>CM077308.1:142091013-152091013 GCA_039655065.1 Glossophaga mutica
CTGGGTTTCTAGCTTCAATGAATCCTTTAAAATGGGCATCATTATAGCAAAGCAGCTCCTCACAGTACTCAAATGATTGCTTTTCAAAGAAAGTGGTACAAAGAGGGTAAACAGGCTTCTCTAAATAAATTGCACAACCTTGTAAGATTGTTGCAGTGGGGAGAAGGGGAAGACTTGACTAAAACACACTCGGGATTTCAGAAGACCATCCGGCATGAAACTCCACAAAGATCGTGAGCTAACTACTGGGTGCGTGTGGATTTTTTCCTTTCCCTCCTAGATGTGCACAAAATGGCTAAGCTTCAGAATATTCTTTTCTTTCTATTTGTTTAAAAGATGACTGTATACTTCTGTTAATTTCAAGGTTACACTTCACCTTGATGAAATGCCACATTAGGGGTTTTGGGGGAATCATGAAAGTCTATCTTGGTTTCTTATGAAAGGTGGTTTATCATTCACACCTGCCAGCTAGTTATTTGAGCATGTGGTACGTGTCAGATGCTGGGAGAGGTGCTCTACATAGTCTCCCTGAGTCTTCAAACCACCAACAACATAGGGACCATCAGCTCCATCTTACAGGATGCTCAGAAAGGTTGAATAATTGGCCGAGATGACACGCCTGGTAAGTGACAGGAAATTTATCTGACTCCAGTGCCAATGCTCTTTCCTGTACACAACATTGCCTCCTTCTTAGTACTAGTGATGACAATAATAATAATAATAGTCACCACAGTGCTAGGTGCTTCCACCTTCCTTCAAATCTCTCAGACTTTCCCAGCAACCTTGCATGGGACACATTGCATTTGACATATGATTAAACATACATGAAAGGGGTTGATGAATACAAGAAAGAACTGTGTGGCAGAAAGGAAAATCAGAAAACTAGAAAGCTGTTGAGCTAGAATGGACCTTGAGGTGTTAGTGTAATCTCGTTTGGCAGATGAAAAACTCAAGTCATCCTAGCTGACCCAGCGAGTTTCCTCATCCAGCAAATGGGAAGAACAAAACCTGCCCCTTTCTCCCACCCCAGCAAGTTGTGAGAATCAGATGAGGTGATGAACATGAAAATAGTTTGAAGAACAGGTTAAATAGATGTAAGACTAGAAACATCTACAGCACCTAACAGTGCTATAAAAATTCGATCATTTCTCTCTCCCTGTCACTTTTTCCCTCATTTACCAGCAAGAAAAAAACACTGATACACTGTCCCAGACGTCAAGTGTGTTTTCACACTGTGTTTACATGGATGGGACGTGTACACACTCAGGCACATAGTTATGACAGCACCCACCATGCCGGTACACTTGAGGTTCTGTCAGCCTTTCCAATATTCATTGCTTTTTTCAGGTGGTTTTCAAACTTAACAGTAAAAATTCATTTTGATGTGAAACAAGATATAATAGGTGGTCTCAGCAGGGGAGCAAGAGCCATCATTAAAAAAAAAAGAGGGAATATTAGCAGGTCATTTCAGTCATTTCTAAGAACTTTTGGCCCTTCTGGATTTTTGAATAATAGAAGTTTTTCTTTTTAAAATTTTAAACTCACTCACAAAAATTGTCTTACAATGACAAGAGAAGAGTTGATTTTTAACGGCTATTATCTAAGCCAGCGATCTTCAACCTTCTTCATCTCGTGGCACAATAAACATAATGTATGTGACTCCGTGACAACGGGCTCCTCCAGGCTTTATTCACTTTGTTTTCCCAGGGCCTAACGCATAGTAGACACTCAACTAATATTTGTTGAGAGAATAAACTAAATCCAGATGTTGAGTAATCTGAGGAATACAAGTCTTGGGGAATTCAAAGGCCATGTCCTATTGTTTATTCTTTAGAAAAGATTTTCTTCAAGAAGCGTTAATGGAGTCAGCAACTGTAATGGGATTTCAGAGGGAAGCACCTGAGCACAGTACTGTACCCACAAGGAAGATGAGGAGCAAGCAGGAGTTTTCATCTCTAATTACTCGGGTACAAGTGCTTTCTTTTTCATTTCATCGAATACAGACACCTTTGACATGCAGATTCATCGTTAGGAGGGACAACAGTACACCATTCATGCAATAAGCATCCACTGAGCCCTACTGAGTGTCTGCATCCCCCCATAATGAGTGGTTTCAGAGCCTTCCCCCACCCCCAGTGGAGCCGGACCCTTTGACAGGTACAATCAGAGGAATACGCCTTACAATTTAGGCTACAGAAATCAAAGCAAGTAAGAAAAAAATAGATTTCGAATGAGCCCATCACTTTAGGAAAATTATTTTTAATTTACCAAAGCACAAGTTTCTAAGCATTCATAGTCACAGAATCATTTTAAACTCGGAATGAACACTCAATTGAATGTAAAATTTGACTGCAGAGAAATTGGGGAGAATTTGTTTATCCCTGGAGAGGACAGAGGGGTAGTTCCACTAAACAACAACGATAATGTTTATATTGTGGGCGCTGCTGTTGTTATTTTGCTAGACTCATCTACACTCATGTATTAAAAGGCGTGCACTTCTGGAAGAAATAAGTATGCTTCAGATTTATTTTAAAAGGAATATGCTATGCCAACGAATTGCCTTTATTCCTTTTTCATTTCCAGGCAACCAACTATTAAATACCGATGACATGTTTAAGCTTATGTTTATTTTCTAACCCTTTCTTTACCCAGTTTCTGAGATGCTGCCCTTGCCTGCTTCCCCCCAACATTTCTCTCAGTCCCTTCCCTGCCTTCTCTCTTCTACTTGCCTCTAATTGTCAGTGGTCCCCCAAGCTCTGCCTCCTTTTTATCGTATACAGTTCTAGGCTATTGTACCAACGCCCAGAACTTCAGCTACCACGCACACAGCAAAACTCACAAGGATACGACTGCAGCATTCACCATTGCCGAGAGGCCACACCTATACTTTCAGGTGCCTAGTAGAGCCACGGGGATGTTCTGAGTATGCCTTTAAGCCACTGTCTAAAACAGAACTCGGCGTCCTTGATTCCAAACCCCTAGCCTTCCCAGGGCACTATTCATGTCTGTCTGTCTGTCTGTCTATCTCTCTCTCTCACACACACACTCACTCAGACACACAAGCTGAGCACCTACTAGGTTCCAAGCACTTCCATATTCTTCACCATTAAAACGAAGCTAAGAACCTGGGAATCGTGGCATTGTTTTTAAAACCCCCTAACGCCACATCCGCCAACCCACATCACTGTCACCTGCTGCATGTGGTTCTCAAACTGTTTCGGTTGCTTTTAGGGTGAACTGGAGGGGTCAAAGAGAGACCAGGGGAGAGGAAGTGCTAAACTTCTCCTATCCAATCTCATATCTAATTGAACTGAAGCTGCTTCACTTTTCTGTTTTATAATTGGGGTGCTGGCTAAAGATGTTCTGACCAAAGCGTTCTGCCATTAAAACAGGGTTGAAAACCACCAACACGCGTTCCACCTTTTTGGGATGACAGGCAAAGCCCAGCATGACCTGACCCATACATATCTCTGCAGCATCGTCCCCGTTCCTCCTCCATACCCACCTTGGGCTCTAGTCAGGCCAAGCTCATTACAGTCCTCTGGTTTGTTCTCACCTGGACCCCCATGCCTTCGAACCTGCAAACGTGCCCTTCCAGTGGAGTGCTTCTCTTGATCTCCAGTTCTTTGTTGGCGTAGTAAACACTGGCTCACCTTTCAGCAACCAGATTAGACACCCTGCCCCTGCGATGTCTGGGCTGAGCTCCTCTGGCCTCCACACGGGGCCTCTTGCCCCAGTCATCCACTTCCAGGGGTTACCCATACCTCCGCTATATCCCCAACACACCATCAGGTAACTGCTCGATTGCCTGTCTCTCAGGCTGGACTTCACGCTCCTTTAGGGCGGGATCCTGCTGTACGTTCCTCTATCCCCAGGCCCTGGCACTGTGTCTGGCTTCTCAGAGGCGCTCAATAAATGTTTGCTGAATAAATCTCTCAGTGAATACCCATCCAGTTCCCTCTTCTCAATCTTCAAGTCTTCACCAGCTCCTAACGGAACTAGTTGGTTTAAACTTGACCCATAAGGAACCTTGCTGCTTTCAAGATCCCTCTAATTCCGGTCCAGTCTTCATGTTGTGGCCAGAGTGATTTTTCTAGAACCCACCTCTGACCTCACCACTGCTCAAAAACTTTCAATGCTTCTCTGTTGCCCATATAATAAAGTCCAGTCTCTTCATCACAGTGTTCTTAGCCCTTCCTAAAATGGTACCCCAGATAAATTCCTTTACCTTATCTCCTGCCCCTCTCCATCCCTAATCCCTAGACCACCAAGACATTCTTATACTCCAGCAAATGTCTTGTTGACCCTAAAACACAACATGCTATTTCATACTCTATACCCATCAGCACTGTTTCCTCCACCCAGCGTACTGCCTTCTAGTCCCTTCTTCCCTTCTTGAGGCTTGGAATGAATTACCTTCTGACCATTCAAGACCGAAGTCAAATACCACGGCCTCCAGGGAAGCCTTCCTCAGGCAGGCAGTCACTCCGTGCTGTACCTCTTCCTAGTACCCACCATACTGCATTATATAATTCCTGGTAGTTCAGGCATCCATTTGCCCTGCTAACAATCTACGAAATTCTCACTGTGCTCGTCATTCATATTTCTACCCCGACCCTACATTCCCCAGCACAGGTGCCAGGCAGGTAGTAAGTTCTCGACAAATGTTTCTTGGATCAAGACAGAGTCCAAACCTTTGAGTATCACATATTCTATTCAAGGCATACAGTAGAAAGGTCCACGGAACAAATAAAAGTAGCTATGGCCCTGGCTGGTGTAGCTCAGTGGATTGAGCGCGGGCGTGCGAACCGAAGGATCGCGGTTCGATTCCCAGTCAGGGCACATGCCTGGGTTGCCAGGCCAGTTCCCGGCAGGGGACATACAAGAGGCAACCGCACATTGATGTTTCTCTCCCTCTCTCCTTCCCTTCCCCTCTAAAGATAAATAAATAAAATCTAAAAGGAAAAAAAAAAGTACTTAAAAAAATCTTTAAAAAAAAAAAAAAAAAAGTAGCTATGTATGATCAAGTGTTGAGCCGTTAGAAGCCATCTGGCACTGTCCGCTGCGATCCCGCCCGTGGGTGTCACATCTCCCCAAGGAACCAGAAGGTCCGTGGGGGTGGAGACCAAGCACCACGCATGCGGAATAAGCATCCAGATGGGCTTCAGAAAAGATCTGCGAGGGCTAGGCCCCTACTTTGAGGGTCTTAAGAACACCTGGCGACTTTCCCTTCCTGCACCGGGGAGAGCCAGGCTTGGCTGAACACAGCTTCTCACCATAAACAGGGGAGGGTTTGCTGGGCCCCCCGCCCAGCCCACAGACAGGAACCCCAGGGCTCTTCAGCACCATCTTGGTTCACTGCACTGAGCCTGCACTCCTCAGCCTCTGTCCTGAGATGAGCAAAACAAAGGTTTGCACAGGTGCATACAGAGATGTTAGATTTAAGAAAAGGAGGAAATCTGTCAATAAAAAGAAATTGCTCTTTAGAGTCCGTGGTTTACATTTACAGCACTCCCGGCATTTAGGCAGGATTCCAGGGATGTGGCTGTCATCGTGTGCCAGGCCGTCTCTGAAGAAAGTTAAATGAATCCCCTCGTGGTATCTGTGCACTCCTGACCACTGGTCAGCAGGGATACGAAGCCAAAGGGCTGTCAGCACTGCACCCTGCCCTTCTCTTCGTGGTCCTGAGTCAACTCACACTGGCTGGCTGGCTTGGCTCCCCTCCCTATACCCAAAGCCATTTCAGAGGAATATCAGTAGATACCATTTGCTGGTTGTCATTTCTGGACTCAAGTTCAACTTGCAGGCTGCCGTGGCTATTTTAAATTACCTTTGGGTCTTCAGATATCAGGCATTGGTGATGTTCTTTTAAGAACACAATGATAGGGGCACCTATCAATCATCAACAAGAAGCAGCCACTCACCGGAGGGGATAATGTGTGTAGGAGGGAGGTTGCTTCTTGGAATGAGTAAAATTTGCTGATTTCATTCCTTTTTAATATCTACTTTATTTTCTTTTCATCTTTTAAGTTTGCTGGAGAGTCCCTTATAGTATTCTGGCAGGAGTCACATGTTTTCAATTTTTCTCAACCAGCAAGTTAAGGAAGATTTCCATTTGGGGCAGATGACCAACACTTCCTGCTGAAATTTGGAGCTACTGAGAATAACTTTCCAAGTACGGGTGCCTGTTTGGCAGAGAATCTAAGCTCAGCCCTGGGATTTGAGATTGCCAGAAGCCCACCCCGGTGCCTAAGCCCTCTATGAGGTCTATCCTGCCCCCACTCCCATTCATGAACTCATAAAAACTGGAAAGCAGAGAAACTTCCTTTCCAACTACTTTCTTTGCCTCTGGAACTGTGACTCCAGACAGCTGGTTTGCCGTAGCTAGAAAGCAAAGACTCACACTCTCCAAAGTAACAGAAGTCATGCCTTCCCACAGCCTGACACTTGAACCTCCATATTGCAGTGATTTCATCCCTGCCATCTGGTAGTAACCTCTCTCCCGTCATGCAGTGCAGGTTGCCTGCAGTAAAATGCCCTCTTCGTCCAGGTATATAATCCTCTGGGACCCATGTGGGGTGTGCTGCAGGGCTGCATAAAATGGGTGCAGGGGGACACGGTGTGCCCAGTTATGTGCAGAAGTTGTCAAAGTCAAGGTCAAGAAAACGGTTTATTCCCTTCCTGCCAGCATTTCTTTGAGGAAAATATTCAATAGTTGGGAAGAGCCTCCTCTAGTCTGTACTCATCACAGCCAGAAAGCCTGTCTAGTTCTTCAAGGTAACAAGAACTAACATATATTTAGAGCCAATTGGGTGCTGAAGCTTTCCAAAGCGTTGGGTATGGGGAGTGAACACACTCTTCATCTTATAGATGGAAAGCTGAGGCTTCAAGAGATGAACCCAGGGCCTAGATAGGAAGGACAGACTTGGTTTTCCCTGGAGACACTCCTGGTCCCACCCACCGGGAATGTGAAGCATCTGGTTGCAGTGTAGTTTTTGCTGAGTGCCCTGAAAACTTGTATCTCCCTATTGAATTTGTTTGGCTCTCAAACAACTATACTTTGCAAAAGAAGCCAGACACAGAAGTATATAGACAATAAAATACATTTGTATGCATTGTACAACTAGTAAAACTATGGTGATATAAACCAGAATTTTTGTGGCCTAGTGTAATAGCTGTGAGCTTTGACTGGAAAACTACATAAGGAAATTTTGCACAGTGATACAAATATTTTCTATCTTGATTATGGTGTTAGTTAATGAATGTACACATTTTCTAGAACTGCATGAATTGTACACTTAAGGTCTATGATTTTTATCTCAGTGTAAGTATGAAAATATCTGAGGTGTATCTTTTTTTTATTGTTGTTCAAGTACAGTTGTCTCTATTTCCCCACCACCACCACTCCCCCACACCCCAGCCATCCGCACCTTCCCCCCTCGATCCTTCCCTCTTTGATTTGTCCATGTGTCCTTCACACATATTCCTTGATGACCCTTCCCCCTCCCCGCCCCCCTGTTATCCCCTCCCACCTCCCTCTGGTTACTGTCAGTTTGTTCTTTATTTCAATATCTCTGGTTATATTTTGCTTGTTTGTTTTGTTGATTAGGTTCCACTTACAGGTGAGATCATATGGTATTTCTCTTTCACTGCCTGGCTTACTTCACTTAGCATAATGCTCTCCAGTTCCATCCATGTTGTTGCGCAAAGGGTAGTAGTGCTTTCTTTCTTTCTTCTGCATAGTGTTCCATCATGTAAATGTACCACAATTTTTTGATTCATTCATTACAGATGGGCACTTAGGCTGTTTCCAGCCCTTGGCTGTTGTGAATTGTGCTGCTATTTGGCTGAGTCTTGAATTATAAAGAACTCAGGATCCACCAGCATAGCCCCCAAGTTGTTTCTCTGTAGGGTCTGTGGTACCTTCAGACCCTTGGGCCACAAAACCATGGAGGAGTTGTCTGGGCTCAAGAAAACATTGAAAGCAGCTCTAATTGTAATGGAATAAAGCCTTTACTATTATCTTAGTCTTGGACTGTGACTCCCACAACACATACACTCAATGGGGGGTGCTTCTTTGAGAGCAAAGCAGCCAGCCCTGAGAGCTAAGAAGAATAGTTCAGTTTTTCCTCTAGTTTCCTCCAAGCTCTGGGAACCCTTGTCTGTCGCCCACTGGCACAGGATATGCAGCTGCTGGTCACTGCCAAGTCCATGTGACCCTTCTAGAGTCCACCAGGGTAGAGGCAGAGGGGGTGCAATAGGGATGAGTTTCCCCAGACTTCCCAATAGGGATGAGTTTCCTGGGTGATAGTTTTGGAATGTCCACATGCCATCCAAAACTTGGACTTCCCCCCCTTACAGTGGACCCTGGCCCCTCAGGCTAGAACACCTGGCTGCCTTGTGAATGAGGAGCCTAAGCCAGGCCGCCGACTTCCATTTCCAATGCTGTGGTGTGGTCTAGGACCCTCTGATCTCATCTCCCTCTCTCCCTGCTCCTCACCCAGCATGAGAAAGCACCTCTGCTCTAGGGTCCCGCCTCAGCCTGCTTGGAGCTAAGGGTGAGTATCAGCTGTTCCAAGGAGGGCTGCCATCTTCGCTCAGAGGAGCTGCTGTGTGGAGCCAACTTCAGGCAAGGGAGGAGTGTGGTTCTGATTTAAGAAATGCTAGAGATTGCAGTCTACTGTGCATTTAGGTCGATTCATAGCAGGGGTAAACCACGCAAATCTGCTGCGAAATGGATTATGTGCCACCAATAGGCTTTTAGGGGGTGACGGTGAAGAGTGATGTCGTGTTTGTTCGGTGTGGGACCGATGAGTCCTTGACACATTGTATTTATGGGTGACGCATTTCCGCAGAGGCCTTTACCTCCGAGTCTCGGTGCCCTCTCCAGAAGTCCTGATCTTGCAAACGCTCACGGAGGTCACCCAAGGCTCATGGAAGGAATGAAGAGGACCCAGATTCCTTTTTCCACCCTCAACTTGGGCTGCTCACCCGACCAGGGCAGCAGCCATCAGCAGCTTGGAGCCTGCCCTTCCTCGCCTCAAGACCTACTACCCACCTCACAGGGGATGGAGAAGGCCAATGGAGTTTAACTGATTACTACCTACAAAGCTGTGGTGTCTCCTCTGAGAGGCCTATTTGAAGTTTCCGAGCTATTGTATACAGAGACAACAAAATCAAAAGCAATAGTGTAAGGCAAAGGATGATTATCAAATTGCTCTGGGAAACTTCAATGTGAAAACAGATATAAAAGAAATATTGAAAGGTATTAGTTTATAAGTCTCACTGAGTTCAGACAACAGGAGCAAACCCTCTTTTAAAAAAGACTTTAGAAACAAAACTTTAGAAAATACTTCACACTCTCTCTTCACACTCTCTGCAGTTTTTTCTCAAATGTGAGTTCCTGTCAGAGACTGCATTAACATTGTTAACCTATTTTAAATTCGATGGTACAGCAAGAACCTTACATACTTATAAGATTTTATTTTTAATGCATGAGCTTTAAACTCGTTTTCTTACTTTAAATAGACGCATATTAACTCTCCGTTTAGGCTGCAGGACCTCCTAGCTTAGTATAACAGCCCAACAAAATAAGAGTGGATACAAACTCTGTAATTTACTCACAGGCATAAATGGATATATAAATGTAAAAATGTGCACAATATTTTATGCCACGCTTGGCTTCATTGTGACCTAATGTTTATAATATATAAATAATGGCTTCCTTTTAAAGCAAAAAACTTTTAATACACAGATTCATCTGAAGTCCTTTTTCTTTAATATAAACAGAAATAGAAAGAAAAAAATCTGTTGCAATAAATAAATACCCAGTGACAAAGGTTACCATTGAAGGGATTTAAAATGACGGAAGTCAATAGAAAACTTTCAATATCATACTTCATACTTTAATGTGAAGATATTGTTATCAAAGGAAAAGACTCAAGAAATTCTTTGATAAAAATAATCTCACACTATCTTTGAAGTGCTTTCATTTATTTTACTACCCACTGTGTTCCTTATCAGAAGGCCAAGGGTAAGAAGTTCCCTAGTTATGATTAGGAAGGAATCTGGTAGATCAGAAGACCCAATTGAAGTGGGACATAATAAGTATTAAAGTATTACATGACATTAATCCTGCATTCCGTTACTCTCTCCATCTCTGTATATAGACTAATTATTCTGAAGCCAGTGTTCAGGAGAAAATGGAAACATACTTACCCTGGGCTGGAGTAATCTCTTTATTGCATCAACAAGGCTGGCTCTGTACTGGTCCAGAAACAGGCTGACATTGAGAAGAGAAGAGAATCCAGATTAAACTGAGTTTTCGAGTCCAACAATACTAATGGAGATAAATACAGGGCTAATGACACACCTTTACTCAACACCAGAAATGAGAAATTGTTTCCTTATGTTCAAGGGTCTTACTGGAAGACACCAAAAAAAGATACCGTGGTCAGTGGTTCAGCCAGAGCCGAGCCATTGACACGCAGTGGACCAGACTCATACGCAACTGGGCCACGCGTCACCATCACGGGGGCGCTTTCTAAGCTTCTGTTCGGGAGAATCATCAGGCTGAGATGAAGCTCTCTCAGCACTTCCTGTCACTGGAGATTAATCTCTGTAGACCTGGGTGGGTCCCCTGCACACCTGGGGTGCTGTGAGGCCACCCCCAAAAAACAAACCGCCAGCCCCATTACACCCAAACCACAGAGAGATCTCTGGGGGTGATGGTTTTCAGTGAGTAGGAACAGCACTGAGGTTGGTCAACCAGTGACCTCGGACTAAATGGCTCTAAAAACAAAGATATGGTTTAGGCAACGTGTCACAGAGACCATGGCAACTCTGGATTCCACGTGCCATCCCCCGCCCGCCTTGATCTCCATGTTGATTTCTTCCCAGTTCACTGCCATCTTTCTTGTTATCCTCTGCTCTTTCGAGAATTTCTGCTGTTGCTCTGCCATCCCTTTGGCTAGGTCTGACCCTGTCTCACCAGGCCTTGTCTTGGAAGCTTGGGACAGAGTTTCCTTATCTAGGACTCACAGGCTAGAACACTGGGCAACCTTGTGCATCAGCCATTGCACGAGGAGCCTAGGTGGGGGCCCCTACTCCCATTTCTAATGCTGCAGTTTGGTCCAGGCCCCTCGAATTTAGCCTCCCTGCTCCTGACGCTGCATGAGTGAATGCTGCCTACTCTAGGGCCCAGCCTCATCCTTCTTGAAGCTAAGGGTGAGTATCGGCTGCCAGTAGGAGAGCCGTTGTACAGAGCCACACTTCAGCAGGTGGGGAGCACAGTTCATGGTTTGATAGAGCTCTGGCTCTGACCTTTCTGCTCTGTCACCTTGGACAAGTCACTTCATGTGATGTTGGGAACTGCCCTGCCTGGTTCCAGGAGCTTTAACCCCACCATGGCTAAGGCTGAGTGAGTGACCTTGGGACCATACGCTACTAAAGAGACAAAGTTTATCTCCCTGGCAGGGGTGCTGCTTCTGTTCCTTTTACTTCACACTGCCTGGCCCCCAGTGCTTGATCGGTTAGCCAATGATGGGTAAGATTCCTCAAGGGAGGGACAACCTAAGACAGACACAATCACGGGGCCCAGGGAAGGACTTGGGGGGCTATAGAAAAAGAGGGTGATAGACCCTCACCCCTTAGCTTTGACATAGCCTGAGTCCTCATTCTGTCTGTGAGAAGTTTCCCAATCTCTTGGCTGCCTTACTTTCCCTGCCTGACTTAAGCCTGAAACAATGCCTTAAGCCTGAAACAATGCTGGAGGTGGGTGCTACCCTGTGCTGGAAAGGGCAGGTTCCCCAGGGTGATCAGGCCTAAGAAAGAATGCATGAAATCCTATGAAACCTACTTTGCTAATACCTTCAATTTAAATGATAAGGGTCCAAGCAGGAAGTGAGTTTGTTCCCCAAAGTTTTATGGCCTTTTAGCTATCTGACCCTGACTCAGAATAAGCCCTCAGAGTTCTTTGAATGGTATCTATTGTTTAATCATTTCTGCCTGCCAATGATTGATGAGCTTTATTCCTGTGCAAACTGAACCCAATAAAAAAGCCTGTCAAGGCAAGGGCTGGGGCGCTCTGCTCTTGAGAGAGAAGCTGTGCCGTCCCTTCTCCTCCACAGGACTCGGCAGTCCCTGTGAACTTCTCACATTTCATCTACAATGCAGCGGACCCCACAAGCCAGGGTCCGCATCAATGTGAGGCCTCCGTGTCTTTATCAGTAAAGGCCCACCTATGTGGCTACGGTGAGTATCAAATTAATAGTATGTTAGTCGATAAATACTGGTTGTCACCTACTACATACTAGGGGTTGTTTTAGCATTAGAAACAAGCCATGAATGAGACAAAGTTCTTGCCCACTAGGAGCTTCCCGTCTGTCCATACACACATAGAAGGGACTCAATAAATATTTGCCCACTGCCTGAGTGGCAGACCAACACTGTCCTTGAAATGGAGGCGCTTCCGTAGGGGGTTAGTCTCAATGGCCTTAAACAGGCTGCATGTGTTCCTTTACGGTAAGGAAGAGTCAACATTTAGGTCGCTTGTTTCACCAGACTAGGTTCCCTTCCACTTTTCTCATTTGAGAAGCGGAAGTGGGGAGAGCAGTTTACAAGACATTTCCAAGAAATCAGTGCTTGGGTTTCACCGTGTCGTGATTAGTAGAAGGTTCTATAAACAGATGCTCTGAGCACTGGAAAAAGAATACTCCTAAAACAAGCTAGAAATCATATCTAGAATGGGAAGCTTATCCCATTCCATCCATCAATCGGGCTAACCTATTTACCACCCATGGGAAAATTGTCTTATCACTTCATAAACAAATACTTAAATCTTAGAACACAGAATGCTAATTTAAATGCTATAAAATTGCATGGAAGGCATATTAATCAGCAATGAATAACCATTAAGGATTGATAAGAAAGAAATCAAACTGTAAGTGCTTTAAATTTTTTTCTCTTCAGGACTGTTTACCTTATTCTTTAGTCAGGTAATGACATCTTAAGTTTTCATAACCAAGCCTTCTGGCTTTGTTTTTTTCAGAAGGCTATGATTGTGGGGGAATCTCTGTTGGGTTCTCAGGCCTGTAGGAAACCAAGCCAGTGGGGAGACAGAGCATGGAGCAGCAGACCGTGCTCAGTTTATCCTGTGCATCCTCGGAGCTGGTGAGATTGTTAGAATAAGTAAACACCGTCTTGAAAGCTGAGTTTAAAACATAACCTTATATAGTACTATTTCTCCTTAACGTTGGCGGTGGCAACAAAGACATTAACATCACAGCTTACCAGCAAATGCAGCTTAACACACAGTGCACCTTCCAAACACAGTTATTTGAAAGGTAATGTTGCCTGCTTCAGCACTCCAAATCAAATTTCCCAAAAATGATTCTTGTAGTTCTCTAAGTGGTCTTTATTCCAAGCAAGCTCACCTTTCTCCTTAGTTCTGATGGAGAATTTATAACGCTTTGTAGGATACGTCCTATGAGCAATTTCAATGTGCTTTAGTGGGAGTGATATATAATCTCCTGAAAATTCACCCCTTAAATAAGTCCTAATGGACTCAGAGAACAGCAGTAGCTTAAGTGGATCTATTTAAAAAGGCTGAGCGGGTCAGTGATTGGGATGGAGACACCAATTCAACTCTCCCTTCAGTTACGATCAAAATGCATTGACAGTCTAGTTTGGCCATTGAAACACACACGCACACACACGGGCACACAGGCACCCACTCACACCTCTCCATGCTTTGCTTGTGGAATCGACACTCGCTTTGTTCCGTTTACCTGAATCACCAATTTTATGGCAAAAGGTGCCAGGCCATTTTCGTTACCTCTCTTGGAATCAGTCAGCTTCGTGCAGAGCACAAAGCATTTACCACTCCTCTCATAGGGACATTAATTAGTGCAGAGGACAAGGAGGCATTTCCCTGTCGCTTTTCACAAAAAGGAAGACCTCTGTGTAATTTGCAAGGTGAAATGTGCCAAGTTCACTGTTTTAGATGAACTTTCAGTGGAAGAATGGCCTCTATCAGTAGTTACCACCTGACCATTGTGGAGACTGGCGCTGACACCCTATTCCGATCCCCTTTGCTCTGTCCCTTAGTTGCAAGATCTTTGGCAATTTGCACATATTCTTTGGGACTGAGTGTCCTCAGATGAGAGGGGAAAGGGCTGACTACATTTTGGTGAAATATCTTTTCAGGTGTAAAGTTCCTTGAGTTGTGATTTAGAAATATCCATGATTACAGCATCTGGAAGAAAACAAAGAAATTCTAGAGACCTTGTTGAGAAAAAAAATCTTTTTCACAAAGACTAAACTTAAAAAAAATCATGAAGAATAAAGTAAAAATAATAGACAAAGAAACCATCCAGCGCACACAGTAAAAGTGCCGAGAGAGCAAGGCAGGCGAGGCGCCTCCCCGCTCCTTTCCCCAGTCTCGGGCTGCGGGCGCACACAGGGGGCGCTGGCTGTCCCATGTAGCTAGTTTCACACATCAGGCGATGGGCAGCATGTCAGACTTGCTTTCCAAGTCTTTAGCGAATCCAAATGTACAAAAGCATTTTTATTTCTGCACAGCTACCATAAACTGGAAAGCCATCAAACACGGAACAAAAGCGTTCAGATTAAAAAAAAATCTTACCCCCAGACCTTCAGATTATTGTGATTGAACGGAAGTCTGGAAAGGTGGGCTTAAAATGAACAATCGCTCGCCATTCTAAACTCAGCAAGGACTGGGCTGGACTGCATTCCATCAGAAAGGAACTTAACATTCAACATTAAACATGTCAACCGAGGAGCTCAACAGACAGTTTTTCCCTACATCTGTAGTTATTCTAATATTTTGATGTTTGTCAACAGCATCCTTCTGCAGGTGGGACTGTACCTCGATTTTCCCTTCTGTTTATTTCAGAGCTGACATTTTACAAGTTATTTAGGAACTGTTGAACCATGAAACTATATTTCATTGTCAAAAATGCTGAATGGTGAAATAATAACTAGCTTTCAGTTTGCCTTTTTATTTTATAATCTAGTTGAGCTAATAATTTAGATGCGAACCAAGAGACTGTCTCTTCTGGGAAATAAGTTATTTCCCCCAGTGCCCACAGGTTTATGAATGTTTGAATGTAAATATATGAATATATGCATGATTTAAGGACACAAACATATCACCGCTTGTTGTAATCACGTGCATTTTACTTGAACCACAATGTGGGTTGGGAATAGGTTCGTGAATAGAGCTTGTTTTCATGTAAATGGGATCAAGCAGTACCACTGGTTAGCTATTCAGGGAATCAGACAATGCCCCCCTTGCTGGAAACGCTTCCGTAAGAATTTAATCCATGTACCTAATATTTGAACTCTGACTCTTGCTTCATATTCCTGTGGCCTAATCCAGATCTCACTGATGGGCAATGACTAAAGGCTGGGGTGAGACAAGTGATCTATTTAAGTGAGGCACTTATTTTTGGCACTTAGTATTTCAGGTTTCTTCTTGGAGGTACTGTCTAAAGGGAGCTTTCTTTTCCTCCTCTGTGACATTCTAAAAAAAAAAAAAAATTAAAAACCCCTAAGCTCCATGCTCCTGCCCCCAGAAGCAGCACCCCGACAGAAACTCTGAGAGAGAAATGCCAAAGCTACAGGATGTAGAGAACTCACGGGGCCCTGTGCTTCACTGCTATGGGCACAGCACACCCAGTCTAAACATTGCTGCCCTGTCTACGTTTCTAAGCGGCTTACCCGTCCTGTGGATATGAAGGGAGACCATTACCAAAGCATTTCTTTGGGAAATAATATTAGCATCGCAGTGAGTGGCTTAATGTTTCACATTTCCTATGGGAAATTATAAACAGGCTGACATTCTGGCACTTGGAACTCCAGGAAAAAAAAAAAACTTAATTCATGCATAGAAAAGCCATTTATAAAATGAAACTTGGTATATTTAGTTCATTTGAATTCATAAATTCTCACAGAGCCACAAGATGTGATGTGTTTGAAGTGTGCCTACGTGTGTGTGTGTACACACTGTGTTATGTTATGTATGTGTAACGAGAGCCTGAAGGGAGTATGCATTTATGTATGCCAGTTGTATGTGATCCTGGGGTTGGCTAGGGAAAAAAGACTCTTTCCAAACATGTTGTGTGGCTATTTTTAACCTGAGAACATTAATCAGAAAAGAGCTTAAATCTTACTTCCTCTGCTTGTCCCTCTGGTACAAATAGGATGACATGGTGTGAGTGTCCATGTCACAAGGTATGAAAAAGACAAGCTGTTCTGATATTTGTGCAAAGGACAAATTTGATCTGAGTCTCGTGGCCTGACCTGACTCTCCCCACATGATCAGAGCCCGTCCATGTGCAACCCTCGTCTGAACCTCCAAGAAGATGCTGCCCTCCTTCCCTCTTTCTGCAGCTCTCTGATCTGGCTTTCATGCTTAATCTGATCTAATCCTGCCAGCATTATCTTCATCTGTGCAATGAAACCTGGAGGATCTTTTCTCGTATTTGGTGAGGAAAGGCATTTACTAAATTACTTGGCCAAATCATATGGTAAGACTTTATTTCCTCATTTTTGATTAGGGAAGGGATGAAATATTGAGACGCAACATCAATGATTAATCAGAAATCTGTTTCTCCCTTCTTTGAAATAGGTTTTCTTAAATGGGGTTCAAAGAGACTAAAAGGACCATGGAAAACTAGAAAATCTCAAGCTAAAAATAAAACAAAATAATTTACTTTTTTATTGAAAGGTGTTTATCAGAAGAAAAAAGAAAGCAAATCTAATTTCACCAGGTAGAAAAGTTACCCATTGAAAAGTGTATTAAAAAATAATAATGATAATAATAATGATAATAGACTTCCTGAAAATTTCATTCCATTCATTCAACTCTCTAATAACGAAGGCCTTCTCTGGGTTCCGGATCTTATGATTGGGCTTATTAATATAGTAGATCTTCTTTAGAATCTGAACTTGTGTTTTCAAATCTAAAGCATGATAAAAAATACAAATTTTACTCTTAACAGAGAAAATACTTGTGAATTGTCAATGTTTCCCATATGCTGAAACAATTATCCAACATGCCTAAAGAAAATACATTAAGATTAGTTGAAATAATCATTAATGGTTGATACATATTTATCCTGTAATTAGGAGCAGGCCTTCATTAACAACAAGTAGATGGGGCTAAAAGGGAAGATGAAATATGTAAATTATTTTTAAAAATCAGGCATCTGACAGAGATTTTACTATTATTTGTATAACAATAAAACATAATTTTATAATTCTTGTTCTATGTATAATTAAATATTAATTAAGTATACTGAAAATATTAAGTAGCAAACATAGATTTTTAAGAAACGCTATTTCCATAAGGATATTCACAGATGTGCTTACTTGCTGGAGCGTACACGTGTGCACACATCCGCGCTCACATGTCCCCTCATATCAATAGTCTGATCTCTCCTAAGAAGTAAGCTAATTGAGCTGTTTGTGTTGATAAACTCCTTTTTCTCCAGACTATTCCTCTCCGAGCCATAATTATTTGCAATTTGCCTAAGTCGTCCATTTACTGATACGTCAAGCATGAAACAGAGGCAATTCCAGAAAATGGAAATGCTTCTCAAAATCAATCTTTGGGAAATAATGTGGTAGAAGTTACTGTGTGATAGAAGACTACCTTATAACTGTCACATGGAGATGAATATTAATTTGTTGAGGTTAAGGTGGCTTTGTGCTTCATTTGTTGACTTTGCTCAGCCCTCAGCAAAGCAGCACAGCCCAATTACTCCAGCAAAGCTGTTTTTTTCTAACAGGAGTTTTATGATTTTTATGTACTTACCAGTCAGCACACATAACCATGTCAAAATGTCCTTCCAGTTGAGAGACATCTGTCTCATTATCCCATCGTAAAACGCTTGAGGAGAAAAAGATTTTAAAAATTATACCTAGGGGTTTTTTTTTTACTTTTGATTTTGAGCTATTAACATTATTTTTGTGGCACTTGAAATTATTTAAAAGGTATACACAAATTATTTCAAAAGGTATAATAAAAACTAGGGATGTAACTGTTCTTTATTTTATTTAGTCTTCAAACCTAGAAGAGGAAGAATTCTCTATTAATTGCAATAGTTATTGTTTTTCTAGTTTTTATAGGTTTTTGGAGACAAACTTGGGAAAAATATCTTTAACACAGTCATTAGAATGAGCCTACATGACTGAGGCAGGTATTACAACCAAAGCACCCCCCATCTGACTAAAATAAAAATTTATAAAAATTAATAATGTGAAACTCAGTGTTTATCTATCTTGCCTGGCATGTTAGCTGCATTTCTTATTAATGAAATGAGCAATCTGGCAAGATGGAAGCAAAGACTTTCACTTACTAGTTCTCACTTTTTAGGTGCATTTTAAAATTCACCCATCCTGACGCTTAACCTTCAGAAGAGGATCAAGTTTTCAACTTGCCAAAGATCTCCACATTGCTAAAATTCAGGCCTGTTCTTAGTCTTCATCTTACCTGGTTTACCAGCTTAGAACTCTCCCATGCACTCCAGGTTCATACAGCCAACTTCCTATCTTAATATTCCCACTTGTATATCCAACAGATGTCTCAAGCTTAGTATGTCCAATATTAAATTCCTCATCATCTTTCCCCCCGTTTCATTTCATTCACAGTCTTCCTCATCTGTTAGTTCCATCTTTCCAGTTGCTCTGGTCAAAAACCTTGACTATAGCCTTGACTCTTCTTTTTCTGTTATATGCACATTGGCTACACCCGGAAGTGTAGTTAGTGAGAACTTTGACATATGTCAACACCCACCTTCTCTCTATCTCCACTGTTTCCACCATGAGAAAAACTATTATAATCTTTCATTTGAATTCATTCATAGTCTCCCAATTGGTCTCTCTGCTCCCACCCATCACCCTACAATCTCTGCTCACGAGAGCAGCCAGAATCATTCTTTCAAGACATATATCAAATCGCAAACCTTCTCTCCTTCCTACTTTGTAATGGCTCCTCTCTTCACTCACAGCAAACGCCAAGGTCTTTACAAGGACCTAGAAGACCCTATTCCATCCAGTTACCATGCTGACTTTATTTCCTACTACCTTTGCCCTTGGTCTTTGCTCCAGCAATGCAGTTCTCCTTGTGATTTCTTGAATACACCAGGCACGCTCCTGCTTTAGGGTCTTTACATTGGCTGCTTCCTCTGTGTGAATGCTCTACCTCCATACATCCCACGGCTCCTTCCCTCACCTCCTTCAAGTCTTTGCTCAAATGTGCTACCTTCCCGAGGAAGCTTACTCTGACCCCTCTACGGAAAACTGCAATCATGAATTCCCTCTCCAGTACTCCTGACACCCCTTAACCTGCCCTTTAGTTTTCCATAGTGGTTATTATCTTTTAATGTGCTATATAACTAAATTATTATTTTTGTTAATTCTCTCTCAGGTAGAACACAAGCACCATAGGGACAATGATTTTTAAAATCTGTTTTGTATCATGGTGTATTTTCATTGCCTAGAACAATTCCTGACACGTGATAGCTATCCAGTAAATATGTCACATGAGTGAATTCTCATATGATCAAGCATAGTGCCTGGCACACAGAAGGCACTCAAGAAACAGAAGTTCCTATATTAAGTTGTTCTCTGAACAGAATAGGTAGTGTGGCCAGTTATGCAGGCCCCTTAAAATGCTTTCTGAGGATTTCTGCTTTTGGCAAAAATGGAGTAACAAGCACCTCATTTACCCTACTGCCTGAAACACTCCCCCCCGCATTACACAAAATATATAAAACAATAGTTTTCAAGACACTGAAAATCAGCAGAAAAGAATAGTGATCCTCGAGGAGGTGGGGAATGAATCGAACCCCACCACGGACCCACGCTGCTGCCTTGAGAGAGTTTCCAGGCCCCGGCACGGGGAGCGAAAACCAAGGTGGGAACAGGTGGACTCCCTGCACGAAGGGGATGGAGCCCAGAGTCTAAGGAAGCCGAGGCCATTACAGTTCCCACTGCAGAGCAGCAGATTGGAGATCACTGCACAGAGAGAGCGATCCAAAGATTGGTGGGTAGTCGGCCCTCTTGGAGGATTCTACAGAGGACTGAGGGTGTGTGTCATGGGAGGAAACTGCTCGAGGTCAGGAAAAGAACGATCTGCGAGGGTTGGAGGGGACTGGGCCTGTGCTCACTCAGGGCCAGGATTCATGCCTGCTCCCACCTGTCAGACCGGAAAGCTGGGTAGAGTCCTCGGATGGATCTCGTCTCAGTAGCTGAGAGCAATTAGCCCCAGACTAAATGTTGCTCTGGTTCTACCTAACAAATCTCAAAAGTCAGACCCCAAAATATCAAATTATTTTGAAGTAACTGTGTCTCAGAACAGAACTCAAAAACATGTACAAGAGTACAAAACCCGTCAGATCCTGAAAAGGTAAAATTCAAAATACCTGGCATATCATCGAAGATCACTGCACATGCTGAGAACTGAAATAATACAACCCATAATAAGAAGACAAATAGAACCCAATCTCAGTCTGCCACAGGTGTTAGAATTAGCAGATGAAGGAATTAAAAGTTTCTACAATGGTATTTACTATATTTAAGAAGCTGAATATAGACAAGAAAGGTATTTTTAGAGTTCCAAACTAAACTTCTAAAGATGAAAATTACAGCGTCTGAGAGAAAAAGATACATTGGATGGGGTCGACTGCAGAGTAGACACTGCAGAAAAAAAAATCAGTGAACTTAAAGACAAAGCAATAGAAACTATCCAAAATGAAACAGAAAAAAAAAGAGGGAAATAAAAAGAATATTAGCAAATGCGCTTTGGATCAAATTTAAGTGGTCTAACATACAGGGGTGGGCAAAAGTAGGCTTACTGTTGTGAGTGCATGAAACAGAGTTCATCCTTGTGTTAGTATTTATTCTTGTGTTATATATTTTTCCATACAAACAACTGTAAACCTACTTTTGCCGCCCCACCCCCCATATATATATTTGGAGCTTTGGAAGCTCCAAAGGGCAGAAGAGAGGGGGAAGAAGAAGAAATATTTGAAGAAATAACGGTTAAAATGCTTCCAAATTTAATGAAAACTATTAAGCCACAGATTAAGAAATTCCAACAAGTTCCAAGCACAAGAAACATGAAAATAAAATTACAAGGCACATGATAATCTAATCAAATCACCCAAAAGCAGTGATAAAGAAAAAGCATAAGAAGAACCCAGAGAATAAAAAGATACATTATATTCAAATAAAGCTCTTCTGTTTAGACTGCTGAGATGACTTTACAAATAAACAAACAAAAATCCCTTTTTCTTGTAAAATAAAACACTGAAAAAGAAAGTCACATGAAACAAACATGTACCTTAACTAATTACCATGAAGCAAATGCCCTCGTAGCCACCATTCAGATGAAGAACTGGCACCTTGCCTGACTCCGGAGTCCCTGAACATGCTCGGTTCCAGTCGCCCCCGCTTTCGCTGCGTTGCAATGACTTCCCAGCTGTCCGATCTAGCCTCTCCCCACTCATCACGTCGGATAACTAAATTTGCCTGGACATACCTTTTCTCCTTCTGTACCTTCGATTTTTCTCCTTCCCACTTTGCAAACCTAGAATGCCCTCTTCAACTGCTTTTCTTCCCCTGCCTTTCGTCTGCTAAATCGCAGCCCGAAAGCCACCTTCTTCATGAAGATTTCTCAGATTCCTCTACCTTGATAGTCTCTTTATACTTTCACATCATGTTTAACCCAGTTAAAGCAGACTCTGTCATATCCTGGTAGCTGGGCCAGTGTCTATCTCTCATCTGGGTATTTTGAGCTTCCTAAGGTAAAAACCTCACCTTACTCATCGTTGTAAGCCTCCAAAGAGCCCATCACAGTGTCTTACACATAGCAGACTGTAAATTACATTTTACTATATTGAACTGAATTACACAAGTTGGACTAGAATAGTGGCTAACTTAGTAAACCATTTTGGACAAAAAAAAAATGTTACTCCTTGAGAACAAAATTAATTCCATACCCTTGGAGAAAAGTGTATGTAAGACAGATTTTTTAAAAAGTCCAGAAAACAAGGCAATTCTATAAAAAAGATCCAAGTAATATTTCTGGATCTCCATTTTTCTCAGCTAGTTGGGAATTAGTGTTTCTTTCTTTTTCTTTTTTCTTTTTATTTTAACTGTTGATCTTGTACAGTCTTCTGTCTTTTACTCCCATCCCAGCCCACCACCCCAGCCCTCCCCACCTCCCTCCCTCCCAGGAATTAGTGTTTCTAAATCCAGAAAGCACTTGTATTTGGTACAGGACAATTCTTCATTGTAGTGGACTGTCCACTGCATTGTAGGATGTTTACAATCTCTGCTCTCCCCCGCATCAGTAACGCCCCAACACAAGTCTCTACTACGGACCAGGGGAGGAGGCGGGCACACCGTCTCCCTTTGGCTGAGAACCTCTGGCGGATTACCCCAAAGGCCTCTTCCACCTCTGATGTGTGATTCTCCTTAAATCCCAACAACTAACTAAAGGCTGTAATATAACCAAGAAACTAATCATAATTGCTGCCTTACTTATATAA
This sequence comes from Glossophaga mutica, assembly GCA_039655065.1. Classification (NCBI taxonomy): domain Eukaryota; kingdom Metazoa; phylum Chordata; class Mammalia; order Chiroptera; family Phyllostomidae; genus Glossophaga; species Glossophaga mutica. Next base: position 142,113,594 of record CM077308.1, read on the forward strand.
CCTTTTCCTTTCCACTTACTGCACATGCAATGCACATCTTCATTAAGATGACAACATAGAAATTCAGAGTCCAAAATGAGGAATAAGGCCCTTACATGAAAGATAAAATGAAACAAACAAACAAACAAAACACCTCTCCTGAGGACAGATAACAGGACATCCATAGAGCACCTTTGTGCTGTTCAGTTGAGATGTTAAACTGAAGGGCAAGTGAGGGATCAAATGAGCCTATCAAAGCGTGGTCTGTGTCCCAGAGACATCGGCATCGGCTGAGGAGGTTATTAAAACATCAGATTCACGAACTTCAACCCCAGGGTGGCCAATTCAGTAAGGAACGTTCATTATTAAAATAAGCATCACAAGTAATTCTCCTGAAGAACTGGAGAATTCTTGGACCACTTGGATCAGCCCTTTCCAGAAGATCTTTACATGCATGGATTTGGACTGAGACTACTCTTCGGCCATACTTTAGTTGAGTGTATCAAACGTCTTTATTTGCAAAAGGAGGATTTTTACAGAGAGTGGCCCTAAAGACAGAATTCAGAACACTCGCTGCTGGATTGCTAAGGGAAGGGAGCAACAGCATGGATGAAGCAGAACAGGAGTTCATTTATGTACACTCCTTGAAACAGATTACCTGGCCAACTTCAGGTTTTTGCCCTGAAGTTAAGGTGTGTTTCCAGACTAGGAATAAAGCTTGGAGAAAGGGGAGGGGGAAGTAAAATTAGGTCTCAATGGAATTCTTTCCTCAAAAGATCTAGAAGATTGGGTAACTACAGACAATTCAGTGTTGACTGTGAATTGGGTCCTGTTCTTTCTCTGTAAATACATGACATCTATGAAATATACTAAAGAATACAGTGGATGGAACAGGCTTGAATGAATAGATATCGGAACACCCTGAAAGCAATGAACCACTACAGAAATTCTCAGAGAGAATGCTGGTTCACGGTTCTCAGGTGAGATCTCAAGATCAGCGACATCGGCGACATCTGGAACCCTGTGAGACACGTACAGTCCTGGGCCCCACCTCCATCCCCCAGGGGATGGGGCCTGGTAGTCTGTGTCGGAAGCTCTACAAAGATTCTGGCACTAACATTTCAGAACTGTGGCTCCAGCTTACTGCCTCTGTGTGTCTGGCCTGACTTTAAAGCTGACCCCACCCTATGGCTTGGTATTTCTGTCTGTAAGTTAGCTGAAATAAACTTATTTCAGATTCCAAAAAGAGGACAGATTTGCCTAACATTTGGACGCCGTGTGTTGGGGACCAGTATTTTCTATACTTGTTAAGGAGAACTGAAAAGGGTTTTGAGATCTTGGAAGAAAGGTACTAATTATTTTACTAATGATACTTTCCACTTCAAATCTCTCTGATTCTATGATTACAACAGCTGATTAATTAATATGGTAGCAAAACAAAGTGACAGTAAACATTTTGAATTAGTTCTAGTTTCATATCCAATTACAACTATGTGCCATTTGATATGAAATCACAAAATTAAATATTGCTTTTTGGTGTTTTCACTTTCTTTTCTCCTTTTTCAAACTTTCAAACTTATGAAATTTCAACGCAGTGCATTTTAATAAAGGAATTTCACACCAGTTTCAAATTATAACTTCCAAAATAATGGGGTAAAAATCATTCTGATCTAGTAATGTGTTAACAACTTCGGTGACCCATGTTAGGCTGTACAAGAGATAAAAATTCTTTAAGCCTCCGAATTCTTTTAAGAATCCAGTGCCCCCGTGATATTAAAACCAGATAAAGATTACACAAAAAGGTTATGGACCAATTTTATTGATGAATATCAATGCAAGAAGCTCAGATACTGCTGGTGGGAATGTAAAATGGACCAGCCGCCATGGAAAACAGTCTGGAGTTTCTCAGAGGATAAACACAGAGTTACCGTATGACTATATACACCCCAAAGAAATGAGACTTGTCACAAAAACTTGTTCACAAGTGGTCCCAGCAGCATTATTCATAAGAGCCCCCAAATGGAAACAACCCAGATGTCCATAAACTGATGAATGGATAAATAAAATGTGGTATCCATGCAAAGGAATATCATTCAATCTAAAAATTAATGACATCCTCATACATTCTAAAACATGGATGAACCTCAAAACACAGTATTAAATGAAAGAAGCCAGACTTGAAAGGCCACGGATTTCTGTATGGCTCCATTTACGTGAAATGTTCAGAGTAAGAAAATCCATAGAGACAGAAAGTAGATTAGGGGCTGTCTAGCACTGGGAAGAGAGGGTGGAGGGAATGGGGAGTGTCTGCTAATGGGTATGGGGTTTCTTTTGGGGCTGACAAAAATATTCTAAAATTGACTGTCACAGTTGTACAACTCTGTGAATGTACTGAAAGGCATTGAATGGTATACTTTAAGTGGGTGAATTATATGGTACGTAAATTATAGCTCAATAAAGTTGTTATTTTAAAAGTCCCAGGTAATATATTAGAATGCAGCAGCATATTAAAAGAAGAGTTAGTCCTGGCTGGTGTGGCTTAGTGGATTGAGTGCCCTCCTGCAAACCAAAGGATCACCAGTTCAATTCCCAGTCAGGGCACATGGCTGGGTTGCTGGCCAGGTCCCCAGTGGGGGCACGTGAGAGGCAACCACACATTGATATTTCATTCTCTCTCTTTCTCCTTCCCTTCCCCTCTAAAAATAAAATCAAATCTTTAAAAAATGATAAAAGTAGAATTAAAATACCATGACCAAGTGACTAAATATACAGAGATGTAAGTATTAGGAGACCTGTTACTATGGCCTGTCATAGTTTTAAGTGAAATAAGAAAAACAATTTGATCATCTCTACAGATGCTGAAAAGACATTTATTAAGTTGCATATTTATTTACAATACTTTTTTAAAAATAGGAGTCAATAAAAAATATTCCTTAACAAGCCCTGGCTGGGCGGCTCAGTTGGTTGGAGCATTGTCCTGTACACTGAGTCTGCAGGTTCAATTCCTGATCAGGGCACATACTTAGGTTGCTGGTTTGATCCCAGGGCAAGGTGCATACAGGAGGCAAATATTCAGTGTTTCTCTCTCTCCCTCTCTTTCATCAATAAAAACATATCCTGGGGTGAGGATAGAAAAGTCCCTTAACAATATAAAAAAATTTTAAATATAAAACTGTTGTATATTTAGTGGTGAAATATTAGAGGATTACCAAAAAAGTCAGTGTTGAAGATGCCTATTATTTAATATCATTCTGGAAATTTTTACCCAATAAAATTATAGAAGAGAAAAAGAGGCATAAGAAACAGAAAGAAGTCAAAATTGTCATCATTTACAGATCATGTAATTATTTATTTTAAACATTCAAGAGAATAAATTGACAAGCTATTAGGAACAATAGCTCATTGAGGTGGCTAAATATTTACTACACGAAACCCTATAGCTTTCTTTATATATACACAAATAACAACCAGTTAGAAAATATAAATCTCATTTATAAGGGAAAAAAACAATAGTTTCCAAAAATAAGGTTAACAAGAAAAATAAAGATTTTAAGTGCTAGGGAAACACTTCAGAAAACCTTAACACACCCTGTCCATGCGTAGGAAGACTCAAAGTCATGAAGATGTCATCTTGGCAAATTATATATTTCAATGAAAATGCCAATATAATAAAAATGCTAACATAATTTTATAATAGTCTAGGGAGAAAGAATAATATCAATGGTCTAGTCTTTAACAGATATAAAATGAATTACAAAGTTTGGTAATTGCCATAATTTGGTATGAGTAGACAAAGTCAACTTCTAAAACTTTGCTCTGCACACATACTTGTCGATGTACAGTTATGCACAGATGTGTTCACTGAAGGACTGTCTGTAATGGAAAAATAATGAAAACAAGCCATGTCCATGATTAAAGTAAAAAAATCATTTTTAGCAATAGATTATGAAGTGATCATACTCTAAAATTTTTTCAAGATTGCCTTTTGTCTATTTAAAAGTGACAAAATCTTTTGAAAATGAAAAAATTTTTATTTGATACATAACTTCTGTGATATACCTATCTATGAAGGAGGAATTTTTCCCCCTTAAAACTAGAAGACATTTTCACTGATGATGCAGTAGTCTGACCTGCACACCTTGCTATCAAAATAGAACTTGGCTGATCTTTGGTATTGAGATTTTGACCTTGGTAGAGTAGGGCTCAGCATGTCCAAAGAGTAAATACAATGTTATTCTAGAAGAAAAGGCCTTAAGTAAATTTGTTGCAGTTTAGAGGTTCCCTAAAAATACAGTGTCCCATATTTTAAAATCTGGCTCATTTTTTTAATTGGAAAAATGAACTCTATCAAAATATCTGGAACTGGACAAACTTCCTGTGCAATTTGGTTTCTTTGGTGCAAAAAAGCTGGGGCATGAGTTCCCCTATAAGCTTGTCAAGCAAATAAAAAAATGTTATGTTAGCAATAGAAAGTACACATAGTAATTTCATTTTTCCATATCCAAGATAGCAACAAAAGGAAACAGAACTCTGGCATCTCTAGAATTCTCAGCAGTACTCAAGATTATGTTACCGTAGTTCTAGCAAACTCACTAATAGGTATGTTTTATCAGAATATTTCTTAAAGCGAGCCCTCAGCTTCTTTATCTCAGTTACCTTGTACTAACCTTCCTCTTCAACCTGACAAAGGACAGATAAATGCCTACTTACAATGTCACCGTGTCTACAGACACTGCATGTGCCTGCCTGAGAAGAACCCTGTCCTCAAACGAAAGTCAGCTATCTAATATATAAACTGATGTCTGAATCTCCAGATCTCGACTTTCCTTTACTAAAAACCATTCGGTTTCATAAGTCTTATGGGTTCCTATTTTTGAAAATGTGCTCCAAATACAAATCTTAAAATCTTTCATATAACAGGGATAAAATATACTAATTGCTTCAGAGAATATAAAAACACATTAAGCAGAAGCCTTACCTTAAAAAAAAAAACTATTTATTTCTGTTATTAGAAATATGAACTCTAAGAAGACATGGACTTAGGACTTCTGGTCAAGGTAGTAGCATAGGTAGACACTGCTTGCTTTCTTCCACAACCACATCAAAAGCACAACTAAAATGTGGAACAACATCACATCACTCAGAACCGTAAGAAACAGGCTGAATGGAAGCCTGACAACTATGGAATTAAAGAAACGACATCCATCCAGACTGGTAAGAGAGGCACAGATATGGAACAGCTTGGTCCCACTTCCACATTTGGTAGATAAAAAAATTCAGAAAGGATATCTTGGGAGTAAGGAGTCCCACCCCCACACCAACCCCCCAGTCCAGGGTTCTGGCGCCAGAAAGGTAAGTCCCCATAACATCTGGCTGCAAAAACCAGCAGGGACTGAGTTGGTAAAAGAAACTGCTGGAGTCCCAACCAGTTCCCCTCAAAGAACCCACACAGGGACTTACTCAGACTCACTCCCTCTGAGCTCTGACACCAGGGTGCCAACTTGAAAGGCACCAGTGGCATACAGGGAAGAACTGAAGTGTCTGGCATCACGGCAGCAGTCAGGGGACAACTTTTTCCCAGACAAAAAGGCAGGCAGAGGCCATTGTACCTTTTCCGAACCCTCCCCCCACAGAACCATAGAACTGTCAGGCATGTGCCATATCTGAGATTCCATCAATCTGGCTAACACTGTTTGCCACATTCTGGAGGTCCTCAGAAACTCCACCCTACCAGACTTATGGGCTTACTCAAGATATAAATGGCTGGTCTTGGCTCATGCTTCACAACTTCATAAATCCTATCAAATAAGCAACAGCCAGCCTCAGTAAGCCCCCAGACCCTAGCCCCCATACCTCTGGCTAAGTAGCCCCAGGTTCAGCACTAGCAGCAGCCAGCCTAGATTCACAGCTTGGCTTCTCCAAGCCCCACAGAAGTAGCAGCCACCTCAGATTGTATTATAGCTCATGCAGGCTGGCCCTGAGCAGAACACAGGTGGGGGCTGACTTTGGCCTGCACAACCTGGGAAACCCCAGAGCCTATGCACTCAGTTGACAGACACAGACCACCACCACTCTGTCCCTGCACAGGTGATCCTCCATGGAGGGTGGAGGGTGGTATTCAGTGGTCATAGTCAGTCCTTGCAGCTGACTGGCCTGGGTAAATCCCTCCTGTTGAACTGCAAACAGCAATCAAGGCTCAACTACAATAGAAACATGAAGGGTACACCTTGAGTATCCAGCTTGGGTAATAAGGGTTGCTGTGCCACTCACTGGACCCTAAAGAACACCTACCATGTGAGGCCACACTACCAAGACAGGGAGTCATAGCAGCTCTACCTGATACATAGAAACAAACACAGGGAGCCTGCCAAAATGAGGAGACAAAGAAACATGGCCCAAATGAAAGAACAGAATAAAACCAAAACCCCAGAAAAAGAACTAAACAAAATGGAGATAAGCAATCAATCAGATGCAGAGTTCAAAACACTGGTTATCAGGATGCTCAATGAACTTATCGAGAAGCTCAACAGCATAGAAAAGATCCAGTAAGAAATGAAGGTTACACTAATTGAAGTAAAGAACAATTGACAGGGAAACAACAGTAGAGTGGATGAAGCCAAGAATCAAATGAATGATTTGGAATATAAGGAAGCAAAAACCAACCAATCAGAACAACAAGAAGAAAAAAGAATAAAAAAAAAAAAAGATGAGGATAGTGTAAGCAGCCTGTGTGACAACTTTAAGTGTTCCAACATTCGCATAATAGGAGTGCCAGAAGGAGAAGAGAAAGAGCAAGAAATTGAAAATCTATTTGAAAAATGAAAGAAAACTTCCCTAATCTAGTGAAGGAAATAGACATGTAAGTCTAGGAAGCATGGAGTCCCCCAAACAAGACGGATGCAAAGAGGCCCACTCCAAGACACACCCTAATTAAAATGCCAAAGGTTAAAGATAAAAAGAGAATCTTAAAAGCAGCAAGAGGAAAGCAGTTAGTGATCTACAGGGGAATCCCCATAAGGCTGTCAGCTGATTTCTCAAAAAAAAAAAAAAAAATTGTGCAGGCTAGAAGGGATTGACAAGAAATATTCAAAGTCATGAAAAGCAGGGACCTATCATCAAGATTGCTCTACCTAGCAAAGATATCATTTAGAATTGAAAGGTAGATAAAGAGCTTCCCAGACAAGAAAAAAAACTAAAAGAGTTCATCATCAGCAAACCACTATTATATGAAATGTTAAGGGGACTTACTTAAGAAAAAGAAGATCAAAATGTATGAGCAACAAAATAGCAATAAATCCATAACTATCAACAATTAAATCTAAAAAACAAACTAAGCAAACAAGAGCAGAGACAGAATCATGGTTACAGAGAGTGTTCTTATGGTTGCCAGATGGGAGGGGAGGTATGGGGGAATGGGTGAAGAGGCGAGGGGGATTAAGAAGTGCAGATAGGTAGTTACAGAATAGCCATGGGATGTAAAGTACAGTATAGGAAATGGAGTCGCCAAAGAACTTAAACCCATGGCCCATGGACATGAACAATGGTGTGGGGATGGCCTGAGGGAGTGGGGAGTGCTGGATTGAGGGGAACAAATGGGGGAAACTGGGACAACTGGAATAGCATAATCGATAAAATATAATTTAGAAAAAAAGAAGAAGACATGGACTTACTCTTGTTCATCACTGTATCTCTAGCACTTAGAATAGTATTTGGCCCTGGCTGGTGTAGCTCAGTGGATTGAGCTCGGGCCTGCGAACCGAAGGATCGCGGTTTGATTCCCAGTCAGGGCACATGCCTGGGTTGCCAGGCCAGTTCCCGGCAGGGGACATACAAGAGGCAACCGCACATTGATGTTTCTCTCCCTCTCTCCTTCCCTTCCCCTCTAAAGATAAATAAAATCTAAAAGAAAAAAAAAATCTTTAAAAAAAAAAAAGAATAGTATTTGGCAGACGGGGGGGATCAAAATAATTTCAAGAAATGACTGCACCAATGAACATGAAAACAAAGACAGCATGCTTTCAAAAATAGGAGAAAATACCATGTTTTACTGGGACTACTCTATGGTCAATAGAAATTAAAAGGAGAGAAAGATGAGGGCAAGCTTAAATAGCCTGAGAAATGGTAATTAAGTCATCCTGGAAGGAAGGACTTAGATGACGAGGAGGAGAGGATAAGACTGGCAAAGACCAGAGATGGGAAGGACCAAATGTGGTGGGAGGCGAACGAAGAGGCTTGGGTGACAAAGGAGAAGTATGCTGGGGAGCGGTGGAAGCCAGACTGAAGGAAGAGAATGAGCCAAGTGAGAAGACTGCAGAGGGCTGGAAACAAGACCCATCGGATCCCACTGGGGCAGGGCTCGCATTTTAAAATCATTTTTCATACCCTCAATTTAATCTCTAAAGAAAAATGAGCCTCAGAAAAGATATAAATCTTAAAAAGAAGTAGGGCAATGGGGCCAATAGCCAAACCTGTGGGCCCACATAGGGTATAATTTGAGTTATAAAAAAGTCTTCAAGTTACAATATGTTCCATAGTTTACTAAGATTAATGGTTTATCAAAGAATAATAAAAGTCACAGGCCTAAATTCACTAGCAATTTTCACACAAAGATAACCTTTTTTCTTAAATACAAATTCACTTTTAATATCACAGCAGGGTACATTTAATAGATTTTTCAATCTATTAAAAATTTTGTAACTGTTAATATTAACCAGAGAATGATGCCATTCACCAGTTCTGGAACACCTAGGAACAGGCAGACGTCAAACGCTCTGAGTGGTTCTTTATTAGACAGTCACAGTTCTCAAGACAGCTTCAGATAAACCTAACAATGGAGACGCTGTAAATATCTTTGCTCTTTCACCAATCTCTAGCTATATTTAGCAACACAATTTCCTTTGTTCAGGAATTATTCTTGATTACTCCACAGTTATGTTCTCAAGGCAGAATGCCTTGGACATAGTTAAATGAATGGATAGCTGCAAGGATGATCGAATGAATAAAACATCAAATGACCGTATTAAGATCTTTGAGATGTAATGGCTATATGTTTCCTATAAGAACATGCTAGAGATTTCCTGGCCAGGGCTAAAGCCTCTGGGCTTTTGCAAACATGTCTTTCATATTTAGCAACAGTGAAACTGGTATTAAAATCGAACAGAGGGAGTGAGGAAGTTTAAAAGGGAAGAGCATCACTCGAGGCAAGGTTGCTGGTGTTTACGAGAGCGCAGGGCTGAATTTCCTGTGAAGCTAATGATGCTTGAGTGCCAGGACCCCTCACTTGCACAGGTCCCTTCCAAGGCCCATGAGGAGCCCCAGCCATGAGTGTACACGGGAGTATGCTCCTGTAAAATCTGCCCAAGTCAGGTGTAATAAAATTCATCCCCCTAAAGAGGGCCCAGAGTAAGTTTCAGGTCCACACAGCCTGGGTCTGCCCTGTCTGAGAGGCAGGCAGAGGCCCGGCTGGGGGTGGAAGGCCTGCGGTGACTGAACGTTGTCAGAGCAATGAGGTGGGAGCCCAGGATGGCAGTCACATTGCTGGGTGGTTTCTCATTCCTTTTTAAAAACACGGTTTCCTAGGCTCACGGTTCTCATATCATGATTTACCTTTCTGCTTTTATATCTTCTTTGCAAATGAAGTCACAGGAGACATTTAGCTGTTATAAACTTCATGTCAAGCTTTGAAGTGCTTTTTAAGAGCAGAAATATTTGGCTCACGTGTGGGCTTTGTAGCTATGGTAAATACCTCTTCGTTATCTGCTGCTACTGTTATTCCACACCTCCAGTTTGGAGGGGAGGTTCTGCCTATGCGTTGAGGCACTAAAAAAGAATATTGAGCCATATCTTAGCTCTTTTGTGAGCGGTTTACTTTTATTTCTTCTCACATGGAGCTAATGCTTTTATCATACTGTACTGGTTACGGGTGGGAAAGCGGTGGAGAGAAGGGGATACTGATTATTACATCATTGGTTGGCAGTTTCTTCTTAGCTTCCTGAAGGTTAGGTGGTCAAGTAGCTTCTTAATACAAGATCAAGGCATTTCAAAGACTGGCTCATCCACCTATTTTTTTTGACAAAGGGCTTTAGTACACTTTGGACAAAATGAAGTGTTTAAAAAGGGAGAAACTGATCAGAGTTAATATGAAATAAAGATAAAAAACTATTTTAGAGGCTCCTATATGACTGTTCACATATAGACTATATGACCAGGTACATATGAGAACAATATATTTAGAAACAGCATTCTTGAGAACAGATAATAGAAACAAAGGCCACATATTAAGCATTTTGGATATGTCCTATGTTGAACAATGGCATTTTGCTTCTTTATGTAACTTATTTTATGAAGAGATAATGGACAATACTGTTACACTCCCTAAGTTAAACACTTGACATTTTTATTCCTCAAAATGCAACATTTAAGAAGTCTAGATATGTTTATTAATTAGTGATTATTAACACCCAGTAAACAACATTATGTCTTGTAAAAACACAATCTCTCTTCACAGCATGATGCTGAAATCTATTATTCCCTGATTCCATATGCTGAAATACACTCAAATGGTCACAAGTGACCTTAAGCATTAAATAAATGTAAATGAGGACAACACAGGAAATGTGCTTTTGATTGATGACTAAAAGACCAGGTTGAAAATCCCATCCAGGAGCGAAGGCCTCCCCAGAAGGGCCCAGCAGCCCGCACTGCACTGCGGGGAAAGGCTGTCCTGGGAATGAAGAGCAGGAAGCAGGCCGCTCTTTCTCCGGACCTGCGGAGGTTTGCGGGCCAGCAGAGCTGGTTTGTTCGTTTACGTGAGAGACTCAGAGCCCGCTGCCTTCTGTGCCCTCCACCAACATTCTAACGCAGGATTAAAAAATGCGGATCTGGACACTTCATGACATCCACCAACCAACTAACAGGGACAAAAAAACTATTGCTATTCCACAGCCTCATCCTAACAGGTTGGCCACTTTGGTTTTTAAGCATCATTGCTCTTCAACTGACCCCACCCCAGCATTGAGCATCTGGAGTGGGAGAACAGCCTCAACCATCATAAATTAATTAAAAAGTGGATTGTTCTAGTAACATCTGGAGCTAAACATACGATAGCAAAATGCACAAATACAGATATTTCAAGTGAAAACTACTAAATGTTTACTCTTTCCTCTAGGCCCATACCAGCCGGGCAAAAATAAAATGCAACACCTCACTGATGAGGGTAAGCGCTTCTCCTAGTTTGCATAAGAATTAACAATGTCTAATAGGGAACGGATACCTAGATTATTTTAAAATCATGGAATCAAGCAGGGTTTCTCAGTTTGGGCACTGTTGACATTTTAGGCCAGGCATTTTTTTGCTGAGGGTGGGGCGAGGGGGTCTGTCCTGTGCCGTGTAGGGTGTTTAGCAGTATCCCCGGCCTCAACCCACCGAATGCCACTTGCAACCCCATCCCCCTAGTCATGACAATAAAAAATGTTCCCATGTTGACAACCAGTGCAATACAGACATTCACAGACGGTCCCAGGCTGGGTTTCTCCCAAGCTCATACTATATACTCTCAACCCTAAATAATTCCCACCCAGTGTATAATATACTTACCTTCACGCTTTTTCACCTATTACTCGAAGGTAATGAGAATGCTTGCCTGCCTTATTATGGGTTCTTGTGACATTAAATAAGATACTTTTCAAGTGTATAGAACAGTGCCTGACACACAGTAAGTACTCACTAAATGTTAGCTATTATTATTTTTAACCATCATCCACAGTATGGAGAAAAGCAGTTTCAACCAGTGTTTTGATGCAGAAAGGTATAGCTTACCAGCTTGATATTTTCCGAGCCTTAAACACACCAGCCTTCTGATTCCTTTTGATGATGTCTCTCACATCTATTGGACACAGTTAAGAAAGCTTCTGCAGCGATTGTCAGTTGACTGCAAAATGAATAAATCAAAGCCCACGCACACAGTGATCTTATCGGACATGGGATCTGCACAGTGAACAGGGAAGAGCTACGGAGTAGAATGCAGGCAGAGGAGGTTCTAGCCCCGTCTCTACCAGCGAATGTTGAAGTACTTGCCACAGTCAAGCTCTTTTAATGCCCTGGGCTGCAGTGTAGCTGCCTGGGAAATGTACTTTCAGGTAGCATCTGGGAAAGGCCCAGGGATATAGGCACTGGTGGAGGGACAGGACTATCCCATAGGTGCCAGGCGCCACTTGCGTAAAAGGCAAAGGTCTCTCAGTCAGTGGGGAGGGCGATGGCAGTCTTCTGAAATTTTCCAAGTTGAAGTCTTTTCAGTCTCTCAAATGCTATTAGGGAGGGTGGGGGTGAGCAGCAGGGAAAGACTGGAGAGAAAGTGAGATGAGAAAGATGGAGAAAAGCTTGGAGAATGTTTGAGAGGAAGTGAATTACTGAAGACAAAAGCCAACCCCTCGGAAGACCCCCTGAAGAACCGTCCCTACAGACTAATGCTTTGGCCTCCAGCCGTCTGCTGGTGTGTAGGGACTTGTATTAAAAGAGCCATGTTTAGTGAAAGACAAATACCATATGATCTCACCTTTAACAGGAACCTAATCAACAAAACAAACAAACAAGCAAAATATAACCAAAGACATGGAAATTGAGAACATGCTGAAAGTCACCAGAGGGGAGAGGGGAGGGAATTTCAGGGGAAAAGGGGAAGGATTTACAGGAACAAGTATAAAGGACACATGGACAAAATCTATGGGGGGGGGTGGAAATGAGAGGGAGGTGGGGAGGGCTGGGGTGGCGGGTTCGGGTGAGAATAAAAGACAGAAAACTGTACAAGATCAACAATTAAAATAAAAATTAAAAAAAAATAAAAGAGCCATGTTTATTGAAAAGGTGTTTTGAGGAGCTAGTCCATTACATCACACAACACCATCTTTATGAGGGCCCATGGGAAGACCATGTTGGACCCCAACACGGGAAAAGCTAGACTTCAGATTGATTAGTTGTGCTTCAACTTCTGGACACTGTAAGCCGTATAACTGTTCCTCTTTTTCTTTTTGCTCCAGTCCCTGTGCAATCAGGGCCAAATGCATGACCTAAGTCTAACCACCCCAGGAGCTCCTATTGCGCATATTTTCTATATTAATGTCCATTCCTGGCTTTGTCATATCTTATATATTTTTAGCTTTCTAATTTCCAATTGCCCTCACTTTCTCATTTATTTTACATGGCATATTCTATGTGCCACTGTAAGAAACCTCAAAATCTTTCTTTTGGAATAGGGCAGGTTTAAATAAACAAGAAATAAAATAATTCCAGCAAAGGCCGCAAGCTGAACTAAATTGGGCCCATGGGGAGGACACCAAGCAGACAAGCGATGTTCCCCTATTGCTCAGAAAAACAGATTTCCTGAATGCTTGAAACAAGCATTGGCCAAGGTCTCCCTGCAAGAACAGAGCCACAGGACTTTTTAACCCAAATCTCTGCTTGAAACACCAGGCACACCCATTTCTTCTCTGAGTGAATAAGCAGGTACTGTGATAGCTTTCTTCCCCCAGGAGTGGGTAGGAAAAATCAATTAGGTCTCCTAATGAAGGGCTTTGTTGAGGTTTACAAAAGTGCTATAATGCAGACTTTTTTTTTTTTTTTGCTGGATGAACTTTCCTGTATGCAAATTAAATACCATTAAATTACATTCATTAAAAAAATAAAAGAGACTAATTTGCCTACTTGTTTTGATTAACTAAAATGACACATCGGCCTACAGTTCTATTTCAGGAAGAAAGTATTTCAGGAAAGTTCTACATGAAATGTCTTGCAGAAAAGGACAGCTGACGTCTTTATTCTGAGAAGAACAAAATTAGTAGAGTCAACTGACAACTGTTTTTGATTAAGCACCGCCCCCCACTCTGGCCACACCTTACTCAGTATTTCCATGACATCCACCAGCAAGCCACAATGTGACAGGTACATCTGTAGCGTCGTATAAGTACATGACTAATCTATCGAGCAAAACATGTTATTTTGTTAGTGGAGGTAATACTTTTTATAAAATAGTCATAGGGAAGTTAAATTATATAACTCAGAAAACCTATTAATTATTTTTGGTAAACATCTTAACACCGTATACTCTTATACAACTTATAAACCTGTGACTCCAGGTGGTCAGGCTGAAGCAAGCATATGTATTTATATTCTAGATGCAATTTTGTAAATGAAAAAAATTTATAGCAGTATTTAGGCTGCTTTGTTTTTAGAACTGGGAAAAATATATTTTGTGGTTTAGGAGGTGTTTTTTACATTAAAACAAGTACAAAAAGGAAAAAATGTCAATAGTGTATTAAAATATTACCCAAAAAGATAGGTTGACATTCTGCCCCCCACCCTGTATTTCTGGTCAGGATAGTTTTGAACAGGATGGACCAAGTTGTGTTTTCTGAACTGCACCCACCTTCCAGAAGACTTCGGTGGGAGGTGCTGGGTGCTGTAGCGATTTCTGATTAAGTGGAGACAGAGCGATCGCCTCCTGGTCTGGGCAACTGGACTTCCAGAGCTACGGGACATACGCTGGTGGCTAAAAGGAAGCCGGGATTCTGGCTCCAGATTTTCATCCCAAATAAAGCATAGTTTAGGGGTGGGGCTCTATTTTAATTTTGTTTCAGTTGATTTTTATTATTAAACTATATATTTTTGTATAATAACAATAACAGCTATTTAACCAAATTATGTTGTATATATTATATATAAAACATTTAAAATATTAGCTGGCTGGTGTAGCTCAGTGGATTGAGCGCGGGCCTGCGAACCAGGGGATCGCGGTTCGATTCCCAGTCGGGGCACATGCCTGGGTTGCCAGGCCAGTTCCCGTCAGGGGACATACAGGAGGCAACCGCACATTGGTGTTTCTCTCCCTCTCTCCTTCCCTTCCCCTCTAAAGATAAATAAATTAAATTAAAAAATATATATATTAAAATATTAACCTCCTGCAATTAGTAACTGTAATATTTATCAGTACTTCACATACATTTTGATAATTGGCATTGTTCTTTAAGCAAGAAAATATTTAAAAATAATAACACTGTAGCTCACTAGGCATTACTTCCTTGGTTCATGTTTATTTGCATTGGAACATCAAAGGTGAGGGTAGGAAACTATGAAATTATAACATGAATCCTGTTCACTTTGATTTCTAAAGTCTTTTAAATTACTTGATGTGACAATATTTGCTAACATAAAGGCTGCAAAAGATTCTTAAATGTGTTTATTACTCAAATGAATCGAGAAGGTGACGGAGAAGCGCTTTGAACTCGTTCAGCCCTGTCACCTGCGGCTTGGGGGCGGGGGAATGTCTCTTCCAGAGGGTGCTGAGCAAAGGCAAGACAACACTTGTCAAAGTGTTCTAGCTCTTGGTAAACCAGAATTGTTTAATGGGGAAAAATACACAGGGGTGGGCAGAAATAGGCTTATAAAGAACTCCATGCCAAAGTGTGCTTGAGTATAGCGAGTAGATGACAACAATGTGTAAATAATGAAGGCTGACATTTTGAGTTAATAAAACTATTGTAATAATCATAACCTGCATGTCTTTTTCCATACAAACAACTACATAACCTACTTTTATCCACCCCTGTTACACTTTGAAATCAAATGCACCTGGCTTCTAAAGCTGGTTCTAATTTTTAGTGGCTGTGTGAACTCCAGTAAACTAACCTCTCCGAGTTCCACCTCAGAAATAGAAATAATGATACCTACTATAACAATACCTACTATAAAGGCTTAATGGAGTATCACATATATGAGGAGCCTGACACATAGTAGGTGCCTAATTCATGTCAATTTATTTTATTTTTCAATAATTCAAGTAAAAGCTTTCAAGGGATGAAGAGGCTGGTGATTACAACTAAGATGAGATTTGGCAATTAACTCTATCTTCTTTCCTTGCTATTCAGAACTAATTAAGTGAACATTTATATTGTAGAATTTAAATAACTGGAGGGAATCAAAGAACTTCTACTGTGTAGATTTCCAGTGTCTTTCACCCACATCAATGTGCTCTAGCCAAGGCAGGGTCTGTGTCCCACAAAGACAGGGGCTTGGTCTACCTTGTCCCCTGCTGTATCTTTAGCACCTGAAATGCATCCAGTTAATACTGGCTGAATTAATTTTAATAAACTAAGTTATTCGTTGAGTTCTTACCCGATGTGAGGCACATGGAGCTCATTTATGACCCGCCTAGTAAAGAGAAGAACTGGCATCAATATCTCAGCTGTCACTGATACTGGAGAAAGGGGCCTGGGCACAGGACAATGGCCTGGCCTTGAAGAAGTCTCAACCACCCACAACACAGGCTGCACGGTCCACATGAGGCTTATTTTATTTATCCCTTAAATCAGGGATTCTGTTAAAATAATGTTAAGCCAGGGATATCTCCTTTAAAATGTACAGGAAATTTACCAATTTTTGAAGAATCTTATGTTTCACATCATGGTCCAGACTGTGCATACTGTGCAGAGAAGACGCTGGGGTCAGGAGCACGAGAAATGGGTCACCGAGCTCTGCTGTGTTCTGCAGATAGCACACTCGGTGTTTGCTCAGGATGGGCCAAGGTGGGGTGCAGATGTTGGGCAAATTTGCAAGTGTAGCAGAGAGGGCTGCTCACCTTTAGGTGCTGTACTTTTATTCATTATGGTCTGGAGGAAGCTTAGCATGGAAAACAACTGAGTCTATCCTTTCTCTCCCCTATTGCTACACCATTGCCATCACCGGCCATAAACGTTATAGAGTGATAGTTATCCACGGGCAAAATGTATTAAAAAGTTGACATTCTGCTCCCCACCCTTTACTGTAGGAGGTCACGTTACTTGTAGAAGTCCTCATTACACTGAAAGGGCAGTGCCAAGGAAAAGGGGATACATTTCACACTATTTCAGGATAAAGTTGAGAAACAGATGAACCAAATGATGTCATTTTCTAACTTGTCCTTTGTTCTGTTTGGGCATAGCTAAATTATGGCATCTGTGAGAAGAGGCATCTATGAGGGGGAGACTGTGTGTGAGAGCCAGCAATTCAGTTAGTTTAAGGTCCAAGGAGAACCTCGTGGGCATCTACCCATGAGTCTGAGAAAACATTCGGGATTTACAGCATTCACTTACACCCGAAGTCTTAGTCTCTTTTCGGATATGTCTGTTTAACAAATCTCAGACCAACATCTAGCTTTCCAGGGTCCACATAGAAAGCTCTAGAAGACATGGCCAATCCACATGATACATTTTAGGAAAAAATAAAGTAACTTCACAATTGGTCGATAGAGTTCTATGATATAAAGACTCAGAATGCATTCTTTCATTGCCTCACATTTTAAAAAAACAGAAGCAACAGAAGATAAAAGGGAAATTTCAGGAAATGCTTTGTTTTTTTTTAAAGGTAAGAATCAGAATGTTAGAAGATTAAGAGACTAGGAAGCAAGGCTCAGTTAGAGTCATTAAATTCAGATGCCAAGAACAACAAAAATAATTTTTAAAGTGATGAGAATAATATACAGGCCAATACTCAGATGCAATGTGCGATTGCCAGGTCGATTTTCAATTACATTTCACTGATGTATTCATTTGTTTCTTAATGTGCTCATCTTGCCCATTAAGAATAATTAGCAGCTTTGCTTAGAGATTTTCTGGCTTCTGGCAATGTTCCCCCCCCCTTTTTTTTGTTGACATCCACTTTTACTTTTTAGAAAGTAATTTTTGAATAATATCCTACAACTGCTATATAATTTAGGCTTCGTAAAATTTTAAAGGAAAGATGTAAACAGTAATTTTTAAATGAGTCTGTTTCTATCTATGTGCATCAACAGTATGTGATTCAGTGAATTAGTTATTCTAACAGAAAATGGGCACACAAACAGAAAAAAAATTTTTCATTCATATTAACCTCACTCATTAAAAATGCTTACAATGAATGCCAGTTGTGAGCTTTGTTAGTAAATCAAGAATATCATTAGTATTGAGAGCAGGAAAAAACACATTGCCAATTTTTAAGGCTTTATGCGTGTTTTTTCTCTTTTAATTTAAAAAAATTAGATCTAGTTACAACAGAAAAATGCCCACAAACATAGAACAACTGCATGACAAATGCTGAACTCCACTAGGAAAGTCCTAAGAGATGAAATAAAACACTACCAGTTTTGGTCTACATCCTGAAAGGACCTACTTTATCTACATTGTAAAGTTCTTCCCCTCCCGCCCTTTGGCACCCCGCTATATTAAACCCATTGTAAAACCCAGCACAATAAAGCACTCTCAGGGCTGAGCTTCTGAGGACCAAATGTTAAAAATCCATTTTCTTGGGAGGGGGCTGTACCAATCATTTCTTTGAAAGGCCAGCAGAGCGAATACAGAATCTGAGATTTCCTCTCTGATTTCAAGAGCTGGCCTGGCATCTTTGCTGTTTAAAGCAAAGGTGCATTAATTAATGACATTAGCGTTGCTTCCCTCTTTGGAAGATCTGCAGTTTAGCTCAATAATAATTTTAGTACAATTAAATTTACATACTGACTACAGATGCTTCCCATAGTTTGTTAAAAGTTCTAATTGGTTTCTGAGGCTATTAAATGAGACACCTGCTGACTTAAGAAAACCTCAGGTTGCTGGGCCCACTCCGAAAGTTTCTGTGGCTGAAATGACCTTCTCTGGTCCAATAATTCGGCTCCCCCACTTCAAAGAACATCTCCATTGGGGCTGAGCCAGCATACCTGCCTTCCTCTTGCTCTCTGTGTTCCCTGACATGTGGAGGAGGAGCACAGTGAAATGATACAGTGCATGAAATAACTCAGGATAAAAGCAGAGTGAATGAACAACATCAGCTCATCTTCAGGAATATTTTGAGAAACCTGCGACAGTCATGATTAAAATCCTGCACTTTAAAAAAGGAAGCACCTTTTGTGATCTCTTTCCCTTGTGTGAAAGGCCAGGACTGTGATTGGCTGTTTTTCCTTCCTGAATTTTTTTTAAGCCTGTCAGGCAATTAGCTGGGTGGGGCTCCGTAGGGCACACCAGTGCTGCTGAGCAGTATTAGCTACTGTGCCTCTCATTCCTTCTTCTCCTGTTTGAGCAGCAGCCTGATGGAGCTGCTGCGAATTTCGTTTTCAAAAAATTACATAGTGGAGGTAGAAAAAGAAACATTAAAAAAAGCCTTTATGTAAGAAGACACAAACATACACACACACACACACACAAATCAGACCTGCTTTGACATTTTAGGAGTCTCAAATTCAAATAAGGAGATTACCTCCTTCACAATGTAAATGTAAAGCACACCAAAAAATCCAAAGCAAATATATCTTCCACTTTTCCTCTCAATTCCTAATGGCTGTTAACTGCCCCTGAACAAATCAGCTCGATTGCTAAAGTAGCCACAAATTATGCTTGCTTCTTCTTAAAGTACAGTTCAATTTTCATGAACTCTGTGTACATATTAGTAAAGCATAATCTAATATAATGGGGTTTGAACTGTAATAGCACGGCAGGAAAAAAAGAGATAGCTTTTATAATCCTAAATAAAAGGAAATAATGAAAATTTGATAGCTTTTTCCAGCAGGGAGATAGAAGTAACTCCTCAGCAATTAGAGTAGGTGTAATATTACAGGGCACGTAAGTAAAATGTTAAATGCAAGAAATGTAATAATAAAGAGGAAGTTAATTTTTGTAAGCAGTATCTAATATAATAAATATGAAATAATTTATTTTATACTGGTGAATTTCAATGGAAATAAAAGAATAAGAATGCCTGAAAATTATTATGAAACAAATGTTCATATCACCTTGACTGGTCCACAAATCACAGGCTCCTTTAATGAGAAGTGACAATAAAAATCTACCAAAATTAAAAAAAAAAAGAGTCTTACCCAATGAGTTCCATATATTTTTCCTTTTTCTTAATTACTTATCATGTGTATGGGGGAACTCTTTTTAATACCCCATGCTGCCTTTCTTTATATCAATTGTTACTCAGCGGGGAGAAAGGAATGAGCACAACAAACCTGTTTTCTATCTGAATAAGGATACTTCTGATGGCCTTTTCATTCCCATCAGTTAACAGAACTTCTTTGACATCTGCAGAAATAGCAACCTGGAAAAAAAAAAGGAGCACAGCAAACAATGAGCAAATATGCTTGTCTGTGTGGAAGTGAAGACAGGAGTGACAAGCCTTCAGTATCATGCTTCCTCACCTATTTCTCTGTAACAATCTTCAATCTTTTTTCATTTTATGTCTGCATTATTTTAATCATTCAATCAAATCAGTCAATACTTTTATCATTCCATTTGCGGGAGCCTCTATCTTGCTATCATTCTGTTCGGTAATTGCATTGTGACAGCGGATGATGGTATTCTGAGAGGCTTTCATTTGTGGGCTTCTGTTTATCTAGTAGAGCCATCATACGAGGCTGTCACTCTGCCTTTCAGCTTGCTTCTGTCTGACTGCCTGATGCCCTTCATATAACTTTGCATTGCAGGCAGATGGCTTTGTGAGGGTAATTTTTTTGTGAGCTTTGACATGCTCGCACATTGGGCTGTAACCTCGACACATTGTGTAAGAGCGACAGGTTTGTCAAATGCCAATCAGTGTAACAATATGCTTTTATTTGTAGAGACATAAAAACTTGTCTAATGCACTGTGCTGCTACATAGTATCTCCTGAATACATGACTCAGAACCCAGAGAATGGGGAACGACGTTCCTGAATGGCCAATCTAATTCAAAAGAATCTAATTACTGAGCGCTCTGGATCATGTTTGTTGGTGTAATAATGCAGGCAAAACATTAGCAGCTATATCATGGTGCTCCAACTGTGATTCGCTGGGCTATTCCTGTATCTTAGCAAATAGGACTATAATCTGAAAAAAAAAATGCTTTCGCTATGGCAAAGAAAGACCGTGCGAGGCCTGGAATGTCACGACAAGCGATATTGACTACGCTGAGGTAAAATGTTTCCGCTCATCGAGGCAGCCATAAAATCAATATGATCCGAAAGTAAGTCAATCTAGAAGGTCTCTCAAGACCCGGCAGCTTGACCGCAGCTGATGCTGTTGACGGTTCTCTGACCCAGCAGTTGGAGGCCCTGGAACATTTTCCCTTTTGTTCCTCCCTCTGAATGGGATTGGAATTGAGAAAAGACCTACCATGAGCCCAGCCAAGCATGTCATGCCACCCCCTAGCTCACACACAGCAAGGTCCCTGAAAGAGAGAAAAGAAATGGTAGAACCCATACAAATTAGATGAAAATGGTCAGAGAGATATATATGTTACAAGAACAAATTGCCATCTGCAGTAAGAACGGCGCTACCAGGAAGTTGTAGAGACAGGACGAGGCTACCTCATGTCGTTTTGCGTTTTAAAAATAATTATGAAATAGAAAAGTCACAAAGCAGGCAAATCAGTGGGGGTTCCCTCATTAGTGTTCACTGCAACATTACCACCGCTGAGCTGAAAAATCTGAGAAGGTT
The DNA here is from genome assembly GCA_039655065.1 of Glossophaga mutica. Lineage (NCBI taxonomy): Eukaryota > Metazoa > Chordata > Mammalia > Chiroptera > Phyllostomidae > Glossophaga > Glossophaga mutica. The sequence continues at coordinate 142,135,039 of CM077308.1, forward strand.
CCCTTTTTTTCCCTTGTCAATGGTGCTGTCTTTTAGAGCTAAACTAGCTAGAGTAGCGAAAGATAATTGTTAGGAAAGGATAACACTGTTAATCCACATTCATTCCTTCAAAAACAGTTAGACAAGTAAATGATGAATATATATGAGTGTGTATATACCTATATTATAGTCACATACACACAACACACACACACACACACAAATAAATGCAATCTTGAATTTAAAAAAAAAAAATCTAAAACAAACTGAAACATTTGGGAAAGCTAACTCACCCGCCTAAAGAACAATTACACAAAGAGCATTTAGCAATTAACACTTAAATCACAATTGACCCCAACACAACACAGTGAATAAACAATGCAGGGACATAATGTGGTTACAGCCAGCAAACCCAGGCTAAAGTAATGAGTGGGCGCTGACTTCACTGCTCCAAAGTAAAGCGGCTCAGAGTTAAAGCTGACAGTCTCATGTGGCACTCCGCACTTACCTTCCTCTTTGTGCCTAAACATCAGTCCTCATCGTGTGACATTCTCGCCCTGGCCCGCTGCTCGCTGATTGGGGCTGCAGTCGAGCTTAAGCACAGCGAGAGGAGCAAGTGCCAGACTTCCAGGGCGGCTCTGCAGCCCAGAGTCAGTGCAGCCCTGTTCTTAGTTTATATGCTTAGACTCTTAAGATTGTTTCTTCTTCCCAGTTTGGGAAGTTTATTACCTCACCAGAAGGGGGGGGGGCAAGCAGCACTAAAAGGGAGGGAGAGAAGGAAAAAGAGGGAAGGGGAGGAGAAGAAGCCAAACAAGAACATTCATAGTCCGAAATACACTTAATGAGTATTTAGTTGTTCAAGCAATTATAGACTGGTTGGTAAATACGGACCCATAGAGCTTCAAAAAATGTATATTATTGACCCAGTCTTGTAAGTACATATTGTTAAAACACACTCACCATGATCACTAACAGCTTGTCTGGCATCATAATGTGCTATTCAGGAAGTCTATATTGGAGGACTTTCATAAAATGAGGTTTAAAATGAAAAACCTATATTTTCTGGGTCTATCAAACATCTTTAGAATTTTTAAATAAAGAGAGCCTTTTTTTTTCCTTTTTCCTAAATCTCATCCATGGGTTTGATCTATAATGCACACTGACAGTTGAAAACATTTATTTCCGTAGCATGAATCTGTAATTACTATTTATTACTATATTTTATAAATGCATGTTGTTAAGTATAAAACACCTTTAAAACCAGGGGTGGGATGGCATCTTTAAATAATAGCTGCGGGGTATTTATTTATGAAAAATTCTGTAGTAACTTCCCTAGCAGAAGTTTAAAGAATATCTTTATTGCTTTTTGTTTTCTGACCTTTACCATCAGTAAGGATTGATTAGAGCTTCACTTTTGTTTCCCCAAAATCAAAGTGAAATGAAAAGCTGTGAGTGGCAATCAAAAGTCTTTGACATAAAGCAATGAGCTTGCTGTGCAATATTAGCGCCCAAAGGCAATTCAGATTTTTTCAGAAGCAACATGTTTCCACTGTGAACTTTTTTCCTGTCTTTCTGTTTTCTTTTTCTCCTTCCCTCTCTCCTTCCCCCACTCCATCCCCCTCCGTCCCTCCCTCCCCCTTACTTCCTTTCCTTCCTTCTTTCTTGTATTTTAAACAATTTAATTTGAAGAATGCAATTATAACCATCTTTAATATGCAGACACAATACCCACAATGGGCTGAACAAGGTATCTGCAAGTGCAGCTTGGTACCTGAATGCATCACTGTGCCGAAGGCAGTAGTAAGCCAAAACCTCTTCCGCCGGCCAGATGCCTGGAAAACACAAGGGGACAGATTTTTTTTATTATTGTTGTGGAAGCCTCTTCTGTACTCATTCTCTGTAGTCATCCTTTTAAGAAATGGCTTTTAAAAATAATGTTCAGTATAAGCCATTTCAACTTGAATCAAACTTAACGGAATTATTACAAGTAATGTATCATGTGAGTTTGTTTTGTTGTTGATTTTTTAATGCTGAGATGTATAACCCAGGAAAAATAGTACAATATTCTAAATAAATTTTACCAAATTTCAGCCACAACAAAGCAGCAAATACGATAACAGCCAAATCACCGATATCAAAAGTTACACTTTAATGGTATTTCAGGTAGATCTTAGGGAAGGACGCAGGAGCCTTCTTTGCAGCCAGTTCACAAGCACAAGTTGAAACCTGCCGTACACGCAGCCCATGTTAAGCAAAAATAAATGGGAAAGTCACCTACAGGAGCAAATAAAACCACTGAGGTCATTATACCTTTTTGTTTGATTCCATACAATATTTTTTAAACATGCACAGTTTTTCCTTTTCTTTAATTAATAAAAATCAAACTAGAATGTAAAATTAAGAAATTTAAATTTCACCCACTGTGGTGTATCTTTAAATTTAACAATGACCCTACCCACTAAACTCCATGGACGGGCACTTTCTAAAATCATCATCTGTGAATCATTTATTTAGGAGACGTAAATAGTCTCCCTGAAGGAATACAAACCGCTGAAAGAGGACATGAACACGTTAGGAAATGACAGTGCCTATTGGTCGTCACGTGATGGTAGAGTTATGAGTGCTTTTAATTCTTCTTTACCCTTTTTCTATTTCCCTAAATTTTTACGATAAATATGTATCACTCATATAATCAGAGTGAATGACAGCCTTATGAAGACTAGGCTTTCCCCAGTGGTCAGACCCCAAGTTCAGGCCGGCACCGGGCACCCCGCACGGCCGAGGCTGTGGAGGCTGCCTGGCCGGTCCTGGGGAAGAGCAGGGAACCCTTGCTGTCTCAGCTCTCTGAACTCTTCCGACAGGTCTTGATGCAAAACCAAAATACCTAAAAACATATTTAAAAAGAAAATTCCAGATGCATCTCTACCTTTGAGTAGTAAGAAATCCAAACACTGCAGGAAAAAGAATGTAAAAAAAAAAAGGTAAGATCTTAAAAGAACCACTGGGTAAATATCTGAACAGCAGAGAGATGACTCCACAGAGCATGTGCTGCAGAAGCCTGGCCAGGCGCACTCACTAGCTCAGCAGCCTGACCTTTCTGGTGAGAATGGCCGTGTGGGGGAGAAACAAAGTAAACAAGCAAAAAGTGGTTGGAGTCACACTTAGGAATAAAGTGAGACAGGCTGTGGCGTGTAGCGGTTAAGATCACAGGTACTTTGAAAGCAGACTCACTGGACTCCATCCCTGCTCTGCATTTCCTGGCTGAGTGACTTCGGGTAGGTTACTTAACTTCTCTGTGTTTCTACAGGTCCCTCATCTACCAGATAACGTAATTGTGGTTTCAACTTCACAGGACTTTTTTGTGAGGATTAAATACATGAAATGTATTTAGAACAGTTCCTAACTCATAACAAGCTCAAAGAATGTTCATCGTTGTTTTTAATGTTATTCTTCTGCACAGGGGGATAGAGGAGTGGAAGAGAGTATATGTGAACCCAAAACAATTTAATCACTCCAACAACTAGAACAGATAGAGAACCTTTGACCTGCCCATGAGCTTTGGCACATCCCCCAAGTTCCAATACCTGGCATACTTCCACATAAAAATAACTCTATAAAGGCTAAAGTTCACAAAATTCTTGGACGAGCGAACCCAGGACAGTGCTCCATACCAGGTGGATATAATCACCACAACAATGAATTTCTTTATACCTTTAATAGATGTTTTTGAGGTTTAAAAAATAATGATGGGGAAGGGTATTTAACTAAAATTCAAGCCTTGGTTAAGCACAAAATGTGACTTCTCAAACACATAGTCTTTTAAAATAGTTTTATGATGTTCTCAAAAAATTACAGAGATTGGTTTTAAATGAGTCAAACGCAAAGCACAAAGTTAAAAAATGACCTCAAATTCCACCACTAGTATATAATCACTATTAACATTTTGGACACCATTTCCAAAAAAAAATCTCTCTAAGCATAAGGACACTACACACAAATGGGATTTTATTAGGCAGGTATCCAATAATCGGATTTTGCCCCAATCAATACATGATGGATAGATCTCAATGGCAATAAAACTATACTATACCCCTGTTATTACGTTTAATGACTGCCCAGATATTTTATGTCTCCATAGTTATTTCTTTAACCACTTTCCTCTTGACAGACATTTAAGTTAGTGTCCAAGTTTTTTAGTATTATGAGATTATGAATAGTCATACAATGAAGACAATCGCCCCTCCCTGCTAAATGGTTTTTTCTCCTTCAGGTCAAATACCCAGAAATAGGAAATCTAGTCAAAGGTTAAGTACATTTCATATTCTGATATATCAAACTGTCCTTCAAAAATGTTTACCTAACTGCGCCCCTAATACGAACATTTATTTCCTCAAAGTTTTGCAGAGATAGAGTTTTGACAACTTACTTTATTTTTCTAACATGTTGTATTTCAAAATTTATCTCAGTGCAAATCAAAACTACAATGAAATATCACTTCACACCCTCTTAGATGGCTATAGTAAAAATAAAAGTCAGGAAATAAATGTTGATGAGGATGTTGAGAGATTATATAAAATGGTGCAGCTACTTGGAAAAACAGTCTAGCAGTTCATCAAAAAGTTAAGTGTAGAATTACCATACAATTTCACTCCTCAGCTTATATCCAGGACAAAAGAAAACATCCACACAAAAACTTGCACACAAGTATTCATAGCAGCATTATTCATAATAGTCAAAAAGTGGAAACAACCCAAATGCCCATCAACTAATGAATGGATAAACAAAACACATTATGTCCATGAAATGGAGTATTATGTGGCAATAAAAAGAAATAAAGTACTGATTCATGCCATAACATGGATGGAACATGAAAATATTATGCTAAGTGAAAGAAGCCAGGCACGAAAGACCCTATGTTATTTACATGACATATCCAGGATAGGTAAATCCACAGAGACAGAGCATAGACTGGTGGTTGCCTAGGGCTGGGATGGCTGAGAGTAAATAAGGACCGACTGCCATTGGATGGGGTTTCTTTTACAGGTGATGACGTACTCTGAAACTGATGGTGGGGACCGCTGCGCAGCTCTGTGAATGTGCTACAGACAACAGGGTGGGTGGTATGGCATGTCCCACATTTCCATAAAGCCGCTACTTTAAACGGTGTTCTTATTCCTATTTGTGGAAATATAATGGCCTTTTGAAAAAGACTTTATTTTTAAATAAGTTATACAAAACTACAGTTTAAAGAGCCACCGAGCTCCCCGAGAATGGTTCAGATGAACAGTCCCCAGCCCCTCTCCCCAATATTCCTCCTTCCTTGGAAACTACTGCTTTCAATGATTTTAGCTGGTTCTTCAGGTGCTTACTTCCACATTTCCACGTAATATCTTTGTATTTGTACTTTTGATTTTTCAGTTTTAGGTAAAATCTATGGAAGAGAAGCATTTTTCTTTTTGCTTTGATCTCTATTCCTCTCCCCGCACCACACATACCACGCTCCCCATCCATCCACCCACCACCATCTTCCCGGTACAGATAGATATATTGTAATTTGGCAAGATCTCTACTCATTGTCAATTTTATTCAGTTCATGAAATAAAGCAACCACTTAGTAAACTATGATTACTTTTTCTCTCATCTACAATATTTTTTCCGTTGGCTTTTAAAATTGTCTTTTCCCCCTTCCTTCGCTAAGATTTTTATTCAGCTTCAAAATGCTATTGTCAATTCCTCCTCTTGATACACACTCTCATTCACGCTGGGTATTCCATCAGCCTCATGGTGCACCTGACCTGCCTTGTCCGGACTGAGCGCTCTATGCCTGGTGCACAACTGACACCCTGGAACCAGCCTTCACTGTCACTGCAGGCTTCCCTTCGCCCTTCTCTTGTGCTGCATCTTCCGTTTTCTCTATCCTTTGTGTTCCTTTCTTGGTTTACTTCTTCCTTTTAGTGCAACACGTCCTGCAGTGACTTCTTCTTCTTTATTTTTTTAAAGGTTTTATTTATTTATTTTTGGAGAGAGGAAAAGGGAGGGAGGAAGAGGGAGAGAAACATCGATGTGTGAGAGAAACACCGATTGGCTGCCTCTCGTACACCCCCAGCCAGGGACCCGGCCCGCAACCCAGGCATGCGCCCTGACCGGGAATTGAACGGGCGACTTGTCAGTTTGCTGGATGATGCCCAACCCACTGAACCACACTGCTCAGGGCCTCCAGTAACTTCTTGACAGAAAGTGAGTGGAAGCTACATGTTTGAGAACTTGCATGATTCAGTGGGCAATTTCAATCTGAAAACTCCATGTTCTTCAGTTTTTTTAAAGTTTCTTGGGAAGTCCCTTTGATTACCTGCTTACCAATATTTTTATTTGTCTCTCTTCTCTGGACCTCTTATTATTCGCATGTTGGATGTCCTGAACTCGCCCTCTAATTTTCTTAACTTTTCTTTCCTACATTCCAATCTCACTGTTTTTTACTTTCTTGGAAATTTCCTCAACTTTACCTTCCAATCCTTTTACTGGTCTTTTCATTTATGCTATTATTGCTAAGGGTTGTTCTCTGAATATTTCTCTCTTAGAGCATCTTATTCCTTCTTGTTTTATGAGTGAAATCTCTTAATTATTTGAAAATATTAATTATAGTTTATTTTTAGTTTTCTGATCTTTACATAGTCTGTTTTCTTCATGTTGCTTTTTTCTGTTTATAGGTTTTGGTAACTGTCACATTAAAAGCTTTCCTCAGATATCTGGTAATTATTTGTGGTTTGCTCAAATGTAATTGTCGAAAGATGAAAAGGCTGATTGGAGGAGAGGAGGGCTGTGTGTGTTTGGGCTGGACATGGGTGAAGAGGCTCGGCAATCGGCCCGAGTGTGTTCACCTAATTCCTCTACCCTGCTTTCGGTACCCTGTCCGATTTCAACTGTGCCTGGTGTCCCACAATCCCAAAACTGAGTTTAACCCTCTGCGGAGATTAAACCTCCTCTTCTGTTTGGAGTACAGAATGGGAAGTTGCCCAGTAGCCTGGAATGGGGATATAACTGCTTTCTAAACAATTTCTGATCATTCTCCTTACTTAGCCCCCTTCAACTCCTGCTTTTAGAATTTCCTGGGGCCACCAATTCCTGAGCCTTTCCATGTCTCAGAAGTACAAACTGGGTGAGTTCTTAACTTTCCCAACAGCTAGCTCACTCATATCTGCTAAGTCGATGACTTCTCATTTATTTGCTTCTCAGCTTCCAAATCATGCTCTTGTATGTTTCCTTATTTTATCATCCTTACAGATTTATGTCTTAAAAACATCCTGTTACAGTGGTTTAGTGAGGTTTCTGGAAGGAATTGATTTTAATGCATTGTTCAATCTCCAAGCTTACCTGAAATCCAGAAACATATGATCTTTTGAATGTAATTGTCTGTGGGATAGTTCTCGAATCTGAGACACATGATAATATTCTTATCTCTCACAGGGTGCATCTTAGCATAAATACTTTGAGCTCTGAGTGTTGAATTTTCATACACATTCCTGAGAACGGTGACTAGCAGGGCTTCATGGAACAGAGTGATGAAAAGAACTTTCAGGAGGATGTACAAGTCAAGGATACTAATGTGAGGTTTTTTCATGCTGAAGATTTTCATATTCCATTAATAATACTGTAGGATTCTATCAATCAATTCCTGGCACTTTTGCTATATTCCTGACGTCACCCAGTGAAGCGGAGCAGAATGACCGAAGAGGCATTTATTTATTTATTTATTTATTTATTTTAAAGATTTTTATTTATTTATCTTTAGAGGGGAAGGGTAGGAGAGGGGGAGAGGGGGAGAAATATCAATGTACGGTTGCCTCTTGTGTGTCCCATGCTGGGAACTGGCCTGCAACCCAGGCATGTGCCCTGACTGGGAATCGAACTGCGATCCTTTGCTTCGCAGGCCCGTGCTCAATCCACTGAGCTACACCAGCCAGGGCCGAAGAGGCATTTAGAAGAGCTAAGTATTGATTCCCCCCAAAGCCTCACATAACATTTTAATTAATGGTTTATTCTAGATGATGTTTTCTAAAGCACACGTCATAAATTAGGATGCTTCCATAAAAATTATTCAGAGGCAGAATTTCCTATGTCATAGTGCTTTCTATGTAAATTGAATTAGTTTAACTTCTAGGAGAAAAGGCCTCCTTCACCCACTGGGCCTCCATAAAAGGATCAGGTGAAGGACTCTGTCTGGAAGGAGAACACTGCATTACACCTGGGTTTCCATGGTCATTCGGTTTCATTCGTTTTCGGTCCAACAAAGGGTTGGTTCCCTGCAGATGCTTCTGTCAGAACCGGGCCTGTCCAACCGATTAGACGCCAGAAGCCCATAGCCAGCCCACACTAAAATAGGAAAAACTAGCTGTCTATGTAGCAATAATGAGGGGGGAAGTTGGTGATATGATCTAGTTCAAGTATGTGACCACTTTTCTGTTGTTTGTGAAATAGTTTAGAATGACTTTAAATGCCAAGTTCTGTATTTAATCTGGAAACAAACAACACATTCATTACGAACCTGACCTAAAGTCTGAACGAATCCTAAAATTAACTAATATTAGATGACTTGATATCTATTAAACCTCCTGTTGGGAATACAGAAAGGGAATTTACATATATAATTAGGTAACTTCGTATATAATGAACTTAGATATTAATAGACATGAATCTCCAGCTAAGCATGGGTTCTCCTAGACCGCTTTCATTTGAGAGCCTTCTGCTTGCCCACACTTCATTTCGGAGGGGCCCTGAGACCCCGACAGCCAGCCGCCAACAAATGGCACTGCGGACTCCCCCTCTCACTCTAACCCTTGTGCTGGCCCCACGAGGACAACGCACCCGGCTCTCACAGCGGAGGGACGCGCTTTCTGTGATCAGCTAATGTCCACCCAAAACAGCTTCTTCCTTTACCTTCCTCGAAATAAATGATCACGCCCATCCTGCAGCTGTCAGAAGTAAGGCCTCTCTCAAACCTGATTCAAATGCAGAGGCCAACATACCCCCAGAGAAGCCGCAGATTCTTCTGGGGGAAGAAATGCACCGGCAGATGTTACTAAAATGCAAAGCTGCTTGTGCTGGAATGGGTAGGTGAGCCTTCCAGACTGTTTTTAGTGTTTATACTCTATCTCCTTTTTCTTAAACCTTTCTGCTTTGTCATTGATAATATAGCCCAAAATGGAAATCCGTAAGAGGACTATAGAATGCTCTATAAATTTTTCCTGGGTGCCTACTATGTTCCAGGCCCTGGGGATTGCTAGCATGGTCACTAGAGCTCTGGCCTAGTAGGAAAGGAGACGTTAAATAAATAATTACACAAATAACATGCCTAATGACAACTGTAATAAATGCCATGGAGGAAAACTGGATGGTACCTCTGAGAACGTATCACAGGGGACCTGACCTGGTCAGCGGGGAGGTTGGCAGAAGTCTGTCAGGGAATTCATCCCTGTAGAAATGAACGTAAGCTGAGACCCAGAGGATGAACGGCCGAGCAGAAGAGAAAAAGGGGGCCAGGGGTAGAGGGAATGGCTCATAGAGAGGGAGCCTCATGAATTAAAACTTTGAAGAGAAGGGCTTGATTTCTAGGAATGGAAATAGGATCAGTGGTGTCGTAGAATAAATGAGAAAGGGACGGAGTAGTAGTTAGTGGCCAGATCCCACAAGCTCAAAGACTGTGTTAAGAATTTGAATTTGCACCTTAAAATAAATGACGCATTTTAGGTAGCAGAGCGGTATGATCAGATTTACATTTTAGAAGATAAGCCTGGCTACTCTAGAGAATATAGATGAAAAAGAGGTGAAAGCAGGCAGGGGAAATTAGGTAGAAGGCTACTACAATTACAGAGGTGTTGATGGTGGCTTAGGTGACGGTTACAGGATGTGAAGCAAAGTGAAAAGATCTGAGCTACATTTAGAAGGTACACTGACAAAACTTAATAGTTAATTAGATGAAGGGGGTGGTAAGAGAGAAGGAAGTGTCAAATATGACTTAGGTGTATGGCACGAATAAGTGGGTGGATGATGTACATCAAAAGCATATAGGATTTTTCTTCAGTTTTATAGGAACTGGGGAGGCTGAATTCATGGTGAAAAAACACTAACTGGAGGGTCTAAGCTCTGATTCTGGCTCTGCCACTAACAATCCGGGTGATATGGGGAAGTAATTCAGCCTGTCTGAGCTTCTGAACCTTCATCTGCAAAACAGTAGGCTTAGATTAGATTATATCTAGGAAGACTTCAGGCTATAAAAAGCTATAATAGAGAACCAGATCTCATGCTCCGGAGTTAGACCCAGAGTTCAGCTTGAATATTGGCCCTTCTGGTTGCATGACCTTGAACAAACTACGTAAACTTTTTCTGCCTCATTTATTAATCTACTCATTCATTCACTCATTCATTCATTCAACATATAATTATTGTTACCAAAGCCTGTTCTAGAAGCTGAGGATATAGCAGTGAATAACACATAACTCTTGTCCAAGCTTTAATAGGGGCAACAGGGAGTAACGTAGATAATTTCAGATAGTAATGAATGTTGTGAAGAAAATAAAACACTAATGAAATGAGAATAACTGGGGGCTGGGGGAGGTGCTACTTTAGCATTGTTGGGTATGTCTCAGTTCCCTTATTTGTTAAGTGCAAGTGATAAAAATACCTAATCATAGTGCTGTTTGGATGATCAGATGAGCTTGTAGGACATTTAGAACAATGTCTAGCAAATAATAAAGCTTTTTTTTTTAATGTTAGCTACTGATACTGCTGCTATTGCCATTGTTACTATTTTTGACATGTTTTTATCCAGGACATTTTATTAATCGTGATTATATTTTGATGATATTTTCAGGAGATTATTATTTCCAGTAGAATACCCACAAAATCAAACCAAAACTTAACCCTGGGAAAATCTGCCCTAGCAATGGGAACTCTGAATTCCATACACAAGGACAACACTTGTTCTATACTCATCCTCCCCGTCGGACCCACTTACCAACTTGCTCTGGACAATAAATTATTAAGTGTGGGCCTCCCTCTGTTTGCGGAGCCAGACCCCAGGGGAGGCGGGCACACCTGGGTGAAAGGGGTGCGCACACAGCCCAGCATGGCTAGCAGGTGGAGTGGCTGTGGGACATTCTAACATTTGTCGGGTGCTGACTGCCACCCAGGCGCTAGGAGGCAGGTGAGGAAGTCAAGACACTGAGAGGTGAGGAAGCTTCCTTCTAAGTTGGGCAGGTATTTTGTCACAGATTTGGAATGTGAAATCAGCTCATTTGACTCCAGAGAAGCTACGGTTCACCTCTAGATCGCAAAGCACACTAGATTGCAGTAACAAGGGCCCACGTAACTCGTTTTGCCATCTCACTCCTGTTCCTGGGGAAGCTGTCTGAACTTACAAGACAGACAATAAGCACATGGAAGGAGGAGAAGTAAAGGGGCACAGAAACTAACCCAGCGTTTCAACGGTAAATTCTTCTCAACCACAAAAGGGGTTAGTTTATGGGTATGATCTGATTATAACACACTCAAATTTCAAACTTAAATTTTAATTTGGAGACCTATGAATGCGATGGTACGGGAAAGATGGAAGGAGCCCCAGCCCCACCCTGACGCTGACGCTGAGGCAGGGAGGGGAAGACAGTCCCTGGAGGCCCGGCCATCAGCCTGAGGGTCAGTTTTAGAGCAGATGCTGGGAAAGCAGCTAGATGACAGATAGGAAATGGAGATGGAACAAGGAAGATGCTGAAGCACCACCGAGGAGAAGGAACATGCCGCAGCCACAGCCACAGCTTTGGAGGCTCAGACAGCGAAGGCAGGAACTTGGGAAACGGCTCTGAGGCTTATTATCTTTGTGACCTTAGTGAGTCACTTAAACTCTCCGTACAACAACTCCTTATCTGGAAGTGATAATACTATCTACTCTCCATGTATAGATGTGAGGATTAAGTGAATTAGAAGAGTGCAAAGTAAGTACAGTTAAGCTTTATTGTTGTTATGAGTGCCATTCTTAGCATTATGTATGGAACACTTACTACTTGGCAAACACTGAGCTGTGCACTTTATGTGGAATATCTCATTTAATCCTTAAAACAACCCTATAGGGTATGTATTGTCACTACGGCCAGCTAAGGGGCACCACGAGGTACATGAAAACATAGAGAGCTTAAATGGCATAGCCAGGATCTGAGCCCACACACTCAACCTTCAGAGCGCAGATTCTTAATCCTTGGTATGTTGTCCCAACCCTGGTGGCTGGTCCTGGAACCAAGAGAACTAATTCTTAGTTCTCATGACTAGGTCAACAACTAATTTGGGACTCCAGTTTTGAGAATAAAATGAAAGGGTAGAATTGATTTCTGAGGCCTCTTTCAACTCTCAAGCCAATGACTATATATGATTATATTTATGCATTTCCAAACAAAAGTTACACAACTGTCAGTGGGCTGTAGCCCATGACATTTTAAATGCTTTTTTTAAACCCTCACCTGAGGATATGTTTATTGATTTGAGAGAGAAAGAGAGAAGGAGAGAGAAAGAGAAATATTGATGTGAGACAGAAACATCAACTGGTTGCTTCCTGTACACACCCTAACCAGGGATTGAACCCCGCAGCCTAGGCATGTGCCCTGACTGGGAATCAAACACACAGCTTTTAGTGCATGGGACCAGGCTCCAACCAACTGAGCCACCCAGCCAGGGTTAGCCTATGACATTTTAAAGAAAATCAGATTGGTTAAACAACGTTATTTGTACTATAATCTCAAATTTAAATCCCTACCAGGAGATGTTTTAGATAGTATTCAAAACAGTCTCAGAGAAGGCAAGTCTTCATGTCTATCTTAATTGAATTAGAACTGCCTTTGTTAATTAAGTCTCACAGCTTCAGAAAAGAACTGTGCTACATCTACATATTCAAGTCGTGATAGCTTTTTATTTAGTTAATCTAGCATATTAATAACAGACAACTTCCTCAAATACAATTTTCCCTCTTTAATACTGAGCACGCTTCTCAGCTACATGTGGTATTTTTTCTCAAACATCTTTTATCCTCTTCAGGGTAACAAACTACCTTTTGGACAGAAGACATCTATCTCCCCACAGTCTCACAGCACAGGTAGAGGAACACTTCCCAGCGCCAGTTCTCTGGGCCTGGGTGAGAAGATGCTCCATCTGCATTGGTTGGAGAGGATGTCTGAAAGTGAGAGAGGTGGAGAGAGTGGGAAAAGTGAGAAAGTAGGAAAGGTGGACCCAGAAAATCAGACCAGAGAGCTCCTAGCAGAAGAGCAACCGTGATCTGGGTTTCCCCAGAAACAGCACAGCCTTCCCACAGGAAAAAATAAAGAGGAGAAAGAGGAGGCAGTGGAAGGGGAAAGAAGATTTTCACTGCCAGTTTTACTCCAAGTAACACCCTCCCCAAAACCTTGCTCTGCTCAGTTTCCTCTGAGTGGGGCAACCAGCCATCATTTTTTTTTTTAAACACAAGATAGAAACATTTTATTTATTTTTTAAGATTTTATTTATTTATTTTTAGAGAGGGGAAGAGAGGGAGAAAGAGAGGGAGAGAAACATCAGTGTGCGGTTGCCTCTCACGTGGCCCCCACTAGGGGCCTGGCCTGCAAGCCAGGCATGTGCCCTGACTGGGAATCGAACCTGCGACCCTTTGGTTCGCAGCCCGTGCTCAATCCACTGAGCTACGTCAGCCAGGGCCCAGCCATCATTTTGATATCACCGTTTTTCCTTTTAAAACACAACTGTGGCCCTGGCTGGTGTGGCTCAGTTGGTTGGAGCATGGTCCCGTGCACCAAAGGGTTGTGGGTTTGATTCCTAGTCAGGGCACATACCTAGGTTATAGGTTCAATCCCCAGTCCAGAAGCATACAGGAGGCAACCAATCGAGGCTTCTCTCTTGCTCCAATGTTTCTGTACCCCCCTTCCTCTCTTTATTTAAAAAAAAAAAAGCGATGCAAACATGTTCTTGGGGATGTATAAAAATTTTTTTAAAAAGAAGTTGCTGGGACTTTACAAAATAAAATAAAATAGGACTGTGCTTTGACTTGAAATGTCATGTAAGAGCAGCAACGTGTCACATGAAGCACAACAAAGAAGAAAGCATTATAAATAATTGTAATTGTTCTTTATCTCAGCCAGTGAGCCACTTGGCCAACACGACGCACACTTGGTACTCGGCACACTTGGTACTCGGCACACCAACGAGGAGTAAGGAGAGTGTGGCTGCCACCTCCTGAGCTCCAACGATGCATGAATCTGATTTCTAAAGCAGCTTCCTGCCTCGGAGTCCAGCTTTATCTCATTTCCAGGTGAACACTGTGACTGAATTCAACACGAATTGAAAGCCTTGTGTTCCATGTGGAGTGGCGCATGGCCTGCACATTTGGGAAAGCCTCGCAGGAGAGAAAACCATATTTAGGAGGCGCATGCTATGTGTGCCAAAGTGATGCCATACATTCATTAAACGGCCCAGGAATTAGGATTCTTACACAGCAGAACTTATTTATCAGTGTTGTTTGGGAGATGCACACCCCAGCATTTCAAAATTGCCTTTATTCCAAGAGGTGCTGGCCCCCAGAGGGGAGGGGAGGTCAGGATTATCATTCCTCTCTTACCTAATGCTGCTGTGTGTCTTGGTTGAAAGAAGAGGGAGAGACACCAGGGATACACACTCACAGAGGAAAGGCCACGAGAAGACACACAGAGAAGGCCTCCGCACACCGAGGAGGAGCCGGACCTGGCAACATCCGGATCTTGGACTTCCAGTCTCCAGGCCTGTAAATCTCAGAGCTCCATTTCTTTGGGGTTGGTCATTAGAAAACGGTCTTCACTCCCCGTTCCTCCTCTTGGGCCCACGTGCCGAGAAGGGAAGGAGGAGAGCTGCCTTCTTTCTGCAGGAACTGCCGTTAGCAAGTTCCAAAGGGGAAAACACCATTCAGCAAACCGACTTGGTAAGTAAGGCAAGATGTCGTTGAGGCTCATTCTAAAGTTCCTTGAAACAAACCCTTCTCTGCCATTCTATCTGAAAATAAATAAATGATATTCGGATATTCAGATTGCTTTGAAAAAAATAAATAAGGATGACAGTTGGCTGAGAATCTCAGCTGTGCAGAATGACCAGGGAGGGCTCTGTCCTTCCTTCTCCCTGCTCATTATCATGCACTGATACGAAACGCGACAGTCTGCTCTCTGGAAATGTCTGCTGCAGCACCAACTTGGGCGGCGCCCTGCAACTAATGGGGAAATGCAGTGCAAGGAGGCCCGTCCCGCCTGTAAACACAGCGGCCTTGCTGCGTCCGGGCCCTGTGCAAATGGCTCCAGCCAACTTGTATGATTATCTTTAGCACCTTTTTGTATTTTTTTTAAGAAATTAATTTGATTTCATTTTCTTGCCCCACTTTTTCAAATAGTCATTAAAAATTAAACAACACTGGGAAAAGCCTTTTGTGATTATAGCCTCATTCTTCTGCAACAAGCTGGATCTATAAATTTACGTACCATTGTAGATGTAAATTACAAAATTTATATTCAACTATATTAAAACATCTATTCCAAAAATGATTACCAGTTGTGAAAAGCAGACAGGCTTATCACTTGCTGTCAGTTGTTCATGTCTAGTTAAGCAATAATGTGCTAAAACTGCTCTTTTGTTTTGTGTAAGAATTTTGGCAATAGAAGAAATGAACACTCAGTTAATAAAAACTCAGGCTGTTCCTTGCTTTGATGGAGGAAGCAGCTGCCTGTTTTCATTTGCTGCAGAGCAGCAAAACCCATCAATATAATAAGCAGCTTAGATGCATCCATCCACAGCATCTGTAAGGATATAGGGCTATTCGCTCAAAACCAATCCCTGGTTTAATTTTAACAAAGATATGTATGACATATTTGAAAATGCATTACAATAGGTTTTGAAACAGGAACAATTTCTCTTTCTTTTAAATACTTTTTACGGATTTGAAAGGTTAGTACATACATAGCTAAATGACGACAAGAAAAAGAGGTCCAAACGGTGAGGCCATCCTAAAACAAGGGCCATGAAGACAGCGAATCAAGAGGCAGGTATTCAGGTCCTTTCAAAATGGAAGTAATTCATTTGAATGTGATTTCATTCAGTTGCTCATTCAAATAAATATTTATTGAATCATTACTACATACTGACTTGGGCTACATACTGAAGCCGCATTTCCTACTCTCAGAGAGTTCACTCTTTGGGGGAAAGGATGGACCCAAAACCGTAAGTGACACCCAGCAGAAAGCACAGTGATACAGACACGCATTTTCCTACTGCCTTTGTGTTTTTTTAAAGTCAAACAGCCACAGAACAAAGTGGAAACTAAGATAAAAATTAAAAATCAAATACTGTCTCCTCTATTATACATACACGTCACTAGAGACATACTTGAAGAAAAGACAATCTGAATTAAAAAATTGAATTGTATTTAAACACATTTCAAACTGTTTACTAGGGTAGCCAGGAATTGCCACACTTTGGAGAGAAAGTTTTAGGAGTTTAAGTTTTGTTCGGACAGCTTCTATCTTGAAAGGGGCCAGTAGATACCGTTACATGGTCACAAATGCACCACGCAGCAAGTCTAATAGGAAACACGAACTTCAAAGCAACTTACAATGTCATACCATACGCTCTGTCTAGTAAACATCCCAAGAGATTATTTTTGCTTTATTTTAATACCAAATGACAGTCTAAAAAGCCAAATAATTCTAAATCTTCCTTTTTCTGATTTAATATCAAATGAGTGAGCATTTCAGTATGACCCCATAGGGACCTGTCCAATGATGGTGGTCGCAAATGCGGGGATAGCCACCAGCTTCTCAGGTACCTAATTTAAACCAACATTTATTTGCAAAAATATCAAGAAAATGCTCCAAAAAATGTAGAGCTAAGGGCTTTCTTATTTAAACATGTTTACTGTAAAGCACACGCACCTGGGTTTTAAAAAGAAACCCTTTACTTGGGAATAATTCTAGATTTACAGACGCGTAAATGTGGCAGAGATAACACAGAGAGTCACGGGACGACCTTCACCCACTCTCTCTCATCGTCAACATCTGACATTCGTCAAAACCAAGAAACCGACATTGGTACGTTAGCATGAACCGTATTCACGGGCTCATTTCCAATGGAAGTGCTACCCTTCAAGATGAGGGCTAATGAAGGTGTCTGTCAGAAAGTCACAAATTAAACCCAAAGGCCAGCCCTAGCATCTATCATATCTTTCCTCCCCTGATTCTCTTCTCCCTTCTTAAGTTACTCTAAAGAAATTCCTATCAGACTTAAAAGTTAAAACAGGATGTAAAATGTATATACCTCAGGGTTTAAAAAAAAAACACTGACCCCATCAAGAGAATTGTGTAGCCAAGTGAAGACTTGGTTCCCCATTTCCATTGTTGAACAGGCAGAAGACTATTTCCAGTCATTATTCACATAGAAATTCTGATCGTCCCTATTCAATGAATGCCTTCATACCACAGTGTGATGTGGGCCTTATAACCAGTCTGTGGCAGCATGAGTTAAGAACCACAAAGAAGTCAGAGGTCATTATTCTTCACCCACTTGGAGTATTTGTAAAGCATTAACTACACACCCTCTTCTTTGTGCGCATGCTTTCTTTCTTCCTCTGCTCCACCACTTAATGGCTGGACACAATGCTTCCAGAATCCTGCAAAGATCCATGGCCTACGTGCTGGTTAATGGCAGTCTCTCCAACAGCAGGTTGGAAAAGATGACTTTGGGGAGTTTCCTTCTAGCTGCAACTAGTGGAAGGTATGGACTGAACTGTGTTCTTCCAAATTCCTATGTTGAAGCCTTCATCTCTCAATGTGACTGTATTTAGAGATGGGGCCTATAAAGAGGTAACAGAGGTTAAATGAGGTCATAAGGGTGGGGCCCCGATATGACAGAATTAGTGTCCTTATAAGAGACTCCAGAAAGTAACCAATGCCCTTCATCCAACCTAGGCATTGCAAAATAGAGCTCACATGGGCACACAGTGAAATGGTGGCCACCACAAGGCAGAGAGGGAAGCCTCAACAGAAACCTATTGTGCTGCTAGCCTAGTCTTGGACTTGAAGCCTCCAGAACTGCAAGAAAATAAATGTCTGTTGTTGAAGCCACCCAGCCTATGGCTTTTTGTTAAGGCTGCCCAAGCAGAACAAGATAGTGGTCAACCCTTGGTATCTGGTGTCTGGGTGAACACCCCATCTCCAGCCCCAGTAGAGCCTAAGACCTCCCTGCCTAAAATGTACACAGAACCCACACAGCAGACCAGGCACTCTGTCCATTACTTTCTCCCCTTCCTTTCCTCAGTTTCCCCTCCATCCCTCTTGTCTTGTCTCCTACTTTTCGTTTTAATCTTCACCGCAGTATTAGCCCCCCTTTCCCATTGAAAAGAATTCAGAATAGAAGAGCAAACATTAATCATACTCTGCGTGATAAAGAAATTTCACTGATACCACCTGCAAGGTTTCATAAAGATACTTCGGTCTGTTTCTCTATGTTGTCTTTGACCATAAGCTCCTTGAGGGCAGGGAGCTAACTTATCACTCCTCTTGCTTCCCCGTGGCATGTTTATATGGTGCATGTGAGAGCATGTTGAATTCCTGTAGAATGGTAGCAAAATGTTCTAAACCTGGAACTCACACCAATTTAAAAAAAAAATGAATCCTTCTTCTTTTGCCAGAGCCATCTGCTGAGCTTTATATGATTTATCTACTCAGGAGCTGATTCTACCTGTAAATGCAATCACAGGTCAATTCTTGTGCGGATAAGTTTCTAATTGCACTCAGTCCACTTTCACTGGCTCTCTTATCTGTATCCACAATCTGCAAAACTGTCAGGACAATTATCACCAAAAGACAGGATAGCTGCTCTGGGGAGTAAGCCCATCCTGGGCCTGAGAGTTGCCTGCTTACAAGTTTCCAGGCCAACAACAAAGAATCCACATTCAGTGGGCCATCTCTCTCTAAATCAATCCTTTTGCCTCCTTGCACAGAGTACATGTCATGGGTGCTCATGTCTGAGGCTTATCTGTGAATATCAATAAACATGCAGGTCTCTAATCATAGTAGCCTGGAATGAGTCCCAGAATGGGTCCTGTAAATAACTTGAGATAGAGAAAATGATTCTCTGTGTTGCTTTCTTTCTTTCTTTCTTTCTTTTTTTTTTTTTCCTGGGGGGAGGGTTGGGGAGGCAGGAGGAGGCCCTTCTCTTTGTTGTAATAAAATTTGTAAATTTAACCCATATAGCAAGTGTTTTCTCTGAGAATCACACTACTCAAGAAGGGCCTTCAAAATATACTATTTAAACCGAACTATTGCTCTGAACTTGACACTACAATTATCTTTCTGTTGAGAAAAATCCTAGAGCTGTTATATTGTTACTGGCCCTTTCACAGCAGGCCACGTGAGAGTTCTTAAGTTGAGACCAAAGTGCACAGGCTGAGTTGTTGAGAGTGGAGAAATCACCATGGTCCCTATGGACTCATGCTGGACCTCTCAGGGCGGAAAACAGATTTCCTTCTCTCTTCAGCACCAAAGACTTCATATTATTGTGGACTCCTTACTTCCTCCTCTTGGGCCCCACCCTTGACAAATGATGAGAAAAAAAAATAACTTTAGCCTTGGCTGGTGTAGCTCAGTGGACTGAGTGCTGACCTGTGAATCAGAGGGTCACTGGTTTGATTCCTGGTCAGGGCCCATGCCTGGGTTGCCAGGTCCCCAGTAGGGGGCACATGAGAGGCAACCACACATTGATGTTTCTCTCCCTCTCTTTCTCCCTCCCTTCCCCTGTCTCTAAAAATAACTAAATAAAATCTAAAAAACAACAACAAAAAAATTTTTTAAATGGCTTCAAACCCAGAGTGTTGTATTTAGGCTGAAATATAGTTTTCTCCTGGTTATGTTGGCCAATAGCATGGAAAGGATTTTGGCAGAGCAAATACTATAAGAGCAGTCCAAATTCATATTACAATTACCATGAAAAATGTAACTTTTTGGAAGAATATGAAAGTGTTTACATATCATGAGACTAATCAGTAACTACTTTTCATGGGCACTTCAGAAAAATACCACTTAATGAAGTTGAGACCCCGTGGCTGAGCTTGGGTTGAATCACAGTTCACTAATACCTCACCTTGGTTCTCTTTTAAGAGTGAGAAACTTGAACAATGGCGTAGAAGAGATATCATGATTTTAGTTTGCTTACTGTGCACTTCACTTTTCAGGTCAAAATCAGTGTTTGAAGACACGCATCACACTCATTCCACATGCAACATAGTCACAGACTCTTCACCATTAAATTTAAGCCCTTTTGCTTTAAGTCCGTTTGGTTTCTATTTCTCAATAAACAATTTCACAGAAGCATCCACTATCTCCAAATCATGCCCTGACACACGGCCTGGTGGCAGGGGCTATAGACGCATTCAGCTGCAGCCAAGCTAACATCAGAGGCCAGGAAGCAATGTACAGTCTTCGGAAATAGGGACCCCTTTCTCCCGAATTACAATGATTATGTGCCTTGCTTTATAAAATTGGCCTTCTGTTTGTTTTCAGGGAATTTATCATCTAAATGGTCATTATTCTTACTTACTCAAAATGCCTCCATGTAATTTGTCTTGCAATTAAGAGTTTGTAGCAGATTTCAACAGTTATTTTGATTACCACCATTCCAATCATAATAAAAGAGTAATTTCATTTTATCTCGTTGTGTCTAGGGAGGGGAAATCATGTAATATATACAATTTTCACACAGCCCATGGTGTTGAGAAATGTAATTTTCTGTACATTCTCTTCTAAAGAATATTTTCAACATTTCTGGATTGTCTCTGCACTCAGGAACGGGATTGAAATCTCCACTTGGGTATTTATCTGAGGCTGTGATAGCTTAGTCGTCTGCCGCCAAATGCCAAGATAGGGGGAATCTCATCATCCACAGACCAGCTGCATGACGGGCAGTTAATAGATATATCAAACCTTAGGATATATGCTAAGCTGAAGAGATGATTGGTTGGTTGATACACTGATTGATTAGCATAGGGAGAATGGGTTTCTTCTTGACAACCTAAGATTATGCTTCAGCTAAGCTCAAATTGCTTACACCTCTTCTATTGGGTTTAAAATTACAGTCCTGTCATCTAAAATCTCTCTTCAATGAAATTTTTACCATATATAAAAATTAAAGGGAAAAAGAAAGTAGGAGCACTGGATAAGAGTAAATGGAGTAGATACATTTCATGCTACTGTTGTTGATTCCACTAGGAAAAGTTGATACGTAAATCCCTTTTAAAAATGTTACACATTTCATAAATGATTACTGAATATTACACAGTAACTCAGGGGGAAAAGTTCAGTATGTGAAAGTCAATGAACACTACACTTTCCAATACATTAGAGTCAGCTCTCTTCTACATACATAAGAGAATTAAAGCAAACCCCTCCATTAATCAGGCTTGCTTTCTAGGGCACAGAGAACCCATCCTCGCCCTGTTAATGTTTTTAACTGCTGGCATGCCATTCAGGACTCAGGGTGAGAAAGGGCAGATTTATGGAGACGATGGATTAGCTTTGTTTTTAAAGCAGCTTAACACAAATAGAAACTTCTTTAATTAGCACTAATGATCCTGAAGATAGTCCCTTGCACACCTTGAAATATTTGACTATTGTGCCTATCTCCCGTGCATGAAGAATCGGGTATGCTTTAAAATGAAACAAAATTAAATGAATGAAGGAAGCAACCCAGTTCTACCACACTCTAAACTGATATTTAAGTGGTATTGAAGAAAAAGCATCCAGAGCTTGCACAAAAGGCCTATATTTAGAGAGGTCTACAAATGTCTGTTGTTCTTGGTTAACAATAAATTTGGTAAACATAAGCTTGGTTTATGATATCCTGTTTAAAGATTCAATCTCATCGTACTCTGAATTTTCAGAGACTGGCTACAGAAAGGGCCTTGCTCTTTCTCCTTCTCACCATCCCCTCCCCCTCCAAAAAAAAAAAAAAAAAAAGCTGGTAAGCTTTAATTCAGCACTTTGAAGAACCCCACCCCCCCTTCTCTGCCTGAGCAAATAAGGATTTGGTTGCGGAATCACACTGGATAAGTGGTTCATTGAGAATGTTAAAATCTGCATTAATAAATAGGACTGGGCTCCTCGGATTTTCCCCCTTCCTATCAGCTATGAGCGGCAGGGGATCAGCTGCGGCTAAAATCCCCAGCTGAACAGCCCACATACAACTCAGTGAGCAGACTTAAAACAAGGCCATTTATTGGAGACTGTTATGCAAACAAAGCGTCCAAGTCTTAGAAACAGATGTCAACTAAAGCATATGCTTACTGTAAACTGGAATTTGATTCTCTTTATAAAAATAGACATAAATGGGCCTTCGGAAAGTAGACTGCCTCTTGTTGTCTCCCGTTGCCGAACTTGATTCAGCCTAAAGCTTTTAAGGAGATGAATAGACTGATATGCAAGGGCAAAAGAATAAAACTTAAAAAAAAATTAAATTGGAAATAAATGATAACGTGCTGGAGCAGTTCCCAGAAGCAATTTTACAGATTTTTCTCTCAAAACACAGGACAGGAAGTTAAAAGCTTCGCGCAGGTCGCCCGTGGCACGTCGAGTTCTCATTTCCTGCCACTTAGGGCGGGAAGGACACTGCACGCTCAGGTGGCAAGTGTGGCCGCGTGTACTTTCACCCTCCTCTGTCTTCCTTCCCTCTCCTCTCCCTCTTCTCACATCTTGATGTCTTTTAAATGTCACTTATTTTACATGAGGCAGTTGGTGGGGACATGAGTCAACAGCAATCAGAACCATTATCCCCTGCAGCGAGTCCTGGTCTTAATGCATTGTGACACCTTTGCCGGCCAGCCACCGATTTACCTTTCTGCTTCTTAGGGAATTAAGTGGCATCATGTGAAAATGGTTGTGATATGAACAGCATGGGCATAACTGGTATTAAATTCACCTCTCAGCCTAAGTGAATTTTCCTCACATCTGACTAATCAAAATGAAAGCTTGGGGACCCAGGCTGAGCTGGCCAGCACTTCCCCACCCCTGGGACCAGGGCTATTTTGTTTTATCTCTTTGTACAAGCTGGCAGAAGTTTAAAGTGAAGGGGATAATCCAGTGCTGGTATCTTTATGAAATAACATCCTTACATGAAGAGGCTTTTAACTGTCTGTCGCTGTCCTCTCAAAAAAAGAGTGTGACAATCTCATTTTGCTGAGCACCCTCCCATGAAAAGGGAAAATAATAGCCGTGGCCGCCATGGCTAGTACTGACCTTACATGATCCATTACCCACTAAACACTTTAAAAGTCAGTTTTACATACACCGCAGGGGGAAATTCAGGAGCCCCCACAATCATTTTCACTTTAGTGAATTTGCCATGCATTTGAAGTCCGTTACCTAATATCCTGACACATCCAGCCCGTCTCACAGTGTCACACAAAAAAACCCCACAACTGATTAAAAGATGCCAAGCGCAGATACCGTGGAACCCCTACTATTTACGACATCTGCTAGCAGTAATAGCAGCGGTGAAATGGCTTTGCGTGAACTTTCCTTCGAAGTTAAACATAAGAAAAAGAACAATCAAAAACGAAGTCCTTCAAATTTTCAGAAGTGCTTGACATTCCTACAAAAATGTTTTACTAACCACTTAGCAGACATCAGTAGGTGCCAACGGAAGTGCAGGGAGAGCAATTATCATCCTGCACAGTCAGCCTGGTGCTTATTCACAGACGAGAGTGCACGCATTCCGCCATGAGCCAACTGTGCATGTTGCTGATAATAGAGCAGAGGCATTGCTAAATTGGTACTGAAATAGCACACCTCGTTTACTTCCACCAACTTATTTGTGGAAGGCAACGAAGGCTGGAATATTTTCTCAGCGCTACAAGAATATCACCAAATACATTGTTAACATTAAAATTAGTTTGCTAACATGGTATAGGCTATGCATTTAGTGTTCCTTAAATAGGAATGCCCGTGCCGCGCGTAAAACACTACTGGCACGTCTTCCCCCTCGTGGGTGATGCGTTGCTTCATGAATGAACCAGCTAGAAGCCTGACTGGCAATCGGGCTCTTGGCCACTTTGCAATTCTTCACTCTGAAATTCAAAGATGGCTTTCCTTCATTTTGGCAAGACATTTATTCTTGAACCCTCTGCTCCGAGACAAGTACACACAGTGGGGAAAAAATAAGGGTAGGGTGGGGGGAATTGGCTGAGAGTGTGGCAGCAGCCCCAACTCAAATGCAGCAACTGTCAAATCTTGAACCACATTTATAAAATTTAATTTTGCAATGTTAGGGTTCTGGGGCAGAGGCAAAGAGAATCGCCGAACAAATCGTTAATCGTTACAATATCCTTAGTTTATTCACCCACTCGCCTCCCCAAAAAAACCCTGGAGTTTGAGTTTTTGAGTTTATACTTTGATGCTGAACTCCATGACATGACTCTGACAGCCAGCTCAGAGAAAATCGTAACGGTTCATTCAAGAGAGTTTGAGGGATCCGACTCATAAAGGAACGGAAGGAGGATTTTGCTATAGTTCTGTCTGGACCAAACCAATTTAAAACCTGGTTTTAAAATTAGTGGAGATTTTCAACTTAATGTGGAGACCAGAGGGCCAAAATTCTCAAGAATGATTGAAAAACAGGATTTGGGGCAAGAGAGTTGGTGATGGTGAATAAAAGTGAGTAGCAGAGTCTGCCATTTCCAAACACCATGAACACAGAGTACCGGAGAATGCCATTTTCAAGGCTGAGAAGAGACGGGAAGGCGACCATCGGAAGAAAAACTCGGAGGACAACAGAGGAACGTTCGCACTCACAGTCTCGCTCACGAGCGGAAAACTGGAACACGAAGCACCGGAGGGGAGCTTGTGAGCTCAGCTGCCCATTGAGTGGTGCTGTCTGTTGTTCCGAGTAAAACCTGCGGGGCAAAGGGAAAAGCACACCGAGGCAGCCGGTCTTTAGAATTTGATTCCGTACTTCAGAAATGAGACGGGAGGCATGCTCCCCGCCCCAGCGTTTGGGTAGATGGCCCGCGGTAGACACGCCTGAACTATCAAACCAGAGTGCGGCGCCAGCAGCCGGCACGCTGTGCGCCGACCAGGGAGCGGCCCTGTGATCGCCAGCAGGCCCTGCCGCAGCCCCAGGGAACGCTCCGTCCGGGGAACTGCGTATGATCGGGGAACTGCGTATGATATGATACCTGCACGTCTAGTCAAGACGGGGAACTAAGGACACCTTCATCTGCACTCCCCACTGGCTTCCTGTTCCGAACATGAAAGGATCAGTTTGAAGGGCTGCGTTGCAAGTCTGATTTTTCCACGCCTAGTCATTACTAATGTCTTCCTCCAAACTACACGAAAAGATTGTGTGGAGGTTTTGTTGTCGCTGGTAGTGGATTTTCCCAGACCCAGCAACCCTTCTGGGTAAAGAGCACAGTTAGTTCAGGACCCAATGCATGGAATTTCTAGCTTCAAGGCAGCTGACGTCATCACCTGGCTACTCTGGACAGCTCCCCGGAGTGCAGACTGCTGAACGCAAGTTAGGGTTTAATTTGCCTACATGCGCTTAAGTCCAAGAACTGAAGACAATCTTCTGCCCAGGTGTCCCTCCTGCTGAAAATGCACAAGTTGGTCTGTTTCTTATCGAATTGCACTTTGGTGTGTGGAGGGCAGGGAGGTGGAGAGGGGAGTGAGGATATTTGCTGACTCTACTTATCCCAGTTAAAACTCTTGGCACACTCAAAATAAAGTTATGAATAAGCTCCTGCTGCCTCTCCATTAATCCTGCCAACTGATCTTAATCATGGAAATGTCACTTCACTGACTTCATAGCAGTCTTTTTAAAAATAAGACTGGGCTCAATAAATCCTGCAGGCTTCACTTATTTTGTATGAGACAACTTTGAGGAGGCACTCTAAGAGATAGAAATCCCCTCCAAGATTGTTTTAGGAATTCTAAATGCTAAAACAAATCCAAAGCACAAATAGGAAGGGTCAACCCTGAACACACTCATTGGTATGCAGTATCAATAACACTGTAAATAAAATGCAATGCTAAAATTTAGGGGTTTGTTTCCTGCAAGTGACTAATATTCTAAGAGAAAAATCCTGTGAAGGAAGAAGGCTTGTGAACTGAAGTAGTAAGATAGCATTATAAAAGAAAAGAAAGAATGACCATTTGTTTAGAATCTACTGTACACCTGGCACTGTGCTGGGCCGTTTACAAATATTATCATGTTTACTGATCAAAATACCTCTCGTATTGGGTTTTCTCACACAGATGAGGAAGCTGAGCCTCAGTGTGGTCAGGTGACTAGCCTGACACTCTCTCCTCTCTAAGCCAGGGAGTGGCTGAGCTGGGGGTTGAGCCCAGCCCAAGCTCTGAAGCCCACCCAACTGTTGGACCTCTTCTTGCTGACTCCAGTCAGCAAGGCTGGAGTGGGTGGGTGTGAAAAGGATTAGGGAGGCACGCCTGACAGAACATTAGGACATTAACTTTGGGGGGGTGTAGGGAAAAGAGGCTCAAGGATGAGTCAGAGGGTTAGGGTCGAGGGGAGTGGAGAGTCTGTGGTACATCACACGCAATGAGGGTATCAGACTGACAAGCCTGTTTTCAGGATAAAACGACGATGGGCTTGTTTTCATGCTTGGTGAGTCAAAGGCGTCACAGGGACATTGTGGAGGATCTACTAGAACTATGGGACTAGATTCAGCACCAAAGTTAAAGTTAGGACATACATTTGAGAGCTATTGGAGATTATAATTTAAAATGTGGGATAAATCAGCAAAGAGAAGAGGGAGGGAGGGGAAGGAGAGAGAAAAAAGAGAGAGAGAGAGACAGAGACAGGGAGACAGAACAGACTAGGGCTAGAATTTAGAAGAAAAGCTGTGACCTCCATGAACTATTTCACTGTGTGAGCCCAAGTTTCACCGTTTATAAAATGAGGATAGTAAACACGTGAATGAATAAACACAATGTGATGCATACAGAAAATGGAATACTGTTCAGCCTTGAACGGGAAGGGAATTCTGAGACATGCTACCATACGGATGAAGCTTGAAGACATTATGCTAAGTGAAATAAGCCAGTTGCAAAAAGACAAATTCTGTAAGATTCCACTTACGTCAGGTACTTAGCGCGGTCAGATTCACAGAGACAGAAAGTAGAAGGCGGCTGCTGGGGGCCGGGGGAAGGAGGTAACGGATGGGGAGTTAGTGCGGAGCGAATGCAGAGTTTCAGTTTCGCACGAGGAACAGAGTTCCAGAGAAGGATGACGGTGAGGGGTGCTCAACAACGGGAAGGGACTTAATGACACGGAGCTGTGCACTTAAAAATGACCACTGTGGTAAACTTTATATTATGCATATTTTACTACAATTATAAAGAAACAAGTAAATGAAACACTTTCAATTGGGGTAATAATATTCACCTCTGAGGGTTGATGAGAGGATAAAAGGAGATAATGTTTGAAAATTGGGTACAATTCTGGCATATGATTTAGTTTAAATGTCACTAAGTATTAGTTTCTTTCTTCTTGTCTGTTACCAGAAAGGAAAAAAGAAAGGATAGAAAAAAGGGAAGAAGTAAGAGAAGGAAAGAGAGAAAAAGTAATGAAAGAGGTGAGAAGAAAATCAGAGAAGTAAGACGTCATGGAAGTCACAAAGGGGCATTTCGGAAAAGGGGCAGGCCCACAAATTGGAAGACGCCAAGAGGAAGGAAAGGGAAGCCCTGGCTGGTGTGGCTCAGTCGGGTGGAGCATCGCCCTGCAAAGTGAAGAGTCTTGGGTTCGATTCCAGTCAGGGCACATGGCTGGGCTGTGGGTTTGGTCCCTGTTCAGGGCACATAGGAGAGGCAACCAATCGACATTTCTCTCTCGAATTGGTGCTTCTCTTCCTCTCTCTTCCCCTCCCTCTCTCCCTCCCTTCCCCTCTCTAAGCATGTCATCAGGTGAGGATAAACAAAACAAAAAAAGAAAAAAACAAAAGAAAAGGAAAGAAAAAAGAAAACGGGAATCTGACAGTTAAGAATATATCTACAACTTCTGAAGGAGCTTCATTGGAAATGCTGAAACCAGGAGAAACATGTAAGGGGAATAAGAAGTGATCGGCAGTCGAGCAGAGTGCACAGGAATGCAGATTCCTTGTCTGAGTTTAGGGAGAGTAGTGGAGCAGGATGGTAGAGGTTTAAGGGCATGTAG
This sequence comes from Glossophaga mutica, assembly GCA_039655065.1. Lineage (NCBI taxonomy): Eukaryota > Metazoa > Chordata > Mammalia > Chiroptera > Phyllostomidae > Glossophaga > Glossophaga mutica. Next base: position 142,163,272 of record CM077308.1, read on the forward strand.
AATAAGGAAAGATTCTCACACTGTGATTTGCTGGCTTGTTTTTTTTTTTTTAAAGGATGGTAACCCCTGAGTATGTTTGTAAACAGAAGAGAAGAAATTACTGGAGAGGGAGAGGTAAAAGATACGAGAGATAGACAAGAAAGGAGAGAAGGCTCAAGACTGCAGGTGGAGGATTAATTTATGAAAGGAGGGAGTCACACCTTACTCGGATGGGAGAGGAGAGGTGGAGAAGATTGATGGTTGGGGGTTTTTTCCCCCTTGTGGGGAAGAAATCATTACATGCCAAGAATGAGAGGCTATTAGCAGGGTAGAGAAACAACAAAGCTGTATAATCAACTCTTAATTATCAGCATTTTGGTTTATCAGCTTCAAATCTTGCTTTCAAGCAAGTTAGCACTTACTCAGCTTAATTACTTGCTTTGTTAGCATTTCAGACTCAATGTAATATAACTTTGTATTCGGCCCTCAGCCCAGCAGGGTAGCATTTTGACACCTGAACACTTAACCACTTCTGTTGTTCTGGGGAAAGATTACAGTAGGGCACTCGGGCGGAGGAGGTCGGGGGCTTCACAGCAGTCTGAGAGGCGAGCAGTTAAGCTTTCCAGGTGTTACTGTGTTGCCATTGTGCAGAGGCGTTACTTTGTTCGCGGTGAAGTGTCAGATCAGATGTATCTGTTTCCTCAATCATTTATTCAACTAACATTTATTAAACGCCGGCCATGGCCAGAGACTGTGCTCTGGGTTTCGCATGCTAAGACGGTCCCTGCGGCCAAGGCACTGCTAGTCTGGTGGAGAAGACAGATGTAAACAGGCCGTTAAAACACAGACGGGGAAGGGGACAGTGCCCATGTAAATACCTATGTAAATAACCAAGTAGAAATCACACTGGGCTGCACCTTTCCTCCCATCTTAAATAGTTCATATAATAATAAATTGCCTGTATTTGAGTCAACTCTTACATACAACTCAGCACAGAAATGAGGTATCAGATAAACCCGGTCGACACGTCAAACTGCCGTGAGCCCTATCAGATGACGAGGGATTCCACGCAGACTTTCTTTGTGGGGGAAATCCAGTTCACATATTTTTCTTCTTTTAGATAATGCTTCAGGTTTGGAACATAAAAAGTAGCCAACATGATTCAAACTTTTCTTCAGCCATCGTGGAGAAGATTTGGTACGAAGATCAGTTACTGCGCCGGGAGGGTCTGGAGAGCTCCGAGGTGCCTGCAACCAACCACGCACCGGGTTGGCTCACTCCGTGAGCCTGGTGCCCTGAGGGGTGGGCACCCTAAAGGGCCCCACCCTTCTCAATTGCCCCCCTCAGTGTGTGATCCTGTGCCTCTCTTCCCAGGGCTCTCCATTGTCCTCCAGTCTCCCTTCGCATGTTCCATCCTTCCCTCTTTCTTCAGTCGTTGTTTTGCCAGGGTCTTTTATCTGTCATTCTCCTCGGTTTGGGGGTTTTACAGCAAGTGCTTTGGTTCGTACCGCTACCACCACTGAATCAGAACCCTTCTCCTTTTGCAGCAAAACTACCGATCACACTGTCCAGGTAATAATCTTTAGGACTTTGGCTATTTTTATTTTATTTTTTTTAGCCATTCACTGCGTGACGGGTTCTTTCTTTGCTCATAGTGTCAATTTTTAAAATCGAACAAATCCTATATGTGGAGGTGCTCTGCCGTCTGCCAAGAAACACACAATTAATTAAGATTATTATTCCTTTTTCAGCACTATTTTGGTGTCTGAGGTTGCCTTAAGAGAAAATTACAGATAACTGAGGCATTGATTTATTTGAGTATGTGGCTATGGAATGTCTATTTATAATAACTGCTCTTTTCAAATAAATGGCTGCCAATGGATAAAAATTCACCTAAATCTCAAACTATACACAACATTGTTATTGCTTAGATGCTTTTTATGACTCACAAGGTACTTGTGGATCTTATAATGCTTCAAAGCTGTTATTATCTCAGCCAACACAAAACTATAAATGTACAAAAGTGTCCATAACCCGGAGCTTGGTTGATAGTCTGGCAAATAAAGGAACTCCGAGCTCCTGAAATTGGGAGACACAGACGCAATGCCCTCCACATTCCCGAGGCACATTCTTCAGCTGTGTCACGGCGTTCCCTTTTAATGAATAGATGTGCTGCTCATGTCGAAAGAGACTAAATTGGAGAAGACGGTCCCTGAACTCAGCTAAAAACAAGCAGTGCCTTAATGGCACAAATGGTTGTCTTGTTCTGCAAAAGTAAATTCAAGAGGGGTTCAGCAAACATCAGACTCAGAGCAGCTCAAAAAAAAAAACCCCACAAAATTATTTACTGTTTTAGCCACAGAAACTAGAAAAGTGGCATTTCAAACCAAAATTGTAAAAAGCTCCATCCACTCCACTGTGAGCGGCATTCAGTTTGGGCAGGTTGCGCGGAGAGTGGAATGCACTCTTCGCAAGTGTGTATTGCTGCCATTCACTGGACCTCCTCGCTGGCCTGCAGGCAGCTATCTCCCCATTATACATCCAAAGAGTAACCCGGGTGAAAAGGACAGTCAGTGCAAGAGGAAATAATTGCAGCTTAAACTACTCTTACTCATTAAGAAGCAAGACTATTCGGGGAGTATGGGGGGTGGGGAGGGTCAGGGAAAATGGTATTGAGTTTTCTTCATCCCGTCAGGGCAGGTCAAGTTTTAGCTGGAGCAATTTTGGCATGATTTGCTATAATCGCATTACAGTTAAAAGTATATTAATCACAGCAACTATCACCATCCCATGGTGAGATTAATGCTTGCAGGAAGGACAGGAAAAGAACTTGAAGTCTGTCCTGGGCTCTGCCTCTGTGTGTTTGGTGAGGGCTGCCTTTGTCTTGGACAAATATGGTTGAGGATCAGTTAAGAACAATCACAAAACTATAAACCTTTCTTTCACTGTAGATGTAAGAGAAATAGATGATAGGAAAGAAATGGAGAAGGTTTAAAAAGTTTGGGAGCTGAAATTTAAAGGTTCAAACCAGCAGATCATACTTCACACACAAAGAAAATCCACAGAAAGTTAAGCATGAGGTGTCGCTAAATCAGTAGTACTCAAGCAGCGGACATTTGGCAATGCCTGGAGACCGTTTCGGTTGTTGTGCTGCGTCGGGGTGCAACACTGCTGGCACTGTGAGTACAGTCTGCTGATGCTGCGAAACATCTTCATGCACATGGTAACCTCACATGGCAAAGAACTATGCAGCCCCAAAAGTCCACAGCATCACTGTTCAGAAATCTTACTTTAAATAAACTAACAAGGAAGACTTAATTACTTGTATTCGATTTTTACTCTGTATACCTACCACCCATTTGAGGCTTTGTTATTAAGATATTTGAGACTCCTATGCATGTCCCAGGAAACTACATGGGGGCCACAGATATAGGGCTGGACAGGTGGAAGACAAACGTGACAGGAAAGGATATGGATTTTAAGTGAAATTTAAATGAGAAGACTTGGGACGGGAATGTGACAAGATACTGAGTTTGGTTCATGATTTAATAGTGGATCAAAATAACTTCATCGCACGGTACACTCCTAAAGGTGACTACAAAGTCAGCTAATCGATACTACTGAGACATTTAAGAAGCTACACGGTAACTTTCAACAAAAATGGCAGCATTTATTAACACTGCAGACATTCCCTATCTGCACCAAGGACTGGGGAGGCCTGGTAGAGTGTTGTGTTTCCAAGAACACCAGCTGATGCAAAGGTCTCTGGGGGGTGTCACCTCTCTCTCAGGTGACCCAGGGCTTGGAAAAGATTGATAGATGAAGAACTTCCTTGACCAAAAAAAAAAAAAAAGCTGTGGTGTGCAGGAGAGGTGGGCTATGTTTTAGACATAAGACATAGAGTGTGATCTCTAAGAAACCGTGGAGGAAGGACTGGCTAAAGGTGGTGTGGAAAAGACTGGATGGATTCAGGCAGTGTGGTTCGGGGGTCAGCAGCGGGGCCTGGGAACTTACGAGAAATGCATGTTCTCAACCCCCTCTCCAGACCTACTGAATCAGGAACGCTGGAAGTGGAGCAGAGCAGTCTGTGCTTGTTTGTTGTGAAGGGGAGCAGAGAAACAAGATAGCTAGAGGTACTGCACAGTCAAGAGAGGACCTTCCTCTTCTTAAGGTGAACGGCATCACCGCATGCTTGTGTGATGACAGGGAAACGAGTGGGCGAGCAGCGGTGTGGGGCAGTGGTAGACGGAGGCCAGAGAGTCAACTGCCAACTTCTGAGAGGGCGGCAAGGGAGCGGGGTCCTGGGGAGAGAGCTAATGGGGATGGATGTCTTCTGCTGGGGCCAGAGGTAAGTAAGCAGGGGAGTGAGTCACGATGGAATCAGTCAACACAGTCCCTCGGAGAAAAATGGGGTGTTGGTTCCCACTGAGGTTGGAAGAAGGGAAGGGAAGGGCCAGCAGGAAATGGATGGATCCTGGAGCTCGCAGGGAGGGGTGGTCTGAAGTAGAGGTTCCCTTTGCGAGAACACAAACTGATGCAAAGGTCTCCGGGGTCTCGCTTCTCCCACAGCTGAAGCGTCCACTTCGGAACACGTTATGAAGTGCCTAGGTGAGTATGTTCATTTATATCTTCAGATTCCGTACATGTCCTGTACAAAAATCTAAAGTTTAAGAGTGCAGAAGGTGTGAGGATAGGCAAATTGGTTACTTCTCCACGGATGCTTAACCAATGAGATCAGAAACCAGGAGCCAAAAGGAGATCAAAAGAGTTGGACCGGAGAGTGTGATGGGACCCCCTCTGTCCTTCCTGAACCTGGATCTTGGGCTCTAGTTGTATACTCTGTTTGCAGCTTCAGAACACCAGATTCTGCTTAGTTTGTTTATCACACACTGGGGGACAGGGGCCCAGGAGAAGCCCTAGACCTTTTCATCAGGCTGAGAGTAGGCAGTGCAGTGGGAAACAGGCAAAGGAAAAGTAGCAGAATTTAATCAAGTTTAGGCTAAAGAAAGCCCCAAATTATTTCTGTATTTATTTCTTAGACAATCAACGACCTAATGAAACTGTCTAAAATCTTGCTCAGAATCACTACCTTCCACCACCCTAATACAGGCTGGACAATTTTTCCCGTCACACTTCTGTTTTTTTCCGTATGTACAGTTAAGTGGTAAGATTCAATCTCTTAACCTCTTTCCAAAGATCAAGACTACATTTCCAAATGCCTGAGAAACAGTTTGATCTGGATGTGTCTCTGAAGCTTCAATGCAAGTTATTTAAACTTAAATTCTTCTCCTGAATTCACTTGCCTCGCCTAATTCTTCCTTGCCTCCACATTTTTCCTGGTCTGTTTGGACTCTGAGTCAGTTTGTTGGTTGAGTGATTTGGTCCCTTTGAAGGACAAAATAGACTCATTTCTTCTGTAGAAGCTCCCATGTGTCTCTTCTCTTCCTTCCTGCAGCCCGTGTTCTCACGCAGATCATCGGAGCTGCCTAATTTGACATATGGACCCCACATCTAACTGCAACTCCAATAATTGATTAATTCACTCAACAAAGGTTTATTGGAAATACATACACATATACGATAATACTAAGTACCGAAAGTGATAGAAAGATGAGTACAACTCCCTTTTCACCCTCAGGATGCTTATAGGTCACATAAGAAATATAACCAAATCACAATAATACCATGAGGATAGGAACATTAGTAACAAATGGCTTGAAAGTCTGATAAACCATTTGGGAAGTCCAGAAAAGGTCAAGCTGTCATTGCCTTGTTCAAGGGTAATGACTTGAATTAAAGTCTAACTTCTTAACCTGGGATGAGACCTCTCCAATATGACCCCAAAACATTGTTCTAGCCTGATCTTAAACTTGTGTCTTTGACAGTACTTTAGGCTAGGAATTCTCAGCCATGACTGCATATTAGAACCACCTTGAGAACTTGAACAATAAAACAAATGAAGTAAAATGTTAACAAGGGGTGAATCTCTCAGTAAATGATCGATAGTAATCCTTTGCACTATTCTCGAAATCTCTCTGTAGATTTAAAATTGCATTGAAATAAAAGTTATTTCCAACATGAAAAACAAACAAAACCAGAAAGAACACCTTCCATTCAAATTTTAATGTGTTGATTTTTGAAAGTGCATGTCCCACTTACACATGCTAGAGGAAAATATAGCTTAGTAGTTGATGTGTCTAAGGCATCCTTCCCATTGCTCATAAGTACCATGTAAGTCCATGGGATAAAACTGTCAAAGAAGCTAGAAGATCGTCAGATCCATTAGCAGGTAATGGCAATAGAAAGCAGATGGCCTCACTCTCCTGTACTATGGTAACTCGGCATCAGGAACACCAAGTCTCATTCTGTGTCTCCTACCCTGAAGATGAAAGCTGAAAACTGGGGCAGGCCAACAGGAGAGAGAACAAGGGTAGGAAAGAGGCTGACAAAATTTTCAGATGGAGTTGATTGAGTCTGGAGAAGAAAAGGCTCATGAACTTATAAGACTGGGACATGGAGTTGCTATAGTGTGAAAAAAGGTATCTGTTTGTCTAGGGTCAAATTGAGAAAAAGCTTTCAAAATAATTGGAGCTGTCCAAAATGTTTGCCTTAGAAATTGTGAGTTTCTGTCACTGGAAGTATTCCTGCGAATCTGAAATAGCTACTCCTGTAAGACTGAGAATAGCTTAAACAAGGGCTGAGAGTTGAAATAAATCATCTTTAAAATTCCTTTTTAAACATGAAAGGCTGTACTAATTAACTGACAGTTCTACACATACATACAGGGTCTGGCACAAATAACACCCCTCTTTAGTCATAAGCATGTGATTCTATAACATAACAATATCACACTCAAGCACACCATATGACATTTTAGGTGAAATGCTCAAATTAAAACTATAAATTATTACACACATATTATAACCCTACCAACCACACTCAAGCAGGCATTACTTCTGCCGGACCCAGTATAGGTGCAACCTATTTTTTAGATGAAGGCATAATATGATCTTTTACGAAAGGTACAATGGTGTGACATGAAGGTGATTCACTCAGTCCAGAGGCTGGGAGTCCTTACTGCTGTCATTTGGAGGTAGTGGTTGACATTTCTTAACCATGTTTATTTTTTTTCAAATCATGTTTATTTTATCATGCATCTGAAACTTGAAGAGATTTGGGATGTGTCTTGTAAGCAGAAAACTGCTTTATCACCTCTGCCACTTGGAACACCCTAAATCAAATTCTCATGTCACTATCAGGCAAGTTAAACATTGGCAGCCCCATGCCTTCCTGGTGAAACGCCTGGAAGGCTAAGATTGACCTTTCATGGAAAGAGAACCAGAAAACCCAACTAAGTACCAGAACTAGTTCCACCATCACATGTAATGGAGGAGATTCAATCCCACTTCCAGCAGAGCCAATACCCTTACAGAATCCTCATAGCAATACAGAGGCTTGTGGGCTTGCTCGCAACCATGATTGCTATTACCTAAATAAAGAGAAATAAATGAAATACAGTAAAATAAAATACACTGTTCTTCTGTACTAACTCATTCTGAACCGAATGCCACTCTGTAAATTAAGCAAGCCGTCTACCTTTCATCATGAACCACCTCATGGCAGGAATAAGAGAAATCAATGTACTCTACTCCAGTTATTGAATGGTATAAAGATGATATAACAAGCAACACACAAGAATAAAAAGAATGGCGTAATAAAACTAGTTTTACTCTTATAGATTGGAAGGGTAAAAGCTAGTCTTCCTATACGGCACAACTAAAAGGATTATCTCTGTCCAATACACATATTTTTAAAAGTCTACTGCCAAAAACATAAGACTGATTCCATATATTGCAAGTAGCTCTCAAAATATATTGGCCAGATGTTGCACAAAAAAACCTAAACATTCCTGTTCATCATAGTTTAACCTCAATGTTTCTAACGAACTTTGGGAGAAGGGTAAGAGGTACATTTTTCAAAAACTTAGTAGCTCACTGAAACCACTAAAAATTAAAATGTGGGCAAAATGTTATTTCCATTTCTTATAGTATTGCCATGTTCATTGGCTAAGTTCTGAAGTAGCAGTTCTCAAAGTGTGATCCAGGGCCGCGGGCATCCTCGAGACCCTTGTGGGCATTCGTACAACCCAAGCTAGTTTAATAATAATGCATACTGCCCCCTTCGCTTTCATTTTAGCATGACACTAGGTACGATGTACGGTATTGCAATAGACTAAATGCAGAACCAGACAGGAAAGTCTAGCTGACGTCCATTAAAACAAACATTAGGATGTTAGCTAGACTTATTCCCATGCCTTCCACGCTTCATGTTGCATAAGTATATTTCTCAATATCTTACATACAGATAGTGAATCATGTGGTACACCCAAAACTAATATAACATTGCATGTCAATTATACCTCAATAAAAAATAATAGAAAATAAAAGACAAATATCAAACAGGTTTACAAAAATGACTCTGCTATTCTCTAAATGTTTGTTGTTCATTAAAAATTATGTTATTTATGTTACCATATAACAGGTTTAATATATAATGAGTTAATATATATTTGGTTTAAATGATATGTAAGTAAATATTTTTTAAGTTTCTCATTTTTAATTTCATAGGCTTAGAATAATACTGAGAGATATAACTTACATAGACAAAAATTCTTAGAGTCCTCAACAAATTTTAAAAGGGCAAAAGGGTCCTGACCCAAAATTTTGAGAACCACTGTTCTATAGTAACATGGTGAGAGACAGCAATGGGTATTATTCTTTTGATTTTTGTTAAGAAAATAGAATTAAATAATATTCATTATTATGAACTAACTCTATAGATAATTATTTTTTGTAAAATATCATCTTAGCATTGCCATATTTTCCCAAGGAAGTGATACAAAAAAGATCTAATAGTATCACTAGCAAACACTATAAATTAAGGAACTTTTCCACCTATAGAAATAAACACTACAAAGTACCATAAAGAAAATGGAGCAGTATTACTTTGCTCTTATTTTGTTTATTTATTTTCTACCTGTTTTCCAAAGGATTTGAGACTGCTTACAATAAAAGCACAGGAAAAATAAGACCAACAACGAACGACACAGGATGGAAGCCCAAAATTCAGTAGGAAGGGACACGTGGAAGAGGGAATGAATTGGGGCATTTTTAAAATCTCTTTGAGAACGCTTACCTGGAACTTTACATGAGGCCTCTATGGTCATGAATTAGGCCACCATATGACCTCTCCAGGCCTAATATGACACAGGGGAACACATAGTTAATTTTACAAAGCAAAAATGGATTACTTCAGAAGAATGGAACGTGCTTCATGAGTAACTTTCTTCTGGAAGCTTCACCAATTCTAGAGGCACTTCTGATTAAGCACGTGTGCAATAATTCAACGTGACAGGGATAAAGTTTGGATGGCCACTGGGAATAAGGTAAACATATCCCCAATGTTCATGCATTTCAGACTGGAGTACACGCCCCCTCAGGGATACACAGTAGTGTACCAGGGCTATGCCACACCATGGAATCAAACAGGGCACACAAGAATCAAATGTAATCAAAGACTGAGGGAAGAGACACCACTATTTTATGTAAAAACAGAGTCTGGAGAAGAATGTAACATTCATGCTAATTTTAAAAGTAAAACCTAAGGCCTAAAGAAATGCTGAGTTTGCTATGCTGGTTCAGATTCCAACTCTAAAGAGTACAGTTTCGTTTTCTTTCTTTGGTTAGAAATACTTGGGAATCCCCATGGTCGGTTATTCTGTTTCACTGAGGTAAGATTTTATTTATTTGTTTGCTTGTTTGTTTGTTTATTTATCTATTTGTTTATTTATTTTCATTTTAAGAGTCTACAAAATAGCAACCATGAAGCTGGCAAAAATATATCCTGAACAACAGAACTTCCTTGCTTTTCTGTTTTAAGGAAGTGGTGACCTACCTTCAGAAGTGGCCTTGGGAAAACCTGCAGTCAGGGGCATGACTCGTTCAGGCAAAGTTGCACGTTCATCTACTCATATGCCTAAGGACTGACCTGTATTTTCCAGACCATTAGACACACTTGGGTTTTAGAGGAAAATAAGAAAACAAATTTTGAAGCAAAAAATGTGGTAAAATATTTAATAACATAAATAACATAATATTTTACCAATGTAAATGTAAACAAAACTCAACAGATGCATTAACAACCATTATTCCTCCCAAATTGGGGGGAGAGGTGCATCTTATAGTCCAAAAAATACGGCAGTTCAGATCCAAACTGATGAGACATAGAGCACGGAAGGCAAGACCTTGGCCAGCAATCTCGATGGCACCTGTAGGCAAGTTTCTGCCCTGCTAGATCCTCTCGTGGGGAGGGTGGAGTTGTCCATTTGGTCTGGACTTCAGATTCATGAAGAACCTCAATGATGACTTAACGCTCTCTCCAAATGAGTTAGGGGGACATGTAGTCCTTGCATTTTGAATGTGCATGTTTAAATCACTGATTTATTGTACGTAAACACACAAAATAAATCAAGACGTTTTACAACCCTGTTCTGGCATTTCTTCAGTTCTTTAATACTAGAAAGCTGCAAAATGTCAAAGGGGTCTGATTCGCCCTCTCAAACTCCACTTGGAGAGACCCTGACCTCCACAGCAGGATGGCCTTCATGGGCCATTCCGCAAATGGGATTCTGGGTGGGGCTACGCCTTCATCAGTACATCAGGAGAAACTAGAAACCACCTGCATCCTCAGGTATTGGAAAGAGCTAAATTGTTGAACACATTAATGTCACTTATCTGGATGTCGAAATGACCCTTTCAATGATCAATCATGTTAATTTTGTGGTTCTTTCCGACAGCACCTAGCCAGAAGGGTTCAGTTGCTTGATCAGAGCATTTGTGTCATTAATATAGAAGAGCATGCTTACCCTCCTGCTTGCTGGGACAGAGAAGTATTTATCCAGTGCATCTGAAAGCTAGCAAATTGTTTGCATATAAGTTTCAGTGTGCTATATCATTTAAAATAGGAAATTTTTCTGTCAGAGGGTTATTTCTGCCCACTCTGATTCTTGTCACAATTTTTTTTTCTTATTTTGAGGGTAATGGTGAGTGGATAGAGGAGTATTAATAGCAAAAAAAAAAAAAAAGGCCTTTTTTGGAGGACTTCTTTATAATTAGAGGACATAATGAGATTTGGAGAGACTCAGTGAAACTCAGAGCAACTGTCACAGGAGAATGGAGAAGAGACAAAAGCTCACCTAGGTTTCCACAGCTACCAGCATTTGTGTTTCTGAGATTCATTTCAGGAAAGTAATGCAGCTGTGGGCAACAATGTCCCAGAATTCACATCGATTATCCATGCCTACTAGTAAGCACAGGCCTTCTAGAGATTCCAAAAGAGGAACTACTGCTTTTGGCTGGGATTTTTTTTTAAGAAAAAAATTACTAGCATTATTTTATATTTTTAGGTTTTTAAAATAATATCTATTTTTTAAAAGTTAACATGTGCATATGTTTCTGAGAAAAATTGTAATGTCTCAGAATCTACATTTGTCATTCACTCTTACTGATAAGCCAGGGCCTTCCAAACATACTTTTAGACGTACCATTACTTTTGCTCAGTTTTTTTTTAAAAAAGAAAAAACTAATAATTCCTTTGGAAAAAAATTTCTCATAGGTCAATTTATTGTCTTATGAATGAATGAATAATTTAGTAAAACACACATTCTACCTCTTCCATGACAGTCTCAAATAAAGATAAATGAAAATATTTCAAATAAATAAGATTCCTTTACTTTCTTCAAGCAAAAACCACTTGTAGGCAACTTGAAATAGTTTTTGTAATTATACTTCTCTGATGCTTTAGAAAGAACACATTTCATAAAACATAATCTTCAGTGTTCTCATAGTGCTCTAATCTCTTTTTGCTCATTATAGATTATTTTCTCCATAATATCACTTAAAAGAAACTAATGTTTTGCCTGCTCTCTCCCCCCCGACCCACTTATATCAACAAAACTCAAATGGAAAGCCTTCTGACCTATTTTTAATTTCATGTCTCTTGTAGTTAGCACAAAAATAATTGTAGCAGAAGAGGCTGATATTTGCCACATGATAAATGAGGCCTGCTGGCTTCTCCAGATTCCAAGGCCATTAAATTAAATATAAAAAGATAAAGGTTATTGCAGACTTTATCATGAAAATCATAATGTCATCAAGTCGAAGAAGCTCAGTAAACGCAGCCTCTCTCCCCTGTGTCTCCCCCCTCTCCTCCTAATTGGATGGCGCTGCTCTCGCATCCCATCCAGGCCAAGCGGGAGGAGGTTCTTGAGCTCCTCACATTAAGCACTGTTCTACAGTGGCCTTGCCTAAGCAATCATATTATCATTCGGGTAGAGATAATGCAAGACCTATTTAGGAGATAAGTTCAGGTTATTGAAAAGCACCTGTAATGTGTCACTTTTACTTAATTAAAAAGACAACACCTTATTGTTTGTATAATCGGCCTGGAAATGGGTAAAATCAGAGGGGAAAAAAGATTAGTGCATGGTCCAATGACATTTTGCCTCCAGCAAGAAGCTGCCTCCTGTCAACCAGACAAACAAAGCATTCAGACTTTGAAAATAATGAGGGGAACTAATCAGAATAATTTTTTACTACTACTACTACTACTACTACTACTACTACTACTACTACTAAGAGAACACCACCATTTAAAGCATTTAAATATTTGAACACTCTCTAAAACTGTGTTTGGGAGATTATCATTTGTCAAAATGGAATCAACACATAATAAGCAAGGTATTTACTATTGACATGAAGGACCAAAATTAAATATTGAGTCTCTAAAAAAGCCTTAGTCTCTGAAATTCTAAGTCCATTTGAAGGCAATCTCTTTGACATCTAAAAACTCATTTTTCCACATTTACAACTGAGTATATTTTAAATTTGGCAATTGTACTTCTCAGGGTCCATTCTAAGAATATCACTGAATGTGTGAGTCAAGATGTATAAACAAGAAAGTTTGCCACAGCAGGGTCTGTAATAGCAAAAAATGGGGGGAAATCTAAATTTCAAAAAACAAGGGATTAAATTATGGCACTTGAACATAATGAAACACTGTGTAATCATGAAGAATGGGTTTTAGAACTATTTATTGACATTGAGAAATACTCATTAAGTATAAAAAAGTCAAGTTTTAAAACAGTATGTAGTATATAACCCCATGAACATGCATAAAAAAAGGTCTAGATTTTTATTCAAGAGCTAATAGTTAACAGTTAATGTTTGCCTCCGGGGGGTTAATAGTGGTTTTATTCTTCTTTAGGATTACCTATATTTTCTAATTTTTCTACAATGAACATGTATTATTTGGTAATGTAAAAAACTTTTAAGGAAAACAATATAAATCAAATTTGCATTCATGCAAAGGTTCATGAATTATAGCATTCTACACGGAAATATGCTGTAAAATTACATAAAGTTTTCTTCCCCAAACTGAAATTGGAAATGTAATCTGATGTTTGAGATTCACCTTGGAAATTTACATTAACCATATCTGAAAGGTTCAGACTAAGGTCATAAAATGTTCAATAGACATTTCATTTGTAAGTGACAGGACATTAGTTTTCTCTGGTAATTTATGACATCTACAAACAGGTACTTAATAAGTTCATTACAATTTGTGGCTGAACTGTTTGTCCAGAGTCAATTAAAATATATGGCAAAACCAAGAAACTCTTGATTCAAAGAAAGACTCTAATATTCTTCATAAATGAGGTTGATAATGTTAAAACTAATAAATACTCTGGAAGTTCTTAAAAATGAGGAAGTTATGGTGCCATTTTTTCACTCAACTATTTTTGATTGAACCCTACTGTGTCAATTTGTTCTAACCACCTGGATGAGATCTTTTCAAATCTTGTTTTGGGTGAGTCTTTAAAAACAAATAAAAATAATACCAAGTAAATTGCTATTTTCTTATGATATCTATAATCCCCAAAGATTAATGGATACAAGAGGGACAAAATTTATCTTTAATCTTGGTTACCTGTCACTGATAAATTCTCTCTCTCCCAGCAATGTAATCTAAACCACTTCTTCTCTGCATACTTTTGCATAACTCCATTTTTTTCTTTATTTATTTTAATTGTTGTTCTTGTACAGTTTTCTATCTTCTACCCCCATCCCGGCCCACCGCCCCAGCCTTCCCCACCACCGTCCCATTTCCAGCCCCCTAGTTTCTGTCCACGTGTCCTTTATACTTGTTGCTCTAATCCCTTTCCCTTTTCCCCTGAAAATCCCTCCCCTCATGCATAACTCCATTTTTTGTATAATCCTTGGAAATCCGGAGAATAACAGAAATGGACTCTAGAGATCTCAATTCTAGTCCCAGATGTGCGGCAAATGTTCTGGGCGATCAAAGACAAGTCACTTTACCCCTCTGGGCTCAACTTTCCCTATCAAGAAGATAAAATGATCTCTAAAGCTCCTTTCAATTCTAAACATCCAGGATTCTATTTTAGTTGATTTTTATAGCAAGTGGCATTTCTGCTTATTGCTCCTTATTGTTGTGACTTTCGCATGACTTATCTGTTTGAAATGATGATGAATAGTACTTAGCCAACAACACTCACCCGGCACCCACCTTGTGAAGAGGAGCTCTCTTGGCCAATTGAAGAGGATATGAAAGGCAGAGAAGATGCTCCTTGCTTTAAAGGAGCTCCTTAGGTAGCTGAAGTGATAAATGATAAATCTGAGAGATGACTAAAAGCCTATTATAGGGCAAGGATCAACAAGCACAAGATCGTACATTAGAAACCAACCAGTGTGTCCTGTGAGAAATCGGAATATGCCAAGTGACTAGATTTGACCAAAACATGCTTTGAATAAGTTTAAAGAGAGGGTTGATGTAGGTAATAGAAATGGTTTGGCAGAAATGGACTGTGGCATTTTGACTATTTTCCCTGTTAAGAAGAAAGGAAGCAGGCAACCAGCCAGATGGCAAAGGGGGAGAAGCATGTGGCCTGGATGATCCACATTGTGGATGATCGGCCATTGAATAACTGAGGACAGACTGCGTTTCACCGGGAGCCAGGAGATGCCAATTGTCCAGCACTGCTTTGCATGGGTCCCCATTGCCGAGCCTTTGCTTTGGAGACAGGGATTAACTGCTTTCCATCATCACCCAACCAGACTCTTTCTTTTCTCCTGAAGGATATAAGTTGGTTGTTTCTCACCAAGCCTGTGTACATGAATGTGCATGTGTGTGTGCATACGTGTGAGAGGTGTGTGTGTGTGTGTGGTATTTTGGGGAGGCAATGAGATGCACTACCACTAACTTTAGTCTTCCGGTAGTGAATTCAAAGCCTAGTCAACCACAGAGGCATAATCCAATCAAGCCTGGACAGCGGATGGCCCAAAGGGGCTGTCATCGCTGGTTATTTCTCACACCCTCAAAGAGAGTTGGCTGCATATTTTCCCTAAGGGACAGCGGGCAGTCCAGCAAGACGAGGGAATATGCTGGGTACATCTCAGCAGGAACAAGGAACAGGGCAAATGATCATGTTTCCTCAGTTCTTATAAACTACCTCTTTACAAGAACGCAAATGAAGAGATTGCTAAAATAGTGTCAACTGCACTGATCACCTGGAATTAAATCCACACTATTAAATCATAGCTACAAAGTCAGAAGAGATCATTTGTCAGCATGAAAGGAAAACTATTTTTCCTCCAGCCTATGGGCAAATTATTTTCTTTGAAAGTATGGCTTTTTAATCTCAGCCACAAAACCCAAACTAAAGTGAATCATGAGACGGGATTAAAATAATTACTTCACCATTCAAAAACATCACCATTAGTCATATAATGCACATATACTACATTAAAAATCTTTCTTTAAATGTCACTTTTCATATCAGAATAAGCCTACCACTTAGTTCAAGACTTATTTAATGAAAGAAAAACATCGGGTGTGATTTACAATACCACTGTGAGCAAAAAAATTTTTTCCCAGAAAACTCATTAAATTTTCCTTACCTCCTAATGGTTTCATTAAGATGCAAGAAGAACAGGAGGATTTTAAACCGAATAGTAACGTGACTAGTCTTAAATATTTTTTAAAGTATAAGGAAGTTTGGGAGATGATGGAAAATGACTCAGGATCACAACACTTTAAAACAGCTTCGTGCTCCCTAACACCTTCCGCACATTCCAGTCCGCCACTGTTGTCAACTTTGCCCATGTGCGTGTTCTCAGTTTTCACCACTGCAATCATATACGCCACTTTAAAAATCACATACATTGAAAACATAAGCATCTCTTCATGCTGCCACGCATCTTCATTATTATACTTCTGATGCACATTCCAACAAAAGCATGCATCATAACTCAGTCACCTGTTCCTCTCCTGCCAGACCATTTGACTGGTCCCAAGTTTTCATGTTACAAATAATTCTGTGATTAATAACTTCATGAATACAGTTGTTTTCTTCTTTAGGGTTAATTACTTAGGTTAAATTTCCAGAAATATTAGTTGTATGAACATTTTTATAGCTCTCAATGTATTCACCAAATGCTTTTTCCAGGGGAGTGTATCAATTTCTTTTACTATCAACAATGTAATAATTTATCAGTTACACTGCAGTTTAAATTGCACTTTTTAACGCTTTCTAAACATTTTCCAATACGTTTGCTTAGCAAACAAATCTTTTCATATACTGTCTGGTCATGTCCTTTGACCATCAATCTACTGTAGTCTTAATAGTAATATGAACTGTTTGTGTAACAGACTGTTCATGTTTATTGTCTGAATTACCTATTGTAATGTCTCCCAAGCTGTATTTCCCCACTGAGTTTTTTCTTTTCTTTTTAAAGATTTTATTTACCATATCTTTGGACCATAAGATGCACCTCGGTTTTAGAGGAAGAAAATAGGGGGAAAAATTTTGAAGCAAAAAATGTGGTAAAATATTTAATAACATAAATAACATAATATTTCACCAATGTAAGTGTAAACAGAACTCAACAGCAGCATTAACAACCATTATTCCTCCCAAATTTGGGTGGGGAGGGTGCATCTTACAGTCCAAAAAATACAGTATTTATTTTCAGAAAGGAAGGGAGAAAGAGAGGGAGAGAAACATCAATGTGTGGTTGCCTCTTGTGTGCCCCCTACAGGGGACCTGGACCACAACCCAGGCATGTGCCCTGACTGGGAATTGAACCATCCACCCTTTGGTTCACAGGCTGGCACTCAATCCACTGAGCACCATACCAGCCTGGGCTCACTGAGGTTTTTTATCACAAAAATTTATAGTTATTTTAAATTTCTAACTATTTTAACTATAAAACTGGAATAAGCTAGAAATACAATAAATAAAACTGGAATTCAACTAGGAATAAAAATAAGGCTTTTAACAGTTCACTACACAGCAAAAACAATAAAATATAATTTAAACAATAAAAAGAAAAAAATTCATTGCAAAACCTAAGTATAAAGAAACATAATCTTAGAATAGAGATTTCTTATTTACACACCAAGTGCAAAATAATGATGTTGTGAATTGAATTATCTACCGCCCCCCAAAAAGATATGCTAATCCCAATATTTCAGAATATGACCTTACTTGGAAATAGGGTCATTGCAGGTATCATTAACTAGGTTAAGATAAGGTCATTCTAAAATAGGGTAGGCCCCTAATCCAAAGACTGGCCACCCAAAGACTGGCCACCCAAAGACACAGGAGAAGATTTTGTGAAGAAAAAGGCAGAGATTGCCGTTGTGCCGCTCCTTAACCAAGGAACGCCAACGCTATCTGACAAACCATCGGAAGCTAACGAGGGGCAGGGGCAGATTCCCCATCAGGTTCCAGAAGGAGCACGGCTCTGCTGACTCCAGACTCTCACCGGTGAGGCCAAAGATCCACTTCCGCCAAAGGGGCCAAGCCTGACCGGCACCGCGCCGCACATGAAGTACTGCTGTGGGCAGCCTTTCAAAAGCTGGACATCTAAGGTGATTCTCGGCCTGCTGCATCTGGTCCTTATAAATGGTTTTAGTTTCGAAAATGTATCTCTTTCCTGTACCCATTGGTCCCATTTCTGCAGCTCAGTATCTTTCAGAACAAACCTAATTTCTCTCCCAATGGCTACCCTTCTTGAAGGGTACCATTATCTTCTCCTTGAGACAGGGTTCATAGAAACGAAACATCTTAAATTATTCCTTGTATGATATTTTAAAATTTTGTACTCCTTGTGAAAATTATCAAAAGAATCATGAATTTATTGACAAAAAATTAAAATGGTATCAAAGTGTGAGAGCACAGTATGAAAGTCTCCTCACCACCAAAACTCCAGTCTCTAATTCCTACGCTTCAAGAGTAATGGTTGCTGACAGTTCGGTGGGCTTTCCAGAGCTTTTTCTACCAAATCTAACTGGAAATATACATGTATTTCATATGTGTGTGTATATCTATGTGCGCACACATACATTTCTCTCTTATAAATACATGGGGTTATACTATACATAATGTGCTAATACTAGTTTTTTTTCCCCACTCAATACTATGTCATGGACACCCTTTCAGGTCTATACATACAAGATTTACCTAATTGTTTTGATAGTTAAATAGTCTGAATGTGCTGTTACTTAACTATTTCTTCATTCGGGTTGTCTGTCTCCATTTTTTCCTGTTACAAACAATGACATAGTGAACATTCTCGTACAGGCGTTCCTTGCTTTTCTCTAAGACAGAGGCGAATTTACCACGGAGGTCATGACACTGGAGCTTCTCGGCCCTCACACGCATGGGCCTCTGCTGAGGCACAAGCTTGCATTAGCTGCCAAAAACTGAGAAGGCATTTTCCCATTCTCAGTGTTGGGGCACCTCTTCCATGCTTCATGATTCCTTAAAAATGTTTAAATAGATGATGTGTATAATAGGTTCAGCTAACACACAGTGCTGTGTGCACTTCCTAATTCACTCAAAGAAATGCTCTCTGCCTTCACCTCTGCATTAAATGCCTTTTCCTAAGACCACCAGTGACTTCCCAGTTGCCCAGTCCAAAGACCCCTTTTCCGTCTTCTTCCACGTGAATTATTTGCAGCACCTGACATCGCTCTAGCCCCCTTCTAACTTAACAATTCTCTCCCTCCTTTGCTTCTGAAACAATTGAATTCCCTCTCACCTTAGGTGTTACCATGTCAGCCTCCTCTTTCTCTGCTGGCCTGCTGGCGCTTCCCAGGAACCTTGTCTTCCTCCCTCTACATCCCTTTCCTGAGCAAGGACGTCCTTTTCCAAAAATTTGACTATAATTCACTATCAGTGCAGATCAAAGCTCTGTCTCTAGCTCCAGACCAAGACCTTCTAAGTAGTTCTAAGACATCTCCACCAGTAGATCCTGAGCTGCTCAAATTTAACTAGTTTAGAACTGAACTCATCTTCCCTTTAGAGCCTCCTATATTCTCTTTATAATCTACTGGCATCTCTAGTCACCAAGTTGCTGTCATCTGTGACTCCCATCTCCTTCTCATCCTACCCTCCCCAGCCAATCACCAAGCCCCATAGGCTCTGCCTCTGAGACTTTTGCCCATCCACTCACTCCTTTCCATTCTCATCACTCCTGCTTCAGGTCCGGCCTCAACCTCTGCTCTGGGGGAGGGCGAGCACCTCCTCACCAGCATTGCCCTGCTGGGCTTCCTGTTACTTATCCTCCATACGGCTGATGGGGGGAGTTTTCCAAGTATAGGTTTGACCACGTCACTTCACTGAAAAATCACGACACACTAGGTCCAAAACATCTCTTTGCAGACTGGTTCTGTGCCATTCCTCCACTCAAATGATATACTTTAGCCCCAACTGAACGGACCTTTCCTAAGTTTATGTCTTTGCCTGGAATGTCTGTCTTCCTTCTCTACCTATCCACTCCTTTAAAACCCCAGCCTGCATATCACTTCAGTGCATTCTCCCCCAGTTTCCCAGGGACAGGAAACTGTCCCCTCCCTTCCGCTCACTTTGTGTGCTGCTTGGTCACAGCACCTTTCACACTGTATTTTGAGTCCCTGAGAGGCTGGATGACATGCTCTTTCCCATGGCAGGTGTCTAGTCCAGTGCTTGGCACTGAGTAGGTGCTCAACAAAGTTTATGGGCTGAATGAAAAGGAAGAAAAAAATCCTGTCTCTTGGGTCAGGCACTGTGTTGAGTACTCACATAAATATCATTTAGTTTAAAACTCTCCACAACATTTTAAGTTAGTATTATTTTCTCCTTTGGCTAGATGAGGGATGTAAGGCTCTGACAGTTTTAAGTGTTTGTTCAAGGTCAGATTCGCTTTAAGATTCAAACTCAGATCTGGCTGACCCCAAAGCTCAGGTTCTTGATAGAAGGTGAAAGCTGTGATAATCCTCCTGACCCAAAATCCAACAGCAAATATCATTTACACTAAGAAGCATGAGGTGGTAATAGGTGTGTAAACGAGCTTTGCATTACAATTAAGTATGAGAGAGCTTGAAAAATATTTTTGAAAATTGCCATTTGTGAGAAAAGTGTCCAGGAAAGATATTTTTCTCTAGTAGTCTTGCCACGCGCCTCTCACCTCCCAGCTGGAGAACAGCATGGGCTCACTGGTCTTCACCCTTCTTTACTCTAAAATGTTAAAAAGCACAACTATACCTTCCCTGACAATCCAGTATCTCTAAAGTCTTCTCACTAAGGAACCTGCATGCTTGGTCTTGGTTTTCTTTAAAACAATTTGAGTAGAGTGTCTTCAGATTACAATAAATGTAAGGTTACGGAAATTCCATGGTTCTAGAAAAAAGGCAGGAAGCCTCTCATCGACAGGTGTTCTTGGCTAGCTTAAAGAGCTAGTGGGGAGCACGTTCTCAGTAGAGAGCGTGCAGATTTGAGGGAGGGAGTCTGAAGGGACTTCACACACCTCCGTAGTGAAGATTTTAAGTTCTCTGTTGGGCTTTACTGCAGTCGGTACCGATTCAGCTTCCAAGTCACTAGATGGAATTACAGGAAGTTTAGTGATATCTCTCTTCCGCTCAGCCCCTGATTTTTCCATAAGGTTTCAAGACAGGTGAAGGAGTCATTCTACTGAGGTGACTCTTGGAACCACCACAGATTTAGTATTGTTTAAAAACAAAACCAAAAAGTGCCTAGCAATGCCTAACTTTGTAAAGTTATAGGCACAGAAAGGAAAGCCATGATATGCCATTCATTCTGAGCTGACCTCTTCCCTTGTGGTAGATGGAATCTGTCTTCTCAAACAAACTGGAAATACTAACCTGCTAATAGCTTCCCCATGATTTGCTTTTGGCTCTGATGCCTCCAATGATTTCATCGTAATTTAGGCAGAGTATAATATCACCACTGATGGTGACTAGCATGCAGCCTTCTAATGGTTCTACAATCAGTTTCCTTCTCAGTCTGGTTCTCAATCTCTTTTTAAAGTAGAAAAATTCTTAACCCTGCAACGGGAACACATGTAGGGTTATAATAACCATAAGTGTCACTAGAACGTTTGCAATGCTATGCCACAGAATAGTCTGACGCTGCGCAAAGATCATTTCTTTCTCTGACCGTTCGGCAACACAGCATTCTTTATCACAGTCAGACTTCCTTCACTCTGGAAGAGAGGATTAGTAAGGAATCCAAAATTTTTTTCACCTTTTGTGTTCATTCTCTAACTCCTTGTAGGCCTTTTGTTTGTTTGCTAATGGATTTTATTCATGAGGACCTTTTCCCACTCATTTTTGGCTTTTGTTTAACACTCCTTTTCTGTCCAGCCATTCTGACACCTCTCCAAAACTTCCTGAAGCCCAGAGCTATGCTACTTTCTCCCTTCTTCTTGTGCTCACCTTTACACTACCCATTACCCCAAGCCCCTCTGCTAGGGGCTATAAGTGGCCTGGATATGAAGAAAAAGGGGAGCCGGAGCACCTCCGCCGTCTCACGCTTTCTGGCCGCGCTCTGTGACTCCATGAAGGCAGGCCCAGAGGTAAGAGTTGACGGTTAGTTAATTGTTGACTATGTGCTTGCTTCCTTCCATGTTCACCTGGCCTCTTAATTTCCCTTCCATCCCCTACCCCAACCTTCTGGTTTCTACCAAATCAAATCTGGACCAAGCTTAGGTTGTTTGCTTGAACTCCAGCTAGAACAATGTGAGGCTGGGATTGCAGAAGAAGTAAAAATAACTAACATTCAGACCTTAATTACTTTTATTGATGGGGAAAGAACATTAGAAGAAAACAAGCCTCTCTATCCCTTTCAATGCCAGACCGTTGGAGAGAAAGACAGAGCTCTTGCTTCTCTAACTCAGGGCTGAGCTGGTAATTATATATTTCAGAAGAACTACACACACAATTTTAAAAAATCATAAGAAAACTACCAGCATAAAAATGTGACATGACACGAAGCTCAATATAAAGCTATTCAATGTGCATACAGTAATTGCGCCAATTTCTCTTGAAATATTTATTTGCTAACCAGAAACAGAATAGTATTAATAGTGCAAAGCAATGAAAAGAAACTTCAGTGCACAGTTTCTCTCTTGTCACAAGAAGTAATCACTATACAGAGGGTTGCTGCAAGTCTCCCAAAATGGGCAGAGGTGGTATTTCATCATCGCCACCATCTCAACACTTCGTCACCATCTCTAGTGAGTCTACTTGACCCTATTGTATTCATATCAATAATACCTACCTAATCCAGAAAGGTTGACTGCAGACAGGCGCAATACTAATGTCTTATCTTTCCAGGTGCATGAGGAAAAGGAGGAATGACTACAGAGTGACAGTGATGCTCAATCACAGAAACACTTCTGAATCCTGCCAGAAGGGTTTGAGGGTACTTTTAGGTAGGTTATTTGATTTTTCAAGAAAAAGATTTTTTAAATCTACAATTTAAACATTCCTAAATTCTTCTAGAAATGTTTTATTCCTTCCCACCAGGAAATTTAAAAAATGAGCATGGCTTTCTGAATGTTTTTAAAACATTTTTTCCAGGTAGTTATTATTTCCTGTAGCAGGAAAGCTCTCTCCTCCCCTTTTTACCCATCTAGCTCCTACCCATCTTTTAAGAACTGACTCAAGATGTTTTTCGTCCATTAAGCCCTCCCTCAGTTCTCCAGCCCATAACAACATTATTCTCCTTTGAATAACTCCAATATAGTCCATCCCCTATATTAGTCTATAATTAGATATCTTCTTTTGTATTATTTATTAACTGTTTTATTACGTAGCTTTGACTTCCCAGTAAAATGAGTACTTTGAGCTCCCTCATTTCCTACCCTCTCCGTGCCTTACCCAGTGCTCAAAAACCTACTTGACTGGTTGAAATATCTTGTTTTCACTAGTGTTTCCTAAAGAATACTAAATAGCCTAAATCTTGCAAATTAAACAAAAGAGCCAAATATACTCCCAAGAAATAATGTAACTGGAAATTCTTCAAAAAGTATGATGGAAGTTAAAGAAGAGGTAGATAGTAAGGTGTGTTGTTGACTGATCTATCAATAGTCATTTATGGCTGCAGGGTTCCCTAGTGTTTTCTGCCAGTATGTCTCTCTTGCCCACTTTACTGTCTGTCCTTCCAAAGGGAGGATTAGTGTTCTTATCTTACAACCCATTAGGCTTACAACATTGCCATGAATACAACAGACACCCAACATGAGCCTTTTGCTTGTGAATCATCCGTGGGTAATTTGTATGTTCTGTGTCTACTCAACAAAGAAAAATGAATGCTTTCATGAACTAGAATCCTTCACCAAACCTTCGCTTGGCCTCCACGCAACCCAGAGTGTCGCCTCCTTTTGCGCTGTAGGAAGAGTGGACCCAAAGGCAGCCCACCCCCAGCCCACTCCGCAGTCCTCCTCTAGAGTCGTTTGGACACATTCATCAGGCTTGCCAACACCCGGATCGGGGCATGTCTTATTTCACAAACAAGAGAATTGGTGTAAAGAGAAGGTCAGAGGCTTTTCACAGAGTCACACACAGACTCACTGACACGCAGTGCAGGGAAGCAGAAGGAATACTTCCTGACGACCAGTCTTCTTTGCAAATACTGACCACACTCATTCCCTAAATTATAATAAATGCGCATGACAGACCTGGTCCCCTTTCAGCCCCAGGTGGAGATCAGGACGACACTCAGTTTAGACTCAACACAGCTGCCTTATGCCACAAATGACACTAGAAAGCATTTGAAACAAATCAAAGGGCACTTTATTCCTTCCTACCAGATGAGCCTCTATTTCCTGTACACCCTTATTTTTACCCCTGTCTGTTCTTTGCTCATTCTCTAGGTTTGTTCTCATCTACTCCTGAGCCCTACCTATACCACCCATGCACGGCATTATTCAGACTGGCATTCAAGATGATCTTTAGCCAACAAGGGCAAAACTATCTTCCCTTATAAATATTTTTCATTAATTATTTGTGCATAGGAGGCAGAAAAATACAAAATAGTGTATCATTACCATACTATGTCTTTATGATAAAGCACAAACTACTATAGTAAGATTTCTAAAACAGCACTTTAAGAACATTAGGCCAGTGAAGTCTTTTGCCCAAATTTCAGGATGCCAGATGCCAAGATGGGTGAGGATAGCTCAGGAGTTTCCAGGAAGGTGACAGCTAACTTTGGCACAGGATGCTACTTCTATTCTAAAGCCTTGTTTGTGTCTGAGAGAAAATAAAAATATAACACAGTGACACCTCAGTACTCATCATTAATTCGTCCCGTGATGGGTGCCGAAATCAATGAATACCAAATAATAAAGCACTTTCTCTTGCGGGGCAGCATTGTGACTCGTACAAGTTCTAGCAAGTGCGACGAGTCCTGAGTAAGTGCCAAGTCCTAAAACATTTTTTTTCTCATCAAAATGTGACAACTACACAGTTTGACAACTTCTGAAGCCAGAAAGTACCGAGGTATAACTGTATTACAAAAATTCAGAACAACGAAACTTGACCCTATGACAGGAACAATAAATGATGATCGGATGTATGCATTTGAGTCTACCCAGGTTTGGGTCTGGGGTTGTTTTAGCAAGGCAAAGACTATGCTATGGTCTCAGCTGGAAAAATTGCTGCTCCTCATGCATGAAAAGTCATATTTGCCCAAGTAAGGAACCAGACTGAATGGGCTCACGAGACCGTCTTTCTAGATAATTCTTACGGGAGCCTAAGAGGATCAACATTAGAAAAAAACATCGTTAGCATGAATTACCTATGCTAGAATCTAGAAAAAGTAGAAGTGATGATAGAGAAATACCTACTGCGGTACTCTTAAATGTGATCTTACTGAGGGCAAAGCTGACATTTAAAAAGATATTTATATTTTCATACCATTACTTAAAAGATTCCTTAGGTTTAGAAAACAAATTGTGTGAGATAAAAGGAGCCACTCAGATTTACGAAAGTCACTATCAGCGTGTTTGAAGAGACCAGAAGTGATACACTCACCAAGTCCATGACATAAAAGGAAGGTGGCAGGCACCACTCCACAAAGCTGGAACGAATGGCCTTGGTCACTGTCAGGTCACACAGCTCAGAATAGGCTTAGGGAGCCAATTCCTCCAAGAGGTGGCATCAGCAGGACATGTTCAGAAGTACAAAAAAGTTTTGGGAAAATTCATGGTTGACAGATTAACATGGGGATATTACAAGAAGCTTGGAGATACCTCTAATCTTTTGAAGATTAATATCACAGGAGCAAACTCTGGCCTCCACACAGTAGGTCTTGGTAATTCTGTTAGGGACACAAACCTGACTTGAACAATGGCATCATTAGTCATAGTAACAGTAGCAGCAGCAGCAAATAACTTTTACTAGGGTTCAGGCACTGAATGGTAAGCTTTATTTACATTGTCAAGTCATTTAATCCATACAAAATGGGAGGATAGTATCTCCATCGTTTTGTGGGAGGAACTGAGGTCTACAGAGGTGGTAGCGCACACACAAGTCACGGAGCCAGTGAGTGGCAAGGCAGTGGGGCCAGGCAACAGCACTCCGAAGCGCAGGCTCTTAAATTACGTGCTCCCGAGACAAGATGGAGGCGTAGGCGGACACACTGTGCCTCCTCTCACAACCAAAATTAAGGACAACAAATATTTAGAAACAAGAAAACAACCAGAACTTATAGAAAATTGAACTGTACGGAAGTCCAACAACCATTCATCCAGATCGGTAAGAGGGGCGGAGTCGCGGTAGGAAAAAGTGGAGGTGTGGACCCAGGAACGCAAGCAGCAGCGGCTTGCAGTTCCCAGGTGCACAGGCGGCGGCTGGTGGACCCCGGGCACAGGGGGCAACTGTGCAGACCCAGTGAGGCCGCACAAGGCGGCTGGCTGACCAGGTGGTCCCACATTTGCGCGTGCAAATGGTCCAGGCAGAGGGGAAGTGGCGGAAGGGACTGAATCCAGGAGAGAGCAGAGCAGGCGCCATTGTTCCCTCTCAGACCCCGCCCCCACATACAGCGTCACAACCCAGCGACTGAGCTGCCCCACACTGGGGAGCGCCAGAGGCTCCACTCCTTACTACGTAACAGCACGCGCGATTGCGCAGATAATCCAGGTGAAGGGGAAGCGGCGGAAAGGGCCGGAGTCCAGGAGAGCTGAGCAGGCGCCATTGTTCCCCCTCAGACCCCGCCCCCGCATACAGCGTCACAACCAGGCGACTGGGCTGCCCCGCCCTGAGGAACACCTAAGGCTCCACCCCTCTTTACGTAATAACTGCGACCAGACTAAAATCAAAACAAAACAAAACAAAAAAACCCCACCAAAAATGGCTCAATCCGGAAAACAAATAAAAGCCCCAGAGCCAATTCCTCTAAGCAGTGAAGAGATAGCCAGTCTATCAGATGCACAGTTCAAAGCACTGGTCATCAGGATGCTCACAGAATTGGTTGATTTTGCTCACAAACTAGATGAAAAAATGCAGGCTACAATACGTGAAATGAAGGAAGATGCATGGGGAACTGATAGAGATGGAAGGAAAACTGGGACTCAAATCAATGGAGTGGACCAGAAGGAAGAAACTAACAACCAAACAGAAAACGAGGAGAAAACAAGAATTCAAAAAAATGAGGAGAGGCTTAGGAACCTCCGGGACATCGTTAAACGTCCCAACATCCGAATTATAGGGGTCCCAGAAGGGGAAGAAGAAAAGCAACAAGTGGAAAACTTATTTGAACAAATAATAAAGGAGAACTTCCCCAATCTGGCAAAGGAAATAGACTACCAGGATGTCCAGGAAGCTCAGAGAGTCCCAAAGAAGTTGGACCCAAGGAGGAACACACCAAGGCACATCGTAATTACATTAGCCAAGATTCAAATGAAGGAGAGAATTCTAGAAACAGCAAGGGATAAGGGCACAGTCACCTACAAAGGAGTTCCCATCAGACTGTCAGCTGATTTCTCAAAAGAGACCTTCCAGGCAAGAAGGAGCTGGAAAGAAATATTTGAAATCTTGAAAAGCAGGGACCTACATCCAAAATTGCTCTATCCAGCAAAGCTGTTATTTAGAATGGATGGACAGATAAAGTGCTTCTCGGATGAAGGAGTTCATCATCACCAAGCCCTTATTATATGAAATGTTAAAGGGACTTATCTAAGAAAAAGAAGATAAAAATATGACAGTGAAAAGACAGCAAACTCACAGCTATTAAGAACCACACCTAAAACAAAAGCAAACTAAACAAACAGCTAGAACAGGAACAGAACCACAGAAATGGAGATCACATGGAGGGTTAGCAACAGGGGTATGGGAGGAGGAGAGAGGGGGAAAAGGTACAGAGAATGAGTAGCATAGATAGTGGGTAGAAAATAGACGGGGGAGGGCAAGAATAGTGTGGAAAATGTAGAAGCTAAAGAACTTATGACACATGGACATGAACTAAAGGGGGGGATGTGGGTGGGAGAGGGTGTGCAGGGTGGAGGGGAATGATGGGGGAAAATGGGACAACTGTAATAGCATAATCAATAAAATATATTAAAAAAAGAAAAAAAAATTACGTGCTCCCCAACGTGGGTTGACGTTTTGCATGTGGAGGCTAAACTGGCAGAGGAGCTCAGGCTCTCAGATACTCAGGTTGGTACCTTTTAACACAAAATTCTACGTAAAAGGGGAACAAAATCATAGGAGGTATTTCTTCGTATTACATTGTTTCAAATATGTTTTTTTTTAAATTAGGAACCACTGGTCATTGACTTATAATAATTCTCTCTAAAGTACTTTTTCTATTTCATTTTACCGAAAGTCATATTATTGATAGTTATAGCGTCATATTGTCTGTTTGATGATCAACAGTAAAATGACTTTTAAATGGTTTGATGTTTAATGTGAATATTCAAAACACAGGTATTAAGTGGAGGGATGTGTATTCCCCAAGGAAAGCTCAGGTTTCAAACAGGAGGGAAATAGGTACAAGGCGGATGCCTCCCACAGGGCAAAAAGCCAAGACAGGGATAAGTCACATGCATTCCCTTGGTCATCTAAGTTGGGCTGAGGGCTGGTTGTTCAGACAATCCAAAATACATCAATCCTAAATATTCATTAATGTGTTATAAGCTTTTAAGTTACCCTGGAATCTGTAGATAGTTCATAAAATTAACTTGTATTCCCAGAGCACCCAATCATCTTCTATTAGGTGAAGTGCCCTTAGAAATAGGTTGAACAGCCCTGGCTGGTGTGGCTCAGTGGATTGAGTGCTGGCCTGTGAACCAAATGGTCACTGGTTCTATATCCAGTCAGGGCACATGCATGGGTTGCGGGCCAGGTCCCCAGTTTGGGGTGTAGGAGAGGTAACCACACACTGATGCTTCTCTCTCTTCCTTCCCCTCTATCTAAAGAGAAATAAAATAAAATCTTAAAAAAAAAAAAAAGAAATAGGTTGAACAGAGCAAAATATACCAGAATTGAAATACTCTGTAATAGTTCTCCAAATGGGTAATCTTCATTTGGATTGTTGAGGGTTAATGGACTGCAAATAGAAAAAGTAAGCTTACATTTGGGTGATCCACCTTCCCCACATAGGATTAGCCTACCGGGTACAGTTGAACAGGGGGATTTAGGATATCATCAATATCCAAACATCCAACCACAGAAGATAGGAGCTGGTGTTGAAAGTTATCCTAATGAAAGTTTATGTCATGCACACAGCATAACACTGCTATACCTACGTTTGCGGAGTGCTTTTGTGTATTAGGCACTATTACACGTGCATTTATATTTCTCAAGTTGTTTATGATAACTCATTACAACCTCATGAAGCAGATAACATAATTATTCCCATTTTATGGATGATGAAACTGAAGCACAGTTATTAAGCCATTTGACCCAATTTACCCAGCTAGTAAGTGGCAGAGCTACGGCTTAGACCCATACAGTCTAGCTCTAGCATCTGTGCTCCTAACCACTATGGTAACCTATCCATAGGAACTGAATCCAACCCAGGGCAAGATGGTATTCCTGTTTGTGCGGTGAGCAAACCAAATAATCTAGCACTATCCTCTAGCATCATAAAAACACACTGGAACTTCAGATGAACACAATATACGAACAACTCACCCATCAACTAGTCAGTCACTTTAGTCAGATATCCTGACCTGAATTAGCTTTGTAAATGTTCCAAGTTGGCTTTGTTATTATACCCAGCCTATTTAGCTTTGATTGGAATATTCCTTAAATATCAAAGAATCTGCCTTGTTTTTCTTTCCATGTCAAAAAGCCAAATAGCTGTAATTCAGGAGGTAATGAAAAGATCAAACCTGCTATGGAACAAACCATCTGGGAGCTAATTGGACAGTCAGACAACCCAGAGATTATCCTCACCACTTGAGGGCTTGGTCATGCCGGGGACAACAAATGTGTCCTCTTTACCACCCCACCCCCCCCAGGTCAGGAAGCAAAGCTGGCTGCCTGAGGCTTCTGCCACTGACCATGTGTGCTGGATAAGACGAGGGTCAGAAAACGGTGGGGGAGAGTGATCCCCTGGTATCGAAAAAAGCAGAGCGTGTCTCCTGCATCTCTACTTTTCTCGTGGACCAAACAACAGTCCTCTTGAGAGGACCTGCCCAGTTAATAAATGGGCAATCAAGATGCTTAAGATACCATGCAATTTTTTTTATCAAATAAAAAAATCACAATTTCTGTTGCACCCTACCATTTTATTTGAGAAGAGCAGTTCCTTTCCCTTGAGATGCCTGCACTCAATTTGAAAGATTAACAGACACTCTCTGAGGAATTAGAAGAAGCAGGGTGTTTTGCCTTGGATTCTCATTAGGAAAGCTTTCATATGAAGCATATGGCAGGACTTTAGACTTCTTGGTAATTTCTTTTTTTAAAATTATTTTATTGTCGTTCAAGCACAGTTGTCTGCATTTACCCCCCTACCACTCTCCCCCACCCCCGCCACAGTAATTTCTCATGACCCACTAGGGTAACTGTAGGGTCTTTCCTCCTGTTTTTGGCCTGTACCACTGAGTGCGATAGAAGATAGCCTTTTAGATTTCAAGGGGGTGTTCGGAGCAGAAGGGGGAGTTCTGTGTATTGTATTCTCCTCAAATCTTGGGAAAAACACCCTATATCAAATAGAAAATGGACAATATTGACCAAGAGCCTAACTTTCACCGCACTGCCTTGAATGCTGAAAGACACAGAGGAGAAATGTCTGTCAAAGGCACAGTTCCTGCCTTCCAGAAGACGAAACCATAATTGAAATAAAAGTATGTACGGTTTCACACAAACGTATAGATACATATGGAAATTTAAGAACACTCTAATATGATGGCTTCTCAAATACAAAAGAAATGGGAGACAGTCTTACTTCAAATTACCCCTGCCATTCTGGGGTTAGGATTACTAACACGCTTCTTAACACAGCAGTCAAATCCGAGGCAGGGGGAGGTCTACCTTTTCTAATACATTTGAAGGGAAAGAGGTCATTGGATAGCTCAGAAAAAGAATTAAAACAGCTTACATATATTTACAAATTTTAAAGGGAACTTTGCTATTTCAGTAAGATGGTGGAGGGGGTAGAGAAAAGACTAGTTGCCTAATAAAAGTGGAGAACTGAATGATTTCTTCAAAACTAAACTGACATTGGGAAAATCCTGATTTTTAAAAAAATGAACAATAAAAAACCAAAAAAGCACTCAGTGAAAAAAAAATTCTTCTGACAGACTAATAAGGACTTTAATATGATAATCTGGTGTTTATCTGTGCTTTGCTTGTGCAATTACAGTTTTCTCAGCTATTATGCAAGAGCTGTAAAATGAAGAATACCTAATTGCCTCCTGGAGGAAGGTATTACTACTGAAATGGCTTAAGCAAACACATTCTGAACTAACAAAGTATTTGACAATAATGAGAACTAAAAAAATGAATGACAGCTAAATGCCTGCCATTAACACTTCTACAGGTGCCCCCAGACTTGGCCCATTTTGGCTTTAGTGAACACCCACCAGCCTTGGACAGCTTCAACGGTGATGTGTCAAATACTTTGGTTAACCTGATTTTTCCTTCTTACATACCACAATGCCAGTGAACTTGAAGTGCTCTTCTATCGACTACCCAGTCAACTCATTATAGAAAATGTTCTCAGCTTCCGTTTCGAGAGATGTGTGACGCTACCTCAGTTGTTTGAGATAGACTAGGTGACATGGAGCCAGAGGTGGATATGTTTGTCTCAATAATTATTTGGGCAGGAAACAAAATCCAAGCTGGAGAAAAGCTGGAAAAGGCAAACTGAAGTATCTCCTACCTGACACGTAAGTTTCCTGGATGTGGATTTTCAGTTTGTAAGAGAAGTTTATATATATTTGCTCTTAAACTGATAAGAAGTGTACAGAGAAGGATATGGTCAATACATTCTCATATAATTTAGGAAGAACATTTTTTTATTCTTGATATATATATAACCATATATATGATTATATATATAACCATATACAACCATATAACCATATATATATGCACACAAACATATATATAACCATATATATAACCATATATATATAACCATGTAACCATAAGAGAGAGAGATATATATATATATATGTGGATATATATATATATATATATGGATATATATATATAAACCTTAAATAGAATTGTTGAGCAGTCAGGAATAAGCAAGAGGGATTTTTCAACAGAGGACACATTTGGGGTGCCGTTCTTTCAGACTTCTCATACTCCACTCTGCTTAGGCTCCTGCCTGCCTGCATGCTGCCTGCCTCAGTGGTTGCACAGAGACTGCTAAGCCAAAGCAAGCCACCTCTCCAAGTCATTCACATTTTCCTTGGAGCTGGGTCTCTACATCCATTCCCCAAACTCTTGCAGCCCTCCCGAGTCCTAATTCTGGTAATTCCCTCTTCCTGGCTACTGTCCTCAACCACCTGGCCGATGTCTTTAGCTGCCCTGATTCCAGTTTGCCTACTTGCCTCTACCACTGATTCTGGGACCAATACTACCTAGCTTTGCTTCTGCAGTCCAGCTTCTTCTCCAATATGTCCAGCCCTTATCTCTCCACTTCTGGGCATAAAACAGGTGAATCAAAAAGTGATTTATCAGAGAGTGACGTGTAAAGTGATGGCCTGCATGTAACACAAACAGTTTGACTGCAGCGGATGCCAGCTCTGCATTGGATATTCTGCTGCTTCAAGTCCCTGGGCCAGTGTATTGCATCCTAACAATGCAACAAATAACCACACTGGGTCAGATTTCTCACCTCTTTTACAGAGCAGCTCCTGCTAGGTACTCCCGGGACTGGAAGGAATGACATTGGTCCAGCTTCTTCTCTGGTTTTAAAAGCATTATTCAACATGACTAGAATAAAAATTATGTACAGAATCTTCATAAAACAGAATTCTGATCAATTTGAAGGCTTCCCATTGCCTATTGGCCTACCAAATGAGGGGTGTGAACCTAGGATGTGCAAGATAAAGCGTGGAGTGAAAAAAGAGAATACTAGAATGTCTATTTATATTTACATTATATCATTTACATTTCCTTTTTGTGTATTTTATAGTGTATATATCAACGTATTAGTACAATTATGTAGTTTATTAATAAATGAATACACATACAGCATGGGAGAAAACTAGGTTTACAATTGCGAGTACATTAAACACAGAGTTTATTTTTGTATTATTATTTACTAATTTTTGTATTATTTTCCATACAAACAACTGTAAACCTACTTTTGCCCCATTCTGTATGTTAGGATAAATATGCAAATAACATTTTATAGCTTTCAGGACACGGACTAACTCCTTAGAGCAGCATTAAAAGTAGCTCACATTCTGCCTTTAACCTACCATTCCTGCTGCCTCACCCACAAATATGACCCCAATTTGTGCACCCTGTGCTCCATTCACACGGAACTGCTAGACTAAAAGCTCTGTGTAGACAGGAATTACAAACATCTTACCCTCTGATGCCTAACCCTTACCACAATGCACAGCATCCAAGAGACACTAAATTTATTAAATAAATGATTAGTTAATAAAGCTATCTTTTTTAAGTACATTGTGCTATTTCATATCTCTGTACCTTTCCATTTAGTGTTTTCTGTTTGGAATGCCCTTCCTGCCAGCCCTCAACCAGAGGAACACCTACAAAACAAGACTAATTTTCCATCAGTACCTCTATCCCCACTATATACTTACTTATGTCCTTCTTTGGGCTGGGCTACAACTTTCTAGTTATTTAAAATACATGTTTGTCTTCTCTAGTATTCCTTTGTATCCTCAAATCCTGGTACAGTACCTAGCACATTGCAGGTGCTCAATAAATCACTGTGGGGTGATGTCTAACTAAATTTCTTTCTAAAAAAATAAATTTTATTGATTATGCTATTACAGTTGTCTCAATTTTCCCCTTTTGCCCCCCTCTATCTAGTACCCCCATTCCTTCCAGGAACCACCACCCCCCCTTAGTTCATGTCCACATGTTACATGTATAAGTCCCTTGGCTACTCCATTTTCCATACTATTCTTAACATCCCCCTGTCTATTCTGTACCTACTAATTTGTAATTCTTAATCCCTGCACCTTTATCCCATTCTCCCCCTTCCCCCTCCCAACTGATAAACCTCCAAATGATCTCCATGATTCTATTTCTGTTCTGTTTGTTTAGTTTGTTTCTTAGATTCAATTCTTAATTGTTGTGGATTTGTTGCTATTTTAATGTTCATAGTTTTGATCTTCTTCTTTTTCTTAAATAAGTCCTTTAACACTTCATGTAATAATGGCATGGTGATGATGAACTCCTTTAGTTTTTACCTTGTCTGAGTAGCACTTTATTTGCCCTTCAATTCTAAGTGATAGCTTTGCTGGATAGAGTAATCTAGGGTGTAAGTCCTTGCTTTTCATCACTTTGAATACTTCTTGCCAGTCCCTTCTAGCCTGCAAAGTTTTGTTTTTGTTTTTGTTTTTTTAAGAAATCAACTGACATCCTTATGGGAAGTCTTTTGTAGGTAACTATCAGCTTTTCTCTTGCTACTTTTATGATTCTCTCTCTGTATTTAACCTCTGGCATTTGAATTATGATGTGTCTTGGTGTGGTCATCTTTGTGTCCATCTTGTTTGGGACTCTCTGTGCTTCCTGGCGCTGTATGTCTATTTCCTTCACCAAATTAGGGAAGTTTTCTTTCATCATTTTTCAAATAAGTTTTCAATTTCTTGCCCTTTCTCTTCTCCTTCTGGCACTCCTATGATTCAAACGCTGCCACTTTTGAAGTTGTCCCAGAGGCTCCTTAGCCTATCCTTGTTTTCTTGGAATATTTTTTTCCTCTTGCTATTCTGATTGAATGTTTTTTTTCTTCCTTATGTTCTGAATCATTGATTTGATTCTTGGCTTCATCCACCCCACTGTTGGTTCCCTGTAAATTTTTCTTTCTTTCACTTAGTGTAACCTTCATTTCTGCCTGGGTCTTTCTTATGTTGTTGAGGCACACAATGAGAGTCTTGAGCAACCTAATGACCAGTGTTTTCAACTCTGCATCCGACAGATTGCTTATCTCCAGTTTGTTTACTTCTTTTCTGAACTTTTGTTCCATTCTTTCATTTGGGCCATATTTCTTTGTCTCCTTGTTTTGGACGTCTCCCTGTGTTTGTTTCTATGGATTAAGTAGAGCTGCTTTGACTCCCTGTCTTGGTGTTGTGGCCTATTGTGGAAAAGCTCACCAGTAAGTTGGATGGGGAGGAGACTTAGGTAATCACCATGGCAGAAACCTGTGTGAACCAGGTTGATAGAGTCTCCAACACGGTATTGCTACTCTATGGCTCAGTGTGGGGAAGGGCTCAGAAAGGAGACAACACCACTGCCTTGCCTATGGAGCTTTTGTCCAGGAGGAACCTGTACCCTAGCACTCACCTTGATGTCAGACACTTCAATTTTTCCCCATATGCTTGAACCCAGAGGGAGTAAGTCTCCCTAAGTTTTAAGTCCACTGCAGGCCCTTTAAGAGGAGATTCCTGAGAATCCTGTGGTTTCTTCTGCCACCCCCACCTCCAATGGTTTTTAGAGCCAGAAGTTATGGGGACTTATCTTCCTGGCACCACTGGATCCCCAGTCTAAGTAGCCTGCTGTGGGACTGGGATCCCTCACTCGCAAAGTATACCTCCAAATTTTTATCAAGCACACATTGGTGTGGGATCTTCCGCTCTGTGTCTCCACGTCTCCATGCTTCTCTGCATGTCTCCATGTCTCCACCTCTTTTACCCATCTGGATGAATATGACTTCAACACACATTCATTATAAAATTTCTTAACACACTAGAAACAGAAGGATACTGATAAAGGGCATCTACAAAAAATCCCTGTATTTAACATCATAACTAGTCTTTCACCAAGTCTTTCTCCTAGTCTTTCTCCTAAGGTAAAAAACAAGACAAGGATATCTACTCTCAAAACCTTTATTCAGTGTTCACTGGAGGTCCTGGCCAATGTAATAAAGCAAGAAAAAGAATCAAGGCATACAGACTAGAAAGAAAAAAGTAAACCTTTCTCTATTCTTCCTGTTTTGTATACAAAAAATAATTCAAAATCTCTAAAAAATCTTTTAGAATCAGTAAGTGAATTTAGCAATGTCACAGCATTTGAAGGCAGTATAAAAAAATCAACTGTATTTTTATATGTTAGCAATACACAATTGGAAAATAGAACTACAAGACCATTAATGATAGCATTAGAAAAACAAATAACAGGAATAAGTATGCACAGTAGGGTAGATGCTTAAGACCTATTTACTGAAAATTATAAAACATTACTGATAGAAATTTAAAAAGAGTTAAATAAATGTAGTAATATAAAATAATTATGGATGAAAAATTCAATAATATTAAGTTGTCAATTCTCTCCAAATTAATCTATGGATTCACCATATTTCCAATTAAAATAGCAGCACATTTTTTGTTGGAGAAAAACTGCCAGGCTGATTCCAATATTTATATGAAATGCAAGGGACATAAAATATCCAATACAATTTTAGGGGAAAAAGGAACAAAATTAGATGATTTTCACTAATTTCAATACATAAATCTAATCCAGACTATGTGCTGTTGGCATAAAGATAGGCATACAGATCAGTGGAACAGAAATGACATTCCGAAAAGAGATATAAACATTTACGGTCAATTGATTTTTGATTAAGATGCAAAGTTAATTCAATGGGGAAAACTATAGTAATACTTTCAACAAATAACGCTGTAACAACTGAATATTGGTGTGGAAAAAATGAACTTTAAGCCTTACCTCACACCATATTAAAAATAAATCCAAATGTATAACATTCCTAAACAGAAAAACCAAAAATGTAAAACTTCCAGATGAAAACATAAGAGAATAACCTTCATGATGTTGGTGTGAGTAAGGAGTTGTTATGACACAAAAGGCTGTAGCCATTAAATAAGAAAGAAAAAAAGAAAGCTTAGACTTTCATGAAAATTAAAAACTTCTGCTTTTCAAAAAACTCTATTCAGAAAATGAAAAGGCAAGCTGCAGACTGGGACATATTTGCAATACATACATGTAACAAAGGACTTGTTTCCAGGTTGTAGAAATAGGTCTTGCAACTCCCTAAGGCATACCATTCAAAGAACTAAGTGGGGGGAGGGAATGTGGGTGGGAGGGGGTGTGCAGGGCAGTTGGGAATAAGGAGGGGAAATGGGACAACTGTAATAGCATAATCAATAAAATATATTTAAAAATAAAAACTGCACTAAATTTAAACAGAATCTTTACACTTCACAAAATAAGACTTCCTAATGGCCAGCAAACACATGAAAAGATATTCAATCACCAGGGAAATGCAAATTAAAATCATAATGAGAACATTACATAACCATTACAACAGCTAAAATTTAAGAGACTGACCATACCAAGCATCGTTAAGGCTGTGAAGCAACTGAAACTCATGTATTGCCAGTGGGAACGAAGGTACAAACACTTTGGAAAACAGTTTGGCAGTTTGTTAAAATATTAAACATAAGCCATAAATACCATATGAACCTGCCCATTCTATGCCTAGGTACTTTATCCAAGAGTAATGGAAATTTATGTGCATAAAGGATCCTGTTCACAAATATTTCTACCAGTTTTATTCACAATAGTATCAAACCAGAAACAATCCAAATGTTTATTAATTGATGAATGAACAATTTGTAGTAGCACACACATACAATAAACTACTATTCAAAAATAAAAAAGACTGAACTATCAATACACAACAATGATGGAAGAAACAATAGCAAGGCACCTATAAAAGATTACATACTATATAACTCCATTTATGTAGAATCCTGGTACAGGCTCAACTAGTCTGCGGTGACAATACATTGACCTGTGGTTTCCTAGGGCTAGGGCTGGCATTGTGCGTTGACCACCAAGGGACATGAGGGAACTTTTTGGAGTGAGAGAAACATTTTATAACTTGACTTGAGTAGTGGTTACACAGGTGTATGTATTTATTAAAACTCATAGAAATGCAGATTTTAAATGAGTGCATTATATATAAATTAATTGTACCTTTACAAAGTTGATTTTTAAAAAATGAAAAAAAGGCACCAGATGCAAATACGTAGAAATTTTCCTTGCCATCTATCATACTATGAGGAATGAGAAAACAGGCCACTTTGAAATCCAAATGAATGACTTTCTAGTTTATCTTGGATTGCCCCTTAT
Organism: Glossophaga mutica; assembly: GCA_039655065.1. Taxonomy (NCBI): domain Eukaryota; kingdom Metazoa; phylum Chordata; class Mammalia; order Chiroptera; family Phyllostomidae; genus Glossophaga; species Glossophaga mutica. Next base: position 142,201,426 of record CM077308.1, read on the forward strand.
CTTTATCTTTGCCTGGAGTTTGTGGACTCAGCTGGAGAGTGACCTATAAATAACGCCACCACCCACGCTATTGTTCAAACCAATAACCAAGAAGTCATACTTGATTCTTACCTTTCCTTCATCATCCCCCCGACAACCAACACATCGCCACATCGGGCCTTTTATTTCCACATTGCATCTTGAATTCCTCTATTTCACACCATGGTTACTAACACCACCATATCCCGATCACCATCATCTCTCGATTAATATAATGCAATAATCTTTTATCAACCTTTCCCTATTCCACTCTTGTCTTTCTAACAATCTATTCATCGTGAAGCAGAAAGATTCTTCTTCATAAAATGAAATTAAGACCACACTGTTCCTCTCATTAAAACTACCCAATGGCCTTCCATTTCATTTAGAATAAAACCCATACCCTCTACAGTAAGCTACTGGGCCTCTCTACGATGGGGCCCCAACATGTTCCAAACTTCGTCTTTACCTATTCTCACCTTCAGCCTTAACTAGTTTCCTGTCATTCCTCAAACAGAACACTTTCCTTCTTTCAGGGCCTTTGCACTGGTTTCCTCTGCCTGGAATGTTTTCCTAGCTTTCCACTAGACTAGCCTGCTAACCCTATTCCTGTCCTTTAGATCTCATCTCAATTGTCACTTTCCCAGAAAGGGCTTCCCAGACCACCTGATGCAAAGAAGCTTCCTTTGCTCATTTCCTTTTGCTACTTATCACAATCAGCAACAAAGGTAGAACCTTAGAAAGATACTAACAACAACAGTAACTACTACTTACAGCATCGTGATGTTTTCGGTCAGGCTCTGTTCTTAGAACTTAACATATATTAAGTAACTTAATCTTCTTTGTAACCCTAAAGGCAAGAACTATTACGATTCTCATTTTACAGCTGAGGAAACTGGAGCCCAGAGGAGCTGAAGAATTTGCCCAAGAAACACACAGCCAAGAAAGGTTGGAGCCTAAATTCTAAACTGGGCAATCTGGCTTCGGAGTCCACCGCCTTAAACATTGACCTTGTTGGAGGAAGGAACCTTTTTTTTGAGAGAGAAGATAAGAAGTAAAGAGGAATAAAGATACATTTAAGTTAGGAGGAAGGAAGGAAATTTGAAATAACATGACTATTGTCCTTTCTTACAGAACTAGAAGTCCAGGTCATCCATCTATCCTGCCTGATGAGACTGCCTAGAGGCAAGGTTGGGGAACTGAGGAAAGAGGTATGAAATTGAAATAGTTTCTGTGGGGAATGGGGAAAATGACCACCAGGTGGTACCAAGGGGCCATTTGAGGCTGGAAATAATAAATGTGTAATGGTGCCATCAACAGTTATGCGTTTTTCTTCAGCAGCGGTTAGCAGGCCAGGAGCTGAGAAAACCAATTGTTAGCTTTACATGTGGTTGGTGATTAGACGAGAAAGCACAAAGGAAGGTCAAAGGATAAAAGTTTTAAAGGTACTAATGAGAGCGCTATTGAAATGCTTAACTCAGTGGGCAGGGTAAGTCAAAAAATAAACATCAAAGGACAATATGAAAAGAGCTTTGAGGAGGAAAATGTGAGCGCATTTAGAAAAGAGGAAAGAAATGTATCAAAATTTTAACCGTTGGTAATTCCGAATAACGACAAGTGACATCTGACTCTGTCTTTGATAATATTATGGAATTATTGTTAAATCTTTTCAGAGGTGTTAATGGTATTGTGATTAAGTCATCTTTTAGTAAGATACTAAAATATTTATGGATGAAAGTATATGATTATCTTGGATTTGCTTCAAAATAATATAAGAGAAGCAGTGAATGGGCTTTTTGATGGGCGAGATTGGCCGTGGGTCGTTGCTCATTAGGGTCGGGTGATGGTCGCGGGGGGCCTGACCAAATATGACCAATCTTTTAACGTGTCTAGGAGAGTCCATTTGAAAATATGATCTGATGTTAAAAGATTTATTTCCTACCCATTGTAACTGCTATCCAGGGCAATGTATACATATAAAACCATAAGGTCAGATTTCCAAATTCAAGGTTAAATATATACATCAAAGACACCCTGTTTGTAAATTGGAGTCAACGAAAAGAACTTAACCACTATGGGTCACCCAGGTGCTAGCTACAAAGTTTTAAGCCCAGTTCAGCAAAAGGCTACTCCCCAGTAGCCTAAAAGAAACTATACATGTAAAATATTTTCATTTTCACCCTTTTTGAGGGGTCAGAGATTACCAAGTAATAGCACCAGCATGTCACTGTAGAAACTACAGAACTTTGTTGCAGAACATGAATTATAAATATACATATACATATATGCACACATGTAATATTTAGCAGGTACATACCTACACAAACATAATCATCTAAGATCATTCTTGTGTATAAAAATGTAAAAGAGCTATGACAAGTTCAAAATTATTGTAAATGAGTTATATGCCAGGTAACTCTGAATATCAAAAACTTTAAATTAGAAATCTCAATGATCTACAGAATGTAGAACTACACTCCGTAATAGTTTAGTAGACATTAAGACTATTGAGTAATCTTTAAGTATAAATGCAGACTTGAACGACGATATTTTCAATACCTGGAACAAGTACCCTACATAACTTTTTCAAGGTCAAAAATGAAGTGTCTCAAAGATACCCTGTTTCCATCATATAAGACAAGATTAACTGCATTCCTATTACATCGTGTTTCCATCCTTGTGTTTATATCCCTTCCATTCAAAGCTGCCTCAGTCTTCCTGGATAAAAGGTCACGAAGTGAAAGCCATGGTACCCATCCCAATCCCCATGGCTCCCAAGCCTAGAGGAGAGTAAGTAGATTGGAATTTACAGCAGTCCGGGAGAGAAGCAGGTTGTCAAGAAGTCTCTTTAGCTTTATCATAAATGAAGCGATCGATAACTACATGAAACACTGTCATCAATCATATATGAAACAGAATAAAAGGTAGTTGTACAAAATAACTGCTTGGAGAAGCAAAAAAGAAAAGAAAATAAAAAGTAGGTAGAAGCACTGAGAGCCAAACTGCTGAACTCTGCAGAAGGTGCCTTCAAATAAATATTTCAAACCTTCATATGAATATTTTAAGCATGACAACTACACATAAACACACAGCCAAAGTGCTCAAATCCACTCAAGAAAGACTATTAAGTCATCAACTTGCTCCTGACAGGATCCACTGAATATGGCAACAGTGAGAAGTCAGGAGACAGTTGGAATCATTTCAAGACTGCTAATTTAACTTGTCTTAAAACCAACCAATGCTCAACGTGTCATCATCAATGTCATCTCATCGCAGTCTGAAAAGCCTTCGACCTAAAGCAAAAAGGTCCCCAAGTGCCACCCTTCTTGTCTACTGGTTGAAAATCTAATTGGTTCTGCTGACAGGCTTGGGAATTGGTAGGAAGGCTGTTCAGTTAATCTCCAAGGGCCAGCAAAGAGCTCAGTATCCATCTCTGAGCTTTGCTCCCTGGCTGTCGTAAAATGACTCTGATGGCAGTGCAAGCTCTTATGCTTCAGCTGTCTTCTGACTTCTGTTAAGTCAAATTCAATAAAGTTTGTCACTCAATAATCTGAGAGCTACCCAACAAAACCTCTTTGATCAATAACAGCTTGCCTGCTTGCACTTGGGAAGGTGACCTATTAAAGATTAAAAACACACCTGCTGCTTGAAGCAGAGAACATCTCTTTTTACTTTGAAATGAAAATGCATCCATTAAAAGCAGTTTAACTATTAAAAGTGTATATAAAGCATTGCATGGGAGAAACAGGAATGAGATTTTTAAAAACCAGCTCAGATATGATACTATCTTGATGTCTGAATAAAGTTTGATATTTGTATGTTTCTGCTATATTTGGTTCTTATATAAGCCACCTTTATCCCATTTTTGCATTTCAGAATTGCACACCTATTTATTTGTTGCCTGTGTACAGACCAAACATTGGTATTATAACATTAATTTAATCCTCAATCAAAACACAATAATCCATTGTCCTATGTCAACTACCTTTCTACAGAAAAATCGTGAATGCTCATTCACGGAAAATGCATTATATTCTTTAATGTCACAACACTCTTTTTACTTAAGTGGCTTTCATAACCTACCCATATACATTAGGTTAGGGTGAGATTAGGTTGAACTCCAGGTAACTTCAAAATTAAGAGGTATAGCTCAGTGAGCCCAGGGAGCCATAAAAATTATTGGGAAAAAAGTAGAGAAATATTTATATTTACATCCCATACTCAAGCCTCCTCATCTTGTTGATTAAAACTCCTTAAAATTTTTAATAAAACAATTTTACAAAAAAATTTTATGAAGAATTCCAAAAGAATTTAAAATTTAATCAAGGATTTTTTGGTTTTTTTTTTTTTAAGAAGAAAATTGTGTAAATCTGTTTTACTTCATTCCCAAAGTAGAGAGCATCACAGATCTGGCCTTTTCCCTCGCGTGAGGAGTATACGTTCACGATGCATTTTGTTTGCGATCCAACAACTGAGCTGCGTTATCACAGCACACTGCCATATTACGCAGGGCATTATGTAAATAGAGTAACATTAAAAACTTCTGCAGAGCCACAGTTATGGGTCAATACCAACAAAGTTTCTGCTAAAACATGACTGAGTTACCGGCTTGTCGGCTGCTCTCACCGCGTAGCAGGTGAGTTTCCCCGTAGAGATGAAAGCATCCATCTCAGAACGTATATGCATCAGCCTCTCATGTGGGTATTTTTCATGAAGTTGAAGCATGTTTAGTTTGTAAGGCATTCATTTTCTCCCATGACATTCACGGTACTATCACATGGGACATATGTGACAGGGAGATATGGATTATACCTCCAACAGCCCCCAATAATTTTATCATAGTCTCTTTGAACTCTGCAGCTTTTTCCTGATCTGAATTAATTACCCCTCCCCTTCATTGGCTATTATCTCCTTAGTTTTGGGCTTCCGGTTCCAGTTTCCATTTGAAGTGTCCTCATCAAAGCAGCCACGTACGGAAACATGAGTTCATTTCTGCTCTCACGTGTTTTCCCCTGATTTGTGTGATACGCACAGATCAAGGTTTTGGACTTGTGTATGTAGCGACACGTGCAGTCCAGAAGGGCCAACCTAATCTAATTAAGGTCCCCGACTAAAATAAGGCAATTTTTCTGCCAGCTGAACCCTGGGGTGAGGTGACTCATTTCAGAAGGTATCTTAGTTTCTTCAAATGTCTAGTTATAATGAGGTTGAACGGAGGACAAGAAATGTTCCTCCTTGTGATCAAGAAATGATCACCTTTCTGACAAATCAAAAAAGAATGTTATTGAAGGTTGTTCCCTTAGTTATGGTTTGTGATAGAAAACCTTTTAAGTCATCTAAATCAAATGATGATAATAAAAAAAAGTGGGATTTAAACTATGAGAATTAGGCACAGCAAAGGAATGTGCAGCCGCTACCGCTCTTCTCCCACGGGGACCACGGCCTGGCAGAAAAATGCAACTTCGTTTTACAGGTCTAAAATAAGTTGCTATGTGACCAGGCATCTTGAGGTGTATTTATAAAAACACATTACAGCACTGTAATACAATCCCAACGAGAATGGAAGTGGACGTCACCATCTTTAATATGCACACCGCGCCCTGCCCAGAACATGCGCGCTGCCTCTGAAACGTACTCCGCCCCAAACCGTTTCCACCCTCTCGCCTACATGCCTCCGGAACTTTATCTTTCTCAGCGAGTGGCATTGTCATCCATCCAGCCACCTAAATCAGAAAGCTGGGGAATACCTGGAGTTTTCGCTCTTTTTTGGTCTCCATATCTAAGCAATCACCAAGTTCTAGGGATTCTTTTCCTTCTAAATCACTCACAATCCGTGACTTTTCTCCATTTCCTTGGGTGACCACAGCCCTAGTTCAGGTGTTAAATCACCTCTTACCTTGATTACCGCGCCTCTCCCACCCTGAATGGTCTCTCTGACTTTGGGCTTATTCTCTCTAATTCATTCCCCACATGGCAGCCAGATCCGTCTCTGCCATGCTTAGTTCTTCAGTGGTTCCGCAGTGCCATCAAGACAGAATCAAACTCCTTAAAATGGCTTACAGGACCCCGTCTGATCTGGTCTCTGCATCCTCTCCATCATATTGTGACTCCACATGCACCGACAGTTTGCCTCGCTTCCTTTTACACCATCAATCTGCTGCTACTGTCGCCTTGCTGTTCTATGAACGTGCTAGTGACTTACCCCTCGGGAAGTTTTCATTTGATGTTCTTTCTGCCTGGAAGATTCTTTCACTCTAGAGAGTCACAGGGCTTGTTCCCTTCATGGCTTTCAGCATTTTATTCAAATGTTTCCTCACGGAAGCTTTCCTTGACTTCCTTATGTAAGCTTGTGAGCTATGCCTCCCAACTGGAGCAGATCTTGCGCCCCACCTGCCTTGTTTTTCTGCACTACGCCCTTCACCATCCGTTACACTCTATATTTCATTTATTTATTTGCTGTTCATCTGGTTCACAAGAATATAGGCTACACGAAGGCAGAGAGTTTGGTCTGTTTTGTTCTCTGGTGTATCTCCAGTGTCTTGAATGTACCTGGAAATTAGGCACAGGTTAGAATTCTGCATGCATCCTCCATGCCTGATATGCATTATGGCACCCCACTTATGGTTTGCATGACCTTGGAAAAATGACTTCACCCCTCTATGCTTCAGTTTTGCATCTGTACAAGAGATAAAATAAGCTCCAAAGGATATCGTGAGATGACATATAAAGCATACTTAGAGCGGCACTTAGGCTTCTAGTAAATGCTCAGTAAATGCTGGCCATTAGAATTGTTACTGCTGATTCATCTGTGAGCTCCCTGAGAACGAGGGATGCGACTTATTCACCTTTTTGTTTTCCAGTAAGTTAAGCACAGTGCTTTGCATATTGCCAAAGGGGACTTAAATATTAAGTATTCTACCCACTAGTGCAGCATGGACAGGGTCCTGAACAATCAGAGTGATGCCAGCCTTGGCATGAGGTTAGGGTCCTGAAGACCTTCTACTGTGCCTTTCATTCCCTTTTGATGTGCTGGATCACAGGGAGATCTGGAGGTTTCTGGAAGACAGCCTAGGACTCCCAGAGCATGGGAGGTGGGGTATGGCTCCCAGGGCAGTGCTATCTCCCAACTAGTACAGAAATACTCCAATGCTTTAACAACTGGTACATTTGCTCTGCTGTGTGCCAGGTGACCATGCTGCATAGAGTAGATGCTCTAATTATACAAACAAAAGAGAAATGTGTGAGTTAAAATTTCATGTTGGCAACACTGCTATGTTACCAAAATAAGGTCAAATACATTATATTTCTCCCAAATAGACTCATTGAAATCTTGTGTCAATTTAAAAGAAGAATCATGGATTCTTTATATTCTTATACCGATCCATCCTTTTCTTTTCACCATTACCCTATTGCCACATAATATGTATAGAGAAAATTTATATGCAGGCAGCAGGGATATTAGACTGGCAAAGACCCAGTCATACTTAGGGAAATTGTGACTTAGGCTTTAAAAGCCAGTGGTGTTAATGGAGGGAGTGGTGAGAGAGAAAAAGGAGAGGGAAAGATGGAAAAACTAGGTCACCAACATTTAAAATAGTCTTAGTAGTAATCAACTCAATGAGTTTTACTATCACATTTGAGGCCCTGTCATGTTTGCAATAAACATGTTCCTTAATAGACTGAACTTGAACTCTCGAGTCAACCTTTCCTCTGCCTTCGGCCATTGGCGTTACTGATTTTTTGGTGGACTGGTCCAGCTGCAAGTAAGCCATTTTCTATTCATGGACCTTCTTACAATAGGAACTAATAAAGTAGTGTGCTGTACTTTCAAAGTTGTGTAACTACCAAGTAAGTATTTGGTCCTACAAGGAAGGATATATTTGTAACTGTAATACTCCTCAGAGTAACATGAAATTACTACTACTGAAGTTCCACAATTAGTACTCCCTCGAGGTTAACTACCCTCTCTGCTTTGTAAACATGCTGTCTTCAATCGATCAGCACGTCATTCCTGACACCTAAAGCTATGGTGCTGAACGTGGTGCCGTTTTTATTGATCGGCAGGGAAATATCAGAAATTTTCTGGAAAACTTTATTGATAACGTATGTTAACAGCTATTCCCCCTTTAAAGTGGCAAAATACTCTGGTTATTCTATTTCATGAAGGATCATTACTATGAATTAACTTTCTTCTTTGATCACTTTAATGACAGTAGCTTCCTGTTAATTTTCAAACACAATTCTAGTGCAGTGCATAAAAGTTAAATATAGCGCTTTTAAAATTGTAAGTGGTAATATTCAGACATCACGTAGAGTTTATTTGAAAGTTATCTAGGCTCACTTGGTTAAAGAAGAGAATTTAAACTCATTATGGGTCCTTCAGAAGCTAAGTTTTAAAATTAAATCGACTAGGGGTAGTGTAACTTACTTTGTACTTTCGTCATTTTTCACTGTTAATTTTAGTCAAGATTGGTCCATATTCTCCTTGGAGTATCTAAGTATACACTTTTTAAATGGATTCAGCCTAACCACAGAATATGCCTTCAGGATTATATGAGTAATATCCTGGGACCATCAACTCCCTAAGCTCCACCCCCTTTTGCTAAGCTTAGCATTATGGACCTACTGCTCCTTCCTTTGCCTGCTAGCACTATTTCTTGGACCAAATTTGTTAAAAGTTTGTAAGCCTACAACCCTTCTCACCACTTAAGGGGATTACAGTGTTTGGTTTTATTTTATTCTTTTTTTAAAATTGTTGTTCAATTATAGCTGTCTCACCTTTTCCCCATTGCTCTCCCCTGCCCCACCCACCTCCTACCCCAGCTTCCAGTCAATCATTCCATTGTCCGTGCCCATGAGTTCTCTACTTCTGTTCCTTTACTTGTCCCTCCCCCCTATTCCCCCCATTACCCCCCTCCCACTTCCTGCTGGTCACTGTCAGTTTGTTCTTTATTTCCACATCTCTGGTTCTAGTTTGCTTATTTGTTTCTTTTGTTGATTAGGTTTTATTCTTATATGTCAGGATTCTCAAAAATGGAGTTGATGGATCAGCTTCCAGGGATCCATGAATCCCTGAAATATGTGCAAAATTCTATATTTAAAAGTATTTTTCCAGGGAGAGACTCCGTAGCTTTCAGCAATTCCCCACAGAATCCCCAACATAGAAAGTTTAACAACCATATCTGTTTCCACCCTCACTTAAATAACTAAATTGGGGCTTACTACTCATGTCTCATTTTTATTTTGAGATGTTTTATTTTAAGCTTATCAGTTTTAATTAAAATGGTTACATTATATTGTTTTACTGACAGTTTTTGTTTACTGGAACTGTAGATTTTGGTGATTTGAGTAATTTTCTTGTGAATGACAAATATGAAGGAAACTTCCAAGCTTTCGGAAAGGTCCTTACTTCACTTCACCTGATAACATTACCACTTCCCAAACAGGAGAAGCTCCAAAATCCTCAGAAATCCTTTGGCTCTTATTCTCGGCTTTATTCTGCTTCCTAGAAGTTTTCATCCCAGTTCCTGATGCTTAATCAAATATGAGCTTTAATTTTTATTTAACTCTTTTATGTCTATGTGCCTTGTCTCTTTAACCAAACTATAAGGTCTCGGGGGATAGAGATGCTTTAAATTTTTATTTTGTTTCTCCCCCAGAGATTTGCAAGTGCAACGGCAAGTAGACAATCAATAAATCCCCAGTAAATGAATCAACTCATTTCTCAAGGCAGAAATATATCCTCATTGCTAATCTATTCCAAGTATATAAAATCAGCCTCCTTCCTTAGTGGGAAAAGAGAGATCATTATTCTCTCTGACCTTTTTGCTTGCTGGGTAGTCAACATCTTAGGCTGAGATGCCTTTGAAAGTCAGCTAGGTGCATTGCAACTTGATATAGCAACTTCGTTCCCATGAGGGTCTTGCATGACTAGACTGTCGAGAGTGGTTTTCAACCTGTGTCTCTCTCCCGGCACATCCCAGGGGTGTTCAGAGACTCCACCAGTGGCAGTAGTTCACTGTAACAGTACTCCTCAACTCTCAGGGCGGTCGGGCTGTGGCTGTGGAGCGTGAAAGGCAGGGCATTGAAATCCCTGTGGGCAGTTCTGATTCATCCTTCTGGAAATGAGCCCATTCTCCCCATTCCTCCCCAAGCAAGCAGAGAAACACTAAATTAGAACCCTTAGAAACAGAAGAGAATTAGTCCATTGGAACAAATTTTGTGATTTCAGAAACTGAATTTTATGAAATTACAGTGGTCAACGAGCATTTAGTAATTAAGAATTATGACCATATTAGGAATCACTTGCAAACACTCTTAAAGGGCTTAACATGGCCTTTGTAACCCTCAGTGGAACTCTACGCTGCCCACAAGTAAGAATAAGCTAATTCATAGTTGATTAGTCTCTCTTTTTGAGGCCTAGAAACAAGTGCAAAAGCACTCTTTTTATAGGTAATTTTCTCTTGTCAAATACCTGCAAGTGTGATTGACGGGTATGGCAAGAAACAGATTTGGAGACTGGACTTTACTGAATAAAGTAAATTAAGTTCTTTACTTGAATGAAGTAGAGAAATGAAGACATGTCGAGATTTGCATTCAAAGCAAAAGATGGAAGATAATCTTAAAACAAAATACTGAAACCAGCACTTTAGGGGCACCTGTCAGCAACAACCTCAAGGGGGTATAATCAGAATAATCCAGAACAGTGGAAATTCTACAGGACAAGTGACCCAGTTTCTTTCAGAAATGATTTGCAAGAAACTAAAAAATGGAGGAGGAGCAAAGCTGAGTTAAAGAAACTTAGGAAAAATGTTAGCCAAATACAATGCGTGAACTCTAATTTGATCCAGATTGGAATAAACTGTGTGTGTGTGTATTTATATGATGAGATAATCAGGAGGGAGGGGATCTTGATGCCCTTGTACACTTGACAATACTAAGATAAAATACTTAAGATATTATTGATATACAATTTACAGGTGAAAATATTGAAGGTTGAAATATCCGGTATTTGATGTGATATGGTCTATGATCTAGTGGGGAGAGAGTGGAACAGAGATATGAAAGAAAAAGATCAGCTTGCTTTGATTATTAAAGTGGGTGATGGGTCTATTGGGCTCATATTATTGTCACTACTTTTGTGAACATTTTAAATGGTTCACAATAAAAAGTTGTTAAAACAAAAAATAAACATTAAGCACAACTACAGTACTATGATTTGGAAAAAAGAGGATAAAAAATTAGAATATTTTTAAAGTATAATTACTTACATGTGCACAAATACAGACTGCATTTGAAATGCCAATTAGGCATCTAATCATATCGAATATACATTTCTGCCCTTAAATCACTAGAGCCAAGAAACTTTCTATTTTGGTTCTCATTATGGTACATAAAACACTACCTTTCACTTTAAAGATTTAATAATGCACAATATTTCCTGTTCTTTCAATACATTATAGGTAGAGTTGACAAAGAAAACCAGAAAGTATCTTTTTCCTGCAAATCATTAGAGCTGCGGTGCTCACTGCTAGAACCCACAGGACATGCAAATATGGTGGTGCGTGCCGGAGCAACTTAGCGTTCAGTTAAGAAATAAACACAGGTGCCGCTAATTTCTAAAGTACTTTTAAAGCTTCACATATCAACCTTCCTTCTGAAAATACAAAAAATAGAGATTCCTCTACCATTTCCACTGTGAATTAAACCTTTTTATGTTTATTGAAGGTGATGGAACACATGGGGAAATGTTCCTAGGAGTCAGAACGATCTCATCAGCATGCCTGGGGCATTCCCAATGTAATCCGAGAGGTAGATGGGAATACGAAGTTCTGAGCCTACCGCGTCACGGGAGTGTGCGGCCTGTTTGCAGAGACTGAATTTCCTTTTGAGGCAAAATGTTCCCTCTGATGCTAAAGGAACCAAAATACCTTTTTAAAACCACAGAACCGTTCTAAGAACAGGAAGAGGTGCTGTGTGCCACAGCGCCATTATGAGCCAGGAATACTGACCAACAATTCAGACTCTATAGGGTAGGCTGAGCTTCGGTGAATGAAAGCTTCGGGATGGTCGGGAGAAGGGAAGGGAAAAAGCCCTGCCTAGAAACAGCTGCGATGAACTACTGGCAGTAAGCTACGGAAGACGGGTTTCTCGGAGCAAGGTTGAGGAGGTCCTGTTAAGCACCCTGTAAGTAACTCGTTCCACTTTTACTAAATAATTGAAATTCACAACAGGCACTTTACTTCCCTTCCAAAAAGGGTAGATAACTGAACCGGATGGCCTCAAAGGCAATGGCGCCCAGATTTTTGTGACTTCTTGAATGGTACAATTTTTTTTTAACTTTGGGGGTTCCGACATTGCTAAGTAAGAATAGTATAAAAACAGTAACAGAAAAGCTCTATTCCCACGACCATTTAAAAAATGACATTTCAGTAATAAAAACGTGGGTACATTCAGCTTCATGACAAACGCACCACATCATCTTCTGCTTCTCGTTCCAGTGCTGGCAGGCGGAAGGGCCATCACGGACTGCTGGTCCGAGGCAGCAGCGGTCTGCGGGTTAGCTTTGGCTACCATCACTCTCTCCAGTCCCTTTCAGCATGGAATGGAAATCACGGAGGCTAAGATCTTTGGGCTCTGTCAATGTTAGAGAAGCTGATCTTTTAGGTTATTTAGATGGAAAAGGACATTTGTCATTCTGAGAGGCAAATTTTTCAGCCAATCTATTTCTCTGAATGATTATGTATTATCATCTAATTTCTTCACCAGCTGTTTTCCTTTCCAAATCACTTTTCAAAATAGGTATTTTAGACATACAGTTTATTGTAGCAATGGAGATCATGTTTGGCTGGCACAAATAATGCCCCTTTTTATTACATAAAAATATTTTATGACAAAATCATATGTGTGTAATTCTGTAACATAACACTATCACACTCAAGTACATCATAGGACATTTTAGGTGAAATGTTCAAATTGCTGTCCCTCTCATGAGAGACATCACGTACCCTACCAACCACACTCCATTGCCCTACTTCTGCCAGACCCTGTATTTATAAGGCTAGTTTAAAAGTACAGGTTTTTGAAAGTAGTAGCTAGCTGATTTTATAATATGCTTGAAATGATAGACCCAAACACTCAGAAAACACAAAAATTGATGATCTTGGAGTAGTTCATTTTGAATAACAATCATTTAAACTACTTAGTTGAGTGTAGCCTCAAATTCTTCAAATAATCACAAGGAAATTGGCCTATAGATTATCATAATTCTACCAATAGAATTTGGAGCTATTACAATATTTTAAAGATGCTCTATGTGTAAAGGTAGCTGTTTTCTATCATTATCATCATAATGTCTTAAGAACCTCAACATGCAAGCTAGCCTACTCTGTCTGCATTCACTCTTATGTTAGGAAATCAGCACAAGAAAGATGCATGATCCTAGAGGAAGAAACAAGTATCTCAAGAGTTTTCAGTCACTGACCACGAGACCTCAGAGGAGCCATCTCATCTTCCTGTGTCTTGGCTGCCATACATAGGTTATCAATAACCTCTAAGCTTCCTTTTCAGTTATGACCTTTGGATTCCCAAAATTCTCAAGTGTAGTGCCGAAGCAGACAAAGCAATAAGCAACTTAGGAAACTACCTTTTTTCAATGATTACTTTATATATGTGTAATTGTAATCCTGTGTGTGAGTGAACGTATAAGGCAAGACATATTACCCTGTGTGATTCCATCCACTCAAACCACCAATATTGATTGTAAACAATCTGTACCTGTTTCCAAAACAAACCTTACCCCTCTGGAAAGATTTGCCACCATCAAGAATATCCAAGAGAATGTGCTATACTTCGAGAAGGCTATAACAAAAAGGGCTTTGAGCAAAGCAGCAGAATTGAGCTAAGATAACAAGTATGAAGAGAGCAACATACTTGTTGCTCAACTTTGAGATCAACTTTGAGTTCTCCTTAACCGAACTTCACTTTCAGTCATGGCTTCTTCGTTCTCAAGAGTTTAGACTCCCTATCCCATAAATAATTAAAAAAGGAATGAAGCAGGGGGGTAGAATAAGAAAAGGGCAATAAAGTAGAAGGGAACAGAATTATTACCATGAATGTCTTGGGAGAGAGCCAGGAAACAGAAAAAGTATACAAAGGCTTTGGAATTGCACTTCTCATCTTTCAGGCTGAGGAAGCCAAGTTTATCAGGGACTAAAGGCACTCAGTTTAAAACTAAGGCAATGTAACATATTGAAACGGAGGTGGGAGGAATACTTATTCACACTGGTTAAATAAAACGAGGCACAAATAGCTTATATGTCCAGTTTTATCTGTCTCTGGGACCACAGTAGGAACTCCGCATCATAAAATGCTGGAGAATTGACAATCACAGTCAAGAAAAAGAAAAAAACTTTTCATATGAGCATGCTCCATGACAAAAGCAGAGAATTGAAATCAAGGATGATAGCAAAACTTCAAAGTTTGTAGCATAAATTCTTCAGAATTTAATTTTCAGAATCTCATTATAACTTAATATGTATTTAGAGTGCTAAAATTACTATTTCATTTTAATGAGTGTATAAAAAATACCAAGCTCTTATTATATGAAATGTTAAAGGGACTTATCTAAGAAAAAGAAGATCAAAAATATGACAATGAAAAGACAGCAAACTCACAGCTATTAACAACCACACCTAAAACAAAAGCAAACTAAGCAAACAGCTAGAACAGGAACAGAACCACAGAAATGGAGATCATATGGAGGGTTAGCAACAGGGGCATGGGAGGAGGAGAGGGGGGAAAAGGTACAGAGAATGAGTAGCATAGATAGTGGGTAGAAAATAGGGGGAGGGCAAGAATAGTATGGGAAATGTAGAAGCTAAAGAACTTATGACACATGGACATGAACTAAAGAAGGGAATGTGGGTGGGAGAGGGTGTGCAGGGTGGGGGGGATGATGGGGGAGAAATGGGACAACTGTAATAGCATAATCAATAAAATATATTAAAAAAATTTTTAGATGAGCTTTCATAGGCTTGCTTGTACCCACAGAATTCCCCCAAACATATATTATCTCCAATGTGCTGTACATCTTCCAGCTTTGAATCCATGGAGTCTGTAGACAAGAGCTTCCAAATTTGAGAATTTGGTTGTTTCCCTTCTTGTCACAGTTTGCACTACAAAAGATGGTCAGAAATAAAAACATGGCTGCGGAACCAGTCTCCTTACGGGCTCAGGCGGTAAGCACTTCAGCAGAAAAGTATTGTGCTCATGAGAACTAAGAAGGTACCTGCTAACCACAAAGTTTTTGAAGAGTTCAAAATAAATTTCAGACAAATGATTCTATAGATGAGTCTATACATTTTTCCTTAGTAAATCCAAATTGTACCTCTAGAATTCCATTTAGAATTCCTCTTTGAGCTTGCTGAGTAGACACCATAAACAAAGTTCACCCTTCCCAGTTAAAAAAAAAAATTGATGGACAAGAAGTTGTCATTGAAATTAAATGGTGGCAGACATGCGCGAGAAATACTACAGGGATCTGATCCCTCTATGCGTTGCGTGGAGCCAGCACCCAGTGGCCGAGAGCACCGTGTTGGAATGATGGCGATCCGAGGAAGCAGGATCATGTTGGAACCCTGGAATGAGTGTACAGAATGTCTGCGTTCGCCCGAGATATCAACGGCTTCCACGTGTCCCCTCGCCACAGCACCCACTTTACTACAATATAAAAATAGGCTCGTGTACATTTTGACATTAAACTTTTTTGTTAAATAAACTTTTATAATGGTAAAAAACACAAAAACAAATTTTACTTCTTATCCAAGGCCTAAATCAAGTCCCACCTCCTTCACAAAACCCCTAGTCTAGAGAACTTTAATTCAGCCTCCCTCTGAAATTTAATGGCAGTCACTAAAAAATTATTTACTGAATATTTACTAGATGTCAAGTAATTAACCCAGCCTTTTTTTTTTTTCAGAAAGGAGAAAGAAGTAAGCAATTTGACAACCATATGAAGTCTTAGAATTCAATTTGACTATTTTATAGGTAGTGTTGGTGCTGTCTTCTCGACTGGATAATAATTCCTGAAGAACTAAGGCAACAGCTTGTCTTTTTCTCTTGTGTAATTCTTAATGCCTAACTCAATACATTCAATAAAATAAATGCAGCTAGTATCTCAAAAAGTTATTCTGCACTAAAATGACTTTGAATTTTTTAAAAATGCAAAAAGAAACTGTGGGAAGAAAAGCATTTTAAGTAATTAAGGAGAGTAATTTGGCTATGTGTATGTGTAACTTCACATATAGCTCCAGTTCTAGGGATTTATCAAGTGAGACCACGTGGCTCCACGTGACTCAGTAGAGCTGCCAGATGACAGGCTGCCTGAGTAATCTCAGTGCGGCCGGCAGAAAAAACGCCAGCTGAGCTCAGCCTGTACTGCTGACCTACAAATCCCCAAATTTCTTGTCGTTAAGCCACTAAGTTTTGGGATATTTGGTTATGTGGCAATATAAAGCTGATTCCATTGTATTCATAAATATTTTTTTCTAATAGATTGGAAAACAATTCAAAAGGAAAATAATTTTAAAAAATACAGGTTGGCCACGTAAGAAAAAAACTGAACTCTGGTTAATGATGCTTGAGTACTTGAAGGGGGAGGATATACTGATGTCTACAACTTAGTTTGCAATACATAAAAATACAAGATGGTTGACAGAGAGAGGGCTAGTTCCCTTGGTATGTGATAAAGTAAGTACAATAAAATATTAGTTAGAGAATCTAAGTGGTGTTACTTCAACATTTTTATAGTTTGTTTTCTTTTCTTTTTTTTAAATTCCTGTCTAGCCTGATCACTTAAGGACCTAGGAGAATTTAGGTCTGGATCCCCTTTAAGGATGTTGAATAAGTTGGTTAATTTCCCAGGGATGATCCCTAAACTGGGACGGATCCAGCTGATGGTGCCTAAGAGCTATTGTAGACTGTTAAGTGTCAAAGGTCTGGTACCTGGATCTGAATAATTTGAGGCCTAACTGTACGGTGAAATAAGACATATCCTAAATGCTGCCAAGGCTGATAATGCTATACCTTTTCTGGGGCTATGACTAATCCTGCCGAGGAGACATTGTCCTTAAGACAGAGGTAAACTTGCTTCAGCTCTTCTTGAGAGGCTGCCATCCATATAATGATAAATAATACTTTGAAGAAACTGAGTCTGTACCAGCTGAAGAGCCTGACGAACAAAATGTTGGCAGATGGTGGGGCTATTTAAAATGCCCAGAGGCAGGACTTTCCACTGGAACCTCTCTAACCGTGGAGAGTTATTAAGTACTGGGATGGAGAAAGCAAATCTCTCTCAGTCCTTTTCCGCTAGGGGAATTGTGAAGAAACAATCCTTTAAGTCAATGACAATAAGAGGCCATTCTTTTGGTATACATGCTGGATTTGGAGCCCCTGGCTGAAGGGCTCCCATGGGTTGTAAGATTTCATTAGTTTTTCTAAGGTCATGCATAAGTCTCCATCTCCCTATTTTCTTGGGAACTATGAAAATAGGAGTATTCCATGGGCTACTGGACGCTTCTGTGTGTCCTGCCTCTAATTGTTGTTGTACGAGCTCTTGAAGTTTTTCTAGCCTCTCCTTTCTCAGCAGCCACTGGTTAACCCACACAGGTGTATCAGACAGCCAAGTGAGGGACAAAGAAGCGGCCTGGACAGTGGCCGCTAAGGAAAAGGTGGCAGGGTGATTTGTATTCCCCAATGAATGAGGAGGTCCCTGCCCCAGATATTAAGTGGGGCAGGAAGGACGTAGGGTCAAATTCGTCCAACTTGCCCATTTGGACCAAAACATTTAAGAGTCCACACACTTTTGTGGGGCTGAGAAATGCCCCCATCCCAGGTGTAGAAATGTAAATAAAATAGAAATCCCTTTCTTGAAATCAAGCATGCTGGCGGCCTCCCACAGCACGGGGGCTGCTGTCTCTTACCTCGGAGATGACCTGGCTGGAGCTCTCCCTCGTGCTAGCTCTGTAGTTTGTTTTCTTAACAAAAATGTTGGAAAAACAGGTTGGGTCCTGTGGTGCATTTACACCATGGAATATTGTACAGCCATTAAAAACAATAGGGTAGAAGATGATCAAAACTGACTGAGAAATCTTTAAAAAGCCAAGTACAAAATAGTTATGTATTTTTGTAAAACACAAATTAAAAAGTATAGCTATAGAGGGAAAAAAGAACCGAAAGACATATGCGAGGTGATAACCTCTGGACACGGGACGATGATTTTTTCTTCCTGCATCAACTACTGTTCCCTGTTTCTAAACATGTTTTGGTTTTGTATCATTGACTAAGTCGCCCCTCCTTGTGGCCCCTACAGAAGGCACCCCAGGGTCACTATCTAAGAGGGACGGGGACACAGCGCTGGCTTTACGCCTCTGAGTGCGCTACCTCCTGCGCCATAGCCACCTCTTAGAGGACACGGGACGAGGACTGTTTTATATCCTTTTAACACAGTGTTTTCCAAACTGTCCTACTTCGTTAGGAAAATTGTTTAAAGTCATTAAGAGAATAGGGAAAATGTTTAAGAGGTTAAACATTTTTCAAGAACTTGTTTACAAAAACAATGGTGTTCCATGTTTTAGAATAAGAAAACGAAATAAGGAGAATGGAATTCAGAGAATAGTAAGAGTTTGTTCAGCTATCTGAAGTATTTGGTACTGAAAGTAACCACACGATATTTGTATTCAGTCAGAGTGTCAGGATAAAGCCAGATGTTGCTAAGTAATTTGGAGACATATTCCTTCCCTAAATTTAGACGAACAGAAACCTGGTAATGGGGAGAAGAAAAGAATACCGAAAATGGGGGCTGAGGGATGCCAATCCACAGGCATCTACTGGTTAGCCAGACCGTACACGAATTCCTGAGTCTGTTTAACACTGGGGCAATTTTAATCCCCATCTGATAGAAAATAAAAAGAAAAGATATCCCAGAAGTCACCATAACATTCTCCAAAGAAATTTAAAAAATTAATTTTTATACCAAACAGCTATGCGAATAACAAAGCAATATCATCCTGCAGCCTATGAAGAGTTTGCTTGTGTGTGTGTGTGCACGCATTTGTGTGTTTTAACTGGACAACAGGAAGAATAACTTGCCCACGTTCACGTACTGAAATATGAATGTGCAAGACACCGAGGGAGGAAAGGTTTCTGTGGAAAAGGCGGTGGTGGCCTGTCGTGGAAGAGCGAAACTGGGGACGGAGTCTTGTGAACAGTGTTAAACTCAGTCTGAAAAAGGATCAATAACTACTTTATTTCAATTCAGTGATAAACATAAATGTCAGAATGTGGAAATAAGTAAAAGGCTTTCTAAGAAAAGTCTTCAAACAACACAGGTTTGTGTGTGTGTGAAGTAAAAACTAGGTTGAAATAAGAATCTTAAACATTTTCCATTACTTATATTTATAAATCTCAAGATAAGGCATTTAAAAATCATTAGTTATTCAAAGTTCATTGAGTACCAAATTGTTGTGAAGGAAAATTCATAAAATTCTCTCACCGAATAAATTTCTTTGTAGCTTCTTAAAGCAAACAAAGGAACAACACAGAAGTTGTCTGTATGGACCTTGCTAAGGTGTCAGCTCCACCGTTAACATACACTTTTTCCAGGAACACTGTTGGCCCAACACAAGCTCAGTTATTACACCGGTCACTTTTAAATTCAGATTGAAAAATAAGACCAAAGATGTGTGTGGAATCTGAGCCTTAGATTCCCATTTCTGAGATTTTTAATGAGTGTTTTTGAGATTCTTTAAAAAAGAAACTATGGTTTCTTTTATTTAAAAAAATTTGCATAGATTGATCTTTAAATTTTAAGAAATGATTCTGACAAATTACTTTTCATTTCCACAGAAGATAATGGCCCTATTAAACGAAATAATAATAGGGCATGGACTAAATGGGCTCTAAAAGAATATGATATTGATGTATCCACATTTTCCAGCTCATTCATTGCAAGGATTAGCTGCACCCAGTGCAGTGGCTATAAAATGTTCAGAGAGATTGGTCCCTAAGAACTGCCAGATGGTCAGAAGAAAATATCTTACAATGGTGTTTGTTATTGGAGCCCTTCAGACAAGGACAGCTATGATCTAGCTTGGAGCGCTGGCAGGTATTATGAAGTGTTACTTTCTATTTGTAAATAAACGATGAGTTTTTGTCGCCCTTTTGAGAAACGGAGAACAACAGAAATTTCTAACAAAGTCCCAAAGCTTCTCATCACTAGGCGATTCTCACAAGTTTTAAGTGATTTTCCATTCCAAACAATTCCTTTACTATTCAAGGGAATTGTTTAGTAAAAAATATTCAAGAACCCACATGCGTCAGGATCCACAGAAAAATCTCTCTATGTTGCTAACAGATTTATGATTGGTCAAAATTTAAAAGACATGCTAAATGGGTGAGCCCTACCCAGACAAAATGCATATATTTTTCCTAGGTAATTATGGCTTTTTACCAACATGTGCAATTACTCAATCTAATCATGCAATGCCAGTTAGCAACTTGCAAATACGAGGTTTGGTGTATGAACTGAACACCTGTGATAGAATGTAACTCTTCTGAACATAATATTTTAAAAATATGACCTTATCTGTTTCTTCTTCTTTTTTTTTTTTAATATCCTCTCACCACTATCTCACCCCCAGAGCCCTAAATAAGTAAGTTTCTAAGACAAAACGCAAAGGGCTTCTGATTTGAAGAGTCCGAGGCTTGCTGCCAGTGAGGTCTTCCAAGCTGAAATTTCATTATGGTATATGATTCTCTCCTTTATATCATTATACTTGTATTTTGTGCGAGTATTCTAAATAGGTTTCACAGATTAAAAGTTGCTGTATGGTCAAGTCACACTTGTTGGGCCATTTGCTAGTGGTTCTCTGAAGAGGACAATGCTAATTCCAGCAGAAGTAATGGAGTGTAAAAAAAAAATGTATTTGAAAATGTTGAATAAAGCCTTTCAGCCAATTCCACAAGGAAACTGGACCTTCATTGTTTTCTCCCATATTCTTCTGTAATTTATTTTTGCATAACTTGGTTTTTGTGATTCAAAAAATAAGAGTTAAAAATGAATCAAATGTTGGCAGGGGTTCTCAGGATTTAGAGAGAGAGTTCAAGGGGTCCATGAACTTAAAAGAAAAAAAGTTATTTTTACTAAATGAACTGAAATTTATCATTTCCTTCAATTATAAATGTAGGCTATGAACAATGATATTTTCATGTAACATTATAGTTATTGCAGTTATTTCAAAATGCCCCTTAGTAGCTCAATCTCAATGAAAAATTGTAATAGTTATTAGAGTTGCCACTAGATCTTATTATTTAATTGTGGTAATAAGAAAGCACATATATTACTATACCACAATTGTGTCTTAAACATATTCTATGCCATGTAGAATTTGTATTTCAATGTAATTGGTTTCTTTTGTATTCCTATAATTTTATTAATACATTTGAAACATTGTTGTGAGAAAGGATCTATAAGCATCACCAGATACCAAAGGGCCTGTGGCATTAAAAAAGAAGGTTTCAGAACCTCTGAGCTAGAGGGATTATAATATATGTACTTACACCCCATCTACAACATAATATTATGTTTCTATTTTTGACTGGAACATTCATTATGATTAACAAAGTGCCCATAAAGTGACATGTTCCCTATATGAAGTGATGATTTCACTGGTTGGTAAATAGCATTGATTATAGATTCACTGCAAAGAATTATGGACATCAGACTTTTAAAATAATTCTACATTTAGACAACCCAACAGAGGTAAGTAGATAGTGAATGGAAATTTATTAATCACACGTTAGTACTATCTTCCTAGGATCAGATACTTAGTAACAAAGACAGTTAACTAATCCATCCGAAGCTGGCCCTTTGTGAAAACAGTCACACCACAGTTGATCACAGGTGTTACAGACCCATCAACCGGTCAATTAACACGTGCCAGCACTCAGGAATTGCCACTAGCGCCACCCCCTGAAAGAGAGCTGTTCTCCAGGAGAGAAAAATGCTAGCTTGGACCTAATGCATAAACAATGATCTCTAAGATGACTTTTATGGAGGAAATTTCACAATTATTGAAAAGGACTTTAATCATTCCAAACATTAATAAAGATCTAATCAGCCACATGGCATAACTCACTTTCCTTAGAAAATATATAATTTTTCTCTAAAAAGTTTGTTTTTGTAGCAGATTGTAGTAAATATATAATTCTACATGCATGATTCTAATTAAAAGTAAAACTTTGGACCAGTTACAATGCTCCAGAATGACCTCCTGCATGCAGTTTTCTGCATCGTGAGTCCCATAGTTCTGCAACGAAGGCCTTTGATGATGCAAGCTCAGTTCAAAGCTGAAATTCAGAGGCTGATCATGAATGACCCTGTTGCCTCTTGAGAACTGACACTTTCCTGTCTGCTTGATGACAGGATTGAACTTTAAGAAGTCATATTTTATCAAATCAGTGGTTCCAAAAATATAGATGTACCACAGAATCAGATGGAGATTTCAGTAGGAACAGATTTTTCTTTTCTTTACGTTTCTTTTCTTTTCTTTCCTTCTTCTCTCTCTCCCCCTTCTCTTTTCCTTCCTTCCTTCCTTCCTTCCTTCCTTCCTTCCTTCCTTCCTTCCTTTCCTTTCCTTTCCTTTCTTTCTCCTTCCTTCCTTGCTTGCTTCCTTCCTTCCTTCCCTCCTTCCCTTCTTTCTGCCTTCCCTCCTTCCTTCCTTACTCTCTCTCTTTCTTTCTCTCTCTTTCTAACAGATTTCTGAATTCACCCGCAGATTGAGATTAAGCAGACCCAGCTGCTTCACTGGTGAATGCTACCAAACATTGAGAAAAAAAATAATATCAATTTTTCTCAAATATTTTCAGAAAATTGAAAAGCAAGAATATCATCCAACTCACTTTATGAGGACAACATCAACCTCATACAAAAAAACAGACAAAGACATAATGAGAAAACTACACCCCAACATCCTTCACGAACAAATATTTCAAACCTTGAGAAAGAACATACCTACTGAAAAGGGCTCTGGTGGCTAAGTGGGCTCACATTAAAGCAAAACTAAATAACAATAACAAAAAAACAGAGCCTAGCAGCCACAGGGGTCTTCACTGTGGTCTGTCAGGGAGAAACCTGCACTGAACCACCTGCCTCTGCACTGGCCTGCCTGCCTGCAGCTGTGCTTCTGCCACCTGAGTTAATCCTTATATAGGAATTCCTGGAATCCTATTTCAACAAATAGGACTGAGGCTTTCCCTATCCAATCAAAGCTGTGCAGCTAGCTATACCCCCATCAACATCTTCACTGACCATTCGGAGCTGCTCCATTCTAATCAATTGGGAAAGTGCCTTTTGGACCGAACTGTGAGGATTTGGAGTCCTCATTTGCATGAGGATGGACCAATCAGGAATAGGTGGGGAGCCTTCTGACTATGTCAGCTCCCCTTTGGCTTTGAGAGAGCACTTTCCCTTTCTATTGAGGATCCCTGGCTGAGCTGAAACACAGAAGATGTCTTGCTGGAGCAGAGTGGACTGGCGCAGAACAAGAGAGACCAAAGCAGAGTAAACCAGCACAGGGCAAAGCAGACCCACACAGAGCAGAGCAGAACAGAACATCGAGGAGCTGTCTAGCCTGAAGGGGCCTGGCCCCAGGGCTGCCTCACAGTCAGTGTATCACTAAACAAAATTTCCGTCTTCACCACACCCCAAACTGGGGATTCCTGTTGGCATTGAATTGTTGGTGCCAGCAACCATTGGTTGACAATATCCTTTGTGATCACTTTTATGATGTTATTCAACCTCACAATAGAGGTTTAGCCAGTGCAGTATGGAAAGAAAAAGAAATAAAAGGCATCTAGTTGGGAAGAAATAAGTAAAATTGTCATTATTAGCAAACAGCATGATTGTTTTTGTAGAAAATTCTAAGGAATCTACAAAAAAAAGTACTAGAACTAACAAGAAAGTTTAGTAAGGTTGCTGAACACAAAGCCAATTGTATTTTTACATACTAGAAACAATCAAAATTTTAAAATTTACAATAGCATTTAAAAATGAAAAAAAATAGAAATAAATCCAATTAAAAGATATGCAAGACCTATATAATGAAAATCACAAAACACTGCTAAAACATAAAGTTTAAATTAATGGAAAGATATGCCATGTCCATGGATTTGAAGACTAAATATTGGTAATGTCTATTCTCCCCAAACTGAGCTACTGATTCAACGCAATGTCAGTCAAAATCCTGCCAGTCAAACAGACAAGCTGATTCTAAAATGTATATAGAAATACAGAAGACTTAGAATAGCCAAACCATCTTTGAAAAAGAAGATCAAAGTTGGAAGACTAATATTACATGATAAGACTAACAGTAATCAAGAGAGTACGATTTCCATGTAAAGATGGACCAGTATATTGTAATTTATAATACCAAATATATGCTTGGTGTTCCTCCCAGGCCCCATTTCTAGCTCAGGGCTCCTAAAACCCTTGGAATTTCTCAAGTGGTAGGAGAGATAAAGGTGTCTTTTGTTATGTTAATGAAATGGAGTTTTGGAATGCCCCAAGGTCGCCTAAGAATGAGAGCTGGTTGCCAAAACAAATCATGTGATTAGAGGGTCAGAACTTTCAGTCCCACCCCATGGCCAGAGGGAAGAGGGGAAAAGGAGGTTGACTCAATCATTATTGGTCAGTGATTTAATCAATCGTGCTTCTGTAATGAGGTCTCTATAGAAGTCTCTATAAAAGCCCAAAGGACAGTATTCAGAGAGCTTCTGGGTTGGTGAGATTTGGGGAGGATCATGTGCTCAGACAGTGTGCAAGCTCCATGCAATTCCACACACTTTGTACTCCAAATCTCTTCCATCTGGAGGTGCATCTATAGCCTTTATCTATCCTTTCATAATAAACTATAATGCAGTGGACAAACAAATTTCCTGAGAAGTCTATGAGCCTCTAGCAAATTAATCAAACCTAAGGAGGGCATTGTCACAATCTCTGATTCATTTATTTATTTTTGGATGTGTAATATGGTTTTCTGCTTTTAAAAAAATTGTTCAATTATAGCTGTCCCCATTTTCTCCCCACTACTCTCCCCTGCCATACCTGTCCTGAGCATTGCTTGGTGGTGTGAGGACAAACATCCCCCTCTCTACACATTATAAATTGAGTTTCAGAACATCCTTTAACCAGTATATCAATACAACTGAATACACCCCTGGCTGGTGTGGCTCAGTGGTTGAGTGCCAGCCTTTGAATCAGAGGGTTGCTGGTTCAATTCCCAGTCTAGGGCACATACCTGGGTTGCGGGCCAGGTCCCCAGTAGGGGGCGTGTGAGAGGCAACCACACATTAATGTTTCTCTCCCTCTCTTTCTCCCTCCCTTCTCTTCTCTCTAAAAATAAATAAATAAGATCTTAAAAAAGAGAACTGAATACATAATCCAGAAAGAGACCCACAAACATATGGACAACTGATTTTTGACATAGGTTCAATGACAATTCAATGTTGAAAGGATAGTCTTTGCTGGAACAATCAGATAGTCAAGGTAAGATAAGAACACTAACCCATAACTTGCATCATATACTAAAATATTACTCAACATGGATCACAGACCTAATGGTAAAAGTTAAGCTATAAAACTATAAGGAAACACAGGAGAAAACATTTGTGACCTTGGGTTAGGCAAAGAGTCCCTAGACATGAACAAAACCATTATCTGTAAAGGGAAAAAAAAGAGAATGAATCAAACTTCATTAAAATTATAAAGTTATATTTTTTGAAAGACATTGTTAAGAGGGTGACAAAACAAGCTACAAACTGCAAGAAGATAAATGCAAATAATAGAGCCACTGAAGGACTTGTAATCAGAATATATAAGAACTCTCAAAACTGAAGAACAAGAAAAAAAATGCCCAAATAAAAAAGTGGGCAAAAAACTGAACAGACACTTCACTAAAGAAGACACATATACGGAAAATCAACACCTGAACAGATGCTCAATATTTTTGGTCATTTGAGAAGTTTAAATTAAAACTACAATGAGATATCACTATACAGTTATTACAATGCCTAAAATTAAAAAGACTTATTATATCGAGTATTCGCAGAACTCTCCTACATCTGTTGATGGGAGTGTAAAATGGTACTACCACTTTGGAAAAAATTTGGCAGTTTCCCCAAAAGTTAAACATACACCTACCATATTATCCAACCATTCTACTCCTAAGTATTTACTCTTGACATATAAGAACATTTGTCTGTACAAAACCTTGTATATAAATGTTCATAAAAGCTTTATTTGTAATTACAAAAACTGGAAATGACCCAAATGCCCATCAATGAATAAACAGAATACTATTCAGCAATAAAAAAAGGAATAAATGATTGAAACTAAATAAATATTATGACATGGGTAAAACGCAAAATAAATATGCCAAGTGAAAGAAGCCAGATTGAAAGAGTACAAACAGTCTGATTCTGTTAATATTAAATTCTAGAAAATGCAAATGCATCTCTTGTGACAGAAAGCAGATAACGGTTGAGTAGAGCAGGATGGGAGAAAGAACTACGAAGGGACATGAGAAAACTGGGCAGTGAGGAATGTGTTCAGTGTCTTGAGAATGGTGATAGTTTCATTGGTACCTACATTACATACGTAAGTCAAACCTTATCCAATTACACTTGAAATATATGCAATTTATAGTGGGTCAATTATACTTCAATAAGACCATGTTTTAAAAATGTCTATTTAAGCAATCCTGACAATGTCAGATTTTGGAACCACTATACTAAATGAAAGCCTTCAATACCTATGCCACCTTAGGCTGTCTATTGTGTTTTCAAACAGCTTTCAAAAAAAATATTTCAGCCCTGGCTGGTGTGTCTCAGTGGATTGAGTGCCGGCGTGAGAACCAAAAGGTCACCAGTTTGATTCCCAGCCAGGGCACATGCCTGGGTTGCAGGCCAAGTCCCCAGTTGGGGGTGCACAAGAAGCACATTGATGTTTCTCTCCCTCTCTTTCTCTCTCCCTTCCTCTCTCTCTAAAAATAAATAAATAAATATATTTTAAAAATATTTTAGAATTTTTTCTCATTTCACTTTTAAAGAACCTTTTAAAATAATATTTGAAAGATGTTTAATGTTTACTTTTTCTTTTTTTAAGGTTGGCATGGATTGTATTAGCTACGTAATACTGGAATTATCGATGATACACACTGGTGGAGGTGTGATTTGTGTTTCATAAGACACCTGCTCCTGGGCTGCTATACACAGGGTACAATGTTTATTTCTTCTATGCATATCTTTTTAAAAAAATGTACATAGAAACTTAGGCACTTTGCTGACTATTTCTTTTCTAAGCTGTCAAAATTGTAGCCATTTGAAAAGCCTAATATTTATTTGTATGTCAGTATTTTCCAATTGATTCCCTACATGGAATTAATTTTAAAACTTGAAAACACCCAGACTTAATCAATGCATAAATAACATTTCTTCAGACTAGTTTCTTTAAACGCTGACCTCTGAGGTATCTACTATGCAATAACTAATTCGTTTTTTGAAAGCTTGAAACAACCAATGATTTTTTCCCCCTCTACTGCTGTTAATTAGTGTCACTTCCAAGAAGAAAAACTGTTCGGTGTGAAAATTTGCTCTTAGTTCTTGAGGAAGTTACTAACGGCAGTAGGATCGAATTTTCCTATCAAGTTTCCTAGAACTACTTAATGTTCTTACGTGGTAAGTTATCTTACTTTACCCAAGCCAGATGCAATTTTATTGTAACTTATTAGTGTTTTTCTTTTGGAAATGTGCTTTGTATTAAATACTATGTACTTTTTGCATTGTCCAGCCTTCTTTATTATAAGGAGATATTTCTAATACTTTTGATAATACATTCTAATGTTTAATGACCTCAATAGTAAGAGTTCTCCCTTTACCTAACAAAACTCTTGCTACACTTAAACTCATTTGTTTTATATCCTCACTTGTGAAAATTAAAACAAAACAACTGCTCCACAAACTTATCATGACAACAGTTGATACTCAATAAATGACTATGAAATTAAATGATGCCTCTGTATAATTTGAAGAGTGGCCCCTCTTCTCTAGCCTGAACTTTAAAAGAAGCATCTATTCATCATCTTACATATTTGGAATGTTTTTCTCTGGACCCTCTAGCTTCCCTGCAGTGTAAAATTAGAATAGTCTGAGAGTTGCAATTAAAACTGATTAGTTGCAGAGTAATGACTTCTGGAATCCTCATGCTTGCAAATCATATTGATGGTTTGCACCCTAAAATTACCTCTTGCTTATCAACAAAAGCACAATTGCTCAGTGATACATGGACTGGGTTCCACTAATCGACTCCCAAGTCTTTCTTTGTCATATTTACGGCCAAGCTGTTCCCATCTTGTATCTCTCTACCTTTGGTACTGTTCACGATCGGCACAGCCTATTATTTTGAACTTGCCCTTCATAGAGCACATAATGGTTCATTTTTATGGTTTGAGATCATTTCATTTAAACTATAACAATCTTTCAAAGTACTTACATTAGCGCTTTCTTTGGCTAATTCATGCGTTTATTTTAAATTATTTATCTAAGACACAGATAGACCATCAGAATGACTTTAGCATTTGGATATGCGTTTATAGAACAAGATTCATCGTTGACACCAAGTCCTTAGTAACCACCATTTTCAACTGTGACGTGTCAGTGAATTAGGCCCCTTCCTATAGGAATATGGTATGGACTGGATCACATCCTTGGTTAGTGCTAAAATGTCATGTGTGACTGAATCACGATCCTTTCTGAAGTTCAGATAAATTACATATCCTGCGTCCTAAATGTCTGTATTAACTGTCAATCTCTTGAAGAAGGAAATTAAATTGATCTGGTACAATCTGTTCTTTGTCAAGCCAAGACAGTGACTACTCAGTGCTTCATGCTCTCCTATGTGGTGACTAATGGATTGTTCAGAGATTTCATCTACCACGGAAGCTTTAAAGGTATTAAAATTAACTTGATTTGCTTAAAAGAGGTAAAATTTGCTCTCCTTTGAAAAAACTGGACACTAGAATTGCTTTGGCTTAATCAATAAGCCTTTTTACTGTTTTCTAATCATTACATTCAGATATCCAGTCTCCTATTTTAGAACACAGGGTCTCCAAGGAAGGAACTCCATCTTGCTTATCTTCTGTTGCCTTATAGAACTGAGTACTGTGTCTGTGTATAGAAAGCATAAATATTTGTTGCCTTGAATTTTTTAATTTATTGATTTAGAGAGAGGAAGGGAGAAAGAGGAACATTGATTTGTTGTTTCACTTATTTATGCATTAATTGGTTGGTTCTTGTATGTGCCCAGACTGGGGATCAAACCCACAACCTTGGCATATTGGGACAATGCTCTGACCAATGAGTTACACAGCCAGGGCGTTGCTGACTTGAATTTTAATTCTCAAAATTATTGTTGCATTCCATAAGTACCCACGATGAACTATATCAGGTTAATTTTAATGCCTCACATTTTTGTTCTGCATTCTACTCAACAACTTAGACAGCATTTAATATTATTCATAAATTATCAGTGAAACAGTGTTTCCATAGGTAGGAACTGTATTTATAGATGACTTTTGTTTCAGAATTCAATGATTTCAATGTGGGCCAACGTTATTCATATATGATGAATACAAGATAATAATCCCAGGTCCTCTGGTACATGTCCACAGCTCACAAATAAAAATATACCCCTACTTTCATCTCACCCCTACGGGCAACAGGTTAAAGGGCAGCAGAATCCAATCCATAACCTCACTGGGTGAGATATTTTATAATATAGTCAAGTAAGATATAAGCAAATATTACCAAGGAAATTTTAAGCAATTATTTGAAGTCAACTTAAAAAAACATTGTATGAATTACCAATAAAAATAATAAAAAACTTTACAAGATCAATAATTTAAAAAAATACTGATAAAAATGTTAAAAAAAGAACTTATGACACATGGACATGAACTAAAGGGGGGAGTGTGGGTGGTAGCGGGTGTGCAGGGTGGAGGGGAATGATGGGGGAGAAATGGGACAACTGTAATAGCATAATCAATAAAATGTATTAAAAAAGAAAAAAATCATCACTTTTTTATTGGGAATTTATGTGACAAGGATGTTGCTAAATTCTTTATCACTATTAGCTCTTTTAATCTTCTAGATAACCCTATGATTTAAGGCAACATATTTATTTCCATTTTAAGACTCTAAGTGATTAAATACAATAACAGCTAAGACAGCTGACTAATTAGCACAGCAGGGATTTGAATCCTTGTCTGTCTACTGCAGAGCCTAAGCTCCTATTCGGCATACCATCCTGCCACTCTCAGGGCCTACTATGTGCAAAGCAAGACTCTAGGTACAGAGAGAGAAGGATGAGTTAGACATAGTTCCAACCCTGAAAGATCTTACATTTGCAAGAGTTTTGCCGTCATCGTGCCTCTCTCTATAAAGTGGAATCCTTAAGGGTTCTGCCCAGGATTACATAAATATGAGTGCGCTAGAGATTCCTGTCTAACTCTGATGAGGTTCTCTAAAAACTTCCCCGTGCAAACATATTTATTTAGAGATGCTTAATCTCAGTTATCCTCTATTTAATTTCATGCTCTCATTTGCCTTCACCTCTCACTTAACCCAAAATATCCTCCTTTTTCATATGCATATTTGAATTTATAATTAAACAATGCCATTTGTATAATCTGAACAATTGTTGCTCAGAGATTGGCAATTTTTAATTTTAAAAACACAAAAGTCTCCAGGACTTCTGTCAGTCAGTTTACCCAAAGATAAAAACAAGGAATTAAGACTTCCAGTCAAGATGGAGACATAGGTAAACACACCTGGCCTCCTTGCACAACTACAGAAAAAATTACAACTACACTACAAAACAAATATCACCCAGAATTGTCAGAAAATAAAGCTGTGTGAAAGTCCAACAAGCAAGGATTTAAACAAGCCACATTCATCCAGACAAGTAGGAGGGGTGGAGATGTGGAGAAGCATGGAGAAGTAGACAGGCACAGAGAGTCACGGAGAGGCAGAAAGGTGTGGAGAGGTGCAGAGACACAGAGAGGCACAGCGACGTGAAGTAGGCAGTCCCATATCCACAGTGTGGTGGATAAAAATTAGGAAGGATAACTTAAGAGCAAGAGATCCCAGTCCCAGATCAAACCACCCAGCCCAGGGTTCCAGCATCCCCATAGGTAAGTCCTCATAACTTCTGGCTGTAAAATCAGTGGGGGTTGGGGCAGTGGAAGAAACTGTGGAATTCTCAAGAAACTCCTCTTAAAGGACCCACAATGGACTTAGGACTCACACAGACTCACCCACTCTGGGATTTAGCACCAGGGCAACATCTGGGAGGGTACCAGTGGCATACAGGGAGAAATTGAAGTGAGAAGCAATAAGTTGAGTGCTGGGAGACAGCTTCCTCCTAGGCAAAACTCCAGAGGCCAGGAAGCAGCATCCTTCCCTCTCTGAGCCCTCCCCACCACACAGCCACAGAGCGGTGACATGGGTTGCACTGCCATGGAAATTACCCATGTCTCCACTCCATACAACTTACAGGTGTGTTTTTCTACAATGGACCACACTACTAAGGCAGGGAGTCAAAGCAGCACTACCTAATACACAGAAAAAAACACAGGGAGGATTCCAAAATGAGGAGACAAAGAAATATGGCCTAAATGAAGGAACAGAACAAAACTCCAGAAAAAGAATTAAACAAAATGGAGATAAGCAATCTGTCATATTTGGAGTTCAAAACACTGGTTATCAGGATTCTCAAAGAAATCGTTGGGTACTGCAACAGCATAAAAAAGACCAAGGTAGAAATAAAGGTTACATTAAGTGAAATATAGAAAAATTTACAGGGAACCAACAGTGGAGGGGGTGAACCCAAGAATCAAATCAATGATTTGGAACATAAGGAAGAAATAAGCATTCAATCAAAAAAGCAAGAAGAAAAAAAATTCAAGAAAATGAGGCTAGGCTAAGGAGTCTCTGAGACACCTTCAAATGTACCACCATCCAAATCATAGGGGTGCCAGAAGGAGAAGATGAAAAGAAATCAAAAACTTATTTGAAAAAATAATGAAAGAAAATGTTCCTTATTTGGTGAAGGAAATAGACATACAAGGCCAGGAAGCAACAGAGAGTCCCAAACAAGTTGGATCCAAGGAGGACCACACCAAGACACATCACAATTCAAATGCCAAAGGTCAAAGATAAAGATAGAATCTTAAAAGCAGTGAGAGAAAAGCAGATAGTTACCTACAAGGGATTTCCCATAAGACTATTAGCTGATTTCTCCAAAGAAACCTTATAGGCAAGAAGGGACTGGAAAAAAGTATTTGAAGTCAAGAAAGGCAAGGACCTACATCCAAAGATTACTCTATTCAGCAAAGCTATCATTTACAATGGAAGGGCAGATAAAGTACTTCCCAGAAAATGTAAATTTAAGGAGTTCATCATCATCAAGCCATTATTATATGAAATGCTAAAAGAAATTATGTAAGAAAAAGAAGATCAAAACTATGAATATTAAAAGGGCAATAAATTCACAATTATCAATAACTGAATTTAAATAACAAATTAAAGAAACAAGCTACACAGGAACAGAATCACAGATATGGATATCACTTGGAGGGTTATCAGTTGGGAGGGGAAAGGGGAAGAATAGGGTAGAAAGGGGTAGAGGGATTAAGAAGTACAAATTGGTAGGTACAAAATAGGGGGATGTTAAGAACAATATAGGAAATAGGGAAGCCAAAGTACTCAAATGAATGGCCCATGGACATGAAATAAGAGGGGAGAGGGGATTGCTGGAGGAAATGGTAATACCGGGTGGAGGGGGCAAAGGGGGAACAACTGGGACAAATGTAACAGCATAATTAATAAGATACACATTTTTAAAAAGAACAAGGAATTAAGAAAGTCAGTAAGGTATAATAGGCCAACTTTCTTTTCTCTACAAAATTTTCCCTTTTCTATTTTTCTCTTAGAGCCACCATTGATTAGGTGAAGGCAAAAAAGTTTATTTTCCTTTTTCTTATTCCTCATATTCTACTCTCTACTGACACTTTAAGGTGTAATTGATTTAGGACATACTCAGGCCACCAGCACCCACCACCAGCAGCATCTAGCCTATTTAGAAGGTCAGAAATTTGACAGACAAAAATTTCGATAAGGGCAACAGTCGGTGTTTTCCTTAATTTTTTACTATAAAATAAAAATTTCTAAATTAATCTTAGAAGTAATAATTATTTTTCCTATTAATTTTCAAACTGAAAACCAGGGGTAAATTTTGTTTCTCAGCAATGGGTCTCTTTATACTTCTGTATTTAACCTTCTCAGATTCGTCCCTTAATAGAAAGATTGCTGAGGTCTTTACAATTGTTTGACGCAACTTCTGCTTGGGACAGTGTGAGCATCAGAGATAACCAAATGTTGCCTCGGCAGAAATGAGACAATTCTGGAGCAGAAATATTATTTGAAAAACATTTCACCTGTTATGTGAAAAGATACAGGGGTCAACAGTGTGCAGCATTTGAGCCTCTGAGAGAGCCAGCTTGACCAGCGGAGACAGGACTTACTTTAGAACAGTAGAAAATGTAAGAGTTTACTTGGAGGGGTAGGATGGGAGGGTATGATCTGAGGATGGGAGGGTATGATCTGAGGGAGGGGAGAAAATTCTGTCGGGCTTTGAAGATCAGAATTGTAAGGACTTCAGATTGTTAGCCAAGGGGGCCCATGGTAGGTTTCTGCACAGGTGAGCAGTGGGAAGGCTATGGGATCGAAAGCAGACAGAACTAGACACAAATTCCAGTTTGACTATTGTTGGAGGCCTTGATTTTTGTTGACCGTAAAATGAAGTTAATGAGACTTCACAGAATTAAACAAAATAATGTGTAAAAGTGCCTAGTGGAGTATTCTCAGTAAGGGTTAGATTCTTTTCCTTTCAAGAGTTCCAGGAAGAAAATGAGGAGTCAGATTTATCCAGCAGCAGTGGGGAAAATGGAGGGTAGTGATTGATGTGAAAGACAAACCAAGTAGGAGAGTGATGCAGAAATGCAGATGAAGGTGGTGAGAACGTGGTGATGAGAAGCACCAGAGCCAAACCAAAGAGACCTTAAAGGGAAAAAAATAGCAAACTTCATGAAAAATTAGATAAAGGAGATAAGAAAGAAAAGTCAAGATAATTCCAAGATTTCTAGCTTAGGCACAGGAAGAATGAAGATGAAAACAGAGTTGAACATCAGGTTGAGCAAGAGAAACCAGACATAAAGAGTTTATATACAACAGTGACATTACAATACACTATGACATCATTTCTCTAGACCTCTAGGAAAGAAATATCTAGGGGCCTGAGGAAAGTCATGGGTTGTAGTCTGGAGCACCAAGTTACCTTTTCTGAGTGATATAAAGGTCCTATATCTTGAGTGAAGTGATGATTATATTCACACACACATACACGCACACACATACTCTCTCACACACACATATATATACACTTCTTCAAACACATATGTACTTAGTCTACATATATCCTGATATACACTTACATAAGGTTATGTTTATACACTTGTCCAAACTTACCAAATATAGACTTACCAAGTGTACATATTTTAAAAGTACAATAGAGTTTTAAAGGCTGATTTTTAAAGGTCCCTGTACTGGGAAGTATAAAACTGACCTGATGTCTTATTGGAGAAACTCTTATGTCTTGAATTTTGTTTAGGCACATAGGAGGGAAAACTGCATTAAACAATTAAGTGTGTAATTAGTTTCTTAATGTCTGTTTCATCTCTTTTCCATCATGAGCACTGGGGGCAGGGGCTGTGCGTATCTTGTCCTCACTGACTGCTGTGTCTGGTATTTTCCACTGCATCTCATATACAATAGGCACTCAATAAATACTTGTTGGCTGAATGTTCAGTCCATTCTAACCAATATTAGAATCAATACACAAAGCACAGTATTAAGCAATGGAGGAAATATTAAAACAGGTCAGACATGAGGAGCTAACAATAGAATCAGTACATAAATAAGGACAATATAAGTATTACCTGTATTTTAACTTCCATAAGGAAAGTCTGAAAAAGGTAACCATTTTATCTTAAATACTACTTTGGTAGCCAGTGTGTATTTCAGCAGCCATAGATAAAGGAAAGGAATAGGTACACAAATTAAGGCTTCTTTTGAAAGGCTTGAAATTCCAGAAACTAGGAGTTACTTTCTAGCTATCTGCCTAGATTAGGTAAGACTAGAAGAATACCCATACGGCTGTTTCCTTTGAGTTTCACAGAGATATAAACGCTAATACCTCAACTTCAGCCACCTCTGCATATCACTTTCACATATATCTCCTGTGGTATTTTAGGTAACGGATCAGCCCTTTGGTCTTTTAAAAGTAAGAATATAAAAAAATAGTTTTCAAGAAGGAAAAAAAATCATTGCCCAATCATGATTCAACAGTGGCAAAACTTGAGACCAAAGAAGAAAGTGGTACTGCTGGATTTGCGTATAGAACTACTTGCTGTGAGCATGCCTTTAAAATACAATGCACAGCTCACCACTGACCTTCACAATACAATGGTCGAGTAGCTGAGAGAGAGAAAGAGTGAGTCGGCTTACCAGGCACAACTGAGAGCTTTTACAGACATAGAGCAGTGGGTAAGTGTCTCTTCACCTAAATTGTGATTCAGATGATCACTTCCACAACATTAATATTTTTATGGCATTGCACTGGTAGTAAAGTATGCTCTTTTTATACCCTTTTCTGAGAGAAAGGGTGAATATGCCATTGTGAACACTTTCAGATTTTTAAAAACATGTGTTTGGGTGACTTTAATATCAAAATAGGCTTCCACATAGTATCAGAAAGGCCCCGTCTAGGCATTAGCATACGAAGCCATGCTGAAGTCACCTATGAAGAGTAGAATGATTACAAAATGCAAGAGAAGCCACACTCAGGAAAGTAAGAAATGGCAAAAGAAATAACCTTGAAAAAAGTTCCCACATAAATAATATGTTCTAGAAACATCTAGATCGTAAACAACTACCAGCTATAAAATTCACATTGCTCTTTATATAAAATAATTTTGTCTTTTAAAATAGTCCCCTGTTAGACCTTAGCCTTTGGAATGCTATAAATAGTCAATGGCGCAAATAGTCTCCCAAGTTACCCAATGCGATAATTTGTTTAAATAACATTAAGGTCTTTTATTTTTCCTTAATCCAGCTGGATGAAACGTTAGATTTTTCAGTACACACATATTTACAGGCCAGGTAAGATAACCTAATAAAGCGGAGCAATGGAACAGAAAAATCTCAACTTATATTCAAAGGAAATAGATTTAATACCTAGTTCTGAAGCTCATTGGCCATGCGATTTTAACCCATATGGTTAGCCTAATCTATGCCTCCGTGTTCCCACTGGTAAAACAAGGATATTAACTGACTGTCACAGCCCTTAGGACATGATAAAGTGCTATATACATGTAAGCTCTCATTATTATCATCAGCCAGGTACACATAGGCTCGCTATTATTATATTCACATAGAGAGACAAATGAATACAGAAAAGGTAAGTCTTTGGAAAATGTCTCTTTTCATTCTTATCTGAAACATGCTGCCCGGTTTGGGGACCAGCTATCCTCCGACACTTGTGTAGTGAGCCACGACCACAGCAAGCAGGATGGCATTTATCTTGTATAATAACACAGAGTGCTCTGTCGCAAAGCAGGGTCACTGAAATGAGTAATAATCCCACCAGTGTCTGAGGTATAACCAGCAGGGTCCAGGTCAACAGGCAAGCAGCCGATAATTTGCCCAACAACACGGCATTTCATCTGCCCACAGCCTCTATCTACTGATTATACAATCAATACACCTCAGATGAGAAGAGCTAACAACTGACCGGGGCAGATCAATGCTGGCAAATAAGCGCCTCATGACAAAAAGTTTGATAATTACCATTCTGAAGCCGTGTAAATGTTGTTTCCATTGTAACAACATTCATGATGATACTGCTATGATTGCACTGTTATTATAGGTTTAATGTTAGGCAATCAAGCTACAGTGGTCTAGATATCAACAAACAGCATCAAAAGAAAACATCAAATTGTCCCTATTCTTTTGACACTGTAGCTGAGAAATTTTTCTATGTTAGTGGCCCTAAATGAACAATAATAAGTGACAATTTAGTGAAAAACACTATTTTCACATCTTACAAAAGTCATGCAATATAGATTGATACAAGTATGATTATTTCTAGGGCCACTTGAACCAGGGGATTAAAATAAATTCAGTCCCGTGACCATGGTTTTCTTTCTTTTCTTTTTCCACATACATCATTTAAAGAGGATTTATGTAAATTTTCCCCATACTCATAATTTTTCAAGCATCAGTGCAGTTGTAAGTACAGAGTACCTTGGCTTGATTTAATTATTATAGTTTCTAATACAGCACACTTTATTTTATTATATTTTTGAGCTCTGATTGCTAGTTCATTCGCAATCATTAACATTTAGAAGATCTAGTCATTACTGGTTTTCAATAGCTGCTTGGGTTCCTATAAGCACTTAAGAGTCTTAAAACACAGAAACAGAAAACAGGTATTTCAAAGGTAGAATAATTATGACTCCTAGAGGTAGGGTTCAAGAAGCCTGGGGTGTGTGGGCACTGAAGCACACAAATTCTTAACTTTCCCATTTGCTTTTTAAAAACCACAAGGAATTGGGTATAAAAAAAAACTAGGACACCTCATTTCTTGCTCATATAGAAAAGTGGGAACCGATTCCAAAATGAAAGGCAGTCACTTTGGAGCATAATAATCATTTCTACGAGGGTATGTCTGACTTTTGATTTGTGTGACACACATTTTTAATTGTCACTTCCATGAAAACATCTCCTGGCTGCATCCACACAGCAATGAAGTTACCTGTCTAAAACTTGGTCTCCACAGCCCTGAGTGGCCAAATCTCTCACTGTAGGGTAAATCAGCCACCTTTTCGTGTAGATAAGAGATACAGAGGGGAGAGGGGAGCAAGGCTAAAGAGTTTGTCAATAGCTCAGGAGAGAAAGGGCAAACCAAACACCTTTTGTGGGCAGTAGTGCGAGCAAGATTTTCAGCATGCTCAGGGGTTGCTGTGAAACGTCTTTTTCAGCTGCATTCTCTTTCTTTCCAAGCAGCTTCCACCGTGCAATAGAGGCAAAGAATATGATGTGTATTAAAATGCTCTGCCTCTCAGACGGGGTTCATTTTTATTCAGGGACAATTTTGCTGACTGACAGGTAAGCGTTTGGTGCTGAAATTGGACCTGCACGAGAGCTTTGCATTTCATTTGCTCCATTACACCAGTGCATGAATTACTGGGCTTCCATGTTGGCATCTTTCCATTACTTTCAAATATCTGACATGAGCAAAATGACTCATCTGACATTTCATGTAACAAATTTGTTCCAAAAAAATAGAACATTATTGTATTATTTTATATATGTGGGTACCACAACCTTCCACCCTAACCTGACCATAAATTGTAAGTGTATAAATAGCAGCTGATATCAGTTTAAGAAAACACACTGTCAGTGACAGCTGTAAAATATCACGGCAAGAAATATGTCTGCTATTTCGCATTACCCACTGTCACTTCAACCTACTTCCTGAAATGTTAGCAAACTTCAGCCAAAGATGTAGTTTTGCATTTTGGTTTCACTTCCATCAGGGAGTAAAGTTTCAGGCAGTATTTATTCCAATGCATCAATGCATCAACTTTTGTACTTTTTAATCAGTTGCTTTAATACGTGTTCATTTTCAGGATGCGGTAGGATTGTCCCTGGAGGCCACTGTGTTGCTGCCCAGTGCATTGCTGTGGAGACGGGCTGGGCCAGTGGAGTGGCCTGAGCACTGAGCCTGCCCAACTTCTCAGCTAGGACTGCTGTGGCCCCCACATGATTATAGGTCAGGTAACAGGTTTTCCATGGACACAGCCTGGCAAAAAGATGCAGCTTTGACTCCTCACTAGCTGCTGACCCACCAGCCTGATGACAGCATCTCCAAGCACCTTCCCGGTTCAATTCCAACAGCCCTCGGTCAGCGGCCTCTCACAGATCACCAGCAGCCTGTGTATCCGCTGTGGCATGGCCACCAACAACAAACTGAAGCTCTCCATCAACCAGATCACCACGGCCATCAACGTGTCTGTGCAGCTGGGGTACAACTCATATGAGGACATCCAGCATATACAGGTGCCTGTGGCTGACACATCTATCTCATTTCTCTGTGACTTCTTTGTTGACCACAAAGAACATGACTTCCCATTGCTGACCACATCCACGGCATGGAGATGAAACAGGGCCACATGCTGCTCCACTGTGCGACTGGTGTGAGTCACCCAGCTGCCTTCTGCCTCACCTAAGTCAGGAAGGACCAAGCTGTGTCCCTGGAAACCCACACGTGGACCCAGTCATGCCAGCCCATCATCCAGCCCAACAATGGCTTTTGGGAGCAGCTCATGCACTATGAGTTCCAGCTATTTGGCAAGAACACCCTGCATGTGGTCAATTCCCCTGGGAAGAGATCCAAGGAGGTCTGTTTAATGATCCCACCATGAGCCAAGGGCCAGAGGTGCAGATCTGCCATTGACCCTACACCGAGATCTGAACTTAAACATTCAACTTTTATGATACAGGGAAAAAAAAACCCAGATGATGCCTTTTATTGGAGCAAGAAAAAAGAAAGAGTGCTGTAGCTTTTAATCTTGTAATTCATATTTTTAAAGATTAAACTTACTAAATGTGTGTGTGTATATATATATATATATATATAATGTGTGTGTGTGCTCATTTTCCTTACAGAAACATACTCCTTAACAGAATCAAGGAGTTAAGAGGCCTGTACCAAACAGTCAGTCATTATTGTAATGCTCTTATTGGCTGACTAGTACAGAATTATTTGGTCTTCAGATCCTTCTAACTCTTGCTTTCCCTTTGAATGCCTCCTTTTTTAAAGCAACAATTATACAGACCATGACTCACAACCTTAAGACATCTTCTCATTCCAAACCTAACATCACACCCAATTACCCAACTTGCCTTGCAGAACTAAGAAGGTGTTTCAGTTCTTTGCTAAAGGCCAGTGTTATTCTAGAGAGCCTTGCTACAGGTAAAAGATTAGAGAAGAAACATCCTCAGCTTTATGACTCAGCCAGGAGTTCTTCCCACCTCTTCACTTAAAAATACCTCAGTGACACATTACGATCTGCCATCTAAAGCTGAAGATCACAGATCTACACTCAGAGAAGAGTTTTTTTAGGTGACAGTGTAACATTACATGAAGTAGCAGCATAATTACGTGACAGCAAAATTTAAAATATCATGTTCACTGTTAGTATGAATACATCAAATTAATACAGTATTATTTCCATATGAAATTAGTAGCCCCATTATTATGTAATGGCATTTTCTTTAATAAATGGTCTCATAAATGTTAAATACTTTATAGTATTGTATAGCCTTCTTAACAATGTTAATTTACTTTCAAGCATTATTCATATGCTGAATTTATATAAAGCTATAATAAAAACTGAGGCATTCAGAAAGTTTCAGTACTGCCCTGACGGGCGTGGCTCAGTGGGCTGGGTGTTATACTGCAAACTGGAAGTTACTGGTGCGAAGGGGCACGTGCCTGGGTTGTGGGCCAGGTCCCCAGTTAGGGGCCTGCAGAGGCCCCTGATGGATGTTTTTCTCACACATTGATGTTTCTCTCCCTTCCATTCTCCATCCCTTATCCTCTCTCTAGAAATAAATAAACAAAATTTTAAAAAAATATTTCACTAGTTTCGTCATTACAACTCCTTGGTGTTAAAAAGCATGGCGTGCCCCTAGTACAACCAACATCTAAATGACCTGCCCACTCCGGGGAATCATTTTATCAGAGTGTTTACAGAAAATATTTCATAATTGAATACACCTTTGAAGAAAAGTTGTTAATGAATGGACCAAGAAAGTAAATCTTTTAGAAATAAACTCTTTGAAAACAGGTCCAGTATTGAACACCAGCATTCTTTCCTCTTTCCATAGGAACTAAATGAATGGATGTTCTTTGCAATATTCTTTTTTTTTTTAAGATTTTATTTATTTATTTTTAGAGAGAGGAAGGGAGAGAGAAAGAGAGAGAGAGAGAAACATCAATGTATGGTTGCCTCTCACATGGCCCCTACTGGGGACCTGGCCCACAACCCAGGCATGTGCCCTGACTGGGAATAGAACCTGTGACCCTTTGGTTCGCAGCCCTCGCTCAATCCACTGAGCTACGCCAGCCGGGTCTTTGCAATATTCTTGTTTTGGTTCTGATGACTACTGAAGATGTGGAGTTGTTTAAGTGTCAATAATTATCTTCTGAGTTGCATTTTTAAATCCTGCAAGTGAAGTTGTTTCTAAACAAATCAAAAGCACTCACTAGCTTCAATGGAGCACGTACTATTTATCCTTGATTCCCTTCTCTCACTAATCCTAACATGCTACCACTCAGACCTGGGTAATCTCAGCAACAACAATCTCCTCACCTGGTCCTGTGGCTGATGAATATTACCAATACAAGTCACAAAATCACATTAACTTTGATCAGTGATCACATTCATGCTGGACCCTCATGAAATCCAACAAGCTTTCTATTTTTCTCACGATAAATATCTTTTACCATTCAAACTTGTCTCTGACCCTACATTTTCAGCGGATAACTTGTTCCCAAGTTATTGAAATATAAGAAGCCACTGAGTACCATATCCCATAACTCCTTTCCTTTTTAGTTTAGATTTCCTGTGTCTTCTTTTGCTGCTGCCTGTCCCCTCTCTATATCCTTGATCTCATCTGTTCTCATCTACTGGAGACCTACCCCACCATCTGTACCTTTGCTATGTTCAGCATCTTCACGGAAATACTCAGATCTCCCAGATCTTGATATAGTAAGTCACCAGGAAGGGGGATGCTTAGTGGGTACCTTAGAGTCTGACACATTCTTTACAAGAAGTCAACAAATAGCCCTGGCTGGTGTAGCTCCGTGGATTGAGCACAGGCCTGCGAACCAAAAAGTCACAGGTTTGATTCCCAGTCAAGGGCACAATGCCTGGGTTGCAGGCCAGGTCCCCAGTAGGGGGCACATAGCGGGTGCATGAGAGGCAACCACCCGTTGATGTTTGTCTTCCTCTGGGTTTCTCGTCCTCTCTCTCTAAAAATTATTTTTAAAAAAGTCAACAAATATTGCTGGAAAAAGAAATAATTGAATATTAAGTAAGATCCTTATAAGAGTTTCATGCTATGCAAAGCCACATGCAAAAATAGCAACAAAACTTATATAAGTAATTATGGGAATAATCTAACAAATAAGCAGGATTTATGTGAAGAAAAATATATGCTATTGAAAACACAAAAGAAACCCTAACTAAATGGAAGCATTCAATTTGTAATCATGTCACCTCATTATCAAATTACTCTTTAGGTCAACTGAACCCCAGTCAAAATCACAACTTGTATTGACAATATTTATTTATTTACTCTTTCCTGACAGTCTGGTATTTGGAGCCTTGGTCCTGGAAAGAGCGTCCCTCCCAGGGCTAGCTAATTCCCAGAGAAGGCAAATGACTCCCCCGCAGGAGTATTCTTGGCAT
Organism: Glossophaga mutica; assembly: GCA_039655065.1. NCBI lineage: Eukaryota > Metazoa > Chordata > Mammalia > Chiroptera > Phyllostomidae > Glossophaga > Glossophaga mutica. Next base: position 142,244,214 of record CM077308.1, read on the forward strand.
GCAAACCAACCCGTCAAGAACCCACATCCTCAATGTTCCCCTGCTCCAAATCAGCCCAGGGCCAGTTGCTGGACAACTAGAGACCTTTATAGTCCAGAGCCACCCCTACAAGAGAACACTTACTATTATTATTATAACAATAATTATTAAAACTATTCAAACTATCAAATACTAAGCTTACTGAACATTCCCCACTCCTTTCCATGAAAACCCCAATACAGGCTCTGGCCCATACTCCCCCTTTCCCCTTTTGCCTCCCATCTGAGCCTGGTGCTTCCGTAGGTGGCCCTGCATGGCATGCTCTGCTTCCTGTTTCCAGAAATCTGTGAGTATAAGTTTCTTTCTTCATGGCAATCATTCCCATATCTGCATATCTTATCATACATGATTAAAACAAATCCTAGGTACAGTTTAACACACAACTTATTTATATTTCTTTAGTCAGCAAAAAGATTCAAATGTTCATCTGGAATAATAAATAAATGAGTCAAAAAAAACTTTAATAGAAGAATAATGAGAGAGGGACCTGCCTGATCAGAAATTAAAACATAACGATAACCCTGGCTGGGTAGCTCAGTTGGTTACAGCATTATCCTGATACGCCAAGTTTGTGAGTTCAATCTCCAGGGTGTATACAAAAAGCGTCCAAAGTATACAAAATGCATAATTAAGTGAAACAACAAATCGATGTTTCACTCTCTCTTTTTCTCTCCCCCTTCCTCTCTCTCTCTCAAATCAATAAAAAACATATTAATAAACATAATGACTAAAGCAGAAACTGACAAATCAGTGAGGCAGACTGGAGCATCCAGAAATAGACACTCTTACATGTATGTATCCATATAGAATATGATAAAGATTATATTTCAAAAAAGTGAAGAAATGAATTATTGAACACATTTTGTTCAAACAAATGAGTGATCATAGAGAAAAAAATCTTACCTCATATCATATGCAAACCTAAATGCCAGGTAGGATCATAGGACCAAATGTTTTTAAAAAGCTATAGAAGTATTTGAAGAAACTTCTAAAGAATATTTTATAATGTTGTGATGGAGACAGCCTTTCAAAACAAGACACAAAAAACAGAGGCCCCGAAGGAGGACTATATAAAGAATGTTAAAGGATGAGCTAGCTCGAGGCGGGGGTGGAGGGCGGGGGGGGGGGCATCTGGAGCATATACAGCAAAGCCCAGCACAGGCTCTCATGACCCTCTGTACCCTATTTCCCACTGCTCCCTTATTTTCATCAGGATGGATCAGGCTGGCCACTTGCTAAACATCCTTTGTACTTTCCTAATGCCTCACCCTTATTCATGTTTCCCATCATCTACACGTCAAAAACTTTCTGGTCCTTTAAGGCTTATCTCAAACGTGCCTTCCCTATGAAATCTTACCTTAACACCATTCCCCACTATCCCCAAGCCAGAAAATACCCTCTACCTCTGCATTTCTATAGCCATTTGGTTCATTTTAGGAGTACAATTATAAAATAATGTCTTACATGTACCTAACTCATTTATTAGACTTAAGGCTCACTGGAGGTTTAGATTAGGTCATTCCTTTTGTGTTCGGCGCAGGTCTCAGCTCCTTCTATGGCAGTGTTTCCCAAAATGGGATATATACCATTAGTAGCAGGCAAGATGGATAAGCATTGTTGATCTTAATATTATAATGTTATTTTATGAAAATTTTCTATTTATAGGAAGTGATAACTGCTATATCTCAGTAATAGTTTAAGATTTTTTATACAATTATTTAAATAAAAAGGTCAAAAGAAAAATATATATGCTATCAAAAGCAATGGCAATAAAAGAAAAAACAAATAAACTTTATCAAAATTTAAACATTCGTGCATCAAAGACATTATCAACAGAGTGAAAAGGCAACCATGGAATGGGGGAAAATAGCTGCAAATCATATACTGATAAAGGATCAACATTAAGAATATATAAAGCACTCCTATAACTCAACAACAGCAAAAACAAATAATGAGATTTAAAAATAGGCAAAGGACATGAATACACATTTCCCCAAAGGAGATGTATAGATGGCCAAAAAGCACATGAAAAAATGCTTAACACCACTGATCATTAGAGAATGCAAATCAAAATTACAGTGAAATACCACTCCACGCTCATTAGGATGACTATTATTTGGGAAGGAAGGAAAGAAGGAAGGGAGGGAAGGAACAGAATGTAAGTATTGGTAAGGATGTGGAGAAACTGGAACCTCTCTATGTGCATCGCTGGTGGAAATGTACTAAAATGGTGCAGCCGGTGCAAAAAATAGAATTAGTATACAATCCAGCAACTCCACTTCTAGGTATATACCCAAAAGAAATGAAAGCATAGATTCAAACAGATATTTATACATCCATGTTCAAAACAGCATTATTCACAACAGCCAAAAGGAAGAAACAACCCAAATGTCCATCAACAGATTGACAATATGTGGTATATACATACAGTGGAATACGGCAGTCTTCCATTATCCATGGGGAACATGTTCCAAGACCCCCACTGAAATCCTGAAACCACAGATAGTACCAAACCCTATGGAGATTATGTTTTTTCCTATACATACTTACGATAAAGTTTAATTTATAAATTAGACACAGTAAGAAATTAACAATAATAAAATAGAACAATTAAATCATATACTGCAATAAAAGTTATGTGAATGTGGCCTTTCTCTCTCAAAATGTCTTACCCTTCTTGTGATGATGTGAGATGAAATAATGCCTACATGATGAGACAAAGTGGGGTGAATGACATAGGCAGTATGACGCAGTGTTATGCTCCTGTAACAGTTACTTTAAGACATGCACTGGGATCCTGGGACCATCAATCTTATAACCATAACCATGAAGGTTATTAAGTGACTAAAAGGCAGGGAATCTTCACAGCATAAATATGCTGAACAAAAGGATGATTCACATCCGGGGCCAAAAGGAGAAGATAGCAAGAGAGTTCGTCACGCTACTCAGAATGGCTGCAATGTGAAACTTATGAACTGTTTACTCCTGGAATTTCCCATTTAATATTTTTGGACTGAAGTTGACCACAGGTAACTAAAACCTCAGAAAGAGAAACCATAGATAAGGGGGCACTGCTGTAACATTCAGCCTTAAAAGGGAATAAAACTCTGATACATTCTATTATGTGGGTGAACTCTGAAGTCCTGCTAAGTGAAATAAAGGCAAATATTGTATGATTCCACGTATATAGGGTCTTCAGGGTAGTCAAATTCATAGACACTGACAGAAGAATAGTAGTAGCCAAGGACTGAGAGGAGGTGAAATGGGTTATTCTTGTTTAATGGGTACAGAGTTTTAGTTTAGGAAGATGAAAAAGTTCTGGAGATAAACGGTGGTGACGGCTGCACAGCGATGTGACTGTATTTAATGCCACTGAGTCATACACCTAAAAATGGTTAAAACAGTAAACTTCATGGGATGTATATTTTATCACCATAAAGGTATTTTTAAATTGCAGCTTATTTATCAATAATTCATGAATATAGTTTATAATTGAGTGACACATCATATTCAATGTTTAATGAATTATTCCATATGTCAGTGTCACCTTAGTATAAGTTCTGCAAGAGCTATAACTTACATTTCTTTTTTCTTTATTTATACTCAAGATTATATCAAAGAAAGTTTAAAACAATGCTATGCGAATATTGATAAAAAATAATAGTGCCTATAAATGAAACATACTACAGATAATATGTGTAAAGTGTTTATTTATTATTAAGCCTTAGAAACAAGAGAATACATAAAATTGATGCATACAGATATTAATTTTTAAAATTATGATGCCTAGTACTAACTGTGAAAAGAGCAAAGTAGATTTAAAGTAGGAAGATGTTTTAGTTTCATTTGCATAGACCTGCATCTGTGTGTGCTTACTGAATGTAATTAACACACTATTAAAACATGACCTCAAATATTATCCCAATGGAACAAATTCTTTCGTCCCTCAAGTTTCAAGGAAATCCCTCCTGTTTTACCTCACCTCTATAAATTCTTTCATTTTTCCATCTGAAAAAAAAAACAAAAAAACAAACTTCTAAAGTCCACATCTTTCTATATAAATTTATCAATCTACCTTTTTATTCAGATCTACCTCTTAAATCCCCTTACATTGGTAAAAAGGACTTACTTTAAAACATCAGCTCTGGTTCCCCCACCACAAAAGAAAACTGCACTAAACAGTTTTGATTTTGATCCTAAAGTCACTTTTAACTTTGCCAACATGCTCTGAATTTAAGCACTCAAAAACTTCAGATTATCCTTTAGCTCCAAATATTTATTTTTATTTTGTGCCAGTCCGTGCCTGTCTAAAAGGACAGTAACATGAAAGTACTATAGGCTGTCTTTAGAAGATAAAATATGCAAGGCTCTGATATCCTATCAATCTCTGATGATCTTCTCAAAACATGCCCCCTGAATCTGTGCCTCTATAAGTTACGTGGAACCACATCACACAGTAGCACAGATTGTTTCCCAAATAGCCTATGGCCTGTTTTTTTTAAGCTTTTAAAAAGTGCAATTATTTGCACCAAACTATCTAACAAATTAGACAATTTTGGTCAAGTTTGAAGAAATAGAAGCAGATAAGAAGTGCTGTCAGCATTAGTAGTTCCCATAATAGATGGCTCCTGCTGTGGTTATTACCAAAAACGATAAACCTTTACTTAGTTCTGACTGCACAGAAGCAACTGTCTACCCCCATCTAAATAAATAGATACAAGGAGACTCATAATAATATTTCGTTAAATTCCTGGAATGCAGTTGTTTGAAAGAAGATGATAAATCTATTGCTCTAACAGATTTAGCATTGCCACAGGGATTTCATCATAATTCAGTCATAAATTAATTGCACAGTAGATTTATTCATCTATCATTCTCCCATAACAAGTCTGATCATGATTGCTTTGTATGTCTCCATTTGGCACACTGGGGTTTTATTCATTTAACAGGATTATTTATTAATCAGGCATTTATTGAATAAGGTTTAAAGAAACTCGATGGGTCTGATGCATTAGATCTATCATTAGGATTATTTTTATTTCAGGTATTCCTTTAAATGGGTCTCATTGTACTTGGGGAAAATATTACTCATAAGATGGATATTTTCCCTTAAATACATTTATCCTGGCTTTATGAAATACCTGATATGGGGCTAATCCAGTTAAAAAAGAAAAAATTAACCATGTAGCATCTCTATGAATTTGGTATTCAGAGGAAAAAAATAATTCTAAATTAATATCCTATAAAATCCTCCTTGATCCCAATGGCAACTTTAAAAAAAGGTAACCAATACAACTATAAACCAACTATAAAAACTCCCTACACAAATAAAATCTGCCTGTTGTTATGAAATTCACATTATCAGACTGATAGGCCATTTTGCCTTATACCAGGGGGAAAAAACGTCATTGCAACAAAGAGCATTTTATTTGAGGACTAAATGAGTAATGCCTGCACTTGAAGCTAATGCACAGAGGAAATTGAGGAAAGAGGACTGGCGATGACTGAGGTCCAGGCTTCCCTTGATAACTACACTCCTTGGAAATTCTCATCCACATCTGTCATGCCAGCCGCTACATCTGCAAAGAAAGAGAGAGGGAAAACAGAGGAAGAGATGGAATGAGAGATAAGAGAGGCGGGAAAATCATGGAATTTGAGAGCTGAAAGGGATTTTACTGAACTACTGAGGGAAAATAGTAATAGTAATACTACGTGCAGTGAATACAAGGTTATTAAACAAAACTCATTTTTAAAGTAGGAAAAAATAAAATGACTCAAAATCATTTGACATAAATATATTCCATTTGATTACATATGAAAATTTAGTGAAATAACTCCAAGAAAATCCCCATTCCTATAATAAGCTGTAAGAAGCCTATGATATTTGCATCTTGATTTATAGACCTTTGCTATATAGGCAGAAATATTGCAAGTAACTGAACTTAGAACTTGTGGAAATGAAAAACATTTATTTTGAAGCAGTGAGATGGTATTATCACCAGTTATTAATACTTTTCCTATTGAGTTGTCTCCAGGTACAATTGCTCCATGAATAAAAATCATAGGAGAGTGTGATTTTTATTCATGAGGCAGAGTCTCTCAGAACACCTACTTGGTTTGGGGCTCTCCCTGTCTAGCATTAATCTAAATAAACAATCCAGAGATGGGGGTAAGGTGGCCAGAGTGGGCAGGTGAAATGCTGGGACTGCCCGAGAGACTGGCATCTCGACCACCATCATGACATCTAAGCCAAGACCTGACCACTTCACCTTATAAATACATCCTGAGTGCTTCCACTTCTCTCCCTGCTATCTCTTCCACTGCCCTGTCCCTTGCTCCAGTTTTCTGTGCCAGCCTTCTCCAGTGACCTCCCCCAGGGCCTCTCAGAGCCCATGCCCCATTCCAGCCCTAGTCACTTGTACACTCTGTAACCAGAGGGTTCTTTACAAAGTGCCAGGCTATGCATGTCATTCCCCCCGCCTTGCACCTTCAATGCCTTCCCACCGCTTTTCAGGGAAAGGCCAAAGCCCCTACCATGGCCCATGAAGCTCTGCAAAGTCTGGTTCTTTCTCCTTCCTCTCCTGTTTTGCTCACCTGCTCCGGCCAGGCTGGCCTTTTCGGACTTTTCATTTCTTCAAGACCACATTCCCTGCTACCTCAGAGACTTTGCATATGCTCCTCCCACTGTCTGGAACACTCTGCCCCACCTTTTTTTGCCTCTAACTCCAGTGCATCCTTTATATTTATGCTTAACTATCACTTCCTCAGGAATGCATTCCTTGACCACCCCAGCCCCACCATGGCAAAGTTGGACCTCCTTATTATAAGCTCTAACACCATTATCAGTTCCAAGTAAACAATTAACCTCTCCGGGACTTGCTTGTACTCCATGAGGACAGGAACGGCATTTCGTCTCAGCAGTTTCCTCAGTACTAAGTAAGCAGTCAATGAACACCTGAATGGCTAACTCCAGGTCCACAGAGGGCAGTGACCATTGACTTTGAAACCAGCTTCTAGGGCTGTGCTGTTGAAGAAACAGTTAATGCCTGGTCTGCCTCCCAAATGGTGGATTCTTCCCAGAGCTGTACTACCAGGGCTGTGCCCGAAGGGCAGGCACAACTATGAAGAGGCCTCACACGGGAAAGTCTCTCCTTCTATCTTCTTTCCATTTTCATCCCTCCCATGTCTGCCTCTGTCCAACAGCAATCTTTCCCTTCCAGAAAACAAGCTGAGATCTAAACTCAGCTTCCGCCAAATGGGACTCCACTTCCATGAGGGCGCTTGCTCAGATGCTGTTTCTCAAAACTGTGGATTGTATGCTTCCCCGGATTTTACAACAAAGATTTATGTGAGAGAGAAAGAAGCAAGATGGTTCAAGACTCTCTTGAATGAACTTAATTTTTCCATTACAATTGCTAGCTGTTGGTCTGTGCAGTGCTTAGGGCAGAAACATGAGTATTCCTGCTCAGCAAACCTCATGTCCAAGTAGAGGTCACCCACAGCTCTGTGGTCCTGTGGAGGGCATTTTAACATGCCCCTGATGGATGGTTGTTTGCACACGTCACATAAACTGATAGAAGGGCTGAATAAACGTTAATTAGGACAATCTCGGAGTTCTTTGGATACCAGAGCTTGAGCCAGTACTACTAAAAGGGCTGCAGGGAAACTTCTGTTCCTCCCCACGTCAGCCCAATAATTCCATACTGAGAATACTCTTTACGAACCCCCATGGGAATCTATCCGTCAACTGGCAGCACTCATGAGCAGAAGTTACTTCTGGAATACTGGTCCCTACGGTAGCTGTCCTTCTCCTTCAAGCTTCTGCCTTTGGTCATACACTGACACTACGGTTCTGCCTTCTGCTACCCCTAGATGTTTAACTTAGAATTTTGTCTCCCTGAGAAATGTTTACAGATCACGGTCCAACTTTTAAATACACATTTACTAATCCATGTCATAAGCATAAGAGACAGTGTCAGCTGAGTTGTTTTAACATGCATGTTTTCTGTTTATCTTACATTTTTTAATTAAAAGCATCCTTGAACTAATTGTTCTTACACAACTCCTCAAACCGCATCAACTCACAAAGGTCAAGTGGAGTTCTCAGGCTGCCAATCAAAAGGCCTAAATTTGTTTAGATTCTGCCACAACTTCGTTATGGCTGATTTTTTTTAAAGTGGTGTTAACATCACATTTCATTGCCGTGGAGAAGATGGCTGCTTGATCCTTCCACCATCAACTAGAAGCTCCCACAGTGGCCTTGCGGTCCATAGGCCTTTAAGACTGCGCTTGTGTAAGTCGAACAATAGCTCACGTAGGATCTAGCAGCCAGACTGAAAAGAAAATCCCATATCTGCCCCAAAGGACTAATTGAACTTAGCAATTTGTTCTTTTTCATAAAAAATACTTGTAGTACCTTTTTGTAATACAACAATAAGCCACCGTGTGGATTTCTGCAGAATCCTGGATCAAAGCCAGAGCAACAATAGCTCTTTTTCTTTAGGAGTAAGACCCACATGTCAAAATTTATCTAGAAACTCAATTTGGCTTGCTGCTTCATAATGCTGGGAGAATAACTACAACATTATATTACTGTTCATTATGTCCAGGGGGCCCCCAGGTTATTGCGATTCGTGCCAGGGCCGTACAGTAGCCTCCGCCCTGGCTACTGCTACGTGGAGATGTGCCAGCCTCCTAACGGTTGTGAGTGGATCATAATACTATACTTGGGTTTTACAAATGTCTAATTGACAAGAAATGTTCAACAGCCGGTAGAGATAACTTCTAATCTTCCATTCCTTTTTAGCTCCATCTAATATACCCGACAGATTTACAGGCTACAGGCTCCCGTGCATGCACCCTCACACGAACACGTGCTGTCGTCCGGCAAAACCACACGGTGTGGCAAACCACCTCTGTGTGAACAGATCTGAAGAGCAACATCGATTTCCAATCATTCATCCTTCCTGTTTATAGGTAGGCTGAATTCCAGAATTCTCAGGTTTGCAAGAAGAAAGAAAGAAAATGACAAAGGTTACATGAGGTTGTTTGGAAGAAGATAAACAGGAATGTTACAGGACCAGTGCCCAGGGCACGCAGTGTACCACTGATAACGAAGGGTGACAGGAAGAAGGTAGTACATATCAATTCCTTTTCTGCTCTGATTTAATTTTCTCTCTGGGAAGGGTGAGACAGGAATCAAAAAGAAAGACTCAAAGCCCATCTAAAGTGGAAGATAAGAAAACAGCATGAAGTCACTTCAGGTGGATTCGAGTTTGCAAACCTAGACCAGCGACATTCCAGGGTACTGAAAGAGTGTGAGGGTGAGTGCGCAGAATCAAAATTAGAAATTTTGAGGTATCCCAACAAGCAGGGAGATGCCAGGAGAATGGATATGAATATAGGCTTTGTTCAGATTTTTTTAAGGTAAAAGATTAGGTAAAATTATAACCCAAAAAAGTATGATGATAACATCTCCCCACAAATTTCATATTAATAAATAAAAGTATGCTCAATTCATCCCATATACTTTTTTTCCTTTGGACAAAACAATCAGGCCATCATTAGAAGAATGCCACAGAGTACCTCTTGATTTCAAGATGGCATTTAACTAAGACCCAGGAAGATCCTTAAGAACAATCAACCAAGTCAGTTGATGGATATCAACATGCCTTAGTAGAAATTCCCAGAATGGTGTGTTTAGATCTAGCCTATTTGAAAATTGTATCCACAACTTGGGAAAAGGCTTAAAAAGCCAACTTTTTGGTTACTTTCCCAATAGCCAGAGCAGGAAGGTTAGTTAATAATCTGGATGATGAATAGAAATTTAAATTGATCTTGATTAGCATAAAAATATTTAAAACCAGTATTATTCAAATTGAAATGAAATTTGGCAGGTAGAAATATAAAGAAGTTTATTTATCTTACAACAGACTAAAAATCAAGTGTCATGTACAGATTTGAGAAGACCCAGATTGCTAACATTTCAAATGAAAAAGGTGATTTCCAATAGCCACAAAGTGCTTTACCATGAACCAGTTGTGTAATTCTAATTCAATCAATGACTTCAGGCACTGTGCTGTCCTCTTTCACCCACTCCTTAATCAGGGGTCAGCAAATAGACAGAAGGTTCAGATGCACAGATATAACAGTCTGCTGTGCTGGACCCTGGGCAAGACACACCTCTTGAATGGATGACAGATTGGGTAGAAAAGAGTGTAAAAATTCTGAAGATCATGTTAAAAAAAATAAGTGGTTGTGCACAATAGAAATCCTTAGTCTAAAAATATAAAGACTTAGAAAAGCCACAAGAGTTGCCTTTCAATACATGAAGGACTCTCTTGAAAATAGCGTGGCATTCTAGAGAACAGGACAAACAATGAATATTTTAACAGAGAGGTACATTTTGGCTCATTATGGGGTACACTTCCTCACACTTGTGACAGTTCAATCTCTTAGTGAAAATGCTCACAAGGTTCTTAGAGGAGGGGTTCCTACACTGAGGAAGGATGGAGTAGATGACTGGTACAGCTCCTTCCAATGCTATTAGTCCATGATTCTGTGTAGATTGTGTCCTAATTAAAACACCACCACCACTGGGTAGCACTTCTAGTCCAACAGCTCTCAAGTTGGGTGGCTGTAGTGGGTCTAAGCCTTAAAAGAATCAACTGTTGTAGACACTGACAATTAATGAGGCTCTCTGAACCTTGTCTATTGAAGATGGATTTTTGTCTTAGAAAACATCCTCTGAGGCTACAAAGTAAGATAAAAGCATTCCATGGAAAAATCTAGAAAACAATAAAAAGTACCCTTAAAAAATAGTCTCTCCACATTAAGTGGTCACTTCCTGGTAACAAGCCAATGGATAATGACTCAGAAATACAGTACAACCATTCTGTTAATTATTTAGAAATTTTCTCCACCAGCCTTTCTTAAAGAGATCATTACCATTGTTATCGTTTCCATACTACACATGGAAGAAGGAAGGGAGGAAGGGAGGGAGGGCAAGCAGAAATAAGTTAAATGACTGGTTCATAGTATCCCAGCAGTTCAGCTCAAGACCAGGAGCAAACCTCCAGACCATACCGTTAACATCTCCCATTTTCGAAAGAGGATTGCCAAACAAACAAAAGGATCGCCCTCCCAGTACCTCCAAATCAAATGTCTTATTAAACGCAGGTCAGTATTGTTTCCTATTTGTTTCATTCGTAAGTCTTATTTCCTCAAATGAGGGAGTGCGCTAGCATTCAAGCACAGTCCCCCCACCAAAAAACCCAAAACAAAACACAAAACTTTCCAAATGCTTCCTTCCTTTCCTCCTTCGACAGAGCTATGGTGTCAAAAAGAGGACACAACAACAGTTATTATGTCATCTCCACTGAACATTTCTGTGATAAATCGTACCTGCAAACCACATTATCATTAATTATGCATGTATCTTATAACTAGGAAAATAACAAGAAAGGCATTTCCTCAGTGAAAAGAGGCAAAGCAAACCACATGAGCTAGAGCAAAGAAGGTGAACTTTTGGACGCTGTTGCAGTCAAGGGGGTGGGGCGGGTGGATATTTTCTGTACATTTTCTCCCTGAAATAAAATTACATCCTCCTAACATCTATCTATTTTTTAATAGCCTTTTCACTTTGCAATGAAGATGCCACTTATGACACAGACATCCATAACCCCACACTCCCCTTTCCGCTGCCCCACGTCTTGATTTTCCTTTACAGACAAGCCTGACTTCCTCTCCTCCCATTCACTCTTCAACCCACTGCAATCTGGCTGCCACTCCTTATTACCCCCTGGAAGCCTCTCTGGCCAGAATCAATAACGACCTCTTTGTTGCTAAATTCAATGGACACTTTTCTGTCCTCATCCTACCCAACAACTCTGCAGGATTTGACATGGTTGACCACTCTCTCTCTCTTTCTCTCTCTCTCTCGAAAGTTTCTCCTGTGTTGGTTTCTATGACAACACCTTCTCCCAGTTTTCCTTCTTTCTGGGCATTCCTTTTCAGTCTATTTCCTATGTTTTTATGCTACTGACCACCCTTCAAATTAGTGGTCACCAGGAATCTATCCTAAGCTCTATTCTGTTCTTTCTATATTCCTCTTCTTAATGTAATCTCACACAGTCTCATGAGTTCAACTCACGTGCATTTAAATAGGGCTCCCAAATCTATTTCTCCAGCTGAGACCTCTCTCCTGGCCTCTAGACGTTCTGAACAGGCAAAGGCCTAGTGGGGCAGTTCTTCTAACTGTCCTACAGATACCACATACTCAAAATAACTAAAAGGAAACCCACCCTCCTGATCCACCTCTACCCTACTTTGTTCTTATCTCCTGTAGTCTCTGCTTCAGCATTACCTGTCTAATGAGCCAGAAACCTGGGAGGCACGTCTGACTTCCCCCTCATCCCGATCCCACACATTCAGTCACCAAATCCTAACAGCTCTTTAATCGATTCTCTTTCTCCCCACCCCCACTACCGATACTCTTAGTGAAAGGCCTCAGTGATTTTCTATCTGAACTATGTCAATAGCCTCTGACCAGTCTCCCTGTCTCCAGACTAACCCCCTTCCCAATCTATCTTCCATGTAAATATTGTAAAAACATGAATCTGAAAATGCAAATAATTGCCAAGCTTTTATACTGTATACTATGGTTCCTGCCTGCCTCTCCAGTTCCTTCTGTCATTGCTGCCCCCTTTCTGCTCTTTTTGGCAGTTCCAAGACAATTGTTGCCGACTCCTTTTATACATGCAATCCCCTCTGCTGGAACTATTCTATCTCCCTGACTCCCACCTCAAGCAAAGCTCATTTCAGCTGGTTAATTCCTACTCATCTGCTCTGTTTTACTTATTTTACACACCGCAATGCTGCACTATTTGGCAGGCATTGTTCTAAGGGCTTTATAAATATTAATTCATTATTTCCCCTTGTTTTACAGATGAAAAGAATGAAGCACAAAAAGGTCAAGTAACTTGGTTCAAGGCTACACAGCAAGAATGGCAAAGTCAGCGTTCAAACCTAATGGTGATCTGGGCCCAGCTTCCATTTACTCTACTGCCAGAAAGATTTCTGTGCCCCTACAACAGCCCGCGAGGCCCGCTATCATAATGCTTAGCTACTCTCTTGGCCATCTCCTCCCCCAAAGTCAGCTACTTGAAGGCAGAAACTATATTTATTCATCTTTGAATGTCTAATGGCTACCCCAGTAACTGCTGCTTGTACACAGACACTAGATATTTGTTCAATGAATGAATGAGGTTGCAAAAAAAAGTCATGACAGATTAGCGAACATTTTTAAAAATTAAATAGTGTCAATTTCTGAAGATTCTCCATACTTCCGTATTTGTAAATCATTTCATATTAGTGCCTAGAACCTGTTTTTAAAATTCTGTGTCTTACAGAACCTGAATACCCAACCAAACAGTAGAAGTGACCAATATGCTATTAGATGAAAGCTACTTTGTAAGAGGAGGTCTTAAACTTTAAACTCATTAAAACGTCTTCATTTAATAACTTATTCTTTTATTTTAGTGTGAAATTATAGTTAGAAACTCTATTCAGCTGTGAGAATAGTTGTGTCATTGATTAGAACAGGGAGAAAAAGGATATAATTGTTGAATATCTTATCATCCAACTCTGGTGGGCCACAGAGAGGAAATACCATTCTCAGAGTGCATTTGTAACTTAAAAAATTGTGTCTCACCCCTGAACAAAAGGATGCCATGTCCTTTTAATGGATACAATGATATATAACAGAGGTTAAAAATCAACTTGTCTTTTCTCAGCAGAACTTATGTATAGTTACACCAGAATTGCAGCACTTATGTGAGAGAACACAGTATAAAATGAGGAAGGTTCATGCGCTATTTACACATACCTTCTGGGTCAATGGTCCAGAGTACCAATGGTGGAGTATTGTACTGGTCAATTACAGGTGCTTGAATAGTGTCTGCTACTTGCTGAAGATATTATAGATTTTCAACAAAATACACTGATGTGCTGTGAAACTTTAAATCACAGCACATTTCTGGTGCTTAATTTCTATGACAAGGGATCGGTCTAACTTGGAACTCTTTAGCTAAATAAACATGATTTTACTTCATGCATGCTACATGTCAAGGAGAATTTGACACGTGGACATTGCCCAACAAGTGTTTGCCATGAAGATTTACTAAAGTCTCATGAGTCTGAAAGAGAATTTTGTATTTTAGGCTAAATATCTGAAAGCCTCTGCCCTATCACCCAGAACAAGAACCACAAACCCACTCTCACGCACCCTCGGGGACTGACTCTGTTACCTGGTGTGCCCAGGACAGCGCTGGTTCATGCCATTGTTCTAGCACGATTATTAATAGGTGCCCTTTCACTCTCAAAAGTGTTCCCACTTGTGTGATAAATTATATGGTCATCCTACATGCTGCATGCACAGAAATGTATGTCCACATACAATCAAGAAGTCCACAGTCAGTATTCAGAGAAATAATGAAGAATGGAAAAATCACCCTTGACCATATACATGCAAATAAACCTAAAGATTTATGGCAGGTATGACAACAATTTCAGCCCAATATTAATACTAATATTACCAACATTGACAATACATTAATATTCCTTATACGAGGTAAGGAGAATGTAGACTAAAAAGAAAAATCTCTTACTTTTTTTTCCAATTCTCCTGCTCCCTTTTCCTAAAACATTTTTCTAAAATTTTTTATTGTTGTTCAAGCAGTTGTCTCCATCTTCTCCTCACCATTCCCCCCACCCCAGCCATCCCCACCTCCCACTCTCAATCCTAACCCCCTTTGGCTTTGTCCTTGTGTCCTTTATACATGTTCCTTGACAGCCCTTCCCCCTTACCCCCCATCATTTCCTCCCACCTCCCCTAAGGTTACTGTCAGTTTGTTCTTAATTTCAATGTCTCTGGTTATATTTTGCTTGCTTGTTTGTTTTATTGATTAATTTTCATACTATGCAGCAGAAAGAAAGAAGGAGCTCCTACCCTTTGCAACAGCTGGGATGGATCTGGAGAGCATTATGCTAAGTGAAATAAACCAGGCAGTGAAAGACATATATCATATGATCTTACCTATAAGTGGAACTCTTCCTCCTAAAATTTTTGCAGATTTTTCTAATGGCTATCAGGGGGGAAATGTCCTGCCTAAACTATATAAAGTTATTCTGTCCCTAACGCTGAATAATTACCCAATGGTTAAGAGGCAGGCTTTGTGATCAAACAGACTGGTTTTCACATCTCAACTGCATTACCAAGACCATGTAACTTTGGACGAATTACTTAGCTTCTCTGTGCCTGTTTCCTCATCTGTAAAATGAGGATAATATTTAAAAAACAGTTGTGAGAATTAAATAGGAGGATGTATGTAAATTGCTTAGCATGGTCCCTGAAACATAAGAAGTATTCAATAAATGTAAAATATGCCCAGACCTCATACCAGTTTCTGAGCATTGCTATAGTAATTTGTGTGGAAGGACCCCAAATGTATAAAATTTCAGAATTTTAGAGCTGCTAATGGCTGCAAGCTCACCACGTAAAATCTTACATTTCTAGAAAGAGAATGTCAAGTCCTAGATAAGTAAGTGATTTAGCTCAGTTTGTACGGTTTGCCAATGAGAAAGCCAGAAATAAAATGAGGTTTTAAAAAATTTTTCTCCTCTGAATGTTATTAAAGAAACTCCGAAGGAGTAATGATTATAGACAAAATCACTGGGAACATACGAGTGTTCCTTGTACGTCTTCACAGGGCGTGGTGAGAATGGGGCCTGGGGCTACAGTGTTCAACTACCCATCAGTGAATGCCCATCTACTTAAATTCCTGTACACAATCCATGACAATGTCAAGACCTAAAGCCAATTATTTTTAAGGCAGTTTCTTCGGTGTTTTGTTTTGTTAAAAGTTATCCCTTTCACTATTCCATCTATTCCAGGTAGTGTTCCAGGGTTAGGCTGAACACGCACAGTAATCTAACCACAGGGTTATAATATAGTGCTATCAGATGTGGGGGGCAGAAACCCACATCTGCAAGATCTTTCTTCTGTCTCTTAGAATGTCCTGACAAAGAACTGGATGCAGGGCTTCACGCAGCATCATGCAGTGGGTGGGCATGCCTGATATGTCACATTAATTGAATTTATAAATTGACTCCAGAAACCTGAGCACAAGGACCTTAAAATCCCATCATCTAGGTGACTCTAAGCAGGTGGCGTAGGAATAATGTTGGCAGGGTTGGAAGTTCTGAAGGGAATTATACTTGCTGCCCTTTGTATTCCTCTGGCCATTACGGATGGACCTTGAGGCTCCCTGGAGTTTTATGCATAAGAAAGGAAGATGTCAGATTTGCCTTCTTGAGTAGTTGTATCAGGGTCACCTGTGATCTGCATTGAACATTCAGCTGCAAGAGAGAGTTCCCAACAAAAAGATGCTGGAACACAGCCAGTCCATTAGCATCGAGGCCATGCTTTCTTCAAAACATCCTGACTGGGCTCTAAACTAAAGAATGCTTTTTAAATGGCAGCAATGGAAAAGATTTGTTGAAATGTTATGTAACTACAGATGAATTTGTGTGGAAGAATAGAGATGGTATCAGCACGGTAAGCTTTACAACATCACCGTGAGGCGCTGTGCTAAGTGCTTTTCCATGTTACTTCACTGGATCTTCCTAATGGTCCCTGGGAATCACACATCATTCCCACTTTTCATAAGAGAAAACTGAGGATATAAATGACCTACCTTTGTGTACCTATGAAGAACTTTCCTTGATGGTATGTTGGCATTCATACTAGAACCAGATAAATTTACTCAGAGCAAAGTACAATAAGGGTTTCTAACTTATAGTGTAGATATATGAGGCCTGTCCAGAAGGCATCCAGCCATGTAATATGAACAATAGAGACATTTATTGAAGAAGGTATATGATACAAGAAACACTGTACGTAGGACAATGATACCTCAGTCCCCTTCAAAGTAGGCACCTTGGGACCTCACAGAGTTCTAATTGCCATCAGCTGCCCCATCATCATATTTTCTTGAATCTCATCAACAGTCTGAAATCTCTTCCCTTTCAAAGGTGATTGTAACCAGAAGTTACAGGGCACTAAATCTGGTCTGTAGGTGGCCTGGGTCACCTGGGTGATTTGATGTTTAACCAAACAACTCTGCATGAGATGTGATGCATGAGCAGGTGTGTTGTTGTGATGAAGCTGCCAATCACCAGTTGCCCATAGCTGCAGCCTTCTGAATCATCAAAATAGTTTCCACGGAGGAATATTCAAGCTTATGCAAAATTTGATGCAGATTCATTGCTTTACTCAGGCATTTTGAACACAATGACCACACAGTACACATGCTCACTCAGTGGCATCTACTGTCCCCATTGAGTAGTACAGTGAAGTCGTTGTTCAGGCAGGCACATTCCAGTCCACTCTCCTTGGCTGCCAGGTTACATTGATGTCACGCAAACTGTTCTCATTATATTAGCAATGGCTGGCCATTTTCCGGATAGACCATATACATATATATTTGCTCTCTACACTGACAGTGTCTCCTTAGCAAGGAATTTCTGTCATATGATTCCCTACACACATTCCTTTTCCCCACATCTCCCTTCCCCATTCTCTGTTCACCTTTCAATTTTAGTTCCAATTCAGACAGATGAGAGTGAATGTCTCATATTTTAAAAATCTTAGGCTCTAGAGTTAATAAGAACTATAGACCAAGCAAGAGAAGGATAAAGATGCTCTCCACATAACACTATGACTTTTAACATGATAGAGCTGGGTCTGGGACAAAAATGCATGGTCAAATTTCAGGAGGACCCATTATTCCTTCTAAGATGAAAGCCCAGGATCAGGTAGGGTTGGTGGATATCAGATAGGAATAGGCTAATTGGAGTTTGAGGCTTTGGGATCGTTAAGTTAAGCCAATAAATAAAAGGATAATAATCCCCTGCCAAGAAACGTATTCAAAATACATGAGTGGCTCAAGAGGTTGGGGCAGGTGACCTGACAGGGAAAAAAACTGAATCTTCCTGCTGTGAGAGAAGGATTCTCCTCTTCCCTTGGGGCGAATTATGTTTGCCACTCAATGTACATTTTCAGTGTTTGAGGGATTATATAACTACAATCAGCGCACTCTGGCAGAGAATTCCCTGGCTGGGGTCGGGGGAGGGGGGTGCTGAGTGATGAGTCACCAGAGAGAATCCAGAGAAGCGGACAGAGCTGGAGAATTAAGGAAGACTTAGTCAAGACTTAGTCATTCACTAGCTTCAGAAGATCACAGATCATCTCTTTGCAAATAAACTGAGAATATTTTTCTCCAATAGAAAGAACTTAATGGATGACCTCGAAATGAATCTAGGATACAAAAATAAAAAAAGAAGGCCATGTTTTCTTCTGACCTAGGAGGCAACCAATGTGGAATAGGCAAGAGCCAAAAAAATATGCATCCTTTTCCTATTCCTGCATAACACACTTAGCAGCTTAAAATAGCACCCACTGATTAGTTCATGGTTCTGTAGGTCAGAAGCCCAGCATCATGTGGATGGGTTCTCTGTTTAGGGCATCACAGGCTGAAATGGAGGTGTTGACCAGATTTTCTCATCTGGAGGCACTGGAGAAAAATCCACTTGCAAGCTCATTCTTGTTGTTGGTAGAATTCAACTCCTTGCTGTTGAAGGATGGCAGCCCCCTGTTCCTTGCAGTGTGTCACTAAAGGACCACCCACACTCCTTGCCATATGACTCCTTCCATCTTCAAGTGAGCACATCCTTCTCATGCTTCCGATCTTTGACTTCCTGTCTCTGACATCCAGACCCAGTTTTAAAGGGCTCATGTGACTAGGTCAGGTCCCCTCAGATATTCTCCCTGCCTTAAAAGTAAACTGATTGGGGGGCCTTAATTATGCCTGCAAAAGCCTTCCGCAGCAATACCTAGGTCAGTGTTTAACTAAGTATCTGGGAGGAGGTGTGAGTACACCAAGGGCTGGGGACATGAGGGCCCTTTCAGAATCACGCCTATCACAGGAGACACCTGTTATTAGACGTACGGTTTCACGTGAGACCATAGCTTCCTACTTCATAAAACTAAGCAAAGAATAGTGCAAACCAAAGCACTTAGAGAGAGATGGTCTGGGGCAACAGCAGAGCTTCGAGGCTCTAGATTCACAGAGAACTCTGGACTGGGACTGGAAGCGGCATGTGTGCGTCTGACACTCATTCTGTGGTACCCAACAGAGTCAGGGCCATTACGTTGGAATGATTTCATTCACGGCCTATTAAGTTATGGGTTACTCTTTCACCTACCATCTCCTAACCCACTCTTCTTAGCTTAACCCTGACTTCCCAACTTGACCAATCCTTGCTAAGGGACTGTCCTCCCCAGCCATAGGCCTAGAACAGCTTTGACGCTGCTGTCGAGCTAATTTCCAGTGCTGCTAATGGCCCAATTAAGATGACCAAAACGGGAGTGGAGGTTTTTGTACCTGGAGCATGTTCCCTGGTATCTAGTGCATTTGCATTTACTTTGGGAATCAGAAAGAGATTTAGGAGTTTGAGCCTCTTCTGCCCAATCAGGTTCTCTTTTCTCCACCCACAAGACCCCTCAACACCAGATACATTTTGCAGAGCCAGGCAAGCCAACCCAAGAGATTTATTCTTATTTACCCTTAGGGATTGATGGTCTATATTTTAAAGTGAACAATCCCACTAAAAAGGCAAGTTTACAGAGGCAGAGATGAAATCAACACCAAATCATGCGTCATTTCGCAGTACGTTCAGTCTCAGTGTGCACGGCACTGCTTCAGCATTAGGGAAAATTAAGTGAGAAAAACATTACAACAGCCCAGGGACACTTCTACCTAAATTTTGTGATTACATTTTAAGTGCTCTCTGTCACAGATATCATAAACTGATTAAATCATTTCCTGCCTGACCCCTACTGACTATGCTAAGTGAAAAGAGAGGGCTATTAATAACTACCCATTTCTGACAGCTGCCCAGGGGCAAGGCTGCCTTTTGCAGCAGTGAAATGACTCCCCAGCTCACTTACTGAATGCTGAATATTGATTCATATTATGAGTGTTGTCAAACACAGAGTGCAGTGCCGCCGATCCGGAGTGGCAGGTCATCAGGAATAGCATTAGCAAATGTCAGGTCAGGAATCAAAGGCCTGCTGGACTCTTTAGGGATGAGATTTATCGATTCCATAAAAAGTGAAACAGATCAAGTACTTGTGATGATGGAAATGGTCGTGGCAGAATGAGGCTGAGCCTGCTCTGATGTAAACCTCCGGAAAGATGCAACATGAGAGTGACCACGGAAGAAAAAGCTAAAAGTTGGAATGCTCAAGACAAGGACAACAGCAGCTTCGGGCTAAGGAGATTTTAGGGCTACATGTCACATCTCAGATGTGAAATTGGTCAAAGGTATACGTGGGGGTGGGGGGCGTGTGCGTCTCAGCGGTCCGCAGTATTTCTGACAGGCAGATCCGAAGGACTGGGATCAGATGCCAGTGAATGTTACAAACACAAGATAACTCTCTCTGTAAAAGGTGCGATTTGTTATTTTATTGACATTTCCTTTTGCAGATACTTAAAATACAGAGTGGGGCAAAAGTAGGTTTACAGTTGTGAGTACACAAAACACAGAGTGCGTTCTTGTATTATTATTTATAAATTATTGTATTATTTTCCATATGAACAATTATAAACCTACTTTTCCCCTACCTCGTGTATCTGACTTCCAGATTTCCATCATTAGAATTAAATTTTTAATCAAATGCTCCTATACTGTTACTCCACAAAGTGTCTAATCGTACCTTCATCTTACTATAGTTAAACAAACAAACAAACAAACAGAAAGCCCTGGACTAGAGGTCAGAATACTGGGTTCTTCTCGTCCTTGTGCCACCATTTATCTTGCGACCTTAGACAAGTCATGGCCAACCTTATCTCAATATCCCCACCCACAAAAAACTCAAACCCAAACCAAACAAAAAGTAAGGGTGTACTAACCACATCTGCAAAAAGGGTTTTACAGACAGGGTCAATAACAGATCGCAAGTTCCACACTGGAAAGCAGGGCACCTGTATTGTTATCCATCTTTATGTTCTCCATACCTAGTAAATAACCGGCCCAGAATAGTCATTTACTTGTCAATTTAACTGAAGAGATGGGTATACTTTGAGACTGTAAAGGTCTACTAAATTCGGCATGGCTTTTATTGTTATATTTTTATTTGCGAAGTGTGTGGAACCGGCTCCAGCATCGCTGGAAGGTTTTGCGGGAGCCACCCTCCATTTTCACCTCTGCCAAGAGCAGGCCTCGGTGCCTTCTTCAGTTTTGCCCCATACTGTGACGGTGCCTGCAGCTCTACCTCAGAGAGAGCTAGCGCGGCTCAGCTCTAATTCTGTTTATTATATTTAAATAGGGAAGTGTAAGCTGGCTGTTGCTGACAGCTTGGAAGAGTTTCCGCTTTCTATAGAAAACTTGCTCTCTTAGCCACTGCAATACGTCCTTAGCAATTAGCTTTCATCTACAAAATGCATTTCAGAAAATTAAACAAAACAATCCTTTAAAAATTATTGATAATGACCTAGTCATCATTGGATAACATCAGATTAGCCTACCTTTTTAATAGATTTTTAAACATAAATTTACTTAGAGTTTATTTTTTTTCTTTTCCTTAAGTCTCACTTAAATTCTAAATTTTCCTCTGGTAAGACGAGAAGGAGAAACAAAGGGTGTTAGGATCTCCTCCCTTGCCCATCAAAGGATCACTGTCGTCTGGTTTTAAACGGGTTGATGGGAGAAAATGAACAGGTGCTACAGGTTACTGAGCTGTTCTAAAATTAAAGATTGATATTTTTCCTCTTGTTCTATTAGCAGACCTTTAGTGACACGTTAGCACTGGATAATGGTTGAAGCAGTTTAAGCCTCACACTGTGATTTTAACAGAAAGCCTAGCTTCAGCAGCAAACAATGGCATCTCCTATCGCCGGGAACCTAATAAGGAAGCAGTTGCAGCCTGAGGCAGTTTGACTAAACAGCAAGAGAAATCTGACTTCCAATGCACTGACTCCACTTTAAAGACAATGGCCTAGCTTAATTAACACTGTATTCATTTGTAACTCAATCAATTTAGAATTTTTATCCTTGAACTGTTGACTCTGCCATCTTAAAAAGAAAAAGGAAAAGAAGGCTCAAGCTGCTGAAAATCCCTCTTGATTTGTATAAACACGCATTTCTGAACCAGCAATAGAATAAATAATGCTTGATATTAATTGCTAAGTTTCCCAAATGTCCAGGTAATTATCAAAAACGTCTTTTAAATACGAAGAGAATTTCATTGATGATTTTAAGGATAAACATGGGATGTTTTTAAGAATATTAAATTGAAATTATTTTCTCATGCCCTTCTTTTGGGGGAAGCTAAATTAAAAATATTAAGCCTTTTCAAAAACATACCGATTTCAAATTATTAGCCCCAACAGTAGCCTAGCACATGCTGTCTAGCACACTTAGGGGATCTCATAAACTTCAATGAACCTGTCTTGGCCTCTTGGCTTTGGTCTGGTCAAACCTCTGAATGGAAATTAAAATAAGTGCTAACTCAATCAGAATATTCATCGGCATCGATTTTCATTTTAAAATATATTAGTCAGCAAATAAAGTTAATTAGGTCAGACTCTAGAGTAAAATAGTATTCTGAATTCTCATAAGTGAGGATACAATTTTAATAGAAGTAAATACATAATCACTGCATTAGAAAAACTATGTTGTGTAAATATTCGGTAAATATTAGAATTTGCTTCCTTATAAAAACGATTATGTAGACTTTCCTGAAATTATTTGCATTCTGCAAAATTACGCACTAAAAAGAAATAAGGGCTTATAAGAAAAATAGGGTTGGGTCAGAGCACTTAAAACTTTTTTAACCAGAGCATAACTGAAAATAATAACAATCTGATTAAAATACTAGTCTAGCTCCTTCTGCTGGTGCTCAGTCAATTCTTAGCAGCCTTAAACCTTGATGAGGCTCATGCTATTTCCTGGCAGACATTTAAGTCCTGGAAGGCATTTGATTCTAAAGAGACCATTTTCATTAAAATTCAAAGTATGAATAATCCAGAGTACAATGTTCTTCATTTAAGCACTGTTTTAATACCAAGGGAATATCCTTGCAGCCTCTTCATCTGCACCTGCAGCTACAACATATGGTTTATCATAGTGGGAAGAACACAGGTTCTTAAAGACACTAAATGAGCCACTACTGAACCCTTAAGGAAGGCACTTCTGTAGATTTTCATCTTTTCTTTGAGGTCTTCAAAAGTGTTCAGGTTTTCTCTTGGGAGAAAGCTTGCTGCAATGACTTCAAAATATTAATGTAAAAAGTGGGAGAATCACATATAAATCAACACAATATCCACATTTTTCCTACTTCATTCTTCTATTTACCAACAAGAGATAACTTGCATCAAAGAAAGTGTATGGTACATAGACCATGTTCCATATTATATTAAGAAAGAAAGTGTGGTTTTCAAAGCTAATAAGGGTGATGAATGGAAGATGAAGGTGGTAGGCAGTTAGACAGACATGAGCAAAGCGAGAACAATGGGCCAGGCATAGAAGGCCGCCAGGATAGAAAGTCCTGGGAGCCTAGCAACAGGCAAAACTGGGAAGACGAGGACCCAGCCCCCAGGAGAAACTGTCCTCCCCTAGCATATCTCTGGTCGTGTGGTTTCAAGTCCCCTGACACTGGAGATGGCAGTGTTGGAGGAGCTTGGGGGGTGGGGCAGGACTAACCCAAGTAACTTTTTAGCACAATTTTTACTAAACAGAATTAGTGTACTTTGAAGGGTTGGTTGGTCTAATAACTGGGACAGGGAAAGTATAAAATGAGCCTGGGATACCTTGTTGTATCAAAAAGTTAAAAAGCAAAAACAAGGGGGGGGTGTGGAAACAGGAGGGAGGTGGGAAAGGCTGGGGGGTGGGTGAGCTGGGATGGGAGTAAAAGGCAGAAAACTGTAATTGAACAATTAAAAGGAAAAAAGTTGAAAAGTGTATGCAAAGGGACAGGTCTATATCAAAAGGACAAAGTGGTCAGCTTGAAGGGGCTCCTACTGACCAAATCTCAGACAGTCTGAGGACCAGAGTAAATAATAAAAGCAAAAGATTTTAATTCACTGAATAAAACAAGAATCCATATAAATATAAACATACATACATACATAGATACATACATACAAGAAGGGAAATAGGAAGCTCTTCCTTATAGTAGCACATCAACTAATAAATGTAGAAGGAATGATTTGTATAATAATTGATTCAGACTTGATTCATCAATGTATGCTAAAATTGGCTGATGAAAGTTTGATGGGAAATGGTCTATTTCTCAAAGCATCTCTCCACAATTGTTTATTAATTACAAAAGAAAACATATCAACTGCACGGTGCAGAACCTATTATCACCTTTATCATCACCAAGTGAACAGTGTCAACATCACCAGTATGGGGACAAACCAATAGGATGCTGTCCTCTGACATGACACACTGCTGAAAGACATCATCACTCTGTGATATGCCTGCCACAAAGGTATAACCTAAGTTTGACCGTGAGGAAACAGAAGACAAAAACAGATTGAAGGACAGTCAACAAAATAACTGGCCTATACTCTTCAAACGAGTCAAGGTCAAATGAGACAGAATGAGGAACTGTTCCAGATTAATGGAGGCTAAATTGACATGACAAGTACATGAAATGCAGGATCCTGAAATGGGTGCTGGTATAGAAAAACTAGCTATAAAGAATATCACTGAGAGGGTAAAATATGAATATGTATTGTGAGTTAGATGATAGTTTGTGTCAATGTTAATTCATTGATTTTAACTGTGCTATGATTATATACGAGAATATTCTTGTTCTTAGAAAATTCACAATGAAGTATTTAAGGGTAAAGAGATATCATGTCTGCAATTTGCAAGATAGATAGATAGAGACAGATGGATACCGATATAAAAAGATAAAAGATATATTGAGAGGGGTATTTATATATTTTATATTTATTAATATATTATATACGTATATCTTATATAGATATATATGCATATGTAATGTATGTATATAATGTTATACATTAGCATACATGTATATTAATACATGTATATATGTATTAATATATGTGTGTATATTATATACATGTATATGTATATCATATATGGAGAAGAGAATGTACGTATAGTATATATGGAGAAGAGAATGTTAAAGTAAATGGAGCAAAACATAAATAGTAAGTGTATCCAACTAAAGAGTATAGGAGTTCAAGCAAAGGGTATGAAACTTTTCTGTAAGTTGCAAACTATAAAGTTTTGAGAGAGAGAGTAAATACATGGCCCACACAGTACTTTCCTGGGGAGGGTATCATAGACAGTGATCATTTTCCGCTGAGAAACTCAGATTCAGTTAGAAGGTAACTTTGAAGGCAAAAAACAATCTATTACCAGGGAAAGGAAAGTCATCAGAATGTATTTAAAATATTGGTCACCTTAGTGTAAAACAAAAGCATTTTTTGAAAGAAAGCAAATAAGAACCCAGGAGACTAAATGGCCTACAGAGATTTAATCATCCATACAGAGTCCTTCTGAAAACAAGCTATCAGTAAGGCAAGAAAATATCCATAGGAATTCTAAGATGGCAAAATAACGAGTGACCACGGGTCCTGTGTACCCAGCACATACTAATTGATGCCTATGTCTCTGGCATGTTACTACTAGGACCCCAAAGTGTTCAAGTTCAGGTGATAAATTATATAATCACTCTATAGAAATAAACTTGGCAAATATGGCTTTCATTTTTAAAAGTTTTTAATTTATTTCTTCATCCTCTTTTTGGAGCTTTTCCAATTCATGTTTCATTTACTTCAGTTGAATCACCATGTCTTTTTTTTCTAATCCTTATTTTATAGAAGCAACTACTTCATTAAGGTTTCCTTCCTTCCTACCTTCCTTCCTACCTTCCTTCCTTCCTTCCTTCCTTCTTTTCTCCTTCCTTCCTTCCTTCCTTCCTCTCTCTTGCCCTCCATCCTCCCTCTCTGTCCTTTTCTCCCTATCTATCTATCTATCTATCCATTTTAAATTCATGATCAAATATTGTTATTGCCTCTATTCTAATCTAATTCTTTTCTAGTATTTATTTGCCACTTTTTTCTATCTATTTCTTTCACTTTCCTTGTAATCCTTCTGTACTGATCCTGCTGGCTCCATTTTTTTAGAAACAAATTACTCCTCTTTGAGCAAGGTGAAGTTTTCCAAGGCCATCTATTTACATGAGCTTTGTGGTGGGGCAGAACAGACCAACAGTCCAGGCCATTAAGTTATCGGGATCCCTAATAGGACATAGGATTGAATAAATTCTCTGTGCCTTTCCTTCCCCTAAGTGGAATGAAATTTTAGCCCTCCATGGCAGACCATGATACAGTTTCTCTTCCCCAGCTCCCCTGTACCCCCTTTCTGAAAGATTGTTTCCTACAACATGCTTCCCCCTGTCTGCTTCCCAAGACTTCATGCAAAGAGTTTGCAGGAAAGCTCCTGCTCTCGGCCTATGCATCTGTTCCCATTATTAAAAAATGAGATTATTGGATTTGCTCCTCACAATAAAGGTGGAGGTAACTATCATCTTTACTCTGCCATTTTGAAATTGTATTTCTAACACACAAATGTAATCTCATCACCCTGCGGTGGGGAAAGAAAAACTTCAATGGCATGCAATCGGGATAAAAGTAAAGTTCTGTAACATGAACTTACAAAGTCCTCATAATTCTTTTTCAGCTTTAATACTTCCATTTTACACCTTAATAGTGATGCCTTCCCTGGCTCCCACAGAAAAATTAATTTGCCCCTTTTTGTGTTCTGACTGTTATGTACGCCAGGTTTCTCCAATGTATCTTCAGCTCCCTGAGGGCAGGCAAATTGTCCTGTTTGTCTCATGAACCAAACACAGAACCTGACATACAGTAGGAACTCAGTAAATGCTTGTGGCACAAGTCTAAGAGTATCTCAAGTGCTACAGTACGTGAGAAACCATTCAAAGTTTACGTTTCTGGATTCCTTCCAACCCACGCTTCCTGTTTCATCATTTCCTGTCTGTACAGGAACAGACCATTCAGTTCACTTCCTCCTGAATTCATACATCAACGTATTTGTCAAAACAATCTATATGCGGTACTATTAATAACTGTGGTTTCTTAGACATTTGTACATAACTTTGATCAACAAAACGTCTTATTGTTCCAACATATTGACACTTCGAAAGCAAATGACTGGCCTCTTGCTACACTGTACCATTTTTAATGATGAACTGATTAAAATATTGATAAAAATGACACAATCAGTGAGAAGCCATATTCAGAAAATGCATGTACATAAAGATATGCTATAGATAGGACTTAAGGAATAGAATCAAAAGTCTTAATTCCCAATTACTATGATATAACCCTTAAGTTAGTCAAATAGTCTCTAAAAACATCCTTTCCTGCCTTTTCTCTAAGGCTTAAACACCTGTAGAAGATGCCTGAGAATGAGGGCCTAGCACTGGAACACTATGACAAGACCAAAAAAATGCAGAAATTATGTTCTTTTTAAATGTGCTCCACAACATTTCGCATACTTTTCTTAAAGGAAAATTGTATGTAACTAAAATAATACAAGTATAACGTTAAGATTCAAAGGTTTATCAAAACTGCTATGCATAGACAAACCTCAAGTAAAATCGATGCCAGTATGCACCAAAGAGATTTGCAGTATTACTATTTATTTTACACAAAATCAATACATGATACATTTTATGTAAATTGATACATTTACATAAAATGACCGTGAAGCAGGAGCCCTAAGGAAAAGGGACATGTGACTGGAACCAAACCACTGACTTCTGTGACTAACAATGCTGTGGCCTCTGAAAAAATTACAAATATGTCAGTTGTCTTTCTCATTCAAATGGAATTTCTTATATCCACATCAGCACAGCAGTCATGGGCTGTTAGCCAGGATGTTTAAAGAACCTTAAAAGAGCTGGATTTTAAGATTTTACAAAGAAATCCTTTATAACAGCATTGTACAGTCTCAAATTATACCATGGTATATTAAACAGGGCTACTTTTAAAAGGAAAACTATATAAAACATTGTGTTAGTCGAGCAATATATTTCTAGGATTTGAACTCCATGTAACCCTGTTGTATTGGACCCATTATTTAAAAGGAGACATGTTAAAAATTGGACAAAATTCTTAACCTTAAAAAAAGAATAGAACAAAAACTATAAAATTCCTTGGAACAATTTTTAAAAGAATAGGTTTATTAATCACCTAACAATATAACGTAGAGAGGGAAGAATCTAGCCTCAGTTTATCTTGTGACTAGAAAATGAGGTTTTTACAAGCCATGTATTTAAAACACCAGTCCCTATTCTTCATACTCGCACATCTCTCAGGCTCCCAGGGGTCCAAATGCACAGTGGGAAATGAAAGGTCATGGTCATCATCTCCTGTTTCCTTGGAAGCCACCACATTACTGAACTATTGATATTAAAAATAATGTCTTTGTTAGTAATAATTTTTAAAAAGAACCTAGACCTGGAAATATGACGATATTGTCAAAAGTTAACAAATAGTAGACATTTTTAATACTTTCTATACATTAAAATTTAAAAATGATTTTTTAAAAATAGGGGTTGAAGTAATTTTTTAAAATACATCAGATATCCTCCCCTTTCCTTTTTTCTGATATATAAGACAAGAGCATTGGGGAGGCATACCACCCATGGCCATCAAAAATATTCAAGCATTTATCAAGTGAAACCTGTTTTGGTAGTCGTGGTATTGCATGTGTTTTGCCCCTTTAAGGACCTTAAAAGTATTCAGCTGGAGAAAATGCATCGCCTGAACATTGACAAAGTACAGTGCTGTTAGAATCATTCACATCAAACACATCATCTGTGATTTTCTAGGTAAAATGCCAACAATGTAGCTAATCTTTTTGGTTAAACAATGCTTTTAGAAGTGCTTTAAGAGCTAAAATGAATATCTAAAAATTCTTTCAAATGCTATAAGGCCATTAGTAGACTAACACAATTGTCACCCATTTAATTAAATATTTTTAAGTCATCTCAAAGTCACATAGTGGTAGACTTTTTTGTTTTCAAAGCATCACGCTTGTTATTGATACGCTATATAATAGACAATACATTCCGAATTTCCCTTTGTTTATTAACAAGCCCTTGTAATTAACTGGCTTTTAAATCATAAGTATGATACTATTTTAATTTCCCTCACATTCACTACCCTATCATTTGAAATCACATTAAGCTGACTCTTAGAAGGCCACCTGGTGTAGTTCTATGACATTGAAGTGAGCCGTTTCGGTATGCCAGAAACAGTGACAGTCTTCTACATGAAAATCCATTTCTCTAACTGATGGCAGAACTCGGGGAAATTAATTTTTGCTATTCATAAATACCTGACAGGTTTAATGTAAATATTTTGAAAAAGCCCTCAGCGTATGCGGCACATACATTATATATGCAGCGCTGCACTGGAATATTGTGTTTGGAATCCATTCAATTTCTGGATGACTACTGCTGAAACTGTTGGAATTTTGCAAATTACTCACAGATTGCAATTTTCTCCACGTACGTGTAAATAACAACATAAGTCCCCATGAAACCTTTGAGTCACTGGAAAAAAATCAGCAATTTGACACTTATGACAAATTTCTTTGATAGGAATACTATGAAAATGCAGGTAAACCTGACAAATCGCTTAATGTTAGCCTCGCTCCCCTCCTGCGGTCCTAGTGGAAGAATGTATTCGGATGCTGTGCTCATGTTTAAGTCCGAAGGGCTGCTGCAGACTGGCTGCTGGCTGGGAAACAGCCCTAACCCCACTCGGCGACTTGGAATCTCTTTTATAAAGGTGGACATGTAATCCCTCCCTAGGATACCATGCACAGTCCACGGATACACACAAACACGTTCATTTAAGTGAATATGTAGGAGTCCTCTGTGCAGGTTCAATTCCCTTAAGGTTTTAGACACATTCCTGAAAAATCAAGTGTAACTACACAGGAAAGCCTTTTATGTAAATAAATTCTAGGAAGGAAAACCATTTGTAATGTAATAATCCTTAACTGATCCAATTTTTTAATTTTATGTTCATTTTCAAGTTTGAATATCAACAGAATAATAACTATAATGGACTGAAATGCAACAAATAGGTTAAAAATCTGTAAGTTCATAATAACACACACACACACACGCACACAAACACCAGATACAACCTGGTTGGTCTCCTTTGGAGCATGCTAGAAAACAAATCCATTATTCTGAAAACTGACAGATACAGGAAAATCTAGATTAAATCATGAATTTAATCTATCTGCCTTTTCCAAAAGAACTGTACCTCAGGTTACCAATGAGAGAGTTTCTCTTTATAGGAGTATTCCATCTAACAAATGAAGAAAGATAAAGGCATTAGAATATCAGCGCTTTGCAAATCCCTAATGAAATAATGGCCACTAACTTCACAAAACAGAGGCTATCAGATACTTGGATGAAATGAAGCCTTTGACCAATAAAGTGTTTTTCCCAAAAAAAATGAACCCGAATCAGATCAAGCTTCTTAAGGTAACTACTGGTTTCCAGGAGAAAAATGTATTAGGTACTAAAGAGATGCCATGAGCAAATCCTGAATGTGAGAAATAACAGGAAAAATGACCCAGTTTCTTCAACAAAGAAGAAGCATGGCAAAGGGAGAAATAAGGAAAAGGGAACTATAGATTAAAACCACGGGTTAAAATGCAACGGGTGGATGTTGTTTGGATCCCAATTCAAACAGACAGTTAAAAAACAAGTTATTATATTTTAGGGAAATTTGAACAATGATTAGGTATTTGATGATACAAGAAACTGCTGGCAATTTTAAGGTATAGTAATGGCATCCTGTTATTTTTTCTTAAAGTTGGTATCATGTAAATACATATTGAAGTATACATGGATGAAATAAACAATGCCTGTGAATCATTCAGAAATAACTCAGTGGGGGCTGGGCAGCAATGGGTAGAAAAGGTAGACGGAAAGAGGTCAGCTATGTGTTAATAATGGGAATGGGCAGCTATACAGGGGGTTGATATATTATGTTCTTTACTATTCATATTTAAATTTTTTTCTATTATAAAAAGTATTTTATTACACATAAAATAAGAACTAAGGAAATATTGTTTCCTCGTTAAATTCTAAAATGCATCGCCCGGCTCACTATGTAAAGTAGGAAATGACCATCTCTTGTAGGCGGTGGAGAAGGAGATGGAAAGGACTACAAAAGAAAAATAAAAGAAAGAAAGCATTTATATCTATGACAGTCAACAAGAAAGCAAAGAATAAATTTAGCTGAGGAAACCAACAATTCTCACTAGAACCTTCCCAATTGTTTGGTTGAACTAAGTAATCTCTGGATCCTTTTCTACTATGAATTCCTATAACTCTTTCTATAAGGGATGCATAGGCAAAGCATGGAGGACTCTTAGGGCAGTGCAACTGTTCTCTGTGTGTATCACAACGGTGAATATGTATGTCATTACCCATTTGTCAAAACCCACAGAATGGACAACACGAAGAGTGAGCCCCGATGTAAATGGTGAACTTTGGCCAACAATAATATGCCGTGCGGGTTCATTGGCTATAACAAGTGTACCTACCACTCTGGTGAGGGGTTGTGGGGTGGCTGTGCATAGGTGCAGGCATGGCGCAGATGACAAGTCTCTGTACGTTTTGCCCCATTTTGCTGTGAATCTAAAACTACTCTTAAAAATAGTCTATTTAAAAGAGAAAAAACTAACAGTGGAATTGCTGGGTCAAAAGGTATATCCATTTTTAGTTTTTTTAGAAAATTCCATACTGTTTTCCATAGTGGTTGTACCAGCCTGCACTCCCACCAGCAGTGCACTAGTGTCCCCTTTTCTCCACAACCTCTCCAACACTTGCTGTTTGTTGCTTTGTTTATGAGGGCCATTCTGACTGGTGTCAAGTGGTATCTCATTGTGGTTTTAATTTGCATCTCTCTGATAGCTAATAGCTAGCGATATCGAGCATCTTTTCATGTGTCTCTGGATCCTCTGTATGTGCTAGGACTATATCCTAAGAACCCTGAAACACCAATCCAAAAGAACCTATGCACCCCTATGTTTATAGCAGCACAATTTACAATAGCCAAGTGTTGGAAGCAACCTAGATGCCCATCAGTAAATGAATGGATCAAAAAACTGTGGTACATTTACACAATGGAATTCTATGCAGCAGAAAGAAAGAAGGAGCTCATACCCTTTGCAACTGCATGGATGTAACTTGAGAGCATCATGTTAAGCGAAGTAAGCCAGGCAGTGAAAGACAAATACCATATGATCTCACCTTTAACAGGAAGCTAATCAACAAAACTAACAAACAAACATAATATAACCAAAGACACAGAAATTGAGAACAGGCTGAAAGTCACCAGAGGGGAGAGGGGAGGGAATTTCAGGGGAAAAGGGGAAGTAATTACAGGAACAAGTATAAAGGACACATGGACAAAAACTATGGCGGGGGGTGGAAATGGGAGGGAGGAGGGGAGGGCTGGGGTGGTGGGTTCGGGTGAGAATAAAAGACAGAAAACTGTACAAGATCAACAATTAAAATAAAAAAATTGGATAAAAAAGAGAAAAAACTATAAAACACTCATGAGCATGATGCAAAAATGCAGAACGCTGCTGCTTCTTAAAGCTCTATGGTTGTCTCTAAGTGTAAATAATCTTAAAACATTTTAGAACATTATAAAAATTGGGGGTGATTGCCTAGGGATAGAGAGTTGGGACGAAATGAAAAGTGACTGTTAATACAGGGTTTCTTTTGGGATAATAAAAATGTTGCAAATTGGTGTGGTACTGGTTATAAAACCCTGTGTATATACTAAAAACCATTGGGTCTCCCATTCTAAGGGGGCGAATTGTGTGGTATGTGAATATCTTGATAAAGCTCTTATTTTAAAAAGATATCTGGGGACTTTTATATCTCTATGTAGAAAAAGAAAAACAGAAAATTACTTGTGAATGTCCTAAGCACTATGGATTTCATAAGATTATTTACATTTGCATTCAACTAACTGACACAAAATTTCAGCCTGAAACTTTGGGGAAGAGGCATGTTGCTAAGACAACAGGTTTGGAATCCGATAGACCCAGGTTTGACTCCTGGCTCTGCTACTCATTACTGTTGACCTCAGACAAATGAGTTACCCTCTCTCAGACTCAGTTTCTCATCTATAAAATAATGATTTCTACCTAATAAATGATATGAATTGCCTCACATGGGATAAAGAACCTAATGCTCAAAACATGGAAATAATTATAATTTTTTCTGTGAAAATATGCAGCAAAACTTTCAAAAAAGGAAATATCTAATTAGTATTTATTATAATAATTTTTTTCTGCCCTAGCTGGTGTGGCTCAGTGGATTGAGCACCAGCCTGCCAGCTGAAAGGTCACTGGTTCGATTCCCAGTCAGGGCACATGCCTGGGTTGCGGGCCAGGTCCCCAGTTGGGAGCATGAGAAAGGAAACTGATTGTTTCTCTCACACATCAACATCTCCTTCCCTCCTTTTCTCCCTCCCTTCCCCTCTTTCTAAAAATAAATTTAAAAAATCTTTTAAAAAATAAAATAAGAAAAAGTTTTCCAATGGTTGTAGTTGGACGTTAGTCATGAACAAGCTAGACATGAGCAGACTTAATAATAATAATGATAACCTAATTTAATATATATTTGTATCACCTAACCAGAGATGTTTTATAAATGCCTGAAAATATTTCCAGTACTACCACTACTATTACAAAAACTACTAATATATGCTGAATATCTTAATCTCACTTATTTACATATAAAATAAAGGGTTTAAATGAATATTTAATGAAAATAATACAAAGGGATCCTTAACAAGCTAAGTTGATTATTTCATTATGATACCTTGCACTCATACAGAGACTCTTAAATTGCTTAAAGAAAAAGGATCTTAGGAGCCATAATGTCTATTGTTTAGAGGAAGAACTGAGAGAGAAAATCATTCATTCATTCAACCATTCTACAAACACTTGCTAAATTCCAAGCACCATGCCACGCCTGGTGGATTAATGATGAATTTTGCCCACCAGGAGTTCCCAGGCTATTGCCACACCCAAAGAAGCAAGTAAATAATTCCAATGATGAGATAAATGCTAACAGCGGGATATATAAAGTATTCCTGAAGCATAAAGTAAGGTGCTTTAAAGTATGGTGAATTGCAAAAATCAGGAATCTTTCACTACCATGGAGTGTCAGTGACCAGGTAAAGGACAAAATTCTCAAGCCCTGGTGTCTGGTTCATTTATTCACCAAATACGTGCTGAGGTTACAGATTGAATGTTCCCAAGGAGCTTCCAGACAATGTAAGTAATTATATTAATGTCTTAAAAGTGTTAGAGTAGAGCATACGGTGGGCATTAAGGGAGCATAGGGCAGAAGAATCTCAAGGCAGTAATTTTGCATTGACATTTTTAATTTTTGTGGATCTTTGTGAAACAAACTCTTTAAGTTACATGAGCCATCCTGTCTTACCTAGTTCACCTCCAAATTTTAAAATTTCTCCTATGTTTTGCAAAGATACAGAATCTTTCTCCACTTAAGTAAATTATCAGTTTAAAGTTTTAAATATTAAGCTGATTACTAATTACCTGCTATCTAGATGAGTCCTGGTTTATCCTTAGAATAAAAATTATTATAGGCTCAAATAATATGCGGCAAGTAAAATATAACCGTAAAATAATGATATGTGAGTATTGGTATCATTATAACTCCATTAGCATGCATGACTGACAAATGCCTGTTAAGAGCTCAAGATGTGGGTACCATGAATTTGTTCTCACAGATTCTCCTGGCCAATACACCTCCCCCAATTCCATTCATATCTGACACAATTTGCACCAGCAGAGTGAGAAGATCTGTGTGAGTTTAGCAGCTTCCTTCTCTCATTTCTACAAGAAATATCATGTGCTGGGTACCTTGGGAAACTGGGGAGTCCAAATGGCTTCTCATACTTTATCTCCCTGGAAGTTAAAACAAGAGACTGTATATCGCTTTTAAAAGCATTTTCTTCAATTTTACTCCTTACTGATACAGTACACTCACAGGATAAAATACTCTCCAACATTCATTCTATTTTTTCATTCTATTTATTTTCTCTATTGTGCTCTTGTCCTCTTTTCAGAGTTTGCAGCTTGAGATATGTTATAGATTTCAGATGGTCTTTAGAGCCAACAACCACCAAAAAAAGTTAGGAAAAAACAAAACAACACAATAAAATAAAAACATATACTAAAAGATGCCCAATATACATTGCTTGGTGATAAAAAAGATAAGGGAGAAGGAAAGAGGAAGAAAACTAGAGAAAGGAAGAGGAGGAAAAGAAAAAGAAGAGGAGGAAGATGAGAAAAATAAGTAGAAGACCATTAGCAAAAGGAAGGCAATAATAATACCACCTTTGAATAGAAACACTCCCATCCTTTATTTTTTAAAGTATATTTTATTGATTATGCTATTACAGTTGTCCCATGTTTTTTCTTCCTTCTATCCCCCTCGGTCCTGCATCCTCCCTCCCTCCAGTATTTTTCACCTTCATTCATGTCCATGGGTCATACATATAAGTTCTTCATTTCCTATACTATTCCTAACTTCCCCCTGTCTATTTTGTACCTACCGATTATGCTTCTTATTCCCTGTACTTTTTCTCCCATTCTCCCCGCTTCCCCCCTGCTGATAACCCTTCATGTGGTCTCCATTTATGTGATTCTGTTCCTGTTCTAGTTGTTTGCTTAGTTTGCTTTTGTTTTTTAGGTTCAGTTGTTGACAGTTGTGAGGTTTTTGTCATTTTATTGTTCATAGTTTTGATCTTTCTCTTAGATAAGTTTCTTTAACATTTCATATAATAAGGGCTTGGTGATAATGAACTCCTTTAACTTGACCTTATCTGGGTATCATTTTATCTCTCCTTCCATTCTAAATGAAAGCTTTGCTGGATAGAGCAACCTTGGATGCAGGTCCTTGCCTTTCATGACTTTGAATAGTCCTTTCCAACCCCTTCTTGCCTGTAAGGTTTCTTTTGAGAAGTCAGCTGATAGTCTTATGGGAACTCCTTTGTAGGTAACTGCTTCCTTTACTCTTGCTGCTTTTAAGACTCTCTCCTTATCTTTAATCTTGGGTAACTTAATTACGATGCATCTTGGTGTATTTCTCCTTGGATCCAACTTCTTTGGGACTCTCTCAGCTTTCTGAATTGCATGTCTATTTCCTTTGACAGATTGGGAAAGTTTCCCTTCATTATATTTTTAAATAAGTTTTCAATTCCTTGCTCTTCCTCTTCTCCTTCTGGCACCCCTATGATTAGGATGTTGGAAAGTTTAAAGTTGTCCTGGAGGTTCCTAAACCTCTCCTCATTTTTTTGAATTCTTGTTTCTTCATTCTGTTCTAGTTGAATGTTTATTTCTTCCTTCTATTCCAAATCATTGATTTGATTCTCGGTTATCTTCCTTTCACTGTTGGTTCCCTGTATATTTTTCTGTATTTCACTTTTCATAGCCTCCACTTTTTCCTCTATTTTGTGACAATACTCAGCCATTTCTGTGAGAATCCTGATTACCAGTGTTTTGAATTCTGCATCTGATAGTTTAGCTATCTCCTCATCACTTAGTTCTATTTTTGCAGCTTTCATCTGTTCTTTCATTTGGGCCATATTTCTTTGGGCACACCAGTCTGGTTGAATGCTTTTTCTTTAACTCCTTGGTTATCAGACTTCCATACAGTTTGATTTTCTGGAAGTTCTGGTTGTTTTTTGTTTTTAAATTAGTTGTTATCCTTTTTTTGGTTGTGCAAGGAAGCAAAGTGTATCTACCTATACCTCCATCTTCTCAAATTCCCTTTATTGAATAATATCTTGCAACCTACAATGGCGCTTGCTCCTCTCTCTTGTATTTCAGTCCCTTCTGCTGCTTCCCACAAGCAAACTAGGCCCTTCTGGTGCTGGTTCCTGGGTGGGTGGGCTTGTGTACATTCTAGGACCCTGTGGGTCTCTCCAATGTGCTCTCCTGTGAGGCTGGGAGTCTCTCCCGGCACCTCAACCCCCACACATGTTTTCAATTGGTGCTTTTAGGCTTTATTTCCCACTGCTGGGACCCTGGGTTGCGCACTCTGTCTCCCTGTTTTTGCCTGGTTTATCTGCACATGAATGTGTGTCCACAGTCAGCCAGCCACCTTGCGCACCAGGGGTCTGCAAGCCGCCACCTTTGCGCCCAGGACCTCCAACCACTGCTTTTTCCTGCTGCAATCCCTCTCCACCAGCCACCAACTCTGTTCCTCCTACCAGTCTGGATGAATGGTTGTCAAACTTCCTTACAGTTCAATTTTTCTGTCAGAGCTGATTGTTTTTTGTTTCTAAATGTTTGTTGTCCTTAATTTTGGTCATGCGAGAAAGCACAGTGTGTCTACCTACATCTCCATCTTGGCCAGAAGTTCCCCTATCAACACAGTACATTTCTTACAGGAGAGAAAGAATAACTCAGAAAAAACAAGGGCCACAAGCAGAGAAAACAGTTACAAAGAACTTGGAATGGGCAACATATGCCGGGATGGATGGCTATGGACCAGTGATTGTCATGTGTGTCCTGGCTCCCCCGCCCCTTTTTTGAATAGAAATATCCTTAGTAGTTATCCAGTGCCTATCCCACCACTGCACATGAGTGTGTTGTGGGAGAAGATGGGCGGATAACTTTTCTTTTTTGGTTCACAGGTCTTCAGAGAGAAAACATACTGAAGAAACTGCACATCCGAGGGCCTCATTTGCACCTGAACTTGATTTGGATGACAAGTTCCTAGACAACTTCAAGTTGTTGTCATGATGGCATGACATGAGAGCATCAGGGTGCATCTTAAGTCTATCTTAGTTTGAGGGCAACTGTAAATAATTTCTGACTTCAGCTCACCTGAAGATAGGACACCTCTCCAGTGTCTGTCTTCAACAATGAGCTTCTAAGGATTGAGTATCAAGGTCTCTTCCAGAACATGGAGAAGGGTCATGAATTTTAATAACTCTAAATCCTCTAAGTCCTCCCAATTTACCTACAAATTCTCTAAGGATCATTGGCCTAGATCTGCTGAGAAAAATCATTCCCCAGGCTTCATCGACTTGGGCTTTTCTCCCTTCCATTGTTCTTCTGAGCACTTTCTTCTTTCCACCTTACTTCAGCCACTCCTTTTAACTGTGAGAGCTATTCCTTTCTAAATCTATCTTTTTAGAAAGCTATATAATGATTGAAAGCCAGAGCTCTGGAGACAGATCACTAAATCAAATCAAGTGACTTTGCCACTTAGTAGCTTTGTAATCCTAGATAAGTTGCCTAACCTCTCTATGCTTCAGTATCATCATCTATAAAATTGGGATAATAATAGTACTGACCACATAAGGCAGTTGTGCAAAAGAAGGAGATGAAATGCTTTAACACTACCTACCATGGGGTGAGCACTCCATAAATGTAGATCCATAAGGTTTACCACAAACAAAATTCCCCTACATTATCTCTCTTTTAATTTGGTCCTTAAACCACCCAGTGGAGACAGGCTACACTGATATTATTATCTCCATGGCTCATGCTGAAGAAACAAGAGATATTAAATAAATAATACAGGGTCACACATATTTATGACTACATCGAGCACTCTTCCCACTGCACCACACTGCACATGAAATAAGAGGAGCAGGTACCATGACCATCACAGTAAGTGAAGAACTTGGTTCCCCCAGAGTCTAAGTGACTCACCCACGATAATATAGCCAGTTAATGGTAGAGTGTTGATGAATGGAACTATTACACAATGATTGAAAATGGTTTAATTTACTCATGTACAAAATAAAGACAATATAATAGTAACTACCTCACTGGATTGTTAGAACTACAGGGCATAATGTATATTGAGTTCTAAGCACAATGCCTGGCACATAGAAATGTATTTAGTAAGTATATATCTCCTGCACCCTACATCAA
This sequence comes from Glossophaga mutica, assembly GCA_039655065.1. Classification (NCBI taxonomy): domain Eukaryota; kingdom Metazoa; phylum Chordata; class Mammalia; order Chiroptera; family Phyllostomidae; genus Glossophaga; species Glossophaga mutica. Next base: position 142,283,415 of record CM077308.1, read on the forward strand.
AGACTTCTTTTGACTAAACCATGCTGACTCAACTCTTTTACTTTTTAAGGTTTTTTTAGAGAGGGGGAGGAAGGGAGAAAGAGATGGAGAGAAACATCAATGTGTGGTTGCCTCTCACACACCCTCTACTGGAGCCCTGGCCCATAACCCAGGCATGTGCCCTGACTGGGAATCGAACCGGTGACTCTTTGGTTCACAGGCTGGCACTCAATCCACTGAGCCACACCAGCCAGGGCTCACTTCTTATGTCTTTGTAGTAAAAGATAAAGTCTCTCAAGGCTTTGGTTAATTATTTTTAGTAAATTATTCTTGACATCTTGCTATGTATGTATCAATACAAAAAGTGCTTAATAAAAACAAACAAAGTATTGTCATTTATTAGATGATCTTTCAGCTCAGAAGAGGAGAAAATCATGATGAAAATTATACAGGTTCAAAATTACAAACTGGAAACCAGCTATTTGGGGACAATAAACACTTAAATAAAACACATAGCACTCTCTATGAACACATATCTCCTCTTCAAAATATGTTTCAAAGGAAGATGTTATGTCCCAGTTTGTTTATAAACACATGTACAGAAGGGAAAAGTTTAATTTCCATCAGTAGAAGGAAGCACTCTATCTCACCACGGGTCTTGAATGGCTTTAACAAGTCCGAGACACACAGCAGCAGCAATTTCACCTTTCCCAGCACTCCATTGTGCTGAAGCATCTCGTGGTATTTTGTGATAGTATAAAAAGTTTATCCATCCAGAGGTTCAATACTTAAAAATCAGTTCCATATCATTTTTATCATGTTTGGCCCTAAAACAGCTCAAAAAAAATGTGGCGCACTGTTTTCCTTAGGCACCATTATAAACAGAAAAATGTATCAGATGGGAGGTGTGTACTGGACTCTCTTACCCCTCAAATCTGGAGCCCATCCTCCCCCTGTTAGCATTCAATCTGCGGCACTGCAGCATCACCTCTTCAAGATGCTGTGCTCTAAGATAGTCTTCCCACTCACATTCGTCATGAACATGCACTCGCTCCCTCGATTTCATCCAGGCATGTCCACACAGCTTGGCTCCATCCACCAGAACTATACATCATATTCAGACAGCTAAGGACACTTGTACTCTGGAGAACACCCATGTTACCATTTACCGTGAAGTCCTACAGGTTCGAGTGGGAGAGAAGTAGCTTTCCCACATGTTTTTGGTCTTTACAAAATTTTGTATAATACTATACAAAACTCTTTGCAATGGGAAATAGTTTAAGGTCAAAAATTCGAAGCTTGTATAGGTGCAATGAGAGTAAAGAATCTGAGTTGACTAATGTTTCAAAAGTCTACTTCTATCTGCAAGAATATATAGTAGACATGCTTTCTGTTGTCATGCTGGATTATTCCTCCTACCTTCACAGCTGTTTTAGACACAACCTTTAGCAAACACTAAGTGCTTTCTTTTCAAAAATAGCACTGCAGATATCACATTAATATACAACATATCTTAAAGGTGTGCAGAAACCAACAAAGTCAGTAACACATAAGAAATAGTGCAAATCGTCATGCCACGTGGTGGCTGTGACTGTGCATGATGGCCCCTTGATGATCCTGCATGCCTAGGGACAGACATGTCAGAGAGACAAACTGGTGTTTTGGTCTAAAAAACAACAGCAAAGCACTATATTTAAAAAAAAAAAAAAACAAAAACCTGTTATTCTTTTCCTGCCCATTTCTCCATATCCCCAGGCTGTCTCCTCCAAAACCAAACAGCGAAAAAAGATTTGCCACACTGCCCCAGTTTTGCCCACCTTGGCTCCACCCCTTAAGCCCCACCAAACACTTGCTAGCAGCAGAGCCAAGACATGTAGGTGATTTGTTAAGTGAAAAGAAAAACTAAGTGGTTTCCTAAGAAAAGCAAAAGAAAAAAATTCAAATATATGGAGAGGGCGTATTGAAAAATCACAGTGTAAAACATCATTCACTTTAGGAAACAAATTAATTAAACTGTTAAATGTCAAACAAGACCCCTTATTACTCACGTCAGTGAAATTTCAACTCAGTAATAGGTGTGATTGAGATGTCACCTAATTGTTGATGATCTTTCTAGCTAAATTGTTCTCACACAGTAGCATCAAGGCCTTGAGATGAAATATTCATGAATGTCAAAATCTTCCTTTGGGGGTTACCCATTTGGCCTGTAACTGAGGATACTGCCATTTTCCTCTTTTTTCCATTACACCTTTCAAAACTTCCTGAACACCTGCAGATCGCAAAAAAGCTGGACTGTGCTCACTACAGGCTGCAACGTAAAATGAGGAGTACCACTCCCTGTTGAGACAGTGTAGAGAGGTGTTATAGACTCTGTGCAAAAATAAAACCATCTTTTCAAAAAAATGAAACTACACCACCGACTTGCATCATACCATACACCAAAATAAACTCAAGATGGAGAGAAGACTTAAATATAAATTGTGACACTATAAAAGTCCTAAAGGAGAACATAGGCAGAAAACTTTCAGCTATCCCACACAGCAATATCTCCACTGATACATCCCCTTGGGCGAGGGATTAAAGGAAAGAATAAACAAATGGGACTACATCAACCAAAAAGCTTTTGCATGGCTAAAGAAAACAGCAACATAACGGAAAGGGAACCAGCCGTTTGGGAAAACATATTTGCCAATGGTACCTCTGACAAGGGTCTCATCTCCAAAATATATAAAGAACTCACATGACTCTATACTAGGAAGACAAACAAATCCCATTAAAAAATGGGCAAAGGACCTGAACAGACACTTCTCCAAAGAGGACATACAGAAGGCCCAGAGACACATGAAAAAATGCTCAACATCACTAGCCATCAGAGAGATGCAAATTAAAACCACAATGAGATATCACTTCACACTGGTCAGAATGGCCTTCATAAACAAAGCAACAAACAACAAGTGCTGGCGAGGATGTAGAGCAAAGGGAACCCTAGTGCACTGTTGGTGGGAATGCAGACTGGTGCAACCACTGTGGAAAACACTATGGAATTACCTCATAAAACTAAAAATGGAACTCCTTTTGACCCAGAAATCCCATTGCTGGGATTTTACCCTAAGAATCCTGAATCACCAATCCAAAAGAACCTATGCACCCCAATATTCATAGCAGCATTATTTACAATAGACAAGTGCTGGAAAGTGTAAGTGCCCATCAGTAAATGAGTGGATCAAAAAACTATGGTACATTTACACAATGAAATTCTATGCAGCAGAAAGAAAGAAGGAATTCCTACCCTTCGTGACAGCATGGATGGAACTGGAGAGCATCATGCTAAGTGAAATAAGCCAGGCGGGGAAAGACAAATACCATATGATCTCACCTATAAGTGGAACCTAATCAACAAAACAAACAAGTGAGCAACATAGAACCAGAGACTTGGAAATAAAGAACAAACTGACAGTCATGGGGGGAAGGTTAATGGGGGAAAGAAGGGGAAGGGGCAAATGAAGGAACATGAATAGAGGACTCTCGGGCACAGACAGTGGTGGGGATTGACTGGGGGAGTGGGGAGATGGGGCAGGGGAGAGCAACTGGAAAAAAGGTTGGACAACTGTAACTGAACAACAATAAAAAAGAAAAAGAAAACCATCTTTTATTTTCCCCTCTAGAATAAAATTTCATACTTCTAAAAGTACACCATTGAAAAATTTAAATAGTCTGTTAAAAGATGAGCAGTGGAAAATTATTACTGTAATTTCCCTAATTTTATATTTCATTAATTCTTAAGTTATACAGGAAATATATTAATCAAAATTGAAGATTTCTCTCCAGACGCAGGTTGGTTCCAGACACAGTACATCTTTTCTAATGCATTTTTCCATTGTTTTTACTCAAAGAAGTTTTTTAAAATTTATTTTTGGTCTCCTTAGCAATGGCTTGTAGTTATTTAAAAAATGTATCTATAGTTTTTTAAGAAATTCTAGTAATCAAAAACTTGATTAACAAACACATATACATTTATGATATAATAATAACTCTTTTTAATTAATTTTTTATTGTTGTTCAATTACAACTTTTCTCATTTTTCCCCCATTTACTCTCAGGCCACTTGAGATCCCCAAAAGCTTTCTTATTTGTAAAGATTAAGCAGTAGCCCTGACCAATGCAGCTCAGTCTATTAGGTGTCATCCCACAAAGTAAAAGGTCACCAGTTCGATTCCTGGTCAGGGCACATGCCTGGGTTGTGGGTTCTGTCCCTGCTTGGGGCACATACAAGAGGCAACCGATAGATGTTCTCTTTCATATCAGTGCCTCTCACCTTCTCTTTCTCCGTCCTTTCCCCGCTCCCTAAAAATAAATAACAAAATCTTTAAAAAATGACTGAGCTATATTCAAAATAATCTTATTGTTGGTAAGTATGTTTATTTTTTAATAGTACACAATAATACTATATGTGAAAGGCAGTATAGTTAAAATCAACATGTAGAATTTCTGAGTAATGAGTTAACAGCATGTCTCTTTAGCCATACCAAATACAGCTATTTCAATATTTAGAAAGGCAGTCTTAACAAATTAAATTTTTAACCTTTGAAAAGGAGATGGCTTCCCTTGGTTATGTGCTAGACAATGAACCTAAATCTCTCTCCACTATGTCCTCTGTCCCCTGAACCCACTATCTGGCTAAGACTCGAGCCTAAGCAGAAGAAACCAACAAAAACTAAACTAGAAAGGCATGCTGAAAATAATTCAACAGCATGACTTCCCTCTGACCTAACACTATGGCATTTACTTCATTAAGTGTTTCTAAAAGCCTCCCAGTGGGAAAGGTACTTAATTTATTTACTACATGAGTCTAACGAGAACTGTGAAAGAAATTTTAAGTAAACCGGCTTGCTTTGGAGTAGAATTATTGTAGAATTATTGGAACATTTGGTGCTCTGTATGAGGTTGTCTTTTCCACCCATCAGCCACCCTAATGCACTTCACCATAAGCAATGAGACATTTTTGTTTGGCTTTGAGGATATACTTCCTGATATAATTTTGGTAATAATGAGAAATTCACAAGAGAAAAAAAATAGCAGAACCAACAACACAAAAAGAAGCCTGCTTATCTGTGGCTCTTGTTCGTTAGACTCTCGTTCTAATAAACAGATGTCAATGCCTTGTGTCCTCACCACTCCGCCCACCACACAGTGTCCTAACGCTCAGATGACATGTAGGGGAAGAGCCCAAAACCCACCTCGCACCAGACTGTATGCACATTTGGACAAAGAACTGACGGACCCTGATGAGTCTTATCACCTAAGTTCCCCTCTGCTCTTCCCAGCAATCTACCACACATTCCAACGTGCCATGCTGTACTTCCAAACCCAGAATTTCTAACCCCAAAATGACCATTCTTGCTCCCAAAAGAGTTCCCCCTCCCAAATTCCTTCACTCATTAATACCACTATTCCCTCAACTTTTTAAGTCGTATATATATATACGTATATATATCTTTGATTCTCGTAACAGAGTAGACCCATCCATTTCCTATTTCCCCCAGAAGTAAGACCTCCGTGACTGACAGGTGGATGAACCAACTGTTCCAATGGCCATTTACCTCCCCGAAGCAACCGTGTTCTAGGATATCTTATCAACATCACAGATATTCCTCACAGAGCTTGAAGAGCTACTTTCGTCAGGCTCTAAACATGTTTTACACAGTGTAACAAGTCTTTATCACCCTAATTCAAAATTCTCCCTAGATCCTCCCAGGTCCCCCGAAGAGCCCCTGCAGTGACCAGAACCACTTTCCCAAAAAGCTTTTTAGACACCAAAGCCAGCATCTGAAGAACTGGTCCAGCAGTATATCTAACTCCTCTGGTGGAAATGAGAACCACAAGTGAGGCCCCACTGACTCCTGGGTATCATCTTTGGAGGTGATATGCTATTAATCCTAGGTCCCTCTCTGGCCATTCCCTTCTCCCACCCCTTAGAGTTATTCAGAGTTTAAAAAATAAAAGTATATTGGGTCAGCTCTGTCTGCCACTTAGCCTGGTACAGAGAAGCAAGCGGTCCACACAAGCTACCCAGCTTCTCAGAGGCTGGGCAGGCCTCCCATCCAACAGTGAACATGCTAAACTAGCCACTGCACCATCCTATAAACCATAGCAACTATGGCCTAGAATTACCCAAACTATTCCTTCATATATACTTAATTATTTTAAAATATTAAGGAAGGCAATAGGGAGAAACCCAGGCATAAATATCATTAACATTGCAATCACCCTGACATATAATTGACCTTGCACTTAATCTGTCAGAATCTCCTATTAATACTGTCATTCAAAACTGTTTACTGAGCATCTACCGTGTGTCAGGCCCTAGTCTAAGAGCTGAAAACAGAGCAATGCAGGAGACAAAAAGTGTCCCTGCTCTCATGGTGTCTGCACTCTCATTAGTCCTCACATGGCCTTTTTTATCATCTCAGCATCCTTTGCTTTGGAATTGGATACCCTTGATTAATTTGCACAGCACTTCCTCTTTCAACTTTCTACTTAATATAAACTACAACTGCCATAAACCAGTGATCACCTGCCCTCAGAACAAGGCAATACTAAGCTTGCTTAGTCCTTAGCGAGGGGACACCTTGGATGTGGTTGGACAATCTGGGCCATCTATGGCATGCTAGCCTAAAAATGCCTCATTTCACCAAGTTCACCCTCTGCTGCCCTCTCTCTAGTCAGTCACCAAGGTGCCAAAGGTATTTTTGATACATTACCTGACACAAACATGAAGTACATTTTATCTTATTCCTAAACACATTTGCCCATCTTGGATATGGGCCCTAACCCTAATCTATTCATTCGGGTTCTTCATCCCTCTTGTGCTTTTCCTCAAGGCCTCTACAGAACCTTTTACCCTCTGCTTCCTCTAAGGGCTGAGGGATTTGCTTTTTAAACTTTTCTATCTTGGAAGCTAGCAAAAATGTCTGTCTCAGCTTTTACGGTGCCCTGTCTACACTGTCAGAATTAAGTCAAGGTACACAGTGATCAGAATACACCCTTTCCAGTGCTCCTGCCCAAGAAGGGGGAGAGGAGTGAGTGCTGTAGGCTGCAATGAGAGGAAGGTATGATGGGAACTTGTCCATTATCCCAGGAGAAGCTCTCCTTGCATGCGCACCATGCGCTTAAAACGAATCTCTCTGAAGTCTCATGGTCCACGTGTGCAAGGGAGCTTATGACAGTAAAGCATCCGTAAAGCTGGATAATCAAAATTTAAAAACAATGAGGAATAGAAATACCAGGTATCCAATGCATATTTTAGTTGCTATAAATAAACAGTAAATTTAACTCATATTTCTAGAAGTCTCGGTGCATAGAAATGTAGTTTGTTCATCTGTTCGTTCATTAATTCAACAGTTATTGACTCACCACTACATACTGGTCACAGTCACATGCTCCGGCCACCTGTCCTCTGTCCCCCATCTAATTCAGTAGGAAGAGTGGAGTGGGGAGGGGGCAGGCTGGGGCCTGGCAGTGGGTGAGCTGGCTGTCTGCAGTGGGCCACGCAGAAGGGCTGCCTGAGGGAATTTCTCCCTCCACATGGGAAGGAAATCATGACCAACAGCCGGCACCAATGCTGAAATAAACACATGTAGCCAATTATCAAAGCTCTCATCAGAATATGTTTAACAAGATTTCTTGTGAATAACATTAACACCAAATGTAATTAAATAGGTTCCTTTCTGACCTGGCTCTATACACGTACATGGGTATCCCATACCATTGCAAGTGCCTCAGGAGAACCTAGGGATACTGACATTCGTTTTATTTACTTGAAAAGGGAAGCTTGTTTATATTAACCTTATTTTAAGAAAAAAATATAAATCAAATAAAAATTCAATATAAAGCAAGTATAATAAAACCATGTTAAGTTGGCTATGTGCCATGCCTTTCAAAATTTTATACAGATACAGACTGAGGTACACATATGTTTCATTTTGTCTTTAACCAGTTGGCCTTCCAATACAGAAAAACCATCAGTTTCATTGTGTTGTAGTTCCACACATCATATCCCAAGAACTGAAACAGCACAAAAAAGGCAGGGGATTCTTGAAAGGGAAGCAATAATGAAAAGGTAAGAAGAATATTCTTTAAATTTAGGTATATGTAGGTCAGAAGAAGTAGCATACTGTCAAAATGAGATAAATGAAAGAATAATTTTGTGCCACATTTAAAATGCATCCAGAAAAGCTAAATAATAATAATAATAATAATAATAATAGCTGCCACCCACTGAATACTTACAACCTGCCAGACCCCATGCTGAGTGCTGTGTGTGTTTCCTTATTTCATCCCAATACCAAACCTATGGTTTATTTGCCTCAGTTCAAAAAGACAATGAGACAGAGCAAGGTGAAATTATTTGTCTAAAGTCAAAGGTTGGTGAAGGGGAGGCATTAATAACTTTATGCCCTGTTTTTAACCACTACACTATTGCTTTCTATAAAAAAAGAAAAACGTTGTTCGATGTACAGAACGACAGAGAAATGGCCGAGCATCGGATGGCTTTGCCGTGCAAGGCGGCGGCAGCTGCCTGGAGTCTGAGCCCCTTGGGAAGCAGCAGCACCAGGAGGCACAAGGGCCACAGCCGACTTGATTAAGGAAGATGGAGGGGAAAACAGCGGGTGCTCCGCCCTCTGCCCACAGGCACACAAAGTTCTCAGAATGTTGTCATCCATATTTCACTGTTCTAAAGTCTGAAATGACAGAAGGTAAGGTCTATGTATGCAAATTGTGTAGTGATATTGGAAGATAAGTGCTACGAAAACAAGAAAAAGAAGAGCAAGGTCAAGGAACAGGGGTGAGGAGGGGAAGTGAGAAGACTGGGGAGGGTGGTGTGCACACCCTCTGGGCGGTCTCATTGCACCAGGGAGGACCAGCGGGCACAAAGACTTGAAGTGACGGAGCCAGCCCAGTGTTTTCTAGGGGCAGAACAGGCCCGCGAGGGACACGCTGGAGCAAGAGCCCTGGGCGGTTTTAGGAGGCAGATCTTTGGGCCTTCGGCTGAAGTATCTTTTCACTTTCAGACAACTTCCAAAGGTACAATGTAATGATTGAGAATGTGGGCCATGGAATTGGTGGATACTAAACTCCGAGGTGGAAAATGTGATGAGAGAAAAGATATTTGCAAAAATTAGGAATAAAACTATCACATGATGCAGAAATTCCACTTCTGGGTATTTATCCAAAGAAAATGAAAACACTCATTTGAAAAGTAATACACACCCCAAAGTTCATTGCAGCATTATTTACTACGTGTTAGCTAAGACACGGAAAAAAACCTAAGTGTCCACAGACAGATGAATGGAGAAAAGAAAATGCGATATGGGTATGCCATAAAAATTATATTTTGCCATTTGTGACAACAAGAATGAACCTTGAGGGCATTATGCTAAGTGAAATAAGTCAGACAGAGAAAGATAATACTGATGATTTCACTTAAATGTGGAATCTAATCAAACATGCAAAGAAAAAAAATGACCTCGCAGATAAAGAGAACAGATTGGTAGTTGCCAGAGGTGGGGAGCTGGGAGTGTAGGAGAAGTGGGTAAAGGAGTCAAAAGGTACAAATTTTCAGGTATAAAATAAGTAAGTCATGGGGAAGAAATGTACAGCATGGTAACTATAGCTAATAATACTCTTGCATGTTTAAAAGTTGCTATGAAAATATCAAAAGTTTTCATCATAAGGAAAAAAATTTCTAACAATGTATGGTGACAAATGTTAACTAGATCCATTGTGGTAATCATTTTGCAATATATATGAGTGTCAAATCATTAAATTGTACACTTAAAACTAATAAAATATTATATACATATATCAGTTATACCTCAATAAAAAATGCAGTATATTTGCATAGTTTCAAAGTATCTCTCCACAAGATAGTTATTAATTTCAAATGGATATCAGTGTTACAACAGAGAAACCTAAGAAGCACCACTATAACCACATGACCAAGGTTAATACCACCACTAATAAGTCACCTTGATATCATGTAACTCCAGATATGTGCACTGAGAAAAGCCACACCGCTTTTGTGGTATTCTAGTCAAATCTTCATAACTTCAATATAATCATGAAGGAACATCAAATTAAAATGGGAGGACATTCTAAAACGTTACTGACCAGTACTCTTCCAAGTGTCAAGGTCATAAAAGATGAATTGTCACAGATTTTAAGAAACTGAAGAAACATGACAACTAAATGCAATACGTTGTCATGGACTGCATCCTGGACTGGAAAGAAAAAGACATTGCTAGGAAAACTGGTGAAATTTGAATAAAATCTGTAGAGTAGTTAATGGTAGTGAATCAAGTTGATTTCACGATTTTGATCTTTATTCTACGGTACTGTAAGATGATAACACTAAGGGAAGCTGGGAGAAGGGTATTTGGGAACACTCTTTTTTTTTCTTTTTCATATTTTCTGCAAACCTACAATGATTTCAAAATTAAGAGGCAAAAAGAAAGAAGTAGGAGCACTAAGCTACTGGGGACACTCAGCCTGAGCTCCAGCCCTCGTGAGCACACCAGGTTCCAGGGAGAAGCGCGTCTGGCTCTTCCCTGCGCCTCCGTGTCCTCTCCACAAAGCTGCTCGAGTTCAAGCCCCACGGTGACCCACAGCACATGCGCCCCGCTGCCTTCGACACGAAATATAGAAGCTGACCACACTGCCCTTTCCAGACTATTTATAGTATAGAACTATTTGACTAAAAAAATCCAACATAAAATGATTCAGTGTATTCAAACTTTCATATTACCACTTATCACACGCATTTCTTTGGGGTGAGGTAGAAAGTTACAGTGTTTTAACCTCTGTCCAGGTGGGTATCCAAATGGTCCTTTGCAGGAACGGAGGCTCCCACCTCCCCTCTCACGGCAGATGAAACCTTGTATGAGCACTATATCAGGGTAACATTCAGAACTTTTAGGCTGGCATTCAAGCCTTGAGTGTGAGGAAAGCAGAGAAACGTGTTTTCCCACAGTGGGAGGAAGTCCATCGTGTGTGATGTCTCAGGGTTCTTAAACCTTAGTGACCACTTTGACCACAGGTCTACTGCCCGTGGAACCAGAGCTTCACTCCCTTGCTGGGACTGGCTCCGTGCAAACTGCTTAACCCAACGACGCTTACCCCAGACGGGATTAATAACACCTAGATGTTTACTCTGCAATTCCCCACCAATGTGACCCTCGATTTACAGTTATGCGAATCAGACAATGTTCATGTGTTCATGTTAAACAGCACTTAAGGTGATACAATAAACACAGAAGAAGAAAAAATGAAAATTAACTAGGTCATTAAGCACAATGTTTGGTTCCACTGAAAATTTTTTAGTAGCATGAATTTCTTGATGAAGGAAGCAGTAAATTGATTTAATTCAATTCAGTATAAACTCCTAATCTCATCGCAGTCTAGGTACGCAGTAGCACTGCTCCTCACTTTATCAATAAAAGGGAGATAATCAATATCTATCTCAAAAGACACCGAACCTTAAATGTAATATAAATATGCAGAGTCCTTATAGAAAGCACTAAATAAATATGAATTATTATTATTACCACGACAGGATTTCTAAAATGAGGAGGAAATCAGAGTAAAGAGCATAAGAAAAAAGGAGAAAAAGTCAGGGTAGACACGAAAAAGGCCTACCACACGGCAGAGGATATGAATGAAAGGGAGCCTACAAATTTGGTTGAGTGGGGTTTTTATAGTAAGTACAAAAAAGCAAGTGTATGTGTTACATGACTCACATTGTCCTTTTTTTTTTTTTTCAGTGCTCAAAAATGTACAACCAGTCTTTGTTTGGAAGGAAGTTCACTAAAGATTTCAGGTCTGAATTTCAAAATTGAAATTTAAACTACTTTGCCTTTTGCCTACAATTTGTAATGACAAAAAGAATTTACTGAAGCAAGCTAGAGGTTTTAAGACTTGCTATAGAAGAAAATTTAGCCATTAATCGGTCATATTTCAGTCAAAGCTAATCTCCTTAATAACTTCTATTCAAGAGAACCCAGAAATAAACCCATGCCTTCATGGTCAATTAATATTTAACAAAAAAGGCAAAAAACATACAATGGAATAAAGATAGTCTATTCAATAAATGGGACAAATAGGCACACAAAAAAAATGAAACTAGATCACCTTGTTATACCACACACAAGAATAAATTCAAAATGGATTAATGACTTAAATATTAGACCCAAAACCATAAAAATTGTAGAAGAAAAATGCAGGCAGCAACACCTGGGACATTGCTTGTAGCAATATTTTATCAGATATATTTCCTTGGGCAAGGGAAACAAACTAAAAAGTTTCTGCACAGCAGCAGAAACCATCAACAAAATGAAAAGACAATCCACTGAATGGGAGAACATATTGGCCAATGATACATCTGATAAGGGGTTAATTACCCAAATTTATAAAGAACCTATGAAATTAAACACCAAAAAAAAAAAAAAAAAAAGCAATCTAATTTTAAAAATGTGCAAAGGGCCTGAATAGGTACTTCTCCGAAGAGGACGTACAGATGGTCAATGCTCGATATAGCTAATCACAAGAGAAATGGAAATTAAAACCACACCTGTCAGAATGGCTGTCATCAATAAGTCAATAAATAACAAGTGCTGGTGAGGATGTGGAGAAAAGAGAACCCTCATGCACTGTTGGTGGGAGTGCAGATTGGTGTAGTCACTGTGGAAAGCAGTATGGAGTTACATCAAAAAAATAAAAATGAAAGTACTTTACGACCCAGTGACTCCACTTCTGGGAATACATCTGAAAAAACCCAAAACACTAAATTGAAAGAATATATGCTCCTCTATTTCAATGCAGCGTTACTTATAATAGCCAAGATTTGGAAGCAGCCCAAGTGCCCATCAGTAGATGAGTGGATAAAAAAAGCATTGGTACATTTACACGGTGGATTACTAAACGGCAGTTAAAAAGAGAAAGAAATCTTACCCTTTGCGACAGCATAGATGGATCTGAAGAGCATCATGCTAAGTGAAATAAGCCAGTCAGAGAAAGACAAGTCCCATATGACTTCACTCATATGTGACATCTAATGAATAAAATAAACTGACAGACAAAATAAAAACAGACTCACAGATAGAGAACAGATTGACAGCTGTCAGAGGGGAGGGGCTTGCATGGGGCTGGATGAAAAAGGTAAGGGGATTAAGCAAAAGAAAGGAAAAAAGGCAAGAAACTCATAGACAAAGACAACAGTATGGTGATTATCAGAGGGAAAAGAGAGTGAGGGGAAATAAAAGAGGTTATGGGGGGGATAAATGGTGATGGAAGGAAGCTTGACTTAGGGTGGTGAACACATAATACAATATACAGATGATGTGTTATAAAATTTTACACCTGAAACCTATATAATTTTATTAACCAATGTCATCCCAATAAATTCAATTAAAAAATAACTTTTATTCAGCTCCTAACTTCCTTCAATTTTTCTATTCCTTTCTGATGATAAGGACCCACATATTTGAATTTCCACAAAAAAAGGTGAACAAATTTCATCAAAATGAACAAGTAAATAATACTGAAGATAATGCTTTTCTTGTAGGTACTAGCTTTCTAAATGCCTTGTGAGATTTTAAAATTAAAACATTTTAAAGAGTATGTTTCCAATTCTGTCATATAGTCATTTTTATAAACACTTCAAATTTGAAGATTTTTTGATCGGCATAAATTTGCAAGATAAAAAAGATACCTTGATCATTTAAAGTAATATTAGCTAACACATTTTGAAATATGACAAAAAGCAAGAACAGTTTAAACAAAGTTAATCTTGGAAGAAAATTAGTCAGTAAAAAAATTTGGCATAAGGTGATGAATTTATTTAACTATATTTACACTAGGAGAAATATCTCATGTTATTATTCATTACTAGCACTAAGATTCTGGGTTTGCGGGTATATGCACTTACAGTGTCCCCCTGCAGTGAGAAATGGGGTTTACTTCTGACCAGGTCATAATCAGGACTTCCATGTAATTTCCGCTCCAACAAATAAAAAATAAATTACACAGATATTGACTAAAAACAACCACTATTAACCCCAAATATCAAAAATCAAGTATAATCAGAAGAAACAGACAAGAAAAATAATTTACTATACTTAAATAAAAATCTCTAAAAACTGTCTCATATACAAGGAAGAGAATAGCCCCTTTATATAATAAAATCCTTAAGAATGATAAAAATTCTTGATAGAAGCAAATATGTCCTGCCAAAGGGATGAGGTATACAAGTAGTCCTCAGTTCTTTCTCCTTGTATCTCAACTTTCCTAATTCAGTCATCTCACTACAGCTTAATGACTGGTCACTTTCTGCTTCCCCTTTTTGGAAGAAGCATGGATTAAAATACCTTGTTTCTCCCTAACTGGGACAAGCTGACCTTCTTAAAGGAAACTATATTTAAAACCTTAAAGAACAGAGCAACTGAATATCCATCACCACCACCACCAACAACAAAAATAAATCTCACCCAAAACTTCACACCGTACACAAAAATTAACTCAAAATGGAATATGGATTTAATTTAAAACATAAAACTGTAAAATTTAGACAAAAACACAGAAGAAAAATTTTCTGGATCTAGGGCTAGAAGAATTGTTAGACTTCCCACCAAAAGCACAATCCACAAAGGAAAATAGATAAATTGGATTTCATCAGAGTTAAATATCATTGCTCTGAAAGATTAGCTTCAGTCTAAAAGAAAATATTTGCAAGTCACATATTCAACAAAGGGCTGGTATGTAAAATACATAAAGAATTCTCTAAACTCAGTTGCTAAGAAAAATGCAATTCAAAAATGGGCAAAAGACATGAACAGATGTTCCACTAAAGAGGATATCAGCAAATAAGCACATGAAAACATCTTCAACATCACTGGCAATTAGGGGAATATAAATTAAAACCATAATGAGCTGTCACTACACACACACCAAAATAGCGAAAGTCAGAAATGATGGCACCGCCCAATGCCGACCAGGATTGGGAATGGACAATGGTCAGTCAGGGAAACAACTTGGCAGCTGAAATTAAAAATGCAACTGCCACACAAACCAGCAAGTGCACTGGTAAGTATTTATCCTAAAGAAATAAAAGTATATTCAGAAAAAAAAAAAACTGTACATGGGTATTCATAGCAGCCTTATTCATAAAAGCCAAAAACTGGGAATAACCCAGATGTGCTCAGTAGGTAAACAGTTAAAACAAACCGCGGTGCAGCCACACCATGGAACAGCAGTCAGCAACTCAAAGGAACAAACATCTGATGTACACAACAACACGGACGAATCTTTAGAGCATTGTGCCGAGTAAAAAGAGCTGGTCCAAAAAGGTTACATAATGTATGATTCCATTTACAGAGCATTCTTAAAATAACAAAAGTATAGACAGAGAACACATTACTGGGTGCCAGAGACGAAGATGAGAGGAGGTAGATGAGGTTATCAAAGGGCAATGTGAGGGACCCTTGTGGGCATAGAAACACTCAGTGCCTTGCCTGTGGTTGTGGATACTCACACCTACGTGTGATAAAATTGCATAGAACTGTGTTCCCACATAGGCATGTGCACACACCCAAATGAATCCATGTAAAACTGGAAAATCTGAATAAAGTTGTGCATTGTATCAATGTTGATTTCCTAGTTGTACCATTATTTTTGCAAGGGTTACCACAGGGGGAACTAGGTCAGGAGCACACACGGTCCCTCCGTACTGTTTCTTACTACTGCATGTGACTTTACAATTAATTCAGGTTAATTAGAATAAATGAAAGGAAAGGAAAAAGGCAACATTTTTTCAAAAGTTTAAGATTGAACTAGCAAAATAATTATTTCTGATCTTAACAATTCTAATAAAGGCAGCAAAAAACTTTGCTAAGTTATTTTAGGATAGGTCTATCCTTGTAAAACAATCACCGTAGATTGGCCAATGTAGCATATTAAAGGTGGCCCCAAATTCCTTGATAATGGTCCCTTAGATAAACAGGGTCTGTTTCCCTTCCCTCTGAGTCTGTGTGGCTCTGCAACTCCCATGACCAATACAATACGGTGGGAAATGACACTGTGCCAGTTTCTGGGCTCAGGCCCTAACGTACTAGCCACTTGTCCTTCCTGTCTCTTGAAACACTTGCTATTAGAAGCCAGCTGTCGTGTAAAAGTGGGACTACCCAGAAACCCCCACACTATAAGAAAAAGGTCAAGGCCTGAAGGATGACAACACCTGTGAAGACAGAATGGCCAAAGAGTACCCAGGGATTTGACACGCGAGCACAGAGCCGTCTTCCCGGGGCAGCTGAACCTTTCCCACGGTCTCATCCCACGGAGTTGTGAGCACAGTAAAATGGTTGCTTTAACCCACTAAGTTTGGGAGCAGTTGCTTATGCAAGTGACAGACAATCAAAATAGCTGGCAAAGCCACTTTGCCTTCAGGTCTTCCCTCGGGTAGGCCAGCCTCCAGGTGACGGGGATCACCTTCTTCCCTGACACTGACACGCCATCTTCTGAAATACTCCGCCCTCATCAGGAGCAGACATCTGCTCCTCCCCTTTTCTGATTCTCTCGTCTCCTCTCCCCTGGAGTCCTCTTCCATCCAGCTCCAGGTTCCTGTCTCAGGTAAGTGTCTCGTCGTAAGTCAAAAGCAGTCTTGACTTACACCCTTGAATTCCAGCAAGCTTTCTACTCTAGTATTTCTCAACCATTTTTTTGTCCATGACCTGCAGTAAGAAACGTTTTATATAAGAACAAATACATAAATAAACACACACACCTGCAATTGAAAGAAAAGTTTCAGAAAACAATACTTAGCCTTCCTATATGTGATAGGTTCCAATTTATTCTATTTTATCAACATAGTCTATTACATTCAATTACAACTAGAATTCAATCTTTTGGCTACTAGGCCAGAGTTTTGCTTAGGAAACAACTTAGGGCATTCTTACTACTACAAAATCCCCCACACCTTCTTATTGATACCTTTCCCAAAAACTATGCGTTTATTCCTGTTAGGTAAGTGATGGACAGAGGTTACCAATCTAAAATGTTGACTCTTAAAAAACACAAAACTGGCCCATCAGTCACTTTCCATTGTTTAAGTAGAGAAAAATACGTTCGCATTTTAGCAGTGACGTCATCACCGCCTCCTCTTTCTTCTCTTCACAAAGCTTCTTCTGACATAATAAGAAGCTTCACAGGAAAAAAATGGAGAGAGATACTTAGAAAAAATTGAATTTATAAAGATAAAATTTTTTCAAAGATGCCCTCACAGGGTAAATGCAAGGATGCACCACAACTTCTCATTTGGAAATAGGGATGGTTCTGGAAATATCAATGGTATCCCTAGCTGGAACATTCTCACATTTCTTAAAATTGGTCAGATGTGTTCGTTTGGTGAACCTTTCCACTGTACAGATAGAAGCGATTAGCCAGACCTGCATTGGGCTTGGTATGAGAAGAAATAAAGCTTTGTGTTTAGCTACTGAGATTTCAGTATTTCCCGTTTGTGGCTTTTGTTGTTACTACAGCGTAGCTGTACTGAACCCTGGTGAGTGTACTTGGCCACTATGACAACACTCTCCACTAACTCCTTCTCCTCCCTTGGACACCTCCTTGGACTTAGCCTTCCCTGCCCCGCCCCCAAACACTGAGTGTTTACCAGGGCTCTGTTCTCAGTTCCTTGCTCTGTACTTTCCACCCAGTCCCAAGGTAATCTCACCCACATTCATGGTTTTAACAACCATGCATATACTAATGATTCCTAATCTATATTAGGACGATAGGTTCAAACACTCAGCTAGGCACATCCCTTTGGCTGTCCCAGAAGCAACTGCAACTCAAAATTTTCCCACCTAATGTCATAAGCTCCTGAACATGCCACACAACACTCTCCCATGACTTGGCCCCATCTAATTCTTCAATCCTGTTACTCAACAAATGGCTCGTGATGCCCTATGCTTCAAAGTACCCCATGTATTACCTTGATCTTATTAACAACATGCTGAAATTTTCTCTTATAAGTCTATGTCTTTAGCTACACTATAGATGCCTCAAAGGCAGAGATCATGTCATGTCCATCTTGGTAGCACAGGGGTTGGCAAACTAAGGCCCACAGACTGGCTGCTTCTTTTTGTAAATAAAGTTTTACTAGAACTCTGCTATAATAATTTACTTATAGTGCCTGTGGCTCCTTTTATGATGCAATGGCAGAGTTCAGTAGTTGTGATGGAGACCATATAACCCATGAAGCCTAAAATATTTACTATCCGCTCCTTTAAGAAAAAGTTTGCAAATGCCTGACCTAAACAATACTTGGCATATAACATGTGCACAAGAAAAATTTGGGGGCAGTGGGGATAAAGAGTATATAAAAGTTCTTTAAAAACATGTATTCAGTAATGATTATAACTATTCCACAACAAGCGCTTTTATTCCCAGCTCAGTTCTGCACTTGTAAGTATAGGGACAAGAAATAGAACAAACTTACAACAAAAGTCAGAAAGAAGCATATCCCAGGCATCCTTAAGTGGGTGATAAAAAAATAAACAAATAAACAAACCACATTTATCTAAAGCCAAATATTCATTTTTATGGAGTCACAAGGGGAGCCAATTTCTTCAGGAAGTTAACTTTGAGAAAATAATTTAACACAAAATAAAAATATCTGGAAATGTCTGAAATCAGTACTAACACATACATGACCTAAAGGGAGGGCCCTGAACTCAGTCTGGACAAAGCCCTACGAATGTTCTCTTCGCAGCTTACCTCATCTCCCAGGGTGCTGAAGGAAGACAGGGAGTCAAAGCACAGAGGGCACTGAACCTCACACCAATGGGCTCTGAGGGGTGTTACGGACTGAGTAACATGCCCCAAAATTCACGCTGAAGCCCCAAACCCCAATGTGATGGTATTCAGAGGCACAACCTTCAGGAGGTAATGAGGTTTAGAAGCAGTCCTGAGGGTGGTGCCTTTATGATAGGGTTAGTGTCCTAGAAAAAGAGGGAAAGTTTCAGTTGTAAGATAAATCACGTCTGAGGATATAATGTATAATGTGGTGACTACAGTTGATAATACTGTGCTGTATAATCGAAATTTTCTAAGAGTGGCTCTGAGGTGTTCTCATAAAAAAAAAAAACTATGTCAGGTGATAAATGCATTAACTGAAGGTGGGGATCCTTTCGCAAAGTACATGTATATCAAATCATCATATTTTACACTTCAAATATATTACAATTTCATTGTCAATGATACCTAAAGAGAGAGAAAGAGACAAAGCCCCAAGATCCCCCTCTCTCTTCGTGCGCACACACCGAGGCAAAGCTAGCGCAGGACACAAAGAGAGGATAGCTATCTAAGAGACAGGAGGTGGGACCAAACCCCCTGCACCTTGGCCTTGGCCTTCCCAAACTCCAGAACCGTGAGAAATAAATTCCTGTTGTTTAAGCCATGCAATCCCTGGTATTTTGTAATAGCTGTCGGAGCTGACCAGGACAGAGTGCTTGAGAACAGGAGGGGCCAGTCCACGGGGCACAGTCAGGCTTCCTGTGGACGAATGAGGAAACCTAGAAGCTAATAATTTTTTTCCTCTTTTTCTCAGTTTGTTACATGTATCACCTTTGGAATAAGAATTCTGATGATAGCATTTTAACATTTCTGTCTCAAAGGTTCTCTTCCCTTCACCTATCCATCCAACCTCAGCCTAAATCTCTGGACATCTCAAGCCAGTTGTAATTTATCTTTTCTCTCTAATGCCTGATACTGTTAACTTTTTCAAATATCTTACAACTTAAACTTACTCTGGCTTGCTAATAGGTTATCTCATATGTAGTAACCTAATTTCCCAATAGACCATAAATGTCTTATGAGAAAGAGTTCTATATTCTATATTCTATCCTTTTTACTGCTGCTTTTCCTCACACTCCTGCAAGTATTGATTTGAAATTCAGAGTTTCCAACAAAGGTAGATTGGAAGTACTTCAGCTGCTCCCTCCTGGGTCAAACTGGATGGCACAAACAAGGGAGGGGTTACATAAATATCTGAAAAAAATTGTTGATCAACACACTAACAGAAGTATACAATACGGGAAGGAAATTTTTAAATAATGAAATAATCTTTTTCTAAACAGACTTTAGTTCTTTCTTTGTCGCATTCTCCTGGTAAGAAAAAAATAACAAGAACGGAATAAAGCGCCCCCTTCATGGCCTAACAAATGAGAGATTAGCTCTACTGTATGCTAACAACTCTGACTGAGAACTAGAGCACAGGGCACACCAGCAGTCATCACCACAAAGGCTAAAACCAATCAGACGAGTAGAAACAGAAATGCTTTCTATCTCCCCAAATTGTGTGCCTATCAGCATACAGCATTTTCTCTTTAAAATGTAACTACTTAATTGGCTAAGAAGATGGAAGTAGAGTGTATTTTATTACAGATCATAATTTTTGAATATTGCCTTCTGTCTTCTAAAATCAGTAGTCCTTTAAGGAGAGGTCAAAATTTCATACAGTAAGTCCTTCACTTAGCATCATCTCTGAATTCTTGGAACTGTGGAAAAACAATGTATAACAAAACCAACTTTATCACAGGCGATTGATATAAACAAGAGTTAAGTGCCATCCCATCGATGTTATAATGAAATGACATTGAATGAACCCACGTTTTTTGAGGACCTGTTAAACCTGAATTATTAAATCTTGAAAGTGGATATGCATGATAGGTTGTCAGTGTTCTTTCCCTTTAAAACAAATACCTAATGAAACTGCTTGAAACAGTACTTTAACTGTCAAAGTTCAGCCTTCAAGGGAGTATACTTGAACAGTTCTTTACCAGAAAAACCGAGCAAGTTACAATTCTAATTAACATGGCAAACTGCAAAGGGGTAACACGTTATCAACCATTACCAATTTAACAATAATTAGTGCATGGAACCAATTTTTAGAAGAATGAAACACAGAGTGATTGGAAGGAAGCAGTGGCAACTTTTAAAGAAGTGGAAAGGAGGCAAGAACATGGGAGGTAAGAAAGGCTGAGATGCAGAAAGGGACCAGAGGAAGGAAAGTAGGCTGGGGGATCGTAGAGAAAGGGGTGCCCACCAGTCAGAGGGTGCACCAGAGCACTGGGCAGGGTTCACAGAAGGAAAAACACAATTCGGTCAATGAGGTACGCCTGGGCAGCTGGGAAACATCAAAAACAAATGTGTGCTATTTGATGATGTTGGCCAAGGGAAGCGTTCTATAACCTTTACATTTTCTAATGCATGATCTAATTCAGACATCCGAACTGCACCTTAAAAATATTCCCTGAGTAGATGCAGTGTTTGAATTTGTCCAAGTCTTGGTTGAGCTAGAGCTTATGCAGATATTATGCTATCAGAGAAGGTATGTAGCAAGTTGGAATAGGATGTGCTATATGCACCAGAGGATAGAAAACAAACTTTAAAAGACTCTTTCCTTACTCCTGCTCCAAATCACAGTTGCAGATCCTACAGAAATATGTAGCACTTCAATGGAGCCTTTCACAATGGTGATGGAACATTTGTTTTGTTCTTTTACATTCTCTGGGACACACACGCATAACACAGTCAACAGTTTTATCTCACCCAATGGAAGTGTCTCATAGTAACAGAGCATCTCTGCTTTCTCAAAAGGAAGGTATGACACATGGTTATAAACATGCCAGCCAAAGAACTAACTAGATTTAAACTGAAAAAAGCCCCAACTACCTTTGCATAAATGGAAAGAACATTGTTATATATGTGTACATAAAGACTGAGATTTGTCATAAATATGTATATAAAATCCATTCACATTGATGATATTATGCAAATTTAAAGTTGGTGATAAGTACAAGTCCTCAGAAAACAAAACATATATATGTTTTTTAAAATCTAAGAAAATGTTAATAATATATTCTCTACATCGTTGATCTTCAATGAACTTGAGAAAATGGTGAAATGCCATATTTCTGTTGCAAAATGGAATCGACTATTATGTGACAAAACAAATGGATAGACACGCACAGAATTTAACATACGCAATAACGTAGGTCAAGCTTTTATGATC
The DNA here is from genome assembly GCA_039655065.1 of Glossophaga mutica. Classification (NCBI taxonomy): domain Eukaryota; kingdom Metazoa; phylum Chordata; class Mammalia; order Chiroptera; family Phyllostomidae; genus Glossophaga; species Glossophaga mutica. The sequence goes on from CM077308.1 coordinate 142,305,514, forward strand.
TAATCAACATACAGAATCAGCTCCCTTTGTACAGTCTTAGAAAACTTTATTTTGTGCTACAATAATCCAGAAAGAGTAATCTAATAAGACAGATGACTAAAAAGAAAATACCTTTGAAAAATTTGTAAGTATTAAGGAATGGAAAAATAAAGCATAAAAATACTTTTCAAAAGAAAATGTCTGATAGTTCAGATGTCAACATATTTTACATAATACAAGCTCAAAATTTTTTTAAAAGGTTAATTCAAAATGTATCATGCATTTAAGGGTATGCTTACTAAGTGCATACTACTTGTAGCCTTAGATGAGAGAACTTGGGAAAGTACTACAAAACTCACGTGTGAGAACTAGATTAATGATACTGAAGGCCCGTGTAGGGGAAGCAGCTACTTCAAACCTGTGGCTTTGTGCTTATGTTTTAGTCAACTGTGTTGCAGGCCAGTGTGGATGTCCATGTATCTTAATGGTTTCATCAAATGAATCTTATTTGCATTTATTTATTGTGGCTATTTAAAATGAAGAGTGGAGCACTGAAAGTCTAGAATAGCTAATAAATATGTACATGAAATCCAACTCAAGTCTTATTTCAATACATAGTGCCAGCTTTTCATATTCCATTCAACCCAACGTGTAAAACCAGCATCATCCCTAAGAATGACACATGGAAAGACTAACCCTGAGTAAGAACCATAAACATCCAAAAGAACCGAAAACCAGATTTCACCCAGTACTACCGTGCGAAAAGCCTTTCATGTGAGACCCCTGCAAAATCCAGATGGTCCCACAGCACAAAAACCACGCACATTCACATTTCAGAGTCTCGCATCCACTCAGCGAGAAGACTCGCGACGCCTCCGAGTGACACCAGAAAAACTTCACCGGTGCTCACCCAAGGACAGTGTGCCGGAGGACAGGCGCGGTGAGTTTCCATTTCATTGTAAGGACAGGAAATAACCTGTGGTCTCTACGACCTACACTAAGACTTTAAAAGACATACAATAGAACGAAAAGACAAACTCCCACTTTGTAAGAATTGTACTGATTTCTTACTACATCCTTCACACTAGAAGAGAATAATTTTAAAGTAAATATAATATGAATACACTAGAACTTGAACCTGGCCATAGTCAAAGCTTCAATTAGTTTTAAACGATCAAACAACTGCACTGCTGAGAGACAAGAAACCATAAGTCATTCACATGATCCTAAAAAGTGTTGGGTTGACCAAAAAGTTCATTTGTTTTTTTTTCTGGAAGATGGCTCTAGTAGTGCTTAGTTGTCTTTAACTTCACTCAAAACAATTTTGTCAGATTGTATTGTGACAGCTGTCATATCAACATGCATTTAAAAAGAAACATCAAAATTGGTGAATTTTTGTGTAGCCATTTTAATATTGAATATGGAAGAAAAGATGCAACATTTTTGGCAATATTATGCTTTATTATTTCAAGAAGGGTAAAAACTCAACTGAAATGCAAAAGAAAAAGATTTGTGCAGTGTGTGGAGAAGGTGCCATCACTGACTGAACAGGTCAGAGGTCGTTTAGGAAGTTTCAGGCCACAGATGTCTCACTGGACATTTCTCCATGGTCGGGCAGACCAGCTGAAGTTGACAGTGGTCAAAGAGAGACACTGACTGAGAAAAATCAATGCTACACTACATGGGAGACAGCCAACATACTCAAAATATCCAAATCAATAAAGTTATTGGTGAAAATGAAAAATGTGTCTTTTATTATATGGAAAAAACTACACAGACTTTCTGGACAACCCAATAGGCAAAAAGAGGTCATTCTTCAAATTCTTCAAGGTCGACATATGTATGCACCACTAGACAGATTCAACAAATAAACTTCACATAAAAGGCTGCAGACATTCCGAAGACAGTCCTTGTTAGCACAATTACTCAAGAGTACTTATAAGTTTCTCCTCATATCTGCCCATTCTTGAGGATAAATGACCGATGAAACATATTTTCTTACAGCTAGCAAAGAATTCAGTTTCTTAAAAAAGATTGTACATGAGTCACTGATCTCACAACTGCAACCAGTCTTAGGTCATCGGATCTCTTCAAATGCAGGAGACTGTGCCAATTTGATGTGGTTATTTACATTTTAACAGCTCCCCCACCAACACATACACCCCACAAAACACAGTGCCCTCGCTATGCCAACCCAGATGAGAGATTTCTGATTGTATACTGGAGAGAAATCCTTTCCCCACAGCCCAGCATCACAACCAAACTGGGGACTTGAAAGTCTCAGGATAATTTGGTTATTTCCAACAATCAGAAGAGACCAATCTCATATGGGAATATTGGCCAATAATTAAGGAGATATCAGTTGCCTTAGCAACAGATTCCTTCCCAAATAAGCACTGTTTTCATTCAGCAGCCTTTAGCCAAAAGGGGAATTAAATCACTGAAATCAACAATTCCTTTGTTTAGCAAACAGAACAGCTTTCCAAGTCTCCAGAAAGCAGGCACCTCACAGTTGGTCCAGCATTGCCCAAGGTAGCAGTTGTTTGGTTGAATAAGCCAACCTCTTGAATTATAAGATTTTATCATCAAAACCACTGCTAACAGAACTGCCAATGGTTTTTGCCAATGAAATGCGACAAAAGACAGAGCATCCCCTAAGTGATGCTGATGAATATATTTAGCTTTCTAGATCTTAACCTTGTGTAGAGAATGCACATATGTGTGTTTCTGTCTATATATATTGATGCAATTCCAGATGTCTAGCTTAGCAAAGGCCTAATCAACCAACTCCATTGGCTAAAAGACAGCTTCTTACACTTCAATTTCTAGATGTAAGAGCCAAGCCCCGTATTAGACAATTTAAAAAACACTTCACATGGGCCCTCACCAAAACTAAGAAAATGAATAGCCGTATTTCTGAATGTTAATATAACCTGGCCAACTCTGCAACCTGAAGTCATGCCACTGGACTGAAGTCATCCAGAGAGGCTAAGCATCACTCATTTTCTGATTAATAACAACAATAAATAAAGGCTCACTACGGATGATCTCTCTAAACAGACGCACAACCTTAATTCCCACAGGCTTCCCAGGGTAAAACTCTTACAAAATGCTTAAGTCCTGACTGCAGTCCATGATCACGATGGCTTGATTTTGAGCTATCTCCATAATGAATCACCTTGCCCTTCCAATCCTACTCTATCACAGTCTCGGTGCCTTTCCCACACAAGGCCCCCACCCCCTCACCACTGGCCTGGGCCCCGATTTCTCAGTTTCTCATCTGTCAGGAAGACTCCGTCCTGCCCCCACAGCCAGCAAGTGTCTGAACTGGCCTGAGTCGGGGTCCCGTTCTGATGTCCACAGTCTTCACCTTTCTTGCCGTCCCCTGGCGCCCTATACCCCTTAAGAGTCTCTCGCCATCTCTGCCTCTCTTGTTTTGCTTGTTTCCTTATTTCTTTTTTAATTATAGGAATGATACATGCTTTTTGAAATGATTTCAAGTACATATATGCATATAAATTTAAAAAGTCTCCCTGGTTAAAGCCTTGATCCTGAGAGGTAGTTCTTGTTAATAATAATTTTGGTAGGCAACTATCAGGTATTTTTTTTCTACATTTAGACAAATATGTCTGCTTGGGGTTTTTTGTTGTTTTTCTCCACACAAGTGGGTCTTTGATACTCTCTCTCTTACATTTTGTCATGCCAACATGGGGAAAACTGTGCTAAAAATTAAACATTAAAGCATGAACTCCCTGAACCCACCCCATTCCACGGATTGAACTGTGCACATCCACTTTTTATTTCTCACCCCAAATACTTTGCTCCACCCTTGCCCAATACTATAGCCTTTCCTTTTCCCTCTATGAAAAATGAACAGTATCCAATATTCTGTTTATTTTTATAATCATAAAAAGGAAAAACCTAATTTTTATGATTATAAAATAAACAGAGACAAAAGTATTCCTGGTGAAACAAATGTGTAGTTATCTGTCAACATCCCCAGTAAAAACTTAGGTAAAATAATCAGCTAATAAAATTTAAAACCATAGTTTTTGAAGATGTATGAAACCATCTTTCTAATTTACTTTGAAGTCTTTAAAATTGTATTTCTCATTTCAAGCAAGGGAATCATAAAAAATATACTGCATCCATAAGTAATAAATGGGGATATTATCCCCTTTAACCATTTTAAAAACTCCAAACCAAAAATGGCTAAAATTATTTGGCCAGCAGACAAGTCCAGCCAAAGGCTCACACTTACCATCTAAGTCCACCATGGCACTAGTGATGCAAACAACTAACACGGTCAGGGCACCAAGGCTCTCACTCATGTTACTAAGCATATTGGAGTCCCCAGGCACCTGCACAATACACGTAAATGGCCAGCAGAGCTAAGCTTCCATCACCATGGATTAGTTACCATTATTTAAATGCCATTTCCCAAGTCCAAAACTGGGACTTGGGTGACTTCACAAATTTATCTAAGATGATGAGAGATAACTCAAAGTCATATTCCCTTAGGAATGTAGAAGACTACCAGATATTAATTAACTCTACCTAAAAGACTTGGTTGTCTCATTTGCAGAACTGAAAAGCAAGGATTCTGGTCTCTCATCATCAAACATTTACTGGATGCCTGCAGGGCAGGCAGCCGGCCATGTCCGAGTCCCCGACAAAGGTGGGTTCTGAAAGCTGTACTAGCCAAAAGTGGAGAATGCTGTCCTCACTCTACAAAACAGACATGAAATCAAACCGCACGCTCTGCTGAGCTCTACTTACAGATACACAATAAAGCAGAGTGCCTGTGCCTCTCTGAATCAGAGGGAGTGTTTACCTTTAACCCTCACTCACTAGACAACAGCTGTCCTTCTCTTCGGGTATCGATGACAACGTGCAATAGTGTCTGAAAAATGTAACTGCTGAGGACTCTTTATTGTTACCAGGCAGTAAGGAATCAATTCATGTAAAGAGTTTTGATCTATTCTAGAGGATAAGTGTAACAATGCTGGTTAAATTAATAGTCAGATCTTTAGGCCAAGTCCACATAAGGGTAGTGTGAAATTGTACTGAGAACTTTTATAACAGAAGAACTTCAAATGCTTTGATATTTCAAAAAGTATACACTGGGTTATGGCCCAGCACAACCATGGCCTCGTTGTGAATGCAAGAGGGAAGCAGACTTTGCTGAGTGAATGGGACGGTATTATCTGCGCTGGTCACGATGAGTACGCAGCAGCACACGTTGCCCGCAAGAGCTCAGCAGAGGAGCTCCTAAGTCAACTGGGGCAGGACGTGGGGCAGGTCAGAGAAAGCTCCTGGGGATGCTTTAAAATGTTCTAACTTACTAACTATAAATTACATCGAAGCCTAATCTGTTGTCAAGGAGCCTCCTTGTCCTATTAATATACTAATATATTATTGTATATAATAATAGAGTATACTAACGTGTCCTGTTATTATACTAATTAGTGTGTTTTATGTAACTCTAATCCATATTCTTTAAAAGAAACCACATTCTCTTGATGCAATTTAAAGTGCTACAGGAAAAGGACTTCTAAAATATTTACGTATTTCTGCACGAAGTAATCCTTTCTAACCTCTCATTGCACTATTGTCTTAGAACAATAAAGGTTCTGAAGAGCTATTTTCTATTATTCCTCTGTATCTTATCCTATGATGATTTCAATTGCTTTAAATATAGAGGAGAGACAAGTAGGCAGTGTGGAGAATAAACGGGCAAACTGGTCACCTCACACCCTTTCCAGACAGAGAGCTTGCCATATAACCTGTGGAAGAACGCTAGAAGTTCAAATAACTCTCTAGCAAACTTTTCAAATTGTAGGAAAATACAGAAACCGCTGTAAAATATATGGATATGCATCAATATAACAGCTGTGATGGTTTTTCTTTGAGAAGAATATTTACCCTACCCTTTTGCTGAAGACTGCTAAATTGAATTTGTTGCAGTTTACAAGGGATGTAAAGAAAAACAAGATGAAACATCCATATAATCAACTATCTTTGATAACCTTCTCCTCCCAAAGTTTCTTATGGTACCCAATAACACTAAATCTGAGGCACCTTCTTGCATCTCCTTCCTCCACCATCCCAAGCTTACCGCACTGCCCTGTATGGCTCCTGATCCATTCTGGGGGTCACACCAGATCTTGAACTTTTACAGTTAGAGAGAATCTGGCTCAGATAATGTAATGGCTTGCCCAAGGTCACACAGCTAATTAGAGGCAAAACAGGTATTAGTTTCTATACCTGCTCATTTCTTTATTCCTCAGAATTCTCAACCGAAAAAACAGTCCCTAGTCCTCCCAACATAAGAACAAGAACACAACGAAATTGTTTTAGCTCTGAATTTCTCTCATATTTGTTTCACTTCATTGAATGAGAAACAATCTCATACTTTGAACTGCATCTTAACATTGAAAAAGTTCCCATTTTTATTTCCTAGTCTTTTACATTATTACCATTGCACATTCTGTATGCATTATCCTCTGGCAACATGCATTTTAAAATTTGGACCAAATCCTAGGCTCGAATATTTACATCAACGGAGGGAAGGAAAAAACAAGTGAGGTGGTATCTCTCCTTTGCTCACCTAAATATAACAGAAATATATTAAAATACCACTCAATTCAAGAGGACACCATTCAAAGGATAATAACAAACGCAAGTCACCGAGAGTTGACATTTCCACGGCCTGAGCGTACTGCACACGGTGCCTCCTGCGCTTGCCTACTGACATCCAGGAGTAAGCCCTAAGGGAGTTGTTTTGAGTGAGGGTTTCTGTGTGTCTCTTTGAATAGGAATACAAAGTGACAGAAAAATAACTCAAAATTGCCATAAAATGAATGGTATTTCCAAATGCGCAAGCAAACAACATGTACTTTAATGTAACACATTTCTTCTTATTTGGCAGTAAGTTAAAACATATGTTGTTTGAAGTTTATATAAAACGGATGAAAAGGTGTTATTTGTGTTAAAAATGAAACCAAATTACTAAGTGGTTTAAAATCCTTGGCTTTTATTATCCAAATGCAGCCAGTTAAAAGTAATGTCACTTGAAGAGTAAAAATAAATTAGGGTTAACAGTTACTGGTTTGCTTGTGCGTGGGGGGGCGGGGGTGGAGGGGGTTGGAAGAAGGAAATACACAAAGTAAAAACCTTCAAAACTATGCACTTAGTCATTACAATTTCACAATTTTCTTTAACACAATTCCAAAAAACAAACAACAAAGAAATTTAGCTACCCCTTCAAATCAAGCACAATTATTTTTCTCCTGAAGGCTTTTTCTTCTATGAATCACCAAAGAGCGAGCTGTCAAAGGCTAAGTCTCACTTCAAAAAGGCAAAGTCAATGGCAGCAGTGAAAATCAGGTGGTCGAAGTGTCCTCATGCGCTTGCCTTAGGAAAACTCTCATCAAAAAGAGCATCAACAAAAAGCAAAAATCGTTATTACCAAATAAGTTACTTTTACCCTCCATTGTTTGATTAGTGCTTGGCAAAACAAATAAAAACCAGAGTGCATACTCTTGAGTTGTTTAGATGCAAAAGACAGAAAGAACAGGCTTCTAAACAGGACTTGGAAGAGTTCAGAGCTAAAACTTAAAAACAAAAAGAAGCTTTGCTACTTTGTTTTTAAATACACAGTATATGCCCAAAGATAATTTGTGTCTTAAGTCTAAGGTCCCTGGTATAGATGACTTTCTTCTGAAGTACTTATCTGTAACTTATTTAGGAATAAAAGCATTTTTTCCATTGACCATTGTTTAATATAGCAAAAAATAAGATATTGTATGTCCCCAAAAGATCAGATACCTTGGCACTAATAAATACAATGAATGAAGCATGTTCTGCTACAATAAACCCTTAAAGTAGGTACAAATGCTTTAAAGGAAAAAGCCTATCCCTTTACATGCTCTATAAAGAACTGCATCCTATTTTTTGCACTGATAAATAGTTAACAGCATCACTGATGGGCATTAAAGACGGGACCAAGTGGAGAAGAATGGCCAATGCACAAACCCACAACATCCATGACTCTGGGTCCAAGGAGGCTACATCAAGATACATCAACCCACTAGTCCATCACTGAGGGCAAACTCTCAGTCAAGTCAGCCACATGAATGTACTTCAAGATGCAAAACACCTTGATTACACTGCTTGCCATGATCGGCATTTTTTAAATTTCTAAAGCATTTTTTTTACATTTTTATTTTTATCTAGAAATAAAAGGAGTTGAGAAACTTAGAGCACTTCAGAAACTTGACAGTGAAATGCAACTGTCCGTGTTGGTCAGAAGTACTGACTATGAAAAAACAGGAAAGTAAAAAAAAATACAATTTAAGTTTATGAAAGCTGATGATTTTAAGAGAAAATACCTCAACAATATCTAAGCTTTCTTTTTAAGTGTGATTTGTTTCTGTAAACATTTCAAACTTGTTAGAAGTTACTAGTGAATATCTTTTCTTTATTCTCCCATGCCAACATTCTGTAGACAAACAAGATCTCAAAGCTTTGTAAGACATAACTTCATTATTCTTCATATAGCATCTCTGAAGTTTATGTTTAATCCCTGCCTTTTTCCCTCTGTCTTTCAAAATCAAATGACCAATAAAATGTAATTAAAATCTAGATGATAATGGCCACACATCTGTAGTACTCAAACTACTAACTAGTACATCATGTTTCAAAGAGTTGGTCAGCTGGAACCTGGATTTAAGATGAATCAATTACATGTCAGTAAATCTGGGGGGGAAAAATGAATCAATAATGTTAGTTAAATTAAGTCTGGCTATTTAATTTGTTTTTTTAAAAAAGAAAAACATTTTCTGAATTTCGTGCTCTCCAAGATTTTGTTAGAAATTTGTCGATAGTTTCAAATGTTTATTCTCCAGGTTCCCATTCTGGTTGAGGGGGTGGGATGGGTAAAAGAGCAGCAAGAGAAGTGTAGGGCCCTGCCTCACAGTCACCCAGGACATCAAAATGAGGTCAGATGTATGGTCACAAGAGATTCGCCGACAGGACTGAAGGCCAAAACATTTATCATAATGCACCATGAATTAATATTTTAATGAATATGTAATTACCTTATGAATAGCTCAATTAGGTTGATTTTTGCATTAAAATAGTTAATTATTACATAAAGACATTTAAAATATTCCACAATTTTTACAACCTTGTTCTGGCATTTTCTTCATTTGTTAATACACTGGAAACCAGTGGTCTACCCCCATAGGGAGAAATATTTTATTGCTGGCATTTTTAAAAGTCACTGTTATACGGTAACAATCATAAGTAGGTCAACTTTCAATTTTATTATTTTTTGAGGTTCTCTAACATCCCTTATAGCCTCAGACTGGACCCCCCTCCCAACACACCCACACACTACTCCCTGCAGCCTTTTGCAAGAGCTGCCGGAAACCTCAAAAAAGGTAACTAGCACAGACCTGTCACACTCTGGCACACGCTGCATTTACGATCACAAGTGAATCCATCACTATTTTCTTCTCTTACATTTTCTCCTCCAGTTTGTTCCATTTTAAGCATTTACAAAGCAGATAGTAAAGCTGAATTTAGATCTTATTGAATTATTCAGCTGCAATAGACAGAAACAAAACTAAGATACTGCTCAACTAGTAAAATACAGCTCTCAGAACGTGAGCTATAATACTCACGTACTCAAAATCCGAAACACTTCAAAATGAAGATAAATAGGGCTTTTTAGTTATAAGAAAAATTAGCAGTGAGCTGTTGATAATTAATAATTAAACACTTTTGGAACAGTCTGATTCAAGAGCATCTAGATATTGTAAAACAATCCATACATTTTTCCTTTTCATACAACATATATATGTGAAAAAGGATTTTTATACTTCTCTGTGTTAAATTCAAAATAATATAACTGAATATTACACCTAGTATGCAGATCCAACTATGAAACATCCTTATATTAAATTAACATGATACAAAATAAAAGCTGTCAGTGAAAGCTTTTCTAAACTTCATTTTAAACTGAATTTTTCTTGTTTTTTTATACAATAACCCATTTTTTCTAATATGTTACCATTATTTCTTCCATTCTGCTATAAAAATTTTAAAGCATAATTATCACAATTGCTACTTCTCACAGAAATTAGCTTATAAGGTTTCTATTTTTGGATCAATTTTAATCCAGGTATTATAATGCAATATTATATCTTATAAATTCATTGTGGAGTTCTGCTATGACATCACAATATAAAAATTATTCCATGGAAATACTACTCAACTATAAAAAAGAAGAAAATCTTACCTTTCACAACAGTATGAATAGACCTAGAGGGTATTATGCTAAGTGAAATAAGCCAGTCGGAGAGGACAAACACCACATGATTCCACTTATATGTGAAACCTAATGAACAAAATAAACAAACGAAATAGAAACAGACTCATAGATACAGAGAACAGACTGACAGCTGGCAGAGGGGAGGGGGTTGAGTAAAGGGAATGAGTAAAACAGCTACAGAGATTAAGAGAAAAAAAACACCTCACAGACACAGGCAACAGTACGGTGATTACCAGAGGGAAAAGGGGTGGGAGCAAATAGAAGGGGGTTGACAGGGGTGAATGGTGATGGAAGGAGGCTAGACTTTGAATGGTGAACACACAATACAATATACAGATGATAGACAATTGTATACTTGAAACCTATATAATTTTATTAATTAATGTAACCCAATAAATTCAATAAAAACAAACAGAATAAAAACAATGACTGAGAAACAGCAAAAAAAATTATTCCATGGACAAATAGATCTGGAAACCATTAGACTAGCATAGAGAAAGAGTTAAAATCTTCCAAAATTAAATAGTACAGAAAAACAATAGAACACTGTCTAGTGAAATCAGCTCAAATTTAGGAAATTAAGCCAAAATTAAAAACGTTAATAAATATTTTAAATGTACCAAATAAAACTAAGGCTTTTCTAATTTCTAATAAATATCTTTGAGCTTAAAAGGTCTTGACGCCTTACTTCATATCAACATAATTGAACGTCACTTTACAAATAAGTTATTAAAATAACACAGTCAGATATTACTGAATTGGCAAATTTACACACTTCATAGCCCTAAGAACAGGCAATTGATACATATGGGATAAAAAAAACATGTCTTTTGGAGACCATTATGTCATTAATGTTGGTATAAGTTATATATTTCATGCCATTCTTACATTTATCTAAAATATTTCTCATACAATTATATATGGAAAAACCTCAATTTTTAAAAAAGATTTTATTTATTTATTGTTAGAGGAGAAGGGAGGGAGAAAGAGAGGGAGAGAAACATCAATGTGTGGTTGCCTCCCACATGGCCCCCCTACTGGGGACCTGGCCTGCAACCCAGGCATGTGCCCTGACTGGGAATCCACCCGGCAAGCCTTTGATTCACAGGCCGGCACTCAATCCACTGAGCCGCACCAGCCAGAGCTGGAAAACCTCAGTTTTAGAGCTCTCTTACATACTACGGAAATCTTTACAAAGCTACCCTGAATACGAGGCAGGAATCACCCATAAGCCAAGTATACCATGAAGTACAGAAAATACCAAAGCACATCTAAAATCGGCCTGTAGGCCATGAGCATGAAAATCCACCTGCTGAAGCAGAATGACTTCACTGAGAGAGACATGGTGTCAAAGACGTTAGAAAAGGGAACAGCAGAGACCACTGGCGAGCCCGGGTTCAGCACTGTGGGAATTTGTACGTTAGAGGGCCTCATGATCTTCTGCCTATTCATTTGAATGGGAAAGAAAGAAAGAAGGAAGGAAGGAAGGAAGGAAGGAAGGAAGGAAGGAAGGAAGGAAGGAAGGAAGGAAGGAAGGAAGGAAGAAAGAAAGAAAGAAAGAAAGAAAGAAAGAAAGAAAGAAAGAAAGAAAGAGAGAAAGAAAGAAAGAAAGAAAGAAATTAATTTGAGGACTTGCATCCAGCTCACATATCTCATCCCAGGACACAGACTATGTTTGTGACTGCCTTCACACAGCAACGAACACAAGAGGAGGAACTTCATTTGTCTTCATTCTAGCAGTCTGGTCTTGTCATTGTCATTACACACCTCATATTTTGTATAATACAGACATCCATTCTTATGACTCAAATGTCAAAACTCACTTTCTAAAAACAGTTAATTTGACAGAAAACATACCAGTGGTAAAAAAAATATATGAAATACAAGCCTGGCTTCTCTATTTAATTGCAATTATAACTATAGTTCATATTTCAACTTTATTCAATAAAGGAAATACCAAAAACTGAAAATATTTGAGAAAATATTATCTATAATAATTTTGCCATAAAGTTCTTTGTTAGTGATAAATGACTAAAGAGCAATTTGAAAATATCACAGAGCTCTCTATTATCAGGACAAAGAAATAATTTCACATTTTTATAGAGTAACCAGAGCGCGCTATTGCTTTGAGAAAAGTGCTATGTTCTAGAACCAGGAGTACCAGGCCTTTCCAAGTTTCTATTTTATTGTAAAACTTAACTACAACAAAAGGTGAGTGCCTAAAAAAAAGTCCCCAACTTTTCATTCTAATTTCTGTGCTAACAAAAATTATATATTTCAAAATGATCAAATCTATGTATAAAATAAATACAGGCACCTTTCATGTGATAAACATCTGACTTACATTCATTCATGTAATTATTTTATTCAGCACCAAGCACTATGGTAAGGTAACACTGGAATTTGAAATGAAAACGAGACAAAATTACTCCCTCGAGAAGCTTCCCATGTCTTGGACGGGAGCGGGGGTGGGCACACCCGGGATTAATAGTATGACAGCAGAGAAGAGCAGAAACCAGCCACAACTGGTAGGTCAGGAAAGGCTTTCAGAAGGAAGTGGGATCTGTGCTGAGCAACACGCACTCAGAGTTCAATAACTTGAAGTGCTCTGAGGAAGGCTCCTGGCCTTTGACAACATTCAGGCATATAACCACTATCCCATGTAACAAAAACTCCACAGCCCACAGAAGTTTATAGGGCGGCCTTCCATGAACATCAGTACACTCTGTGAGTTTGTGGCTAAGTGAAAACCATTGATTTCCCTTGTCTGTGATTCGCCTACCTCCCCCGAATTAGAAAAAGAACCTCCAGAACTCCTTTCCTCTTTCTGGCCTGTTTTTCCACTGTCCTCTACTTGAAAAGCTTAAGGGGAAACTGTCACCTCTCTCTCCCTCTCCCCCCTCCTCTTTTTAATTAAATTTGTTTGTTGAAGTACAACTTGCATACAGAAAAACAAGTAAAATCATCACTGAAAGAACTGTGGCAAACTGGAGACACCCACATAATCGTGACCCAGTTTAAGAAGTGGGATATCACCAGCACCCTTGAAGCTTCTTCCCTTGTGCATCTCTCTGCTCCCCAGATGGAACCAGTACTCCGATCTCTAATACCAAAGATTAATTTTGCCATCCTTTGAATTTTATATAAATGGAATGATATAGTATGCATTATTTTGAGTTGGGCATCTTTTGCTCAATATCATGCTTGTGAGAGTCATCCAGGCTACGAGTGCAGAAGTAGCTGATTCATTTTTCTTTGCTTTTATAGCATTCCATTATATGAACAAACCACAACTTACTATCTTAATGTTGATGGGCACTTGTCTTATTTCCAGTGTGTAGGTATATGAATGATACTATAAATATTTTATATATATCTTTTGGTGCACATATACTACACATTTCTGTATACTTAAGAGTGAAATTGACCAGTAACAGGGTGCATATAAGTTCAGTTTTATTAGATATTGCCAAACAGTTTTCCAAATAGTCTTGCCACTTATATCAGTTGAGTATGAGTTTCAGTTGGTCCACATCCTTATCAACACTTGGTTTGTCAGTCTTTATAATTTTAGCCATTTTGTTAAGGGTGTATTCATTCTTACTGTGGTTTTAATTTATATTTCCCTGGTCACTATATAGGTTTAGTATCTTTTTTATGTTTATTGGCCATTTGGATATCCTGTTTATGAAGTACCTGATCATGTCTTCTGCATTTCTAAAATTAGGTTCTTTCTTTTTTCCATTGATTTTTAAAATATATTTTAGAAACAAGTCCTTAATTACTTACATACATTGCAAATATCTTCTACTCTGTAGCTTGGTTTTTCCCTCAGCAAAAGAAGTTCCTAATTATAACGCACACCAATTTATCAATCTTTTCCTGTACGGTTATGTTTTTAATCCTGTTTAAGAAACCTTTGCCTTCCTCAGGGTCATGAAGATATGTTTATGTTAGAAGCTTTACTGTTTCATGCTTCACACTGAGATCTATAATCCACTTAAAATTGATGTTTGTATATGTCAGGTAAGTGCTCCTAATTTAATTTTTCTATAAGGCTATCCTGTTGGCTCAGAATATTTTATTAAAAATAGCATCTATCTCCATTGTTCTGCAGTACATCTATTTCATAAAATCAAGTTCTCATGTATGCATGGGTCTGTTTTGGGACTCTATACTATTGCATTAGACTCTCACCAATCCTTACATCAATATCACAATTTCTTTTTCAAATTTTTTAATACTTTTATTTTCATTAAATGTATTGGGGTGACATTGGTTTATATGATCATATAAGTTTCAAGTGTCCATTTCCATGATACATGATCTGTATATTGCATTGTGTGCCCACCACCCAAAGTCAAATCACCTTCACACTTCCTTAATTACTGCAGCTCAGCGATTTTCAACTGGTGTGCTGCAAGAATTTTTAAAACATGCAACACCTGACTATTTAGTCAGGGGCACTGACTTCTTTTCCCTTAGATTGTCAAATAGAAAAAATGACAATAGCCAACACAACAATAGCCATCCGGTGTGAATGAAACAAAATTATACCTATTTTTTGGTCAGATCAGCAAAAAATATATTTTTCAGTGTGCCACAGAATTTTAGAAATTAGTTTATGTGTGCCATGAGAAGAAAAAGGTTGAAAATTGCTGCTGTAGCTTTATAATAAAAATTGATTATCTGTTAGTATAAATCTTATGACTTCTTGTTCTTCAAGATCATTCTATTATTGTCCTTTGCATTTCAATATAAATATTAGAAGCATTTGTCATTTTCTGCTAATAATACTCCACCTGTCTCCCTCCCAGTCACCTCAGATCACCCCATCAGGGTTTTGTGTGATGAGGGGCCCTGGGTTCTGCAGAGAAGGCGTGAGGGACCAGTATCAGGCGTTTCAGACTGAAGGCTCACAACATGGCTTGAAGAGCAAGCCCTTGATTTTTAGACTTAAAAACTTGCTTCATTGCCTTAGAGATTTTGCAGGGAAACATATTTTTTTAAAGAGACAAGTACTTAGAATTCTTTAAAAATATATATTTTACTATAATTGCCAGCATCATATACTTGTAAAGTCTCAGGGTATATTAAGGAAGTTCCACCTGCATCATCTTGTAAAATCAAGTGGAATCACAAAATTGTTAGAATTCTAGGATGTAAAGGGTTTTCCAGAATTATTCTTCTTTTGATTACACTCAGTTTTACATAAAAATGAGTAACTTCTCATATAATCATTTGTGTTTTATATTACGAGAACGGCAACAGTATATTTTCCCTTAGAATTTCAGCTATACAATGACTTTCATATGTTCTCGTGCTCTGAATTCTCGATACCGATCTTGCAAGCACACTTTGGAAGTACACAGCCTAAAATTGGAAGTCAAAAATTTAGGCCTTGCACGCATGTGAGGACACAGTGAGAAGATGCTGGCTGTGGACCAGGAAGAGGGCCTCACCTGAAGGGGACCATGCTGGTACCTTGATCTTGGACTTCCAGGCTCTAGAGCTGTGTGAAAAAATTCCTGATGATAATAAAAAATAATAATAATTTAGGATTCCAGTTTGGGCTGTGCCATCTAGTATTTATAACTACTCACGTACAGACGTTCTCCACGTAAAAGAGCGGCAGCCTGTGTTTCACAGACTGCGCTGACTGGGTGATGGGTAGAAAGCTGGTACAGTCCGTTAGACTACGACGGACTTCAGGGCCGAGGCTGTTGGATCCCTGCACCTTAAAAACGGCACAGCTCAGTAATCGCGGTTGAACTCATAAATAATCGATTTTGATCTCATCATTGTTTTTCTGAAGAAACATGTGAGAGACTAAGAAAAAATATATAAACTGAATGCGAAGTTGACTTTGAATATTAGGTGAGGAGGACTAATTCCACGTTGGGCTTTCTTCTCCACGTATTCACCGCGGGCGGCACGTCCACTTAGGGGAAACAGTGACGGGGCTGGTCAGCGGGGCCTGACGGGGAAAGGTCAGTTGCCAGAGTCTTCATCCTGTTTTCACACAACGCTGAGCACGTCCTGCCCACATTGCACGCTACGTCCACTTGCTTTGATCTGAGAGCGCTGAACGTGTAGCATCACACTGCTTTATGATATGGTGGGTGCCTTTTACAACGTTAACTTTAAGCAGGGCCTAATGTTACATGCTTCCCTGGGACGAAAGGGTCTCTTTTGTGGGTCATGAAGGCAAGTGCCACCCATGAAGGGAGAGAATCACCCTGCCATCTGCTGGCGTACCTGGCATGTTTATGATACTAAGTGGCCTTTCCAACCATCACTCTCCCCTACACAAAAAGAAATGTACTCATTAATAACACCCAATGCATTAGATTCTACACAGCTTCAGGCCTACAAGAGAACACGGCTCTCCTCCAATGAGTAAGACCATTTCTAGTGTCCAGGAAGGAAGAAAGCCACTTGCTGGAGGTCCTCTTATTCTACATTACATGACTTAGAAAAGTACTATGCTTATATAATATTTTAGCTAAATGTTCATAAGTAAGTAGCTTTACTTAAGTTTATAGAAGGAATATTAACATCCTCTCATTAATCTGGAACCCAAATAACCTGAAGCTCAATCATTATCAAGTCCTTTTCCACCTTAAACAGGATCCTAAACTAGCCACAGACGTTCATGATGGTGACCATTCAGACCACAGGTACCAATGGGCTTCCTGAAAAAAAAACTTTTAGAAGCAATTCCTTTTAGTATATGTATGAAGTTAAGTTTATCTTACTATATTGTAATGCTTACAAAAATGGTCACATGTGCAGGATATGCATGTGGATAATCAGTGAAACAGAAAACAACAACTGATAAAAAATTCCATTCACCAACCATCACGTAGAATCAAGGTGCATTTTTGCCTGCTGTTCTCTCAAACTCAGATGTGTCAGTCTCTGTGTTCCTCTCTTCCAAGCCCTTCCCTACCAGTCTGCTACACTGGTCTCTAAGCCTTAAGATTCACCTCAAAATATGCAAGTTAGTTATTCTGTCCTATCAAACACATAAACAGTTTCTGTGAACATCTTTTAGATAATATTTACTGATATTAAAGCTTATGGTTATTGAATACGAAGAAATGAAATGCAAAATTATTTTTTAAATATAGGTAAAATTTGGTATTATAATAAATTACAAAGAAATGCAAAAACTTGGCTTTCGATGAGTCTACACCATTCAAGCGGAACCAAATGTCTCACTTTTTCTACACTTACATCCCTAAAATATTTTTTACTTTATTTTTTAAACCTACGTACCTTTCAATTGCTGAAAAACAACTCCAAGCATTTGTAGTATCTGACCCATCAAAATCTTGTTTTTTCATTTTAGAAGAATTTCAGCATCAAAATAATTTTACTTACAAAAAGTAAAATCAACTTTAATATTAGAGAATACCTCATAAGCTAGCAATATAAATTCACTGAAGGGTAAATCATTATATTAAAATATTTCATAAAATTTACAAAGCCAAGCCAAGTGATCACCCTTACATATATTCACTGTTTACATGGGAAACTAACAAGTTGGAATTAACTTTAACATAAATTCCTGAAAGGTACTTGCACAAAACGTATACGGAATTGGTTCTGCAACGCCTCGGTGTGGGCCTGGGTGGAGCAAGGCTGGAGCGGCCACAGCGCTCCCAGACGACGGAGGGCGACCTGCCTCCAGTGCTGGACTCTGGCTCTGCAGCCGCTGCGAATGCGCCGAACACAACAGCAGGGACGGGAGACATACATTTCCCCATAATCAAGCTACCGCTGTGCCATAAACATCAAGTTCATATGAGCTTAGAATATTAGGCATTCAAAAAATAACTTGTATTTTTACTCCGGGTAGCTGCTCTAAAAACAACATAGGTTTGTCGGAGAGTAGACAATACACGCACAATATAAGAATTAAGAGTATGGAAGGCTTTTATCAAACTTTTTACTTTTATAATTTTGCTTCCTTTCATATCCATCCAAAGGGGTATGGAAGTATACGTAACGCTAATCATTCCTTATGAAAAACACCATTCTGAACAGACAGCTAAATACTTCGATATGTGGATGATAGTTTCCCTCATGTGATCCAAATGCCCCACACCTCATAAAGCTGTATTTCCTTTATCCATAAGAAATGTATATATGCACATCTGTATGTGATATGTATAATACATATAAGAATGCAGCTTACCTGGCTCACTGGGGGAAGGCGGGGGGGAGGGTGGTGGCCTATGTTATTTATGTTATTAAATATTTCACCACATTTTTTGCTTCAAAATTTTTGTCCCTATTTTCTTCCTCTAAAACCTAGGTGTGTCTTATGGTCCAGTGCATCTTACAGTCCTTAAAATGTGGTAATAAAAATAGACCTGCTTCAAAGAAAAACAATTTATCCTCTTCCCCTCAAAATATGTTAGGTTCTCATAAGTTGCAATGAATTTACTACTCTTTTATCTCAAATGATAAATAATAACAACATAGCCTTTACAAAATTTAAAAAATAGGAATCTCAGACTGTGATATTTGAATAAATTGTCATTTTAAACTTTCTGGATAATTAATTTGAACAATAAGCCAAAGGTTGCTAAATTTCTGAATAAACACTTCAAAGTAGGTTTAACTATTTTAACTTGAACCCCCAACCTCCCTGTCCAAAAAAAAAAAAAAAAAAACTAGTTTCATTTAGGATCTGGCAAGTATCTGAATTAAACAAAATAACTGGCAGGGACATTTTTTAAATAAAACACTTTGACCATTAAATTGAACCAAATGACCGTCTTTATACCTAATGCGGGTTTCCTTCAGGTGGCTGTACACGGACGTGCGTGTGAGTGTGTGTGTGAGAGTGTGTCAGTGACCAGTAACTGACTCTGCTGCTCCTCAGAGGCAAAAAGTGACTGGATGGCTCTAAGACTGCCCACTTCCCCATGTCCGGGCCGACTAAAGGGAAACCACAGTACTTATTAAAGACGGTTACAAAAATCACTCTTTTCTAGGTGCTACAATTTGATTCAAAGCCTCCTAGAAGTTGAATGGCAATGTTAAAGCCTTTAACCACCCAGACCCTGAACGTGAGGAAAATTACACTGGCATGGCAACCAGGATTTCCTGCTGCAGCCGTAAACATTACCAATGGCTTATTCCTGTAATGGGTGGGGATGGGGGGAGAGAAAAGTTTCTATCGCACCTTTCTCTCCAATTACCTAAAAATTTATACTTCATAATGTAACACCATAAAATTAGGGCTATGATCACCTTATTCGAGGACATGATTTAAATTTTTTTTTAAGTGGAACTTAAAAGAAAGAAAAGCTACTTAAATCTTAAAAGGGAATCTAAAACTCATGTATCACATTTCAAAGAAGAGTCCTTACAATATAAAGATCCCATGAGTTCATGACAGCTTTATTCTTAGACCCACAAATCAAGCCATTGTTATGCTTTGAAACCGCAGGAATTGCTGCCACCTATAGGATCCGAACAATAATGGCAGCGTTTTACTCAGCAGTACCCTCTATCGGGGACAGAAACGCGCTGGATGTGTAAGTACTTTTCTTAACAGCAGGTGGCCTCACTTTTGCTACAGATGTACCTCAAAGACATTTGTTTAAAAGCTTTTTCGTGTTTGGTAAAATAAACTCCAAGTTCTGCCTGAATCTAAAGCTGCTAGATGATTTGAGATAGAAAAACACAGCCTTGAACTCTGCAGATTCATTCCCATAAACAGTTTCACAAAGTCATTCCCCAGTTGCTAATCTGATGTCACTTGGTGCCATGCTGTACCAACAAGGCCGCAGAAGAAAGAGGCCTTCTGCTGAGACTCACTGTAAAGGGAAAAAATTAAGCAAAGTGTTTACAGAGTGTAGAATGCCAATTACCACAATCAGTTCCAATTACCATAATCAGTTCCATCTTCCTAGAGTTTACTCTACAATGAAGTAACCATAAAGCCAATGATTTTTTTCGTGACATATTGAAGTTATTTTAAGCAAGGTTATACATTTTTAAAGATGTTTACTGTTGAGGATTCAAAATGTCAAACCTTTATGGGTAGTAACAGGTACCAAAGATGCCAGCATGATTTTCTTGGAAAGGAAAATCAATTAATGTTTCTATGTTTTTATTGTAACCATTGAATGACAAAACAAAGGATTTTCCTTTGTTTTTATTTTTTCCATACTAATTAATTAGAATAGCCAACAGCTTTATTACTGTTAAAGATTTGAGAGCGTTTTAAATGGGGGGAGAAAAATGGTGTTATAGCCAAGGACCAAAGTAAAGGATTTCAACATATTCAGAAGCCGACGTACAATAGGCTTAAAAACCAAAGAAAATCTTGCAACGGAAAACCATTCAGTCAGAGTTAAGTACACTCAAGCTACGAAAATAAATAAACATATTGTCCACTATACTGCTATAGACATGCCATCAACTGACAATCTGAATTCAACAGCAAGATATTGCAGAAGCTAAACTCTAAACCTCTATCTGTAATTACAGCAAATGACAAGAGAAAAAAATGTAGACCTAGGACAAAACGATGAAACAAAACAATACCCAACCCAGGGCTATGAAAAGTAAATAAAATTATTTTTGAAATGTTGAGTATTCCTGAACTCTTAGATAATGAATATTGAAAAATGTAGCCAACTACTCAGATGATTATTATGTTACTATAAAATAATAGCTTAGATTTGTTTTTGAGTATCATTCAGCATTTCGGTAACAAAATTAGAGATTCCTAGAATATACTTTATACACTGCTCTCATTTTTATACATTAAATCTATGATGCTTACAAATTTTAATTTTTAATTCTTGTTAGAGAGAGGGGAAGGAAGGGGGAAAGAGTGGGAGAGAAACATCGATGCAAGAGTGAAACTGCGTGGTCGCCTTCCACGTGCCCCTGGGACAAACCCACAGCCCAGGCTCATGCCCCAGCAGGAACTCAACCCGGCGACCTTTCAGCTTGCAGGAGGACACCCAACCAACTGCACCACGCCAGCTGGGCCGTTTACAGATATTTTTTAAGGACACTGAAGTAAATTGTCACTGCAGCTTTATGTAGGGCCGCTTTTGCCACTGTGGACCATATATAGAAGTATTATCCCTCCCTTTGTGTGAAGTAGCTTGTGAATCCTATGAGTTCTGACACTCCCATCTTTCACCTGTGCCAACAATTAGCCTATACCTCTACCTTCATGAATATGTGGATAGTCCTCAGTGTAGATGTAGCAACTTACTTTTTTCTTTATGTCTTCACATGTCTCATCTGCTACCATCTTCTTCAAATGACTACTCTGTGCTACAGACAAAATATTTCATAGTTGACAACTGGCAGCTAGGCAAGGTGGACAAATAGAATCTATAAGTACCCAATCAAAAATGACTAGTACCTAAGAATTCTAGATAACTGAGCATTAAATCGACACTTCCAGGTTTTTATAATTTTTTTCCAGCAACCTACACAAGTTTTTTAAAAACTATTCATTAAATCATTACACTTTAAGCTTTCAACATTAAATATTCTTCAATGCCCAAACTAGGATGGAAAACTACGGTTTTAAAATAGGTCTTTTGGAGACTTCCAGTCAAGATGGAGGCATAGGTAGACATGCTTCACCTCACACAACTAAGGAAAGAATTACAACTAAACCTCAAAACAAGTAACACCCAGAACTGTCAGAAAATCGAGCTGTATGGAAGTCTGACAACCAAGGATTTAAAGAAGCCACATGCATCCAGATGGGCAGGAGGGCAGAGACACAGAGACCAGTGGAGAGGCGCTGAGGCACCATGTGGCATGCAGAGGTGGCGGCGGCACAACAGGCAGTCCCACTTCACTTGTGGTAAATAAAAATCAGGAGGGATACCTTGAGAGCCGGTGATCCCAGCCCCAGGCTACACCACACAACCCAGGGTTCCAGGGCCAGGAGGATAAATCCTGATAATTTCTGGCTATAAAAACCAGTGGGCATTGGAGCAGTGGAAGAAACCAGTGGATTTTCAGGAGACTCCACTTAAAGAGCCTGGACAGTCTTAGAACATCTGCAAACCCACCCAATCTGGGATTCAACACCAGGGAAACAGCCCGAAGGGCACCAGTTGCATACGGGGAATGGGTGAAGTGACGGGAAATGGGGCAAGTGCCGGGCAAAACTCCAGAAGGCAGGCAGTGGCACTATCCTCTCTATGAGCCCTCCCCCACACAGAGCCACAAAGCAGGTTGCCCTGCCCTGGTGACTACCTAAGGGTCCACCCCACACAATTTACAGGTGCCTATTCTACAATAGGCAATACTACTAAGACAGGGAGTCAAAGCAGCTCTACCTTATATACAGAACCAAACACAAGGAGGCTGACCAATTGAGGAGACAAAGAGATATGGCCCAAATGAAACAACAGACCAAAACTCCAGAAAAAGAACTACGTGAAATGGAGATTCAAATCAGAGCACCACCCTGCCCCTGCACAGCTGATCCTCCATGGACGGTGGAGGTTG
Organism: Glossophaga mutica; assembly: GCA_039655065.1. NCBI lineage: Eukaryota > Metazoa > Chordata > Mammalia > Chiroptera > Phyllostomidae > Glossophaga > Glossophaga mutica. The sequence goes on from CM077308.1 coordinate 142,328,345, forward strand.
GTGCTTAGTGGTCACAGCTGATCCTTGCAGATGACTGGCTTGGGTAAATCCCTCCCATAGACCGGCCAACAGCAATCGAAGCACATCTCCAAGAGGAGGGTGTACTCAGCCCACACAAAGGGCACACCTCAAGTACCCAGCTTGGGTGATAGGGGAGGCTGTGACACTGGACCCTACAGGACACCTACTATAATAGGCCACACTACCAAGACACAGAGTCAAAGCAGCTCTACCTAATACATAGAAACCAACACAGGGAAGCTGAAAAAATGAGGAGACACAGAAGCATGGCCCAAGTGAAAGAACAGATCAAAACTCCAGGAAAAGAACTAAACAAAATGGAGATAAGCAATCTATCAGATGCAGAGTTCAAAACGCTGGTTATAAGGATGCTCAAGAAACTTAGCAAGGACCTCAATAGCATAAAAAAGATCCAGTCAGAAATGAAGGGTGTACTAATTGAACTAAAGAACAATTTACAGGGAAACAACAGGAGAGTAGATGAAGCTGAGAATCAAAGCAATGAGTTGGAACATAAGGAAGCAAAAAACAACCAAGTAAAACACCAAGAAGAAAAGAGAATCCAAAAAAAATGAGGATAGTATAAGCAGCCTTTAGGACAACTTATGCATTCCAACATTTGCATCATAGGTGTGCCAGAAGAACAGAAAGAGCAAGAAATTGGAAATCTATTTGAAAAAATAGCGAAAGAAAACTTCCCTACTCTGGTGAAGGAAGTAGACATGCAAGTCCAGGAAGTATGGAGTCCCCCAAACAATATGGATGGAAAGAAGCCCACTCCAAGACACGTCCTAATTAAAATGACAAAGTAAAGATAAAGAGAGAATCTTAAATGCAGCAAGAGAAAAGCAGTTAGTGATTTACCAGGGAATCTCCCTAAGACTGTCAGCTGATTTCTCAAAAGAAACTTTGCAGGCTAGAAGAGACTGGCAAGAAATATTCAAAGTCATGAAAAGCAGAGACCTACAGCCAAGGTTGCTCTACCCAGCAAAGCTATCATTTAGAATCAAAGGGCAGATAAAGAGCTTCCTGGACAAGAAAATATTAAAGGAGTTTATTACCACCAAACCATTATCATATGAAATGTTAAAGGGACTTTATTTAAGAAAAAGTAGATCAAAACTATGAACAATAAAATGGCAATAAATAGGTATCTATCAACAATTGAATCTAAAAACAAACCAAGCAAACAAGAAGAACAGAGACAGAATAATGGATACAGAAAGTATCTTGATGATTGCCTGATGGGAGGAAGGTGTGAGGGAATGGGTGAAGAGGTGAGGGGATTAAGAAGTACTAGATAGATTCAGAATAGCTGTGGGGATGTAAAGTGCAGTATAGGAAAGGGAGTAGCCAAAGAACTTAGACGCATGATCCATGGAAATGAACAACACTGTGGGGATGGCCTGAGGGAGTGAGGGGTGCTGGGTCAAGGGGGCAAAGGGAGAAATTGGGACAATTGTAACAGCATAATCAATAAAATATAATTTAAAAAACAAAATAGTTTCTATTTGTCATAGGGTTAAGCAAATTTATTTTAACTATATTGACATGTAAACATAATCATTGTACTGAAAGTAATACACCAGCTCTGTAAATATCAGGTAGTTCTCAGGGCTGATACTTGTGTACCCTAATCCTGGGCTTACCAAAATTTGATGGTAGCATGGGTTTGCTCTACTATGAAGTGTATATGGCTTTAATTAGATTAAATCTCCAAGTTCCTATTAACTCAATAACGAACTATATCAAACTGGACTTTTGTGTTTTTTTAAAGACAGTGATTAGATATATAGAGAGAGATAATTTTGGTAAATAATGTGGTAAAACATTTTTACAGTGTTTCTCAAATTTTCTTTACATATTCTTTTTATTCTCCTAAACTCTCTATATATTCACTACAGGGGTAGGCAAAACTAGGTTTTCAGTTGTGAGCACAGGAAACAGTTTATTCTTGTTTTATTTATTTACTTATTTACCATCGTATTATGTATTATTACCTACTTTTGCACACCACTTGGAAAACAATAAGAGCTATGATAGAGTGTGTACCCATCATTTGTCACATGCTGGTGGCATGTGATGAGCACTGATCCTTAGATCAGCCCTGTGAGACATTATCTCCAGTTTACAGATGAGGAAACCAAATGACTGGAAAATGATATGATTTGCCCAAAGCCACCAAGCCTGTGGATTAAAAATTAAGTAATGTTTCCATTAAGCAACTGTGGATATAATGTAATTCAATTTAAAAATGTTATTGAGCAACTGCCCCATGGAACAAAGGATGCTTATGAGTTTTTTTTATAATAAGACAATTTACTTTTAAAAATTGGGCCACTCAAAGTTCTTAAAAATACATAAAGTACATAAAATCCTGAATGTGACAAGATTTAAAATTGTACTTATATTCTTGATATATATTATCACAATAAAATGAACACATTTTACAGCAAAAAAAAAAAAAAAAGGATTCAGCAGCTGGAAAGTGTGAATAGTTGGTGAACAAAGTCACATCTATTCCATTTTAAGAACATGTTACAATATGCAAACCTGTAAAGGTACCTCCTATTGATAATGAACAGGATCATTTTAATTTGCAATATTCTTGCTTTTTAAGAAATTAATAATCTCCTACCTCATGTTTTCAACAACCTCCTTTACCACTTTGCAGTGTCTTCGTTTTGAAAGCACTTAGAATAAATAGTTTAAAAACTGTAATTTTCTTTGTAGGTGCAGTATTAAATTGCAATATCGACTCAAACACCAAAGAACCACAGTGCTACCCTGAGGACAAAAGGCATTTTAGATGTCTTAAATATATTAAGAAGACTTTTCATCTCCTCTTTTTTTAACAGATTAATCCTGTTTTAAAAATCAAATGCAATAACATTTCAGTTACCATTCATTACATAAGTAAGAGACAGAAGAAAAGGCAGTGATGGATGTCCCAACGCTTCTGTTCTAAGAGACACAGCTGGGCGAACAGATGGTTCTCAGGGAGTGCAGTCACAGACTATTTCCCCTTCAGAAATTCCTAAACAAGCATGCATGTCGATTTGAAGGTTACTGCTGATATGGCTACCAAATGACTTACCAAAGTGAAAATGAGATCATGCAGGAATCTTTTTGGATGAAAGTTACCTTTAAAATAGGACATCCAACAAGAGATGGAATAGGCCATCTCTTCCCTTTGGGGGACCATCCAGCAGTCAAAGGAAGTTGTCAGCTCTGCTCTGGGCATACCAGTTGATACTTTTCAAAATTTTTACTTATTCTTAGCTATGTTTACAAATTCCTACTTTTCAAATAAGACCCAGTTTTGTAGTCCTTTCTCTAGAAAGGACTGTATAATGACAATTTTCCGGTTTGTATTTTTGGACCATGGTTGACCTCAGGTTGCTGAAACCTCAGAAAGCAAAACCACGATTAAGGTGAAACTACTTTAACATGCCTGATTCACATCCATCACTATGACTCAGGTCTTACTGTTCTGTGCCTGGCCAGTATCTCACATGGGCAATGATGTCATTTGTAAATATATATTAAGTTTACTGAGCCTTCAGTTTACATGGAGCCTTCTCTGGACCAGGTACCGAATAAGGCAAAGTTACTAGCTTGAAGAGTTTCTATTATAGTAATATAAGGGAACAAACATGGAAATAGAGCATTTCAATAGAGAGTGATTCAAAGCATCTACAATGGTGTCAATGCAACTGATAGAGACAACATACAATGCCATTTAGAATACAGATGAAGAACAATTGCTCTAGCAAGATAAGAAAATCAGGAGAGACAGCACAGTTGTTTGCTGAACTTGAATCTAAAGCAGCCACAGCCTTATATTCACAACAACCTAGCTAATTTGATGTGAATATGTATAGATACACACACACACAGTTGCATATGGGGAGGAACTGAAGTGTCTAGTATCAAGACAGGAGCTGGGGGACAGCTTTCTCCCAGACAGAAAGGCGTGCAGAGGCCATTGTTCCTTTTCTGAATCCTCACCCCACCCCCCCACACACACACAGAGCCACGAAGCCACAGAGCCACAAAGCCTGCAGGCTCTGAGGGAAAACAGTTCCAGCTGATTTCAATCTTCTAGCCAACTCCAACCAAGGACAGGACATGGGAGTGAAGACACTGGGGTCTTGGATCCTTCAGACTCCTTCACCCACCAGCTAAATAACCAGAAGGAGCAGAAGAGGAGCAAAATTGCCCTGCCTGAATGCCTGAACTGCAGAATTAATGAGATACATTAAAATTGTTGTGTTAAGCCATTATGTTTCAAAAACCATAAAAGTTACCATCCTAACCATTTTAAATGTACGGTACAGCACTGTTAACTTCATCCATATTACTGTGTAGCAGATCTCTAGAACTTTTTCATCTTATAGAACTGAAACTCTACTCACTGAACAACTCTCATTTTCCCCTTCCCCCAACACTTGGAAGCCACCATTTCACTTTCTGTTTCTAAGAGTTTGACTGCGTTAGATACCTTGGACAAGTGGAATCATGTAGCATTTGTCCTTCTGTGCCTGGCTTATTTCACTTAGCATGATGTCCTCAAGATTCGTCCACATTTTATGTAGCAAATGACAGAATTCACTTCTTTTTTTTTTTAAGGGTGGATAATATTCCAGTGTTTCCATATACCACATTTTATCTGTTCATCTCTTGATGAGCATTTAAGTTGCTCCCATCTTTTGGATACTGTGAGTGATCTACAAGGAACACGAGGGTGTAAATACCTCTTCAAAACTCCGCTTCCAATCCCAGAAGTGGGACTGCTGGATCACATGGTAGTTCTATTTTTAATTTTTTTGAGGACCCTCCATACTGTTTTCCACTGTGGCTCTCCTAATGGGTGGGAGGTGATATCTCATTGTGGTTTTGATTCGAATTTCTCTGATTAACAGTGAAGCTCAGCATCGTTGCGTATGCTTGTTGGCCATTTGTATATCTTCATTAGATAAATGTTGATTCAAATCTTTTGCCCATTTTTAAACTGGATTGTTTGTATTTTCTGTTGTTGAGTTACAGGAGTCCTTTATATATTCTGTATACTAATCCCTTATCAGATACAATTTGAAAATGTCTTCTCCTCCCATTCCATAGGTTGCTTTTTCATTCTGTTGGTGGTCTTCTTGACTGCACAGAAGTTCTTTAGTTTGATATGATCCCGTTTGTCTGTTTTTATTTTTGTTGCCTCTGCATTTCGTATCATAGCCAAGATACCATTGCTAATGTATCCAATGTAATGAACTTTTTCCTCTATGTATTCCTCTAGGAGTTTTATAGACTTTAAGTCAAAATGAAACAAGAGGCAAAGAAGGACATCAAATAACAACAAAAAGGTCAATTTACCATAAAGATATAAATATATGCACCTAACCACAGAGCACCCAGATACATGAAACACAATATAATGATAACAATCTATTTGAACTGATAACTCCAATCACGTACAAGAACCTACTCCTCCTTTACATCCCCCCACTTTGTGTTAGCAATATCACAAATTACATGTTTTCATATTTTGTATCCATTAACAAAGCTTTATCGTTATTTCATGCTTTTATCTTTCAAATTAATTATACTTAAATGAAAAGTAACTTGCAGACCCTATTGCAGCAAATTACAGGACTCTCTATTTGTCTATGTATTTCCCTTTATCTGGGAGCTTTATCTCTTCATCTGCTTTTGTGTTGCTGTCTAGCATCCTTTTGTTTTAATCTGAATGACCCCCTGAAGCAATTCTGGCAAGGCAGGTCTAATGGTGATCAACAACCTCCTAGAACTTACATTTTAATATGGCAACACGTTTTCTGCTAAACAAATTTCTTCAGGTTGCCAGAGACTAACAGTGATTAGGAGCACCGACTCGGGAGCCGAAGTGCCCAGGTTTTTACCCCATCTCGCTGCTCATTTACTAGCTATACAGCTTAAGGCAAGTTATTTAACGTCTTTGCCTCACTTTCCTCACCTGGAAGTAATAATAATATCTCCTCTTCAAGTTTTCTTTTTAAATTTTATTACAGTTTGCATTCAACATTAGTTTGCATTAGTTTCAGGTGTACAGCATAGTGGGTAGACAGTCACATACTCACAAGGTGTTCATACCCCAATATTGCCAGTACCCCCCTGGCACCACACACCATCACAACAGCACTGACTATATTCCCTGTGCTGTACTTTACATCCCTGAGACTATTTTGTAACTTCCAATTTGTGCTTCTCAATCCTGGCACCTTTTCCACCCAGCCCCTCAACACCCTCTCCCCCAGCAGCCATCAGTCCGTTCTGCTCTCTGTGTCTATGGGTCTCTTTCTGTTCTGTCTGTTCATTTATATTGTTCTTTAGATCCCACATATAAGTGAAATCATATGGTATTTGTCTCCCCTGAGTTATAGTTTTTAAAACATAAATGAGTAAAGTGTTTAGGAAAGAACTGGCATGTATATGAATCATGCAAGAAAAAACTATACATGTACAATTTCATAAGGTTTTTCACAGAGATATGAGACTGGATTACAAGGTACACAAAAGCACTTATATTTTATTTAACAGATATGTATTTATTTCCTTTACATTCGAAATTTTTGAGAGAGCTGGAAACCTAGGGTTAAAAAACAGCACAATATTTGGTACGAGTCTGTGCGAAAGAAACACGGTCAAGTGTTTCCAATGAATGAACAAACTTCTCACATCACAAAAATGTCAACATAGTAGAATTCGAAGTAAGTGATTTTAAAATGTTTGCAAAACCAACAATATCCTCAGGCAGAAAGTAGAGAACTTTAAATATTGCAATATATGAGAAAACCGTCATCGGTCCGACGCGGGACTGCGCCTGCAGTCAGTTGTAGCGGGTTTAAATGCGGGGCGGGGCGGGCAGGGAAGGGAAGGGGAGGAAGAGGGGCGAGGACTAGCGGGAGCAGAAGACCCTCCGCCTTGGAAGCCAGGAGCCTCCCAGCATTTGTGCCCCCGAAAAGTAAACAGTGTTTTTGACTCTGCGTTCCGGGGTTGTTCACTTTAATTTTCGCTATTAAACATAAATTCATTTTCACTTGGGAGAGAAAGACATGACCAAGTCGCTTGTCACTTTGGCCTGGGTGTTAATTTACATCTATCAAAACTCACACATTGAAAAAAATCTGACTTACCACAGACAACCAAGTTTCACTGTTTGAACCAAATCACTAAAAAGACACCATTTAAAAAAAATTTTATACTTCATAGCCCCAAGATCCTCATTACCTAACCTGCATAACTGCTCCTACAGTTCAATTCCAAAGAAACAACACCAAAAATCTTTCAATTATACTCTTTTCTTTTGAAACAAGTTATTTACATCTTTATGGAAATTATTTGCTGTGATTCTAGATTAACAATGTAATGGAAGTAGTCACAGCCTCCTCCCCACGGCGTTATGTTATCTGTATGCGGAAAAATGAGCAGCTTTGATTATGCAAATTCAAACAGAATCTGGTATCTTCATCCCGATCCGTGTCTGGATCACAGAGGTTTTTGAGCAGCGCTGGTTTCACACGTTAGGAATCACAGTCAGTTAACTTCTGCTGCTAGCGGATGGGCTCTACTTGCAGACTCTATCAGTCTGACCCAGCTTCCAGAGCTTAATGGTCCTCTAGGCTAAAAGGGAACGCTGATCCATCAGGCGTGCATTAGCATAGAATCACACTCAAGCTTATTGATGTGTGTTCAGAATAACTACCATCCCCAGAACCCGGCTCAATACATTACTTTCATTTTATCTCAAGTCATTTGTAGGGTTGCCTGCCCCAGTTAAAGCTCCAGCAAGACTGGTACTTAAATGAATCTGTGAGAAAGGAGACAAATGCCCCCTGAACTTCCAGTACTTTGTGATCAGGGCTGGCTAACGTAAAAGGTACCAGTATTCTTAGGTCCACTTAGTGAGCATATCAAAAATAGCCTATTGCATAGGGGAAAAAAGTCATTTAGCACCCTATTAGCCAACAAGGAGTGTAGTGATTAAATGATTTAAGTGTGATTTTAAAGCACTGCTCTGATTTCTGCTGAAAGCTATTTCATAAAAAATAAATTTCATAACAGCTACGTCTTTTGCTGTTTAAATACCTTTCTCTTTGAAAATTCAGAACATACACTAAAATAAATGTTTCCAATAATAACACATTTCATCACCTAGGGAAATGTTACATTTAACAGTAGCAAGAAAAACAACAATCTATAACAACCAGGCATTTAATGTGCACAAAACCCCATAATAAGAAGGGATTTAATGTGTGCATAAACCTTGTAACAGGTTTGTATATAATCAGACATTTGAGGTATACATAAACTCACTTTAATTGTAAATCTTTAAAATGAAAATAAAGTGCTTCTGTAGCTGTTTTGAATATACAATAACTATTGAAATTCTAAAGCTGGTCTTCAAAACTATTTTTATGAATTTACATAATGCTTACAGCTATAATTCTGAGGGAACCTATAAAGAGTACTATTCCCAACCTTTTTTATTACTATTATTATCGTTTAGAAGGAACCTAAGGACTACAAAGGTGAAGTGACTGGTCCCGGTCCCAGGGCGAGTTAGTGGAAATAAGACTCAGAAAGTTGGTGGTGGATTCCAATTTGCTTGTCTTCCACTTAAAATTCAGTGACACATTTGCCTTCCTATTTGTCTTATTGTCTGAGGATCTTTGTATCCCAGCTACTCTTCCTCTTCACATCCATCACTATGGCCTTTGGAAACTTTGTACCATGCCAACTGGGGCAAAAGAAAGAAAACATTTTAAACGATTTAAGTAGCTATCAAATATTGCTATAGATGTCTTCATCTACAATCTCCTTCCATCCATTTCTCTCATCTCCCTCAGAAAGAGAGTAAAAACTTAACTACTGTAAACTGTTAAAACACCACACAAAAGCTGGTTAGATTAAACATTTCTTTCTGATACCTGCAAGATGAATGACCATCTAAAAACTTCTTTCTAAATGCTGCTTTCGATTCTGAGAAATGCAGTAGGACTGAACACTACAGTCCGCTGAAGACAGACCTTTACATCTTAAATATAATGTTGGACTGGTAAAGAAAGAAGCTAACATTTATTAAGTCCCTACTTTGTGCCAGACATTATTTCACTTACAGCAAATCCTCTGAGATACACCACAAGGTTTGGTTGGATTACTCCTAACTTTCCGTCTCAGAAGGTGGCTCGGGCACTGGGGAAAGGTCACATAACTACCAGGTCTTCACTCTGGTCTCCAAACCCAGATGACTTTAACTCCCAAATGGGGCATGCTCTTCCTCATTCCTTGTGCATGCCACCCCACTTTCACAGGGGAATCTTGGGGCTCATTTTTGTTTTGCAGAGTGACCATGTCAGCCTTCAGCAAGTCATGGAAGAACAAGCTATCTCAACTTTGTAAAATTTGAAATTTTTGTTTGAGAAGAAAATTTTCAAGAGGAAAACAACTACTGAGACTATCTCATCCATGTTTGGTTTCTCTCCTTATTTACCGTATTTTTGAAAACTCTTACACACTAGGTACTTAATAGGACTTAAGGCGGTTTGTACTCTTAGAAGGAGCTCTTGGCCTTCCAGAAGGTGATTATATGTGCCAAAGGAAAGTCATCTCCATTTTTTAATATGCAAAAATACAGTCAACTACACATTTTTGTTCCTATGCAGAAAATGGCTCTGGAAGAACACAAAAGACAATGGACATCGTGGTGGCCTCCCAGAAAGAAAAGTGGGTTGATGAAAACCAAGGAGGGGAAGGTGGTTTTTCACAGTCCAGCTCTTTTGGGAATTTTGAACTTTGAATCCTAAGAGTGTCCTACCTACTCAAAACGTACAGACGTACATACAAACATAAATAAATCACTTTCGACAACCTTTATGGTGACTGTTGATCAGGAACACTGCAGCTGCAACCTAAAGCAAAAATTGTCTTAGGAATTCTGTACTTCACTAAGTATTTTAAATAGAATTGATTCTAACAACACCAGCATAGAAGCTTGTTTTAACGAGTTAGAGTTAAGATGCCAGATACTAGCTTTACATATATAACTCATACTTGAGATGGAGAAAGAGGAATCTTAAGATAGGAAAATAGGACAACTGATTACTGATCTCCCAGAAAAGAAGAAAAAGAAAAAAACATCTAGAATGAGGATTTCTGTTCCTATCATGGTCAAGGTCATGAAGGCAAAAACCAGTGGGCTGCCTCAGCCAAAATATTTTTTTATGAGTTCCCTCTCTATATTCACCAGTAAGGCAAAAGAGGGGCAGAGTTATTGGTGGTGATTTCTTTCATTTTACCCTCACTGCTTCCCCCGCAAAGAGAGATGATGGCATGAAAGAAAGGAAAACTTGGCAATAGCTAAATCTTTTTGTTTCTTAAAAAAAAAAAATCATTGTATTTTTTCCCATTATCACTGAGTCCCCTTGGAAACCTTTTCAATCTAAGGTCCTTTTGCTCCTTTCACAAGAATGTACATGTATATGTAGCAAATTCGAGAATGTGAAGGTAAGAAGGCTTGATAATCTCTCAAGAAAGATCTGAATCTTCTTCTATAGCAAATAAAAAGTTCAATGTCAACTAGATAACCTGTGCTTTACAATTACATAGATTCTGTTGTTTCTCTTAGTAAAAGACTAGGATGTTTTCCAACTCCATAGTCAGAGTGCTTCTAGTTATATCTAACCTGAAACTCTTCTACTGTAACTTAAATCCTCTGTCACCAGAGAAAATGGTGACATGTATTTTCTCTCACTCAGACACACACACACACACACACACACACACACACATATCCTCTTACTCAAGTTGCACTATTCAAGTGTGTAATACGTACTAGCAATTTATTAGAACTTTTTATCTGACTTTCACCAAATCAACATTTAAAGTATATTAGGTACAATTTAAGTCATAAAGACAGGCAGCATATAGCATGTCCCCTCCTCTAAAGGAGACTGGAAAGACAGAAGCCATGATTTCAATATTCTATAAATTCTACTCCATGCTACTGATAGATATTAATGAAATATAATAGAGTTTTCACTTTGAGTTTGTTTCAAAGTTAGAATTCCTGATAACTTTAGCCATTAATTAAAGACCCAGATTTCTAACAAGAAACACTCCAGCTATAATGATTCTCAAATTATTTTTAAAATTATAACAATGTAAGTGTAAGCAGAAAAAGAAACAATAATAACAGATTATGTGTATTAAGCTCTTTCTAAATGCTAAGCATTGTTCCAAGAATTTCAAATGTTTAACTCATCGATCCTTACACTAAAGCTGGCAGTTAGGTGTGATTTTTACAGTTTTACAGATAAGGAAACTGGGGCACAAAGGGTTGAGTAACTCGGTCAAAGCTGTACAGCTAGTGAGGGACAAGGTTCAAGCCCAGGCAGCGAGGCTCCAGACAGGAGGTTTCTGCACCACCCTGACTCTCAAGATACGAGTCAGCAACCCTGACTCTCAAGATACGAGAAGTTACTTTAAGAACTTTTCAACTGGTGTGTTTCATTGGGCCATGTCCCATTAAATTCTTCCGGCTGCGATGGGTGATAATGGGGTTAGAAACCTTCCAAATGTCTCACAAACCACCGCCCCATCGTGTTTTCCTCAGTCCTGCCACAGTGCATCATGGCAACACAATTTCTTCCTGTTTGCCTGCGCTGCTCAGACCTGAGAGTACATGTGGACAGAAAAATGAAGCCAGGTAGTACAGTAAGACAGAAACATTTACTGGAATCGCTGCTGATGCCCTTCACCTTGCCCATCCACAGAGCAAAGCCTCCTTCCAAAAGGCTTGGTTTTTGGCATCACCAGTCCTGCTTTCGCCTCACCAATGTTTTCCTCCCCATGAAAGATATCATCGATTGTAACCAATTCTTTTATTAATCTAACACCTGGCCACCATGGTGCCTTATCAAATTGTTCTGACATCAAGAAAGTGAAAGCACCCTTCAGGTACTGGAGCTAGCACCCCACGATGCCACAGAGAAGCAGGGCTAACATGATAATGCCCCTCCTGCCTCAAACGAGGTCCTCTAGCCAAGGCTTCAAGAGGGTCACCTCACAAGTAAATCACGAGCTCAGAGTTCACGCTACAAACTGATGGAGTAAGTTGCCAGGAATAAGCTAGATCCTCTTAGATGAACAATATCCTCTGTAGATTTAAATGTGTATTGAGGTAAACCAATTCTTTCATGTTAAGAAATTCTTTTGACTCACTGATATAATACAATTCTAAAGAGTACTGCAGTGACCTAACACGAAAGCATCTCCAAAAACATTTGACTTTGTACAGATTCATGGCTGCACCATGTTTGGGGCCATTATGTCTTCTAAGAGGTAAGTCAAACAGAGAAATAGATCAAGAGTAGAAAAGTCCACTGGCTTTTAAAAATAAGTTGCTTTATTTTCCTAATTTAAGGCATAGTCCTTAAACAAAGCTGACACTCAGTGGCCAGCGCCTCAGGGACCGAAGTAGGTGCCCTGGAAGCATGGGAAGGTGAGGAAGACCTATGAACAGAGGCTTCTGGCAATGTGTTTGGAGGGGATGACATGACCCTGACAATTCTTTAATCTCCACCACTGCTATAGACTGGTTCTTTTACTGGCTGGGCCAGAAACATAACTAGATATTACCTAAAACAATCAATTTACTTACTTAATTCACCCAAATTTCATTGAATAATGTATTGCATTCAGACTACATTTAACAAATCTTTACTGCTGAACCTAAGGTTTCTATCTGAAAAACCCTAATAATTAGCTGTACTTAAAACAAATAGCAATTAGGGAGACTTCCGGCCAAGATGGAGGCATAGGTGGACACACTGTGCCTCCTCTCACAACCAAAATTAAGGACAACAAAAATTTAGAACAAAAAAAAAAAATCCAGAACAGATAGAAAATTGAATTGTACTGAAGTCCGACAATAATTCACCCAGACTGGTAAAAAGGGCGGAGTTGGCAGCTGGCGGAGAGGGATTGCAGCCAGGAAAAGCAGTAGCTAGTGGTTCCGGACACCCAGGAGGTGGTTGGCACACCCCAGGCGCACAGGCAGCGGTTACCGGGCACGGGGAGGCAACTAGCAGACCCAGTGAGGCGCACAAGGCTGCTGACCATGGTCACACATTTGCATGCAGATAAACCAGGTGAAAACGAGCAGCGAGACAGACTGCGCAACCCAGGGCCCCAGCACCAGGAAATAAAGCCTAAAAGCACCGACTGAAAACACTTGTGGGGGTTGAAGTGCTGGGAGAAACTCCCAGCCTCACAGAGGGGACTAAAATCTGAGAGCGGAGCAAGAGCCTTTGGCCTCTCCCTGCCCCTGCCCCCACATACAGCATCACAACTCTGCAACTGGGTTGCCCCGCCCTGGTGAACACCTAAGGCTCCACCCCTCATACATAACTGCTACCAGACCAAAAGAAAAAAAAAACAATGACTCAAATAAAAGAACAAATCAAACCATCAGAGCCAATACTTTTAAGCGACCAAGGGATAGCCAACCTGTCAGATGCACAGTTCAAACCACTGGTGATCAGCATGCTCACAGAACTGGTTGATTTTTATGGCAAATTAGATGAAAAAATGAAGGCTACAATAATTGAAATGAAGGAAAATGCACAGGGAACCAATAGTGATGGGAAGAAAACTGGGACTCAAATCAATGGTGTGGACCAGAAGGAAGAAATAAACAACCAAACAAAAAAGAATGAAGAAACAAGAATTCAAAAAAATGAGGAGAGGCTTAGGAATCTCCAAGACATCTTTAAACATCCCAACATCCGAATTATAGGGGTACCAGAAGGTGAAGAGAAAGAGCAACAAGTGCAAAACTTACTTGAACAAATAATAAAGGAGAACTTCCCCAATCTGGCAAAGGACATAGACTTCCAGGAAGTCCAGGGAGCTCAGAGAGTCCCAAAGAAGTTGGACCCAAGGAGGAACACACCAAGGCACATCAGAATTACATTAACCAAGATTAAAATGAAGGAGAGAATTCTAGAAGCAGTGAGGGATAAGGGCACAGTCACCTACAAAGGAGTTCCCATCAGACTATCAGCTGATTTCTCAAAAGAGACCTTACAGGCAAGAAGGGGCTAGAAAGAAGTATTCCAAGTCATGAAAGTCAAGGACCTACATCCAAGATTGCTCTATCCAGCAAAGCTGTCATTTAGAATGAAGGGAAGATAAAGTGCTTCTCAGATAAGGTCAAGTTCAAGGAGTTCATCATCACCAAGCCCTTATTATATGAAATGTTAAAGGGACTTATCTAAGAAAAAGAAGATAAAAAATAATGAACAGTAAAAAGACAGCAAACTCACAGATATTAACAACCACGCCTAAAATAAAAGCAAACTAAGCAAGCAACTAGAAGAGGAACAGAACCACAGAAATGGAGATCACAGGGAGGGTTAGCAACAGGGGCGTGGGAGGAGGAGAGAGGGGGAAAGGTACAGAGAATAAGTAGCATAGACGGTGGGTAGAAAATAGACAGGGGGAGGGCAAGAATAGTGTGGGAAATGTAGAAGCTAAAGAACTTATGACACATGGACATGAACTAAAGGGAGGAATGTGGGTGGGAGAGGGTGTACATGGTGGAGGGGAATGATGGGGGAAAATGGAACAACTGTAATATCATAATCAATAAAATATATTAAAAATAGCAATTAAATTTCTCAGACATTTGCTGTAGGAAAATGAAATAATTCATTCTGATAATTTACCCTATTTTTTTTGAGGTACGAGTTTAACAATATACTCATTTCATTTAAGAATGGCAGAACAAGCTTCTCCAACTTTTCCAAGAGTTGTTGAATCAGATGTCACTGATCCCCTTTTCCCTGGGAAAAGATTTCTGAAAAGGTAATCAGGAATTTTCTTTCTACTCCTCCATGCTACTTTAGTCCTTGCTTCCATTAAGACAACACGGCCTCAAGCTTATGTCCATCTCCAAAGACTCCCTTATGCCTAAAAAGCTGCCTCTTTTAAACTCTGAGAGAATAAAAAGCAGCTTTGAAAAACACCTTTTACAGTCACTCTTACAGGCATTTTACTAGACTACTTCCCCACAGCAGGAAAGAAAAAGGGGAACTTTGATTTTAAACTTAGGTTCTAGAGATTATGTCTCAGTAATTCATTAGAATATACATTAAAAGTTAATTCCATACTCTAATAATATCTGCCTCCACAATGGACAAAATTATCTTTCAATCAAAATGTTTGCTCTGTAAACTACACGATACAAATTTCCTAAAACCAACCTAAATCCACTCTCCATACTGAAGATGACAAAAATAATCTCACTGAATTTCATTGCCAAGCTGTCAACTTGAATTTCTTCTGTTTAAAAATAGCTGTTCGTTACACTCAGTAATGGGCTGTCAAAGCACTCCAGCACTAAGCCTGTATCATCCACAGAAGCAATTGGGCAATGTGCATTATGATGTTTAGATTGCTTGCTTTCCTTACAAGACCCCTGGGCTAATTTTAAATGAGATGGTTCACTTGAACTAAATCAAAATCTATTTCATTTACCTTAAAGCTAATACATATTTTCCATTTCTGACTACTAGTACAAGCATTAATAGCAAGACAAAACAGCAAAAAAACTCCTTGAATATAAGTGTTAGTGTAAGTGAATGCGCACATACAGGGGTGGGCAAAAGCAGCTTCACAGTGATGAGTATGCGAAAGTTTATTCTTGTGATATCATTATTTGTTAATCATTGTATTATTTCTCATGCAAACGACTGTAAAGCCGATTTTGCCCACCCCTGTATGTATGGGTAGGGTTTGCATGTGGCTTTGCTCCCTACTGCCATATCTATTTTTAATAATGGATGACTGAATTACAACACAGGGTACACCAATGAGATAACATCGCCAATGCGTGAGCAGGCACTGTCGTCTCTGTGAATACACGACAAGTTGCTACCTGGAAGCTTCCCTCCTGCAGCGCACAGTCTTTGATATTTTAGCATAGTGAATCAAATAGACATCTTTCTAACCAGCGGACGTATAACGATTCACCATATAATTCATCTTGGGACACTGTGAACAACTGGAAGAAAGCACATAGAGCCCATAGCTAAACCGTTCTTCCAGAGCACAGTATCATAACCCCAAAGGCAGGCAGCGAGAGCTCTCAGACATTGAAGAGATGGCTTGTAAATGCATCTAATGAGTGCACGGACCAGATCACTGATTTCTTTTTACTTTCATAAGTCTTTATTTTCATTAATAAATAGCGGCTACTAGTAGAGTCATGTGAAAAGAGATTATAATACTTGTAACATTAAAAGTAAGTTTTACTCTTAAAAAAACTCTCTCTCAATACTACCTTGGAATATCAAAAGTATAATGACTTACATTATAGGCTCCAATGTTGGTAAAGGTAAAATAAACCAGTATTTCAGCAAGATTAAAACTCCGTAGGCCAAATCCGCCCCCCGAAGAGGTTTCAGGCAGGAACAGTGGTAATGCCTTTTTTTTTTTTTTTTTTGGTATGTTAAAATAAAAGGGTGAGGGTGGGCATCACATACTACATTTCAATGTTGCTTCTATGAGTCATCAATACATCAGGCACATGTGGCAGACAGTTGAATGAAAACAAGAAAACATCCAAAATACAGTGCAGCTATTGTATTTATTTTCTTTAAGGACAAGATACCCTCTCTCAAATCTGAGATAATCATAACCGTGTTCAGTTAGAATTTTTTTACTGTTGAGTTCAAGTACAGTTGTATCCATCTTTCCCTCCACCACTCTCCCCATTCCCACTCACCCCCACCTCCCACCCTCAATCTTCTTAGTTTGTTTTTCAGTTACAAAATGAGAATTAGGGTAATTATTTTTCTAAGCATTATTGTATCAAACACTCAAACTCTATTGTATCTGTGTGAGATGAGGGTTATTAGTTAACTGAACACACTATAGCAATCATTTCACGGTTTATGTAAATCAAACCATCATGCAGTTATAGTTTGCTACACCCCTTGAACTTATACAGTGATATATGTCCATTATTTCTTAATAAAATGATAAAAAAGAGAAAGGAAACCAAAACTACTCTAATCCAACATTGTGTCTAGCATAATATATACACATTATGAAAAACAATTATCCTACTTCAAATCTCTACTTCAGAGAGCATACCAGCCATGGTACTCTCTCTAGGAAAGCAATGTGTTTCTTTTGATATAATGAAATTATTTCTTCATTAACATACATATGATTCTGGCATATCTAGGAATTTACATCCCTTCTATTTTTCACTTACTTTACTTATATGGGAAGTAAGTTTTAAAGCTTCAATCACAAACAAGAATAGCAGCTTAGCCTCTAACTTTCATTTTCTCAGACGAACACTTGCGAAGAATGTTCAGTGCGGCCTCCTCGAACCCTGTGACTGGGCACATCTGCAAACCTTCAACAGGTCAGAGCGCACAGCGATTGAAGAACAATAGGTAAAGCATACTTCTAATGTTCAAATAATCTTTTATAAGTTAAAGACTGAAGCAGGAGAAAAATCCCTAAATCAAAGCCATTATTATGTAAATAATTTTTAACAAGTAATACTAGAGCTAGAACATTGTGACTTTGTCTTACTGAAGTAGTTCTCATACCTAGAATCACCTCGGTCTCCACACAGGAACAGTGAATTCTGATTTTCATTCTTAAAAGTGAATAAAGTTTTCAACATTTATTCCCCAAACTTGAAAATAACTTTAATCTGAATATTTGGCTTTGAAACTATACATGAACATGCATGGGTGGAAGTGTATCTAAAAACATGTCAGTGTATACAAGATATCCTTAATCACCACCAACTATGCTGTAAGCAAGGTTAGAATGCTTCGTACCTCCTTTTAACGTTTTTATTTGTTGATGAACCAACAATGTTTAGCATAATTAATGCTAAGATCTTCAAAACTCAATGACTGAAAATAATTGCTTTTCTTTTCTTTCCTGAGTACTCTGAAGCCCAACCTAAAGATTTAGAGCTGACTGGACAAATATAAAGGATGTCAAAAACAGTGACCGCTGACATGCCATTCAAGGCACAGGGAAGAGAGTTCAGGCTTGAATGCCTCTAAACTGCTCATTGGTAAGATCAGCTATCAGTGAGACGCAGTGTAAGTCAGCATTATTCACTGAGCCTGCTATGACCTTAAAATCATTGCCCCTGTGGCATGTTCATCCACCAATTAGTTTATACGCTCACTGGAAATCCACGGTCGGTGAATGCGCTGCTCTCTCATTCCACAGTGTTGATGAAGTGTATGTGATGGCTTTCTCCTCGCAGCTTGACCCCGAAAGCTGACCCATCGCAAGCTGAAGCATTCACGTCATTGAGCGCCCTTAGTTATCATGGATTTTGATACTTTACTTAAAAAATAGCATAGTTTTATTTGACAAACACAACTGTTATGGTGGCTATGAAATGACGTATGTAAAACAAAGAAAAAAATCAAACTAAATTTTCCAGTTTTATTTCAGATATTTGTTATTTCAGATATTTGTTATTTCAGATATTTGTTAAAACGAGAGAAATTTCCTTGCTATTTTTAAACAATTATAATTAGCAATCCTACCTTTTCTAAAATCTAAAAAAAAATCCCCTCCTGGCCAGGATAAAGCCTAATGAATAAAAGGAGGCATATTTGAAAAATAATTTCAAAACGGCACGATATGACATGATAAAAGGCTGAGTCCGGAAAAGAGAAAGAAAAAGATCTCCCAGAGTTCTAAATACCGAAATAGAAAAATTGAGGGATACAGCAGAAACTGGATGTTTGAGAGAGACCGAGTGGTGGGTCACACAAGTAGAAGTGTCCTGAACATAATATAAACAGTTAAACCAAAGGTCAGGGCCAGGGCGTATTTCAGCTCAGAGCTTTTTAGTTGAAATAACATGCATGGGTTTCCAATGACTTTAGGATAGAGCTCAGGGACAAAACTGTCCTGCTTCTCCCCCTTCTGGCTCCCCCAGGGGGAGTCTGTTCCCCTACTCTTTCCATAAAGGAAGGAGGAAACTAAGGGGGAGCCCTGACCCCATTTCTAACCTGCTTCTTGGAAAATGATCCAATTGAGGTGTTGGGATTTTTTTCAAACAGCCTTATCACGATTTAACTTACATGCCATAAAAGTTCATCCATTTACAGTGTACAACTCAATGATTTTTCATCTATTTTATAGAGTTGTACAACCATAGCCACAATTTTAGAATGTTTCCATCATGCCCCCCAAAAAACTCTATCATTTAGTCCTCATTGCCTAGTGCCCTGCTGGGGGCACCTACCAATCTCCCTTCTGTCTCTATAGATTTACCTGTTCTAGGTAAACCTATACCTAGATTATAGGGATTACCTGTTATAGGGATTTACCAGTCCCTATAAATGGTATCAAAAATGTGGGCTTTTTATGACTAGCTTCTTACACTTAATGTTTTTGAGGTTTATCCAGGTTGTAGCATGTATCTGCAATTCCTTCCTTTGGATTTCTGAAAAATGTTCCATTGAATAAACCACATTTTGTTTACTTACTCATTGAGTTTTATAGCAATATAAAATAATGCCTCAGAACAACAGAGTCTAACATACACTTGGAGATCATCATCAGTGAAAAACCTTACAGATGTGAATTACATGTCACTCTAGTTATATGTGTGTTCTTAGTTGAGTGGACTTAACTGATTTCCAGAATTAGTAACACTGATTTATAAGATATAATAAACTGTTAAAAAATCTAATAACAACAAGAATTAATAGTTCTGAAAGCTAGTCCATACAGTCACAGAGTACCATGATACTTAGTTATTAAATGAAACATGCATGCCACATGACACAGCAATCCTCCTCCTGGGTATAGAGCCCAAAGAACTTCTCACGCAGTATCACTGATTGTGGTAGAGAATTGGAGGCAAACCAGGGCAGTGGACAGGTAAAGTGGTGGATGCTTATCGTGAAATACTATGTGTTCACCAAATGCAAGAAACTAGACGAATATATTGCAATATGGATAAATCTTACAATGTTGAATGAAAAAAATCAAGAAACAATACAATCTCTACCCTAATACCATTTATATAAATTTAAAATACATACCCCAAACCACAGTACATATTTTATAAGAATACATGAAAACAGAAAAACAAATAAATAAAAAAAGAAAGTGGCCATACCGGGACCAATGATAATAGTGAGCCACAAACTTAAAAGTATATTACTCAACACTCTGTATATAAGGCCACAGTAGATTTTTTTGGTGTTATTTTTAAAAAATATTTGCAGCCTCAAAAAGAAAAAGGACTCCTGGGCATGGACAACAGGGTGTTGATGGCCAGGGGCAGGGAGACATAGGGGATGAAATGGTAATGGAAAAAAATATAATGAAGATTATATATTTAAAAAAATAAAAATTAAAAAATATTTGCTACCTGTACCTAGAAAAGGATTATATTTTTCTATCCTACTGATAACAAGACAGGCCATGTAAAGTGCTCTAGCCAATAAGATGTGAAAACAAAAATATTTGAGACCCAGCGTACAGTTCAGTGTCTGTTTTCCATCCTACAATTGTTGCAGAAGTTGCATTATCATCCTGGGTCTCAGACTGAAGACAACATGGAAGTGAGGCACAATAAACTGAAGATAAAGATGCCACACAATAGAAACCTTGTGTTTGAAGTCGCTGTGGTTAGGGGGTGGGCTGCTTGTTACTGCAGCATAATCTATCCCATTATGACTAATATATTCACATACATCTATCTACATGGTAATTAAAATACAGGTCTTACCTTTAGAGATATTACAAATGAGATACATAAAACAAGAGGAAAATAAGAGGAATCAATTACTCTAGTGGAAAGCACACTCAATGATGAGTTATAAAACACGGATTTTAATCTTACTCTTTCTGCTCATTATGCAAATACCCTAAGCCCAATCTCTTAACCACTCTGAATCTCAGTTTCCTCGTGTGGAAATTAAGGAAGGAGTATGTACTCTGAGCTCTAAGTCTTTTCCAAGTCTGAGCTCCCATGTTTCTATACAAGTCATATATCCACTACCTTAAAATAAACCTTAAAGAAAGATAAAATTATTTACTCTTGTCCTAAATGGTTCAATGCACAAAATTTTGTTCAGCTGTCAAGAACATAAGTTACATTAAAGGAAGAACACCTGGGTAACCAGATACAGACTGCTCGTAAATGCTAAAGTGGAAAAAGGCTAAGCAAAAGCCCAGATATGAGAATCATTAATATAAATGATAGTGAAGCCACAGACACACGTGCACCCATAATCCCTGTGGTATAATGAGAAATGGCAGAAGATAAACTTTCGGGCACAGACTGTGATTGGTGAAAGGCCTGGATCCGAAACAAGGCATGCGCATTTGCTACCCCAAGCCCATGGCAGCACGGCAGGGGGTGCGAGCAGTGGAAGGCAGTGGCGCGAGCACGCGGTGGGGTCTGAACTTGGGTAGTTGGAGTGAGCGAGAATCTAAGGGAAGAACAAAGCCACGAGACTGAGAAGGAGTAATCAACACCACTAAACCTGACCCATAACTGGCACTCAATAAATATCTGTTGACTGAATACAGCAACTTTTTAACCAAGAAGACTTACGTTCCCCAAATATTCCCAAATTGAACACAAAGACCAACTTAGTGATGAATAATATTGCCAAGGCCCTCTCTCTTCCAATAAACACCACCTCCCACGAGATTAAGACCCCAAATAAGCCATTTCAGGCTTTTTCTTCCACCAAGAAAAGAACATAATGTGCTGAGGAACAAGCTACTGAACATCGGTTAAGGCCTCAGGTGCCTTGTCGTGCCCCCTTGCCGATGTCCCACACCACCCCAGTCCTAGCCCGTAACTATAATGCTAGTAATGTGCTATGCTTAGCTGCGTCTTGAAACTTTTAGGTGTTTAGTTATTTGTAGGTGAGGGAAAAGTATTGCTTAAAAGATGAGAAAACTATGCACAATAAGCTCTTACTCATTTTTCAGCAACATAAATACTTGTCCAAAAGCTACATATAATAGTAGACATTTTGTTATCAATTCTTCGTTTTCCTATCATCGTCCAGGTGTCTCTTGTTCTGGGGCTCCGTCATGTGGCATGGGTCTCCACTCCACCCAGAGATGTGCACTTCCAGCCATTGCTGACTTCTCTCCTTTCTGACTCACGTAAGTAGCCTTTGTTAGGAAGGTTTTACATTTGATAATAACAAATTCAACATTTAATTCTGTATTATTCTGTACTATTTTTGTTTGTTTTAGGTCGAATTTAGAAAGTATGCAATAGCTATTTGGTTAGATGGAGGTCAAGGATGTCCTTCTCAGACCGATTATAAAAGTTCCATAAAAGAAAGCAAATTATAGCAGCCAAGAGAGGATTCAATATGTCTTAACACTTCAAAAAGTAGAGAAATCGGTGAATGGGACTATTAAATTGAACTTTAGTCAACGTCTTGAAGTTCATAATAACATTTGGCCTGTCACAGCTCTGTACACACTTTAGCTTTGCCTTCCTGGGGCAGATAGTATCATCATCATTACCTTCATCATCTGTATCACCAACCCCACCATCATTGTTACCATTATTCAGGGCATAGTGTTAAAAGATCCTTTCAGTCAAACTTTAAGAGATAACTGGAGGCCCATCCAACACCTTGACTGCAGTCTCATGAGAGACCCTAAGCCCAAACCACAGAGTTAGCTCTCTTGAGTTACCGATCCCAAAACTGTGTGAGATAATAAATGTTTATTGTTGTTTTAAGCCACTGAGATTTGGAATAATTTGTTATGCAGCATCAACTAACTAATACACTCTACCTGGCACCCTCAACCTTCCATCTTGTTGGCCAGAATGAATAACAAGGCCATTTACAGTTGCAAGGGACTCCAGATAGTACTTATTTTTGCTGGGCACGGTCTTCCTCTAAAGAAAACCTGAGTTCTGGTTTTGCTATTAAGGAAGAAGAGAGAGGAAATGGACATCAGGTGTATAGCCAGTCATCTTCTAATACTTCAACTTCATCTTTTCCATGAAGAAAAACAGTCTTAAGAAAGGAAGATAGAGATAAACAGCATAAAAAAGAAAATGCAAGCTTTGAGAAGCAAGGAAATACCAGCAAATCTAGTAGCTGTTTTAACAGCGTTTAAACCTCCAGACAAGGCAATCTGCATTCCGCCATGAGAACCAAACTCAACACACGAACCTGCAACCCCTTGTCAGTAATCAAGCTGAGGAATCATGATGAATGGAAGGGAAAAGGGAAACAGGAATATGGAGATGCTGTTTTGATTTTTTGGAAATGAATATTCATAAAATTCTATAACACAATATTAACTAGGTGGTTTATACGTGTTTATAAAATAATGCACAGTCCAAGAGTAAATAACAAATGTGCTGAGAACAAGTATGGAAAGAAACCAAAGTCTGTTTCTTAACCCTAACCTTGGCCTTGACTTTTCAATATTTTTAGTAGTAACTTAAGACATAAAAGGGATGCCTATCATTTATGCTCACCTGACACATCTGGGAATGATACATATAATAACAGAATCAAAATTTTAAATGATCTTGACAGCTTATAATACTGTCATTCACACATCCAACAATTCTAAGAAGTTATTTCATAGATTTAATTTTTGTCACCTCAAAAAAGATACTAAATTCCTCAGGGCAAAACTGAAAAGCCTGCCTGTTTAAAACCTCTGAAACAGTTTTGGGAACGTAGTAGGTATATCATTAATGTTTAGAGTTGAACTGTATCAATTACAATTGTAGAAAAGTTTAGAATAAATCTGTCACCTGGGTAACATAATATCCTCTTACTTTCCCTCAGGTCATACATATAATTTACCTCTTTCAAAAACCTCTTCAAAATCAAATTTTTTCCAGCATACCCTTCCTAAGCTGCCTTCAGCTCTGTAAAGAGACTGCAATGGGGGAAAAAAAAAAAAAAAAAAAAACTCTACAGGACACATAAAAGCCTTTGTGCTTTTCTCTTTATTTTTGTTTCATATTATGTCCAGTCTGTGCCATTGGATTTTAAGCTCATGAGGCAGCTTCAACAGTGTTTTAAAGCCTTTCCCACACATATGAAATGAGAACAGATGCACACCCCTTTGCAGAGCTGCACAACATAACATTTTCTTGTTACAATTCCGTATCATTCCAGCAAGATAAGCACGCACCATAGTCTAATCTTACAGGCATGAAGAAGTCAAGCTCTATTGTTCCAGGGCACAGCCAACCAGTCCTGCGTGATCAACCTTTATTCTTTTCCGGCTTCATTATGAGGATGATGCCTTTCAACTGCAGTGACTAAACCTGTGAAACTACAGAGCAAGAAATTTATAGAACCTTCATAAGAGTAATACTGAGCAGCTTAAATGTAAAACCTACAATTAAATTCCAAGACTAAGCGCTTCACTCCCAAGAAAATGCTAAGTAGTTCTCCAGCAGCATTCCTGATTTACATACCCCAAATATGACAGGAGTTATATACATACATGCTGTGGTGATATTAATAGTAATTCTTTCAAGTAACATTCAATATAAAGCATGGTAATATTAACCCATGCGTTGCAGAACTAATAAATTGCCCCTTTAGCAAACCATTTTCAAAAACTCTCCTTTTGTCAGATGAAAATCCCCAAGGGTAAAATATTTCAGTATAGTTCAGTGACAACAATGGATATGCCATTAGATTACCATACAAGTGAATAAAGCACCGAGTGATAGCGAACATTTTTTCACACTTTTGATTTTGATGTGAAATGAGTCTAATTATTTATTCATAGACTTTTCCTCTAGGAGTTCATGGCACTATATTTTAAATCTTCAAACACATATTTCCTAAGCTCTAAAATCTACCATGTAGGACAGAAGATAAAGAAAATCAGCACGAAAGGAAAGGCAATTTGAAAAACTCAAGCACATTTTAAACATGAGGTGGTATATTTTATTCACTCGCTTATTGTTCTAGTCATTCAAACATTTATTGAGCACTTATTACAAGTCTAGGTCTGTGCCAGATGTTAAGGATATAAAAGTAATAATCAATAAAATAGATTTAAAAATTTTTTTAAATAACCTCTACTGCCCTGGCCAGAGGCTTGGTTGGTCGGAGAGCTGTCCCATGCAGCAAAAGGCTGCAGGTCCCATCCCTGGACGGGGCACGTGCCTGGTCTGAGGGCTGCACCCCTGTTTGGGGCGTGTGCAGGAGGCACCCAATCAATCGATGTTTCTCTCCCTCTCTCTCTCTCTCTCTCTCCCCCCCCCCGCCCCCACCTCCCCACTCCTCTCTCTAAAATCAATAAACATGTCCTTAAGTGAAGCTCAACACACACACACACACACACACACACACACACACACACACACACACAATGCTCCAGAAGCTCACCAGACAGGGGGATGACACAGACACACAGTAATAATTCCAACACATTTCAAGGGCTATAATAGAAGAATAAACTAAGTACTAGAGGGGGCACAAGGGGAGGAACCCCCGGCCTGAAGGAATTTGAAAAGGCTTTAATAAGAAGGCAACATTTCAGGTGTATCTGGAAAGACCAGTAAAAGTCTGTCAGAGAATTCAGAGAAGAATCTTCAAGGCAGGAGTAATGTTGAAACACAAGCTGTCATTAGAAAGTGCAGCCTGTCCTGGGAATGTTGAGAGTTACAGCACGGCTTACAGGTAAGAGATGGCATTTAGTGCCTAGAAATCATAGGTTTCCGATTTCTATAAATAGATGCCAAAGGCACCATAATCAAGAAAACCTTTGCACTAAACAAATAAAAAATAAACATAAAAACTATACATATATATTTGTTACATTTATGTGTGTTTTATATATATGGACACAGAAACATACATATATACACACACACATACATATACATAATATGTAACAAATACATATATTTATATACCCATACAGCTCTATGGCAAATTATAACCAATGCTATTGGTCTTCTGACCTGCCCTCTGCTAGGGCCAGTGATGCTTTTGCAAAGCAAGTGGAAGAGCTGGGTCCCTCATTCACCTCATCCATACAGTTCCTTCTTCTCTTAGATTGAAGTCTCTCAAAGTGAAGATGAATATGCAGGCCAGACTCTGCTGATGTTCTTTATCCCCAAGCTGCTACCAGCATATCCATTCAGCAGCAAGGGAGCTACCTGCTCCTCAAGGGCCAACTTCAAGTCCAGCCCAACATCTTTTCTCTAAAACGCTATGGGGCAGCCTCATTTGCTCCCCATCAATCCTGCATATAGTTGCACACAGCACGTGCTGAAAGAAAAAGAAGAGAAAAACACAGCTTAAGTCTTAGGAGTCAAGATAAAGAGGATACTTCCCTTGCCTTTATATCATTTCAAGTAAAAAAGCTCCCATGTCAAAATGCACAGAAAACCGTGGTTCAATGCAGAGTGGATATAAAAAGGAGAGAATGAGTTTCGTAGCTGTAAGCTCCCTAATCGCCTTCTACTGTGAAACCCGTTGGCATAAGGAAAATATATACCAGATAATTATAAGGCAGAAGGCCCAGCACCTCCTAGATCTGAACTATGTCTGCATGAATTCACCATGTCTTTTAAATATATAATCTTTAGTATATTTCTTTCATTACCGTTTAGTCCCCTTATGTCCCCCTCCCCCTGGCAATCACCACACTGCTGTCCACGTCCATGAGTCCTCTTTCGTTTTTGCTCAATACCTCCACCCCTAACCTCCCCACAAGGCATTATATTACTCACTCTGTGTTGACTTTTAAAAAAAGAGAGAGAAAAGAAAAAAAGCAAGAGATGGTTAATCATACATAACCAACTTGCCTTTTATATACAGCCAATCATCTCACATCACTCAATACCCAGGATGACACATACCACAGAGGGAAGCATAGACAGAGTCCTAGTTCTTAAGACTTCTCTGCTTGTAAGCTTGAAGACACAGACTGATGACTAAGACCTCAGAGTCATCATTCTGATTTACCCGGGACCTTAGTACCAAACATCGCTGGTTTAGGCAAATTGTTCATAGTAATTTAAAGGTTAAAGAAGTATTTAATCCTGAAAACTCACGATATAGGGAAAGAAATATATTTCCACTTTATTTTCAAATCAAATCAAAAGTCTCCAGAAACCTCAGGCTGAAAAACAGACTGGAATGTATTGTGTGGAGCTTGTACTAGACTTGCCGTGGGGGCCGCCTGCTAAGTGATGCAAATGTCTACCTGCTGTGCTCCGCACCTGAAACTAATGTAATACTGAATGCCCACTGTAACTGAATTCTTTAAATATTAAAAAAGAAAAAGAAACTGGAATATAAACATGTATTGGGACATCAGAAAAGTATTCTGATATTTACCAAAGAGCAAATAATAAATGGGAAAAAATGCTAAGGAAGTAGAACCAAAGGAACATCAGAGGGACGTGACCAGTATTCAGCTGAATGCCTGAGGTGCTGGCCAGGTCAGCACAAAGTAGACACTAATGTTCGCCCCATGACACGGAACTCAGATCAGTGGCAGTGGCGAGGCCAATGTAAAACAGGCTACTTTGAGAACACAGAAAGTGCAGGTTAAGGGTGGATGCAGCGGTGTGACTGCCTCAAGTAAAAGAGGAAGTCTGAGAAAAATAATGCCAAGATACTCAAAATGGATAATGAGAAAAAATAAATAAGAAAACAAAGATTCTGCAGTTAAGATCAGTACCAATAGTACAGAGCTATAAAACTGTGGGGTTCTTCTGAAGAAAATGACTATCTTGGAAGCAGCGCTGTCTTTCATCTGATAGAAACGTGTACATCTTTCCTGCCCAACACGACAGGCACAAACCACATGTGCGAACTGAGCACTTGAAATGTGGCTGGTGGACTGAAGGACCGAATTTTCGATTTTATTATTTAAACTTTATTTTATTTTAATTAATTTAAACTTAATTTGAAAAAGCCATGGGATTTGTGGCTGCCATATTGGACAGTGCAGCTTTAAACTTCAAAGAGTTTGTGTACTTGTTACGGATGGAACAGTGGAAAGAGTGCAGGCTTTGAAATCAGACCTGGGGTTCAAATCCCAGCACTGACATTTACTTGCGTTACTAGCATGGTTTTTTGGGGCAATCTGAGTGTCAGGTTCTTCCTTCAAAAAAATGGGAATGTATTTTCTATTACTCTTAACAGGACACTCTGTTTCGATGACTTCCCTGAGGTCCTGAGGTAACTTAAGAGAAGGAGACCACAGTCTGGCTTTCAGAATCTCAGGATTTCCTCAGGGAAATTGTGAGCTGAATTAGAATCATGAGACCAGAGGAATCAGTCTTTAGCCTAGCACAACTGAGTACATTTTGATAAGCTCTATGTACATCAAAAATTCTTTTCCATCCCCTCCTACTTCAGCCCCTTCACCTCCAACCACCTTCCTTTCTCTCACTCTGACCCACACTATAAGAAGTCCAGTACCATGACTAGGAGGCGTTATCAGGAAAAAAACAGGAAGCTTGAGTCCTCCAGTGAGACGCTGCCCTCCAACTAGAAAATGTTCATCAAATAGGACTTCCAGGCAAGGTGGCGATGTAGGTAAACATGGTACTCACCTCCTTCCACAGCCAGATCCAAATTACAACCAAACTACAGAAGAACCATCATTCAGAAAGGCCTGAAACTGAGCTGAATAGAAGTCGTACAACTAAATAATTAAAGAAGAAGCCACATTGAGATGGGTAGGAAGGGCAGAGATGCAGAATGAATTGATCCAACACCTACGTGTGACGGAAAAGAATGAGGAGAAATATCTTGGCTGCAGAGATAGCTGAGGCATCCCTGCCCAGTACCAGCTCCCCACTCTGGCCAGGGTTCCGGTGCCAGGAAGAGAAGTCCCCATAATTTCTGGCTGTAAAAATCAGCTGAGGTTGAGGCTGAGGGAGGAGGATGTTTCTGGAGTCCCGGACAGTTCCTCTTAAACTACCCAAGTTTGGACCTATTCAGACTCACTTCTTCTGAGCTCCAGCCCTGGGGCAGCAGCTTGAAAGACACCAGAAGCATAGAAGAAGGAACTGAGTTGTCTGGCAAGAGCTGGGGGGCAGCAGCTTTCTCCCAGAGAGAGACACTGGCAGAAGCCATTATTCTTTTGATGAACCTTCCCCACCAAGAGCCAGCAGGCAGGTGCCATATCTGAGACTCCATCAGCTTGACTCACCCTATTTGCCCTGCGCTGGTGATTCCCTGAGGCCATGCCCCACGCTCCACCCAACTTTCAGGCCTATCCAAGCTGTTTCCAGTGGCTTTCTCATATGCATAGCCTGTCTTGGTTCTTGCTTCAGATTTTCCTAAAATTTCTCAAACAAGCACTGTCTGGCCTTAGTAAGCCCCATACCTTTTGCTAAGTAGCCCCAGCCCTGGCACTAGCAGCAGCTAGCCTTGGTTCACAGCTTGGCCTCATCTGAGCACCTCCAAGCCCAGCACAAGTAGCAGCCATCTGCAGATCACTTTGCAACTCATGCTGGGTGGCCCCAGGCAAAACACAGTCAGCAGCTGACCTTGGCCTGCACCTCCCAGGAGACCCCAGAGTCAGTGCACCCTGTAGATACCTTCAAACCATGTAGAAACATCATACCCAACCCTCTCGACAAGTGACGCAGTCAATGTGTGCACTCAGCAGACACCAGAGCCCCAATGAAAGCCCTGCTCTGTGGGGTGGGCCCCTGAACAGCTGATCCTCCACAGTGGTTGTAGGTCTGTGCTCAGACCCAGTCCTTGCAGATGATTGGCCTGGGGATAAATCTCTCCCATTATCATGCCAATAGTAATCAAGGCTCAACCACAACAGGAGGGTTTACACAACCTACACAGGGAGCGCACCTCAAGTGCCCAGCCTAGGTGATCAGGGAGGCTGTGCCAGTGGACCTGACTGGACACCTACTACATTAGGCCACTCTACCAAGCCTAGGAGACATAGCAGCTCTACCTAATACATGGAAACAAACACAGCGGAGGCTGCCAAAATGAGAAGAATAAGAAACATATCCCATATGAAAAGACAGAACAAATCTCCAGAAAAGAACTAATCAAAATGGAGACAAGCAACCTACAAGATGCAGAGTTCAAAACAGTCGTCATAACAATGTTCAATGAAATTAGTGAGAACCTCAATTACATTAGAAAGGAGCAATCATAAATGAAGAATATACTAAATGAACAATAAGTACAGTGGATGAAGCTGAGAATCAAATCAACAACTGGGACTATAAGGAAGCAAAAAAACATCTAATCAATACAATAAAAAGAAAAAGAGTTCCAAAAATATAGATAGTGTACATAGCCTCTGGGACAACTTCAAGGGTACCAACCTTTGAGTCTTGGGGGTGCCAAAAGGACAAGAGAGAGCAAGAAATTGAAAACCTACTTGAAAACATAATGACTAAAACTCTCCTAACTCAGTGAAGGAAATAGATATGCAAGTCCAGGAAGTACAGAGAGTCCCAAACAAGAGGGACATAAAGAGACCCATGCTAAGACACATCATAATTAAAATGTAAAAGGTTAAAGATAAAGAGAGAATCTTAAAAGCAGCAAGAGAAAAGAGGTAAGTTACCTAAAAGGGAGCACTCATAAGACTGTCAGCTGATTTCTTAACAGAAACTTTGCAGGCCAGAAGGGATTGGTGAGAAATATTCAAAGTGGTGTACAACAAGTTTGCAGGTTCAATCCCCAGTCAGGGCACATACAAGAATCAACCAATGAATGCATCAATAAGTGGAACAACAAATCAATATTTCTCTCTTTCTCCCTCTGTCTCTCCTTCCTTCCCTTCTTTCCTTCTTCTCTCTCTTTCTAAAAGTCAATGTTTAAAAATCATCAAAAATAAATAAATTTTTTAAAACTGCTTACCTTCAGCCCTGGCTGGTGTAGCTCAGTGGATTGAGCGCGGGCCTGCGAACCAGAGGATCGAGGTTCGATTCCCAGTCAGGGCACATGCCTGGGTTGCAGGCCAATTCCCGGCAGGGGACACACGAGAGGCAACCATACATTGATGTTTCTCCCTCTCCCTCTCTCCTACCCTTCCCCTCTAAAGATAAATAAATAAAAATCTTTAAAAAAAAAAAAACTGCTTACCTTCAGGGATTTTGTTTGTTGTTCACTCCTGACATTTCCTCACTTACAATGCTTAGGAGCCCTGGGAAAGTTTTCAGATGGATCTAGTTACTCCCAGTACTTTGGAATCTCTTAAATCCTCCAGCACCAGTAGAGAGAGAGAAGTAACTAGAACCAACTCTACCAAGAATGTTTTTTATGAAAAGGGGCCAAAAAGGAGATGAGGAGCTGGGCAGTTAAACAGTAGCTAGAATGAAAGTGGGGTCAGTAGAGAATTAGTTTAACAAGGAAGGTACTGTGGCATGTTTGTTTGCTAGTGGGAATGATTCTAGGGAGGAGGATTAAGGATATGGGCCAGACAGAATCTACTGAAGGATAAATGCATTGGGACGGTGAGAGGAGAAGGATCTAGGTATAAGGAATCATACAGCACAGTAAACTGTGCCCCCAAATGAGAGTTTTCCATGTTTTTTAAGAGAGAGAGAAATTTCGATTGAGAAACATTGATTGGCTGCCTCCTGTAGGCTCCCCAACCAGGGATCGAACCTGCAACCTTTCAGTGCACAGAACAATACTCCAACCAACTGAGCCACACCAGCCAGGATGAGAGTTTTGAATGGTTCAATGACAGCTGATGGTAGTTTCAATTTGGGTCTCCTCCATAAGGCAGTTGGAAAAAAATGGTGACTTCAGGAAAATGAAGTCACTTGGGCCAAGAAAGTACACCTTTAATTATAGTTGTTCATTCAGTGCCTCTTTGCGCGAGACTATCAGCCAGCCCTGGCCAAGTAGCTCAGCTCATTAGAGCATTGTTACAGTACACCAAGGTTGCAGGTTCAATCCCTGATCAGGGCACATACAATAGTCAACCAATGAACGCATCAACCTGTGGAACAACAAACTGATGTTCCTCTCTTGCACTCTCTCTCTCCCCTTTCCTCTCTCTCTCAATAAATAAGTAAATAAATAAAATTTTTAAAGACATCAGTCTAACAGAAAATAGGTGTAACTACAAAATGACTCGGTGAGTGAAATGATAAAAGGGTCCACAAAATACTGTGGGGTTACCAAAAAAGGGAGACACTGCGGACACACCGTGCCAGTCTTCCCAGCAGAGGTGGCACCTGATCCGCGTTAGACAGGGCATCGGGGGTGGAGAGAAGAACTAACCCTGTGTGAGGGCGGCAAATGGGGAGGAAACGCACACCGGAGAGGCGTTTGGTGTTCCAGAAGTGTGAAGCTGCGAGTGGAGAAATCAGACTGAAGACACAGGTATGAAGCGTACCTTTAAGGAACTCTTACCATATTAGGAGCCTTTATGTCGAAGGCAAGTGTTTTTTAAACACCAGAAATACTTTTTTAATTAATGGAAAAGATTTGAGGACTACTCCAACTGTTCATTTTAAATTATTTTTGTGTTTTAAATTATATACGTATGAGTATAAGTTCCTTATATTTATCGCTTTTATACAACCATGAAACCAAAACAAGTTTACAAATTAAAGACAAAATTTCAAGACCAGTTAAATACAAATCGAGGTCCTCAATGGAGAAGGTTGTTTTATCAAAACTAGAGTTCATATGAGGAAGATGTAAATCTAGTGTTACCTGTAATTTGAGCTGAAGTAGAGATGAATGGTTATGTGCAGGAACTTTGGAGCCAGGCTGCCTGAATTCAAATCCCAGCCCCCCATTTATCAGCTGAGTGACCCTGAACAAATTACTGAACCCGTCTATGTCTCAGTTTTATGGGGGTGAAAATTACCTTCCTCATTGAATCATGGAGAAGGTAATGTGAATTAAACATGTAAAAAAACTTAGAACGATGTAACAGTAAGCACTTAAAATTTAGCTGTCTATATTTTTAACTTCCATAAAACCAATAGAAGTGTCAGGAAAAAAGAATATACACCCTGGTAGATATCTGGAGGAGATGACATAAAAAAATCCAGAAGTCTACAAAACCAGAAATTTAGAGAAGGTATTAGGTCTCTGAATCCTATTTGATCACATCTCCTAACTGCATCAACTAGCAATGGTAAAGTGGATGAATCCCAAGTACATTTTAAAGTAAGTCAGGCTTTTAAAGTTTTATATAATGTACTGGGCTACATACTGCCATATTTTGTATTTTAAGTACACACACACTTACATACATATTTGGTGGAGGAATTAGAAAGCAGAACTTTAATCTCAAGTAACATTATTATCAAGTATCAATAATTTGAAACTTTATCACCTCAAAACATTTAATAACATAATGGTATGTAAAACACTAAACTAACAAGGTCTGTCCCTTGAAGTTTAGAAACACTGGCTGATAAAAGCTTCGCATCTAAAAGTGCCCCCAGCAAATTAAAATATCACTTCCTAGAATCTACGCTGTACAGACTGACTGGGTGAAGGAGTCATACAACACACAACTGGAAACAAAGGACGGCCACCGACGGGGCAGAAACGCTGGGCTTGAGAGACAATCCCGTCACAGTGCACAGGACCTTCTGCTGACATCTCGCCTTTAACTAAACTCCTACTCATTTGTATACTTCTTTTTCTATTCTCCCTTTTTGGCTCCATGTCTATGCCCTATTGCCTCCTTCTAAAAAAAATTGCTAAGACATCATCTTTAACTTCTCCCTCTTCCCTTTCTCCCCACATTCAGTTTGCTCCTTCACCAAATTCTGTTCATCTCACTTTCTTAATCTCCAGAATCTACCCACTTATCCCTCCCCACTGTCCCATCCCCAGCCTCCTACCTGTTCTCCCTGCTTGCTCTCCTCCATTCCGTCTCCATGCTATAGCCTGAGGGAAAATGTTTCTAAAGCACAGATTTGAGTACCTCACCTGCAGGAGCTCCCCACTGCTTTCAAGATCAAGTTTACTCTCTTTGGCCTAGGGTACAAAAGGCCTTTCACAATCCGGGCCTTCTTTTTTTTTTTTTTTTTAATTTAATATATTTTATTGATTATGCTATTACAGTTGTCCCATTTCCCCCTTCATTCCCCTCCACCCTTGCACACCCCCTCCCACCCACATTCCCCACCTTTAGTTCATGTCCATGTGTCATAAGTTCTTTGGCTTCTACATTTCCCACTCTGTTCTTGCCCTCCCCATATCTATTTTCTACCCACCATCTATGCTACTTACTCTCTGTACCTTTTCCCCTTCTCTCCTCCTCCCACTCCCCTGTTGCTGACCCTCCATATGATCTCCATTTCTATGGTTCTGTTCCTGTTCTAGTTGTTTGCTTTTGTTTTCGGTGTGGTTGCCTTCTGACCCCACCGGCCGCACCTCACTTGTTCCCTTTCCCTCCCCGCAAAGGCTCTCATGCAATTACCCAGACATAATTTCAGGTCTTTATAGCCCCCATTTGTAAGCTACAATGTCCTCTTTTCAACTTGTGTTCAAATGAAGACTGATTTACTGAATGATAAAACATTTTTTAAAGCATAAAAAACTTATTTTTATTTAAGAGCACAAGTTTGGTGTCACACTGCCTGTGTTCAAATTTTCCCTGTGTAACTTACTAGCTGGGTTATTGTGAACAAGTTACTCAACCCCTGTACACCTCAGTTTTCTCTAGAAGTGGTTGTGAAAACTAAGAGATAATGAATCTAAAGCATTTTGGATGGGACCTGGTACATAATAAGTGCTCAGTAAACATCATTCGAAAACTGCCTGTATATCAGATTTTGGCAGTTTGGTTTGGTGATTGAACTAGATGTCAAATCATTCCATATGCCCACCACTACAGGACTCCGTGCTTTGTCCACTGGATATAACTTTTTTAAAAAGGAAGGCCAAGTATGAACAAAAAGCTACCCTCACTACCTAAATAATGACTCAAAAGGTTTGCATCTTTAACCTGATATTACACACAATAATGTTGACTTTTTTTGGTCTCTAAGGTCATTTATGAGGATCTGTGGAACTCGTTTTACCCATGCAGCCCACTGAGGGCTGGGAGAAAAGCTTTGAGAAGGATGCCCTCAAGGGAGGGAGGGAGGGAGGAGGGAGGGAGGGAGGGAGGGAGGACCAAAGCCCACTGGGGTTCCTGTGCTTAACAGCGCACCTGCTTGCTAGGTATACATGGTCTACTCTGGTAAAAGATACTAATGTCTCTTTACCTTCTTAGTTTAGCCAAAATAATACTGAATTTTACAAAAGGAACATTACTAATGGCTTGAATAAAATTAAGAAATTAGGAACACATAGACACAAGGCAGTTGAATTAAAACAAATTTCTAGCTGTAGGTCTGACAGATTCAGGTGTACCACCACTCCCCACACCCCATCAGAGGGACGGCTGCCCCCTCAGCGACCCTGCTCGGGGTATCTTTAGGAAAGGAACTGGAGCCTGAGTCCCTTACCCCAGCTGAGACCAGACATAAATCAAGGAGTTGGAGAAAGAAACATTCAGATCGTGATAAACATTAACCTATCAACAAAAATCTTGCATACCCAGCACCTACAGTTACAGGATGCTTTTTCCTTAAGAAGAGTAAAGACTCATTTCTCCGCTATTCTTTGCTAGCCCTCAACGACACGTGTGCCAGAAATAGAAGGGAACCAGGGGCCTGCAACATACTGCCGGGCAGCAGAGGAGGTGAGACTTGTAAATACAGGTAAAGATCAAGGATGAAAGTAAATGGTATGTTATAAATTCTGTAACTGTCAAATTTTCTTGTAATAAATCCTTTCATTTTTCCTGTTAAAAATGAATAGTTTCAAAAAGCTGAATCTTCCAGATATCTGAAATACCAGTACAAATACTAAAACTGTTTTGATTTCTTTGATGAAAATCTAAAATGTCATGATTTCAGGCCTTCTTAAATAAGGTATACAGAACATAATTTGCCCATTTTCTTGATGCTGAAAAGTTACTGTAATAGGTAAAAATTATTTGATTGTTAACTATAGTTCTATAGTTCTAGAGAATACACTAGACTTATTGACACCACCCTAAATCAGAGACCAGCAAACTATGGACTTTTGATCAAATCCAGTCCTCAACCTGTTTTCAGAGATCCCTTGAGCTAAGAATGGTCTTCACATGTTTAAAGGTTTTCGTAAAATAAAAACAAGAATATGTAATAAAGACCATATCTGCGTGGTCCTTAAGGGAAGAAAAATATTTACTATCTGACCCTTTGCGGAAAAAAGTTTGCCAACGCCCGTCCAAAGCGACTGCTGTCACTAGGCTGTGGGCCTCGTAGGTATTATGTCCTCTCCCCGCCCCCACCCCCATCTGAGGAGACAGCCACTGTCGGGTCCGAACTATGTCTGAATCCTAGATTAACCACAGGCCGTCTGTATGCCTTTGGGCACTAACGTAACCTCTCTGAGCCTTTGTTTAGTCATCTGTAAGATGGGAATGAGCATAACTTCACAGGATTTCTAGGAGAACGAGTGAGGTGGTATTGCAGACATTCAGTAAATGAAGCCATTTTGACAACTGTGCTTCACCAAACAAAGACTGTCTCCAAAAAGAATGTATACACACAACTTTGCAAACAGGACCAAGAAGGCAGAATGGCATAAACTTTGTTTTCAATTTTCTTAAAAGGACCTTCTGTTATACAAATTAAAACATCATAAACTTTATTTAACCTTAACATTAAGCATTCTCAGTTCTTAAGCAGTGAATTTGACCTAAAGCTAAAGACGCACCAAATGATAGCCAGGACAGTCGAGGCCCCTGGGAATTCAGAATCACAGCAACTGCGTCACTGCCGGAAAGCCAGGGTCTACTTTTGATTCGCTGGGATCACCTCTATTTCATTATACATTTGATAACACCAAAGCAAAACATGGCATAATTTCAGGCACTGAATCATCATCAAACTGAGCTGCAATTAAGGATAAGAACATCATTAAGTTTTAGGTAATGTTTGCAATTGTAAGTAAGCAGTGCCTTTCTATTCTTCTGGAAAATGCCATTTAGGAGGTTTCAACGGTTCTCCTAAATCTAGGCTGTAAGTGCCATGCTTGAATTTTTTTTGGATGCATGCCCAACAATAAATGATCCACAGTGATCTGAGGATAGCACTGCCATCCAAGAACTTAATCAGATTAATGATGTATTTGTTTTATAAAAATGAAGTACATTAAGCCTGAGAATACCTAATTTACATACTGAATGGTTGCTAGGGACCAAAAGTACTAGTTGTTTTTATAAAACTGAGGTTATAAAATTGCCTATTTTCTTGAAATCTGTTAGTAAATAGCAGTGAAATGCAAAATAATAAACAAATGTTAATTTGTAGTATTTATACATGTAAATTCATGAGATCGTATATAGAACATAACAATACTCATGTTCCAAAGCATACATGTCCCAGAGAGAACATGATGCCATTACGTGAAGTTAGAAAAACAACAGAACTTGCTTATGTTTTTTAATTGATGTGACCTCAAATTATGATTAATATTCTACTCTAATTTTTTTCATTTGGGGTCCTAGTTTAATATATGCAAACACAAATAGTGAATTACAGTCTAGGTTTCTACCATTTTGGTTGGAAACCTATTAGCAACCTTTATCTAAAATGGAGAGGAGAGCTTTCACAAAATACCTAATTTCCTCTAATCCTTAAAAAAGGAGAATTAACTGTATCTCTGGATATCTTCCGATGGATTCTCTCTCTCTCTTTCTCCCTGTCTCTCTCTCTCTTTCTCTCTCTCTCTCACACACACACACACACACACACACGCACGCACATGAGGGGGGACCCCAAAAACCAAAAACAGAATTATCTTCTGGAGGGCGGGCCCCTTGTAGTACAGGCTTCCCCCACTAGGTGAGTGTCCTAGGAACCCATCTGTATCAGTGTACCAGCTGGCATTGTTGTGAGAGGCTGCATTTGGCTTCCGTGATTTTTTTTAGACTCTTTCAACACACTTGCCCACTTTATGATGGGTGATTTACAAGTGCACCTGCCCACACCACACTGAGTGTTCAGCAGTTTTGAGCAAAAACAACCTGACCCTCATGCCCCACACTCCCTATTCCATCTGATCTCACCCCAAATGACCTTCTTTTGTTTCCTCAGATGAAAAAATCCCTCACAGGGAAACATTTGGCTGATGTGGAAAAGGTAAAGCAAAAAATGGCAGAAGCACTAAAAGACATCAAAATCAATGAGTTCAAAAACTGTTGTGAGCAGTGGGAAAAACATCTCCATAGGTATATTGCATCAAATGGAGAGTACTTTGAAGATGACTGGAGTTTAAACATGTAAGAATAAATATACAATTTTTATAAATAAATTCCATTTTGAGGAATATATATATATCCTTAGGATTTGGCAAAGTCCTGGGCACTTAATGTTTCTGATAATATAATAATTCTGGTAGAGAACAAAAATTATCAAAGATATCAAAGATGGAATGTGAGTAGAGCAAAAAGCTGATGATGATTCAAGAGCATCCAGATGAGATTAAGTCAGTTGACGAGTATGTGTACATGAGACTGCCAATGAGAGCAGTATTTTAGAAGGAAAATAAACCTCAGTCCATGTGGTAAGATGTGTTAATATTGAAAGACAAATTTGTTACTTTTAGAAACAACAAATTCCTACAGAAGGGCAAACCTATTGCTGAGCCATCTGTTATATGCAATATGCATAATAAATTCAACAGAAGGGTGCGCCCCCTGTGATTCCCGTAAACAGATGGTATTTTTAAAGTCTAAAACATCCTATCAATGAAGACCACAGAAAACGGCAAAAAAAAAAAAAAAAAAAAGTCCCTCACAACCACACAGCTCACAGTTGAATTCTTGGTTCTTTTCATTCAGCATACACATAACAAAGATGGCCTGCAACCCTAGACGGCCATCCTTCTGTTCCCACGAGAGCAACATCTTTTCTTTGTGACACACGTGTGGAGACAAAGGAAGATCATCAAGTTGAACTGGTTCAACATCTTTTGTACCTGGAATGTGGATGATACATCTAGCTGGCAGGCAGAAGCAACATGGCCAATTAATAGCTCATCTACTTCATTTACTCACAAAACATACAAATGCATAGCACACAGACACCGCCACACAAATGAATGCATTCAGTACGTACAAGGACACGGCAGAGCCCTGCTACAGCAAGGTAATTCTGATTCTGAACACTGCCCTAAAATTTGTAGGAAAATAATAATTTTGAATAAAATATTGATACTTCAAAACTTTAAAAATATACTCAGAAGTATTTACATAACTATATTCAAGCATGTTTTCAAAAGTTAATCAAATATTAGCATTTATACCGTAACCAGGTCAGTTATATGACATTTATATGTGCAGTAGCTATTTTTTAGTGAACAGTTTAGAATCAGTAAATAGACATTATTTTATAAAAAAACAAAGGCAAACATCAAATTTAAGACAATTTTCTCTCTAGACTGAACACAGGTGAGTGCAAGAAACAGAGTTTACCCTTGTATTATTATTTATTAATCACTGTATTATTTATCGGTACTATGTACACCACTTCTACCCACCCCTGTCTAAAGAGCATTCTCAGGATGTCAAGCACTTCCCTCTTTATCATAAGAAACATGTGCTTCTGAAACACCCTTTAGTACACAAGCTCGCGAAAGTCTAAGATCACTGCACACTTCTCAATCACTGACAACTTTGATTTGAAAAAATACACTTCAATTTACAAACTCAGTGAAATAATAAAAGTGTCACTATATGTATTCCTTATTTTAAAAATGCATCTTAATTTACCACATCTTTCTGTTATGTCAGTCCCAAGTATCCAGGTCTTGGCCTACGTTAATCGATTTTGCTTGGAATCAATTCATACAGACATCCATAATGCCATGGAAACAAACACACAAACACAAATATATTTCAAGTCCATTGTATTTAAATATTCCCAACTATTTTAAATTGAAATAAAATTAACACAAAGTCATAAACCAACACAGAGACCAGCTCTAACATAACATCTGCAGAAGAAAATGAGCAGGATGTCTGATTCTTCTCTGCTAACCAGACCACATTAGTGAGAGGGCATACAAGGAAATACCTTTTCCAAAGTTTAATGATTATGATGTCTTGTTTCAATAAAGCTGACATTTATTGAACACTTACTGCATGCCAAGTGTTAAGTACTTTTACTTTTCATGACTTAAATCATTTAAGTCTTACTCTAGCACCAGAAATCTTAGAGAAATTTAAAATACTACTTTAAAAGTACATAATTTTATTTTTGAAAATCTACATGAAAAAGGTAGCCCAAGCACAGCCTCTATTAGCCACCAGAAGACTAGTTCAGGAAATCATCTGCATCTATTATAGAGAGAGAGTTAACACAATAAAATTTAAGGCAAATTTACCATATTAGTCTAAATGAAGACTTATTCTGACCTCCATCTAAAGTATCAAACAAAGTTTCAGAGAGCCATAAAATAATACACATCAATTAATCATCATCATCTGCTGAGTCAAACATTGGAAAATAATGTCAAGAAGTTACCCTGTAATTACTTTGTAGCTCCTTGAAAACCCATTTGACATAATCACTCCCTGACAGCTGCAAGAGGGAAAATGTTCTATTTCTTCTCCCACCGGTACCCTCCTCTGAGAGCCAGGGGCATCGCTTTTCAGCACTTCCTGATCTGCCAAATGTTTATGAGGGAAGTGTGTGGGGTGCCTCCGTAATCAGTGCTCCCGAGACCAGTCAGGGGTTGAGAGTTTCCAATCAAAGCTGAGGGTTCAGGAGAGTCACAGTCAGGGGAAGGGCAATGGGCTTATTATTACCAGTGCACAGGGAGGAAAATTACTCAAGTACAAGAGAAGAGTATCTGGTTTTATCTAAAAGACCACTGGGACACTTCCCTCCCTTCTGTGTATGACATTACATTTCCATTTACAAAAGGAACCCTCAGTAGCCAGCATATTATACTGTGTTAAACATTCTTATTTGCCTTTTTGAGGGTCAACAGTTAAACTCTGACACCTTCACAGTAAACTAGGCAAGAAGTTAAATCACCCTGCACCCAGCTGACAAAGCCGGTACTTTCCAGCCCAGGTTTCAGGACCTGGGACCACATCAGTGAGCTGATGGAAGAAGGTAAGACTCCCTCTGAAAGTGGCACAGTCTCACTGACAGCTCATTTCCAAGAGGTCAGTTTGGTATTCCACTTCTCTGAACACTTACCTTCGGGCTACCGTCCGAGGCCAGGGCTCCACCATCCAACGGAAGAGTTTTCGCATTTGCTGTTATAATTACCACTTGGCTTTCCTCAGGGTCACCCACCAGAAAAAAAGCCCTAACTTCCCGATAGCACAATGTGAGAAGCTTAAAACCCCAGTACCTCAGCAATAGGATAGAGGAAGAACCTAGAAAAAAATTCCTGCAAAACAATCCTGTGTGAGGAATTGAAAGCTTTATATTGCACTGAGAATACCTACATTCTTATCACGGATTTTCCACTTTTTCGATCAGAAGAAACGTGAGGTAGGCCTGTGACAGAGCAGGTGTTAGAAAGTCCACTGCGTTAATGACGTCATCATCGGTGCAGTATGTCAACCTCTGCTGTGACAAAGGAAAACATAGGGCCAGGGGAAAAAAGAAAGCAATAGAGGAACTAACCTGGCAAATTATAGCAAATGCCAGGCTCTGTAGGCCATTTTATCCAAATGACAAGGACAAAAAAGAAAAAAGTCATTTGTATAGCTAGGTACTTGAAATTGGATCGGTCAGTGCTAATGGTAATTTTTCTAATTGTTTTTAACTTTTTGAGCTCTTTCCTCAGAAACTACTAAATTAAAATGAAACTTCAAAGGGAAAAATATCACTTCACCAAAAAATGTTATATAAACTTCAGATTAAAAACAAAATTTAGGGGGAAGGAGTAAAATCTTCCACTGAAAAAGAATAGGTTCCTTGTGCTGACCTAATCTAAGCCAGTATCATTCTCACTTTTGTCCCCAACAATGCCACTTGCATATTTATGAGTAAGAGAATTCTGCATGATTAAAAAATATATCAGGCTCTTTCACAACTGGCATTTTAAAGTAACTTTTTAACAATAATATGCTACAATGATAATCTTACTTATTAAAGCCTCATTTATTTACAGTGTTGATATCTCATAGTGCTCTTGCAAATCTTTACTAATTTAACATTACAACTTCATATCTTTTCCTAATGTCAATATAATTTATCCTACCTAATTCCTCACTTCTGGCTACCCACATTTGCCACCCAGAGTTTATTTCACTGGTCATTTCCTTTTAACAGTAAAGCCAAACTACTTGAACGGAATAATCTCCCTGTAAATCCAACACAGTAAAAAAAAAAAAAAAAAAAAAAAAAAAAGACCCTTATTTATCCAGCATTTTGTGCCTGAATTGTAGCTTTATTGCAAAGAGTAAGCAATAAACAAAAACACCTCAGGGGTCTGGGAGGAGCAATGTAACCAATTACATTTAATTAAATCAAAGGATGGGAGCCCCAGGGTTGAATGAGCTGAAGAACAAATTTGCATTAACACCTAGCAGCCAAACAAGTAGCTCGGGGTCTAGTCTGCAAGTACAATTGTTGCCATCTATTCTGTGCACTGAAGGGGGGCCATTAGCTAAATTCTTAGGCATTGTTTGTCCACTGATGAGAGGCTGCCTTCTCAACATTTCACTTCATCACACATGAAAATTGCCTACTAAAATAAACAGCTTCCTCTGAAAGCTCAGAA
Organism: Glossophaga mutica; assembly: GCA_039655065.1. Lineage (NCBI taxonomy): Eukaryota > Metazoa > Chordata > Mammalia > Chiroptera > Phyllostomidae > Glossophaga > Glossophaga mutica. The sequence goes on from CM077308.1 coordinate 142,371,220, forward strand.
ACAAACATTATTACCTGACTACAGTTAGCAATTTGGTGAAAACTCTTCAGGGCTGCTAAAAGGTGGGGGGGCGGGGGGTAAAAAAGGAAATGAAAGGTATGATTCCAGCCCCTAACTTTACTGTTTGATGGAGAGCATGTTTGAACGGATGCTTTTGTAACAACAGAGATTGCAAGGCGGGTTTTCCTGTGGCTCCACCGAGAGCATCTCTGTTGTAGATAGAACACTTTGACTTGATCCAACAACTTGTGAATCTCGAACATTCTGAGCTTAAAGCACACCCTATTATTCAAGACACAATTCCCAAAACCATGTGCTCCCTTTATGAAGAGCTTCTCCCTTGGTGATGTGCTACCTGTCACATGTGGTATCGCAAACTCTATTTAACCCTATTTAATGAGAGCCTATCTAATTACGGTAAATTAACCTAAATCCAGTAGCTTTTATTGTTTTGTTTTACACATTACTCTTTTAGTCTCATCAAAATACTATACTCTCAAAAACAAAACAAACAAAAACCAAACCTTGAAGGGCTAACCCACAGAGTCATTAGTAGCCCCACTGTGGTAGAAGATGGGGAAGGAAGTATGATAAGATGGAGACCAAGGAAGAGGCAAAGACACAGGTCTGGTTAAGGCTATTTCAGATTGAACGACCATCTAAAACTAGAGCCGGAACATCATCTCTATCTAGAAACATTAGTTTGCATCAACAATATATAAGAATTCTTGTGGACGAAAAAGGGCCACATAGTAAACCTGACAAGCACAGGGGAGGCCTACACGGCGGCCTCCCAAAGTCAGAGACCCAAAGTAAAGATATAGGATGGTTGGAAATTAAAACTGTCCAACTAAAAGTAACTCATAGCCGGCAGTATTGTCCCAGTCCAGTATCTTCCTCGACAAAGATCAATCTTCACCGTAACTGAGCCTGTCGATTCATTGTTTTTCTGCATCTACAATAACATACCTTTAGAATGTCAGGGTAATTTCCTTTTCCCAGACCCCTCAGGGCACAATCACTGCACCAAAAAGACCACAGAACTCCTGCTGTTATTGTTATCATGTTAACTGTTAACTGCTTTGATTGTTTTTACCTGCCTGCTAATGGCATTAGTCATAATAATAGTTATACTTATTCTTTGGGTTTTTCCACATAGTCCAAGTGTTTAGGATTACTGCGCATGTGTAAGACACCTCTTAATACTCTCCCCATGGCTCATGTTAACGTTACATAAATGCCAGATACAGAGAGATGAGGAGGCAGAACTCGGATCCGCCTTGGATCTGCCAGTTCACAGGACAGAAACGACCGGAAGCGTTTTTCCCAATGAAGGACATTAGGCCTGACTGCCTCCCATTCACTCGACTTTCTCTTTTTGGGGAAAAATTCTGCCTCAACTCAGATCCCATGATTATGATGGGGAAACTCAGGAGTTAAAAATTTTAGCTGTAGTTATTGTTGATAAGCTTGAGTGATTAATGCATGTGGAAAGCTATTATTCTGGGAACTGGAATACACAACCTACGAGACTCTAGGAGCACATGGTGACAAGTCTTCACACAGAGGTTCACTCCTGAGATAATTTCACTAAAACCAAGACAACCAGGCAAGGAAATGCTATTACTGTTTAAGAATCCATTAAAAATTATTTGTGATACTTTCATTACTACTGCAGGTTAAAGATACAGAGGAAAGATGAGAAGGAAGGAAAAGCTGAGACTGCAGGGATAATGGGCATTCAGTACGCCACGCCGCATTCTGAAGAAGGAGCTCAGTTCACAGTGCAAAAAGGAAAGCAGTCCACTAAGAACCAGGAAGCTCACCGTTCCTGCGTATCCCTTCATCAAAAAACAGCTCACTTCTTGGAAAGGTTGAGACTGGTTAATCTGGAGAGAGAGGTTCCTTGACCCAACCTCCCTTGTTTCCTGACCATTTCCCAAGTCCCATTTGCCAGATTCTGGAAATTGACAAATGCCATATGATCTTACCTTTAAGTGGAACCTAATCAACAAAACAAGCAAGCAAAATATAACCAGAGACACTGAAATTAAGAACAAGCAGTCAGTAACCAGAGGGGAGATGGGAAGGGATAATGAGGGGAAAAGGGTGAAGGGTTTTCAAGAACAACTATAAAGGACACACAGACAAAACCAAGGGATGGCTTGGGGTAGGGGGACAGGTGGGGGGAAAGGCAGACAACTGTACTTAAACAATAAAATTTTTAAAAATGGGAAAAAATATTAAAAAATAAAATACAGTTTTACTTCTACTCAAGTTTTATTCAGTATCTGTTTCTATTATTTTGCGACCAAAAACTAGATACAGAATGGAAATGATGAAAAGTCAGAGAGGGGAAAGGATTCCTAAGTCTTTCAAACATTGTCACCCATTGTTCTAAAAACTATAACCGAGTCACGTGCTTCAAGTCTTCTCTGTTTTTGACATAGGAAGAAAAAGAAAGTGCATTCGAAACAAGTAAAACAGTATTTCCCCTGAGGAATTATGAAGTCTCCAAGCTTGTTCATAAACATTAAACTAGCAAACTTTAATTATAAAAAGCAAGATAACTTTTCATTCATCTCTACCATCCGAGACGTGTGCTGCAACTGTTTTCATTTTGCACACTGTTCCTGTGAGTAACAATGTCACCTTTTACTCTTTTCAATGGCACATTACTAAGAAAAGTTCAAGGTATGTTTATTTATTAAAGGATAATTACATTTGTACATTTCTAGATAGGAATTCTTAGCTGAGAGAGCATCTTAACTTTATAACTTCAATTTTCACAGATTTTTATCTTTGGAAGAGAAATCCATGGATATTTTTTATCAAATATGTAAATATATTCACATCTAGTTTCATTCACAAAAGAATGAAACTAGATCCCTATCTTATACCACTCACAAAAATTAACTCAAAACAAATTTAAGACTTAAGCATATGACCTGAGACCATAAAGCTCCTAGAAAAAAAACAGAAAAAGCTCCCAGACAAGAATCTTGGCAATGACTTTTCAGATAAGACACAGAAAGACAAACAACAAAATCAAAAATAAAGTGGGACTACATCAAACTAAAAAGTTTCTATGCAGCCTATGGAATGGGAGAAAATATTTGCAACCCACACATCTTATAAGGGGTTAATATCCAAAATATACATGAAACTCATACAACTCAACAGCAAAAATATAAGCAATCCAATGGGCAAAGAACCCAAATAGACATTTTTCTAAAGAAGGTACTCAAATATACAACATGTACATGAAAAGCACTCACTATCACTCATTAGGGAAATGAAAATCAGAACCACAATAAGATATCACATAATACCTGTTAGGAAAGCTGTCATCACAAGACACAGGGTAAGTTTCCGTGAGGATGGGGAGAAAAGGGAACCTTGCTGTTCTATTGATAGACATGTACCTTGGTGCAGCCAATATGGAAAACAATATGGAGGCTCCTCAAAAAATTAAAAATGGCCCAGCAATTCCACTTCTGGGAATGTACCCAAAGGAAATAAAGTCACCACACCAAAGACATATCTGCACCCCCATGTTCACTGCAGCATTATTTACAATATCCAAGATATGGAAACAACCTAAATGCCCATCAGTAAATTCATGGATAAAGAAAACGTGGTCTACATATGCAATGAAATACTATTCAGCCATAAAAATACAGGAAATCCTGCCATTTACAATATGGATGGAACTTGAGAGCATTATGCTAAGTGAAATAAGTCACACAAAGAAAGATAAATACTATATAATCTCTCACTTATGTGAAATCAGATAAAACAAACAAACTGCCCTGGTGGTATAGCTCAATCGATTGAGCACAGGCCTGCAAAACAAAGGGTCGCCAGTTCAATTCCCAGTCAGGGCACATGTCTGGGTTGCAGGCCAGGTCCCCAGTAGGAGGAGTGAGAGAGGCAACCACGCATTGATGTTTCTCTCCCTATCTTTCTCCTTCTCTTTCCCTCTCTCTAAAAATAAATAAAGTCTTTAAAAAATTATTTTTAAAAAACTTTAAAAAACTGAGGTAATATTTGTGGTTGCCAGAAGTGGGGTGGGGGTGAGAAAGGAACTGGATGAGTGGACTGAATGCACCAACTTTCAGGTGTAAATTCTGGGATAGAAGGTGCAACGTGATAACTACAGCTAACAATACCATTTTGTTTCTTTAAAAGTTTCTAAGTCTTAAAGGTTCTCATAGTAAGGGAAATAAACGTTTGTAACTACATGAAGTGATGGTTGTCAACTAAACATATTATGGTAATCATTTCACAGTACATACATATGTATTACACATAATACATATGTAATGCAGTATATCAAATCATGCTGTACGTGTTAAACTTATACAATGTTGTATGTCAATTACAGCTCAGTAACAAAGGAAAAAACATGAAATAAAGTTTGTAAGAGTAAACAATATATAAATACACACTGCCAAAAATTTTTAAGTTTTTAAACAAGGGAAAAGTCTTTTTTACTTCAAAACTCTCAAGAAACTGCTTAAAAGAACTATTTTAATAGAATATTCTAAACCATTCTGACAAATTATTAGTTGTAAATCTTAATGGTTTGTGTTTTATTTTCTATGGTTTTAATTATTGAATTATGCTTTAACATCAAATCTTTTCCCACAAATACAATATTCAGAATAATTTTTCAAGGAATATTTAATTCTAACCGTTACTTGCTCACAAATGTTCAAATAAAATATATAACAGATATAAGCAGTAGCCAATAATCAACTTTCTTTGTGACTAAAGCTTTACTTACTTTCTTTGTGATCCTCTTGACCACTGTGATGGGCAATAGCAAAAAGCTTTGGAAGCGATTAACAAAGATAACGAGGTGACAGTTAATCCCTTAGACAATTTTCAAGAAAGGTGAGGTGGGGGTTGGTGGTAGACTTCTACCAGCAGAATGCAGGTATAAAATAGATGACACGCCATCCTGGATGATAGGCCTAGGCACAACTCCATCAAACTAATATTTTTAAAAATGTAATTAGCTCCAGCTGGTGTGGCTCAGTGGCGTGCCTGCCTGCAAACCAAAAGGTCACTGGTTCGATTCCCAGTCAGGGCACATGCCTGGATTGCAGACCAGGTCCCCAGTAGGGGATATGCAAGAAGCAACCACGCATTGATGATTGATGTTTCTCTCCCTCTCTTTCCCCCTCCCTTCCCCTCTTTCTAAAAGTAAAAAAAAAAAAAAAAAAAAAAAATCTTTCAAAATAAATAAATAAATAAATAAATGCTTTTAGCTCCAAATTCTCCACACTACCTTCAAGGGTCTAGTTATAATCTAGGTAAGGTCTCCTTTGCTCCTCACTGCACCCAGATTTAGTATATTCTTTCTCTTTAACATGTATGTATTCCCTCTCTCACAACTGGCTGGGAAAGTATTAGCTGAGTCCTAAATATGTTTTGTTGCTTTCATGAAAAAGAAAAGAAAGAAAGAAAATAATAAAAGCAGTAACAAATATTCATTAGAAAATAGCCTGAGGTGTCACAGATGAAGATGTTATCTTTTTATTTCATACACCTGGGTGTGATCCTTGGAAACTTTTAAAATAAAAGCCAGAAATTTAAGCTGTACCCTATATACTAAACTCATGTTAGACTTAACTAATAAACTTATGTATAATTACATGAAGTAATTGCGTAATTTCATCTCCTGAGTATTCACTTAAACTTGGACAATCAGTGGTATTGCATGAGTATTTCTCAGTTGGAAAAAAGCTCTAAATACTAAAGAAGAGGGGATGATGGAGCTATATCATCTATTGTGTCTGGTGATCGTGACATTTTGCACTTCAAAAAACGATTACTACAAATCATGGAAGAAAAACATTTTGAACACTATTTTCTAAACCTCATAAAATACATACAACCATGTATAGACTTATAAGAAAAAACAGAAACCTATTCACAAAAGTACCGAGATTTTCAATATCAGTAAAACACAGAAAAATATGCCCTCATGAAACTGTCACATTAGGCTAACAAAAATGATCGAAGGAATGATTTGTTCATTTTGAATAGATCCTTAGTAAAAGGGATTCCATAGTAGACAAATTACTGAATACTTGCTACCCATTCAGAAATACCTGTTAGATCTAAGGCCGCACAGTCCCGAACGCACCCGATCTCCTCTGATCTTGGAAGCTAAGCAGGGTTGGGCCGGGTTAGTACATGGATGGGAGAAATACCTGTTAGCTTGGTTTGTGTTTGTGACACACTTACTATTTTACATATCTACACATCCTTTCTTCTATGGCACATTATATGTTAATTTTACAGTTCTTATAAAACAGAGTTCCATCTTCTAAACCATGAAGAAAGTCACTACCAACGTGTTCCTTTTACTATGATGTACACACAGCCTGACTCCTGTCTTCCCCTTTTCCCTTGGAAATCTCATCATTTATTGCCATGACAGTGTTGCTATGGCACTGTCTTGTTGGCCACCAATTGGAGGCAACCAGTTTTACCCCTTGGTTCAAGTTTGGACAATGATTCCACCCAGAGTATTAGGGTTGTTTGATACATTACACACTATACACTGCTTGGGGACTATATGCTTCCTAAAGACTTCTGAAAGTATCTGAAACCTAAAAAAACATATTGTGTTGACAAACAAAACAAACCGTAGGATCAAAATTAACAATGGTTCAAACAAATGTCTACAAAACTTAACAAGTGGTAAACTTCAATTTAATACATGAGGTTGTATTTAAATTGTATTTAATGTGGAATGTGGGTGTACTCTAATGAGCTCAACAGCTCCAAAAGTAAGAGTTCCTAAAGTGTATGCATTTCCTAAAACAGTCCTGCATTACCTGGCTGAGACAGGCTGGGCTGTGTACACCAGAGCTACAAAAAGGAGTTAACAAAGAGAAATTTAGGTATCATGTAAAACCACACAGTTTATAAAATATTATTTGTCTTCAACTTATTGCTGATGATAGTAGACATCTCTTGAACATCCTTTTAAGGTCTGGAAAATTTCCCATTTTGTGAACTCCTCCTCTCCAGAGTAAAAGCCAGAACTCACTCGCCCACCTTATAGAGCAGGTTCAAACAATCAAACACATTTGCATGTGACTTCAATTTACTAGTGAGCAAAGTGAAGAGACAAGTGTTTCATGGAATTCAACACAGATTGTGGGTTGTGACAAGTGGTGGCATCAATAATGCCTTCACTAAAGCACTTTCCCAGTATGATTCGGGCATTGTATCCGATGCATCTCTCCTAAGTCTGACTTTCTCTCTCTCCCAGGATTCCATGAATTCCTTAGTACTTTAATGAATTATTTTTCAGCTAAACCTACTGGCATGGATTTTTTCTTTTGCAACTAAGAGTCCCGACTCACATAAAAGGACTCACTCTCCTACCTGCTGGTCAACCTCCATGCTGCAAATACACATTAGTAGCAACCCCTCAGCACGTGGCTAGATATCTACTGTGCAAGATAGGGTGAAATAGAAACACTCACAATATATTCCAACTTTTTTCTAAACTGTGTTCTTGTACTTGAGAAGCAAGAAAACTACTTTCCCGGATTCCTTTGCAGCTAAGTTTCTGGATGTGAAATAGGTTGCATCACTCATATGCACTTACATGAGATTTGAAATGTGGACATTAAGACAATGCTTTTAGGCTAAGCTGCTGCCACAGAAAAGTACAGGGATAGACATGCCGGATTTTTCAGCAAAAGCATTCCAATGTACAGCCATTAGCTTCACGAATGAAAGAGGAATGTACAATGGTAGTTCCTCATTTCTAGATCTCAGGTATGTATTCTTGAACTCAGCAGTCCCAGTAGTGATCTCCCATTGGCCTATCTTGAAGATGGACGAAGAGGGCCATGAGCCAAGGAATATGGGCAGACTCTAGAAGATGGTAAGGGCCAGGAAATGGACTTGCCTCTAAGCCATGGCAATCTGCTTATATCTTGATTTTAGCCCACTGGGACTTGTGTCAGACTTCTGACATACAGAACTGTAAGATAATAATAAATTTATGTGTTTTAAGATACTAACTTTGTGATAATTTCTTAGGATAATAGCAGAAAATTAATAGAAAGGGTAATCCTTTCAAAGCACAGTATAAGATATGAACCACTCAAAGAAAATCTAACTGTACATCAATAGGGAGTCTAATAAATTAAGGAACAATTCACAATGCAATACTATGCAAGTGTTCAATAGATGAACTAGAATTTTGATGGGTTTATATGGTCACATCTCATTAGATTAGAGAAAGAAGAAAAAAGTGAGTACAGAACAATATATACACAGCATAATTCAATATGTTTTAGAAATATTTATATATATATTAAAAAGTCTAGAAGGAAACTCACTAAACATTAACAAATGTTATCTCTATAGGAAAGATGGGGACTTTCACATTTTCTTATATTGCTGGATATTTTTTAAATGTCAATGTATTACATGGGAAAGCAATAAATAAATACATTCCCATTTTTAAACAGGTAACTAAATGCCATCAATTTCATCCATGTATTAATATTTCTATAATATTTATGGAATTTAAATAGAAATCATTCAATATGTGGTTTCTAAGTCTTACTCAGATATGGTAATATCTTAACTCTAACGGAAGTAATTCAATAGTCTCCCTGAATACACTGTGTCACTCAAACTATGGTACTTAAATGGAGTTTTCGTTCAGATGGTTTCTTATTACAACAAAAAGATGCACTACTAATGTGTTCTTATTAAGTTGATAGAGAACTACAATAATAAACTCACCAGTTAAATTTCATTAGTTAAAACCAAACATTTGTAAACAATTAGTTTAAATGTCAGAGTACATGCTAAATTCAGAATACATCCAGACATTTGTACTTCATCACAAGTCTTAGTCAATGGGTTCTCAAGGCCAATTAGTACAAAACAAAATATTTTGGCAGTCTGCATACATCTTGCTTTTAAATATTGAAAGGGCAATCTCAAATCTTTATATTCACTCACATTTTAGAAATAGACCTTAAAGATACTTAGCAAATATAAAGAACTGAGGTTGTTATGTGAAACAACACTTTTATTTATATTGACACATTCACTTAAGAGTAAAGATCCTTTTAAACTTTCCAATTTCAGGGTTAAAATGAATGATGAGGGAAAGCAGAGAGAAGCTAACAGTTACCATTATCAGAAACTAAACTGATGATTTTTTGAAATTTTATTTTTTCATTATACTTTCATATATAACCACTGGGTTTTTCATTAACATTATAGTCAAATATATGCACATAATTTACTATTATTGAATATACTGGTATGTTCATGGAAGTGGCTATTAGGACTTAAGATTATTTTATAATTATACACATTTGTTTTGAGAGGGAATAATACAACACTTTAAATAGTAATAGAGTAGAAGAGACAAATACAATCAAGAACTTATTATTGCTAAAAGCAATAATTTACTTAAATGTAATAATTTTAGCTGTCATGAAAGGTTTAATGATTACAAAAGTCATAAAATAACCAATAAGCTCATTATAAATTTGTAAGCTAATATTACATTCAATATACACAAATTAAAAGAAAAAATATATGTATTAAAATGCATATATCATAAAATGGTGGTAAATTTACCCTCCTAAAACTTATCTGCATCTTTCAAGTTAACTACAAATAAAGTGATCTCTACCAGCAAACATCTGGAAATCGAAATGTTTAAAAAGGTGATTTTTAAGACATCCAACATTTAAGAATACATTTAACAAACATGTGTAAGACCTATAAAATTAAGACTACATAAAAGGAATACCTACGTAAAGATAGCCGTATCCTAACCATGGATTGCATGACTTCATATTGTTAAGATGCTAGTTTTTCCCAAATTCATCTATAGATTCAGTGCTCTCTCAACCAAAATTCCAGCAGATTTCTTAGTAGAAATTAATAAGCTGGTTCTAAAATTTAAATGGAAATGCAAGAACCCAGAATAGCCAAAACAATTTTGAAAAACAAAAACAACGTTGGAGGACTTAGCCCATTTCCAGACCCACTTATACTGCCACCGTAATCACAACAATTTGGTAATGGCACAAAACAGCGATCTCTCAGCTGGCGGGCTGTGGCACTCCGGTGCGCCACAGGACTTTTTAAAACATGCAACACATGGCTATCTAATCAGGGGCACAGACCTCTTTTCCTTTAGACAACAATTAAAAAATGACAACAGCAACACAACAATAGCCATCCAATGTGAATAAATCAAAATTATACCTATTTTTTTGTCAGATAGGCAAAAAATATAATTTTTTTGTTGTGCTACAGAATTTTAGTAATTAGTTTATGTGTGTCATGAGATGAAAAATGTTGAAAATCACTGGCATAAAAGATAGATCAATGAAACACGATAGTCTGAAATATATATATATATTCAATTGATTTTCAAAAAGGATTTAATAGTAAATAATAAAGAAAGAATAGTCTTTTTGATAAATGGTGCTGGAACAGCTGAATATCCACATGTAACAACAATGAGGGACTTAGACCTCCACCTTATGCCATATGTAAATATTAATGCAAAATGGGGCATAGAAAAAAAATAAGAGCAAAAACTATAAAACTTCTAGAAGAAAACATAAGAGAGAATTTTTATGACTTTAGTGTAGGCAAAGGTTTCTAAAACAGGACACAAATAGTATGAACCATAGAAAAGTAATTAAGAAGTTAGACTTTATCATAATTAAAAACTTCTGCTCTTTGAAAAATATCATAAGCCCTGGCTGGTGTGGCCAGGTGGATTAAGTGCTGGCCTGAGAATGAAAAGGTTGCCACTTCTATTCCCAGTTAGGGCACATGCCTGGGTTGTGGGCTGGATCCCCAGTTGGGGATGTGTGAGAGGCAACTGATAGATTTATCTCTCACACATTGATATTTCTCTCCCTCTCTTTCTCCCTCCCTTCCTCTCTCTCTAAAAGTAAATAAATAAAATCTTTTAAAAAAAGAAAGACAAATACCATTAAGAAAATGCAAAGACTAATCGCCAGCTGGGAGAGAATGTTCTCAATACATACCTGACTGAAGACTTGCATTCAGAATAGATAATGAACTCCTACAATTTATCAGTACGAAGACAAACAACCCAATTTTTAAAAGGGTAAAAGATCTGACAGATATTTCACAAATGAAAATATACAAATGTCCAATAAGCTCATGAAGAGATGCTCAACATCATAGTCATCAGGTACATGCACAAAATCACAAAGAGATGCTTGGTATACCCACAGAATAGCTTAAAAGATATAAAATATAAAATAGTAAGACAATAAAAGAAAAAGACAATATCCAAGTACTAACAAGGATATGAAGCAGCTGGAACTTTCATATGCTGCTGGAGGCAATGTAAAATTGTAAATACTACTGGCGGGAAAATTGGTAGTATCCTACAAAGTTAAACCTACATTTATACACCCCAGCCATTCCACTCCTAGGTAGTTAGCCCCAGAGAATGAAAACACATTACACACACACACAAACATGTACATGAATATTCACAGTAGTATTATTCAAGTATAGGCCAAAACTGGAAACAAGCCAAACAGCCATCACAAATAAATGAATACACAAACTTTGGGTATATTCATACAACACAACTCAGCAATAAAAAAGAAATAAGCAACAGATGAATATAACAACATGGATGAATCTCAAAAACATTATGCTAAGTGAAAAAAGCTAGAGAAAAAAAGAGTACACATCAGGTTGCAGTTACATGAAACACCAGAAGAGTCCAGTCTAATCTATAGTAACAGGAAATAAGTAAGCGGTTGCCTGGGAGCAGAATTGGGGGTCAACTGGAAAAGAACACAAAGGAACTCTTTGTTTTGATGGAAATGTTTTACATCTAGATGTGACAATGGTTGCATGAATATGTAAAATTCTCAAAACTCATCAAAGTGTAAAATAAAATGCACACATTATATTTATGTAAGTTATATGTCAATAGAGTTGCTATTTTAAAAAGTTAAATGAAAAAGGATTACTAAGTCATATACTACTTGTGAAATTGTTCAATGATATATAATTTAATTGTTCTGTTAAGATACTAAATCGCCTCTTTCTCCAAACAAAGGGTCACTCAAAAAATATCTACTAACATTTAATTGTACAGATATGCCCCTATTATTTTTTCTTTAAACAATGTACACACTAAATGTAACTATACTTCATAAATTGATATTATTTGGTAAAGCATTTAGTTAATTGAAACAATTATTCAATGTCTTGAAAGGATTTTGAATAATATTAGTTCATGTTTATATTGACAAGAGAAGAATCAAACCTACAACCATTTACTAAACTATTATGTGCAGCTTCACCAACATTAGCAGCGATGCCCTTTTAAAACAATATTTGAATTTAAGACATAACACAGTATTATAAATCACAATGTGATTCACCGTGTTGGGGTTAGATATGAACGAGCAAATATACATATAAGGGGATGCAAAATACTTTGAAAAGGAATCTCACTCAGGGATTTCAATTTCCATTCTATTGTAGCACTTGAAAAAATGTAGAATCATTGTATTCACGAAATTGAAGTCTTTAAACATATAATTCCTTCTTTAACCTGTGATTCCATCACAGAGTTTATACACATGCATATATACATATATACACACACAATTTGCTCTGTTTACATTAGAAATTTGTACAAGTAAATGCAGTGACCAATTTATTGTTTTTTAATTTATTTATTTTTAGACAGAGGGGAAGGGAGGGAGAAAGAGAGGGAGAGAAACATCAATGTGTGGTTGCCTCTTGTAAGCCCCCTACTGGGGACATGGTCTGCAACCCAGGCATGTGCCCTGGCTGGGAATCAAACTGGAGACCCTTAGGTTCACAAGTTGACAGCAAAGTGACCAATTTAAAAGCCAAAAAGAAAAAGCCCTCAAAGTATAACCATTAATTTATCTGTGTGATCCTTTAATTTCTATCACTAGCACCACAGTCTGGAAATAGTGGAAACAACTAGTATAGGACTGGCAAGGTTGATTTGTAACTATATACAATTATAAAAAATTCAAAGTCAAGATGGAGTCATAGGTAGACATGCTTTGCCTCCTCGTGCAGCCACAGAGAGAAGAACAACTACATCTCCAAACAAATAATAACCAGAACTGTCAGAAAATCGAGCTGTATGGAGGACCGACAACCAAGGATTTAAAGAAGCCACATTCATCCAGACAGGTAAGAGGGGCAAAGTCACGGAGACGCTGCGGGGTGCAGAGAGGCACCGGTGGCTGAGGCACTGATGGTCCCACACTTACATGCTGTGGATAAAAATCAGGAGAGATACCTTAGGAGCAAGGGATCCCAGACCCAGGCCAGACCACATAGCCCAGGGTTCCAGCACCAGGAAGAGAGATCCCCATAACTTCTGACTGTAAAAACCAGTGGGGGTTGGGGTGGCAGAAGAAACTGCCAGTTGCAGTTTCAAACAAAATTGAGGTGACAAAGAAATATAGCCCAAAGGAAAGAGCAGAACAAAACCCCAGAAAAACAACTAAACAAAATGTAGATAACTAACACCTATCAGATGTAGAGTTCAAAACACTGGTGATCATCGTGCTCAAAGAATTCATGGAGTACAGCAAAAACATAACAAAGGAAGTGAAGGTTCTGCTAAGTGAAATAAAGAAAAATCTACAGGGAACCAACAGTGGAGAGGATGAAGCCGAGAATCAAATCATCTATTTGGAAGACAAGGAAGTAAAAAGCACTCAATCAAAACAGCAGGAAGAAAAAAGAATTAAAACAAAAACAGGACAGGCTTAGGAACCTCTGGGGCAACTTAAAACATTCCAACATCCAAATCATACATAGAAGTACGAGAAGGAGTAGAGGAAGAGCAAGAAATTGAAAACTTATTTGAAAAAATAATGAAAGAAAACTTCCCTAATTTGGTGAAGAACACAGGCATACAAGTCCAGGAAGTACAGAGAGTCCCAAACAAGGTGAACCCAAAGAGGACCACACAAAGGAACATCATAATAAAAATGCCAACGGTTAAAGATCAAGAGAGAATCTTAAAAGCACCAAGAGAAAAGCAGAGAGCTGCCTACAAAGGAGTTCTCATAAGACTGTCAGCTGATTTCTCAAAAGAAACTTCGCAGGCAAGAAGGAAATGGCAAGAAGTATCCAAAGTGATGAAAAGCAAGGACCCAAGGTTCTTGGTTGTAACCTAGATTGCTCTATCTAGCAAAGCTATCATTTAGAATGGAAGGGTGATAAAGTGCTTCCCAGACAAGGTAAAGCTAAAGGAGTTCATCATCACCTAGCCATTATTATATGAAATGCTGAAGGGACTTATTTAAGAAAAAGAAAATCAAAACTATGAACATTAAAAGGGCAACAAATTGAATCTAAAAAAAAAACACAACAAACAATCAGAACTGCAACAGAATCATAGATATGGAGATCATTTGGAGGGTTATCAGCTGGAAGGGGGAAAAAGGGTGGGGAAAAAGATGCAAGGATTAAGAACCATAATTGGTAGGTACAAAATAGACCAGGGGATGTCAAGAATAGTATAGGAAATGGAGAAGCCAAAGAACTTACACGTACAACCCATGGACATGAACTAAGATAGGGGTGTTGCTGGAGGGAAGGGGGGCTACCAGGAAGGAGGGCCAAAGTGGAAAAAATTGGGACAACTGTAATAGCATAATCAATAAAATATATATTTTAAAAATTCAGTGTCTGCTCAGGCTAACTCTAGACGGTGGCTACATGGATGTTTCTTATATATTCTATACTTTTCTATGTACTTGAAAACATTTATAATGTATAAATGTTGGAATTATAATTAAGCAAAAAACAGCTAAATTCATGTAAAATAAGCTAAAAATGGGGAGTATTACAGAATGGAAAAGAAAAAATAGGATGTTTTGTGTAAATTCCCTCTTCTTAAGCATCTCATACTTCTATTTATATAGCGCATGATTTAAACAACTACTCTGATGGTCCAGAACCAATTCATGGCAAAGTTATGCTCTTCATTATTTTGATCACTCACTCATTCATTCATTCAACAAATATTTGCTCTTCCACTGTATGTTTAGGGCTACATACAGTAGGCTGCAGGGACTATGCAGAATAGATGGGTAACTTCCTCTAGGTGTTTCATTTAGTTATATGAATTAGTGCTCATGACAATCAGTTCCACCTCCCTGTGGTTATTTTATACACTCTCTTCTCTCACCCACAGGCCTATGCCCTTGAAGAGTCCTGGCAGAAGAACTATGGAAGATTCAGTGCAATCCATACTGTCTGCTGAAAAAAACAATTTTAAAAGAAGTTTCATTTAAGTCTTGAATGGCTATATATCCAAGGATGAAGTTTCTTTTTTTTTAAAGATTTTATTTATTTATTTTTAAAGAGAGTGGAAGGGAGAGACAAAGGAAAGGAGAGAAACATCTGTGTGTGGTTGCCTCTCACATGCCCCCCACAGGGACCTGGCCCGCAACCCAGGCACATGCCCTGACTGGGAATTGAACCAGTGACTCTTTGGTTCGCAGGCTGGCACTCAATCCACTGAGTCACACCAGTCAGGGCGAAGTTTCTTAATAATATTAACAATGCTTTGGGCAGCAAATCAAAAATGAAAGTGAGGTTTAAAGAGTCAATAAAAATCGAAGAGATTTGGATGCCAATGAAAAAATATTTAAAAGACTACCTTGAATATGATGATTTTAAAAGATAATGGCAATTGGCAGAATCATTTTTAAATATAGCTTAAGAAATTGAATTTTTTTAAAAACTTGAGGTAAAACTTACGAAAAGGTTGTTGTGATGATAGATACAATATATAACAGAAAAGCAGTCATGTTACGCTAAGGCTATGTTCATTTGCATACTCAAAATGCTATTTAAGAAGACAAATCATCGGCTACCCTTTTTTTTTTAAATTTCACCCTTAGTCAAAATCACAAGGCTCTGGCAGACTATTAAGGATTTTAAAAATCTCACTTGGAAACTTTTAGATTATATAATCCAAATGCATCACTTTATAAATGAAGAAACTAAAATCTAAACAGATGAATTATATGCTCAAGGTAAAATCATCTGAGGAATGCAACTATGTCTAATATAATATGAGTATAAAATGTACATACCCTTGGATTCTAAATATTCAGAAACTTTGAAAACCAAATGTAGTTCTTCTATATAGTGAATGAACTCTATTAGCCAGAATATTAATCATAAATATATCTACCCTAACCATTCTGGATGTCCAAGAATATTATGTACAAAGTCTCAAAGATTACAAGTTACATTTGCTCAGACAACAACAAAAAAGCATTTTATAAAACAAAACAATCCAATTTCCCACTTTTAGAAACTGTGACAAGTAGGAACTAATGAGTATAGACAGTAAAGACCATTTCTGAGAACTCAATACTCAGGATTAGGTTTCCTTTGTTGTGGTGTATAACTTCAATAGGAATATCTCTGCCAAAAGTTCCTAAATACTTTAGAACTATTAATTTATTTTTAAAATTAATATTATACATGATGAAACATTTGTCACAAAAAAGTAATTGCTGGAGGTGAAGTAAAATTCACTAATCCTTAAACACAGCTGTTGTTTTTAACCTTTTAGAACCCTTAATCTCTGGGTATACTGCTGCCCCATTAATATCAGGCAACTGTCTTTTGGCATATTAAAGAATAGGTAACCAAAATATTGCTTTGAGTACATTAGAGTGTGTTCCACTTAGATGAAATGAGTCATGAAAGTCTGCCTTGGGCTTTGAACAGCCTTGGAATCATGACTGCAGGGTTGACTGTAGCTCTCAATTTTAAGAGGATCCTCCATATTTTATATTGGCTTGAAAGTATCCTTACACAGCACATAAAGAGGTTTATGAAATACACTGTTATCTGACTAACATCCACTGCTTTATGGAACTGGAAACATTTCCATTTACAGGTTATGCTAAGTAAACACACGTTTATTAGAGTATACACATATTATTGCTGGATTCCTGGTTTCTTGTATTTTACTTCTTTTGATAGTGCATCACATAAAACTGCTAAACTATGCTTGCTAACAGACTCAGACTTTTCTGCAAAACTTGATATGGAAAACAAAAACTGTGAAAAGAAAATGTACTAAAAACGTCACAATTCTCAGTTCCCTCTGTGTTTCCATAGCAGTTCTCTCAGATGTCTATTCAACACCCTAACCTGTTAGTATTCAGCAAGTTATTTGTCTACCCCGTTAAACCAGATGCCATCTGAGAACAGGGACCAGATATTATTTCTCTTTGTATTTCAGGACCTAACAAAATATTTAGCACAGTAAATATTTGTTAATCAATTGACCGAATGAATGACCAAACGAATCAAGTCTTACATACACCTCCATCATACTGTTTCTACACATTTTGATGGCAAAAAAACTCCAAGTGATTTTACAGATGGATTATTTTATAAAAATCTCTATGGCCTATAGGTATACAGAATTAACATAAAATGTTTCATATTACCATCTTAAATCATAATGTAGAATCTTTTACAACATAAACAAGTCTTCTGGTGTGCTTTCAAATATTTAGCCATCCAAATCTGCCACTGTAATAGTTGCTAATCTTGTTATAAATGATTTTTAAGATGTGCTTTGGGACCAAAAAATATAGAGACTTGACAAAATTCCAAATTGCTTATTTGTTATAACACATTAAACATCTACTTTAAAATCAAACCAAGATTGCCCTGGCTGGTGTGGCTCAGTTGCTTGGAGCACTGTCCCATAAACCAAAATTTCCTGAGTTCGATTCCCGGTCAGGGCACAGGCCTGTGTTGTGGGTTGGTCTTGGCTGGGGTATGTATAGGAGGCAACTGATTGATGCTTCTCTTCTCTTCCTTCTCTCTCTCTCCCCCCGCCCCCCCCCGCACCAACCTTCTTCTCTCTCTGAAATCAATAAATATATGCTCAAGTGAAGATTTTTTTAATTAATAAAAAATAAAGTCAAACCATGGTTCCAATAAAATTTCCAGGAGATAAAAATGGGCTAATCTGTAAATCATCTAACCCCACATAATATGGAAGTTTAAATTTTCCCGAGCCACAAGAACTTAAGAAATGCCACACATGATTGTCTCGGGGACAGTGGGTCATATGCAAACTATTAAAAGAATGTATACCTACAATGATGCTGAATACATAATAAAGCCATCGACTGTATATTTCATCCCATTTTAGCTAACTGTTGTTATCCAGCCATAAAAGATTATCTGTTGCAATAAACATCTAAAAACAAAAATATAGGGGCATTTTGATTGGAGGTTTCTGAATACTAACTTTTCTTACTAGATCTCTGCGCCTTGGGAGGCGGATGTAACAGTAGACTGACCTTGGTCTAAGTTCAAAGCCATGTTCTAACTTAAACAAGTTGAGCAGCCTTGAGTATTCATTTAACCCTTTTGAGGTTCAATTTCTTTTTCTGTGGATATAATTAAGTAGGAATTGATTCATATATTGCAGGGTTCTAGGAAAGATTATACAATATTATCAAAGTATCTAGTCGATGTTTGGTCAAAACAAAACAAAGTGAAACCTTTCTACAAACCAGAGCTACCATTTTCATTTCTACTGCCACTGTCATTATCGTGGAGTCTAAAGGCAAAGGAGATCTCCATAAAGAGTGAAGGAGACACTCTACTCCTTTGCTCTTGTCCTCTGCCTCTAAACCAATGAAATTTCCCTAATCATTACAATGTATCGGGAAATGCGTTATTAGGAACTACCTGTTACTACGTTAAACCATATGCCTCCAAAACCCCAGCTACTGACAAAGCACAGCAAGAGACAGATGGGTGGATAAATGGATAACATTTTCAGGTACAAAAAATTATTTAAGTATCTTCATTTCAAAATAGGCTGGTTAGCACTACCTTTACCCAACCTATCCAAGATGCTGTCTTCCCTTTAGTCTGCCCATCCAAGTCTTCCCAATACTTTCAAGTCATGGCTCAAACTATAGCTTCTGCATTAAATATTACCTAATCAAGAAACACTTGTAGAGTACCAAATAGTTTCCAGTACATACAGTGTTTCATTTCTGCATCTTGTGAGGTAGGCAGCAGTATCATTGCCACTTGACAAAGGGGGTCCACCAAGGCTGACCTGCTCTAGGCAGCCCTGTCCCAGCCCATCATGCACTGGCACCAGGCAAAAGCCACCTCCAGTCTCTGCCCACACTCGAGCCTAAGCCTTGACTACAGCAAAGGGGAAGGAGAAGAGGGGAGGACAAAAGGCCAGTTAGGAAGTTCGGCTATGAAAACGATACACCCCCACTCCTACTGCCAGTTGAAAAGTTGGCCACAAAGGATAGAAAGGAGAAAAATGAGGCAGACTCTATTGTAAGTGCAAGGTACCCTATATAAGTTAAGGTGTTCCCTATATCTAGTACTTAGGAAAAAATTTATGCTCCTCGAAATAAAAAACATTAAGTGGGACTTTACTATAAATAACTTATGTATATATATAGAATTTATGCATATAAATGTATTTATAATATGTAAATAATTTATGTTATAATAAAAATGGTGTTAAGCCTCTTAGAAGAGTCTGTATAAAACTTAGATAATTAACTGGAAAAATATGGTCAAAATTAGTGTGCTATTTCTAAAAGGCATATGAGAAACTTCTGGAAGAATTTGTTTCATAGATTAAAAAAAATTATGATGTAAAATCAGTGTGTTCCAATTAAGTAGGTAGAAATTATAAAGAAAAGCATAGCTATAAAATTATAATTTAACAAAAAAAATTTACAGTGAATCTCCCTTGGAAAACTTATCATTAAAACAAGAAACAAAAAAAAAAAAACTATGCAAAACACACATACACACAGAGATACTGATATGACATTAACAGAACCTCAATGGTGAAATTATAAAAATAATATATGTAGGTTGAACTTGACTTAGGATGGTGAACACACAATACCATATGCAGATGATGTACTATAGAATTATATACCTAAAATCTATATGATTTTATTAATCAATGTCTCCCCAATATATTCAATAAGCAAGTTTTTAAAAATAAAAATGTACATAGGTTGAGACTATCCATAAGTATTTGAATGCTATAGCTCTAAGAAGCTACTTCCAAACGGACCATTTACTGCAGCACACTTTAAACAATAGATGCTATACAAGGTTCTTTTAAAAACTGGTAATTTTTAAAAAACTAAATTTAATCCTTTAAAGGCAAGATTACAAAAGGTATTTGGCTAGTACCTTTCAGTGCAAAGCTCTAATTAAAAGCAGGAAATATAATTAGAGGCATAGTAAAACAAAGCAAAATGCCTGATTGTCAAGTGAAACATAAATCCTATTACCTGCTTAGTATTATACTCTCAATTCATTTCTTTTTGCCTGAGTTAGCCAGAGTCCATTTCTGTTGCTTGCAATCAAAGAACCCTAACTGCTATATCCTCTTCAAAATTGGACATCTTTATATATGAAATAGATTGGTTCGATTACCAAAACAGAAAAAGCCTGAATTTGGGGCACAATAAAAAAGTTAGGGGCTACTGAATGACTAATGCAGAGAAGGCTGAAGTATTCTAATTGCCACCAGGCAATATCTATTGGAAGTTAAAGAACAGAGTCAATTCAATATGTATTCCACAGACATGTGTATCAATTCATTTATTTTTCTTTTCAAAGGTAAAATATAATCTAACAAAATCATAGGTTTCCTATGAACATCATTCTCCATTCCTCTGTAAAACTTTAAAAATGAGTTTTTATTGTCATGGATAAAATGATAGTTTGAAAATATTCAAAAAAAATCTTTACTACATCCCCCCAAAAGTAATACATACTTGAAACAAATAAAAATACAAAGATTAATAGAAAAATAATCACTTTCCCCCCACTCTATCCCCTCAGGTCCCACTTTGCAGAAATGGTCAATCCTGATAATTTAGAATGTATGCTTTCACAGCTTTTGGCAAATTCACACATACGCAGTATCCACAATGCTCAGTAATACATTTTGGACATCACTCCAGAATATAGCATATAACTCAATTTATTCTTTTTACTCACTACATAATAAGCCACTGTATAAATACACTATAATTTACCCAACTATTCCATTAATGATGGGAATAGACTCTTCAGATTATTTCCAGGTTATTTTCCTTTCCAAGCCAAATAATGCTGTAATTAACATACCTACGTACCTGTCCTTTTGTACTGGAGGACAGGTATCAAAAAATGGACTGCTGGGTTAAAAATTAAAAATTATATTTCAACTTTAAAAACCTTGTGATAGTTTTAATATATATAAGAATAAAGAGAATAGAAAATAATGAACTCAAATTTACCCAGCACTCAACTTTAAGAAGTGCCAAATTTTAATGTTCCCTTTTTCCCCTTGTCTATGAAATTTAAACTATTACAATCTATTTAAACTATTAAAAACTGATGAAATCCATTTTAACAGTTCTGTCTCCATGGATGACTCTAAAAGTTTATAAAAAAATTTTTTAGACACTAGTTTATGGCAATCACCAGCATTTGTATTCTCTTTAATATTGTTCATAACTTTAAAAAAATTCACCCATAATATTCACTTCCTCTTCCTACCATGCTCTTTGAGATGGAGAAACAGCAGAATCAAAGCATCTAAGACAGCAGAAAAATAGACTAGGAATGATCATCCTGAAAGCATAAAAAGACCTTGCAGGGGAACAATATCAGGCAGGCAGAGAGGTATATTAAATGACAGAGGCAACAAAGAGAAAGAAAGGAGTAACATTAAGTAGATTTTTAAAAGCTAGCATTAGCTGGTTGGAAAAGTACTTAAGGAATTGCTGGTGGTCCGAGTGGGAAATTTAAGCAAAGAAATAACAATTCATGAGGAATAGTACATGCTATTTGAAAGTATTTCAGAACTAGCTGCTTAAAATATACTGCATTGATCAGCAAGCTAGGTGAATAGCCACTTAGTGCTCTCCCAGCAAAAGATATTTGGAGGAAAAAACATCACCAATGTGTAACAAAAATTAACATTGATTTCTTTTTAAGTATAAATAACATCACCACTAAAGAAAGGCAATATAGAATGTGTATATGTACACAAACAAATATACAAAAGGGAGACTTGATATAAATGTGTTCCTTGAAAAACACATATGATGAAATTTTAAATGTACTAGAGACATGGGATATTTAAAAGAATCCTAAAGTAAATTATTTTGTACAATGAACATTTTATAAAATAATCATATCTTGCACTGGCCACTCTGGCTCAATTAGTTGGAGGATCATCCAGCCAACCAAAAGATCATGGGTTTGATTCCTGGTCAGGGCATATGCCTAGACTGTGGATTCAGTTCCTCAGTCAGGGCGCATACAAGAGGCAACCAATCTGTGTTTTTCTCTCACATCGATGTTTCTCTCCTTTTCTCTCTCCCTCCCTTCCCCTCTCTCTATAATCAATAAAAATGTCCTTGGGTGAGGATTTTTAAAATTTTTATCTTGATTTATTTAAAATATATGACATATTATTATAATTCTGCCTAAATTACTCACTAGACTGTAAGCTCCCAGAGGCAGGAGTGATTTTTTTTATCTGTGTATGTACAGTGACTGGCATATTCTGAATAATCAATAAATGCCTTATGGATTAGTAAAAGTAACATTTAAAAAAGAAAACCACATGTTAATGGTGTATTTTTTAAGTCTACAGATAAACATAAGATGTATGTTTGTAGCCGAAGCTTAGAGAGCGTCAAGAAAGGATCTTAGAAGATCCTCTTAGAAGAGCTGACACTTGAATTGACTCTTGAAGGCTAAAGGATTCAGACATGAGAGGGAAAAGAATTTCTAAAACTTGTTCAAAGCTTGGTGATTTATCTCAATATATTTAAATGAGTATTTTCTAGTATAGATTTGACAAGAACCACATATGGTTTACTTACATGAAGTTTTAACTTTTTTATTAAATTATTTTAAGTTGTTATAGCATTTGTGTGAGATTGGGAAATGTGTGTGTGTAGTTAAAGGTGTTAGAGTGAATGTATATATTAGCTTCCACTCCCTTCCTGATACTCGACCTAAAACAAAAGTAAGTAGATTTGAAAATGAAAGGAGAGTTCATAAAGGTACAAAAATAACAGCAAAAGGCTGAATCCTAAAATGGCAGTAGGGAAAAGCACTGATATCCCTATAAATAGAGATGGGAATGGACTAAATGCAGGAAGATTTGTTGAAAATCTATTTATAAAGCAGTTAGCTAGACCTTGAAATCATCCTATCTCCCACTCCAAACAACTGCCATCCAGTCTAGTCTCCAAAGAATATAAATCCGAGGGTCCCTGGAATGTAGGGCTTACCCTTCACTAAGAATAAGGTTAAATATCTTTCTAAAAAGAAATTGAGTAACTGGATGTTGAGACTCTTCTTTCTACCTAACCCAAAATGCCAGCAGCTAGAGTATACACACTCTGAAAAGCAGCAGACTCCAAAGAGTTTGCTCTGAGAGACAAACAAGAGATGCACCTAAACATGTAGGCATCCAAGATTCCTCAAGAAGCAGCCCAGCCAAATCATCCCACAGTGAAACCCATATTCAGCAAGCCAGGGTATCACGACAAGCTAGAATCCAATCATTTTTGTGGTATACAACCTTTAAAGATCCCCAGATAGCTAATGAAGACCTCTATTATTAAAAAAAGAAAGAAAAAAAAAACGAGGCCAAAGTTAAACAGAAAAACTAACTTGAAGGGAAGAAAGACTATAAATAGAAAACACTTCCAGTAATATATTTTTTAAAAACTAAGACTTCCAGTCAAGATGGAGGCATAGGTAAACATGCCTCACCTCCACACACAGCTACAGCAAAAAATACAACCAGACTACACAACTTTCACCCAGAATTGTCAGAAAATCGAGCTGCGTGGAAGTCCAACAACCAAAGCTTTAAAGGAGCCACATTCATCCAGACAAGTAGAAGGGGTAGAGATGTGGAGAGATATAGAGAAGCATGGAGAGGTACAGAGAGGTGGAGTGGCACAGAGAGGCATGGAGAGAGGAACAGGCAGTCCCACATCCCTGTGTAGTGGATAAAAAAATGGGAGGGATACCTCAGGAGTGAGGGATCCCAGCCCCAGTCCAGATAACCCAGCCCAGGGTCCCAACACCAAAAAGGTAAGTCCCCATATCTTCTGGCTGTAAAAACCAATGGCATTGGGGAGGTGGAAGAAACTGTGTCCTCTTAAAGGACCCAAGTGGACTTAGGACTCACACAGACCCACCCCCTCTGGGATTCAGCACCAGGGCAGCAGCTGGAAGGGCACCAGTGGTATATAGGGAGAAAACGAAGTGTGAATGGGAAGACAGCTTCTTCCTGGGCAAAACTCCAGAGGCCAGGCAGCAGCACTGTCACCTCTATGAGTCCTCCCACAGACAGAGCCAAGGAGCAGTAACATGAGTTGCCCCAACCCAGCAACTACCTCAGGCTCCACCCCATAAAGCTTAACAGGTGCACTAAGGGAGTCAAAACAGCTCTACTAATACACAGAAACAAACACAGGGAGGCTACCAAATTAAGGAGACAAAGACATATGGTCCAAATGAAAGAACAGAACAAAACTCCAGAAAAAGAATGAAATGGAGATTAGCAATCTATCAGATGTACAGTTCAAAACAACGGTTATCAGGATGCTCCAGGAACTCACTGGGTACTTCAAAGGCATAATAAGGACCCAGGCAGAAATGAGGGTTGCATTAAGTGAAATAAAGAAAAATCTACAGGGAACCAAAACTAGAGGGGATGAACCCAAGAATCAAATCAAGAATTTGGAAGACAAGGAAGGAAAAGGCATCCAATCAGAACAGCAGGAAGAAAAGAAAATTAAAAACCCTGGGGACAAGCTTAGGAACTTCTGGGACATCTTCAAGGGTACCAATATCTGAATCATAAGGGTGCCAG
Organism: Glossophaga mutica; assembly: GCA_039655065.1. Classification (NCBI taxonomy): domain Eukaryota; kingdom Metazoa; phylum Chordata; class Mammalia; order Chiroptera; family Phyllostomidae; genus Glossophaga; species Glossophaga mutica. Next base: position 142,396,244 of record CM077308.1, read on the forward strand.
AAGGAAAAGAGGAAAAATAAGAAATTGAAAACTTATTTAAAAAAATAATGAAAGAAAACTTCCCTAATTTGATAAAGAACATAGACATACAAGTCCAAGAAGTACAGAGAGTCCCAAACAAGTTGAACCCAAAGAGGACCACACTAAGACACATCATAATCAAAATGCCAAAGATTAAAGATAAAGAGAATCTTAAAAGCAGCAAGAGGAAAGCAGAGAATTACCTAAAAAGGAGTTCCCATAAGACTGTCAGTTGATTTCTCAAAAGAAACTTTGCAGGCTAGAAAGGACGGGCAAGAGGTATTAAAAGTGATCACAAGGACCTACAACCTAGATTAGTCTATCCAGCAAAGCTACCATTTAGAATGGAAGGGCAGATAAAGTGCTTCTCAGACAAGGCAAAGCTAAAGGACCATCACCAAGCCATTAGTATATGAAATACTAAAGGGAATTATAGAAGAAAAGAAGATCAAAAAGATGAACATTAAAATGGCAATAAATTCACAACTATCAACAACTGAACCCAAATAACAAACTAAGCAAACAAGCAGAACAGGAACAGAATCAAAGATAAGGAGATCATTTGGAGGGTTATCGGTTGGGATAAGGAAGAGGTAAAATGGGGGGAAAGTTGCAGAGATTAAGAAGCACAAATTGGTGGGTAGAGAACAGACAGGATGATCATAAGAACAGTATAGATCATGGAGCAGCCAAAGAACTTACATGCACAACCCATAGACATGAACTAAGGGGCAGGGGGATTGGTGGAGGGAATGGGGGTACCAGGTGGAGGGGGCAAAGGGGAAAAATTGGGACAATTGTAACAGCATAATCAATAAGTCATATTTTAAAAAACTAAGAAACATTTAAAAATGCAATGGAGAGAAGAAACTAAGAAAAATGAGCTTTTAGACATTAAAAAGCATAAAAATAAAAATTAAAAATCCAACAGGAAAGTTAGAAGATAAAATTATAGATGTATCCCTGGGAGTAAAGAAAAAGTCAAAAATGCAAAACAAAAGATGAAGCGATAATTAGAGAACCTGTCCAGGACATCCAACATTTGAAAACTGGAAGTTCCAGAAAGGCACAACAGAGAAAACAGAAAGGAGGAAATCCCTGAAGAATGAACTCAAGAAAACTTCCCAGAACTGAAAAATGACTTTCTAAATTGAAAGTACCCACTAAATGTCCAACACAATGTTTGCAAGTACAGCATCGCCAAGATATATTATAAACACTGAGAATAAGAGAACAGGTTTCATTTACACGAGAATTAGAACAGCACCAGACTTCTCGAATGCAACACTAGAATCTACAGCACACTGCTATAAAATTTAGAAAGAGAAACTATTTCAAATTCTATTATTTTATATCCAACTAAAGTATCAGTACATCTTAAAAAAATCACTTCCCCTTACTTTATCAGGAAGCTACTGGAGTTTATAATCACCCAAAATGATGGCGCAAACAAAGAGGAAGCCACGGTATTTGGGGAATGAGATGGGACAAAAAAGACGGATGAAAAGAACCCCTGAGATGACAGTGAAGGGAGATTTCAAGGTGAAAGGTTTGCGGCAGGCCTAGGGATCAGACTGGAACAGGTCGGAAGGCATCAGAAAAGACTTGCAAAACGTTGGTCTACATACAGATAACTTTAACTGAAAACAGCTTAATTAGAAGTATACAAATAAAATCGTGTCCTAAGATAACATGTTCATGCTTTTAAATTTAATTTTAATGTAGTTAGAGTAAGTCAAGCCACTTTATTGCCAATGTTCTAAAAACAGTTATCAGGATAAATTCTTTATTCATGAAGCAATGTAGCTTTTTAAAATTATTTTTTAAATGTTTGCTGGTGAGATTTAAGATAGTCCACAAGATCATCCATGTACCTGGAGGCATCAGACACTAAGCTATCTATCCAGATTTTAATATACAATAGTTTCTTTAACCTGTGTAGAAAGAAGAATTTATTCCTTTCCGGTCAGAATTGAAAAATCATTTGAGAATTGAAAATGCAGAAGAGCACATACTATGTACTTAATAAACACTTATTGAGACTGTTCTTTCTTTTCCGATCTATAAATTAAAAAAGCAAACAAAGATAAAGTTAACTACACATTTTATATATATGCATATACATACGCATGCACAAACATACTTACAAACATAGCTCTGTACCAGTCTTCAATTCCATTTTTTTAACATTATTTCATAATTTTAACTGAAATGATTGCTTCAAAAATGTGTTTTATTAAAGGTATTGGCAGTTAAAAATATTTAAAATAGTATCACCTTATTTTCTATTAAATATAAATATTTGTTAATAGTTGTTGCTTAGCTAGTATGGGAAATATGTTCCAAAAATGTGATTAACCTGTAGAATTAAAAAGACCTGTCTCCAAAAGAATTTACAAGTATTTTATTTAGTTAGCTTTGATAAACAAAATGACTAGTCAGAATTGACTCTTAAGTAAATAATCTAAAAAAATGTACAAAGACAAACATGCCTTAAACGCTTCCAAACACATAGCATGTGTCAGATGCCCCCGGGTAGAGCGATGAGCACCGACACGGAGAACCCGCTCGGCCCGCCCAGGTCATCCCGTGAGCTGAGACTCAGACGCCCAGACCGATACTGTTCTCCACGAGAGAGTGGAGATCTAGGGTTCTGTGTGAATTTTCCTATTTCCACATCCTGGCAGTGATTCGATTTCCTTTTCAATTACTGAATTAGCTAAGCAAATCGAGTTTCTGTTCTGAATTTGGTTTCTGTTAATTTAAGGGGACTGTAGTATATGTCCTATAAAATTAAGACATGCCTATAATCTGGTAGTTAAGTTTTAGTTTGGAAAAAAAAGATTAACAAACAGTTAATATAATATGATAAAAAATTAAGTGCTAAATTGTAGGATATAAACTACAAGTCTGTAGGACTTAAAATAGAAAGATCAAAGAGAGCAATATGGATCAACCACCCTTTATTGTTACTGTTATTTCTTCTTTAAACGAGTCCAGGAGACAAGCACAAGCAGAGAAATTGTGGTCTACCTCTCGATTCAAATCCCCACTAAATTCCCCACTAATAAAGTTGTCAAATATTAAAACAAACCCAAAGTCCAGGATTAACTGAAATACTATTTGTCTTTGACTGTCACACAATCAAAACGATACTTTAAGTCGTAAGTCTAGGTTCCGCCACACCTTTCAGTCAGAAACTAAGGGACCCCTGGGAAATGGTAGCAACTCCTAAGTCTGGTCTCCAACCACGTGCATGCACTAAGGCCTAAGACAAACCATGAATCTACCTCCAAGACTCTACCTGACACAGCACTCTGGAACAAGCAGATGGTGAGCAATACGCATAATACACTCACATTTTCCAACTCATATACAGATGGAATGAGCTGAAACTTCCCTTCATTCCTTCCATGAACTGTCCCCACCTCACAAAGATATGACACAAATACACAGATTCAGGGCTGGGAGTGGAGGGTGAAGGGAGAGAACATAGAAAAGATGAGCTACATGTTCACAGCACTAAATTCATTCAGTCATCAAACACTTAGTTCACATCGAGCATTTATAGACTGATGCAGCACTCACGAGCCATGCACATGTCCAAACACCTACCATTCTCGTGGAAAGGATGTCCACGATCCAAGCTATTATTGTTAAAGACAAGATTATCCTTTTTAAAAGGGTTTTTCTTGTATTTTTTCCATTACCATTTAGTCCCCTTATACCTCCTTCCCCCCTGTAATCAACACACTGTTGTCCATGTCTATGAGTCCTTTTTCCTTTTGCTCAATCCCTCCACTCCCCCAAATACCAGCCCCTCCACCCCATAGCTGTCATCCTGTTCTCCATCTATGAGTCAGTCTGTCTCTATTTTGCTTGTTAGTTTGGTTTCTTCATTAGATTCCACATATGAGTGAAATCACATGGCATTTGTCTTTCTCTGCCTGGCTTGTTTCACTTAGCACAATGTTCACCAGGTCCATCTGTGCTGTTGCAAAAGGTAAAATTTTCTTCTTTTTGACGGCCAACTAATTTCTGTTGTGTAAATGTCCCACAGCTGTTTTATGCACTCATCTACTGATGGACACTTGGGCTGCTTCCACATTTTGGCAATTGTTAATAATAGTTCAATGAACACAAGGGTGCTTATGTTCTTTTGAATTAGCATTTGGGTTCCTTCAGATATATTCCCAGAAGTGGGACTGCTGGGTCAAAAGGCAGGCCCATTTTTTAATTTTTTGAGGTATCTCCATACTGTTTTCCACAGTGGCTGCACCAATCATTCCCTCCAACAGTGTCCAGGGGTTCCCCTTTCTCCACATCCTCACCAATACTTGTTTGTTGATTTATTGATGATAGCCATTTTGATAGGTTTGAGGTGATATCTCATTGTGGTTTTAATTTGCATTTCTCTGATGACTAGTGACATTGAGCATCTTTTCATATGTCTATTGGCCATCTGTATGTCCTCTTGGGAGAACTGTATATTCAGGCCCTTTGCCTATTTTTTAATTGGATTGTTTAGTTTTTTGGTGTTGAGTTTGTCCAGAAAACAGTTGCATTTTTATACGTCAATAATGAACTAACAGAAAGGTAAATTAAGAAAACAATCTCATTCACAATTGCTTCAAAAAAATAAACTACTGCCCTGGTTAGTGTGTCTCAATGGATTAAGTGCTGGCCTGTGAACCAAAGAGTCGCCAGTTCAATTCCCAGTCTAGGGCACATGCCTGAGTTGTAGGCCAGGTCCCCAGTAAGGGACACAATGAGAGGCAACCACACAATGATGTTTTTCTCCCTTTCCTTCTCCCTTTCTTCCTCTCCCTAAAAATAAATAATTAAAATATTTAAAAAATAAAATAAGATACTTAGGAATAAATCTAACCAAGGATATAAAAGACCTGTACTCAGAAAATTATAAGACACTAAAAAAATACAATGAAAAAGATATCAATAAGCCCTGGCTGGTGTGGCTCAGTGGATTGAGGGCCAGACTTTGAAGGAAAGGGTCACTGGTTCAATTCCCAGTCAGGGCACATGCCTGGGCACATGCACAGGTCCCCAGAAGAGAATGTGCAAGAGGCAACCACACATTGATGTTTCTCTGCCTTTCTTTCTCCCTCCCTTCCCCTCACTCTAAAAATAAATAAATATAATCTTTAAAAAGAAAAGATACCAATAAGTGGAAGCACATACCATGTTCATGGATAGGAAGAATTGACATCATTAAAATATCCATGCTACCCTAAGCAATCTATAGATTCCACGCCATTTTTATCAAGATTCCAATGACGTATTTCACAGAACTAGGACAAATATTTCAAAAATTTATATGGAACCACAAAAGGCCCTGCATAACAGCAGCAATCCTGAGAAAGACAAAGTTGGAGTAATCATGCTACCTAATATCAAACTATACTATAAGGTCATAGTAATTAAAACAGTATGGTACGGGCATAAAAACAGATACACGGATCAATGGAACAGAATAGAAAGCCCAGCAATAAACTCACACTTTTATAGTCAATTCATACTAGATAGAGGAAGCAAGCACATACAATGAGCTAAAGATAGTTTATTCAATAAATGGTGTTGGGAAAACTGGACAGACACAGGAGGAAAAATGAAACTAGACCACCTTCTTACACTACACACAAGAATAAATTCAAAGGGGATTAAAGACTTAACTGTTAGACCTAAAACCATAAAAATCCTAGAAGAAAACATAGGCAGTAAAATCTCAGACACTGCTCATGGCAATATTTTAACTGATATATCTCCCCAGACAAGGGAAACAAAAGAAAAAATACACAAAAGGGATGACATCAAACTAAAAAGTCTTTATACATTGAAGGAAATCATCAACAAAATAAAATGACAATGCACAGAATGAGAGAAAATATTTGCTAATACATCTGGTAAGAGGTTAATATCAAAATTTATAAAGAATTTACAAAACTCAACACCAAGAATATCCTTTTAGTTGAGTTTTTGTGTGACTTGTTTATGTAAACAATTTTTAAATATCACTTTGATCAAAAATTTAAAAAAATATTTTAAATATAACTTAAGAAACATTGAATACCTTAGAGAAAGGGCTATGTAAAAACACAAATCAGTATTACTATTTATTATCAAGCAAAAAGCAGTACTTTTCAAAAAAGACAAAAAAATCTGAAATAAGACAAAATCCACCTTTGGCTTTAGGCTACTAAAAGGAAGTGCATTCTTCTGCCTCATCCACACTCCCCAGACCCCGCTCCACTGGACTGTCAACCACCTTCCAGACACCCTTGAGGGGCCCGGTCCCACAGGCCTTTAACCAGCCTCCTCTGAGACCCAGGCCACTGACAGAACTCGTGTCCATTTGCCGAAGCTACTTTCTAGTACTCCGAGTTCCCACTTTGAGTTTCAATTCCCACCATGAACTTCTAAAATTCGTTTCTCGCCATTTTGGGGAAATACCACCTTCAAGAAATACAGTGAAATAGTTACAAATTCCTGTGCAACCACTTACTAAACATTAATTTTGAAGCATGTTGTTGCAAACTTGCAAAATTTTTAAAAAGATTAAATGGTGATAATATTCACAAAGTCCCTGATAAATACTCTTCGTAGGGAATGTAAAAGAAATGGTAGCTATTTTTAAAAAGACGGAGAAAAAGTACTTTCAGTATTTGCTCAAAGAGAAAGAAAAAAAAGTCAGTTGCTTGGCATGTCTTCTGCTAAAACTTGGAGGCACCTAAATTAGGAACAGTCTCTTCAAATATTTAAAGGAGGGAAAATCTAGCAGGTTTCTGACAAAGACATGAACTACCTTCCAGTATTATTGCACTGATTAGCATTAACACGTTATGAATCTAGAAAGGATTACAGGGTCTTATTTCAGTCTTTTCTCACAATTGCAGCACTTTCTATTATCAAGGAGAACTATTCCAACTCCATAATTTTTTATTTGAAAAGTGAATTAAAAAGAGATGTCTTCTCAATGTTCCTTCCCTCGTAAATAGTATTAAAAAAAAGAAAGTATAAGACTCTATTTAAAGGTTTAGGGGCATGCTTACCCACTGTTGTATCAAAAGAAAAAACTGCCCTGACAATTACAGAGCTACAAGGTCAGACAAGTGGAATACATGACTAGAAAACCACCATCTGGATACCTAGCCTGCCCTCCGGAAGTCTTTCTACCAAAGTCTCCATCTACATTGGGATCCTCCGCAGAAGCCAAGAACCAAACCCAGAGCCAATCCTGCATACCGCCAGCTCCCCGCTCGGGCTAGTGCCCCCTAGAGTCTCAGAGCTGCTGACCATTATTCATGCATATTAACAATATAATGCACTGAACCTTAAATTTTATTTTTTTACAGAATTTGGGAATTTTCTGTGCCCGATATTCCGCCAGACTGAGTTTTTAACCTCTTTGTACTCTTGTGACCTAATATGGGCTAGAATGATCTGCTCTCTGATTTCTTATCTCATAAAATTATTGGGACACTAATACATTAACATCTAATACACTGTGAGCTCCTTGGAGAAAAATGCTTTTTAAAAATAAACACTTCATATTTTTTCACTAGTAAAATGAATTGCTCCTTTCCCCCTAGTACTGTCCTAAGCAATTTGAGATTTTACCACAGCTTTCAGTAAAAAAAAAAAAAAAAAAATTAGGACTCAGTTTGAATCCTAAAGAGTAACTACTTTCATTCAAAATAAAAATAACTTTGCTTTTCCCATTATAAAATTAATATAAGCCATAAAAAAATCAAGCACTACTGGAAGATGTTAAAAGAAGGACAGTCATCAATAACTTGAATACCCAAACCCAATACTATGAACATTATTAAGACATACTTCTATACATACACATACCTACTTAATGGGCATATGTATTTTACAGAAATAAGATCATATTCTCCATAAGATCATATTCACTATAGAGAATATGTTTTAGCTCTCTTGAATAGCTATATTATATTCCATTTCATGGCTTATCCATAATTAACCAGTCACCTAAAATTAAAGAGTTATGGTTTTCCAGTTATTCACTGTGCTACATAAATCCCTTTACATTCTCATTTTATTATTTTTAAGAAAAGGACTATTAGTCAAATGATATGGATACTTGAAATTACAAAACATATGGCCCGATTACCTGTGGAAAAGTAGAATCAATCTTCAAATCCTGCGGTAGATGAGAACGCCCCATTTCCCTACAACTCACTGATTGTTGCTTATCTTCTCTCACCTTTGTCAACTGGATACACCAAAAATTGTATCTCGCTGTTTTGATTGTGTTTCATTACTTCATTATTAGTAAAATGATCATTTGAGGTGTGTATAGAGCATTGATATTTCCTTCGTGAAATACCTTTTCCTAATTTTTGGCTACGTTTTGTTTTATAGTTTTGTAATCTCTTTTTGCCATTGCTTTGTAGGAGCTCTTTACCCAGTGAAGAGTATGCATCTTTGTCTGCCTATATGTCATAAATAATAATGACCAGTTTGTTATTTGTCTTTCAACTTTTTTGACACATTTTTAAAAAGATGACTTTAAGTCTGTATTTAGTCCACCTATTCATCTTCCCATTCACAGTGCTTTGGTCACACCAAGAAGGGCATTCCTATTTCAGTATCATAAAATTATTGTCTGAGCTATCTAGAAGTGTTAGGAATTTATAATTAAATATTTAAGCAATCTGAAATGTATTTTTGGTATTAACATAAAGGAGAAATTCAGCTTTATTTTTTCTAAGTTGCTAGTCAGTGGTCCCAACACTATATATTGAAGAATCCATCCTTTCCTCTCTCACTGAGAGTCCATCTTTATTATATGACAAATCATATACCTTTCTAAATCCTTTATTCTAAAACATTGACTTACATGTGTATTTCTGCAATAACACCAAACTTTTAATTAGGTAAATTTGCACTGTGTTTTCATATGCAAAATAATGCAAAATACCAAAGAGGATAGCACACACCAAAAATATTTCCTATCTTATGCTAATTTCTAAATCAAAGATACTGAAAGTCTCAAAAAGAAATGAAACAGATGATATTAATACTAACAATAAAAACTGATAAAGTATTATTTACAGCATACATAGTGCTTTCTTTCGCATCATCTAATTACTACGTTCATTACACTACAATGTGGTTATTGCTTCTTTTTTAATTATAGTACACAGTTAGCATTTGCTCAAAGTCTTGCCTATGTTCACAGAGCTAGTAACTGGCAGTTACTAGCTTTGAACTTCATATTACACGATCCTTTCATGACCCTATTTTGTTAAAAATAGAGTAATTAGCCATCAAAGCCCCAATTCCTCATTTTTAAATCAAACTACCTTACCAAGTGTTGGGGGAATATATATATATAAACATACAAATATATATGTGTTATATACCAAAGACATATAGAAACTCAGACATAGGCTTTTATTTGAATGAAGAGAAACTTTCTTTCTTTAACTTATTCCTTTATTTTTTTATCTTTATTGCATTTTTCCCATTACCATTTAGTCCCCTTATCTCCCCTCCCCCCAGCAATCACCACACTGTTGTCCATGTCTGTGAGTTCTTTTTCCTTTTTGCTTATTTTTGCTCAATTTTTTAATCCAAACTTGCATTCCTGAAGCTTTAATAATTTCACCAATATGATGGACCCTAACTACATAATAATATCAATATCACTGAAACTGAAAAACTTAAAAAATTGGACTATATTTTCTAAGAAACAGTTATTTTTGGTTTCCTAAATACAGGTATTTAGGAAGTGAAAATATTTTGTATTTTCATAAGAATATTTCCTTAAGTTAATAACTGACTACTAACCCAAAAGAGATCAGTTTTGGGTACATTGCAAAACAGGTTCTGCTATCAGACAACCAGGAAGGATCCAGAAGCAGGAGAGCATAGCCGTGTGCACTGTAAGTCCAGGTCACCCCTAGGATCACTTGTGGAGAGAGGGGAGCACCCCACCATCACACATTAAAACTCAGGAGGTGGAGGTTTCTGTAATAGGCAACCACGCGACACCAATGACCTGGTACTCACACAGAATACTGTCAGGGAGCACAACCAGGAGAAAAAAAATGTTTTTTTCAAAGAATAGCAGAAATTCAAAGAAGAGAAGGAAGGAAGGAAGGAAGGAAGTTAGTTAAAAAAAGCAAAAATACAAAGAAAGAAAAAATAGCAGAAGGAATCTTACCAATACATTTCTCCAAATTCAAGCTGCAGTGTTTGCCAAAAATCCTGATTCACACTAGGTTACTGTAATGGTGTGCAATAACCATTGATTTCCTACCCTTTATAGACTTATACACATCATATTATATATTGTACACATGGTAAATTGTATGGGAAGTATTAATTCATCTTGTTATGCTGTCAAATGAAAATCATGTGCTAAAAAAGTACAAATGAAGCCATTACATCCCAAATACTAAACATGTAGTTGATTATATACTGTGACAGCCAAATATGGATCAACAAAGTGCTCAAAAGAATCACTTTTTTTCAATTAATTTCAGTAGAGGAAAGAGATGACTTTGGAGAAAGAGGATATGGCTTTGGAAGAGACCTAGCAGAATGGGGATTCTTTGACTGGAGGTCAGGTACTGACTGGAACGAGACTCTGCCCACAGTGAAAACAGAAGCAAGAGATCCGCTGCGATGCTTGCAGAGGACCCGCTGACCCATGGTACCAGAGTGACATGTTACGTGAAACACAGGCACAGCCAGCACCTCATCTGGGGAAAAGGATGTCATCCTATGCTTTTCCCTAGGTGGCTTGATGGCACCTCTCTCCAGGCATGATCGATCAATAGCAGACACAACCTCAAGCTGTAGAACCCAAAGAATGAAATATGTATACCTATCCCTAGTTAGAAGTAAGCCAAAAAGGAGCTTACCTTTCAAAATAATTTGTTTGCCATAATAGCAAATATGAATACATAAAAATAAGATTGGGGTCATATTCTATATAGCAATGAATCATGCAAAAATGATTGTATGAGGTTCATTTAAATTTCTTCCTACAACATTCAAGGAAATTTAAACAGTGAAAGAATATCTCAAAAATACAAAGGCAAAAAAAAGTAAAATAAAATGCTTTACAGGTGATACATCTAAAAACATGCAACACTTCTAAATAATAAAGGTAAATATAAATAATGCTTTCTTTCCTAATATATCAAGAAATAAGAAACTCTAAAGGTTTCATTTATTTTCCAAAATTAAGGATTTTCCTATACCTTTTTGGTTAGAGAATAAACAAATTCAGGAAGGCTGATTCTCTACTCTTTGAAAATTTACAATGAATAAAATCATTATTTGTTTTTTAAATTAGCTTAAAATTGAGATTAATGGTTCTACAAACCATGAATATATGTTAAGATATAAACACATATCAGATTTCTGTAGCTATAAAACATTTCAATTAAGTTATTCTTTCTATTATCAGGGAGCTATATTAACCTGGAAACAAACCCCTGAAATACATGGATAATTCTATGTATTTGTTCTCTCACAGTACTGAAAACGTTTTGCCTCGTTCTAAACATCCCTCAGTGTAGTTACTTTCAGTATACAATCACGGCATTGATTTAGGAATTGATATTCTTGTATAGAACTCTCTCTATATCCATATTAACAAGGCCAAAAGTATTCTTTTATTTGAATCTATAAAAATTAAACCAATATTTAAAACAAAAAGCAAATAAACTCCAAATTAGGTCAGAAAAATCTATTTTTATATTAACTAGTTGCTGAATACATTGAATATATAAAAATAAATAAAATTGGAATTTTTGAAGATATCTTTATATCTTTACGTGATGAAAGCTTACAGTTATTATTCAAGTTATTAATTCCAAGTATATTGGCAGTGAGACAGCATTATGATGTTGCGCCCTCTGCTGGGCTTTCTAGTAACAAGCTCAACCTAATATCACAATTAGTAAAATCAAACACTTCAGGCATCAAGTGAAAAATTACTTTCAATATTTGATCACTTTAAGCCTTGGCAAAAATTATATTAAAATTATAACCAACACTTACTTTACTGTAACAGAACTTTACAAATTTATCCTTGAGAGAAATATCAGTATAGATTTTCCTTTTAAAATAAAAGAGTGTAATGTAAAAATTACACTAACCAACGTGTTTTAATAGGTCTTATTTTTGTCACCACTTCTATCACTTGGCATATGCAGGCTCTGAATGTCAAATTTATAACAAGACAATATATTCAGGTTTTGAAGTCCACATTTATTACTTTTTAACAAATTACTATTTTGGTCATTTATTTTCCTGCCTCGTTAGTTAAATCAAAATAGTTTATTTTAAAACATTAGAATAACCCTTAATATTATCTTCATTATTAGGAAAAAAACTGGAAGTTTAAGAGATACTCAACACCAATAATAATAAACTTCCATGTATTGTGTCAATTACAAAAATGTAGTGTATATTACATAGCTTCCACACATTATATCTAGTTCCAAGAGATAAAAGAATATTGTGGTTCATGGATATGACATAAATTGCTCAAGATGAATTTCAGAACCAGGATTCCAAAGACTCAAACCTTTCTACCAAACAATAGACAGCTGTGGAAAAATACTTCCAACGTGAAATTTCTCCATTTGCCAGTGTGACGACAACTGGTAGTTTGGGGGGCTAGTTGATGGGAAAAACGTGAGAGCAGTGTTAGGTAGTTATTCAATATAATATAATAATTCAGACCTTTAGGATAATATTTTTGTTTTACATAATGCTGCCAGCTAGTGGCCCTATTTCAGACTGAGTCACTGGGAATAATACTTGATTTTTACACTACTGAATCAAAATTCCCATAGTTTACACTCTCAAATCATGTTCCTAAATTATGCACGCACAAGCCTGACTTAAAGATATTTTACCTTACCCCGAACTAAAGGAGAATGTCTTCCTCAACACCATTGGCATGGCCAGTCCTTGCCCAAAGCCCCGGTAAAAATATGAGCTATGCCTAAACGGGAAAGAATTCCTGAAGTGCCAACATGTAGAAACTAAAAGACACACGTCACTGTCTGTGAAAAAGAAATCTAAACTATTTTAAATATATACGGGTTTTTAGGATATTTATAAATTTCTGAGTGACAAAATACGTATTTTTCTATACAATGAAAAGTTTACCAGACCATGGGCATGAGAACTAAGTATTGTTAGGTATTATTCTATGCTGACTTAATATAGTACTGCTAGCATAGAATACTGTTTTAGTTGAGACAATAAGTAGTTACAGTTCTGAAATTTCCTTTGAGAAAAAAAAGTATTTGAGTACTTAAATTTTTACATTTAAAACTGGCATATTTCATTGGTAATTCATTATTTTAAGAGAAATATCCTAGATGACACACATAAAAAAAAGTACACAGCTTCATGGTATGGTGTTAGTGCAATGATATAAAGATGTCTTTGATTTCTTTAATCATATGACCTTATAACTATTTAAATGACTTTCTCAATGGAGAAATCATGACTTACAGGCTTAGTTGTAAAAACAGTATGTTCTATAATATTGAAATATTGCATAGAACAAAGGCATTCTTGTATTAAAGTACATAGGCAGCAAGGGAAATGCATTCTGGCATCATTCTGTAGTGAGAAAGAAGAAGCCGGAAGTAGAAAAGAAAGCACCCAAAACGCAACAAAGAAGAAGGAGATAGCCCCTCTGCTGGATTAACTGAGAGGGTCAAAATGAAAACAGCAACAAAAGGGACCGTCCTGGAGAATCCAGTGCTCCTTCTGACCTACATTCTGTCTCGCACACACACACAACTGCCAAGCGTAAAACTGCTAATCCCACTTCGTAGGCGTATTCTGTAGGAGGCTGATTTTGCAGCTAAAACCAGTAAGAGTTTCTGTCATACACACCCAATGCATGCACACACATTAGTCAGCATAATAAACATTAGTGAGAACAAATACCAATTATAAATTCATTTTTTTAAATACTAAAAACATTTCTATATAGTGATCATATAACTTACAAACATTCCCTGTGTTGTCAAAGCTGGTAAGAACGTCTTCAATATTCAAAGATCCACTGTTATGCCTAGAAAGGAATAAAATATTTCCTTTAATGATTATGGAATATTAAGACTTGCTAATTTTTTTTAAAGCTAAGAATGCATTGTGATACACTCCGTACCAATAAACCCTTCCATGTTGTATTTTTTAAATATTTCTGCCCACTAGAGGGAGAAGGAAAAGAAATAACAGAATATAGTCTTTCCAATATTTAATGAAATGACATTTCCTGATGATAATCTACCTTTTAAAGTACTAATGTTTTTATTGTTGTTTTAGTTATATAAAGGTGGGGTTAATTATTAATTTTTTTAAATATAACAAAAACTTACACTTTGAGAATCTCAAAAGAAAAATAATCAACCCCCAGTACATCAACAATACATAAATGTCCTCTGTAGCAGCCCAAAGAATTCAGAACTTCAGTCACAAAGAACACATCAACCTTTAGGTCTGCACATTCCATCTGCACAGTCCACATACTCAGCCCATATCAGGTCATGTGACTCAAATATTTTCTCCCATCACGTGGGTTATCTTTTCATTTTTTGATAGCATCCTTTGATGCACAAAAGTTTTTAATTTTGATGAAGTTCAATTTACCTATTTTTTTCTTTTGTTATTTGTGCTGTTGGTGTCATATTTAGTCCTGGCTTACTGGTAACCCCTAGTTTCAACCACTACCATTTTTCTTTCCCCTTCAAATAATTATTTACCCCTAGCGACTCACTCCTTAGTCTTTATTACTTCACAAGCTGTTCTTGGGAAAAACTCGCAGGTCCTCAGCTCCTAGGTTAGGTGCTTGTGAACAAGTTGGTTGACTTTGGGAAGAAGAAACTGGCTACTGGTAATATTTTTTCCATTGACATACAACATTGTGAAATTTAAGGTGTACAATATTTTTATTTGATATATGAGGAGGACCCCCAAAATGGAATTTATTTATTAAAAATTGTGTACTCATTCTTACATATTTAAACTTCAGTCACCTTCAAAGTACTCTCTATTTGATGCAATACACCTAGTGAGATGTTTTTTTCCACTGCTCAAAACAGTTTTTGAACTTGTCAATTTTGATGCCTTTTAAGTGCTTCTACCATTTTTTTGTTTCATCTCTTCCACATCGGGTAGAGGGGAAAGTCACTTAGGGTGAGATCGGGTGAATAGGGAGGGTGGGACAGAGGGGTCACGCTGTTTTTGGTCAAAAATGGCTGAACACTCAACACAGTGTGGGCAGGTGTGCTCATAAATCGTCCATTGTGAAATGGGCAAACATATTGAAAAAGTCTTCAGAAAAAAGTCACTGAAGCCGAACGCAGCCTCTCACAACAACACTAGCTGGTACACTGCTACAGATATGTTCCTAGAACTCACCTAGCAGGAAAAGCCTGTACTGCAAGGGGCCCACCCTCCAGAAGAAAATTCTGGTTTTTCGGGGGTCCCCCTTCATATTGTAAAATGATTATTACCATAGCATTAGCTAACACCTCTATGATGTCACATAATTACCATTTCTTTTTTGTGGTAAAAACATCTAAATTAAAGTCTTGGGAGACAAGTTAAAGCTTGGGATTTAGAACAAAGGTTGGCAAAAGTTGTAATTGTTACATGTACTAACATGAATGATCAGTATAATGCTAAGACTGTCCTTATAGGTATTACTGCGTACCCATGTTGTCTAGGTAGGACTTAAGTAAGCAGCTGAAAGATTAAGGATAGACCAGATCTCATAGAGTTGACACTTGAATAAAGTAGATGACTCAAAGAATAACTAATAGTCCTTGAGTTTGGAGCAAATAAAAGTGAACTTGAAATAATCAGAGTAAATCTTTACCACACTGTGTTTGTGGCCATTTTCCTATAATTAGTACTAACTGAGGTTACTCTTTCATGAGACCCCATCTTTTAGGGTTTCTGACTGTACAGATAAGTGACTTTCCTGTTTGTTAGTTACTTCGAGCTAGAGGGTCAGTTTGCTGTTTCTCTACCCCCGACCTCATTTAAAAATGTCATAGGATACATGTTCAGCTTCTCGGCTTTAAGAAATAATGCTTTTAAGAAGATAAGTTCTGCATCAATGATAACTATGAAAATCACACTTTTCATTTTGAAGACTGCTTTTAGCTTTTAAACATGCGTTTCACTTCAGCTATCTCAATTTCTTCCTTTTAGCTATATTTAACTTTTTACAACATATATGCACCTTTTTTCTACTCTTGTCTCAGATTCAGATTTCATTTTAAAAGTTTCTTTTATTCTGATTTGGAGGATAGAGGGAGTTGGGGGAGAGAGAGGAAGGGGAGGAGAGAGAAGGAGAACAAATATGAGACACTGTCCTTATTAAAAGTAGGCCATCTAGGCAATAAAACGATTTCACTTTCAGGACTTTATCCTGAGGAAGTCATCAGAAACGGGTTCACGGATGCTTCTATAAGATGTTCACGGCAGCAATATGCACAACAGCACAAAACTGAGCATAATCTAAAAATCCAGCATAAAGCGTTGGTTCAATATATTACGGTGCAAACACTCCTTCATTGGACTACTTGGCAGCCATTAAAATCGTATTTCGGGAAGAATACTTAATGATATGTGAAACTGTAATATATTAAATGAAAAAACGCAAGGTGCAAAACAGCATGGACAATGCTTTCGGTTATTTAATGACAGGTATATAAGCGCAGCATAAAATCTGAAGGCTATGAACTGAAGTGTTAACTGTGGTTAGCTCTGCATGATAGGATTATGAGAAGTTATTCTTGAAGGAACCATATGTTGCTTTTACATTTAGGAAAAGGTTTTTTGAGTTTTATGCTGTATTGCTGATCATTTCAATAGCTTCATCTTGTAGTTGAGATGTTCCTTTTCTCTCTCGTCTCACGTGTAGTTTGCCACATTAGCATGAATAACCTCACCTACACCTAGAATCCTGCACGTGCAGAGAAGATTGCGTTATGGTGCTAGAAGTCTGATCTGTGTTTGAAACAGGATTGCAGGAACTCCTCTGTATGGGCCGGCTCAGAGGGCAGACGCACAGTGCACGTGGGCGGGTCCGCGCAGAGGGAGGCGGTTCAGCGCTGGCTTCTCCCCGGCGTGCATGAGAGGCCCCTGTGTGGTAATGGCTGCCACACTATGTTTTGCTTTTTATTTAACGTGAGCCCGGTGAGCCACCAGCAGCCCTTTTTAGTAGGAATCTTCTTTCTCAGGATTCGCACTACTAACATTAAAACTATACATTTTAAATATAAGTTCAGTGGTCACATTTGCCCCAAATGACAGCCTTGCCAGGCTTCTCATGGGTGCCTATGACACCCACACATACAAGGATAACCTGCCATCCGTCTGATATCATAAGCGTGCCATTCTCATCACTGGATTTTATTTACTGAGCACTCCCAGAATACTTGCTAAATTCAGTGGGGTGAGGGTTTGTCTAATTTTTTCCTTTCCCTAGAGACGCAATACATGATCTCGCTGCAGCGTATTTGTTGTATTGTACTCGAAAGATGCACCACAAAGACAAAGTCATTCTTGACTTGTTGCCCATTCTAAGCTCCCAGGACAAGCCAAAGTCAAGAGGCTTCTAATTCAGCAATTACCATAGCAACAGTAGTCTTATTCAAAGAAAGAAGGACAGTTCAAGCCTCTCAGCTTTTTCTATACCTAACACATGTATACATTTATAAATGAATAATCCCGGCAATTCTATGGTTCCAAATATAATGGAAGTATTTAAACCTTCCAGAATATGTAAATTCCTTCTGCACTGAAAATAAGTTGAAATATGGGGGGTGGGGAATGATTTATAGTATCTACGGAGTAAATGCTATACAATGACAGACTAGGAGAAGGGGTTTTTAATGGAAGATTTTTAGTATAAACCTCTCCTAGGACATATTAGTTTTTTAGACATGCATCTATCTAATAGCAAGGTTGAAGCAATAAAGCACCAGAAAGACAGGAAGACTCTGACAAGGAATAAGTACAAGTCATGCCCTAAATTCTGATTTCCTAATTCTCAATAGTCACTTCGAAACAAAGAGTCAACCACTCTCAGATATACAGAAAATCAGTGATCTTGGGGATTTCATAACCTAACATTTACCTTGTCCAGACTTTTACTTCTAATGAAAAGTCACCAAGGGAAATTCTTTATTCCTTCATTTTAAGCATCATCATGTAAAGCTGACAGAAAATAATGGTCAACGTTTTAATAGGCGCCACTGCTTATATACCTTTTAATAATAGAAAAAGATACAACTGTGTACTTTGAATTCACAAATATCTAAATGTTTACTCAATTGGGGTATTAATTTTAAGTCTAATAAAACTTTAAAGGAACAGAAATCAATATATAGGGAAATTTAAAGGACAAAACTAATAAAAAGTATTGGTAAGTATTAATCACCATATACACATCATCTCTGTTGAACTGTGGCAGATACTCTTAGGTCGCAGGTGGCAAACACAAGGCCCGTGGGCCGAATCCGGCCCTCCACCTTGTTTTACCTGGCCAACACCTTGTTTCTACCTAGCGGCAGTGCTGAGCTCTCGCTTAACTGTTACGGAGTAGTTACATGTATACAGTCCTAAAATTACATTCGACCCTTTGAAGGCAACTGTGAGGCTAATGTGGCCCCTGGTGAAAATGAGTTTGACACCCCTGACTTAGGTGATAAGAACCAAGACAGTGAAAAGGAAGTTTATATTTATGATCTGTGAGGAACAAAACATCTCAGATGCTCAGCCCTTTATTAGAACCTGGAAGCAGATCCACCTTACAACGTGTATTGATCACCATTCCCTCCCCCTCCCCTGGCCACTGACGATTCTGCCTTGCACTTTCTCACCCCTGTATATTTTCTGGTGCCTTTGCCCTCATCAGGAATGATTTCTCCCTTCCTCCTAGAACTTTCAAACACTTTAGATCCTGTTTAAAATGCTGCTCCTCAAGGCCTTCCAAAAACCACTCCTAACTCTAAATTCTTAATATGTGTGAAGCGTTCCACTCATTTGGTTAATTAGGTATGCCCTGCCTGTTGATAGTTCTTACAATAGATGGCTAACTTTCCTTCTTATTTATTTTATTATTTAACTTTTCACATATTTAAGCTCCTTGAGGATAGTATATCTTATATTTCTTTTTGTTTACCTACATAGATGGCACTACTAAATATTTATTGATTTGAATTTATTTAAAACCATTCATTCCATAGTGTTGACTCAACAAACTTAAAAGACACAGAGGAAGATGATGGCATTCATTTCAAAACTGCTTTCTAAACCACTGGTTCTGGCAAGAGCAAGTGATTTTCTTCAAACTCCTCACTGCTTGGAAGCGTTTTAGATCTTGCTTCCCCTCAATTGCTGCAATCTGGGCTCAAATAGACTCTTGTAAAAACTCTCTAAAAAATAAAATACAAAAACAAGCCTTTTCACAATTTTAAACACAATTCAAATAATACTGAAGACAACAGATAAATGTAGCTAGCCCTGACCAGTGTGGTTCAGTTGGCTGGATGTCCTCTTATGAAGAAAAAGGTCATCACTTCAGTTCCCGGTCGGGGCACATGTCTGCGTTGCAGGTTTGGCCCCTGGTTGGGGCACATACAAGAGGCAACTGATCGATGTTTTTCTCTCTCACATTCTTCTTTCTCTTCCTCTTTTTCACCCACCCATCCCCTCTCTCTAAAAATAAATCAATAAAATCTATTTTAAAAATAGTTAAAGGTTACAAAAGAAATGCTATGGAAACATGTTGAGAAGAGTTGATATGAGATATCGAAGGAACGGGAGTGGAGGTCCATGTTGGCAGACAACAGGAAACAAGGAAAAGCTGTAACCATAAGAACCAACATGGACAAAACTGGCAATGGAATACAATGAATTACTCTTGGCAGAAATCCTCCCCTGCCTAAGCAATTTCAGTAATGTTTGCAACTTCCTGTACAGTAACAGAATCACGGAGCAAGAAATGGAATGCTCGGGACAGTCAAGGCAGAAACTGGCTGTACCAGGCCTCAGTCCATCTGCAAAATGAATAAATGGATGCATGCCTGCCTCACAAGAGGCAAGATGTGCAAAAGTTAAGTTGGGTGAAAGTGCGTGGTACTCCTTGTACTCTTCCTGTAAATTCTTGAGAATCTGTAATTATTTCAAAATAAAGATGTTTAAAAGTACAGGCTGTGGACCCAGACCATCAGGATTTGAATAGAGGTACAATCCATTATTAGCTGTGTGACCTCAATTGAATTATTTTGCCTCTCTCTGGGCCTCAATTTCCTCTTCTGTAAAGTGAGGATAATAACAGCATTCACCTTATAAGGTGTTGAGCAAATTAAAATAAATTAATCCATGTAAGACACTCACAACGGTGTACGTCACATAGTAGGCACTCAATAAATAGTCAGCCATTATTACTGTTGTTATGATTTTTTCAAATGTACCCTAAGATCGTGTTCGGCTCTAGAATTCTGTGTTTTAAGCTATTCAGGCAAATTTTTACCTCAGTCACCTGTCTTCTCTCCATAAATGTATTAAATGTCCTGTTATATAGACATACCTATATTTATTCTTTCAAAAATGGATATATCATAAACAACCTGGTGGAGAGGAGTCTCAGTGTACATTGTCGCCCGGCTTCCGGTTACATCCAGGTCATCTCTATCCATGAGATGGAGAACCGTGTCTTATTCAGAAAGTTCTCAAGGACAACGGATTCCACGTGCTCCGCAGCAATGCTTACCAGGGTCTTGTAGATGTCAGGAAAGTATTCTCGGCCCAGTTTACACTTACCGCCTCTTGTTACCAGTGGATGTAGAAGATACATTTTAGAACTTGAACCTGAAGACCTCTACTGGATCTCTCTGTTTTCCTTCTCTTTAATTCCCTTGCAGGTACTATCTTCTGATAGTTTAATTATCTTTACTTCTACTTCCCAGAGTTACTGTAAGGATTCCACTAATTAGAATACATCAAAACATCTAATTCTGTACCTGGCTCAGACTAAGTACCTAATGAATTTTTCTTTCCTTCTTAACCAAGAACTAAACTAATTATCCCCATTAGAATGTGAGGCAATTGAGGCACTCTAAATGGAATCTCACAAAAAATATACAGGCAAGCTAACAAATTCAAAAGTTTTTTATCTTTCATTTGAAATGTTCAATAAAACACTATTATAAAACCAAATCCTAATTCTTCTTCCCTGCTCTCCCTAGTCAATTTTTATCCAGATCCCAAAGTTTAGTTATTGTGGTGTCTTTTAAAGCTTAGATATTTTAAGCAAAAGTAGTTCAAGAAATATATACTATAAATAGACATCCTTTGGGAGAACATTTTTTCTAAAGTTATTCCTAGCCTCATCTAAACCGTATTCAGTCACATTGCCACTTAAAATGTTTTTTGCTGTTCTTACAGTTACTGTAAATGTGCTCCTCCCAAAATACAAAATCTTGTCCAGAAAAGGCAGATTTTATGATATCAAACACCTACAGTAATACTGCAATGTGACAGATTGTAGCTGCAGGGAGAAGTGATTCAGTAAAGCTGGTGTCTTATCACTTCAGTTTGCGACTCTTTTGTTTGTTTTCTAGTGATTTTTAAAGCCAGAACAGTCTACAAGCTTCTCACGATATCGGTGTTTTCAGATAAATTTTCTCCTCCTATTTTTAAGATTCTATTCTGAAAGTGACAAAACATGAATGGGATAAATACCAAAGCTTGATTTTTTAGAAAACTACTACTTCAAGGGTAGTTGAGAAAAATTCTGTTTTCACTTTGATCCTTCCTTCCCTCACAAAGAACTTGGCTTTTTGTCATAACCAAACGCTATGAGAGAATGGTTAAATGAACCCTTTGATTTGCAACAGTTTATCTTCAACTGCCACCACATTTCTAAGAGTTTTTTTCTTTAGTTCTGAGAATACAACATGACCCAGTTAAAGTAGCAGGAATTCCTAACACAAAGTTGCAAAACCTAAATTCTGATAAAGATTGCCTGCAAACTCAACAGAATGAACAATGAGGTTATTATTGTTTCTTTTTTAAGAGAAAAATGCTTTTTTTAAAAAATATTTAACTAGAGTGATTTTTACCTTAAGGAAATACTGTATTCCGGGTAGAAGACACTTGTGTACTGGACCCACGCACCAAATTCCTCTGCAGCTTCCCTTTCCACGTCGTCTGTTATTGAAAACAGATTAAACGATTCAAATCTTCTAACAGATACATGCCGTAGACAATCATCCAGGTGTTTTTGCTTCAGAACCTTTGAAATAAAACCAAATAGTGTGGTTATATTATATAAACATAAGTGTTCAAAGTTTAAGTGGTAAGGGGACTTTTATTTCCAATAATAGACTATTAGAAAATTCAGAGCAACTTTTTACTGAAGACAACTAGAAAAGACGAACAAAATATTTTGAAACATTGCTTGAAGGCATCAGAGAGCAAAGAAGATGGAGAAGACATACCAGTCTAATACCTTTAAAAGGAGTTAAATGTACAGAGGTGAGCCTGGCCACTTTTACTATAGGACATTTGTCAATTCCAAAAGAAGGAGCTGAGAAGACAGCAACACCTGTAACAGCTTGCAGAGGTAGGAGGTGCAGACTGAATTCCAAAGCTTACAACATAAGTAGGAGCATCTGAGCCCGTACCTGTGCGTGTGCGTGTGCGTGTGCGTGTGCGTGTGTTGTAAGGTAAATGAGTAACTTTGTTGATATCGTTGAAACTGGGTTTTTAAATACAGGAGAAAGGAGATACAGCTACAAGATTAATGAGGATAAGTAAAATCCTGTGCCTCTGAATCTGAATAAAGTATAATAGAAACTAATGATTTCATTTTCTAAAAATATGTTTATTAATTTTAGAGAGAGAGGAAGGAAAAGAGAAAAAGAAACACTGATTGAGGGGCCTTCCGGCCAAGATGGAGGCGTAGGTGGACACACTGTGCCTCCTCTCACAACCAAAATTAAGGACAAGTATTTAGAAACAAGAAAACAACCAGAACTGATAGAAAATTAAACTGTATGTAAGTCCAACAACCATTCGTCCAGACCGGTAAGAGGGGCAGAGTCGCAGCAGAAAAAAGTGGACGTGGGGACCCCAGAACGCAGGCAGCAGCCGCTGGCAGTTCCCAGGTGCACAGGCGGCAGCTGGCGGTCCCCAGGCACAGGGGGGCAACTGTGCAGACCCAGTGAGGCCGCGCAAGGCGGCTGGCTGGCCGGGTGGCAATCCAGGTGCAGGGGAAGTGGCAGAAGGGACTTGAATCCAGGAGAGAGCGGAGCAGTCACCATTGTTCCCTCTCAGACCCCGCCCCCACATACAGCGTCACAACCCAGCGACTGGGCTGCCCCGCCCTGGGAAACACCTAAGGCTCCACCCCTCGCTAGGTAACAGCGTGAGCACGAATAGTCCAGGCGAAGGGGAGGCAGCGGAAGGGACTGGAGTCCGGGGGAGAGCGGAGCAGGCGCCATTGTTCCCTCTCGGACCCCACCCCCACCTATAGCATCACAACCCAGCGACCGGGCTGCCCCGCACTGGGGAACACCTAAGGCTCCACCACTCACTACGTAACAGCCGAGACCAGACCAAAACCAAACCAAAACAAACAAACAAACAAAAAACCACCAAAAATGGCTCAAACCAGAGAACAAATGAAAACCCCAGAGTCAATTCCTCTAAGCCGTGAAGAGATAGCCAACCTATCAGATGCACAGTTCAAAGCGCTGGTGATCAGGATGCTTACAGAATTGGTTGATTTTGCTCACAAATTAGATGAAAAAATGCAGGCTACAATACGTGAAATGAAGGAAGACACATGGGGAACAAACAGAGATGGGAGGAAAACTGGGACTCAAATCAATGGAGTGGTGGGCCAGAAGGAAGAAACAAACAACCAAACAGAAAACAAAGAAGAAACAAGAATTCAAAAAAATGAGGAGAGGCTTAGGTACCTCCAGGATATCGTTAAATGTCCCAATATCCAAAGTATAGGAGTACCAGAAGGGGAAGAAGAGCAACAAGTGGAAAACTTATTTGAACAAATAATAAAGGAGAACTTCCCCAGTCTGGCAAAGGAAATAGACTTTCAGGAAGTCCAGGAAGCTCAGAGAGTCCCAAAGAAGTTGGACCCAAGGAGGAACACACCAAGGCACATCGTAATTACATTAGCCAAGATTAAAATGAAGCAGAGAATTCTAGAAGCAGCAAGGGATAAGGGGACAGTCACCTACAAAGGAGTTCCCATCAGACTGTCAGCTGATTTCTCAAAAGAGACATTCCAGGCAAGAAGGGGCTGGAAAGAAATATTTGAAGTCTTGAAAGGCAGAGACCTACATCCAAGATTGCTCTATCCAATGAAGCTGTCATTTAGAATGGAAGGGAAGATAAAGTGCTTCTCAGATAAGGTCAAGTTCAAGGAGTTCATCATCACCAAGCCCTTATTCTATGAAATGCTAAAGGAACTTATCTAAGAAAAAGAAGATAAAAATATGACAGTGAAAAGACAGCAAACTCACAGCTATTAACAACCACACCTAAAACAAAAGCAAACTAAGCCAACAGCTAGAACAGGAACAGAACCACAGAAATGGAGATCATATGGAGGGTTAGCAACAGGGGAGTGGGAGGAGAAGAGAGGGGGAAAAGATACAGAGAATAAGTAGCATAGACAGTGGGTGGAAAATAGGGGGAGGGCAAGAATAGTGTGGGAAATGTAGAAGCTAAAGAACTTATGACACATGGTCATGAACTAAAGGGGGGAATGTGGGTGGGAGAGGTTTGCAGGGTGGAGGGGAATGATGGGGGAGAAATGGGACAACTGTAATGGCATAATCAATAAAATATATTAAAAAAAAAAAAGAAACATTGATTGATGCGGGAAAGAAACACTGACTGGTTGCCTCCCATATGCACCCTGACCAGGGATCAAATCCACAACCTAGGTATGTGCCCTGACTGGGAATCAAGCCTTCAACCAACTGAGCCACACCAACCAGGGCTGATTTCATTTTTTTAAAACTATACATACCCTTCCTACATCTGACCATCGAAAAAGTCTAGAAACAGTGACCAACTAGGAGCAATAAACACAAGGTACTGTCTCTAAACAGTATTTTCAATTAAAACAGAGTAAGGTCCCTTAGAGAAATTGTTAGATAGGACAACGTCAGGGTGGTTCTTACTAAATGCTATTCTTGCTTAATGTTAAAATGTAACAATATTTTGCAGACTCAGTTGTAACTTGATGAGCTGGACTACAACCCAAGGATAAGTTTAGCCAAATGCAAAGAAAAAAACAACATGTTATTAACCAGATAGTTCCTATAAGCAATAGCTAAGCCTCCCTTTACCGACACAGAGCTTGGAATGTGAACCCCTTGTCTCCTTCACTTGCTGTAAGAAATAACACTCCCTAACAAGAACAACATCTAGTTCTTGAAGAGAGCAACCCAAGGGACAAACCCATTGCGTCGGTTTTAAAATGGCAGGAACTCTAGGAATATAAGATGAGCCTGAAACATCCTACATAAGTAAACAAGAAAGCCACACAAAATTAAGAGGAATATTAATAGTATTCTGGAGCCAATTTGAATAAGGACCATTGGCCAAAGATGGGACAGGGTGAGTATTAACAATAGTAACAAATGTAATAGAATTGAAGCACATTAGTTCATAAAGATATTTTTCCATATGCCTCATTGATCACCCTGGAAGGGTGCTAGAAAACCAACATATTTCTTTGAAAATCAGTAATAGAGAGACTCGAGTACTTCTCTGTCTTCCCTATATAAACTGCAACTGAGAGTCCAAACAGAAGATCAAGGGAAGTTTCCAAGTAATAAATGAAGAAGGAATTACAGAATTAGAATACCACCATATTCAACCCTCTCATGAACTCACGAATCTAGGCAATCACCATCAAGAAGAGAAATAACCAGACATCCCTGTGATTACTGATGAAAGTACACATCACCATCACCTTGATCAACCAAACAAAACAAACAAACAAACAAACAAAAAAAAAAAACACCAAATCTGAATCTGAGTTTCTATATTGTATAGGAAATACAGGGAGAGAGGAAAACATTAAGCATAATCATCAAGTGCAATTAGCAAAATTCAAATTATGAGAAACTCTACAAGACAAAAATCCCAGTTTCTTCAATAAATTAAAGACAAGGATTGAAAAAAGAGACATAAAGAGGGAACATTAAAATAAAAAGTCAACCACTAACACATATCAACCAATAACAATGTTTGGACCTTATTTTGATCCTGTTTCAAAATAATCTAATTGTAAAGAAAAATTATGAGATAAAGGGGAAATTTTTAAAACCAACCAGATGTCTCATGACATCGAGGGGTTATTCTGGGTGTGATATGGCATCGTAATTATGTTTTTAAATGTCATCTTGTATAGATACATACTGAAATATTTACAGAAAAAAACTGCCATGATATCTGAAATTTTCTTCAAAATAATTAGGGTTGGGAATATAATGAGAAAACAGACAAAACAAAGTTGGTCAGAAGTTAAAAACTGTTGAAGTTGATGGATACATGAGTGATTATTAAACTATTCTCTCTAATTCTGTATATGTTTGATGTTTGCCAAAATAGAAAGTTTTTTAAAGATATAAAACAACCTAATTGTCATAAATAAGTAAAAAATAGCTAAAAATATAAAACTACAAATATATTTAGAAAGTAAGCAATATACTTCTAAATAACCTGTGAACCAAAAAAGGGAAAGAAAGCACTATGGTAATTACAAAGTATTTTTGAACTGAATAATAATAAAAATACATTTCAAAACATATAAAATGCAGCTAAATCCATGCTTAGAGGGAAATTTATAGAAGGGCTAAAAATCAATAAACTAAGCATCCACTGCAAAATTAGAAGAAGAAGTAAATCAAGTCCCCAAAAGAACAGAAGTTAATTAAGTAGAAAACAAACACAGCAGGGAGAATTAACAATACCAAAATTAATTACTGAAGAGACTAAATAAAACTGATAAATCCTCAATGAGACTAATTTGAACAAAAGAACAAACGTATAAGTATCAACATAACATAGGAAGATTACTATACATCCTACAGGCATTAAAAAATAGCAAAGGGATATTATGAAAACTAACTTTGAAAATTAGAAAAAATGAACAAATTCCTAGAAAAATACAACTACCAGAGTTGATATAAGAAGAAACAGAAAGTGTAAATAGTCTTAAACTATTTTAAAAATAGAATGCATAAATAAAAACCTTTCCACAAAGAAAACTCCAGGTCTAGCTTGTTCACCAGCAAATTATGCCAACGGTCTAAGAATTAATGCAAATGTTACCACACTATTCTTTACATCCTTACATTGCCCTACGGTTTAAAAACTTTGTTACAGAGGAAACCCATGCAAAGGGATTGACTTGTTAATTTGTTCAATCAGAGAGCTCTTAAGAGGTGAATCCAGAATTCAAATCTAGATAGTGTGACTGCAGAGCATAAACTCTTAAAACCTCTCTTTGTGGAGAATATGGGAGACAGGCATCAAACATCCATTCCAACATCCTTCTAAGATACCTACCAATATTATAAAGCTGGAAACTAAAGACTACATTTCCCAGAATCCATAGCAGCCAGATTTGCAAATCTGTGATTTTAGTTTAGCTAGCCAGGTGCACTAGCATGAGATTTGAAAAGACAGTAGTAACTGCATTTCTGCAACTTTTACTGGTAAGAATAGTTATAAAGACATTTTGTTCTTCTACAGAACCTTTAGCAGAGGTCCCAGTGTGCACTCTAATTTAATAAAGAGTGAGAGCAGCAGAAGTGCCATACTTCTGCAAACAGACTAAGTAAGGCCTACATCTAAAGTCTACAGGTCTAGTAGTGGCTAATTACCAGAGATGACAGATAATTGGTGTGATCCTGCAGACAGCCTCAGGTTCTTTATTTCTGATGGCTCTGAGTGTTGGTTGTTCTATATTTTAGCTGCAATTTTGATGCTGTTGTGCAAAGAGGCAAACTATGGCTGCTTATGCTGCCATCTTGATTGGAAGTCATAATTTGTTTTTTAGTGTTAAAAAGAAATCAATCAAATCCTTTGTTACAAAAGTAAAACACGATCTGAAAATAGAAAATGAATGATTTCTAACCCTGCAAAGTAATTCAACTTTAAAACAATCAGAGCTGGAAGAGTTTTTAAAGAAATCTAGCCCCACTTCCTTACTTATGAATGAGAAAACTGAGGTCCAAAGAGGTTGCTCATAATCATACAAATAATCGAGGGCAGATCTGGGCCTAAAATCAAGTTGTTATTGAATTCTAGTCCAGAAATCATGCTGTTTGTTTCAGCACTGATAGTCTCAAACATAGAGCATCCTGCTTCCTGCTTTAATTTAAATTGTGCTGTGAACTCTCCAGTTCCCTTTCCCATGGTGGTCGTAAAAGGAGGAAAAGTAATACTGAAGCTGGCCTCACAGGTCTGTAGCATGTGGGCTAGTTTCAAACAAGGTTAAAAATAATAATAATAAATAAATAAATAAACTGTGCAGTGAACTATTCCATTAATCAGATTCTTCTGCCAAGCATTCAGACTTCTAGGCTACATTATTCATTCAGTAGGCATCCGCAAGCATGTAATGATCACTGCTACTTTTTCATCTGCCTTACATCCCTTCCTCTTAGGAGCTGCTCCTCCCTCACTTTTTGTAATAATGGTGGGGTTGTTATCTTCCCTGACGCCCATGGGCTGATGACCCAGGTTAGCCAAAGTACCCCATATTCCTGGGCACAGCAATTGGTCAACATTGGCCTATCAGAGTCATTTGGAGTAAATAATTTGGGTGTTGGAGAAAAGGGTCATTTCTTCTGGGTCACTGGCTCACTGGATGATAAACATCTGTAATTGTCAATAGCCATCTTTGCCATCAGGTAATGAGACCCAACAAAGAGGAAAATAAAACATCATCCACAGCCTGTATTATTACTGATCCATAGACTTCCAAACCTCATCTGATTAAAGTGGGCCCTAGACTCAAAAGTCAGTACTTTAACGTGTGACCTGGTATCAAATAATATACTAAGTCAACCAGGTTTTCTCTCAAAAATGTTAATTATAAAACAGAAGATACCGAACCATTAAAATGAAGGGTCATGAGACAGCACTGGAGCCCTATAGGACAATGAAAACCAGAACTGTGAGGGACAGAACAAGCAGACATAAGCAAATATCATGAAGATGTCCCCTAGGTAAGAGAAAGAAAGCTGCATACCCTAGCACTGCTTAGACTCCTCAGTTCTCCAGTTTCAATGCATACACAATGGACCATATATAAGCAACCATTTCACATGGCATGTACAGTGGGGGATGTACCTCAGCCCCCACTCAGAAAGTCCAGTGGGGAGCGAGTCAGCACACAGGACCTATACCCAGATAGGTTCTCCTGCAGGGAATTAGGCCTGCATTGTACCTAGGCTGCTATGAGACTTGCTTTTGCTAAAACTCCCTCACCCTGAATTGAGGCAGCAAGTGCTTGCTGTAACTTCCCAAAATCTGAGCTAAACCTCCCAAGTATGGAATGTAACCAGTTCAACCACTTTTCCCCTTGATCTGTAACATCCTTCTCTTTGAAGTAATTAGCAATATTCTTTCCTTTGTTATCTGTAAAAGGTAATCACCTACAGCAAACCTGTGCACAGTAAATGAGGACCATCCTCAATGTAATGTACCCAGAAAAGCAATAAAAGCCTGTCCAGGCAGGGACTGGGGCCCTCTCTCTCTCTCACTCAGAGAGTGGCCATGCCCTCCCTTTTTCTCCACAGGACTTCTGTAGTCCATGTGAATTTGTCTCTTGAGGCCACGACATACAGATCCTGCCAGCCAGGATCCACATCAGAAATATATCTACTAAGAGCCTACAAATGTTTGAAATACAGAGTAGATTATTATTGTAGAAAAACAGTCTCTTGTCCCCTTGCCCCTTCCAAGGAAGGAGTATATATCTCTGCCCCTTGACCTCAGTGGTTGGGTTTGCTCTCTTACACCTCTGCCACCACTGTGAGTACAGACCAGCCAACTGGTCCAAGGGATGAGAGCCACGTGGACCAAGAATGCAGCATAGAGCCACTCAGCTGATTACAGACTATGCCAGTTAACTCCCAGGTGGCCTATAGATGCACAGACAGAATAAATGCTTGTTATGGTATGCCACTGTGATGTTGCAGTTGCTTGTTATTCAGCAACAGCTAGCTGATACAATACACTGAGGACCTGCTACAGGCCACTTAAAGACTGTACTTACTCTAAGGCTTTCTACAAGAATTGACAAATATCTACCAAAAACCAACTAGCCAGACCCTGTGCTAGGTGCAGAGGATGAAGATTCATAAAATATCTTTTCCCAAGAAAACTCCCATTCTTGTAAGAAAGATAGCTCTGATCAAATAATCATAAAATAATGTGATTTGAGGTCTACCAAAAGAGTGAGCCGAGGGTCTCACTCAGTCCAGGGTCGTTAGGAAAGGCTTCACAAAAGAAGGAGATCGAAATGGAGGTCTGAAGGGTAAACAGTCATTTGCTAAGTAGAGAACAGATGTGTAGCAAAACATTAAATGTCAAAGCCTGTGGGGAGTTCAAGCAGTAGCCACAACTGAAACTTGTCTCGTGTACACAGCAATTGAGAACGAACGTAACTGCTGGTCAACTAGAGTTTTTGCTATACAAAGAATCACTGAAGTCATCACAATAAGATTTTATTAATTTAAGGTGCTAATTTACTACTTTCATGATTGAACTTTAATCAATGTTTACTTCACTATAGAAAGTTCCTATGATAATGATTTGAAGACGTTCACTTTATTATTCCACAATACCAATTGTAACATTAATAGCAAAACCAGCTTTGGAAGACTTTCAAAGCATCAGCAAAGAAATTATCTTTGAGTTATGTCGTGACATTACTGGGAGGTCACCATATGAAAAGGTGACTCTGCAAACAAAATGACTGCAAACAAAGTAACCCCCAAAATAACACCCGCACAATTTCAAGTAAAGTGGCAATAGCTGGGAAACTCCTCTTGAAATACATCGAAAATGCAGTGTACTCGAGTAAAATTTTCAGCAAGGAGCCTCACGCAGAGGCACAATACTGGAATGTAGAACAATAAACAGATTTCATTTCCAGCAATCTGGAAAGAGTCAGTGATGTCAAATCAGAAATCTGTCAAACCTGGACGTGACTGAAGTGATAAGCCAATAGCAGCAACTTTCAGGTACGAGAAGATAACCGCCATTAAACAAACTATTGCACCTTGGGCGGGGAGAATCTCGCCAATCACCTCCAACTGCAAGATACGCGCGTAACTTTCTCTTGGCGGGGGGATAAAGGGGCGGGAGGGAGCAGCTCGAGCTACTACTCTCTTCACTCTCCGCTGTCACCGAAGAAACAGAGGCGATGCGTGCAACGTCAAAGTCCCACCAACAGTCAACCACGCCGATCTCCAAAGCAGGAGCCAGACTTAGGGCTACAATCAGGCTGGGAGTTAAAAAGCAAGTAGAAGAAACCTGGGAAAGGAAGTACAACAGAAGCAAGAAAGAAAAACCGTATGGGGTGGAGAGCAGCGGTCTCACCGATCTCCCTCTAGCAAGAATAATCCCCCCGATGAGACAAATGCCTAGAAAGGGATTTTCTACTTCGCTCTGAGTTTCCCAGGAACTCGGGGTTGGGTGCCCCTTCCCCGCACAACCCCACGTGAATCCTCCCTTTGGTGGGACGTTTAGGTGAAGCAAGAGGCTCCGGACAAAATTGTGAGGGTGAGTACTACGTAGCTGCCTGTCGCTCTCCCCTTACGAAAGGGAGTGGCCAGAGGCAAAGGTGAAATGAGAGGGCTCTCTCTCCCTTACCTGCCGCAAGAGCTTCCATCGGGCGGCTCCTAAGGACGAGGAGCCTGCGAGTCCAGGAGCCGCGCCCCCACTCGTTCTGTCCTCGCCCGAGGCGCGCTCGGCCTCAGTAGCAACAGCATCGGAAACTCGAGACTCCATCCCTCTGGAGCCACCTGTACAGGAGCTGCCGCCACCACTACTCTCCCCTGCCAGGACCTGCCTACTTCTTCCCTGTCAGGACCTGTGACGCCAGGCCTCCCTCCCAACTGCCCAGGCCCTCCGGATCTCCGCATTTCCGGTTTTCTCATCTCCTTGACAACCAGGCCCGCGCGGCTCGCGTCATTGCACCATTTTGCAGGTGGCCACCTTGAGTGAGGGCGGGCCGCGGGGGAGGGATCCTTGGCAGGGGTGGTAAGACGCTGTCTTTCTTTGTTTTCTTTTCCCCTACCTCATGTAGAGCTAGGAATACTAGCAAATAACCAGAAGGATTATATTTTTGAGGGTTTAAGAACCCAGGAGAAAAGAAAAATCCATTCTTGACCTCAGTAAAGATGGCGAAATCCGCTTAGTGCTCGTGTTGGATTGGGGTTACGTAGATCAGCGTGCTGCAAACCAGCTCTGGGTAGGTTGTGATTCTGCAAGCTGCAGAAGGCAGACCTCGGCTGGACGCGAAGGAGGTTACACCTCCGTTACTCCTAAGAGCTTCTTCGGCGGCCTGCCTTCACTCTTTCGGTGTCCAGAGCCAGAGTGACTTTGAATTTGCGTACGTATGGGTGGCGTATGCTGGGGGTCTCTACCCTTTTTCCCTTTCTCCCCCTCCCATCCCCAGCCACCCCTTAGTCCCTTGTTCCTCGCTTTTTGACCAATGTCCCTTCATTGCGCGGCACATGGCATTCCCTTCCCTGTCGCACTCCAGTCGCCTCATTCCTGGGGTGGAGAGTTTCACCAGGAAAACGAATAGTTTCTCCCGGGAACACTCATTCATCGACCCACCCCCATCCTGAGCCTTGCATAGTGCCTTCTCCCTGCAAATGATGGATGGATGAATTGAGGCTGCCCACATGGATATAGTGATTTAGGTTATTTGTTTCTATTTTGCTAGTGTCGGCTACTGGTCCCCTATTCTCACTCGCCTATTATTTGCTGCGACACAGACATTAATGGAGGCGGGGGCGTTGGCGTGGTAGCAGATCAGAGCTGTGGTAAATCTGACGCAGTATTGTGCCTTTGATACTGAGGGGCGTTTTGTGGAATACTTCCATGATGACATTCGACGCTGCAACATGTCTAGGTTTTTTCTATCCTAATAATAGTAACCATTTATTGAGTTGTTACTCCGTGCCAGGCACAGTATTAAGATCTTAACCTAAATTGTCTCATTTTGTACTTAAAATAACTCCATAGGGTAAATAGTGCCCTTATCTCAGTTTTGCAGATGAAGAAACTGAGGCACAGGAAGAAAGTGCATGAGCGAAGACCTTAATCCAGGTCTCTGTGACTCTGAACTACTTACTAGTTTTAATTACCTTGATAGGTTTGTAAGAGGTTAGTAAAAACCAATTTCACAACAGAAGCCAGAGATGGACTCATATTTAATTTGTGCATCCTGAAGTAATTTTGTTTGTTTAGCTAAATACCTTTTTAATGTTGAAATCCAATCGCTGGGGTCCAAGATTTGGAGCCAAACCATTTTGGACTTCTTGCTGTACTACTTACTGGCCAGGTCACCTGGGGCAGTTGCTTAAACTTCCCAGAGCCACAGTTTGCTCACCTGTAGAATGAACATCATAATAGCTGCTCTATCAGGTCCTTATGGAGTTTAAATTTAGACAAAGTATGTAAAAGGATCTGGCACATAGCAAACACTCAATATATATTAATCCCCTCTTCTCCACTTTTGTTAACTAATTAGGCTTCCAGTTTGTCCTCCATATACATACTTAACCAACCTCTGTTCTCAATTATGTAAGATCAAAGCCATTTTGCCTTTTAAAACCCTCAGAGTCCCTGTGATGCCCCCTTATTAATTCTATGTACTTATTTGCAATTTTTTATTTTGGATTTTTGTTTTGTTTTTTGGTTTTTGTTTTGTTTTGTTTTGTTTTTTAGTTGCCCCTATGTGTGCCAGACATGATAGAACTGACTTTCCAAATGAAACAGTTTAGGCACATCTGCCAAGAAGTACGATTTGAATGAAACTCTCACTTACACAAGTTTTCAGATATTTTTAACCTGAGTTCTCAGTTCTTCATTACCTGAGGGGTGCATGGCCCTGAAGGGGAGGGATAAGAACTGGGGATCTGAGGTGCTCTGAGAACCCACTACTGTATAACCATACCTATGAAATCACTCATGCTGGCAGCCCCAAAGGGAGCATAAACCAGGGACTGTGATATCATGCATCAGAAGAGCAGATTATTTCTTCGAGCTCTGAAGTATAGTATTCCTCACCTCGGGAAATGCATGCAGAAACAGCATTTGAATCGCTGTACCTTCGCTGATCATTATTACAGTAGAATAAAGTTGAAAAAATACCACCTAACCAAGTGTCTGCTGAATAAACGCAAGATATCAGAGTTAGCAAGAAACATCCCAAGTCGGAGCTTCTCATGTAAGGTATGAACTATTTAAATTTACCTGTTCATAGGTCATTAAGATTAATTTTAGTTTAGAAGTAAGTCTAGTTTGATTTTTTAAATGTTCAGGCTCGATTGTTAATAGTCAAAATAAGTATAAAAGAATATATACATATATTTATAGAGTTCTAAGGTAACATATAAAGATATATTTAATATTTATGTAATGATTCGCCTTAGAAATTCCTTAGTGTACCTACCAGTACAATTCTGAGTATTCAGTTTTCTAAAATTCCTTGAATATCATAACAGCTCTTAATAAGGTCTATATTATAGTCATTGTTTTCTGAACACTAAATTAATAAACTTCAGTAAAGGCCATGCACTTGTGTGTTACTGCTGTGTAAAAAGAATAAAGGACTTCCTTACGTGACCACCTGAGTCATTTAGGAAGACACTCTCAGACTGTTGTAGTCTGTCCAGATCCCAGGCCTCAGTCAGTCGTGACCTCAGCCTTGAGAACCCAGTTGCCCTTATATGTAGAGTAACCACATTCTGGTTGGCCTGGGAGGGTCCCAGTCCACACCAGCTGTCCCTGTATAGTTACAAATAGTGTCCCCTTTCCTCTCAAAAGTGCCCTGGTTAGGGTGGTAAATCACGTTAGGGTGGTAAAATCCTCCTTGTTTCAGATTAAGCTGTTTGTTTATGCTGCTGCCTCTGGCCTACCTCTTTTACCCCATACTTGTTGTGGCCCTGAGGTTCCTTAAATTACATTTGGGGGTGATATTCTTGTAATATTTAGCATATTTTATTATTTTTACCTCTAGTTTTAATTGTTTTGTTGCATACTGGTTTTTCTTCTTATTCTGTTTTGACTTCCTCATTTTTCTTTATTGTGGTAAAATATGTATAACATAAAATTTGCCATTTAAACCATTTTAAGTGTAAGTTAATGGCGTTAATTACATTCACAGTGTTGTATAGCCATCACCACTGTCTATTTCCAAAACCCTATCACCACCCAAAACATATACTCATTAAGTGATGTCCTACCTTTTTTGAGCCCCTGGAAATCTTTAAGGTACTTGGTCTTTATGAAATTGCTATTCTAGATAATTCACATAAGTGGAATCATCGTATTACCCTTCTGTATTTGGCTTACTTCACTTAACATAATATTCTCAAGGTTCATCGATTTTGTAGCATATATCAGAACTTCATTCCTTTTTACGGCTGAGTAATATTATATTGTGTGTATATATTGCATTTTGTTTAGCCATTCATCAATTGATGGACACTTGAATGGATTCTTCTAATTTTTAAAATGATTTTTTAATATCATTTTACACAGTTTATCTGGTTTTTTATTTAATTTATGTTCTTCTCTTAGTTTATACTTATTCGTTGTAAGTTTTGTGTGTGATATTTTTGGGGGTTTTTTGCTTTTAACTTTTTATCTGTTAATCCCTAGACTTTTTACTCCTTATCTTTTAGTCTTTCAAATTATTTTTCTTTTCATAGCATCTGAGTTTAGCACTTTGATTCTTTCTTTACTCATGCAGAATTTCTTTATGCCTTTTATTTCATCCTTTTCATGTGTTGTGCACACACATGAACAGCTTTATCCTACTTTTAAAAAACATATTGGATGCATTTTAGACCTTTAGATCATTTTATCTTGCATGTGTTTTGAACATTTTACCAACTTGTGCTTTTGTCATAGGTCTTAGTTTATAAATAGTAGGCAGGAGTTGACCATCAGAGTGACAGCTGGGAGATTAGCTCATGCCCTAGGCAGGAGGTGGACTGTTGTTTTTTTTTTT
Organism: Glossophaga mutica; assembly: GCA_039655065.1. NCBI lineage: Eukaryota > Metazoa > Chordata > Mammalia > Chiroptera > Phyllostomidae > Glossophaga > Glossophaga mutica. The sequence goes on from CM077308.1 coordinate 142,432,629, forward strand.
CCCTCCGCTTCTCCCTGAAGGAACTTTTTAATTCTCTTTCATAGATACCCATCACCTAGAAACTCTATCCTGAGCCATTAACTTCAAGAAAAGTGGCTCTTTTAGTAATTCTTTTGCCTAATAAAATGGTCCTGTTTTCACATGTCGTTTGTCCACCATTCCTTCTATGAGAAAAGGTAAGATCTGAAAGCTGTGGTCTCTGTCCTTCACCGGCACTGGGACCCGGGGATACTGAAGACACCTGTAGGCAAGATTGCACATTTCCTTTCAGCAACCATTTACTCAGTTCCAACTTTCTCCACTCTATGGTACAGTAAAGGAGAAAAAGTAATTAGTTTCTATAGAAAAATTAAAACATATTTGCTTAAAGTATAGACCTATTTTTATAAGGAAACTAAAGAACAACACGTGTAATAGAAATGCCAAAAAGCAAAGGATCTAGCCATAACTCGTGTGTCTGGGAATTAGTCAGGACTCGAATCTTCTTGAGGGAGGTGCGGCAGGGTGGGGAGGAGGTTTCAACTTGGTGTTCTCTAAGATAGCAGTCCCCAATCCCTGGGCCACTGGTCTTTTAGGGACCAGGCCACACAGCAGGAGGTGAGCTTGAATGTAATGCACTTGAATCATCCTGAAACCATTCCCTGCCACTCTCTGGGTCCGTGGAAAAATTGTCTTCCATGAAACCAGCCTCTGGAGCGAAAAAGATTGGGGACCACTGCTCTAAAAGTCCTCCAAGTGCTAATTTCTTTCTGTACTTCTACCTTACTAGAAACAAATTAGCACCTATATGTTTGGACTCTTTAAGACCAACTTCTACATTCTGGCTATCTATCAGAAGTCCTTGTATAAATGCAGATTCCTGGATCTCACCCCACATCTGCAGGGTCAGAATCTCCATGGCTGAGGCCTAGGGGGTCTGTTTTATGTTGTTGCTAGACTTGAGGGAGTGTGTGTGTGTGTGTGTGTGTGTGTGTGTGTGTGTGTGTGTTTTAAGTTCCTTGAGTAATTTTGAAATTCCCAGCCTGCCACTGACTGGACTTGCATTTAGGAACTAGAGACTCCTGGCGATCAGTGATCAAGTTTTGCTGACCTAAACGTAATTGAATTCATTCATTCTGAAGTTCTTATTGGCAATTACCTTAGCTGTCCATTTTACATTATCCAGATGGCTAGATGAACTTACCCCCATTACTCATGCACCACCCAGTAATATTCAAAGACTAGCACAGACTAGGTAACCACACTTACCTGCCACATCATCCAGCTCTGCTCTGATTACAAAAATATTTTCTAAAATCTTCAGTCACGATAATTTGAATGAAATACAATAAAACCAAATAAGGAAAGAAAAGAGGAAGGACTAAGTACTTTGGAAACACTGGCCCATTGGCCGTTTCTACAATAACGATTAGCAGTTCCTGTAGGAGTCTCTCTAAGGTTGGAAAAGAGATACCTCTTTCACTGGCACTACTGATCTATGATTTGTAGGAATCACTGATTCTAACTAACAAGTTGAAAACGTTGCTAGGAAAGGAGAAAGGGAAAATTTTTAAAGTTAGGAAAGCTAGAAAGAAAAAAAATGTAGTCACACAATGAATTTTTTATAATAGTTCACAGAGTTGGCTGCCCTATAGGTACAACTTCATTATTGGTGATTTCTGCACACTCCATTCACTCTTTAATCTGCTGGAGTATGGCTCCCATCCCTCCATGAACACCTCTGTCAGTGTCACCAAAGACATGATGTATTTCAACCCAGGAGACACTTTCCTTTTCTCTTACAGACTCTCTTAGCAGACTACGCTTGTATTCTTTCTAATAAAGTGTTCATATCCAAATTGTGTATACCATCATGTCTGACATGCTTTTAGAAACTGCATTAACCTCCAAAATATATATTGAATCTGTCCATGTTTCTCCATCTCTACCCTCATCACTTGGTCATCTTTCACCTGGACCACTGGTAAAGCCACCTAACTGCGTTTTTTGATTGCCCTCTTCTTCCTCTTATTCTTTGGCTTGTGGATGTCTGGTTATCCCAGCACCATCTACTGAAAAGACCTTTTCCATTGAACTGTCTTAGCACCCGTGTTGAAAATCTATTAACCATGAATGTAAGGGTTTATTTCTGAGTCTCAGTTGTGTCCTGTTGGTCTGTCTGTCCATCGGTCCTTAGGTCAGTGTTCTCTATATTACTATAGCTTTGTAGTAAGTTTTGAAATCAGGAAGTGTGTGAGCTACATCTTACAAATGAAAAAACTAAAGCACAGAACCAAGATAAAGTAAAAAATGTATAAGTTTACATATATATATATATATATATATATATATATATATATATATATATGAATCAGAACTAAACCTCAGGTAACCTGACTCATGTTATCTTTCTTTTTTAATACATTATTTTATAAATTATTACAAATAAATACAAAGCCAGAAAGAATTACCCTCACAAATACTCAAAGACCACTTTGTACTTCACATTTCCTAGTTTACCTCCCCAGTGCAGATCATGTCCTTAATCTCTTTCCCTGTATGTTTTTATGTAAATTGCACATGTGTTTGTATCCACAGATTATACATAGTATTGTTTTGCATGTTTTGAAAACTTTATATGAATAAAATACAATTGTATAACTTGATTGTTTGCTCAACATTGGGATTTGGGATTCCATACTAAAACAGATACGTCTGGTTCACTTATTACAACTGCCGTGTGGCGATACGATACACCACAATTAAACTGGTACCACCAGAGCAGGACCGGCACAAGTGTAAGCAGTAGTCAGATTCTGGATATACCTTGAATCTGGAATTCACAGGATTTGCAGATCTCGTGGTTGTGACAAGAAATACAAAGAAGACTGGAAGACTTTTAAGCCTAAATAGCTAGAAGGACAGTTATCATTTATGAAGATAGGAACGACTGCCTGAAGAACAGATTTTTTGTGGAGAGAAGGGTACATGGGGAGATTGGAAATTCAGTTTTGGACATTTTTTGACATACCTATTACACATCCAAGTAGGAATATTGAGTAGTCAGTGGGTATACAAGTTCCTATTAAGAAGAAGTTTTGGGCTAGAGATACAAATTTGGGAGTCCTCAGCATATAAATAGCACGTAAGGTCATGAGACTAGAAGAGATCACCAAGGGAATTAGTGCAGACTGTAGATTTTAAAAAAAAAAAAAAAAGTCCAGGGCATGCAGATGTTAAGAAGCCGAAGAGATGAGTAGGAACCAGGTACAGAGACAGAAATGAGAAAGGCCAGCGAAATGGGAGCAAAACAATGAGAGTGAGGTGTCCTGGAAGCCAAGGGGAGAGGAGTGTCAAGAGAAGGAGGTGATCGGATGTCTGTGCCATGATGCTGACAGCTCCAGTGGTGTAAATACCTAGAATGAACCTTTGTACTTTGCATTACAGTGGTCACCGGTGACTTTGACGAGAGCGGTCAGTAGACTGAGCAGGGCAGCAGTCATCCGGGGCTCCAGAGAAGGAGGGAGGAAAAGAATTGGAGGCAGGAAGCAAAGGGAACAGTTCCTTTCTTTCATTTTGCAATCACTTTTGAATAACAAAATAGCAAATATAACTAGATATTTTAAATGAATATAATGATGATTCTTGAAAAGTGTTTCACGGATGCTAGATAAGGTGTGTACTAATATGAATACACTGGGTATGTTAATTACAGGATTATTATGGACCTGGGTTAAACCATACAGAGACCATTTATCGAGTCATGGAAGTTCCTCTCACTATTCCTAATTTAAGGACTGTGTTCTCTTTTTTTTCCCTGCATCGATTGGAATGGCCCTAAGATTTAGCTCCTTTAGTTGTGTTAGATGATGTTGATCCATTTCTCTGAGGAACCGCCCTTTCACTCTCAAGATAAATCCTGCTCGGTCACATAGGGTCTTATTGTTACAATTATTGTTTTTGTTTTGTGCTTTTAAAAAAAATACATAGGTACATAGGTCATGATGTTTTAGGTTGTTTAAATCTATACTGTACTATAAGATTGATTTTTCGTTGCAGTGCATTGCTGTTGCCAGTTTTCTTACCAGGTTATATCTGCCTGGTAAAATTCAGTTGAGTAGTTTGAAGTAGTAAGCATTTTTTTCTTTAATAGTTAACATATGAAAAGATTATCTGTTCCTTGAAGATTCAAGAAAGCTCTCTTTGAAAGTATCTAGGTTTGCTTTCTCTTAAGAAGGGGGCATTTAACTACCAGTACAATTTCTTTGATAGTTACTGGCTTATACAGCTCTTCAGTTTTTTTGAGTCAGTTTTGGTAACTCATTTATTTTCTGAAAAAAATTTTATCTGTTTTCACATGTATTGGCATAAAGAACTTTGTGATTTTCTAAAAATCTCTATTCTATCCCTATTTATTCCATCTTTTTCATCCCTAATGTTCTTTATATCCTTTTTTAAATCAACTTTGCTATACATGTCTTTTTTAGTACATCTTTCAGAGAACCAACTTTATATTCTGTCGATCCTCTTTTTCATCAATTTCATTGAAACAAATTAATTTTCTTTCCTATATTCTCGTTAGGTTTATCCTCCTCTTCTGTCTTCTTAAGTTGAAATGCTTTGTATCAGGAGACACATAGTGTCAAATGGTCCCACTATTCATGATGCTCCGCTTGCTCATTTCGGTTAGGGAGATACCAACTGCCTGTTCTCGCCATTGCTGAAGGGGCATTATTACCTTTGCAAATGCTAAGTAATCAGTAGGGTAATACTTTGGTACTGTGCAAATATTGCATTACCCAACATAATTTCACCTAATGAGTTTAACAACCACTAATGATCTTTAACCTAATCAATTATTTCACTGGGGCTTGCTAATGATTTTTCCAATTCTATTATTCTTTCTACCTTTACTAGCTAGTATTATGCCACAAAGAAGAGTTTCCTTTTTGTTGCACCCTCTTTTTATTTTTTATTTTAATTTAGTGGCTCTTTTTATTTTTTATTTTAGTTTAGTGGGGAGGTTTTTGCTTGTTTTCAAGTTATTGTGAATTTTTTTCAGTGTATTGTAATTAATTAGTCACTGTTCTTTTTGATGCTCAAGTTGTCCCAAACGTGGCTAATAGGAACCCCTTCAAACTGGCCCTTGTGTCTTTTTGACAAGTCTCCATTAATCTTGGAGCATTTTCTTGCTCTGGCAGATATCCTAAGCCTACTTTTTCTCGCAGTGCCTCAGACGTGGATTAGCCATTTATTCCTGGTACCATCTTGACTAAAAGCAGTCTAGTATCTTTCTACAGTGCCATTTTTCTGTCTTTAGAGTTAAACATTTTTACCATAAAGAGTTTATATATTTCATTCTCGTGTGTAAGTTTTCATTCCTAACATGGTTTTGCAGGGGGAAGGGAGTGCTGCTCTTTTCCCCTAATGGAGTGATCCTGTACGTGGAGCCTTCTTGAAATTGAAAGTGAAGCTCTCCTCGCCTTCGCTCCATTGGGGAGCGTATTAATTACATGACTGAAGCACAGACAGTGATTTAGAGTACCATAACAACCATTGTTGCTCATCCGAATCTAATCCCAATCAGAGTGCATCTCAGAAATTCTAGAGGAAAAACTGTGAGAATGATTGTTGTCCCATTTAATTTGTTTTGATGGTTTTTCCATTTTAGTTGTACGTTTAATTTTAGACTGTAAATGCTTTGTGATTAAAGCTGTATTTATAGCCTGCATTCTCTGCAGTGTTGGTAAAGTACCATGGACACACTGGTGCAGTAAATATTCACCAGCTGTTGGAGGTCCTTACCGAAGGCTTAGTGCCCCTCTGGCACAGATCCCTGCACAGTTGTCATCTTTGGCAGAAAGTTGACATTGAAACTCTTGGCTACAGTTCTTTTGCATAAACAAAGCAAACCTGTAGAGTGTTGAATTATGGAACTCTTTTTTTAATCTGACAACTGGTGTTTTACCTGATATAAATTTTAATTTATGTAGTGTTCATGTGCTAACTGGAGGTCAAGTCAAGTTCTCAGCTTATTAGGTACTCCCAATAAGAGAGTGCTTGTTTAGCTTTCACCTGTATCTCTGTTCATGTTCACTAATGTCCCATTATTTTTTCTTGTTCTTTCTTTTATAAGGTGAATATGTTATTTTTTTCCTTGACCTCAAAGAGAAGCTCTGTTTTATAAAGCATTAATTCACCTTTTCATCTGATAAACAGTTCTATTTGGGGACTCCTTAGCCCCATGAGAGAAGGAAATTGTGGCTAATGAAGATGTAAAGGAGAACAAATTTCTTACCATAACTCTTGCTGTGAATAAAGAGTGACTACCTATTAATAAAAATAATGTCTTCCTCTCCCCTTAACATTTCCCTCCTTTTAGGAGTTATTTCAGTACTTATAAAACTCAGGAGACTTTTTTTGTACCTGCCATTCCTGATAATTAAATATGTAAACACTGATAGGATTTCTTTTACTGCTTAATGTTCTTTTTTTTTTTTAAGAATTCATTTATTTTTAGAGAGAGGGGAAGGGAGGGAGAAAGAGAGAGAGAAACATCAATGTGTGGTTGCCTCTTGCACGCTCCCTACTGAGGACCTGGCCTGCAACCCAGGCATGTGCCCTGACTGGGCACAGTCATCAAACCAGTGATGCTTTGGTTCACAGGCCGGCACTTAGTCCACTGAGCCACACCAGCCAGGCTACTGCTTAATTTTCTATAGTATTTGAACATTCTCCAGTGCTTTGTGATAATTCTGCATCTAAGGATTTATCCATTTAAATTAATAGTGTAGTTATCAAGTATCCACCTCATTTTCTTTGTTGACATTTTTAAATGAAAAAAAGATCACTTACTGAACTTGAAAACCAACATTTAAGACCTGTGAATGAAAGGCATACTATTTCATACGTATAAACCTAACACTGTAGTACTTGCATGAAAAGGAAATAAGAATTTATCTTTTAAAAGCAAAGGTTTTTTTCCCTTCAAGTTTGAAATATTATGATCATACCAATAAAACTTTTTCCAGGATTTTCCGCCAATTAAACAAGAAAACGAAACATCCCTTTTAGAAAACATGGATGCATTTGAAAAAGTGCGAACAAAATTAGAAACACAGCCACAAGAAGAATACGAAATCATCAATGCAGAGGTAGGGTATTTGTGACTTTTTAAAAATCTGATATTACCAGGTCAATAGACACAGTTCAACATCAACATTAGACTGCATTTGACCTTTAGAATGTGCTTAAAAACCTAAAGAACAAAGAATAAGTGTAGTGGAATCCTTAAAATAAATTATAAAGATCAAAACCAGGATAAATTTCCAATTGTATTTTGTTAATTCTGTGTTTTGGAAAAAAAATTCTATTTTAGATTGTTAAAAATAATTCCAAGAATAAGTTCAAATGCAACTAAGTCGTATTTCTTTATTATTTGAAAAGTATTTGCTTGCTGTATCTATACTACACTTTAAGTAGTGTATATCATAAAAGCCAAATATTTGTTTGACAATTTTATGGTTAATACAATCATAAATATTCAATTGAAAGATTAAACATGCATGTTGAAAATTTTTCAATCAGATTGGAAAATAGAACCACAACTTGTAAATGAAAATTGCATACAGAGTAGAATGGAAATAGCAGTAGGTGAAGAAACACAAATTCCAAATTGTGTCACTACTGGACAGGTAATAAATGTGTCTTACGCTACCCAAAATCATATCATCAATCAATTGCATTTAATATATAGGTGTTAGGAGCACGACTCGTTCTCTCAATTTCAAATTGTATATAGCTATCACCCCACAAAAGATAGGATGCTTTGTGTAAAATTAAGTCAAGACCATGAGCAGTTGGTGGTGACAGCACATGTTAGAGGAAAGGATCTCAGGAAGTTACCAACTGGGATCCCAGCCCAGTCTGAGCCACAGTCTCCTCATCCACATCCTTTTGGATACTGTCATTGAATCTCTGTTCATTGAATCCCACTACAGGGATACCAGAATCCCTAAATTACAGCCAAAGTGCTGTATCCTACAGTCATGAGAACCAACATAGATTTCATTATGTCTTCTCTTTGATGCCTCTTACATTTATGTATAAAAAACTTGTTCAGTGATTGTGAACATATGAGAACCATTTCTTAACCACTATGTTTTAAAAAGTGATCCATCTTATATTTTTTACATGTTCATTCATAAACTTGAACAGGTCTGCTTTGATGAAAGGTCTCATTTCCTCATCTTGACTAGTCAGACCATTAAATAGTTAATTAAATTAAATCATGCTTAGATTACTAAGTTATTTATTATTATTAAATAAACCATTCATTCTTTTCATTGTCAGGTTAAACATGGGGGTTTTGTTTACTATCAAGAAGGTTGCTGCTTGGTTCGTTCCAAAGATGAAGAAGGTATACCACAGTTTTTCTTTTTAATGTACTCTGATTTTTCAGATTTCACATTTTTCATAGGAAATTTTATATTAAATTCTCAATGATATAGAAGATATTTTTTAGATTATTTCTGAATTTTTAAAAAAGGGCTAGTTTTTAATATCTGGGTTTGTGTGAAATATAGTTAACAGCTACACTCAAAAGCTTTGACAGGAAGAATGGAGGTACAAACCATTTTTTTTTTTTAATCCTCACTCGAGGATATTTTGCATTGTTTTTGAGAGAGATAGAGAGAACAACATTGACTGGTTGCCTCTTGTACATGGCCTGACCAGGGATCGAACCTCAGCCTAGGCATGTGCCCTGACGGGTTAGAACCTGCAGCCTCTCGGTTCACAGGATGACGCTCCAACCAGCTGAGCCACATTGGCCAGGGCCCCAGCATTTTTTTCAGCATCTGCTATATCTCTGGTACTATGCTAGATACTATTTTATTATTCAGTGTCATTTACATCATCTTTCTAGGTTCTATATGGTCTATAAATACTAGACTATAACAGTATCAAATTATCACATAAGTTGATGCATAGTATAGTATTGAGTAGCATTAAATAACAAATGCCAGTTTCTATGCAAATCAAGCTGCCATTAATGCTGAAGGAAGCCAGAATATAACATCTTATAGAAGAGGAATGCTAATTTAAAACACTGAAATATACTTTAAAATATTTTTAAATACATCTTTGGACGTTATCTCTTTCATCCTTTATGCAGCAGACAATGATAATTACGAAGTTTTGTTCAATTTGGAGGAACTTAAATTAGACCAGCCCTTCATTGATTGTATCAGAGTTGCCCCTGATGAAAAATACGTAGCCGCCAAGATAAGAACGGAAGATTCTGAAGCATCTACCTGTATAGTGGTGAAACTCAGTGATCAGCCTGTAATGGAAGCTTCGTTCCCAAATGTGTCCAGTTTTGGTAAGTCACCGGTGCAGAAGTCTACTATGTTGACAAAGCAACAGTAAGAAAATTGCTCACACTTTTGAAACATTTTCACTGCCCATGTGAGTGAATGAGAATGTGAGTGTCCGATTACTTTACCCCCTTGGACTCCACACCTTGCTCTGTGCCTCTTATTTAGGAGGCCTTCCCTTCTTTAATCATATATCCAGTAGCAAACTGGGGAGACATATGTGTGAACTAACTGATTCATCAAGAGAAGTTGTGATATTTTCACTAGTAGGACTAACTTCAGATTCTATCAGTGACCATTGAATAATACATTAATGTTCACACTTTATCCTCCCTTTTCATTTTCCGACATAAATTTCCCCATTGTTCAATAACTAAATGCCTTTGCTATGAATTAAAATTATACCCTATCCAGTTGATCCTCAGACATGAATTGTGTCCATTTTAACCTCTCCAAATCAGGATGCGTACTGTGTAGTGCTGTCTTACAGTCACTGTCAGCCAGGTGGCAGTCATGATGTGATTGTGAGAAAACCTCCACTGACAGCTTCTGGTAGATCAAGTAGACAGCAGCACTGAGTGTACTTGGTAGTTTGAGATATCCTGTAGCTTGAAGGCAGACAGAAAACTTTTAGACATAAAAGAAAATGATCTAATGTTTCTAATAGCACTTATGGGCAGAGATTGTAGGTTTAAACATAATTCATCTCCTGAAAAACGAATAGGACTTTGCCAAAGTCTTTCCTAAATATTGAACATTCACCTCATATTTAGAAACTTTAGTTACCCTGAGACTGATAACTACTTGAAAACTTAGAATTGATGTAGTGAAGTATTTTACTCACTGGAACACTCTCCGGCTTACACAGAACACAGGTTGTATATAGTCAAAACTATTATAGATTTAGATTTCCAGGGCTGAACTTACAACATCTCTTCTTTGGGACTCAAAATTAGAATGCACTGTGCGTTTTTGTTTTAACCTGTAAGTAGGTGGCTATGTATAATTCTTTAATTCCTTGTTTCCCAGAATGGGTAAAGGATGAAGAGGAAGAAGATGTCTTATTCTACACCTTCCAGAGAAACCTTCGCTGCCATGATGTGTATCGAGCCACTTTTGGTGACAACAAACGTAACGAACGATTTTACACAGAGAAAGACCCAAGGTACTAGAGTAATGCAATTAAATCTCTTCTCCAAAGTATTTCCCCAGTTAACCAAAGTGTCGTTCTTGGTTGACTTAAAATGTTGGTTTGGGCTGGAACCAGATATAAGAAGGCTAAAATGAGCATAAGCATTCTTTTTTATAAGTTGTTCAGCTTTAAAACTGGGGACTAATTACACTTAAACTCCATAGTAAACACAAGTACATCATTAGACTGAAAATGAGGAGTTTCCAACATGCCCCCTGGACTGTGACCCATAAGAGGAGTTGCTGGTTAAACATTTACCAGGGTTGTCGCATAGCAGTTTTAAATCTCTAAGTCATGACTAGATAGCATGGTGTCATTTGCACGGATTTCACTACTCATTCCATATAGATTACCTGAATTTAAAATTGCTTTGCTTTATGCCTGATGGCCATGGGTCTTTAAATTTTACTTTCCCCAGTACTTTGGTAATTCTTCCTTAAAGCTAATTCTCTTTATTTCCTTGTAATCTCCAGGACTCATGCCTTACCTTACTATGTAAGCTTGGAAGGAGCTGGTGGTAAACATATCTGGCCAAATCCTCTGACTCTTACCCAGATACACTTTTCCAAATGATTTATGAGAAACTCTTTTTTTCCTTAACACAGAGGTCTGGTCACCTCATGTATCATTCAGTAGTATAATTTGGACAACATCTGAGCAGATTTCGCAAGAAAAAGAGATGGGATTTAACACTAAATAAATCTATGGCAGTGAAGTCAATAACCAAAACAAGATAATTAATCCTTCATCCCATAAAATTTCAGAGCTTGCAAGGGCCTTAAGGAAAACCATGTACACTCCCCAGTTTATATTAATAATTTGAGATCTTGAGAACTTACTTTATTCCACCCCTTAGACCTAACATTCCTGGTCCAGTGCTACAGTCATCGCTCTTTTTCTGGTGATGACTGTTTTAATGAAAAACTACCAAAACTATTTTTTTAATTTCTTTTAATTGATCTGTTTTGAGAGAGAGAGGAATGGGGAGGGGGGCGGGAGATAGACAGAGAACATCAATTTGTTCTACTTACTTATGCAGTCATGGGTTGCTTCTGTGCGTGCCCTGACCGGGGATCGAACCCCCAGCCATGGTGTATCAGGACAACGCTCTAACCAACTGAGCTACCCGGCCTCAGCCCAAAACTATTTGTTCATATGATCCATTGTTCTGTGTGTCACTGGTCAAGGATATATTTTGAAGATGATAGTTTAAGCTAGTAATTTATTTTTTATATTAATGACTTATGATTATGAATCATTTTCTACCTTGTGAATAAAGCTTGAAATTGAAAAAACAAAACAAAAAACTTCAAAACCGACCCAGTGAGCTATACTTTTGAATAAGGTACTTTCTTGTCACATGTTGTTACTGTTTAAGTCCTAAGTTTAAGCAAGTTATGTATACATTTAAGATTCTTGGAAAGTATTTGGCTTCTGGCATGCTTTTTCTTTCCGTAGGGAATGAAGCATAATTAAATATGTTTAAGCCTAGTTTGGCATGCAGCACCCTGATCTACTTAGCACAGTACTTTCCAAGAATCTTAAATGTACGTATGGTAACTCACTTCTTTGTATTTTTAGTATGAATTAACTTTTACAGTAAGGAAACATGTAAATAACATTTAAAGTCATCCATTGTGTCAGTGTGGATTACTGTAATGCTCTTAAGATATTATTTGATTATAATTATCAAGAATCATAAAAATACTTTTTTTGGGGGGGAGGGTTCCCCCTAGTACTTTAAGATTTTATTTATTTATGTTAGAGAGAGGGGAAGGTAAGGAGAGAGGGAAACATCAGTGTGTGCTTGCCTCTCGCACAACCCCTACTAGGGACCTGACCTGCAACCCAGGCTTGTGCCCTGACTGGGAATTGAACCAGTGACTCTTTGGTTCACAGGCCAGCACTCAGTCCACTGAGAATCATAAAAATACTCCTAATCATTAAACTAGTATTTCCATTCCTAAGAATTTATCCTAAGCAAATAATTGTAAAGGTCAGGGAGAGGGAAACTATCTTAACGAATACGTTGCCTTTTATGTCCTTTATTACAATAAAACATTAAAATTTAAATTTTTAAAAATTATTATATTTTAACCTGGTAGAATAGTAGGTAGTCATTAAAAATAATGATCATAAAGACTATGTAACTAAAGTGGGGGGGGATACTGATATTATGTGACATCAGAAGAATGCAGAATCCAAAATTGTGTCTATATTTTTAATGCCATCTATTTAAAAACATGCATAAAATACAAACACTAGAAGGAAAAGAAAAATAATTATATTAATTTTTTAAATGTTAGGTTAGTGAGATTGTGAAGATTTGTTTCCTGACTATTGTTCTGTTTTGTAAATACTAGGAGGGAAAAAAAGGAAATCCATAATGTACACAGAAGAAAAACAAAGTAAACTATGTCCCTTTTCTGACCTATAATTACATGTATCCTCTAGGAAGTTTATTTCCTCTTCTAGTAAAAAGCCCTATAACCTATTAATATTAATGTACTTGAGAGTTAAATGGTGCCTGTACTTTACCTTGACATGCATTTAAAAAAAGGTAGGTTGACGATACGTGGATATGTGATAATCTATACAGCAAAGTGTTAATAATGATTAAATCTCAGTGGTGGGTATATGGGTATCTACTTTACATTTCTTTCAACTTTTCTGCATCTTTGAAAAATGTTTATAATAAAATGTAAGACAAAAATATTCTAAATGTAATACTATTTTAGTTTACAAGCAGAATTCACTAAGGAGTTGTTTTTATTTTCTATCTGCATTATAAATTAACATCTATGCTAAACACCTGTGAGATACTTTTATTAACAAGGTAGCATGCATTTGAAATTTATTGGATTTTCACCTCTCTCTCACTCTCACTCTCTCCCTCTCTCTCTGTAGCTATTTTGTTTTCCTTTATCTTACAAAAGATAGTCGTTTCCTCACCATAAATATCATGAACAAGACCACCTCAGAAGTGTGGCTGATAGATGGCCTAAGTCCTTGGGATCCACCAGTACTTATCCAGAAGCGAATACACGGGGTCCTTTACTACGTCGAGCACAGAGATGATGAGTTATACATTCTCACTAATGTCGGCGAGCCCACGGAATTCAAGGTGACAGGAGAGTTCATTGTTCTATAGGCTTTTGGTAAAGTGTAGAAATTGATGCCACCTTCCTGTGCATAACCAATCCCATTTCTCTTCCCTTAGACCTAATACCTCTACATATTTTAATTGTGCCTTTAAAAGATAGTAAATCAAACATACTCTGTCCTGATTAGATTGGTCACCAAAACCAAACTAAGTAGCTTAAAAGAGCAAACTTTTATAAGTTCATGATTTTACCAGTTAGCCACTTGAATCCCCCTCAGCTAGGCAGTCCCTGTGTTGGGCCCCGCTGTCAGCACCCACACTCAGCTGTCCCAGCAGACTGGCCTAGGCCCACTCAGTGCTGACGGTCACACTTCAGCCCTGATAATAGTGACTTCTTTCAGCTCCTCACAAAACAGTGAAGGATGGTATGGCTAGTTTTCGGTGGTTTCATCGGTGAATTTGGGATCTTGTAGTCATCATGTTCTGTTACCTAGGTCTCTTCTAACTTTGTTCCACACAGCTAATGAGAACAGCAGCAGATACCCCTGCTATTATGAATTGGGACTTATTTTTCACAATGAAGAGAAATACCAAAGTCATAGACTTGGACATGTTCAAGGATCACTGTGTTCTATTCCTGAAGCACAGCAATCTACTTTATGTTAATGTGATTGGTCTGGCAGATGATTCAGTTCGGTCTCTAAAGGTATGTTTAATTGTCAAAAGATAATACTATTAATGAAAGTGCATGCAGTTAGCTTAACCAGAACATCAGATTTTGAATAACAGCAATGTACTTTTTCCTAAAAGAATTTAAATGGAATTTAGCATAGTAGGTCTTTCTCAGATTTAGCAGTATGTCTCTTTCTATATATCACATGTTTCTACCGCTTCAGATACAGTAGTAACTCAGGCCAGCCCGGCAGATACAATAGTAACTCATGCCCAACTGCCGTCTGCTGCCCCCGTCCCACACCCCTAGGAGGGACAGCAGTCATGCCAGCTGTGTCTCTGCCACTGCCTGCTTGCGCCTGCATCATCTCTGCCAGTTTTCTCACCTGGAGCATCAGGAAGGGTGAACTCTGATTTCTTTCAGTAAGGGGGTGGCAGTGGTCTCCACTGCAACACAACTGTGATGCTGGCACATCTCCCTGGCGGGCCGACTCTCTGATGTTGCTGTGGCTGCCAGGAAAGAGAATCTGCTTCCCCCAGTGAACTTGCAGTAGCACCCTGATTGCCCCATTTTAAAGCAGCATTAACATGAGTTAAGATTCCGGGCACTGCAGGGAAGAGGAGAGGCCTCCATTTTGCTTGATATGGAAGGAGCTGTAGAGCCCTGGCTGGTGTGGCTCAGTGGATTGACCGTTGGCCTATAAACTGAAAAGTTGCTGGTTCGATTCCTGGTCAGGGCACATGCCTGGGTTGCGGACCAGGTCCTCAGTTAGGGCCATGCAAGCGGCATCCAGTTGATATTTCTCTCACACATCTGTGTTTCTCTCCCTCTCTTTCTACCTCCCTCCCCTCTGTCTATAAACAAATAAAATGTTTTTAAAAAAAGGAAAAGATTTGTGGAGCCAGTTGACCAGCAAGCACACATCACTTACACTTCCCTAACTGCAGTATTATCACAATTTGTTCAAATGCAATTTCAGTAAATTCACAGGGTGTTTTTGAACTTGGTGTGCAAAGCACTGTATTAGGCCCTCTGGAGTGGAAAGACGGCAAAATATCTGGCCTACAGAGGATACAATTTATCATGAGATTGGACTAGTACACAGAGAGTCAGTATGAGGTGGGTTAAAATCAGTGGCATCAGGAATGAAGGAGAGAAAAATCACTATTAGAACACCACAGTAATAGTTGCTGTAGGCAAGATCCACTAACGGGTGCTAAAATTAGTGGGCATAAGTTCAAGGATAAACTTCATTAAGTCTTTGTAAGAGGACTAGCATCAGCCACAAAATATTTGTGAATTACAAGGGGGAAAACAGCACTTCACAGTGAAAAGCCTGGGAGGAGAACAAGGTTGACGGCACAGGTGATGAGATCTGTTGACATGTGCTCCCCTCCAGTATTCTTGCCAGAAATATATGACCTCAGTTTGTTCATGAAGAAACATCAGACAAGTCCAAATAGAAAGACATTCCACCAAATAATTGTCCTGTATCCGTTAAATTACCTCAGAATCTAGAAAGTCAAGGAAAGACTGAGGGGCTTGGGCGGACTGGAGGAGACGGAGGAGACCTGACAACTAGATGTAATGGGCAGCCCCGAACCGGCTCCTCGGGCAGAAAAAGGACGGTGGTGGAAACACATATAGGTGAAATGCGGATACTGTGCATAATTCAGTAAATGGTAAAAAATAATAAATACATAAGCGGTCCCCAAAACGTGGGGCCCAGAGGAGAGGGAGAAGGCCCAGAAAAGCTGTTTATAGGGGAGGCGGAATTTGAGATAGAGCGAAGAGGACAGATAGGATTTCGGTGGGTGGGGGATGGCACTCTAGGATGGGGAAGTCTATCAAAGGGAGCGCTAAGCTGGAGAAGCTCAGAAAATGTTCAAGAAACTGCTAGTAACTCAGTTTTATCAGAGCAGAATAAATTTCTGGGGAATGGAGCTATGATTTGACAATTTTTGATTGTCAAGGTGATGAATTTATGAATAAACAGTGAAGAGGGGGAACATTTGAAATTTGGGGGCAAGGAATAATTTGAGGAGGCAAGCCACACTTCATGAGGCTGTGTGGCAGCGGCCTGCTCGGCTGTACTGTGGCAACCAGAGGTACGGCACAGGGAGGTCAGTTTTCACATTGTTACAGCATAAAATAAGAAATTACAAGGGTCTAAGACAAACAAAATTTTCCAGCTACCTCACAGAATCAAATTATCAAATGTAATGTCTAGTCTCTTAGAAGACTATAGAGTTACCCTAAAACAAAAATGCTTCTTTAACTTGAGCAAATTCTTACTTCTTTCATCTGCTGGATTCCAAGTGTGTCTTTTCACTTGCTAATTGATGCCCAGTTCAGACATCTTTCATTGGAAACTGGCAGAATGTCTCCTCATACTGCAGCCCATGTGAATACAGATGGGAGAAAATATTCAATTTATAGCAGTGCATTTATTACAACAAAATTCTGTCAAGAAAATTAGGAATGTCATGAGTTTACTCTGCTGTAAGATTTGACTTCTAAGTAAATATGACCTTTTATTTTTTTTATAAGTATTTCTGTTTTCTCTGGTTCTAACTTGCATTAGAAGGGGCATCGTGTCTTTAATTCCTTCTGTGTGCTCTATTCTATTCCCCAACCCTTTCCAACCTGTAGTGCCTGTTCCACATGTAGTGGTCTTGAGTCATCATCACACAGAATCTAATGCTGTCTTCATACCAGGAGCTCCTTAGAGAGCGTTTCACGGATCAGAGCCTTTTCATTAACTGCGTGATACCGATTAACATGCAAAGACAGTGCTATATACAAAGGACAAAATCTTTAAACCAAACTATGAGTGGATTATAAAGTATTTCTGCTGTAACATCTCTGCCCAGTGGGCACTTCACTAAAATATCTTTTTAAACTCAATCTCAGCAATAGAACATAAAACTCTTAATATACTTGTCTCCTGTTGTTGGTCATGTCATCTGTATTTCCTAATTTTTTTCTTCATAAAAAGTTATGATAGTTTAATTGGTTATAATATTTAGTTTAAGCAGATTAAGAGGTTTTTTACTTTGTGTTAACTTCAGTTTATTTGGTGGCATATGCATTCTTGACTTCTCTTTCAGCATTTAGATCTTAATCGTTCTTTCAGTGCAGTTGCTGGTCAGATACTAAAGGTGAACCTATTCTGTCAACTGTCTGGGAATAGCTGTCTGCATGTCACCTGGCTGACTTAGAATTATTCCTGGATGCTGTCCGTTAATACACGTGAATGATACTGCAGGTTTATCCAAGTGGGAGATGTGGCTTAAGATATGCTTGAGATCGTTAATACCTTATTTCTGCATGAGCTGGACAGGCTTTAAAACATCTGTAGCCTTGGCACAGTTTTTGTTATGATTAAAATTTTAACCTTGACCCATTAGTTTAAGAAATACACCCAAAAGACTTGTTGGTTAATTGGGACCAGTTGGTGTGAAAACAAAACAGCTCACTACACGGATCACACGGAAACTTTCAAAGTCTCGAAAAGGACAGAAAACACTTGAGCCTCTGTGGGCCGAGGGCCCCTGTGCCCTCCGTCTGAGGCCGGCTGACAAGGTGAGCAGCAGGCTTCCCTGGTCCCACCACGGCCTCAGTGTGCTCACCTCGCACACGTGCCCCGATTGCCCAGCTCTCGCGATCCCATTTTTCTTCCTGGTTGTGGCTTGCACTTAAATATATTGTTCTTGAAAATGATCCTCAATCTGAGGAGAATAAATGGGAACTCTTGTAAAGAAATACTGCAAATGTATGTCCTCATTAGTGTTTCAGGAAAATAGATTGTTTGGATTAATCACAAGAAATTTGCTCTGTAAACACAAGCTCTTTGGCTGTAGTTTCTACAAGGTAAATGGTGTGCTATTTATGCTCACATCCCCCAGCTACCCTTCCTGAAGAGCACCCACCCGTGACTTTGCTGTGCCAGGACCTCTGATTTCCTCAGGAATTTGCTCTTTCTACAATTGCTTAGGAAAAGAAAGGCAATTTTCTTTTAATGTTCTGACTCTCAGTACCATTTCTAACACACTGTCAGCCTGCTTACCAGAGTTCTTTAAAAGGTATAAGAAGGATGTTAGTGGAAGGCTTGAACAGGACCCTGCTGCTCGGAGAGAATAAATTTTGATTCCTTTCCTTAATTTTTAAGTTAAGAATCGTAATCATAATAGCTCTGAGTCTCTCAGAGCGAATGTACAGGAAAGGTTTTGTTCTGCACAATGGTTAGCTGGGGAGCTAAAGTTGGACGCAGGTTGTAAGCGCTCTCGTGCTGCTGAGCCGGTTTGCGGCCCGGAGTGATGGCTGCCATCACTGGCTGTCCCAGCAGCAGAGTACGGGCTGGCAGGCGAGGTAGGAGAAACGCATGGCAGCAATTTTCTGCTCTGTGAGAGCAGAGACCTTGGAGATGTCACTCAGTTCTGGAATTGCTGTTCGATTTGCTATTATTAATCGTAGTGCTGGAGATTGTTATGCTGAGTGAAATAAGCCAGTCGGAGGAAAATAAATACCAGATGATCTCACTTACATGTGGAATCTAATGAACAACAAAGGAACATAAGCATGGATACATGGAACAGACTGACAGCTGTCAGAGAGGAGGAGGGGGAGGGCACTGGATGAAAGAAGGTGAAAGGGTTAACCAAAAAACCATGCGCATAATGCACGGACAGCAGTGTGGGGACAGCCCAGGGAAGGGGGTGGGGGTAGGTGGGGGCGGGCACCGGGCGGGAACGGTGGACCGGAAGAGACTTGGCGTGGGGCGATGGGCACATGATGCGGTGTGCAGATGGTGTTTTGCTGAGGTGTGCGCTTGAAACCTGCAACATTGGTTTTGCAAACCAATGTCATCCCAATACACTCAATTAAAAATCATTTTGCTGTTATTTTATTGCCCAAGTTTATACCCTAAAATAAACTTTTTCATTAGAGATTTTATGTAAATCCTGAACCATGATAAACCATTTTCCTATCATTTTTCCTTATTTTATTGGTCATTAGCGTAGAGCTTTGTTTGTTTTTTATTTGAAATATATTTTGTTGTGCTAAAGTAATCCTTAAATGAAGCATTATGTGATAGTGGATAGAAGTAAACTTGATGTTCACATTATCTTGTTTGGAGCAGACCCAGGAATTTAATTAATTAATGATACTTGGTGTCTACATAAGGAATAAAAATAACTTTTATTTCTTTAGCTCCCTCCTTGGGCCTGTGGATTCATAATGGATACAAATTCAGACCCAAAGAACTGTCCCTTTCAGCTTTGCTCTCCAATACGCCCCCCAAAATACTACACATACAAGTTTGCAGAAGGCAAGCTGTTTGAGGAGACGGGGCACGAAGACCCCATCACGAAGACTAGTCGTGTTCTGCGTCTGGAGGCCAAAAGCAAGGTAGGTCTTGCTAATCTCCCCCATCAGCCCCTGTTTACTGAAAGCCTGCTATTTGTCTCATGTCGGGCAGTTGCCGAGTAAATCAGTTTTGTAAACTAGATCTCATGCCATAAGACCCACATGGCTTCAGGGGATATGCGGATTTTTTAAGACTAGAAAATTCAAAACTAGCACATCAGGCCCTTCATTTCAACAAACGCAAAAACAGAAGATAGGAAGTTTAAATGACTACTTTTCAGTCCATTTGATATACCATTTGATATAAGGAAAAAAATCATTGTTAACCACTTAATGTATTGCCTTCCAGGTGTTTGTGTTTTTTGTCAACAAAATGTGTATGTTTAGGCTTGGTTTTGTTTGACGAACAATGGGATTTACACCAGTCTGTCAGAATACTGTAATCATTGTACCCCAGGCGGAAGCTAAGTTCTCGGAGGGCCAGGGGCTCGTTGAGAAGGGAAGCAGCGGCTGAGCGCACAGGCTGCTACCTTTTGCAGGCATTTGCGCCCTGCTGGTGAATGCAGGGACCCAGCCCGCTCGGGACTTGCTGCCGTCCTGGCCTCTCCCTCTCTCTCCGTTTTCAGGCAGCAAGTATTTCTCTGCTTGTTTAATTGAAGTTGGGGAGGAGGCAAGGAGATGAAGAGACCAAGATTATTGTATAGAAATCACTCTACATCGTTGTATAAGAATGAATTGCACTGAGAAGTGAAAACTCTTACACTGTTGAACAAGTTTAGTACAGTAAAGAATAATAACGAAAAAAGTTCCTCCTTATTAGATGACACTCTGGGGCTCTGAAGTGAAGTGTTCAAAATGAGAATGAAAACAACAGGAGACGCCCTGACTGGTTTTGGAGCATTGGTTGGGCGTCGTACCGCAAAGGAGAAGGTCACAGCTTTGCTTCCCCCGTCAGGGCACATGCCTGAGTTGTGGGTTCGTCCCGTCCCAGTGGGGACGCATGGGAGAGGCAACCAGTCAATCCATGTTTCTCTCCCTTCTTCTCTCCCTCTCTTCCCCTCTCTCTAAAAATAAATAAAATCCTTTTTTAAAAAAAGTAGGGATAGTGGCTTGGTTATATTCTTTTCCTTATGTAAACTAGTGCTATTTCATTAGTTTCTGTAAGCAGGGCGAGAACCAACTTTCCCACCCTATTTCAATGAATGGAAGATTAGAAATAGCTCAGATTATTTTAATTTTGTCCCGGGAGTGCCCAATTTCAGTCAGTTGGGATTGATGAATATGGGCTACACTCGGGAACAATTACTTGCCCTAAAAGTAACTCAGGTGTTAAAATTCATAAAACTTACTTGTTACAAGCTCTTGCCAGGCAGCTCAGCTGGTGGGAGCGGATCCGGATGTGCTGGGCAGCAGGTGTGGTCCCTGGTCCAGGCACGTGCAGGAGTCAGCCAGCGAATGTGTGGGTCGGGGGGGCAGCAGGTCGATGTCTGCCTCCTTCCCCGCCCCACCTCAAATTAGTAAATAAAAAAAAGTTTTTAGAAACTTATTTTTAAATGTTAAAAAATAAAGCTCAATAGGCCTTTGAAGAGGCTGTGGGTGGTTATCGGTAAGGTCGGTACAAGATTTCAGGTGCTAATGTTCAGAATTCTGTCTGTAGAGGACAGAAAAGTGGGCTGTTAAAACTTCTGTAGTTCACTTATTTGTAAATATTTTAAGATGAAATGTGCTGATGTGTAGCCCCAGGTACAGGAAGCACGTCTGGCCTGAATAGGTGTTTGGGTTTGTCCTGAAAGAATGCAGTAGTATGGGGTAGTGAAGAACTCTTTAAAATCATTTTGTTGTCAGAAAAGCTGCATTTAATAAAGTGGGTTCAGGTCATAATGTTGCTGCTCTTTTCTAGTTAATATTACAGGTCAGTGAAGTCACTGAGAATAAGCATAACAGATTTTAAAGACCATGACTCTGTCTTAATTAAAGGAAGTTTCTGCTCCAGATCAATAAGCAGGACATGAAATAGGGGATAAAAAACTTTTAAAATGCTCTTCTTCATATGCATAGTAAATTCATTTCCAGGACGGAAAATCAGTGCCCATGACAGTTTTCCACAAAACGGATTCCGAGGACTTGCAGAAAAAGCCTCTCCTGGTGCACGTATATGGCGCTTATGGCATGGATTTGAAAATGAACTTCCGGCCTGAAAGGCGGGTGTTGGTGGATGATGGATGGATATTAGCATATTGCCATGTTCGGTGAGTCGGCTCATGGAACCTGGCGTGTGAGTGCGCGCGCACTGCCACGGATGTCCCGGAGAACTGTGTCAGGGGCAGGCGTGTGTTTTCCCACTCGTGTTGCTGAATTTCTGTGCTCCCAAACCCATGCTGGTGGGGCCTGATCCGGTGACACTAGCTGATCCAAAAAGCAAAAGGGTGCATTTTTTAGGATTTTGTACCAGATTTTTAGGATTTTTAGAATATAGGTCAGGCTTTTATTTAGTAACATCATTATTTCCATTCAGTTTTCCTGAGTTCAGGTTTTTCTAAAATAGCTTCTTAAGCTGAGCTCCTTTTCCCTACTCTGACTTACATTTGATTTCAGCTGTGTTCAAGACAAATACTATTTCATTTCTGCTTAAAGCTTTTCCGCCACCTCCCCATCTCCATAATAAAACCCGATTTCTCAGGAGAGCATTTAAAATTCAGTGATCTCGCCTATCTCTGTAGTGGCATCTGGCATCACTCCCAACACATCCTGTGCTCCCGCCGCACACATCCTGCACACCCAGCCTTGCTACCTCCTTCCAGGTGACAAGCTTGTTGCCCTCTGTGCCCTTGCACACGCTGCATCTCGATGCCTTCTTTTTCGTTGCCGTCTGGGAATTCATAATCTTCCTTCGAGACTCAGCGTAGGTTATTATCTCTCTCTAGAGCATTCGTGTTCCTGACTCACGAATGTGCCCCCAGTCTGACAAGTGGATGTTCCTTCCTCTGCTTCAGCGATGCCTTAAATACCCTCGTGTTACAGCGGCAGCACGTGCTTGGTAGCTTTTTCCTTCCCCACAAAATTATCTTCTCCAGGGTAGGGGATTTTTGCTTATTTATGTTTTTCAGGCCTGCATTTAGCACAGTGTCTGGTAAATAGTAAGCAGGCACTCAAAACATATTTGTTGAATCAGTTTTTGATTGTCTCTATCAGGGGTTAGCAAACCGTTCTCTGAAGAACCAAATTATAACCATTTTAGGCTTTGCGGCCCACATAAGGTCTCTGCTGCATATTCCTGGTTGGATTTTTTTCTTCCAACCTTTAAAAATGTGAAAACCGTACTTAGCTCGAGGGCCATACGAAAACAGGCCTCCGGGTAGATTTGGCCCACAGGCTATAGTTTGCTGGCCCCTGACCTATATTATTAATTTTTTCCCCACTAAAACCTCTTTGCCCTTTAATTGCAGGGGTGGTGGTGAGTTAGGCCTCCAGTGGCACGCTGATGGCCGTTTAACTAAAAAACTCAATGGCCTTGCTGACTTAGAAGCTTGCATTAAGACGCTTCACGGCCAAGGCTTTTCTCAGCCAAGCCTAACAACCCTGACTGCTTTCAGTGCTGGAGGGGTGCTTGTTGGAGCACTGTGCAATTCTAATCCAGAACTCCTGAGAGCCGTGACCTTGGAGGTGAGTACACAAGCGTGAGTCTCCAGCTATTGACAGGATGGGGAGCCACGGAGCCATAGAGCCATAGGGTGCCCTAAGGAAAAAAATTGTTTCACCATGGCATATGACTATAACAAAGCTTTTAAGCACGGAATTGTAGCTCTGGGAGAACTTCTAAAGTTATTTTAATCCAACTACTTATTTACTTACTCTTCCCTGACAGTGTCCTTTATTCATTGTTAAGGATCTTCACTGAAGGATATTAGTGGCTGTTCCCGCTGATCATTTTTGTTTGTAAGGACATTTAGAGTTGGTGGAGGAGACAAAGCATGTGTGACTCATCCATTCCAGGAAGTACAGCGAGCGCACTGTGACTCTGGAATGCCCCAGATTTTTGTCTCTCTCACCCATCAGCAGTTCAGTCCTGGATTTAGGGGCTCTCTGTTTTTAGGTACTCCATTCTTAATGGTCCTTGGGGGTAGTTTTTCTACACTTAAATTAAAACATCTTGCTCTGCTCTGAAAATGCTTGATATCATTTCCTGGTATCCAGAATGATGAAGTTACAGCAGCTCATTTCACCCGTCATTCTCCTGCTTCTTGGTTAGATACTCTAGAAAATACGCCTGGGATAAGCAGAGTAATTATTTTGAGATTTTTTTTTAATTTTGAGGGTGTGGAGTATACACTGTGGGTTTGTATTAAGTAAATGTGTTAAGTAATCCTGAACTGTAAATCTGTTTTCTAAGTAGAAATGCTAATTGTAGGAGAAAAATCTATCCACCAAGATAATAATGGCAGAATCATTTATAACATAAAGAAAATGCAACTAACCTTTGACTTTTAGAAATTAGGAAGGAAATCAGGTATGTACGTTTAAGGATATTTATCCCACATTGCTGATAATAGTGAAGAACTGGGCCCAGCTATGTACCCAGCAGTGAGTATCTGTATATGTGTCAAATTTGTTAATCAGAAGCACCAGAAACCAGCTCCTGACTAATTTAAGCAGAAAAGGGATTTATTAAAGCACACTGGGTGATGGTAGGTATAAAACCAGTCTCAGAGGCTGCACAGCTAGACACATGTCCAAATATGCCATAAAGCTGTCCCATGTGCTGTCACTGCCACCACTGCTGGGCACAAGTCACCTCATACTGCTCGTGTTGCTTCCAGAAACTCAATATAGCTATGGCAGTTTTGCCAGAATAAATTCTCTGTGTTCCCTACTTTGAGCCAGTAACTTCCCATTGAGAGTTTGGTGCACATTATGTCTGACTGGTGGACCTAAGCCCTGTGGTTACTCTCACGCTGCAGGGAGAGCTGGGAAAGGAACTATCTGGCGTTTGGTATCTCTACAGAGAGACAAACTGTCTCAGAAGGTTTGGGGGGCTCTAAATGCAGAAAGGGAGTTCAGACATTAGGCAGCCAAAAAGAATTGCATTTGCCCGCTACGTATGGTTAAAGTTAATATGAAAGAAGGTTGAAGTGCATGTTAACAAGACTAAGGTTAAGTGAAAAAGCGGCTGCCATTTTATTGAATGTTTAGCACTGGTTATGAACCATCGAGTGATTTTTCTCGTCTTTCAACCTGGATATTGTCCAGATTTTCTTCAATTAGCACTTATCTTTTTTTTAATGTATAATATCCATCTGGTGAAGAAGAGTTTATTCATGTGTCACTGAGTGTCTATTTTTAATTTTTAATTGTGGTAAAACAACAACATTTACCTCGCCACCATTTTTAAGAGCACAGTTCAGTGGTGTCAGGCACATTCACACTGCTGTGCAGCCAGTCTCCAGGGCTCCTCATCGAGCAAAACTGAAGTCCCACACCCATTTAGTAGCAGCTCTGTAGCCCCCTCCGCCGGCCCCTTGGCAACCACCGTTCTGTTTTCTGTCTCTCTGAATTTGGCTGCTCTAAGGTACCTCCTATGAATGGAATCATACGATGTTCTTTGTTTCACTCAGATAATAGATGTAGTATCCTCAGGGCCATGTGTGTTGTGGCATGTGTCAGAATTTCCTTCCTCAGGAGCTAGCCATCCTAGTGGGTGCGAGGTGGTAGCATTTATCACTTCTACATAAAAACGTATGCATGTGAATAAAAGGCACAAAAATTGTAAAATTAGAAAATAAACCCATTTTTGTATATAAATGTCATTTAAGGGGGTTATATTTTTATATAAATGTCATAAAGTCTGAATACCTTAAAGGCCAGTTATAGACCCCAGGCCCTGGGCAGGACCGAGCAATCGGTCTGGCTCCAGGAGTCCACATGGCTTCCTGAGTACGTATGCCCGTAAAGTGTGTTTTCCTGGAATTCATCTCGCTGACTTGTTTGTCAAAGTTTAAGTTTCTTTGGCCCTTTTTTTTTTTTTTAGGCACCTTTCTTGGATGTTCTCAACACCATGATGGACACCACACTTCCCCTGACACTGGAAGAGTTAGAAGAGTGGGGGAATCCTTCCTCGGATGACAAACACAAGAACTACATAAAACGATACTGTCCCTATCAAAATATTAAACCTCAGGTAGTGAGAGATCGTTATGACATACATCACTATCTAGAAGTGACAGAGAGGATAATCAAAAGGGTACCTCCCTGAGCCAATGCCAGCATCCGGTCGACCTTTAGCTCGTTCCTCCTGATCAGACCCGAGTAGGTTTGGCACCGTGTCTGCTCCTGTTGCACACTTGCTTCAGTGTGGCCGTGGTCTCTCTAGTCAGGAAAAGGCTATTCCAGGTAGCAAGTAGACCAGTGCTGCAATACCATAGATCTCTCAAGATACCAAATAAGAAAAACAAGGTCTAGCACTAAGGGAAAGAAATTGGAGGGCATTATTTTTCATAATCTGTGAGGTAGAAGGAGGCCATAAGTAGTAACATAAATTCTTTGTACATTGATTTGCTCGCAGCACTATCCTTCAGTTCACATCACAGCTTATGAGAATGATGAACGCGTACCTCTGAAAGGAATCGTAAACTATACTGAGAAACTCAAGGAAGCCGTTGCAGAGCGTGCTAAGGACGCCGGTGAAGGTAGGAGACCACCTAGAAGCAGGGAACACACTGTTGAATGCACTGTTACCTTTAGCATACCGCTCAGAACACTACATTTTATGTCAGACCAAATCATCACCCTGAGATTTGGACAGAGTGACTACTAATTGAAGCATACATTTTAACTGTAACTGCCTTGCCTCTTTTTCAAAGGACAATATTAAAATAAGGTAGGCAAGGCACACAAAAAAAGTAAAATTAAATATTAAATATAAATTGGGGATGCCCTGTCTATCATACAGCCATTCACTCGTTTAATAGTATTAACTGAGCCATTATTCTTGGGAACCTCCGAAAAAACAGATTCTAAAGTTTTTGCTGTGGAGTGTCAGTGTCCAAAGTAGCGACTTTAATTTTCCCTAGATCTTAGTATTTTATTAACAAGAACTCTTACCCTTTCTCCTTGCCGAGACGTGCCAAGACCTTCAGGACCCGGTGGCAGGCACCACATTCGGGTTTCCGGGCAGCTGCCTCGCTCTCCCCGCTGCTGTAGTTGGTGTTTCCTGGTCTCAAGACTCTCACGCTCCACCGGGCTGCCTTCTCGGTCACAGCCTTGTCCGTGTGGCCCTGCGGGCTCTTCCATGAGCCGCTGGTTCCCCTCCCACTTTCCCATTTTCAGAAACGTATCTTCTGCTTGACCCTTGCAATCTCTTTGTAGGCAGTGCTGGTTTATGCCTTTATCCTTCACTATAATTTTAATAGATTACTTGGGAAAAGAGGGAAGAAATAGGCCTCAGTTGGCCGAAAACTTTTTAATTATTTTATCTGTTAACTCTTTCAGGCTATCAGGCCCCCAATATTATTTTAGACATTCAGCCTGGAGGCAATCATGTGATTGAGGATTCTCACAAAAAGGTATGTCCTCAAGCCCCTCTCAGTTGCCAGATCCCCAGGTGGAGAGGCCTCACACTCCAGGTTGAGTGGTCGTGGCAGGGTTTGTGACAGCCGCTTTACAAGGGCAGGGCTGTGACCCCAACCCAACAGGGTGAGGAAGAACACGAGTCAGCCAGGGGAGGAGGCGCCCTCTAGCGCCTGTGGGCTCTGTTAACATGATTGAATCTTCATTGTTGGGAGCCTCTGCCTCTGTCCCAAATAAAAGTATCCCTGCCGTAAATCACCAGCTTCAGGGCTGGGTGAAGAAGGTGGACAGACAGACTTAACACGGCAGTTTTACTACAAAGGCCTTCAATCTAATTTGTTTAATGTCTCTTTTAGATTACAGCTCAAATTAAATTCCTGTACGAGGAACTTGGACTTGACAGCACCAGTGTGTTCGAGAATCTCAAGAAATACGTAAAATTCTAAAATGTTGTATTCAATGGGAATTGGGAACATTGAAGTATTTTCTAGTTTTATTGCTGTTGGGTTAGCAAAAGTGAACGTTTTTTTAAGTTAGTGAATAGTTTATAAAAATTTGCTTCTCTCTCCAAATTTTGTTTAGTGTACATCTCGCTCGTGCTGTTCTCTTCTTGGTGTATGTGCTCCTTAACCTGGGAAAGTAGTTTTCTAATCACGCCCCTTAGAAGGACGTGCAGCAGGGGGTGGAGGAAGGATTGGTCACAGCAGAACTCCTCCCTCCCCATCAGAACAGCTCCGTTTCTGTCCGTTTCACTGAAATTTTCTTTGAACAGTTTACAAATCAAGGCCCTGCCTCTTTGCTAATGAACATTTTTGGTGGTAAGTCATCCTCTAGTTCCTGTGCCTGTATTTTATGGAGTAAGAACATTCTTCACATTAAAATGCACTAGATATTTCTAATAATCTGGAATCCTAAGGCATTCTGATGATCTCTGTTGACGCCATCTCAGTAAAGTTACGAGTTCCTGCAAATGATCATTTTCTTTAAAACATTTTATTATTCTTTAAAAACATCGGAGAAGTTTTCCAGAAGCAGTTACATTCAAGTTCATAAAGTTTACCTAGCAGCATGGTATACATGAAATTAATGCAGATGCTTAGAACCGAGCAGAACGCCGGTGCCTTCATCTCTGCCCTGGAGGCATCTAACACAAGCTGTACAGGATGTTGAATGTGCTGGAGTAGCAGGCCCGGCTGGAGACAAAGCATCTGTCTCTGAAACCGGGTTCGTAGTGAAGGGGACTCTCTGTGCTGTATTCAAGGATGAGGCCTTCCCCCTTGTCCGCCATAACAGCTTGTGTATCAACTTCACTTCCTCTGTTGGCGGAACTGGTACTTAACCTTATCCTCACTTTCGTGGGAATACTTGAAATCATGTCCTTTAGATTTAGCTGTGATGATTCTCCAAAATTCAGAACCACGAGAAGGATTCTGTCCATGCCATCCATTTCTCTTGTGTACACAACAAAGTGGCCACTGGTCCCCAAATAGCAGAACCAGCCCCTGCTGAGGAGCAGCTCGTTGGCACGAAGGAAGCTTAATTCTTGATACAGCGTTAATGCTGATCTGGGCTGAGTCTTTTGGACCTTTAAAAAAAATAGGTATTAAAAAAGTATTAAGATAAATGTTTGATTCTACGTGTCTTTAAAAAATATTTCTAGTATCAAATAAATTTTCCCCAAAAAACTTGCTTCCGTTTTGCCCCTTATACTAATCACCAAACTGAGCACTAAGAAGTAGGCCGGAGTAGTTTACTTAACTGCTGGCAGAAACGGCAAATGCAGGGTTTCACCTTGTTGTTGGCGCATGCGCTACATCGTGGCCGGCGGTGATGTAGAGGCCAACTTTGACTTCACTAAACAAGTGTCTGTGTCTGAGTTAATGGATATTGGACCTGCCTGAATAAAGCCCCTGTCTGGCCTGTGTGGTCACTGGCAAAAAAGCAGCCACCATGGCCATGGACTCTGGGAACTTCTGGGGACCTGGGGCTACTCTGTTCCCTTTTGCAGAATAATGTGTAGGTTGCCATAACTTCAGCTGCGTAAAGCAAAAGTTAGTGCTCTTTTTAAAACCGTTAAAATAACATGTACGTTAAAGAAAAATTGGATTTACTTATTATTAACAACATACATAATTTAATGTTGTATTTTTCTTGGGTTTTTTCCTTTAACATTTCAAGCATCTTCTGTTATTATATAACTTCATAAATGTCACTTTAACGGCATAATAATTCTGTTACATGGTTATACCATAGGTAACCATTACTTTTCATTTCAAAATTCAAGTTTCTAATATTTCCTTGTATTCTTAATGCCCCCTATATTTGGAATCTGTATTTAGGATGTAAGTGTCAGAAAGACAGTTACTGTGTCAGAGTGTGGACACTTGATACACGACGCCAGATTCTCTGTCCGAGCTGTTGCCGAACCAGTGACGGTGTGTGGTGTTTACTTCCTTGTCCTCTAACCGGCGATGCTGGCGGTGGCGGCTTTGGTGGTGGGTTGGGGGCAGGTGCCGACTGTGCAGTCTTTAACAAGTATCTATCGAATGGATGTTTAAACTACGTTTACTCTCTGTTGACCAGGTACAAAGGTATTTATGGTACATGTATATGGTATATGTATATGACTCGTCAGATTACTATCAGCATTTTCCATAGCCTTAGATAATGCATGAAAAGGCCTACTTCAGTACCACTCACAGAAGAAGGGCCCAGTAAGTGTTAACTACGATTTTTGTCTACCTGATTTACCACTTTCGCAAAGTGTGTTGAAGTGTCTCTCTGTGACTGTGGACTTGTCAGTTTCTCTTTGCGTTTCTCAGAGTACTGGTTTTATATATTTTGAAGTTATTGTTAGACACATAGATTCATGATTTGTAGTGGAATGTTCTTTTATCAGTTTTTTAAAATTTGCCTTCGTCTCAGTGCTTTTCTTATTGAATTCTATTTTGTTGGCTATTAAATATTTCCACACATGCTTTTTTGTAACTTTCCTTTTTTTAGTAGGAAGTGCATGTATGCAGTATAAAACTCAATTATAGGAAGAATATGTAAATATTTCAAATAAAAAGGTTTTCTTCAACACCCTTCCCTAGCTTCCCAGTGCCTCTGTCGGAGATGGACACTGTTGCTGTTTACATATTTTTTCATTTTTTTTTTTTTATGTATCACGAAATGAGCCTTCTGTGCTTCTGCAAAGACACAGAGACACACTTTCTGTCTTACACATGTGGCATCTTACCATTCTGTACTTTTTTTACTATTTAGCACATGTTAGAGATGGTCTCATGTCAGTGCACATAGAACCTCCCTCATTCTTTTTAAAGTTGCATATTAGTCCATTGTTGTGTAGATCAATCACAATTACACATGTGATTAAATTACATTTGAACCATAGGTAAAGATACAGGTACCTAGGAATGAAATGATTCCATTGTGTAGATTAACCATAATCACACATAGGATTAAATTACATTTAAACCATATCTAAAGGTACAGATATATGGGAATAAAATCAGTTGGTCTAAAGGGAGCTAGGCTTGCTAATAGACCTCCATAAAATTTCCTTAATAACTCAGAGCTCTTAGTCCTTCCAGTGAGGAGTTGTGTGCTCTGTATGGTGGTTCGCATGGTATGCTTCATCCTAGTTTGTATGGGCACAGAAACGTGACTTGGAAACTGCATGAGAAGTTCTGTGTGACTGATTAAAGAGCATCAGTTAAGGTTTCAGACTCATCTCCCGTTGCGGGAGTCAGCATCCCATTCTCATGGGCACTCACATCAACATTCACAGTGTTGTAGTCCGTGCCAGTGGGCAGCCAGCTGCGGCTGCCCTCGGAGAAGCCAGCATTGGAGCTGTTGTCCCACTGCATTGGTGACTTGGAGAGAAGGGTCGTCTGCGTCAAAAGATCATAAGGAGAAAACAGTGGTCTGGTTATGAAATGAATTGTAATTTGGCCATAATTTGCTACATAATGATTTCATTACTTACATTTCTTAGCTGTACTTGTATCATTAGCATTCATAATGAAAAGATCTTAACGTTCAGTACATAACTCGTTCCACACTTTAAATTGGAAAAATAGTTGATGGCGTCTCGGGTTTGAATAGACAATGCTAACTGAACTTTGATACATGCTTGGACTCTGCTGCTTTTCCCTGAAAATGAGCAGCGTCAGATTTCAAAATGTGCCATTACAACTCTTCTACTCGGATGCAGTGGTGACCACCACACATGCAGCTGTGCACGGTGAGCCTGAGGTCTGCCCTCTCACCAGCTTGGTCATGGAGCGCGAGCATGCACACACAGATTTAGGAGCTGAAATAGAAAGCGTTCCCTTTGACCAAATATTAGGGAACTTGGATCTCATACAATTGAAGCTAATAATACAAATCATAGGCTCAAGATTACTCATTTACCCAAAACACAATTATGAGAGTCATAGCCTCAAACAAAAGCAAAACATAAACAACCCAACACGTCTGAGGCTGCACGTGAGTTACTTCTGTTGAAACAAGAACCCTTGTGCCATGGTCAGGGGAGATGTAGTGATACAGACACTGTAAGTAAATGTTTCTGGATGTGGAGAGGGCATGAATCATACTCCAGACTCAAAACTGGTTCTCAAATTTGTTTTTGTCTAAAGACTATTTTTAAAGAGGGGACAGGAGGGTGAGAAACATCGATATGTGGTTGCCTCATGCACCCCTGCTGGGGGCCTGGCCCACAACCCAGGCATGTGCCCTGACTGGGAATCCAACCAGTGACCCTTTGGTTCTCAGGCCGGCACTGAATGCACTGAGCCACACCAGCCAGGGCTGGTTGTCAAATTTTAGTGTGCCTAAGAATCAGCTGGGAAACATCTTTAAAATACAGATTCCTGGCCCTGGCCGGGAAGCTTGGTGGGTTAGAGCATCATCCCGATTCACCGAGGTTGTGGGTTCGATCCTTGGTCAGGGCACATAGAAGAATCAACCAATGAATGCATAAATAAATGGAACCATAAATCACTCTTTACCTCCCCCACCCCACCCCCCCCTTCTGTCTCTCTGAAGTCAGTTTAAAAATAAAATGTAGATTCCTGGACTCTACACAAGAAATTTCGGTTGTGTCTCATTTTTTAATTTATTCTTAGGGGTAGGGAGGGAGAAAGAAGAGAAACATCCCCAACCAGGTGTCCAGCCAGCAACCCAGGCATGTGCCCCGACCAGGAATCCCACCCAGTGACCTTTTGGTTTGCCTGATGGCACCCAACCCTCTGAGCCACACCGGGCAGGGCTGTGTACGGGTTCCCCAGCCAGGAAGGCTGAGAGTTCTTACTGTCTTTAACAGTAAGAAAAGCAAAATAATCATGGTTTTTAATTGTAGAACAGAAATAGTAAATCATCTGCTTTGGCAAGAAGGAGTATATGGTATAGTGCATGGTTAAATCATATTAACTTACGACATCATAGCTTTCATTGAGATTTGGGGCTAAAATATTCCCCATTCCTATTTCTTCTCCGTAGTAAGTGATGGGGGTTCCAGGAAGCGTGAGAACCAGCATGTTCATGGTGTTGACGTACTCTTTCCCCAGACGAGAAGTCAGCCGGGCTCTGTCCGGGCCACCGGTCTAAAAGGCATATATTTTTAAGAATACAACTCTGTACGCAGTTTTCCAGAAGATTCACCATTTCACGAAAAGTTCATCAGGCAAAGAACAAGGTTGTTAACATGGAGACATTGGTATCGGCAACCCTGGGGTTGGGTCCCAACCCTGTTCCTTGCCGCATAACTGGCCAATTTACTGTCTTGGCCACTATGGTCAACAAAATAATTTACTTCACAATCACACTGCAAGTCCGATGAGGTGTGTGAGGGTACATACAAATACCTTTGCACATCTGAATAAGAGATTATTTGACAGGGAAAGAAACAACTGTCCCCCACAGAGAGCAGGACAAGGACAGATCAGGACGGGTGGAAGGGACGGGGTGATAGAAAAACCGCCAATGTCTGTGACTTGTGAACTACTCAGAACAAATGGTAAAAGATAAATCAACTTCTATAAGGAAATTTACGTAGCCATGTAGAAATTTCTGTCAAGTTTTCTGTTTTTAAGTATGGTAGTTCTATGTTTAATGGTCCAGTTACATATTGTAACACCTAGTCCTTATTTGAGTCCATTCAAACCACCTCACAGCTCTCTCCATGTACAGACGCAACTCCTCCTCACTCGCCTATGTGGAGCACAGCACTTTGCTGCTTGAAAAGTACTTTGACACCTACGCTAGGTCTCCTTTCCCCTCTCCACCACAGCGCTGCCCAGTATCCTCTCCATTTTACACGTGATGAAACTGGGACTCTGCATCCCCTATTCAAGTCGGAAGGAGGCAGAGGCAGCCTTTGAACCTGAGTCTGAGTGCAGGAGCTTGGTTGCCACAATTCAGGGAAAGGGAGGCTGCTTTTTTCCCCACTTAGATATACTAAAATTATCTTTACAACGACCTATTCTGGCCATTGTAAAGTATTTTTCTATTTTTTTAATCCTCATCCAAGGATATGTTTATCGGTTTTTAGAAAGAGAGGAAGGGAGAGAGCGAAACAGCTACTGGCCGCCTGCTGCGCATGCGCATCTGGGGGATCGACCCCGCGACGTTTTGGTGTGCAGGATGACACTCCATCCCATTGAACCACCCAGCCAGGGCATATTTTTCTATTTTTATGGACAGAAAATTAGGTCAAATTTTGCCTCCACTTACTCTTTTCATTATCTTAAAAGCATCTGACAAGAAACCCTGGGATATTCAAGACTTCTGGATTTAGAACACTCCCGCCACCCCCACCAGAACTGTTCCTACAGGTAAGTCCCAGCAGCGGACAGAGATCAGGGCCTCCTGCAGGCTGAGGCCCCGTCCCCTGGGATGCCGGAGACTTGCAGTATGTGAAAAACAAGTGCTGAAACCACGGTATAAACCATGAGATCCGGGGCACTTGTGGAACGGTGCACCAAGGGCCTCTGAAAATCTCCATCATAGGAGAATGCTGGCAAAAGCCAAAAAGCCACTTTTTTAGAACTCTAGAAATTAGCTAGAGGCTTGCAACAATCTAAGGAGTATTCAAGAAAAACAGCTGGATCTCAGAACAGCAAGCTATGTGTCATTGTAACTTGCCCCGATTTCATGCCCCTCCCCTGAGATCTGCGATAGCGTTGCGAACCAGCAGACTTGTAACTACAGTAGCCATGACAGAATAGGCAGAGATCACCAAAAGATCTCTGGAGAGAAAACGGTCACTGTCTGACCTCTCTAGCAGCTTGGATTTGGGGGGTTTTCCCTTTATCTGATATGATTTGAGCTGATGCTGCAAATAGCCCCATCTCCAGAGCATTTGCTGAAAAGAGCCAGCAGCAGTTAACATCACACCTGTCCGGGGAGGGGGAACAAGTGGGGATAAACAGAGACTGCCCAAGAAACCTGAAGGCTGGTGAGTGAGATGTCCATAAGGGGCTCTGACCTGCTCCGGGAATCCGGAAGGCTACACCGGCATGCAGGGCAGAGCAGGTGCCCAGGGGAGACCTGAGACTGACTGGTGCAAGGCATTTAAGGAATAGCCAGTCATTAGGAGGATTAATCCAAGAAAGTCACTAAAGAAACAGCAACAAACACAAAGGAGGGGCCAACATGAATTCCAGAATTTCCACATTACATTTTTTAAAATATCCAGTTTTCAAAACAACAGCAAAGGGACTATAAGAGTATGAAGAAACAGGAGTGGGTGGCCCATACATAAGGGGGGAAGGATTCAATAGGAAATGTGGTTCAGAAAACCCAAACACTGCACTTACTAGGCCAAGATTTTAAATCATCTGTTGTACACATACTCAGAGACCTAGACTATGAAGACTTTTTTAAAAGTTATGATGAACAATGTCTCATCAAATAGCTACTATCAATGAAGAGAAATTATGAAAAAGAACCAAGGAGAAATTTCAGTTGAACAACACAGAGCAGTGAAAAGCCCAGTGGAGGGGCTCGGCAGATTTGGAGTGGCGGAGGGTTGGGGGGAAATGGAAGACGGACCAATTGAGACGATAGTCAGAACCAGAAGGAAGAGAATGAAGACAAATGAGAAGAACCTGGTCAGAAGCTGGGACACGCCTGGCTCACGGAACAATCACTGAATAAGGGAAAGGTGAAGGTCACGGAGACACAGACATCCTTCAGTTTAGAGGTGACTATTCCACAAGCTCATTGGCACCCGACACGCTGAGCTGGGTGTGGGCACTCACCATCCAGTTAGGCCACTTCCCTTCGGGCATACGTTTCATCCAGGATGTGATGGTCTCGAACACACTGTTCCCAGAGGGACTGTCAAGCCTCGTGAGGTAATCGTTGAAGGGAAAGTCCGCTTCTTGGACAAAAGGCAGTCCGTAGTACATCATGGTGCTGTCAATGCTGTCCCTATAGGCTTCAGTCCCCATGAACCTGTAAGAATCGACAGGGTACAATGTCTCCAGGGCCTGGGGAAGCACTTAATTCTGATGAACAAGATGCGGGAGGTGGATGCGCGCTGTGAACCATATCAGGCTAGGACTCACCAGAAAGCAGAGTCAAGCCAGATGACCAAGAAACGACACGCTGCATCACCTGGACAATTTCTCATTGTAATAAACCCCCAAAACTAGCCTAATACTAAGGCCATGTCTAAGAGTTAAACGGTTGGATCTCAATCAGTGTTGTTTTTTCTAAATCTAATAACTCAGTGGCTTCCAGGAAGACGAGCAATTCTCATCACCCCAGTTAGGATTTTCAGTATATGTCTGCACATAAGGTAAAGGGGGTTTTCTCCCAAAAGAAACTTCACCTTGTATTTGAATCCTTGTGAAGTCTCACTTTAACAGGGACGCACTTAGTTATCAAAAACCAAATACTCTTCAGGGAAGACCCGTTGGCCTGAATGACCCACATCGGTGCCGGTGTTCGCTGTTGGAGACACTGCATTGATGGGTGTGCCTGGAGCCCAGCGTCTCCGCCCCCATCCCCTCTCTGCCGTGACTGTGTGCACGGCCATGACTGTGTGCGTGACCACGCCTGCATGCTCACAGTCTCAGTTTCCTCATCTGTAAAATGGGATGGTAATGAGAGGACCTACTATAAGGAGGAGAAAGTTCTTTAACTCCTTTTGTATTGATTCTGTTGGGTGACTATATAGGCATAGTAAGGGATAAGTTTATTTTGTTTATTGCATGCTAGACACTGTTCTAAATGCTTCACATACATCATCTAATGTAATCTCACAACAGCCTTATAAGGGTGTCGCTATCCCCTTTTAATTGCTGAGAAAACCGAGAAAACAGCCCCAAACAGTCCCTCCAGGCCCATCTGAGCCCACAGCTGCGCTCCTCACCAATGGGATCCACTAACGGTTTAGCTGCAACATCTGGATTCATACTATACAAGGATGCTGACAGGTCAAGTAATAACGATGACTAGCATTTAGATAACACTGTCTTTTAATTTGCACAAAATTCTTGTGAAAAAAAGTACCGTGGTTATTAGCATTTTATGAAAGAAAACTGCAAATCAGCGAGGTCAAGCAACGTGACTGAATGGACCAGGCCCTGGCCTCCCCGAGCTACAATACATTGTGATTACGCAGGTCTGTTTGATGGTAACTTGAACCTCTTGCGAATGTTTGGATGTGAGGGCTGAACTGCTGCACCCGTGGAGTATGGGCCTCTGCCCTATGGTTACCTGTATCTCCCAGGCTCCGTGCTGTACTGGTCCATCGTCTGCCGGAAGCTCCGGACGATGTCGTGCATCCCCACCTGCGTGGTGGTGAAGTCATGGTACAGCTCCGAGTAGTGTGTGACTGTGTCCTTTGAAAACAGGACAGCACAGTTACCATCACTGCCCGTGTCCAATGCCCACAGCTGGCCTGCTGTGGCTACAGACCATGTCTTTGGAGTTCTCAAGCCAAGACACGTGGTCAGAGAAGGTCCCAGCATGCTCAGTGCTTAAGGGGTCTCATGATGGAGAACATTCATGATTATCAGTATGTCATGCGATGCTTAAATTATTAACTATACATCTAGTAAACAAATTTTACTGAACATGCAAACATTGAAAACAGGCATGTTTAACAAAATTCTCCTCCTAAACGTTTAATTGTCCTAAATGTTCCAGACACTTTCAAAGGCAAACAAAACAAATAATCTAAATGATTATGGAGCTCATTATTACACCTACACTTTATCTGCTCACAAATTATTAATATCATGCACTTAAACCTGGTTTTTTAACCACTTTTTTATTTCCACTGTTATACTCCCCTGCGGTTTCGATAACTTTCCCTGATATTCATGCTGTGCCTTCCTAGGGTCACAGTAATCTCGAACCCACAGAGATGTTACACTGTCTAACGCAGGCCACAGCTGTGAGTCCCAGAGCAGCAGGCTGGACAAGCCAAACACGAGCCGCTGTCCATTAGCGGACCCTTTCTTCAATCAGCGAACTTCCACATGAATTTTTTGGAATCTTAGCTCTCTTCCTGGAATTACATATTCTTTAAGTTTTTCTTGGATGGCACACAAATCCCATTGCTCTTATCATTTGTCAAGACTGGAAATGTACGCCTTTCTTATGACATCTCATTAGTAAATAGCAAGATTGTTTTGCGATTTCTCTCCAAGGATGAGCACTTCTCGTTGGGACAACTAATTCATCACCATTTTCTCCTTTTTGTTGAAAATAATGTGCCAAAAAAATGTCTTAATCATAATGTGCCCTCGGGATGTGCTCTCATAATTAGCCCATACATGGCCAACCCCCCTGAAGTTGATTGGTTTGTTTTAATGAAGTCATAAGTACTCGTAAATCTGTTATTCAGGACAAAAGTTTAGAAGCTTGATAATAAAGTTGATAACCATATGAATTTCATTTTACTTGCTTTATACAAAGGGCATCATGCGATATATAATAATTTTAGATTTTTTTTTTGCTACACATTACAAATGTCTCAGACTAAAAAAGAAAGTGCTCTGCTGACATTTTTCAGAAAATGAAAAAATATCTAAAACCAAACTTTACCGGGATTTGGGTCTTATTCACTTGGGCCTCATCTCTCAGATGCTTTGCTTCTAGAAGGAATTTAACAGCCTCGAAACTAAAGCCATCGACACCCTTTGTGAGCCAGAACTGTATAATTTCCTAAAGTGAAGAAGCAAAATACTTGGTTACATTAACTACCCATTATCACAATATCTGATATTTTATCTGTTAATAAAACAAACATCTCCACATACAAAACACGCACAGCCCTCATAGTATATATTTATCCATTTAGCATAGTAGTGCCTCAGTAGAATAAACTCAATAATTGCATTTGTGGGCTCCCATGCTTCTCCCATATTTGAATTCAGAATGTTACATTTGTAACTGATGTTATAAGCCTGTTCCCAAAGTTTAAAGAATCCATTCAAAATGAAAGATAGGACTCAGGAGAAACTGGGAACCACATCCTCCTCGTGCCAGTTCCTTAAAGGTCACTCCACACAGAGAGAAGACAAACAATTAAGCGCCCCGTCATGTAAGGCCCTTCCTCCACCCCGGGAGATGCGTGAAGGGAAGCCTGCAGCTTCGTTGCTGTTTCCCTCGCCTTTGACACGCTGCCTGGTACCTAGTGAACCAGTCAGAATAAAAGAAGGCAGTGCAGCGAGCCAGAATGACTTGAACATGGATGGTGTGATCCCGTTGGGACACCAAAGGACAGCACACTCCCTGGCGTGTCTACAGAACAGCTGGGGACACATGACAGGGTCACCTAACGATGCAGGGCAGAGCACAGCTCAACCTTAGCAGCGGAGAGTTCTCTGTCTGCAGGACTGTTGGAGCTCCAGGGTGATCAGGTTTACCACGGGTGAGCACTACCAAAAAAGGAAGAGCTAGTGTTTGAACTTGGCTGGTGGGATTTCATCGGGGAGTGAGATGAGAGGAGCATTCTGAACTGTCTGCGGGACAGCATGAACCCATCGTGGAGGGCAGACTGACTCCAGTCATCCTATGTTGGGGCATTTGGGAGGAGTAGGCCTTGAAAAGCTGAGGGCTCAGGTCCCAGCTACCCGTCCCACCCCAAGGCATCCCCTCTCAGCCTGGCCTGTGCCAGCGCTGACCACAGCTACCCTTCTGCAAAGGGACAGTGGCTCTCCCCACTCTGCTCTTGGCTCATCCCTCGATGAACAGAAGGTTGTATGAGAATGTATCACATTAGAGCAGAGCCACCTGTAATTCAAAGTACTAGAGTTAAGTAGCCAATCTTCACCTATTGAGGGGAACTGAGACCTAGAACCCCAAGGAAGACTATCCCCGAAATCACTTGTTTGAAGTGTTTCTTGTCTCTACAAGTGCATGTGGCACCTCAAGGGCGCTGCAATTCAGGCATCTCAGAACTGTCAAGAGGCTGAATGCAAGGGTGCATACAGCAGAGGTCAGTTCCCCGAAAGTGACATTTTTGAGTGGCAAAGCTTGAAAAATGTTTTCAAATCTAAGCAGGCTCTGCTGCTGGCAATCCTTAGCATGGACACATTGATGCAAATAACTTTAAGTTGGCACTACCCAGCGGAATTTTCCTCTGCATACAAACCCCACAAATTTGTTGTTACCAGCATCTTAACTTCTTACCAAATGTACTCATTCAATACGTATTTGGGTTCCAGCTCTGGGCCGGGCACTTAGCTCAGCCTTGGAACTACTGGCACAAGCAAAACACGGCAGACAGGTCTGGGACTCCCAAAGTTTTGCTACAACCCCCAAGTAGACAAAATTGTAATGCAAAAATATTTCAATCAAAGCCAGGATAACACTTTAAAGGAGAGCAACAAGGTAACACAAGAGGGTGAAATAGGAGAATCTGCCCAGGAGGTCAGCACCACAGGATGGCAAGAAGCGAGGGCAAATGGTTAGAGACTGAGCTAGAAAAGTCAACAGATATCAAGGCACCTCATTTGTAGAGCAGGATCTAGGTGGGTTTAGGTCCCAAGCTTAAGGACCCCTCATTTGGATGAGCCCCTTCCTACCTATCTTCTTTCCTCCTTCTAAATAAACGCTCAGTTTTTTGTACCTAATTTTATGGTCTTTATTTTAAGAAGAACCCCAATTTTTACAAGCTTTAGACCCCACACAGCCAGGAATTTTTATGTGGAGTACCTGTGAACCCACAGGTCTGTTCTTACTAGCATCTGTACTTCTTGCCAAATGTATTCATTCACTAAGTATTTGAGTTCCAACTCCAGGCCAGGCACTCAGCTAAGCCCTGGAACTACAACCACGAGCTACACACAGGTGGCGCTGTTTGCACTAGAGGGGACAGTGGAAGAGGACCAGGGTGGGACCAGCAGCTGCGCTGCTGCCAAGCGGCCCGTGCAAAAACATCCAACACCGTGATGTTGGAAACACAAAGCTCTGAACACTGATTTCCTGAAATAAATCTCCTAGTTTTCTTCTTGGAGTCCTCACTCACTTAGGGAGGGGTCCTCAGCCTCGTCAATGACCTACCCAACATCACAGGGAGAGAAAAGGTTGTCCCAGCAGAAGCTGACGGCCCAGGCAGGGGTTTTCACTATAGTCCAGCAAGAGATATACTATCCTTGTTTGAGGAAGCAAAACTGAAAAGCTGGTGCTTATTTTTCAGCGTCATTTTAAATGCTGAGGTCTCCACCCAGATAGTCCAAAATTTGCTCTTGAGAAAAATTTGCTTCTTGCTATTATTTATGCTCTCAAACAGGAGAGAAAAGAGAGCCCTGATTTTATCATTAACCCTCCCTTTACTCCAGTGAAGCTCTCCCAGGGTGTTGTGGTGCCGGGTGTGGAAGCGGGCCCAGGGCCTGGTTCTGCCAGGGCTGGATCACCCATGCGAGCACCCAGGACTCTGGGGACCGTGCGCTGTGTCCGCGATTCCTGTCCAACTCCCACGCCATCACACCGTTCTGCTTCTCCCCAAGCACTTGTTCATTCTTTTCTCCTTAAGCAACTTCTTGCTGTGAGTAAACAAGGGGTTATTTCAACATTACTGATAGCCAAATTCACGACACCTTGAGGCAAACCTTTTAAGATGCCCAGTTACTGGGCCCAGTTACCTAAAAAGCCAAGTCCGGGAAAAAGAAGCTCCACTCTCCCATGATGATGGGTAAGACCTCCTGATAACGGCACAAACCCCACGTGGTCCATCGCAAGAAGGAATGAGGAAGCATAGGATGCTTCAGAAGTGCGGAAAGAAAACTGTATTCTCTGTACACAGGCAAAGGAAAGAAAACGGACCGCAGTGCTGCTCTGAAATCTTGGTAAAATTCTCTGCCAAGCCCCGCAAAAGCAGGGTGTGGAGGAAGGATCCTGGCTCTGGAATCCGAACCCTGCGTGTCCCATCCTCTCTCCCCCACAGCCCAGCTGCACGAGTAAGGGCATCAGCATAACCTCACTAAAGCTTAAATAAAGTAACACCCACCTGCAGGGTCTCTGTGAGGTTAATGAGGCATCGCTGCTAGAGTCAATCGACATTTCAGACTTTATGTATTCTGATCTCCGTGGTGGTTGACGCTGCGGACTAACCTCAACTTCCACGAACCCTCCCCTTCCTGCCGGACACCCGGCCCCTGGGTGGCCGCTCCTTGTCTGTGCGCTCGGCAGGCATTCAAACATCTACGCTCCTTCAGGCTCCCTCTTACACCTTCTCTTCACGTCACTTCACAACAGTATTTACTCATGTATCTGTCCACTTATTGATGATTTAACAAGTACTTACATGACAAGGACTACACTGTCCCAAGTGCTCTCCGAAGGTTAAACCCTTCCTCCCCAAACAACCCTGCGAGGCACGGACTATTATTGTTCCTATTTTACCAACGAGGGAACTGAGGCACAGGAAGATGATGACACACCCTGACCAAGGTCATAGAGTAAGTGGTGGCACCAGAACTGGAACCCCATGGCACCCTTACCTGTAGGAAGGTCCACCAACACCTGGCCCTCATTCCCACAAACTAACAATCAGCTGAAGCTAAGCTGCAACTGACCCTCGTTCATCTCAGTCTGCCCAGCTCTCCCACTGATGAGCCCAGCTCTCTCCTGACCTCTGCAGGCACTGACCATGCGTCGACAAGTCCCGGAGTTGGATCTCCAGACCTGACGCATCTCTGAGCTCCATGTCCTACACTGACTCCCCATTGAATACTTGGACGTCTCAGAGAGAGCTCCAATTAGGACATCCCCCTCCACTGCCTGTGCCTCCCGTCTCAGGGAACGGCACCAGCACTCAGTCAGCATTCAAATTCCAAACCTGGGGGTCACACCGACCCCTCTCTAAGTCCTGATGATTTCTCTGCGACCCCGCGCCACTTCCCGGGGCCAAAGCCCCAGCATCGCCTTCCCGATCACTGTCCCACCCTCTTTCCTGGCCTCTCAGCCTCCAAGCCTGCTCCACTCAGACCTCTTCTCCAAAGGCAGACTGATTTTTCAAAATGCAAATTTTGAAAAAATTATTTCCCTGTCCGAGACCTTTTAAACCCAAA
The DNA here is from genome assembly GCA_039655065.1 of Glossophaga mutica. Lineage (NCBI taxonomy): Eukaryota > Metazoa > Chordata > Mammalia > Chiroptera > Phyllostomidae > Glossophaga > Glossophaga mutica. The sequence continues at coordinate 142,475,428 of CM077308.1, forward strand.
TCCTCACCACAGCCTTCAGTGCTGCTCAGATCTCGTCCCTCCCTAGTCGTGCTGAGTCAAGCCCCCTCCCCTACAGCACTCCCAGCCTTTCGGGACACTCCCGTCCCTTCTGCCACGCCCTAATCCAGGCTTTCTCTCTGCTGGAAACACTCCCACCCAGGCCTCTTCCCTTAGCCCGTTCCTACTCACCCACTGGGTGCCATCGCTTCCTCTGAAAACCTCCCCTGACCTCTCCACTCCACAGCTCCCTGCCCAGGTTGGGTGCCTGCCCTGTGCGCCCCCGCTGCCCACTGTCACGGCCACTCAGCACACTGTACCGCAATTGCCTGTTTGCCCACCGCCCCCTTCAGCATACAGGCCCCTGGCGGCTACAACTATGGTTGGGCTCACTTACCAACCATGGTAGCCCTGGCTTCTGATCCACATGCGATGCATCTAGTTAAACGAGTAGATGATTTATAATAATAATAAAACATATAACGTAGGAGGTGCGATAAACGCTGCGGTTGTCATCATCGAGCACAGACAGGGCTGGCTCATTAAGCAGGTAGTGAGTTTTATTTTCAGCTGAGCAGCGTGTCTCCAGCAGTGCCACGCGCAGTGCGGGTGCTGCAGAACGGACACATTCTGGATTCCATCTCACACTGGGAGGGCGTCTGGGCTCCCTGTGTGCAGCTGCTGTGAATGCACTAACGCCCCAGGATCCCCTGCCCTGGGGCTCAGAACTCCCTCCACATGGCAGGTCCAGGGTCATCCTGAGCCCTGGACATGGGGTCGGAGCATCTGGAGTCTCTTCTTCCCTGTGCCACTAATCTGCTGAGCCCACTGGGTCACTTCACCTCTCCAGGCCTCAGTTTTCTCATTTATCAAACAAGACATTTGGAGTGCAAGTAAAAACAAAAGTAATTGGACAAATCACCTTCTCCAAGAAGACTTTCTGACTTTTCTAGCTGAAAACACTCAAGCCCTCAGAAGTTCATGGCGCAGCCAAGTCCCCTGACGACCAGAGCAAGGGGGAGGACAGAGGAGAAGAGAGGGGGGTGCTTTGTGCTGGGCGTCCCCTGCACGCCAGCCTCCCACGATGCAGACAATCTGCAATCCGATGGGAACCTGGAGGCAGAAGTACAGATTGGTATGCAAACCAATTCCAAACGCCTGCTCACCACAAACCCTCTGAGTTTCAAAAATTAATCTGCTTAACTACCAAAGAGATAAGTGCTGTGGGGGGTATAGGTGGCTGTTGAGAGTTCAGTTTATGTGAAAGGTCACTTTCCAGAAGCAAAGAGCCTTCCCTTCTTGGCCTTTCTGATTTACTTCTAATAGTAAATCTTCTAAACCAACCTTGCAAATAATATCTAACCTCTCAACTAGAGACAGTAATGATTCATCCCAAGAGGGATTACATCCTGCAAAACTAGTAAATAAGGCTCCTAGTCAAGAACTTAACTACTTGGATGCCTGCAAAAGAGCATATAGGGTAGTCAAAAATAGTTAATGTATTGGCTGGCCCATTTTGGCAAAACTTACCACACTTATCTAAATGTCTCTGGACAATCCACCACAATTGCCGCTAGGAGCCTGTAGAAATCCACCGCCTGATGAACCCACCGGATTATACTCTCACTTAGGAATTTCGAACTGAAAACCTCCTTGAAAAAAATGTATAGGAAACTGAAGCACACAGAGAGAAACAGTTTGCCTCAGGTCGGATGTGGAGTTGTGGTTAAGAGCAAGGACTTTAGAGTCCCAGTGCCTGGGTTCGAATTTGAGTCCTCCTCTCCCCAGGTGGGTGACTTCACCTGCTTAGGCTTCAGCTTCCTTCTCTGCAAAACTCTCCCGAATTAGGGTTGTTCTGAGCATTAAGCGATATGATCCAGGCAAAGCACTTGGCACAAATGAGTGCCCAATAAGTGTACATGGGAGGAAGGGGGAGGTATGGGATTGCAAATGATCTTAGGTAATGGAGAAGCAGAGAGCCCACACTCCACCTGAGACGTTTAAAACTAACCCCTAGTTAGTCCGCTAACTGTGTCTACGACCCCTTAAACTTCTACTCCCTCATCCCCCAAACAGACAGGGCTGGCCTGACATGGTACCTGCTTCTAGAATAGCTCCCAAAGCAATTTATTTAAATTCTGCAAAACATCCAACATATATAGTAGAAACAGTCCTAAAACTAAGGAGTCCATAGGAATATATTTAGCAACAGAAATGTAAGGTTTGTACACTGAAAACAACAAAACATTGTTGAGAGAAACTAAAGACCTAAGGAAGTGGAAAGACCTCCTGTGTTCATGGGTGGGAAGAATTATTATTCTTAAGGTGGAGATATTCTCCCAAACTGATGCAAAGATTCAGGGTAAACCCTATCAAAATCCTAGCAGCAGGCTTCCTGCAGAAATGCATACGGAAATCAAAAGGGACAAACAATCTGGAAAGAGGAGAATGAAGTTGGAGGACTCAGGCCTCTCAATTTCAAATTTTACTACAAAGCTATATTAACTCAGACAATGTGATACTGGATATAAAGACAGATATATAGATCAATAGAACAGAACTGAGTCCAGAAATAAACCCTGACATTTATGTTCATTTGATTTTCAAAAGGGTTTCAAGATGGTTTAGTGAGGAAAAGATGATCTTTTTTTAATACATGGAGCTGGGATAACTGGATAGCCACAGGCTGAAGAATGAAGTTGGATCCCCCTCATGTCACATATAAAATGTAAGAGCTAAAACTATAAAACTCTTAGAAGAAAACATGAAAGTAAATCTTCATGACCTTAGGTTAGGTGATGGTTCTTAACTAGGACACTAAAAGCACAAGAAACAAAATTAAAAAGTAGATACATTGGATATCATAACAATTAAAAACTCTTGAGCTTCAAAGGGCATCCTCAAGACAGTAAATAGGCAACCCACAGAATGGAATAAAATTAATTGCAAATCATGTATCCAGGATATATAAAGAATGCTTACAACTTCCGGCCAGGATGGAGGCGTAGGCGGTCACACTGTGCCTCCTCTCACAACCAAAATTAAGGACAACAAATATTTAGAAACAAGAAAACAACCAGAACTTATAGAAAACTGAACTGTACGGAAGTCCAACAACCATTCATCCAGACTGGTAAGAGGGGCAGAGTCACGGCAGGAGAAAGTGGAAGTGCGGACCCAGGAACGCAAGCAGCAGCGGCTGGCAGTTGCCAGGTGCACAGGCGGCGGCTGGCGGTCCCCGGCCTACAGGCAGCAGCTGGCGGACCCCGGGCACAGGGGGGCAACTGTGCAGACCCAGTGAGGCTGCACAAGGCGGCTGGCTGACTGACCAGGTGGTCTCACGTTCGAGCGCGCAGACGGTCCAGGCAGACGGGAAGTGGCGGAGGGGACTGAATCCAGGAGACAGTGGAGCAGGCGCCATTGCTCCCTCTCAGGCCCCACCCCCACATACAGCATCACAACCCAGCGACTGGACTGCCCCACACCGGGGAGCGCCAGAGACTCCACGCTTCACTGCATAACAGCACGCGCGCGCGCGTGCGCGGATGGTCCAGGTGGGGGGGAGGCAGCGGAGGGGGCCGGAGTACGGGAGAGAGTGGAGCGGGCGCCATTGCTCCTTCTCAGACCCCGCCCCCACCTATAGCATCACAACCCAGCGACTGGGCTGCCCCGCCCTTAGGAACACCTAAGGCTCCACCCCCTCACTACGTAATAGCCGAGACCAGACTAAAACCAAAACAAAAAAAAAATCACCAAAAATGGCTCAAACCGGAAAACAAATAAAAGCCCCAGAGCCAATTCCTCTAAGCAGTGAAGAGATAGCCAACCTGTCAGATGCACAGTTCAAAGCACTGGTCATCAAAATGCTCACAGAATTGGTTGATTTTGCTCACAAACTAGATGAAAAAATGCAGGCTACAATCCGTGAAATGAAGGAAGATGCATGGGGAACTGATAGAGATGGAAGGAAAACTGGGACTCAAATCAATGGAATGGACCAGAAGGAAGAAACTAACAACCAAACAGAAAACGAGGAAGATACAAGAATTCAAAAAAATGAGGAGAGGCTTGGGAACCTCCGGGACATCGTTAAACGTCCCAACATCCGAATTATAGGGCTCCCAGAAGGGGAAGAAGAAGAGATACAAGTGGAAAACTTATTTGAACAAATAATAAAGGAGAACTTCCCCAATCTGGCAAAGAAAATAGACTACCAGGATGTCCAGGAAGCTCAGAGAGTCCCAAAGAAGTTGGACCCAAGGAGGAACACACCAAGGCACATCGTAATTACATTAGCCAAGATTAAAATGAAGCAGAGAATTCTAGAAGCAGCAAGGGATAAGGGGACAGTTACCTACAAAGGAGTTCCCATCAGACTGTCAGCTGATTTCTCAAAAGAGACCTTACAGGCAAGAAGGGGCTGGAAAGAAATATTTGAAATCTTGAAAAGCAGGGACCTACATCCAAGATTGCTCTATCCAGCAAAGCTGTCATTTAGAATGGAAGGGAAGATAAAGTACTTCTCAGATAAGGTCAAGTTAAAGGAGTTCATCATCACCAAGCCCTTATTATATGAAATGTTAAAGGGACTTATCTAAGAAAAAGAAGATAAAACTATGACAGTGAAAAGACAACAAACTCATAGCTATCAAGAACCACACCTAAAACAAAAGCAAACTAAGCAAACAGCTAGAACAGGAACAGAACCACAGAAATGGAGATCATATGGAGGGTTAGCAACAGGGGCATGGGAGGAGGAGAGAGGGGGAAAAGGTACAGAGAATGAGTAGCATAGATAATGGGAAAAAATAGAAAGGGGGAGGGCAAGAATAGTATGGGAAATGTAGAAGCTAGAAAACTTATGACCCATGGACATGAACTAAAGGGGGGAATGTGGGTGGGAGAGGGTGGGTAGGGTGGAGGGGAATGATGGGGGAGAAATGGGACAACTGTAATAGCATAATCAATAAAATATATTTTTAAAAAAAGAGTTGTTATAAAAAAAAGAATGCTTACAACTCAACAGTAAAAAAGACAACACAGTTTAAAAATGGACGAAGGATTTGAAAAGACAGTTCTTCAATGAAGACATAAACTATAAATACATGAAAAGATGCTCAACATCATTAACCATCAGGGAAACTCGAATCAAAACCACAGGGACGTGCCACTGCACACCCACTAGGATGGCTGCCATCAAATACACAGACAGTAACAAGTGTTGGTGAGGAAAGAGAGAAATTGGAACCCTGACATATTGCCAGTGAGGATAGAAAATGGGGCAGCTGCTTTGGAAAACAATTTGGCAGTTTCTCAAATAGTTAAATATAGATTTGTGTCATAGATGGATAATTATGTGATTTCATTTCTAGGAAATGTCCGGCATAAGCATATCCACAGAGACAGAAAGCAGATTACTGGGTGCCAGGGCCCCGGGGGAATAAGAAACAGGGCCCCAGGGGGTGACTACTAATGGGTATGAATTTCTTTCGGGGGTGGTGAAAGTGTTCTGAAACTAGTAGTGATAGTTGCATAACTCTGTGAATGTAGGAAAACCACTGAATGATACACTTGAAAGGAGTGAATTTTGTAGTATGTGAATTATATCTCAAAGCTGTTATTTAAAAACAAAACAAAAACAAACCCAAGAAGCGCAGGCGCCTTTGCGGTTCCAACACGGCGGTCCGCATCCTCTCCACTTGGCTGCCGTGGGGAGCCGTGGAAGGGGACCCACGCCCTCCGTTCTGCTGTGGTCTCCACCCCACCTACCTCAGAGCACGCCCCCACTAACCTAAACTGTTTATAGCCAGAGCAGCGGCACCAATGACAACAGCAACACGGCTAGTGTTAATTGTGAGTCATGTGTCAGGTATTACTGGAATGGCTCCCCCACAGGTGAGAACACGGCCCCGTCAGCTTTCACCTGGGTCACGGCCGGAAACCTCCTGTGCACAGACCTCAGAGGGATCTTACGAAGCTCAGCATGTACCCCTGACAACAGCACCCATGGCCCTACAGCATCCGCCCCCACCCCCCTTTGCACCTCAGCTCCCTAACTCTCTCCCTCATTTCACTCCAGCGCACAGGTAGGGTTGCCAGGTAAAGTACAGGAGACCCAGTTTAAGTTTTAATTTTCAATAAGCAATGAACACTTTTCCAGCAGAAGTATGTCCCAAATATTGCATTATTCATTGCTTATCTGAAACTGAAATTTCACCAGGTGTCCTGTCATTGTATCTGGCAAGCCTAGGCACCGGCCGCAGGCCCTCCCTGAAACACAGGAAGCATACTCTCCCCGAGGTCTTCGCACTTTGCTCTTCTCTCTGCCAGAAATTCTCTTCCCCCAGCTATTTACATGGCTCCCTTTCAAAATTCAGGTTTTTGTCCAAGCGGGACCTCCCGTTAGGGTTATCTCTGAATCCACGCCCTGACACCTCCAGGCCCCTCCCCCTAGCAGTCACCACCACCTGACATGTTACAGATTTGGTCGGCCGCTGTCTGCCACCCTTCAGTGTACTAGAAACTCCCTGAGGGCAGGGCTGCTTGTACTCACTGTTACATTCCCAGGGCTTAGAACAGGGCCTGGCACACAGCAAATAAGTAAATACTCATCACTGAGTGAATACGGAAGTGTTGTGTGTGGTTATTTCATCAGATGTTCAAAGAGCCCTTGAGACGAACACTGCACCGACCGTGTTTCACAAAGAAGAGGAATCCGAAAGGCCGATGTCTCACTTCTGAGCTCACCGCAGCCAGCGGTGGGGCTGCTGCGGATGCCCGAGCCAGATGCCCCTGCACCAGCTCACTGTCGCAGGCCCCAGGCAACTCCGAGCTAAGGCAGCAGGTGTTTCTGCCTCCTTCCCATTTCGATTATTTGGGGTTAGAGGAAGGAAGGCTCCCCCCACGTACCTGAGTGAGAGGCTATGTTTACATCTGACTGACACCTTAATCCCAGAATAGAACTACACGACTTGATTTTGCTCGCATGATTGTTGTTTAACGCAAGGTGTATCGAATAACCACTTAAGCAAGCGTGTCATAGAGAAGTCGGCGTAGGTGTCTATACTCACTTTTATTTCTTCTTGAACATCAGGATTGTGGAAATTTAAATCTGGTTGCTCTTTCGTAAACTGGTGAAAATAACATTGGTTTCGTACTTCGTCAAAGTGCCAACTGGAATTTCCATATACACTTAACTAGCAAACAGAAAATAGTAAACCAGTTATTTGGCATGATTCATGTGACCGTGTTGCCCATAAAAAAAAAGTGATGAAATGCCATTGCTGGCCCTCACCCCAGGCTGAGTGCACAAATCCCCAGAATTTTCCTTCTAGGGGGAACATGGGGTAAATTAATTCCCTAAAACGCCACTCCTTGGCCTAATGCCCCCCAAACATGTAGCGATGTGTCTCTATAGTAGAAGCTGTTTATAACAATTACAATAGCGAATTAATGCTCTCAAATGTAGGGTAAGGGTAGCTGATGGAGCAGACATTTCTAGCATAGTTTCTTGAAACTTTTATCCAGGCTCTGGACTCCTGTTTGTGAAGAAAAGCAAATGATAGTTTGGGAGAAAGACACATGTTACTGGTCATGGCATTTGAATCCAGACAGAGTGATTATTTAAACTGTATCCTCAGAAAAATATTCTGAGCCTCATTCAATTAACCATTCTCCTAGTCCTCCCTTTTGGCTGGACCCATCTTCCAGTAACTCACCACAATGAATTACAAAGGGGAAGAGGAGAGGCATCCACATGTTCTCCAGACCTTTCAGAAACACAGAGTTGTTCCTTTGGCCACATGCATGGGAATCTCCCAGAAGGAAGCCAAGGAGAAGGGTGCCGGGGCTCAACTGAAGAGCCAGCCCAGACCACCCAGAGACGGGCACTGTGTGAGAACCAGTGGAAAGGAGCTTCAGCTGCTGGAGCCCATGGCCTACGAATTCACGGCATGATAAGTGTAACAAAATAAAAGACCCCTGTACTGTTTAAAAAAAATCTAGCGACTTGAGGTGTTTGTACCCAGCAGCATCCGACACCCACACTGATTTCCTCTTTCTGGAAACGCTCCCACCATGGCCGCCTGCCGCAGCTCTCCTGGTGGACCCTCCCACGTGTCCCACCACTCCTTCTCAGTCTACTGTGGGGGGGGGGGGGGGCCCTTAAACATGATGGTTCCTCCGGGCTCTGCCTTGGGGCAGTTGTTCATTTCACGTGAAAGAGGACAGCATCTGGACAACATTGACAAACGGGGATTTTGCATGCATCTTTTTCTTTTTTGAGTTGGAAGACCTAATCACTCTGGGTCCACATTTCCATGGCAACGCCTGGCTGAAGCTAAGTAGCAGCCGCTGACTTTTGAGGAAACGTACCTCTGTCAGCTCACCTCATGGCCCACCAGGACACACACCAGAATAAGATATTTGCAGGAGATAAAACCAAGAAAAAATCAGTATGCAGAATACAAGAAGAACTCTACAAAGCCATATAAATCGGTGCAAGCACTTTGGTAATCAGTGTGGCGTTATCTCGTAGAGTTAAGCCCGTGGTGCCCTGCATCCAGCAGTCTTACCCGCAGTCACCTACCTTACAGAAGCTCTTGCACACGGGCCCCGGGAGAAGGAGTTAATGAGAATGTTTACAGTGGCATTGTTAATAGTAAAAAAGAAGAAAGAAAACTGGAAACAGCCCAACTCTCTATCAGCTAAAGATTAGATAAGGAAATCATAAAATATTTACACAGTGAAAATGTATGAACCACACATACCAAACAATCGGGGGGGGGGGAATCTACTAACAAAAGACTACATGTGGCATAATGAGTCTCATAGAGTTCAAAACAAAAGAGACTAAATAATAAAAAGTTTAAGAACATGTAGGGTGTGTAGTAAAAGCAAAACAAAAGCAAGGACTTGGAAACCCCTCATTCCAGGCAGTGGCTCCCTCTCAGAGGAGGTGGGGGAGGGGGGCCGAGGAGAGCCCACAGGTAGTTTTGGCAGGTTTGGTAACGTTCAAATTCTTAATTTGGGGAAGGGTTAATTGATGTTCACTATGTTATTATTTTCCTAGCTTAGACATACAGGGTCTGGCATAAATAATGCCCCTTCTTTATTACAAAATCATAAGTATATAATTCTGTAACATGACAATGGCATACTCAAGCACACCATATGACATTCTAGATGAAATGTTCAAATTAAAACTATAAATTATTACACCCATTTTATTACCTTACCAACCACACCCACGCAGGCATTACTTCTGCCAGACCCTGTATATTACAAGTATTTTTAAACAGTTTTACTCAGGTATAATTGAATATAACAAACTGCACATATTTAAGGTGTACAATTGGATCAGTCTGGACAAATGTACACCTCTCACCATGCTCAAAATAGTAAACTCAGCTATCCTTTCTTATCCCGAATTCCACTCTCCCATGCCCCCCTGTCTCCCTCACATCCCTATAAACAACTAACCTACTTCATGCCACTATGGATTAGTCTAGATTTTCTAGAATTTCATGTAAGTGGAATTATAGAGTATGCACTCTTTGTCTGGCTTCTTTCACTCTGCAGAGTTATTTTGAGCTTCATCAATGTTGTGTGTATCAATAGTTTATTTCTTTTTTATTGCCAAGTAATATTCCATTGTATGGGTATACCACCAGGTGTTTATACATGTATCATATATTATATATATTTTTGTATGCATCAACTGTTACATTAAAACAAAAACACAACCTTGGCCGCAGCAGAAAACTGATGGAAGAGTGGAAAAACTCACTACCAAAAGATGCAGCCATTACAGCTTGGCGGGCACAAGACGATATGGTTTGAAGTAGAGGCAGCCATTTTTAAAAGCAGACTGCGGAGGTGGACGGACCAGAGCCGGCCCTCAGCCCTGCCCATCCACTAGCCGTGTGACTGTGGGCAAGGTGCCTAACGTCTCTCTGCCTCAGTCTGCTCATCTGCAAAACAGGAGCCAAAGCCTACTTTATAGGATTGTAAGGTGGAGTAAGTGTATTAATGAATACAAGACACTTAGCACAGAGCCTGGCACGTAGCAGGCATTTAGTAAATGTTTGCTATTATCAGGATTATCATTTGAACAAGTGGGTGGATTGGGGAAAAGAAAAATTAAGGAGGTAAAACTGCCAGGACTTGCTGATGGCCTGGTCACCCAGTGGCATACTGGTGCCATTTGATGAACCTGGGACACCGGAGGTGCGGGGAGGAGATCACACAGTCAGCTTTGACACATGGCGATTCTGAGCACCCTTGCATCATCTGAAAGTTGACGCCCAGGAGCCCGCCCGTTTGCGTGTTAGGGAGACAGTCAAGAAGAGAGAAGGAGGGACTGGAGTGTGGAGAGAGGATCCAGAGTGAAAGGCTGCGCAGAAAGCAGGAGAGAACGCCAGCCAGAGCCAGCGGAGGGACTGGCCTGGGACAGGAGTACAGCTGCCAGACACCCAGGTGAAACTGTGCATCAGATGAACAATGAATGATTAGTTCTGCAAGTGTGGCCCACGACATATTTTATACTAAAAAATATGCATTGTTTATCTAAAGTCCAGATTTCACTGGGCTTCCCAGAATTTTATGTGCCAACCTGGTCGCCCCGGACAGCAGGGCGCGGCCTCCGGTTTAGAAGAAGTGCATATGCAGAGGGTGAAAATGGGGACAAGGAGGTGTGCGCGCTTCTGTTCCCTCTCTGAAGTAGTTTCCTGCTGAGGGTGACAAGGTAGGAAGAAGGCAGTTAGGAAGTTTGAAAAGAGGGCATATGGATCTGCTGAACTTAGTAAAATTGCTGAGAAGACTGGATGACTCACTTCAGGTGGAGACCATGAATGGGCGTTATCTCCAGAGGCAAAAGTTCCGGGAAAGAACACGCGATGGCTGACTGTATTTGTAGCTGGGGTTTTGATGGAGGGCGGGGTGGGGGGCGCCAAATGTCAGGAAAGCGAAGGGGTCTGGAGAGTAGAAAGACTACTTATGAAACTAATGGGACACGGACTCCAAGTTGGATGAAGTGGGAAGCCAGGGAAGGAGAGGCTAGCAGCGAGTATAGATTTAATTTGCTAGAACGTATTAGCTCCACAATGAAATCGGAAATTCAAGTGACATTAGAAGGCTTGGGTACCTTATTTTTATTTCTTTGGGAGACTTTCCCCTTCTCATAAACTCTACCCGTTAACTTTTTTCCTTAACAGAACTTTATAAAATAGCCACTTTAATCCTCGAAGATCTGACCATTTTCACTTTGTGGATCAGGCAGGTCGATACTTACCCAGTTGTTGGGTGGCGTGGTTATGCCATTCTCTCGGGAACAGTTATGCCAGATATAATAATCAGTATATTTCCCTGTCCGGTTACGACTCAGTTGAAACCAAGCATGTTTATCACTGGTGTGGTTTGGTATGAAATCGATTATTAATTTTAAACCTAATGAGTGAAAACATTTCAAGTGTTAGGAAAAGATTATATCAGAATAACACATGACAGTTAAGGAAAAAATGCTGTAAGTAAGCATTTACAGAAGTGCTTTTCCCAACCCCCACCCTCTCCCACCCACCTTCCATTTAGTTTACCCTTATCATGTATGGCTGCAAGCAGATTCTCAAAGTCTTTCATTGTTCCAAAAATGGGGTCGATTTCTCGGAAATCTTCAATGCCATGTCGGAAATCTTTAAGGGATGATTTATAAAATGAAGTAATCCAAACAGTTTTTATATTTAAAGTTTTGATATAGTCCAGTTTATCTTGAATACCTGAAGAAAAATAATCCAGGTCATGAAAAAGAAGTAAATAAAGTATCAGGGTTTTTTGGTTGAAGAATTAAAAATAAAGGGAATATGCCTAAAGTCAAAATACATACATTAAGACAGAAACATTTGGAATTGCACTGAGTTTGAGAGAAAGTTCAGATAGTAAGGTCTAGTTCTACAATGTCAAATTAACCTTCTGGCGACAACCTTCAACCTTTAATATAGTTTCCATAACATAAAATCTGCCTGTGGCCTGTTTGGTTTTTATAGTTAACACCAAGATGCAGTATTGTTACTTGATTCTGCACACGGTTTCTCAGCGCCCAGTCCAGGCCAGCTGCCAGGCTAAGCGCCAAGGTACAAAGAAGGAAACAAATGGCCCCTTACGGTCACCTCATCTGAGCTGCCCTGTCCCGCACAAGAGCCACTTACAAGGTGACTGAGTCTGAACTGAAATGTGCTGTCAACGTAAAACACACTGGACTTTGAAAATGCAATGTGAAAAGAGAGAATGTAAAATACCTACTTAATATTGTTATTTTGATCATACATTGAAGTATTAAACAAAATATACTGTTAAAATTAATTTCACTTGATTCTTTTTACTTTTTCTAAATGTGGCTCCTCAAAGGTTTACAGTTATTTATGTAATGCTATTTATTTCCTCTGACAGTGCTGAGGCCAAGAATTTACACAGAAGAGAATTCTAGACTCAGCTGAGAGGAGACGCAGGAATGAAGCTCTCTGTACTTGGAACCTTGTAGGGTAATTAGCAGGTAGGACCTTCGGTCCTAGTCCAGAGTCCTAAATAGACTCAGGAGACTAGCGGGGTCACACAGCAGGCCAAAGGTCACAGAGGCCAAAACACACAGTCACCTGCCTCCTGGCTGGAGGATTTTCCCCTACGACAGACTGCCTGTGTGTGTCCTGGTTGTGTCTCAGTTCCCACACACGGGTGGCTCTGGGACCTCACAGAGTGGCAACAGGCAACAAAAGGGTTTTTGATTTAACAGGACAACAATGCCATTTATCTCAAAAATCGGTATAAAGGAACAAGATGATAAAAATAATGGGGCTGGACAAACACCAGGTAAAAGTGGAAAAGGGACTCCAGGCTCACACTCAGGGCACAGAAGACAATCACCAAACCAAACTGAAACCCACAACAGCTTCTTCAGATGACAACAAAATTCCCTCAGCCTCAAGGACAAATACCTAATGATTACAGAAGCAGCCATTTCCTCCAAAAAAAAAAAAAAATTATTGGAAATGGCGAATGTAAGGACTGATTAGAAGCTGCTGTATTTAAAGGAATTTGGGGTGTACAGGTGTGCCCCACTTTTCAAAGGTCACATTATGTCACTTTCCTTTCTCAAAGACGGAAGTTAATACCGGTTTCTACTAACCAAAGGAACTCCGAAGAGGATTTCACTTTTAAGAATAAAAGGCCAGCCTTGGCAGGATGGCTGAGTTGGTTAGCTCGTGGCCTGACCCCCGGTGGGGGTGTAGGTGGAAGTAAACCAGTGAGTGCTCGGATGGGTCGAGCAACAGATCGATGTTGCTCTCTCCTTTCCTCTTGCTCTAAAGTCAATCAATAATTTTTTTTGGAGAAAACGGAGTGTTTAGCATTTGTCTTGCTGTAGCAATTATAGCGGCGGTGGTACCCACAGGCTGCCGCAGAGAATAGCTCGCCATGCCCCTCCCAGAGAAACTGTGCTCAGCCCCTCAGCATCAAGCCCCAAAGCTTGGAACTGTGTCTGTGAGCTTCTGCACTTTATTCAATTTATTCTCAGCATCCCTTTGCAAGATGTGTCCTGCGTATTTAGTATATCTTTTCTGCTTTTATGATATATCAGTGTTACTTTAGGATTTATGTGTTACTTGGTATGATTTGATAGGTTATTTTTTGGGTTTAGGGATGCTCAACAATTTCTTTCCATATAAATTAATGGCAATTGCTTATTCACTTTCTGCCATTTCAGCTTATGGAAGGTTTCCCACAAATGCTTAAGTTTCCCATGGCCGGGGAAGCCTGTCCCTAGAAGGCAGTACCAAGGGAGAACCGGGAAGTGGGGAATGTATCTTTGGGTTGAGGGAATTTTTTAGCTCTTTTTTGTAGCGGTGGGGGGAAAACCTCTTTTGCTAGGGCCATTGGGTGTCCGGGCGGAGGTCTGGGTGTGGAAGGGAAGCCACCCAGATATATGACACGGCAGTGTCAGAGGGCACCATACACAAAGTCCAGAGTATCACAGGAGTTCTGTGGAGGGAGGGCACACACTGACAAGGAAGGACTAAAGAGAGAAAATGCACATGAGTGCAGGACATGGGTTTGAACTGCGCCTTGATGGACAGATAGCATTTCAATTAGTGAAGAGGCAGGAGAATTTTTAAAAAGAGAGAAAATGACATGAGCATGCAAAAGAAAAGCCTTTCACTAGTTATTAAGAAAAGTTGGAGATTTTGAATTTATCAGTACCGTTTTAAAGTTCGATTAAGCCCATTCCTACCTTCCACGCTCAGTTAATATAACCATTCTGTTTTACTTTCTTCAAACCACTACAAAAATCACTACCAAAAATGACCTCGTCCATTCAGCTTAGCGTTGTCCTTAGCTAGGGTGACCACGTCAACAGATTCGCCCAGGACAGCTCCAGTTCACACCTCCTGTCTGGCATAATTTTACTCTTAAACGTGTCCTGGTTTAAACAATAAATTATAAGGACATTCTATACTTAAATCACTATGAGATTATTAGTGTAACTTTAAAAATATAATTTTTATTTCTACCTTTTTTACTAATATATGGATGTTGTTTTAAATAATCTTTAATTCAAGTAATGACCAACCCACTGCTATGCCTTTTTTCCTTTCCTTCATTTCTCCAGATTTATACTTCAAAGACACAGCCTACACCTTTTAATGTCATCACAACTTTTTTCCTGAAATACTTACACTTCATTCACTAATAAGAAACTCTCAGCCAGATTGCCCAACTAGCCAATACATATACTGGAAACGCAGTTCTAAGCTGCCACTCTGAGATAATCAACTTTAAAGTGCACGGAAGCAGGACATTTTCAGGAGGAAACCAGCTGCATGTAAGAAGTTAGAATTTATGAGCTTCCGGCCAAGATGGAGGCATAGGAAGATACGCTTCACTTCCTCACACAGCCAGAAAAAGGACAACAACCAATTTAAAAACAGAAAACAACCAAAACTTCCAGAAATCCAACTGTATGGCAGTCTAACAACCAAGGAGTTAAAGAAAATTTCACGCAGACTGATAAGAGGGGCAGAGAAAGGGCGCTGGGACAGAGAGGGCACACAGCAGGATGGCAGCTGGCAGACTGAGTGGTCCACATTTGTGTGCGGATAAGCTGGGAGGAACAACTGGGGATCGAGACAGACCAAACAACTCAGGATTCCAGTGCAGGAAACTAAAGCTTCAAAACCTCTGGCTGTAACAATCTGTGGGTGTCATGGTGGTGGGAAAACTCCAAGTCTCACAGGGGAGCTCACTGGAAGAGCCTACAGGATCCCAGAATATACACAAACCGACCCACCCAAGAATCAGTGCCAGGGCAGCACCAGAAAGGGCACAATCTCCCTGTGGGAAGTGAGGGAAGTGGCTGAAAGCTGGTGAAAGCCAAGCAAGTGGCATTATTCCCTCTCTGACCTCTCCCCCACATATAGCATCACAACACAGCAATATGGGTTGCCCTGCCCTGGGGAATACCTAAAGCTCCACCCTTTACAACATAACAGATGCACCGAGATAAAGAAACATGGACCAAACGAAAGAAGAGACCAAACTCCAGAAAAAGAACTAAGCGATGAGGAGATAATCAACCTATCAGATGCAGAGTTCAAAACACTGGTAATCAGGATGCTCACAGAAATGATTGAGTGTAGTTGCAAAATAGAGGAAGAAGTGAAGGCTATGCAAAGTGAAATAAAGAAAGATATACAGGGAACCAACAGTGAAGGGAAAGAAACCGGGACACAAATCAAAGATTTGGAACAGAAGGAAGAAACAAGAATTCAGAAACATGAGGAGAGGCCTAGGAACCTCTAGGACAACTTTAAACATTCCAACATTCAATCATAGGGGCACCAGAAGGAGAAGAGGAAGAGCAAGAAATTGAAAACTTATTTGAAAAACTAATGAAGGAAAACTTCTCCAATCTAGTGAAGGAAATAGATTTGCAAATCCAGAAAGCTCATAGAGTCCCAAAGAAGTTGGACCCAAAGAGGGACATACCAAGACACATCATCATTAAGTTACCCAAGATTAAAGATAAAGAGAGAATCTTAAAAGAAGCAAGAGAAAAGGAGACAGTTACCTACAAAGGAGTTCCCATAAGGCTATCAGCTGATTTCTCAAAAGAAACCTTGCAGGCAAGAAGGGGCTGGAAAGAAGTATTCAAAGTCATGAAAAGCAAGGACTTACAACCTAGATTCCTCTATCCAGCAAAGCTTTCATTTAGAAGGAAAGGGCAGATAAAGTACTTCTCAGATAAGGTCAAGTTAAAGGAGTTCATCATCACCAAGCCCTTATTATATGAAATGTTAAAAGGACTTATCTAAGAAGAAGGAGAAGATCAAAACTATGAACAATAAAATGACAACAAACTTACAACTACCAACAACTGAACCTAAGAAAAAAACAAAAATAAAAACAAACTAAGCAAACAATTGGAAGAGGATCAGAATCACAGAAATGGTGATCACATGGAGGGTTATCAGCGGGGAGGGGTTGGGGGGAAAGAGGGGATAAAGGTACAGGGAATAAGAAGTATGATTGGTAGGTACAAAGTAGACAGGGTGAGTGTTGAGAATAGTATAGGAAATGGAGAAGCCAAAAAACTTATATGTACAACCCATGGACATGAACTAAGCGGGGGAATGCTGGAAGGAGGGGTGGTACAGGGTGGAGGGGGAGAAAGGGGAGAAAAAAATAGGACAACTGTAATAGCATAATCAATAAAATATACTTAAAAAAAAAGAAGTTACAAGTAATGACCAATTAAGCATATGAGAAGTAAATTAAACTCTTCGGGGGCTCCAAGGCCTCCAAGTAGTCTTTCATTACATAGGAAGGATTTCTGGGTTCTGCTGGATGGCTTTTAAAAAGACCATAAACAAGGTGTGACCAGTCATACTGGAAGATGCTTACCGTACAACCCAGATATAATGCGGTTTCAAGGACAGCGAAAGCCACACACCCACCTCATCCTGCCCTACCCTCACTCTGTCCCCCAGGCACCTTTTAGATCTCCATTGCCGTCCTTGTTGCTGTCCTTGAAAGATCGTGGGTAGATCTGGTACATGGGTCCTGCCTGCCACCAGTCGAGGCATTTCGGAGAGATGATGATGATGGCTATGGTGGCCCCAGTGAGTGCAAGCATGGAAGCCACAGTGAACCAGAAGAGGACCTCTCGGGGCACCCGGTATCGGGCCTGGCGCGAGAAGTGAAACAGCACCTCCTTGGGCATCCCTGCGTAGGGCTGGATATTCTTTAAGTCGGGCTCCTCAGGGCCAACTATGCCCACGATACTGTGCTGTGGGCTGTTGGCTGGGCTGCCTGGATCCAGGTCCTTTTCCAGAACATCTTCATTTTCGACAAACCCATTGTTTGTGTGGCAGCCCTTCATCCTTATTCCAATGGAGTCTTTCTTGCTTTTCTTCTCAGCCATGTCTCAGTGTCTTATCCCTGGGACGTGCCTGCCTGCAGTAACAAAGGTGGAGATATGGATTGCTGAGATGCTTAGTTATGTTAATAAGTGTTGTGTGGTTTATAAATAAACCCGGCTGGACATAGTCCAGCCAAGGAAGAAAGTGTAAAGGTCAAGGGGTTTTAAAAAATTCTGTTTATACCTGTGAGGATGATGTAGCTACAATCACAACACTGAGAAGCTCAGACCTGGACTGGGACAGGGCATGGGGAAGCGGGTGGAGGGAGGACAGGAAGAAGTAGTAGGGCTCCATTGCAATTAAGATGTTACTTGACTCAGTGCATCAATGTTCGTAGCATCACTATTCACAATAATCAAATGTTAGAAAAAGCCAAGTGTCCATCAGCAGACAAATAAATAAAGTATCATATAAGCACACAATGCACTATTAATCAGCCTTAAAAATGAAGGAAATTCTGACACATACAATAGCATGAATGAAACTTGAAAATAGCCCTGGCTGGTGTGGCTCAGCAGACTGAGTGCTGGCCTGTGAATCAAAAGGTCACTGGTTCAATTCCTAGGCAAGGCACCTCCCTGGGTTGCAGGCCAGGTCCCCAGTAGGGGGTGTGCAAGAGGCAACCACACATTGATGTTTCTCTCCCACTCTTTCTCCCTCCCTTCCCCTCTCTCTGGAAATAAATGAATAAAATAAATATTTGTAAAAGATGAACCAAAGAGGCCCACACCAAGACATATCATAAGCAAAACGCCAAAGGATAAAGACAAAGAGAAATCTTTAAAACAGCAAGAGAAAAGTAATTAGTTACCTACAAAGGAGCTTCCTTAAGGCTGTCAGCTGATTTCTCAACAAAAACACTTCAGGTCAGAAGAGACTGGCATGAAGTGTTCACCAGCCCTAGCTGAGGAGCTCAGTTGGTTAGAGCATTGTCCTAATACATCAAGGTTATGGGTTCGATCCCCTGGTCAGGGCACACACGAGAGTCAACCGATGAATGTATAAGTAAGTGGACAACAAACTGATGCTTCTCTCTCTCTCCTTTCCTCTCACTTTTTAAAATCATTCAATATTTCACTCAAAATTAAAGAAATAGAAACAAAGTTAAAAAGTGATAGTCATTTTTTTCTTTTAACTTTTTTTTTCTTTTAACTTTTTTTACTTTTTATTCAATTGATTAGGGTGCCATTGATTAATAAAATTATATAGGTTTCAGGTGTACAAGTCTATAATACATCGCCTGTATATTGTATTGTGTGTTCACCACCCCAAGTCTCTTTAAACTTTTTTGGAGTTTTCTTATTTTTCTATAACAATTATGTATTATTCTTCCATTGGAAAAAAAATTAAGTTAGGAAACCCTGAGTTGGGAATCTACCAAGAACTTCCAGGCAGGTAGTAGAGTCCAGAATAAGGTGCCTCCTCCTAGACACAGTCCCCCCCAGTCCGTAAATACCCCATACTCCTATTTCAACTAAAGAAGGAAAGAGCAAACTTCCAAGAGCAGACAGATGGATTCACAGAGCAAGTGTTAAAACACTGGAGGGAGCAGGAAGTTGCCAGCACTTGGAGAAGACACCACAGTGCTGAGAATCCCAAGCAAGGACTTTCCTCCAAGGAGATTTCAAAGTAATATTGATTGTGGAGAACCAAACACACTGCTGCTAAGACTCGTAAACTTGAATGAGTCACAAGGACACTGAGGAAGCTTAAGAACTAAGTTGGATCATTGGAACAAAGAATCAGAGATAATAAAGGTAAACTCCCAGTAAAATCAATCCCAAGTGAGTTGCACAACCACAATAACAAAGCAAAGAAGTATGAAATACCTGGGAAACAAATGACAAGACAATGGGGAATGCCCCAGGATCTAGAAACACCCTGAAATTAAACACACCTGGAGAAAATCCTGCAAACAGGCAAACACAAAAAGCAGCAATCAATGGAAAAGCATACATAATGAATTTTAAAGCCATTGTATCATAAAGACTTCCCACTCATCAGCAAGACCCCCTGAGTGGCACACAACCTCTCAGATTTGTAAACAGTTAAAGTAGAAAGAGAGTTTTCCACATTGCATTTACCTATTTACAGCCTCTGTGAACTTAGGGTGGGATACGCTGCCTAGTCATCTTTAAGTTCCCAGCAGCAGGCTCAGTGCCTGATATGTTACTAAATGAGTAAGAGGAGGAGGAGAAGGTAGAGGAGTGGGTAGCGTGAGGAGGGGGGAGGAAAAGAGGAGAGGAGGAAAGTGGGAAGTATATTCTGCCCCCAACTATAGATTTTTATCACTTAGTCAAATGTTCTTACCTTGGTGTAATTTAGTGAGTGAAATTTTAAGTCGGAGCAAGATTCAAGCCTGCCTCCTTCGCTTGCTCTCTAACTGATCTTAGGTGAACTTGGAACCTTCATTAAGCCTGTTATCTCAACTACAAAATTTAATTTGATTCCAGGGTTAATATTAGATAGCCCAGAGTAAAATGTTTTTAAAAACAGTTCCAATGAAAAGGAAACACAAAAATCGATTTATCCCAGCTAAAGAAGGAAGCTCATCTTATTCAACCATTGAAATCAAGGGAGAATATTTAAACATGTTTTTGCTGAAAGTTAAACTATTTTAAAGCATTTTTAGAAAATATTTTTAAATTTATTTTTAGAGAGAGGGAAGGGAAGGAAGAAGAGAGGGAGAGAAACATTAATGTGAGAGAGGAATATTGATCAGTTGCCTCTCGTATGCACCCCAACTGGGGACTCGACCCACAACCCAGGCATGTGCTTTGACCGGGAATCCATCTGGTGACTTTTCACTTTGCAGGATGATGCCCAACCAACAGACCCACGCCAGTCAGGGCTGTTTTAAAAAAAATAGTTTTATAGCCAAATAGAATAAAAAATAGCAAAGGAAATCTTGACAGAACATACAAATGTGACAAATATCACAAAACCTTATTATTCCCTCACATATAATGAATGCCAACATATAAAATCAATAGCTAAATCACATTCAATAAGACATCAAAAGAGACTGTAAACTGTGCATTAGAAATTAACATGCAGTGCTGGCTTCAGCAGCACCTACACTGAGATTGGAGCAATACAGAGAAGGTTAGCATGGCCCTTGTGCAAGGGTGACACGGGAACTCACGAAGCATTCAAAAAAAGAAAAGGAAAAGAAATTAACATTGCATAAAAGTACCTTTTCTTGATGGAATTGAAGAAATCCGAATTAAAACATCATTAAGGTACATGATAAATTCACTGATGACAGCCCAATTAATGGGATCCCTGGATCTACGCCTTTGTCCCATAATTTTTTAGCACCTTAACACAGAGTCGAGCTTGGCCATGTAGCTCACTTTGGCCAATGGAACAATAACAAACTTGACACAAAGAGAGACTTCAAAAACTGCTCTGTGCATTTCTGTTCCCCGTTTGGACCCCAGCCATGAACGTGAGATTATGCCCAGTCTAGCTGCTGCAGGAAAGGGGAGAAGGTTGTGGGAGACTTGGAGAGGCGTGTGGGACCCGCCCCTCCAGGGCCTTTCAGACCAGCTGGTCCCCAGGCAGCCAGCCAGCCAAGTGGCCACAGACGCATGAGCGAGCAGGATCCAGGGAACTTGGCCCACGTCAGCCAAAGTGCCCCATACAGTGCACACGCTCATTTAAAACAAAGTTAAAAGGTGATCATGATTTTGTTCTTTTAACTTTTTTGTTTTTTTAATTTTTTTTACTTTTTATTCAGTTTATTAGGGTGCCATTGAATTTTTTTAAGCATATAATTTGATAAGTTTTTACATTGTGTGTACACCCATGAAACCATCTCCACAACCAAATTACTGAACTTGTCCATCACCTGCAAGCATTTTGTCCTACTCCTTTGTCATCTCCCCCTCCTTTCCTGGGAATGCCCCCGGCCTTTAATGGACGCTGTCTTAGCAAGACTCACAGCCAGGAGACAGTCAGCATGGCTTTCGGCGCAGGGGCGAGGTCTCTGAGCATATGGGCATCCTCCTGTAAGGAAATTCCTTTACCCACATCCAGGCAGGTACATGAAGCCATTGTGACTGCATCCCCTTAAAATAAAGCCACTGACACGACGTCACCCGTCAGACCATTAATCCTCTCAGAACATTTGTATCTTGATGGCTCCTCCCAGAGAACAAGTCCAAACACCTTCCCCCAGAAGCCTAAGCTGCAATCTACGCCCACACTGCATTTCTCATCCTACTTCTCTTGTGTTATCTCCAAATTGGGCCCTCTGAGCCAGTCAAGTACTGATGTCCATCGTCCCCTCATCACGGGCTCTGCACGTGTGTTCCTGGCTCCCACCCAGGCCCTGCTCCGCCTACCGTCCCAGCCCCCACCAACCTCATTCCAGTGACATTGGTCTAGCCCTCCCACAGCTCCTGTCTGTGTTATTCATGTGCATATTCATCCTTATAATGGTTGCTATTTAAAAATGTGATTTTATTTGATATTCCCATCTGAGGCAACTGAGAATTGTACCTAACACCCCAATAATAGAGCTCTGCCCATTGTCAATGCTCAGAATCTTGTTGGGAAAGGACCTCAGAGAGCATCTCCAATAAATAAAATGTAACTAAACTTAAAATATTTAAAATAGGACTGCCAGCCAAGATGGAGGCATAAGCGGACACACTGTGCCTCCTCTTACAACCAAAATTAAGGACAACAAATATTTAGAAACAAGAAAACAACTAGAACTTATAGAAAATTGAACTGTACGGAAGTCCAACAACCATTCATCCAGACCGGTAAGAGGGGCGGAGTCGCGGTAGGAAAAAGTGGAGGTGTAGACCCGGGAACGCAGGCAGCAGCATCTGGCAGTTCCCAGGTGCACAGGCGGTGGCTGGCGGACCCTGGGCACAGGGGGGACACTGTGCAGACCCAGTGAGGCCGCACAAGGTGGCTGGCTGACCAGGTGGTCCCACATTCGCGCTCGCAGACGGTCCGGGCAGAGGGGAAGTGGCGGAAGGGACTGAATCCAGGAGACAGCGGAGCAGGCACCATTCTTCCCTCTCGGACCCCGCCCCCACATACAGCGTCACAACTCAGCGACTGGGCTGCTCTGCCCTGAGGAACACCTAAGGCTCCACCCCTCACTACGTAATAGCCGAGACCAGACTAAAACCAAAACAAAACAAAACAAAATACCAAAAAGGGCTCAAACCGGAGAACTAATAAAAGGCCCAGAGCCAATTCCTCTAAGCCGTGAAGAGATAGCCAACCTGTCAGATGCACAGTTCAAAGCACTTCTCATCAAAATGCTCACAGAATTGGTTGATTTTGCTCACAAATTAGATGAAAAAATGCAGGCTACGATACGTGAAATGAAGGAAGATGCATGGGGAACCGATAGAGATGGAAGGAAAACTGGAACTCAAATCAATGGAGTGGACCAGAAGGAAGAAATAAACAACCAAACAGAAAACGAGGAAGAAACAAGAATTCAAAAAAATGAGGAGAGGCTTAGGAACCTCCGGGGCATCATTAAACATCCCAACATCAGAATTATAGGGGTCCCAGAAGGGGAAGAAGAAGAGCAACAAGTGGAAAACTTATTTGAACAAATAATAAAGGAGAACTTCCCCAATCTGGCAAAGGAAATAGACTACCAGGACGTCCGGGAAGCTCAGAGAGTCCCAAAGAAGTTGGACCCAAGGAGGAACACACCAAGGCACATCATAATAACATTAGCCAAGATTAAAATGAAGGAGAGAATTCTAGAAGCAGCAAGGGATAAGGGGACAGTCACCTACAAAGGAGTTCCCATCACACTGTCAGCTGATTTCTCAAAAGAGACCTTACAGGCAAGAAGGGACTGGAAAGAAATATTTGAAATCTTGAAAAGCAGGGACCTACATCCAAAATTGCTCTATCCAGCAAAGCTGTCATTTAGAATGGAAGGGAAGATAAAGTGCTTCTCAGATAAGGTCAAGTTCAAGGAGTTCATCATCACCAAGCCCTTATTGTATGAAATGTTAAAGGGACTTATCTAAGAAAAAGAAGATCAAAAATATGACAGTGAAAAGACAGTAAACTCACAGTTATTAAGAACCACACCTAAAACAAAAGCAAACTAAGCAAACAGCTAGAACAGGAACAGAACCACAGAAATGGAGATCACGAGGAGGGTTAGCAACAGGGGCGTGGGAGGAGGAGAGAGGGGGGAAAAGGTACAGAGAATGAGTAGCATAGCTAGTGGGTAGAAAATAGACAGGGGGAGGGCAAGAATAGTATGGGAAATGTAGAAGCTAAAGAACTTATAACACATGGACATGAACTAAAGGGGGGAATGTGGGTGGGAGAGGGTGTGCAGGGTGGAGGGGAATGATGGGGGAGAAATGGGACAACTGTAATAGCATAATCAATAAAATATATTTAAAATATATATATATTTAAAATAGCCCATACCAACACCTACCAGTGCTAACAGGCTCCTCTTGTAAAGGCCAATCAGCTCCCTCCCAGGCAAAGAGCTGTGCATCGAGAGGCCTATGTCATAGATAAAAGTTGTTATTTTTAACATTGTAACTATAATAATAATAACTACTATTAAGTATTAAGCATCAGGGCAATAGGGCCTATCCACTGCATTTACATGACTAAAGGAAACTTCCCAAAGTATTCTTTACAAATCATGAATGATCTGCTCAGGGGTAATTTCTCTATCCCAAGGGGCAGCTGGAAACTTCCCTCACTAAAGAAACATTAGTTCTCTTTGTTAGTAAATCCTGATTAGAAGATAGGAGAGGCAGCAGAGCTTGAGAACATCAACCAGCCCAGCCTTCTTGTTTCTACTTCCTCTATCTCCACTTTAAAAAATATGTTTGTTTAATTTGAATGAAAAACCACGAGGACAAGGACTGTTAGCCCTTCTAGGCTCCATTTCATGATAGTGCCTTCACCTGAATCAGAATTCTTCTGGAAGTCCTTAGACTAGTAAACCGGCTTTAAATTGGGGAAAATTATCTAAGTGTAGGGAGTACTGCTAATTGCTTAAGTTCTAATCTTAGATGTTAGCCGTATCCTTATCTACCTCTTACAACCAAGAATGTAAAATTGTGGAATTAAATTTTCAACAAGTGACTCAGAGACCGAGAAAAAAAAAGAAAAAAAGGAAAATAAATAAATAAATCTTCAACAGGAGTGACTTTGGTTCATTGGAATTTTCTAACTAGGATAGTGGTCATCTTTGGTTACTTGATAAATATAAAAATATACACTCTTATTGAAGGAAAAACAAAGTAAAATCTATTCTTTGAATTTTACATTTGAAACTAAAGTACACTTTATCAAGCAAAGCCATAATCAACCACATAAAATATTTTGCAAGCTATCTTGGATAAATATCTTAATATTTCTAGAAATTAGAGATTTTTGTACATGGGTCAATCATACAAAGTCCCAGAACAGGCATACCCTGATTTTCAGATATGGAGCTTTCTGATAAAGACTTTATTATTGCAAGGGAGGAAAAATATCTTTTCCTCTACCCTTAATGGTAAGTTCTTGACTGAGACCTTCTGCAACAAAAGACAGGTTAATAAGAGAAAAGCAAACAAATTTATTTAATACAAGTTTTATGTGACATGACAGTCTTCAAAAGGAATGAAGACCTGAAGAAACATTTAATCCTGATTGTTTTTAAAAATATTCATTCATTCATTCATTTGGAGAGACGGGAAAGGAGGGAGAAAGTGAGGGAGAGAAACACTGATGTGAGAGAGGAACAACCCGCACCCCAGGCATGAGCCCTGACCAGAAATAGAACCAGCCACCTCTTGCTCTGCAAGATGAAGCCCAACCTACTGAGCCAGCCGGATAAGTTAACTCTGAATGGTTTTATGTTAGGTTTGATGAAGAGTGGAAGTTTGTGGAAAGATATAATAGGACAGAAGGTATGAGGTAAGTATAGTAAACTGGGGAAAACTTAGCAAAGCTAATAAAATTCATTCAGGTTTCTCTCTTTTTTTTAAATATATTTTATTGATTATGCTATTACAGTTGTCCCATTTCTCCCCCATCATTCCCCTCCACCCTACACACCCTCTCCTACCCACATTCCCCCCTTTAGTTCATGTCCTTGTGTCATAAGTTCTTTAGCTTCTACATTTCCCATACTATTCTTGCCTTTCCCTGTCTATTTTCTACCCACCGTCTATGCTACTTATTCTCTGTACCTTTTCCCCCTCTCTCCTCCTCTCACTCCCCTGTTGCTAACCCTCCATATGATCTCCATTTCTGTGGTTCTGTTCCTGTTCTAGCTGTTTGCTTAGTTTGCTTTTGTTTTAGGTGTGGTTCTTAATAGCTGTGAGTTTGCTGTCTTTTCACTGTCCTATTTTTATCTTCTTTTTCTTAGATAAGTCCCTTTAACATTTCATATAATAAGGGCTTGGTGATGATGAACTCCTTCAACTTGACCTTATCTGAGAAGCACTTTATCGGTCCTTCCATTCTAAATGACAGCTTTGCTGGATAGAGCAATTTTGGATGTAGGTCCCTGTTTTTCAAGATTTCAAATATTTCTTTCCAGTCCCTTCTTGCCTGTAAGGTCTCTTTTGAGAAATCAGCTGACAGTCTGATGGGAACTCCTTTGTAGGTAACTGTCCCCTTCTCTCTTGCTGCTTCTAGAATTCTCTGCTTCATTTGAATCTTGGCTAATGTAATTACAATGTGCTTTGATGTGTTCCTCCTTGGGCCCAACTTCTTTGGCACTCTCTGAGCTTCCTGGATTTCCTGGTAGTCTATTTCCTTTGCCATATTGGGGAAGTTCTTTTTTATTATTTGTTCAAATAAGTTTTCCACTCGTTGCTCTTCTTCTTCCCCTTCTGGGACCCCTATAATTCGGATGTTGGGATGTTTAACGATGTCCCGGAGGTTTCTAAGCCTCTCCTCATTTTTTTGAATTCTTGTTTCTTCCTCATTTTCTGTTTGGTTGTTAGTTTCTTCCTTCTGGTCCACTCCATTGATTTGAGTCCCAGTTTTCCTTCCATCTCTATCGGTTCCCCATGCGTCTTCCTTCATTTCACGTATTGTAGCCTGCATTTTTTCATCTAATTTGTGAGCAAAATCAACCAATTCTGTGAGCATTTTGATGAGAAGTGCTTTGAACTGTTCATCTGATAGGTTGGCTATCTCTTCACTGCTTAGAGGAATTGACTCTGGGGTTTTCATTTTTTCTCCGGTTTGAGCCATTTTTGGTGGGGTTTTTTGTTTTGTTTTGTTTTGGTTTTAGTCTGGTCTCGGCTATTACGTAGTGAGGGGTGGAGCCTTAGGTGTTCCTCAGGGCAGAGCAGCCTAGTCGCTGAGTTGTGACGCTGTATGTGGGGGCGGGGTCCGAGAGGGAAGAATGGTGCCTGCTCCGCTGTCTCCTGGATTCAGTCCCTTCCGCCACTTCCCCTCTGCCTGGACCGTCTGCGCGCTCGAATGAGGGACCACCCGGTCAGCCAGCCGCCCCGTGCGGCCCCACTGGGTCTGCACAGTTGCCCCCCTGTGCCCGGGGTCCGCCAGCTGCTGCCTGCGGGCCCGGGGACTGCCAGCCGCCGCCTGTGCACCTGGGAACTGCCAGCCACTGCTGCTTGCGTTCCTGGCTCCACACCTCCACTTTTTTCTGCCGCGACTCCACCCCTCTTACCAGTCTGGATGAATGGTTGTTGGACTTCCGTACAGTTCAATTTTCTATAAATTCTGGTTGTCCTCTTGTTTCTAAATATTTGTTGTCCTTAATTTTGGTTGTGAGAGGAGGCACAGTGTGTCAGCCTACGCCTCCATCTTGGCCAGAAGTCTCTCAGGTTTCTCTCTGTGTCTTTGGCAATAAGGATGTTCCTTTCTCCCTGGTATGGGGAGGGTATAAACCTCTCACAAAAGGGGCCTGTGACCTGCTTCACGGAAAGGTCTGAACATTCTTCCCACACCTGTCATTTCTCAGATCTCAGATTCCTCGGCTTGAAATAGTCAATAAGCCAAGGTGCCATATTTTGGGGTAGCACGTCCTGCACCCCATTGTTATTATTATTAGTTCATGTCACAGAAGTACCTTTTTTATTTAACTATACCAACACTTTGTCACAACAGGTAGCAGATTTGTTTTGAGGAGTGTTTACAGCAACAGCCAGGATGGGCAAATTTTCCTCCAGGTCAAATCCAGCCCAATAAGTATTCTTGTAAATAAAGTTTGATTGGAGCACACTTTCATTTGTTTCTGTGTTATCTGTGGCTGCTTTGCACAACAAAAGAGTTGAGAGACACAGACCACACAGCCCTCAAAGCCTAAAATATTTACTCTCTGACCTTTTACAGAGTTTGTTGACCTTTGATCTACAGAATAAAGAGCAAGGAATAAATATGTTAAAGAACTATTATCCAAAACTATATCACTCCAAAAGCCTCAAAGGTGGTCACCCTTGGCCAAGATACTTTTGGACCAGGAAGCTAGTAATGTTCGCTTAAAAGGTAGAATTCCACTTTTCTAAGCTTGAGGAGACATCACAGTGAAAGTGGTAACTGGAATGGAGTCTCCCCACTCCTCATAGGTAGAGAATGAAGTGTTTTGGTTTTGGCAATGACGTATCCAAGAGGATGCCACATAAAAGGGACTATTTTAAAAGGTTACTGAGCCATAGCTCTGGAGAAGAGAAAATCAACTGTGGGTCTTTTCTATAGCTGGATTTCAATACAATTTTAGTTACTTTTACAACATCTTAAAGTTATATTCTATTAATAACTCTTCCTAATTGTTAGGAGAGGGTAGCAGATGGGATTATAAAATAACCTTGATCCATTTGTATCCATCAATATCATGTAATTCAACCCATATGAATGGATTGTCTAACAAAGCTTCCTCCTCACTCCACCCTATCATTCCAGCAGCTGCTCAAGAAAACCATTAAGTAATTAACCAGGTAATAAATATATTCAAATATACACATAACTACAAAATAAATACATAAACAGTAAATCCCCAGCACCACTTACCTAAAGCAGGTTACACAGGGAAGCCCATGGGAAAGTAACTTGGGGCATAAAATTTGGAGCATCCTTCTTTTGTGAATTTCATCTCAAGTTCCTATCTTTTGAAATATGTTATAATGAAAAGTATTAAAACAGATTTGAAAGAATTATACAGTGAATTTCCATAAGCTCAAATCTACATTAAGATATTTTCATTCCTTTTTAAAATTCAGATTAAGGAGGCATAAAATACCTAAACCTTTTCGTTGTATAATGTGAAGAACTTTGACAAATGTATGGCTGGAGAGCCACCACCCCATTCGCGACACAGACAGTGCAGCTCTGTCACTCCCCAGCCCGCCCTCACGCCCCCCTGGGGTCCAGCCCCTCCCTACACCCAGCCTCTGGCTAATCTGCTGTGACTGTGACTTTTTGCCTTTTCTTGACTCTCAGATAAATGAAATCGCACAGTATGTGGTCTCTCGTGTCTGTCACCTTTCATTTAGCAAAATGCTCCCGAGATCCCCCCTTGTTGTTGCACGGAGAGCGTTTGCTCCCTTTTACTCCTAAGTGGCACTCATTGTGTGGATGTGGTGTACCCTCTCTCCAGTTGATGGGCTTTTGAGGTATTTCCAGTTTTGGACAACTAGAAATAAAGCTCTTACGAATGTTCATGCACAGATTTTTGCGTGGACATATGTTTTTTATTTCTTGTGGGCAAGTATTGAGTGGAATTGCTGATTATAAAGTTAATATACTATTAAGTTTATAACAAAACTCAAAGGCTTTTCTAAAGTGGTTGGACCTTTTTATCTTCCCTTGAGTAACGTGTGTGTTCTGTTTGCTCCGAGTTCTCCTGGCAATTGGCGATCCAGTCTTCGTGACTTCAGTTGTTATATTGAGTCGTAGTGGAATTACAATTTGCATTTCCTCAATGATTTGTAACTGTGAGCATTGGAGCTTGGTGCCATTTTTATATCTTCCTTGGTGAAATGCTCATTCAATTTTTCAATATTTTATCCCCTTTTAAAATCTATTATAACACAATCCTTTATCAGATTTTTTTATTGTTGTTCAGTTACAGTCGCCCAGTCTTCCCCCTGTTGCTCTGCCCTGCCCCATCCAACCCCTGCTCCTAAAGACAGTCCCCACACCCTTGTCCACGTCCATGGGTCCTTTGTACATGTTCCATGACCGGACCCCTTCCCCTTCTTTCCGCCGTTATGCCCTACTCCCTCCCCTCTGGTCACTGTCAGTTTGTTATTGCCAGGTCTCTGGTTCTTTTTTTTTTCCTTATTTTATTTTTGTTGATTAGTTTCCACTTATAAGTGAGGTCATGTGGTATTTGTCTTTCACTGCTTGGATTATTTCACTTGGCACAATGTTCTCCGGTTCCATCCACGCTGTCACACAAGGTAGGAGTTCCTTCTTTTTTCTGCTGTGTAGATGTACACATTGCATTCCATTGTGTAAATGTACCAGTTTTTTGATCCACTCATGTACTGCTGGGCACTTACGCTGTTTCCAGCACTTGGCTATTGTAGATAGCGCTGCTATGAACGTTGGGATGCATAGGTTCTTTTGGATTGGTGTTTCAGGATTCTCCGGGTATAATCCCAGCAGTGGAATCACTGGATCAAAAGGCAGTTCCATTTTTAGTTTTTTGAGGAAATTCCATACTGTTTTCTACAATGGCTCCATCAGTCTGCAATCCCAACAGTGCACTAGGGTTCCCTTTTCTCCACAACCTCTCCAACACTTGTTT
The DNA here is from genome assembly GCA_039655065.1 of Glossophaga mutica. Classification (NCBI taxonomy): domain Eukaryota; kingdom Metazoa; phylum Chordata; class Mammalia; order Chiroptera; family Phyllostomidae; genus Glossophaga; species Glossophaga mutica. The sequence goes on from CM077308.1 coordinate 142,505,626, forward strand.
GCAGTTTTATTCATGAAGGCCATTCTGACCTGTGTGAAGTGCTATCTCATGGTGGTTTTAATTTGCATCTCTCTGATGGTTACTGATGCTGAGCATTCTTTCATGTGTCTCTGGGCCCTCTGTGTGTCCTCCTTGGAGAAGTGTCTGTTCAGGTCCTTTGCCCATATTTTAATTGGATTGCTTGTCTTCCTGGTGTGGAGTTGTGTGAGTTCTTTATATATTTTGGAGCGCAAACTCTTGTCTGAGGTATCATTGCAAATATATTTTCCCATACAGTTGGTTTCCTTTTCATTTCACTGTTTTTTTTAAGCCATGCAGAAGCTTTTTAATTTGATGTAGTCCCATTTATTCTTTACTTCATTTCCCTTGCTCTAGGGAACATATTGGTGAAAATATTGCTGCATGGTATATCTGAGATTTCCCTGCCTATGTTCTCTTCTAGGACTTTTATGGTGTCACGATTTATATTTGTCATTTATTCATCTTGAGTTTATTTTTGTGTATGATGTCAGTTGGTGGTCTAGTTTTATTTTTTTGAATGTACCATTCCAGATCTCCCCACACCATTTATTGAAGAGGCTATTTTTACTCCATTTTATGCTCCTGTCCCCTTTGTCAAATATTGACCATAGAATCTTGGGTTTATTTCTGGGCTCTCTGGTCTGTTCTATTGGTCTATGTGTCTGTTCTTATGCCAGTACCAGGCTGTTTTGATTACAGTGGTTTTGTAATATAGTTTGATATCAGGTATTGTGATCCTTCCAACTATGTTCTTCTTAAAATTGCTGAGGCTAGTCGGGGTCGTTTATGGTTCTGTATAAATTTTTGAAATATTTGCTCTGTATCTGAGAAATATGCCATTGGCACTTTAACAGGGATTTGCCCAAGGCTTGCCTGCTCGTTGCTTAGCGGTGTCTCTCGGCGTGGTCCCAGCATTCCCCCCAATGTTTTCTCCAGAAAATTTAGTTTTAGCTCTTAAAGACTGTGACTCAAGTTAATTTTTGGGTGGTCAGGGCTGATTTTTTTTCTTGCATATATCTATGCATTTGTTCCAGAACCATTAGTTGAAAAGCCTTTCCTTCCCCCCACCGACGTGTCAGCTTTGAGAAAAACCAAGTGCCTGCACTCAGGTGTTGCACACTCACGCAGGCTATTTCTGGACCCTCTACTGGGTTCCCCTGTCACGTATATTGCTGGACACTGAAAGCACATTTTTTTTTTTAAGATGGGTTGCCTGGAGGAAAGACAGTGGGTTTATTTGTTTATAAACATGTCCATGTAGGCATTTAATAAATACTTAGGTGGCTCAATAAATATCAGTGTAAAAATATTGAGAAATATTGTATAAAAATACAGCAGTAGAATGCTGAGGATCATGCTTTAAAACACCACGGGGGCGGGTCTTACCACTCACACGGCAATCTGTGAGTGGGGCCCTCAAGCTCCAGTTCACAGGTGCACTGCCTCCCTGACACAGGCATTCAGACGCCTCGTGGGTCCTCACCCCCTCTTCTGCTCTTTCTCCCTCCCACGCTGTCTCAACGACTGGAGCTTTACAGTAATTCTTGTAATCAGATAGTGTGAATCCCAATTTAATTCTCCTTTACCAATGTTGTTTTGAATATTCTAGGTCCATCTGTAATATTTCTATACGAATTTTAGAATCGGTTTGTCAGAGTCTACAGAAAAAATGGCTGTGAAGCCATTTTGATGAGGGTCTTGTTTAAACTATAAATCAGTTTTGGGATAACTGATATCTTAGTATTGAATCTTTCACCCAAGACCATGGTATGTCCCTCCATTTATTTAGGTCTCTTTTCAAAAGGTTTTCCTTTAGACAGAGGGGCAGGGAGAAAGAGAGGGAGAGAAATATTGATGTGAGAGAAATATCCATCAGTCGCCTCTCTCATGCACCTTGACTGGGGACTGAATCCACAACCCAGGCATGCACCCTGACCGCAAACCAAACCAGCGACCTTTCGCTGTGCGGGATGGCACCCAACTGAGCCACACCAGTCAGGGCTACTTCACTCATCTCAAAACGGCTTGCGGTTTTTGTGTTCAGGTCTTGCACGCATTCCATTAAATTCTTGGTTTCATGGTTTTTGATGTTCTTGCAAATGTTAACTTTATTTCAATTTTCAATTGTTTGTTCCAAGTATACAGAAATGTAATATTTTGGTATACTGACCTTGTATCCTGTGACCTTGCTAAGCTCCTTTGTTAGAGATAGTATCTTATTCATAGATTGCTTATTATTTTCTACTTACACAGTCATGTTACCTGCAAATAAAGACAACTGTTACATTTCACTTTGTACGTTTTTAAATTCTGTCTTGTTGCACCAGCTAAAACCTTCAGTCTATATTGAATACACGTGGTAAAATCAGACATCCTTGTTTGGTGAATTAGAAAGAATACAGTCAGTCTTTTACCACTAAGTGTGATGTTAGGTGTTAGTTACCCTTGCAAGGCTGAGCAAGTTCCCTTTTATCTGTAGTCTGTTGATGTCTATCACGAATGGGTCCTAAATTTTTTCAAATACTTTTTTTGAATGTGATAAGATGGTATGGGTTTTCCTTTTTTATTCTCAGTATTGAATTGCATTGACTTTCAAGTTTCCTCTCAGGTGTCAATTTCATTGGCATAGTCTTTTTCATAATAACCCTTTTATTCTGCCTGTAGGCTCCACGGTAATATCTCCCCTTTCATTTCTGACATTGATAATTTGTCTTTGTTTTTTCCTAATCGGTCTTGTTAGAAGTTTATCAATTTTTAAAAAAGATTTTATTTTTAGAGAGGAGAAGGAAGGGACAAAGAGAGACAGAGAAACATTGATGTGCGAGATACTTTAATCGGTTGCCTCTCATGCGCCCAAACAGGGACCTGGCCTGTAACCCAGGCATGTGACCTGACTGGGAATTGAACCGGCAACCTTTTGGTTCACAGGCTGGCACTCAATCCATTGAGCCACACCAGTCAGGGCAAAAGTTTATCAATTTTATTAACATTTGCAAGGAGCCAGATTATGACTTGTTTTCTACTTCATTGATTTCTGTTCTAATCCTTAGTGTTGTCCTCCTTTCCTCTACTTGTACTTACTTCTAAAGTGGTAAAGTTAAATTATTTTGAGACCTTACATTCTTTCAAATATGTGTTTAAAGCTATAAAATTCCCTCTAAGTACTGCCTTAGCTGCAGCCTAAAAATTCCAGCATGTTGTGATTTTCATTTTCATTCTATTCATTTTCTAATTTCTCTTGTAATTTATTCTTTGGCACATGGATTATTGAACAGTGTGTTGTTCTTATCTTTCTGTTATTGATTTGTAGGTTAATTTCATTGTGGTCAGAGAATATGCATTATATGATTTCAATCCCTCTTAAATTTAGTGAGAACTTTAAGAAGCAGGAATATTTTTTCCTTGTTCACTTTCTACTTCTGCTGCTTGGATGCAGATGACAAAGGGCCTCGATATGTAGTCACAAGGAGGGAAAAGCCTCCGACTTGAATCACTGTGTGGAACAGAGAAGCGGACTCACCTGGAACACCCATCCTGGTCTACACATGAGCAATAAACAAACTTCTATGATTTGAACCAATTTAGTTTTACCCTGATTAAAAGGCTGCTTATCTCTTTAAGGCTACCCCCCATACAACCCTGTGAGTTTCTCGTAAAACACAATCTCTCTTTTAGTTCACAACATCCAGAGCATACCCACCACATCTACTCAACTCTTTCCATTTGTTCTGTTAAAAGACAAAAGCTTCAAATGAGTATGTTTACTGCATCAGCCATGATTCTTTTTTAAATAAAATTTTATTGAAGTATAGAACATACTTCATAGAACATACATACAGAAATGTACACAAATAAACATACTATCTATATACATACATATGAAGCTCCCTATATCTGGGGAATTCTCGTCCTTTCCATTCTTTCTTTCTTGCTTGCTATTTTTGAGTCCTGTTAACTGAGAAAGTCAAGAAAACAAGATAAAGGGCACCCAGCCTATATTGCTGAGGGCCCTCAAGAAGTCCCTTCCAGGCTAGAAGCCAATCCAACCTGGAGTGATTGGAAAGAAAAAAAATAGCAAGTATATCTCACATGGATCACGAAACACCTGGAAGGGTTAATGAATCTAATGCAAGAATACAATAGTAGTAAACGAAGGTCCTGAAAAGTAGGCTAAGTAAACACCTACTGCACCAGCACAGGATGGGGAAGGGACGCTCAGCAGCGGCAAAAATGACTAACCTCAAAGACTCCGATGGAACCGTGTGGGTGGCAGGAAGGCTAGTCCAATATTTAGGGGTGAAACAGAACAGTATTAACTAGAACAAAGACACGACATTCCTCCTTCCTACAAATGTCTGTTTCTCGGTTGTATACGTTAAGAAATCCGTAGCAAACTGGAGTCTTTGGAGAACAGGCTGCCGGATGGTAAAGACAATGGAAGCCATAATATATGAGTAAAGTAACTGGGGATAGAAAGAGAAGATACTGAAAGTCATCCTAATAGCTGTGGCTAAAAGTCCAGTCCCGAGAGCTCTGACAAATGAAGGGAAGAAAGAGGGAACCAACTAGAACCAGCAGAGCTGCAGTAAGATGGAACTAGAGTCTGGTCCCTGGGAAGTGAGATCAGAGTCCGCTCAAAAACCACCTGGTATTCAGGTTCCTTCCAGCTCAGTGATTTCCCTAAACATGTCTTTAAAGATCCGTCCAGCTATAAAATTTATTCTTCTATTTTTGAAGAACACACAAATGGCAATTCTTCAGAACAACCATGTTAAAACTTTTGAAGATGTAAAACTACAAATGGTTCAGCGTTTTATTGACCAGTCTTCTGTCTCAAGTGGACAAACAGTGGTGGGTGTCCAGCACCCCCTGGTTTCAACTGAGATGCAACTGAAATGCGTGCATTGTTTTCTGAAGTGAATCCGTCTAGAACGTGTACGTTATTTTGGCTTTGCCCCACATAGTGATTGAGCAGTCAGCAACACTGTGTACATTTTTGATGTCGAAAGACATTTCACCAACACAGTGGAGCACACTGTTACACTGTAAGAGGAAACAGTCTTTCTTACCTGTCAGATTCACGCACATCCCACCCTGAAAAAGCCGAAAGCCCTAAAAACATTATACCGTGTATACAGTGGAAAGCTACTCAACCACAAGATGAAATACTGCCATTTGTGACACCATGGATGCATCGTGAGAACATCATGCTAAGTGAAATAACTCAGACAGAAAAAGTAAAACCCCATATGATTTGACTCCTATGTGGGATATAAAACTGAAAGCAACAAATGAATGAGACAAAAACACACACACACACAGCCAACAGTAGGGTGGTTACTAGAGGAAGTGGGGGGTCAAGAATATGGTGCTGGGTGGAGATTAGGCTTTGGGTGGCAAACACCACAGTGCAACACACAAATGATGTATTACTGAACTGGACACTTGAAACCTATATAACTTTATTAAATAATGTCACCTCAATTTAATAAAAAATTTTAATTAAAAAATTATCTACTGTCAAAACTTTTGTTATATTACCTCCCAGAACATTTATAGCAATTTTCTTTGGAAAACTAAAGATTAACCTTGGTGTACCTTTGTGCTCAGGGGCAAAAACATTTGTTCCTTTTTCTTAACATTCTTTCTTGCAACGTTCAATTTCAGAGTAGAAATTTCATCGTTCAGAAAAGGAATGTACAGTTACTGTGCAGTTACAGTCACTACTGCTCCCTGATTATATCACAGTAAGTTAACAAGTGGAACCGTAACAAAAGCACACGAGGGAGGCTTACCTAGGTGATGGACAGCTGTCCAAAAGCGCTATATTTTTTGGTGACTGGGAAAAGTCACCGTGAAAATACTTGAGCTGGTTCATTACCTGACCAAGAAATTCACTACCTTCTATACCCTAAGCATAGGTCTTTGAAGTCATCTAAATTAAGCTTAAAAAGTGTCTAATTTAAGGTGTTATTAAGATTTGTATTCATGTACAATAAGCCAATTGCAAACCTACTTCTCTTTATATTAATTATAAATACTGTGCCTCATTTCAGAAGAGATTTGGGCATCATAAAAGCATCATAAGAGTCACAAAATGTTCTTAACACATTTAGAAATCTAGTAACTTCTGATTTAAATGATGCTTTTCGGAGAAAACAGGAATGACAGATTAAAGCCTGCCTCTGACCATGAGACTCCCTGGAATGAAACCAAGAAGCCAGTGTTTGCCACACAGACAGAGAATATGATATGGTGACAGTTCTTCTCTGCCTCCATTAATAGGTTATATAAGATTAATGGTTAATAGAAGCATAAATACTATAATCACATAATGTTGGACTCATTTTTATTTCAGCTTTATGAAAAAACCTTTTTGTCCTTGTACTTTTAGGGACTTGGAAGGTCTGCCGGCCACTCTGCCTTTCTTGTCACCACGGGAGCTCTCAGCCCGTTTACAAATGGATGTGCTCAGGACTGCCATCTGGTGGAAATAATAGAAATTGACAATTTTGGGGGCGTACGGAAAGCGATTTTAAATCACTTGTCTATTAAGAAGGTGTGAATTTGAAACATTGGAGTAAATGATTCATTCATAACATTGATAAGAAATACAAAAGGAATTAATTTAAGAAATTTGTAGAACATGGAGAAAACTACAAAACATAACTTGGGACGTGAAAAAAAATATTCATACAAATAGAAAGATGTAGCATTTTCCTGGAATGGAACTTGTCTCTGAAGGCATCCATGATCTCCGTATTACTTACACTGACAACAACTCGACATACAGGATTTTTATTTGGCAGGAAGATCTTGGCCAAATTAGTCACAACTTCATCTGGAATAATAAATATTCTATTTTTGTTAAAGTAGACTAGTAAGACTTTCCTTACCAGATAATAAAATGCACAAAGCAATAAAATAAACTGCTCATAAAAATACAAGCATATACAAGAATATACAGTAAAAGGGCACTTTCAAATAAATAGCACTGGCTTACATATTAGCTGGTGTGGTGTGAAGGGATAATGAAATATATCACATCAGATTTTTTTCCCCCTGAGTTTCTTTTGTATTATATATATAATTTTAAAAGGCCAAAGTCATAAAACATATGTAAACATTTACTTACTCAGAATGTGAAAAGATTGTCTATGCACACAAATGAAGTATGAAACTGTTAAAGAAAATGATAAAATTCTAAATCTTTTAATGTAAAAAACCCCCAAGACACTTATCAAATGGAATGTTTAAAATCTTTGCAGTTCACTATATGTAAATATTTTTCAATTAAAAAACATAAAAAATAAAACCCACTCTATTTGACTTAAAACAATATGGAGAATAAAACGGAGTATTTCTAACTAAAAAGAGCTATCCTTTTCAGGTCAGGGCATCTTAGCCGTCTCTGGTGCCTCTCCAGTCAGTGAGCAGAAGAAGCCTTTATCCTGCCTGTAGGAAAACCTGACATAGAAACAAAAATTTAATGTGTAATAAAAAGCACAGAAACAGAGAAGCAGGTAATAAGATTTGGGGGTGTGGAGAAGCCTATGCTATTGAGATTGTAGTTTTTCAGGAATTAGGTCATTTCAGGATCATTAGACAGCTTTTGCTTAGTCCCATTCCTTGATGTCCTTATTAAAAAACAAACAATTGAAAGGCAAGTGATGGACCAGGAAAAATAATTCATGACATGTGTAATAGGATAATGGTTATAATGATTAATTTCCTAAATATATAAAGAGCTCTCACAAAACAATAAAAATTACAAACATGTTTATAGAAAATAAGCAACACGTGAACAAGCTTTTAAAAGACATATAATTAGCCAAAATAAGAAAAATGTTCAATTTCGCTAGCAAATAATTTAAAATTAAATCAATAAAACGTAAGTCACAATATTTTACCTGCCAAACTGGCACTATGCAACACTGGCAAGAAAGCAGAAAACATGGGCATTTTTGTACACTGTAGGGGTTACAAAGTGGTGCCCTCTTCCTGGAAGGCAACTCAGGACCACTAAATCCATTCAGTTCTGTATTTTATTTAACTTCACTTTATTAAAAATTCAAACATACAGAAAGTTACAGAAAAGAGTGTAAGATACTCTTACCTGTTACCCAGATTTAACACGTTAACACTGTTATTTTTGTTGGGGGGGAAGGAAGAAAATAAAAATATCACACTTCCCAATGCTTCTGAAATACTGTCCTAAATTAATATTATTCCCAAGCATACTTAATACAATTCTGTATTTATAAATTACTATGTACCATCAACTCCAAGATTCCATTCTCTTATGTATAAGTAAGAAAAAAATGCTTCCAATAAACCTATGAAACGATGTTTTAATTAACAGGATTATTTTACTTACTGCAATAACTTTTTCAGACGGACTTAAAAAAATCTTGTTTCTGGATTTTGCTTACCCAATAACTTTGATTCAATGCTAAATCATATGTAATCACTTTGAAGCCGTTCTAAACACATCTAAAGGTAAGACAATTCCGACAGGGTACGGAAACCAGTTGGCACTGAAACACAAGAGCAGAGCTGGGAGCACACTGGTGCGGGTGTGCCTGACGCCCGCCTCCCCGGTGGGGCGGCCGTGGTACCATGCCACGGACATAAGAGGCTTCTCAATTTCAAAGATGTTACAATGGGGGAGAGAAGAAGGCATTTTGGAACAAGATTTGGAGATTTAAGCTTTTGCACAAGCAACATCCTTTTGGAACTGGATGTTTCTCTCAGCTTTATGTTTCCCAAGTATTAAAAACTGGTTCACTGCCCAAGGAAGCAAAGCCAGGGGCGGCTGGCTGCAGCTGGGACAGGATTCTCTGCTTTGCCCACCTTCCCTCCATTTCACTTAGCACCCCAGAAAAAACTGTTTTATGCCAAAGGGGAGTAGTAGGTTGTGATAACCCTGCATGGTGACAACTGCCTTAAATCAGAAAACAGTCTAGAGACAGTTCTTCAAAGGCCCTGGAATTCACATTCTATGGTGATGGGGGTGGGGGGAGGGGGGCGCTGCGGCACTGGGGACATTTCAGAGGTGCCGCAGAGTTCAGTCAAGACAAATATTCTAATATGGCACTTAAAAGAATCAAGACTACTGCAAACACCATGCTGTATCAAATGTTAAACGGAAGACCAAATCATCATCACCGAATTTTCCCTTCGGCCACAGGCTCCACCACAGCGGGGCAGGTGCTGCCACGGTCCGAGGGGAGGGGGCAGAGCGGTGAGCAGTGAGCTACAGCAGAATTTAAAATGCAAATGTGCAACGGGAACATGCGAAGTAATTTTCATAGGTAGGGTGTGCAATTTTTAATAATAGATCCCAAAATGTAGGCAGGCTGTTAAGAATTAATGTGGTTTAACTGTTTTCATTAAAAGGAACTAGGTTAATGTAAGATGAAAACAATGCCTGCCTGCCAGGCATCAGTATTCATGAGGCCACAGTAATTAAAATGGCATGATACCTGCACAGGGTCAGATGAAAAGACAATAGGACTGAATTTAGGAACTAGAAATGGATCATCAGATACAGGAAACTAGTGTTTGACAGGGCTGGCTGGCATGATGCTGGCACAAGTAGCCAGCTGTATGGAAAAAATTAGTTTCCTTACTTAATACTATATACAGGGCCCAGCACAAATAATGCCCCTTTTTTATTACAAAAATCTTTTTATGACAAAATCCTAAGCATGTAATTCTGTAACGTGACAACATCACACTCAGGCACACCATATAAATAAGCAACTGATAACTAAATTGACATAGTATAAAGCTTATTTTAAATACTTATAATTTTAGGTGAAATGTTTAAAGTGAAATGATAAATTACTACACCCACATTATTACCCTACCAACCACATTTAAGTAAGCATTACTTCTGCCTGACCCTGTGTAACAGTAAATTCAAGATGGATTAAAAACCTGAATGTGTGTGCTCGGGAGGTAGGAAGCCTTTAAAACTCCTGCAAGAAAACAGAGAATATGCAAACTTGAGATGGTGATTTCTTAAACAAGAAAGACATCAGCACAAACCATAATGAAAGACTGATAAATAACAAAAGACTCCATACATAAATTTTTTAAAAGACTAGGTTTTGAAACACATACAACAAAGGATTAGCATCCAGACCAAAACAAACAAACAAAAAACCCCAAAAACAAAACTACAAATAAGCGAGAAAGAGACAAACCAAAAACAAAAATGGGCAAAGGATATGAACATTCATTTCAGAGACGAGGAAACCCAAATGGCCAACACAAAAAGGCAAAGACATTCATCTCACATGTAATCAGAAATACAAATTAAATGATCTATTTCACAGTCATCTAACTGACAACGCCAAGTGTGACCGAGGACGGCGAAGCTTGGCACATTCCCAGTGGAAGTGTAGCTCAGTATACCTTTAGCATAATGTGTTTAATATATTCACTTGAAGATGTACATACCCTGCAACCGAGTAATACTTCTAGGCAAATACTAGAGAAAAGCTAGCAGATGTGCTCAAGGGACACATACCAGGATGCCTACTATCCTACTATCCAGCTTTTTAATAGTAAAAAAGCTGCAATAATCTATATACCCCTCAATGGGGACACGGATACACCGTGGTATAGTCACACAAGTGAAGTTCATTTAACCTTCAGCTTGTTTTGTAGAGCAGAGTGATGTAGAGTAATAATGTGAGCTGATAAATTCAAATCTGAGGTTGGGAAGAACATCCTCTCCTCCCCATAAAACACTCCCCCCAGCAAAATCAAAACCAACTAAACATGGTGAGTGGATGTGCAGGGAAAGGAATGAGGTGAGCAACCTCTTCTAGCAGGCAATACCCGACTCTTGGCCTAAGCCCACAACCTCTTCCCACCTTCTGAAGGTAGATCACCAAAGGAAAACCTATGAACATCCCTCACAGCCCAGCCTAACATTGCTGATTCCTTTCTTGTAAAAGAATAAATGAACAATCTAGTTTCATTTGTCCAGTCATATTTATATTCTCCGAGCCCAGCAGCTTTTAACCTTTACAAAGCCAAAGAGCCTATATTCAAAGTACATCTTAACTGGAATGTCAACAAGTCGACACAAAAAAGCAGAACTGATTTATTCCTAGCTAGGGATCAGTGATGGGGAATAGGGCAGCCTACAGGATACTTGTGGTGAAGAAACTGTTCTAATCTTGATTACCTACGTGAATATCTGGTTGATATTATGCTTTAGTTTCACAAGATGTTATCACTGAGGAAAATGAATAAAGAGTAAACGGGGGAGTGGGGGAAGCAGAACTGCTCTGGAAGTGGAGAACAGGTACCCTGGTAAAAGACCAACTCATTATCTCCAAATTTTCCTTAAGACTGCTGGTTTATTTTTAAGTGTACAAAATTTTAAAATGTAGACTTCATAAAAAGCTTTGCAGTGTCCTAGAGAAACTATAAGTCCAGGAATTAATAAAATCCAGTCACTTTCAATCTGGGAGTTTACTTCAATAGCACTGAGGTGCTCTATGGTAATAATTACAACCAGTCTCACCTGAGATCAACTTTAATAGCAAGTATTAAATATAAGCATTTAAAATAAGCTTTATACTGTATCAATTTACTTATAAGTTGCTTATTCAGAGGCAAAATCTCATGAAAATAAACCCATGGTCTTCTAAATCATGTCATTGTGGAATTCTGTCAACATAAATTACACTTGCTGTCTTCCAGACTTAAGAAATGAAGCCCAAGTCAAAAACAAGCATAAACTGCCCAGGAGAGGGAAAGGCGACATCGGATCCATATGCTGGAGTAACTTCTTGGATGGTACCGGTCCTCTTCACCTCAAATACATGCCCACATATTTTCTTAAAAGTAGATATATGGGAAGAATAAAAGAACACATTGGTGGTACAGATTTATTAACTAAAGAAATCACTGTTGCCAATATTATACATTTAGGGTTTAGTCAAAGAAAAAATATCCCAAACCTTTGATTCTACCCATATAGAAGTAATGGTTCTTTTGTGTTCCATTACAGTTGTGGATATGGACAGAGCTAATAAGCTCCTAACACCAAGATTATGAACCCCCGCGCATGAATCATAAGAGCATCACTGGCCAGTTACACCTGAGCAGGAAATGACAAAGTTAGTATTAGTGTTTGCCAGGTAGAATAAAACTGCAACAGAAAGTGAAAGATACCAGAGGCAAAGTCAGCAAAACCTGAGGATCAGTGGTGATGCTGCTTGAAAAGCAACTTAGTTTGTATTACTAGCTATAGTAATACTTCCAGACCACAGCATACACCAATTACCGAAACAATGAGCAAAAATAAATACTTGCTTAGCATTTTTGTTAGGGCTTATAGAATTCCCCAAGTTGAGTATAATTCTCAGATCTGCTTTGAAATAAATTATTGTCTTATGGATTACTACATTAGCTTTTAAGTGTCTTAAAAATATAACATTTCCTGCACATTGTGCATTTTGTTTACAATGTGGAAAAATCACAATATGCTATTTTCACTAAATGCTGGTTAGGTAACCCAAATGAAGTATGTTCTAAAATCTTTATCAAATGTTTCCCCTCATTACTTAAACCAGATTAATTTCAAAGTATAACTAAAGGCAATTAGGAAATGTGAATTTGAGATGTCATTTAAAAATGCAATCTAAATTCAAGATTAGGCTAGCAAAAAGAAAAAAAAAACAAAAAAAACCCTTAATGGAAAACTACAGTTTAATTTTTTAAAACTTTTTTATTCCAGAGAGAGGAAGGGAGAGAGAAACACTGATCAGTTGCCTCCCATACGGGTCCCAACCTGGGATCAAACCTGCAACCTACGCATGAACCCTGACCTGGAGTTCTGGACAGAGGACCCTCCAACTGAGCCCTTTCGGCCAAGGCTCTTCAGGTTCCTTTTAAATGACTGGAACTGAATAAAAACCCAGCTTAACTCAGCAACAAATGCTAACACTCTGATTCAATTGTGTTCTTCCAAAGGTTTTAGAATATACATATGTACTTCTTCCTGGATGACTAATTTGTTTGGAAACAAAAACTTGGTTTATAATGTCAGAATACTTATGTAGGGTCCTCATTCCGCCACATACCTCAGGTAGCTTAGTTTGGAATATAAATTAGTAACACTAATTTATATTAGCTGGCTCATACAACTCTGTAAGTACTTCTACATTTAGCACTAAGAAATTGGCTCTTGGCCCTGACTGGTGCGGCTCAGTTGACCGAGCGAAGGGTCTGGTTGGATTCCTGGTCACGGCCCATGCCTGGGTTGAGGATTTGGTCCCGTGTGTGAGACACAGCTGATCAATGTTTCTCTTACTCTCTTTCAACTTCCCTTTCCCTCTCCCTAAGGATAAGTAAACAAAAAACAAACAAAATCTTTAACCAAAAAACAAAAACCAAACAAAAAAAATCCAAGGAAAAAAGAAACTGACTCTTGGAAATAACCTGTACTTATATTTTTAGCAAACTAAACATGAAGAAATGCTTACGTTCTCTGTTTTCCTTCAAAATGAGATGTTATTTTAAAAATAAACCTCAAAATAGGCAACTTGATATTTTAATATTTGCTACATTAAGTAATAAAAAAGCCTGACCAAACTGAGCTTTTTAAGATGGGCATGTGCCATCTTCATCCTGGTTTACGTTTTGCTACGGTTCCTTATGAGGGCCAAGTCCCTAGCTGGCTGGCTGGAAAGCCAGACAGCACTATGAAGAAACACCGGATGCCAGACACCTGAAGTAAAACTGACAAGGTAACAAGATGCAGTGACATCTGGCTAACCAAACATTTAAAAACAAAAATCCAAGCAATAAGTATCTCAAGGAAATGCTATAATTACCAAGCCTCATAATCAGATAAAATTACACCTACATGGTAACTCTCATCTTGTTCAACGGTCACAAAATTGAAAAATCTAACAACAAAAAAACCCCTTCAGCATAAAGCCCTGGTCCACTTACTTATTAAAAAGTCCTGTCTTTATCTGGTCCACCTGATGTGATGTCTTAGCCACAGTAGAATGATTTTATTTAAAACATGGATTAAAAATTCTATCTTTTTAATAACACAAATCTAGTCATTGAAGATCTCTAAGATTAAAATGACCTGAATACATGCCATTCAAAAATGAAACTCTATTGTTAAGTTTAACCTCAAATCATGAGTTTTCCAGGTTGAAACGCATTGAAGTAACATTCTGAGAGAAAAAGTACAATGCTCAAGATTCCACCTTCGTCTTTCTAAGTTTCAGCATAACAATAATGATATAACCCTCCTCCCTACCCTGCCAAGTAAATTCTGTCACATTTGTCTATCTTAACATTCGCTTTTCTATACTGTGGTATTTGGAATAAATGAACAGACGGTCACCAAAAGGAAAAGGGCAGCAATTCTGAAAGTATAGGATCCAGGGGAACTTTTAAGGAGGTACATGAAATCAAAACTATGTTCTCACTAATAATGCTAATACTTATTCTTTTTCGAAGTACTGATGCTTGCACTGATTGTGTAAAAGAAATGGTGGGTAAAACTGCAGGTGCTTGGGCACAACTAAAAACAGCGCCAACCAAATTAGCCATTAATATACCTTCATTCCTGCACACACAAAGAAAAAGGGGGAAAAGGCCCACTTCACTTCAGTTAACATCTTAAGCAGTAATAATTAATTTCATTGCAATTCTGTCCTGAGTTCACCTCTTTTTAATGGCCTATACGGTGTGATGGTGAGTGCTGGTTCTGCAGCATGCTGAGTATAGAGGTTATTTCAGGCTATTATTATTCGAGAAGGGCCCTGAACCAGCCACTCTTCGTGGAGCGCAATTTTGACTTGAAAGACTGACAGACTACGGTTATTCAGCAGACATTTCTTCTAAAAGGAGTGAAGCAAGCCTATCACTTACAGAAAGCAATGGACAATATTTGTTGCCGATGATAGAATTTCACCTTCCAAATGAAAATTACAATTAAAAAAATCTGTATCCATCACCACGAGCTTGGCAGTTTCCCAATGTTTAAGATTTTTCTCAAGGTATCAGTTCAACATTAACCAAAAACTTTCAAGTATTGCATAGTAACATGCTGATATTCTAAAGAACTGCATAAATCGATGAACAGACAGTATTTTCGAAATGACCAATGCATGTTTTTAAATCATGAAAAAGTAGAAGATCCATCCAAACTGCAGGACAGATCGAACGGATTTTAATGTAATATAGTACAAAGCTGAGTAATAGCTCCAGATCTCACATTGCAACTAACCTTCAAGAAACTACCAGTTCTGAAGTTTTGATAATGTATCAAAAAGGAATATCCACCATTATCTGAAGCTACTAAAATACTCCTTCAAATACTATGTGTGCGAGGCCAGACTTCTTCATGTATTTCGAACAAAGTGTCAAACTGCAACAGATTGAATGCAGAAATAGAGATGAGAATCCAGCCGACTTCCAAACAAAAGCCAGTGCTCTTTAGTTTTGGAAAATAATTCTGTTTTTATAAAACAACGCTATTTATGTTAACAGGTAATGGTTTTCTTTTCTAGTGCAGTATCAATAAATGTAACCCACAAAAGTAAAGTTCTTTGGGATCTTCTGCCTTTAAGAATATAAGTAGTTCTTGAGACCAAAATATTTGAGAAGAGGTGGACTAGTAAACTGATATTAGTAAATACTGAATAAGTTTTCCTTTTGCTAATTCACATGTTATTTGTATTTCAAGGGCCACTAAACTACCAGAGGAAGATTTTTTAAAAGTGGTATAAAAAATGTTTTGGGAGTAGAGAAGGGTTTAATTAGTATTATCCTCTTAGTTTGGTTAATTCTTCCCTGGAATTATAATTCATCTACACAGTTCCATATGAAACACTTCACAATATTTTAATTATATAAAATGTTTAAAATAACATTCAAAACTGGACTTTTATTTTAAAAATCATACCAAATAGTAATATGTCACACTGTTTTTATCAATTCTTTATTCAGGTAACAAGTTGGTTATGTTCACTGCAGTGTATGAAACATCACAATATCATACTGGAAAGGTACTATCAGTACAGGACTGCGCCAGAGTGGACAGTTGAACAAGAAACCATTTTGCATTCTTCATTCCCTATCTTTTAACAGCCCCCCAAACCCAGTAAAGGGACAAATAGCTTTTAACGTCATCATGTAAAGCACTTTAACTTACAAGGCTAAAATCTAAAGAATAAATAAAATATACTGTGGCAATAATTCTTTTTAGACCAAAAATCAGGTGCACAATAAATCAAATGATCAAGGAAGCCGTCTGTATTCAAATGTGTGACTCTCTGGAAACAGCGTCAGGAAAATGTTACAGAAAATACCATGAATTCCATTTCACACAGGACCAGGTGATGACTCATTGTAACTATACACAAGGGCAATTACATCCTGCTGAAACACAATTTAAACATACAGGAAAATGTTTACAAAGCATCCACCACATGTAAACCATGTACAAATGGATACATTCATTGCTTCTCCTACCCCCATAGCTTTTAGATAAATATTTTACTCTTCATGTTCAGCATTAATTGGATACATGCAAAACTCAAAAAGAATTCAAGGTTATTGTAAAAATAGAATTAAACTAATAATCTTCAAGTACCTTATGTGACAGCCACTCTGTACCGTGCCCAATGTTATAAAATGAAAGGGGTTACTGAACCCATGAAAATATCTCTGTAATATTTCCTTAGATCTAAAATAGATAATTTAAATGTATTTATAGTCATATTTCAATGTGATATTCTGAGCTTTTAAAATAATGTAAACAATTAAAAATTATACCAAATTACACAAAACTTGTCGTATCTTAAAAGCTGAAAAATTAAAACTATAGAAAACCACATGTAAAACCAAAATCACAATTTACATTATAAAGGCAAATCTCATCATTTAAAAAATTTGCAGCAGTGAGATGTCAAAGCAAATTATAAATAGCCATAAATTAATCCATTTGGTTTCAAAGATTTTCTAGTGAGAGTTGAAGGATGAAGTAGGTACGTGCATAAAATTTGTCAGGGTTTATAGTATTATTGCCAGATACACTTATCTCAAAGCAGGCAACATTACAATGTGGACATGGAGAACCCAGTTTGGTAATACAGGTAAAATTGGAAAAAAAAATTAAATAACCATTAATAATAAATATATACCCTATAGTAAATTGCTCAAATGAAATTTCAAGCCACAGAGCTGCAAAAGGCTTTCAACTTGGTGAACTGAAAAAAAGAACATCTCATACAATTGTTTACTTTTACATGCTTATATGTTGTGTGTCTTGTTTAAAAAAAAAAATGTATCTTCAGAGTACAGCTAACTATATTCCCATGCACCTCAGGCACAATTGTTATTTGTGATGAAATTAACTGTTGGTTTCTAGGGCCAAAAGTTCAACACAGATGTAACCAGTATGCCTGAGGCTGGCAAAAATACTGTAGTACAGGCAATGCTACAAGTGGCAATTATCAGAAAACACAATATGAACAAATGATGGGAAATGCTAATGATTTTCTGCTCATATCACAAAACGTTGGGAATCCACAAGAATATTTTTCCCTTGTATTGAAGAAAATTGTGATTAAAAGTTTTTGCCCCAATTTTCAGAATCAAAAGCATTTTAGAAGTTTATAAGGCTACCATGGGTCTTCTAGATCTCCAGCACCCTACAGGAAGAAAAAAGGAAGAATATTATTATTATTTACCTATACCACTTCCAGGTTGGATTGAATTTCAAAAGAAAGCAAAATTAGATGAGCAAATTACCTTCATTTCTTTGTTTGAAAAGGTATGTTTACAGAGAGGCGTGTGCATTGTACACTGTGTGTGTGTATACACATGGATCTATCTAACATAGATAGATAACTGGTTGGGTTTTTTTCCCCCTCCCTTTTCCACCAAATGCCTTCCTTTTAAACCACTTAAAAGTATGCCGGCACTGGAAAAAGTAGATCAAAACATCAGCTACCTTAGAAGATCCCAAAGTTTCAACTTATGGTACCTTAAGCAACTTCAGACACATGATAAATATAAATATGAAGAAAATAGTTAATGACCTACAGTCACAAAATAATTATTTTAAAAAATTATTGTACTTAAAATAAAAACAAAACTCCTATCAGCCACTAGTTAAAATACCCTGTAATTCTTGCATTTATTAATGCAAGAGAAACAGAGCAACACTGACAGTCCTGTGGTCTTTAAAATGCCCATGACAGCAATGTTCTGACAAGTCTGTGTGCGTTCACTCTGCCCAGAGATTGGTATTTTGTACCACAAAAGGGAGTAAGAAACAGACTAGATTTCCTTTAAGTAAGACTTCGCAAAATCTTTTTTCTTTTAGTTAATGAAGAAAAGCCAAGCCAAAAGTTTTCTAAGTTTTATGTAAATACAAATGAATTCCTAATGGGTATTTTTCCAATATAACAGAACTGTTTAAAAAAATTTTTAAATAAGTACAACATGCACAGATTATTCCATATCATGTGCTTTATTTGGACTTATAATTTCATTCTGAACACTCAAGTCGACATACATTTTGATGTATGTAGTTAGGCTATACAGAAATACAAACCAATGCTATATGAATAATACACAGGATTTTCAAAAATTATTTTTCATAAGGAATACACAGAAAGAAAAAACAACCACACATCCAATAGCTCAGAACTTCTAGAAATAAAACTACAGAGATGTAAAATACAAACAGGTCAAAGAACACACCAATAATCATCCTTGAAAAAAATATTACAGGTCACATCTGCCATTGTTTAAAGAACTAAAATCACTAAAGAAAATACAAATTTATTACAAAGCTAACTATGAGTATACTAAAATGTAAAATAATATGAAACAGTATAATTCTACATTAACAAGTCTTTCCACAACATATTGTAATCTTGCTAATCAATAATCTTTAATCCTACCTAGTATGAATTTACTGACTTTAATAACTGGTAGCCTCGTTTCTGGCATACAATATGAAATGACAATTTTATTAAGTTCAAAGTACTGTAAAAGTCAATTTTAAACTATCTGATAAAGGTGTATGCAAAGGCCTCATTAAAAAACAAGGCTATGTGACGATAATAAAACTAGTTTACCAGTATTCAAATAAGAAAAATGTTATATAAATGCATACATTACACTTCCTAAGTAAAAACCGTCAAACCAAAGATCACACAAATACCACCACGAAGTCATATTGCCCCACCACCCATGTCTGTCCCTGCATCTTCGTTACAGCTGTCTAAGCCAGCAAGACCACTGTTTGACTCAGCATGGCTTTCCTGCATTGTCACTGGGTTTCCAGCATCAATGTTCGAAGAAGTAGCTGTAGCAGCTGGTTCTTCAGCAGGGTTTTCTTCTCCCTCTACTTTAGCTAGCCTGTAACTAGTCAGCATCTCCTCCAGAAGTTGTCGGTAGTTTCCCCTATGATTAATTCTCATTTGCCTGAGAGCTTCCACCAATTTTCCCTGTGATCCACTTTCCTCTGCTTCATCGGAGGCCTTTTTTTAAGATTCAAGACCCCAGTGTCAGTAGACAAACTAGGATATCACACATATTTCAAAACATCACAGCAAAACACTCATTTTTCTACCAAGAGTAACATAATCTAAGCATGAGAACATTTCATTAAATAAGTATTAAGTCTTGTGTGAAATAATAAAAATTTCCAATTGAAATATCTCGTTATTTTTAGCAAATTACCATTAACTAGTTTGAATTATTTTACATTGTAATTTGAACTTTCAGCTGAAGTTTACTGTATTAGAATTCAACAGCAACACAAGCATTTCCTAAATAAAACTGACTTACTTAAAAATACAACAATTGGCTATTATGACTTAGGATAAAAGAAAATTAGTGTGTAAAGCAATAGGACAGGACAGAAAAGCAGGCCATTAGAACATTAGTTTCTCCATTATTTCTTCTAAATGACAGGTTGGATAGGAGATAGAAAATGTTAAACTACATAAACTCCAACTGGATTCCTGGGAAATATTAAAGTGTTCATGGCTAAAAATTTTATTTACATATGTCTTTAAAGAGTTTAATAAAACATCTGTAAAAACAGATGAATTATATTAAACATTATAATATGGTATGAATAGCAAACTACTTCTCATCCTTTTATACTTTAATCAATTTTAGGAAATTTACAGGTTTCCACAATACTACTAGCTACTTAATCTTGTTAGGAGAACAAGCTCTAACATCCAAGCTGATCACAGTTAAGCTGAAAGAGTAAAGGCCAGACGATCTTAAATTACGTGCCTCCTGATGTAAGAATTAGGGAAACAGAGCCACATCCTATGTTTTTGCCAAAAATGTTTAATATCAATCTAATAAAGCTAATTCCTAGTTTACAGGAAACAGAGAATAGACGATCAAGTTAAAGTACACAAGGAAATAATCATCTGATCCTGAATATAGGACATCCTATAAAAAGCGGACTCAGAATCTTCATATTCAGTGTCAAAAGGGAAACAGGGGCTTGATTAAAAACTTGCTTAATATGCTTGAATGATATCAGATTAGACCATGGCATGAAATAACAATTATAATCACCAATCTAGGGATAACTGAGAACATATGGACTCAATATTAAATTACATTATTAAATTTATTATTACTTTCCTTAGTTACAACATTATGTTTATGTAGAAAAATGTCCTCATTCTTAAGAGGTGCATGCCAAACTATTTAGAGCTGAAATACTATGATGTCTGAAATTTGTTGTCAAAAGAATCAAAAAAAGAAAAAAGTAGTGTATACATGCACACTACACAAATATGGCAAAATATTACAAATGGTTGAATCTAGGTAGAAGGTCTTCACTATGCTCATTTCAATTTTTCTGTAAGAAAACTTTTGAAAGTTTTCACCATGTTAGGAAGATGAAATACAAAAATGGTTACTAATATAGACAACCTGATGCAAATTCTTAAACATCTTTGGAGACTGTTACTCTAAAATTCTACAATAAAGATAATACTAATATAACCACACAATAAAGGACAATATTTACTAGAAAAATGAGAGTACTTGAACGCTTTTTATAAAAAGTACCCTTGGGGCAAAAAGCAAAAGATAGTAACTATATAGAGTATGTATATGTACACGACTATGTATCTGTTCATTTTAGGATATCATGTATAACTGCCTGGGTGGAAAAGAAGCACAGCAATGCACAGGGGTGGGCAAAAGTGGGCTGACAGTTGTTCATGTGAAAAAAGACATGCAGGTTTTGATTATTACATTAACTCAAAAGAAGGTCATAAAGGCACAGTGCACTCAGGTACAATCTCGTAATTGCTCAATTTGCCGGCCTTCATTATTCACATTGGAATTTCAGTGACCTGCTTGGGTCATCCCCAGTGTCTCCTGAGGTTGCTGAATTCAAACCCACTTTCGCCCACCCCTGTATAAATAATCATGATGGATAATGAAGTTATAGATGCTCTGTCTTCTTTAAAGTCTCCAATTTTCTACATCAAGCATATTAACTGTCAAAATAACTTTTTTAAATTAGCAAAATGTGTGTGGACAGAACATAATAAAATGTGTTCTCTGTTAAGATCTTTTGTATTTACCTTTCCTTATGTATTAAATAAATAGGTTTCCTTAAATAAAGTTTCTCATTTGAATCTTTTTAGGAAAGGTTAAGATGGAACAATGAGATAAGTGCTTGCTAATCATAACCCTTATCAGTCTTTAATCAGGTCTTCCAAAAGGCAATTAATTTTCTACTTAATGGTATATCACAAAGAACTTGTAATGAAGGGCACAAAACTACCTCCATTCCCAAAAGAAAATCTCAAAATAAAAACTCCCTATCTATATATAAATAGAAAACTTTTTTTTTTTTTGACATTGAAACAAAATCTGCTTCAATCAGGCACCTGACTTACACACAGCTAAAGTGACGGTCAACCCCGGTTTTCACATCAGAATCACCTTCGAGGCTTTGAAAAATTACATATATAGATACCAAAGTTCCATCTCATGATACCCAGATTCAGTGGGTTGGGGTGATTTATAATAAAATAAAATGTAAAAAAAAGCCTGACAGGTGATTCTGATATACAAGGTTGAGGACCATGGCCAGGGTTGCCCAACACCGCATGCGGCCCAGGATGGCTGTGAATGTGGCCCAGCAACAACACTGTAAATTTACTTGAAACATTAGATTTTTTTTGTGATTATGTGTCACAATGTATTTAATGTGTGATCCAAGACAACTCTTCTTATTCCAGCGTGGCACTACCAAAAGGTTGGGCACCCATAACTCCACTTACTTGAACTCACTGAAAAGGTTGGATCAAAGGCTGTTACATTACTTGTGTTTCAGTCAATTTTGGTAGGTTCAAAGGAGAAGTGCGTCTCTCTCTCCATCTGACAACTTTCTTATTACAGCAACCATCTATACTTCTATGCACTGCTGTTCACTAGCAGCAGTTCAGGAGTGGTTCTTTTTAAAAAACATAAAACCAAACCTGTAAATTAAGTAGGGCTGGATTTATAATGGCTGGCATCACAGAACCACTGAATTAAAAAGAACTTCAGCTATTAACCACATTTAAAAGTCATTTTATCTTAAAGTAAATTGTGTTTCCCTATTGTACTAGATAGATGACAGATGGGTGAAATGCTTTCCCCAGCCATTTCATTTGATTCTTCAAAGTTATGTTACATAACCCTCCCATGGAGTTTCATTAGTATCAAAAAAGGAACCTATTACTTAGCTGTTATCTTCTTTACCTGAATTCATACATACATAGCATACCATGTATACACATCTATTATAGCAATTAATTCACCTTGCAACTGTTCACAGGTCTCTCCATTAGTTCACTAAATTAAAGACAATTTCATATTACTTTCTGTATCCTCCCTATCCTCTAGGGAAGAAAAATTTATGTTTGTGCTAAGAACTTTATATACATAAACTCATTTAATCCTCACAAGTACCCTAAGTAATAGGCACTGCAACCCTAATTTTTGTAAGTGAAAAAACTAAGGCTCAGACAAATTTAAGGTATTTGTCAGGGTGACAATACAAGTAACTGATAGAGCTCAGATCTGTGTACAGGTGTAATTAACATCAGTGTCCCTCTGACTGTTTGCTGAGTCCATTAGGGTAAGTAACAGTTTTTGCATAGTAAGTGTCCCATATAAACTTACTAAATAAATATTGGTTAAAATTACTGTAGAACTAGACCACAAATCATTTCATATTGAAGTAGATAATGTATTTTCTTGATACAGAAAGATTAATGGAATTATGGGACAAAAAAAATCATTAAACAGGACAGTTAAAATTATTCTGCAAAATAAAAATAAGGCAATCACAGAGATGGGAATTTAGAACATTTTTCTCAGTTTTTGTTTGTAAGGTTTAACAATTACCTAGACTAACAAAACTTAAAAATCAAACCTCTCATTATGAAAATACTGCCTTATTACCCAGGAAGACATGGGAATCTACATATATCAAGCATAGAGCAAAAAGGGGGAAAAAAGCTAAGCATATTTTTAAAATAAAATTTGACTAGCTAGTATTAATTTCAGCATTAAAAAAATACAGTTGCTATAAAGGAAATTCTTCAAATGAACAGCTGAAACAATGGAGGAAAGTAAAGGATACTAGGGCATTTCCTATGCTAGTATATGTTGGGTTCTTTTGTGAAGTCCTATTCCCTGCTTGCCAACTAAAAAAAAGTTTTAGAACTAAAGATTCTAAAATGTTACTTCATGAGACACAATTAACAATGACCGCTGGAAAACCTAATAAAGTAGATGTGATTTGCAAGGATTACTGTAAAATTTAATCAACGTGAAACAATTTTAGAGAGTCACTTAAAATGGTCAAGACCACATAGCTAGGAAGTGGTATGTCAGATCATACCTTAAGAAATAGTGATTATACTTAGTGTATTTTCAAGTACTGTATAGGTCTTCTCAATGAAAATGCTTTCCCCGTTGAAAAAGTAAACAATTTATAAAAATCTACTATTTACAAAGCTCTAAGAATGTGATATAAAAATGTAACAAGCAGCCTATCTTTACTGTAACTGATCTGAAATAAAATAAAAAAGAAAATTGTATATAACACTTGATGCAAAAACAGTATGGAGGGAGAGTCTTTGGGGCTTTTGCTCTTATCATTCCCCCCAAAATCCAAATGCCTTAAAAATTTTCTGTATCAGGATAAATAAAAATGTGTATTTAAATGCAAAGTAATGGATTAAAACACTGGGCTTGACTGCTGACTTTCAACAACTTTACAAAGTATTCCTCATTACAAACACAGTATTTTAAGACTATTAAATGTGAGATTCACCAAAGGACCGGAAATTATTGTTCTTGGGTGATACACAGAAGTGGGGTACAGAAATTTATGTAATCTCAAAACAGCTTAGAGAGGCAGCATGAAAGGTATAAAGAGAAGTATGGGGAGTTAACTCTTGATTCAAATCTTGCTATGTGATTTATTTAGCTTTGTGGCCTGGGCAATCTACTTCATCTCACTGATTTTTAGTCTTATATAAAAAGGACGTTGAGGAAACTGCCTATAATTTTATGTGTGTGTATGTATGTATGTATGTATGTATAGGGCTTGGCACATAGGAGGTGGGTAAATGCAAGTTCTTACTCATATAGCTACTTGATCAGTGGTATACTAATTTAAAAGCATTAGAAGTCCTCTTTGAGGGAAGAACGTCACATTTTCCCATGGAAAATATAAAGCTCTGAAAATACACTTTTATACCAATTAGCAACCTCGAATTATTTTTTAAACATATGACTGAAGGGTAGTCTTAGCAAGCAAGTACTAGAAATTAATAGAATTATTTCTCTTTTTAAAAAAGATTTATTTATTTATTTTCAGAGAGAGAGGGGAGGCGGAGATAAAAGGAGAGAAACACTGATATGCAAGAGAAACATCAATCAATTGCCTCTTGCACACCCCCAACTGGGGACCTGGCTCACAACCCAGGCATGTGTCCTAACTGGAAATCCAACAGGTGACCCTTCAGTTCACAGGCCAGAGCTCAATCCACTGAGCCACACCAGCCAGACCTTTACTATTTTTTTTTTTAAGATTTTATTTATTTTCAGAGAGAGGAGAAGGGAGGGAGAAAGCAAGGGAGGAAATATTTCTTATTTAACAAGTACTTATTGAGCGCTCACCATCAACCAGGCACTGCTGTAGGTACTGGGATTATAGCCGTGAGTCAGATGAAGTCTCAGATCTCATAGAATTTATATTCTAGTTATAAAACAAAAACTAGTTCATGGACATGGACAGAAGAAAAAAAATAAAACAAAACACAAACTAGCATTTTAGAAGAAGAAAAGGAGGGTGAACTAAGAGCTCTGCCTAATATAAAAATACCTTAGAGCCAAAATGTAGTTTTATTCTTTTTGGTCTTGTAGGCGATTATTCTTTCAGGGTCACATACTCCTTTGAGGAACTTATGAAAATTGTAGACAAAATCGTAATTTAAAAAATACATATGCCCTGGCCAGTGTGACTCAGGTGGTTGGAACATTTCCCCGCAACCTAAGGGTTGCAGGTTCGATTTCCAATGAGGGCACAGAACACCTGTCTAGGTGCGTACTTCGGGAGACAACCAATCCATGTTTCTCTCACATCGACATTTCTCCCTCTCCCTTCCTCTTTCTCTAAAAGTAATAAAATCCTTGGGTGCGGATTCAGGAAAAAAATTATTATAAATATGTTTGAACACACATAAATTTACTTGCAATAACTTTTGGGGGAAATCATGAACTCCTTGATTAAGAATTTCTTCTAGACTCTTTTCCATAGACTTTGATTTTAAAATCTGGGAAAATATCAATATTGCTTGCATTCCAAAAAGTTGAAAGAAATAAATTTAATAAAATTACCCTAAATAGTGAACTTTCTAAATATATTTTAATGATTTAATTTCTTACATACATTCACCAAAAGGTGCATATTGACCAAAAGGTTTTTTTAATAAAGAAAAATGAATGAATCCCTATTTCTAAAGGTATTCCTTATAACAATTCTATGATATAAAGTAGACACTTTAGGAATCTAAATGTACCTCTGATTCACCCTAACTAGCATTATTCTTTGAAGTTATTGTTATTTTTAAAAGCTTAATTTTTATTCCCAAGTATCATCTGCTTTGAGTTTACACCACACTTTAGTCTTTCCTATACTGCAAGTTAACTGCTGGCTCCTGCCATGCTATACTCCCTGCTAGCATCTTCCCATGGCACGGATCTAAGCTGAGAAGTGTGTGTGGGGTACATCTGTGCCTAATGCACTGCTACAGTAGGTCAAGAGCTAATAATTTAAATAAACATCTGTAACTCCTTCATTTGTTCTGTTTCTTTTGTATTTTTTAGTACATTTCTACTACTTGTAGTTACGGTTCAACATTTTTCTAAGGTCATGATCATTCTGAAAGAATGATGTTTCCCAAAATAAGTCTCTGGGCTGCAAGCCAATTTTCATAGTTAAGAGGGAATTCTTTAATCCATAAATCTATCTGCTAATAATAAATTTATACTTATCATCTGATCTCTGCAATTATTTCACAACTACCTAATGTCCAGCATCTTTCATCAAATACTGCACGTTTCTAAGAGATTAAAATACCAGATATTCCTTTAAGTCTATCATTCTTATGCTCCAAACATATAGTAGCACCTTAATCTAAAATATAAAAGTTCAAAAGTCTTCTCCAAGCCTCTTAGAAAATACTGATACACTAAATTCTTGTTTTTCACCATAGCAGTTCTGGATTCCACGCAAAATCATGTCACTTCTTTCAAACACAGTTTATATTTTGTTCTCGGAATCTCCATCTGCTCAAGCTAGCTACCATCCTCCCCCTCTCATTTCTGCCATGCGAATCATTCTTCAAAGCCCGTCTTTTCTCTGAAATTCTGATTTTCCCAGCGGTCCTTGTACAATTCACATGGTAATTAAGTCACAGTCTAGACTGTCATTTCTTTTGATTCTTTACTAAAAGTGTGGAATATTATTATTCAACTCTTGTGCATTCATATCTACACTGCAAGCTGCATTTAGAGTAAGGATGGGACCATGCCTTATGTTTTGTAGTCTCCTCCCTACATCAATTCATTACGTAGTAGACTTGATGAAGTCTGATCTGCTGGTATAAACAGAATGCTTATATCTAAAGGTAATCAAATATGCATCTCCTTAATTCACATAATCATATTATATAGTCATGTAATAGTCATATAATAATCACACTTAGAGCAAGTTTCATATCCTGAGCATTTCCCTTCAGCCTCAAGGTTCGGTTGCCTATTTATGTTCATTATCTATAAAGCTATATATAAGTATTGTCTATTTTAAAAAAAGTTTAGAAATCCTTGGTATACGTTAAACAGAACTTTAGTGTTAAAAAACATTGTAAAAATCTTGTTTGGAGACAAAGCCAACTTTTTGAGGGAGCAAGAAATTCAGCAAGGACTAATAATTTGTTTTAAGATTACAAACTGGGGTTGCAGTCCAAATACCTGAAAAAACAGAAGTACTTCTATGGCCAACAAATGAATCAATAACTAACTTTTGAGGGCTTACTTCTTCTAACCATGGTGGTGGGTGGTATGGGGAACCTATAATCTTGCTGAAGCGGTATAAGACACTCTTCACTCAACCTCCCAATTACCTGTTTTTAGTTATGTCAACGTCCTATCAGTTGTCTGATTTAGAATTCTCTAAATGTATCACATGATATAACCTTATGTTAAAATTAATTTTCACAGCTTTGGATATAATTCTTAATATTCTGAGGTAAGTGCCACAAAGAAAGACTCAGAATCACTGCTCTAGACCAAGACATAAATTCTGCCATTATCAATACATAGTATCATATATGTTCAACCCACTAAACGTACTAACTGTAGAGAGAGTTTCCCCTGACAGTACACTTCCATTGTGAAGAAAAAAGAAATCATATGGTATTGCTGTGCAATAATGAACCCTAGGCAATTGAGACGCTACATAATTACTACCAGTGGCTGATGTCTCTCTCAAGAGAGGCCAAGAGAAGCTGGAGACTTGAGGGTGAATGTATTTCTTTAAACAAGTGTCATTACTAAGTTTGGCTCCCTTAATTCTTTGAAGCATACATGTGAAAAATTAAGTTATTCATTTTTAGATGTTCAAAAACTTAACAATACTGTGAGAAAATACTTATTTGAATTATTGATTTTGAAATTTAGGACAATTAAAAAAAGACATTGTTTTGTCTCCTGGCACTAACCCTAAAATAAAACAAGCCATAACACAAACAGACAAATAAAACCTATAGAGTACTTGACAGCTTATCACTATTTCAAAGGGAGGTAAAGGGATAAAGAGATTTGCTCTGTGAGACACAAGAGGACAACAAAGAAACAGTGATGTCAGTTAAACACATAAAGCCACAGCACAGTGGGAGCAGGAAGAGGAATGACTCTCAGATATCCAGCTGGGCGCACAGGGGCACTGAGAAATCTGGTCAGTAAGGTAACAGACCCGTTCACCCTGGCCCGGGAAGCTCGGTTGGTTAGATCATCGCCACAACACACCTAGGTTGTGGGTTCACTCCCCAGTCAGGGCACATACAAGAATCAACCAATGAATGCATCAATAAGAGGAACAACAAATCGATGCTTCTCTCTAAAATCAATAAGTAACCGACCTGCAAAACAAAGGGTCACCAGTTCGATTTCTAGTCAGAGCACACACCTGGTTTGCAGGCCAAGTCGCTGGTGGGGGGTGCAAGAGAGGCAAGCACACTTCTGGTGCTTCTCTCTCTTTCTTTCTCTCTCCCTTCCCCTCTCTTTAAAAGTAAGTAAATAAAATCAATAAATAAAATTTTAAAAGTAAGTAAAATAATAACTCATTCACTATCACTAACTTCTAGTGATGGTAGAAGCCTACCAAAGGAAAAACTGAGATATTTAATCATTTTGTTGAATGATTTTTAGAGAAAAAGGAAGGAAGAAAGGAGAGAAACATCAGTTTCTTGTTCCACTTATTCATACATTCACTAGCTGATTTATGTATATGTCCTGAATAGGGATTAAATCCGCAACCTTGGTGTATGGGGATGATACTCTAACCAACTGAGCTATAACCAGCCAGGGGGAGAAATTAAGATTTTTAAAAGCACATTCTTTGCCTCAAAATTAAGATTTAGGGAGCAGGAAAAGAGAAGGCAGACATACAGGGAGAAAGTAAGCACAGCTCAAACAAAAAGGTATGATACCCATCAAGTGACAGCAAACCTACCTACAAAATAGACTTCACCTCTACCTCCATTTCAATTCATTTCCTTAAACTTTAACTGACTCCTTAAAATGAAAAGCAGTAATAACTTATTACAGATTTCATCATGTGAATATATTCATACCTAGTAATATTTATATTATAAAATTATTAAAATGCTTAAGAAATAAAACAAAACTTACCCCATCACTTTCTCTATGTGGATTCAGCCTACTATAAACAGCTTCAATAACATTGCGCCTGAAAAAAATGGTTTTATTAATTACAATTATTAGACTCCTGAGTATTTAAAATGCTGCATCTTAACATAACAAAAATTAACTGCCACACAAACTACTCGCCAACAACAGTTTCTACATTTCACTCAGAATTTGATCTGCACAACACAGTTGCTCTCAATTATCAAGGAAATATTTAGGACCTTCATCCTCAGAGTATGATGAATAATTCCTTAAAAAAAATGTCTTTTGGATAAAATTTTAGAATTCTACTCTAGTAAAAGAACCATCAACCTGTTTCATCTTTAGGTAACTGATGTACTTCTTACCCAAAATTATTTAATTATTCATTATAAACAAACTCAAAATTAGTTCTCTTTGTTCTACTTACTTGCCAGCAAGACCTCCCCCAGGCGGCAAATTTGGAATATTTTCCGCAGACAAGATGCGCATGACATGGGCAAGATCAGGCATTCCTTCCTCACCAGACTTCTCCATAATTTCTGTAGGTTTTAAAAAGGAAGTTCCTAAATTAATGTATAAACTGGGCTAAAATAATAGAGCATTAGGACTTATATTTCTACCTAAACAAATCATCCAAAACCTTTAAATATAGTCTAGAGAATGGCTGCATTATCTTTTAACAGCATATTTCAGGCTCATCCCCAAATTACTGAATGTATTATCATTAGCTTTAAAACTGACTATTGATTGGTGCCCAGATGCTGTAGAGTTACATATTTACATGCAGTTTCTGTTTAATAGAGATGCAAGTGATTTCTCTCTGGTAAAACAGATACACAATGGTTTATATTCATTAAAAAAAAAATTAATGTGATAACTTAGTATTCCAATAGAGGTAAAATGAATTACTATTTGGTAGTACCTATGTTAAAATATAAATAGTAAACCTACTTAGCTATCACATGAAAAAATAAAAGATAATATAAAAAGCTATTTGCATACATATGCTCATTCTAGCATTATTCATAAAAACAAAATCTGGAACAAATTAAGTGTCTAAAAATAAAGGGAGAGGACTTCCAGCCAAGATGGAGGCGTGGGTGGACACACTGTGCCTCCTTGCACAACCAAAATTAAGGACAACAAAGATTTAGAAACAAGAAAAAATCAGAACTGATAGAAAACTGAACTGTACAGAAGTCCAACAACCATTCATCCAGACCTGGAGCCCCACCAGGAAAAAGTAGAGGTTGGCGGACCCCAGCGCAGGCAGTGGCTGGCAGACCCCAGGCACACAGGGGGCAGCTAGTGGACCCCGGGCATGGGGTGGCAACGGGCAGACCCAGTGAGACCGCACAAGGTGGCTGGCTGACCAGGCGCTCCCACATTACCGCACAGATAATCCAGGTGAAGGGGAAGCAGCAGAAGGGACTAGAATCCCAGAGAGAGCAGAGCAAGTGCCACTGTTCCCTCTCAGACCTCGCCCCCACATACAGGGTCACAACCCTGCAACTGGGCTGCCCTGCCGTGGGGAACACCTAAGGCTCCACCCCTCACTATGTAACAGCTGCGACCAACCCCCCAACCCCCACCCGCCAAAAGGCTCAAACAGGAGAACAGATCAAAGCCCCAGAGCCAATTCATCTAAGTGACCAAGAGACAGCCAACCTATCAGATGCATAGTTCAAAGCCCTGGTGATCAGGATGCTCACAGAATTAGTTGGTTTTGGTCGCAAATTAGATGAAAAATGAAGGCTACAGTAAGTGAAATGAAGGAAAACGCACAGGGAACCAATAGTGATGGGAGGAAAACTGGAACTCAAATCAATGGAGTGGACCAGAAGGAAGAAAGAAACATCCAATCAGAAAAGAATGAAGAAACAAGAATTCAAAAAAATGAGGAGAGGCTTAGGAACCTCCAGGACATCTTTAAACATTCCAACATCTGAATTCTAGGGGTACCAGAAGGAGAAGAAGAAGAAGAGCAACAAGTGGAAAACTTATTTGAACAAATAAAAAAGGAGAACTTCCCCAATCTGGCAAAGAAAATAGATTTCCAGGAAGTCCAGGAAGCTCAGAGAGTCCCAAAGTTGTTGGACCCAAGGAGGAACACACCAAGGCACATCATAATTACATTAGCCAAGATTCAAATGAAGGAGAGAATTCTAGAAGCAGCAAGGGATAAGGGGACAGTCAGCTACAAAGGCATTCCCATCAGACTGTCAGCTGATCTCTCAAAAGAGACCTTCCAGGCAAGAAGGGGCTAGAAAGAAGTATTTGAAGTTTTGAAAGTCAAGGACCTACATCCAAGACTGTTCTATCCAGCGAAGCTGTCATTTAGAATGGAAGGGAAGATAAAGCGCTTCTCAGGTAAGGCCAAGTTAAAGGAGTTTCGTCATAAATGAAATGTTAAAGGGACTTATCTAAGAAAAAGAAGATAAAAAGCATGAATAGTAAAAAGACAGCAAGCTCACAGATATTAACAACCACCCCTAAAACAAAAGCAAACTAAGCAAACAGCTAGAACAGGAACAGAACCACAGAAATGGAGATCATATGGAGGGTTAGCAACAGGGGCGTGGGAGGAGGAGAGAGGGGGAGAAGGTACAGAGAATGAGTAGCATAGATAGTGGGTAGAAAATAGACAGGAGGAGGGCAAGAATAGTGTGGGAAATGTAGAAGCTAAAGAACCTATGACACATGGGCGTGAACTAAAGGGGGGAAATGTGGGTGGGAGAGGTGTGCAGGGTGGAGGGGAATGATGGGGGACAAATGGGACAACTGTAATAGCATAATCAATAAAATATATTAGAAAAAAAAAAGAAAACTGAACCAACTAGGGGAGGCGGGAAGACAGAGGGAGAGAGAACTAGAGTGTATGTTACAGAGTATATAGAAAGATGATTAAAATAAGTTATAATGTAAACATGGTAATCTAGGTAAAGGTAATGTAATCTAGGTAAAAGTACAACATGTACATGGGAGCTCTCTATAATATTTTTGCAACTTTTAAGTTTAAAATTATTGAAAAATAAAAAGTAAAAAAAAAAATTATGTCATTCATATCACCTATGTTAATTCTATCAGTATGATGAAAACATATGATAATGAATTCTTGTAATTAACTTGGGAAGGAAAAATCAGTGTTAATGAAATTACAGCACTTGGTGCTCATGTTACCTTAGGAAAATGTTACTGAATTCTTCACTTACTATTAAAAATGTAATCAGGGCTCTGGCTGGTGTGGCTCAGTGGATTGAGTTCTGGCCTGTGAACCAAATGGTCGCTGGTTCGATTCCCAGTCGGGGCACAATGCCTGGATTGCAAGCCAGGCCCCCCAGTAGGGGGCATGTGAGAGGCAACCACACATTAATGTTTCTCTCCCTCTCTTTTTCCCTCCCTTCCCTTCTCTCTAAAAATAAATAAGTAAATAAATTAATTAATTAAAAAAAATGTAATCGGAAAGGAAAAACAGTAAGCTTTAACAGTCTATTTCCAAATTATGTTTCTCTTTGGTGGCATAACAGACATATTTGTTTTCTCTGTGCCAATACGTCCCCACATATTGGTCCAAGATGTGATAGTAAATCTTTGGCAGATGGAAATAAAATACTTTTCCTTTCCTTCTAAATTTAAACAAACAAACAAACAAACAAAAAGCATCTTTCTTACCTTCAACCCGTGATTCCAAGTATTTATCCAACTCTGCATCTTTTCTCACTGCTTCATCTGAGACCTTGGGGGCATTTGAAAAGCAAACTAGTACAATACTCATGTTGTCTCGACTTCCCTGTATATTAGAAAAAGGACAAGAAATAATTACATTTTATAGTCTACTAAACTTCATTTGCTTCAAAAGAATTACATTAAGCAATTACAGTTTATTTAATCACCCAGAATGTATATATTCAACACATTCATTTGCATTACAAAGAACTATTTGAGCCACCCCTTCCACACACACACCTTTTTCTATTTACCATTCTAAAAAACAAATTAAGTCAATGGAGGTGGTAGGTTGTCTGATAGTGGAGTCTGCCAACCCAAACGAAAAAAGCCAAGACCACACCCATTCTAGTCTTTTCTGTCATTATGACAAGAATCTAGGCGGGCATTGTTTGGTTCAGACTTGCTATTTTTTCAGAACCCACATGACACAGCCAAAAAGACAAGTAGGCTTTGATGAATTTCTGCCACCACCTCCTAAAAATCAATGGAACAAATTCTGTAGTCAGGGGAGATCAGGTCTTAGGAGGACGTAAAAAAATTAAACTCCCTCCACAGACTCTCATGTTAAATGGAGGGGGCAGTAGTGACAGCACCTATGAGGACCATCCTAAATATATTATTAGAACCATCTCAAGTATATTATCAGATTCTCGATATTGGGGAAGTAAGGAGTAGAAACAGGATTTCCAAATTGGCCTTAACTATTTTCATTCCTTAATAAACTCATCAAAACTTTCACAATGATTAACATTAGAAATGGTGCACTGGCTATATTCCATACTCACATGCACATTATGGTTGCAAACTGCAAAAAATAAAGTACATTCTTTCACAAGAATCAGGATTTAATGAGAATTAAGTTTAGATCAGGCCAAAACTTTATACCATAGACATTCAAGTTCAAGATTCATTTAAATGCTAATGCTTTTTAAAGCAATTTTATGAATAAATAGAATACCTCATCTTTTTAGAAATCCCAGTTTCTTCTAGCCATTTTCTACTGTGGTAACAATAGCATGAGCATTGCTTAGCTTACCTATCTATCCATCCATTCATCCATATATATAATTTCTTTTTTTTTAATTTTCATTTATTTATCTTTAGAGGGGAAGGGTAGGAGAGAGGGAGAGGGAGGGAGAGAAATATCAATGTACGGTTGCCTCTTGTGTGTCCCATGCTGGGAACTGGTCTGCAACCCAGGCATGTGCCCTGACTGGGAATCAAACTGCGATCCTTTGGTTCACAGGCCCACGCCATATATATAATTTCTATTTGATTTTTTAGTAAGTTATAAAACATACACCCTATCAGTTAGAAATTAATAATAGTCTCAAGAGTTTCAGTATCCTAAGATATTTAAAAGAAGTAATTTACATTTACACCTGAGCATGTGTGATTTGAATGATGCTGCATCTATTTCTACACAAAGATGACTTTCCCCTGAACACTAAGTATGAATGTGTTTCAGTAATTTTTAACACAGTAATTGAAAAAGAGTCTTCCTTTTTTTGATTTTATGCAAATCATTTTTGCATACTCAGCTAGTTTTCTACCTGATAGGATGTATATATTCATCCTTATTTATTTATAGCTTCATATTATAAAATGGAAACCCTGAAGAATAATTATCAAAAACAAGAATAATGCTACCAAAACCTTTAATGGTTGTGAAAATTAAATGAGTTCTAAAAAGTGCGAAGTGCTTAGAAGAGCATTTGGCTCACAGAGAGCAGTAATTTATTGATACTATTGTGATTATGATAATTATCACAATTTCCCTAGATTTCACGAGTTAACATATAAAAGTGCTTGTAAACTATTAGGGCATGACAAGTGTTAGAAGTACTAGAAAATATTAACACTTCGTTTAAATATATTATCAGGAAAACATCTACTTAAAAATTGGATCTATTCCTACTGAGCAACTAACACCTACTGAGCAATCGCTAAGTGCAAAGCACTGGTCTAAGTGTTTTCCATGGATTTTAAATTTATATTCAATCTTAATTCAAAGCAATCATATTCTATTTTACTCAAATTGTTTTATAAAATTGCTAACCCCTGGTTTTACAACACAAACAAGGGGAGTGACAAAATTATGTAGTTAGAAAAATAGGAACGGTTAAGGTTTACTTAACTCCAAAAGCTGACACAGAGTTGTTCATAAGTCTGTTGTGTCTCAACACAAAACAGCTAACTACACTTCTCAATACTGATGTCAATTTGAATGCGGGTTCATTCAAAGGAACTGTGATGGTCAACTTCCACTAAAATTAAATCATGTACTCCAACTTCTTGTCCATATTACTATCATTTATGATTGCTGAGTTTCTAGAACTCTGTCTAGAATCTTTTAAAACGATCAACTGGCATGTTTAAACACGTTAAAGTAAAAGTTATCAAGTGAATTATGTCCCCAGAATCATTTAAACCCCATATTCAGAAGGGTGGGGTCAAAATTCCTGAAAACTAACATCCTTGCAAATGGAAGGAAGAGTGTAGTTTATCCAAAATATAAACTCCTTTCCTTCAAAGTACGGATCTTACAGATTCTTGGTTATTCTCTCAAAGCTACATGATATTCACTCAAAAGAATGCTGTGTAACCATGAAAAATGATTTAGATCAATACTTATAAACATGGAGATTTCTCTAAAATATATTGTTGAATAAAAAAGTAGATTGTAAACTAGCAAGTATAATGAGCTCATTTTTATAAAAAAATATAGACATTCAGAGGTAGGCAAAAGACTGGAAAGATACATACCTCAACAATACAATTGGCCAAGTTTAGCAAATTTTCTTTTATATACCCTGTATTATCTGGGTTTGTATAGTAACAAGCATCTATTATTTTTATAATCAAGGAAAATCCTGTTTTTATTTGCTAGTCAGGCAAAAAACACATGCTTGCTTTTGTCTCAAAAAGCTGTAGGGTCAAGTCACTGGAGGGGAGAGGGGAGGGAATTTCAGGGGAAAAGGGGAAGGGTTTAGAGCAACAAGTATAAAAGACACATGGACAAAAACTAGGGCGGTGGAAATGGGAGGGAGGTGGGGAGAGCTGGGGTGGTGGGCTGGGGTTGGAGTAAAAGACAGAAAACTACAAGATCAATAATTAAAATTAAAAAAAAAAAAAAGCTGTATGTCAGAATCTCTCCATTTGAGTTGTAAGAGAAAGCTATTTATTTTCAGACCCACTTACTATTCAATCATTGACAACCAATACTCTACACCTAACTCATCCAGAACAATTAAAAAAAAAAAAAATCCATGTGCTTAAAAAAAATCAGAAGAGCTAGAGGTACTATCACTAAAAATCCTTTTAGGAAAAAAAAAAGCTGTTGCTAGAAATAACAGCCCATAATTTTTTTCTTTTTTGAAGTTGACTCTTTCCGTTCTATGGAAAATAAGTAGATACTTCACCCAAACCTAGGCATTACCACAGACTTAAAGAT
This sequence comes from Glossophaga mutica, assembly GCA_039655065.1. Lineage (NCBI taxonomy): Eukaryota > Metazoa > Chordata > Mammalia > Chiroptera > Phyllostomidae > Glossophaga > Glossophaga mutica. The sequence continues at coordinate 142,542,365 of CM077308.1, forward strand.
CCTTCTTGAGAAATTTTTTGGCTATGCCTACAACTTCTACAGCAACTTACATGGTGGGGAAACAGAATGGATCTACTGTGGACAGAATAAGTAAGTCAACACCTTTATTTCATGTAATCAAAAATTCATGGTATCTTTTTAATCAGAATCATAGAACACTTGCATATTCCAGGTACTGAATAGATCATTTATATTTTAACTGATTATGATATAGAACTTAAAAACCCTACTTGGAGCTACTTTTTTTTAAAGACATCAAAGGGAATTGCTAATCATCTATCTGGATTTCTTTTTCCTATTACCTTAATCAAGTTAAGATTCATAGAATTTTACAAATACAAATCTAAATCCATAGGACTACATTTTCTATTAGCATTTTTTAAAAATCAGTGATGATAAAAACATCTAAGTATATGAAAAGAATTTTGACATCATCTACAAAAAGTATGCTGTTAACCAGCATGTTGTATAGTGCTTACATAAGAGTCACATGTAAACTCCTTTCAGATTTTACTGCTAGGAGAAAGTATCTTTTACTAGACAATAAGAAACACACAACTCATACTTTTACTTGTTTTTATCTTACCTGTTAGGAGGCTCAAAACTAAATCACAAACTTTACCTAACTTAGGTTTCTGGTGTATCTTCCAATATTTTATGTGGCGCTTGATCTTTTGTATAGCTAGTACAGAATTACACTGTATACATTTTATCAAACTGCTTCATACACAGGCTTAAGACAGCTATTGCCAATGTTCAGAACTTGAATTAAAAAGTCATTTGTATAGAAGCTCTGATATAGGAAGGAGCCATAAAGTACTTAAAAAAACAAATACCAAGGAAATTTATTCAACCTAATTTTCATATTAGAAGGTTGAGGCAAACGAAAATGGAAAAAAAGAAAAACAAGTTTCATTCTGGTGAAGAAAATAATTAAAAAATATAGAGGTCTTCTCTAATGAAAATATTAAAAACTTCAAAAAATTTAAGTCTGCTTCATTTTACTTACCATGTCTTTTCAACATTAATAGGGAATTTCAATTATAACAAAAAGACTTACATACCTTATGTAAACAAGTGTCCACTACCCAATTGCACACATTTTCCAGGTCATCAGATACCTCAAGCCTAGATTTAACAAATTCACAGAGCTCCTCATTACTCATAACATCCCAGATCCCATCACAAGCCAAGATGATAAATTCATCCTCTTCTGCTCTTAAAAGTTCATAAACCTCAGGCTCTGGAGAAACTAGTTGTTCTGTTGGGCCCTTGCCATCAACACACTTGTAATCATAGTCCCCCAGAGCACGAGACACTGCTAATGAACCATTAACGCGTTGTATCATTACGCTGCCTCCTGCATTTTGGATTCGCTCCTTCTCCCTTGGATTGCAAGGTTTGTGATCCTGGGTAGAAAAGCAGACTTGTCCATTCCTATACAGAACAGCACGTGAGTCACCACAGTTGATAAAGTAGACATGCTTAGGTGAAATCATAACTCCCACTGCAGTTGAACCACTTCTGTCCATTCCATTTCTGAGGTCTGAAAAGTTACGCATATATTCATCAATTTTCAAAAAGCCAGTTCTGATACCATTCTTGACATTTTCCACTGAAGGCTCAAGAGCAGATCCTGATTTTCCAGCTGCTCTGAAGTCTTCATTATTAGTGATGTGTTCTAATAAATGTGTTGAGCAGTAATTGGCCACTCGGGATCCAGCATGACCATCATAAACTGCAAAAAATGACCAGTCTTCCAAGCCGTGTGGAATACCTACAACAGCTGTGTGCGCATCTTCCATTTCCACTCTCCACCCCTGCATGCTGCTCAGGCCGTACCGTAACCCGTTCCCAGCACCGTGAGCATTATGCTTCTCAGTTTTGGGTTTATCCAGAAATGCACCCATGTTTGTAATGAATCTGAAAGAAAAAAATATATAGGTATTATATATTATATATATAATTCTGATAGAAAATTCATCTATAATATCCCATCTATTCTCTAGTGACTCCTATTCAAGTGTATTCTTCAGCATTATCTGCATTTACTGGAACAATAAGGAAAAAAAATTCCCTGCACAGCCTTTTTCTAGAACAATGGATTCTCAATCCTAGCACATTACAATCGTCAGACCAATTAAATCAGAAATCTCTGGGGATGGGGCCCAGATATCAGTATTTTTAAAAGCCTCTCTAGTACTTCATATTGCAGCAAGTTGAGAACCCCGGTTCTAGGAGAAAGAAAAACCAAGAAATAAAATCTGGTTAAGTTTCTTTTAAAAAACCTAACTTTAAGATAACTTTAGGATTCAAGATACAGGGTCCAGCAGAAGTAACGCCTGCTTGAGTGTGGGTGGTAGGGTAATAATATGGATGCAATAATTTAGCTTTACTTTGAACAGTTCACCTAAAATGTCATATGGTGTGCTTAAGAGTGATACTGTTATGTTACAGTTATACGTTTGTGGTTTTGTAATGAAAGATTTTGTAATAAAAAAGGGAGCGTTATTTGTGCTGGGCCCTGTATGAGACAATTCAGAATGGTACAACACCCTGTTCAATAAAAAAGTATGTCAGTATGTTTTACAAAGGCTTCCATAAGCAATTACTGTAATCAAGATTCCCGCCTACTTGTGATCCTGAAGCCACCCCCCCAAAATTCAATTAAGACATAAAATCTCCATTCCATAAATATGTGGTTTTATCAAGTTTATACTATATATCAAGTTGAAAACCTTACTTGAATTGACTGAAGTCCATTACTTGGGAATCTGTTAAAACCAAATATAAGTTTTTCTGTGCTAAAGAATACATATTGCTGAGTTTCAGAATCCATGAAGCGGCATCAGGACATCTTTTACTCAACGCTGGCTGACAAGGACTTAAAACCCAGAGATATAACTGTAAAGTACTACGATGCATCACCCTCCCTAGGGCCCAAGTACACTATTATTTCAGAATAAAGCTTTTCCAATTTCAAATGGCTCGGACTAGAGTAGTGGTTCTCCAAAGCACTACATCCGTGCCGTAGTACATTTCCTACATATAATCCAGACCCTAACACTCACTAGGTGTGTGACCTTGAGTAAGTTTCTTAGTCAGTTGTACCCTGAATTCCTTCCCTGGAATAGTAACAACAGCACCTCTACTTCACAGGGTTGCAGTGAAGAATGAGTTAATGTACAGTGCTTGGAACAGTACTTGAAACACAGTAATACACACCATTAAATGTATGCTGCTATTATTTGCTCAAAATGAAGATTCCATAGCCTCATCCCCATACCCAAAGATTCTTTTCCCCCACTAAATCTTGGATTGAATCCTCAGAAAAGAATGCTGGAGACTGAAGAATCACAACTTGAGAGAATATAGTCTAGATCAATTACTTTCATTTGGATCTAGGTATCTTTGTGAGGTATTTTCAGCTATGATTATTACCTAACTATACAATTATATATTGCTATTTGTAAAACCCTGATGAACCACCCTATATGTAGAATATTTAAACATTATAGAAATTTAATTAATTTTACATGTAACACTACACTAATAAATTATATATAAAATATTTTTGAAAGGGTAAGATTTTTTTAAATATAAAAATTACTTTTCATTCAAGTGTAATACAAAATTTTATTTTATATTGAGAACAATGTCGTAACAGACTATGCTTCCTTTGAACATGCTCATTTAATACAGTGATAAATGATTTAAAAGCCTAGTTCTAAGTACATTTTAATTTAGATTCTTGTTTTTAATAGCTATTTCACCTGGAAAAAAAAGATAACTTACAAAGATACCTAGGTACAAATGAATCTAAATTGCCAACTGTATTTATCAAACCATTTTTCAATCCCATCTACTAATTATGAAAAAAATCCGTTGTCCTTTCCATCATCTTGATATTCTTGCAATTAAGGTGATGCTTTTTTACATATCAACAAATAGGTTCGAAATTTGTAAGAACTCCTCATTTAGAAATTTCTATTTTCAAATTTGTTTTTAATTTGGTAATGAAGAAAGGCGGGAAGGGTTCTTCAATAGAGCTATCAAGAACCCTCAGAATCAGAGAGGGCCTGGAAGGCCAGCGAGGAAAACCATCAGGTCCAGGGAGACAAAGCCCCTGAGGCTGGGTGGCCGAACACTCTCAAAGTTACACCAGCAGCCTTGCTTGCTTGACGCTGGCTGCTCATGCAGCAGTGGCTCCTACCTTTCTGTTTCCTCTCTGCCAAGGTACTTGCTCAAGATTCAAAGTCCAGGGAATGAGTAGCTAACTGACTGAGTATAGGTCACCAGCTGGATGTATAAGGGACTGCATTCTTTTTTGCAAACTGGATATTTTTTTAAAATCCAAACTGATCTCATTTTAAAGTTGGGGTTGTCCCGTAATGATTTAATTTTTAAAATACCATAAAATATCATACACATGAGTATGTATAATGCATAAATTTAACTAAATAGTAATAAAATGAACACCCATGTCCCATCACATCATAAACCTAAATTCCCAAGTACTTAAATTAACTACACATATTTGTTAATTAATATAGATGACCCTTTTTTCAGTCCTCACCTGAAGACATGCTTATTGATTTTAGAGACGGGAAGAGAAGGGAAGAGAGAGGGTGAGAAATATTGATCCGCTGCCTCTCTCATACGCACCCCAACCAGGAACCCATGAAACCCACAACCCAGGCATGTGCCCTGCCTGACCAGGAATCAAACCTGTGACCTTTCTGTTTACATGGTGATGCTCCAACGGAGCCACAGTGGCCAGGGCTTAGATAATCTTTCTTCCCAACAAAAATCACAAAACCATTTCCAAACAGTTATTTTCCTTTTTTTTTGCTAACTACACTTTCTTTAAAATAACTACGTTCTTAAAAAGTAACCTTTATCTTAAGTGAAAAGATTAAAAGTGTGTGTGAAGGTGTGTATTTTCTCTTATCCAAAATATCTACATACTGCTGAGGAATTAGCAACTCTCTTTTTTAAACTTAAAAATTAATTTTTAGAGGGAAGGGAAGAAGAAAGAGGGAGAGAAACCTCAATGTGTGCTTGCCTCTCATGTGCCCCCTACTGGGGACCTGGCCTAAAACACAGGCATGTGCTCTGACTGGGAATTGAATCTGTGACCCTTTGGTTCACAGACTGGCAATCACAATCCACTGAGCCACATCAGCCAGGGCAGAATTAGCAATTCTTACGTTCCATAACTCTTCAAAAGCAAAGAACTTTTTGCTATGAGAGAATCAACAAACTCTTAAGTGCTAAAATGTACTTTTTTGGTCACTTCTCATGTCATTTATAAACACTGTAAATAACATAATATTTGAAAGGTCTTGTTTTATAAATGAACTAAAACTACATTAATGACAATCTAACAGCTCTCTGTAAATTCCTGGTTCAATTTCTTTGCAGCAGTAATTTGCCTATGAGTGATGCAGTGAGGATTTTCTCCTTAAGCGACTATGGTTCTTCTTCCATAAAAGACTGCCCCTCCCCAAAAGGCTGTCTTTATTAGAGGAGTTAGAGAAGCCATTTATGCTGAGAACACACATTTTTCTAGCATCTATTTGCTTTTTACTATTCACTCCTCCCCACCAAAAAAACCATTATCACTGAACCACAGCTTAGCAAATACTAAAGGGAAGGTATGTTACAAACAACTATACTTTAATCAACCTGAAAGCAAATATCTCACAATGTGTATCTGTTCTGACACTAATGTCTTCGAATTAGCAATGTTTACTACTCATGTTTCAAAGGAATTTTAATTTTCTGCCATACATTACATGTATTATTTCAGTCATTTTGACCAAGGCAGGAAAAACAAATGTTTCCCCAGTGGTAATAATCCTGTCTTTTACTACTCAACAAGAAACCTCAAAAGGTCTTGTAAATATTTCTAATTAAACTGAATAAAATTTTGTAAAGTACTGTATTGCATATTGTATGGCTTTGTCAAATACCTCTGTGGGAAAAACTCATAAGGGTAAGTTTTTATCCTCAGAATGTATTTTTTAAATGCCTTGCTAATATAATTTCATGCTACATATGTCAAGTCACCTTGTACACTTAGGCAAGGTACAGCTTTAACAACAGTAAAATACAGAACTACATTTCAAAAAATCCTCTTTGATAAGATCAGATTTTTTCCCAGAGGTTGGTATTTCAGATCTGACTACATCAGTTTCTACAACATAAGAACTTATACTGGGATTAGTTCTAACATTTTTTTATGTTGTATGTTTCTATGTGCTTTATTATAATCATAATCTGATTTTTTTGGTATGAGTCTTTTAGTTACTTTCTCATTTTTTAAAGACGTTTTGGTTAAAACTAAATCAATGTCATCACATGTAAGTCTCAAAGTGCTACAACAGCATCATATACAAATAAGGAAGTGCAATCTCTACTCCTCCTGAGGCACGCTCACCAGCCCATGTGTCCTACTAACAACATGAGGAAGCCAGTGTCAATCACTGTACCAAATGTAATTTGCCTTTTCAAGATGAAAGACAATAAACAGAGGTTCTAATTTTTAAATCATTAATACTAATGGATGGTCCTGCAAATCCACTTTAGAGATCCTTGGTCTATACAACTCTGTGGGCCTCAGAGTTTTTACGAGTCTGAGAATATAGGCAAATAGTAAGCATTGAGTAAAGACTGAATAAACAATATTCTCTACACGTGTCTTTTTCTATTGCCTTCTCTGAGAAAAATACATTACTGAACCCACAGCAGCATGCTATTATTTACTGTCTTAATCAGTGGTACACAGTAACTAATATAAAATAAGAATCTGAAAAAAAATTTTAATATGGGTTCTCATACCTGGAAAGAGTGAGTACTACTATCTTTTTTATTTAAGTAATTTGCCTAAGTCACTTTAATCACACTTTAAAAATCACTTAAAAAGTTTCAGCTGTTTATTCATACAGCATTCTGTTTTAGAACAACTCTACAATTTGTCACGTGTAACCAGTGCATAAAAGATAGCAATAAATTATTCACCCTTTGGAACACCTTTTGATTAATTTAGAAGTACATATAACAATAGTACAACAGTCACTGATTCAAGTATTTTCTGAGTGCCCACTACCCCAGGCACTGTATCAGGTACTAGGAATAAGATGCCCCTTTCCCTAAAGAAAATTACAGTCTGGGGGGAGATAAAAGCCAGTGCACAGATATACCTGAAACTAATAAAATACTGTATACTAACTATATTTAAAGCTTTCTTTACTTAAAAAAAAAAAAAAAAAAAAAAGACCAATACACAGTTAATGAAGGTACCCCGTGATATGGGGTACAATGGGATAAGTACAGGTATGCCAAAAAGAGGTATCAAAAAACAGCCTTATGTGGTTAAAGATTTCCCAAAGGAAAAAGCCTAAGCTGAAACCTGAACAATAAAAGTGGGAAAAGGAATCAGTCAGCATATACAAAAACCAAAAAGAGAAAGAGCCCAATTAACTTGGTGTGGCTGGTGTGTGTATGTGTGTACACAGCATTTCAAGGGGCAGCAGAAGCACTGAAATCCTAAGAATAACATTATTTCCTTCTGAGACATACTTATCTTAGAATCATGGATTTGGGAACTAAATCCCCTTCTTGCCTGAGCAAGTAGCTAACCCAACTGAGATCTGTGCTTTTCAAAGAGAAGAACAAATCTTAGAAGAGCTCTAGAGCCCAAAATTTAGACCTGTATCTATAGCTGATATTTTTTTCTAGAATAAGCCTCCCCATAAAACACTAATACCTTTGAGTTTGCTTACAAAAAAAATCTGAAAGGGGATGAGGGTGGAGGCTGGACAACTTTCACATATAACAAGTCGAATTTCAGTTAAAAGCAATTTTTAAGGTTGTTCAAGCACTCAAACTGAAATACTTCTACAATGGTCAAAATAAGGTCAAATATATGAAAGTGCATACATACAAAAAGTACTAACACTGCTCATCACCATATAATTAAAACAACTGCAAAACAATTTCAGATTCACTTTTCTAAACCTTTTAGTTCACTTGAAATCACTTGGATCCATACCACAGATACTTTATTCTCTTGCCCCTTAAAAATATCTAAGGAATTAGAACTTCATTCGTCTAAAGAACTGGATTTATAGTTGCTGGAGAAGAAAAAAAGCTAATTAATCTCCAATTACAAAACACCCTAGTAAGAGTCAATGGATAAAATTCTACTATTCTTAACACTAAATATAGTGCATTTAGTTAATAATCTATTTTAATGACATAACTTTCTGACAACAAGAAAAATTATCTCAAGCTTTAAAAAAAGTTTCCTTTGACTTTAAAGTTCTAGGTCCCTTGCTTTTGTTGGCAGACTGGCTGATTTGTTCTCAATAATTGCATTGCAATAGGGACATACTTCAAAAGCCTGTCCTCAATTTACAATGAAGCACAACTGTATTTCACATTTATAAAGAAAACAAAACCCTTGCCATGTTACTAAATTGGTTAGAGCTTTGTCCTGATAACATGGGAATCAACCAATGAATGCATGAATTAAGTGGAACAACAAATCAAAGTTTCTCTCTCAGTCTCGGTGTCTGTCTCTCACTCCTTTCCTTTCCTTTCTCTAAAAATTGATAAATAAAAAAGCAAAGAAAAGGTAACTGACAGCACAGTGGGAAACACTTAACAGGTCAACAAGGAGTATAGCTTCATTTTTTCAAATGAGTTATAAATGTAAGAGTGAAAAAAAATTATACCAAACATTTGCAGTAACTGATTCTAATATAGCCTAAAATCAAAAGCAAGACTATTTTGTCTACCATAATTTGGACACTGAACTATTTTAAAACGGTGCACTCCCTCCTTAACTAGACTCCACCTCTGCAGATTTGGATCTTAACTTTTCCAGAAATCCTTTCCCCATGGTGCTCTACTAAACTTCACTGACACTTCTTTTCCACCCATTTAGCACTTAGCACATGCTACACTGCATAATTAATGGCCCCACTATTTTCCAAAATAGCAATTTGTTTCTTTATTGCAGTGCCAAAAACAATTACTGATAAAATTCTACTATTCTTAACAGAATTTTATGTCAAATAAAATGTCAAATAAATGTCAAAAGATATTTTTAAATTAGTTTGAGAGACGTTGAAAAGCCAACACCTCCATCTCCAATAAATGTGATAAAGTTATATGGCTAGAAGACCGTATCTCCCCTAGAACTGAAGTAGATTCCATGAACGAAACAGACATTCTTGTATTATACTAAAAAAAGAAAGCTTCAGGCAAAAAACAACTCATCCCCACGTTATCATGGAAAAGCCTCAATCTCTCAGAGAAAGACTTCCAGGGAGGTCAGCATCCAGGAGTGAAATGCGGGGTAATGAATGCTACTACTAACAGGGTGTCCACATGATAGTAATCCAGGAGTGACACTACAAAGCAGCAGCTGTGCTTCCCAGAAGACAAGGCAGAGACTGGATTATGCATTTGGTTATTGTGTTCAGTGTTTATTTCCTTTTGGATTTTCTCTCTTCGATGAAGTTCAAAAGTTCTTAACTTTTATCACCATTATGTCAAGTTAAGGGGGAAAAGTCTCATGCCCAAGTTCTAGAAAGGACATTGAAGGGTAATGCTTTGCTCTCCCTAAGTCAATATTGAGGGGCAGTAGTCATAAGGGATAGAGTCCCTGAAAGGGGAGAGAAATCAGGGGAGAAAAAGGCTCAAGTCAAGCATGTCCTCTTATATAAAATCTTACAAACTTCTCCATCAAAGAAATTATGTATCATCTTTCTAAACTCCTGGAAGTGTCTTGTCTCACACAAGGTAATAACTACATATAATACTTTATGAAAAGCCTTATATTAAATGTTAATATTTATAACACTCTAAATGTATGTATTTATGTCATACGGAGCCACGTTTCAATTTTAACCTTTTATTCAAACCAGTCTTCTTACCGAAACTTACCTTTAAACAAAACTAAGCTTGCCTGTTATATTTTTATTATTTACCAAATTCACATTTCACTTTTTTTTGCTTTTAAAGGAAGGAGTCACTAATTTGGCATGGCTATCTTTTGGGAAAGCTTAGTTTCACTTTCTATATAATAAATTCAATGCCTCTTCCTGATGCTGGGCACTGCCTGCCTTGAAGAATGACTTGACAAAACAGGGAAAAACATTTCAGTAGAGAACACCTCTAGGAGTGACAGAATACAGATTCTAAAATATAAAATATGCACACAATGCCACATGGATGTGTTGTGTACATTTCCCCCCTCAAAGGGAGTTCAAAATATTCATTAGATTCTCAAAGAACTTTTTAACAGCAAACAATAATAAAAAACAACAGCCATAAATTAGGCCAAGAATTCAGTTTTACACCTGCTCCAAGCTTATCTCTGAATGAATCAAAATATTCAATGATTCATAAAAAGACTTCCAGTTAAAGATGAAGGTCTGAATATAAGCATTTCTCTTCTGTTCTGAAATCCCACTCAACTGTGATAAGGGACTTTTAATTCCATAAAAGTAAAATTAATTCAAGTGGGAAAGACAGCAATGAAATTGTGAAGCTGGGAGGCAGAAGAACTAAGACCTCTGACTTAGTGGAGTACTAAGCTAAAATCTAAGTCGCTTGGTCCTGGCTGGTGTGGTTCAGTTGGTTAGAGCATGGTCCAGTTAACTGAAAGGTCGCAGGTTCAAGTCCTGAGACCCATCGATGTTTCTTTCCCACGCTCTCCCCTTCTTTCTCCCCCTCTCTAAAATCAGTAAGCATGTCCTCCAGTGAGGATAACAAACAAACAAACAAACAAACCAACCCTGAGCCAGTTGTGTTCTGTCCGGTGGCTTAGAAGGTTGGAGCAACGTCCCATGCACCAAAGGGCTGCAGGTTCAATCCCAGTCTCCATGCTTACAGGAGGCTGTTGATCAATGTTTTCTCTCTCATCCCTTTCTTTCTCTCCCTTCTCTCTCTAAAATCAATTTTGAAGAACCATGTCTTCAGGTGAAAATTAAAAAAAAAAACACCTAAGCCAGCTGTGAAGAAAGAAAGAAGTAACCTAGTTGAAACTGCAGACTGCACCAAAGGGGGGCAGGCTTTGGTGGTACTTCTAGGAGTGGAAGTGAAACTGGAGCTAAGAACAAGAGGAACAACTGAAGTAGTAGTTGGCTCCCCAGAATTCCCAGGTTAAGTGCAGCTGAATGAATGACCACTACTCCCTCACCGCTAAAAAGATGAAGATTATTTCTGAAGAAAGTAAATAGGATTTTTGGAACTGGAGAATACCGAGCAGGGATGAGGACTGGAAACTAGATTTGAAACATAGAATTAAGTGAAAGTTTACATACTTACTGTTTTCCAGACACTTGGTTCCTAAAATGCTGGCAATCAAATTTATATCCTCTACACAAAAGATGAGAAGAGTCTTTATACTCTTAAGAATCCCACCAACCCTACAGGAAAGATTTAAAGGTACTAACATTGGAGGTTACTCCAAAAAAAAAGGGGGGGGGAAAGTCAGCCACATTAAAACTACCCTGCAGTGACCCGCACAGCCAAATCCCATGGACAGTCAGTCAGAGAGCTTCCCAATCAGCTCTTCAATGCCTGCTTTTTCTAAAAGACAAAACAGGTCAGAGAAACAAAAGAGGTCCTATAAAGTAAAAATATAATCACAGAAAAGAAAGCTGGGAAGATAAAAGTTGTAGGAAACCCCAGAAATCAGAGCACCAGACAGAGATGGTAATATAGGACAGGATCAGTCTAGGAGGTTCAAGAGCCAAAAACAGAAATAAGAAAACACAGAAAAATTTAAAAAGTAATTTTTCTAAATAATATAAGAAAATTTAAAAGAAAAGGTGCATAAATTTCAATACTGAAAGTGCCCCCCCCCACCCCCCATGCCAAGCACAATGGATAAGAGACATTTACAAAGGCACATTATAAAAATTCAGAACTCTGGGGGTAAGGGTAAGAGCCTGTAAAGTTTCCAGGGAGAAAAAAAGGTTTCATATAAAAGCTCACAAAACAGAATGACAGCTGAGGGAAAATTTGGGGTTGAATCAAACATGAAACAAAACTTTAACTCCAATGAAAACAAGAAACTGTACAGGAAATAAAAGTAATCCTGTCTTGATAAGATGAGCAAGAACAGGAACAGTGTGGGTATATATCTGAGGTAGCAGAGTGGAAGTGCCAAATCTCACCTTCAGTGATGGGATCAATGATTCCTAAAACTTCAAACAAACAAAAACCAACAACAAAAAACAAGAAGCGCATGATTTAGAGATTTGAAAATAAATCCCATTGGAATCAGAAACATAAGAGTTCAAAATGGTTGATTCCGGTGCATGTTTCCCAAGAGGAGGAGCTTGTAGAACTATTTTGTTCTTTAATCTATGTTAATGTTTAATTTAAAAAATTCAATTAAAGCAGCTTAAAGTAAAACAATAGAACACTACATGATATGATTTAAGGAACTGCATTTCTCACCATAAGCTAATCTTCCTAATATATAAAAAGGTCCTATAAATCAGTAAGAAAATGACCAAGATGATAGAACAATGGACCAGAAACACCCCCCATAAATGGATCTTAAGCTATGCCCAGCCTCACATTCATAAGAGAAACGAAAATTAAGACTACACTGAGGTACCCATTTCATGTATCGGACTGGCAAAGATCAAAGGGTTTGGTAATCATTTTCACAATGAGATAGAAACATACACTGCTGATACTTTCAATAAACTGGTACAATCACAGTGGAAGGATATTTAATGAAATCTATCTTTCATAAGTACAAATGCCAGATACTACTTGCACTTTTACCAGCCCTTCAACCAAAGGCAGCTTGAATCTCAACAGCACAATGGAGCCGACTGCTGAGGTCTGGTTGGAAACAAAGCCCATTTAGGGACAACCAGGTGACTACTAATCTGAGGGGGCTAATGGTCCTTTCGCCACTTATTACTTCAATTCATTTTTGCTCCAGAGGCTCATTATAACAAGTAATTATAATACGTTTTTATCTTGTTTGAGGCACTGAGGAATTAGGAAATACTTCCACAGTACTCGTCCTGTGGCAGGCACAGAATGCTTTACAAATATTACCTCCTTTAAATTCTACCCTTTAGAAAAACAAGTATCCAAAAAAGCAAACAATTCTAAAAGAACTTTCAGGCAAAAATCTTTATAGACAAAGCAAACCATAAAATTTCAAAAGACATTCTTCAGACACTGCAAAATCCCCCTTCTCCTTTCTATGGTTGGCATACTTTCTTAGAGGAGCCACATGGACTTTGGCAAGCCTTGCTTAAAAAGAACACAATCTGTCCATCCCATCTGCTTCCTGTCAAAAGGTTGAGGTGGTGTTGGATGATTTAGGCCCATGGACAAGATTTTTTTCCTAAAGGTTTCTGTTCTTTTGACTAAAAAGTAACATAAATAGCAATAATAATAATGCTTAGGTTTTTTTGTGAGCTCTGTATCTCAGGCTTTATATTAAGAGATTGATGTGTACTGTCTCATTTACATCAAATAGCAATTGAGTAAAGTTAGTTTTGAGTAAACTTGAGTAAAGTTTTCTCTGATTTTACAATTGAGAAAAACTGAAACATCTAGTATACCCAGATAACACACTTTAAGTGGCAAGTCAGGATTCAAACCAAAGCAGACTAGCCCAGAACTGGAATCCTCATCTCAAGGCTCACGTAGTTAATGCATTAAAAACGTTCTTTTCCTTTAAAAACAAAATAGTTACATAAACATTTAGAGATTCAAAAAGCCAGGGAACTAAATGTAATATGGTACCCAGATTGGGTCCTGGCACAGAAAAAGAGTTAATAAAAACAACTAGTGAAATCCAAATAGAGTCTGGAGTTTAGTCAGTAGATTAGTACCAATACTGGTTTCTTAGTTTAGACAAATACCCCATAGTAATGTAAGAAAACCAGTTTAGAGGATTATATGGGAACTCTGTACTAGCTTGTAACTTTTCTATAAATCTTAAATTATTTCAAAATTAAACATTTATTTTAAAAAATTAAAGTAACAAGTAAGCCCCAGTTAAGTAGAACACTTTATATCAATTTTTGTTTGGCAAGGATTATAAACTGGTATGGAAAAATCTCTCCACCTGTGATTTTGACAATCATGCTAGGATAGCTTAGAAATGTATCCTAAAAATAACAAGATTATATAATAATTAGAACTCTGACCCAGTACTCTACTTCTGAGAAGTTATCTTAACCCAAATTGTGCATATTGTATTATTTTAAAAGATGAAACAAAAAGAATATCATATTTTTAAACAATCCTCTATAATAAATAGAAAAATGTTTCTATATTTGGAAAATCAGTAATGTAATTCACAATAACAGATCAAAAGAGAAAAATCTTTGTGCATAATGACGTTCATTACAGTGCTATTTATACTGGGGAAAAAAACTTCCTTTTTTTTAAATCCTCAAGCAAGGATATGTGTTTTCTTTGTTTTTCATTTTTAATACATTTCAGAGAGAGAGGAAAGGAAAGGAAAACAACAACATTGGCGAGAAAAAACATGTGAGAGAAACATCAATTAGGTGCCACCTCCAGTATACGCCCCAACCAGAGATTGAACAGCAACCATTTGGTGTATGGATGACATGCCAACCAACTGAGCCACCCAGCCAAGGCAAAATAACTTACATTTCTAAGAATAGAACAGAGTAAATCTATAGCAGTAGTTCTCAACCAGTCTCCAGAAGACATTTGGCAATGTTTAGAGACATTTTTAAATTCTCACAACTGGCCTGGGTAGTACTGGAATCTATGAGAGACCAGGAAAGCTATATAAAACATCCTACAATGCACAGACCAGACCTTTGGCAAATCAGTTCTGAGGCTAATAATAAAACCTCATCTACGGGATGAAATATTATACCACCAAGTCTACTAAGAATTTGGGAAAAACATATTTACAACTTAGATTACAGGGAAAATAGTACAATGTATTTAAGCTATTGGATATTATATTTTAAAGGTAAACAAAGAATCCCATGGAAAGTTAGTCCCTCCCTCTCCTCCATGCCCTCCTAACTAAATAAAGCCACTTAAAGCAGGAAGGAGTAGATATATCAGGCTAATTTCAGTCTTCCAAAGTGCAATGCAGAGGGAAATGGAGCAGTGTCAAACACTTCAAGGAAGCAAAGCATGACACAAGTGTTTTAAATCTAACTAAACTGTTGTCCTTTCAAACATACGAGAAGATGCAAATTATATCACAGTAGCTTAAAAATTATTTTAAGTTGAAGACATTTGAAAAATCAACAGATGGCCGTGGACAGGTAGCTACATCGGTTGGAGCATCATCCCCACACACCAAGGCTGTGGCTTCAATCCCTGGTCAGGACATATTCAGGAACCAACCAGTGAATGCATAGACGAGTGGGAGCAGCGGGTAGATGGGTGCGTGTGTGCATGTGTGTATCTGTGTGTCTGTGTCTCTCTCTCCCTCCCTCTTCCTCCTTACCTCACTCTCTAAAAGCAACAAAAAATGCTTAAAGAAAAATCAACGGACACAGAAAGAGGCTTTTTCTGAACTCTACTCCCCTTACTACCTAAAAAGCAGAGTTTTCCAAAGGAAGTGAATGGAACAAAAATCCCCCTTCAAGGAAGGCTTTCATTAAACAGGGGATACTGACTGCTATCACCTGAGATGAGAAGTCAGCACTGAGATAAGAAATCAAACATTGCCAGAAGACTCCCATAGGCTCTCTTAAAGACCTATTTATTTGTCTTTTGTTTTTCTGTAAATACCCCTCCCCTCTTTCCCCTTCCTCATTAAAGTGGCATATAAACTCTAAATTCTAATCACCTATTTGAGCTCCCATGTACATACGCAAATAAACTTCATCTTCTTTCTAGCTTCACTGTATTTTTTTCAGTTCAACTCACAAGACCTCTAATCACTGAACACAAAGGGATAGAGAAAATGTTTTCCTCCACACATGCAAGAATACAATTTCATTCTCCTAGGCCCTGTATTTTACTTAAACACACACACACACACACACACACACACACACACACACACACACAGTCTGTCCAGTAGGTATCAGCCATATAATATGAAAAGACATTTATTGAAGAAGATAGAAGAAACACTGTACAAAGGACAATGATGCCTCGGTCCCCTTCAAAGTAGGCAACTTGAGACCTCACACAGTTCTCTCATTTGCCATCAGCTGCCCTGTCATATATTCCTGAATCTCATGGACAGTCTGAAATCTCTTCCCTTTCAAAGGTGATTTTAGTTTTGAGAAAAGCCAGAAGTTGCAGGGTGCCAAATCTGGACTGTAGGCGAGGGCTGAGTCACCTGGGTGACCTGATGTGTCACCAAAAAACTCTGCACGAGATCTGATGCATGAGCAGGCATGTTGTCATGATGAAGCTGCCACACATCAGTTGCCCATAGCTGTGGCCTTCTGAATCATCTGAATAGTTTCCACAGTGGAATGTTCAAGCTTAACGCAAAATCTGATGCAGATTCGTTGCTCTACTTGTTCAGTCATTCTGAACGCAACGGCATTCAGTACACATACTCATTCAAAGGCATCTACTGCCTGCACTGAGCAGTACAGTGAAGTTGTCATTGTTCACACATGTGTGTTCCAGTCCCCTCCCCTTGGCTGCCAAGTTACATCGACGTTGCACAAACTGTTCTTATTATATTAACAATGGCTGTGCTTTTTCTGGATACACCTTGTCATCATATGTATTTTAAAAGAGCAAATTCAGCTAAACAAGAAATGACCAACGGTGCCCTGGTTGGTGTGGCTCAGTGGACTAAGAGCCAGCCTGTGAACCAAAATGTCACCGGTTCGATTCCCAGCCAGGGTACAAGCCTGAGTTGCACAAGCCATGTCCCCAGTAGGGGTGTGCAAGAAGCAACTACACATTGATGTTTCTTTCCCTCTCTGCCCGCTCCCCCCATCCCCAGCAAGAAGTAAATCAGGAGTCTTTGGAAAAATAAACAATTTAAAAAAATGACTAAAGAAGTGATGATAAACATAAATCATAAGTAGAAATAATAAAATAACTAACACTGCTGGAAGGTACAGGAAAGAGGTGAAGGTAAAGATAGCATATATGTGTGAATTTCTTCTTTCATGGAGAAAGAGGGTCAATTTGTTTTAGAGTTGTTAAATAAAGTGGCAAAGATATATTAACTAAAGAGAGGTAATTAAAGAATCAAAAGCAGGTAGAAGACAAAGTAGAAAACATTAGAAGTAAACTAACTGCCATATCTTTTAGATATCATTAAGATACAATTTCAGTTTCTTGCATAATTATAAAGATAGCCAGCACAGAAATATAGAAATTATAAAATGTCTAAATCATAGAAAGAAAAAACACCCCCAAAAGGAAAGAGAGTAAAATATTTTAAATTTTTGAACATTAAAAAGAGACAGCAAAGACAATTCAGAAGACAGTCATATTAATAAATATAAACTCACCTATTAAAAATAAGAATTTCCAAAACAGAACCCATCTATCTACATGCTACATTTTATTTATTTTTAAATTCTCACCCACTATGTTTATTAACCTTAGAGAGAGAGGGAGGGAGAGAGAGAAAAGCATCAATGTGAGAGAGAAGCAGCCGTAAGTTGCCTCCTGTATATACCCCAAAACCTCTGGTGATGACACTCCAATCAACCAGGACACCGGCCAGGGCTACATGTTACATTTTAAAACTCACCCACAATAAGGAAACCCAGAAAGGTTGAACATGAAAGATAAAAAGATAAGAGCAACTAATGAAATAAAAAAGAAATCATGGCCAAGAAATTCATAGCAAATTTAGGTCACATTAAGGGGGCAGGACATATCCAGTTTAAAAGAAATGTAATCCACAAAGAAAATTTAAGTGTTGTGATAAACCGAACAACACAATTCCAAAATCCATAAGTAAAAATTATAGGTAATAATGAGAAGAAAGAACCAAAAACAGATCAAACCTAATTCACCATTCTTAGCCTATGGTAGATCAAAAATAACAAAATAAACAAAATAAAGTAGTACTGAATTATAACCCAAAGTATAAAATAAATACCCACGAGTCCACCTGGATTAAAATAAATGAATGGGACAGAGCAGACACATCTCCACTGCATAAAAATTCCAAATAATTTAGTGATAATAATTTAAATTCCAATTGATTTAGTGATTGGCAGTAGATAGGAGCTGTTCCACTAGGAATTCAACAGGGACTTAGTTGAGCTAGGACACCCTGCAGGTGGCCTCTCTGGTTTGACTGCCTCAGGGTAGTCAGACTTCTCATTCAAGACTCGGCACCTGGCTTTCCCCAGACGGAATGTCCCAAGGGAACCAAGCAGAAACGACCTGACCTTTTCTGAGTATCACCAGTGCTACAGTCAGTTACAAGCAAGTCACTAGGCCAGTTCACATTCTAGAGTAGAGAACATAGAACCAACCTCTCACAGAGGAAAATTTAAAAAGAATTTGCAACATGTATTAAAACTACCACACATGGCAAATGATGGAAAGTTTGCTTTGAAAAGGCGGAACTGCAAAGGGTCTGAATTTAGAGACAGCAGATTTAGTTGAGAGTCAGGATAAAACACCTTACTGAAAACCAGAGAGTTAAACCATAAATTTGCATAATGAATGCTGAAAACCGCCATCCTTCTTTCCCAACTCAACTTTCAGAAATTTTATAAACCTCAGGCAGGCAACAGTTTTACTACTCTCTGAGGAAATCCGGTAATACTGGAGAAAGTACTTTCAGCTTACACCCAGGAACACTCAACAAGATGGTGTGGTCCCACACATGGGGAGGCAGGCCTACCAAAGCCAGTCCTTGTCCACTCACAAAAGCCTTCCAAACTTCAACAGGAAGAGTCATGCAAAGATCACCAGACATTGAAGGAAAACATCCAACTTGAGAAGCATAATAAAACACAAATCAGAAAGAAAAAACAGTGCACAGTAGCATAAATAAATAAATCCTCAAGAGAAATAAAGCTTTGTATTCATGAAACAAGAATGAGATGTTATAAAAATGTTTTTCAGAGTAAAAGAAAGTGCTCTTGTGAACTAAAATGAGAACAGACTTTTTAAAATAAAATACAAAATCAAGTTGGAGAAACAACCCAAAAGATAAGATTCCGGCCCCAAATAAAGAGGCTTGAAATGGGAGAGAATACAAGTAAGAAAGTTTTAAGATCAGTTCAGAGTAGAACTGAGTTATTTCAGAAAGAACAAGAAAAGCAAAAAACTTATTAAAGACATGATTCAGAAAAACTTCCCAGCGCTAAAACATAAGTGATTGAAAGTGCCTAGAAAAACTAAAAGTAGAACCACAACAATAAAAAAGTAACTGAAATGTCAAAATACTGTTAAGATAAAAACCCTGAAAATTCCCAGAGAGGGGAACAAAACAAAACAAAACAAAACAAGTCATCCATAGAGAATCAGGGACCAGAAGAACATCAGAAAACTCAGAGTAACAGCTGGTAAAGATGCACATTAACTTCCTGTGTAATTGTCCATTTATAGAGTACTCACCCTAGAGAAACTCCCACTTATGCACGAGGAGAAGCACATGATAATGCAATGTAACATTCTACAGAAGTTAAAAGTATCAGTTACATCTACATTTATCACCATGAATAAATCTCAAACACAAAGCTAGCTGGATAAAGTGTGATGCTACTTATGATGTAAAATCACAAAATTTACAAAACAGATTAGTTTAGATGTGTGAACATACAGCAAAAGTATTAAAGACATGCTCTAGTATAAAAACTAAAGCTACTATAAAACCAACTTGATCATAAATTACTTCTACGGAAAAAGAGATGGAGTGATAATATTTAGGTAAAACTGGTAACATTTTCTTTTTGAGAAAGTCTGAAGCAAACATAGCCAAAGTTAGCATCCATTATATCTTGACAATAGTTACATGGATCCTTATGACAATAATCAACTTAAATTTTCATGCTGCAGAAAAATGTTCATTCTGTTCAAAAAGTTGCATACACTGATATAAAATTAATGTCTCAGTAAAATTTCATCCCAACACAATATTCCTGCACCAATTCCTATTACTATTTAATGATCATTAATAGCCATTTCTTTGACAAATCTTACACTAAAACTTAGTCAATCCAAAAATATGAGAACTTGTTCTGTTCAATTTATGGAGTGTGAAAAAGCTATGTAAACACATATGCAGAACAGAAACTGTTTAGCCAAAATAAATGTCACTTCTGTTTTAACAGATGACTGGTCTAACACTTACAAATAAAAGATCAACTCATTTAAATTTATCTGCCTACTAAACTAAGAGTTCTTTAAAATTACAAAACAAAAGGAAAAAAAAAGCTTTTAGGAACCAAGCAAAGGAAAGGAAAGCTTCAAAAGTGCTATAAAACACAAGTCGTGAAATTTAAAGTTTCAATATTTTCTCAAAATCCAATATATTTAAATGTCTCTATATTATTGCGAAATAATGATCTGCATACCAACAAATATCCTATGGTCTCTAATTCTTTACTGAGTATTTTTATAGTGAAAATAATCATTCATGTTGATATATTAGCCCATGTGATCAAGAATTTTCTAGTTCAAAACAGATGAAAGAGCTATTTATCACTCATCCCTCCTAATGCACCATTCAAAATGTTAGTTAAAGGATTATTTTCAAGTATACAACAAACAATGAAAACACAGGAAAGAGAAGAGGGCACCATCAATGAGTAGGTATCAAAAATCTTTGGAAGTTGTAAAACAGATGTAAGCATGGTGATTAGTCAACAAAACAGAAGGGAAGGATCCCCAGTTTAGATTATGCAAGTAGCAATTAAAAGTGGAGAAAGAATCCTAAACAAATTCAGAACTCAGCTTTTGAGGATAATACAGTGATTCCTCAAAAAATTAAAAATAGAACTACCATATGATCCAGCAATCCCACTCCCCAAAGAATTGAAATGTCTAGAAGAGATATTCACACACCCATGTTCACAGCAGCATTATTTACAACAGCCAAGACAAAGAAGCAACTTCATTTCTTCATCAATGACGAATGATGAATGATAATGTAATGAATGAATGAATGATGAAAACAAAGTATGGTATATACATACAATGAATTCATCCTTAAAAAAGAAGGCAATTCTGTTGCATGCTACAACATGGATGAACCTTGAGAACGTCATGTTAAATAAGTCAGTCACAAAAAAGAAATATTGTATGGTTCCATTTCTATGAGGTTCCAAAAGTTGTTTAAATCATAAAAACACAGGCACAAAAACACAAATATGGTATAGCTCCACTTATATGAGGTATCTAAAGTTGTCAAATTCAAGAAACAGAAAGTAGAGGGTGGCTACCAAGGGCTGAGGGGAGGACATGCAGGCGCACTGTTGGTTACGGGTGCAGGTTCAGTCTGCAGAATGACAAAGTCCTGGAGACCCGTTACACAATGTTAATATACGTAAGACTACTGTACATTAAAAGATCATAAGGTTATTAAATTTTATGTGTTTCTAACCACAATTAAAAATTGTTTATTAAAAAAAAAAAGCTTTTGGGGCCAAGAATGGGGTGGAAAGTCACTGACACAAAAATAAGAATCAAAATGCCATGGGACTTCCTATCAGTAAAATAGAAAACAGAAAATTCCTTTGAAGTTCCACAGCAGAAAATTAAATGATAATATCTAACTCAAAAAATCATCAAATAGTTGCATCAACATTTTTGTTAAAGGTAACACCATTACCAGAAAAGCACACAGATATTACCAAAAAAACTGTTTTTTTTTTCTGGAGAGCAGTATTTATTGTCTTCATTATAAGCCTTTTACACAACTTTTTTATTTTAAACTGTGCATGTATTAATTTTTTTAAATCATTAAACACAAAGGTATCTTTACTGAGCTGTACAGACCACTCAATAGATCACCAAAATAAACTTAACCTTATTTTCTTTTAGTTTTCCATTATAAATATGAAACATGTTTCTCTAAATTAAAAAAAAAAGTCAATTATAAAGGTAATAAACTGCATTTAGAAATGAAGAAACCTAAGGCAAAACAAATTTAAATGAAACATACTTGCTCATTAACAAATAGTACTTATTGGTTGAAAAGTATAACTCTACACAAATTATGAAAACAAAGTCACAGATTTTGTGAAATTAATTTATGATAAATAAGGCTCACCAGAATAATTTAAATGTTTTTGTTCTAACTCAAAAGCATAGCTAGATATTTCAAATTAGGGCAACAGTACCATTCCCCTAGCCCTTCAATAAGGATAAGGTAGGTTATAAAATGGAAATAGCTGTGTTGTCCGTCGTATTTTGTTTTAGCTGCAAATTTATTGAGGGGAAAAAAAACCTGTCACTATTTGGCTATGTATAGCGTTATAAAAATTAGACTACATGCGTATCTGAACTAATGACTAATGTGCATTCAGGTTCTACCAAACTGTCATCAAATTTTGACAGCAAAGCTTTATGTGAGAAAACAATGATATTTAAGATACACAAGGAGAGACCTGGCTGAGTGGCTCAATTAGTTGGAGCACTGCCCCATGTACCATAAGGTTACAGGTTCAATCTCTGCTTAGGGCACGTGCAGAAAGGCAGTAACTGACTGATGTTTCTCTCCCTTTCTTTCTCTCTCTCAATAAATATATCCTCAGGTGAAGATTTAAAAAAAAGATATGCAAGGAAAGAAAAATATTTATCACAAATTTTACATCCAGCAACTGACTGTGAAGTATAAAAAAGTGTAAACGAATTCTAGGAACAGAACTCAGGGGGTATTGTTCCCATGAGGCCTTCCAGAGGAACCCAACTTGAGACAATGCCTTAAGGATGTTAGCAGTGAGGATGAGGAAGAAAATGAGAAAGGATGCTCTAAGGGCAAAGAGCCAGAATGCGGGAGGAATGGCAGAAACTTCATTCCCAATGGCCACCGGGGCCATTAGCTCAGACCCATCATGGACTGTCAAAAAGGTAGGAACACCAGATTCTTAGAAATCAAAAATCCATTTAGCAGGAGTCACAGAATTTGCAGAAACCCCAAGTCATGCCCTCTTTTACATCACCACTCTCCCTGTGTGACTCTGACCTAATTATTTCTAAAAGATGAGAGTAATAAAAGCACCCATATCTCAGAGTTGTTGTAGTAAATAAATTAAGGTAATGCAGGTTAACTGTGTAAGGTCAGTGCCTGACAAAAAGTGCTTTAAAAGTATTAGCTATCACTAACATTAGAATCCACAAGGCATACCTTAGTCTACTATAACCAACCTAATACATAAATAAAATCCAATGTATTAATCAAATGGAAAAGAAGTTACAGTTTATGTGCCAGGATCCACATATAAGTTAACAGACCAAAAAACATCTGATGTTTAGAGAATGATTATCCTATGGATAGTATCTCGAACTCTCAAGTTTTTCCAACCAGGCTCAACTGTATTTAAATATTCTTTGTTAGCTTTTTCATTTCTGAAATCTTTTCAATGACTTTCTGGGGGGAAAAAAGAAAAACTTAACTAGATATTATCAGAACATTTTAGTTACTTTTATACATACATACACATATTTGCTTATATTTCAAATATAATAAAATTACTGCATTTATCGGAATTACCATCTCTTATGTACAGCTTCCTTTAGTCACATCAGGGGCTATTACTAGTGTTAAACAGCTTTACTGTGGGGTTTAGAAAAGGCGAATTCACTATGAAATCCTCAGATTAGAGTCCGATCCATAAAGTTCCATTATATTGTCCAAGTGTTGCTGAAGATCCTTAGCTGCTGTTCTTTTACATATAATAATATGCACCCATTTTAAGTATATAGCTTGATGAGTTCTGACAATATATAACCTTGTATAACCGCCACCACAATAAAGATACAGAACATTTTTATCACTGGAAAAAATTCTCTTGTGCCCTTCTGAAGTCCATCTCACCACAACCTCCAGACTTAGGCAACCACTGATGTGATGCAGGTAGAAGAGTTTTGCCTTTTCTAGAATTTCATGTAAACAGAATCATAGAGTACATACTCCTTCCTTTGTGCCTGGTTTCCTTCACTTAGCATAATGTTTCTGAGCTCAATCCATTTGTGATTATTGTAAGTTTGTTCCTTACTGCTTCCATGGCTTTTAAAAACTTCAGGTCTTCACAGATTTGGAAAAAGGGTGAGGCAAAACCTAAAAGTACTGTACATCTGTGTGAAGAACATGTCACCAACTGGTCAATGCTTAATATTCTAAGGTAAAAGAATTTCCCTCCGGACCATAACAATGGATTTTTCAGCTAGTGTTGCTAAAATCACAGGGAGTTCATGTCCTATCTGCACCTGACCACCGACTTGGATGATGAAACAAGGGCTAAAGATACCTTGGACTTTGTCATGATTTTCTGCTTGATCGTTTCACTACAAGACTGATTTCAAACATACTGACAGAGATCACCTTTTTAAATTCAGCAAAGCAGCCCAGGAATAAAATAGCTGCTGTTCCTAACCCCAGTAGTTTTTCAATCAGCTATGACAGTAAATTCAGGGCAACATAGTTTTACTTCTCGTTGTTCTCTTTCTTCTCCCTCGTAATTGGTTCCAGATTACAAAAAGCAAATTAAGAAAAATATCAGACAACACAGGTTTCATGAGACTTTCAAAAGAAATTTTATTTATAGGTTTAACTGCCTAATCATTTTAGTGCTATATTTATGAGCAGTTCGTGAAGTGGAACAGAACGTGCCTCTAATGTATAGTTACAGTCCTATGATCCATAAGTGAATCTGCCATGGCGCAGGAAGAGGGCACCAGGCGTTAGACTGGATCTTGGTTCAGCAACCTTGATACTTGAGTTTTGGCTAGGAAAGAATTCGGAGCCAAGTCTATAGTCACAGAGGTAGAAGACGTGGGCTCAGGAAACAAATTACAGAGGCGAAAGAAGGGCCCTTGTAGCTTAGGAGAGAAAAGGAGAAAGGTAAAGATAACATGCCTAGGGGGATGAGAGGAAGAGGAAAGACAACCATGTGGTCCTGGTAGGTGCCCCAGCCTGGGAAAAGGACTGGACTGGATAAGGGATACAGGGTCCTGGAAGATGTAGGAGAGATGGGAGAGGAGGAGGACCTAGCATGCGCCCTCCTAGAATTAGGAAAAGAGACTGGTTACTTTGAAAGAAAGCCTCTCTCCAAGACTCAATACCAAATGTAGACAAGGACACAGACCTATGCTGGCTCACACAGTAGATAAAGACTAGCCACATGTAGCTGCTAAAAATTTGAAATATGGCTAATCCAAATTGAGATTTACTGTTAACTATAAAGTATATACATTATTTCAACGATTTAATAGAAAAATAGTGCAGAAATAGCTCATTATTTTATTGAGATTGTTTTTGATACACTAGATTCAATAAAACATATTATTACAATTGACTTGTTCTTCTTTGTTATTGTGGCACTAGAAAAATTTAAGTTACATGTACGGCCAACATTATATTTATATGGGACAACACTGATAATAAACACTTTTACATACCACTGGTGGAAGTACAAATTGGTGCTTTGGGGAGAAATTTGGAAATATATAGGTAGGTTATAAGGGAGAACAGCCTACAATTCAGCAATTATATTCCCAAGTATGTGCTGTGGAGAAACTGTCACATATACATATAAAAATGACATGTAAATTATGTTTTAACATTATTGTTTACAATTACAAAAATAATCCAAATGTCCATCCAAAGAGACTAAACAAAATGTATTATAATCATACAATGGAATACTATGTAATACATATAAAATACTATTTAAAAAGGAACTGAGCAACACGCACTTCAAAAAATGTTAAATGAAAATGAAAAAAAGTTCGCCCTGGCTGGTGTAGCTCAGTGGATTGAGCTCGGGCTGTGAACCAAGGGGTCGCGGTTCGATTCCCAGTCAGGGCACATGCCTGGGTTGCAGGCCAGGTCCCCAGGGGGGGCCATGTGAGAAGGCAACCACACATTGATGTTTCTCTCCCTCTCTTTCTCTCTCCCTTCCCCTCTCTCTAAAAATAAAGAAATAAAATATTAAAAAAAAAAAAAAGAAAGAAAAAAGTTCATATATGATCATGTACAAAAACTACAAAATCTCTTAAAACAGCATTATATGCTATCCAGACACAGCTATAACAAACTTACAACACTGAGATCGTGTATGTGAAAGCAGACACAAAATTCAGGATAAGAGAAAGAATGGAAAAAACAGGAAGATTAATATACAGAAGGGCTTCAACTACACTGGTAATTTACTTTTCATAAACTATGCTGGGTTGTGGGTACTTTGGTGTTCACTATTCCTTATACATTTTTACAACTGCTTTGTTTTTAAAATATGAATTTGTATACCATGTGTAACACTAACTGGGTATACTTTATGTTGGGGACATAAGCAAAAACTTCACAATGTTAACTGTGTTAAAAGCAATTATACCTTGAATAATATTTGAGGGGGCGAGAGAAGCTACATAAACACCAAATATATAAACACCAATTTTATACCATCACTACCACAATGAGAAAAAAGAAAACAATACATATATCCTAGATCAAGGGTCAGCAATTTTTTTCAAAGAACCAATTAATATACATATTTGAGGTTTTACAGGGCCACATGGTTTGTCACAATCACTCAATCCTGCCATTGTAGTGGAAAAGTTGCCATAGAAAATATGTAAACAAATGAGCATGGCTGTATTCCAATAAAACTTTATTTACAAAAACAGGCAGCAGGCCAAATTTGACCAATGAGCCACAGTGTGGTGATTCAGTTGAGCCTTTCTTTAAAAAAGAAATCAGGAAATCCAAGTGAAAGTCTGAAGGCAAAATGGATTTGCATAGTAATAAAACATGCCATGAATAACCTGGTAATTACAAAAGAGAAAATGTTCCCTGTCCACTGACACACCCAGCAGTCACCACCTCAACTTGGTGATTAAACTTAGCACATCAACATTTTGATAGTGATAAATACAGTCACAAAAAATATGTTAAATGTGAAACTAGTAATATGAAGGCTTCTTTGGGTGTTATGAACGATCTCTTAGGTCATGAATGGAACTAGTGTTCATTCTTATTTAGGGCACTGAAATAAACACATAAGTTGACTTGATTTAATAAAATCTCAGTTCATGGCAACAAGCAAAATCACATGAGACTAACTACATGACTCACAAATGAAAAAAAATGCATTAAAATAAAAAACAAAGACCAAAGATCTCTCACACTTATTTTAAGTGTGCAATGTTTGTGTCAACTCAGAAGACATCTTTACCATACCGAACCATCACTAGGAAAGCTATAGAACACAAAGAAGAAATGAAGCACCTGCTTCGTATCTAGATGCAATAGGATATTCTCAAGCAAAAATTTATAGTGCAGGAAAACAAAAGCATAACTTTGAGTTATATACCACCAACTATGGAATTAAGGGAAACAACGACAATTATACAGACAAACCAATTTCAACACAATAAACTAAGAGTCAGATTGGCTCCATCAGCTATCTGCAACAGAAACGTCAAATAACCAAAGCACAGAAGTAGCAGTCACAAGTCAGCGACAATATACTTTAGACACTACTGATCACTAATCTTTCAGCTATACAATACTCACAACGAACAGAAATAGGTATTTTTGAAACATAAATCACAACAGATATTTTATAGGTATGTCCCAAATTACTTAACCCAGATTTGCTAAAGGTGCTGTTCGCGCTGCTCCCATTATCTAAATTTTTCTCCCATCCTCCTGTCCAGGAACTTATCTATTCTAGGCTGAACAGTGAATGGAAACACCTGAAGCCCCCAGCTGTCCTCATGCATAATATAGGGATCTTTTCTATTTTTGGCTTATTTTTAATCTTAGGTACAACAGTATTTCCCTCTTCCTACTTCCTCTTTTCATATTCCAGTTTTTGTCCAGTTACAGAAAAACTCTTCTTCCCTCTCCACTAAAAATAGTGAAGTTCTTTCTAATCACAGCTTTTAAGCAGTGTAGAAAACACCACAGATCCCAGATTTTCCGATCATAATTTAAGTCTTCCACAAAGAAAATAGTCTCAATTTAAATTAAGGAAGAGAGTTTGTTATTAAATGGAAAATCTACGAGGACAGAGATTTTGTCTGCTTCGTTGAGTCTCCAGCCTATAATAAATAGTCCCTTGCATATTAAAAGGCACTCAGTAAATATAAGAATAATGTTTGGGGGTGCAGGTTACCTACAGACCAAATACTATTAAACTATACTGAATTCTTTACTTCCTTGTGAGTTGGTAGCCTGGAGTAAGTAAAAGTAATGGAAAGCCTCTCATATCTAAACTTGATCTCCCCTCCCATATAGACTATCATCTAGAGTTGCTTTGAGTTAATTATTTCCTCTTTGTAAGGGACTAAGAAAAGGTCACCTGTGTTCAACAGATAAGCCAGTTCTTAATTCAGAGTTGACTGTTTTAATCAGAAGATGCGAAAAGCAAAACTCTTTGCCAAGAAAGGTTAAGCACCCATGAGCAATACGGATACTCCTAGATTCTCCTACTCATAAGAACATCTATTAACTACCGTATTTTGCCATGTATAATGGGCACTTTTGGCCCAAATTTTTATTTTATTTATTTATTTTTAGAGAGAGGGGAAGAAGGGATGGAGAAAGGGAAACAATGTTTGTTTGCCTCTTGCACACCCCCTACTGGGGACCCAGCGTGCAATCCAAGCATGTGCACTGATTGGGAATTGAACTGACAACCTTTTGATTCGCAGGACGGCACTCAATCCGCTGAGCCACACCAGCCAGGGCTGGCCCAAATTTTTGAGGGAAAAATAAGGACACGCATTATACATGGGTATGATGATTAAATACCATGGGTATCCCATATCTACTGTGTACGAAACATGCAAGCACATTATACACAGCAAAACACAGTATCCCTTTTCAATGCTAAGAGTACACCTGTACATACCACCCTTTATCAAACCTTCTCAGGTACAGTAGTGTCCCCTGATCCACGAAGGATATGTTCCTAGAACCCCCAGTGGATGCCTGAAGCCACAGATAGCACTGATTCCTATATATACTTTTTTTCCTATACATGCATACCTGTTATAAAGTTTATAAATTAGACACAGTAACAGATTAACAACAACAATATAGAACAATTATAACAATATACTGCAACAAAAGTTATGAGTGTGGTCTCTCAAAACATCTTATTGTACTGTGCTCATGCCTATTGTGATGATGTAAGATGATGATACAATACCTAGGTGATGAGATGAAGTGAGGTGGATACGCTCAACATAAGGATAATTTACGTAGCAGGAAATGGCTTCAGATTTCATCACGCTATTCAGAATGGTGCACAATTTAAAATGTACGAATTGTCTATTTCTGGAATTTTCCATTTAATATTTTGGGTATTTTCCAGATAATATGATCACAAGTAATTCAACTGCAAAAAGCAGAACCATGGATTTGGGGGGACTACTATATGTACTACCTAACAAAGAAAATCTATTCACTTGGTTTTTTTTTCTTATATCATAAATTTGATTATACCTGACACCATGGCCACATTATAAAAGTTTTCCATGAAGGAAAAGGTTTTTTCATATTTCTATCAAACGCACTTTTCATTCACAACCTATTTTGAAGCGGAGGATGTTCTACAGACAAAACAGAGCAATACTACCAACGGGTATTATTCTCCCTACATCGCTGCCAATAATTGGCCCCATCTCTAAGGGTAGGATAAGTTCCTTAAATAATATCCATAGAAACCTGCCAAAGTTTGTCACTCTCTCCCTTTAAATATCAGACCATGTTATAGTGGATCTCCTTTTTGATGAAAAACAAGTTTTCCAACTAGTGTTATCTCTGAACTTGAAAGTCTTTAATTTTTAAAAAAACAAATCAATTTAAAGCCAATAAATATAATCTTGATATTTCAACATAGCTCGAAAGAACACTTAGATTCCATTTTCTTATTAGCAAGTGAATATTAAGTCATAAAATAAAAGCCTATTTAGTAAGTCATAAAATAAAAGCCTTAAATTGATAAACAGTTCTTTAAATATTACAAACCATGTTAAGTATCTAAAAATATAAGTTAAAATACTACTATTGTTAAGATAACTTTTTAAGTTAAGGAAGGCGGATGTTATGCCAAGAAGTAAGACACTAGATGTGGTCACAAGTTAGCTGCGACGAATAAAAAGTTACTGGAGAACTCCTATGTTATGACTTACCATAATTCAGAGCAAAATATTTGTCTGTTATTAACATTAAGTTGAAGGGGAGAAATAAAACACCCTGAAATTTAAATGAAAACTTAAAAAAAAAAAAAGTATGAGTTATCACACGTATTTGAATCCTAGGTTGCTAGATGATACTAAAAACTAAATCTTAAAATCTAGTCTGAGAAATGAAACTGCAGTATATATAGACTACACTTTGGAAAACTTCATAGCATTATCCAGAATTTAGTAAAGTCTTCTTTTAATCATAACAAGGATTCAACTATCTGATGAAATCATTCAAGTTAGTCTAAATGGTGGTTTTCTTTAGTGGGGAGTGGGTGAATACAGATGGAATGTTGAAAAATGTAACCCAAGTCAAATCTATACAAAGTAAAATTACATCAGAAATGTTTCATTTGAAAAAAAGATTCCAAAATGGCTAACCAGAGATACTAGCATACTTAACTTAATCTAAAAGACCAAAAGTTACTTTAAATCAATATTTTGATGTAAACATGTAACCAACAAAAACAAAATCAGAATGTGAAGCCCATGTACCCTTTTCTTTACTTTTACTTGGTAGATCTGCTAGCAGAAGCTGATAACAAACTATCATTTTAAAAATTTTATGACATGGAAGCAAAAATTACAACCAATTATTTTCAAAATCTACCCTATTTTACTTTCACTCTTTAGTGTGAGTACAGAATAGTGAAATAGGAAGTAGTCTTGGTTGTAACTGCTGAGTTTACACAGTTTGTAATAATCTTATTTCATTTTGCCCAATTAATTAGGTCTCTTAATCCACAATTCTGCTGATACTATATATACACGATCTGTCCAGAAAAAGTCCAGCCATTGTTAACATGAGACTGGTTGGCACAACACTGATGTAACCTGTCAGCCAAGGAAAGTGGACTGGAATGCACATGTGTGAACAAGGATGACTGCACTGTACTGGTCAGGGGGTCAGTAGACACCACTGAGTGAGCATGTGTACTGTGTGGCTGTTATACTCAAAATGACTGAGCATGTAGAACAACAAATCTGCATCAAATTTTGCGTTAATCTTGAACATTCCTCTGTGGAAACTAAACTAACTATTCAGATGATTCAGAAGGCCACAGTTATGGGCGACTGGTGATTGGCAGCTTCATCACAACATGGCACCTACTCATGCATCATATCTTATGTAGAGTTTTTTGCGACACATCAAATCACCCAGGTGACTCAGCCCCGCTACAGCCCAGATTTGTCTCCCAGTGACTTCTGGCTTTTCTCAAAACTAAAATCACATTTGAGACGATAGAAATTTTAGACTGTTGATGAAATTCAGGAAAATGTGACAGGGTAGCTAATGGCAATTGGGAACTATGTGAGGTCCCAAGATGCCTACTTTAAAGGGGACTGAGGCATTGTCCTATGTACAATGATTCTTGTATCTTCTTCAATAAATATCTATTTTTCATTTTATATGCTGGATACTTTTTGGACAGACTACATACACACATATATTTTCTATAATATAACTGTAAAGGTAATATAAATAGCAGTATTGTTTCACTCCAAATTCTAAAATTAGTTCACCTAAGAAGAAATAAAAAGAATCAAGTACAATGTAAAATATTACTGAAAATCCAGAAATAACCATATTCTTCCAAATTCTCTTATCACTATAATTTAATATTTTAAGCTAAGTACTGTATTATTTTAATAAAATTTCCTTTTAAAATAAAAAAAATTAACTATCAGAAGTCTGATGTTACCAGCTGTTTCCCAACTAATTTTTGCTTAAATCCGTGAACTTGTGAAAAGCATATTTCACAAGAAAAGTAAAATACCACGTGTTATATTTTAATAAGATAAACTGTAGAATTAGAAATATACTATTTCACTTTCTATGCCAGGTCATGTCACAAATATTCAATTATATATAATATACAAATATTTGTATAATGTAGATAACATGTGTAACTAACACCAATGAATGTGAGGGGAAAAATTCACTCTCAGTATCATGTACAATAAAATAAATGTTTACCAACCCATGTACAAGGACATGCCTGCAATCCTTCCACTATTGGCTCAGCCAGTTTTTAATGAATTTCCACAATCACTAACTATCCCTTGGCAAATTTTACTCTCCCAAGAGTGCCAGAAGATAGTCTATCAGGATCACATTTTAATTCAACACTCCTTTAAAAATGGACATAATAGGAAAATAAACTTCCAAAAAGTACTACTCTTCCCGACCACATCAACTTGTGAATCAGGTGTTCTTAGAAGCATAGCTATTTAGACACTACACCATTCCTTCGGATGATGTAATCTTAAGGAATTTGGTGATTATAATATGTGGAACACTAATATAATATTGTATTTACTGATATGAATGATTGTCAGGTAAACTAAAAAGGATTTTCCACCTATTCTTGGAATCTTCATAGAAATCACAACAACCAGTGTAAGAAAACAGGTGTTGTACGCTCTGCTGTTACACCTCTAAGGGAATACTCATAACATGAGCAAATCCAAAGGTTAATGTATAAGAAACTGGGGCAATCTTAACTAATAGGTATGAGATTAAATAAAAATACTATTCCATGCTGATAATGCGACAACATAAAGAACCACTGCAGAAACTGTAACAAGGCTTTCTGAGAGCAAAAATAAATGAAGAGGAGAAAACACAAACAAGCATTAAAAAAAAGACAAAGAAAACATTGAAAGTAAAAAGCTCAGTAAAACTCAGGATTATCCCTACAAGAAAATCTGTAAACTTAAAAGAAAAAAAAAAAAAAAAGGTCCTAAATACTTTTAAAAGTTCTACTGAAACATGTGCCTACAGGGGTCCTAAAAAAGTTTCTTTTAAAAATCACCATTTTAATACTA
Source organism: Glossophaga mutica (assembly GCA_039655065.1). Taxonomy (NCBI): domain Eukaryota; kingdom Metazoa; phylum Chordata; class Mammalia; order Chiroptera; family Phyllostomidae; genus Glossophaga; species Glossophaga mutica. The sequence continues at coordinate 142,575,560 of CM077308.1, forward strand.
TAACTTCAACTATATTTAAAAAAAGAAAGCTCATTCACTTGGAAGACTACTATAATTAGAATAACTTGCCTCACTATTTACTCAGAAATGCTCTATTTAAAAGTAGGCCAACAATAGGAACTTCACTATTGCACAAGAGAGAAGTAAATTAAATAATGTCTATTAACATTCAGTGTCGACGGCATGTTTCTCCATCTCCTACAACATACTGGCTTACACTGTCTTCCTGAACAATTTACCACTTCTACATTCATGCAGTAGCTCAATAAAATGAGTTCCTGTGTTAATCCCACAATAAACCTCAGTAATTCTACATCACAGGAGCTGTAAACGTTTGTTAACAGAAAAAGAATGTTTTTCCCAAAATAGCTACATAACACTAAGACTACTCAAATTCCTAAATAATCCTTTTACAAGACTCCTGCCAACTTTATTTTGATACATTAAACATGCGGACCCTATTTTAAAAGGTCTTTAACTGTGACTTCATCAAAACAGCTTCCTTGCTGTTCCTATAATACCTTGTTTTTAAAGTTTTCAAGTTGCTTTTAGGCTAATACTATCGAACGCTTAAGAAGCATTTTTGCCACGTAAGATAGGCAAATGTTCTAGTTCTGTTAAATCTGACATTTGAGATCATAAGCTCAAAAAATATAATAACTACTTTCAACACTCACTGAGCTCTTCATTTTAAGTATTACTTCAGTGTTATTTTCACTCTACTTTGATAATTTGTTTTTTTTTTTTTAAAGGTGGAAGGCTCAGTTAAATTATTATTTTTTAACTGGTCTGCCACATAAAGCTGGTAAGTCTACTCTTAATGGTCCTCGGGTAGATTTGGGATAGCACTTTCATGTAAGAACTTCACTGGTTAAAAATAATGACATCCGAAAAGGACTGCTGGGGAAGGCAGGGAAGAGAAGCCCAGAGTCTGGGAGAAGAGAAAGAGAAACGATTTAAAGCCACTAAAGGGAAGGAGATGGTGAGACGCAGACACAGAAGAGCGAGAGAGATTTAACAAGGAAGTGAAGTGGAGCGCAAAGTAGGGCAGAAGCTGATGAGGAAACAAATGGGAAAAGGCAGTGTTTTCAAACAGGCATGCACCAGGAAGGGATGAGTTAAGGCCTGGGGTTGCCACCGCGCTTTCATGAGATGCTCGCAGACTGAAGCAGAGAACAGGGACAAGCAGTTTACTTCCAGGCGTCGGAGTAAACTAAAATTCCCTACCACCAGCCTCTCCCAGCCTCGGCAGAGCGCGGAGGCGGCGGCTGGGGAAGGGGCCTACCCAGGAGCCAGGCCCGGCGCTCCGCTCCCCCTACCCTACGGCACAAGAAAAGAAGCAAGAATTAGGCGGACAGAGGCCGCAGCTCCGCGACACCCCGAAAACCGTCTGCGGCCTCGGCGGTGCCCTCGAGCGGTTTTCCTTGCGGCAGGGCGCCGAGAGGCCTTACCTGGAGCGAGAGAGAGGCGAGGTCTAGGGCGTCCGCTCACGCCGCCGCAGAGCCCCCCCTGCTGCACTCAGCCTAGGCTTCCAACGGAGGCGCGACCTTGCCTCAGTCGCCGCTTCCCCCTGGGGGTCTCGGCTACCGCCTCCGCCACCTCAGGGGCTGTTTACACCGTCGGGCCCCGCACGCCGCCGCCGCCGCCGCTGCCGCCTTCTCTCCACCCTAGCGCCGTTGCCGATTCGGCCGCCGCCACCTCCTCCGCCGCAGCCTCGTCTCTCTGGAGCATCTTCCAGCCACCAAACCCTGAGAAACAGAGACTCCAACCGCGCCGGCAAGAAACTCCCCCGCAAGTGCTAGGGGGACGAGGCGGTCAGAGCACCGGCGGCTTTTCCGCCATTGAGCAGCAGCCGCTCCGCTCCTTCTGCAACCCCCTCCCCGCACCCCGGTCTTCCCCGCCCCTCGGGAGGCCCCGCCCCCAGTTTCGTCCCATTAGGACGCCGCGTGGCCTCTTGCTGTCCTCGGTTTGCTGAGTAGGCCGTCAATCACCGCTTTACCGCCCACTCCGGCTGTCCTTGTAATCGGTACCGTGTTTTCCCCGCCCACAATCGTTCCATTGGGTATCGGTGACCACCTTCAATTGGCAAGGTCAACTATCCATCAAACACCGCCCACTGAGTGAGACCCAACCCTTCATTACCATTTACTTCATTCAGTCCCGCCTCTGCCATACCCACCGGACCTCAGGGACCAACCCACTCTACCAGCCATAAGCGGAAATCGCCGTCAATCAAATAACACCCACCTGCACTCCGCCTCGCGAAGCCGAGTCAGAGCAATTCTCTTTTATTATTGGTGTAAAAGGTGGCCAGAGCCCTCAGCCATTGGTTTCCTCAGTGTGTCCGTCACTGAGACAATTTCCAAGTCCGTCACACCGGCTTTTTTTAAATGAACGCGCAAAAGGCGGGGAAGTATCTGAAAAGCGATTGGCTCGTCTTCGAAAACGGTCAAACCCATTGAGCCTGGGGAGATCCTTATAGTTCTACGAGGACTATGCCTCTCTGCGTTTGACCTCTAAGCCTTGGGTAAAACAAGCGTAATTTAGGAGCCAACGGGCTGTCCAGTTATAGGTGTGGAGGCCTAGTCCCACCCGGAATTGCGGTGGGTTGGTTGGTGATTGGCTAACAAAGTCTGCTAGGCCCTCATTGGAGGTTACTAGAGCCTTTCCTAGGCGCAGAGTCGGGAGGGATGGCGTAGACGAGGACTAGGAGCTGTCTGGGAGTGGCGGTTGTTTTGCTTCAGCCAGCGGGTGTGGCGCACGCGAGAGAAGGAAACTCCGGAGGCAGGGCTCTGGGGGAGGTGTTGCGGAGAGGAAAAAAGCCCGGATGTGCCCTAACAATGAAATCATCACGGACCAATCAGAGCAGCTGAGCTGGGATACCTGCCTGACCTGTCCCCAGAAAGGGAAAAGAATTGAGTTTAATGAGCGGGAAATTGGAGTATCGGGGAGGCCAAAAACGACCTGAGAAAATGGGATAGGTGAGCCCTTCAGGAGAATTCTGTGCTGTTAGTGGTAATTTTTATTTCTTGTAGGCCCACACTGTCTGGCATTTAGCCCTTGCCATTTCCGTGTTTTGTTTCTCAGTCAACATTCCTTTTAAAAACTTTCATCCTAGTCTTTGATATTCATTCGTTCATTCCAGTTATTTAGTGTCTGCTCTTTGCCAGGAACCGCACGTAGAGTTAGAGATACAAAAGTAAATTAGGCAACCCCAATACAAGATGATAAGGTGCTATAATTGAAACGTGCAAGGGATGGTGATGACATAAAGGATCATCCCTGTTGGTAGGTTTACCGAGGAAGGCTTCACACAGACACAAGTTGAGTTTAAATTAATGATTCAATACGCAAGTAAAAGAACTGGACATGATTCCTCCAGCAATCGAATTAGACTTAAAGGTACTGCCAGGCTAATTACCCCCCAAAAGAAACAAAACTAAGGTGTAATGAAGACATTCTAATAATTTAAGATAATGTTCTTTTTAATGAAAATGCCATGAAAGAGGATTTTGAACCTTATTCTTTTGTGTAAATTTGTTTGAGCAGACAATTTAAGCTAAGACCCAGGAGAGTGCCATTCAGGTTAGGAGCTGTACATGTTTTGGAGAGAAGGGCAAATATAGGAAGAGGACAGTTGCCCAGGCCATGGCGAGGATGGCAGAAATAAAGTCTTGATTAGAATTCAGATTTTTTTTGTCTACTCAAGTTTATATAAGGATAGTGTTTCTAATAGCATGATAGCTAAACCACCAGCATCAGAATCACCTGGGTCCACCCACACCTATAATATTAGGGACTCTGGGAACACGACTTAGAAAGGTGGGTTTTAAATAATTCCCCAGGTGCTTTTTATGTACACCAATATTTGAGACCCTGTGGCACAGGTAATGAGGGTGCCATAAACCAAAATTTGTGCTCCCGCTACTGCATGTTGGAAAAGAAAATAATGAAGAAAAAGTCCTGTTTAGATTGTATCTTTCCCTTGTCCCCTTTATTATGACTATGGTATCATACATTTCTTGGGAAATATTTCTTAAATGACATATATAATAAAATTTCTCAAATTACACTCCTTTGCCTGACACACTGTAGAGGGGAAAGAGAGTCTTCGACTCTAGCTTCCAAAATAATCTAAAGATCGTAAAATCAGAGACATCTGGGGACCCTTGACTTGAAAATCCAAGCAACTTTGGAAGAGCATCAGAGAAGCTTCTTGGTCTCCTTGATTTCCTTTTCACTTTCCCTTGGTTGATCTCAAAACTAACACAAAGCACAGTCATTTAGGTGGGCTAATGACTGTGTTACTTGGAGAGACCTGTTTCTTCTTGCCAACACCGTAAAGAATTACAGATCAAGAAATCTATTAGTTCGCAAGCAGGTTTTATTGGTGCTATGTTCTCATGGAAGAAAACAGGCCTTGTCGAGGTGCAGGGGGCGGGGGGGGGGGGGGGGGAGGCATAGGTTCAGGGTAAGAGCAGGGTAAGTGTGGCCAGAGGCCAAGTGGCCAAAGAGAGTGAGTCCTTTGTTCTGAATTACATAGTTGGCAGGATGGGGGAGGGGGGCCAGGGGGTTACATATTGATTGACAGGTAAAGGTGGTGCCAGCTTTGAGGGGCAGGAGGCATGAATACCCAAAGATGTTCATGGGTTTTTTCCTTTGGGCACTGTGAGCCATTTCCAGCCTTTCAGGCCTTGGGATGAAAGCACAATTTCAAGTGCTTTTCTTCCCAAATAGTGGAAATAATACACAGAATTTCAGGGGCTTCCCTCCTTCCTGCCTTCATTTCCCCTCTGGCTGCTCATTCTACCATAACATCTGCACATCATTCTTTCAATTGTTAAAAATAAAAATATTGAATACTGACCCATATTAGAATATAACAGTCATGAAAAAAGATATTTACATTAACTTCGTTGGATGCTTTATTTGATTAAAACACTAAACACTAAGTCCCAAAAGATTCACAACTTTAAAAGGAAAATTAGTATGTGCCATCATAAATACAGGGCTGGGCAAAAGTAGGTTTACAGTTGTTCATATGGGAAAGGACATGCAGGTTATGATTATTACAATAATTTCATTAACTCAAAAGAATATCACAATAGCACAGTAAACCCACTTTTGCCCAACTCTGTATATAAGTATCATAAACACCGAATAACATCAATAGTGGGCTCTGCTAGTAACTAAGTTCTCTGAGCCTATAGTTTGTTGTTCTATAAAATGTGTAATTAAAATGGGAAGAATACTAAATGTAATGTAGAAAAGAAGTTCTGATTTTGCCGGTGTTGGCTACAGTATTCTGATGTTCTTTTTTAAATAAGATATCAAATATCAATTTTCTCCAAACAAGTTTGAGTGCCCTGGTTTTGCTGGCACACTAAGCCCACACACTGAGTCACTAGTAATCCAGTGCTGCCTACTTCACACAATTATTTCAAAGATTAAATGGAATATAGTATATAATGCAGGGCCTGTCACAGTTGAATTGGAATCTAAGAAATTTCATTTATTTAGTCAGCATATTCATGTGCCTGTTATATGCAGGTTTCTGTGCTGTCTCTGACAAGGAATTTCAGTGCCAAACTGTAACGGGGTCCAGAACTTGGGGTGTTCCGGATATAGTATAATAGGCCTGGCTGGAGGAAGGGACACATGGAACAGGGCCATTGAGAGTTATTTTGCAGGCCAGGTTCATACCTGATATGCAAAAATGGTTATTTTGTATATCAATAGCAGCGACTACTCTTCCAGCCTAAAGGGAGCTGGAAGGTATGCATAACTTTGACCCATGATGTAACTAGGAGGCAGCTCCCCCTGGTTACAGCACCTGCATGAGGGCTTGGAGATGGTTCACTCCACGCCACTGGGCCACGCTTGCCCAGACTTATTATGGCAGCCAAGAGAGACTGAAAACTGAGGGAGTGCTAGCAGGTGTAGCCAATTGTGGGAGGACTCAAAAATGGGGTTACAGAGGAGGCACCAGGCTGAGATTTAAACTTAAGTTGGGCCACCATGTGGGGCAGAGGCTTTACATGGACGACAATTCAAGAGCACATGGGAAGGAAAGGGGTGAAAGGACTCTTGCTGGTGGGCTCGAGGAGCCACATGGTTTCAAATTAAGAACTGGTGAACATGGCAGCAACACAGTTGATGGTGCCAAGACTGCGGGAGGCCCTCCTAGCCGAGGAGCAGGGAATCTAGCTGAGCTAGGGACTTCTATTTCTTTTCCTTGAGAGATACGGTAGCCCTGACTGGCCTGACTGGGGAAAGGAGGGAAGGAAGGACTGTGTGTGTTTGTGGGTGTTTTAAGGGACTTTGGAATTTTAACGGTGGCATTCTGCGATTGCTCTAAACCTGTATAACTTTTCAATAAATAGTTCCTTTCCTTTTCACAAACTCTGGCATTGAGAGGCACAGTTCATATCAGTGGCAGGCAAAGACGAACCTAGAACAGAGGGACCCCAGGGAAGGGGGCGTGTTTCAGTAGCAGTATCTTGCCCCCACCATGGGTCCATTCTGTAACTTACAGAATAACAAAAGAATAACTGTTACAGTGTAACAAAACTTGAATTCGTCTGATTTGAGTAGATTGATCCATTCCCTCTTTAACCACTGTAAATGTTCCACTAATAAGCCTATTTTCTTCATTAAAAAAATCAGCATTGAAAAAAACCCTACCAGTTCCACTCTACAAATATTTATTAAGCATTCAGTGTGAATCGGGTACTATGGTAGATGATAGGCACTACTGCCTTTGAAATTACCCGTGATATTGTGCTATAATAACAATATAAATTTGGTTTTCATCCCTGGTTCCTGACCCAGTGTTCATAAAACCCTTGTAGTTTCTTTTTTTTTTTAATATTTATTTATTTATCTATCTTTAGAGGGGAAGGGTAGGAGAGAGGGAGAAGGAGAGAAATATCAATGTATGGTTGCCTCTTATGTGTCCCATGCTGGGAACTGGCCTGCAACCCAGGCATGTGCCCTGACTGGGAATCGAACCGCGATCCTTTGGTTCACAGGCCCGCGCTCAATCCACTGAGCTACACCAGCCAGGGCCCCTTGTAGTTTCTTGAGTGATAGGGATAAGAGGAATGTTTTTTGCTACTCATAATAAGCCCACTTGAACTGTACCTGAATTTATGCTAATGTGGTAACTTGGAGGATGGGGGCTGATTGCCAGAGGAATCAGCCATCTAATGAGAGGGTTAGAACTTTGAGCTTTATCCTGGACTTCTGGGGAGAGGAGAGGGGCTGGAAATGAACTTAATCACTAATGACTAATAATGCAATCAATCACGCCGACTTAATGAAGCCTCCATATAAACCTGAAATGACTGGGTGTGGAGAGCTCCTGGTTTGGTGAACACCTGGAGGTGCTGGCTGGGCAGTGGGGGCTGGGGAGGGGAGGTGAGCCCAGAGAGGGAATGGAAGCTCCAAGCCTCTCCAAATGTATGTATCTCTTCCATTTGGTTGTTCCTAAGTTGTACCCCAGCAATAGTGAGTAAAATGCTTTTCCTGAGTTCTGTGAGCCATACCAGCAAATTGGTGAACTAAAGGACAGGTTTGGCTAACACGCGATTTATAGCTGCATGGTCAGAAGTGCAGGTCACAGCCTAGGACTTGTGATTGGCTCCCGAAGTTGGGGGCAGCCTTGTGGGACTGAGCCTTCGTACTTGTGGGGGCTGTGCTAACTCCAGGCAGTGTCAGAATTGTTTAACGTGAGGAAAACAACCCACAGATTTGTTTTTAGAAGTGTTATGAACACAGTAGGAAACAAGTTTTCCCTTTTATTGACCATTACTGCTTTCTTAGAAGTGATCAACACTGACTTTCATGAAACCACACATACTTTCTCTTAAAAGAGTTTCTCAAACATTTCCAGAGGAGGTCTCTTTAGCACTGAGGCCCTTTCATACTAGGTGCCTGGGGATTTAGCAAGAATTAGGCCATGTGTGCTAAAAATTATCTTTAAAATCCATAAGCACTTTGCCCTCTGCTCCATTTTAAATACTCACGTCAACATTTAAATATTGTTCAAAATTCTTATCACCATGAGGGGGAAAGTCTTTTGTAAAAAGCCATGTCATATGATTTACAAATATATTTGGCCACAACTCACAGCAAACCTAAATGTTGGCTTAAATAATTGGAGGGTATGGGATGGTATTTTCTTATACAACAAGTAAGACATCTGGAGGCCAACAGTGAAGTCAGAGTCAGTGCTTTTACAATTATCTTGTTGCCCAAAGATTGCAGGATGTTTACTGCAGCTTCAGATAAAATGTCCAAGTTAAAACCAGTAAGGTGTGAGGGAATCATAAGAGCACCCCTAGCGTAAGAGAGGCCAGAAAATTAGGGAACTGTGATATTGTGAGTTGTTAACAGTAAAACTTCTCGAACTACCAAGCTATCAGCATCATCTGGAGGGCTTGTTAAACACAGATTGCTAGGACCCACCCCTGGAGTTTCAGATTCAGTAGGTCTCAGGTGGGCCCTGGGCCCTTGCATTTCTAACAAATGCTACTACTGCTTCTGTTGCTGCTGGTCCAGGGACCACACTTTGAGAACCAGTGACTTAGACCAATCATGATTTAAATGCCTGGCATTGGCACCCTTCTGCCCAGAAACATGGCCACATTAGCATTTATACATACTTTTACAGCTATATTTCTGTTTTATTTATGCACAGATGAAAATAAACTCAAGCAACGGCAAAACCGAGAAGTCTTTGCAGACAGGAGTCGCTCTTCCATGCACCCAGCTCTCTTTTTCCAAAGTCGTAAAGACCTCAGATTCTGAGACACCAGGGCTTTCGAGCTTTCTAACTTCCATTAAAATCAAGTCGATCTGATGCCACAGAGAATACTTTAACTGAAGTTTATCCTTAATGTCATATAACTCTCACCGCTTGCATCAGTCAGAGTCAGCAAGGAAAAAATGATGCACTGGAATTAGGAATTTTGAAAACAGTGTAATAAAGGGACTATTTCCAAAGGTGCAGACAGGGTAGAGATAAATCATAAGGTCTAATCCCTTTGGGTTGGTAAAAGGGAGGTATATTATCACCCCTGTGGCTAAAGGGATGAGGATTCTGGGTTTGCAGAAATCTAGATGGAGAGGTTATGTGCAGAGGTTCTCATTACCCTGACCCTTGATGAAGGACATACAGGGATCCCTCGCCAAGTAGGGAATAAATACCCAAACCTCCAAACCTCACTCTGCTCTCTCCCTTTGATGTCCTGTGAGTGCTTCTCATTGGCCAAACACTACTGGGGCCTGCTGATGTTGTTCACATAGGCCATATATTATCCATAGAGGTGAAGGGACAGCCAGAGGAACAGAAAGAGCTGCCCAGCACACACATATTTGAACTTTATACCATTTACTTGTGATAATAGAATTATTCTTTCTCTGTCATTGAAAATTCAACTCATAAAACAAAGAAGAAAGATACTAGAAGAAATTCGCAAATCAACAGTTCTCAAAGTATGGTCTAAGGATGAGAGTCCACAAGTTCAAAACTAGTTTCACAATGATACCAAGACATTATTTGCCTATTTTGCTCTCATTCTTTGTGAGGAAAACAGTGGTGTTTTCCAGAAGCAATATAATACATTGCAAAATCAGGTATAGATTCCAATTTTTTCCCATTGAGCCAGAGATTAAAGAGTTTGCAAAAATACAGACAGTGTCCTTCACTACTAATTTTAAAAAAGATTTTATTTACTTATTTTTAGAGAAAGAGAGGAAGGGAGGGAGAAGGACGGGGGAGAAACATCAAAGCAAGACAGAAACATCAATCAGTTGCCTCTTGCACTTACCCTGACTGGGGACTGAACCTGCAACCCAGGCATGCGTCCCTGACCGGGAATCGAGCCAGTGACACTTCATTTTGCGGGATGATGCCCACCCAACTCACTGACACCAGTCAGGGCCATCACTAATGTTTTTGTTGTTTCAGAAAATATAGTTATGTTTCACACACAAAAAATGCTATTTGTATGAACATCTACTGTGTTTTTATTTAATGAATTAATGTATGATTTTAGGATTCTCAATTTTAATTTCTAGTACATGTTTATAGATATAACCCTCATAAACAACAGCTCTTTGGATGCTCAAAAATTTGTAAGAGAACACAGGGATCCTGAGACCGAACCATTTGAGGTCCGCTCTCAATCGTGCTGCACCTGAGGCTGGCTCCAAAGATAAGCCAGGCATCCTCAGTCTAATGAGCGGGGGAGGAGGAGGATGGGAAGAAAAGGATGACCTAGAAGAGAAAACGCCTGCCTTTTCTTCCTTTCTTTTCTTCTCCTTTAACATTTTTATGCCTTTTCTGATTTCCTTTCTCTGTTGAATAGTTACTACACTTTGCTGCTCCAAGTCTAGGACACTTACCCTATTCTGCCTCATTTTTTTTAGTTATTCAGGTAATTCATTGTTCTAACATTCTACCCTCTGTGAAGGACATGTATTCAAGCATGTCTACACATACAAGCATGTGTGTGCACATGCATGCACACACAGGATGAGAAGTTCTTAACCTGGTGTCCACAGCGTCTAAGGGGATTGAATTCCCCAGTTGATGAACTTGAATGGGGAAAAAATTACACATTTTTACTAGCCTCTACTGAAATTTAGCATTTCTTTCTTACGAATGTAGACAACAAACCACAGCAGCACTGTTACCAGACTAAAGGGATCCATTTGCCTGCACCTATCAAAGCCCAATTAAGTACAAACATGAGTCTGTAGCATGGACAGTAGAGGTTTATTTAAGGAAATGGCACCAAGCCTGGGGTCACAGGTGAGCTAATGCCCTAAGACTGGCTCCCAGATAGTTTGCACTGGGACAGATTTTATATATATATATATGGGAAAAATTATGAATCATGGTGGCAGGGAGTTGGGCTTGTGGGCTCAATTGATTGGTTAGGGCCGGGGTAGGGAGTAGTTGATCTTTGAATCAGGTCCTGATGTCAGCCATGGCATTGTTCTGTCTGGTTTTGTGAAGATGTGTTTCTGCTTTCAGGGGACTGGGGCTGAAACACAACTGAAGTGGAGATGTTATCTTCAGTTTGACCAAATCCCTGTTTCTGTGGTCAACAGACCTGAGGCTTTGTTCCTAAGACTGATGCTAACCAGGATCTTATATCCTAAGGCTGTAATGATTAAGGAAGGGAGTGGACAAGCAAGGGAAAGGGAGGAAGGTGAGTCATGGTGCTGTTAGATGGAATGAGGCCAGTTTGGATCAAGAGGAAAAAAAAAGGAGAAAAGGTCAACTTTAAAGAAATGAAGTTTTTGCACTTATAGCCCTAGCTGTACCTGACTTTATCACCAACAGAAACTACTGATATTTTCATATCACATTAGAGTTGTTGCAGATCTCTCGAAATAATCATTTACACTCAACACTTTTTTGAAATTATGGGAACTGTTGGACTCACTACTAGATTTTGTTAAAGTATTCACAAAGAAGCATATTACATTACTTTATCTGACAGGTATCCAACCTTTTGGCATCTCTGGGCCACACTGGAAGAAGAACAGTTGTCTTGGGCCACTCATTAAATAGATAAACACTAATGAAAACTGATGAGAAAAAAAAGGTTTAAGTAAATTTACAATTTTGTGTTGGGCCGCATGTGGCCTACGGGCCACACGTTGGACACACTTCCTTTATGACATATGTGCTTGTTTTTTTTTTTTTTAAGTTTGATGACTATTTCAATATAATTGGTTTCATTTGAGATATTATGAACTCAATTTTATGTGTTTAAAAACATTCTGAGTAGGAATCCACAGGATTTACCAAAGAAAACTTTTGGGGGGGGGGGAGTTACAGGTGTTACCAGACAGGGGCCTGGCCCTGAGTGGGTCCGCCTAGGGCCAGCTGTAGTGTGTGGGCTCTTGACTTGGGTAGGAAAGATTTCACAATGCAAGTCCAGGAGACTATAAGGATATATTTCTTAAAGCTGGGGACAATGAAACAAGGAGGGAATTAGCATAGAAGAAGGCCACAGGAGAACCTAGGCTGGGCTGCCTTAGCTCACAGAGAACTCAGAGAAAAGGGCGCTTAGAGACAAGCTCAGGGGATCAGCCTGGGACAAGCTGTCAGCTGCCCATTGCCTTAGAGTTTAGGAGACACATGCCTGTAAAGAAAGAAGTGGGGGAGAAGGAAAAGGACATGGAGCAGGTAGCATGCACAGGGCCCTTTGTCTTGAGGTTTTATCTAGTTCTTGCTGGCAAGAATCTTAGAGGAGGCCTCAGGGGAGGGTTTCAGCAGAATATTCATCAGTCCTCCAGGCGTGCCCTTTGAGTCATGGTGCCCACTGATTGGTCAGTGGCAGGGCAGGGGGTCTTTAGTCATTGCAGGGGGTCTGGCAACACCCACCTAGTTTTGCTGCTTTTCTGGTCCTGGAGCTGAAACACAACTGGGCTTCGATGTTATCTCCAGGGAGGAAAGGCCAGGGGAAAAGTTGCCAGTTTTGCCCCCTTAGAAGCTAAAGGCCTTCCCCCCACCACCCGTGAGGATCTGCACCTGGCTGCAAATTGCTAAACCCCCCCCCTCCAACAGTTTTCAGCTGTCTGTCTTAGTCTCCCTATTCCACTCACCACTCACCAAGGAATTTGCCTAGCTTCTCACTATCCTTTCTCATGGGCAGTAATCTCCAAATCAGCAAGGACATTATTTCTTTGTTGTGTGTTATACACAGTAGGTGCTCAATAAGTATTTTTTAATTGAATTTAGAGGTACTCAAGTAGTTCACTGGATGTCTTCCCCTTCCTCAATGCCACCCCACCAAGGCTGGGTGGGCCCCCATACCCAAGTTCCTCCTCAGAGAGGAAGTTGATCAAGCTGTCACCATCCTGCATGCAATCCCCAAAGCCTTGAAGACCAAAACTGGCTGCCTCAGTGCCAGATGCTCCTTTGTTTTTTAAAGTGTATGTCACGCACATGAGATGATTGATATTATGGTTATAACACAGTGGGTGGTATCGGAGACACTCTTCACTTGGAGCCCAACTATATAAATGCTGCAAAACTAAAAAATGTTTAAATAGGTCTGGCTGTGGAAAACTCTAATATCAGCCATTTATGTAAGCAGTTTAGCATGTATGACCAAGTTTATTTACATTATCCATTTGCTTTGTTATGTTTTGCTTTCTTTTTACAATAAACTTATACATTTCTGCCAACTCTTCAGCTTTTGCTTTAGTCGCATTGCCATTTGCTTATGCAATATGGTGGTTTGCACATGCTTCAGAAACCTAAAGGAAACATTGTGCTACTTTTCCTTTATTTTCCCTCCACATCTGCAACCACTCCTTTCCTGTTTACTGGTCTAAAGTTCTTTTTCTCCTGCAATTAAAGCTGGGCATGAGTGCTGATCTTAAGAATCTAAGCAGACTTTCAGGATGGAGCAGACATCAAAGAGATGAACACAGGAATAAAGCCACAGGTTGATTATTCTAAGAACACGTGTTCAGGGAAACAGCTATAAGAATATTCTCAAATGAAAAATTTATGGTGAAAGGGACATGCAGGACTTGAGTGCCATTAGTTTAAAAGGTTGCATAATAAGGCCCACATTTAAGGTCCTTTAGATAAAGGCCTTACATTTCTGGCAAATAGCAAGCATCCCAGCAGTTAGATAACTGATCTAGAAGTAGGTATTTTATCAGACTTGGCCACAGGAAGATTGGAGACTAGGGTTGAGAAATTCAGGCTCTGAAGCCAAGTAGAAATGGCAAAGGGAGAGGAAGCCACAGACTCCTGTAAGAGCCAGCACAGACCAGCAGCAGAAATGGCTGAAAACTAAACCAGCAAGAAGCCAAATTAAGGCCTTTTCTATCCTTCCTGTTGTTGCCAGAACTTGTCTCAAAGTGTGGAAGTGGGTTCAAACCTTAGACAAGGGCAGAGGGGCTGGGGAGGCAAGGACAGAAAGCTCTTTGATAGAGAGTTTCCGAAGTTTTTGTGGTTGGTTTTCACTTTGTTTTTTAAAAAGTTTTATTAGGGAAATTTTCAGACTCTTGCAAAAATAGACAGTGATATTATATAATGAAACCCATGTACCTATCACATAGCTTAAATAATTCTCAACCATCTGTTCCCTCAACTTTCTGAAGGTTCAGTGTCCAGCCCTCTGATTTCTGTACCACTTTCTTCAGCAATGTGCCCACGTGCATGACCACAACCGCTGCTTTAACGCCTCCGAGCCCCACGTGTGGAGCACCAGCCCCTTCCTCGGGTGGATCCTCAGCTGCCTTCTGGATCTGTCCATCCCAAGATGCCACAGTACTTCAGTCGGTAGCAGACACTGTTGGTTGCCTTCCTAGCAGCCTCCCTGCCTTGACCTTGTTTCTTGCTCTAGACCCTCACTCAGCTGATACTTGGGGGTAAGTTTAGTTACCATATTTTTCAGACTATATGATGCACCCCCCCAAATTTGGGAGGAATAATGGTTGTTAATGCTGCTGTTGAGTTCTGTTTACATTTACATTGGTGAAATATTATGTTATTTATGTTATTAAATATTTTTCCACATTTTTGCTTCAAAATTTTTTTTCCTGTTTTCCTCCTCTAAAACCTGGGTACATCTCATGGTCCAAAAAATGTGGTACTCTCCAGTCCCAGGCACTAATCTTGATTATTCTAAACTATCCATGATAATTTCATCCCCCTCTTTTGGGTTATTGGTTTAGGAATATGCAAATAATACAATCTGGCTAATGATACTTGAGGGGAAATCTGCAGGAAGTAGGGGGATTTAAAGAGTTTTTCTTACTCTTATAAAGTAATGTGAGAAAGGTAGTCCCTTCCTTTCTTGGAGCCACCCAACCTGCAGTTGTTTCTCAGTGATGCCTCATTGGCAATGTGACACTAACGAAGTTACTTAACTTCCCTGTTCCTCAGTTTTCATATCTGTAAGATACAAAACAAAGGTGCTTCAAGACTTTTCAGAGCCTTCAATCTGCTTCTTCAATGCATTAAGCATAAAGACAGGACTCTTCTATTTAGTGCTACTGAAGCTTAATTGCCTAGAAAGGCAATTGTTCTCCAGTCAGTATTTCCTGGCATTACACAGAACATAGCTAGAGAAATAATAAGGCAATATATTTTTAAATGAGCAAAATATCATTACCTGGACTTCTGGCCAAGATGGAGCCGTAGGTGGACACACTGTGCCTCCTTACACAACCAAAATTAAGGACAACAAAGATTTAGAAACAAGAAAACAATCAGAACCTATAGAAAAATTGAACTGTACAGAAGTCGAACAACCATTCATCCAGACCTGTAAGAGGGGTGGAGCCGTGGCAGGAAAAAGTGGAGGTTGGCAGGCTCGGGCACGCAGGCAGCAGCAGCTGGCAGATCCCAGGTGTGCAGGTGGTGGCTAGCAGACTCCAGGCACACAGGCAGCGGCTAGAGGACCCCGGGCATAGAGTGGCAACGGTGCAGACCCAGTGAGGCCATGCAAGGCGGCTGGCTGACCAGGCGGTCCCACATTTGCACGCAGATAATCCAGATGAAGGGAAAGTGGCGGAAGGGACTGGAATCCAAGAGAGAGTGGAGCAAGCACCATTGTTCCCTCTCAGACCCTGCCCCCACATACAGCATCACAACCCAGCAACTGGGCTGCCTTGCACTGGGGAACCCCTAAGGCTCCGACCCTCACTATGTAACAGCCTGACTAGACCAAAAATAAAAAAATTAAAAAAAAATGGCTCAAATGGGAGAACAGATCAAAGCCCCGGAGCCAATTCATCTCAGTGACCAAGAGATAACCAACCGATCAGATGCACAGTTCAAAGCCCTGGTGATCAGGATGCTCACAGAATTGGTTGATTTTGGTTGCAAATTAGATGAACAAATGAAGGCTACAATAACTGAAATGAAGGAAAATGTGCAGGGAACGAATAGACATGGGAGGAAAACTGGGTCTCAAATCAATGGAGTGGACCAGAAGGAAGAAACTAACAACCAAACAGAAAAGAAGGAAGAAATCAGAATTCAAAAAAATGAGGAGAGGCTTAGGAACCTCCAGGACATCTTTAAACGTCCCAACATCCGAATTATAGGGGTACCAGAAGGGGAAGAAGAAGAAGAAGAGCAACAAGTGGAAAACTTATTTGAACAAATAATAAAGGAGAACTTCCCCAATCTGGCAAAGGAAATAGACTACCAGAAAGTCCAGGAAGCTCAGAGAGTCCCAAAGAAGTTGGACCCAAAGAGGAACACACAAGGCACATTGTAATTACATTAGCCAAGATTCAAATGAAGGAGAGCATTCTAGAAGCAGCAAGGGATAAGGGGACAGTCACCTACAAAGGAGTTCCCATCAGACTGTCAGCTGATTTCTCAAAAGAGACCTTCCAGGCAAGAAGGGGCTAGAAAGAAATATTTGAAGTTTTGAAAGTCAAGGACCTACATCCAAGACTGCTCTATCCAGTGAAGCTGTCATTTAGAATGGAAGGGAAGATAAAGTGCTTCTCAGATAAGGTCAAGTTCAAGGAGTTCATCATCACCAAGCCCTTATTATATGAAATGTTAAAGGGGCTTATCTAAGAAAAAGAAGGTAAAAAATAGGACAGTAAAAAGACAGCAGACTCACAGTTATTAACAACCACACCTAAAACAAAAGCAAACTAAGCAAACAGCTAGAACAGGAACAGAACCACAGAAATGGAGATCACATGGAGGGTTAGCAACAGAGGAGTGGGAGGAGGAGAGAGGGGGAAAAGGTACAAAGAATAAGTAGCATAGATGGTGGGTAGAAAATAGACAGGGGGAGGGCAAGAATAGTGTGGGAAACGTAGAAGCTAAAGAACTTATGACATATGGACGTGAACTAAAGGGGGGAATGTGGATGGGAGGGGGTGTGCAGGGTGGAGGGGAATGATGGAGGAGAAATGGGACAACTGTAATAGCATAATCAATAAAATATATATTTTTAAAAAGTGCCTAGGGAAAAAAACAATATCATTAGCTGACAAGTAAAATTATAGTTGAATAGAAATCAGCGTTAGTTGGAGTCTCTTAAAAATATAAGGGCAGCAATACTGAAATTGGAACTCCCTCCCACTTTTATATGGGACTGAGCCCACATTCCACAAATATCCTAAGGCCTCTGTAAATTAACTTGGATATTATACACTCAAATGCCTACAGAAGTCAGGAAGTAAATGAGTGAAGAAGGTGAGCATAAAAAACACACACAGTGCTAGCATGATATTAAATGGTAATTAATCCTCAGTATCAAAGACAGGAATAACAGGTACCCAGTTAAAGAGCCTGCTGATTCACCACTTTGTCTGAAAAGTAAATATAGACCCAGTGGAGCAAAACTGTTCCTCCCCCTCCCAAAGAAACCTCACATCTGGATTTTTACATAAATTTCCTAGCTTTTCAATATTAGGCATTAATTCAATTAATTTTTAAAAAATGCATAGGCCAAATATACTGCTGGGCTGCTTGTTTTAGACCAACTAGGCTATCAACAGCATCTTTTAAGGTCCATCCTTATAACTGTATGCGCAGTTGCAAAGTCAGATTACACAGAACAGTGAGCAATCACTCATTCTAATTTTTTGTAACCTAACCTATCCCCTAAACAAAGAATTTTCTGAATTTTAGGTATCTTAAAATGAATAACTAAAAAAAGGACATTTACCATCTTATCCATCATATACATATAGCAAGTAGTTAATATTCATATATATTTTATATTTTCATGTAACATATGAGGTCTGTCCAGAAGGTATCCAGCCATGTACTATGAAAAATAGAGACGTTTATTGAAGAAGATAGAACATATAAGAAATATTATACATGGGACAATGACAACTTAGTTCCCTACAAAATAGGCACCTTAGGACCTCACACAGTTCTAATCACCATCAACTGCCCTGTCATATTTTCCTTAATCTCATCAATGGTCTGAAATCTCTTCCCTTTCAAAGGTGATTTTAGTTTTGGGAAAAGCCAGAAGTCACAGGGCGCCAAATCTGGGCTGAGTCACCTGGGTGATTTGATGTTTCACCAAAAAGCTCTGCACGAAATGGGATGCATGAGTGGTTGTGTTGTTACGATGAAGCTGCCAATCACCAGTTGTCCATAGCTGTGGCCTTCTGAATCATCTGAATAGTTTCTACAGAGGAATGTTCAAGCTTAACACAAAATTGGATGCAGATTTGTTGTTCTACTCAGTCATTTTGAATGCAATGGCCACGCAGTACATGTGCTCACTCAATGGTGCCTACCACCCCCACTGACTAATACAATGAAGTCGTCATTGTTCACACATGTGCATTCCAGTTCCCTCCCCTTGGAAGCCAGATTACATCAATGTCACACAAACCATTCTGGTTATATTAACAATGGTTGGACTTTTTCTGGACAGACCTCATATATGCAAATATAAAATTGCAATTTAACACTTTTAAACAGTCATTGCTCAGAAAAATTGAACCATCTTTTGCACCCGAAGTATATCGCATTGTCAATTCTAACCGTGAATGCAGCAAATAATTCTTACATTACTTCAATGGGTTGTTTTTTTAAATAGTTGGTCATTAAAATAAACCTTTCAGAAAAATTCTGTTATCAGGGTGTCACCACTAGTTTGCTTCTCAGATAAACAACTTTATATTATACTGAAAAAATGTAAACAGATGGATTTTTAATAGATCATAGTATCTGTCAAATTTACTCTATTTAATTCAGACCACTGTTTTGTCCAAAAAAATAAAAGCCTTGGGCTTTTATTAATGGCAGGTAATTAGAATAGAGCAGCTGGTCTCAAACTATTTTTTTGCCAATGACAGGTTTAGGCAAGAGAGAAACTCTAGAAAAATCTAGAACCCATATTTGCTTTCTTATGTACTCATTCTCACTCTCCAATAGAAAAAGAGTTGGGGATAACAATGAAGTGTCGCTCTATGGGAAAATTTGGGGAGATTATGTATGCATCTATTTTTGCAGTTCTAGTGTGGCTTACTTATTGTTTGAACAATGTCCATATATCCTAGTCTGTAAATACGGGAAAATTCCATACTAAAACACTATTGATGCAAATATATACTACCATATATACACAGTTAATCAAGACCCCAGAGCAAACTGATAGTCATAAAGCTTAACAGAGCATGGAATGTAAGAATAGCAACTTTAAAAACCACAATCAACCTAAAACAATATGATAAAGCACTCTGAAATAGAAGTGTCCTTCCTGAAAATTACGGGAGTTTCTACCAACCCTATATGTACATACGCTGTAGAGCTTTGCATGCACCCTGTCTTCCTAGAATACTGAATACCAGCACTTTGTTACCCTTAATAACTTAGTAGATTTGAAGTAGATTTTAGTTTTATGTGAAAATGAGTGCCTTTGGAATTGGCTGAGATGCTTAAGAACTAAAGACTGTACTTTTGAGAATGACTTCAAAGAGGTCATGGCCTGTGTAGATTAGTACAATGTACAAAGGGATCATTTGCTTATCTCCCTCATACATTGGAGACCCTCATAGAAGGGCCCAGCTTAGCCTTCACATCAGGACTATTTTATTAGCTGCCACTAGTTACTTTCTACCATATAAGTCCAGACCATCATCTCCTCACACCTAAAAGACCTAATACCCACTAACAGTAAAAGTTACCACCCCTATATTAGTAGCTAGCACTTTAAGGTCTTTTCACCTGCATTGGTGTTTAAAAGTAATCAAGGGAACCTGAGAGTTATTTCCAATATTTCAAAAACCTAAAGGAAGTCATGCATTCACTTGTAATAGAGTTGCATTGAACGCTTCTTACTTTCAGTCTGGATTTATACCAACTCAGTGAAGAAATACCAGTTATTTCTCTGTGGTCTGAAGTTTAGAATGACAGTAACTGATGTGAATTTGTAGGACAGTTGATAGGAGTTTGTCTATTTAATTTACATAATTTGTAGTACCCTTAAAAAAAACTGAGGATAAGTGAAATTTACAGACTAGGTTTTTATCTCCCCAAACTACTATGAACATATTTATATGTGGAGAGAAATTGAAAGAAAATTACAATGAAGATCTGTATACTCTCCACCTAGATCTAACAATTGTTATCATTTTACTGTGTTTATTTCATCACTCTCCAATGATCTATCTATCTATATTTTTTATATTGTTGATGAATCATTTTAAAACAAGTTGCAGATATCATAACACTTAACCCTTAAATACTTCAGTGTACATACCCAAGAAAAGGAAACTTCTTCTATATAACTATAATACTTATCATATCTAATAAAATCAATAATTAATTTAAAAATGTCATCCAATATCCAATTCTTATTTAATTTTCCCCCAAATTTCCTAAGAATATCTCTTATATCTGTCTTTCCTAACTACAAAAAAGTTTTACACATTTTATTTGGTTGTTTTATTTTGTAGGAAAAAGTTTTCCATATTTGAAGGTACCATGTCTTGAAATTCATCAATCTATTTAGATGATTTTAATCTAAAATAGTCCCTCTTCTTTTTTTGAGATTGATTTTTTAAAGAGATAGGCAGGTGCGCAAATAGTTTTAATGATGTTAAATAACTCTATAGGAAAAATATTTTTCAGTTTTCTTTGTTTATGAAAAAAGAAGCTCCTGTTCTGGGATTCCAAAATTTTGAAATTTAACCCAATCACCAGTTGACATAGTTCCAAATAAGAGAGCCACTGAGAGGAGAAGAGAAAAGTGTGAATTTCCAAGATAATAAATGGGTTCCAGCAATCACTAGCTAGGAGGCCTTGAGCAAGTTATTTAGCTGCTGTGAGGTTGATTTTCTGCTGCAGAAGATCATACCTACTTTGTACAGTAAGGATTACTGTGAGGTAGTTATGCGATTGCTTAGCATAGCACAAAAGCTTAATAAATGCTGGGGTTTCCCCCCTAAACCGCTAATTTTTGTCTAAGAATGGGGTATTTATAAATTGGTATATTTCCCAAGTATTCTTTTACCCCCAAAATTATTTTTTTGCCAAGTCAATTGCAAAACAAAGTACAAACTGAAGTTTTACAATACATTTTAGCTTGCTTTGCTTTTGGGTTGTGTTTTGATAGTACACCTGTGAGCCTTCATTTTGAGTTTATTACATAAAATGATTTCTAAAGGCACCTCTAAAAGTACTTTCAGACAAAATCATTGCTATTTTAAATTAATGTTTTCATCTAAATGTGTTTTTAGTTTTTTTTAAGTTATATTTCTGCCAACATTATATCTCTAAAATATAACATTTTAAAAAATATAATTTCAAATTACTTTAATGAGGAATGGACACAGCTCTAACAGAACTACTTTTAAAATTAAACAGATGCAATTTGAACAAGGCTTTATCATCTTACTGGCTTTCTTATTAATGAATTAATAAATCTTTGATATGTGTTCATTCAAAAAACAGATATAGTACATAAAATTATAAATTTTCTAAAAAAATTAAAAGAAAAGCTAATTATCTTTAAAGTAAAAGATCAAATAAGTCACCAAAGATTGAAAGAGAATTATCCTTGTAGACCACATGTTATAACACAAAACAAGTCTCAATAAATTTAAGACTGTAACCACATCAAGCATCTTGTGGCTATAATGGTAAGAAACTAGAAATCAATCACAAGGAAAAATCTAAAAAACACACAAAGACATTGGGGCTAAATAACATGTTACTAGACCATGAATGTGTTAACAATGAGATCAAGAAAGAAATCAAAAGATACCTTGAAACAAATGAAAATGAGAACATGACAACCCAAATCTCTGGGACACAAGAGAAAGCAGTCCCAAGAGTGAAATTCTTGGCATTACAGGCCTATCTCAAGAATCAAGAAAAATCTCAAATAAATCATATAACTTTACAATAAAAGAACTAAAAAAAGAATTACAAAGCCCAAAGTGAGTAGAAGAAAGGAAATAATAAAGATCAAAGCAGAAATAAATGAAATAGGGTGTAAAAAATACAAAAGATTAATGAAGCCAAGTGCTTGTTCTTTGAAAAGATAAACAAGATTGAAAAACCTTTAATTAGACTCATCAAGAAAAAAGAGAGAGGACCTAAATAAAAAAATCAGAAATGAAAGAGTAGAAGTAAAAACTGACACCAAAGAAATACAAAGGATTGTAAGACAATGTTATCAACAACTACATGCCAACAAATGGGACAATTTGGACAAAATGGATAAATTCCTAAAACCATACATCTTCCAAAAGTGAATGAGGAAGAAACAGAGAGTGTGGACGGACAGATTACGACTGGTAAAACTGAAGCAATAATTTTTAAAAAACTCCCAAGAAACGAAAGTCCTGGACCAAATGTCTTCACAGGTGAATTTTAACAAAAATTCAGAGAACACCTATTCTTCTCAAACAATTCCAAAAAGTTCAAAAAGATACCAATGGCATAACTAATAGAATTAGAACAAATATTCCAAAAGTTTATGAAAGCACAGAAGACCCTGAATAGCCACAGCAATCTTGAGAAAGAAACAAAGGTAGAAGAATCATGCTACTGATGTCAAAATATACTACAAGGCCATAGTAATCAAAACAGCATGGTACTGGCATAAAAATAGATACATAATCAATGGAATGAAATAAAGAGCCCAGAAATAAACCCATGGCTTTATGGTCAATTAATATTTGACAAAGAAGACAAAAACATAAATGGGATAAAGATAGTCTATTCATTAATGTTGGGAAAAATGGGACAGATACATGCAAAATAATGAAACCAGACCACCTTCTTACACCATACACAAGAATAAACTCAAAGTGGATTAAAGAGTTAAATGTAAGACTCAAAACCATAAAAATCCTAGAAGAAAACACAGGCAGTAAAACCTCATGTATTTCTGTAGCAATATTTTTTCTAATATACCGCCTTGGGCAAGGGAAACAAAAGAAAAAATAAATAATTGGGACTACATTAAACTAAAAAGGTTTTTGCACTGCAAAGGAAACCATCAACAAAATGGAAAGACAGCTCACTGAATGGGAGAATATATTTCCCAATGACACATCTGATAAGGGATTAATATCCAAAATTCATAAAGAACTCATACAACCCAACACCAAAAAATAAGTAATCCAGCTAAAAAATGGGCAAAAGACCTGAATAAGGTCTTTTCCAATAAGTACATACAGACGGCCAAAGGACATATGAAAAGATGCTTAATGTCACTAGTCATCAGAGAAATGTAAATGAAAACCGCAATGAGATACCACCTTACACCCACATCATCAATAAATCAACAAGCAACAAGTGTTGGTGAGGATGTGGAGAAAAGGGAAACCTTGTGTACTGTTGGTGGGAATGCAGACTGGTGCAGCCACTGTGGAAAGCAGGATGGAATTACCTCAAAAAATTAAAAAGGGAACCACCTGATAACCCATTGATTCTACTTTGGGGAATACGTTTAAAGAAACCTAAACTAATTTAAAAGAGTATATCACCCCTATATTCATTGCAGCATTATTTACAATCACTAATATTTGGTAGCAGCCCAAGTGTCCATCAGCAAATGAGTGGATAAAAAAGCAGTGGTACATTTATGAAGTGGAATACTACTTGGCCCCAAAAAGAAGAAAATCTCACCCTTTGCGACAGCATGGATAGACCTAGAGAGCATTATGCTAAGTGAAATAAGCCCATCAGAGAAAGATAAGAACCATATGATTTCACTTATATGTGAAATCTAATGAATGAAATAAACTAACAAAATAGAAACAGATTTGCCCTGGTGTGTGTGGCTCAGTTCTAGTCTGGGAGCCAAAAGGTTGCCAGTTTGATTCCTTGTCAGAACACATGCCTGGGCTGTGGACAAAGTCCCTAGATGGGGCGGGGGGGGGTGCGAGAGGCAGCCCATCGATGTTTCTCTCCCTTCCTTCCCCTCTCTCTAAAAAGAAATGAAACCTTTTTAAAAAATTGAAACAGACTTGTAGATAGAGAACAGACTGACAGCTGTCAGTAGGGAAGGGGGTTGTGGGGCTGGGTGAAATAGGTGAAGGGATTAAGCAAAAAAAAGAAAAACTCATAGACACAGGCAACAGTATGGTGATTACCAAAAGGAAAAGCGGGTAGGAGGAGGTAGAAGAGGGAACGGGGGATAAATGGTGATGGAAGGAGACTTGCCTTGCTGTGGTAAACGCACAATATGATATACAGATGATGTATTATAGAACTATACACCTGAAACCTATATAATTTTATTAATCAATGTCACCACAGTAAGTTCAATAAAACAGTAAAAAATAAAATTAAATTAACTTTTTCAGAGAACTAGTTTTGAAAAGATACAGAATGGATAGAATGCATTATGAAAATTCTCTATTTATCTTTGTCACTATACTTGAAGGTTAAATTTGATACAGTAAATAGCTATAGAGTAAAACAAATAGCCATCTTTTAAAGCATAGTTTTCATTGTCTTATTTTGGTACACAATTGATCATCAACAAAAAATTAAATATAGTTTTCAAACTATGTCATGGTAGTTACCTACCTATATAGAACAACTACTTTGGTGCTTTTATCACAAAGTTCATAAAATCTATGACAAGTTAACACCAAATAAAGGTCACTATTAATTATATAGGTCAGCTCCAGAATTATAATAATTTCATAATAATGTCATATAGAATATATGTATACTTTTGTTTCTTTCTCCTGGCTATTGTGTGTGTGTTTCAGAAGACTATATACAAGTACAGTAATAATGTTCTTTTACTGTACCTTCCTAGTATTCTATTTACTTACTGTAGGGTGATTATATTACAAAGTAAAGCATTTTGTGAATTTCTACTGCTACATGAATATGCATGTTTGTTCACATTTAAATGACTGTATTGTGGTTTGTTTGCTATTAATCACCATTACACAGGCCAACATACAATAACCAACTTGAGGTTTCAGACATAATTGTTAATGTTTATTGAGAAATACTTCATCGAGTAGGACAAACAGCTGATTGGCTCTAGGGACTCTAATCTCATTATATCAAGCTGAAGTTAGTGAAAGTAGACTGTGCATTGAAAATGCTACAGGATTATAGAGCAGACAGCTTCAATTAAAGCAGTGTGCATTTATAATTTCCCAACATTACAAGAGAACTCACCATCAACTAGAAGAGAGCTATTTTTAGGCAAATTCCCTACCAATTGGAGATGTGAACCCTCTTCTCCGGTCCTGCTGGTTTGCTCACTGTGGCAACCTTTCCCCTCCTTTCTCATCTCTGTTCATTACAGACTCAACGATCTTGCTCTTTCTCTTTCCTCTGCAGTAGAAATGTTTCTGCACTGTGCAATTTAATACTTAATGATACACTGTTTTGTGCTAATCTCTAATTGTTGTAGGCCTGCTATGCACTCTCTTCTCAACCAGATTGTAGTCCCTAAGGACAGGACCATGTGTCATATTTCTTTGTTAATGCTCTTTTGTGCCAAACATGGTGGCACTAAGTAATGTCTTACTGGAAAATCTAAAAATAGCTGTTGGGTCCGTACAACTGTGACCAGAGCTCCAAGTAAAATCACTTCATGTCTGTGTGGGGTAGAAGGGACAGTCACTGGGTGCTAATGTTTTCAAATTTATTCAGGTCCTCTGATTACAATGGACACAGATCTACTTAAGCTGGCTTAGCTTAGATAGGTATCTATGATAAGCAGAAAAGATGATTTCACGGAACCCAGCAGCAGACTGGTAATTAAGACGGCGCAGGACTGAACCTGGGAATGGGAATATCAGAAACCAGTCAGAGTCTTTTCCTAAAAGCCAGCACTGTCTCTCTTTTTTCCATTTCTCCATCCATCTGCTTGTATCTCACTGTGTAAGTACAGTTGTGGCTACTCCAGCATCAACCTCCCAGGGTCTTACAAGACCAGTGCCAATGAGTAATTGACCCAGCCTTCACATTTCATTTCCAAATTTCTGACAGAAAAATACAATTGGCCTGTAACGGACCAGATAGTAATCCCTGGCCCAATCAGCTGTCCTGGATAACAAGGGCCATGTGTTTTAATATCCATTCTCAGCAGGGTTGGGGAACAGCTCTCAAAGAAGAGGAAAGACAGAGGCAGTCAACCCGACTGAAGCAACGACCACAGTTAAAATCTTTCGGAAATTGCAACACAAACTTTCATGGGTGTCCTCCCAGCTCATAAACCCTTTACTCTGAGAATTTTACCCCTAATCCAGTGAGGTGGGCCCTAAAAGACACATTTGTACCAAATGACACTGTACCTCTGGCTAGCTAGCCAAACCAGGGTGTTAATTCTTTCCAAGGCAAGATAAACTGGTTTTCTCCTGGAAAATTTGATTTGAGGCCAAGACACTGCCCTAGTCTGGTCTGTAGAGAGGAAAGGCTGTCAACCCAGAGCTGTTTCAGGACTGTCCTTCCTTAGTCTCTTCCCAGAGAAGTAAAGAGAGCTAGTCTGCTGTGAGAGAATAATAAAGCGGGGTGCCCTTGAAGAAGTGGGGCCCTTAAAGAAACAAGGGAGCAAGCTCTGCCTGGTTCTTTAGGACCAAACACCTTCTGCTTTTAGAAGCCCAACTACTTTACTGTCCTTGAATTCTGTGAGACGTCTCTACATTCTTTTTTGCTTAGGTTAGCTTGAGTTGGTGTCTGTTATTTGCAACCTAAATAGCTGTAACTGAGACATCCAGATTAAAAGTACTATGAAAGAGTCTCTCCTACGCTCATCCATTGAGACAAGTAAATCATATTGAGGCCAATATTTTGTTGTCATGAAAAGCTTCTAAATTTATCTTGTTAGACTCACATATCTGTGTGGCTATACGGTACATCTGTTGGTGACTCATGAGGATTAAACTGTATGGGAGGCCTGTTACCTGATTCGCAGTTGGGTGTTACAATTTCTTAAAAGAGGACAATTTATGAAGAAAAATTGACCTTGAAATTTTTTATCACTCAACATATCTCTTATTATAACTGATGATTGTTACTATTTTCAAAGCACATTTTACACAATTCTCTCATTTGATATTCACAAGAATCCTCTGAGGAAGTATTATGATATCATTCTTATTTCATCTATGGAGAAACTGAAGCTCAAAGAAATTAGGTGATTTGTTCAGTATCACTCATCAAGTGAGGATACAATGGAGACTCAAAATCAATGTTCTTTATATACTCTGACCCACATTTGGTCTTTGTCTTCTTTTAGTCGTTTTTTTTTTTTAATTTTTGTTTTGTTTTGTTTTCCCTTTAAAAACTCCCTTTTCTATCGAAGTATAAAATGGGCACAGAAAAGTGCACAAATCGTAAGTGTACAGCTCACCGAATTACCACAAAGCGAGCACGCCATGTACCACCCACGGAGCACGAAACTGGATATGACCTGCACCCCAACACACCCTTTCTCCCCCATCACTATCCTCTCCCCCTCCTGCTCCCAATGACTGTTGGCTTTTAACACCATAGATTTGCCTGTTTTCAAGCTTTACATAAACAGAATTGTGCAGTATAAATACTTTTGTGTTCAGCTTCTTTTACCCGTGTGAGATTTATCAACTTTGTTGTAATAGTAGTTCATTTCTATTCCTGCATAGTATTCCATTTTATGAATGTACCACAGTTTATGCATCTGTTCTATTACCTACAGATGTCCACATTGTTTATAGCCTGAGGCTGTAATGAATGATGCTGCTATGAGCATTCATTTGCACATCTTCTAGTTTACCTCGTGTATGTTCTATTTAGTAAACACCTGGGAATGAAATTGCTAGGGCAAATGTTCTGATTTAATAGCTACCACAAGGCAGTTTTCCATGCGTATGTATTAATTTACTCTCCCACGCAACTGGTACTGGAAAATTTTGCCCTCTTCATATTCTCATTAACCCTTGTTATTTTCTGTTTTTAATTTTGATAATTCTGGTGAGTGCGTAATGGTATATAGATTGTTGTGATTTTAATTTGCTTTTCCCTGATAACTAATTAGTCAAGCACATTTTCATGTTTACTATCTATTTGGATATCCTCTTTTGTAAAGAGCCTGTTCAAGTATTTTTCCATTTTTCTACTGATTTGAATGAATTCCTTATGTATCCTGAGAAATGCACATTACCTTTTGTAATATGCATTGTGAACATCTTCTCCCCTCTGTGGTTTGCATTTTCAGCCTTGAGCTTTTGACAGGAGAGAAATCATAGTATCTTATTTGCATTTTTGGTTTCATCTAAATATATAATGATTTCAATTATTTGGGATAAAATCCAATGAAACGGGATGCTTGAATGGCACTTCTCCCTCCATTTTGAACAAGTTCCCAGAGCCGAAACTAACAGTATGGTTGACCAGTACTTCCAAGTCATTCTGGATCTGCTAAGAATATACAAACATTTTTGGCTTTCGTGAACCCACCGTTTACCTTGAAAGTATACAGAAGCTGAGGTAGAAAAGATGGGGAGAGAAGGGAGGATTTCTTTGGAAAGTGCTTTTTCCTCCCCCCACTTCACAGAGGGTCAGGGAGGAGTGTGTGCTCCTTGTCACCTCAAGCCAAATGAGAGGCAACTTCAGAAGACCTTCCAGAATCTGTCCCCTGGGGTTCAGGAAGAAGGACATGGGTTTTATCCTCGCCAGATATAAGGGCTGGAGAGTTTGGCTGAAGCTTGCCCTGCTCGCAGGGCCACACTGGGTATAAATTTGACTTTCACTTACAGGCAGCAAAGAGGATAATGTCCCAGGGAACAAAGTGAAATCCAGAAAAAGCTTTGGCCTGGGATCATCTGAAAGGGAATCTTGCCTCTTACTTCCCAGGAGGTGAAGGAAACACCAGAAGCCCAGGGGGGGGTTTTGTTTGTTTTTAATTTCTTTTTTATTATTATTTTTTATCAGTATTTTTTTAATTGTTGATATTGTACAGTTTTCTGTCTTTTACTCCTCCCCCCAGCCCCCCACCAAGAAGCCCAGGTTTGAAGGAGTTTTCAGAAGCTGGCAGCCAGAGAAGTATTATCTGTCTCAGGGAGCTAGGGTTGGGGTATGTGGAGGAAGAGGGGGCACGTCTGAAAAAAAAAGTCTAGAAAAGGTCAGCTTTGGACAGTCTCCATATCCAGAGGGCACCGAAGCAAGATGACAGAGTACCAGGCCCACAGGACTGGTTCCTTTCCCCTAATCCTTTTTCCACCAGCACAGGGTACAGAGGTCAGAAACAGCCCCAAGGAGTGGGAGAGGCCACGTGAGAGGAGGGAAGCAGCTGACAAGGCGGCCCAGCCCCCCAGCCCCCCCACCTCCGTCCCCCCCTCCCCCCGCATCAGCTCAGGCTTGGAAGCCTGAAGCAGGCCTGAGCTGGGGAAGTGGAGAAGGTTTAGCTTTGAACACGTCTGGAATTTTGAAATTGTCCTTGACAGGACTGGAGTTATGTGATTATAATAAGCCTTGACTGGACTCTTCTACAAATTCTCCCCTCAGCTGTTTCTATTCTGATGCTTAATTCACCTACCGAGTTTTCAACTTCAGTTATTAAAATTGTCATCTCCAGAAATTATTTGGCCCTTTTCATATCTGCTTAAGCAATTTCATAGTCTTTTGTTCCTTGCTCATATTTTCAAGCCACTCTTATTTCTTTAAACATTTTAAACACATATTATTTTTGGGCCTGACTATTGCAATCTCTGCTATCTTTTTAGATCTGATTCCTCTGTTTGTTTCTGCTAGTTCGTGCTTCAAGTGCCTCATTTCCTTGAGTTTTAGATCTTTTACTGTGAGCTGAATCATTGGCCTTGGCATTTTACCTGTGGAATTTCTTTGAGGTCCAGGTTGAAACTGCAGTCCTCCTGCCTGTTGCCTGGGAGAACCACCAACCTGAGACCACTTCAAATTCAATGATCATTTGAGGTTTTCAAATATCACAGGGAAAATGCTCTTGGACTGAAAATCCATTTTGAGGCCAGCTTGTGTTATAAATGCTCAGGGGAGAATTTTGATCTTATTGTCCTTACCCAGGGTCAAGTTTAAGAGAGATGAGTTTTCTTGCTCTCCACTTCCGAGTGATGTGTATTTCTCTTTCAGATCTTTGGGGTCCCCGTTTTTTGGAGATCTCTCATAGACTCTCTACTTGGGTAGGCCCTAAGCATTATCTCCTGTTCCCCAAACTGTGCAGACATCAAAGTGGAAGTTCAAGGTCACCAGAATCCTTTACAAACATTGGGGCTAAGCCTGCTTTGGTGCTCACTTTATCTCTTAGAATTTTTTCTTTCACTTCATTTTAGGTCTTGTAGGTTTCCTTGTAACATGCTGAGCAACGCACTTAGATATATATTTTTTCATTAATTCATTCAAGGTAAAACTCCAAGTGGGGGTTCACCAAACCTCTGATAGCCTCTGTCTGCTCACAAACCTGTGTCACTTTCCTCCTGGGCACCCACACTTCTAAAAGTCTAGACAAGACTCCTTTACATTTGAAGGAAATCAAAGGCCTTTGTTATCTGGGAGTAACTGGATATAATGCCTGAGATTTCACCCAGGTAGGGACATTTACCTAAAACTGCTGATGATGAATGGGGTCACTTTCCTATTTGTACGTTGCTCCTTCATAAAACTGATCACACACTGTTCCCAATTAAATAACTAGCTATATATACCTTTAACATTTCTAAATAAATGTTAAGAAAGTAGAGGTAGCGTTTTTTAGCTATTGAAGAATTCTGGCAGTGGAGTGTGAGTTCGAGGTGGAAATGAAATATAGCACTCATCAACATATATTTAATACAAGTAAAAGTTTGTAGCAGTGCGGCCAAACCAGCCCCCCAAAACAGAACCATCAAGCTGGGGGTATTTCCTGACTGCAGCTTCTCTTGTATCTACAATCCCTTTCAGTTTCACAGGTAGCCCCAGGGTTGGGGGTTTACCAAGCCTTTTATAGCCTCTGTGGGAGAGAACAGTTGTCTGCTCAACAGATCTTTGTCACTTTGCTCCAGCACCATCTATCCTAGCCTTCCTTACAGATTAGTGTGGTCCGAGTCCTGGTCAATGGAATTCGGGCAAAAGTGATAATGCAGCACTTTGAGCCTGGCCCACGAACCTCTCCCGCATAGCTATTGGCCAGCTATGCCTGCCCCTGCTTCTCTCCAACAGACGTAGTGTGAGTTGACTCTTTCCGACTGCTGAGTCTCATTGCTCATTCAGACCATCAGCAGGGTGGGCTGAGGTGGCAGAAAGATACAGGATACACGGACATTGCATGACACAGAATTCAGGTGGTCTGTCTGCTGTGGCACCTTATTTTAACTCCAGTTACCTGCCTCGTTCTCTTTTTTCTTGCTACTTGCTGTGTGTTTAAAATTGATTCAAAAAACCATGTAATTCAAAAACTGAAACCAAAACCCTGAGTGATTTTTTTCTTCTGCCACTGAAACAAAGGACTCCAAAGCCCCAGAAGATGGCAGACCATGAGATGGAAGAAATCTGGAAACCTGAGTTACTCAATGGAAGGCCATTTGCCAAACACCAATTGGAATTGCATTACGCTTATTGAGATTCTAGAATTTTTTTGTTACTATAGCTATTAACAAATACAACCCAAGGCACCCTGAAATTCCAGCAGAATGACCTAATGTTGTTATAAAATCTACATCATCTGGATCCAGCAGGTAGGATTTGGATATACTGTTTTATTCTCTCACTAGTTCCATATTGCTGCATTGTCCACAGGGTTGTCATAATGACTAAGCATCACGATTACCATATTCTCATAGCAACAAGGTTAGTCCATGGCTGGGTATAGGGTCTGTCTGTGAGGCCTAGGAGGGGCTGAGCTGAACAAGTCTCACCAGGGCCCACCAGTTACACATATTGATAAACAATGTTTTTTACATGTCACCCAGATAACTCTGGAGGTCCCATAGCTATATGGCTTTTTTTTTTAAGTTTTTAATTGTAATTTATTGATTATGCTATCACAGTTGTCCCAAATTTTGCCCCCTCCACCCAGCACCCCCAACTTCCTCAGGTTACCCCTATCGTTGTTCATGTCCATGGGTCATGCATATAAATTCTTTGACTACTCCTATATTATATACTATATACTATACTATATACTCTTATATACTATATTTCCTATACTATACTTTATATCCCCATGGCTATTCTGTAACTACCTATTTGTACTTCTTAATTCTCTCACCTTTTCACCCATTTTCCCCACACCCCCGCCCCATCCTGCAACCATCAAAACACTGTCTGTACTCATGATTCTGTCTCTGTTCTTATTTGCTTGATTTGGTTTTTAGATTCAATTGTGGACAGATATATATATTGCCATTTTATTGCTCATAGTTTTGTACTTTTTTTTCTTAAGTAAGTACCTTTAACATTTCATGTAACAATGGTTTGCTGGCTTTTATGTGGTGTACTACATTCAGTAAAACAATACTCTGACTTAGGAAACCCTTGAGATAATGCCAGCCTTTACCCTGGTGCGGCAGGAATTTTACACAATATTTTCTCACATTATGGGGGTCAGGGTGCTTGGAAAACAACAGAAGCCATTTCTGGCTCACTCAAGAAAAGAAAAAACAAACCTAAATTATAAAGTCTAGATTACATACTCAAAAAGAAAAAATTCTGGTGAATCATAGTCAATAAACTGGCAAGAATTCCAGAAGGGCAGGCCAGGTAAGGACTCCTAGACCACGACAGAGGCTAGGTGCTCATCTTTGAAGTGCCGCCCCGTGGGCTGCTAACTAAGAAGAGGAAAAGCTACTTTCACAAAGGAGGAGTCTGGCAAACACCACCTTAATTAAGTGATTGATTTAATATCACTAATAATGGCTCAGGCTGATATTATATGCCTCTGGAAGTGATACCGGAAGGACACAGCATCATCTGTGTAGTATATTTGTGAAAATACTTAACCCAAAATTAATCAGGGGAAACAATCAGGCAATTCCAGATTGTGAGATTTGTACAAAACAACTTGCTGGTAATCTTCAAAATTATCAGCATCATAAAAGACGAAAGAACGCAAAGGACTTTCCTAAATTGAAGTGAACTAGTAAGACATGAACCTTGATTAAATCCTAGCTTGAGGGAAAAAAAAAACTTTTAAAAAGCATTTGGAGAACAATTTAAAATTTTTGAATGTGTATTAGGTAATACACTGTAGCAATGTTAAATTTCTGGAGTGAGACATT
This sequence comes from Glossophaga mutica, assembly GCA_039655065.1. Lineage (NCBI taxonomy): Eukaryota > Metazoa > Chordata > Mammalia > Chiroptera > Phyllostomidae > Glossophaga > Glossophaga mutica. The sequence continues at coordinate 142,608,740 of CM077308.1, forward strand.
ATTGTGGTTATATAGCAGAATGTTCTTAGGAGATATACACTATTTACAGATAAAGTTTCTTGATATCTGTAACGTACTTTCAAGATTCAGCAAAAAAAGAAATGAAGATAAGTAGATAGGTAGATAGATAGACACAGATAAAGCAAGCAAATGTCACAAAAATTAACAATAAGTGAATCTAGGTGAGGCTATACGGATGCTCATTGTACTATTTTTTCAACTTTTTTAAGTTTGACATTTTCAGAATGAAAACTTTGGAAAGCTTTTTAAAAAATCTGTAGTACTTCTAAATTATGCCTAGGAATTTACACTAAAGGTGTGGGCAATAAATCACACCAGACAGATCTGTGGGCAACCGCTATGTTAAATGTTTCATGTGAGCCTCTGACAGAACATGCAGGTATGGTATAATTCAGTAAAAAGTCTTTAAAATAAGAGAGAAAGAAAATTACCAAAGGCCGCGTAGCTTACTAGTGGCTGAGCTGGGAGACTAACCCCTGCTCACACTTTTTTCCTGTATGGACAGCAAAAGAGCCAGAAGCTCTTGCTGTGCTATGAAATCAAATAACCTATTTCTCAGTCTTGCAGAAGGCCAATATTGAAAATAATTCCTAAATAATTCTTAAATGCTAAAGATGGTTACAAAATAAAAGGAAAAAAATGCTTTAAAAGTACTGTTCTATTAAGCCAAGCTACAGAGTATGTCTGGGATTTATAGGAGGGTTTGAGAAATTTAATACAACAGAATTTTTGTTGTATTAAATCTGGCTTCCACAGTGCCACCCATGCCTGCCCCACTCTTTTCTTTCTTCGTATCTATTCTAATCACCGCTAACCCTGAGTTTCTCAAGCAGAATACTGTGGACATTTTGGACAGAATAATTCTTTGCTGTAGGGGCTGTCCTGTGCATTGTAGGATGTTTAGCAGTATCCCTGGCCTCTACCCACTGATCCCAATACCCCCCACCCCATTTATGAAAATCAAAAATATTTCTAGACATTGCCCTGACTGGTATGGCTCAGTGGGTTGGGCATCATTCTGCAAACCAAAAGGTCACCAGTTCAATTCCCAGTCAGGGCACACGCCTGGGTCTTAGGCCAGGTCTCTGGTTGGGGGTATGCGAGAGGCGGCCAACTGATGTTTCTCTTGCACATCAATGTTTCTCTCACTCCCTTTCTCCCTCCCTTACCCTATTTCTATAAATAAATAAATAAATAAATAAATACATACATACATACATACATACATACAATCTTTAAAAACAATGTTTCCAGACATTGCCAAATGTCCCTGGAGGGGCAAAATCATCTTCAGTTGAGAACCACTGCTCTAATCTAAATGATGTCATTGCCTTCTTTTAGAAACATCTTCCCACCCACTAGGAGTCCCACGACTGATTCATTCTAGACATAGGTACTTATTTCCTCTTCTTAAAGTTTAGCTGTGATCACATTATTCCCCTGCCTATAAACTTTTAGTGGTTCCCCACTGCCTACAGAGTAATGCTAATATTCATCAGTTTAGCATCTAAGCCCGTCTACTTTATGGCCCTAACTTACATCTCAATTATATTTCCCACTGTTATTCTTTACATTCCTTGTTTCAGCTTTGTGACCCCTGAAATTTTGCTTATGAGATTTATTCATTCATTGTTTATTCATTCAGCAAACATTTATTGAGAAACTATTAAGTATTAGGTACTGTGTTGGGCACTGAAGCCATAAAGTGAGACACCGCCTCGCCCCTCAGGGGGTTTAGCATCCAGGGGTGGATTAACCCTGGCGTGGAGACCAGTTGTTACGGCCAGCCTAGCCAGCCCTTCTCCTTCCAGCAACAGTCTGTCTTTGTTGTGAGGGCACATTTCCATGAGGTGGATTCACAATTCTAGAGATGAGGAAACAGAGGCTTGCAAAAGTTGGTAAGGAAATTTAGACTTGGAAGAAGTTCAAAGTACTTTCCAAATGTACTTTAGCATTTTAACTTCAGAGTCTACATCCTTGACCACTGCGCTGCCCTGGTTTTCCATTACTTAAAGAAAACAGAGGATTAATGTCATGATTGGAACCTACTGGGTGTCGATATAAGAAACGTCCAAACCTGTAGAGAATTTATTATAAAAATTTATTTGTGCTAAACTGACAACATATACTGAGAAACAAGATCTCAGATTCTCCAGATATTAGCAGTTTTTCAGCTTCTTTTATGCATTTGAAATTAAAGAGAAACATAATGGAGGCGAGAGCAAACGAGGCGGGATGGGAGTACAGGGGAGTTAACAAGGTCATGTGCTCTCTTGAGGACTAATATACTGAGGGGATTACTTCTGGTGTTTCAAAAGTGTATTGTCCTAGATGCACAAGAACAATGGACAGGGCTGACTAAAAACCTTTCAGTAAAGAAGTTATGGGCCTGGGTGTGACCAGCCACCATGACCTGCCCAGTTAGGAATTTATGATCAGATCACGTTGTGAGGTTACTGTCTAAAGAACCCCCTTTTTTCATCCACCTGGGCATCTACACCTGAGCTGCCAGAAAGCTCAGATCATGCTTGTGCTGTGAAAGCATAATTACAAAGAAAATCACCTCTCAACCCAGAAAAGTTATCCACACTGGTGGAAAAGTGGGAATGTTTAAATTTGAATAAGCATTAAACCTGAATATAATGCTCAGCACAGGTAACCCTCCATAGGAAATGCACGGACAGAAATGAATCTCTCTCTTTTATATAGCTACCTGGATACAACCCATTCAATCCATTACATAGGTTTTGCAATTTAGAATCAGGTGACAATTTAGACCTAACTCCTCCCAGGAAACTGGGAGATTGGGTTTGATCTTCGCTGGTGATTATACTTCAAAGAGATGGCTCCCAGGCCCTGAGGAGGAAACATTCCTGAGTTATGAGACAGGCCAGAAGCTTATTTGGCCATTAAGAAGACTTACATACATTTGAAAAGGTCAGAGAAAGAAATTCAGAACGAGAAAGAAGAGTCAAGTCTTGTGGCTCATTTTTAGCTGGGAGAAAATATGGATTTGCCCTCGTATTTGTTCAAGCATTTAAGAAAACCAGAATATATTCTTAGACTGACTTTATACACTATAACTTTGTTCCATTTACTTATTTTTTATGTTGCTTTGTAGATTTTTTCACATCCTTTTCTTGGGTTGATATAAACTCAGTTTATAGAAACTCACAATTCCTTTGTCAAGAAGGATTCAGTAAACGTGAAATGACTGACAACTTTCTGTTCCAAGAACTTGGAAGCAACTCACTGTTAAGCTGCTGAGGTTCAGTCCATCAACAACCAGACCACTGTCAGGCAGGAGCCATGTCCTGGGGCCCAAAGACAGCAGATGAGTCTCTGCCTCTTGGAGGCTGTGAACAGTAACGTTCCAAGCAGTGTGTGAATAGAGGATATCCTCAAGTCTGCCTTAGTACTGGCTCCCAAGAAAACTAGATAAATCTTGAAAAATACTTAGAAAATCATCAATCTCCCCTCCCCAACTTTTTTTTCCAGTGAGGTCTACTCTTAGGGGAAGTATAAATATTTTTTAAAATGCTCTGATTTGGATAAATAATTGACAACCCCTCTCCCGCAAATAGCATTCATTCTGAACAAATGAATGGAAAACCACTTACACAGGTAAATAACACACAGTGAAAAAAGTAAAATGTTGAGGTCTCAGAGACCTGAGATTCTGAGTAAGGTTAACCTTTGTTAAAAAACAAACAGGCATATTAAAACTTTAAGAGTTTATCTGAGAAAAAGAAGTGATTGGAATCAGGCAGCACCAAACTGAAAGTGGTTAGGAATACCACTCAAGGAGAAACTTTGACAGAGAAAAGGAGGAAGCAAAGTATTAATTGACTATATAAGGTCATTTTTTGTCATTGGTGGTCCTTGAGTTTCAATTTTGCAACCTGCAGGTACTTACAGGCTTAGATCTTGGTTTGCTTCCGCAGCCCACCACAGACAGCATTGGAGTCATCTCAGTCTAATGGCCTCTTGTCTAATTAATGTCACATCTTTTAAGTTAACCTTAGAGGTTGGCATTAGATTGCAGTTTAGTGGTTTGATTTAAATAGTCTTAAGAACTCCCCAGACTCCTGTGCTAAAACGTAAATATTATTAGCAGGGATCTCATGTTAAACCTTTATCAACGAAGCCTTCCTTAACTTTTCACTCTCAATGAAAGCTTTACTGAAGGGATGAAATGTCCCCACGTGCCTGGGCGTGTGGGGAGGCTACAGTAAATCTGGCGATTCTGGGGGAAAAACAAGTACTCAGAAGGAAACCAGACTGCCTGCCAAAGACAAATTTCAGCTACCTCTGTTTTATTGAGGGCCCTACCTAAGGTCAGAACAGGCTGAACCTGGCAGTAGTTCCAAGGTTACCTGTAGGTTAAATTTCTATGAAAATGAAACTTGTTTTCTGCACCTCTCAGAGCTTCCATTGATTTCTCCCCCTTCCTTCAAAGTCCCTAGGACCCTTAAGCTGCTCCTTCTCCCTGACTTGCTACCCTGGCTGATTCCCAGTGCAAGGCCATGCAAGACCTGATTCTTCCACTTCCTACCTTTCTACTTTTCTCCTACATCATAAATTACCTATTTATTTACTCAAGGATCTAATAAGTCAGGAGCCAAATGAAGCCCTTAGGAGGGTCAAAACCTAGTTTTACTGATTGTTCCTCCAGTACCCTAATATACTGGGACTATACAATGGTGATTGTCAAGTGGATGGATGCCAGATATGTTAATATATGTTCATGGAAGGTACTAGCTTAAAGTTATTTCCCTACTGGTAGCCAGTAATTTGGAGGGAAATATTTGGGGGAAGGTAGGCCTTCTATTCCTCATGTCTCCTTTCAGAAGAACTACAACTCCATTTGTAAGACCATCCCTGATTGTTCCAGGGCTGAAAGTGACTTGGCCACTGTCCAAAAGTGAATAAAAAAGGAGAAACATTAAAGGCCCCCTGAGGTTTCCGGTTAGGCAGGGGGAAAGGAAATCAGGTAGGAAGGCCCACAGAATAATGAAACAGGCATTGCTCCAAAAATCAGCCCAGTCAAGTACTTTCAGTAACCCGATTCCACCACACACTTTCAATTTAGCTGTGTTACTGAAAATATATTAAAAGGAACATAAACCTTCAAATATGTGCTTACTTACACTTAACCATAATTTGACCCATGATACTCTCATCACAAGAAATGTAAATGGTTATGCTGAATATGTGCTTACATATCCTTAAACAGAATTTGGCCCATAATACTCTTAGGACCTTGCATCTCACAGAATGTCCTAGATATACTATGATCTTATTTCTAATAGCTGAACAAGCTAATCCCCATAAAGCCACATGGATACTTCACTGAGATGTAGTACAAGGAAGAATTAGGATGTTCTCCTGGGCAACTGCAATAAGCTACCTGCTGAGTCACTGAGCTGATCTATTTTTAGTCCAATGAGCAAAACTTCTATTTGGTGTGACCTTATGTGAATGATAGCTTCTGTAGAGCTTGTTAAAACTATCCCCTCCAAGAAATTGAGGAAATGTTCATTTTCATTACTCCATGACAAAATAATTATGCTGCTTATTCAGCTAGACATGAATCTTTTATTGTAACTAGAAATCCAGTAAGTATTACCTTAATAAAAACAGACAGCCAAGTTGTAAAAACAAAACAAAATGAAGAAGCTTGGTAAAACTAAGTTTCTGTTTTTCTTTGAGAATTCCTCTTTATAGTCATAATTACTAGAAATGCATTAGTCATGGTGAAACTATTTCTGTACTGGTACAGAAAAATGAAACTGGCTAAGGTCACCATGTGATGCTGTTTTAGATAGTTCCAAATTAGATAAACAACTGGTTTTGTTATTGACAGAAAATGTCCCATCAGCTCTGACTGGTGTGGCTCAGTTGGTTGGGCCTTGTCTCATAAAGTGAAGGGTTGCCAGTTCAATTCCCAGTCAGGCACATGCCTGGGTTGCAGCCCTGGTCCCCACTTGAGGCGTGTGCAAGAGGCAACTGGTCAATGTTTCTCTATTACATCAATATTTCTTTCCTTCTCTTTCTCCCTCTGTTGCCCTCTAAAAATCAATCAATCAATCAATCATTGTTTAATTGAAATTCAAATTTAACTAATACCCTGTATTTTTATTTGCTAAAACCAGCAACCCTATATGCTTCTAGACTTCTTGCTATGTGAAAACATTAAAATCTTATTTGGATAAGATACTACTGTAGTGAGGTTTCTATTATAGGCAGCTGAAGTCAAGTCTTAACTGATACACATTTTTAAAACATTTATTTGTTTTAATTTAGATTTTTTTCTAAAGCCCTGACTTTTAGGTTGACTATTTGGAACGATGAGCCACATAATATCTTAAGTCTCAGAAAATGCAATCCAGAAATAGCAATTGTTAAATTAATTAAACAAGGAGGCCCTTAGACTGAGGGTGTTCTAATACCTTAGTAGGCATTACGTGAGCAAACTAAAACCCAAGCTTGTAAATGCTTCAAGGTTATGAAATCAAAACCTAAGACAACCAATCACAAACAGCCACCTAGGCTTTCCGAAATAAACCAATTGTTTGTTTAAGCTGTAGCCAATCAAATAATTTCCTCGCTTTGCTTCTGCCTTTTCTCTATAAAATCTTTTTCCAGCTCCTGGGGGTGGAGCACTCTCCAGTTTGATGCTCCTGATCTGAATTGACTTTTTGCTCCAATAAACTCTCAAGATTTTTGATAAGCTTCAATTTATCTTTTAGCAGTTCAAATAATTGCTCATTTCTTCTACTAGCAGTTGGCTCTTGAAATTTAATAGCATTAGTAAACAGAATTCAAATATGTGTACATGATTCACAAAGTAGAGGCATAAAGATTAAAGGCATAACCTCAACATCAAAGAAACTACAGATATGAAATATGTTAGTAAACTGAAAGAAAACCATTAGTTATGAAATTACTAATATATTTCTCGATTTACTTATTTTACTGTACTTGTAATACCAAATAACTCAAATTATTAAAGGCAAACTGACTAGTTTGATTAAATTATTGACTACTGTATCACTATGCACAAGTTTGGAGCATAAAGAAGTGGAAAATAGTGAAAAAGAATAACAATCTTTTGAAGGAGATAAAATGAGTCAGATATTTAAGGATGAAACATGGAAGAATAATACAGGATGGGACAAAAGTAGGTTTACAGTTTGTATGGAAAATAATACAATAATTAAATAATAATACAAGAATAAATTTTGTTTTGTATACTCACAACTGTGAAACTATTTTTGCCCCACCCTGTATAAAAAGATAAATTACAGTTAAAATGAAATACAAAAAATTACCAAAATGTGCAATGAATATAATGGACTGTTAGGACAGAAGTTATTTGGGAAGATTTCATGGAGGAGGTGGGATTTGTGATGGGCCCTAGATTTGCCTCACTCACATCTCTGATATCTTCATAACATTTGATAAAAGCCTATACAACTGGTGTGACCACTTCAGAGTCTGCCCATAAAAGGTTTAGTGTTTAGAGTGAGAAAGTGAATTCTATTTCTCCTCTCTTCTTCTGCTCAGTTTCCCATTTCTTTCCACAAAGAGTGACATTGTTCAGAGCAGAATTGTAGATAGAGTACTTTTCTATTCACCTCTTAAGCTGACGCTGGTTTGAAAGCATTTGGTATGATCACTGGAATTTGTTCTCAGAAGTAAAAGGGGTCTTGTATCACTATTCTTGAGGGATGAAATACACTCTATTGCAGGAACCAGAAACCTGGGTTCCTGTCCCAGCTTTTGTGTGACTTTAGGTCAGTCACCTCTCTCTAGGGCTTCAGTTTCCCCTTCTATAAAATTCTCTCTCTAAAATAGTTTTTCTCATGGTTAATTTTTGGGGAAAACAACTTTATTGAGCTATACATACAATTCATCAACTTAAAGGGCACTACTATTCAATGGTTTTTAGTATAGTCAAAGTCATGCAACCATCATTTTAGAAGGAAAAAAACAGTCATTTTAGAACATTTTCATCATCTCAAGAAGAAACCTCTTACCCTTTAACGATCATCCCCTTATCCCCACGTACTCCTCATCTCCCATCCCCTCAACCAGGCATTAACATATGAGTGAATCATATAATGTGTGATCTTTTGTGATTGACTTCTTTCAGTTAACCTTATATTTTCAAGGTTTATCCATGTTTTTGAAGGTTTATTCATTCCCTTTTTGTACTTCATTCCTTTTTTTTGTTTTTAGATTTTATTTATTTTTAGAGAGGCAGAAAGAGAGGGAGAATGGGAGGGAGAAAGAGAGGCAGAGAAACATCCATGTGTGAGAGATACATTGATCAGTTGCCTCTCGCACACCCCCAAACAGGGGATTCAGCCCACAAGCCAGGCATGTGCGCCCAGACTGGGAATTGAACAGGTGACCTTCTGGTTAGCAGGCAGGTGCTCAACCCATTGAGTCACACCAGCCAGGGCCTTCATTCCCTTTTTTATAGCCAAATAATTTTCCATTGTATGGATATACTACATTTTTAAAAATTCTCATCTGAGGATTTTTTTTTCATTGCTTTTAGGGAGAGGAGAAAGGAGAGAGAAAGGGAGAGAGAGAAACATTATTGTGAGAGAGAAACATCAATCAGTTTGCTTCTACATTCACTCTGACTGAGGATTGAACCTGAAACTAGCTATGTGCTCTGACTGGGAATCAAACCTGCAAACTTTCAATTATGGAACAATGCTCCAACCAACTGAGCCACACCAGCCAGGGTTGGATATACCACTTTTGCGAATCTACTGTCTATCTGTTGATGAACATTTGGGTCATTTTCATTTTTTTGCTATTATGAATAATGCTCTATAAACATGCATACACAAGTTTCTGTGTAGACATATATTTTCATCTGAGGAGGTATATACCTAGAAGTGGAATTGCTGGATCCTACATTAACTGTATGTTCAATTGTTTGAGGAACTGCCAGACTGTTTTCCAAAGTAACTGGACATTTTGCAGACCTACCAGCAGTGTATGAAGGTTCTGATTTCTCTTCATCCTCACCAATACTTGCTATTTTCTAACTTTTAAAAAGATTTTATTTTTATTTACTTATTTATTTTTAGACAGAGGGGAAAGGAGGGAGAAAGAGAGGGAGAGAAACAATGATGTGAGAAAGAAACATTGATTGGTTGCCTCTCACACGCCCCCATCCAGGGACCTGGCCCACAACCCAGGCATGTTTGACTGGGAATGGGGAATTAAACTGGCAATCTTTTGGTTTGCAGGCTGACACCCAACCCACTGAGCCACACCAATCAGGGCTATTTTCTGACTTTTAGATTTCTAGCCATACTACTGAGTGTGAAGTGACATCTTATTGTAGTTTTGATTTGCATTTCCCTGGTGACTAATAATGTTGAGCATCTTTTCATATTCTCCTTGGTCATTTGTACATCTTCTTTGGAGAAATGTCTATTCATATCCTTTCATATTAATGAAATTTTAGATAATAAGTAGCAAGAGAGAAAGCTATTGTACTAATAGAACTACTAATACTTAAAAACAAAAATATAGATAACTAATCTAACTTTAAAGTCTCTAAACTTTTGACCCCAAGTTTTATTTTAAGCACCTTTATTAGAAAAGCTAAATTAGTACTGAATCCTTTATTTACTCATTCTGTGATTTTTATAGTAGTTATCCTCTTAAATGGGTACATATCCAGGGATCCAAGATGACAGCAGGTGGAAGTTACACTCGCCTCCTCCTAGGACCAAACTGGAATTACAACTAAATTATGGAAAAATAAATCTGAATAACCAAATGAAGGCTAGCTGAACAAAAGTCTTATAATCAAGGGTTTACAGAAGGAGACACTTTGAAACTGGTAGTTCAAAACAATGGTTATAAGGATGCTCAAGGACCTTAGTGAGAACTTCAACAACAAGACCGTAAGCATAAAAAAGGACACAGAAACCACAGAAAAATTTAGCCAGAAATACAGAATACAGTATCTGAAATAAAAAATACACTAGAAGGAATTGATAGCAAACTAAATGAAGCAGAGGATTCAATCAGTGATTTTAGAAGACAAGGTAGCAGGAAATACCCAATCAGAACAATAAAAAGAAAAAGAATCCCAAAAAATGAGAATAATTTAAGGGACCTCTGGGACAACAAAAAGTGTAACAACATTTGCATCATAGGGGTACCAGAAGAAGAGAGAAAAGGGATTGAGAACACATTTGAGGAAATAATGGCTGAAAACTTCCCTAACCTGGTGAAGGAAAAAGACAAGTCCAGGAAGCACAGAGAGTCCCAAACAAGATGAATCCAAAGAGGCCCATGCCAAGACACGTCATAATTAAAATGGCAAAGATTACAGACAAATAGAGAATCTTAAAAGCAGTAAGAAAAACACAATTAGTTACCTAAATGGGCGCTCCCATAAGACTGTCAGCTGATTTCTCAACAGAAACACTTCAGACCAGAAGGGACTGATGCAAAATAGCCAAAGTGATGCAAAACAAGGACCTACAACCAAGACTACTTTACTGAGCAAGGCTATCATTTAAAAATGCAGGAGAAATTAAGAGTTTCCAAGAAAAGAAAAAGCTCAAGGAGTTCATTATCACCAAACCAGCATTACAAAAAATATTAAAGAGACTTCTCTAAGAAGAAAAAAAGGAAAAATTAAAAAGATGAAGATAGTTATAAGAATAAAATGGCAACAAATATGTAACTATCAATAATCACTTTAAATGTAAATAGATTAAATGTTCCAATCAAAAGACATGGGGTAGATGAATGGATAAGACAACAAGACCACATACATGCTGTCTACTAGAGACCCACCCAGAATGAAAGACAAAGACTAAAAGTAAAGGGATGGAAAAATACATTTCATGCAAATGGAAACAAAAAATATTCTAGGGTAGCAATACTTATATCAGGCAAAATAGACTTTAAAACAAAGGCTATAATAACAGACAAAGAAGGACTGTTAATGATAAATTATCAATCCAACAAGAAGATACAACCCTTGTTAACATTTGTACACCCAACAGAGGAGTACCTAATTATATAAAGCAAATCTTGATGGACATAAAGAGAGAGCTTGACAATAATACCATCATGGTAGATGAGTTTAACGCCCAACTAACATCAATGGATAGCTCTCCCAGACAGAAAATCAACAAGGAAACAGTGACCTTAAATGACAATTAGACCAGATGGATTTTATTGATATTTTCAGAGCATTTTACCCCTACACAGCAGAATATACATTCTTTTCAAGTGCACATGACACATTTTCTAAGATAGACCACATGTTAGGATGCAAAAGAAGCCTCAATAAATTTAAGGTTGAAGTCATATAAAGCATCTTTCACTGACCACAATGATATAAAACTAAAAATCCAATTGCAGGGAAAAAAAAGAAAAACATAGAAGTTAAATAATATGTTACTAAATAATGAAAGAGTTAACAATGAGATCAAGGGAAAAACATCAAAAATTACCTGGAGACAATGAAAATGAGCACACAACAACAAAAAATCTACGGTACACAGTGAAAGTAGTCTTAAGAGGGAAATTCATAGCATTACAAGCCTACCTGAAGAAAAAAGAAAAAATTCAAATAAATAATCTAACCTTACACCTAAAGGAACTAGAAAAAGAACAACACACAGTTGAGTAGAAGAAAGAAAATAATAAAGATCATAGTAGAAATAAATGAAATAGGATGTAAAAAAAACAACTCACTCATATCAATGAAAGCAAGAGCTGGTTCTTTGAAAAAATATACAAGGTTGATAAAATTTTAACCATAGCCATAAGGAAAAAAGAGAGGACCCAAATAAATAAAATCAGAAATGAAAGAGTAGAAGTAAAAACTTACACCACAGAAATACAAAGGATTATAAGAAAATATTATGAACAACTATATGCCAACAAATTGGACAACATGACAGAAATGGATTAATTCCTAGAAACATACAATCTTCCAAAGTGAATAAAGAGGAAACAGAAAATCTGAACTGATGATCAATTACAACGAATGAAATTGAAGCAGGAAAAAACCTCCCAACAAACAAAGGCTCTGGACTGAATGGCTTCACAGGTGATTTTACCAAATGTTCAAAGAAGAACTAACATCCATCTATCCTTTTCAAACTATCCCAGAAAATTCAAGTGGAGATAAGCTATCCAAGATCATTTTAGGAGGCCAGTATTACCCTAATTCCAAAACTAGATAGACACTACAAAGAAAGAAAATTATAGACCATATCGCTGATGAACACAGATGCTAAAATCCTCAACAAAGTATTAGCAAACCAGATCCAGCAATACATTAAAAAGATCATACACCATGATCAAGTGGTATTTATGCTAGGGATGCAAGTTTGGTACAATATCTGCAAATCTGTAAAGATGATACACCACTTAAACAAAATGAAGGGTTAAAAACATATGATTATATCAATAAATGCCCAAAAAGCACTAGATAAAATCCAGCACCTATTTACAATAAAAACTCTCAGCAAAATGGGATGAGAGGGAACATACCTCAATGTAATAAAGGCAATACATGACAAACCCACAGCCAACATCATACTCAATGGGCAAAACTAGAAACATTTTCCTTAAGATCAGGAACAAAACAGGGATATCCACTTTTACCACTCTTATTCAATATAGTACTGGAAGTCCTAGCATGGCAATCAGACAATAAGAAGAAATAAAAGGCATCCAAGTTGGAAACAAAAAAGTAAAACTGTCACTGTTTGCAGATAACATGATACTATGTAAAGAAAACCCAAAGATTCCACCAAAAAACTACCAGAACTGTTAAATGAATTTACTAAAGTATCAGGATACAAAATATTCAGAAATTGATTGCATTTATATACACCAATAATCAACTATCAGAAAGGGAAATTAAGAATACAATCCCATTTACAGGTGCCTTAAAAAATACCTAGGAATAAACTTAACCAAGATGTAAAAGACCTGTATTTAGAAAATTATGAGACAATGAAGAAAGAAATTGAAGAAGATATTAATAAATGGAAGCATATACCATGCACATGGATAATAAGAATTAACATTATTAAAATATTCATATTACACAAAGCAATCTATAGGTCCAATGCAATTCCTATCAAAGCACCAATAGCATATTTCACAGAAGTAGAATAAATATTCCAAAAATTTATATGGAACCATAAAAGTCCCTGAATAGCTACAGCAGTTTTGAGAAAGAACAACACAGTCAGAGGAATCATGCTGATATCAAACTATACTGCAAGGCCATGGTAATCAAAACAGCATGGCACCGGCATAAAAACAGACATATAGATCAATGGAACAGAACAGAAAGCCCAGAAATAAACCTATACCTGTACAGTCAATTTATATTTGACAAAGGAGACAAGAACATACAATGGGGTAAAGACAGTCTATTTAATAAATGGTGTTGGGAAAACTGGACAGATACATGCAAAAAATGAAACTAGAACACCTTCTTACACCATATGCAAGAATAAATTCAAAATGGATTAAAGATTTAAATGTAAGACTGGAAAGCATAAAACTCCTAAAGGAAAATATAGGCAGTAAAATCTCAGATATTTCTTGTACCAATATTTTTTCTGAAATTCCTCTTATGGCAAGGGAAAGAAAAGAAAAAAATAAACAATGGGACTACATCAAACTAACAAGTTTTTGCACAGCAAAGGAAATTATCAACAAAACAACAAGAAAACCTACTAAATAAAACATATTCACCAATGATACATCCAATAAGGGTTTAATGTTTAAAATATATAAAAAACACAGACAACTTAAAACCATGAAAATAAACAATCCAATTACAAAGTGGACAGAGGTATTGAATAGACACTTCTCCAAAGAGGACATACAGATGACCAATAGACATATGAAAAGATGCTCAACATCACTAATCATCATAGAAATGCAAATGAAAACCACAGTGAGATACCACTCACAATTGTCAGAATGGCTATCATCAATAAATCAACAAACAAATATTGATGAGGATGCGGAGCAAAGGGAAACTTCATGCACTGTTTGTAAGAATGCAGATTGGTGCAGCCATTGTGGAAAACAGTATGGAGAGTGCTCAAAAAATTAAAATTGGAACTGCCTTATGACCCAGCAATTCTATGATTCTACTTCTGAGTATATATCTGGAAGAGACCCAAAACACTAATTTGAAAGTATTTATGCACCCCTATTTTCATTGCAGTGTTATTTACAATAGCCAAGAAATGGAAGTAACCCAAGTGCCCACCTGTAGATGAGTGGTACATGTATGAAGGGGTACCCCCCAAAATGGAATTATCTTCTTAAAGGTGGGCCCCTTGTAGTATAGGCTTCTCCCACTAGGTGAATGTTCTAGGAATCCACCTGTATCAATGTACCAGCTGGTGTTGTGAGACGCTACATTCAGCTTCAGTGAATTTTTTTTTGAAGACTCTTTCAACACATTTGTGCCCATTTCATGATGGGTGATTTACAAGTTCACCTGCCACACGTTGCTGAGTGTTCACCAGTTTTTGGCCAAAATGGCATGACCTCCATGCCCCACCCTCCCTAATCTCCCGATCTCACCCAAAGCAACTTTTTTTTTGTTTCCCAGGATGAAAAAAGTTCTCAAAGAGAAATATTTTGCTGATGTGCAAGAGGTGAAACAAAAAACAGTAGAAACACTAAAAGGCATCGGTACTGATGGGTTCAAAAACTGTTTTGAGCGGTGGAAAAAATGCCCAACAGGTACATTGCATCAAATGGAGAATACTTTGAAGGTAACTGAAGTTTAAACATGTAAGAATAAATACACTATTTTTAATAAATAAATGATAGCTTTTTGGGTTCCCTCTACCTTGTGTACAATGGAATATTACTTAGCCGTAGAAAATAAGGAAATCTTGCCCTGGCTGGGGTAGCTCAGTGGATTGAGCATTGGCTTGTGAACCAAAGGGTCACTGGTTGGATTCCCAGTCAGGACACATGCCTGGGTTGTGGGCCAGGTCCCCAGTTGGGGGCACATGAGAGGCAACCACACACAGGTTTCTCTCTCTCTTTCTCCCTCCCTTCCCCTCTCTCTAAAAATAAATAAATAAAATTGTTTTGTTTTTTTTTTTTTTAAGAAGGAAATCTTACCATTGCACAGCATGGATGGGTCTAATGCTAAGTGATACCCTCTAATGCTAGAGGGTATAATGCTAAGTGAAATAAGTCAGTCAGAGAAAGACAAGTACCATATGATTTCATTTATATGAGGAATCTCAAGAACAAAATCAACAAAGAAACAAAATTAAAACAGACTCATAGGTACAAAGAGCAGACTGACGGTTGCCAGAACTGAGGGGGTTGGGGGCCAGGTGCAAAAGGTGAAGGGATGAATAAGAACAAATTGGCAGTTACAAGATAGTCATGGGCAGTAAAGTACAGCACAGGGAGTGTAGTCAGTAACATTGTAATAACTCTGCGTGGTGCCAGGCGGGTACTGGAAATGCTGGGGAAATGCTGTGAAGCATGTGAGTATCTAAGCGCTATGCTGCACACTGGGAACCAAGACAAAAATGATATTGAATGTGAACTGTCATTGAAAAATAAAAAGTTTTAGAAAGGGTGTATATCCATAATCAGTGATCTACTCCAGTATTCTGTTTCAGATATTAAAACTTCTTTGTCAGGAAACATGGCTACTTTCTTTCTTTTTAAAAAAAATTTTTGGTTGTCAAATGATCTTTAATTAAAATATTTTCCTTTGTTGTGATTCTATTTTATTGATTTGTGGGTGGGAGAGAGAGAGAAACATTGATTTGTTGTTCCACTTATTGATGCACTCATTGGTGGATTCTTGTATGAGTATGTGCCCTGACTGGGGATCGAACCTGCAACCTTGGCATCTTGGGATGATGCTGTAACCAACTGAGCTACCCAGCCACGGCCTATGGTTATTTTCTGTGATGGTGGATCTCAAAGTGTGGTGTTCCTCCCTCTGGACTCACCAAAAAACAATCTCGGGAGGTCCTATGAGGTCAAAACTATTTTCCTAATAATACTATGCCATTATCTGCCTTTTTACACCAAATTGTAAACATAGCCATTATATTGTTCACTGTCAAGGACTGCCTGTAAAAAAATAAGTAAATAAATTGAGAAATAAATAAAATTTAAGATGTCCGTTTCATTTAAAAGTGTTCTTGGTAAAAACAACACAAATTCTTCATGCTGTCCAGTCTCAGCCCTTGAGTACACCTCTTTTGAATATCCGTGTGGCAAGACGAGCGGTATACACAAAGCCGCTGCCCTGTGTGCTGAAATAGGGGCTATCTTGAGGAAAAGCACTTGTTCTTTGGATTGCAAGCTGAACTACCTCCCTCTTTTCATGGAATACCATTTTGACTTAAAAGAATGACAGGTAGACAAATTATAGTTATTGAAACTTGGGTATTTAGGAAACATTTTTTAAAAGATGAGCAAAGTAGGCCTGTCACTTCAGTAAAAACAATTGACAGTGTTTGTTGCCAGTGATAAAATGTGGGCTTTCATGTGAAAATTAGAATTTTATAAACCTTGCAGCTGCCACTGTGAACTTGACAGCTTCCCAGTATTTAAAGACCTTTCCCAAGGGATAGGTGATGTTATTAATGAATGTGATTTTTGTTTGGGTTTGTAGATAACATGTGATCTGCATGTCACAATGAACCAACGTATTCTGCATGAAAATGCATGATGTTATAAGATCATGCATGGGTAAAATATTTGAGGGGGAGCAGAGTCTGTCACCCCAAATATGATCTTTGGGACATTATTTTAAGCAGGTTATTTCTAAGACGTGAAAGACTCAGGGAAAACATTTGACCTTCCCTCTAACTGCCTTAAAGAATTTAGATAGGATCTGCTCCAGGAAGAAGCTATTATCACCCATAACTATAGTTTAATGTGAATTAAGTATGATAGGGAGGAAGCCTGCAAAGCTTGTTTGATCAAAGTCCTCAGGTGGCCTAGCAAACATTTATTTCCCAAACATTTGCTTTTCTTCCTCCATGTGAATTGCCTTCCTGACCTTTGAAGTGCCAAACCACAATATCCCCCACATTTTTCTGTAGCTCAAAATGGCACATGAGCCTTAACTGCCCATCATCTGTCCTCGGGTCTCATGGAGTCTCCATTTGTAAGGGTATGTATTAAGTTTGGTCATTTTGTCCAGCTAATCTGTCTCATGTTAATTTGAGTATTCATCCAGACAGAAGAATTTAGAAGGATAGAAGGAAAATTTACTTTATCCTTCTGTATATATTCATTCAAAGTGAGAAACAGATATATTGATTTTAATATGATAGAATATGAAAAGGTCAGCTGTCAGATTGCAACCAATCTTTAAGACATTGCAACTTGTCAAGTTTTGGTGAAATATCAAAGAATATCCATAATCATCCTGAAAAGAATGTTAAAATCCTCCTCCTTTTCAAGTTTGGTTTTGATTTCTAAGTTTCTCTTCAGTAGGTCAGTATAGATCTACACAGCCATGGTTCTTAATCTTTTTTTGTTAACTAACAAACCTGAGGAAAACACCATAAACACCTCTGAAATGTGGTTTGGTCCTACTGGGCAGGGAATAGCATCACCTTAGTGTCTACTGTATTCCCAGCACACAGCTGAGAGCCTTGCATGTAGTGGGTACTCAACAAGTCCTTCGCTGGACTGAATTAACTGGAATCCTGGCATTGATCTTCATCTCATACTGTGCTTACTCACATTTTGGAGTACGCCATTTCTCAGAGCAAGAATTTTATTTTGTTCCAAACCAAAACAATCACTGTTCACAGGCATTAAAGAAGAAACGTGGTTTGACCACTGCATCCTAGACATAAGGGGGAAAAGGCAAATCACAAAATCCTACTATAAAATTCATTCATTAAACTTTTTTTTTTTGCTTAAAATTGGCAATGTCTATAAGTGCTGCTCCAGAATACTAGACTCAGGCTGCCTAGGTTTAATTCTGGCTCCACTATTTACCATCTGTGTAACTTTGGCTAAGTGTTTAACAACCCATCTGTGCCGCAGTCTCCTCATCTGTAAGATGGGGTATTAATAGTGCCCATTTTTAGGGGTATCTTGAGAATATAATGAGCTAACATGTATAATTCATTTAGAGTTTTATGTATTAGAACAGTGAACTTAGAACAGTGTATTGCACTTGTTATCAATAAATTTTCCCAATATTCCATAAGATAGGGAAATACATAAAATACATGAGCATGTTATATGATATATAATTGTTCATAGTGAATAAAAGTACTTTTGAATATTTTTTTTATTGTGGTTCAAGTACAATTGTCTCCATCTCCCCACCTACCACTCTCCCCGCCCTTTTTGAATCTTTTTAAAACCATGGCATCCATAGAAGATAATATCTGTATGGTACACTGGGCGAACAGGTGGCTGCTCATGACTTCAGTTGAATAGTCCAGGGGCTCCCACCCCCAGAACCTGCTTGGCTAGCCCACGGGTGAAGGGAACAATATCTTGGTATCTTGTAACACAGACATACCTGTAGCCTATTGTCTTCCCTAAAAACAGATGAGGTATTTTTGCTCCCTCCTCAGACTATTTTCAGTTTAAAAGAAATTACTAACCCATTATTGGGACACCATGCCATTTGTTTTTAACCGCTTGATAAATGGTCAGAAATGATAACATTCCAGATTCTCTGAAACAGTCCTGATTTTACATGCTGTAATTTTCTCATTTTTTGATTCTATAGACCTCAGGCAGGATTCAGGAATCTGTAACTTTAATAAGTGGTGATTTTCTTGAGGGCTATACTTTGAGAACTACAAAAAAGGTAAAAGAAGTGGGTGAAGACTGAGGTTAAGGTTGGAGAAACAGACAAAGGTATAACCAGTCTGGCTTGGGAGTCTGATGTGTGCCCTGGTGGCAATGGGACAGAGGACTTTAAGCAAAACAGTGAGTGTCACGACTAGACTGATGTTTTAGAAAGGTCATTCCAAGTCTATTTTGCAGGAGACAGAGGCTGGGAGGGAGACTTAGTGAGGCAGTGAGGATAACGATGGAGAAATGAGAATGGTTAAGGAAGATATTTTGGAGGTTGAACATCCTGAATTTGGATGTGAATGTAGTGTGTTGGGGTTTGGTGGGGGCAGGCGGAGTAGGAGGAGTTCAAGATACTTTCTGAATTACCGCAAACCTGGAAAGGGGGCATACAGGTCAGCCTACAAAGAAAAGGACAGATGCAGCATAAGTAAGGCCAAGGAAATCCAGGGGAAATATTGCTAGTAAATTTTAAAATCTGTTACCTGAAAATAAGAAAAAGAAAACTGCATTTGATTTAGTTTCTGAAACTTATCAAATAAAATCACCATTGGGTGTCATGAGAGCTTCCTAAAATCAGGCTTTCTACCTCAGGTTTAACAATAAGCCCAAGCAAAAATTCTTCTGTTTCAGGGATTGTTTGATCACTCCTCTGGTTCTATAAAGCACCTAAAAGGGGGATAATTCTTCCTTTGCTACACAGGGAGAGAGGAAGGAGAAATGAATTCACAGTCCTGAAGCAGGCCCTCAGGGGCCTTCTTCCAGAACTCTGTGAGTGCATTGCCAACATATTACAGAATCAGTTTGCAGGTGTATAAAATGTGCTGGTCCTTCTAAAATTTAATTTATTTGCATTAATGAGACATGCCTAAAGATAAAATTCCCTCATATTAGAATTACATGTGCATTAAGGAGTTTCTCAGAAATAAAGGATATTTCATCTGGAGGCTGGTAAGACTTTTTTCACATGATTACATAAGAAAAGAACATTGTAATTTGTAAGCCAGGCCTTTATGCCCTGCCATGGACACAGCCTCAGCAACAAACAGGGACAGGACAAAGCCGTGGTTATGGAGTAATAACTGGCACTAAGAATAAAACAGACTCACAGCTAGAAGGGTCCCAATTATACCTTTATGAGTCAGACTAGGCTTTCTGGTTTGCCCAAATGTAGTGATAGTACCCTGGTCAGGCTGGCACTCATAGGTCTGTAACCTTGATCTTAGGAACTGAATGTTGTCCCAGGTTCTTATTTATCGAGAGACAATGACAGCCACTTGCTCTTTCTCACAACATTCCATGGGCTTTTGTTGATAGAATACTCTTGAAAATCAGGCTTGCTCACCACCTCTGCCTACACTCCCAGACTCTTAGAAGTAGAAACTGTAGACTTGATTCTTGCCACCAAGAAGCTTACCATCTATGGGCAAAAGAAAGTTCAAGTACACAGGTGCCATACTATATGCTATCTAACTCCAGCATGATAAAACCAAGTCCTATAGGACTAGGGAGGAGAAAAGGATCACTCTGGGGTGATTAGTAAAGTTTTCATAGTTGATTAGAACTGAGGCTTAAAGTATACTGCCCCTGCTTAAGTTGAATTCGGGTATCATCTATTAGTTTTCTATTACTGTGTAACAAATCACGGCAAACTTAGCTCAAAACAACATTCATTTAGCTTATAGTTCTGTAGGTCGGAAGTCTGGGCAGATTCAACTGGACTCTCTGCTTACAAGGTCAAAATCCAAGTGTTGGTCAGACTGGGATCTTTTCTGGAGGCTCTCAAAAAGACTCTGCTTCTAACTTTATCTGGGTTGTTGGTAGAATGCAGTGCGTTGAAGCGAAGGTCCTCAAGTCCTTGCTGGCTGTCATCATGGGGCCACTGTCGACTAGAGGCTACCCACCTTCCTTCTCACAGGGTCTCCTCCGCCTTTAAAGCCAGCAATGACATACTGAGTCGTCACACTTCAAATCTGACTTCCACTACTGGCCAGAGAAAAAGCTCTGCTTTTTATTGACTAATTTTTTTTCAAACTAAAATGACTTTATTTTCCACTTCACACATAGCTGTTTTATCTTTTTTGATAATGTAAAAATTAGTAGCTGTTATTTGTAATTCAAGCTCTAGCACGGGTTATCCCAAAATGAATACTCTACTAGCTTACTGGCGCAAGAG
Organism: Glossophaga mutica; assembly: GCA_039655065.1. Taxonomy (NCBI): domain Eukaryota; kingdom Metazoa; phylum Chordata; class Mammalia; order Chiroptera; family Phyllostomidae; genus Glossophaga; species Glossophaga mutica. The sequence continues at coordinate 142,629,798 of CM077308.1, forward strand.
GGCTTCAGAATTTGTACCACATGAACAGATTTTAGAAGATGCCCTGGTCCTTTTGGTGACTACACTTTCTTGGATGGGAATTCAAGATAGATTTGTCACAGAACAAACTCCAACTTACAGTGCATTTTTTAACAGCAAGGCTCTAGTATATTTTGGAAATGTAATAATAAACTACAGTTATTTTTTTCATGTTTTACTGAAAAAAAAACCCCACAATTATATAAATTCTTTCTACCTCAGTCCACTGGATATACATCTCCCCAGAAAACATCTGTTACAGGCACTATTGATAACTTAGCTTTCAGCTTTAAACAGTTATTTGGTAGTATCACTGTTCTTTATTTTATGGCTTCTTAAAAATTAAATTCTTAAATATTTGAAAATTACTCATTCTTTTCTGATAGTTCATACACACACACACAAAAGATATGAACATCAGCTTGGACAATTATAAAGCCTTAAAAAATCAGTGTTTTTAAAAAAGTTATTCAATAACTGAAATTAAAAGTACAGAAGTGAAACAAACAAACAAAAACTCATTTAAAAATTCCATACATGATCCCCTTCACAAAATGAATCTATAATCTTTGTCAGGAGTGGGGGGGGGGAGAAAAACAGAAACGCTCCTTTTAAGATTGGATACATTAGCAACATAATTTTAATATATGGTTTATAAAACTATATATATATTACAAACTAACATATAAAACTAATTTGCCCAACTTTTTCTAACTTAGGGAAAAGAACTTTGGTTACACAGTCAAAGTAAATACACTAGACTCTTTTTCTATCATAAATAATGTTTTGTGGTTTGGTCATTGGATGATTTGATCATTAGAAATATCTTAAATCAGCTGACTTACCTGCTAAAATTTGTTTAGACTTTAAGCTTCCTAAAGCCTTAGATAGCCTTTATATTAATTGTAAGTAATGTTATTAAACGTATATAGTTGACTTTTTTATTTGGAAATGTACAACAGTTTTCCTATAAGTCTTCAAAGAAGTGTTCTTTTTAATTTAAGCCTATATACAGTGAGTAGGTCAAGATATTTTAAGAAGGAATTTTAATATCACATTTATTGTTGTTTTTTAAACCCTGGACTTAAAAAATGGATTGTTTGAAGGGTTATTTTGAAAGTGGAAAAAGCTCTGCTTTTAAAGGGCTCTCTGTATTTTAAGGTCAACCAACTTGGGACTGTAATTACATCTGTAAAATCTCTTCACAACATTACCTAGATTAGTTTTCATTGACTAACCAGAGGGCAGGAATCTTGGGAGCTATATTTAGAATTCTTCCTGTCACAAGGATATTCTATGAACCTATCTTAAGGCATTTGTCAATCAGTTTATCAATTCAATCATCTGTTGGTTAATTATTAACTGCATTGTACCATCATGGTCATGCTAAGTGGAAACTTAATTTTAGTCTGAAAGATCTTTCAGGTGCCTCAAAACTTGAAGTCTACTCCAGGCTTTAAAAGAGTTAAATATTTTCAATAAACAATTAAATATAACATATTCCAATGGTAATTCAAAGTGTGTCAATAAAGACATGTAGCATGTAACAGCATTACTTGGGGCGCAACACTACTTTCTTCCTCATTCCTGCCTAGGAAGCCGAAGGTTAACTCCCCGTTTCTCGGACCCGCACCCCGTTCACAGAGACTCACACCGTAATGGGTCAGTGTTACCCATTTCTTCATCTACGATGATCTCCCCTGTTCCTCACACATGCTTCGATTTTCTTTTGCTTCTGGAACTTCCAGACATATGATGCCTTTCCATCCATTACACCTACAAACATGTCATCCCCACTTCAAGACTTTGTTCAAATCCTTTCTCCGTGCCTTCTGATCATGCCCTCCTTTTTTCTCTATGCAATCTGGCAATCGATAGTATCATTGGGTTATATCATTTTTATTTCAATCTTAATTCTATAATACATGCTCATATATATTTTAAATTTTTCTTAATGACAGTGTCTTTTTTTATATTACCCCAAAGTATTTAGCCTAGGAAAAGCCTTGAAAAATACTTGTAGATGTGATTAATGGATCTGATTGGGAAAATCTGACAGTTTCCCATGATTTACCGCTATATCACCATCCATTAGTTGATAGATGTCTGAAATATTGTTAAAAAATAATCATGGCTTTAACAAACAAGCAACATAGGACCTCCTGGTTGAGGCCTCGTGCTTCCTTTCCATTTATGAACAGGCTTCCGGCTGGAGCTTTTTAAGAAGTGGTCAGTGGTGCTGATATTACCAAGCAAATAACTATTTAATGCTCTAGAACTGAGAAGCATTCTTTTTTTTTTTTCTTTTTCAACTCTATTGAGATACAATCGACATACCGTAAGTTTAAAGTGTACAACTTGTTGATTTGTGACAGGTGTTCTTATCAATAGCTTTCTAACTTAGCTTTTCTGTGACTGTTTTCTTTCTTGCAATTTATATCACGAAAGCAGCTGCCTTCCTTGTCCATGGCAATAATGTTGTGTCTGGAAGCAGCAGCTCACACTGGAACTACATTTCCCAGCAGCCCCTGCATTCATAGGTGGCCATGTGATTAATTTTTGCCAATAAAATATGAGGGAAAATGACATGCGGCAGTTATGAGTGTTGCTCTTAAAGTGTTCAAAGTTCTTTCCTCTTCCTTTAATTGGATGCAGCAAGATATCAAGACTGTAGGGGAGCAGATTCTTAGATGGGGGAGCTTGGAGCCATGATTCTGCAGGTGGAATGGAGCTGCTACTGACTGAAATATTCACCCTGTTTTATGAGTGAAAAACTTCTGCTGGATTTTGACCATGTCCTTTAGGGTCCATTTATTTCAGGAATTCAGCCTTGCATAACTAGTACGGTTCATTTTTGTACGTTTTCAAGTATTCAGTAGACATGTAGTGTTCCTCCCATAGCATACACTTATTCAGAACCCTAACAAGGGAGGTAAGAGCCAAGTGGTCACTGAGGAGAATGCCACTAGGCTCTGATTCCACGGAATAGCTGTTTTCATCTTTGTAGGAAGAAATAATCTTAGGAAACTATTTATAGTAATTGAAAGCAGAACTTCTAGTTAGCAATAGCTCTGAGGCAATGCGGTTTGGGTTTTGATCGGTTTGTGGCTTATGGTCAAGGGGCCTTGCTGGATGGCCCATCTCTGCCTCACCAGAAAAAGTAGAGAGAAGCTAAATTCCCTTCTACCTAAGGCCAGAACAATGTCCTCTTATGTCAGTCCCCTCTAATTTGAATTCTCCCCAGGTAGATGTTTACATTTTACATCTTTCAGAAAGGGTTTTCTGACCACCATCCTCTCCCTGCCTAGGAAAGGATGAGATGCCCTTTCTTGAAGTATCCCCAGAATCCTGTAAATCTCTATCATTGCTCTCACCACATTATGCCTCTGCCTCCTAACCTCCCTTTCCAGTTAGTCAGGCCCTTGATTTGAGTGCAGGGACACTTTGTTCATCTTTCGGTCTCTCTGCCTAGTCCAGTGCCTGGTATACGGTAGATGTTTCAAAAATGATGGTTGAATGAATAAAGGAATTTAAGGGCCTCACAGGATGGTAGTTCTCTGCTTATCTCCATGGGAGACAACTTCATAATGGTCACCACTGACATCATTGCCAAGCCCCTCTCAAAATCTTTTTTTCTTATTTTTTAAAAGATTTATTTGTTTTTTAGAAAGAGGGGAAGGGAAGGAGACAGAGGGAGAGAAATATCAATATGTGGTTGCCTCTCACATGTCCCCTACTGGGGAACCTGGCCTGCAACCCAGGCATGTGCTCTGACTGGGAATTGAACCGGTGACCCTTTGGTTCACAGGCCTACCCTCAATCCACTGAGCTACACTAGCCAGGGTTTTTTTTTTCTTATTTTTGATCTCATGACTTTTCACTTTCTACTGCTTGAGTCTTCCACTGTGTTTGTTTAAATGAGCCAGACCTATGTGGCTTCTTAAGATATTTCTTTGAAAAAAAGTCTCTCTTGATGATTAATTTTTAATATTCTCAATTATTTTCTACATTAGATCCATGGCATCAAGAGTTAGGACTGAGGAGTAAAGAGTGGCCTGAACCGAAAGTCGAGAAAACTTGAGTTTCACTATCTCTTAAGCTTCAGTAAAATGCTCCCCCAAAAAGCCACTGTAAAATGATTATGAGTGAATTAGAAAAGAGTACACCTTAGAACCATTCTTAAGACAAAATGCTCCCTAGACATAATGATAATTTTTAAAAACAAATAAAAGCAGAACTTGGTATGGGGCCTCTGAGAAGCAGAGTTTGAAAACCATAAGCCTAGATCACTTCCAAGGGCCCTTTCACCTGTAAAAGCCTGTGGTTCTATGTAAATTAATTGCCCTGTATTTTTTACATGTAAATGATGTGATCTTTGGTACCTTTAAATCTGTCTAATAATGAATGGCACTGGATATTAGCTGTATCTAATAAAATTATCTTCTGTTGACATAACATTTTACAGGGGCATTTATGGAGGCCGTGGGCACTGTGGTTACCAGCATCATGGACTTTGAAGACAGACAGAACTGAATTCAATTTCTGTCACCTCCGAGAACTAGCCCTGTGACTTGGGCAAGTTAGATAATCTCTGTAAGCCTCAGTTTCCTCCCCTGTACGTGGGATTAGAATGCCTGCAAGACTGGCTGTCAGAGGGATGAAATGGGACACTGTACATAGGCTTTCAGCATAGTGCCTGGCATGTGCTACACTCTCTATAAAAATTAACTGTAGTTATCACATTTATTATTTCATTTAATTTTCATAATACAAGCGTTTCTACTATTCTTATTTACAGAAAAAGTTGAGACTTAACAAAGTGAAATGACGTGCCCAAGTTCACTGTGTAGGGCAGAACAAGTGTTCTTTCCACCACCCCACTCAGAATTTCAGTGAGAGGAGGAACTTAGAATAACAACCTCAGGGAGGGAAAGTGAAATGGAAAGATCCAGGTTGGGAGCCACAGGAGCGAACCCTAATGACCACATAGGGATGACCCCCAGACAGGGCAGGGGTGGAGAGGAGGATTCCAGGGACAGATCTTACTAACTTACAAAAGTGAATGAGACTGAGACGTTGTCTCAGCAGAAGAGCACAAGCCAAGATGTCACAGTGACCTCCCCACCCACACAAGTCCCCAGCCCGTGATAGGGGTGGGGCTTGTCCTCCACCCAGATGGGGCTTCTGCACACAACAGGTACTCACCGAACATTTTCGAAGTGGTCTGGGTGATAAGGCTTCTCCTTTTATCTCCCGACCTCCACCCACCATAATTTGGAAGACTTTCCTTGCCCTTGAAATTCTGAGGGATAAAGGACATTGCTTCTTCCTTCCTCAAAACAAAAACAAGACTCCTCCTTGACAACTGAATTTTGTATAAAGTAATTGATTGATCCTGACACTCCATTAACTGTACTTTAGACAGCAGCTCCTGCCTCCTTTCCTCCCTTCTCCTCCTTCTGCCTACACTGAAGTCATGGTGTCTAATTTAGTTCACCATTATAATTTCTACCCACAGCAAGCTGATATCATTGCAAGCAAGCACAGCCTTAGACGACTCTGAGACAAAGAGGCAGAGACCCAAGAAAGAAAATTAAGGCACATATTCATTTCTCCCTGCATTTCCTGCCCACTCATTTGTCTATTGTCCTATTGTACTATGGAGCCTGCTCTTTTACAAGAATATCTGTGGTTCAAAAGCACATTGCAGAGACGCAGACTGAAATTCCCTTATTTCTAAAGTATAGTTCTATATATATATATATATATGCCATATTTTTGGACCATAAAGACACACCTAGGTTTTAGAGGAGGGAAATAGGAAAAAAAAATTTTTGAAGCAAAAAATGTGGTAAAATATTTAATAACATAAATAACATAATATTTCACCAATGCAAATGTAAACAGAACTCAACAGCATCATTAAGAACCATTATTCCTCCCAAATTTGGGGAGTAAAAGTGCGCTTTATAGTCTGAAAAAATATGTCATTTATTGTACTGGATATAGATATTACTGAGGAGGAAATGCAAGTGTTGGTCTGGTTCCCTCTAATTGATTTATATATTTGAATTGTTTTCATTTTAGAGAAAATTATAAAAACAAAGGACCAGAAGGGTTAAATCATCACAGAATGGCCTGTCCTCATTACTTGTGTGAAGTCCCCACTGCATCACAGGGACAGCATGTTAAATCAATAGAGACTTGAGCTGTTAATTTCCAAAACGGAAGAGATGATTGAACTAAAATAGCCTATGCCGAGTCTCTGCCCATTGGGAACGGAAGTCCCTTTAGTTTCAGGTCTTTCTACAATTAGGTAAGTTCCAGGAAGATCATGAGCCACTTTACAAAATTTCCTGATTTATTGTTGGGGGCAGGGGCTTTGCTGACATAAAAGCCTTAGTTTTGTACAGCACTACTTTTACAACAAGGCGATAAGAGGTATAATAGGCATATCTGTATAGGTGTATACAGGTGAAGTGTGATGAAGGTGGGGAGGGGCTGGGGAGATGGGGACACGTCAAGGTCAGTAACAGGTAAGTCTCTTGCCTGTGTTTAACTTCATCTTCTCTCTTTCCCTGGGATATGACTCTGCATAGGAAGTGGAGGGGAGGAGATGCCACTTTCAAATTACACTGCTCCACGGCCATCTTTCCTTACTCCCTTTCAAGCAGAGGCTTGCATTGGCCAGGCTCGCCATCGATGCCTTTTGATCAGGTTTGTGTATCAGATACTTGCAGGGTCTAGGGAGGACCAAGGTGATAAAATAAAGGGCAGCTTTTCCTGGAAGTTACTTCATAATGCCACTTCTTGGTGGTCTGTTGCTTGTGAACTGGGTCATCATCCTGATTACCTTTTACACACACAGACTGTGGAAATTCACAGAGAACTAGGCATTTTTCAAATAAATGTCATCTGATTCTAATTTTTTAATGAGTTCCTCCCTTTTTTATTTCTCATTCTTGTTCATGACTTCTTCAAACTAAGAGTCTGTCGCAGCTGGCTGGGGTTTCATTTTTTTTTTTTTTTTAATCTAAAAAGATTCCTTTCATTCTTAGAATGGCCGTGAACGCTAAGCGGCCATCTCTGAGCTACTCCTCAGGAGCAGTGACAGCAGCACCCCTCCACTGGCTTTCCCCTCTGCAGCGGGAGTGGTTAGGAAGGAAAAGAAGGTGTTTCTCCTCCCCATCACCTCCTGAAGGAGCTCCCTCCTCCCAAAGAGTAGCCGATCTCCTCTGGCAAGGGGTGAGAGGCAGGCTGGATTTTGAGATCAGGAAGGGTACGTATCAGCTCCTTTTTTTTTTTTTAACCCTTCTCTTTCCTGCTTCCTGCCATTTGGTCTGTGCTGGGCCAGCTCTGGTGCTAAGCTAGTCCTCACCAGAATGGGTAAGAGAGTAGCAGTTCCCCCCCCCCCGCCCCCCGCCGACCCACCCTGCCCCGCCGCAGCATCACCACCACCTATTCCCTCAGTTGTACATGGGGGAAGCGTCTGGGGGCCTAGCTACGAACTTAGTCCACATGTGGCATGTGAGGTGTGGCACCTCCTGACTCTTCTGGATGGGGCTGCCTTCACTCCAGAGTGGTGATTCTCAGTCTTCCCCACATCAGAATTCTCTGAAGAGCCTTTAAAAATGCCCAGTCCTGGACTGACTTTAGGCACTTGAAACCAAACCGCCGGAGGTGGGGACCAGGCAAGTGTGTTTTCAAAGCTCCTGAGCGAGGGGAGACAATCTGCTTCCTACTGCACACCAGCAGCTTAAGGCGCTTGGCAAGTCAGCCCCTTTGAGCTGGCCTCTAGAGATGGTTCTCTCACAGCCCAGTCAGTGAGACGGGGCACGCCATCTCACTGAGACCTCCCACATTCACTTTCAGTCTTTCTAGTCTTGCTCTCCATCAGTCCTGGGTGCTGCCTTGCTCCTGTTCAGTTAGCATCACCTTAACTCCATTCAATTCTGCCATCTCTCTGCCTGAATGGCTGAGGCCACAGTGACCCACATAAGCCTCTCTCGCAACTGACGACAAGCTTATAAGCCTATTTGGAGCTTCTCATCCAACACTTACTGAACATCTATGATGTGTCAGGCTCAACGCCAAGTGTTTCGTATTATTACCACATTTAATCTTTACAACACCTAATGAGACAGACATCCTGAGATGATAAAAACCTTGTCCATGTGCCTTCCTTCAGGTTTGGTTTTCAAACACAGGTCTGGCTGACTCCAAAACCCACGGTCTCCACACTGCTACCCTGTTCTCAGTAGAAAAGACCTGGTTTCTGCCTGAAAGTGTTCGCAGTCTAGTCAGGAGGACGCACACAGGAGACATGCATGAGGGTAGGAGGGAGACTCAGGCTGTGGCAGCAGGTAGCAGGGGCACCGACCCAGAGGAGAGTCCTAGAAAAGATGGTACTTTGAATTGAACCCCAAAAGTTGAGTAATAGCTATTTAAATGAAGAACCCCACGTGCATAGATGTGGAATCCAGAGAAATCTAGGCTTCCTCAGGGACCTGCAAGAAGTTCAATATGGCTGGAGGGTGATGTGGAAGAAAGAGTAAGAGGTGAGGTGGACAGGCAGCTGGGGCAGGTCATGAGCCCTTCAGTCATGCTGGTAAGTTTCCCATTTTATCCTTTACACTGCTGTACAACCACCAACCAAACATGGCACGCTAGTACCACCATTTGCCTGGGCTTTCTTTCCCCTTTGGGCACTGTATCTTGAATAGATCAAGCTCCCTTGTGGGGCCAGCCTCTGGAATCAGGTTAGTTCCTTCTGGCCCAAATCCTATACCCTAAGTTGGCAGGGCCCTCCCTGTTTACTCTCATTCCCTTTTGGCCGAGGGCTGTGGCCTGACGCAGCATGCCTCGCTTCCCAGCCTATGGAACAGGAATGTGGGCCCCTGAAGATGCTAAGGCTGAGGCTGAAGATGATGAAGCCTGGGGTGGGTGGGGGCAGGGGTTCCCAGATCTATCCAGCTGCACGGAACGGGGGAAGAGGGAACACAGCAGAGGCTCACAGAATGGAGAAGCAGAACAGCAGAATTTGCTCCCAGCGGAGACTGGCTGTGGAACACCTTAAATTAGAAGTCTCAAAAAATGCGTTAGGGATCCCTGTTGCCCTGGCTGGCTCTGGGTGTGGTTCTTTCCAACAGAGGATGATTGGTGATGTTTTCCCAGCCCTATAATTCGACTTGTGATGAGGTAGAATTAAAGCTGAAATGTGAGTTCATAAATTGCCTAGTTGGTGAATAAGACTTTAAATCTCCTCAAAAAAGTTAAATACAAAATCATATTAAACTCCATAGCCATCTGCCTCCGATGATCTAATTTCAAAATTGAGTACAATTAATTTTTAATCCTCGGTCAGCTTTCCCACTGCCACCTGTCCCTCTCTGCACCGCCTCCCCCATCGGGTAGTGTGTGCTCGGGGAACTCGAGCCCATTTTAAATATTAACCGGAGCCACACCTACCTAGGAAGATGAATCCACACACACGCCTTCTCGTCTTCCGCCTATTATTACCAGTATAGTTGCTCATATATTTCTAAATGTAGTTCTGGTTAAAAATAAGTTTTGTAAACGAGGAATGTGGGGTGTGCCTGCCTCCACAAAAATCCCTTTGTTCTCTGTTAAGAAGTGAGCAGAGACGAGGGCTGCCTTTAAGGCGAAGATACTGCGTGAGTGTTTCAGCATGTCTTTCTGTTAGAAGCAGGGGTCACTGAATTTAGGGGAGAGATCCGGATGCTTTGAGGTTTTACAGCATAGACTTCCTTCCACAGCCACCCAGTTTTGGACGGGAAGAAATCCCATAAGAAAGGGTCCAGGAATAGACAAGGCATGACAGGCGGAGGCCAGTTATCACCAGGAAGCTGACATGATGAAGCATCCCCCAAGAACGGCTGACCAGGGCCGAATCAGCTAAGTCAGGAAGCCGCCATCAGCATCCTGAGAAGCCAGCACACTTTGGGAGAGGAGCCCTTCTGAGGGAGACCCTCTGCTGAGTGAGGCCTTTTCTCTGGATGAATTGATCCATGCATATTTTTTAATGGGCCTTGTTCTCCTTACTGGAGTTCTCATCGTCTATGGCAGGCACACTCACCCTCGGGGTCAGGAATACCAGGGTCTAATGTACTGGTAACAGCACAGATCCTTGTCAAAAGGACCAGGAAGAGGGCGGTGAGTCCTGGGGATATGATGGAGTAGACCATGCTCAGTGAAAGCGGAAGCCAGAAGAGGGTTGCTACTTGTTCGATACCCTTCTAAACAAACCCTGGGTTGTTCACATCCCAGGATTATTCGACTTAGGCAACCTAACGATCCTGAACCCAAAGAACAGCTGGCAACACTGTCAAGCCGAAAAGGAGAAAACAGACCCTACAGGCAGCCATCTGTGAATGCTGCTCAGCAGTAGTTTCTAGAAGCTACCAAATTTATGTCACCTGTGCTGGAACCAGCGTTGCCCCTGAAACCTTCTGAAGAAACCAATGTTAGCTATTTAATAACTGACCTGTGTGACTGGACAAGCTCAGTGTGGAGGGTGTTAAGTATTTGCTTTTATGTGGCCCCTAGCAAGTGCCACAGAAAAGCCCAGTTGAAGTTAGGCTCTTAAATGGAAACAAAAACTTCTACATGAAGAATGGCCCATTTGGGAAAATAAAGCTGATGGCAGTAAATGGGCTGGGCCTGGAGGTTAGAAACACTTTTCAGTGAGTCTGAGTAGAGGGCATTCAAGGGCTAAAAACTCATGTCAGCTACGCTTGGGCTCTGCAAAAAGAAATTCGATCACAAGTATAACACTTTTAACCACAACGATCGCAAAGAAAAAATTTTAAAGTAGTCATTAGTGAAGAAACAAGGCAATTATTAACATCAGGAAAAACAAAAGGTAACAAAGAAAAATAATAATACACTACAATGCTCTGCTTTCCTTGCGTGTGTATAATGATGTAAATACCAAATATTAATTTAACCAAAAATGACAATATCATTATATAGGGAGGACTATGGAGTGGAAACACAGGGACAGCTGAAAATAGCGCTACATCTTCACCTACCACGAGAGGAAGATAATCTTCTAAGTTGTTGAACCAAAAGAGAACAGCGCATGCATATTATATAAAATACAGCAGCGTGTAATGTCAGAGGAAGCAGGAAGACTAAGGGGAGTGGGAAGGAATGAGGAAGGAAACTGCTGAATTTCATTAGACTTTTAATGTGATTTGACTTCTTAAATTATGGGCATGTGTTCATTAAAATAATTTTTAAGTGGTCTCTCCAGAAGGACAAGACAGAACAGAACATCTTTACAGTTAAGAGTATGTTGAAAAGGCCAATTAACTTTAAGCTCCAAACACACTGGATAAAACAGGAACAGGTTAGGAAGCCAGAGGAAGGCCTAAGGCCCTTTTAATTGATTTAGGCACAGTTTGGTAACAGCTAAGTTTAACGATAAGAGTACTTAATTTGTTCCTAGATCCTGCAGGATTTTAAAACTTGTTATTGCTTCTATAATACTTATAATAGAATTAAGTAAAACTTTCTTTAAAAGAGGTAGCTTGGGAACAGAAGTACACAGAGTGGATCATGCTCTATACATCGCTCCTTTCATTGTCCAAACAGGAAGAATGTTCAACCAGCAGGCCTATGCATCCAGAAACATCGTTGTTACTCATCCAGTGCCAGCTACCCAAAGAGCAAGTGTATTGACTGGGGGGATTAATCATCCTCCATGCGATTTGAGAATATAATTGTTATGGATTTAATCCATTTCTTTATTCCTAGCTTGCTTTCAGAAATGCTAAATATAAAGGAATTTGTCCAAATTTGTCCTTTGGTGGCAGATAACACTGTTTAAGTAAACATGTCACATCGAATGGATGACAAATGTTGAGTGGACCTTTAATTTACCCTTTGACACAGGGTTCCTTAATCTCGGCGCTGTTAACATTTGGGATCAGCTAATGCTTTGCTGTGGGGGTCTAAACTGTGCATTGCAGGATGTTTCAAAGTAGACCTGGCTTCACACACTAGAAACCAGCAGTATCCATTCTCCCCAGTTATGACAACCAACAAATGTCTTCAGTAGCTCATCAAAGATTTAGGCTCAGTCTATATGATTAACTCTGCAGAAAAGAACATCCAAACAGTGATTAAAATTTATCATACTACTCTGCATCTGATAACTGAGACATGTTAAGTGAGAAGTTTCTCCCTAAAGTATAATTAGGCTATGTAAATTACTCAAGTATTTTTAAATCTGGAATAAAATTGAAGACAAAAAGAATCCCATTGTGACGTCCTGACACACTGGTTAAGTCTTTCTCCAGGGAGGGGAATCTTGCTCCCACCATCTTAATAATCTCTGTGCCAGCTGACCCTGCCCCAGCTTTCCAGAAGCCTGGGGTAGAATCATAGGTGTCTGAGTGAGCAAGGCACTCCAGGGAGGATGCCTGGCCTGAGTGAGGAGGACTGGGTCTGGGACATAAATAGCTGCTTCATCATCAAAGCCTCCTGCCCAAGAGAAGGCTTTCATGAGAACTCAGGCTCATTGTGTGAAAATTCAGATGACTGAACTATAATTAGCTCGATTAGTCAACATTTTAATTCATAGGATTCTGGCTTTGATGTGCTCCTTTCTCACAGAATCAAAGCTAATAATTCTGGAATCATAATTGGGAGGTGAGTGCCAGCTTGAAGCTTGGGGAGCTCCCTCACCTCTTTGGCAAGCCCTGCTTCCAAGACAGCCGCTTCCTGGCCGTGAATGAACCTGGCCCAGGCACCTCCACCTTGCCCCGTCACTCCTTGCTTCAGAGAAAATTTCCTGAGCACCTCCTCTCTGTGAGTCAGTACCTCCAGCATTTAGGTTCTAACTTTGTAGTGGTTGACATTAAACTATGATGGAGGTCAATACCTCCAAAGCCTGAGCAGCACAGACATAACAGGTGCTCAGTAAAGCTTTTTTTTTTTTTTTTGATATTGCTAAACAAACAGTGGAGCAGATTATTGTTTGGTTACCAATACCCATCCTTCCAGTTTCAGGAATAAAAATCTGATTTTAAACAACCAGTTACAGTGACTGTCTTCTTCTTGTTCAAACATAAGCACATGAGATAATTCTGGCCAATGAAATATGATGAGAAGTCTACGAGGGGATTCTCAGAAAGATTTCCTTGCTTAAAAAGATATACATACAAAGAGACAGTTTTCTCCAGCTATTGGATGCGGTTGTGTTTCCACGTGACACCTGAGACTGTGCCCCTACCCTGAAACCTTAAGGAAGACTACCTGAGGACAAAACGGGCTGAGGGTGCATCAGCGAGATGGAAGGATATGTGGCTTCTATGACATTGCTACACTGGGGATCAGCCATCCTTGAAGCTTCTTCTGGACTTCTTAAGTAGATGATATATTTTCCTTATTGTTAACCTATTCTCAGTTGGATTTCCCGGTGCTTACAGCCGAAAGGATTCTAATTGATCTAAGTGATTCACCAGACCTTTTTGCACAGGAAGGGATCTAGGTGAAAGACTAGCCTATCGGGAACTGGATTATAACAGCTACTGCTTACTGCGCATGAACCACACACATGCTCCGGAACCATGTGAACAGTGACTCTAAAGCTCACAAAAACGCTATGAGGTGATGTTCATTATTTGCATTTTATAGTTGAGGAAACTGAGGCTTTGACAGCGTAAACAAACTTATGCAAATCACCTGGTTACTACACAGGGCAACTCAGATTAAACCTAGATATGGTGTGATTCTGTTTTTCTCTACATTCCACCTCTCATTAGCTCTCCAAAGACATGGCAAAAGAGATGAGGGTGAACGCACACAGGAAGGCTACTTGGTTCGATGCTGTGAGACAGAAGGAAGAGAGGAATGGGCATTGCATCTCCTGAAACTGTCTAAATGAGCAATGAAATCATTGTTCTCCAAACATCCCTTACCAGAGACCTTGGAAACTGCTTCCAAACGAGTGAGAAACTCTCCAACATTTTGACATTGGGCCTCCAAATTAGTCTTGCAAACCTGGCCATGGCACCTAGGATTTGTTAAAGACCATCACTGTCTTCTTTCAAGCATCTCACTGACAAACATCCTGCCTGTCATATTTATGACACAGTCTCTGAAGACAAGAATAAAAAGGGTTTTTAATCCTAAACAGAAAAATATCTGTTTCCTGTGCCCCAAACACTCCCCACTTCTGCCCCAACACATAAAAACAAGGCACCCAGTAAAGACAGAGAACACTGTAGTGGTGCCAAGCTCCTGGGCCTAAGCTCTGGTCTCAGGTCTGATCCTGGTTTGCTCAAGAGAGGATTGATTCTGGCAAAGGCTTGGAAAGTGCTAGCGACTGAGTTTTACTTTGGGGGGATGCTGCAGGACAAGAGTGGGGAAGGGTGGGGGTTTCTTCCACACAAAGCCCTATTGAACCACTCCCTCTCTTTACATGACCCTGATCAAGCAAATTAATAAATTCCATACCCTCCCTACTTCCATTTTCTTCCCTTGTAAAACAGGAATAATAAAGACTGGTTGGCCATAAAAATCCAGAGACGAACATCAGCATCTGGCTGCTGTGAGCTCCCGGGGGTGCATGAGACAGACTAGGGATCATCACTGTCCCATCTCCAGTTTCCCCTTGTCTACCTCTCCCTTCTCCAACTCCCATCAGCCTCATGCATCTAATGGTCATGAAAGACGGAAGTTTCTTCACATTTCCTGAGGCACTGTAAAAACCGGTACATGGGCTAATCTCTGCACACCATACACCCCAAGAGCTCACGTGGGGCAGCTTGCGGGCATGGCACGCTGACAAACCTGGAGAGGTGAGAGGAGGTCCAGGCAAGAGGGTATGTCCACAGGTGTCATCTCTCTGGGCCAAATGCAGTGAAGAGGCCAAAGAAGAGAAAGGGGACCAGTAGGTGAAGCAACGTGGAGCTCACTGGTGACCATGAGAGGCACAGTTTGGGACTAACATGCTAACGGGCTGTGTTAAGGACAGAACAGGAGGGAAAGAAGTGTCTGCAGACAGCTCTTTCAAGGAATTTTGCTGTGAAAGAGATCAGAGAAATGGAAGAGCGTGTGCAATCAAAGGAGAGTTTAAGATAAGAGATATTAGAACATCTTTACAAGCTGATGAGAATATCCTTTCCAGAGGGAGAAATTGAGAATGCTGGAGAGAAAAGTGGTATTTATGGAAGGGAATACTTTAGGAAGGGGAGAAGTGAAGTGCTTTTTTCTCTCCGTGTGAGATCTTTCTGGTAACTTTATTTGCTCTGGTCTTCTGATGCACATCTGCTCCATGTGCCCTGTGAGGGCAGCCTGATCCAGGACAGAGGAAAGAGCTATGAGAAAGACGCCAAGCTAAGAGCTTCTCTTAGTGTCCCATACTGGTTCTAGGGTCCTAACTGTGGCAATCTGCTTCTCGGTTCTCTTCCTGATTTCCTAGTGTATTTTCCCCAAGGGCTGGGGCAGACGAATCTGCTCCACATTTTTCAAAGGTCAACAATTTTATGTCTGAGCTCCTTCAATAATATATATTGTTTTAGATTTTATTTATTTTTAGAGAGACAGGAAGGGATGGAGAAAGAGAGGGAGAGAAACATCAAGGTGTGGTTGCCTCTTGCACACCCCCTACTGGGCACCTGGCCCACGACCCAGGCATGTGCTCTGACTGGGAATTGAACCAGCAACCCTTTGATTTGCAGGCCACACTCAATCCACTGAGCCACACCAGCCAGGGCAGCTCCTTCAACAATATTAATATGACCCTTAATATGGGCTAGACGTTGCATTTATTGACACACTGTAATCATCCCACTGAGGCATGGAAATGTTAAATGATTTAACATTCAAGGTCATATATCTGGTAAGTGGAAGAGCTGGGACTTGAACCCAGTGTGGCTCTGGAAGCCCATCTCTTTCACCTCCTCCACATTCTGTTTCCTCCCTTTGGCTCTTCTTCCAAAAGGCCTGGGATCGTTTAACCCTATAGAACCACTGGTGGCTTTCTTGATTCAGGAGGCCCTATGCCAGGGCCACACACACACACACACACACACACACACACACACACACACACGCACGCACAGAGCCCTGTGACTGGTTCTGTACCCATGAGGAATGCTGCCCACGCAGGGAGGGAGGCCTCTGAGCTGCTGCTTTCCTGGCTTCCTATTTATATCAGGTCAGACCCGGGCAGGAAACAGATGGCACACTCAAATTGGGTAATTTGAGGAGACTTGAATAAAGGGGCTATTTCCAAAGGTGTGGGCAGGATGTCGGGAAACCACAGAAGTAGTGCAATAAGTAACAGCTACTTGACCACCCCTAGGCTTGAAGGGGTAAGGGGAGGTGTGAACACCAGAAGCTGCAGAATGGGCCTTGTGTAGCTGGCCCCCTGACAATAGCTATGACCATGAGCTAAGGGATGCAGCCAGCCAGGAGGTGACCTCCTTCCCAGGTCTCCCTCACACTCTTCCCTCCCTCTGATCTCCTGCCTAGGACTTCCACTGGTTAAACCCAAACGAAAGCCAAAGGGTAAGGGTGCTGCAAATGGTGATACATGCTGTAAACGGTGATACAGTTTGCAGCATGCAGTGGGTAGAGAAGGGTGGAGAGTGGATCCGGAAGGGCAAACAGAAGTATCTAACATATTAACCCACATGGCGTGAAGAACGGGGCTCTGGCACTAGGCTGACTGAGTTCAGATGCCAACTGCTTCTTACTTTCCATGTGACTCTGGGAAGTTACTTAACCTCTTGATGCATCAGTTTCCTCACCTGTAAAGTGGGCCGCCTCACAATAGCTGTGACCATAATAATACCAACCTCACAGAGTTGTAGTGAGTGTCAATCTTAATTTATCTCAGTTAGAGATAACACAGGTAAAGCACTTAGCATACAGCAGGCACTCAATAAATGCCGATTCCTTGCCTTTCTCGCCTCCTTCAGGTAAATGTGTAGGCTTGAGGCCCGCTAATTTATACACGGCCCTATTTTACATAGTTAGTAAATATTGCTTGATTGATGATTGAAGGGACCTTTCTTTCTTTGGAGGTCTCAGAATATCCTCTAAGACCTGTCCAGCCTGTCCCTGCAGCAGTTACTGCAGCTTCAAAAGTCCTTTCTGGGATCTAGTTCCTTTCATGGTGGTTGCAAGGTTCCTAGTGTTGGCCTTATAATTTATTAAACTGTACATTTGTTTTATGCTCTTGTCTGCATTTCTTTAATACTTAACAAATTAAAAAAATTACGAAACATTAAAAAATTTCATATAACCATGAAAAATAAAAACATTTCACTGTTTGCTTTCTCTCCATTTGCTCCTTCCTGTGAGTAGATGGATGGGAATGATCACCTGGTTCTTGACAAAAGGCATTTGACAAGGCGATTTTACTGGTGGTAAGTGGACCTGGGGCCACTCATTTCTTCCCACTCGTGTTTTTTTCTGAGGCTGGGTCTAATGCCAACCCAGAATGTACGCCTAAAGGCGGCTATAGGGAACGCTCCCTACTCTGGAACTTTCTTCGAAGAACTCTTTGGCTCTTGTTGACTAGTTCCAAGTCCCTGCCCTTTGATGCACCATTTGACCCCGAGCAAGAGGCTTCCCCTTTCCTCTTTCAGCCCCTGCGTGCTTGGAGTGTGGGGTTCCTGTCTTCCACCAGGCACCTCTGACACTGTCGTCAGGCCCTGTCCCCAATCCACTCTCAAGCAGGTGCCAAAGTGGAGGAATGCCTTTCCATGCTGTTTACCTGGCATTCTCTCTTTCTATTGTAATGTCTCTTTCAACACTTCTTTCATTATGAGCTTTCCAAAAGGTACAAAAAACTCCCCGTGACTATAAATTCTACTGGACTCAGAGTTGCACAGTGGCAGGAACTGTGTCTTTTCATGTGTTTATCACCTATACTTATACTGCCTGAGTGGTTGACACAGATTAGAGCTCAAGAGAGGGTTCTTGAATGGAACTGAATTGAATTTTCTGTTCCTTCCTGCCTGCATGCAAACTGCCTATTTCTCCAGGCCAGCGTGATCACTTCAGTGGGTTGCACGCTACTTAAGGGAGAGAGACTTGGCCTTCTCTGGGAGTTGGTTTTCAGAGGGAAACAGAAGCAGAAGTGTGTAAAAGGATGAAATGGGAGGTGGATAGGGAGGAATCAGCACTTAAGAAACTTGGAGGCTTATTTTTAACGTTAATTCACAGATGATTTTCTTCTCCTTAGCATAAGAGGCTTCTACCAACTTCTTGTATAGGACTGCATAGCAGAGGAACTGTATTTGTTTATCTTGCTTCTTGAACAGTCACAGATAAGCTCCCAGCCCCTTTCACTCCCTGCCTACCAAAGCTGGCCCAGGGTTTTTGATGCTTTTACTTTTGCCAAAATGACACAGGGCCTGGAGACAAGAAAGTGAGCTGGGACACTCAGCTCCTCTGCGCCTCACCTTTCCTCATCAGTAGCTGGGGAGTGTGGGAGTGATACATACTGGTAAGCAGTAATAAATGAGTGGTGCTTCTTGTTGTTGTGGGGACAAAAAGTTCCAGCCTGTAAAAGGCATGATTTATGGCGATGGGACATTCAGATCCAATTCCTGGGTGAGGGCATCTGAGGCAGGGGCCTCAAGGTGTCTCCCCACAATGAATCAGGGCACGGATTGACTAAATCAGCTGTTTTCCTTATTCCTCCAAGTTATAAAGTCCAAATGCTTTCCTGCTGAGTAGTTATTTTAGGAGGGGAAAAGGGAAGTAAAAAGCCAGACTCCTGAGGGCCCTCAGCTGGCGCTGGCGATGCTTCCCAGGCACCACTGTAATCTCTAGGCTCCCCTCTCTCCCTAGTTCACGCCACCCTTGTTCGGGGCTTCAAATTGAAAGTGACCGGATAAAAGCCGATAACCTAGACCGACGTGTCGCTTTCCCACCTCCTAAAGATGAAAATTCCGAAGGTTTGTAAATAAATACTCCTGCAGCAGAATTTCATTGTCAAGAAGGACAGCATGTTTGTCCCGACGCCCACAGAAGGGCCCTTCGCCAAAACGAATGGGAAATCATTGGCCCAATTAACATCCTGTGATCTTAGATCTAAAAATGACCGGGAACCGAGTAAACAAGGTGACGTAAGCGGCTGGGCAGGGGGTGGCTCTCTACTGCCACCTGGAGGAGAGCGTCCGCAAGGGCGCAGAGGCTCCGGGCTGCGAGGAAGCGGGTCTGGGCCCACTGGAACCAACTGGAAGAATCGGCGGGAGCTGGGAAGACGCCAGGAAGGGTGGGACAACACAGAGGCGGCTAAACGGAGAGGAGAGAAGCCCCTTTGCGACCTCAGCTAGAGGGAATCGAGATCTCTGTTATCCAGGCCATTGGACGCTGTGGCGTTAACCCTGCTGACTTCCTCCTGGGAACACTCCTTAAGGCTCAGGCACCATCAAATCGCGCTAGAAAAAAAATCAGGGCTACAACTGCGCGGGGACAAGATCGCCAACGCTGCAGGCCCTTGATAAAAAACAGTTCTGTTTCTGAAAATAGAAGCAGTGGCGTGGATATGCTAATAACAAAGAGCCACTGGATTTTCTGTTGCACTTCGAGCTACCCCGTGGTTTAAGTGGGGGCGGGGTGGGGGAGGAGTGCAGGAGTGTAACAACAGTCCTGATTTACTTTCTCGTCAGGCTACTGTGAGAATGAGGCTGCAGAGCTTTGTGCATTATGTAACCCGCGCGCTGGGAGACGCCCCAGAAATGTGCTGGGGGCTAGGTCAACTGCGTGTCGTTACTTTCCCCCTGCAGATGATCCACAAAAGAACAACAGAAAGTTGATTTTTAACTTGATAAAAACAGAAACAAAACCAAACCTACTTTCCTTTTGGGTTAGTCAGTTTTTGCTGCATTGCAAACCACCTCTAAATCTCAGTGGCTGGGGACAACAAGCATTTCTTTTTCTTGCCCATGTGTCTGCAGATGAGCCTTGTCCTGATCTCAGCTGCGCTTACCTGGCTGACTGAGCTCATCTGGACTCCAGGCTTAGGGTCAAATGCAGGTCTGCTCCACCTGGGTTTCATTTCTGGACCTATATGAAAGGACAGTGGCTACTGGCCCCTTCAAGAGGCCAAGTCAAAACTAGTAAACACATTTGAAGCCTCTGTTTTGGGTCATGTCAGCTAATATTCCATTGGCTAAGACAAGTCCAACATCAATGGGGGCAGGAGTCGGGGAGGGGGATACACCCTGCTTACTCCAGTAAGCTGATCCAGACTGGAAATTAACCAGTGGGTCATAGCTCACTGGAGGAGACATCTGCTTTGTGGGAAAACTAAGAAGTGAGGATGTCCTAGATAATCCTTGTGTAGTATTGGGTGGTTGTCAACATGAATTCAGTGTTGCCTAACAGACACATTTAATGTCCTTTTTATCCACTTCTTCCACTGGCTATACCCTCCTCTTATGACATTATGTGTTCAGAGACACAATACCCTTGACCATGTCCAGCCTACCTTATGACATTCTGTGTCATGCATGACAGGATTTACTCAAAACTCCTGTGCCTAAAGGGTAGGCATTACCTATGCAGGCATCACCTAGAGAATGAAAACAACAGGCGGAGAGCCTTTGAGGAGGCAGCATGTTGAGAAGAGCGCTGGACTTGAGAATCAGGAAACCTGGGTTCCTAGTCCTGATTCTGCTGGTGCTGTACTGGAATGGGAAGGGTTGGCAGAGAACTTCAAAGCCTTGTTGAGTAGCTTGGACTTTATCCTGTGCACTGGGGCACGGCAGGGTCAGATCAGAGTTTTTGAGTAACATTTTTGGCAGCACTGCGGAGGGTGGATTGAAGGAGAAAAACTGGATTGGAGGCGAGGAGATGGTTAGGACATAGTCCAGGTGAAAGGTAATGGAGGCCGAGACCAGGAGTGAAGCACTGGAGATGGAAAAAGAGCCTCTAGAAGCAGAACTGACAGGAAAGACTGACACATAATCAGATATGAGAAGAAAGAAAAGGGAAAAGGGAGCCAAAGATGAATCTCAGCTCCGGAGTGCATCGTACAAACAAGCATAGTATTGTTTCTCAAACACTTTGTTACAACTGCATAGATAAATGTATGCATGGGATGGCAGGCATCGTAAAATGGATTTCTTTCCAGGGTGGACCTCTGTCCCCAAATTACACAAAATGGACTTTATCAGTGTTTCCCAAACTTCAGTCATTTGCATACCTCATTTACAATTTTTGCCATATTCAAATAACCCCTGCATCATTAATATTTTGTATTGTTTTTTAAATGAAGTTTTTTTTTTTTTTACCTAAACATGTACTGCAGGCTTATCCTAAAAGAAATATATGAAATCATGACATTTATGTGCCAGCTATGTGTTTATACATATTGAAACAAATACAAGGCCATTAAAATTAAAATGTATCTGTACAGGGGTTGGCAAAAGTAGGCTTACAGTTGTTTGTATGGCAAATAATACAATAATTAATAAATAATAACACAAAAATAAACTGTTTCTCATCCCCAGAACGGTAAACCTGCTTTTGTCCACCCCTGTATATTACCTGTAATAATAAAAGCATGATTTCCCATGCCCTCAGTTCTGTGCATGCTAGATTTAGGGAACCCCTGACCCAGGTGATAGCTAAAGCCACTAGGATTACACAAATTTTGCTTTCTTTGCTCTCTTTTGGTTTCCATTCGGGTTGTATCAGTGTCCAGCCCTGGACGGTAGGTCCAGCATTTGTGTCCATCATTGGCAAGGCCTGGCCCCGCAGGTAGTGACCTTTAGGGGAGTGGGACTGGAGACTGTCTCCCAAACAAATGGGGGCTGACCTGGAATGTCTCTAACTCAGTGCATCACATCCTGAGTCTCTGAAAGCCAGCACAAGAACAGACAAGCCAAACGAGTGGGTCTCTTGCACTCTGCAGCCGAAGATGTGCATTGGATGGGGAATGGCCCTCTGCTTCTCCACCGTTCTTCCCAGGGCCAACATGCACAGGGCTGAATGTGGAGGGTTGCACCCCAAACTTCTTTTGTTCACTTTCGGTGTATGAAGATCTCTATAGACCGTTTCAAGCTAAAGTTAAGCTAACTCTGCACTAATGGTTGGATGACAGGAGGTATGTCACTGGAGTTCTCTGAGCCTCATCCCCCCCGTATAAAGTGGGGGGCTAGGCTGGTGACCATGACATTGTCTCCCTCTAACACCTTGCTGTGCTCCACAGTTTGGGGGCAGTTGTGTTTCTTTGTCTTTGAACTCTTTATTCAAGTGTTTGCCCTTTTCTTCTTGTGACAGATTGTTCTTATATGTGAAACTTATTATCATCATTGTATGTAAATGTTTTATGTATATTTTATCTTATCCTTTGTCACTAATATTGCAAATATTTTTCCCAGTGCTGTTTCAATGGTTGTTTCTGTGAGAATAAGGACAGCCTCCCCACTTCACTGAGATATTGTGATTTAAAAAAAAAAAAAAGCCCCAAACTGACAATCTTTTCCTCAGGATTTCTGCTTAAAAAGAGCTTCTTTATTCCAAGCTTATAAAAATATGCACTCAGTTTATCTTCTGGAAATCTAATGAATTCATTTTTTTATTTTAAAATTTTTTAACTTTTAAAATGTATTTTATATAAGGAGTGAAATATTTATTTTATTTTTCAAATAGGTATGCTATTTATTGAGCCATCTATCCTTTTTACACAGATTTGAAAAGTATTATCTTTATGAAATTTAAAAAATCATTGTTATATCCTGATAACAGTAAAAGCTATTGTCAGTTCTACCATGGCATATTTTAACTATTGTACTAATGGAATTATTATTTTTATTTACTTATATTTTAAGACCATAGCAACAATATTTACTTCTGGCCTCACTGCCAGCACTTTAATGCATTTAAAAATTTATTGTAAATGGTTATAATGACTGCCAATGTATAAAGTACTCAGAAAGAGAAGACTTTTCTATCGTTGCAATTAAAAGAGATGATCATAGCAATTAATATAAATAAGATTCGAGTCGCAATTGTAAAGAACTCAGTTTCTATGACTTTGGGGAAAGTAGAACTAGGACCTAGGGAGGTTATCTCCCCGTGCAAAACTAGAAAGTTAGAGACCTTTCCTCCCCAGGGCACCCCTCCCTACGCCAAGTGCCCACTGTTCTCCCCTCCTCTCTGCCTTGCGCATCCCCTAAACTCTACCGTCAGACCTTCATTCCCACCAAGGTGCTGGTGACGGGCTACCTCCAGCGCAGCCGCTCTCTTAAAGTGTGAGGTGTGTGGGAATGAACATTGCTAATAATAGTGCTAAAGTATGAAATACTTTACTTTTCAATCAACCTGAGTTGACTCAATGTTCCCCAGAAATAAATTCACCTGATCTGACTCACACACTTCTTTTTGTGAGAGAAGAGAAAGGTGTGCTGGTCACTGTTTGTGACGTCTTTGTCACAGCCCTGGGGATACAATGATGGTTCTACCATCAACAGCTGTGTGAGTGAGCTGAGCTGATATGGCTGCTTTTATTTTCTTTTTAATGTTGTCCAAGGATAATTTCTAATAACTTCACCAAATCTATATTGCAAATGAGGAAGAATGATATTGGAAACATATGTGTTAGTAAAATTACAAACATTATGATTCCTTAATGAAAGATAAAGTGATAACAAATGAAATGTACACTGCTATTATTCACGATGGGTACTCAATAAATATTTATTGAATTAATGAGTAAATTAATGTTTAAAACATCAAAAATAGGGTTCCTTTATGCTTTTCTGAAATATTTACTTTTAATATAATCTGTGGTGTTAAAAACAATAGTTTCAAAAAGGATTTTTAAAATAGAGTTTAATATTCCTTTAAAAGTTATGTTTCCATACTTTATCATATGAGTGTCTATTTTTAGGAGCAGAACAAAAGTCCTGAGCGACAAAACAAGACGAGCGAACGAGAGAACGGTCGTGTTTGAGGATGTGAGGAGTGGCAGCTGGCCCCTGAACTTTGTGCAGAGTCCTGCTCAGGATGGAATACCCTACCCTACCATGGAAAATACTTTCGAGAATACCTTACTACTTCAGAAATATTTTCACTACTGCTTGCTTTATTTCTTTGCCTGCTCCCCTGAAGGTTATTTTGTTTGTTAAGTAAAACAAAACTGGCCCTGGCCGGTGTGGCTCAGTTGGCTGAAGTGTTGTCCTTATGACCTAAAGTTGTGAATTCAATCCCACATTCCCTGTGGGCACCTACAGGAGTGAACCCGACTGATGCTTCTCTCGTGCGTCAATGTTTCCCTTGCCTTTCCACTCTCACTAAAAGCAATGAAGAATGTCCTTGGGTGAGAATTAAAAAATTATTAAAAACAAAACTGGATTCTCTAATAGGAGCAAGTCTTTGTCATTCAAAGTAAAGAAAAAATTTGACTAATAAAAATTTGAGAGTTGGGACCCTAAGCTAATGTTCCCAAAATGCCTACACACATGTGCACACACATGATTAAGAGCCTTAAAGTAGAAGAAGGAGGCCCTGCGAGTAAAACTGAGGCAACAGCCAACAGGTTGAACATCTGAATCACACCTGTGGGCAGCTGCCCCCCACCCTCCTTGTCCACTTGGAGAGTCGGCCCCGCTCTGTGTTTTTGTGTTCCATGTGTCATATCTAATTGCTCACAGGGAAGTGGAGTTGGGACCCTTATTGGGAGCCAATGGCCAGAAGTGAATATAGAATATAGACAATCTCTCTATCCCCAGCCCGCTCATCCTGGTCAAAGAGGAGGATGATTGAGGTCTCCCTGGCTCATCAAATATTTGCCTCAGGGTCCTTACCAGGGGCTCCTTGACTTGGGGTTTCAGTTTCTGCTCCCCAAGCAATTTTCCCAGCAACAAAAGATTTTCAGTTCTTTTGCATTCATCTAAGGACACAAACTATGCAGAACAGTCAGGATACAAGCTACGTGAGCAACAAATAACAAAGCACTAATTGCCTCTAGTGGGCATAGAGTTTCAGTGACTTCATGTTGGCTAAATATAGGCGAACACTTGGTGTGTTGTGCGTGCCAGGGAGAACCATGATGCAATTATCCCCTGCCCTTGATTGAAGGGAGAGGACAAGGGTCAGAAGGCAAGAACAAGATTGCCTAATAAATGGTCCCTTGTAATGGTCTCAAACTCCACTGTGTCCATGGTTTGTACACACACACGAGACAGAGCAAACATTACTATATAACTTTAAAACAACATAAGTACTAAGATTCTGCCCTTGGTTAAAAATAATCGCTTTTGTTTTTAATTTAGTTGCTGCAATTTTCTTTTGAATCTTTAGAGCAAATTCACATCCACCTTAAAAAATTTAGAAATAAGTGACTGCTAATTTTTATTGAGCAATGAACAGATGCCAGGCACTGCCTGCTCTGAGGGCTTTACATTATCAGCTCATTTTATTCTCACAATAACTCCGTGACTGAAGTGTAATCATTAATCCCTGTTTTACAATCGAAAAAGAACAAGGGATGGGCTGGGTTCAGTAACTCACTCATGGTCATCTAGTTAGAAAAGTAAAGATTGAGAGTTAAACTCAGGTTTGCTTGATAGTGAACACCCTACTCTGAAGCTCTAGACCAGTGCTGTTCAACAGGTGTGCACTGTGAGCCACGCATATAATTTAAGTTTTTCTAGTAGTCACATTAAAAGCAAAGAAGAAAGTGAGATTAATTTTAATAATGTTCTATTTAACTCGACATATCTAAAATATTATCATTTCAACATCGAATCAAAATGAAAAATAATGAAATATTTCACATTCTTCTTTTCATACGAAGTCTTAAAAATCCAGTATGTATTTTCCACTTACAGCACCTCTCAATTTGTTCTAGCCACTTGATTTCACGTGCTCCACAGGCACGTGTCCTGTGGCTACCATATTGGATGGTGCAGGTGTAGCACATTTTCATCGTGGCAGATGGTTCCATTGATGGTGCTGCTCTAGATTCCACTAATAGTCAAAAAGAAAAGAAGTCACCTACAAACTCCATCTATTTCAATGCACTGTATACCTCCTGTTCTCTGTGTATGTGTGTATATGCATATGTATATATATGTATATGTACATGCTATCATCCAGATGAAGGTCATACATAGTTTTAATCAATTTTTTAATGATAAATTTTTTCTTTAATGAAAGTGTGCAACCCTCCAGTGGTTTTGCCTCCCTGAAGGCATGCGAGCCAGCTCTGATGTGCTGGAAATAGCATGGGACTTGGAGTCAGAGGGCTCCACCACTTACCACCTGCGTGACATCGGATAAGCTATTCTCCACCCTTTGCTTGTGTCATGTGAGGATGAAACAAGACAACAGTATATAAAAAATGCCTTACAAACAAAGCCCCTTTTATTAAGTGTAACTCATTCTTCTAATATGGACAATACATTCTTATATAGGGTGGGCAAAAGTAGGTTTGCAGTTATATGTGAAATAGAGTTTGTTCTTGTATTATTATTTATTAATTACAGTGTTTTTCCAAACAAACAACAATAAACCGACTATTGCCCCCCCCCCCCCCCCCCCCCCCGCCGCGTGTGCAGGGTGTGTGTATACTAAAAGATCGAACTACAGAGATTTTGGTCGATGGTCAATCCAAAGGGCCTAGTGTTGCACTCTTCACCCAGGCAGAGTTTTGTTGATCAGTAATAACTGTGGCATTTTTCCAATGTAAGTGGACTGTCTCTTGCTTCTCTTCTCCCTTTTTTACAAGTGAATTCTGTGATGTTCTTCTATCTTGGGCCTGGCAGAAGTTGCTGCCTGAGAGGAAGTCTGATTTCAGGAACAATCTATCTCTCCTCCGCCCTTGTTTGACATGTCTTGCACAGCCCACCAGGGAAGCAGTGGTGGCCCAGAATGAGAAGAGTCTTGAGGAGCAACTCGAAGCTACCACAGCTACTTGCTCTTCCTAAGCAGGAGCACATGAGGGCAGAAAACAGTCATGATTCTTCATCTCTACAGATGGACATCAGTATACACTCTCCAAATCAACAGGGAGTCTTTGAAACTCTGAATTTTCACAGGGTCCAGTGAAATGAGTTTGACAGGGTTCAGGATACATTACCTCAAAATATGGCACCTTGGTATATCGAACATTTTAAGCTGAAGGAATTTGAGAAAATGGCATAAGAAAGAAGATCTTTCTGACCTTCCTCTGCCCTTCTCCCTTGAAGTAGGTCATAAGATCTTCATGTGAGGTGCCCTCTCTATACCTAGAGTAAAGGGGCATCCTTATATTTGAAGATGGAGGGATACTGAAAGGAATTCAAACTGACAAGGCTTGCTAAGTTTCCCCAGTTTACTACCCTTAGCTCATACCCTTCAGTTCCCTATTATGTTTTTCCACAACTTTCTACTTTTCATCAAACTTAGCATAAAAACCACTCAGGTTTAACTGGTCCTTCAGGTCTCCATTTCTTTATGAAGGCTCTTCTGTCACATACGACTTACATTAAATAAATGTGTGTGTGTGTTTATCTTGTTAACATGTCTTTGTTTCAGAGCCCAGCCAAGCACCTAGAAGGTTAAAAGGAAAAACATTTTTCTTCCATCAGAAGTTGTTAGAACAATAGGGCACTGCTGATTTTATGTAGCTATTGGAGTGGACAAACTACAGTGATTTCCAATGTAGATTCTCAGCAAAAAGAAGGTAAATATTGGCTTCTATACCATGAGAAAAGCATTAGGTGACGGCTTACCATCACCAGTTATTGGAATACAAAAACATCCAGCACCCAACAAGGTAAAATTCACAATGTCTAGAATTTGATCAAAGATTTCCAGGCACACACAACAAAAAAGCAGAAAAACACAAACATAAAGAGGAGAAAAAGAAATCAATCAAAACTGACCCAGACTGGCACAGATGTTAGAAATAGCAGAGGATATTGAAACATTTATTATAATGCATTATAACTGTATTTCATATATTCAAAATTTTAAGCAAAGAAATAGAAGATATAAAAATGACCCTAATCAAACTTCTAATAAAGAAAATTATATCAAGATGAAAAATATACTAGATAGGAAAAGTAACAGATTAATAGATATTAAAGAAGGAAATATTAGTGAATTTGAAGATATAGCAAAAATCCAAACCAAAACTATCGCGCGTGTGTAATATAAATAAATAATTAATTAAAAGAGTGCCAGCGAGCTTTGGGATAGCTTTGAACAGCCATATGTATAAGTGTGGCTCCTGAAACAGGGGAGCACAAAAGTCCTGTCTGAAGGAATAAATGTCTGAAAAACTTCTAATCTGATGAAAACTATAAACCCACAGATCTAAGAAACTCAATAAACCCCAAGTACAAGAAACATGAAGAAACTACACCTGAAAACATTCAAGTGTCAAGTTTCAAGTTGAGTGAATATGCATCTACTTATTCTTACGTATGCAAGTCTAGACATGAATTTAAAATAAAATAAAATCTGTCCTTTGCCAGCAGAGAAAGCCTTAAAGGCCCCTGTCTGCCTTCATGGGTACCGTGGAGGAACCAAGAAGACTAGGCAGATCGACTGATGGTCACCTCTACCACGTCCCGCAGGGCCACCCACTGTCTCTGTGAACGACTACCCCTCAAACTGAGGAGTGCACAGTCTGTACGTCTGTATCCAGTCATGCTAGACTAGTCTGTCTCCTTCTGTCGTCCCATACTAGAGGCACCAACTCCAAGAAGAAAAGAGAAGGAGAAAAAAAAAAAATCCCTTCTCCTCACATCTGTTTGCTATCTTAGTGTTTAAGCTCTCCACTTAGACTGTAATCTCCTTGAAGGCGGCCCATATGCTTACACGGAACATCTGGCACACAGATGTGCATACAGCAGGCATGCAGGCAAGATTTGTGGGTAAACCAATCGACTGAAACATGCAACCCAGGCTTTGTCACTGAGCGTGGGGGTACGGGTACCCCCAGATCCCTCTGGAGGGGATGCTCTTCATATTGACCCTTGCTCTGTCCTCTCGTGATGGACTTAGGACAGAGGCAGTGGGTGTTGGCCCTGCACTTTGGAATCTTCATTACAGCCTCCCCTCTAAGAAACTATTGCACTGCGCTCATTCTACCAGTGAAACAATTTTCACTTTCCGTAGGTGCTACCTGTATGTGCCTGCCTCCCCTGCAGAGTGCGAAAACTTGATGCGACATTAGCGCATTAGAAGGCGATCAACAACTTAGGGTAAAAAAAACAAACATAAACAAATATGTTCATGAAAGAGATTCTTCTCAGGCAGGATGTGGCAACTGCAGCTAGGATAACTGAACAAAAACGGAACAGGGACACTCAGAGCAGTTGCAGAGCAGGAGGGGCAGGGGCCTGGGCCCTGGTCGCCAAGGGTTCCATTTCCTGTGCCACAGACCCCCTCTACCCTACCCAGACCCGATTCAGCCTCCTCCTTCCTCACCCCAGGGCTGAAAAGAGCATGTTTCTGCTTTCAAATTTACTTGTTATAATTTTTGCCTCAGGAGGCAAAACAAAATTATAGCTAAGCCTACACCTCAATGAGCTGCCTTGTAAAGGAAAACATCAAACAACCCTTTCGCACTTGGGATTTTGATCCACAATAAAACTTTCCACTAGAAAGCAATATTAACTTCTCACTGCCTCCAGGTCAATAGAGCTTAATGAAACTTGATGTGACCTCCTCTTTCTCCACTCCTGTACTCACACTACTCGCCACACCCACACCACAGTGCATAAACATTCCCATTCAGCCCCTTTCTGACGAATCAGTGCATTTTCCTTTTGTCCTTTGAAACACAGACGGTAGCACTCAGATGTCAATCTGGGACCTGTTGTTCTTAAGGTAATGCTAACGTCTGCTTTTGGCAGCTCTAGGGACACTTGGCAGAAGCTCCTAGTTGCTATAATTCCAGGTAGATCCCATTCCTTGCTTAAGGTAGCCTCTGGCCATTGGGTAACAAGGATGGGAGGGAGTATCTAGGTGTGCGCCTTCCATCCCAGAAAGTGGAGAAGTCGCACTGCACTGACTTCACAGTTGCTTTCTCCCTCAGATGTGTTCCTCCCACCTTGTTACCTAGTAATCAGTACCCGGTTGTGCTGGAAGTGCCAAGCATTGTGTCCTTTACCTGCATTACCTCATTCGTTCATCTTGATAGATCTATGACTGTTACTACTACACCAAACACCATTTCCTACAAGAAAGTGAGCCTTGCCCTGGCTGGGTGGGTCACTTAGTTAGAGTGTCGTCCTGACACACCCAGGTTGTGGGTTCAATTCCATTGGTTGACTCAACATACAAGAATCAACCAATGAATGTTTAAATAAGTGGAACAACAAATCACTGCTTTTCCCTCTCTCTCTCCCCCTTCCTCTCTCTCTAATATCAATCAATCAATAAAAAAAAAATAAATAAAAAAAGAAACAAAGTGAGCCTTGGAGAGGTTAATTAATTTACCCAAATCCACACAGATAATAACTTGCTAAATGAGACCTGACACCAGTTCTAACTGACCCCTAAATCCTTGCTCTAAACCTCTGTGGCATCAGGTCTATGCAATGTTGCTCTTCATGTTAGTTGGGTTCTTATTAATCTTAGTTTAATGATGAGAAAAACTGAGACTCAGAGAAGGTAAGTAATGTATCCAGATTTATCCAGCTTGTAGGAAGTGATGCTAGAGTTCTAACCAGTCCAGCTGACTGTAAAGCAGAGCCATGGTTGACTGGGATTGCATTTTGTGCCCACACCTTTGCTGACACTGGCTCCATGCCCACCCACACCCACACCTGCCCCCTAGTCCTCTCAGCTCCTAGTGGAACATGACCCTCCTTCCCATCCTTGACTCCCATCTTCTCCGCCAAGGTAAATACCATCCTGGCCCTCCTCAAGTCCTGTCTTCTCCAGCTCTCCAGAAGAGAGCTCCTATTGCTCTACTTTCTTGGCCACCCATCTGTCAGGCCTCCATGCTACTGCATACCGCCATATGTATTTCTCCAGTGCACCACTCGCATCAGCAGTAGAGACGCCTGAACTCCTGGGCTGGCCCATGTGCTCCTTGGTCCCATATGGCTTTGAACCACTCTCTGTACACTGTGCCTAACATTCAGGATGGGTGAGGCTCTAGGGATGGTTAGTTGAAATGGTGTCAGCAAGTTCAGCAGATATTTATTTAATGTCCACTAAGTGCTATCTGCTCTGGTAGGCCTTTTTACACATGTCACCTCACTTCAGTTTATTTCAACTGCTCCTGCATGCTCACTGGCTTCTCTGTTGTCACAGTGCCCAAGCTATATAGCTTTTGCAACACTATCATCCTGTACACTCAACATCTTTCTTACCCTTCATCATTCCACGCTCTCATTTGCTTTCTGGCTTTTAGACATACTGTGTCCACTCCTTTGTCTGCCTAACTCCTATTTAGCCTTCGAATTTCAGTTCCAATAGCACTTCCTCCAGGAATCCTTCCCTACTCATTGCAGTATGGGTTTGATGTCTTGGCCATGTATCCCCATAGCTGCTTGTGCTCTCCTCATCATAGCACGTGACTCACTGGATCATGTGACTGCTTATTACGTGTATCCCTGGTTGACTGGAAGCAACAAGGGCACAGGTTCCATGTTGGACTTTCGCTAACCCACCACCAGACACTGCCAGGCACATACTAGTCACTCAATAAATATTTACTGAATGAATCAATAAGTTGGGCCTTAATGGACAGATGGGAGTATTAGGGACAGACTTCACCTTCTTCACATGTTGTCAAGGACTTGCCTTGCCTGAGCTTCATGTAGTTTTCCAGAGAAGTGAATACAGATCACAAAGGATCATGAAAAATGTGAATTATTCCATGCAGTCCATTCCCAAACCCCAACGTACAACTCAGAGCACATGTCCTTTTCTTCGAATGGGAGATAATGAGCCAGTGTTCCTGGGAGTCTATGTGCCCACCTCAGAAGTTCTATGCATCATTGTAGGCTGCCGATACCATCTTAGCATGAATGGGGTTTCCAGGGTCCTGGGGGAAATTCTAAAGATGATCTTAAAGCCAATGGTCACATTCCCATTGTCCAAAGGTGGGAAGACAAAGACTGTCCTTTAATCCGAGACACGTGCTTGAGAGAGGCCAAGAACCCTGTCTGATGAAGAGAGTGATAGAAGCCAGGTGCTCTGCATTGGGTAACGTGGGCAACGCAGGTCATGCTATGTTTAATGGCTTCCAGAGAGGCATGGTCCAGATCTCTCTGAGGTGGAGGAAGGAACTTGAAAGAGGAGAGCTACTTTTAAAGAGTCAAAACAGATATTATCACAAGAAGCCAAACCTCCCAAGGTTGGGTGAAAACTCATTCAAGGAACACTTTTTCCCACTTGTGCTAACGATCACGGTCATAGTCACAGGTGGCTATTTTTCAGAGCTTACAATGGGCCCACTCCTGTTCTTGATGCTTTATAAATATTAACTAAATAATTATCACCAGACCTTATGATGAGGTAGGTCCCTATTTTTACTCCCATTTCACAAATGAGGACACTGAGGCATGGATCTATTAAGTGACTAACTCAGGAGCACACAAATAAGTGGAGGAGGAGGGATCTGAACGCACACACTCTGACTTCTGAGCCCGTGGGCTTAGCTGAGACCCTTGGCAAGAGTGAAGCCTGGGCACTAGAGCAGATGCCTGGAATGACGATCCAGCGGGGAACTAAGGCTTGTTGGTGGTCGGCACCATGTTGTTCTGCTGTGCAATACTCTTTAAGCTTTTCTTGCGCTGTGTGTCTGACACTGGGCCAGGTGTTGGGCACATGAAGGTCAGCAGAATCCAGACTCTGGCCTTGTGAGGCTCTCAGTCTCAAGTGTGGCCAGGGCTGTGTAAGAGCTGTCATGGCTGAGGCATGGGACACAAAATGGGAAAGTGCTGCCTGCTTGGGGAGGATTTATGAAAAGAAGAGGCACTTACCCGGCTCTAGGAGAGTAAGAACTGTGATTCGGCTTTATCTCTTTGCCTCCAAGTTATTCCCAGGAAATAGTCTACCTGAAGGCCAAGGACTGTGTTTTACTTAACTTCATGTCTTCAAGTGCTAGGGATAATTAATGAATGGCACATAGTAGATGTTTAATAAATGTATGTGGAATAAATGAATGAGTAAACTGACTAAACAAAATTGATTGTAAAGAACTCTAATTTGGAAGCAGGAGCAGGCCCAGCAAATGTTTCGGAGATCCAGGTAGGAATAAAAACCAGAGTGAGTAGTGCACAATAGGAAAAGGTCCTTGACAACCAACTCTCCGCTGACAGTGAGCAAGTTGGCCAGAAGTCTCTACTGTCTGGAAGGCTGAAGGCAGAGAGTGGTTGGTTGTTCCCTGTAGGGTCCTCCATGATGCTGTCATCGTGTCTGGAACCTGGGAAGGAAGGCTAATTCCTGGAGAAAGTTAATGGTGTCTTGAATCGGACAACATACATCACTCCAGAAAGCCCTCCCAACAGCACAG
Source organism: Glossophaga mutica (assembly GCA_039655065.1). Classification (NCBI taxonomy): domain Eukaryota; kingdom Metazoa; phylum Chordata; class Mammalia; order Chiroptera; family Phyllostomidae; genus Glossophaga; species Glossophaga mutica. The sequence goes on from CM077308.1 coordinate 142,663,282, forward strand.
ATTTCATGGCAACTGCCGCTTCTGGCAACTCTAGCTTCCAACCTGCACAGTGAGACTTGAGTGATTTTACCACCCACCCCAGGTCACCTTTGGGCCCCACAGATTATTCTCAAGGTGGACAGGGAGTGATAAAACCCCACGGTGAAGCTCTCTGCTTTTATGAAAGAACTTTAAAATAAAATTCATTGATTATCATTATCTTAAGTTAAAAATCTGAATTAAAAAAAACTCACACCTAAATATCTAAAAAATGCAGATTAGTTAAATAAAGTATGGTATGGCCATGCCATGAGATACTTAGTAGCCATTTAAAATGATGGTATAGATTAGTATTGACATGAAAAGATATGTGAGACATTAGTAAGTGTATAAAATGGCTTGTAGATACACACACACACACACACACACACATACATACATGTGGGTAGTTATATGCACAAAAAACAGACAAACCAGGGACAATATACATAAAAATGTTAAACTCTGGTCATTCCAGGCTGTATCCTCATAGATAACTTTTATTTTGTTTTCTATCTCTAGTCTTAATTTGCCTACAATGAACAATCAACAAGTAATCATAAAAGGTTTGCCTGAGTGACTTTCTCGGATGATTTTACAGGTAGACAGCCTGACCCTGGGGCTTCATCAGCTCCTCCCCACCATGAGAATAATCTGAGAGGCCCGAAGGTGGTCTGGCACAGGTGATGGGACCATGCCAGCTCACAGGCTGCTGCCTGGAAGTTGGAATGGCAGGAAGCTGGCAATGGCAGTAGATTCTGCTGTGTTTGGGAGTTGTTCTTCTTTGGATAGCAATATATAGTTCTGACTGCAAGCATTGCTCCCTTTCTCCTTTCTGCCCTCTTTTTCCAAAGTCAATGGCGGCACTATCAGGTGACTGTACCTGAGCTGGGAGGTGAGAACTCCTCGACACCCAGGTCAGCTCTGATAACCCTCCTCCACCTACCAGCTTAATTTCGTCTCCTTCTCCAGTCCAGTCTCAACTCAATCAGGGGTGAACCTGGGCTGGAAGCAGATCATTTTACTCGCCATGATTTCATTGTCTGCATTTCCCTGCTGCCCTAGAGGCCAGCTCACTTTTCCTCTGTAAATTATTTACATAAAAACTCAGAAAAGATCCTTGATCTTCTCCTTCCAATTCCTCCAGGGTCTTGCCTCCAGCCTCTTAACTCTCTCCTTCTGTTGTTTTCCTGGACATTTTCCCTAGTTCTGCGTCGGTCTGTCAGCTGTATTTAGGGCTGGAGTTTGGGGGACATGAGGAACTGGGTCAGAGGCATCAGTTCCGGAAGATCCAGACCCTTGGGCTATTTAGCAATATCAAGCCTTTTCTCTCTGGCCAGAATTGGAGTGGCCTCCACAGTCCTGCCGAGCTGTTCCATCAAAGAGAAGAATAAGGGAGCTCTTTCCCACTTAGCCCTTTTCTCATACATGCCAGCGAGTATCCTCATACATGTGTACACAGAGAGAGGAATGTATCGCACCCAGAAATGACATGCACGCAGTCATGCACACATGCCTGTTCCACATACACATCCTGAGACGCACACAGAGAGACACCAGCATGTGTTCTCCTTGGCAGCCATGCCTGTAAATATGCATGCATAGATAACAGACAGGCATTCATCCAGGGATTCGAACGTATATACAACATGCAGACATGCACAGATACAACTGTGGATCCTCACACATGCAGAGGTCAGTACTTGCACACATATTCAATCACATGACACAGACAGAAGCACACATAAATCTGCTGCAGGCAGCGAAGACGGCTGACAGATCATCTATTGCTAGATGGAGACCGTACCACCCACCTTGACACCGGGGTTGCTTTGTTTTGTAGGAAGTTTTTGTGGAAAGTTGGCTGGAGTTTGGCAATGAGTTCAGCTCTCTTCTGTCTCCTGCCCCCAGCCAGCTTCCTCCTCCTGTCACCCCATCTTTCATCCATAGCTGGGCCTGGCCAAGGGGAATGCTAATCGCCATGACAGGAACCGTTTCCACCTGTTCACATCCCTGCTCGCCTCCCCCTAATGCCATTTTAGACTCTGCCAAGCAGCAGAGGAGGCCTGCTGCGCGGGCCCTTGTGAGAGGGGGAAGGAATGAGCTAGAGGGCAGTTCGAGTGTGAAAAGAACCCGTCGCTAAGTGACTCCCCATTCCAACAGCCACACACAAGATGCACATAATTGCTTTTAGCACAGTGGGACGGATAGAGATACAAAAGGTCAAATCAAGGATTTGTCCCATAATATCTTTGCTAAGCAGCAGCGTCAGACATTGGAAAAGCATATTCATGAACTGAGTTGCCAGAGTGTGAGGCAGGCTTTTCAGAGGCGGCTGTGTGTTCCCTCTTTGAGGTGTGCCTGCCGTGGTGATTGGACTCACACGGAGCAAGTGACTTCTCAATGCTCAACAAAGCTCTGTCTGTGAATTGGACTAAATAGACTACTTGGCAGGCAGCTGAGATAACTATGCTAAGTGAATGTCATAGTTGCTCCCACTTCCCTTATGCCCAAGCCTACTGGAAAATGCAGGATAAAGGCCAATCTCCTGAGTGTGGCATTCAAGGCTTCCCACCATCGGATCCAAATCTCTCTCTCCAGGCACTCCCCAACATGAATGCAGATGTCCACCCCACTGGGCCCTTCACTGGTCTGAACGCATCACGAGACTCACTCCTCTGAGGACCTTCCTTGCTCACGGTATTCCCCAGAGCACAGTGTCTGTCCTGCCTCATTCATTCAAATCCTACTTGTTATTCCAGCTTGACTCAAGTCCTGCTTCTACCAGTCCTTTCCTTGTCCCCCTACCTAGAAGTGACCAAACGCTTCTTCGAAGGAGGAGGGAGGCAGAATATTAAAGGAAGAAGGCAAGTCTGGATCCTGTGACCGGACTTAAATATTAATGCGCTCACGCAGGCTGGCAGTCTGCGAGGGGAGGGAGAGCAGAGGCCGAGGGCAGTGTGGGGGCTCTGTCTCATCCAGGGGAGGGAGGCAGAAGGTCTGAGCCAGGGCAGTGGCAGGAGAAGTGGTGAGCAAAGGTTAGAGTCTGTTACATTTGAAGGTAAGTCTGAAAGGAATTGTCCCAGGACCGGTTGTGGGGTATTAAAAAAAGTTAGAGATGACCACGAGATTTTTGGCCTAAGCATCTACTGATAGGAAGAAGGAACAAATTGGGACGGTGGATGTTAAGAGTTCGGTTCTGGCCATATTTAAGGTACCTTTTAGGCATCCAAGTAGAGCTGTCAAGACTAAGAAGGACAAGTAGTAAGACACCAGCAGTGAAAGTATTTCAAGAGGGAAAGCACGATCGGCCATGTCAAATACAGCTGACAGGCTGAGAAGACAAGAGGAAAAACCGACCATTGCATTTAGCTGTTTGGAGGCCTTTGGTGGCCTTGGCAAGTGTGGGCTTATGAAACAGTGGAGGTAAAATTCTGAATTGGAGTGGTTTCGAGAGGGAATGGTGAACTTTTAAGAAAATTTGCAGTAAAGGAAAGCAGATCGGTGGGGTAGAGCAGTTGAATCAAAAAAGGATTTTTTTCCAATGGGACAAAGATGCTATCTTCAAAACAAATTTGCCCATACCCTCTACTCCCTTCCATTCCTCTCATCCAGAGACAGGGGCTGCTTCAGGGTTTACCAATATAAGAAGCTCTCAGTGATGAAAGAAATCCCCTTCCAAGTTTCTCTGAAAACCAGGTGACTCTCTCTTATTTTAAAGGCCAGTCCTGTGGCTCTGGCCACATCAACCTCTCTCCCGCCAGACATCATGGCCAACTGATCACTCTTCCTTCTGAATTTCTCTTCTAAACCCCTGAAGGAAAGGAGGTGTTTTTCAGAAGAGTCCTATATTCTCCAGTAAGTAATACTGGCAAGTCACAGAGTTCTTCCTAGCAACTTAAAAAGATGTAAGAGATAATTAAAACTTTAATGTTCTTTTCCATAGGGAGAAAGTTTCTGGCGTAGCAGTGGCGGAGATGGTAAGTGCACTTTCAGCTTTCAGAAAATGAACCGTGGGTCGGGGCACACAATTCACCAGCCATCGTGTGGAGTGAGCGAGTGCCCGGGGTCCGTCACGTCTCCATCACCGCCAACCCCCATCGGGGTTCGATCACCTTCGGGGCTGTTTGCAGCTATGTTTTCCCATTTCAAGTCACATTTGGCTAAAATCAAGCCTATGACTTACACCTTGGGATGTAAATACGCAATGTTTTCCATCAGTGTATTATGTTGGTTAAAGTGTTTCCATGCAATGAGAGGGGAAAGTAAAATAAAAATATCCGACTTAGTATGAGACCCTGAGAACTACGGGCTTTTTAATTTTCTTAAAGGTCATCTCCAGGAGGGAAATACCTGAGAGGGCCATCATCTTTCATTGGCTGTACGGCTGGAATCCTGTCAACCTCACACCCACGTTGGTGAAAAGGTCAGCTGCCCCTTGCAAGGCAACAAGTCTTTTTGAAATGGCAAGTTGGGGTTGGCTCCTGGGTTCCCCGTGGTCTCTGGCTTCACAGAGAGCTGCCAGTTAGAACTGCACAATGGTTGTGAATGGTGCCTCCTAGCATGTCTAGTGTGCCACCTACACAATCGTGTGCAGCAGCCCTGCCTTGGGAAGCTTACACAGGTAGAAGAGAATGGTAGAGAGCAAATACTTGGAGTTTCTTCCCTAACAATGGCCCTGCGTTTACTGCCCCCAGGTGACTTTCTGTCCCATTCCAAGGGTGAGGCTGCAAGGCACTCAATGTGCCACTCCTATCATGCTGGTCCGAAATATCTCACACAGGATATCGGCAACCACGGCACACAAAGGGACCCACAGCCCAACCGTGGGATCACACTGCCTCCATGCACTTAGAAAACCGGTTCTCAGGTCCCCATACGAAAAGCAGTGGACTCTCATGACAGCCAGCGATCCTGTGTCCTGCACTCTGCGAGCGGAGGCTGAGCCAGCAGCTCCCACTGCCGAGGAAGAGCCACCCATGCAGGCGTTCAGGAGCCCCTTCTCTCTCCTGCCCTCTCCTCCTCCAGTCTCCCTGGGTTTTCCTGTACTTCTTCCCGTCCTCGGAACACTGGCTCCACCATGGAAAGCACTCATCCCTTGAGGCCCCTAAGAGGTTTTGGGTCTCTCAGAGACAAATTAAAAGGTAATAGCCTTTTGTCAACATCAGTTATATCTTACCAAAGATTAATTAGGGGCTGACTTGTCCATAATTTGTGTCTCCCACAAATTCTTACATTGAAACTCTAATCCCCAATGTGATTGTATTTGACCAGTGTGGTTGACCTTTGAACAATGTGGGGGTGAGGGGTGCTGACCCCCCAGTCGAAAAATCTGTGTATAACTTTTGTCTCCTTCAAAACTTAGCTATAGACATCCCTGAGTCTCAGTTTTAGCCCGCTGCACCCATCCGGGCCCCTCCACCCTGAGTGTGACCCAGAATCTCCACTTTACAGAGAGAATCACCTTTAGTCAGTTCTCTGAAGACCAAACCCTACCATGTACATGTGACTATTTCTGGCGAAATAGAGGAGGCACTGCCTTGTTTGTCCCTGCTTCCCCCGAAGTGGTCTCTGACCCCGAGGACCTCCTGTTCTCTGCGCTGATTCTTGCTCCAGAGTTTTGGCTTCTGTTTGACGCTTCCCCAGCCAGCACTGTGCCCTCCCTCCTTCCTCCCATGTCCTCAGTCCCCAGGTTGTAGAGCCCAGGTTGTAGAGCCTCCTGTGGGCTAATCTAACCTCCAACAAGCAGCCTCCTTCGCTGCGTTCTCTTTCTGACAAGCCTGATTTATCTTAATGTGTCAACCTTTGGGACACTGTGGCCGGCCCTGCTAGCCTCTTTGGGGAGCTGGGCTTCTGTGGTGCTCAGGAGCCCCCTATCCTGAGGGCTGTAGGAGGGCAGCCCATGTCAGGACTAAAACTGTGAGCATCTGTCCTTTCTTAGGAGGTCTTTCTCTCTCCCCACTGCCTACCGGGCAGGAGCCAGGGACCAGGGGAGGGGAGGGGAGGTGGAAACCTCAACCACCATCACATCAGTTAGAGAATAGTCCTTTAGACACTGGACATGCTGACAACAGAGCCAAGACATTATGCATCGTATCATGTGTATTATATTATAATCATGTATCACATCATTTTGGATTAGTGTGCTGGAACTGCCATGACAAAATACCACAGATTGGGCGTTTTAAACAAGAGAAACGTATTTTCTCACAATTCTGGTGACTGTAAGTCCAAGATCAAGGCGCCAATAGAGTTGCTTTCCTCTGTCCTTGGCTTGCAGATCGCCACCCTCTTGCTGCCTCTTCACATGGTCCTCCCGCTGTATGCTCTCCTGGGGCGGTGTGCCCACGCATACTCTTCACGCAAGGACGTTAGTCAGTGGATTATGGCCCACCCTAATAGCCTCACTGTACCTTAATTACCTCCTTAGAGGCCCTATCTCCAAATACAGCCAGATTCTGAGGTACTTGGGGTTAGGCCTTCAACACATGGATTTTGAAGGGACACAATGCCTCCATAATGATATTATGCCCCAATCCCATCATCGACTCGTGCTGAGGCCACAGAAAAGAAAGAACCGTCTCACATTGCAGTGTGGGAGATTTCAGCTGGAGGTAAGAAAGGTTCAAGGATACCCCAAGTCGAGATCCTGGGGTGGAGCTGACTGGGGGTGAGGAAGCAGAAAGAAAGATGAAGGAAGGCATCCTAGAAAACACATTCCCATCCACTGGGGACCATTCCTAAAATTGAGAGGTTAAACTAAATGATTTTTTAACATCAATTACTATATCAACATTAATTCATTTGATCATCCATTTAGCAGATATTCACTAAGTCCTCATCATGTGACAAACCCCAGGAGCCCAGAAGTAAAGCAGGGATTGTTCTCGCCCCCAAGGAGGACTTACGCTTATTGATAGCTAAACCCGGGGTGGGATGGGAGGGGCTCTGTCTCCATTAATTCATTTCCCATCTCCTTGAATGTTGACAAAACCACAGATGAGTGCACAGGCTTGTACATTTGTCTTTGCTGGCACTCAGCAGTCCCCACACTCCAGGCAAGACCTTGTATCCGACAGAAGCTGGACAGAAGCATACATAGAGCACAACCTTCTCAGGTCTGGCACATCTGAAAGACCATGTGCCTTGAGTCAGCTCAGGGAAGCTGGAGACAATTCCAAGCCCCACACGTGGGGCAGGCAGGTGGGAAGAGGCGTGGCTGGCACCACACTGGAGTCACCATACCCACAAGCCATGAGGTTTGGGATCCAGGAGGCCCTGGCCTGATGCCACTGCAGCTGTCGTCAGGCAGAGGGGTGGGCAGTCCCGAACCAGACATCTCTTCCCCTTGCCCCCACCCCCACTGAAGCTCAGTCACAACCTCTCTGGGGAGCCCACCAGATGCCTCTGGGGTCTGCTTGAGAGTGGGCAGCAGCTAGCAGTGGAGGAAAGTTCGCCAGTTCCAGATGCTTCGCCTGGAAAGTGCTGGATGCCTCCATCTGGAAGGTAAGTCTGCCACCCAGTGTCCAAGCAGGAGAGGTGCAGGGGCAGGCCCACTCTCCTTGTCCCGTGGGCTGCCCGGGCTCAACCTGTGGCGTATCCTTTGGCTTCCCTCACCGAGGGCAAACCACTCTGCTTTCCAAGTTGATTTTATTTTTTAGAAAGCGCTAATAGTCATTCTAAGCTAAATGGTTGCTGGTGAGAATGCAAAGAAATAACACAGTTTTTCCTCTGTGGTTTGTAACCACCTAAAGTCAGGTGACTATTTTGAAAAAAATATACATATATTTTTGAATTAGTGTCTTAAGGGGATTAAAAGTCTCATTATTTGAAAGCCAACAATGTATACCACGGAACCCCACTAAAGTACATTTTTATATAAAATACATCTCCCCCCGAAAAATGAGTGGTGGTGCCACTTATTCCATGCAGGCCTGTCCTTTGTAAGAAAGGAAAACTAACCTGTCTGATTGACTCTGCTGCTGGGTGGGGAGCTGTCCACACAGCCTGATGGAACCCAGTGCCCACTCAGTCCTGGCCCCTCAGAGCTGAGTATGAAACCCAGAGACGGAGCCTGTCGAGACTGTTTCTTGTGGGGCTTTCTTCAGACACTTCAGACCTAAGAGGGATCCTTGGCAGGAGAGCAGCTCCACTTTTGTTTCTCCAAGAAGGTGTGGAGCCCAGTGTCCACACCAGGGTGGCAAAGGGCCTGGAGTCCATCTGAGGACACAGAGGGAGGGGCCAGGAAGTCAGAGCATCAGAGGCTCAGATATTTGGTCCCTGGGATCAGTGGTTTCACGGCCTCTGCTTCCCTGGGGAGGAACGGGAGAACCGGAGCCCCAGACTGAGCCTGACTGGGGTGGAGGAGTCTCAAGACAGCCCTCCCCACACCCTCGAAGCCAATGCCTGGAGGGCGGGCAGGCTGACAGCCCCCAGCAGCCCTGAGCTCCCTGTGTCCTGGAAAAGGCCTCTCCTGCAACTCCTAAAAAGAACTCCTTTTTTTCCTGGAGCAAAAGATAGACCCCTTTCCTAGGATACTCATGGTCTTCAACATCACCTGAGCACAAAGGGTCAGTTCAGCTGGAACAAGCTTGAACTAACCTTTTTAAATATGGAACAAGGCCAGGCCAACCCTCACTTGGCCCTGAGTGCTGGCAACTCCAGTATTCTGGAAGTGGAAGAGTCCCAGATAGCAAAGACAAAAGGAACCAAATAATTTTTAAAAATCACTAACACTCCAAATTAAATAACAGACCTTGGTAAAAATCACCAGTGGATGCTAAAATCATCAGATGAAAGGCTAACAGGGAACTTCGTGGACTGACACTACCAAACCTACTGATCGATCTTGGCATCACTAAAAGTGAAACAGCCCGGAAAGTAGGTGCCTAATAGTAACAGCACCACTGTAAAGTACTGGTGCCTAAACATACTGATCTTCAGTCTGAGCAAGGGCCTGAATGTGACTCCCAGTTTACAGGAAAGACAGAGGGCAGAGGACCATGTTACCTTCCTCCACGAGAAAGCAATCAGACAAATACAGACACAAGACATTACTCAGAACAAACGCCCTGGTCCTTCCTGCTTTACAATAAAGGAGACACAGCTATAATGACATATGTGGATTTTGAGAAAACCCTCTGTAATAACGATGTCTGAGATAATATGAAATTTAAATTTAGATGATATTGAGGAAGTATTGTTAATTTTGTTAGGTAAATAATGACACTGTGGAATGTAAAGAAGTTATCAATTAGGAATACCAACTAAAATACTTCAGGTGAAATTATAGCTGACATGTGCTTTAACATACGCTAGCAGGATGAAGGGCAGGGGTAGACGAAACCAGACTGGCAGAACGCTGGTGATTCTTGAAGCTGGGCAATGGATACCTGGAAGTTCTTTTTATTCTAACTTTGAATACCCTTAGAAATTTCCATAATAAAAAAATACGCAAACACATCCTCTGTTGTGCCTTAGCTCCCATGCAGATCTTAGTTCACGTCATACTGAGTAAAGTTCAGCCTCGGTCTGGGGGCACGGGCAGACTTATAGAAGAAGCAAGGAGTACCAGTGGGTGAGTTTGGGAGGCCTTTCCTTTGAACATTTTGGATTTGAAAACGACGGTGCGGTAACAGCACGCACCTGTGAGAACGGCCCAGCTCCAGAGCACCGACAGCACCAAATGCGGGCGAAGACGTGGGGCGACCGGAGCGCTCACGGGCTGCTGGCGGGACAGCCGCTCTGCACGGTCCCACAACGCCGGGTCCGTGGCGTAACATGCAGGGGAGGGCGAAGGTAGGTTTACAGCTACAACACAAGTAAATAATATAATAATTAACAGATAACAATACAAGCATGAACTGTGTTGCATGTACTCACAGCTGTAAACCTCCTTTTGCCCTCCTCTGTATTGGTCCAAACCCTTGGAAAGCACGAAAACCAGGAATGAGCCCTAATGTGAGCGTTAGCCTCCGGGGGGTAATGACGGGTCGATGTAGGTGAGCCAGTGGTGGCACACCTACCCCTGTGGTCGGGCACATTGATAACGGGGGAGGCTCCGCATGTGTGGGGCAGGGAGGACACAGGGAATCTTCGTACCTTCCAATCAGTTTTGTTAATTTAAAACTGATCCGAAAAACAAAGTCTATTTTAAAAAGACAATTGACATCATCTTTTAAGAGATACTCTACAGTCTCCCAAACGGACAGAAGCCTTCCACGTGAGCAGAATCGAAGAGGCTACTTCTCGGCAGTGCTGGGGACTGACTCGTAACTCACCCCAAACCAGCATCTCCACAGACACACGTGCAAAGACACCTTCCAGGCACACGTCGACCAGCTACAGTACAACATGGAAGAACAAATGAACATGAGTGCCAACTGTCACACCCACAAAGGCATTCACAGATTGCACACATGTGACCGGGCCTAGGGCAAACACTAGCACAGCCACCGAGATGTGCGCAGATGTCCAAACCCTCACAAGGCATGAGAATGATGGCTTCCCAGACAGTGCTGAAATGCAAATACAAACAAATGACCGTAGGGGCTCTGAACATTCACACGTATAGAGGGGAAAGGCTTTGTACACAAAAATGACATTCTCAAATGTCCACCTTAGAACCCCTGAACATCTCTACAAACTTGAGGATAAGTTTAAAGCTGTGTCTCAAAAAGAAAGTCAAAAGAAAAAAGAGTGTTTGACTTTCTTGTGTTTAAATTCTCCCACCGCACACTCCCTCTAGGAGAGCTCCTCTGAACTAAGCCTCACTCAGTGCCTCTATGCTAATGACTCCCACCTCTTTTTCGCTGGCTCAAGCCTCTCTCTGAAACTGTAGACCCGTACATCCAACTGCTTATGGACTATTTCCTCTTGGATGCTGTACTGCAGTTAACGTACAGACTCAACTTATTTTTTGCTGATCTAACAGTTCAGAGGTAGAAGGCACTGCCATCCTCACCACGTGCTTTTCGTTTCTGAGCCTGAGGTGGCTTCTTCAGTTCTGGTTATCATCTTTCAACCAGCGGAAAGGAGAAGCAGAGTCAGGAGCGTTCACACCCAGTCCTCGGAGCAAGACACACACCACTTCTCACATCCCACTGACGAGAGGTTGGTCACATGGCCACTTTCTGCTAGAGGAGCTGGGAAGTAAAGACTTCCGCTGAGTGGCCACGTGCCGGCTAAAACTATTCTTACAGAAGAGCAGAAAGGCACTGGGGGGTAACTGGAAGTCAGCTATATCCCTCAGATACTTGAAACTCAATGTAAGTAAAAGTAAACTCATCATCCTCTTCGCCTCCTCTCCCACAGCTGTGCCTCCTCCAATCCCCAGCTGGATAAATGATGTACCGTTTACCCAACCACCCAAGTAGGTTTGTGAGATTAAATATAGGATTCCCAGTTGAATTTGATTTTCAGTTAAGGAATCATTTTTTAAAATCACTATGTCCCAAATATTGAATGTATTTTTATTTGCGAAATCCGGCAATCCTACACCCATGCCAGAAGCCTTAGGGCCATCCTGAATTCCTCCCTCTTTTTCCATTTTCACTTGCCTTCCAAATCCTGCTGATTCTTTTCTATGTTTCTCATCTGTCCTCTCTTCTCCATCTCCACTGTGACTTCCCTGGTCTGGGCCATTGCCCCCCCCCCGACCCCCACCCCACTCTAAAGCTCCTGTAATTGCCTCCCACTTGGCCTTCCTGTTTCCAGCCCTGCCCCTTCTAATTCATGCTATGCACACAGGCAAACTTGTCTTTCTGAAAGGAAAACCTGACCACAGCACTCCCCTGCTTAAAATCCTTCCCTGCTTCCCCATGGCTTTCAGGATAAGCTCCAGACTAATCAGCTAAATCACTAAAGCCCCTGGTCATTCGATTTCTCTCTCCCCCTCATCCCAGCCCTCTCAGGCCCTAACCCATCACACATGCTCCAGGCATGTTAAGTGTCTGGGACCCAAAAGGGTACCACACCATCCCTTTTGATGGTGTGTGTCTATATATTCTTATTCCTACCATGGACCCCATACCCATCCTACTCTTCTCCTTTGTCTGGCTAAATCCTACTCATTCTATTAAAAAACCCATGCTTTCTCCAAGAAGTCTTCCTAACTTACTGTTTTAAGCCTCTGTAGCCCTTGACACACTGTATTGCAGCAGCTGACTTACCTGTGTGTTTTTCCAACTGCATTTTAAGTTCCTTCGGGGCAAGGACTGTGTCTTGTCTATACAAAGTCAGCAACTGATACAGTAATCAGCACTAGTGAACAATTAATTAGTGTTTATTTGTATGAATGATTGTTCTTTAGCTTAATATGTTCCTACTGCCATCCCTGGCTAATCCAGCATGTCTGAGCTGGACACTCCCCTCCATTTCCAGATGTGGCCCTTCCTGCATCTTTAGCATCACTGAAACTCTGGGCTTTGATTTCCTTGGCTCAACCGTGATGGAAAAGCTTCTTGTCCACTCCATTATGCTCTTACCTAATGGACCTTGGAATAAAGAAATGACACCTTACCAAGTGAGGCCCTACCCAGTTCCCCACCCAAGCTGAGTTTCAGATCATCATTCCAGCTGACATCAGGCAGCTGTTAGATGAGAGATTTTTCTCCTGCCCTCCCAACCCCCACGATTTGCCCCCAGCCCTCCCTCAGTCCCTGGGGAACAACTCTTTCATTCGTTTGTTGTTTGTTTGTTTGTTTGTTTGTGGCCACAGCAGTGTTTAGCAGGAGCAGGCAGCCATGGCTTCTTAGAGCTGTGATCTAACTCCATCTGACAGGTGGGTTTCGGGGTGTCTCTGGGGCCGTGGCCTGCTTAGTGGATTTACCACTCTAAACTCAATTACAGGAGACTTTCACGCTCCATAGGCCACTCCAGTCCCTTTTTGATAAAAACTCTGGTGAGTAAATAAGTCATGATGGTGATAGGGGCTGCCATTTAATATTCATTGAAGTACACATGTTTGGAAATTGGAAGCAGAGTTTAATCCATTTTCATATTTATATCAACACGAAGCTTTAAAAAGGATCCCTCCTCTTCTCCAGCAGCCTCGTCAGTTTCTCATTTAGAAAGGTAAAGGTAAACTGGGCATACTTCTTTTTTTTAAATTAGAAATTTCTAACATTATAATTATTAAAGTATAAGTTTGAGATCTGTTAATTTTCAACTTAGAACCAATTCTTGCATTTCATTTGAACTCCTGGGAGAGGTAGGTAACAGATACATCACTGCTATTTCTGGCAGCCAGATTTTTAGATTTAACTTTGCAGTGGGAGCTCAGCAAAAGGAAGAGGTTGAGAATACAGTGATCTCGGCCCCAATATCTTACGATTTAGGAGAATGTTTCATAGCTGTCCCAAGTAAATGCAGAAGCACCCCTTTTAAAATAAAGGTAAGATTCACAAAATAACAAGTGTTCACGCTCGCCAGTGAGTCACAGGGCTGTTCACTAAGGGAGAGCTGACATCTGGGGGAACAGTTCGCAGCGAGGGGTGCGGGGCATCGTTGTGTCGTCCCCTCCACTCCACTTTATTTTTTCACTAGGGATGAATGTTTAAGTATGTGCCGTGGTTGAAGGCATCTCTTTTAATAATGCAACACATGGCTTCCTGAGGGGACAGCAGCTGATTTGGAAACGGAATATGGTGCACTCTAAACTCTCCTCCCCGAGGAAGGCTGACTAACCGGTAAGTGCCATGAGCTAGCATGGGGACTCATTCTGTCAAATCGGCTGGCTGCAAAGGCCCTGTGTGCAGTCTTCTCCAGTCCCTGGGAGCTAATGTGAGCAGACACTTGTGACATTAGACAGTGCGGCAGGCCTGGCATGAAGGAACAGTCACGATCCACAAACAAGGTGGTCTTTAGATGACAAGGATAAAGAAATCAGTGCAAATTTGTTAATGTAACAACTTGGAAAAGTATGCTTTAAAAAAAAAAAGCTGCTCTATGGGGAGAGAGGATCAAAAGAAAAAAAGGCAACAATAGAACTGGAAGCTTTCTTTGGGTTTTCTGTACCATTTGGGCATTGCCTTTACTCCTGGTCCTTCTTCTAGGCTGGGGTAGCTTCAGTTAAGTGAGCAAGTCCCAGATCTTGTCATTCCACAAGCCACCGTTCCACCTAAAACTGAATAAAGTGAAAGAAGAATAAGGAGAACAAAAGCAATGAAGAGAGAAAAGAGCCTGTGCCTTTGCCTCATTGGAGTAAACAACGTCTGCCCTAGTTCAGATGGGCGATCGTCTGACTTTCTACGTGAGAACTGCGATCTGTCTGGTCTTGGTGCTTTAGTCCTGGAGGAAGACTGAAGTGATTGTCACCTGAAGAGACACGGTGACGAGAGCATGCTACTTCTGTGTCTGATGCCAAATATAAGTGGATGTCTACAACTGGATCAAGTATTTTAAGAATTATAGCATTAATAAGGGAAATGTAGTTATTAATACCAGATAGACAAATTTGATTGTGTTGGCTGTCTGATTCAGAGAGGTGGTTTTGCCAGTTTTTTCCCCTTCAGTGAGGCCAATTTAATGAAAATAGAAATTTGGTATAGCATGCTCATTCCATATTTAATTGAGGAAATAATATGACACACCTTGAAGTATGATATGCTGACTCAGCTCTTCCATGGCAGCTGTGAGACCTCGGGCTCTGGACAAAGACACCTGAGTTCAGGTCCTGGTTCTGCCACTTACTAGTTTGTGATTTGGGGGAAGTTGTTTGGGAAAATCATTTACCTCATAAGATTATTCTGAAAACACCTGCCTCATAAGAGCATTGTAACAAATTAATGTATGTGAAGTTCTGAGGTCAATGCCTGGGATATACTAAACACATCCTAAATTTGGCCACAATTATTCTTTAAATGAACCTGAGTTCCCGGAGGTTCTTACTGATTGTAACTAAAAAGAAGGGTTCTGTGGTCAGACAAGCTTAGGAAGAGGTTTAACATAATTAAACATTTTTTTAACCATAGTATTTCTCAGAGCTTTCACTATGCAAATATACATATAATGAATATCCAAGGAAGAATTTATTTTCCAATGTTTGACCACACAAACCTTTTTCATAGCAGATGCTGTTCCCCAAGTGAAAAAACAACAGTATTCCTAACATCTGGTTTAGAACTCAAAGGAAATTTTGAGTCATGGGGCCTGAGTCCTAGGACAGTAATTTAAAGCATGGTAATTGATTACCATATCAACCTCATTGGTCTTAAAATACTTCCTTTTTAACAGCATTTTGTAAAGTGGGACTGGCAGAAGGCAGAATAGTGTATGCTTAAAACAGAGACAGACCTGGGCTTCAACCTGTCAAATGAGCTTTTTAATATCTCTAAGCATCAGTGTCCTCAGCTGTAAAAGGACAGTAATAGTGACACTTACCTCCTAGGCTTGCTATATGAATTCAATAAGGTAATGCCTGGCTTTTAGCTATTACTATGTATATACTCCAACAGAGGGGCTAGCATTTGTCAACAAACAATAAATTAGTCATTCTGTTCTCAACTAACTGCTGTACTTATTCAGACTCCTTGGTGCCTCTAAGGCTGCAGTAAAAGAAAAAGCACTGGAGTGGGAATAAGCATCTGTGGGTTTTAGAGCATCCTTTGTGCTTAAGTAGTTAGTTGATGGACATATATGACATGTTTAGCAAGGCTACCACACACTCTGTGCTCAGCTTTCTCTTCTGTGAAAAACAACTACCATCTAACAGCAGCACACCTTGCCCACTTGCCTCAGGGTTGTTGGGATGATCAGAAATGCTTACGTGCTATGGTTTTCTTAAACTATAAAGGCCTATAGCTTTTTCAGAAATAACTCATTGTACTTTACTATAGTGCAGGCACTACACTAGGTCTTACCTGTAATACCTCATTTTAATCCTCACTATGAGGTGGGTATTTCTATGCCTCCTTTAGAGATGAAGAGACGGAGGTTTAGGGAAGCTAAGTATCGCTAATTTCCCCCAAGGCCGCCTGGCTAATAAGTGGTAGAGCCAAGAATCAACTCCAGACCTGTCTGACTCCAAAGCTCTTAGAACCACTGTGCTTTAAAAAATAACATTAAAATACATTTTAAGTTTAAAATACATTTAAAGTTTAAAATTAGTACTGCCCACGTCCAATTCATCTTTCTACCAGGTTCTACAGATACCTTTTTAGATGTTGTAAAAATCCGTAATTTGGATGGCAGTCACTAGTTAAATGAATGAAGATGAAGTACCGGGTAGAAAAGAGAATGGTCAACACAGGATCCAGTGTTTTAACTGGATGATGATTTATGGACACGGGCTAATTTGACTAACTTGGCTGGTGACCCAGGTATATCTGACCAGCACGTGTCTGAGGGCACAGACTCCCGGAAGTCCAGTCACCTGTGTGAATTGATCTCTATGTTCTAAGAGCTCCTGGATGACAAGTTGACACACACGGCAAGCAGCATCATGGACTGCAGTAGAGCAAGGTCTGTCGGAGAAGGAAAATCCATATCAGTGATATGCTGTGAAACACTTTTTGTTAGTTACATACATTCCTTTACTTTCATTTCCTAAGAATAGCTCAGCTGTCAAAGCATTTCCAAGATTTCCATAGATTCGTCAAATACTGTGCAATCGAATTATTGCTCTGAGAGAAGCTACAATTAAAACACATTAATCATTGTAACAAAGGATCCTTATTGAGGCTGACAAAGATGGTAAAATCTGATGAATAATTAGTCTGGTTAATCTTTTAAAAGTGAATTAAACTGCTAACAAGTTAAATCACTGTGATTTTCAAAATAAGCCTCCAGGGTGAGCAGAGAATGGGAATATTATCATCATTTTTAAAAGATATTTCCCTTCTTTTTCTCATCTCTGGGCTTGCACCAGAAGCCTGAGTTAGAATGAGGGGACCCTGAGGATCAGCTGGGAGAATGAGGTTGATCAAAGTGTGAGGGCATGTTCTTCACGCCCCCCCAATGACCTCTGTATTTCTGAGAGTCACACAGGGGATGGAAGAGGAGCCATGCATGACCTTCAAATCTCATCCAGAACTTATATGGCACCTACTTACCAGCCATTTTCAATGATCTTAAGTGGATCCATCATGTAATTCTGATTTTGTCTCCACTGTAAGCCAACAAACCTTGACAATGAGGTCACTTTGGCTTAGTTTCCCCTTATGTCCCCTTCTCCAGATGGCTTATCCTTCCAGACACCTCTCCTCTTTGCGTTTCAATTACTATGGGAGATCTGTCATACTCTGAAATTAATGGAAATGGGCAAATTTGAACTCATAAGCCATGGGAAATTGACAGAAGACTTTTGAGCTAAAATCTTGACCCTGGCTGAGCCACCACAAACTCGGGAGTTTTAGTGGATGCTGTGATGAAGGGTGTGGACCCCTTCAGAAAGGAAGGACTTATTCCCCCAGCTGCTGGGACAGATGCTAGATTGGGCCCTCAGCTGTTAGCCTGGAGTGAAGAAAAACTGAACACCCTCTCCAGGGTCACAGTTCCTTCCAGGGGGAGCTGACATCCAATCACTGACCAACACGTGGGTGTAAAGACTGGCGCAACTTGGGACAACTGAAGGCTCATCCTGCTGCCACAGCTCCCGTGGGGCTAGCTAACGTCTTTGTTGGGATAGCATCACTGCCCAGTTTCTCCCTTGGGGCCTTGCCAAAAAAATCTGTTAAGAGAATATGTGACACCCATAAAAATTACTGTGTCCTAGGATCTCTTCAATCACTATGCGCCAATTTCCCAGCCATTTAAACTCTTTAATACGTTAGCGATACTTTTGCCTCAGGTCACTTTGAGAAAAAGCCAAATTTACAACGCTCTCACCATGAATCAGATCCCTATCTCTCTCTCAGGCTTGAACCTAGAAAATATTAACAAAACAATACAGTATCAAAAAAAAAACAAAAAACTGGGAAACAGGCTAACATTGGGCCTCAAAGAAAGTCCAAGTTGAACTGGCCCTGGATGAAGGAAGTTGTATTAACTCCCTTTTAATGCAAAAAGTCCACTGTGAGGAAACTGTTGAACTCTTCTTTGACTTCCTATTGAAACAAACAAGGCAGAAGCAGGAAGGACTCTGACTAGGACTTACTCAAGTTCACTGAAATCTTTAGAGAGGTCAGAATACTATGTATTTATGTGTGCTGAACTTTTTTCTTTTTAGGGTGGCTTTTTAAATATTTTGTTTTATGACTATGTAATGTATTTATAGGACTTCAAAGTCAAATCTACAAAACAATGCACACTCAGAGAAGTCTATCTCTGATCCTCTCATTCTATTCCCTTGCTCTCCTATAAGAAGCATTTTTATGTTTTTACTTTGTTTCGGCTTATATTCCTTTTAAAAAATCTCTTTCTTCCTTTTTACTCTCTATTTCTCCTCAGTCATTCATTTATCTATTGTGCTTTTCCCTTTTGTGTTTCCCTAATGTAGTCTTCATTTCTGAAATAAATCTGTACCTTTATTTCTAATTCTTTCCTGGATATATCACATCATTTACATTTAAAAAATTCTAAGTTGTCATTCTTTTACATCTTCTATTATTTTCTCAATTTCCTTTAGCTTGCTTGAAATATTAGGATACAGTTTTTGTCTGTTTTGTGAGCCTATCTTCTACCTGGTTTTAATGGGGGAGGGGTGAGACCTTTCCTTGGGATCCCAGCTTCGCTGACCCTCATCACTCTTCTCTGTGCACCTGCCCCCATGACCATGATGAGGAACCCGTTCTCTGGATTCCACCCTCGCCGCTCCTCCAGCAGCTTGCTCTGCTGATTGCTGTCTCTTTTCTGTACATGGAACCTCTCCCTCTCTACTGGAACTTTTCCTTCAGCCTACAAACATGTTTGAGTCTATTCCAACTTTAAAAATTAAGGCAAACCACACCCCTCCCCATTTTATATCCTCCTTTTACCTCTAATTCTTTTCTCAGCCATGTTTCGCAAGGTTTATCTCCATTAATTCACTTCCCACTCCCTTGTCAATCCGTGCCATCTAGCCTGTGCCAAATACCTTTGCTGAAATGTTCTTGCCAAGGCCCCCACTAAATTTCCTGTTGTTAACCCAATGGCTATTGTCAATTTTCATCCATGTGACTTTCTACTCTGGGGCACCACTGAGCACTTCCTCTTTTTTGAAATGTTCTCCTTTGCTAGTTTTCTTTCTCTGGTTTTTCCCTCCTCAGCCAACCACATAAATTTGCTGTTCTTGGGGTTCCATCCTTGGCCCTTGTCTCTTCCCATTTTGCTTACTTTCCCTGGGTGTCTCAATTACTGCTTCAATTGCCATTACTAACAACTATCTATTTACTTAATTATTTACTTATACCCCACCTTATTAAAAAACAAACTTTAGAAATCTCACTAAAATATACATTTAAAAATTTGAGAAAATCTACACCAAATTGGGCATGGGGGGTACAAACAAGATAGAACACAAAATTTGGTTCTAAGAGTTCTTAATTTTCAGCCCTGGCTGGTGTGGCTCAGTGGACTGAGTGCTGGACTGTGAACCAGGGGGGGTCACTGGTTCGATTCCCAGTCAGGGCACATGCCTGGGTGGGGGCCAGGTCCCGGGTGGGGGGCACACATGAGAGACGACCATACATTGATGTTTCTCTCCCTGTCCTCTCTAAAAATAAATAAAATCTCTAGAAAATTTTAAAAAGCTAGTTCTTAATTTTCAAATTTTCTTTAACATCAGACTTTTTTGTTAAAAATGAAATCTTACGTGGCATCCCAACACTTAAACCCATCCAGTTGAAACAGTTCTGGTTGAAAGGGGAAGAGTCCTGTTCTCCCACTTCCTGTCTATCCCTGCCTGCCTAGCAGCCTCTGTGATTCAACAGAACAACTTTGGGCAGCCACTGTCCTAACTTAGATTCAAGGGTATATTCAGAGAATAAAGTCTTGAATGAAGTGCTTTAGAAAATTCTTCATAAAAATTAGGGACATAGGGAAACAGTTTTTCATCAATACACTAAGCAAATTAGTACAACTATTTTGGAAGACAATTTGGCAATACGTATAATATAAGGACTAGACTTTTATTTCCCCTGCTTGTTCAAGAACTATTTGTTGAGTGCATTAAATAATGAATCCCCTACCATGACACCTAAGGAAACAGTAAATAAGTAATTGGCCTACTCTACACAGAGGTCTTTTGGTAGAATTCCCAAAGCAGGAAATTTCTAAATAGAAAGATTTCTAGGAGGAATTCCCATAGCAACCAGTGAGAATCAAAAGAACCAACTTTGACTTTATCTTCTCTCTATTCTTCCAGTCCCTGCCTCTCTTTACGCTTTAATATCATAGAAGTATCCCAGGGAAATTCAATGTAAAGATAAGAAACATGAAAATCCACTGGAAATATCTAAAAACAAATTGAACTTAAGAAGAACAGGGTTTGGGGGAAAAGAGAAGACCAAGTGTGGGAAATGTCCTCTACCCTAAGGCAGACCTGTGAGGAGTGAGCACTTCTCTCCTTAACCCCCAACCCACCAGGTGCAAAGTTCTCAGAATTAGGAGGAGCGAGGGGGCAGTAAACCTGGGTCTCCAAAGGCTGAAGTAAAACCAGAGGAAAGAAAGTAAGACTGAACTCTGGGGAGAAGATGAGAGAGCCTTCCGTTTTCTGAGGATCCACCACTAGCCTAGGTCAGCAGGTAGAGGAAGCCAGACATCCTGGCTGGGAAATGTCTCAAGTTCCCCTTGTCCTTATCAGCTTGTGAGTGATAAACACTCCAAGGAATTCATGTTCCCAAGAGCTATTGGGTCACTCATGTTTGGGTATGATAACCAATCCACAGGATGGCTCACGGGGAACCCTAAGCAGTACCACAGCCTTGACCATCAGAGTTGCTCCAGGAAGGTAAAATGTGGTATGATATGAATACCCAGTGTTGATACAAGTATTCAGGTGGATAACTGAGTCTGTTTCCCTGCAGAGAAACACAGTAGTCCACGTACATAATGGCTATACTGATTAAAATGTTATGTTTTGAGGCAGAAACAGATTCCCCACATAACTGTCGGACTGAGAACTTGCATGTCAGGCTGAAGCTTAAAACAAATTAAACAGATGAGTAACAAACCCTTCTGGAGAGGAACTTATAATGGAAACACTGACGGGATATAATTATAATCTGGATGTTGATCACTACATTCTATTGAAGATGCCTCCAGTGTACAGTAGTTATGTAAAATACTTCTACAATGTTGTCAAGTGCATTTTAAAAAAGCATTAGGGTAAAGTTAATTTTTAAGAGCTTCAAAACCACGGTGATGATTAAATGTGAAGGCCAACACTGCCTTCTCTTTCCTACAAAGGAATTCAAGACAGGAGAGGGAAGGGGAGTGACTGGTGGCGATCCACTCAGGTCCCCTGTTTTCCTTCACTTACTTCTAACAGGTTCATAGTCTATGTTGAAGCTCTACTTTAAGGACTGGTACACAAGTGTAGCCTGATAGACAGAAATTTCCCACCTAATTAAATTCAGCAAAACCTTATGAATTGCCCTGTGGCACATACAACATAAGTCACAATTTATTGCTCTCAAGGAATTTACAATCTAGTGGAAGAGAGATAACCCAAATGCACAAAGTACCAATATGCAAAGCTATGCCCTGTAGATACCACTGGGTCTTAAGGCTCTTTATATAGTTGTGGGATTAGGGAAAAAAGCTATGAAAACAAAGGGCTTAAAAGATGGGTACCCCCAGCTAGTGTGGCTCAGTTGGTTGGGCACCATCCTGCAAACCAAAAAGTTGTGGGTTCAACTTCTGGTCAGGGCACATGCCTGAGTTGCAGATTCAGTCTGGGCTGGGGCACGTATGGAAGGCAACCTATAGGTGTGTCTCTCTCACATCAATGGTTCACTCCCTCTCTTTCTCCCTCCATCCCTCTCTCTCTAAAATCAAAAATAAAATAAAATAAAAATTTTTAAAAAGATGGGTAAAATATTCAGGAAGAGACAAAGGTGAGGAGCATTTAGGGCATGCCAGGCAGAGGGAAGAGTGAGGACTATGGTGCAGGGGCCCCTAAGGTCGGATTTGGGCAAAGCACTAGATAAGAGGAATAGAACCTACCAGCAGGTGATCATCACTGGTATGCGGTCAGCCTGGAGAGACAGACTGGGGAAAGATCCCATGCTAAAGACTTAGACCAACAGGACTGCATTTTCTGCCGAAGTTTTGTTATCAGAAAGTGGTCCCACCTGAGTTAGGTTAATGTCTCCAATAAGAGCAGAACTGAATATGCACCTCAGTGACAGAATTGCCTCTTTTTCAAAAAAGGAGATGTGCTGCAGATGCTTTTTGTAGGCTCTAAATCACTTTACACATCTCTTCCCATCCTTTCCTTTCTCTTTTAAGCAAAGAATACTATTCTACCCTGGCTCCTGCCCTTGAGATGCCATTTAGGCCCAACCTCAAGCTAAGCCTGATTGAGAAGTATGCAGATGAGAATTAACACATTTAAAAAAACAAAACACCAGAGGGGAGAGCGGAGGGAATTTCAGGGGAAAAGGGGAAGGATTTACAGGAACAAGTATAAAGGACACATGGACAAAACCTATGGGGGGGGGTGGAAATGGGAGGGAGGTGGGGAGGGCTGGGGTGGCGGGTTCGGGTGAGAATAAAAGACAGAAAACTGTACAAGATCAACAATTAAAATAAAATTAAAAAAAAAAAACAAACAAAAATATACTCATAGAATTAGGCCAACCAGCCTCTGCAGGGTAATTTTTTTTTTTTTTTTTTGTTCTTTTCTATCTTTGGCTTAGCAGGAGGAAAGGTGGGGCCTCAGACTGGAGTAAATTGGCTGGTCTTTTTCTCTTTTGTTTTATCCTCACCCTAGGACCTTTTTTCATTGCTTTTAGAGAGGAAGTGGGAGAAACAGTGATATGACAGAGAAGCATCAATTGGTTGCTCCTGTACATGCTTGGACCACCAGGGACCAGACCTGCTACCTAGGTATATGCCCTGAGTGGGCATTGAACCCACAACCCTTTGGTTATGAGACGATGCTGCAACCAACTGATCCACACCGACCAGGGCTAACTGGCTAGTCTTAAGGTGCTCAACATCGTGGACAACTAAGTTCCATGTCTTGGTACTCAGGAAAAGTTGACTTCAAGAGGGCAAAAATGCCACTTTAAAAATATCGCTATTTTCTTCTTCAAGGGCCCTCAATATTCATAGAAAGAATTAGTCTTAACTTTCTGAAAGTGTTGAGTTTACTGCGCCCACATGTATTTGTGAGCGTGCACATATGCACACATCTGTGTATCAAGTGTCTGAAGTGAGTGCGTCCAGGGCTCTCCTCTCCCTGGTGGGAGGCTAAAGAAAGAGAATCTCGTAGAAATATTAGTCTTTTAAATCCACCGAAAGATTCAGTCCCCTGGTTTGGGGTGGTGACAGACTACACCTCAAGTCAGCTCCCGGGCCTGGATAGGCAGCACGGCGCGGCCGTGCTGCTGTCCATGGTGCTGACACAGCACTGTGGGCTCAGAAGACACGGTTGCTTCTCCCAACTCCCAGACACTGGTGAAGTGGAAGGCCCTCATGAGCTCTTGTGTCAGAATGCTCAGAGTTTCATGCATTTTATTTTTCATTTCTGGATATCAATACATTTTCATGGTTTACACTTTGTGTGTGTGTGTGTGTGTGTGTGTGTGTGTTTTCTGGGAGACTCATAACAAAAACACATGGAACTTAATATGAGTTTAAATACATTGGGCAATTACAAAAATCTAAATAAGACAAGTCCATAAATTATGGTCCTTCCTGTGGGGACAGAACCTCCCACTCCACTAAGCAGAGAGAACTACAATGACCAATTTTTCTAATTACAGAGACTGACATACTTGGAGACAAAACAAAAACAAGTAAGTTCAGCTCGGTCAATTGCCTCAATCCCTCTACCCACTGTTTCCTTTTCTCACCCCCATTACGGAACCAGATGGGGTGAGGGCATGAGGCAGCGCTCTGTGGGACAGGGTTAGGGGCTCCGCTGACGGAATACCTAGCAGACACATACATTTCCTGAGGTGACCGATAAAGGTACTTTGAATCAACCGCTTGGTGTTGTAGCTGAGAAATACAAGCCGAGGGGAGGGAATAAAAAGGGAGCTACAAGAACTGCTGGTGGGGGGCCTGATAGCCACAGCATATGTTTAAAATCCTCAACTTGCATACTGAGAAAGTGGCCTCAATGTAATCTTTACTGAGTGCATTCACATAGACACATACAACTGTGGAGTTAATGCCTCTTTGTAATAACATAAATTGGAATGCTAACAAAGCATACACATTTCTGATCAAATCCCACCTTAGCCAAAATCCTACCACATACATTCATTCCTTCAACAGAAGTCAAAACCACTTGGTTCTTAAACAAAACCCCCTCATATTCACTTGTGTTCAATAATAACTTAACATCTTTCTTTAAAGAGCAATGATCACAAAAGAGTTAAGTCATAAATATGGAAAGATCTATTTTCCTATAAATGTAGTGCTTAGGAAAGGATAGATATATACATAACACACATGAAAAGTAAAGCCATGATATTTTGTTCTTAGCTTAAAGCTACAGGTACCAAAAATGTTTTAAACAAGTGTTAAGTATTTCCACTCACTTAGATCAGCATGCAATAAAGTAAGGGCATTTATTGTTTTCCCCCATTTAAGGTGTACATCTGCCCCCATAATGAATAATGGCAGAAATCATAATAGACTACAAGTTCCATGCAGTGGAATATTACCTCAAATAGGCTAGCCAAGCAGCTAGTTTCTTTCCTAAACAAAAGTAAAAATAATAATAGTAATGTGATGTAGCACCCAGGGGCAAATTTTGTCAGAGTCAGTCATAAATTTGCTTTTTTTGAACATGTATCTTGTTAGGGGAGACCTGGCTGAACAGGACAGCCGAGTAGAGCAGTGTATTTGAGCCCCAGAGTAGTTCTCTTTCATGGGACAAACCTATTAGCCTTGAAGGGAGCCCAATCGTGCCTTCCAAGCAAGAAGCAAACTTACCTGCATACTCGAGACATAACGTGCTTTCAGATAAAAACTGAGAGTTAACTTTTTAAAATTTCTAATATCATTAACACCTTTTGATTATATTTGGCTGACTCCTTAGCAGCTGCCAGTTCTCCCGAGCCCCTCCGATACTGATGAGGTGCTAGTCATAAGATTCAGAAAGACCCCTGAACAACTCATTTAAAAAAAAAAAAAAAAAAAAAAAGTATTGATGAGAGAGAGAGAGATTGAGATTGAGAGATTTGTTGTTCCACTTATCATGCATTCATTGGTTGATTCTTGTATGAGCCCTGACGGGGGATAGAACAAGCAACCTTGGTGTACTGAGACAAGGCTCTAACCAACTAAGCTACCTGGCCAGAGCCAGGTCCTTTAACTTTTAGAGGTTTTGAAGGCTGCCCTCCTGATAAGCCTCCAGGGTTGGACCATGGCTGCGTATCTTTCTCTGTTTCACAAACACAGTGGGTACATCAGTTTCCAAGATCAATTCCGACAATGCTCCCTTGAGGCCCATCCCATCCTTTGAACACAAACTCTAGGACACCAGGCTCTTCTTTAGGAGTCTCACCACCTTCTGCTCCCACGCAATACAAAACCAAACTGTATCTTATTTTCTAGCTGAAGAGAAACTTTAATTTTTACTGTATTGCAGAACAAAATTATGATTTATATATCCCAATGTATGTAGAGAATTCACATACACTGACAGTTAATTACAAGATTTCTCACTCTGGAAAGTGCATGAACTATCCACTCTTCCCCATCTCTCTTACTTATAACTCAGCCTGGCTTTGAAAACACTCTACAATTTTATCATAATGCCTGTGTAGCCCTATCTCCTACTTTCAGCACACACTCTTAGCAACAGTGAGAGCAACTGCCTCTTCACCTCTCACATGCCACTGTCATTGCCCTCTATTTTTAGCTCATTCTGGTTCCCAGACTGCAATCTCCCTTACCTGCTGTGACTTCCTTTCTGCTCATAAAAACCCCACCCAGAATCCAAGGCCCAGCTCCAACTCTGCCTCTACCCTCCTCTCTTGATAATCCAAGTATTTTGGTTCTTCCTCTTCTCTTACTTCCTTCAGGATTTATTATTTGGCATTTCATCTTGGACCATAGCACATTTGAAAGGGAATCTCAGCTTTAATTCTGTGCCAATGTAGTACAACCAATGGGGTATGTGTTTTAGTATTAGACAGTTCTCGATTCCAATTCTAGCCCCCCCCATTTCCTAGTTTCAGTAAGGCACTTAACCTGTTAGCATCTCACTTCTCTAACCATGAAAAATTATATTAACCTATATGTTATGAAGTTAAAAATTTGGTATAAATTACTCGCACACCACAGTCTCTCAGTAAGCTTTTGCTCTCTTCTCTTGCCCACTGGAGCATCCCAACCACACAGCACAATGCTGAACATATGGGGTCTGTGGCTTTCCTGAAATGCATCCATAGTTCAGCTTGTCCATTCAACCTTGCCATGGGATCCACCTGCAAGAAACGGCATATCTGATCCTTTGGGTGGAGAAGTCTCCACAAAGCCTGAGGGAAGAAGCGTAAGAGAGACCATTTGGAGAAGATGTTGGCTCTTGAAATGCTTATTGTGATGGTTAATTTTGTGTGTCAACTTGAATGGGCTAAGAGATGTCCAGAGAGCTGGTAAAACATTATTTTTGGGTACATCTGTGAGGATGTTTCCTGAAGAGCTTAGCATTTGAATAGGTAGACTAAGTAAAGAAGATCAAGCTCACCACCATGGGCTTCATCCAATCTTCTGAGGGTCTGAACAAACCAAAAAGGTGGAGGGAGAATTTCCTCTCCACCTCAGCCAACACATCCGTCTTCTCCTGCACTATGACATTGAGGAGCTCCTGATTCTCAAGCCTTTGGATTCAGACCAGGAAGTCTTACACCATTAATCCCCCAGCCCCAGCCCCAATTCTTGGGTATTTGGACTTGGACTAGGGTTGGTTCCCACAGATCTCAGCTCTTCAGATTTGGACTAAATTACAGCATCAGTTTTTCTGGTTCTGCATCTTGCAGATAGCAGTTTGTGGTACTTCTTAACTTCCATAGCCCTGTGAACCAGTTCCTATAATGAATCTCTGCATCTATCTGTCTATATAGCTATCTATCTATATATCCTATTCGTTCTAATTCTCTACAAAACCCTGACTAATACAGTCATGTCCTCAGTCAGGGTCTGAGTGCAAATACTCTAAAGGCATTCATGGACAAGGGCATTGACAAAAAACATGACATGGATGTGGAAATCTGACTCCAGAGCAACCTATGTCCCAAAATCTTTAAAATTCAAAGCAGCATTGGAGGAAATTTCCACTTGCTACAGCATGCCAAATTTGGACATTTTTCCCCTGACATTTTTTCATTTTCTATTATCAGACAGGGCAGAATTTCTTCTGAAAAAAAAGAGAAGAGAAAGAGATACACAGAATATCGGTTTTAAGTGTTATTTTTGTTCTTAAAAAGGCTTCTCATAGACTTTAAAAGAAAGCTTTTTTATTTCCTTCCGAGATTTATTTTGATAGAATTATCCAAGCCTTGTCAGGGGGAACAAAATTTTGTGAGCCTACCATACCAGTAAAATGCCAAATTATAGGCTGTAAATTTTTTGTTTTATTATCTCTGGGTCCAAAGAGAGAAAAGAGTTTGAATCCGGAACTATTAGCGTTTGGAGACAAAAGAGAGCCTTCACTGCAGCCTTCCCCCAGAGCTTCGCTTCCTCATCCCTACGGGCTCCGTCACTCAGACAGAAGACAAGGGAGGTACCCACCCTCCCACGGCTGTACCCCCCCCCACCACATACTTCTCTTGTGGAGATTCAAGGACCTTACTAATAGGATTAATAGGATCAATTTCCTCAGTAACCTCTTTCAAAACCTTTAAGCCAGCTTTATAATAAGCACTAGGGCACCAGTGCTTTCTCTTTCTCGCTCTCTCAAAAAAAAAAAAAAAAGCAGCAGTAACATTTTACTGAGGGCATTATGTCTGCACTGGTCTGTCCTGGTCACAAAGCAGCAGCATAATGCAGTGGAGAGTTTAGACTTTGATACCAGACACGCGTGGGTGTGAATCACAGTTCTATTCCTGTCTGGCTCTGCTACTTGGGGCAAATTGCCTAACTTCTCTGAGCCTCTGTTTCTTTCTTTGTAAAGAGGAGATAATAAGATCCATGTTGAGGGGTCCTGGTTAGGATGAAGAATATATGTAAAACACCTGATGTACTGACTTGCCTGCAGTAGGAGCTCAATAAATGATATGCTGTTATTGTATGTGAAACCTGGAACTATGACATCTGAGAGACAAACTTTAGGTTTTGGAGATACCAGAGGAAGGCTACTGTGGGTGGAAAAAGGTACCAAGAGGGAGCAAGTGAGTAAAGCTAAAGAAATGGGCAGGGGTCACATCATATAGGATCTTGCACAAACACGGGAAGACCTTCGGACTTCTGAGTATGATGGAAGAGGTGTAAGAGTTTTGACTAGGAGAATAAATGATTAGATTTATGTGTTCAAAATATGACCTGGGTTGCTCCGTGGAAAACAGACTGCAGGTGAGCAGTGAGGAGGCTATTCCTGGTGTCCAGGTGAGGGCTGACAGGGTGGGAGGTGATGGTGCAGGTGGCAAGAGGAGTTGTGAAGCACAATGTGTCCTGATGGTGGAGCTGACAGGACTTGCTGATGGACTGGATGCATCGTGTGAGACAGAAAAGAGGAATAAATATGATCTTCAGGTTTTTGCTCTGAGAGATTCAGAGAATGGATGAGTTATTAATGAGAGGGAAGACTGTTAGAGAAAGCAGTTTGGGTCACAGATATTTATTA
Organism: Glossophaga mutica; assembly: GCA_039655065.1. Lineage (NCBI taxonomy): Eukaryota > Metazoa > Chordata > Mammalia > Chiroptera > Phyllostomidae > Glossophaga > Glossophaga mutica. The sequence continues at coordinate 142,692,182 of CM077308.1, forward strand.
AACATCCAGGTAGGAATCGGAGGCTGGACCTCAGAGGACAAGTGAGACAGGAATTTGGGCGCCACCACAGAAATGTATATAAAAAGCCACAAGACTAGAGTTTGCCAATGTAGACAGAGAAGAAACCCCAAAACTGAAGCCCAGGGCACTGCAATGTTGAGAGACTGGAGAAAGGAGAACATCCAGGAAAACAGACATAGGAAGAATTTCTCCTCTGGATTTGGCAACACAAAGGTATTGGTAAATGAAATGGTGGGGACAAAAGCTTGACCTGAGTAAGTTTGAGAGTGAACAAAAACTGATGAAGCAGGGGAAAAACAGTGTAGACAACCCTTTTTAGGAATTTTATTATAAAGGAAAAAGTAGGAGGTGGCTTCTGGAGGGAGAAGTAGAATCTAGAGGTTTTTTCCTTTTTCTTTAAGATGAAATGCAAATCATTTAGCAGACAGGGGAACTTGATGGTACAGGAAAAAGAAGAGAGAATTTCATGGAGTCCTTAAGCAGGGAAGAGGAGATGAGATCTGAAATAAGTGGGAAGACTGGTCTGAGACACAATGGGTTGTTAAGAGGAAAGAAAGCCAAGTTTATGGGCACAGATGCAGGAAGCTGGTAGAATAACTGTCTTGCATATTCCAGAAGATGGCCTGGTCCAGGGCAAATTGTTGGAGAGTATTATATTTTGGGAGAAGGTGCATTCTATCAGTATGAGATTTTGCAGCACAATATAGGGAAAGTTAATTTATTTTTCCCCCGGTTCCCTCCCACCGATTCCTCCTGCAGTCTCTGTGGCTTTCTACCCAGACTCCAGCATGGACACTGCATGCTAATGAGATGACACTTGGTCTAATCCCAGGCACTTGTTTCTGAATAATTAATCTGGCACTTTACCAGCACCTACAAGCCATGGATTTTCTGATGATTAAATAAAAGGCCAAGGCTCTTAACAACCATCAACCAGCTTTTCAGTATGGTTTGGCTCCATGTCTTATGAACACACTGGGAAGTCTGGACGGATCTGATGAAAGGAGAACACCCTCCCCGCCCCCGCCCCCCAACCCCTTGGCCCTCCACCAAATCATAGCTCACACAGCAGGGGGTTCAGTTTAGTCATTCCAGGAAGATGAAGGAAGAGAGGATGTCCTGACGGTTCTGACCCTTCACACCCATTTCAATCATCACCTGAAGCCTCTAGCTTTCTTGAGTCCCTCCCAGCCATTCAAGTGTCTTGTTTTTGTTGCTTTCCGACAATACTCACATCTCCCTCCTCCAGTCTCATGTCTCCTGAATGTGATCAATATCAGCTTAAGTTCCACAGACTGCATGACTCAAGCCCTAAATTCAAAATAAAAGAAAGCCTCCTTTCTAGTGAGAATTTAAAAACAAAAACAAAAACACAACCCAGGTTGCTCTCAGCTCAAATTTGAAAATGCCAAACAGAAGCCCCACCTTTTAAACAAGCTTTAAGACTTTCTTTAAGGATGACCAAAAGAGAAAGAGGATGGATTGGCGACCAGTTTTGAGAAGTCCTGCTGGCACTGCAGAGCTTGCTGAATTCACAAGGGGCATCGGGAGCACTGACATGGCAGAGATCGTTGTGGCAGAAGCAACTGGAAAATGTCCTGAGACTGAAACACAGACAGATTAACATCACCCCAGTGGACACTAATGACTTGCACTTTGAAATGCCAGAGGCTCGTACTGTCAGTTAAGACAAGGGAAAAAAAAACAACAACACATTTCTAGTCTCCAAAGACTTTAGATCTTCCCAAACTCTGCAGGCAAATGCGGCTGTCATGAGTTTCTGTAGCTGGGCAGCCCCTCGGTGCCACTAGGGGAACTGTTGCCGGAGTTGCTGTGGGCAGTGTGGTCAGTAAAGCTGAATCAAACAATCACAGAAACCCTCCGAGAGGTTGTTAGTAATGATTCAATTTGTAATTCAATGCAATCAAGCCTACAGCATTTCCAAATACCAACCTTATTTTTGCAGCACTTAGTAAACCACTCTTTGCTCTGAGCATTTTTACAAGCTCAACAAATGGGTTTCCAAACAAGTTTTATGATTCACTATTGACAGATAATTAGAAAGTCTTTTAATCATCGGCATCTGGATAAAGTAATTTTGTCTCAGCATGGACATCTGTAGGAAATAAACAAAAGCCAAGGAGGACAGGCTTGCTGGAAGCTTTCTGAAAAGGAAAATCTTTCGAGAAGGGAATGTTCCCACATCAATTCGATTAGCAAAATGAGCGCAGGCTTTGGGCAGTGCAAAGCAACAAAAGGATGTCTGATGTGATGGAAGAAAGGAGGGAGTGTCCGTTTAAGTAAGTATTTGAAAGTGCAAAGGGGTAGCAACCGATAAAATGTAATGACAATCTCATGAATTCAGTCTTTACATGAATCTAAATTCCCAAGTAACAGGTTTCTAAAGTCGATTTAGCACTTTCAAATTTGCTCAACAAATAATAGTCCAGTGCACCAGGTTCTACATGCAAGGGAGAAGTAAACCCGAACGTGACTTCTCAGTTAATTTCTGATAGAGTTGAGACTAACAGAATAAAAGGGGGTATCATTAAACGTCAAATTGCGTGATTCTGATTTTAAGTTAATATAAGAAGTTCAGAAATGAGAGAAATCAGTGTTGGCTGGGGTGGAAGAGCTCCTGGGAGGAGCAAAGGATCCCAGATAAACCTAAATATATCTTCTACTGACCTGCCTGCAATTGTCATCTTCGTTACTGCGCCTTTGCATCAAGGCTGTTATTTTAAAACAGTACCAGGTACCGGTTAAATACCCTGGCTCTGGAACTTGCCTGTCTGGGTTTCAAACCTGGCTCAACACTTAACTGGCTGTGTATTCTTGATCAACTTAGCCTTTCTGTGCCTCAGTTTCCTCGTTTATAAAATGTAGTTAGTACCAGAATCCACCTCATAGAACTATTGTGGAAGTTAAATGAGTTAATTTATGTAATTCACTCAATAAATGTATCCTTAGGTGTGAATCAGAATAACCTGGGAATCTGTACAAGTTGAAGGAACGAAGCCCCCTAGAACAGCAAATGACATTTGGGGAGACAGTGGTAGCGCACAGTGTAGTCCCGTATTTCTAGGTGATTTTCATTCCTCCCAATCAGGCCTGGAAAGCAAGATGGGTGGCCAAGAACAGCCACCACCAGAGTCTTTGCAACTTAATGGGATGGAAAATTCATGTATTCTTTCCTAAGCCCAAGTAAACTCTATTAGTCTTCCTCTCCAAAGTAAACTGAAATTATCAAAAGGTAAGTTATATAAAAGTTTTCAACTTTGAAAAGATAAGTTTTCAACCCTTACAGAGACACAAGCTAAAACTGAAATTCCACATCATCTATTGCTCAGAGACATTAAATATATTTTCTAGTTCCTTAAAAACAGAACAAAAAAAAAAAATCAACCAGGAAATTTAAGAGACTCATGTCACATTTTAGGAATTAAGAGTGACTATTAATAACACTTCCTAAAGTTTATGTTCAGCTATTACAAGAATTGTAACTGTTTTCTGTCTTGAAAGGACTCAGTTGTATAGTACACTGAAATGCCAATTATATTTGACTACTATTCTATATTGATTTATTCTGACACTATCTGCCCTGTGGGAAACACATAAACTTTCAGCCTTCACACATGGTAACACTGGGAAAATACCAGCGACAGCCCCTCGTTGCCAGTGCTGGTTACTTTCTTACAGTAAATGACCCTGCATCTGTCTTCCTGGTTTGTGCACTTATGAAAGAATTATTGTTTGACAGAGTGTTGCTGAAGGGTGTAACCATAACAAATTGGACCTCCACTTATAACACGAATCTTGGCGCTGTGTGCAAATAAAGGTCTAAGCAGGATACTTTTTTGAATAATTGGGAATTACATACATGAATAAATTTGGATATGAAAGATGTAGTCACAGATGGAAGAAGCACTTGATGCATGACAAGTTGCCTTAAGAGAAAATACAGTCATAGCTAAACATTAAATCTTCTGCTTAAAATGTTAAGACTTTAGCAAAATAGGCTTTTAAACTCAAGGCAATCACATGGTTCTTTTGCTCACACTATTTTGAATGTATTTGTGTGAAAATTGGAGGAGACTCCAAAGGGGCTGACAAACAATTATGAGTGATCAGCTATTTTCTGATCCTTTGTGATTTGTGGTAAACTGTTATGATGCCAAAAAAAAAGGTTAATTAACCAAAGTGAAATGAAATTACATCCACTGCCTTGTAAATTTCCCATTCAGGGTGTTGAGTGTCATAATTTCAGCTCAGGATTTTGAAGATACAATACATGCAATATCTGACTATTTGGTCAGGGTCACTGACTCTTTTCCCTTAGATTGTCAAATGAAAAAATGAAAACAGCCAACACAACAATAGCTGCCTGCTGTGAATGAATCAAAATTACACCTATTTTTGTCAGATTGGCAAAAAAAGTACAATTTCTGGTATGCCACAGAATTTTAGTAATTAGTTTATGTGTGCCATGAGATGAAAAGGTTGAAAATCATTCTCTTAGGCTGTAATGGCTACAAGCTCAGATATTTTATGTTTTATGTAGGATGATTTAGCAACAAATGTAAGTTTTGATGTTCGGGCACCTATTTGCCTGAGAGAGGAACCAGCCATGCTGTTCCCATGAACACGCCCACAGCTCTCACAGGTGTGGACTGGTATGTCTGTCTGCCTGGTGGACATGATTGAGTACAGTGTTTTTCAAACTCCAAGTCATGCTGTATTAACGAGTAGTAAAATCAAAGTACAACCAGCAATTAAGACTTTTTCTTTATAAACATTTAAAAATATACACTAAGTGGAGGGAAGAGTGAAATGAACTCCTATACAGCCATCAGCCCAATTCAATGATTATCAAGATATTGTCACATTTACCTCCCCCTCCCCCACCCAGAGCCACAGAGCTGGCAGGCGTGTGCCATAGCTGAGATTCCATCAAGCTGGCTCACACTATTTGCCCCACTCTGGTGATTCCTGGAGGCTCTGCTCCACCAAACTTTTGGGCCCGCCAAGCTGTTTCCAGTGGTTTTTCCATACAAATGGCTTGTCTTTGCCCATGCTACAGAGTTTCCTAAATTCTCTCAAACAAACAGCATCTGGCTTCAGTGAGCCCCATACCTCTTGATTAGTAGCCCAGGCTTGGCACTAGCAGCAGCTTGCCTTGGTTCACAGCTTGGCCTCGTTTGGGCATCTCCAAGCCCAGGACAAGTAACAGCCATCTGCAGATCCCTTTGCAGCTTACGCTGTGTGATCCTGGACAGTTCACAGATGGTGACTGACCTTGGACATGCCAACAGTAATCAAGACTCAACTACAACTGGAGGGTGTACACAGTCCACACAGTGGGCACACCTTGAGCACCCAGCTTGGGTAATAGAGGAGCCTGCACCACTAGACCCCACAGGACACCTACTACGTTAGGGCACTTTACCAAGCTGGGAGACATAGCAGCTCTACCTAATACACAGAAACAAACACAGGGAGGCTGCCAAAATGAGGGGACAAAGAAACATGGCCCAAGTGAGAGAACGGAACCAAACTCCAGAAAAAGAACAAAACAAAATGGAGATAAGCCAATCTATGAGATGCAGAGTTCAAACCATTGGTTATAAGGATGCTCAATGAACTTAGTGAGAACCTCAACCACATAAAAATGATCCAGACAGAAATGAAGGTAACACTAACTGAAATAAAGAACAATTTACAGGGAATCAACAATAGAGTGGCTGAGGCTGAGAATCAAATCAGCGATTTACAAAAATAAGGAAGCAAAAAAAAAAAAAACAAAAAACAACCAATCAGAACAACAAGAAGAAAAAGAATCCAAAAAATGTGGATAGTATAAGGAACCTCTGGGACAACTCCAAATGTACCAACATTTACATCATGGTAGTGCCAGAAAGAGAAGAGAGAGAGCAAGAAACTGAACACCTATTTGAAAAAAATGACAGAAAATTTCCCTAACTTGGTGAAGAAAATAGATATACAAGTCCAGGAAACACAGAGTCCCAAACAAGATGGACCCAAGGAGGCCCCCATCAAGACACATCATAATTAAAATGCCAAAGGTTAAATACAAAGAGAGAATCTTGAAAGCAGCAAGAAAAAACTACCTACAAAAAAAGTTACCTACAAGGGAGCTTCCATAAGAATGTCAGCTGATTTCTCAAAAGAAACTTTGCAGGCTAAAAAGGATTGGCAAGAAATATTCAAAGTTGCCCTGGCTGGTGTAGCTCAGTGGATTGAGCGCGGGCCTGCGAACCGAAGGATCGAGGTTCGATTCCCAGTCAGGGCACATGCCTGGGTTGCCAGGCCAGTTCCCGGCAGGGGACATACAATAGGCAACCGCACATTGATGTTTCTCTCCCTCTCTCCTTCCCTTCCCCTCTAAAGATAAATAAATAAAATCTAAAAGAAAAAAATATTAAAAAAAAAAAAGAAATATTCAAAGTGATGAAAAGCAAGGACCTACAACCAAGATTACTCTACCCAGCAAAGCTATCGTTTGGCATTGAAGGGCAGATAAAGAGCTTCCCAGACAAGAAAAAGCTGAAGGAATTCATCACCACCAAACCAGTATTACATGAAATGTTAAAGGGTCTTCTTTAAGAAGATAAAAAATATGAACAATAAAATGACAATAAATATGTGTCTATAAACAATTGAATCTAAAAAACAAAAAACAGACAAGCAGAAGAGAAACAGAATCATAGATACAGAGAGTGTTTTCATGGTTACCTGATGGGAGGGGGGTTGGGGGGGGTGGGCAAAAAGTGAAGGGATTAAGAAGAGCAAATAGGTAGTGACAGAATAGCCATGGGGGTGTAAAGTACAGTAGAGGGAATAGAGTAACCAAAGAATATATATGCATGACCCATGGGCATGGACAATGGTGTGGAGATTGCCTGTGAGTGGGGGTGGGTGGAGGAAGGGGGCTAAAGGAGGAAAAAATAGGACAACTGTAATAGCCTAAACAAGAAAATATAATTAAAGAAATAAAAAATAAAAATAAATAAATTTGGACTTCCGGCCAAGATGGAGGCGTAGGCGGACACACTGTGCCTCCTCTCACAACCAAAATTAAGGACAACAAATATTTAGAAACAAGAAAACAACCAGAACTTATAGAAAACTGAACTGTACGGAAGTCCAACAACCATTCATCCAGACCGGTAAGAGGGGCGGAGTCGCGGCAGGAGAAAGTGGAGGTGCGGATCCAGGAACGCAAGTAGCAGCGGCTGGCAGTTCCCAGGTGCACAGGCGGCGGCTGGCGGTCCCCGGGCCTACAGGCAGCAGCTGGCGGACCCCGGGCACTGGGGGGCAATTGTGTAGACCCAGTGAGGCCGCACAAGGCGGCTGGCTGACTGACCAGGTGGTCTCACATACGAGCGCGCAGACGGTCCAGGCGGAGGGGAAGTGGCGGAGGGGACTGAATCCAGAAAAGAGCAGAGCAGGCGCCATTGCTCCCTCTCAGGCCCCACCCCCACATACAGCGTCACAACCCAGCGACTGGGCTGCCCTGCACCGGGGAGCGCCAGAGGCTCCACTCTTCACTACGTAACAGCACGCGCGCGTGCGCAGATAATCCAGGTGAAGGGGAAGCAGCGGAAAGGGCCGGAGTCCAGGAGAGAGCGGAGCAGGCGCCATTGCTCCTTCTCAGACCCTGCCCCCACCTATAGCGTCACAACCCAGCGACTGGGCTGCCCCGCCCTGAGAACACCTAAGGCTCCACCCCTCACTACGTAATAGCCGCGACCAGACTAAAACCAAAACAACAACAAAAAAACCCCACCAAAAATGGCTCAAACCGGAAAACAAATAAAAGCCCCAGAGCCAATTCCTCTAAGCAGTGAAGAGATAGCCAACCTGTCAGATGCACAGTTCAAAGCACTGGTCATCAAAATGCTCACAGAATTGGTTGATTTTGCTCACAAACTAGATGAAAAAATGCAGGCTACAATCCATGAAATGAAGGAAGATGCATGGGCAACTGATAGAGATGGAAGGAAAACTGGGACTGAAATCAATGGAGTGGACCAGAAGGAAGAAACTAACAACCAAACAGAAGACGAGGAAGAAACAAGAATTCAAAAAAATGAGGAGAGGCTTAGGAACCTCCAGGACATCTTTAAACGTCCCAACATCCGAATTATAGGGGTCCCAGAAGGGGAAGAAGAACAGCAACGAGTGGAAAACTTATTTGAACAAATAATAAAGGAGAACTTCCCCAATCTGGCAAAGAAAATAGACTACCAGGACGTCCAGGAAGCTCAGAGAGTCCCAAAGAAGTTGGACCCAAGGAGGAACACACCAAGGCACATTGTAATTACATTAGCCAAGGTTAAAATGAAGGAGAGAATTCTAGAAGCAGCAAGGGATAAGGGGACAATCACCTACAAGGGAGTTCCCATCAGACTGTCAGCTGATTTCTCAAAAGAGACCTTACAGGCAAGAAGGGGCTGGAAAGAAATATTTAAAATCTTGAAAAGCAGGGACCTACATCCAAAATTGCTCTATCCAGCAAAGCTGTCATTTAGAATGGAAGGGAAGATAAAGTGCTTCTCAGATAAGGTCAAGTTGAAGGAGTTCATCATCACCAAGCCCTTATTGTATGAAATGTTAAAGGGACTTATCTAAGAAAAAGAAGATAAAACTATGACAGTGAAAAGACAACGAACTCATAGCTATCAAGAACCACACCTAAAACAAAAGCAAACTAAGCAAACAGCTAGAACAGGAACAGAATCACAGAAATTGAGATCATATGGAGGGTTAGCAACAGGGGCGTGGGAGGAGGAGAGAGGGGGAAAAGGTACAGAGAATGAGTAGCATAGATAATGGGGAAAAAATAGACAGGGGGAGGGCAAGAATAGTATGGGAAATGTAGAAGCTAGAAAACTTATGACCCATGGACATGAACTAAAGGGAGGAATGTGGGTGGGAGAGGGTGGGTAGGGTGGAGGGGAATGATGGGGAAGAAATGGGACAACTGTAATAGCATAATCAATAAAATATATTAAAAAAATAAATAAAATTTTTTTGATAATTAAAAAACCCCTAATATTCCCTAAAAAATCCTAGGAGGAAAGGCTAGGTATCACCTGCGTTACACACAAGGAAATCAAGCAGTAAAGTTCTTTTGCAAAATCTAGCTCCTAAGCTGTCCTTCTAAGATTCTGTTCAGAAGCGGTACCATTCACTGGGACAGGCAGAGATCTTAATTTCCTAGCCAATGTTTGAATCCATTTCATAAATCAGAATAAGCTAAGGGAGAAACCAAGGATGATCGGCTTGGACTTCTCTTTCACTTTGTCACAGCTTCTGCACTCTAAAGAGATCTGGGAACTTGGGAAGTCTGCATTGAAAAGCAAGCAAACACCACTTTTTCTCTCTTACACATATATGAAACATACAGACACATATGTACCTTACATGTGCTAACAACTATTCATCCTTCTAATTCCAACCTAAGGATCCTTTCCCTGGGAACCTTTTGACTCCCAGGTGAGGCATACTCTCATGGAAACATGTTTCTTTTTCAGAACCCCTGTTTCAATGTGTAATTCATTTAGTGTGAATATTTGATTAACATCTGCCTTGCCCTCTGGAATGTAAGCTCCAAAACAATAAGGACTGCTCCTGCTTTTGCCCATCATATTTTTTCTAGCACTTAACTTGTTCTTTGGAAGAGCTCCTACCTTTCTGGCTATTCTTAGTGTCTAGTACTGAATTTTCATTTTCACATCCTCTAACTATTGAAATATGACAAGCCAAGCCTCAGTCCTTGGATCTCATCTTGTGTCTATTTATATTTTCTTCCTACATGCTCCATGGCTTCATTATTAGGTATAGGCTGGTTCCCAAATGTATCTCTAACTCTGAACTCCGGACTTGTATGTCATATAGCCAATTCCCTACTCAAACTTGACCTCTGGATGTCTAACAGGCACCTCAAGCTTAATATCCCAGAAGATCCCTTTTGATTTCAACTTTTACATCTGTTTTCCCTCAGTCTTCCCAATTTTAATCAGTGCCATCTCCCTCTTTCTCAGGTCAAACATTTTGGAGTCATTCTTGTCTTACATCCCACAGCCAGTCCACCAGTAAATCCAGGTTCTACTACTTAAATAAGAATGAAAACTGACCCTTTCTCATTATCTCACCTCCCCACTCCCCCAGCTGGGCGGGGCCATCCAAGTCATTACCATCTCTTGTTTAGTTTATTGCAAGGGCTTCCTCACTGATATCTCTACTTTTATGTATGTTTATTCCCTTAAAATCACCTCTCCAAAGAGCAGCCAGAGTGATCCTTTAAAACTACAAATGGATTTATATGACAACATACCAGATTTTACAATGGCTTCCTATCTCATTCTGAACGATAATCAGAGTGCTTACAGTGGCATATTAACACCCTGCATGATCTGGCCTCTAACTGCCTCTGACCTCTATGCTCGCCATCCCTCTTCTCCCTGCCTCGCTCTTTTCTCACATCCACCCTGTGCTCCTTTCTTTTCTTTGAAGGGGCCACACATGTCCTCCTCAATCCCTGCACCCTGATTTATTTTACAACACAGTTCTTATTTCTTCCCCAAAATAAACTTCGGAATGCTTAATCAGAGACCAGACTTGGTCTGTTTCTGCGTCTGCTGTATCCCTATCTCAAATAGAGCCCAGCACTGAATATGTGTTCCACAAATGTGCTGAATGAGTGACTACATAAATTATATTCCTAATGCTTAATAGCATATCCCAGAGTAAACCATTGAACCTTTTTTTGGATCTCATTTGCCTCACCTCTCAAAGGAGGGTAAGCTAGATAATCTCAAAATACACTTATTCAGTAAACAATGCAACCTACTGGGTGCCGGGCACTGAGTATGTGTTTTGGCTACAAGAAAAAGTCACAGTCTTTGCTCTCTAAGAGCTGTCCGGGTGATAAACAGCCAAATGGGTAATTACGGTGGAGGGCTTCCAGAGGAAACTTCTGAGCGTTCACCCAGCAATGGGTAGGATACAGCTAGGTGAAGAGGGAGTGGAAGCCTGTTGCAGGCTCCCCACAGCATGCACAGGGAACGCTTCCAGACTGTACACCGTGGGAAAGCAAGAGCCTCCTGTTTAATCCCCAGATTTGGCTCCGGACTCTTAATCGTACTGCTCTTACCTCTGATGCTGGTGCATTTACTGATGGAAGGAGCAGAGTGGGAGTTGGGGAAAGATAGTTTAGTTCCAGGTTTAAAACTATACGATCTTTGTCAGACTCCATCTGTTTCTTAAAGCGAGACACTGCTTAAGGACCTAGGGTTGGACCTGTGTAGTCCTTTACACTGCGCCCCTGGCCCCGATATTACTAGTCACGTTATGTGTAACTTTGGAGGCCCCTAGCACAGTGCAAAGGTCCTCAGCGTTTTTTCTGTCCCACATTTCTGAAAGCGATGGAGCGCTCCTAGGAGTTGGCGCAGCAACTTCAGCGCGCAGCAGCAACCACTGAACGCCAGCGGGGACACCAGCCTCTGCAGACAACAGCTCCACACTCGGGGAATCTTCACAGTCAGCTGTTTCCGAGAGTTCTCGAGCATTGGTTAGTTGCCCCCACCGTCCCCCCGCCCCGCAAGCCCCTGCGGTTAAACTGGGAGGAGTCGACCTCTTCCGACTCTACCAACTGAATAGCGTAGGGGTGGAGCGACTGCACAAGCTAAGACGATAAACAGAAGGCCAAGAGAGAGACTCCATTAAATAACCGATCAAGCCACCTTGTCATTTAATTGTGTCTCGGGGCTCGTATCTCCTCGGGGACGTGGGTGTTTACATCTTCTAAGCTAAAGCGACACTTGCCTCCCCTTACGTCTGGCACGCTTGGCCTTTGGTCTCTCCCGCGCCGGGCGACCCTGAGGTCACGTGCTCCTCCTGTCCTTCTGGCGCAACGTGCAACCTAGTGGGGACAGCCGAGCCATGGCAGCCCTTCTGAGACCCGCACGCTGGCTTCTCCGTGCCGGCGTGGCTCCGCGCCTCCCGCTGTCCATGCGCCTCCTCGCGGGCGGCCCGGGCCGGCCGCACGCCGCCGTCTGTCAACCCGCAGCTCGCGCGGCGCCTGTCGCCGGGTGAGTGCCTCTGCCCACCTGCAGCTCAGACGTCTCCCGGGGTCGTTGACGCTGTCGGGGGACGGGGGCCTCCTGTGTTCTCTACGTGCCCATTTCCCCGCTCCAGAGCTAAGCATCCCGGGGCCTCAGAGCGTGCTTCCCATCAGGGATTTTCGGGTTATTGGGTTGGTCGTCTTAGAAGGTCATAGCTGCGGGCCAGGCTTGTTTCCGGTTTTGAGCCTGTCCCCGGGCTACCTTCATTCCTTGCAGCTGAGGGGGGGCTTCGACGGGCCGCTGCGAGGGTCGGGTGCTACTCCTGTGCCTAGGGTTGACCAGTTTGTGATCTGTCTCATGTGCAAGCATTATTGGTGATCAGTAGTAACCAGCGGGGACTCAGTTTTCGAGTGTTATTTTATTTTTGTGGTGGGGGAAGAATAAGTTGGGAATTTTGGGTGAGCTAGGGATAGCTTAGAAATAGACGTTTAGTAATGATCAGTTTGGGCTTTTGCCTGGCTTTTCTTGGAGTTTCCTTTCAGTATTTACGAGGATGTGATCTGGGTTGGGAATTGTCACACTAGGCTTCGTAAGTGGTAATGAATGAATAAATGAACACATGCAAGGCACTTCTTGCGGGGCCGGGGAGTGCAAAGGCAAGTTAAATTCTCAATGAGTGCCACATGTGTGAGTAAATGCTCTCATGGACTGAAGTTTATCAGAAGATAGATACGATAATAGACTTTTTGGGCGTGGGGTGGAGAACAGGAAGCTTGAATAGTATCCTGACCAGCTGAGAAGGGAAGATGGGCACTGAGGTTTTAGGTTTGAGGGAAAGCTGATTTTGGAACGACTGGTATTTAAAGTAAAGGTATTTTGGGAGACAGCATAAGGTTTAAGAGCTAAGGAGCTGGAATAGGCCAGTGCTGGACTGCTGACCTCTCTTTTTATTTGCATAATGCCATTGGACAAGTTACTTAACATCTCCAGGTCTAGTCTTCAGTTATAAGGTGGGAGTAGTAATAGCGTTGGTAGAATTTTATGTAAAGTGCTTAACATGGGACCTGGTACCTAATAAGTGTTTTATTAGTTACTATAATAATAATTGTGATTACATGAATCTTTGTGGACCATCCTGGAAACCTACTCTCTATGTAAAATTATATGGAGGAAATGTTTTGTGACTTACCTTAGTTACAAATTTTGGAATGTAACCTACTTGTAACCTGGAGTCTGCCTAGATTTCCTCATTAGGCCTCAATAGTTAGCCTTCATGCCTCTGCTTTTGCAGATCTACACCTGTGGCTTTCAAAGAGTCTCTTTTGACAAAGAAAGGCATGCCATTTACTCTTACTATTATCATTCATCTTCTCTGTCGCATGTGAGGGAACCCCATCTAGTAGAAAGGGTGTTCTAAAAGGTCTGGGTGTTCTTCAGACCCAGGTTCCTTTAACTTGCTGCAAAATCTTTTATTTTCAGTTTCATTATCTGTAAAGTAAAGGTAACAGGCCTGCTTCTTTGTAAAGTTGATTTCTTGTCTTTTAGGACTGAAATGCCTGCCCTTCTTTCTTTCTTCCTTCCCTTCCTTCCTTCCTTCCTTCCTCACCTACCCACACACCCATCCAAGGACATGTGTATTGATTTTACAGAGAGGGGAAGGGAGGGAGAGAAACATCGATGTGAGAGAGAAACTGACAGACTGCCTCTAGTATGCACCCAAACTGGGGGGTGCCAGGACCCGAAACCTGGGCATGTGCCCTGACTAGGAATCGAACCCATGACCTTTTGGTTTATGGGACGACACTGCAACCCACTGAGCCACACTGGCCAGGGAATATGTTCTTTCTTCAGGCAAGCCTTACCTCAACACTCTAAAAAACTACCTTTTAGTTTTTATCAAGGCATGTCTGATTTGTCTGATATTTATCTTTTCTCTGTTTACTGAGTAGAAAATGAATTGCATGAGAGCAGAACTTTGACTTGTTCACCCCTGTGGTGCTCAGCTCATAGCAAGTAAAGAAGTGTTTGTTCCCTTTTTCTCCTGGGCAGTGAGAACTTTTTCTGTGCAATCTTCTATCCCTCAGCCTCTAAGCATGCCTAGATCTTTCCCACCTGAAAGACAGAACCTTTCCTGGGAATCTAACCTTACTCTAGATGCTTTCCAATCTCTCTTCCCTGCTTGCACTCCCATCCTTCATCGCTTGCTTCATATTCACTCTTCTACCTATTGCAATCACCACTGCAAAAGCCATCGTTGTTTATTAATTTTTTATTGTATATTTTTAAATTATAAGACATATGTGCCTTGAGGAACAATTGCAAAATACAGGGGGGAAGCAATGAACTAAAAATCACCCTTAAGTCTTTCATCGATATATATAACTTCTTTTAATCACTTATGTATGTGTCAGATGATCCTTGAAAGGCCTTGACCTCTGGCATGTTACTCTGCCTCCCATTTCCCTTTCATGAGACCCTTTTCTTGGCACCAGTGACACTAGTCTTTCTTGATTTTCTTCTCTTTAGGAATTTTCTCACTCATTTTGCTGCTTCCTCTTTCCTCTGTTTATCTCTTGAATGTTGCTCTGGGGAGTTTTGTCCTTAGTCACTTTTTTTATTCTTTTAATCCTTCCATTTTTAGGGCGTCAGTTCCTACCTACCTACCTGATAGCATTATTTCTCCTCCTGTACAAAGATTGTCTGTTAGACATGTGTTAGTTGAACTACAGGTACTTCAGACCCATCGCATCTCACATTGGACTCGTTTTTCCTCCCAAAGCTGTCACTCATGTGTTCCCTTCTTCGGGAGTATTGCCATTTCTGTATCTTTGAGATTTCTCATTCATATGTCATTGACACCTTCCCCCACGTGTTGATCGCACAACTGATTAAGTCCTGTTGTAGCTTCTTCATCTGGAATGAATCCCTTCTTCCTCCAGCCCCCCACATTAATCCCTGGTCTCCCTGATAATTTGATCATGTCATTTCCTTACAGTTAGACACTGGTGGCTTCCATTAGGTCCAGGATAAGGTGCTTCATGGTCTGGAGATGCCTCTGGAACCTCACTTCTTACGAGTTTTTTCCATGGTATTCTATTGGGCTGGCCAAAAAGTCTGTTCAGATTTTTTCCGTAAAATAAAAGACACATTTTTCATTTTCACAATAACTTTATTGATTTGGATATTTTGAGTATGTCAGCTGTCTCCCATATAGTATAACACTGATTGTACTCAATTAACATCTCAATCACTGTCAATTTCAGTGGTTTACCTGACCGTAGAGTGTCATCCAGAGAGAAATATCCAGCACAAATCTTTGCAAACTACTTTTGACACGTTCAGTCATCCCCAGCACCTTCTCCGTACACTGCACAAATTTTTTTTGTATTTCAGTTGTGTTTTTACCTTTCTTGAGATAATAAAGCATAATACACCAAAGATGTTGCATATTTTCTTCCATCTTCAATATTAAAATAGCCACACAAAAATTCACCAATATTGATCAGTTTTTTAAAATACATGCTAGTATGACAGCTGTCACAATACAATCCACCAAAATTGTTTCAAATGAAGTTAAAGACAACTAAGTGCTTACTAGAGCCATCGTATGGAAAAAAGTCAATGAACTTGTTTGTCAACCCAATATATTCTAGTCATACCAAATTACTGTTTTGAAGTCAGCGGGGCTTCTGAAACTATAATGAGCATTAGAATTCCCCAGGGATCTTATTTAAAAATGTATATTCTGATTATGTAGGTCTAGACAGGGAACTGAGATTCTGCATTTCTAACAAGCTGCCAGATGATAAGATGCTGCTGGTGTGTGGACTAGCGAGGCTCTGATGGCCCATGCTGTGTATCTGCTTGCCTTTGAGTGTAATGTTCACTTTTGGAATTTGTCTCCCCTTCCCCTTCCTCAAGTTTAATCTGTCTTGACTGCTTCTCTCGTTTGACTGTTCCTCTCTTGTGCTTTCTTTCACAGCCTGAGTCACTAAAGCATCCATTAACATCATTACACATGTACCCACCAGCATGCCAGACCTGGCTGTAAGTTCCTTGAAGGCAGGAACTTTGTCTTATTCTTTTTGCCTTGAGTTGACTATATCAATGAAAATCCTAGACCCTGAGGAAGGTTTATTGTGAGATGCAAAGACGTTTGAAGGGGTACTTAACCCATTCTTGTAGTGTGGCTGATTTCCACACATTCACCCTGATCTTTATTTCCAGAAATGTCCTGTCTGAGAAGGAAAGATGAATATTACAATATTAAGGGAAATTAGAATTTATTAATCTGTTTTCAAAATTGGAGCATCAAAACGTATATGTTTTTATATTTTTTAGTCTTACTCTTCATTTTCCTATCTCAGCACTTTCTCTTACTTTAAACAAATGTTTTCTTAAAAACCAGCTCTTACCCTATCCTCTATGGGGAGGCGGAGGAGGAACTTTTTTTTTTTTTTTTTTTTTTTGCTTCTCACCTGAGTATATGTTTATTGATTTTTAGAGAGAGAAAGGGGGAGGGGAGACAGAGAAACATTGATCAGTTGCACGAACCTGTGTGCGCCCCCACTGGGAATCGAACGCCCAACCTAGGTATGTGCCCTGACTGGGGATTGAACCCGCAACTTTTGGGTATACAGGACAATGTTCCAACCAACTGAGTCACCCAGGCAGGACAAGGAGCAATACTTTTGTTTTCTGACACTCTTTTTTTTTTTTTTCTCACACTTTTGGATCAGAGCTGCTTATATATTTCTTGTGAGAGTTTTTAGAATAATACTTGTGTGCTTCAGAGGAAAAGATTAGCTTTGAGATAAATCAGTTTGGAAGTCAATCCATATTGATGGTTGGCTCAAAGGTGAAGACCATATATTGCCCATGACCGAATTATGTAAATTCTTGTAACGTTGGAAGGAGAGAAAACTTTCCCTTGTTTACCTCAAAAAAGATCTCAACAAATATTAACAGTGTGTCTGGATCCTTTGGGTTTGTGGTTCAGCCTCTGCTCCTTGTGTGTAAATTTATCACTTACGGAGGGCTGTGCTAGGCACAGTACAGCTGTTACACATGTGCTAATCATAGGAGGCCAATTCACCGTGGCACTGCAGAAGAGCAGTCACATTTGTTCATGGTGGGGGATCACTTGAGTTTGAGAGAACGCATGGTAATAACTAGACAGTGTGTTGCAGGGGAAGAAAAGAGCATGAAGAAACTATGTGGTGGAAGTTGATATTGCAGGGGCTGTTTGATTCCTTGAAGCTACCAAGATTGATCAGAAAGTTGGTCATTTGATAGTCGGAAGCCTTTGGAGGGTTTTGAGAGATATAAGTGTTGACAGAGTTTACACAGACTGATGGAGAGAGAGGCTGGAGATGGACAGACCGACAAGGAACAACATTGGTACTACAGGTCAGGGCTAATAGGGCATCAGCTAGTTGGTGCAGAACTGAGGAAAGAGACTTCCTTTCTTCTTAAGAGACAGAGAACAAGAGATTGGTAAGGATGTTAGCAGAATTAGGAAGGGCAAAGTTGGAGTTTAATACAAACAATAGCACCTTTAGTTGAGTCTTCACCATTTTCAAAGTGTATTGGTATGAATACGTCACACGTTTTGTGAGTCGATTAATTAAACAGTGGGAAATTGAGGCTTGGAAGTGTGAACTGATTTATCCAGTGTCTCCAGTTGGGGTCCAACTGCTGTGATTTCCAGTTCTGAAGTTGGTGTGAGTATATTGTAGTTTAGGTGCTGAGTGTGTTTAAGGACAAAAACATTTTAAAAAAGGACAGTACATGATACATTATACATTTAGGAATTACAGACTGTCACAGGTAAGGAAGCACATGGTAAGATGCAGAATGTGAACTCTGGAAGGGATCTTTAGAGTACTCTACTTCGTCCCACTCTCACTTTGTAGCCTTAGAGGAGGGTCCACATCACATTGCAGGCCCCAGCCTGGTTAACTGATTCTTTGCCACTTCCCGACATGGCTGAAACATCCCTATGAGTTCATAGGAGGAGGCTGAGATGGACGGGACATCTGGATGGAGGGAAGGAACGCATTGGCGTTTCAAGCCAGGAGACTGTTATCAAAGTGTAGAAGGGCAGCACACCTTTTTTAGGCTGAAATTCCGTGATTTACCATAAAGCCTAAAGCTGTGTTTGCAGGACAGCTAAACCCAGCAAGATGTCTTGCAAAATAGTTCAGGGAGAAAGTTGATTGTGACAGCTCCACAAAAGATTAGGGAAAAAGGCCGATCAACCGGTGTGTTTTGAGTACCTTCTATAGTAAGAGCTTTACTGAGTGCGATTTTGTTGGGAATCACTTGTTTTTTAATGTGATCCTTACAAGTCAGTATTTTTCTTCAGATGAAGGAACTAATGCTTAGACCAAATTCCTTTCCCAGAGCCACGTAATTGTTAAATAGTATAGCTTAGTTAAATAGGCCTTTAAAATAAATCTTGTTTTCTGCTAATACATTTTAAAAGGAAGAAAACGCTCTAGTAAATATTTAGTTAATATTTATTACACTTACTTTGCCAGGTTCTTTATATACTCTTTCCCAATGTTGCCCAAACTTTGGGCATTTATGGTACTGCCTTCAGATCTTTTTTTGGTCAAATCTGAGAACTACCTAAACTATTATTATTTATATTTAATATTTGTCTTGACATTGATTTTAGGGTTAAACTGACATTTTTATAACTTAATTTTGTCTTAAGGGAGAATGCTAGTAAAATAAAGAGCTTGCTGTGATAGTTATTTTAAAATATTTATTAAGATAAATGGAACTACTATAATAGAAAACCCTTGTCTGTGTGCAATCTAAAACTGTCTTCCCTAGCAGAAGTGTGATATTTGGGGAACACTGCATGTCTCAGCCATCTTTGTGATACTCTTGTGAGGCAGACACTGTTACTTCTCAGATGGTACAAGCTTAGAGAGAGTTGCAGTAACTTGGTCGAAGTCACACATTTTGTGAATGGCAGAGCTTGAACTCAGGCTGGGTTGTAGGGCCAGGTGGACACTATTAAAGCTCATGTATTTCCACCAGGCCATAGAGCCTGCTCTAAGATTCTGCTTATCAAGTGTTTATGAAAATCGTAATAGGATAAGATATATACAGAGGATTAAGTAAGCACTTCTTTGTGAAATTTTCATCACCACATGGAGGTGAGAATTAACAAATCGTGTGGTGTGATTTGTTGCCTGGAACTCGTTAAATCAGGCGATGGCTTTGGGGAGACTCTCCTGTCGACAGTGCCCACTGCGGTCTAAGCTTCTGTCAGTCTCTCACCTGGGCTGCACTGCACAGCTTCCGGAATGGTATCTCCGTCTTCATTCTTGCTGCCCTCCAGTTCTCCACCGACTGTTCTACCTTGCTTGGAAGGGTTTGGCACATGGGGTATGAAGGGTGAGAGGGATTGAGCAATGAAATAATTATCCTAAGATTTTGAACTTCAGAGAACAATGTAGTGGTGGTCCAGTGGGTAGTAACAGAGCAATATGAAAGGAGTACCAACCACTTTTAGGAGGAGTCATTGTCTTTTTGAATTGTTAACATATTAGAACTTAAATGAAATCAGTATATGTAAAATATATTAAAAAGAATTATATACAGTGACCAAGTTGGGTCCGTTCCATGTGTGCAAGGCTGGCTCAACACTTAAAAAACCAATTGATATAATCAACCATATCGACAGGCTAAAGAAAACGCAAGTGGAATGGTTAAGGGATCGGTGAGAACCTACGTGATGTTCGAGATTCCCATCACCTACGGATGGAACTACAAAATTAGCTGAGAGAGCAGCTTTATGAGCATCTCATGTAACCCAAATCGCTTATCGGCCATTAGAGGCTTTGCATTACCTAGATTCACCTTCCCTGTCTAGGCTTAATTTTTACCGCTTTCCAATGTGAAACCCTGTTGCAGCCAGATTAGTTTCTTTAATGCCCTTCCACTGTGTTGAATTCATTTCGGAATGAGACTACCCAAGTACAAATTTTGACCCTATCATCCTGTCCTTAACTAGCTTACCATGACTTTGGGCACAGTGCTTCATTTTTCCTGTCTGTAAAAGTAGGATTATAGTCATAATTTTCTGTTACCTGGAGGTATAATGAAATGCCTATCCTATTATATTTGCATGCTTCTTGAAACTGATAGCTCAAAGGTGATGCTGAATTGATTCATAACAGTAGTGAGGATGAGGAGAATAGGGAAGGGAGAGTTTTAAGAATAGGTGTGATTAGTTTGGTGGAGATTCCAAGTTAAAAAGGAATGAATAACACTTTAATAAAAGTTCACTTGAAAAAATAAAGAGACTATCTAAAACATACAGAAAACTCTTAAAATTCAGTAATGGCATATACAGAAGGTAAATAAGCATACGAAGAGCTCCACATCATACGTCATTGGGGAATTGCAAATTAAAATAATTAAATAACCACTACATGCCTGTTAGAATGGCTAAAATCCAAAACATCTGTGGCACAAAATGCTGGGGATACGGGGCAGTAGGGATCTGTCCTTCATTCCTGCTGGGAATACAGAGTGGTACAGTCATTTGGAAGACAGTTTGGCAGTTTCTCATAAAGCAAAATAAATCTAAACTTACATTACGATCCAGCTCAGATATTTACCCAAGAGATTAGAAAATTTACATCCACACAAAAACCTGAACATGTTTCTAGTAGCTTTATTCATAATTGCCCAGAATTGGGACCAACCAATGTGTTCTTCAGTAGGTGAACAGATAAACAAATTGTGGTACTTCCATACAATGGAGTATTAATTACCCAACACTAACAAAGAAATGAGCTATAGAGCCACAAAAAGACGTGGAGGAAACTTAAATGTATGCTAAGTGAAAGAAGCCCCAGTCTGAAAAAGGCTACATACTGCGTAGGCCCACTCTAACATTCTGGAAAAGGCAAAACTATAGAGACAAATAAAAAGTTTTTGCCAGGGGTTCAGGTGGAGGGGATAGGGATGAGTAGGCGGAGCACAGGGCATTTCTAGGACAGGGGAACTGTAATGCATCTCATATAGTTGTCAAAACTCATTGATGTGTGTACACACGCACACATGCACACACAGACACACGAGTGAACTCTATTGTAAACTGTAGACCTTAGTTAATAATGTATCAGTATTGGTCATTTATAACAAACATATCACACTAATACCAGGTGCCAATAGAGGAAACTGGGTGTAGGAGGAAGAGGGTATAGGGGAACTCCTACTTTCTGGACAGTTTTTTTGTAAACCTAAACATGCCTTGAAAAGCAGAGCATTCGTTTTTAAAAAGGTAGAGCCTTTTGACATTGGAGGCCTGTTTATAATAATCTGGTTCTTATGCCTTTTTGAAATACACTCAACTACGAAATTATTATTTTTTTGTACTAGTCAAAATCAAAATCACCACCATCAATTTAGAAAGAATGAGAAAAATACCTTTTTAAATGCCATATTTGCCAGAGAAAATTTATGGGTGACCTGAATATTAGTGGTGTGTGCCGGAGTCTTAGGAGGGAACTTTTTAACCATTTAGGATGGAGTTACATCAATTTTGGTCATTGACATTTGAAAGCAGTGCATTCTAGCTTGTACCAGCCAGTGGGTGGGTGCCACCTGCATGGACCTGCTGTAACCCCTGGACTTGTTTCTTTATATCACAACATATCTGTTGCTCCAGGCTATGAAATTCTTGTTTGCTTCGGAATGTGTTCAGTGAATTTAAAAATAATTTCTGGGCCCAATAATAAATGTAGAAACCACTGCTGCTGGGGAAATGCTGGAGAATCCTTTTGAAGACTGAGGAGTCATTTGCTTTAAAATATATAATCCTTCTACCCCAGTTTATTTTATAGCAGGTTCATATTTCAACTAAAGTAATGAAAGCCAAGCTAATCTTTACACACTTATGTTTAATGGCTGCATTAAAGGTTTATAAGGAGAACTAGCGTTCGAATGTTCAGAATGCTGTGCTGATTTAGTAACATCTCTGTCTTCTACCTGAGTTTTGTTTTGTGTTTGATGGTAACATGTTAAAACCTCATTTTAGCAAAGTTTTTATTTTATATATTTTTTACTCTCACAATTTATCAGATTTGCATTGTATAAAAAACTCTGACAAATATACTTCATTACAATTTTGAAATCTGTGTATTAATCAGCTTTTTTGCTACTGTGCACTCACTTGAACTTGACACATTATTCTGGGTGATTTAAAATAATGTCATTTTGTGTTTGCTTGACTAACAAAGGCATAGGTTAGTAACAGCTGACCTAGTTAGTAGCCAGATAAATGGGCAGAGAAACCCTTTGAAACAAGGAATAAATATATGTAGGACTATATCTTCTGTGGTTTGTAGGTAATAATCTAGTATTTAATTAATTTTGCTCATTTAACAGACTTTAATCAACTAAATGTGACATTGTCTTAGCGTCCTGAGTTTTTCCATTTCATTTTCATTGTGTTGTGTTTATTTACGTGATGGCCAGAGCGGCTGTGATGTGCCCCAGACCCCGGTAACAGCGTATCCGGTCTAGGGTCACTTGCTGTCTCTGTGTTTTGTATAGCCTTGTGGTGAAACCACTGGTGTAGCTTTTCTTTAATGTAACATCACATACTTAATCATTCAATTTGTGATTGACTTTCCAGGGTGATGACATAAGGTAGAAATTCAACAGTTTTGTTATTAAAATTATTACTGTATAAATATTTATTTTGGTAATTGACTGTAGTAAAAAATGTACACATACCAGAACACATGTGTTTATAATTCCGAAGGTATTCTTGGATTAATAAGTAGAGTGTCTTTATATTATGCTTAGTTCACATGTACTTAAGTGTATACTATTTAGTTGTTTGCACTTACTGCTATTGGAAAGTTTAAAATATTTTGGAATAAATATATAAATATCTGAATTAGAAATCTTATGTTAATGATGTTCAAATGCAGAGGAAGAGTTTAAATTCAATTCAAAGATTTATGATGGTTTCCTTCAGAGATAGGATTATTTTTAAGTTTGATATTTGCAAATCAGGTACAGCTTATATTTCTGCAGAATGGACTGCCTCTGATTTCATGTTTCAGAGCATTTGGCTTGCATGTTAGACCTGTACTATCAAGATATTGAGTGGTTTAACAGTTGTTTATTCTTAATAAACACACATGTACTAGTCTGACCTTTCCCAACTTATGAACATTTTTTCCTTTTGATTTCCTAATGTTAAATGTTAAACCATAAATCTAGTTTTACTTTTGATGGCTGCAGTAGTCAGAAAATGAGAAGAGCATACAATTACCATTTTTGACAGATAGAAAGCAGGTTTAAATTGAGAGATGAAACAGTATCACTAGATACATGGGAATTCGTTTGTCCTGAATGATCCTTTTAAAAAATTGCATAATTTAATTTGGACATGGGTCTTCTTTTAATAAGCTTAACCTTGAAAACATTTGAAGGTAGTTATCAGAAATTTAGTTAGATTTTAGATCACTTTTTTCATTTGTAGAAGTGAAAAGAGCACTGTAGCATAAACTGCTTCATTTTTCCTTTATTAAACTGCTTTTGGTTAAGGGAGATTAAAAAAAACACTCAAAACACACCATATTATTGTCTTAGTTTGAAATGATTCCATATGAAAGGTTATCAGTGCACTGTCAAATAATTATTCAAGAGATTTACTTTGCATAGAGTTGGTATGTGTGCCTGTGATTTTATTTAAAGCAGCAGTCCAAATTTTCTTTCCTACCAGTTCATACTTCCCTGAGCAAAATTCTGGTACACTATGAATGTTTATATTTAGTAACTAATAAAAAAGGTTTGTATAAATATTGCTCAAAAAGATGACCTACATGGATAGTAGTTCACATGGTTTATTATAAATTGTGTTTCATTTTATAGAGGACCACTGAGCCAGGCCAGGCTGTATGCCATTGCTGCTGAGAAAAAGAATTATCTTGCAGAGGAGTCCACTTCTTCCCCAAGAAGGAATGCCAGTCAGTTTGATTGGGCTCTGATGAGACTGGATAATTCTGTCCGCAGAACTGGCCGCATCCCAAAGACTCTCCTACAGAAAGTCTTCGATAATGCCTGTCACTCAGGTATCTCAAACTTTTCTGGTCAACAGTTTGAACTTTTACTAAGTAGTTGTTTGGGGCAGGCTCTTTGATACTTTCAGTTTTGTTATGTCTAGTGATCATGATTTAATGTTATGATTGTAATATTTGCAACTCATCAGGGTAAAGTTTTGAGTGAGACATTTTGTCTCAGATCTTTATTTCAAAATCAAATAAAAATTGCCTTTTTGCTTTCCATAGTTCATAAAAAGAGTCACTTTCAGTGATAGATTTTCTTGGAAGATACTAGTTTTTCTTATTTTCCATTATAATATCAGCTTTCCTTAAGTTCACAAGTGCCAGATTTCCAGAAATATTGATAATCATTTCCCTTTTATTTTCACTTAGCTATTAAAATTTGTCCATTCAACTTGGATAATTCGATGGAAGCTCGTACGCCCTCTGCTCCCCTGACCCCTCGTACACCCACAAGCCCACAGGCAAACACACGTACGGTTGCATCTAGTCTTAGAGCAGTCACCAGCTTCCTAAAGCCCATGCATGGATTTCAGTCACATTGAGGAGCTGTAGAGTCTGATGAGGGATACCAAAAAAGTATCAGTTATAATAATGTGCATTAAAATAATGCTTTTCATTTTCTGTTTGATTTATTCAGCGTTGTCCACCTATTACCACACTCCATTTCAGAACATTTCTTTTACCCCAAAAGGAAACCTCCATATTCCCATCAGCCCCCAAACCCTCCCATCCCTTCACGCCCTAGGCAACCACCAGTGCAGCTACTCTTCATATAGATATGTTTATTCTGGATACTTTATGAAATGGAATCATACAATCGGTAGTTTATTTTTGTTTTTGTTTTAAAGTCAGCTTTCAGGGACATTTCGATAAAGGACTTAGCTAAGGGAAAAGGAAGCTTATATTATTTTGTAATTTTTATAGACCTAAAAGTGGTATTTGTGGCTTTTAATCATACTACTTTGTGTCATTTCATAAGATAGTGAGAAACAGCCACTGAATTGCAGTAAGCACTAACCTTATAAGTTAGGTTCTGTGTATTTTTGTAGTCTGTAGTCTTGCAAATTATATAGATTCATAACCTTAGCTGCCTTGAGAAATCAGACTAATTTTTTAAAACTTAGAACTTTTTGCATCATTGTAAATTACAGTTGCGGATTAGGATAGAATTTCCCCAGTTTACAGGTAGTTTCTTAATAATATCTTTAAGGAATCAAGGGATTTTTGAATATTCACAGATTTCAGTTTAAGATTTGATATTTACAGTGTGATATTGTATTGTGCTAAATGTTACCATTAATCTTTTTTTCATAGGTTGCCCAGGCGGTAACCATGCCTTGCTTCTGTTGCGCAGCTGTGGTTCTCTCTTGCCTGAACTAAAGTTCTCAGAGAGGACAGAATTGGCTCATAGGATATGGGACAAACTTCAGAAATTGGGTATGATTATTTGAATATGAGATATGTATAAAGGGTGTAGATATTTTTTCCTTTAGGTAAAAAAATATGTACATAAATGCTCTTATTTTATGGAAGGGCAACTTGATTCATAATTTATTTTTGAAATATTATTTAGTGAGTTATAGTGACATCTAGGGGCATTAAGAAGAAAATACTTTTTCATAACTTACTTTTTTTGTAAGCTAAAAAGCAAAAGAACAAACTAAAAAGGCCTTTGGTTTGTCAAAGCTATAAATGCACATACCGTTAGACTAAGCAGTTTCATTTGTTAGAATTTAGATGCAGATATTTTCATGTTTGCAGAAGGATATTCTTCATTGTAGCTTGTTTGTAATAGGAAGAAATTGGAACCAATTTTAATGTCCCTCACTAGGGGATTGGTTAAATAAATTATGGAGTGTCTATAAAATGGAATATTGTGCAACAGTTAAAAAATTGAAGGAGTGCTTAAGATACTAATGTGGGGTATTCTCCCAAATATAAATAAAAATTAAAGTACAGAACACTGTGTATAATATGCTGTCATTTTGAAGAAAAATGTTTATAAGTTTATCTGCATACAATATTAAAATATTTCTGGAAGAATGATCAAAACTAGATATAATTTTTACTGTATACCTTTTTATACTTTTTCTTTAAAAAAGACTTAATTGTTTTTAGAGAGAGCGGAAGGAAGGTACAAAGAGGGAGAGAAACATCAATATGTAGTTGCCCCTCACACCCCCCCCAATGGGACCTGGCCTGATACCCAGGCATGTGCTCTGACTGGGAATCAAACCTGTTACCCTTTGATTTGCAGGCTGGTACTCAATCCACTGAGTCACACCAACCAGGGGCCTTTTTATACGTTTTCAATTCTGAACTGTAAACATAGTACCTATTCAAAAAATAAAGTAGCTCAAAAGACCATTTGATAAAATTTAGTGTTCATTACTGAGTTTAAAAATTTAAAAGGATAGATGCTTCTTTCACATGTTAAAACCTAAAGCGAACAACTAATGAATACTGTGTGTAATAACAATGAAATATTGATAAGATGTGAAAAAAATGCTAGAAATTATTATTTTTTAGCTGATGTGCTTGTTTACCTGTAAAATCCTATAGAATTAATCTACAGTAAAGTAGTTGGAAATATTAAATGGTTAAGAAGCCATAACTTGTCCTACTTAGAAACTTAAGTGGATAAAAATATTCAAATGTAGTCACATATGTAAAATATCTAGGAATATCATTCAAGAAATGTGTAGCACTTACATAAAAAAAAAGCTTATAGAATAAAGACAGCCTCACCTCAGAGTTTTAAATTCATTTAGAATTATGTTGACAAGTCCTGGCTGGTGTGGCTCAGTGGTTGAGTGCCGGCCTGAGAATCAGAGGGTCGCTGGTTCAATTCCCAGTCTAGGGCACATGCCCGGGTTGCAGGCCAGGTCCCCAGAAGGAGGCACACAAGAGGGAACCACACATCAGTGTTTCTCTCCCTCTCGTCCTCTCTCCCTTCTGCTCACTAAAAAATAAAATAAGTAAAATCTTTAAAAAAAAATTATGTTGACAAGTCCAGTTTTTAAAAGTTTTAAAAACAGATGAGATAAATGTATTTTGTAGTGGAAAAGGGTTTTCTAAATGTAAAAACAACAGAAAAGTAAAGGTAAAGAATTGACTATAAAAACTAGAAATGTCTATTAATGTCACATAATTTAAAAAAATCGTTGAACTGATAGAAATATTTCTGGAAAAAGTTATGTTCTAAAATATAAAAAAGCCCTTACACAGCAGTCATACTGTTAACACGTCAATGGAAAGGTGGACACATTACTGTCTATTGTAATTGTTCACAAAGGTGTCTTCCCTCCATATCCTGTTTGAGGGTGGACTCTGTAACATCTCTGTTTTCTTCTTTGCTGTGATGCTTTCTTCTTACACATCACACTTGATAAATGCTTGTGGAGTCAGTATTGCCAGAAGCCTAGTAGATTGCCAGTGTGACTCTTGCGTACAGACTTGTGAAGCTGTAAGGGCTGGTTTAGCTTAGGTAGCATGTCCCAAGTTACAGGATGAGCACCTGACAGGTCTGACACTGGAACTGAGATTTTCAAACTAAAAGGGGTTCTGGAGGAAACACTGGAAGTGATAGAGTCTCATTTCATTGTTTCCATATGCTCAATTTTTAAAAATAGAATTACTTCTGGTGTACCTCTTCGCCATGATAGTATGTAAGTCTCCTTAACCTTTTTGTTCAAGTTGTTCGTCTTTTCTGGAATGGTCTTTATTTTTTACTCTTTAAATCAATCCATTTTTCAAACTAAGCTTTAAATTCCTTCATTCTAGAGTTTTATCTTCAGCCTGAATTAGAAATGACCCATGAAATTAGCTAGATAGAATAGTAAACATGGGGCTAACAAATTTTACCAAGTTCTCAGAAGCATTTTCGTCTACTAAACACTAGGCCAGTGCAGGAGAAATAGGAAATGAAACTCAGTAGAGTTACACTGAGTAAATCTTGACTGAAACCTGTATGAAAAGCTAGAATAAATGTTCACCTGGGTTTAGAGCAAGTTTCCCCAGCTTCTCCAATAAACTAGAGTAAATAACTTTACAAAATTACAGAGTATAATTTTCTTCAGCCATAGAGTTGTAGCCAGCCATTATGAGAGTTCTTCAACTTGACTTCATGGCTTTTTAGAAGTCTTTAGACACCGTGCGGCAACCTCGTCGCGTGATCATACTGCACGTGTTGAATGGCGCGCGCTTCTCCATCAGGCCCTGTACAAAGTGTTATGGTGGATAAGCGATTGGGCTCTCAAGCCAGACTGCCTACATTCAGATTTATGGTGACTTACTAGCCATGTGGCCTTAGACAACTAACAGTCAGTTTTCTTCGTTGTAAGATGGGGACGATAGTTGTGCTCACCTCAGAGCTGTTGTGAAGAGTAACTGAGCATCTGTGTGCAGAGCACTTAGCGCAGTGCCTGAAACATAGTAAGCACTGTACGTGTCTACTGAGAAAAAGAGCAGATACTGATTCAGTGGAATAGGTCTCTGCTGCCATGAGTATCAAACTGATGCCAGATAACTGGCCACAGGCAGGTGAATAAAGATATGAAATTTAATTCATGAAAATTTAGTAAAACATGTTAGCACCAGATTGATCAGACAACCATGATGTTCTGAGTGGGCACCGTAAGGCTGAGTGGCAACCCTAACTGATGTGGCCGTAGGAAAGATGGACACGGAGAAAACGATGGGCATTGGAGTGCAGGTGATTAACAGTAGCAGACTAGAAACACATGCAGCAGCTGAGAGTGGAGTGGAAGTGGAACCCGCAGAGACCTCGAGTGGCCTGGTTAGGAAATGAATGTAACTGGCAGCACAGTCCTGCCTCTGTAAAACAGCCCCTGTCACCGTCTGTCCCTCTCAGTGTGCCTGGCACGCGGCACGCTCTGCTTAACGTGGAAAACTCCTGCAGTCACTTTAACTGCAGAGGTAATGTCAGCATTTTCTAACAGGAGGGAATACTGTGCTTCGCAAGTAAGAGACCTCTTTGTGTCCGAATAGGCAGTTACTTACAGCTGTGCGTGGTTCAGAGGTCGTGCCCTGCACGCGCAGCGTGCTGTCTGCTGTGACAGGGTTTCTGTGTCCGCGCTCTCAGTTCTGGGGGGACTGCTGCAGTGTCACTCTTGTGTTTGTTAGATTTAAGTGCACATGTTCTAGCTGTGATGAGGAATATGATTTTAAGTGCTTTTCTAAACGTGTGATTAAATTTTATCTGTAGGTACTGTGTATGATGTAAGTCACTATAATGCTTTACTTAAAGTCTACCTTCAAAATGAACATAAATTTTCACCAACCGACTTCTTGGCAAAAATGGAAGAAGCAAACATTCAGCCAAATCGAGTAGGTAGTTGCTATTGAAATGTTTGGTTCACTATTTTTTATTTTTTACCCAGAAATACTAAAAATACATTAACTGGCCCATTTTGTTGACAGGTGACATACCAAAGGTTGATTGCTGCTTACTGTAGTATGGGAGATATTGAAGGTGCCAGGTAGGGAACGCCATAAAAGTATGTGCAAGCAAACGTGTACGCTCTGTAATCCTGGATAGATTCACTCTCTCTTCTGTTGAGTCTCTTCTTAGTAAGGGAAATTATTTCAGAAGTATTTTAATCTAGCATATTTGGTAATATGACTTATGTACAATATAAAGTTTTTTAAGAGGTGACAGATAAGTAAAACTTGGTATTTTAATTAAAAATCTGATTTATTGAAGCAGAGGTTTTAAATTGTTGAGATGTAAAGCTGGCTTTATTTTATTTAAATTTATATTTTTTAAAGGAAACGTTCTTACCCATTTAAACTGCGTTTATTTATAAAACTGTCTCACTGACTCATACAAAATCAGTTGTGACATTTCGCTGCTTCGGTAAAATTTATTACTACTTTTGGTTAGGGGGATTTAGGAAATATGGTGTAAATGGAAATGTATAATCTCATTTTTAACTCAGTGAATCTTACTAAATTTTATGCTTTTTAAAGGTTAATTTAGTGGTATAGAAGAAACAGATTTTTTAAAATTACATGCTATTTTTAACAAGAATAGTTCAGGAGTATTGATACAATTTCAAGGAATGGGGGTTTGTGTGTGCATGTTATAGAGAGTGTCTTTGATCTTAATTCCAAGGAGTATTTTTGTTTCTTTTTTACTGCAGCAAGATTCTTGGATTTATGAAAACTAAGGACCTTCCAGTCACTGAGGCAGTTTTCAGTGCCCTTGTCACAGGGCATGCAAGAGCTGGGTAATGTTCACTCAAGGTTTTGTTCTTAAGCGAGGTTTAAATTACAGAAAAATATTGTAGAATATCCTTAAACCATGCTTACCTACCCCGTCAAAAAATCTTGAGCATGTGAGATAGAACCTGCATGTTTTTAAAAGACTATATTCTTAAATTTATCAGTTTCATAAAACTTATTTAAAAATGTTTAGTTTTGAAAATTGGGCTTGATAAAAAGTAACTGACTGTAAAATTTATTAACTCATCTGCTGGTGCCCTGAAAAATATTTTTTGTTTTGAAGAATAACTTACTAAATGTCATTCTTCACTGAAAAGGTGAATTTGAGTCATAACATACCTAGTGAAAGAGTGCATACTATTTAATGTACATGTAATTATGATACAGTTTGGTTTCTCTTTTGGAAAAGTTACCGGTAAACATTTGAGATGCTTATGATCTTTATTATTTCAGAAACCTATAACCAGTTTAGTAATATTTTTTCGTTTCTGATGTTGCCATGTTTCTAAATGGTACTTAAGAATTTTTAATTTTAATA
This sequence comes from Glossophaga mutica, assembly GCA_039655065.1. Classification (NCBI taxonomy): domain Eukaryota; kingdom Metazoa; phylum Chordata; class Mammalia; order Chiroptera; family Phyllostomidae; genus Glossophaga; species Glossophaga mutica. Next base: position 142,723,186 of record CM077308.1, read on the forward strand.
AGCATAGGTAATAACAGTTTAGATTGAATGATAATGTTACATTTGACAGTATTATAGTAACCTGTTTTATTTTCCTCGAATTAACTTACAGAGATATGGAGAATGCAGAGAATATTCTCACAGTGATGAAAGAGGCTGGGATTGAGCCTGGTCCAGACACGTATCTAGCCTTATTGAATGCATATGCTGAGAAGGGGGACATTGACCATGTTAAACAGGTGTGACTTGTGTTGTATAAATAAACATACTTTAAAATCATTTGTATCAGCTTAGGTTACATTTTGCATGAAGCAGAAGAATATAGTTTATATCTATTTAAAAGATATCTCTTATAGACAATAGTATTGCTAAGAGAATTCCTAGAGTTTAGTACCTTGGTTGTTAATGTACCAGCATTGAAGTAGAATATTTATGTTTTATAAAAGAAGCCTCAGCCCTGGCTGGTGTAGCTCAGTGGATTGAGCACAGTCTGTGAACCAAACCAGGGTCGCTGGTTCAATTCCCAGTCAAGGCACATGCCTGGGTTGCGAGCTAGGTCTCCAGTGGGGGCCATGTGAGAGGCAACCACAGATTGATGTTTCTCTCCCTCTCTTTTTCCTTCCTTTCCCCTCTCTCTAAAAACAGATTAAAAAAAAAAAAAAAAAAAAGGTAGTCCCAAATCTTTAGGTGATATGTGTTCCTAAGTTTTAAAACAGAATCAGAATCTTGGTGTTTTAATCCTGATTTCTGACTTGTATTTCTAATTTCTGGAATTGTCTATAGACCCTGGAGAAGGTGGAGAAGTCTGATCTTTACCTTATGGATCGTGATTTATTGCAAATTATCTTCAGCTTCAGTAAAGCTGGGTATCCTCAATATGTCTCGGAAATTTTGGACAAAATTGCATATGAAAGAAGATATATTCCAGGTAGTTTAAAATTTTTTACTTTCATGATTTTTATGATAAACTGAATTACTATTTTTATGTGATAAATACAGGATTCTCTAACAATAGGGGTTGTGCTGGATGAACATAAGACTCTTAAAGGCAGCTTAATAAACTAAAAAACTTGTGTTAATGAATACATGGAAATGTTTTGATTTGGAAGTGCTTCATTATTATTCAGAATATTAGTATATTCTTTTGGTGTTTGTAGTTCATAAATTTGTCTTTCGTATTGGTTGCAATGTAAAAATATTACTCAGTTCGGTAACAAAGAACATCTTTGTTTTTTTTTTCCAGATGCAATGAACCTTATTTTGCTTTTAGTCACTGAAAAATTGGAAGATACAGCATTTCAAGTTTTATTAGCATGTCCTGTGTCTAAGGAACATGGTCTGAGTGACTTTGGCAGTTTCTTTTTACGGCACTGTGTGACTATGAATACGGTATTCTGTCCATTTTTACGTTGTAGACAGTGTAATAGGTAGTGAAATAAGATTTTTTTTAATCCTCACCAGACGATATGTTACTGATGTTAGAGAAGAAGGGTGGGGAGGAGGGGAGAGAGAGGCAGAAAGACAGATAGACTTTGATGTGAAAGAGAAACATCAATTGGTTGACTCTAGTAGGTGCCCCAACCAAGACTTGAACCCTCAACCTATGTATGTGCACTGACTAGGAATTGAACCTGTAGCCTTTTGGTGTATGGGATGATGTTCCAACCAACTTGAGTGATCCAGCCAGTGCAAAATAAATTTTTTAAAAGTATAAGAACCTATTAATGAGATTAGACCAGTTGTAATGAAAACTTTGTTTTTGTGTTGTAAGGTGATTGGGTAGAAGAGGATGGGAAGTTCAACTTTTTTAACCCAGTAGTGGTAGAATATTTGTAGAAGATGAAAGGGTAGGATATTTGTAGATCCAGCTGATGTGTCCTGTTTATCCCCTCCCTAGCCTGCAGAGAAGCTGAAAGACTACTGTAAGAAGTTAAAGGAAGCCCAGTTGCATACATCTCCTTTGCAGTTCACACTCCAGTGTGCTTTGGCAGCCAATAAAACCGGTACTACTTTCTCATAATTAAAAGCAACATAAATAAGTTTTTTGTGAGGTAGCTTTGTAATATTTCGTGATATCTCTTTCAGATTTGGCAAAAGCTCTGATGAAGGCTCTGAAGGAAGAAGGTTTTCCTGTCAGAACTCATTATTTCTGGCCCTTGCTAGCTGGACATCAGAAGCAGAAAAATGTTCAAGGTTAGGTTTTGCCTTTTACTGATTTGTGATGATTCAGGGATCTGGTATAATGGTTTCTACACACATCTAATTGAGTTCTTTGGGAAAGAATACTTATTCCTGAGTATGAAATCTTCTGAGAAAATAAGAGTTGATTTAAATTATAGTAAAGTATTACATAAGCATTTTAAAAACGTGAGTGTAATGGACTTCTTTCATCTTAATTAAATTAATTTTATTTCTTAATTCGCCTCTGATCTTGATATTCAAACTTGTGAGCGTAGTTTTAAATAGTTCCATTATTTTTATGGTTTCCTAGAACTGTATAGTTTAAGATTTTACATATAGCACTTGAAATTAGTTAGCCTAGTCTTATTAAAAGTAAAGTTATACATAATCTGGCCACTTTCCTGGTGGACCAGTCTGTTTCTCCTTAACTGAGCCGACTTAGAACAATAGGAAAGACAGAGAAACTTTTACTGCGAAATGAGTGCTCATGACCTGACAGCCTGCTGATTGAAGGACGGAAATGCTCACTCTTTCAGGTTCTTAAGTACGTTTAAGCATTTAGCATACTTTTCCCTTGTACACATGGGATGTCTATAGGATATGAATAAGAATTGAACAAATATTAAATTTTAGAGTAAAGTATCTAATTCTTTGGTTTGCATTATTGGTAATTCAGAAAGAGTAGTATCATAAAAAGATGCTTTTAACAGAAGTACTTCCCCCTTGGGGAAACAAAAAACGGTCTTTTTCATTTTATGTCGAAGTATAATGTGCTTTAGAATGAGATGCAGGGTTGTTAGTATGACATTGGGTGACAAACAGAACGCACAAACAACAAAAAAAGTGCTTTTAGCAGACTTTCATGTTGCAATTTTATTTTAAATATATAGCTGTCTTCTGGCTTAAAGGAGATAGTGAAAGAAGTATTCCCTAATTGTTTCTGGCTATAAGAGTCTCTAAATCCTTTTTAGAGAAATCTTTGGAAAACAATATGCCAGTTGATTAACTCTTTGCATATCCTCCAGTTCTGAAAGCTTGAAGAAATAACCTTTAAACTTTATTTTTGAGCCCCAGAAAGTTTACATCCTTCCATGAAAATATTTGGGTATTTTAGTATTGTCCACCTTTACACAGATATGAATATACTTCTGGGGACCCCTGTTTACATGTTTGTTTCTTTATCAGGTAAATTTGCTTTCCTCACCTTAGCACTATACCTAGACTTGAATTGGTTACCACATTTTATCTACTTACTACACGCAAAAGAATTCAGGTAAATTTTTTCTATAGTTGTAGCTCAAACTGGTAGAAAAGTGGGCTTTATCTTGAATATGTCCTTTCTTAGAATGTTAGAATTCAGATTTGCGAGATGCCATGTTGAAAGCTCATGTTACATTGATGAAGGAACTGAGAGCTGCAGAGGTTCAGTGACTGACTTTACATTCCACATCTAGCTGTCAGTAGTGGTGGGATTAGATGAGAGGATCTCTGTCCTCCTTTTTTAAATACTGTTTTTTAGTGTCATAACATCTCCCATACTAGACATTTGTAAGTATTATGCTGAATTTAGTGTATGAAAAATTTTTAGCCGTTTGTTAAAAATTAGGTACTGATTTCTGCATTAGGGACATTTAAAAAAGTGTTACCAATTTTTAAAATGAAGGTTTTAAAAAAATTAATTTATCTTCCAACTGCAGTTGACATGTAATATTATATTAGTTCCAGGTGTACAACATAGTGTTTAGACATTTATGTATCTTGTGAAGTGATCGTACCACTAAGTCCAGTACCCAGCTGACTCCATGTGTATTTATTACGATGTTAGTGACTGTGTTCCCTGTGCTGTACTTTACCTCCCGTGACTATTTTTATATTCGCAGTTTGTACTTAATCCCTCTCACCTTTTTCACCCATTCCCTCAACTTCCCCCCAGAATCAGTGAAGGTTTTATTTATTTATTTTTTGTATTTTTTTAATTGTTGATCTTGTACAGTTTTCTGTCTTTTACTCCCCGCTCCAGCTCACCGCCCCAGCCCTCCCCACCTCCCTCCCATTTCCACCCCCCATAGTTTTTGTCCATGTGTCCTTTATACTCGTTGCTCTAAACTGTTCCCCCTTTCCCCTGACATTCCCTCCCCTCTCCCCTCTGGTCACTGTCAGACTCTTCTCAATTTCAGTGTCTTTGGTTATATTATGCTTGTTTGTTTGTTTTGTTGTCAGTGAAGGTTTTATTTGGAAAAATAGAAAAGCTGAGAAAGATAGCTTGAGAGTATATTGTTGATTGCTTTACAGTTTTTAAAGAGGACTGTTTTACAGTCTTCTTTGCAGGAGGTCCAGAAATAGAGCAAAGTAATAATCTACAATCTTCCTTCATGTAACAGGGAAATGTCTGTATGTATTTTATATAGTTTCTTTAGTGTAGGGTAAGCAAGTAACATTTTAATGCAATGAACTCGTTCTTTGTCCAGGAAAAGTCACATATAAACTTATAGAGATAACAGAATAAAATAATGGCTGCAGTGATAGAGGATGTGGTGGAGTGTTTCCTGTGGAATAAGTATCCTGATACCCTTCAGGATATCAAAGAAAGGTATTCAGTGGTCAGATCAAACTCAACCAAGAGTTTTCAACAATAAGCTGATCAAGTTTTTATTGAATCCTAGAATTTTTCTGGCTGCAAATTGAGCCATCACCAACTGGTGAGAAAGACTTTTATAATGACTTCCTCATGGCTTACCTTACTAGTTTGTTTCTTTGGGGCACAAATGGAAAAGTCACCACTTTGAATTTTAGTTAAGTTGACCTGAATGAGAGGAGATTACTCAGAATGACACAGGATCTATCTACATCTCTGAAATATTCAGACAACATAAAAATAAGAATATAGGAAAGATCAATATGAAAGCCTAAATGGTAGTTGAATGAAGTGTTTGAATAGAGAATACTTTTCAAAAAGTAAGAAACTGGCTTCTAATAAAGTGCTATGATTAGAGTCTAAAATTATGTAGTGTAAATGCTCCTAGTTAGTGAAAGTTGCTCAGTTAAAACCATATACCTTTCCCAAAAGTTTGAACTATTTTAATTCTTATAAAATTTTTTGAGTGGATACCTTTCTGTAGATTCATAAAACTTCTTATGACTGCATTTGAAATACTTTTATTAGGTTATTTAGTCTTAGTTTAGAATTTCTAAGTTCACAGAGATTCAGGATCCCTCTATATCTAAGTTAATATATGATTATTTTAATCTTTTTTTAAAATACGAATTTTATTTTTTAGGAGAATGTATGTAGGTATGTCAGATCAGTCACCTTTTTTCTTAATGATAAGTGTTTCTCTCTTCGCATCTGCTATATTTTTAAGGATTTTTTAAAATTTATTTTTATTTACTTTATTTTCTTAAATTTATTTTTTTTTATTGTGGTTCAAGTACAGTTTTCTGCCTTTTCCCCCCACCCCAGCCCTTCCCACCTCCTTCCCCTGTTTCACCCCTCCTTGTTATTGTCCATGTGTCCTTTATAATTGTTCCTGCAAACCCTTTGCCCTTTTCCCCTGAAATTCCCTCCCCTCTCCCCTCTGGTCACTGTCAGCTTGTTCTCAATTTCAGTGTCTTTGGTTATATTTGCTTGCTTGTTTGTTTTGTTGATTAGGTTCCTGTTAAAGGTGAGATCATATGGTATTTGTCTTTCACAGCCTGGCTTATTTCACTTAACATAGTGCTTTCCAGTTCCATCCATGCTGTTGCAAAGGGTAGGAGCTCCTTTCTTTCTGCTGCATAGAATTCCATTGTGTAAATGTACCATAGTTTTTTGATCCATTCATTTACTGATGGGCACTTAGGTTGCTTCCAGTGCTTGGCTATTGTAAATTGTGTTGCTTTGAACATTGGGGTGCATAGGTTCTTTTGGATTGGTGTTTAAAATTTATTTTTAGAGAGAGGGAAAAGGAGGGAGAGAGGGTGAGAAACATGAATGTAAGAGAGAAACATCAGTTACTTGCCTTTTACGCGCTCCGAGTGGGGACTGAACTTGCAACCCAGGCTGTGCCCTGACCGGGAATTGAACCAGTGACCTTTTGCTTTGCGGGTTGATGCCCAACCTACTGATCCATGCTGATCAGGGCCCATTAGACTATATTAGTGAAGTAAATGTCTTTGGTATGATCCCTCAGAATGGCTGAGGGAGTGACTGAACTTATCTGAGGGAAGTTGTGAACCAGATTTTCTTTTCTTTTTTTTTTTTTTAATATATTTTATTGATTATGCTATTACAGTTGTCCCGTTTCTCCCCCATCATTCCCCCCACCCTGCACACCCTCTCCCACCCACATTCCCCCCTTTAGTTCATGTCCCTGTGTCATAAGTTCTTTAGCTTCTACATTTCCCATACTATTCTTACCCTGCCCCTGTCTATTTTCTACCCACCATCTATGCTACTCATTCTCTGTACCTTCCCCCCCGCCTCCAACTCCCCTGTTGCTAACCCTCCATATGATCTCCATTTCTGTGGTTCTGTTCCTGTTCTAGCTGCTTCCTTAGTTTGCTTTTGTTTTAGGTGTGGTTCTTAATAGCTGTGAGTTTGCTGTCTTTTCACTGTCATATTTTTATCTTCTTTTTCTTAGATAAGTCCCTTTAACATTTCATATAATAAGAGCTTGGTGATGATGAACTCCTTGAACTTGACCTTATCTGAGAAGCGCTTTATCTGTCCTTCCATTCTAAATGACAGCTTTGCTGGAAAGAGCAATTTTGGATGTAGGTCCCTGCTTTTCAAGATTTCAAATATTTCTTTCCAGCCCCTTCTTGCCTGGAAGGTGTCTTTTGAGAAATCAGCTGACAGTCTGATGGGAACTCCTTTGTAGGTGACTGTCCCCTTATCCCTTGCTACTTCTAGAATTCTCTGCTTCATTTGAATCTTGGCTAATGTAATTACAATGTGCCTTGATGTTGAACCAGATTTTCTTAAATGTGCTTTAGTTCCAGTTAAAAAAATATACATAAGCTGTAAATGCTAGTAACACAGATCATCTAAGTAAACAGAATATACTCCTCCCCTGATAAACATTGTTGGAAAAATGAAGAATTTAAGAGAATAAAAAGTATTTGATGCATATGTGATTGGGTGAAGTGTTTTGTATAAAAATGAGAATTATCAATTTGTTGGCTATTTTCAGACATTAGAAAATTGAATATATAGTTACCTTATGCTGCATTTATTCTACATATTTAAGGAAAATTTTTAAATTGTTAGAGTATTTTAAGACAGGTAAAAATAATTAATCATTATGGTTACTATTAACATTTATTTAATAGTTTTAGGGTTTCACACATTTTTTTCTTTAGTTTTTCTGACTGCCCCGAGAGGTAAGTAGGGAGGTTTATTATCATCATTTTTATACTACAGGATTTTTCTTATTTCCCAGTTCCATTGCTTTATTGTTTTTTTTTTTTTTTTTTGGACAAAATGCTGAGTACTCTGTCTTCATTATGATTCAGAAAGCAAATAAACTAAACTTTCTGATCTTTTGTTAATTTATTCCAAATTCTTCATCTCTGTGCCTTTAAATTTTACCTTACAGGTATAGTGGAAGTCCTTAAAGGAATGCATGAAATGGGAGTAAACCCTAACCAGGAGACATACATAAACTATGTGTTTCCATCCTTCGATAGTGTGAAGTCAGTTCGTGCATTTTTGCAGGTGAGTATAAACAGGTTTTAATTTCGTACTTGAAGAGAATGTCTTTCCTCCCTAATGTTTTGTGTAACTAAAAAGAAAAGAAAAAGTCCTTAAGCTGAGCACTAAAGATGGTCATGTTTGTATACAATTTTCTAAAGTTTTGTAAAAATACTGGTTAGTATAACATCCGTAGTGGTTAAACTTGAAAAAACCTTGAAAGTAAAGCAGCGTTTTTGTGTGTTGAAAGGCAGCATGCTAATATCAGATAATGTTAAATAAGACAGTGTTTGCTCCTTAATCCCACTCTACAATGCAGCGGTAATCTCACTTTTCGAATATTGCTTTCCACTTCTATGTGAATTTTCATAATACACTCAATGTATTTACTATTCTGTTTTTTTAATTAATCTTTTTTTAACTTTTTACTCTAAAACATTATTTTCCTACCCCATACTTCCTGTCCCCATGAGAATGGGGAAGGTGTTTGTGAAGGAGCATATGAAGAAATTGACTCAGTACGAAGTACATTGGATCAGCAAGGGTTGCACTTCCTGTTTTCCCTGTTGTCAGAACTGTGCTGTATGCGATTAGGAGTGACATGTTTAGTCTTAGTCTAAACATGTTTTACACGCTTAGTCTTAGTCTTAGTCACATAATGCCTTGACTTTTCTACTATGAGATTGTTTTCTTTTTTTGACATAATTACAACTCTCTGAAATGTAGAATTTACATCTTGAGTGGCTTTACCTCTTTTCCCTGAGTACCATATTCTACCGTGTATAATGCATGCTTTTTTCCCAAAATTTTTGGGGGAAAAATAAGGGTGAGCATTATACATGGGTATAAGGATTACATAACCCTGTGTAACGCACACAAAAACGTGGGTGTACATTACACACCGCACATTATACACGGCAGAATACAGTACTTAGCAGAGTATTTTGAGCCTGTGCTGTACATAATTTACTGTTAAAAAATATATTGCAAGGGTAATTTCTCACATATTCTTATCTCTCTCAATCTTTTTTTTGCATGGCACTTTTCCATTACAGTCATTCCAGCATGTAACTCCAATTATTTTTTAATGCTTGCATGCTGTTTTATTGTGTGGATATAACATAATTTATTTTTATTCATTGCTTATTATTGACTGAGTAGTTATTAATATTGTGCTGTTATACAGTGACCCAGTAAATGTGTTTGAGCTCACTTTTGGCTGATGTACTTAAATTTTTAAACAAATGATGCTGTTAGGAATAGTGATTAACCATTTGGAGAGAAACTAAATTTGACTTTTACCTTGCTGTATGCCCCACAATGTCATTGTAGATCAGTGCATTCATTTTTATTTTGTTTTAAATTAGAGAATTGTTCTAGTTCATCAATAGTAAATTCTTTCTAGAACGAAGGCACTATAAAGGTAATAAATTATCTGAATTTGAAGATAAGCATTTAATTTGAAATGTTGGAGCCCATACTAAAGTTCAGTTATTCACTTTACATATTGTTCTAGAAAATGAAGGATTATCAGAATATGGTGATATAAAGAAATGGGAAAACAGGAAATTTGAATAGCATATTGAAATGTTTGTAGCTGAGGCATGTTATTGAAATGTGCTTTACCCCCAGGAAAATGGATGTCTACTTGAAAGTAATGTGTTTTCTCAAGCTGAATTGAAAAGTGAAGCAGTAAATGGGAACTTGGACTATGTTTTATCATTTTGTAAGTATGCAGTGAACTTGATAGGGCTGATTTCAGTTGTTATTGAAAGCACACAGGGTAGTTCATGGCCTCAATGCCTACCTCAGTGTAGTTCCAGGTAATTTCCTTGAAAACAAGGAAGTTTTTAAATGTCAGTCTGACTTAAATAAGAGTCAGACTGATAAGACAGTTTATGATTTGAACTTGTGGATAATTTGGATGTAGTTTGAAAGTTAAAAGGACCTTGGAGATAACGTGGTGATAGGTAAGACTGGGGACCCAGAAGACTTGGGTTTTGTTTACAATTAAGCCACTGATTATTGAATAGTATCTATTTATTTAGTTGTGAAAATCATGAGATACTGTTTCTGAAAGTGTTTTCTAAACTAACTCCTGCTTTAGCTATAAGTTACATAAAGCCAGTGCTTATTAACAAAAACATAGTGAATTTTTACTAAATACTTTTAAATGCAAAGGTGCTTTACAGTGTTCGTCACATGTTGATAAAATTGCCCCCAATGATAGATGAAGAAAGGCATAGTGAAGTTACATGATTTGCCCAAAGTTAGTGATTTAGCTAGAACCAAGACTTGCTAATTTTAACTTGATGCTTTTCACCATACTACATTTTAATAAATAGGACATTTCTTAAGATCTTCATTTTGGAGCATTTGTATGAGCAGAGCATGTGGAAAAGATACCATTTACAAACAAAAGCCAGAGTTCAGTTTCTAACCCTGAAATATTAAAAGTTAAGTGCAAATTAATGTATATTCAATTTTATAGGTGGAAGTTTTGTAAAATCCAGATTATTGGTATATATTACCTGTGTATTTGTTATTTAAAAGAGTTCACAGTATTGTAAGGAAAAGGCAAAATGTTCAGTGTGAAGAATGGGGACTGTTGAATGCAGTGTATTAATGCTGGCTGCTGAGTGTATTGATTTTGCCTTCCACTCTGTACAGTCTATGGATTTTCCGTTCTGACATGGTGCAGACAGAGCATTAGCAGAGGAGTCTGGGCACACAGTTGCACACATGAGAGCTGCCATTCCTCGTTATCGTGCCACCCTTTCCAGTTCATTGTCAGCCTCTTGATTTCTCAGACTTGTTTGTTGCTAAGGAAACTAGATGTTTTTTGTCAGCAGCCTTCAACTTGCTGAGATGTTTCTGGTCGCTTTTTTACTGAATAAAAATGTGACAATATTCTGTAAAATACTAATTTGAATAGTATAAAAATAAACTTTCAAGAGATTGCCTATTAAATTTGAAAAAACAATTTCAGGAGCTCTAAGACTAGAGTATTTCAGTTCGCTCCATCAGTGCCTCCCTCCCCTTCTGATTTAGAGGTTTTTGGAGAGCAGTTTGTTCTGTAATTGCCGGTATTCACTCTAGGTAGCTCCTATGCACTTTTTGGTTACCACATCACAGGGAATGGTAGGTGGTAGAGAAGAGAGTTTGTGGAGTAGTAGGGAATATTCCCCCATTTGTGTTTGCAGGCATGGAAAATTAATTCGATCAGGCAAATTAAAGGTTGTTGAAAGATATTTACTTTAATTCCTTGAGTGATGAAATACAGGTCATTTTTTAAATGATTTAGATTTTCAAATGTGGTATAAAACCCTGAGACTTAGGCTACCTGTTCGAGGGATGTAACAGGTGATCTAAAACAACTCTCCTTATGTGGGCTAAATTTTTATTCTTATTTAGGGAAAATGAACAAATAATGTTAACATCTAATGTGACTTTTCCCATGAGTTTTTTTTTTTAGTCAACTTAGTATCTTAATCTTTATCTAAACTATATTTATTAATTGTCTTCAGAATTTGCTTCCACTTATGAGTTCCTCTATAATTCAACCCATCTTATATTTATTCAATAGCCAAATTTCACGTATACAGAAAAGATTAAATCAATTATTTAATAACATGGCACCATTTTTATACAGTGACAGAGAAAATACAGTATCAGAGAAAATAGATTCAGGAGATGCTTACTGTGATTCCATCCTTTGCTAGTTAAGGTCTGATTCTAATACTAGGGCTGGTCAGACTTACGGTATCAGCACTGAAATACACAAGGCGGTAGACTGTTCAATGACAAAACAAGTAGTAGAGCAAACAGATGCTGGGAAAAGTGAAAGATTAGTATAAATCAGGTACATAAGTGAAGACCTATTTTATTATGACTTTAGGTTGTCACTCTTAGATGCATGCTTGTCACTGATCATACGAGAAATGAGAAAGTGTGAGTACTTTTAACAGAACCCAACCCAGCCCCCAGAAGAGAATGTTTCCTCATCTTCAAAGGCAGAGGCACCACAGCATTGCCCCAGGCTCTCCTCTGGCAGGGCCGCACTGCAGGGCCGCACTGCGCGTCAGTGCGCAGCCTCGGCATGTGTGCCGGGCTGACTCCGAGCATGCTGGTAGGATAGTTAGGGTCATGTATATGAGGGAATATCTGTAAATTCCCTAGTTGTATATATTCATGAAAACAAAGTGTTTTCAGAGGATAGTTTATACTACAAATATATATTACTGCATTATCTAGTTAATTTTATATGAAAGCATTTTCATTTAATAAATAAAATTTCTAGAATGAGAATGAAAAGGTATGGGTATAAATGTGTTTCCAAATAAGATGATAATTTAAGGTTTTGTTTTTGGGCTGAGATTTAACAATGACTGTTTTCTTTTGCAGTGGAATCAAATACATTGCCTTTCTCGTTTGCTTCTTTTCGAGGCAGCCTAATTCTAGGCTTTAGGAGGTAAGATGATCACCTCATATAAGGTTCTTTACCTGAATGTGGTCTGATTTCTCCTGTCTTTGTTATCTACTGTGTGAGGAAAGACAGACAGATACTCCTCCAAATCTTCCAGTGTACTAGTTACCTGAAATAATCTTAATCTGTTTTTTATTCTTCCTACTAAGTAGTTGAATTGAGTTCAAGCAGCCTTTTATACCATCTTTTCCAAGAAATAACACACAATTTGGTGATGGTCTTGTTTTAAAGAAGAAAGGACTGTTGGAAAATGGAGAGTTGGAGTTATAGGTGAATTGACATGTATGTTTGATTTATACTTTGAATATTTAATTACAGGATGACTTTTATTCAATATAATACTGCTCTCCTCTGTGCACTAAGAGAATGTTAATGACCTTTCCCTTCCACTTTTGTGATTTTGAAAACATTAAACATAAAGAAAAGTTGAAAGAATAGTAAAGGAAACATCCACATACCATTTGTTGATATTTTGCAACATTTACTTGGTTTCTTATGTACTCTCTCTACTATATAATTCTATATAGATATGTATAGGCATACATATGCACATACAACGTGGGGCAAAAGTAGGTTTACAGTAGTTCATATGGAAAATAATACAATATATTTACAAGAATAAACTCTGTTTCATGTACTTACATCCATATACCTACTTTAGCCCAACTTTGTTTATATATACACTTCTTTTCTTTCTCTTTTTTTGTTCTGAAACACTTTTGAAGACATCATGATACTGATGATGCCGGATCCTTCAACTTGTGTCTCCTAAGAATAAGGTCATCTGTATAATCACAATAGCAGTATCACTCCTAAAAAGTTAATAATACTATAATATCACTGTATTTAGATTGTCCCAGTTCTAAAAAGTTGTTTTACAGCTGTTTTACTTTTTGATTGAGGGTTCAGTTAGGATCATGCATTGCATTTGATTGCTGTCTTTATATTCTCTTAAATCAAGAGCAATTCCCTTAACTTTTTTTGTCTTTTACGACACTGGCTTTTTTTTTGAAGAGTCCAGGATACTTTATCTGCAGAATGTCCCTCCTGCATTTTTATTTGTCTCATTTGTTTACTTGTGATTAGATTTGGATTGAACATTTTAGCAAGAATACTTTATAGGTGATAAGTATTTCTTACTGCATCAAGAGATATTGACGTCAGGTGCCAAGTTTTGGTGCCATCAGCTAAGTTTGATCACTTGGTTGGGTGGTTCCCATGTGTCTCCCCCGCAAAGGAACCTTACTTACCTGCTTTGTAGTTAGTGGGATGTCTGTGGGGTGAGACATTGTGTCTGTCCTGGTTCCTGGTACCTTTCACTCAGGGTTTTAGCCGAGACTGGCAATGCTTCTTGTAGAATCAATTGTTAACAGTGGTGTTGGTGAAGCAGTGAGTTTCTAATTTTATCAATCTTCTGCATTTATAATGTTAATGACTTTGACTTCTGATATCAACTCAGTGCTTTTTAGTCTGCTCGTTGGTTGGAGGGCTAGAGTTTGCTGTAGACATCTTGGAATCACTGTTGCAGACGAGAAGAGGCAGGACAAGCAGGGAGTTCTGTGTTGCTGCCCCTCTGTAGCCAGTGCAGTTCTGCTCTTTTCAGTGAGGGTTTTATGTAAATTGAAAACAAACAAACAGGCCCTGGCTGGTGTAGCTCAGTGGATTGAGCGCGGGCCTGCGAACCGAAAGATCGCGGTTCGATTCCCAGTTAGGGCACATGCCTGGGTTGCCAGGCCAGTTCCCGTCAGGGGACATACAAGAGGCAACCGCACATTGATGTTTCTCTCCCTCTCTCCTTCCCTTCCCCTCTAAAGATAAATAAATAAAATCGAAAAAATTAAAAGAAAACAAACAAAACCAGGGGTCTTTGTCTTTAAAAATAAAGTTTGGAAAATATAGAATATATAATCAAGTGGATAGACATATTAGTAGAGTCAGATTTTAAAGAATCCAGAATGCATTATGAAGTGAAATATAGTAACATTTTCCTATAGTTATTCTTGGAAAAAAGATTGGGGACTGTTTTTTGTGTAAACTTCCAGGTGGTGGGTATTTCCTTCTTTAATTTCACTAACGTTATATTTTCTTAGTCAATTTGAATGTCAGTTATATTTCACAAAACCTAGACTTAGACAAAGTATGTGGACTATAAAGATGATCCAGTATGGTGGACAAGACCAGGTTGTATGTTCTGACATATATTAAGTCAGTCACTAAGCTTTTAGTGGCTTCATGGATTAAAGTATGCAGAGCTGCCTGCCCCTCTAGTGTTTGTGTCTGGTTGCTGTGTTACCTCTGTTTTTGCTTTTTACTTTTGTGCCCTCATCTTTGTTGTGAAAGTTGTTTGCTGTTAGTGTTAACTTTCAGTGTGTTTATCTTAAGTAACCTACACATCCTTAAGTAATCTGTTTATTTTTTTAAGATTTTATTTATTTATTTTTAGACAGGGGAAGGGAGGGAGAAAAAGGGAGAGAAACATCAATGTGTGGTTGCCCCCCCATGCGCTCCCTCCACCAGGGACCCGGCCTGTAACCCAGGCATGTGCCTCGACGGGGAATTGAACCGGTGACTACCCACTTTGCATTCTGTCACTCAATCCACTGAGCCACACCAGCCAGGGCTAATTTGTTTCTGATTTATTGCAGGCTGGCAAATTAGGTAACCGAAGTCATGTTTGTTTGGTTTATTGCACTGTCTTCAGTGTGTAGGTTAATACCTGGCACATGAGCAGTACTATTGGATTAATTATTGAGACCTATTTTCTGCCTCTGTTTTTAGGCATGCTCTGTAACTCAGAAAATATTTATTGTTGAGACTGGAGATGTTGGTTGGGATCAGATTGTGAAATATTTTAAATAACATAAAGGAACTTGTCCTTTATTTGAAGAAAGTAGACTGACTTGGGCGATGTGGAGGCTTGGCTGAGACAAATACATTTGGAGTGTATTTTAATTTCAGGCATTTTTCATTTCTAGAAATTCAACTTGAATTTTTTGAAATATCTTCTGTGTCTCCTTAACATGCTCATGCTTTTTTCTTCCTTCTCAACTGTATGAAGATACTAATGATAGATGTTTTGATGTCTTTGTTTACTAATTCCATCATCTGTGTCCTTTCTGGGTCTGTTCATAGTTTATTTTTTTCCTCATTATGTGTCATATGTTTCTGTTTCTTTGTAATTTCTGTTTAAATGCCAGGTATAGATTTTATGCTGGTCGATCTGAAATTTTTTTTTTTGGTGTTTCTTTAAATATTTTTGAGCTGTGTTCTTGAGACAGTCTCGAGTTCAGTCACTTGAAACAGTTTTCTTAGTGTTTGCCTTTACGCTGCGCTGGGCAGGACTAGAGCAGCCTTTAGTGTGTGGTTGTCATGTGCAGTTAGCTGAGCCCTGGTACTGAGGCTCAGTTCTCTACAGGCCAGCTCCCAGGTAGTGGAAATTGCTGGGAATGTGAACTGTTCCAGCCCCTGTGGGAGTTCTAGGAACCGTCCTTTTCAGAGCCTCTGAAGAGGTTGCAGGTAGTCCCTCGGCTTCAGCTTGTCTTCTCCGTCACGTGTGCTTTTCCGTGGTCAGCTGAAGACCGAGGGCAGCTCTCCGAGGCCCCTGTGTTAGCTCTCTCCTCTGGTACTCTGCCCTGGAAAAAGCAGTTGTAACTAGTCTGTTCCAAGAAAGTATTTTAAATCTGTAGATTCCCAAATTAGATTATATTGATGAATTTTTTAAGTTGTAGATTTAGAAAAGTTTCAGGCTGTGGTAGTTTGCCATTATTCATAAAAATATGTGCATAATTCAAAGCATTTGTTGCTAGTGGTGATTTCTTTCTTTTCGTCTCTCCCCCAAAACTACCAAAAATACAAAACATAATCCATGTTGTTATAATCCATTATCTTGGCATTAATGTAGCCTTCTGTTTCATCTGATGCTGAATCAAGTAACATATATTTTAACATTCCTTTGTTAGTACACTTGGTACAACTATTGAAACAGTCACCTGTCATGTGCTTCTCAGGGTGCTGTTGTAACTCTAGTACCTTTGGAATTGGCCGAGCGGATAGGAGAAAACTGAGTATTTAATGACCTTCCCGAGAGTCCAAATTAAGTACCTGCAACTGCTGTAAGGGTTATTATGTAGGAGGTTGATTTAGTTACTCCTTACCAAAAATAATTATTCATAGTTGTTGGAAATGTTAGAAGTTTTATTTATTTATTTATTTGTTTATTTATTAAACTTCTTTTTTTTTTTTTTTTTAATTTTTTTTCTTTTTTTTTAGATTTTATTTATTTATCTTTTTAGAGGGGAAGGAAAGGAGAGAGGGAGAGAAACATCAATGTGCGGTTGCCTCTTATATGTCCCCTGCCGGGAACTGGCCTGGCAACCCAGGCATGTGCCCTGACTGGGAATCAAACCGCGATCCTTCGGTTCACAGGCCCGCGCTCAATCCACTGAGCTACACCAGCCAGGGCAAGAAGTTTTAGAATATTAAATGAAATAGTATAGTCACTGGAGCTAATCTAAGGGAAACTTGGGTATGCATTTCAATAATGGAATGCAATTTTTGGAATACTGCGTTACCTTTAGTATATTCTGCCACCTAGTGGTAGGTCCAGTGTGCATGAGACAGTAGTTCCTGGCATGTGTTCTATAACCTCTTTTAGCCAAGATTAATTTTTATGCTATCCTAAAATACTTTTGAAAAACCAGCAAATGGTCTTCTGGTTAAGATGGAGGCTTACGGAAACATGCCTTGCCTCCTGTGACAACTACAGAAAAAAATTATAACTAGACTACAAAACAAATACCACCCAGATACGTCAGAAAGTTGAGCTGTATGGAAATCCGACAACCAAGGATTTAAGGAAGCCATATTCATCCAGATGGGCAGGAGTGGTGGAGTCGCCCGGAGGCGGAGTGGTGCAGAGAGGCGCAGAGATGCAGAAGGGGTTGTCCTACACCCACGCGCGGTGGATAAAAATTGGGAGGGATACCTTGGGAGCGAGGGATCCCAGCCCTCGATCAGACCACCCAGCCCAGGGTTCCAGCACCAGGAAGTTAAGTCCCCATAACTTCTGACTGTAAAGACCAGTGGGGGTTGGGGCAGCAGAAGAAACTGTGGGATTCACAGGAGACTCTGCCTACAGGCCGTGCAACAGACTTAGGACTTACGCTGACTCATTTCCTCTGGGATTCAGCACCAGGGCAACAGCTGGAAGGGCTCCAGTGGCATATGGGGAGAAATTGAAGTGACCGGCATCAGGAAGAGTGCCAGAATTCCTCCTGGGCAAAACTCCAGAGGCCAGGCAGTGTGGCATTGTCCCCTCTCTGAGCCCTCCCCCACACAGAGCCACGGAGCAGTGACATGGGTTGCCCTGCACTGGTGATTACCTACGGCTCTGCCCCATACAACTTACAGGTGCACTTTTTGACAACAGGCCACACTACTAAGAGAGGGAGTCAAAGCACCTCTGCCTAATATGCAGAAACAAGGGAGGCTGCCAAAACAAGAAGACAAGGACATATGGCCCAAGTGAAAGAACAGAACAAAACTTGAGAAAAACAACTAAGTGAAATGAAGAAGCAGCCTATCAGATGCAGAGTTCAAAACAGTGGTTTTCAGGATGTCCAAGAATTCTTGGGTACTTCAACAGCATAAAAAAGACGCAGGTAGAATAAAGGTTACCTTAAGAGAAATAAAGAGAAATCTACAGGGAACCAACAGTGGAGGGGATGAAGCAGAGAATCAAATCAATGACTGGGAACAGAAGGGAGAAAAAAAGCATTCAGTCAGAACAGCAAGAAGAAAAAAGAATTCAGAAAAACAAGGATAGGCTAAGGAGTCTCTGGGACATCTTCAGACATACCAACATCTGAATCATAGGGGTGCCAGAAGGAGAAGAGGAAGAGTGAGAAATTGAAACCTTACTTGAAAAAATAATGAAAGAAAATTTCCCTAATTTGGTGAAGGAAATAAACATACAAGTCCAGGAAGCACAGAGAGTTCTAAACAAAATGGACCCAAAGAGGACCACACCAAGACATATCATAATTAAAATAAAGGTTAAAGATGAGGGTATCTTAAAAGCAGCAAATGAATTCTCATAAGACTGTCAGCTGATTTCTCAAAAGAAACTTTGCAAGCCAGAGGGGACTAGCAAGAAGTATGCAAAGTGATGAAGAGCAAGGACCTTTAACCTAGATTACTCTATCCAGCAAAGCTGTCATTTAGAATTGAAGGGCTGGTGAAGTGCATCCCAGACAAGGTGAAACTGAAGGAGTTCATCAGTTCATCATTACCAAGTATAAGAAAAAAGATTAAAACCGTGAACATTAAAATGACAATAAATTCACAACTATCAACAACTGAATCTAAAAAACAAACCAAGCAAACAAGCAGAACAGAAATAGAACTGTAGATACGGAGATCATTTGGAGAGTTATCAGTTGGGAGGGAGAGAGGGGAGAAAGGGAAAAAGTGCAGGGGTTAAGAAGCACAAATTGGTAGCTACAGAATAGACAGGGGAATGTTAAGAACAGTATAGGAAATTGAGAAACCAAAGAACTTATATGCATGACCCATGGACATGAACTAAGGGGAGGACTACTGGAGGGAGTGGGGGTGCCAGCTAGAGGATGTTAAAGGGGAAAAACTGGGACAACTCATAGCATAATTGATAAAATATATATATTTTAAAAACCAACAGTGTTTCATATTTTTTGAAAGTAGTATTTAAGTGGCCAGTTAGTATTTCTGTAAGTCGATAAGCTCAGGAAATGGTAATTGATTACCAAGTAGGTGTAATGTCTTCCTAAACTTCCAATTTATAAATTGTCTAACATATGTAGGCAAAGTAACCTGTAGAAAACTGTTTAACATCAATACTGCTTAGATAAAGTGAGATTATTCAAGATCATTAGGGGACTTTTTCTTTACATTGTTTTTAAAAGTTTATTTTGAGAGTATATTTTAAAGGGCATTTAGCTCTAACCGATAAAGTCAGTAAATTCTTACGTCAAATCCAGGGCAAGAAGATGTTTAGTATGAATAAGACTTTCTTTCCTTCCAATAGTAATACTAGCTGAACAATGTTCAAATGAGAAATAAGATAGTATCCATTATATATTTTACTGAGAACTCCACCATCAGATATACTGAGTCACTTCTAAGAGACACTGTGCCATTGAAGCTAGGTCACAACTTGACAGGGAGTATAATACATCAGAAAGCGAAATGTTTCAGAATTTCCGTGGAGCCGTTGAAGCCCTTGTAGTGTGGAGAAAGAGTTCTGTGGAGTAAGGAGGGATTTCTGACCCAGTGCAGGGCTAGGCGGGGCGGGGGTGGGGGGCGGTGGTCTGCACTGCTGGAGTGATGCGCCTCTTCACATGTTGGAAAAGATCAAGTTTCTGTTGCTGGTCCTATTGATGTCACCAAGTTAAATGCCAGCTATTAAGGTTTTCTTTTTAGGCAGCCAGTGATGTAGCTTTGTGACAGTTTTATAGGGGGGAAGAGAAGTACTTCACGAGTTTGTGGGTACTCAGAAAATACTCTTTAGTTTGTGCTGTGGGCTGGGACTGCGCGATGAGTAATTCAAGGATGAGGAGGAAGCTTCTTGCCCCCTCATTGTTCATGGTTGGAGACCAGAAAGTAAGAAAGCAGTTGCACACTAGTCTTGATAATTGTGAGTGTTGAGAGGAGAAGAGAATCTCTCAGTTCAAGATGTGCAGAGATGGTGCTGAGCTGAGTATTGAAGGATGAGTGAGAGTTTGTCTATAGGGAAGGAAGGGTGTTCCAGGCAAAGTCTAGAGGCTGAGAGAACACTGCATCTGGGGACCTGAAGGTCGATTGATAAATGGTAGCCCAGGAAGCCATGGAGTAGTGGCAAGAAATAAAGCCAGAATGGTAGCATGAGGCTCTCTTCATGAGTGATCTTATTCTAAGTTACTAGCTTTGGACCCTGAGTCATGGCTTGGAGCCATGGGAAGTTTGCAGAATGAAGACAACTAAGTGTGGGTATTTGAAGGGTGGAAAAAAGGGTGCAAGTAAGAGATGGGGGAGCAGGACACCATGAAGAGATGATCAGCAATTTGCGGGATCTTTTCAGGAGCCTGTGGGACTTAAGGTGAAGACAATTAGGCTTTCTAAGTCTGTTTTCTTCTGTGAAATAAGAAATTTAAATACCTGCATGCAGTATTGCCTTAAAAATAACAAAACAATGCACTTGGGACCTAGTACAGAGGGTTACTTTTTAAGGAGCAGCTAGGGAAAGAGAATTGCTGAAAGAGATTGAGTGGCATCACTGGGAAATTGGCAGATAATGATCGACAGCAGCGCATCTCAAAATGCGGTCAAAGAGGACTGAGGAGTGCGAGGCGAGTCTTTGAGTTTAGATTGGTGGCTATTTTAGCAAGAGTGCTTTCCGTGCAGGTTGGCGGCCGGAAGCTAGATTGCAGTTGATTAGGGAGTGAACACGTAGTAAGGAGATGCTAACCACCTTTTTTTTAAAAAACTTTTTTAAAGCTTAGTTTTAAAAGATTCTGTGTGTGTGTGTGTGTTTCATTTGTCCCACTTATCATAAAGCTGCACATGCAAAGTAGTGCTTTCAGTCACTTCCAGTTGTTTAGATAGCTGTACAGTTTTGGAATTTTATCTCCGTGCCTTTCCTAGTTACTTCATGCCTGGTTTGAGGACAGCTTAATATCTTAGCAATATTTTTATTCTCTATTTAGTTAATGTTTTGATCAGAGAGATTTAAAAAGGAAACCCAGCTTACTAATGTTGAGAGTTGGAATAGAGATGCAAAATTTAGACCAGAGTTGGTATGTGTTTATTTATTTGTTTGTTTGTTTGTTTATTAAATTTTTATTTTAATTGTTGATCTTGTACAGTTTTCTGTCTTTTATTCTCACCCGAACCCACCACCCCAGCCCTCCCCTCCTCCCTCCCATTTCCACCCCCCCCCATAGTTTTTGTCCATGTGTCCTTTATACTTGTTCCTGTAATTCCTTCCCCTTTTCCCCTGAAATTCCTTCCCCTCTCCCCTCTGTTGTTTATTTTTTATTCTCTTCAGAGTGTTCAAACATTTGCAAAAGTGAAACTCCCAAATCCCGATCAATCCAGCTTCGACAGTTAGGATTTTGGGAGTCGTTTCATTTATTCCTTTTGCAACCCACTCCCACCCCTCCCCTTTTAATCCTGGACTGTTTAAATGATAGACCTCTTGCCCTTCCACCCATATACTTTAATGTACATCTCAGAATTTATTTTAAATAAAAATAACCACTGTAGTATTATCACACATGACAAAATTAACAGTGATTGAGAAGAATTCATCAGACTCCCAGAGGAGTACGTGATACAGAAAAGGTGAAAAACTGCAGATCTTGCCACTTAATACTGTGTACTCTTGGACATTGGCCTCTCATGTACTTGAAAACTGCTGTTTCTACTCCCCCAAGCCCCACCATTCCTTCAATGTGATAGGTAACTACAGATTTAAGAGTCCTTGGAATTAAGGCTCTTCCTAACCTAACCAAAAATGATGCCTAATTTTTTATCACTACAGATTTTTACTGTACTTACTCTAAACTGCTGCATAGTGTTTTATCTTCATATCTTGAGTTCTCACACTTCTTACATTTACTATTTGGGAAAAACATCTTGATTTTTTTGGCCTATGAAAATGTCAGGTAGTCATAGGAGGCTTGCTTTGTGATCAGTGGATGGGTGAGATGAAAATTAAAACTCTCTTGGATTTAAGTGAGAGGTGGTTTCCTGCTGCAGCCTAGAGTTTTCCTTACGTATTCCCTACGTAACTGCATTCCTTACGTAACTACAGCACATCATCAAACCCAGGAATCTGACAGCAGTGCAGTGTTCGTGTACAGTTCTCACGTTTTATCACGGGTAGATTCATGTAACCGTCACTGCAGTGAAGATGCAGAACTGTTCCGTCCCCACATATCACCCCGGCACTCACTCACTGTGGTCATTCCTCTCCCTGTGCCCCACGATCCCTAACCTATGGCATCCATTATTTGTTCTCAGTTTCTGTAGTTTGTTATTTCACAGTGGTTATGTAAATGGACTCATAAAGTGTGTTTTAAGATTGTCCTTTTTCATTTAGCATTAATGCCCCTGAAATCCATTCAAGTTGTGTGTATCAGTTCATTCCGAACATGTTTCTGAGGTACAACTAAGTGCTCTATTAACTCACCGTACCAAAACAGTCCACCCAGAACTGCCCAACCTCAAGTTTAAATATTATGTGGGTATTTTTTACACTGTATATAATATGTAATTATAATGAGTATATAAATGAAAATATATTTACATTGTAAAATTACCATTAAAATGCAGCCTTAAAGTAGATTATATATTTGAACTGCATAGACAAAAAAGCTTATAGACATTAAGTTTACAAAGCTTAGAAGCAGTATGAGACCAGTGTTCATTGGTTATCCTGTTTTGTAAATGGATTTTCATTTGAATAGGCAAAATTTGGGTGAGCCATTCCTTTCGTTTTTTTTTTTTTTTGAAATAATTTCAAGTTTACATAATTAACAAGAATTATATTGATCATTACATACTCCATTTACTAACTTTTAGCATTTTGCTACATTAGCATTATTCATTCCCTCCATCTGTCTGTATGTGCTACATACATACATAAATAGACAGACAGACATATAAACTTTATTTTTTCAGAACTGTTTGGGCTTAGGTTGCATACATCATGACATGACCCATTACCCATAAGCATGTCAGTATGTAATTCTGCAGAACAAGGTTATTCTGTTACATAGCCACAGCACAGGTAGCAAATTCAGGAAATTTAACATTGATTATTTTTGTCTAATATAGTTTATGTTTCAGTTTCATCAGTTTTTGTGTGTGTGTTTTGTTTTGTTTTGTTTTTTTCATATTTCCCTGCTCCTGTACAGAATCCAGTTCAGGGATGAATGTTAGTTGTCTTTTTCTTTTTAATTTTCTCTAAGCTGGAACAGTTTTTCAGCCTTTGTTTTATATGACATTAACATTTTTGGAGTATATAAGTCAGTTATTTTATAGAATGTTTCTCATGATGGTTCCTTGTGGCTGAATTATCCCAGGAGTGCTGTATTTCTTGGGGAATTAAATCTAAAAACACACAGTGTCCATCAGCCTCTTATTAGTGTTGTCAGTTTTGATCACCAGATGAATGTTACTCAGTTTCTCCATTCCGTGGTTACTGTCTTTACCACTACAAGGAATAAGTGTTCTGTGGGCAGATACCTTTGAGACCGTGGAAATAATTTGCTCCATCAAACTCCCCAAGATTTAGGGATGGTTCTTAATGATTCTTGCCCAAACTAACCTTTATTTTAAGAGTTCGAAGTCAGTGGGAGCCAGCCTTCTTAAATTACCTTCTCCTGAAAATTCATCTTGCTTTGGAAACATTTATTATTTGTTTTACGGCTTTAATCTGCATGCACTGCATATAATAATTGCTAGTTCACTTTAAGTGCTTTTTTAAACCTGAGTTTATTTTTAATCCTTTGCTGCCCTCTACAGGTCTATGAATATAAATCTTTGGAGCAAGGTAAGTACTAATAATGCAAATCCTAAGGTGATATATAAGCTATTAAGAGCAAATGTTATAGTAGGTGTACACATTTATGGTATATTATTTTAAGTTAGTGAGTTTAGAATCTTGAAGTTGATAATTTTAAAACTGCTTTCCTGGAGCATGAAATCTATTATTGAAGGAATCCTTGACTTCTTAGTCCTAAGTTCTTCATAAGGTTTTTAACTTTCCAAAGGACAAATGTCAACCTTATTACCTTGACATTTAACCATTAGGTTTAATAGTTAATTTTTAAAATATATACATTGAGATATATTTGTATATGTGTATCTATATATGAATGACATAGTGACCAGTTTGAAACTGCTGTCTTTTTTAAGAAGTTAACTGCTTTTATACAGGAAGGACAGTTATCCTTATGTTGAATTGTTGAACATATTTGTAACTAAATGAAATCAGAATGTGCATCATTGATTGGAATTTCCAATTTAAATATTTTTTAAAATCTAAATTCTATTCAAGTTTAAGTACTATGCTGCTATTCAGACTATATAATCAATTATAATATATGATGGAGATAGTTATATTTGGAAGTAATTTTTCAACTAGAAAGGTTTCTTATTGGTTTACTCATTAAGTATGTCTTTGTTCAAATTTGGTATGAAATGCGACTGACTTGATGTGCGGCTACAACTTCAGATAGAATTTATTGTCTACCTTCCATACCTGTCTATGTTGGTTAAAAAACAGTTTGTAGGTGATGATTGTTTTGCTTTGTTTTTAAAGATTTTCTACCTCAACTTTGAATTGCCATTAACCACAGCATGATTTTCATGGTGGAAAGAAGTGAGATACGGTTAATTTTGTCAGGTTTTTTATATTAGCAAATAAACAGCAGTAGTAGTAACTGCAGTTTGAGTTATTAACACTTATAATATTTGCCAGGTGCTATTTTAAGAACAGATAAATTTAGTAGTAGAGTACACATAATGTAGTTCATGATTCTAACACTTTGGAAAACAACTATATGTTTTTGTTCTTATTTTCTTCAGTCCAAGGATAGTCGAATATTGTGTTCAAAAGTTACAAGTCAGTGCTGTAGAGTCTAATCATTTTTATCATAAAGTACATACCTGGATTTTTTTAAATTAAAACTTTGCCAGCAGAATTCATGTTGAGTAAGTGTCATGTTTGTCTTTCAGTGTCTCTGCATTCAGTTGATAAGAACGCATGAGAACAAACACAGAACTTTGGGCTTCTTTTGTTTTAATGCCATTAAAGTGACTGGGAAAAGGTTGTTGAAAAACTAAAAAAATAAATAAGTAGTCCAGGATATTTTACTGTATTATTGCTGTAATACTTCATTTAAAAGGAGGCAACTGGTCCAGTTTCCACAAGACCAAAAACAATATGAAAAATAATATCAATTGATAATTCCTATAAGCTCTTTCCTATTTATAACAATTCATTTTAAACAATATACAGGCAACTCAGTTTAGAGGTTTTCTTAGTGACATTTTATAAAACGTTGCAGTTTTCCATCCACATGGGTTTGTTTTGGTTTTGTTTTTAAAAGACAAACCTATTATTTAAAAACGAAACAATCTCCTCGGCAGGTGGGGGTGGCGGTGAATTACTGTGATATAGAATAATACCTTACTGGGGAGAAGCTTTATTATTTCAAGAATTCAATTTCAGATTGTGTTTGTTCTTGTTTGCCTCTCTCGCTGCAATGCACGAATTTTCTGTCTTTCCAGATAACGGAACTGCTGTACAAGGACGGGCGTTATTGCCAGGAGCCCCCGGGACCAACGGGTAGCGTTTCAATTTCGATGACTGTAACTTATCCACAGATTCGTTCTTCTGTGTAATGATGGGCTGGAAAGATTACAGCAGTAAACAGTCTCTTTTTGAAAGTGCAATTTGAAAACATTTGGTTATCAGTCTTTATGTTGATAACCACAACATTTTGAGATCTATGAGGTGTTTGGTTTTTATCATAATTATTTTCTTAAAAGACAGTTTTGGAAGGCTTTTTCTCTTTTGGAATTGAGGAAATGCTTCCTATAGCACCTGTGAACGTAGCATTAAAAATCAGTAATCCTTACTGTTTGTGTGATTTTAATATTTTGCAGGTGTTAATTTTAAACATGTGAAGTAAAAGTAGTAAGGAGGTCTTGTAGATTTTTTCCACTTTTAAATATAAACTATAACATTGTTTGACATTTAATCATTTTCATTTTTTTATATAATGAGGACTCAAATATATGGTTTTCTATAAGAAGGTACCATTCTTGAAAGTTTAAATTTTCTGTACTAGGCATTAACACATGGCCCTATACATTTTATGCTTGAATGCATAGAAAAATTACTGCTGTTATAAAACATCTTTGTTAATCTTGGTTTTTCATTGGCTAATAGGCAGTTCTCTGCAGCATTACTGTATCTGCTTATTAAAATTATTTTTCTACACACATTTAACCATCCTTTCTAATTTTAAATGTTTCCCTAAATATTGCCCATAAAAACTTAATGTAGAAATGTGTACAGGCATTTATTTATTCTCAGTACTATGATTTGGACAGGAAAGGGGTAAGGCCTTTGGGCAGGACCACTTCTGTCATAGAGTGGTATAAAAAAATAAATTGAAGTAAGATTCAGTACTGAAAAGCTGTCACTCGGTCTGAAAATAATTAATATTCCCTTCACTCACCAGTTAGATATGTGCTCCCAAACCACATAATCTCCATGCCTCAGTGATCATTGTTGCCATTTCAGAGCCTCTCATCAGGGTGACATCTCACACCAAAATGATTTCTTATAAATTAATCTTGATAACATGACAGTCTCAGTAATTTTAGTGGAATGCTTTCTCTTGTTTTTTTCCACAGAAGCTGTTGGCTATTTTCTTTATAACTTGATTGACAGCATGAGTGACTCAGAGGTACAGGCCAAGGAGGAGCGTTTGAGACAATACTTCCATCAGCTGAAGGAGATGGTACCATTTCATTTTTTGCTATATAATGCCTGTCCTGCCTGACATGTATCTATTAGATTTGAAATTGCTGCTTTTAAGTACAACCAGACCACTTCTCAATGACATACACGAGTTAGAGACTTAAATTATGTCTGAGATAATTTCTGTTAGACAAATTTCAGTTTGCTTGTCTAAAACTGAGGGTTTTTTTTTTCCTCCCTTTCCTTGGCACAGAATGTAAAAATTCCTGAAAATATCTACAGAGGCATTCGTAATCTACTGGATAGCTACCACGTTCCTGAATTGATTAAGGTGTGTGAGAACTAGCAGTCGACTTTTTAAAATAATGATTAATTAATATTTAAAATCATGTTAAAATTTTATTTAAATATGATGCTTAGTCCAAAAAAAGTTTATTAAATGACAGTGATTAAAACAAGGCTTTTTTTATTGATTGTTGGTAAATACTGTTCATATATCGAAGAATACATTTAAAACATTTGTTTTAGTGGTTAATAAAGTATGAACAGAATTTCTGGAAAGTTTTGGAAAGATGGAAAAATAGCAGTAAAATGAGGTGAAAGTTTCAAAATTTGCTTTTGACATTTGCTAATATATTTTTCCATATGTTTTCTAATTCTAATTTAAATCCCAATTTTAGGATGTTACTGTGTTGGTTGATAGAGAGAAGACAGACTCTCGAAAAGTAAGTAAGATCTTGAGTAAATTCTACATACTATAGTTAATGAAATTTAATGAAAATTCTGGACTAACTATGAAGTCATTAGTTCCTAACATTTTGCCATCAGTATACCTCTAAGAAGTTGGTAAAAGCTATTCTCCAACTCAGAAAAATCAACATATCTAAGAAAATCGCATATAATCTCAGGAGCTTCATAATCCCCTAGAGTCTATTCACAGATCCCCAGATTAATGTCCTTGATAGCATTTATGACATTTAGGAAAGGTCAGTTTAAAGGGTGGCAAGCGATACGTTTTCTTTTTGAAGTAAATTTCTTTCCTCTTTCTTTCCATTTCTGTGGACTATGCAGCTTTCATCATCTGATTTGGAGCTTACCCTTGAAAAGCTAAAAGCTGAAAATCAACCTATAGGAGATGTTCTAAAGCAACTCATACTAATGCTTTGTTCAGAAGAGGTAACATTTGTTTCGATATTTCAAAAATGCTATTACAGGAAAAAAATTCTTTATAGATAAAAGTAAACAAAGCCAAATACAATATTTATGATTTTTATAATTGATTATTATACATCATGCCTGTGAAGAATGCAATTAAATGAAAGGTTAACTAATTTCAACTACACCTTGAATGGCATGTTTTCGGGTTGCCGTAGTTTGTTTACAATAATCTGCAAAGTGAATGATAGAAACAGCCGTGATGGGTTTATCATACATGCCAAATGTCCTTTCAAGCCATGGCTCCGGTCTCTTATATCTAGATTGTCAAGCAACTGATACATGCAGTAGTCATTTGCAAGTCAAATATTAGTAGGTTGTTAATGCAGGGATTGAAATTCCATTTTCCTCCTGGAAAAAAGCTCTTTCTGAGATAAAGGGTCTCTTGCCTTTTTTCAGCAGGCATACAGCTGTACTTTGTGTTTATTTTAGTGTGTGTCTGCAATTTGTGGCATATCACTAGACTTTTTCAGTTTGCAGTTCAGTATAATTTGGTCGTGTGCCTGTGATTTTAGGGAACAAATATAACTGAGTTTAAGATTATGATATGGTACTGTTAAATTCCAGACTATTTCTTTACATTACCAGGATGGTAAACTAGACTGTGAGGAACTCTGCAAGGATACATATTCTGTGTAAGCAAATTGTACTGTGAGTAGGAGGTGACTTGGTACATATTTAATCTGGAAGTCTTTTTTATAATGCACTGCTAAAGCTAAAACATCAAATTTGGCATAATGGCATGTTTTGCATCACAGATAACAGATGTTAAAACTCTACATGTATATCTTGCCTGCTTTTGAAAAGGTGAATGAAAACATCAAGGAGTTAGGTGAAGTAAATAACATGAATCCATTTATTTTAAAAGTACTCAACTTTTTCTAGTCGGAACATAAAACTAGGAATTTTATATTTTCTTTTATATTTATTTTTTTTTACTTCTATCTTTTATTTTAGAACATGCAGAAAGCTCTTGAATTGAAAGCAAAATATGAATCAGACATGGCTGTTGGTGGCTATGCAGCTTTGATAAATCTGTGCTGTCGACACGATAATGCAGACGATGCACTGAACCTGAAACAAGAATTGTGAGTACCCTGGCACTGGACCGCAGCGTCAGCGTTCGTGCCCATACGCAGTCCTCGATGGGTTGTGTGGACTGAACGCTACTGACTTTCATAATGTAATTTTTTAAATGGCCTTTTTTATCAGTGTTTTTGCATAATATGAGACTCTGATTAATTATGGCTTGTTTTCAGCAAAGAGTCTTTGTTTAAGTATAAGACATTCTATTCCTTCAAAGCCAAGGTTTTTTCTCCACTTTTACAACTGCATATCACCACTGTGGTGATGGTAGCTATTTTATAAGACTTGTTAAACAGCCCCCTCTCTATACTGCAGAGTAAACAATTTTCTGTCCAGTTTTTCAGGTATCTTTGGTTTTCCACCTTTGATAGATTTATTAAATAAAAGTATCTGTCTTTGGGTATTTCCGTGTTCATTACAAAGTTAGAATCACCTGAAGTGCCACGAAGCAAAAGAATTCCTACATTCCTATCATTTGAAGGAGTGATGCAATTTATATGTAATGTAAGTTTTATTTCTCTTGTCACTTCAAATATAATAACATGTAATAATAAATTCACATTATTATACTTGAATTTGTTATTTGGTTAGATGCCAAAAATAAATCTTAACTGAAATGTAGAGGTGAATAACAATTCAGACCACCCGATGAGTTTTTGAAAGTGATAAAGTGGATGTTGCAGTTACTTTTGTAGTTAATTGACTTTCAACATAATACAAGTGTGGCTTTAATTTTTAGTGACCGTTTAGATCCATCTGCTGTCCTTGACACCAGCAAGTATGTAGGCCTTGTAAGAGTGTTGGGAAAACATGGCAAACTCCAAGGTAAGCCCGGGCATATAAAGGAAATATGTGATGCAAGTATCTTGCCACTGGAATAATATGTGAATTGATATTAATGGTATATCATGTCCTGCAAAGTGCTTGAACACTTTGCATACAAATTTGCATGTGAATCCAAGGAGAGCTGCATGGACAGTGTAGGCCATTAGTTTTAATGGATTGGCAAGCTTGTCATTTACATTTGCACAGCTCAGTGCTTTTTGCATTTCCGCAGCTAGTTTTTATTAGCATTGCTGTTTGGATTGAGTTTGAAGATCATGACTTATGGCACGATTGCTTATGTGCCTGCACTAATGGCTTTGTTTTTGCCTAAGAACATCTGAAGGCTGAACATAAAGCCTCTAAACATAACTTTTATTTAAGATTGTGAATTTTGCAGTAGTCTTTGCCTTACCTTTTGATAACATTAACAAAATATAACAAGTTTTTATTTAGAAGTTTGTAGGGAAAGCCTAGGTGATTAGAGCGTAGTTATCAACTATATAATTTTCTCATTGTTAGATAATGCTAAGCCTAATATAATTAATTACATTTTGATGGATATTCTTACTATTTGTTTCTTAACTTTCTCATTGGGTTTTATTTTGAAACTTCCTTTTTCGTCTTCTTCCTTTTATTTCCAGAGAAGATTTAAAAACATTTTTTATAGTGAAAACTGTATGGATAGGATATTTGATTTGAAAACTGATTTTTTCCCTCCTTAGGAAGCCTTTCTAACACAGAAAACTCTTTATAAGGATTAGTCTGCTTTTTTAAAATCACATTTTGTAAAGCGGTCAAAACATTTTGCTTGTACAATAATTAAGAACAACATTATAAAAATGCTCTTATTCCATATCCTAAAATGTTTGTTTCTGCCTTCCTAATGAAGCTTAATGAATCTAATGTATTAACATGCAGTCTTTTGGAAAGCTTTCATTGGCTCTGCTTGGCTAATTAGTATCGACATAGCAAACAGGCCCTATCGGTATCAGACCATTAGTCTGGCTGTATATACAGTGTAAACACATCTTTATTATCTGGCTTCCTGACAAGCCATCTGCTGAAGAAACAATGGTGTGATTTAGCAGATGTTAGCTCGGAACGATAAAAGCATCCATTTAGGAGGATCTTACAGCTACAGGGCAGCCCGTACAGGGTTATGTGGTGCAGAGTGGGCACACGGTCCCTGTCTGTAATTTGTAGTCCAAGTTGCAGGGAAATGATAAAACCGTGCTATTGTGGATTTATAATTGTAGTCTCGTTTAGAAATGCAAGTAGTAATTAACTTGAAATCGGCATTATACACTAGAATTTACATTCCTGCTGGGCCTGAAATGCTGTTTTAATAGCAGTTTGTTTTCCCTACATGAAATTACCTAAGGGTCTTTTGTGTTCTTTCATTGTAGATGCTATTAACATTCTAAAGGAGATGAAAGAGAAGGATGTTCTTATCAAAGACACAACAGTCTTGTCCTTTTTTCACATCCTAAATGGAGCAGCTTTGAGAGGTGAAACTGAAACAGTGAAACAGTTACACGAAGCCATCATGACTCTAGGGTTAACGAAACCATCCACCACCATAAGTTCCCCATTGGTTACTCTGTATCTGGAAAAGTAAGCTAATTGAATTTTAAATTTTAAATGTTAGCATTAAAAGAATGAATGTAATCATTTGGAGATTATACTTTGTAAATATTCTGTGGTGCTGTGGAGGCCTTGAAGGTTATATGCCAAGAACAAGAGGACTTACAGGGACTAAGAGACCTTCAAAATCACCAGCAGCTCTGGGTCCTATGGATTACTTCTCCACGGCACGATCTCTGCTGAAATTTTGTGGGGCATGTGATGATATTACATGAAATCGAGTTTAGTTTTTTTCTAGTTTTGAGCCTGATAAGTGTTAATTATTAATAAGTATAAGAAAGAAGGATCCCCTGGGGCTTTTGATTATGCATCATGACTGTTAATCAGGCAACAGTGTAGCAGCAGCTCTTCAGTGTTCCTTTTCCCCACGTCGGATTTTATTTTAATTGTGTGTACTGATACGTAGTTTTTCTGGCTTTGATAAATATTATGGAACGCATCTCTGTGCCTTATGAGAAGATGAATTCTGTTTATAGGGCAAGATTTACTCAATTTAAAATTGTTCTGTTTGAAATGCTCATGTTGGTGTCCAATTTAATGTATTATTTGCAATGCAAATCATGAAATCAACCTACTCTCCTAATGAGTGAAACATTTTAGTAAGATGATTAAGTACCCTTTATTGTCTTCTTTTCCTTTTGTGTTTGTTTGTTTTTTAATTTCCTAGATCTTAATTCTTTGTCATCTTTTCCATGCTTAATGCAGTGTATAATCTGCTTATTTCCTGATTGGTATCTTCTGATTTTAGTATGGATGTAGTCCTATTGATGCCAGGAGGAGAATAAAAGCTATGTCTTAGCAGTTCTTAATATTTTTCCCAAATTTCTGGTAATTTTTCCTTACTTATTAGGGGATATAATTAATCAAATATAGTGAATGGTTTAGTTGAATTTAAAATGTAGAAGAAAAAATCTCTCGCTCTATGTAAGGAAATGTGTATGTAAATATATACACACACACAAATATATGCACATACATGTTTTATGAAATAATTCCTTTGCCATCCAATCAAAAAAACGTTTATCAAGTTAGATGATTGGCCAAATCTTAACCTTCGCGGTCTCAGCATTACATCCTTTTAAAGAAATAGTGATTCAAACAATTACTGTGTTACTGAGTTCTCATATTCACAGCCAACTTTATATAGAAATCCTATAATTAATATGCTTTCTACTAGAATTTTTTGATTGTTTAAAAAAGACCCATCTCTGCAAATTGCATGTGGAGCTTTGCATAGGGATTTGAAAGAATGGGCCCAGTGCCCAGAAGAATTAGGCCCTCCTTCACTACTGGGTAAAAATAAAATAATTAACAATGAAAATGAGGCCATGTAGAAAAGTATCTTACAAACAGAAACACTTTGAAGACAGAGGAGACACAAAAGTCTTCCAAAACAGGTCTGCAGATGGGGCTCATGAATCAGGAGAGCTTACCCAAGGGAACGCGGAAATACCACAGGCTTCAGACTTAACCTGGAGCTTGCTCTGTGCTTTTGATTTTGTAGTCCAGTCAGAGGTTTGTGTGTCTCAGTAAAATCTGACTGTCCCTGTTCTTTGGACCAGAGAAATCTCAATTTGCATCTTTTCTTTTATAACTTCTTCACTCCTTTCACATGCACAGAGAAATTATTACCTTTTATTTTTCTTTGCCTAGGGTTTTGGGTGTTTTGTTTTTTTTTCTTTGTTTTTCTGTCTTTGCAGAGACAGGTCTCCATGACAAGGTCTTTCAAATTTATCTGTCATAATAAAAAGTTTTGTGGACTCTTTTAGAGTTTGAGAATAATAAAACGGAGACAAAGGAAATTTCATGTCTATAAATTGTAGAAAACAGTAATAGCACTCTTAGTTGGGGATACGTTAAGGGAAAAAATTGACTTTAAACTCTTTTCCAATTGTGTTTTTCCCAACTGATAGAAGGTAGCTAATTAATTCAGAACCTTGACAAGTGCAGTCCTAGGATTAAACTACACTAGTTTGCCAAAAAGTCCAGATGTATTTGATTTGATTAAATGCTTAATCTTCAATAATATAGTATAATTGACCTCAGCAGGTATGAACTCAGCTGGGGAATGAGTCTTAATTATTCAAACGAGATAAAATTATGAAAAGCATTCCAGAACATTGTACAAAATCTTCCATCTTTTCGTTCAAAGGCAAGCACCTTTTTGGAATGTCATAGCAAAGACTCTAAAGAGGCTGTTACTTACACATTGTAATTCTGGAGCGCATTCATGAGATAGAGTTCCTTAGAAAGATGATATTTAAGATTCGGTAGATTTTAATTTTGAACTGACTTTTCCGGCGTTAGAAAAAACACAGGAGAAATTAACACTGTCAGTTTGTTACTTGGATAGTGTATAAAAAGTTTTTAGATATGGAAAATAATACATTTTGTTTTTGTTCATTTGCCAAAATAACAACAGGTTTGCCCAGTGATAAGTTTGTAAACTAATCTGCGTCTCTATGATCAAAATGATAACACTCGCACTGAGCAGAAAAATAAGAGTTAAACAGAATTTTCACGTGTTCTGTTGACATTAGGGTTGTTCTGTGGACTGTGTGTGCACATGTCGTCCAAGTGTTACTTTAAACATTTTCTTCCGTGGCTGTTTAAATTTTCTTTTTTAATTGAAATCGTGCCTCATTCTGGGAAATGACCTGAATCCTCCATGTTAAGGAAGGAAGAAATGCTTTAAAATAGGTTAGAACAGCTTTCGGTTAGTCTTTATACAACATTAAAGGAAATGAAATTAATGAAATCTGGGTCATTAGGTTTAAAGGCATAAGAATTTGTATGATCCAGTTTCAGATTCACTTGTTTTATAGCTTATCTGCTTTGGTTTCATTGCATACAAAAAATATCTCAGGCTGTTTAACTGGATTATTTAGTACAACTGATCAAGGAAGCTTTAATTTTTGCTTTCCAATAAGGATTTTTTCTATGCTGATTTGTGCTATAATCTGTAGATGCCCACATACATTTCATGTAAGTGAATCATGGACTTTATATATAATCCTTTCAGAACTCTTGCTAAATTAATCTTGAGTTCTTCATAAAGGTCGTCATTTCTGTTAGATAACAACGTAGGTTTTAAAACTCACTGTAACACTTTAATATATTACATAAATGGAAAATATACTTTATTAAATGCTGGTTATTCTGTCATATACACGCCCCTTCAATTTTAGCATCTTCATTTGTACTGGATACTTTTATTATTTATGGGAATGCTTGCCTTCTAGACTAAAACTCTTTATGTGCTGAAAGGAAATTAAGGAGGTTTGCCTCTTTTACTCCATTATTGCAATTAAGAATTTAGCATCATCAGTGCCAAAGGACAAAAGTGTGTCATTTGCCCTAGGGGGACAGGACAGTGATAAGATGATTTTTCGTCAAGGATCATTGGGTCGTAATTAAGTTACATTCATGGCTATTGCTTTTTGAAGGATGATTGGTAAATGACAGGCTTCATGTGCTTAGTGCGGACAGTGTTCAGTAGGGTTTTTTCTCCCTCTGACAGAAAATCCTGTTGAGCCTGATAATGTAAATGTGGCATTTTATTCTGAACAAAAGAGCAGGGAAATGAGCTATCTTGTCTAATCATTCAGTTGTTTAACACCGACTTCCAGTTTAGACTCAATTGGCTGGAAAGCACTTGACATGTGAAGTTAGTTAGTGCTGTTCCGAACGCATGTTTGAGTAAATTTTAAAGTAAGTGACAGCTAAATTGTACCTAGGGAAATTACAAAGCCTTCAACACAGTTAATTTTTTGGGGAGGATTAGTTGTAATTGCAACACCAGTCTCCTTGAAGATTCCTCATTTATAGATGATGAACAGAAAAAAAAAAAAAAACATTTAGCTCTTTCAAGGGCTGGTTCTTTTAACAGAGCAATTTTTGTGAAGATGATGGTTTCTCCTGAATTGATTTCTCTCCAAACAGAACATCTGCTTAAAATTTACAGAGTAGTTTGTTTTTAGAATGTTGGGGTGTTTTCCCCCTTTTAAAAAACTTTTTCCTCCCCGCAAAGCTTTCCTTTTCTCTAGTGATTTCAGATTTTGAGAGCTTTTTAGTCAATAAGCTCTCTCTCTTCTCTAAGTAAATTGCCACTTCTCTAACACTTCATGCATAATTTGAAGTACTTTATTCCAGTTAAAAATCAATATTAGTCATTTTTTGGTTGTTAAAGTTAAGTATATTCTCTGGATTGGAAAGTTACTTACCATAGTTAGGGAGACTGTGTCTGAAGCTACGAATAGTTGAATGGATGGTTGTGGTTGTTCGTGTCTAACAGTCCAAGATCACATGAAAGACACGTGTGGTTTTTTTACAGTTACGTGTAGTGGGGAATTGGGGTCAGGGGTGCTTCGTTTCCTGGGACCTTTAAGTAGGTATTTTTATAATCAGTGAATGCTGTATGTGATGTATGTCCAGTGCTGGTTTTTCTGTCACGGACATTATAGCACATTTTAATTTCATAATAAGGACTGAAACAAGAGGTAACAGTTGAAGGTTTGCCTTTTTGGATGTTCTTCCATGTAATAATGAAAAATTAAGTTAGTAATAGTTTTATCCGTGATCATATTTCCTTAGAAAAGTGAATTAGGGATTTCTAAAATGAATTTTAATGTGAGTCAGGTGAGCCCATTCATGTTAATAAATAAAACTTTTTAAAGTGTTTTAAGTATTGTATTCAGACTATTATATATATGTGTTCTTAAAATTTAGAATTATAGAATCTTTCTGATGTTCTGCCTTTATTTCATAGACTTACAGAATTTTAATAAAGCTTATGTGAAGTTAATTTGCATCAATCAAAATATTTTTCAGTGAGTGCCTACTTTTTATCAGCACATAGTTTATATTCATGGAAGCTATGTATTTCACTGGGTTTTTGGAGGTAGTCTAGTCATTGAGCTATCACAATGGGGTTTTTTTGTGGAAATAATAATATGTTGTAGAGTTGATTTTCTTTTAGTATTACTTGAAGTTTGTGAAAGCAGTGGCTAAATTTTTATTAGGCACAGACTTTTTACAATTTTTGATGCATTTGTATATAGAGCTACAGGAATTACTCATACAGGAGTAGGCAAAAGTAGGTTTACAGGTGTAAAAAAGTAACAATAATTAATATAATAATACAAGAATAAATTTTTGTATACTCACTACTGTAAACCTACTTTGCCCATCCCTGTATATACTGCAGTAAGCATGGAATCAAAGTTTTGAATCCAGAATTAATGTTATCAACAAGATTTCTTAAAAGGATTGTTGTTGTTTTAGGGTAGGATTTTAAATCAGCTCTAGTGTTTTAAAGTACACTAAAGAAATGACAGAATCATTCTGGATCACAGAAACTAGAAGTGCACTGATTGGTAGTATTGTGTCCCCATTTGGGTATAAAGTAGTTAACACATTTTCCTTCAGATATTTCGCTGCTCTTAATGCCTTTATCTTGCCTAATAAAAGCGGTATTTTCACAAGATGATTTTCTCTGCTGGTGTGAAATGAAACATTTGAGTTGGTGAACTTAATAGGCCCAAATTCATAGAATCTCACATTAGAATACCCCACCTGGGAGGGAACCCAAAGGTCCTTCAGTTCAGCTCTTGTGAGAATCTGCTTTTCATCACCACTTCTAGAAATGTATCACATTGCTGCAGCTGAACTGCATGTAGTACTTATCAGTAGGACTGAAATTCAAGTCTTATGAGTATACAGCTATTCCATTGCGATATGAATTTTAGATACTTCTTCATGTTTATTTCCATCACCAAAGTTTCCAAGCTTTAATAGGAAAGATTAATGATGACATAAAATTATATGAGGCAGGAACCGTTTTATCTCTTTTTAAAGTGGCAGGATCCAACCACAAGTCAGAATGTAGATAACAGGGATTGAAAAGAAATGGACCAGTTGTTAGTTCATTTCTATCATCAGTATGGTTTGTTTGAGAGGTTTCATTATAGATTTCTAATTCCTTTTGTTGCCAACCTGAGGGCAATAACATCAGTACTTAAATTTCTAACAAATATATGAATTATTTCCATTTTGCTATTCTTGTCTTTTCTGTTGTTGTTCTGAGCGGGTATAATCTTTAGAAGCATATATTTGGAGACCAAAGACTATTAACATGTCTCTTTGATTGACAGAACAATTATTCATTCGTTTATTGATAGCTTTGACCTAAATGCAATTGAGACATTACTCTTCTAGTTTGGGAATTGATCTGAAAAAGCAAATCATACCACTTTTTAAAAATCAGTATGTGTTAGCTTTTCTCTTAAAAATATTTTAGTAGTTTTCCATTAAATGGAATTGTAGAAAGGTAATAACTGAACTTGTGTCTGGAGCAAGGGAAAATACTGATTATATAAAGCTTTATATCATATGCATAGCTACTGTAGCATTTCTCTTGTATGACAGTAATCTAGCCTGCAACATCTACTTGCGGTTTTGAAATTAACCT
Source organism: Glossophaga mutica (assembly GCA_039655065.1). Taxonomy (NCBI): domain Eukaryota; kingdom Metazoa; phylum Chordata; class Mammalia; order Chiroptera; family Phyllostomidae; genus Glossophaga; species Glossophaga mutica. Next base: position 142,761,257 of record CM077308.1, read on the forward strand.
GTAATTTAGTCTTCACCCCAAATGACAAAAATTCAAATGACTCTGTGGGGTGCTGGAAGATGCACTGTAAACAGGGCTCAGTAAGGGGATGAGGTGGAGTTCCATCAGGATGGGCTCGTTTTCACCGTGTCAGTAGTCTTGCAGTGAAATTAACGCTTCTCCATGGTATTTTACTTTTTTAGTGTGGCTTAAAATCTTAATCTAGATAAAATAGTAATTCAGTCTAGGGCAACATAACATTTGTATAATGGACCAAAATGTTAGGCTTCAACAGAAAATTTAAAGAGGCTTTCTTTTGAGAACTGTTGCGTCCAAGAAAGGAATGTCTTTTCTCCGCTAATGTTGACAGTGCCACTAGTACTTTGGTCCATGTCTCTAACCATGCCTCTTTAAAAAATGTATATATTTCACACTCTTTTTAAAAATCTTTGATTTCTTATTCCAAATTGCATTGAGTTACTAGGTTAAACAAACAACAGTGCTTTTAATGGAGCTTAATCTAAAATTAGACACTCCATGGAACGGGGAAGTCCAGGGACCTGATGGCCGCACCTTTCTTCCTCTGTTCACCTGGCAGTGGTCGGTGGGTCTCCAGATGCTTTAATTTCCTTATCTACTTTAAGGTGAAGGATGGTGGCAGGTAGAATTGGATCAGATAATCTGCAGTTTCTCCAAGGTCTTACACATTTCTCATACTGTCATTTCCTTTTAAAGGAAAAAGTAGTTTTTGAGGATTCACAAGAATGTATTTCCACATTCTTGTTTAAGAAACTCTGACTTAATGAAAATATTTTTTATTTTAATTTATTACCACATCAGAGAAGTCTTGACTTTATAATTGGAAATAATTTTTAAAAGCTTACCCTCTAATGAAAAGCCTTTTAAGAGTTCTGGAATTCACTGAATTCATAAGAATATCCTACTTTTAGCAACAGTGCATTTCTCTGTGTATGAATTCTAGTTATTTTCTCCTCATCTGGAGAGGTGGCAGTATAAAAAATAAGATAAAGGTGGAAGTGCTTGAAAATTCCTTGATAGCTGTTGACAGACATTTAATAAAGTTTCCCAAATTTGGAATTATTGAGAACTATAAACACATAAGTAGTTAGAGAAATATTTGGTAGTAGTCATTGTTTTTAGAAATAATGCATTCTTAGAGTAATCTTGGAGAATATGGAACCTTCATCTATTTTGACTTTCTTTATAGTGCCATTTAGCAAGTAAAATCATAAAAGATGAAGCAGGGAAAGCAGGGAACTCCTGATGATGTCTGTACTCGGAACACTTATTTATATGTAAGGATTGTCTCTTACTGTTTTTTCATTTTGGCTTCATGGTTTTCTGCCTCAAATAAAGCATAGTCATGTACATTTTTAACTGGTCGTTGTACATGTCTCTAAACTAAGACATTTTTTTCACTGTTAACATTTTTATGTTTTCAAGGGATGACTTACCTGCCGCTCTTGAAGCTGCCATTGGATGCTATGAAAAGTATAAAGTATTACCGAGGATTCATGATGTCTTATGTAAATTGATAGAGAAAGGCGAGACTGATCTAATTCAGAAAGGTTAGTCACCTTTTAATAAATATCCTGGAGTTCTCAGAGTTGCCGCCACCCCTCCCCCGCCCCTTGCGCTCCTTGCTTATTTAATCTTAATGCATTGCTGTGAAAAGAAAATTGAACTCGAAGGCAAAGCACATCCAGAGAAAATGTTACACTTCTAAATTAAAATATCAGGTAGGTTTTCAGTATTGTAAATGTCCTTGATTTTAATAACTGCTTGTTTTGAAAAGTTGTCCTCTATTGTCTATTTCTTGGTGATGTAGCTTTATGAGGACTTTTTACCCTCATTGTCACCAGTTCTCTTTGAAGCTGGTCGTAGGCACTGAATGTCATAAATGGGTGCTGTTAAATAAAGACTGTGCCAGGAAATTGGTTGACATAGCTATAATCTTTAAGACGTTCTAAATATATGTTATGATGTTTTCTTGAATTTTTCTAGAACTTCAGCTGATGCTGTTTCTCTATATTTTTTTCTTCTAATATATTTTCTTCTTTCCTCTCTAGCAATGGACTTTGTGAGCCAAGAACAGGGTGAAATGACGATGCTCTATGATCTCTTCTTTGCCTTTCTACAAACAGGAAATTATAAAGAGGCCAAAAAGATCATTGAGGTGCGATTTTAACTACAGTATTCTAATTGTACAGCCTTTTAGACTCTTAATTAGAATATGTTTTAAAATTTTAACCTTTAATTACACTTGTTCTGATTCATGTTAATATAATTCAATCCCAGTAATGGGGTGGGGGTAGGGAGAAACTCGGCCAGCTTCTTTATTGTATATAATTACAGTTCAAAAAAGGCAGCCTGGTTGTATATTGAATTTGTTTCCTCACTTTGTTAAATTCACTGTTATATATCAAGCTGATATTTGCATAAATCTTGGATTGTGGAACAATTAAATTAAACTGGCATTCCTGGGTGTAAAGTTACTAATCCTCTTTGCCGAGGAATTCTTTGTTCTTAAAAGCAGTGGAATTTAATTTGTTGCAGTTCATGCTCAGATTTATTTGTAATGCTTGTCTACAAGTTAATCAGCCAAACAAGTGCTGTCTGCAACTGTTTGGCATTTAATTTAGAATTTCTTCTCTAGCTCTCTCTTTCTTGTTTTTAACTGTGGTAAGCAGCTTATGAGAATAGTAGGTGACAAACCTGGCCTATTTAGGATTTTGTATATTTTATCTAAGTGGATTGAAATTTTGCTTACTGAAATTAATAAGTTAAAGGGCACCTATAAAGTCTGTCCTCACTGTGATTAATTTCACTATTAAACAATTCTGTGTCCCCTAAAAAACAAACTGTTCCCAAAAGATGGAACCATAACCTTAAAAAAACAGTTAATGTGATTAAATAAATTTGTAAACACACCAGTAATCATGTTTCTCTCGGATCATGCTTCGCCATGACTTCATTTCCTTTTCCCAAAGTGCCCATGGTAGACAGCGCACAGGTGTGGTGTTTGGGCCTTTTGATTGGATATCGATGACTGCTTATCATGCAATTGAAAATGTAGGCACACAACCTATAAAATTACTACTTTCTGTTGATGTTTTTGAAAGAAAAGTCTAGTATGGAAAAGGAAGACTGTGAAATTAATTCAGGACTTTCTTCTCTTGTTGTCTGCTTTATAATTCAGTTGATCCTCCTGCCAGAGGAGAGTGGGGAATGCTTTCTTGGACAGGTGTTTCTGTAGCTCAAGTAGTGCATTTGTATTATGTAGAAATGGTATATAAATTTTTTCATTGTAAGTGCACAGTGTGTCTATCTGAAACTGCGAGGGGAGCTGCCTGCCTGTTGAGTTCTGTTGCTCTTTATGCATGGTGTCAGTCCTAGCAGGGCAGTGATCGGAGTAGAAATGAAGCCCAGCTATTCAGATAATGGTGATGAAAGGTTGTATAGTAGGCAGTCATGTGCCTCTGTACATAGTAACAAGCAAGACACAACAGGAAGAGCCAAAGGCATGAGAGTGAGTTCTCCTTTTGCCACGCACTTGCTAGTGTGTTAATGGACAAGTTACTAAACCATTTTACACTGTCTTATCTATACAAGGGAATAAAGGGTGGGGCAAAAGTAGGTTTACAGTTCATATGGAAAATAATACAATAATTAATAATTACAAGAATAAACTGTTTCATGTACTCAGAACTGTAAACCTACTTTTGCCCTACTGTGTATAGTATCTCTTTTTAATACTCAATCACGTAATGTTTGTAAAGCAGCTTTCCTGCTTTCTGGATTATGGCAGTAATAAATAATATTAATTCTCTTTGCTCCTTAAAGGTAGGGATTGTATTTTCTTCTTTACGCCACATAATTCATAATACGATGCTCAGCAGAAGGTATATGCTTGTCACATGAATAGGTAAGAGAACACTGCCTCTTAATTACTCTAAAGCTTTGCCAGTGGACATCATCACTAAGTGTAATCATTTACGAATGGCTGTCTACTGATTATACAGTTTTCATTGTGGATATGTATAAAATGGCTTAAAGGATAAAGACTAGCTTTATAGAATCCTTGCAGTCCCCTAGAGTAGTTCAGCAAGGTGTGTAATATGAGAATATACTGAAGCACATTTCGGTGGCTTTTTTAATGGTTAGTTGGAGTTGAATTAAAGCTGGGAACTTGATTTTTTTCACTATGGAAATTTAAGACCTGGAGCTTTTCTCACAGTTTTCTAAGGATTATTGAAAATACAAAAAGTAATGAAAATTAATAAGCTGGGACTGTATCAGCATATGAAGGAATATTATAAAATACTGAGCAACTTTTTTGTCATTCCCCAAAATGCAATAGAGTCTTATCAATGAGTCGATTCATTAGGGTTGAATTTCCGAAGTATATAATGAAGCTTCTTGGCTTTGAAGCACTGCGGGAGATAAACCAGTAATTACAATGAACATAGTCTGCCCTGGCTGGTGTGGCTCAGTGGGTTGAGTGCCGGCTTGCGAACCAAAGGGTCACCAGTTCTATTCCCAGTCAGGGCACATGCCTGGGTTGCAGGCCAGGTCCCCAGTAGGGGGTGCGCAAGAGGCAACCACACATTGATGTTTCTTCCTGTCTTCTTCCTTTCCCCTCTAAAAATAAATAAGTAAAATCTTAAAAAATTAAAAATAAAATAAAGTGAACATAGTCTTATGTTTTATTTCTATACATGGATTATTGCAGGAGGGTGGAATTATAGCTGGTATTTCGCTTTATAATTTTCTGTATTTTCTGAGCACACGAGGTTTGTCCAGAAGGTATCCAGCCATATAATATGGAAAACAGAGACATTTACTGAAGAAGATACAAGATACAGGAAATATTGTACATAGGACAAGGACACCTCAGTCCCCTTGAAAGTAGGCACCTTGGGACTTCACACAGTTCTCCCAATCTCAATCAGCTGCCCTCTCATATTTTCCTGAATCTCATCAACTGTCTGAAAATCATTTCCCTTTCAAAGGTGATTTTAGTTTTGGGAAAAGCCAGAAGTCGTAGGGTGCTAAATCTGGCTGTAGGGGGCTGAGTCACCTGGGTGATTTGATGTTTCTCCAAAACATCTCTGAACGAGACATGATGCATGAGTGGGCACTTTGTTGTGATGAAGCTGGCAATCACCAGTTGCCCATAGCTGCACTCTTCTGAATCATGTGAATAGTTTCTGAGGAGGAATGTTCACGCTTAACGAAAAATTCTGATGCAGATTTGTTGCTCTACTCAGTCATTTTGAATGTGATATCCACACAGTACACATGCTCACTCAGTGCCGTCTGCCACCCCCACTGACTACTAGTACAGTGAAGTTGTTGTTCACACATACCTACTGTGGTTCATTCTCCTTGGCTGCCAGGTTACATCGATGTCACGCAAACCATTCTTGTTCTATTAACAATGGCTGGACTTTATCTGGACAGACCTTGTGTGTGTGTGTATTTTAAATATAAAATGTTTATTATATTTCTTTCCATTACCATTTAGTCCCTCTCCCCCAGCAGTCACCACCCTGTTGTCAATGTCCACGAGTCCTTTTTCTGTTTTGCTCAATCACTCCATCCCTAATCTCCCCCGACATTAGCTGTCATCTGTTCTCCATCTATGAGTCTTTGTCTCTCTTTTGCTTGTTAGTTCAATTTGTTCATTAGATTCCACATATGAGTGAAATCGTATGGTATTTGTCTTTCTCTGACAGGCTTATTTCACTTAGCATAATGTTCCCCAAGTCCATCCATACTGTTGCAAAGGATAAAATTTTCTTCTTTTTTATGAGTAGAATTGCATTTTGTAAATGTCCTGTAGTTGTTTTATCTACTCATGTCTTGGACACCTGGGCTGCTTCCATATCTTGGCAGTTGTAAATAATGCTGCAGTGAACATAGGGGTGCTTATGTTCTTTTGAATTAGTGTTTCAGGTTCCTTTGAATATATTCCTGGAAGTAAAATTGCTGGGTCAAAAGTCTCTCTGTACTGCTTTCCACAGTGGCTGCACCAGCCTGCATGCCCACCAACAGTGCACAAAGGTTCCCCTTTCTCCACATCCTTTCCAGCACTTGTTGGTTTTTGATTTATTGAGGATAGTCATTCTGACAGGTGTGTGGTAGTATCTCATTGTAGTTTTAATTTGCATTTCTCTGATGACTAGTGACGTTGAGCATCTTTTCAGATATCTATTGGTGATCTGTTATGTCCTCTTTGGAGAAATGTCTATTCAAGTCCTTTACCCATTTTTTAAATGGGTTGTTTTTTTTGGTGTTGAGTTTTTTAAGTATTCTATACATTTTGGATATTAACCTCTTATCAGATGCATTGGCGAATATGTTCTCCCATTTCACATATATTCTTATAGTCAGAAAAAGTGTTATTTCCTTCCAAAAAGAGCGCGAAAAGCAAATCAGACTAAGGTCAACCTTCAGGGAGCTAATATGAAGCTCCCTGGACGTGAAATTAAAATGTGAAGAGAACTGCTGTATAAGACTGAGAAGTGTTAACTGCTGTAAGTATAAGTAGTCCTATAAGTTTAAGAGTAGAACTTATTCCCAAATAGGAAATTAGGCAAGACTTTCTGGAGAAAGTAGGGTATGAGGAGGAGACTGATTGGTGTGGTAGTACTTAACACTGGGGAGTTTGAGGATTTGGAAAGTGTATTTTTGAAGTATTAGAACAAAGAAGTAGAAAAGGGGAAATCACTAAATATCCCTCCCCTCATCTGTGTTGAGATATCCAGGTAATTGATATGTAGTGTTGTGTAAGTGTAAGGTATATAGGGTGTTGATTTGATGTACTTATATATTGCAAAATGATTACCACCATAGCATTAGTTCACACCTCTATCATTTCACATAATTGCCGTTCTTTTTTGTGGTGAGAACATTTAAGATCTCTCTTAGAAACTTTCAGGTAAATAATACAATATTGTTAACTATAACCACCATTCTGTATATTATATCCCTAGAATCTGTTCATCTTATAACTGGAAGTTTGTACTCTTGACCAACATTTCCCCCTCTATGAGCCCCTGGCAACCACCATACTACTTTCTGTTTCTAGGAATTGGAATTTTTAAGATTCCACATATAAGTGATATCATACAATATCTGTCTTTCTCTTGTCTGACTTATTTCACTTAGCATAATATCCTGAGGGTGTGTCTATGTTGTTGCAAGTAGCAGGATTTATTTCTTTCTTGTGGCTGAATAATATTCCCTTGTATGTAATATATACCACATCTTCATCCATAGACAGACACTTAGGTGGTTTCCATGTCTTGACTATTGTGAATAACACTGCAATGGGTATGGTGTACAGATATCTCTTTAAGAGCCTGATTTCATTTCCTTAGGCTATATGTCCACAAGTGGAATTGCTGGGTCATAGGGTAGTTCTATTTTTAATCTTCTGCGGAATCTCTGTACTGTTTTCTGTCATGGCTGAACCAGTTGACATTCGTACCAGCAGTGCACAAGGGTTCCCTTTTCTCCACATCCTTGCCAACACTCATCTCTTGTCTTTCCGATGACAGCCAATCTAACAAATGGGAGATGATAGCTCATTGCAGTTTTGATTTGCGTTTCCCAGATGACTAGTGATGTTGAGCATCTTTTCGTGTACTTGGTCATTTATATATCTTCTTTGGAAATATGTTTATTCAGCTCTTCTGTTAATTTTTTAATTGGATTGTTTGGGGTTTTGCTTTTGAGTTGTATGAATTCCTTAAAGAGTTTGGATATTAACCCCTTATCAAATATATGACTTGCAGATATTTTCTACCATTCTGTAGGCTGCCTTTTCATTTTGTTGATTATTTCTTTCCCTGCACAGAAGCATTTTAGTTTGATGCAGTCCCACTTGTTTATTTTTGTTTTTATTATTTGTGTTTTTGATGTCTTATCCAAAAACTCACTGCCAAGACCAATATCAAGAAGCTTTTCCCTATGTTTTCTTCTAGGAGTTTTATGGTTTCATGTCTTATATTGAAGTCTTAAATCCATTGTGAATTATTTTTTGTGACGGGGGTTAAGATAGTCCAATTTCATTCTTTAGCATTTGATTATCCAGTTTTCCCAATGCCATTTATTACAGAGACTATCTTGGCTTTCTTGTCAGCTATTCATTGGCCATATATGCAAGGGTTTATTTCTGGCCTCTTGATTCTGTTCTATTGGTGTATGGGTCTGTTTTTATACAGTACCATACAGTTTTGATAACTGTAGCTTTGTACGGTAGTATAGTTTGAAATCAAGAAGTATGATACTTTCAGCTTTGTTTTCTTTCAGGACTGCTTTGGCTCTTCAGGACGTTTTGTGGTTTCGTATGAATTTCAGATTGTTTTTTCTAGTTCTAAAAAGTGTCATTTGGCATTTTCCTAGGGATTACATTAAATCTATATGTGCCTTTGTTTGGATAGTATGGACATTTTAAAAATATTAATTCTTCTGATCCATGAATGGAGAATATCTTTCCATTTATTTTTGTCTTCAGTTTCTTTTATCAAAGTCTTACAATTTTCAGTGTGCAGATCTTTCACATCCTCAGTTTAATTATTCCTAAGTATTTTATTGTTTTTGATACTGTTGTGAATGGTGTTATTTCTTTTTCAGATAGTTTGTTGTTTGTGTATAGAAGTGAAACTGATATTTTTGTGTATTGATTTTGTATCCTGCAGCTTTACTGAATTCATTGATTAGTTCTATAGTTTTTTGGTGGAGTTGTTAGGATTTTCTATGTATAAGATTATATCTGCAGCCCCAACTGGTGTGGCTCAGTTGGTTGGGCATTGTCCCGCAAAGTGAAAGGTCACCAGTTTGATTCCCAGTCAGGACATGTGCTTGGGTTCGGTCCCCAGGTGGGGTGCATACGAGAGGCAACTGATTGACGTTTCTCTCACATCTCTTTTTCTCCTTCTCTTTCTCCCTCCCTTCCCCTTCTCTAAAAATAAATAAGTAAAATCTTTTTAAAAAAGATTAGATCTGCAAACAGACAATTTTACTTTCTTTCTAATTTTTTAAGTAATTCTTTCATCCTGTGGCATAGGATTTGTGAAATATTTTGTAAGGGTAAATTATTCTCAGGGACCCTTAATTATCTGAATATGCAGACTGGAGTTCAGTTAGAAAACAGTGTTAAAGGAAAACAGTGTGAGCAATGTTAAAAAGAAATTTATATTAGCAGAAGGATGTGTGATAGATTAAAGAGTGTTCGAGGCAGGCATTGAGATTAATAGGTTCTGAATTAGGATAATGGTTGTGGGAATTTTTAAGACATTTTAGTCAGTTATTTCAAGTGATATTTAATAATGGAAGGATAGTGACCTTAGCAGAAGATAGGGTGAATTAACAGAGGCATGAGATCATTTAAGCCCTGACTTGAGATAAACTAAGCTCTAACTCAGATCTGATTGCTATCGTAAACCTTTAAAGTTGGCATTGACATCCTTGTCTGATACTTCCTGAATACAGTCCTTTAACAAAGGTGGTTGATAACATCTGTGTGGCTTCCCAATTTGACCAGTTGCCCCTCTCTCCCACTACTTTTTCTGTCTTTTCTCCCTCCCTCCCCCCTTCCACCCGTCCTCTCTCCCTTCCTTTAACAAATACTGATTGATCACATCTTATAGTCTAGTCCTAGAGATAGATGTTAGAAAGCTGAATCTATAAAATGCAATAATTGCTGTAAGAAAAACTGCTGTTGAAAGGAACTATTTCAGATGAGATTTTTCTGAGGAAGTGATGTTTGGAATAAGACTTGAGGATGAATTGAAAACCAGCCACATAAGTAGTGAAGGCAGAAACATCTCAGGTGGAGAGAACTGCCTGTGCAGAGCCTGGGAGGCAGGAGGTGCTTCCATCCTTTATCCTTATTCTGTCCTTTAGGACCCAACCAGGTAGTCCTATAAGACCACATCTAGAATGCCTGGTACATCATCAAACAGTAAGTGTCGGTTTTATTCCATTCCTTCTATGTGCATTCTTTTAAGCTGTGTTGAAGTCATTCCTTTGGTCTCTTCTGTAGTCTCATCCTCTGCAAGCTAACTGTCCCTAGTTCCTTCCTCTGTTCTTCTGGCTTGTTACGGAATGAAATATGCCATGAGGAAATGCTCACACATTATTGTTACAAACTTACATAATAATTTCAGGTAAATACATTTTGTGAACTGTGTCTCTCTTACCAGTGATGATGATCAATTGGATGTTCCCCCTGTGTATAGAGAGAGACTCAGGTAAAACTTACACATGTTGTTGTTTGAATACACCAAGTATAATGACTAACTATTAATCCCACTATTCATTTAGTTATGTTTGTGGGTTTTCTGTCCATTATTCTATGCATATTTCTTTTATATATAATTGAAATAAATTGAATCATGTAGGTTAATTTTTTCTTCACCCTACTTATTGTCTCTGCATTTCCTTGAATGTAATTAAGAAGTCTTCTAAACATTATTTTTAATGGCCACATCATTCTATTGTAAAAGTGAACTAAGGTTTATTTGTCCATTTCTTCTTTGATAAAAATTTTCACTGTTAGTAGTCATCTTAATTCAAGTCTACCTACAAGTATATTTGGTTTTCAAATATTTATTTAGGATCATTCTTAGAAGTGGATGAAATGTCAATACCATTTTTAAGGCCTCTGATACTCAAAGACAAATTTTTGTTGTGTCTTTGTAGGTGATAGCTATTTTATCATTCATAGTGACAGAGATTTGGACTAAAACCCAGGCTGACTGAGCTCTAGTTCCACATTCCTTTTGCTAGAAATTATGATAAAAATATATGGAATTTTTTGTTTAAAAAAAAAGTCATTCTTTTAGTCAAGTATTTTTTTAGGTACTTCTGTCACTTCCCAGAAAGGAACTCTTACAGGTTATTTAAATAAATTAACACTGTGTGATAATTCATTTTGTGTTTTAAAACTGGACATTAAGTCCAGAGAGAGATTATACATACAAGTATAAAAAGCTAAATGATGATATGAAATGTTGAATAACCATATTAGAAGTTTCTAGGGACTTCCGGCCAAGATAGAGGTATAAATAGACACACTGTGCCTCCACACACAACCAAAAGGACAACAACAAATTTAAAAACAAAAAATAATCAGAACTGACAGAAAACTGAACTGTATGGAACTCCAACAGCCAAGGAGTTAAAGAAGAAACACTCACCCAGACCAGTAGGAGGGGTGGAGATGGGCAGCCTGGAGGAGAGGACTCCTGGAAGAGAGGACTGCTGGTAAGGCAGCAGCTGGAGGTGTGGGCTGTCCTGTATTCACGTGGGGATAAACTAGGAGGAACAGCTGGGGAGCCAAACAGACTGTGCAACCCAGCATCCCAGCACGGGGAAACAAAGCCTCAAAACCTCTGACTGGAAACACCTGTGGGGGTTGACGTGCTAGCGGGAGAAACTCCCAGCCTAACAGGAGGGTTTATTGGAGAAATCCACAGGGTCCGAGAACGTACACAAGCCCACCCACCCAGGAATCAGTACCAGAAGGGCCCAGTTTGCTCGTGGGTATTGGGGGAAGTGACTGAAAGCCAGCTGAGAGCAGAGCAAGTGGCGTTGTTCCCTCTCTGACCCCTCCCCCACATCTAGCATCACAATGCAAAGACGTGGGTTGCCCCGCCCTGGTGAGCACCTAAGGCTCCGCCCCTCACTACGTAACAGGTGCGCCAAGACAAAAAAAGATGGCCCAAATGAGAGAACGGATCAAAGCTCCAGAAAAAAATACAACCAAGCAATGAAGAGATAGACAACCTATCAGATGCACAGTTCAAAACACGACTAACCAGGATGCTCACAGAAATGGTTGAAATATGGTCACAAAATAGGGGAAAAAATGAAGACTATGCTAAGTGAAATAAAGGAAAATGCGGGAACCAACAGTGACGGGAAGGAAACCGGGACTCAAATCAACAGTTTGGAGCAGAAGCAAGAAAGAAACATTCAAACAGAATGAATGAAAAAACAAGAATTCAAAAAAATGAGGAGAGGCTTAGGAACTTCCAGAACATCTTCAAACATTCCAACATCCAAATCATAGGGGTACCAGAAGGAGAAGAGGAAGAGCAGAAATTGAAAACTTATTTGAAAAAAAATGAGGGAGAACTTCCCTAATCTGGCAAAAGAAATAGACTTACAGGAAGTTCAGGAAGCTCAGAGAGTCCCAAAGAAGTTGGACCCAAGGAGGAACATACCAAGGCACATCAGAATTACATTAGCCAAGATTAAAGATGAGAAAATCTTAAAAGCAGCAAGAGAAAAGGAGATGATCATGTACAAAGGAGTTCCCATAGGACTATCAGCTGATTTCTCAAAAGAGACCTCACAGGCAAGAAGGGGCTAGAATGTAGTATTTGAAGTCATGAAAGGCCAGGAACTACATCCAAGATTGCTCTATCCAGCAAAGCTGTCACTTAGAATGGAAGGGCAGATAAAGTGCTTCCAGATAAATTCAAGTTAAAGGAGTTCATCATCACCCAGCCCTTATTATATGAAATGTTAAAGGGACTTATCTAAGAAAAAGATCAGGACTTCCGGCCAAGATGGAGGCGTAGGCGGACACACTGTGCCTCCTCTAACAACCAAAATTAAGGACAACAAATATTTAGAAACAAGAAAACAACCATAACTTATAGAAAATTGAACTGTACGGAAGTCCAACAACCATTCATCCAGACCGGTAAGGGGGTGGAGTCGCGGCAGGAGAAAGTGGAGGTGCGGACCTGGAACGCAAGCAGTAGTGGCTTGCAGTTCCCAGGTGCACAGGCGGCGGCTGGCATTCCCCGGGCCCACAGGCAGCAGCTGGCGGACCCCTGGGCACAGGGGGGCAACTGTGCAGAACCAGTGAGACCACACAAGTCAGCTGGCTGACCAGGTGGTCCCACATTCGCGCACGCGCAGACGGTCCAGGCAGAAGGAAAGTGGCGGAAGGGACTGAATTCAGGAGAGAGCGGAGCAAGCGCCATTGTTCCCTCTCAGACCCCGCCCCCACCTATAGCGTCACAACCCGGCGACTGGGCTGCCCTGCCCTGAGGAACACCTAAGGCTCCACACCTCATACATAATAGCTGCGACCAGACTAAAACCAAACCAAAACAAACAAACAAAAAAACCCCACCAAAAATGGCTCAAACCAGAAAACAAATAAAAGGCCCAGAGCCAATTCCTCTAAGCAGTGAAGAGATAGCCAACCTATCAGATGCACAGTTCAAAGCACTTCTCATCAAAATGCTCACAGAATTGGTTGATTTTGCTCACAAACTAGATGAAAAAATGCAGGCTACAATACGTGAAATGAAGGAAGATGCATGGGGAACTGATAGAGATGCAAGGAAAACTGGGACTCAAATCAATGGAGTGGACCAGAAGGAAGAAACTAACAACCAAACAGAAAACGAGGAAGAAACAAGAATTCAAAAAAATGAGGAGAGGTTTAGGAACCTCCGGGACATCGTTAAACGTCCCAACATCCGAATCATAGGGGTCCCAGAAGGGGAAGAAGAAGAGCAACAAGTGGAAAACTTATTTGAACAAATAATAAAGGAGAACTTCCCCAATCTGGCAAAGGAAATAGACTACCAGGACGTCCAGGAAGCTCAGAGAGTCCCAAAGAAGTTGGACCCAAGGAGGAACACACCAAGGCACATCGTAATTACATTAGCCAAGATTCAAATGAAGCAGAGAATTCTAGAAGCAGCAAGGGATAAGGGGACAGTCACCTACAAGGGAGTTCCCATCAGACTGTCAGCTGATTTCTCAAAAGAGACCTTCCAGGCAAGAAGGGGCTGGAAAGAAATATTTGAAATCTTGAAAAGCAGGGACCTACATCCAAAATTGCTCTATCCAGCAAAGCTGTCATTTAGAATGGATGAACAGATAAAGTGCTTCTCAGATAAGGTCAAGTTGAAGGAGTTCATCATCACCAAGCCCTTATTATATGAAATGTTAAAGGGACTTATCTAAGAAAAAGAAGATCAAAAATATGACAGTGAAAAGACAGCAAACTCACAGCTATTAAGAACCACACCTAAAACAAAAGCAAACTAAGCAAACAGCTAGAACAGGAACAGAATTACAGAAATGGAGATCACATGGAGGGTTAGCAACAGGGGCGTGGGAGGAGGAGAGAGGGGAAAAAGGTACAGAGAATGAGTAGCATAGCTAGTGGGTAGAAAATAGACAGGGGGAGGGCAAGAATAGTATGGGAAATGTAGAAGCTAAAGAACTTATGACACATGGAAATGAACTAAAAGGGGGAATGTGGGTGGGAGAGGGTGTGTAGGGTAGAGGGGAATGATGGGGGAGAAATGGGACAACTGTAATAGCATAATCAATAAAATATATTAAAAAAAGAAAAAGATCAAAACTATGAACAGTAAAATGACAACGAATTCACAGCTATCAACTGAACCTTAAAAAAAAAACAAAAACAAAAAATAAGCAAATAATCAGAACAGGAACAGAATCACAGAAATGGAGATCACGTGGAGGGTTATCAGTGGGGGAGTGGAAGGGAGAGAGAGTGGGAAAAGGTACAGAGAATAAGTAGCATAGATGGTAGGTAGAAAATAGGGGGAGGGCAAGAATAGTGTGGAAAATGTAGAAGCTAAAGAACTTATGACATGTGGACATGAACTAAAGGGGAAGAATGTGGGTGGGAGGGGTGTGAAGGGCAGAAGGGGTGTGCAGGGCAGAGGGGAGTAAAGGGGGAAAATGGGAGACAACTATAATAGCATAATCAATAAAATATATTTTTAAAAAGTTCTTATAATGAAATATATTATTTAGTTTTATTCTTAGCCCTTTGAGCAGTTCAGTAACCACTTACTAAATGCCTGTCATGTGCTAGGCACTTCTAAGTTCTCAGAATACAAACACAAAGATGAGTAAGAGCTTACTTTAAACTTACTTATTCTAACTTCTTCCCTTGAGGTTCAAACAGGCTAAACAGTATAGCTAATAATATTGGTAACACTTCTACACTTCCCAAATCATTTTTATGTACATCTTCATATAAGCCTCACAAAACAACTAGAGTTACTAGGGCAAAGAAACTTTAGCGTGTGAATTAGAGCTTGTTTAGTTGGTAGTAGTCATGGAATTTGAGATTCGGTCCTGACTTCACGTTTCCTATTGGTTCCCTTATACCATTTCTGCCTTCAAGATAAGAAATGTTGTCTAAGTTTAAGGTATACAGCATGTTGATTCGCTACATTTGTATATTGCAGTGTGACTCCATTACTGCTAGACCCCGCGGTCTCCGAACCCCCAGAACAACTTACCTTTCTCCACAAGTGCTCTCCCCCGACTTTCTTCCTCTCCCCTCGTCTGCTGCTGTCCTGTCATCACACTGCAGTGGGAGTACGTTTGCTGTTCTTCTCATGGGGCAAAGCTTTCTTTTTACGGTTTTGTGTCCTGGATCAAAAGTTTGGATAACAACAGTCTCCTGATCTTTGTTACTCATGCTTTTTGTTCTTGACTAGATCACATTTGGGGTTTTACCTTAATTTGCCTTCCCTGATAAGTCAGGATGGATCTCACATATATAGAAGGGATTTTAGAGCTAGTTCCCCCCCCCGACCTCCCAAATTTTAAGAGATGTCAGTTCTCATGTCAGTTCCTACCCTCCATCCCCCCCGCCATGAGTCTCTTTACTTGGGGTCTCCCTTAACGCCTGGTTAAGTGAGTCATGGCTGGTTTACAGTAGTTGGTTTGACTTGCTCAGCCATGCATATCTGTCCTCCTTACTAGACATGGTCTGTAAGTTTATCTCTGAAGATTTTGGATAAAAGGGCAAACACGGAAAGGTTTAATAAGTTCCACAATACCCTTTTCCCTACCTTGCTATCCTGGCTCTGGGGGTAAATAGTTGGGTTCTTGTTGTTTTTGTTTGTCCAGTCCCCCGTATGCACTTGCCTTTCCTCCTAATACTGTGGCTCAGCGACATGAGGCCAGGGGTAGATGTTTGTTTTCCGTTTCTAGCATAATGGCAAGAAAAATTAAAATAGGTAAAAAAGCTCAGTCAAATTTAAGATTGTTTTTCTTGAGATAGAGTTGAAGTAAAAGAATATTTTCACTTTAAAGATAATAATTTATCTGTTTTTGTTAGTATACATAAAAGCCTATTATAGCAACAAATTTATATCAGTAACATAATGAAATTAAAGTAATGAAATTATTTTTGATTTCAGATTGCTTTTTGATCTTATACAGGTGAACCTAGTACTAAATCAGAACTTCATAAAGTGTTTTGAAGCACAGTAACCCAGGTGGAAAGAACCATGCATTTTTTATTATAATGATTACTTTATTTTCACTGTTAAGTAGATTGTATATAGCAAAAACAAAAAACTAGAGGTGACTCCATTGTTTTAATTAAGCATTAACTAGTTTTTGATAAGTTAACATCCCAGTTAGAATTCTATTCTTCTCTGTGTTTTTATTATTTTTTCTATTTCTGCTTTCAACTTGGAGTGTTTAAAATTCAATAAGATGTTAAGAGAAAAGCCAGCAATGTAGACCGTGACAGAAGCCTAGGAGATTTAGTTAATCTGACCTAGATGTTCTTTTGATGATTGAGATTTATGTGAAAGCAGTTCTCAATTTCAAAATGAAACATAGGACTATCTGCCATATAAGTCAGCTGTCCTGCCAGGGACAGAAGGATTAATCAGCCACAAAGAGGAAGAGTTTGACATAAAGTTGTGCCATTTAGATTGTTGGCATTTGGATCAGCAGTAATATTGAAAGTTGTAAGTTAATGTAACCCTTGCATTATGCCATGTTTGAAAGAGGATTATCTAGTATTTTTTCAAGGACTTTTTGTATGAAGTTAACGGTGGTGTCCTTTTCAGTGTAATGCATATGAAACAAAACAGATAATGTGAGGAAATCTTTGCATGGGAGTTATGTAAAAATGTGAATATTAATGGTAATTGAAAATATATTTCAAAAATTAATTTATTCAACATTCATTTCTTGTATCCCAAAATGTGGATACTTGCACTGTTAGAATGAGCACACCTGTACAACACTGCTGTACCAATTACTCTGTCATTCTACCAAAGCTCAGAGATGCTAGCTTCTACTTCAGTTAATTTAACATTGTACATTATCCTAAGAAATAAAAAAAAATGAGGACATACAAGAAATCAGATTGCAGGGAATATTGGCTTAGTCAACAAAGCTGAATGGAGAAGGCAGGTAAAGGTACCTCCTCTAGACTAGAGCAGCCAGGGCTAATGAGTATGTAGTTTTCTCACCATAATGCTGTGAGTGAAGTGTAGTATTTAATAGCGAAGCCCTCTTACAGATGATGAAAACACTATAGTTACAGTGACAAATCCATGGAATTATATGTGAAATGGTTTGTCTTTTATCCCAATATCCAAAATTGTAAAATGATTGCTTTGAAACCAGAGTTATGGACTAAACCTTAGCAATTTCTGATTGAAGATATATGTTTCAATTATTGAAATAATCAAGGCTCTGAACTAATTTTAAGTACTTAGCTTGATATAAGTCCTGAGCTCTTTTTTTAAGTATATTTTATTGATTATGCTATTACAGTTGTCTCATTTTTTTCCCTTCCCTATGTCCCCCTCACTCTGCACCCCCTCTCCATCCAGCATCCCCCCCTTTAGTTCATGTCCATGGGTCGTACATATAAGATCTTTGGCTTCTCCATTTCCCATACTATTCTTAACCTCACCCTGTCTATTTTGATAATAAGCTTAACAGTAATTCACAACCTTTGGACCAACTTCCCCTTGTCTATTTTGTGCCTACCAATTATGCTTCTTGTTTCCTCTACCTTTTCCCCCAACCCTCCCCCTCCACTCCCTTTCCTGCTGATAACTCTCCATCTGATTTCCATTTCTGTGATTCTGTTCCTGTTCTAGTTGTTTGCTTTTGTTTTTATTTTTTCCATTCAGTTGTTGATAGTTGTGAGTTGTTATTTTACTGTTCATTGTTTTGATGTATTTAGCTCTTTAGACATTTAGTTTAATATACTAGGCAAGCATTTGCAGTGGTCAGAAGACTTATCACTAAAATTTTACAAAGCAGTTTTTAAAAGCCATTGGTTTATTATTGTGACAACTGTTAATAACTCTGTAACATTAACAGTTTTTGTTTCCTGACTGTTGGCATCTCTGAGGAGCGGAGGTAGGGCACGAGGGAGAATGTGTCTGATTTGACATATTTTAGAGTTCATTTAGTTCATTATTTTAAGGTTTCTATTTGAACTAAAGAAAGGTTACCCATTTTAATAACTAAAGATTTATGGAATGAAAATTGATCTGCGAAGCAGCATTTTGAAATCACCCGAATCTCCTAAACACAGGTTAAGTATAGGTCCTGTGTTATGCTCTCTTCTAATCCTAACTTTGATAACTGTGGGTTTAAGTTATAGGTTTCTTTAATATATATATTCTAAAAGGAGGCGACAAACCCATTAAAGGAAAATTATTTGTCTTTGAGGGAAAATTAACATTTAACTAAAGCTTTACCTTGTGTGTTGCATGATTATTTTATTTTTACAGACTCCAGGCATCAGAGCTCGGCCTACGAGGCTCCAGTGGTTTTGTGAAAGATGCATTGCAAACAATCAGGTTCGTGTTTAATTTGTGGTCTGAGGCACCTAAAATTGTGAGTAGAAGGCACGTGTCCCACATGTCATATAAGCATTTGGGGATTTCAGGAGATAGAGCATTATTAATGGAAGCGGTGTTATCTTAGCTGTTTTCCAAATAAGCTATAGCTTAATTCTTGTTTCTGTGGTGTAGTCGTTCCTGAAAGTTCTGAGTTGAGCCGTGAAGATTTTAGCTTGCTTTGTCTGACTTGTTTTGAGCAGGGTAACCTTATTTTTCCTTGTCAATTAAAATCTGCATCAGTCCTTGGTGACCAGAGGAGCCTCTTGATGAGAGCCCAGTGGAAATTCTGCTTTACCTCTTTTACCTCTCCTGCAGTTGAGATATCTGTTTACATCCTGCCAAGTAAAAGCCACCGGGGAACAGTAGTACCGCACTTGGGTGGAAGAGTGTTCTTATGAATAAATAAATGCAGGATATACTCACTGAGTCCTCCACCCCAAATATCTTTGAATTCTCCAGAATACACCTGGTGGAGGTTCTTGACTCTAAGGAGTCCTTGAACCCTTTAACTTAAATTTTTTAATTTTATTTTAAATAGTGATAAAATACATGTAAAGTAAAAATTCTCATTTTAATTATTTTAAGGTGTACGGATTAGTGATCTTAAATACATTCACATCATTTTACTCAGCCCCTTAACTTTTGAAGTAAAGTTAATTTTCCTTTTGGGTAAAGCTGATTTCAAGGATTATGCAACTGAAATTTGTCAACTAGAAAATACATCTTTTGTACAGACTAGATCCATCTGTCATTCTTATTTTTAAGGTCGAAACTCTAGAAAAATTAGTGGAGCTGACACAGAAGCTTTTTGAATGCGACAGAGACCAGCTGTACTACAATCTGCTAAAACTGTATAGTAAGTAATCACACTGCTCCTCATGTTTCCATTCTGATACATCGATATATCCTGTTCAAGGCAGTGGGCAGGAAAGGGGTCTCAGGCTTTGAGGAAGCAACAGGGGTTATCGATGTGGAATATTCAAAAGAGGCTCAAGTAGAGGCCAGATTGAACTTTATCACAAAATGTTACATTGTATTGCTGAACATTATAATTTCTGGTATCCTTACTATGGTAACGAGAAGATGAGAAAAATCTTTATCAGAATTGTATAATTTAATAGGACTTTTGAGGATAGATATTCTTTTTCTTCCTTATATATAATCTCTAGATCAGCTATTCTCAACCCTTTTCATCTCATGGCACACATAAACTAGTTAAAATTCTGCAACACACCAAAAAATATATTTTTTGCCAGTCCAACAAAAACGTTGGTATAATTAATTGATTCATTCACACCATTTGTCTATTCTTGTGTTGGCTGTTGTCATTTTTTTTATTTGACAATCTAAGTAAAAGAAGTCATGGCTCCTGACCAAATCAGTCAGGTGTTGAATGTTTTAAAAATTCTTGCAGCACACCAGTTGAAAATTGTCCATCCAGATGTATCACTCATTTCTGTACCTAGGTAACTATTGACAGTGTTCCTGAGTATAGATTTTTTTCCAGAAAAGTGCATGTTGATGTACAGACTCATTACTGAGCAATTACTTTTTAAAATGTGATCATATTGTAATACAGGTTTTTACTCAGTTCTGTGTTACAAACATTTTCCTACATTTATTACCTATAAATGACTACATTGAACTAGAATTTAATCAATATACTATGGCTAGACATGTGAATAGATTTCAGTTTTTCTTATTATAAATTAACATTACGTTAGTTATCTTTGTACCTTAATCTTTGTTAACACTCT
Organism: Glossophaga mutica; assembly: GCA_039655065.1. Lineage (NCBI taxonomy): Eukaryota > Metazoa > Chordata > Mammalia > Chiroptera > Phyllostomidae > Glossophaga > Glossophaga mutica. The sequence continues at coordinate 142,781,712 of CM077308.1, forward strand.
TAATTGTTTTGGGGGGCTTCGTTTGTATTTGTGTTCAAGGTTGAAAGTGATCGACATGTCTGGAATTTTGACCTCTGTTACCCCACAGTGCTCTAGTACATGTTTACCCGTCTGGGAACTTGGCAGTCCCTTTGGGGTATTTGGGTAGAGGGAACAACACTTGAATAGTCCACTGAGTTTTCTTTTTTCCCTTCAGAGACAGTCAATCCAGACTTCCTGTCCTCTTTTTCTGATGGGAAACTTTCCTTCCCCAGATGTGAATAAGTTGGTTCATTTGTCTTTTTGAACTTGTATTTCTTACCATTGGGAGCTTTATCTTACATCTTGATGGTATAAGTGAAAGAAGACTTGGGGTAAAATGTACATTTCAGTGTTGGTTGCTTTGAGGTACCCTCTTTACGGGCATTCTAACAATTCTTACTTTACCTTGTATTGTCAGTCTTAACATTATGGCTTGATGATCAAATCGTGGCTCACAAGAGTGAGGTTGTTATGGAGTATATAGAACTTAAAAAGTTATGTTTTAGTCATTTAATCCTTAATTTGTGGATTATAACCTCTAATGAATACTAATTCTCTCTCTTTCCCCCACATTTTCTCCCTTTTGAAGAACTGACTATTCCGTGCTTAAATTCTAGTTTTATGCAAACATCAGAAAAATACTAAATCTATCCAAATGAGTCTCAGCAATTACAGTAGTCCCCACAGAAAACTGTGTAAACTTTCATTCAGAAGAAAATTGTCTCTGAAGCTGTTGCTGTGCTGGCCGTTGAGGTGGGCACTGCAGATACAAGGGCAGTGCGTCCTGCGGGAAGAGTTAGGCCTGTCTGTCGCCAGACCAGGAGCACGGGAGGAAGTAGCGACTGCAGGAATGTTCCCGGCGCAGTGGTAGCCCAGGGAAGGGGGCGAGGCCGCCCGCCTCACAAAAATTTTTCTTATGCACATGGCCTTTTGCTGTTGATTCCTAGGAAGAAAAGAAACAACTTTTAAAGTTCATCTTAGAATTTCTTTTAGGGATAAGCAGTCTATAAGGTTTACTACCATTTTCTTCTCCTTAACCCCTGCTATCTGTTCTGCTGGACACCTTCCTCCAGCTTCTCACTCCGCATTTGAGCCAAGAGTCTAAGGAGCTCTGCGACCTCTCCCGAGGCTTGAGGCCAGAGGAGCCCTGTAGAGAAGTGTGCCTTTTGACTCAGTTTGTGTACTTCCCACCTTCGAAAGTGCTGTGAATAGATAATGTGGTGTGATAACCCCAATTCTTCTCTCTCTGGAGGAAAAAGCAAGTTATCTCCTTCTGTGGTCCCTTCTCTCCATTTTGCCCTCTGACCTGGACCACTAGTTAAATCTGTGAAACGATTTGTAAGGCACTGTGGACTCAATTTATTTAAAAAGGAACACAGGGTACGGAGTGGTATGTGAAATGTAGTCCTATTGTACTTGAAAACTTTGTAAATTTTGGGGGGTGGGGTAATAATCTAGCAATATCTCATTTGTTTCATTAAGTATTTGGGTATATTTGAGAAACAAATTATGTTCTCTGGAACATTTGTGCCTTGAAACAAACCCTCCTCCCTGGAGCTGACTGTGCACAGTTGAGCTATTCCATCTTCATGTTTGCAAATTAAAAAGTCACATTTAAAACAGTATTTTTTAAATTTTTTCTTTGTTAATCCACAAGTATTGATTGAGCACCTGCTGTGCACCAAGGGCACATGGGTCACCTCGGCACAGGAGGGACCTCACATGGCAGGTGATGTCCGGAGGGCCAAGCAGAGGAGCCCTCATCCTGGCCACACAGCTCCCCTTCCATGCTGGTGGGACCCCCAACTCCTCAAAGCTTTTCTAGGTCCTCCCCCAACTCTGTTCCCATTGTCCCAGAGGGCACACCTGTCCTAGGCCATGGGACATCTTCTTGTGTTCAAGAACAAGGGACACAGGGGTCATGCTGAACCAGGGGAGCAGCAGTGTCCAGATTTACAGATAAGGAAACAGGCCGGCGGCTGGACAGGGCGTAGATTCGAACGGGGACCCGAGGGCTTTCTGCAAAACACCTGCCCTCAGCTCCACGCCCTGGCAGCTTGCTTCTACCTCCTCCCCTGACCCCTTGGCTGCAGTTTGACCCCGTTCCCCAAAATCCTTGGCAGACCAGGCCTCCAGGTTCATAGGGCTTGGGGGGACAACTCCCCAACTCCCGTGCCTTCCCCTGTCCACAGACCCTGGTAGCCTCCTGGGCACTCTCTGCCACGCAGCCATCCTGTTCCTCTTCCCCTTGTGGTTCCAGCATGAGAGTCTAGAGCGGTCTCTCTCTGTGTTTAGTAGTTATTTAGAACTTAGTATGTTACACAACATTTTTCATATCTGCTGTAGGTTTTCACAAGCAGAAGTCTATTGAATGATTTGATCTTTTCTCTTGAAAACCCATTAGAATGTTCAAAAGTAAAGTTCCTTTTTTGGTTTTAGTAGATTTAATTGACTTTATTGGGGTGACATTGGTTAATAAAATTACGTAGGTTAAAGTCATGATTTTTAAATTTTTATTTGTGAGGACTAGCTTACCACATAGAAGGAACTAGATTTTTCAGCATGAAGGAATCCGCCCACTTCCTTCCAGCAAACTTCCTGTCCTTGTAATACTTCCTTTGTCTGATGGCATTGTCTGTTGAGATAAGAAGTTTTCAAGTCAACCAAAGAGACAGAATTCTCCCTACTCAGCTATGTGAAGAAGTTTGTTGATTAGTCACTTTTAAAGAAAATCATCCAGCTGCACACTTTCAGACCTTTTAGATCAGCTGTATACTGCACCGTACACATGCAGCCATTATCTTCCCAGAGACCGAATGCCTGTCTCCGAGAGTGATTGCAGCAGTGGGCAGTTTCTCAGTTACTTTAAAAAGACAAACTTTTTATCAACGTAATCTCTAAGGTGTTTAATAAAGTGTGGGCGTGTAGGAGTTTGTTTTGTTTTTTAATAGGTAAGGAATTTCTGTGGTTTAAAGTTCAAAAGGTGTGCAGAAAAGAAGCCATTTTACCTTTGGTCCACAATCACCCTGTTCCTTTGCCTGGAGGCAGTATGTGACATGATGCTTCCTTCCACATCAAAGAAGAAAAAGTCCCAAATAGTTTCATGAATTCTACTTAGTTACGTTCATTAATTTCCATTTCATCAAATTTTATAGAAACAAATGGTGACTGGCAAAGAGCTGATGGTGTCTGGAATAAAATGCAAGAAGAAAATATCATTCCTCGTGGGAAGACATTAAAGTTATTAGCAGAAATCCTTAAAAACAATAATCAGGAGGTTCCATTTGATGTACCTGAGGTAATTTTTTTTTAACTGTAAGCATAATGGATTTCGTTGTCAGTGTAACTTTAGGTCATAGATTAGCCCAGTTTTGTACTGAGAAGATCATTGTATTTACCACTTTTTTGTAACCGGATAATTTTGTTTTTAAGTTGTGGTACGAGGATGAAGAACACCCCCTGAATTCCTCAGCACCCTCAGTTGGAGAAACTAATTTCCCAAAAGATCTACTGAATGCCTGCCAGCATAGGAGAAGCAAAGGTGAGTGTGGGGACTGGGGTCTTGCTCCTAACAGCAACATGGAATCTCAGCTGAGCAAATTAAAAGTATTCTAAGACAGAGGTGAAACTTAAATTGTATATACTCTTATTTTATTTTTTAAAGTAACAAAGACATTTTAGGGATATTGGGTACATTTAAATATTGACTGACTGGTAGATAATATTAAGGAATTGCTCTTTTTAAAAAAAGATTTTATTTGTTTGTTTGTTTTTTGAGAGAGGGAAAAGGAGGGAGAAAGAGGGAGAGAAGAAACATCAATGTGTGGTTGCCCCTCACGCACCCCGCACCAGGGGCCTGACCTACAACTCAGGCATGTACCCTGCCTGGGAATCGAACTGGCGAACCTTTGCTTCACAGTCTGGCAGTCTACTGAGCTATACCACCCAGGGCTGCTCTCATTTTTATTAGATGTTATAATGATATTATGATTTATAGAAAAATGACCTTAAATTTGGGAATCTATCATGAAATATTGAGAGATAAATCTAGATTTCTAGAAGTTATTTTAAAATATTTAAGCAATAAAGAACAAAAATCAAGCAAATCTGACAAAATGTTAATAATAATTAGTAAAGGTAGGTGACAGGTGTACGGGGGGTTCATTACACTGTTCTTTAGGTTTTTCTGTACATTTCAACCTTTTCATAATGAAAACTAAAAGAGGTGTACATTTTTTTCAGAAATTACACTTTGAGCCCTGGCTGGTGTGGCTCATTTGGCTAGAGCATCACCCCGTAGGTCACGGGTGTGATCCTTGGTCAGGGCATGTGCTTACGTTGTGGGTTTGGCCCAGGTTGGGACACGTACAAGAAGCACCTGACCAGTGTTTCTCCCCCCACCTCTCTCCCTCCCTTCCCCCTCTCTAAAATCAATAATCGTGTCCTCGGGTGAGAATTTTAAAAAATTACACTTTGAAAATAGCATTATCATGAATGTTTTTTGACAAATAAATTGATTATTTATTTTGCTTTTATTTGAAAGCAAAAAATGATTAGGGCGTTAACCGCCCTAAGCGCAGCGTGTATTGGAGTAGTGAAACGACACAGTAATGAATGTTACAACGCAGTAAAGTGCTGAGACACCTTTACCCACGGGGATGTGCTCCCAGATCTCCAGTGGCTGGCCGAAACTGCAGTAGCACCTGTTTTTGTTTCCTACGTCCGCATACCGATGATAACGCTTAATCTGTAAATTAGGCACAGTGAGAGATTAACAGCACTAACTAGTAATAAAATAGAACAGTACACTGTAATAAAAGTTATGTGGATATGACGTTATGAGTAAAATAAGAGGCACTTGAACATAAGTGCGGCAGGAATGAAAGAGCCGATCTGATGACTGAGCCAGCTGCTGGGTGACCGAGGGGCGGGCTGCCCGGGCAGCGCGGACGCGCTGGGCCGAGGGACGAGTCTCGTCCTGAGCGGAATGGTGTGAGGTGTCAGCGTGCAACCCAGAACACTGTGCAATTTCTCACTTAGAGATTTTCTTTATTTCTGGAATTTTCCTTTTAATATTTTTGGTATCAATTAACCAAGAAACCTTAGATAAAGGAGGGACTACTGTATCTTAAGGTTGGAGGCAGGGCATGAGCTTTTTTCTGGATTGTCTTCCCTTTCTGTAGTGGAAAATGGTCCTGAAGGCATGCCTACTCCTATTACGAGTGCTCCAAAAGTGCTCACCTTGAGCCCTCTGGTGCCTCAGCTTGCTGATTGCGTTCTAGCTATTTTCACTTAGACTTGGTCATACTCTCCCAAAATCAGATACTGTTACTGTTTCCTGTATTTTTGTTAATTTTTCTCCATAGAATGGTACCATTATCTTTAAAGTCGCTCAGTTTTTATGTGGATTTTCAAGTACGCTTTATCATAGTTTAACTACTAGACCACAGTTGTTGGGTTTTTTTGTTTTTGTTTTTTCATTTAGTATTGATAGTTTTGAGCTCTGGTCAGTAGAAAGAAATCAATTGAGAAATTATCGAACCTCTTAATTTCTTAACTAGAAGTTTTGTGATACCAGTGGAAAATACATGAAATAAGAAGCTAAGCCCCTGTACGTTGTCAGTCATACAGAGAAGCTTTATTCTTTCTTAATCAATTTTTATTGCTGCATATTCAGCCTCTACATTCTTGAGTCACCATGCAACGGTTAAACCTAAATACAGAATTGATTGTCATTATCAGTACCTCTTAAATATTCTAATGGCATTTTGATTTGACTGAGATGAGCATAAGGTTAATGTGTAGTTTCTTGTCAAACATTCCGAAACTCCTTCATGTATTGCCTTTAAAAAAAAAAAAAAAAAAAAACTACTGTTTTATTTAAGTAAAAAAATTTAACCAACTAAGTAAATATAATGTGGTATTTATTATAAATGTAGAGCTACATTCCTATTCTAATTTTAATATACAGTTTACGCTTCCTAATTGGTTTCATCCTGTTAATTTTTTCAGAGCTTTTAGTCCCTTTTGCATGTATCTAGGATTTGAATGCTTAGCAAAATATGAATACCTTGAAAAGTGAGTGCTTGCATTGAGTACTTTGAGAAGTGAATGCTTGCATTAGCACTTGGTCAATTTCTGATAGTTAAGTATACTTAAAGGGACAAATGTGACTTTCCTGCCAGAAACAAACCTGTGGTGAATGACTTTGGTGCATTACAGTGATAGTTTAAAAAAAAAAAAACTACTAGAAAATAACAAACACAGCCATACCAATTTGTGTGAAGACTGTTTTAGGAAACAACTAGTAAAATTTTTAAATTATTTTATTGATCTTAAATATTCAAATTGTACTTTTAACTTATTCAGCAAACTAGTGAACTGTTATATATGTTTATTGGGAAGTAGACAATAATTGTATTACATTTTAACTTCTTAGCTCCCTTAAAAGGAAAATATATACGTTGTGTACTGAATGACAGATTCTATCTGTTCTCTTTAGTTAAGATACAAATATTCATGGCATACCTTTTTTCTCTTGTTTTCTGTGAATGTACCTTGAAAGGATAATTTTTTGATATGTCACTTCATTTTGAGATGCTAATACAAACTCTTCTAATTATAAATACAAGCATGATTTCTGCTTGTTCAGAAACCTCTAAAATAACTCATGATGTTCTTCTGAGCGTTAATACTGTGCTCATTCCTAGCGGTGTGGTCTTTCCTTACATCGAGCTTGGTATCCGAAGAAGGTTGTACGTGATAGTTCAGTTATGCCCAGTGGTTACTGTGATTTGTTTGTGCGTGCCTGAGAGTGGATTGTAGTTTCATTTGGATGTTTATAGCCAGGCAGTTTTATTTCAGAAAAGTAAGTGACTGAAGAGTGTAGTTACTTCTCTTTTGGTAACATCTTTTCATTCACTGACAGTTATTGTGAACGAGTGAAATAAAACTGTTAATCAGTCAAACAAATGTTGCTTAGTTTACTTGTTAGATATCTGTATATTTGAAAATTGTATGTTTTTGTATAAGTCCTGTCGTAGCCAAATAATTTGATCTCCTAATTTTAGAATTATAGGCTATATTCACTTTAATGCTACCGTGTGGAAAAGTTAACCATTGTAACCACCCACTTATAGATTTCTGATAGCTTTAAAATGAGTCTTTTGCTCCCCTCAATCTAAATTATACCTCTGGTTTATTTGGACTTGGAGACACATTTTGCCGTTTATTTCGAAACTGGTATCTTTTGACAAACATATTCAGAAGAGCTGTTTCTGGTTTTTATTGGCATGGAAATAATTTATTGACTTTAGAAAGCGAATTTGGGGGAGGGAAAACTTTAAAAGGAGGCCCTGTTGGGTACCATCCATTTGGATTAGGTAGTTTCTAAAACTCACTTCACATTTTCAAGCTCAGAGTAGTGACAGCATCTGCTTGCTAGGGCAGCGTGTGTCTCTGTGGAGGGGCCTAGTGGGTGAGTTTTAGAAGAAGCAAGTATGTGGGCATGGGGCTTTGGTTTAGGGTTTTTTCCCCTCCTCTTCACCATTTCAGAGTTATGTCATATCATGTTTTGTTTTATTTTCTTTGTAGATGCATATAATATTTTCCTGAAAGCACAAAAGCAAGATGTTGTATTCGACAGTGGAACTTACAACAGACTTATAAAATTACTGTTGACGAAGGACAGCTTCACAGAGGCAATGCAAGTGAAAGATTGGTAAGTGTGAGTCTGTTTATTAAACCCTCACACAGATATCACCTGCTATGAAGGTTATTTTAGCGATGTAGCCATTGCTTAATTGGCCTCAACTACCCACAAAAATTATATTTCTAATTTTATGGATCTTTTTAATCTATAAAATATATAACTTTTACTGACCCTACGTGGTATAATACCTTTTATTTACCTTATAGAACCTTGTAACTTATTTAAGATACCCATATACAAAAAAATAATTTTTATCATACTGTGTTTCTTGTTCAGCAGCTAGATCCATGTACTTTTTGTGGTGGGAGCAGTGCGATATTAGGAAGACACCAAGGACTTTGAACTTAGGGCTTTATTCTTGCTTGAAAGCTCTATGATCTTGAGAAAATTGCCTCTCATAGCTGAGCCTCAATTTTTCTTCTATATGACGAGTGAATGACAATATTTACATTAAAGATTTCTTCTAAATAATGAAAGAGATAGAGGGAAGTAGAGAAAATACAGATACTGAACACATTTTAAATACCTCTCCCCGCTTCTGTTGTGTTAAGTTTGTTTGGTGGTGTTGGTGGTGGTAGTGGGTTTGTCTCTCTGGCTAGTTCCCTAGAGTAAAATACTTCGTTAATCAGAGCAAGAGTAAAAATCATCAAAACAAACAAACAAGCATAATATAACCAAAGACACTGAAATTGAGAACAGGCTGACAGTCACCAGAGCAGGGAGGGGAGGGGATTTCAGGGGAAAACGGGAAGGGTTTAGAGGAACAATTATAAAGACATAGACAAAAACTATGAGGGGTGGAAATGGGGGGAAGGTGGGGAGGGCTGGGGTGGGAGTAAAAGACAGAAAACTGTACAAGATCAACAATTAAAATTAAAAAAAAAAAAAAAAAACAACAAGAGTAAAGTTTTCATACCTGATGTGTCCGTTAACTCAGGGATCCCCAGCCCCTGGGCTGCCCACAGAGCTCGCCTGAGTGCTGACCCCTGCATACTGCCCACCAGCCCCACACCCTGTCTTCCTTGAAAGCAGGGCCTGGTGCCAAAAAGGCTGGGGACCACTCATTAACTAACTCTGTTGTCTTACTCCCCAAGGAGTTATCTTGAAAGGCTGAGTAATCAGAAAGAGCCCTAGAAAGGAGTCGATCAAAGTCTGCTCTGGACCGTAGGCCCGTCCTGTTGATGAGTCCGCAGCTTTATCTTCAGTGCCAAAAGTCACCCTTTTCTGAGTATATTGGGAGTTCTGAAATAATCACTCTTGGCTAATTTTTGACCTTTGAATTTTTCTCCCTAATTTTATTTTGAAAAATCTAAAGTCTACAGAAAAGTTGCAAGATTCCTACAATCAACACCCATAAACTCTTTAATTCACCAAATGTTAACATTTTGCTACAATTGCTTCACTTTCTGACACACATATTTGAGCCTTCAAATTTTTTTGTCCCAGCCCTTTTGAAATATTGGAATCTTGAGTAGAAAATGGATGCTTTCTATTCTTGCAGTTTGCTGGAAAACTGGTGTGAATACCAGTGGTTGTGTTCAAGTGAAGCACCAGGTGGCCATAGTTACTGCTGTTTTTCTGTACATTTTGAAAACTGTTGTGTATGACTGTACTTGTCTGTGGAAATACATATTCACATACACACACGTGTGTACAGTGTGTATGGATGTATGCAAGTACTGTATATGGGTATACATGTATTCACACACACCATGTATAACTATGGTCTTGAATCGTCATTTGTGTGTCGACACTGGACAGCCACACTAAGACTTCTACGTTCAAGAATACTCACTGCACCCTCAACTAGTGACTCAGAATTTGGCTGTGCACAGCATCCTGTTATCTGCAATCTCAGAAGTCATCAAGGGGTGTGAGTTTTTTCCTAAAATTACTTTTCTCAGGAAATATGATCTAAACTCTCTCCCAACACTACCAACTATAACCCAAGGCGTTCTGAAGCAATAGTGATTTGGAAGGAAAGGGAGGCAGGAAAAAGATAGGGGCATTTTGTATTGAGAATTGGGTATGAATAAGTGAGGAGATAGAAGCAAAGAAGGAAAACTTAAAAAAAACACACAAAAAACCTTTTGCCCTGGTTGGTGTGGCTCAGTGGATTGAGCGCTGGCCTGTGAACCAAAGGGTTGCCAGTTCAATTCCCAATTAGGGCACATTCCTGGGCTGCAGGCCAGGTCCCCAGTAGGGGGCATGTGAGAGGCAACCACACACTGATGTTTCTCTCCATCTTTTCCCCTTCCCTTCCCCTCTTGAAAAATAAGTAAATAAATAAATGTTTAATTCTGAGGTTGGTTTCAAAGACCTCTATAATACTTTCCAAAAGCACAGATCATAATTCTATTATTTTAACTGGCCTTGTTCTAGAATGGTGAGCCTCACATTCTGGTAGCATAAAAAGATGCCCTACAATCAAAGGTTCTGATTCAGCTGATCAGGAATCTGCATTTTACTAAAACACCCAGGTGATTGAAGAATCATGTCAGTCATTTTGATCACATGCCATTAATAGTGAATTGTACTAATGTCTCACATGTAAGTATATTATAAAACATACTCAAAAAATAAAAATGTTGCCCTGGCTGGTGTAGCTCAGTGGATTGAGTGCGGGCATGTGAACCAAAGGATCGCGGTTCGATTCCCAGTCAGGGCACATGCCTGGGTTGAAGGCAAGTTCCCAGCATGGGACACACAAGAGGCAACCATACATGGATATTTCTCTCCCTCTCCCTCTCTCCTACCCTTCCCCTCTAAAGATAAATAAATAAAAAAATCTTAAAATAAAAAAAAATTAAAAAAAATAAAAATGTTTTAGAGGGTAAGATTTAAACAGGTCTAAACATTTTCTTGCCTCACCCTAGACATCCACACAGTGCATACCTTTCGTTGAAGAGCCCTGGTCTTGAGTAGTTTTTCAAACTGCAGTTGTAACCAGTTACTGGATCATGGAGTCATTCTGGTGGGACAGTTTCTTAGTTAAGTAGAATAGAAAACATCAAAGCACTTTATGTACTAGAAGTATTTTGTGAAAGTTTTGTTTCAATTATATGTGCATTTACATTATCTGTGCACTGGTATATAATATAAAAATATCATTTCTTACTGTGTTTGGCTGTGAATCTTGATCGAGCAAGTGTGTAAGCTGCCCACCTAGAAGATGGTTATAAGCACAGCCTTTCTATTTCCCCTTATGGCCACAACCTGTAAGATGTATCTTCTCTCCTTCCCTCCCTCTGTAGATCTTTGGGAAGCCTTGAGGCTGTACTCTTGAGGTCACTGTTATCTTAGCTACCTCATCCTTCTAGTATTGTACAGCTGCCTTCTCCAAGTAGCTGTGTGGGCCCAAGAGAACCCTAGATGCAAAGGCATCAAGTGCCCAGAGGCACCTGATCTGGGGGTTGGACGCACATCCTTTCCCTCAAACCAGTAAAATGTTCTGTTTGACTGTGAAGAACTGTGTATGGGTCAGATCTACATCAAGTACTTTTGAAAATAACTCTAGACTGAGAATTCAGAATTGGAAGTCATAGTTCCAGTTTTCCAACTAATTAACTATACCTCTGAAAGAATGTCATGTAATTTTTCTGGATTCATTTCCTGGCTCATTGCCAACATGAGACCAGGTTAGCTCTTCCCCTTTGAGCTCTGTGTCCATGGTCAGAGTAGAGAATGTGTTGCTTTATTACAACATGGTGTAACCAAATAAGCCACTGTAGAAGGGGCCGTACTTTTTGGTATTGTTCTGGTGCTGTTACTCAGTAAGCAGCAGTCTGTTGTTCAGGTTACCTACATGCTGCCACTCATTCAATCTTAAGAGCAGTGGTTTTTGCTGTGAACTAAAAAGTGCAATCTTTGTTTTTATAATGCCTTTGCTGTCACTAATGTGTTGCAGATTCACTTGACCTCTAAAAAGATTTCTTCAGTTTTACTAACAAGGTCATTTAATCTTCCCACCTTGTAATAGAACCTCAAAAGTAACACTAAGAGCTGCCTTTAAAAATTTTTAAAGAAACCAACTTTTTTCACTTTTAGTTAGAATTTCATTTCTTCATGTTTCGAAATAAAACTTTAGGTATAGTGAATTATTTCAAGGGAGTGGAACTGCTTATTCAAAGAAGAGTAAGGGATGTAAATTATTGTTTAAAGTCACTGATAACATTAAACTGTATTCTTAGGAAATTTGAGAATCATACAGCAATAATGTTACCTTATCTTTTGAGAATAGTACTTTGTTTTCTCTCGTCCCTGCCAGCTACTTACTTCATTTTGTCTAGAAATAATGCTAAATCAGGCACTGATGGTTTTCACTGGGTTGGCCAGTTATACTTATCCAAGGTAAGATAAATTATAATCACTAACAAGTGTTCTGTGTACTCATTATGTAAGTGTGTACATCCATAGACCGGTCGTTAATCTGAGGTCTTCAAGGTGAAACTCTCCTTGTAATACTACTGTCTTCTTTGGTTAAGACAGATTAATTTTTGCACTTGATTGTAAGTTAAAAGATTGATACCCTTTATTCTTTGTAGTTATTTCCATTATTTTGGCAGTTCTAAAAATGAAAAGAAAATGTCTAGAATTCCGTGTTGTTCAATCCAGTAGCCATTGTGTGTGCGCTTGTTTACATTTAAATTAATTAAATTAAATTAAATTATTTCCATTCCTCTGTCACATGTAGCCAGCCACATGTGGCTACTGGCTGCCCTGTTGGACAGCTCGGATAAAGAATAATCCCATTGCTACAGGAAGTTTGATGGACAGCCTGGACTAGATTTTTTTCCAAAAGGAAAGATCAAAATTATGGGTCAGAAGAAAACTTACTGCGTTGTGTTGTGTGGACAAGTCCTATGCAAAGATCTCTACCAGTGACTTTTTGTAGTTTTTTTTTTCCTTTTGTCAGTTTGGAACATACTTTGGAGGTGATTGGTCAGTTCTGCACATATAAAATGTAAATGTTTAGTATATAATAAAGTTTTTGTCTTCCTATTATTTCACTTTTATATTTGTATTGAGTAGGCAGCTTCTTAAGGTGGGAAAGAAAATGTTCTACGTTTTGAGGTCTCTGAAAGGTTCGTAATTCACACTTGATGTCAGTTACAAGAGAAGCGTTGTTACCTTGTGGTTTTAATAAATTTTATGTAATATTTTCTAGTAGATATGGTATAATACATGTAATATCGCCATAAGAAGTGAGCTTAATTTTAATAGAATCTCCTGTTTACTTAATCACGCTAAGATTGAGAAAGTAAATCCTTTATTTCAGGCAGTTTATAGTCTCATGCAGGGGTTGTTGACCTAAGAGCTTTGACAGATGGCACCAAGGAAAGAAGTCAAACCGAGCAGTAGGTGCTCTTTGGGATTAGAGGGCGGCCAGGGGATGAGAAAATCCTGTTCCCCAGGACCGCAGGGTGAACCTCAGGCGGGAAGTGGCAGAGGATGGGCACGTCACGGTGTCTTTGGAGGATTTTCTTGGGATTGATGAGAATAATTTAGCAGTGACCCTGCTGTTCTCGAAATCTGCCCAGCTCGGGTGTTCGTGTCGGCAGCTGAGGTTGTTGGCAGCGAGATCGTCACTGAGCTTGACGTGGCAAATGGCAGCAGTTGTTTTTGCTCCCTTTGACCTGTGGAGATTTCCTGACTTTCCCGGGGCATTACAGACCCTGACATTTCATCACAGGAGATGTGCAGGCAGTGCAGCGCGCGGGAGTTATCTCAGACGAGTGGTTTTTTTTTTTTTTTTTTTTTAAATCATGTAGGTTTAGCCATGAGTAAAGCAGTATATTGCTCTTGAGTTTTAAAAAGTTGGGGGGTGGGGGTTTCATTTTAAATTAAATGCTTAGGAGGACAGGATCGTTGTGTGAAATTTTAAATTTTAAGGTAGCAACGGTTTTCGTTGTGCAGTATGTTCACCTTTCAAAACTTGGCACATCTCTGGAAGAGAAATTTGAAAATTAATCAACGAAATGATGCGGGGTTAGTTAGTAATATGCTTTAGTTTATACTTAAAATATACAGTGTTGAAAATAAATGTTCATTTTTGTTGCCGAAAGAACAGTTTTACATTTTATAATTATGGTGAGTATAGAAAAAAGAGGAAAAAGGATCTAGCTTAGGATACAGCAGAACAATGCAGGGCATGCAGTTATTTTAGTCATCTCATATGTCAGCATTCAAGAATCTGAACCGATTGTTTAAAAAAAATCTTGTACTTTGTTTCTTTTGTTGCTCATTTCCAACTTTGTCATCTGTCAGAATGCAAAAAAAAATTATCCTTCTATAACCATTGACAGGATAACACAAAAGCTGTCTCCAGGTCGATATTTTGCAGCAATATTTTTAACATACGAACAGTAGTTTTTATAATTTCACCTTGGTGCTCAACCATTTATTATCGTATCAGAAGCATGTCAGTAATTCCTTTCTAAATGTCTGCTTCTTTTAGCGCTGAGACCCACATCAAGGGCTTCACACTGAACGATGCTGCCAACAGCCTCCTCATCATAACGCAAGTTAGGCGGGATTATTTGAAAGGTATGTCACAATGCTTGACCTTTACGTCACATTAATGCCTCTGCAGATTTTTCTTGTAACGCCCTTCGAATACTTGGATAAAGGAGTCCATTTAGCAAATTACCTGCTTATCAAGAGCCTTTTGTGGTAGCTGAGAGACGTAAATTACTGTACATGCATTTATAATACAGCTTGAATATGAATGTACTTGTCATTTGACCACTTAGTCCAGTTTCCATTCCATTTAACACAAGATGGGTTTTCTTAAGATGAATCACAGCTCTTCAGACATGCAAAATTTGTGTTCCAGGACGAGAGAAAGTACAGGCTTTCAAGTGCGTTAAAATTCACAGCACAAGTCACTTTGCTTTGGAAATTAACATACTTTAGAGCATCTGAAACAATTCCCAGCAGTTGTTTCTTGCATATTGTGTTGGTTGTGTGTGAGATAGCGAATGAGTTAAATTGAGTGTTAAATGTGTGGGATTGTGCACCAAATGATTGTAATATTGATTTTTAAAACTTAATCTAATACTTTTTTAATAGTTCATAATACCATCACCAATAAAATATGGTGTTTGTTTGGAGTTTGGAATTTAGAGTTTCTAAATTAATTTTAAGATAATACCAGGAGATGACTTTGGGGAGGATCGGGAGGGGCCGATTGTTTGGCGGAAGCTCTTTGTGGGTTTGCAGAGGAGTGGGTTTGGGTCTGGAGGTCTTACGAATGAGCTCCCAAGCGGGGAAATGATGAATCTTAAATTTTTAAGGAACCATCTATTCACGTTTAGGTTTACATTTACATTTTAGTCGATACAGTAACACCACAGTTTCTCCAGTAGAACAAAACCCACTTAGGAGATCTTTAGAGTAGGTTGAAAAGCTCTTTAACTGTTCAGTATGTTACCTTTTTATTCCATAGTCTATAATAATGGTGTTATTCCTCACTTGTATGTTTATTAAATAATTTCACATCCTTCAGAGAAAGTTGCTATCTAATTGTTCAGCTTTAGTGTTGCCTGTAATACCAAAATGTGCTCATTTTCAGATTTCTTCCTAGTTTATTAGTACAGACTATGGAAGTAATGATTTCTCCCTCTTGCAAAATTTTCACCTCAGCATTCTGCAAGCCAGGCCAGCCTATGTAGAGAGTCTTTTTGGTCAGCCTTAAGTCATAATTGAGTGGTGTAGGGCTTGTTATTAAAATTTTTAATGCTTTCATTTTCTTTTCAAAAAAGGCTTTCTGTCAAACTGATATTTTAGTGTGTGTGTGTGTGTACCCCCCACACACACACTTAGACGAAAAGATAAGAATAAAACACTTTTCATTTCAAGGGGTTAATTTTTGAGCTGAATCTGAACTGCATTTGTTTAACTTGACTACTGCCCTTTACGTACACGTTAGGTATCCTGGGAAAACTACAAGAGACTTCGTGATGCAACTTTCACATCTTCTCAGCTATTCAGTTCAATTGGAGGTTGGCTGAGAGCAGGAGCCCTCTGTCCCCCACTGCCACCTCCACCCCCACATGCCGCCTCCTGTGCTTCACCACGGACTTACCTGTCATTAAAATGACCATTGGCCAGGGTGGGATGGTGTGGGCACTGTCCCCGTGTCTTTATTTTGCTCCATGGCTGAGCCTCTGATTTTTAAAATCCCCTTCCCTTTTTCAGGTTCCTTTTTCTCAGTCCCATCTAAAGCAGGGGGAAAAAAATAAAGCCCGTTTAATTTTAAATCTAATTTTATAAACTAATGCTGTTCTAGAATATTAATATCTGATACGTGTCACCTTTGCAGGATAATCAATAGACTATTAGATCAGGTGAGAATAAGAAACAGATCCGGGGGAGGGGTGTGGGTACGCACCCGTCTTTGTTGTCACTTAGGTCATAAACTGCGGCGAACACAGGTGCTGGGATTCTGACTTAGGCTCCAGGGTTCCAGGCTCCTTTTGGACGGACATAACATGATCTGTTCTCGGTCCTCTGCTGTCCCGCACACGTGCACCCATAGATGCAGGCTGTGGGAGGTTAGCTTCTCAGGTTAATGTGCAGCAATACGATCTTGTCCAGATTATTTAAACTCTGTGCCTCTGTTTCTCACCTGTAAATTAGTACTTGGGATAGTCGTCATACTTGGCTATGACTGTGTCCGGCATTATTAAATGTTCAACAAATGTAGTTAAAGCTCAATAAATGCTAGTTACTACCATCAGCATCGTTATCTTATTTTTGTTATTATTTTGATTGACTGATGGAAAAATCCTTCCTAGCTGACAGTATTCCTGGTTAATAAGACTATTCTGAAGTTGATTATCTATGTATGACCACCAGTTAAGATTTTATCAAACTTATTTCTATAAATTATATTACTAACATTTTTGTTTCCTATGTGTATGTATTTATAAAATTTTATTGAATGTGCCTTTTAAACCAGCTATTTCCTCTTTTCCCCATTTGAGAATCACTGCTTTAGTTTATAGATTTGGAGTCATTATACTTTGTTTATTCAGTAGTAAACCCTGAGTTTATTGTGTCTTTTACTTTATCACTTTTAGTAGACTGTTTAATTATTACCTTTT
This sequence comes from Glossophaga mutica, assembly GCA_039655065.1. Lineage (NCBI taxonomy): Eukaryota > Metazoa > Chordata > Mammalia > Chiroptera > Phyllostomidae > Glossophaga > Glossophaga mutica. The sequence continues at coordinate 142,798,551 of CM077308.1, forward strand.
CCCCATTCTTCTGTAAAAGATAGGCTCTCCTTATCTGGAAAGCTGCTTCGAGAGTCTTACTTTTGTCTAGGTTGCTGGTGGCTTTAATGCTGTACAGCCTTGAAGTTTTCCTTTTATGCTGAGTATTCCATTTCCCCACCACTGCACTTAATACAATGATTTCACCACACTCGTACATGAGTCTGTAAATCAGAAGGAATTTCCAAATTTATCCATAATCAGGTACTGGCAAGGAGGATACTTAAAAAACAAAAACAAAAACAAAAAAGCCCTCCTATGGCTCTGTCCATGGGAATCTGATGGGCTGTCTTTCCTTTGAAAAATGAGCGCGAGAAAACATCTACTCGGGGTTATTTAATCGCGTGAACTGAGTTCGTGTAAAGGGTGTTCAGTTTGGCTGCTCCTGTGCGGTCCGTCCTGTGTGGACTAGAGAAAGACACTGCTTTCAAGAAAGAATCTTGGGAATATCAGAAGATTTTGATAATCATGTAGTCTTTGAGTATAATAAAATCTGGGAAAGTATGAATTTGAGTAGAAATTCCATAATTTTGGAAACTTTAATTTTTAAAATTCATATTTATATACCTCTGAATTTGTCAGTTTCCTTGAAATTAGTCACTGAATGTTACCCCAGAATGGTACCCACATTCTTTCAATAGCATTTGTTGTTTTGTCTGTGACTTAGAGGACATTTCTCTGGTCTCTGATATCCTATAGGTAGTCAAATAAATTATTATTTTTATAAAATATTAATATTTTCTGTAACCTAGAATAAATTATTCATAGCTTTTTGTTTATAGCCACTTGGTGCTCATATGTAAAAGCTGGTTTTCAAAGTGCATTACAGTCAGTGTGGTTCATCAAAGACAAACTCTGTTGCCTGCTCTTCTGTTGCAGAGGCTCTCGCGACACTAAAAACAGCCTTGGATCTGAGGCAGACCCCTTCTCGGATGGCAGTCACCCGCCTGATTCAGGCGTATGCTTCAAAGGGGCATTTAGAAGGCATACAAGCAATTCAGAAGATGGTAAATGGGCTTGAAGATTCTATTGGACTTTCAAATATGGTTTTCATCAATAACATTGCTTTGGCACAAATAAAGAAGTGAGTATTTGTAAGCTTTCTTTTTCTCCATTGGATACTGGAAAGAGCATTATCTCTAATACCAGCTGTTAAAACTTTCTAAAGCTATTAGAAACCATACCATTAGGGAATAATTTATTATTACATGCTGCAAAATGTGTGTTAGCTTTAAATTAAATCTTGGAATAAAGAACATTTATCAAGTTTTTCAAATTTGTAAAATGTGTTCCACACTTGGTAAATGTTCTCATTCATACAGTCCCTTGTTGTGGAAACACTTTGTTACAGAAGTGAAAAGTGAGTTCATTGGTTGCCAGCAACACTGAGGGTGACACTCTGCTGGAACATTGTGGCAGAGGCCCAGCAGGCTTGTCAGAAACAGGAAGTTCTCTTTTCCCGCCCTCCTGCCCCTCTGCCCCTGCATCACGCACCCTCAAAAAGGGAGCTGTTCCGAGGTGACTCTCTTACCACCATCTCTAGATTCCTTGTCGAGAGTCACCACTGTAGGCGGAAATAAGAACTTGATTTTTATTAATTTTGCTCAAATTAAAGACTCACGGGGATAATTATGGAATTGACCTTCTTCAGGCCTTTAGAAAAAATTATGTTCTTTAGTAGTTAATCTTACATACATTTAGTGGGTTGTGGAACTAAAATGTAACATTTGTGTTTTTCGTCTGTCTCTATTTCTTTGGGCAGAGAAGTAGTGTTTTGTTTTTCCTTTTAAAACTATTTCCCCAAATAGAACTTCACACTTTCCCTTTAGTGAGAAAACGTGATTACATTGAGTCGAAAGAGCAAGGAAATGATCCACATAAGAGCTGGATGGATTTTTAAATGTTACCATATAAACACAGTTTTGTAAGATGTGGGGGATATGTTTGTATTCACTAGTAAATGATTTTTCCAACTAAAACCCATAAGAAGAATTGATTGTAATGGAGTCTTCATATGTAGTTAGAGAATTCTTATGTTTTAGGTGGTAATTTCAACATAAAACTGGTTATTTGGATTTGGGATGCCGTAACTGTAGAGTGGTAGCTACAGAGTACATTAACCAGAAAGTCATAATGATAATTTTTATTATAACTTCTTAAATAAGACTATGTGATTGGCTTTTTAATGCAAAGTGTGAAGATACTTCTTTCTGAGAAGTTTAGTATAAACTGAACATTTTTCAGATGCTTTCTGTAGTACGTGACAGAGAAAAATTGTTTTGTCTGTCGGTTGAGAGACTTGAAAATGCACCTTTTAAAAACATCCTCAGCATCTTTAAGAATCCTGAATGGTATATATTCTCTTTACCTCATGCAGCAGTGACCCTTGTAGATTATAAAGCCAAAGTTGTAGCAGTTATACAAGTTTTTATTTTACATCTGAAGAGCTGAAAAATTAAGTTACGTACTTAAGGTACAATTTTTTTAAGTTATTGTCATTAATGCTTCTGTATGTAGGTGTTCGATCTCATCCGTAGAGCAGTGTTTTCAAATAAGCAACTACCTCACTTATTGTAGCATGAACTGTTGCCACCTAATTGTGGTCAGGTTCAGCTGGCACAGTGGTTTTTATCTGGTTAATTGTGAGCTCAGCTCCCTTTTTTCCTAAAGCACTTGCATGTGTGAATCCCAAAGTAAGTTCTCACATGAAAACTGCCTGCTACAAGAGCAAATGTTTCTTTATAATTTATTTTACAGCAATAACATAGATGTTGCAATAGAAAACATTGAAAATATGCTTACTTCGGGGAGTCCAGCTGTGGAAGCCCAGTACTTTGGCCTGGCGTACTTATTCAGAAAAGTAATAGAGGACCAGTTGGAACCAGCTCTTGAAAAGAGTAAGTTAGCTGTTCTTGCTAAAATAAACAACAGAAGCACATTTTCTCTCTAGTGAGACCGGACCAGATTTCTTTGGTGGATGGTTTAGATGAAAGATTTTTCTTACCTTTTATTATTTTTTTTTTCAGTAAGCATCATGGCAGAGCGGTTGGCCAATCAGTTTGCAGTATACAAACCAGTCACCGACCTTTTCCTTCAGCTTGTAGATTCAGGCAAGGGGGATGATGCCAGAGCTCTCCTACAGGTAATGAATGACCCGCCACACTCGGAACAGTAGGGCTGGTGGCTTGTGAGCAGCAGGTTGGGAGATTACTTAGTGTGCGGTGGAATATTAAGAAGCGAAGTGTGGGGCTGCTAGCACATTTAATTAAGTTCATTGCGAATCGAGGTTGCATGATAAGGACTGGATTGTAAATACGGGTTGCTGGTTTTAAACATGCCAGATCAGACTAGAAATGCCCTTAGTGTTGAGGGGAGGGAAGAGAGAGAAGACTTGTTTCACTGAAATGATTTAAAAACAAATGTTTCTGTGCAGGTAGGTAATGCAAAACAATTCCTTTGATTTCCTATTTTAATTTCTCTAATGCTGTAAATACTGTGCATCACCATGGCAACACAGTTTGCAAACAAAAAGTAGGAAATGTTTGCTTTTCAAGTACAGCTTCTCACTTGAATACTCAAACATTCTCAGTGCCTTATTCAAGGTTTATTAAGAGTTGAATTTGCTTTCTATTCACTTGTGTGTCACAGACACATTAAATGACAAATGCAGGTCTCTGTGGCCCACACTCTCAGTTAAATTAGCAATCTTCAGGGAAGGAGACAACCGCATTCATGCTATTCTAACAGCATTAAATATAAAGCTACTCCAAGTGCCGAACCGGTGGGTGATCAGAGCTGCCACTGGCAGTGTACACAAACAGGCGCCACCGGGGAGCCCCTTCCCAGCAGGTGGCAGTCAAACAGTCACCGTGAGCCTGCCAGCGGCTGTGTTTGTGTAGACTCCCTGTGTCAAATTGAGGTCTGGGACCAATTTCTGATAGTAAATAGTGTTATATTCACTTACATTTTTATGAGCTGCGGCACATTGTATGTAGCAGATAGGAGTGATAAAACCGCACCCATTTGCCTGAGCTCTGGTTTTGATCCTTAAAGTTCATCCAGTTTGACGGTGGAATCCAAGTCATTTTTTAAAGGCATGCCTGAGAAGTATCTCTCTGTTAACAGTTTTTTAAAAGGTATAACTTGGCACTGCCTCTGAGGCTTTTGTACTTTCATTTCTGGACAGAAAAAATTTAAATAATTGGAAATTTTATTGTTTCATTGGGTTTTTTACCTTAAAAAAAAATAACAGGAAAGGCAGTTTATGATAGCTAGGGATTTCAGCAATTTTTTTTTTAATCTTGCTGCCTTTGGTGTTTCAGGTTCTGTCTTGAAATAAACTGTAATGCTTTATCTTTGTGTGTACACAGCTAAGTATATCTACTAGGGGTAAAGTATATCTAATTATGCATGTGGTATTCATTCAATTTTAACACATTGTTTTGATGATTCTTTAGAAAGGTGTGGCTTGATATTTCCTCTCCCAGCTTTTTCTGAGCTGGAATCTTTCAAGGCTCCTCCTAGGGAACCCAGCTTGACCAGCCTGGGATGGGAGACTAAGGGGGTTCGGCCTGCTGCCCTTGGGGCTGCACTGAGCCACAGCGGCCTGTCCGGGGCTCTTGCTGGCAGCTGAGTGTTGACACAGCAGCAGCAGTCTTTTCGTTTTGGAGCCTTCAATAGACTGAGGTTTCAAATGATAGACCCTTTACCCATCCTCTACCTGCCTGTCAAACAGTGAAAGGTTATTCTCCCTGTGCTGAAGAACACTTTAGTCACAGATGTCGAAAACATCAGTTTATAATGTAAACGTTCTGTGTCCCCAAAAGTTCTTTTTATAGCATTCGCTTTAGTATTGACAGCGTTTTAAAGCTTTGAAAGAGGATTGTGCTTTTTAGAAACTTAAGGGATGACATCCACAAAGAATGTAAACTAAAATATTGTCTTGCCATATTTGATTTTACTATAGCATCTAAGATTGGATAGACACTTGATTTATCTGGTCTGTCATATAAACTTTTTTTTTTTTTTTTCAGTTTAACTTTTGTCTCTTTCCCAAGCACTGGCTGTCTGTTGCAATGAAAGCCTTTTATAAAATAGGGAGATTGAAATCAGTCCTTTTGTATGCATAAGTGTAGGTAATTATACTTTAAAGAGAACGTGCTTTGTACATTTTAATTTTTATAAAGAAACGAGCAGTTATCTCCCTGACACCTTATTAAATGTATAATTAACCTTATGATCCCTAGCTCACTTGTGAATGCTTGGCAGTATAATTGGAGAGGAATAGTGTTTCTTTTTTTCCTCTTTCTGTGCAGTCCTAAATCTTATTCTGCGGTTGTTGAAGTACTACTTTAATTTTTCCCTTGTCTTTTTAAACAAACTTCATACTTGAAATGCCAAGGATAATATTCACAAAAGCTTGACATAACCTGCACTTGTTTTCTTTTTTTCTTGCCTTGAAAAATATCGGTCAACTCTTAGGCCCTCCTATTGGTAATAATACATTACTGTGTTATTGTGAACTTTCTTAATTGGAAAGACTCCCCTCTGTCTGCTTGTTTATCGGAAACCTTCACTTACTGAATAATGATTTAATTTTTAGAGATGTGGAGCAATTGCCGAACAAACCCCAATTTTCTTGGTGTTCTGTGTGAGGAATTCTCGGAAACCAGGAAAGGTACTGTGCCTAACTTGCTGACAAATCGCTGATGCTGTAAGCCAAGGGCGGGAGCATCCCATGAAAGCTTACTGGTTCAGGGCCTCTCCGAAAACACTGGCGACCAAAGACTTGGCTTGTTTGTCCGCACTCGGCTTCACTTCTCTGTATTTGACAGAAGGTCAGCTTGGGCTCCCTAGTTGTCCTGGAGGTGCAGAACAGGTTCGCACGGTGGGTTCTCCGTGCGCATGGTTATACTTTAAGAGCCCCAAGAAAGAGCCCTGAGAAACAGAAGACAAAGATCCCATTGCTTAGGTCACTTAGTACAGGTAACAGCGCGGAAGCACTGCTCCCGTGAGGGGGCTGTTACTGCTCAGGTGTAAACTGTCAGGGAGGCGAACCATTTGGCCTCCAAACCGGTACGTGCCAGAATTAATGTGCTCAGTTTGTACACTATATACACTAAACGATGCCTGTGTGCTGTGTAAAACAGAACCACATCCTATTTTTGATGTTAAAAAAAATAAAAGCTTATTTCCAAAGATAGTAATTTAGATCTAGTTTTACTGGTTGAGCACTAGGAACCCCAGTCTTAGTTTATTTGGGCACATTATGAAGTCTCAAACTGAGCACCAATTTTAATGTTTGTTTTATTGTGAAACATTGAGGTTGTTTCCAGTCTGGGAAGTCTTAAGTTTTCCTTAATTTCTGTACACTTCCCACACACGTAAACACACTTAAAAAAAATTTTTTTTTCCACCTAACTGCAAATTTTGTTTCTGGCTCATGTATTTTTTACCACAAAAAACTTTTTGAAATATTCAGTTGCCCTTTTATTCCTTTCAAAGAGACTAGTTTTTAAAAAATTGTGATTAAAAAGTATTAAGAAATCTAAAAAAGCTCTTGTCACTTCAAATATGGGGCTATGCCAAGTAAAGCACCTCCTTACCTTGCTAGTAAGATGGGACAGGAAATGTACAGTAATATATCTGCTTAGAATATTCCTCCCTGGAAACTAAATCTCAGCAAGTCCTTGAAAGGTGCAGGTCCAGGTGTTGGTTGACCAAATAAAACAAGCTAAAAAGTGATTTTGGAATTTTAAAAATTCCAGTTACAGTGCCTACCTGTTTCACAGTAGAGTAATTAGGCAAGATTTAGCCTCTTTCGGTGAGATGGAAACATCTCACCAGGGGGTGTGAAGCTCTATGAAGCCCACCTTCGTTTATTGCAGCAATCTTGCAGTGTTTGGGAATACTCAGTGGTTACTCACTTGGGTGTGGCACTTCTGTGTTCCCCCAGGAGCTAAAAACTGAAAGCCGTCAGTAAAAATTCCCGGGAGACCCCCAAATGCTCTGTTTATACACCAAGCAGTGAAAACTTCAGAATGTGTGGCTGAATTCATCACATTTTACCTAAAAATTTTGGTACCAGAAGATAGTAATTATCTCTTCTACTCTTTGGGATCTCGTAACCTCCTGCTGACCAACTGACAAAAGCAGCAGTCTTTATAATATTTTAGGCAAATATTCATGGAAATGTAAATGGAGTGCATTAACTTGAAAAATATTTGTTTGTTTTGCCTGTAAATTGTTAAATTAACATCAAATACTGAGATACAGGCATACCTCATTTTATTGCATTTTGCTTAATTGATGCTTCACAGATGTTGCCTTTTTTTTTTTTTTAACAAATTGAAGGCGAGAAGACCCTCCACCAGCAAAAAAAAATTACGACTTGCTTTATTACAATACTTGCTTTCTCTCAGTTGTCTGGAGCTGAATCCATAGTGTCTTTGAGGTATGCCTGTATACAGAAGGGGAACTAGTCCATTAAACTGAGCAGGCAGTTTTATTATAATTATTGCCAAGATTCTGTGATACAAGATCTATACATCAGTGTTACATTTCATAGTCCTCTGACCTGTGTTTTAATTCCTTAGGCACAAACATTGAAATCTTTGTTAGAATTGATTCCTGAATTAACTGAAAAGGAAGAAGCATACAGTTCCATCATGAAAAGCTATGGTAATAAATTTAATCTGATTATATCATTTAAGTGATTTAAATATTTGCAGTATAGTTAACTAAGTCTTCAGCTCAAAGGTAGTAATCCTAAATATTAAATAATTATTATATAAATAATTTCTTTATCTTTAGAATATGTTTAAAAACTGTAAGAAAAATACGAATATTCATGTAACTTGTGACACAAAACCAGTATCACTGAGCGTTCTCAGAGGGGCCCTGGTGGGTGGGGCAGCATCCCGGGCTCCTGGAAGGAGTCGGAAGTCCGCCTGAGTGTGCGTGTCGGGGGCAGTGCAGTCTCCCCAGAGCCCTGCCACCTGAAACACTGCACGCCACGAGTGCGTACTTGACCTGTCACTTGGCTTGTCTTCTTGCTCCTTCAGTGCCCTCCCCGCCTACCTAGGCCTTTGAAATAACAGGCCCTTAACTAAAAAGTGGGCTCCAGAGTTTTACCTTAAGTCACAGTTGAAATTCCCGTCCTTTAAGCAGCTTGTTCCCTGATTGCTGCCCATCACGTGTGAAAGGGAACCAGTCTAAAATGTCCTCAGTAATCAAGGTGAATGTTAGCGTTTCTGAGTTTTGATCACCTGTTCACCGGCCACCCACTGAGTTGCTCACTTCAGGCAAGGGGTAAATAAAGAATTGCTTTTTTGATTTTATTGTTTTCCACCCTTGTCTGGGGAACGTGATGCACGAGGTCTGTCCAGAAGGAATCCAGCCATGTGATACGAAAAAGAGAGACATTTATTGAAGAAGATACGATACACAAGAAACACTGTACATAGGACAATGACCCCTCAAGTCCCCTTCAAAGTAGGCACTTTGGGACCTGACACAGTTCTCCAAATGCCATCAGCTGCCCTGTCATACTTTCCTGAATCTCATCGGTAGTCTGAAATCATTTCCCTTTCAAAGGTGATTTTAGTTTGGGGAAAAGTTGCAGGGCACCAAATCTGAGCTGTAGGGGGGGCTGAGTCACCTGAATGATTTGATGTTTCTCAAAAAAAACCTCTGCATGAAACATGCTGTGTGAGCAGGCGCCTCGTTGTGATGAAGCTGCCAATCACCAGCTGCCCGTAGCTGCAGCCTTCTGAGTCATCTGAATAGTTTCCGCAGAGGAATGTTCAAGCCTAGCGCAAAATTTAGTGCAGATTCGTTGCTCTGCATGCTCAGTTGTTTTGAATGCAGCAGCCACAGCCACACAGTGCACATGCTCACTCAATGTTTCTACCGCCCCCACTGACTAGTACAGTGAAGTCATCATTGTTCACACATGTGCATTTCAGTCCACTCTCCTTGGCTGCCAGGTTACAGGGATGTTGCTCAAACTGTTCTCATTATAGTAACAATGGCTGGACTTTTTCCAGACAGTCCTCATCATATTTCAAAACAGCTATAACCATAAACCTCAAAGTTCCATTTGGGGAATTAACAGATATTAAATAGTAATATGGAATGGGGTCAAACAGCAAAAAACTACTAACTTGCGTAAATCCACTTGAGAATTGGGAGGGAGAGGAGCAGGGTGATTGAAAGTGGCGAAAGGGGAGATGGAGAGTTTCCTGAGCAGCATCCTGGAAGATGGCTGGGCTGAGCTGAGCCCTTGACAGTGTCAGGGGAAGGATTGAGACAGAACATTGAATTCACCCAACCGACGCACATGATCTGTTCAACGCCAGAGACATCCACCCTGGAGGTGCTTCCTGGTGCTGCTAGAGTTGGGATTGGTCATGGAACATCAGTGTAGGGTAAGGGGTTTTGTAGGGGCTTAGATGTTAACAACTACCAACAAGTTAGTAGCAGAGCCCCTATAATCATAGCAGTAAACTTAAAAAGAAACCTTCCGCAGATCAGCCTAAGGGGAGGGCTAGCTAAACCTAGCTCCTAGGGCACTCCATGATCCATTTAAGTGAAACATCCCTTGTATCTGCTTATTTTATAGTAGAAGAACGTATTGAAAGTCTTGTGGGTGGTGTTTAGCTGATGATCTTGATACTGATGTAGATAAATCCTTCTGCATAATTTACATGCCCCTCACCACAACAGTTGCTCAGTTAGCTTGATTTCAAAGTGTGATTTTAGGTAGAAGACAGTGGAATGCTGTGTGCTTACTCTGTGGTTGAAGACTTCAGTTTGTGGTCACTTTTACAGTCTTCTAAAGTAGTTGTGTTTGTCATTTTCTCTCTCTTTTGTACTGATTAATGCTGAATGAGAGGCTTGGGGAAGGAGTGAAGGAGCTTGTAGATTCTGAATGTGGCTTTTTGCTAAAGGTAGTTAAGTGTTCATTCGCCTTGGGATAAAGGGATGCAGGAGTCCCTGAAGAGCTGAGTGCTTTGGGAGAAGGGGGAGACTTACCTGTGATTAATTTCTTTTTCCTCAGTGTTGGACAGTGATGTCTCGTCTGCTAAAGCGCTGTATGAAAGTTTGACTGCAAAGAATATAAAATTGGATAATCTGTTTCTAAAACGTTATGCAGTTTTGCTGAAGAAGGCTGGAGAGTCTGTCCCTTTCACTGAACCCCCTGTGAGTATTTCTTAATTAAGGGGGAAAAATCACCTCTACAGGCTTATGTATGCTTTGCAATACTATGTAAAAAAAATAAGCGGAGTACTTAATTACCTGAGGATTAGATCTCTGTGAAGAACCCTCAGGGGAGGGTTTCAGGCACTGAACCAACCCTCTGTCCTTGGCTGCGGGCAGAGGAGGGCGTAGCTCTCTGGGACTGAGGTTTAAAATACAAGTCAGTTTCCGACCTTCACCTATAGGTGGGAATTTAGCAAATGTCCTTGGGGTGGTTTTCTCATCATTTCAACTGGAAATAGGATTTAATAACCTGTATTTCAATAGCCAAGTATTTTATGGAACTGTTACTCATTTTAAATGTTTTTATTTCGTCATCTAGGAAAATTTTTTATTGAAGTATAATTGACACTACGTTAGTTTCAGGTGTACAGTTTAATGATTCGATACTTACATACATTACAAAATGATAGCATAATAAGTCCAGCAGTATTCATTACCTTACCTAGAAACAAATGTCCTGTGATAAAAACTTTTAACACCCACTCTGCGAGCTACTTTCAAATGTGCGGTACAGCACTGTTACCTAACAGGCATCATGCTGTGTGTCACATCCCTGTGACTTACTGGGTTCGTAACTGGAAGTTTGTTCCTTTTGGCCCATTTCACCCACCGTCCTCTCTGTCTGTGAGCGCGGTTCTGTGTTGTTTCTTAGATTCCACATGTAAGTGAGATTATATAGTATTTATCTTTTTCTAAGTTATTAGCATAATGCCCTCAAAGTCCATTGGTGTCACAAATGGCAAGATTTCCTTTTTGATAATAGAATAATATCCCCGTTTGTGTGTGTGTGCGCATATCTTTTTATCCATCCATCCATTGATGGACATTCAAGTTCTTTACCTGTCTTGGCTGTTGTAAATGATGCTGCAGCGAACACAGAATTGCATGTATCTTCTGAATTAGTGTTTTTGTGTTCTTTGGATAAATACCCAGAAGCGGAATTGCTGGATCATATGGTAGTTCTAGTTTTAATTTTTTGAGGAACCTGCGTATACTGTTTTGCATAACATTATACCCACTTACACTCCTAGAAACAGTGCATGAGGGTTCCTGTGTCTTCACAACCTCGCCAACGCTCGATATCTCTTGTCGTTTATAACGGCCGGCCGCTCCCACAGGTGTGAGGTGGCATCTCAGTTGGCTTTGGTATGCACTTTCCTGATGACGAGTGACAACATGTGCCTTTCCTTGTACCTGTTGACATCTGTATGTCTTTGCTGGGAAAATATCTATTTGGCTTCTGACCATTTTTTAGGATTTTTTTAGCTATTGATTTGTATGAGTTCCTTTATATTTTAGATACTAACCCCTTCTTAGAGCTAGGATTCGCAGATATTTTCTACCATTCATTCAGTAGGTTGCCTAGGAAGTTTTGTTTAATCATTCTATTTAACAAGAGGAATCACATGCAGAACTTCTTTTCACTGTGTCATTGAACTATACATCACTACGCCACGTTTACTTAAGACACTTCAGCCTTCCATACCAGTTATAAATATCTGCACACGCACGCACTCACACACACCCCTGTGCTAGCGTTGACTGTGAACTCGGGGCCCTGGAACTGGAGGTTCCAGGGAACATCACGGAGAACTGAAGCCGAGGGCACACGGCTGCCCTGGGCCCACCGGTCTTTGCTGCCTGTTTGCAGTACTTCCTGATTTCTACGTTTTGTGCCATCAGCTCTTGCCAGTAATTTTATCTTACCTTCCCTCCCCTTTTGTCTCCTAAACAGGAAAGCTTTGAATTTTATGCAAAGCAGCTAAAGGAATTACGGGAAAACCCTTTGTGAAACAAGCAAGCACTACTTCGTTTTGTGTGTACTTGTGGTTCTGTGTCTAAAATGTTATTTTTTTAAATGTATTTGAAAGGACAAAAATAAATAAATGAAAAGTTACTCTGTGTATTGCTGATATTTTTTGTAATAGGGGATATGATATACTCAACATCTTACTGACAGTAACTGTGTGCTTGGTCACCAGAGTTTCGGGGCTCTGCCTACAATATAAATCTGTGGCATTTCTATGGCATTTTGGGGCTCCTCATGTGTGAAGCCATAATTTTTCAGAGCCCTCTCCCAACTGACTCTGTAAGTCCTATACTTAATTTCATTTATTATTTTCATAAAAGGTTATTTCTTTAAGACTTGTTAAAATATTGTTTATCTGAAAAGTTTGGAGCTGGACAAAATAATGTTCAGTGAGCTTTCTGATGCTTAGTGTTCTGTGCCCTATCCTTTCTTTACATGTGGGAAGCCATGCGTAATGTTCCAGTTTTGTAAAGTGTTGGCACCAGAAGGCATCTTCCCAGTCGTCAAATCTAGTGCTCATCATTGTCCAGGGAGAAGCAGAGGCTCGAGGAGACTGTCGCTCGCCCTGGTCGGGGTTCTGTTTGCTGGCGCCGGAGGTTCCTCACCTGGCCCCACCTTTTCCCACAGTGGCTGCCATGAGCTCCGTGCACAGGAGTCTCTGAGACTGAGCCTCGTTCGTGAGCGTGATCGTGAAACAGAGCAAGGCAGTTCCTCCCATTTTGGTCTCAAGTCTTTGTCAGCACAAAATACATCCAATACCGGGCTTGTCCCTTCATATTCTCATATTCTATAAATCCATGATTTAATACACAAAGGAGTGAAATCTTTGTATTTAGCTTTTTCAAAGTTATCTCCAAATGGGCTTTCACGCCTGCCACCACATTACAAGTGGTAACTATAAAAGAATCGAAGATGGCAGTCAGAACAGTTCGCCATTATGAAGGAATAGGAATTAGGTCATTAATTACTAAAGAAGTTGAAAATGTTTTGTTTGAGAATCATCCCCATTGTGTTGTGTTCCTTGTCTGTTTGAAATTGGTGACTACCTATTGTTCTGGTTTCGGTGACCACTTACCGGGTCCCCCTGTTCACGTGAGGGACAGCCTGGCCTTGGGGGCAGGTGCTGGCCTTCGCTGTTGGAGCCGCTACCTATGTCTGGTGGGACCAGCCTTCCTGCGTCTGGAGCCCACGGGTGGCTTGAGAGGAGGGATGATGGAGGACAGCCAAGAAATAAATGTTGCGGTGTTGGCCATGCTTTTCTTCATCTTTCTTCTCCTTAGAGCTAAGGAATCGGGCCTGGCCGGTGCCCGGCCCAGCCTGGAGGACTTCCTGACGCTCTCCTCTGTGCACCCCGGAGGGCAGGACCTGCACCTGCCGGGGTCACGATGTCGTCTGACTGCCGTGAGCCTCACTGAGCATCAGTGATTCCACTGACGCAGACCTTGTATTTTGCAGTTCTGCTCATAATCAAGCTAAGTTTCATTCATGTTCTTTAGCCTAGGTCTCTAAAGTGAGGCCTAACCTTGGGGCGTGTTTGGGCTTCGAAGTCACCTGTGGGGAAACTGAGTACAGTCTCAGTGACACGAAGCGACTCTGGGCCGGCGGTGCACATGGACCCTGGTAAACGTGGGTGCAGTGCAGAGCGAGTGGACACAGACCCTCACCTGGCGTTGGGAACACGGGGCCGGAGAACACACGGTGTGCAGTGACGAAGAGCTACCTTGTCGTGTGTCTTTAGCACTGATCAGCTTTCCATTTTGTATGTAGGGATTTAAAATTTCATAATCGTATATCCTAGGTGGGCTTGTGAATGCTTCCTAAATACCTACCAGTGAAGTTAAATAGAAATACAGAGTAAACACAATTATCGCAGCACTTAGTCATACATTTTAGACTCAGGTTACAAGCAAATGGCTAATTCTAAAATAAACGTCATTGTAAACTTTTGGAAACTATAGTGTTTCATATGTAATTGAACATCCATGTATTTGAACCCAATTTTAATGTGAAATGCTTTGAACAAATTGTATTCCAAAAACCTGTGGGCTTCATTTTTATCTTGTCAAACTTTGCATAACCACTCTTAGCCAATTCAAGGACTTCACTCTGGAAATTTTAAATTAAGAATGGTGTAGTGGGTGGCCTCTGTTGTTACCAGGCTCCTTGGGGTGCAGTTTGTGTGGGGAACCAGTGAAGTCACTGCTGATCTGCTTAAGGACAAGCAGGTAGCTAATTTGAGGTCCCGGGGGTACAAAGTTGGCAAGAATTGGTAGGGTTGGGTACGTGATTCGTCAGCACTTACATTTGGGGATCTTATCTCTAAGGTCGGAGCATTTCACGGCTGACTAAACGACTCGGATCCGCCCTCATGCACCGTCTTCAGCACACCTTTCCTCTCTGCCTTCACGCTCCTAATTCCTTTCTCCTGAGTGCATCCTAGGCTGGCATCAGTGTCACCTTTCTGCCACTTTCTCAGGCCCTCTTCCCACGCAGTGTATTAATTTTTCTCCAGGGCTCCTGAAGCCACTGAAAATCAGCAAGTATCGCACAGGTTGTGAACCCCCTGTGGACCAGCCAGTTCTTTGTCTCCTGTGTCCCCCGCCAAGCACAGTCCTGGCTTTGAGTTCACGGTAAATTGTGTTGCATAGCTGACACCGAGCCTGCACTATCCTGTGCCAGGCACCCCTCTTGCCTGATACTCATGGTGAGAAAACGAGGACTTACAGGAGCTATATGCCCAGAATCACAGCTGTATGTCACATCGCCAGTACGCCGAGTAGTCATTGAGTCACTCAACGACTATGCAAAACAAGCACCCCAGCTAAAAGTAAAACTGGACTCTCTTAAGAGTATTCTATTTATTCAAAAGCAAAAACCAAGAAAAATAATTTTCACAAGAAGTTCCCAGTCTGGACAGCTTACACTGGGAGCTTAGCTTCTTCATTTAATCAAATACCCATTTCCTGGCATACTCGCCAAGTCTGCGAATTCCAGTAAATTATTAAGCAAGCTTTAGAGTGCAAATTGTTCTTCCCAATACAACTCATTCTGAAGTCTGTAATGACTAGACTGCATACTTCTTTCCATGTCTGTGAGCACAGTTTTCATCTAATAATTTGTTTTTATGACAAAACATATTTGTAGAGTTTTTGTAAGTGAAAGCAGTGTTCCTGAAGCATGGTGGAACTCATACCTGCAGGGGGCACAAAATCACGGTAATTTATGGCTTTGGTGTTGTATGGTCGCATGTGCGAGTGTTTCCATTAGAAGTATATCCTGTGGACTTTACAAAACCTGTATTATGCAGCCTTGTTACAAATAAATGTCTGCATTAGCAAGTTCAAAATAGGCACTTATCTTTTTGCGTGAAGAAAAGAAACGTTGTAAGCAGGTAGAGCTAAAACTGGATCAGCTTCAGGCTTCGGGCCCCCGCACCTTCGTCTGGACTGGTCTGCTCTGGGATCCACGCTTGTCAGTGCTAGTATCTCCCCCAGCTCTGCCCAGGTGTGCACTTGCCGAAATTCTCTTCATTATTTCCTTCCTTGTCATTTCCTCCCCAGGAACGTTACCCACGGGTGAGAACAGAGCCTGGCCCTGGTGCCCCGGAAGTGCTGTTAAGGGAATCAGCGGGCACATCTGTTTCCCTTTCCATGCCAGTTTTTTTTTCTGAGATGTGTGGTCTGTGTGCACTGGAGGGTTTTCTCACACTTGTTTGCACAAGAGGTTGAAGATGCCACTTTGTAGCTCAGAGAGGTACTGGGGGCAGAAGCCCATGAAGTCCTTTCAAACCCATGTTCTCACATGTAAATACTGTCAAGTCTGCTGTGCGGAGCAGGCTGCTCAGACGTGTGATAGCCTCAGCTGAGCACAGTCACAGACAGGGGTAACACTGACAACAACAGAACCCTGTTTTTAACACAGGGCAGGAGAGCTTTCCGCAGTTTGGGGAATGCCTCTGGTTTTGCAGAAAGGCCAGCCCATCATGCCAACAATGAATGTGAGCGCTATTCCAGAGAAAGCGGGTGTTAGCCAGCTGTGGATTTGAAAAATCTCAACCCACAGCTGGAAACACTATTGTTTTAATTATTAGCTGCTAACACCACATGCTCGGCTGTTCCCGCCTGGCAGCCAAAAGGCGGCAGGGACCTGCCTGCCTGCTCCCCTGCAGACACCACCTCCTGCAGACCAGTGATGGGGACCCGACTCTGACTGCTGTATACCCTGGTCCCTTCAAAGGGAGAATCGATCGGCTCAAAACAAATGACAGACGACTTGAGATTTGAATGACCTAGTTTAGGCCGTTTGCAGGTAAGGATTTTTATTTTCAAGGATTTCATGAACATTTGATGTATTTTCCAAATGCGCACAGGTTAACCAGCAAGGTGCTTCCTCGCTGTCCCACCTGAGCCCCTCCTTCCTCGGAGCCTGCCTGGTGTTCCCCATGCATGCCTGGGCCTGAAGGACACCGAGTGACACAGGGTGACACAGGGTGGCTGGGCTGAACCCCTCTTGAAGTGACTGATTTGAGTCTCAGTAGAACCCCCAGTCCCAGGTCTGTAGTTAACACTTGGATTTGGTGTAGACTTAAATATCACTGCTGCTAGCTGTTTAATCTGGGATCAAAACCAGAAGAAAAGCAGGAGAAAGAAAAAAGCAAGCGAACAACCTACCTCTGTGGGCCTGACCAGCGAGACTAGTTTGACCCAGGGCAAGAATATGTCCTAATGTTTATAGGAACAAGAGCAGTTTAATCACATCAGGAACTATTTGAATCGATACAGGTAATTATTTTCTGCTTAATTAAAATGTCCCTGTCAATGGCATAACTTACAGTTGGAGGGCTTAAAATGTGAATTCCAAAACTGTGACCTTTGGATCAGGAGCCTGCAAACCAGAGCCTGGGGCCAAATCCAGCCGCTGCCTGATTTTGCAAACGGTGTTTCAGTTGAACACAGCCACGCCACCCATCCTGTAGAATGTCTGTGGTCGCTTTGCAACCACAGAACTGATTGAGTAGTTGCGACAGAGACTTCATGGCCCGTAAAGCCGGGAAGATTTGCCCTCTGACCTTCAACAGGCAAAGTTTGCAGTCTCTGCTTCTGATAATGACACAAGCAGACCCTTTACCCTTCGCAATGCTGAGGGGGGTGAAGTGAGCTGCATTTGTGCCTCCAGAACAGTGAGGGGCTCTCCCTGGCCTCACCTGGCCTAGGAAGCATTGTAGAGAAACGAATCATTGGAATCAGAGTCTGTGGGGGCAGGTCCACACTGGCACTTGGTAAAAGCTCCAGGGTGGGCAAGCAGGGTGGAGAACCGGGATGCTCTAGGGGGAAAAAATACCCGAAAGAAATGGCGGCTGTTGGAGTTTCTCCATCTCGGCCGCCTTGGCCCTTCTGCGCTCCTCACCCCTGTGGCCCCGCACACCAGAACCCACACAATGGGTTATAAACCCCTCCGCAGTCTGAGCAGCTAGAACTCTCATTGGGACAGACGACGTGCCTCAGTGGCTGGCTGTCAACCTTCTCTGCACATCGGAATCACTGGGGGATTAAAGGAAAAACCCAATGCCCTCTCTCTCTCGCTCCCTCCTCCATTCAGGCCCAGCTGCTAGGTGACCAGTGCAGGTGGGGGTGGGGTGGGGTGGGGGATCTGGAGTGGGCCCGAGAAGGGTGAGGAAGGCATTTGTGCAAACTCGGGGACAGCTTGCCATGGGAGGTACAGCCCACGCCAAGGGGTGAGGGTGGGGGGTCAGCAGGCATGTGGGTGCAGCATAGGTGGGAAGTGGCTTATACACAGGGATGAGCCCAATGAATGAAAATATGGTATGGTAATGGATGGTAATGAATGGTGATGGAAGCCAAGCCTCTCACAACTGGAGGAGGGAGCGACAGCTATGAGAAGGGAGAAGACTAGGATCAACTCTGTGGTGCGAGGTTGGAGTTTGCCACATTAATATCCCTTAGCTCCTTCCACTGATGGGCCCGGAAGCCTGACACCCCAAAAGTAATGAACATACTTATTCAGATCGTGGCCTTTGAATGCCCTTTTCTGCTGAAAGGAACCACTGTTCTTTAGGGTGGCATCTGCTCCCTGGATGGGGCGGGAATGTACTAGATGAGCCTGAAACACTTCGTTGTGAAAGAAAATGTTCAACAAGTGATGGAGACACATCCGAAGGATGCAGAAACCGGCTTGCAAGGGCTCTCGTGGCCAAATCAGGCACAATTTGAGCATCAAAATTAATAAGGAGTGTAAAGGAGTATAACACAATGAATAAAACAGGAAACCATGAGTTTGTATTGATAAATTTTAAAATGATAAATGAGTTTAAGGAGGAATGGAAAATTTACATAGTTTCAAAGTGCTTACCTACAAACGATTTATTTATTACAGAAGCAGGGAAAGCAGTGACTTTTCTGTGGGGAAGCCTGGCACACCCCTTTCATCCGGTGATCAAAGCCAGCGTCATAAAAAAGGGACAAACCGCAATCACCCGACAGAAGGCAGTGCTGCGGTATACCTGCCAAAGGGGCGTGGCCTGGGTTTAATCGCGAAAATATACCAGATAAATCCAAATCGAGAGCTCGTCTATCAAATCTGCATGTGTCAAGGTCAGGAAAGTCAAGGAAAGCTGAGGGTTGTGGTAAACGGAAGGAGACCACAGAGAATCGTCCGCTAGCTCGACACTCGATTCTCAGCTGGACCCTTTGCTGTGAAGGACAGTGCCAGGGCAGCGTGTGAACCTTGAATCGGGTCTGCCCGTTGGATGGCGGCGATTACGGTGCAATGACGTGAATATCCGGAATTTGACGGTTGTACCGTGTAAGAGCGCAGCTCCTCGCATTCAAACGTGCATACGGATCACCCAGGGATCTTCCTAAGATGCAGATTCTGATTCAGAGGGCCTGGGCGGGGACTGAGACTCCGTCTGTCTAACCAGTGCCCAGGCGAGGCCCGTGCTGCTGGGCAGGGGACCTGAGGTGAACACTGTTTTGTCTCCAAAACACCCACCTCACCCCCTCTGTTGGTTGCAGACCCTGGTTTTCCTTTGGGAACAATCCCCTCCCTGCTCTCCGTGCTCCTGTTTTGGGTCACATGGTCCTCAATGCTGGAACATGAAGCATGTGACCTAGCCTGCTCTGTCCCAGACCCTGGCCACTGTGAGAGCCCAGGGCTGGTCCTGAGACCCAGCCAGGGCCAGTGAGATGCAACCATAAGAGACCTGGCTGAGCTGACACAGCCTCTATGAAACTCCTCACCTTCGGGAATCTTCCTAGAATTCCCAGCCTTTCTGTGGCTCAGGCCTTGCCTTCTAACCTCTAAAAGGTTTTTCGGACCCCCACGGGACTCCATCACATAGCAGCTGTGTGACCTTACTTAGCATACTAAACTTGTCTGTGCCTCAGTTTCCTCATCTATAAAAATGGGATACTGCCTACCCCCCTCCCCCACAAAGTTTACTTTGAGAAGTGAACATCACTGACATGAAGTGTTTTGTTCTGTACCTGGCTCAGAGTGGGTGCTCAATACATTTTTAATTGTTTGATTTGGCTTTCGGAGTCCATGACCCCACACAAAGAGAGGGATAGCATCTCATCACTAGGTTTCAGGTCTTTTCTGTGTTGAGAGTGGCTCATCGCAGAGCTTAGGGACTCTGGAGGAAGCAGCTAATATTCCACCAACTGTTATGTTTTCGATTCCTCTGAGCCCTATCAATTCTTGCATGGTTTGGAAGCAGCTCAGGTGCCCATCAGTAGATGAGTGGATAAAAAAGCAGCGGTACATTTTCACAGTGGAAATCTACTCGGCCGTAAAAAAGAAGGAAATCTTACCGTTTGTGACAGCATGGATGGACCTGGAGAGCATTGTGCTAAGTGAAATAAGCCAGTCAGAGAAAGACAAATAGCATATGATTTCGCTTATATGTGGAATCTAATGAACAAAATTAATGAACAAAACAGAAAGAGACTCATAAACACAGAGAACAGACTGACAGCTGTCAGAGAGGAGGGGACTGGGGAGCCGTGTGAAAAAGGTGAAGGATTTAAACAACAACAACAAAAAAACCCCTCACAGACACAGATACCAGTATGGTGATTACCAGAGGGAAAGGGGGTCAGGGAGGTAGAAGAGGGTAACATGGGGATAAATGGTGATGGAAGGAGCCTTGGGGTGGTGAACACACAATAAAAAAAGTCTTGCATGCCCTGGTTACTTGATTCCTACCTAACTGGCTTCCATACTGTATTGAGTTGCCTATATAAATGTGTATCAAAAGGAAATAAATTAGCAACGTTGTAGGTGTCCCAAGTAAGGCTTTCACATTCCCAGTAATCTTAGGCTCTGACCAGTGATCAGAAATCCCTTTTGACTGTCTTTATTCTACTGCCATCCTGTGGCAAAGTTGTGCCACTGCAGCACTGTGGGCCGGATGTAGCTGAGCAGAGGACTTCACACTCTACTCCTTAGGTCTGGGAAGGGGCTCCTTGGGGGGAGGGGAGTGCAATGGAAAGGTCTATTCAGGTCCCCCACCAGCGGGCAGGGGGCTGGGCGTGCATCACCAGTCTTGACTTGGTTTCTGTTTGATGAACTTTAAGGACACAAAGTACAGGGCCATGAAGCCACCACTGATGCCGATGAGGATGAAGTAAATGGCGTAGAGCGGGTAGGAGTCCAGTTGCATAGAGCTGAGGATCTGGAGACACAGACATCAGTGAGCTCCTTAAGAAGATGCTCAGATGGATGCCATGTACCGGGAGTCCAAGGCCTCGGCTACTTACTTTGTCTCCCGGAACAGGGATGGTGAGGTTGCCGACCGCCAGGGGGTAAGTTTGCCCTTTAAACTGAATCTGCATCAGCCCTTCGAAACACCACCGGAGGAAGGACACGTGGGAAACCCAGGCAGGCACTGAGGACAGCAAGAGACACATCATTCACACGGGCTAACGCCTTGCTCCCTGCTAAGTGCCCTGGGGAAAGGGTCATGGTAGCTCTGTTCCTGGGTAAGCAAGTCCCCTGAAGCAGCAGGGAGGGGAGGGGACAAAAGGTGAAAGGGCAGAGAGGCAGCTTGGGACATGGACTGGGATGGGGGACTAAGGAGAAGGTGGGGTGAGGGAGTGGCTGCAGAGTCACCCCATGTTGGTCCCTAACAACTGCAGAGAGTAAGTAACGAGGTATCCCTCCCAGCACATGCTCAGCCCCCCAGAGCTGATGCACTGTGGAGATTTAGCAGCCCCAAACTAGAGACTTTTGGGTCTGTGTCCTGACCCTGTGGAGGTGTGATGCTAAGGGGAGGAGGAGAAAGCTGAATCCTGCCTGTTGGGTCCAGAAAGGCCTGGCAGAAAGAGGAGCGTGTGGGGTGGGAGCTTCCGAAGAGCTGGGCGAGGCAGCAGGGAGCGAGCAGCTGGCCTCTCTCCCATGGATTCGCCCTTCAAAAGCTCACTCTACACAGGTGAAGGTTGAGAGGGGTGTGGAGGGACCAGCGTACAGAGATGAGGCTATTGTGTTGACCCAAGATTGGACGATAAGACCAGGGCCAGGTGATAAGGCAACGGGACATTTCAGAAAGACTTGGGAGGCAGAATGGACCTGGCTCACTGGTGATGTGGAAGGTGAGAGACGGTCAAGGGTGACTTCCGGGTGTCAGCTGGGGTTTATCAAAAAGTGTCATCCAGACCCCCTTGTGGAGTTATTCCCTTGGCAGGCAGGACAGCTGGCCGGGGCACCTGCTCCTTGAATTGGACCTAAATGATGATTTCTTGTATCCAGGCCAAAGCAGGCCTAAGCCATAGAAGGCCTTAAACAGCTTGACCAGGTGAGGGGAGCAAGCCTCACCTGTCCACAGGTTGTTCAAGCTTATCATGAAGCCCCCGGTCAGGTAGAAGGAGTTGTAGAGAGCGTTGCTGAAGAAAGAGGACATGTGGAAGGTGGGGAACAGGGCGGCGGCACACAGGGCCATGATCCTGCAGCAAAAGACGACCAGCCACACCAGCAGGAAGTGCAGCAGGAAGGGCTCAGGGCTCGGGCGCAGGTTGGCCATCCAGTAGGTGGGCATCCCAGAGATGAAGATGTAGACACAGTGCTCTGGAAGCTCCCCGAGGATCTGCAAAGAGCAGCCCTTGCAAGGATGTGGAGCCACTGTCTTCGTTTGCTGCTATTCTTTATGAACAGCTGAAGAGAGCAACCCCCCAGCGATGCCAACCTTCCCTCCCAGGGATGCTCAGGCTGCAGCAGGTAGCAGCGGGCGTGTGGTACACTTGAGGGGCTCACTGCTGGCTTCCCCCTGCAGATGCCATGTGCTCCCTTGCAGGCAGGTCAGTGCAGTTTCCCCCAGCGGGTATCTGCTCTCCTAAGACCTGATTTCAAGTTCCTACCCCTGGATTTCTGCCCAGGCCTCGAAGCTGTGTGGCCTTGAGACAGCCATGTAACCTCTTTGAGCCTGCACTTCCTTGCAGTGAGAATAGTAACCCCTGCCCGACCTGCTCCAGGGCACGTGGTGGGACTGGAGAGGTGATGTATGCTACGGGTTTCCCAGTTTTTCTTTTTTAGGTTTCTGCTGACCAGAAAGTGTCCTTCTTGGTCCACAGTCCTGGCCTTCTGGGAACTGTTTGGAAAAAATATCAAGTCTCTGATACTGCCCTAGGGAAGGTGGCAACTGCAGACAGTGACGGCTCCCTGGTTCAGCAACAGGCTTCTCTGTAACTTCTGTACAATGTGGTATAACGTTCTCTTCGCCCACCCTCCACTTGGGGTGGTCACTTGCTCTCAGCCCTGACCAGTCACCTTGGCAAAGAAGTATGGCCCGGTGGTGTACAGTCCGTCTTCCAGTTCATAGTAGAGCATCGCCCTCTCCGAGTGGCCTGAAAAGGGAGAGTGAAAAAGTGAGCTTAATGTAGAGTGTTTCTGTTTCCTAGTCTCTCCCAGTATAAATTAAAAGTAGTTATAGTGCCTAAATGTCTTCTATTTTTTAAAAAATTGAGTAAAACTGTCCTAGTTTAGATGTTTGTGACTCTGTGACTTGTGCATTGCTGTCAAGTATAAATCCTGCAAGGAGAGGAATGCCTACGACTCCTTGGTAATTTGCCTTCATTCGCACACTAATCTTCATGTGTGAACTTTGAAAACAATGATCTTTTAAGTCACAATCATGGCGACATTATTCAGTAAACGTGTTTTCTCTGGGAACTCAGAGCCCCGCAGGTGGGCTTTGGGCCAGTTCCGAGGGGTGGCTGACGCCGTGTGCTCTGGCTGCTCCAGGTGTGGCTGATCCGGAGCCAGGGACACTCACATTTGGCAATGACATCCAGGATCACGTTGAAGGGGATGAGGGCTCCGATCATGAACAAAAGGGCCGCCATGTCCATGAAGGAGAGCTTGACAGCCCCATGTCCGTAGTAGAGGAACCCGATGATCAGGGACATGAGGCAGGCCTCCGCCCCGTGGATGAGCAGGGTCGGGAGGTCTCGGAAGTCATTGGAAATCTGACGACTTAAAAAACACAAGAAAGAGGTGCCAAGGGCACAACAGACGCCCATCTTGTGACCTTGGCCATGCCATTCAATCTCAGTAATGCTCGTTGTTCTCATGTGTGACCACTTCACAGAGCCGCTGTGGGTATCAGGCGAGCTCACTGGTGAAAGCTTCCATCTCACGATCAATACTCAGTAAAGGATCATGTTACTTTTCTCATCGAAGTAGCTGCCCTGCGATTTCACCTGAAGAAGCCATCCCAAGGAAATGACTCAACAGGTACGTACAGAGGTGAGGAGGGATGTACAAAGATGTTGACTATAATTACTTGTAACGACAACAGCCTGAAAGAGTCTGGCCATCAGAATGGAATCAGCAATGGAATCAGCCGGTAAATGAATTACGGCCAGGTTGGAATGCCTGACCAGATGGGAAGTAAAGGTGCTAAGTAACCCTTCCCCCTAACCCCCCCCCCCCCGAAATGATTACAGAACAAAGAATAATATGCAAAGTATGATCCTGGAACAAAGAACAATAGGCAGAGGATAACCCCATTTACGTGCATGGAAGTGTCTAGGAAGGCTCACACCGAAACTGGCCTCTGGCTTCTTCCAAGGGCCGGTGTGACGGGGAACCTTCCCCTTCCGCTGGAGGTTCTCCGGTACTGTCTGAATTCTTCCTAATGACCCTACGAGATTCCTATGATCGCCTGGCTGGTAAGGATATTTTGATTTTGTTTGCAGAATAAAAGTTGCAGGGATGCTCGGTGTCACAAGGGACGGCCGGTGCTGTCTTGGTGATGCTGGGTTTTTTTTTTTTCCCCCAAATGATTGACCTCTTTAAATTCACTTCGAATTTCAGTCCCTCCCTCCTTCAAATTCACTTTAGATGGAAAGGGCTTAATCTGATATAAGACTTCCAGGGTTGGGGGGGGGGGGAATGAAATGGCAGACAGTTACCGGATCAGCGTGGTGAACTGCTGCACAGGGCCCGGCAGCTCGGTGGGAGTCGGGAGGGGCTCTGTGCCCCTTGGGAGGCTGTGAGGACGGAGAGTGTGTCATGGGGGCATGGGGGGGCCACCTTCGGGAGGGCTCTCGCCACCCAGAGCCACCCGGCCTGCCTCACCTCTTGGAACAAGCGCCCACGCCTGGCTCCCTGGCCTCCGCTCTCCACACGAAATCCTTGAAATCACATACTTTTTCCCGAAACAAGGCTGCAAGTGACTGTGCCTTCTCCGTGGTGGCCACTTCCTGCTCTCTGCTCTGCCGGTCTATGCTGGTCAGGTCCACTGTAGGTAGGCAGAGGATGTGGAGCCATGGACGACCTCTTCCCACACGTGCTCCCAGGGGAGGTCCGCCCGGCCAGGCGGAGCCGCATCTCTGGGAAGCCTCACTCAGGGCAAGGGCTGGGAGGTCCGGAAAGGGGCCACAGGGGAGAGCCTGTGCATGCTGACCCCCAGGCCCACACCCAGGCTCATGACAGGGACTTGGGACAGAGAAGGAGGCACTGGACCTTCACGTTCAAAGGCTGCACGCAGCACAGTTATGCCGCGGCTCCAACTCCAGCTGTGCAAGCAGCTTGTGATGAGGACTCAGCCTCCCAGGGGGACTGGCCAGGTGAGCTGGCCAGGCCGAGGTGGAGCAGTCTGGCCCCTCGGGAGTTCTGGTTCTCCCTGTAAATTAGTCATTTGGCTTTTTAAGCATCCTGCCCAAATGGGAGGAACATTTTAGCTGGAGGTGCCAGAGTCCCACCAACTGTAAATAAAATTCTCACTGCCCCCAGGGAAGGGAGCCAGCATGACAAGTCGGAGAGCCAGGCCGACCGCCTCCCACCTCCACGTCACCCTGTGGGGATACCTGGGCCCCAGACCACAGGCCTCCTCTTACAGGGCCACCGCAGTGCTAGAAAGGCACCCCTCCCGGTCACTGCCAAGGCCTTCCCAGCCCAGCCCCTCCCAGGCCTCCCCACACTTCTTCCTTGGTGTTGGGGGGTTACCCTTCAATCACTCTTCTTCTTCCCTCCTCCCATTTTCTTTTTTTTTTTTTTTTCAGATTTTTCAAAGTTTATTTTTAGACACAGGGGAAGGGAGGGAGAAAGAGAGGAAAAGAAACAACGATGCATGTTTGCCTCTCACCCACCCCCTACTGGGGACCTGGCCTGTAACCCAGGCATGTGCCCTGACTGGGAATTGAACCAGCAACCCTTTGCTTAGCAGTCTGGCACTCAATCCACTGAGCCACACCAGCCAGGGCTCCTCCTCCCATTTTCCTGGCACCTCTCGGGGATGGATAATGTCTGGGAGGGTCTTATAAATTGTGATATGTCCCCTCTTTGTACAAGGCTGGAGCTCAGAAAGCCAGATTCTCTGGGCACTGCCAAGCCCTGCACTCCAGATGGTGAGGGTCCCCAGCTCCAGGGCTTATAGGCAAGAGCCTCTACCAAAAAAGAAATAAAAAATACAAAGTAAAGAAAAAGAAAGTTTTTCTCAGGTCTGTTATGGGCATTTGACTCCTGGTAACTCCACTCCGGGGTTACTGCAACTTCTCCCGGTGGCCAGGTTGGCAGGTGCCCTCTGCCCCCTCATCTGGGAACAGCTGGCCTGAGGTGACACACTGGCCGGAAGCCCAGCTGGCGTCTGCGCACAGGGAGGAAGGGTGAGCTCTGTGCGAGTGGACGCAGGTTGAGGGCTGGCGGGTGGAGAGCGTGCCTGTCCTCCTAAGAGAGGGTTGGAGGGTGGGTGCTGGGAGGAGGGAGCAGGCAGTAGGGCCAGGAGGCAGGGTGGGGACGGGAGCACTGGCTGCGCATCCCAATTCTGCACCTTATGGCTGTGCAAGGGGTTTAACTCTTTGGATTCCCACCTTCTCATCTGTGAGGATGGAGATGACCTTGGCCTGGCAGGGCTTTGAGGGTCAAAGGGACACCCTCTTGTGATGGGGTGCCTTTGGGTCCAGTGTCTGCTCTCAAGGAGATGGTCCCTGTCACCAAGTTTGTGGCGAGT
Source organism: Glossophaga mutica (assembly GCA_039655065.1). Taxonomy (NCBI): domain Eukaryota; kingdom Metazoa; phylum Chordata; class Mammalia; order Chiroptera; family Phyllostomidae; genus Glossophaga; species Glossophaga mutica. The sequence continues at coordinate 142,825,109 of CM077308.1, forward strand.
CCCTTGCTGCACCAGGCTGTCCTAGGAGGAAGTCTGGGGCTCCAGCTACCTATGGGAAAGACAGGTGCTCCTGCATCTGTGCAGCCTGTCCAGCAGCCACTGTGCTCCTCAGCTTCCAGAGCAGGCACCTGGAAAGGCAGCTGTGCCCACGGGAAGAAGGACAGGTCCACGTTTCCTCTGAGGGCCAGATGCTGAGGGCTCAGGCCCGAAAGCGGAAAGGCATCTCTGGTGCTGATGGAACAACTTTCCTATCTAGAGATTCACTGGTAGAGACCACCACAAAGGCCCTGAGCTGGCCTGCACCCTGGGCCCTCCTCTGCCAGTGCTTGGGGGCCCCCTGTCTCTGTGGGTGCAGCTTTAAGGTTTTTCTCGAGGCCTCCCAATCTCAAATATCCTGTTTCTGTATAGAGTCTAAATAAAAACCACAATTCTAGAAACTGATTCAAACTCTCTTGGGTTATTACGTCCCCTCCAGCTTGGAGTATCCAAGTATCTTACCTATTGTGTACACGGGGGGGGGGGGCTATGCCAGAAGCTGCTTTTTTCATCTCTAGCATTTGATGCTTGGCAAGCTGACCCAGTCCGCCCACCCCCATCCTCAGTCCTGCTCTCCTGAGTCTTTCCACCAGGCCCTGGGGAGCACCGTGCACCAGGTCACAGGCCCGGCTGGCTCACCGTAGAAGTCGGCAGGGTTGCTGTAGCGAGGACAGGGGTAGCCGACTGCCGTGAAATACTGGACCATGTGCTGGGCTGCCCCCAAGTAGATGGTGATGCCAGATGCCATCAGAAGGACCAAGTCGAACAGCCTGAAGATGTCCGACCGAGGCTGGTGGAGGGAGACGAGCACCAGCCGGTTGCCTTTGGCCAGCCTGGACAGGGTTTTCACCAGGTTGTGGGCCGTGAAGCTGTCGAGCCCAGAGGTGGGTTCATCCAGAATGAGGATTCCTTCCCAACAGAGAGAGGAGCCTGGTAAGTCGGCAGGTCTCTGGCTGGACCAGGCCAAGCCAGGTGGGCGACACGGGCCCCCTCATGTCCACCCGGTACCCTCACCTGGGTTCCACAGAAGCTGCACCCCAATGCTGACTCTCCGCCGCTCGCCCCCTGACACCCCCCGCACATAGGTGTTCCCCACGCGAGTGTTGGCACACTGCCGCAGCCGCAGCTCCGCGATCACGTCATCCACCTGAGGACGAGAGGAGTCCAGGGCTTCTGAGGCCACCTCCATGGGCTTCCCTGACGTATTTTGCCCCAGAGTATAAAAACGCTTGCTCCTCTGGACGGGCGTGAAGCTCCAGCTTCCATTTCTCTGGTCCACGCTTTGTTCCCTGATCTGCCCACACAGCCTGAGCAGTTGCCGTGGACCACACCAGGTGTTGGGAATGCGGCCTTGTCTCAGGACAAGACAGGTGGGCTCCCTGCTCACATAAAGGACCACGAAACAGGAGGACAAACACTCATCACACATTTTGTCGCCTGCCATGAAGGGAGCCAACTGGCCTGAGGGCCACAGGGCTTTAAAGGACAACTGAAGGGCTGGGCTGCACACATGGTGGGCTTTTCCAGGTGGATGGGTAATGAGCTGGGGCCTGGGTCACCGAGGGCAGGGAAGGACGTCATGGCTTTTGGGGTCACCGGGGTCGGTTAGTTACCCTTTTGTCACGCTGGGCCTGGGAGAAGGCTCTGGGCAGGCGCAGCTGGGCCACAAAAGCCAAGGTCTCGCGGACAGTCAGGTTGGGGAGCAGGTGGTCGTGCTGGCGCACGTGGGCCACGCACTTCCTCACCAGCTGCGGCGTGCTGGGCTGCCCGTTGATCCAGATGTGGCCTGACTTCACTTTGCCGCCATGGCCTCGCCCGGTGATTACGTCCAGCAAAGAGGATCTCCCGCAACCTGCAAAGCCACCAGAGCCTTCCTGAGATCAGGGGCCCTGCCAGGCCAGCCTGGACACCGCTGCTGCCTGCACAGTCTCCAACTACCCTGGCCTGCTCTGTCCTTGCAGAAGCAACCTGTCCTAGGGAAGCAGCACAGCACTCAGCCCTGGGTGGGGCGGCTCCAGCAGCTGGGGCTCTGGGCCTGTGCCCACAGCCAAGCGGGGCACCCTCAGGGTGCTGGTGGCTCATTGGTGCGGGTGTGGAGGCCAGGTCGCCACTGGGAGAAGGATGGCCAGCCTGTGCCTGCAGGGCCTATCTCTTCCCTCAAAAGCAAGGCTGGTGTTAATTGCCCTGTGAAGTGTCACTATTTTGGGCTGACAGACATGCCAGCAGTGTCCGCATTCAAGCTGACTTTGTGGGAAGGACTGATTTGGAGAATGAATAGGGCGTCTTTTAAAAATGCAAAAGTGCATCTATTTACAGAAATAAGGGAGGAAAAAACAGAGAAGTAACAGATGTGGAAATGATTTAAAAATATGAATCAGGCCTGATCTAACTCAGATCAGGGTGACTGCATCCTATACACGTGTGTTCTGAGTTCCTCCCCACCTTTTACATGCCCTTATTTTATCAATAACACTTTTTACTCTCTCTAAAAATGGGGCAGGGGGGGTGTCCATGGCATATAAATTAACAGCATCCTCTTCTGAGTGACCCGGCAATTGCTATCGATCTGGGGAAGGGTGTGTCACTGCGTGCCGGGTTCTGCTCAGGCCCCGGGCCTGAGAACACCTCGTGCAGACAGGCTGGGAGGAACTCTGTCCACTTCCCCCAGGTGGGGGTTTGGTTTCCTTACTCTAAATTCCTTTTAGAGACCAAATTTGCCAAGTTGCTCCCAAACCAGGAAAGTGCCATGTACGTCATGCAGCAACTCTGCTCCACAAGCCCAGTGCTGCCTGCGGGCAGCGCCACGGCCCCTGTGCAAAAGCCAGACATCCAGACGCTTCCCCAGGGGTCCGTCTGCAGAGGAACACAGGTTTTCAGTGTGGAAAGGGACCTTCCCGCTGCCTCCTGAGCACACCTCCTTCAAGATCTCTGAGAAGTAGGGGTCTTGTGATGCGTCCCCTCTTTGGGCAAGGCTGGAGCTCAGAAAGCCAGATTCTCTGGGCACCGCCAGGCCCTGCACCCCAGATGGTGAGGGTCACTTGCTCCAGGGCTTATAGGCAAGAGCCTCCACCAAGAAATAAAAACAAAATAAAAAGTAAAGAAAAAGAAAGTTTTTCTAGGGTCTGTTATGGGCATTTGACTCCTGGTAACTCCACTCTGGGGTTACTTCAGTTTGTCCCAGTGGCCAGGTTGGCAGGCGCCCTCTGACCGCTCATCTGGGAACTTAAATGGAGCAAAATACCAGGAGAGAAGCCAGAGAGGTGGACCCTGGCCCCGTGCTCTGCTTGGCCTGGACGTCAGCTCCAGTCTCTGGGAGCACAGGGTGCTTGGGCAACATTCGACGGGACTGTGGGACTCCCACTCTGGGAGGGGAAAGGTCACGTTTCCTGAACAACACTTTGTGGGAGGGGCGGGTAGCCTTCCCAGCACCTCATGAGCCAGGAGAAAACACCCAGGCCTCAGGACCCTCATGAAATGGCTGGAATTTCACTGGAGAACACCTGTGAGCTGCTGCTTCAATGGATGTAGCTAAAATGCCTGAGGCTGTTTTATTTTATTTTTTTTTAGCATTGTAACCAGAATTTTTTGTGTGTGAGAATAGAGTAACAGTCACAGGAAGTACTATGGAAAAACCTTTCTAGGAAGTCATCTTAATAATTTCAGCCAAGTAAACCTGAAGCCAAACACACTGAGCCGAGGGTCAGAGGACCTGGAGGCTGCGTGGGCCACCTCCCCACACCCTGTCCTGAGCAGCACGCCAGGGAGCTGACAGCGGCCGGGCTGCGCATGGCGTGGTGAGGGTTAACCACGATGACTGTAAGGCTTTGTGGGAGCACCTGGTAAGGCCCCCTGTGTCTCCTAGATCCTTAGTTCATAAAGAGAAAGCAGATATGACCAGAAAAGCCACAAGGAGTTAGAAATAGAAATAAACCTGGCTTCTGAAGTAGCAACTTTTCTTGTTTAGATCAGAATTGCAGGAACAGGGCCATGCGGGTGGGACTTGGCGGGTGGGGGGCTGTGCCCGTTACAAAGTGCATTCACACACAGCTGATCTTTGGTTAGACAATAAACAGAACTTCCCTATCTGATGACTGTAAAAATCTGGAGTAGATGTCCAAAAAGTTGACTAGTCTGGAAATGATTAATTAGAGGGGCTAAAGTGCTGTCTGTTACACTACACGAGGCAGAAACGCCTCACTCTGAGATTACAATCAGGAGACCAAAGTTCCTGCTCCAAGTCTGCCTGAAATGGACATCCTCAGGCTGTGTGTGTTTGCGTGTGCACGCACACGTGTGTAGGGGCTGGGGGAAGACACTCTGGAAATACGGCGGGCTAGATAATTGAAAAACCCTCCTCTGAAGTTGCTTCCAAACAAGTAAGGAGAAGGAAAGGTAGAGGACAGTGACAGGACCTAACTCTGTTCTCCAAGCCTCCCTGCAGCCCCAGCGTTCTGCATTTCCAAGTCTGGCCTGTGGACGTGGCTGCTGGAGGCCCTCTCAGGACCCGGGTCTGCGTGTGTGGTGGGAGGCCGCGCTCAGACTTGGAGGGGCTGTGTCTACTCGCTGTCTGACCCTGTGAAACCAGGAATCTGACTGTGGGGAACCACGAATGCTCTGGTGGCAGAGGAGTCCCTGGAAAAGATTCTTCCATTCTGAGGCTGCCTGATGATCTTCGGAAAGTTTCTGCCTTATCTCCACAGAGGCATTACAGACAGAACCCCTGGCTGCAGCTCAAGGGGCACACCCCTCGTTCCACTCCAGCAACTCTCAGCGACCACCTGAGAGCTGCTCGATGGAGGAGCAGAGAATCGAACCCAGGTCTGTCTGACCCAGAACCTGTGCTCTCAGATGCTCTACCGGAGTATCCCACTGGTCAGTAAACGGTTCTATGAGAAGCCCCCATTTGTCCAAGGGCCATTCTGCATCCCACTGCCCCACTCTCTGCCCTCAGCCATACCTGAGCTCCCTATGATTGCCAGCATCTGCCCACTCCTCACTTTGAAGCTCAGGTTCTGGATGCCCAGCTCACATGAGTCCTTGTGAGATGTCCAAGGCATCTTGAACTGAGCCAGCCGCTCAAACCAAGGCACCTGGGAGGCCGTGTCCACCTGTGGGGAGACATCAGCAGGCTCCTCAGAGAGCTGGATGGCTCAGGAGCTTCAGCAGCTGCTGTGCAGCTCGCTACAGCAGGCACCCCTGCTGATGCACCACAGGCCCCAGGAGCTCCCCACCAGGGCCTCCCAGACTCAGAGGCTGGAGCCCCCCATGCTGAGAGCCTGAAGTTGCCGTTTCCAAGCCTGAAGATAACATGTGGAAAATACGTGTAATAGCAGAATAGGGAAAAAAATACAATATGAAGTAAAATGATGTTGTCCTTACTCAATAATAATTGTAATGCACTAATAATGTACCGAGTATTTACTATGTACAAGGCATTGTAGTAAGCCATTTCTATGCATTATCTCGATCTCCATTGCAAACCCATTACACAAGCATGATTATAATCCCTGCGCTACAGATAAAGCTTGGAGCTAAGGACCTTGCTCAGAGGCACATGATGGCGAGTGGCAGCACAGAGAGGGGTTATGGCCTGGTTCATTGACCTGTCCCACTCACCTCCACAGGGAGCCAGCACTGGGCCTCGAAGGTTCACCATCCCAGGCCCCAGCGTATGCCACCTGGGCCACCTGGGTCTTCCCCTGGGGAGGTGTGGAAAAGGGGGTCTTTGGATATGACTGGGGCAGGGGTTGTTCCTGACACTCCCTGAAAAACCCTTGCACTCTGAATGTTTTTATAAGCTCCACTGACAGCACATTTTACCAAAAAGTACACAGATAAAAAATTTCTACATGAAGTCCATGACTTGGTCCATAGTGTCGTACCGCTGTTGACATCTTTGTTTTGATAACTATGTTACCGGGAAGCAGGATGTTGCATCAGGGGAAGTGGGACAAAGGGTAACGGGAACTCTGGGAAAGTCTGTACTATGTTTGCAACTTTTTCAAAAATGTAAAGTTATTTCAAAATATAAAATTAAAAAGGAGTTTTAGAGATTCCCCCCTATTGAGTCACATGGTTTGCTTCATGGTTGAGCCAAGGCCTCATTCTCTATTTTTGCCCCCAAACCGCCTGCTACAGAAAGTGCAGCTGCAGGAAGTCTCCGCCGTCCTTGGACCCATCACCAGGGGCAGCAGCTTGGACCGGCTCCGTCTTTGGGAGCAGATGTGCCCTCCCCTCCTGCTTAGGGGACTGTTTGGCCTTCCCTGCCCGCTCTTCCCACCTCGTTCTTAGGTGTGCCTCTACCTGGTAGCTGAGGCCTTGGACTTCCAAGGTGTTGGACTTGCCACTGTAGGTGAAGTACAGGCTGTTGTCACTTTCAGAGGAGAACAAGCTGTCCTGGAGGTCCTGCAGGGAGGCACGACAAGGTGAGGGGCTCCTTCAGGAGCGGCTGAGGACACAGGATAAAGCAGAGAGGGACCCCCAACAGGCAAGAGCAGAAGCTGGCGTGGCTGAGATCCCGAATTGGCAAGACATGGGTTTGGGGAAGTGGAGCCCAAGAAAATAGGAACCTTGATGAGAGCGCATCTACTCTTCCCTGCAGAGAGAGCTTTCAGACTTGCCCCCGAAGTGCAGCTCCGGCCCCTGAGAACCTCTACTGCAGGCTGGTGGAAGGGACATGAACCCAAGCAGCCCATGATGGACAAGATGCAGTCTCGGGACCGGAGGGAACTTCGTGAGCCTCTGTGCTCTGGGAAGATGTGAGCTGGGAACTGCCCTTTAACTGCTCTTCCCTGAATCTGACTCAGTAGCTCCTCCTGCCAAACAGACTTTACACAGGCAGCGTGTGAGAGGACAACATCGAGTTGCTGTTATCGTTGGAGGGTGGATGGGCATCGAACAAATCGATGTTTTGTGGTATCAGCGGATAGCTTTGCATGGCATTAATCATCTGCAGTTCTGAATTCCTTCCATTTTATCAATTCAATCATTTAATTGTTGAGGCAAAAAAAACCCAAAAAACCCACAAAGCAGTGTCTAGCAAAGTTTCCGTTTCTCAATGCGTTCAAATTGTCCTCCATTTCTGTAGTGCAGGGAAAAGTGTGTGTTTGCGAACAAACTCCTGTTGACTCCCATCTTCTTCCCTCAGAGGAGAGTCCCTTCAATCAGCGAAGCAGCCGGCGGACACTCACTGGGGCCCACATCCCGCTTCTGGCACAGGGTGTGGGATGAAGAGCCTCGGAGAAGCTTAGATGCTAGTGGATGAGACAGGTGATGAGGGTGGAACAGTGCAGGCCAGATGCAGAGGCACCCGATGGGGTGCGTTTCTACTGTGCACACGATTTGCTGGACGTGAAAACTTTGTGATTCGTGTACAAACAACACCCGACAGTCCTTGTCAAAGCCTCCCTGCAGTGGCGGAGGCGAGAGGTCCTAGGAAAGGACCCTGCAGAGCCGTGGAAGTGGAAGGATGTGAATACAGGTGACAGTCAGTGGCAGGCCCACTGCGGGTAGTCCCCCAGATTTCTGGGGGAGTATGGGAACGGCAGACCGTAGCTACTTACCTTGCTTAAAGTTAGAACTATTACCATAAAGATCTTAAAGGATAGAGAAGAACGTGGGAGTGATGAACAGCTAATTTGGCAGAAGCAGTGCTTGCTGTCTTTGGGGAACAGGGAGCAATACATAGGGGTGGGGGGCGGGCTTCAGAGCTTTTGGTAATTAGTAGCAAGTGCATGAGGGTTCGCTATTCTTTAAACTGAGCTGTCTGAAATATTTCAAAATATGTTTTTAAATTGAGAGAGCTGGCCAGTGAGTAGAACTCCAGATTTCTACTCCTACCTCAACCCCAAGCTGCTAATGCCTCCCAGGCAGAAGCCAGAGGTGGGGTGGGGGACGGGGGGTCTGCCCCCTCAGAGGTGGGCAGTGAAGCTCCTGAGAAGATGAAGAGCAGATCGGAAAGCTGCTGGATTCCAGCAGGGCTGCGGCCCTGACCCTCACTCACCACCTCCACCACCAGCATTCACGCGGCCTAGACTTACCTCTTCATTTTGTTCCATTATCAGAAATTCTATCAATTGCTAATATGTATCTTGTTTGTCTGTCTGTTTGTTTTTAAACAGCAAGTATCTGCAGGAAGGATCTCAGCCAATAGGTATAAGACATGTGTTAGCTCAGAGATTGTGTCTGCGGACAACACCTGGCCCTCACAGGTTAGATTTCCGGGCTGCTGGGAAAGGCAGGTTGGACATTTTGGAATCTGGAGCAGGATGTGGAGGGGAATCTCAAGCCTGGGGACGGGGGTTCCCCTTTCCAGGCAGGTGGGTGCTCCGAGGACATGGCGGATGCTGGGGCCCAGAGGAAGGAGGCAGCGGGATGGAAAGATGGGTAAATGGCAGCAGAGCGGTGCGGGCGCCCTGCCCCCCAACTTCCCCTGCCCCTTCACAGGGACAGGTCGGGGCAGCCCAGACTTGGCCACCATCAAGGGACTGTGCCTTCGGGAGCAACGCAGGCAGCTCAACTTTCTGAAAAAAAGAGAACTTATGGCCTCTGTTCCATTTTGAAATATTTTCGTTGGCTCCCAGGAAGGATTTGTTAGACTCTTCCTGAGGTTTTGACAAACTCTCTGTATTTTTCAAATACTTAAATATCTATTCGGCTGACATCTTAATCAGTGTGACTGTCAGAACATCACTTGAATTTCTGACAGGTGACACCCAAAAAAGCAAAAGCGGGTTTATTTGTAGGTAACCAGCTTGGCTCCTGGGGGGCTACACTGTAATTTCTCCTTCTATTAACTTCTGATCAAGTTCTTGAGTCAGAAGCATAGGGAGGAAGGAACCGGGTAGCGCAGGGCACATGGTCCTTGTCCTAAGACGAGGAGCCCCTGCCTTGGGCCCATAGCCACATGCTGAGGGCCCGAGCCTGGGGACGCTCACAGGGCTGGCCCTTGGCTGAGGGGCCAAGCTGGGCCTTTTCTCGAACGTTCAGATCAGATCTTGCACAGCTCTGCCCCGAGGCCTGAGCCCCTCTCATCCTCCTCTGGTCATGACCCTGCCCGTGGACGGAGGAGTCTGCCGGCTAAGGGCACTGCCACTCCAGAAACCCAGGACCCCAAATTCCCTGTGCAAACGACCCCACCCCACTCTCAGGGCCCATGTGAGCCTTGCCCCAGGCCTGTCCTCCCGCACTGCCCGACTGGGCACCCCAGGCCAGAGGGGCATTTGTCTGTGTGGAGTGTGCGTGGAATGTGGGTGGGCAGGAGGGGTGTGTGAGGGCTGGGCACAGATGGGGCACGGGCGGTGGTAGAGCCCGCAAGCTGGTTTCCCCATGCCAGCACACGCTAGTTGTCCCCTCCAAGAGGTCTTAGCATTTTTATTTTATTTTATGGATTGATTTCTGGAGAGAGAGAGACAATGATTTGTTTTGCCACTTATTGATGCATGCATTGGTTGATTCCTATATGTGCCCTGACCAGGGATTGAACCTGCAACCTTGGTGTATGGGGACAACACACTTACCAACTGAGCTACCCAGCCAGGGTCGAAGTCCCAGAATTTTTAAATTTGCACTTGGCATTCCAGATTGGGGGAAAGGTATATGAAGGTAAGAGGATAGAAACTATTTTTAATTAACAGTTCTTAGCTTGACGAATAACTATAAAATATCTAGACATATGATACGCAGCCCTCATCATCTTGTTCTCTTGGTACCTTAAGTAACAGAATTGGAGGGAAGAGAATTGGAAATAATAACAGCGTTCCTGAATGCCGGCTTCAGGCAGTCCTCTGCCTCCTGAGCTCCGAGCTCCAGACCTTCCAGACAGAAAGTTAGTTATCCCTGAGCTTATATCCTATTCAGGCTGTGAGCATTGCGGTCTTGGCTCCGGGGAGTCACTTTTGGTGGGGACTGGCCCCATGGGGTGTTCGGTTCCTCGGGTCTGGCTGAAGTCAGCAACTCAAGGCCAGCCCAGGGGCGCTATGGCCTTCCCCGTGTGGTCCCTGTCTTTTCTCCCTCTTCCCCAGAGCAGGAAAAGACGGAAGGGTAGGGTGGGGTGAGGCAAAGGTGGAGGGTGGGGATCTGTTGTTTTTCAAATTTCCTACTTAGCCTCCCGCTGCAAACCCCACCCACAACCCAACTTCAGTCCAAGGCCATTTCTCTGGCAAAAGTTTCTCACATAACATGAAGGCAGAAACCTTGGGCCCCAACCTCTTAGCCCCTGGCTGGCACCTCTTCCTTTGGCGCTCTCTGGGATTTCTGCCTGCTGTAGCGATATTTTGAACAGAAATTTCGATATTTGCATAAATGCTACCTGCCCTCCTATCTCACCAGTTTACTGTCACTGAGCTTCTGAGCTCGACGGCCACACAGACAAAGCAGATCCCTGAGTCCTGGCGTGTGTGAGCACATTTCTGTGGCGGAGTCTCATTTGTAAAAGCTGGGGCTGCCCAAGTCGCCAAGAAGAACATCATTTCCCTGTAGGCGCACACCTCAGGGCGAAAGTGACCTGGGAGGCCCCCACCAGGAGTGTTAAGGACCCCTGAATCGCCACCCCCATCAGCCCTTCGATGCCCAGCAAATGGACTCCTGCTGCCCGTGGCCCTGGTGCTCAGGTAGGACAGAGCTTCCTGAGGGAGGGTAGTGAGGTCCGATCCACCCCGCCCACCAGGACTGATGGGACTCCCCAGCACTCACCAAGGCATCTTGGGGAGCAGCCCTGAAACCAAGCCCTGTGTCTTCTGGGGCCATCTCAGCCATGGGGCCCACGAGCTTCCGCACCCCTTGCTGCCGGTTCCTTTGGACCTTAGCTGTCACCTGCCAGTGCCAGTGTTTTCTCTCTGTCCCAGAGCTGAGCAACCTCTGGACCTCGTTTGGTGAGCTGCCATCTGTCTCCCAGCATTCCTCTCTGGCAAACGCTCCTACAAACACGGCATGTGTGTTCTGCCCACTGCCATGTGTTCTGGCTAAAGGTACATCAGATAATGGCATCTGTGGCCAAACCCTGTGCTGCCTCTGGGGAGGCTTCAGGAGGGCTCTGGGGCCAGGTGAGGAGCAGGCGGGGCCATCTGCTGCTGTCTCCTGAGCCGAGGCCACTCAGGGGAGGGTCAGGCACCAGAAAACCCTCCTGTCTTTGCTGCCTGTTGACCATGAGTGAACTCCCACCTTTGATCCCCCTGGGGTCCTCAGGACTCCAAATAAACAAAGGTTTCCAGTGCTCGCCAGAGGAGGTTCCTACAGCTGCGTCAAAGCCTCGACACAGCCTGGGGGTTCTCCATGTCTCCTACAGTGTCAGGTAAGGCGGGCATGGCCCAGGACAGCTGCTGTCCTCACCCCTCTGCTGGCTTCTCACTAATGGGGGCCGGGTATGGCCGCTTTGACCCCCTATGGAGTGGATCCTCATGGAGAGAGGAGAGGGAAGGGCCGCCAGGGATAAATGAGGAACAAGGGTGAACGCCACCCCCACCCCCCAAAGGCTGGACCGGGAAGCTGTGCCAAATACCGCAGCTGCGCTCTGCCTCATGCCCCATGCCCCTTGCTCCTTCCTGTGCGTCCCCCTCGTGTGCGCCCTGTTTGATGTGGGTGGAGAGGCCCTGGGGAGTGGGGGCGCTAGCAGCACCAGGTGTAATGAAGCCCGGTGAAAAAATGCAGGGTTAGCCGAGGGAACATTGCCACCGCCCAGCAGCCAGAGAGCTGGAACTCAGAGTAGCTGCCGGGCAGGTGCCCTACACAGGTGATCTTCGGTCCCTGCTGGCCAGGATCTACAGAGCAGGCCGCTGAGGCTTAAACACCCTTAGAAACTTGTACGGAGACAACTGGGGAGGGGCAGAGCTGGCCTCAGTGCTGGGGGACGAAGGTGCGGCCCCTCCCAAGAGCCCACTCTGCTTGTCCCCTCTGGGGTTTCCTTTGCAGCCATCGCGCCAGGCCCTGGTGGGACTTCGCATCTTGCAGGCAGCGGTGGAACAGGCAGATCCTGAAAGACGTCTCCTTGTGCGTGGAGAGCGGGCAGATCGTGTGCATCCTGGGGAGCTCAGGTGGGCTGAGGGGGCGTGCTCTACTTTCTCGGCGAGGGCTCCGAGGAGGCCGTGCCTTGATTTGAGGAAATCCACTTAGAGGAAATGGGTTTAAGTTGTTACAGGAAGTCTGTAAGAAGTTTAAAATGCAACAAGTTTGATATTAAAATAAAATTCAATGACATCTCTGTCAATAGAAGGAACCTGATGTGAAATCTTTAGAAAGATCCTTGCAGAACAGTAAAATTGTGCCTGATCTGTAAGTTAATTCATATTTCAAAGTACGCAAAGCACCCAGCACAGTGCCTGGCATACAGGGGTGCTCCGCAAACACAAGTCTGTACTCTGTCTGGAGATAGGAAAAGGAAGAGAATAAGCACAGAGATGCCCATTTATTTCCTGTATTCATCGGTCCTTTGAAATCATGATATATTTCAAACATACAGGCAAGAATAGAAAATGGAAGAATGTTCATGTGTTAACATCTGGCTTTATGAATCTTATTTTTAAAAGATTTTATTTATTTATTTAGTTATTTACCCCACAACCCAAGCCATGTGCCCCAATGGGGAATCGAACCAGCAACCCTTCAGTTCATAGTCTGGAGTTCAATCCACTGAGCCACACCAGCCAGGGCAAGGCTTTATAAATCTTAACATAACCATATTTACTTCAGATCCTTTTTTAGAGGAATTAAATACTACAGATCCCGGTGAGGCTAGGTGCCCATTTCCCAGCGCACCCTTCTTCTCTTTCACGGTAACTGCACTGGAGGCGGAATTCAGTGCCTGTGAGGTTCCCTGCGTCAGCCACTCACCATCCGGGGAGGGTGAGGCCTCCAGAGAGGCAGCTCCCTGCGGCTGAACGCGATGCCCTGGGAGGGTCACCTCCGGGAATCCTCAGCAGCTGCGGGATAGGGGCTCCGGCCCTGAGAGGAGGTCTGTGGGACACACCACGGTGTCCACGGCACCATGTCATCCTGCACATTTTAACACGGAAAGGTGCTGACACGTCGGCTTCACGGAGGAGCCACTTGACTGAGTTCTTGTTTGCAAGTTGTCGCCGCGTCCTGACTCTCCTCCACTGGCATTACTCTCTTCAGTAGAGATGGTAGTGGGAGCCTGTGGTTACAGTGTCAGCCTCTTTCAGCCCGAGGGGTAAATCCACAGCCACTCCCCTGCTGCGGGGGTGGGGGTGGGGCCGGGGGCATGGGGGGGCAGCAGCCTGATGGTGATGGCAGGGTCAAGATTAAATGAAAAGGAATTCACTGACTAAAACTTCCAATTTCCCCAGATTTCCTGTCCGTCCCTATTTCCAATTTTTTAACCATTTCTCACTACGTAACAGCCAGCGGCATTCTGACTTTCATTTTAATAATTATACCATACTTAGAAAAGAACAAAAGCAGAGTTATTGCTGTAATAATTCGTCACTTGCTGCCTTCGAGGTGTAGGATAAAAACGGTGGCTTGTAGCACACTGAGAGGACTGAACCCCCCTTCTCAGAAGTGTGTCCTGCGAGCTGGCATCACACTTTGTGCACATCTCGGGAGGACAGTGCTGGGGGTTCTCGGTCTGGGGTCCGGGGCTCATGGGCTTGTTTCTGATGACACCTCATCGTGGTTTGCTGACAATGTCCATCCTTTCAAATTGAACATGAATTCACAATAGACTGCAAGTTCTACAAGAGTGGGAGCCCCCACCCCTCCCTGCTTTATCTTCCACAACTAGAACAGGGCTGGCCACATAGTAAGTGCTTAATAAATTTTTGTTGAATCAATAAGTAAGCCAGTGAACCAATTTTATAAATCACTCTTAGTGTTTTATAAAATGACATGATTTCATCAGTGTCTTATCTAAAGCAGCATTGCTTATCAAATCTTTATTAGTGAGGCTAAAGATTACTTTGATGTTCAAAATCTCACTAAGGAATGGTTCAGTCCAAGCTGGCCTAGGTCATTCAATATCCTAGGGAAAGATAACTTTATTTGACTCATTATTTGCTATCAGTTAGGACCCAGACTCTGTGCTGCATGTTACCTTGCAGAAGACTAGTTACGAACGATTTCTGTCCTTTTAGGCGAGATAACCCCGAAGGTCATGCATGCATGGTTTTGTTGCCCTGTATGGCATTAACAATTTTTGTTTCTTTTCCCCCATTTTTAATGTAGTAAAATACACATAACATCAAGTTTACTATTTTAACCATTTTTAAAAGATTTAAAAATTTATTTTTAAAGAGAGGGGAAGGCAAGGAGAAAGAGAGGGAAAGAAATATCAATGTGTGGTTGCCTCTCACATTCCCCCCACCTGGGGACCTGGCCTCTAACCCAGGCATGTGCCCTGACTGGGAATTGAACCAGTGACTCTTTGGTTTACAACCTGTGCTCAATCCACTGAGCTACACCAGCCAGGGCCGTTTTGACCATTTTTAAGTGCACAGTTCAGTGGTATCAAATACATTCAGTGTTGTGCAACCATCACCACCGTGCATCCCCAGAACTCGGTCCCTCTTGCAGAACCAAAGCTCTGTACCCCCTAAACACTAACTCCTTCTCCCCTCCCCTCGGCCCCTGGCAACCATTGTATTTCTGCCTTTATAATTTTGACTACTCTCATTCCCTCCTATAAGTGAAATTATACAATATTTGTCTTTTCGTGACTGGCTTACTTCATTTAGCATGCTGTCTGTCCTCAAGGTTCATCCATGTGGTCGAAGGTTGCAGAATTTCCTTCCTTTTTAAGGCTGAGTACTATGCCATCATGTTACGTGTCTCCTTTTTGCTTATCCATTCATCCATTAATGGATGTTTGGGTTCTCACTGTTGTGAATAATACTACCATGAACAAGAGTATACAAATATCTCTTTGAAAGCCTGCTTTCAATTCTTTGGGCGACACGCAGAAGTGGAATTGCCGGATCATATGGTAACTCTTGTTTTACTTTTTTGAGGACCTGCCACACTGTGTTCAACAGCAGTTGCACCATTTTGCATTCCCACCAACAGGGCCCAGGCGTTCCGGTTTCTCCCCATCCTTGCCAACACTTGTTACATACGTCCTGGTGGGTTTTTTTTTTTTTTTTTTTTTTTATAGTAACTGACCATCCTAACGAGCATGAGCTGGTATCTCATTGTAGTTTTGCTTTGGAGCTAGCTCCCTAATGATTAGCGATGTTGAACATCTTTCCATGTGCCCATTGGCCATTTATATATCTTTACAAAAATATCTATTCAAGTCCTTTGCTCAATCTTGAATCAGGTTGTTTGGTTTTTGTTGTTCAGCTTTAGAAGTTCTCTATATATTCTGGAATTAATCCTTTGCCAGGTACATGGTTTGCAAATATTTTCTCCCATTCTGTGGATTGCCTTTTTACACTAAGGATAGTGTCTTTTGATGCACAAAAATTGTTGAATTTTTATGAAGCCCAATTTGTCTTTGGTGTCATGTCTAGGGCATTAACCATTTCTTTGTCTGACTTTGCAACTTTTTCTAACCTTTTATTCTCCACTGACTATATGTAGTGTGTAAAATGAACTTTCTTGTCCTGCTGGTACCTTCATTAATGAGTTAATAAATATTTGACACACATTCAAAGAAGACTGTATTAATGATCTATTTCAATGTAAAAAAACATCTCACTAAACTAAGTGGCTTAAAACAATAAAAGTCATTTATTATCTCAGAGGGTTTTCTGAGTCAGAAATTTGGAAACAGTCCCATAGTTCTGCCTGGCATCACTGATGAGGCTGTAGTCAGAAGCCAGCCGAGGCTGCTGGAGGGGGCTGGGGCGTCACATGCCGGCAGGCAGGTTGGTGCTGGCTGTGGCTCAGTGAGAACGTGTGGCACGGGGAGAGCAGGAGGCCCAGGACAGCCCCTGAATGCCACTCACAGGGGCTTTGAAAGAGTAGCCAGACCAGCAGGACTAAACCAAGAGGAGGAAGTGGCATCAAAACCGAGAGAGAAATTTACAGAAAAGGGCAAATAACACTGTTGGAAGTTACTGGGAGGTGTGATGACATGCAGGAAGGTGCCCACTGTATTCGGTGACAAGGAAGTACCTTGCTAACCACAGGGAGCCCGCTTCTGATGTAGTGATGGGACTGGCATCCAGGCTACAGGACGCTGGGCCTTTCTGCCAGAACTGAGGTCGGATGCTGGAAATGTAAGGCCAGGTGGCTTCTAGTTAGAGAACCACATGCAAGGCCTGATACAGTGATGGGGAAATTTCAGGGCACATTTTGAAAGACAACCCCAATAAAGTCACGTTTCATTCCTTTACAATCGTTCTGCTCGCTTCCCCACACTGACCTCTACCCGGACACTCTGGGGTGAATTCTGAGCTTTGTCAGCCATGGGGTAGAAGATAACTGTTAAGAGAGTGTGTCTGGCTTCTTCATCTTTGCATCCCTTTCAGCAACAAGCAGTTTCTTTACAATTTTGGAACAAAACATTTTCTCTTGGTTTCGCACAGGTCATCACCACATTCAGGCAGCAGCTTCGTACAGCTCCCTGGTGGGACAGGCCCTAGCAACAACCCCTGAACTGTGCCCACCGCTGTCAGTGCCAGCTGAAGCCAATCCGGTTTTACAAAAGGGCTCGCTAAGCCAGAGCTTTTCAAATTCTGATATGCATGGAAATTACCCAGGAATCTTGTGAAAAAGCAGACTCTGATTCCGTGTGGGCCGGGGGCCTGAGACTTTGCACTTCTAATGAGCTCTCAGGGGATGCTGATGCCACTGGTCCCCAAAACACACTTACTTAGCAGGGCTCTAGGCAGTGTTGCTACTTTCAGGAACCACCAGTCCATCCCAGGGGACCACAGAAAGAAATTCAGATGTCTAGGAGCAGATGTTTCCAAGAGCCCTGATTTTCCTGTTATTTTGAGCTTATATTGTCTTTTTCAAAGGGAAACAGCTTTAAAGCAAATAAAGAGGCAAAGTCCCTCTGGTACTGACAGAATGACAGAAATGGCTTGTGCCTCCTCTTACTCAAGGGAAAGGCAGGAAAGACTCATTCCTGCCATGAGAGTTTGACCCACGGGCTAAAGAGAGAACGAGTCAAGGCTGGACCCAGACAGGACTGGTCCATTGAGGGTCTTGGGAAGTTCCTGTGATGCCTCAGGGAGGGACTTCTTTCAGGGCCTTCTCTCCTCGCCCACCAGGCTCAGGGAAAACCACGCTGCTGGATGCCATGTCCGGGAGGCTGCGGCGCAAGGGGACCTTGCTCGGGGAGGTGTGCGTGAACGGCCAGGCGCTGCGCAGGGACCAATTCCAGGACTGCTTCTCCTATGTCCTGCAGGTGGGCGTGTCCCCGGCCCCGGCCAGCTGCAGCTAGGGGCTGGGGCTATGCTGATGCCTCCCTTTTCCGCAGAGCGACACTCTGCTGAGCAGCCTCACCGTGCGTGAGACGCTAGGCTACACGGCACAGCTGGCCATCCGCGGTGGCTCCTGGGGCTTCATTGAGAAGAAGGTACGTGCTGCCTGTCCTCACAGCGGCCTGGGCTTGGGGCCAGGGTTTCCAGGCCCCCGAGCAGGGGCACCCAAGGGCACAACCCTAGTGGTTTCGCACCCACTCTCCCCTTTATTTGCCCATTTCTTCCCTTCACTCTTCACCCGTGCGGCTACTAGTCACGTGTGGCCTCGAGCACTTAAAATGTGACCAGTCCTAACTGAGATGGGCTGTGAGTCTACAATGCACACAGGATTTTAAAAATTGTGAGAAACAGAATGTGAAATACCTCACTAATTTAAAAATATTGATTGTAGTTTGAAACAATTTTTGGCTGTACTGGCTTAAAGTATATTACAAAAATTAATTTCACCTGCCTCTTTTTACTTGCTAAAATGTGGCTGGTAAGATAATTGAAATTCTCCACATGGCTTGCATTGTATTTCTCCCCAATGCTGCTGTCCTGGAAGCTCTGTGTTTGAACAGGTATGGTTCAGTTCCCCACTGTGCTTCACCTGGCCGTCCGTTCTTTTGAGACTTTTCTCACCCGTCTTTGAGGCATCTTGAATGTGCCTCATCTAACTGGATGAAGGTAACGAAGGAAGGACTATTGAATTGTCACCTCTTTCCACATCTTTATCTGTTTCTTGAAATGCACCCAATTTGGAAATAGCCACAGGGACCTCACCTGGAAACGTCGCCTCATTTCCAAAGGCCTGGACAGGAGTGTTCAGGGAATGGAGGACAGACAGATGTGCCGTGCAAAGCAGGCACAGTTTCCTGGGAAATGGGCCCCCAGAGCTGCCAGAGGAGGCCAGCCACACCTGCCCCAGAGGCTTCACAGCCCTGAGGCTCAGTCAGGCTTCTGCTGGGCACACAAGTTACACCTGCAGTTCAGGCTCCGAGGCCGGCCTTTCTTAGTGCCACTGAGGCTCCAAGGGAATCCTCCATCTCAGCTGAGAGGGCAACAAGTTACCCCGTTTTTATTAGGCATTGCTGCGCCTGTCCGCAGGGGCTTGCTCATCTTGTCCCTGCACTGGACTCTCAGGCAGGGCTTGGAGGGTGGAACTAGGTCTGTGTGGGAGTCCTAGATGGTTCTGCAGTACAGCTTGCACTCCAGATGCACATTGGCAAACACCCCAGCCTTCAAAGGGCCATCATCCTCTCAGAGCGATGCCTAAGCCGGGCTCCTCCCTGAAGGTTACCAGAGAGTGCTCACCAACATTGCAGGGTTCTCGCTATTCTACCAGGTTAAACTCTGGGCTCTCATAAAGGACTGGTGTCAATCGGCCTTGTTCACACACAGTATCTCATTTTGCTCTGGCATCTACCCTGTGAGGGAGGGGTTATCTCCTGACTCCCAGGGAGATTCAGATTAGACAGCTGGGACTGGCAGAGCTGGGCCTTGACCCCAGGCCTTGCAGTTCCATCATGTCACCCTGAGCCCATGGGGTCTCCTGAGCCCCACTGTGGTCTGAGGAGACAGGTCAGCCCACAGTGGCACAGGCATGTTCATGTACATGGCTTAGTGGCGCTGACAGTGAGTGACAGGTGAGCCCGTCTGTAGGCTCTCTCTCTGCTCTGCTTGCTTTAGTATTTATCTCTCTAATATGCTTAGGAGAACACTCCATTGCTGTTTGGGTGGGAGAAAGGCAGTCATAAATGGATTTTTCTGAATTAGTGATCCATTTATGTCACCCCATTGAGAGAACCTGAGAAAGTCACCCAGCTCTTTCCCAGAAAATGCACATTTGCATAAATATTCAGAAAACTCATGGCTACCTTAAACTCAATTGATAGCAATTTTGCTTCCTGGTGAATGGTCCTTTCCTCTGGCAGCTCCCAAATGTCCTGCAGAGGTTTTCCCTGCTTGGGAGTATCTTCTGAGCAAATCCAGTCCACAGAGTGTAAGATCCTGCAATGTAATTTGGTGAGAAGGAAGTGCTGGGGATAATAGAGGACGGAGCACAGCAGACCTGCTTCAGTCCCCTGAGGACCCGAATGTAAGCCGTGGTCAACACCGGCAGGCTTCGTTTTCCGGGCTCTTGGCCAAACCTCATGCTTTATGGACCACTTGAGAGAACTGTGGGCAGCCCTGCTCTCGATCCCAGCTCTGCTGTTTGCAAATGCCGTGACCTTGGGCGAGTTATGGGCTCTCTGAGGATGTTTTCTCCTCTCTACCACATCGAATAGTGGGGCATCTCTCCTGGATGTGTGAGAATTGAATCGGTTTCTGAGGACACATAGCATAGAGAAAGTCAATGACTGGTGGATCCCCATTGTCCCGGTGGCCCCTTCTAACACTCTGAATTCCTTCCCAAGTAGTGTTTGTAAAACATGGGACAGGCTTCCTGCCTAGGCGAGGGACATCTGAAACAGATGAAGTACATGTCTCCTCTGTTCACCCATGCCTTCCAAGCCAGGAGGGACAAGCGTTACTCCTTTCTTGCTGTTGCAGAGCAGATGAAAGGGACCCTCAGGGGTTTGCCCTGGTTGGGGAGTGATAAACCCGGCCGGGGCAGGAGGGCTCAGTTCCAAGACCCTCTACTCCGATGACTGCAGGAGACCCTTCTTTTCCCCACAACAAGTCATACTGGTTTGTTTATGCCTGTTTAGCCTCCTTATTATTATTGCTTTGTATCAGTTTAGATGTGTCTCTTCTTTTGGTCAAAGCTCCATCTATGCTGTCCATCTGCCCTGTGTCCTGTGCGACACTGCTCCACAAATCACCCCCTTTTACTCCAATCTAGTTTCCCTTGTTATTTTTTTAATGCAGTGCTTTTATTTTACATTATAAAAGTAACACAATCTCCTTAGAGGTATATGGGAACAAAACTCATTAGCATATATCTCACTGTTCTCAGTCCCTTTCTCTGATTGGCCCCAGGCCTTCCGCAGCTAGGGGTAGTCTGGAGAGGGGATTTGCTGAGGAAGGAAAGAAGGAGAAGAGGAAGAGACCAGCTTTCTTGATTAGAGAGTCAGTAAGGAATTTTCTTCGCTGCTGTTGTGGGGAGTTGAGAATGAGGAGTAAGGAGAGGGTAAGAGAGCTGCGGGGTGTAAGTAGAGTGAAGAGAATCAGGGGAGAAGAAATTTTAAGAGGTATGTCTACAGGTTATACAGACTGGGTCCCCTTTGAAGTCCTTAAAGAGATTCAATTAAAGATTGGCATTACTTTTTAATTACTTTTGATAGTTAGATTCTATTTCTTTGATGCAAAACCACACTGAAATTGGACCATAGGGGACTCGAGGACTTATTTGGGTTACGTAAAGGAAATCAGTTTTATTTTAAAACAAATTGTATTTTTTAAACATATAAAACATTTATGCTAATAAAGTTTCAAAAACCAAACATTAAAAAAAACCAAGCTATTTTGTAATCATGCCTTTGGGGGATTTTTCTGTGTGGGTTGGACTGAAAATAGGAGTCCAGTGAAGTCTCGGCGCTGTTTCCTGGAAAATTTCCAGGAAGCAAATAAATGTAAGCAGTTTTAGTTGCTCTAAGGACTTTTAAAAACAATTCATATTATTTATTTTAGTCAGCTGCATATATTATGTTGTGATTGGAACCAAGTTGGATGTTGTTGCAATAGGCGTGCTTTCCCCAGGGTGTAGTGCGTCTGACGGTGGCCCCAGCCCCCACGGGAGGTGTGTCGCCTCTCCTACGCCACCCTCAGGCTGTTCGCTGGAACCGCTGCCCCACGGTGACCAGCCTTCCCCGGCTTTCTGACTCCTACAGGTGGAGGGCGTCATGGCGGAGCTGAGTCTGAGCCACGTAGCGGACCGACTGATCGGCAACCACAGCTTTGGGGGAATTTCCAATGGCGAGCGGCGCCGCGTCTCCATCGCAGCCCAGCTCCTCCAGGATCCCAGTAAGTGGCATCCAGAACTGCCTCTAGCTGCCACCTGGGCATCTTCCACGTGGCTGCAGACACAACAGGCCCTTTCTTCAGCCTCCATTTGGAAAGGGGTTTTTCACTGAGGTTTCTCAAACTGCAGACCCAGCTTTCTTGAAAGTACTGTGTAGTTCCAGAATACTCTTTCATCATCCAAGTACCAAAGGACTCTTGGACTCAGAAGCTCTCATTTGTGTTTTAATGTTCAATTAGGGTCTTCCATGAACGTGGGGACCTTCCTGGGCATCCTCACCTCACATAGGAGCAGGACCACTGTGTCTGCTGTGGAGAGCCATGAGCTTTGGTGTGACTAGAAGTGTTTATGAAATGGCAGGAATTAAAGTAGGACTTTGGAAAGTCCTACTGGAGAGTGATCAGGTAGAGGGGCAGGGCTGTCAAGATGGGCAGCCTGTCACCTGGCTCCCCTGGCTGGTTTGGTCATTCTCCCCACCTGAGGCAACCTCACCATTATATGCACCTGGAAGGGGCATCTTGCCCCTGGATACTTTTTCACACTGGGGGAGAACAAGCCTGCCCACTCTCCAGGTGGTGCTTGGTCACTAGAAGGCAAGTAAGAGAGATGCTCTTAAGAGTGCTTGCCACTTTTAGGGTAGAAAGAAACTATAGTTAACTCCTCTAAAAAAACCTGATTTCATGGGTTCTAGTTTTTTGCAGTGCCAAAGACCTTATGGTGTTTGAAAGTGCTAGCTATGAAGTACAGTAATACCTTTTTAACAAGCCTCCTCTCAGCCTTTTAAAGATTTTCTTTCTTTGTTT
Source organism: Glossophaga mutica (assembly GCA_039655065.1). Classification (NCBI taxonomy): domain Eukaryota; kingdom Metazoa; phylum Chordata; class Mammalia; order Chiroptera; family Phyllostomidae; genus Glossophaga; species Glossophaga mutica. Next base: position 142,847,275 of record CM077308.1, read on the forward strand.
TTAGAGAGAGGGTAAGGGAGGGAGAAAGAGAGGAAGAGCAACATTGATTTGAGAGAGAAAAATCAATTGATGGTCCCTCACACACTCCCCAAGCGGGACCGGACCACAAACCGGTTGGTATATCAGGATGATGCTCTAACAGCCATGTGCCCTGACCGGGAATCGAACCAGTGACCCCTTACCTTCCTGGAGGGTGCCCAACCCACTGAACCACACTGGTCAGGGCCTCTCAGCCCTTTAAAAATAACATGGTGCCAGCCCTTGTTTTCTCAGGGCCACCTGGATGGAGCCCAAAGGGTCCATTACACCATGCGAGAGGCCGATCTGGCTGCTGCCCTGTTCCGTCAAGGGTCATGCCTGAAATGTGCTCTAGAGCTGGGAGTTGGGTCCTCCCAGGTCAGGTTATTTCTCCTGGGCTCAGGCGGAAAGGCAGTTAACAGGCTGGGACTTCTCACTATGCACTGTTTGGATGGGATAAAACAGCTCAAGTTAGGAACAATTCAAAATTCTGAGATTAGAGCACCGAGGCGGGTTCGGCAGGGACTCTGAGTCCGCCCCCCTTTGCCGGCAGCGGTCATGCTGTTTGATGAGCCGACCACGGGCCTGGACTGCATGACTGCCAATCAGATCGTCGTCCTCCTGGCAGGGCTGGCTCGCAGGGACCGCATCGTGATCCTCACCATCCACCAGCCCCGCTCCGAGCTCTTCCAGGTGAGGAGGGACATCTGCTGTTCCTGCTCAGTTCATCAAGGGTGGTAGTGTGTGTGTTGAGCTAAAGATCATGGGTAAAGATTAGTTAGCACTTGCCAACCGGAGCGCTCAGAGCCAATAGCTCTTGATATGGGAAGGGCAAAGGACGGAAGCTCGCTTCCTTCAGCACCTGCCACTTACCAAATAGCTTCTATGCACCAGCTCATTAATTCACACAGTCCTGTGAGGTGTGTATCAGTAGTTCCACTTTACAGAGAAGAGTGAGACTTAGAAGTGATTCAAAACTGAGCCACAATCACACAGTGAAGAAGCTGGAATTGGAAGTCCAGTTGGCTTCAAAGACTGTGTTTCCCCACCAACTCATATAGTTTTCCTCCAAAATTCTATCTTTGTCTTCCCAGGAACCTTTTAGGGAGCTATTATTTGCCTTTTATAGACAACGATCTGAGATTTAAAAGAAAAAAATTGTCCAAGGGGACCTACTCACTTAGTGGCGTGGCTGGGACGCATACCCAGGCCCACTGGTCAGGCTCAGTTCTCCTCTACCCCAGTGTGATACGGGCACAGGCTGGATGCTCAGGGGCGGCCCACACTAGAAGGAATAGGGTGCATTTTCAGTGTCTCCAAAGGGGCAGTAAGAATACCAATGCAATGAAAAGACTGGCTGCTTGGAAAGCTTTTTCTATGAGAATGTGATGACTTTTTAAAAAAATTCTTTATTGATTTGAGACAGAGACAGACATTGATTTGTTCTACTTATTCATGCATTCATTGCTTGCCCTGACTAGAGATTGAACCCACGACCTTGGTATATCAGGATGATGCTCTAACCAAGTGAGCTACCCAGTCAGGGCCTAGGATGTGGTAACTTGATTACACATTAATACTGTCTGTTGCCCAATCAGCTCTTTGACAAAATTGCCATCCTGAGCTTCGGAGAGCTGGTTTTCTTCGGGACACCAGTGGAAATGCTCGAGTTCTTCAGTGGCTGTGGCTACCCTTGTCCTGAACATTCAAACCCTTTTGATTTTTATAGTAAGTTTTTTATTCACATTTCCTACCACCTTAATTTTTTTGAACTTTATTATCTCAGATTTCTGCCTGGATGGCACCAGGGTTTTATTTTTGCTTTTGTTTTGGTGTTTTTAATCCTCAAATTAATTTGGCTGGTCAATGAACTTGCCATAACCTATCAGAATGAGGTGGGGGATCTCTTTTAAATTGGGGCTTGCCTACTTCGTCAGAGGAAAATTAGCTGAGCTTCTGAATTCTCCCATGCAGCCCCAGTGGGATCCTCATGGCCCTGGTGTTAGCTTTAAAATATTTTGATTTTATAGGTGGATGTTAAGAACAGGTGTTATTCTGGTGGGATGAGGTATCACAGCTAGTACTCCTCAACCAATGATGAAACATAAACATATATTATTAGCCATTGTGTATTTATGTGACTTTAAAAACACATGGGTTACTTCTTTGGGGGGAAAATTTTAGTGGACCTGACATCAGTGGATACCCAAAGCAAAGAACGGGAAATAGAAACTTACAGAAGAGTCCAGATGATTGAATCTGCCTACAAAGAGTCAGCAATTTATCACAAGATCTTGGAGCATATTGAAAGAACAAAACACCTGAAAACATTACCAATGGTTCCTTTCAAAACCAAGGACTCCCCTGGAACTCTCCCTAAACTGTGTGTTCTCTTGAGGTAAGAGACTCACCCCATTTTAGGTGCTTAGACATCTGCCAATGAAAGAAAAGGAATTAAAACGGTGTTGTCTTTCAGGAGAGTGACAAGAAACTTAATGAGAAATAAGCTGGCAGTGATTATGCGTCTGGTTCAGAATCTGATCATGGGTTTGTTCATCATTTTCTTCCTTCTACGGGTCCAGAATGATGTGCTAAAAGGGGCTGTCCAGGACCGCGTGGGTCTCTTGTACCAGTTTGTGGGTTCCATGCCCTACACAGGCATGCTCAACGCGGTGACTCTGTGTAAGTGCCATGCTGGGACGTGTACCCTGGAGGGCAGGGGTGTGGGGGTTCCTCTCTCCCCAAATACCTCTCCTCTCCAGCCATCACCTTGCAAGACTCCACCGTTACCAGTCTTTGAGCTCATCCCAGATTCTCTCTCTGGGGAAAGGAAACTCCTGAGCTCCTAGCCCCTAGGGCGAATTAGTTCATCAGGTGGATCTCTAAGGCTCCAGAGAAACATGAAGTTATGAGGTGCTGATGGGCATGATTTGGAGAGGCTTATCAAAGATTATCCCTGGGATCCAGCTTGGCCATTAGGATATGCAGTCCAGGGGGCCCAGATATCCGGGCAACTTAGCATTGTTACATTCTTTTTTTTTTTTTTTTTTTTTTTTAGATTTTATTTATTTTTAGAGAGAGGGGAAGGGAGGGAGGAAGAGAGGGAGAGAAACAAGGTGTGGTTGCCTCTATGCATCCTCTACTGGGGACCTGGCCTGCAACCCAGATATGTGCGCTGACTGGGAATTGAACCAGCGACCCTTTGGTTCGCAGGCTGGCAATCAATCCATTGGCCAGCAATTGGTGACACCCTTCCCCCTACTTTAGGGAAAAGGAAATAAATTATGACAGTGTTTCCAACCGTAATTCAGACAGAGAGCAGATTTTTAGGGTGGGGGGTGGTCATCATAACTCTAAGGATGGTAGGTTCCCTCGTTCAATAATTTGAGAGCCCCAGCTGGTCCTCACCACCCAGCTCTGGTAACAGACCTACAGTTCAGCTGGGGCTAGCCCTCCCCCACCCAGCCATTTGGTGACCCACTGTTCTGCCACCTGCCTTGCATGCCCAGTTCCTGTGCTGCGAACCGTCAGCGACCAGGAGAGCCAGGACGGCCTGTACCAGAAGTGGCAGATGCTGCTGGCCTACGCGCTGCACGCCCTGCCCTTCAGCGTCTTCGCCACCCTGGTTTTCAGCAGTGTGTCCTACTGGTAAGGGGGTGTTCGCAGGGGTTCAGTCCTCCGGGCCAGGCCTCCCGTGCAGTCCCGGACAGCCGGGGGGACCCAGAGTGGAAGAGCTCCAGGGCAGAGAACCACCAGGTTCTGTGTGTTTTTCCCACGTCAGCACTCCTGTTTAGTGGAAATAGACAGGTGCTTGATCACAGGTGCAGTCACGGATCCCGCTGCAGCAAGGATGGCCTGCCCAGCGTAAAGGCTTTCCCAAATCTGCAGTCGCCACGTTCCAAAACACGTCTGGCCCTAAAAGTGTTTCAGATAATGGGTTAAGGTCATAAACAAATCTCCAAATGCCTTTAATTCAAGAAAGTTTAAGATTAGTATTGTAAGGAAGCACAGAGAGTCTGCTAAGGAAAATAATAATAGCTAACACACGTTGAGCACTTTATGTCAGGCACTAAGAGCTTTAGATATATTAATTCATATAATCCTTATAACCATTCTATGCAGGTGATATTATAACTTCCTTGTTTGTTGGCAAGGAAACTGAGGCACAGATGGACTGGGTGGTCTTCCCCATCTCACATCCATTACCCCAAGTTAATCACAAATGAGGCCAAGAGTCTACTTGGTTGGTGGGGAGAGGGACTCTTGGAGGCTTATGGAGGAGAACCTGAGAGACAGCGGCATTCAACAGAGGGAAAAGGGAATGAGGACATTCCAGGGGAAGGAGCAGCAGGGGCACAGGTGCAGAAGCAAAAACGCAGAAGACCTTTCCAGAGACCAGTTTCCGTCGCGCTGCAGGGAATGAAGCGTTTCGGGGAGCAGTGGAAAGCATGCCTGCTAGCCTTGGAGCACAGCAGGGGAGGTGCCGAATGTCAGGCTAAAGGGCTGAAGTGGGTTTGATAATGGGACATGGGAGAGGATCTGGGACCCATCTTTGTGGGACTCCAGAGGGTGAGGCTGGCAGCTGACTGACGTTAGGGCAGAGGCACTGGACAGCTCCTGGCCACAGTCTGGAGTAAAGGCAGAGGCCCTAAAGAAGAGAGTAGCAGTGGCAACAGAAAGGAGGGATCACTTTGAGAAGCCGGGAAAGTAAAGTCAAATGTTGCTGGTAAAGAAAGTCGTAGATGATGCCTGAGTTTTCAGCCTGAGGGAATGGGGTAGGGGCAGCATCTTTATCAAGTCTGCCGAGAAAGAATGGATTTGGCTCTGAACACATTACACCTGGGAGGCCACAGGGCCCCCACCTGGAGATGTCAGTCTGAGGTTTGGGTGATAAGCCTGGAGGAAAGACGAAGTAAGAGCAGTAAGAGTAAAGAGCTGGGAATGAATGGATCCTGTTGGAGAGGGTGTCGGAAAGGGAGGAAGCAAAGCAGTCTGAGTGTGACGCCTTAAAAAGCACATGCAGAGGGCGGGGAGAGGAAAGCGATCTGTTGACACAGGCAAAGGGGCCATTGGACAGGTGGAAGGAGAAGCAGGACTGAGCAGCATCAGAGGAGCCAAGGGAGGAAAGAGTTCCGGGAGGTGTAGTGCTCCCATTCAGTGTTGCAGAGGTTCGAGGAGATGAAGCTTAAGATTAGGAGGCCATTGGCGTACTTCAAAAAATAAAAAATAAAACGAGAAAAGGGTGTCAGTAGAGTGACGGGGGTGCGAGTCAGCTTTACAAGGGGATAGAGTGCAATGGAGGAAGCAGATGCTGTTGGAGAAGCTTGGAGTACAGAGTGGGATGAAGGGGGTCAGAGGCTTAAATGGTTGTCAGGCTCAGGAATGCCTGCTTCAAGATATGGTAAATAAGATCAGCAGGATGAAGACATTCGATGGAGACTAGGTGAAATTATAGAAAAACTGGATCATTCACAATGGAAGTTTACAGAGGAGACCAAGGTAAGGACAGGGGAATCAGGAAAACATGGGCTCAAGGTAGGGCATGTCGAGGTTGGCAAAGATGTGCGGACAGGGGGAGAGAGAAGTAGGGAATGGGAGGTGAATCCAACCGCTGAGCGCTGGGGAGAGAGTTTGAAACTGGGGAAAGGGGTAACTTAAAGTAAATGTTTGTATCAGCCAAAATGGGCCCTGCCCAATAAGGAATGAGGACAAATTAAGGGTGGATCTGGAGTCAGCTGAGACAAAGTGGCAGAGGGAGTCCAATTAGGATAGCATGATGCCTTATTAAACACACCTTGAGTTGCTTAATTGAGACAGCAAGGGTCCCCAGGTGTGGAGCTCGGGAAGGCCAAGATCAGCAGAAGGGGACCGGGATCTGAAAATGGAAGGCAGGAGACAGGCCAGGATTCCAGAGGGCCTTTTCAGAATCTGAAATCTTGGAAGTGGAACCGTTTTCAGTAACATTTAAGTCCAAGACATGGGGGGTGACCAAGATTAGGTGGATGAGAGCCCTGGAATCAATCAGCTTACCTCATTAGGAGTCATTGAAGTTGATGTTTCATCAGGAAGGTCAAAGACCTTCAGGTTAATGATAGTGGATAGGAGTGGACAGAATGCCCCTGGTCTGGGTGCTATAAGATCATCAAAGGTGAGAGAATGTCTTAAAAGTCACAGAGGATTGCATTGGATAAGAGAATTAACAGTCTCAGCACACGTCATGATTTGTGAAAGAGGAAAGGCGGATGGCCTTGAAGAGTGGTGGGGTGGGGTGGATCTAAGACACACCAACTCCTTTTCCTAACTCTGCCAATGGAAGAAAGAGCAGCGTGTCTAATGGTTGTTGAGGGTGCTATCACTGGAGAAATGCTATTTGGCTGAAGGAATGTAAGAGCCAAAGGCCAGGATATAGGGTAGTCCATTTACAAGAAAATGAAGGTCCAATTGATGGAAAGCGTTGGAGAACAAAAGGCAAGAATGGAGTGGAGTAGGCCTGGGAGGGCTAATCTGATGGAAGATGGAAGCAGTGAAGTGTTTCCACGCTATCCATAATCCCACATAACGTGGATTAGGTTCAGGGAGGGGGTGCCGAGAGGCAGGTGGGGTGAGCCCCCCTAGCCTTAGAGGGTAGTAAGCTAGCCTGGGTAGGAGCAGTGCTAGCTAGGCAGCACATGTTATTTATGGAGAAGCCTGGTGAGTTCAACAACCCTATGCATTGCAGTTAGCTGTACTGTTGTTTGAATATTAGTATTTTCCCATGAGACCTGAAGGAGCTGCAAGAGGGAAAGGGTGGCTCACATTGAGCTGGAGCCAACAGAAGCAACTGGTGGCAATAAATGGTCTCGAACGCTGGCTCTGTGCCCAAAAGGCCTTTCAAAGGGGAGTGTGACTTGCCCTACAAATCCTTCCCTGCCACTAACCACCACGGACTCATTCTTAGAAGGCAAGTGTGGTATTTTCCTTAAATGATAACCTTGTAGAGAAACTAAAGACCTTATATGTTTTTAGGACTCTGGGCTTATACCCCGAGGTGGCCAGATTTGGATACTTCTCTGCTGCTCTCCTGGCCCCCCACATAATCGGTGAATTCCTAACTCTCGTGCTACTTGGAATGGTCCAAGATCCAAATGTGGTCAACAGCGTGGTGGCTCTGCTCTGTGTTGCTGGGGTGCTCGTGGGATCCGGATTCGTGAGGTAGGTTATGATGAGGCGAAGGTTTGAGATTGGTATGATTTGTTAAGATCACCTGGTGACAACTGTTATTAAGGAATTCCAGAGGAGAGCTATGCCATACTAGTTAAAAGTAGCACCTTATCATCTGGGTGCTTGCTAATCGTTATTGCTTCGATCTGAGACTGTTCACCATTTGTTCAATAAAATGTCTTCATGTTGAGAACGGGGAAATGGCAATTTAGGCATGTTATCGATATTCACAAGTAATAAGCCATTACAATAATAGGAGGAAACCCAACCCAGAAAAAAACCACAGCCTGTATTACAAGGTAAAGAACACACATTTCGTTCATTTCTGCCCCGCACTGGGACTCTCCATTCCAGTTCTCCATCCCCACTTATGTTTAGGAGGTAAGATTAGTCAGACAAGAAAAGCGCCCGCAGGACCAAAGACTGCTCGAGAAGGTAGCAGAACTAGAGATACACAACAAATGTGAACAGTAATTAGCTCTTGGTGATATATTTTTATTTCTTTCTTCATATTTTCCTATATTTGGTGAATTTTCTATAATGGACAGGTATCATTTCGTAACCAAGGAAAAGATAAAAAGAAGTAGCATATAAATAAATAAAAAGTAGCATATGTAATATAAAGGAAATATTTTTATATTAAAAAGGATATAAATAAAATAATATGAAAGTGCTATGAATACATTTTAAAAGAAGTAGTCGCAGGAAGGATGGAAAATTTTAGGATGAAAGTGATCCCAGGCAGGTGGAGTGGGAGTTAGTAAGTAAACTATGGGACCCCCAGGGAATGTGAAAAAGACGCTATTTTTTTGACTTACACATCAAATAAGCAAAAAAGTTATTGAGCATCTAAATATTTTATGTTTAATTATTTAACTCTCAGAGCGATCCATGCTCAGGAAGAAAACTGACCTGAGCCCTGACCTCGCTCCAGCCACGTGGCTGCCTGGGGAGAGGAGACTGGGCCTGGAGTCGCAGACTCCCTCCACCACTTCACGGCCAAATGGCCGTGCGCAGGTCGCTTTTCTGTCTACGTTAGTTTCCTCACTTACAAAGTGGAGATAGTGATCTTGGCCCTGCCTGCCTAGAGGGGTCGTGAGAAGCAAATGACATAATCCTGTGAAAACACTTCATAAGCTGTAGTGTGTTATATAAAGGTGAGATATTATAAAGCGAAGTGAGCTGAGGTTTGATCAGTCATGGAGGACTTTTTTTAATAATGATACCGTTACATTTGCCTGTGGTGCCTAAGTGGGTCATTAGCCCACTTAGTGAAAAATGCACAAGTGGGCATTTTCCATGAAAAAATGCACAAAACCAATCACCCCACGGGCACGGCATCAAGACAGCAGGGCAGAGACCTTGGACAGCGTCTCCTCTTTCATACGTGCGTCAGTCATCACAGGTGCCAAACAATCTGGCAACATTTCGTGTATTTGGTTGGTAGGAAGAGGGGGTTAATTACCTTAGAGGAGAAGCAGTGGCCAACATGAACGGTTGCTTTTAGGTTCTTTGCAAACTCTCAACATCCCAAGGCTTCACCTGGGTTCCACTCCCATCTTGAAACTCTGCTCTTGAAAAACCACATCTACCTCTTAGTCGTCAAGTTTCTGTTTTCCCTTTAAGTTGTCATCTTCCCTGGCTGACTGCCTGCAGCACCTGAGCTTTTGGCTGCCTCTTCCTTTAAACCCAATTGGAAATACCTTCACTGCTCTTTCTACTTACAAAATCATGCAAGTTCTCTGCGGGGGTGCACACCATACAGGAGTGTACGAGGAAGAAAGTCAAAGTTACCTAAAGTATCACAACTCAGAGTTAAATTTCTTTGTGTATCTTGCTAGACATTTACCTAATTTTTTTAAATAAAAATGAGATCACACTATTGGGAGAGGGTAAAGTACTTCAAGGGCTTCTATGATCGTCTGGTTCTCTTCCTCTGTCTTCCACAGCCTATGCCAGGCTGTTACCATCTCACACTTGAACTGCTGCTGTAGCCTGCTCCCTTTTTTGCTCTCCCTGATCTGCCCCTATTCTGGTCCACCCTACTTGCTAACGCCATATTTTCTGAAAACACAGATTGCAATATGATCTTTCTCCAGGTCCTTCAGTGTCAACCTGCTGTAAGGCCCTGAAGCAGCTGGCTCCTGGCTGCCATTCCAAATTCGCCTCCCTCTGCCCAGGCTCTGCTCCAGCCTCTCCAGTCCGTTCAGTCCCCTAAAGGGAAGCCCTTGATGTGCCTGCGCTCACAACCACTCTGCCTTCCTAGAGCATCCTTCCTCTTCCCTACTTCCTCCCCAGATTCCTACCTGTCCTGTCCAGTTCGCAGCCTCTCAGTATGGCTAATCCCACTTTGTGCCTCAGAAAACTGCCAAGAACTGAAAGTCATGGAGTGTGGAGGGTCACTTGGGAATAGCTAACACCATAAATACTACATACAAGAATGTTATTGACATGCATTACTGTTTTTTTAATTACTCTCTAGGCACAAATCATTTACCACTGCACTTTTAGAGTCTAAAGGATGTAAAGTCTATGTCCCCAGCTGCATTGTGAGCTCTTTAGGGGTAGGATACGTCCTTTGAATTCCTCAAGCACCTAGACGTAGTATTTTGCAGGAAGAATTGAATATGTGTTCGTTGATTGATAGAAGCTATGTGGTGGACCAAGAAGTCCGCAAGGTCATTATGAGGTTTCTCCTGAGACAGGCTCAAGAGGAGACGTAGTTCACTGTCACAGCGAATGTCTGCGTGTCTGTCCGTCCTTTCCCCTTGGACGGTAGTTTAGTTCTCACTTCATATGCTAACACCATCCAATATGTTTAATCACAAATAGCTTCCTCTAATGTGATGTGTGTTAGGTATGTTTTTTTCTTTTACACTTATGTCAGTGGTGCTTACCAAAAAAATTAAACACCAATCCATCATCAGGGGATTGATTGACTGTTAAGATTCTCCTATAATCAGCCACCAAGCTCCCCAGCTGGGGTGCATACAGGAGGTGGCTGATCGAAGGTTCTCTCTCTCTCTCTCTTACTCTCCTCTAAAATCTATAAAAAACATATCCTCGGGTAAGGATAAAAAGAAGTGATAGAGTGCTGTGCGTAATGACCCTCACTGACTTTGGAGGATGTCTGAGACATAAGTTTGGTTGCAAAAGCAGGTTAAGAAAGAGCATGAAGAGTTCACTCCCATTTATGTAAAATCTTACAAACGCATACATCCACGCGTGTCACCAAACTGCAGGCAATAGTTATTTCTAGGCAGTGGCGTTTCTCTGGACTTCTCAGGGCTGCCTGCAGTTTTTGTAGTAAGCGTTGTGTTTACAGTGAGACGGAAAACTATCCGTGTGGGCGAACACAAAGTAAGGGTGGCCGTTCTCTTCGTCTGGTTAGGGCTATTACCAGGGCCTACTGAATTTCATCTCTCTTTTTCTTTTCCTTAAGAAACATAGAAGAAATGCCCATTCCTTTGAAAATCTTCACTTATTTTACCTTCCAAAAATATTGCTCTGAGATTCTTGTAGTCAATGAGTTCTATGGACGGAATTTCACTTGTGGTAAGTATTCTACTTTGGACTATTACTTTCATGTATTCCTCTGAGGAAGCAATTTCCTGAGGGAAATTTATTTTTTAAACAAAAGCTGTATCTTTGGTAACAAATACACTTACAACCTTGTTTTGGAATAAAAGTCTAACATTTCCTCTGGTTTTTAAAATGAAATAAGCAGTGGTCAAGTTAGAGAGTTGTTTAAGGCCAGTAGCTGAGGGCCACTCTGACGCCTTAGGAAGTGACAGCTGTGACACACACCAGCGGGGACTCTAGCACAGCTTGGGTGGAAGCAGTTTCTGCCGGGCTGGTGGAAGCTGGGTGCGGTGGCTTCTTGTTCCCCAAATGCACACAGTATGGAGCTGAGTGAAGTCATTTGTGGCAAAAGGTTGTTCCCCAATCCCACGAGAGGGCAGTGGGAGCATTATGAGGGCCTTCCGGCCATCGGAGACCCCAGGCCATTCTGTGGTGACAACTGAAGAACAGGGTGAAGTCCAGTAGTTGTCTTAAATATCTTTAGGCAACATTATCAGTAATTTTAGGGTACTCGGTGCTAAGTGACCATGAGTGATTGTGATTTCTATCAGTGCTATGGGAAGGAACATGAGTACACGCTCAAAAAATGGAAACCTATTTCCATCTTCATTCAAATGGAGCCAAGGCCCAAAACACTCACGGTGGCTTCATCTAATGATGATTTCGGGGCTGTCTCAAATGTCCTGGATCTTTCATGGAGAAGGGTACTTTGCACCCTCCTAAGTGGGCATTTGGCAAATACTTGCTGGTTCAGAACTAGCCACCCCTCACAATGTGGATCTTTCCCCTGGCAGGCAGCTCCAACAGCTCCGTGACAGCCAACCCAATGTGCGCCTTCAATCAAGGAGCTCAGTTCATTGAGAGGATCTGCCCGGGTGCTACGTCCAGATTCACGGCAGACTTCCTGATTCTGTACGCCTTTATCCCGGCTCTCGTCATCCTCGGGATAGTTGTTTTTAAAGTAAGGGATCACCTCATCAGCAGATAGTGAAGCACACTGTTGTGAAAACAGAACTTCAGCTTCTAGAAGTGTGTGACTGCTGTGACCGTCTGAAATCAGAATGCAGGTGTTTCTTTCTTGACAGTACATTTGAGGGTTTTTAAACCATTAAGACTCCTTTTGTGCCCTTGGAGCCATGCAGGCCTTGAATGCTATTCCCAGTTGCAGGGACGTGCGGTATTTGGAAATGGTGACTAAGCCAGCCCAAAACTGTAGATAATGATAATTCACAAGGTTATGGAGACTGTGCTATTTGTTTCCTTTGGACAGAAAAATAGGTTGATTAAAAAATTATGCTGATGTTTGACAAAGGATTCAGTAAAAAGAAACCATTTGAATAGTTACAGCCTGTAAGTAATAGAAAAGGGCGCTGTGCGTGTGATTAAAGCAAAGCATTGTGCAGAACTGGGTAAGAATGCTTTGTTACCATTGAAACACGCCTAATTCCGTGCACAAGTCCATGTGAAGGTCCCGAGTCACCTGGTTGCATCGAGGGGATGGTGGACAGATGTGGGATGGTGAAGACCGCTGAGACAGCGCACTCAGTGATTTGGGGGAGAGCTACAATGAAAGACTGCATGAAAGGGCGGACCTGAGCACACAGCACACCGGACAGAGCTCTGGGATTGTTTTCAAAGATTCGTTGACTATTCTTCACTTTCCACTTAGTTTATTTATACAATGAAAAGTAAATGTTATTAGATAAAGTGAATGTACCAAGAAATGACATCTTTAAGGTTGGAGAGCCACTGTTGTTTAAAGTCCATATAAAAATGCTCAGCTGACACACTTACACTCAGAAGAACAGGGTTACACACTAGGAGTTCATGTTCTTGGATTGTAGAGGGAAAGAATGCTGATAAGTACAAACACCTATATTACATAATTTTAGGGGTCAAACATATATAGGTTGTATATAAGTGGTTTATATACTAAATGAATGATTATCTTTTTGATTGGTCTTAAAGTAATTCATGTATAAGTCTGAAATAAAGCTGTCTCAGTGTTACCATGGTAACTCTGAGAGAGAGTATCTTAGAGACTACAAGAACTTTGTTCAGTTACTATGACCTAACTTTACAAGAATGATAAATTATAGCATTTGAAATGTCTCACATTATAGTATAAAGGATCATTTCATTGTAAAATTCTATTTCTTAGAACAGTATTTAAGGATCTAGAGACATTGGTAAATTACCAGAATAGTGTTGTCAATTTTTATAAAAGGTCTTTGACACTGATGATTACGGTATAATAGTTACATAATGCCTTACAGATTATATATGTCACATCAGTTATAGACAATTCTGGAGATGATAATCTATTAAAGTAGTTCAAAGAGAGTCCCACAGGAACCTCTTTTGAAATCACTGATTTCAACTTACTAAAGATATGGGTGTACAATGTAAGTGGAAACATTTTCTACTATTCATATGCAGATGAATTTCATTCTAGCTCAGAAACATTTGGAAAATTGACATAGCACGTGACTGCAAGCTATTAAATGTTAGTGATACCATCTTAGAGAAACACAATGACTTTCAATATGTGACAGTGTGGGTCTTAACTAAAAAATGGACAGTGATGTTTAAGAAAATCAAATTAAATCATACAAATTCTGTTACTATTGTGAAATAGGCTGTTTCTTCCCACCAAGTCAACAATGTTTCTGAGATCACTGTTCACTGTTAATTTTTTAAAAATTATTTTATTGTTCAAGTACAGTTGTCTGCATTTACTCCCCACCACTCCCCCCACACCCCAGCCATCCCCACCTCCCTCCCCTGCTTCCACCCCCTCCTTGGTTTTGTCCATGTGTCCTTTATAGTTGTTCCTGAAAACCCTCCCCGCTTGCCCTGCTTTATCCCCTCCCACCTCCCCCTCTGGGTACTGTCAGATTGTTCTTTATTTCAATGTCTCTGGTTATACTTTGCTTGCTTGTTTGTTTTGTTGATTACGTTCCTGTTAAAGGTGAGATCGTATAGTATTTGTCCCTCACCTCCTGGCTTATTTCACTTAGCATAATGCTCTCCAGATCTATCCATGCTGTCATGAAGGGTAGGAGCTCTTTCTTTCTTTCTGCTGCGTAGTATCCCATCATGTAAATGTATCATAGTTTCTGACCCACTCATTACTGATGGGCACTTAGGTTGCTTCCAGCACTTGGCTATTGTAAATAGCACTGCTATGAACTTTGGGGTGTATAGGTTCTTTTGGATTGGTGTTTCAGGGTTGTTAGGGTACAATCCCAACAGTGGAATTGCAGGGTCAAAAGGCAGTTTTATTTTTCATTTTCTGAGGAAATTCCATACTGTTTTCCACAGTGGCTACACCAGTCTGTATTCCCACCAACACATTCACTGTTAATTTAAAGGGAGCTCTTTCTCCACAGCACTCAGGCATGGTGCCTGCCAGCTCCTTAAGCTGAGGTTCCTTGGACGCGAGCTGTCAATCCTGTTCTCAGCAGAGCCGGAACCACATGTACTGCAGCTGGCCTATGCAGTCTTATTTCATGGCAACAGTCAGGTGGCTGGCCATTCATTCACGCACCGCTTGTCAGTCCTGGTGTTCTTGGGGTTAGTAGGTGTGCTTCTTTCAAGCCAGGTGCATGACATGTTAGAGTCAACATATTTTACAGTGGAAATGGAAGAACATAGAGTAAATAACTTTCATGGCTAATAACAGCACTTATACTTCAAATTGAACTTGGATAGCAGGTACACAAACCTACAAGACTGAGAAGGTATCTTAAAAGATATTCCACATTGGAAATAATCTTGGTTATTACCAACTCATGGAGTCTGGGTCTGCTTATTGACAGAATATCTCCTTAAAACTGGCTGTTCTTCCAAAAGTTATACTAAAAAAATTGTCACAATCACCAGAGGTGCTGATTTAAAAATGCAGTTTCCGGAGCCCCACCCCAGACTCACTGAATCTGGATTTCTGTGTGGGGACTCAGGAATGTGCATTTCCTCCAGGTGCTTTTGGTGCCTCGCCATTCAGGGAAATTAGGATGCTTGTGAGCGTGAGCCCAGTTCCAGTTTCCTGCCAGCCACAGCGGAGAACTCCTCGGAGAAGGAGTGTGTCTTCTGTGAGCACTTCGCCTTATGCATAACCGCTGCTAAATGCCCGTGCTTCCATATTCCTGACAACGCAGAAGCAGAAACTTGTAACTGCTGAACCAAGTATATATTAACCATGGTAGAGGTAGGCAGCAGAAGATTCTTTTTATTTTTTTAAAATATTACACATAGTTACACAATTTTTTCCCTTTTAAAACACTTATAAATATCCTGGGGATGGCAATAATACAGGAAACTCACTTTTCCTTTAACAAATTACACGTTTTAACTTTCTTCATTTATTACCACAACAGCTAGTTTATGAATTGGCTATTTTTTAATATTGTTTACTAATAACAAATAGCTAATTTATTAATTAGCTAATATTAATAAAATAATCTTACTTATATTGGAGAAGAAGAAATAAATACACTGTCATTGAATGAGGTTTAAGAATCCAGCTCAATTTGTTTCCAAGACTTGGAAGAACTTCTTTTGTATTGCTCCAGTTCCTAAAACAAAAATACATATCATAGTACTTTAAAAAAATCAACTTTAAAAATTGAACTAGCCATCTCAAAACTCTCTTAGCAGTTTTAGATATAACAATATATCTTTTACAGCACTCTCAGAATTTCTTGACAATTATTTTGTAAATGATTATACTTCGTATTTATTTTCTAGAATGTAGAGTCTTTGTAGTTTCTGGGTAGCTTAAGCAGCACTTAGAGATGAATTTAATAAAGTTTCAGACAAAATTATATACTATATAGTACATACAAATTGTCTTCAACTAATAAAGTATTTGCCATACCTTCAGTATTGAAAAGTGACCTTATTTTTAAATTGTTTTGCTGTTCATCTCTTGTCAAAACCCACTTGAAGTTAGCGAAGACACTGCATTGTGTATATCGACACACAATTGGGAGCAATTTAGATGGTCTCCCAGTAAAGACTGGTTCAGCACATCAGTCTGCATTCACACGTTGCTTCACAGCCAGCCGGCAAAAGTAAAGGTGGTCATATGTATGTGAAAAAAGCAAATAGCTGGAGAGAGGGCAGGACACTTCCGTTTTCCATTATATATGACGAGGTCTGTCCAGACCATTGTTAACATAACGAAAATGGTTGGGTGCAACATCGATGTAACCTGGCAGCCAAGGAGAGTGGACTAGAATGTGCATGTGTGAACAATGATGACTTCACTGTACTAGTCGGACTTCACTGTACTAGTCGGTGGGGGTGGTAGATGCTGTTGAGTGAGCGCGTGTACTGTGTTACCGTTGCATTCAAAATGACTGAGTGAGTAGAGCAATGAATCTGCATTAAATTATGCATTAAGCTTGAACATTCTTATGCGGAAACTATTCAGATGATTCAGAACACCACAGCAATGGGCAACTGGTGATTAGCAGCTTCATTGGACAACATGCCCACTAATTCATCCCGTCTTGTTCAGAGTTTTTTGGTGAAACATCAAATCACCCAGGTGACTCAGCCCCCATACAGCCCAGATTTGGAGCCCTGAGACTTCTGGCTTTTCCCAAAACTAAAATCACCTTTGAAAGGGAAGAGATTTCAAACTGTTGATTCAGGAAAATATGACGAGGCAGCTAATGGCAATTGGGAGAACCGCGTGAGGTCCCAAGGTGCCTACTTTGAAGGGAACTGAGGTGTCATTGTCCTGTGTACAATGTTTCTTATATCTTGTATCTTCTTCAATAAATGTCTCTATTTTTCATAGTCCATGGCTGGATACTTTCTGGACAGTCCTTGTGTACTTCTATTCTTTTGAATGTTTTCACAATGACGATATGTCACTTTTTAAAAATTTTTATTTTTCAATTACAGTCTACATTCAATATTTTAGTTTCAGGTATACAGCATGGCGGTCAGACAATCATATCCTTTATGAAGTGATTCTCCCAATACTTCCGGTACCTACCTGGTACTACACATAGTTATTACAATGTCGTTCCTTATATCCCCTATGCTGTACATTACAACCCCGAGACTATTTTATAACTATTACAATTCATAAAGTAGAGATACATTTTCATGGGAGTGGAAATCTTGCATGACACCACTGACATGCAAAAGGGATCATCTCAGGGGCTGCCTCCTCCCAGCCTCTTACATGTTGTTCAGTGTCTAAACCGCACCAAGTAAGACGTTATTTTAGATAAGCCGAAAGTGATCGCCCCACACGACAAGGCAGTCACTGCCCTTTGGCTAACATAACTGAAGTTCATAGTTGCTATGAAAATAAAATTCCAATCTCATTTTCAGAAAAATTGCAGACTGCCTCATTCATACCTATACTCTAAGTCATTAAAATTTAAATGTTAAAAGTTTCAAAACTGTATATAGACTTTGGATGAACTTTTACACTAATAACTCCAATGAAGTCTTTACTCCAATGAAGCACGGTTTATTTGTCCTAATGAAGTTAATTCAGTTCACCAGTTATCTACCACTTATGGTTTCAAAGATTGGTAAGTCATAAAATAAGCCCTAATAATTATTTTCACCAGTGATAAAGATGAGGGCATTGCCCTGGCTGGTGTGGCTCAGTGGATTGCCAGACTGTGAAGCAAAGGATCGCCAGTTGATTCCCAATCAGCACACATGCCTGGGTTGCAGGTCAGGTCCCCAGTGGGGGGCATGTAAGAGGCAACCACACATTGATGTTTCTCCCCCTCACTTTCTCCCTCCCTTCCCCTCTCTAAAAATAAATAAATAAAATATTAAAAAAAAAAAAAGAGATGATGGCACTGCTTTGGGATTCTTTGCTAGTAGTATGTCCCTTCCTCAGACAGCAAACTTAGAAGAATGGGGCTGGTCACACAGGCCATGCCAGACGGGGATGAAGAATAAGTAACTAGTACGATACAGAACTCACCATGTCCACTAGATCCTTCCGGACTGCTATTATATGAACTCAAAATAAGTGAGAATGGTTCAAAGGCCTAGCAAGTAAGAGGGTTTTCTTTACACTGCAATTCTTTATGGCTGCTTTAGAGAGCCACTTGAAAAGTGAAAGCAAAACCAAGAATGGTTCCCATCTTGCCTCTTGAAAATCTCTAAAGTTTTCAAATATAAATGGATCACAGCATTATAATGTTTAAAGAGCATCTTCAGTAAAGGATAGTAAGAACATTTTCCCCTAAACATGTAAATCTGTGTGTGTGTATAAACCTACAGATTATCAGCAAGTTGATTTTTAAAAACAGGGATTTGATACTGGGGGACAGCTCGGTAAAGTCCATGACTGTCTGACTATGCTCTACATCTTAAACTACTACAGAATAATATTGAATGTAAACTGTAATTTTAGAAAACAAAAATTCAAAATAGATATGTGTGGTTGGCCAAGAAGACCTTAAAAATAATAATTTACCCAAACTTTTTCTTTTCTTTGATAATAAAAATAGGAAAGAGATAGAAGGAGTCATCTCCTTCTATTAGAAAGAGATAGAAGTTTTAAAGCGAATACTTTCTATACTCACATTCCCTTAAAATCAGGAATGCTTTAAAACTAGAGGGCTTCCCTGGCTGGTGTGGCTCAGTGGATTGAGTGCCAGCCTGTGAACCAAAATGTCACGGGTTCAATTTCTGGTTGGGGCACATGCCTGGGTTGCAGGTTTAGACCCCATTAGGGGTGCATTCAAGAGGCAACCAATCAATGTTTCTCTCCTTCTCTTTTTCCCTCCCTTACCCTCTCTCTACAAATAAATAAATGAAATTTAAAAGAAAATTAGAGGGCTATAAGAAATAGTAAATACTGAAGAAGTATTTTCTGGTGACCATGTGAAGTCTAGCAAAAGAGAGAACTTTGCTAGGTAAACATGGCTCGCCTCCTTGCACAACCACATCGAAATTACAAGTAAACTATAGAACAACCAACACTCAGAACCATCAGAAATCAAGTTGAATGGAAGTCTGACAATTACAGAATTAAAGAAACCACACCCATCCAGACTGGTAGGAAAGGTGGAGATGTGGAACAGGCTGGTCCGCACCCAGCATGTGGTGGGTACAAATTCAGGAGGGCTAACTCGGGACTGAGGAGTTCCAGGGACACACCAGGCCCTCCAGATCCAGTGTGAGGAAGATAAGTCCCCATAGCTACTGGCTGCAAAAACCAGCAGGGCTTGAGTCAGTGGAAAAACTGCTGGATTCCCAAGCAGTTCCCCTTAAAGAACCCACAGGACTTACTCGGACTCACTCCCTCTGAGCTCCAGCACCAGGATAGCAGCTTAAAAGGCATTAGTGGCTTGAAAGGAACTGAAGTATGTGGCATCAAGGCAGGAGCTGGGGGACAGCTTTCTCCAGGACAGACAGGCAGGCAGAGGCCATTGTCCTTTTTCTGAGCCCTCTTCCCAGAGAGTCACAGAGCCGGCAGGCGGATGCCATAGCTGAGAGACACCATCAACCTGGCTCACACTCTTTGCCCCAGCCTGGAGATCCTCAGAGACTCTGTTCCATCCAACTTATGAACACATCTTAACTGTTAATAGTAAGTTTTCCATATGAATGGCTGGTCTTGGCTCATGCTACACAATGTCCTAAATCCTATCAAACAAGCAAAACCAGCTTCAGTAAGCTCCCAGCTCCCCATCCCTCTTGCTAAGTGGCTCCAGGCCTGACACTGGCAGCAGCCACCCTAGATTCACAGCTTGGCTTTGCCTGGGAATCTCCAAACCCAGCACAAGTAACAGCCATCTCAGGTTGCTTTACAGTGCATGCATGGTAGGCCTGGGTAGACACAGATGGGGACTGATTTTGGCCTGCACTACCTGGGAGACCCAGAACCTGAGCACCCAATGGCTAACTAGCTACAGACCATGTTGGAGCACCACCACACTGCCCCTGCACGGCTGATCCTCCACAGATGGCGGAGGTGGGTGGTCAGTGGTCACAGCCAGTCTTTGCAGCTGACTGGCCTGGGTAAATCCCTCCCATTGACCTGCCAACAGCAACCAGGGCTCAACTACAAGAGGAGGGTGTATTCTGCCCACATGAAGGGTGAGCCTCAAGTACCCAACTTGGGTGTTGGGGGAGGCTGTGCCATGGGACCCTACAGGACACCTATGACATTAGGCCATGCTACCAAGAGAGGGAATCATAGCAGCTCTACTTAATACACAGAAACAAACACAGGGAGGCTGCCAAAAGGAGGAGACGATGAAACATGGCCCGAATGAAAGAACAGATCAAAGCTCCAGAAAAAGAGCTAAAAAAATGAAGATAAGCAATCTATCAGATGCAGAATTCAAAACGCTGGTTAGAAGGATGCTCAAGGAACTTAGGGAGGACCTTAACAGCATAAAAAACGATCTGGTTAAAAACAAAGGATACATTAATTAAAATAAAGAATAATTTACAGGGAATCAACAGTAGAGTGGATGAAGCTGAGAATCAAATCAATGATCTGGAACCAATCAAAACAACAAGAAGAAAAAATCCAAAAAAACTAGGATAGTATAAACAGCCTTTGGGACAACTTCAAGAGGTCCAACATTCACATCATAGGGGTGCCGGAAGGAGAAGCAAAAGAACAAGAAATTGGAAATCTATTTGAAAAAAATAATGAAAGAAACTTCCATAATTGGTGAAGGAAATCGACACACAAGTCCAAGAAGCACAAAGAGTCCCAAACAAGATGAATGCAAAGAGGCCCACACCAAGACACATCATAATTAAAATGCCAAAGGTTAAAAATAAAGAAAGAATCCTAAAAGCAGCAAGAGAAAAGCAGTTAGTTGCTTACAGAGGGGTTCCCATAAGACTGTCAACTGATTTCTCAAAAGAAATTTTGCTGGCTAGAAGGGACTGGCAAGCAATATTCAAAGTCACGAACCCAGCAAAGATATCATTTAGAATAAAAGGGCAGATAAAGAGCTTCCAAGAGAAGAAAAAACTAAAGGAGTTCATCATTACCAAACCATTATTGTATGACATGTTAAAAGGACTTATTTAAGAAAAAGAAGAAGATAAAAACTATGAACAATACAATGGCAAGAAATACGTATATACCAACAACTGAACCTAAAAAACAAAGCAAGCAAACAAGAACAGAGACAGAATCATGGAACAGAGAGCATTTTAATGGTTGCCAGGTGGGAGGGGGCTGTGGGGTAAGGAGTGAAGAGGTGAGGGGGGATTAAGAAGTACAAATAGGTAGTTACAGAATAGCCATGGGGATGTAAAGTATAGTATAGGAAATGGAGCAGCCAATACGCTTATAAGCATGACCTATGGACATGAACAATGTTGTGGGCAGTGCTTGAGGGAGTAGGGATGCTAGGTGGAGGGGAGCAAAGGGAGAAAATTGAGACTATAATAGCATAATTAATAAAATACAATTAAAAAAAGAAAGAACTTTGAGTAATTGGAGAAAAGAGAGTTCATTAGTAAAAATACTTAGTCTATAGGAAAGGTTCAAGGGGCCTTAAGACAGATCCTCAGACCTGTGAAGACTGATTGCACAGACTGGCAGGATGTCCACGCATCTGTGGGGAGTGGGAGCAAGAGCAACTTTGGAGAGCTATCATAAATGACCTGTCCCGCTACCATGGACTTACACGAGGTTGTCGGGTGGAATGTTGAGTCTCGTGCCTCCTCCACTGGCAGGATTCGGAGGCAGCAGTGTGGTTTAAGTGCAGTTTTTTAGGGGCAGAGTGATGGACACATCTTTCTCGCTTCATGACCAGTTATACACCTGGAGGCTTTTCTGAAGGCTCAAATGTTGGACAAACTGAAGGCTAGGCCTCATGAGCTAGCCTCTCCATCTTAGAAGTAACGTGGTCTGATTTCACTGCCAAGGCCTGAGCTTTATTCTTTTGTTTTATTCCTGATGATTATTTAAGTCACTAATCATGGAGCTTGGGGGTGGGGAGAGTCAATAGGAGAATCACAGCTGGTCTCAGGCTCAAGGCCAGCCCTCCACTATGTTTTAATGAAACAGGATGTCATCTTTCCTTCCAAGAAGCACAAGAATCCAAAGTAACCGTTTGGGTTAGAAGTATGCAGACACAGAGCACAACAGACTTCTTTAAGCATTTACAGTAAGGACCAACTTTTCTGTAATTATGGAATACCCTGAGAAAGACTTTTTAAATGAATATTATTGTTCCAAGTGGCAAATCAAATCAAATCAAATCAAAAGATTATATTGCTATTTTCATTGAAAAAATGTTAAGTGGGAATAAATCATAATAAAAAAATAAAAAGATAGGCAACATGAAGAAAAAATGATAGACAAACGGCTAGGTTTTTACAGATGAATTCTTTCATGGGCTGTGTTAATAAAAGTGGCATTAACTCTCCTGTCCATATAAAAAACAGAAATGTATTTTTAAATGTTTAGTGAGAAAGTATTCAGAATATTTCACAATTTATGGAGAATTTTCTCACACTTAAGTAAGCTTCTGTGGGAATCAGAACACAATTGTAAACAATATCAGGCCCTGAAACCACTTTGGAAGAGTATGAAATAACACACAAATTAAAATCATGGATACTGTAAAGTCAAGTTTGGATATCAGTTAAATAATTGAGCATCAACTGGTTATCATTAGGGTAACTTTAAAGCAGAAGCATAAAATTCTGTTAGGGTCCTAGGTGTTCACACTGAAATCAATGCAATTTATCTACTGAAACACCACAAATGAAACTGGTTTAGAGGCAAAATTAGTGTATTATAACATGTTAGGCAGGTTAAAAAAGTCTCTCAGCCAAGAGAGTACAGAATTTAATGAAGCGCAGTGTGGCACAAGAATTGAGCGAAGAATGATAATATAAGTACTATGGATCTGCTGTTTTCCCGTTCCACTCAAAATTCTTATGGTTTTACATCAGTTAGGGAAGATGGATTTGAATGTGAAAACTCATGATACTCAGAAATACCCTGGCACTTTAATAATATTTATGCACATAAATGTAATAAAAGGGATCATTATGCAATATAAACAGATAACTCTTATCAACAATGGCAGTTAGTCACTGACTTCTAGGTAAATATTAATTCAGTGAGGACTTCCAACTAATCTCTATAGCCCAGATGTACACATAATAAAGGTTACTTGAGGACATTTTACTGTTCTTACAACATGCCTCTCACTTTTTTGAAATTGAAGTATAGTAGACATACGTTACCTAAGTTTCAGATGTACAACATAATGATTCAATATTTGTATATATTGTGAAGTGATCACCACCGTCTGTCAACAAATAGTTACAGAATTTTTTTCTTGTGATGAGAACTAAGATCTACTCTCTTAGCAACTTTCACATATGCAACACAGTATGATTAACTATACTTGTTGTACTGTATGCCACCGTGACTTATTTTATATCTGGAAGTTTGTGCTTTTTGACTCCCTTCCCCCATTTGGTTTATCACCCACCAATCTGTTCTTTGTATCTATGAGCTTGGTTTTTGTTGTTGTTGTTTAGATTCCACATACAAATGAGATCATGTGGTACTTGTCTTTCTCTATCTGACATATACCATCAAGGTCCATCCATGCTGTGGTAAATGGCAAGATTTCATTATATTTTATGGCTGGGTAACATTCTACTGTGTTTGTGTGTGTATTCTTTATCCATTCATCTGTCAATGGATACTTAGGTTTTCATGTCTTGGCTATTGTAAGTAGTGCTGCAATGAATATGAGGGTGTATATATCTTTTTGGGTTTTTTTAATTTTATTTTATTTTATTGATTATGCTATTACAGTTGTCTCATTTCCACCCCTTCATTCCCCTCCACCCTGCACACCCTCTCCCACCCACACTCCCCTCTTTAGTTCATGTCCATGTGTCATAAGTTCTTTAGCTTCTACATTTCCCACACTATTCTTGCCCTCCCCCTGTCTATTTTCTACCCATCATCTATGCTACTTATTCTCTGTACCTTCCCCCCCCTTCCTCCCACTCCCCTGTTGCTAACCCTCCATATGATCTCCATTTCTGTGGTTCTGTTCCTGTTCTAGCTGTTTGCTTAGTTTGCTTTTGTTTTAGGTGTGGTTGTTAATAACTGAGTTTGCTGTGTTTTTATTGTCATATTTTTTATATTTTTCTTAGATAAGTCCCTTTATCATTTCATATAATAAGGGCTGGTGATGATGAACTCCTTGAACTTGACCTTATCTGAGAAGCACTTTATCTGTTCATCCATTCTAAATGACAGCTTTGCTGGATAGAGCAATCTTGGATGTAGGTCCTTGCCTTTCCTGACTTGGAATACTTCTTTCCAGACCCTTCTTGCCTGGAAGGTCGCTTTGGAGAAGTCAGCTGACAGTCTGATGGGAACTCCTTTGTAGGTGACTGTCCCCTTCTCTCTTGCTGCTTCTAGAATTCTCTCCTTCATTTGAATCTTGGCTAATGTAATTCTGATGTGCCTTGGTGTGTTCCTCCTTGGGTCCAACTTTTTTGGGACTCTCTGAGCTTCCTGGACTTCCTGGAAGTCTATTTCCTTTGCCAGATTGGGGAAGGTCTCCTTTATTATTTGTTAAAATAACTTTTCCACTTGTTGCTGTTCTTCTTCCCCTTCTGGGACCCCTATAATTCAGATGCTGGGACATTTAAAGATGTCCTGGAGGTTCCTAAGCCTCTCCTCATTTTTTAAAATTCTTGTTTCTTCATTCTTTTCTGTTTGGTTATTTGTTTCTTCCTTCTGGTCTACTCCATTGATTTGAGTCCCAGTTTTCTTCCTATCACTATTGGTTCCCTGTACATTTTCCTTCATTTCACTTAGTGTAGCCTTCATTTGTTCATCTACTTTGTGACCAAAATCAACCAATTCTGTGAGCATCCTGATCACCAGTACTTTGAACTGTGCATCTGATAGGTTGGCTATCTCTTGGTTGCCTAGAAGTATTGGCTTTGGGGCTTTGATCTTTTCTTATGATTGAGCTATATATATATTTTGGTCTGGTCACGCCTGTTACATAAGAGGGGTGGAGCCTTAGATGTTCCCCAAGGTGGGGCAACCCAGTTGCTGGGTTGTGACACTGTATGTGGGGGCAGGGTTGGAGAGGGAACAATGGTGCTTGCTCCACACTCTCTCTCGTATTTCAGACCCTTTGGCCATTTCCCACAAGCAAATTGGGTCCTTCTGGTGCTGCTTCCTGGGTGGGTGGGCCAGTGTACACTATAGGACCCTGTGGGTCTCTCCAACGTACTCTCCTGTGATGCTGGGAGTCTCTCCCGGTACCTCAACCCCCACAAGCGTTTTCAATTGGTGCTTTTAGGCTTTATCTCCTGGTGCTGGGGCCCTGGGTTGCTCAGTCTGTCTCCCTGTTTTTGCCTGGTTTATCTGCACGTGAATGTGTGTCCACAGTCAGCTAGCCGCCTTGCTTGCCCAGGGTCTGATAGCTGCTGCCTAGGAGGAGAAAGAGGTGGGACCACCAACCACCCCTTTCTCCTACTGCAAACCCTCTCCATGGGCCACCGACTCTGCCCCTCCTACTGGTCTGGATGAATGGTTGTCGAACTTCCTTACAGTTCAATTTTCTGTCAGATTTGGTTGTTTTTTGTTTCTAAATCTTTGTTGTCCTTAATCTTGGTTGTGCGAGGAGGCACAGTGTGTTCACCTATGCCTCCATCTTGGCCGGAAGTTCCTGCATATGTCTTTTTGAATCAATGTCTTCATTTTCTTAGGATAAATACCCAGAAGTGGAATTGCTAGATCATATGGTAGTTCTACTTTAATTTTTTGAGGAACCTCTAAACTCTTTTTCATAGTGACCCTACCATTTTACATTCTCACAAAAAGTACACAAGTGTTCTCTTTTCTCCACATCCTCACTTGTTATTTCTTATCTTTTTGATAATAGCTATTCTGACAGGTGTAAGGTACTATCTCACTGTGGTTTGGATTTGCATTTCCCTGATGGGTAGTGATGTAAAGTATCTTTTCATGTACCTGTGGACCATCTGTATGCCTTCTTTGTAAAAATTGTTTAGTTCCTTTGCCCATTTTTTTTTTTTTAAGTAAGTCTGTGCTTTTATTGGCTACTTGAGAGGGATGAAGCGGGAAGAGTGGGTGGCCCCAATGCCGGGCCGGCCATGCTTCACTGGCTTATAGGTGATGGAGAACTCGCCCAGGTAGTGGCCAATCATCTCCGGCTTGATTTCCACCTGGTTGAAGGTCTTCCCATTGTACACGCCCACCATGCTGCCCACCATCTCTGGAAGGATGATCATGTCCCGCAGGTGTGTCTTCACCACTTCAGGCTTTTCCATGGGCGGGCGGTGCTTCCTTCTTGGCCTTGCGCAGGCGCTTTAGCAACGAGTGCTGCTTCCTCCGCAGGCCGCGGTTCAGCCGCCGCCGCTGCCTGGCACTGTAGAGCTGCATCAGCTGCTCATAGGACATGTCAAGTAGCTGATCGAGATCCACGCCACGGTGGGTGAACTTGCGGAAGGTCCGCTTCTTCTTCTGCTCCACTTCCGCCATCTTGTTGGTTCTTCAGAAAGGGCCACCCACTTTGTGTCTGCTTTTGCCCATTTTTAATTGGATTTTTTATTTGGTGTTGTATAAGTTCTTTACATATTTTGGATATTAACTCCTTGTTAGGTATATTCTTTGCAGATATTTCTCCCATTCAGTAGGCTGCCTTTTCATTTTGTTGACAGTTTCCTTTGCTATTCAGAAGCATTTTAGTTTGATGTGGTCCCACTCATTTACTTTTGCTTTTGTTGCCTTTGGTTTTGTTGTCAAATACAAAAAAAAATCACTGAGAAGACCAATGTCAAGGAGCTTACTGTCTGTATTTTTTTAGGAGCTCTGTGGTTTCAGGTCTTATATCAAGTCTTTAGTCCATTTTGAGTTAATTATTGTGTATGGTATAAGATAGCGGTCCAGTTTTATTTTTTGCATGTGGCTGTGCAATTTTCCCAAAATCATTTACTGAAGTGACAGACAGTCCCTTCTCCCACTGCATGTCACTGGCTCCTCTGCCATACGTTGGTTGACCATATGTGTGTGGGTTCATTTTGCTCCATCGATCTGTGTGTGTGTGTTTTCATGCCAATGCCATACTGTTTTTAATTCCCAAAACTTTTTGATATAGTTTGAAATTAGGAAGCATGATGCCTCCAGCTTTGTTCTTTTTTCAGCTTGCTTTGGCTATTTGGCATCTTTGTAGTTTCATACACACTTCAGGATTGTTTTATCTATTTCTGTTGAAATAGGCCATTGGAATTTTGATAAGGATTGCAACTTCGCTACAGCTGCAACCCCTCTAAATATTCATGGCATACGTTTCAAAAGTCTTCTGGACTAGATCTAAATAAAATGTTTTGCTTACTTATGCCAGGGTCCCTGAGGGCGAAAGGACAGGGCTGAGAGAAAGACCCAGTGGGTGGCTGTGCTTATGTTATCCTTGCTGTAGTGTGGCTCTACAGGTCCCTCCCGAGGGGCTGTCAGGGCCCTCAGTTTATAGTGTTCACTCTACAAAAGCTTACATACACAAGGTCAGACTCCACACAGTGTCTCATTTTATCAAATTATGAGATCCAGGAAGATGATCTAAGTGTTGGGTCATGATAAATTTACCAACTTTTGCATTCTTACCTCAGACTTGTGTATCACAAACAGTGCTACCTGGGCATGTACGGAATTCCCCACTTCTAACCCCTTTCCTGAGAGATCCTGGAGTTTTCAGCTATGTTTATGTGCTTTTGGATCAGTAGTAATTAATTTTTCTTGTACAAAAATGTATGAACGTCCCAATAACAACAAGCCCTTTTAAATAAGCCCCCACACAAAATAATATTATCAGAGCATCCCCCCAGCAGCACTGCCCATCATAAGCTGAAAAATCCAAAAAAGATATGTGAGCATCAAGTTATCTCTGGGTAGCGGAGTGACAGGTGATTTTTAATTTCTTCTTGATGCATATCAGACTTTTATTTTTTTCTAGACTGAAGATGTACTATTTAAATAAGTATAGAGTAAAAGAAACCCATTAAGTAAATACATTGAGAAATATCTATGGAATTCTAGCAGTATTTTTTTTGGTGATAATTCAGGATGAAATTTAAACAAATATTTAGGATAATACCTGATCCTTCTGAATTCTCATTTCATCAACTTCACTTTCAGCATACTGAGGGTCTTTTGCGGGGTCCTTGATATCTTTCAGTGTGTTGGTACTCTGAAATGACAACTCTCCAAATCATTTCCTGCCCACAACCCCAAACCTTCAACGCCTACCCTCTGTCTCACAAACTGAGTTCCCACTCCTCGGCCAGCCATGCAGGCTCTCCACCATCTATCGCCACCCCCGAGGGCCATTTCAAATGCCACCAGGTCCTCTTGCCTTCCTCTTTTCTCAGATGATCATGTCTCCCTTGTCTACCAGCCAGGGGTCTGTTTGAAAGTGGAGCAGGCACTGCGTCTTAACCTCCACCGCCTTTAACTGCCCACAGCGCCTAGATTTTAAGGGACTATTTACATTTTGAGTGTGAGAGTTGAAAACAAAGTTATCATAATAGGCCCATTGGAACATTTCCCAGTAACTGTTGAACAGTGCTAAAACTTCTTGCTTTAAAGGAATTAGAAATATATACCTTTGGTGGAAAGATCTTCTCATACACTTTTTTCCACAACTCCATTGGTGTACGGGCATGAAACTTTCCAATGTCGTTATCGGGAACAGGAGGAGACCCTAAAATTGGAAGGGTTACTTCAATGACAGCACTGATTAAAAGATTCAGACTCTGTCAATAAAACTGATGATACTTGGAAAAGCATAAATCTTAGATCACTCATGCCCCTTCTCCCTGCTACAGTCACAGTTAAAGTTCACCCCAACACAGCACAGCCAGGCAGGTTCCGAAGCAGATGAAGAGGAGACAGTAATGAGTAAACTAGAATTCTCTGTCCCCACACTTCAATTGCTACCAAGCAAAAATACGCAAGCTTGATATTCTCCTGTGCATGTGAGTTTGGAAGAAAACAGGTAGTCCTATGTGCTATTGGCGAGAGTGCAATTTGGGACAGCTAATTTGGAGGGCAGTTTGGCACAACTACATATATTATTTACTAAAATACTGAAAAAGGTCATGCCGTAATAATGAGCAATTCCAGCTTTGGGTGTTTACCCTAAAACACCTGCGTATGTGTGCTGAGGGTTTCACACGCAGCATCATTTCATTTGTGAAAAACTGGCCACCACTGAAAAGGCCATCGATAGAAGGATAGTGAGCTAAACTACCGTGTAACACTATCCAGCAGCAGTCAAAATATCAAAGAGACCTGCTCGTATACATAGCTTAATATGGAAAAACCACTAAGGCACATTGAGAAAAAGACAAATTTCAGAATGATAGACATAGGATGATACAATTATGTTAAAACAAATTATTTTTTATATCACATACACTTACATAGAAAGTGGTCTGGAAAGATACATACCAAACTTGATCTTTATATGTTCTATTTTGACATTTTATAAGGATAAGGTCTTTATATATTGCTTTTATAATTGCATTTGAAATTTTAAAAAATTTTGCATTTCTTGGTAATTTTCAATCTGTAATCTGAGATTTTTTTCATTGTGTTTCAGCATCTAGGTTGTTCACTAAAATTGTTTCACCATTGATCTTGCAGGTGGAATCTTTCCCTCCTTACACTTTGGTGGGAAAGAAATTGATACAATCCATGGATCTTATTCAGGTTTCCCAAGGTTTTCACTTGTCATTTGTGTGTGTATGTGTATTAGGTTCTACAGAATTTTGTCACCTTTGTAGGTTCCAGTGTCCACTACCAGTCATGAGACCGAACCGCCCCGTTGTCATGACGATGCCCTGCGCACCCTTTCACAGTCACACCACCTCCTTCCCGACAGCCTTGTCCCTAACCTCTGGTACTTGCTGACCTTTCCTCCGTTTCTAAAAGTTTCTCTTTCTAAACATTGTACATAAAAAGAGTCATATCGTATGTAGCCTTTTCTGGCTGGCTTTTTTCATCCAGCATAATTCCCTGGAGATTCATCCAAGTTCTGTGTGTCAATAGTTTGTTCCTTTTTATTGCTGAGTGGTATTCTACAGTAGAAATGTACCGCAGTTTGTTTATTGATTCTCCTGTTGAATGAAATCTGGGTTGTTTCCAGTTTTGGGCTATTACACATAAAGTTGCTGTGAACATTTGTGTACAGATTTCAAGTGAACGTAAGTTTTCATTTCTCTGGGATAAATTACAGAGCAATCTCTAGGTCACATGGTAGCTGTGTGCTTACTTTGTAAGAAGCTGTCATGTTTGCAAGGCTGGCTGTACCGTTTTACAGTCCCACCAGCGATGTGTAAGTGACCCAGTTTCTTTGCATCCTTGTCAGCATTTGGGGTTGTCACTGTTTTTCAGTTTACTGAGAGTGTGAGATGACATCTCTTTGTGGTTTTAATTTTAATTTCCTTAATAATTATGTTAAACATGTCTTCATGTACTTATTTGCCATTTGTATGTGTATCCTCTTCAGTGAAATGTCTGCTCGTGTCCTTTGCCTCTCTTTTAATTGGATTATTTGTTTGTTTTTGCTGTTGATTTCTTTACATATTCTACATAGTAGTCGTTTGTTGGGTATGTGGTTAGAAAATGTTTCTTACTGTTACTGAAATTAAGTTGGTACTAATTATAATTATAAAAATAAAAAAATCAGTCTCCATGATCATTCCTGAACCATCAGTATTCCTTTCATTCCAATTCAATCTATAATCTCATTACAAAGATCTCTCCACATTTGAAGTCAAGTCCACTTCAGCTTGTAAGAGCAATGGGGAATGGGAAATAAAATAAAAGTACTGTGCACTGGAGTTGAAAACCACACTATGACAACGTTAGAGTATAAAGAGTTGCGAGGCCCAATGATCTTCAAAACGAAAACAGCTTCTGTAGGAAGATGAGGTGCTTGACCAAACAAAAGTATACAATTCCTTTGCTTCAGGAGCCTAGGGCATCTACAAGTCTAGGAGATACATTCCATTAGATGAGGCCAGCTATTTTCATAAAGAAAAGTGAAGGGATACCTAGTTAGTACAGCTGTGTTCCTTTTGGTTTATGCTATCATTGGAATCTCTATTTTTCATCATTGCCCTTAATATATGTATAGCTTTGAACTTTCTGAACACTCAATGCTCTTGGTTTTCTTTTAAGTCCAAGGAGCTAAAATTTAAAAGTACCTGGAAATCAGTGAGGCAAGGGAAATACATTCAAAATTTTTAGTGGAATAGAAATCAGAATTCAGTCTCTCATGTTGTGACATCCCTTCCATCCCAAATATGTCAATGTGATGTACTGCAGTGGTACTGTGTATACAAGTAAATACATAAGAAGTAACAGCAGTGACAAAGAAACCAGAAATGGCAGTACGTTGGAGATGGAGTTGAACATGGAGGAGGATGAAATCAATAAGCAATTAAAAAAAGATTGAACAAACTTAATAAGTTCACCAACCTATATGACTTAAAGAATCCAATCCTGCTGTGATAAACAGTGGTTTATTCTGATCCACACATATTGATTTGCTGCATGGATAAGAAGAAAAAAGAATCTAATTTAGTTTGCAATCAAACGTCCTGCCACACTCCGCTGTGAACACGAGAGCCAAGAGCTGTTGCGGCCGCCCGTGAGGGCCTGGCCCCACACCAAGGAGAGAGCAATTTCAAAACCTGAAGTGTAGCACTAATCAAGGTTTTACAGGAGAAAAAAGTGAGGGACTCAAATTACCTTAAGTCAAGACCAAGAAAAGGAGCAAGGTTAAGAAAATTACATACTGAATTTATTGATTCCATTTGTAACCAATTAAGAAAGGAAGAGGGAAGGCTACTAAAATGAGGGGAAAGATGTAAATGAAGTTGAGAAAAGAAGTGTAATAGTATAATTTTACTTAGGTGTTAAACTATTCTGTAACATTTTAGTTGTCAATCTGAAAAATACTTAAAGAAGGTAAGAAGCAGAAGAGCACATTAAATTCTCTCTGTAAGAACAGATGTCTGCGCCATTTACCTGATTAAGAAATAAAAGACTGGTGAGAACAATAGTCAGATGAGACAATGCTGACCAAAAAAATAATACAATAAAAAGATATTAAAATATATTTTAATAGTACCTTTTGCCAATGCCAAATGCCAACTGGTTGATAACTCCACGTATTTTTAGTAACAGAGCTTCTGATTTACTGGTAAACTGAAACAGAAAAACAAACAAACAACGCCCCCCGCCCCCAGGAGAATAAGTTATATAGTCTGCTTTCATAATCACAGAAACAGGTAACATAAATATGGCTTTGAATAAGTACAGATTGCAGAAAGAACTACTATTTATTTGCCCAACAAATACTTATGTTTGAGTGGACAAAAACAAAAAACAAACAAACAAAAAACCCTGAATAAAGGAAAAGAAAGAATTCTGGATAAATTTGTTTTAACTCATTCTTCAAACTTCATGAGAGCACGATGTTGAAGGAACCTGTGTTGATGCGCTAATCATTTTAGCTACTTCTCATCGCTGAAATGCAACCTGGTGGTTAAAAATAGGAGGTGTATGTCACAAAGGACTTTTCCATCCAAAGACGAATTACTGCCTTCGAAGTTCTTCACCCGGAAGCTGCAGACTAGTTTAACAGTACCCATACTCCAGACAGGGGGAGGGCAAGAATAGTGTGGGAAATGTAGAAGCTAAAGAACTTATGACACATGGACATGAACTAAATAAAGGGGGGGAATGTGGGTGGGAGAGGGTGTGCAGGGTGGAGGGGAATGATGGGGGAGAAATGGGACAACTGTAATAGCATAATCAATAAAAATATATTTAAAAAAAAAACAATTCTGTGATTCCTCTTCCGAGTTGCCTTCAGAGCATGCGAAATAAGCTACTGAGTATTCTCAGTGGTGCCATGTGACTAGGGTGACATGACCGGAACACTGTAGAGGATGAAAGGGAGTGGGTGCTGTTAATAATTAACCTGAGATATCAGGTGACCACCGGGACATATGGTTACCCTAGAAATCTTCTAAGACTAACTTTGACTTTTGGAAATACGAAAAGTTACTAAGCCAAATCATAATGACTAAGATGTACGAAAGTGGAAAAATCAATCTTGATCCAAAATGAAATGTACTAGTAAGGCAAAGAGATCAATTTTCTGGGTAAGAGTCATTCTGGATTAACAGGCTCCCAGGAAAAGAATTCAATGAAGAACACTCGTATGACTATATAAGATTCAATACAATTATTTTTTTAAAAACTGAAACAATTTTGATGCTCCTGTTGAGACATTTAAAAATGCATAAAATTTTAATTGAACTTTAAAAATACAATTTCTATTCATTATTGTTATTACAATAATAATTCTTATAGTAGTTATTGTATAATAATTATTGTTCCCTATGTAGAGAGGAGAAAACCTCATTACAAATGTATTTCACTGGACTACAGGGCTGGGAGGACACGAGAAGTCTCCCAGCTCACACCCGGCCCTCTGCCTTGGAAACGCCCTGCCCACGGCTGTGGCCCTCCTGCGTGGGTCATCTCCCCACGCACCCATTTCGTTTTCAGGTAACGGGAGCCTTAGTACATTTTTCTTATTTTGATGTAAACTCTTTGTATTGATTCCTTGTTCTTGGCTCTAGGAGAGTAGCACGGACATTTAACCTGTTTTCCAGGGAGCAGTCCTTCAAATGTTAAAGAGCGTTATCACATTCTAAGATGACAGAATATAATTTCATACTGCTTTTTATATGCAATAATTGTAAGTTCCCTACCATCCTGGTGGCTCTCCACCGAATCTGGTCCTTCTTAGCAATGCTTTTCTCTTTTTGTTTTTTTATTAACTTATTAGATTGCTCATACTATTTGAATCAGTTTTCTTGACTGATTATAAAGTATCGGCTATAGTGTTGAAAAAAACTGAGTATCATTGAAGGTGGTGAAGCACCACCTACTTCCCTCCCTTGCGCAGGGCGTAGGGTAGGAGTGGAAGTGAAATTCAAAGGTGGGGCTGAAAACAACGGCCACTCCCTTCTCGGCTGGGGAAGCTAGAAAAGCTTCTGGTTTCCTTCGTGGTCCAGAAGGGCTCCTCTAAACCCAACCTCGGATCCTTTGGGCTTACAGAAAGCTGAGATGAAGCCCTTCTTGAATGCTTTCCCTTGTCCCCGATCTGCTAGGGTCTTCCAGGCCATGTTCAACTCCAGGCCTGCTGTGGCCTGAGAGATCTGACTTCATCTGGATTTGTACCCATGAGGCCAGATGGGATCCTAATGGATCATGAAATGGGGTCTGTTCCCAGAGAATGACAGGGACTTCCCTGGGCTCACGAACTCAATACGGGGCCTTCTCTGAGGCAAAAATGAGAGACTACGAGATCGTGGTCTTTGCTTCTGTGCCCTAGAGGAGTTATTCACTATAAATTCTCTATGTCTTTTCAAAATAGTAAAGAAGAATTATTTCCAAAGTACTCTGTCAACCTAATATGTAAGCCAATGCAAACAAGCATAAAAGGTGATGATTTTAAAGAAAATACATAATGAAGTTTATCTGGAGTATTATGAAAAGTATAAAGATTTAAAATATAGATTGCATTTGTGACTTTTGGTCACAATATACCAGTCAGGGAGGCCGGGGCGAGGCCATGTTGTTTCCAGGTTCCTGTGAGCACTTTGATTGAGAAGGAAAAAGGCCATCCAAATCAGGGGAGGGAGAAACGTATTTCTTAAAATAAAAAAATGCTTTTATGTCTTATTGCATTAAAGACTATCCAGCAAATCTGGTTCTGCCATGGAAGATAATGGTAACAAATAATTGTAATAACCAGTATTTACTGAGCGACACTTTGTTTCCAACCCTGTACTAAGCATTTCACAGTATTCCCTCGTTAATGCTCACAACCCTAAGAAGGTACTGGTTGTGTCCATCTGCTCGTAGAGGAGGCTGGGGCCCAAGTACGATTAAGGGACTTATCCGAGATCACTTATCTAGTACATGGCTGTCCTGAGATTTATACCAGGGCAACAGGCTGCCCTGTCCATGTTTTTAACCTCCGCAGCAAAGAGCACGTTTTTAAGTTTAAAAAAGAACACATTTTAAAGGTTCTCCCCACCTTTTCTTTTAAGAGAATACAGATTTTAATTCCTAAGGGGAAGCTAACATCAATCAATCAATCAATCAATCAATCAATAAAACCACTTTATCTCTGTGAGATGGGGATTCAGAGATACAAGCAATTCACGGCTTTTGCACTGGAGAACGGGCAGACCATCTAGCAGTATGTTCTGTAGATACATTATAAAACACTCTGTAATGAGGATTTTTTGGCAGTGGGGGAAAACAGGGGGAAATGATATGCAGTAGTAAAAGCATGAGTTTTTATAATTGTGCATGAAGTCATTAATTTTCCAAATTCGGTACTATGCATTCAAGCCCGAAGGACAGAAAATGTACGAACCATTAATGATGCTCCATAATAATGTGCAACAAATCGAAGTGTCTTGCATATTACCTTTCTCTTCTCAGAGTCAAAATCCTGAAGAAATATGTTATAAAATGAAAAATGAGTTGAGAGAAATAAATATCGGTAGCATGAAGTTGTAAATCATTAAATGTAGAAATAGCCTATTTCTTAGTTGTTTTTATTTTGTGAACACACCTGCAGAAGGATGATTCCATTACCTTGATATTTGTCTCTATAGAGAGTTGAAAAATAGTGGCCGCCTTCTAGAGCTACAACTGCCATATCTTCCCTTGTTTAAATACTTAGCTCAATAGAATTTAGAAATCAGCACACATTTCATAGAGTGGAATACCCTAAGGATTCTCTGACAAGCAAAGATAAGAAAAAACCAATTTTCTACTTTCTTCAATTTAAAAGTTGGGAAGTAAGTCCTATCCCTTAGTGACTGGGTTCAAGATTCATTTCTAAATCTTCTACCTTATCCCCATTCCCCTGCATTTATTGTTCTTTACCTATTTTCTTTCCCAACTATATCCTCTTTTCTAAAATCTTTAAGATGTGTGACTCTTTGACCTCTCCCTCTGAGAGATACTTTCTTACTTCATTATGACTTTTGTTCCCCTCCCAAAGCACAGCCATGTATAACAAACTCAGCTAGAAGTGGAAGAGCTTACCTGAAAAATATCGTATTTACTTCCAATTATGACCAGAGGTATTGGGAATGGGTCAATTAATTCACGATCCTGTTAATAAATATATTCATTGATTTATTAGAATTACTTCCAAAAATATACCATTTGAAGTCTCTTCTGAGATGTGACTGTGCTTGCTTGACATGGGGGTTGTTCCAATAAGTAAACTGTATTTCTCAAGTATAAAATTAGAAACAGCAATTCCCTAAATTACTAAAATATTTTTTCTTTTTGTGTGCTGCCCTTTTCTTACATAACATGTCTTCCTTTTCATTTTTTAAACTCTTTTGTGTTAACTGTTGCAATAGCATTTACACTGTGTTCATGGGAACCATAAGCTACTAGTCTGTCCTGATATTACCTGTGTAAAACATGTTCACACAATCTCTGGGCAACATAAAGTACTGCTCTTAGCCTTCAAGAAGATGACATTTGTGACTGTATTTAGAGACTGGCCTTGTCACCAGTGACTTCATAATTTAATTACTTGTCAGATGATAAAAGTACTGACTATGTAACAATACATGAATGTAAAATATAGAACAGTGATGAAGGCTGTTTAAACTCTAACTTTTGCTCAAATTTTTGGCTTCATTTAGTTTTTTGCCAGGTGACATTTGTACTGTCTGGTGTTTTAAATCTTCATTTTATAACATCAATACCAAACCGGTACTTTAAAACAATTTCTTTTGATCAGTGTAATATGCCATAACAAACACAGAAGATGTCTAAGAAGACATAAGAAATCTTTTCCCTTGTTTTGCTCTTACTGAGGTTTTATTAAATTGCTGTAATTTTCCGGCGAGCAGGTTCATCTACTTCAAATGAATCTCAAGTCATGCATAAAAATTAAAGAAGTTTTTGTGGCGTTATCTTTAACCACGTACGGGCTAAGGATTCCAGGGACAATCTCAAGAGCAACTCACTGGATGGTCCTTCTGCATGTCACTCCATGTCTTCTGTCTCATTTCAGAAGCTGCATTAGAATCTGTCTTTCCCAGCTTCATTATCACTTTGTCGACATGGCTTTTGGTGGCTTGCATCAGATTTTCCACGGTGGGCCAAAGGTCATTAGGTTTTGAAAGATCCAAAACAAGAACAATAGAGAATGTCCTAGAGAAATTTTTTAAAAATCTTTAAAAAAAACCCTTAAAATAATTACCATTTTGAAACTCTGCTATACTGAAAGTTATTTTCTAAGAATAACACTATGGCTTAAGAAAGAAAAACGCAGAGATTTTTTTTACATAAAAGAAAAAACTCCATAAAAAACAAAAAACATCAACGCTATAGCCTTACTTATTTGAGTACTTGTTTTTCTAGTGATATTTAAGTGTTACAACCAAGTGTTAGTGGGACTGAGGTTTCTGTCCAAACCAATAATAAATTAGTTCGATAATCTATAAGTCATTAGGTCCAACGATGCCACGTTTAGATCCAATGTTACTATGCGGTCCAAAGAAGGGAGGCTGAACGAATAACAGCAGCGCCATCAGGCAAAGGAAAAGAAAGCGGATTTGCTGGGGGACCTTGCTAGGAGACTGCTTAGCTTATTCAACCTTCACAACACCCCTTCCAAAAGACACCAGGATATCCATCTGATGGATTAGAAGTCTGAGGTGCGGATTTATGCACCAGGAGAGGGTAGAGCTGGTTTTTAGGGTCAAAGCCACCTGTCTCTGCTATGGCACGCTGCCCCTGAGGAAGCACGCGCCCGACCACCACACGCCGCCGCGTGCATGTGCACTCCCGTTCCACACCAGACGTAAACCTACACTTAGCAGCCACAAAGCAAAGGGCCCAATTTAATCAAATGGACAGTTCCCCAAAGAAGATATATAGATAACATATGAAAAGATATGAAAAGGTGACTAACATTGATCATTAGGGAAATACAAATCAAATCACAATGAGATACCACTTCGCGCCCATTAAGATAGCTAGCTATAATTAAAAAACAAAAACAAAAAACAAAGCACGAGACAATAACAAGTGTTGGTGAGGATAAAGAGAAATTGGACCGCTTGTGCATTTCTGGTGGGAATGTAACATGGTACAGCAGCTGCTGTGGAAACCAGTATGGTTGTTCCTCAAAAAATTAAACATAGAATTACCATATGACCCAGCAGTTCCACGTCTGGGTGTACTGAAATCAGAGACTCAAGCAGACATCTCCGCACACGAATGCTCAAAGCAGCACTATACACAATAGCCCAAAGGTGAAAACCATCCAAATGTCCATCCATGGATGAAAGGATAACAAAATGTGATATGTACACACAATGAAAATATTATTCAGCCCTATAAAGGAGGGAAATTCTGACATACTACAATATGAATGACTCTTGAGAACATTATGCTAAGTGAAATATGCCAGACTCAAAAGGACAAGTATTGCATGATTTCATTTATTGGGTTACCTAAAGTAGTCAAGTTCATCGATAAAGAAAGTAGAAGGGCGGTTGCCAAGGGCTGGGGGAAGGGGAAGTGGGGACCTCTTGTTTAGTGGGGAGGCGGAGAAAGCTCGGGAGATCGGTGGTATGATGACTGCACAGTAACGTGAATGTACTTAACGCTACCAAACTGCACACTTAGAATGGCTAGAGTGGTACATTTTGTTATGATATTTTCACCACAACAAAGAACAAAAATAAATCTACAAGTATTTCAGAAAATAGCCATAATAAATACATTCACCCGTAATTGTGGGCAATATATTCTTGATCAACAGGGCAAACACTCTGCTGGCAGATGTAGCAAGGAATTATAATACAGGGGTGTGCAAAAGTAGATTAATAATAATAAATAATACAATGATTAACAAATAAATAATAATACAAAAATAAACTGTGTTTTGTGTATTCATAATTGTAAACCTACATTTGCCCAGCCCAGTATGTTACTTACTTTATAGTATAATCGATTATTTTGCTTAATTTGAGCAAACAAGCTATTTTGTGTAATTCAAGCAAAGCAGTGACTAAGTTCTATAAATTTAGAAAGTAATGTTTTAGACATCATCAAGATTTCTGTAAAGTTACTGTGATACAAAATTGTCTAGTCAATCATATTTAAGCCATTTTAATAAGCTCATAAACAGTTTTGCCTAAGTGCAACAATATGATATGTGTATTCTAATAGTAAGGAAACTAATTTTATGTTCAGGGATTTAGAATAACTAATGTTTAAAAAGAGATAGCTAGGTTTAACATTATTTTATTGTGGTGAAATATATATAAAATTTATTACTTTTACAAATAAAAATAACTTTGTTTTAAGGAAAAGAGAAATAAATTGTTCAAATGTTTTCCAAGATTAAAATTTGTGATTCCATTGTACTGGAAATACTTGTGTTAATTTTACCCTCATAGCAAATGACAGCTAATAAAAAGTTAAAACAAAACAAAAAAACCCAACCTCTTAAAACAGGGGATCAGACCACAGGAGACACTCTATTACAATTTATCTAAAGTCTGTGGAAATGTTCAATGTAGGTATAATTATTTTATGAGCAGTCATTTTTAAAGATAAACAATTCTAATAGCATTTGGCAATATTATTTTCTCAAGTTGCTGGGCTTTGTCCAACACAAGGAAATTATGTGTCAAATTTATTCCAGTCACAAAACACTCTGACATTTGCAAGTTCATGAGGAGTGAAATGTTTTCCGTGAGTTCTTTAACCACTCGGGAACCTACTTTGGACCCAGGCCTACGGCTCCCCTTCCCTCTGTGAATACATAACCTTGACATATGCTTTCCCAAAAGCAGGCTCCAGCTGCCATGGAGTTCAAGGAAAAGGAAGAGTGAGAACTCACAAAGTCAGGTATTAAAGGAGCTGGTGGAAATATTTGGCTTCCTACAGAAATCAGAATTTCCACAAGCACAAAGGGCCCAGGCGCTAACTGGCAGCCCAGGTTCCAGGGGCTCCTCCTCA
Source organism: Glossophaga mutica (assembly GCA_039655065.1). NCBI lineage: Eukaryota > Metazoa > Chordata > Mammalia > Chiroptera > Phyllostomidae > Glossophaga > Glossophaga mutica. The sequence continues at coordinate 142,887,224 of CM077308.1, forward strand.
TCCTGGCCTGCGCTTCTCAGCCGCATCACCCCGAGCAACCCCAACACCCAGGCAGCTTTGCTCATTTTCTCTGTCACAGGAGGAAAAACAAAAAACTGGGCAGCAGTAAAATTCCATGTTTCTGAAAAATAATGTCGTGGAGAAATGGTGGCTATAAGTGAAAAGGCAAAATCTAAATGTGTGTATAAAACATCTTAAATCTGTACAAAGTGTGTCTGCAAACACTGACAACACAGAGAGAAATACTCTGACATGCTTACAGGGTTATTTTTTTATGTGATCATGGGTGTCTTTCTTTGCACTTTTCAGTATTTTTCTAAGGTTTCCATATGAGCATACATGAAAATTATATTTCTTTAAAAGAAAAAATATCGCTGGACAAATAAAGCTAACGTTACCTGTAATCAGCTATGGAAAAACACTTATCCTGTTAATAAGAAATAATTCTATACCCTAAAGATCTTAATGGCTGATACAGAGTAAATAATTGTCAGGCCCTTTGTATTTGGTCCCGACAGCAACCATGGTTTGTGTTAAACCCTGACAAAAGTAAGATATTTCAAATTTAAATTTTTTTGTTTTCCTTGACTCAGATGGGTTCCCAGGAACATCGTGAGAAATGTCACAGTTTTCCACATCTGATTTGGCTAACATGTTGGAGATATTGTCAGGAAAACATCATCAAAGAGGAAGTTTGAGGTTTCCCCCAAAGTTCCGTTCCTCTAAGGTCAGCAAATAGATTTTCTCCCTCCTCTAACTTGTCCTCCCGTTTGCTGGGGCTTCGGCCATATAAATGAGCATTCGACTCAAAGGCAGGTTTATCCAGCTAAAGAAAAACCTCAGGGCTGAGTTAGCTCACACTAGCATAAGTACTGGAAAGAATTCAACTTTTTGAATTTATTTTTGCCAAGTGACTTCGTTGCGCAAGTGTTATTTGACATATTTTTGTTTGTTTGTTTGCAGGCTTGCAAAATATATTACTTGTTGGAATGCCAGCTCTCTCACTTCGGCCCAGGCCAGAACCTCAGTTTTTTAAAAATCTCTTGGAAAGCATTACAGTTTAAGCACATAGAAAGGAAGTGAGTGCAAGCCTTCCACAACATAAAACTGTCCCCGAAAATTCTGATTCACAAAAGCCTACACAGAGTCACCCAGGGCACACACACTATTGGGTACTTACCGACAGCTGTTTCTGGAGCTGGCTCACTTACCTTAAGGTGTCACTTGTGATTGGTATGCTGATTAAGTCCAATAAAGAGGTTCCTCCACCTAGTTCCCAAAAGTGGGCAATATCTTTTGGCTGAGAAAAGAAAAGTTTTTTTCATATTAAAATTTTTGATTTTTTTTGTATTTTAAATATTTATTACACTTCATTAGCACCAGCCAGTACGAGTTACGGATATAAAATGGCGTAGTCCTCCATCAACCCTTTCTTGGCAGTCAAAACTTTCCTCTTTCTTTATCCCTCAAAATGCACCAAAACATCTATTCCAAAGAACAAAGATGAAACATTAAGAATATATATGTATACATAAATGCCCTAATTCTAGTAATGCCTTAATAGGAGATATAAACAGTGCCCCAGTTCTGTAAATATCACATGTAGCAGACACTCAAATGTGATATAAAAACAATTAGTTGAAAACATTTCACGTTCTTCTGGAAAACAGTTATAATTCTAGGTAGAAATAAAATCGTTGGACAGGAAAACATCCCGATTTAGGGAGGCAGAAGTTCGCAACATAAGTTAGACATACAGGTAAGGCGCGAGGAAATGGGACGAGCAGGTGGCAGTCGCAGTCCCTGCTGCAGGTCAGGGTTACCTGAGTGAAGTGTAAGTGGGGGATCTGTGCCTGATGCCCCAGGGAAGCTGTCGGGCAGGCTCCCACCAGCAGTACACGTGGTAGGTGGGGGGACAAGAAGAGACTAAACAACTGCTTCCCTTTTTATAGGACTCTTAAGTATTAGGGGACTGAAAAGGTTAGGCAGCCAAGCAGCTCAGTTGGGACCGTGGCAACCTCAGACTGCCAGCTAACAGCATGTCTGCTTCCGCCCCGAGGCTGAGGCGCCTCTGGGACACCAAGGCTCTGCAAAGAGCTGACAAAGTGCTTCCCTTTAGAACTCTTAGGGAACATTAAATTTGACGAAGACATGAATCTTCCAGAATGAATATGGATAAGCTCAACTTGATAGCACAAAGTTTGGAGGAAAAAAATAGGCAAAAAAGAATCTCATGAGTTTTTATGTACCTGTTAACCATAAACTTGGAAGAAACAGATGGTTATTAAAGCAAGTTTTAGATGAATATATACATATATGTCAAGAATATGTATTTTATATCTACAAATGTATATATTTGTCAAGAATATATATATATTCTTGACAAATCATCTCACAATCACAAATTGTTTTGCTATTGATATCTGAATCATTAATGTCTACACAGAAAATAATTATTCATTGGAAAATCTCAATCAATTTACAATTTGATGAAAGGAAGTTCTTAGAGCTCTTATATTTATGAAACTTGTGTCAGAGTTTCCATTTCTAAGTTTACCATTCATGTCAAAATTCACGTAAGCAATGAAAAGGAAGTTTTTCTGCATCTCAATATATTACATTTTTTCTTTTCAATTTCACAGTTTTAATAATCAGCTTTCATGCTGAATCCAGAAAGAAGCATCAGGCAGTTTTAACTCTTGACATATTATCTAATGATCATTTGGACTAGATAAATGTATAAAAATTTGCCTGTGCTATGGGAGAAGTGGGACCATCTGTTCTATTGTTCTATACAGCTGACTTTATTTAAGAAACGGCCTGTCCTGGTTGGTGTGGCTCAGTTGGTTGGAGCGTTATCCCATGCACAAAAAGGTTGGGGGTTCGATTCCCAGTCAGGGTACATACCTAGGTTGCAGGTTTGACCCGAGGTTGGGGTGTGTATGGAAGGCAACATGACTGCTCTTTCTCTTTGACATCAGTGCATTTCTCTCTCTCACATCAACAAACATTTTAAAAAAAAAAAAGAAAGAAAGAAAGAAAAATGGCCTCTTTTCATGCAAGGACTCCAAAGGAGAACTCAATTTAGGTTTTTAAAAAATCCTCCTAACAGACACTATAAACTCTCCCTCTACCCTGAATAATTTTTAATTTTCCTCTGAAGAGACACTAAAACAAGTGAAAGTAAAAATTATAATCAATTAGAACCTGTATTCTGAAATATTTTTACCAGCTTCAGGATATATTTGCTAGTAATTTGCATTTTGAGCAGTACATTTTCATAAATATTCTGCAGGTCAAATATATTTTAGAAGATTTTTTGTGGGGAGACAGGAGGTAACATATATTATTCTCATTTGAAAGAAGAAAAAGTCACACCAATACAATTATTAAAATATGCCCCAAATCCTTAAAATGAAGTCACAAAGTAATCTTATTCTAGCATTTGGAGACATAACAAACGAGAAGGCTAACATATTTTCAGTTCCAGTTAGTTTCATATATGCTGAGCTGCACTTGGAGTTTCAAAGTACATAGCTATGAAGTGCGCAGCTGGATACATTTATTGATTGCCGATAAGATGGAAAATGTAAAGCGAAGTCAGCGTCATTGCCTCTCCAGCTGCGGATACAGCAACATCACTTACGAAGACACTTACTGTGTTATGGCCTTTTGCTCTTCTTCCATAGGTATATTCCAGAGCCAAGGTTGGTTTTGGTGGCTCATCCCTGTACAATAAAGACAGACAGCATTCTCACTATTTTCTTAAACTATCTTCTTACCTGATTCATTTTTGCTTCTTCTTAAAACTTTAACCTATTAGTGGAGAAGTTACCTTGCATAGTAACACTGATGTAAAATGATTCAAAAATCATATAAAAATCAACAAGCCTTCAAAGACCATCTTAATGGATTTCTGTGGCAGCTGCAGAGGTGAATAACGGCACCTGCATGACCCTGAGAGACCCTGTCGGGGCCAGGGGAGACGGCAGTGGGGAGACGGTGCTGATGGCTGTGTTAGGGCTCGGGCCTTCTGCATCCAGGCCACGTGACATGAGGTTTATGCTCTGCCTTGTATGGGAGTGGGGAATCTAGTGACTGTCAATTTAATGAAGACATCAGTGGAGACTTAAACACAGTTTTCTCTCTTAAATCACAGCTCAAACACAAGCACCACTTACCTAGCGAGAGCTACGAACAAATGACATGAGTAAGCCCTAAAAATCGACAAATAATTTGAAAAATATTACAGTGATTTGATGAATTATTTACATTACAGCTTATGTTGTCTGGTTAGCAGTTTTATAGTATTGTATTATGTATTTATTTAATTTTTTATTGTAGTAGAGACACATAACAGAAATGGCTAATCTTAACCATTTTTAAGTGCACAGTTCAGTGATGTTAAGTATATTCACACTGTTGTGCAACCAAACTTCGGAACTTTTCATCTTACAAACCGAAACCCCAAACCCATTAAACAGCTCCGCACTTTCTCCCCGCTCCAGCCCCTGGTAAGCCCCATTCTATTTTCTATAAACCTGACTCCTCTAGATATCTCGTATAGAGCATTCTCTAGTATTTGTTTTCTGTGACTAGCATATTTCATTTAGCATCTATCCTCAAGTTTCATTCACGCTGTAGATGTGATAGGATTTTGCTCCTTTTTAAGGCTGAATAATATTTGTATTTATCTATTTTTAACTTGCAGAACAAAAAATAATTTTTAATTTGTGATTTATATATTTATGTCTATTGAATATTTTGTATATCATCCCTGCATGTATCTTTCACACATATATAGAATGATGTTTGGTTTTACTTCCTGAAAAATAAAAATTTCCTTTATGAGCCCTGGCTGGTGTGGCTCAGCAGATTGAGCGCCAGCCAAAGGGTCGCTGGTTCAATTCCCAGTTAGGGCACATGCCTGGGTTGTGGGGCAGAACCCCCAGTTGGGGGCGTGTGAGAGGTAACTACACACGCTATTTCTCTCCCTCTCTCTCTAAAAATAAATAAATAAAATCTTTAAAAATTTTTTCCTTTATGAAAAAATGCTGCTTTTGAGACAAAATTTATAAACTCTGATATTTAACCTACAATTTGAAAAAAACTGTCCTTTTTGTAAGTAGACTATCAAGGAACCGCAATTCCTAATTCTCAGTGCAATTTAGTATTTCCTCCCAGGCTGAGGCTGTGGCTGTGCTGGACGGGCCGTTTGTGGTGGGAAGCGCACCCGGCCTTCGAAGGGCCAGGATTCCTGGGGTGGGAGGAGGATGCAGGTGTTACGGTGGGTGTTTCTTCCAAAAAACCATTTTGCTGATAAAAGAAATTACGCAAAACCAGGATTCTTTTATTTGTATTCTTTAGTAATATTTTTCAAATGAATGATATTTCTTTAATGTGATCTTATGACCAAATTCCATCTCTTGGGGTTTTTGGAAAAGTTGTAAGAAAGGCACTGGAATAAAGGGAACAGAGAAATATCTTCCAAAATTGGTTGGAGGCTTCCTTATCAACTTCCTGCAACACCTACCAATTATAATACTAAATCTTAATCTGATGTCATGCTTCTATAGCATAGAAGGTTAAGAAGTATGTATGAGAAATGGTAAAATGTACACTTTGAGGACCAATGTTGTGCTTCAAAATTGTATCCATGAATAATTTAAAGATTATGACTAACATTCAAATAATCAAGGACTAGATAGAATAAAAATAATTTAACTCTCATAGAAGCATAGCGAAAAAGAAAGTAAGTACTAGCAAAGGCTGTGTAGTTACATTAATTTCTCCACTAATAGGAAAATCCAGTATTGATATTAGAGAATTTTTTGTTTGCTGTTGGTTTTATATTAAAGAATCTCTTAAAGGCCATACTAAGGATTCACTAAAAATTAAATTATTTTGTTTGGGCCTCAAAGTTGTTCTCCTTCCATGTCTTTTAGCATCTAATGTGCCCTGTGCACCCAGAGTAAGCAGAAAACATAGTCTAAAGTTTAACATAACACTTACCTGTCAAGACACCTTAGAATAATAGTAGTCTTTCCCTGGAAATTCAAAAAAGCAATATTGTGTTAATGTCATCCGTATGTAAAATTTTACAACTGTTCGTAGTTGTGCCCAAAATAGCTTTTTAATCACTTGAATGATAAATTACCTGGAAACTAGAAACTTTCAGAAGTGTTCCTAAGTTTGATAAGTAGTAAAAGTTAACTGTCAACTTCCCATCACAGTGTAACAACACTGCTATTATTATAATTATAAAGCCCCTCAGATGACAAATACTAGCAAATCATACCTCACTTTAATGGTCAACTTGGCAGCTGTCTTACACTTTCTCTCTAAGCATCGATGCTAATTACTGGTTAAGCGAATGATTGGTGTCTCCTAAAACATTTGAATTCCAATTGTTGAAGCAGAAATAAAGACAAAAGATAACACACAAATAAAGGACATGTTGCCAATATTTTCAAAGTAAACAATCCAAATGCTGGGTTAGAGTATTTTTGTGTTTTAATTCTAGAGAATATACTTATTCTAATCATTTTTTAGGACCACACACATAAATTATTTTAATAAAAGTAATTAAAAATACAAACAGACTGTAAAAAAGGGCCCAATCTAATTGAATGAAGAACACAAACAACAGCATGAAAGAAAGACAGGTCTCAAGCTCAACCTGAGTGAACAGGGTGATGTGTAGCTACATTTTTCTGTACAGTAACAAAAGCTCAGCATCTGGAAAAAGAGAAGCTGGCAGACCTGCTCCAGTCTATTGTAGTTAAATGAAACCTCAAAAATTCTGTGCCATCCTGAGAATTGCACATTAGAATAATTTTAGTTGAGAGTTACTAAGACCCTGACAGAGAATCCATGACTGATACGAAGTCCCTGACACAGAAGACACAGTTGAATGAAATGGAGATAAAGCTCAAATAGATACTCAGGGGATATGGTGGTTGCCATCAACTATTTGAAAGGCAACTTTACAATATGTGAAGATTTAGTAAGTAGAAGAGGAATCAGATTTATTCCTATAGTTTTACAGGTAAGAATTAGGATCCAGGAGTGGAAGTTAGCAATGAAACAAAGGAAGTTTTCTACTAACTAGGAATGAACAAATATTGAAACAGGCTGCAGTTGTGGAAGAGATATTCAAACCTAAACTATACAACCACTGACTGCAGTGGCCTTAACCTTTTTGGGAGGTATTTTTATGTGGGAAAAACCTAATTTTCCAGAAAAATGTACTGATGCACAATTATACACAATTTTGCATACATTTCTAGGGACTTCGCTGGCCCCAAGAAGTACCTCCACGGTCCCCAGGGTAAGAGTCCTTATTGTAGAAGACTAGAATAGCTCCAAGTTGCCTTCAGTTTCTGTGACCCTAGCTAAAATAAGTGAAGGTTAAATGTATCACACCCTATATGGTTCATGTTTTTATTATCTATATGTGCATTTCAGTTGTACAAGTGACCAATGAATTGTGACCATCGCATTGGCATTTATGGTACCTCTGTGCAAATGGGGAAGAGATGACTCCTCTGGGCAGTCTAATTAGAAACGAGTGCCCCTTCCTCCAAGCTGCTGTGGCCCACCCCATGACAGGTGTTCAGGCTGATGTAAGTACCCACTCACCCATGGGCAGGACACCCTCATATGGGGCACAACCGGCTCCAAAGTAACCAGCAGGCTGGAGATTCATTATAGGGTTAGAGTGGTAGTATCCACATTTTTATCAAGGTACTAATATAAATTTTACCACTGGTAGTTAAGTTATCACAATAATTGAAAAAAAAGTTGGAAAAAACGTATTACCCCGTTTTTACTGCCAATGAAGAAAACAGATTTTTCTCCAATTTCCATGCCATCACCTTCACTTCCATTACTTCCCCGTTTTTCCACTTCAGCTTTTGCAATTTCCCAGAGAGTTTCACTAAATAAGAGGCAGAAAAACAAAATTCAGAGAAGCAAGAAGAATCCTTTCCAATATTTATTTCCAGCTCAGAGAAATTTTATTTCAGTCAAATTTTTAAAACCAATCAACATTATTTTCTGTGGGACAATGAACTGGCACAGCTTCTGAGAATCAGTCATTTTCTTTGTGCTGTTTCATCAGACAAAGTTGAAAATGATATGCAGAACCTTCATCGCCAGGACTTGAAGGTTTCTTATTCTGGGCCTTCCAGTCAAGTTTGAAAGCTGGATGCATTAGATTCTGAGACACATGAGAGTGTACAACTCTGGGATATGTGCAAGTTGAGAAACAACATCTAGGAAAATGGGGGGATGTGGAAACCAGTGTACCAAATAATCTCTGCTCCCTCAGCTGTTTCTGGTTTTGTTTTGTTTTTTAATTATATTTTTGGCTCAAGATTCCCCTATTTCCCCCCTATTTTTAATAGAGAAAATATGAAGAAAAAAGTCCCTCAAAATCACATTTTGAAAATCATTCTTTCATTCCTATCTCTGCACACATATATAATTTTACACAAATAAGATTATATCCTTTCTAACTTAAAGCCTACATGAAAAATGGAATATTGAACTAAAAAAGATGAGCAAGATCTGATGTGTTGTAAGCCTGACTCTGCTACTTTCTATGTATGCCATGTTGGGCAAATTTCTAATTTCTCTGGGTCCTTCATTCCTTCAACAAGTATTTTTTGGGCACCTAATATATGCAAGCTTCTGTTCTAGTCCCCAGGCTCACCTCTGTTTCTTCATCTTCAAAATGCCAATAAAAAAAGAATACTAACCTTATAAGATTGTAATGATTATTAAAATGTATCATTTAGTTTAGGGCTTGGCCTATGTATAATTACCTAAAATAACTGAGCTCTTATAATTATTATTCAAGATCCAAGGGTGAAGAAAGGGGCTATAGAAAACCAAAATTGGTGTCTGTAAGTATGAGCACTAAAATGCACACACTTTAGTCCGCAAGCCCCCAGGAACTCAGTCCAGGCCTGTGCGCTCTTTATTTATATCCGTGGTCAGCTGCTGTCCAAGTTCTCGAACAGAGGAGAGAACGAGGTGCTGCAAGAAGTTATGCCACTGGTGGAAATTTATGCCTATAGCCAGAACTATATAATTGTAACCAATTATACGGTGATGGGAAGCTGAAATTTTTTTTTGCAGTAAAATTCATAGGCTCCTTAGAGATCACACCGTCGATCCACAGGGTGAGAAAACCCGATTTCCTCTGGACTTCAGGAACCTTCGTTCCCCTCTGTTCCTCTAAGTTCAGAGAAGGTTTAGGCATGGCCTAAAACCTTTAGGTAATTAAAATTGGCATTATAGACTCAAAGAGCTAAAATGTATTAGATGTCAATATCCCCTCCTCCACCGCTCCCCTCTTTTAAACGTGATCTTACACTTTCCAGTGCTCTCACAAGTTTCCCCTCGTTTATTACTGTTGTGAACCTCTGCACTAGGAGGGGAGGTCCCTAAGGAAGTGGCTTTGTAGTCTAGTTCACCGCCTGAACCCCTGCTCCATTCCCTGGCCTTCAAGAAACTTTTATTGAGTAAGTGAATGGTTGGAGTTGAACGCTGTTTCAAAATCTCTTTTCTCCTTTGGGAACTTTTCTACCCACTTTCGTCAGAATCCGCACGCGCAAGAAGGGTAGTTCCTACGGCTTTCTGACCACCTAGACAGGGGTTGCAAGCAGGAAAGACCTACAATTTTCTTCCACCAACTGGCCTCGAGTGGGCTCTTCTCCCGCAATATACCCCCAGCGGCCTCTCCCTCTCTCCCCTTCCCGTGCTAGGGTGGGAAAGAGGAGAAGCTATTGAGGAGAGCGTATGCCCTGGGCAAGCAAAGATGCGGGGATACCTGGGCATCGCGGCTCTGCAGCCTCCGGGTCTGGGATCCGCGTAGGGGCCAGTTTAGAGTTACACTGCAAGCTCAGAGCTGGGCCGAGGAACGCATGCTCTTCGGTTGCCATGGGAGCAACGTCACAGGCTGGGTTGCGTGTAGAAGAAGGGCTTTGTGGGAAATGTAGTTCTCAGAGTTTTTTCAAGTCTCAAGCTTTGCCTCATCCCCCAGCATGTGAGAGAGCTAAGTGACATGGTAACAAACTCTATGACTGAAAATCGCTCGACTGCAAGTGTTCTTTTTTTTAAAAAAATTCTCCTGACTGCCGAATATATGCCAAGATTCCCCTGTCTCGCTCGTTCCCCCCCCCCCCCCACCCGCCCGCCCCGGCTTTCTCTCTCTCTCCTGCCTCCCCCATTTACTTTTGTCTCCTCAGTAGCAATAATTTGGAAATGGAGAGTGAGGCAATCTCCTGAGCTGTTTTCTAGTGATTTACTAATGGAAAAGAATATTATGATTTTAGTATTTCCCAACTTTTTGCTTGTTTAGTTATTTTAGGTTTTACGCGACAGCACATCATTTATTAATAAGTTAATAAAGAAAATGCATCTCCATAATACTTCACTTACTTTACCTCCAAATCAATGATGAATACTAAGTTATTACTATGTGCAAGACTGTGCTACACAGAGTAAGATGAAGAGATGAGACAGAGAAGATCCTTACCCTTGAGAAAGACAAACAATGCTAATTATAATAACCCAAAGGAAGCCAGTGATATAAACCATTGCAGAGAGGTATCAAATATTACGTAAGAACAAGTGACTAATTATGCTCATTGGTGAAACATTCATGGCAGTGACCATATTTGATCTGTCTTGAATGCTGAGTGAATCCAGGCTTTCTAGCTCATGATGTCTTGGATATTGGAAGGAAATATTCTTCCTCTACCCTTCTGCCAGCTGGCTTGGTTTCCATGGTGTAATGTCCAGGAACATGGACTTTAGAGTGAGATAGATGTGGATATAAATCCCAACTCAGCCACACTGGCTAATTTGCCACATTGCCACAAGGGGTAAATTACTCAGTTTCTCTGAGCCTTAATCTCCAATCTTGCAGAGCAGGGGAAAATGATGAGTTTATAATTTTTATATATATGTAATATATTATATATAAAAATAAAATCTAGAATATAATATATAATATATAAATGTATACAAACATAAAAATATATAAAAACATATGCCTGGCACATTGTAAGTGCATAAAGCTTGTTATTTTCATGTGTTAAGCTGCTGATCAGCAACTTTGAACAAGGAAACAAAAGAATCACATTCTTGGAAATGAAGCAGGTGGTTGGAAAAGAGAGAAAAGAAGGCAATCACTTCAGATAAAATCTTCCAGGACAAAATCCTCCTAACACCTAGGTGCATTCTGGAGACAGAAGACTCAAAGAAGGAATGTAATGGGAGTGGAGTTCAATGGGAAAAGGATGATTGCAAAGGAGGTCGATACAGCTATCACTGAATCAGCATCTATTAGTGTATCCTGGGGTTAGCCGACCTATAAGCACACAAACTAATGTGGAACATTGGAATCCCTTTGCATGTTAGTTAGGAAGCCCTATTGATACAGATAATAATCACAGGTAACATTTTGCCACATGGTTGCTGTGCACTAATCACAGGACTAGAATTTTAAAGGTATAATTGGGTGGCTGGTGAGGAGGAAAGTGAAGATTATCTGGCTGAGCCCTGCTCACCAGCATTGACTCAGTTGATTCAGCTGATCTGATTGAGCATTGATTTCCCTTTTCTGCTCTTATGCCTCCTGAAGTTTTATACTTGGATGAAGTGATATTTCTTGGTAGTTGAAAATTGTTCTTAAGGTAAGAATATATAAAATTTGAACTCCCCCACTAGATATCCCCAAGAAGACTCAAGATTTCAACAGTGGTGAGGGAGGGGGAGACAATTTTATGCCACTTGCTGGAGGGAATGAGCAACAGGGCGGAATGATAAAGAAGTGTGCAGAATGATATTTGCCGATTCACCCAAAACTGTGAATAGATAGTTTGGGGTGGAAATATGTGAAGTTTCTGGTGGGGCTAAAGTGGGAGAGCAAACTGGACAAGTAGATTAGGCTACAGTGAAGGATCTCGCAGTCTGGATTTTTTTTTTCATTTTTTTAAATATATTTTATTGATTATGCTATTACAGTTGTCCCCTTTCTCCCCCATCATTCCCCTCCACCCTACACACCCTTTCCCACCCACATTCCCCCCTTTAGTTCATGTCTATGTGTCATAGTTCTTTAGCTTCTACATTTCCCATACTATTCTTGCCCTCCCCCTGTCCATTTTCTACCCACTATCTATGCTACTCATTCTCTGTACCTTCCCCCCCCCCACTCCCCTGTTGCTAACCCTCCATATGATCTCCATTTCTGTGGTTCTGTTACTGTTCTAGCTGTTTGCTTAGTTTGCTTTTGTTTTAGGTGTGGTTCTTAATAGCTGTGAGTTTGCTGTCTTTTCACTGTCCTATTTTTATCTTCTTTTTCTTAGATAAGTCCCTTTAACATTTCATATAATAAGAGCTTGGTGATGATGAACTCCTTGAACTTGACCTTATCTGAGAAGCACTTTATCTTCCCTTCCATTCTAAATGACAGCTTTGCTGGATAGAGCAATCTTGGATGTAGGTCCCTGCTTTTCAAGATTTCAAATATTTCTTTCCAGCTCCTTCTTGCCTGGAAGGTCTCTTTTGAGAAATCAGCTGACAATCTGATGGGAACTCCCTTGTAGGTGACTGTCCCCTTATCCCTTGCTGCTTCTAGAATTCTCTGCTTCATTTTAATCTTGGCTAATGTAATTATGATGTGCCTTGGTGTGTTCCTCCTTGGGTCCAACTTCTTTGGGACTCTCTGAGCTTCCTGGACATCCTGGTAGTCTATTTCCTTTGCCAGATTGGGGAAGTTCTCCTTGATTATTTGTTCAAATAAGTTTTCCACTTGTTGCTCTTCTTCTTCCCCTTCTGGGACCCCTATGATTTGGATGTTGGGACGTTTAACGATGTCCCGGAGGTTCCTAAGCCTCTCCTCATTTTTTTGAATTCTTGTTTCTTCCTCGTTTTCTGTTTGGTTGTTAGTTTCTTCCTTCTGGTCCACTCCATTGATTTGAGTCCCAGTTTTCCTTGCATCTCTATCAGTTCCCCATGCATCTTCCTTCATTTCACGTATTGTAGCCTGCATTTTTTCATCTAGTTTGTGAGTAAAATCAACCAATTTTGTGAGCATTTTGATGACCAGTGCTTTGAACTGTGCATCTGATAGGTTGGCTATCTCTTCACTGCTTAGAGGAATTGGCTCTGGGGCTTTTATTTGTTTTCCGGTTTGAGCCATTTTTGGTGGGTTTTTTTGTTGTTGTTTGTTTTGTTTTGGTTTTAGTCTGGTCGCGGCTATTACCTATGAGGGGTGGAGCCTGAGTTGTTCCTCAGGGCGGGGCAGCCCAGTCGCTGGGTTGTGACGCTATAGGTGGGGGCGGGGTACGAGAGGGAACAATGGCGCCTGCTCCGCTCTCTCCTGGACTCCAGTCCCTTCCGCCACTTCCCCTCTGCCTGGACCGTCTGCGCGTGCGCGAATGTGGGACCACCTGGTCAGCCAGCCGCCTTGTGCGGCCTCACTGGGTCTGTGCAGTTGCCCCCCTGTGCCCGGGGTCCACCAGCTGCTGCCTGTGGGCCCGGGGACCGCCAGCTGCCGCCTGTGCACCTGGGAACTGCGAGCCGCTGCTGCTTGCATTCCAGGTCTGCACCTCCACTTTTTCCTGCCACGACTCCGCCCCCTTACCGGTCTGGATGAATGGTTGTTGGACTTCCGTACAGTTCAATTTTCTATAAGTTCTGGTTGTTTTCTTGTTTCTAAATATTTGTTGTCCTTAATTTTGGTTGTTAGAGGAGGCACAGTGTGTCCGCCTATGCCTCCATCTTGGCTGGAAGTCCAGAGTCTCGCAGTCTGGATTTTTCTGTGTTGATTGTAAGAAACCAAAAAAGATTTTAAATAGGGGTGTGCCTTGATTAGACCTGAACTTCAATGAGGTAATTTTCTGCAGCTGTGTAAAGGCTATTTTGGAGCCTGGAAGTCCATATGGAGGCCATTAACAATAGCCCGGAAAGTGATAGTCAGATTTTTTACATTTTCCTTCTTGTTTTCAAAGTTACATAAGTTTACTGTAGAAAAAAATAGTGTACAGAAGAAATTGAGAGGGTAAATACACAAATCCCAGAAGTAATAAGTATTAAATGTTTTGGTGTATTTCATTCTAATCTTTTTTTCTTATAGAGTTGAAATTTTACCGTAGAGTTAGTTAACACTCTGATTTGAACACGTATTTCCTCATGTCAATTAAAAAACCCATGGTAAGTATAACTTTTATAGCTGCATAATACTCCACTATATAGATTTTTAAAAAAATAATAGACTTAAGTATTCTCCTAACATTGAGAGTTTGAGGTGGTTCACAGTAAATACCGAACATGAGTTGGGCTAATCAGGGCCCGTCTCTGGGAGTTTTCAAACTAGAAATGAGAAAATCAAGTCATTCCTCCTCTGGAGAAGACTGGCATATTTTCTCCTAAATGAAGAAGGTATTTTGTAGTGAGAACATGAAAAGTAATGTTTGCAGACCCAGAGTAATATGAAGAGAAAGTGTTGGCACATGCCTCGTGATTCTGGTTGTCCCGGAGGCTCATCTGTGTCTTCATCTTTCTTATGACCTGGTTGTCCTGCGCTGTCCCTCTAAGACATCCTAGTATTCGTGTGGTGAATTTTTTTCTTGTTTGTCTGTTAGTTTGAGTTGATTTTGGGAATTTACAACAACAAAAAAAGTGCCGTCTATTATACAATAGTTGCTAGACAGCAGAAAGTGGGGCTCAGGGAAAGAGAGAAAAGTCAATGTTTCTCTCTCAGGTGATGATGAGTCGATGACCCTGTTAACCAATTGTTGGGGGCCCAGAGTAGGAGAACCAGGTTTAGAAGACATGGTGAGTTTCAGACACTATCCAATAGACAGACTATTTGGAGTCCATTGAATGTGGCAGTTAGGAGGTCAATGGTTACCTATGTAAAGAAGTTTCAGTAGGTCAGTGGGATGTTACATCAGCGCTTAAGATATCACATCCAAGGGGAAAAATAATCTTATAATCTATGCATTATCCAGAAGTTAATAACTGTCCTTAATGCTCTCTCCTGCCTCCTCCAGCCCTTGGCAACCACCTTCCTACTTCCTGTTTCTGTGATTTTTGGCTACTTTAGATATTTCAAATGAATGGAATCATAGAGTGTCTGACTTTTTGTGACTAACTTATTTTGCTTAGCATAATGTCCTTGGGTTCATCCATGTTGTAGGATGTGACAGGATTTCCTACTTCCTTTTTAAAAACTTGTTTAAAGATGAAATTCTTAATTTTTATAAATCATGCATTAATAGAATTTCCTTAAGGCTGCATAATATTCCATTGTATGTATATACCATATTTTCTTTATCCATTTATCTGTTGATGGACTTTTGTGTGGCTTCTACCTCCTGGCTATTTTGAATAATGCTGTGATGAACATGGATGTGTACATGTGTCTTTGAAGCCTTGCTTTGACTTATTTTGGGTATATACCCAGAAGTAGGATTCTGGGTCACATAGTAATTTTTAATTTTCTGAGGAACATCCATACTGTTTTCCATCATGGCTACACCATTTTATATTCCCACCAACAGTAAGTACATGGGGGTTCCAACTTCTCTGCATCCTTGCCAACACTTACTATTTTCTATTTTGATAGTGGCCATCCTGTTGAATGTAAGTTGATATCTCATCATGGTTTTGATTTGCATTTCCCTAATGATTAGTGATGTTAAGCATCTTTTCCTGTGCTTATTGGCCACTTGTGTATCTTCTTTGGAGAAGTGCCTATTCATGTCCTTTGCCCGTTTTAAAATCAGGTTATTTTGGTTATTTGTTGTTGAATTATAACTATTGTGAATATTATCCCATTATCAAATATGACTTGCAATTCTTTTCTCCCATTCTGCAGGGTGCCTTTTCACTGTTTTGGTTTGCTTTTTATGTGCATAAGTTTTTAAGTTTGGTATAGTCCATTGTCTATATTTTATTGCTTGTGCTTTAGAAGAGTCATCTGATTTTAATAAAGTCACCAATATAACCTAGCAACAGCTCCTTCAATAAGAAATGCCACCCCCTTCCATCCCTCCCCGCTACAATGATTAGAAGATTATATAGCAAAGTGCTAGAAGGAAGGGTGCTTTGTATTCAAGTACTGTGGTGCACATTTGGGTCTTGTTTTGGAGTTATTTGGTAACAGATATTGCCCTAGTAAGAATTTTTGTTTCTTGCCTATTAATGGAACCCAAAATACTTAGAGCATACAATGAAGATTTTTGGATTGATGTCGACTGTACATATGCCTCCAGAATCGTGACTGAGTTTAATTTGGGCCAAATTAGAGTATGGAGCAAGTGTGTATCTCATCTCCTCACCCCAGCCTCCGCCCAGGCCCACCCAACTCTTCACTGTAGGACTGACCTTCCCTCTTAAGTGCCCAAGAAAAGCCCGAGTCTCAGTCCTGCTGAAATATCGATGACTCTTATTCCATCCAAAATATCTTTGTGTGAACTCTACATTACTTTGGAGTTTCAAGTTACTCATGTAGCAGTAAAATCCTTTTCTTCTTCTAAAGAAAAGAGAATAGGGGAAAATGTGCAAGGAGATCAATTTTTACATGAACTGTTTTGCAGAGAAAACTTTCTATTCCGTTATTCCTGCCTTTCATTCCCCCCATTCCAGTCCCCACAATCCTGAAGCCCAGATATCAGCCCAGAGACTCTGCACTAAGGGATTCCAAATTCCATGGCAGCTGGTGGGGTGAGGGGGAAGGTGCAGGGGTGAAATGTATTCTTGGCATCCCAGGAACACTGGAAGGCTTTTTCTAGAGAAATATGGTTATCCATGGTGGTTAATGCTTATGGGTTAAATGTGTTGTTCCAGGAAACGAACCACCATGGTTTTCTTTCTTATCATTTAAAAAATTTCCAAACAACCAACTAATAAACACAATTTTAGAACAAAGACTCTTTATAAGTTGTGACTAACTTTTCTTGTAATTGAGAGTTAAATTCATTTCCAAGCTATGCCTGTATATTACTTTAAGGACACGCACGCTCGCGCCCACACACACACACAATCCAGAACCATTTAAAAGACATTTTTAGAACACAGTCTATTTAACTCATTTGTATGAAATAAGCTCCCTTAAGGAGTTCCCTTATTATGAAATCATGGGAGAACCCCATGATTTATACATATTGTATATGTGTCAATATGCATACAGATGTATTAAAATTACAGTTTGCCCAAACAGCTTCCTTTTATATGGATAAAACAAAGCAACACTGAAGACAAAGCATGAATACAAGAGAAAGAGGTAATAACTACCATTTTCACTAGTAGTACACCTCAGCTTTGACAATGAAAACATTAGGTATTTCTTGAACATTATTCAAAAGATAATGCTCAAAATGGGTTTTGTAAATCATTTATTATGATTGAAAGGGAAGAAAATGATAGGAGACAAATATTACAATTAAACATGTAACATTATTCTCTTGTAGCCAATCATAATAACATACTTTGAATTTTTTAAATGTCTCTATAAGTAATTTCCCAGAAAATAAAATTTGCACATCATCAGTTCCAGAAAATTGATTTACTTCCATCAAAATATTTTATCTCTGCTCTATCAAAAATTAATGCTGAGTCTAGGGTACTACAGTTTAAGCTAAGCCTTCACAACTTGTTTAAATTAGATTTTGGGGTGCTTACCAAATGGTGAACCAACTATTGCCTGAGAATAAAGTTCTCACACATATTTAACAGCTCTGCCAAGCCTCTGGCTCACCAACTAATGATTTTTAAATGTTTTTCTGGGAATTTAGAAACTACTGTAATCCAGCCAAAAAGCCTCCTGAGACTCATCCCAAACTGGTAACCAGTTTATTCTGCTTACATGGTCAGTGGTTGTGGGTCAGAAGATTTAGGGAAAATAGTAAATTGAAATAGATCGTATTTCTATGGGGTTTTTGTTGTTGTTACCAATAAAGCAACATCTTACTTGAGCAGTGCATTTCTTGGCTCTGCCCTTCCCAGGGATGCTAATATGTAACAGGCTTGGTGTGGGAACAGGGTATCGCCATCGGGGGAAAGCAGAAAAGAAGAAAACATGAAGGTTCTGCCAACAAATCAATTCAGCAGCTAACATTTGTTTTCCAATTTGTTTAACATTTGTTGGTTAAAAAAATACCATACACGAAGTGATAAATACAGGTCCAAAAAATAAATACACATATTCTACACATAAATAAAATTAAGTATATGAATGATTACCATTGCAATTAAACATTTTATAATTTTCATGTCTTATCACAGTTTCATATTTATCATGAATGTCAATTACTTTGTTCTGGCACATACTAGAATGTACTGACCACGTATGTAATCTAGTAAAGTAGTACATTTCTAGGCTCTTTCAACTAAAATTTTACCTCGTTTGACAGAAATATTAGTTTCTCTTTTCTTTTAAATATATTTCTGGGAATTTATTTTCAAAGGACAATGAAAAAGGACTGTATGAGGCAAAGCTTTAAGAACTGTCTTTGTTTTCAAAGGCGTTGTTATTTTAAAAAGCAGGATCAAGAGGACCCAGCACCAAATGTAATGAAATGGGGGAAACGTTCCAGTCCACTCAGGCTGTGTTGGCAACCCAGGAATATCAGAAATCACTGTCCTGTTTTAAATTTTACACTCCAGTGACCTGAAAAGGCAACAGGGTATGCTTCCTGATACCACATAGGAGGTTCTTTTCCCTAACTCACATTTTTTCACACGATGATTACGAGGGCTGGAAGATTTACTGTGCGTGCTCTAAAAATGTGCGCGTCAACACTACCAGCAGCTGTTTCTCATACTGGGTACTCTCTTTCTTTCCAAACACATTGATTAAAATACATTTAATTACAGTACTTAGTTTTTTGGCAGTGAGTATTTCCAAATAGTCAATTGGTTTGCCAAGTGAGAGTTTAGAATCTCCCTTTCTAAAGATTGCCAGAATATTTAAAAAATCCATATTGCATGATGTGTCTGATGATAAGGGAGAAACGACATAGAAAAAAATGACCAATTTTTTCCCATTTAATTAATCCAGGAGAACATCAGTGTGTATGCAAATTTTGTGTATAATGTTTTATTAGTTTTCATTTGAACATTTATGAATCAAAAGCAAGTAACTCCCATTATTTTTAAAGTCTGGAATTCTAGTATGTGGGGGCCATGTTGGCAGGATGTAAATAAACTTATTTGGAGCTGATGCAGCCCTTGCTCAGAGGACAGGGAGTGAATGTGCACGCCCTCAGTGCTTTCAGAGTAAAGTGGGGCCTTTGGTTGGTCTGCTGCTGGAGAGAAGGAGCTGGCTTCCCACCGTCCTGCTCTGGGGTCCCTGGTTCCGGGCTGAGAGCAGGGCTGGAGCAGAGAGGTGGTGGAATGCAGCCTTCTGCTGATGGAAGTTGTTTATGTAGCTGGCGATCAGAAGAGTGATCTCAAGAATCTAAAACAAGAAAAACAGAATTGTTATGCCCCTGAGAAGTTCCAGAAGAAAGCAAGAGTGAGTCATGGGTGGTCTCTATTTGCCAGTACCCAGGCTACCAGCTTTCCCTTCTAGGCAGATCAAACAACGGAGTACTTATATGTTCACCACCATCAAGGTAAAACACCTATTTTCCATTACTTAAACCAGTAGAAAGAGTAAGCCTTAAAAAAGAGTCAAATTTAGTGCAATATTAGAAAATGTGTCAGTGGTACAACTCTGTCTTAAAGCCACAGTTGTGAATATATGAATTAAGAAGGACCTGGAGGGTATTATGCTGAGTGAAATAAGTCCGAGAAAGACAAATACTTTACAATTTTACTTATGTGCAGAATCTAAAAAACCAAAACAAACAAAACAGAAACGGACTCAGATACAGAGAACAAAGTGATGATTGCCAGATTGGGGGGGGGGGGCGGCTAGAAGGGAGAAAAAGGTGAAAGGGATTGAGAGGCACATATGTCTAGTTATAAATCCGTCACAGGAATGTAATGTACAGCGTAGGGAACACAGTCAATAATATTGTAATAATTTTACATGGTGGCAGATGGTTGCTAGGCTTATCATGGTGAACACTTCATAACACCTTCACAGGTGTCGAGTCACTGTGTTGTACGCTTGAAACTCACGTGATGTGGCATGTCAACTCTACTTCAATAATATAAGGAAAAGAAGTTTATTGCTATTTAAACTAGAGCACCGAGTATGCTCTGGTCCTCTGTACCATCTGCTTTCACTTGAGCATAGATTTAATAAGAAAGGTATCTGTCATCTTTTAAAAAACATCAGATTCTAAAAAAGTAAACCCTTCTAGCTGACAATTTTAAGTTGAAGACTTAGAAAAAATCAGTTTCTCATTCTTTTGACAAAAATTAGAATTACACATTAGAATGCAAAGTTATTGCTTTTAGTTGTGGACATGAAAACTACAGTTTGCTAAAAATAGTAAAGAAACAAGTACGTTTTAATTATAAAACCTTAATCTTGCCACTAATGGGTCCATAAGTGAATTACTCCAAGTAAGTAAAATAATGTGTATAAAGTACTTGACAACAACAACTTATACTGAGGCCACTTATTTTGAACCTTCTGTATAACAAGCATTAGGCTAAATACTTTACAATTCCTTCATTTAACTCCCATCCCCTCAAGGTAGCATCATACCATTTTTTTAGATGAAGAAACCAAGGCTTTGTAAAGATGAAATAAGCCAGAATTTGGATCTAGGGCTGTGTGATTGTAAGAGAAGACTGTTTTCCCATCTGGAAGTTAGTCTTTGCACAATAAATGTTTTAGTATGAAAAAAACTAGCTTAAAAAGTTGGTGGAAAGGCTTCTACTCACCTTGGGTTTTGCCATGACAAAAAGTAATTTCTCCGTTGGTTTGTCCTTTGAATGTGTGTTGTTAACGACTACCATAAAGTCCTCTTGATACCCTCCAAAGGTCATTAGACTCTTGTACACATAGGTGACTATTAACCTCTTCAAAGAGAAAGAAATATGTTATACAATCTTTATTTTCAAAGAAAGATGAAAAATGATTAGTCACATATCTCCACTAAATACTGATATTAAGTATTATGTAATACCAAAGAACTTCCTGAAATCAAATTTATTGTGATCCAAAATATATAGTAGTGTACTAATTTTATTTAGGCATCATTTACTATTATAATTAAACTACATTTTGATTATGAAATGAATGACTCACTGCAGGAAAATGAGAAAATTCAAGGAGAAACTACAAAGTATCTATTAACATAGTGTAGTATCCAGTGGAAAAATCACTGTTAATATTTTTGTATATCTCCTGTAAGATATATATGTAGATATATATATTTACATATATATGCTTCAGTTGAACCATATGAAATTAACACTTTTTAAGGTAAAACATGGTCAAATATTGGCAAATCCATGCGGTTCACCCCAATGTACAGATTTTGACTTACACAGACAGAAACAGTATCACGAGTATTGCTTCTTTTTTAACTTAACATATTGTGAAAATCTTTCCATGACATCAAATGTATAACATCATTGAAAATGATTTTATAGAGAATTTTTTATTTAACTAAACTCCTATTGCAGAATATTTCATTTTTATTTGTTACTATCTTAAGCAATACTCCAATGCATACCTTTGAACATAGTTCATAATATACATATGTAGTTATTTTTTTGGTTCTAAACCTCAGCAGCTGGAATTGCTACCTCAAGAAAGTAAAGATAATGTTAAAAATATTTCCAAATTCCTCCAGAAAGGATATACCCATTTCTGTTCCCAGCACCCCAGTCTGGCTAACACTGGATATCATCATTCTTTTGAATCTGCCAACCTGACTGGTGAAAAGTAGAATCTCCCTGTTTTAAATTGGATTTACTTGATTACTATGGAGATTAACATTTAAAAATATATCTATTGACCATTTGTATTTCTTCTGTGAATTGCCTTGGTCCATTTGTCTATTGGTGTGGTTATCACTTCCTTATTGTTTTATTAAGACATCCATGTTTATAAAGTATACTGACCCTTTATCAGATGTGCAGCAAATGTTTTCCCTAGTATGTTGCTAAAACAATTTTTAAAATATAATTCAAAGACATACAGCCTGAAAGGAAGGGAATCTGCACATCTGATGATTAGTTTGCAAGACTCTGAGCAGACCACTGCGGCACTGCCGCCCGCACACGTCTACTTCCCGGCCTGTGTGTTCCTCCCCGGGACCTGGAGAACGGGTTGACCTCGCTCAGGAAACTCAACACTGGCGTGCGATTTTCTGTTGGCTCTAAGTCACTGATTTTATCACCTGTCTTCAAGTTATCCATTCAAGAATAAAAGGCATTCAAAAGTATACACTTCCAAAAAACATTTTTTTAGCAATTATACGGAGAAATAGTTATGTAACACTAAAGGATAGTTCGGTTTCTAAAAAATACTCATGATCACTGACTATCCACAGGTAGGATAGCCAACCACACTTACCAAGTAAAAGTTAGCAAGTCCTGCCCATCAGTTTAAAAAGTTTTTCTTACTACCTAGCATGATACATATGCCGTAAATAAACGAACACATAGAAAGCATAGTTTGACTTTATATTTACTCACATAAAAAGTTCTGAGGTACTATGTAGGTAAAACTGAACTCGTAAGTGATATTATAGGACATTATTAGAATAGAAACTTCAGTGACCAAAGTTGAAGTTCAGTTTCACTAGGTCTTCTGTAGTGATTTCTCTATCATATTTTGCTGCGTACAATGTGGTCCCGTGTATGAAGAGCATCCACATTTTTGGCCCACACTTTCAGGAAAAAAACTTTGCTTTAACTTTTTAATTCAATTGTTTATTTATTTATATTTTGAAACAAAACTAATTATCATATTTCAGGGTATTATTTTGCATACGGATATCATTATTGCTTTCTAGAGTTACACTTTTCATACACAAGCATAAATAAAAGAACTAAAAATATTTATATAGATACGAAATTAGTACTACCCATGTATAATGTGCATCCTTATATTTCCCTCAAAAGTTTAGGCAAAGAAGTGCGCATTATACATGGCAATATATGGTAGAGAAATTGTTATAGAAGGTTTAGTGAAACTGAACTTCAGTTTTGCTAACTAAAGTTTCTATTTTAATGTTATTTTTCATTTTACACAGGAAGTAATCTTCCTAATATTATAAATGAACAGTCATTTTATGAATTCAACCATGAGTGCAATGTAGTTACACACAGTACAGGCATACCTTGTTTTATTGTGCTTTCGATTATTGCACTTCACTTTTATCGTGTTTTTTTTACAAATTGAAGGTAAAACCCTCCACCAGCAAAAAGATCGTGAATCGCTAAAGGCTTTGGTGATGGTTAGCATTTTTTAGCAGTTACATATTTTTTAATTAAGGTATGTACTTTTTCTTTAGACATAGTGCTATTGGCACACTTAACAGACTATAATATAGTATAAACATAACTTTTACATGCATGGGGAAACCAAAAAATCTGTGACTTGCTTTATTGGGATGTTTGCTTTATTGCGACACTCTGGAAGCAAACTACATATCTCTGAGGTATGCCTGTATATAACCCATCTAATTTTGTTTTGAAAGATGAAACTGTAATCATAGTTGTATATGTGCAAAATGACTACTCACTTTACAGTATTAGGAAGAAAATTAGATTAAGATATCATTACCTACTGTTTATAGTACACTGAGTGATGGAAATAATTGACAATGCAAAACTTTAGAATTTAATCTTACCATAGAGTTGTATTCTAAGATGCTTAAACCATCCTCATGTATAGCCAGCCACAGGAAAGTACTTCCAAGTGATGATGGAGTTATGGGCTATAAAGAGGTGAAAATACATGATGTAATAAATGCTAAGTAAAATTACAGAAGTATTTTTCAGATGAAAATGCATTGCATTTTCAGCCTAAATGCAAGGCAATATTTGAAACAACAACAACTTACTAAAAATCTCTCTTGGGGAGGAGGCAGTGTGGCATAATGGAAGGAGCAGTGAATCTGATATGAGGAGATGGGGTTTGAGATCCAAAATTGCCATTTATTAATGTGTGCACTTGGACAAGCTACTTAATCAGCCCCCTGGCAGGGTCAGTCTCTCCATCCTCCATGTTTCTGCAGCACTCTGTTTATGTCACTCTTGGCCACGTTCACCATATAGTAGTTGTTCCCAGGCCTGTTGCAACATTGGACTGTAAATTCTTGGAAGTTTGAGTACAGCCCATCTGAAACCACAAGCTTATGTACCCCCTAGAGGTTAGCTTAGTGTTTGACAAACAGAACTCATTAAATTCCAAACAAATGAGCAAATGAGTGAGAGAGGAAATGAATGAATGAGTGAATGAATGAAAAGAAGAAAGCAAAGTCCAGCTGCTGTCTTTAGTCTAATGATGAGCCTAATGAGTGTAAGAAATAATTTGAGGTATGGGGACAATGGAGTGGAGGGGAAAAGGTAGGGAAGCTGATGGCTTTCCTGCCTTTTTCTTAATGTCCCTTCACTGTTTTCTTTAAGTTGTTAGGATTTTCTTTTCTTTCCAAAAGCCGAACATATAAAAACCTGGGGTTTTAAAGTGTATAAACCTGAGGTTACTGTTACCACTGTTTTATTTTACCGAACTGAATCATCCTCTATTCTTTCTTACTTTTGCAAGAAACAGCTTGGCACCAAAGAATGGCCACTTCCTGGCTACTGTCAAATAAATTCGCACGCAGTCAGCAGCACTGTGTCCCCGGAGGGCCATCCATCTGGTTGATAGTCGCTGGCAAAGTTGCCTAAAAAAAAGAACAAAAACAAACACACGAAAGCAAAAACAGAAAGAGTGGGTTATCTCCCAAGAGAAAGCTCTCCCTAAGCCCATCCTAGGCACTAGTGGGATACCTGGGCATAACCTAGGGAAAGCTCTATTTTGTGCTCCCATCTACGCACTGTTCACCCCTTGTCCTAACTTTTAGTAGTATTCCTTTTCACCAAATGCTCAGTATCAGTGCTCTCAGCATGCCTGAGGTCTCCTGCTCCCCACCCATTCAGGTGCATTTTAAAAATCTGACTAGCTAACATGAAACCTCAGTGTTAATTAGTTTGAAAGGCAATCTCTCATGGGAATAGCTTTCATTTTTCAAAAAAATACAAGAAGTTGAGACCAAAGAATGAATCCCTGACAGTGGAATTTTAGGAACTGCCACTCCTGGCTTGAAGAGCTGCAAGGAAAACCTCTTCCAAACCACATATTCTACAGAGACAACAGACTGATCTCAGATGTTCCCACTTTGGAAAAACTCATGGTGAACCGGATTTCCTTCAGTTTTGAATCTGCAGCTTTTCTTTATATGCTCTCAAAAACTGAAACTCCAAATTAATCGAGTTTAAGATTTTATATTTAAAAATCTTGTGTGGAATACCCTAAGAGATAAAAAAAAATTTGGATAAACCTTTCATAAAATTAAACATTATTGACCATTTTTTTTTCTTTTATTTGTTACCACGATTAATTTGGACGAGGACAAATAAGATCAAATGAAAAGTGGATCTTCCAAATTTTTTAGGCATCTAAAGTTTTTAGGCACCTCTTACAGCAAAAAGGAAACGGACTCACGGACACAGACGGCAGTGTGGTGATTGCGAGGTGGGGGAGGGGGTAGAAGGAGAATTAATGATCATGGAAAAAATACAGTAACAAGTAAATTTAAAAAAAGACCTACAACCCCTTGGGATTCAACACTATTAAAAAGTCTTTACAAAAAGGTCATATACAATACAATATTTTTCACCTTTAAAATATCAACCAAAAAAACAAGTGTGACTCTGCCTTTTTCAAGAGTTACAAACAGTTCCTTACCTTAACTGTTCTTCAGAAGAGTCGTCTCTGTACCTTTTAGGGTAAAATTTCTCTATGACTTGTTTTAGAGTTTGATTTGCTTTGCACTGATTCGTCACATGCCCTGCTGGAGTTGAAAAGGGTCTTTCAAAATCTCCAATCTCCACCTAATGGGAAATCCAAAAAAGAGAAAAATATAGGATATTGAAAAGAGTTTTAAAAAAGAAAATCACTTTTATTATTTCTAAACATTCTTTATAATATATAATTACATGTAAGTATATTATAATCCATAATTACATACAATTATATTATAATACGTAATTACATATAATATATGTCAATAACTCTACTTGTCATGATTGTGTGATTTTGGAATTTATAATAATATGTAAGTATTATTATTAAAATCTAAATTCCATTTGAAAGCTAACTGGGAAAACATCTGTAGCTTGAACATTTCCGCTCCAGTTCTACATTAAACACCCGAGGCTGACACCACCGCCTAGCAGTACTTGCTAATGACCACACTACTCTGCTATTGCCTGTTACAGCACAGGAAGTTAAGGTACCATTTTAATTGACAATAATAAGGGAAAATAGAAGTTAAAAGTGGAAGACAAGAAAAGTTATAAAGTTAAGAGAAATCTCAAAAAGGCGTTACTTGAACTTTTTAATGGTCTTTATTGAATATAATGAGACCAAGAACTATATCCTCATTCCTTTCTTCCTAGATTTTCTCCATAAATGTTACTGGGTTCATCCCCTCATTTTATTATTCTGGTATTCCTGGGAATAAAGGCCTCTCTCCCTGAATGCAAGAATGTTCCATCCTCATCTCCGTTAATACACAACACAGATACCAGCCCCCACCCACCACGCCAACTGCCCACCCATCCATTTCTCCATCCCTCACCCAGCCATTAGTTCAGCCAAACCTATACTGAGTCAGTCCCCTTTATGCGTCAGGCACTGTGCTAAGTGATGTGAGAAAGAAAAACGCTGAGCATAGCTTTTATCCTCAAAGAGCTAATGTCTAGTAGGAGACTGGAGTATAAACAAATGCTCGTGATAAACTGAATTAAATGCCTTGTGTAGGGTACCAAAGGAGGGCTCAAGGAGCGAACTGGGTGGGGGACATTCAAGCCCTATAGAACATTCACATCTTTTCTGTGACACTCCCTAACAAGCAGATGGGGGCTCCATCAGGACTGGGATGGGCTTACAGAAAGTCCCAAGTCATCATTTCAAAAGGGCCCTCAGCCTCCAGGTAAGCTGTGAGTATAACTAGCCTCTGAGATTCTGATCCCTTTGGCTTCCATTGTCTGGCTCTTAATACAACCAGTTACTGTCTCAGTTCCTCAGCTGAGCTTCGTTCTTACAGTCTGTTGGCTTCTTAGCTTGGCTTTGCTGTTCATCAGTCACCCCCATCTTCTCTCTGATCAAGTACCCTTCCTCATTTCTTCATACCAAGTAAACTTTTTCCCTGACAGCAAGCTTTTTATTGTCCCCCACCAATCACCAGGTAGTACTCAGCATAGGTACCTGTGAAACCTGAGATCAGATTGTAACCTCCAAGGATATGACAGTTGGACAAACAATAGTTGTACAAATACTAGGCATTCCAGGGAACCTTGTCTCTTAGGGAACCCTCTGGTGGTACATCCCCAAGCTTACTGTCTCCCTGCTCTGAAGCTTAGCATACCGTGTGGCACAGAAAGAGCACAATAATGTTTGGAAAACAAATGAAAATCAACTCAGATAATTCCCAGCATGCCTCCCATCAACAGGATGCCTTAGCAGATACTTAATTAACAGTCAGCTCCAAGATTTCCTAATTAAGCCAGAGAATATCAACAAGGACCTACACCTGAGTATATTCAAGTCTACAACAGACGTAACTGCTTCTTCTACAGAGCTTGTATCTCTTTAGTATATTTCATGTATCTTTACAAACACTACTATGAGGAAAAGCAAACAGAGACTTTAAGAATTTTTCCTTTTGTAGATGGAGAAATTATAATTTTTAGTTACGTGCTCAGAATTTCCTAGGAGTATGGTCTTACCTTTCTAGCCCTTTCTCGTATTCTCCTGAAAGTGTTAAAAGTACTATTTACACACTAGATTATAATTTTTCTTGGAGAAGCTTTCTTGACAAAATTAGAAGTTGATATAAGAAAACTAACTTAAATTTTAGTAAAAATGAGAGTGATTTTGAACAGAGGGCCTGTGCCTTTGGCGGACTAAAGCCTAGAATTGCACGTGGTGGGAAATGATTCCTAACTCCATCACTAAGGGAACCTGGGACCTATGTCTCCTCTCTTCAGCTTTTCATTACTTGTAGAAAGAGAACAGCCAGTGTAGCACTAACACTTTGACCTTCGGGTAAAATTATTGTAAAAGTAAACTGTCTACTATTCATTCATTGAAGACATTTGTGGGTAATGGACTGTGTGTAAGGCACTGTGTGAGATACAAAGGTAAACAGGGACAGCCCTTGCCCTCGGGGAGGCCACAGTTAGACGTCCAAAGCAGAAGCAAACGAACAATAATAAACCACTGAGGTCAGGACAATAGTAGCCTTGTGCCAGACCTTACAGAAACCCCAGGAGGAACATTTACCCCACCCAGGAAGAATTCAGGAAGCATTCCTGGAAAAAGTGAGACCTAAGATAAAAATTAAAGAACAAGCTGAAGTAAGCAAGTGAAGGGTCGGGGATAGAGATGTTTCAGGAAGAGGAGACACACAAGTGAAGTCTAAGAGGTAAGAAAAAGCGAGCCATGTTCAAGCCAGGGAACCGTGCAGAGAACCACAGTTTGTGCTGTACTGCAGCCCAAGGCAGGGGGTGTTAAGAGACGGGACTGGAGAGGCAGGCAGAGTTCAGACCATGAAAGCCCTTCCATGTACTCAAGGGAGTAACATGACTAGGTTCGTGGTCTGCTGTATCTCCATCCTGGTTACTAGTGCTATGTAACAAACCACCATGGCACAGTTTCCAGGCCTAGGCCTTAAGAAAATAGCAGCTTCCACTTCTTGTCTCTCTTTCAGGATGTTTCCCTTGCTACCCAAGCACCATTCTGTGAGGATGCACATGAGGTGTCCCAGTTGAAAGCCCAGCACAAGTTCTACCTGACAGCATCAGCCACCAGATGTGTGAGCGAACAACCTAAAGACGATTCCAGCCCTCAGCTGTGGAGTCACAACCAGCCTTCAAGCTGTGCCAGCTGGTGCCACAGGCCACAGAAACTAGGTGTCCTCATACATTCCTGCCTAAATTGCTACTGTTTGAAGTGACTGAGTCTTGGAGTCATTTGTTAGGAAGCCATAGACGACAGAACAGTCTCTCTGGCATCTGGATGGAGGATAAATTTGTGGGGTCCAGAGCACAGAAAACCCCAGTGGTCAGAAGCCTGTTGCTAGCGGCAGGCAGGCTCTGATGACGGTCAGGATGGGACAGCAACTGCAAAAACGTGAACCACCGGCACGCCAGGGAACTGTACGCGGAGCCACGGTGTATGCTGCATAAGGAGCACAGAGTCTGAGGCAGGGAGTGTCAAGAGATGAAGCTGCAGTGTGCAAAGCCTGGGAGTTAAAATAGGCAGGGCACCATGACTGGGGGAACAGGGCGAAGGGGAGGGCGCAGTCAGTGACGATTCCAGGATTCGAAGCTTGCTTGTGGGCAGGGGGCGGGGGGGGGGTGTCTAAGCTGTATCCCTTGAAGATACAGAATGTGAAGATGTGAAGGAAGAGAAGGGAAGGTGATTAGTTCAGTCCCTGATGTGGCGAATTTAAGGAGCCCATAGAAGTATGAACCAGAGAGAAAAGATTTGGGAATCAATGGCATAGGTGGTAGAAAAAAATGAAGAGAATGAATTTGATGCCCTGGGACGTTGTGTAGAGAGAGGAGGCTGAAAACCGATGACAAATCACAGAGTCGCCTTAACTAGCGCGTGCAAAGACTCAGGTGTGGTGGAGACTGGGGGTTGCCTCTCAGGGGCATTCTCCCCTTCCTTCCAAGTCATGAAGCCCTGACCTTATGTGGGCTCCCTGCTCCCCATGTAAGACTACATTCTCCAGTCCCTCCTCCATGTGACTAAGTTTTGGCCAGACTGACAGAAATGGAACTGTTCTGTTTATCTGCAGGCAAACTTCTCCAGGGTGGGGGACACACCCTTCTTTAGCCTTCCCTGTTCTCATGCCTGGAACACTGAGGTCATATCTGCAGCTCTGGAGACGTCCAGGACCATGCAGATGACATGCTGGGGACAGAAGAACAAAGAACAGGATGAAGCCCATGACCATGATGACCTCGGAAGATGCCAGTGTGCCTGTCTCTCTGCATGAGAGACAGATAAACTTCTACTTCGATTGTCACTATTAATTTGCACGTGTGTGCTTTTATAGAAGTCTAAACTTAATCCGAATTGATACAACAGGTAAATAAAAGAAAGTGCGTTAGCTTGTTGAAGACCAATTCCTATTAGCTGAGAGGGTGGTTTCAGCACGCTGTCCTTACCCCACGGATCTACACTCAGCAAACTCCTTCATTAAATGCAAAGCCTAGCGGCGTACTTTCAAGATAATTAAGATCTAGTTGGTTCCCTTTATGGAATACTGTCTCATTCCACATCACTGCAATTGTCAGTGATTAGAGTCACACTGTAATTATAATGCCTGTAATTTTTAAGGTGTTAATCACAGCAAAATGAATTTAAAGAATCACCAAAGGTATATTGTTTTATTACATTTAACTCAGCATTGAAATTAGTATTTTACCTTTACAAAATATTTCTCCACATAGCACAGAAGTTACCTGAGCTAAAAGAGCCGCCATTTCTAACGCCAGGTCCTTGTTCAGAGGAAAAAGTCCATTTATTATTTGATCATTTGTTTGATACATTAACAGCAACTTTTCTCTATCAGTCTCTCCACGAGCTTGCATGGAGAAATACAGTCTGTAAAAAAACAGGAAATTTTTCATTAAATGAAATTCTGACAAAGGAAGAAAGGGTTGCTCTATGCGACGCAAGCTGAGATCATGACCATCTGTCAATAACTTCTGTTTTCTGTTCTATGCAACATTTTCAGCAAACGGAGGAAAAACTGCTTTGGGGTTGAGGTTGAGGAATGCTTCTATGCTATTTTTTGTGCCCTGAAATACCAAATCCCGAAGTGTTGCCGAGGAAGGGAATAAGACACTGAGTGAAATGAAATATGCCCTTTCTTGTGGGGAATGCTGATGTAACCCTTCGTTTCAATGGGCTGAATAAACCCAATTTTCAAAACACTCATGGTATTTCCTCAATACCTTGGGCACACCAGGAAATAGGAAATGGAGGTTTCAATTCAAAATCAATATCAGATTGGAGGGGGGCAGTTTACTTTGAGAATCTAAAAGATGATATTTGTACTTTTAAATGTTTTGACTTTTTTGCAGCTTTAGGAGCTTTTGTTTGCCTAGCTCTTCATCAGTCCAGTGACCCCTTGGTTCACTCACGATGCTGTTTCTCTGTGTGTGAGATTCTGGGGCTCTGCCTTTTGGCCGCACACCAGGCTTGGGGTGCTGGGAATGCTGTGACAGCGGGGTGGGAAAGCGACACTTGGACATGCTTTAGTATTGTCATGACAACACAGTGGCAGGAAAAGAGAGATTTAGATCCAGCAATTGTTGGGTGTGTGCCCAACTGGTTCTGAATTTTTGCCATCTTTCTCCCTATAGACTTGAGGGAGAGGCCACGTTGCCATCAGTTACAGCAGGGGTCCCCAACCTTGGAGCCACAGACTGGTACTGGTCCAGAACCGGGCGCACAGCAGGAGGCAGGCTTGAATGTAAGGTGCTCAAATCATCCTGAAACCATCTCCCTGACCCCAGTCCGTGGAAAAATCATCTTCCACAAAACTGGCCCCTGGTGCCAAAAAAGTTGGGGACTACTGAGTTACAGTATCTCTTGCAGTAATTATCTCAAATAGCAGGGACTGAAAGGGTGGAAGTTCAGAATCTCAGAGGAAGCACGGCTCGGGGGTGTACTTTGAAAAGCTCTTCTTCCCTATGACTATGAGAATTCTTTACACCCACCCTCGCTTAAGAATCGCTGTCCCTGGCAGCCATCAGAGTGGTTTCTTAAAAATATACCCCCTAAGCCCTATTTTTATCTGTAACTACAAGATAACAAAATTGTTGACTAGTCAAAGAATATAGCTCGGTAACAGAAACAGATTCTAAATGTAAAATGCTGTTAGCAAAGTGATAGAGGACAGAGAATAAAGTTGAGAGGAAGGCTCTCCCTTTCTGGCACGCAAACATTTTTGTACAAAGCTTATTGTCTCCATTTGAAGTTAAGGACTCTGTCTTATTCATCACTTCAGCCACTAGGGTTTGGCTAAGTGTTGTTACCACCGAATGTTGTCAGCAAAAGTTTGAATGGGAAATACAGCTAGAAGGAGAGAAAAGAACCAAGTGTACAGATGGCTAAAGGTGAAAAGAGCTAACATGCATTTTCAAACATTTGTGGCATGCAAATGAGATTGAACCTTGGCCGAGAAATGAAGCACTACAAGCAAAGAAAGGAAACACAATCCCAGACCCTTAGGCAGGAAAGCAGCATGCAAGAATCAGAGGCTCAAGCCCCTAATGAAACAGGTTGGGCTCCAACAATTATGTGACAATTTGGAGAGAACATGGAGAGAGACGAAAGAGTCACAAAAATGACCAAGAAGTCAAGAAACCCAAATCCATGGATCTTGAATAGGAAAGGTGCCAGGAGAAGGTGCTGAGTCTCTCCCAGCATGACCAGTTCCCCCAGTCCTAAAGAAGCAGAGAAAGTGGGCCTCTGTCACAGCAGGCAGGCAGGGCACAGTGAGCTAGTGGGGGAGCTGCCGCAGGTCCGTCCCACTGTTGGACCAGGGAGCCGAATACGGTGGGATGGGAATCACGTCACTACTTGGACCAGTACCACTACACGTATATACACGGCTCCGAGTTCAGCGGAGCCTGCTGCACTGCTGGGTAACCCTTTTGCTTGCCTCCAACCAAGTCCATATTTCACTCTTCAGAGCATTTACTTCCTACTGCCTCTTTTCTCATCATCTTATAAACTTACTGAGAGCCTGCCTTCACTTACCACTTCCCTTCCCTCCGTCTTCCGTCATCTGCTGGCAACACTCCACTAAAACTTCCCTGTCTTCCTCCTGCCTCAGTGGCCACCACTCAAGTCATCTGCTCAGAAGTCAGCGCTCTGAAGCCTTCCTCTATGTTCCCACCACAGCTTGTGCATGCATGTGTTACATTCAAGGGAAGAGTGGGCATGGATGGGACATTAGCTGTGTGGCAGACGCAGATCCAAAGGCTTTACCTTGGCCGACATTTAGTCCTTCAGACAACCCTAGAGGGAGGGACTGTTTTTATCACCATCTCATGTCGGAGGTATGTGAGGCACAGAGGTAGGTGGTAAGTGACTTGCTCAAAGCCACACAGTGAGTGGGGGGACCAGGAGTCTAACCCAGATGGTTTCTCCCCAGAGCCCGTGTTCACTGCTATGCTATGCTGTTCCTGTTACAGCATTAATCACATCGCCAAGATTCTGTGTCTGTCTCTCCCTACAAACTGCAGGGTTCTGAAGGGCAGGGAAATTCTATTCACCTTTGAGTCCCCAGGGCTTCAACAAGGGCTGGCGCTGGCTGACACTAAACAGGTGTTTGCTGCATGAATGGATAAATAAATGATAATTGGAATTGCTAAATACAGGAATTATTTGTCCAAAAAAAAAAAAAAAAGCCAGAATGAATCCCCTTTCTATAGCCTTGGGCAAATGACTTAATTCTCTAAGCTTCAGTTTCCTGATCTGTAAGATGGAAATGGTAACACCACCTACTTCACAGGGCCGCTTTTAGGGTTGTATGACATGATACAGAAAAAGAGCTCAGCCCAGGGCCTGGTGTGTGCTCAGTGCTCAATAAATGGTGGTCATCATCATCATCATCACCATTATCATTCTTCTCTAGAGGTATTTAGAATTAAAAGAGTTTCTTCATGCTGGATTTTTTTTTTTTTTTTGGTGTTATTATAGCTGGAAAAAATGGGATAAATTGCATAACCCGTCAAGATGCTTCTTGGCTTAGGAGCCAATGGACACTGGCTCTCTTACAACCAGCTAAAAGGTGGCGGAGATGGGAATGTTTAGCTGTGCTCCAGAAAATAAAAACAACCAAGGACTACTGAATATGATTTTTTATTTCAAAGAAGGGTAAGGAAGAGCTGTCCTCTTCAGGGAAGGCCCCTTGCCGGTTTTGTTTTGTTAAAAACATGCCTTGACCTTGCAACGTCAAATACGCAGTAAGAAACCAAACTAAATAGGCAGCTTAAATGTGAATAGAATTTAAACATTACTTTACAAACGGTCATCTATGAGAACAAGTTTAAAACCTATGAATTAGATCTTTAACCCCTGAATCCCAATAATTAAAATTCCATAGCTTACTAAATGTTAAATTAAAACTCCATGGTCAAGAGCTGGGATTTCAGTTTGCATTCCAGTGCTGTTCACCCATGGCTGCGTGACAGGTCACAGCCAGCTCCCCTCCTAACTGTGTCACTGGAAAGTAGGGCTCATTGTCTAAGCTATTTATACACATGTGCAAAGCAAGACCTTATTTAGAAATAGTACTTTCTCATTGCTGTGGCTATCCAGCCATTTCAGACTTCTGTTAAAAATTAAACCTTTTGGTTGAGTTGCTTTTTTCCTGATGTCAAAGCTATTCTCATGAAGGCTTTTCTCCCCCCCAACAAGGTAATTATTAAGATGAGCTATTCATGACTCTCTTGTCATTTCCAGTGGCATTTGCTAGACTTGGAGCATTATTCTTACTTGTGTCTTTCAGACCACCTTTCTCCACGTCAACCAAATTTAACTTTGGTTCCAACCGCAGCCATCATGGGCAGAATTAGTATTATTAAGTAAGCATTCATAAACTATGCATTATTGGGAATAGTCTTAGACATGAAAGTAATTGCATTTGGTGCCAACAAAACTGAACGAGAATTCCCGAGCCTCTTGTCCATACAGATGCACAGCAGGTCAGGTCTGGGAGCTGGCTTCCTTCTACCAGGTATGATGAAGGGGACAGGGCAGCAAGGAGGACCTTTAGACCAGCGCTTCTTGAAACTCAGCATCTGCCTAAGGGTCCCCTGGAGAATGGCCACAACACAGACTCCTGAGAGTTACTCCAGAGATTCTGACTCATGGGGGCCGAAGTGTGCCTTAACACTATGCATTGCTAATGTGTTCCCATGTGGTGCGGAAGCTGCAGGGCCAGGGCCCACACGTTGGGCCCTGCCATCACAGAACTCAAACAAGCACCTGGAAGGAATCTCCAAGTCCTCCAGCCTGCTGTTCTTGTAGTCACCGAAGGGGCCACACATAAATGCTGTCATCACGGAACCGGGTTCTTCTGGGAGCAGAGCCTATTAGATTCTGTCATCTAAGTAACCTTGCTTATCTCTAGAAAAGCATGGTTTTTAAACCTTGAACACCAAAGCTTAACCATCGCCTTCCTGTGTCCTCAGAACTCTTGCTCATGAGCCCCCTGAAGAGAGAAGTTCCAGTGGTCCACAACCACCGTCACCCAGATCAAACAGCATGTGGCCCTTCCGTGGCTGGCTGTACGACAGGAGTCCAGAATATGAATGTTCCACATTTCCTTAACTGTTCCTCTGTATTCAATATGCTCTAAGTCCCTCCTACCCCCCACACACTTCTAAAAAATATGGCAAAGAAGATGCCGGGAAACACTGGAGTACTCTTGCCTACTTATGCGGGTGTTTCTGTGGGACAGGTTATTAGACAAGAAATCCCGAGCTGGATTGAAGGCTCGTACATTATTTATATTATGTGAGTGCCTTTACTTCTTGCATTCCAAAAACAGGCCTCTGAGAGAAGTTAATCCTACACTAATAATTCCACCAGATGCTTGGTCTGATACTTTAGATTCCTTATTTTATGGGGTATAAGAGCTGAATAAAATCAGCAAAATGCCTTTTTTTTTTTTTGTATAGTTAATATGACCTGGTCAGTGAACACTATTTATTAAGTACCACCTTCTGATCATACATGGGAGAAAAGAAGATAATAAAAAGGAGGGTGAGAAAAAATTCTGGTTGCTGACCAAATGCCAACGTACATTAAGGTTGTATCTGTTGAGGCGGTGTATGCTCTAGCCGCACTGGCTTTTTAAGCGTTTCTGAAGCCCTGACAGACCTCCCTCTGCAGGCTTTTGGACAATCTTCTCTGCCCGTTTCCATGCTCCCACCCCAGCCCTCTTCAGACCTTGAACTAAGCACCGCGTCCCAGAGGCTCCCGCTGTCTCCAGCTAAGTCCGGCTTCTAGTTCCGTGCTCTCCAGAGCCACACTCCTCTCTTTCTGATGTATGATTTACAACGGCCTTCCTCACTAGCTTACTCATTCCAAAAGTTCAGGGACTGTGTTTGTGTCTGTTTTTATTATATTTTATACAGAGCGTCTAGCTAAGTGTCTGGCTTATAGCTGAAGCTCAGTAAATACTGAGAGAGAGAGAGGAAGAGGAAGAGAGAGGGAGAGAGGATATGAAAGAATGAGAATCAATGAATATGAATATACCACTTTTAAGGTTTGGGTAACTTAAATATTTCTTCTCACAACAGATCTGTAGTGCTTAGCCTTTATGAAAAATGTCACAACAGTGTTAAAGAAAGATTTGAAAGTGAAAAATTCACCCTATGCTAGGACAGCCGCTATTTTTTCCTGTAGTTTTCTTCTAATCTTTGTCCAAATGCATATTTTTATAAAATATAATTACTCATGACATTAAGGGACAAGAATTAGCAATAAAATTTTACGCGACAGTTTCTCCCTGAAGTAGAGTTATGATTTGTAAAAAAAAAAAAAAAAATATGCAAATAAATTGAACTTTTAAGGCTCCTTAGAAGGAAATTAAATTGTAGGTGCATGATTTGAAGACAAGCGTATATTCCTACTTTGGTAGTTGGCGATGGTCTTACACACCTGTTTTTATAAGTTAGACGAACAGTTCTCGTACCTTCCCACTTCCCAGGCTGCTGTTCTTTGGAAGCCTGTTCCCACTTAGAAATAATGTCACAAATCTAGAAGGGAAGTGAAAAATGGAGATTTATAATATTTTTCAAATTGGTATAGTTTGAAGACAAGCATGCCTCACACTAAAAAATTTCCAGTTAATGTGATCACACCAAATGTACTGAAGCTTTTTGTTTCAAGCTTAAGTGCAGCTCTTGAGTTTAGGATTTAGTGATAAATTGCTCTTTGGTCCACATGTCCCTCTGGACATACACTAACTTTGGGCGGTAGAATATGTTTTTTATTCAGAAAAGAATCTTAATGAAGGACAACATGAGGCTGGAAACAAGAGGATTCCTGGAATTTTCTCATGATTTAGTCATTGAAGAAGCAACTTTTCTACCTTCTGAGTCTATAAAGACTGAAGTTGACCAAAGAAATCTGGAATACAATCTTAAGTCTGATTGGGAAAGAACAAAAATTCTTTGGGAACCAAATAAATATTTGCTTATTTAACGGATCATTTACAGAAAGAGAAATAAGTTTTCAAAAATCTGTGGCAAGCAGTTATTCACCAAAGCCCCTAATACTGACTCAGCTCAAGTCAGCCAAAAATGCTAGCTTATCTTCTTGAGCAATTTATTAACAATAGTATTCTAGGAATGTCCATCTGAAAAATTTACATTTGGATTTGTTGAACTGAACAGGATCTGCTTGGAGCTGAGGAGAAAAAGACATTGATTTACTTAGATTTCTCAATATGCAGTAGAAGGCAGAGGCAAAGAGGCGTGGGGGAAACCGTTACCCATTCACGGAGCCCACACAGGCTGTTTGCAAGTGGAGCTAGACTTTGGGAGTTACTAATGTTGCACATGCCCTAAACCTGTAAGCTATTACTTATAAATCTAGTTCTTCCCCTACTCTGCTCCAGTTCTGTCATCTCCAATCCCAAAAACACCTTCACCCCATAACATGGAACTTATTCCCAGGAGCAATCAAGAACCACATCAAGTAAGGACAGGGGCCAGATCCAGCTCTGGCTGTCTGATTGGGCGTAAGTCATCTCCCGCTCCAGGCTTCGGTTTCCTCATTTGCAAATATTTGTTTCTCTAAGGTTCCTTCTGGTTCTGTAACTCTACATGACTAATTGTCACCACCACTAGAAACTTTATTAGTCATTTCACTACGGCCTAGAACAGACTGTTAACAATCTTCCAGTTCTGTCTTGCTCATGATTTTCCTTATGTCTTTATTTCCACAGGTCCATTTTCTACTCATTCTTCAAAACCCAGTTCCGATCTTCAGTACTTTCCACTGGTGGGCTTAATCTCCCCTCTGTGGGATGTTCACAGCACTCTTAACACACCGACCACTTTCCAGTTTAAAGTTATCAGTGTATTTGGCTGCTCTTCCCTAAGCAAATTGTAAGTTTGCTGTGGGCAGGGACTATTTCTGATACTTTGTATTTTCCACAGGGTCCAGTCCAGTTCCTGGGACACAATAAATAGTTCAATAAATAATACTCAGTGAATAAATTAAATGGAAAGCCATTTTATTAGAGCTTCCACATCTCCATCTAATATTTAGGGTATTATTACTGCTATTAATCCTTTCCCCCTCCTTAACATGAAGTACATGTGTGTGCAGATTTTATATTCAGAATTCTATGGCTTCAATAAAGTCCTGAAAGTTCTTTTACTGTGAAGATTAGATTTTTAAAATTTTTTGAAAACTCTTGAACTAAACTTGTTCCAAATAGCAAATAGTAGCCTCTTTGCTGTTTGCTGGGTGCGCCTCCTTAAAAGGACTTGGTTTTACCTTGATGTTTCCTTGAAGACAATGCTCTAAATCCCTGCCAGAAGGATCATCGGTGAACAATGCAAATCCAGACTGCGCTGGCTTCCTCATTCCTGTGTCCTGGTTCAAAGTATTCAAAAATTCCTCCACTGTGGTGGATGCGTCAAATCCAACTACCTAAATAGAAATAACAAAGTCATTCTCTAAATAAAAAAGTATGTGCGTTTCAAACTTAGATTTCAGGGGGGAAGCAGGACATACTTGATGCATGATTGATGGTACCCTATATTTATCTGGGTGCTTTAAGTTTCTGCCCCCCGCAAAGCGCCACTGGAGAAAATTAATGTTGTCTTTAGTCATTAGCTTGCTGTAAGAATTCAGAAATCTTGGTTTCAGCCAACTAACATGAATTCAAAATAGGCAGACCATCTGACAGATGTAAACATTTTGCAGAGATATTATGCCTACCCGTTAAAAGCAAACCAAGAACTACAGTACTATATGTAATCTTCAGATGAAAAAAATAAACAAGAAATATACTTAAAACAAATGAACTTTTATGCATTTAATGTTTGTTTCTTTATAGGGAGTTAAGTATCTGAATTCTGTGATAAAAGGCTTAGGACTACAAAGACTAATTGCTAGCTTTGGAACATGCTTGCTTCACTTGATAGGCGAGTTGCTAGATCTGAGAGTTGGGAGGGCCCACATAATTTTTCCTAGATAATTCCTGAGATTTGGAGACTTTAAAGAGACTGAACTTGCACACACCCAATGTTAATTATTATTTCCTCATCTAACAGGTGAACTAGTGACCTCAACAGAAGTATTTTTGTTTTTCTCCATCAGAACTGTAATGGCAGGGAAACTCCTCCCTCATTTGGTTCAGTATAGATTTGTTTTCAGTGTGAATCCTTTTCAGCAAAGCTGTTTCAAAACGCAGCTGTTCTGAATTAATTTGCAAGTTTACCACGGCCAGCTGCTGACAAAGGTAGAAGGACAGTCTCACTTCTCAGTTGTCCAGAGTTGATCTTGTACACAGGCCCCTCGGCTGGGCATGTTTCCTTCAGGGCAGAAAGTCTAACCTACCTGATAGATCCCGTTCATGAAGTGCACAGGGATACTGAAGGGCAAAGAATGATGGTACGGATTTCGAAGCAGGGTTGAAAGAATTTCCATTCTCGAGGGTCTTGCTTCTCGATCTCCGTTTTGTTGTGTTCTTTCTACACATCGCTGGCAATAAATGGCGTATTTTCCAAATTCTGTCCTATAACACAAAACTTAAGATAAAGACTAAGAATAAATTTAATTAAGACAACCTACTATATACACAAAACCATTACGAAAGCTTTCCTTGGTGTACATTATTACAATGCAGTATGCTAATTTTGACAGTGATTTTTCTCTTTCCATGATACTATTAAACCTCTGTAACTTTTCTCAAACTCTAGCTTCTTTTCTCCCCCTTTTCTGGAGGGACACAACACAGCCCATAATATGACCCCCTATTGCTGTTTACTGCACCTCCCCCCAAAACTACTTATCTCAGGGACTGCTTTGGGGGAGATTCAAATAAAAGAAACCAAAAGATAAGGACTCTTGAAAAAAATAACCAAATCGCCCCTAATGCATCTTGATGCCCACACTTCAGGGCTTGTGCCTTGTATTATTGGCTCTGTACAGGACCTGCTGGCAGCGATGGCAGGAACTACACTTTATTGTCTTCTTATCCCCCTTCAGGCAGTGCCTTGGATGTAGGACACAATGATGCTGCCTCATTTGCTTAAGTCAATGATGTTAGTTCTCGTTCGTTCTACTTTGCTTTCG
Source organism: Glossophaga mutica (assembly GCA_039655065.1). Taxonomy (NCBI): domain Eukaryota; kingdom Metazoa; phylum Chordata; class Mammalia; order Chiroptera; family Phyllostomidae; genus Glossophaga; species Glossophaga mutica. The sequence goes on from CM077308.1 coordinate 142,927,785, forward strand.
CCAGTGACTAAATGAAACTTCCCCACAAAACATTCTTCGTCTTTATCATATTATTATAGTCACAAGATGAATTTAAAAATACCAGTTGTTACATAGTTGATATGTGGGGGGGCCCCAAAAAAACCCAGAATTTATTTATAAAATATTGTGTATTTAACTTGTATTCTTACATGTTTAAACTTCAGTCACCTTCAAAGTATTCTCCATGTGATGCCGTACACCTATCAAGACTTTTTTCCACTGCTCAAAACAGTTTTTGAATTCATCAATTTTGATGCTGTTTAGTGTTTCTGCTGTTTTTTGTTTCACCTCTTCCCCATCAGCAAAATGTTCCCCTTTGATGACCTTTTTCATCCAGGAGGAAAAAAAAGTCACCCAGGCAGGATCAGGTGAATAGGAAGAGTGGGGCACAGGCGTCAGGCTGCTTTGGTCAAAAACTGCTGAACACTCAGTGCGATGTGGGCAGATGGAAACCACCCATCATGAAATAGGTAAACATGTTGGAAGAGTCTTCAAAAAAAATTAACTGAAGCCAAATGCAGCCTCTCACAACAACACCGGTTGGTACATTGATACACATGGGTTCCTAGAACACTCACATATCAGGGGAAGCCTCTACTACTAAGGGGCCCGCCCTTTAGAAGATAATTCTGGGTTTTTTGGGGGGTCCCCCCTTGTATAATAATTACATTAACAAATGTAAAGAAAATAACTGAATAAATAATAGCATAGGATAACTTAACACACGATGTAGCAGAGTTCTTGTTTGAAGAACGTGGAAGTTAGTGTTTGACTGCTAAACAAGGTAAGAAAATATCTTAATAGAAATATATTTCCTCTTTACCCTATAAAACATGAACATCTTAAATGATGTTAAACATTAAACAAAACCACTGGAGTAAATAAATGTAAAAGCTGGATAGAGATCTTATTGGCCCTCATTTGTTATATATAATTTTCACTCCGTTAATAAAATCGGATTGATAATACCTCTTAATATATTTGTATTCAAGTGTCTTCTAGGAAGACTTTAAAATGTCACCCTTTGTCTGGGTGATTTGTCAATGATTGCAACTGAAGTCACGTGACCTTGATCGCAGAGTCCTCAAAACATAATTAAGAACTGGAGAATATTTTTCTACTTTTTCAACTTTGAATATTTTTCAAAGTTGTCATTTTTTTTGTTGTTGTTTCTTTGTGTTTGTTTGTTTATCTCAGTCCCAGAGTCTATTTAAGGAACCCAACATCAACCTCTGAGACAAAATGACACTGATAACCCGTTGGCTGCATGGGTCCCAGTGTGGAAAGCCATTGTGACAGTTGGATTTTAAATGTCTTTTAACAAAGAAATAAAATTCTGAAGAAATTCAAATACACACAAGTATAAAAGGAGCGAAAACCATTAGGGAAGTTTTCTATATAAAGAATTCAATGTAGAGAAAAATAGTAACAGAGAAAATTAAGGAAACAATAGTTTCTGTTATAACAGTAACTAATACTAAGTCATTCATACTCGAAATATACTCAGACCTTTCACTTAAAAACTTTGTCAGGTTTCAAGCTTTCATGGCACTCTTCCGTAAGAGATTTAACACAACAAACAGAATATTTTCCAAGCTCCACATGATAACCAAAGGTTCCCTATGCCAACACGTGTTTCACGCATTCTTCTATAAATATGCCTGGCAGGTTTCTAAATACTTGGGATTTATCGTAGGTTTTCAGAGGCCACACAAATGGTTCAGCTGGCTAGTTTTCTGCACACCTGGAATCCGCATTCCTCTTTAGGTGGAGCCTGAGGAGCCACAGGAAAGGATGATGGGGAAGGAAGAGCCCAACACAGAGCGCCAAGAGCTGCCAGGCCTGGGCAAAGAGAGGGAGCGCAGGTTAGACACCACATGGCAGAGATCCAAATCAGAGCCAGTTTGACTGGGGAAGTCGATAGTCTGTCCTTGTGTGTGTGTGTGTGTGTGTGTGTGTGTGCGCGCGCTTTTCAAGGTTTTGTTTATTTTGGTAGTTGGTAGCCTTTCTCGACCTCGAATATGTTTGCTTCTTCCAACTATACATTATCTTCTTAGGGCATTTATAATACATAAAAACATTAAAAAGCCACATTGGGTCAAATCCACAATCCATCTAGTTATGCATATAGTTGTCTATTACTAAGATATCAAAAGACATGTAGATATGGTGATCCTATTGACATCACACTCAAAGAGTAGGAACATTGCTGTTTTTCTTTTAATTTTATTTTAATTGTTGTTCTTGTGCAGTTTTCTGTCTTTTACTCCCATCCCACCCCACCACCCCAGCCCTCCCCACCTCCCTCCCAAGGAACATTGCTTTTTGTTGTTATTGTTATTTATGTATTTACTCATTCACTGAAACGTAAGTCATGGCCTTGAGAGAGGGCAGATAGAAGATGGGCAGGGGAGGGGGAGGGATCAGTGTGGGAGGTGGGAGTGGGTAAGGCAGGGAGGAGTAATGGGGGAAATGGGGACAACTGTAATCAAACAACAATGAAAAAAATAGTAAAAAAAATCATATACCCCAAAACAAAACCAATCTACCTACACATACTTACATATATACATACAAAAATAAGGGGCAAGTATATAAATATTAACAGAGATTAGGTAACAGGATTACATGTGACCTTTCCTTTTCCTTTGTTCTATTCTGTAGTCTTTCCTATTTTAAATTGTTTTCCATTAAGCAAGGACAGCTTCAATACTTTTTAAAATGTTATATGAAGGAGGAGGAGAAAACAAAGCACTGTCCTTGCTCTTTTTGAGTTACTTACAATCGAATTTTTTGAATAACCAGCAGAAGGAATGACTGGCTGCTGCGGGAGTTGGGGAAGAATTCGCAGGAGAGGTGTTGCTGGGGCGGACTGTCAGGGCTACAGGTGGGAACAAAGCAGGGAGATCCAAGCAACAGGAGTAATGCTAGACCCAAAGTAGGAAATAATGTAAAGACAGGGTGCGTTTCAAGAATGGGGAGCTTTTATGCCTTCACCGTGTGCTGGAGGCTGGAGGCATAAAACGAAGTGGAGGAAGAGGAGGCCAGGGAGCCAGACAATGAAGGGCACTTAATGCAAATGACGCTTAAGCTTCAAAATCCGTCTCACGCACAGGCTCCGCTATTCAAGGCTCTGGGAAAAGCCCTATCAGCTGTATTTACATGATCATATGTTCTTTTAAAATGTGAAAATAGAGTACAAAACGTTACTTGTATAAGCTTCAAGTCCCACAAACCTGGATCCACACTTAAGAGTCCTGGATGATAGGGTAAGAAATTTCTATTTCATCCTGTAGTTAACAGGAGCCAGTAAGCAAAGATTAAAACAGGCATTCATTGAAGAGTAAACATAAGTGACTAAAAATCACCTGAAAAATATACTCAGCTGCACTAATAATTAAAGAAATGCATTGTAAATCAATAGTAAAATACCACTTTTTACCTGGAAAAAATTTAAAAGAAGAATAAACTGAATGTTGTTGAAGATATATACAAATTCTAGAGATGGATTCCAGAAACTTCACTGGACTTGTACTCAAGATTTAGGTTCGAAGATGTATACTGCAGAGGTATTTATTATAAGAAAAATAACTGGGAAAACCTAAATATATAGTCACTGATATGAATGCAGTCATTAATGTTTTGAAAGATGTTGAAGAACATAGGGGAAATGATTGTGTTCTATGGCTTTAGAAAATTAATATGCACACTGTAACCCTAGTAATGTGAAAAATGTGAGAGTGTATAAGTATACACACATATATTTCTACAGAAACACATAAATATATAAATAAACTGAAAGAGTATACATCAAAATATTAATAGCTACTTTTCTTTTTGACACTTTTTGTATTTCCCAAATGTCTTTATTGAATATGCATCATTCTTACAATGAAGACAGCAACATCATTTTAAATTGCATGTATATGTATCATACGTACCTGCAATGGTCCTGGTTGATTCTGTGGCTGTCTCCGTCTTGTCTGTTTAATGAGCTGACAGAAAATTTCATTCTGTAGCTCAGGATGTGTCAGACAGATCTGCAAAGCACTCTGGGCGAGAGATACGTGGTAATCAATTGCAGGGGAGTCAACTGCGGCGTTTATAAAAAGCTGGCAGGTCTGCATTAAGAAAAAAATTACATACTCAAGGTGATGAATGATTAGATTTAGTCTGCATGAATTATATTGATTCTATTCTTAGTAATAGCTTTTTTTAAAATGGATGAAAAAGATGTATTATGGTAACACTAATCAAAAGAAATCCAGAGTGGCTACATTCATATCCGACAAAGTGGATTTCAGAGCAAGGATTTCTGCCAGAGATAAAGAAGGTCACTTTATAATATAATACAGGGGGTCAGTTCATCTAGAGGACATAACAATCCTAAATGATGTGTACTTAACAAAATATATGAAGCAAAAATTGGTAGAACTGCAAGGAGAAAGAGACAAACGCGCAGTTGGAGATTTCAATACACCTCTCTCAATAATTGAGAGAACAAGCAGACAGAAAATCCATAAGGATTTGAAAAACGTGGACAACACTACGAAGCCACTTGACCTCGCTGACAAGTACAGAGCGCTCTGCCCAAGGGCAGAGCACACATTCGCCTTAGGGGTACACAGAACATTAGCGGTCTCTCTCGTTCACCAGACTATCAACTTCAGAAGAACAGAAACTTACTTATCTTTTTATTCTCTACAAAGCCAAGAGTCACAGAGCAAATGTTCAATGAATGAATGGATTTAAAATCTGATTAGACACAATATCTATTAAGAAACATTAAAGTGTTAATAGACACCAGTGGTTGACTTTAATTATTGTGTCGTTATACAGTAGGTAGTCTTTATCTCTTCTGAGGACAGAATATAATGAAATAAATTTAGTCTCTACACTAAAGCACTGCTGCCTAAGCATTACAGCATGAAATAATCAATGAAAAAATATTTCCAGTATTAAATCGTATCATGTTAAGGAAGTATCTGTCACTATTTTGGGAAGAAGATTACCAGAAGCTCACTGATGACAAGAGATGAAATAGCTGAATGCTGATATAGCTGAATGCCAGATTTCAAGTGTTCAGGGGTTTCGGACAGAAGTCGAATAATAAGGATTGGAGAGAAGCACTGGAGAAGATGGGCGCTGGCCCCTCTCCCAACACTGAGGTAGGTGGACGGAAGGAATCTCTCCACCTGAGAGGTCAGTGGGGAAATGATTCTTCTGCTACTGAGTTTCACATTGCCCAAACGATGCATAGTTCATTTCAGTAAATCCTAAATCCTCACTCCAAAAGCACACGAAATTCACCTAGTTTTATTTCAGTTAATTTTCTTAACAACAATAATCCCATTTAAAATTTTCTTGGAAAAAGTAAAACTTTATACCCTCAATTATTTATTATTATTTTTCCAATTACATTTTTAATAACATATAACTCCATATAAAATTGTACCTTAAATAATTTAATGGCCTCTGTCTGTAGAGCTTCAGAAGGCAGTGTGGTCAGAGGGGAAACAATTCCTTCCTTGCTGTGACACAGCGTGGGGTGTCTCCAAATCTGAGAGGCTAAATGCAGAATAATATAGGAGAAAACAGAAAGAATCGCTTACTTTGGCCTCCCGTTTATTAGCCCTTTAGAAATTAGTTCATTCAGGCCTGGCTCACAACTTTAAGTCACCAAGGTCATGAAAAACCTTTGGCAACATTATTTCATTTCATTTTCCTGGCCACTGGGGATTCTTATGCTCCTGTTTCCAAGAAATTAAATCTAAGAGAGGTTGGTCCTAATAGTCTTGGCTGAAACAAGCCCACCAGCGCAATATTACGTTGCTTAAATGTGCTAAAAATTGGTGACCCAAGTAAGGAGATGATTATACATGGGAAGGAGCTGCAGAAAGAGTTAAAAAGGAGAAGCCAAAGTAGGAGATAGAATGATAAAGAACTTGAAGTCATTCCTAAAATCAACATTTATTAAATTCCTATGTTGAATAGTGAAATTAAAATGTAATCCCTGTAATTAAATAAAGCATAACACAGAATTTAGACTCTTAATTGGGAAACCTTAGCGATTAAAAATAATTCCAATGCAAAGTAACAAATGCTATGAAAGAGTTAAATGGCAAAGTGCTTTGGGGCATAATTTTAATATTTATTAAGAACCTTTTATGAGCCAGAAGCTGAGCTGGATTAGGTTGGCTTGGGGAGCTTCTAAGGGAGGTAGGATTTTATCGGGTTGCTGAGGAATGAGAAGGAAGGGGCGCATTTCAGGCAGAGGGATAATGTGAGCAAAGGCAGAGGTGTCACAGAACATGGAATTTAGAGGAATGATGGTGTCCTGGAGTCTAAGAACCACAGTGAGAATCCTGGCCCATGACAAGAAAAGCCAGTGCAATGGTAGGTAGGTACATTGCAGGGAAATGAACCCACAAAGTGAAAACTCCATTAGGCTAAGGGGGTTAGGGTCCATTTCATAAACTATATCATAAACTATAAAGCCTTATATATTATGAACTTACACGGGTCTCCTTCAATATTTAGCAATTTACACACGAGTTGTTCAAATTCAGTGCCAACATTTATATTGTTACTTCCAGCTGCCACAGTCAGATGGTAAAGCCAAGTGTCCTTAAAACAAAACATATTAATAGAGATGTTAACCAATATCTGATTTTTGGTGACTTAATGGAAAAAAATTATATAAATAGTAGAAAACTTTGACACTAAAAAAACCTCTTTAATTTTAAAATAGTAACTAAAAGCCACTTATTCACACAGCTCTGAAGCAGGCTCACTTCAATTGTGCTCATAGTATATTTTCACTCTGTTCATATTTTTATTATTTTCTATAAATGTTTCTTAGAAAAGCATGATAAAATTAAGACAAGTATATGATGTTAGGAGACTAGAATAAATACAACCAGTTAATATTTCTTTAAGAAATACAATAAATTTTATCACATTTAAAATCTGACTCCCATTGCATACAAATAACACATACAAAATACTTAGGAAATCTAGAAAATTTAAAGAATAATAATACCAAGAACAAACTTACCTCAACACAGTGAGGACCATATAAGAAAGGCCCACAGATAATATTGTACTCAATGGTGAAAAACCGAAAGCTTTTCCTCTAAGATGTGGAACAAGGCAAAGATGCCTACTCTTGCCACTTCTATTCAACATAGCACTGGAAGTCCTAGCCAGAGCAATTGGGCAAGAAAAAGAAATAAAAGGCATCCAAATTGGAAAGGAGGAAGTAAAATTATATCTGTTTGCAGATAACAAAATCTTATATGTAGGAAACCCTTAAAGATTTCCACAAACTATTAGAACTAATAAATGAGGAAAAGTTGCAAGATACAAAATCAGTGTACAAAAGTCAGTTGCATTTCTATACACTAAAAATAAGTTATCCAAAAAGGAAATCAAGAAAACAATCCCATTTACAACAGCATCAAAAAGAATAAAATACTTAGGAATAAACTTAACCAAGGAGATGAAAGACTTGTACACCAAAAACTATAAGACACTGATGAAAGAAATTAAAGCAGACACGAATAAATGGAAAGACATCAGTGTTCATGGATTGGAAGAATTAAAATTTCTAAAATGTCCATACTACCCAAAGCATCTACAGATTTGATTCAATCCCTATCAAAATCCCAATGGTAATTTTTACAAAAAAAAATCCTAAAATTCATATGGAACCACAGAAGACCCTGAATAGCCAAAGCCATCTTGAGCAAGAAAAACAAAGCTGGAGGCATCACACTTCTCGATTCAAACTATATCACAAAGCTACAGTAATCAAACTGTGTGGTACTGGCATAAAAACAGACACAGAGGCCAATGGAACAAAACGAAGAGCCCAGAAACAAACCCACACATGTACTGATCTTTGACAAGGGGTGCCAAGAATACATACACAATGGGGGAAGGACAGTCTCTTCAATAAATAGTGTTTAAAAAAACTGGATATCCACATGCAAAAATAAAATTAAACCCTTATTTTACACCATACACATAAATCATTTCAAAATGAAATAAAGACTTAAACACAGACCTACAACCATAAAACTCCTAGAAGAAAACATAGGGACAAAACTTCTGGACATTGACCTTGGCAATGATTTCTTAGATATGACACCAAAAGCATAGGCAATAAAACAAAAATAGACAATTGGGATTACATCAAACTACAAAGGTTTTGCAGAGCAAAGAAAACAATCAATAAAATGAATAAGCAACTTTATGCCATATGAGAAAACATCTGGAAGCTATTTATCCAATAAAGTGTTAATATCCAAAATGCATAAAGAACTCCAACTCAATAGTAAAACAACAACAACAAAACCCAAATAATCAAATTTAAAAAATGGGCAAAGGAGCAGAATAAACATTTCTCTGAAGAAAGAAGATACACAAATGGCTAACAAACATATGAAAAGGTGCTCAACATAACTAACTATAAGGGAAATGCAAATCAAAACCATATAAAGTATCATCTCATACCCATTAGAATGGCTTTCATCAAAAAAAGCAAAAGATAAACGCTGGCAAGGATGTGGAGAAAAGGGAACCCTCGTGTGCTGTTAGTGGTAATGTAAATTGGTATAGCCAATATGGAAAACAGTATGGAGGGTCCTCAAAAAACTAGAAACAGAACTACCACACCATCTAACAATTCCACTTCTGGGTATATAGCCAAAGGAATTGAAATCAGGATTTCAAAGACCTATCACATTTACTGCAACATTATTCATAATATCCAACACATGAAAGCAACCTCCGTGTCCACTGGCAGATGAATGAATAAAGAAAATATGGTGTACACATACAATTATTTGGCCTTAAGAAAGAAGGAAGACTTTATAAAAGTGGTTTATATGTTAAAGATATAGTAGCCAACCATGAAATACTTTATTTTTACATTATCCTTTAAGTTTTGTTGATTTTGACACAAAGAAGTATTTTGATTTTTATAGTCAAATCTATCAACCATTTCTACTGTGTTTCTTATATTACCTTTAAAAATAAAGTACTTTTTATTCCAAGATCAGATAATGGCTCTTTAAAAAATTATTTCATTTAACTCTTTAAATCCACCTGAAAATTATTTTGCTATATACATGAGATGACAAACTAATGTTTTCCTAAATAGCTAATTTCCTCAATGTATAATGAACACAAAATATAAGTATATGTATTGAATAATCCATTACTTTCGCATTAATCTGTGATGCTTCTTTTGTCATAAATTAAGTTTTATCTTGTATTATATTAATGTTTATATTTTTATACATGACTACTATACATAACACATATAACAATTTTATTGAAAATGAGTAAAAAATATAAGGTGGAGGCCTTAGATTCACCCCCAAAAAATCCAGTCTGAGACATCCACATTTGAAACATAAGGCCCCCTTATTCTACGCCTTCAGGCAATAAGTTCAGCCTTGAGACCACTTTTATCAACAGGATTAAAAAACGACACTGCTAAATGAGGCTTATTTCCAGGGACGTAAAGAATCTCTGAAAACAGAGCTGAAAGTCTTTAGCAGTTTTCTTTCTTGTTTCCATTTAAATGATTTGAAAGTTATGTCCAGTACTTTAACATTCATCTTCATCATTCTTAACCAAGCATTAAGTCCTTACATACCTTTTCATGCTTGGATCCAATTAGGAGGTAAGTTGGACCTTGGTCTTTGGGGTGGATCACGATGGTGTAATGTGTGGATAACAGGCTTCGCCCGCTGGCTTCATAATCTTCATCTGAATCACAGGATCTGTCAACCTCTTCAACCTTAGCCTCCCAGAGTTTGATCTGACCTAAGGGAAACTAAAGTAAATATTAGTGACTGCGACGAAGGCAGTCTAAATCTTTTCCCAATAAAATTTTTCATATTCCTTTCATCCTTACCTTTATAAAGCATATCTTTTTTAAAATGAATGCCTAAAGGCAATTGGATTGTCCACATTGTCACAAAAACACCATTCACAATCTAAATACCATATCTAATTGGAACACAGAAGAACAATTTGAATACCAGACATTTAATTTTTGTGGAAACAGCAAGAAGCTACTTTGCTTAGTCAAGCAATGATGTAACTCAGTCAGAATATTCATTTGACTTTTTCCCCGGCAGAATTTATTTGATTAAGGTACTGGATCAAAAGGACAAGGGCAGACAGAGTCTCAATACTATTCATAGAAAAATACTATACATAGATATTCATCAGTCTCAATACTATTCATAGCACGATTAGGGAGCTGGTACAAGACATGTGATTAACCGTCACCCTAAACCCCAATAAAATGAGCAGTGTTCTCTGAAGGTAATTATCAACATATATAACATAGCACGAAACAATGCCATAATTTCTTCTGCCTTTATTTAAGGGTAAGAAAAACTTCTTAAAACTAATGCACATTAAATTTACCAATTCTTTTATTGACAAAACCAATTGTATCTGCTGTGTTGAATATTCAGCATATTTGTTTTAAAACATTTGCTTTAATGAAGTATATTTTTTTCCAGGAAAATACACAATCTGCTTCTGGCTTACAGCTTCTAAAATATCTGACCAGGTTCGCCATCACAGTCTGAAAATGCTCGTTCTAACTCCAGGAACATTTACCATCATCCATTTTCATGCTCAGGCCCAGGGCTCAGTGCTTGGGCTCTTTTCCCATCCATATTCACATGGGGGATCACATACAAGCTCATGGCTTTCTACCAGCATTTATTAGCTATTTCTACACTAACTCCAGACCCACCATCTCTACTTAGAAGTCTAATAGCATCTCAAACTTAACTTGGTAAGTCCTCTCCCACACCCAACTCTGCAGCGTTCCCCATCTCAGCTGTTGCTTGCTAACTTTATCTTTCCAGCTGTTTATGTCAAAAACCTTGGCATCATTACTGACTTGATTTAGTTTCTCTTACATCCCATACCTTTTGGTCAACAATTCCTATCAGCAAGCTTTTCAGAATATATCCTGAATCTGGGCATTTCTCACACCTCCATTACCACCGCTAAACCACAATGGTCATTCACCTGGTCATTCAATGGTCATTCACTGTAATAGCCACATGACTGGCCTCCTCCTTATTCTCTCAGACAGCTGTCAGAGTGTTCCTTTGAGTCATAAGTTAGATCATGTCACTGTTCTGATGAAGAACCTCCAATGGCTTCTCATCTTACTTGGAGTAAAGCCCAAGTCCCAATGATAAAGCCTCACGTGATTTGGTCCCTGTTACATCTATAAACTCATCTCCTACTCTTTTTCTCTTCCTAACAGACTCCAATCCTGTCACACTGACCCTCTCATGACTCCTCAAACAAAGCAGCCTTGCTCCAGCCTCAAGGTCTTTGCACATGTTGTTCCCACTGCCTGGAATGCTCTTGCCTAAAATATACACATGGCTGCTCTCTTACATCAAAACACGATTAAAATGTCACCTTTTCAGTAGGTCTTACCTGGATATCTTATGTAAAAATGCAACATTGTCTGCCCAATAGCTTATTAATAGGACGATTAATTCATTCAATTAAATGTGTTGTTTTCATGAAAACATGGCTTTTCCCCCTTTAAATTAATAATTATTTTCCAAGTAGTTACTGTGCAAAGCACTATTCTGAGCACTGAATGAAGAAAATTTACTTCTGAAGGAAAAATGCAAAACTAACTTATGTATGCTTTCAGACAAACAAAGGTAGTAAATAAAGGTAAAATAAGAGGGCAGAAAGTCACATTAATAAATAAAAAGCAAACTTTAAAAAATGGGATAAAGAAAATGAATTCTACTATGATGCTACATGACAACGCTATCATACTTGTATGTTTTTGGCATATCCAATCATATAAAAATCAAGGTTTCATCAGCCCCAATATTTAAAGGTGATTTTTCATTTTACCAGAGGATTCACTATAGCTCCATAAACAATGAATACACCTAGTGCTTTTAAATATTTTAACTGAACAAAAAAAAGACACTGATCCAGATTAAAAGCAAGTTGTTTCTGAAATACCTATAGCTCAAAATGAGGTAGACCTATTCTGATTCGCATGCATTCTAAATACTTTCCAGCAGTTACAATGGATTTCTACTTATGGGTCCACATTCTTCTGACTTGTTTCTTCTGTGACCAATGTTACCCATTTAATTAAATTATTACTATTGTTTTCATTATTATTATTAATGGTGAGAACACAAGTTTCACTCAGCAAATTTTAAATTATTTTTTATTTATAAAACATGCTTATTATAGAAACTTAGTAAGTATAGAAAGGTATTTTTTAAAAAGAAGGAAAAAATCGTCCATAATTCTACCATCACAGATAATTACTCAACATTTGGCATAGTTCTTTCCCATCTTTCTGATACATATATTTTTACATAGATTGCCAGACTGAGAATATAACCTCAGCATCCTAAGCACCACCCTCCTTTAAAGTCTCCCAGTAATTACAGAAGAGAAGTTGGGAATTAGATTTGTCAGAATCCCCTTTCCTGTATGGTTCTGAGTTAGAGTTTGCCTATGAGAGAATTTGCACGAGATGTGACAGCGACCTCATTATCCCCCTAAGACAGTTGCCATCAGATGCCCGGCCCGATGGGAGAGTCACAGAGGCTTCCTAGTAAACCATCAAGAACCAGCTGCCTCAGTGCTTTGGGCTCCGATTTTCATCGTTGACTTCTTGGACCATCAGTGGCAGCTTCCCTGACGCCTATTCCTCCAACTTTTCTAAAAGTTAAGTAACTTTTCTAAAGGTTATGTATGTTCCTGATATTAAAACTGTTACACCTGGAATACATAGAGTGGCTTCTATTTTCCTGACTTATAATTTAGTTGGGATTATACTGAATGTATAATTTTGCATTGTGCTTATTCATGTAGCACATATGTGAGCATTTTCCCACATTACTTCAGAGGTCTCATTTTTAATGGCTGTGCTGTGTTAATTCCCATCCGTGAGCAGCACTAAAAATAATGGCACACATTTTAAATGCAGCTGCTCAGAACTGAGAGTGCAGTCTGTGAAAATGGAACAGAGAAAATTAACTGACCATGTGGTCACTGGACCACGAAGTGGTCGGTCACAGGCTGCTGTTAGGGCAGCGGGCATCATTATTTCATATGAGTATCCTTGGACCGTGTTGGTTCAGTTGCTACAGCTTCAGTAACCGAAAGGTGACTCGGAGTATGCATAGGAATGGGGCACACACTTCATCTTTGTTAGATATCCCATCCTTTTACTCTGCAAGTGAACGTAACTCAAGTTCTTTTGGAGAGGAGATTAGTTTAAAAATGAGTAAACAGGATATAAATAGGTAGATGAATGAATAGATAAGTGGAATCTAGAGATTTGAGGGCCTGGGATGGGACTGGATTCTTTTTCCTCCCTGCTCATCTTTCTTAGCTTGGTATTCCCTTCATTCAACCTTATCTAGTTGGTCAGACCTGGAAAATATGAGAAATTGATGGTTGGGAATAGGGTAGAAAAGACTTTTCTAAGAAAAAGATGCATTAATTAAAAGTTGCAAAGACATAATTAAGAATCAAGTCCCTTGTAGGTATATGATTACTCAATAATAAACTTTATACAAAATTTCAATCTTATCAAAAATTCTAAAGTGTTAGCAGCAAAGGAAGAGTGATAGAAAAAACTTTTAAGACATAACGAACAAAAAATTCCTCTAAATAGCATATTAAAAATACATACATACCTTATCTTCTTGACTTCGAAAATAATACAATGTTTTTCCTACAAGGGTACACCAAACTCTCTTGGAATAGCCATGTTTTACCTGAAATCATATTTCAAAGAATTACAAATGTAGCTAGCCCAGAACTCTAACACCTTAAAATACAGCATGTACACTCCATTGGAAGCTACATAGGTAGCCAGTTTGCTCAAGGTATAAGTGATATTCCAACTAGACTGTCCAAATGTGGTTTAAGATTTACCCTTTACAGTATGGCATAGCATGTTTTGCTTTGGTGCTGACCATTCAACATTTACTATATGTCAAGTACTATGCCTGGGATTGAGGATTCAAAGATGGAAAAAACAAGATGCCAGTTTCACAAGCAAGTATATTCCATAGTTTCCATGCTTCATAGATTTCCAATAACCCTAAGGCTCTCTAGGTTAATACCTTATGCTAGAAATGAGAAAAGATTAAAACTTAAAGAATTACAGTGATTTACAAATGTAAAAATGCATTCACTTCAAAACATTTGGTGTCTTCTCCAGAAACACTCATACTAAACAATAAAATAATGTTAAAAGCTAGTTACGTCTTCTATGTCAGGAACTACGTTAAGTGACTAGGACAAAATTTGAATCCAGCTCCTGATTTTTGAGTAGTCCGAGACCGGTCCAGGTACGGAGGATACAGCTACGAACAAGACACTGTCTCCTTTCTCAAGGGGTACGTAGCCTTGTGCAGAGATAGACAATTAAACCTTCATCAAGACACAAAGTTTGCATTTATATGCATTTTTTGTGGAAGACATTTTACTAATGATTTTACTGAATACTGTAGATATTTCATCATTTGGTGTCTTTATGAAGTTCCTTACTGTGGGTTCCTCCCTGCCCCAGAGGTGCCCAAGTATAGGCATTGAAGATCTCTGCCAGCCAGTCACAGCTATACCCTCAATTGTAGACAAACACCAAGAACCCCATTCCCGCAAGCAGGCAGATGGACGATAGTCCCTATTGCCCTGGACTAGAATGTGGTGTGCCTGGGTGAACTTGCCTTATGACTCGACTGCCCTATCAGCCCTGCCAAGTTCTGCTGAGAGCCCAGCCCTCTCCTGCATGAGTGGGAGCGGGCTGCAATCTGGACAGGCCCGCCCCCTGGACACCAAGACACTGGCCAGTAAAACCGAAGCACAACATTCTGCGATTGTGCTCGCCTGTGGTGACAACTATTAAGGAGAAAAATAAAAAAAAAACAAAAACAGGAAAAGAGAAGGAAGTGTTTGAGGAGGGAGAGATTGTTTTGCAATTTAAAATAAGGTGCTCAGGAAGGCCTCACTGAGGTTGAGTCAGGCCCTGAAAGGAGATGAGCTACTGAGTGGTCGGAGAGAAGAACACTCTGGGCAAAGGAAGCAGCACTTTCCAAGGCCCTGAGGTGGTGCGTGCTGCCCATGTGTCTGAGACTGAGTGAGTGAGGTCATCGGGGTAGGAGTCAGGGGTGAGGGTGGGGTGGGGACACATATTTTGCAGGACACTTGCATGACTTGTATTCAAATGGACTAGTAATACATTGAGAAAAATATAAAATTATTGACAATAAAATTATTGACAATAGATTTTTACAGTAGGCAAGTCATTACAGTAGAAAAGGCCTGAATTTTGAGGTCGACTGGACAGGCTTAAACCCCAGTTCTACCGCAAACCAGATGGATGTCCTCAGGCAACTGACAGCCTCCCACCTCTGCGGGTAACAGGAGATTGCTGTGCACCTCATTGGGCTGTGCCATGGCCAAAGGAGAAAATGTACACAGGCAGTAATAGTAGTTACTCAATAAATGCTTCCTTCCTCACTACGCATAAAGAGAAGTAAAACACATGTTTCACTTAAACCCACAAACGCAGCCAGCCTTTGGGCTTTCAGAGTTATGGTTTAAGCAAACAACTTCACCATCTCCCTGTCTGACGGATTTAGAATGCTGCTTAAGAAAAAACAAAAAATGTTTCATTTGGCAAGACATTTCAGTCTAATTAAATTTAGAAACATATGTTTACAGACAAATATCCTGGAAGTTTTAAATAGTTGGTGTTATGCGGGGTTTTTTTTTTTTTTCCTTTTTTTAAACAAACTCATCCAAACTGGAGTATAATGCATCAGGCTGGAGAGAGTACCCTTTGAAATGATTTGTCTTTAAAATAGAACAATGTGTACTTTTGGAGAACTACAAATTAATGAAGACCTTTGCCAATTCACTGTAAAAGCTGTGTTTAAACACACCATCTATCTTTGTATGTAGAGCTAATAATATTAGGATTTCTTTAAACTCTGAATTATTCTAAAAAACTCATCATAAAGCAAATTACACTAGAAGAATCCTCATGAAGATTTCAAGGCAACCTCAAACCTCAAGGCTTTGGGGGACTAAATAATTCAAAGAATCAGTTTTTACCTTGCGTCCATAACAAAGATACTTCCTATCAGCACTGTTTGAAACTTTGAAGGAGACAGTGTGTCACATCCCAATGAGCCTTTGTCATTACGCAAAACATAGACTCCCTGGTCTCTCTGTTCCTGTGTTCTTACATCTGTAGCCTTATCCACCACAAATCCTGACACCAGTATCTGACTTCAGTATCTAGGTGAAACTCTTGTAACGATAATAATAATTTTTGAAGTGTTTATATGCGTCAGCCACTGTTCTAAAAAATTTAACTGCTTAAATAATTTATTTAGTCCTCCCAGCACCCTGTGAGGTTGGCAGTGTTATTATCCCCACTTTACAGATGAGGATGCGGAGGCACAGAACCTGTAAGGTAACTTATTCAAGGTCACACAGTGGCCAGCATCAGAGCCAGGACCTTCGCCCATGCTCCTGCCCTAGCCTCTTTGCCACACTGCCTCTCCATGTCCTTAACCCACAGCTCCTTGCTGTCTTTATTTGCTGTCCCTCCCCTTTTACCGTCCATCCCCTGGCCACACCTAGTCCGCTCCACTTCTGAAATTTACATTGCTCCCTCTGATCTCAACCTCTCTTCGCCTCCTCTTCTCCTCACTCACACCACTCCGGTTCCTTGACTTCATTCAAAACTTCGAGTCCACCGTTCCTCCCGTTTTATTCCAGAGTACCAGTTCCCTCCTGGCCTCTCTTCCTTCTCCACCAACCTAAGATCCTGTGTTTGATCGTAAGTGAGCTCTTGCTCCAAGGCCTGTGGTTACGTTGTATTCCTACACTGCTGACAAACCCACCCAACAAAATTTCTTCTCCATTTGCTTTTCAGTAACCCAGTGGAGAGTGTGGAAAGAGAAAGAAGGTTATGGTGGCGAGGGGTTACATGAAATACCATTAGCCATAGTTAATAGTTGTTGAAACTGGGTGACGAATACGTGAGGGTGTGTTCTATTACTCCTTCTACTTTCACATGTTTGAAAAGGCCCGTCGTAAAACATTGATATTTAAGTTATCATCTTGATAGACATGTATAAGCAAGTAAAATGTTAACTGTAGAATCTAGGTGGTGAGAAGATGGGTGTTCACTGTAAAATTCTTCTAATTTTATGCATATTTAAAAATTTACATAATAAAATGTTAGGAAAAAATCACTGTCCTCACAGCACTACAATGTGTATTCTCTGCTCCTGTTTGTGGGACTCCGAAGACATTAAAAAATACATGAATTCAAATCACCATCATCAGGTGGGCCCTCAGTAACACGCACCAATCCTCTATCCACTTGAGTTTGATGCCTTACTTCCCTGTAATTATCCTGATTTCTCCCCACCACCCCTCCACACACACGAAGTCGGTAAATAACCATTTTATGGGGTGATCTTCATCAGGACGACTGAGGCCAACAGACATCACGCTCGATGTCCCACGAACTTAGCTATTCCCCCTTCCTCATCTTCCTGTGCCTGCCCACCGCTTAACACCCTTCAGCCCATTGCCTGGCAAGTGGTAACTGCCCGATACATTTTTGTTTTTTAAATAGATAAATTCTTATACAAAAAACATTCTTCCTAAGCAGTAAAAGTTGCAAGAGTGAATATCCAGAATCCTATCAGTCAAGTTCTTAATATCTACCTACGTATTTCCGTATTTCCGTACTTAATCAGAACAATGTGACAACTTGGAAAAAAAACCCTGCTCCCCTCCAAGGTACTCAAAGTTGTTCCACAGTAGCTCCAATTGTAGCCTGAATGTGAGCTCAGAATGAGTCACTAAGAATAACTGAGGGACATTTTTCTCTTATAAGGCTCTCAGGGTGAAAGTATGGGGGTGGACAAGGCCACATAAATCGTAGGAAGAAAACCTAATAAGCATCCTGTCTGTAAACCCTAATGGTTTAGTCATTTGATAATCACATCAACCTACACTCATATTAAAGTCTAAGGGCTTGATATACACGGTCCTTGGAAAGGGAGGACAGCTAGTCATTATGAATTATAATAAGAATGTGATTTAAAGTAGCACTATATTCATTGGAAAAATATATATTTATACAGTACTGGGGAGTTCTCGAACCCATCAGTAACTGAAAAAAACATTTTTATGGTAATATAATATTTTGGAAAAAAAACAAACCACAAGTAACGTTCATTTCTTTGTTGCATGTATTGGATTTTTTTTTCTGTTACTTTTGGAATAGCTGGTCAGTCTTTGTAAACATTACTGAACAGCACCCACTTACACCCCCATATTAACACTAAGTATAGATTACATGGTGGCGTAGCTCATCAGCATCTAAGTTTTTCACCTCTTACACAAAGCCCATGAATAACAAGTGATTGCAGAGGTTATTTTTGTGTGTAACTATCTTACTGTATTTCTGTAGAAGTGACAGTGAACATCTGTCAAAACCAACTGGAATTTTAAAATTTAAAAATAATATTTCTTAGCATAAAGCAATACTTACTTAATAAAAAGTTAGAAAACAGAGCTAAGCAAAAATACAATAAAATGAAATTCCTGGAGCTATTCAATACGCATCGGCAGATTTCCCCTGCAGCATTGGTGGTGGGGGGTGAGCACAGCTGCCCCGCATTCGGACTCTTCCCTCTGAATAACGTTTAATAAAAGTTGTGCTTTAAAGCATTCTATACATTCTGAGTGAATATAATCTGCTCTCTACTTGTTTTATCACCCAATACATCATAACATTTCTGTAGCATTAAATATTCTTAACAATTAAAATAACTGCATAGTAAAGCACTATCCGATTATAAAATATTTATTTAAGCTATCCCCTACTCCATATCTAAATCGATGCCAATTTCTCTTTATTATAAACTGTGCCATGCAAGTAGTCTTTCTAGAGTAATGGAAATGTTCTATATCTTCACAGAGTGACAGTAAATATCTGTCAAAACTCATCAAACTCTACACTTAAAATCTACATTTTAGAGCCGGAAGATGGCAGCCAAGTAGGTGGAAGCTGAGTTCACTTGCTCTAGCCCCCAACTCGGACTCTCAGCTGATCTTCCAACAAACAACCTGAACAATCAATGGAATCTTAGCTGACAGGGAGTTTTGAGCCAAGGAGTACAGAAGACACTTCGCAATGGGCAGTAAGCAGATTTTATAAGTTAAAGGGGAAATACCCTGTATGTAGAGCCTGTAGACCAAAGCTTTGTGGTTCCCTCCCCTCCCGGGGCAGGGACCCCAGTCCTGCAGCGAGTCCACAGACCCAGCCAGGAGTGACTTGGGAGGATGTCTGAGGTCGGGAAGATCCAGGCTACACACACGCAGCAAACAGCATGTCATCCATAGCTGAAGCGCCAAATGCCAACTGGGAGAGTGCCGGGGGACGGGGCGTGCAGCGGGGGACTCTAATTGCACATGGGTCGGGTGGAAGCAGGCTGCAGCCAGCCATGCCCATGGAGACCTCTGGCTTTGTGGAGAGGTGGTGCAGGCAGAAAGCTGGACAGTGACTTGGTGCTGCAGTGCGTGTGTCACAGAAAGACTTTCTCAAAGGGGAGCTGAGGCATGTTGGGCAGGGACCCTGTGTCCAGCTGCCTTGACAACAAAGGGACAAGACTGAAAGTGCAGTTTGTTCCTAGTGAATACAGCTGGGCAGGGAGATCAGAAAAAGCAAAGGGATTTCTGGCCTTAACTCAGTGTGGCTAGCAAGCCGGGGGCTATGCAACATGGAGAGTTTGGGACTGTATCTACTACTAGGGCAGTAGGCTGGGAATTAGACAGGCAAGAGTTGAGGGCCTGAGATTATTTACAGGCAGGCAGAAGCTTCTTCCCCTGGAGAATTCAAACCTCTCAGATGGGAAGGACTACCCAGTCCCCACCTCCTGCAGGATTGGCAGAACATGCAGGACAGGCTCAAGAACCCCCTGCGGGTGCATGTCCATCGGAGAAAGGCAGGAAAAGAATCTCTGAAAGGACTCATTTTGAACTCTTCTCAGGGAGACAAATTACACTGGTTTCTAGGGCCCTATTCCACTGAGGCCAGCAAGGCAGGGAGATCAGAAATTGGTACAGCAAGGGGTAATCAGGAACGTTTAATCTTTTATTATTAAAATTTTATTATTAAAACTTATCCAATCTGCCCAGCTTTGGCTCTCACACAGAACTGCCATTAGCACCAAGCAGAAAAGAGCTGACCCTCTTACACAGATTGGACTCTCCCTTGAAATGGACAACTAGCCCATCAAAAACTACACAATATTGGACATAAGCTGAGACAGAGGAACACACTCACAATTTTCCCAGAAGACTGGGAAAAGCGCCTCTCAGAGGAAACCCAGGGAATTGCACTAGAAGCCCCCTCTAGAGGCAAGTGAAGGTGGTACATGGGGTGCTGCTAGAAGTTGGATGACCCACCCCTGGACCTTGAGCTGATAAAAAGCCAGAGGCAGATCCAGAAGAAGAAGATGGAAGGCTAACGCCAAACTTTGCTGAGACAAATTCCATCTCGTTCTTATTCAGAATTTTTATTATCTTTTTTCTTGCATAGCTCATTAATATTTCTTCATTCTCTTCAATTGTATTCCAACTAATTCACTATTTTTTGTCTTTTATTTTTCATTCTTTTTATTTAGATTTTTATATTTGTTTTATTTTATTATTTCAAGTCTCACATAGTACCCTTCCCTTGTCTCACTACATTTTGCCTTCTTCCTGCCCTTTCTTATTTTCATTGTAAATTTTATTTTTCCCCTCTCTGCACCTCATTCCTGTCCCTTACTCTATTTCTCCTCCCTCTATAATCAAAAAATCATTCTTCCCTCCTTTAGTCAGCTCACAGTATTTTTTCCTTTCTTATAATATTCTTATTTTCTTTCCACTTTTATTAATTGTGGCTTGTTTGGTGTGGATATGGCAGTTACTGATGTTTTTCAATTGTATTCCTATTCTTCACTATTTTATAGTTTTAAATTGCATAGGTTATGCTCCCCATCTTACTTCATTTTGTCTTCCTCCTGTTCTTACATATTTGAATTTGGAATTTTATTTTTTCCATTTCTTAATCTGGATTCTATTCCTTACTCTTATTATTTCTTCTTCCTGTATCCTTTCAAAATAATTTTTCTTTACTGTAGACACTTCATACTCTCTTTTCTTTCTTATAATATTCTTATTCTATTTCCACCTTTATTAATCTTTGCTTACCTGTCATTGTTATTGACCCTACTGTGGTTTTTCTTCAATTTTCACTATTTTTTAAATTTCATTCCAAATCTTGTACTATACTCTTCCCTTTTCTTACACTATTTTGCCAGCATCCTGCCTTTTACTTACTTTCATTTTAAATTTTATTTTCTCCTTTTCTTTGCCTTGTTTCTATTCCTTACTCTTATTATTTCTCCTCCTCCTTCCCTCTCAAAGTCATTTTTCTCTCCTTCAGTCATCTCATATTCTTTTTTCTTATCTTATAATATTCTTAATCACTTTCCACCTTTATTAATCTCTGCTCATTTGCTGTTGATATTGCTGATGTGATAGAGGGGTACTTTATCTGGCATGGGTTTGATTTTCTGGGTAGTACTGCTTTGCTAACCAGCACCTGTACAACAGCATACAAGATGGGGAAGGGGTTGTGACTCCCAGTCATCCAGCTGCAGCGGAGAACCCACAGAGAATGAGCCATCAATAATCAATGCTCAAGTACAACAAGAGAACCGACATGAACTAAAAAATACAGCATCCCTAGAGCATCCAGATCAGGAGATCAAAGAAATTGCACCACTGAGTCCCACAGAACTCCTTCCAAAGAAGGCAATGCTGCAAAGACAAGCATAGCAATCTGAGACACAGAAACAAACAAAAGAGTCACCTAAAATAGGAAGACAAAGAAATAACCCCCAATTGAAAAGAAAGGAGGAATCCCCAGAAAAAGAGCTAAATGAAATTGAGGCAAGCAATTTATTAGACATAGAATTCAAAATAATGTTTATAAGGATGCTCAAGGAATTCAGTGAGAACAGCAAGGATTTCAAGGATTTTTATGAGTTATAAATGGGAACAATAGCAGCATGAAAAAGGATGTAGAAATTCTGAATAAGGGCCAGGATGAAATGAAGAATACAATATCTGAAAGGAAGAATACACTGAAAGAATCAAAAGCAGGCTGAATGAAGCAGAGGGCCAAATCAGTGAGCTGGAAGACAAGGTAGGAAAAAAATACCCAGTCAGAGCAATAAAATGAAAAAAGACTCAAAAAGAACAAGCATAGTTTAAGGAAGCTTCAGGACAACATGAAACATAAAAACATTCACATCATTGGAATATTAGAAGGAAAAGAAAAGGAGCAAGGGATAGAAAACCTGTTTGAAAAAACAATGACAGAAAAATTTCATAACCTGGTAAGGGGAAAAGTCATGCAAATTCAGGAAGCACAGAGGGTCTCATTCAAGATGAACCCAAAGAAGCCCCACTCCAAGACACTTCATAATTAAAATGGCAAAATTTAAAGACAAAGAGAGAATCTTAAAAGCAGGAAGGGACAAACAGCTAGTAACATACAAAGGAGCTCTGATAAGGCTATCAGTTGATTTCTTAAAAGAACCACTACAAGCCAGAAGTCATTGGCACAAAATATTCCAAGTAATAAAAAGCAAGGACCTGTAATCAAAGTTACTCTATCCAGCAAGGCCCTCATTTAAAATGGAAGGTGAAATAAAGAGCTTACCAGACAAAAGAAGGCTAAAAGAGTACATCACCACCAAGCCAGCACTGCAAGAGATGCTAAAGGGCCTGCTATAAAAAGGAGAAGAAATAGGGAGAAGTTGCAGGGTAGGGGGGAGGAATACAGGTACAGAATAAATGGCAATGAATAAGTACCTATCAATAATAACCTTAAATGTAAATGGATTATTTAATCCATTCAAAAGACATAGGGTATCTGAATTGATAAGAAAAAACAACACATATATGCTTTCTACACGAGGCCCACCTCAGAACGAAAGATCTATACAGGCTGAAAATGAAGCAATGGAAAAAAATAATCCAAGCAAAGAGACATAAAAAAAATGCTGGGATAGCAATATTTATATCAAACAAAATAGACTTCAAAACAAAGGCTGTAAAAAGAGGTCACGCATAATACTTAAGGGAGTAACCCATCAAGAAAATATAACTCTTTTAAATATATATGCAACCAACATAAGAGCATATAAATATATAAGAAAAATCTTAGAAGACTTCAAGAAAGATATCGACAACACAGTCATGATTGGGGAGTTTAACACCCCACTGTCAAAAATGGATAGATCTTTCAAAGGATCAACAAGAATATTGTGGCATTAAATGACACACTACATCAAATAGATTTAATTGATATATACAGAACCTTTCACCAGAAAGAAGCAAAATATACATTCTTTTTAAATGCACATGGAACATTTTCAAAGATAGACTGAATGGTAGGACACAAAACAAGCCTCAACAAATTCAAGAAAACTGAAATTATATTAAGCATGTGTTCAGATTACAATGGCTTGAAACTAGAAACCAACCTCAAGGAAAAAACTCAAAACATTCAAATACATGGAGACTGAATAACATGTTAATAAATAATGAATGGGGAAACAAATAGATCAAGGAAGAATAAAAAAAGTATGGGGAAACAAATGAAAATGAACACACAATAACCAAAAAACTATGGGACACGGTGAAGGTAGTACTGAGAGGGAAGTTCATAACAATACAGGCCTACCTAAAGAAGACAGAAAAGTCTCAAAATACCTAATCTTACATCTACAAGAACTAGAGGAACAACAATAAACAAAGCCCAGAGAGAGTAGGAAGAAGGAAACAATCAAGATCAGAGCAGAATTAAGTGACATAAGAGACTACAAGAACAATTCAAATCATAAATAAAAACAGGAGCTGGTTCTTTGAAAATATAAACAAAATCAACAAATCTTTAACCAGATTCATCAAAAGAGAGAGGACCAAAATAAATAAAATCAGAAATAGAAGAGAAGTTACAACCAACACCACAGAAATACTAAAGATTGTAAGAAATTACTATGAACATCTCTATGCCAAGAAATTGGACAACAGGGGAAAAATGCATAAATTTTGAGAAACATATCATCTTCCAAAACCGAATCAATAAACAGAAAGCCTGACTAGACCAATAACAACTAGTGAAATTGAAGCAGTAATGAAAAAACTCCTGGCACCAAAAAGCCCCGGACCAGATGGCTTCACAGGTGAATTTTACCAAACATTTAAAGAGGAACTAATTTCTATCCTTCTCAATCTCTTCCAAAAAATTCAAGAAGAGGGAAGACTCCCAAACTCTTTTTATGAGGCCAGTATCATCCTAATTCCAAAACCAGGTAAAGATACAACAAAGAAAGAAAACTACCGGTCAATATCTCTGATGAACATAGATGCTACAATCCTCAGCAAAATATTGGCAGTCTGGATCCAGCAATACATTAAAAAGATCATACACCATGATCAAGGGGTATTCATCCCAAGGATGCAAGGATGGTGCAATATTCACAAATCAATCAACGTAATACACCACAAAAACAAAATGAAAGACAAAAATCACATGGTCATACCAACAGATGCAGAGAAAGCATTTGATAAAATCCAGTACCCATTTATGATAAAAACACTCAGCAAAGTGGGAATAGAGGGAGCATACCTCAATATAATAAAGGCCATTATGGGAAACCTACAACCAACATTATACTCAACAGGCAAAAACTAAAAGTTTTCCCCTTAACATGAAGAACAAGACAGGGGTGTCTGCTTTTACCACTCTTATTCAACACAGTGCTGGAAGTTCTAGCCACAGGGATTGGACAAGAAAAAGAAATAAAAGACATCCAAATTGGAAAGGAGAAAGTAAAACTGTCATTATTTGCAGATGATGTAATAGTGCACATAGAAAACCCTATTGTGTCCATCAAAAAACTACTCAACCTATTAAATAAATTTGACAAAATAGCGGGATACAAAGTCAATATTCAGAAATTAATGGCATTTTTCTACACCAACAAATAAAATATCAACAAATGAAATATCAGAAAGAGAAAATAGGGGGGAGAATCTCATTTACTATAGCAAAAAGAAAAACGAAGTACCTAGGAATAAAATTAACCAAGGAGGTAAAAGACCAGTACTCAGAAAACTATAGACCACTGAAGAAAGAAACAGAAGAAGACATAAATAAATAGAAGCATATGCCATGTTCATGGATTAGAAAAATTTACATCATTAAAATGTCCATACTATCCAAAGCAATCTATAGATTCAGTGCAATTCCTATTAAAATACCAATGGCATATTTCACAGATCTAGAACAAATATTTCAAAAATTTATAGAGAATCAAAACAGACTCCAAATAGCCTCAACAATCTTGAGAAAGAGGAACAATGTAGGAGGGATCACAATATCTGATATCACACTATACTATAGGGCCACTGTAATCAAAACAGTCTGGTACTGGCATAAGAACAGACACATAGATCAATGGAACAGAATAGAGAGCCCAGAAATAAATACATGTCTTCACAGTCGATTAGTATTTGACAAAGAAGGCATGAGCATATATATAATAGAATAAAAATAGCCTTTTCAATTAATGGTGTTGGGAGAACTGGACTGGTACATGCAAAACAAACAAAAAAAAAGAAACTAGACCACCAACTTACAACATACACCAGAATAAACTCAAAATGGACAAAAGACTTAAATAAAAGTCGTGACACCATAAAAATCCTAGAGGAAAACATAGATAGTAAAATTTCAGATATCCCACAGAGCAATATTTTTGCTAATATATCTCCTAGGACAAGGGAAATAAAGGAAAAAATAAACAAATGGGACTACATTAAATTAAAAAGCTACTGCTCAACTAAAGAAAACAGCAATAAAATGAAAAGGGAACCAACCATATGGGAGAACATGTTTACCAATGATATATCAGACAAGGGTTTGATCTCAAAATATATAAAGAACTCAGGTCCTGTCTGGTGTAGCTCAGTGGATTGAGCTCGGGCTGGGAACCAAAGGGTCGCTGGTTTGATTCCCAGTCAGGGCACATGCCTGGGTTGCAGGCCAGGTCCCAAGTGGGCGCCATGTGAGAGGCAACCACACATTGATGTTTCTCTCCCTCCATTCCCCTCTCTCTAAAAATAAATAAATAAAATCTTAAAAAAATAATAGAACCTTGTGCTTACCAACCCACTTGTCCTTCAGCTGGGCTTGGAAGACCCCAAGGACGGTTCATTAAAAAAAAAAAAGAAGAACTCATATGACTCAACACCAGGAAGACAAACAATCCAATTAAGAACTGGGCAAAGGACCTAAACAGACACTTCCCCAAGGATGGCATACAGATGGCCTATAGACATATGAAAAGATGCTCAACGTCATTAGCCATCAGAGAGATGCAAATTAAAACCACAATGAGATATCACCTAACACCTGTCAGAATGGCCATCATTAACAAATCAACAAACAAGTGCTAGTGAGGATGTGGAATAAAGGGAATCCTAGTGCATTGTTGGTGGGAATGTAGAATGGTGCAGCCACTATGGAAAACAGTATGGAATTTCCTCAAAAAACTAAAAATGGAACTGCCTTTTGACACACAGTAGTTCTGATGCTGGTGATATACCCTAAGAATCCCGAATCACCATTTCAAAAGAATTTATGCACCCCAATGTTCATAGCAACTCTGTTTACAATAGCCATGTGCTGGTAACAGCCTAAGTGCCCATCAGTAGAAGAGTGGATGAAAAAACCGTGGTACATTTACACAATGGAGTACTACACAGCAGAAAGAAAGAAGGAAGTCCTACTTTTTGTGACCGCACAGATGGAACTGGAGAATATTATGCTAAGTGAAATAAGCCAGTCAGTGTAAGACAAATACCATATGATCTCACCTATAAGAGGAATCTACTGAACAAAATAAACTAATGACCAAAATAGAATCACAGGTATGGAAACATGGAACAGACTGACAGTGACCAGAGGGGAGGGGGGAGGGGAAAATGGTGGAAAGAAGGGGAAGGGATTAGTTAAAGAACGTGTATGAATGACACATGGACATGGACAACAGTGTGGGAATTGACTGGGAGTAGGGCGTGGGATGGGCAGAGGAGGACAAGGGAAAAACTGAGAGAACTATAACAGAATAACAATAAAAAAATCTTTAAAATTTACATTTTAGTGTATGCTAATTATAGCTAATTTTTAATAGAAAAAAACCCTGCTGCGATGAACATCTTATACTTAAACCTTTTGCAAATTAAGACTGTTTCCTGAGCATAAATTAATGGATTGAGATTACTGAATCAAAGGGTAGGTACAAATGTTTTTAAAACACTACTATTCATTCATTCATTTGTTCTTTCAAAAATATTTACTGAGTAAACAGTTTGGCCAAGACATTGCCAACTTGCCTTCTAGAGTAATTCTCTCACTAGCAGACTTCTTAATTCATGTCAATAGTGCATTTCATAATGTTAAAAAATGTCCCTCCTTGGACTAGATTTTAAAAATACCTGTTACTTCAAGTCATGCTTTTTAAAGAACATTACTAGTGGTGAGAATAAAATATCTTTCCATATGCTTATGGATCATCCGTACTTCTTTTATACCTTTGCCAGCTCTACTTCCCTTCACGCGCTTTGTTCCTTCCCCGCATTGGTATTCTTTACTTACTGATTAGAAAAGCTTATTTTTCATCCATTTCAAATACCTTTTCAAAGCTTTTCACCTGTTTTTCAAAACTTCTGCCCAGAAAAATTTTGAAAGTAAGAACATTTAAATTTTTATGCATAGTAGTCAAATTTGTCATTTTTCCTTTTTATGGTTTTGGTCTTTGGTATTACTTAAAACACACTTCCCACCCCAAGAAAAGATAAATATGCAGTGTATATTCTCTGAGGCCCACTTGCCATGATCAGTGCGGTTAATTCTGTTGCCTGGCACACTGCTGCACGCTGCAAGTTCCTACCTTGGTGAGCAGGCCTTTCACCGTAGGTTTGCCCTCTGGCTGTAGG
Organism: Glossophaga mutica; assembly: GCA_039655065.1. NCBI lineage: Eukaryota > Metazoa > Chordata > Mammalia > Chiroptera > Phyllostomidae > Glossophaga > Glossophaga mutica. The sequence continues at coordinate 142,956,015 of CM077308.1, forward strand.
AAAAGCGGGTTGGCAGCTTGTACTCGAAGAACATTCTGTAACACTTTAATCCATTCCTCCAATATATTGGGAGAATCTGCGGTCAGATAGTATGTGTGTTTTTCAGTGGTCAACTAGAACGGGAGGAGAAAGAGACAGGAAAGGGACCGCTAAAGATTTAGGATTATGAGCATTTCCTTGTCCATTCTTCAAACATCGCTACTGCACATGGAAACGAAAACGATAAACTTTGAATTCTAGGTGCTAAATAAATGACTTCATAAATAATTTAGTATATTATAACCACTTTGTGGAAATGGCAATTAACTTTTGGTTGAAATATATATTTTCTTCAGTTTACTTTAAACTTTTCATAGTATTAAACTTTTGGGCCATAATTTATGTTGTTTACTCAAAAAATTTTCCTTTTCCCCTTAAGTGTGCTATAGGCTTCTGTTGCTGAAGTGCGGAGAAGAATGATTGAAGACTGTGCTAAAATAACACATTTTTAACAAATCCAGGAGTTATTTGTTATAGAAATAAAGAAATCAATTATAAATAAGATCTTGCATATAAAAGAAATTCTTGGAACTAACATGTGATCAGACATTATAAATTTGCAATTTTTCAGTTTCAAATTAACCATATTTCAAATTTTCCAGATACTTAGGAAACTTAGAAACGATTTTTATTTGCCATGCTCCAAGACAAAGTGTTCCCTGATTCTCCTTTCTAAATTTTGGGCAGTTCTCAGGTATTATCCACTGGAAACATTAATAATGTATCTTTCTGATAAATGTTGAAGTCTACCCTCCCAAGGAGCAAGATAAGAAAATAATGATTATTAATGGTATTTTAGAAATAAAATGTCTGAATTTAAACCACATATACCAAACTATCTCAACAGCCTACGTTTTAAATTAAACAGGGTTCTGTCAAGACTGGCCCGTCTGTGAGTGAGACGGTCAGCAGCTACCTCTGTGGGAACTAGTACAGCTCCTCTGCTCACCAACATCCTTCCCATCTACATGTTAACAGCATCTGCACTTCCAGGGGGAACTGCCGTTTTCCAGGTCTGTATGAGAATGCGAACACCCCTGAATTTAATATATATTAAATTACTAACATCTTCTTTTGAATTCATTTATCAGACAACCCTCCCCTAAAATAGCTGGACAGTCTGAGAGCTGAGAACAGTCCGGAGATTAAGTATAGGGAAAGAACAGTGTAAGTGATAAAGGGCAAATGAAGTGTAGTGGGGCGTTAACACACGGTTAGCACAGTTTTAACGAAGAACTCCTGGGGTTTCACAAATTTGAGTCATCAATCTTACCCAAAGTGAATTTTTAAAAAATAGTGAATTATCCAGTCTCTTCTCTATTAGTTTGAATAATGGAGAACAGAGTTTTGCATGATACAGAAAAGAAAAGAAAGTTTTTAAAAAAGTACCTGAACTGTTTGTTTGTTATCTCCTCTTAAAATACTGCAGGATGCACTAAGTTCAATATGGCCCTGGGGTTTTCTGATTACATCACTCTGTATGAAAGGAAGAAAACCAAACACCAAGTGATTACCTGTCACGGTCATAGTAAGAAATGCTTTGTATAATTAATAACACACAGGGAAGCAAACCAATCAGGAGTTTGAAATCTAATTTGAGGAATTCAGTTCCAAAGAGCAAGCACTTTTGACTCACCGGAGATTTGTAGTAAAGTAATTCACCGCCTTTAAGAACAAACCATCTTCGCTTCCAAGTCTTGACTTTACCACTCATTTTTAATAAATAGCCAGATTTTTCCAGTGGCTCCTAATTTAAAAAAGATTTTAAAAAATATTTAAGAGTCTTTTGGAAGCTCCAACTAAGAGATTTCTTAATTTAAAAAACCCCCCAAAACCTGATGCAGTGTTTACATTTTTCCCATTGTCACTGGAGGCCGAGCAAGTTTTCGGGAGCTTCTGCTCCGGCTGTGAGTACTCTGTGTCCGTGGAGTAAGCGTCTGGGGGAATGGCATAGTCACTTTCAGAAGCCACAGAAGAGAGAGACACACCTAGATGAATGAAGAAATAAAACAAGTCAATATTTCATTAGTGGGTGGTCTAAATGCTGGCTGTGAGTTCTCTTAAGGATACAGCTATTCCTAAAGCACAAACCTTGCTACGCTAGATTTATTCTCATGCTTTCGGCCATGAAGAACTTTTAAAGCAGAAAACAGAACTAAAGGATAAGAACTAACACAGAAATCTTTAAGGAACATAAGAGACATAAATAATATTTGGAATGATTATAGCAAAGCTATTTTTACATATATATAATATATGCAATAGTCTACAAATGTATTTTTCATTAAGGATTAAAAAATGTGTATTTACATTTTGATGTATAGGCAAACACATGTTTAATTTATACAGATTCACAATCACACTTTAAACTACTTACTTTTTCTTTTAAAGTAATTACTTTTAAAGTAATTCACATTTATAAAAAACCTACAGTCTCAGCAGTTTTGTTTTTTTTTTTATGTAAGTCCAATACTACTAGTTTATAGATTTAAAAAATCTTTTTTAGCCCTGGCTGTATGGTTCAGTGGATTGAGTGCTGGCCTGCAAACCAAAGGGTCACCAGTTCAATTCCCAGTCAGGACACATGCCTGGGTTGCGGGCCAGGCCCCCAATACGGGGCACACAAGGGGCAACCACACATTAATGTTTCTCTCCCTCTCTTTCTCCCTCCCTTCCCCTCTCTTTAAAAATAAATAAATAAAATCTTTTAAAAGAGAATAAATAGACTATTCATATGCCAGCAGCTATAAAATAAAATTCAAGGGAATATTTTCCCAACAATTCACGTGCCCTTTTAGAAAAAGATATGCAAATCGCAAGATACATTTGGAGGGTCACTACAATGGAGATTTTGAATACATTAAATAAAATCAGGGACTTAGGTCATCATTAATTACAGTATCCAGCAATTTTTTAAAGTATTAACATTTAAGGGACATTAGGACAATGTCACTAAACCACTACTATTATTTATTTAAGTAAGACAAGTCACTGTTGTGGTAACAGTAATAACTTTATATTACATGGAATAACAGAAATTTAGATCTATAAAAGCCCTTAGAGATCTTAGTTAATTCCTTCATTCTCCAAGGAGACTGAGGTCCAGGAATGAAAGGATCTGTCCAAGTGATATAACCAGGCAGGGACAATGTTGGAGAGCGAGTATCAGGCTCCGCAGCTCTAGGGCCAGTATGTTAGGCACCAACCTAGATGGCTGGGGCAGAACAGACAACAAAAGAGAACATTTTCTGTGCTCATGGAGCATAGATTCTAGTCGGGGGAGACAGATAGCAAACAGGCTGTAACCCCCGTGGAAAGAAAATACGTAGAACGGACTGAAGGGAATTTTTAAAAACCCAGCAGTTGGACAAGGGCAAAGGACTGCATTTGACTGGTGTGGTCAGCCTAGAGCTTGCTGAGAAGGCGGGGTCTGCACAAGCACTGAAAGTGGTGTGGGAGTTAGCCATACAGACATCTGGGTGAAGAATACCAAGCAGAGGAAACAAGCAGGACAAAGGTCTTGAAATAAAAGCACGCCTGGAATGTTCTAGGAATAGCAGTGTGGTCAGAGCTGAGTGAAGGAGCAGAAAAAAGGAGATGAGGAAGGACAGAAAAGAATCACGTAACACCTTATACCCACTTCAAGTCCTTGCAGTGTTGGGAGCAAACGTGTGATGTCACCTGATTCTAACTGTTGGGGATCAAGGAATGAGCAGAGAGAGCAGTGGAAGCCCCAAATATTAAACCTGTGAAAGCTGACAAACTCCAATTGAACTGAGGGGTTCGGGAGTACCTAGGAGCTCCATGGAACACAGTTTGAGAACCAACAAACATATCGCGGCAATTAAATGCTTTTGTAAATATAGACGCCATTTAGGGTGATGGGATCTCTCTGCAACCTCTACTTAGGGCAAACATTTCTTCGAAATCCACTGAAAATCATAAACATATCCAAAGTAAATTTTTTGTTGGTTTCCATTTTAATATCACATTAGCCACCAAATTTTTAAATGTCTTTGTTGCCCTTTGGCAGTGTAGCAAATTTAGCCGAAATGCATCTATCCCATAAATTATCCAAAATGCCACACACTAACTATTAAAGAGAAATCTCATGTTGGCCTAGGATCTCACTTTATTCCCATGATAAAGTGATCTCTCTTTTACACAGAAGATATGGCTAAACAAAAAAGTCAAAGTGGCTAGTCTAGAAACATGAAGACAACTGAGAATATGTGTCTTAATCCTAGGCTAATTCTCTCTTCACTATGGTTTAAAACAAGTACTTTGACTTTTAAAAAAAATTCTATTATGGAGATAAAAGTCCCATTAAATGTTCTGAATTATTTGGAACTGTGTTGTGTGCCCCAGGCTTTCTCTCACCTCGTTTCATGGCTCTGGGGCTGCCTGGCCCACTCCGACTGCGCGTGTCTGACTCTGAAGTTCGGGAGCTGGACCTGGAGCTATCTTCTTCCTCTGACCCGGAGGAGTCGTCCAGGAATGGGCTGCTGCTGATTTGGGTCGCCTTCTAAAGAAAGTCAGAACAAACTCTGTGTATGCATCTCTAAGTTCCCCTCTCTCTTTAGATATGGAATGTTTTACCAGAAGTCACGGGATTACATTTTTTTAAGGAATACAAGAATATATTTTGCCACTATCAAAGTCATGTTGTTAAGTCCCACATTTTAATTAGCAAGGCACTTGTCAATCATGAAAGATTCCTGAAAACATAAGGCCATGAATATCTGATGACATTTATTTTAACTAGGTTCTTCAAGCAAGGGAGGGGAACCCTGGCAGTGATAGAAAGATCTTTCTAAATTAGGAGTTTTCACTACTAATATCATTAATATTATATTTCCTTTGGAGTGTCCAACCTTTTGGTGTCTCTGGGCCACACTGGAAGAAGAAGAGTTGTCTTGGGCCATACATTAAATACACAAACACTAACGAGAACTGATGAGCAAAAAAAAAAAAAAAAAAAAAAGGTTTTAAGTAAATTTACAATTTTGTGCTGGGCTGCATTCATAACCATCCTGGGCCACAGTTTAGACTCCCCTGGATAGAGGAGATGGAGTATCACACAGGACATAACAAATATGGACTCAGTCCTCTAATATTGATAAGAATAAATATCTTTTCCAGATTTTCCATTTTTTATCATTTTATGCTGTAGTAGAGTGAACTTCCAAACCTCCCTGTAATGGGAGTCTGTGTAACGTGACAAGAATAGAATCTGGAGCTTGAACAAACAGTTTTCTTGATCTATGATGAAGAGAAGCACACATTTAACAGTAACAATAATGAGTTACCCCCTTCAAAGTTGTATACACTGGGGTTGTCATATTCTTGTATATCAGAGACGTATAAAGTCCGGATGTGGTATAGGAAAGCATTGCAACGGAATCTGAAACAGAAAACAAAATGATTAAAAAAAACAAAAAACTTTTAACCAGCCGTTAGGCCTATTTCTTATGAATGTGAATTAACAAAATTTCCAATTAAAAGAGAAACCAGATCAATACACATGATTATTCATTATACAGTCTACTTTAGGAACTATGGCATCTGCAGGTTCAATTATACACTCTCTTACATGGTTCCTTATTTCCTTATGTGTCCTAGTACTCCAACTAGACTGTAAGCTCTTTGAGAACAAGGATCATAGATTTTATTTCTATGGCATCTCCTTCCAGCTCAGGCTGGGCAGAAATAAGTACAAACACCTGCTGGCTGGTTCAGTGCCCTATGAAGATAGTCTCTGATTATTTACAGCCCTATTAGTGAATGGCATTAAAACAGCATCATTCTTAAGCCGTATCAGATGAACCTCATGTGGAAAAATTAGAATATGATTTCCTAAGTGGGAAGAACATGAGATAGTTGGAAAGAAACAGAACATCAGTGGTTACACCTGAGATATGGATTAGTGGTAGGATAAGTAGAAGAGACCACAAGAAATTTTTTCTTTTTATTAAAGACAGAAAGTTTTTCTTTTTATTAAAGACAAGAAATTTTTTCTTTTTATTATTTGTGATTTGGTTTTATTCTTTTATAATGGCATGTGTTGCCTCTATAATAATTTTTTTGATGAAAGAGAGGAAGAGAGAGGGAGGAAGGAAGGCAAAAAAAGAGAGAAATATATTTTAAACTCTGAAAACATAGCGACCAATATTTTTACTTTAAACAGCTAAAACTCCACAATTTTTTTGCTTTATTTAGCCTTTTGTAGGTAAAAACATAATGAGGTACTCTCAACATGAGAGAGCTGAACATTTATGTGCCCCCTACATTGAATAACATGAATTTTAAAATATAAATCAGCAATCCTAGAAATAATTTTATGAAAGCTTAAATAATTCTATTATTTAGAAAGGTCTTGGCTAGTAAAACAGCAGTACAAAATCACTTTTTAAAAAGACATTTTTTATTGTAAGGAAACCATTTAAGATAAAATTTGCCATCTTAACCATTTTAAGTGCACAGGTCAGCTCATTTTAAATTTATTCACATTGTTGTGAATCTGGTCCTGAGAACATTGTATCTTGCAAATGTGAGGCTCTATAGCCATCAAACAACAACTCCCTCTTTCCCCTCCCCCAACTCTCAGCAACCAGCATTCTACTTTCTATTTCTAGGTCTACGACTACTTTAGATACCTCATATGAGTGTCTTTTTGTGACTGCTTATTTCACTAGCACAGTGTCCTCAAGGTTCATCCATGTGGTAGCATGCAAAATCACTTACTTTTATTAACATTCTCCATATTGAAGGCCTCAGACATTCGAATGCCTGATTTGGCTACAGCATAAATTCTGCTTTCCTAATGTAAAAGAGAGATTTAAACTGGATATTTAAAGCAACGAAATGATTACTTTCAACACACATGCTTTTCATTTGCTCTCCATTTAATGTGCACTAGAGTACAGCATTATTACAAAACTGTCATTGCCAACTAAAATACGCCACTCTGAACGGCACTGCAGAGGGTTTTTCCATCGGTGAGTCCCTCCATTATTTATCTTTGTTCCCAAGTTTTTGCTTGGTATTTTACATTCTTTTGGAGAGATAGGGAAAAAGTAAGAGAAAGCTTACTCACAATCAATCACTGACTGTACGCAGACACCACCTTTCTACCATTCTAGAATATGGTTAAGGAATAAAAAGGGAGAACCTTGAGTGGCTGTAACATGCAGCCAGAAACCATTCATAATCCCTGACTACACATAAATATTACCTTTAATATTCTACCATTCTAGAATATGGTAGAAGTAAAAAGAAAGAAAAAACTTGAAATCAGAAATCACAGACAGAGTAGCATCAAAGTGCTATCACCTTGATATTTCAATGAAGTAGAAGAAACACCTGAGGTCAAATAAAAATTGAATTTGAGAATTGCAATGGCATTTCTAATATTATCTTGTTCCAAAAGTAGGTTCTGATTTTGCTTTCTCTTCTTCTCTTGGAGAGATCTCTGAAATGGGTACTGAAAAGGCTATTAGCCCTGCTCCCTGGGGGAACAGGGACTCCAGGTTGATCCTGATCACCATGTCCTGAGCTTCATAAGGCACCTAACACAGACACGGTGGTCTGGGCCACAGTATAGCGGGCAAGTAGGGCAGTCCCGTTCAAGACTGTGCTAGCCAGTAGCCTGTGAGGTAACAAGCATGAGATCTCTGACTATCAGAGTCACTTTGGATTGAAGAGTGGCTGACTGAATGACTCAGACGCGGTTTCTTTGAGTTTGATTGTGAGGTACATCCAAGACTGACAAACAGCAGAGTCAACAGCACAGAAGAACAAAAATAAGGCAATAAGCAGGAGATATGAGACACCTAGAAGCCCTGACAGAGTGGAGGACAGCAGTTAGTAGTAGTGAGAGAAGAAGGTCGCTGTGGACAGGAGAGGACAAGCTGAGCCACTGGACCAGGGGCAATGGTGTCATCTGTTTCTAAGGAGTTGACTCTCAGAGGTGCTACTGAACCCTCACATGCTGCCCACCTAGAGTGACTATTGTATTTTGAATGATATTTAAGTTCAATAAGGATAGGCTATGTCTTAAACTCTTAAAAATCCTTAAAATACACTTCCATAAATTGAGGTAATTAGAATTTATTCCTTTTCCTTGAAACCTGAAAATACCAATAAACAGAAATAAAACCTCAAACTTGGCCAGTCTGCTAAAAGGTTTCTGAAAAACAATACTACTTTTTCAGGACTGAATAGTTTCAGAAGATGAGGAAAAAGCAAAAAAGGCAAAAAAAAAAAAAAGTAGTGAAATGGTTTGCCAACTAAAACAAACTTGAAAGCCTAACCTAAATCTCTGGAAATCTCAACATAATAACAGAAGCAAAATTTCAACTTCTCAGTGCCTAAAGGGTAACATAACTGGAATTCCAGAGATTCACATGCCAATAACATCCACTTTTTTTTTCTGTCCAGAATTTAGTAATAAACTGCAGATGGTTTTATACGGACACTGCAATGAAAGGTTCTTCTGAAAGTAAATAAAAGCTGATACATCCCAAGGCCTGAGTTTATACTAGGAAAACATGGTCATCTTAATTTGCTTAATTGTATTGTTCATTAATAAAAAATAATACCAAAATCTCCTGCAACCAAGATATTTCTCTCAAGGTCAGAGGTTAAATTTTGTCACTATGGAAAGGAAAATAAAGCTACAGAACAGATCATTTCACTTTGTTTCAAATATAGGAAGAATTTTTTTTAAATCTGGCAATTCCTAGGAAGAATCATGTAATTGATGTGTTAATTATTGTACTAATGGTCAGCGTTTCAATGGAAAAATTTCAGTCTATTCTGTATATAGAGGAAGATGCTTTTGGTTAAAGCAATGGCTTTATAAGAAAAGTAAAATAAAATTTCTCTTTAAGCCAATCAGGTGCATAATTAAGTACAAGAACTGATGACCAACAAGAGTGACGCATCTAGGTTGAAAATTCACACAAAAGTATTACACAGTTGAAGAGGAACCTTTCTTCTCTATTCCTGATGTTTTCTTCCACGTGGAGGGAGCTCCAGTAATGGAATACTCCTGATCTCTCTCTCTTTCCCGAGGAGGAGGAGTGGCTTAATGTGATTGGTAAACTTAGAAGAAGAAACTGAGCATGCAGAACCCAGCACCTTCCTCTCCCCTTTCTCTTGAGAAGTAGCTGTGCACAGGAAACAACCAATTGTTCTTGCTCTAGGTTGTAAGTTTCAGACCCGCAGGGCCTCACTGGCAGAAGGCTGTAGAGGTTCAGCACTACCAGGTGACTAAATCTCCTAATCCTAAAGTCCAATATTAGAAAGCCCATTTGCCCACCAATTGTCTAAATGCAGTTTTATCAGTAATAAAGGTAACATTTTGATCTCCCATCTGTCTTATCCTTATCTTATTTCTCAGTTGACTCAGAACTCAGTGAGAAAGAGAAGAGGAAATTATATTCTGAAAACTTGGAACTGTCAGAATAAAGCTGAATTTGAAAAGAAACAGGAAGAGAAGTCAAACCTGAAAAGGAGCGTTAAGGAAAAGGCAGTGTGTAAGTGCTGCACACAGCACTGTCATTTACCCAGGAGGGAAAACGGTGCAGGGGAGGCGTTGGAGGTTTGCTGCACGCCGCCTTCTTCACCGAGTTACAGGTTTCCTGGTCATCTGAACACGGGGATTCCAGGGAGTCATAGGAAAACAATCCATCATCACAACTGGTGTCCATATTCTCTGAAATGTCTGTACTGTCGCCGTCAACTAGATCGAGATCTGTTTCCTGAGGTCTCAGTGGTCGTATCATGCTTATAGCATTTCTGTTTGTACCAAACATCCTATCGGAGCTTAACTGTGGCTGGCTTAAGTGCCGTTTGGCCAGTGCTACACTTATACTGAAAACATTAGGAATCCTTAACTTTGCAGGTGGCAGGTTTGATGAAGGCACTAATTGTGTTCCTTTTCCAGGCAGTAGGTTAGGATGCTTTGGAGTCAAAGCTGGGGTCAAAATGGGGCTTGGGGTGTTGGCCTCACTCGATGAAGATGAATAATCCAGTCTCTGAGACTGAAATTTTTTATTCAGTTCATCTGAAGAACTATCATGTTCTTTTTTACCTGATTCAGAATTTCCCTTTCCATGAAGACTGTTCTGAGCTTTCCATTGTGCCTCCTGTTGCCAAGAATACAGCTTCTTGTGTTCTGGTATCTTTATGCCAAAAGTCTCTTCTTCAAATATAGAACTGCTGTCATCGGACGCTGTCAGATACGTCTCACTGCCCATCCTGCTACACTGGGCCCCTTCCTCTGACGTGTGGCTGGAAAGGGTGGACGTGTACCTGGACTTGGATCTTCCTTTGCTCCCGTCTTCTTCATCGGAACTCCAGTCGCTCACTGGAGCCCCAGAATTCTGGGATAAACTGCCATCTGTAACGAAGCTTGGTCTTGTTTTCCGATTCTGTTCTGAGACACAGGGGGTTTGACGCAATGTTCTCTGACCTCGGTTGTTTTCTTGAATTTGGTTATCGACAGACTTTTCTGGAATTTCCATTTCTACAAAAGAACGCATCATATTAGCATGTTGTCTTTAATAATATAATCTTTCTACACATTTAGCTTTATGTAACTACATTGTAAAAACTGGAGTTTTATAAGAATAAAGTTAATGGATATCCTTTTTTACTTTTATTTTTTGAGAATTTTTATTTATTTATTTTTAAAAGATTTTATTTATTTATTCCTAGAAAGAGGGGAAAGGAGAGAGAGAAACATTGACGTGTAGTTGCCTCTCACATGCCCCCAACTGGGGACCTGGCCTGCAGCCCAGACATATGCCCCGAGTAGGAATCGAACCAGAGACCTTTTGGTTTGCAGTCTGGCACTCAATCCACTGAGCCACACCAGCCAGGTCCCCAGTTCCTTTTTAAGTCATAAGTCTTTTTTAAACACAAGTTTGGAAATGAGAAACTTTATATAAAACATGGAGTCTTAACACTTCAGTAGCATAGAATCAAAATTAAACTGCTTTTTACAAATAAGCATGTTGGAGGAAGAAACTAGCAACAGTCTAAGGAGAGACAATAAAAGAAGCAAAATGTGAAAACAGCCACTAAAAAAATGGACACCACTAAATATATTTTAGAAGCAAAGAAAATGACGAGCCTTTTTCAACTATGTTTCAAAATTATCATAAGTAAATTTAAACATAATAAATATAATTTAAATAACAAACTTTGTTCCCAAACTTCAATACATGAAATATGCAAAGCCATGAAGAAAACATAAACAGAGAAAGACTTTCCTCCTTTTACTTTTGGTTTAATCATAACTACAAAATGTGTTTTTATAATAAGAATAACGTTCCTCTAAAAATGTCTTTAGATATGACTTATCTTGTTTAAAACATAATTAACAGAATAAACAATTGGCTTCAGGAATAGTGAACTAAAAATTTAGATTGGAGAGTACAAAAAAACCTTTGAAAACATAAAGACACAGATATGACCTTCATAACTACAGAAAAATAGGTTGGACACATAAATTTTTCAATTTGGTATCAGGCAACTTGTTAAATTTGCAAATAAACAAGAGCTTTAATATAGGCAACCTCAACTGTACTGAGCTATACTCAGTTGACTGTTAGAAAGTGGGAAGGGAATTAAAATGATTTCACAAAAAATCCAAGTAATGGCATAAAAGTGAATAGCAAAGGAGCCTTCTAATTGGAAAAATATGTAGTTTTCAGAACTTAATAATCAAACATAGACTTTTAAGGCTATAATATTTCTCCTTTGAGGGAAGAAAACAGGAACTGAAAATAGAGAAGATGCAAATTTAAGGCTCCCTAAAACACCTGAGAAAAGTCATCCTAAGTGGCAAAGTCAGCAGCTGTACCACAAAGCCAAATTTAGAGGGACTTCAAGACTAAACAAAGAATAGAAATCTGCACGCAGGCCCAGGGTTTTAACATCTAGGCAAATATTTTCTTCTTGAAGCAATAAAGGAAAGATCAAAGCAGTTATGAAATTGTACCCTTGTGCTCTTTTTCTTTATAAGGTTGCAGTGTTATATATTAGATAATTTTTAAAATATTTTAAATAAATGATGAATAGAAACTTCATAGTTCTAATCTGAAATGCTGAGCTGAAACAAGTGCCATGTAGGTACAAATGTAAACTTTTTAATTTTAGGTATCACTGTTTCCTACTGTAGGAAGAAGTATCAAAAGGGGAAAACAGCTTCTCTTCCACATCACTGGCAAAGCCTCTCAAAAGAAAAGAAAAGAAAAGACCTGAAGAAAACTAGATACACAAAGTTAAATGCTGTACTGCTCTTTAAAAATGTTCCCATAAAATATCAAGTTGTCAAGGAAATAAGGAAACTACAATGAATCCTCCAGACAGATTTTGTATATTTACTCTTTTGAGTGATGAACAAATTAAAAATTAAAGAAAATTAAGCTATATGAGGATTAATCTTAGCAAATGATTTTTCCCTTTGAAAAATGCCACATCAACTTCTGCTAGTCCATAAATACCTTCTATGTCTTTTCCTTCCGTGAACTCGGGGTCTTTAGATGATATCTTGCTCATTTCCTCAGATTTTACTACTTGAGGAGGGCTGCGTGCTCGGGATAAGAAGCACCCAAAGGTCAAACTGCTCAGGCGCTGGCCTTCCGAAAGCTTTGGTGTGGAAACACTGGATGACTTCTTCCCTTGAACTTCTGCAAGATCATTAATCAAAATGAAGATCTGAATTATTTTAGTTTGTTAAATAAAAAGGAACCAAAGCATATAAAAAACTTGGAAAAATTACTCCTCGTACCAGAAATAAAAGCCTGAAAATCCTAAAGGGCATTTTTTTCATTTATTATTCAATTTATTTAAACTAAAAAAATTCACCCATTTCTCCTACTTCCTATCTTCCAACCACCCAATATCTTCTCTGTGTCTATGAGATTGTTTTTTAAATTGTATTTATTTATTTTTAGATTCCACATATAAAGGATCATAAGGTATTTGTCTTTCTCTGACTTATTTCACTTAGCATAATGCTCTTGTGGTCCAAATATGTTCCCATAAATGCCAAGATTTCATTCTTTTTATAGTTGAGTAATATTCCACATGAAGAGCTTCTTTATCCATTCCTCCATTGATAGATATTTAAACTGTTTCCATATTGCGGCTATTATAAATAATGCTGCAATCAACATTGGGGAGCATATATCTTTTTGAATTAGTGTTTTCATTTTCTTTGGATAAATACCCAAGAGTAGAACTGCTGAATCATATGGTAGTTCTGTTTTTAATTTTTTGAAAAACCTCAGTACTCTTTTCCATGGTGGCTGAACCAATTTACATGACCACTAACAGTGTATGAGGGTTCCCTTTTCTCCACATCCTTGTTCACATTTGTTATTTCTCGTCTTTTTGTAAGTCATTCTGACAGGTGTGAGGTGATATTTCATTTTTGTTTTACATTTCCCTGATGGTTAATGCTACTAAGCATCTTATCAGGTATCTGTTGGCCATCTGTATGTTTTTGGAAAATTTCTATTAAGGTCCTCCTCCCATTTTGTAAACAGACCTTCCTTCCTTTCATTCTTTTTCTTTTTTGCTGTTCTATTGAGTTGTATGCATTTTTATATATTTTGGATACATGATTTGCAAATATTTTCTCCCATTCAGTCGGTTGCCTCTTCATTTTATTGATGGTTTCCTTTGCTGTACAGACGGTTTTAGTTTGATGTAGTCTCACTTGTTTAATTTTGCTTTTGATTTTGGTGTCAGATTTTTAAAAATCATTGCCAAGACCTACATGAAGGGACTTATAAAACTAAATTTCATATTTATTTACATATAGTAACATGGAACCCCCAATGTCTAGCATCGCATGTCAACATTTGAAATCTGTTTAGCCTTGGCCAATGTAGCTTGGTTGGTTGAAGTGTCATCCTGAGCACCAAAAAGTTGTGGGTTTGATTCCCAGTCACAGCACATGTCTGGGTTGCAGGTTCAGTCTCAGGTTGGGGCATGGATGGGAGGCAACCAATTGATGTTTCTCTTTCACACTGATGTCTCTTTCTGTCTCTCCCTCTCCCTTTCTCTCTGTCTCCCCCTTCCTTTCTCTCTGAAAGCAATGAAAAAATATTCTCAGGTAAAGATAAAAAAAATTTTTTTTAAATCTTCTTAAATAGTTTAATGGTCGAAATATTTTTTTTTGCTCTGGCCAGTATGACTCAGTTGGTTGCAGCTTTGTCCTTTAGCCCAAAACTTGCAGGTTTGATCCCTGGTCTGGGTGCATACAAGGCAACAAATCAATGCTTGTCTCTCACATTGTTGTTTCTCTCTCTCCCTTCCTCTCTCCCTTCCTCTCTCTCTAAAAGCAATGAAAATAAAAGCTCTTGGGTGAGGATAAAATATACACACACACACACATACATACATATATGTATTAACTGCAGAGAGAAAAATATCCAATCCCTTTAACAGTAGTTAGCTATTAAATAAAAACAAAAACAAAACAAAAGAGATTATAAACAATTAGAGTATTACAGCTTCTTGCAAAATCAAGTATTGGTAAATACCAGTCAAGTACTGGTAAAATTTGATCATGTAGTAATGCTACTAATGGTGAAGAAAAAGTGCCCAATGTCTTTGTTGCCAAGACAAACGGAAATTTAGATCATCACTGGAGCAAATATCACATGATCACTGCAATATCTTTTGCTTATCATAGTTTTTAGCATGTTTTTAGCATGAGAAAAAGGTGGAGGGGCTTGGTCTATGGTGATCACAATATTTAGAGCTTTAAACACTTCTTTAGAGAAAAAAAGGTGGGGGGAGTTTCTGGATGGATAATTTAGATAGCTAGTGGAGTAATTATGGGTTTAATTAATCTTTTAGGATTTATAACATTGTTGCTTGTAACATCAAAAGAACAGAGATCCAACGATACTAATAAAAGTTTTCAAGAAAATTAAATTCTTAACTCTGGGAGAGCACCAAAGATTAGGTTAAATGACAACTGATAATTGTGTACAATAGAAGAAAAACACCTTTATATAGTGTATACCTTCAGATGTATCTTTTATTATTTTCATGTTGATTATCTCTCGGAGAACTAATTCAAAATAGTTGAATAATCATACGCATACATATATTTTTTAAACTGCAGATGACCCTTGAAAAACACAAGTTAGAACTGTGTGGGTTCACATACACACAGATTTTTTTTTCAGTAAATACCTGTACTATTTTCCATACGTGACTGGGAGTCCTCAGATGCAGAGGGCTGAATATATGCATCAATCTGCGTGATATTATTTAGGGAGGTTGATCATCCACGGGTTTTGAAATCTGCAGGGAATCCTAGAAACAATCCCCCACTGACACTGAAGGACAACATAAGTTTTGGGGGAGTCGAAATTCTACTTGGATTTTTAACTGCACAGGGGTCAGTGCCTCTAACCCATGTGTTTTTCAAGGGTCAACTGTGCAATATTACAGCTACAGATATCATATCTATTCTTATCCAGGCCAAATCTAAGAGACTGCCAATTAAGACTACAATTTCAAGCTAAGAATATCAGGGAAAATAGCCTTTGGAGAGTGGGCTTAGTGCATCTGATCTATTTTAATTAGGATAACCAACATAAGGACTTGAAACTTTAATTCTAAATACAGAATTCCAGATCAACTATCAGAACACCTGTTTTTCATCATATAGGTGGAAGAAATTTGTGATATAAGAGATACATATTTTGGTCTTCACCCATGGTTTCTAGCACATAGCTTCTAAAGCCCTTGGAATTTCCTAAGTAATAGTGATAAAGGTGTCTTTTGTTTTTATACTAGCCCTCTTATAACAGCCCTTTCAGACAAATCTGGGTTTATGTAAATAAGGAGATAGCCTCAGGATGAGGACTGGTTGCCAGGGAAAACAACCAAGTGATTAGAGGTTTGGAAATTTCAGCCTCACCCTTCACCCTCTACCTCTGACCTCAGGCAAAGGGAGAAGGGATGGCAGTTGAATTAATCACCAGTGGCCAATGATTTAATTATTGAATCAAACAATCATGCTTACACAGTGAAACCCCCATAAAAACCCAAAAGGATGGGGTTCAGAGAGCTTCCAGGCTGGTGAACATATGGGGATGCTGAGAGGATGATGCATTTAGATGAAATCAGGGGTGTTCAGGGTGGTCTGGCCATTGGCTGAGTGATGCAATTAGAGAGAGCACAAAAGCTCTGTGCCTCTTCTCCCACAGCTTGCCCTACATACCTCTTCCATCTGGCTGTTCCTGAGTTACACCCTTTGAAATAAACAAGTAATGTAGTAAGTAAACTGTTTACCTGTGTTCTGGGTGCTGCTCTAGCAAATGATCACACCTAAGGAGGGGGTCATAAACCTCCAGCTCATAGCCAATTGGGCAGAAACAGGAGTGACCACAATCTGTACTTGGGGTTGGGACTGAAGTGGAAGGTGGGGATAGTTTTTTGGGACTGAGCTCTTCATTTCAGGATCTGATGCTAGCTCCATGTAGATGGTGTCAGAATTGAGTTGAATTTGCAGGACACGTAGTTGATGTCCTCTGAGAATTAAAGAACTGCTTGGTGTGGGCAAAGTCCCATATCTGGTGTCAAAAGTACAGAGAAGAGGGGAAAAAAGAGGAGTTTTTCCCTTTACAAAATGAGAGCAACAAATGTTAACATGTAGTAGACAAAATACTTTCATATGCCCTATAATGAACACCCCCGCCTCCCATGAAACTGAGACAGCACTATTACAATCACCATTTGCTAATGTAAAAAGATCTGGAGACATAACAGTTATTAAATTGTAGAGTTGACTTCAAAGCCTGTGTTCTTTCTGCCATTCCAGAATGTTTTCCGATGCATTCTGAGAACGCCCAGGGCCTTATGGAAATTCCCAGAGGGTAGAGGAAGAGGCTTGGGTGAAGCTAAGTCTGTTGGACTCTGGACCCAATACTGCTTTTAGCTGTTTTATCTCTTGAGATTCTATACAAAAAAATGTTTTAAATAGTATTCTGTTGCTAAATAAGTTAGAAAACCACTGTACTAGGTCATGGATCTAATAACACTGCTGATTCACCTCCTCTTCATCTCTGTGCACTTGTGTGGCCATCACTAGAATAGCATATTAAGTAAATTTTTGTCTCTGACTGTGCCACCCATTCTCTGGTTTTGAAGTTGAAGAGGAGAAAGTAACCCTAAGCACTGAAAAATGCAAAGGGTTTGTCCATATTATAAAATTTTGCTCTAAATATTCAGCCTGTCAGAATTTCAATCACTGTTGATAACCATGACATAAAGTGAAAATAGAAAATACCATGACTTTTTTTAAACAAACATATCTGAAATTAAATGTTGAAATGAATAGCACCTCCTTTGTGTTATTTGCTACTGTCTACCTGTGTTGTCTAGCATGGACATGTGGTTATTTAAATATAAATCAATTCAAGTCGAATAAAGTGTAAAATTCAGTTCCTTACTTGTGCTAGTCATATTTCAAGTGCTCACTAGTAAAATTCTACATAGCCAAATGCATCCAATTGAGCTATCTTAGTCAAAGTACTCATATCCTTGTAGTTTTTTAAATTTAATAATAATTATGATATTCTCATTCATTGGGTATAATCTATGGGCAAGGTAACATAGTAGGTCTTTATTATTTTATCTCATAACCTTTATTTTGTACATGTTCCTTTAATTTTTTTCTTTAGCAATGTTTTCCTGGATTTATGGGAGCATAATTAACAAATAAGATTGTAATAAAGTCATGCACTGTGTAACGTTTCAGTCACTGACAGTGAGAATGAGTAAAGTCTACTATCAGCCATACCTTGTAGTTTTGACTGCATCGTTCTTATCTCTTCCGTTTGGTTCTGGTTGATCAATCGGAGATTCTGATTCTCCAATTCCAACTAAAAGGACATAAGGTATTCTTTTATACAGTAATAATATTTCTAAAATATACTAGTAAATTATAATATTTAGAAAATCTTAATACCTAGTTACACATAAGCAATCTACCAAAGAAATGATAAGCAAATATGAGATGAATTTATCAGCATAAGTTATCAACCTGGATAATTCTGGATTCAGTATTCATTTTTTCCAGAACTAAGAATTTTAAGTGTTTTCATCCCTGTCCCTTTTCACTGAAAAATTACTTTAAACCAAATTATTTCAGCATTTAATTTGTCATGTAAACTAAATAATGTATACTTCTCAGATACTGAATATATTAATTTTATGGTATACATATTCTGTACTTATTTAAAATTAATTAGAACTAAAATCTACTAATTAGAATAAGGCTACTTACATTGATTACCATGAGCCCTTATTTTTCATTTTAGAAATACATTGAACATTAAAATGGAAGCTACCTATCTCACATTTACCAAAAGACAGCAGCACAGGGTGGGAACGAGCAGGATGACAGCTGGGGCAGGGTGGGGCAGGGTGTTGGGGGTGGAGGGATCTAGCAAAAAGGAAAAGGACCCAAGGACCTGAACAACAGTGTACTGATTGCTGGGGGGAGGGGGCGTGTACCGGGACTAAATGGTCATCGAAACCAAGTGATCAGAATTTTGCTTCACTCACACTGATTATATATTCTGATGACTTACATATTCAAAAGAAGTAATAGGTACAGAAAAGGCAAAATATAGCAATAAATACCTCATTTAACTTAACCGTTACCCATTCTTTGATCTTAGCTGCTTTCTCTTCTATTATTTTAGCTTCTTGTATCCTTATTTGTTTCTGAAATAACATTAGCAGTTTGTTTAGTTCAAACAACAAGCTTACTGGTCTGAAAATGTTATATCATAAATAGAAAAGGCAAATCCACTTAAAACCTGTTTCCACATTAATACTTCTACCTTCAAATTACAAAAGAGAGTAAAAAAAATGACAATTGTCCAGCAGATACAGAAATGAACCATAAAAGCATATACAAATATTACTAGTTTTAACAATTGCCATTCTCTTTCTCTAAAAGATAATGTATTGAAATCAATCCATTGAACTTATCAACAAAATAAACCATTTCTGGAAATGATCTAGCAGGGGTGTCCAACCCGAGGTCCATGGGCCACATGCAGCTCGGGATGGCTCTGAATGTGGTCCAACACAAAATTGCAAATTTACTTAAAACATTATGAGATTTTTTTTTTTTTTTGGTAATTGCACGTTGCAATGTATTTAACATGTGGCCCAAGACAACTTTTCTTCCAGCGTGGCCCAGAGACACTAAAAGGTTGGACACCCCTGGCTAGGGCTGATAAAGATGTTAGGATAGAGGTCAACCAGGTTAGAGAAAAAGAGTCAGAATCTCCTCTGGGGCATGGTTTATTTTCCCCTCAAACACTAATGGTTTTTAAAGATCCAGGGAAAAAATGAAGATCAAAAAACACTAGCTCACACTGACCAACCTTAAAATCTGGTTATGGTCACAAAATACTGCAAATATGATTATCATGTAAACTACAGTGGGCGGAGACTAGGATAGGTGAAAGGTTGACCACCACCAACCAGAGAAAACACTGATCCGTACAGAAATAAAAACCATGCTGCAAATAAACAATTTAACATATTTAACAATGTCATAGTGGTCATATTTAAATGATGCTAAATAATTGTAATGCAAGTTTTCATAATAAAATTTTAAAATAAACTAAATTAATACAATAATTAACCTCAATAAAGTGGTTCAAAAGTGTACATGTTTCTAAGCAGTTGGATTAGCAAGAAACATATTTAAAATATAATGTTCCATCAACATTTCCAACACCCTAACAATGTAAAGCAAAGATTTATTTGAAACACTTTACAGAAGGAAATGCCTGTTGATAACTGACTGTTTTCACCTTAAACACTGCACTCAAACTTGAGAGTTAGGAGCACTGGCACATGCAGAGGGGGTCAGCGCCTCGGAATTACCCCGAATACCAATTTAC
Source organism: Glossophaga mutica (assembly GCA_039655065.1). Lineage (NCBI taxonomy): Eukaryota > Metazoa > Chordata > Mammalia > Chiroptera > Phyllostomidae > Glossophaga > Glossophaga mutica. The sequence continues at coordinate 142,976,021 of CM077308.1, forward strand.
TTTCACCGTGCACCAATAAATGGGATGCGATTCTGTGCGTTGACCAACTGAGTAAGGTTTCTGACTGGAATTTAGAAGTTTAGGCTCTCTCTCTTTAATCTTTGTGATGATGCATAAATGAATGCACATATTTCAAACTGTTCGATGATCAGATTCTTCCTAACCTGCTCTTCCAGTTGCAGTTCCAAGCTTTGGATGATGTCATCTTTTTCCTGTATTAAGGTCTCCAGATCTTGACACTTTTTATATAACCGTGTCTCTGATTCACTGGTTTGAATATTAGCTGCTTTTAATTTCTCTTCCATTACTTGTACCTAAATTCAGAAGATAAACTATTAAAATCAGGCTATTAAATTTAGAATTTTACTTTAACATTAAATAGGTTCCCAAAAGTTATCATCATAAAAGAAAACTACTGAACAGCACTGTTGAATATATATAATAATTATGAAATCTGAAGATTACTTTGCCAAGTGGTGTTAACTTTGAGGTACAAAAGGGTACATAAGAGATTTGAAGAATATGATTATATCACATAAACTAATGTACTGTTTAGTAGAACAATAATAACGTGCAAAGCATTTCATAAGACTATAGCATCAGAAAGTTTCCAGCTCTAACTTTTTCATAATTTTAAACAAAGTAGGAATATAAAGTAAAGAAGGTAAATGGCGAGAGAAAGACTCAAATTAGATGACCTAGCATAATAACATATTTTGGGGGGAAAAACTAAACTTAGGTGAAAAAGAAACACATGTATAATGGAAAGCAAAAAGAAAACAAAGCAACTTTAAACTCTACGAATGGAATCATAAAAAATTTTAGAAGTATGAGTGTCAAGATATAGGTAGGAGAGTATGTCCAGTGAGGGTTTACTGATTCACTAGTTCAAGAAATATTCAGTGAACACCTGCCATGGCCAGGCCTGTTCTGGGGCCTGGGAAGACATCAGGGAGTGAAACAGAAGTAAAAGCTCTGCCTGCATTAAAATTAAATTCTACTGGGTAAGAGAAATCACAAGTATAATAAAGATGTAAAAATTATACAGCTCTTACACAAGATGGTAAGGGCAACAGGAAAAAAACTTAAAAAGATAAAAGGGTGTGTCTGGGGGTGAAGTGGTGCCCAAATTTAGTATCTAGGATGTATTGGCTCTGCTTGGATCTTCTGCAAAACATATATGGACATGAAATCTTAGACGGGATGTGTGAGTGTTGATAGTGAGAAAGAAAATAAAGTACTGCGGACTGTTTACGATATTACGCACTCCAGGTACAAAAGAATGTAATTTTTGCAAGGTTTCAGATTACAGGGCTAAAGAGGGAAAATATGAAAAAGTATCTGCAAAATTAAAGATTATAGTTAGGATGAAAAACTTTAAATTATTAAAAACACCTCTGAAAATCACAAGGAGTCCTTACTTAATGTTTAAAAACACTTAACATCTAGAAGGATGATGTTAAGGTTAGTTTGGTTTTGTTTTTTTTAACCATGAATACAAGGTTTCATCTGTGGGTTCACTGTATAAACGTAAATTCAACTCAGCTGCCAACAGTGTCCTGTTTAAATACCACCCACATGGCTGGAAAGAACAGGATGACAGCTGGTGTGGGGGAGGTTAGGGGGTGGAGGGATTGAGCAAAAAGGAAAGAGGACTCATGGACATGGACAACAGCGTGGTGATTGCAAGGGCGGGGATATAAGGGGACTAAATGGTCATGGAAAAAATATACAATAATAAATAAATAAATAAATAAATAAATAAATAAATAAATAAATGAAATATAATAAAAATGTATTTCACTATCCAAATGATAATTTTAAGTTATCCTAAGGTTTAGATTTTTAAACATCCTATAGTGGGCTTTCTGCAGAAAGTGCAGACCAACAGTCAAGGACAAAGGTCGGCCTTAGAGATGCTGCCATGAAAAACAGCTGGAGCACGACAAAGAGCTGGATAGTAAACACTAAGGGAAATGTTAGGGTGGTACAGCCAGTTCTGCACAGGGCAACTTGTAGCTGTGGGAGCAGAGAGAGAAGAGCAGAGACCAAGTCCAAAATGGTATTTCTGTTCCAGGGATACAGTAATGGATGATAAACCTAAAGGGGAGCAGAATATATCTCCCCCAAATATACCGCTTTGGCATGTTGCTCATTTGAATTAAAGTTACTTGAGAAACAGCCAGTACAAGAGGACACTGACCTTCTTTGTCCCCCTCAAAGCAGGAAACAGCTCCCATGCGAAAGGTGCCCTCCCTGTATCAGGAGGGTAGAGGCATCCTTATCACCAGACGTGAGGAATTTAGGGCCGAGAATGCTAGATAAACAAACCTTGTTACTGCTTCACTTGATTTAGTGAAGCCAAAGCCCCTGTGCCTTGTCTATACTTCACAAGTTTATTGTTTCCCTGTCAAAGGAAAATAAAAGGTATAAAAGCTGCCAGCTTTGTTCACTTCTAGGATTCTCATCTTTATGGGGTTCCCATACATAATTAAATTTGTTTTTCCTGTTAATCTGTCTTATGTCAATTTAATTATCAGATAGCCCTGTCTGGTATGGTTCAGTTGGTTGAGCATCATCCCACAAAGGGAAAGGTTGCTGGTTGGATTCCTGGTCAGGGCACATGCCTGGGGTGCAGGTCAGTCTCCAGTAGGGGGCATGCGAGAGGCAACCAATTGATATTTCTCTCAAACATCAGTGTTTCTTTCCCTCTCTTTCTCCTTCCCTTCCCCTAGAATCTTAATCATGAGATCAACCAAATAACCTAGAAGAAAAATTTCTACCCCTATTAACCTCAAGAAAACCAAAAATAACTGAGTAAGAATAGAAATAAGTATGACCAGACCTACACTTACAGTCTCTTTTGATTAAGTCAGAGCAAGCCATCCTACAGACATTGGGCTGCCCCACAAAACTGTCCTGTTATTGCCTAGGAAAGGCCTATGGTCCTGGGAAACTCTGGCTTGGGAGTACTCTTCTTCCTTGAAAAACGTGGTCAGTTTGAAAGGTGTTCTTGTTTTATGAACGAATGCCACAGTCAGAGCTCCTTGGATGCATCTTTGTCACGTGCAACTCAATCATTCATTACCATCAAAGTCTCCTAGGGAGTTTAAATCAATCATCACTTTTTAAATAAACAACTTTCCTAGGCAAGGAAAATATTGGCAAACACAGCGAAGTCTCCTAGGGAGAAAGATCATGAAGTGGTTGCAGGCAACCTACTTGCCAACTTGGTCTTGTTAGGACTGAGTTCCACAGGACTCATCAGCCTTTCTCGGTAATGAGTATGAACAAGATCTACAGGAAAGGGAAGAAGCCTCCAGAAGAACCAAGCAGCCTTTTAAAATGTCTTACCACAAGTCCACAGCAAATAGCCTGGTTCTTTTTTGATTCATTTAACTACCCAGAGATTGACTAATAACAAACATATTAATTCAAATGGGCTATTAAAGAGACTCTTGTAATTACTTATAAGAGGATATCATCCAATGAGGAATCCTTTACGCTTTTAGGCTACCTTTGTCCTCTACTTCCAGGAGAGCTGCTCTACCTCAGCATACTCCTCAGCCACCTCCCCAAAGCGTTTGCTGATTCTGACGTTCCTGAGCTATTGTGCAGTAAAGGGTGCAACAGACTTGGGGTGCTCACACCCTGCACATTCCAAAGAAAGGACTGATCCTTGATTGGCTACTGGAAAATAAATAACCACTGAGCCCTTAAAAATATTGTGATAAAACTGTCTTTACAAACCTGAGATACTGGGCCACACCGGGTAGTTTATGCTAACAATTCACCTTACGATGAGTGCCTTTTTTGTTCATTCACCTGAGGTCCTAGGCCATGCTGTATCATTTTGGCTGCTGGAGGGGTTGGAGACTTGGTAGCTAAGGTCAATCAGATGTGCATTCCATGCTGACAAGACTGACTGCCCTCCCCAATAAAAATTCTGGACACCAAGGCTTGGATGAACTGGTTGGCCATACTTGGTATGTGTTTTCATGCACCATTGATGGGATCATCAAAAGCATCCCTGCGTAACTCCGCTGTGACAGGGCAGCTGGAAGTTCATTCCTGGTTTCCCCTGAATTCTGCCCTATGTGCAATGTTCCTTTGCTAATTTTAATTTGCATGCTTTTTCTGTAATAACCCATCACCATGAGTATAACAGCTTTTCTGGGTTCTGTGGTGAATCATCAAACCTGAGGGTAGTCTTGGGGACCCCGAGGCATCTCCATATGGTATTTTCTGTTTTCATGTCCACACTGAAAAAAGCAGGAGCTGCAAATATTGTTTCCATTGCAATTACCTTATTGATACTTCCTTCTTTCCATTTCTAACCTCATCCTCTCACACATGCTACAGGTAATTAAGATGAGACTATATTTTTGAATGGGGGCTGAAAGTTTTTATTTCTCTACATACACTGCAGTGACAAGACAAAGATGCCTGACCATCCCAAAACAGAATGAAGACAGGAATTATAAGAGTATGTTGACTCCCAGACCATTTTGCAGTTATTTAAAATTTATTGCAAATTAATTAATCATTCTTATCACATCTTAAACACAATTATTTTGGAACAGTGCTCTATAATTTATGCAGTCGGGCCAGAGCCATTCTCACTGAAGGTGAAAAGGAAGGAACAGCACTGGATAAAGTAGGTTTCCATGTAATGAAATAAATCATTACAAGGTCTTGGAGATTAGGATGACTGAGTAGTAACCATTTATTAAGAACCAAAATGATGAATACTAAGAACCAACTTTACAGAAAGGCATATCAGCCCACACAGTAGAAAAGTCAAAGGGAATTGTAAATCCGGCTCCTACCGGGTCTGAATCAAACACAGGCAAGTGCATAAACCCAGAAGGACAGAAGGAAAACACAGACTTCTTCGGGGGAAATTATTTACCACTCTTTGTTGAGCATAGAACGGTGTGGTAGATTTGAGTACACACATAATCAGGTACTTGTGAATGAATCCTGTGTATCAGTGTCTTCCAAATGTGCCATTGGCTGCTTTTATCTCACAGGAATACTCATGACTAGTACCGGGTTGATCTGCACACACTGCTTTCAAAAGTTGTGAACAACAAACACGTACTATAGCATTAAGTACAAAGAGTGCTAAGATTTCCTTGGAAAATGGGTGATTTTTTTCATAGCCAACTTATTTAACGGTTATGTAGGTGATGCCATTCATGAGTAAGCAAGAAGAAAAATGTTCAAAGCTAAAAAGTGGAGCGCCGAGCTGGTTTCAGCTGATTACTGCTTATAGTGGTGAAACATTCCTTTTTGGTTAATATAAATACAGTTTAAGTCTTAGGATATGGCTCAATGACAAAGGACAAGCTGAATTTAAGCAACACAAACAGTAGATAGGCCACGGTCCCATGGAAACTGTTAAAGAGAGCAAAGGATTCAGTTACTCTAACTTAATAATATTTACTTAATCTTGTGAAGGCCAAGAAAAGTTGCTATGATTGGTGCAGGAGAATTCATCTGCTTTCTGTTTATATTTCCTGTTAACTTGCAGATTCATTAAGAAGTATTTTAAAAAAATTCCTTTGGAAGCAGAAAAAATAGGGACTGAAGAAATTTAAAGTGTTGTGACAAAAGAAATTATCTACAGATTGTAATAAATTACATAGAAACCGGGAAATTTTCCATCTCACTCTTTTTGTGGGGGGTGGGGGTTGATTTAATTAAGGCAGTGTGGCTAAAATAACCAATCACAGTATTTTAGTGATTAAAAATGCAACACAAAGAACTAAACAGCTTTGCGGCTGGTATCCTCACAGGACAACTTCGAATAAGAAAGTGACATTTTATAATTTTACTGTTAGTTATTGGCTTTGTAGCCAATAATTACATAGAAGTGGAGATAGTACTATTCGATTTCCATCAGCTGAAGAATATTAAAAAACCAAGCACAGTGTGGGTCCTTCCCATTACTACTAGTACTTCTACCAATACCTAAATTGGAGGTTTTAAAGAATTACTGGTAGTTTTTTAATGTGATGATAGTACTATAGTTCAGATTTTTAAGTCTTCATTTTTGGATTAGTTGCTGACATACTCCTGAGTGAAATGATACGATGTCTGGGGCGTGTTTCAGAACAACCTGGTGTGGGAGTGAGGAGGTGTAAACTAACCGTGAGGCAACTGACTGTTAAGGTTGGTGTTGAGTGTTCCTTACACTATATTCTCTACTCTTGCAGTGGTTGAAATTTGACGTAATAAAGTTTTAAGATTTTCTTTTCAAAGTATAATCCACTTAAGAACATTAAGGACTGGGTTAGTTTGGGTTTCTTTAGAAATTTGTCAGGCCATTAAAAGAACCTGCTGTGTAAAATTAAATCTTTTAGGTGAAAACAAGAGTTGATAGTACTGTAATCAAATCAAAGAAAGATGATAAGAACAAGGATAAAAAACTTAACGTAAACTTCTTGGAGGAAAAATAATTTTGAAATTCTTGACTGACTCTGACAGACCTTTTTCATAAAAGGTGAAGTTACGGGTTTAAGATCACTGGACAAAGCTTAAGTCTGGTAGCGTCGCCCCCACCGCTGCTCACTTCGCTGTTGGCACGGCCCAGAAGGGCCGTGTGACTGAGCAAACACTAGACTCATCTCCCCACACCTAGTAACATATTAAGTATGCAATCTGTATATATTTTTCCAATATAATTCTAAGCGTTGTTCTATATGAGTAGTGTACGCATATATTCTTTGTAATAATTATTTTTAATTGTTGTTTAATACTTCATGGAATAGATACAGCTCACTTAATTTATTCTTCTAGAATATGGCATTCGTATTACTTCCAGCTCTTATTACTATAAATAAAGCTGCTATGAACACTATGTATATACAAACTTCATTATGGCTAGGATTACCAAAAACCCCATATTTGGTTTTCTCAAAAGTAAGTTAAAACTTCCTAGCAGAAGCACATTTATCCTTTTGAAAACCTGTTAAGTGGCAAAATAAAGCTAGATTCCCCATTCTATCTGTGGATCCAGCTCATGAACAGTCAAAATGATAAGATGCAGGGGATGGCAGAAGGTTATTTTGAGGATTGTTTTGGGAAAAACAATGTTGATATCGCTGGAGGCAGGAAAACACATGTTTAACTAAAATGATATCATACCTGTTGAAAAGCTTTTTCTGCTTGACGTTCAGCATCAATAACTTGTCTCTCAAGCTGCTGCATCTGTAAAGTAAGAAAAATAGAAAAACATATAAAAACTCATATTTCCCTTTTGAAAGAGATTTAGAAATCTCACAATATCATCCATTTCTTTAAGAGTATTTAAAGGAATTCAATGGATATGAATTACATACAATTTATCACATTAAAGGCTCTTTCAGAGCATATTTAAAAACTAATCAAAGAAAATACCAAAGATTTGATACTTTTAGTACAACGTAGTATATATCACATGAGTATTCACCAATACAATTTTCTTCATTGGATTATAAATTACAAATTACTGGTCAACATGTAGTAAAAAACAATAAATTCATTTTAAGAGAATATTAAAACCTCAAATGTCATACTTTTTCTGTCCATCAGAAAGTCACAATGATATCAGAAAGTGCTGCATTCTCTTAAGCTGTATTTATACTGTATCGTCATTGGAGAATACACAAAGGAGCATTACTGGGCTGGTTTGAGACTTGGACCAAACAGTGGAACAAAGAGAAGCCCTACAACACTAAGAGTGATTAGTTTGTTTAATATTTTTTTAAAATAACATGGATATTACAATTATATCTTTGAAAAGTCCTGCAACAGCTACAACTGGTTCTTCCTTGCATATCACACTATACTTGATGTCATTGAAAATTTAAAGCAGTTTCTGTTTCCTAGGGATGCATCACAAACTTATCTGGCGAAAATGTCTGGTGACTTTCATTACATAACCATGGAAGGAGGAATTGTCTTCAGTATAGAGTCTATGAAAAGACTTAGCTTTCTCAAGAAATCTAAAAAGTGTGCAGGTCTAAGTGATTTGGAATTTATCTGAAGACATGCAAGTGGCAGTCTGCCTGAAATATTCAGGAGTTCTTGCAGAAATGCAGAGAATTCCAAAGAGCTGTATTTAACATACAACCAATTGCTAGTTCAAGAGACAATATCAAATAATGCTCAGCAAGCAGTAGAAGGCTACTGTTCAGTTATGGCTAGTACTTTTAATGGACTGACTCCAAAAAGATGATAGTAATAATGTATGGCATGTACCCCATAAGGGTATGTGAACATTATTTCAACACCACACTGGTTTTCTTGCATCCAAATGGTTCAGAAAATGAGGGATGGGGAGTATATAGAACAGTGCTCTCCAAGAGCCCTTGTGGCTAGTCCAAAATGAGATATGGTGTAAGTGTAAAATACACATCAATAATACATACGTTATTTGAAAACCTAATATAAAATATAAAATATCTCAGTAATTTTTTATATTGACTCATACTGAAATGATAATATTTTGGATTTGTTGCATTAAATAGAACATAATATAAAATTACTTTCATATATTTCTTTGTATTATTTTGTTTATTAAAAACATACATCAATGGATGAAATAATGTGTTTGGGATTTGCTTCAATATAATGCAGGAAGGGAGAGTGGATCAGGCTACAGATGAAATAAGATTTGTCCTGAGTTAATAATCAGTAAACCTGAGTACATGAGGATGCATTATAATATTCTGCTACTTGTGTACATTTGAAAACTTCTCTAATAAAAAACGTTAAATATATATAAAATAGGTAAATAGCGTTAAAAGATCCATAAATGATATGTAGTATGATAAATAATGTATGTATACATGTGCTAATTAGGAGGCCACTGGTGACCTTCGTGAGGTCAGCTGGAGAGTGGAGAAGCAAGGACATATGCTGGAATGCCAGGCTACGTGAATTAAAGTAGCTAGTTGGGGTTCGAGAGCCACCAGAGTCGGGCACCATCAGTTCCTCCCCCTGCTCTGTGCACAGGCCACTTCTCCCACCGGCAGGTGAGGCCCAGTGCCCTTTGTGACTCGCCTTGACCCACGGAACGCAGGGGAAGTGATGCGGTGCCATTCCGAGTTTTGACTTTAAAACTTATTTGTATTTACAATATATTTGTATTTTTTCTTTTAATGAAAACACATCTATAGGATGAACTGAAAGTCTGCTACTGTGGCAAAGCCATGACACTGAGTTTAAGGAGGAATTATTCTCCAAAGTCATAAAACTCCTTCAGTTGTGTTAATTATCCTACCCAAAACGTGAGTTTGTCAAACCCTATCCTAATGCACCTCACACCCCCTCAGGCTTTCAAATTAGGTCGTTTTATGGTAATGCTGGAAAAACCACCGGCTCTCTCTACAGGACAAGATGGGACACCTGAAATTTTTCTGGCTGCCTGACATGTTTCTGGTTGTGTCAAATGGAGTTATACAACATTTAGCACCCTCTACTATCCATCAAAGCTGAATAATTACCTAAATTTCAAGAACTTGATCTAAAGTTTAAATTAAAGGTGCTATTCTTTGTTCTAGAAAGTGTCCAGTCCCTGCTTTTGGTGCTCAGCTCTCCACTGCTATTGGCTTCCCATCCTGTCCCTCACCAAACCGCCACCGCAATGCTGCCCTATCCAGAGAGATTTTCTTTTTGTAATTATCACCACCTCCCGCAGGTTTCTTTGCCACATGCAGTTTCTATTATTACAATATAAAGAATTTATGCTTGCCTGTCCTTTTAAAAAGAGTTAGGGATGACCACTTAATAGAAATTGTCTAGCTTCTAAAGCATCAGAGGGGTAGAGGGTTGCATGGGAGGGGATACATAAAGAAAGCTGTAACAAGATGATATATAAAAACAGAATACATTTATTATGATTTCAGACATAAAGAGATTATCTCATTAGTTAAATAAATAAATAAATAAATCTAGCTAAATATTATTTAAAGGAGCATACTTGAAAAATGTGCCCTGGCTGGCGTAGCTCAGTGGATTGAGCGCGGGCTGTGAACCAAAGGGTCGCAGGTTCGATTCCCAGTCAGGGCACATGCCTGGGTTGCGGCCCAGGTCCTCAGTGGGGGCCACGCGAGAGGCAACCACACATTGATGTTTCTCTCTCTCTCTTTCTCCCTCCCTTCCCCTCTGTCTATAAATAAATAAATAAATAAATCTTTAAAAAAAAAGAAAAATGTCATTAAAAGTTTGAAAGTAAAAGGATAGAAAAATATACCAAGCAAAGAGTAACTAAAAGCAATATCAAAATCAGACAAAAAAGACCTTAACACCAAAGTTTTATTAACAATAGAGTGTCAATAATTATAAATGAGGCAATTCAAGAAGATATAACACTCCTGACCCTGAATACACCTAACTTCAAAGTATGTAACCCAGAAGGTTTGATTCGTTTTTGATATACTTTGAAAACTCAAAATAAATTGTTATTTTGTTTAGAAAGTGATTTCCACAGTAACATCCTATTAAGATTTCCCCTCAAAAGACTGAATAAATCCATTTACTTCACAATTTGATTTACTTTTTCTGTGTTTTGTTTATCAAAGCCATAAATACACATAAAGTATCAATTAGTTCCGTAAGATTTTACTAATACAAATAATTGCACTCTTTTAGCCAATTTTCTTAATATTTACTTTCATGTACTTTCTATGTTTCTTTTATTATTTTGTTTATAAGTGAGTAAACTTAAGTGAACTTCCATGTAGGCAGCAGAAAATGCTTCTTTTCTGTTGACTTGTTTAGTTATCTCTAGCTCCCTTTATAGAGAATGAGGAGTCAGGTCTTCGTTGTCTCGCCATCAATGCAGGTACACTCCCATCCTCCGGCTGTGTTTGTGTCTCCCCTTTGGTTTAATCACTATTCTGGATTAATGTTCTTGTGACTGGGTAAGACACTCATGTGGTAAACTATGGTGACTTTTTCCTTTGCTACTTAACTTTTCTCCCTAAAGTTAAAGGTCTTGTTCTTTTATTTACTTAGCTTCCTATGAACTTATCAATAAATCATCTCCAAATCCCCACCACTGTCTAAATCACCTCTGAGAATGTTCATTCACATCTGATTTTCTACCAGTTTCATCTTCTTCAATCTCCCACAGCCTCTGACCTGCACCAATATGACTGACGCCCCTCTGTGCCCGGCACAGCTGTCTTCGTGGGGAGTCCCTTCACCTTTCTCCTACATGAGACCTCCTGTTTCTTATATCCTGTGCCTTCCCCTTTCTTGGTTTACTTCCCGTTTTTTTAATGGAGCACATCCTTCTCAAGAGTCCTCAGAAAGGTTACCTGGGATCTTGCAAGTCTTAAAAAGTCATCCTAATTCCTAATCCTTTATATGGACCTGTTTATTTCCTTCTGAAAGCTTGGAGAATCTTTTCTTTGGTTTATATATTCTGAATTTTATGACGAGACCCTTGAGGGGAAACTATTTTTATGCTACACTAGGTAGTTGATAGCCCCTTTCAACCTGGAATGTTTGTGTATTGTTTCATCAATTTTCTCCCCTCCGGGTCTCCTATTATTCATATCGTGGACATACTGGACTGGTCCTCTAAATTTCTCTACTTCCCTCTCTTGTCTTCCATGTCTTTAACATTTCTCTCTGCTTCCCAGGAAATTACCTTCAGTTTATATTCCAAACTTTCTATTAAATTTGCTATTTCTCCTAGCATTTTTTTTTTAATTTTCAAGAGTTTTTATTTAGTCTCTGTATATTATTTGTTTCATAGATGCAATATCTTTTCTCTCTGGGAACACTGAAAATGGAATTTTGCTTGTTTTGTTTCTTTTTTGCCTGTACAGGCAATATTTTTTTTTTATTATTATTCTCTATCATTCACGTAAGAGATTTTCTTTACATGGCTGGTGATTCATGAGATGACTACTTATGTTCAAGGGTAAGACACTAAACAGCTTTAGCACATATAAGGCTTATTGACCTTATATGTGCTAAAGCTTATTGACCGTGAACTCTGTGTAACATTAGGTAATCTGGCTAGACTTTGGTTGGGAAACCACTGATGTGAGCATTATTACCTCTCTTCTCCTGGGCCAAAAAGATTCCCCAAAGACTTTCAATCTCTTCCTGTAGGATAAATGTTTGGCTACCAGCATTTTAGGAGCCATGTGGGAGATGGTTGGGGAGAGGCATAAACTCACCACGAAATAATCTATTCACTTAAACCCCTTGTTTTTGGTAGAGTAAAAGAAACCACACCCTAGAATAAGGACTGGAGGGTTTCTAGCTTCTCCTCCTGGGAACTAACTGCCCTGCAGAACCCTGTAAAGACCCAGAGGGAGGAGGAAGGTGTAGACCCCACAATAACAGGTATCAACGGAAAATATGAGTCAACTAATTCTCTCAAATCTTCTTCTTCATCCTCATGTGCTAAATGTCCAGCAGCTAAGCATTTACTTTCTGTTAAAAGATTGAAACATTCTTCTCTTGTGAAACTGAGTAAACTGTTTGGAGGGCATTAGTCCAACAACTGAGGGCATTAGTCCAACAACTGTGGCACTTACGGGCTCATAGTGTAGGAAGTGGTCACCTACCCACTCACCCCTAAAACCAAGATTAACAGTTGACCAGCGCTGAGTATTTATACACAATTGCCAGTCAATTTTTCAGATGTCCCATTCTTAAATGTAAGTGGGCTACCAAAGATCATCAGATGTTTGAGAAAAACTTTCAACTTGAAAAAAAAATAACAAAAATAAAAATAGGAAAGTAATCGGAGGAAAGAAAGCTAAATCAGGAAATAGAAGAGAACTTTTAAGAAATTCAAATTAGTGGTTAGGAACCAGGAACTTTCAACTACATGATTTTATAGCCACACCGTGGACAGAATTTGTTATTCTCAAAGGTTAGGAAGTCGATGTTCAGCATGAGTATGCCTCATGCTCCCACCCGGTGGCACAGCTGGGACTCTGAGTGATCATGTTCTGCTTCCATAATGCTCTTTCCGTTGACCCACAGTGGCTCTGGTGTTTATAAACTCCACACCCAATGTATACTTACACGAAACCATAGGAAAATCAGTCCTAAATATAGTAAACCACAAAATTCTTAGATGTAAAGCATTTGTCTTTATTTCTGTCCTTTGGATGCTATTCTTTCAGCCTAGGAATGTTTTATTGGTAACTTAAAATCATATTAACATTCATAACAGGAGCTGTCTGTTCTCAAGGAACCTATTACAGAAAGAAACACAGGAATAGAGGTATAACCACGAGAGACTAAATTTGACATTTGAGATGCTAACAGAATTCTACCACTGAATAAGAAATAAGCTAAGCAATTTCTCTCCAGACTTTGAGTGTATTTATTTAGTCATGCAACAATGGTTAAGATAGGAGTAATGAATACCACATAGCAAAAATTCAGTAAATGTAATATAAACTTTGATAAGAGAAATTCATTACATTTTAACAGTCTATATTCTTAATCATAAATACTGAGCGTGTCACATTACATAAGTGGAAATCCACATTTAAGTATCTCCAGTGAAGTTTAGAATACTTTAAAATCAGTTTAAACATAAAAATAGTAGGAAAGGCAATACTTCAATTTTGAGTGATTGTTTTTATAATCATTCAAGCTGGAAAACAACTTTGCAAAACAGTTAAAGTAATGCAGGAAATATTCATGTAAGTTTTTCCTTTCACAATGCAAACCATCATGTAAAGCTTGGGCCAATTCCTCAACTAATCCATACTAACTCACTAAAAGAAACTTGAATGATCTGCTGCCCATGTCAGACGCTGGACAAAAGTATTTCATGAACTGACCACTTAATACAATAACAAAATGAAGAAGCAAAATCTAAACCTATTGTTTTGATTACTGCAGAAGTGCTCTCTGCAGCCAGAGTGAACACAGCAGCAAATGGCACAAGAAAATCCACCATTGATCTTGGATAGTAATGCCACCATGCTTAATGCTTAGTGTTGCAAGTATTGTAGACTGGCTACGTTACACGAGATACGCAGAACTTTTATAACATACTACAGCAGACAGCAATTCCCCAAGTATCTCTTTTCCTGACTTCTCCCCATAGGACCCATGAAAGAAGACTCTATCACCATTTTGTAATAATAAATATCTTCAGTCAGGAGCCCCCAAAATGACATTTAAATTAGCCTGTAAAGTCTTATTGTTAGAGTACATATAATTTCCGTTAGGCACTGTGAAATATTAGGTGAGGCAATAGAGAGACTGAAGGAATGTGGAATTTAAATGGGGTAATCGTGGTTATATGAAAAGCAAATACTGTGCTGTCCAAGGACTCCTCCTGTCTAGGGGAGAATTCCAGACCACCTCCGGGGAATCACATTCACAAAAGGAAGGTCGAGCGGCCAGAAAGCTCAGATGGTGATGTTGTATCAGGTAAAGGCAGCATTAGGTGACTTGGGCCTACAGAAATACTGTATATTTTTCACCCTTTTCCTATCACAGAAAATCTAACCCATAAGGAATAACATTCCCTTCAACTTAAAATAAAACTTTTCCTTTTCCTTCCCTGACTCAGAAAACTAGTAATATTGTAAAATAGAAAAACTACTTAAATCTCAGCTTCCCTGAAGAGTTTATATTTGGCATACTAGAGATATTTCCAACACCATTCCTTAAATTCCTCTAAAGACCTCTCCCACTTACAGCAGCATTTGCCCAAGACTTCAATAAGGCCTTTTTTCTTCAAAAACGTCAATACTCCAAGTTACTTGGAAATTATGATGAAAAAATACAAGATAGTTCTTTTTAAAAAACAACCCTATGTATTCTCCTATTCCACCTCCAAAGAACACAAGGTGTATATAATCAAAATCTGCCTTTCATTATAAAAGTACTCTGAGATCCTCTCACACATCTCTCCTAAAAAATTCAGAAATATATTTCTTATTAATTGGTAATTACATTTGTTTATGTCATCTCCTTGAACACTTAACCAATATATACACTTAGAAAGATACAGAAAAATAACAATGAGTTATTTCTACATGCTAGGCACTCCATTAACTGTATCACAAAAAAGTGTGAAAGATCTAAGATTTAATGTCAGCTCTGCAATTTTTAGCTGTGTGATATCAGGCACACTATTCAAATACTCTCAGTCTTAACGTCACTACACTTATATTGGGAATAATAATAGTTACTCATAAGGTTATTCTGGGGTTTAAACTAGTTAACAGCTGTACTAATTGCTTAGGAATGAACCATAGTTAGCACCTAGTGTTAGCCGCCTATAGCTAGTGCCAATAGAACAGAACTGAGAACCGAAACTACTGCAGAAAAGAAAAGCTGGCTAGAATTCCTAGCAAAGAGCTAAAGAGTCAAATTAGTATTCTTTCAAGAACCTTCAGCCTTGAGCCAACATCCTTTTGGAGGGAAGGTCTTAGAGAACTATTAGGGGAAAAGCTATGAGGCAGATTGGTCCTAACATAAATCCAACTGGTATGAATGGGACCAGACTGGCCTGTGGAATGCAATAGTTGACTCAAGTTGGCATGTAGAAACAAAGCAATAGAGTTTGCTTTGAAAAAAACGCAATGTTATAAATTGTTATTACTACATACATACACACATCCTAACACACACATACCTGCCCCCAAGCGGAGATGGATTTATACGTTGCATGGCTGAATAGCAGAAGACAGAATAGATGAGTGAGTAAACATATCAGAGAAAACAAGGAATGTGCTAATAAAACTAGATGAGAGAGGCCATATAGGGTGATGGCTAAGCATTCAGGCTCTAAAAGCAGAATGCCTGGTTTTAAATCTTGGCTCCATCACTTACTTTTTGGCACAAACTCAGGCAAGCTAAATAACTGCTATGTGCCAAAGTTTCCCACTATGTAAGTATGAATTATGTTAGTACCTAACTGAGGGGGTTGTTATAAAGATTAAAAAGTTAATTTACATAAAGCACTTAGAAAACTGCCTGGCATGGAGTAAGCATCAGTTTCCTAATGTGTAAAATGGAAACAATAAAATGTATTACTTCACAGGTTGTTAGAAGAATTAAATAAATTATATCTACATAAAGTGCTGAGCACATAATAAATCAATAAATACTTGGTATTTTTATTAAAACATGGATGGGTAACAAAAGTCATTTTCAATCCAGAGAAAAGTATTTCCTAATGGAATATAACAGAAAATATTGTGAAAAACGTTATTCTCATTTTGGTGTTGAATCTATTTACTGGAAAATCATGAGTAACTTGGCATACTTATCCACCTTCCACTGTATGAAGCACATGTGAGTAATTCCATCTCTTAGATCTGGCAAAAGATTTAAGTCACAGACACAAAATACAAAAGACCAAAAAGAAAAAAAAAGAGGAAGAAAAAGAAACCACAACTAAAACAGAAATTTTGAAATACTATTCCTCTAAAAATTGTTTCACTAACAAAGAAAAAAACTAATAACATAAATAAATCATTGAAAAGCTATTTATAATTTTACCTGTAGAGAAAAATGATGCAAAGTTTAAAAAATGGGCCCTCAAAAAATTTTGTTGCAACAAGTCTTCTAAAGAACAAATGTTGCCATCAAATTCAGAATTTAAAGGTTAATTAATTGGAAACCAAACAAGTATAACTAATATTTAGTCCATAAAGAAACAAGGAAAGGATAGAAATCAAGGGAACCAAGAAAATTTTTAGCAGGCTGTGGTTAACAGTGCGCCCACTGCTTGAGAGGCAAAGGCAACATCTGGGAGGTTATCCATGAGGTTTAGCAACAAGGATATAATTGGTAATCTTGACAAAATCATTATATGGGGTGGTTAGGATTGTGGAAAGTCCAGATAAATTGCAGTACAACCTGGGAAATGATTTTTATAGAGAGAAGAGCAAAAACAAAGCATGCATCACTGATTCTGAGTTAGGATAAGCATTCCCAATTTGGAGAAACTCAAACTGAGTTTTTTTCAAGCTATAATTTTAATTCTAATAATGATAAACAAAGCAAATTGATATCGGGCATTTTTTCTACCAAGACTATTACTGGGTCACCCTCTGACTCAAATTGAATGAGATAACTTTAATCTTTCCATTTAAAAGATGCTAAAGCACAAAAGTTTAAGATGATATATATGAAAGTTTAAACTGAATGCTGTTATACTGGATTCTAGTGATATATAATTTTATCATTAGAATGCCTCTGTACCAAGAGATTCTTAGCTAGCAATGAAAGGAAGATTTAAGGTGATCTTTTTTTTAGAAATATGATATCAAGCATTATGCAGACCAGAGTTTAAGAAACCACCTGTTAGTTCTTCTGACCAGTTTTGAATGACCATTAATATCATTTATCCATTCACCTAGACAGCACTGTCCAATAAAGATATACAATGTGAGTACATGTATAATTTTAAAATTTCCAGTACTCAAAAAAGTAAAGAGAGATAAATAAAATTAATTATAATACCTTTTTTTAACCCAATATCCAAATGAATATTATCATGTCAACATGTAGCCAATAGGAAAATTATTGCTGAGGTATTTTACATTCTTCTTTTTATACTAAATCTTTGAAGTCTGGTGTGTGTTTTACATTTGCAACATATCTTCATTTTAACCAGCCTTATTTTAAATGCTCAACAGCCACTTGTGGCTAGTGGCTGCCATATTGGACAGTGTAGATCTAGAACCCAAGTTCCCTGGAAATAGGAACATAGGTTGTCTTGTTCACAATTGTAACTATAGTATTTTTTTTTTAATTTTTATTTTAATTGTTGATCTTGTACAGTTTTCTGTCTTTTATTCTCACCCGAACCCGCCACCCCAGCCCTCCCCACCTCCCTCCCATTTCCACCCCCCCATAGTTTTTGTCCATGTGTCCTTTATACTTGTTCCTGTAAATCCTTCCCCTTTTCCCCTGAAATTCCCTCCCCTCTCCCCTCTGGTGACTTTCAGCATGTTCCCAATTTCCATGTCTTTGGTTATATTATGCTTGTTTGTTTGTTTTGTTGATTAGGTTCCTGTTAAAGGTGAGATCATATGGTGTTTATCTTTTACTGCCTGGCTTACTTCGCTTAGCATGATGCTCTCAAGTTCCATCCATGCTGTTGCATAGGATATGAGCTCCTTCTTTCTTTCTGCTGCATAGAATTCCATTGTATAAATGTACCACAGTTTTTTGATCCATTCGTTTACTGATGGGCATCTAGGTTGCTTCCAACACTTGGCTATTGTAAATTGTGCTGCTATAAACATAGGGATGCATAGGTTCTTCTGGATTGGTGTTTCAGGGTTCTTAGGATATAGTCCTAGCAATGGAATTGCTGGGTCAAAAGGTATATCCATTTTTAGTTTTTTTAGAAAATTCCATACTGTTTTCCATAGTGGTTGTACCAGTCTGCACTCCCACCAGCAGTGCACTAGTGTCCCCTTTTCTCCACAACCTCTCCAACACTTGCTGTTTGTTGCTTTGTTTATGAGGGCCATTCTGACTGGTGTCAAGTGGTATCTCATTGTGGTTTTAATTTGCATCTCTCTGATAGCTAGCGATATCGAGCATCTTTTCATGTGTCTCTGGATCCTCTGTATGTCCTCCTTGGACAGGTGTCTGCCCAAGTCCTTTGCCCATTTTTTAATTGGGTTGCTTGTCTTCTTAGAGTGGAGTCGTGTAAGTTCTTTGTATATTTTGGAGATTAAACCCTTATCTGAGATATCATTGGCAAATATGTTTTCCCACACAGTTGGTTCTCTTTTTATTTTAATACTGTTTTCCTTGGCCATGCAGAAGCTTTTTATTTTGATGAGATCCCATTTGTTTATTCTTTCCTTTATGTCCCTTGCTTTAGGGGACATATCAGTAAAAATGTTGCTGCGTGTAATATCTGAGATTTTCCTGCCTATGTTCTCTTCTAGGACTTTAATGGTGTTACGGCTTATGTTTAAGTCTTTTATCCACCTTGAATTTATTTTTGTGTATGGTGTAAGTTGGTGCTCGAGTTTCGTTTTCTTGCACGAAGCTGTCCAGTTCTCCCAACACCACTTGTTGAAGAGGCTGTTTTTACTCCATTTTATGTTGCTGCCCCCTTTGTCGAATATTAATTGACTATAGAGACTAGGGTTTATTTCTGGGCGCTCTATTTTATTCCACTGGTCCACATGCCTGTTTTTATGCCAGTACCAGGCTGTTTTGATTACAGTGGCCTTGTAATACATTTTGGTATCAGGTATTGTGATCCCTCCTGTTTTGCTCTTCTTTCTCAAGATTGCTGCCGCTATTCTGGGTCGTTTATGGTTCCATATAAATTTTTGAAGAGTTTGTTCTATATCTGTGAAATATGCCATTGGTACTTTAATAGGTATTGCATTGAATCTGTAGATTGCTTTGGGAAGTATGGACATTTTGATGATGTTAATTCTTCCGATCCATGAACACGGTATGTGTTTCCATTTATTTGTGTCTTCCTTGATTTCCTTCTTCAGTGTTGTGTAGTTTTCTGCATACAGGTCTTTTACCTCCTTGGTTAGGTTTATTCCTAGGTACTTTATTTTTCTTTTTGCTATATCAAATGGTATTTTTTTCTTGATTTCTGCTTCTGTTGTTTCATTGTTGGTATACAAAAATGCCTTTGATTTCTGGATATTGACTTTGCATCCGGCTGTTTGGCTAAATTCATTTATTAGGTGGAGCAGTTTTTTGGCCGAGACTATAGGATTTTCTATGTATACTAACATGTCATCTGCAAACAATGATAGTTTTGTTTCCTCCTTTCCAAGTTGGATGCCTTTTATTTCCTTTTCTTGTCTAATCGCTGTGGCTAATACTTCCAATACTATGTTGAATAGAAGTGGAGAGAGTGGACAGCCTTGTCTTGTTCCTGATTTTAGTGGAAAAGAATTTAGTCTTTGCCCGTTGAGTATGATGCTGGCTGTAGGTTTCTCATATATAGCCTTTATTATGTTGAGGAATGCTCCCTCTATTCCCACTTTGCTGAGTGTTTTAATCATAAATGGGTGCTGTACCTTATTAAATGCTTTTTCCGCATCTATTGATATGATCATGTGATTTTTGTCTTTGCTTTTGTTTATGTGATGAATTACATTTACTGATTTGCGAATGTTGAACCATCCTTGCATCCCACGATTGTAACTATAGTATTAAGAACAGTGTCTGTCACATAATCACCCCTCAATGGATGTTTGTTGAATGAATAAATGAAAGAATAAATGATAAATGAATTTATCTATTGACTTTATACATATACATGCCCCCCAAAATTCTTGAGAATGAGCCCATACATACTATACATGTCTTGCCCATGGGATGCAAGAAGTGTTTGTCAAATGAATTAATATATGAATAAACAGACTATGAAGGCTGAAGGATAAGATACACAGAGATCCTCACAAGCATGAAGTAATGGGTGGTATGTTTTCACATCTTTGGAAATCAGACATAGTATATTAACATTATAACTTATGTTTATGTGTGTATAAATATGCTTGGGTTTAGATCTAAGTGCATACATAGAAACATTAAAAAATAATAAAACAAAATTTTAATGAAATTATTAGAACTATTAAGAAAAGCATATAATTATATTAAATTCAATTCTAGCTGAGATGATAATTTAGTAATATATGGTCAGTCAATATAAATTCCTAAATAATGGCATAGTTTCAAATATATTAATAGTATAAACACATTTTACTATCAATAGGGAATGTTCTTCTATAATAACTTTAAACATGACTTTCCTAAACATTTAAGTAGATCAAAATTCTGTCATCCTTCTCTAGTAAAACCAAATAAATTATAGCTTTTCTCTCTGGAATGAATGCACTCCACATTCATCAAATACACACAATGCTTACATATTACACTAGTATTTGCAAAGAAATGTTTTTTGTCTTAATGTCCAATTTACTCTAAAACTGGCAAAAGACTATGCCAAATAGAGCTTCAAAGTCCTGACAGAAAGTTAAATTATATTCATTATATTTTAAATGTTTACCCTCAAAATACTGAGATTACTTATTATAAATGCAAGAGGTTCTGAATAGCTGGTGTTTAATAACAAAGGTTAGGAAGAAAAGCTTACCTTCTCTGCTAGGAGCTCTCTTATCTTGCTTGCTTGAACTCTAAACTTCATGAGCTGGGACTCCAGAGCCACGCATCGTTCTTTCCAATCTACTGGTCCTTCTGTCTCAGAAAGCTCTGCCATATTTCTTCTAGAAAATAAAGCATTCAAATGGCATAATACCAATTAGCATTCAGGAAATTCATTAGATCGCCCAATGTACAAATTCTGGTCGCCATCTAGGGATATCCAGGTACAAGTTTTGTATTCAAGGATAAATTCCAGAACTGGTGATAGCTCACCAAAAGGACTTCGTGGGAGATGGTGAGCCAGGGTTGGAGGCCTCATTGTGCTCATTAAACTTTTTATGAATCTAACCTTTCTACGTCACAGTGTGTCCAGTCTAGAAAAATGGGGACATGATCATAATACACGATTCTTCTTCATGGGTATGTTATGGGGAAGAAATTAAATATTGCTGTTTTTAACAGCACTTTAAAACAGTGTAATAGCACTATAAGCAGAATACTATAATGATTTTAGCTCTGCCCAACAGATAAAATTTTTAAATCTATCAGGTCATAATTTTACCACATCCTTAAGTCTACGGAATTATAATATAGATCATATATATTTACAGAATTATTGTATACGTTATATACTAATTGTTAGCATAATAGAATAACCTAAAGAAGCTTTATGCCGCTACTACCATTAAGGCTTGGATATATAATTATCACTTATCGCCATCCTAAATTTGTGCAAGCCCAGGTTGTTTTTCAAGGCAAAAATCCAATATTTAACTGGCAAAGAATTATAACCCTAGAAAAACTTACATAATTTTTATTTGGTGCAAGAAGTGAAAATGTATAAATGTGAAATTTGGAATCACCTATAGTAAGTAAATAAATCTGGAATCGGTGTGTTCCATATTAACTTTCCTTTTGGAGGAGATTAATCCCAGACAGGCCATTTAATAAAATGTCTTGATATTAATGTATTTCTGAATTGGTCTTGCTATGAACTGATAAAATTTTCATTAGAAATGGATCTCCTGGAGAAGCCAAGCCCCAGTCATGGAAAATATGTGACAGCAAAATTCTGAGAACCCAAGAATAGAATTCTGGTTGAAGGTGTATTATTGTTCTTTTGCTTGACAAAAATATGTCTCCCTCACATACTAACACAATTTATTTTCCCAATATTTAGTAGAATATAACCCCTAACCTACACCAGTTTTTAAACCCACAAAATATTATTTTCCTAGCATAAATATTATTTTATGTTTCAATCAGTTTTCACTCAGTACTCAATACTTATATCACTCAAGGCCCTGGCCGGGTAGCTCAGTTGGTTAGAGCATTGTCCTTGTATGCCAAGGTTGTGAGTTCGATTTCCAGTCAGGGCACATACAAGAAGCAACCAATGAATGCGTGAATAAGTTGAATAACAAATCAATGTGTGTGTGTGTGTGTCTCCCTTCTTCTCTCTCTAAAAATCAATCAATAAAAAAAATTTACATCGAGCCCTGGCTGGTGTAGCTCAGTGGATTGAGCACGGGCCTGCGAACCAAAGGATCGAGGTTCAATTCCCAGTCAGGGCACATGCCTGGGTTGCAGGCCAGTTCCCAGCGGGGGACACAAGAGAGGCAACCACACATTGATATTTCTCTCCCTCTCTCCTACCCTTCCCCTCTAAAGATAAATAAATTAAAAATCTTAAAAAATTTTTAAAAAATATTTACATCACTCAATAATTTAGAAATAAATATAAGCAAAATTGTCTTTATTAAAAGCACCACAACCATGTCAAAGCCTCTAGTTGCTCCTAAGTTCTCACCATAATTTAAGGGAAACTTATAATTGTAGAGCTAAAAATCATTCTCTTCCACTTCTTTTGTTTTTATAGAGGCCTTACCCCATTGTTTTCTGAGTTCTTTTCCTAAAGATATTAACCTCATTAATGACCTTTTTCATTACCCACATTAACATTTACTATCAAGTAATGCAGTCCATCAGTCGCAAACTTTTTCTCCATTCTACTGCTACTTCATGTCTCTCCTCATTAGCTTTAGAGTGGACAAGGAAAGAAAATATGGATGAAATATTAAAAATAAAAAGTGGTCCTGAAATGTATATCCTTAAGTCTTGAACCACTCATATCACTGCACAGAAATGTAGGCACACTCTTCCAGAGCAACAAGAAGAGTCTATTTCATGTTGGTTAATTTTTGCATTACATTTAAAATAACTTGTTTATCTTTTACCGTAAAATTATTACAGCTTTTAAAATAACACCAACATGTTTTTAACAAATTAAAATCAATTATTATAATTCACCACACAAATAGAATAAAAGACAAAGACCACATAATGATTTTGATAGATGCAGAAAAATACTCAACAAAATTCAACAGCTTTTCATGATAAAAACATTCAACAAACTAGTTAATAGAAAGGAACTTCCTCAACCTGATAAAGAGCATCTACGAAAAGCCCACAGCTAACATGGTAAATGATTGATCCACCTAAGACCAGAAATAAAACAAGGATGTTCGCTGTCGCCACTTTTAGTCAATGTTGTACTTGAGATTCTAGCCAGGGCAAGAAAACGAAATAGAAAGCATCCAGATTGGAAAGGAAGAACTAAAACTACCTCTATTTTCAGATGTCATGATCTTGTACATAGAAAATTCTAAGGAATCCACAAAAAACTATTAGAACTATTTGAGTTCAGCAAAGTTTCAGGATACCAGATTAAACCAGGAAAAAATCCAAACATGAAATCAAGAATATATTCCATTTATAATAACACCACAAAGAATTCCATACTTAGGAATAAATTTAACAATAGAAGTATAAGTCTTGCACTTTGAAAACTGCCAAACATTATTGGAAGAAATTTAAAGAGACCTAAATAAATGGAAGACATCACACATTCATAGATTGGAAGACTTAATATTGTGAAGATGTAAATACTTGCAAATGGATATACACATTCAATGCAATCCCTATCAAAATTCCAACTGCGTTTTTTGCAGAAATTAACAAGCTGATCCTAAAATGTAGGGACTCAGAAAAGCCAAAACAATTTTGAAAAGCTAGAGGACTCAAATGTTCCAATTTCTATAAATTTCTGAAATTACTATAAAGCTTCAGTAATCAAGATTATGTGGCACTGGTATAAAGACAGACATTGAATATTTGGAATAAAATTAAGAATACAGAATTAAAACATCATATTTACATTCAATTGATTTTTGACAAAGGTGCCAAGACCAATTAATGGGAAAAGAACAGTCTTTTTAAAAAATAGCACTCTCAAAATGGATCAAACACCTAAATATAAAAGCCCAAACTCTAAACTTCTAGAAGAAAACACAAGTATTTGTGACCCTGTATAGAAAACAACTTCTTAGATATGATGTGTAAAGCATAAGTAGTCGAAGAAAAATAGATAAATTGGACCTAAAACAAATTGTAAACTTTTGTGCTTCAAGGGACACCATTGAGACGGTGAAAGAGAACCCAAAGAGCTGGGGGAAATATTTGCAAATCATACATCTGATAAGGGACCTGTATTCAGAATGCATGAAGGACTCTTACAACTCAACAACAAAACCAACTAAAAAGTAGGCAAAGGATCTACATAGACATTTCTCTAAATAATATATACAAATGGCCAATAAACACTTGAAAAGATGTTTAACATCATTATCTATAAAGGAAAATGAAAATCATAATCATGATAACATACCACAATGCACCAAATAGGATGGTTATAATAATAATAGAAAAGACATGTAATAACAGTGTTGGTGAAGATGTAGAGAACTTGGAACTCTCATACAGTGCTACTGGGAATGTAAAAATGGTACAGCTCTTTGAAAAATAGTTTTAAAGGTTCCTCAAAAGTTTTAACATAAAGTTACCATACGACACAACAACTCTAACGCTAAGTATACAAGTGTTTAACTGTGAAAATTGAATATGTAAATCCACACCAAAACTTGTACACAAATGTTTATAGCAGCATTATTCAAATAGCCAAAAAGTGGAAATAATCCAAATGTCCAGCATCAGATGTACTGGTGCTACAATGGATGAACCTTGAAAACATCACCCTAAGTTCCAAGTGAAAGAAGCCAAACATAAAAGGCCACATATTGTGTGATTCCATTTATATGAAACAGGTGAATCCAAAGAGACAGAAAATTGGTTGGTGGTTGCCAAGGAAGTGAGCCCAACGGTGATCCATTTGGGGTTTCTACTTGGAGTGATAAAAATGTTCTAGAATTACATGGTGCTAATGGTTGCACGACCTTGTGAAAAAACTAAAACCCACTGAACTGTATACTTTAAAAGGGTAAATTTAATGGTTTGTGAATTATACCTCAATTTTTAAAAAGTATGTATTTACAAATGAGTAAAGAGAAAGTAAGAATTTAAGTGAATGTTGATTAGGTTAACATTTACAAATTTAACAATCCATTGTTTGTAGTTATCCCTGTCAAAGACTGCATCATTGGCCCTAGCCAGGTAGCTCAGTTGGATAGAGCATCGTCTGGATATGCCAAGGTTGCAGGTTCAGTCTCCAGTCAGGGCACATATAAGCAGCAGCTAATGAATGCATAAATAAGTGAAATCCACACTTCTCTCTCCCTCCCTTTCTCTCTCTCTAAAAAAAATCGGTCAATAAAGAAATCTAAAAAAAAAAGAATTTCACCAGTAACTCAAATAATTCAGAGATCATTCTTAACCTCAAATATGACAAGAATCAGACATATATCTTTCTAAGTACTTTGCTATGAAAATGATATAATATATAAATTCTAAGTTAAACATGCCTATTCATTTCTTTGGCTATGTTAATTACCTATTTTACAGTGAAGTAGCAGAACCTTAAAATATTATTGGCATTTAATGTCTACATTCCCTATTAATAGAATCATAATCTTTTTAAAAATTCAAAACTAGATTGGTTGGTTAATGATCTGCCCCGAGGTCTAGATACCTGATTTCCTCATTTCATTCTGTAACTTCAGTTGTATAAAGTAACTGCTGTGTTCATGCATCATCTTGAAGAAGATTCTAATTTTGAACAATATCCACTATCCTTTTCCATTACCACTGGTTTTATAGAACCAATTATATACCTTTGGGAGCTATACCCACTTGTTAAATAAAAGTCATTACTAGGTTCCGAGTTTGAAAGTAATCTCTCTTTACTGCAGCAGACAGGAAGATGGCTTGGTTTTCCAAATGCCCCAATGACTTTTGGAAATATTTACTGACACAAAATTAACTGTTTACGATTGTGGAGTGAAAGCTCTTTTCTCTGAATCTTTGACTTCCTGTTTCTCTTCCAAATCCCAAAAGGGAAAGAAAAAGAAAAGAGTGAATTCATCTACTTAGGCTTACCCTGATGAAGTTCAGGGTAGCCACTCATATTCTTTAATTCTCTCCTTTTAGGTAACAGCTTAACTTGGTCAGGTAACTGTGTATTTTTGTTTTTCCCCCCTAACGCAGAAAAGATGTCTTTCTTGACCACACAGAGACGTGCCTTGTTTAAGGACCCTTCCGACCACCACCCAGCCCCACTTGGGCAAAGCTTGTGCCCTTCTGTAGCACTGCTCTGAACAGCCTCGCTCCTCACCCCACCGCTCCTGGGGGACACACACCGCTGAACAGATCGAGGGTTGCGGCGGGCATTTTCACAAAGAAAGTAGTGACCTGCAGGTAGCACAGCACCAAAAATTTTACAGCGCAAATGGTTTAAGTTCTCTTTCCATTGTGTTTCGTGCATCAAAAGCTCTGGTTCAAATGCTCCGTCTTTTTCTATAAGTGGTGTAGTAACTAACTTCAAGGCCAGGGCAGTTTCATGGTAGGTCACCTAAGGCCACTCTGATAATCTGGCAACTCGAGGTGTAGAAAACGGTTCTCAAAGTTCTGAAAAGTTTCGTCCCCTAGTTCACAGTGGGGCTCCCATGAAGCCGAGGCCAAGCCGTAGCATCCTGAACTGCGTGGGGCACTCGGCCTGGAACGCGAGCCTCTCGGGTGCGCCCCATGAGCGCCCCCTCCGCGCCACAAACCCGGACCCCGCTTTTTCAAACAAAATGTCACAAGAGACTAGGGGGTAGGAGCCGCTGGCCACCGCCCCCAAATGAGACCCCGGTCCTGGAGGCGGGTGGCTGGCGGTGTCGGAAGGCTGCGGATAGAGGCGCGGAAGCGTGTCCTACGCCAGCCCTTTCCATCCTTGGGGTCCCTGCCCGCCGGCTCCACCCATCGCCCCCATCCTCCGCCCAGGGAGCCCCCCGGGACAGCGCGCTCTCAAGGGGGCGGGGATACCCGGGCATCCGAGGCACTGAAGTCGCCCCTCAGCCTCCCATCAGCCTACCTCTGCTATAGGTCCCTGCGGCCGCACTCGAAGTCCCAGCCGCGCCTGGTGCGGGGCTCCCGGGGCTCCTGGTGCGGGGCTCTCCGCGTTCTCAGCCGGCGGCTGCCTCACACTAAGCCCGGAGCGAGCGGAGGCAGGACACCGCCTTCTGCTGGGACTGTCGGCAGGAGTAGCCAATCGGAGGTCGCATCTGAGCGCCAACGTCACCTGGAGTTGTGGCTATAACTTTGACTCCTCCCAGTCCCTAGAGCAGGAGCGAGTTTTGTCCAGGAGCGTCTACCCCTAACCTTCGCGGCACCTGGAGCTCAGAACCTATTGCAGAGGCCAACTCTTTCCAGTGTTCCTGCCTCGACTCCGCACCCACCTGTTTGATCGCCCAATCTGCAGTTTCTCTCTTCAATCCACGCGTCACCTTCTTGCCAGGTTAACTGTCCTGAAGTGAAGTTTTGGAGTACATCCTGCCAAAGATTTTCATTGACGTCCTTTTGCCTAAATTGTCATGAACAGATTCCCTAGTCTAGTATTCAAGGCCTCCATTCTACTTTTTCAGCTTTATTTTTCACGGTTGTATTTTTCACACATCTAAGATTGTAGCTGTGTACCTCCCTACTCCAGGAGAGCCCTTTTGAAACATTTATCTATTTCCTATGTTCACCTTGAAAAGTTCTAACCTCTTCCAAGACACAGTTCAGATGATCTTCCCCATGCAATCATACTTGTCATGCGCGCCCACCTCTTTTCTTGTTTCTGCTCCCTGAGCATTTACGTTTTTACTCCTCTTGTCACTTAGCTCATTCTGCATCGCGTAGCGCCTTTGCTCTCTCCATTTGACCTTGAGCCCTTTGAAAATTAGAAATTTTCTTTCTTTTGCATCCTCCCGAGCACTCAGCACAGAGAATTGCACAAACAGATGAGTGATAATCTTAGCGTAATTAGATTTTACTTTCCAAGGTGGGGTAGAGAGAGAGAGAGAGAGAGAGAATGAGAGAGAATTCTGAATGTTATGGGTAATTTTTCCCCAGGTTCACAAAACTAGGGCTTAGGTTCACAGTTGGCCAATAGAGGATTTCAGAGGCTTTTTCCACTACATTTTTTTTTTTTTTTTTTACTACAACTCATCTAACCTCGTATAGAGAAGACACAAAAGAGATGAAGATTTACAAAGTTCCTTCCAGGGAAGGCAATAAGTAAATGTGATTAAAACGCCAGTAAACGAGGATCAAGCTTCCATATTTCTTCCAGATGAGCACTAATTTTGGACTGGATCCCAGACTACCCCCACACATCAAATTCCTTTTGCCTTCTGTGGGAGCTGATGATGCATAGCATATGAAAAATTGTCTCTGAACAGCTTTGGCAAACAAGCAGGCTGGACAGGGTGTATTTTACAGAGCACAGAGGAGTTAAGTAAACAGAGTTTAAGTAACTTGCGTAATTTAATACAGCAAGTCAGTAGAGACCAAAGAACTAAGAGCAGGAGAAAGAGAAAGAATGCCAAAATAGAATCAGTTCCGTTTGTGAGTCAGAATACTAAATAGACTAAGAGAGCTGAGTGAATAAAGTCAGTCATGAAAGAAGCTTTCTAAATGTCGCTACCACCCATGCAAAGCTCAGCCAGCGTTTACTTACTGTCACCTTTTTCTAGAAACATGACAAATTGAATTTGTTTGGCTGTGGAGAATATGGAGGAATGGCACCCTGTTTCTGGCTGTGGTAAGAAAAATACATGGTACAAGGGAATATTATTTAGCAATAAAAAGAAATGAAGTGCTGATAAATGCTACAACAGGGATAAAGCTTGAAAATATTATGCCAAGTGAGAGAAGCTACTCAAAAATGATCCCATTGTGTGATCCCACTTACATGAAGTGTCCGGAATAGCATGTTTATAGAGACAAGGAGTAGATTAGAGGTTGTGAGGAGCTGGGGAGGGTAGGAGTGCTGGCTAACGGAAAGGAGTTTCCCTGGGGGAAATGAAAACATTCTAAAACTTGTGGTGATGATTACATGATTCTATGAGTATACAAGAGGCCATTGACAGGTCCCGTTTAAATGAGTGAATTGCACATAATATGAAATATCTCAATAAAGATATTTTGAAAAAGAAAAATACTTGTCGAGTTTTAGGTTTTCCATATTTAGTAGCAGCAGTTGGATAATATCTCTGACCAGCCCTCATGAGTGTAAATACTATGTACTTTGTTTCACAGTATTTCCCTCAGTTGTAATATTATATTTATTTCTGATTATTTGCTTGTCTGTTCCTCTTCTCCCCTCACCCACACACACACTCGACTGCAACAAGAGTAGAAACGGTCTGCTTTTCCTCTTTACTATATGTCCGGCACACAACACTGTGTCTGCCATGTGGCAGGCGCACAATAAATGTATGTTAAGTAAGTGAATGAAGTGTCAAGAGATATATAAGATATATAAGTATTTTATAAGATACTTATAACAGTCCAGGCAGTATACTAGGTTCTGAGGAATGCAAAATGAGCAATCCAGATACAGTTTCTGTCTTCATGGGGGAAATATACACATTCATTAACTATCCACACAAATCAATACAGGGATGGGTAAAAGTAGGTTTGAATTCAACCATCTCAGGAGACACTGGGGTTAACACAAGCAGGTCACTGAAATTCAGGTTTGTTTACTGATTTTCAAAGACTACAACAATGTATAAATAATGAAGGCCAGCAAATTGAGCAATTATAAGATGGTACTTAAGTGCGCTGTGCCATTATGACATTCTTTTGAGTTAATAAAGCTATTGCAATAATCACAACCTGCATGGCTTTTTTTTTTTCCATATGAACAACTGTAAACCTACTTTTGCCCACCCCTGCATATAATTACAAATTGCATTAGATGTTTCGAAGGAAAAGCACAAGGTGCTGTGCAACTGAAAAAGGAAAGGATTTGGCCCAGTCTCAGGAGTCAGGAAGGCCTGCTTTGAGAAAAAAGACAGGTGAGCTGAGGTCTGAAGGAACTGGCCAGGCAAAAGCAAAGAGCTAATGGAAAGAGTATCCAGGTTGTGGAAACAGCAGGTACCAGGCCCTGCAATGATGAGGAGCTTGAGACATTGGAGGGGCTGAATGGAGGCCAGCAAGGCAGGGACACAAGAAAGAGCAGAAGAGAGTAACAGAACATAGTTGCAGAAGAAAGAGGTCTGGACCCTCTGGGACCTTGAAGAACTGGGCTTCTTAAACCTCAGTGGGGAGCTTCTTAAAATGCAAAGTCAGACTCAATAGGCTTGCGATGCAGACCAAGATTCTGTACCTCTGGCAGGTTCCAGGGATATACTTTGAGTAGGAAGCCTGTGATTACATCATTCCAAGAGCACTGGGAATCCACCAAAGTGTTTTAAATAGGGACATGACAAGATCAGGTGTGGCAGGAGGGTAGAGAGGGGACTAGAAAAGAGCAAGAGTGGATTCAGTGTGAGCAGCTGGGAAACTATTTCAGTCTTCCTAGTGAGAGATGGTGGTAGCTGGGGACTGCTGGTGATGGGCAAAAGCAGTGAGTGGACGAAACTGTGCTCGAAGAAACTCTATCTAGCATAATGGAGAGACTAGCTTGGAGAGGGAAGAACAGTTTGTAGGCTAAGGTAGCAACTCAGTGAAGATCTGAACTAAGATGTTCATGATGAGAAAAGACTCTGGGTGGAATAGTTACAAATAGTAAACAACTGGCGGCACTTACAATGCACCAGGCCCTGTTCTGAATGCTTTAGTGTATATAATCTCATGACAACCTTGTATTGTAGGTGCAATTAGTATTCCTATCTGACGGATGGAGCAAGTGAGGCAAAGATGTTACATAGCTGTCCCAAGGTTATACAGACAGTTAGTGGTAGGACTGGGCATTCTAGCTTCACAGTAATCTCTACTCTATGCTCTAGCTCAACCTCTTTCAAGAAATTAAATCTACAAGATCTAACAACTATTTGGAAGGGGAGAAGAAGAAGGTCTTGGAGGCTTTGTGTGACTGGAAAATGATGATGCCATTAACTGAAGTTGAAAAGGAACTAGTTAATGGGAAGAAGAATGGGATCCAGCTTGGACGTGCTAAGCTCAACCTGAGATATCAGTGAAATATCCAGGAAGAGAGCACCAGAAAAAAATTAGTCAGGCTGAATGGGGGGAAAGGTCTGGGTTTGGGTATATATTTCAAGGTAATCTGCATAGCAGAGAGATTCTTGTAAACTGAAGAATGATTGTTGACCACAAAGCCACTTGACATACTGGAAGCAAGGATAGAGAGGTTGGAGGTATCGGGGATAAGGAAGCTGGGTAAATACTAGGAAGCAGTGTCTGGCTCTTAAATCCAACTGTGCATAAAATCCAAAAAGAAACTAGGAAGGAGGAAACACTGACCCCGCTAGAATGAGCATGTGGCTTCTGGAGCAGAGAGTCAAAAGCCTAGTTCAGAAAGTAGAAGCCCCAGCACCTGGGGAAATATATCACAGACAAAGGGGAGAAGATTGGGGAAATGAAATAGGGCTGGCAGGAACAAACTCTCATCAGCTAACAGCGATACAAGCTGAGGGTATAGGCCTGGGCACATCAAAATGTTTGCCTGCAACCCAGCAGAGCAGCAACTCGGGGCACAGACAAGCAACCTGGCCTGCCTAT
The DNA here is from genome assembly GCA_039655065.1 of Glossophaga mutica. Classification (NCBI taxonomy): domain Eukaryota; kingdom Metazoa; phylum Chordata; class Mammalia; order Chiroptera; family Phyllostomidae; genus Glossophaga; species Glossophaga mutica. Next base: position 143,008,127 of record CM077308.1, read on the forward strand.
TGGAAGTAGACCAGGGACATGAGCTGCCTGGTGTGTCCCAGGGCTCAAGGTATAATGTCCTACTCAGTCCTTTGGGTCTGCAATAAAGGCAGAAATTTCTTCAACTTAACTTCACCTTACTAGGTGAGCTGAGCCCTCACTATCTGGTGTGGGTACCAGCTTGAAGGTGGGGCCAGTCCAAGGCCAGGCCTGATGAAGGGGAGAGTTTGATGCAAGACCAAAAAGAGAAAACAAGTGCATGTGGAGGAAACAGAAAAGTTGGGGCATAGAGGTTTGTGGATCATTTATTTTAAGACAAATGGAAAGAGGAGAAGGACCGCTGAAGCACACTGAGTGGTAGTCAGTAATGGCTCGGTGAGGACCCACGAAGTTAAAGAAGAAAAAACACTCACATGGAAGTCATGCAAGAAATAAGTGTCCCAGACAGTATTTAAAAAGCATCCAATATGAATGGATGATTTACTGTGTTTGGAGTTAGTAAGTACCTATCAGGCAGAGGCAGCCATTCTGGTACAGATCCTTATTATAGTTAATAACTAAAAACCTTCCCTCTTTCTTTTCATATTGCATAGAGGGACAGCTTAAGCCAGAAGTAAAGAAACAAAAAATGTAGCCAAAGTGACCACCACATCCCCCAACACTGATGATTAGAGAAAAGACACATTATCAGGACATTATTATGTGCATATAACTGTAAAATGAAAAAGTCTTCAAAAGACTTTGGAGAAAGTGGAGGTTAACAGGGTGGTAATGAGCACAAAATCCTCAGTGAAGAGGCAGGGCTTGGGCTGGGGAAAGTTTCAGTGAATCAGAAGGAACTGCTACTTCATTTTTGATGTGGGCATGGGGCAAAGTGCTGGAGCCAAGCCCAGGGCAGGAACCACTACCCTGCATATGAGTGAATGAGTGAGTGAGGATGGCGTCCATGAGGGAGATTGAGCCATCTCGCCCAGCCGGAAAAGTTTGTCATCAGCAGACAGTCCAATTCAACAGCTGCCATTGAAGGCTGGGCATGACCTTGAGCAAGGTTCTCTGCATCTGAGACAGACTCTGAAAGAACGGACAGCTGAAAGCTGCCTCCTGTCCATCTTTCCATAGCTAGGCACCGTCTCCTGGGATGTGGATTCTGGGTAGTGGTGAAATCTTTACAGTCTTAGGATGAATCATTTAAAGAGCCGTTTATGAGAGTTATTGGTATTAGCAGGAACCCGTGGAATAAAAGAGTGATTAAGCTGCTGAGCAGAAGAAAATGAAAAGAATTTGGTTTATCTCCGAGAGAGAGAGAAGAGAAGAGAGGGACCAAGAAGGCAGAGGAAGACAGCAGGATGGCAGAGAGCTGGCATGGCCTAGGGTGAAGCAGCAATGAGAAATCTCCAGGGGTGATGTGGCCAAAGGCTTTTTAAGAACAGAGAGTCTAAAGTGTGATGCGAGGTTGTCTGTTCTGTGGCGCATGATGTGGCTCCTTCCTAGGACCCCCACATCTTCTGTAAAGTCTGCAACACTCAAATGCTTTTCGTAAGTAAGCAGATGGGACCACGTTTTACACCCGCACTGACAGTTAAGGCAGAAACAAAAGAGAATCATAGGAGCCCAGAGGCAGTGGTGAACACCGGGCATTAGCATCTGGAGAAATCATGGAAATCTTGGGCATGCTTTAATTCTTCCCCAGCTATGGAATTTGGTTGGGCCACAAGGAGAAGAGATTGTACCAAATTGACCTAGATCTCACGGGACTGAGACGGCCCAGCTGACAGCTGGTTAAATTTAACTTTTAGTGTTTGTATGTACAGGGTGGGGCAAAAGTATTATGGAAAATAATACAATAATTAAATAATAATATGAGAAGACACTCCGTGTTTCACGTACTCACATCTGTAAACTACTTTTGCCCCACCCTTATATGAAGCCTAACTAGATTTATTATTTCCTTTCAGTTTTTCTTTCAGAAATAATTCCAAACAAAGAAAGTTGCAAGAATAAGAATGGTACGTAGGAAACTCATGTGGAGTTTGCCCACATTCACTTGACCTGTGTCGCGTCACGTGCTTTATTAAAAGCCCACGTCCTAGAGTAAGTCCTATTGATATGCCCTTACTACGACCTTGTGGTTCCCCAGAGAGTGTGTTCATCTCAGCTGCAACAAGCAATAAACCTGACTTGTTCAACTATTAGTGTGTTACTGGTAGTCTTTGGAGGGAATTGACAGAAATAGATGTTCCAACCAGGAGCAGCTGAAGCCTTCACCACCTTGGACAGGACCCTCAACTCAGGAATCCTGTGCACATCTGAGAACTCTGTGTCTCTACCTGCACATGCTGAATTGAGCTCTGGTCTTCACTGAAGCCCTCAGTGTTAGGTTTATTTTGTTTTCATAGGAACAGGTTCCCTTGGCATTTTTTAAAACCTAACTAGTTTTGTGTTGTTCTTTGGCAAAATTATTTTCTAGCCAACACCTGCTTCTGCTTGGCAAGTGTTTTAAGAATTGTTTGTCTATAAGAGGAAAAGTATAGGGAGAGGGTCCTACACTTCCTTCCCTCTCCTTACAGAGGGAACATAAATGGCTTTGCATGAAAACAATTTTGTATTTGCAAGGAGAGGTCTAGTAAGTTCGTCTTTGAGCAAGTCTCTAGAGCTAAGGAGTTCAAAGGTCTCCACAGACCAGCTTAAAAAGTTTGAATGAATTTTCCTTGGGTCGCTTTTACAAATCTTATAAAGACTTATCTCTCAGTCTTGTCATTGTTTCCTGGAAACCTCTCTGTTTAATATCATCAGCACCAAATCGGGAGATTCTATTCAGGTCTAGATGAGCTATGACTGGCCTTTGGCCAAGATCTGGAGACATAAAGTTAACCAAGCACCATTTTAATAAGCCATTGTGGGCTCAAGGTTTTTCTCAATGTAAAACTGCACCTCTTCCAGGCTAAACACGCCACTGCCTTCAGGTTTTCTCTTTATGTGTTAACTTGCACACTTGGTGTTCTGACTGGTACAGTTTCACCGAGGACTATTTGGAAAGCAGTGGTCATTCATTTCCACTGTGGTTGTTCATTCAAGAAGTGCCTCAGAACAAAGGACAAGGAGAAGAAGAAAACGTCTTTTTCAAAATACATTTTATTGATTATGCTATTACAGTTGTCCCACTTACCCCCTTTATTATTCCCCTCCGCCCTGCACCCCCTCTCCTACCTGCATTCCCCGCCCCCCTTAATTCACGTCCATGGGTCGTACATATAAGATTTCTTAACGAGATTGTCTTGTTAAAAGAGAGAACATTTTGTTTAACCTAAGAAACATCCCCTCCTTGGTTTTGGTACTTTAGTGATTAATAAAACTGAGCGTTTTAATTGATGGCTTGATAAAATTGTCAAGGATTCAAGTTATGACAAAACCAACTACATGTCACTGTCTTGTGTATATATATGTAAAGTGTACTTTTCTATATTTAAATTTTCTTCTCCTTCCTTGATGAGACAACATAATTAGCTTTTTACAAAAACAATTTCGTATTTGTCTGAAGCTGGCTCTCTCACATTTTTTGTTTCTTTTCCTTCTCTTGAAAAACTTTAGAGCTTAATTAATTTTAAAGAAGCATTCAGTTGCTAGACACTCACTCCAGGGATGTAGTCCAGATAAGCAGACAAAAACATGTAAAAGAAAGAAAACAGTTACGAAACTGTTTCTTCTTACTGACACTAAAAAGTATATTTACATAACAGCCTGCATAACAGCTATGAGATAAGGAGAAAAGCCTTTAATTTTAAGATAAAAGAAGTTTAATCATGACTGAGAATCTTAAAAAATCAATATACAATATAAAAACAATGTCAGCACAATTGTTTGGCTTGTTCAAGACCAGGGTTCAATTCCTTGTGATTCAAACTTCTTAAATTTCCTACATTGGTTTTAGGAATTAAATAAATTGCTACTATTTCCATTACTTGCTTTAAGTAAAAAAAATTATATGTATAAAGCTGTATTGAACTACATGGAGTGACAGTGAATATCTGTTCAAAGAGTTTAATTTTGTGCAGTCTTACAATGCTACAAATCACGAGGATTTGATGTGTCAACTAAATCACAGTAATTTCCAGATCTTTAACTTTAAAAGTTTAGACAAATGATTAGGTTAATTAATAAATAATCTTTAGATGCATAGACAGTTTCTAAAAAAGAAACAAATACAACACCTTGGTCACCACACACAATTTTAAGTTACCTTTTATTGTTTAACTTGACAAAAGATGAATAAAACATGCAAATGCCTTTGGATGACATCATACACACATACACCACACACAATTTAGTTAGTTGTTTTTGTTTCCTCAAATTTGTTAAAATTGCCAAAAATAAGTGCTGAAGGAGAAAAAACAGTAAACAGATTTTGGTTTTTAATTCTCTAGTTCTCTTTTGTGACTGAAGAAAAGAAAACTTTGTTACTTTGGTTAAACATGGCAACTAATATAATGTTTAATTACACTAGATACAATAATATTTATAAAATAAAAATATATGTGCAATGGTAGTGCATACAAGTTTCTGTTTTCTATTAAGAAAATTATAGTTTATTCAAATGGTAAATTTCCTATGATATATACATTGCTTTATTTATTACTAAGTTAATTATATTCTTAAGACTACAGTTAAAGACTTCACATTAACACCTATTTGTTTCTTTATATACTTGTATATGTATGTGGGAATGAATACATTTAAAGGTATAGCAATAAATTCTTTACTGCAAACTGTTACATGAATAATACACAAAAAGAGTAAAACTAAAATTTGGATTTTTTTCCTATAAAATGCTTTAGTTATTTTCTGTACAGACCAGTAGAGGACACAAATTATTCAGCTAATTCTTAGTGCTTTTTGACATAGTCTTAAATAATTTTTGAGTACTTACTTTGGGAAAAGTTAAATTTCTAACAACCATTGTTGCTTATTGCTGTGTTTTTACAACTTTGCTGAGTTTTGCCTTTAGATATTTATGAATCTGTCTCCTTCAATTTTTCTTGATGTTGCCTTTCCTAAATTCTCTTCAAATTCAGAATACTAAAACTGTTAAGATGCCTTTTATACCTGAACTATCTTGCAGTTTCCTAAAATGACTAATAGCTAATGAAAAGAGTTGCTTCATCACCCTATAAAAGAAAGGAAAGTGAGAATAATTAAGTTTGTCAAAAATTTTTCTCATTTTACTTAATTTAAAACCTAAATGCCAGTTCTTTCGTTTAACAAATTTAGGATTAAAAAATCTGACAATAAAAAAGGGGTTTATCTTCTCAGGCAAATCATACTTAAATGAAATATCTTTCTTAAATACAAGTATCTTCCTATGATTGTGATTTTCAAGCTTAAAAAAAGAAACATGCTTATGTATAATCACAAAGCCTGGTACAATAACCATCTGTCAAAATGTGTTTTCCAGAGTTCTGCATTCGCAATTCAAATTTCACTTCTTGTTTATGAAAAGTCTGAATAAACACTAGCCCTAGTGATATGGTGGTATTAATTTAAATACACAATAATTTTCAGAGGCCTATTGCTTATTTCAGCATGTCATTGAGCAGACAAAACGTAGCTACCCTGTCCCTGTGACAGTGATAATACAGGGTGTAAAACCGTCACTGATTTTGTTTTCAGGTCTCCACCACACTTCATGGTTCCCATGCCACATAAACTCTTCTGTTGGTAGAAAGTGTTCATCGCTTTTCAGCTAGTCACTTAATCTTTATGAAATATTGTGGTATTACCCTTCCCACACCATTGCAACACTAACCCAGCCACTCTTCTTTGTTTTCTTGGAAAAAGAGAACCCTGTGATTACCTGGCCCCTTTCAGGGAACTCTCCATGCCCCTTACAGCCTCTGTGAGACTCCCTTCAATATCCCTGATTTAATTTTCTAAGGTGTCATACAAAAAAAGAAAAACCAAAAATTGCCAAGCAGCTGAGGCTCTACCAGACTTGACTTCACCCTTGAAATGCAAGCTTCTCATGGAAATTAAATACGTTCAGGCAGCCACCTTAATTGTTCCTGCCCAGACCTGCCAGCCAACAAAAGATGAAATATTTGTCCTGATATTGTGTATTGTTTGGGTTAGTCTATGATTTCAAAATGCCTTAGCAATAAAGAGATTTCCTGACCACTGCAAGAACCCTTATAAAATGGTCTGTGAAATAAAAAACCTTGAGATATTTTGCTTAGTACCTAGAGAGAGAGCCACAATAAAAGTGAGATTTTTAAAAAATCCTTTGGGACATTAACCACATTGCTGAGAGAAATTGGCCATGATATAGAATCAACATTAGAGGGATAATTTTAAGAAGTACTATTGATGATGTGTTCATTGCATGTCCTATTTGCCATATTTTATAGCTCATTCCCTTTGGGACTTTGCTCAAATATAACCTTAGGAGCCAGGTGCTCCCAACCAGCCTCTACAAAAGAAGAAACTTCTCTTTTCCCATCCTGCTTTATATTTCTTTATAGCAGTTTGTCTCTTGCCTGTCTTTTACCACTAGAATATAAGCCCCATGAAGTTCTGTTCTGTTCATTCCTGTTATTTCCAGTGCCTACGAAAGTCTAGCATATGATGGGTACTGAATAAGTGTTTATTAAATAAATAAAATATACCTTCCTAACTCCACTGAACTTAGCAGCATTTATTTATTCATTCATTCAAAAAACAGTACCTTTACCTTTCAGACACTGTGTTGAGATCTGGTAATGAACAATGACTAACCTCTGCCTTCAAGGAGGTTATGGTATAGCAAAGGGAAAGTGACAAGTAAATTGGCAATTAAAGCATGGTGTATTAAATACTGTGATGGCAGAAGTACCAGATACTGTGGGACTGTACAGCAGCCTCATCTAGCTCAGTCTTGAAGGAATCAAGGAAAATTTCCCAGAGGAAGTAATGTCCTAACGAAAATAAAGGACAAGGAGTTAACCTAGGTGAAAAATTAGAAGAGCGTTTCATGCAAAGAGAATGGTCTGTGGAAAGGCTCAGCAGGAGAGAGGCTGTTTCCAGACCTAAAGACTTACCATTCCCAAAGGTGCTGATTTGTTTCGTGTGTTCAAGTCTTTGCATGTGTCGTTCCCTCTGCTGGGAATGGCTGGAATGCCACCCTGTTTCCCACTTAATCACCTCTACAACCTGACAAACCTTCGGTTATGTGGCTCCTCCTGCCTCACATAAGCCAAAGTAATCACTTCCTGCTTTTCCTATCATATAATCAGTGTTTCCTCCACTGTAGCCCTTAGTGGTGTTTTTCTTCAATGCTGGATGGAATTCTTAGACAACAGAAACTCTCTCTCATACACTTTGAATCCTTTGGCACTAGGCACCCAAAGGGCCTGGCATAGAGTAAGCGTTCACTACACATTTGTTGAATGAATAAGTGAACAATTAGTTCTGCTTCTGAATGCAATTTCCCAATTCTATTACTTGGAGAAGACCAAAACTCTCCTACAGTGAGAAAAGAGTAATTACAGAGTAATAATTATCATAAATATAGATATGTAGGTATATCTATTTTATCTACCTATCTATCTATCCTTCTGTATTCTAACTCTTAATTGATTAGCAAAGGACGTGATGAACCACAAATGTGTCTTATTTCATAAACTCATTAATATCTGTCTTCAGTTAGTTCTGTGAAAGCAGAAACTGCAATGGGGCTTCTCATGCATGATATTCATTAAGGGTGAACTTCAGCCTGTGTGAGGGTAAGGTAAGTTGGAGAGAGAGCTGTGATACTGGCTCTCCAAAGCCTTAGGAAATGCCATGGATGTCCTGGAGCACTTGCAACCCCAGTCACAGTTGTCCCACAGTGACCTGAAATATACCAAGAATGCCACCAGTTTATCAGTAGGTGGATGGAAGGGTGTGTGCTTGGGTGTGGCAGTAGTTCAGGGAAACCCTGATGGGAGTAACAGCTGGAGGCTGTCTGGTCACTAAATTCCAAGCAGCCTGGGCAGTAAGTCTTTCCTTGAAGTAGGACTTCTGTATTTATCCATGTCTCACTCCATAAATGTACAATTTCAAATGAAGTAGGTTACACTCAAATTTCCCTAAGAAGAATGTGTGTATTTAAAAAGCTGTGTCTCTGGCCAGTGAGCACAGTCGGTTAGAGTGTTACCCAGACAGGCCAAGGTTGTGGGTTCTATCTTCCGGCAGGGCGCAGCAAGAAGCAACCGATGGGTGTACAAGTGAGAGGGACAACAAATCAATGCGCCTCTCTCTCTCTCTCCCTCTCTTTCCTCTCTCTAAAATCAATTAAAAATAAATTAAAAAATAAAAAGTTGTGGAAAACATCAGAGATGTACGCTGGAAGTCAATATCTTGGTAACTCACTACAGATACATTTTTCTTCTGTGAGATGGTGGAATTCGAAGCACTGCCATGTAGCTTCCTTTCTTTAGGTTTGATGGGTAGTACTTTTAGGTCAGAATTTTGGTTTACTTTGTCCTGAAACACAGCTAACATTTTCCATGGCAGATTGCAGCTCACTGTCTCCTCTGAGGGATTGTGAATTTCATCTTTTCCATGACATCAGAAGTCAACAATCCAAACAAATTTCAGTTAAATAGATTCATATGGTAGCTCTGTACTTTGAAGTTTAGTCTTGCTCTTTTCTATTATAAAATGATCCTTCAAACCTATTTTAAAGCAATGAAGCCAACTTATTTCTTGGAACATCTCCAATATAACAGATATTATTGAAGAATTTTAATATAAAAATTACCTTTCAGTGGAAAAATATACTTTTTCTCTGACTTTAAGAATTTTTCTCTTGTGTTCTTTTTCTACCTGTGTCTGTCTAGACCATTCTATTCTATTGTTGCTCTTTCTTTCTGGCAGCATTTCTGACTCTAACTAATGCTTCACATTTTCCCTTTCTAGCTATTTTCTTTCATGACTTACATGACTACTGCTACCAATAGGATCTAGAGGTCACCAATAGTAGACTAAGGACTAATTCTGCATAAAAAAAGCACTTTAGATTCTTTTTTAAAAAATTATTTAATTTTATTTTTATAGAGAGGGGGAGGGAAGGAGAGAGTGAGAGAAACATCATCATGTGATTGTGTCTTTCATATCCCCTACTGGGGAATCTGGACCACAACCCGGGCATGTGCCCTGACTGGGAATTGAACCAGCAACCCTTTGGTTCGCAGGCCTGTGTTCAATCCACTAAGCTACACCAGCCAGGGCAAACATTACATTCTTATAGACTATTAAAAAGGGTCTGCTAGACCCTTAAACCTGGACTCTTGAGACTCAGCTGTGCACTTACATCTCCAGCTGTTGCCTGAGCTGGTATTCTTTTTCTCTGTGTGTTTACTGCAGTACAACAGAATGGCATTCAGGTTAGTTCAGCTCAGTTTATTGGCTACTACTAGAGCGCTTGTTTGCCACAAACTGTAACAGAGACTAGAAGAATTAAGGTAATCCTAGTCCTCCAAGATCCTGTTTACCTGATGGGGGAGACATTCACAAAACAGATCATTTCAACATAAAATCAAATACTAACAGAGGTATACTCAGCGTGCGATGGGAGGACACAGTAAAGGCACTTAGCTCAATCTAGAGGATTTGCAGTCCCATATTACTAGGGCTTCCTGTGCGGGATATGAGAGGAAGGGGTCAACGGGAATAATGCATGCCATGAGAAGGAGTATCTATTGTATTCCATGGGAAGAGTTAAGCAGAGCAGTACCTTGTGTTTTGGAACTGTCAGTCTCACCGGCACAACGTGGTTCTAAAGCAGAGGTTCTCAATGTGGTCTGGAGCAGCAGTTCTATTTAGCATTCCCCGGGGACCCAGACATGCAAATCCTCAGGCCCCAGCCCAGACCTCCTGAATCAGAAATTCTGGGAGGGAGGCCCACCAGTCTGTTTTAGCTAGTCCTCCAGGTGGCTGTGACACAGGTCAGCATGTGAACTGCCACTTCTCTAAACCGTCACAGGGAACATTTGACAAAGTCTGGAGTGGGGCTCAGATCAGGGAGGAACTCATCTCGGGGCAAAACTTAAGAGGGTGCTAAAACCTCAGTAAACAAGATAAATAATGTTTAATGCAAGATTTTTAAAAATAAAAATAAATGCCCCAAATCCCGATGTTGTTTGTTTCACGGCTCTGTATTATTGCGCAACGGGAGCAGAAGTTTCCAATCTGCTTAAGGTTCCCAGGGCTCACAGGGCTGTCAGGTTGCCCATGAGGCAGATTCGTTATGTGGGCTTCAGGGCTACTTCCCCGGAGTGAGGCCCAGGCAGTCAGGCAGGGCTCCGCATTCAGAAGGACCCCATGCTTAGAAGCGCCCCACATTTGGCTTAATACCTTCCTGTCACTCTCTTGAAATTCTTCATCATTTTTGAAGAAGAGGCCCCATATTTTCATTTTGTACTATGCCCTGCAAAGTTTCTCTGAAGTGGTTTACGGGTGTGTGTGTGTGTTTTTTTAATCCGTTCAAATTTTACATCAGCACAGGGTGAATTCAGTCTTTTCGTCATTGTTGTAGATCTTTCATTAACCTTTATACCTGGTTCAAAATACGAGCGCGCATTTTGGTAAGTGTACGTGGGGCGCACATTTTTCCTGCCTCAGGTCCTTATTAGTTCTGGTCTGAAGATGTCTTTGATTGTCACGACTAAAGAGTGCTACTGACATCTAGTGGGTGTTGGCCAGGGACGCTGCTAAACACCCTGCCGTGCACAGGGCAGCCCACAACCCGCAGTGATCTATCGGCAGTGCTGAGGCTAAGGTACTCTGCTCTATAGGGACAAGTACGGAGGTGGTTAGCAGTGTCTTGAATTGGGGTAGTGACAGAAAATATGGAACTGTCTTGAACTTGATGATTTAGTCAGCTGGGAGGAAGAGAAATTTGAGGGAAAGAAAGACCCTCAGAGTTTTTGCTTGCTCAGGTCATAAACTAGTATAGAGAAATCAGGAGGAAACTCTAGTTAGGTAGAAGTGAGGCAAAAAGAGGTAGGAGTTTGAAGGGGGCCATCCAGATGAGATGTTTGTTTGAAGGCCCGCATCTGAAGCTCTGAAGAGATTTTAGAACTGTCAACAGGTACCTCCATGGCGGTCCTCTGCCCCACCCAGACCGCTGGCGCGATTCCGACTCTCCTGCCTCAGCTAATCCAGGGACAAAGAAGGCAATTTTGGGCTTCAATCCCACATGATTTTTCTAAAATTCGTGGCAGAGAAAGTTCTATGCATTTCAAATATTGAAGCCCTAAAGGCTCAAGGTATAGAGTTCATTATCATATTATAAGTAGCAGGCAGGGATAACAGGCAAGTCCAAGTATATTTTTCTGAAGTGAAATAAAGATTCCACAGATGGAGAAAGAGGAGAGACAAACAGATGTGGAGGAGGGGATGGCTGGGACAATGGGAGAAGAATCAGCACCAAGACTACCCCGCTCCACCTAACCAGGCACCAAGGATCTCACACAAATCTCTGCCTAGAATCTGTTTCCTGGGGAACCAATTTAAGACAATGTTTAATAAATATTTGTTGAAAAAATGGGGAAGGGGACTCCTCTCTTGTAAACTGAGGTTTCTCACCCTGAGAAAAACTAATTGTGTAAAACCTCTGACCTCTATTTGTGTATTTAACATTTTGTTTTGTCACATTAGGCCCTACAAGTCAGAGCTCACACTCAAATCATTCACCTTGCTTCAGGGTCATGTGTAATTTTTATATGATGACAGCATCAGTACCCAGTTGTTTTAGTTATAGCTACCTGACCCCAGATGGCAGAGGTGATGCTTGGAAAGTCACCCTCTGACCCTAGGTCACCTACTTCAGAATTTAACATTAAACCCATTTAATACCATTAATTCCTAGGCTCTCAAAATTATGGCATTGTTTAATTTTGTAGGAAAGTATCACTGGACACCTGTCCTCATTTGCATATAAAAAGGAGAGTTTGGAATATAATGGAAAGAGCCCTGAACTAAGCATCAGAACCACCGAGCACCAGCTATTTGCTCCACTTGGACATGTTTCATCAGTAAAATGAGAATCCCAGTCCTGAATGCTTCACAGGTCTGTTGCGAGGAGTGAACAAAAATCAGTGTGGTTGAGAGGAGGGACCACATGTGTTCCCCCCTAGTCCAGGCCAGCTTTGTGTGTGGGGGCGGGGATGGGGTCCTGCAGATGTAGAAATTTTGCTGGAGGGACCAGTGTGAATGATGGTCTGTGGGAGAACATCCTGACACACACATACTCCAGTCTAAGGCCTCTGAAGTTTGTCCCTCCTCCTGGAAGAGCACGAACATTTCCTGCATTCTGAGGTGTAGACAGTATGGTTGATTTCTTCCAAGAATCCTCAACCCCTGCCCTTCTTGCTTGTTTGTGCCATGAGAACAGGAAGAAGTAGCTGAGTTTGGACGAATTTTTCACACTGCTAATGAGATGGTCACTTCACTGCCTGAATCCACTCATTCCTACACCAGTGTGCCACCATAGGAAGAGGACCAAGATAGTTTGGCCCAGGCCTGGGCTGGGGATGCAGGGGCAGCTCCCACCTGGCTTAAGTTGCACTAGTGTCACCCCAAGAGACTGTAGCTGTCGGCTGGCCCCGATCCATCAGAACCACATGTGCATGTGTTGAGGTTGTACAGACAGCTCATTACTCACTCTCACTCAGGTGCTAGAGGAATACAACTTAGAGGGGGGCACGGTGGCCCTACTAGGGAAGGAGTTTGCACTGTATTGAGGTTAGGAGCTTAGGGGATCACGAGACACACGAAACCTACCACTTCACCCACTTTGACTTTGGCCAACTGGCAATCCTTCTTCTGTTCAAATCTGGTTAAAAGCATGGACTGTGCCAAGCACCTGGTGATCCACCCCCAAGCCAAGGACTGCAACCTAAATTCCAAATTCTTTCCTTGTGTTGGGGTCCCCCTGTGTCCTTCAGGACACTCTCATCTCTTAATTTAATCACATCTGTGAAGTCCCTTTTCCCAAATAAGATAACATATTCACAGGCCCTAGGATTACTACATGCACATCTTTGCGGAGACTTTGTTTAGCCTACCACCTGAAGCTCTTTTGCCCTGGCAACTTGAGATCAGCTCTTGGTTGGTTGCCTTCTTTCCAGGAGTGCTGCCTTGTATAAAAAGGTACACCTCATATTAAAGTTGAGTTTTTTCCCTTCATCTCCCCTTGCTTGGATCAATAGTGTGATTAATCTGTCATGTATTTGGAGTATTTTTTTTTTTTTTAGTTGGCTTACTAAGAGATGTTATCTTGTATGCTATTGGCTTGTGAAATTACTGTAATTCCCACAGTGGAGACCTATACTAAATAATTTGCTGACAAAGACAGACCAGTTTCTGGAGCTTAATTTTGCTGCCTTTCCCAAAACAAAACTTATAAGTACATACTCAAATATTTACATGTACTTGGTGCAAGATACAATGTATTTCTGACTACTAGACCTGGTCAAAAATAATACAAAAACAAAGCTGTAGAGAAAGTTCTGTACACTTATCAGCTGAAATGCACAAGAAAGTTCACAGCACCATTCTTAGAGCAAACACTGCCAACAATCCAAATCTCCAAAGGAGTAGAATGGGTACAAGAATGTGGTATATTACACAATGGAATACTAGGTAACAGCGGAATGAAAGGAACACAGAGACTTGCTTTTACGTGGATAAATGCCAAAAGCAATAGTGAGGGAAGCAAAGTGCCAGAGAAAGTGATTCCACGAATAAGGTTTAATACCAAACAAAATGAAGTATTCTAGAGTGATACATACACATGGGGCAAATCTACAAAGAAAAACAAGGGATGGTGAAGTAAAGTTCAGAAAAGTAATGATAAATTAAGGTCATCACTGTGACGGAAGAGTTGGAGAACTGTGATCTTTTTCAGTTCATTTGCCAAATTAAATGCGCTTGAACAAAGCATCCGCGTCTACCTCCTGATCTTTCCCCGTCCCAGCTCCTAGGGTAGTGTTCAATATCTAGTTACTTTATTTATTTACTTTTAAAGTCAGAATCATCTGACAATTTGCGTTATCTGTGTAATATATATTTTAATTAGTGGGCAACTTTCAAGGCCAGCCTTTAGCTGCGATCTGGCAACAGCGCTCAGTATTTCGTTGCTGAATGAAATCAATGCACTTTGGCGTACGTTAGCGTTCATACTTCTCGATTTCGTCAAAATTCTTATTGTGGCTTCGGTTCAAAGCCTGCCCCACCTCCTACCCTCTGTTGCAGGCTTTGATATTGTTAGGCTCTTCGCTCCGGAGACCTGGATGCGGTTTTCTCCCCCTCTCGGCGCTAGGCAAGCCGAACGAGAGAAAGTGGAGTGCCTGCGGGGAGGAAAACGTGTTTCCCACGCACGTAGGTGTACGGAGGCCACAATTTAAGATGCCCTAAGGCGTCCGAGGTGGGTAGGCTTCCAACCGACAGGGTTAGCCCCAGCGCTGCGGCGAGGTACCGCGCACGCTTTCAAGACCGCGTCTAACCAAATCCACTCTCTCACACCCGCTCCCCGGTGACATCAGACTTTTCCGGACTCCTGAATGGAGGATCGCAATAGCTCAAATCTCGCGATGACTCCTCCTACAGGTCCTCTTGCTTCGCTCCCTTCGTCGCGACCCGGTAGTTGATAGACCACGTTGAGAGCCACCGGGACATCGTAGAACTGTACTAGCTTCTGGGACTCTTCTAGACGGCTGCGACTCTTCTCAGACGCCCACTGGCACGAGGTTTGGTTTTCAGGCATCACGTCTGCCATACCCGCGGGTGCGCGCGACTCCCCATCGCTAGCTCGGCCACTGTGTTAGGGGCTGCCGGGTGGTTCACACCAATTCCTGTCCTTTAGCCTCGCGAGAATTTGGTGTTGTGAAATAGATTTCCGGTCGCTTAGGTCTCCTTGGAGACAGCATTTTAACCGATTTTTTTCCCCCACCTGTCATACCTTGGATTCCCATAGTTCGAAAACTGCCTAGAGAATTGTTTGTGGGAGTCAGTCAGAGAAGTGTAGATGGAGTGAGGTACCGTTGAAAAGGGAAGCAGCCAGGGGAATCCAGGAGGAGTGTAATTTCTTGAGCATCTTCTGGCCATTTAAGCTGTGCGCTATGGTGGGCATGGGGTTTTCCCCTACTGGGGAGGCCTACCTAGTTCGGCAGGACAAACGTTTGGACATCCAATGAGCACGCATAAGCACGGCGCTTTTTATGAGTGTGTAGTGTCACAGTTTCCAAGATTAAATCCTGCTGGAATCTTGCTCACCATTCACCAGGGAATAGTCTCCGCAGTTATCTGTTTCTACCTCTTCTAAACTTTGTACAATGGTCATTTCCCCAGGAAGTGATCCCCAATTATTTCCCTATATCTGATCATGTCACATTTCAAATTCTTTCCCTTGTCTAAGCCTTTCTAGCTGTGTCCATTTTTGTTACCATTTTCTGCTAAGTGGTTTTTCACATACCATCCCTATTTGATATTTGATTTGGCAAATGGACCATAGTTCATCAGCGTCTGGACTAACTTGTTACTTACATCTAGTTACTTCATTTATTTTTAAAGGTCAGAATCATCTGACAATTTGCATTTTCTGTGTAATATATATTTTAATTAGTGGGCAACTTTCAAGGCCAGTATTTAGCTGGGATCCGACAATAGCATAATTTTAGAATAAATTTTAAATACTAGGTAGGCCACCCTCCTGCCATTGAAGGCATACATCCCTTCTAGAACATCTCTGACAAATGTTTGTTAGTTCATTCATGTGTTTATTCACCTAATATTTACTAAGTACCTAATATGCACAGGTGCTGTTTTAGGAATTGAGAATTAAAACAGTGGACAAACTAGATCGAAGTTGCTACCTTCATGGAGTTTACTACTAGGGAAACACAGGCAACATACAAATAAGTCAGTGTAATTTCAGGTAGTAGTAAGTGCTATGAAGAAAAAGTAATGGGAATGGTGTGTATGTGAGTAGGAATGGTGGTATTTTAGATTAAAGTGGTCATAGCTCTTTCAGAAGGGGTTTTCCTAGAAGAGACCTGAAGGAGTCAGCCTTGTAAGGATCTGATGGAATGAGCATTATCAGGATGTGCAAAACCCCTTAGGTGGGAATAAGAGCATCAGGAAGAGCTGAGCTCCTGAGATGGTGAAGAGAAGATTAATTTGAGATGAAGTTCAGGGAGAGTTAGGGCCAGATTATTTTGGGCCTTGAAGGCCAAAGTCTCAAGTTTGGAATTTATTCTAAGAGTAATTGGAAGCCTTTGGGAAGCCCAAGAGAGTAGTTAGATTTGATCAGAGTTTTTAAAAAGATTGTTTGGATGATTGTGAAGAGAATGGACTCTTCCGAAGCAGGGGTGTATGTGAAGAGACCAGTTAGGAGGCTGTTGCAGGAGTCCCAATGAATAAAGGTTCATTTAGCTTCTTGTTGGGTATTTCTGGTGTTAGGAATTCTCTGGTTAAAAGGCAGTCCGTTCTGGAGTTGGAACATGCAGTTCTTCATTTGCATTGAGTTAGAATCTGCCTCCCTGAAGCTTGTACTTTTTCCTAATCTTATAAGGAGACAAAAGACATCCACTCCCCTTTTCTCCTAATCAGTCCAGCAGCCATTGAAAGCATTTGTCCTAACCTCTTTTCTCCAGGCCACCTTTGGTTAACTAAGCTGTTTTCTGAAGGAGGTGCTTTCTAGGCCCTTCAGAAGTCTGGTTGGTCCTTGGAAGCTCTCTCATTTATTGTATGGATCCTTAAGATACAGCCACCATCACTGCCCCTAATGTTCCACATGTCACCTGACCTGTGGGATGACCAAAGAATTGCACACTCCCTTAATCTACTTGACTTCTAATGTGCTTTTTAGCAATCGTGTTGTGCTGTTGGCTCACACTCACACTGAGCTGTGTTAAACCACATGTTGAGCTGTTTTAAATTGCATTTCACCTTGCCCTGCCCCATCCTGTATTTCTATATTATGTTTTCCTAAGCTAAATGCAGCACTTTCCATTTATTTCTATCATCTTGGTAAGTTTATTCTAGTTCATTGGGCTGTTTTTTTTTTAAAATCCTGATCCCATCATACATGTCCCCCAAGCACTATGTCTTCTATAAATTAACATATAAAATCTTTTATATTTTCACTATGTTATGTCCTCTAATGCTTGCATGATATGCACTACTAAAAATGTTAACTGCACCAAGAAAAGAGCCCTGTGTGGCATTTCCCTATAGTGACTTCCCTCCGGATGGCCTGGTACTGTTAGTGTGTATTTTTTGAGTACATTTGTTCAGTCCATTATGAACCCTGTTAACTAAAACAAACTCTGTTTTTATTTATTTTTTATAAAGATTTTATTTATTTATCTTTAGAAGGGAAGGGAAGGAGAGATGGAGAGAAATATCAATATATGGTTGCTTTTCGTGCGTCCCCTGCTGAGAACTGTCGCTGGAAACTGTCCCGCAACCCAGACATGTGCCCTGACTGGGAATTGAACCGCGATCCTTTAGTTCACAGGCCTGCGCTCAATCCACTGAGCTACACCAACCAGGGACAAACTCTGTTTTTAAACAAAAAGCAAACCCACAAGGATCGTATGCAAAAGCTTGTCAGGTACTTTGCAGAAATCAGGGTGCAATGTGTTATGACACCTGCTGATTTAAGTCTAAGAAGTTACTGAGGTTGGTTAGAAACACTTTATTTTTGGAAAAAACCATGTTGGTTTCTTTTGTTATTACTAAAATGAAGGTTTGCTGTACTGTAAGATACAAAGACTGGCTTATAGTAGGCAAAAGTAACTTTAGAGTTTAGACAATAATAACCTCTTTTTGGGATTAAAAAGTTTTTCAGAGCAGAAATCCTTAGACCAGTGGTTCTCAACCTATAGCAGTTTTGCTCCCCAGGGGACATTAGGCAATGTCTGTAGATATTTTTTGGTTGTCACCACTTGGTAAGAGGAAGATGTTACTGGCATCTAGTAGGTAGAGGCCAGGGGTGTGTTAATCATCCAACAGTGCACAGCACAACAACCCAACAGCAAAGAAATATCTGGTCCAAAATGTCAGTAGTGCTGAGGTTCAGGAACCCTGCATTAAACAAGGCCTTAAACTCTTCTTTCTTGCAGTGACTACAGTTTAAAATGGTTGTGAAGAAGAAGAAAGAAATACAAGTTACTGCATTGACCATTTGTCACCAGGACCTTGAAACTTTGAGATGTAAATGATTTCTGACTTTATTCCTTTTCTAGATTGCAAATAGATTGTTTTTATCTCTGGGACTTCATATTACTTAATGTTCCAACTTTTGCCATTTATTTTTTCAGTATTCTTTATATTCACTTTGGATGTGAAATGGTTTTCTTAAAATTCTACTTCAGATTAAGTTCTGCCTGTTTTGGGGGGGTTATAAATATTTAAATTTCATAGAATGCATGACAAAGGCAAGCTCATATCCATGTATTGTTAAATCACTAAAGAAATTTTTGTGTGTGTTTTACGTAGCTTTGGCTGATGTAGAAGGGAAAAATCTGGCTTCTTTGCTGTTACGCTGTGTACAACTCACTGACGGGGTGTCACAGATCCATTATGTTAAACAGGTAAGGCTGAATTGATACTGATGGATGTATCTTAAAGATGATTGTGCTGTTACAGACTTTTAAAATTAATTGATAATGTTTGGCTCCAGTTATTTAATATCAGTGTATCATTAAAGAATAGGTTTTTCTTTCTGTTTATTGTATAATATCTTTTTATTCAAAGTAGCAATAGAAGCCATCTTCAGACTTCTACTACTATCGAGCTGTAAATAGTTACAATAATGAGACAACCATACCTACCTTTTGTGGAGATACTTAAAAGATTATTTCTGTTAATCTGAATGTTCAAAACTTTTTAGCAAGCACATTAAAAAGTTAATTTAAAATGTAAAGGTTGCCCTTGCTAGTATTTCAATATTAGGATTTACTATTTGAATTTGCATAATATTTTTTGGAAAGCAATTAAACAAATGCATTATTGGTTTTCCAATAGTGCTACAGGATTCCTGTACCTTAAGCCATTGACAGGTCTTTAATTCTCAGTGAAGGTGGGTTTGGAGGGTAAAGTGGAAGTTGGGGGCGTGTGTTAAAAAGGTTAATACATACTGAAGTAGGTGTTTAAGTCAGTATCCTGAACAGTGTGGTGTGGAAAATATTTTACCTTATACTTGAGAATTAAAAAGTATTTGAGTCCACGTTACTTTGTTATGCTTGATGTTAGAGAAAATGACTATGACTAAATTGTTTGGGTTATAGATTGTGCCTTTACTGGAGGAGGCAGATAAAAATGGCACGTGCGATCCTATTATTAGAAGTTGCTTGGATATTTTAGCAGGCATTTACCTTTCTTTGAGTCTAAAGAATCCCTTGAAGAAAGTCTTGGCAAGGTAAGGAGAAAAAGAAAGGGAAGTGGGCATTATAAATGTTCAATTTGATTAAAAGTAACCAATATTAAAAATTCTTTCCCTGGTTTGGTTTTAGACTTGGGACTCTTTGTTTATACACCAATGTCATACTTTTATTCACTGTAGTTTGATAATGTAGTTTCATCATATGTTAGAGCAAGTCATCTCTTCTGTGGCTTTTCTTTGTCAAAATATTTCCATTTTTTATTTTTTTCTTCTAGAAAAACTGTAGATCAGTTTAGTCATATTTTTAAAAAATGCCTACTAGTTTTGATTTAGATTAATTGATGTAAAATTAATTTATCCATTCGATAAATTTTTACTGACTACCTACTGTGTGTCAGGTATTCTCCTAGGTACGGGGAATACAGTGATCAGACAATCTAGAATAGAGGTTACATTCTAAGAGGAAGATAGAAAATACACAAAATAAAGAAGCAAAATATATAGGATTGGATGGTATGAGTGCTGTGGAGAAAAATAAAGCAAGGGGAGAGGGTGACCCAAGGATGGGGTGAGGGCTACAGTTTAAAACATAGTGGTCACTTTAGATGTCTTTGTTCAATTGTTATTGATAGGGTGATATTTGAAATTGACCCCAAAGGGGTGAGGGAATGATTATTGGGTGTATTTGAGGGAAAGGTGTTCCAGGTGGAGGCAGTAGCACACGCAAAGGTGTTGGCATGTTGTTGGAACAAAGGCAGGCCATGTAGCTAGAGTTAGTGAACAAAGATCAAGATGAGAGATAATGGTGGGGCCAGATCCACAGTGTCTTGTAAGTCTTTGGCTATTACTTTGACTGGGAGGGACATTACTGGATGATTTTAGGTGGAGGAAAAACATGGTGTTTTGGTCTTACCACTTTGGGCTGTTCTGCTGAGGATAGTTTAAGTTATTTCCTGGCAGTATTTGGAAGGTCTAGTACAATATTCCTTCATTTGTAAAGAGTCCCCTCCCTCCTTACATGTCCTGTGCTACAGAGTTGTCAAGAATTTTAATATCTGCTTTTTTTCCTAGCTCACTAAATTGCCTACATGAATTTTTTCTGACTGAGGCCATACAAAGTTTTACTTCTCGTCTTCAGGAACAATTGAATACTACTGATCTATACTCTTATAGGAAAGTAATTGACAATATATCTTCATGTATGGAGAACTTTAACTTGGGTAAGCCAGCTCTTTTCTAGTACTTTTTCTAGCTAACACCTGTCATTACATCATTGTTATTAAATGTTGTTAATTTTGGTCCTGAAACTTCTTACCAGTGTTACTAATTTTTTCTCCCATAGGTATTACAAGTGTTAATAATCTTCTTGAAAATGGTAAGTCCTATTATTTTATTTTATTTTGAGAGGTAACTGCTTATGTGAGTCATTTCAGAACCGGTTCTTTTAAGTTTCTTGGCAGTAGGTAGAGTACTGCAGGTAACTAAGGTACATCATGTTCCTTTTAAATTTCTGCTTCTCTACTATGGGGTCATTTTAAGTAACAGTGATTTAAAATATTCTCTTGTGCTGAAGTTAAAGTTCACAGTTTTTAAGTTCTGGTTTGTCATTATCTTTTCGTTTCAGTGCTTCATTTTCTACAGAAGAGTTTAACTGAAATCTCGGAAGAAAATAGGCAAGTGTTACGTGTTGGCATGCTTGCGCATACTTGTCATTATTGCACATGTCTTTGTACAGAGGAAAATTTTAAAAAGTTCTACAATGTGTTTCTTTCTATGCCTCTCCACTAATGTTAGACCTAATTTTATAAATTCATTTTTTAGAGGCTTGATATTTAATTTTTTTAATTCAAATAAATTATTATGAGAATGAATGAGAAAGGGAAGAGCTCTTTCTTGTACCTGAATGTTCCTTTTGCATAGCATCCTGTTCTTACTTTGTGGACAAAGTACTCTCTGTTATCTCTCTGAAGGTAATAATGATAGTTTTTTTAAGGCTTTAAAAAAATTTTTTTTACATAGCTGCTATTTCTTCCCAGTTGCTTTTTTTCCCATTTGCTACTGTTGGTCACCATATTTGTGCTAGAAGCTTTCCTGAGAAGTCTGGTGATCCTAGGCTGAGCACTTACATTTAAGAACAGGGCACTGAGAATTGATTTGGATCTCTGTGCATGTAGGTGTGGTTGATTGCAAGGCTGTTTTAATTAACTTAATTTTTATTGATTGATTTTTTAGAGAGAGTGAGCGAGACATCGATTTTTGTTGTTCCACTTATTGATGCATTCACTTGTTGATTCCTATATGAACTCCTACAAGGGATCAAACCCACAGCCTTGGTGTTTTGGGATGATGCTCTAACCAACTGAGCTACCTGGCTGGGGCTTGTTTGCACATTTGATTGTGGGTTAGTTTAGCTGGGCTATTTCTTTGGGGAACCCCTGCCTGATGTTAGTATCTTTAGGTCTTTTTGCATGGGTAGCGGATTCACCATGGAAGAGTCTTCTAAACCATTGATTTAATAGTTTGATTGCTGGGTCTGAAAGCTGTTGTCTTGGCATTTAGCATTCATTTTGCATATTTTTACCTAATACTCCTGTTTGCAGTATGGTACTGCTGCCTTATCTGTGTGTGCTGTCCTCCTGTCCAGGCACCTAGCATTTTACCTTCTGTAGAGGTAGTCCAGTTGTTTGCTGGCTTGAGAGTATGGTCCAGAGTGTTAATTTTTTACTTTTTCAACCGACTTGTTGCCTGTCTTCCCATTTTCAGCCCTACATTTACCTACCTACTTGTCAAAGAGTACCTGGTGCCCATAATTTCTTTGCCTTTTGGGCCTGCAAATTGGGTTGCCGCTGGGTTTGTTCTCTGGCTTAGTAGTCATCTTCCTTGATTTTGCTAAGTCAGTTATCCTTTATCCATCCACTTTGTAGCTTATACAGTTTTATTATTGTATTATTGTCTATTCGTTGTTCTTGTGTGTTCATGCCTTTTTACATTTTAAGTCCCTTGAGTGTTGGTTTAGGGAGGTTCTGGGGAAGAGTAGAAGTAATATCTGCACCCTCTTTAGCCCAAGGTCTCCTTTTGCCTTAGCAGGAAGGGGCTCCTTCTCTGTCTCCTTTTAGGCTCTTCATCCTCCTTTTCATCTCTTGAATGTGGATTCTGTCCTTTCTATTCTCCTTGTTCTGACTACTTAATATCATCTACTTTTTCGGTGTCAGCTATCATCTCTGTACTAGAATATACAGATTTATCACTCCAACCTAGCTCTCTGCCCTGAGTAGTAGATTTATATTATCAGTTGTCTCTTAGACATCTTAACTGGGATGTTTTACATGTGCCTCAAATTCAATGTGTCCAAAAGAAAATTCACTGTCTTTATCCCTTTTCACAACCCATGGTAACCTGTATTCATTCTTTCTGTCTCTGAATTTGCGTATTCTAGATGCCTCAAAAAAGTGGAATATAATATTTGTTCCATTTTGTCTGGCTTACTCAATTATAATATTTTAAAGGTTAATCCATTTTGTAACATATATCAGAATCTCATTCCTTTTTATGGATGAATTACATTCCATTGTAAATATATAACATAACTTGTTTATCCATTTATCTGTTAATGGACATTTGGGTTATTTCTACCTTTGACTAAAGTGAATAATGCTGCTGTGAACATTGGTAGGTAAACAAGGATCTGTTTGAATCCCTATTTTCAATTCTTTTGGTCATATACCTAGGAGTAGAGGGCTGGATCATATGGTAATTCTATGTTTAACTTTTTGAGGACCCGCCAAACTCTTTTCCCTGACTTATGATTTCACGTTATCACTCTGTGTTCTGCTGTGTTGGGAATGGACTGAGAGGAGCACAGATGGAAGCTGGAAGACCAGTTCGGCAGTTGTTGTAGTAATCCAAGGGAGAGATGGGAGTGGCTCAGGCCAGGAGTAGCGGTGGGGGGTTCTGACTCTGGATATATTTTGAAGGAAAGCAGACCCAGCGGGATGGGATGAGGAAGAGAGGAGTCAAGGATGATTACAGAGTTTTTGTGGGATAGAGATCCCAGCAGGTGGAGTAGGTTGGAGTTGAAGATAAGTTCACGCAGTTTGAGGTGCCTGTTGGACATCCAAATGAAGTTATTGAGTGGGAAGTTTCCTATACAAGTCTGGAATTAGAAAGGTCTGGGCTGGAGATACAGTTTGGGAATTGTCAGCACATAGATCGTATGTTAAAGCTAGTGAGCTAGATGAGATCAGCATCAAGGGCATGAATTAGATAGTCCAGAGAGGACTGTGCTCTGAGTCACGGAGAGCTCAGGGGGGCGGGACAACCCGGCCAAGGCGTCTAAGGGGAATGGTGGTGAAGCTGGAGAAAGTCTGGGGGAGTCTGGCCTCTTGGAAGCCATGTGGAGGAAGTGTATCAAGTTTGAGGGAGTGTTCAAATTTATAAATCATGTTATTCATTTTAATTTGCTATTTTTACTTAAAAAAAGAGAAGTGAGGTTAGTTATTAGCTGAGAAAGAGGAAAATGTTGAGGTAAGTTAAGAGTATTTAAAGTGTCCAATAAATGTCTGCGTAATTGGAACGTTTATGAGACTAGAAGAGAAAGGCATAAATGTCTGCTGTAATCTAAAATTGCTTTTGGCCCTTTGGTTGAGGAATGTATTATTTTTGAAGAGGGATAGAAATGGTGACATTTTCATTTGACCTTTTTTGGTAATAATGTCTTTTCTTCATTGTAGAAAATTTGCTGGGAATCATATTGTTCAAACGCAGTTGATGAATGACTTGATGGTAGGCATTCGAGTTTCGGTCACGTTAGTCCAGAAAACACAAGGCCTCCAGAGGACGCATTTGACGATCTCCAGTTCTCCCTCATGGCAGAGTATGTGTGAATTGCTGAGTATTTTTACCAAGTTTTTAAACGATGGTAAGTATAAAAACATACAAATAATGACAGTTGTCACGCAGTTTTTGCTGATAATGGTATGACATACATGATACTTAACAGAGATGTAGAACTCCTGCTCTCTCTGCCCCTTAAAGTGGAAAAAGGCCTGGGATTACAAGGTTTTAAGTTTTTCTTTCAAATGCTGAAAAGCCATGGACTTTAAATAGCGAAAGAAAATTCCTGCGAAGAAATTTCCGAATTCGGGAGGGAGATGCGAAAGGTTGGTGTCGTCCATGTGTTTCTCCTTAGTGGCAGGGAGCGTCTTCAGATGGCCTTGGTCAGTGAGGGGTGGGGCATTATGCTCCGCATAGCTCATGTGTTGCTTCTGTCCACATGAACTGTCCCACTGGGAAAACAAATAGTTAATGAGAAGACGTGTCTTTTTATGAGAGTATTTCAACTAATAAATTACGATGAAATGGTAGGCCTAGGATATCACCACTTCGTAACCCCCAGTGAAACGATGTGGGCACTGAGCATCGAGGGCTGCGACGGTGCAGAAACAGTCGGCCAGACAACGTGTGCTCCTTGGAGTTCTGCTTTCGCCACCCGTCGTCTTCTCAAGGGGTCGTACTTGAGACTGGCCCTGTGTCTAGGCCATCTGCCGACTTACACAAATTACAGAGGCCCAGGGACATGTTGAACCGCACCAGGAGTAAACAAGGGCAATATCCAGATTGTGGGAAATTTCACAGGCCTGAAGGCCAGAGTTCTTCAACAGAAAAGTTGTTAACAAAAGGAAAAGGGTGAAGATGGCACATGGAGATTAAAAGACACTTAGACACATATCAAATGTTTAAATAATGGACCAGACTAAACCTTAGCATTTAGGACTGGACACTTGATCAGTAAAACTGCTTTGGAAAAAACTAAGGATGTCATCGCTCTGCAAGAATAATGGTTACTCGAGTGAGAGGAAGGGGCTCGTGGTTGGGATGCAGCAAACGGGTGAGACTTCAGGGCTGGGGAGCCAGGTTCCACTTCTCGCCACGGATGGTGGGCACAAGGATATCTGCCTCCTCGTAATTCACGAAGCTGTACATTTGTTTTGGGTGGTTTTCTGTATCTCTTTTATGTTGTCTGTGTTTTATGTAACAATAAGATTAACAAAAAAGCGGTACTTAACACATTAGTGTCACATAAAAAGTTATGTAACTTTGTCATCCTTTACCTCCCATCTTATGTGTTAGTGTATATATGAATATTAACTTAATTTTTAAAAAATACTAATGGGATCTGTTCAGAGCTCTTATTTGTAAAGAACAGTAACTGACTCTGTTTTTGCTAGGCTGATGGGAGACAAACAGTAATCTCATTGTTTATATGTTTTTAACCTTGGTAACTACTGGAAGTCCTACTTAAACTGTCCAGTTTGTCTGCTTGCCTGCCTGCCTTCCTTTCCTTCTTTCTTCTTTTTTTAAAAAATTAATTTAACTTTTTTTATTTTAGTTGTTGTTCAAGTACAGTTTTCTGTCTTTTACTCCCATCCCAGTCCACCCCCCAGTCCTCCTCACCTCCCTCCCATTTCCACCCCCGCCCCCCCAGTTTTTGTCCATGTGTCCTTTATACTTGTTCCTATATCCTTGTTTGTTCTCGCATAGGCTCTCAGATAGGTATTAAAAGGAAAATAAAGTTACTCTTATTAACATAATTCACAGACATCTTTTCTGAGGATATTTGCTTTTAAAAGAGAAATTTGCTAAATCTAAAACAAATGACTAATTGGTGAAATGCAGAAAAGACATGATTTTAATATCAAGCAGCCTCTTTTCTGGAAAGTTGATGGCACCTAATCAGTGTTATTTGCCCCAGAATTTTAGAGCTTTGTATATCAGTAAGTATTTAGCTATAAGGAACATAAAACTGAACCTCGGGTACTTAAGCAAACGTGCCTCCCTTCTTTCCCACATAACAGGAAGTTCAGAGGCAGGTGTTCCAGAACTACAGTCGGCAGACTGGGACCCACATGTTTTTGTCCTTCGGCTCTGCCATCTGACCCATGTTGGCTTTCACCCACGTGTTTGTTGCCTCATGGTTGCCATGTGACTGCCATAGCTCCAGACAGCATGACTCTAAGTCAGGAAGGAGGGCCAGTTGCATCGTTACTTTTAATCAGGAAAAATCAAAAGTACCTAGGAAATTTGTGCTTCTTTCTCTTGGCCTGAACCCTCATACAGCTACCTTTAATTGCAAGGAAAATTACAAAAATAATGATCTTGCCTTTGGCTGGACACACAGATGCCTCAATCAAAGTTATAGTTCTATTAACATGGATAAAGGACAGAATGGATAATTAGTAGGTAACTTACAATAGGTATTTTAAATTTTTTCAACAGGCTAAATAATTCCCCATGTTATTTAGTATACTTGTCAACAAACCAGAGGCTAAAAGAAAACAAAAAGAAGATAGTAAGTCAAGATTGTTTGGGTACACTGCCAACTGTAGCAGAGTTTGTAATTAGCACTGATGCAAGTTCTTTACACAAGCCCTGAAATCACTGAAGAAAAACTAATGTAATGTAGGGGGTTGGGATGCAGAGGCATCAGTGGAGGGGAGGGTACAGGCTGTGTTGCTGCTAGAAGTGTTGGGAGGCTGTAGGTGGAGAGGAAGGGAGAGTGGATGTTAGCAGGGAGGGGAAGGAATCAAATTTATTCAATATTTACGTGTTGAGCATAAAAGCCTTTATGTTCATTATTCATTTAAACCTTACAAGAACTGTGTCAGTTAGGAGTTATATTTTCCCGTTTTACAGAAGAGAAAGCTGAGCGCTTGGGAGGTAAAGTAACTTGCCCAAGCAAGTGGTCAAGCTAGAAACTGCACCCAGGACTGTCTTCCCCTGCAGCATCTGCTCTTTCCACTGTACCAGACTGTCCATCATTTTTTAATACATGTTGTCTACTTCTTTGCTGAATAGATGATCTCTTGTGGACAATTCGGAGTACGTCTGGATTAGCTGTTACTCTTTTTATTAAGGCTATGTTTCACCCACCTGAAAAGATTCCTGATTTGGTGAGTGCATCTCCTGTTTAGAATTGTACTTTATTGATAGTTTGACACATGTTTTAAAAATATTTTTAAAAAGAAGTGAATTAAAAATTTTTTCCATAGAATCTTTTCTGATGACCTTTTCTCTTACATATAAGGCAATTTCAAAAGTTTATATAAAATAGAACACAACAGTTATCTGTAAACCTATCTCACAAAAATAATCATTATCAACATTCTTTGATGTATATTCTAGTTTTTTTCTAGTGTTGTTTTGATAAATGTTTTTTATTAAGAATAACCCAAATATTGTGTTTTAGAGAGGAACCATGCTGAATCAATTCTTCAGTGAATTGGTTATATGGAAAGTATAATTTGATAATTTGGGTCACAATCCTTATATTTATGACTAGCAGTTTCTTTTTTTTAATTTTAAAATTACTTATTTATTTACTTATTTTTAGAGAGAGGAAGGGAGGAAGAAAGAGGTGGAGAGACACATCGATGTGTGGTTGCCTCTCATGCACCCCCTACTGGGGACCTGGGCCCCAACCCAGGCATGTGCCCTGACTGGGAATTGAACTGGTAACCCTGGGTTCACAGGCCAGCACTTAATCCACTGAGGCAAACCAGCCAGGGCTAGCAGTTTCTTCTTTACTGTGTTATCTAGAAACTTATTTTAGCTCTTTGCCTGACTTTATGCAAAATAGGTATGTACCATTCTCTGAGATCACACAAAGTAATTATTGGATAAAATTAAAAATTTTCTAAATCATTTCTTAAAAGCATTAATTAAGCTCATTCACCTGCAGGTGGCGATGTGTTGTGCTCTGCCAGCAAAATGGTTCATGGACTTAGATTTTCTTTTCCTGTTATAATAATTTTAACACTTGCGGCTTTTTTACCTTTAGGTTCATTTATTTTTCTTGGGATGTTTTGGTGAAAAGATAATTTTGGATTTATACTTTGAAATATCTCTGAAAAGTTTCAGAGGCTTTATATGTATTAGCTCTGTTATATTTTTTCAGATTAGTAGCTTGCTTCTCCGTTCAGTGGACTGCACGAGCATCCCCGAGTGGTTTTTGAACTCCTGCAGGAGCCTTTGCTGTGTCGATGTGTCCGAGTCAGCTCTCTTGTTCCTGTGTCAGGGGACACTCTCCATGCTGGACTGGCAGGATGGGAGGATGGGCCCGAGCGGGGAGGCCCTGCTCTTGGACACTGTGCATGTTTTGTTCACCTTGAGTTCACAGTGAGTTTCGATACTACCGTCTCATATTTTTTTGCTTGTCAGATATTTAAAAGGTGGCAAGTGAGCCAGCGTACTTAGTAATTCAGTGAAAAGTGGCCAGGATAATCCTAAATTAAAAGGAGATGAAGCAGGTGTGGAAGTAGAACAAGAAAAGATGTGATGATGGGAGAAGGTTATAGAAATTATTGGTGCAGGTTAACCTACAGTGAATATTTCTTTCTTTTTTAAAAAATTTTATTTATTTACTTTTAGAGAGAGGGAGAGAGCGAAGCATCAGTCAGTTGCCTCCTGCATGCCCCCAACCGGGGACCTGGCCCGCAGCCCAGGCATGTGCCCTTCTGGGAATTGAACCGGTGAACTTTTGGCTTGCAGGATGACTCCCAACCCACTGAGCCACACTAGTCAGGACTGCAGGGAACATTTCTAAAATTAATTTTAATATTCAGTCTCTGATACTAGCGTTTTTTTAAACTATAAAAATTCTGTATATAGAGTGCTTTATAGTTTATGAGCAACTTCATTATAGGTAATTCAATGTGATCTTCGTGTGTTTGATAAATAGGATAGGAAATCTAATTTGTTGAATTTGTCTAATTTGTTGCAAGTGAATGCTTTAGGAGAGAAAATGCTTTAACCTAAGAGCATATTGCTAACAAGCACCCAAGCCAGAACTATAGCCGTGTCTCTTGACTTCACTGGGTTGTAGTTTGTGCTTTTTGGTGTTATTGCCATAATGCCTGAAAGTGTTCATGTGCTTAACATATCAAACCATAAATCCAGTGTGATAGTAGTGAACATGTAGATAAAGGGAGAAAGCCACAAGGTTCTAAAATAAACTTTACATGGTTTTCTGTTTTATATGTATTTTAAAATTGTACATATTTTTAAATTGTGCATAATTTAAAATTTATTCTCCATTGCATTATTTTATAACAGATTAAGATATAGTTTATGGGTTTTTTGTTTTGTTTTTTTGTATACTCACAGGAGGTTCAACTATCGCTACAATTGACTTTAGAATACTTTCATTACCCTCAAAAGAAACCCTATTCCAACTAACTTTCCCCAACCCTAACTGCTCAGTATATTGTACAATACCTGTGAAACAATCATCACAATGAAAATAATGAACATTTCCATCACCGCCAAATGTTTCTTGTGTCTTTTTTTGGACTATCTTTCACAAGAGGAGTAGATTTTAAATAAAAGTCTGAGATCTGTTTTGGCTTTGTTTCTGATTTTTTGTTGTTGTAAATTTAGTAGTGATGGAATATTCGGATTATTCTTTGTGTTTTGTATTTTTAAAGCTTAAATGGTTATAAAATGAAATTTCTTTTACTAGTCACTTTATAATAACATGGCTCATTTTTCTTCAGGATCAAGGAATCAGCTCTGGAAATGTTTCTCTCTAGAATTTTGGCATCTTGGACCAACTCAGCCATATGTGTTCTTGAATCAAGTTCCCCAAGCCTAAAGGACAGTCTGAGTGGGAATTCAAGCATAATTAAGCGACTTTTGGAATATGTCTATACCCACTGGGAACATCCGTTGGATGCTTTGAGACACCAAACCAAAATCATATTCAGAAATATTCTCCAAATGCACCAGCTCACTCTCAAAGAGGCAGAGCTGGACAAGTCAGATTTGGCTGCTGATCACTTCATTTTTGAACTGACTCAGAGTCTTCTGCGATTGGAATGGCATATTAAGGGAAAGTACATATGCCTTGGTTGTTTAGTAGATTGCACAGGAGTTGAACGTATTTTGGCATTAGCTAAAACTATTCCATCGCAAATCTTAGAGGTGATGGGGGACCAGTCACTGGTACCTTATGCAAGTGACCTCTTAGAAACGATGTTTAAAAATCATAAGAGTCACTTGAAATCTCAGGCTGTCGACAGTACTTGGATTGATAAGTGGCATGAGACTTGGGTTTCTCCTCTCCTTTACATACTGTGTGAAGGAAATCTGGATCAAAAATCTTACGTGATTGATTATTACTTGCCAAAATTATTGAATTGCAACCCTGAAAGCTTAAGCTACATGGTAAAGATTCTTCAGAGTTCTGCTGATGCTAAAACTGGTAAGAAGGTGATTTTTTATTTTAGTAATTTCTAGTTAGGATTTTTAAGTGTTGTTATCCATGCAGATATTGACTGTATTCAAGTTTAAATGTCCTCACCTCTGCAAATAGTAAAGTAGGATATTAACAATAGGGATTTCAGATTGAAACCAATGTTACTG
This sequence comes from Glossophaga mutica, assembly GCA_039655065.1. NCBI lineage: Eukaryota > Metazoa > Chordata > Mammalia > Chiroptera > Phyllostomidae > Glossophaga > Glossophaga mutica. The sequence goes on from CM077308.1 coordinate 143,038,926, forward strand.
CACACAGCGGAATAGAGGTTTTTTTTTTTTTTTTTTTTTTCCCTGAAGTCACTTCTATAGGCTAAGGATTGATTCCAGTTATGATTATGAGGTTTCTTTTATTATAGTAGTCCATCCTTGTGTGCAAGGGATACATTTAAAGACTCCCATGGATGCCTGAAGCTATGGATAGTACTAAACCCTATATATACTATGTTTTTTCCTTGCATACATACTTACGATAAAGTTTAATTTATAAATTAGGCAATTTCACAGATATGAGAGTTGTTTTTACTATAGATTTTAACAACCCCAGCATACATTTATTTTTTCTTATCAAGTTGGAAAGTTCACTTTTTTGCTTAAAGTAAACACTTGACAGCTTCCCTTTGGTGTACCTGAATTGCCAGCATTAGTACACTTTGCTTTGGGGCCGTTATTAAGTAAAATAAGGATTATGTAGCACCAGCACTGGGATGCTGTGACAGTCGTAACTGAGTTGGCCACTAAGTGACCAGCGGACCAGTAGCACGTACAGGGTGTATACACGGGACGAAGGGATGATTCAGGTCTCGGAATGGACAGAGCGGGGCGGTGTGAGACATCATCATGCTCCTCAGAACAGTGTGCAGTGTGAAACTTGTGATTTGTTTATTTCTGGAATTCTTCATTTAATATTTTTGGATCACAGTTGACCATGGGTAACTGGCACTGTAGAAAATAAACTGTGGATAAGGGCGACTACTGTATTGGGTTTTAATTTATTTTACCAAGTTCTCATTTGTTATTTGGTTGTCAGACTGGAGTAAAAGTTTGTGTGTTTTACATAATTTGCTTATTGAAGTGGTCAAAACAGTAATTAAAAGCCATTTTGGCAAGGTTAAACAGGTAAATTGGCTGTGGCAGGTTTTTGCCTCTGGGAAAGAGACGAAACGTTTAGAGACATGACCTTGAGAAACAGCTGTCCGTAATAATTTAGAATAGGGGTAAACATTCCATGGAAACGCAGTAATCCCGAAGGAGTCACTGCATTAAAGCACAGGATAGTAATTAATATATAAAATTATGATCCTGACTCATCATGCAGATCTTAACATTATTATATTCTGTTTAACAAAGCAGGAATATGGTACCCTACATCACATTTTAAGAATATTTGCAACTAAAATAATTTTAAAATTTTCAGTACTTCCAAGAGTAGCTTAAGAGATAGCTGAAAAGTCTGATTCCTATACACAAAAATAAGTCATTGTTTATAATTTTTAATAATTATTCTTGCCTTTTTGTGAAGCCGTTTGAAGGTCAGTATTCATGAATCTGTTCTGAAGTAAGGCAGGATTTGTTTGTTTTTAAGATTTTATTTTATTTGCCCTGGCTGGTGTAGCTCAGTGGATTGAGTGCAGGCCTGTGAACCAAAGCATCACCAGTTTGATTCCCAGTCAGGGCACATGCCTGGGTTGCAGGCCATATCCCCAGTATGGGGTGTGCTAGAAGCAACCATACATTGATGTTTCACTCCCTCTCTTTCTTCCTCCCTTCCCCATCTCTCTGAAATAAATAAATAAAATCTTAAAAAAAAAAAAAGATTTTATTTTATTTATTTTTAGAGAGAAGGGAAGGGAAGGAGAGAAGGAGGGAAATATCAGTGTGAGGTTGCCTTTTGCACACCTCCTACTGGGGACCTGGCCTGCAACCCAGGCATGTGCCCTGACTGGGAATTGAACTGGTGACTCTTTGGTTCTCAGGCTTGCACTCAATCCCCTGAGCCACACCAGCCAGGGCAGGATTTGTTTTTATATCAAGGTGCTCTGTGAGCCAGAGCTCCTTGTCCCCTTGACAATTTTTTTTAAATTTATTATTTATTTATCTTTTTAGAGGGGAAGGGTAGGAGAGAAGGAGAGGGAGAGAAATATCAATGTACGGTTGCCTCTCGTGTGTCCCCTGCCGGGAACTGGCCCGCAACCCAGGCATGTGCCCTGACTGGGAATCGAACCGCGATCCTCTGGTTTGCAGGCCCGCGCTCAATCCACTGAGCTACACCAGCCAGGGCTCCTTGTCCCCTTTGTAATGGCAGATGTCCTAGCCTTTGAAGGCATTATGTTCTTTGTGATTCTCCTTTTATCTTTTTTTCCAGGGGGAAATATGCAGGGAGGTTCAGTGTTTGTTTTTAGAGAAATGAAACACTGAGTGTTTTTCCTATTTCTGGCTGAAATTCAGTTTAATTATTTTTATTGTTTCAAACATTTCTCCACCTGATTTTTTTTTCTGATTTACTTCCTAATTCATTTTTGAACGATCAAGGAAAAAGTAAAAATGCTAGCAAAAAATTACAATTTTTAAAAAAGTTAACAATAAGAGGATTATGCTTATTTGAAGTTATTGACACAAGAATTGTTAAATCTTTTAAATAATTATTTTATAATTATTTTATGCTAGAATTCAGTTTAAAATATGATTTTTATTTTTTGAAATATAATTTTTATTATAAACATGAAAATTGTGATTATTGTTACATAGCACAATACTGGTCTTTGATATTGTACTTTTGAAATGAGCGATCTTTTCCATCCTTAGGGTCTCATCACAGTAGAGGGGCTCTGGGAGCTTTGATGGCATGTCTTCGAACAGCGAGAGCTCATGGACATCTTCAGTCTGCAACTGATGCCTGGGGGAATCTTGTGTCCAGTGCAAAGATAAAGCAAGGCTTAATTCATCAGCACTGCCAAGTAAGTCAGTAGAATACGTAGGAATTCATGCATGCAGTAGATCCCTGATTTATTTTTCATTTAGTAGTTCAATACAGAGGCCCCTGTTATGCCCATCACTATTTTAAGGGGTCCATAAAAATGATAGAGATGAAAAGTGAAGACCAGATACTTCGGCTACTTAGAGTTTAGTTGAAGGAATAAGAAAACATGCGTAAAACAGCTAGAGACTCTTAGAGGAAAATACAGATACAAGAGTCCTTTATGTGTAAGGACTCAGGAAGCTCAGGAGAAAAGACTGATTGGAGCACTGGTGGCTGATTAGGAAAGTGCTAACTGTGGTTGGAGGAGAGGAAGCACTGGAGCCCCACGGAATGACAGACAGGACTGCAGAATGATTAAATGGCAGGAGTGGAGTGTTCCGTCCGTGTTAGGGAAGCCTCCAATCCTAGGCTGAAGGCGTCAGTTTTCATTCACTTGGTAACTGGGAACCGCTTTCAGCAGCAAAGTGGAGTTAAGGCAGAGAGAGAGATGAGTGTGCAGGACGGGAGCAAAACGAAAGGAGGCTGGTTAGACGTGTGCGACAGTGATCTGAGAGTGATGTGGCGAGGTCCCGGGGTAGAGTGTCACTGAGAACACGAATGAAGTTAGCCATTACTGTGGGATAAGAATCTTTAAGACTATTTAATAAATATCCAATTTACACATTTAATAAAGTAATTTTGTAAAAAATAACCTTAGGATCTTTGGGACTAGGGCAACTCTCTGAAGTATACATGGGGAAACAAAGGCTTACTGATTTTTCCCCCCTTTGGTAGCCTGTGTAAATAATTAACCATGTTGAGTGGTTTAGGCTTTGCTTATTTCATTGAAAAATTAACATTTTACCTGGCTGGTGTAGCTCAGCAGGTTGAATGCCGGCCTGTGAACCGAAGTGTCCGATCAGGGCACATACCTGGGTTGTGAGCCTGGTCTCCAGTAGAGGGTGCACAAGAGCCAACCACGCACTGATGTTTCTCTCCCTCTCTTTCTCCGTCCCCCTCTCTCTAAAAATGAATAAACTGTTTTTTAAAAAAAGAAAGAAAGAAAAGTTAACATTTTATTGCTTGATGTGTTTTAGGTCCGGATAGATACATTAGGCTTGCTTTGTGAAAGTAATCGAAGCACAGAGATCGTTTCCATAGAAGAAATGCAGTGGATTCAGTTCTTTATCACGTACAATCTTAATAATCAATCTCCAGGAGTGCGGCAGCAGATTTGTTCTCTTCTTAAAAAGGTAGAATTTTTCGTCAGAAAACATAGGAAAGTGTGAACTTTACTCTTGAAATGTTTTATCAAAAGCCCCGATTCTGGGAGTGTGTGAGAATAACGGTCACGGGCCGGGAGCTGTGCTGTGATCCCAAAGAAGAGTGTATGTTTGGGGTTAAAGTCCGGAGTGAAAAGTCTTGTCATTTTGGTGTAATAAATCATACTGGAGCTCTGTGTTTTTTTTTTTTTTTTTTTGAGAGGAAAAAATCTAGTGATGAGTTTTCATGGTGTAAGTTATCTTAAGAAACTTTGTTAGGAGAAGGAAGGATGCTCTTGTATTTTTATAGTTTCTTGAAGTACCTCATGAAACAGTCATTATTGAATAATTCAACTTGAAATAATCATGTGATACATTTATGGAGTGAGGAATTGCTAGAATATAGAAGTGAATATGTATATTATCTTTAGTTAGGTTCAGGCTGATGTAAAGGAAACAGAACTGAGATTTAATGACTTGTGTTCTGGTTTGCAGTAATATGTTGGCTTTGGTTTGTAAAATGTAAATGCTAATTTTCTGTCAGTAAGAGACACTGTGTAAACATGAAGAGTTTAAAAACCAGTACTTTCCTTGCCTCAGGTTTTAGTGTAAAGAATTTAGAAAGTTTTTCCTTTGTCTTCTTGTAGGCTGATGTTTAAGGTTAACATGGCTCACATATGCTTCATTTTTCTTTTTCTCAAAAGTTGTTTTGTAGGATACAGGAGAGTTCTCAGGTACTTTATAAACTGGAACAAAATAAATCCAAACACGAACTAGGGAATGAGTTGACCAAACAACACCCTTCCGTTTCTTTGCAGCAATATAAGGTAGGTGATATATTTCTAGACATACAGATTTGTAAGAAACCCAAAGCAACTATGAACATTGTTATGAACATGCACTAAAGGGAAATAAATGGAAGTCTCTTGGTAAGTAGGGTTTCTGTGTTGTGTTCTTCAGGCTGGGTTTTACGTATTCCTCTTGGTGCTTTTGCACTTCTCTTGAGGCAGACTGAGTTGTGGAACCAGCGCTGGATTTCAAATCTGTTGGAAAATGATACTAATGAGTTGGCCTCAATAATTTATAGCTTCCATGGGCCAGATGAGTTTAGTCCTTTAAACAAAAGGTAATTGCTGGCCCTGAACTCCTCCACACCTCCGTAGGGTGGAAGGCGGCTATGTCTGGGCCTGCTTCCGTTATATTATGATATTCAGTGGCTTGATGGGCTCCTGGCCTGTGGTCCAGCTATGGAGGTTCCTGTTTATCCCATTTTGGAATGTGCTTAAACAGTGGGGCTGACTTTTAGGATACTGTGTTAATGGGATGGATGGAACGTTAGATACAGAAGCCCCAGTCTGGGCCAGGGTTCAGCTTAACAACTTTAATTCTGTCTGTCTGGACAGAATGAGCTTTTCACCACTGGTTTCTTACTCCAAATCTAGTCTCTCAGAAGTAGACTCTAATTTTTCTTCTAAGACACAGGTAGAGGACAGCATTCATCTATTTTATTTCATTTAGGGAAACAAGTGTAATAAATTGATACATCAAAGCCATAATATACTACCTACCCTAAACATTATGGATGGGCCCTACATTTCAATTTTTTATTAAAAGGTAAAAAGTCATCTGAAGAAGAATATTCTTGTACAAAGGCTGAAATCAGCTTCATTTTTGTAGAATCCCAATAATGAAGATTAGAAAAGTACAACCTAAACTTGAAGCACTTAGGTTTAGTCCTAATTCTGCTATTGACTAGTTGGCTTAGTTTATGAATCCATTCAACTGTAAGTGTGATTTCACCTCTGAAAAGGTTGGTTTTGAGGATAAAGTGAGAAAGTCCTGTTAACCTCTAAATCACTCCAGAAAGCCTTGCTGGGAGTCATTAAAAGTGATTAGAGTACATACTGAGCACTTACTATGTGGAACAGTTATGTTTTAGCCTTTCTGAGGTCTGAGAAAGCACATCTCTTTTTCTTCTTTTTGCAAGGAGTAACATGGTATTTTCTCTGAATTAGGTACTTAGAAACACAAAACTGATTTTGCGGTTTGGCGTTCTGGACTTCTGTGTACGCGTGTTTTCTTAGTTGTGCTTATGGATATATGTTTTTGACAGCTGGTCTTTAGAGTCTTAATCTGAGTCAGTCTCATGGTTCTTGTATTTTCTCCCAACTGCAGTCACCTGTGGCTTTGGAGGTTGTGACTTTGGCATTGTCTTGTGAACACCAGCGTGATAGCGGGTGTCATGCACAGTGCACGGTGGGCCCAGAGCCGGTCTACAGACCGAGTGCTGGGGAAGAAAAGAGGCTGTTGTCTGGAAAGGATGTTCTTAGTCCAGTCAAGGAGGTTATTTCATAACTGAATAACTGATATTAATAGCTAGAGTACTTTTAAATTTATAAAATACTTTATATGCTGTGAGATAGACATTATTATCCTCGCATAAAAGTGACAACACTGAAGTCCGGAAAAGTTAAGTAACCTGCTCAAGGTCTCTCAGCTCATAAGTAGCGATCCAGATTTGCTCTCGACTCTAAAATCTGAGTAGCGTTTTCCCTCAGTACCAGCGTAAGTGAAAGTTCGGAGGTAAGAAAGGACAGAGAGAAATTTGGGGAATTTGGGGAATCCACTGGTATGAATGATGTAAGATACTTGGAGGAACAGAGGAGGTGAGTAATGGCAAGTGAGTTAGAAAAGCAAGTTGGAAATTAGTAAATCAAGTAGAGTTTTGAATGCTAGGTCAAGGTCATTGGAAACCTCACCAGGAGCCATTAAAAGTGACCAGAGCATCCCTGGTTGGTGTGGCTTAGTGGATTGAGCTCTGTCCTGCAAACCAAAGGGTCGCTGGTTAGATTCCCAATCAGGGCACGTGCCCGGGTTGTGGACCATGTGCCCAGCAGGGGGGGCGTGCGAGACACAACAACACATTGACGTTTCTCTCCCTCCCTTCGTCTCTCTCTAAAAAAAAATAATAAATACTCCTTTAAAAAAAGTAACCAGAGCAAATATTGAGCCTCTTGTATGTGTGTGTAAGACAGTATGCTCGGGACTAGGGATATAAATGTACTATAAACCATGCTCCCTACCTTCGTTGTGCTTGCAGTGTGGTTGAGGGAAAGAACTCTATCTAAAAATATAAATGACACCAATTGGTATAAGATCATTCTTAAAGGATGAACTTGTTGCTCTTTAATGTGAATATTATGCTACTCATTTATAATTAAAATTAGTTTAGCTAGGATATTTTCAATAACTACCCCATTTCTTTGCAACCCAATAGAAATAAACTAATAAACTCTTCCTTAGGGTCTGTAAGGGCCTGCAGGATAAATCCTCAACATCATAAGGCCTTGACCAAAGAAATGAATGCAGGGGTCCTACTAGAGTCAGTTGAGACTAGAGTTGCTTTTATTGGCTCGGTTACAAAGATATGTCATCAGGGCATAGTAGTGATGAGATGCCTGAGAATCACGACTTTTCCTTATGATTTTTCTCTTTGATCTTACACAGGAAAAAATAACTATTATTATTTTATTTGGAGGAAGCAGATTTTATCCTGGATGAAGTATTTTCCACTTTGCTTTTTGTTGAAAGATTGCATTTTACTGAAAGTTTTAATTTTCCATCATTTGTATAAACAGAATAGTAGAGCAGGAGTCTCAAAGAGGCAGACAGAAGACAATGGAATCTTTGGACTTTTTAAAGGAATTCTGTCATTATAGCCAAATATATAAAGCATTGCATTTATCAAATTTATCGGGTAGTACATATTGGATATTTCTTTGGTCACTTAAAAACTTAAAATGTATACATGCCTTTGATGCCTGAATGCCTCTGGTGAAGAAAGTCAGTAGTCATACAGCTTTAGCATAAGTCAGAGCAGAATGGAGTTGTTTTTACTAAAAATGTTTTTTTCTTGAGAAGAGTACAATGGGGATTGTACTTACTGACTCTACAAGTACAGAGTTAGTTAAAGGCATGATGTAGCTTATGTTCAAGGGTGTCAGTCAGAATTGTCAGGGGAACTGAACAGCTAGTGTTGTTTTAAAAAAATCTTTTCTCCCTTAATTAAAAGAAAAAAACTCATTCTTTTTTTTTTTAAAGAGATGGTGCTTTTTTTTTTTTAATTATTTATTTATTTATTTATTTATTTATTTATTTATTTATTTATTTATAGAGGAGAAGGGTAGGAAAGAGAGAGGGAGAGAAATATCAATGTATAGTTGCCTCTCATGTGTCCCCTGCTGGGAACTGGCCTGCAACCCAGGCATGTGCCCTGGCTGGGAATCGAACCTGGATCGTTTGGTTCGCAGACCCGCGCTCAATCCACTGAGCTACACCAGCCAGGGCAAAAAACTCATTCTTAAAGGTGATACTGTGAAGATAACCTATTGTGAGTTAACTCAATTATACTTATTGTACTTTATTTTTAGAGTTTCATGTCATCCGTTTGCAACAGTCTTTTTGAAGCATTGTTTCCTGGCTCTTCCTACCCAACTAGATTTTCAGCTTTAACCATTTTAGGCTCAATAGCTGAAGTTTTTCCTGTCCCAGAAGGTGAGTTTTCAGTGTTTAGGAAGGAAAGTGTTTTTATTTTGAAATACTTTCCTAAACACATGCTTTTTCAACATTTTGTTTTACTTGAATTTGACTTTTGTTGTCTTTTTAGGTTCTTACAGGAGTTTTATTCTCCCTATGTAATTCCTATGTGTACATAATTAAATTTGTCAATAAGGGACATGAGGGCGAGAAACTATAGTTATTATTTGCCAACTCAAAACTAGTTTTCATGGAACTGTGATTATTACAAGAAGAGTCGCCATTCTCCTTATGCCCCAATTTATATGTTGATGTTCTAATATAGTGCCCAATCAGTTAAGTTTTAAAAGTAAAAAAAAAAAAAAAAAAAAATAGTTTTATGTATAACATTCCTCGGTGAGTCTTTGTGGTTGAAACGTGGTTTCCCTTTACATGTTACGTGTTTCATAAGTCTCAGCCTGGTTTCGGAAAGACCATAGGAAGGCGTCATTTCCAGGTACTCTGATTTAATGATGCCCTTCGTTTCTTCTTCCATGGGGCACTCAGAGAGGCTGAACATTGAACTTTGCTCTGAGTTTATTTTCCTTTTTGACAAGATAGGATTCTTTTTATCCATGTACCTGAGTTTATGTGCGTTTTCACATGGATTTCTTGTTTGTGCCCCGTCTTTCTTGACCGTGGTCAAACAGAAAAATATCCTGCTCAGCTGCTTTTTCCAAAGGAATGGCCAGAGGATCAGGGAACTTGACATTATAGTTAGAATTTTATTTTTTAGTTTAAGTTTTTAACAAAATATAATTTTTTTAGCTGGGAGGAGAGTAATTCAATATTAACACAGGCTTGCTTCCAGGCTTGAAAACCATTTTTTTCAAGTTTTTATTTGAAAAAATTCAAACCAACAGCAAAGTTTCGAGAATAGTTCACTGCACAGCCATGGACTGTCTGTGTAGATTTACTACTTGTTTATATTTTGCCATACAGAAAGTCCACACTTAATGGCAATAATGGGTTCTTGGAAGCTGCAATTTTAAGTGAAACAGCGTGTAATGAAACCAGTTTTACCAAAAGCTAATTGGTATAAACAGGAATTGAGTTTCTACAGCATACTTTTGGCCACAAAAACATCACCAAACTTCTAAATAAAGACCTAAAACATTTCTAATATTAAACGTGGAAATAAATGTGAGCTACACATACATTTAAGAAAGATTAATAAAAACAATAAGACAATTCTTTTCCAACACATTTATTTTGGTCAGGGTCTTGGGTGTCTTGAGCCCATCCTGACAGCTCAAAGCACAAGGCGGGAACCACCCCGGGCAGGACTCCCTTCCCTTGCAGGGCGCAAGCTCCCACACACACCACACTTATTCACACTGGGACCATTCAGACACACCAGTTAACCAAACATGCACATCTTTAGGATGTGGGAGGAGACTGGACTACCCAAAGAAAACCCATGCAGACATGGGGAGAACTGGCAGACTCCACACCAACAGTGGCCCCTGCCAGGAATCCATTTTTCCCTTCATCAATGTTAAATGAAAGGACATTGAATGAAGTGATGTTATTCAAGAACCTGCCATATTTGCTTTATCTCTTTATCATTAATTTCCTAACAGTAACACAAATATCAAATTCAGGAAATTTAATGTTGATGTAATGCTGTTATCTAATATACAGTCTATATTCAAATTTTCCCAGGTGTCCCCAATAGGTAGCCTTTTTTAGAAAAATCTTTTCCCTGTAATTCAGGAACTAGTCTAAGATCATTCATTGCATTTTGTTGTTAGATCTCTTTTTGCCTCCTTTAATCTGGAAAGTGTGTTATTTTGTGACATTAACATTTTAGAAAAATGTACCTCCATCTTATTGTTTCCACATGATTTCGTTGAGGTTATGCATTTTTGGTAGGAATGTTGCCTCAGTGATGTTATGTTTTTCTCAGGGCATCATATCAGGAAGTACATGATACTGGCTTGTCCCATCACTCATGGTGATAAATCTGATCACCTTGTGAAAGTAGATGTGGGAGGCCGAAAAATGACCTCCAGAAAGTATCCACATCAATCCTTAGAACCCGTGAATGCAACTTTACTTGGAAAAAGATTCTCTGCAGATATGATTAAATTAAGATCTTAAAATGAGATAATCTCAGATGATGTGGATGGGCCTACGTGCCATCACAAGTGTTGGTACAAGAGAGAGGCAGAGGGAGATGTTGAATATGGAAGAGGAGGGGTCGATGTGACAGTAGAGACTGGAGTGATGTGGCTACAAGCCACGGAATCCTGGCCACCAGCAGAAGCTGAAAGAGACAAGGGATGAGTTCTCCTTTTGAGCCTCTACAGCGAGCATAGCCCTAACAACACCTTGATTTTGAACTTCTGGCTTCCAGGACTGTGACAGAATAGATTTCTGTGGTTTTAAGTTACCAAGTTGGTGGTAAGTTATTACAATCGCCACAGAAAATGTATATAGGGCCATCTATCAATTTAGAGAATTTCAGTGGTACTACAGCTGAACTTAGAAAATAAAGTTTTATCTAAGAGTGATTGCTTGTCCAATCAACTTAAAAGTTTTCTGTACATTTAATGTAGTTATAGTTGCACTTAGGTATAGGGGAAATAACACTAGGCTGAATTATACTGGTAATTTTTCAACTGAGAGAGTGGTTTAATATATTTGGATGTACTTTAAAAATGAAAAACCTGATTCATCTTCCTAATGAATGAGTCCCATAATTGAATAGTGACTGATATCATAGTATTGTCACAGTATTTATGTTAATTAAACAACTTGGGGGTAATGCAAATGATGCAAGTCTTACTATATCTATTAACCTTGAAGGAAGCTAAAGAGGCATGGCCATGAAATACAGGATGGGAAATGTAAACTTATTCATCTTTTTCTCGAGAACTTTAATGTGGGCCTTATTTTACAGAAAGTCTTGTGATTTGGAAGTAGTCAAATGGTTTCTACTTTTCCTCAAGTACGTCCTAGTTCAAGAAGAATGAGCCACATGCATCTTTCTTACTCAGAATAAAATATCACAGTATTCATGGTGAAATACTTGACTTCACAATTGGATTAAAGGGTCGTTTGGTGAATATTTATTTAGTACTTACTATATGTCATGCAGCCAGGGATACACAGTGCTTCCCATTTCTGAGCTTAGATTTTAGTGAAGGGAGTAAGACAGTAAATTGCCAAGTAATACATAGGATTTCAGGTGAGGATAAGAACTATGAAGAAATATGTCAAGATAAGAAGGGGAAGGAGATGTCCCAGACAGCCTGGGAGGATGGGGAGGGCTAGCTGTTTCATAGAGTAGTGTCAGAGAGGGCTTCCTATTTGAGCAGAGCCCTTAAACAACCAGTGGGTAAAGAAGAAATCACAAGGGAAATTAGAAACTACTTCGAGAGGAATGAAAACAAAAGTATAACATACTAAAATTTATGGGATGAAGCAAAAGCAGAGCTCATAGGGAAATTTATAGCTGTGTATGCCTACATTGAGAAAGAAAAGGGATCTGAATCAATAATCTAACTTTATACCTCAAGGAATTAGAAAAAGAAGAGCAAACCTTACTTGAAGCTAGCAGACGGGAGGAAATAATGAAGATTAGTATGGAGATAAATGAAATGGAGAACAGAAAAACAATACAGAGAATCACCGAAACCAAACTTTTTTTTTTTTTTTTTTTTAAGATCAACAAAATTGACAAAGTTTTGGCTATGCTGACTAAGGAAAAAAGAAGGCATAAATAACTAAAATCAAAAATGAAACTAAGGATGTTTCTACTGAGCTTACAGAAATAAAGAAGATTGTAAGGCAATGCTTTGAACAATGTATTTCCAGTAAATTAATAACCTGGATGACATGGACAGATTCCTGGAAATGTAAAATTACTTAAGAAAAATAGAAAATTTGAACAGACCAACAGCAAGTAAAGAGAGAGAGCCAGTAATCAGAAGCCTCTAAGCAGAATCCGGGAGTGGCTTCACTTGTGAATTCTACCAAACGTGGAAAGAAGAATTAACACCAATCCTAATCAAAATCTTCCAAAAAATTGGAGAGGAGGGAACATTTCCTAACTCATTCTATGAGGCTAGCATCACCCTGCTATCAAAGCCAGATGAACTCCACAAGAAAACAATAGGCTAGTCTCCCTTATAAATATAGATGCAAAAATTCTTAACAAAGTACTAACAAACCAAATCTTAACAGCATTTTAACAGTACGTATTACACATCATGGCTAAGTAAGTGGAATTTAATCCCCGGAATGTATGGATGGTTCAACATAAGGAAAAAATAGTCAATGTAATATACAATATGTACCACATTAGAACGAAGGAAGAAAACACACGATAATCTCGGTAAATACTTGGCAATCTAGGAATATAAGGAACGTCTCAGTGTGATAAAGAACATTCATGAGAAACCCACAGCCAACAGTCTATCATGCTCACTGGGAAGGTCAGCCTTTCTCCTAAGATGTAGATGCTCACTTTCACCACTGCTATTCCCTGTTTTAGTGAAAGTTTTAGTGGAACAATAAGGCAAGAGAACGGAAAAAGAAAGGTATCCAAATTTGACTAGAAGAAGCAAATTTGAGCAGAGGTGTGAATGAAGTGACAAAAGCTTCATTTCCTTGCTTTAGGAATTTCACAGGGGTATACTACCTTGTGAGTTAAGATTAAATAAAAAATTCACTGATTTATATTGAACAACATTTGTCAAATTAAGTAAGCATAGGACTGTTTTCAGTTATTATCAGGGGTTAACTTGTTAAATACTATTAAGTGTTCATCACATTCTGCTATGAAAGCCATTATTTGCCACAGTTGCTCAGTCTTGATCTTGGAGTTAAAGGAATTCAGTGACAACACTCTTTTGTGATAGTTTTTCTGTTCATTTCTAGTTTGGCTGAAATTTATCTTTCTTTGAGAAGAGTTGGGGGAAAGTTTTTTTTTTTTTATTTCTTGTACATTCAAAAATACTTATATTGCTATTATTTCTGACACTGGAATCGGCCTTTGATGCACAGTTTTTTGTCATACTTCCTTTCCCTGAGGATTTTGTAAGCATGGCTTCACTGTCCTCTAGCACTACATGTTGCTGTGTCCAAGACTGAAGCCAGACTGTTTTTCCACTTTGTAGATGAATTGAGCTTTTTGCCTGAATGGGCCAAAAGCTTCCTCCTTTATCTGCACTGCTCAGGAATTCTGTCAGGCTATGTCATCTTGATTATTTGGTATCAGCTTAACTAAGACATGGTAGGACTTTGGAGTCCAGGTAAAGAAGTTCTATGAAGATTTTCTAAAGATGTATTTCTTAATTTATTGGTTTTTATTTATTCAAAAAATAACTTAGGCACCTGTTATAATGTATAACCTTTTGAAAAAGAATGAAGTGCTTTTAAACAAATTTTAATTTCAACAAATTGAAAAACATCTACTTCCTATTTAGAAAACTGTAATACCTATTATTTTATCATTTTAAGAAATAAAATTAATGGAAAAATTATTTTTATGTTATTATGGGTAAAGTATGAAGTGTGAATTTTTGTACAAATTTTCTATAAATTTGGCCAAATAATTTCAAAATGTTGATTTCCTTTACATTTTATGCACTTTTAAATCTTTTTTTTTTTTTAGGTCAAGCCCAAACTGTGTATCAGCTGAGTGATGATATTGATGTTGGCCATTTCCAAACATTAATAGGTTGTTTAACCAGCACTTTTGAAACAGTGAAAATTTTAGCATATGATCTTCTGATGAAGTTACCAAAAACAGTTGTACAGTTGCAGGTATTTGGACCTTTTCTATGTAAATGTGTGTGCGTGCAAACTTACTGTTTAAAGCAATAGGTGATCAGTGGGTTGCCCAGGCTCTTTGCATCTGCTTTCTTCCACTTTTGGTGGTTTCAGTTATCACTAGTGCCTCTGCTCTTGTGGGGTGGCAGGATGGCAGAGGTGGGATAGTGGATGGGGAAGGAGGTAATGTTGTAGAGAAAACAAAGTCCAAATCAGTGAGCTTTGTTTTTTAATTGTTTTGATAAAAAGGGAGGTGTAGGAAGCAGTAGGTTTTATTGTTTACAAGACTATTGGTACATTTCAGTTAACTGTGGTCTCCCCAGTTTCCTTGGACATATTAATGCTTGATCAAAATACATCACTTACAGTAACTTGAACAAAAATTTTTGAGATAATCTCCCTGCTCAGTAGACTGAGTAGCTGGGTGTTAAGTGAGGTAGAAAACATGTTTCTCATCTTCCTACAAGCAATAGCTAAACCGAGACTGAAACTCAGAGAACTTGAGGTTAACAACAGTTCTCTCCCTGGTCGGCCGACTGCATCTCCAGCCTCCACTCTCTTCTCGGCACCTTGCACTTCCCGTGGCTCTAACATCTGGTCTGGCTTGCATATTAGTAAAATGACCTTAGGAACAGGCATTCGAGATTTGTAAATATTAATTATATATTTCCAAAGTCTTTTCTTTTGGTATACCTTATGTCAATATATTATTAATATATAATTAAGATTTTAATATAGTTAAATTTAAAACATTTTTGAATGCTAACCTAAGCTCTCTAAGGATATATTTATACACACACATATGTACACACATAGATATGTACATGTAAAAATCTGTTGCCCTTATTTCTTGTGGAACAACATGTCCAAGGTCTTTATATTATATTTTGATTGACCTCAGATAGTAGAACAAAGATATTTTAGATTCCAAAGTCTATATATTATGTTTCTTACTGACTGGTTAGTTAAGGAATTCAGAGACTAAACTGTTAGTTACAAAAAGTGGCTTAGATGTTTAATTGGTTCTTTCCAATACTATTTATAGAGTTGAGCTTTTGGACACTCTTTTCAAGGTTTTTATGTCATAAAAAATTAAACATATCAAAAAACAAAGAATTTAAATTTAACTGATATTTGAATTAGTACATTTGACATCATAAATTGTGAGTGTACCGATAATGAAATTCAAATTTAAGTTTATAATGATTTTTTCTCTTGTATGGGGCAGCTGTGGAATAACCCTAGGTGAATGGGTATGAATCAGCTTGAGCAGGGAAACGCTGGGTTCCAGCCTGGCGAACACGCCCCTTGTCAGTCGTGGAGTTGGGACAAGGACCCACGTCTCCTGTCCTCAGCCCACTTGCCTTTCCATGGGTAGTACAGTGAACTGTCCTTCGTTCTGTCTTTTGTAGGATGGGGCTGTGGGAGTGGATTTGTACATGAGATATAGGTAGATACAGGCTGATGCAGAATTTCCGAGACTCCTCTCACTATTTTCCATGTGTGTACATGGAGCTTTACTGGGAGCAGCCTGGTGGGTTTGTTTTTCTCCTTTGAACTAGCTCTGTAGGAGGAAGGAAGGAGAAGGGTAGGACCATGCTGACCAGGTGAAACAACCTGGATATACAAAAGAACTCTGGTCTCGGTATATAGAAATGACGGCAACGATCTGGCTATTGTCATAGCAGAATTCCTGCAGAAAAAAGGACGCTTTTGCTGAAGGAAGGTACTTTTTTAAAAAATGCTTTATCAATGTTGAATATCCCAACTAATATTGTTTTCAAGACCCTCATCACTAGAACTGATTAATATTAATCATTAATTACTATAATAAAAACTCTAACCTATATTCAGGGAGAAAGGGAATTAATGCTTTTATTGAGTTGCAGTTATGCAGCAGCCTCTCTTTTTAAGTATTTATTATTCATTCAAGTTAAAGAAATGTTTTAGTGACAGTTACTGAGTCTGCGCTTTATTCTAGGATTCAGAGAAAGTGCAAGGCTTATTCCAGGCAGCACTGGCGCTCAGCACCAGCACCAAACCCTATGACTGTGTAACAGCTTCCTACCTGCTGAACTTCTTGATCTCTCAGAGTGCTCTGCCGTCATCTCTGTCCACCTACTTACCTCAGCAGGTTTTGTGTGGAGATGGAGATAAGTCTGCTGCTGTGGTGGAAAGTAACACATTAATGGGTTTGTATTGAGTAAATGACCTTTTGCTCTTATTTATCAAAACCAGCATCTTACTCATTCATTATTCATTTAGTTAGAATATCTAATGGTTAAACATTTCTTTGTGGTTTTTTGTTTGAGTTTACCAGCATAGTAGTTTACCAGTTTATGAGAATACCACATGAGTTTCTCTTATGCAAATAGTTGTCTCAGCTCTAACACTTGCTGTTAAACAGATGTTCATATTAAGTCAGTAGATGTGCAAATGTACATTAATAAAGCTGCTATTGAACTTTCTCTGCACTAAAAATGTGCTTTTCCTTCTGCAGAAATTTTACCCTGACTGCAGGCACATCGTCTTTGTTACTTCTGTGTAGAGCAGAGAGTTCCTTTGTCTGTCATAGTTTATGTCTCATCCGGCCAGCACACCCCTGCTTTTTACTCTTTCCTCACATACAGCCAGTTCTAAAATCTAGGGTCTCAGTTGGCTGATTTCAACAAATATTCGTTGGAGAGTTAGGTACTTAATTGTAAAACCTTCATTTTGAAATTGTACTGGAAATAAGGGCAGATAGGGATTTTTATTTTTTACGAAAAGAGGTTAGATATAGAGCTGAAAATTTTCTCCAAAGTTTTAAAACTTTATGAAATACTTCAAATATGAGAAAATATTTAAATATATAGGATTTAAGGAGTAATAATAAACAAATTTAACAAGTTTTGTTCCCAAGCTAAGTGAGAACACCCAGCTTAAGACACACAACAGCAGCCGTACCTTTGAAGGCTCTCCTTCTTCACAGCTCCCTCTCCCCCTGTAATTACTTCTCTGTGTTTTGTAGTAACCTTTCATCTCGTTTTCACCAGTTTTACCACCTGTGTATGTGTCTTTAAACAGGATATTACTGCATTTTGCTGTGCATAATGCGCACCCACGTTTTTGGCCCAAACTTTAGGGAAAAAAATCTTTTGTTTTAATTTTTACAATTCAATTATTTACTTATTTATATTTAGAAACAAAGCCAGTTACTATATTCCAGGGTATTATTTTGCATATGGATGTCATTTTTGCTTTCTAGAGTTACACCTTTCTCTTTTCTTTCTTTTTTTTCCCCCTGACTGGGAATTGAACTGGTGACCCTTTGGTTGGAGGCTGGCACTCAATCCACTGAGCCACATCAGCCAGGGCTGGAGTTATACTTTTAATGCATAAGCATAAATAAAAGAATTAAAAACATATGGAATTAGTACTACCCATGTATAATGTGTATCCTTATTTTTTCTTTAAAAATGCGGGCAAAATATTGCATATTACACATGGCAAATTTATTTTCACATGATTTTGAATTTTATATAAATAGTAATATATATTATATGCATTTATTAAAGTTTATTAATGCATTCTCCTATTGATGGACTTTTTTCCCTAAATAAATAATGCTGATGTGAACATTCTTGTGCAGCTTTTCTAGTGCACATGTCTGAGGGTTTATAGTAAACAAAAAAGTAGAATAGCCTAGTTATAAAGCATGTGCATCTTCAACTTTACTGGATGATGCCAGATAGAATTTCAAATTAGACTCCCATCTGTGAGTGAGAGTTGTGGTGCATCTCGTTATCACCATAACTTGCTGTTGTCAGATTTTAAAAGTTTGCAGAACGTAAAATGGTATCTCATTGTGGTTTAATCTTGCCTTTTTCTGATTGCTAATGTAATTGAGCATCCTTTTGCATGTTTAGAAGCTGTTCACTTTTCCCCTTTGGTGAAATGCTTTTTCATGTCCTTTGTTCAGTTTTCTATGGAGTTGTTATTTTCCTGATGATTTTTAGAAGTTCTTGATATGTCCCTAATATTAATAATTTACTGGTTATACACTGTTCTAAAATTTAAAATAAAACTCTCATTCTGAGTGATGAGGGAAGACATCTGCTCTTCTGGGATAACTGGATATACTCATGTAAAATTGGACCCATTACCTTATACCATATACAAAAATTAAAAATGAATCAAAGACCTAAATGTAAGCAATAAATAGAAAACAACTCTTAGAAGAAAACATGAGTGTAAGTTTTTGTGATCTTGAGGTAGGTAGTGGTTTGTTAGATATGATACCCAAAACATAAACAACAAAGGACAATTAGATAAATTGGAATTCATTAAACTTTTGTTGCATCAAGGACACCATCAAGAAAGTGAAAAGAAAATGGCAGAATGGGAAAAATATTTGCAAATCCTTTATGTGGTAAGAGATTTGTATCCAGAATATATAAAGAGCTTTTATACTTCGTTATTAAAAGGATGTAACTAAATTTAAAAATGGACAAAGAATCTGAATAGGCAAAAAAGTTAAATATGAACAATAAGTACAGGTAACGATGCTCAACATCATTAGCCATTAGGGAAATGCAAATCAAAATCACAGTGAGGACTACTTCATACCCAGTAGGATGACTATAATAATAAGAAGAAGAAAAAGATAGTAGCAAGTATTGATGAGGATGTGGAGAAAGTGGATCCTTCATAACTTCTGGTGGGAATGTAAAATGGTGCAGCCACTTTGGAAAACAGTCTGGCAATTCCTCAAAAGATTAAATAGAGAGTCACCATATGACTCCACAGCTCTACTCTGCAATTGTCTTAGACAGCACAGGCTACTGTAACAAAACACTATAGGCTGGATAACTTAAACAATAAACATTATTTTTTTCACTTCTGGAGGCTGGGAAGTTCAAGATTAAGGTGCTGGCAGCTTCCTTTCCTGGTGGGAACCTTCCTGGCTTGCAGACAGGAGTCTTTTTGCTTTGTGCCCACATGGAGAAGAGAAAGAAAGCTCGGGTCTCTCTTCCTCTTCCTATACGGACACTGATCCAGTGGTGGGGGGGCGGTCCCACCCTCATGACCTCATTGAAATCTAACTGCTTCCTAAAGGTTCTACCTCCTAATAACACCACATTGGGGGTTAGGGCTTCCACATGAATTGGGAGGGGATACAGACATTCAGTTCATAATGGGCATATACTTAAGAGAACAAACAAAAACTTATACTGAATGTTCATAACAGCATTATTAATAATAGCTAAAAAGTGGAAACAACCCACATGTTTATGAATTAGTTAACAGACAAAATGTGGTGTATCCATATAGTGGACTATTATTTATCTGTAAGCAAGAATGAAATCTTGATACATGCTACAACATGGGTGAACTTGGAAAACATTATGTTTTATGATATGTCCAGAATAGGCAGAACCTGTCGAGACAGATAATAGATTCATGGTTGCCTATGGCTTGGGAAGGTGAAAAGTGCAGGGAGGGGAGTGACTGCTAGTGGGTGAGGATTTTTTGATGAGGGAGTATGAAAATGTTCTAAATTTGTGGTGAGAGTTGCACGTATCTGTGAATATGCATATACTAAAGACAACTGACTTGTACACTTTAAAAGTATACATTATATCATATATGACTTACATCACAATAAATCTATTATTAAAAAAATATGTGTCCAAACAGCACACGGCACATGGGCCTAGGGTCTAATGCCCCAAATGGAGGATTCAAGGAGGAATGATTAGGAGTGAATGCTGTAAATGGATCCAGGAAATTAGGGAAAGATACTCGGTTCTACTGTAACTGGAAATGGATAAAAGGCTAAATAACCTTAAAAGAATTTTTTTAAATTCAAAATCTCTAGTATAAAGATCAGTCGAATTGGGTGTTTTCATGGGAACTGTTTTGCTGTTCACAAATTTATAAGTGTGGTTTTAAACTTGCATTACTTTGTTTGCTCTTTCTAGTTATCAAATGCTTGTTAGAAAATCTTGAGGAAGAAATAGCTCAGGCTGAAAATTCTCTGCTTCAGGCAGCAGCATCATTTCCAATGTATGGACGAGTTCACTGTATCACAAAGGCTTTGCAGAAGTTACCTCTAAAGTAAGTGTATCCACAGTTTTCCGAACACTTATTTCTGGGCTCTAAACTCTTATTGGAATGTGTCCTGGGAAGGGAATGTATGACCTTACAGATAATTAAAAATTAGATTTAAAAATACACATATACACATTTTTATTGCTTAATGTTTCCAAAATTGCAGTTTTGAACCTCAAATTATTTTAACTCCTTTTGTCTATTGATTTCTGTTTACAAAACTTGGTTTTTGCTCTTAGTATAAATTTCCCTGACGTCCTTGTTGCAGCAGCCTGCAGCTGGTGAGTGAGTGGAGGCCGGTGGTAGAGAAGCTCCTTTGGATGTCCTACAGGCTCTCTGCTGTGGTGTCTCCAGTCATTCAGAGCTCTTCCCCGGAAGGCCTCATCCCAATGGACACGGACTCAGGTCAGCAAAGGAATAAACCTCGAATTAATACATTTTTCTTTCCTCTTAAATTTTTTCCTAGTCATTTCTTTGGAGAGTTATACATGCTAAACGGGAGAAAAGCACTTATTGTTAGTGATATTTCTGCCTTTTTAATAATGTCTTTAAGTGTAACAAAATGACCGAAGTAAATAAATAAATAACCAGGTGGTGAGTCCTGACTCACCCCAGTACTCACCCCTCACCCCAGGGGAGTACTTCCCTCCCTGGGGTAAGTTGGGTTTTATAATACTGTAATTTCAGAATACAGCCTACCAGCTACTGGTAAGCGCCGGGACTGGGAGAGCAAGCAGTTATAAATTAGAGAGGTGGCCATTGATGGGGTTCAGTCAGAGAAGGCAACATTTTTGGAATCTGAAATGGGCAAAGACCATTTAATTAAAAAAATAGAAGGAGATTCTCAAAATTGCCCCCATTTAATATCATGAAATTTCATCTGTCTTCTCTCAGCTCCTGAGTCTTGCAAATGGCCCTGCCAAGGGCCTGTTCATGCAGCTCAGGAGCCCAGCGATGCTTCACCTCTCCTGCTACTTATTTTTAGCTTGTCTCTGCGTTCTTTCAGTGTTATCCTTAAATATCTTTCAAATCTCTTTTCTTTTTATCTGCAGGCTTTTCTTAGTTACTCCAGGCTTTTATCTTCTTTTGTTTATATTGCTCCAGAGGCCTCTCAACTGGTTTCCCCACATCTACTCTTATCTCCTTCTTGCTGCACCAAAGTAATCTTTTCTAGTCAAGTAATTCATCCTGTTACACATAACCTGTATAGGACCCTTGTGCCCCGCTACACCCAGCCCCCCTTATTTAAAGTACTGCAGGGACCTCCGACCAGGTCTTGTAATAGTTTGGCTCTTTCTACCTTGCCAGCCTTGTCTCTTACCACTCTCCACTTCCGTGGCATGCTTCTTCATGGAGTTGTCACAGTTTAATGGGGATCTTGTCTATTTTTTTTTCTCCTTGTGCTTAGCACAGTGCCTGGTAGAAATAGGTACACAATAAATACTTGTTGTAATGAATAAACCAGTGAACTAACAATGCCTGAAAGGATGGCAACTAAATTCAACGCCTGGGGTGCCCTAAGTGGTGTGTAATAATATAGCTGTACTACAATGTGCCAGAAGGGATCGGCTGTTAACACCTAAAAAACCACGAAGTAAATTTACGTATGTTTGGTCTTGACATAAAGTTCGAATGTATTTCGGAGTGCAAGCGGAAGCCTTGTTTTAAAAATGCACTGACAATATAAACACACTGCATCATACAAGGTAATCTCTTGGACTGATGATTTAAGTAGCCTGGAGGTCTGTGTTTGCATAGAAAATGTTAGGTTTTGTTCTTAACTAAAAATGACTTAGAAAATTGGTGAGATTCATGATTCTAAGATATATTTATTTATTCTGGTTGATAGTGTAAATATCAAAATTTGATGCTGTGGTTTCCTAGTTAGCATGTAAGAAGGAAGACCACCAATTCTTACAGCCGACATTTGGATCAGGCAAGCAAGTGCCAGCACAGGGTGGGGCAAAAGTAGGTTTACAGTGTTGGTATAGAAAATAATACAGTGATTAATAAATAATAATACAAGAATAAACTGTTTTACGTTCTCACAACTGTAAACCTACTTTTGCCCCACCGTGTGTATTCTGGATGAGAAATCTTGCATATTTGTCACCTTATTGTGGATAGGGCCTGTAGACTATGCTAAAATTATGGTTTTGAACGTTTAAAAATATCTATTGATTTCAAAAACTTGTCTATGACACACTGATTCCTTAATTTTGCCTTTTCTTTTTTCCTCTGGTTGTCTTTGTTTTTTTCTGCCTTTCCCCCACATTATCTGGTATACATTCTGAATTCCTTGAAAAAAGTCTCCCCAGAAAGCCATAAAAATGAATGGTAGGCTTCTTAAAATTTTACTCTGATCACCTTTTTTCTTCATGGTTTCTTTTGGGCCAGTGTTACTTTTTCATGGCTGTCAAAATTTTTTCGTTTTTGGCAAAATTTTCTGGAAACCACAAGAGAATATAAGATGTTGTTTGAATCATCATGATGGCAGTTTGGGTCTTTGTATTTTCCATAACACCTAAAATATAAGTGTATATAATAGGTATAGTAAATTAATACCTGTTCTTTAATTTGTTCATTGGTTTTAGATGATTACTGTTATTTTAGATGTTATTTTCTTTAAAACTCTGGGCCTGGCTCGCTCTTTCTTACCTATTCATCCATTCATTCCTTTAGGCCATGTTACTGAACCTCTGCTATGAGCCAATTTCTGTTCCAGGCACTGGCCACACAGCAGTGAACAGAAAAAAGTTTTGCCTTCAGCCCTGGCTGGTGTGGCTCAGTGGATTGAGCACCGGCCTGCGAACCAAAGGGTCGCCTGTTCAATTCCCAGTCAGGGCACATGCTGGGTTTCAGGCCAGGTCTCCAGCAGGGGGGCGTGCAAGAGGCAACCACACATTGATGTTTTTCACTTTCTCCTTCCCCTCCCCTCTGTCTAAAAATAAGTAAAATCTTTAAAAGAAAAAAGTTTTGCTTTCATGGAGTTTACACCTTCAGATCCAGTGAGTGCTTAGAGAATAAAAATGAAGTTTAATATAATACTAGGACTGGAAATCGTGCTTAGAAAGCAGTATATTATTACTTAATGCATTTAAAGTCAAATATGGAGTCTTTATGATATCCCTGGACTATAAAACATTGCTTTTGTTTGTGGTGGGGTTTCCTTTATGTTTTTTAAAAACTTTCTCCCTTTAAACTTTGATAACTTATATTGTAGATAGGAAAACAATGTCTTAACACAAAATTGATAAGCATTTATTGCTCTTCTTTCCCATGATTGAGCACACCATATTTGAGATTCTTGGACAACACTAAGAAAAGCAGTTTAAATGGAATGGCAACTTTTGCCCTCTGGACAGTTTCTGTTCTGGTTTTGCTGTCCTTGTTTCAACCTATTTAATATATTTGTCATATTTTAAAAGTACCCTCAGTGTCATTAAGATCTTGTATAAATAAATTTCACATTATGTATCCCATGAGTCACTTCTGATGGAGCTGATTATCAAGCATTGAGAATTATAAATTTCTTTTTTAAAGGATTTTATTTATTTATTTTTAGAGAGAGGGGAAGGGAGGGAGAAAGAGAGGGAGAGGAAACATCAGTATGTGGTTGCCTCTCATGCGCCCCCTTGCTGGGGATCTGGCCTGCAAATCAGTCATGTGCCCTGACTAGGAATCGAACTGACGACTTTTTGGTTCACAGGCTGGTACTCAATCCACTGAGCCACAACAACCAGGGCTCAAAATTACAAAATTTTTGAGGGCAAATACCTACAGGGAAAATCAACATGTGATGTGAAACTGGGGTTTTGTGCACTGTCCTCTCTCTCCCTCAGAGTCAGCAAGCCGCTTACAGATGATTCTGAGTGAGATTCAGCCACGAGATACTAATGATTACTTCAATCAAGCCAAAATATTGAAGGAACGTGATAGCTTTGATTTGGAGGACTTGAATGCCAGTATTCCAAATATTGATACTTCTGCGGAAATCAAAGGTAGCATATATTAAATCAGTATTGTAATTGGCATTTCATTGACAAAGAAAAAAATGTACAAAATGCCCTTTTTTATATTAAATCAGAGGCTGCAGACATATCAGAAGATTTTTTAAAAATGAAATCTTTTTTGAGCTTATAAATGATTTATTTGGGGAATGAATTTATAAAACTCTTACCAGAAAGTGGTGTGCCCTGGTGTCGTATATAAGGTGCTACAGAAAAGCACTTGAGTGCTAAAACCTGTCTTGACAGCCAGGCGAGGTAGAGGCGTGGTGCGCGGGGAGCTTGGGTTTGGACCTCGATTGGCTTCTCGCAGTACGCTTCACTGTCGTCTGTGACGAGTGTTCTTGCAGTCGTGCAGCCTCTTCAAGGAAACCAGCTTTCTTACACAGTCACATGGGAGCTGCTCTGTGGGATCACGCCTCCAGAATTCAAGTTCTTACTGTTTATTTTCTCATTAGTTGTTTTTTTACAATTTTCTATAATGCTACAAAAAGTCATCAGAAGCAGTATCAGCGATTTATTACACCTTCTCCCTTCTCCACTAGATGGGGATATTGTCTTGTAAAAATTTGTTTTTTCCTTAATTGAACAAAGTAACATATGTTTATTATATTAGTTTCAAACAATACAGAGGTAAATATGATTTAGAAACAAATTAAAGTTATCTTTCATCTCCCTAGTCCCACTTCTTCCCTTTGAGTGTATATCCTTTTAGACCTGTTCTATGTGTTTTGTGTATGTACACTTATCCTTTCAGTTTAGTGGGCTCTTAAAAACACAAGTGGGATTACATTGTAAATATTGTTTTGTTTACTTACCTTTTAAATTTAATAACTTGGATTTTTTTTAATGTTAGTTTAAAATACTCCTAAAACTTGAAAAAGAGAGTAAGGATCATTATAGCTTATTTGCCATGGAATTTAAGTATATTTTGAAAGCAAATTTGTATTTTCTTTTGATTTAAATAGTCTTATTCTACTCTTTTACTGATATAAAAGCCACCCTCACCCATATAAGTAATGAAGTATATTTGTTACAGTCATATTTCATGGATTACTGACTGGCAGAGAGAGTTTATTTAATTAATTTCCAAAGGTTAGATGTAAGTTTTGAAACAATATTGTATTTATTTTTAAATTGTATTTATTTTATTTTGAAAATAATTTATTTAAAAAAGACTTAGCATGATTCCTGGTCATAGGACATGCTTAACAAATATTAGTTATTTTCTCCTGAGCAAATATAATTTATGACAAATTGGTTTGTTTAAGCAGATTATTCTTGGAGAAATGATAAATAAGCGGGTTCTAAGAAACTTGGGATGCGAGCAATCAAATGTTGCAATAGACTTTTTTTTCAAGGTAAAGAAGGAAAAACATGTGACGTAACCGCTCAGATGGTGCTCGTATGCTGTTGGAGAAGCATGAAGGAGGTCTCTCTGCTTCTTGGCGCACTGTGCCGACTCCTGCCCATGCAGCCTGTGCCAGAACCTCCTGGTGCGTTACTGACGGAGGAGCAGGTAGGGTCAATGTTTATTTCACCTGGAGCGATTTCTGGTCACGGCATAGATTGTGACCTTTCATTTATAACTCAGATTTCTTAAAAACGGTTTTGAATATTTCTTCATACACATGTCAACTGAAGCAAGTTTATGGTAGTTTAAGAATTAGACTTTGCAGTACATTTCAAAACTATGGCATTTATAGAAACATTTTTTTTCTAAGTTATGTAAATAACTGTAGCTTTTACCTCACTTTTAATATATGATACATACAAATTTGTTAATACAAAACACTAACACATACAAATTTAAATTTAAATTTTAAATGAAATTGCCTGTTTAGTAAAACTCCACAAACTTCTTAAATTTTGCAGAGGAAAAAACAGCACCATATCGGTTGGTTACGGACCTCTGGTTTCCCACTATGTTGACAGTGAGGTTGTAGCCACTTTGGTCTGTTGGCTTTTATTTCAAGACCACAAAGTTCGTTCAGCATCTGGGACTGTTCAAGTGACTTGAGTGCACTGTTTACAAGAAATTAGCTTACCATAAGCATTTCATTTGGAAATATTTCAGATTTATTAGATTTCTGTTTTTAATTGATTCCCTTTCCCTCTTCCTCTCCATATGGTTTCAACAAATCCATTTTCCAGCAAAGATATATAACATGTACTTTCATTTTTAACCTTTTTCAAATAAGGATAATTTTTCCCTTAGGGTGTTACAACATTTAAGAACAAAACAAACATTGTAGTATGCTAATGCTGATTATTTCCATAATAACCGTGTGACTATTTCCGTGGAAATAATGCTAATATTTTTATTCTCACACTCTCTTAGGCTCATGTGCTTATTACATCTGGCTAACAGCTGGGCTTGCACCGATGTTGCAAGGCCCTGAGACGGAGAACGGCAGAGGGAACAGTACGCTGCCAGCACCATTGTGTTCCTTATTCCTTTTCCAAATTAAATAGGCGTTAGTGTCTTAGAGTTACTCGCAGTCAGTCATTGCTGGTGACTGGCCATGGTGCCGATGCCGACATCGTTGCTGAGGAATCCAGCTGTGACTAATGGTCACTTCTCTGATGTTCACCGTCTTCCTAACCAGTACACATCCCAGAGTCCCTTGACTTCTCAACTTTTCAAGGACAAGTTAAAACATCTAGTTTTGGGCTTGTTGGATAGTGTTCTCTTTTTTTTAAGTATGAGAAACGTATTTTGCTTTTACTGTCACCGAGAAAGACCTGAAAGCTTCCTATGAAAATTATTTTGCCTTGACACCTTTCACGTAGCACCCAAACCTCATGAATTGAATGTACATGAGATAACCATAATCGCATTGGGACTTAGTATAAAATCAAAGAGGTGTTTGTAAAAGAACAGCAGCAATAATAACAAAGAGAGGCTCTTATAAACCAAAAAACTCTTCTAATGACTGTTTTCTTGAATAAAAAATAGCGTCCTGTTTTTCCGTAAAATATTAGTAGCTTCTAGTTTCATGAGGTTTAGTCATTTTTCTGTGTTGCTGTTCATGCGGTAACCTCATGTATATAGGTTTGAGAAGAAATTAGCAACTGAATGAATGATCAGAAGTGTATGGGACAGCACTGTTTGGACCCTGAAACTGCCTTCTGTGGAAAACTTGATTCTTGATCATGCTGATTTTAAACAAATGCCTTAGTTTAGGAGCATTTAGTGAATGGAAACCCAAAGTCATCAAGAAATTAGTGTTGTTCGTATTGCTAGAGGAGTCCTTTTAAACATAAAATTTTGCTCCATGAAATTCCTTTAAATTTAAAAAAATACTCCCATGTGCTTAAAACATTTAAGAGTTAAAAAATATAAATGACAGAGAAGAATGTAATTTACATAGGAGTGCCTGGGCCATGCCCGAAGTCCGCCTTCCTTCCAAGGGCACCGTTGCCCTGGCAACACTAGATCATCTGTGCAGCTGGTGCCAAAACTAAGCATTTAAAAGTCAACACCTCAGGTGATGGCAACCATAACAAACCTGCAGAGCAGAGGCAGTGAAGTGACTTGTAGGTAGAATGCTACCCTTTGTGGGAGAATGTAGAAAATTTGGATTTATTATTACCAAGACCAGAAAAATGTGATCTGCTTTTCTCTCAGTGGATGAAGGAGGCTGTTCCATACATCCGAAAATACCGATGTTCACCCTTACGCTTGTCTTACTCTCCACTCACCCTGTACTCTTGAAAAACGAGTGTAATTCTATTGTAATTAGATGTCTCAAATGTAGTTAAGAGAGGATTTCTTTCATAGCCCACTTCCTTTAAGCCTGTCCTTATGGCCCTTTGTTAAAGGGGTGACCACTTAATTACCATGTACATAACTGTAGTTCATAATAGGCCAGCAGGTAGTGAGATTACAATTTGGGGACTTTTGTTGCTGTACAAAAACTGGTGCTCATTTGTACTTCTCATTATTCAGTGTTGTATTCACAAACCATTAGAGCTGGAAGGATCACAGAGATGATACTCTCTGGCTCCCTCGTACAAGGGGAAACTGGAGCCCTTGGATGTTACCTGGTTTGCCCAAGATCACAAAGCTGGTTTGTGGTAGCTCTGGGACAGGAACCCAATTCTTTCCAGCCTGTGTTCTGACACGGCACAGTGCTGTCTTTGTTCTGAACTACTCATTTAATTTTTCTTTAAATTTAATTTTCCCTACTTCCCATACCCAATCAAATTTTTGCAAGCAACACAACATTAAGGAAACTTGCTACTGAACTTTTTAGCAAATTACTCATTTCCCTAAATCACTAGTGAAGCAGTGTATCCTCCGCAGCTTCATCAAGAAGAAAATGTGTTCATTCAGAGGCATGTCTGACTTTCCTCCTGCGAGGTAATCACATACTGAAAGGTTCTTTCATAATGTCCCAGTATGAGAGTCAGAGATCAAACCAGCTTTGAGGGATGTAAGTTGAGACCCTTACAGAGTGAGCGGTGCAGGCAACCTTATCTCACTACTTCCTGACTGGTACGTGTCTAGGTTTCGAGCTGGGCGTTTGGCTGATGTAGAGCTTCTGCCTGGTACATTCTGTTGGTCCTCTTGCCGTGGGACATCAGATACCCAGTGTCGACTGATTTTTTTAAACGACTTCCTCCACATGGAGTAGTAGTGTATGCTTATCTATATATTACCCCCAATATTCTTAAAAAGAAGCTCTTGGGTAGATTTTCAGGCCACTTTCCCCTTTGTAATAATTACTGTCACAATCACGTGAATAAAAATAATTACCAACTATCAGATATTAGGTATTTTTTAAACTCCTACTTCAGACTCTGTTGTCGTTTTCATGATCTGCATGGCTAACTGGGTTTATACATTTCCTCCAATCTTTTGTGACTGTTTTCGATGTTCTGTAATGGACTGCAAAATGGGAGATGTGCTTATGAGCATTCATAGGTCTTAAAAAATTGCCTTTTGTATTTTCTTTGCTAAGACTTATTTTTAAAAAACTAGGAACAAGTATTCGTTGAATTGTGCCAAATGCAGGTTACCATTTTTAAGCTGTGAAATGAAGTTAAGCCCATCGTTTAGTCACCTGTTTATTGACCGTCTTACTACAAGGGTATTGTGGCAACATAGGAAAATACGATATGTGGCTCTCTGACCTCAACAGGCTTAGAAATGTAGTAGGAGACACAAGACAGAAGGTGAGCCTGATGGACACCAGTTAAAATGTCACACAGTTAAGAATTTGCTAGAAATCAAGGAATAAACAGTCTAGGAAGAAGATGTCTGAAAACTGATATCTTTGTTATTATTATATAAGAGAACAATGTTTAGGCTTTGACAAAATTCCAAATGTTAGTAAGAAATCATTAGAGTAGAGAAAGCTCTATTTAAAACATTAATCCTACTGTAGTGTAAACTTTTATAAACCGTACCATTTAACCAAAGTGGAATTAGAAACTCCTATTGACATTCCTAAGATTATAAGAAGTAGCTGTGCCTTAAAGTCAAACTTTAAATTAAGGTTTAGAATTAAGCCTTATTACATGATAATACAAAATAAAAACAAAATGGTCGTTTATGATTTGTTCTTTTGCGCCAGGTACTCTGCTAAATGCTTACATGTATAATCTCTCTCTCTCTCTCTTTTTTTTTCCAGAGTAATCCTGTGAAGTAGATTCTAGTTTTACCCCATCTCACAGACGAAGGCACTGTGTTGCTTAATTAGCTTGCATTAGTAAGGAGCCGGAGTAGGGTTCCTGAACTCTGCCTCTCAGACCTTAACCACTATATAGTGTTTTTATAGAAATGCCCCACCTATACTTAATTCCTCTTGGCCTTATCTAATTATAATGAGTGGAATTAGCCTTAATGTTTCTACTGTATTTCTCACTACTGTATAGATAAAGGGAAAATAAAAAACATATTTATTTACATTGCCCTTTGTGGGTTTTGTGCTCTAGATGAGCGTTTAGCTCCCTGCGGCAGGCCGCTGTGGAGTTATGTATGCATCCCTAGAGACATGGCAAGTAGCGGTACTTCCCTGTGCATATTCATGCCCTGTAAATCTATGAAAGCATATTGATTTGCCTACAAAAGTAGGTTTTATGAAAAGTTAGAGTCAGGAGCTGCTACATTTAGAAAGACAATGGCTAGAATGTAATTTCAAGAATAGAAATCAGTTCCTTTTATTGTATTTTTACCTTAATTCCCTTTCAAAAATCTTGAGATCTATGTTTATTAAGAAAATATTTGGTAAAGGCATCATCTATGTCTTTACAAAAGAAAGTTTTTTGTGAACTGTATATAGGACTTTGATGCCATCTACTAAAAAGACAATTTTGAGTTGGAGTTTTCAGAGGACTTTTTCACTTTTAAAGTTAAATCTAAAGATTCTGTTTCTGATTCTATTGTCATTAATTTTCTAAGTTGTTTGCATCAGATCTGTTCCCTGTAGTCTGATCATCAGTGGAAGGGTGTGAGCATGACCCCATTTCCCTGTCCAGCTGCTCATTGGCCACACTGCCCGGCTGGCTTCCCCGGCACTTTGTAATGGGGTACAAGTCCCTACCTTCCCTCCCGTCCACTGTTTTCTAGCATAAAACTGTGTGGCCTTTCAGCCAGATTTGCTAACGTTGTCCTGTATATTCTGTATTCATTCATTTGAAAAGACCCCGTAAAGTGCCTGGCAAGTAGCAGGTGCTTAAAAAGTGTTTGTTCATTCATTCTAGCCACCCAGCTTCTCTCCGTGTTAGTTATCCTCTTCCATTTTGGTCCACCCTGTTTAATGTCTGTACATGAAGCTTCTTCTAATAGTTTGTCAGTACAGAAGGATCTTGCATTTCTTGGAGCTGTTGAGCCTCTAATGGGTACCATCCAGCACATTGGTTTTCTCTGAACTGAAAGTGCGTTGAGGACAGATAATCTTGTCTTGCTCTTTTCTGTCTACCCTGACGCTAATCTGCGAAGCATTTGGCAGTGTGCTAAAGGAATACTTACTGTTTGATTAACAGAAATTTTATACTCTCTTCAAAGGGAAAAATTCATAATAAGCCTGAGTATTCCTAGGTGGGGTTTTTGGGAAATTACCCGATGCAGTGAGGAGAAACTACCTGCCTCTCACTTGTGTCCTTAGAACCATTCTGTTTTCTGAGGCCAGGACTACTTGGAGTTGAGGTCCACCCTTGAAAAGACCATCCACTGGTCACACTTCTGAGTGCTTTGATTTCATTGTATGCTTTTTGGTTTAGGCCCCTTTGATGGGAGTTAGAATAGAGGAAGCAATGAAAAAATGATCTTTGTTTAAGAAGATTGTGAACTGTTCTTAAGTCCACAAAGAAGCGCTTTGCCAGTAACATTTGTGTTTTCCTGAAGAATGTTTTGATTATCTATAATATTTTAGGAAAAATAAGGAAGTTGGCGAAACCCCTTCTCTATGACTTCATGTTTTTATTTTCTGTGGCTTGAAACACCTTCTTAGAAATCTTCTTTTACTTCTCTAATAGAAATAATGGTCATAACAAGTTAGCTCACTGGTGTTTTCCCGGTGCCCATTTTTTTTAGGATTGTTGCGCTTTGGCTCTATCTTGGCAGTTAAGATTAAATTTAAGGCTTGGCAGTTCTGTTCAAAATATACTCTGAAATTACTGTATTGAAGATAAAATGATAAGGCTTACTCTGACTGTGGCTTTTGACAACTAATAGTATGTGACCTTTAAAACATATTTAAAATTAGGAGTATCAGTAGATCCATACCCTAAAACTTGAGCTGAGGAACATGACATGTCACTCTTGGGGTTATTAAAGTGTTAGAATTTTAACAATTCTATTATATGCTTCTATTATTTTCTGGTTCTTGGTTGGTTTTGTATCTGATTCTTATTTTTCTAAATGTCTCACTGTCTCTCTTAATCAGATATATTTTGAGTATGGACTCTGTCTTTATTTTTCTTCTATTTGGAAACCCAGACAGAACTCACTTTGAACTGAATTGGATTACAGGTTATGGGTGTGTCCTGAGCTTTTACATTTGTTAACTCATTTTAATACACAACCTATGAGGTAAGTATTATTATTCCCAGTTTAAAGATTAGGAAACTGAGACGCTTGCCGATGGTCACATATTAAGCTGCTTTACACTGCGTTATCATCTCTAATGTATTCAGAACACCACTCTAGTCACTGTGCTTAGGTAGGAGGTGTTTCTGGGTAAGCATATCTGAGCCATCTTGGGTGAGCTTGTCCTTTCCCCATAATGTCATCTGTGGGGAGACCTGCATCAAGAAATAGCCAATTATAGCTTTGGTCATGAGTTTTATTTAAAAATCTGGATTTTTCCGAAGCTGATAACCACCAAATTTTAATGGTATAAAAATACAATCAGCCCAAACAATCTCACAGTTAACTGTATACAAAAACTCACCAATAACTGATCGTTAGTCATGTCGTCTTTAAAATATCCATATTCGTTATTTATCTAACCTCGAGTGCAGAAGGGTAGCATATAGCTACTGGGTGGCATTTTGGAAAATTCCATGGTTCTGACTCAAAGTGATGCCTGTCAATTTTCAGAAGGTCCTTTACACTGAATCTTGCCCTTCACATTTGTGTATTTCTAAAAGATATTTATTGGGAGTTGTTTAATGAGTTGGAGTTTCATTTCGGGAAGATGAAAATGTTCCGTAGATGGACGGTGGTGACAGTTGCATAACAGTGTGAATATACTGGATGCTACTGAACTGTACCCTTGAAGATGGTTAAAATGCTAAATCTCCTTCTGTGTATTTTAACCACAGTAGGTGTGTGAGGATTGTCACCTCATGTGATTGGCTGTTGATGTTGAATGATATGTGCTAACAAAGAACACAGCGAGGTTTGTGTAGCTGGCGTAGGGAGGAAGTTCTAATAGGAGTTCAAGACTGCCAACTCTGGGGCCACACGGCCTAGGTTTATTGTACTGGTTCTATCAGTTCGGTGCTATGTGACCTTGAATAAGTTACTTGACCTTTCTGGGCCTCATTTTCCCCATTGTAAAATAGAAGTAATAGTACTTATTTTGTGAATTATTGAGGATTAAATGATATAAAAATGCTTAAAATACTCCCTGTCATTTAGGAAGTGTATGGATGGACAACTATCTAACCCTGAGTTCTAAATGATATTACCAACATAAAACACCTGTAAATGTAAGCATAAATTGGACATTTATTGTTTTATTTTGCTTTAAAGGTAAAAGAAATAGGAGACCACTTTAAACAACACCTTTTACAGTCCAGGCACAGAGGGGCATTTGAACTGGCTTATACTGGCTTTGTGAAACTCACCGAAATACTCAACAGGTAAAGCAAAACAAATAATCCTTTTGTGTACATTTTACAAAGAATAAAAATACTGACCATGTGCTTGAAGTAGAATTTAGTTGTGGCTTTTGATGTTTAAAAGAATAAGACTTAGTTGGCTTTAAACTCCTGGAAGAAATTGTTTTCTTAGGTTTCATTGTATAGTTTACTGCAAACGATTGAGTGAAATGTCCATACTAGTTGCTCTCTCATTGAAAGGTGATTTGAAGCAAACTCAAAGATTTTTCTAAAAATAGCTTTGAAGTTACCATTTCTTTTTCTTTGAATGAAATGACTATTTTGTCTGATTGGAAATTACTGGGCATGTGAAATAAAATGAGTCCTCTCGTTTTTTGGATTTGTGTATATTACAGACAGAGAAACACTTAAGGAATTTGTGAATTTTTTTATAGTTTTATCTTACAGAAAAATTTAAAAGAGCAGTAAATAGACCAAAAAGTATAAAAGATTTTTCCCCCTTACTTGGAAAACTGCTTAGGTAGATTTCATATAGTTAGCCAAATGTTTTTTGTTTTATTTTGTTTTTACATTATAGGTGATGATAATTTTATTCATTCATACACTAGATTTCCTCCAAAGAACTTCTGAGGAAACCTTAAATTACTTACTGACTAAGTGTTCATGGCAAGTGTTCTAAATAAAAGGTAGTATTTTCCAGGAAAACATTTCCATTGCCTGGAAACTTTTTGAAATGAAGTAGGGTTCTGCCAGCCTTGTAGCCTCAGCAAACATTTTATTTTGGGCCGTTAGATACTCCTTGAATATTTTTTGACACATTTTTTCACACTCCTGGTAAAAATATTTATAAAACATTTTGGCAGTTATGGGCTGCACAGAATATCTTTAAATGATACACTAAAAAAATGTTCCTGACATTAAACTACTAATTTAGAAGATATTTTATTACCTTTTCAACTTTTTCTTTCCAGTGTTGACATGACTTAATAGTGTCTTTTCCCATAATACAACACAATTTGCTCTCTTAAAATAAATTAATAAATGTATGTTGATATAGTCCTAGCAATGGAATTGCTGGGTCAAAAGGTATATCCATTTTTAGTTTTTTTAGAAAATTCCATACTGTTTTCCATAGTGGTTGTACTAGTCTGCACTCCCACCAGCAGTGCAGTAGTGTCCCCTTTTCTCCACAACCTCTCCAACACTTGCTTTGTTTATGAGGGCCATTCTGACTGGTGTCAAGTGGTATCTCATTGTGGTTTTAATTTGCATCTCTCTGATAGCTAGCGATATCGAGCATCTAAGAACCCTGAAACACCAATCCAAAAGAAACTATGCATCCCTATGTTTATAGCAGCACAATTTACAATAGCCAAGTGTTGGAAGCAACCTAGATGCCCATCAGTAAATGAATGGATCAAAAAACTGTGGTACATTTATACAATGGAATTCTATGCAGCAGAAAGAAAGAAGGAGCTCATACCCTATGCAACAGCATGGATGGAACTTGAGAGCATCATGCTAAGCGAAGTAAGCCAGGCAGTGAAAGATAAATACCATATGATCTCACCTTTAACAGGAACCTAATCAACAAAACAAACAAACAAGCATAATATAACCAAAGACATGGAAATTGGGAACATGCTGAAAGTCACCAGAGGGGAGAGGGGAGGGAATTTCAAGGGAAAAGGGGAAGGATTTACAGAAACAAGTATAAAGGACACATGGACAAAAACTATGGGGGGGGTGGAAATGGGAGGGAGGTGGGGAGGGTTGGGGTGGCGGGTTCGGGTGAGAATAAAAGACAGAAAACTGTACAAGATCAACAATGAAAATAAAAATTAAAAAAAAATTAATTGAAAGGGAAAAAAAATAAATAAAATAAAAAAAAAATAAATGTATGTTGAACACTAGTTATGTGCTTAGTACTGTGTTTGGTTTAGAGGATATAATACTTCTTTATATGACAAGATTCCTGTTCTCAAAGAGCTTATGGTTTAGTTTGGGAAATAAGCAGGATGAAATAGAACATATGTCACAGATGGTATGTCATGGGTACTGACTGGTCAGAACAGACATTGGCTATAAGCATCCAACATCACTGTATTTACGGATGTGTGTTAGCTGAATACCAGCTTGGAAAATGAGACCAGCATATTTGAACAAGATAAACAATCCAATATAATTATCAATATTGAGGTGAAATGTACAAGTTCTCTAGGAATATCAGAGAGAAAGCAGCAGAGATAGGCTGGTAGGGCTTAATGGAAAAGGCAGAATTTGCGCTAATGGATGAGTAAGGTTTAACTGGTAGGAGCAGAAAGGAGGAAACTTTGTGAGCAAGCGTTCAGAGGCTAGAATCAGCATGGCATATTGTTATGTGAATATTTATTGCCTACCTTACTGTAATAGTGGTGGCAAAAGAGTTTACTAAGCAACATCATACAACTGGATAGATTGAGACCAAATTATGGGTACCTGTAAAGTAGGTGTGCTGTAATAGGGAGGGAGACACTGAGTATTTTTTATCTGAAATAAATAATAGGAGGGGAGGCAGTGCAGAATAGAGAAATAACAGTAGTATATGACAGAAGCTCCATTCCATTTATTGACAATGAGCTTGTATGAAAATTAACCTTTTTAGCCTCTGACCTCTTCGTCTCTATAATGAGGAAAGGGATATTTGCTCTATTGACAGGTCTTTCTGTCTTTTGTTGTATGGATCAAGTAAAATAGATATTTATGAAAACCCTTTTGCATTGTAAAACATTCTACAAATGTGAAACATTAGTACATTGATGTGGGTTGTGGTATTGGCGTATAAATGTAGTTTTTTGGTTAGAAGTTTTAGGTTATATAGGTTGTATATACATTGTATACAGATTGTAGTGAGGAGAACCTGGAATCGTTCATAGATTTGAGGCGATGCCAGTTGCCTCTGTGGTGGTGGCTCTGCGGGTGGAGGTAAAGAAGGGGCATCTCGGTTAACATTCAGTCCCACATAGTAACAACTCCGCGCATGACATATTGAATGCATAGAAGGAAAGCTATAGGCATGTTTTATACTTCATGATTTTATGTCTCAGGAATTAAGGCATATTCAACGGGTGGTTCTCCTCAGGGATTTTACTGAGTTCAGTTGGTGGCATACAGTTGGCAAATGAGCTGCTCAGGAGGGTTCAAGACAGCTTTATTCACATTTAGCACCTTTGTGGGATAGCCTGGGCCTGGTTGGGACTACACGTGGCCTCTCAGCATGGCAGTCCTAGGATAGTTGAAATTCTCATAGGGCAGCTTACATCCCCTAGAGACAGTATTCCAGGCAGAAGAGAGCCAGGCAGAAGTTACATGGTCTGTTCTGACTTTGCCTCAGAAGTCTCATGGCATTGTCTGAGCCACATTCTTTTGGTAATAAGTGAGTATTAAGTCCAGCCCAGGTTCAAGGGGAGAGACATAGACTGTGCCGTTTGGTGGTGAAGTGGCAAGATCATACCGTAGAAATGCATGTGGAATGGGAGATACAGTAGTGGCCATCTTTGAACAATTCAGTCTGCTGCTTGAACCACCTGAATGTGAATGATGGAAATCACCAAGAATTCCAGTTGTTCCTTTGCTTTAATTCTTGGTGACCAGAAAGATGGGTTTGATATTAGCAAAGACAAGGAAACTGAAAGAGGGAATTAGTTTAATAAAAATGAATAAATTTGTATTTGTTGAGTGTGAGATAATGGCATATCCTGGTGGAAATATTTAAGTCAGAACTTGGAGATAGGGGATTCGTTCAGGTAATGTAACAGAAACAGATGTAGATTTATGAGTTATCACCATAAACATAGTTAATAGGATTGCTGCCTTTCGTGGAGAGTGTAAAAGGAAAAGAGAACAGAGGACCAAGGACAGAAGCTTTTGGGTAGGTGTACGGTGTGGTTGAATGGTACAGATGAAGGCATTTCAAGTACATGGAATGGGGAGACTAGGCAAGGCCCAGTGGGTGGTATCTCAGCTGTTCCTCCTGGCTGTCAGTACTGGATTTTAACCAGCTGTCGTCAGTCCTCAACTGTTGCTTCCAACCAAGTGGTTCTTGATCCCTTTGGAGACATTTCGGGTCTGCTGAACACAACGTTTGGCAGAGAACATCTTTGCAGTATGTGTGGCTTTCTTTTGTTTGGCTTTTATTTTTAAAGGAAAATGTGTTTCTTTTGAATCGATTTGAAAGCATTTTATAAGCTCGTAAGTTATGGAAAAGTTATTTAGACATACAACATTTACAATAAAACATTAGCAAAAAGAAATCTGGACTTTCATGAAAATCCACGGAAATACAGGCCAACTGCTGGCCACCTCTTGAACTACAGCTGCGTTAAGGAAGGAAGCACTTAAAGAGATTTAATGCATAAATATCCAAGAGTTAAACATGAGCCACATTGTTTGAATTGGTTTTTAATAGGATTATTCAAAATGTCTTCAAATGTAAACTGACTTTACTACTAAACAATCTATTCAACAGTTCACTATTGAACTAATTAAACTAGTCACTATTAAATAGTCATCTAAGAATAAATAGGAATGGGAAACACTACTTTTTTTCTTCTGGAAATTTTCTTGAAAGCAACACTCACACATACAATATATATACTGAGTTAATTTTCTAGAATCTGATTTTCTGCTATGTTGCTTTTTATTTAGAATTTGATGAAATATTCATTCCCTTTAAAAAACATAATTACCTGCCTATGAATTGCCTGCTTAAGCATTTGATTGGACTAGTTAAGTGCATTGAAGTCATAGCTCTAAATTCAAGTTTCTGATGAAATTAATATTTGCTTATTTATTCTCTCTGTGACTGTAGCATTTTGGTTTTTTTTTCCCAATGAAAATGAACAGAATCTTAAACTAGGGTGATAATCCAGGGAACCTAATGTTCTTTTGTCTAACTGATGTAAATTAAAAGCTTAACTGGTGAATAAATTACTGACTACAATTCTAAATCTAGAAGGGAGGTTTGTGAACACTTGATATTGTTTTACTCTTCATGTGTTTGAATTGTGCTACTAATTGAAATGTAGTTTAACCCACAAATATTTATTGCAATAATTACAATCATTTTCAATTACTGGCTTGAAAAAATAAGCTGACATTTAGCACTTTTTGTCATAAAATAAAATGCTAGTGCTGACTCATGGATGTCAACAATTATGGTGGACAAAAGTAATTTAAAGATATATTTAAACTTTCCTCAGTTAATTATAGCTACTACAATTCAAATTCATTTCTTTCTAACAATTGAAATATGATGAAAAAATAACTTCCCCTGCCTTACTGGAGACTGAAAGACCAAGTCTCTAAAGAATATGCAATTGAGCACAAAATAGCTATAGAAGGTAATGAATGAGATTTGGGGGAAAGTCATTCAATTCTAAATGAGAGAGAGAGGGAGAGGAGAGAGAGAGAGGGACAAAGGAGGGACAAAGGAGGGAGAAAGGAAAGAAAAGAAAGAAGAAAGAATATACCATCTTGTCTAAACCTTTCTTTTCATCTCCTTGGTAAATGTGTTTAAATAAGATACTTTTTATTTCTGAGTGTCCTATGAATTTTATTTGTAATAATAATAATTAAATAAATAGTAACTAAATGGTGATTCACTCTAGGAAACCATATTAATTATATAGAGAAAATTCGTTGAATTTTCCATTCGTATAGTGGATGAAAAGGATTTGGGGGAAACTAGATGTCTTAATGTTTACATTAAAGTTTTATGTCTTTGGCTTGTGACCCCTGAATTTGTATCTTTAAGCCCACTCCAAAATCCAGTCAGTTGTTACATTCTTTCTGGAACTTTGAATACTCACTTTTAAAGTTCTTATAGGAATACTGAGTCATTTAGACACAATAACAAAGGAATCTTATTTTCAGTTAATAACCTCTATCTCAGCTTTGTTAGTAAGTCCCAAAGTTTTTAATATTTTTTTCTCCTTGATCTCAGGACGTGGTTATATGAAATATTAAGCAAACCAGAATGTACAATATTAGAAGTACATTCTTCAAATCACTTCTTTTAATCCACCATATTTTGCTCCTCCCCCATAGCCTTCTGTGATGGGTAATTCAGTGCAGTTTTTTGGTCGTTGTTATTATTGCCCATGTCTGTAGCTGAGGCTTCAAAATACCAGTTTAATCTTTTAGCCTGCAGTAAACAAACCTCAACAAAATTTGATGTAAGGGAGGTGAAGACGGCTACTGTGGATCTGTAGCTTTCTCACTCTATCTCAAATGGGCAAATCGTTTCTCAGGCTTAAAATTTCTCCATGCTTCAGGGTCCTCTTTAAAATGTGCATGATGGCCCTGGCTGGTGTAGCTCAGTGGATTGAGCGCGGGCCTGCGAACCGAAGGATCGCGGTTCGATTCCCAGTCAGGGCACATGCCTGGGTTGCCAGGCCAGTTCCCGGCAGGGGACATACAAGAGGCAACCGCACATTGATGTTTCTCTCCCTCTCTCCTTCCCTTCCTCTCTAAAGATAAATAAATAAAATCTAAAAGGAAAAAAAAAAGTACTTAAAAAAGAAAAAAAGCCCACTTGTTAAAAAAAAAAAAAAAAAAAAAAAATAAAATAAAATAAAATGTGCATGATGCACACAACCTTTCTGCTCGAGCACTCTGTCACTGTTTATTTTAATTGAAATATTAAACTTGAACTTTGAAATAATAAACATAATACTTGACTTAAGAATGAATGGAGTGGAGAATTTAGCTTATGAAATAATTGGAGATTGGAAAAATCCCTTAAGTTAGGAAAAATAATCATACTGAATGAGTTTAGGAAATGAAGGTAACATTTCTTAATTAACAATAGTAATATAACTAATCAGAACTAAAAAAAATTGGTCTGTGTTACCATACTTAGGTGGATGGATGAAGCCATTGGAAAACCACTTTGTAGTCAGGAAACTTGATTATTGGCATAAAATAGTTTAATGACCAATTAGTTGGGTATACAGAATATGTAATTTGATTTCAGTCTGTGGGTTTTATGCTTATCTTAGAACACTTATCCACTATAAGTGAGGTAGCCTTGTGGATAGAAATTGGACTAATCTGCTTATGGAACAACAATTTGTTCTACTGATCTGGTCGAGACAGCACCACGGCCTAAGCACCAGCCGGGCCTGTCCTGTTCATTGCTGTTACTTTCAGTGGGGACTCGGGCCATAGCACTTAGCACAGGACAACGAAAAGCTCAACAAAACCCCCTGCCTCTTTTTTGTCAGCATTGCCCCCTCCACCTTTTTTTTTTTTTTTAATTTCTACTACTTGTAGACTGTGATGAACAGGAAAAGTAGAGTGATCTGATTCCTCCCACACCCCACCCAGAACCACATCTCCCTCAGAATGTGGAAGAAAGTTGAGATATACATTAGAGCTGAGTTTCCATCTACCAACTTTTTTGACACTGGGAGAGCCATTTATTCCCTCTGGGCTGCTGTGTCCTCTGATAAAATAAAGCGTTCAACCTCTTAGAGCTACTCAAGCTCGGCATTCTGCTTATTATACAAGGCTGTGTTCTAGTTTTTGATTGGGAATGTCTGGGGATTTGGCATATGAAAAATTAAGGGAAGTTGGCTACATTTTTTAGTAAGCTTCCCTTAGAATTGGTAAACTGATCTCTTAGGAGTAGTCTTTTATGGATTAATAACATTTAGTGAGCGTTGTTCAGGAAGAACCTTGAATCCCTTGTAAAAAAGTTAATTTTTATGATGTACTCAGAGACTAAAGACATTGCATTTTGCATTAATTTGACAAGGGAGTGAAATAAAACAAAAGAGCCTTCAGACAAAAAGGATACCTGCTCTTCTAGTGGCGAGGCCCTGGCTAACAGGAGCAGGATTGGACTCCCCGGGGCTGTGGTAGTGACTGCGGGGAGTTGGCACAAAGAACCAAGCACTGCCTTCCTCAGGAACTTTTCCCTTTTCCTCGCTGACCCCTGGATTGTGTGATGAGGAACCAAAACAAACAACTAGAGGTTTTCCGCATTGTTCCTGGGAACCTCGTATGATTCCATTTCTGCCTCTGAATTCCTTCATTATCATAACCACCAGCAACTGGAGTTTGGAAATCACTTCCTTATAAAGTAATCTTTCCTTGCTGGGGTGTAAACAGAAGGTTCATTGACTAGTCAGAATTCTAGTTAGGCTATTGTGTTTTCACAGGCACAGTGACTTCACCATTGTAAAGCCTTAAAGTTCCAGCCCTCCTTTTCTGCACCTGGTTTTGCAATTATTTGCCTAACCGAAGGCACAGAGAATGTGCAGTAACTGGCGCCCATGCTAGTTGGTTTTTATTTAATAACTCAGCAAAATATTTCTTCAACACCTACTGTGTGCCAGGTACAGTGCAAGAAACACTCTGTTTGGCCATTGAGAGAATGGTGTGGTAGGCCAGAGTGGCCGTGAACCTACAGATAATTATTAAGGTCTGTATTTGAAACTTTAACTCTGTAGACCTAAGAAAAGCATGTGAAGGAAGATCTGAACAAAAGCTAAGGCTTGTGTGGGGCTGTGATGAGGTGTTTGGGGGACATTTTCATCAGGAGCTTTGAGTACTTACAGAATTT
Organism: Glossophaga mutica; assembly: GCA_039655065.1. Lineage (NCBI taxonomy): Eukaryota > Metazoa > Chordata > Mammalia > Chiroptera > Phyllostomidae > Glossophaga > Glossophaga mutica. Next base: position 143,081,256 of record CM077308.1, read on the forward strand.
AGGTCATTGCTTTCTCTATATGTACTAGTAACCCAGGTGACAATATCTCATTGAATTTCAAAGCATTTTACTAACAGTTTCTATTTTAATTATTAAGCACTGAGAAGTCAAGTGATTTGTCCACAGCCACATAACTAGTTGGTGACAGACCCAGCACTGGCATCCAAATGTTTTTTTGGTACTTCACATTGCTTCAAACATTGGCAGTTCAACAAAAGTTTATCATCACCTCTTTTATATAAGAACTTGTGATAGGTAGGCATTATAGAAGATAAAATATTGGTAAAACATGGCTATTAGAGAAATTTCCAGTCTAGGGTTTTAATTTGGGGGATTAAAAAATAAATTAGATAATTTACAAGGCAGAATGAAAGACCAAGAAAAAGTTCTAATTAACTGAACTGTCTGTCCCAGGTCATGGGAAGAATAATTAATGCCATTAACAAAAATAAGCAAGGCAAGAGTAGAAGGACCTCGTGGGAAGCAGGATGATACTTCAGACATGTTGAGGAGGCTGCCCAGAGAGGTAGCAGACAGTTGGAAATACAGGTCAGGAGGCTGAGAGAGGGATTAGTGTTAGACGCAGGATAAGCTGGGATTCCCCCAGTTTTTTAACACTGGAAATCCAGCATTCTGGGAAACCCCTCTGTTCCAGGCAGACAGGGACAGTTGGTTTGAGGTATTTATTTGAGAGGAAATACTTGAAGCCATGAGCCTGGAGGAGGTCTCATAAAGATCCTTAAGAAAGAAGGGAACAGATTATGACCTTGGATTAAATATTGTATTTGTTGACATTTAGAAACATCGGTCATTTCAAACAGTTGCTGCCCCAAGTTGACAACCATATACACCGCAGCTGTATAACACTTTATGGAACCTGAGCCCTGTCCTGGGTTTTGAAACCTATACTTGGGTTTGTTCTTGAATCTTGGGGTAGCATTTAGGCTACTTAGGGGAATTTTAGTAGAAAACATCTTATGAGTGCAGTTACCATGGCGTGTAGAGATTCTGAATGTGTTTATACCTGTTTAAGGAAGCTACGGAGCTGAGTCACCTGTGGGCTCTAATGGCAGCATTTCTTGTCATTGGAAAGCACTTTGGTTTATCCTTTGCTTTCTGGTCACTGTACCTTCTTTCTTTGTCAGCCTGTGTTTTGTTTGTTTGTTTGTTTGTTTGTTTGTTTTGAATAGCACACTTAATGGAGATGGTAAGTTATGTGGGTTGTCTGTTTATTCAACAGATATCAGTTGAGCTCCCTATTGGGTGCCAGGCCCTGTTCTAGGTATGGGGAGTAGGGAGGTGGGTAGGACATAGTATGTTCCTCATATCATGGAGTCTATATGTTAAAGGACATCTAGAAAATAATAGGGAACTGTCAGACAGCAATATGTGTTTTGAATAATAAAGTTTAGTGCTTAGGAAAAGTCTCATTTTCCTCTTACACTAAGTAAGCCAAGACTTGAATGACAAGAAGCATCAGCTTCTGAGGGAAGAAGCAATGGGTTCAGCTATTGCCAAAGCCCTTGGTGTATTTAAGGAACGGAATGGTATAAGATGAAGTTGAATGAGGGTGTCCAAATATGTAGGTGAGCCAGGATGAGGAATTTGGATTATTTACTCCCTAGAATTTTTTTTTTTCTGAGCGTCTCTAACCAAATGGATATAAAAATAAAAGATATCTTGAGAATTGTACAAACATTTATATGGACCCTAGCACGTAGCTTTAAGGTTATCAACAAATAAAGTACATATGTGTGTGTGATGGACTTGCATAGAAGAGGGGAGAAGAGCTGGGTAGGACAATTGAGAAACTGTAGGAGTGTATAAAGTAAATGGAGATAAAGTTTCTCTTCTCAGATGGTATACTCTATCTCTCCATGCTGTTTTTATCCCCATCCTCTTTTCCTACCTGTCCTTGGAACCTTAGACCAGTCTTGCATGGAGTATTTAAACCATGTAGCTTGTGAAGCAAACACCGCTTTTTACATTGTGGATAATTTTTCTCTTTCAAACCTAAAGGGTATGCTGCTCCCAGTAGAAGGGTGTGGATTGCCCTCCTACTCCAGCTGAAAGTCAGTCAGTAGTCTGACTTTTCTCTTCTAATGTTATAGCAGTTAAAGCTTTGCTTTGAAAAACTTTGGACTTGAGTGAGTAAGGAAAATGGAACTCCTTATAACAACGTTAATATGGGAGCGGTTTGGAGGTGATTCTAAAATTATCAGATTACCTTTTGTCGACTTTCCCTGAAATCCTCACTCCTTTTAATGTTTTTTAAGGTAGTTAGGTGCATGTGTTTCAGTTTTCTCTGTTTTCATGTGTATGAAGGAATAAAATTCTTACGTGTTTGTCTTGTGTTTCAGACCAGTCCTGTCCCCCCTTGGTTGCCTGTGTGTCATTTACTCCGATGGTTGATATACAGTGGTGTAGGACTGTACGTGTGTGATTCTGAACGGCCAGGCTAAGAGTTTGGTGTTTGTGAAATTATTGTTTGTAGCTGTTTTTGTTGAGATGACGATGGCGATGACTGATAGTCTTGCGCTTGAGTAAACACAGATCATTTACTTTATATCAAGATTAGGGACACATTCTGATTTTGTCCCAAAGTAGACTCATTATTTTTTGTTTGTTACTTAGAATTATTTTAACGATTAGCAAGTGAAAAACAAGGAAAGAGAAGTAAGGGATCATGATAAGGTAAAAGTTTATTAGCATTCATTCTGTATATAAATAGCTTTGTTTTCACTGATATTTATTTTTCTTGACCAAATATTTATTTGAATGGATTTTCATTGGGAGTTGCTTTTAAACTTGATGAAATGAAAGTGTGTTTATGGGAAAAGGAAAAGATTTTCTTCTTGTGCTAATAGCCTTTAGTGATAACAGCTTGGTAATTAATTATTTGGGAAATGAAGTGGAGGTTACACATAACCAGTTTCCTGGCAAGTGGGTCTTGATAATTTTCTGAGAAGTTTGCTTCATATTTTGGCTTTAAATGTACTTCAGATTTAAAATATATTAATTGCTTTTTGTTTTCAGGTGAAGTAATTTCTTTAGGCCAGTGGTGAATCATTTGGTTAATGTAAGGAAAAAGGTTATTAACAGTAATAAATGTCCCTACTTGTCCAAGGGAGTTGAAATACCTCCAAAGTGAATGAGACACAGTTCACCTCAAGTCAGTTACAAGTAGATTTTCTACTGAGTGAGTTTTCTATCTAGTTTTCTAGATAATTCTCCATCTAGTTTTCCATCCAGGGCACCCAGTTCATATAAAAGCTGCTTTAACCCCCATCCTGATGGTAGATATCAGAGATTGAAATCAATCTGAAATATAACTTAAATAAAATATGATTAGGAAGGTTTTTTTTCTTAAAAGCACTATATTTAGTAATGTATTCAAAAGCCACGAAAACATGCTTTCTGAATTATGTATAATTTGGAATATTTTTTCTACTGCACCCTTCCTAGGGCGTAGCATAGTGTGGAGCAACTACCAGGTACTTAATACATCTTATTCTCCAAATGAATGGATTAAATCCACTGATGGAAATAATAGAAGGTTGATCATATCTGTATCATGAGCCAGATCAAGCCAATGTGTAACTGAGCATTTGGGGCAGGCACCTTAGAGTAACGCCTTTTTGTTAAGCAAGGACTTTGTTGTCAATCCATGTTTTAATTCTCCCCCTGTCACTTGTTAGCTGTATAGCCTTGGGCAAATTATTTAAGTTCTCTCTCTCTCCCTTTTTTATCTCAATTTTTAAAAATTTGTGTGAAAGATTTGAACATATTCATAAGTATAATGAGCACTATAATCAACAGTTGTATATCTGGAGGAAGAGCATTCCGGGCAGAAAGAAGTTCAGGTGCAAAAGTCAAGAGGCAGGGACTGGGGGCATTTAAGGAACAGCAGGTAGAGCATTTGTGACTGGAGTAGAGTAAGTAAGGGAGAGAGTTGTGGAAGATGAGATCAGAGAGGCAATGAGGACTGGATAGGGTAAGATGTAGGACTTTGACTTTCACTCTGAGTAAAATGGGAAGCCATCGGAGCGTTTGTGAACAGAGCCCTCGTGATCTGGCCTTTTGGAAAGATCACTTTGGCATCCATGTTGAGAAGAGTAAATGCAGAAAGACCAGCTAGGAGGTTCCAATAGCACTGTAGTGCAGGAGAGAGATGGCGATGGCTTGGAGAGTGATGGAGAGGGTAAAAAGTGATCTGAATCTGGGTATAAGTTGAAGGTACAACTGACAAGGTATGTTGACAGATTTGGTATTTGAGAGAAGGGATGACTCCAAGAATTTTTACCTAAGATGTATTATTCATAGAGTAGGATTGTGAAGACTGTGGGCAGAGTAGGTTTACATAGAAAGACAGGAGTTCAGTTCGGGGAATTTTAAGTTTGAGATGTCTAGTAGACACCACATTGCGACTGCTGTGGATTTACTTAACTTTCCTGAAGTACATCCTTTAGAATTTCTTTTCATGTGGGTGTCTGAGAGGCAGACTTATACACACATACATACATACACATATATTTTGTATTTTTGTCTTTCTGTGTACTATTTTAGGTGCATTTCCCATAAAATTGTTTTCTAAGTTATTAATTCTCTAGAATTCATCTTATTTGTTATTTTTTGGAAGTACATATTCATTTCTAGTATTTCCAATACCTTTATTTTAATATGTGCCTGTTCTTGAGTACTGCATGTTTTTCATAATTTCTTGCTCTTTTAAAATAGAAGTTATTCTTTCATTTGTCTCTTGAGTATTCTAAAGTTATTTTAAGGTCTTTGTCAGACTGTTCCATAAAATTAAGTTTTGCCCTGGCCAGTGTGGCTTAGTGGATTGAGCTCCAGCCTTCGAAACTAAGGGTCGCCAGTTCAATTCCCAGTCAGGGCACATGCCTGGGTTGCAGGCTGGGTCCCTGGTTGGGGGTGTTCAAGGCAACCAATGACTCATAGATGTTTCTCTCCCTCCTTCTCCTGTCTCTAAAAATAAATAAATAAAAATCGTTAAAAAATAAGTTTCATATGGAGTGAGTTTGTGTTCTAATTGTTGATTTTTTAGATTGTAAATGAAACTTGTATGTTTTGAATTTTGGTTTGCTGGCTATGATTAGAAGCCATTTTGTCTTTTTGTTTATGGTTCATTCCTCTCTATCGAGGAACTAGATCAGACAGTGGTGTTTTGGGTATCCCATCTACAGTGACACTAGGGATATCACAGATCTGTCTGGTCCCCAAGTTAGTAGTCAGCCTAGTTCAGAGTCTCCCTGTGTCTTTGGCTTTTCCTCCTGCTGAAGGCCCAGGCAGCTCTGGCAGTGGCCCTTTTCCAGCCTCCTGTCATGGGAGAGGAGGCTGCTGAAACTTGTCAGTTCCTAGGGGTGAGGTAAGTTACCCCGTAAGAACTGACTTCCTGGCTGTCCCTGCTGTTTCCAGAGCTGTAACCCTGCAGTTCTGTGGTATCAGCACACCCGCTGCTTTGTATTTCGGTTCTGTTTTACCCAGATAATGATCTCTTTTTTCCTTTTGTGAGCTCAGTTGGTTTAGGGGTTTTATTTGTGTATTTTGGTTATCATTAATATATGTTGGGGGGTTGGTCTTATCAAAATACAAACCAAGTTTTCCATCTTTTGCAGAAGTTCAGTTGAAACTCTTTAAAACGTGCTTTTCTCATAATAATAGATAATAATTTTAGAAAACACCTATTAAGCCCTGGCTGGCATTTCTAAGCGGATTGAACACCTGCCTGAAAACTGAAAAGTCACTGGTTTGGTTCCCGATCAGGGCATGTGCCTGGGTTTCAGGCCAGGTCCTCGGGCGAGGGGTGGTGGTGTGAGAGAGGCAATCGATTGATGCTTCTCTCACACATCGATGTTTCTGTCCCTCTCTTTCTTCCTCTTTCCCTCGCTAAAAAAAATAAAATCTTAAAAAAAAAAGCAACTATTTATTAAGAACTTATCAAAACACTTTATAAGAATAAACTCACTTAGTCCTCCCGCCAATTTTCATTTTATGGAAGACGAAAGTGAGACATGGAGAGGTTTTGTAACTTGTCCTGGATCACACAGCTGTCTGGTGGCAGAGCACGTATTCCAAACCAAGTGACCTGGCTCCGGAGTCCGCCCTCCTCCGCTGTGATGTATTGCCTCATCTGTCAGCTGGGCGAAATAATACCTTCTCACTGATTTGTTTGTGAGGTAAGATTAGTTGTGAAAAGCCTAGGGTTGTATCTATATATAATAGGCATTTAATAAATATTTATTTTTCTTTCCTTAGAGGCAGACAAATATATTTTCAGTATGCTAATTTAAACAAAACTAGTAAATGACTTTTATCTAAAATATAGCATGTTTCATTTTAGTAAAAGGGCGGGAATTCTATTATTGAACCAATTATCGTATATGCTGGGGGTGGGACAGAACGGGTCTGGGGGACAGACAGAACTAGGAAGCAATGGAATCAGAAATAAGGTCCACTGCCAAGTCCAAATTGGAAACCAGACAATTTAGGTATTCTGTAGAGAAGCTGACATGATCCGGGGGAATTACAGAGTAGAACAGGAAGGTCTGGACTAGATGGTAGGAGGTGGTGCCTTGAGCATTTCCCAGAGTTCCTGAGGTTCCTGGATCCTTGGCAGGGGGCGCTTTGCCAGCCTTGACCTTGCTGAACATTCTTCTGGCCTTTGTTTTCAAATTCCCCAGTTTAACAAGGCGCATTTCGTCTTGGTATGCAACACTCCAGGGAATAAACAAGCCTGGTTTACTGCTTATAGTTAAAATATGCTTATAGTTAAAATAACCCAGAATCTAAATTAGGGAATTGCCTTGAAGACATTTATTTAAGCTATTTCCTTGGTCATCTCATCTCCTACTTCCTTAACCCCACATATGAGGACCTTCCATCATTCTGCCTACAAATCCTTCAAGGCCCAGCACAAGTTCCGCCCCTTCCATGGCACTGTGCTGACCTGCCCCCTTATACATTTTGTGCCTAGTAGTTGCTCTAAGTACATTAGAAGCTTCAAGAAAGGAAATGTCCTTGTGAAATGTAATATTTGGAGAGAGTTCCAGCAATTTGTGTGATAGGGATAAGTGTGGAAACCATAAGCAAATGCCGAATTGGGAATATGAAGAGAGGGCGGGGAGGAATGGGGACCAGCAATGTAAACAATCTTACTAGAACAGAAGATCTGTGTAGAAATTTGGAAAAACTTTCAAGGTTAGGTTCAAATAGGAGGGTTGGGACCAGGTCATAGGCAACCTTTCAAGCTGGAAATTTTGATCAAGATGGAAAATAAGTTAGATCAAGATTTGCTACCAGTCAAGAGCCATTGTAAGTTCAGGGGAGGAATGATGATTCATGGTGAGGTGGCTTAGTCTGACCCCCGACCTGCCTGTGCAGATTGTTTGGTTTTGCTAGAACCTCTGTATGCCAGCTCGCTGACAGTGTCGAGGAGCACTACTGAGCTAGTATTTGTTGTACTGCTATTTCAGTGCACTCGATAGGAGAGTAAGGAAGATAGGAGAGTAAGGAAGTGGGAGACTAACCCCCATCTCCTGCAGTTGCTCTTCCCCCTTACACAGTGAGTACCTCTAGGAGACTTGACCTTAGTCTGCAGCATTATCTGTAAGCCAGTCCTACATTGCCAGTGGTCCTGTGGTGGGAAAGAAAATACACGTAAAGAAAATCCGTCTGTAATCTTAGATCAGTTAGTTTTTAGTTACTTCACCTCTGTGTGTCTTCCTTTTTTTGAATGAGTAGATTATTTAAAAAATGACTTTTTCTTTAATTCCCTGTTTCTCCTCTTTTCCTTGCTCAGCCATTGTGGAGTAAATTAACCCTAATATATTTAAAAGACAGTGAAGAATGAGCAAAAGAAGGTAGTAATCCATAACTGTATCTTTAGCACTGTCCTGCTCTGAGGAATCTGGATTTCAGTTTTTGATTGGGCAGCTGTGTGAGGATTACACCAAGCTGGCAATGTTAGTAACGAACTAGAGACGTTATTCCATGAAACACAAGTATTTATTTTAAATTTTAAAAGATATAAATCCAATGATGAGAAGTAACTTCAATCCCTATAAATAAAGCGCAGGAGGATTATTTTTATTATGAGATTTTTCAGACAAATTTTGTATATTTATATTTATATAAATATACAAACATATATAAAACAAAAATTTCAAACATATACATATATGCAGAATAATACAATGAACCGCCTTTACTTATCACCCAGATTCAATAGTTATCAAAATTTTGTCACATTGGCTTCATCTATCCTTTTCATCGTGGTTTGCTGAATAAAGTACATTCTTGGTTTGTTATTTTCTCTCCTACATATTTCAGTATGCAACTGTAAAAAAAATCAGACACTTCTTCCACATCCGCAATGTCATTGACTCATCCTATAAATCATTTCTTGGTGTCACATAATATGTAGTACATATATAAATTTTCTTTATTATTTGAAAATATCATTTTACATATGTTTTGTTTAAGTTGAAATCTAAACAAGGTTCACGCTTTGCATTTGGTTGTTATGCCTCTGAATTTCTTTTAATTTTGTGATTCAGATTGTTGATGGCTGGTTTGGGTGGCTGAGGGGGAGTTTGGTGGGAAGAAGCAAGGTGAAGTGATGGATTTTAAGCCATGCTAAAATGAAACCTTTAAAATTAGAGAGTCTGCTGGGACCAGGGAGATTTGATTGTAACATTTATCGCTGAAATAATATTTTTAGGCCCATGTCAAACTTTTTTAAATGCCTCCTTTAGAGTAGCATTTAGATATATGTATTTTGTGTCGTGCAAGACCCAAACTAAATTTGAGTTGCTATTTGGAATATTTAGTCAGAAACTGAACTTGTCTATCTTACACTAAAGCAGAGGAAAGGAAAAAAAATATCCCACATTGTTTTTAAGAGACCTAATTCTCACTACATAATAGAAATCTGTTACCTTTCTGCAGAATGTCTTCCTCAATTTACAAAACAGAATGCGTTAGTTCTCTCTTATCTGCAGTCTCATTTTCTGGGTTTTGGTTACCAGGGGTCAGCTTCTGTTTGAAAATATTAAATGGCAATTCCAGAAATAAACAATTCATGTTTCAAATTGTGCACATTCTAAGTAGCATGATGAAATTTCATGCCTTCCCATTCCATCCTGTCCAGGATGCAAATAGTCCTTCCATCCAGCACATCCATGCTGTGTTTACAATACTATAAGATGTTTTGAGAGAGACCACATTCACATAACTTTTATTACAGTATATTGTTAATAATTGTCCTATTTTATTAGTAGGTATTGTTGTTAACGTCTGACAGTGCCTAATGTGTAAATTAAACTTTATCATAGGCACGTATGTATAGGCAATACACAGTGCACGTGGGGTTCAGTAGTGTTGTGGTTTCAGGTGTCCACCCAGGGCCTTAGGATGTATCCCCTTGGGTAAAGGGGGACTGCTATATTTTTCCTTTGGGCTTTATCTTTTTATTTTCATATATTAATTTTAGTTAAATCCAGTTGTGACCCTCCTAAAATAATTGTGTCTACCATTGAGTTTACTGTAGGATAATATCATACAATCTGACAGGGCCTACGTTTAAAAGTTTTTTAAAAAATTAAGTGTTCTTAAGCACCCTAGAATAACACCTAATATAACAGCAGGATTTCACTTTGAGGTAATATCCAAGTAATCTCAAAGTGTTTATGCCTCTTCCTAGATAGCATGCTTTATTAATTCTCTGTAGGGTCTGGTTGAAATACTTATTTGTGTTAGTCCACATTTTGGGAGAGATGAAATGATCACTAAAATGTACTTTAAAGTGTGTTACCTTTGAATATGTGTAACCTCTGTAAATGTAGGACGTAGAGTACCATAAGGTATACAGCTGCGCTCTCTTTGCTGCCACTCGGGAGTGGCCGTGGTGTGGAACCTCTGTGAGAGCTTGGTTAGCCATCTCTGCAGAACATTGTGAGTGTAAGTACGAGCCTAGGTATTAAAGCTTATTTTGCAGACAAGATACAGTCTTTGTATGCTTTTGTAGGAATAGAATCTTTAATAGCTTCAAATCCCAAGATGCATAAAAAAGAGGAAAGTAGGTGAAAAGTAGAAAGTGAGACATTTTTTAGTTTTCCTCCCTCCAAATGTAAGGATATGTATGTATTCTTTCCTAACAGCGTTAATATGTATAAATAATTTGTACTTTTAACTTTTGGTACCTGATAATTCCAAGTGTTTGCTTTATATATGCCTTTTAGATGCCCTAATGTGAACCTGCAAAAGCTGCCAGAACAGTGGTTATGGAATGTTTTAGAGGAAATTAAATGCAGTGATCCTTCATCTAAACTCTGTGCTACGAGGCGCAGTGCTGGAATTCCTTTCTACATACAGGTACTTATCCACGGGACCACAGAGCCGTTTGTCTTGACAATAGTGTATTCTAACCCCCGGACGTATAAGGGAGCATTGCGTAAGAGACGCTTCTGTCTTTCCAGTGCTATAGCATTTGTAGCTTGGTTTTAATGTGTGGACTGTATGTTCCTGTGACAGATCTGTTCTCGGAACAAACCCTCTCAGAGGTCAACCTTGTAATAAACAGAGGGTGGTATAGATTTCTGCCTGTTTATTAAGTAGACGGACATCTCTGTGGCACATTCATGCTCACTTCCAAGAAGTGCACATGTTGCCTTTTTTTTTGTTAGAAAAAAAATAGTCTTCCTCCCATTTCAAGACCCTTAAGACTCTATAGGCAGCCAGGGTTAATAGTTTCTTTTGAATCCTTCCACAAAATGTCCATGTATAAAATAATGCTGATAGCAGCTAACATTTATAAGTACTTATTTCACATATATTATCTCATTTAATCCTTCCTCAAGCCCTGTACAATAGGTCCTGTTAGCGTCTGTGTATTATAAATGAAGAAACTGGGACTTAGAAAAGTTAAGTGACTTGCCAAAGGCCACAGAGATAGTTAGAGTGGAACTAAGACTTGAGCCCAGGCAGCCTGACTTCTAAATCCCTCTCTGATCGGTGTGTGTGCATGAGTGTTTGAGCGTGTTTTTCGTTTTAACGCAGATGAAAGCATACTACACATATTGCTTTGCCCCTTGTTTTTTTTCATTTAACATTATATTGTGTTGGCCAAGAAGTTTGTGTGATTTTTTTTTTCTGTAAAAAAATCACTTTTCCACTTTCACCAATAACTTTATTGATTTGGATATTTTGAGTATGTTGGCTATCTCCTGTGTGGTATAATGTTGATTGTTCTCCATTAATGTCTCTGTTTGATCGCTATAAACTTCCATTGGTTTATCCGACTGTTGAGCATCATCCAGCAAGAAATCTCCAGCACCTGGCTGGCATAGCTCAGTGGATTGAGCCCAGGCTGTGAACCAAAGGGTCACAGGTTTGATTCCCACTCAGGGCACATGCCTGGGTTGCAGGCCAGGTCCCTAGTGGGGGCCACGTGAGAGGCAACCACACATTGATGTTTCTCTCCCTCTCTTCCCCTCTCTAAAAATAAATAAATAAAATCTTTAAAAAAAAAAAAAGAAAGAAATCTCCAGCACGAAACTTTGCAAACCACTTTTGACATGTTTGATCAGTCATAGTACCTTCTTCATACATTGCACAGATCTTTTTTGTTGTTGTTGTTTCAGTTGCGCTTTTACCTTTTTTGAAATAATAAAGCGTAATATGCTGAAAATGTTGCTATTTTCTTTCACCTTCAGTATTGAAATGGCTACACAAAAATTTGCCAATTTTGATTTTTTTATTATTTATTATTTTTGGAATTTTTATTTATTTATTTTTAGAGAGGGAGAGAGAAATCAATGTATGAGAGAAACATTGATTAGTTGTCTCTCGTACACGCCCCAACTGGGAACTGGCCCACAACCCAGGCATGTGCCCTGACTGGGAATCCACCCGGCAACCCTTTGGTTTTCAGGCCAGCACTCAATCCACTGAGCCACACCACCCAAGGCAGTATTTTTCTTTTTTGTTTTTAATGCATGCTGATATGACAGCTGTCAGAATACAATCTAACAGAATTATTTCCAATGAAATTAGAGAAACTAAGTGCTACTAGAGCCATCTTATGGGGAAAAATAACTTTTTGGCCAACCCACTACCTTAAAGATTCCTCCATATCAGCACACCTAGCTTTTGTTATTGGATAGGAAAATATTTTATTTTCACAATGTTGAAATTAAGAGACTATCACCTTTGTGAATCCAGAGAATAAAAACTAAGTATTGTCCTCACAATTCTGAATCAGACCCTGACCTGAAAAGGTCTTTGTTTACTCAGTGAGATAGAATTCAGGAATAGGGGTGGTATAATAAAGCAATGAGAATAAGTGAAATGAAGTTTCTGTTTTTTAGTGCCCCCACATTTTCCCTTTCTCCTTCTCATTCTTCCCTCAAATTCTCAAAGTCATGATTTTTTTTTTTTTTTTTTTTAATGACAATGGGCAACAGAGGTTGTTGATTTGATTCAGAGACCATTAGTTCTGCTGGACAGATTTTGGTGACTTTCAGAAATCAATCCCTCTCTGATCTGACCCATTCTGGGTCATCGTGGTTTGTTTTCCTCTCTGTAATTCATTCTGACCTAGTGTATTTTTTCCTTGTTCATCTGTCTGAGGACGAATGTCAGTGCAACGGCAAGGTCTCATTGCATGTTTGTGCTGTGTGCTCCCTCCACCTCTGGTCCCCACATAGTACTAAATACTGGTCGCAGTGGTCAGGACATGCAGTCTATTAGCCTTTCCTTGGGTAAGGCCATACTACATGCACACAGCTCTTAGGCGGGACAGCTGTGGTTCCCAGAAGACATTTCAGTAATTGCATATAACTTTCTTATTTATTTTAGTTAAGTAAAAAATAAATTATTAGATCTGCTCAGAGATGCCCCACTTCCCTTAGCACAACTTGCCAATAAAATTATATTCCTGTTCTGGTGGAAACCTCTGCTGAGTGTTAGCTGTGGGGAGAACACTGCCTACTTAGTTCAGGAGCTTTCCTTTCGTGTGGACAAATACAAGTTTTTTTGAATGGTCATGAAAAAATAGTAGATATGTTTTTGAGCATAAATATGCTGTAAGAAATTTCTCTCTTAAACCTGTTTTGTGTGTATATCTTTCAAGTGTTTTATGGGTTATAAATGCTTCAAAAGAAACTGAGTCACTTGAAACTTTTCACTCATGGGAGCCAGTAGCTGCATACTTAAAGAAATGCCGCTGTTCCTCACAGCCCTACAGAGCCACTAAACTATTTTCTGTCTCCTCAGATATGCCTGTTCTGGCCATTTCTTTTTATTTATTTATTTATTTATTTTTAATTTTTTTAAATATATATTATTGATTATGCTATTACAGTTGTCCCATTTCTCCCCCATCATTCCCCTCCACCCTACACACCCTCTCCCACCCACATTCCCCCCTTTAGTTCATGTCCATGTGTCATAAGTTCTTTAGCTTCTACATTTCCCATACTATTCTTGCCCTCCCCCTGTCCATTTTCTACCCACTATCTATGCTACTCATTCTCTGTACCTTCCCCCTCTCTCCTCCTCCCACGCCCCTTTTGCTAACCCTCCATATGATCTCCATTTCTGTGGTTCTGTTCCTGTTCTAGCTGTTTGCTTAGTTTGCTTTTGTTTTAGGTGTGGTTCTTAATAGCTGTGAGTTTGCTGTCTTTTCACTGTCCTATTTTTATCTTCTTTTTCTTAGATAAGTCCCTTTAACATTTCATATAATAAGGGCTTGGTGATGATGAACTCCTTGAACTTGACCTTATCTGAGAAGCACTTTATCTTCCCTTCCATTCTAAATGACAGCTTTGCTGGATAGAGCAATCTTGGATGTAGGTCCCTGCTTTTCAAGATTTCAAATATTTCTTTCCAGCCCCTTCTTGCCTGTAAGGTCTCTTTTGAGAAATCAGCTGACAGTCTGATGGGAACTCCTTTGTAGGTGACTGTGCCCTTATCCCTTGCTGCTTCTAGAATTCTCTGCTTCATTTGAATCTTGACTAATGTAATTATGTTGTGCCTTGGTGTGTTCCTCCTTGGGTCCAACTTCTTTGGGACTCTCTGAGCTCGCTGGACTTCTTGGAAGTCTATTTCCTTTGCCAGATTGGGGAAATTCTCCTTTATTATTTGTTCAAATAAGTTTTCCGCTTGTTGCTCTTCTTCTTCCCCTCTGGGACCCCTATAATTCAGATGTTGGGACGTTTAGCAATGTCCCGGAGGTTCCTAAGCCTCTCCTCATTTTTTTTGAATTCTTGTTTCTTCCTCGTTTTCTGTTTGGTTGTTTCTTTCTTCCTTCTGGTCCACTCCATTGATTTGAGTCCCAGTTTTCCTTGCATCTCTATCAGTTCCCCATGCATCTTCCTTCATTTCACGTATTGTAGCCTGCATTTTTTCATCTAATTTGTGAGCAAAATCAACCAATTCTGTGAGCATTTTGATGACCAGTGCTTTGAACTGCGCATCTGATAGGTTGGCTATCTCTTCACTGCTTAGAGGAATTGGCTCTAGGGATTTTATTTGTTCTCCTGTTTGAGCCATTTTTGGTGGGTTTATTTTTTGTTTTTTTTTTTAATTTTGGTTTTAGTCTGGTCGCGGCTATTGCGTATTGAGAAGTGGAGCCTTAGGTGTTCCTCAGGGCGGGGCAGCCCAGTTGCTGGGTTGTGACGCTGTATGTGGGGGAGGGGTCTGAGAGGGAACAATGGTGCCTGCTCCGCTGTCTCCTGGATTCCAGTTCCTTCCGCCACTTCCCCTTCACCTGGACCGTCTGCATGTGCAAATGTGGGACCACCTGGTCAGCCAGCCGCCCTGTGCGGCCTCACTGGGTCTGCACAGTTGCCCCCCTGTGCCCGGGGTCTGCCAGCTGCTGCCTGTGGGCCCGGGGACCACCAGCCGTCGCCTGTGCACCTGGGAACTGCCAGCCACTGCTGCTTGCGTTCCCGGGACCGCACCTCCACTTTCTCCTACCGCGACTCCGCCCCTCTTACCGATCTGGATGAATAGTTGTTGGACTTCCGTACAGTTCAATTTTCTATAAGTTCTGGTTGTTTTCTTGTTTCTAAATATTTATTGTCCTTAATTTTGGTTGTTAGAGGAGGCACAGTGTGTCTGCCTACGCCTCCATCTTGGCTGGAAGTCTGGCCATTTCTTGTAAATGCGATCATGTGTGACCTTTTGTGTCTGTCTTCTTTCACTTAGCATAATGTTTTCTTCAAAAAATGTTTTTAGTTATTGATTTTTTTAGAGAAGAAAGGGGAGAGAGAGAGAAACGTTGATCTGTTGTTCCAATTAGCTATGTGTTCTTTGGTGGATTCTTGTATGTGCCCTGACCAAGGATCGAACCTGCAACCTTGGCATATAGGGATGATTCTCTAACCAACTTAGTTACCCAGCCAGGGCCTCACTTTGCATGTTTTCAAGGTTCATCCAAGTTGTAGTACGTGTCAGTACTTCATTCCTTTTTGTTGCCTCAAATGGTTTGATGTTCTATTTTTATGTCCATTGAACATTGGCAAAATATTAGGCACAAGGTAAATAAGCAGCTCTTGAAAATTCAAATATAGGGCCCCTTTCAAGTTTGTAGTATTTTTTTTTTTGTCCTGCAGAGTTTCCAGTGCTACAATTTGATAGTCCTCCAGGTAGAAACTCTTTTGTGAAGAGTTAAATAATTGATTGATCTGCAGGGAGTCTCCAGATTCTTAAATTTAATACTGAGGTGTTTCTGTTGTTGTTTTTTAAGTAAAGAGTATTTTCTTATTGAGTAAATTTGTTACTAAAACTGACTTGCTTAGTTTATCTGAGACCTGCCACCTAATTATGAGCATAGTAGAGTTGTCAACAAGAGCCATTCTCAATCTCTTAGAATTACATAATTAACAAGCAAACTAGAAGTTACCTTAAAGATTCCATGATACCACCTTTACCTGATTTTACAGGTGAAGACTCTGGGGAATGAAGAAATTAAACTACTTGCTCAAGGGCACATGGCGTAATGGACTTGCATGATACCATTGGTTTCTATGAAAGGGATTTTGCATTTTGAGGTTGATTCTGGGAAGTAGCAAGATAAGAGCTGTGTTAACTTTTGCTCTGTTTTTCCATAGGCACTTTTGGCATCTGAACCTAAGAAAGGCAGAATGGATTTGTTGAAAATAACAATGAAAGAGTTAATCTCTTTGGCTGTGCCTACTGATGACTCACTGAGTACAGTCCCCCAGGTAATAACAGACATTACATAAACACTGCTAGGAAGGCAGTGGTTTTAAGTCTTTGCTGTACTTAAACAAAAGAAAACAAAGAACTACCCAATAAAGATATAGAACTCTTAAAGATAGGACAGACATTTGAAACTCATTCAGTTTTTGTTTTTTGTGGGTTTTTTTTTTTATTTTGTTTCATTTTGGTCTTTCCTGTCCACAAAAGAAACTGTTGCTTTAATTGACGTATATTTACCAAAATGAACTACGTACATTTAAACTCTGGTGAAAACATCCAACTTAGTAGATATTTTGTAATACTATTGCATTTCAAAATTTAAAAATGAATGTGCTATCACTTTAAAATTACATGTGGGCTTCTTCAAGTTGATCTACATTTTGTAATTGAGCAGTGACTCTTTCCCTAAAATGTAGTGTCTGACTTTTGGTATATTCAGATTTCAGTTTTAACTAATACGTAGTCCCTTTTAGTCACTGCTAAAGTTGGGTTAAGGATGTGTGGGTCTGAGTGCATGAAGTTGGGTTAAGTGTCCCTCACAGCCCTGCTCCACCCCACTCCAGCCCACCCCACCATAGTAAATGCCTGTCAAATACTTCTTATCTAGGCGTGCTGGGCAAATGCTTCGTGGTAGGACATTCCTACTTATCTGTGGGAGGCCTGTGCTATGTCAGGGAACAGATTGAGAGCTGAAATGTACAATAAGTACATATGGTTTCATTAATCACCTTTCAGAAATGATCATTTTAAGATATTTTCCAATAAAATGTGAAAAATATAGTAACTACTTCTATTTTCCTAAACTATCACTTTTAAAAAGTACCATTTTTTTGTATAAGAACTTCTAAAAATAATAGAGTTTGGTTTTAAAGAGTACTGAATAATTATTGCCCTACTCTGCTTCAAGATCATTAATGGCATTTTCATGATCGTATTTATTAAATTAGTAAAATATTTAAATTTGTCTCTGACCAGTCTCTAGGTGTTAGTTGATGATTTGCTTTCCTTCTCCCCTACCATAGTTTATTTCTTTATTATTTTTATTATGTATCTGTGACGTATTTCAGCATATAGGAAAGTCCAGTGAGCCCTGACTGGAGCGGCTCAGTTGACTGGGCATCACACTGCAAAGGAGACGGTCCCTGGTTGTATTCCCTGTTGGGGCACGTGCCTGGGTCGCAGGTTTAGTCCCCGGTTGGGACGTGAGCGAGAGGCAGCCAGTCGAGGTCTCTCTCACACATCAATGTTTCTCTCCCTTTCTTTTACCCTCCCTTCCCATGTCTCTAAAATATAAATAAATAAAATCTGTAGGAAAGAAAATAAAGTCCAGTAAATAATGAACATCCATGAAACCAGTTCCAAGTTTAAAAAGTAAAACATTGCAGATACAGTTGTATACATTGTGGATACTTCCCCATGCCATTCCCCTTTCTTCTTCCTCAGCTATAATCGCTAATTAAAATCCTTCTTATGCATCTTTTCATTTTTTATGACCTTTTTTTACATAAATGGTATCATCTACACATTTTTTATAGTTTGTTTTTTAAATCAACATTATTTTTTAAGATTAGTAAGAGCCAATTTTTTTTTTAATTTTTAAATTTTTATTGTATTTTTTCCATTTTTATTTAACCCCCTTGTACCCGCCTCCCTCCTGCAGTCACCACACTGTTGTCATGTCTACAAGTCCTATTTCCAAGTTTATTTTAATTTCTGAACAGTGTTTCCTCTTACACAGTCTTGCCTTTCTGCTTGGCATGACATGGTGACCTGCTATAAAGCAACTAATAACTTGTCTGTAAATTCTCTTGAATTTTCTTTGTACATAATTATCTCCTCAGTAAATAATACTAAATTTGTTTTACCTTTCCAAGTCTTAATCTTTAAAATATTTTTGTTATTTCATTGTTCTGCCTGGAAATTGTAGTACAGTTTTGTACAGAAATAGCAGGCATCTTTATGTTGTTCCTGACGTTTGCTGGATTTTAATCTCTCTTGTATCTCATTAAATAAGTCCAATTTTATTGAATGCTTTCAAACATCTTTTGAGAGAAATCTTTTCTTCTAGAATTTGAAAATATCATGAGTTCTTTTGACTTTAATATAATACAATCTTGGCATACAGAGAATGAGCCTCCAATTTTGATATGATGAACTTTTTTACACGTTGCTAGATTCACTTAAAATTTTTCTAAAAAATATTTTTGCGTATTTTTCACTGTATCCATGAGTGAGATTAGAATGTGGTTTTCTTTTTTTGATGCTATACCTCTCCTTATTTTTATGTAAAGTATTTTGGAAATACACATGCAAAGACATGTACAAGTCATATGTGTACATCGGTGAAGCTTTATGGAGTGAACACACTGGCGTAGGCAGCAGGAAGCGGCCCGCTCGAGCCTCCAGCAGCCCCCGCGTGCTCCTTTCCCGGTACCACCCGTTCCCAGAGGGGAGCCGCTGGCCCAGCTTCCACACTTTAATGTTCGTTTTACCTGTTTTTTGGAATTTTATGTCAATGGAACTGTACATTATGTGCTTTTTTGATAAGGTATCTTTTGACCAACATGGTGTTTATAATATCCACCCATGCTATATAATGTTCTTCATTTTCATTACTATTTAATATTATATAATTTATCCATTCTTCTATTTAAAAATACTTGAGTAGTTTTGTTTAATTTTGGAATAGTACTTTTAAGAACATTCTTGTGCTTGCCTAATGGTGAATGATACATGTACATTTCTTTTGAGTAGATGTCTAGGAGTGGTTATTGGATGTGTGTGTATGTTCTGCTTTCACAGTTACTACCATTTACCCAAAGTTGTTGTCCTGGACCGATAAAATAAATTTGGGAATCTTCTCTTACAGTTTGTATGTGATTGAGATGATCTGTTCTTTGAATATTGAACAGATCAATATCTGTTCTTTGAATGTTGGGTAGAATTCATCCATAAAGTAACATGAGTATATAATTTTTTCATTGTTGTGGTTATTTTGTTGTTTTTTTCCCCCTTTTTGGTCTGTGGGTAGTATGTTTAACTGTTGATTTTCTTAATATGATGGGAATATCTATCTAACTTTTCAATTTCTCCTAGAATTTGTTTTGATAAATTCTTTTTCTCTAGGAAATTGTTCACTTTGCTTTAATTTTTCCAATTGATTAAGGCAGTATTATTCATAGTATTACTTTTGCTTTATTCTCTGATCTATCAATAATCATGTCCTCTTTGGTACTTATGATATTATTTTATTCTCTCCTTGGTTAGTCTTGTCAGGGGTTTGTTTGTATTAGGGGGAGGGCAAGAATAGTGTGGGAAATGTAGAAGCTAAAGAACTTATGACACATGAACATGAACTAAAGGAGGAGAATATGGGTGGGAGAGGGTGTGCAGGGTGGAGGGGAATGATGGGGGAGAAATGGGACAACTGTAATAGCATAATCAATAAAATATATTAAAAAATAAAAAAAAGAAAGAATCAGCTTTTGGTTTTGTCAACGCTTTTAGTTGAATCACTGCTATTTTCAAATTTTATGCTCTCCTTGATTTTCTTCCTCTATTTTGAGTTTGATATTCTATTTCTTTTGTCTTCTTAATCAGACTCTTAGCACATTCATTTTTAGTCTTTTTAAATACAAGCATTTATTAAAATTTTTAAGTTTTACTTAACATGTATCCCACAAGTGTTGATTGGTGTAGCATCTTCATTTTTGTCTAGTTCTAAATATTAAAATTTTTCCTTTTTGACCAGTGTTTTAAAGTGTCAATTTTGAAAGTATTTTAAGAAAATTGATTTCCAACTCTTTTCCGCTGTGATTAGAGCATCAGCTGTAAGATATTAATTATTTGGTGTGATTCGAGACTATTTGTGGCTAGGTTTGAGGTCATTTAAAAAAAAAAAAAATGGCCCTGGCTGGTGTAGCTCAGTGGATTGAGCTCGGGCCTGCGAACCAGAGGATCGTGGTTCAATTCTCAGTCAGGGCACATGCCTGGGTTTCAGGCCAGTTCCCAGCAGGGGACACACGAGAGGCAACCCTACATTGATATTTCTCTCCCTCTTCCTCTCTCCTACCCTACCCTTCCCCTCTAAAGATAAATAAATAAAAAATCTTAAAAAAAAAAAAATGAACATTTCGCCCTGATAGGTGTAGTTGGTTGGGTGTTGTCCCACAAAGCAAAAGGTTGCCAGTTTGATTCCTGATCAGGGCACATGCCTGGCTTGTGGGCCTGGTCCCTGGTTGGGGCACATGCTAGAGGCAGCCAGTCGATGTTTCTCTTAAACATTGATGTTTCTCTCCCCCTCTCCCTCTTTCCCTTCCCCTCTCTCTAAAAATTAATTAATTAATTAAAAGTGAATGTTTCATGAAAAGAGTGCATTGTCTCTGTTAGGTACAGGATTCTACATATCTGTTGGATCAAGCTTATTTTTTATTACATTGCTTAAATTTACTGACTTTAAAAATGGATTTATCAGCTATTAGGTATGTTTTATTAAAATCTGCTGTATTTTGCCATATATAATACACACTTCTTTTTCCTTAAAATTTTTTAGGGAAAAATAAGGTACACGTTATACCTGGGTAGTACTAATTGTGTAGGTATATAAATATTTTCAATTATTTTATTTATGCTTATGTGTTAAAAGTGTAGCTCTAGAAAGCAGTGACAATGTCCATATGCCAAATAATACCCTGGAATATGATAATCAGTTTTGCTTCTAAATATAAATAAATAAAAAATTGAATTAAATAATTAAAATGGAAAATGTTTTGTCCTGGAAGTTCGGGCCAAAAACGTGGGTGTGCATTATACACAAGAGCACATTATACACGGCCAAAGATGGTATTTCATTTGCCTGTTTCTTCTTGTAATTTGATAATGTTTTTTGTTTTGTTGTGAAGCTATTGTTTTAGGTGTGTACATATTTGGAATTGCGGCCACCTTTAACCCACAACTAATTTTGAACTTTTTATTCTAGGTTCATGCTTTAAATATCCTTAGAGCCTTATTTAGAGACACACGTCTGGGAGAAAATATTCTTCCTTACGTTGCTGACGGAGCTAAGGCTGCAATTCTGGGCTTTACATCACCAGTCTGGGCAGTAAGCACTTTTGCCATTTACTTTCTTTGATTTAATTTTGCTTCTGAATAGTTTTTAATAAACTAACCTTTCACTGAATGATAAAGAATATATGTACAGCATGTTAGCAAGGAGTTTCTTTAAAGGATAAATCCTTGGATCAAGCAGCACTCTCTCTCTTGGTATTTTATGATTGTGTTCCAGCTCTTTGTTAGCTTATTAACTGTAACTGTTTTCTTACTTTAGTGATTTCTTTAGAGTTTATAATCTATAACTTTAACCTCACAGTCTACCCCTCAAGTGAAGTAGAAAAACCTAGCAATAGGTACTTCCATTTTTCTCCTCCCAATCTTTGTGATGTTAAACTTTTTGCTTTTATGTATGTTGTAGACCCATACTCTATTGTTGTTATTTTTATGTAAACTGTCAGTTATCTCTCTTTAAAATTTACCATTTTAACTATGTTTAAGCGTGCAATTCAGTGGCAGGAAGCATTCACGCTCACAGTGCGGTGCAGTCATCACCACTCTCTATTTTGAGAACTCTTTCATCATCCCAAACCAAAGCGTTGTACTCGTTGAATAGTAACTTCCTGTCTCTCCCTTCCCCTAATACCTGGTAACCAGTGTTTTGTTCTGTCTCTTTGAGTTTGCCTATTCCAGGTAGCTCAAATAGATGAAATCATACAGTATTTGTCCTTTTGTGTTTGGATTATTTAGCTTAGCATATGTTTTTAAGGTTCAGCCATATTGTAACATGTATCATAATTTCATTTCCTTTTAAGGCTACCTGATATTCCATTGTGTGTATATATAACATTTTGTTTATTCATTCATCTGTTGGTGGACATTTAGATTGTTTCTTTTTGGCTATTGTGAATAATGCTTCAGTGAACTTTGATTTACAAATATCCATTGGATTCCCTGCTTTCAGTTCTTTCACGTGTATCATATGGTAATTCTACACTTAACTTTTTTAAGGAATGTTTATCTGTATTGCACAGTGGCAGCACCATTTTATACCCCACTGGCAATATACAGAAGTTCCATTTTTTTACATTCTTGCCAACACTTGTTATTTTTTTATTTTTTATTTTTTATTTTTTTTGATAATAATCATCCTAATGGGTATGAAGTGGTAACTTATTGTGGTTTTGATTTGCATTTCCCTGATGATTAGTAATGTTGAGCTGAAAGCAAAATGGCTTTTAGTATCTTAATTTGTCTTTCTTTTGCCTGCTGTGGGCTCTGGATATCAATGTGTTGAATGATTGCTATAGATATACGCCATCGAAAGGTGTTGAAACAAACAAAACATTAAAATGGGTGAGGTTAAATACTGAGTCACTTTTTTTGTTTTTACAATATGATCACTGTCCAGAAACTTTAAAGATAGTGGGCAACACCCGGTATATCTATTGGATTTAAGAAAATAAACGTATACATGTTTTTTCATGATTCTTGGGATAAACACCATGATGTTATTGTTATCCTGTATCATTATGCCTTCTAAAATAAAGGAGACAAACCTATGGTTTGTAGGTGTTTGACATGTGGCTTTAAAAAAAAGACTTGCAAGGGTAGAGCAGAAAAGAAGCTAGACCTTAATACATTACTTGCAGAACAAAGAATTTTCTAGAAACGCAAGCTTTCCAATTAGCTACACAAATTGTTTCATAACTATATGATAAGTCTCTAACTGAAAGCCAGTATATGCAGTATAGCTTAAGGCACAGACACCACATCTAAAGCGGAATCCTCAAGGCTGCCACCTCTTGCCTGGAAAATCATGCATCTTCCTGTAAGACAGCCATCTGAAATTCTGTCTAGGAGTATTGCATAACTGCGACTGAGGACACAGTGTCTACCTTATGCATTTACAGGAAGTGGAGCAATACCTGTGTACTGTCAGCTGAGTCACAGAAGCAGGAATGTGACTTGACTGTCAGGAACCATACAGATCATGAAACTGATTGCCAGAAACATTGATTTTTTTCAAGACGTTAGATTTGGATGAACAAAGAAATGTTCTCTGTGACAGGGTTTTCAGTGAGTGAAACCTGGTAACTTTTCCAACTTTTTAGCAAAACTAAAAATATCAAAAGAATGTTTTATTTATTTAAAAAGTCTTTTTTGAGACTTTTTAAAAAGTAACATATGTGCACTTCACATGGAACGTTTTCTAGGACAGACCACATGTTAAGACACAAAACAAGTCTCAATAAATTTAAGAAGACTGAAATGACATCAAGCATCTTCTCTGATCACAATGCTATGAAACTAGAAATCAGTCACAAGGAGAACACTAAAAAACACACAAAGATGTGGAAGCTAAGTAGCATGTTATTAAATAATAAATGGGTCAACAATGAGATCAAGGAAGAAATCACAAGATACCTTGAAACAAATGAAAATGAAGACAACAATCCAAAATCTGTGGGACACTGGGAAAGCAACCCTAAGAGAGAAATTCATAGCATTACAGGCCTATCTCAACAAACAAGAAGAAGCTCAAATAAACAATCTAGCTTCACACTTGAAAAGTGTTCAAGTTCTTTCAAGTAAAAGAACTTGAAGTAGAACAACAAACAAAACCCAAAGTAAGTAGAAGGAAGGAAATAATAAAGATCAGAGTAGAAATAAATGAAATAGAGTCTAAAAAAATGATACAAAAGATCAGTGAATCCAAGAGCTGGTTCTTTGAAAAGATAAACAGGATTGGCAACCCTTTAACCAGACTCACTAAGAAAAAAAGAGAAAGGACCCAAATAAATAAAATCAGAAATGAGAGAGGAGAAATAACAACTGACACCAAAGAAATACAAAGGACTGTAAGAAAATATTATGAACAACTATATGCCAACAAGCTGGACAACCTTAGATGAAATGGATAAATTCCTAGAAACATGCAATCTTCTAAAACTAAGAATCAGAGAATGTGAATAGACAGGTTACATCTAGAGAAATTGTAACAGTAATTTAAAAAAATTTCCAACAAACAAAAGCCCTAGGTCAGAAGGCTTTGTAGGGCTTTATAGGTGAATTTTACCAAACATTTCAAGAAGAACTAACACCTGTCCTTCTCAAACTGTTTCATAAAATTCAAGAGGAAAGAAGGCTCCCAAACTCATTTTATGAGGCCAGCATTATCCTAATTCCAAAACCAGAAAAAGACACTACAAAGAAAGAAAATTATAGGCCAATATCCCTGATGAACACAGACACCTAAAATCCTCAACAAAATACTAGTTAACCAAATACAGCAAATGCATCAAAAAGATCATACACTTAATCAAGTGTGATTTGTTCTAGGAATACAAAGTTGGTAAAACATTCGCAAATCAAAAAATGATTCACCACATAAATAAAATGAAAGATAAAAACCACATGATCAGCAGTAGATGCAGAAAAAGCATTTGATAAATTCCAGCACCCATTTGTGATAAAAACTCAGCAAAGTGAGATTAGATGGAGCATACCTAAATATAATAAAGGCCATATATGACAAACCCACTGCCAGCATCATATTCAATAGGCAAAACCTACAAGTGTTCCCCTTAAGATCAGGAACAAGACAGGGATATCCACGTTGACCTCTCTTATTCAACATAGTACTAGAAGTCCTAGCCACAGCATTCAGACAAGAAGAAGAAATAAAAGACACCCAAATTAGAAAGGAAGAAGTAAAATTGCCATTATTTGCAGATGACATGATATTGTACATAGAGAACCCCAAAGATTCCATCAAGAATCCATTCATTTACTAGAATTGGTAAATGAATTCAGCAGTGTAGTAGTATACAAAATTAATATCCAGAAATCAATTTCATTTTTATATGCCAATAATGAACTAACAGAAAGGGAAATCAAGAAAACAATCCTGTTCACAATGGCTACAAAAAGAATAATATAGCCAGGAATAAACCTAACCAAAGATGTAAAAGACCTGTACTTAGAAAATGATAAGACGCTGAAGAAAGAAATAGAACATACAAATAAGTAGAAGCACATACAGTGTCCATGGATAGGAAGAATTAACATCATTAAAATGTTTATACTGCCCAAAGCAATCTATAGATTCAGTGCAATTCCTATCAAGATTCCAACAACCTGTTTCACAGAACTAGAACAAATATTTCAAAAGTGAACATGGAACCACAAAAGGCCCCACATACCAACAGTGATCCTGAGAAGGAACCACAAAGTTGGAGAAACTGTGCTAATATCATCAAACTATACTATAAGGCCATAATAATCAAAACAGCCTCTTACTGGCATAAAAACAGACACATAGATCAATGGACAGAATAGAGAGCACAGAAATAAACCCACACCTTTATAGTTAAAATATCTGACCAAGGAAACAAGCATATACAGTTGGCTAAAGATAGTTTATTCAATAAATGGTGTTGGGAAATTTGAACAGACACATGCAGAAAAATGAAACTAGACAACTTTCTCACACCACACACATGAATAAATTCAAAGTGGATCAAAGACTTAAATGTTAGACCCCAAACCATGAAAATCATAGAAGAAAACATATAGCTGCAAAATCTCAGACATTGCTTATAGGAATATTTTATCAGATATATCTCCCTAGGCAAGGGAAACAAAAGAAAAAATAAACAACTAGGACTACATCAAACTAAAAAGCTTTTGCACAGCAAAGGAAATCATCAACAAAATAAGACAACCCACAGAACGAGAAAACATATTTGCCGGTATATCTAATAAGGGGTTAATATCCAAAATTTATATAGTACTTAAAAAAAACTCAATACCAAAAAAACAAACAACCTAATTAAAAGATGGGCAAAGGACATGAATAGTCACTTCTCCGAAGAGAATATACACATGGCCAATAGGCATATGAAAATGTGCTCAACGTCACTAATCATCAGAGGAATGCAAATTAAAACCACAAAGAGATATCATCTCACACCTGTCAGAATGGCTGTCGTCAATAAATCAACAAACAAGTGCTGATGAGGTTGTGGAGAAAGGGGAACCCTTTTGCACTGTTGGAGGGAATGCAGATTGGTGCAGCCACTGTGGAAAGCAGTATGGAGACACCTCAAAAAATTAAAAATGGTTCTGCCTTTCCACCCAGTGATCTCATTTCTGTGAATATATCTAAAGGAACCCAAAACACTAATTTGAAAGAACATAACCACCCCTATGTTACAATTACCAAGATATGGAAGTAGCCCAAGTGTCCATCAGTAGATGAGTGGATAAAACAACTATGGGACATTTACACAATGGACTACTACTTGGCCACAAAAAAGAAAACGTTACCCTTTGCAACAGTATGGATGGACCTGGAGAGTATTACGCTAAGTGAAATAAGCCAGTCAGAGAAAGACAAATACCGTATGATTTCACTCATATGAAATCTAATGAACAAACTGAACTATCAAGGAAAATGGCGACAGACTCATAGATGGAAAGCAGGGTGTCAGCTGAGGATGGGGCGTGGTTGGGGGTAGAGGGATTGAGGAAAAAGGACTCATGAGTATGGACAGCAGTGTGGTGATTGCTGGGGGGAGGTGGGTATAACAGGACTAAATAATGGAAAAAATAAAGATTAAATTTGTAAATAGTAACACGTGCACTACAGAAATTTTGAAAATAAAGGAAAGCATAAAAAAGTAAAAGTCAGCTTTTGACTGTCATACAAATATAATCATGATTAGCATTCTGATGCATTTTCTTTCTCTTTTATGTGGGTTTTACATGTGTGTAGTGCCATACGCACATATGTATCCACAAAAGACTGAATAAATATATATATAACTGCTCATTTATAGTTTTATTTTGGGAGAATCTTCCTTTTTAATGTTGATTACAAAGGAATCTTGCTGCCCTGGCTGGTGTAGCTCAGTGGATTGAGCGCGGGCCTGCGAACCGAAAGATCGAGGTTCGATTCCCAGTCAGGGCACATGCCTGGGTTGCCAGGCCAGTTCCCGTCAGGGGACATACAAGAGGCAACCGCACATTGATGTTTCTCTCCCTCTCTCCTTCCCTTCCCCTCTAAAGATAAATAAATAAAATCTAAAAGAAAAAAGAAAAAAAAAAAAAACAAAGGAATCTTGCTGTTTCTACTCTGTTTGCTTTATTAGAGAAAATAAGCATCATATCTATAATGATCCATATATTTAATATATCCATATATTAATTTAATAAATTGTTTTCTTCCTCATAAAAACCTAACAAAATTGTAAATTAACATAATCAGTGAATGTGAAGAAGTCTTTATTTTACAAAACAATTTACAACAGCATTCCCTGTTGAAGTCATTTAAAGAGTGATTTGTTTTTTAATGCATGTGAAATATTGGTTTGATTTACAAAAATCTGATTTGTACACATTTCCTCAGGAATATATTGTATGCTTAATGATGACTACATCTGTACTTCTAACAATTATTTTTTTCAGATAAGTTAGGGAAAACACAAGTAAAATAAACTTAATTTTAATTTTTCAATAAAGGAACATTTCCAGGAAGCATTTATGTATATTTTAAATTTGTTTTTACCGATTCCTCAGTCTTTTGTATTGAGATCATATAAATCTCTTGGTCTTTACCACTTATTTGGCATTTTTAAAATAGAGGGGAAATGTATTGTTGTAAACAGCATCAAGCACACCTGTGTGCTTGCAGATGATACATTAAGCACTAGAAAGAGAGAGATAAATAAGACATAACCATAATAATGACTACCGTATTGAGTATTTTCCATGTACCTGGCATCATTTACACTGATGATCTCAGTTAATGCTCAGGACAACCCTGCCAGGTGGATTCTAATATTATAACTCATTTTATAGATAAGGAAGACAAGGCTCAGAGAGGTGAAATAACTTTGTCAAAGGGCACACAACTGTCATCTGCCTGACTCCCATCTGCTTTATGTCAGTGCTGTTATAAAGCAAAGTTGTAGGTGTTATGCAGAGAAGGTGCATTTTACTTATCTTGTAGATTTTTGGACCTGTTCCATAGAGAGCTGGCGATATAGCCTAGTTGCTAGTGTTTTACTGAGTGGTACAAACTTAAAGCAGCAAGAATAAAGGAAAGAGGAACTGAGGCAAGTAAAGAGGAAAGGCAACTAACAAGCAGGTCTGAACCTTGCTGGGAAACTGAGCTGACTGCATAGTCACATGATATATCTTCTAGCCAGGCCTGCGGAGCTCAGCCACCTCTTAGAACAGTCCCCTCTCCTGTCTTTCATTGGTCAAAGTTCACCCCTTGGAGCATTAACCCACCTCCGGCAGGTACTGGCACAACTCTTGGTCAGCTGCTGGAGAAGCCAGATCCCATTCCCTGTGATGCAAGCATCGCATTTGAGTCTGGACGTGGCTGGGTGAGCTACAGCCTGCGTGGGTGTAGTTTGGGCCGTCCCTGGAGTTTGAAACTGCGGCCCCACTACTGTTGAAAACCCTGCACGTAGTAGGGGAGTAATAGGATCTGGTTGATGTGGGTAAATAGTAGAGACTCACTTCTAAGGTGGCAAGAGGGAAGGAGGAGGAACAATCAGGAAGCTATTGTGATAGTTCTGCCAAGAGATGATGGCAGCTCAGAATAGAGAAGTATTAGTAAAGGTGGTGACAACCAATAATCTTGGACATATATTTTGGAAATGAAGCTAGTTTAGTTAGAAATTCAGGTAACAGAACATAATTCATAGGTGTGCATGTATGGAAATAGGTTTTTCTGGGCAGTGTCTGGAAACTGAGACGTTTCTGGGCATTCCTTCTCTTGTGTTCAGTGACTGTGAAACACCTCAGCTGCTTTCCCCGCATCCTCGGGGTAGGACAGGTAACTCATCTTTCCAGCTTGCCCAGAAACTCCACTGAGTATGCCACTTCGATGTCCTTCCAAGACTCACAGTGGGTGTTTATTCCTATCTGGTGTATCTTTAGGTTGCTTCCCTCAGGCCAGTTCTGCTTCACAGTCTGCAGTGGGTTTCAGAGGAAAAGGGCCTTGCAGACCTGCCCAGTAGCACTGCCACATGAACTCCGTGCCTCTGTTGGCGCCAGTGTCTCCCGGCCCTGTGGTAGTTGTGAGGTTGCCACTAGGGTGTCAGGCCGAGGGCTGTGTGGTGTTGAAACCCAGCCGTGCTCTACATTTGAGGCTACATACTTGGGCATGAAGCTTCATTCACTCGCAGGAAGGGAACTGTTTTCCTAATTCATGGATAGGTGGCGCATGGGCTAAGTGAAAGTGTATAGTGTGTGAATAACCATATCCACAGTGATTGCACGTGGGAGGCTCTCCATTCACATTTTCAAATATTTGTCAAGGGAGCATTTATGTTACATAAGAAAAGCCATACACAATAAGACAGTGTATACTCTCCATATGTGTATGTATATATACACACACATACACTTCTACATACATACACACACACAGATTGTTTTGTGAAACCTAATTTTTTTTCACTCACCTAACTCTTCTAGACCTTAAAAGTCTGCATGGAACCTTTATCATGCTAGAAAGGAGGATAAAAAGTGTATGTATTCAGTGAATAGGAGAGGGAATTTTGGTAGCAGTTGTCAATTTGTAGCTATCATTGGGGCTTGGTGGAAAAGGAGGTGAGAGAACAAGAAGGCTTTCTGGTGTTTTCCCTTGTGGTAAGGATTGATTATTGCTAGAGTTATTTGGACTCAGAATAACCAAAACAGTCTGGGGAAAGAACAGAGTTAGAGGACTCACATGTCAAAAATTTTGAGACTTATGACAGAGCGACAGTAATTAGACAGTGTGGCAGTGGCATAAAGATAGATATATATGTAACTCAAAGGGATAGAATTAAGGTCCCTTAAATAAAACCTAACATTTCATTAACAAGGTGCCAAGGCACTTCAGTGGGGAGAATAGTCTGTTTAACATCTGGTACTGGAACTTTTGGATATCCACATGCAAACGAATGAATTTGCTTCCTATCTTACACCATATTCAGAAATTGACTCAATATGGATCAAAGTC
Organism: Glossophaga mutica; assembly: GCA_039655065.1. Taxonomy (NCBI): domain Eukaryota; kingdom Metazoa; phylum Chordata; class Mammalia; order Chiroptera; family Phyllostomidae; genus Glossophaga; species Glossophaga mutica. The sequence continues at coordinate 143,111,575 of CM077308.1, forward strand.
CTAAACGTAAGAGCTGAAATGATACAAACTTTAGAAGAAAACAGTAGGTGTAAATCTCCGTGACTTAGGGGTAGGTGACAGTTACTTACATATCACACCAAAATCATAAGCAACAGAAGAAAAAAGATAAATCAGACTTGCTCAGAATTTAAGTCATCTATCTGGGTTTCAAAGGATATCATCAAGAAAATTAAAAGACAGTGGACAGAATGGGAGAAAATATTTACACATCATATAGCTGATAATCATATATTTGATTAGTATCCGGAATATATGAAGAACTCTTAGAACTCAATGATAAAAAGACAACCCAATTTAAAAAATGGACAAAGAATTTGAATATATGTCTCCAAAAAAGATATACAAATAGTAAGCACAGGAAAAAAACACCTAACATTATTACTCTTTAGGGAACTGCAAGTCCAAACCACAGTGTTATACCATGTCACACCCACCAGGATGGCCACAATGAAAAAGACCACAGCAGCAGGTCACGGGGAGGGTTTGGAGCCCTTTACATTTAAGGTGGCACTGCCGCTGTGGCAGTTCCTCAGAAGGTTAGCAGAGTTACCATATGATCCAGTAGCGCCACTTCTAGGTATGTACCCAAGAGAAATGAAAACATGTTCACACAAAGACTTGTACATGAAAGTTTATAGCATCATTATCCATAATAGCCAAAAGGCAGAAATACCCTGAATGTCCATCAAATGATGAGTAGGTTTTTAAAATGAATCTTTTGGAGGTTGCTATGGTGTGAACTCACTCTGCAAGCTGGTAAATTTGTGGAAATAATTCTCTACTGAGTAACAAGATAATCAAATAGCTGATGATGAAAAGCTTTTTGAAAAAATAGTAGTTTTTCTGAAAACTATAACTAACTAATGGTAGAATATAACCATTATGGTATACATACTGGAATAGGTAATGATGATCATTGGTTGCTAATGAGGGAACTTGGTAATGAATGGATCAGGCGGATGGATGATGGAACTCACTGATCCGTGTTAATGTCACTAAATGACATTGTGTGGCTCCTGCCTCCAGCCCGATGGTGACTCAGACAAGAGAGCTCTCCTTTCGGGGGAGCCCATTCACTTTGGAAAATGGTCCTCTGCAGTTTTTTTTTTTCTTCTTCTTTCTTTTTTTTTTATTATTTTTTAATCAATATTTTTTAATTGTTGATATTGTACAGTTTTCTGTCTTTTACCCCGCCCCAGCCCACCACCCCAGCCCTCCCCACCTTCCTCCCATTTCCATTCCCCATAGTTTTTGTCCATGAGTCCTTTATACTTGTTGCTCTAAACCGTTCCCCTTTTCCCCTGAAATTCCCTCCCCTCCCCCTCTGGTCACTGTCAGATTGTGTCCTCTGCAGTTTTGATGAAGGTGCACCTCTGCCGCCCTCGTCTTGTCTCCAGGCACTCCTGTTTTAACACCACTGCTTCTGGCGGCCTTTGTCGGAAAGTTTGGGTTCGGGCAAGATGGAGTGTGCATTTCTACTTTCCTTCATATGTTTTCGGGTGATTCTTGAGGGGAGACAGGGTCCTAGATGACCAGTTCATCTGAAACCTAGGAGTCTTTGGGAACTAAATCAGTAGACCAGGTAAGAAGTAAGACCTGAGCCAGGGCAGAGGCAGCGTCGACAGAGTGACAGGACAGATTGATTTGTTGTTTGGGGATATTAGGCAAGACGCATAGCAGGGGCTTTATTAATGTGTGTTGATTGTTGAATGGACTCAGTGAATTCATCCAGTTTTAGTGTCTCAGTATAATTTCGGCATAAATTGTGCCCCTGTATGTGTAGCCCACTTCTGGAGTGACCAGGCACGGACTGAGTCAGGCTCGAGCTTCCGGAGGAGAGGTTGCAAACTGGTGCCCAAGAGGTCAAATCCAGCCTGCAACTGTGTTTCATTTGGCCTCATTGATGGCTTTTCCCCTTTAATTTGTTGCCAAAATTTCAAAATAGTGAGATTCTCTGGCTTCCCTTGAAAAGAAAAGACTCCGGCAACACTGGGCTTACACTCCCCCATGGCAACAGTGCAGCCGACGGGGAACAGTGACTTCACTGGACCCGTCCTCTGCTGCTCCTGTCGCTGACTGGTCCTTGTGAGCATTTCGAGTTTGTGGCCGTTACTGCAGTGGCTTCAGAAGCTATTTTCTAAATCTCACATCGTTATTTTTAATTACCTCCCTTCTTTCAATGCTCTTAAAACATGCCGCGTGATTGTGACAGCTATCTCACAAGAGTATAAGCTCTGTGTTGGCGGTTGTGTGTCTTCTCTTTCTGTGCATTCTCGGTGGTGCTGGCGCGCACACACCGTAGTGAGTTCTCTGTGTTTGCACCTCTCTACTCCGGTTTGGCGAGGTAATGGAGGAGGTCCAGTCATTCAGGACATTTTCATGATATAACAAAGCATCTTGATGTATTGACCTGGAAATAGATATGCTCTATTACTATCATTTTGAAGAAATTCATGTTTGTTGATTGTTCCTTTATTTTTAACATAAAAGAATAAGTTGTCTCAGATCATTTTAGAGTTAAAATTACTTTCTTAGGTTACTGGCCTTGTACTGTCAACACAACATTTTGGATATTAATATTATCTTGGCCATATTAATAATGTGGATTATTTTAGTTAGGCTTTATAAATATTCTCTCATAGGTAAATGATTACAGAAAATAAAGGAAAAGAGCTGAGCTTTTTACTGGAATATTCATTGTCAGAAAGGGTATGAAAAATGAATTTATTGTTTTTTAAAGAGGTGTTATTTGGTGCAGTGAGCGCAAGGAGATGATGAGAAGAACAGTTGGTAGTGGTGTTACAGGTGTAGGAGAGAGCTGTGTTGTGTGCATGCAGCTGGATCGTAGAAGTCAATTTCAGAGGATGTTGTTGAGTCATTTACTACAATGGTTTTGAAAACTGTCTTATTTTTATGAACACAAGCCATCTTTTCTTTAGCCCTGCACTAGCAAGTTGGGTAATGATTTCGAATGTCTAGTTTGAATACTGTAAGTGTTGGTTTCATGCCATGAATATTTCTTAATCCTTATTGTGTATTTATCTTTACTTTAGGTGAGAAATTCATCCACACTTCTCTTCAGTACCTTGATCACCAGAATATTTGGAGTTAAAAGAGGAAAGGATGAACTTTTAAAAAAAAATACGTAAGCTCCATCTAATGCTAACTTTACTTTTTATAAAATATTGTGCCAGCCAAAAAATAATTTTAGGTATTTTGATTACTTTTTTAGATTTATCTAGAGCATAACTATATAAATACTATAGTAAATTAACCTATACTGCCAAATTCTAAGTTCTTGGGCAAAAATACCTACTGTTTAATAAATAGATCTTTCAAAGCATTGACAATATTGCAAGATAGCAAGGGCTGAAATGTGGAGCTTGTTTCTCAATACAATAGCTAAAGTTTTTTATTTCTCTCATCTTCAGATATTCCTGAAGTGTCCTGAATTGCTTTTTCTTGATGTGTCATCAAGTACTAGCTTATGTAATAACTTGCTTTTTTTCCTTTTTAAATTTAATCTTTATTGTATTGTTTCCCATTACCATTTAGTGCCCTTATATCCCCTTCCCCCAGCAGTCACCACACTGTTGTCCATGAGTCCCTTTTTCCTTTTTGTTCAATCTGTCCACCCCCTAGTCCCCCAACTAGCTGTCATCTGTTCTCCATCTGTGAGTCTGTCCATTTTCCTTGTTTGTTCAGTTTGTTCATTAGATTCCTCATATGAGTGAAATCATATGGTATTTGTCTTTCTCTGACTGGCTTATTTCACTTAGCATAATATTTTCCAGTCCATCCATACTGTCACAAAGGGTAAAATTTTCTTTTTTATGGCCAAGTAGTATTCCCTTGTATAAATATCCTATAGTTGTTTTATCCGCTCATCTACTGATGGACACTTATTTTGCTTTTATAGCTGGAAGTTTAAATGTTTATGATACAGTCATGAGTAACATGTCTCAGATTACTCGTGCATTAAACTCTGTAACCAAGAGGAACAGTTACAGATGTTGGTGGCACAGAATAAACAATACTTTTCACTTTTAGGTCTTAATTGTGTTACATTTACTCTCTAAGATGTTTTTATGTTAAGGTTTTTTAATGTCTGGAAGGAAATCTGATGAAACACTCTGATTGTAGGTAATTTTTAGATACAGTGCACAAGTTCTGTTGGTTTTTAAAGAGGAGAAGCTTTGAATAGTTTGTTTTTCTCTTAGGAAGATTTATTTAATGGTAGTCTAGTGACTTGCAGATTTGAACACTAGATGTCACTGTTGCTGCATGTTTAAATACTTCCTTCACAGGCTCCAGTTTGTTCCAGTGATCTTTCTCTTGATCTAGAGATAAATCAGGCCCTATTCCTCTTCTACCCAAAAAAGTGGATTATCACACTTTTAATTTAGGTTTTAAGCTTTTGTTTATTAAAATATATTTTCTTCTGATGGAATTAGAAAATATCATGACATAATTTTATTATGCACTGTTGGTAATTCTAGTGAAACTTACTGGTAGTTTTGAATTGTCATTTAAATTGCTACCTATCACCCTATAAAATTCAATAAATATTTAAAAGGAAGGCAACTGGCTATTAGTATGAATCCCCTGAGCATATTGAGGAAATACCAGACAGATTTTTTTTTTAACCAAGTTGTATTTTTAGAATAATGATAAGTCTTGGCGAGATAGCTCAGTTGGTTAGAGCATCGTCCTGGTATGCCAAGGTTGCAGGTTGGATCTTTGGTCAGGGCACAACCAATGAATGCATAAATAAGTCGATGTTTCTCTCTTCCTCCTCCCACTTCTCCTCTTTTTCTCTCTCTCTAAAAAGAGAATAAATAAATAATAAAATAATGACAACATTATTTCTTTGGAAGGATGATTATACTTTTTACTATGTAGCTGGTTCCTAAAGAAATTCTTCCTGTCTGTAGTTTGAAATTGCTAATACTGGTTTCTCCTTAGCTTTGATGATTTTTGGTAGTAATTCTATAAAATGCTAAAAACTTTAAAACAGTTTGGTCATATTATAAGGCCATTATAAATAGTGATATAAATAAAATAGAATATGAGGTTATCAAACAAGTGAAATTAATATTTAAAATAGAACTTAGAAATGAAGAAATGCTTTTTTTCTCTTTTACCTTTTATGGAGTGAATGATTCTTGGTTGTGTAATTAAGTGTGACTATGTACAAGGGAAGTTATCAGATTCATTTCATTTAGGTTTCATCCTGAAGGAGGGTGGAAGAATAGCACAGTGAAACCATACTGTTTTAATCTTTTGCCCAAAGCATACAGATGGGGATGTCTATTATAAATTCATTACTCTTAAATTAGAAAGGTCAAAAAATAGATAACTTTCCTAGAAAGACGGAAATGGAATATTCATATAATTGTTTTGTGGAAAGTTCAAAAGTGGAATTAAGAAGTTGATTTCTTTTTTTTACTGTGATGAACATTTTTGCTAAGAGCTTTTCATTCAATAAACCTAACAGTTGGTATATATCATTATGTACATAAGGCCCCTGTTCTCTGTTTAACCCTTAAAGAGTATATTGTTTGGCAGTACCCAGTAGATTTGCTCTGCAAAACCTTTAGTGTCTTAAATTTGCTATTATTTGTAATGATTCTTCTAGCTGTAGTTTGTTTAATTATGTCACTTTTTGTTGAAATGTTTATATGCCTGTTCCGTGTGGCATTAGCTCCCTGAGGGGCAGACCTTTTCCATCTTTTCTGTGTATACATAACGGCCACTTTACGGATGCTCGTAATAACGAAGTCCTGTTGGTTGGTTACTCAGCCATCGAGTGACCAAACTCAGCTGAGAGACCTCACAGACAGCTAAGTCTGCTTTCCCAACCAGTGAGCGTTCTGCACATGATCTTGAAAATGGATGCTGTTGTTCAGAAGGGGACTGGACATGAAAAGAACATCTGCCTTTCCTACCTAGTGAAAAAAAAAGTCTAGGAGTAAACAGACTTGGTTTCTAGGCACTTTGCTGCCACTGGCAATGACCTTAATAGACTCCCTTACCCACTTTGTACTTCAGTTTCTCCATCTATGTACCAGGAATAACAAGATCTGTGCTCTGTACTCATAGGGCTGTGGTGAGGATAAAACAAACGATTAGCAGTTCATTTTCTTTTAAAATATTGGAAGTCCTATGCAATTAGAGATATAATTTGCTTTTTTTTTTTTCTCTGTTACCACTTTTATTGTACTCATTTCATTATCTTACAGTTACACTGCTTTTTGAGGACAAGGTCAGTATCTTACCCATTTCTGTATATCTGCTGCCTAGCGTACTGTCTGGCATGTAATAGGCATAGAGAAATACTTGCTTAATGAATAAGTAAATTTTATTACTAGAGAAGAGGTAAGAGTTCTTGTTCCTACTTCTGCCTTTGTTGCCATGTACCCACAATAACCAGCTGAGACAAGTTAGTTAACCTCTCTGGGCCTTGGTTTTTTCCCCTAGGAGGTTTGCACTATCCTCAGTGTCTTGTGTAAAATACTCAGCTGGGGCTTTGCGTGATTGTCACTAACTTACGAGTTTGGTAAACTGTATTCCCAGTGCCTAGAACAGTAGTCTCTTCGCAGTAGGGACAAGTTCCCTTGTCATACGTAAAGAAAGGAGGTGTTCTGCTGTCCCATCCTTAAGTATGTAGTGCGCATGCAAAGTGACTGAACTCTTAAGCTTGTTAGTCTTATTCTAGATGTGTTCTTTGGATTATGAAGAGTGAGAAAACCTGAGTTTTTAAATAATGTTACTACGTTTAAATTTTCTAAAGCCTCATTTCTTTCTCTTTGTTATTACCTCACTGACTTGGCCTGAATAGTGAATAATTAATTCTGTGTAGAATCAGAACTTGCCCAGCTCTGTGATCTGGGGGGTGTGCTGGGTTCTCCACTATAGCCTCCGTGTGCAGTGCAAGTGGGCTCACCTTGAGAGTCCGTCATTCCACCTTATAGGGCAGGGGCTAAGCAATGTGATCTCTACCTCTAGGTCTTTCCCTCTGGTGCCCGTGTGTATTAACCTTCATCTATTCTAGGCCTAGGTTAATGACAAATACCAACACACAGCAGTCTGAAAGCTTTGTGTTAGACTTTGCCAAAGCCCTATTACAGGTGCTCAGTGCACAGAGTGTTGTATAGCTTTTGCCTTCTCTTTATTTTATATCAATCATTGAGCCAGTGTGAATTTGTAAGCCTTTGTCATGAATTCCATTGACATGATAAAGGGGTACAATAAAACTTGGAACTTGCTCAGGGAGTTTACATTTCAGTTTGGGAAACAAAAGCTGTTATTTGTAAAACAGATACAGGTAGAAGACAACATATAATAGTTGCGCAATGTGAGTAATGGATGTATTAGAAATTCATTAACAGGAGAGTTGAGTGGAGTATTTGGGAGAAAGTAGTGTTCTTATTGAGCCTGGGAAAGAGGGGGTTTGGAGGTACATAGGTTGGAAATACATAGGTTAAAAGAAAGGAACAAGGGCCTGGATGGGTAGCACTGTTGGTTAGAGCATCATCACGATACGCCAAGGTTGCGGGTTCAGTCCCCAGACAGGGCACATACAAGAATCAACCACGGAATGCATAAATAAGTGGAACAACATATGAATGTCTCTCTCTCTCTCTCTCTCTTTCTCTCCCACTCTCTTCCTCCTTTCCCCTTCCTCTCTCTCCTTCCTTCCTCCCTCTCAAATCAATAAATGTTAAAAAAAAAGAGGAACAAAAGAATAATAATTTTCTGTGTTGTTAAGTACAGTCTGTATTCTTTCTTGTTAGAGAGAGTTTATATTTAAATAAATAGCTTAGTGCATTTATAAAAGCATCACTAAGTATAAGATCATTTATAATGGCAATTTTAGAAGATGTTAAATTGTATTTGTTTTATTATCCTGAGTATAAGTGACAGAGAGTTTTTTTAGTTATTTCTTTTAATATCTGAGTGGTCTGCGTCTGGAAGGATCCTCTGAGGGTCATCTGATCTAGTCCAACCACTGCTTGTAGACAGATTCTGAAGCAATTTCCAGACAGACTGGCTTCTCTTCTGTTCTTCCTGTTTTCTAGGAAGAGAGAGATTCCACAAGTTGCTGTGGTCACCCACTCCATTGTTTAGGAAAGAATTGGACTCTCCAAACTAAAATTGAGAACTATCGGGCAGCTGGGTTTTTACATTTTAGAGAATGCAATTACTAGAGTTTAGAGTAGCTTTTTTGCTTTGAACCACATCGTTTGTAGGAAGTGCCTATTTGGCCAAACTGAAAATCAGAATTTTCTTTGATTGTGGCCAGGACAGCCTTAATATCCTCAGACCTAAAGGAGTCTCATTTTCTCCATTTAACAAGCACTTACTACGTTTTTACCCTGGGCCAAGCCCTCTGCTGGGCACTGGGATCCAAAGATGAACCAGACATGCCCTCGGCCCTAAGGAAACTGGCAGTCTGAAGAAGAATATGGCTGTTGTCTGCTGTGTCGGAGCCTCTGTTCCACCTGAACAGAGAAGGAGGTAGGATTGTGTGTTTAGTGCCTGTTTGTGTACTTGGCACATGCCAGACCAGTTATAGGCATCTCATTTAGCCTTTATCACGGCCCTGCGGAGTGGACGGTCATCCTAGTTTTACAGAGGGGTAAAACTAAGGTTAGTGACATTAGTTATTTGCCCAAGGCCATATTGCCTGAGTGGCAGAACATAAACCCAGTCCCATCTGCAGTGCACCTGCAATTTGCACACAGCACTCACAGCTCCCCCGTGAGCAGTGAGTCACCTTTTTGGAGTCGGGCTTTAGATTTTACTTTGTCAGACACTGTGAGAAATGAGTCCTTCACCCAGAGTCTCAACGTGGATTGAGAAGCTCCCTTCTCCCATGTGGCAGGTTGATTTTAGGAGGAAAGATGGAAGGGGGCCAATGAAGAAGTTTGTTTTGAAGTGACTTTAACACCCTTTCTGTGGATCATGCCTTTTGTCCTAAGAATGTTCCCTTCCTCCATGAGCTCCACACTCTGTTTTCATGCAGACAAAGAGAAGGTGTGGGAGGCACAGGTCACCAGGGTCCTAATGTCGTGTGGTGAGGCCAAGAAGGTAGAAATCTGTCGTTTTGGTTGGCATGTAAGGGATTGATTAAATTACTCCAGTAGGACGTTGGCGTGGCCGGTAAGACATTTACGTCAGGAAAATTCTTGTATTTGATGATAGTTCGATTTGCGGGGAGAGGGTTTTGGAGTTTTCTGATAATCCTTGCCTATGGTATGGTGCCTTCTAGGGTTAGCCTAATGTTTTTCTGAATCTATGCTTATACTTTTCATTCATGTCTTTAATAAAAATATAATTGCTATAAGTATTATTAGTTCTGTGTTTGAGAGGACCTAAGAAGCCATCTAGTCCTGTTCTCATTTTGCAGATGTGAAAATTGAGGTGCAGAAATGCTGAGTGATTGATTGTTCAAGGTCACACAGCCAGTGCTAGAAATACATGCAATGGTTACTATTAGCTCCCAGCAAGCTCAACTAGAACATTTTTAAAAATTAGCTGATTATTTATAAGTGCAGTTTCTACTAGCAACAATAATGCTAGTTTGGATTCTAATAATGTGAAATTAAGTTTAGAGCCCCAGGGCTCTGATACGGTCTGGAGGAGCCATTCACGCATTTCCCACAGTTGTTGGTAGAACCTTCCATCTGACTCTTTAGGCAGAGTAGATAGTGGAGAATTCTTGCAGGCTGAGAAGTAAGGTCTTGTATAACTCTTGTTAAGAAGTTCAATATATGAATTAAGTCTATACTGACACTTTGGCCTACTGAAAAGTTTCATGTTTCAAGTTTTTGTTCATTCTTAGTTTCATGGATTGCAGGTAGGAAAACCACAGATAAATTTTTAACCAAAAAAGAAGCTCTTAAAAGATACGTCCATGAACTTGAAGTGGGAATTAGTCATTGTGTCCTTAAATATTGACTCTTGCATGGACTAAGTATTCTTTGTTCCTAAGTACTGCTTCAGGCCACTGCCTTCTTTAATAACTGAGGCATTGTTGCTGTAGTTTGAGCATGTTCTATGGAATTTTGGCAATGTGTGTATCCTCTTTCTGCATATTAGTAAAAGCATGAGTAAATATTTTTTCTCAGCTTTGGTATTTTTGTAGCTTACATTTTAAATGAACCAGACTAATATAGTGTAATACCAGGATTACATAATTCAGGACATCAGGATTGCTTCCAGGGCTAGGCGATCACAAGCAGTGTTTGTTGCTCGTTTAGTACCTGGAGAGAAATACTGCAGAACCACTTTCCAAATGAGAAAGTGGAATCAAAGGGGTTAAATCCAGAGAAGACAGTTTCTTTGGAACCTGGGTAATGTTATAAGGAACTTGGTCCTTATAACTATTGATTTTTGTAATGTATAGTTTAGAAATAACAGAATTTCCAACTATTGTTACATGCCAAACTTTTTTATAAAATACAATCAATAAGATTTTTTCATTGAATACTGTGTACCTTGGCACTCTGATATGTAAAAAAGTAGTTATTACATGGTGTTGGATTTGAAGGAGTTTGTCACTTATTGAAAGATAAGACCAACACATGAACTAGCTTAGGGGAAAAAATGAGTGTCAAACTCTGGTACTGTTAGGCCATAGGGCGGCAGAGGAGGATGAGGTCAGGTTCATGTAGGAGTTAGGGCTTAATACGGACTTGAAGGATGGGCAGGATTTGGGTGGATAGAGAGGAGGGTGTTGCATATGAGGTTATATAGCATGAACAAAGATGTGGAGATCGGAACACACATTGTCTGTCTGTCTGAGAGGGTTAGAAGATAAACTAGACTAGGACAGAAGGGACATTATGAAAACATGTATTCATTCATTTTTCCCCCTAGAGCAAGGATTCATTGAGTACCTCTTCTGTGTAAGCAAAGCACTAAAATAGGTTCTGAGACTATCTCATTGTGTAAAAGACATACCAAGGAGGCTAGTTTGGATTTTTATATGACATTAGGAATAGTTTAGAAGTTTTTGTATTGGAGTATTCCACAAGAAAAGCATTGTCCTAGGAATCATTTGACAGGTGATTGCATTCTGTGTCCCTGGCTGGTGAGACTGGAGAATGTTATGCAAGACCCTTGAAGTGACTCACTTGTGAATACCTTGTACTGTGTAGATTGTTATGGCATGGCTCCAGCTTGGTGCGATTATTTCGGCATTCATTCTTTTTTGTTAACTTCTAACTTGATTAGTGGCTATGTTAGAGGGGAATGTGACTTACATTTTAAGGATTACTAGTTTCCTCAGTATTGAATGATATTTAGTGAAAAATAGATTCTAGAGTCAAGTAAGTTTCCGAAATACTGAATTAAAAAAAAATTCCTTAGGACAAGACTTTTGAAAACATTTAATATGCTGTCATGTGTTATGTGAATCTTCAAGAGTGTGACATATGCTCAATAACATTCAGTATCCCCCCCAAATTATTCGTCCATGGAAAACTCTTTTTTAAAGAACATCTATTACCACCTTGTGTTCCATCAGACATAACTCGGGGGATTCTGGTTAAGGCATGTGAGAGGCATGTTTCCGATCATTAGGAACGGTACCATCTGTGAGAAGGGGAAGTATTCATTTCACATATATCTTGGCAACAGCAGAAAGGCTTAGTTCTACTTGCATTTAAGTAAACTATAAATTTTCCCAAGTTGTCAGAGAAAAATTTACAGTAGTATCCTAGCATATAGTAGTCAATAAATATGAATCAGCAAATATTTTATTTTAAAGATTTTGTTTATTTATTTTTAGAGAGAGGGGAAGGGAAGGAGAAAGAGAGGGAGAGAACATCAATATGTAAGAGATACCTCAATCTATTGACTGCCTCTTGCACGCCCCCAAATGGGGATCTGTCCCACAACGCAGGCACATGCCATGACTGGGAATTGAACCGGCAGCAGCCTTTCAGTTTGTAGGCTGGCGCTTAATCCACTGAGCCACACCAACCAGGGCTAGATATAATCAATTTCTAAGTCAAAAACTGCTACTACGCAGTATGCAATGTCTCCCTGGTCCATAGCTAATCTCTGTTTGACAAGCCAGCAGAATGTTCGCATGGTTTTTATTACAAACCCTGATGTGCACACATACTATAATACGGAGTTTTGTTGTTGTAAGGCTGCATGGTTTGAAGTCAAATGATCTTTCTAAATTTATTGGAATTGGTACTTAATTATTTTGATTTATGAACCAAAAGTCCCTATTCTGTTTATATTGAGCGTGGATTTTTGATGTGACTTTTTGGCCTCTGAACCCAAATTGATCTTGTTCTTAGTCTGCCAAGTTTCTCTCTTCTCTCTCCCCCACGCTGTTACCGTTCTGTTCTGTACAAACTGCCTCTGGAGAAGAGGCACATGGGGCTGTCCGTGTCAGGGCAAACCAGCTGCCCGGACAGACGGTGGGGTCAGACTGGCTGTGTTTGGCAAGGTCAGTGAGTCTGATCCAGTTGCTAAAATCTTCGAGGTCTAGAATTTTCTACTCTATAAGCACAGTTCTACAGCCATCCATTGCCCTTAGTGCACCTTTTTCTTCCTTGCATTTATCTCTGTGGTCACTCAATTTATGAACAACTGATTTAGATACATAAAAATGGTCAATTACAGACTTCCTCCTTTTCATTCACTTGACCCCCTGCAGTCAATGCCCTCCTAGGCCACTAGTTCCAATTTCAGCAATCGGCGGGCCTCCTTTAGGCGATCCAGCATTTTTTTCCTTCATCCTTCATTCAACAAACACACTGAGGAGAGTACAGACATTTATAAAATAGGGTCTAAATATTTGAAAGACAGCAAAGAATAGAACTTAATGGTAATGCAAGGTGGAACCCCATAAGGACTCTGCTTGTTCCTTTCCTCTCCTTTGGGGAGAGTCCGCATGCCGCTCCCATTTCCTCCCTGCCTGCCACTGCATAATCACACCTCTAGGAAGCTCTTTGTCACAGTCTTCAAACCCCTTCCTCCTCCTCATCCCAGTGCTTCTGCAGTTTAGGCAGGAACATCTCACCTGACCATTTCTTCTGTACCTTGCTGCCTTCTTTGTTCTATCTGCGTGGCAATAAATGATTCAGAACCTGACCAATAGACATTAGAGCAGTACCCCCTCTAGCTCCTACCTGTATTTGGAGGTAAAATTCTGTGCATTAAAAAGTATCACTGTCTTCTGAAAGGGGTGAGTGCCCAATTTTCCCCAGAAACACACCACAAGGCAGTATCTCTGTCCCCTTTATGCTTTTATTGAGCCAACTTTTCCTGAAGCTTCAACATTTTAGGTAAATAAAAGAGAATTTCTCTTTCCTTGGGTGTTCTCTTGCTTTGATTAGTTACTACTGTTGCAATAGCATAGGTTTTGACTTTTTATCAATGTAAGTGTATGATGTTTCAATGGGAAAGTGATAAGATTTCTGTGGACTACCGGCAGTTCCACTGTTTATGATAGGTACATCTTTGGAAAAACATATTTCAGCTGCCATATGATCATTTGTAAGGTGTGGCCTTTCCACAGATGGACATAGCGTTCTTAATTACTTGCTCGTCTTTACCGTTCCTGTTTCCAGCTCTGACCACCTTCAGAGTCGTGCTGCTGCGCACTGCCAAACTGCAATTTCACTACCCCGCCAGGAAAGTGGAATTCCATGGGATTCAGGGCATTTTCTGTGGAGGTTTCTTTCTCTAGAAATCTCTTCCTGCCCCTGCCCCCCCAGCCATTAAATTGAAATTTAATGATTCTTCAAAGTTTTGTGTGTAATCTCACTCTACATTTAAAAAATTACATTCCTTATAAAGGACCTATCATAATTTACTTAGTAATTCTCTTACTATTAAATATTTAGTTTTCCTCCTAGATTTTTAAAATTATTAATAATGATGTGATGTGTAACTTTATTTACAAAGTATTGTGATATGTAGGGTTATTGCTTGCAGATAGATTTTCCACATGGAGTTTCTTGGTAACAGGGTATAACTAGTCTTCAGATTCTGTTTATGTATTGTCAGATTTCTTGATAAATTGATCATCTTGAAAAGGTTTCTCTGTGTTGCCTTCCCGCTCAGGAATTTTCATAGGCTCTCTGTTGCCTGTGGTCTAAAGTCCACACGCCCTCACTGGCCTCTTCCTTCATTGTTAAACCTTTTTCTTTTTGTTTTAACCAGCTGCCTACCAGTGAGCGTTTACATTCCATCTAAATTTTCCACGTTATAAAAAGGGGATCAGGGAATATCCTCATGTATTTTATAGCTTTGTCCATGTTTTTTGGATTATTTCTTTGGGATAAATGATCAGAAATGGAAATACTGGGTTAAAGAATATAAACATTCCATGAAAATGATAGCCATACTTCTTTTAAGTAAGAAGATATCAATTTACAAATTTACCAGCATATATAATCTTCCTAGTAATTGGTATTATTTTTAATGTAAGTTTAAAAGAATGTGAGAGGGAATATTGCCATGTTGTTTCGATTTATATTGCTTTTATTACTAGTGAGGTCGAACATTTGTCCACATTATTCGTTGGTTAATTGTATTTTCTTCAGCTTAGCTTTCAAGGCCCTGTACAATTTGGACCCGCCCTTTTCAACCTTATCTCCTGTTATTCAAACACACAAGTATTTGTTAAACTCCTGCCAACTACCAACAAATACATATACTCTAAGCAAGCTAATTTCCCTCCTGTTCTTTTGAACGTTAGGATTTTTCTTTTTGCTTTTGTTAATGATTTTCTGCTCCTGAAATCTCTTCTACTTACAGTATGCTGATTTTCTCAATCCTCTGAGGCTCAGGCTGAGTCTTTTCTCCTCTGGGAAGCCCTCGCTGACCTGGCTGGCCTTCCTTGAGAGTGGGGCCTCTGTCTAATGCTCTTCCCAGCCCACTCCCCCCCCCCCCGCTTTTTTTTAACCTCAGTGCCTAGGAAAGGGTCTGCCTGGCATAGGAGACAAAAAAGCAACATGTTGATGTTGCTAAGAAAAAGTATTGAATATGTTCTGTCAGATCTAGATTTTCCTTTTGGCTCTGACTTTGGGCCAGTTTTGTAGTCCTTTGAGCCTCAGTTTCTTTATCTCAGCATCATCACGAATTGGGGATAGGATCTGAGTTGCGAAGAGTAAATGTGATAATGCTTATAAAGGGCCTGGTGCTCTCGTTCAGTGAGAATTGTTTTCAGATTAATTGGTTGGGTAAACTGGTCCTCCAGCACTCCTTCTTCTCCCCTTCCTTCGCACTCTTCCTGGTGTGCCCCAGAGTATGTGTACTGTCTCTTTCTTGTGTTGGTAGTCTTGTGAGTTAGCTGTGTAATCTCAGGTGAAGTCCAAGTTCTTACAGGGAAGGATTGTGGTTTCCGTTTGTTTCATATCCTGAAGAATGCACAGGTGAATACAGATCGGATGAGTGTAGTTGTGCAGCTTTGGTGGCAGTGAAAATGAGGGCAAAGCCGCGATGAGGACCTTATTTTTCATGTTTTACTAAAATCTTTACTGGATTTTACTCAGAGAAATTGCTTTATCCCAGGGCCTTTACAAAATGTTTAGTTTTGTTGCTTGTTCAGCCAAATGGAGTTAGTTATTCAGGAGAAAATGGTAAAAATATCCAGATAACACCACCGGATTTCACTTTTCCATGCAGTGTTTCAAAATGTTGTGTTCATTAGTATTTGTGAGAAACCTTTGGTTAATACCACAAGAAGCCATAAACTAAACCAGATTTCCCCTTTTTTAACTTTCACATGACTTGGATTAACAATGGTGTTACTCCTTAATTTACACCTGGGATTTCCAAATTGTCTCAAAAAAGCTGGAATAATGATTCATATTTAGTTACCATGGAGACTGGGTTATTTTCATTTATTGAAAATGTAAACAACAAAAAAATATCCTGAATAAAGATCTCCATGTATTTTAACTAGTGACACATGCTATGATCAGAATTTCTACTTAAGTCAGGCATTTTTGACGTACACCTCAAGCCTCGCAATTAAGCTTTATGCCTTTCCAAGCATAACAGTTAACCAATAAACCCAAATATCAGCCTGGTCTGGCTTAGCTCAGCGGTCTTTTGATTTCTTCCAGTCTGTTTGATGTGGAGGCTTATTGAGATTTATCTACTGAGCTGTTCACAGTTTGTGGGGCTGAGAGCACTGGCTACATTATATAAGATTCCATTAGTGACAGGAGAGGGTAGGTGGTCACCACAGTGGAGATAATTTAGTCATGTACTGGTCATGGCTCTGTTGAAATTTTTAAGACTTTTGTCAGGCATTTTAATTAATACTAGTGATTTTTCTAATTTCCTAGTTTATACTGTAAGCCTCAAAACAGATGGAATTTAACTGGTTCAATTTAGTGGAAAGTTTTTTAACTTTCCATAGAAATCTCTATGTAGATTTTGAAAACTTTATCAGTTATTTGGATCAGTTTATCCACAAGGGAAATAAAAATAGAGATACATTGTAATCAATTGTAAACATTTGCTATGTGGGAAGTCAGACAGCATTCCCTTAATATTGTTCATGATAGTAGTAGCATCAGTATACCCAACTTTATAACATAAAGGCTGCAAAGCACTTTTCGTATACTACCTCATGTAGTCCTGGTAGGAATACTCAGTAAAATAAGTGTTATTGTCCTCATCTTAAATAATACACTTGGAATATACATTGTTAATTGGCTACATATCTTATATCTAATATGAAGCAGATCTGGTGTTCAAATTCAGATATGACTCCTAATCCAGTTATTTTCCCATTTATAGAACACCAAAGCTTTTTTTTCTATAATATACAGTGTTTCCAAAAGTAACAAATTCTGCCAAGTAGATTTTCAGTCGCATCTTCCTTCCTAAGAAGTAGAGTAAAATGACCCATGTTTACCTTGCTGGACATAAGAAAATAAGACCATATGGAAAGAATAGTGAAACATTGATTCTTTCTGTCTCTGATGCCCCCTATCAAATGGGAACAATACTAGCATTTTCCTCAAAGGATTTTGAGGCAGATTAAGTGAGTTAATGCATGCAAGGAAATTAGAAGTGTGCCTGGCACAAAGTAAATAACAATACCTTTAGCTATCGTTACCATTCATTTACTCAGCAGTGTTTGTAAACCCACTGCCATGTGTCAGTTAATGTGCTGGGCTTCGGGAGATAAATAAGTTCAAGTCTTTGCCTTCGTAGGGCTCACAATCAAGCGGTGTAGACACACTTCAAACTGCATGCCATTGTAGTGCATGTTCTGTATAGAGGCATGCACAGGGAGATCTGGAAGCACGGAGTAGGCTGAGGACCAGCTGTCAGAGGAGACTTCCTGTAAGAGACCTGGCCTGAGCTTGAAGGATGAGCAGAAGTGAAGAAAAACAGTAGGAGATGGGAGCCAGGAGGCCAGGTGATGGTGGTGAAACGTTGGTATGAACCTGTTTCTTTAATCCAGGATAGCTTGAGAATTTAATATGCTGATAAGCACCATGATTCTAATCACAGTGTAGATGTTCTAAAGAACACACTTTGGGAAACTCTGGATGGACAGGGTGGTGAGAAGTGAGTTCAGGTGAGAACTGGGGTGGGCAAGGAGGATGGAGGATTAATTAAAGGTATTAAGTCAATAGGCTTGACAGGGCTTGATGAAAAATGAGGGGACCAAGGAAGAGGAAACCACACCATACTGTAGTGAGTCAATGGCAGATTTTAGGATTAGGACAGTGTCTGGGGCTGATGGTGGCATTTACAGAGGTAAAGATTTAGGAGAAAGAGTTTGGGTAGAGGGTGGGGATTCCAAGTTCAGTTTTGTATCTGTGTATCAAGATGCCTGAGGGACATCCGGTGGAATTACATCATTAAGCAGTTCAGTATACTGGGTCTGGAGCATAGGAGTGAGTTCTGGGATGGGTGAAGGAGTCTTCTGTGTATAGATGATATTTTATTCCAAGAGAGTGAACGGTAGAACCCAGAGTAGTGAGGAAAGACTCCTGAGGACATCACTGTTTAAGTGATGTATGGAGGAAGAGGATCTCTTAGCAGAAATGGAATATTTCAGTGATCTGATATTCTTTGGGAGATGCTTGTCTGTTCCCCTGTGGTCCTTTTTTAGGATCCATGAGTGTTTTGTTTTGTTTTGTGTTTTGTTTTGTTTTGTTTTGTTTTGTTTTGTTTTGTTGGAAAGTGCCTGACTCCACCCATGCAGGAAATCTACTTTGTGGTCTACTCCTTCTCCCAAGAATCTGGGTAGTTGCAAAAAGAGGCACTCACCCACACCCTGAGCTCTGGGAGGAGAGCTGTGTGATATCCTGCCCAACCCTTCTGAGCTTAGTGGGGGAAGGTGAACCATCTTGCATTGTTAAGTTTTTGAGTGTTAGGTCCTTAAATGTAACTGGAGAAATAATGAAAGAGAAGTATTCCACTGGATTAAATGAGTTCAGTGGATTTTAATTTTCTTGATAAACTATTATTAAGAAATTGTTTTGGAGATTTACTCTTTGAGTAGGATTAGCTAACCTACATTTTTCATTTGGATAAGTAGTTCTTTAATTAGAAACCAAGATTTAGGGAATAGTTTCCCATTGCTTTATATAGTGTAGAGAAGGTATGTGAAACTGCCAAATGAAGGTTTTCCTCATGGTAGTGAGGAGCAGGGAAAACGAGAGGAAATTATAATATATTAAGGGAAAGGATTCTGTTCATTCAGTGTGCCTGCTTTTATCTTCAATTCTGGAAGTCTCTGATGGCAGGGTTTTGTGTTTTTTTTCCTTCTCTATTCTTGTTGTGCCAAAAGTTGCATATTTCTGGCAAAATGTTCATTACTGGCTTGGGGTGTGCAAGAAATCCTTTGCCAGAGAATTAAGCAAGCAGAAATCTGTCAAAACAAATATTCTAGTTTGAAAATATAGTCCTGCGGGGGAGGGATGAAGGGTGGATAGTGGAGGAGGCCAGGGCATGTTCTAAGGCTGAGTATTTATTTCATAAGAATCCTGTGTTCTGAAAGGCTGTTCCTTGTAGGAATGCTAGAGGAAGCAGGATTGTGGTGCATTAAATGGACTGGTGAGCAAGGATGCATTTTCTGGGGAATTTTGGTTTGCTCCTTGTGCTTGGTATTCAGCTCAAATGATGACAGCCTTTGCTAAGAGTAAAACATTTTGATTAACAAATAGCCTTTTTAAATTTAATTCAAGAGGCATTTAACAAAACTTATGTTTACAGGGGAAACTCTCTCAGGCCTGAGGGTATTAAATACATATAAACAAACATGCACATAGACATACAGTCCCCTTCATAAGCATTTATTTGGCTGGGAAATGTGACTTAATATAATTTCAGTCTTAAAGTATTGGCTGATTGATTCAAAAGAGCAAAAAGAACTTTTTTCCTCCTAAGTTTTCTTTCTACTTCTTCCCTGTTACTTTTTTAAAAATCACTTTAAAGAAGAATAAGATTATACATTGGCCAAATGCACAATTTTTCGATTTCTTTGCCATATTGTCGCTTAAAGCTACTGTTACAGAGTTGCTCTTGGGGTTGGAGGAACACAGGCTGGCATTTTTGTTATTTTCCACTGAGATGGTGGTGGGCGCTAACTAGCAGTGTTAAACCTAAAGGATGAAAACCATTGCATGCAAGAGTGGACTTTCAGGATTTCCCCACTATATATCTGCATGCAAGTGATGTCATTTTTTTTTTTTACAATTTTTATTTTTATTTTTTTACTTTTTTAGGGGAATAAAGGGAATAAAAAATGGGACAACTGTAATAGCATAATCAATAAAATATACTTAAAAAGAGATTTATAAGAGATTATTTGAGCCAAATTGACGACATGCCAGGAAGAAAGATCTCAAATATTCTCTGATACAATTTTTAAAATAAAATATACTACATTTACTATTGAAATGAATGATCATACATAATGGAATGTATTACTAGCGAAGGACAGTCCTCAAAATAGTATTAATAAAATGCAGACTCATTTTATTCTTATCTCCTTTTGGCAAATTTTAGACTGGCTGCTATACATAAGCAGTTCAAGGAACACATGCCTCTTTCCAGAGCAGTGGAAAGGAACCTTGCTGTTCTTGGATTCTCTGATTTGATATGCATTAGTTACTGGAAGAAACATTAATTCATGCAATTTTTTTAATTTTAGTAATTCAAAAGAATAAAAAATTTTCAAGGGGTTGAAAAGATCACGGTCCACCATTGGAATTTGCCTTTAGTAAATGTAACATTTGTTTTCTAAAGAATTATAACAACATACTTAAATTCCAGAACAGTAAGCAAAATAGCTTAAGTTCACTGACTTGAAAAAACATTCTTTTATACTGCACGGTTCTAAAATAAATACTTAAAAGAAACAGAGAGCAAGCCATTCTATCTTGGATTTCATTTTCCTTCAGATAGAACAGCTAGAACAAACATTCTTGCTAGTTAACATTGCCTGTGTTTTTATGAAGTTAATAACTGACTTGTCAATCACGCCCTATATAAATACGGTAGTTGAATGCTTTCTGCTTTAGAAGCACTTTTATTTACAAGAGCTGCCAGCCAAGATTTCCAAAGGACTCCATGGACTGTTTGCTTTGATCTGTTTTGAGGGCTGGTCTCTTTATACCTGTTGGTTTGCTATTTATGATACCTTTGTGTAATCAGGTATGGGGAGAGCAGATGTGCAGAATAAACACGTCTTAAGGAAACCAAGGCTCAGGAGAAATGTAATTATGCACCAAGAGCATTAAAAAGAGAGAGAGAATATTTTCTTAAATTAACTTGGTTGCTGTTATGACAAGAGAACAGATGTTGTGGTATTCACCCCAGAGAAGGAAAAGATTCTCTCTTAAATCTCAGTTTATAATGAATGGAGGTGGTGTGTGTATCTCCACCCTTCAAACTGTTGCTATCCTTTAAATTTGTAGATTGCTGAGATGTTGCAGCTCTTCTCAGTTGACTTTTACCTTTGACCTTTTTCCTTTGCTCCTTCCCTAGGAAATGTTTACCACATGTTTCTATCCAAATAATGGTCTCTGTGTGGGAATAGTTACCTTTGCATTTTGGCTTTTTAATGTTTAAGGCAGGTTTGAAAAAGGACGGCTTTTTGTTGTTGTGTGTTTTAGGGTTTTGACTTGGGTTTTCTCCCCAGTATGGAAGGGAGCTGAAAGCCAAATTCCTTTCTGTATCCTCCACAATGCCAAACACAGAACCTTTAATGGTATCTGGGCTCAGTGATCGAGAGAATGGCAGAAATAAAGAGAAACCAAAGTCTTTGGTCTTGTTTCCAAAATGATCTATTGAATTTTGTTTCTTTCATCCTTCAGTTAACTGCTGCCCTAATAATTCCCGTATATTGTATTTACATATTGCTTTCTCTAGGAATTCGAATGTTTGAATATATTGGAGAAGCTGTTAACTTGTTTTACTTGGAAATTTAAAAACTTCCTCTACTTTTTTTTAAACTAGAAATTTTATTATCACTCTATAGTGCTTTTGGAGGAACTAAATTAGAGGTTTTCAGGCCCTTGGAGTTGTTCCCCCTACTAGTTGGGGAAATTCTCTTTACACTTTTCCTATTGAGTTTACTGACAGTTTTGGGGTCAGCAGCTTCCCTTTTTGTGACGCCAACGTGAATCTTCAGTTGGCTGTGGAAGGTTGCCTGAACATGTCCTGAAGTTTGGAAAGCTTAGTTGTTGCTTTGTTGTTACACAGAAAACTTTCAAAATCCAGTGTTTTTAACTGGTATTATTGCTATTTATTTAGTTCCTTGTTTATAGTTTATAAGTATCCACATCTGTATGCTAACCAACAAAGTATAAAATGCAGCCCCAAATACTTTTGGTTCAGCAGTCTTCCATAGATAACCACTTGCCATAATAAAATTATTTTACAAACTTTAAGGTAGATTAAAGCTTGGCTTTATACACTGTATTCCTTCCTCACAGCTTTTGGGGGTCAAAGGTGGCAGAGCCCTGGGGTTGCCTGGAGCCAGCACGAACGGGTGCAGTCATGTTGCCTTTGTGGAGACAGAAGCCTCTAAAAGCTATGAAACTGCTAAAATAACATTTGAGTGTCTTGAGGCTTTGATTGCAGAACCTCTGTTGGAGGTTGAGTGGTACGAGGCGGCCCAAGGTCAGGCCAGAGAAGCAAGTGGGAGTAAGCTCAGGTCAGCCGTGCCCCAGACACCAGGGAAGATGTGCCCATAAAGACCCTTTTGAAAGGGAAGTCCATGGTACCATGTAGCTGGCAGATTAACAGAAAGAAAGTCCTCTCCAATGTTTTTAGTTTACATTCATCCAAGGCTGAAACCTATAATTAAATTTCCTGAACAAAGACCCTATTAACACACGCCATCCATATTGATGACTAACAGCTCTTCCTTCCAGGTATGTAAGGAAATCTGTAATGTTTAAAGCAAAATAAAGACCCTAGTCAGGTTTGGGGGTGGGGGGTAAAGTAAGGGAGTAGATGTAGTTAGGACTGGGTTTGCCTTTCAGTTGACATTTTTCTACGTGGCTTAAAATGGGCCTTTCATGGTTGCTATTTACTCAAGTATATGTGAGTTACCGAATGATGTAAACTTAGTCATAGCGATATGATTTTATTTAAATATCTATGAAAGTATTCTGCTTCTTCAACTGTTTGGAACATTGTTTAGAAAAATTCTCCTTCTAATTCTTCTGTGTGGGCAGGCAGGATAGACTTAGGTGGAAGTGTTTAGGACAGACCCAAACACAATTCAACATGTTACTCACTTGCCAAAACTTCAAGTAGTCTTTCATATTTGAGAAATAAGTTTTAATTCGTTAGCTTAGCGTTCAAGGCCTTCCACAGTCCAGCCTCCAGTCTACCGGAGGAGTTTCTTCCTCCCGCCGTCTCCGTGGTTCTCAGCAGGCCCTGCACGTCTGTGCCCCAGTGTCCTCACACCGTCCCCTTCTCCTCCGCACACGTCCGTCCCCTCCTCTGACCTCCGCGAGCCCTGGGAAAGGTGAGTCCCAGCCGTCCTTCACCGCCAGGCTTCACCCAAACCGGTTTAGACCTCCCTTCCTCTGCTTTCCCGGATCCGCCAGCCTCCTAGTTGCCTCACCTCCTGAGAAACTAGCCTTCCCTGAGCATCCCTTGGGAGGCCCGCCCCTCTGCTTCGGCCTCCAGAGCAAGGTTGTACCACTCCTGCTCTTAAACCATGCCAACCCTTCAGTCACGGTGGGGGTTTTGTTTTGTTTTTCCATTTATATCTGTCTTGTTTTTTTAACTTGATTTTAAATTCCTTGAGGCTGAGAATTAATATCTTATGTGTGCTAGTGTCCTCCAGAGCACTTAACATAATGCTTAATATGTGTTTGTTGGTTGGTCCACGCCTCAGGCCCCAGGCCTGATACACTTGCAGTCTATGAAGACAGCAAGCTATTTTCAAAACCACTGTGTACCTTTACACCATTTTAATTTTTGGCTTGTCAGCTCGCTAGTGGCAATTTTAGGCTCAGTTCTGTCCAGAAAAATCTGTTTTCCAAATCTTTTCATGAACAGAATGGTGTTACAGTCACACCCTGGAGCAGTTTCACCTGGGCACCGCCAACGCTTTCTTATGCTGACCAGCTGACCCGTGTGGAGTGTTCCTCAGATCTCATTTCAGCTTTCTGGGTTACTTTTATTTTTAATTAAAGGAAAGCTTATTTCTAAGACAGTCCTTGAACCAAAGGCAAGTGAATATTCATTAAATGTTTACTTTCCTGACTTCAGTGCACTTCAGTAGGTGATAACTCTTACGACTTGACAGTGTGATCCGACAGGGCCCTTATTCACAGCAGTTACTGACTTTTCCAGTGTTAGCCTCTCAGATGCAGCATGAAGCTAGTGTCGCGGTGTCTAAGCCTTATAAGGGACTGGCTTTCTTTTAATTTTGTGTTTGGAGTTTGAGGAAGATGCGTATGATGCCAAGTTGGGACTTTCGAGACTTCAGTGCTTAACTCATTTGATCTGAAAATTACTGGTAAAATTACTACTTCTGCCAAGTATGAAACCAAGTGTTAGAGGAGTGAATGCCCTGGTATTACTGACATAGCATGCTTTTAAGGCTTCTGAAAGCACTGGCCAGACTCTGAGAAGAGATTTTCATAAGCCAATATGAACCCATGAACACTGAAGTCAATCCTTCGCATTTGTATAGCACTTTCTTGACACTGTTGTGTTTATTCATTCAACAGATATTTTTAAGCACCAGCTAGGAGCCAGGCATTGTGCTAGGTTCATGGGATACAATGATGAATAATCACCAGATACTTTACCTCTCTTATTTTGAATTTTAATTTCTCGTCCATTTCCTCTTACTAGGGTGTCTACGTTTGGGGTGTGGGACTTTGTCTTGTTCACTGCTGTATCTCCAGCACCTAGAGCAGTGTCTGACACATAGCAGAAACCTGGTAGATATTTATCAATGTATGAATGGAGTTCTACAAGGGAAGGGTTGCTGTAAGAGCACATAGGGGGCACGCATGATCTGGACTTGGGGGAATCAAGGAAGATACCCCAGAGCAAGAAGGACAAAGAGCGAGCAGAAGGAGATGCAATATCTTTCTAGCAAAGAGGAAGTGATAGAGGGGGTGATTGCCCCCGTGGAAAAATTTGAGGGTGACAGTGAGCCATCACAAAACATGACTGCTGTGCAGAGTGCAGGGGGGCAGGGGGGATTGTGAGAGGAGGTGGGGACCTTGTCAGCCAACTGCAGAATGTGGAAGCAAGGAAAGTACTTTAAGCACAGGTATAACAGGGCTAGATATTAGTTTGATCATTTTGGCTTCTGTGCAGAGAATACACTGTAGCTGGATTGGAAATAAATGCTGAAGACTGGGAGATCAGTTTGTTTGAGTAGTTTTGTTAGGATAATGTAGACAAGTAGTACCTTCATGGATTTCATAAAGCAGCAAAAAAAAAAGTTGTGTTTTTTTTTTTTAATTTTGAGGATCAACATAATAAGAGTTGCTAACCTTTTCATTTTGTTAAGTAAGAATATTAAAAAACATATCCCTGTCAAAATTATTTCATCAAATAAAGGACAGTTCAACATACATACATACCCACAACACCACATGCATAGGAGAATCTCAAATACATTTTAGATGTTTGAATGGAAAACATTCATGAATGGGCAGGCACCTGTGTGGTCTGCCATTGTAAACCAGTGATCTAGCCTAGGAAAAATGTGTTGGTGATCTGAATTAGAATAGCAACAATGGAGATCGAAAGATGTGAATAGACTTGAGAGATGGGAGGGAGAATCAACAGAACTGGTGATTTCAAAGTACTTTCAGGTCTCTTATCTCATTTAATCCTAATGGTAACCTTGTGAGGTAGTTAGGTTAGATATAATTTATGCCCATTTAACAGATGAGGAAAGTGAAACTCAGAAGTTATGTGACTTACATAAGTCACATGTCTGATTAATTGTGGAATTGAAGTGGTGTGGGATTCCGGGTATGTGGTTCCCCTACCCCACCCCTTTCTTGGTTTTGCTCAGATTTCAAGGAAGAAAGGAAAGGGAATCATGGGCTCCATGTGAGTCATATCTTTTAGGAAAAAACATAGGATATGTCCATTCTTAGAGTAAAACAATATTTTAGTGATGACTCTTTTGATTCATCATTGTTTTGCAACATCATCCATTACCAATCTATGAACTAGAGTAACCCCACTTAAATTAGGCCAGAGGAAGCAGTCTTCTTTGCCTAAATTTTCATTTTTATCCTGTGTTACCCTTTGTCCTTACTATAAATAAGTCTTGGCCACCCCATTTATGGGTTTTTGTGGGGGGTATGGGAAGTGAGGCTTTGTGTATAGGAAGAGACATTTATCTTCTACCACCTGGTTTGCTTTTATATTTCCTTTTCTTCCATAGTGTACTTGCAGATTAAAGTACTTTGGTGCTATATAAATTCCAAAAAGAATGGAATAGAATTTATAATGGAATAGCCCTTATTGAAGGGCAAGGAAAGGAAGTGGAAGTGCATAAAAAGACCAAAATTGGATTTTAGGGAAGAAAAATTGAAGCAATAACAATTTGAATTGGACAAAGGGAAAAAATGTATTAGAAAATACTCGTGGGCAGTTCCCTGTAAATGGCTTTATAAACAACATTTCTGGTGTGTAGTCATAAAACCTTCTGACCTATGAAACACCAATTTAATGGAATTAATTAAAAATAAGATGGAATGCCAAGATTTGCATACGAAAACTATCAGTGACTGTTTCTTTAATTTGTTATTTTTATTTAGTGTTTATATTAGTCATTTTTTGTAGGATCCTTGTTTTCTGGAAAATTTGGAGACATTTTAGAAGACTATTATAGTGACTTTAAAGTTTTTCCATACAGACTCAACTGCTAGCCAGTCTGTTGTAATCACAAATAATTATGAGAAATATGATTTCCTTTTCCAAGGAAATTTGTCTGAATGTTTAGTTATGATGTACTAGCTTGGGCACATCAAAAACAAATAGTGTTTTCTTATGATGTGTGAGTGGGAGAGTGTGAGAACAGCATTCTATACCATCATTTTTATCATTTTGCACACATCGTGTGTGTGTGTGTATGTGTGTGTTTAGGCACATTAACCATGTTTTTCTACCACTATGAATCCACCATTCCATTTTATACCTTCTTCCTGGCCTCTGGTTATTATATATGTAATTTAGTGTATGATTACTGTAAAGTATAGGTGTTAACATATTCAGGATTCTTGGTAAAATTTTTTTTATGCCAAACACAAATTTCAACCATATTTTCAGTGCCTACACTTATTTTAAAAAGCTATTTGTATAGCAAGAATGAAAGCAACTTATGTTCTCGGGTGCTCCTGGGTCTTGGAACTCAGAGTATGTTGACCTTAAAGGTAATTTATACTAACCTCCCCTCTGTTCCTTTCATCTTCTCTTTAAAGTGGGGAGGGGCCCTGTCTGGTGTGGCTCAGTGGATTGAGTGCTGGCCTTTGAACCGAAGGGTCACCGGTTCAATTCCCAGTCAGGGCACATGCCTGGGTTGTGGGCCAGGTCCCCATTAGGGGGCACGTGCGAGGCAACCACACATTGATGTTTCTCTCCCTCTCTTTCTCCCTCCTTTCCCTTCTCTCTAAAAATAAATAAAATATTAAAAAGTAATAAAATGGGGAGGAGAACAAAGAGGGCTGGGTAAAAGGAGCCAAGGCCAAAGAAACAAAGTGTGTAATTTACTGAGCACGCACAGTGTTAGATTTGTCCAGGTATTATCTCATTTTTCACAGTAACTCCACAAAGTAAGCACTATTATTTCCATTTTATAGAAAACAAAATTCGCTCAAGGTTACACTGCCAATAACTAGTGCTCCCCTGGTCTGACTGATTCCAAACCTTTGCTCTTTCTCTACATTGTATTTTCTAACTCCCAGTTTCAGTGAATCTCTTCTGGGGAAGGTTGTTTAGCACTGGAGAGTCGAATCTTTTGTTGTTCAAGCAGCAACTCTGCTCACGTAATGGTGAACATGATCGACACTCTTAGTAAGAAGATCGTAAAGTCAAAAAGAGTTATCACAGTATGGTCAAGATTTTGACCATAAGGAACAACATGTAAAAGTCGGTTAGCTGGAAGGATTTCCTGCCCTATTAACTATTGTGTCTCTATTGCTTCGGAGTCATGGCCGAATTGGAAAGAAGAGGAAAATCTTTCAGTAGCATATTTTGCATTCAGACTTGTTCTTTAGTGTTACATGATGGAACACTTCTGTGGATGAGTATAAACCAGAAGCTATCTTTTGAATGAAATGCATTTCTGCCATAATGCTTTTTCTTCATTAGGGTGGTCTTCATTAGGGCCTTCTTGTCGTCGGCCTGTTTTCTAGCCCTTGTTTGACACTTTGTAGAACTTGATGTTTCTGTTTGGACTGATTGAGTTACTTTTCCACTGGAGCATGTGTGTATGTATGTGTGTGATAGGGAGAGAAAAAAGTAAGAGAAATGAGATGAAACCGATTACGTGAAATAAAAACAGGATGGTATTTTTAAAAGAACAAGCAGAGAATAAGAGCTCTAGGCTATTAAAAATAGGATCTCCCAATGAACATTTCAATATATAGGATGGAAAGCAGAGTAAAAGAACTCTTTCAGAGGTAACACTAAAGAGAACAAGAGATAAAACTTGGGAGAGGAAAAAAAAGAAAATTAGAAGATTATTTCTGACAGTTCAACACCCAGTTTATAGGAGTTCTAAAAGAAGAGCAGAGAAAGTTGAGGGCAGAAAATTGTCAAAGAAATGGCACAGGACAATTTCTTAGAACTGAAAATATGGATTTCAGTACAATGAGTAAAAAACTATCCACGTCATCATTAAATTTCTAAAATTTTGTAGAGAGAGAAAAAAAAAAAAACCCTCCCTAACAGTTCACAATTAGAGAATTAAGGATCAAAATAGTAACAGAGTTAGAAGAGAGAAGTTAATAGAATATTTCCTTCAAAATCTGGTGGAATATTGGTTGCCTTCCTATTTATTTAGTAAGATAGATTTTATTGATCAAATGTGGAAATAAAATAATAAGAATGTACTTCTGTTCAAAACATTTGTTTTTAAATTAAGTACCAGGAATGCTAGATTTTTCTCTTTCTACTTTCAGAACATGAATGACCGAAGCACTTACATATTTTTTTAAAAGCAAGTTGCTGGACAGTATTTGTTTGACCCAGCTGTGTCTGCCACTCCTCCAGAACAACTGTACGCATTGTGTGTATAAGTTTGACATTTTTAAAACGTGTATAGACAATCTCTAGAATAGAGCAAGGTGAGATTTCTTTTACGACTTACTTATATTTTGTCTGTTTTTTAATGAGCATATATTGTAATTAATAGAATATAACTAAAAAGAAGGGAAGAAGAGAGGCATGATTTATTCCATTTATTTTTTAAGGTGTAGGAAGTGCAAGCTATGCCTGCTTCCTCTATTAGGTGTGCAGGAGATACAGTTCAGGTGGCAAACACAGGCTCAGGCTTTGAAGAACCGGGGGCCTGACTCTGTTAGGGGAAACACACGTGGGAGGGAGTGGCTCCCAGCCAGAGGGAAAGTCTGCCTCTGCGTGATCTCGATGTGCTGCTGCTCTGGGGGCCACGCAGATGGCTTTCCGGGGTCTGCAAAGAGGTGGCAGCCTTCTAACTCCAGAGTACTTTAAAAAGTCAACATTCGTGAGAACACGAAACACAGGACCCTGAATTTGGAATGTCTAGTTTAATAAATTTCATTTGCATCACTACAGAAACCAACATGCTTCCTGCTGCCAGCCCCAGAAGCCAGGGGTTAGGGTTTTTAATAATAATGACAATAATGAGTTATACTTATTCCAGATTAGTTTTCTGGCTCCCAAAGAAACAAATGGCCAAGATGTCCAAAATGTTCCTTTCACAGCTCTGCCAAATGCTGGCTTTCTCCTCTGTCTGGAGATCCAGCCAATCTGTTGAAAATTATCCCTTTTTTTTTTTTTTTTTTTTTTTTTTTAGTACTTCCAGGCAGGGAGAAGACTGAATCCTTCAGTCTGAGATAGACATCCACTACATAGACCAGGGGTGTCAAACTCATTTTCACCAGGGGCCACATCAGCCTTGCAGCTGCCTTTCAAAGGGCTGAAATGATTTTAGGGCTGTATAGTCCTAAACTTAACTGTTAAGGAGTTGAAAGTACATTCGGCCCTTTGTATGCATCAGCAAGGCTGATGTGGCCCCCGGGGAAAATGAGTTTGGCAGCCCTGACCCAGACTCTTTTCCATACTTCCGCAGCAGCAGAAAAATCCCATTTTGTGTTCTGAGTCTTATTTCTCTTCTTCCAGCTGTGAATTTGGGGACGGGTACACCGGACATCACGTCGTACCTAGCTGTAGACAACATCATGTGTTAGTTGGGAGTGTAACATTTGTCTGGTGACTGCTTATGTTTTTTGTTTGTTTGTTTGTTGTTTGTTTGTTTGTTTGCTTGTCAGTAAGCCTTGGCCTGAGTTTTCACAAAATCTGAAAATACATGGGTTCGCTGGGGAAAAGGGCACATTGAGTTTAAATAAGAACAAGTACACAAACAACCTGTCTTTTCTCTTGATTTGCATGGAAGTTAGAGGGTTTTTTTTTTCTTTCTGTTTTTGAGGGGAGAGTGAGGGTGGTTAAGGGTATTGCAGTGTGATAGTGAGATTCTCTTAATTTGAATGCAGGAGAGACTTGATACTTATTAGACCAAATGGAGTATCTGTAGTCCGGTGATCTCCAAAAATACTTTGTAAGAGCAGGTGGATAGATTTTTAAAGATTAGTTTTCCTGCTCATCTACTTCTTTTAAAGTTAGTGGATGGGCCCGGCCCAGTGTATGGAAGTGAAATCCGTGGTTGAGAGCCTTAATCGAATTTGACGAGGCTGATTAACAGCAGTGGAGGGATTGCTGTCTGACCCAATCACGAGGACATGAACTTCTCCTAAAACTGGCTGGCTGAGGCCACAGTGTCTTCTGCTTGTCAGGTGGGTGTCTAGTGCACAGACGGTTAGATTAGCTTACAACAGAAGCCCTGAAAACACTAGTGGGTAGATTGGGCAACAGGAGAGTTGGGTTCTAGCCCTACTCTTTGCCCAACCTGTACTTTGATTTTGGGAGACTCGATTCCTCTGGACATTGGTTTCCTCATTAAATGATTACTAGACCTTCTCTGAGAGTCCTCGTTCTAACATGTTTCTTGAAGTCTGGGACTGAGTTGGCACCTTCCCTTTACTTTAATAATATGAATTGGCAAATTAATATTAGCCTTCATGAAAATGTCTGTAAAGTTTAAAGTAGGATCTTGAAAGAATTAATTGAACAAAAGTGTTACAGGGATAGAAACTAAAGAGCTTATTTTGAAATATTGGACCCTAAGCCTGAATTAGTCTTATGAATTGTTAATGAGTAATAGAGATATTTCTAGGTAATTTCTAGCATTTTAGAGGAGGCAAGTGCAGTACTATTTGAGCTGCTTGCACTTTTAATGCATGCCCTTGACTAGGGCTTTAATGATTATACGATACTCTTTAGCATTGTCAAATAAGAGCTCTTGTAATCCTCAGGGCCTGTGCTTGCTAAGAGTAAGAGGGAGGCCAAACTCATAACTGTTCACATCAACCCTGTTCCAACCAGAATAGTTCTGGTTTTATTTTGTTTTTATATTTTAAATATTGGGATTATACTGGGGTGGGGAGTGGGTTGTTGCTATAAAGGTTTAGAAGCCAACTGTCTTGAAATAAACCAGTTACGTTCATTCGTGCCCTCTAGTGCCTTAGCAGGTGTGGTAGGCAGAGTAATGACCCCCTCCAAAGACATCAGGCCCTAATCCCTGGAACCTGTAAATGTTACCTTGGAAGGAAAAGGGGTCCTTGTAGGTAGGACTAAAGTAAGGGTCTTGTGATGAGGTAGTTATCTTGGGTTATTTGGGTGGGCCTTAATGCAGTCATTGATAAGACTGAGGGAGGGGGAGGTCTGAGAGACAAAAGAGGAGAAAGCAGTGTGACCACCGAGGCAGAGATTGGAGAAAGGTAGCCACAAGGAATGCCAGCAGCCACCAGAAGCTAGAATAAGTGAGGGTCAGATTCTCCCCAAGAGGTGCCCTGGTGACACTTTGGACCTCCTGGTGGAATTCCAACCCTATTCATTGTGTCTATTGTATTAGTATTTTTAAAAGATTTTATTTATTTATTTTTAGAGAGAGGAAGGGAGGGGGAAAATGAAGGAGGAAAACATCAATGTGTGGTTGCCTCTCACCCATCCCCTACTGGGGACCTGGCCCACAACCCAGGCGCTGGGATTCCCTAGACTGGGAATCGAACCAGCGGTCCTTTGGTTTGCAGGCCGGCACTTGATCCACTGAGTCACACCAGCCAGGGCTATTTTATTAGTTGCATTTATCGCCCTTTGAAGTGTGTGCTTGTGTGTGTGTGCTTTGTCCCGTAGGTTTGTTTTCCTTTGGGGTTACTGTTTTCTTAAGATGAGCTTGCCCTTTTTATCAGCAATCACTGTGGCAAGGAGATATGGGCTCTTAGCTGATTACTCTCCTCTGGGGTGATTTGTAGGCCAGAATCCAGGGAGCAGCTAGGTTTTCATAGTTTATTGAGTTCCCACTTGAAATACAGTTTGGAAACCCCTAGGCTTTTGCCTTCAGAATTTGTCTTCATCTAATGACTAGATTTCTGGTGTTTGCTTCATGGCCTGTGAAGAAATCCTGTTGTTGTTGTTTTTTTTTTTTTTTCTTTCTTTTTAACCAGTCACAAACTCTGCAGTTCCTCACTGTCTACTATGCAGCTCCTTACTCCCATATGTTTTTTGCTTGCCTTTGCTAGCTTTCTCTGTCTATACCTTTGTGCCTTACTCTGTTGATGCCCATGTCTGAGATGATTAAGAATGACAGGGGATGTGTGTGTAGGAATAGGGGGGTGGAGATACCTCACTTTTATTTTCAGCGCACCTCACCAAATGCTCCCTCTCATTGCATGATAGCTTTCACCATGATGCAGATCTCAGACGCATGGGCTGCTGGCATTTCAATTTTTTTATGTGTGTGGCAGATCTTAGGACAGGGTCTCTTAAGAGAAATAGAAGTTTGATTCAAGCAAAGATTTCTCTAGGCTAAGTTAGATTCCAGTGTTAGGTGGCGGGCTGGATTCAAAGACTAACAAATGACAAAAGCTCGGAAGCACTCAAACACTAGACTCTTGGCATTACCAAGATTAGACATGGAATGTGCAGACAAAGGGAAGCTCTGAACGTGGCTGGGGTAGGGACCGCCGCCATCCACAGGTGGCTTAGCCAAGATGGAGAAAAGTCACTTTGGGTGGATGCCCCAGGCATGTGATCTGACATAGGAGAAGCGTGGAGAGAATGTGCCTCGCAGAATACATTAAAACAGGTTCAGAACGGGTCCACTGGTATGGACCAGTGTTCTTGACACACTGTTAAGTTTAAAGAGCAAATTCTGGAATAATAACGAGTGTGTGGGAGGAGCTTACAGCCCTCTGTGCGCAGGGTGCCTTATTGTTGGTGCTAGACAAGTAGATGTTTTCCCAGGAGCTTCTTTGTTTCCCCAAGGGCCTCTCGTTGGTTGTGCCTGAGTAATCTTACCGGGTGGGGTAGGGGATAACTCAGCTTTTGTGTAGTCTGACAGTCCAAGTTTCAGCTTCTTTATTCTTCCCTCCACCCCGCTTGTTTGTTTTCACCTCCATCTATCTCTTTCATCCCATTCACAACTTTTGGTGGTCTCCTTTTGTTTTCCTAGGAGCTTGAAATTACAAGAGATTCAGCTTTTTCCTTTTGGCTACCACTTCTCTTCTTTTCATAAAGTTGCTGGGCTAGTTTTTAGCCACATAGATAAACAGCTTTGAAATGCTTGTCACTGGGGAATTTACCCCCAAGGCCTGCTGTATCTGTGGAGGTAACCTATCAAATAAGCCGGTTTGCTTATTTGGGCGAGCTAGATGAAGTGTTTGCAAGCCAGTGAGACAAGCTGTATTTGTTTGTGTTTAAGAAAGTGTCAGGCCCTGACAGGATACTCCATTTATTAGTTCAAATGTGATTCTGAAGGTTCTTAGGTATAGCTTATGAGACACTTTAAGAAATTATGAATTTGCGACCTGGCCAATGTGGCTCAATTGGTTGGAGTGTTGTCCCATAAACTGAAAGGTCATGGGTTCAGTTCCCAGTCAGGGCACATGCCTGAGTTATGGGTCAGTTCCCCCCGGTCAGGGTGCATATGAAGCAGCCAATCAGTGTTTCTGTCTCGCATTGATGTTTCTCTTCCTCTCTCTCTTCCTTCCCCCCCTCTCTCTAAAATAAATGAGTATGTCTTCTCCTGAGGACCATTTTAAATCATAATTCCTTTTCTCCTCGATTCTGTCAAGGACTCTGTCTTTTTGTTTTGCTTCATTCACTCAGCAACTATTTATTAGGCACCAGCTGTGAACTGAGCATCGTACTCACTACCTGAGATAATGTAGAAAAATAAGATAGATATAGTCCTAACCCATGCAGAATATATAATCTGATGGGAAAAATAAGAAAGTAAATAGGAAATTCCATGTATGATATGCTTCAACTGCTATGATGGGATTTACGTGGAATGTGTAGATTGAAATGTAACACCAATGACAGCCGCCCAACCCATATTTCAGACACCAGGGAAGGTGTCCCTGAAGAAGTCAGTCAAAGCCCAAAATTGAAGGATTATTTGGAGTTGCTCTGGGATAAGGAAAGGAAAAAGCTTGTCCTAGCAGAAGACACAAACATTTGCCAAGTTCTGGGGACTAGAAAAGTATTGATAGGAACCCCGCCCCACCAAAAAATTCTATATGGTTAGGTTGCAAAGGTAGAGAGGCAAAAAATGGCTGGACAAGTGAGTCAAATTAAGCAGAACTTTGTAAATCAGGAGTTTCGACTTTATTCGGAAAGCAGTAGGGAGTCATTAATCTTACAATATCACATGATTAGATTTGTATTTCACAACAGACTTAAGGGGAGGGGGGAGATGTAAGCAGAGAGATTGGGTGAGAGACTGACAGTATCTAGGCAAGAGATAAAAGCAGTTAGACTTGGGGTGGCAGCAGTGAGGATGGAGAGAAGCTGATTCAACCGATACCCTGGAGGTAGAAACAGCAAAGTTTACTGCTGACTATATTCATGGGGGTTTCAGGCTTGGGAAGTTTGGTGGGTAGTTAGGTGTCAATTGAGTGGGTACCAATCATTGAGAGAAGAAAAAAGGCCTAAGGCATAGGTTTGAAGTTAACTATATTAGAATTTTTTCCTCCCTGGCTAACATTATTTATTTATTCATACCAGTCAACTGACATTTACATAATATTATGCTGTGTATCAAGAGAGATTCAAGAAAGTGTCCTGGCTGGTGTAGCTCAGTGGATTGAGCACCAGCCTGCAAACCAAAGGGTTGCTCGTTCGATTCCCAGTCAGGTCACATGCCTGGGTTTCAGGCCAGGTTCCCAGTAGGGGGTGCACAAGAGGCAACTACACATTGACCTTTCTCCCCCTCCCTTTCTCCCTCCCTTCCCCTCCATCTAAAAAATGAATAAATAAATAATCTTTAAAAAAAGAGAGAGATGCAAGGAAGTATAGATAGTTACAGTCCCTTACCTGTAGATATTTGTCTCCATTTGAGGTTAAAAGGTACACATTTAGTGAATGTCCATTGGGTTACCAGGTTTCTACTCTCTAGTCTAGTCTTTCTCAACTATGTTTTAAAGAGTTTAGTAGCCTTGGTTGGTGTGGCTCAGTAGATTGAGTCCCAGCCTGCGAACCAAAGGGTTGCTGGTTCGATTCCCAGTCAGGGCACATTCCTGGGTTGCTGGCCAGGTCCCCAGTAGAGGGTGTGCAATTTTTAAGAAAAAGGAGTTTAGCAGTTTTAATTTTTACTTCTAAGTCTTGAATTCACTGGAATTTAATGTTGTATATAGTGGGAGTTTGGGATCCAATTTCCATTTTGCCCATGTGGATAATTAGATATCATAGCATGTATGATTTTCATAGTATTGTCATCTGTATACCAGCTCTTTTGTAAATCAAGTTTTCAGGGGTGTGTGTGTGTGTGTGTGTGTTACTGTGCTCTCTATTTTATTTCACTGGCCTATTTGCCACCACAGTGTCCTAATTATGAAAGTTTTATATTTCTAGCAACCTGATAATATGAGTCCCACAACTCTGTGGTTTTCAATATTATCTTTGCTATTCTTGCTTGGCCCTTTGTCTATATATATTTTAGAATCTGATTGTCTGGTTAAACACACACGCTATTACTATTGTTATTGCAATTGCATTGAATTGGGGGAGAATTTCATCTTTACAATATAACCTCACCTATTTAAGGCTGATGTCTTTTCTTATCTCCCTATTAAAACTATGATACAGCAATGTAGAAAAAAAAGAACCTTGACCTCTACCTCATACCTTATTTCAGATGGATCATAGAACTCAATGTAAAAGCTGAAACTATTAGACTTGTAGATGAAAACAGAATGTCTTTGTGATGTTCAGATAGGCAAAGATTCCTTCGGTCATAGAAAGCATGACTCATAAAAGAAATAAGTTGATCCAATAACTGTACTATATCAAAAAATTGAAAACTTCTGTTCATCAAAATACATTAAGAAAACAAATGGGCAAACCACAAACTTGGAGAAAGTACATGCAATGCGTATATGGTGAAAGAAATAAGCGACTTAATTTAAAAGTGGGCAAAAATCTTGAATAGATACTTTGCAAAAGTCCTTTCCAGTGACCGATGCACATGAAATATGTTTAACATTATTAATCATCATGGAATTGTAAATCAAAGTCACAGGGAGATACCACCACATACACATTAGGATGGCTAGGATGGAAAAGAGAAAGACAACAGCAGGTGCTGGGAGAAATGTAGAGCCACTAGAACTCTTCTTGTTCTTGGGAGCATAAAATGCTATGGTAATTATTTTGGAAAACTGTTACAGTTTCCTAAAATATTAAACATACTACAGTTTTATATATTTACCTAAGAGAAATGGAATCGTATGTCCACAAAAAAAGTATAGAGAAATGTTCAGCTTTATTCATCATAGCTGATAAGTGGAAATAGTCCATGTCTGTCAAGAGGGGAATGGACAAACAAACTCGTATATTCATTCAATGGACTCAGCAGACACAGAATCCAGCTCTTGATACATCGAATAACATGGATGAATCTCATAAACTTTATGCCAAGTGAAAAAAACAGACACAAAAAAAATATGTAATGTATTATTACATTTATATGAAATTCTAGACTAGACAAGACCAAACTGTAGTGATAAAATCAAATTATGATTGCTTTGAGGATTGGGAGTTGACTGGGAACAGGCACAAGGGAACTTTCTGAGATGATGGAAATTTTCTGAGTCTTCATAGAGGTGCGAATTGCAGGAGTGTACACGTTTGTGAAAACCGAATGTGTACTTAAGATGAGCATTTCACTGGGTGTAAAATATACTGCAATTTTAAAGCATATATGATATTTTGGGTCTCCATTAATAGAAGCATATATCTAGCATTAATAAGAGGGAGCAAGGTAGGGAATATTTATGCCATCCCTTCAGAGTAGTTCTTTAATAGTTATGGAGACAGAGCACTTAATACTTAACTAAATGCTGTATTCACTTTGAGCTTCTTTGGTTGGTTGTGCAGTCTGAGGCACTACTTTCAGGACCTTGTCAGAATTTAAGAGTAGTTTCATGAAGATAGCAAAGGTAATCCTCACAGGTGCTAGCTCAAATGGGTCCCCAGAACCTCACACACCAAGTTCGTACACACCTGATCGCCACACTCCAGACCAGTGGTCTCCACCAGGGACTTTTTTGCCTCGGAGGACATCTGGTAGTGTCCAGAGACATTACTGACTGTCCTGACTGGGGTGGGGTGGTACTACAGGCATCTAATGGGTAGCAGCTGTGGAGGCTGCTAGCCATCCTACAGTGCACAGGGACAGCCCCCACAACACAGAATTACCTGGTCATTGGTGCCAGCTTTGAGAAACAGTGTCCCAGACCCTCCCTTATTAACAAAGCTGAGTCAGTCACGGTCGGCCAGGTGTTGACCACATTCATGGTCCAAAGTAATCATTGAAAACGTGGCATTTCTACAAATTGAGTATTTTTTCCTGACAGAATTTGATGTTGGATATTTGCAAATATACATAATCTTGAATTGGGAGATAAACTCCCACATATTAAGAGCACTTCGCAAATCAAAATTAAATGCATTGTTTCTGCTGATTATTAAATTCTTCGGATGTAGGTTGTGTTCTAAACATTATTTCATTAAATACCTAAATAGACTGTGGTGATTGCCAGAGGGAACTTGGGTGGTGGAAGCAGGTAGAAGAGGGTACGGGAGGATAAGTGGTGGTGGAAGGAGACTGGGCGGGGGGTGGTGAGCACACAGTACAGTGTCCAGATGATGTGCTGCAGACTCGCATGCCTGAAACCTATTTAATTAACCAGTGCAATCCCAACAAACTCAGTAAAAATAAATAAATATCCAAATAAAAACAGAGCCTTTATTATCAAATTAGAGGAAATAAAAATGATAGTAATTTCTCTCTCTCTCTTTTTTTTTCTCTTCACAGAATGACAGGGAGCGAGTTTTTCTCTCGTTTCCCAGAACTCTATCCTTTTCTTCTCAAACAGTTAGAAGCTGTAGCCAATACTGTGGACAGGTAAGAAGAGGATATGGTAGGACAAAGTGAAATCAAGGATGTGAGTGACTCATTAAACTGAGATTTTTCCTAACAGTTTTTAATCAACTCCTTTCTTGTAATGTAGATGGATTTTTTAAAGTGCTTCTTTACTACATCATGTTGCCTGAGTCTCTTTAGTAAATTTATACTTGAAAAGTTGTATAAAATCCTGTTTTTATATTTTTAAAATCCTATTTTATATGAAATTTTATCACATTTAATCCTCTTTTCAGTGTTATATAGGAAGTAGCTTCTTAGAAGCATGTGGTGATTTCTTCTATTAAGAATCGCTGCACTGTGGTGTGTGTCCATGAGTGTCTCTCTCTCTTTCTTATTTTCTTTTTTGAGGTGTAGGGAGGGAGGGTAAATGGTGATGGACAGAGACTTGACTTGGGGTGGTGAGCACACAGTACAGCGTATAGATGATGTGCTGGAGAATGGTGTACCTGAAACCTGTATAATCTTGTTAACCAGTGTCACCCCAAAAAAAATTAATGAAAAGGGAAAAAAGAATAATTTTCGTTCCTATTATATTTAAAAATATATGTGTTTACATATTGAATTTACTTTAATCCACACCTGGGTTTTTTTGTTGGTTGTTTTGGGTTTTTTTTACTGGCCTGTTACAGCTCACTGTTGTGAAACTACCGCAGGTAGCTGACTAATCTGGTCACCTGTGATCAGAAATGGTCCTGGTCTTCCTGAGCAAAGACGGCCAGAGGCCTGGAAACAAAGCCCCCGTCTAATCAAAGCAGATGGAGAAGGTCACCTTTGTCCTTCCAGTCACATTCTGCAGCTGGTGGTAGAATTTTTCGCATGGGCCTCTTAGCATAGGCACTTTTTTATTCTTCTAGAAGTTGGTATGAATGTATACTAGTTGTCTGTAATGGAGAAACAAAATAACATCGACGAGTTTTACTTCTGTTTATTATGCATTTCTTCATTAGAAACTTGTGCAGACAGGCTTTTCTGGCCCCAGTGAGTGACTGTCCACGCTTTCCTAAGTACATTTGGATGTTGAAAGTTTCACATTTCATTCTCTGGAATAGGCACCTGTGCTGTACGAACAGCTCAAATAAAAACAGCAGATGCAAATGAGTACGTGATAAG
Organism: Glossophaga mutica; assembly: GCA_039655065.1. Classification (NCBI taxonomy): domain Eukaryota; kingdom Metazoa; phylum Chordata; class Mammalia; order Chiroptera; family Phyllostomidae; genus Glossophaga; species Glossophaga mutica. Next base: position 143,150,966 of record CM077308.1, read on the forward strand.
TTTTGAGAAGAGAGTTGTATGCAGAAGCCCCATCCGTGGCTTTGGCAGTAGTTCTTCCTCATTTATGCATCAGGAATATGTGAAGTGAATGGGGGGAAAGATGAAGAAAAGAAAATTACCCCTTAATCAGGGAGAGTCTCACTTTTTATATGTAATTAATGAGGAAAATGGTTGACGATAGTGCCTTACCTCTTAAATGTTAAATTTTTCATGTGCAATGCTTTTTTCTTTCAGTGATATAGGAGAACTAAACCGTCACCCAAGCATGTTCCTCTTACTTTTGGTGTTGGGGAGACTGTACCCTTCCCCGATGGATGGCACCTATTCTGCCCTCAGCATGGCACCTTTCATTCCCTTCATTATGAGGTAGGGTATGCTTCGTGGAAACAATGGGGGTAGCTGCTGGGGGCCTTATGGAGGCATTTTCTCTTGTTCTTATTTCAGAAATTATAGATTATTTTTAACTTTGGGAAGTGTCTAGTGAAGGAAGGGAATGTGGGGTATTGCCAATGTCCCCCGCTGACCTCCAGTATTTCAGAGAAAAGTGCTTCTTTTTGTGGGTGCAGGAGCTCCTATCTGCTGTTTAAGTAATGTTCCCGTGGAGTCCGGCCTGCCAGTGGATGTACTGTGTGATAGGAGATGCCCCCTTTGAAAAGCAGAGTCTGGCTGTTGCATTACCCCTGTGTTGAGCCTGGCCAACGTGTGGCAGGCTTGGTTCTGACATATATCCCCCGTCCAGGGCTTCAAGAGGACCTCTGGCTCTTCACTCGGGGGTATTTTGCTACTGGGTGCCAGGAGTGGCATCTAGATGGCAGTGCCGGGTAGCATGAGTTCACTTCCCACTCATTCGCTTTGAAGCTCGGGTACCTAAGAAAGAGCCGTGCATGCAGACGATGCATGGAGTCAAATGATAACAGGCTTTTCTGCTTCGAGAGCCTATTACCACTTCCTCTGTTACATTTTATGAGGCATCTGCTAACTTCTGATCACCTTTTTCATTTTGGATCAAAGGCCTCAGTAACTAAGCCTTCAGAAAGTATTGAAATTTTCTTATGAAATATTTCAGAACCTGTCGTAATAGTTAGCTTATACTTTTCTGCTTACCTCTTGACAAAACAGCACCTTCGTTTTTGTGTTATCTTCCAAACACTGAAATGGACTTAGAGCAGGAAAAGGATAAAACATACCAAACTCAAGAGAGTGCGTTTGTTATTTATGTGGTGTCCTGGGCTCCACTTCCTGGTTTCGCAGAGCTGACTGATGCATTTTCATGTGAGAAACCATTAAACACGAGACTCCGACATGTGGTTGCTGCAGCCATTTGTTTTCGTCAAGCCCTGGCTGTGGCTGTGTTATCTGTGATCACGGAGATGACTCACTCAGGTTGGGTTTTGTTTCCTGAGACACAAAGTTACCAGTCTCCCTATCCAGCATTCGGTGATTCATTTCAGGAATTTGGGTTATATTTTCACTTTCAGGAGCATTTAAAATTTGTACTTTCACATATAACTGGAAAGAACTGGGAAAGGCACAGGCGCAGAATCACAGTGTAGGCTTTTAGAACTTTGTCAGCCTGTGTCGAGAACATTCAGTTTGTGGAAACTTATTACTAATCTATCTGCTTTGCGTTGCTTCCTAGAAACCAGAAATTACTACATTGAAAGTGTCCTTCCTAACTGTTATTTGTTAGTTTACGATATAATGAGAAGGCTCATATTACTAATTGTAGTCAGAGCACTTATAACATAGATTACATTAATACAAAAGATTTAAACATTGCCTTAAAGCCAGTGTGCTTAATGCATTTTTTTAAAACACAAAAGGTACAAAGTAAGTATACAATTATCCCACCCTCCCAGTGAAAATGCCTTGGTCAATAGTTGCTTTCTACCTGAATAAAGATTCGTAGAGCACCACTGCCAGCAGAAGGTGCCACAGTTGATTCCTTAGAGGGTCAGTAGGCTCCGATTTATTGAATATGCACGTGTATTGTAGATAGAGTTTTGCAGACTTACAGATGCAAACATATGACTTGGGGATCTGTGAATTCTGTTTCCGCAATCTGAAGTGCGGCCTGAGAATCTGCCTTTCAAACTTTCCAGAAATGCTGATGCCTCTGGTCTGTAGATCACATTTTGAGTAGCAAGATTAAATCTGGACTATTAAACGTAAACATTATCAGAACTGTACCCCCCAACACGCACACACACAGAGATGATTTTGATAGACAGTTGAAGAGTCATACTTGGTACTTGGTTGGCTTTTCAGGGGTTTATAAGTAGATTTTGACCCACAAGTAGGAAAGTGTTCGGCATAGAAGAGTCGGTAGGAAGTAGGCTAGCCCTTGATGAGCCTTGACCATTTGCCAGGCACTGAACTGGATGTTTTGCATACACTGACTCTGAGAAGAGGTGTTTTCACCCCCACTTTCCTGTTGAGGAAACTGAGGTTCAGAAAGCAAGTCACTTACAGAACTGAAGTAGGAATCCACCAAAATAACCAGTTCCCTTTAATGTGGGCAAGAGCTTTAGCTGCACTGTGTAGGCCCTTTGCTTGGAGCAAGAAGGAGCCCATATCTAAAGTTGGAGGATCTAAGCACAGGCTATTTTCAGGATACAGAGACATGTCCCACCAGCAGTGGGATCTGCTCTAGACTTTGATTTTTCAGTAGTGAGGGTGGCTTCATTGGATGCCACCATTCTCTCAGGTTCACATCTATGGGGTCATTGCCTGCGGTAATGGTATTGGTCTGTGGCCAGGTGCAGAGGAAGGCAGCTTTTCTTTCTTGCCCATTTTCTGTGGTTCTGTGGAAATACCCTAAACTTGGAGTTAGAAAACGCAGCTTTGGGTTTCATCAACTAACTACAGGGACAACCCAGTGCTGCCCTAAAATGTCCACAATCATCCTGGAGAGATGAACTATAAGCAGGTTATTTTTTTAGGGTAGTGAATTTGATAAAACTGTATACATTTGATTTAAATTGCTTTTGAGAAAATTATTCATGAAGAAAGTGAAAAATTAATCATAAAACCTATCATTCATGGCAGTATTTGTGATTTTAGCCATGGTAGAGATTGGGCTATTCTGACTTGGGATAATAGCTGAAAAGATGGATGTATGCACAAGAGGATGGGCGGTGTTTGCTTTTTGTCACATTGCCACTGTGAATTTATGTAATTGGAAGAGCTCTAATCAGGTTCTTGGATACTCAGAGTTTAGCTAAGGAAATTTTTCAGCTGGTGGGAGTAGCACAAAGGTTGCTATGCTGAACCGAATTGCACAATGAGAAGATTAAAGGCCCCATTGACAGCTGTTTATTTCCTTTTGATTTATGTATGCTTACTTGCCATTTCCTTCCTCTCTAATAATGCATGTAAGTATTATTAGTATTTTTGTTCCTTAGCCCATATTTGGAAGTATAAACTTAAACCACTGTTGATTTTCTTTGTTGACTTAAATCTTAGAAGTTTCTTCTGATTTGGAATTTCCAAAGTTATGTGTGTGTGCAGTTATGATCATTGCATCATCTTGGAACAGATTGTTAATGCCAATTCCAATGTTTTGTTTGTAAGTTTTTGCTTTTGATCCAGTATATTTTATATCCCTGATGGTGTGCTGGACCCAGATACACAGCCCTTCACCGTGTGAGTCTGATGCCTTCAATTTAAGATATCAGTTCACCCTCAGGTTCAAATACTACAAAGCAGTTATTCTTTAAAAGGGACCCCAACTAGCTCTCAAAGTATAGTTTAACGATGTCCGCTTCTCCAGGCTTTTTAGAGACCAAAATACCTCTGGACATTCACCTTTGAATTCCTTTTCACCAGCAAGTTCAAGTTTGAATTGAAGGGCTGTGGGAAACCAAATATGCCCCAAACCTAAGTGACAGCATCAGGTCCTGGAGAGCAAAGGCCCTGGACTCAAGAGAGTGGTCCTGTTGAGGCCCCACCTCTTCTTCACTTGCTGTGATTCTTGGACAAGGCTGTCTGCCCTCGCTGGACCGGTGTGGTGCCTGCGTTTGGAAGGGTGTCAGTGGAGACAGAAAGCCCCTCCGAGTGCTGATGACTGGTGTCAGCATCAGACTAATATCTGTGTGAGAAATCAGTCTCTCCACTGCTTTTTATTCACTCTTCGGGTGCTTTTTAGAGGATGTCCCTCCACCACCTCTTTTTTTGCTTATTTTCACTGCACATAACTTCACGATATTTTCCCCCAAAATCATTCAGTCATTGTCCACTTTGGATACATTTTCAGAGAAATCTGCTTTTCTTTTCTCTAAAAAATGTTGAGGTACAAGTAACAATACCATCTTAATTCAACATGTGGCAGTGAAAATCATCCATAGGGTTATCGGCCGTGGAAATTTCTTTATTTGAGATATTGAAAAATCTATCCAACAGTTTTTAAAAATTGGAAAACGTGTGTTATATCTTTTACAACTATTTTATGGAAGTTTTTGATTGTACCAGTCTTTAAAAGTTCCTAAGATACAAAAACTAAGAGGTAAGTTAGGCCTTTTAAGCCTATGCTATTGGGAAATAATATTGACCCCTGTTTTGTTTTCCTGGAAAGTTAACATAATTCAAGATTCATCACGTTACTCATCACCCAGGTCATGAAGTTGAACTTGTTTTCCTTAGTGCAGAGTTGGGGGTTTTGCAGTAGAGAGTGATTGGCTTCTACTTTCATTTCTGATTGTAATTTCAAGGCTGTATCTTTCTATTGGCTCTGTCTTCCCAGATTCCTTGTAGAGAAGTGAGGAGTAGAAGGCAGGGATTGCTTTGGAAAGAGACAGACTCGGCAGAGAGCAGTGGAAACACTGCAGGGAAGGGAGACCTGCCCTTCAGGCTCTCCACCTCTGCTCCGATCCTCTCTCCCTGTGAATGGCGTAGCACTTGTTACTTAAACCTCTTATCTTACTATTCATCATTACTGCATCGTGCTGTAATTTATACTCGTATGCTCAGTGGTTATTCTCTCCAAATAAATGTTAATCTCTTTCCATGGAGAAGCAGCTATGGGTTTGTTTGTTGGTTTTTGGTTCTTGGTACCTTTCTCTCACTAGCCCAGCTTTGGGCACAGGCTGAATTATTAACCTTAAACTGAAGCATTGTGAATTGAGACAGTTTGTGTCTTAGCAGATATGTTTATCTTTGAAGTACTTAAGGGACTGTAGTCCTGCATGTTAGAGCTGCATTTCGTATCTACACTGGTTATATAGAAAGGAGGCTTGGCTGGGTTTTGTGTTTTACCTGGCCTTCGAGGAGCCTTGTGTTCTAATACACGCTCTGACATTTACTTTTATTTTGACCTCACCTCTCTGACCCTCTGTTTCCTTTTCTGTCGAATTAAGGTATTGGATACAACTTGGGTCTGCTCTGGCGTCATAGGCCTGTGGTCTGAGGCCTTCCTGGACTCTGAATTCTCCTCTCCTGCCTGCCGTGCAGTGAACTGCCCTGGAGGCCCATCTCATAGCTACCCTGCTGTAGGATTTAGAACCAACTGAGAGGAGTCTGGATTGGTAAGACTTTCTGTTGAAAGTCTTAGAATTATAAACAAGCCAAAACATGTAGGGGAAAGATGCCCAGATTGATGCGGCATGAGTAGGAGGGCCCCTCTGTGCTTCTGGCTGTCAGTCTGCACAATGGGGTAATCCTGCTTACAGAACAACAGGTGAAAGCTCCTCGGTGTGCTTGTTAAGAAAAATTCTAGAGAAAGGAGGGGTTTGGTATATAATGGTGATAGAAAAAGGGCGGATTTTAACTCCTGCTTTGGCTTGTCTCTGCCAGTAAACTGAGAGGAAGGCCCTGGAGGCAGATGAAAGGGAGGTGACAGGAAAAAATCACTGTCTCCTTTGCATGAAGGCAAATCCTGGGACCCAGAAAACTGACAGCCTCATATGCAAGTGAGCGTAAAACCATGTCAGTGATTTGAGGGAAATGGGGGTGGGAATGTCATGCTAGGCACTTGCAGAAGGGTTTTTTTTTTTTTTTTTTTTTTTTGAAAGAGAGAGGAAAAGGCATATTTTATCAATGACCAAACTTGTGCTGATACTGACTGTTTAGATGGATCATTCAGTGTATTACTTGCAAGTGCTTCACACTTTGTTTGCTGAGAGCTAATAAGAATCCCCTAAGAATAAGTCATGCCTGAGTCATCTCATTGTTTTGGTGGGATTACTAATCTGATACATGAAGACAATGTTTTATTCAACATTTAAATTACTCACTTAAATGAAGACAGACTAGATGGCTTATCAGGTTTGTGTATAATATAAATGTACTAGATCATGAAATAAAAATTCAAAATAGTCTTTTAAGCATGAGAGAGACAAACAACAATTTTGGTTAGTAGCCATTACCTCTGTGTGGCGGGGGAGGATGACATTGGGGAAGCATGTGCCAGGAGCTTCAGTTTTATTTGTGATGTGTTCTTAAGCTGGGTTCTAGGCGAATTGTTGATTGTCATATTCCCCGTGCTCTTGTTATTTGATATGTCTTCTATAGTCCATAATTTAAAAATAAGATTCAAAATAACCTTGAAAGACTAGGTTGATATGGACTATCAAGATAACGTTTAATAGAGATAGGATTTCTATCTGTAAAAAGCCCAACCATTGTTAATAAAACAAGAACAGTTTGTGAGACATTGATGTAACCTGACAGCCAAGGAGAGTGGACTGAAATGCACATGTGTGAACAATGATGACTTCCTTGTGCTAGTCAAGGCAGTAGCTACCATTGAGTGAGCATGTGTACTGTGTGGCCATTGCATTCAAAATGACTGAACAAGTAGAGCATCAAATTTTGAATTAAACTTGAACATTCCTCCATGGAAACTATTCAGATGATTCAGAAGGCTTTTGGGGGTGATGCAATGAGTGCAGTGCAAATAAAAGTGTGGCACAAATGCTTCAAAGATGTCTGAGAATCTGTTAAAAGTGATCCATATTCTGGAAGGCCTACAATAAGCAGAACACCTGAGAATGTTGAACATGTACAGGCTGTAATCAACAAAGATCAGCGACTGACAGTGCGAGAACTAGAAGCTGACCTGGGGATTCCAAACACTACTGCATCTGAGATTTTGGTGCAGGATCTTGGCATGAAACGTGTTGTAGCAAAACACGTTTGTTCCGTGACTTCTGTTACCAGAGCGGAAGGAACATCATGCTGCAGTTGGGAGAACTGTGTGAGGTCCTAAGGTGTCTACTTTGAAGGGGACTAAGGCATCATTGTCCTGTATACAGTGTTTCTTGTATCTTCTTCAATAAATGTCTCTATTTTTCATATGACATGGATGGATATTTTCTGGACATCCCTTATATATATCATATTCTGATTTTTAAAGAAAAGTCAAAATTGTGCGCATAAAGACTGGCCTGTCTGGCTTCAAAGCAGTTTTTATATTTTGAAAAACGCTTGGGGAATGGGGTTTTTGGGTGAGCCCTGAGGAAGGAGTGTGACACAGTTGCTGCTTCCTGATCGTGCAGGTTTTAGTCCCCCACAACTCTGCTGGCCAGACTAAACCCACATCATTTTGTTTATTATGTTCTGCTCTGGTCTTCCCATTTTTGGAGGGTCACTGATAAACTAGTATTTAAACAGAGGAGGTGACCAAGATGAGGAGGAAGCGAAACATCTGGAAATAGTTAGACTGGAAAAAACTTCGAGGCAACACGGTAATGGTCTTTACATGCTTGAGAGGCTGCCATTTGGCAGAAGGCACATAATTTCTCTCTTGTGTTCCCCATGGGAAAGTATGAGATAGATTTCAGATTTCAATATAAAGAAGAATTTTGTGAAAGTTAGCATTCTCTATCAGAAAAATAAACAGATTTCCTTCATACTGAGCCACCAGTCATCAAAAGTGTTCGTGGAAAACTGACCCCATGTTGGGCAATGCGGCTGAGGCCGGGCCAGTTGACCGTCGAGGCACTCTTTTTGAAATGTCTTATTTTAGAAGAGCTGAAAAACTCGGCTGTCGATTCTACATGTGCAAAACCTGTAACAGCCATTTGAACATTTTTATGGGTTCCTCCATCTCTCAAAGAAAAGCGGTTGGGGTGCCATTCTGGGCACGACCCACAGGGTCGTAGCGGTCTGCTCCTGCGTGGTGCCCTCCAGCAGTTAATCTGCTTAAATCAAGCTTCTAAGTAACTTCCACAACTTTGTTCTGGATAGTTCTGAAAACTTTTTTCTTTTTTTTGCCTGTGGGATGTTATGTCTGAAAAGCATTCCTTATTAATCTAATTATCTTTTTTGGTGGTGGTTGCTATATTTTTCTCCATTCCAGATGTTGGCTTAAGCCACATTTGTTTTCTGACAAGTACAAGGAACATCTGAGTCTTTGAGAAAAGTCAGAGATGCTTTTCTGAAAGTGATTAAAATAGATAACTCTTTGTTGTCCAAACTTCCAGAAGGATCTTCGTGAATAGAGATGCCTGTAGGGAGAGTACAGGAGTCCCCGAGCCTAGCCCATGACAAGTAGAAACAGCTGAGAATAGGGCTTTGCTGATGCTATTAATGTAGAACTTCCTCCCACCTAGCCAGCCTAGAGGTGCTGAACTCAACCCTTCCTGTGGTTACTGCTAAATTCCATGAGCCTTAGGGAATGGGATTAAAGGTTAGGTCTTCCCGTAGCATCCTGAAAGAAGGGACCTGCCATTCCATAAAAGCGTGGAACCCCTGACCTTTGGTTACTAGTGGACTCTGATACCAGGTCAGGATTGTCAAGGTGCAGATGTTTAGTTCTGCCCAGGGTGGAGGTGGGGGGGTTGTTGAGTTGCTAAATTTTCTTCTTTGTCTGCAAGCCAAACCTGTGCCCCGCTCCCTGCTTTCACGCAGATATGTAAATGAACCTAGTCATTACTTTCCTTGGGGGCATTTGTTATATTACAGAGACATACCTTTTGAAATAAAGCAGTGAGACTGTGGTAGAATTTTAGGCCTTATATAAGGGAAGATGTAAAAGTAGAAATAGAAAGGTTGTTTCCTAACGTGGGTGAAATCTCAGTTGGGGCAGCGACCTACTTGGTCTCCTTTTTACTGTGAACCTGCTGAGCCAGGGCTTTATTTGGGGGTTGTGCTCCTGGCCTGGAAGTTTCAAATTGCACCTGGAGAGCTGGGGTTCACCCTGTGGTATGAAAATCATGTTTTCTGTATTGAGTGACTTTGTTGCAGAGTTCTGGCTAAAAAGATACTCCGTCATCTGTCACCAATTTTTCTCTCTCAGTACCTAGAGAAGCCTGACGAACTTCATCTGTGGTATCAGATCTCTTTAAGACCATTTTCTAAATACATTTTTTAGTTAAAAGAATGAGGAGTTCACCTCATATGGAATGCCTTGACAAAGCAAGCTAGAAAAATAAAACTTGTAGGAACCAGCTTTTCTTCAATCTTATCTGTTACTTCAGTGGGCCAGTTCAGGTCATGTTAGAACAAGCGATTTGATCTGCAAACAGTTTCATTCTTAGGTGAAACTTCTAACAATGATAGTAATACATGTGCTATTGATGCCGTTCACTGTAAAAGTTAGAATCCAGTCAGTTAATAGATCAACCAACTAGTGTTTGGTCTTGGGTAAGATGCAAAGTAAAGAAAAAAGGTCTTCATCTTTCAAGAAAGCTACTGGTTAGTAAAACCCAGCTTGTAAAGCTGACATACTCTATATTAACCACATAATTATGTGACCGATACATGAAGGACCAAGCAAGGGCTTGTAAACAAGGGGCAGAGCACAAGTGGGTTGGAGAAGTTCAGGAGGACTTCCCCAGTGTCAAGGCAGGAAAAGAATATGGACATTCAGTCTGCCATGTGCAGGACATTGGGAAGTCCCCGCGGTGATTAGCTGCTCATGTGAGAAGAAGGAGAGGTCACGCTGCCCACTCTGTAGACAGTGGATCCGACGAGGGGAAGATCGTGAGGGACCGTTTTGTAATTCATAACTTGGAAGTCATCCTAAAGAGTTTTGCTTCCGTTTGAATCAAGGGCAACCCAGGAAATGAACAAAATAAATGGGTTACTGCTTTACAAGAGAAACCCATCAATGGTGCATCTTTGGTAATTTTAATAAAGAACAGTATTCGCTCTGTGTCACATTTTAACTGTTATGGAAATAATAAATAGTGATGAGAAAATTATTATAAATTTAGTAATATTTAAATTTTGAAATATTTAATTATATTTTCCCTAAGGAGCTTTTATTTCCTTAGTCTTAATTATTTTCTCAAACATTGTAGCTGACTAATGCAGAATTGAAGGATTTGACAGTTCCAAGCCCCAAATGCCAGCTAACCTCCAGTTACCTTACATGGTAGGCAACATTTTAAGATCAAAAACATATTTTTTGTCTCCTTTGGCAGAAAGTATCACTTAGGGAATAGATAAGAAGGTTAAGATGAATTGTAATAGGCTTAAACTGAGGACGAGGAAAAGTAATGACAGCATGCTTTGGTTATCCTTCCCAGACTGGCAGTTTTTTCCTCCTTTTTCGCAGGGCCTTGACCCTACCAGTCTATTTATAATCCTCTAATTAAAACAAGCTTCATCAGTCACATCAACTGCACAGGATACATCCGCCCTTTCACTCTTCCTTTGTGTCTTACTCTTCCCACTCAGCGTGAACACGGAGACTCTTGGCTGCTCGCCTTGTCTCCCCTCCACACCAGTTACAGATTTGCTCTTCTTTATCCTGCACTCTTGTCTGTCACTTTATTTTATGAGCGCTTTTCATTGCTGGTTCTTCTGTCTATTAAGTACATTTACCAAGGGCCTACTTTGCATCATTGCCCCAACCCATTGGCCCTACTTTCATCCCCTCTTACGTACAAGAGAAAATACAGGCCATCGGGCATGGACTGTCTCCACGCAGGCACCCACTCTACCTACCCTAGGTCTCCCCTCTGTTTTTAGGTAGACTCTTCAAAAAGGTTGTTCGTGGTACAGCCTCCTCCAGTTTCTCCCCTCTCGTTTGCTGCTTCTGCCACTTCACTGAAGCTGCACCTACAAAGGTGAAATGGGAGTGACCTCTAGTTACAAAAGCCGCCAGATGCTGTTCAGCCCTTATCTTTTTAGATCTTCCCCTGGAATTAGACAGCCCAACGCACTCCCTTCTTTATGACACTCCCCTCTGTGACCTCTTGGGCCATTGCTTCTTTCTCCACTTGCAATGGCCCCTTCCTCCTGTTGTCTTCCAGATGTTGGTGCACCTCTTCATTCTGCCCTCCACTCTTCTTTTTCACTTTGCATGTACTTTCCAGAGTTGTTACTCACACACACTAATGAGTTCCTTCTAGATTTAGAACTTGTACACAGTCATTGAAACAACTCTCTATTATTGGACAACTCTTTCTACATGTCCCACAGACAACTAAAAGTCAGCGATTTCACAATAAGCCTCCAGGTAATTCCTCTGCACACTGAGATTCAAGGCCTAGCACAGTGTCTAACATCACATTCCACTGGGACTGCTGTAGTCAGAGGACTGCTGGAAAGGAAACGTATTAGAATAAGAACTCGGTACCATAGAGCCCCCTGACTTGTCATTCATGTATATTCAATAACAAAAGAGCATGGGTTTAAAAAGCCAGTAAGTTTGAAATGATTTGCTTTTTTCCTTGTATTGACTCTCATCACTTGGAGGTAGCAAGTGGCAAGTACCTTTCTTTGGAGATGGAAAAGCCTGGAAGGGGTAAACATAATATTTCCCCAGTTAAAAAGTAATTTATTAAGGAGTCAGGTATCGATTCATTTATTTGTGCATCTTTTGTGCTATACTGCTTCTTGGTTTCCATCTTCTTTGCTCTGATAAATGATAAAATTAGCAAATATTTACAATGAGCTGGGCACTATTTTAGGACTTAATACATATGAATTCATTTGATTATTGTGACAATACTTTGAGTTCTGTAATGTTGTTATTCCCATTCCACAGAGAGGGAAAGTTGGGTATTAGGAAGTTTAGGAATGCACCCTAGGTCATACTGCTAGTAAGTGATAAGACCGGTTCAAACCAGGCAATCGGACTCCAGAACCCATATTTCTGGCCACTCCCTTAGCTATGAACGCTTAACACTACAATATGCCCTTCTAAATCATCTGTGTGTGATGCTATAGCTGTGGAATAGGACTAGCTGGTTCTCAATGTGCCAAAATTAAGCTGCAGTTTTAAATAACAAAGATTTGCTCTTACTTTTGCTTTCTTGAGATATCTCCCCAGTTGCTGCCCCACCCCACACTGCCCCGTTGTCAATTGCTTTGGCAGTGGTCTCATTTTCTAATCTGAAATCACTTGAGAAGGAGGAAAAACTGGCAGTTAAGCCCAAGTGGTTGTGACAGGTTGCTAAATAAAACTGGCCCAACTGAAGTTCAGAGATTCTTGAGAAATATTGAGAATTTCTTACAAAGGAAATTTTTCTTATAATAGGAAATCATGGGTCATTGCACAGTGAAAATATATCTCGAGACTAAGAAGCACAGAATCTAAATGAGATTATTTATGGGTTACTATTTCTGCATAATTTAAAAACTATTAGAAAATATACTTTCTATCTGTCTTTACCATCTTAATTTTCCGCTCTTGGAACTTCACATAATTTTAAAAATCTTCAGAGTTGTTGAAAGAAAGAAGAAAAAATAATAGTAACAAACATTCATATAAGGCTTTGAAGTTTACAACGTACTTTCACATGCAGCTTACTTGATATCCTCTTTCTACTCTTAAAAAGAAAACAGGATCACAAAAATACAAATACATGTTGAAATTTTTAAAAATCGTCAGCATTTTCTTACATGGTAATCCTAATTTATTTGGCAAAAAAGCAAGTCTGAATCAGTGAAGTGTTCAAATTACTGAACATTATGAAATATACAGTTTGGAGTAATCAACTTTATAGTAACTTTAGGGAACTGCTCTCATGGGTGGATAACAATAGCATCTGGTTGAACATATTAGTTGATAGTTGTTCAACCACAAGGCCCCTGAGGTGGGTAGAAAACCCCCTCGTTTCTCCGTTTTGTACTTTTCATGTACACAACCCCAGCGGCCTCCTTCACTGACCCTAAGTCACTGGCCAGAACCTGCTGGATGGAGCCCTGAAGTGAGATGTGCCCCAGAGAGAACTCCTGCTCTGGGACATTCCTGTCCTTGGCCCCCAGCTCCTGAGAGAAGACCAGATGTCTCCTAACTTTAAATGAAATTTCTCAGCCCCAAAGGTTAGCTCAGCCTTAATCTTAATGTTCACAAAATCAAAATTAGGTGGACCCACGTAAATGAGATTTTTTGGTTCGTTCTCTACAACCTCCAGAGATGAACAAAATGTATATTTATATGAGTGCTACTGTGTAAATAAGCCCGCTCTTTTTTGATTATTATAGTTACCCAGAAAAAGGCCATCTGTTTTGGTAGAAACTATGGAAATATATCTAGGTTGCCAAGGAAAAACTGAATTGTTACTAAAGGACATGTCACACAGACAAGAAAATCATTTACAAAGCAGTGGGTAGAAAATATTTTCAATGTGTTCCTTAAGCCGCCATTTTGGGTAATGGATGAGTAGTGTTGGTTTGTTTTTTTTGCTTGACTGTTTATTCAGTTTTCTTTTCCAGAAGAATTATTTTTTTACTTGTAAAGCCAGAGTTTAAGGCACAGCTTCTTTTCAGCTTGGATAGAATGAAAAGTAAAATTTATTTAATTCTAATTATAACCTGCATACGTCTAGTGAAGAGAACCTTAAGAAATGTAATTCTTGTTTTCTAACTGAGCTACAATGTCATATAATTAATATAATTCAATCGCTTCTTTACCATTTTTCTTTCTGCATGATTTAAGACATCAGAATTTAATTCACAGCCAGAATGAAAACCGGACTTAGGAGAAACTTGAAAAGACTAGCAGGGGATTTGCGTTCTGCTGCATGGTTGAACACGTCCCTAAAGTAGAAGCTTAAAATGCTGACAGAATTCCCCGCTGAACTCTGGCCAGAAGAGGGGCTCTCTACTGCCCTCCCCCTTGTCTGCGCCCCTGTAACTGTCATGGGGGCCCTTGATGGGAATCTGGGAGGCTCCACAGGATTGCTACACAGCTGGCCAGGAGGACACTAGCAATCTGTACTCTGGATTATAAACCCTAGGGTGTGGGTTTTCGAATTGGCCCGCCACTCTCTGGCTCAGCCTTGGATAAATATCCCTGGGTTCTAAGTAGGGTGGGGAATTCAAAGTCCTGTTTGCCCTGAGTCCTTCCATAACCAGTGCATGACATGTTGTTGTGAGGTCTGAGTGGAGTGGTCATGTTTGAAGGGGGAATAAGGGAATGCTTTCTACTGCTAATTAACATGCACTTCCCATAGCAGTCTCTTTTTCCCTTAGGAATGAAGCCATTGAGAGGGCTGGGTTCTGACCCCACTGTAGCCATTCACCCAGACCAGCTTTGCCTCTAGGATAGTTGGAAGATACAGGAGATGATTCAAGAGGTTTTAAACAGTACCCCTACCCACCCAGTTTTCTCAGATGCTGCCTCCATTTTGAGCTGAAGTTTTCACAGGTAGACTTTCATTCTTTAAGTTATATGGTTTTGGTTTCTTCTAAAATGAAAATCCCACTGAGAGATTTATCACTTTCAGTTACTATTACTAATTTATACCACCATGTTAATAAGTTTAAGTTTCTTTGGTTTTGACAGAAGAGAAATGAAAGACATTGGTTGGGAGATTGGATAAGGCCAGGCCTTGGGGACAGGGTTTGGAACTTGGAACAAAGGCAGAAAGCAAGTTGTCACTTTCACAGGTGTGGCCTGGGTGAGGCCTGCAGTGACTGCCCTCACCAGAATTTGCTCGTGTGCTCTCAGTGAGGGGGGACATCTTACTTTTTGTTGACCTCTCCCTTCTGTCCGAGAACGACGTGGAGGTCTTTTGACAGCTTTGACTCTTCCTCCACACTTCAAGATGCGGTTCCATTTCCTTTCCAAGGTGCAAGTTTGTGTTTGTCCTCACGCGGAATAGTTCCAGGCAGCAGAACACAGTGAATCCTTCCAGACTAAAGACCCTGCTGGTAAAATGCCAGACTGTTGTCAGAGAAGTGAAGTTAGGGGAGTCCAGTCCCTACCATCAATCACCTAGTTGCAGCTTCATTTATATCCTGTTAATTTGGAGGGGTGTTTTCCTTGGACAGTTTCTACAGTCTGATGTTTGAGAAAATCCCAAAGGGCAGGGAATAGTAGGCTTCTTATTTTCTGAAAGGTTTAGTGGCAAGGAAGAGAATATCAGAGTTTCTGTCTTCCATCTGGAGGTAAATGGACAAATGCTTGGTTTGGGCGTTTCATTCTTCACCTTAAAGCATACAAACTCTATAGTGTGTTGAATGAACTCTGACTTTGAATACTTAGCTAAGAGATTACCTGGAAATAGAATGGCATTCATCGCTGTGAAGCCATGACTACCAACCAGTGAATGACTGGGTATCCAGACACTGAGGCCAGACTCTAAAATGCCTAAAACTGCTCGGTAAATGTATGTAATGCTGAACCATACACTAAAGAATGTGTAAGTTATGTAATGTATATTTTATCACAAAATAAATAAATAAATACCTGCTTCTTGGCAGCTCCAGCACTTGGGTCACAGCTGGAAACACCGTAGCTTTGGGCTCTATGGTCTGCTTTATTTTGAATGAGATTGCTGTTGCACGTAAGGCATTATGCATCCTTTTAGGAACTGTAGGACTGGAAGCACAGAGAACCTTAATGAATACAAGATGAAGAGGCTGTTCTGCTGCCATCATATGGGCGTATTGGGAAATTTGGGATCAGAAAAGAGAGCTTTCTTAAAAATGATTGATTCTAAACAACTCTAAACCCTATTCCACAAATGTAACACAAGAGGGGGAATAGGGTCTCTTGATGGCTGGAGTAGCAGCATCTGTTATTGCTCCAGTTCTCAAATAGTGGCATTGAAACGCTCCATGACTAAAAGCAGTATTAAGTAAATTAACCTAATCTTTGGTATCTGGCAGCCATTAAGTGGCCAAACACATCTCTCTTTACCAAATTAGACTCGAGTCTGACCTTATGTTTTCCTGTCAGCTTCTGTCCTCAGCCCAACCCATTTTTGCTAGGAGACTCTTGACAGTGACTCAGGTAGCTCTTCCTGCTTCACTTGGCAATGGGGGCTCTTTCTGAGGACTAGGCCATGGCACTGTTCACGGAGCCAAGAAACTCCGCAAACCCTGCGAGCGAGTTACCTTGTGCATAGCTGTACTGCGAATTGTAGGGTAGAAAAAAAGAAAGTGTCAAACCAGCCTTATTCCAAAGAAGGAAACTTTTTTCATGTTAACCGCAAAAGCTCTGAACTTAGACCTCTGACTGAAGGATGCTTCTCTTTTCCTGTGGAAGAGTGTGTGTGTGTGTGTGTGTGTGTGTGTGTGTGTGTGTGTGTGTGAGCGCGCCCTTACCTGCTTATTCCTGCCATCAGCTGAACGCATTCGCCATGGTTTCAGCAGTACCCTTCTCATGTTTGCATTTTGTATTCTCCTTAGAAAAGGCAAGAAAATCTAAGCCCTTAGAAAGAAGTTAAGGTAAATGTAAAATGTAAAAGCTCTCCTCAAGTGAAACCAGTACAAACAATCCCTGGTCCTAGGTAAGAAAAATTGGAATTTTTTTAAAAAAAAAATGTATTCTTGTAGGAAATAAAGAGTTTGCCAGAAATAGCATGGGTGGTTAAAGCAGTCTAGTGTGAAAGGTATGTCTTAAAAATCTCTACTTTGAAAAATAAGATTTTTTTGCTTTTTTCTTGACTAATGGTTTTGTCAGAATAATCATTTGAATAATAAGTAAAATGCTTTGAAGTACATAGGGGAGTGGAGAACTTTCCTGTGCCTTGTACGAACTGGTGAAACTGATTATAAACTAAATGATGCCAAATTCCACCGATTTGCCCAGGACCCAAATACTGGCAAATGGTGCCAAAGCCGTTGAACTCTGCTGATGGAATCATGAAAATGACCGGAAGTGATCTAGATTGTTTAATTTTCTTTTGAAATGTTAATTTTTCTTTTGAAATGTTATATTTATTAGACCTTAGCACCCAGAAGTTAAACACTATTGAATTTCACATATAGCACTTTATTTTTAATCTTAGATTGAAGGGCTATGTCCTTGGCATGATGGAAGAATGGCTCATACAGTTTACACTGATCCTTTTTTTTTAATTGGTGAGCAAAGAAGGCAGCTAGAAAGTAAGGCGATATTGAATCAAGACTAAATTTGTTCATTGAATTCAAATGGAAGTAACGAGTGTAACTTAGAGATTTTCTCATTTCTTTTTATGTATTCCTGTGTGTACCTTCTGTGAAGCTTCTCTTTAGTGCTATTTAGGCTTAAAATACAGCACAAAATATCTCTTGGCCACTAAAAGTAGCAGTGGGAATTAGCAGTGATTTTCTCCTAGTAAATGTCATATGGACACATCGGAGGATGCAACTAGAATTTTTTATTGACATGTTCCCCATCTTAAAGTACAGTTACCATAAAATGAATGTATTAAGCCTTAGTCACAATCCAGGTAATGTGATTCTTCTTATAATCAGTAACCTAATTAAATGCTGGAGGGCTTCAGCCATATGGTAATGTACCTTGTTTCTGAGCAAAGATAATACCACCACTGAAATTGTATACTTGTAACACTAGTATATTTTTAATTAGTGGTAGGGCATGTGTGTGTTATCAGTTTTGTTTCATCTTCAAGCTTTGCACAGCAGTCTCCATTGTGCATTCATTTGGACATATTAAATGAACGCACAATTTGGTTTCTGTGTTTTCAGAATTCAGTATGGTTCAACCTGAAATGAGCTGAAAATTACTTTTTCACTATGGAATAGGCAAGTTATCAAAATAAGCCAAAATAAAAGATATTAGGAAAGAGGTTTAATCTACTGAAGATGGAGAAATTCGTATGTTTTCCTTTGATACTCAAATGGAAAATCCTACTGCTAAATGCAGATGGGTTTTCTCAGGCTGGCCTGACGAATGTGGCAGCGCCTTGGTTGAATGGTTTGAGTTGTCAAGTGTACAAAGAATAATAAAACTGAATTTCTTTTAATGTGTTGTTGTTCAGTCTTATGAGTTTCTTTTAATATGTGTTATTGTTATTCAAAATACCTGATAGTTGGGGCACACCGGTGTTTGCAGGGGCACTGGAGCCAGTCAGACCTGCCTCTGAATCCCAGCTCTCCATTCGCTCCCTCCGTGAGCTTGGCCAGGAAGAGCATGTGGGAAACATGGATGTTGTCCTGGAGGGAAAAAAGTGGTGTTGTTGTTGTTTTTTAATTCTCATATGGCTAATTGTTAAGACTTAAATATTTATTGATTTGATTCTTTGAGAAAGCCCAAAGACAAGTTAATTCTAGTCATAAAAGTTCAAAGGAAATAGCTGCACTTGTTAGTGTGAGGAAGGGGGGACTGGGCACATTGTGGAGATGGCACTGGAGGCCAAGGGGGGAAAATAAGACAGGATGTGTCACTTAATAACGTTCTAACTCATGTAAAAGATTATTTTTAAAAATACTAGTGTTGAGGTATAATTGATATAAAATCAACTATTCGTGTATAAAGTGTACAATTTAGTAAGTTTATATACCCATAAAATCATCACCATTGTCAAGATAGGGAATGTATCATATTTATCATTCACAAAAGTTCCCTTCATCCCCTTCATAACCTCCACCCATTATGGTGGGACTCCAACAGTCCCACCCCCATCAACAGGCAACGGCTGTTGCACGTTCTGTCACTGTAGGTTAATTTGCGTTTTCAAGACTTCATATGTAGTTGACCCTTGAACAACGCAAGGGTCAGGGAAGCTGACCCCCCACATAGTCGAAAATCTGCATATAACTTTTGACTCCCCAAAACTTAACTATGGTCCCTCAGTATCCAGGGAGGTTTGGATCTAGGACCCCTCTCAGATACCAAAATCCAAGGACACTCAAGTCCCTTGTATAAAATAGCATATAATAATGCATACAGTCAGCCCTCCGTATCCAGCCATACATTCTTAACCACAGACTGAAAACTTTTTAATTTTGAAATGAAAATACTGTTTTTGATCTGTGGTTGGTTGGATCTGTGTATGCGAAACTGAGGGATGTGGAGGGCCAACTGTGTATTTATTGAAAAAATCCACATGTTACTGGACGCATGTGGTTCAACCCTGTGTCGTTTAAGTGTCACCTGCAAATGGAAGCATGCATTATGCATTCTGTGTTGTCTGGGCTTTTCACTCAACATGATAATTTGGAAATTCATCCATGTTGTTATTCTTATCAGCAGTGCATTCCTTTCCTCTGCCCATTAGTATTGCATTGTACAGATATTACATAATTTATGTATTCACCTGTTGGAGGACATTTGCGCTGAGTCTGGTTTTGGCTATTACAAATAAAGGTGCTAGGAATATTCACGTAGAGGTCTTTGTATGCATGTATGCTTTCATTCGTCTAGGGTAAACACCTAGCAGTGAAATGAGTGGATGGTATGGAAGATCTGCATTGAACTTTTTAAGAAACTGCCAAATTATTTTCCAAAGTGACAGTAGCCTTCTATAAGGTCTGTCCGGAAGGCACCCAGCCATGTACTATTAAAAATAGAGACATTTATTAAAGAAGATACAAGGTACAAGAAACATTGTACATAGGACAGTGATGCCTCAGTCCCCTTCAAAGTAGGCACCTTGGGACCTTACACAGTTCTTCTAATCACCATCAACTGCCCTGTTGTATTTTCCTGAATCTCATCAACGGTCTGAAATCTCTTCCCTTTCAAAGGTGATTTTAGTTTTGGGAAAAGCCAGAAGTTGCAGGGTGGCAAATCCGGGCTGTAGAGAGCTGAGTCACCTGGGTGATTTGATGTTTCTACAAAAAAACTCTGCACGGGATGGGATACATGAGCGGGCCATGTTATGATGAAGCTGCCAATCACCAGCTGCCCATAGCTTCGGCCTTCTGAATCACTGTAATAGTTTCCGTGGAGGAATGTTCAAGCTTAACACAAAATCTGATGCAGATTCGTTGCTCTACTCCCTCAGTCATTTTGAATGCAATGGTCACACAGTACACATGCTCACCCAGCAGCCTTAACTGTCCCCACGGATTAGTAGAGTGAAGTCGTCACTGTTCATGAAGGTGCATTCCAGTCCATTCTCTGTGGCTGCCAGGTTACATCCATGTCGTGCACACCATTCTCATTATATTAACAATGGTCGGACTTTTTACGGACAGACCTCATGTATTCCCACTTGCAGAGGATGAACATCCCAGTGTTTCTGTATGCTAGCCAGCACTTAGTGTGCTCGGTCTTTTCAATTTTAGTCTTTGTAGTGAGTATGTAGTGGTATCTCATTGTGTTTTAAACTTCCCTAATGAATAACATTGAGTATCTTTACATGTGTTTGTTTGCCATTCAGATATCTTTTTTGCTGAAGTGCTGGTTCAAAGTTTTTTCATTGGGTTGTTTTCTTATCATTCAGAACATATTGTGGACACAAGTCAAAAGTGTATGCTTTCAGGCATAGAATCATTTATTTCCCTGACATGTAGAACCAGAAAAACAAATTTAAGTTGCAGCAAGAAAGAGTATAAATATACTCTTAATTAACTATAAATATAAGGAAGTACTCTTTTGACTATGACACTAATGTGGACATTGGGACAACTAAAGGAGGTTGTAAAATTTTTCCTGAAGATTTTTAAAAATAGGGCTAGAAATGTCCTTTTTGGTTGCTATAGGCAGGCTGATGTGTGACTCAGTTTACCTAATCGCCATCTTCATTTGTGAAAATAATCTTCCCTGTGGCAATCTGTCGCTCACATCTCAATATTCTTTGCTGTCTTGTGCTGTTTTTTTCAGGCCAATAAAAGTTCAATTTCTTGGAATTTTCCAAAACTTTACATGTACTTTGTGTTTTAAAATTCATTCTTTCTGACTTTCGCTTGAAGTGTTCCTATGAAACCTAAGGAGGGATTAATTAGCTTTAACAAAAACAAATTGCAATCTCTGGAAAGTAATCAAATTAAAAGAAATGCTCAAATTTCTCTCATCCCATGGTAGCACAAATCAGCGTTTTAGCTGATAGTATTGGGAAGATTCATTTACTCTCTGTAGAGGCAAAATAATTAGATTCTAGAGAAGAGGTTCTACATGATTAAAGGCATCTGGTTGTTTTAGCCCACGGAAGAGAAGAGTAAGGGGTGACTCAATGGCAGGATTCCAGTATCCTTAATGAAGGGTTTTCCTGTGCATAGAAAACACTGGCCATTGTTCTCCACCTCCAGAGAGACTCAAACTAGGGAAAATTGGCTTTAGCCATAGAAGGATTGAGTGTGGTTAGCGCTGGACATAAAACTTTTATTATCGGCATCAATGTTATGAGATTAGGCTATGGAACAAGTCAAGAGAGGTCATAAAGATGTTCTAAAATAAAAAAGATAGCTGTCTGCCTGGAATGTTTAAGTGTCCATTGAATTACAGGATTTCATTATTGAAGGGGACCTTAGAGATCATTTATTGTGATCACCTTTTACAGAAGAGAGTATAAAAGGGCATCATGTAATTTACCTGTGGCCATGTAGCTAGATACTAGTATTTCAATTTCAGGATGTTTTAAAAGTAGCCTTGCTTATGACACACCAAAGGGACCACGTAAGAGTTTCTGCTTCAGATTTCACTCTACCAAAATGGCCACTTAAAACTGGTGATTACATATTTTTTTTTTCTTAAGTCCATAAAGATTCCACATGTACTGACCTGTGTCTCTTTTGTCATTAAAAATGTTAGAGATTCTTGGACATTTTGAACTTGTCTCTAAATATATACTCTACTCTGAAACACTGTAGATGGTTTGACCCAAGGTGATCAATATTGGTAGAAGACAGCAGAGGGCAGAGGACACTGCCGCAGTCTTCGGGGAGCCTGTCCCAGTCTAATAAGGGGTGCTTCATAAACCTTTGATGGATGGCTGTACTACAAAACTGCAATTTGGTGGGTGACTTTGGGTCAGTTATTATATCCTGGTGACTAATTTGCCTTTCTTAAAGGTAACGTATTGTAAAATCTTAGGTTTTAGGTTTTTTCTTTCTATTGAATATATTGGGGTGACACCCATTAACAAAATTATACAGGTTTCAGGTGCACAGTTCTGCAGCACATCATCTGTACACTGTATCGTGGGCTCACCACCCCAAGTCAAGTCTCCGTCCATTGCCATTTATTCCTCTGTACCCTCCTCCACCTCCCCCTACTCCCTCCAGCAGTCACCAC
The DNA here is from genome assembly GCA_039655065.1 of Glossophaga mutica. Classification (NCBI taxonomy): domain Eukaryota; kingdom Metazoa; phylum Chordata; class Mammalia; order Chiroptera; family Phyllostomidae; genus Glossophaga; species Glossophaga mutica. Next base: position 143,173,272 of record CM077308.1, read on the forward strand.
ACTGTTATCCGTGTTTTTTACTCTTCTTTTCTTTTTTGCTCTATCCCTCCACCCCCACCACCAACCCCCTCTTCCTGACAGCTGTCAGCCTGCTCTCTATCTAGGGGTCTGTCTCTGTTCTACTTGTCAGTTCAGTTGTTCATTAGATTCCACATGTGAGTGAACCATATGGTACTTGCCTTTCTCTGACTGGTTTAGTAGCCCAAGTATCCATTAGCAGATGACTGGATAAAAAAAGCTATGGTACATTTACACAATGGAATACTACTCAGCTGTAAAAAAAGAGAGAGAGGGAGAGGGAGAGAGAGAAGGAAAAGAAAAGAGAAAAGAGAAAAGAAAAGAAGGAAAGAAAAAGAGAAAGAAAGAAATCTTACCCTTTGTGACAGCATGGATGAACCTGGAGAGCATTATGCTAGGTTTTGTTTTATGAAACACTAGTTAGAGTAGTAGGAAACATATTTAAGCCACCAGTTCATTGTGTTTAGAATCTACAAATATGAGTTCTGACCATTGGAATTAGTGGGATACATTGCTTATAAAGGATTGCACTATCATTATTACAACACAGAAATTGCACATAGCACTTCGTGGTTACATTTTATTTGATAACTAATCATTCTGTACATGTTCCCAGTAGATCATCTAGAGCAAAAACCTGCATATGTTTATATACTTATTTTAAAGGGTTAATGTGAGCACTAAAAATGAGGTGAAATATTTGAAAGCACCTAGCACATTGCCTGACATCTAGCAGACACTCAGTAAATGTTCTTACTTTCACTTCCTTTTTCCTTCCTTGGGTTTTAACATGAGTATCGCATCTTTCAGAAATGTAACATATTCTTGTCAAAAGGAAGTGAATAAAATTGTTCACATTTAAGAGTGTTTACTTTAAAATTATCATCGCTGTATGTTGAAGGCTCACTTGACTCATAGGATGCTTAGACCTTACAAGATGTTAATACCCTTCTAGAAATAGCCATCTGAAAAGTCAAGTTCTGCTGGTCTAAGAAAGATATACCCAGCACCTAATGATTTTTTTGGCTAGATTTAGGGTGCTTTGAATGCTGAAATGAGAAATTTGTATGTAATGTGGCAACAGAGAGCTATCATAAGTTCTGGAACATTTGAAAGCTAAATCTAAACAAACAAAAAAAGAAAAAAAAAACACTTTTAAAAATGGGACCCCCCAAAAAGTTCCTTTCCAAACTTTCTTCCTAAGTATATATACAATGTTGTATTTTCCGTATACCTTTGTGTAGTTTCTTAAACTGACCACCCAGTCCTGTGTTTGTGAACTGAAAACTGCTCGGTAGAAATGTGGAGCCCCACTTTCTAAAGGTTAATGGGGAGTGTAAGCTTCAACTGAGAAGGAAATCACTCTGGGGACTTGGCCTGCGAGCCATCACCACAAGGAGACCCAACGTGTTCGGGCCTGGTTTGTTTGTTTGTTTTTCTGCAAGGAAAGAAGACATGCTGAGGCCAGGTATTATATTCAACCCCTCTGAAGCATCAGTGGCTGCCTGAATGCGTTCATCTCTTGGTCTTTTGTGCAGCCAGAGCCGAAACAATGTGAGGGCTTTTGCTGCTGAGAGGAATGTGCAGCCTTTTCACTCAGTCTGCACAGGCTGCAGCCCAAGAGCCCTGAGGGGAGATCCAGAATGCTTTTCCAGCTGCCGGCGAGGAGACCACTGGACCAGTGTGTGGTTTGTTGATCCAGGGTCAGAGAGAAAACCCACAGATAGACTGGGAGGGGAACTCAGGCCAAAATTTCAAACAAAATCTAGTGGTTATTTTCATTACTTAGGAAGTTTTATACTGTTTATGCTAGATATTTGTATTCTTTCACTTTATAATACTCAATTTTATTTGGGGTGAAGACTGAAATTAATAATTTCCCTTCAATCAATATCGTTTCCAAAGTCCTCGTAGTTATGTTGCTGTAAAGACTTTTCCATGGTTTTCCAAGTCAGAAAATAATCATTATTAAAGTACACCGTATTTCAGTGCTCCAGAAGTGGGGGAACATTCTTTCCAACTGTCTAGACAATTTGGTTGGCATCTGAAAAAGATCAGTTTTAAATTGTATTTGTTGCTGTCTAGGCAAAAAATAATGAAAGAATGAAATGAAACTTCAGGTGAATTACAGTTTTCATACTTATATTTTGATAGCAGGTAATCAGGGATTAGCCTCTAGAAATCATGCATCCTTTTATTTATTTGACATGTTTGTAATTCTAAATAATTAAGGAATAATTGTAAACTTATTCAAAGACCTTTTTTAAAATAAGTACCGCACAGGGATACCCTTCCCTGTCCGTTAGAAAATTCCTTCACATTTTTCCTGACACTAAAAGAAATAGTATGAACACAAGTGGGCGTTGCATCCATGACCCCATGTCCTTGCCACATATGTGGCCGAGTGCTGCGTTCAGTTCTTACAGGGACAAGTAGAGGGTTGTCAAAGTGTGATGGAGGCTGATTCCCAGCTCCTGGCAGCGGCCATGTGTGGCTGGCTAGTCAGCCTGGGTAAAACCGTGGTGACTTACAGGCAGGGTGGAGGTGATCTTACAGAGATGATGCATCTTCTGTGGACGAGACTCTGGCTGGGCTGTCCCAGGTGGTTACACACTTCAGTTTTTAGGTGTTGCCATTTCTGCATGAACATATTTTGTAAAAAGGTTTTAACGTGTTAACTAAAGTTAAACTGCAAAGAGCAGTTACTGCTTTGAGCTGCCCAGTACATAGACATTTAAACTAAACATTCTACTTGCACATCTGTGTGTGTGTGTGTGTGTGTGTGTGTGTATTTTGTCCGTGAAAGCTGGAAATGTGTAGTTTTTAGCTTACCCGCTGTCTGCTGTTCTTATTTTCCCCTCACTACCCAAACCAAGGATTTTAAAAAACCAAACTTCAAAAGTCCTGAACCCATTACCATTCCAAGAAATATATTTGAATAAAGAAATCCATGAGCTATGCAGAGGGCAAGATTACAGTAAATGCAACTCTTAAGTGTTAGTGGTTTGAGTTGGAGGACAAGGAACAAGTAGTTAAGGTGGCAGTAGGTCCTTTGATGAACTGAAAATTGGTATCAGAAGGACAAGTAGAGAACAGCTTGGACGGACGCTGAGCTCACCTGAGAATGTGGAAGGCCTTCGGGAATATCACATTTACAACAAAAACATATTTAGTAGTCTCAGGACATGCCAAAACATCGCTTTTTCAGAGTCACTGGTACAAACTTACTTTTTAGCCATTTCTCTCTTTTTTGCAGGCACACATACCCACACATGTAAATGTTTCTTGAAGGCAAGGCTTGAAACTAGGAACAACATATTGTACAGTGAAAAGAAAAAAGAAGTCTTTGGTGAAACAGTATTAGAATTGACAGAAAACAGAATTTGTGCCCTGGACCTAGAGTAAAGGCAGCCGGTCTCACACGCAGTTGGTTTCAAAGAAACTCAGTCTTCCTTCTCTCCTTCCCAGCTTTTTGTGGGGAAGGGAGGAAGGCAGGCCTTTGTGAGCACTTGAAGCAAGGCTCTGCGTCCTTGGCCAGTGACTGAGAGAGCAGGCACCGGAGAATTTGTGCATGTAGTTCAAGTTTTTAAGTCTAAAAGTTATTCCACCGACTAGATTCAATGCTAGCTGTGATTTATTGATCACTAACTCATAGGCATTGTGTTTTATATGCATTGTCTCTTTTAAGTGCCGTAACAGCCCTGGGAGGTCATTACTCTTCCGTATTTTATAGAAGATAAAAATGTAGGCATTTCACTGACCTGTCCAGGGTCATGCACTAGTAAGTGACAGGACTTGGATTTCAAGTTAGGTCTGCTGAATTCCAGAACACGTTCTTGAACAATTCCTGTCCCATGTGCTACATTAGTCAGAAGTACAGAGACCCTGTTTCTGCTCTCGAGATTCGGTCTAGCCAGCGTGACACCCGAGGGAAGGCAAATGAGATGTGCCCCCTGCTCTGACAGATCTAAGTATACAATCACAGTGACAGGGTTTGGGAAAGAAAGTGATTGACTCCGACCAGGAGGTGCAGTAAGATATTGCTGAAGGGGTGATACCCAAGCAGAGTTCAGAGGATGAAGAGGAGTTCCCTCACACACAAGGGTGAGAGGACATTCATGTCAGCAAGGGTGAACTGCAGTCAGTGTGCAGGGCACTACGGATGAAATAATAGTTGGCATGACAAAACACACAGAAAGATTTTTAATTTTAATAGTACAACGTGAAGCCCCAGCCCACTCCTTCTAACCCGGCCTTCAGGGATTCCCTGCAAGGTGAGGTTGTCTCAGCATTTAAGATGGTCATCTCCCAAGAGCAGACAGCCATGCCCTGTGAGAAACAGACCACAATGGCAGGGCATGGGTGAATGAATTCAGTGAGGGGCTTCGGTGGAGGTCAGACAGCTTCTGTAGACTCAGGCCAGCTCCCAAGATGCTAAGCCCTTGGTCAAGTAGGGGCGTGTGGGAAAGTGGATAATCATTTTCATTGGCAGCAGAAGTTTGGGAGCTTCCGTTTTGTACAAGGTTCAGCTTGGCCTCTGAGAAGTAAGGATCAGGGCTGGAGCTGGGTCTGGGAACGGACAGGAAGAGAGGGAACATGAATTATCTCACTGAGGGAGAGTGGAGGGAGTTCTTGGTTGGATCCTGAAGCCGTTCTGAGACTTTTCTGGATAAGACTGTCTCTCAGAAATGAGTGACCCACTCAAGGCCACCAGGCCTGATGGAGCCCTCAGTTCAAAAATATATCCCCCACCCTGCCTAGAAATGATCTCTCAGCCATTCCACCTTGTTGTGAGGATTAAATGCTCCACTACATGCAAAGCCTTTAATAACTAAGTCTGGCCCTCTCTAGGTGTTACTCGGTGTTACTTATCAGCATCATCTTTCTTGCTATCCTTCACATCCTACCAATTAGAGATGGGTCAGTTCTGGAAGTTGTTTATACCTTCGTGTGATATGGTTGAACAGGTTCTTTTGGAAACATTTTGTTTTTCTAAGGCTCTGAGGATTTTGAGGCAACTGTATTGTACAGTCTTACAAAGACTGAACTTTGCAGGTAGACACACCCTAATTATAATGCAGACTCTGCCACTTGCTAGTTTATATCGGGAAACTTCACTTTCCTCATCTTAAAATGGGATGATGATAATGACCTTGTCATGAAGACTTAGTGAAGTAAGTAAAATAGAGTCTAAAGTAGGTAGCCAGTCCTGGAACACATTTAATAAACCTCAGTTCCCTTCCTTCTGTCTGGATGCCCTGAGGAGCAGCTTGGGTTCATGTAGGAATAGGCGCAGGCCTGAGGAAGACACCTCTTTCTTGCCAAACTTGATGTTCTTTCTGCGTGACCCCACTTAGTCACTGTTGCACCATGACCTCCCAGACTGCCCACCCTCCTCCCTTGGTGTCCCACCTCAGGTCCTCTGCAGCAGCCTCAGTCTGCTTCTCGTGACCCTGCAAAGTACTGACTCTGTCTTTCCCCCGGGCTGTAGGCTCCCTGTGGCCTGGGCAGTGGTTCTCGTGTGTTTAACCCTGTGCGTGTTTGTGCCGGGCCCTCCATGCCTGACCCACAGAAATGCGTGAGCAGAGCCAGTCTTGGTGGTATCTAGCCGCTTACCTGTGAAACCTTTCAGGAAAACTTGAACAGATTCTGAGGGTAAATATAAGAGGGAAGCACCTAGAAAAACGCTCAGCCACCACTCTGTGAAACTGGCTGGAGCAGGGATGATCTCAGAGGAGAGGTCTTTCCCTGCTCAGAATACTGTATTCTGAACTCTCCGGGATCTTCAGGTTCCCGAAATCCAAAGGTATGTGTCACCCTCACTTGAAATTCCTTTCTCTTTTCCAGAAAGCCCTTCCAGCTGTCCCTCCTGCTCTTTCCCCCTGTGCCACTCCACACCCACATGCCTCTCCACGGGCACTGCTGATTCATGACCAGGAGGTGAGCCGTCTGGCTCCCCTCCCAGCTCGTGGTGGCCTGTGAGTGGTGGCCTCATTCTCCATCTCCCTTTCTCGGCGGAGGCAGAGTGTGTAACCGCCAGCTACACTGTGTGCAGAGGAGCAACTGGATTCCCGACCTGGGTCCGGGAAATGCCGCCCCAGGGCTTGGGATGTGCGTCACAACCCTCCTAGTGCTGTATGGGAAATGGTGTGTGTGTTCCTACATCCCCTTTTCTTGTGAGGGGGTCCACAGTTTACATTATTGGATTCTGAAATGTTTTCATTATCCTGCAAATGTTTTTTAAAAATCCAATGGACTCATGTAGAGCTTTTCCACATACTTGTAAATTAAAGCTTGCATTTTTATTAGCTAGGAGATTTTTATGCTCCCTCGGTTTCCAGGCATGAGCTGCAGCTTGGAATAGCCCACAAGCGTCGCCCTGGCCACGGTGCTTCTGCACGGATGCTGCTGCAGATGCATCCTGGAGGGCCCACCTAGCTTTCTTGAGCTTCATTGTATTTTTTGTCTGTTAGTTCAGGTTTTTAGTGTCCTCGCGTCGTACAAGAACGTTGCAGAGTAAAGAGCAAATGGGTGTGCAGGGATTTTGTAAGCCGCCAAAGGCCGTGCAACTCCGGGTGCAAGTATTACTATTACAAACATCATTTCCCGTGTTACACGGTGCCAAGGACACAGTAGGGAAATGTGTGAGGAACGTGACCTGGAAAGAGTTTATCGGAGTGAGAGAGCTAGAGGTGTAAGACCGAGTGTCTGCATGGCCTGCAGTCCTGGGGAGGACCTGGCGTTCAGGCCTAGCACACAGCTGGGGCTTCTGCGGAAATGGTTTTCAAACGATGGTTGAAGTAGAAGTGACCTTCAAGATTCCAAGTCCATTTGCTTTACTTCCCAGAAGACATTGAAACTTTGAGAAATAGAGGCTGTTGCACTTCTCTTCAGAAGGGCTTGAGATTCCCCTCATCACTTTCAGTGGAGGGAAAATAAAAATCTCCTTGTCTTCGAATCATGGATTTGCTGTTCTCTTTCAGACTTAGCGGGGCAATCACTGCATCAGGTATGTGAGTGTCCAGTCACTGTGTTGTGCACCTGAAACCAATGTAACGCTGTATGTCAACTATAATTGGGAAATAATTTTTTAGAAAATGGTACAGCGCTTGCACCACAGTCTAGTTCCCCTGAGGGGCCACTTTGGAGGCCTGCAGCCTCTAGACTCTGCCGACCCTATGCTACACACTAGACACAGGCACAGTCCCCTGGAGAGACTTCCTAGTTAGATAGCACAGCAGAGCAGGGGGAGTAGGTCATTGCCACCATTCTCAGCTCTGCTGAGGCCCAGAGAAATTACTCTGACTTGTCTGGGTCACAGAACTCAGTGCCCAAAGCAGGGTAAATCCAGGTGCTCCAGGTTTGCTGTCGTTACAGCCACTGACTTATACGTTCTTGAAGGGCATCTCTGCTTGATTTTGGCGCATTTACGGAATCAAATTTGAAGACTGTATCTGGGGGGAAAATAGAGTTTCATTTCAAATATATTCCACTTAGGGCTGAAAAGACTGTGTTTACATCCTCTCGCACTGCAGGCCACTTTATATCTGGAGAGAAGCTGAATCGCATCAGACCCCTCCCTGCCTGTAATAGCTGACAAAACAGTAACCTGGAAATGTTTTTTTCTCTGTGTCTGTGTGTACTATAATCTGTCCTTCCATTTAAACAATTTGCAATAGAGGGGAGTTTGAAATTACATTTAATCATTGCTTTATAATGAATGTTACTTAATTAAATATTACTTTAAAATAGGCTTCCTCTCTTTTTCTGTAATTGCATTACTTTTTTTGTGGGGAGGTTTTGTTTTCCTCTTTAACCTGATTGTGTGCATTTGGAAAGTACCCTAGCCCAGGGTATCCAAAAGCAGAAAATTCTGGCTCTTTTCCCACTTTCCATTCTTTTTTCTGTACGGATGCCAGATTCCTCTGGGAAATCATCATTTGTAAAAGGTCAGGAGTAAAAGGAGGGGCATTCTTTAGTGTACAGTTACTACTAATTAGAAACTAAACATCTGTAACCATGTCAGAGTTATTTGTATTTGAAAAGAAACATTTAGACACAAGAGCCCTTTTGGTAACATAAAACACACTCTAACACAAAATGTGTGTATCGGAGGAGTGGGGGACAGACAGAAGGGAAAGCTTTCGACAAATGGCTGTGCTGAGTGAGGTCATTTGCTAATTAAATCTCAAAGCATTTTCAGAGTATTTTATTTTCTCTGTCAAATGAAGTTTTCTCACTCACCCCCTCTAGCTTCCCATGGGCCAAAGCAAACATTTTACTGCATTTGCCAATTACAGATTAAACATTTAATCATTTTAAAGTGAGAAAGTGGGTGAGTTGGCAGAACCTAGTCAAAAACCATTGGGAAATCTCTAGCTACCTATTGTACCCTTAGGTCTCAGTGTCTTCCCATATTATAATGTAAGGTGAGCCCTTCCCCATCCTGAAAGTGTGTGCTGATGGACCTACCTCATGAACCTACACTTTTAGAGGGGGAAATGACACAATGTTTTGACTTACCTGGTATCTCTTTCTCCTCTTTCCCTACTTTCTTCTCCTACACTACTCCCCATGGTGAAATTCGGCTTGGATCATTCCATTTGTACAGAACCTGTATCTGTGCTTCTATTGTCATGTTAAGAGCAATGTCCAGCGATACCTCTGGGGGGTTTGAAATGCTTCTGTCCTGAGACTGTGTTCCTCTGCACGCCAAGCCTACACGACTGCGTGGGCCTCATGGCTCAGGTTTTACCAATAATTCCTTCTTGGAATACTGATTAATTTTGAGAGAAGCAAAAACAAACGAACAAAACAAGAGCCCATCTCTTTGTCCTGAAGAGTCTACTGACTTCTGCCATCCTTGTCTTGGCATCCAGGACATTTCTGTAGGTTGAGTGGGTTACTTTTTTGATTCGATGAAAGATCATGAAATCTTGAGCATTCTAGTCTAGATCTTATTTAAGCTAGGACTTACCATGTTGGGCTTTCCTCTCATAATACTGTCTGCAAAGGCTCTTGGGTGCGCAGCTTCTGTAAAATTGTTGTGGGCCCTCGGGCTCTAAGTGTTCACTTAAGGCCCCTGGATGATGACCTGCCTTTCCAGTGCCCTTTGTAGAATATCAGAGCACCACTTCTCCATGAATCTTACTCTTTAAGAACTGGCAGCTTCTGGTCAAGTTCTTTGGGTGTGAGTTAGCCCAGAAACAGGGACTTGGTGCTTTGTGGGTCCATCTTTTGTGCTCTTGACAAGTTCAGATCCTGTAGTCTGCCACTTGGCACTCCCTCGTCTGGTATGACCCACTTCTCAGCCTTAAGTTCCACTGTGACTCAAGAGCCTCTCCTTCTCCCAGACACACCTGCCCCTACCTGGAGCACCTGCCTTTGCGCCGTACGACCGACCACCCTCTCTGACACAGCCGCCTCGTTTCCTTTAGGGCTCTCAGATGTGCTGGCTTTCCGGAGTGCCGTCCTTCTCGGGACCGCAGCTTTGTCCTCCTGTAGCCGTAATGTCAAGATTACTTGCGTACCATTTTCCCAGCACTGTCTCGTGTTTTCAGTCATCCAGTCCAATGTACTTCTCTTGCCAGCCAGAGCACAGGCTCCTCAAAGACAGCCGTGACCGTCTGACTTCTCGTGTCACTTATCACAGTGCCTTTATTCATTGAGTGTCCTATAAATGGTCATTTGCTTATTGAGGAGGAAGCCATTTTTGCCTAGTATCTTATTCCCAAAGCCTGTCTTCATTTAGCCCTGTATAGAATCATCGCTGATAATGATATTTATAAGAAAAGCAAAATCACCTGTAGAATGAACACACACACTCACACACATCATTTGGAACAAAAAGTAACTCTCCTATTCTCTCAGCCTCGATGTCCCAGCTACAGCTAGAGAGATCAAAGCATTTCCACAGGCACGCATGTGGAAATGAGTATTGAATGGTCGTGTGTTTCCTTTTTTTTTCAGATGTGGTAACTCACCTGTCTACCGCTCCCGTGAAATGGCAGCCCGTGCGTTGGTCCCATTTGTTACGATGGACGAAATCCCTGATACCATCCGAACTCTGTTGGCCAAACTCCCCAACTGCACTGACCAGCGTTTCCGGCAAAACCATATTCATGGGACACTTCTCCAGGTAAGTAAAATTCCTTTGTGTGACTTGTCAGACACCACAGGATGAAGCTTGGCTTCTCACGTGGTGTTAGCAGGTGAAGATTTGTTGCGTAGGCTTTTAACTTTACCCACAGAACTCTTTTCTGTTGCTGAAAAAACAGATATTTCCTAGATGCATTTTTTTCATTATAATTATGAATACAGTGTCACGCTATGACTCTGCCAGATTATTTATTGCTTTAAGTCCTGTTTTCTACATGATGCTTTCCCATTTGGACTCACCTCTCTGGACCAGGTAAAATTGTCTTTTCCATCAAGTATGCCTACAGAAAAATCTAAGCCACTCCTTATGCAGGATGAAGTTATGAGCGTTCCTTGAAAGAGAGATTATCCCAAAAAGCACAAGGGAGTTATCCACATCAAGGAGAGCTCGTCCTGTAGCATAACACCATAGTACATGGAAATATCAAACCCTACTTTCCTATTTTCTCAGAGCTACAAAGGAGACTTTTTATTTTGAATAAATAGACTTCTTATTGAAACGTCTTTTTAAAACCTAACTATAACCTTGGGTTTAGGTGGTGTGGGTTAGAAAATCAGATGTTCACATGGTCTGCTGTGGTCACTCACTGTGGGCCAGGGCTGGGGGTGAGATTTAAATATTAAGTTGTGTTTCTGATTTGTCAGCAGAGTTGAGAGGTGGCCGTGAGATTCCAATGTATGTTATAAGCTTGAGGTCTATATTGCTGACATTTGAGGTTATCTGCCACGTGCTGCTTGCACATCTGGGTCTTCATCTTTGAAATGAGGTGGACAAGGTCTGTACAGAAAGTATCCAGCCGCGTGCTAGGAAATATAGAGACATTTATTGAAGAAGATACAAGATATAAGAAACATTGTACACAGGACAATGATGCCTCAGTCCCCTTCAAAGTAGGTACCTTGGGACTTCACACAGTTCTCCCAGTCACCATCAGCTGCCCCGTCATATTTTCCTGAATGTCACTGACAGTCTGAAATCTCTTTCCTTTTAAAGGTGATTTTAGTTTGGGGGAAAGCCAGAAATCACAGGGCTCCAAATCTGGGCTGTAGGGAAGCTGAGTCACATGGGTGATTTCGTGTTTCACCAAAAAACTCTGCATGAGACGGATGCATGAGCAGGCACATTGTCATGATAAAGCTGTCAATCACCAGTTGCCCATAGCTGAGGCCTTCTGAATCATCCAAATAGTTTCCGTGGAGGAATGTTCAAGCTTAACACAAAGTCTGATGCAGATTCGTTGCTCTACTCAATCATTTTGAATGTGACGGCCACACAGTCCACATGCCCAGTCAATGGCGTCTACTGTCCCCACTGCCTAATACAGTGAAGTCATCATTGTTCGCACATGCGTGTTCCAGTCCACTCTCCTTGGCTGCCAGATTATGTCAATGTCACGCAAACTGTTCTCTTTATATTAACAGTGGTTTGACTTTTTCCAGACAGACCTTGTATACCTCATAGAGATTTGGTGAAGACTGACTGAATTGATGCATATAAAGTACTTAGAATTCTTAGTATAATACCTGGTACATAGTAGATATAGAGATATAGATAGGTATTATTGTTATTATTATAATAGTTTTAATGAGCCTGTACTATAATGAAAACTAATGTTTTTAGTAACTGATTCCCTCTAGGTGAGAATATAAGACATATGTTCTTGCCTTCCTTCCTTAGTTGCTTTATGTACTCAACAATTATTTACTGAATGCTTCTTTTTTTTCCAAAAGATTTTATTTATTTATTTTTAGAGACAGGGGAAGGGAGGGAGAAAGGGAGAGAAGCATCAGTGAGTGGTTGCCTTCTGCACGCCCCCTACTGGGGACCTAGCCGACAACCCAGGCTTGTGCCCTGACTGGGAATCAAACCAGCGACCCTTCGGTTCACAGGCTGGCACTCTATCCACTGAGCCACACCAGCCAGGGCTGAGTACCTCTTGTATACTACTGTATCACAGTCAAAACAGTGCCAAGACAGTTCTTGTACTGAAGGAGTCACAGACAAGAAAGTACCAAGAAATGGGTAATCACCATGTATTGATGTTGAATCATGTGGTAAGTGCTAGGGGAGCACATAGCGGGGCCACCTGACTGGTCTTAGGGAAGTTGGGGGAAGCTTCCCCCAAAAAGAGACATCTAAGCAGAGAGCAGAAGAAGTTAGTCAAGTGAAGGGGGGAAAAGAGTCTCCCAGGCAGACAGAACAATGCACAGAAAAGCTCTGAGTGGCTGAGAAGTCAGCCCATCTGGGAACTGCTAGTTTGTGTAGGGACTGAAGTTCCTAGGTTGGCAGATCGCAAACTCGTCTCAGGACCTCTTTACCCTCCTAGAGGTTATTGAGGATCCCACAGGGCTTCTGTCTATCGATATTTAATTAGAAACTAGAACAGAAACTCCTAAAGCACAAGATCTCACAAGCACACATTCCATTAGTCACCAGAGTGATGTCATCATCACATACCCGTAGCCTCCGGCAGACTCCACTGCACGCTTGTGAGAGAACGAGGACAGAAGAGGAAAGTAATGTCTTCGTACCATTTGGAAAAATGTTTAGTCTTGCAGACCTCCTAAAAAGATTGTATGACACCCGAGGCTCCCAGATCAGACCCTCTGGTCTACGTTATATACATTGTGAATCTTTGGTACTTTCTTCAGTACAGACTCTCAGGCACTCATTGCCCTTGGTTTTTTCACTTATCCCTGTGATAAAAATGGGACCCTGAGGCCCATAGAAGTTAGGTCTCTTGATTCTATTAGGCTGCTGCTGCTGCTTTGAAGGGAAGGGGCTGGCAATAATGAGTAATGCAGAACAGGCTTTTCAAAGATTCATAAGATTATACAGCCGACTTAGAAGGAAGGCTAAGATTGTTAAGGGGGGAATCCGCCTTCAGATTTTCTTTACTGAGGATCCACTCTCGGCTGCACTTTGTCAGAAGTGGTGAGGTTGGAATTGCTTCTTCGGCTTTTTTGCCAGTTACACGAAGGGGCCTCCCAGCTGAGTTTCCCACGCACACCACTAGCAGGTCTGGCTTGTGTTTCAGCACTCTGCCCACCAACAGAACACGGTCATTTGCTCTGTGTCTGGGCTGCCTTTGATACCCTCCGATTTACTTGTTTCTTCTCCATAAAATGTGAAACAGCATGAGAAGGTAAAAACCCTGTGACTCTGGGTGCTTGTGGCTGTTGCTCTTGTCCTAGAGTATTGGAGACATGAAGGGCTTGTTGGAAAGAAATAGCACTGAGTGTTGGGTATTGTATTCATGTTTGTCAAACAGATTCCTGTCTTTACCAAGAGTGGTTTATACTCTGGTTAAGAAAAGAAAGTCAAAGGCACATGACTTTGCTTTTTTTTTTTTTTTTTTTTTTTTTTTTGATCATGTTCATTTGGGTGCCTCAACTGTGTTGTAAGAGACTGTTCTTCTTTATGGGGAAAGCATAAGGGGTTAAGATGGGGAGACTTCTTTTTCTCTTTCCTGTCTACAGCTTATAGATTCCTTCTCTGCATAAAGGTACCTTTGAAAATCAGTGAAAGGCCTGCACCTGGAAAAGAGATGTTAGGGATTGAAGGAATGATAATCTCCATGGGACTTTCAGAGCCAGCTAAGTAAATATAAAATTGTTGTTTTTTCAAAAGCAGGAAATCATTTTGTAATCAGAAAACAAATTCTTTCACAGAACATTTTCTTGAATTATACATTTTGACTTCTTTGAAAAATGTTTACATAAATATATCAAACCTCAGAAGTATTTTTATAAGTATACCTTAAAAACGAGAAATATGCTGATCTCTGAAATGTTCTGGTACTGCGGAAGAAAGACTGAAATTATAGGACATGCAAAAAAATCAAAACAGATGGGATTCATTTCTTAATCATTTTAAAAACCAGAGGTTCATAATTGCCATGTTGAAGTGGACTGGAAGCAACGCACATCAGAGGAGGTGAGATTAGGCAGCAGGTTTGCAAGAGCCAGCGGTAAATGACATTAAACCCCAATAAAGGCTAGATAAGAGCTGTGGGCATTACCTCATTGGGGAACGACACTGGCAGGGCTACCCTGTCTTTTAAACAGAATTAACCGTCTGTTTTTGTTGCCAAAATTCTGCACGTTGGGGACTTAAGATTATTACTAGGTGACTTACCAGTCCCGAGAAATCACATTGGAGTCCAAAAACATTCTTTTTTATTGAGGAAGAGTTTGGCCAACAATCAAGAGGAAAGATTTATTCTGATTCTTGGGGACTTAACACACCTTTTGGTGTTTTTCATAAGGAAATATCTACCATTTGAAGTAAAAGTTGGAATTTTGAGTTTTTTTCATTTCCTGTCTATTTCAGTTATTTTTCCGATGGTATAACAAAAAGGTGACCTCCACTCTCTCTCTAATTAAGCTCTTTCGTATGGGTAAGTGCAGTGGGCAGTTGAGGCAACCTAGCTGCCATGAAAGCAAAAAATCACTTTTGCATTTTATCTGAACATTCTAGGCAAAGGTATTCATTTTTCTTCAGTTAATCAAACTAGTGCCCACAGTTCTCCACATCCCTTTGTTGGGATTAAACATTCTCAGTTTTTACCAGTAGAATCATTGAGCACTTTTCCAACTCCTTTACTCCCCAAATTTGGAGCCTTGATTTCTGCACTTTGAGAACTCGGAGTGAGAAGGATCCCACCCCCTGGCGGGGGGGCTGAGTGGCAGCGCCGCATACTTGGGCCGACATGAAACATTAGCCAGGGATGGACTCCAGACAGCCCAGGCCCACGCACCAGGAAAGTTTGCCATAAGAGAAGAAAAATGAACCTTTTGAGCACCTCCTGCGTTCCACATGAATTGCATATGTGATTTTGCTAATACTTTCAGCAACCCAGCAAGGTAGGTGCTATTCTTGCCACACACAACCCCCTCCCCCCAACCCCCCACCCTGGTTTCTGATGAGAAAATTGAGATAAGCCTGAGAGACTAACTTGTGTAAAGTCACAGAGATAGCCAAGGTAGAGATAAAATATTTAAACTCTGAAGCCTGTGCTCTTTTTCTCTTTAAAACATGTTGCTTCTCTGATCACTGATGTGAATACAACTTTTTATGCCTAAGGAAACCAAACCAAGAATCCACCTTCAGTCTGTTTTTACTTCCTTGTCACTCAGTTGGTGTCCTTAAATCGAATTTGATATGATACTGCAACATTGGAAACAAAGTCCATGAGTGTTACAAAGAGGGACAGAGGAAGTCAGTGATACCCTGAGAAGCTACAACTGCTAAAAGATGTTTAAAAGTACTCACCGTACCTTCCCTCGCTCTGCTCATCTCTTTCTCATCACTTCTCTTTGGGCCCCCATTTAATGCTCCTAACCTAGAAATACAGAATCCTCCCTTGAGACCTAGGTTATGGGCCAAGTTCACAGTTGCCATACCTCTGTCATCCTTAAGGGTACGACAAAGCCTCTCAAACATGGGCAGCCACAGGAATTGAGGATCCTAGGGCTGGGAGCCGATGCAACCATGAAGAAGTAGTAAAGTCTGAATTCAATTCCACAGGCAGGGTAATATGTCTACCCTGTTCAGGCTTGGGTAGAAACATGAGTTTGCCTTTAAGGCTCTGTCTTGCCAGTGTGGGGAGTTGAGGGTTAGAATCCAGGTGGCCAACCAGACCCTCAGGGACCAGGGAGCATATGAGTAAAAAAAGTGAAGATGAGACAAAATCAAAAGCCACCACACAGGGCATCAGTTATAAAAGAAGACCGAAACTAAAGTCATTTCTGCCTTAGTCTATAACACCCCGCTACACTCTCTGTTAGGGCTAGGGTTAGTTAGGGTCTCTATGGGGGTGAGAACAGGGGTGCTGGGCTGGGAAGGATAGCATGGGAACAAAAACAGAGGCAGATGTTGGCATTATTTTTATGGAAAAGAAAAGGAGAAAACCAGGAAAGAAAAGTAGGCCAGCCCTGACCGGTGTGGCTCAATTGGTTGGGCATCGTCCCACAACGTGAAAGGTCACTGGTTCAATTCCTGGTTAGGGCCCATGTCCAGGATGTTGGTTTGGTCCCCAGTGGGGGTGTGTAGGGGGTGTGTACGAGAGGCAGCTGATCGGCCAATGTTTCTCTCACATCATGTTTCTCTCCTCATTCTCCCTTCCTTCCTCTCTCTCTTAAAATAAGTAAATAAAATTAAAAAAAAATAAGTAGATCAATTCAGCCAGCTAGGCATCTAAAGGAATATTGGTCAAGAAACAGGGCTAAGCCCTGGCTGCTATGGCTCAGCGGATCGATTGCCGGCCTGCAAACCAAAGGGCCCTCGATTCAATTCCAGTCGGGGCACATGTCTGGCTTGCAGGCCAGGTCCCCAGTAGGGGGCGCATAAGAGGCAACGACACATTGATGTTTCTGTCCCTCTCTTTCTCCCTCCCTTCCCCTCTCTAAAATAAATAAATAAAATCTTAAGAAAAAAAACAAAACGGATAAGACCAACATTCTTCACCCTTTCCTACAGAGAGAAGCAGTGAAAGCGAATAGAAAATCAGTGATTGAGGTAGCCTTAGGTATAAATTCTACTGAAATTTTCTAAGTCAGGAAACAAGTGTTTTTAGAAAAAGTATATTTTTTGCTAATATTGTTGTACCCAAACTTATAATTAAGTATAATTTAAAAGAGTGATTAATTTCATCTTTTAAAAATGTAACCATTTAAGATAGCACCTTGTTCTTAAAAATCTCAATATATTTTTCACATTTCTTAAAAGTACAAAATTGTGAAACCTAAAGTAGAACGCTCTAGTATCTAGAAATGGAACATTACTTGACAGATTCCATTTGGTGACGTAGGTTTGCCTATCTTCATTGTTGCTTATTTTATACTCAGAAAATATAATTTCAGACGGAAAATCAAAAACAAAAGCATGGACTTAAGCTGATGCTGTAAGTTATAAATGGCCAGTGTGCTCTATTTTGAGATGAGCCATAGAGAAAACACTCACTTTTGTAACCGGTAGCCAGATTCACTTCTTCCTTCCGAGGACTTGTGTCCACACGAAAGGGGGAAAATATAATTGTTAGGAAGGTCCCAGCTCAAAAACAGCTAAAGCAGAGCTTCTTCAGTGACACAGCCACAGATGTGCCACGTACTTCTGGATTCCTTCAGCTCACAGGGCTCGGGGGGCTGGGGGCTCTGGGCAGTCACCTGCAGCTGGGAGTAGCAGCATCTGTTTATTCCAGAGTGCCAAAGAAAGATTATTTCATGGGTGTGCTTTGACATGAAAAGAATTGGAAAGCACAGGCTAAACCTTGTTAAACCTTACCTTTTGGCAATTTATTCCTTTCTGGATATAAGCCCAGAAAAGTCATTTTTAATTAAAATGCTACTTTTGAAGATGAATTAATCCCTTCCTTATAAATATCGAAAGGCTTTTATTGGTGTGTGTTACTTAGGGAACTTTCGCTAGGCGTGTGGAAGACAGCTTTTAGCTGCCAGGGCCAGAGCATCGACTGAAACACACTGTCGCTGTCGCCTGCCAGTGTGCTACTGCTGTCTGTGATTCTCTGAACTCAGAGCATTGGGCAGGGGCATAGATTCAGAGATTTGTCAGTTGGCGTATCCCCAGGCTTTGTCATTATTCAGAATTAAAGTAGAGGAAGTAATGGCAGAAAAATGTGTATGCACATACCAGTTATTGAATGTTTGTGTGTGTGTTGAGTCCCTATGGAGGCTCTTCTGGGATTATTCCCATTATCCTGATGAGAAAACTGAGAACGAGAGGGGTTGAGATTTGACTAGCATTTTGCAAGGAGAAATGGTCTGATGTGGAGCTGGGATTCAAAGCTTTCACGTTAGTGCAGTTAACTACCATACCATACTAGTTCTCTGGACAAGGGAAAGAAAATTCTTAGGCAAGAGCAGCTCTCTCTGGGGCCTTCAAAGTGCAGGGTAAAAATGGAAGTTGACACGGTCTATTCATTTGTCCACTTGACAGCCATTGATTGAGTACCAACATGCCAGGTACTGTTTTAGGTGCAAAATATCAGAGAATGAAAGAGACAGACCCTTGCTTTCAAAGATGGCTGCTGTCACAGAGCTCGCATTCTAGAGGCAGGGAGACGGGCAATAGTAAATGATATTATAATGAAATTTATTCTAATTTATTACAATAAGCATAATAAATAAATAAGTTATATGTATTAGTAGGTAATAATTGCTGCAGACACGAAGCACAAGTAGAGCAGGATAAGGGGAATTGGGAATTCAGAAGAGATGGCGGAATTAAATATGGTGTCAGAATAGTAATTGTTGAAAAGATAACACTTGAGCAAATCCCACCACAAGACAAGGGGAAACTTTTTCTAAAATAAAGAGTGAACATCTTTTCTCCTGAAATCAAGTAGGTTACACATGTCTGTATGTTTGAGACTACCTTTAATCATGGAGAAGTGCCAAGAGAGTTGGCAGTAGTGGGTAAGTGAGGCCAGGAAGGATGTCATTACTTTGGAAACTTGTGTGCTCCGTGTTGTGCCCATGATAGACGTGGAGATTAGTGGGGACTGTGAGTTCCCTACAAAATCACAGTGAGTCAAGTAGCTTGTCGTGGTTCCCATGAGCTTGGGCGAAGAGGAACGTATTCCTCATAGCACCTCCTCTGCTTTCCCGGATGATCTTTACCTTGACTCTCTGTTCCTGGGCCTGAGAGATGGGGAGTACATGTGGAGAATGCCTGTGTATTCTCTAACTTAGCAAACAATCACTGAGTGGTTATTAAGTGCATGATACTATGCCCGGGACCACAGAGACTGCCAAGAAAGGTTAATGTATAACATGTTCTCTACCCTCAAGAGGCTTATGAGCCGTCGTGGAAAACCAGCCTACAACGTCGTAGACAATTACACAGGGATGCCTGGCTATGGTGTGCGCCAGGCAGGTGGCCAAGAACATACCCGAGAGGAGAGCTGGGGAAGGCTTCTCGGGGACAGTGGGTCTTGAGATAGACCTTTAAACTAGTTTTCTGCTTTTGAAACAAGGGACTTGGTTGTAAACCAAGGCACGGAGGGGGCATGCAGAAGGTGTTTGCAGGGGACAATGAGTAAAGCAGCCTGTGGGGCCCAGGAGTGTGTCAGGGACAGACAGGATATGTGACTGGCAGGGTGGGCACAGGTGAGCATGTGAGACCACAGATGCCAGGCCAAGCCATTTGGACTCTGCAGGCCTGTGGCATTCACAGTGCAGCGCACAAGACAGCAATGCGTGTGGACGGGTATGCTGGCACGTTACTTCTTTTCTCTCACCCTCTTAACTATTGTTTTGTGTCTCATATACAAGGTGCACAACATGTTAATAGAGTAGTGTATAATTTCTTAATAAATAAGTATATAAAAGCTGGGAGCATGCACCCAAAGAGGTCATTCTGTAGTAAGAGCTTAGACTGGAGCCAGCGTGTTGCCCTGTGGATCCTGGCTCTGCCACTTGCTAGCTGTGTAACTGGGGCCAGTTGACTTCTGTGTCTCTGCTTCTTCCTCTGTGAATGGGAAGATAAAACTGCCTCGTGGGTTGGTTGTGAGGATTATATGAATTAATACATGGGTAACGCTCTGCCATACAGTAAGCGGTCAGTAAATGTTAGCTGCTGTTATTACTACTTGGTGCTGGAGCTGCTGTCGCCATGTGACCCCCATGCGAAGTCTACTGAGGTGGATGGTGAACAAAAGATTTTGAGCTAAAGAAAGCCATGTTGCAGGAAAATTAATTTACATTGAAATAGCACTGTATAAAATGTGAGGATTCCAATGGAAGTGTGTGTGCATAAAGGAGAAATAAGTTGATTCTCGGCAATTTTGACTTTGTGTTAGCGTATTCCACAAAAGATTCCTCTCAGCAGTGTTCTCTACCTTCCTAGACATCTTATTAAAGATTATAAGAGCTGAGATTAGTTCTGATTTTTAAGGGTTCAGTTCCTGCCTATCAGGTTGTTATTCTTGCACCTGTTTTGTTTTGAATTACATCCCCCGCCTCAGAAACTTGATGAATCAAGAAAGGAACACTGTCACGCTGTCCCAGACAAAGGAGTCTTTTACTATTCGAAGGGGGAAATCTGAAGTTCATAAACTGAAAGGGAGATACAGGATCCTCCTAGAGAGATTAATCTAGCACTTTTCCAAGTTCATTTTTCATCTTGGAAGACCTGCTTTCCATTCCCTCTTACCCTTATTGTTTGATACTTTCTATGACTGATGATAATTCTGAGTGTGCTGTAAAAACACAACAAAACGAAACGTCGCACTGTGGGCTCACTAGCAGGCTCCTAATGTTTCCCAGAATTCTTATTAAATATCTGATGGTATGTGGTCCCATTACATGATGCGCTTTGTTTGGTGGGTCTCCAGCCCATGAAAACAGCGCTATTTATTGGTTGTTTTTAGATCTGCCAATCTAAAAGGGAAAAAGTAATACTTTGTTGTTTTTATTGAGAAAGCGTTTCTAGGATTGCAGAGCATTTGTACTTGTAGTGTAGCCCTTGGATTTATTTAGAGCACCCCACATATTTGAGTGGCTGAGGACTCAGTTGGCTGCTTAAAAGCACTGTGGTTGAGTATAGCAGACGATTTGGCAGCAACCCCAGAGGCCTGAAGTAAAAATCAGTCTATGGGCCTAAAGGAAAGTTTAAATACGTAACAAAACCCTTTCTATTTCAATCCCCATTATTGTTCGTGACATTCTTATATTTCTCTGTGCCATGCGTCCCTGTCCCCTTAACCCTGTCCTCCCACAGCAGCCTTTCTCGGCCTCAGCACCTCTGACAACAGGGGCTTGGTAATTCTCTGTTGTGGGGACTGTACTGTGCATTGTCATATGTTTGGTAGCATCTCGCTGACAGATGTCTATAGTATCCACCTTCCCGGCTAATGGCAACAAAAATGTTTTCAGGTAATTCCATATGTCCCCTGGGTGGAGGGGGCAGACTCGCCCCTGGTGGAGAACCTTTGTTTCATGGTACCTATGGATTTGCTCCATAATCCTGTGTAGACAAGGTGTGATGCTTCTCTTGTAATACCATTGGCCATGAAAGAAACCAATCCTGACCCATGAACAAACTAATTCTACAGGCATGCATAGGAATAAGGGAACAGGAGGGGAATACATCACTCAATCTGTAAATCTCAAAAGAATCATTCTTCTTCTCTTTTTCTCCTCCTTCACCTCCTCTTTTTTCTTTTCCCTCCACTCCCCTCTCAAAATGTGATCATCTCAAACTCCTCTGTTGAGATGATCATATGATTTTTATCTTCCATTCTATTAATGTGACCTATTGCATTTATTACTCTGCATATGTTTGAGCCGTTCTTGCATCCTAGGTATAAATCCCACTTGATCATCGTATGTGATTTTTTCAGTGTTCTGTTGAAATTGGTTTGCTAGTGTTTGGTTGAATGTTTTTGCATCTATACTCATCAGGGATACTGGCTTGTATCCCTGGCTTGTATTGGAAAGTTTTCTTTCCTTTACAGTTCTTATCTGGCTTTGGTGTCAGGGTAATGCTGGCCTCATAAAATGAGTTTGGGAGTGTTCCCTCCTCTTTAATTTTTTGGGAAGAGTTTGAGAAGGATTGGCAGTAGTTCTTTTTATTTTTTCAATGACCATTCTATTTCTTTTTTTAAAAAAGATTTTATTTATTTACTTTTAGAGAGAGGGGGAAGGAGGAAGAAAGGGAGGGTGAGAAACATTATCGGTTGCCTCTTGCACACCCCCAGCTGGGAACCTGGCCTGCAACCCTGGCATGTGCCCTGACTGGGAATCAAACCAACCGCCTTTCAGTTTACAGGACGATGCCCAATCCACTGAGCCACACCAATCAGGGCAGTAATTCTTCTTTAAATGTTTGGTAGAAATTTACCAGTGAATTCATCTGCCCTGGGCTTTTCTTTTGGGAAGACTCTGATTACTTACCCAGCTTTCTTAGTCATTATTGGCCTCTTTAGATTTTCTGTTTCTTCCTGATTTAGTCTTGGTAGGTTTCTAGACATAAGTCTAGGAATTTATCCATTCCTTTTAGGTTGTCCAGTTTGTTGGCATATGGTTATTCATATAAATGCCTTTCTTATACTTCTTTTCCTTGTTTATTCCTGTGCTCCACTAGACCCTCAGATAATAATGCATTTCAACAAGATGGTGCATGCATCTACCTCCCAGAGTAGTACCAACCATTCTGATTCCCTGGCTACCCTGGACTCCCTCCTGCCACCCACAGCCCCATACTCTAACCTGTGCTTTTAGATGATTAGACTTCATCTTTGCTCTTGTGTATCATATCTGTGTTGCTTTTTCAATCAGTAGTTCTGTTGCAATATGATAGTGTTTGAGAAGAAAGGCTCTAGAGTGAGACTATCTGGGTTCAGCTGCCAGCTCCACTGCCCACTGAGATTTCTTAGCCTTCATCCCCTCCTCTGTGAAAAGGAGAAACAAATAGTGTTCTGGGGATAGTTGTGAAAAATAAATGAGATAAAACAGAATGACTAATTGCCAGATCTTCTGTTTCAGAAGAGATTGAAGGTGGGGGTAGGAGGGGTACTGTTACTTAGGGCAGGAAGGGGGTCTTTTGACACTGTTCTAAGGCCTCGTTGGTTGTGACTTTCTCTGTGTGCAGGTGGTTCTAGTATTGCTCTTGAGTGCCTCATGCTGTTGGGGATTCCTTGCAAATCTAAATCTCTACATGTTCATTCACTTTTGCCAAATCGAAGTAGGCTGTTGCCTCCCTGCTTCATCCTCCACTTATTTTTCTTACTAATGAAGGCAGGTGTGTTATATACTTGGATTAATGGCACCCTGAAACAGTGTTAGGTATATACAGGTGTCAGATGCTTTAATATTGGACCCACGTTTATATTGAAGAGGTGATCCTCTATTGTAACTAGGACCTTGGTCATTCTTCTGTTTGGATGCCTTTTTAATCTTACTAAAGTAAACTTTCTGGGAGGGGGACAATTTCATTAACTTCCTAAGAATCCTATTTCCACAAAGGGGACCAAAGATGTTCAGAGTTATTTTTATATCAAATAGATTTAACATTTTCTTTTCTTAAATTGTGACTTTGAAGAGTTTGTAAGTGCCAGAAAATTCCATCACCTTTGTTAATCTTCAAAGAGAGCAATATAATTAACATTTTAAATGTGCTGTTTGACATTTTTTCCCTTATTCACTACTTAAGCCTTTTAAAAAGATTTTTTTTCCCTTGGAGATGGTAAGACAGGTTTTACTTGTAAGTTTAAGTCAGTTTATAGCAAATAGACTTTATGCCTTTCCTTTCTTCTCAGATTACAGGGTATATGGTAACTTTTATATCTAACATGTTCCTAAAATGCAGTTTCAGTTTCCTGTTTTATAATTGATTTTTTCAAGTATATGAGACTTTCACTAGTCCAATTAACAATCTGTTCTTTTTGTTCTGAGAAAAGCAGTGCTCACTGATCAGTCCATGTGAAAGAAAATTTAATCATCAGGTTTGAGTTGTCAGATGTTTATTTAAAGAACAGATACAGGGCAATAATTTATATGAAAGTTTGTGATTGAACATATATACTCATTATGGGTATGTGTGTGTGTGTGTGTGCATTTAGAATTAAGGTGCTAGAAATTTGGGTGCGTGTTCTTCAAAGGAAACCCCGATAGTGAACTAGAAATGTGCTGTGATCCATGCCCACCAGATCAGAACGTACGAGGTGGTAGATTTCTGAAGAACGTGAGCACTAGTGCCCTTCAGCCTGCAGTCTGCAAGCAGTGGTGAGGCTCTTGCACCTGACTCCTCCTTAAGACCTCCTCGGCCTCATGAAAGGAGGAGGACTATATTATTCAAAATACATATTTTCAAGGCTCTGGCTGGGTAGCGTTGATTAGAGCATCATCTGGATGCACCAAGTTCGTGGGTTCGAGCCCCTGTCATACAAGAATACAACCAATGAATGTATAAGTAAATGGAGCAACAAATGGATGTCTCTCACTCTCTCTAAAATCAATCAATAAATAAAAATTTTTAAATAATATATGTCTTCAAGATCATCACTTCCTCTATTCTGGATAAATGTATGATTTACTTTGTCAGCTTCCTTTGTCCTAGCTTTCCCTTCTTTGTTGTGGCTCTAATTTTCACTCTTTCTCCATCCTGAAGGAGGGCACAGAACAAGCAGGGATGAACAATTCCCCGCTGTCTATGCCTTTCAGAAGGTCTATTTTAGATACCACTGCATCGATCACGATGAGTTTCATTATTTTTAAATTCATTTAGAGAAAATAGAGATGGCCTGTGTGTGTGTTAGAGGTTGGGCCAGGAGTGGGGGCCTAAAAACATCTACAATTTAGTTTAAAACAGATCAAAAATACCAAGAAGTCTGCCTCAGAGTTTGTATTCAAGTGAATTTTTTCAGTATTTGGTATAGACTTGAGGGTTGAAAACATTCTTCTCCTTCCCAACTGACCCTTCAGAGGTGGAACAGGTTGCCGTGGAATGTGGTGAGCACTCCTTCCCAAAGGAGGTCCGGCACAGCCCAGAGAGCCCTGCCACTCAGAGAGTGGTACCTGACCAGCAGCGGCAGCGTGCAGAAACCTGGGCCACCCCAGACCTGCTCAGAATCCTCATTCTCACAAGATCCTCAGTTAAACTCATATGCTCATTAAAGTATAAGAAGTGCTTGTCCAAATAAGCCTTTTCCAGGACGTCGTAGTGGACTTACAGCCCAACATATAAAATAAATACCCATAATCATGTAAATAAATAAAATGATCGAACAAATAAATGGGGGGAAGAGACAAATTCTTCATGCAGAAGAATTCCAAATAATTTATGTAGATACTCCCTCCCCTCCTCCAGAAGGTGGGGCATAACCTCCCTTCCCTCATCTCTCGAGGGTGGGCTGCGAGTAATGACTCCTTTCCAGAGAGCACGGTCAGAGGCGGGAGGAGAACAGTGCGGCAGGGGAGAGATCCGGCCAACGCTACCTCTGCGCCGTGCATGCGATCAAGGCTAACACCAGCAGTGATGGTCGTGCTGACAGCAGGTGTCCTGGTTATGACATGGGAAAGGTGTGTCCCCTCTGTGATCTCCCTTCCATTGACTCATAATCCTAGTCTAATTTTTAAAATCGGACAAATTTAAATTGAGGGACTTCTTGCTAAATTTCTGACTACTACTACTCCAAACTGTGAAGGTCATCAAAAGCAAGAAAAGGTGTAAGAAACTGTCGCAGACAGAGGAGCCTAAGGAGACATGACAACTGAATGTAAAATGGTGACCTGGGTGAAACCTGGGAACAGAAAAAGGACAAGAGGTGAAAACTAGTGAAATCTGAATAAAGCATATGCAGCTGAGTTAACAATAATGTGCCAGTTACTTCCTTAGTGTGGTAAATGTACCATAGTAACATAAAATGGCAACACCACGGGAACTGAGAGAGAGAGAGATGTATAGAAACTTTCTGTGCCGTCTTTGCAACTAATTTGGTGTATCAGACTCACTCTAGCACACCCTGCCTTCTAGTTCTCCCACTGGATTTGCTTTCTTGTAAAGCAGCGGTGGGCAGAGGGAAGCATGCTGTGGGAACCTAGATTGCCGGGTCAGTCATGACAGACATTTGACCCCTTCTGAGTGGCTTTTGAGCCCCCATCTGGAAAGTAGCAACAGTCCTCATTATTGATCCCAAGTAGCTGTTGGTTGTTTTGCTTCTAAGTGGGATAGAAATAGACTTTCATTAATTTAACATGTGGACTGCAGTGCTTGTGACTGAGTGTTTAAAATGTGGATCTTTACTGTTGTCTGGGGGCACCCTCGTGAAGCCCTAACACCAGATTGATTTTGGCAAAGGGTCATTAGTTACATGTGTTTGCAGCTTTAGCATCAAGAACTTGGAAAGTGCATTTAGCAAAATGGAGATTATTTTTTAAAAGGAAGTGATTTTCATTTTAAAAAACTGTAATAACTACATGTGGTATCAGATGAGTACTAGCCATATTGGGGTGATTTTTTATTAGTTATATAAGTGTGTGATCACTGCATTGTACACCTGAAATTAATATAATGTATGTCAACTGCAATTGAAACAATTAAAAAAATTGAATTAATTATCTTGGCTGCATGTAAAAAACAAATCATCATCACAAGGGTCTTAAAAAGAAGAAGAAGGTTCTGCAGGACTGTGTGCAGCAGTCTTTGTACCTGGCAATCTCAGCAGAGGCAGCGCCTGCACGTTCTGCATTGTGTCTTCCCACACGCCAGAGTAGAGGAGGGTACTGCTGGTTATGTGTAGAATCCTCGGAGAGGATAGACACCGAGAAGAGCCGTTCTGTTTTCTGCAAACGCAGCTGTATCCATGCTGCAAATGTTGGCTCCGAGGGGTTTACAACATTGGTCCGGCCTCAGGGGCCCCGCTAGTCTGAAATGGCTTGCACTTGGGTGGTGTTTCTTGTGTTGGGTTGTGAACATTGACACCAGTTTCACAAAATTCTCTTCCAAAATGCTTCTGCTTGCTTGTGCTGTGCTTTATTCCCATTCTCGGAGGCTTGGCTGGGACAGGCCCTGTGCTGACTTTCCTTTGCTGTCTGACCACCGTCAGCAGTTCTGTAACAGGATTAAAGGGATACCTCAATTTCCAAAAATAGATAGTTCAAGAGGTTTACTGCCCAGAAGAGGGAAGTCAAAATAAGCAGCGTTATATTTTTTCCAAGTACAGATTTTCTGTTTCCCACATTAGGACCTTATACATAGAAAATAAAAAATTACAAAGTTTGCTTCAGTGTAAAATTTGTTCAAGCTTACTCTAACTTCACTTTAACTTTCTACCTTATTGGAAAGAACTTGGTATAAGATAGATTCATTCACCTTGGGTGTCATCCAGTGACTGAAATGCCAGGCTACCATGATAGAGTATAAATAAGCACATACCCCAGTGTGCTTACCATTTGGAAATTAAAAGGCATAGGGAAGACACTGTGTTTTATTACAGTTACCACATGGTATGCACAATTTGTAATCTAGAACTGTTTTCATTGCTCCATTCTTAGAGTTTCATGACAAACTGGATTGTTTTATTGATAGAGGTTTTAGATCTAGGCAGACCTGGGTTTGACATACTCTTTTCCCACTTTCTAGATGTTTGGCCTAGGGCAGATAACGAAGTTCAAACCTGAAGCTTAACCAGCTATAAAATAATGATAGGGCCCTGGCTTGTGTGGCTCAATGGATTGAGCACCAGACTGGGAAGCAAAGGTTCACTGGTTCAACTTACAGTCAGAGCACACGCCTGGGTTGCAGGCCAGCTCCCCGGTGGAGGGTGCACAAGGGGCAACCACACATTTATGTCTCTCTCCCTCTTTCTCCCTCCCTTCCTCTCTCTCTAAAAATAAATAAATAAATAAAATCTTTTTAAAAAATAATGATAGTATGTCATTCACAAGGTTGATAGAAGGAATAGAGGTGTTACATGTACAAATTTCAAGTATAGTGGCTGTCATGATATAGTTTCTTAATAATTGTAACTATCTTTTATAATTATTAAGTTTAAAAATACTATTATGAAAATTACTTAACGTTATCAAGGGGAATAAAAAATAATGGAGAGCTATTGCGTGGGGGGGGGGGGTTGTCCCAAATTCATTTATTGAGAAGTACATCTTATTTCTCATGACAGAAAGGCTGTCTTTGTCATATACTAAATTTCCAAATGCAGTTGCTCCTATTTTCTTTATTTTTAGTCTGTTTCATTGAACAGTTTGTCTATTTATGTACCAGCTCCTCACCGTAGCTTTATAATGTTTTACAATTTGGTAGAGACTGATCCCTTCATTTCTTTTTTCAGTGCCCTAAGAACTTTAATTCAACTTGCCTAGTTCCCCCATCCTTTATTGTATTGAGAATATTTATTTTTATTGGGATCACATCAAATTTATTCATTACATTATCAACTGTACATAACATCTTTATTATCATTCTGTCCTATTCAAGAACATAGTATGTACCCTGGCTAGTGTAGCTCAGTGGACTGAGCACAGGCCTGTGAACCAAAGGGTTCCCAGTTCAATTCCCAGTCAGGGCACATGCCTGGGTTGCAGGCCAGGTCCCCAGTAGGGGGCATGTGAGAGACAACCACATGTTGATTTTTCTCTCCCTCTGTTTCTCCTTTCCTTCCCTTGTCTCTAGAAATAAAGAAATAAATAAATCTTAAAAAAAAAAAAAAGAACATCTATGCGTCTTTATCCATTTGTCTTTTTGTTCAGTAGCATTATATTTTAAAGCTGTTTCATGTAGATTATACATTTCTTTCTTATATGCTTACAACTATTATCCTAAGTACTTTTATGTTTTATCTTCTGACTTGTGCTGTTTTCACTTTTGAAAATGATTAATCTCTATATATTCACTTTGTAATAATACTTTTAGTCATCACTTATACTTACTCTGTGTCAAACCCTGTTTTATGTCCTTACATATACTTGTTCATTAAATCCTCATGACAATCCTAGAAAGTAAGTACTGTTTTACAGTGAGAAAGCTGAACCTCTGAGAGGTTAGCTGACCTGCTCAAGGTCATACTGCTAGACAGCGGCCAATCCAGGATTTCAGAGCCTGCCCTCCTTAGTTCTCCACTATGCTGTACTCAGTCACCTAACTCTCATTTGTAATAATATCATTTGTAAAGATCCTTTGTAATGTGTTTTCTGTTTATTATTTTGGCTTTACCAAAGGATAATGCATGTTTTTGATAGGACTGAATATTATAGAGATACCAGTTTTTTCTAAATTTAAACATGGCTTTTAATGCATTTCCAATAAAAATGTTGATGTTTTTCCATTGGGATTGCATTGAATCTTTAGAACAATAGGGGAAGAATTGACATTGTTAAAATGTAATTTTCATAAAGGTAAGATCATCATTTTCAGGCAAATATAAAATGAACATGTGTAAAAGACATTACTCATTGAACTCATTAATAATGAGGGAATCAGCAAGATGTTTGATCGGTTCAAAGAGTATCTGAAAGACTATGGCATTTATAGGCAATGTAACAGAATGTTAGAATAAGATCACTGAATTAGATATAAGATAGCCTAATATCCAACAGATTATAAATCTTTAGGGTTATCCGTTCCACTGCACAGAAGTTATTTGTGTGTCTACTCCACAGAAGCCTAGAAGTTCACAAGTAACTTCTCTAAATCTGGAAACTTAATCAGTAGCAAGGAAGCAGATGCACTAAATTTATTCCTCTAGGTCAGGGGTTGGCAAGCTATGATTTATAAGCTAAATTCTTTTGCTTCTTGTTTTGTAAATAAAGTTTTATTGGAACACATTCAGGCCCATTTGTTTACGTATTTTCTATGGCTGCTTTTGTAATATAATGCCAAGTTGAGTAGTTACAACAGAGACCATATGAACCAGAAAACCTGTTATGTTTACTCTCTGACCCATGACAGAAAACTTTTTCTGAATACAGGCCTATACAATCCTTGGATGATGAATCTTAAACCTATTTTGTTAGATTTATCCCAAGACATTGCTTTGTTTCTGATACTGCTAGAAATTATAATGTTCTTTAAATTTCAAATATCAAGTGTTCATTTCTAGTCTTCAGAGAATATAGTTAATTTTCACATATTGATCTCATATTCTGAGCCCTTGCTAACCTTATTTATTGTATATTTTAAAATATATTCTGTAGTGTGTTACTGCAAAGATAGATAATCATGTCATCTGTGAGTAAGACAGTTTTATTTCCTTCTTTCCAGTTGGCATGCTTTTTATTTCCTTGTCTTGTCTTATTGCACTGGCTCAGGCCTCCAATATAAAGCTGAATGAGAGTGGTGAGAATGGGCATGGTTATTTTGTATACTTCCATAGCATTTAACCTTAAACCCTCAGTAAAGGTTTATTGGATGAACAAACTAGAACAATGCTATTTTTTAATAATCTGAAGGCTGCAATGGTGTTTTTCTTCTTTTTGTGTATGTTTTCTTATTGGTAGCATTAGAAATAAGTGTTTCTGTGATAACTCCAGTGGAAATTTTAAAAACTTTTTGGACCAGTGCTCTACTTTTGTCATAATGGAGGTGAGACACAGTTTGCGTGGCCCGTTTCCTTTTGGTGACATGAAGCACAGGAATGCTGCACAGCAGAACAAGAAAGCTCGTGTTGTAGAAAACTGCCCTCTCTCCTGTGCATGGATTGGATGCAGATTTGAGTACGTCCACCTCCTGCAGGGCAAAGTTCTCAGAGGGGTTAGAAACTCCGGGCATTAGAATGCCAGGTTTAATGGCCATGTCAGCTCTGACTTTGTTCATGAAAAAGAGTGAGGTTTTCTAGATTAAAGAGGAAATTGCTTTAATTTGAACTTCACTATTTTAGAGTTCTGTTTTATAATTCTGACATTAAGACTGCACAAATTTACCTTCCTTCATGAATGCTCATCACAAATGAACGTTCTGAATTTACTTAGGTTTAGTTCGACAGAAAAACTACTTGACAGTCATTTGTTTTAGGGTAGTTCATGTTACTGATCATATGTAAATAATGGATCAGCAGCTCTTTAAAAATTGTTTTTGTTTAAAAAGATTTCTTGTGGATTGAGGTTGGCCTTCTCCCCTTATTTTGTATCTAGAAGTGTTGGTGTTTCTTAGATATTTGCCCCTGTTATGTGTACATCTGTTTAGCTGAGCACATCATTATCACAGCCTAGTAAGATGTGACAAAAACCCAACACCTAGGGATGAGTTATCCTAACCACCAGAAATCCAGGATGAGTTGTATATCCTGGGCCTGGGTTTTGTAACCCATCGCCAGCTTGGGGAGTAGCTATTTCAACAAAGGGAAAAGCTAGCATATACATAGCTGCTGAAATGACAGCGATTTCTCAGTGCAGTAGAAAAGGGAAGTGCTGTGGACTTTCTTAGCGATTAAGTAACCGAAATGTATACGGAGGTTTGGGACACAGACCAAATGATTTGATCCATAGACAGTAAGACTGTTTTAGTTGGAAAAACTATGAAGGTTTAATTCATTTGGTTTATTGAAGAGTTGACATATTCAGGGGTGAGTTTACAAATAAATCAGAGTTTGAAAATCAGTTAATGATCTTTTACCCATTGTAGCAAAAGATATGCATTTTGGTTTTTCTTCTTCATTTTTATAAGAGCATTTTCTTACTGTGTATTTTGAAGTTTCATCCCTCTCCCTACAAAAAGCGAGTGCTTCTGTTTCTTATATTATAAATACTCAGTATCCACTGTTATCAGTTAAGTCCATGTGAGAGAAGAGTATGCTTCCTTTTAATCCCAATACAAAAGAATGCTTTAATGTACCTGTTAGAGCAAACATGTTTGTAATAATTTTATGTAATAGAATCATTTGTTGAGTTATAGTATTACCACTAAAAACTGTATAGTTAGGCATATATAAAAATTCATCAAGTGGTGCACTTCAGTTTTTGGCCTGTTAGGTAGTATTTCAATTTTTTAAAAAACTTTAAGAATGGTGGTCAGGGTTTAGAAATTATATTTGACAATATGGGAGTTATACACCTCATAATACTACAAAGAGGATGTTCT
The DNA here is from genome assembly GCA_039655065.1 of Glossophaga mutica. Classification (NCBI taxonomy): domain Eukaryota; kingdom Metazoa; phylum Chordata; class Mammalia; order Chiroptera; family Phyllostomidae; genus Glossophaga; species Glossophaga mutica. The sequence continues at coordinate 143,205,001 of CM077308.1, forward strand.
TGATCTAAAAAATAATTCCCCAAGGAGTGAAGCTCACGGTTAATTAAAAACAGGAATATTTTAAAACTTTACCTTCCAATCACTCTATAAACCATTTGGCACAATTAAAGTCCAATGGCTGAAAAAAAAAGTATGTTATGGGCATGATTTTCAGCATTCACTTCAAAGCAGAAATGTAAATTCATTAATCTTGTTCTTTGATTGTGATGTTAGCTCTTTTGTTACTGCCGAGTTTACCTTGGCCTGAGTGCTGGCAATTAAATCGCACAGTGAAGATTACTGGAAAACATTAACTTGTTATTGTTAGTTGACATTGTGCTGAGGTTGATGGGAAGTAGTTTATAAATAGCCTGGTCTATGCATTGATTGAGAAATCTGCTCAGTTTCAGGGATGAATCTCATCAGACAGAGCAGTCATTGTTTGCCTTTGAAGCTTTTTATTTAATGGAGAATGGGTCCATCCTACAAAATGTAATATTGTACATAGCTTTGGTACCCCCCCACACACACACCCAAACTGAAACCTGTTTCAGCATTAACTTCTTCAGTAAATTGGTGCACCATTGTTTGCTCAACTTTATTTTCCTGGATATTATAAAACTGGCAATCTTTCACTATTTAGAAAGGGTCCCATATTTCTTTCTTTTGATATGATTCATGTGTACTTTAATCTAGAGTGGTCTTTACATTTTGAATAAGTATGTTTTAAAATAAGAATCCTTGAACATTTGCAGTGTTCAACATGAAACTTCTCTTTCTTTCTGGGAAGTGTTCCTGTGTGTCCTTGCCTGAAAGCAGGCTTGCTACTTGAATTTTTATGATACACTATCAGATGCAAATCATTAACTCTGAGATCTCCCCAGCACCATGGTGGAAAGAACACGGGGTCAAAGCAGTAATCCCTGGGGGATGAAAGGAAGTTGATTCTGTTATGAGAAATCTAGGCAGTCAGACAAGGCATAACAATAGTTTCTAGAAATCTGGCCAAATCGCTGAATAATTGCCTTGCTCTTTCAAGGCAAGGGACAAACCCTAAATTTGCATTCTCATTTTCATTAACCTGATGGCGAGGCAGGAATGCTGTACTACTCAGGTTGGCTTCAGGATGGGGAATTTTTAAACTCTTTTTTTTTTAAGTTGGGTGGTGCCTGTACCCACCAATCAGTAAGGTTTTAATTAAATTCCAATTAAATGCTCAATACTGTACTAATTAAGCACTGGATGGATATAAAGCAGTGTAAATTCATCACCAGAATCTTGTATAGTATGACTTGGGAAAAATAACTAACAAATCGAAAACAGAAAAAATAGAATACAAAAATCACGTAGTATTAATTTTAAGTCAAATTATCAGCATGGCTGGGACAGGTAGAATTTTCATGACTAAATCCTCACTGATTCAGGCCATCTGGCTATACATCTTCAGAGACACTGACAAAAACAGGATAATTTGATAGGCTGTCAAATATTTCCCAAACTTACTTGACACAACAGTTACCTGGGGACTGTTTAAAATGCAGATTCCCAAGCTCTTGTCATGAAGATTTTGACTGTGTGGATCTGACATAGGACCCCAGAATCTGCTTTTTTAATTATTCTGAAGGGAGGGATTCAATGTATAAAATTGAGTTACTATAAGGTACAAATGATTCTTGCGTCAGGTCCAGGAGATAACAGAGATTTACTCCCCAAGTGTTGAACATTATATTATACGTCTGGGTAATTTGCCATTGAATTTAAAGGACCATAAAGGGTGATAAGAAGATCTTGACGTTTCTAAGCACAGCTATTTAATGGGCAAAGTGTGTTCTGGATTTCATTTCATCACTTATTTTCTTCTGCTCTAGGGAGGGTTCCCTTGGTCGTTCATATGGAGAGCAGTCAGGCAGACACGAGTAAGGAGGAAGCATTTGAAATAGCATCTTGGCAGATGCACATGGAGACTCTTCCAAGTTTAAAGGGCAGCTGGCAAGACTGACCAAAGGCAGAAGTGGAGGAATCAGGAGACCAAGTGAGCTGTTTAGTAACAGCGTTTTGTGGTCAAGATCAAGGGGCATGAAGTAAGAGTCGTGGGAAACCAGGACAGAGATAGCAATAATAACTGCGCATGATACATCTTTTAAGAATCAGGGAGGTCAGCAGTCTTTGTGACATGCTCATCCAGAGCAATAGAAGGAAAGTTGGGTATGTTATTTCAGCTTCACAGCTGCATCCCTAGAGGTACTGGGAGAGGTATCTTGGCGATAGTGAACTAGAGAAAAAAGTGCATGAGTTACAGCCAGTAGGTTTTCTGACCTATATATAGTTCTGGGTTGGATAAGGACTGGGAGGGTGGAGAAGAGCAGAAAAGGACTATCTGGATGTTAAGTTGAACTGATAAGTTTCTGAAATTTTGAACGGATTTCAGCATAACTAAATGAAAGATAAAGTTATCAATAGTGTTTTAAAAAGTGGTATGGAGTGGGGATAATGAAAGAGGCCAAAATGTTGAGAGGGTTTTTAGCTGTGAGCAAAGAGACAGCAGATATTGCACGGGCTGGAGAGTTTAGGGTTCAGCACAAACGTGTGATATAAAACAAGCTTTCGTACTCCTCAAGATGACTCATAGGGGCATAGAGATCATAACAATAGTCTCAGCTGTGTCTTCTCTGGTGAGCATAACACTTTTTAAAGTAGTCTACAATGGAGAAAGTTTAAAAAATTGAACTTTGTCGAAAAATTTAGTCTCAGTGGTTGTGTCCCCCTTCCCACACAGCAGTAGAGAGACAGGAAAAGCAGTGGATACTGGAAGAAGCAATAAAACAAGTTATTAAAATCTGCTCCTATATTTCAGCATCTCAGTGTCACTTCAAAACTCTCCCTTTCTCTACAGTTCGCACAACCTTATAGCTTGCCCCTAATGATAGACTTGGCTATTTTTAATTAGCACCCGATGCTTATTTTCGTAAGGGTTAAAAGAAGTCAAAATGGGATTCTGAGGGCATCTAGTTACTATAATCTCACAGTACAGTTGGTACTCCAAAGCAAACGTGCAGTTCGCCCGCAAGGCCTTGTTTTTAAATTTTTAAAGTACAGCTGACATACAGTATTGTGTGTTTCAGGTGTACCAGCCCTGTGGTTAGACATTTATATCACAAGGCTTTGTAATAGATGGAGGGCCTCTGTAACCAGAGAACTTTAGACATTACCCAAAATGATACCAAACACCATAGTACAGTATTCCATGTTGGTGACTTGAATGTAGGACATCTTTTTAAAGTTTTTTAAAATTTTAACTGTGCCTGGCTGGTGTAGCTCAGTGGATTGAGCGTGGGCCTGTGAACCAAAGGATCGTGGTTCGATTCCCAGTCAGGGCACATGCCTGGGTTGCAGGACAGTTCCCAGCGACAGTTCCCAGCAGGGGACGCACAAGAGGCAACCATACATTGATATTTCTCCCCATCTCTCCTTCCCTTCCGCTCTAAAGATAAATAAATAAAATCTTTTAAAAAATTAACTGTGATAAGTAGCACATAAAATTTACCATTTTAACCATTTTTAAGTGTTTAGTTCAGTAGCATTAAATACAAGGGTAGACAAAAGTAGGTTTGTAGTTGTAACACAAATAGCTAATACAACAATTAATGAATAATACAAGAATAAACTGTTTTACTTACAGCTGTAAACCTACTTTTGCCCACCCCGTATGTTCACATCATTGCCCAACCACTCTCCAGAACTTGGTTATCTCACGAAATTAAAACTTACAGACCCATTGAACAGTGGCCCCCTGTTTCTCCTTGCCCCCAGCTCTTGGCAGCCACCACTCTACTTGCTGTTTCCATGAAGTTTCACTATTGGTGATACTGCATGTAAGTGGAATCATACAATATTTGTTTTTTTGTGACTAGCGTATTTCTCCTTGCATAATGTCCTTAAGGGTCATCCTTGTTGTAGCCTGTGTCAAAACATCTTTCCTTTTTGTAGCTGAATAATACTCCATTTTGCATGTACTTACCACATTTGTCTATTCATTTATCTGTCAGTGGGCACTTGAGTTGTTTCCATCTTTTGGCTGTCATGAATAATGTTGCTATGAACTAGATGTACGAATAGCTTTTTGAGACCCTCCTTTCAATTCTTTTGAATATATACCCAGAATGGGATCATATGGTAATTCTATTTTTAATTTTTTTGAGGAACTCTGATATTTTTTTTTCATAGAAATACAGGGACTCTTAATTTCTTATTTTGGTTAGCAACTTCATTGGGAACACTGATGGCTTGTTTCTCGGCCTCATTTTCCTCCAGTACTAAGAGATACTCTTCATAAACTTAATGATTTCTCCTTGCAGTCTTCCACTGTGCTATGGATATCTGCCTTCTTCACCCACCTTCATACTCTTATCTTATTGAAACAATTAAATATCCTACATTTTTCACTGCAATTGTTGAAGATGTGAGAAATACGAAGACCCAGGTGGTCCTGGAGGGTTAACTACCAGTTCCTTGTATGCAATTTCAGATCCGCCCTGGTCTCTTTATCTGTGACTTTTTCCGAAGTAAAACTTCACATTCTTCAGAAAGTGAGCCTTTCCTTTGCCTTTACCCCACCTTTCTTAAGTCTTTTATTAACTGCATTTGTATATAGTTTACTAGACACTAATTTTCATTTGTTGGTATTTCACTTTTTTAAAACTTTTATACGTTAGCATTTATTTTAAGCTGAATTTACTCCTGGGCCATAAAAAGTATGGAACGCTTCCCAAGTCTACGTGCCATCCTTGCACGGGGATCATGCCTACCTTCTCTATATTGCTTCAGTTTTAGTCTATGAGCTATCCAAGCAAGCACAGTATTTCACTTTTTTAAGTGAAATTTATCTTATTTTTTATTTGGTAGAATTAAACAGTTAAAGAACCTGTTTAACTTGCTAAATCTGTGCTAAGTGAAGAAATAAAAGAAAAACTATTTACAATTGCCCTTACAAAGGAGCTGGAAATTTGACCTCTGGATAAATGAATTTATGGAGCATGCTCTGTTGGGAAAAGTATCGAAGATAAACCTCTTGAGGGTCATAGCTAACAGAATTAATGTCTTCAAGGGTTACCAAATTATTCTTCTGAAACATTGAATGGTACCACTTACTCTAGATGTAAATCACAAACGGAGAAAATTTAGCTTGCGACAAAAAGGGCAAAGTTGATAACAAGTACTATACTTATACTTCTCAAAACACCAGGCATAATCCTTAACTTACCCTTGCCACGCACTTGATTATTGTTATGAGCTTCAGTAAGATGATTAGTTAGAAAGCACAGTTTCTGGAAAAATCATCAGAGACCACTAAAAAAGTATCGCTAAGGACGATTACTACAACAGGCAGAGAAGTCCAGTGGCCAAGCAAAAACAACAGCCAAAGAAAGGACATAAGCAAATACCACGGAGGAGTAAGAAAGCTACTGAATAACTCAGAACCAGGAGAACATAGATACCCCAGATGAATGGAGAGGGATGAGGTGAGTCTCCTTTCTACACCAACACAGAGAGATGCCTGAAGTGCACTGAAAAATTAGAACCACACATGGGGCATTCATTAATTAATAAGGATGACTAATCGTGAGAGAGTAATTCCAAAGTACTTTTCACACTAATTATCTTTTAAACGTAACAATACCTCATGAGATGATGTTATCAGCTCCATTTTATAGGTGAGGAAATTAAGGTTCAGAGAGGTTATATAATGTTCCCAAGGTCACCAGCTCAGTCTGGACTGCAAAGCCTGAGCTCCTACAGTAAGCCAGGCTCTTACCACCTCAGCACTGTTGACATTTTGAGCTGGGTAATATTTTGTTGAGAGGGGTTGCCCTGTGCATTGTAGGTTGTTCAGCAGCATCTCTGCCCACTACCCATAGATGCCAGTAGCATCCCCTTTCAACCAAAAATATTTCTTGACAATGCCAAATGTCCCCAAGGGGAAAATCACCCCAGTTTTAGAGCCACTGGTCTAAGGACTAATATTTCTTAGCATGAATCAAGGGTACCAAGAGGAATGCCCCGTTGTCCCATTGCAATCAACCCTACTATTTGGCTGGGAGGGCTTGTTCATGGCGGGGGGGGGGGGGGGGGGGAGGGGAGGGGCAGGAATCCATAACAACTTCTCTTAGAACTTTCCTAAATCTGATCCTCATAGCCTTCCAGCAAAATAGTGAAAGGAGCCCTGACTGGCGTTGCTCAGTGGATTGGGCATCATCCTGCAAACCGAAGGGTCGCAGGTTTGATTCTTGGTCAGGGCACATGCCTGGGTTGTGGGCCAGGTCCCTGATTGGGGACATGCAAAAGGTGACCTATTGATGATTCCCTCACACATCGGTGTTTCTCTCCCTCTTCCTCCCTCCTTTCCCCTCTCTCTAAAAATAAATAAATAAATAAAATCTTTAAATTTTAGACATATATAGAAAGGAGAAGGCCAAAAGATTATAGATAGTTACTTAGACTCATTGTTTTGTTCGGTCATTTAGTCAACAAATAAACTTAACAGTTCCTAGGAGAAGTGATTGCATAGAGGCGCCAGTGTTTGAACTGAAGTAGGTTTAGAGGGAAGATTATGAGTTTCTTCAAGATGGGCTTGGAGGATGATGAATTCATGTAGATAACACAACATGTTAGTAGGCTAGGGAAAGCAGGCTGATGGCCCACACCGCAAACCAGTTCCAATCTCAAGGACTTGTATTCATTGGTCATCTTTGTAAGCCAGCCCATTTGCAAGCAGTCTTGGTGTTTACTTTCACTATTGAGTTAACTATTGCCTTGAAAGTACTGTTTATCTCAGCCCACATGGTAATTGACTTAAATTTAAAATCAAATCAACAAACGTTTGCATTCCTGTAAGGCTCTGTAGGAGATAAAACAACACAGTTTACATAAAAAGATAAATAGCAATCAAGGCAACATATCTTAGGTGCCAAATGAGTGGTTCAGATAATAAATACTATGGGATGAGGGGATGGAGAGATTGCCAGACCTGGAATTGCCAGGGAGAACTTCACGGAGGGAGCTGATGAACTGGGCCCTAATGGGTAAGTAGAAATAACATGCTATCTTTAGAATAGACTTGGAAGCACACGATGAATTAACATGGCATCCTATGTAAAAAGCACCTTTTAGATTATTATTTTAATGTCGTCTAGTTTCATTATTTTGAAATATGTCTAATAATAGACATAAAATCCACTCAGAAGATTGTCCAGAGTTTGTCATCTCAACCAAGAAAGCTCTTGAGTGAAAAGAGGTTTTCGGTCACTCTCCAGGTGCAATAGGACTGGTTCCACTGGCCTTTGGTTTCTGATGGACTGCATGGAATGGCCGCTCTCTGAACAAGGCGCCCTAGTGGGAGACTGGGCTCCAGCTTTGGAGAGGCCTTACTGTGTGCAGCCTGCCTGCGTCACTGTGGGCATCACACGCACTCCGCAGGATTGGGGAAGGCAGTTATCAGTGAGGGCTACAGAGGCTTTTGCTTCTTGAGACACTGCCTGGTCTGTCCCCCAACCCCAGCCATCCAGTAGACTGTCCCAGTTCCACATGGAACGGGTGCAGCAGATGTTCCCAGACCTCACTGCTGGAGGTGTTCGACGGCGAGTGGACAAGCAAACTGGGGAGGACTGGAGGGGGAGCCGCCCAAATCTCTATTCCCAGGGGCTTAGAGGAATCATTTTTTTCCTTCTGTCATGTGAAAATATAAACTGCTGCTTTATAAACAGTTGTCACTTTTTGACTTACAAAGATTCACAGTCTTTTCCTTTGTTTACTTTGATGACCTTTGAAATAAGCTGCAACCTCAAGAGTCAAAAACTAAGTTTCCACATTCATTTTTCAGGAGGACTGTATTACTGCAATATGCTGTCAGTCAGCAGACTCCTGAGGCTGGCTCCAGCCCAGGCCCAGGTTTTCAGGGCCTTTTTCCCAAACCCCCTCACTGGGCAGCCCGGAGCAAGTATGTTACCAGCCCAGAGGCCTCATTCTGAAAGCCAGTTTTCTGTCGGTCCAACTCTCTTACAAGGCAGATTGTATGGCAGCACTGAAATCTAGAAAATGCAAATTAATGCCTTAACTTTGTGTTTTCTTTGGTTTTGCTTGCTGAAGAGACAATGCTGGTGATGTTACTGCACCTCTCAAGAATGCCAGCCCCACCTCCCCTCAGTGGGAGGACCGCTCTTCCAGCCACGGGGGCACAGATCTGAGAAGCCAAAGGGAGAGACCAGGAGGGAGGAGCCCTGGAAAGTCCTAGCTTTCTCTTCGATGCATTGGAAAGTTCCTTTTCTTTGATTTCTGTCTCCTAGTGAAAAATAGCACACAGCCACCTGTACCAATAATTAGTATGTGAATTTTAACACTGAATATGGAGTTAGGGAATACATGAAAAAAAGAATATTATTTTACTTTTATTGTTTCTGATTCCAAAAATAATGCATTCCTTCTTTGTGGTGATAGGGTGGTTTGTATTCTTGATTGTGGTGGTGGTTACACAAACCCATGCATGCATGGAAGAAAGTTACTCACACGTGCCCTGGCAGTGTTGGTTAGAGTGCTGTCCCAATACGCCAAGGTTGCAGGTTCGATCTCCAGTCAGAACACATACAAGAAGCAACCAGTGAATGCATCAATAAGTAGAACAACAAATTGGTGTTCTTTTTCTCTCTCTTTCTCTTTCCCTTCCTTCCTCCCCCTCTCTAAAATCAATAAAAAACTTTTTTCATTGCTCACACAGACACACAAACACACACACAAATGAATGCATGTAAAAAATGGCAAAACTGAGTAAGTCATGTAGCTTAGTTAACAGTAATGCGCCTGTGTCAGTTTCCTGGTTTCGATGTAGCACTGCAGTTCTATAAGAAGTCACTGAAAAGAAACCTGGCTGGTGTAGCTCAGTGGATTGAGCACGGGCCTGTGAATCAGACGATCGCGGTTCGATTCCCAGTCAGGGCACATGCCTGGGTTGTAGGCCAGTTCCCAGCAGGGGACACACGAAAGGCAACCGTACATTGATATTTCTCTCCCTTTCCCTCTCTCCTACCCCTCTAAAGACAAATTAAAAAAAAAAATCTTAAAAAAAAAAAGAAGTCACTGAAAAGTGTACCACTCCACTATTTTTACAACTCGTTATGAGGATATAATTATCTCCCCAAAAAAAGTTTTAAAAGAAGTAATACATTTTTACTATAAAACTTTCTAAATTACAGAAAAATTCAACAAAATTTTACTCCTAAAATAAATTAAAATGAAATATAGTTAATCAAAAAGTAAAAATAAATTAAAAAATACAACTGTCCCAAACTTGGCTAATGGGAGCCCATTCAAAAAAATCATCAAATTAAAAAAAAAAAAATCCCACCTCCACTGTTAATAATTTGGTGTCAATAAAAATGTATATTATTTTTGTAGCTTGCTTTTCACTTAATATGTCTTTTGTAAGTCTACAACACTCTTTTTAGTAGCTATACAGCTTGGCTTTATGTGATGGGATACTTGCAGGAATATCCCATAACTGTTTTCAGTTGGACCTGTATTGGTTGTTTCTAAACTTTCCTGGTAGAGTCAGTGCTACTGAAGACCATCCTTGGGCATCTGTGACCTTGGCCCATACCTCTGCGTCTGCGAGATGAAGTCCTAGAAGCAGGTATTGCAGTATTGCAAGACTGAAGAAAGTGTGTGTTTTCCCTGTTGACAGCAACTGCCAGACATCCAAGTTGCTTTGTCCAGCTCCAGGGCAGGCCACTGTATAGAAAAAAAAATTGTATGGGCAACGAGATGGCCCCACTGGTTGCCCCTCAGAAAAGGTTGTGGCAATCTATCTTCCCTCCGATGGTGAATGAGAGTATTCTTTTCTTACCTACTAGTTTTTAAGAAAAAATGTTTTTAAAAAATTTATTGTTTTACTTATCCTTCCTTAACATTAATGACATTAAACATGTCTTCATATATTTATTGACTATTTGTATTCCATCTGTGCATTGTTTGTTTATATTCTTTGCTAAATATTTACAGTTCCCAAAGTGTGTGCCAGAGCTCTGTGGGAAATGTTAAATATGGGAGAGAAACACAAGGACGTCTACCATCTGTGAGATATTATGAAAACTACTAGCTTGAAGTCATTTACAGTTATCAACATTAGCTTACACTGCATTCCTTTCAAAGATGCTATATATCTTTGCAAAGTTGAGTATTTGATTGTTGCTGCAATAAAAAGCACGTACCATGAGAAAGTCAATATGGAACAGGAATGAGGGTGGTGGAGCCCAGTGACTCCAAGGCTTGCAAAGTTAGGAAGTATCCAGTAGGCACACACATCCCATTAGTACGTATTTGTGGTTAATAAAGAATGAAATCAAAATATTTTTTCTTTCAACTTATGTGTATTATTTTTTCAAACAGTTCCTAAATTATTAGGGCATAAATACTTATTAGGTTGTTTGGACCTAACTACTTAATAAATGGAACTATTAGGTATTTCTTTTGGCCTAGAGGCACTGTGAAAAGATTACTGAGGTGCTATGAACGGAGAAAGTTTGTGACTCCCTGCCATGTATCATTCAATTGCTTTCAGTTTTGTTATTAATTTGCAAGAGCTTTGTTCCTTAGGGAGACTGGCAAATATTTTACCCCTTTTGCCTTTACTTTTGAATATTCCCAGTATTTTTTACTATACAAAAGTTTTCCATTTTTATGTTGACAGACTTATAGAAAGCCTATTTTAACCTGAAGATTATAAAACATTTTCCTATTTTCTTCTAGTATTTTTATAGTTGCTTTTTTTACATTTGGTTGTTTTCTCAATCTGGAATTTATTTCAATGCAAGACTTTGGGTAGGGTTCCAACAGTACTATTTCCAAAAAAACTAGTTGATTTTCTTAATACCATTTACTGAATAAATCAGTCTTGTCATTACTGTTTAAATATCACTTTTATCATCTACTGTATTTCTAGCAAGTTTATTTCTGTCCCCTCTATTAAATCAGTCTTTTCATTACTGTTTAATATCACTTTTATCATCTACTGTATTTCTAGCAAGTTTATTTCTGTCCCCTCTATTCTTTACCTCTTTTTACAGAACTTACTGTTTTCTACCTTGAATTTTAATTATTTACGAACACATATGCACTAGATCATAAACTGTTTAACATTGATTTCATCTCTATTCTATATCTGCTTTCTTTCCTCTTTCCCTTCTCAAACTCTTTTTTAAAAACTTCTCTTATAGAAAAATCAACTTCATAATTTTACCAAGTATAATAAAGCTTCCCCTAAAGAATTTAAGCTGGGACTTATTTTACAAATAAATAATTTGTAATTTCAAAAATTTTATACATAGCTTTTTAGAAATAAGAGGTCTGTCTGGAAAAAAGTCCAGCTATTGTTAATATAACAAGAACAGTTTGTGTGACATGGATGTAACCTGGCAGCCAAGGAGCGTGGACTGGAATGCTCATGTGTGAACAATGACATCTTCACTGTACTAGTCAGTGGGGATGGCAGATGCTGTTTAGTGAACATGTGTACTGTGTGGCCATCATACTCAAAATGACTGAGTGAGTAGAGCAACAATCTGCATTAAATTTTGCGTTAAGCTTGGACATTCCTCCGCAGAAACTATTCAGATGATTCAGAAGGCCTCAGCTATGGGCAACTGGTGATTGGCAGCTTCATCACAACAACACTCCCGCTCATGTATCACGTCTTGTGCAGACTTTTTTGTCAAAACATCAAATCACCCAAGTGACTCAGCTCCCCGACAGCACAGATTTGGTGCCCTGCAACTTCTGGCTTTTCCCAAAACTAAAATCACTTTTGAAAGGGAAGAGATTTCAGACGGTCAGTGAGATTCTGGAAAATACGACAGGGCAGCTGATGGCAATCACAACAAAAGATTTTGTAGAGTGTTTTGAACAGTGGAAGAGACTCTCAGAGAACTGTGTGAGGTCCCAGGGGGCCTCTTTTGAAGGGGACTGAAACGTTATTGTCCTATGTACAATGTTTCTTGTATCTTCTTCAATAAATATCTTATTTTTGATAGTACATGGCTGGATACTTCCTGGACAGACTTCATATATTTGTGTTCTAAAGTTAGAAACTCTTCAGTTATAACAGATATTGTATCAGTGTTTTGTAAATTATTAATTCTTTACATGCAAGTCTTTGTTTGTATATTGAGTTAAGATTGACTGCGTTTGATATCACTTTCTAAAACTCACCCTTACCCAACAGCTTGGGGCCCATGATGCTTTTTCTGGGTACCAGGACTCCTAATTACACTGTAAAATTTGAAGCACTGGGCTAGAGATGATCCAGGACAGTGTATATTCACTGTCCTTTTTAATACTATGTACTTCCCCCAGCACCTTTGTGTGGGGGAAATGTTTAGAGAGGTTTAGTACCCCAACTGCGGCTGCGAATATAGGTTCTGCTTCTGCCACCCCTGGCAAGGGGGCATGGTAGAATTACAAATCAACGAATCCTCTGTTTATTGGGCCCCTCTGTCTCACAGACAAAGCTATATACCCTTGGGGCCCAGGGGCTGTGAAGAACAGGCCACAGTCCCTTCTTCAAAAGAGCTCTGCTCCAGGAAAGGGAAAAGGTAGATTGATAACCATGATGACATGATTAAAAAGTTAAATGTGTGTGTGTGTGTGTGTGTGTGTGTGTGTGTGTGTGTGTGTCTCAAATGAAATGAACTGAAATGAGCAGGAAAAAAGTAAATAAATCTTAGGGTCGGGGTGGGGGGCAGCTAAAGAAAGCTGAGGAAGGTTCTGTGGAGAAGGTAGGCCTTACAGCAGGAATGGAATGTCAACAAGCAGAGTTGGAGAGGATGGGGGAGAGATGGAAGGAACATCCTGGACAGAAAAGCAGTGCAAGTTGTCAGGAATGAGAACGCTTCTGCCCCTTGGGGCCAGAATAGGTATGTGAAGTGGAGGAAGTAGAGGTAAACCTAGAAAGGTGGGTCCAGCTGTCAGTGCCCAGTAGACTCTATCGGAGGCTGGAAATTATTGGAGGATTTTGAATTTGGGAGTAACATGATCAGGGCTTGGCTTTAAGAAGATTTCTCTGCAGCCGTGTGTAAAATAAGTTTTGGAGGCAAAGACCAGTTACCTGTTAAGTTGTTTTCATGATCTAAGTGTAGGGTCTTTTGGTTCCTGAACTAGAGCAGCAGGAGTGTTATTAGAAAGGAGGGAATGCGGTTGAGACACAAAGTAAATTTCCAGGCCTCTACAGACTTCCTTGGTTTTGTACATTTTTGTCCTTAAAGATATTCATGGCCTATTTCCTGTGATTCTTTTCCCCAACCCAGAGTCAGCTAGGAAGCAATTACACTTTGCAGTTAGTGACCTTCTCCCAGCACAGCGAGGTATCACCATTTGGAACTCATCAAGACCTTTCTAAGGATGTGTTCTCATCTGATAAACACAGTGAAGTTTGGGGAGTGACCCCTTGAAATGCTTCCTGGCCTGCCCTCTAGCCAGAGGATCAGACTGGTGGGGAACTGTGGCTGGCACAGGCCCACGAAGCCCTTTTTTGCAGAGATGACCAGGCTGAGTGGCCTAAGCATCCCAGGGTTGTGTCTCCAGTCTGTACCAAGCTTCCAAGGCTGGTAACAGTGGGGCCGTCAATAAAAAAAGATTGTGTTGAGCTCTCTGTACAAGTGACCTAGCTAGGCACATATACCCAACAAGCGCTATACCCTACACTGTGGAAGTCAGAGGCAAGAGGGGTGCTTCTGAGAAGCCTGTGGTAATGTTGGAGATACGATTATTAATAATATTAATAATTATTAATATTCCTGAGGCCGAAAACAACTAAGTCCTAAACCATGTTTTAATAATAAGAAGTAAATAAGTTAGAGAACTTCTCTTACTTTCCCATCCACACACACGCCCACAGTCTGCCTTTTAAATAATTTTTGCCGTATCCACTTCCATTTCCCGAGAGTTATATGATCAGGCATGGTTCTGTGAATTAGAAAGTTTAGATTCCTCTGTCAGCCACCCCCCTACTCACCACCCACCCCCCACTTCAGTCTGACTTAAAGCCATAAAAAACTTTTGCCTGCCTGCCTTTAGTTCTGTTTGTATGAATTAAGTCGACAGGATAAATATTCACATTCCCAGCGACAGGCTGAAACAATGTTTGCCTGTTCTGCCCAGTGAGTTGAGAAAAAAAGGGGGCCTGACATCACCCTATACTGTACATTCCCAGCATAGATCATTTATTTAAGTCCCTGAAAAAATACAGATGTTTTACCAGCCGAAATAAAATCCTATGTAAACACTGAGCTTGGAAAAATGTGGCTCGGACTTAGCTGTGGGGGTTGGAGCAACGTAGGGAGAGAGTTAGGCAAAATGGCAGATGCGGAAATTTTATACTTGACCGAATGCAATAGGGGCAGAAATGATCATTTATCCCCAGTCTGCATGCCGCCGAAGGGTATAGTTTGTTTTTAAGAAAATACAGTCACCAAAGTGGGTAGATGTGTTGCTCTTCAGAGGGTGAGATTGTTAACAATCACGATGCATTCACCCACTTATATCTGACCTCTGAAATGAGCACCTTTTTTCTCTTTGGAGTTGTCCTTTTTTCTGACCTGCCTAACCTGCTCCTGTTATTGCTGGATCCTGCTGGTTTCTGGAGCTCAGCTGCTGTTGACTTTATAAAGGGGAACATTGCCTGGAAGCCATGCTTGGTGAAGAGGAAAACCCATCTTAGCGCTGCACTCCCAAACAGCCATCTATCATCTCGATCTTGTCTAACACAAGTCGCTGTTTCAGTCTAGCAGCATAAACCAGACATATTTTACTGGTGCAGTGCAAGTTTTTTCAGGACCTGCCTCGTGACTTTTTTTAGGCCTGTGGCGTTTTTTCAGAGAGCGTTACATTTGCTCTATGGAGTCTCTTTTAAGATCCAAAGCTGCCAAAATGGACCCCATGCTTGCACAGGTGGTTGGACGCTTCCCTGAGTCTCTCTGTATTTAGGGTGGGGGTGGGGGCAGGCAGAGGGTAACTGCTTCCAGGTTCTCCAGACTTTTCATAGACCCTCCCAGAGTTTCGTGAAGGTATGCATCTCGGGGGCAAGAAATCTAGTCCACTCCCAGCTGCTTCCTGACCACCCCCTCTCAGGGCACGCATGAACCACCTCATCTCTGGACACCCCGAGCCTGTGATCGTCCAGGGTGATGCTGTTGGTTTGCACTTGGTTGCTTCCTGTGTGATTTTGGTCTCTTTCTGACTGGGTCACAGCTATCTTAAGTCAACAAAGCTTTCTCCCATTTCTTTTGCTGGAGACATCTCTAAACCCACTCTAAGCTTTTCTAAAGGGCCTGCTATAGCTGGAGGTAACCAGCTGTTCTGGTTTGTCCCCATGTGATTATTAATGGAGCTCCTTGTCACTCTCAAAAGAATTTCTGGTTTGTACAATGTATTTCCCTAACTGGAGCAGTCATCACTGGATATTCCTAACCAAACTCATTAAATCACCCTCCCTCATTCCCAGAACTGCTATATGTTCTCTTGTGATCCCTGTCTTGAAGGATGACCCTCCATCCCCACCTGCCTGAGCTGAGTCTCCTTCCTGACCCTCACCTCCATGTCTAAAGCAGTAGTTGCCAAGTGCTACCTTTTCAGCCTCCAAAATGTCTCTCTTTCCTCACCATTTATATCCTTTCCTCACCATTGCACTGCTGTTATCATTTAGAGTGGGGTGGGGTGGGGTGTCACAAATTCAGTCCTGTCTGTTTCAGGCACTAAATGAATGTAAAGGGAATGGGCATAAACCTGCAGCCCTCTTGATCCATCCTTTGTTTTCAAACTTCTTTTTCGTAGAGATTTAGGTTCAGTAAATATTTCATTTACCTCTTGATTCTCCATAAGTTTGGGAGGGGAACGTAAGAGCAGTGATAAGGGACATCGACACTCCACCTGAGGGACCATGAGTACTAGGCAACGGTGAGGACGGCGGTGAACGTGCCTTTCTCGTCTAAGGGGCCCGCTGCGGCTACTCAGTCCAGCCAGGTGACTGCTGCTCTGCAGGGGCGTGTCCCCAGGATTGCCAGGTGTTCCGATTTTTTCAAAAGAAGTTGGGGCTCAGGATGATTTTGATGTGAAATCTCCCAATTCTTAAAGGACTATTTTTGAAATACTGTCCAATCCAAATAAAACATCTGCAGCCACTTGCAGCCCGTAGGCTCTTAGTTTCCAGCCTGTGGTTTCCACCCTCACCACCTCTGATCTAGACTGTTGCAGGTGCCCCGGTCACTCAGTCCAGCCTTTACACTGCCCTGGCCTTTTTTTCCAAATTACAGATCTGATTACTTACAAGCTCTCTCTGAAGAGGCCTTGCCACCTACGGAATAGAATACACATTCCTTGATGTTGCATCTAAGAGCCTTCTCGGTCTGACCCAACCACTCCTCCTGCTATGCCTCCTACCCCCCCGCACACATTCCCTAGATGTGCTCTCGTCACACATAGCCACTTGCTGTCCCCTGAGCAGTCCCAATATTTTCTTTTAATTAATAGCTCTCTTTAGAATAATTTTAGGTTTACAGAAAAACTGAGCAGGTAGTACAAAGACTTCCCATATACTCCTCTCCTCCCAGCCCCTTCTAAGTTTTCTCCTATTATTAATATCTTGCATTAGAGTAGTACATTTGTTACAATTAATACACCAATATTGACACATTATTATTATTAACTAAAGTTCATAGTTTGCATTCAGGCTTAGTCTTTTGCGGGGGAATACCACTGTTTTAATACCCTTAAAAATTTTGTTTAGTAGTTAGGTTTCTCTATTTGTATATCGTTCTCCCAATTCTGGCAAAATTTTTTCAAGGCCAAACACGAGTTATCACTCTATTTCTGGAAGGGAGGGTGCAGACAGAAAACGGAAGAGAACTAACATTTTTCTCAGGTGAATAGTGTGTCCCAAGTACCATATATGCTGTTAAACCTCTCTATAGTCCTATCATATAGATGTTACTATACCATGAGGAAACAGGTGAAGTAAGTTGCCCAAAGCCCCATTAATCGTACCTGGTTTACACCCATGTCCACCTGGCTCCAGATTGTGTGTTCTTCCCACTCTTTGCCATAGGGCTGCATTCTCACCACTCACCTAGCCTTTCTGCTTCCCCCATGACATTAGTGCAGTGTTACTCAGCTCTCCACCCCCAAGAAGGGGTTGGCACATGCAGCAGCTCCCCCGAACCCATGGGCATGTGTCCTAAAGGCAGAGGTGATGCAAGTACGGGAAGAGGCACCAAACATCGACATCAACTCAGCAAAAGGTTGTTGAATTGCTGCTGTGCACTGGACTTGGTGGAGGACGAGGTCCGGGAGCATCAGAGAGTGATGGCGATGCTGCTGTGTAGGTTGTGTCTGCCGGCCAGGCAGAGTCAGGGAAGCTGCAGGAGAGCAGGGGCTCTGTTCTCTGCTCTAACTCCTAGGACAGTCCCTGGTAGTAATGGTTGTTTAGTAAATATTTGTGAACCTAATGTTTGAGTCCTATTGTAAAGATGGGACCCTGAAAATGACACTGAACTTCTCACAGTTGTCATGTGCATTCAGTTAGTCATCATCCTCAGCTCTGGCAGCTCTGGGCTCCCTGTGTTTGGTTCAGGGCAGCCGTGTATTATATAGGTTGTTTCCAAATTATCCCAGACCTGGGCTTGACCACACTCTTAGTTCTCCATACAATTGTTGTGTGGCTTGTACCCAAGGTGACAGAATTGATGGAGCTGTAGGGTGATTTTCATAAACCAGAGCCACCAAGCATTTCAAAACAGGCTTGTTTTTGCCAAGCAAGGTGAGCAAATATAGGACTAAGTTTAAACATCCATCAGGAGTTATTTTTGAAGTGATTGCTTCTAAATGAGAGGCATTTGAAAATCTCGCAGCTTTCTTTACAAGTAAATTCCACAGCCATGTATTTTGCTGGTGTCTGCTGATTAATTGCAATCCTGTGACACCATGAAAAGCCCTGGTGGTTGGTTTTGTGCAGCTGTGGAGAAAAGTAAAGCGAGGCCCAGTGACGTTGCCAGCTCTTTTGGGCTGGTGGGGATTCAGGCAGAGGGAGGTATTTTTTTTCACTCTGGCCGTCACCACATAAGAACAGAAGCCCCAGCCAGACCCATTTCTCCAGACTTCACGACGGGCGGTTTGGGTCCCCGTGGGGGTGTGGTTGAAGTAGTGACATTTGATCTGTTGCTTCTGAAATAACAGATCCATTATTAGAGAAAGCATTTTCAGTTTCCACATCAGGACATGTGTGCCTTCTCCTGTGCAGTTACTTCTGTTTAGAAAAAATATATGGTGGTTACATAAAATAAATGAATCACAAAATGTTTTGTTTCTGTAAATAAAAGGCGGTCAGCAGGTACTTGTTGTTGGTGATTGCAGGTGTCTGATCCAGGAAAACCTGCTGACACCTACCCGTTTAGGGTCTGATGGCTCTAGGTCTCTTGGTTCCTGGCCTCTTGCTTCTTCTCTCTGCTCCCTTCCGTGTGTAACTCTTAGTTATGCCCCTCACTGACCAGAGAGAGAAAAAACAAAAAGTTGAATCTTGGTGCTCAGAAAGAATCACCTTCAGCTCTGGTGAAGGGTACAATAGGGAAAGAAGACAAACTGGTTGTTAAAATAGCCTTTCAGAGTTCTTGATGTGTTACCTGCCCTTGCTTTGCTCCACCCACCTCCTCTCCTGGATTCAGATGAGGATGACTGAAGGATTTCTCTGCTATGCGTCTTTCTCCTTGGCAATCGCTAAGTTCAGAGGATCTCATCTACACCCTTGTCCACTTTCTTTCTCAGCAGCAGGCTTGTACTCCTCATAAAGGCCTTGTTGATGTCATATGTGAGTGTGAAGCCAAGACACCTGTAGGTGGGCATGCACACTTGCACCTGGCCTGTGTGTCACGTGTCTGATGGAACTGGGGCCTGCATTCTAAATACAGGCAGCTAGAGATACGACAGATCTGTCTTCCTCTGCTTAATTCTTTCTTTTTCCTGCTTAATTCTGATATATAATGTCATGTAAGAGTAAGAAAGTGGGGTGTGCCTGCACTGCTGCCTCCACTCCTGACATCTCAGCAAAAAACTGCTAAAAAATATAAATAGTTTACAGACGCCACTGCCCAGTGTTTGCAAAGGCGAGCATGTTCTGATGATGTTCTGATGAACCCAGACATGTGAACTGGCTTAGACTCTCAGATTTTAAAAGGTACATTTTTTAATAGAAACCATTAACATAGAGAAAGATGTTTACATTTCTTTGCTGAAATCAATTTGTAGGTTGTTTGTAACTGATAAGCTCTTGTATCAAATAATTGTCTGGTCACAGAGTACCCATCTTTCTTTGCTAAAATCACTTTATAGGTTTGTAACTACAAAGCTCTTGTATCAAATGATTGTCTGGGTCACAGAGCAGCCATCAGTATTTAGAATTACATCCGGAACGCTGTGCGCAGGTACATAGGTTTCCTGCCACTTGCCGCTCCCTCCAACACTAGCATGCTTTCTGCAAAGAGACCAGAGCCACATTCTTCAGGTGTCTGTTTTCTTCGAGGGGGCTATTTTGAGGAAACCTAAAAGGGAGGGACTTGCATTTAGAAAATATATATATATTTTCACAATAGAAATTGCTTTTTCTCTTTTTTGGTTTAGGTTTTTCATTTGTTGAAAGCCTTCTCAGACTCCAGATACAGAATGAACGCGTACTCTCTGCAGGAGCTGGCTGACATTGCTGTTTGTACCAAAGCCAAGCTCTGGCTGGCCAAGAGGTATGTTGAAATCCCTCAGGAGCAAGGCCTTATCAGGGGTTAGGAATATATTGGAGAGTTGCTGTTTCTAGTCGTGGGAGTTTTAAACGTCATTGGCATGAGTTTTCCAAACTTATTGGAGTATTTATCTTTTTAGAACTTTAGGTTGTGGTAAAGAAAGAAAAATATTTTTTTGACAATTATTCTAAAACTGCCGTGTGGCTGGGGGACATGTAATATGGCTTTTTATCTGTCCACCAATCAGCTTATTTTTTTAATACCTGCTCAACCCTTTAATTTTTATAAATAAAAATCAGCTTATTTTTATTAACATGTGCCCAACCCCATGTTAGATGTTATAACAATGAAAGGCAGTAATTGATGAAATCGTGTGGTACAAACTCTTGGTGCTGTGGCAACTCAGCGATTAGAGATTGGTGTGAGGCTTGAGCAGGCTCTGAAGGACAGGTGAGGTGTGACTAAGAAGACACGGACATTGCCATTTTCAGCAGAGTAGCTTGAACAGGCAAGGCAAAGAAGGATGAATACATATTTTTTTTCATCCTTGCCATCGTTCGTTTATTCTAGAACTTAGAACATTTTCTGTGTGAAAGATGGAACAAAAGAATTTCTCATGGACTACATAGGACACTATGTAACACTGTTCAAAATCCAGGTTGCAGGACTCCAATGATATTTGCGGGGCGGTGTTACTGCAGGGCCCCTGGTGCGTCCTCTGTGAGTTCCAGCAGAGCAGGTCTGCTGGCAGGCCCCAGGCCCCCACATTCCATGCTGTGATGTGCTGTGTTTGATTAAGAATCAGAAGGTTGTCTCACATAACAGCCTCTTTTTTTGTTTTTTAAAAATGCATGCTTCTGTTCACTTTCATTGGACTTCCCACCTTATATGGCAAGGCCTACCACTCAGTGGAATTCAACAGAGCATTGTTGAGCACAGGCCACACACCAGCCTTTGTGTTAGGAGAAGCAGAGATGCAGGTATAGAAGAACCAGTCCCAGCTTCAAGGAGCTCACACCCAGAGCATGAGAAAGATATGTAGATAAATAATTCTCATCCAATATGGTAAGTGTGGTAATAAATGTATGTAGTAAGTACAGAAGTAGCCCAGAGGAGGGGCGGGGGGGACCCAATATTGCACCCTTCAAGAGACAAGTAGCATTTTGCCAAGTGGCCAGGGCAGGGTGGAACGTTCCAGGCTCAGGCGATGACGCAGGCAAAGGCGTGGCAGTGTGAAATGGCGTGGCGAGTGTGGAGAACTATAAAGAGCTCTTCTGGTGTGAGTGTAAGGTACATGTGGCAGAAAATGAAGCTGAAGGAACACTTGGGCCACATCGTGAAAAAAATCCTAAAGGAATCCTGCCGATGAAAAGGAGCTGGTGGAGGGTTCCTCAGTGTGTGGATATGTGGGTTCAGTTTTTCTAAGCACCCGTAGCTTTGGACAGGGATATTGATGGGGGAAATTCTTTAGTGTCTGAAATGCCAATACAGTGAGTGATGGTTTTCCATCCAGTTTTTCTCTCTTTTATTTAAAGAGTAGGGGTCAGTTGACGATAAACTAGTTCCATAACCCTGGTATCATTTGCCTTCTGTATGGCTTTTAGACGGCCTCCCCCAGGGGCTTTTTCAGAACAGAGAACTGTGATCACATTTGGGCTCTTACGTGTTTACCAATTCGTGGGCCAGAGCCTTCAGCTATTATTTCTAGTTATCAGGAAGTCAGGGCTCTCCAGAAACCCTGCTACAGAAACCCCTGCATCCAGCCTGGACTGGCCCGAGACAGAATACTATATCTCCTGTTCTTAAAGTTCTGTGAGGGAGGAGTTTCTGCCCCTGTCGCTTGCCACCCTTTCATGGGTTTTACAGAAATTCATCATCCACTGGCTTTCATGAGCCCGTTCCATCTGTTTGGATAGGAAGGAGGAGATGGAGTAACAGGCCAGCCATCTGAACAGACCTTCATGTTGTGCAATGCCTGACTATGGATGACAAAGCTGCCATAAGCCTCCTCTGGAGCTGGAGAAGTCCTCCTGGCCTCTTTTAACCTTCCCTGCGGTTCCTATTGCAATTTTCTAATCAGGTTTTTCATCATCATCACCCCCACCCACTTCTCTGATTTTTCTCCATGGTTTTCCAGCCCTAGAAAACAAAGGCATGAATCACTTCAATTCACTGGGTTTCCACCTTGCTTGCTGAGAGTCCAGGAAAGCCACTTTTTATGTTTCCAGTACAGTCAACACTTTATTATGCAAGTGTGAACTTTACACTTTGTGGGTGGTCTGTAGATGGTTCCGAACACCAGCCTTCCTCTTACTGCTCAACTCACTTTACCATGTTAATCAGGATGTGTTTGGAGCCTAAAATAAAGTTTGGGAGGAAAATGTATTGCCAAAACACAATGCATTCCAAAGCCATGGATCTGTTTCCCTGTATTATTCACATCATCAACACAACAACCTGGAGGTTCCTGAGTAAGAAAGTATAAATTGGATATAAGTGATGCAGCTTTGATCTGTCACATGTTTGCCCTGTCCCTGAGGTCCTCCGAGAGTGTTGCTACAGGAGGCGTTTGCACTAACAGCTGCTTGCTCACGTGAACCCATTCTGGGGCCTAGTCGGCCCTTCTCAAAGCCAACCCTGTCTAAACGTTCTCACCTGCCTTTCCCATGAAAGACATTACAATGCACAGTGTTCCAAATTCCACTGCTGAAGTGGCTCCTTTATGTCCCTAACAATTGACACGTGAAAGAGGAATACATGTTCCTTTGTGCCTACTAAGGACTTTCTGTATCTTTTCAGTATAAGCTATGAAACATTAATGTTACTGCAAAAAAAAAAATGTTGGTTTAAATTTTAGCACCAACACCTTTTTTCCTCTACAGTTTATTTGATCATTAGCCTGAGTTCATGCAGTCCAATAAGTACAAAAACATTAGTGAGGGTGTCATTTATTTGTCCTTTGATTCCCAAAGAAGGGATTTTTTTTAAGTTCATTGGAGCCATTGGATAACCAATTCAGTTTTTAAAATTTTGACCCTGAAATTAGGGCACATAAAGACTTTTGTCATATATTTGTGTTTTGACTTTGCAAGATTAATAGGGATTTATATGAGGTGATTAAGCAATAGCCATGGAGTTATTGGGGAATTTCTGGTGATGAATGGCCAGCTGGCAACATGGCCTGAGTAGAGGACTGGGCTTCTGCTCTTACAGGCCGCTTTTCATTCCAAGATGTCAAAGCCTTTATAGAAATCAGCTCATTAATCCTTCAAGTCCCTTCCTTCCCCTTTTTTCTCCATTCCTCCCTCCTCAATCCAGTTTACTGTCTCTCTCTCTCGGTGTGAAGGCAGCTTACCAACTATTGAAGTAAAATGGAGCTGTGCAGGCCAGAAACTGAGTGAGAACAGGGGTCAGCTGCTGTGCTGGAGAGGCTGGCTGCGGGTGCCATGAGGAGCAGTCGGCGCAGTCCCTGGTCGGGTGCTGTCTGCCGCTGCCCCAGCTGGCCCACAGGCTCTGCTTGCATGGGAAGGACTTTAAAAACGCTGTCAAGTAGGACTAAGAGGAGAAAAGATTTATTTACTTTGAGAAAATTACTGTTATATTGGGCTTAAAAGGTTTTTTGTTTTGTTTTTTATTTTTTAAATATATTTTATTGATTACGCTATTACAGTTGTCCCAATTTTTCCTTCTTTGCTCCCCTCTGCCCAATACCCCCATTCCCTCTAGCTGTCCCCTCCCATAGTTCATGTCCGTGGGTCTGCATATAAGTTCTTTGGCTTCTCCATTTCCTACAGTGTTCTTAACCTCCCCCTGTCTATTCTGTACCTACCAGTTTGTACTTTTTTTAAAATATATTTTATTGATTATATTGTTACAGTTGTCCCGTTTCTCCCCCATCATTCCCCTCCACCCTGCACATCCCCTCCCACCCACATTCCCCCCCTTTAGTTCATGTCCATGTGTCATAAGTTCTTTAGCTTCTACATTTCCCACACTATTCTTGCCCTCCCCCTGTCTATTTTCTACCTACCATCTATGCTACTTATTCTCTGTAACTTTTCCCCCTCTCTCCTCCTCCCACTCCCCTGTTGCTAGCCCTCCATGTGATCTCCATTTCTGTTTCTGTTCCTGTTCTAGTTGTTTGTTTAGTTTGCTTTTGCGTTAGGTGTGGTTGTTAATATCTATGAGTTTGCTGTCTTTTTACTGTCATATTTTTTATCTTCTTAGGTAAGTCCCTTTAACATTTCATATAATAAGGGCTTGGTGATGATGAACTCCTTGAACTTGACCTTATCTGAGAAGCACTTTATCTTCCCTGCCATTCTAAATGAAAGCTTCGCTGGATAGAGCAATCTTGGATGGAGGTCCTTGCCTTTCATGACTTGGAATACTTCTTTCCAGCCCCTTCTTGCCTGTAAAGTCTCTTTTGAGAAATTAGCTGACTGATGGGAACTCCTTTGTAGGTGACTGTTATCCCTTATCCCTTATCCCTTATCCCTTATCCCTTATCCCTTATCCCTTATCCCTTATCCCTTATCCCTTATCCCTTGCTGCTTCTAGAATTCTCTGCTTCATTTGAATCTTGGCTAATGTAATTCTGATGTGCCTTGGTGTGCTCCTCCTTGGGTCCAACTTCTTTGGGACTCTCTGAGCTTCCTAGACTTCCTGGAAGTCTGTCTTCTTTGCCAGATTGGGGAAGGTCTCCTTTATTATTTGTTCAAATAACTTCTCCACTTGTTGCTCTTCTTCCCCTTCTGGTACCCCTATAATTCGGATGTTGGGACATTTAAAGATGTCCTGGAGGTTCCTAAGCCTCTCCTCATTGTTTTGAATTCTTGTTCCTTCATTCTTTTCTGTTTGGTTGTTTCTTTCTTCCCTCTGGTCCACTCCATTGATTTGAGTCCCAGTTTTCCTCCCATCTCTAGGTTCTCTGTGCATTTTCCTTCATTTCACTTATTGTAGCCTTCATTTGTTCATCTAATTTGTGAGCAAAATCAGTCAATTCTGTGAGCATCCTGATCACCAGGGCTTTGAACTGTGCATCTGATAGGTTGGCTGTCTCTTGGTCGCTTTGATAGATTGGCTCTGGGGCTTTGATTTGTTCTCCCATTTGAGCCATTTTTGGATTTTTTTGGGGGGGGGATCTGGTTGAGGCTGTTATGTAGTGAGGGGTGGAGCCTTAGGTATTCCCCAGGGTGGGGCAGCCCAGTCCCTGGGTTGTGACACTGCATGTGGGGGCGGGGTCTGAGAGGGAACAATGGTGCTTGCTCCACTATCTCTCAGATTCCAGTTCCTTCCACCACTTCCCCTTTGCCTGTATTATCTGTGTGTGAATGTGGGACCACCTGGTCAGCTGCCTGCACAGCCTCACTGGGTCTGCACCATTGCCACCCCGTGCCTGGGGTCCGCTAGGCACCACCTGCACGCCTGGGATTTGCCAGCCGCTGTAGCCTGTGCGCCCAGGTCCACCAGCCTCCACTTTTTCCTGCCGCGACTCCACCCCTCTTACCGGTCTGGATGAATGGTTGTTGGACTTCCCTACAGTTCAATTTTCTGTCAGTTCTGGCTGTTTTCTTGTTTCTAAATCTTTGTTGTCCTTAATTTTGGTTGTGCAAGGAGGCACTGTGTGTCCACCTATGCCACCATCTTGGCCAGAAGTCAGTTTGTACTTCTTAATCCCTCCACATTTTCCCTCACTACCTGCTTCCCCTTCCCAGTTGATAACCCTCCAAATGATCTCCATATCTATAATTCTGTTTCTATTCTGCTTGTTTACTTAGTTTATTTTTCTAATAGTTGTGCAATTTGTTGCCATTTTAATGTTCATAGTTTTTATCTTTTTCTTATATAATTCCCTTTAACATTTCATACAATAATGGCTTTCATATAATGATGAGCTTCTTTAGTTTTACTTTGTCTGGGAAGCACTTTATCTGCCCTTCAGTTCTAAATATAGCTTTGCTGGATAGAGTAATCTAGGTTGTAAGTCCTTGCTTTTCATCACTTTGAATACTTCTTGCCAGTCCCTTCTAGCCTATAAAGTCTTTTGATAAATCAGCTGACAGTCTTATGGGAACTCCTTTGTAGGTAACTCTCTGCTTCTCTCTTGCTGCTTTTAAGATTCTCTCTTTATCTTTAACCTTTGGCATTTTAATTATAATTTGTCTTGGTGTGGTCCTCTTTGGGTCCAATTTGTTTGGGACTCTCTGTGCTTCCTAGACTTGTAGGTCTATTTCCTTTGCCAAATTAGGGAAGTTTTCTTTCATTATTTTTTCAAATATGTTTTCAATTTCTTGCTCTTTGTCTTCTCCTGGCATCCCTCTGATTCGGATGCTGGTATGTTTGGAGGTGTCTCAGAGGCTCCTTATTCTATTCTCATTTTTTAAAATTCTTTTTTCCTCTTGCTGTTCTGATTGAATGCTTTTTTCTTCCTTATGTTCCAAATCATTGATTTGAATCTTGGCTTCATCCCTCCACTGTTGGTTCCCTGTGGATTTTTCTTTATTTCACTTAATGCAACCTTCATTTCTGCGTGGGTCTTTCTTATGCTGTTGCAGTACCCAATGAGTTCTTTGAGCCTCCTGATCACCAGTGCTTTGAACTCTGCATCTGATAGGTTGCTTATCTTCATTTTCATTTAGTTCTTTTCTTAGAGCTTTGTTCTGTTCTTTCATTTGGGCCATATGTCTTTGTCTCCTCAATTTGGCAGCCTCCCTCTGTTTGTTTCTGTGTATTACGTAGAGCTGCTTTGACTCCCTGTCTTAGCAGCGTAGCCTATTGTAGAAAAGGCACCTGTAAATTGTGTGGGGCAAAGCCTTAGGTAGTGGCTAGGGTGGGGCAACCTGTCTTACCACTTTGTGGCTTGAGGGGGGGGGCGGCTCAAAAAGGGAATAATGTCATGGCCTGGCCTCTGGAAATTGCCTGGGAGGAAGCTGTCTCCCAGCACTCGCCCCTTTGCCTGTCACTTCACTTTCTCCTCTTCTCCCCGTGTGCCACTTGTGTCAGGCTTAAAATTTTTTACAAATCAGTTTGGTTATCTAGTGTCCCCTTTGGTTATGAAAAGAAAAAAAAATAAGTGCTTATGTGTGTGCACACGCGCACTTTTCTTTCAGTAAATGTGGTGAACTGAATGGACTACCAGACTATACAGTGGATGATGCGATGACCAGGAAGAAAAATATGTCCTACTAAACTTGCTCTTTTTTTCTTGATTGTCAGTGTTGTACATGCTTATCATAGAATATTAGTCAAGTATAAAATTTGGAAGAGAATATAAGTCTAATCTTACCAACATCCAGCGGAAACCGCTATTATATTGGTTAACAGTTTTATGTATGTAGTTACTTCATCTTTTTTCCTATTCATTTTTAATACAGTTGAAGTTGTACTATATATGTAAGTTATAGTTTACTTTGCTCACTTAACAGTATCCTGAAAGCATTTACTATTACTATTAAAAATTCTGTATAGTGTAGTCACTGTGGAAAATCTTATGGCATCTCCTCAAAAAATTAAAAATACAATTAACATGTGACCTAGCAATCCCACTCCTGGGTATACATTTAATGAATTGAAAGCAGAGCCTCAAAGAGATATTTGCACATTCATAGTATTATTCTACAGTATTTGCAATAGATAGAAGGTAGAAGTAACCCAGTGTCCATTGATGGATGAATGGATAAAAAAATGTTGTGTGTGTATGGACAATGGAAGATTATTCAGCCTTAAAAAGGAAGGAGATTCTAATACATGCTACAACATGGATGAGCCTTGAAGATATGCTAAGTGAAGTAATCCAGTCACAAAAGGACAAATACTATATGACCCCACTCATATGAGGAACCTAGAGTAGTCAGATTCATAGAGAAGAAAGTAGAGTGGTGGTTGCCAGCGGCTGGGGAGCAGGGGACGTGGAGGGATGAGGAGTCAGTGTTGAATGGGTACAGAGTTTTAGTGGTATAAGGTGAAAAGAGTTCTGGAGATTGGGTGAGTAACAGTGTGATGTGATCAACGCTTGAATTGTACACTTAAAATGGTTAAGATGGTAAGTTTTATGTTATGTATAGTTTATCACAAGCTAAAAAAAATTTTTCGTGACAAACATTTTAAGTGTACAAAACTCTGTACCCTATCCTTCCTCTGAGGTTATCATTGTCCTGGCTTATGATAACTATTCCTTTGCTTTTCCTCCTAGTTATACCGCCTGTGCATCTCTAAAAGTAAAATACTTTTGCCTGTTTTTAAATCAGAAAGTATCTTTGAATATATTTGTTAAAGGTAGCGTATTTTTTGTCAGGCATTAAGTTTACCTAACCATTGCTCCATTGCTGGGCATTCACTTTGTTTTCCATTTTTTATATCATAGATAACATTCTAGTCAAAATCCTTATGGTTGTGTGTATGTGTGTGTGTGAGAGAGAGATTTTAAGTGATTGTGGGTTATTACCCTAGGTTTGATGTCCAACAATAAAATAAGTTAACCTCAAGGATATGAAAATTTTTGAGGGTCTCGATACACACTGCCGTATCGAATTGCAAAAGAGATACGTCAGTTTATCTTTTACACTAGCAGTGGATGGGGGACATCGATCAGTATTTCACTAAGATTTTAAAGATTCAATTAAGGAAATTTTTGCTTTTTGGATGCCTTCTGTGTGCCAAGCTCTGTTTAGCAGATTTGTCCATATTTCATTAACTGTCCTCAAATCTCCTTTAGTATAAGAAAATCTATTTTTCTACAGTGAAACAACTGGGGAGACACACCCCGTGGATCAGACACCCCATTTAGTCAGCCTTTCAGCTTGGCATGAGTTAACAGATAAGTTAAAACAATACAGACATTTTTTCAGTTTTTACTTCTGGCGTTTTATTGTATCAGCTTACGAAGAGTCTTCTCCTGGCTGTCCATGGGGCATGGCTTAGGCCTGGGTGTATTGTGCACCTGCCACCGGAGGGGTCAGACTGACAGTGCCTCTAGATCAAACTGACCATGGGTGTGTTTTGTTTGACTTTAGCTGCTGGTATTTTTAAAATCAGGAAATTTTACAGTAAATCAGATTTCTAGCTTCTTTTGAAAAACTGGAAGATCCGGCAACACCAGGCCAAATGCCTGTTGCAGGGCTGCAATGGGCCAGAGCTAGCTTCTCTGGTAGATTACCTGCTGAGCTCCCACAGAATGAGGGGTTCCTGACCCTTGCTGTTGGCATTTATCAGGTACCCGGTTGGCTGATAGCTGCATATTAGAATCATCTGGAGAGGTTTTCAAATCTACTGATGCCAGGTCCAACCTCCAGAATTTGTGATTTTTGGTTTAGGGTGTAGCCCAAGCACTGGTATTTTTAAAACTCTCCAGGAGATTCTAAAATGCAGTCAGATTGAGAACTGCTGATGTTTTCTTGTGCATTCTTATGTCTTCCATTGCCCTGAGGGAGAGGGTCAAGGATGAGTACTGGGTAAAATAAAAGTCATGCTAGAGGGCACTTGTATTTTTTTTCTGAGGCCAATGATTCATTTGAGAAAGATGGTTGGACTGTTTCTCTAGCCTGCTACCCAGGAGATGTAGCCATGAAAACTTCGCGCAGCTATGCCAGCCAGAGGGGCCGTACAATTGTTTCACATATGGGTGAATTTCTGAGGTTGGTTACTTAAAAGCTACCTTAGCAAGTTATTTTCAGTTATGTCATTTGCTCCCCAAAGTGCCATTTAAACCTGGTACTTTTGTGTGGTTGATTTTTCTGGAAGTTCATGGCCCATTTTCACTTTTTTGAGGTGATGCTTAAATAGAATAGACTACACTTTACCACTCCATTCAACAAACACTTATTGAGCCCCACTATATTCAGGCTGTATTAAATACTGCAACTGTTTATTAAAACCACTACTTTACTGTAGCAAAGGTAACAAAACAAGAGTCCTTTCAAACAGAATCATAGACCTAGAACTTTAGTACTGAAAGTATCTTGAAGTTGATTGCAACCCACTCCCACGCCCCTGCATGTGGGAAAGTGCAGCTCAGAGAGGCAGGGTATCAGTCTGTTCTCACACAGCTGATTGGGGGTCAGATTCTGCCTGCCAACAGCTAGCATTTGTTGAGGACTTAGCTCGATGGGCCTCTTTCTGCTGAACCACACCTCCTCCGTCTGTCCAGACAGAGTTTTCACGGCATGGCGTTGAGTGGTGCTACCTTCCGTGTTCTTCAGAGCGGTGCTTCTCAGACCAAGAGTGCATAGGAATGGCCTGGGGGGTCTCCTGAAATGAAGACTCCCATTTAGTCAGGCTGGGGTGGGGCCTGAGATCTACATTTCTGGCAAGCTCCCATGGATTCCAATGCTGCTGGTTTGGGGGCAGAGTACGTATTCCGAGGGCCCCACCCTTCGAGGGTCAGGGTGCCAGGCACTGTGATCAGCCCGCCCTCTCTTTTAAATACTTCACACCCTCATTCTCAAGGGCTTGTGACTGGAGCTTAGAGCCACAGGACAAGGCTGAGGCTATTGATGGGGTCATTCTAGAATCCTTTCCCCATCCACACCTGGGATGGCCTGCATGGAGGGGCTACAAGGCCCTGGCGCCCTGCTGGGGAGTCCACACTCCCTTGTCTGGGCAGCTGTCCCAATGGCCTCACTGCCTGGGGCAGGACCAATGCTTTGTTGGCATGCAGTAAGTATTTATCATTTTGAAAAATAACAGTCTGATATTCTGGTGAGAAAAACAGGCTCTCAGGAATACAAGAACAGGTCCCAAGGTTATGGGGAAAGCAACCTTGGGAAGTAAATTTTTGCATAAAACAGTGCTGATGTGGGGCCGGGGAAGAGATGGTAGAGAGAGCTAATGTTCTTTGAAGACCTACTCTTTGTACTAGACCCAATTTGTTACCCCAAGTTAGTTGTTATTCACAAAAATTATTAGCTCTATGGTCCATCTCCTTTCCTATACAGCTTCCCCCCGGTGCTCCTGACACTCCCAGTTCTCCCTGTGTGAGCCCCTCGTCTGCCCCTCCATTGCCCCAGTACATGTGCTCCCAGTCACTTCGGCACCTCCTTCCCTGTCCACCCCTTATCCATGCTCTCATCTGTTCTCCCCATTCTCTCTCACTTACTGGTCCCCCCTAAGCTGAGTGGTGTGTCCCTTGAGGACCTGTGGGCTTGAATGTGTAAGGAAAATATGCTTATAGAGACAAAGCCAGGGCTTGCCTTTTTGTGTGTGGCAATCCCAGTTCTTTCCCAAGGGAGCCTGTGGCCAGCTGCAGAAGGCCTGGTGTCGGATTCTGTTTTGCTTTACAGCTGAAGACAGCATTTATTTTCTAACCACCAGATTTATTCACACAAGATACTCCACTTCCCAAACAGGAATACTACGGCTTAGGTCTGATTCCATTTTCCCACTGTCCCTTAGCCCTTCCCCAAATCCCTCATGTCTCTTGGCCTGATCCCCTCCCAAAGGAAGAGGTCCTTCTTTCGTAACCGCTGTGCTTGAAATAGAGCCTCGGTTTTTCGCCACAGCTGCAGGTTGCTGTTACTCCCATGCCACTGAGATGACTGCAGTCAAGGATTGTTAAAGTATTCAGGGGATTGTGTGGCATTTTAAGGCTACCATTTGTGGTCCCTGCCAAAACGTCAGGGGAAGCGAGTCTGAGCAGGGATGGTTAGTTACATAGTAAGTTTCCAGGCATTGCTGGGCTTGGGTTTTGCTTTTGGTTTGTTTCTTCTTTGCACTTTCTTTTTCTTCTTTTATAAAAATAAAAGTTTTCCCAGTACTTTCCTCTTCCCCCTTTTTAAAATTGCTTTTCTTACAACCCCAAGATTTTATTGGAGAGGAAGATTCTCATGAGGACCCTTCTTTAATCCTCCAACTCAGCCATTCAGAGTCTCTTTGAGCCTCATGCATATTTGAATGATGAGAGAAACGAAGTTGGTGTATTTTAGACCCAAGCTTGTTGACATCTGCTCACTTCCCTTCTAGAGTTCTCAGGAATGTTTAAGGTCATGATATCTCAGGATGAGATCCTGTTTGTATTTTTTAAAAACAGAAACATTAAGTTAGCATATTTTAACCCAAACCAATGGACAAGGTGCAAAACATTTTCACTAAGTAGTACTTTTTAAAAGTATGTCAAAGTCCTGAAGGAATAAGCTGTTTGAGAAGAAGTGAAGCTTGAGGATATACGAGGTATTTCTTGTTGACAGGCTGAGCTTATGGAAACTGGTTGGGTAAGGGCAGTCAGAAGTGGTCAATATATTAAACTGAGCCTTTAAGCAAGTTGCCCAAGATCAAAGTTTCTTCATACCACTGTGAGAAGTAGAAACAGCCCTTTTATGCAACTGTACATCAAGAATTCAGTCCCCAGCTGCTGATGCTTTCTACTTTCGAATATAGAAACCTGCAGACCTAACCTGGAGTTGATCATTAGTTCGATAAAGGGCTCGGGAACACCCTCTCTTGCTCCACTGGTAGCTCTTGGCCTATTGGGGTGTTACTGTTGGAAGGTGTGGGCCATGTTGTCATGGCCCCACTTTCAAGGGAGTGCAGACTTTAAGTGTCCTCAACACGTTCTCATAATAGGATGGAAAGCTCTCCTACAGTGGGGTTTTTCCTTTAGCATGTAACATGTTCTGTCTCTTGGATAAATCAACACCTTGGTTACCTTCATTGAGCCATTCCCAGTGAATTCAAGCCAATTCAGATTCGCAAACTTATATGTGCCCTGACTGGGGATCAAACCCACAACTTTGGCATATCAGGATGACACTCTGAGCAACCGAGCTACCCAGTCAAAGCAGGTATGGATTTAATTAACTGTAAATAAGTAAGAATTTGGTAAATGCTGTGTTGAGGCCAGACTGTGTTACAGGAGCCAGCTTGTAGGGGTCGGGGGGTGGAATGTCAGGAAGTCATCTAGGAGGAGAGAAGTCTTTAAAGGCTGAGTAAGATGCAGCTGTTAGTTAAGGTTAATTTTCTTAGATTGGAGAATGAGTGAGGTTATACTGGTATAGAGCCTATGTTGCTAAGGAAGTTGTGATGGTCTCATTGACCAAGTACAAAGGAAGGAATCTTGGTATGGTGCTCAGCTTGTGGGAACCACTTTAGTTGTACATAATGGAGTCTCTGTTATCAGAGTTTAGTTATGTTCCAACCTAGTTGAAAAGAAAGCTTATATATGTGAAACAACCAACACTGACGTTCATATAGAAGTTCTAGTTCTGTAATACATATAATAAACACCAGACTTCAGAAAACAGTGTGGACTTGGATAGTCAGGGAAGGCATTCTAGGGTAGGTAGGTATTTGAGATGGATCTTAGAGCATGGGTATGATTTAACACCAGAAGTGTTGGGAAAGATCAGTCACGATGGTGGATAAGATGCACACCGTAGAGAATGCATGTGATGTATTGTGGGCCAGTGAGGGGACAGAGCTGAAGAAGACATGGTGTGTTTTGGAGAGCAGTACAAGATTTGATAAGAGACCAGGTGTGGCAGGCCTTAAATGTCAGCCAGAGGAATTTGGATTTGATCCAAGAGTTGAAAGGAAGTCAATAAACTCAGGCTTACATTGGCAAATAGGCTGCCATCTCCATGCACAAGAGATACACTGAGCATTATATTAAATCTTTCCAGCCTCTCCCGATGATCAACAAAATTTCCAGCCCTTCGTAGTAGCAATCCACCAGCTCTCTGTCACCTGGAAGCCCCTTTTGCCTACCTGGGCAGCTAGAAATGGGGATAGAGATGCTGCTAAGAAGACCATAGAATGACAGAATTTATAGTGGGAAAGGGAACTCAGAAATCATCTAATCTAGTGGAATCCTCTCCTCAGACAGAAGCTTAAGTGGAAGTTCAAGATGTTGAAGACAGAAGAGACGGGAAATATGGTACAAGGTAGGGTGGGGCCTGGAGGCTCACCCACGCAGCCTCTCACCCAATAGGAGCCCCGAAGGAGACTAAAAGTAACACTCTGACTCCCTATTGCAAAAATCCAAACCAGTATTTGTAGACGAGGAAATAAACACAAGGGGGCAGGTGATTTCTTCCTACTTGACAGACGCGGCTGGCTCTGGAGACGGCCCAAGTTACAGATATAAATAGCACATTTATTTTTTGCCTCTTGATCCTCTTTGTTCCTCCACGCAGCCTGATCATGCTCATAGGGAATACTGCAACCACATGCCTTGGGCTGCCCAAGGCCCTCTCTCTAGAGCTGCCCTCCTTAGACAGGGACCCATGCTGGAGTTCACAGGTGGCAAGCATAAGGCCCGCAGGCCGAATCCACCTTGTTTTATCCAGCCCAGCACCTTGTTTCTATCCAGCAGCAGTGCCGAGCTCTCACTTAACTGTTAAGGAGTAGTTACATTCATACAGTCCTAAAATTACATTCGGCCCTTTGAAGGCAACCTCATGGCTGATGTGGCCCCTGGTCAACATGAGTGTGACGCCCCTGCTCTAGATCTTCTGGCCATCATAACTTAGCTACTCTGGATCCCCTTTCCTCAGAAACCCACTCTCAGCTGGCTGACTGCTGCTTGATCTGGCCAACAAATCATGCTAACACGTTACTAAGTTCTAACATGTGAATAAGTTCATTCTCCAGGGCCATACAATTGTTTTTAGCAGAGATCTTTTGGAGATAGTATCTTTAAAGTCAGTAACTCAGGGGGCAGGCTTTCAGATAACAAGCAGATCTGGCGGGAGGGCTTCTTGAGGCCTCACTTAGCCTCCTGCTCCCCTCTCATACTAAGCTGACTCACCCTGGTATGTCGCCCTGTGTGGCCAAGCTTCAGGCTGCTTCCAGGAGGCCTTGTGGGGCATGCGGGCTGGGCTTACATGAATGGGCCAAGGGAGCCACTTTGAGAGAGACCATCCAAAACCTCACTGTCCTTCCTGCACTCAGCTGCCAGTGATGCCCAGGCTTCCCTGCCCAAGGGACTGGCCTACAGGCCTCTGGAAATAACACCTTCCCACACAACTTCAGCTTAGCCCAGGGCTCCTTCCCTGAGTCAGAAAGCACCTTCACCAGCCCAGTGCCCTCTCTTTCTGGGTGACTACAGGGAGGGGCACTTAGAGAGGCCCTTAGTGAATGGAAAAGCCTCTAGCCTGTGAACGAACACACCTTCCAAAGGTGAAGCACACTCTGGAGGTGGGCAGGTCTGGGTTCTACTCCCAGCTCAGCTACTTAACCAACGATGTGTGGCCTGTAATTTTGGCGGGTAGGGTGGTGGGGCTCAGTTTTTAGGCCCCTCTGTAAAGTGGGATGCTCTAAAATAACAACAGGAAATAGATGAGGGCAGGGAATAATGGTGAATAATGGGTGGGAAAGTATACAAGAGCTAGGCAAATATAGGAGATATCTATTGTTGAATAAGTCAGTCCTTATCAACATAGCTGGCCCCATTGAAAACAGGCCTTTACGTTGGCCCCCACAGAAACAGTTGTGCCCGGAGCCTTGAGTTTCACCAGACTGGCTACCAGGACACAATACCAGAGCACGTGGCTGCAAACCAAAATACTCCCTTTGTTTGGCACAGCGTCTCACGTCTCATCTGATTATGTTTGGACACATAGATACAATTTGTCTGGAAAACCTTGATTCTATTCTTGGTTTTTGCCCTGAACTCGGGTAGGTCACTTGAGCTATATGAGGTACTTTGGAGATTTGTAAAAATGAGAATAATAATGCCTTTTAAAAATAATATTTTTCTTTTCTCTTAAGAATTTAATAAAGATAAAACAGGAATCTTTTTTGAAGATTAAACTTTTAATGAAGAACAGTTGATATGATTATTATCATTATTACTATTATGGCCAGGGCTGATGTCGCAAGTGTGTGCTTTGCCAAGTTCACATTAGCACAGTTCTGTTGACCATGCTGTTTGAAGTTCTCACCTTCTGATCTGCATACAGACTTCTCGTGCAGCTTCTAGAAGTTTTCCTTCACCTCACTTATCTTTTTCTGTAATCCTAGGGAGAAAGTCAAGTTTGCAAAGAAAGGAGACTTCTGTTCACATTTTATATAATAACTGAAGCTATATATCCTCCAAGCCCCAAACTGTACAATAAAAGCTCTTGGATACTACTTTTCTCCCATAATTCCTAGCACGTAGCTTATTAAGTTATTAACCAGCAATTTCTCTGGCAGCATATTAAACTTTACTTTTAAACAAGTCACAGAGGGGGGGAAACATGCATCTCTCATAAAAGGAATAAAAAACATGCACCCTCTAAAACAGTTTCCCCAGGCTTTGAACAAATCCCAAGTCCCACACAAGGTCTCTTTTTCCTCATTCTCTGCACATAACTTGAGTGTTAGTACATTAATGAGAAAAAGATGCCTCATAGAAAGATGGAAAAATATGAGGGCCTCTGGGGTGTGGGAGGCTCCCTGGGGGCCCTCGAAAAGGCAGGTGAGCCTGGGTGGAGGGAAGGGCAAAGCCTCGGCGTGGAGGTTGTGGGCTTCTCTTGAGCAGAGGCATTTTCAGGGAGGCAGAGACGCCTGTGACTGCAACCCTGACCTAAGAGGTGCCTTCTGCAGACTGCCTGGGCCATGCTGAGTCCTACCCGGACCCTGGTAAAGTGGTAAAAGCCCTCTGTTTCCTGGACTCCATCCCCCAAGAACAAAAGCAGCTTTTCCAGGGGGAGCCCCTCGTGCTCTGAGTACGTGGCTGGGACACTCGGTTCCTTCCTGGGCAAACTCACAGCTCACGTTCCTCTTGCTTTGTGCCTGGCAGCTCAGTAAGAATCCCCTATAAACTGGTCCACCACCAGAGCAGGGCACGAAGATGGCTTCACTTTAAAAGGAAAATCCAAGTAGGAGGGCTAGGGAGCAGCTTATATGTGTGGGTTGTGAGTATAAACACTTGAAAAGCTCCAGACCAAGAAAGGCTGGATGGAAGTTGGAGCATAACATAAAAATGCAGCTTTGCCATCCCCCCGCCCCAGAGAGGGCAAGGTAAACGAGCAGTCCTGGGTAGCCAGCCAGGCCCTGCATGCTGCTGCCAGCTGGCCCTGCGTGCACATCAAAATTTTGGATGTTACAGTGGGGGGAAAATAACTTGTTTAAAAATATATATTCTGCAATTCATGACCATTTGGCATCTTGGTTTAAACAAATGCCCTATTGTTTCTCTAAGAATGCCATATGATGGTTGCTTGGCTGGGGGCTGTGGTAAAAAGGGAAATCAGAAGGGGGCGAGCAGCCCTTTTTATTTCATTTACACTTCCACATTTGTGTGACGGAATGTGGCCTGCCTCAAAGAAGTGCCTCCTGGCTCCTTCCCGCAGCGGCTCTTCCTTTTATAACTGAACGTGAGGAAAGACAATGTCTGGTCTGCAGACGGCTGCCATTGCAGAGACATGAACAAGGACTGCAGAGATGGCCAGCAGGATCTCAGAGAGACCAAAGAGAGGTCAACAAAATGCCCTGTGTCAAGTCAGCCATTCAGATCACCCTCGGAGGCTGTCTTCTGATAGTTGGTCAGAGGAGGTTTCCTAGAGACAGGCTTTGAAGTGAGTTTTAAATAAAAGGCATGGCGAGGCTGGACATTGTCAAGTGGTGGGGTTCAGGACAGGATGTGGGGATGTGTTACAGGACAGTTTTCCCTCTCCCTCTACCACCACTATCTCTCCATCGTTATTCTTTTCTTTTCTCTTCCACTGCTTTTTACCTGCCTTCCCTCTCCTCGTTCCCCACCCGCTTTCTCTCTCTTCTGGTTCTCCCAAGCCCGTTTTGGCCTGAGGGTGGTCCCCAGGACAAAGCTTCAGTAACTCCCCTGCTGGTTCTGTGGTGAGTGGCTGCCATGCCTTTTGCCCACTGTCATCGAGAACAGAGAAGATCTGACTAGGAGTGGGCCTATGCAGAGCCAAGATTAGAGGAAGAGCCTGCAGTGGGCTGTGACAAGCCCCTGCTAGGGCTCAAGACCTGGGGTCTTCCTAAGCCATCAAGCTCATCAGCTGCACCTGTTTGATTTTCTGGTCTGCATTCTTCCCTGCATGTGGCAAGCAGGTTCCCACCTTTATATCTTTGTTCCAGTTAACTCTCCTGCCTGGAATTCCTTCTTTCCTGTCTCTGGCCAAATCCTTCCCTGTCTCCAGACCCCCCTCCTTAATGACATTCCCTCTGATGGTTGTACATGTATTTCGCTTTTCTCCACATACACCCTCCCCACACCCACATGTGCACGAGATCCTAAGCTCTGGAAAGGGAGAACTTTGTCCTCTCTCTCCTTTTCTGTCCTATGCAGTATATCCCCCATGGCGCTCGGTAAATGTTTCTAGATGAGTAAAGTTAAGCCATGAGTCTAACCAAGATTGTGGGGCAGTAGTTCCCTGGGAACTGTAGTGACCTCAGCCCCTGACTCTGTTGAAGTCCGTGTACAGTCTCTTGACTTAGTGACCTTGACAGACACTAGCAGCCTGAAGCCAGAACAGCTGTTTCCAGCCTGTGAAGATGGCAGTGTGTTCTTTTAGAAGAGGCTAGTATATCCAAAGTAAACTCTGTCCCTTCCAGGGAGCCACCAAGGCTTCACAGTGGTAAGTGGGTATCCCAGCTCTCCAGTATGCATTGGGCTGATGGGGTCCCACTGGGAACCTCAGCTCCTTGAAGGGTTTTTTTAAGATATGAAATGAGTGTTAGAAACAGAACTACTTTTTAAAAAATTATTTACTTATTTTTTGAGAGAGGGGGAGGGAGGGAGAAAGGGAAAGAAGCATAAATGTGAAACAGGAACATCCATTGGTTGCCTCTCCCAAGCCTGCAACCCAGACATGTGCCCTGACCAGGAATTGAACCAGTGACATTTCAGTCTACAGACAGTGCTCAACTCATTGAGCCATACCAGTAAAGACTGGAGCTTTTAAAGGTCACTCCTAAGCCCTCCTGTTTGAGGCATTTCACTCATCCTCTATCATTTCCTGCTGTTCTTCCCCTTTGCATTTATTGTTATTCTCCAAACATGTCATGTGCCCAAGTCTTTGGACATGTTGTACTTCCTCTGCTGTGGTCACTCTGCCCATGGTCTGTATCCCAGATTCTCCCTCATTCTCCAGCTGTCTGCCCAGTCACTTCTGGACTCACCCAGGGACACCAAACAGTTCCCTCTGCCACCATCTTGGACTCTCACTCTGTCAACCCCTCCCTCAGGGCACCCATCATACTCTGGTGTGGTTGGTTATATGTTTCTCCCACTGAACTAGTGACTTTCAAGTGTTTTTGACAGCTACTCACAACAAAAAAATCCATTGGACACGTGGCCTAATGTGTATCTGTGTGCTGTGTGTGTGTATATATGTGTGCACACATTCATGTGATCTTGCACAGTTTGAAATTTAAGTAATGTCTATATAAGATATGAACAGTCTAAAAATGAAACAGGGAATTTATTCAAGATTTAGCATATTTAATTTCAGGAATGTTCTCTCTCAACACATCCATCATCATTTTGGATACGAAGCATAACCCTGCTGATACCATTTAGTATAGTGTAGGGTGGTGGCTTATTACCTGGAAAACAAAAAGAAACAAGTTAGAACAAATCAATATTTTCACTTAAAATTGTTGCATTTATATTTTACATTTAAATGTGTTAAAAATGTATTCAGGGCCAGGACTTTACAAGTGCAGGAAACAATGCTCCCCTTATGACTTGGGCACACTCTGGTTATATTTTTCTCCTTCTTCCCTTCCCTAGCTTGCTCTCTCCTTCCTCTTCCTTCCTCTCTCACCTTCCCTTTTCCCTCCCTTCCTCCTTGCCTTTCTTCCTCTTATGCTGCTCACTACCCACTAGTTGATGGCATAACCGACAAAATTGATCATAACCTATAGTTCGAAAAACACTATTCAGGACTCGAAGTTCCTTGAGGGCAGTGACTATGTTTCTGAATCATTTCATCCTCATATTTCCAAACACTGGCACTGTTCCTGGCTCTTAGTCGTCCCTTAGTAAATGTTTTCTGAATGAATGGTCCTCAGTTAAAAAGCTCTGCAGCCACTGGGATTCCGGAAGGGACAGGAGAAGTGAATAATTTATCACAGACTTCCCGAGAGCCCCTGCTGTCCTCTAGACACTAGAGCCATTGTGGACGTGTCTGGGAAGCCCTACTCTCTCCGCCCTGCGTTCCACCTCCCCCCAGCTTCCAGGAGAAAGGGCAGGAGGTTTAATGAAGTTCAGAGATTTCCCAAGGCAGAAACATATTAATCAGGTTCTCGGGCAGATATTTGTCAAGAGACAAATGATAAAAAAGTGGAAGAAAGCAAGACTCGTCACAAGCCCTTTGTTTCATTTTATACACGTAAACTTAGTCCTCATGGTACCAGACTCCTGCTCCTCCTCCAAAGCCACTGCTACGCTGTTTTTCAGCCCATCTGTTAGACCCAGACCACTTCAGGTTTTTTAAAACACTAAATCTTCACTATACCGTGCCCCATGCCAGGGTTTTTCCATTTGGGGGTAGAAAAAAGCCTCAAGCCCACCAAAACCCTGTGGCTTGGTTTCCTGTCCAGCTGGCTTGCTCTTCCCAGGATTTTATTCCCATCATCAAAGTGGCTTGACAGACTGAGAACAAACCTCTGGCTCACCCTGCACTCACAGTGTACCTTTTCCAAGTCAGAACAAACACCAAGTAAGAGTGAGAAAAAGAGAGAGAGAAAACTTATTTTCCTGACTTAGAAGCCAGTCCAGAGTGAAGCCCAGCTCCGACTCCAGACAGGGATGTTGTGTGGCTGTGGTCGCGGCTGTGGCAGGGCTCAAGGGTGGAGCCATGAATGGCAGGCTGCACGCCAGAATCTCTTTCTGAGTCAGTCTCCAAGGAGAAGCCACGGACGGACTCCTCAGTGGCCCAGATCCTCTCTGTCTTATGGAATCAAAAGCAGCAGCATTTGAGGGAGCCTCCCATGATCCCATGGGCTACCTCAGACTCGGCACAGAGCCTTGTGTTCTGGGCACAGTCCGAGTGGCCCCTGAAGTGTCCCAGGTCGCCAGCCTGGGCCAGGTCAGGAGTAGATGCAGAATACTTCAGCCTGGCAGGGGCTTTTAAGATTGCCAAACTTTCCTGTATTCATTTAGAAGTTTAAAAAAAAATTAGCTTAGCTAAAAATTTCATGGAAACTAAGGTTCTCATCAGACTTGCAAGTCAAACCAGTTCCCCCAACACTTCCGCTTGTGGTTCCACAGACAGAAAAACAGCCAGGGTGAGAAGCTGTGACTCTGTGAGGCCACGTGGGAGTGGGCACTACATTTTAACAAGCATCCAATTAGCACAAAGTATCTTCTGAAGGCCTGCTTGCCTTGCTCTTGTCCCCTTGTCAATACATTCTTTTATTTTCCCAGTCTGGTCTCCCCAGGTCCCTAGACAAGCCAGACTAATTCCTTTCCACATCTATTGCCCACTCTCAAAATGACCTTCCTTGTCAATTTTGTCTAAATTCTTCCCATCCTTCAGGGCCCAGTTGGAATTTGATCTTCATAAACACTTTTCATCTCCCTGGTCCACCCTGATTTCTTCTTGTGCTTAACTCCGTATATCCTTTCCCAAAGCTTGACTTTGTTGTTGTCTCTATGGAACTGTACAACATTCTCTGAGGTCAGAAATCGTCTTGTGCATCCCCTCCTAGCGCCTGACTTAAAGCTGGAAGCTCAGGAGGCACTCCACCTGCTCTCTGCAGGCATTTACTCAGCCCGGTACTCGATGCCTGATGACCCATTACCGCTGCTTTGGATTTTCTTCCTTTCTTTCTTGAGTAGCCCTTTGCTTGGTAGGGGAGGTCCTTCCTACCTGTTAAACAGTGGAAATGCTGGAATTGTGAACAATGTCATTAAAGAAGTTTTCATCGACTCTGGGCTTTTCACGGTGGGTAGAAGAGTAAGGATAGGAAGTTAGGGTTGAGAGACCTGGGGGAAGCTAGATAGCGACAAAAGGTAGGGGCAGGATTGGGGGTAAAAATCTCAAATAGATAAAAGTGTTTAACAACAAAACATAGAACTACAAGATACTAGGAAAAATTTAAATATATATATATAAAAATAAAATTTTGGAGAACAGTTGGACTTTGTAAGCATGACATAAAACCCAGGAGATGTAAGTAAAAAACTAATGTATTTGCATAAAACTAAACATTTTTGAACTGCAAAATAAAATTATAAAGTTAAAAGACGTATGATAAACTACAAAAACATATTTGTAACATGTGGCAAAGCAGATTTCCTTACTATACAAAGAGTTCCTACACATCACTAAGAAGACCAATTTAATGTAATGTACATGGAATTTGAATACAGTTCACAGAAAAGGAAATAAAAGTATCTTTTTTGAAAAGCATATGAAGTGATGTTCAACCTCACTTAAAATAAAATAATTGTGATTTAAAATAATGAGATAGTATTTTTCTTTTCTCATGTTGGCAAAAGTCAGAATTTAACAACGCATTGTGTTGGCCAGGTCATGGGGAAACCAGAATTCTTACATACTGTTGGCGAAAATGTAAATTGGTACGGTCTCTTTGAAAAGCATCTTGTCAAAATCAATCAAAATTTTGAATGTGCAAATATTTTGATCCAGCAATTCAGCTTCTAGGAATTTCCTCTCTGAATACTCATTTATATGCACAAACCTGAAATACAGGTATGTTTATTACAGCATTGCTTTTAGCGAAGTACCTTAAACAGTCTGAATCACTTCAATAGAGGATCAACACGCCCATGAAATGGAGCAGTGTACAGCCATTTTTTATAATGAGGCAAATCTCTGTATTTGTAATAGAGTGACATCCAAAATATATTAATGAAAAGAGCAACGCTCAGGAGTTAGTACAGCAGGTCCTCCTCCAGCACCGCCGCTTCCTTCGCTGCCGCCGTGTTGCCACATGGATGGGATGCTGTAGGAACCTAACTCCTGTTTGTGCCTATGAGCCTCTGGTAAAACTGGTTTCACCTTTCACTGAAAGTCACAGAACCTATTGACAATGTTAAGTTAGGACCGGCTGTATATAGTCAGTCACTATTTGTGTAAAAATAAACAAGCGGGTGGCCCTAGATAGGTGCTTGTAAACGAACAGGATGTACCTGGAAGGATATACTAAGTGGTAGTAATGGTTGCCTCAGGGAGCAGATTATGGGTAGAGAGGGCGGGGGCATGGAAAGGAACTTCATTTTCACACTGTGCCGTTTTTTACTGTTTGAGTTATTTTTATACCATGTGCATGTGTTACCTGTTTTTTTAAACTAATTTTGAAAAAATAACCCGGTGCAGTTATGAAATTAGGCCGAGCATGTGGTATACATGTAAACTAGAAGTTATGGCAGGGTAGGACTGGGGGTGGGGGGGTCAGTCAGCAGGACAGAAGTGAGGCAGGTCAGCAACAGAGAGACCTCTCACACAGCAAGCCAGTTTTAATTCAAAAGTACCCGATTTGCTGTCTG
Source organism: Glossophaga mutica (assembly GCA_039655065.1). NCBI lineage: Eukaryota > Metazoa > Chordata > Mammalia > Chiroptera > Phyllostomidae > Glossophaga > Glossophaga mutica. The sequence continues at coordinate 143,248,198 of CM077308.1, forward strand.
TGCTAGAGCATATGGCAGCCCTAGGATATGGGCACTTCAGGACAGAGTGGAATAAACTTCAGGGAAATGGTAAAATTAATTTACAGGGAATGAGAAGGATGGGTTTAGGGATCAGGAAATGGAAGTCCACTAGCCAGAACACCGGTGCCGTTCCCCAGTCTCATGTCGGAAGCAGAGACAGGCAGGCAGCGAACACTCTCGTTTGCTGTGCCACCCCGAATAGGGTTCCCATTGCACAGGCCAGGAGTCTGATCAGGTCACAGAGATGGATGGCAAAGCCAGACCTTAAATCCACATCTGTCCCTCCTCTTTTTACCACTTGTGCTAAATTGTGAGTACACCAAGGAGGTCTGGGCCCTTTTCACACATGGTCAGGATGAACCAAGGCTCGGAGCCGGGGACCGTAGTGCCATTCTCAGAAGAAAGTCTTCGCTCTTCCTTTTTATCTGGACCCCTAAATTCAAGCCCACTGCCTTTTTCCAGCGTGTGGGTCAAAGAGCACAATGAACTGCTCCATTTATTGAGAGAAGAAAATACTCCGTTTACTGGGAATGCACATTGCAGTGTTCTCAGGGCTTCCGAGTGTTTTCCAGCTGGTCACTTTTAAGTCTGTAGATAGGGTTTGTCACGTCCGTGCAGTGTCCCTTCTCCAGAATGCTGAATCAGCGATACTCACAACCACTGGTTTTCTCCTGAATGTGTTCACTTAAAAAGAAAATAACAGAATATGGCTCCCCCCACCCCACTACCCCGTCTCCTCATTTTCACATAACTTGGATAGGATGTTGGTTTTGTTTGTTTTCAGTTTATTTTATTTGGAGCCAGAGCACAGAGTTCTCTGCATTTTGTACAAGCTCAGGCCTGACCTCCACCATGTGCTTTAGGGTTTCCTTTTCCTGCTTGACTTACTGATGTATTCTCACCGTGAGTGATTATCCGTTCTTTTTTAGCATTTGCTATAACTCCCTAAGCTTCATGACATGCCTGATAGAAAATACCCATTTTCTCTTTTCTGTGACCCGGGCCTCAAAGAGAGAAAATACCAATTTATTTTCTGTTCTTTACCTTTCTAGGCAAAATCCATGCTTGGTGACCAGAGCTGTGTATATCGATATTCTCTTCCTGTTGACTCACTGCCTTGACAAACCCACAAAAGGCAACCAGCCAGGTATGATTCATAGTTATATCATATTTTGGAATGGTTACAGGTCTTTGAAATGTAGGTGGGGTTTTGAGTGCCTCTACCACACACTCCCCCCTACCTCCTACTTTGGAGACTAAACCACACATCAAAATTAAACATAGTGTCATATGGTTTCCTCATAGGAGCTTCTCAGGGAAACGTGTCCTTGTTTAGTTGGAAGGTCGCTGCTTATTTTCTATTTGGTCTTTCAGGGAAGAGTGGACTCAGATAACCTCTGCGTTTCTCAGACCTTGGCTCTTTCTTATTTCAGCATTTTCTTTGAAAGGTCGTCATTTTCAATAACTAAGAGTTCTTTCTGTTTCACTCTGTGGAGGTAGGTAACTGAACGGGGTCCATTTACTGGCGGAGCCTAGGTACTGAGACTGTCTCAGATCCACCCCTTGCTTCTTTAAGCTCTGACTTTATACATGTTCCCTGGTCATGTATGTTTCCTGGTATGGGCCCCAGATCCGCATACAATTGTTCTATTTTAATCATGATTCACAAAGTGGTTTTCTTAAAAGGGAGAAGGGCAACTCCAAATAAAAAAATTTTTTGATGTGTTTATATAAGAGGCCACAGGAAGTGCTGTACATGAGTTCCAGGCCACAGACTGAAACTGATTTTCGTCAACACAAACTGGAATGCAGGGTAATGAGCCTGCAACTGGTTAAAATCAGCCTCTTCTAATTGATTAGGCCTGTCTAAAGGAGGCTACAATTACAAAGTCAGATTCTGAGTACAAGCAGGCCAGGCCTTTCCTCTGTTAAATTTAGTCTGTCAATGATTTGTTGTCTTCAGTAAATATATTCAGGCTGTCAGAGTCCAGCTCTGTCCAGATGGAACTCTGTTCCCAAATTCAAACCAATTTAAAATGCTTTGAGGGGGAGGTGCGAAACCGCCTCACCCGGATCAATGCACATTAGCCCACAAAGCCCCTGTGGCCATGCGGAGGCAGTAAGAACATGCCTGGACTTTCGTCAGCTCCGCGTCCCTCCATAAGGGTGGCGGTTGTATCCGTTCAGTAGAATAGGATCATAGAGTTTTACGGCTGTGAAACAGTCCTAGTTTATTCTTCTTGTCCCGGCGTAATTATTAATAGTGCCCCCTTTCGCTCTTGAAAGTGTCCAGGTTTATACAATAAATTACAGGCACCCTAGCTATAAGAGACCTCGAGGTTGTGTCCGCTGTATTTTACACTTGAGCTAACTGGGGTCCAGAGATTATAAATCAGATGTGGCCAGAGGTAAGTTGTTTTGGGTTTCCACCATTTTTGTATTTCAATCCAAATTCCATATAGCTTTATAATACTTCTCTTAGTATCTAAAGGGCCTTGGCCATGAAAGAGTTGCTTACTATTCACTAGTCCAGTCAGTGGGATCCTGTCAGAGTTGTGTGGTTGGCTGTAATCATAAGTTTAGTTGAACGAAGCTCTTCTTGACATATTAGCACCATTATCCCTTGTCTGGAAGGCTCGGCCATTGAATGTTGTAAAACACCCTCTCTCTTCTCCAACTACCTGTCCTTTCGCTCCTCCATAAAGATGACTTTGGCCATTTTGAATCATTCTTTCCTCCAAACTCACATTATTTAGAGGTTATACCCCAAATGTGATTGTAAGCTTTCATTTATTGCGCAAAAGTATTTCACTTGCATCAGTGTATTCTTCCTTTTAGAGTCACGACTGCAGAGAAAGATGTGGAGGGGTGGGGCGCTTCTACTCTTATCCTAGCACAGCAGCCCTAGCTCTCGGCATCTCCCCCAGCACTCGCCACACTCACCGCATGTGGCTCTTAAGCACTTGAGAGGTGGCTGATCCCAGCTGAGATGTTCTGTAAGAATAGAATACACACCTTTGTGTGAAAAAAATCATGTAAAATTTCTCATGGATTTTTTATATTGATTATGTGTCAGAATGATATTTTTGATATATTGTATTAAATAAAATATTAATATTAATTTCACTGGTTTATCCTCGCTTTTAAAAATGTGGCTAATAGAAAATCAGAGCTACATACGTGGCTCATACTGTATCCCTGTTGGACAAGTGCTGATTTGCCTAGCCCTTTGGGAACTGCCCTCATGAGCCACAGGATATTTGGGTATCCTGTGTGTGTATCTGTGTCTGTCTCTATGAATGCATGTGTCATGCCTTAGATTCTTTGTCCCCCAGCAAAGCACTTAGCAGACTCTCATTAAATGGGTTTTTTATTAACTGATTGAAATGCAGAGTTTTCCTCAGTTTTCAGAATAGTAACAGTTGTCCTCAAGGTACAAGTCTTATTTAAATTCATGTATCAGTGAGATTTGAATTCATTTTCTGAATTCAAATCAGATGTTTATATCATGAGTATATATTTGTAAATATGTGTATATCTATCACCATTATTGGCTCATGAAACTCAGAGTAGGGAGAACACCATACAGGCTCTGAAGGCAGATCCCTGGGTTTCCGTCCCAGGTCTGCCATTTACCAGCTTTGTGACCCTCAGCCAGTCGTTTAACCTCTTTGAGACAGTTGCTCTCAATTGTGAAAGGAGATAATAATAGGATCTGTATCGCAGAGTGGTTGTCAGCTATACCTGCACAACCTGGTGTAACAAATGTGCCTTGCATCGCCAGAACAAGTGCTTATGAAGACCCTTATGAAGCCAAGTTCCCATTGTCACTGAAAAGAATGTAAGTGAAAATTCATTCTCAGAATTTTAAGGAGATATATGCAGGCATTGTGATCAGCAGTATCGAGGATTTGGGATGTGTGGGGTGAGGAGTGGAGGACCAGACTGGAGTGAAAAGGCAACACAGTGTTAAAAGTGGTAGGCTTAAGGCTGGGGGGGGGGGGGGGCGGCAGTGGGAGGGAGTTTCCTTCTTTTCCCTCTTACTAATCTAACTTTACACAATACAGTTCTGTTTTATTCATATGTATTTACGTGCATTTCAACAATAAATATATCTAAATATGAAGATTAATTATTCCCAACAAAATGAAGCAACATCAGTTTCAGGGAAATTTTTTTGGATAGAGGAAGATCTGCCCATCTCCTCACAAATACTATATTGTGAGTGACCTCGGAAGGCTGTTCCTACCTCTAAAATATCTCAGAACCACATTGAAGGGCTGGGGGCATAAACAATGAGGAAAACAGTGAAGGGGAAAGGCAAGGAAGATGATTAGAAAAGCTTAAGATAATGATGTGTTTTGTGTAATTCAAACTTTTATCTTAGTACGTCCCAATCGTTTGAGGTTTTCTCAGCCATTAACTAGGTTTTAAAAATTCCAAATCTGGAGGTTTTGTTTTGAGTTGTAAAGTGATTTAAACCCACAAGGACTCTCTGTCCCCTGTATTCTTTTTCCTCCTCCGAATCCAGCTGTCATCATTAGTATATATCAGTTTCCTGCTGGAAAGAAAATTACAGTCTCTGGTAGAGATGGGGAGATGTGAAAGAAGAAGTCGAACAGCCACAAGGACTCAGAGGCTGTTCCAGGCTAGGGCCAGGCCATGGAACAGAGAGCTTTCATGCTCACTTTAAACCCATCTTAAAGTATTTGCTCTCAGGTTGGAAATTTTCCATTGAAATAATCTGTTTACTGAAATTCTATCTGAGTCTTGACTAAATATTTACCCTCTTATTCTGAGAGATGGACTTTCTATTTCTCTTTTATGCCCACACCCCTTAAATTTGTTTTTTTTTCCTCATCTATTGAATTGAATATTTTCTTTTACCAAATATTTAAGCAAACCTCTTACCTATTTGCACTTTCTGACTTTCCGTTTAAGTTCTCTTGGTGGGTTTACGAGGGTTTTTCCTTTCCTAGTCTCTATTTTGCTAATTTTATGCAATTTGGTTCTTTCATAGATATCTATATCTGCATCTATATCTATATCATGTAATGAAATACAGATCTTAAAGAGGATTAGTTAATCCCAAAGTAGTAAAGAAACAACATAACTTCATAGAAATGTTTTAGGTGGTGAGTATTTGTCCACCCTGCTGCACATCATATAAGTGATCTCACAAGGCTGTTTCCCTGAAATGTGTATTGGATGCCCATCATACTCTCATTTTCAGGAAACATTTCCAATATCATCTTCCTTAGAGATTGTAATAATAATGACCAACATTTATTGAGCACTTAACTGTATGCCAAGTACTGTGCCAAGCATTGTACATGCATTCGTGAAGAAGGTGCTAGTGGTCCTTCTTAGACGTGAAGAAACGGGCACAGAGAGGACTGCCTAACGTCACATGTGTGTTAAGACAGCAGAGCCCGAGCTTGTCAGCCAGGACACTGTCACGCAGCAGCACCATCGGGGCCAGTCAGGAGAGCCGCTCACTATCTCGGGGAGGGGTGCCGTAGAACCCTCCTTGTTGATTCAGCTTCTCAGACTTCTGCCCTTCCTGTAGAACCCCCAGGCCTCAGGGAGGGGATCTCCTTTACGAGGGCTTCCAGAACACATGCTTTTATGGTGACTTTCTTGCCTGTGTTTCTGTCTCCCATCCCGAGGGCATGTGGAGTAATATGGGGCGTACCCAAGATTGGAGCAGTTACTAGAAAGAAAACTTGACCGCTCCTGGGCAGCCACCTGCCCTTTTTCCTTTTGAAAGTGGACCTACGGCCACTGCACAAAACACTTCCCAACACTAGGCTGCTGGTGACTGCGTTTTGTGGTTTCTTTGTTAGTTAGGATTTATAGTTTGGCCTTACCATTTTGCCAAATGCAATAAACATTTTGTTTTAACTGGAATGTAACTTTTATTATTGTTATTATTTTTCTTCTAAATACCTTAAAAGTGACCAGCTTATGAACGCAGAATTCCTAAATAGTCTAAATGTCAATAGTCTAAATGTGCTTTGTAAATCCATGTAAGATTAGAAGACAGACTCTCATTTATTACTGCGTGTATTTACATAATGGAAGTTAGGTAACGTAAGCCCTCCCAAAGGCCGGCTGAGATGCTGATGATGGTTAAGTGGTAAAATCTGTGAGAAGTACTCAACAATGCCTTGTATTTGTACTGCCTAGAACATGAATAATATGTGTGACATGAATAAGTATAAGGTCAGTGATTTTTCTGACATATTAACTTCCTTTACCTAAGTTCCTGGGAAATACAGCCAAACAATTACAGAGAATGAAAACATTGGCAACTTACAAACACCTGCTTTGATTACTTGGTCTAATTAGGTTAAATTTAACCAATCCCATCTGAACAAATTGAAAACAATTCTTATCTGTTCCCTCGGTCACGCACTTTTATCGGTGTTGAATGCAGATGTGTTTAATATGACACAGTTGGTGCTATTCTCTCAGCTCTGGGTGGGAGATAAAAGGGAATTGAGAACATATTTTTAGAGTCTTCTGGGGACTTTGTATTTCTGGGCCTGCAGCTATGAAATTTCAAGGAAAAAAAATAGGCTTTGTTGTCAATAAATTTCTTGCTTTTCTCCAAAACACTGGGACTATCATCTGAACTGTTGCTTTTGCCAAAAGTGTCTTTCCCAGGGAGCAGTGAGCTCCTAAAATAATTGGATGATTCCTACCTGCCTTTCAGAAGTCAGAATCATTAGATTGCTATGTTTATGTGGTGTTTATCCCTTATTAATTCCAAGCCTGGTGCTGAGTATATAGACCCACAATCCTTAGAAGTTTGGAGTTTAGAGACCATTTAATCTGGAGGTAGAGTGGAAACTACAGCAATGAAGTGACGTGCCCAAGGTCACACAGCTGGTTAGTGAACTAGCCAAGCTTTTCTGGCTCCTCAGCTGCTTCCCATTTCTATGACCAAAATCAAGTGCCTCATAATAGTCTGAGTTGGGCTGAGCGTCAGGATCTGTAACAAAATCACATCACAAAACCCCTTTTCCCACCGCCTTTCCGCCCCAGGAGTAAATACCATTCGAATGAGCAGCTGGGGTCTCAGAACATCTGTGATTTCAGGTTTGCTCTGTGTTCCTGTCTGGGTGCCCCACTGCAGCCTCACTCGTCACAGACAATCTGACAGGAGTTGCCCGTGTCCTTTAAATTAGTTCAGCAAGCTTATTCTAGACATTTCATATGAATGGCATCAGACAACATGTGGCCTTTTGTGTCTGGATTCTTTCACTTAGAATATTTTCAAGGTTCATCCATGTTGTAGACTGAATCAACAGCCTATTCTTTATTATGGCTGAAAAATATTCCATCGTATGGATATACCACATTCTATGTATCCATTCCTCAGCTGAGGAACTTTTGAGTTGTTTCCACTTTTTGGCTGTTAGGAATAATGCTGCTTGAACCACATGTTTTTGTGGGGATATATGTTTCCAGTTCTCTTAGGTATTTATTTACCTGGGAGTAGAATTGCCGGGCTATATGCCATCTCTAAGTTTAACTTTTCGAGGAGTTGCCAAACTGTTTCCAAAGAGACTGCACCATTTTACATTCGCACCAGCAACACGTGAGGTTTCCAATTTCTCCACATTCTCAACAGCACTTATTATATTGCCCATCTCTTATATCATAGTCATCCATGTGGGTGTGAAGTGGTATTTCACTGTGCTTCTGATTTGCATTTCTCCAATGGCTTTTATGGCTCAAGAAGATATAAGGAATCCTATGTCTTTAGAGAGATGTATACGGTACTTAGATGCTTTGCCCATTTTTAAATTGGGTTATTTGTCTTTTTCTTCTTGAGTGGCGAGAGTTCCTTATGTATATATTCTGGATATTAATCTCTTATCAGATATACAATTTGCCAATATTTTCTCCCATTCTGTAGGTTGTCTTTTTACCTCCTTAATAATGTCCTTTGATGTAAAAATGTTTTTAATTTGGATGAAATCCAAATTAACTATTTTTTCTTTTGCTGCTTAACCTTTTGATATTATACCTGAGAAACCATTGCCTAATTGAAGGTCACAAAGATTTGTACCCATGTTTTCTTCCTAAGAGTTTTATAATTTTATTTCTTAATATTTAGGCTTTGGTTCATTTTTTGTTAATTTTTGCGTTGGTGTGAGGTACAGGCCCAGTCACCCTCATCCTTTTCCATGTGGCTGTCCATTTGTCCCAGCACCCCATTTGTTGAAAAGACATCCTTTCCCAATTGAATTGGCTTGGTACCCCAGTCAAAAAATCAATTGACCATAAATACATGGACTTAATTCTTAACTCTCAATTCTGTTCCATTGATCTGTATATCTTTCCTTATGCCAGAACCACACTGTTTTAATAATTATTGCTTTGTAGTAACTTTTGAAATCAGGATGTGTGGGTCCTACAACTGTTTTTTTTTTCAAGATTGTTATGGGTGGATCTTTTGCATTTTCATACAGATTTTAGGGTCAGCTTATCAATCTCTGCAAAAGAAAGAACACATGGAAGGAAGGGAGGGTGGGAGGAAGGAAAAGGGAAGGGGGAAGGGAAGGGAAGGGAAGGGAAGAGGGAAGGGAAGGAGGAAGGAATACCAGCTAGGATTTTGACAGGTATTGTGTTAAATCTGTGGGTTAATTTGAGGAGTACTATCATCAAAATATTATGTCTTCACCTATTCAGATAAGATATTCAGATCAGAATTCTTCTAAGACTTGTTTTTAAGTTTTGTTATGGTGGATCCAATCTAAAAAGGAGCCTTTAGTGAGTGCAAATTCAGCTCCACTAACGAAGTGATAACCTTCTGAGGTCTCCACCTGATGCCCCATGGATTACAAGGTTTCTCTGCCGTGGGTAGTAGTCTGGGGCAATTGAAAGGCTTGCTTTGTTGGTCTCCTTCTGGCAGGGATCACTGTCTTGCACTGCCTACATCTAATGTTCAAAAACAATTTCGCACATTTTGCCCAGCTTTCTAGTTGTTTATGGCAGAAGGGCAATTCCTAAAAGAGTTAGACCTTCATAAGCTGAAGCAAAAATCACTTCCATCACTTTGTTTTGCAACTTCTTGGTTTCTCAACTCTAAAATGGGGATAATTCCATCAGAGGATTGGGGTAAAGGTCACATGAAAAAAATTGTGAAAATGCCTTGAAAAGTCATATTACAAGAAAGGAAAAATCCCACATTGGAAGAAAAGTAGCTGTTGGGAGGTAAAATTGATAGCAAGAACAAAGCAATGAATGTTCATCACATCCGGGATGACATTCCTGGAGGAGACAGAGCTTCTACTGGTTCCATGTCGGGTACACTCACTCTCAGGTTCACCGTCATTGCTCACCTATCAGCATTTACTTACGGCAACCCCTGCCTCTGTGTTGGAGCCAGACTTCACTTGAAAGAGCATTCCCAGTCCAACCAGATTCTGTAGGATTTGCCAGCTGTAAACTGCACCTTGCAGCATCATTCCTACAGGTGTCGGTCTGCAGTCCAGTGGCGCCAGTAACCTTTTCAGTAGAGTCTTTCTCCCAGAATGGTAAACTTTAGCACTGGCAAGGGACTGAGAATAGTGCACAGGTGGCAAACACAAGACCCGCGGGCTGAATCCGGCCCTCCACCTTGTTTTTTCCGGCCCAGCACCTTGTTTCTACCCAGTGGCAGCACTGAGCTCTTGCTTAACTGTTAAGGAGCAGTTACATTTATACAGTCCTAAAATTACATTTGGCCCTTTGAAGGCAACCGAGAGGCTGATGTGGCCCCTGGTGAAAATGAGTTTGACACCCCTGGAGTAGGTAGCCCTAGCTTCTCTCCAACTACAGGTGAGATGACAGAGGTTCTCTAAAGGAATCTTCCCAGCCATCTGTCTCCGCTCAAGTTGATTTTGCACTGTATCAGTTGCCTGTGGTGGAAGAGAAGCCCCTGGTCCTTTGTGGGGAAAAGATGAATAAACCGGGACGTGTAAGGTGTGATGATAGGGAAATTTCTGACTTCCCAGTCATGTCCTTAGGAGCAGTTCACTGACAAAGAACCAGAAGGAGTCATGTCTTTGGGTTGTCAGGTTATCTACAAGTATTTCCTGACTTCCTCCCTGTGTTGGGCAGAGGCAGGAAGGGATGGTAGATATGGAAGCAAGAAGTAAAAGCTGTTGGAACCACACAGCACCTGGTGAGTTCTCCGAAGGGACTGTGTTTTGATTTGATGGGTTGACAAGATAGCCTTCAAGTTGTATTTGCAGAAGCAGATAAGGAATTTTGAACTTAAAAATACATGCCTTTGAGCATATGCGGGGTGGGTTGGGGGACAAGGAAAGAAGGGAATGCTTTCAAATGGGTGTGTAATGGGGGTCACATCCATGTAAGCAGGGCATGAAGGGGTTCAGAGACCTAGAAACCAAAGTAAGCAAGGAATAAACAACCAGTACCAGTTCAGGGTGCTTCGCAAGATAAAGTTAGAATCCAGTTCCTTCCACCAGGTTTGTAACTGGAACGGCCCCTACTGTCAGGATTACAGTTTACTGGGAGGGGCAGAGGGTTAGATAGAAGAATGGAATTTCCCTTTGATAAGGAGAAGCCAAGATTTAGTAAATCAGTTGGTTTTTGCTGTTGTTGCTGTAGTTCCTATGGTTTCCTTTTCACTCCAAATACATTTTTTTTCTGAGAAATTGCATAACAGGGCATTAACGTTCATAGCACATACAAATTATCATCTGATTATTTTTAGAACCAGTTTATCAACTGTTTCAGATAAGAACTTTTGCTGGATCTGATTATAGGTCTCTCCAACCAGAGCTACAATTCTCTGAAATAGAAAAAGTTGCCCATCTCGCTGTGCAATTAAAAGTTAAGTCTGCTTTGTATTTTCTCACCCCTTACTTTTTAAGGAAGGGTAGAGATTCTGGGAGGGAGAGAGAGGGGATAGAAGAAACTTCAGAACAACTACAGCTTCAGATTTTTGTTGACTTAGCGGTATCAGAGAATTCGGAGCCTTTACCATATATAAAAGAGAAATTCATTCATCCATTCATTTGAGGCAAAAAGAACAGCAGTACAAGGTCAGGCAAGATAAAGGACCTTCTTCGGTGCCTCAATGGCAAGTGACCACCACAGCGGTACGGTGGGTATTGCCACTTTCACAGCATCCCCAGTAAGCGACATCTTCCACAGCAGTGAAAGCGTTTACATTTTTTTGTTTGGTTGGCCTTTTCAGTCCCGAGGAGGATCCCTCCTCCTTCGTGGATACTGGTTGCTGCTGATCAGTAAAACAAGTTTGCTGTGATCACCGGGCTTTTGCTTCCCTCATCTCCATCTCTGCTGGAGCCAAGATGGTGCCCTCACTTTGGGCCTGTACACTTCTTCCCTCTTGCCCCTTTTAGTTCAGCCAGTTCAGCACAGAAACACCCAGGCTCTCTGGTTCATGACGTAACAGAAGGCCAGGAGCTGTGCGATGTTCAGGAGCTCTTTAGTTGAGCACTAGATGAAGGGCTTGTGTTATGATTAGGGGCCCTGGTCGACACAAACAAGTACCATCAAATACTAGAATTACACGCGCTCAGCGTGGCAAGGTGTTTACACTGTGAGAAACTCAGATGATCTCAGATGGTCTGAGGTAATGGTTCTCAAAGTATGGTCCCTTCATTAGCAACATCAGCATCCCCCGGGGAGTTTATTAGAAATGTGATTTGGGGGGACCTGCCCCAGGCCTCCTGAATCAGGAACTCTGGAGGTGAGCCCCCTAAAGTTTGAGAACCAGCAGTCTCAGGTGATAGCACAACCACCCTTCTGGGAGTGTGCTCAGTGATTAGAATGCCAGGTGAAACTGCCTTCTCTCTTTTAATTGTTATTTTCCAATCTGTCTCTTTGCTGAGTGCTTAGAGTTAAATTAACCTAAATTAAACGCTCTTCTGGTGAAACGCAGCTGTATCCATAATTATGTGGTAATGACATCATCCACATTTTTTTTTAGAATGCCCTTGTTAAAGCTAGTTAGATAACGTATTTTTTTTAAAGATCATGATGATATATTGAAAAGAAATTCTAACAAGCCTATATAAGTAGCCTAGAAAATCAAAGATGAATGACCCACAGATCTGCCCTTCGGGGCCATGTGCCCCCTCTGGGGAGGAGACAGACTTCCCCAACTGATACAGCAGGGTTTGTGAAACACGACGCTGTCCCTGCTCCAGGTGTGTGCTCCTTTGAAACCCTCTCTCAGCAGCACCTACCTCGGTTGGTTAGGCCGTGGCAGCTTTGAAATCCAGTTAATTTAGCAGTTACTGTTCAGGTTGCAGACCTAATACTGAAATCTGCACCTTGACCAGAGGGAATGGTGTGAACTGGCCACTGGGCTTCTTCACACAAACACTCTGCTCGTTGTCCTGAGCCACTTAGGCAAAGTCCCTTCGTTTTCTTCCTAGGAAATTTCTGTTCTGAGTAGTCATGCTGTGCAAACAGATCAACCTCAGGAAACTTTTATCAGCTTCTCCGAAACTGCAGTTCCCTAATGCTAGTCCCTGGTGATGTTTTCACAGCCAAATGACGCTACAGCAGATTTTTCTTAAAGCCAAATTTCTTTAAAGAATTGTTCTTTATGATGGCACTATGAATTTACAGTTTTTTGGTGTGAGGATAGCCTTTCTTTCATGAAATGATAATAGATGGTAGGATTTTAAAATCCTTGCTTTACAAAATAAAAAGTTGGCAACTTACTCCAGTCTGTCACATTGTTTCTGACATGTTATTGGTCCTTGAATGCCTAACTTGGGAATTATTTCTCCACTGAACCAGGACATAGCACCGCAGGAGGTATTGTTCTTCCAAGTGAATTCAGCCATTAAACCAATTGTTTGAAGGCTAGAAATAGCCATGCTGTAGAGAAGTAAAAGAAGTTAGTGTCAAAGATGGAATCTAATTGGATGTTTAGAGTCAGTCACACGTACTTGGGTGACTAGAACAACTGCACCGATGGGAAAATCTAAACACTTTCCAAATAAGGAGGGCTGGGAAAAACCACTTAATAAGAGTTTGCAAAAATCATCTAATTTATGAAAAATAAGATGGCTCCACTGAAGGAGAGACTTGATTCTTTCCTTGGAACACTTGGCTTTCCAGGAAAGATAGAAAGAAACCCAAAGTCATCAAAATTGAAATTGCAAGTAGAAAAGTTCCCTTCTAGAGGGGGTTGTTAAGCCTCAGAATAAGGAACCCCATGAAAGACTAGGTTTCGTGTCCTGTAGATAACAGGCTGTCATAAAAAGAGAAAGAATATGAGCCCTGTGTCGATGTAAACTTTGAAATGCAGTTGGTAGGGCAGGATGCAGAACAGTGTGATGAGTGGATGAAAGGCTGTGGTGAATTAGCACAGTGGAATACTGGGCAGCAGTAAAACAGAGGGACCACTTACCTTTTGCGACAGTGTGGATGGACCGGGAGTCCACTATGGTGAGTGAAATAAGCCAGTCAGAGAAAGACGAGCACCACGTGATCTCATTTATATGTGGAATCTAATGAACAAAATAACGAGCAAAATAGAAACAGAAGCGTAGATACGTGGAACAGACTGACAGCTGTCGGAATGGAGTGGAGGCTGGGGGAACTGGATGAAAGAAGTTTAAAAGTAAGCCATAAAACATACCTGCCTGACCCATGGGCCCACACAACCATTTGGGGATTGCCTGAGGGAGGGGCAGACTGGGTGGAGGTGGGCAAAGGGGGAAAAAGTGGGGAAACCAGTAATAACATAAACAATAAAAATATACCATAAACAACATACTCTCCCCCGAAAAAAAATCCCAGTGCTTTGCCAGGTTGTGAAATTCCAGTGGTGAAACCCTTTGGAGAATCTCCCTGCTGTGAGATGCAGAGACAGTGAAACAGTAGCTGTTGACCCCCACCGCACACAAGTCACCAGGGTCACTTTAAAACCAGGCTTGCCCCAGAGATGCGGTCAAGCGTCCCCTGACATGTGTTTTTCTAAAGCTCTGCAGGTGAATTTCATGTACTTCCTAGGCTGAGAAACCTCTGTGCTAGAGAGGAAAGCAATCCATCTTTTTTAGTCACTGCAGCTACTTATGTTAAGTCCTGAAGGTTTGTAATTCCATCCTCCAGTCCCACCTAGAGACCCTCTCACTCTAGGCACTTGGAGGAGGGAGTTCTATGGCCCCCACCCAAATGGGAACTCCCTAAGAGCAGAACCTGGGGTTTTTCAGATTCACTGCTATACGCTAAACCTAGAACAGAACCTGTACCTAGTGAGCCAACGGTGAAGGCCTGCCAGTCAGGAGCCTTTATTGTGCTTATAAATTATTTTGAATTTTGGTGACCTTCCCTCCTGTGTTTTTATTTGTGAGAGAAAACGGGGCATAGTGAACTCTCTAGTTCTTCACTAGGAATGGTGGGAGTAGGATCTGAAGAGTGTGGTTCTCAGCTGGAGCACATAGCAGCATTACCTGTTGGCCTAGAACTACAGATATCTGCGCCCACCTCAAAACCAACTGAATCAGAATGTGAGAGTGGGGTCCAGACATGTGCGGTTTTAATAACTGCTGGCAAAGAACCATCACCTGAGGGCAGCGGTTTCCAAAGTACCTGGCGCAGCAGCAGTAGCATCACCTGTGAGCTCATTAGACCTGCCCATTCACAGACCTCCTAAATCACAAACTTTGGGGGTGAGCCCCGGCCAGCAGTCCGGAGCTTGCTAGCCCTCCAGCTGATTCAGATGCGCACTCAGGTTTAAGAAATTCTGCTGTAGGACGCCTCTCTGGGCCTTGCTGCACAACGGAATTCTTTTTCTAAGCAGCAGTTTGGAGAAAGTACCTCTGTGGACACATTAATTCGTGGAAGCTGTTAGCAGCTCTTTGTCCATCTCCTCCCTCCTAACTCCCCCTGGAGCACCTGCCCTTTCCTCTCCTAGTCAGGCACCCCGGGGCGGCCTTCAGGGCCCTTCTTAAACTTTGTTCCCTCCCAAAAACCCTTTTTTACTTCTTCCAATAGAAGTGCCCATTGCTTCATTTTTGTCATTCTTTTGGGTTTAATTTTTTTTAACCTACTATTTCTTTGTGACCTTGGACAAGTAACTTAACCTCTCCATTTCCTCATCTGTGAATTGGGGATGATAATAGTGCCTACCTACTTCATTATATGAGTTTACACATGTCAAAGTACTTAGAGTAACACTCTCCAAGTATAGTTTTTATGTCATTGAGTAATCGGTATATGATATTCCATAGAACACAGTACATACACAACACTTGTCAGCTTTTCTCACTAACAATTTTAGATTACTAAGCATTTTGCAGTTTTTGTAGTTGTCTTTATCTCCCATTGGTTTTAAAGCTCTTTGACAGCAGGTAATTTTTCTTTCTCAGCTCCAAATGTCTTGATTTCCTAAAGTACCTGATATGTGCTCAATAAGTGCTTATGGGATTATAGTGAACTCCCCAGGCAACATAGGCCAGGAAGTCCAAAGGATCCTTTCCTGAGCATGTCCCCCATTTCCTCCTTGTTTCGGACAGTGCTTTAAGTCCCTGGCTTCTTGATGATGTCATCCTTCCTCAAGGTTCTAGAGGAAGCAAGTGAGTCTGGGAGCCCAGCTCTTGAGTCCAGCAGACTATATATACACTCTGCCTGGAATATATCTCTTCCAGATAACAGGTTCCTCTGAAAATTATCCAGAATGGCCTACAGACATTCCCGTCTTTAATTATGGTTTTTTTTTTTTAAGATTTTATGTATTTATTTCTAGAGAGAAGGGAAGGGAGGTTAGAAAGGGAGAGAAACATTGATGTGCAAGAGATACATCAATCAGTTGCCTCTCACATGCCCCCAACCAGGGACCTGGCCCACAATCCAGGCACACACCCTGACTGGGAATCAAACCAGCCTGTTTTCAGTTCACAGGCTGGCACTCAGTCCACTGAGCCACACCATCCAGGGCTAATTACGTTTTAAAGAGCAGATCTCTGAGCCATGGTTCTGACTTCTTGGCAAGCAGACTAGTTCCTTTTTAATGCAGTGTTGTCTTTAGGCAGCAGTGGGTGGAAGGACAGGGAACTGGTGCCCTGAGACCATGGTAGTGTGGTCTTCTCATAAGTAAATTGTAATGGGATTAGGTTTTTAGGCATTGGAAGTAGAGATGATGACACAAAGGTTGAGGATCCCAACTCCCTGGGATTTGCTGTTGCTTTGTAAAGATGGTTGCCCTCCTGCTTGAACTTGGACTTCTGCAGAGTCTGAGTTAAGAGCGGGTGTGGGTCTGCAACCATAGGTGGTGGTCGATGGTCTCCCCGGGGCTCAGTTACATCAGAGACTGAGCCCTCACTTTGCCTCCTGGGATAAACTTTTTTTAATGATTTCATGTGTAATATGAATATTCCATCATTTTAATTGCTGCACTATTGCAAGCCAATGTGATTTTTTAACTGTTACTTTAATTTTTTACACTTCTATTATATTTATGATAGTTTTCCAATAGCAATGCCTTTTGTCACCTTTGGGGAAGAATTATGAGTTACCTGAATAGAAATTACTTCTAGATGTCAGTAGTGTTCACTGAGTTATGAGATGTCTGAATATCAGCAGGGCATTTGGTGACATCTGTCCTGATGTTCTTGTAGATAAAAGTCTGTGGACAGAATGGTAAAGTTAGGGGGATTCATAACTGGGGAATGACTAGACCCAGAGAGAGCTAGTTAATGAAGTGGTGAGAGCTTGGAGTGGGGTGGGGGTCCGGGGCAGGCAGGGAGCTGATTATAACACTTGTCGAAGGCCTCCATCCTCCCCACTGGCCCAGCCCACACTCTTAATAATTATTTGATTGTAGGCATTTGTGGTATGTGTGTCAATTTGAGATTACCCTATTTGTATGGGACGGTGAATGTATTGTGTAAAGAATGTAGGTTCTAGGAGGTACCCATGACTCCTCGCCAGTCTGTCCCCACTGCTACTAATTTTATTCCTTCAGTGCTCCTCAAGCATATCTTCTTCCTGTCCCTTCCTTACTCTAGGCTCTCATTTCTCCCTACCTCTGTACCTCTCAACAATAAGAACACTTCAGTGAACATGTTCACCTGACCTTGTTGCTCAAAATAACCCCTCAGTGACATTGCCTAGCCGACAGAAGAATGTCCAAGCTCCTTCACGTGGACTAGAAGGTTCTCTGTATCCTGGCCACAGTGCTTCTCTGGCCTCATCTCCTGCCCTTACCCACCTTGGATTTCTTGCTGTAGTGACATCAGACTATCTATAGTTCCCCATGTGGTCCATTCTGCCTCATGCCTTTGAACCATTGCTCTGCCTTTGGTAGTTCCAACCCATTCTTCTCCTTTAAGATTTAGATTACCATTTACACCACTATATTAGAATTACCTAGTCATTCAGTTCTCAGTCTCAAGCCAGACTATAAAATCCTCAAGGGTAGTGTTCATTTTTTAATTTAACATCCAGTACTTAGTAATCAGGCTCCAAATATTTTTTATCAGAACTGAAAATAGAGACTTCCGGCCAAGATGGAGGCATAGGTAGATACACTTTGCCTCCTCACACAACCAAAAGAAGAACAACAACAAGTTTAAAAAGAAAAAACAACCAGAACTTCCAGGAAATCAAACTGTATGGAAGTCTGAAAACCAAGGAGCTAATGAAGAAACATTCATCCAGCCTGGTAGAGGGGCAGAGATGGGCAGCCAGGGCGGAAAGGACTTACAGCAAGGTGGAGGCTGGAGGACTGGGTGGGTAAGGCAGTGGCTGGTGAACTAGGCTGTTGTGTGGATAAACTGGGAGGAATAACTGGGGAGTGAGACTTCGCAATCAAAGGTTCCAGCATGGGCAAAATAAAGCCTCAAAACCTCTGGTTCTAAAAATCTATGGGGGTTGCAGCAGCAGGAGAAACTCCCAGCCTCATGGGAGAGTTCATTGGAGAGACCCACAGGGTCCTAGAACATACACAAACCCACCCACCCAGGAATCAGCACCAGAAGGGCGCAATTTGCTTGTGGGTAGTGGGGGAAGTGACTGAAAGTCAGCCAAGAGCCAAGCCAGCAGCGTTGTACCCTCTGACCCCTCCCCCACATACAGTGCCACAACACAGCAAGGTGGGTTGCCCCACCCTGGCGAACACCTAAGGCTCCACCCCTTACAACATAACAGGTGTGCCAAGACAAAAATAAAAAATGTCCCAAATGAAAACAGATCAAGATTCAAAAAAAAGAACTAAGCAATGAAGAGTTAACCAACCTATCAGATGCAGAGTTTAACACACTGGTAATCAGGATGCTCACAGAAATACTTCAGTGTGGTCACAACATAGAGGAAGAAGTGAGGGCTATGCAAAGTGAAATGAAGGAAAATATACAGGGAACCAACAATGAAGGGCAGGAAACCAGGACTCACATCAATGATTTGGAGCAGAAGGAAGAAATAAACATTCAGCTAGAACAGAATGAAGAAACAAGAGTTCAAAAAAATGTGGAGAGGCTTAGGAGCCTCTGGGACAACTTTAAACTTTCCACCATCTGAATCATAGGGGTGCCAGAAGGAGAAGAGGCAGAGCAAGAAATTGAAAACTTAGTTGAAAAAATAATGGAGAACTTCCCTAGTCTGGCAAAGAAATAAACTTCCAGAAAGTCCAGGAAGCTCAGAGAGTCCCCAAGAAGTTGGACCCAAGGAAGCACATACCAAGGCACATCATAATTACATTACCCAAGATTAAAGATAAGGAGAGAATCTTAAAAGCAACAACAGGAAAGGAGATAGTTACCTACAAAGGAATTCCCATAGGACTATCAGCTGATTTCTCAAAAGAAACCTTGCAGGCATAAAGGGCTGGAAAGAAGTATTCAACGTCACAAAAAAGGCACAGACCTACAACCTAGATTACTCTATCCAGCAAAGCTATCATTTAGAATGGAAAGGCAGAGAAAGTGCTTCCCAGGTAAGGTCAGGTTAAAGGAGTTCACCATCACCAAGCCCTTATTAAATGAAACGTTAAAGGGACTTAGTTAAGAAAAAGAAGATGATCAAAAGTATGAACAGTAAAATGACAACAAAGTCACAACTATCAGCAACTAAACCTTAAAAAAAAAAAAAACTAAGCAAACACCTAGAACAGGAATAGAATCATGGAAATGGAGATCATATGGAGGGTTATGGCAGGGTAAGGGGATGAGGGAAAAGGTGCATGGATTAAGAAGCATAAATAGTAGGTACAAAATAGACGGGGGAAGTTAAGAATTTCCCTTCTACAAGGGAAATGTAGAAGCCAAAGAACTTGTATGTATGACCCCTGGACATGAACTACGGCGGTGAGGGGTGGGGTGCTGGTAGGAGTGAGAGTGCAGGGTGGAGGGGAATAAAGCATAGAAAAAAATGGGACAACTGTAATAGCATAATCAATAAAATATATTTTAAAAAAAGAACTGAGAATACAAAAAGATCTTAGCAATCTAAAAGGCAGACCATAAAACTTAACAGGGAGATAAAATTTAACAAGGATATACCTGGTTTTAAAACAGGAAGGAAGGAAGGAAGGAAGGAAGGAAGGAAGGAAGGAAGGAAGGAAGGAAGGAGAGAGAGAAGGAAAGAAGGAAGGAAGGAGGGAAGGAAGGAAGAAAGAAAGAAAAGGAAGGAAGGAAGTCCAGGTCTAAGTACCCAGTACAAGGTGGGATAAAGATGACTCATCAGCACCTGTAGATCCTGCAAGAGAAGAAAGGCTGTGGTCTCAGTGACTGTATGCTCCTCATGAGTCAGCAGTGTGATGCAATTCCGTGACCTGGTGTCAGAACAGGGAAAGTAGTAGTCCTGCTGGTCAGACTCTCGGAAAGGTCACGCTGTAAGGCCATACCTTAAGAGGAGGCGACGCATGTCTGGAGAAAGGCAGTTAGAGTAGTGAGTAAGGTGAGCCCCATGAGATGGTGAAGAGTTAAAGGAAGTAGGGGTGTTTCATCTGGAGAAGATAGAGGGGCATAATAACTGCATTCCCATGCCTACAGGGGTCACTGGGAGCCTCAGCGTGCAGAATCAGGCCAGTAGATCCACTAACCGTGGAGTAGTCCGTCATGTGAGCTCCAGGTCACCCACAGGGTTTAACCAAGAGCCTCTAAGGAGAGGTGCTGGAGAGGGGATCTGAGCCCCTGAAGGCAGTTTGGACTGGATGTCCTTTCATCCTGCTCAACTTTGAGACATGGTGACTTAAGAGGGCACTGAGTTCATAGATATTGAATGTTGGGGGTAGACACAAGGAGACCACCTTCTGATGGGGATGCCTTTTGTCCCCCTAGGGGAAAATTATGAGTTACCTGGGTAGAAATTGCTTCTGGACCAGAAATCTGAATCCTAGTGGGTCAGCCACTCATTATATGTGTGAAGTGTACTCAGAAAAGCTATCTGACAGGCCCACCTAGTGTAATCACATCCTGTGTTTTCCCAAGTCACTTTGTGGAACTTCAAATGAAATGATTAGCTTTGGGGTTTTTTTGCTTTTCAGTTCCAGAGCATCTTGGCTTGTGGGAGGAAGTCGGAAAGATCATCTCAGGATCCGAGCTAATAAGGGGGTTCCCCTACACCTTCACAGTGCCCGGCCTGCCGCAGTACCTCCAGAGCCTCACCAAGCTGGCCATCGCCGCAGCGTGGGCAGCGGCCGTGCAGGCCGCAGAGCAGACGACGGACATTCCCATCTCCTTCTCTCAGCTGCTGGCGTCTTCCTTCCCTGAAGTGCGCCTGCTGACACTGGAAGCCCTGTTGGAAAGGTTTTCAGCGGCAGCCTCTGGATTAGGGAAGAAGGAGCTGCCATCTTTGCTGTGGAATATGGGAGGGACGTTCTTAATGTTGGCTATGAAGGAAACTCACCCAGAATGCTCCTGCAAGGTAAAGTCTCTGGTGTACTGACCGCCCCCTTCCACCCCTCACACTCTTCAGTAAGCCCACCAGTATGATCAGCTCATGAAGGCAGGATTGGGTTTGGCTTCTCCGGAGCAATAGGAGGGAGATTCAGCATCAGGAGGGCAAGGACTCTTTCTGTGGGGCTTTGCGTGGCTTCATGTATAGATGGGCACTACGAAAAGTGTTTGATGATGACGGCGTTGGTGACAGGAATTAACCGAAGGCAGGTCGAGAGTAAGCCCCCGAGTGCTGCAGGAATCAGCATTGACGGTTGGCTGTAGAACGTGTCAGAGGGTGGTCTGTGGATGTGGCTGTTTGGGGGCGGATAGGCACCTAGAAAGCATGATCGAAAGGAAGGGATGCTGACTTCGGAATCTGGTCCTCTAGACTGATCCCAGATCACTAGGGCCCCTTGGGCGTGTCCCTGCTGCACCCTGGCTTGGCATCCCAAAGATATTAAGAGGGAAACAAGAAGTCAGTGGGAGCTTTTTGAAAGATAGACTCCCCCCCCCCCGTCCCCCCCCCTCGTTATCATTACAAGTGATTATCATTTAGCTTCTGGAGACCTTTTCTTGAGGTGGTTTTCTCTTTTTCTCTTTTTTTCATGGTTCTGGCTCACACAGATACTGAAAATTCTCCACTGCATGGACCCCAGTGAGTGGCTTCCCCAGACAGAATGCTGTGTCCGTCTAACCCCAGAGGAGTTCTTGAACTGGACAATGGATATTGCTTCCAATGAAAGGTTTGCCCCCAATACTTGCTGTGCAAACTCAGTTCCTCCTGTGGGCCTATCGGTCAGTTGCATAATGAACTTGAGCACAGTCCTGGCCTAAGGACTCAGGCCCTGTAATTTGTTTCCAAATCTCCATTTAGGAGAATGTTCTAAGCTCAAGCAATAGAATGATGTCTAAGCAGCACATTAATAACCAAAAGGTAGTCACTTCTGGAGATGTTTGTATAGCGGTGAGGTGGAGATTTCCAGCATTCATATCTACATGGGTCACAGACCATCTGCAAACCCATCTCCATACAAAAGATGTCTGATTTTATTTTGGGGGTGTTTCTGGCTTCCGTTTCCTAGGTCTGAAATTCAAAGTGTAGCTCTGAGACTCGCCTCCAAAGTGATCGTCCACCGTATGCAGATAAGTGACGAGGTAAGGCCGATTCCGCCCTGGTTCTGGGGTCTAGGTTTTTGTGCTCTTTTTTTACCTGGAAGGTGTCAATAGGCAGAATATGTGGCATGTGTGTGTAACCTCTACAAAAATATTGTTCATATTGATGTTTCACTTTGGGTAAAAGTTGTAAAGAATGTTTTGAGCACCGCCTTTGATATTTCTCTTGTTCTGGGCACATATGATTAGAGGCCATAACAATAACACAACCCCCTCCCCACCAACTCACACACACACAGACCCCTTGTGTTTTCTTATTTTTCTAGCTTGAGTCTTCATTAAAGAGGGAGTGAACAAGTCAGTCACTAGGATTACATCCTGTCCACTAAGTATGAAAATGTATCACTGTGGCTTGACCGTTCCCTCAGAACACGGTCCAGCTGGCTCTGCAAGGAGACCCAGATGTGCCCACCTGTCTCACATGTCCTTTGGGGGTGAGGTGGAACTGTGTAATCAAAAGACCTTCCTGGGAAGAAGCCTTAAGACAAATACAGGCATACTGATGGGTATATGAGGACGATGCCGCCACCACAGAAGGATTATAAGTAGAAGGCAGTCACTACTCCAGTAAAATCACCCGAGGATCTCGGTTACACATCACCACACTGTGATGGTGTCGGCATAATGTTTCGAATTCTGATTCCTAACAATAACACAGCACCGAGAGGGGTCCTGGAGATACGAAGATGAGGAGAGACTGAAGGGACAGTCTAATGAGAGGAAAGGACATGACATTGAATGCTCCAGTTAGGATGGGGCTGTGGAAATCCCCAGGAGGGAGGGAGTGTTTGGGGAGCTGAGGGAGACCTCACAGAGGAGATTGTGAAATTCAGAGAGCTTGGGGGTGAGGAGAAAACCGGAGGGGAGAATTAAGCAGATACACAGTTTCCTACAGTCTGTCATTCAAAGGCAGGCCAGGGGGCCCAAGCCAGGTGGTCACTGGGAGATATAAAAAGCAAAAAAAAAAAAAAAAACGGGGGGGTGAGAAGGATGTTTGTAGGAAGGGAGAGAATCTGCTTAAAAAATTACATCCCAGAGTGGGGGAAAAACAAGTTCTAAGAAAGTAGCCATAGGGCAGCCTATTCTCTGCCAAAAGGCATTGTTCTCATCTAAAGCCATTTTAACCATTTGTCACATGCATATTAACGACCCTGCATGGTACTTGAATAAACTGATATTTGATGAAAGTTGGGAGTTTTCCAGGGAGAGAAATATTAACAGAACTGCAGAGAAACACGTAAAAGAAGTTCCTGGGAAGACCTGGGTTTCTTTGTGTGTTGAATTGGGAATGAGAGTCTTACTTAAAAGAGTTTGAGTTGCCCATAATCAGAGGAGCCGGTAGTCTCATGTTGAAAACTTAAAGACTCTTAGTTGATAGGGAAGTAAAGTACATTTGGAACACTAACTCCCTTTTAGGAAAAGTTAAAAAAAAAAATAAAGGTAGAAACAAGTCAGATGTCCATCAACTGCTGAATGGTTAAACAAAATATGGCATATCTTCGTAATGGAATATTATTTAGTCATTAAAAAGTAATGGAGTCCTGATATATCCTCCTGCATGGATGAACCTTAAAAGAACATGTTAAGTAAAAGAAGCCAATCACAAAAGACCACATATTGTATGATTCAATTTATATGAAATGCCCTAAAATGGCAAATCCATGGAGACAGTAGATTACCAGTTTAGGTCTAGGGCAGGCGGCAGATGACAGGGTGGAGAATGGTAACCAAAGAGTATAAAGTTTTCTCTTTTAGATGATGTGAATGTTCCAAAATTGATTGTGGGGATAGTTACACATATGTGTAAATGTATTAAAAACATTTGATTGTTTATGTACTTTAATGGATGAATTACACAGTATGTGAATTATATCTCAATAAAGCTGTTACTATTAAAAATGGGACTTTGTTTAAATAATAATGTTAGTTTGGATGCTGCTTTAAACGTTGTAACAGAAACTCATAAATACAGTGGTGTAATAAACCAGGTAGAAGCAGTCCCGAGCAGATAGGGCAGCTTCATAGTGTTGGATTCCCCAGGCCCTTAGCCTTGATGTCCTGCTGTCCTCAACATGGTCCCAGATGGTTGCTCCAGCTCCCATCATCTTGTCCTATTCAGCTAGCAAGAAGGAGAAACCCAGGAAATGAAGGTCACACCTATTTCCTAAGTGTTGACCTGAAAGTGCATGGATACCACCATGCCATTGGTCAGAACTTGACCACGTTTCTCCCGAATTCAATGGAGTCTAGGAAACGCAGCCTTTAGCTGGGCATCCAGCTAAATCTGTTGCCCAGCCAAAAATCTGTTGTTCTATTACTAAAAACAGAAGTATCTGGTTATTGGAGGTAAATATTATTTGTTGCCATAGTCTTTCCCCAAGTTTTGTCTTTACTGACACTATCAAATACACCAGTTTTCTGATAACCTGATTTGCATCAGAAAAGACTCAAGGAACTTGCTTGCCAGTTAGAGTGACTCTGTATTACTGAAGCTCAAGTCAGATTTTCTTCCCTGGGCTTGTTTATTTCTCCCTAGTTGGGATGGAAAAACAACGGAAAAACCTTTCTTCCCACTGTGGCAAGAGGTAATTTGCACATGCAGTTTGGGGTATGTAGCTCATCCCTAATTCATGATTGCATCTTCTGAACTGCTATACATTTTGTGCTTTCAGACCAGGGACTCTGTCACCCCCAAACTGAAGCAGTGGGTTCAGTTGGTCGTCTCATCTTGTGGAGACCATCTTCCCACAGAGTCCAGGCTGGCGGCTGCTGAAGTCCTCACCAGTGCCACACCATTGTTCCTCACCAACCCCCGTCCCCTTCTTGGTAAGTGCAGTGCGCAGGGAATGTCCGTCGCACCCAACGTGCTCGAAGTACGCATGGCTACTCCGGGGGAAAGAGAAGGGAAGGCGAAGAATGGCAGTTTGCGCTGTTCCTTTATGTCTTCCCGGCGCATTCCCACCCTTGCAGTTCCTGCTGTAATCATTCTTCACCAGCAGCCTCTTAAGTGGCCTCTTTTCTTTTTGTCTTGTCCCCCAAGCCTTTCTCCTTATGCTTCCAGAAGCTTTTGTGGTCTTTCTGAAATACAAATCTGATTTCACTCTACTGCTTAAAGCCTGTAAGTGGGTTCCCTTTGCCTTCAGGGTAAAATCTGTATGCCCTTTCACATGGGTTATAAAGCTTTCCTGTTCTGTGCCCTGCCTACCTACCCACCCCTCCCTTCTCACCGGCCAACATGGGCACTATGAGTCATCAGTAGGGAACAGTTCCATAAACATATTGCTGCTTGACTGACTTCTATTTGTCTTTCAAGACTAGGCCTAACCATCACCTCTTCCAGGAAGCCTGTGGCAATGATCTTGGTGAGGAATGAATGAATGGGTCAATGTGAGGCTGTGGCATTGAGGAAAAAGAAAGGACAAGATGGAAAGGACTTAGGAAGTTGAATCATGACTTGGTGTTGAGGTTCATGTAAAAGGAAATTCAAGGATGACATCCAGGCTTCTGGCTTAAGTGACTGGAAGGGCTGCTGGTGTCTTTCACTGAACTTAATTTTAAGTTAAAGGCGTCTCTGAGACATAAACGTGGAGAAATTTTGAAATTTCATGGGCGGGCAGAGCTTGGCTGGCTTCCAGCCATGTTCTTCACTTCAGGTCTCTTTTCTCACTGCCACCCCCAGTCCTTCAAGGGTAATAATTAGGAAAGAGCATCGTGTCATTGGTATTTAAGACAACCAAGCTTTAGGAAATCCTAAGGAATTCAAAAGCATAGGGGGTTTGGTTTTGTTCTAATTTTCTTTAATTTTTGTAAATTGTGGTATTCCATTTTATTTGTTTTTGAGCCTAGGGGTTAATAAAAGAATAACCCAGAACCTAAAGCCACGCCTCAGTCCCGACCGACCCTGTCCTCCCCTGCCATCTCACCCCGTATCACCATGCTGCTCTCTGCCATCCGTTACTGGGATTCTGCTTCTGTTCACCTCTTCCATGCCCAGCCCTGGAGAATGAACCATGGCCCCTGGGTGCCAGGAGCTTCCAGTACAGTGGCACAGAAAGGATCTACAGGGTAAAGGAGAGAATTGCTTTGTTAGATGGTGAGAATCAGAGTTGAAGTGTTATTAGAGTTCTGGCCAGTGAAGTATGTCAGGTCCCTAGAACTCTGTGGGAGACAAAGTTGTCTGTAATGTCCTCCTAATTCTTTCGTCTAAGTGACTCTGAGGCATATTTCTTACATCCAGCGGGGACTGAAAGAGGACCTTCTATGACTGTGATTTAATCGTTAGATCCAGAGGCATAAGAACAAAGGTTTATAAACTTGGGTGAAGTTTCTCCAGCGAGAGTGGTATTTTGCAGTGCGTTGTCTGGATGACTTTGGTCACTCTCACCCTGGCTTCTGTTGGGCAAAAATGCGTGTGAAATTCCTGAGTGAAATTGGGCAAAAGCCATTGGTTCATGATTACCAGCGCTGGTTATAGCACTGTAGGCCATGAGGAAGGAGGTCAGTGGGGGCTGGTGACCTACAAGAACTTGAAAAATAGGTACAGAGCTGAGAAACAAAGGACATAAAAATGCATGGGAAGTCAAGGACAGAACCAGGTCGTTTAAGGAAAAAGAAAAATTGAAATGGACTAAAGAGGGAAGGTTAAGGTTTTTGAGGGCATAACTGACCATGTTAAAGAGAAAAACATTAAACCCTAGAGAACATTAAAATGGACAGATTCTGAAAGACTGAGTAAAACATAAAGCCAGATTTATAACAGAAAGGAAAGATCAAAACCACAGAGGGAGCCATGCGGTTCTTGGTATGAATGAAGAAGCGTCAGTGACTCTGACACCAGGTTCTCCATGGACATATCGGGGAAAGGATAGGCTAAGGAGAGCTCTTAGGACAGGTCTGGTTCTCCACTGAAGACCAGGGATGGTGAGTGGTAGGCTTCCGTGGCTCTCTGTGGTAATGCTCCACAAGCCTCGGCCCACCCCGATGTGCAACACGTATCCTTTCTATGAGGCCCTGCCCACCCGTCACCTCCCTCATGAAGTCTGCCTTGGTTACACCAGTCCACTGTGATGGTTCCCTTTAGTGAGTCACAGCTACACATTTCCATACCTAACTTCTCATTGCCTTGTGTTCTTTGGCTTCACGTTCCTTTGAGTTGCTCAGAGATAGATACTGTCTCTTTCCGTTCCACCCTCCACAGCACCTGGCGCAGGGACTAGACAGAGTCCCTGCCCAGCGGGAATGGCGGTCAGGTAGTGGGAGCCACCCAGACATGGTGTGGGCTAGTGCCTCTGTCCTGGTTCTTTGCCCTTTTTCGATTCTTGCCCTGAAGCATAATCTTGACTGAAACTTTGCTTTCAGAATTTATAAGCTCAAACAGTCACTGATATCAGCAACGGGCTGGTTTCCCCAAAGCGGTCTTGATGCATAGTGTGTCATTCCTGAGAACTGTGAGTCACTGTGGACAGCTAGGCCCAGTGCCTGAGTCAGCCAGGCCGCACATTCTGGGGGGCCTTGCCTGGGGCTAGTTGCCTCCAGAAACCTTCAGCCATCCAAAAAAAGAGAGACAGAAGACACTTCCAAACCTTGCCCCTTACAGCCCTGTCTCTGTCCCGATGCTCATCTGACTCTCAGACCTTCCTTTCCTATAATACCCAGAAAAGACGGAACGCGTGTTGCTCACTAAATACCGTTCTCCACCACGGATTTCAAGTGGTGTTTGTACCTGCTTGTAAGTCACATCCCATGTGATTCGAATTCCTTTCTGTCTCCTTAGGACTGCAGGATACACTTGCCCTCTGGAGGTGTGTGCTCACCCTCCTGCAGAGTGAAGAGCAAGCCGTCAGAGACGTGGCCACGGAAACAGTGACAACCGCCATGTCACAAGAAAACACCTGCCTGTCGACAGGTACCTCTTTCTTCTGCCTCTGCAATGCTTTATTGCTCTTACACAGGGGTTGACACACTTTGTCAGTAAAGGCCCAGAGAGTGAATATTTCAGGCTTTGTTGGCCATTCAGTCTCTGTCACTACTCTGCTGTTTTAGTGGGAAAGCAGCCTTAAACAATAGGTAAAATAGTGTGCATGACTGTTGCAATAAACCTTTATTTATAAAAACAGGTGGCTGCCGAGAGTTGATCTTCTAGCCATAGTTTGGTGACCACCGCCCTAGGACACCATAGAGAAAAGTTATTTTCAAAGATAGAAATCTAATAAACAGTGCCTTTTGTTAGTTGCATCATCCTCCTTTTTAAATTAGGTCAAGTCTTGATTATCTGTGTGGTTACATACCCTGGGAATCACAGATCCATCATTGTGTTCCTCCATGAGTTTTACACACTACAGAAACAGATGAGTGTGAGTCTAGAGTGTCCTTTTGTGCCTCGGCCCCTCATTTGATGGCGATGTTAACCCAGGAGGTGAGAGGGGAGCAGCCTAGGAGGGTAGTTCCAAGTTCATGGGCACTCAGCTCATTCCATGAGGCCCTAGTCATCTGTTGCTATGGCAAATGCTATGGAAGCCGAGGGAACTGTTGGCTGTGGGTGGAAAGGGGGCTGCTGGATAGAAGGGACGGAGGCAGGTGGAGTAGAAGGTCACGCCTCTGGACAAATGGCCATGTGGAAGAGTGACCTCTCTGGTGGACTGGGACTCCCTGCACTTGGAACTGGGTGTCAGGAAACATCTCAGGGTCTGCCATCCCAAAGAGAAGCAGCCACACCAGTTTGAGGCAAGGGAGTCACAGGCTGCGCAAAGAAGTTTGCCTCAGTGGACAGCAGAATGGAGGGGAAATAGCCAGACAGCGTTTGTAAGTAGCTCAGGGCCCCTCATCCCCATGGTTAGGGCCGGTGCCATTGTAATGGTCTGGGTACTTTTCTCTGCAGATGTGGCAAAGGCTAGTTTTTTAATAATCCCAGTGATACTCTAGAGCAAGTTCAGCCAGAGTCAGCTGTGCCTCTTGTGGGAAAACCTTCAGGTTTGTGCTGCTAGTGATGTGCACACGGCCTTCTCCCCTCCCCATCCCAGCCTGTCCAAGCTCCTAGAGATCCAAAGTTCTGCCATTGTCGATTCAGCCCTTTTCCAAATTGTGCATTTTCCTTAGCAGGAGACGCAGAGCACCCAGCAAGTATTCAGCAAATATTTAATGGAGTATAGTACTAGATTTGTCTAGGACCCTCTCCACCAAAGCTTGGAAAGATCATTTCGTGGTGGCATTCTTAGGTGGACGTCTTCCCTCCTAATCTTTATAGTCTCCGCCCTGCTACTATTACTTCTTTCAGAATTTTTCCAAACTTATTTATAGTAAAACTATATTATGTTCTCCCTCCTAACTTGAATTTTTTCTCAAGAAATAGAAATCAATAGTTATAAATGGAGTGCCTTTTGCATGTGAAAACCTCTGAGGGAATAACAAATATAAAAGGCCAGTTGTCCATCTTTCTGTTCTTTGTCTTGGTCTGTAAAGAAGGGTCGGAGGTGTGAAAAGACCAGAAATCTGTGACAACTAAAGGTGGTGTCGTGCATTACCCTGGGCCAGACCCTGTCCTGGAGGGGTGAAAAGCCATATAGGAAGTTAAGGAATCACTGACAACATTGAAATATTATCTGGAGATTAAAATTAATGTTGTGTTTTCTGAATTTGAGGACCATCCTGTGGTTTTGTAAGAGAATATTATTTTTCTTAGGAAATCCACAACTGAAACAGTACACAAGGCACAACAGCTGGAACGTCCTCTCAAATGGTTCAGAAAAAATAAAAGTACGTGTGCATGTAAGCAGTAAACACAGATACAGAATTTCTGTAGCTGTATCTTTTCTGTGTGCGTGAAATGATTCCAAAATAAAATTTTAAATCCAAAACTGGAAGCGACCAACACGGCACATGCTGGTCAGTCATCTAACTAGTTTATCAACAGTGCAGCCCCCAGTGCGACTCGCGTAATTTCCCCCTAAACTGTGTAAAAACATTGTCCCCCTCTCTTTTTTAAAACACATTTTGAATGAACTTCTGCATCCAAAAAAATCAAACTCAAGCTGTTTCTCCCAATTCAGAGATCTCAGCAACATAATGTCCCTCCTGGGGGCACCCCCAGCACTCCGCCGAGGGTGCTCTGCGCTGACAGAGCCTCCAACACAGACGTGTCTGCTCAGACCGAGAAGTCGCTGAGGACGGAGGGTCCCGCCCCATTTCCCACCTTGGTCGAAAGTTTAGCCAGCTGATTTATCAGAACAATGTTGTCTTGTTTTGACATCTCCCAAGGGCCTCAGCGGCTGATGGCAACTCTTCACATCCCTTCGGGGATTTTGTAGGACACACCACTGATGGTTTGCTCTTTGGGTTCCAAGTTTGTCATCACTATTAAATCTTGAATTCCTTGGAAATACATGTCATTAATTTTTGTCCCCAAATCAGTGATTTAATAAATGCCATAGTAAGATAATACTAAGTTATGTTAATATTTAAGGTCTTCCTTGAGAATTATTCTTAAATATTGTTTGAAATAAATTTATTTTAGGCAAGGGCATGCACACCAGGGATGATTTTCAGTGCCAAGCCAAGGACCTCCTCCAGGTGAAGCGAGGCTGGAGAGGGTTTTAAATGGGAGTGATGTTGCCAGAACCGTGTGTGTTTGAGAGGGATCAGGGCTGGTGAGTGAGGGAAATTTCGAGGCATGAGCTGCCATCAGTGGTGATGGGGGGTGGACTCAACAGGTATTTGGGGGCTGGCGCTTGTAGGGGGAGGCTGGCGACAAGGGGAAGTGAAGATGACTTCAAGGTTGCACACCTGCGAGATATCCATGGGAAAACACCAAGCCGTGTCTCTGCCACTGACGGAGCAGTGGGCTGTGGCGTTCCAGGAAGTGGAACTACCCGGAATCCGGAAAGGCACCGAGAGGCCAAAAGTCACTGTGATCTGGGACAGATTATTCCTCAGGCCTCGGAGAGATGAGCTGTGGAAACTGAGAGAGCAAAGGGCGACCTTTATCTGCTGTAGGAACAGAATGAACTGTCTGGCTTTGTCCTGCCCTCCCAGCACACGGCGCAGTTATCCAGGATCCTGGGGGCCCAGCACAGTTTTTGGTCCCGGGGGGCACTGGGAAGAAACTGTCAAAGAAGAGGCAAACATTAACCAGGTGTTTATCACCCCAGCATGTCGCCTTGAACACAGTTGGCTTTAGGTATAGATTTGTGGAGTGAATTAGTCAATGATTCTGGAAGGCCCAGAGAAAATAACTCCATGTTTACATAGCCTTCATGAGGATGGTGGTTGTTCACTTTTTTTTTTTTAAAGATTTATTTATTTATTTATTTATTTATTTATTTATTTATTTTTAGAGAGGGGGAAGGGAAGGAGAAAGAGAGGGAGAGAAACATCAATGTGTGGGTGCCTCTTGCATGCCCCCTACTGAGGACCTAGCCCACAACCCAGGCATGTGCCCTGAGTGGGAATTGAACCGACCACCCTTTGGTTTGCAGCCTGTGTTCAATCCACTGAGCTACACCCTGGCTGTTGTTCACTTTTTTAAAAAACGTATTTTTTAGAGAGAGGGGAAGGGAGGGAGAAAGACAGGGAAACATCAGTGTGCTAGTGAAACATCTATCAGTTGCCTCCACGTCCCCAACTGGGGACCTGGGCTGCAACCCAGGCGTGTGCCCTGTAGGGAATCAAACTGGCAACCTTCTAGTATGTGGGACGATGCCCAACCCACGGAACCACACCAGTCAGGGCTTGTTCACTCTTTTTGCCTGCTGTTTTCTCCTGCTGTCCTCACGGTCACCTGGAATGTGAACTCAGCCTATTAGTAACATTCTGAGCACCACCTAAGGCTCCTCCCTTCTCTTTGGAAGAAAAGGAAGCTGCAGCAGAGTAACCCTCTCCACTCCTTACCTCCTCACTCTCCTGTGCCCGTACCACTAAGAGGAACAAAAGAAATGGCATTTCTGGAACTCAAGAGTAGGGCATTGAAATTTGCAGCTAGGTAACCAAGCGTTTGGGCAGCATTCCAGGAGAGGCCCCATCTTTCTCCTTCCCTTGCTCTGACTTGACTTCAAGCCTGGAAGTATTCTGGAAAGAGCTCTAGTTTCAAGAACAGGAGACAGTCAAGGCACTGGCTCTGTGGGCCCCACTTCCCGGGGCTCCCCCCACCTTCCACTGAAAGCAGCTCACTCATGCCTGTCTGACACACTAGATCAGGGTTTCACGTCAGGTTCCATTTGAACAGGACTTCCGTGTGAGGGAAAACAAACTGGACAACGTTTAAACTTTAATCAAGTTCGAGTGATTCCCGAGTTAGGCAGACCGAGTTCTGGGGCAAAGCAGCGTGCTGCTTTTGGAGGAAGAGAGCATGATTAAAAAAACCTTAAAAAAATCTCTAGAGAGCTAGCAAATGGCCAGAATCCAGCAATTCGGGGTTTATTCCTGGCTTCCCCACCAGCAGGCGCGTTTGAGCCCCTTGTCTCCAGCGCAGGGTTTTGGCGGGTCTGACGTGCTGTGCTGCAGAGTCAGACCTGCACTCCCGGACAGGGAGGCAGATGGCCCAGACCTGAGGTGCCCCCTCCCGCCCCCCCTCCCCCTGGCCATGGGTAGCTTTGGAGCCCGCATGTGCAGAGGTGGGGGGTTCTGTGGGCAGGAGGGCCCAGGGCAGGGCAGGCAGGGTGTGGCTTTCTGCGCCCCCTCCTGAGACGCCCAGCCCTCCCCAGCATGGGGTCTCCTTCCTCTGAGAAGGCCTAATTCAGGTGCTGCCTCCCTTTCCAGGTCCATTTGTGAGTTTCAGGGAAAGGGTTCTGATAAACGCCCCTCACTTTTGCTGATGGAAGATAAGAATGTTAAGGAGTATTTTCAGGGGCTCTAAACCTCAGACCCTGTATCAGGCAGTTTAGGTTCCAGAAAGAGGACTTCTTGGTAGCAACTTTTTAATTGAGATATAATTGATATATGAGATATAAACTTCCTTATAAAAAATGTACAACAAAAAAACGAATTTTTTTAAATGTACAAGTGAGGGTGGGAGGGAAGGAGAAGCAAGCCCTCACCCCACGTGCGGCTGGTGGTTCTTTTCCTCCGAGTACTCTCTCTGAGAAGTTCTGACCCCTCCCTCCCGCCAGGCCCCTTACCCACAAAAGATCATGTAAAACTGCTGATTCCTCCAAATGTAAATCTTTAGTGGTGATTTAAATCCCACCTTCTCTCCAACACCCAGCCCTCCAGGGTCTCCCTGTCCTCTGGATCCCTGCAGCAGTTGGTTGTTGTACCAGCCCAAATAGCCCTCCATTCTCTACTCGTTTATTATTTTCTCTTTCATGTGTTTTATTTAATATTATCTTCCCAACTAGCCCATGGGCTTAGAGACTGTCTTCTATGAGGTACGCACGGGTGGTCAGTGTTGATGAGCTGGCCTTTCTCCACAGTAGGCTGCCAAACAGGAATTGTCGTGGTCAGTCCCTAGTTCTCTAAGGAGCTCAGGGTGCCCTTTGAAGTGAGAAAGAGCTCCAGCCCTGGCCCATGTGCCTCAGTTGGCTGCATGTTCTATGGCAAAGCAAAAGGTTGCTGGTTGGATTCCAGCATGGGGCACATGCCTGGACAGCAGGCCCAGTTGGGGCGCATGCAAGAGGCCACCGATTGATGTTTCTTTCACACATCATGTTTCTCTCCCTCTCTTCCCCCCGCCCCCTTCCCCGATCTCTAAAAATAAAATCCTGGAAGGAAGAAAGGGAGGGAGGGCTGGCTCCAGAACAGGCACACTGACCTTTCCTGCTAGAACCAGCTCAAGGTGCAGTGGTTTTCATCACGTCTTGCAAGTTCTGAGGAACTCACTCCCTGGGTCTTGTAGGCTGAGTCAGCAGCCCTGTGGTATTTGTCCCTTCCTTACTCTTACCTGTCATGTCTGAGTTTCAGGCTGCAAGGCCAGCCAGACAGCCAGCCAGGGGCTGCAGTGGCTGTGGGTTTACTGAGAGACACCACCACAGCCTCTGTGCTTGGCATGGGGACCCAGAGAGGCTCTAGAATGACAGTGGAGCCTGGCAAGAAGGTGGGAAGGCAGAAACAAGAGCAGGATGTAGAAAAATTGAGACTCAGAGGTTAGAGAACGGGGCAGGAGGCAAGTGGCATTGTGGGGTCGAATTGAAACAGCCATATGGCCCAGGGCAAGGTGGAGGAAAAAAGACCCAACTCTGCTCAGATTCCCCCCAAATGCGTTCCTCCTCCACCCCCTGTCCCCTCGCACACAGGCACGCACACATGCACCATCATCACCCACGCAGACAACGGAGCCAGCAGGAGAGCATGTGCACACCTCACAGGCTCCGACCCTTTGAGCAAGCAGCCAGGGAGGCCAGGTCACTGTGACATTACACTGTGGCCCCGCAGTGACCTAGTCAGCAAAGCCCGGGGCCTGTGGGGCTTTGTGCTGAGTCACAGACGGTTCCACTCCTGGAACCTCTGGAGCTGCCCCCCAAGTTGTCCTGTCCACCCAGCCCCTGCGCAGTGGGAGGCCCTTTGCTTGTTTTCCAATTCATGCAGGTTCACAGGGTCAGGTCCTGGAAAAAAAGGGGCTCTCTGAACGTGGCCTCCAATAGGCTTTTTTCTAATCCACTCAGACACACTGTCTCCAAAGTGTCTTTTCTGCTCTGTGGTACCAGAGCCTGGCCCCAGACTCACTCCCAGAGGGCCTCTATGCCCAGCGAGTATAGTCTTTTCTGTGTGTACCAAGTGTGTTTTTCTGGAGGGGAGGGACAGCTACACTAGGGTGCACCCTCACACCTGTCTCCAGGCCTGACCTAAGCTCTGTTGAGACAGCCAGACTTACTTGCCTCTTTGTGCCTGTTTTAAGATTCTAAGTTGTTTTCTCACTGCAGTTCTCACACCTCCCTAGGCGGGCCGCAGCTTCTTGTCTCACTATTTAAATCTGAGACAAAAAGTGGTGAAATCAAGTATATTCATTCATTCATTCAGCAAATACTTACAAATTGCCTGTCCACCAGGCTTGTTTCATGTGCTAGTCCAAGCCACCTTCGTCTCTTACCTGGACTCTTCAAAAACCCTCAGCCTGGTCTTACCACCTCCTCTACCCTTGTCCCCCTGCATTATCGTACGGCTATGAAACGGCTCTTAGGGAGCAAGTCAGATGATATCTTCTGCTCAGAACTTTTCCTTGGCTTCCCTTCTTTCTCAGAATAAAACCCAGCTCCTAAAGTAACATACAAAGCCCAACCCAGCTCTCTCTCTGTACTCTCTCCCTCTTTCTCTGCTCCAGTCATTCCAGCCCGCCAACTTCATCCAAGCCCCAGGGCCTTTGCACTAACTGCTCTGTCTACTTAGAATGGTCTTCCCAGGCCCTGCATGGCTGACTCCTTGTCATTTCAGTCTCAGCCTCAGTATCATCTCCACGGAGAGCCTGCCTTGACCAGCCAGTTTACAGTAGGCACTCAATCATTTGCTATTATTTCATCCCCTGGTTTAATTCTGTGCATAGTCATTTCACTATCTTATTGTTTGACTGTTTATGTATCTTATTGTTTGTCTCCCTCCACCAGAACAAAAGGATTTTTGTCTGTTTGATTTGTTCCTGAATTCCTAGAACCTGGCACTTAATAGATGCTCAACAAAAATCACTGTTAGATAATCAGCTTAATGCAGGAATGGAGGGATGTATCAATCACAGTAGTTAAACACAATGAAGAGATTAATGTTTTCAGAATCAGACTAAGGCTTGACTTGGAGCTATTTGAATTCAAATTGTGAAATTGCCCTGAGGGGGGCGGGTCTTTGTTCTGGCTGATTAGATCAGCTACCTTAGGCCCCCACCTCTTCCCAGAGACTTTTATTCAGTAGGGAGCTAATAGAACATCTACTAAATGTTCTGCTGGCTGATCCTGGACTAACTCCACCTTTCCCTTGCCATTCCACCCTGGCCAGTGCTGGGTGGAATTTCTTGGGCAAGTATTTCCACCCTGGGGGCCCAGGGGCCTAGCACAGGGAAGACCCTTGAGTTGATCCTCAGGAGGTAGTCAGGGCACTGGAGCCAGTGCCGAATGAATCTACAGGAAGGCAAAGGTTGGTGGCAGCAGCTCTGAGAATGGGCCCCTCCCCCCGGGGCCCCTGTCTGGCAGTCTCTTCACTGCTCTTAGTAGGCCGGGGGGGGGGGGGGGGGGGGGCGGGGGGGGCGAGGGGGCGGGGGCGCGGGACAACAGCGTTATCCTCTGCCTGCTTCTCCATTTTACCTCTTTGAATCCTCACTCCACTCTGTGAAATACATTTTTTGGTATTTTCTCCACGTTAAATATGAAGAAGCCCGAATTCAGAGTTGAAGTCAAGGACCCAAGGTCTTGTGGAAGATGTGTGGAGCCAGAACTGGAGCCTTGGTTCCCGTGCTGCCTAAGGCCTTGCCCTTTCAACACCTCTTCTAAGACACGAACGGGAGTCCCAACCCAGCCTTCAGGTTCGAAACCTGGGTGTTGATAGAAAGGGCGTGTTGAAGATCTAAACTCACTGCTGTGTTTGAAAGGAAGACCCTGGGACCAGAGCCCAAGAAAATGGATTGGGACCTAAGAGTGCAGATAAACAGAGTCCGTCCTTGGGAAGGGAATAGAATAGAACTGTGGTCCCCAGGGCAGTTGTAGTAGCGAGGGATGGCAGCCCGTCCTGCTTCGAGGCTGATCGTGCCCCCATTTGCCAGCCCCCTTCCTGGATGAAGGGACTCACATGACTCAAGGGTTTGGAAGCCTCTAATTTACAGACGTGGAATCTGAAGCCCAGAAAAGGTCTGATTTCCCCAGGGTCACATAACTGGAGGGGAATGAGGTCTAAACCCAGGCGCACTGAGACACAGAGCAGCACTTCCCTGCTGTTCCCCAAGCCTTGATTTACAGAAAGGAAGTGACCGAAATATAGGGTACCCACAGAATAATCCGGACTCCAGGGTGGGCAGAGGTGGTGCTGTGGGTGAGGGCCGAGGAACGGGAACACCACTCTGAAGGGAGGGCTTGTAGGAACTCCAACATCCCAGGGGCAGGAAGAACAGGGTGTCCTGGGAAACCAGACATCTCCCAGCACTAAAGCCACAGCCTGTCCGCTGCGCTGTCTCCCAGGTGGCCCTCTCCCAGAGCTGTGCGGTGCTCACCAGCACCGTCAGGCAATGTCACTGTTGGGAGGGCTCCAGGGGAGGAAGCACAAGGAGTTAGGAAGTGCAGCGCCCCAGCTGACCTCTGGCACTGCTCAGACTGACTGAGGGAGGATGGCTGTTGAAGGAAGACAGCTACATGGGAACTAGTTAGTTCTCTCTTCCCATTTATTCCTTCAACATGAAGATGCGTGATCAAGGCAGGAGCCGGTGTTCCTCCCCTGCACATCCCCTAGCTTCGGTGGCCGTCTTGCGGAGCCTGTTAACCAGGTACCAAATTGCCTTTCCCATCAGTTGCTGTCCCGGAAAGCCTGGGCTCCTGACATTCACCTGTGTCTCAGTGGGTGCGTCACTGGCGGCTGGCTCCCTGACATGCAAAAACAGACGCAAACTAATGCTCTTGCCTTAAATCTGGGAGCAGGTTGCCACTGCCACTGAGTACCTGGCTAGGCCTGGTTGCTAGGGTGATGGCATTTTTTCCACAGCCTCCCAGTGATTAAGCCCAAGAGAGACAACAACAGGCTCCTCTTGAGGAAATGAGGGTCATTTTTGTATCACTTGGCTTCCACGGTTGTTCCCGAAAGCCAAGCTCCCTGGGCCCAAGGCACCAGACCCCTGTGGGTGACGCTGAGCCCACAGTCTGGGGCCAAGGCCATCTGGTTCTGACATTGCTGGCAGAGTTTTTCTCCCTCTTTAGTCAGGGCAAGCCCAGTACCCAAGTGATCCTCAGTCTCCTGCTCGTGGGCGCGACTCTGCTCTCCTGTGCTTTCCTTTTCTGACCTCGGGAGCCTCCCCTTTCCATGGTTTGGCCTCATCGGGAGGCAGGATCCCTCTTTTCACCATTGCAACAGTCTTCCTTTGTGAACCTAAGCCAGTGTCGAGGGGCAGGGTCACCTCTCTGTCAGGGGTGACCCAGGCTGGCCCTTCCCAAGCACGCCATCCCACCTTGTGTTGACCCTGACCACTGCCCTTTCTCCATCCACATCGTTCAGAGAACCAGTCTTCTTCCTCTGGCCCCAACATTCAAATGACTGTCAACTCTGCACTGTCACCACAGAGCTGCTGCCCTCAAAAGTACATCTGGCCACTCTCATTGCCCCTCATTCTTCAGCATCCTGCTGTTACCCCTGGAGGTGCAAAGGGTGATGTCAGAGACATAAGAAGCCCCCGTCCCGCCCACAACACCCTCCCAGCACTCGAGTCTCTCATGGTGACAGCCTGGGCTTCCTTGTCCTGCCGCTCTTTGGATGACAAGAATCCACACTGCAGGAGCCCTCACAGGCAGAGGACCAGAAGGGGAGGTGGCCCTGGCAGCGCCAGGGCATGACTGGGAGGATTTGTATCTGTGTGTATGGGGCGTGTGTGTGCATTTGGATCAACGTGGAGGTTGGCGTCTGATGAATGTGTGTGCCTCTCAGGACAGCCTTTGTGAGGAGCTCACGGAAGCAGTCTGGATGTGAACACACATGTGGGTACCACGAGGAGAATGGGATTTTACAAGACACACTCTGGCCAGTTCAGTGCTGCATCATGATTAGCGAGAGAAATCCCCCCTCCTCCTGCCTAAATGAGCAGGAAGTCCTCACTGTGCTTCAGTCATTCAGCTTTCAAAAGTGATTTCTTCTGAGGCTGGTCTGCAGGAAGAAAGGCAGGGGCCATCAGGTGAGAATCAGAGACAAAGATTGGCCTTACCAGAAGTGTCTGCCTGTCTGTCTCTGTCTCTCTCTCTGTCTCTTTCTTCCTCTCCACTTCTCTGTCCCACCTCCGGCTGAAGTACCCAAGTTACTGGGGGATGACCAAAGATCTTGGTTTGGGGCATATCTTAAAATGGACTTTCAAAGTATTTTCTTGGGGTTTTAAGCATGAAACAGCTGGTGTTTGGTCAGAGTACAGATTGGGCACCTGTCACAGGGAGACCCAAGTTACAAGTGGCTTAAACAAGATAGCAACTTATTTCTCCCTCCCCACGTAAAAGGCTCGGTGGCCTGCTGAGATGGCTCACAATCATCAGGGCCCCACACCTCCTTTGCTGGTGCTCTGCCATTTCCAGTAGGCCTGTCCCTCTCATGTCCCAAGGGGGCAGTTCCAGCTCCCACTGCCACACCATCCACAACCCAGTGAGCAGGAAGGCCGGCAGGGAGGGGCCCACCTGCAGGTTACACAGTCACTTCCAGCAGTAGCTCATCAGCCAGGACCCGTCACGCGCTGCAGGGCTCAGCAAATGAGGCTTATGGGCACAGCTAAAGAGTCTACTTCTGTGTAAGGGGGGAAGATGGATTTGGGGAGATAGGACCTTCGCTTCTCACTGTCTCTCATCTTCTAGTTTTCACACAGGT
Organism: Glossophaga mutica; assembly: GCA_039655065.1. Lineage (NCBI taxonomy): Eukaryota > Metazoa > Chordata > Mammalia > Chiroptera > Phyllostomidae > Glossophaga > Glossophaga mutica. The sequence continues at coordinate 143,287,725 of CM077308.1, forward strand.
ACTAATTACTGAGTTCCTGGAAAGTTCTAGCTGCCTGCTCAGAGCTGCAGACACAGAGATAAATAAGATAGAGCCTCCGGCCTTAAACTGTTGGGAATCTACCCTCTCAGATGTTTTTCCAACTAAAGTCAACAGGTTTCCTTTTATTTGCATCCAAATTGTTTTTTTTTTGTTTTTTTTTTTTTTTTAGCAGCCCACATTTTATAAGGAAAAAGTAATCGGTAATCAACAATAAGAATTTTTATTTAAATTTTTTCACTAACCTGTTTAGTTGCTTATCTCCATTGCATTTCTTAGGACCACACTTACCACCCAAAATGCAAAAAATAACAAAAAACAAAAAAGCAAAAACCACCTTTATCAGGAAATAAGACTGCAAAGCTAGTGATTGCATTGCCCGTAGTTAGAAGTTACTAGAAAGGTATCTCTTTAGTGGGGGAATGGGGGAGACCACACTTAGAAGAGACCTGAGAACGAGGACACGGAGAAGAGTCCAGAGGCCACCTCCTCAAGTACAGCCTCCCTGTCCCTCCTGTGTGCTGTGGCCCACGCTGGTCTTCCGCCTGCACTGTCCCCATCCACTGGTGTTGGTGCCACTGGTCCCACAGACCCCACCCACACCACACCCCTTTCCACACAATCTTCCAGGTCTTTGTATTCTCTCCTCTTCTGTGCGACCCTGTTTAGCCTTTATATAGTTTCCTGGTTATGATCCCACCCACAATAGAAGCTTTTTAAGGGCAGAAGCCTCCATCACAGCAAAACTGGGCAGGCTGAATTCTTGACTAGGTCGCGTCCAGCTGGTGTATTGCTCCTCAAACACGGTGGGGCCTTTTTGGTGGTGAGTGCGGGTTTGGGGTTTAAGGTGGGCGGCTCCACTTGGGTCGGGGTCCCCACGCAGCCAAAGCAACGAGCCCAGTGGTCCCCAGTGAGCCAGCACCGAGTCTTCATGGTCAGGCTGGACGGGGGCGAGCAGGGGCTCCCCGAGCAATCCAGTTCCATCACACCAGACAATGAAAATGCCCCTCTTCTTTCAAAGGCTGGTCATAGAACATGGTGGTGCTGCTTCAGAGCTGCGTGTTAATTTTTTTCAAAAGTAAAAGAAAAAAATCAGATTCCTGCCCTCTCCTCCCACTTAATCTGTTCCAAATGAGAGCTTTGTGGAGGAAAACTCCCCAGAACCTCCTCTGTTAAGCAAATTGGTTTCTGCTGTGGAGCGGGGCTGGGGCGGGGAAATGGAGGTAGGAAAATATATGGAACCTGACATAAAGAGTTCGGTTTGTGTTTGGAAAAGGATTCGGGTTGTTTTCAGGGTTTGTGTTACCGCTTGGGCGTGTGTGAAGCAGCAGAAGGGAGCAGCACCCCGACCCACAGCCTTGTGGGCTTTTCATTCAGTTCCTCCTGCCTGGGCCGAGCCCTGTTAAAGATGCCTCGCTTGGCAGGCTGACCGAGGAACCTTCCTTCATAAATAACTCTCTGGGGGAGACAGGAGTGATAACAGACGTTTTAAGTGGGAGCCGGGCGCCTCAAGCCCTTGAGAAAGGCCGTGCCTGGGCCCAGCTCCGGGACTGTCCGTGCCAAGGCAAGCAAGCGAGCTTCCAGTTCGCACCTCAGTTGCTCTAATGCTGCTATTCCTCCGACCTTTCTGACCAGCAGGGAGATTGAGGCTCTGATTGTGAGTGCTGTTTTTATTTTTCATATTCTATTTCGGTACTTGAGCCGTAGTTATAAAATATACGCTAAAAAATGTGGGCAGTGCACCCACAATACCCCGGAGACTGTCCAGATGCAGTGTCAGGGCTGCTCCCAGCTGCGCCCCTGTCCCCACCCCGGCCGTTCCAGGAGGGCCACGGGGCAGGGAGGGGAGGGGACAGTGGGGACAGCAGTGGCTGGAAGAGACTGGTTGAACTGTGAGCAGAATCTTGGCCAAGTATTTTAGATTTGACTCTGAGAAGTTGGTGGGAATGTTTTGCTGGTGGCTTCCTAGGCACACAGTGAGGAGTCAGAACTCTTAGAAGCAGAATTCCTAGTTTCAGATAAAAGGCTCACTCATCTCCATATGTACAAGTCCCCTGCCGCCCCGCCCCCCATCTTCCCTCATCGTCCAGCAGAAGGTGTGTACGGCATGGTATTTAGGTAAAAACAATGAACGTTTCTTTCATTCACCACCATTTGCTGTTTGTCACATTCGTGTCACCATATAAATCAGAAAATGGGCATAAGAAATCTTCCCAGGTGTTGACCTTCCCTTGTTCTCCAGCCAGTTCCAACCACCAAACCCCCACCCCGCAACACTCTTGCTTTTTTTCCCCATACTCCTCCCTGCCCTTCTGTTCATCCAACCAGAGTAGATCTAGTATCTTCTGACGTCGTTTCCCCCTCGGTTACAAGCAGTGCTGGGTCTTTTTGAACAGACTTGTCCATAAATCTTAGATTGTTTTTCATCTTTGAAAAAGCCACTTCTATCAGCAAGTCATTATTCACATGTAAAGGTCAGGGAAAAGTTCACCAAATTTCAAACTTCAATTTCTTTTCACTCTATTTTACAACATCCACTCCCCAGAAACCACAGAAACTTTTAAAAATCAGTCCCAAGAGGCGAAGTGCCCTGTGACAGAGCTTGCTAGAACCAGGGCCAGCCACCTAGGAATGGAGGGTGGGGAGAATAGGGGAGAGTGAGGGTGTGTTTGCCTAGATTGGAGCTGGCTGGCTCTAATCCCCAGGGGAAGATAATCTCAGCGTCTCAGAGAACTACCCACCCACTGTTCTCATGTTAGAGTGGTGGGTTTGGTGGGTGGGAAGATTTGGGGAGACAGGTGATATTTATAATGAAAGGCTTAACTTAGCCGTTACTATAAATTAGAAATAAGGAATATAGTATAATATAGCTAATGGCTAGAGTGCGCTTCAATTCCATGTTATATCAGCTCAAGGAAAGATGGAGGGAAAGTGGAAGGAGGGAAGGGGTGGGGCTGGGGCAGAGAAACAGATCCCCAGTCAAGGACCTGCCTGGCTCTTTGTGTCCTTCTGCTTTGTCATCCCCAGCATTTTGGCTTTAACCTCATGCTTATTCTCATGGTTGCAAGATGGCTGTTGCACGTTAAAATACCGCCCCAATATACTAAGGAGGAAGGAAAGAGCAAGAACTTAAAATAATCTTACCTCGAAGCTCTTTTTATCCAGGAAGAAAAAAATGTCCCCAAAGCCCCCAGCAGATATTCCTCTATGTATTTCTGGCCAAGTCTGGGTCCATGGCCACTGTAGCTACCAGGGTGGGCTGAGAGAGGGGGAGTCACGTGAAGGAGAGTGAGATGCACCAGACACAGAACCTGCAGCAGGACCCATCACCTCCCAGAGCAGAATCGGACATCTGTTAGCAAGGAAGGGGGATGGCTGTTGGGGGGCTACTGGGTGAGGACTTAGGGTGTACCAGGGAGTGCCGTGACACGTGTAGGTAACTGTGAGTCCAGCACGAGGAGTGGAGAATGTGAGTGCGCTTGGGGCAGGGAGAAAACGAGCCGCAGAGAGGTCAGGGCCAATTCTTCAAAGGGCAAGAATGCCCTGCGGATCCCTTGACTGTCTACAGGAACCTTTCCAAGTTCTAAGTAGGAAGCTGAGGAGATCATTGCACGTTACCTAGAAGAGGGGAGGGAGGGACAGTAGTGACCTCTACAGCAGAGATTTTCATACCTCAGTGTTGCCTGAGGCTCCTGTGAACAGGAGTCGTGAACAGGAGTCTCTGATTCAGTAGGCCTAGGGAGGCCGCGCAATTGTGCATTTCTTATGAACTCCCAGGTTGTGTTGATGGCAGTTGATCAGGAGACCATGCTCAGACCTGACTGGTGTGGCTCAGTGGGTTGGGCATCATCCTGCAAACTGAAAGGTTGCAGGTTCGATCCCTGGTCAGGGCACATGCCTAGGTTTTGGGCCAGGTCCCCAGTTGGGGCATGTGAGAGGCAGCCAATTGATGTTTCTCTTCCTCCCTCCCTTCCCCTCTCTAGAAAAATTAAAACAAAAAACCTTTTTTAAAAATCAATAAATGAAGAAGAGGCAAAAGATAAAAACCAAGCACTTTGTAGAAGAAAAGAAAGCCACAAACAGTACACAGATGAGAAAAATGCTCATCTTGACGACTGATAAACGCCAACTAGAACAACAGCGCCCTGTTGTTTTCCTCCTGCCTTACTGGCCGTGAATCGAGAGACTTGCCCTCCCCCAGAATTGCTAAGGCTCTGCAGGCACAGGCGTGATCTCAGCGAGCGGGACTGTGACTTGGCGAGTTATTGGAGGGAGCGTAATGGTATCCACAGAAATGTTAAGTGCATGCACCGCAGGATCCAGTAATTCCACTTCTAGGAATGTACCCTGTAGAAGGGTGTGCACGTGTGTAAAGATACATGTACAAGGTTATTCCTTTCAACACTGCTTATACCAGGAAAAGGAGCGACCTCAATGTCCACCAAAGGATTAGTTAAACAAACTTTGATAACATCCACATACCACGTGGCAGTTATAAGTAACAGAGTAAACCTCTAAGAACTGACATGGATACCTCTGTATCCATGATGTGCCCTTGCCTGAAAAAAAAAGCAAACAGTGGAACAGAATGTATGGAATGAACCCATTGTAGTCTATAATCATAGTAGCTATTATTATATATTAAATATAAATACATAATTCTTTTAAGTCCAGGAGGCCATGTATTACGAATTCCATCTCCAGTACCTCCTGGGACCTGGCCAGGAGCATAAATGCATGAACTGGCAGGGTGTGCAATCCGCGGAAATAGTAGGGGCGAGGGGGATAGAGGAGTACCTGCCGACTCGGTCGTAGCCAATTGCTGCAGTGTGTAACTTCACCGTGACCCTCCCCCGGAGTCCTGTGAGCAGCAACTCTTTCTGTTTCAGCCCCAAGGTGGCTTCTTGGCCCCTTGGCAAGGGCAGTGGCCACTGTCAGCCTTGCTTTAGGTCCTGTTCAACAAGAGCTAGGTGAACCTGGAGCTTCTGGTTGAGGAACATCCCTCTACCCTGGGCATGGTGGCACGAGCTCAGTCAAGTCACTCAAAAAGTCTTAGTGACCGAAATTGAGTAAGATTTTTTTAGCACCCTACGATTTATGGACAGTGTTTTGTTTTGGCTTTGTGTCCCTTCATGTTCTGCAAGGTCGCCCTCTACCTCAGAACCTCCAGACTCTTCCAGTATCTTCAGGCAGTCCCACATGGGCCAGATTACCCTCAATCCCAGCACCACCCTGTACGGAGTTACTCTTTTCAGCCTCCGTAACCCTCCACAGGGAGGGGGCCAGCACAATCTCAGCGGTCCTGGAGGAGGACAGCAGGAGACTAACGGCTCGAGGAGGGGAAAACTTGAGAACTGATATCCCCCAGTTGCTGATTTCTACCCTGCTTAGCAGAATTTCCGTGCCACTTCACTTCTCATTTCCAAAGGTGACCTTCAACTTGATCTCCCCCATGACCCTCAGTGTAGACATTGGCCTGGTCACTGAGGCCCCAGTCCAAAGAATGGTTTGGCCTCTGGTGCACGGTTGCCACATTTAGCAAATAAAAATACAGGACACCCAGTTAAATTTGAATTTATAAAGCACACATAATTTCCTTGTACAAGTATATGCCCTATGCAAATTTGGGACGTACTTATACTAAAGTTATTCATAGTTTACCCAACATTCAAATTTAGTTTAATGTCCTCTGTTTAATCCAGCAACTCTTCTCCAGTGGGCTCATGTGGCTCCCCCATCCCAAGAAGGGGGACCTCAGAAATAAAGAGTAGTAGAAGCTGTAAGTAAGAGTTACCCACAAACAAGCCTTGCCATTAAGGGTCACCGCACCCCAGCCCCACTGAACACCCCCCTTTTTGTGCCTCCTCTCTCCTCTCTCCTGCTTCCCCGCATCTGAGCTTGGGCCTGGGGCTTGTCCCCGGGCTTTCTCTCCCTTAGTCGGTGGCTTTCCCCTACACTCACCTCTCCTCCTTTTTCCTCATTTTGTTCTCACTGGTCCGTAACATGTAATTAAAGTTTACATATTTTGAGTGTTGGTTATAATTACTAAATAAGGCTTTGTGTTCCTTTCTGTAATTTAAACAGCAGGAGAATTTAACTTTGTGCATGTGTTTCATTTTCCTTTCATTGATAGTGGCCTTAAGTTCATTTTTAGCTATGTGAATGAATCATTGACCTTCACCTTGAGTGGAAAGGTCTCCCATTTCCAGAATGACCTCATATGCATTCCTGAGATGCCAACGGGGAAGGTGGGAGTGGAGTAGATTGAGGGGGAGGACAATGGGGGATGCCACTAAGTTGACCCATTCAGGGGAGAAAGAGGCTTGGAAACCTCCTGTACTGCCCCAAAGCCTAGCTTTTCGGAACTGGGCCCAGCTGTCCAAGGCGGGGCATACTTCTCTCCTCTTCGTGACTAACCACCCGATGACTTACTAATGAGAAGCAGCCCCTAATGAGCAGCGAAGAACACACTCTGGAGCTAATGACTGGGACTCCAGTGGCCTTCTACTTCTGTTCTTTGCCTTTCCCAATGACACTTGAAGCTGACACTTGAAAGCCTCCGCTTCCGGGCTTTCTCCCCCAGACAAGTGGGGTCTGGGCAGTTTCCTGAGCTGCTGCCACAATAGAAACTCAGGTTTCTTGTTGCTGCAGAGGGACACTCCTTGCCTTTGTTTCTCTGTCCCCACTCTCCACCCACCAACGAAGGGACCTCTGCCCATAACCAAGGAGGTACTGTCCCATCTGGAAGGAAGACCTCTGAAGGGCAGTGCCATGTTGGAGAGACAGTAGTGACCTGGGATCAGAGCCACCTCTGTTCTGAACCAATTGGTTCTACTCTCTTGGCCTGAGTTTCAACATCCTTAAAATGGTGGTAATCACGTATCTCACAGAATACGCTATATGAAAATATGAATAAAAACTAATGTCAAAAAGTGAACAAGTTTCCATCCCCAATCCACATGCTAAATCATATTCTTTTTAGTGCTGGAAACCAAGAAATTTGCTATTTGTTATAGAATCGTTTTTATTTACCAAAGAGAGAAACTTACCACTTTATTGTGAAGGTATCTTTATATTCCTTCTATTATAGATTCACAAACACCTAGGTATTCCCTGCTGTCTCTCTTTCAGGCGGGAGAAAATTTAAAAGAGGCTGAGGGAATAGGTATGTCTCCTTGACATTGTATCATGTGTTTCAATAGAAAGGACTTTGGCTCTTTCAAAAGTTTGACCTAGCAGTTTGTGACCAACTCGAGGTATCTTCTTTACTCTGCAGAGGAGGCAGCCACGTGAGTTGGAGTTCAGCACTTGCCAAATGGCTGTAGCTACCCAAAGAATTTTGGATCCGATCACTCAACTTTGATGGGAATAAAATAACAAAGCCTCACCCACCCAGAGTCTGTTGCCTTTTGCTGAGCAAAGTCATGTCAGCCGTTCAGTGCAGAGGCTTTACCCCAGCTGGAAACCCGATAATGAGTGAGGCTTAAGAATCTGAGCTTCCCAGAGTGTGTGGGAAACTGAGCGTTAGAGGCCACAGCATTCCGACTCTGATACTTGGACGGAGCTTGTGCATTCCCTTGGTTACAGCCACTTGGGGCTGCAAATGGCACGGAGGTTCAGCCAGAGCCTTGTCTCAGCAGTTACTGAGAGGCCCAGGCCCGTGGTCACCTTGAAGTTTTGTTCAGTCCTCCCCTTCGGAGCAACCCCACAGCAGAGAGAAACAATGAAAGTCAGCCACACCCATGGAAATTCATGTCAGGGAAAGAAAGCAACAGCAGGATCAAAGCCTCCTGTAACCCAAGAATTCCTCAGCAGCTCCTGTCCCTTCATAATTATGGTTTGGAGACTTGCCAGAAAGCAAAACCACTTAGCATGCCATATTTAACAATGAACAGTTTTCTGTGTTCATAATAGTCACTGTGCAGAGCAAATGGGCACCTTGAACAAAGGGTAGGGTATTTATATGTGTATATAAAATAACACGCACTACCTTAAACCGAAGCATGTCTGCAGGGAAGAATGTGGCACTTCCCTCTGCACTGGTACCTATTTTATGAGTAAGTTGGAGAAAGACCGCATACCCTGCCCCCGTCCCCACCTCCTTCCACTTAAACACACGCACACACACACACAACTTTGTTTAACCCAGAATTTTCCAGACTTACTTAGTAGCCAAGTCTGTTGGTTGGTTTTAGAGTTTGGAGTTTTTTTGTTTTAAATATCTACTAACATTCTAAAAAGCCAGTGTCTCAAGGAAATGATGGCCAAAGAGGGTAGGGATCAGGGATTTACACCAGGGGGAAGAGAGAGGAATCAAGTCCCAAGCCTCAAGCAAGTCCACGGCGACCGTGATCCCTGGGGCCCAAGTCTGTGCATCGGTTTGGAGACGGCCCCCACATGGACCATTTCTGTGTCACTGTTTGTTAGCTTAGTCATTTATTGGACAAACACTTGTCACTGCGGGGGATTGGAGAAGAATGGCTGCCAGGAGGAAAGTTCACTGGAACTGAACCTTAAAGAATGGGTATAATTTCAGTGAGGAAGGACAGGGAGCATTCCAGAAAGACAGGGGTGGCCAAGTGTGAGGCCTGTTCGGGAAAGGAATGGATTAGTATGGTACAAGCCTCAAGCACATGAGTAGGGTGGGGTGAGATGAACTTGGAATGTAGGGGAGGGCCTCTGGATCAAGCAGGGCTCCGTCACATGCAAAAGCTGGGAAGGCCAACCCAACCCGCTTTAGCACAGAGGGGCATATTGGGTCATGTAAGTAAGAATTCTGGGGCGAGGGCTGGCTAAAGATGTGGTGTAATTCCAGGGCTTAAACAGTGTCCCAGGGACCTAATTTCTTGCCATTTCTTCCCATTCCAGCCCCTGGCTCTTAGCTTGCTTGTGTTTTCTGATAGGCTCTCATTTGCTTTGGAGTTGGCAGATAGCTATAGTGGTTCCAGCTTTTATATGTGTCACTAAAGTCTCAGTCCAGCTTTTATATGTGTCACTCAGTGCTTTTTAAATGGCTCTAGCTGGGTTCCAGGCCCATCCCAGAACTAATCTCTGACGTGGGGAACATGATCCCTGCCTGATCAGCTTACACTTAGGGCAGGTGTCCATGCGTGGAGTAGGGGGCAGAGTGAATCCCACCCAAGGGACATAGACTAAAAGATATGAAGGGGCTGGCACTCCCAGGGGAGATGGGGGTACTGCTATCCAAAAAAGGTGGATGCGCCCTGGCTGGTGTGGCTCAGTGGATTGAGCACTGACCCACAAACCAAAAGGTCACTGGTTTGACTCCCAGTCAGGGCACGTGCCTGGGTTGCGGGCCAGGTCCCCAGTTGGGGATGTGGGACAAGCAACCAATTGATGTTCCTCTTGTACATCTATCTTTCTCTCCCTCCCTCTCTCTCTCTCCCTCCCTTCCCCTCTGTCTAAAAATAAGTAAATAAAATCTAAAAAAGAAAAAAAATGTGCATGGAATCTAGGCCACAAAAGCAACAGATGTCACTAAACTCTGGGGCACTAGGCCAGAGTCTGGATGCCATTTGCACCAGAGAACCAGGAAAGATTTTGAACAAATAAGTAATGTGATCAGAGCTATACATTAAGATTAATTCTGCCACAGTTTAATAGCTGCCATGTGCTTGGCACATGTGAAGGGCTCCATAAATATGTACTGAATGAGAGAGATAAATAGATGGATTAGGGAGAGGATGAAATTAAAGGTAGGGAGCGTTCTTAGGAGGCCGTTGTGATAGTTTGGGAAAGAAGCTAGCAAAGGAAGTAACGAAGACTTGTCAAGAAAACCAAGAGGCTCCTTTGTCATGAAAGTCAAATAAAGAAGAACTATCAAGTGGACAGGGTTGGTCAGTCATGCCAAACCCTGCCAAAAGGTCAGGTCAAGGGGGATACGGATTGAAAAAATGTCATAAGAGAGTTGAGAAAGAGGGTTCAGTAGTGGGAAGTGAGAAGCCAACTTCAAAGAGTTTAGAAGTAAGGGGGAGACAGGCAAATAAAGGGCCCAAGTGTGGATCACTCTGTAACCTCATCTGTCTTCTCACCCACCCCACTTCAAAAGCAGCAAAAATGTGCTCCTTCGCCTCTACGCATTCTTCACGCAGCACCTTATGCCGTCTCCATGAACTTGATCCACCACCATGCCCTTTTCTCCCATGTGTCTTTAGGGTCTCCTTCTCCATCCCAGAGCTATCTCTCATAAATATTGACATTACTCCTTTGCCCTAAAACCACATTTCCTAGACCATGCTCTGCCTTCGAGCTAATGCTCTAGAAGAATGAGTAGAGAAATTCTGCAGGGAGGACAGACATTTGAGTTCATGTTGAATGTCCTTTGTGGAAGACAAGATTATCTGTAAGAATGGGTGGTCAGGGAGTGGGAGCTAGGGACACAGACAAAATGGATCAGCTTATACAGAGGTTCAGTTAGGAGTCACTACAAAAATGAACGAAAGAATTGTCAAGGGGCGTCAAGAAGCCAGCCGAGATGACGTAACATGAGTTTATAGAGGGCCTAATCAGCATACTGTCTCTCTTCAGCTGGAACCTGTAGCTAAAAGGGGGCAGAAGATGAGGGTTAGGGAGAGGTGGCTACGGAGCACTATGGAGCCTGGTAGCAGGTCAAGTTGACCAGGGATTGGGTGCTGGGGAAACATCACTGGTCCAGGAAGTCCAGGATGTGCAGAGGGGGGCAAGTGATGGCCGTGATAAGGATCAGGGTCAAGGACGTGGTCAGGGTTAGAATGACTGGATAGTTTCAGTGGAATAATGAGAAAGTGCAAAAGTTGTGTTAGAGATATTAGAGAGGTCATATGGTATAGGAGCCATAGTGTATAGATTATGTGGTTTAAATCCCATGCCCTAACCTGTCTCTGTTTGCCTCATTTATAGCACGGAGCTCATAGAACCTTAAAAAGTTGTTCTAATAATACGTAAGTGATTGGTACATATTAAGAACTTATAACAGTGCTTGCACATAAGTGCTCAACAAATGTTAGCGATGATGATGTTCATTTAAAAGTGATGAAAAATCTTAGAATTTGAGATCTTGAGCTTGAAATAATTCTAAGTAATGACAGATTTTCAGATGCCATCATGGGTATTGTGGGTGGAGTGAAATTGGACGTGGAAAGTGTTGGAGGTTGAAGAATGGTGAAACCAAATGCCGGAAGGGACATCTTCATGGATGTCGAAGTCACCGGTGGGGTGGCAGTGAGTCAGTGTCAGTGAGAAAGGCCAGGTCTCTAGTTAAGGTTGATAGGAATGGCGAGGTGGTGAGTATGGACTTCGAAAAAAGGGAGATTATGGAGTGAGAGTGGGGAGAGGGTTGTCTAGAAATGGTGGGGGGCGGGGGTGGACCTGAGACTACAGGAAGGAAAGAAGGAACCGCCTTTACTGAAGATTTAGGAGTATGGCAGGTTCTGCCAGGAGGAGAAAGAAATGGGGAGAAAATGAAAAATATGGAAAATTTGCTCTCAATAGAACAGATTTTGAGTGAAAAGAGCTGTTTTTCATAATAGCTTTTAAGAAAAACCATTCCCTGAGCTGGGGGGGCCACGTCTGAATAAGGCATGAGGGTAGGGGAGGAAGGGGAAAGGAGGTTTGAGGGTAAGTTCCTGAGAAAGCCAGTGGAAGGACGCTGTGTCCTCACCTGGATTGTAAGATGTGCAACGTTAGACAAGCTGGCTCGGGATGGTGCGCTGGTGCCGGGCATGCCCCAGCTGGACGCCGCTCCCTGACGGCCCCCCCACCCCTCTGCTCTTGCAGGAGGGGGACACAGTTCTACGTGCATTTCCCAGATAGAGGGACCAGGAAAGCTGGGATTGGGGGCTTCTGCTTTTAGAGAGCAGATGAATGGCTTTAAAGGAAAGGAAACAGGATACCAGCAAGCTTCCTGGCTGCGTTCTCTTCCAAAAGCACTGCTCTGTAATGTAATTGTGTTCGGACATTTTTTTTGCATGACGTCAGGGAATAGCCTCCTTTAAAAGCTTTCATGAAAAAGCACAACTATAAAACAGACTCAGGCAATGAAATAGAAACCAGGCAAGTGGGTCTGTGTAATTTGGGTAAAGAGATTTCTCCTTGCAGCATTGTGATCTGATCTCCACTCTTTGCATAAAATTCTGTTTTACGGGATCCACTTACATACGAGTCTTACCTTGCAGGTGCTTTTAGATGTAAAATGTCTTGTTTTGTTACTGAATGTGATGAGGCACAGGAAAGCAAGGGTTCCCTCTTCAGTGGTGGTTAAGACTGCCCTCCTAAAGCTTGTAACCTTTCTAGTCCTCCGAGTCCTAAACTTCTTGTCCTTGTGTGAGCCCAGTCCCAGCAGGGGGGAGGGAGGGCTAGCCCCGTGCACACCTTCCTCTCTCCACCCCTCTCACCCCTGCTCAAGATTAGTCTTTGAGAGCTGTGCCCTGGAGAGCCATACTTTCTGAAGAGGCACTTTCTTACCCACCTCATTTTCTTTAAAGCCTCAGGGCCACAGAATTGAATTTCCCATCATCCTCTGTTCTTGGGGTAACTCCACCCCAAGGAGGTCCTTTCTTTTCTGTATTTTTATTTGCATTGAGGTAAAATTCATCTACCATTTTAAAGTATACAGTTTGGTGGCATTTAGTACATTTATAATGCTATGCAACCCTCACTATCTAGTTTGAGAGCATTTTTGGCAACACACACACACAGCCCCCGTGATCATCTAGCAGTCGCTCCCTCTCCTCCCGTTCCCTCCCAGCCCCTGGCAGCCACCGGTCTGCTGTCTGCCACCACGAATCTTCCTGTTCTGGAGAGTTCATGTAAGTGAATCACATAGTACATGACATTTGTGCCTGGCTTTTTACTAGGTATAATGTGTACATGGTCCCTCCACGTTGTAGCATGCGTAGGCACTTCATTTGTTTTTCTGCCTGAGTAATTCTGTCATGTGGACGCACCACGTTTTGTTTTTGCAGTCATCCACTGAGGGACATTTGGGTGGTTTCTACCTTTTGGCTGTTACAGGTAGTGCTGCTATGAACACTCACGTTCTAGCTTTTCTTTGAGGACATGGTTTCATATACCTGGGAGTGGAATTGCTGCATGATATGGTAGTTCTGTGTTTTCTCTAGGAACTAGAGATCGTTCCTTGATGGACATTCTCCCAGGTCTGCTCTGACCAGGAATAGTAGGTGGATACCTCCCATTCCCACTCGCCAAGACACGTTGATCTCATTCTGCTAGATCTGGAAAGAAGCCAAGGGAATAAAGCTGAGGAAGGAGGAGATGCTGGCAGTCAGAAGAAAGGCAGTCTTGGTGGGGGCGGGGAAAAGATAGGGCACCGAGAGGACTTGGGGCCACTGGAAGGTCTTGGACTAAGGTAGGGGGAGAGTTGAGTGAGAAAGGAACTCAGTTGCCCGGGATGAAGGAACACGTGAGCCTGAAACCCCCCCCATGCCCAATATGGGTTTGTATCTGGCCCTGCCCCTTAACAACCTGTGTGAGTATTCATGAATGAGTTGCTTCTCTATACCTCAGTAACCTTGAATGTAAAACGGCAACAATCATTCTGTCTACTTATGTGACCTGGTTCTCGTCATCTGGGAGTTTTCCCATTGCGGGAAGGTGAGTCCTGAGTCAGTTGCTTAGCACAAGCCCCTAAGCAAGGGCCCGGTGAGTGGTATCTGCCATGTGCCCGGGGCAGTGGCGCGATAATGCTGGGAAAGCCACAGAATGCCCTCCCCGCCATCCTTAAACACAGTGTTGAGTGCCATGCAGCTGTGAGCAGAGAAAGGTTCTAGCAGGCTGGAAAAATCCCAACCACAGGACCTGGGTCGGGTCCCGAGGGACAAGTAGGTCTGGCTAAGTAGGTGAGGAGGAAGATCAGGGAGAATGGTGAGTAAATCAGAGCCTTAAGGGCAGGCCCAGAGAGCGCTGGGAGAGACCAATGAGAGGAGAGCTTTGGCCAGGAGTCTCAGTGTCTGGTCAGTACAGGTAAGGGGCCGGCTTGGGACGCTAGGACAGGGGTCTTCCTCGGTGCCCCCATATGGGGTCACAGACTCATATGCCTGTGGGAATGAGGTGGGAGGTGGTTGGTAGTCCCCAGTTAGATGCACAGGCACCTCAGGTAGGGCATGGCCACTGGTCTTCGCAGGGCACCTGTAAGCACATTCAAATGCAGACCCAGACACACCAGGTTCTGATTTTCTGAATGTTCAGAAGATACTAGAGATTTGGAGTTTTACTAGAAACCTCCTGATTTTTTCAAAAACCCATGTGAGCTGTTGCAAACCTGTGTGAGGACTTCACAGTCCTTTTGCACCTCTGTCCAGCTGCTTCTGGTGGGTCTCTGGGGGCCTTAGAGCCCCGGAGCTGCGTGTGTTGGGGGGTGCTGCTTCCACGTGTACTGTCTTTGGAACAGAAAGAAGCAGGAGGAAAAGGATCCACCTGGGCCACATGAGGTTTGAATCCCCTCTAGACTTAACAGCCCGGCCAGGATGGGAGTGGGGGGAAGGTCTAGCTGAAGTCCAAGGACAGCGACCTGGAGCTGTGAGTAGGTGGGCCCAGTGCCGGCACTTAGCGCAGTGCGTGCTGGGGCTGCTGTGCCCTTGAGAGTACTGACCAGTGTATTCGGTTCTCCTTTGATAAAATTGTTTGAATATTCAGATGAAGAAGAAAGACTAATACCACAAGTACCCATGGCCCCCCACGCAGACTTCCTGCTGGTTCTTCAAAGCTGGAGGTGCCACCCCTCTCCATTCATTGGGCCACTGTTGCAGGGAGAGGTCACCTGGAGGGGTAAAGGCTGAGATGATGACCTTTGATGGTATGGCCTCGAAGTGCTCTCCCAGATTGCCACACCTGGAACCCCACCTCTGGGCCCTGGCTCGGACAGCCCCGAAAAGCAGGGAGCCCCGGGCTCTGGAGGTGGAGGGTCAGGAGAGGTGTGGGGGTTGGAGGGCGGTGCAGAGAGGCTCTGGAAGCCTGGGGGATGGGGGGAGTTGAGTGGCAGAGTCAGCAGCTGAACCAAGCTTCAGTTCCACACTCGTTTCTCATGACTAATTAAAATACAGGCTCTTGCCCAGCTGAGGGAAGCGAGGAAGTCTGTGGAGAAGACTGGAAATGAAGGCATTTTCTGGGAAGCCGTAGTGAAACCTGTAAATATTTTCACTTACTGAGAAGGCAGCACAATCACATACTGCCTTTGCCTCCCCAAGCCTGCTCCAGCCCATCTGCCCCTCCATCTTCCCCTCTAGTTCCCCTCCAAACACCCTCTTCAATGGTCAGGGCTGGTGTCACCTCCCTTTGGTCCCAGCTGTGTGTGGCCTCCCACTCCCTGACTGCCCGAGTTCCCCTCCATGAAGCACTCCCTCCTCCCGCTCTGCGTGTTTCCCCCGCTTTTCTGTCCTTTCATTACTGCGGCTGGTGGCCTGATTAGTCCCCGTCAGACACCATGTTGGACTGATTCCTGACACTCCGTGTGTGTCCGCTTGCCTCTGGCGAAACTATCTGCTCCCTGAAGAAAGGGGCTGGGATTTTCCTCCTGTTTCTCCCAGTGGGCCCCACACAGCGGTGACCGATGAATACTGGCGGGAAGATAAAACTTGATTTGCTGGGTGAATGGGTGGGCAGGTGGATGGAGAGTTGGGTGGGTGGCCGGTTTGAGGGACTTTCCACAGATGCCTAATTCTCCTGAGCTCAAGGCAGGATAAGTCAGCCCATCGCCATTTACTCAGCTTTCACTGTGCTGACTTGACCCCTCTGGGGAAGGACTAGGAAGGAACTTGACCAATGACCTTAGCCTAGAAGGTATCTCCCCCGTGATACTTCAGAATCAGACTGTGGGTTGGTAATCTATTCTGTGCATTGGTTTTCAAAGTTGGCAACATGGACAAAAAAAATCACTGTTAGCATTTACATTTTCATCAGTAAAGTTGAAAATCACCTCAGAGCCCATGACTTGCCCGTCTGCTTGCCTAGAAATGAATGACCACTTCTCTTAGTGGGGAGACATAGGCTGGGACTTGCAGTAAAGCCTTGGTCTTCAGCCCCCAGCCCCACAATGGACCTTGTCACATGGGGCGGGGGGGAGAAGACATGCAGGGGAGCAAGTGTCTGCCAGCCTGGCACCTGCCCTCACAGCAGCAAGAGAAAGTCTGCACCGCAGCAGCCCTGAGCCTCTTGTGTGCTCCCCTCCCGTCCAATCCAAGTGACTTATCCATTCACCGGTATGGAAGGCACAGGCTTAATCAGTTCAAATACTCATTTGTTGGCTTTCCAGTGTGCTTCCAAATGACTGAATGCTTATGCCCCTATGTAGGCCTACCATAGACCTATCCGCAGACCATATCCATTTGAAGCACCCGCAGAGGGGCCTAGCATATTTCCACTCTTGCTTTAGCTGGGTAGCCAGTAGGAGGTACACTCCCCAAGATGATTCACTTTTCCTCACTGACCTTTTCCACCCCTGGCTCCTGCAGCTGGGGTTCTGGACCACTCCACTGAGTGCCTGATGGCCTTGCTGCTGTGCAAGTGTAAGCCTTCCTTCCCACCTAGGCCACCAGCTTCCTGAGGACAGGACATGTCAGCTACTCATCTTGCGTTCCCACAAGCCTTAGCACACAGCTGGCCACATAGAAGGCCAACAGCACCTACACCCCAACTATCTGGGGCAAGGCCAGGCAGTCACAGCTCCTCCAGGAAGCTTTCTGGGACCCCTCTCCACCTCCTGATGGCCTGTTTGCCCCGCAGAGCCCTCCAACACCGGAGGCCTGGGCCCCAAAAGCAAGCCTGAGGGCTTGAGGGGTTCGCTCAGGCTCTTCAAGTAGACTTTGAGCTCTTTCAAGGCGGGCACTGTGGTCAGGCTTCCTCCCAGTGACTAGAACTAGCCTGGGCACATAGTGGGTTTTTAAAAATTGTAACAGCTTTACTGAGATACACCATGTGCATACTGTGCAAGTCACCCATTTAAAGAGTACAATTCAGTGGTTTTTAGGATATTCATAGAGGTAATGCAACCATCAACACAGTTTTAGGACATTTCCGTCACTCTGAAAAGGGGTCCCACACCCTTTACCCTTCATTTCACCTCTGTTAGTTTCCTGTGGCCGCTGTAACAAACCACCACAAACTTGATGGTTTAATCACACCTGCAAAGAGCCTTTTTCCCAAGTAAGGTAACCTTCACAGTTGCCGGGGACTTGACACGGAATCTTTAGGATGCTGTTTTCTCAGCTTTCTGTATTCCCTGTGATCCAGCCCAGATCTAATTCACATACCATAAAATATACCACATTCGAGTATACAGATGTAAAATTTTAGTATATTCGTATGGTTGTGTAACCATCACCATCTAATTCCAGAGCATTTTCATCACCCCCCAGTGAAACCCGGTGTCTATGAGCAGTCATTCCTCCTCTTCCCCATCCTTGCATCCCCAGCAGCCACTAACCTACTTTCTGTCCCTATGATTTGCCTGTTCTGGACATGTCATGTAAGTGGGGTGATACGATATGTGCTCTTTTGAATCTAGCTTCTTTCTCTCACTTAGCATAGTGTTTTCAAGGCTCATTTGTACCGTCACAGGTACCAGTACCTCATTCCTTCATGTCCTAATAATATTCCATTGTATGGCTACACAACATCTCAGTGATCCATTCACTGGTCAGTGGATGTTTTTGGTGTTTCCATTTACTGGCTGTGATGAACAACGCTGCCCTGAGCATTTGTGTATAAGTTTTTGTGTCCACATACGTCTTAGCTGGATGCCTGAGAGTGGGGGAAACTTTGAGACTGTTCTCCATTTCACATTCCTGTCCACACTGTATGAGTTCCAGCTTCTCCACATTGTCACCAAAACTTATTACCTGTCTTTGTTATTATAGTTACCAGTGGATTTTGTATTTCACTGTGGTTTTGATTTGTATTTTCCTGATGGTTACTGGTGCTCACTAAGCATCTTTTCATGTGCTTATTGTTCATTTGTGTATCTTCTATGGAGAAACACCTATTAAGATCCTTTGCACATGTTTTAATTGGGTTTTCTTTTTATTATTGGACTTTAAGAGTTCTTTATGTATTCTGGATCCAAGTCCCTTGTCAAATATAGGATTTGCAAATATTTCCTCCAATGCTGTGAGTTGTCTTCACTTTCTTAATGGTATTCTTTGAAACATAAAAGTTTTCAATCTTGATGAAGTCTGACTTTTCTTTTGTTATTTGTACTTTTGATTTCATTTTAAGAAACCATTGCCTAATACAAAATCACAAAGCTTTACTCCTGTTTTCTTCTATGACCTTTATAGTTTCAGGTCTTAAATTTCAGTCTTTGATACATTTTGAGTTAATTTTTATATATGTCGTGAGGTGTAGGAGTCCAATTTCATTCTTCGCACGTGGACATCCAGTTGTCCCGGCTCCCCTGGTTGAAAAGACTGCTCTTTACCCGCCCCGCCCCCGATTAATGGTTTTGGCACTCTTGTCAAAAACTCCTTGGCTCTCGGCATGAGGGTTCATTCCCAGACACCCAGTGCATTCTGCTGGTCTGTGCGTCTCTGTCCTTATGCCCCTGCCACACTGCCTTGATACCTTTATTGTTAAGTTTTGTTGTAAGTTTTGAAGTCAGCATGTGTGAATCCTCCAGTTTTGTTATATTTTTCCCAATTGTTTGGCTGTTCAGGCACACACCATGTTTTTCAGATGTACTTATTGCTTGGTCACTTTTGGTCTTATTTCCCTGACGGACCAGCGAGCCTATGAGAGTCTGGCCTTTGTCGTTCGGTAAAAATTCCCTCTTCCTATGCGTCAGCCTCCCCTTCACAAGGCATCTGGCCAGTAGAGACGTGGACCATTCTGGCTGCGCTGTCTGAGCCCAGGACAAGGCAGTAAAAAGAAGGAATGTGGGGGGATGCATCTGGCCCCTCGAGCAGGAGATCTAAATTCAACTCATCGTGCTCCCACCCCAGCCCGCCATCCTCCCTTTTCCCCGCTCGTCTCGCAGGGTCAGTGTTTGGGTGGTTATACACCTACCTGGGTCCACCTGTGGCCAGCGTACCGGTGCTCCTCTTGTGCCTCTGTTGTCCCCAACACTCTCCTACCACTTCCCAAGCATCTGGCAGTCTGGCCTTCCTGGTGGCATCTCTGGTCGGCTCCATGTGCTTTGATGGACCCGACAGGAGTGTTACCTGAGCTGCAGGCACTGAATTTGCCGGTCCAGGAAAGTTTTTTTCCTCCTTATGGGGTTTTCAGGCTTGCCTAAGGACACAATAACACAGAAGGGTGGGGAGAAGGGGGTGAATCAGAGGGCAGATCATTTACAAAGGTTTCAAGATAAGCAGACCTGCTGCTGGTGCCACAATACTAAGGGCTTATAGCTTTTACCTTTCTTCAAAATAGGCCCTCAGCTGGGAGCTTTTTTAATGACTGAAAGTGATAAAACCAAGTTGGACTTCTTCATCTCCTTGGGGTGCTGGGAGTGTTTCTCCATTGCCTCTCTGCAGGGTAGGGACAGCCTGTGCACTGAGGTCAGCTTGGCCCAACGCCACCACTACTGACTGTGTGAACTTGGACCTGTTTACCCAACCTCTATGAGCACAGCTTCCTCATTTGTTTAATAGCGATACTTCCCTCCCAGTGGTGGGAGCAATTAGGGTTCAATCGAAGGAAAGTGTTTATTATCAACAGTGATGCTAGTTAACCATTTATTGAATGCTTTCTTTGTGGCAATCCCTTTGTTAGTGTTCAAACTAAATTAAGTGGGGTAAAGGAAAGATTTCTTGATTTCCAGAGCCATAAACTGGAATGATTTGAGCATCTGCTGTGTGTTTAATCCTATACTGGTCTTCATGTGTACATTTGATTCTTCGAGGTTTGAAAGAAGCCAATTAATTCTACCTCCTCCCCATTGTGGATTCTAAACCAGTTGAGAATTACACAGAGGAGTCACATAGAAATAAAAACAGGGACTATACTATAGGTGAAGGCTGGACCAACACCTGGCCCAGACCTACAGTCTAAATGCACCTTCACTCCTGACTGGTATGACTCAGTTGGAGTGTCATCCCATAAACCGAAGGGTTGCAGGTTCAATTCCCAGTCAGGACACGTGTGCCTAGGTTGCAGGTTCGGTCCCCGGTTGGAGCATGTACAAGAGGTCACCAGTCAATGTTTCTCTCCCTCTCTCTAACCCTCCCTTTTTCTCTCTCTAAAAAAAGAAAGGAAAAAAAAAAAAAGAAAATGCACTCCTTTTTGCTTCCCAGTTAAATCCTGGTTCCAGACTGCAGAGCCAGCAATATGGAGAACAAGGGCACTTAAGGGGCAGGTGTCCTGGGGGGTGATGTGGGGCTCCGAACGTGGTAACATCGGTCCTTTGACTGCTTCCCCAGTCAAGGCTCTGTCCTGTGCACTCCTGTAATCCTGGCTCCACTAGAGGTCACCAGCCCTGCTTACCTCCGCATAAGGAGGGCGAGATCTCTGGAATGCCATGCTAATTCTCCAGATCGTGCTCTGCATGCACCTTGAAACAAACCTGTTGATTTCGATTTCTTTCTAGCCACTTAACGCTCTGTGACCGTACACAGTGGGTTAACCTGTGCAAGCCCTGGATTCTTCGTCTGTGAAGTGAGGATGGTCGTACCCAGCCCATAGGATGCTGAAGGGCTGGAGAGAAAGTACTTGGTTGGGGCCTATCTCCTAACAGGCCTTCATAATAAGCCTAAGTCTGTTTCAACACCATGAGGAACTCGGCCTTCTGTTCTAGACGCTGAGCCGTCTCCCTGTGTGCTGAGCATGCCTCTTTTGGGGCCCAATGGTCAGGGACAGGTCTGTGGGCTGGCATTGGAAATGTGGATTTGGAAGAGACAAGGCAGGTTATTGAAAAACAAGCACTGGTGCACCATGGATTCACAGAGGTTCACTGTCTGGGTGGTGGGATTCCAGGCCCCTGTTTCAGACCTCCTCCAGGCTGGGGGTGGGAGGGCCGGGGTGTTTGCGGAAGTGTCAACACCCTGTGCCTCCCTTCAGACCCATATTTAGGACTGTCTCGGGCAAAATGGTGAAGTAAGCACTGGTTTCCCCAAGGCACCCACTTCCTCTCTCAGCACTCTTCACCCAGCCAGTTAGGAAGATGGGTGTCTGAAATATGAATTCACTCTAAGCAGAGGGCAATGAGACCTGAGCCCATTGCAGCCCACCGCCTGTTGTACAGCGTGTGACCTACATACAGCACAGCGGTTTTTACATTGTTAGATGGTTGGGGAGAAAATCAAAAGAAGGCTATTTTATGATATGAAAACTACGTGAAATTCCAACTTTATTGGGACATAAATAAAGTTTTATTGGAACACAGCCACAACCATTTGTTTACCTATTGTCTATGGCTAATTTCAGCAGAGCTGAGTAGTTGTGACGGCCTAAATTATTTATCCTCTGACCCTTTAAGAACAAGTTCGCTGATGGCCTGCTCTAAAGTATTAGAGATTCTATGTGTTATGTGCCCAACGGGATCTGCAGTTGGAGGAAGGGACAAACCAATGGGATGTGGGCAGGGCTACAGAGGAGACGCTGGGTGGGGAGCTTTCCTGATAGCCTTCTACCTACACTAGACAAGCTAAATGTCCAGTCCTGCAGGCAGGGCTGCTTCTGTCCGCACTGTGAGAGGCAGCATGGCAATGGTGGGCTTCAGGCCTATGACTCTTGTTGTATAGACAGCAGGACTCAGAAGTGGATTAATAACTTTTAGTGGGCCTGTCCCACCCGCTTCCCTGCCAGGCTGGTGGCAGTGGTTTTACCAGAGGCCCTGCATCGTCCTAGCGTCCTACAGAGCCTCCTGGGCTGGCCCTGAGCAGCACATTCATCTCTCACCTCTCTCTCGTTTCCACAGAATTTGCCTTCTGCCAGGTGGATGCCTCCATCGCCCTGGATCTGGCCCTGGTTGTGCTGTGTGACCTGCTCCAGCAGTGGGACCAGCTGGCCCCTGGGCTCCCAGTCCTGCTGGGGTGGCTGTTGGAAGAGGGTGATGACCTCCCGGTCTGTGTGGAGAGCGAGCATCAGGTAGTCCTAGGATCTCAGGGCAGTGGGGGGTGAGGTTGGAATGTCCTAAACCCACTGAATGCAGCACCTAACAGGCTTCCTCGGGCCTGATGTGCCTGCAGAAACAGTGCTTCTGGATGCTCAGTGCAATAGCAGGTTAGGAAACTCTCCAAATGACCGTGGCAGCCTGATGGATGCTGCTGGGACAGCTGTCATGCTGGCTTTTGAGGTTCTGGTCTATGCAGAGACAGGACTTTGAAAGAGGCTCCTTGGAAGTTGAGAGGTGAATTATAGAGAACCCTTACTAGTCAACATTGGAGGAGCCAGGGGCTCCCCATGGTTACATCTGAAAGTGAAACATTTCCAGAGAATCGGGACCCTTCCAGGGTATTTGCTGCTTGAAGAAAACTATTAGCCCCTCCTGATAAGAGACTAGTCAATGCACAGGGAAAACACGAGGACTAAGACAAGCAGCAAAGGCATCTCAAGAACTTAAATTCATATCCACCAGTGTCTGCCTCAGATGCCCTTCTTGGCATCACCAGCAGGCTGAGAGTTCAAAAAGCAGCCTGTTTATGGGAAATTCAGAAACAAGATGAAGTGTCTGTGATAAAATGACCTCGCAAATGTGCAGCGTTATAGAAAGTTGATTTCATACTCAGACTAGTTAGTGTCTCGATTTTAGTAATTCGCTGTTTGTTCTGCTGCTGAGAGTTCCCTTCCTCCCTCCTCGCTGATTTCTACATGTACCTTTTAGGTCTAGGGCCCGCTGCCATGTTGAGGTCCCCTTTTCAGCACCAGGCCCCCAAAATATCTTGGCTTGGAACCACAAACACATCTTTATCAAAGGTCATGTTAAGTCTAGAGAAAAAAATTCCTCTCCAGTAGAGAAGCACAGCAAGGGAAAACAGAAGGTGACCTTCAGGGCTGCAAGTGCTTTGTACCCGCCAGTGCTGGCGGGCAAGAGCGGGCCCTCTCTCTGGTGGGGGAGGGGACACACCTCTTCCTCGTCTGGTAGGCCTCTGCTCTAGGCTGGGGCTTGCGAACACCCCCTGGAAGGTTGACTTTTGGCTTTTTCATTTGATTTAGGTGGAAGAAGACTACCTGTTTGAAAAAGTAGAAGTCAACTTTTGGGCAGAGACCCTGGTCTTTGTAAAATACCTCTACAAGCACCTCTGTCGCCTCCTCTCCAAGTCCAGCTCGCATCCCCTCAGCCCTGACCAGCTCCACCATCTTCAAAGGACAGCGTCAGAGCAGCGCCGCCTCCTTGCCCAGCTCTTGGAAGGGCTGCCACCAGCCGCTGAGTTTTTGAAGACAGTGGAGTTCACGAGATTGCGCATTCAGGAGGAAAGGACTTTGGCTTGCCTGAGGCTGCTGGCCTTTCTGGAAGGGAAAGAAGGGGAAGACACCCTGGTTCTCAGTGCTTCGGACTCTCCAGCAAAAGCAAATCAGTTAACTCTTCCAGGAACAGAAATGGCTTGTTGAATAAAGAAGACGTTGAGGGGTGGGGGTGAGGGTGGATTAGTCTCTATTAAACCTGCAGGAAATGTGTTGGACATAAATTCAGACATTTTTTCCCCTTCATACCTCCCTGACTTCTGTGAGGCTAGTTTTCTCACAGTGGGGTTTTTCTTCAGTTCGCTCAGTCCGGGTAGCCCGGTTTATTGCAGCTACTGTAGGAAGTGAGGCTACCACACTGAATATCCACTCTGTTTCCAGGTGCGGGCCACCTGTGGGTCTGAATTAGCCTTTCTCGGCCGTCCCCCAGGACCTCTGCCGTCCAGCCACCACCAGCCTGCGTTTTCCATGAGTTGACTGCACAGAACTGGGTTTTGACACATGATTCTCAAACCCCCCAACTTTCTTTTCTTTTTTTTTTTTTTTTTTCTTTTTGGCTTAATGTGGGAGCTGGATTTGTTGGCAAACAGCCCATTTGGTCAGAATTCCAAATTTTATTCTATTTTAGCTAAAGCAGAAATACGTTCCAAATGTGGGATCCTGAGAGTGTTAAGGATAAACTTCGTACAAATAGTTTCGTTTTTATGGCCCTCATGTGAGTCCTGAGTAACCTACACATGCCATCCTAATTATTAAAAGAGCCATTGAGAGAGCTCCTAACCCCCAAGAAAATGTTTGTGCTAATGCTAGGAGACCTGATTTTGCCACCCAGTGAAAACATAGAGCCTTGGCTGTTAGAAGGAGCCTGGGGAAAGGAAAGCCAGAATGAATGATGTATTTTTTGATGCCTACACTGTTTACTATCATTTTCTTAGTGGCAATAACAAGAAGTTCCTCACTTAGGGTGCCAGGAAACACATTTATACATTTCAGTCATTGAATCTAGAAACTGGAATCTAGGGTTTTCTGCCTTTCCGAGCCTCACCCTCTTCCTCAGATACCCAGCAGGTGTCACTCTTGCACACATTTTGCTGCTGGTCCTGTTTTTTCCATTGACTTACCATTTTTAAATTGTAATTTCAGAGTAAGTGTAACCCGCAGGCAGTTATCTTGAAATTCATACCTTGGGTGGGTCATAGCCTGAGCCACATTCACTTTTTAAAAGATTTTATTTACTTATTTTTAGGGAGGGAGAAAGGGGGAGAGAAACATTGGTGGGTTGCCTCTCACACAAGCCCCTGACCTGCGACCTGGTGTGCAACCCAGGCACATACCCCAACTGGGAATCCAAATGGCAACCTTTCGGTTCACGGGACGACGCCCAACCCACTGAGCCACACCCGTGAGGGCCACATTAATTTTTCTTCCTGGTCGTCTGAATAAGCCATTTCAGTAATAGTATATAAACTTGGTCCAGCTTTTAGGATCTGTAAATATTTTTATATACTCAGGTAAGCAGTCACTTAGAATTATATTATTGATGTCCGAGGGTCTGAAGGGGCAGTTTACAGGAGAGAGAGTTGGGTATGATCATTTCCTACTGCAGAAAGGGTTATATTTCGGATATAATGTCTCTCTTTGAAAGAAAATCATCCAACACTAAAAACACAGCCATATTGGAAGTATAAAGAAAGGACTCTATAGGAAGAGGCCTGGAGAAAAGTTAACTTTGTGTCCAAAGTTTTGTCCTAAAGAAACAGGAAATTCCCTGGGTGATTTTACACCATTCAGGTCAAAATGTGTTTTGTTTTTGTTTTGGGGGGTGGTGGTGGTGGTGGTTTGTGATCCTGAATTAACTTCCTGGTTAGGCATCTGTGTAGCCCATACACATTTGATGGAAAGTTGTCAGCCTAACATTTCTTTTGCTCTGAGAAGACTTGGCTGGTGAGAAGTCAAGGAACTGTTGGCATAATGTGCTGACAGCCGTGGTAGAATATCATGACATTGACCCCAGCAAAGCCCAGCATTCCCTTTTTTCTCCATTTAAAATGAACTAAGAGCAGTTACGCAATAAAAATGTTTTACACCAGCAGGTGCTCTATACCAAAGCATGTTTGTATGCCACCCCCAGAATCCTACCAAGCCTGCAGAGTGGGTGCTCTCATAGCTGTTGACCAGGAGGAATTACCCCAGGTTCTGACCTTGGCTGGCCATGGCCAGCCTGGGAGGGCAACAGGGACAGCTGTACCATGGTTCTGTATCTGAACTTCTGTTGCTGACCTCCGAAAGCAGTGGCTAGGGAAATGACTCTCACACTTTTCCTGATTCCCTGAGAAGTTGTGGAATACCTCCTTCCAGGGCCACCCTCAAATTATTGTTGGGAGTTATTTCAACAAAGAACAAAACAAACAGGATTCTAGGACTGTCAGCCACCGAACTCCAGCCCTGTCTAGGGCCCAAAGTAGGCAGGGTCAGTCCTAAGAGGTCACTTCCCTTGAGTCCAAGATTTGGTGCCCCCTGGCTCTGCATTCATGATTCTGTGGACCTCTACCCATCTGGCCACAGTCCAGAGGCCTGGCTTCCTCAATTTTTTATGCTTTGTAAATTTGTTTTAATAAGATGGATCACACTTGTTTATCTTTTAAACACCTTTAAGAACGCATTTGTACCTTGACAAAGGTGAGGAGTAAACAGGCATTGTCTTAGTTTTGCCAGAAAATCAAAGTACAAGAGTACTTGGTACACAAAATTAGGTGATTTGCCTAAAATCACATGGCTTGCAAGGGCAGTCTGAACTCCGAGCCCTAAATTTCTGATCCTAAAGTCCTTGCAGCCCTCCCCTGGCTCCAGCTCCCTGGGCAGGGGTGGAGAGAGTGCAGCAGTAGGTACTGCATTCAAGCTGAACTCTGGGGAGTCCAATTGCCAGGCCTAGCTCATTCCCTTCCAGGTTAACAGAGGAAATGAGCTCCTACTGGAAATGAGGGCAATGAAACAAGAAATCAGATCAATTTGGGAAGGGGCGTGGGTCCTATAGCTTCCTTCCCTGACGGACACTGCAGATCTTCCAACTTAGGCCCAGGAACAGCCTAGGCTGCCGGGTGTGCGAAATCATGGCCCAGGCTCCAGCTTTTTCACAACATATAGACAGAGAATGACAAGTGTCCTGCACCAGACTTTTTAATCTGCCCGAGTTGGGACTGTCAGCAGCTTTAGCTTCACTGGGCGCTAGGGGGTGTGTCTGTCCCATACCCGGAGGGTGCTCGTGGCAGAGCATTTCCCAGCACAAGATTCTGGGGTGTGGGGCTGGCAAGAGGAAACAGCGGCGGGGGGGCGGTAGGAGGGGCGAGCTCATCAGCCGAGTCCTCAGTGCCCAGAGCCTGCGGCCCACAATGAGCAAAGACCGGGAGGGAAGGGGCTTGGAAGGCGCGCCAAGCCAAGGCTGAGGCGAGCGAGGGAACTGGCTGGCAGTTGCACCCCAACCTCCGCGAGGGCCGGGGAAGGCCGGACTGACCAGCAGACGGACGATGTGGCGGGAAGTCACCTCCATGCCTGCCCGTCTCTGCTGTTCTTTCCTCCCGTCCTCTCTGTAGACTCCCCCGCCCAGGACGCCCCGCGCCGCTCCGCGCCTTTGGCCCTGGCTCAAGGTCTTGTGACGTGATTAGCAAAGCCAGCGCCTTGTCCTCAGACTCTCAGCCCTAACCCGCAGGCCCGGGAGTTCAGGCCCTGTTTACTGCAGCCTGGGCGGGGAACGGGGCGGAGAAACCACCCAAGCTCCTCCCGACAAGAGTGCCGCGGCAGCCGCGCGCATCACCGCCCCCACCCCCACCGTGTCTCCACGTGCAGTTGGAATAGGGCCTCCACCCACCGTACTTTGGCCCAGAACCCCCACCCCAACCCGCCCTACAGCCGCGGAACCCTTTGCAAACCAGCGGGGACGCGCGGACGGTTGCATTTTGCAATTCCCGCGCCCAGTATAAAACCAAGGGTGGGAGATAAAAGCTCCGCAATTTCGCCTAGCAGGCTCGGGCGGGGAAAGACACGTCCAGGGCTGCAAAACCCCGACCACGTTAAACGTGCTGGGGATTTCCAACAGTGTAGCCCCAGAGAATGGGAGCCGTACGTTCCCGCCGCCACCCAGCAGCACCCTTCTGAGCGGAGCTCTCCAAGTCGCCCCGGGCACTGCGGTAGCCAGCCCCGCCCCGAGGCCTCTTTGCCCCCTCCCGCACAGGAAAAAAATTGGCGGCGGCCAATAGGAAGCCAGGGAGGTGTCTGACGTCCGCTAGCCGCAGGCCGGCGGGCGGCGTTGCCTGGAGACCTCAGCAGGGTAAGAGCTCTGTCCCCTCCCCCGGCACGCCCCAGCGGCTGCTGAGCTACGGGGCTCTATATAGTGCGCGAGCTCGCGGGCCAGCGAGTTCCAGCAGTTTGCGATCTGCCGTCGGCTCCGCGCGGGGGGCGGGCCGGGCACCCCGAGGCGCGGAGAAGCGCTCTTTGCTTCTCTTTTCTTTTCCCCCACGCCATACTCTTGGGCACCCCTCAAACCAGTCCATTCTGCTTCCCTCTCCCGCTTTTCTCATCCCTAGCCAACTTTCGGTCCTTCCCCCGCCCCTCTCCCGTTATTCGTCGTGGCTCGAGTTCGGCCGCGCCGCCCCGAAGGTTCCTTCGGACCTCCCCGCCTGCAACTGCGACCATTACAGACTCCAGAAACATGTCGACCACACTTCTGTCCGCCTTCTACGATATCGACTTCTTGTGCAAGGTACGCGGGGAAGGAAGGAGAGAGCAGGCAGGCAAGCAGGAAGCCCTTCGAGTTTTCAGACTTTGCCTTCTGCCCTCAGTTTTGGGGGGACCCCTTTCCCCCTTGACTTTTGGGGTGGGGAAAATCCCGGAGTTTGTAGAGGTTGTTGCTTGTGTCTTATGGGCGGGGAGAAGCAGGGAGGGAGGGAGGGCTGGAGGGAGCGGCTGTAGCTGTTTAGTTTCTAACCGGCTGACTGCGGCCACGCTACCCGGGGCTTCCCGGACAGAGTTTGCGCAGCCCAAGCCGGCGGCCCACGGGCTGAGGATCACGTGTCGAAAGCCAGCGCGGCCTGGAGTGGGAGTCCGGCTCCTACCAACGCGAACTTGATCTTATTTTTTCGCGTGTATGGACGAAGGGGAGGGGGCAGGTCGACATCCGCAAAAAAAGGAAAAAGAATCAGAAGACTGGCAGTTACTCTGCAACTTGTCCCAACTCTTCCCTCCTTTACTCTGTTTCATCCCTTCCCTGCCCCCCTCCTTTTAGCAGACAGAAAAATCCCTGGCCAACCTCAATCTGAACAACATGCTGGACAAGAAGGCAGTGGGGACGCCCGTGGCCGCCGCCCCAAGCTCGGGCTTTACCCCAGGCTTCCTCCGACGGCACTCGGCCAGCAACTTGCACGCGCTCGCCCACCCTGCGCCTAGCCCTGGCAGCTGCTCGCCCAAGTTCCCGGGCGCGCCTAACGGCAGCAGCTGCGCCAATGCAGCGGCCGGTAACCCGGCCTCCTACGGCACCCTCAAGGAGCCGTCGGGGGGCGGCGGCACGGCCCTGCTGAACAAGGAGAACAAATTCCGGGACCGCTCTTTCAGCGAGAACAGTGAGCGCAGCCAGCACCTCCTGCACCTGCAGCAGCAGCAGAAGGGGGGCGGCGGCTCCCAGATCAACTCGACTCGCTACAAAACTGAGCTGTGCCGGCCCTTCGAGGAGAGTGGCACGTGCAAGTACGGCGAGAAGTGCCAGTTCGCACACGGCTTCCACGAGCTGCGCAGTCTGACCCGCCACCCCAAGTACAAGACAGAGCTGTGCCGCACCTTCCACACCATCGGCTTCTGCCCCTATGGGCCACGCTGCCACTTCATCCACAACGCGGATGAGCGGAGGCCCTCACCGTCGGGGGGCGCCTCTGGGGACCTGCGCGCTTTCAGTGCGCGCGATGCGCTGCACCTGGGCTTCTCTCGGGAGCCGCGGCCCAAGCTGCACCACAGCCTCAGCTTCTCAGGCTTCCCGTCGGGCCACCACCAGCCTCCTGGGGGCCTGGAGTCGCCGCTGCTACTGGACAGCCCCACATCGCGAACGCCACCACCACCCTCCTGCTCCTCAGCCTCGTCCTGCTCCTCATCAGCTTCATCCTGCTCATCTGCCTCAGTGGCCTCCACGCCCTCTGGCGCCCCGACTTGTTGTGCCTCGGCTGCGGCAGCAGCAGCCGCCGCAGCAGCTGCCATCCTGTATGGCACGGGGGGCGCAGAAGACCTGCTGGCACCTGGTGCTCCATGCACTGCCTGCTCGTCTGCCTCGTGTGCCAACAACGCCTTCGCCTTCGGTCCAGAGCTGAGCAGCCTCATCACGCCACTCGCCATCCAGACCCACAACTTCACCGCGGTGGCTGCTGCCGCCTACTACCGTAACCAGCAGCAGCAGGGCCTAGTGCCCCCCACACAGCCCCCGGCGCCACCCAGTGCGCCCCTCCCTGCCAGTGCCACCGGGCCACCTTCACCACCCTTCAACTACCAGCTGCCATGCCGCCTGTCCGAGTCACCCGTGTTTGACGCGCCCCCTAGCCCTCCTGACTCTCTGTCCGACCGCGACAGCTACTTGAGTGGCTCCCTGAGCTCTGGCAGCCTCAGCGGCTCCGAGTCCCCCAGCCTCGACCCCAGCCGCCGTCTGCCCATCTTCAGCCGCCTCTCCATCTCCGATGACTGAGGCAAGAGGGCGCCAGTGAGAGGAGGAAGGGAAGACCCATTCCGGGGGGTGTTGGAGGGTGCCCCTGCCATCTCGCCCGTGATACTAGGGAGTTGGGGAGGTGATAAAGGCCACAAGCAGACTGCAGGCTGGACCGAGCACTTGGACTCGAACTTGTGTGCCAGGAGGGGCCCTGCCCCTCCCCTTTCGGTTTCCTCTTTTGTTTTTTATTATTATTTTTATTATTATTACGAAGTTTGATTCTTGTTGAGCAAAAAAAAGCCAACGAACTTTTTGTATCGATGAACAAAATATTCACAACTGGGCAGTTGTGATGCGAATAGAACAAAAAAAAACATGTAAACTTTCTAAACTTCTTTAGGTCTCATGAGTTTGGGACTTTAGGAAAAATCAGCCCAGCACCAGCAGCTACCGACCACCATTCCGTATCTTCACTTGAAAAGCATTAGTTACAGTCCAGATGTGGGAACTCTTACCTTGAAAGAAGTTCCTTATTGTCGTTTGTCTCAAACCAGTGTAAACACACCAGCCAAACCACCACCTTGCTGAACCCTAGAAGCTTTTAAAATTGAATATTCTGCCAAGAATATGCCTTGATAGTAGGTTCCATAGGTTTGTTGTTTTGGTTTGTCATTTTTTTCCCCCGGAGTTACATGTGTCTGGAAAAAAACCTTGCATTCCAAAGTTTCCTACTGGGTTACTGGTTTCGTTGCCCCCACTTAGTGGGTGTCTAATTTAGAACCATGTCGTCTGCTCTCTCTGGAAGCCTTGGGCAGACCTTAGTTTGTCATTGTTGGTGAAAACTGCTGAATTTTTAGCTGTTTTGAGTTGATTCGCACCACTGCACCACAACTCAATATGAAAAAACTATTTAACTTATTTATTATCTTGTGAAAAGTATACATTGAAAATTTTGTTCATACTGTATTTATCAAGTATGATGAAAAGCAATAGATATATATTCTTTTATTATGTTAAATTATGATTGCCATTATTAATCGGCAAAATGTGGAGTGTATGTTCTTTTCACAGTAATATATGCCTTTTGTAACTTCACATGGTTATTTTATTGTAAATGAGTAAAAAAATCTTAATTTAAGAGATTGTAATATTTATTTCATTAATTTCTTTCCTTGTTTACGTAAATTTTGAAAGATTGCCTGATTTCTTTACAGAAATCTATCTTCATGCTGTGGAAGTAGCTTAAGGAATATCTCAAGTGTTCGCTTAGAATGTATAATGGTTGCAGCCCATCCAACTTTAAAGAAAAGGCGACCACACGTACCTTGCAATCAGGCTTTCTCATTCCAACTTTATAAATTAGCAAAAAGTGTTTTTGTTTGCTTATTCCACCAGATCTACTGTGACATACTGGCTTATACAAACATGTAGCAATAATGGGGAGTAGTCTCTCACCAGTGCCTTGGAAGGGCCAGAACTAGCCTTAAAACTTCCTCAACCAAATAAGTATTTTGTCTATTAGTGCTTGAGAGAATTTGAATGTAGGATGGGTTCAACTGCACAAAAGGAGAAGATTTTTACCACTTTTTTTTATATAGATAAAAGTGAAGAGGTCACCTCTTAGTGCTAAAATAATAGTATGTATTACACGAATATGCCTTGTTTAATTACAAAAATTCCAAAACTTGTACACATTTTTTTTCCCCATGTAGAAAGGCAGGAATGCTTCCCTGAACGGTGGGTGAATGAGCAGTAGCTTTAGTTTGTATGTACGTAGGTACAGTTGGAGCACTATGTATGTATGTATGTATGTATGTACTCGGGACTACTTTAACAGAAGTATATTTGAATGTAACAAGATAAGTCAACTTGAGTTGTAATATATTTTGGGGAATCAGTTCACTACAAATTGTGACTGTAAACATTGTACTGTAAATGTTTTGTAGTTTCCCCCAATAAAAATTTTGGGAAAAAAAAATTATGCATGTGTCAGACACCACTTATTTTTAAAGGAATATCAAGCTTCCCATTTTATCAGACCTGGCCCGGGTCTCAGGTTGGGGGCTTGCTTTAGAGAGCTGGCAGGGCCTGCCCCTCCATATTTTATAGTAAGCTCTTCAGCTTGAAAAGTAATTATTTGGACTGTCAAGGGCATTAGTTAGCTGTTCCCCTTGGTAATAAGATGCATCTCTGTGTTGGCTGGCGGCAAGGCCTGGCTGAGAGGCCTGAAGGGGTGTGGCTCGCCTGTGAGTCACCAAGTGGGTCACGTGTCTGCAGTGGCAGCTGAAGGTCCAATTTTTTTTTTTTTTCCTGGGACTCCTGGAGAACAGAACTGCTGGGGTGGGGAAGGGAAAAGGGTCTTGCCTGGCTGTGGGCTGCAGGTCCTTGGAGCCCTAAACTGGAGGTGGGGGCAAGGGGGCTGGTTAGGCCTGGGATTTGCCTGGACTTTGGAAAGCCTGGCTGTGTCCTTGCCCAGAGAGGAGGGAAAGGGACAGAAGATTAAGCAGGTTAAACTTATATCTGGGTAACGTTTGTTTATGCGGACAGCTTCCTCTGGGAGTGAGAGCGCACATGTTATTTATGCAAAAGACTTAGCGCCTGTGACGACTGAGAGGCCAGAAAGCAAATGCAACCCAGGTCTCTAGAAAAAAGAAGGAAAAAAACCCTAGCAGTTTGCTGATTCCCAACATAGTTGAGCAAAAAAACCTTAGTGCGTTTTTTCCTACAATCACTTTAAAAATGTGAAAGGCAGGTTCATAAATCAATTCATACTTTTTTCTTCATCCTCCTCCCACTACCCACCCACCCACTCACAGTTCAGACACTTTTTCCAAAGTAGGTAAGAGATTTAACAAGTTTGTTTTATCTACGGCAGCTGGGCTCTATCAACCAATACCCGCACCCCCTCTGCCGGTGTCTCCCAGCTGAGCCGGTAGGGGTGGGGAGCAGTCTGCGGGCCCCACCGGACTTCAGGCAGCTGTTTCACGTTAACGATGATTGCGCTGGTGTTAGCTGGAGCGTTTTGGTGCTTGGCGCACGCTGCCAAAGGGGATGAGGAACAGTTTCAAAGTTCTCCCAGATGCCCGGCCAAGGGCCGAGGGCCTCAGCGGTGGGGGAGGGGAAACCCGAGGCCAAGGAGGGCTCGCCGGCGAGGACCCGGCGGGCTCACTGGCCTCCTCACCAGGAAGAATGTGCGATGAGGAGGAAAAGTCTGAAAAATGTGGTGCTATTTAGGCCAGGCTGCGTTTCAAAGGCCCTGTTTCCACTTCATTCCCAAACTTACTTTTCTTAAACAAGCACTTTTGATCAGCTGGAATGTCAGACTTCTTTTTGGGGTAAGCCACATTTATTTTTCAAAATTGGTTTGTTTGCAAGCCCAACTGCTACAATCTGATGTTTTTGTATTTTAGACCCAGTGGAGCATGGAAAGCTGGGGGGAGTCATTCAGAAATTTCCCCTTGCCACAGATCAATGGAGGGTATGTGGGTCATTGTCTCCGCAGAGGCTGGAATTCACAGCAAACAAAACTCAACTATTACTTGATCACCCTTAGGAAAGTTTTAACAAATTAAAGGAAGGAGAAGTAACAAATTGCAAGTAAAGACAAGCCAGGATTTCTATCACAGGCTGGGGAGAGGAACTAAAACTGACTCTTGGCTCTGAAACTCGGTTACACTCAAGATAAAATTCTTCTGCAGTCAGTTGTGAAAATGAGCCCAGAATGTGATGGTTTAGAATGTCCTAACAGTGTGGCATTTCCGCAGACTGTTTGAAAAACTAAGGTGCTTTTTAAACAACCCAATTAGTGTGTACCACCTTCTAAATTACTTCAGAGAAGGGATGCATGCGTGGACATATTTTCCACCACTCATTCTGTCTGAATCCACTGCTGAGGGCATAAAAAGAAAAACACACACACACACACAAAAAAAAACTATTGAGAAGGCCAAAGCTCGGCACCCGCCCATGGGAATAGATGGAGGATTGTGAGGTCTGCAGCAGCTCAGGGACCCGGATGAAAGGGCCTGGCCCGGGAGGGCCCAGCACAGTTAGGACCAACAGGCATAGCTCCCGGCTGCAGGTCTGGCCCAGCACGAGGAACGCTGGATTTTAAATTCTGCCTCCAGGGTAGGGGCGTCTCAGAGCAGCCCCCCTAAGATGGATGTGTACAGCAAGGAACCCCCGCTAGAGAGCATTTGAACCTGGAAGGAAACCGTCCCCAGGCACTCACTCTTCTTCAGTTTTGCTTGTGGTGACAAGAGTGAGGGCAGATGTGACTGTTTTGAAAGCGGAAGTTGGGTCTCTGCGCCTTCCTTGGCCTTGTGAGTTAGTGGGCGCCTGCATAGCCCCTAGAGGCTAAGCCTCTGGGCCAGCTTACCTTCCATCAGGGGCCTGTAGGCACTTTCCATTGTTGTTACCTCATTTAATTGTGTTTATTTTTTCTTGTTCGCACTCCAGGAGACGTGCAGCCCTGTGGCCATCCAGGGCAGGTCCAGTTCCATGCCGCTGGCAAGGCCAAGGCGGGAGGGAAGAAAGAGGGAGAGGGCCAGGGAGGAGCCAAGGCCTGGCAGCTGGACAGGCCTGCCCGGGAGGAGCCCTGCGGGGAGGAGGCGGGTGCGGGCTTGGGCTGCAGGAAGCCACATCACCTCCAGGGCCCACACCTGCCTAGTGGCTTCTTCCACCCTCCCCTGACAGTGTGTGCTAGACCCGGGAAGGGGGTGTGTTGTGTGTGTGTGTGTACCTGTATCCTTGTCTGTCTAGTCGAGTGTGCACATGTCCGCGGGTGTTGCTCTGTGCACGCAGGTGCTCAGGGGGCCATACGTGGTGCTCCTGGGGGGCAGTCCTGGGAGACGGGGCTGTCTGTGGATGTGTGGATCTGCGTGGCCATTGGTATGTGTGTGGGGTGTGAGAGTCTGTGGGCATGTGGGGACCTCTGTGGATTTGGGTGTGTGTTGCTGTGTGTGTGCCTGTGGAAGTGTGGATGTGGGCTTGGTGTATCTGCTACTCTGTTTAGGGGGTGGGTATGGGTCTGAGGGTGTCTCTTGCTCTCTGTGTGTAGGTGTGTGTGTGCGGGCCTGGGTGAGGGGTGGGTTTGAGTGTGCCTGTTGCTGCGGGTGGCTGTGTCTGCGTGGCCGACACCGTGTGGGTAGGTACGTGGGTCTGTGGAGTGTGAGGGAGGACCTACCAGTGCTGCTGTATGTTCGGGGCTGGCTGTGTGTGTGTGTGTGTGCGCGCGCGCACGTGTAGGAGTGTGTCTGTGTGGGGTGCGGTGTTAACAACACCTACAGAGGAAAGCAGCCCTTTTTAGCAGGCCTCTTTCAAGTTAAAAACTGCTTTCAAAACCCGGAAGTGATGGCCGAGCTGTCATCCGCTTCCTGCGGGGTGGTGGGCAGAGCGGGGCTGAGTGAGAGGGTGGCACGCAGGCCTCCTAGCCTGCAGAGCCCCCAGACTCACCTTACTGTGGGGCACACCTGCCAAGGACAGGCCTCCAGGGCCTGACTAGAGGGACATATTTAGAAACAATTAATTCTTGGTTGGAGGAGGAAGGGGCCCATTTATTTTCATCTGTGCAGAAATAGCTCTTGTCAGATAGGAGTTCTTGTGCCCTCTGGGTGAGAGGCAACTCTGAAATAGAAGGAAAGATATTAAAGACTTTAGGCAGACAAGAAAACTCCTAAACTTGCCGAAACCAAGTTTAAAATATTTCTCTAAAAATAAGCTTTGTTTTCCTTGTGGATTCCTCTGGCAATCGGGCCCTTGTGTTGGGGGGTGCTTAGCTGGCCTGGGAAGCCAGGCGGAATTTTTTAAAAAGCAAGTGTTTCCCAGCTGTGGCCTTGGAAAGTTCTCTGTTTTCCATTTATTAAACTCCTAGTTTCCGGCTAATTAAAATTATTTTCAAATAAAACTCCCTGGCCCAGCAATATTTGATGAAACACAGAATTCCCAGTGACCTCCCCTCCCCCCCCACAACTGCAGGAGGTCTGGCCTGCTGTGGGGTGGCCGGTGACCCCTCCACCCAGCCAGTGCTGGTTCTACCAGACAGAGGAAAGCCTTTGAAATGCACACCCAACGCCTTGTCTTACCAAACGCCACCGCTCCTGCGGTGACTGCGGTGAGAGGCTGCTGATGGGGCAGTCTCCAAGCCCTGTGCCACTTGACGAGGGTCTGTGGGTCGCTGAGAACCTGCTGTTTCTTTTCCTGCAACCCTGAGCAAAGAAGGGGTGCACATGGTGATGCTGTGCTCTCCAGCCTGGCTACCCCTGGAGATTCAGGTCCAGTTCAGCCAATGTGCCAAGATGCCCAGACTCCCAAGGCAACACGTTGTGAAGATGGAAATCAGAGATGCTGCTGGCAAGAGGCATGTACTGCTGAGGCCAGAGGTGGTGTGATTCTGAGTTGCTGGCAGGTCCCCCTCACTGTCCTGGCATTCGGTCCAGACATCCCACAACTGGGATGCTGGGACTGCTGGCGGGACCCTTCATTCATCCCACAGATACCTCTGATGGTCTGGTAAATGCCTGAACAGGGGTAACAGATGAGCTGGCAGATGCAATCCCTGCCTTCATGGAGTGTACACGGTGTTTTCAAGGTTCATGCATGATGTAGCTTGAATCAAGCTTCATCCCTTCATGTAGCAGCATCGCGCTCCATTGTATGAGCATACCACATGTGTGTTTACTCATCAGCTGAAAGACACTGGAGTTACTTTCGCCTTTTGGCTATTGTTGAGTGATGCTGCTGTGAACATCCACATACACAGCTTTTGCGTAAGCATGCTTTCAGTTCTTTTGGTTATATCCCTAGAATTGCTAGGTCACTCCACAGTGGAACTTACTAAGGATTGCCATACTATTTTCCAAAGTGATACATTGGTTTTCATAACTGACTAGTGTTTCCCCTACTCAGCCTGATGCATGCTCTATGATGTCCACATAAGAAAACATGTATGCTTTGACTGGTGTGGCTTGGTGGGTTGAGTGCCGGCCTGTGAACCAAAAGGTTGACGGTTCAATTCCCAGGCAGGGCACATGCCTGAGCTGTGGGCCAGGTCCCCAGGGTGGGCGTGTAAGAGACAACCACACATTGATGTTTCTCTCCCTCTCTCTGTCTCTCCCTTTCCCTTTCTCTAAAAATCAATACATAAAATCTTTTTAAAAAGGAAAGATGGGGAGGGTTGGGGAAGTGGGCTGGGATGAGGGTAAAGGGCAGAAAACTGTACTTTAACAACAATTAAAATTGTTTAAAAAGAAAATGTGTACAGTTGTTCACAATAGCCAAAAAGTGGAAACACCCCAAATGTCCACCAACAGATGAATAAATAAACAAAATGTGATACCTCCATTCAGTGGAATAGTATTTAGTCATAAAAAAGAAGGAAGTATTGATTCAAGGTCCATGAATGAACAGTAGAAATACAATGTCACATGAAAGAAGCCAGACACAAAAGACCACATATGACATGATTCCACTGACAGGAAGCGTCCAGAAGAGGCACCTTCATGGAGACAACAAGGAAAAGGTGCTGGCTGGGGCCGGGGGAGGAGGGTGATGACTGCGGGCGGAGGCAGTATTTCTTTTTGGGTTGACGAAAGCATCCTAGAATTAGATAGTGGTGAGGGTTGCACAACCTCGTGAATATGTTAAAATTTGTAATTTGTGTACTTTAATCTGCTGAATTGTATTGTATGTGAATTATATCTTAATGTGTGTTTTGCTTTTTTTTTTAAGTGTACTACCCTGACCGGTGTGGCTCAGTTGGTTGGGCATCGTCCTGCAAAGCAAAAGTTCAGTTTCCAGTGAGGGCACATGGCTGGGTTGTGGGTTCTGTCCCTGGCTGGGGCGCATACGGGGGACAACTGATCGGCGTTTCTCTCCTTCTCTTTCTCCCTTCCTTCTCCTCTCTCTAAAAATAATAAATAAAATCTTGTAAATTTTTTTCAAATTTTTAAGCATTTTAAAAAGTATACTCGCAAACTGAAATCTGGGGTGTGAACAGGAAGTCAGGGGCTGAGAGAGCCTCTGTCTGGAACACTGGCCTCACTTAGGGTCTGGGAAGCTTCTATAGGAGTAGGAAGGGCATAGGGCAAGTAACAGTAAGGCATAGGGCCAGCGGAAGAGTTTTCCAAGTAAAAGGAGCACCTAGGCGCTCGCTTCAGCAGCACATGGACTAAAACTGGGACGATAGAGATTAGCATGGCCCCTGCTCAAGGACGACATACAAATTCATGAAGTGTTCCGTATTTTTAGTTTTCTAGAATTGTTGTGGTGACCACTTTGTAAGGTATATAGATGTCAAATCACTATGTCGTACACCCGAAACTAATATAAAACTGTACGCCAACTATAATTTCTTTTAAAAACAGAGCAGTTAGTGCCAAGGCCCTGTGGTTAGAGGCAGCATGGTTCCAGAGAAAAAAGCAAAGCTGGATACAGCACCTGGGGGTGGAGAACTGAGCAAAGCGGCCCAGGATGGGGCTGGGACAGTGGGGTTGGTGCTCAAGAGACCACTAGCCTGCCCTCTGGCCACCCGCCGACTCCAGTTCCTGTATTAGAGCATCCTATCGTGAAGATTCCTACAGAAAAGTCACTGGGACCTCTCACCCCAGAGCTCAGTGGATTATCACCAGTGCAAAGAACGGGGACTCTGGAGTCTGAGGTAGGGAATGGGTTCCAGCTGCTGCCAATTACCCACTGAGTGACCTTGAGCACAGTTCACCATCTCTTTGAACCTCAGTTTCTTCATTTGGAAAAAAAATGGGTTAACCTATTGTTGTCCTTGTTTTTGTTATGAAGGTTAAGTGAGATAATACTTGCCAAATGCTTTATCCAGTGCCTAGAGGTGATAAGTATTCAATAAGAATCAGCTGGCTATTATTATTACCATTAAGCTTCATCACCTTCCTCTTCCCTTTCTCCCCAAGCTCCTGCAACAGGTATCCTGGTTGGGATGCATTAAAGACCCTGATAGTGGCTCTTTATGGAACGACTATTATGTACTAAAGCTTCCTGTGTGTTAACAGCAGACTGTATATCCACCCAGGACTGAGGGACTGTTACTGCCCCGATTTCAAAGATAAGAAAACTGAGCTTGGAGAAGTTCTATGCCTGAGGCCAGGCAGCTGGGAAAAGGCTGAAGCAGAAGCAAAGGGATCTAACCTACGGCTCCTTCAGATGGCCCCAAGCTGCCTCGCTGACTCCTCTCCCCCTGCCTCACTCCCACCATACCTATAAACGCAGATTTCCACATCTATGCTTTGAAAACACAATTACTTCAAGTCATCCTGCACTCAAAATCCTCAGTGAGAACAAAATCTACAATCGTAGCAAGGCCTACAGAGTCCTACATTAGCTGTAGGACCCGCGCCCACGGCCCCTTTCCTTTCTGACCCGACTGCCCCTTCATCGCCCTGCTGCATCACGCAGGCCTCCTCTCTGTCTCAGGGCCTTTGCACCCACCGTCCGCTCTGCCATGCTCTTCTACATGGCCTGTTTCCTTCAGTTTTCTGCGAGGTGTCACCTTTTCAGGGGACACCCAGACCACCCCCTCTAAAACAACAGCCCCATCTGGCATTCTATCCCTCTCATCCTGCTTTATTTTCTCTAGCATTTGTCATCCTCTGACATAGTTTTAAAATTTTTTTATTGATTGATTGAGAGAGAGAGAGAGAGAGAAAGAGAGAGAGAGAGATTGCTTTGCTGTTCCACTCATTTATGCATTCATTGGTTGTTTCTTGTTTGTGCCCTGACCAGGAATCAAACCCGCAAACTTGGCATATCAAGATGAAGCTCTAGCCAACTGAATGAGCCTGCCAGGGCTCCTATAACATATTTTAAGTGCTTTTACATATAAAAATATATATATTCATATTCCTTCCTTCTTAGCACCTAATCAATAGGCACTCAATCTGAGAGGCATCGGGAAGGTCCCCTTCTCTGTCCCCACCAAATTCTCCCAACCACACAGGCCTTACAATGACAGTGGAAACTGCTTTCCTTTGGAAAGTCTAGACACAGCTGCACTGTCCCGTGTGGTAGGCACTAGCCACGTGGGGCTATTTTATTTAAAACTCACTTCCTCAGTGTCACTGTCCACATTTCAAGTGATAGTAGCCACGTGAATGCAGGGACCACTGCACTGAACAGCACGGATACATCCATCACCGCAGAAAGTTCTGGTGGACAGCACTGCTGTTCTGCAATCTTCTACTAAAATACAAACAACTGTAAATAAGGAAGCCCCTATCATCCAACCCTTGAAAGGTTATTCTTTTCCAAAGCAAGTCCCAGGACACAACCAAGATGCCTTTGAACTCCCCCTCCCCTCACAAGCCAAGAGAGTCCAGTATATTCTGAAACAACAGCTCTGTCCAGGAGACTGTATGGGGCAGCGGGGCTTGGCGGGGTGGACATGAAGGGACTACCCACTGCATGGTGGCACCTCACAGCCCCACCCAGCAGCCTGGGACCTGGCTCCCGACACTTGGACGTAGAACCCCTCACAGCAAGCCCTCCCTCCCGGGGCTCTTATCTCCACAGCTGCATCACCTCATCCACCCCGGCACCCACAGCAGAGCGTGGCGCCCTCCTGCAGTCTTTCTCCAGCTTCCCTTGCGCCCTTGTCGCCAGGCCACCTGACCTAATAATGGCTGCTGTCTAACCGTATCCAGGCACCGCACCCTCCTCTCTGTCCTTACCTCCTTAGCCCCTTGGGCTCCCCCTCTTGCTGGGGCAGCAGATGAACCTGGAGCCCCAGATGCTCCCCCCAGCTCCCCCAGGCCCCCCAGAGCCAGCTTCTAAAACACTTAGGTGATGGTGCCTCTCTAGCCCAAAGACCTTGAAGGGTTCTTGCACCCCCAGTTCAAATTCAGGCTTCCAAACATGCTCTCTGAGGCTCAGCCTCGATGCTCACCACTCCTCCATCACCCTGGGGCACCACTGACGTCCCTCTGGTTCCTCAGCCTCACCCCTCCACGTCCCCAGCCCCCTCCCCAGCCCCCACCCCAGCCCCCCAGAGCCCCTGGGCAGGACTTGCAGAAGCACAGAGGTCATCGTCCTTCCCACACCTGTCTTCCTCTCTGGCCTGGATGTTCCTTCAAATATGAGAACCAAGAACCATCACGCTCCTCTTTGTTCATCCCAACCTGCCTCCTAGAAGGGCCTCGATGACTGTGCAGAGAAACCAGACCCTGTGACCGCAGCACTGTTCTCTCCTGTTTGACAGACGAAGAAAATGGAGCTCGGAGAAATAAAGACACTTGCCCAAGGTCGCCCAACTCATGAATGGCGGGGCCACGACGCCACCCACACCCACAGCCCACGTCGGGGCAGAGTGGCCCAGCCATTCCCAAGGTGGGGGAACTGCATTTCTCCTTGGCAGACGCAGCTTCCAGTTTCCAAATTCCAAATTTGTGCAGGCGTGTCCTGAATGTCCAAATTGTAGACATTGATTCCTGTTACATACAAATGGCAAAGTCCCTCCTAACCTTGCTCCTCCGTCCCACTCAGCAGAGCTGGCCACTTGACAACCGCTTTGTACAAGGCGTTCCAGCAATTTGATTGCATGGCTCTATCTACAAATATTTACACACACACACACACACACACATTCATGTGTGGTTTCAGTTCTCTGAAGGGGGCCGTGCGGAACCTCCCGTCCTCACCCAGCGTGCCAGCACCTTCTCCCACCAGCCGCGGGTGCCCGGGCATCAGGCCCAGGATGGCCACCGAGGCTCTGCCTAATTTCCCTTCCGAGCGCATCCCTACACACACACCCTTGGGTGTGCACAGCCATCAGAAGAGTCCCCAGAGGCAGCATCATTGAGATGTGGGGTGGCTCCCACGTTTCTGCAGAGGTAATATGTATTTAAAACCTTGAGACCTGCCATCCTAGTAACCCTCCAAAAATGCTGTTCTGCATGCCCCTCCCCCTCCCTTTCTCATTGCCCCAGGGACCTCTTCTGCCCCAGTTCACTCCCGGTGTGGCTGCTCTGAATGCTGCCCTGGGGGGGGTCTGGCCTTCCTTTGTCTCCTGCCCAGTTCCCCAGTCCTCTGGTGGCTAAGCCCCATCTCCCCCCACCTCTGGGCTCTTGGGGGGCAGCTCGCAGCCCTCTACCTTCCAGGTTGGTGCCAAAGACTGAGGCTGTCCCCTGGAGCCCCAGGCAGGTGGGTCAGTCCCACCAGGCTCAGGGCACCCGGGGCTTGAGGGCCAGGAAGTGGGAAGATTCTGCCACTAAAACTGTGGCTGTTGGAGGCAGCGGGAACCCTCCCAAGAAAATGGTGTTGCCAAGGGGAGGGTGTAGACCATGTAGGTGTGTCTCTGTGAAAGCCTGTGGGTGAGTGTGTCTGTGTGCAGGAGTGTGAGTGTGTGCCAGCGTGCGCGTGTGTCTTAGGGGCGGTTGTGTTAGGCGTTATGTAACGGAGGCACTCCCCGGGGCCAACAAACCGCAGTGGTGTAACCGCCGGCCGGCTGGGTCACCAGAAGGAAAGGAGGGAAAATGTAAACACATTCTGGGCCTTTCCCTGGCCCACCACAAGCAGGCCCTGCACAGGGCAGCAATTCCGGCCCTCCATTCCCACCACCTTAAGCCCTGTGGGCTGGCCTGGGAGGGAGTGATAATGGAGCCTGAGGCCAAGGGACAA
The DNA here is from genome assembly GCA_039655065.1 of Glossophaga mutica. Taxonomy (NCBI): domain Eukaryota; kingdom Metazoa; phylum Chordata; class Mammalia; order Chiroptera; family Phyllostomidae; genus Glossophaga; species Glossophaga mutica. Next base: position 143,330,410 of record CM077308.1, read on the forward strand.
GACCGAGAGGAGAACCCAGAGAGGTCTCCCGGGGTTTCTCCTGGGTCTGCCATAGGCTGTGCACCCCCCATAAATGAGGCATGCTGGCTTTCTCACCCCCAGAGCTGTCCTAGCTTCTTAAGTGACTTCCGGGGCTCCCTTTGTCCCAGAAGCTGCCTGGCATTGGAGCCCAGCACCCTGAAGGCAATCAGCATGGACTGGCTGCTCACCTGCTCCCATGCTTGGGTGGTCTCAGGGTGCAAAAGTGCACCTTCTCCCTGCTCCCCACACCTCATCTCCAGGCCAACAGCATGCGTTACAGCCAGTTCCCAGCTGCCTAGCCCATCAGCACCGCACCTGAGGCTCTCTCTTCCAGGAAGCCTCCCTGTCTGCTCCAGGCCAGTTCTTTCTGCGCTGAACTCCTGCAGCACCTCTGGACACACCGCCTGACATCTGGCCACGTACAATAGTCCCTTGTTCTCCAGTTCACTTTAGTAATAATGGCCACAACTTACGCAGTACATTCTCGGCCAAACATGGTCCCCTGAGGTGCCCTTATTAGAACATGCCATCCTCCCACCAACCCAAGAAGGAAGCGTTCCTACCGCCGTTGCACAGCCAAGAACCCAAGCAGAGGGCGATTCAGTGAATTATCCATGGTTACAGCTGCACCTAGAAGATTCTGATGGCAGAACCTGTGTTCCTGACCTCCCACGGCTGAGCTCCATCTCCCCACATCTCTAGGCTCTTGTGAGGGCAGGAGCCTCTTCCACGTCCCACCTCCCCTGACGTGGAGCCAGCTGGGCACCTGCTAGATGCTCAGATAAAGGTAGTGGCTGGCATAGAGTTGGTACCTTGTAACCGCTAGTTGACTGGATAACTGGTTGAACAGAATGGAATGGAATCTTTTACTCAGAAGAATAGAGCGACACGCTAAAAGCAGGGTACTGGGGTCACACGACCAGATGGGATGATCACATGCAACTCGTGAATCCCTCTGAGCCTCAGTTTCCTCATCTGCAGGATGGGAATGGCCCTTGTGTCTTCCTCACCAGGTTACTGAGAGGATTGTGTACAACATCGTGTGTGATAGGCTTGACTTGGTGCCTGGTGTGCATGCACTGGGTAGTCCGTAAATGTCTGCGGCTGCCCCCTCCCCCTTTCAGTGGTATTTCTGGGCAAGCCTCTTTCCTTGTTTTACAGGTGAGGAAACTGAGGCCCAGAGAAACGCCTTTCCTGAGATCTTGCAGGGTCTGCATCGCAACTGCAGATGACTGATTCCTCAACCTCTTACCAAGACAGGCCAGCGTTTTTCATCCAGGACAGCGTGCGTAGAGCTGGTGGGGGACTGAAGGAAGATATCTTTCTAAACTTTAACAGTTTCTGATCAACTTGAGGATAGTCTCCTCTAAGAAAGATGGACACCTACATCGTCCTATGCCAGTGAAAGGAGGAGTTAATCAGGGAGGGCTTCCAGAAGGAGGCAGGTATCAGTGCAACCCTGACCCTTGCAGGAGGAAGACACCGTGGCACGGGCCACAGTTTCTTGGAGGTGGGTTTGCCTGGGTCTCCATACACCCCATCTGTGCTGAGTTTCCCTCTGATGGTAAAGATGGGCCATAGTCTGGCTCTCACGGGGGTGGGGCAGGGGATGAGTCCTTCCTCCCATCCTCATCACTTGAGCTTTAGACTATTTGCGTAATGCTAACACTACCACCTCTGGATGATCTTCCCACTAAAATGTCAGCTTCAGGATTTTTTTTTTTTTTTTGGTCTTTTTTACTCTGCTCCCAGTGCTTAGAACAGAGCCTAGCCTAGAGTAGGTGCTCAACAAATACTTAAAGAAATGATTGCATTATCTCCACCCTGCTGCCAGCTGTACCTTCACGCCAGTGTCTTTACTCCTGCCCTGTTATGTCCCTGCCAGCAGTGCCCCCCCAATGCCTTTGTCTGGCTGTATCATGCCACTTCTTGCAGAAAGGCTTCCCGGACTACCTAGGCCTGCCCACTGCACAGCCTCCCCTCTCCAACCTCATCCCTCATCAAGTCGCTCTCCCCTCGTCTTAGCACAGGTGGATTTCAGAGGAGGAAGGTGGGGGAGCAGGCCAGCCACCGGGGCTTATGTAGGGAGCAGGGGAGGGTGCTCCAAGGCTTGGGAGTTGGGGGTTCCTGATGCCTATTGGCTTGCCCAGGGGCAGGATATGAGAGCTATCTTTCCCTCTTTTGACCGGCAGGGCCTTTTGCTCCAAGTTCAGCCACCCCAGACCTGTGGCAGGGGAGCGCACTGCTGAAGCAGGAGGAGTGGGCTGCTCAGCCCTGGGAAAGCCAGGGACCCTGCAACGGAGGCTCACCTTGGGGCTTCCAGTGGGCTGGGGGGCCCATGGAGGTTCCCTTGACCTTCGGGGTTTTCCTGCGAGTCCTTTGCAGATGTTGTCACCAGGCAGCCTGCGTGTGTCTCTATGAGTGTTCAGGAGGGAAGGAGGAAGGGAGGGAGAGAAAATTCTTTTACCAAGGTGGAAACCCAAACCAGGAGACAGGTGAGTAAAACCCAGAAAGCTAGAAAGCAAAGATGACTCAGGAGACAGCTGTGGTCCTGGCTGAAGTCAAAGACAGGGCAGGGCAGGAGGGAGGAGAGGGGAGCCCAGGGGAGGGGGAGAGGTGGCCCACAGCTGGCTCTGCAGTCATCCCTCCCCCAGAGGAAGTGTCCTGCCTGCCTGCCTGCCTACTCCTCTGGCCGGTGAGGTCCCCAGGGCCCAGGATCACCCTTGTCTTCCCTCTGCTCCCTCAAAGCTCTGAGCCCATGCCGTCACCCACCCTGGGGGGCCAGGGATGGCCCATGAACTGTGATGGCTGGCTTCCCTCAGCAGTCAGATTGTCTACTGTACAAGAATTAAGTGATATGAATTACGACATACCTGATATACGATGACACTACCTAATGTCAGGGCCTCCCTCTCTCCCCCACTCTGGCACCATCCCTGCAAGGTGTCCTTCCAGTCGGAGTCCCCAGGGAGCCTGCCTGGCACTGGGCCTCACAGAGGCGGAGGGGCGCAGAGGAGCTTGAGAGCCGCTTGCCCTGTCCTGAGTGGCAGGTGGCTGAGCTCGCACCCCTTGTGCAGCCGGAAAGGTTCATTGGCCTCCCGTGGCCCCTATTCACTCCTGCTTCTCCACGCAGCTTCCTTCAGCCCCCACCCGAGGGACACTCCCGCACGGGCACGCCTTTCCACGGTGGTCGCTGCCCACCTGGTATTCCAGAGCACAGACCCAGAACCAGACTGACTGCTTCTATCCCAGTTTTCCCACACACCAGCTGCGTGACCTTGGGTAAGTTCCTCAACCTCTCTGTGCCTCCGTTTCCTCAGCTATCACGTCCTGTCTCCTAGAGGTCCAAGTGGATGTTCTGTTTCATCAAATGGCTTCCAAGTTCCAGAAGCGTAGAAGAAGCCCATTTATTAGAACACACTGCCTTCTAAAAATCTCTACCTCCACCTTAAGAGAGGGTCGCCCATGTTACAGAGGCAGAAAGCTGAGGATCAGAGGAAGTGCATGCCTTGACCAAGGCCACCAGCCCCCTGCCCCCGCAACCCCAGCCTTCAGGCCCTCTCTCTGCCTGCACCGGGTTAATTACAACTCTGGTTTCTGAGCTTTGAGATGGACCCAAGTGATTCCAGCCCAGCAGTGACCAGGGCTGATTAGAAAAGAGGTGAGTGAACCTTTCAAATGTTCTAACTGAAGACTGGGCCCCACGAGAAGGCCTGTTTGCAGAGAACCAGCCGCACCTCGGCGGGTCTGTGAAATGGCAGAGTCCACGGGACCCAAGGAGGGGCCGGGTCTGCCTGTGCCGATCAGAGGGATGCCTGGGTGTGGGGTGCAGGTAAAAGAGCAAGGGCGAGTCTGTGTGCGGCGGCAGCACACCCTCTTTCCCGCGCTCTCTCTCTGACGGGGGCCTGTGCCGCAGACAGGAGCTCGGTGGGCATGATGCGTCTTCCTGACGGGCTGCCCCGACACTGTTAACTGTTTACAGACAGAGGCTGGGAAAGGGTGAAGGGGGTAGGGGAGGAGTTTTACTTTTATTTAAAACTCTTCCTTTTGTTTGACTTTCCTGCCATGTGCACTTATTATTATTATTATTAGTTTTAATGGCAGCAGATGTTATGTGAACACTTGGAATTATGAGCCTTTCTGCTCTTTCTGAAATGTCAAAAAAAGAAGGATTGACGACAGTTGGTGGGGGACGGGGCTGGTTTTTTGCTGGGTTTTGCTGTGGAGGGCAGAGCCCGCTGGGAGGAGAGGCTGCAGGGCCCCTGGACCCCACAGAAGGAATCGGGGGTGGTCCTGACCTGCTGATTCTTCCTCTCCCCAGCTCCAGCTGGCTCCAGAGGACTTTAAGGAGCCCGGGCCAGCCCCCGAGTTTTGGGGCCCTGCCTCCCGTTTGAGCTGGTCCTCCCAGGGCACAGGTGCCTGTGCTGTGGGGACAAGGACCAGGACCTCTGTCTGCCTGCCTGCAGTTTGCAGGTCCCACTACTGCCTGTCCCACTTTCCGAGACTGTGATCCCAGTTTTCCCAGGGACGCTGGCAGAACATGCTCTGTGGCCAGGTCCTGCCCTCCTGTCTTTTTACCTCCTACATCCCTGCGGCAAATGAGCAGACAGACAGAACACCCCCCTCCAGCCAGTCCCGGAGAGCTGGGGGTCTGCCGGGTGGGTAGGGTAGTTGGAGGGTGATGCTCTGACTCGCCTCAGCCCTGGCCTGGGGGGTCCCTCGTTGGCACTCACTGCCAGCCCAGCCCCAGGTAAGGTGGCCTGTGGTCCTGGCTTTGCTCACCGTTGACCTCCGTGCTGAGCATGACTCACATTTGAGGGGTCAGAGACACGGCCACACACCCCTCCAGTGAGATGAGTAATGTGAGCTCCATTTCCCAGGCTGGGGATCCGAGGTCCAGGTTGGTACGTGACTTGCTGAAGTGAACGGTGAGCCAGAGACGGGCCAAAGCCTGGGGCTCAGGCATTTCTCTATCCTGGGTGTTCGACCTTACGGGTGGGCTGATAAGAAATGAAGTTAGTAAGACCTCAGAATTATTTAAAGAAAAACCTCCCTTAAAAGTGAGCCAGCTCAATCTCCTATGTCATTATGGAACTGTGGATTAAAACAAGATACCACCACATACCTTTTAGAATGGTGAAAATTAAAAAAAAAAAAAAAAAGATAGAATGGTAAAAATCCAAAATATTGATACTACCAAATGCTAGAGAGTGTGTGGAGAAACAGTAACTCTCATTCACTGCTGGCGGGAATGCAAAATGGCACAGCCAGTTTGGAAGGCAGCTTGGCAGCTTTTACAAAAACTAAACACACTATTTGTGATCGAGCAGTCTGCTCCTTGGTGGGTACCCAAACTAGTTGAAAACTGACGCCCACACAAAAACCTGCACACAGATGTCTGTAGCAGCTTTATTCCTAATTGAACGCAATTTGAACACAACCAAGACGTCTTTCCGCAGGCAGGCGGACAGATAGACTGCAGCCCATCCAGACAATGGATGGCAACTCGGCGCCCAAAGGGAATGCACCGTCGAGCCATGAAAAGACACAGAGGAAACTTAAATGCATGTCACAGAGTGAACATGCCGCTCTGAAAAGGCTGCCTGCTGGAGGGTTCCAACTACGTGACTTTCTGGGTTAGGTGAAACCACGGAGACAGTAAAAAGACAGTGGGTGCTGGGGTTAAGGAGGGGAAGTGGGTGAATACACAGAGACACCGAATTCGGGGGGACAGTGCCACTGCTCTGTGGGATGCTACAGCTGTGGATCCGTGTCGCAGTCCTTTGCCCAAACCCACAGAGTGCACAGCACCCAGAGGGAGCCCTGCTGTGAGCTGTGGTCTCGGGGTGGTGACAATGTGTGAGCGCAGGCTCACCAACGGTGGCCAACGCACCACTCCGGCTGGGTGTTGGTGAGGAGGGAGGCTGTCTGTGATGGGCACCCCGGGATATAATGGGAGATATCTGCACTTTTTGCTCAGTTTTGCTGTGAACCTAAAATTACTAAAAAAAAAATTTTAAAGCCTATGACAAAACAAAACAAAAAAAGTGACTCAGGTGCAAGAGTTCCAGAGACCCTCTCCACAGCGTGTCCCATAAGAGGGACACTGGTTCCCCAGGGCCCTCCAGGATCCCTGCTGGCAGGGAGGTGGGGTGGGGAGGCTCGGGGCCTGGGGTGGGCTCCGGGCCCCTCCCACCTCCCCACAGCTCCTGGAGGAGCCTCAGAAATCCTGGGTCGGCAGTTGGCCCCCCTCTCCCTGGCTTCCTGTTTGGCTTCCAGAGAGTCGTTTGGCCGTTTCTGCAGCTGAACTAGGGACTGGTTGGGCTGCTGGGAGAACCCTTGCCTTGCCGGGGAGCTGATGGGTAGAGGGTCGGGGGAGACTTCGAGTCGTTTGGAGCCTCAACTTGTGGTCACCTGGATGCTCAAATCCTGCCCTGGAGGCCCCTGAGAGGCCAGTTAGTCCAGCCTGCCCCTTCCATTCTGGGCCAGGCAGCTGAGGTCTCGGACGTCATCTGTCACTCAGGCCCAGCGCAGCCCATGCGGGCCGGCCTTCTCACTGGCCTGTGTGGTGTGAGCGGGCTGCTGTACCTGGATAAGCCCCAGTGTTGTCACCTGAGAACAGCTACTCTGTGGGTGCCTGGGCTCCCAAGTGGCCACACTATTCTCATGGCAGATGGACCCACACCTCGCACGTGTTGGAAGGGAAGAAACTGTCCTTGTGCCCCCTGCCACCTGCCCCTCCTCACCTTCTGCCCCAGCCTGGTGGCTATGCCACATGCTCGAACTTGACCCCAGCTGCAGACCTGTCCGGAGTCACGGAGAGCGGAAGACACAGCCCTACCCTCGGGAGGCCCCAGGCTGATCAGACTAGGGGCGTACCTAGGCAAGCACCTTGTCAGGGAGCAGCCCTGCAAAAGGCTGGGGGACACTTAAGCAACCTGAGGTTCAGGGAAGGCTTCCCGGAGAAAGAAACTCTCAACAGACATTCAAGGATGAGTGGGGTTATCTAGGCAGTGGAAGAGGGGAAGGTGTTCCGTGATCAGAGGCTCAGAGCCCCAGAGCCTGGCAGGTAGGGTGTGGGCAGGACTGAGGTTAAAGACCATGGTGGGGAGGAGAAGCCAGAGGTGACTGGGACTGTCTGAGCCACTCACCCCACCCTCCTCCTCTAGTACTTTGGGCCTAGAATTGGCTCAAACCCTCCATTGCCCTGGGGATCCCATTCCCTATAGGCCTGGCTCTGCCCCACCTCATTTACGTAACAATTAGGCTCACCAGGTGAGCCAAGCTCAGGCCATTGCCCCAACTTGGAGCCACAAGGTGGGGGTGAGGCCTGACTCACAAGGCCCTGGGGAGGCCAGACCACATACCCTCAGAGCCACAGGGTCAGGGGAGCAGGGAGGACGGTCCCACCCCTGACCCCCATGCAGGACCCTGCTGGGAAAGAGGCTATGGGGCTGTAGCTGGAGGAGGGGTATAGCCATACCACTCTGTGCAGCTGTGTGCAAACAGGAAAGGCGTTGCCTGAGCTGCTCCCTCAGTGGAGTGTGCAGGGAGTGTGTGTGAGGGGTGGGTGGGTGAGGGGCTTCTTTTTGGAGATGCACAGAGCTGCTTTTGGAGCGAGAGCTCTGCGGTGGGAAGGTGGGTACAGAGGGAGAACCCAGCTTCTGCTTCTCCAGGGCCAGAAGCAGCCCACATGGCCTCCCGTCACTGCTCTAACAGAGGGATGCAAAGATCCCCCTCTCTACTCCCTCCTGCACTTTGGGACTGGGATCCTGAGACCCACCCAAGGCATCAGGAATTCTCACCAGGGAGGCCTCAGTGCCCCCTGGGGCCTACAAATCCGTTACTTCTCAGTGTTCTTTGGGAAAATGGAGCTCTCCCAAGGCAGCCCATACAAATACATGCAAAAGAATGCAAATAAAAAATTTGAGAATGCTTCATTTAAAACCAGTCTGGGCTTTGGGTGCTGCTTGCCTTCTTCTCCCTGCTCAGCCGGACTCATCTTAGTTTGTGAGTGCGTCGGCGACTTGTGTGTGTGTGTGTGAAAGTCAGAAACAGAAATGCAGAGCGAAGGACAGGGTGGGGGGCCTAGCTGGGGGCCATGGGTAGAGATTTGGGCTTCACTCCCCTTCCCATAGGAAGGCCCGAATCAAAGGATGTGTGTACTGGGAGTGGGAGATGGAAACAGTGGTTATGGCTGAGAAGTAATTTTCCTGGGCTTCCAAATGCCCTCTGGGAGCAGGGGTGGAGTGTCAGAGAAGGGGGAAGGCCAGCCCTGGGGGTGCCGTGGCCTAGGGAGGGGTGCCATGCAGAGAGGAGCAGGATGAGGCTGTCAGGGTGAGCTAGGGGTGGGGGTGTCCTGCTCTGAGTCTGAGACAGAGGCTGTAGCCCCCAAGGCAACCTCCCAGGTGTTAGCCTGGAAGCCCCCATTGGTGCCACTGCACTTGCTGCCCTGAAACACTCACAGGGGAGCCAGCCAGCCAGCCAGGCACTCGACCTCAGGGGCCTCAGTTTCCCCAGCTGTAAACACAGGGAATAGTGTGAGGAAACCGCTGTGCAATGCTGATTCTAGGCAGGCCGGTCTGGTAAGGTTGACAACCTGCAGAAAGAAGGAAGGTGGTGGGCCCTTCTAGAAGTCTCTGTAGGAAGCTTAACAAAACATTTTAAAGCGATCAGCCCTGTTATAGGAGGGACTTAGCAACCCCCTTCCAGAGTGCCTGAGTCTCCATGTCACATGTCTCCTTGGATCACATCATCTCAGTACTTAGGAGACAAGGAGCACCTTTGCTTGGAAGAGTCCCATGCAGGGGCGCCCTACAGGATGCAAAGTGCAAGTACCAACATAGGTGCAACAAGGTAAGAGGTAAACAGAAAGACAGTCCGTCGGTAACCGGTTTGGGGAAGAGCTGAGCTGGAGGGTGAGACAGCTATGGGAAGCACAGTCCTAGGTTCTTCAACATTTTATATGGCTTTTGGGTCTGGCCAGCCAACTTTCTGGCTGTTGGAACCTGGCCAAGTCCTTTTACCACACCCAGCCTCAGTTTCTCCATCTGTAAAGTGGGGATGATAACGCCTATCACCGGGCTTGCAGTGGGCAAGCAGTTCCACAGGAAGCATAGCACGTGAACTACGAGCCCATGTGGGTGCTTTGCCCGCAAACCCAGGGCTTCCGTGAGCAGAGACTGAGAGCTCTTCCATAGCGTTTCTTGAATGAAGAGTTCATTTTTTTCTAGAAAAAGACTGAGCTAGCCCTGTTGTCATACTGTCTGTGGTTCCTGAAGCGGGCAGGCTGGCCATGGCTCGCTCGCTCACCGGAGGGCTGGCCTGGGGCTTGGGTGCGATAGCGCTGTCTCCACCCCCAGCCTTCCGAGGGCCACAGGCACTGCACCGTTGAACTTCAAAGGACGGTTCTAACAGATGCAGCCAGTTTCCTGCAGCTGTGCGCCAGCCCACGCCAGCCTGAATCACCCAGGGCTGAGGGACGTGGTGGGGAGGGGAGCAAGGCCCAGGAGCACTTAGGTTCAGGTTAGTGTGCGAGGCTTCCTGGAGGTGGCCCCCAGGTCCTCACTGCTAGAAGAGAGAAGGAAATACCTGGTTGGGAAGGGTACCACTCCTCTGTGGCACCCCAGTGAAACAAATCGCAGTAGCCCAGGGTGTTGGGGCCCAGTACGTGTGGAGTCAGAGCTGTCTTTAGGTGGAGGAAGGACCTGGAGAGCAGATAAGAATACTGATGAACTAGATCACACTTACGAATGTAACCTACTGACCAGGGCTGCTCTCCAGGCCCCAAGAACACATAGCAATTAGCTCCAGGAAAGTCCTTCTCCTCCAGAAAGCCCACCAGGACTGCTTCCAGCAGTGTGGCTTGCAGCTACCAAGCTAGAGGAAAACTTCTTGGGTCCCTGCTGGGGTATGCAACAGCAAGATGGGGTGGGCATGGGTAGGAAGAAGGTGGGCTAAGGCCAGGCCAGGGTGGGTGCACAGGGAGATAGTGGCCAGAAGCAAGGGGCTTCGAGGCCCTGTGGGGCTGGCCCACAGAAGGTGGGAGGTATTTTTAAGTAGGCTCAGGTGCAGACAGACATTAGAGGCTAAGGCCCGACAGGAGGTTAATATTTAATCCCTTCCTTAATCATTAACTCCCTGGCTGTCTGAAGAGGAATGGAACTGTTGTCAAATCAGTAACCACAGGCCAGGAACAATGTCCACAAATCTCATTGCCTCTCCTGTAGCTGAGAGTGTTGGCTGGGTGGGGTCAGCCCTGGCCCGGGGGGCCCTGGCTCATCTCCTTCCCACGGTGACCTCAGGACATGGAGAGGGGATGAGGTCATGATCACCTCTAACCCAGGAGGCACTTTACTGAGGGCTGGAGGTGGTGTCCATTCAGGCGTGAGGATTCCAGACCCTGCTTCCTGGCCACGTGACCTTGGGTGAGTCATGCAGCCTCTGGGAGCCTCAGTTTTCTCATCTGTGCAATGAGGATAAGCATTGCTATCTTGAAGGATTGTCAGGAGATCTGAGTGAGATACGGTGCACCAGGAAGTCCTCTGTAAGCTGACCACGGAGGCAGCCAACAAGTTAGAGAAAGTACAGATGGAAAGATACAGAGAGGAAAAGATTTCAAAGATGAAAGAGGAAAGCTACTGTGCTCTGCTTCTGTTCACTTGAATGCAGTTCCTTTCAATGCAGTAGGTTTTAATTCAGGTCAGTGAGTGTGTATCGGCAAGGCCGTGACCCCAGCCCTAAACTGGGCTTTGGGGTTGATCTGAAAAGGAGTCAGCTTTGCCCTCAGGAAGCAGGGGTGATGAAACTCCAGGCTTCAGCCAGAAGAAGATGGCCAGTGTTTGTGACGTAGGTCAGCAGGTCAGGGATCAGGGTTAACAGTGGGAGGCGGAGGGTCAGAGCAGGCCTGGGGTGAGGCCAGCAGGGGAGCATCCTGAGGGATGAGTAAGAAGCTGGTGGTGCTGGGGGCGGGAGGGCTGCTGCGTGCGTGCTGGCACCCACCCAGGAATTCCAGCACGTAGGCAGATTGTACCAGGGTGGACGTGAATCACACTCACACACACACACTCACACATGGACACACACAAACACACACAGGCTCTCCTTTGGGCATGTATGCACCTCCTCTCCCAGCCCAGCATTTCTGAGCTGGCTGCCACCCACTAGAGGGCTGAAGTCTGCAGGGAGCGTCAGGAAGCCAGGGGGTCTGCCCCGAAGCAGAGCTCCTTTTCCTCTGTCCCCTCCTTTAGAGGCCTTGCAGCCGGAGACCCGTGTGAGTTGGAGGGTGCAGCAGGCAGAACTTGAGAGTCAGCATGGGGATCAGGACACATCCTTCAGATGGGATAGGCATTGGGGAGGGGTGGGTGACTAGGCTAAGGCAGGCCCGGGACAGCAGGCACTTCTGCTTAGAGGAGGTGGGTGTGGCGCTGGCCTTCAGGAGGTAGGGATTAGAGGGGTAGAGAGAGGGCAGTGGGGGAGGCTCCTGGAGCCCCCAAGAGCCAAGCTCCCAGCCCTCTCGGGCTTGCCCCAGCCACATCCCAGGCTCAGGCTGGGAGCAGGCCCCCAGAGCCAAAAAGAAGCCAGACAGGGATTCCTCAGAAATTGGTGTGAGCAGTAATAATAATTCTGTACTTTCCTCTAAGGCTATGTAGGGGCCTGGATTAAAGGTCCTTCTCTGAGCTCTCTAAGCAAATGCTAAGTAAGGGTCCTTAGGAAACCACTCCAGGCCCCTGGTCCCTGCCCTAAGGAGATTCTAGACCAGGGTAGGATACAAAAAGCTCACATACCCCCAAGGTGGGTGAGGGGCCCTAGCAGAAGAGCAGACTGCAGATTCAGGCTCTGGGTCCAAACTGCCAGAGCCTAACCCTGCCTCCGTCTGTTTGGATTCTGTGACCTGGGGCCTGTGGCTTCCCCTCTCTGGGCCTCAGTTTCTTGCGTGAGGGTTAAATGAGACCCAGGGCCCAGCACAGCCTCTGGCACATGATGAGCCATTTGGGGAAGCATGTTTCCGCCTCACATGCTCGGGGAAGCTTCCTGTCAGAGGGGATGTGCAAGCAGGACCTTGAAGGACCAACAGGGTCTCCACAGATCCAGGCGAAGGAAGGATGTCCCTTCCCTGTGGGGGTGGGGGGAACAGGGCCAACGGAAGCAAAAAGGACTGGCACGTTAGCGGACCATGAGGAATTCTGTGCGGCCACAGCCACCGCATGGAGGACGGAAGTAGGGATGGTGTTTGGGGTCTAGAGTGGGGTCTAGGAAAGGTCAGGAATGTCCAGCAGACCTAGAGCAACGGGAACCCAGAGGGACTTGTGAGTGGCAGAGCTTTGGCACAAAGAGCGGGCCTTGGTGAGGGGAGAACCCTGCAGAAGGCCTGGAGGCCTTGGGCTGGGCTGGGCTGGGAGGCTGGCCCGAGACCAGCTGGGAGCCAAAAGTGCTGAGTCTTCATCTGTGGGTCTTTCTCCCCGGCTGGACCCAATGTACACCCCCCAGGAGGTGCCCTCACGGTGGCCTGCGGGTGCGCTCTGAGGCCTCTTCCAGCCCCCACATTCTCTGGGTTGGGCCCAGCAACCTTGGGCAGGCCGCATCAATTCTCCTGCCTCGGTTTTGTCGTCTGTTGGTGAGCACAGGAATTCCTGTCCACCTGGGCCATATAAGCCCCTAGAGGAGGCCCTGCTGCTTCTCTGGCCAAGGTCAGGCCAAGGGTCAGGCAGGCAGGGAGGTTGAGGGCAGGGAAGGACCCAGGCCGCAGCTTCACCTCTGTTTTCCTGGGGTGGCCCCTCAGCTTATCTGAGTCAGGGCAAGGCAGGGATGGGTGAGGAGATACTCCTTCAACGGTCAGATAGTGTGAGGGGGTGATAAAGGGCACAGGCCCAGAAACCGGCTTAGAGAGGGTGGGACAGCAAGGCCTCGCTTCCCTGACCTCTTGCCCCACCCCCACCCCCCGCCGCACCAGGCCTTCCACCATGCCTTCCACCCAGGGGCCAGGAGGAGGGAGAAGAGGCGGCAGGAACCGGTGCTGGAAGGTTGCGGGGGCGGGGGGGGGGGGCGGCTTTGTGTACTGTCTCAGGGACTGGTGGGGGCAGAGGCCAGGCTATAGGGGAGAGGAAGAGAGACCAACTTGTCCCAGTTTCAGCACTGCCTCCATCCTAGCAAATCAGGATAGTTTGCCAGGGTATGTCTAGGTTTTCAATTTATAAGTCCCTCATCCTGGGAACCGACTCAGTCCTAAGCAAACTGGACTGTTGGTCACTCTAGGAATAAAGGAGTGGGTCTGGGGGTGCAGGATGGGGGGAACAGACAGCTCCTATCCTAGTCTGCATATCCCTGCTTCTTAGCCACGTCTACTTGTCCTCACGGCACGCCCTGTGAGGGGCCACTCAGGTTTTATCTCGAGTGGACAAATCTGGCAGTCTGGATGGCTTCTTTGCCAGGTGGAGGCTGGCCGGCTGCAGAATTGCCTGACAGTGATGTCTGTGGGTGCCTCCACCCCCCAGGAGACTTCAGATACAATGCCACAGATAGAACCAGCAGCCAGGTCCCTGAGATGAGCAATTGCTGAAAATCAAAGGCAAGGTACCTGCCTGGTGTTGGGGGTACAGTCAGAAGGCTCTGCTCAGAGCCTCTGTCCCCAGCCCTCCATCAGGGGCTCTGCTGACTTGGCCCTCCCCTGTAGGGGCCTCTGAGGGCCAGAGAAGGTTCTGGGGACATGACAGGCAAGCTGTCAGGTGGGCAAGGGCATAGTGAAGGACACCTCCCTAGAGAGGACTCAGAACAGGCTGGAGATGCCGAATGGAGGCTTTCTGTAGCCTGCAGGTCAGGCCTAAGCCTCCCTGCCTCCCAGCTGCACCCTGGAAAGAGGATGGACTCTGCTTTCCTGGGATGTGGAAACCCCAAAGGCCCTTGGCTCCAGCATCCCTGGCCTCAGAGCAGGACTGGTGAGTCAACCAGCCCAGGGGTGGAGGTGAGGGGAGGAAACAGCCCCCCAAAGGCCTGGAGGAGGAAAGAGGGCCTCTATTTGGAGACGGGCCTAAAGGGATGAGAGAGGGAACAGCGCCCAGAGCATAGGTTGGCTCAGCCAGTGAAGGTATTTGGAGACTCCACTGGGCTCTGGGGAAGCATCTGAACCAAGGCCCACGAACAACTATTTCTACCCCACTTCCCCTCCCAAAGATCCCCCAGTTGGTTGGGTGGGCAAGGTCTGTTAGCGAAGCCAGCTGCAGTCTCGCCAATAACATTAGGGTTATTGGCCAAATCGAACTGGCTGCGTTCTAACTCTGAGCTCTGTTAGAATTTCTTCCAGAAATTCTCCACTGCCCCTCTGTTCCCCTAGCCCCACCCAAGGCGGGGGTCTACCTGTGTACCTCATGTCATTTCACCTTGGATCACGCCCCAATAATTTTGCCTATTCACTCCTCCCAGCCATGGTCCCTGTCTGGTCCCCTGTGAACCAGCACTGCCTCCCAGGCAGCGTGCTCAGCAGATGTCTGGGAGAGTGACGTGCGGTAGGCCGTGGGACCCAAGAGTGACCGTGAAGTTCCTGACAGGTGGGGGCCCTGGGGAGAGGGGCTGGTAAGGGAGCTCAAAGGGGTGCCCAGAGGCAGGCTAGGTGTCTTGGGGGACAGGCAGCAAGAAGCTCCAGGTGGGCTGATTCTGGGGCCGTTTGTGCCTTTAGCTCAGCCTCCCAGCCCTCCCACCCCAGACTCAGCCACGAGACCAAACTGTGCGAACAAATGGTGCTGATGGTCCAGGGGCTAGGACGGAATCCCCCCAGACAGGCTGGCCAGAGTCCCATCGCTCACTTCCTGGGTCTGCAGGGAGCTGCAGGGAAGGGGGCCGAGTCGGGGGAGGGGAGAGGCTGGGGGCAGGGCCACCACGTGGGGCGTGGCCCCGGGAAAAGGTGCTGAGGGCAGTGGAGCCAGGCCTGGTCGGCCTTTGAAGGGCTGGTCTTCCTGGGGAGGACACTTTAATCGCCCCCAATTAAGCCATTGCCGGAAGCTTTTAACAGCCCCGTACAGCCTTTCAAGGACCGCCCTTTTGTTAGGCAGACAAGCTGTTATGCAAAAAGACCACCGGCCGGGCCTCTGACCACTCACACCCCAGGCCCCAAGGCCAGCCAGCCCCAAACTCTGGTCAGCCTCCAGAGAGGGTGCTTGCTTTGGAATCAAAGGCTGGGGACCCTGCTTTGATCTGGGAAACCACCCCTTCCCCACATCCCCAGCTTCGGTGCCCCCCGCCGAGGAGGGTCTGGGGCCTTTCCGAAGGCTTTCCCTCCCAGGGTTTCCTGATCTGGCCATTCGGCCTGGCTACTCCCAGGGGTCCGGGAACCTGCCCCTGCCCCTACTTCCCGAAGCCCCACTGTGGGGATGCCAGACGCTCCCCCTGCTCCCACTGTCCCCTCTGGGAAAGGAAACCCTGGCCCCGTGTCCTTCAGGCTGTTCTAGGGTCTTCTGGTCCTGGTGACAGAGCGCAGCCCTTAGATGCCCGTTATCTGGGACCCTGTTAGCAGTGCGGACCCTCAGGCTGCACCCCAGACCTGCAGCGTCAGCGTCCGGTTTCTAACAGACCCCAAAGTGAAGTGAAGTCTGAGAAGTACTGCTCTAGGGTCTTCCCGTCCCTGGAGCTTCTGCCCCCCCGCCCCCAAAAGCAAGATAAAATATAGGGTGATATTAGCTATGGTAGATTATGGGCAATATAGCCCTCTGCTTTCCGAAGTCCCTGCAACACATAATGTCTAAAAACGTCAACGACAAAGCCCTTCCTGTGAACTAGCAGCTTGTGGAGGACCCCAAACGGCAGACTTCCATTTGGTCATTGGGCTAACACCAAAACCTTCCTCCCCTGATTTCCACATCTGCTCCCTCCTTTCATCCTCAGAGCTGCCCGAGGAAGATAGGCCCAGCACCCCCATTTTACAGAAGAAGAAACGGAAGCCCAGGAGGGTTTGTGGACTGGCGGGAGTTAGTAGCCAAGATGGGGGGAAATTCAGGGCACCCCACCCAGGGCCTCTCCACTCTCGGGTCCGGCAGGGCCACCACAGGCAGCTGTGAAGTGCATTCAGTGCACTCGCGTGCCTGGTTTGAGGCTGGGCAGGGGGGCTGCAGCACGGCCCCCACCCCGATCCCCACAGGCGTCCCGGTGTGGGCAGGGCTGCATGTGCCGGCGGAAGAAGCACCTTTTCCTAGTGCACACAGAGCCCCTTGCTGGCAAGCAAAAGGCAGGAGCTTCCGGAATTTCCCATTGCCCACTCCTTCTCCCGAAGCCGCCGGTCATCAGGCCCCTACCACATGCCAGCCTTCAAGCCTAGTGCTTTCTTTCCTGATCCCGCTTGGTCTCCAGAACAACTCTCAGACCCCTTCCTCTGGAGGAGACCCCTTCATTCCTTCCGCTTCTCTTCTTGCCGCTGGCTCCTGGTAAACCAAACAAGTCTCAGAGCTCGCTCCAGATGAGTCAGGGCCTGTTGGGGTGAGTGTCCCCCACGACTGACCCCAGGAAGGACAGCCTGGTTCAGCCAGGGGGACCCCAGTAGTGGTTGGTTTAGAAGCATTTTCTGGTTGTTCTCATAAAGCTCTTTCCCTCCGGGGTTCCACAGCAGGCTCAGCACTTGGAGAAGGGCAGCACCTCCGTGGGCAGGTGGGGAGGTAAGACTCCATGGGCCTTGGGGCAGCAAGGTAGAGTAGGCCAGTGGTCAAGCCTGCGACAGCACCAGTCGGCAAACTCGTGTGACGGGCCACAGCCAGCATTTCAGGCGGGTCCCTGTCACAGCTACTCAGCTCTGCCGCTGTGGTATGGAACCGCCGAAGAAAACATCTAAACACACGGCTGTGACTGTGTTCCAATAAAACTTTATTTAAACACACTGAGATTTTAATCTTATGTGCTGTTCACATGCACCAAAATTTTACACTTGTTTTGACGTCCTACCCCCCCCCCCCCACCGTGTAAGAACCATGCTGGCTCTTACGCTGCACCGGAGTGGACCGTGGGCAGATTTTGGTCCACGGGGCGGCAGGGTGCTGGCCCCCGCTTTAGAGGGAAGGTTTGGAGGGCGGTCATCAGTCTGGATTCAAGTCCCGGGCAGTTGCTGAGTCTGTTTCTTCTCTGTCAAATGGGTGTGTCAGAGTCAGTCGGCCATGCAGTGAGTGAGTGAAGAACGCGGATGGAAGGGCTCCCTAGCTTCCGTGCATGGCCGGCAGTGGGCATCCCCCCCCGCCCTGCCCAAGTGTGAGTGGTGAACACTGCACAGGCCGTTCAGAGGCCAGTGGGAGGGGGCCGTCTCTGGACGGGGTGTAAGCTGAGCCAGACTGATATGAGAGCGGTGGTGACAGAAGGGGAAAGTCTGAGAGGTCAGTCCGAGGAAAATGGCCTTAATCCTAGGATGGCCATTGAACGCTCTGAAAAAATGGGAGGGACCTTTCAAAGTGGGGCCAGAAGGCGGTCCATCTGCAAGGACGGAGGTGGAGGGAGGGCGGTAACGCCGTGGGACCAGGAGGCAGGTGAGGTTATTGGTGAGGCCAGGCGATGGCGTGCTGGGGGTGGGGGGCGGGGGTGGTTGTTGAAGGAGTGTCAGGCATCCACGGATGGCAACAGCGCCAGGGGCTGGGTTTTGTTGTTCATCAGCTGCAGATACGAAATTAGCTCCCTTTCTCAATTGCAAACACATTTCCAGGTTCATAATTTGAGGGGCCACTGATAGTTTTACTAACCTAGCAGCCCTCCCCATCCTCTAGCACAGCCATGCCACGTTATTTCAACGCCGGCCCCTTTGCCCCCCACACGGAGCGGGGTAGGGGTGGGCCTGCATGGAGCTGAGCCACTCAGAGTCCTGCTCTGGGACTTTGTTCGCTCAGTATCAGCGCGAGTAGGAAGACAGAGCAGTCTGGTCCACCGAACGCTGAGGTCTGAAATGCAGGCCTGGCCGGCAGCTGTGTCCCCTGTCACGTAGGACGAGTCAGAGTCAGTGAGAAAAAGAAGCCAATCCCAACAGGAAGCAGAGACGAGAGGCTGAGAGAGAGTCTCTTGAAGGACCAGGTTCCTGCCCTTTGTGCCCGGTTTGGTGATTCAGTTTTTTCCTCTGATTGTAGGAGATCTCCCAAAGCCTTCACGTAAGCCCCTCTTTTTCTAAAGCTAGTTTGCGTTCTTATCACTTGCAAATGAAGAACATTGCCGACTAAATGCATCATCACAGCTTGCCTACCCATCCTACCCAATTACTTTGCAACTGCTGCCTGCTAGACCCTGGGTACGCATCCATTACTTAATAGTATAATCCTCACTTCTGCTGCGAGCTATGCGCACTGTCATTTCCATTTCACAGATGATAAAAACTGAGGCTCCACTTTCATCGGACACAAATGGGGTGCTCCTCAGGCTGTGGGCCTGGGCCCCTTTGATTAGCATTAGCTATTCTCTACCAGGCAATCTCGTCCATTCCCGTGTTAATTCCATTTCTACAATTTCCAATTTTCCATCTAGACCTTCCTTGTAAACTGCAGGCCGATGTATCCAGCTGCCTACTTGATATACATATTTTAAACATACATCTCTAAAACTAAACTCCTCCTCCCAGTGAGTCTGCCTTTACCCTGAGGCTTCCTCTTTCAATAACCAGCCCTACACCCCCCCCCCGCACCCCCCCCCCCCCCGTTTCCCACATCAGAAATCCAAGAGTTATGTTTGACACCTTCTCCTTCACCTGCATAACCACCCCGTCACCAGTTCCTATTGCACTCACTCCCTAAGCATGCCCTGGCTCTGCTCCCTTCTCTCTAGCTCCACTTCCCAGTCCGACCACATCTGGAATCCATGCCAGGCTATTATCCATTCAGCTCTGGAGACATTCTTGAAAGAGCTCTAACCACATCCCTCCAACCATTAAAGCTATTCAGTGGTTCTAGTCCAAAGTCTTCCCCAAGGTCTTTCTGGTCTCACCAGATCTGGCCATTTCTACTCTCCACCCTCATCTTGAGTCTCTCTTTTGCTCACTCTCTATGGACCCCTCTCAGCATGAGTTCCAAACTCTTCTGACCTCGGGGCCTTTGTGTATGGTATTTCTGCAGCCTGTCCAGTGTTCTCTGCCTCTGCTTCTCATCATTCCTTCAGCTCTTATCAGTCCTAGGTATCCTTCAGGTCCTGGCATAAAGCTCAGGAGACCTCTTAAGCCCTCCAGGAAAGATTCTTATCCCCCAGCACCCTTCACTCTCTGTGGCACTCAAGAATTATGCGTTTGGATATGCATTTAATGTTCGTCTCCCTTGCTGGACTATAACTCTCCGAGGGCAGGGATCGGATCTGTTTCATCCATCACTGTACCTGTGGTACCCTGCAGTGTCGGGCACAGAGTGGGTACTCAGAAATATTTGCTGAATGAATGAATGAGGAAAGAGGCTTGGAGAGGACCCAGGACCATGAGGGTCACACAGCTAGTGATGGACGAGCCTGGATGTCAGCCCTCATCCCTGGAGCTCTGACGCTCACTGTTAACCCCTGTGCAATGTTGGCACTTTGGGGAGAACTGGGAGGAAAGAGACTGAGAAGCTGGTCTCAGGTGCTCAGACTCATCAGAAAGGATGCAGGAAGCAAGGGAGTGGGGGTGAGGTGGGGAGGGGTCGGAACCAGTATACTGCCAAACGGAGTCGGGCTGGGGGTAAGGAGTCAGCACCCAGGAGTTGCGCCTGCATAGCCTCATTTAATCCCCTGCTGGCCATGCAAGGCGGGCTCATGATCTCTTGTTACAGACAAGGAAATGGAGCTTCAGAGAGAGAGAGAGCGCAACCTGCCCGAAGGCTTGTGGCTCTTCAGTGGCATAACCAGAATCTGAACCTGGAACTTGAGACGAAGAAACCAGCTATTTGGGGAAATCAGTCCAGACGAAATGGCAGGACAGGTTCTACGATGGGACTTCAGGGAAACCTTGCAGAACTAACCCTCTCCCTCCACCACTTCACCCCTGCGGGCTGTCCATGGTGATATCTTTTGAAATTCCAAAAGCTCTGGCAGGAAGCCAAAACACCTCTCTGTGCAACCGGTCAGGTGGCCAGACCCTCCTAGGCTGGCGCCTACCTCCCTGGAGGATTTCCCCTGCACCACTTCCATTTGAAAAGGAGCTTGGGGCCTGAGTGGCTTGTCCCGCTGAGGCCCATCAATGGCCTTAGCTCAGGGATGCAGAGTGAGTGAGGGAGCCCTGCCTGCTGCGAAGAGAGGGGGGTGGGGAGATGGAGGACCGGGAAATCCCCTCCCAGCCTGGCCTTGGCCAGTACGTTTATTTTATTTAACTTTACTTTTAACTACCCCTGTCTCCCCCATTTAACAGCATTTATATATAACTTTAAAGCAAATCATCATTTATATAGCCCTTTGTGAATATGAACTCATTAATGCTCAGAACTCTATGAGGTTGGTACTATGATCCAGGCATTTTGCAGATAGGGAGGTGGGAGCGGACAGGGTCAGTGACTTGCCCAAAGTCATCAGCTATAAGTGGCAAAGCTGGGATTTGAACTCAGGAACCAATCTCTGGATGCTGTGCTCTGAAAGCCCTCCTCTCTGCTGGCAGAGCCTCTTTGCAAGAGAGGGATCTCTGAACTTCCCGCCCCATCCGTCCACAGGGGGACCCAGGAGATAACAGATAATGGGGTTCCTTCTTTCCTCACGTGCCCAGAGTTTATTTACCATGGGTGAAGCAAGTGGCAGCCCCAAACAAAAGGGATGCAGAGATAACCCAATCGTTCTGGGCCTGGCTGGGCTATTGGGAGGACCAGGCCTGAACCCAGCCTGCTTTGAGTCCAGACTTGGAGAGGCTGCCTGGCTGCCTGCTGTTTGTTGCAAAACAATGAGTCAGCCTGGTGGGAGGGTGGGGAGGGTTAGAGGGGCCTCTCCCCCTCCAGCCCTGCCTCTGGCTTTTCCCTGGGTGGGTTCTGCTCACCCCCCACCCCCGCCCTGTTAGGCAGTAGAAGGCTCACCAATTTCCTTTTTTGTTGTTTGGCTGCGATAGGAAAAGTATTAAAAAATAGAAAGTGCCCTAGACAGGAAAACACTCCGAAAGCTGAAACCTGAAACCAGCCTGCCTGGACCAACATCCCAGAGAGTGGGAGAGGGTCAGCCAGCCAGAACTCCATCCCTGGCAGCAGCCCATGATGGCACCTTAAGCCCTGGTCAGTAGAGAGGAGAACATGGAGATCCAGAAATGAATGGTGACTGGGTCAAGGTCATCAGTGCTGCTGGCCAGGAGGGTCGGGCAGGGCCAGTGGGAAGGCCTCGGAGACCAGGTTACTGGCCAGAAGAGCCTGGAAACAGACACCTCCACCTCGTGTGGGACAGCTCCCAACCAGGGGCACATCGGGGATAAAGCAATTCTCTACCCTGGCTCTCACTGGGTGAGTCACTGCGGCCTCCCTGGATTCTATCTGGCCATAGCGGGTGTCACAGAGCTCTTTGTTCCTTTCCTCTCCTTATCCCCTCCACCTTCAGGACACTTCCTTGCTCTCTCTGAGAAATATAGTGCTTTCCCCTTGTTAGAACAGTACAGAGGGAACTTGCTCAAGGTCACAGCAAATTCATTAATTTGTGCATCAAAACCTCATTGGGCTGCAGCTGAGCCAGACCCCACAGAGGAATGAGAGGGGTCACAGGCCCCTCTAAGTCAGCCACCTACACTGAGAACTACTGTATAAATAGTGCAGTGATCAAGACTTATCTGCCATGAGTGCAGTGGAGACATGAGGGGCCTGACGCAACCTGAGCATCAGGGAAGGCTTCCTGGAGGAGGCAGACAGAGCAGGGTCTTAACAATTGAGTAGGAGTGTGCCTGGACTGGGGAGAAATTCAATCCACCAGCTCTGGGCCCGCTTTCTGGGCTATAGCCCCTGGGGTGCAGGCATTACTGAGCTCCCACCATGGGCGCAACAGGGAGGTGAGACCTGGGAGGGAATGCAGGGCAACTATCATGTGGTGCCTGCCCTCAAGAAGCTTCCTGAAGCAGCAGGGAGACAAAACTATGGTCCTGAGAAAACCCGCAGTGTATCCCTATGCAGTACTTCATTCAGTCCTCACCAAACCTCTGTGAACGAATACTCTTAGTGCCTCCATTTTATGGACAGGAAGCAGAGGGTTGGGAAGTATCAGTAACTTGTCCTGGGTTACCACCTGGTAAGGGGTACACCCAGAAACTCAATCCAAGGCCCGAGTGTGGAGCCTGGGCTCCCAACCTCGGTTCTCACTTCAGCGGCGGGGTCTTTCTTTGGTGGGCAATGGGGACAGCAAAGGCTTGTGAGGGAGGACAGTGCGCGGTGACCTGTGGTTTGGCATAATAACTCCAGAGGTCGCTTGGATGGAGGATGACTGTTCAGAGGAGGGAGGATGAAGCAGGGTGGGGCGGCACTGGGGTGCTGAGGGAAAGGGACTGCTCGGAGGAGTAGAAGACTGGGCCAGCCCTGCCCTCAGACTAGTCTTCATTTGACCTGTGACCCTCTGCTGCCAGGGAAGCCCAACCAGTGGCCATTTGTCCAGCAGACACCAACTGAGTACTCAGTAAGTGCGGGACCTGTCAGCCCTGGAATACAAGACAGACAGGCAGTCCCGGTCCTCAGGGAGCTCGGGGTCCTGTGGTGCCATCATCCTCAAACTGTTCGCGACAGCGCCCTCGAACTTCCTCCCTCTAACCTCCCACAACTCGCACGGGAGAGAAGTTGAGACCCTTCTCTACTTGCCTTGGCGCGGTGCTCTCTTGCCACCATCTCTCCCCCAGGTCCCTGGGGGACCCCTCTGTCTTCTCACATTTCCCGCAGAACCAGGTACAGAGTACGTAACTAGGTCCTCCCGTAGTATTTGCTGAGACCAATTCAATGGGGCAAAATGATTCTCCAGATGGAGCCTGAACGCAGACTGCAGATCCCTTAACCTACCCAGGCAGTTCACAAGAGGTGCCTCGGGCCCTTGCGTCCCTGTCACAGAGTGAAGCTGACACGGCAGGCTCCGTGAGGATGACACTGCTGAGCCTTTAAGGCCACCAACCTGTAAACCTGTACACAGGGGCAGGTCTCTGTGGCTCTCAGTCACCCCCAAAGAACCAAACGAGGACATCTTGGACCTGCAAGCCGATGTCTGTGATAAATGGGAGGGCCCTGACCAGCCTTGGGGTGGGGGGGTGTCTGCATGACCTACCACAGGGCCGAGGCCACTCCGGACTCTGATCGCTGTAGCCACCAAGCTACGGACAAGCCCACTGTAGGAAGCAAGGGGCTCTGTGGAGCTCTTCCTCAGGGCTTCAGGGCAGGGCGCTCGGAGCGAGAAACGCGGCAGGGCCTGGGAGCCCTGAGTGGGAGCTGCCGTGGAGGGTCGGGGTGTGCGTGTTGGGGGCTGTTATTAGTTCTGGGACTTCCATGTTTTTATTTCCTCTGGGCCCTTTCTTAGGAGTTACTAAAGCCCTCTGGGAACTTTCGGCTGCATCAGTGTCTGGGATCGTGGGAGGGAAGGTGCCCACGAGGGGCCAGGCCAAGCTCCAGTCAGGAACGGGGCGGGGGGGGAGGGGTTGGGGGGTGCTGGAGCTTTGGGTTTTCACGAGGGGTGCTCTCCCTTCCCCTCAGGACCCTGTCCCAGCAGTGGGGAGGTCCAGGGCATGGCCTAGACTCTCTCTTCCTTTTATTTCTGGCAAAGCTACAGGAGGGGAGTTCCCCTTCTCTGTTTGTTTTGATTCTGTTGTTTTCTTAAAGAGAGGAAGGAAAACCATCATCACTTTTTCGGTTTTAGGAACAAAGGAAGGCAGAGAGGATGTTCGCTGGGGCTGGGGCTGTGGGGGCTGGGCCTCACCTCCCTCTTCCTCTCAGCCTTCCTTCCCGCAGGTTGGAGCCCCCAGAACACAGACCAGGCCGGTGGTGGGGTGTCACGTGTAGGTGCTGGCTCTGCCTTTTAATAACTTTTAACCTCGCTGAGGTGCACCTGTAAAAAATGGGCAGTGTCTGATCTGCTTTAGGGGATTGTTGAGATTAAAAACAAACAAAAAATACCCATAAAAACACAGTGTCAGGCATAAGTAAATGTTCCAGAAATGTCTTTCCTTTGCTTCCTTCCACTGACGTGTGTGTGTCTACCCCTTGGCCCAGCTATGCGGAGCAGGGCAAGCCTGTCCCCTGGGCAGTCCCAGGCCTGGATGTAAAAGCTGGACAGTGACCGACAGCAATGCATATAGTGTAATGGCTTCTCTTCAACATGTGGACCCTGCCTGGGCTTGGATCCCCGCTCTGCCACTAACCAGCTCTGTGACACGGGCACACGTGACTTAACCTCTCTGGGCTCCTGTTTTGTAATCTGTGAAATGGGGGTGATGGTAACGGTGAGTTTTTGTGAGGATTAAATGAGATAATGAATTCATGGGATTTAACGCAGCACAGGTCACTGCTGGTGCTTAATAAATGTTCCATTTAAAAACGAAAACTAAAAACAAGCCCACAAGTTCCCCCGCTTGCATTCTTGGAGTTGCTGCTTGCTATCACATGGGCTGCTGTGACCTCTCCTTCAGGAATAGTCTCCTTGTCTTCTCCCGGGACCCCTTCTGGCTGCAGCAGCTGCCTGGGCCTCCCTCAGGACAGAGCTCACCCAGCGGAGCATGCCCCTTCTGTGTGCTCCGTCCTGGGCCTCGTCCCCCTTCAAGTTGCTCGGCCAGGCCCCGCCCCCATGCCTAGCCTCGGCCTCCCCCACCCCAGGCCCGCCTCTGCTCCGGGCAGCAGAGTGTTGGTTCCCAACCACATGAAGGAGGCACACGGAAAAGCCATAAACCCGAAGGCTGAGAGGGATGTTTGTCAAAGCAGAACAGATCTGTGGCCAGGGCCATGGAGGGCGTGTGCTGGGACCTGAGCGGAAGCGGGCATATTGGGGAGAGGGGATGAGCACCGAGGAGCTAGTGTGGGCAGGGCAGGAAGGAGGCCCATTAACACTCCGGCCGACCGTGCTTCCTCCGGCACCTCGGCCAGGGCGCACACAGACGCATTGTCCCGCTCTCACTGTGGCCCTGTGTTCGGAGCAGCCCCTGCCCCCCAGCCCCAGGTGGGCGGTGTTGCCTGCGCACAGATGCCCTTTATGAATGGGCAGTGCTGGAGGAGGGCAGCTCCTCCTTGGACCCGAGCCGCCCCTGAATTCAGAATTGAACTTGGAGCCTCCTCCCTCCTGGCAATGTAGGCTCACACAGGCAGCCTGGTCACATGGGGGAGGAGGGGCCCCCACTCATTGGGTACATCCCAGGAGAAGGCAGCCAGGTTTGGAAGCATCCCTTAAGTGACCCTTCCCTCCAGGGCCCATGCTGGGGGATGGTCCCCTCACCTTGTCTGCTGCCACCTCCTGGGACTGAAGTAGGGGATTTTCAACTCCTTCAGGGGCTCTGAGGGGAGGAGTTGCTTTGGGGACTGCAGAGGAGAGAGAAAGCCAGACTCCAGTGATTCCACGTTGCCCCGCCTCCACCGTCACTGGAGGCGTGGAGCCTTCAGACATCCAGGGACAGACAGCCTGACCATCCCAATCATCCCCTCCAGGGCGCCCAGTCCCTGTGAGCCTGGGGCTGGATTATCAGAGGGGTCCCCTGGTGCTCCTCCTAGAGCCAGTGGGTGACAGAAGTCACACAGCTCACAGACACAGCTCCCAACAGGTCCCCCGATCACAAAGATCCTCAAGCCCCTCTCCCCCTGCCCCTGGCCCACCTTATCTTTTGCCCATTTAACCAATGACAGGTGCAGGCACATGCTGGCTGCCTGTGGGCGCCCCCTAGAGATGGCCCAAGGACCTGCATCCCCTTCCTCTCCCCACAAAGGGAGGCTCAGACTGAATTGTTTCTCTCCTGGGGGGAGAGGGGAAAAGGAAGGGAGCATGAACGCTGAGCGCTATTCCCTACGGCCAAGACTGCAGGCTCACCCTGGGTGCAGTGACCCCTTTCTGTAGATATCCTGTCCTCCGTTTATACATGGGTGGTGGAAAGACAGAGGCCCCACCTTCTGGGGTTTGCAGTCTAGCTGGGAAGACTCCTAAGTGTGAGACAGACCCACCTGCTCGGTGGAGGGGCATCCGGGGTGACTGAGCTGAGTCCAGCCTGGTGGTAGATGGTAGGCCCTGTGCTCCTGGTGCCCCTTCTCTGTGATGTGTTCTAGGTGCTGGTGGACCTGGGTGAGGGGATAAGAGGGAGCAAAGCCCTATCTTCACTCCTTTTCTAGGCCAGGTGCTCAGCCTGATGAGCTTCCCTACCCCCTGGAGAGGCCCTGCGAATGTGACACTGCTCCTGACCACAGCCACCCAATGGTGATTCGGGCCGTCTCCCAGCCGACGGCCAGGCTGAAGGAAAAGTGCCGCTGGCCTCAGTCACAAACCCAAACCCTTTCACAATCTTCACAATCTGCAGTCGGGGGCCAGGCTGGCTGCCTAGATGCAGAACCGCCCCCCCCACACCAGCGCCCTCACAAACACCGGCAGAAACACTTCCTCCACACCCAGCCACCCCTCCTCCACAATGCGGATGTCCATGAGGACACATCTCCGGCACAACACACTCCCGCCGCCCTCGCCCAGTCCTTTGTGGCACAGGCGGATGACGCGGACACCCATGCCTGTCCCCAAAGCTGGTGAATGCAGAGCACCCGCCACCCCATGGAAACTTCCCTCCAACCACAACCTCCCAGACCTGTACGTGCCACTGCTTGCTTCATAGATACACCCTCCTGAACTCAACCACACTGAGGAGCTCACAAATGCAGAGACACCAGCATGTCAGAGACTCCACCACTCCTGCGTGCACAGGCACGCAGTTCCACACTCCACAGACACAACCCGCACCAGAACCCTGAGCCAAGCCCCTCCTCTCCCCCATGCTGCATCAAGGTGTGTGTGCTGAGAGACCACTTATTTCTAGTTCATGGATTTTGAAAGGGGTGTGTGTGTGTGTGTGTGTGTGTGTGTGAGAGAGAGAGAGAGAGAGAGAGAGAGAGAGAGAGATGGCTAGAGAGAGAGATTTGAAAATATGCAGACAAGCAAAGTGGAGAGGAAGAGAAGGAAGGAAAAGCTCTGTGACTCACTTCCAGTTTAACAATGCCACATCGCAGCTCCCCAGCCAGGGGGAAAGGCCCGCTTGTCAACACAGTCGGGACCTGGCTGTGGGATGGTAAGTGCGGTCCCGTCCCCAGGCCTATCAGACCAGGAGGAGGGGACTCCCTCCAGACACAGTCACCCTTCGGTCGTCTGCACCTGGGGGTGTGAATTCAGCACCACACCTGTATCCGGACCTCGGGGACCTATCTCTGGGTCCCTTGGCTGCACTCCCCGCTCCTGACCAAACAGAGCCCCAGAGCCCTTATCCTCCCTGTAATGCTGAGGTCAGACATTCCCACGAGACTCACAGCCTGGCCTATCACTCGGGTTTCTAGGGTCCTCCGTGTGCCACCAATGGCTCGCCTCAAGCCCCTCCAGCTGAGCTCCAGCTGCGTTCCCTGCCTGCAGTGCCCCTCCGCTCCCCCGCACTGGTCCTCTCCGTCTTCCAGGTTCCAGCTTCTCCCTGGACACTGTCTTCTGGCCCTGAACTCTTCCAGCCCCACACCACGGGTTCCATTCCTCGTTTTCTGGGTGGTGAGCCTCCCCCGTTGCACGATGAGTTCCTAAAGTGCAGGTTCTGACGTTTCTTCTTATGCTTCCAGAACTGCAACTCCCACACCGCAACCCCTGCCAGCAGGGCCCTGGAACTAGCGAGGGCTTGAGGGATGGCCGGTGAAGGACTAGAAGGACAAAAAAGGCCAGGGGAGCTCTTCCTGGGTGTCTGCCCACGAAGTAACTGGTTTCCCTCTAGACTGGAATCTCCTGGACAGGGGCCCTCCCCATTCTGCGGCTAGGTCGATGAGGGAGGATTTCTCACTAGGTACCCCTGCCCCCACCATGCAGGCCCAGAGAGCAGGACAGGGCCTTGCCTACTGTACGTCTGGGAGCCAGGCCTATGCTAGCTTTTCTTATGAGCTTGCTTATCCTACAACAGCCCTGTGACATGGGAGCTCCCAGCCTCAGTTTACAGTTGAGGAAACTCAGGCTTTGAGAGGCTGGCAAACTGCCCACGTCACCCAGCTGGTGAGCAGCACACCCCAGAGCCTGAGCTCCCCGCATGATACTGTCCTACCCCACTGTCCCTGTTCCTCAGCTGTCCCTGCCTCTGTCCCCAGTTTGCCCTCTGTTACTTGCTGGTCTCTGACCTTGAACACTTGCTCTGTTTTATCTGCCTGATACTCTGCCTATTTTTGCCCCTGTCCTTCCCTCAAGCCCCCACCCCTCTGTCTGACTGCCTCCCCTTTTAACTGGCCCCTGGAGCAGAGTGAAATTTGCCTGGGGTTGAGGATGGTTCTGTTTCTCATAGGGAGCCAGGTTCAGCACACACTTTGGCACATGGAAGTCTTTTCTTAAATCTGGGGTGAGAAGCTAGACAGAGAGACCCGTCCTTTCCCTTCCACGGCACCGCCAGGGACTACGCACACAAGAGGTGCTCCTTGTCCGCTTGTCGCTCTCATTCTGACTCCCTGTTGGGCACCCTCACACCAGTGCACACACACATTCGCAGCAGACCTGCCTTCTTAGCCTACATGACTCCCATCGCAAATGGTGATGGAAACAAGAGCAGTGTGTGCTGGGAAGTGCACAGGGCAGACTCTTCTGTGGCACAGACTCAAGTGTGCGATCCCAGCCTGTAGATAGTGTGTAATTATTTGATAATAAATCACATTCCAAACCCCAGCCAGCTGCCCTTGGCTTTTTCTTCCCCTCTCTTCTGTGCTCCTTGCCAGACCCGCAATGTCTCGGCATTGGATGTGAAAGTATGGTAGTGATTTTCCTGCCTAACCAAAGTCAAGGCTGATTCCTCGATGAGTTCAGTTTCCCTGCAAGATAGAGACTGCC
The DNA here is from genome assembly GCA_039655065.1 of Glossophaga mutica. Lineage (NCBI taxonomy): Eukaryota > Metazoa > Chordata > Mammalia > Chiroptera > Phyllostomidae > Glossophaga > Glossophaga mutica. The sequence continues at coordinate 143,359,330 of CM077308.1, forward strand.
CGAGGTTCTTGTGTTTTGATGTTATGAAGGGATGGTTTCCAGGGGAGGGACAAGATGAATAGTCTTTGGAAGGGGAAGCTCTACTCTTTGCCACAGTGGGGCTTTAGGTGACCCAGTTAGGATGGTTAGCGCAGCTGGGGATGGACCTAACCCATGTTGTGGCGCCTTCGTGACACAGAGTTGGGAGCACAGGCCTGGCTGAATTGTACTGCACTATCCCCTTGAAGTTAATGTGGTCAAGTGACTTGCTTTGGCCGATGAAATCTGAATAGATGACACATGCCATTTCCAGGTAGCAACAGAGAGAGCTAACGTGTCAGCTGTCATATGCCTTCTCGCTGCTGTGGCGACGGTGAACAGCGATGTCGATAGGAGCTTCCTTCAGCCGGGGTCTCTGAGTGAGAACAATGCGGCTCAGAGCCCTCCAGGGGACCTGCACTCCTCGTTTGGCGCAAAGAGAAGCCAGTACGGTTGGAACCACTGAAATGCTGGGATGTTTGTTACCATAGCACATTCTGCCTACGCCGACCTTATAAGGTGGATGAGAGGATTCATAGAATAATGCATGGGCGGGGCTGAGCAGAGTGCCTCCCAACACGCCACTTCCCCTCCTCCGTCCCCCTCTCCTCTTCCAACGTTGTTTCACTTCGTATGCGATTGGAACCAAGTGTGTCTGGGCCCACTAAGTGCCTGGTGGAGGAACACAGAGATGGTCTGGGTGACAGATCCGTGTGTACGTGACTGTCACATGATGCCCTAAGTGCTCCGTTAGCGGTGTGAGTTCAGAGCGGGGTCAGCCCTGGGGAGGGAGTAGTAAGTCCACTGGGGTCCTCGAAGGTGAAGTCTGAACTAGGTTACTGGGGAGTCGGCTTAATTTCTTCAGGCAGAGCAAAGAGAAGGTTTGTTCTCGCAGCAAGAGCGGCTGCCATTCATGCAGCGTGCGCTCTGAGCCAGACCCTGAATCAGACCCTTTGGCCAGCTCTCCCTACTGCCAGAGCAACAGCAATATCTGTGATGGGCGTCCTGCTGTTACTCATCCTACAGATGGGAGAAACCAAGGCTGGTGAGATCGCTGAACTCTCCCAAAGGTGGGCAGCTGGGAAATGGCAGAGGGTGCGTGAAGATGCAGAGGTGTGGCAACTCCTAACTGGCCTTCAGCCTGGTGCCTCTGGAAGGGCTGCCTTCCACTCCAGAGACTTCAGTCTGAGATTGCATCCCTGCTCTGCAGTGTGGCCTGAGGGCAGTTTCCAAAACAGCTCTCATGAAGTCCCGCCCCTCTGCATGGACCTGGTGTGGTACCTCACTGCGTTCTGGACGGGACCTGGTGGTCTGGCTGGCCACCCGGGGTCCCTCCCGACCTTTCCAGGGCTGTCTCTGCTGCACTCACTCACATTCCCGGGTTCTTGTCTGAGCCTGAGCATTCCTCCTATGTTCTGCCTGTTGGGTTTTGCTCAAGCATTTGATTTAATCTGGTTTGAATGACAGGACTTGCAGACATTCGCTAATATTTAATAGAGAGGCTTTCAGTCATACATGCGCATGATTTATAGATCCGTATCAGTAGATCAAAGGTGTGTGCTCAGAGCTGTTTCTACTGATAGCAGCACACAGACAAACAAATCTGGAGGCTGCTGCTATGTAGGGCCGAGGCTGAGGTCTTCCGTGCACTGGCTGGGTGACTTCGGCAAGTTACCCGGCCCCTCTGAGCCCGAGCTTTCCTGTGTGTAAACGGGAGTAATCTCAGTTCCAGCTCCAAGGCTTTAGTGAGGGCTCACTGAGATGAAGGTGTGAAGGAAAACACCTCCAAGGTGTGTCCTGAGTCCCAGCCTGAGGGGTCCTGCTGGGTGGGTCTGGGCTGCTGGGGGGGTCACGACACAAGAGGTGTGGAGGCAGGGTCTGAGGGGTGGCCCCTGCTCACGGGGACTCTGGCCTTGGCAGGCTAGGCGGAGGCAGTCCCAGCGGCATTTGATAAAAGGTGGGGGCTCTTCTCAGGCCAAGTAAATATTACTATAAGAAAAGGGCGTCTCTAGGGAACGGCTCCCTCTCGCTCCCCCCTTGAGGGCCAAAGTCCCCAGGGGCCAGTCTGGAGGCTCCTTTTATGTGACTGTAAAATAATCCAGGGCCTGGCCGGGTCGAGCCTGGGCGGGCACGGATGCGCAGGTCGGTATTGATGTGGTCAATGATTACCTTTTATGCCTGGCCATAAAGGCAACCGCCAGGCCCCTGGACAATGTCCCCTCTAGACAATGCTCTGGAGGGCGGGTGGACACACACACACCTGCTGGGCAGGGACCTGTATCTCCTTGAGGTCTCTGAGGACATCCTCGCCAGGTGTCTTTCACTCCCCTAGGAGGTTCCTGGATATTTGGCCCAGGAACTAAGGGGGTCTGGGTGGCGGTAAGGGGGGCCCAGTGAGGTGTGAGGCACACAAGAGCTACACCCAGGGCCCTGGGTCCTGCTCTGGGTGGGTCTGGGCAGACCTGGGAAGGGGCTGTCACCTAAACTCAGGTACCAGTCTCAGCGGGAAGGAGGGTATTCTGGGACGGAGAAAGGTCCAGTCCCATTTTACAGGTGACACTGTTGAAGTCTGGCTGTATGAAGTGACTTGCCTGGGGTCCTGAGGAAGAAGACAGCGGCCAAGCTGAGAGTCGGACCCAGGTCCTCCCTGATGTCACTGGATCAGGTGGGAATGGCAGGATCAGGAAGGGTTTATATCACTTCTCAGGGAAGCCATCTCCTCTGAGGCTGTGAAGGGATCAAGGAAGGACCCGAGGGCCCGGTTCTGAGGCTAATGTTGCCATCAGACCGGCCATAAAGGCAGTAGGAGGGGCCTTGCCCAGCTCTCTCAGGCCCCTTCACCACCCTATCTCTCCCTGTCCTAACGGGGAGTGGGGAGGCTGGCTGTGAGGGGGCAGAGCTGGGGCACAGAGGGCCAGATTACAATTCTACCTTTTGGGCTGATAAAGCCCAAGACCCTTAGTCCAGCTGGAGGAGCAGGGGCTGAGGCCGCTGGTCAGGGTCCTGGCAGGTTCAAGTACCCAGGGCATCCCTGTGGGGCCCCTGAGGTTGGAGAGCAGGGGGCCTGGGCCCACGTGCAGCCGGCTTTGCCTGGATGTCACTTTCCTTGCCTGGCCGAGGGGAGGACTCTGTGCTGTCTTCCTGGTGGGCAGGGTGGGGACTGAACTCAAGGCTTCACGGGGCAGCTCTTGGACAAGCCAGGCTGCTGTGTGGAGGAAAGAGGGCTGTTATTTGCAGTGGTCATAAACGCTCCGTGGAATCCTCGTGGAGTTGCTTTGAGACAGGGCGAGAATGTTCCAATCAACCTTTGGCTCTGATAAAGATAAGTGGACCCAAGGCGATAACACACAAAGCAGAAACTGTCAACACTCGCTAATTAGGGTACTGGGTGTTGAGCCACACCCATTGCACCTGACCTGGGGAGAAGTCTCAGGTGGGGGAGCAGGGCTCCATCTGGGTGGGGGAGGGTGTGGGCTCACTGCCTGTACCTGAGCCTTATGGCTTTTTTGTCACCTTCTCCTTCTAGTGACTTCCCTACCGCCACCCTCAGCCTATACCCCTGCCTACATGACATTACATAACAGAGCACGAAAGAACAAAATACAGTCACATGTTGTGCAACCTGACATGGTGAGCATGATGTAACCATGGAGGAGCCCTGAGCTGGGTGCCAGGAGACCGGATTCTAGCCTCGCTGGGCAAGACCTTGAACCAGTCGTTTCTTTGGACCTCAGTCCTCTGCTCTGCAAAATGGGGGAGGGGGTGGAAACGGGGCAGTTATACAGTAACTCCCCGCAGGGGTCCTGCTAGGTCTAAAGTTCACGCTCTTCTGCTGCAAAACACGGCAATCTGCGAAGCACACAAAGCGTCACTGGTGCCACCCAGCAACGCTGGGCTGTGTGTGGCACTCGACAGAGTCCTGTGTGTCTGCAGGGGAGGGAGGCCATGAGGAGGGCTCTAGGGTGCAGATGGTCCTCAGGGCCCCTGGAATTTGTCCCCCTGTCAGAGCCAGAGGTCACTGTGCTTGCTGCCTGCCCTAGGGCACTCAGGGTCTATTTTTAACTCAGTGCCCCTTAAATAAACGTGGCCTTGGCTCAACGGTTCCTTTCCCTCCGGCTCCTGCACCTCCACCCCTCCAAGTGTTCACACACACTGAAGTGGCCACTCAGAGGTGACCAGGGTGCTGTGCCTGGGCCAGGGCTTGAGTCCAGGCTGGGCCCCTTTAAACTAGGGGAGTTGTTGCAGGGGGCGCCCTGCACTTCTCCCAGGTTCAGCCCAGCACAGATTCTGCTTCCCTTTAGCAGTGCCCAGCCTGAGAGCAGGCAGAAGCCACTTTCCCTGGGAACGGTAGGAAAGGCAAGAACAGGGTTGGCCAGGGGTGGATGCCAGGGTGAGGAGAGGGGAGGAAAGAGGCTGGGGAACAGGGGAGCCAGACGGACTTGAGAGAGGAGCAGGGCCCTGACCATCCTCGCTGTGGCTCACTTCTCCAGGCAGCAAGGAGTTACCTGCACTGCCTGCTCGAGAGGCTCACTGCTGGGCAGCAACGTGGTGACTCAGACCCAGGCCCGCCCACCAGCTCTCACAGAGCTCCAGACAGAGGACAGGGCTAATGTCAATGCCTGGGGACTGAAGTCACTGTAAGGGGCAGTGGCTCTAGGCTGCAGCGGCTTCTCCTGGGGGGAGCAGTGGGCAGGTGCACAGTGAAGAGGAGAAGGGAGAGTCCCAGGACGGTGGGCGGAAACGCATCATTCCTTAACCTCTCTCGTCTTCAGTTTCCTCATCTGAGCAATGGGTACAATTAATGGCACTTTCTCACAGGCTTTCTGTGAGGGTTAAAGGGAGAAGGATGTAAAGCTCTTAGTCCAGGGCCTGGCAAGCAGTAACGTGTAAGTGTAGATGTGTTGGCTGCTGGTTTTATGGTCAGGAGCGTAAGGAGGGAGGGCATTTCGGGCAGAACCATCAACCACGTGTACATGGGGGCAAAACCCCAAAACATGGAAAAAAGAAAAGAAAAGAAAATACTCGGACCCTGAGCTGAGCAGTCTGCAGATCCTGGGAAGTAGGAGGGAGCCACCACGTGTTCAGGGGCAGGCGCAGGCACGGGGAAAGTGTGCAGGGGCCACTCGGCAATCGCCAAGTCCAGCCGAGGGACAGTGGGACCCAATAGGGAAGACCTTATTGGGAAAGTCCCTGAAACTGGGCCACCAGGGCTTATCTCATCTTCCAGGGGTTGAGCCAGGGGCCCAAGGTTCTGTGGGTCTCTGATACTCTTTCTATGAGGCCAGAGCGGGGGCGGGGAGGAGAGAGACCTGGAGGGGTTGCAGAGGAGGGGCCTGGGGTGAGTACTGTGTGTGTGTGTGTGTGTGTGTGTGTGTGTGTGTGAGAGAGAGAGAAAGAGAGAGTGACAGAGACAGAGAGAGAGAGAATTGTAGGTTGGGGGCATATACCAAGGAGCAGGGCCTCCAAGTAGCCAGAATTTGGGGTCATTCTGAGTGGGAGGCTCTTCCCCAGGCTGGGCTGGCTCTGCCCTCCAGTACCAGGAGGTGCTGGAACCTCCACCAGGAGAGGCCACACCCCGTACTGGCTCAGCCCAGCACCGCTCCCTGGCCTGCCACAGCCCCACACCTGGACGGTTGGTTCCATCTCTGGTCAGAGAGTGTCTGAGTGTGAATGGGAGTGTATGTGCGCGTACATGTGGCAATTCTAGATCAAAGAATGCTCAGGTCCTGCTAAAGGTCAACAAGGATTGAAGGCCTGGCCTACCTCTGCAGGCTTTGGCACCCAGGCTGCTCCTTCCTACCCAGACCCGCTGGGTGTTGAAGGCGGTGGGAGCCGACAGCCCTCTGACTCTGGCTGGGCAAAGGGGCCGGGCTAGCAGCGCGAGGTGGCGGGGGTGCGGGGGTAGGGTTGAGGGGGGAGGTGGCTCCAGGGAGAGGCCTATGTAGTCTCTGCTGAGCAGCAGGCCCCACGCTTAGCCCCAGGCAGGTGTTGCTGGGGCTGTCCGAGCTTACTGAAAGCTGGGGCCTGGGGTCAGCAGGCTAGGACATGCTCTTGGGCCCCTCGGCAGCAGGCAAGGGTCCCTGAGGTGAATATTCAAGGCAGATGGCTGAGCAGAGACAGGCACAGAAGGTCTTTGGGGATTCGCTGCCTCAGTGTCGCTGCCAGCTCCTGGGAAAGTTGTGGGGCTCCTCTGGCAGGGTGAGCCGTCGGGGGGGGGGGGTGCGGGGGCGGAGGGGGGACAGGCCCTGCAGCGCCCCCCACAGGGCTGGACACACCATGACACGGTCTCCGGAAATGCGATGGGACTGAGAGAAGCCGGTGGGAAAAAAGTGCTGGATCCCTCTGAGAGTCCAGAAGAAGCCCTAGTAGGCACACCAGGATGGGGAGTGGCACTGTGTGGGGGTCCTGCCTGCCAAGGCCCCTGTCACCGAGAGGAGGGTCAGCCATGGTGTGGCCGGGCCACTTCCGGCTTTGAGGCCCTGAGATGCAGCGTCTGTGGGACTGCAGGTGGGGCCCCGTGGAAAAATCTCCCCTGAAAGAAGCCACCTTTGAGCTCTCTAGGAATGCCGGCCTGGGGAGAGCCCAGTGGTGGCAGGGGAGGGGGTAGGCTTGGGGATGGTGCATTCCAGAGGACTTGGACCCAAACACGAGAGTGCAGCGTTCCCAGGGGCTGAGGCCTGGCTATGCAGGAACCAGGAGGGCACAGGGATGTGCCTGGCAGCATGAGGATGAGGCCGTTTGTGTGCGTGTGTGTGTGTGTGTGTGTTGGCAGGCGAGGGGGGTGGGGGTCGGGGACGGACAGACAGACACGGGGCTGAGAATGACCTGAAGTGTCACATGTCTGTGCTCCTGATGCAGCTTGGACCAAGAAATCTCACTTTATCTTGCTTAAAAATGTAAGTTTAAATAGCGTAGTGGTTTAAAATGTGGCTCTGGAGCCAGGCAGCCTGGAATTGAATCCAGACTACTTGACCCCCTCCTAGCTGCCGTGACTTCCAGTGAATTGCTCCATCCATCCCCATGTCTCAGTGTGCCTCACCGTAAAATGGGCGTCAGAGTAGCACTGACCTCACAGGGTCACTGCCAGGAGTAGATGAAGTGCTTAGAAATGGGCCCTACACCACGCAGGTGTGATTGGTCCTGAAGGAATAAACTCCACGGCAATCAATCCGTCAATGCCAGGCTCAGGCCCAGGCCAATGCTGAACTCACACGGGGTGTGGCAAAGGCCACCAACGTCAGAACATCCAAAGTCCCTGGACCTGTTGCGTTGGCAGAGGGCCTGCCCTGGCACTCCCCAGTCCTGAAGAAAGCCCTAGAAAAGTGTTTGGGCTCTCCCAGGTATCGGTGGGTGTTTCCCAGGGAACAGGGGACTGGGAGACCCCAGCCTTGGCTATACGTTCCTTCCATGGCCTGCTGGCTGCCCCTGCTACCTCTGCTGGGCTGGGCTGGGCTGACGAGTCAGCTGCACATCTTTTCCATGGAAAGTGGAGGGTCAGAGGGTACGGGACTCACTCCGTGGGCCTATAGTGACGAGTGCGTGCCTTCGGAGGTTCCACATCCTCTTGTCCCTGGGTTGTAGCCTGCTCTGACCAGAACCCCATAGCAACTAGTCCACACCAGCCCATCTGGAACTGATTTTTAGCTGACTTATTTTTCTAATGATTTCATCCAGCTACTTAGTTGGCTAAATCAATCAACAAACACTTATCCGGCCTTCCTGTATGTCACACGATTAACCTTTAGGTACACAGAGGTCTCTGTCTTAAATGATAGAATCAGTACATGAGGTCTGGGATTGAGATGAGAAAGGGGTTCCTGGCCATGGGAATAGTGTGGACCAAGGTGTACAGGGAGGGGAGAGCCTGCCTAGGGCATGACGCATGGCTGGAGGGATGCGCAAACTTCTCCAAGGGCAGGAGACAGGGTTGGAAGGTGACATCCGGAAGGGCTCTGTGACCCAGGCTGAGGCTTTCTTTGGAAGGAGCCATTGAAGGTGAGACTTCAAATACCTGGTGGGTGGGGAGGCGTTCCAGACAGTGGTAAGGCTGGGGCCCGTGGCTGTCCAACGCACCTTTTCAGGTTAACAACAGCATAGTGTCGGAGTATATCTGAGGGGCCAGGTTGCCCCGTACATTGTAGGCCGCACGATTGGCTCGCATAGTGGCCCTGTGGCATCTGGAGGTCTGGGGTCCAGGTGTCAAATATGAGTGACCAACCGTGTGTGTGTCAGTGAGCATGGGGCTGTGATTCAGCCAATGGGTGTATGTCTGCCATAATTCAGGCACTCCCCAGCCACTTTGGGAGGGCTATTTTTGGAGGTGTTAGCCCATAGATAGGGCCCCCGCTCCCATCCCATCCTATGCACATCTGCTCAAGTGAGAACACCTGGGGCTGATTCCACATCTGGGCTTGTACCTGGGTGGAAGGTGCATCTCTGGGCATCCGACCGAGGAGGTGCTGGCCTCCCTGGGAGGCTGGCCTGGGGAGGAGGAGATGAGGAGGGGAAGGGGGGAGAGCATTTGGCATGGGAGTAGCTGGGTCCTCCTCGGGCCCTTGTGGGGTTTCAGAGAGTGACTGAGGGGGAGCTGTTCAGGGGCCATCTGCCCATTTCTGTCTTTCCACTTGCCCATCCACTCTCCTGTGTCTTTCCGTCCATCTGCTAGTCTATCGATTTGCTCATCTGCTTTTTACCTGTCTGTCCCTGGTCCTACCCTCCATCAGCCTGCCCCTCTTCAGGCACCTCATTCTTGCATCCTCTGATTTGAGCTATGATCGCGGGCCTGACCTTGACCCTCAGTATTTCCTGGATCAGAGCACACCTTCCTCATTACTGGTGGTCAGGCCCAGTCAGCCTCCACTTCACTCCATCCAGCTCCTCAGTTGATTAAGTCAGTCAACAAACACTTGTTAGGCCTTACTGTGTGCCACACTGGGTGTCTGCAGGTCCGAGCACAGACATGGTGCTCCCTCACCAGTCCTAGAGTCAAGGATGCCCAGATGCCCTTTCCAGCCCTCTTCCCAGGAGGTTCTCCCGTCCCTCACCGCACAAGGATCCTCTCCATCTGCCCGCCTATCCTGCTCTGCTCCTGCCTCGTCAGGCTCACTGGGGCAGCCGCCTGCAGGCTGTGGGAGGCCCGCCCCAGGCCCCGTCGAAGCAGAGCCCAGAGCTCCTAGATAGGGAGGACTGCCTAAAACTCAGAGCGGGGGCCCGGAATCACAGGATTTCCTGGGACATGGCCCAGCCAGACCTTCCCCGACTCGGAGCTCTGGCACAGCACTGTGGCTCCCCCAGGAAGGTCTTCCTGAGGAAAGCAGAAAGTCTCCCTCCCTCTCACATAGCGGCTTCACTCTGCCACTTCTCTGGAACCCCCGCACCCAGGTCCGCACCCTGGCTTGGACTTGGTGTGGGAGATCAGCCAGGCCAGAGGAAGCCAGCCTCCTGGTTCAGCCCTTTCCAGGGCCTATAGAACTTAACACGGGCGTGGGGATGGGGGTAAGGATGGGGGTAATTAAACACAGAATGGGTGTGTGTTTGTGCACACATGCGACTGTGCTTGGGTATTCATTTATAGAAGAAACATTTTCTGAGCACTAGCTCTGCGCCAGACACCGCTACAGGCGTGGAGGGAACAGCAAACAGCGGACAAAACCAGCAGGGGCGCTGCCCTCGGGGGGGGGGGGGCTGATGTTCTAGGTGAGGAGACCCAGGAGCTGCTGTGTGTGTGCCCGTGTGTATTGAGGGGTGTGTGTGGTGAGAGGGAGTGTGTGGATCAGGGGCCTGGACCCGGGTTGGGTCTAAACAAGGATGTGTGCCCCTAAACTTAAGCGTGTGTCTTCGTGGGTGTCCGTGGCCCCCCAGGGTCTGCACCAGGCAGTGGGGGTGTGACTGTGCAGGCCCAGAACAGACGTGGATGTGCATATCAGCCAGTGTGGGAGGCTGTGTGGCTGCCACACCTGACTGACTCCCAGGCTGTGGGGCTCTATTTTTAGAAGTGACAGCCTGTAGATCCCCCAACACACCTGCTCAGGTGCTGAGGAGGACCCAGCTGGCCTGCCGGAGGAGTGAACCTGTCTCAGCCAGAGCCACCCACTCTCTGTTACACAGCCTGCACTTCAAACAGAGCAGCCTCTGGCCTCTAGTTACGCAGGGTGGGCTGTGCCTGGGGCCCCCACGAGCCATTGACGGGGAATCCCAGCTCCTATGGCCACACCTGCAGTCCTAACGTCACTCTCCTAGGAATGCCCTGCCCCCCACCTCCCTTTGCAGGAGGCCCAGGATGCTGCTGGCCCACTATGTCCAGCCAGGTCACCCTGAGAGGTGGGCCAGGTAGGGCTGCAGAGGGGAGGAGAAATGGGTCAGAAAAGACCTCCTCTCTTTACCAAAATGGCTGGGCCCCTCTACCAGCTCCTCCTTCCAAGGGGCTTCCTTCCTGGCTGCAGGTGGACTGCCCCCAGACAGGCAGAAGGGGGACTGCCTGGGTGCTGCACCCCCTGCCCCTGCCCCTCCTCATCCTCTCCCCTCTGTGTCCTGTCGATCTCATCTTCCCCCTCTCCCTCCCTTGGTCATCTTTCTAAAGAAGGTTAACGACAATGCGCCCTGAGCTCCAACTACACGGTAGACACGGTGCTAAGTGGGTTATCTCTGTGATCTCATTTAACCCCACAACAACCCTGTGGGCCGCTGCTGCTGCCACCGCAAGGAGAAAGCTGCGACTCAGAGTGGTCCCAGTCACCCAGGGAGGAGGGCGCAGAGTAAGGGCTCAGCCCAGGTTCGGGCAAGTCCTGAGCTGTGCATTGTCCTTGGTTCACTCTCCTCCCAGACCTGGTCTTGGTGGGAGCTGAGCTGCGGCCCAGGAGCCCCTCGCTGGGCTGTGGAAAGGGTGCGCAGACGGGGGAGGGCATGACAGACACATTTTGGGTCTAGGTAGAAGGTGGCCGTGGAAGATGGGTTGGAAGGTGTGCGTCAGGGTGTATACTCCTAACACCACTTCTGCCCTTTCCCCTCTCAGTTTTGGACGGGGAGGGAAGGCAGACAGGAGGGGGAGGTGCTGAATTGCTCACCTCCTAGTCTTAAAACCTTCACACTTGTGACTCAGACCCCCAGATGGTCCCTTTCAAGGAATGATCTCTACTTCCCTTTAAAAGAGGGGAGAGTAGGAAAGTGAAAAACGCATTTTGTTCTGCTGTCTCACGATGTCATTTGGGAACAATTTGTCCCCTTTCCTCCCTATCTCTGCCCCCCTCTCCCCACCCCCACCCCAGGCTGTTTCCTGAGACCACAGATAACACCCCCTCCACCCCATCCTTCCCTGCACGGTCCCACTACCCCACTCACTTTCCAAAATCCCAGTGTCCAGCCCTGAGCCACGAGGTGGAGGTAACACACCAGACGGTTTCTCTCTGAGAGTTAGGGGGTTGGGAGGAAGCCAGGGGTCCTCAGCTAGCCCCAGATTCAGATCCGACCCCTTTCACTGTCGCTGCCTTTTGCTGAGAAGCTCAACTTGTTCTTGGACCAAAAGCTCCGTGAGGGCAAAGACCTTTTCTGTCTGGTTCAGAGATCTGCAGGCTTTTGAAATAAAAACCACCGTTAACCTTTGACCCACTTACTTTTGGAGATCCCCCCAAGATGAAACATACTCATGTGAAAACACACTCTAATCCCGCATTAAATGTGATGTTACTTTCTAGTAACTTTTTTAAAAAAAGTTTTCGATAATTATGATTGTGAAATTATACAACTGCAATTAATGCATTTAACTTAAAATTGACTCTAATTTCTTTAAAGGCATCGCACATATTTGGGACTTCGTCAAAATGAGAACATCTAAACCAACAAATTGCTTTCGCACGTAACGAAATGTTCATGAGTTCCAGGTTTTCCAGTGAATGAACTTGCCATAAGATTATGCTTGATTGACATTAAGTTACATTGCTTTAGGTTCAATATTCTAGTCTTTTAAAAATATTTTATTTTTTAATATATTTTATTGATTACGCTATTACAGTTGTCCCATTTCTCCCCCATCATTCCCCTCCATCCTGCACACCCCCTCCCACCCACAATCCCCCCTTTAGTTCATGTCCATGTGTTATAAGTTCTTTAGCTTCTACATTTCCCACACTATTCTTGCCTTCCCCCTATTTTCTACCCACTATCTATGCTGCTTACTCTCTGTACCTTTCCCCCTCTCTCCTCCTCCCACTCCCCTGTTGCTAACCCTCCCTGTAATCTCCATTTCTGTGGTTCTGTTCCTGTTCTAGTTGTTTGCTTAGTTTGCTTTTGTTTTAGGGCTGGTTGTTAATAACTGTGAGTTTGTTGTCTTATTTTATCTGTCATATTTTTTCTCTTCTTTTTCTTAGATAAGTCCCTTTAACATTTCATATAATAAGGGCTTGGTGATGATGAACTCCTTGAACTTGACCTTATCTGAGAAGCACTTTATCTGCCCTTCCATTCTAAATGACAGCTTTGCTGGATAGAGCAATCTTGGATGTAGGTCCTTGCTCTTCATGACTTGGAATACTTCTTTCCAGCCCCTTCTTGCCTGTAAGGTCTCTTTTGAGAAATCAGCTGACAGTCTGATGGGAACTCCTTTGTAGGTGACTGTCCCCTTATCCCTTGCTGCTTCTACAATTCTCTCCTTCATTTGAATCTTGGCTAATGTTATTATGATGTGCCTTGGTGTGTTCCTCCTTGGGTCCAACTTCTTTGGGACTCTCTGAGCTTCCTGGACTTCCTGGAAGTCTATTTCCTTTGCCAGATTGGGGAAGGTCTCCTTTATTATTTGTTCAAATAAGTTTTCCACTTGTTGCTCTTCTTCTTCCCCTTTTGTTACCCCTATAATTTGGATGTTGGGACATTTAAAGATGTCCTGGAGGTTCCTAAGCCTCTCCTCAGTTTTTAAAATTCTTGTTTCTTCCTTCTTTTCTGTTTGTTTCTTTCTTTCTTCCTTCTGGTCCACTCCATTGATTTGAGTTCCAGTTTTCCTCCCATCCCTATTGGCTCCCTATGCGTTTTCCTTTTTGACTTATTGTAGCCTTCATTTGTTCATCTAATTTGTGAGCAAAATCAGCCAATTCTGTGAGAATCCTGATCACCAGGGCTTTGAACTGTGCATCTGATAGGTTGGCTATCTCTTGGTCGCTTAGATGAATTGGCTCTGAGGCTTTGATTTGTTCTTCTGTTTGAACCATTTTTTGGTTTTTTTTTTTTTTTCTTTTTTTTGGTCTGGTCATGGTAGTCTTTTAAAAATATTTTAAAGCCAGTACATCCCCCACCCCTCAACACCCCTGGTCTCAAACTTTTTTGCAGGACCTCGAACACTTCATAGGCCCCAGATCCTTTGCCTGCGTCACCGGAAGAATAAACAGCTAAAACCAGTTAAAACAGATGCCTATGGAATAAAAGCAGTCAAACAAATGAATGAAGGAACAAATGAATGAATGAACGAATGAGTTAATTCTAAGTGTCACATGGAGGAAGAAATTGCACTGCAGCCTGAAGTCCCCGTGGCTCCCAGCACCGTCAGTCTAGGTGACCGTGGGAGAAGGGTGGGAGGGGAGGATGCTGGAGGCCCCTTCGGGAGGGCCTGAAGAATGGAGGAGGCTGGGCAGAGGGAAAAGAGAAGTAGGGGAAAGCCTGTGGGTTTCTGTCCTCCTTCTCTGCACCTACCGCTGCCCCCAGACCTTCCCTAGAGGGTACAACTATTTCGGGCCTGGGAAGTTCCGTCCCCTAGTGTGATGCCTGCCATGCAACCTGCAGCAATAAATAGCTGTTGACTGAACGGATGGAATCAGTCACTGGTTGAGCCAGGCCACAGTGTTGGTCACTCCTGTCTGGTTCCCAAACACCGCCTCGCTGCCCGACAACACATGACTCTCCCAGGGCTGCCTGTGCAGCTGCGCCGGCGGTCCACTGCAGCAGCCCTGGAGGCGCCATCTTCCCAGACTGCGTGTGAGTGATGCCCCCTGAAGTCGTAGGACAGGGTGCACCTGCGAAACACTGTTTCCTCTTCTTTCAGGCTCAGGGGGGCTGGAGCCACGCTGAGAGTGAGAGGGGTGAGGGAAGGGATCTGCCAGTCCAGACATTGCAAGCTTCTCCTGCTTTTCCCTCCAATCCCTAAGGCCCCGCCCTTACTTTGCTCCTTTCTAACTTGGCCTTGAGGTGGCTTAGCCAAACCTGACCCATTATTCTGTCCCTCAACTACAGAGTCTGGAACTTACAGTATGATTTTGGCAAGACCCAGAACCTCTCTGGGTCTCAGTTTCTGCATCTAAGACATAAGTAAACGTGTACGGAGCAATTCTTGATGATCCACCTTGGCTTGAAGGGACCTTATGGAGATAAAGGTTGAAGGAATGCATCCGGACTGGATGTGGCGTTCTCAGAGAGGACGAAGCCCCACATCCCGCCCAGTCTGGCCAGGCCTTCTGTGCACTCAGGCCCCCCATCCAAAGGTGGGGGCAGCATCCTGGAACAGAAGGATCCTGCACCAGGAGGCAGAGCCCTTGTTGAGCCCTGACTCTGATGATATCCGTGGTGCGCTGCGGAGCCAGCCAGGGCCCCTGCCCGGGCCGGTGTCCCCTCTGCAGAGCAGTGCTCGGGCCAGGTCAGCTGGTGCCCTGTGCTGGGCTGAGTCTGCGACGGCCTTTTCCTTTTCTCCTTAATTCCTGTGATTTCTGTCTTATTCTTTGTCATTACAAACATCATGTATTCTCATGGAACTGCAAACAGTACCAACATAGGTGATGTTGTCAGTGAAACCCACCTCTGCTAACTCACTGCCAGTTTTTTATAACTTTAAATTCTGATGTAATTTCAAATTTACTAAAAGGTTACAAGAGTGCTACGAAGACTCTGGCATAAATTTTACTCAGATCTGTCCGTTGTTTACGTTTTGTCATTTTTGGCTTCTTTTCTCTCTCTCTGCATTGTGTGAGTGTGAGTGTGTGTGTGTGTGTGTGTGCAATTTCTCCCCTAACTCTGTGAGGGTAAGTTGCAGACATACGTACGCCCTTTTACCTCTCAGTGCTTCAGGGTGTGTTTCCCAAGAACAGGGACATTCTCTTACAATGTCAGACTTACATAACCCCTGCAGTTAACAAAATCAGGAAACTTAGCGTTGACACAACACTATTATCTAGTCCACAGTCCACGTTCAAAGTCAGTTGTGTCGTGACATCTTCATAGGTTTCCGGTAAAAGTAGAAAAATACGAACAATGGAGAGTATTTCTTAAAGCCAACATGCCTTTGGCTTCAAGAATTATCCTTAATTCTAAATCACGTTCCCCTCTGTGGTTTTATTTTACTGATGTTTCAAATGCCCCTTTTTAATGAAATGATGATGAAATTAGAAAGTGGTTTATTTGTTATTTGCTTTTGATATTTTATTACTTGGCAAAATAAAAGATGGGAGATCCATTGTTAGTCCTTAAAGTTCCTTTTCAGGGATCCCCGGATGTGGTCCCCCTGGCACCAATGTTCTCTAATTCCAGGAGAGTTGGATCACCAGAGACTTTTGGGAAGCCTAATTGGAGAGCACCGCTGCTCCTGGTGCTGGGCATGGGGGATGGGCTAGGCAGTCATAGGCCCTACCTCCCGGAGCAAATGGCTTCTCCCCCAAAGGAGTGTACCTTTATCCTTCCTGTATCTCTCTAGTGTCTGTTTGGAGCATCCCCTACCTCATGAGTCTTGTGGGAAGGCAGAGCCCTCCTCCTCCCACCCTAGAAGCCAGACCTCACTTTCCCAGCCTCCTTTGCAGCTGCAGTACAGACATATAATAGGCCTTAGTCAATCAGACACCGGCCAGGAGCTCTGAATCGTAAGCAGGTGATACAAAGAAGCAGAGGTGGGCTTCATGGGACGGAACTGCTGCAGGTGCACTCTTGTCCTCCCTGGTCTGACCCCAAGGTATGATTTGGGCTGGGGTTCTGGCTATGGTCCAGTCCTCTCCGGTTCCTGAGCCCAATTCTGCAGCCAGCCCAAGTAGTCCATGAGCTTTCTGTTGCTTGCAACCAAGAGCCCTGCCCTATTAACACAAGAAGCCAGTGTCATGGGAATAAAGAGGACCCAGGGCCTGGAGTATGGATACATTGGGACCTGGTGAGCGGCGATTCTGTGGGGTGGGCAGCCACAGAGGAACTAGAGTTCTCATCTGGAACGTGGATGGGACACCCTGTCTAAGTGCTGGGTGGGGTAGCCCAGACCGGAAGTGCCGTGGGGGAGGGGAAGGAGGGATGTGAGAGGAGAGAGCCTGGAGCCTGAGGATGGGGGTGGGAGGAGGGATGTGAGCACCAAAAAGGACTGGGACAGGGGTGGCTTTGTAGGAGGAGACAGCCAAGCTGGGTGGCACTGTTCCATCCGCCCAATATATTTTTTGACTCTTATTTTTAAAAAATATTTTATTTATTTATTTATTTATTTATTTATTTATAGTCAGAGGGGAAGGGAGGGCAAAAGAGAGGGAGAGAAATATCAATATGTGGTTGGCTTTCATGTGCTCTCATGTGCCCTGAACCGGGGAATCTGGCCTACAACCCAGGCATGTGCCCTGACTGGGTATTGAACTGGCAACCGCCTGCTTTACAGTCTGGTGCTCAATCCACTGGGCCATACCAGCCAGGGCTTTTTGACCCTTTTCTATCTGTCAGGCAGCATACTGGTGAATAAACAGTCTGGGGATGGACACTGTCACCCTCCTTTTCCATGTAAGGAAAGGGCGATGTATACAGAGAGATGGTACAACTTCCACAAGATCAGAAGAGAAGACAGGGCCCGGGCCGGAATGTCAACCCGGTTCTCACTCCAATGTCGATGCTCTCAAGAAGCAAAACGGATGCTCAGGTGAGGGCCCAAGCTCTCTGACTCAGGCCCTGAGTTTTCACCTACTTCTTGTGAGCACTGTAAGTAAATGTGCTCCCTGTACGTCCTGTGTGAGGCGGTTTAGTAGGGTCATGGACTGTGGGGCCTGGCTCCCTTTGAAAACACCAAGCCCTGCTCCTCTGTCCCCACCTGTGTAGTAGCTGGGTCCAAACGAACGAGCCGCAGCACACACACACGGCCGGCTGCCTACCCAGGGGCCTTCCTGCCTCCCGCTGCCCTCCCCTCAGCGGCCGCCCAGCCGGGTTTGTTCCAGGGGTTCGTCCTGCTCCTCTGCCATCACTGTTAGTGCTGTGGCAGCAGGGCCCTTGCTTGGGGTAGAGTCGGGCATGGGACGTGGCTCACTTCTCGCCCCTGAACAGTAAGGGGCGGTCTCCTGGGGACTTCTGTAAAAAAATTTTCCTTGATCTTAAAACTGGACATGAGGACGAGTTGTTTCCTGTGTTTTTTTTTTTTTTTTTAAGATTTTTATTTATTTATCTTTTAGAGGGGAAGGGTAGGAGAGAGGGAGAGAAATATCACTGTATGGTTGCCTCTCGTGTGTCCCATGCTGGGAACTGGCCTGCAACCCAGGCACGTGCCCCGACTGGGAATCGAACTGCGATCCTTTGATTCGCAGGCCCGCGCTCAATCCACTGAGCTACACCAGCCAGGGCCCTGTGTTTTTTTTTTTTTTTTTTGTCTTGTTTTGTTTTTTCATTTTGCTGCTATGGATACAGTTGTGTGACAGTGTGATGACTGGGGTGGCGGCAGTCTTACTGTTTTTTAAAGATTTTATTTATTTATTTCTAGAGAGAGGGGGAGGGAGGGAGAAAGAGGGAGAGGAACATCGATGTGAGAGAGGAACATTGATTGGTTGCCTCTTGCACCCGCCCCAGCTGGGGACCGGGCCCGAAACCCAGGCATGTGCTCCGACCAGGAAGTGAACTGGTGACCCTTCACTTTGTGGGATGACACCCAACCAACTGAGCCATGCAGGCCAGGGCTGGCAGCCATATCGGGACCATGAGGCAAGCTAGTCAAGGACAAAGCAACATGCTGAGAATGGCAGAGAAGAAGGAAAAGAAGAAATAATCTGGGTCCCTGATGATGAGGTTGAGTGGCAGGATTAACCTTTGCCGAAGCTACCCTTCATCCAGACTTCTTTCTGTGAGGTCGAACACTTTCCTTTTGTCTAAGCCAATTGAATAGAAGTTCTGCTTCTGGCCACTGCAAACATTTTTACTGAAGTATGAGCTGTGGTATCAAAAGAATAACATAGTTCAATACACTAATACCTGACAGCAAGGACAACTGCCACTGGTTAAATGAGGAAGAACTGGTGCCTTGACCAAAGAAAGGAGGCCCTAAGAATTCCGTTCTCAGCTGGTTCAGAGCGGGGAGTGCAGCAGCCCAAGGCCCCGCGCTCTGCATCTTGTCCAGGCGTGCAGGAGGGCTCCTATCAGAACAGAGGTCCACCTCTGGTCAGCCGAACTTCTGACACTCATTTCCTGTAGGGTCAGCAGAGGAAAGTAGCTTTATTTACTGAATCAGGATGGAAAACAGATGTGTAAGCACCCCGCTGGGCCCAGCCTCACCCTGGACAGAGGCCGGGCCTGTTCTCAGCCCTGACCTGCCCACCAGCCCCCTGTTCCTCACATCAAATCCAGATGTGGCTTCTTCCAGGCCCTAATAATAATTTTGATTTGTGGTGGTGAAGTCACCTTTGCCCCCCAGCTCAACTCTAAACTCACCAACTCTCCAAAGGGAAGCACAGGAGTTACACGATGAGACGTTGGTGAGGAAGCCCGGGAGGGGCCGAGAGGGCTGTGGACTTGAGAAGCAGACCGATGTGGGTTCAACCACAGCCTGGTCTCATGCTAGCCTCGTGATCTCAACCATCGTATCAGTCAGCAACTGCTGTGTAACAAAGCCCCACACAACTCTAGGACTCAGCAGCGACTCTTTATTTGCTGATGGTTCCAAAGTTTGAGCAGGGCTTGGCGGGACAGCTCATTTGTTCTTCACACAGTGTTATGCTTCATAAGTGAAGTCCGTGGGACCGTGGAGTGTGCGCAGAAGCAGAGGAGACAGGCACAGCATGTGCCCACCCTGTTCCTTGCTTCCTATCCCTAAAGAGCTAGTTCTTTTTCCCTTCAGATCTTCCTTACTCATCAGCAAGCCGAAGGTAGGGGGTGTTGGCAGAATGTGTCCATGTCAAGAGAAGCTCTTCCCACAAATGGCCTGAGATGATTTTTGAAAATGGTTCAGTACTCACTTGACCCAGAAAACCCCACAAAATCATGCAAATCAAGAGATCCAAATCTTTGTGTTCACTTTAAGAACATTCAAGAAACTGCCCAAGGCCATCAAGAGTATGCATTTCTGGAAGCGACCAAGTATCTGATACACACCATTCTGTTGTTACAATGGTGGAGCTGGGTAGGTGAGCCCTAGCCAAACAGGGGGCTGGACACAGGGTCAGTGGCCCAAAAAGAGAGCTGAATTTTTGCTACACGTTCTATAAAATGAAGACAGTGATGCTGCCCTGAAGGGTTTGCTGTAGATTCTCTGGTCATCGAGCACATCCAGGTGACCAAAGCTCCCAAGATTCAGTGCAGGGCTTAGAGAGTTTGTGGGCGGATCAGCCCCTAATGAGCTCTCCCTGCCGCACTGAGATGGCCTTTCTGAAAAAGAGCAGGTTGTTCCTGAGCCAGAAGAGGAGCTTTCACAGAAGAAAAAGATATCCCAGAAGAAACAAAAACTTATAGCCAGGAATAGGTTCAGCATAAAATAAATGCAAATAAAAATAAAAACGGGGAAAAAAACAGGAAAAATAAAAAATGAGTTAGTTTTGTGCAGTGTTTCAACTGTCCTGGTAAGAATGAAATACATATTCACACACAAGCTAAAAAATAGGAATTGTATAATTTTGGTGATTCCGTATATGAGTTAAATGCTCTTATATTTGCATGTAAAACTGGCATTGCATAATATAAAGCTGAACAGTAAAATTCACCCTATTTAAAATTTTTAATTTTTTCTTTACTTAGAACAACATTAAGTAGCAAAGAAAAAAAACACCGCCATGGCATGAGAGAGGCCAGGGAAGAAAGGAGAGTTTTGCATGTTAGTGCCTCTAATGACATTGTTTTCTTGCTTTTTGAACAAGGTCTCCCTTCCCCATCACCCCCCTTTTCATGTCTTTGGACCCTGCAAATTATGCAGCTGGTCCAGGGGCCAGGTCTCTTAAGGCCTAGGCTAAAACGGACACAGAACCACGTTCTATTGGTCAAAACAAGTCAAAAGACCAGCCCACAGTCAGCGGAGTGGGAGGAGGGAGAGGGACTCCAAGTCTTACAGGGGAGCAGCATTCGGAACAGAGAGGGGAGAAATTGTCAGTGCTATCTTTGGGGACAAAATACAGCGACCATAGGTCATAACTTTTCGATCCTTAGGCTTCTCGTCTGTAAAATGGGACTAATTCTACTTACTTCCCAAGGCTGTTTGAGAATAAGAATATTGTGGATTCCTGGACCAAGGCAATGACTCACTCACTCAGGGTTGGTTCCTCCCCTTTTTTAATTTTGCTATTTGCTCTCTCATATCATTCCTTTTTCCCAATCACTTACTCATTCAATATTTATTGAGTCCTATGACCCAGGCACTGCTCTAGGAGCTGGGAATCATAGCAGAGGATAAAACAGGCAAACGCGCCTGTGCACATGGGGTGTACGTGCTGGTAAGAGACAGAAAAAGGAGGCAAGTAAAAAATCATGCAGAGCATGCTGGTGGCGGAAGATGCTAGGAAGAAGCAAAATGGGGGGAGAGGGATAGACAGCGCCAAGGTCAGGGCCGCAGTGCTAGCTAGTGTGGCTGGGAGGGTATTGTTTGAGTGGCTCCTGCAGGACAGCCAGGAGCATAGCGAAGGTGGACGGAAAGCCAGGGCAGCACGAAGGCTCCGAGGGGAGATGTCCGGGGTGTTCGCGGGGACAGCGAGGGGCCCAGGGAGCGGGAGTTGGGAGTGAGAAGAGGGCGGAGAGAGCCGGGGAGGGCAGTGCCCCATGGGCTGCGGTCAGCACTTTGCCTTTTACTGCAGGTTTGGAGGAGGCGGCAGTGGCTGCGGGGTGGCCCAGAGACTGCAGCGGGGAGCAGGAGAGGGGCAGGGAGGCCAGCATGGCCATGGTGGAGCTGGGAGAAGTGACCAGATTCTGAACAGGTTTTTGGAGGTGGAGCAGAAAGGATTTATTTGTCAACTCACAGTGAATCAATTCAGCATGAAAGGAGGGGGTTATCAAATTCTCGTTTTATAGAAAGTCCAACTTGGAGAAGTGGAGGGGCATGCACGATGTCATATGGTTGCTAAGTGATGTCCCCACAAGGTCATATGATTGCTAAGTGCTGTCCTCATCAGGAAGGAAGGCTGTGGCCCAGCGGTCTAGCTGAGACTGACGAGCAAGGGACGAGAATGTGGCCGGCATCGGGTGTGTGTAATGGGCCTTTCTCTGGGTCTCCTTATCTGTCACTCCATATTCCTCTGTCCCCACCGCCTCCTCCCATCCTCTAGGCAGGGGTGTCCATCCTTTTGGCGTCTCTGTGCCACATAGGAAGAAGAGTTGTCTCGGGCCACACATAAAATACATTGCAACATGTAATCACATACACACAAAAAACAACCCACCTCATAGTGTTTTAAGGAAATTTACAGTTTTGTGTTGGACCAAGTTTGCAGCCATCCTGGGCTACGTGCGGCCTATGGGCCGCAGGTCGGACACCCTTACCTAGTGCTTGGCAGACACAGCTCCGTCTCCTCCTGTGCCCAGAGGAACCAACTGTGTCTATGAGCGGGTAAGTGTGCAAATGTGAGCAAACAGAGGAGTCCTTCTTCTCGCTACCCATTCAGATTTGCTCCCATTCGAAGAAGCCCCTGTCAAAGCCACCTCCTCTCTTCCCTGACCACCCAGGGCCAATCTATCAGGACCACACTCTGGGCTTGCCCCCATCCTTTGGTGGCACTCTGGTGGGCTCAGAGAGGATCTATCTCTGAGAATGTCAGCTCCCACAAACTCTTGCCCACCTAGCACTCTCCCTCCTGACCCGAGGCACTCCTCACCTACTTATGTACTGCAGGTGGTCGTATGCTGTCTATCACATCTCCCCTAAGAACGCTGGCCGCCTGAGGGTAGGGGTATTTTTGTTTACGGAGGTTTTGCAAGTGCCTGAGTCTGTGTGGGGCCATTTAGATGCTCCTCAGGCATTCGTTTTGGCTGTAGTTGGGATCGTTGTTGAGAAAAGAGAGAACTGGTGGGGACAACGGCTGATTCTCTGAGGGGTAGGGGGCAGTTGCAGGACCTGGAGGCAGCAGGACCTCCGGGTCGGAGGGGCTGGACTCTGATTCCTGAACCCAGCTCTCCAGCTAGCCCAGGGAGCCCATGAGCTTCCTGTCACTAACAACCAAGAACGCTGCCCCCAGAATACAGAGAAACCAGCATTACAGGAATGGAGAGGAACTAGGGTCTGGAGTGTGCCCAGCTGCCCGGGGGGAAGTCCAGCTCCCTTCTGCCCCACCTTCCCTCTTTCCTTGGGGGGTGGCTAGGGCGGTAGCCACACCCTCGTGCTGGCTCTGCACATGCATGTCGACGCATACCTGCTTACCCTGCCTCCGTGGCCCCACCTCCCACCCAGCCCTTGTGCACTCACCGCTGACGTGGCTGTGGTTTCCAGGCCCCAAAGGTGCAGATTAGAGCCAGGGCATCCTGTTCTCTGCGGCTACAGCAGTGGGTGGGTGGAGGACAGTCCCCCTGCAAACAAGCACACGCACAGGTCCCTTCTCTTTACCCTCTGTCTGCACTGGTACGTGTGTGCACATCCGCACAGATGGGTGGGCACCAGGCTGGCTGCTCTGAGGCCTCAGGCATGAGAGCCGTGCACCCCCTGTACCAGGCCCTGCTGCGGGCAGAGAGAAGGGGCCGAGGAAGTGGCTGCAGGTTCCCTTCCCTGCACCTGAGCTCACACCTTTACTGCTTCACCCCCGGAGCATGGCCACACAGCCTCGTTTCCCTCCTTTGGGGGGAGCATGCCCTCTTTTGCCTTCTCCTGTCAAAATCACATCCCCATGGGAGGGAGGGGTCTGGCATTCAGCCCTTAGTAGGGTAGAGCTCCTCTGCCCCTGAGAGGTCCGGTCCAAATCCCAGGCTCAGCACCTTCCTTGTACCAGGAATTCCCACTTGAGGCGGGGGAGTGAGTGTGGCCTCTGGGACCGGGCATCTTGGGTTGAATGTCGGCTCTACATGACCTTATCCAAGTCATTTAACCTCTCTGCGCCCCAGTTTTGTGGGTATTAAATTGGTTCCTATATGCAAAGTGCTTAGTGCAGCAGCTTCTGTGCAGGGAAGTTGTCAATAAACCACTTAGCTGTTTTCAATAATACAAAATACTCAATAAATGTCCCTCTTATTGTTTCCTGCCTTGGAGCCAGGAGAGGCCTGAGAAATGGTCTCCGTCAGGACTTGCAGCCCGGCTCTGGCCTCCCAGGCTGAGCCTGCAGCTTTCAGACCACCTGGGAGCCTATTGGAGTCTCAGAGAGCCAGGCCACCCTGGGGATTCTAAGGCAGCAGGTGGGCGGCAGGAGGGGGAGCTCACACCGTGGCCTGCAGCTACCTGAAGCCAGTACCCCCTCCCAGCCTCAGTCTGGTCGACCCACCCGCACCCTCCCTCTTCTTTCTGCCTCTCCAGGTCCCCTCTGTCTTGCAGGGCTCTTCTGAGGTCATTGCCTGCAGGAAGAATGTCTGTCAACCCTGCTGCCTGAGCTCCTACCGCTCCTACTTCTCGGAGCCTCAGTTTCCTCAAGAATGAAAGGGGCTCAGACTCCCACATCATGGATTCACGTCCAGTGGGGTAATGCATCCATGAGTGTGTGGCCACAGCCGCCAGTCTGGGCTGGCTCTCACTGCTGGGTGCACCCCGAGCCTGGCAGGCCCTGCTGGCACCCGGCACCCTTGGGTCCTGGGGCTCCCAGCAGGGTCCAGAAACCCAGACCCACAGCAGGCCTCAGGGGAGACTTGTTGACCAGGATGAACTGTAGTGAACTTTGTGCCCCCCTCTCTCGGGCTCCGAACTGAGCAGGGAACATAGTGACTCGAGCTTGCGGGTGGATGGTCCTCACCCTAAACAGCCGAGAGGAGGAGCTGAGCACACCCTGGGCCCCAGAGGAAGTTGAAAGCTAGGCCGCAGCAGTGACAGTTCAAGGGCCTGCAGGGCCGTCCCCACCCCACCCTCACCTGCTGACGTCAGTCAGCTGGAAGGTGCATGACCTTTGCACAACGCCCCCTTCTCCCAGGCCCTGGATCTGCAGAGGCCTGGTCCCAGCCAGGTGGCTCCCCGAGCCCCATATGTTCTGTAGCCTGCACAGCATCGTGCCTTTCAGTCAGCAATGCCCTCTCCAGGCTCTTTTGAGGAAAGGCCCACTTAATAGTACCTCTCCACCCCATGCCCCTTTCCTCACCTCTTCCAGGTGTGGCCCTAGAAGATATCTATTAAGCACCTACTGTATATCTGGTGGTTTCTTGTCCACAGCCTCATTTAATCCTTCACAATACCCTGAGGTGTAGGCATTTCACAGATAAGGAAACCAGCTCAGAGAAGCTTAGTAACCTGCCTGAGGTCACACAGCTTATAGGTGGCCAAGCTGGCCTTCCCACTCAGGCTCCCGTGAAGAAGTTCCTCATGCCTATGGGGAGCCAGTGCAACTAGGCTTCTTGTTTGTCGAGGAAGAAACCGGTATCCAGAGCTGGGAAGTGAGTGCCTCGGGCCATGCCACAGGCTTCTGGCAGAACTGGGCAGGAGTACAGAACTTTCTTTTGTCATTGGATGCCTGACAGCAAGGGCTCTGACAGGAAGGGCTCTGCCGGGAAGGCTCCTGGCTTCCCTGCCTCCAGGTCATTCTGGCGAGTCCTAGCTGAAGCAGGGCCCTGTGACCCTTCACCTCCTGGCCTGACTTTAGTTTTCTTCATGACGCTTACTGTCACTTGCACTTTTATCTATCAGATTATGTAATCCCAATTAGAATGTGAGCTCCATGAACTCAGGGAGGGTCTATCTTGTTCCCTTACCTAGAATGGTCCCTGGTACAAACTCGACATTTCACTGTGGAATGAATGAATGAATGAAGTCTGGTGGTGAAGGAAGAAACGCTTGTGAGGGGCAGTTTGGTATGAAGCTAAATTCTTAAGGGCAGGCTCAATCGATCATTCTAGGTGGGGGAGGGGAGTGAGAAGTGCTGCAGAACAGGGCCGGGCTGGCCAAGTGTACTGCCATGTGCCCTGACACACAGACAAAAAGTGAATGGTGTGCCCTCCAGTTGTGCAGCTTGGCCACAGACCCTGGTGCACTTGGGGATGGGGAAGAACACAGCGGTTGTGGCCCCCTCAGCAGGGCCACCCGAGGAAGTGAGGGAGCGGAGGCAGCTCTACGGGTGCCTGCCTGCTGCAGGAGGAACAGGCTGTACCCTGCACAAGGACACCACGTGGTCGCGGTTAGCAGCTCGCCATCCGGTGGCTTGTCCCCACAGACGGCCCTCCGAGCAGGGGCAGCAACCGTTCTGTGTTAGCAGTCTCCAGTACCTGCAGCACCCAGAGGGACGCAGGTGGGGAAACCACCCTGGCACACCCCACAAACACACACCAAACGCTGCAGACAAAGATCATCACAACAGTGGGAGGGGGGGTGGCTGTTTCTTGAACCACAGAGGGCTCTGAAAGTGGGGGACACTGTGTTCTGAGACCTCTCCATGGAGCGGAGGACTCGTGAGGAACCTGTCCCAGCCCCCGCTCTGCCCCAGTCCCACGGGCTGGGCACAACCACCACCACCCTGTGCTCCTGGGGCTCATCTGTGATGAGTCACCTCGCCCATAGCCAGCCCCGCTGGGCGATGTTATCAGCTCCTCTGCTTACTTAATTCCTTGGTTGACATCACCACCGCCTCCGTCTTCACCTTCTCGGCACTGCTGCCTGCCACCTGACATATCCTGGAAAGGAAGGCTATGGAGGTCTCTTGCCAGAAGCTACCAGGGTGGATAAATTAGGACCCCCAGTTACTTGGCCTTTAGCCTCAAGGTGTTTAGCCTCATTTCCTGTTTTGCTGTCTGGGGGCCTCAGTTTACCTCCCAGAATGTGTAGTCTGGAGTTGGGCCCTGAGAGAGCCTTTTCCACCCTGCTTGACACTTACCCACTTTCTGCTTGCTCAGATGTATGTGCGACTGTGTCCTTGGGGTGCGGTCCCCACGTCTAGCCCTCTGCTGTCTCGTGCAGGCCCAGCTGCCTCCAAGTCTCCGTGCTGGGTCTTTGGGTTCCCAGGCTCTCCCAAGCTCAGACCGCGCTGCCCTGCATGCCTTCTGTCTGCCTCTGTGTCCAGCCCCCCCAGCCCTGGCACCCAGTTCCCTCAGTGGTCCCCCAACTCCCGCCTTTGCCCCAGTCTCATTGGGCAGCGTCCTGGGAGCCCAAGCCAGTCTTTCTCATTCGTAACCTAGCATTTCCTGTCTTCTTCCTTCACCTTGTCACCCTTCTCATCAGGCAGTGGCACATGGAAGATGCCACGGGGTCGGTGGAGCGGTGACAGAGACCTGGTTGAGAAAGGAGGAATTCTTTCCGCACGCTGCCCCTGTGCCACCATTCGAGATGGAAAGCAAAGGGGGTGAGGCCGAGAGGCTGCAGGGGGCGGTTCAGCAGGGCCTTCGGACTCGGGACCTCAGTCCGGGATGGGAGGCTGCCCAAGCTTGGCATTGGAGGGAGGCGGTGAGGGGAAATGGGTGGGGCTGGGCAGGCGCAAGAGCCAACTGTTTGAACTGCCCAAAGAGCATCCTCTGTGGCCCCAAATGTCACTCTTTGGGGCCCAAGAAGGGGAAGGGGGAGGTTTCTCAACACCAGTCACTTTTTTACTCTAGTTATCTGACCAAAATGAATTGTTCTTAGAAGGGGGGAAAAAAGCAAAACAAAAAACCAAATCCACCACGGAGGTCAGTCCAATTTCCCCAGCGGCTGATGAGCAGGTCCTGAGAGCAGACAGCACACCTGGGCCAGGGTGGTCTCTGCACCGCTCTCCCTGCTCTGCACCGCTCTCCCTGCTCTGCGCACAGATACCGGCCGCCACCTGGGCATCCTGGAACGCTGTAAAATGCTCTTCCGAGTAAGAAGGGGGCAGGGCAGAGAGGCCTGGAGGAGCAAGCCTGGGTTCGGCTCTGCACACCCCAGTCTCACCAGGCTTCTGTTCCCTCACCTATCAAGTGGGGGGAACCACTGAGGAACCAATGAGATGAGACATGTGAAAGGGCGTGGCAGCGGTCACTGGCCAGCTGAGAGGCTGGAGTCCTGTGCAGAAGGGAAAGGGGAGTTCGGGAGGGTTTCATACAAGAGGCCACAACTCAATGACTTGAGGACGTTCGTCAGTGGACTGCGTCTGCTCTTGTATCTTTTCGGTTCTCTTTAAGCCCTGAATGGAGCTCGTATTAATGCCCCCACTGAAGTGCATATTTTGAACATCATGGGCACCATTGCTGAACCCAGCCTGTGGCCTGCGTAGACCCTTGGACCCTTTTTCAAGTTCGAGTACACAGGATCCTTAGTTTAATCTAGTGGGTGTTCTGCTGCTGGAGTACTTCCCTGCTTGGCTGCAGACTAAGCTCAAATTCAAGTCAACCCAGGCTGCTTTCTTCGCTTACACAGTACAGCCCGATTTGGATTATATTTTGAGCCCTTAACCCCCTTTAACCCTAAGCCCAAAGCTCACCTCCACATACATGGCTCGCATGTACTTCAACCTCATTTACTCCAGACCGAACTTATCTTTCTCTCATGAGCCCCTCCCTCAGCTTCGGGGCTAGATCTGAGTTCATGGTAAGACTCCCTTTCATCCAAGCTGGAGGCTGAGTCATCCTTGACCACTGCCTGGTGTCCACCACTTCTGATTAGCTTTCTCATCTAGTAGATTCTAACACTCTGATATCTTGAGGTTTCATCCCCTCTGCCCCAGCCTCTCTATTCCCTCCCCTCCCCAGTTTCTATAATGGTTTAGACCCCCATCTCTTTCATTAAGAGCAACTAGTGGCACTCATCAGACCTCCACACGGCTGCCAGGGGGCTCCCTGCTGATGCGATGGCACCCTCCCCTCCTGGTGGCCCCTGCCTGCTTCTCTGGCCTCATACCCAGCACTGCGGGACACAGACCATGTGCATGCTGGAAACGGCCGGGCCTCAACTGCTTCCTTACGTTTGCTCAGGCTGTTGGGAATGCCCTTCCCCTTCTTGTCAGCCTGGACATTCTCCTCCTCCTCCTCCTCCCCCTCCCCCTCCAGGACTGCGTACACATGTAGGTTGCTCCTCCCCCTCCAGGACTGCGTACATGAGTAGTTTGCTCCTCCCCCTCCAGGACTGCGTACACATGTAGGTTGCTCCTCCCCCTCCAGGACTGCGTACATGTGTAGTTTGCTCCTCCCCCTCCAGGACTGTGTACATATGTAGGTTGCTCCTCCCCCTCCAGGACTGTGTACATATGTAAGTTGCTCCTCCCCCTCCAGGACTGTGTACATATGTAAGTTGCTCCTCCCCCTCCAGGACTGCGTACACATGTAGGTTGCTCCTCCCTAGGTGCCTGGCTCTACTCTGTCGATCTCACACTGAGGGTGCCTCCCCAGCATAGTCTCAGCTTCGACACTAGTCACAGCCATCCTTTTGCTACCTGGACCCTGACCCCTCCAAAAGATAGGCACCGTGAAGGCCTGGGTGGGATCCAGTTTTGCCCCTTTCCTGCTGGGGAAGTCAGACGAGTTGCTTTATCTCTCTGAGCTTTCCTTCCCTCATCTATCAAATGAGTTAACACTGTTACCTGCTTTCCAGGGTGAGTGCCTGAGCCAGTCAGGCAAGTGCTTGGCCCAGAGCCTGGCTCACCATGAGCGGACAGCAGACAATACCCATAGTTTCCACTGTTGTAAGAAATTACTAGGCCCTGGGAGAAAGTGCAGATAACTCGGGGCGCTGACACCTCAGCCCTCTGCTCCAGTCCCCAGAGCTGTCCCTTTGTCTCCTCTGCTCCTGCTTGTTCAGAACCCTCTGTGGGTCCCCTTTCCGGCTGTCTTCTCTTTCCACCTAGACAAGGGCTTGGGCAAGGTTGCCTCGTTCCCTTTGCCAGGCTTTCCTCCTGGGATCCAGTGCTGACCACGCAGGGCTGCGACGATGCCCAGTGTCAGGACTGCTCTCAGCCGCAGAGCAGTGTGGGCTGCCGCACAACTTTCGCTTACTGCAAAGCGGTGGCTCGCTCTAAACAACTCCAAAGTTCACCCGCAGACACACAGGGAGAGAGATGCTGAACTGGCAGCTAGTAAACCCAGGTCGTTTGGCTTCCAAGGCAAGGCTTGGTCCATTCTGCCTTGCTGCTTTCCCTTAGCTTTTTTTTTTTGGTTTGCATTTTTGACTCAGTCTCCTCATCTGCAAAATGGACAGGATCGTTCCTTCTCTTTGTTACTCTTTTGGAGGAAGGGAGAAGAAGGGGGTTAGGCAGGGAAGTTTTGAGTAGGTGGAGACCCAGCTGTGTACAAGGCAGGCAAGCCTGGCTAGGGTGCCGACCTTAACAGGAGCTGAAGGAAGCCTGGTGGCCAACTTAGTCTCCACCCTTCCAGCAGCCTGTGCCTGAGTCCACAGTGCCCCCTGCTGGTCAGTCAGCCCAGAAGCCTCCTGTGGGCAGCTCCAGCTCCACACGTTGCATTTCCCTATGGTGACCAATGGGAGAAAGTAGGGTCCCTGACCTCAGGGAGCCCAGCCTGGACTGGGCCTGCACCCATGGCATAGGAATCCCAGACTGGGGGTGGGGAGCCAGTGCTTCTCTCCGACAAGGGAGCGTCCTAAGCCAAGGAGTTCACCATTCTTAGCCAATGAACTTGCTGAAATCTCCCAGAAGAAAAGGTCTGCGGCCAGACAGGAAGCTGGGTAGCAGGCTCCACCAGCTGCTACCCCTTGATTAGGGCTACCTCTTGTCCCCATCCCACAGGGACCATGGCAGGTGAGGGGAGATCCTACACAGTCAGGGGAAGAGGCAGTAAAATCTCTTACTTGCCCAAAGCTAGGCTCCCTCATCAGCACCCGCATCATCCAGAACCCAGGCCTGCCTTCCTGCTGTCAAGTTTTCTCCATATCGCCAGTAGCTTCATCATCTCAGCGTTTCCTTAGCCTCATTCTCTGTTGGGGATACAGCGAGAGGCAAGCCCCTAACTGGCCCCCCAGGAGCTCAGACATGCCACTATCCCCCACTCCCCCTTCCCATTCATCTCCAAC
Source organism: Glossophaga mutica (assembly GCA_039655065.1). Classification (NCBI taxonomy): domain Eukaryota; kingdom Metazoa; phylum Chordata; class Mammalia; order Chiroptera; family Phyllostomidae; genus Glossophaga; species Glossophaga mutica. The sequence goes on from CM077308.1 coordinate 143,389,529, forward strand.
GGTTTTCTGCTTGAGACTCCAGGAACCTTTTTAGAGGAAAGCAGCTGTAACATACTTGAGATTAAAATCCAGCCAGCTGTGGCCAGTCTCCTGCCCCCTCTCTGGGAAGTCCCCACCCTGGACTCTGCTTACCGTCTTTGAGACTTATCCTTCAAACTGCATCCTTCCCATATTGCCTATATAAGGCCCAGATCATATTTTTCCTCCTCCAGGAAGCCTTCCTGTATGGATCTCAGCCTCAGTGATTTTCCTTGACGTCAGCCTTCTGCAGGATCTCCTGATACATACTTTGTCCTGTGTATCTTTATTATCCTACCTGCCCCATAAGAACTTCACACCTCAGGAGGGAATACCTATGTCACTTCCTTCCATGCATCCCTGGCAAGAAACAGGACAGGCAATACATCGTTGGTTCTCAGCTGGGCGTTTGGTAATGGCTGGAGATAATTTTGGTTGGCACAGCTAGGAGATAGTGCGAATGGCATCTAGTGGGCAGACTCCCGGGATGCTGCTAACCATACCACAATGCCCGGAACAGCTCCCACAACCCAGAAGTATCCAACCCCAAGTGTTGGTAGAGTTGGGGTTGAGAAATTGATGTAAACAAGTCCACAGACTGGGCATTAACATGGTGGCCTGGGAGGAGGCAGTGGCTCGTGAAGAAGGAGACAGTGGGCGTCTCAGAACAGACACCAGCTTCCCCCCCACATGGCCTTCACACTCCTCCACGTGGACTTCACACTCTCCCATGATGCCCACACCCTTTCCTTGGGCCAGTCACATCTTGTGTAAGTGAGGCTGACATGAGCCAGAGGAGGAGGAGCCAGGGCTGGTCTGTGGAGTCTATGGGAAAGTGGGCTCTGTCTGTGGAGTCAGTGGGAAAGTGGGGAACTGTTTGGGAGCAGAGGGTGTTGGCCTCAGCTGAGTCATCTGTAAAATGGGAGTGAGCACCCCCTTTGAGTCCTTACGGTCAAGGTCCTAAACTGTGCCTCCCGGACGTGGCAGTCATTTTCCCTGCTGCGAGGGGCAGGAGCCCTCCCTCGGGGCTGAGAGTGGAGTAGCCGCCTGCAGCCCCTCGAACAGATGTGGGGGTCATTGTGGCTCCAGTCACCCTCTCAGGAAACAACTGTGGGAACGCGAATGCGTCCCCCGTGGATGGCCTGGGTGAGGGCATTAAAAGAGGGTCCAGTTGGGAACAGTTGTTGGGCAGGCTCCAGTGTGGAGGTGGACACAGTGAATGAAGGGCGTCCCCCTTTGGCCTGGTTTAAGAATGCCCCAGAGGTTGGTCACCAAGAGACAGCCCTCTCTGGGGGAACTTCAGAGTCCTTCTCTGCACCCTCCCTGAGTGGGCTCAGGTGACCAGGGCTCTTGGCAGCTGAGCAGAGGCCGCTCTCTCTCCTGTGAAGAGCTCTTTCATTGTGAGGGGCCTGGCTCCGATGCCCTGGGTAGGGGTCTGCAAGGAGGGCAGCCCCCTTAACCTGGAGCGTCCCAGGGTCTGTAGTTAGTGAGGGGACCCTGAGCAAGCCTCTCCCCAGAGCTCACAGACTTGCCTCACCAGGGGCCAGAGCTGTCTGGGAAAAAGATTGGTCCTTGAGGAGAACTAGCAGAAGGCAGAACTAGCTTGAAACCTCTCTGCTGGTGGGCGCCCCTTCAGCACTTTGCACAGGGGAAATGTTGCCCGACAGCAACCCCTTGGGGGGTGGGTGTTGGGGGTGTGCCCGTGTGTGTGTGCATGCTGCCTGGAGACCGGGCTGGAACATCCAGGCGTCTTCCGCTGTGGCTTTGGGAAGAAGGGGATATTTTGGAGTAAAATAGCCCTGGAACCGGCTGTTGGAATCGCTCCCAAGATACTCATTTAACTTCTCTGCACCTCAGTTTCCTCATCTGTTAATGGGCATAATAACAGTTCCTCTCTGATCTGTTGTTTGGAAGGTTGAATGAGGTAATGCATATAAAGCACTCACCATAGTGCCCGGGGTGTGGCTAGTGCTCAGTGAACGCTGGTGTGGGGATTGTTGGTGTCATCACCATTACCACTTGGGGTAACACCTTTCCAGAACCCAGCTTTTAGGTCATCTATTGCTTTAGCCTGCTGTGAAAAACAAAGGTCTTTGGAAGGACTTTCAGGTCTTGGGATTTTATTATTTATTTATTTACTTACTTATTAGAGAGTTTATTTCTTTATTTTTAGAGAAAGGGGAAGGGAGGGAGAAAGAGGGAGAGAAACATCAATGTGTGGTTGCCTCTTGTACGCCTCCAACTGGGGCCCTGGCCTGCAACCCAGGCATGTGCCCCGACTGGGAATCGAACCGGCGACCCTTTGCTTCACAGGCTGGCACTCAATCCACTGAGCCACACCAGCCAGTGTGGCTGGGTTTTTACTTTTATTTTTAGCAGCTTAAGGAGGTATAGTGGGGAGAAGCCTTAGCCCCAGAACTGCCTTGGATGTTTGGGGTTCAGGATGACAACCCAGGTGTGGGGTGGCTGGGGATGTAGCTGAAATTAGCTGTGCCTTCCCTGCCTTCAGCAGTGTGTGTGATCTGAGCTCAGTTTGGGTGCGAGTGTGGCATGTGGTGTGTACTCTGGGGAGGGGAGGGCGTGCGGGGTGTGTGCTAAGTGGAACTTTGTCCCCTCCTGTGCAAGTGAGGGTCTCTGTGTGTGTCTGCTCCCTCTGGGGTTATCCCCCTCACTCTTTGTGGAGTGAACGTGTCTGTACGATTCTCTGTGCTTTTGCTGCTGCGTGTCTTTGCGGGTACCCGGTCACCGGGTCCTTTCACGGCTGCCCTTGTAGGTTTGACTTGTGGGAGGTGTAGTCAAGTGGCGGGCTCCCCGGCTGACATGAGTGGAAGGGGCGCAAACTGCTGTCTCAAGAGGGCTGGGTTTGGACACGTCCTTCTCACGCCAGCAGAGGTCAAAGGTTTTTTTTTTCTTCCTGAAAGTAAATAGTACTTACCGTATTTTTTCGGGTTATAAGATGCACCTAGGTTTTAGAGGAGGAGAGTAGGAAAAAAAAATTTTGAAGCAAAAAATATAGTGAATATTTAATAACATAAATAACATAATATTTCACCAATGTAAAGCTACATTTGGACTATAAGATGCACCCCAATTTTCCTCCCAAATTTGAGGGGGCAATTATGTCTTATAGTCTGAAAAATATTACTAACGTAACTCTGAGCGAGGCAGGAATCCTCGTTTCGTAGGTGGGAGGGAGTGCTCTGAGACTGAGTGACAGGGATGGCCTGAGGTGTGGACTGCCAAGACTGTGGGCTTCGGGCAGGAGCCTCCCCAGCCCCACTCTGTGCCCTGGATGGTCCCTTCCTGGGGCCAGACCTCGGGCAGCGTCAGCGGTCTCAGCAGAGAACCTGGGCCCGCGCACAGCCTTCAGCAGGGCCTGGGCAGGGGCTTCTCCGGCCACAGGCTTCTGGAGGGGAGGTTTCTGCAATAAATAATAAAAAAAAATTTCTTTTAGTATTCGTATAGCTCAAATAGTTCATGGGATATACTTATGCTAAACATGATTCATTAGGTTTCTTAACTTCAACTTTAACTGGGCTCCCTGTATTTGTATTTGCTAACTCTGGCAATGCAACTCCAGAGTCAGTGGGCTGGGGGTGGGTGGAGAGGTTGGGAGGCTCCAGTCCCGACCCACCCACGTACAGCCAGCTCAGGTCCACCTAAGTCCACTCAGGCCTGTTGAGTGTTTCCCGAGGCCAGCCACGTGCCAGGAGCAACAGGAGTGACATGCTCTAACACAGTGGACCTGAGTGTGGGGTCACAGGCACTACTCAGGGTCTGGAAACCAGACTGGCCAGTGAGCGCTCTCCTACAGATGTGGCCACCATTTATCAAAAGGCCAAAGGTGCCACTGTGATAGGTACAATGTGCGTTTGTTTAAAGGCAAGCATTACATAATGGCTTTTGGCTATTAAAGCCTTTTCTCCATCCAGAGAATACCAAAGGGTAATTACTAGGGAAAAGGGACACTTTTGGGGTTTTCATTCTGGAAAAGTCTGAGGACTGCTAGGACTAAGGACTCTAGGACTTGACCATTCGTGTACCTTGGACTCTGGGCATCTGGTGAAGGCAAGGGACTCCTCCTTGGAAAAATGTTCTCAAATGTGTAAAATTAAATCCACAGGACTGCAAAAGAAACCAAGAGTACACAAATATTTCAAAATGTTAAGGAAAGAGCCTTATGATACAGTGATGTATACACTTCTTCACGGACACTTCCTTGGTGACAGTTTTAAAGCAGTGACCTGTATGAATAAGATTTCAAAAGATTTGCAACGCTCTAATGTGACCTGAAACCCCTGCGATTTCTAGTGGTGACCAAGTCACAGTGTCTGCAAATACGACTATAGATCGTTCCCTCCATTGACAGCAAAAGGAAGCGCTGCATTTCAGTTCAGGGCCAGCGAAAATAAAGCTCTGTGTTTTCCTACCTGAAATCGTGGACCCCTGAATTCTATCCACAGACCTCAGAGGCGGGGGTTGTCTTTGAACCCCAGGTTCAGGGCACCTGGTCTAGAGGGAGATCCTGCAAGAGAATTTAGGATGGAGTCCGTGCGAGAGTGGCCTGTACTCAGAAATGGGGAGAAATCAGAGGCAATATGGTAGGCGACCCGAGGGTGTGGGTCAGGGTGTAGGGGGACTGTGTCTGCTCACAGGACCCCTGGGCAGGCCCCAAGCTGTTCCCAGCTGCACTGCCTGAGCCGGCACTGTAGCTCGTGTGTTATGCCTTGCCCTCTGTCATCCTTCTGTACTCTTGTGGAGGGTGGTCACACCCAGGGGCATTGGGGCTTGGGGCATTCTGGAGAGAAGACCCTGAGGGGAGAGCCTCAGGCGGACCTGGTGACCAGGTGATGTGGGGTCCTGGTTCTTTTTCTTTTTAAGGAGGGGATGAACTCACACAAATGCAGATGTGGAAGTACATAGCATAAGCATATTGTCACAGGAGTTAGTATGTTACAAGGAGAAAATTTAGATTTGTGAACAATGCCCTTCTATAGGGTGTCAACTCTAACCCCATTCTGACTGTTGGTTAAGACATTAGGCTGAGCTAACCCCAAATAGCTGCATTCCAAATATTTGACACTGGAATTAATCTTCAACTCACTGTGGATCGATGCCTCTTATTTTTATTTTTTTTTCTAGGTTGGTTAGGATATAATTGACATAAAACACTGTGTAAATTTCAGGTATTCAAGAATGATTTGGTGTATGTATACATTGTGAACTAATCTCATCATAAATTTAGTTAACATTCATCCTTTCACGTAGTTACAGTTCTTTTCTTGTGATGCGAACTTTTGAGACATTTCAAAAGTACAAAACAGTATTATTAACTACAGTCCCCACTGCCGTGCATCACATCCCTAGAACTTACTAATCTTACACCTGGAAGTTGTGCCTTTTGACTAATTCACTCATCCCGCCCCTGCTCCCGGTCCCTCACCCTCCGCCCCTGGAAACCACCAATCTGCTCTCTGTTTCCATGAGTTCTGTTTCTTTAGATTCCACAGTTAGGCAGTGTCTGTCTTTCTCTGCCTGGCGGATTTCACTAGACCCTCGTTCGGAGAGGAGCTGTGGGCACCTCTGGAGTGAAGGGGTGGGAGGCAGGGGAGGGGGAGGGTGCATCATCGGTGCTGGAGTGGGTTTTGTCTCCGTGGAGTGGGAATGCACAGTGCAAAATGTAGGGGGCAGGGGTGGGGAGGAAAGCATGAGGAAGTTTCTGGAAATCTGTGCCTTTTGCCTCCTTTCTGAACTTTTCTTCCCCTCCCCTCACTCCTCCTCCCACCCAGAACCAGGATCCAATTTCCTCTTTTTGCAAAATACAACTCAAAACAGATTTAATCTCTGAGGATTGTTCTGTGAAGAAACCCTGTAGAGGCAAGTTGCCTCTGAAGTTGTAAGGGAAATAGAAAAACAAAAAGTCCGTTTGGTATGTGATGCGACTTGAATCTCTGGCTCCTGGCCACCTGTGTTCCGCCTGCGGGAGCCATCTAGCTGGGGCCACAGCTCAGAGTTGGTGTCCCTCCCCAGCCCCCGCTCCATGGGGGCTTTTCAGAAATAACCACACGGAAATCCTGAATCTGAGGAGGAGCTAGGACCCTGTGACCCATGGCAGAGCTGGGAATGCAGATTCCTGGCCCTTCTTCCATACTAATTCAGTGGAATCTCCTGGGAGCCGCTGGATTTGCAAGGGAATTTTGGGAGTCATGGGCTTTGCAAGGGAACCTTCAGGTGCTGGAGAACTGCCACCTGACGTTTCAGTCATTCTGAAGCGGGGCAAGGTGTGGTGGGATGTGTGTTGTTTAGGGTGTGTGACATATGACACCCTCTGGTGCTAGGTGCGGAGATGGAACAGGGTGACACAATACAATGTGCGGGGTCACCTGACACGTGCTGTTCCAGTCCGGACCCGAGTGATGGGGATGACGCTCACTGACCTCCCATCACTTGCAGCCGCAGAGACCAAACAGCCCCCCAGAAAGCCCGGTCCTCCCAGCCCTTGGGCACGGGCCTCTCCAACCCACTGTGGGCCACCTGCGTCTTGTGGTTCTCGGAGCCAAGGGCCTTCTCCACTGAATTTTAAATTTCTACTAGGAGTCCCTAAACCAGCATTTTCAAAACTGACTTCTGAGCAACATTAGCACACCATAGAATATACTAAGTATTCTCCCATAAACACACAAAATTGGCACTATTTTTCCTTTAAAATTTGTTTTGAAGAAATACGTGTATGAAAAGTGATAAATACATGCACACACTTATATGATAACCCACCTTTACAAAATGGGATGCTCTATCTGAGGAGGTCGGGACTTCATACTGAGGCTTGCTCGTCACAGGAATGATGCTGCGATGCAAGGCGTGACCCAATCTGTTTGGAAATGCTGTGCTGGACAGTGAGAGCTCGAGGGCAAGAGTCAGGCCTCGCGTCCTGTCACCTGCGGTGGCAGGCTGTTTCACTGGTGGCCCCCGGGGAGCCACCCATTGTGATGCTCATGCTCTTGGACAGGCCTCTCCGCACATGGGCTTGGACAGTGCAGCAGGCATGGATCTGAGTACTTGCTTTTCTCCTGCTGAAGTCTGGCCTCTTGGGGAAGCAGCCATGGAGCTGTAAAGAAGCGTGGGTAGACCGGTGAGTGAGGAGACAGCACCTGGGGAGACAGGCCACGTGGGGTTGCTGAGGCCCAGACATTTTAGAGGACTTCTTGAATTCCAGCCTAGACCAGCTGAATGAGCAACATGAGCTGATGCCACCTAGAGCAAATGAACACCCCCCTTCCCAGCTGAGCCCTGTCCAAATTCCTGACCCCCAAAATCATGAGAAAGAATGAATTATTGTTGTTTTAAGTTACCCAGTTTTGGGTGTGTGTGATAAATGCACATGGGGTGAGTGAACGGCAAAGCACAATGCCAGCTCTGGCGCTGACCCCTTACACTGTTCCTGCGAGCGCATCAGACTCGATCGCATCTGTGTCCTGGTGTGATTCCCGTGATGGTTCATTATATATGTCAACTTGACTGGGCCAGTGGAATGCCCAGGGAGTTGGTCAAACATTAGTCTGGGTGTTTCTGTAAAGCAGTGATTTTCAACTTCTTTCATCTCATGGCACATGTAAACTAATTACTAATATTCGGTGGCACACAAAAAATATATTGTATTTTTTTGCTGGTCTGACAAAAAAAAAAAAGAAAAAGAAAAAGAAGGTATTGGGTTGGCCAAAAAGTTAGTTCAGTTTTTTTCGGTAAGATGGCTCTCATAGTGCTTAGTTGCCTTTAACTTCGATTGAAACAATTTTGTTACATTATATTGTGACAGCTGTCATATCAGCGTGCATTTAAGAAAAACTTAACCAAAACTGGTGAGTTTTTGTGTAGCCATTTTAGTATTGAAGATGGAAGAAAATAAGCAACATTTTTGGCATATTATGTTTTATTATTTCAAGAAAGGTAGAAATGCAACTGAACCATAAAAAAAAGATTTGTGCGGTGTGTGAAGGTGCTGTGACTCGTTGAACGTGTCAAAGGTCATTTGCGAAGTTTCGCGCTGGAGATGTCTCACTGGACCATGCTCCACTGTTGGGCAGACCAGTTGAAGTTGATAGTGATCGAATAGAAACATTAATTGAGAACAATCCACATTATACAAAGTGGAAGATAGCTCAAAATATCCCATCAAGCACTGGAAATCATTTGCACCAGCTCAGTTATGTTAATCATTTTGATGTTTGGGTGTCACATAAATAAACTGAAAAAAACCGTTTTGACGGTATTTCCACATTCAGTTCTCTACTTATACATAACAAAATGGTCCATTTTTAAAACAAATTGTGACAGGTAATGAAAAGTGGATACTTTACAATAATGTGGAACGGAAGAGATTGCGGGGCAAGCGAAATGCGCCACCAGCAATCACACTGAAAGGTGGTCTTCATCCACAGAAGGTGGTGTTGTGTGTATGGTGGGATGGAAGGGAGCCCTCTATCATGAGCTGCTTCCGGAAAACCTAACAATTAATTCCAGCCAGTACTGCTCCCAGTTACACCAACTGAAAGCAGCACTTGACAAAAAGCATCCAGAATCAGTCAATAGAAAATGCATACTATTCCAACAGGATCGTGCAAGACCGCATGTTTCTTTGATGACCAGGCCAAAACTGTTACAGCTTGGCTGGGAAGTTCTGATTCATCCGCTGTATTCACCAGACACCGCACCTTCGGGTTTCTGTTTATTTTGGTCTTTACAAAGTTCTCTTCATGGAAATTTCAATTCACTGGAAAACTGCAAAAAGCACCTGAACCAGTTCTTTGCTCAAAAAGATAAAAAGTTTGGGGAAGGTGGAGTTATGAAGTTGTCTGAAAGATGGGAGAAGGTAGTGGAACAAAACGGTGACTACGTTGTTCAATGAAGTTATTGGTGAAAATAAAAAAAAAATGTGTCTTTTAGTTTTACTTAAAAACCAAACTAACTTTTTGGCCAACATAGCTAGAGAGGAATTTTCCCACAGGATGAACATACCTCAAGTCTCACCCACATTTGATTTCGATAGCATTTGGTGAGACTTTGGACTTAGAATTAATGCTTGAAGGAGTTAAGACTTTTGGGGCTGGTGGACTGGGGTAAATGTATGGGAGAAGGATGTGAATTTGGGGGTGCCATATGGCAGAATGTTATGGATTTGACAGTGTCCCCAAGATTCATATGTGGAAGCCCTAGCCCCTGTGGACTGTATTTGAGATGAGGCTTTTAAAGAAGTAATCATGGTTAACCAAGGCCACAAGCGTGGGCCTTAATTTGATAATACTGTGCCTTTATAGGAGGAAGAAATACCACTGATTTCTTTGTACCCTTGTGTGCACAGAGAAGAGGCCAACAAGGGGCACCTGTAAGCCGAGGCGATAGTTCTCGCTGGGAACCAAATCAGCGATACCTTGATCTTGGACTTCCGGCCTTCAGAAACAAATACGAGAAACTCCATTTCTGTTGTTTAAGCCATGCATTCTATGGTATTTTGTTATGGCAGCCTGAGCTGACAATATATCTCCTCACAACAATTGGTGGGTGAAGAGTGATGCAGGCTTGGGTTTCAAGTCTAGCTTTTGCTGATTCAATCATTCAGCCAATATCGAAGTTTTACTATGTGTTAGACATTGGGTTTTAGGGGTGAGCAAAATGGTCACAGTTACTATCCTCATGCAGCTTAAATTCAAATAATGATTCAAATAGACATAAAATAATACCTGTGATGAGTACTTTAAGGGAATATCATCTCTCAGGGAGGTCGGGAAATGTTCTTGAAGAAGTGATGCGAGACCTGAGATATGAAGGATGACTAGGAGGGAACCAGGGAAGAGGCAAAGGAAGGGTGTTCCACACTGAAGGAACAGCACATGCAAACGGTGCTCCCACCAAGGAGGGGGGTGGTGGGTGTGCAGGGGACTGGAAGAAAGCCACCCTGACTGAAGTGGAGAGAGGAGGGACAGGGGTGCGGGGCTCAAGCAGAGGCTGACCTCACAAGCTGGGCAGACTACAGCAAGGCCCTGTCGGAAGGGCAGTGGGAAGCCATTGAGCTGTCTTAGCCTGGGAGTTGGCACGGTCAGATTTGAGTTTCCAAAAGATGCCTGTGGCTGCTGCGTGGAGGAAGAGCTGTGTGGAGACCAACGTGGCGGCCCCTGCAAGGGTTCAGGAGAGACATGTGCGGGCTCGGACCCCAGTGGTGGCATCAGAGATGGAGGGAAGGGCTGGATTGGAACGCTATTTATTAAGGTAAAACAACTGGGCTTCGGTGCTCACTTGTATATGGAAGGTGAGGGTGAAGCAGGACTCAGGGGTGACCTGAGGTCTCTGAGTTGAGCACCTGGGTGGGTGTTGGTTCCATGTGATGAAGGAAAGATGGGGAGGACAAGTCAGAGGTAGGAGCAGTTGCTTACCAACTGGGTGAACTGGACAGGTACTTTAAGCCTCTGTAGGCCTCCATTGCCCTCTCTAAGTGCTATAAGTGACTTGATGTTCATAGAGGGTCTGGCTCAGAGCAGCTGTCCCTGCATGTCAAGGCCTCTTGTCTCTTCCTCTGGGAGATGGCAGGGGCAGATGTCATGGTTCCTTTTTTAAGGATGAGAAAGATGAATCTCTATAAGGTTGGAGCTTCACGCAGAGTCACACACCATTAGAGCCAGGCTCATAGAGATGTGGTGGGAAGAGCCTTTCCTCTTTGCCAGGCTGCCTTTAATATCAGCTCACAGATCCCAAGAGCAGAAAGGATTCACTCATAAGCCACCAGTCATCAATGGAGGCCTGGTATGGGGTGGGGCAGAGGCGACAAAGTTCAGGTGGGAAATGCAGTTGGGGTGGGGACACAGCGGCACTGGAGTCAGGGCAGGCCCAGAGTCCTTAGCGGGGCAGGAGGTTAAACACCAAGTTCCTACAGTACCCACCCTCTAAAACGTAGTGTGCTCACTAAGTGCACTTTTATTTTTACTCACACGAAGTCCAAGATGGGCACTCTGATTGGCGGGCAGCCTTCCTTGCGGTAGAAATTGGGGCACTTGGGCTCCTTCCATCTGTGGCTCCGCCACCTCCCAGTCCTGGACCATGACGTTGTGGCAGAACTCGAAAGAGAGGCAGGTGAGGCGCATGGGCATCTTGATGTCCTCAGCCCAGAAGAGAGACACTTGCTTCTGCTCATGCTCCACTGGCCACCCTGATGGCCCAGGAGCTGGAGATGCAGTCCAGATGGGTGTCCGGGAAGAGGAAAAAATGTGTTTAGTGACCAGTTACCGCATCCTGCTACAACAGGTCAGAGCTACAACTTGGTCAGGGGGGAGCAGGTTACCCAGGCTCTGCTAGAATTTCTCCAGCATGGGGGGGACCAGGCCCGGGGGCTGCAAGTTGAAGAAGCCGGCTCGATCCCAGCACCCTGGCAGGTGGCAGGGTGGAGCACTTCTGGGTGCACTTTGGTGGGCCATGGACATAGACCGTGGCCAGGCCAAAGGGGAACCTTGTCCTGAGTTCCTTAAGAGAGAGGGCTGCGAGGAGGAAGTGAGTAAAGCCCACCTGTATTGCACCTACTAAGACACTTGTGGACAGGCAGAGAGGGGCATTGCTGTGAGCTTGAATTGGGTGGCCTCAACGAAGGGAAAGCCGAATTGAGAAAGGACATTTGAGCAAAAACCATGAATATTCCAAATTATGAAGATATTTCTGGAAGGGAAGAGGGAACAGCAAGTACAAAGGCCCTGTGGTAGGAGCAGGCCTGCTGCAGGCAGGACCCCGCACTGCAACAATCTAGGCCAGAGATGACGGTGCCTACGTGAGGGGGGTGAGGGGAGAAGCGGTTGGAGCCTGGACCTATTTTGTAGGCATATCCTTCCTTCCCTCGCTTCCTTCTTTTCTCTGTGTTCTAGAAGGGACCTGTGAAGACGCTCTGAGGTGTTTCCACCTCTGCACCCTTCTCGAGACTGTAAACCCTGTGAGGGCAAGCACTGGGCCTGGCTCCTCTCCTTAGCCTCACACCTGGCACGGGGAGGGCCCTTTGCCAGTGCCTGGGAAACACGTCTGCCGAGAGAGCACACGTTCCCAAGTCATCAGACTTCGTGGGGCTGAGCCGAGGCCCTGCTTGTCAGCACATTGCTCGCTGGTGTGGAAACTTTCCTGTGGTCTAGACACTCCTGTCCACATTCTAAAGAGAACTTCTAAAAGAGGTCACTGTATCTAATCATAGGAAATGGGGCTTCGGTGTCGTGTAACGGAGGGAGTCACAGGGATACCTGCTGGGAAGACAACTTCACAGGTTCTGTTTGGTCCTGGATGGGCCCACCTGCTGGTTTCCCAGAAGTGGCAGGATGCACAGATGGCCCTGCCCAGCAGGAATCCCTGGCTCAAACCAGCTTGGCCTTGCTCTCAAGATTGAGTGTGGGGCTCTGCATTGCTGGCTCATTGACATGCAGAGGGATCCCCAGCAGTTTCTGAGGAGCATCTTGAGCTTGGTCGTGGGGTGTCCTTTATCCACTGCCCTGCAGGCTTTGTTTAAGCCGGGCCCTTTCCTGCAACACTCCAGGCTTTTACAGAAACTTGGGTACAGCCGATGTTTACAACCCAGCAGGCTCTGGCTGCTTGAGAAGGCTTTGAGAAGCCCCATGGTCTCAAATGCAAAACGTTGCTGCAGGCTTCCGGCTTTCTCCCGATCAAATTCTGAGAGTCAAGTGTTTCCTGTGCTCTCATTCCGCAAATTAACGGCCTTTTCACTTTTCCCACAGATTTTATCTCTCCTTCTTGGTGGCTGGCTAGCATGGTGCAGCAGTTAAAAGTGTGTGAACTTTGGAATCTGCCAGATTTGGGCAGGCATAGGAGCTTCTGCTCCTGCTCTGTTGCATCAGCCGTCTGGGCCTCAGTTGATTCATCTGTCAAATGTATCTACCTGTGAGGATGAAGTGAGGCCGTGAAGAGGTGGTGTAGACCCACAATAAGTGAAAGCTCTTATTACCCTTAATAATCACTCAGAGTGAGGCAGGGCTCTCTGACTGAGTAAAGACCACACAGGCCAATGTCCCCACCAGCTCTGAGCCTTGCTCCTATGTCGCCAGCCTCTCTTTCTAGTTCCCCTTCAGGCCAGAGCAAAATGAGAAAGTCCTGCCTGTTCTGGCCTGTGAGGGAGTCTGGGAATAGCTGAATCCATGAATGATGTCTCTGCAGGTGCGAGGCACCCGCAGCCCCACCCGCACCCAGCACCAGAGCACTGCCTGCCAGGCCCTTGTCAGCGGTTCCAACTTCCAACTGCCTCCTGCTGCCCAAGTTTTATCAAAAGCTCAGTTGAGAGAAATAAAGTTCATGGGGGTTATTTAAAGGCCATGCATTCCAGCCATTCTTCCAGATGAGACATCCCTGAGCCGAGTCAGGCTCTCATGAAGCTGAGTTGTTCTTGGACCACATTATTTAGCCACCACAAGATCTTTATTATGTCCCTCCCTTCTGATGGGGCTGTATGGAAAATGGCCGGAGGACTCCTGCTGCTGCATTTATTTTGGGATCCTGCCGTCGCCAGGGCTCACTGCCTCAGCCAGTGTGCTCTATAAGACCTAGGAGCCGAAGATATTTCAGGCTCCGGTTCCTGGCAAAACTGTGTGCTCAGAGAAATTGGTGGGCTTCTGATTATGGGCAAAGTGACCCATGAAGCTGACCCCAATTCTCATGTTTTGCTTAGGCTGCCAGGAAGCTCAGAGCCGGATTCAGGGCTCAGCTTTAAGGCTCCTGGAGGATCTCTTGGCCAGAGAGAGTGGGAGAAGAACGAGGAGGACTCGAGGAGGAGGAGATGGTGGAAGGCATCGTGGCGGTGGGATGTGCCCCTTTCTAGGATGTGAAAGAGGATTTTCCATGAATTTGAGAAGAGAACCGCAGCCATTGCTTAATTTGAACTTCTCCTTGTGTCCCCCAAGCCCGCCCTGCCCCAACCAACTACTTTCTGGGCATTTTTGTGATGTTGTGAAACAGTGAAACTTGCAGTGTCTCCTTTCTCTTCCTCTTTGCTCCCCACCCATCTTTTCCTTTTCCTCCTTTACCCTTTTACAGCCACTGCTTCCCTCCATCCTGCTGCCCAGGCGCAGGGGCGAGAGCTGTGCTGCCCACCCTGACTGTTTGCCCACCTCCAGGTGACATGGGGTCTCTCTGGCTTGAGGCCCACAGCTTTGCTGCTGGAGCAGAGAAGGGGGAGGAGTTCAGACCCCTCAAGGAAGGAGTGACAGTGGAGCACCAAACATGAACTGAACACCCTGCTGTGTGCAAACATTCAGGAAACACTCATATCATCATTTTATTTATTGTAATGAATCCTGTGCCTCGGTAACTCATGGCACTTTTTTGTCATTGTCCTAGCAAGGTCCTTGCATCTATGTGTTTACTCATCTGCCTGGTCCAGGGTTTCTTAGACAGCCCCATCGACATTTGGGGCCCGATACTTCTTGGTTGTGGGGGCCTGCCCTGTGCATTGTAGGATGTTTTGCAGCATTTCTGGCTTCTGCTGATCAAATGCTCCAGTGCCTCCTCCTCCCCCTACAACCAGAAACGGCTCCAGAAATTGCCAAATGTCCCCTGCTGCTAGTGGTTGGGGAGGCTCCATTGCCCCTGATTAGGAAGCACCTTCCCTTTGTCCCATTCTTCACTCGTATCTCCCTCCCTGATAGAACCTTCTCTGACATATTAACTGGGTATTGAGTTTGTGTGTGTTCTCGGAAACTCCCTTAATTGCCTGCTCACATCCTTTGTCCAATTTTCTATTGGGGTTACCATCTTCTTTTGATATGCAAAGAGCGGGTCTTCTGTAGTCTAGATATCAGCCCCAGGGTGGTTTGGACTTGGGTTATCTTCTCCCTTTCTGTCATCAATTAACTCTGACCTTTCAGGTGGGGACACAGAGGCACAGAGCTTACAAAAGCTAGTAGGTGGCAGAGCCAGGACCTGAGCCCAGGCTTCTGTCTCCAGAGCCCAGGCTCTTGACCCATGGGCTACAGTGACATCCTTTCCTTCCATAAGCCTTCACAGGAAGGCAGGCAAGTTCAGGCTCTGAGCCCAGAGAGGGGAGGGTGGTGGCTTGCTCAAGTCTCACAGCATCGCCTGGATCACCTCGATGCCATGCCAAGTGTTCGGGGAGGGGGCGCTGGACTTAGCCTTTACTTTGGCATAGGAATGGCCGAGTGATTTTGCTTAAATGTCTGATAGGAGACCCGGGCTCTGGTGAGCAGAGGAGGTGGGGGATCTAAGTATGTTGTGAGGTGAGGGCTCTTTGCTAGCTCCGCCTAGGGAAAGGAGGTGCAGGGCTCACAGACTCAGAATTGGCAAACATCTGGACGTGGACATTCTGTCCTGGGCCTCCATAGGCAGCAACACTCTCTGCGCCCTGGGCCCTGGCGGAAGAGTGCTTCTTACTAGGCCCAGGGGATGATCGATGAACCGGGAGCTGGGGGCACGGTGGAAGGGGCTTTGTTCCCTAAATGCCATTCACATGACTCTCTGACCTCAGAGTCCTTCCCCTTTCTCTTGTCTTTTTCTCCTTCACTGCATTCCGCCCGGCTTCAGTTTCCCTTCTCTATTTTCCTTTTCTCAATCCACCAAAGCCCCCAGAGGGCTGGGGGTGCTCTGCCGCCTCCTGTCTTTTGTGATGTGGACTTCCAGGTCCTGGACGCAGGTCCAGGGGCCATCGGCCTCGTACGTGTGTGGGGAGGCTCGGGGCCTGGCAGGGAGCGGGTAGGCTCCTCTGGTTTAGTTACAGCTTCATCTTTAGTTTCTAAAAGCCTCTTCCTCATGGCTCGAAACCTAGACTGCTCAGTCAGAATCGCCTGGGTAACTTTCCAGATTAATGACCAGGGCCTCCCCTGAGATTCTGATTTTTTTGGTCGGGATCGGTGTGTTGTAAAATCTCCCCAGGTGCTTCTGCTCAGAAATCAAGAGTGAGAGCCACTGCTGCACCGAGGGCCAAGGGTCACAGGGAGAACATGGGGTGCAGTTTCAGAGAATGGACTCGAGTCTAGACAACCCTCCGCTGGCCGTGTGTCCCTGGGAAAGCCCACTCTGTATCCTGTCATTGGGCAGAAGCACCCTAAAGAGAAATCATGAATTTGTGAAATTTTAGACTTAGAAGGAGCTAGGAAAAGCTACCAATCTATCCCCTAGTTCTACAAATGAGAGGACTGTGCCCGGAGGAAGTGAGTGGACTGCCCAGGGGGGCACAAGGTCGGCAGGGCCAGGAACCAGGCCAGTCTTTGGGTGTCTCCTCCCACTGACTATACTCCTGGGCCCTTTCTGGATTAGACTGCTCGGGAGATTGTCTCTGGGGGGGGGGGTCTCCCCGTTGTTTACTGGAGAAGACTGGCCTTTTGAAGCCTGGAATGGGGAAACCACGGCTAGAGCCAGAGGGTGTTGCTCTTAGCCAGTCTCTGCAAGAGGACCTCTGCAGAGCTGCTGACGGGGCCTGCGGACTGAAAGGGGAAGTTTGGCTGCATTTAGAAAGTTGTCCACAAAGAGTAATGGTGGGGGTGGGGGTGGGGGTGGGGAGGGGGGTCTGGTTGCAGAGCTGGAGGAGGGAGGTGGACGATCTGGGAGACTGAGGACAAGGGCTGGATTCGGGCCTACTGTTGTCCCTTTGGAAGCGCTTGGGGTCGGCTGGTGGGGGCTGAGGGAAAGGGAAGGGGAGGCGAAAAGAAAAGAAAGGGAGAAGGGGGAGGAAGAACGAGCCCGCAGCCAGGGAGCCTGGCTTTTCCCGGATGGGAAGCGCACAGGGAGCGCGCTGGGGGCGTGGCCAGTACCACCCCAAAGGCCGGGTGAGCGGTCCTCTCCTGGGGCCCAGGGAGAGCAAGGAGATGGTTAGAGGTGCTGAGAGAGGAGCAGCTTCGTCCAGACGGCTCAGCCCCATGGTGGGGAATGTTAAAGGAGAAGCTTCTGCCTCCCCCAAGGTGTGCAGAGATTTCTCTGGGCAGCCTGAAATGTCTCTTTGCTAAGGCCATGAAGGCATCTAACCCTTCCCTGGACTGGTCTGGGGCTCAGGCCTACGGTAGCAGCAGCAGAAGACAGCACAAGGCTCCTAGGCCTGGGGGTTGGCATCCTGGAAGGGTTCCAAGAGCCTCACTGAAGCGCTCCATGCCTCAGTTTCCCATTTCTGCTACTAACTGGGAGGAACAGTCTCATTGCCCTGTAATAAGTGTCTGAGACCCAGGCGCAGGGGAGGGAAACAGAGCTCCTGATGACCATTCTGGTCACCCTCTCCCTTGGTCTCTGGCATCTACTCTGTTGGCCCCCGTGCTGAGCCTTGTCCTTATCAGTGTATATGAGGATGGAGGGAGGGGGTGGGGGTGGGGGATCCAGATCTCTCTCACAGAAGGTCCTGCCCCCACCAGAAATGTGTTGAGCTTCTTGTCACATGAGAAGAGAACCCAGAGGCTGCCTTTCCCAGGGACGTGGTGGAATTGGCAGCCAGAAGGACCCGCTCTGAGGATGCACAGAGAGGGGAGGCCTGCACTGGTTTCGTCTCCGTGGCTAAGTATCTGAGGCCTCAAAGAGTCTGCTCAGTGTGTCCTGTCAAAGAAGGCAAGCCGACTCAAGTCACCACAGGGTTCCCACTCATTCCACTACTCAATGAGTCTCTACCGAGCACCAGATGTGTGCCAACCACTGTGCTAAGGGCTGGAGAGGTAGAAGAGAGTGAAACAGACCTAGTCCCTGGCGGATGCACCTGACAGCTCATCATGGGTCTGCGTCTCTATTAACCCTATAAGGATGGCCGTAGGGGAGAGTGGGAGAAGGCCAGGTCCTTAATTCTGTGGTCTCTTTGGAGAGAGAAGATTTGCGTACATGGAACACTCAGAGAACCAGCCAATGATTGAATAAATAGATTCGACAACCTGGTAACCGCATGTTGAAGTGAATGCAGTCGGGTTCAAGCTATGTATGTCTGTCAGTGCTCTGGGTGGGCCCCACTGGGCTGCCCCACTGGGGCCGAGTTACTTCACAAGCTTGGTGGAAGAACAGAAGGATCTGATTAATGGAAGGGCCTGACTACTAACCTTGAAAATAATGACCCATTCCGACACGAGTGTATTGGACTGGAAAACCTGTATAGACTCTACCATCTTCCTTGGGTCTTTCTTCCCACTGGCAAGTCCCCTTCCCTTCCTCCTTCCATCTCACTCACAGCAGGAAAGCTTCCATGGTGAAGGATTGGACGCTGGGTTTGGTTGAATGCCTGCTGTTCACAGAGCACCGCACTAGCTTCGATAAGATGATAGAGATAAACAGCACAGGCCTTACCCTTAAGGACCTTCAGGACAACTTGGGTTCGGAAAGTGCTGTAACAGAAGATAGTGGCAGCTGCTGTGAGTGTGCAAGTGTGGAGGTGGTGACAACCGGAGAGTGAGCCCCATTCCTGGGTCCAGGACTTGGAATATCACTGCTGTGTTGTGTGTGTGTGTGTGTTACCTACTGTAAAACAACTCCCAAAACTTATACTTCAAAAAATTATAAGAATATTACAAGTATTGATGATTTCTGTAAGGCCTTTTCTTAGATTCACCAACAATTTACCTTTTATGGAATCATTTGAGAACAAGTCAGAGACGGTTTGCTTCGTTACCCCTAAATACCTCAGTGTCTATTTCAAGGGCATCATTCTACATAGTCTGGTTTCCGTATAGCTCAGCCTCCTTCCTCTCGTTTCTAGACGGTGTAGGATCATTCACGTTTATTTAATGGGAGACAGCTGGCTTGTGTTTCTGCTCGATACCATGCTGGTGGCCTGGCTGTTGGGGGCTGTTTAAGTCACAGGGTCCCCCTGGGAAACTGCTGGCTTCAGTGGTTATGCCTGAGTCGGCTTGCTACTGGACAGCTGATCTGCCCCCTTAAGAGGCCTGGCCAGGCCTTGGCTGAGCTCTCTGCTCTCTTTGCCTTCACATTGTTCTTGAGTTTTCTGCACACTCTCCCACCCACAGATATGAGTGTTGCATGATGCTGGCTTTCCAGTGTCCAGCATGGCCCGGTGGAAGCAGCGAGCTTGGCGGGGCACCCTCTCTGGGCCTTGGAGGCCAGCCTGGGCTTCTCTGAAAACACAGGAGGCTTCCTTTTCCTGACTTGCAGAGGAGCGAGGCTCTACGGCCCTGCCTGGCTCTGGGGCCTGTTGTGCTGCTCGGGACTGGCAGTCAGGCTGAGGGAACATTTTCCAGAGTATAGCGGAGGGACAGAATGTCTCCGAGAGATGGGCAGGGTTTTGGAAAGTTCCCTGCTTGTTCTGGGAGGTGTTCAGGATGCTGAGGTTTTGGAAATCCATGGTGGCTGTTCGCAACTGCTCCCGGCTTTGGGAGGAGGAATGAACGGGTGCCTGTTTCCTTGGGTTCAGTGGCAAAGGTGAAGCCCTGTACTGCTGACCTGGGACCAAGCCCTCTGCTGGGCCCTGGGAGGACACTGGACTTGAAAGGAACAAAGCCTAGACGACTGGACCCCGGAGTCATGAGATGCTGTTCACATCCAGTGAGCCGTTGGCTGGAGCTCTACCAGCACCGGCCCGGACACAAACCAATGTGATGGCTGGGCCCGCACTCCAGGGTGTCTCTGATGGAGCCGGTTGGAGAAACCCCAGTGGACCCACGAGACAGAACATGCTGGAGGCATTTAACTGGGCGGATCAGTCTCCTGCAAGGAGAGGCCCAGGAGGGAAGAGCTCAGAGCCAGCCTGAACAGTCAAGAAATGCCCTGGGAAGTGGTGAAGCCTCCCTTTCCAGCAGCCTATTTCTTCCTCTGGTCTGCTCTTGCACAACAACCAGCTCACCAAATCGGGTTACCTCCTGGGGCCTGTTTCCTCCTCTGCAAACTGGGAAGCGGAGCACCTAAGCTATCTCCCTCCCTAGGTGGTGCTGAGAGGTAATCCACCAAGGGTGGGCTTCAGAGGTGCTTCCGGGGTCCACGAAATACAGACGCCCTGGGCGTAGCCCAGATTTGGGGAGCTTGTATAGGTATTATCATGAACAAGTTCCCCAGGTGGTCCTTGGAGCAGAAGCCAGGTAGCTATGGGGTCTTCACACTCCCAGCCCCTGACTTCGCTACAGGCTCCGTGCACCCGGATTCAGGCCTTTATTCCTTGAAGCACTTTTCCTGGTGCCCGGGAGGGCCTGGTACAGGTGGGGGCACCCTGCCCCCCACCCCCCGCCATTCATCGGCGCCTCCCACCCGGGAGCAGTGCCACGGTCAGGCGGCCTGAATGCACTCCGTTCTCCCTCCCTAAGAACCAGTCTCAATGCCCCCCATTACCATTTCCATGGCGCTCTTCTCCAGGGCCCCATGGAAATCACGAGGCTTTCTGAGGAGTCGGGCAGCCTTCAGAAAAGACCCCGGGCCCCCTGCCCACCCCGGGCTCCGGGCCGCTCTAATCCCGCCCGCTCGCGGCGCAGAGACAGAGCTCCCTCTCTCCCGGGCGGCCGGCGGGCCGCTCCTTCTCCCACAGAGCCGGCGTTTCTCTGCGGCCCAGCTGGCTGCAGTTTTCAGCAATAACAATGTCCCCGGGGGGAGGAGCCGCGCGCTGAATGGGCGCCTTTGTCCCGGGCCCTGTGAAGCCCGATTAATTATGCGCTTCAGAGCGTGGGGAGCGAAGGCCCGGCCCGGGAGCCCGGCCGCCGGCTCCGCGCCGCCGCACAAAGGGCCGCGAATTAGAAAACCGCCAATTACCCCGCGTTTTGTATTGGCCCTTGTCTCGTGACACTGTGGATGGCCCCTCCTTAGGCGGCCGCCGAAAGGGTTTTCAAGCCCTTTCTTGGTTACCACGGGCTACTGGGCAAGAGGGCTGGGGCTTGGGGAGAGCGGGAGTCGGCCGGTGTCTGGGGTGGGGGATGCTGTGTGGTGGGGACATGGGGGGAGAGCAGTGTGCGGGCATTGCCCCCAGGCACGTGGGGCTCAAATCTAATGTGCTTCTGGAAGCTGGAGCCTGCTCCGAATGCAGATTCCAGGGCCCCCCCTCCAGAGGACTCCCTGACACAGCAGGTCTGAGTACCCAGGGAACTGCATTTTAGCAGGCAGTCTAGATGACTTTATTATTACTTTTTAAAGTGAAACAGCGAAATGCACAGATCTTAAGTGTATAGGTCTATGCATTTGACGAATGTATACATTTGTGTTACCTACATTGCATCAGCTATAGCACGATTCTATCACTCCAGAAAGTTCTGTGTGTCCCCCTCCCTATACGCTGTCCCTGCCCCCCCCACACACACACCGCAAGGCAACCACGGCTCTGACTTCTATCATCATCTGTCCTAAGTTTCACTGGTTTTGACTTCATGATGAATGGAGTTACATACAGTCTACATTCTTTTGTTTCTGAAGTCTCTCATTCAGCATAGTGTTTGAGATCCACCCATGTGTTTGAGTATCAGTAGTTCCTTTTTATTTTTTAGAAGATTTTATTTATTTATTTATTTTTAGAGAGGGGGATGGGAGGGAGAAAGAGAGGGAAGAAACATCCACTGGTTGCCTCGCCAGCGCCCCCAGCTGGGGACCTGGCCGGCAACCCAGGCATGCTGCCCAGGCAGACATGTGCTCTGACCAAGAATCAAGCCCGCAACCTTTTGGTCCGCAGGCTGATGCTCAATCCACTGAGCCACACCAGACAGAGCTGTTTCTTTTTATTAAATAGTTTATCTGTTCGCCTCTTGATGGACACTTAGATTATTTCCAATTTTGGTCGTTACAAATAAAGCTGCTATAATCATTTTGTACATGTCTCTTTATGGGCATATGTTTTTATGACTTTGAGGTAAATATCTAGGAGTGGAATTGCTGTGTCATAGGGAAACTGTTTAGCTTTAGTAGATACTGCCAAAATGTTTTCTGAAGTGGGTACTCAATTTTGCATCTCCACCAGCAAAGTATGAGAGTTCCAGTAGCTCTGCATCCTTGCCAGCACTTGGTATTGTCAGTCTTTCATTTTAGCCATCCTAAGGGGTATGAGGTAGTAGCTAACTGTAGTTTTCAGGCCAGGTGACTTTAATCGAAGAGCTCCAATGACTGTATTTGCAGAGAACTCCTTTCTAGCGCAGTTCTTGTGTTTGCGTGCAAGTTCCAGCAGAGCAAATGCCCTCCCTGAGGATCGCAGCTGGTCGGGCAGAGACAGGACGAGAACACAGGACGCCTGACTACCAAACCAGTGCTCTCTCCTTGATGTGATGCTGCCCCTTTAGCCTACACTGTGTGGGCCTCTGAGTGTGTGTGTGTAAAGTATGGTTTAGCTCTGCCCAGGACCATTCAGAATGAACTTGGAAAGGCAGTTCTGAAGAGTCCCTGCTTGCCACCCAAGCAGCAGCATTTGTATCTCTCTAGTGTTGAGACACTGGGCTTGGCCAGTTAATGTGGATACGTGTGCACACAGGGACAAGGGAAAGGGGGTGGTGATGGGCTACTTTTGACTCTTACTCTGGGGTTACAGACCAACCCTGAAAGTCCCTTTGCTTTAGCCGGCCCTAGAGGAACTTAGATATTTTCTGATCAAGCACAGAGTGGGTACTGGGTGCCGAAGGCGAGGGGGCAGGAGTCCTAGGGCTTCCGAAGTCCTCCTTTGCCTATAAGCATTCTTTTAAGTGTGATTTTTAAAACCCTCCAGAACCTAGCCTGGCCTATCCTTGTAGCCTTGTCTCTCGCTGCCTTTGTTTTTCATATTGGACTCTGCAATAGCGGACAGCTGTCTATCTATTATTGTCCCTCCACTCTGTCGAAAAATACCGTGAGGATTGTATTTTCCAAAGACGACCATACCAAAATACATACCCCATCACACAGGCTCTTCCTGCAGCATGACCGGCATGCTTCCCATTGAGTCATGAGATCTATGTTACCTCTCACTGAATCTGGGCAGGGGCTTGTGACTGCTCTGCCCACAGAGTATGGCACAAATGGTGACTGAATGCTAAGTCATACAAAGGATATAACTCCCACCTGGTTTGCTCCCTTTTTGGGGTTTTCACCCAGCGGCCATGCTCTGACGAGGCCCAAACTAGCCTCTGTGGAGAGACCAATGGAAAAACCCATGTGGAGAGGAGCTGAGGCCTCCAGCCTCCAGCCAGCGCCAACCTCCACATTTGTGAGTGAATGAGCCTTCAGGTGACCCCAGAGTTGAGGCCCCAGACAACACAGAGCAGAGAGAAGCCCTGCTTGTTCTATCCTCTCCAGATTCCTGACCCAAGAATCTGCCCACATAAATGGTTTTGATGCCAGTAATTTCTTACGCAGTCATAGTAACTGAAGTGCATACAATATTAAAACTTCTTGCATCCTTTCAATCTTAATTCACAATCTTGTCATGTTCTCCTAATTATAAACTTAGCTTTTGCCCTGTCCAGGCACCTGTTCTGACCGGATTCCCAGGTTCAGCTTGGACGTCACCTCCTCTAGAAGTCCCCCTGGCTTCTCTTTGTGCACTGAGATGGGGTTTCCCCCTCTGTACCCCAGGTATATGCTCAAGTCTTTGCATTCTCCATTTTGTCCCGCAACTTCATGTTTGGATGTCTGCGTTGCCCATAAAAGGGCTCCCTGAGAACTGGAACAGTGTGTCTTCTCTGGGTTTCTAAGAACCGTTTTCATGTGTGTTTGTTAAAAGATGGCCTGTCCCTAAAACAGAGGGAGGGAGGCTGAGTTAAGTAAAATCACGATTCAACTTCCCTCTCCCTTCCCTCCTATCCTCTAGGCCAGGCCTTGAGCAAGAGAGACAAAAAAGACAAGAGATTTTCCTTTCCTTCAAGAGGACATCAGTCTGAATGGGGAGGTGGTATCAGAAAGACTAGGACGGATTAGTCTACGATTAAATGAGAATCACAGTCATCAGAAGCGGCAGAGACCTGTATGAAGCGGGGTGGACAGGGAAGACTTCTTGGAGGAGGTGAGGACTTGGATCTGCAAGGACTGGAGCTCTAGGACAAGTCTTCCCTTGACAGAACTAGCAGCTCACTCCCCGCCCCCACCCCGCTCGCCAGCTGAAGATGCGTGAGTGTGCGCGTGCACACATACACGGTCGAGGCAGGGTCTTTGGCACATCTCTTTCCTGGGGTAGAGTCTAAAGGAGAAGCCCACTTCTAACCATCACCTCGGTTTGTTTCTCTCTCCCCGACCTCACTAGGGGATGGAATACGAATGCGATGAGTCGACTGCAGGTGCTATACAACCAACTAGTTGTATATTCACCAATATGCGTGGACCTTAAAAACAGAGCTGACTGAAAAGGCAAGAAGCACTAAAGTCTATGGCACAGTATCACTTATGTAAACGAGAAGTACGTATGTACAGGGAAGGGCGGGGTATGTTTATAGGGACACATACAAAGACATGATGTCAACCATTACTGTGGTCACCTTTCTTTAGTGTGGGGCGGGGGCCGGGACTGGGGCAGTGAACCCTTAAGGATAAGAGGAACAGAGAAATAAAACAAGACAGGGCCTTTGTGCGGAACGAACAGTGACGAGAGTGTGCCACTGAGTATGCTGGATTCAATCCTGCACCTGAGGTCCAAACACAAAGAAAAGTTGAAACCCAAGTCACTCTTGAAAATGATACTATCAACCGCAGGATGGTACTCCTATCTACGTGGGCGGGAGGGAGGAGGAATATGGGGCAGGGACTTAGCTGTAGCCGCAATATTTTATGTGTTTTAAACAGATTAAGAAACCTGAAGCAAAATGGCAAATTGTTAACATCTGTTACATCCGGGGAATGGCTGCCTATGTGGGTTTCTGTTAGATTGTTTTTTAATGTATTATAATTTTAAAAATATTTTAAAGGTTGCCAATCAAGGCACAGGAAAATAACTTTGTGACTTTTGCCAGAATTCATTTTTGATCGTAATTTGGCCGCTGAATAGCTCTACAGAGCTGAAGGTCTGCTCTAGGCTGTCAGAGACGCATGAAGAACTGACTTACTATTGGTGGTAAAAGAACTGGTAAATAAGACTTTTGGTGAATGAAAAATGCCACTGCCTGTGGCATGTGCAGTGAAACCAGATGGATAAATAGCTGCAGGAATCTTTTCTTCTGACTGCATGGATCAGATAGCCTCTCAGGACTTTGTGGGAAGGTCATTGATTATATTGGCCTTCCTGGGGATGACAAATCCTCCGTAATTGTATGGAACTTCTGTAGGCAACTCCTGAAGGGCTGCACAGCTCACAATGAGGGCCTAGATTCTGCAAACTCCGTGATACTCATGGTGAGGGGCTCAGCAGCTGAATCTATGGAATAGATTCTATACTAAATGGCTCTTCTTTCCCCCTCCCTCCAGCCATAGCTGATGAGAATGGAGGGAATAGCTGAACCAAGGCAGATCAATCAGATTCTTTCTCTCAAGACTCTGGAATGTTGAACTGCAAGGCAGAGACTGGGAGCTGAAGGAGTGGGGTGGCTTTAATGGGGGAGGTTGACTCTGGGGGCTTGGGTCCTTGGAGATGCCCTGGCTCTGGTCTTTCCTGAGGCTCAGTTGTTCAACTCGTTCTTAAAATGTAGTAAATTTATTATCATTATTTGCCAGGGTTGATTTCAGCTACTTGTCCTGTCAAGTAAGTAAATATAATGTTTCATTCTATCTTCCATCCTTCCCCTAGTGCTGCTGCTAGTCCGTGTGGTATTGAGTTAGAAGAAGGTACCCTTCTGGGCAGACAAGTTAGGAAAATCTGTTCTCTCCTCCAGGCAGACACAGCCCCTCACCAGGGTGAAAGGTTGGCCGGTGGGACGTGGGGCTTGGTTTCAGGCCCCACTGCACGCACTTCCTTGGCCAGCCCCCTCGGGCAGCACACAGGTTGCTAACCATTCACAGCGGCCGTGCCTGCCCACCATTTGTCTCCTGGCTGATTTGTCCTCGGCATCAGTGTCACTCAGAATGTGAAGCATTATTCTAGACAAGGTTTCCTGGAAATGGCCTTCTACACTGCAAGCCCTATTTAGGGCTTCAGTGCTCATGGCAAAGATGTAATGTTTAATCTTGTGTGCCCAAGTCTGTTGAAAGTCAGGCCTTAAAGAAGTTTAAGAAAACTTCATGGCCTGCTAAAGTCAACAGAAGCCTCATCTTTTCCTGATGAATAATTCAGGCTTTGGAGGAAGCTTTCCACCAAACAGTCTGGCAGGTGTTCCCGAAATGTGGAGGACACTCCTGCTTCTCCCACATGAGCACACCTGGCGAGAAGGTGAGGCACTGCACAGGGGCGAGTCCCAGGTTGCGGTGGGAGTGACATGGGAACCACAGTGAATGCACTGATGGCCACAGGGAAGAAAATGATCACAGGGAGGAGAAAATACCTTGAGAGGCGGCTGCTCCAGCTCTCATGCATTTGATCATTTTACATTTGGACAGTCCCCTGCAGCTAATACGAAGTCCCACTACCTTTCTGAGAAAAAGCTGAGAACCGAAACGCAAGTCAGGAGCTTTCCCAAGACAGAGGACCCACCCACTTCTGCATCATGTACCATCTACCTCCGTGTCTACAAATATAGAAGCAGGTGTAGACTCACAGTTAAGGATGTGAGTCTGGAATCAGAATGTCTGGGTTCAAACCTCAGCTCTGTCACTTTCCACCTGTGTGGTCTTGGACATGTTACTTAACCTCTTGTAATGGTTTTAAAACATGTCCACAATCCGTGACTCTTCTCTCGTTAGGAGTGTCCCTGCCCCTTGAACTTGGGTGCGGATTTGAGAGTGCCTAGACACATAGGATGCAGAAGTAACACTGTATAATTCCCAAGGCCAGGTTGGAAAAGACCATGAAGCTTCTGGTGGTTCCTTTTGGGACACTCATTCTGGCAGCCTTTTGCCACCGTGAAAGAAATTCAGCTGCCCCGAGTCTGCCTTGCAGAGAGACCACATTCAAAGAGAGAGATGCCCAAGGAGCTCCAGCCAGCCAGCCCCAAGCTGTTTTGAGTCTTCCTAGCCGAGGCCCCAGGCATGAGAATGAAGACGCATTTGAGCTAACCATAGCCCCAGTCACCAATTGATGGCAAACTCGTAAGAGAGATCCTAACTGAGAACTGTCAGTTTCCAAATTTGTGAGCAAAATACATGATTGTTACTGTTTTAAGACCTCTGTTTAAGGATGGTTTGTTATAATGCAATGGATTGCTGATATGGACTTTTCGTTACCTCGAAGGGGAGAGCTGCCATAACAAAACCCAAATCTGTGGCTTAGATCTGAGATTTGGGCAGAAACTATAAGGGTTTTGATGCTGTTGTTAGTAGATGCCTAATGGCCCTCAAGGAGGCTGCTGATGAGGTCTTTAAGGGAAGTGAGGAAAAGGTTCTTGGAAGCAATGGGAAAGGGGACCCATACTGTGTAGTGGAGGAAAATTCAGCGACAGTGTCACTTGAAGTGATGTGGACAACGGAAATATAGAAATATATCAAACGACCTAATGATTTGGGCAGAGGAGATTTTTAAGCAGAATGTTGGAGGTGCCAACTGGATTATTTTAGCTGCGCAGGATAAAGAGAAAAAAGATGTGTTAAAAGGAAATTTTCAAACCAAAGTTATAGACAATATTAAAAATCCAGAAATTTGCTGGGTTTGAAAATAAATCTTGTTTCTCATTCTCAGCATCCCCAGATGGTGAACAAATTCTCAAAGTCTGAAATGAAAGGGGGTCAGGACAAGAATGAAACACAGACGGGACCATCAGGACCTCTGTTAAAACCTCAGAAAGATCTAATGCTTCATAAAATCTTTCAGGTAGACAAAGGCCCTCTGAATATTTCAAGAGCGTGCTTCACAGATTCTCTTTATTAAACATAGGGCTTCTAAGAATTTTAAGGGATTTTTCCTCAACAGCTCCATAAACAGCTCAAGACAGAGAACATCTGACCTTGATGAGATCTGAGGTGCGGCTTTTGACTAACAAAGTGAAGCTCAACAGGACTCACAGGGAACCCATAACATCTTAAATAGAGTTATAACGTCAGAAGCAACACCAGCTTGGACTAAAAGGGATAGAATAGAACAAAATGAAAATAAATCTTCCCAAGTTTTTTGGATTGCAGGCCCCCAAGAAACAAACAAGCCGAGAAAACAACTCAGTTGCAGACATCTGTCATTTTTTATAGTTAAAGGAAGGGTGATTCAGAAGTAGAACCAAGAGCCTAGAGGGCAGAGCCAAGAGCCACTGAGAACATTCCCAGGCAGTAGAATTGAGCCCTCATTAAGAAACTAGCATTATAACAAAAAAAGAGAGAGAGAGAAACTAGCAGTATGTACCTGTCTGGATTTCAAAATTGTTATGGACCAGTGACGGCTGTGTGCCTTTTTCTCTCCCACCTTTGAATGGGAGTGTTCACAGTAGTTATCCTCTGCCTGTCCCATTGCTGTGTGTTGGGTGTGCCTGGAACAGATAACTTTTCTCTTTAGTTCACAAGTCTTTAGGTAAAGAGAACTAGTACTCAAGGAGTTGACTGAGGAATTGCTTCTGAGGGATGGCCTTCATCCCTGGATGGTTTAGAATCAGGGATATCCAACCTTTTGGAGTCTCTGGGCCACACTGGAAGAAGAAAAGTTGTCTTGGGCCACACATTAAATGCATTGCAACACATAATCACAAAACAAATCTCTGAATGTTTTAAGTAAATTACAATTTCGTGTTGGGTCACATTCATAGCTATCCTGGGCCACAGGTTGGACGTCCCTGGTTTAAATGATGGGGTCCAAGACCTGGCTTAAACCTGATGCCATAATAGGTGAGACTTTTGGGGATCATGGGAAGGGAGAGAGTGTATTTTGCATGCGGGAGGAATGTAAGTAATTTATATCCAGCAGATAGACTATGCTCGTTTTAAACATGGCTCATAATTGTTGACGCATTTTCTATCAAGAAATGGAATCGATGATCTCTCCCATGTGCATGGGTAAGCCTTTGTAGCTGCCAGTGTGGGGCTAAACTATGATAAGCCTTGGGGGCTTCCACCTCTGCAGTTTTGGAAGCCCTGAACTGTCATACAAGAAGTCCGAAAACCCTGCTGGAGAAATCCACGTGGAAAGGAGACCTGGAAAGGTCACATGGGAAGGAGATACTCTGAGAGTATGTAGAGAGAGAGGGAATCCAGCAATCCTAGAGGCCCAGCTGAGCTCAACCTTCTGCGGTTCTTGCCCAGGTGCCAGACATGAGACTCTGCCATCTTGACTCAGCCAGTGCAGTCAAGCTTCCAGATGACTGCTGTTCCACCTGTCATTTGACTGCAGCAGCATAAGAGACCCCTGGTGAGACCAGTAGAAGAACTGTGCAGTCAACTTATAAAATCATAAGAGATGCTAAGTGTTTATTGTTCATTTTAAGCCACTACACTTTAGAGTGGTGTGTTACATAGCTGTAGATAACCCAAAACTAAATGTCCTGGACGGTGCCTGGCATATAATAGGTGCTCAATAAATATTGGCTGACTAAATGAATGAACCTCTTCACTCTTGTCCTCCTCAAACTTTTATTGGGCCTGGTGCTCTGAGACACCCTCTTCTTCCACTGCTCACCGCTCTGCTTCTGCCTTACCTACACCCTCATGGACTGGGGGCACCAAGTAAAATGGGGCTCCTACCAGGCTTGAGTGCACAAATGCCTGAAATGAGTCTCCTTCACAAGGAAATTCTAGCCTATGGATCTCTAAGGCAATATATTTCCCACTTCCTGGTATCGTGGGAGCGGGTGTCCCTATGTTTGTAGAGGAAAGAGAAAAAAGAAGTAGCTCCGGAGTTGATCTATCCTGGGTTTGGATTCCAGCTCTCCATGTCCTGACTATGTGGCTGATTTAACCGACCTCCTTATCTGCAAAGTGGGCTCAAGAACAAGGCTTCAGTGCAAAAACTCAACATGCCATCCTCTGTGCAGCACCTGGAGCACAGTAGGTGCCATGAGGCTGCTAGTGTGTCTGCAACATGGGTGACTCTCATAGACTTGATGGGGCCAAATATGCTGGTTGCAAGAGTGCTTACTATTTGTGATTCCATTTCACTGAAGTCCAAATATGAAGGGCAAAATTAATAGATGGTGAGAGAAATTTCTAAGAGTGGTGATTTCTGAAGGGGACAAATATTGACTGAGAAAGGGCTCCCGAGAACCTTCTGGGGGATTTGAAATGTTCTACACTTTGATTCAAGTGGTATATACGTATTTAAATTCACTGGGCTGTACCGTGAAAATCAACGCACTTTGCTGCCTGTGTATTACATCTCAGTAAAGAAGCTGAAAAATGTTAATGTGTTCTCCCTTCATGTAGGAGTGATCTCTCAGAATTCCCTGAATCCTGAATCTCGGGCCTTGTTCTCCTGATGGGACTGCCTGTCCTTGCCCGCCTGCCACAAGTCCACCCCCGACAGGGGCCTGGGGTGAGGCTCTCCTAGCGCCCTGCGTGAGCTGGCTGGCACCGCCCGAGTCGGCCTGGGGCTGGTTCCAGGGTGGAGGCTGCGCTGGGGGATGTGCTCACCTCCCGCTCCTCAGAGGGCAGAGTGTTTGGGCTGTGGGGTCTTCTATGCCTTTGGGGGCTGGCGAGTGGGAAAGGGGTCTTACCACTCCCCACAAAGAGCCTAGGACTTTGGGCAGGGGGTTGTGGGTGTTTGGAATAAGTGAGCAACAGGAGCGCACCGTTGGCACGACAGGCCTGGGTCCTGGAAGGAGAGCAAGGAGGGGTGGGCACGGAGGGCGTCCGGGCTGGGCCGACATAATGAGTTTGTTCTACTCACAGCCCTGCTGCTCGAGGACCTGGAGCCATGACGTCCCTCAGACTTTCCATTCCCTGCGCTGCAGCTGTTGGTTCTGTCTCATTCAGAACGCTTTGCAGGAAGCAGCAGGCTCCGCATTCCAGGGGTTTTAGTCATCTTTTTCTCTTGGAGTTTTGGAGCTGGGATTAGAACGTTCTTCAAACCACACTGTCCTGGGCTGGACTCCCAAGAGGAAATGGGTGGGTCCCTGGGGATGAGAACACAGGCCCAAATTCAGGGACGAAATGAAAAGAGATTAAGGCGGGCAACAAATAAACTCCTAGAGAGATCACTGAGCCCAGGCCCAGGTCTGGGGAGGGGTGGAGCCTGTGGGTGGTGACTTGCCCTTCCCAGTTATGGTCCAGAGGGGACATAGAGTCTCTCTCTGTCTCTGTTTCTCTCTCTGCTTCTGTTTCTGTCTCTCTGTCTCTCTCTGTCTCTCTTTTTCTCTCTTTCGTGTGTGTGTGTGTGTGTGTGTGTGTGTGTGTATGTGACAGAACAGAGTTAGTGGTGGCATTTCATCCTGAGGGTCCCGCACACTCAGCCCCTCACTTGGCTCACCAAGTGTGACGGGGGCTTTACTTGCTGCAGGGGTGGGAGGTGGCATGTGTTTGGGTTTGGGGCAGGGAGAAAAGCACTTTTATAAACGGATCCCACAGATACACGAACCCAGAAAATGACAACAAGTGTTTGCGGAGTAGCCACTATGCGCCTGGCTGGCACTGGGCCAGGTGTTGGCAATACAACACTCTACAGGACAGAACCCATTGCTGCCCTCGACGTAACACCTGGGAAATAGGGCCTGAAAGGCATCCCCTGGGATAAGGGGGAGAGAGCAGATTCTGGTGCGCAGAGAGAGGGCAGGTGAGTGTAGATGCCCACCATCGATCATGAGGCTGGTGCAGTGCTGAGAAAGCGTGCAGAGAAGGGTGGAGCCCAGCAGAGACCTGGGTGGGCTGAGGTGGCTGAAGCTCTGGAAGGGAGAA
The DNA here is from genome assembly GCA_039655065.1 of Glossophaga mutica. Classification (NCBI taxonomy): domain Eukaryota; kingdom Metazoa; phylum Chordata; class Mammalia; order Chiroptera; family Phyllostomidae; genus Glossophaga; species Glossophaga mutica. The sequence goes on from CM077308.1 coordinate 143,421,254, forward strand.
GGTGATGGGCACTGGCAAAGTCCCGGAGATCCTGAAGCCGGACTCCCTGCTCAGGTCTTGAAGAGCCCCAGAAGCTGGAGTAGAGGGAGGAAACCCCGTAGTAAGAGTAGTTCAGCACTTAGACGAGAATGCCTAAGGGCTTTCGCTCCCTGAGCTAGGCAGAATTCTAAATATAGCTTCCAGGTTTTCCCACCCTGATCCCTGAATATGGTATCGAGCCCCTGATTCTGTAACATCACAAGGCAGAGGGATTTCAAACACCTAATTAATACTATGAATCTGTTGACTTTTGAATTAATCAAAAGGGAGATTATCTGGTAGGTGTGCCTAATAAGATCACATGAGCCCTTTAAAAGCGGGGTTTTCTCTGGCCGGTGACTGGAGAGGAAACCTTGGATTTGAAGCACGGCGGGGTGGGGTGGGATTCCATGTACTTTTGCTGACTTGAAGATGGAGAGGACCAGAGAGAGAACAACTTCTAGGAACTCAGACAACCAGCAAGGAAACAGCGCCTCAGTCCTACAACCTCAGGAGTGGAGTTCTGCTGCAACCCAAATGAACTTGGGAGCAGGGTCTTTTCCAGAGCTTCTAGACAGAAGCCCAACCAGCTTACCCTTGATTTGGCCTTATAAGACCCTGAGCAGAGAATCCAGCTGCAGCCACCTGGACTTCTCACTACAGAACTGTCCCATGGGCGTTGTTTGAAGCTGCTAACTTTGGGGTAATTTGTTACACAGAAAGAGAATGCATACACTCCCACATTCTCTCCCGCCTTCTCACTTCATCTCCCGGGTCTGTGGAGTGGTCTGATGACTCCCGCTTTGCAGATGGGGCAGGTTCAGTGAGGTGCTCAGTTTGCACAAGTCCAAGCGGGGTTCTGGCCTGGGCCCAACTTAACAGCTACAAGTTAAGGGCATTTGGCCTTGGACTAGAGTGTCTTGTCTTCCCACTTAGAGGGGAGGGGAGGAAGCCGCATCCTACACTCCCCTTTGTAAGAACCCCAGGCAGCTCCTTGCGTGCTGCAGCCTGCAGGCTGGAAAGCTGTCCTAGCGCTGCATTCCCCGAAGAAGAGCAGATCTTGGGGCGGAAACAAGAGAAGGGCAGTGACCTCGTCCTCCCCCTTCTTCTCAGATGACAAGTCTGGACTCTGTCAAGGCAAGAGACAGGAGCCGGTTGCAAGGAGCAATTGAGTTTGGCTGTACTCTTCCCCACCCCCAGCAAAAAGCATTCCCTGACTGGCTGGGATGGGGAGTTTTTAATGTTGTACTTGCTTCCTTAATAATTTGTTGGACACATAGGTAACCCCAGGAGTCCAGAAATGTTTGCAAGGAGGAAGTTTATGTTTCTGCTTTATTGATTAAAAAGCCGTAATGAAGGTTTTCTCATTCTCACAGGAGGCCTTTTCTAAAAGTCTTCTCTGATTCTTCGCAGATGGTATCTGGCTCTCTCCCCCAAACCCCTGGCAAGGCAGGGGGGTGGTTTGTGTCTGACACACCTGGGATCTCAGCTCAGTTACACACCCCTCAGTGAAGGGTCAGGGACAAGCAAGCTCAGAGCCTCCTCTGAGCATGAGCCACAAATACATACGAGTGCCTGGCAGGCAAAAAGGAGAAAATAAATATTTCCTTTCTTATCCGCCCGCCTTACCACAATACAACAGCTTCCTTGGAAATATGTTTTTGGGAAGCAGAAACAATTTTTATTCTGATGACAGGCAGGCCTGGTCAGCCAGCCTCAAAATCTTCAGTCAGCAAAGTCTGGCTTTGCGTTCCACCTTCTGCAAGCCACTTCCTCTGCCTGTGTCCTGTTCTCTTCTCTTGGGCTCTGCCTGGCCGGAGCTCAGGGGCCTGTGGGTGAACACGCTGGGGAGCCTCTGAAAGACTCCCAGTTCAGTATTCGGGAGGGAGGTCACACCCTCACCCTGGGGGGCTGAATGGTGGAATCCCAGGCACAGGCCAGGCCAGGTGGGGATCCTTGCGGTCAGGGGAGGAGGGTGCTGCCAGGACCCTCCAGGAGGGGCCTGTCTAGAGGGGACTCTGCAAGGCTTCCTCCTGCCTGGTTTGTCTACACGACGCGTTTGGAGGTTTGATCTAAATCCTCTTAGATGTCCTGGCTTTTGCCGTCAGCGAATGTCTGGGGAGAAATCCGCTCCATTTAAACTTTCCAAAATTTCCATGGTGAGGTCTGAGCTGAGCAGGTCCTGAGGACAGAGTATGGGGTTGTTATGTGTTTGGAGGTTGAGAGGTGACAGGAGCTTCAACTCTGGGTCCTGGGACAGCGGCCCCACAGCAAGGAGGAAGATGAAGGGTTGGAGGAGTGGGGCGACTCTGCTCGTTCTTCTCTGCCGGGGAGGTGGTGATCCTGGGCTGTCCTGGAAGGACACAGGTCCCTGGCTTTGGGAGCAAAGCTGGGTCCTTGCAGGGCTGCCTTCTGGGGCAGAAGCTGAAGGAGGTGCCAGGTGGGCTTTGGTGAATGAGGCCCACTGCTTGGGCTGGGATGTGGAGGCTGGGACCAGGCGCTGCCCTCAGCTGGCTCCGCCCCTCCTCCTTCAGGCTGTGAGCTCAAAGCTGAGCCAAGCATAAAACAGACAGCCTCTCTCTGCCTCTCTGTTCCCACCCTCATCCTGACAGTCTGGTTTTCATCACCCATTAATCACCGAAGCTTCCCATAGCCTGTGTCTGTCTGTCCGCACTCACCAGTGCCCCCCTTCTTGGGCCCTGGGGAGATGGATAGACAGACAGACAGGCAGATGGCTGCTCCCTGCTCCAGGCATGGGAGAGGCATGCTTGCTGAGCGTGTTAGGGCGCCCCCACCCCCAGCCCTGCCTGAAGCCACCAGCCCAGCCCACCTCATCCTGGCAGCGGGTAATAGGGGGCCATTAGCTGATTGGCTGTCCCGTTCACCAGGAAGGAAATGGGTTGGAGGGCCGAGGAATGCTAATTAAGTCTCCCCAGCTGGCAGGCTGGCTGGCAGCTGAGAGCTGGCACCTCTAGCCCTGCCTGCTAGAGTTGGTACCAGCCCTGTTTGGCCTGCCTGCTGGATGCCCACCTGCCGCTGGGAGAACCCTGGCTTTGGGTGGCCTTGCAAACCCTGTGAACATGACCAGACTCTGGGACTGCTGGCCCAGCCTGGCTCTCTCCACCCCCATCTCTGGCCCTACCCTCACTTGTTCCTCACCGTGATTTACCTGAAAGACGGGTGACCCCTGGGGCTGAATTTCTGTGCGGGGACCCTGTCCTTTTGGACTCCCACTGTACCCCCTTCCCCAGCTCAGGAGACCTGGGTACTGATCTGGTTCTGCCCTGGCCCTCTGTGTGGCTTGGGACCACTCACAAATGTTCCGAGCCTCAGTTTCCTTGACAGTGACAGTCGCAGTCATGGTACCCAGACAAAGAGCCTGCCCATCAGTGCTGGGAAGCCCCTGGACCCCTCAGTTACCAGGGCCCGCCCAGCACTCGGGGTACTGAGGGTCGATGGACAGCACAGCATAGGGCTGGGCGTGGGAGTGGCTAGTGGCAGGCAGCCAGGGGTTCCCCAGTTGTGATCACAGCAGAGATCTGGGATAGAGTCTGAAAACCTGGAAATAACACCAGGTGTGGTCTTTCCTTCCTGGTCCAGTGCTGTGTGCCCAGAACCCAGGGGTTCCCAGCTCTGGCTACACCCTCAGCACTCTCCAGGGCAGGCCTCTGTCCTTACACACTTCCCATTGTCTAGGCTGCCCTGGTGGGTGGATGCAGCTCCCCAGACGGTTTCCACCAACACTGGACAGCCTCACAGGGGCCTGCTCTCCGCCTTGCAGCAAATGATCTCCAGCAGACATGGAGCCCCTCTGAGGCCAGAGGCTGCCAGAACCAGGATTGTGAAGTCTTGGGACTCTTTCCCCAAAATCCTGGATGTACATCTGCATATCAGTGCATAGTGATTTGCATTCATTTGCATCCAAGTCCACCCACCCCAGACTGTTCCTGTTCCCAACTCTAGTAAGACTCAGTGTTTAACCAGCAGCTCCAAGTTGTAGTATCTAAGCCCCCAACCCACTTCCATCCATTTCAAGTGTGTTTTGAGGACCTGGTGTCTGCACCAGCCTGTATCTGGGCTGTAGGAAGATGGAGGCTGGGGAAACAGTGTTCTTTCTCTTGGGTTGTTCGCAGCCTAGCTGGGGAAACAAAATCCGGGGGAGAGTTATCACACAGTGTACACTCCAGTGTGCGGTAGATGCAGACAGTGGGGGTGCTGGTGCTGGGCGTGGGAGCTTGGAGTGGGCTGGAGGAGCTCGGGCAGTGAGCGCCAAGTCCCTGGCACAGGTGTCCTGTGTGCTGGCAACTGTGTTGGGGAGAGGTCTGCGACAGCCAGAGGGCTGGGTTTTCTTATTCAGCCCTGCGCCCCCTGGCCCTCTTTGGAGCAGGCCCTATAAATGGTTGCCTTGCATTGTACCATTGACCTGCTCTTGACCTGGACAGACTGGACCGAACGTAGGGCCAGAGCCAAAAACAGCCATCAGCGAGGTGGCTGGATGTGAGAGCTCTGAGGGGTCAGGAGCGGCTGCCCCACCCAAGTCGATCCCCATCCAGGTGACCAGGGTGAGGGAAATGAGTTACAGAGGGACTAAGTGACCCACTCCAGAGTCCACCCAGGAAAAGAAGGAGCTGGGACATGAACCAGGAAGCCTGGCTTCTAGGCCTGCGCCCTTGACCACCACCCTTCATGGTGTCTTGTGAGGGGACACCCTGGCCTGGGTTCTGAGTCAGAGGTTGTTAGTAAGGCTGCGCTCTGGGGTCCAACTGGCTTCACCAATTACCAGCTCTGTGATGTCAGGGAAGTCACTCGATTTCTCAGCTGAGGTGTCCTCACCTTTGGTAGGTACCTGACTCTGCACAGTGCCTGCTGGGCTCTATAGCGAATCTGCAATACATGTCCACCATCAGGTGGGAGTGAAGGGAGGAGGAATGAGGATATCGCTGCGGGCTATGTGGGGAGCTCAGCCTGACTGTAGCAGGGACTTCCTAGGGAAGGAGAAGGGGACAAGGCCGGGCCTGGGGGAAGGGAACCCCATGCCTGGCCCATTGGCCCCTGATGACCTCCGTCATTCCAGAGAGGCAGATGTGTCCAGACCTACCCAAGCCTTGGCCGCCTCTCTGCACTGAACTCACCTGGTCACTCATATAGGTGCTGGAGCTCTAGGGATAGGGGTGTGCCATGCCCTTCGACTCCTAGGTCCTCAGAGTGCCACCAGCTACCTATGAGCAGCCTTTAAGGCCCATGGTGTGAAGAGATGTCGAGTTGTCTGTCATGCTAGTTGAAAGCAATGCCTTAAGATTAAGTTTTGCCTTCTTTGAGTTCCTTAGAAAAAGTTGAAGAGGGATGAAGGCTTAGTCTCTCTGCATCATTATGACAAGATAAACAGACCCCATCGTCAGGACAGGAAGACTAGGGGTACCCTTGTCTAGGAGGGGTAGGGGGTGCTGAACAAGGGCAAGAGAGCATAATAAGGAGGGACTGGGGTGTGTACAGATAAAACCAGAGGACCCCATTATGAGGAAACACAGTCTGCAGAGGCAGACACACCCCTAGGCATGCATTCCTGTCCGCCCACAGGCCCGCAGGCCACCATCAAGAGGCCCAGCGGGTGGCGAGCCAGCACACAGGTTTCTGGAATGCTTTTCTTATGTGAGATTCTGTTCAGGATTTTAAGATAAAGCAAGACAGAACGAATCAGCTCTCCCCTTTCCACCTTTTATTCAAGCACATTTGGGCGGATTGAGTTTACCTATTAACTGGGGCTAAAGTAGAGGCTGGGGGGGGCTCAGTCCCTTCTTTGTCACAAAGCTGTGGGTAGGAAAAGATGGGGGGAGGACACAAATGGACTGAGGTCGGCCTCCACCTTGGGTCCCCACACCAATGCACCAGCCTGTGCAGGAGACCCACTGAAAGGTAACTTGACCTGGACTGGCAAATGCCGGGTCAGCTGGAAGGTCAGGTTCTTACCCTTTCTTTATAGCAATCCCTTCTTGGTCAAGTCAGTCGGCCACTCTAGGCCTTCATTTTCCCCACTTATTGTATTGGCTTCACTCTTTTCCTGTCCCCTGGAATGTTCCCTTCAGAACTTCTCCCTTCTGCATGGGCTAGACCCTTGTGACTTGGGCCGCTCCCCTAGCGTAACCTACATACAATAGAGTTAACAAGAGCTTAAGCGTGCAGCTGGATGGATTATCCCATATGTCCACGAACCATCGGATCAATATATGGAACAACATTTCAGCCCCACAGAAGGTCTCTGTGCCCCTCGCTAATAAATACCACCACAGGTTCACTTTTCCCATCCTTGACCTTTTCTACACATGGTATCACATGTTACCTCTGTGTCTGGCATATTTTACTCAGTAGTGTCGTGCCTGGGCAATTCCTCCACTATGTTGTGTGTAGCTGAAGCTTGTTGCTGTGTTTCACCGCTATGTCCCTTATAACGAGTACACAATAATTGGTGTAACCATTCTTCTGTTGATGGATATTTGGGTTGTCCCAGTTGGAGTGCTGTGAATAAAGTATTCATGTGCATGTACACTTTCTTTTCCTGGCCGTATAATTAGGGATGGAATTGCTGGGTGACTTGTAGTTTTAAGAGGTCACAGTCCTTTCTTCTAAGCCTTTGGACACAGAAATATTAGCAAAACAAGTCCCCTTCTCCCAGTGCCTTCCTACCTCCCACATGCAGCAACTTGGGAATGCCAGGAAGTTCTAACACGCTGCTAGGTGTGACGAACTGGACGGCCCACCCTGGGGGGCTCAGCACCTTTAAATAGTCACTTGAAGAGACCCGAAATGCTACAGAGGGCTCTCCTTTGGGATCTGGAAGGGCGATCACAAGAGGGTGGGACCTAGGACAGTGAAGCAGGGAAAATTTGATGGCCCCAGATGCTGGCAAAAATTAAACTCCAGGGTTAACTGAGCTGATCAAAGTCAAATGGTTAGTATGTGACCAGCAGGGATGTCAGCTCAGTGAGCCTCACTCTACTGCAGAGCTCTTCAACCACAGCAGGTTGCCTTCTGTCTATGGAGGGGTCATTTAGAGCAGTGGTCCCCAACCTTTTTGACACCAGGGACTAGTTTCATGGAAGAAAATTTTCCCACAGACCGGGGTTGTGGGGGATGGTTTCAGGGTGATTCAAGCACTGTTACATTCAAACTCACCTCCTGCTGTGTGGCCCACTCCTAACAAACATGGCCCAGTACTGGTCCATTGCCCAGAGGCTGGAAACCCCTGATTTAGAGACAGTCAGGGGTCAAGATCATGTTCCTGCCAAGTGCCCCACCCTGAGATCAGACTCTAGGCAACCTTTTTTGGGCTCTCCACCTCTGCCTGCCCACCAGGCCTGCCTCTGGGAGATATGCATAGGTCTTGGACAGCCTGAGTCATGGTCATGGGCTGCAAGAAAGACAGAGCCTGGGGGCTGGCATTGCCCAAGACCCTATGCCGGGACCTGCTACTGAGCCAGCCATGGGCGGATGGGGATAACCCCCAAGAACATTCCTGGAAAACAGTTTGTCCTGCATAATCACCTCAGGCCTTATTGGCCAGACTCATATTAAGTCTCAGGTTGGCAAGGCTGGTTGGCAAGGCTGACTTGGAGCATTTGGTGAGGCTTAGCAGGTCAGGAGGAGTGCTGCTTTGGCCTCCTAGGAACCGGTGATGAGCATCTCCACTGGAAGGTTCTAGAAAGTGCATTCTCAACTAATACCAGGTGTGGTTCTTGGTGTGAAGACTTCAGTCTATGGAATTAGGGATTCTCGGACTTTGCTACTCACCAAGAAGGGAGAGCAGCTGGGCATGCGTGCATATAGTGTGTGTTTATGTCTGAGAAATGTGTGTGTGTGGCTCCTACTTAGCTATTCATTCTGCAAATATTTACTAATTGCCTATTATGTGCCACCAGGGATTCTGCAGAAGAATAAAAGAGACAAGTTTCCTGCCTTCAAAAGAGGTTTTCAGACCAACAACGTGTCTCCATGTGATTGTGTGGGCACCTGAAGGAATGTCTCTGCTGGAACATGTGGCTGCCTCTGTGTGTGTGTGTGTGTGTGTGTGTGTGTGTGTGTGTATGTGAGAGAGAGAGAGAGAGAGAGAGAGAGAGAGAGAGAGAGTATATGAAGGGGAGAGAATTACTCATCACTGAGAAGACTGTTCAAGAAAGACCTCTCCCAGAGCAGTTACATTTTCATAAATAAAAATAATCAGATAATGAGTTCATTTCCGATCTCAAGTTCAATGCCAACATTCCAGTGAAACAAGATCCACTGGTGGGCTGGCTGCTCTCTGTGTGGCTTGGATTAGCTGGGGAAAGTGCAGTGGCAAGACCCGCTGCCTGCAGGCTTTAGGGGATGGGGGTGACCTACCACCGAAGAAGCAGCTGCATGTTTCTGGGGCTGAGAAGCCCCTCACCCTTACCCAGGCATCATCAGTAGATTCCCCCAACAGCCTGCGCAAGGCCTGAACTTCCTCCACTCATTCCTTTGGGAGCAGGGATAGGCAGAGTCGGTGCAGCCCTGTAAATGCAGATGGCCCCAGAAGGGGTGGCACACCAGGCTGCTGTGAATCACTGAAGACACCCAGGCCAGAGCTCACAGATGCCTGCTGTGAGAGCAGGTAGTGTGGTGCAAAGAGGAGCTGTGATTGGAGCCCTGAGGGGAGAGGGTGGGGGACCATCCGCAGACCACAGCCACTATTTCTGTCTGGATCCATATGAGGGGAGTCAAGCACACGTCTCAGCTTGGCACTGCACTTGCACCAGCCTTTCCCGAACCAATCTTACGGCCTCAGTTCTCCTGGTCCATCTCACTCTCCCATGCTCCTGTGAGACAGAGCCATCCCCTGCTCCGCCATCTCCGGCCTCTGTGTAGGCTGTTCCTGCTTCTTGGGTTGCTCTCCCCCAACCTCTGCATGTCCAAGTTTATCCATTTTTTAAGACCCAAATGTTACCTGCTTCATGAAGTCTTCCCTAATTCTGTTGGCTGGGAGACCTTTCTCACGGTCAGCAGCTACCACCTTCTAACTCTCTCCTGTTTTACCCCTCGAGCCCAAGTCCAGGAGGACAGGCTTTGTACCTTAAGCAGCTGAATTTCCTTTACAAGTGCCAGCTAGCCTAAGGGTGGGCTGTCCCCAAAGACTGGCCAGAATGGTCAACTGACCTGGATTCAGGAGCATGCTGCAGGCCTCTATAGGGAGAGCCTGAGAAAAGTTGTGCCCTGAGATTTGTCCCTGCGTGGAATCCGAGACCCAACGCCAGACAGGAATATCTTGGCAGTTGGATAGGGGCTGGGAGAAGGGCATTTGGGGGATGGGGGATGGAGAAAGGGGAGGGGCTTTTCCTAGGAGACACAACGTGGACCCCAAATCCAGACATCTGTGAGATGTCAGAAAATTGCACTGGGTGAGAAAACTATAAATAATTGAGAAGCAGATGCTGATTGTAAGTAAGAAAGACTTCACAGAAGCCATCTGTCTGTCTGTCTATCCATTGCTCTGTCCATCCATCCACTTATCCACCTAGTCTCCCATCCATCCATCCATCCATCCATCCATCCATCCATTCACTATTTATTTACCCATTCACGCATTCCAAAGCAACATTGAGCACCTACTGCATGCCAAAGCCTCAGGAGGCTTTGCATGCATACAATAACATGCATTATTCATGCACTCCTCAGAAAGGCAGGGTGAGGAATGCGTCATTATCTCCAAGGCAGAATCCGAGCCTCAGAGAAGTTGAAGTCAGTGTTCAGGGTCACACAGCTGCTAAGGCCTGAGCAGGATTTACACTCAGGTCAGGCTGCCTCCGAAGCCTGAGTGCTTCCCACGCCAGCGAGGAACAAATGGTTTATTTCTTAGTCTCTCCACGGCTTCAGGCTGAGCTGGATCACAGCCCTGCGGCAGTATGATTAAGCCTTGTTCTTTGTCCGGGAAGTTCAACCGGTGTCTCCACCCCATGCCCCCACCAAATCCTGCTCTAAGCCAGCAGTCTTTATCTTTTAAGATCTTCACTGCCAAGGCCATTAAGGGCAGGGTCCTAACCCAAAAGGGCAAAGCTCCACTAGGGAAATGTCTAGCATAAGGAGAGAAGTTTTGCTGGGCAGGGACTCAGTCCCCTTATTTTGCTAAGAGGAAGGACAGTCCTGGCAAGACTGCCCAGCATGGATGGGCTAAAGAGGGAGGTGGAGCTGAAAATGTTCTCAAAAATCAACTGGAAGATGGTGGAAAATGCATATTTTGGCATCCCATCAGTATAGAGCCTGGTTGAACAATTGGAGGTAGGCCCAGAAATCTGAATTTTTAATAATCCCTAAAAGGTTTTGATGCAAGTTGTCGGTGGGCTAACAAGAAAGCCCTCAATGAAATGTATAGAACAAAGAAATCCCATAGAACAAGACTTTCCTTAATGTACCTGAAGATCTCACCACTATTTTGTTCAGATGCACCGCTCAGCTGATTGGCACCAAGCTGAACACTCTAAATCCTTCCGTGTTTTACGTGCCTGAGGCCGATGATTTCTTGGACCCCATAAGCAAATCTGATATTGAACTCTCTTCAGATTCATCTCTTCAATGTGGCCTATCCACCCTGTATGACCAAACCTTTCGGATTTTTAAATTCAGTATGTATCCTACCCTCCTCAACTTGATGGGCTGCAAATCTGAGAATTCTATTCCCCACATCTTCATTCAAGTCCCTGAGAGCATGTGAAAGGGGCCAAGCCCAAGCTCTATAGGAAACTCTCCCCACCTTGCTATGGGCCTCGAGGTACGTCCCCTGAAGACTCCCAAGTCCTTGGACATGAACCCTTCCTTTCTCCAAGTCTCTATCATGAAAGAGGCTGTGAATCCAGGCACAAAGACTGTGTATTCTTGTGTCCTCCCTCATCCCGTCAGAGGACACGAAGACCACCAGGATCCAGCTCTGAGCTCACTGCTTACTGCATTTTGGATGCACAAACCCATTTTTCCATGGTGCGTGTCCAGAACCATGATGTTAATTAAGCTCACTGATGAGTAGAGCAGGTTTCGCTCTGCGCCCGTTCCTGAGATTCACCCTGCAGTCAGCCATCTGGAGTGCTCTGGGCTGGGAGCACTCTGTGTCCCTGTTTGTGACCCAGCACATGAGCTGGGATGGGGTGGAAAGCTGCAGAGGGAAGGAACTTGTGGGAATTTGGTTTTTCTCAGGTTGGAGGCTTGAATAAATGGTCAGTGTAATTAGCCGTGAGCCTTGGAATGAAATTCCTCCTTTCCCAGTGGTGGAAGGGACTGGCTGCCACCTTGTGCTTCCAGAGAGAGAACTTGAGCCCCCTAAACTGGTTACTTGCAAAGTGAGGAAAGAGGTGAAGAGCAGGGCTCTGTGACTTAAATGTTCTGGGCCTGGCTGGGAATGTGGAGCTTTCAGAAATTTGATCTGGAACTGTAATAGCTCCACATGTTTCCCACGTTTCTCGTAGGGCTTTCTCACTAGAACTTGGGTTGCTTTTGAGTAATCCTTCTCCTTAAGCATGTCCCCTACTCTAATGGGGTGAGAGGAGAAAGCAAGCATTCACTGTGCATTAGGTATTCTGGCCTGGGTGTCCCTAAAACTACCATTGGGCCCTGGCAGGGTAGCTCAGTTGGTTAGAGTGTTGTCCTGATACATCAAGGTTGCAGGTTCAATCCCTGATCAGGGCACATACAAAAATGAACCACTGAATGCATAAATAAGTGGAATTACAAATTGATGTTTCTCTCCCTTGTTTCTCTCTCTCAAATCAATCAATAAAAAAGAATTAAACGATCATCAGCTCCTGGAAGGGAAAAATGGGCACTCCACTGGGTTGGCAAGGTCTGGCAACAGTTATTATCCCTGGGAAAGGAGAAAAGTATCCCTTCTTCTCTGGTTCTAAACCTCCTTCATCAGGTCCAAGCTGTCCTTCACCCTGTGGAACTCCCCCATGCTCCCTGAGGGCTGCTGTCCTGCATATAACCCCTCCCTTTCTCTGGCTGCCTACCCCTGTGGCCTCTGGCTCCCTGATCCATGCTCTTTTAGGAGCCGGGAGAGAGAGAGTGGCCTGACCCCTCCTTCCCACTACCACGTCTTAGCCATTACCTGTAGCACCAGGCTCTCCCCACCTCATCCACGCCCGAGGCTTGGGACTGCTTTGCCACACAGGTCTGGTCCTCTCAGGAGCCGGAGGCAGAAGCTGCTGGCAGAAGTTTTGGTCTGTAAAAAGAACGAATGTGGAGGCAGCCAAGGGAGGAGAAAAGAGGACACTGAATCATCCTGGAGTTTCAGGCGCCAGAATAAGTGGCCCTTCAGGGACTCGGTCCTGAGCCATGGCTGCACCTGCCCCAAGGAAGCAGAAGGCAGAAGAGGCCCATCCCCCCAGTTTTCCATGAGGTGGAAATGGGGAACTAAGGAGAGACGCTAACAGCAATCAACCTCCTTTATGCCCCTCATGCCCCCCTGAGAAAGTCGGGGCCCTGGGTTCTCATCTACTCTGTCGTGAGCTGACCGTGGGGCAGTCCTCCAACTGGGCCTTCTCCCTCTCGTGGATGTGGACTGCTGTGCTTCCAGATGAGGTGGTGGGGGTTCAAGAAGCCACAGGATAAACTTGGCTATCCTCCCAAGGTCAGGTTTACCAGATTATGGGAGGGAAAACTACCAACATTTTTATATCAAAATAGCCATGTATATGTTTTGAAGTAGGAAGCAAAATTCACATCAATTTTTAAGAAAACAACATTTCAAACAAATCTCAAACTTGGAGCCCCTACAAATATTCCAGCCCTCTGTGCCTCAGTCTCCTCATCTGAGAAGTAGGTTAATAATAATCCCACGCTTGATGAGAAGTTTGTGAGGATAAATGGAGATGGGTGTGAGGGAGGTCTGGGTGGAAGCAGACACTTCCTCTTCCTGCACCAGCAGCTTTCACGTTCCCCGCACTGCTGTCGCAGGAGAAAATTCTCTTTTAATGGTTCATGGGGCTTCCCCGAGCTGAGCCGGGTGTGAACACCTCCATCTCCTGGCCACATGCCTGGTCACCAGATCTCAGTGGCCTGGAGACTTCCTGCCTGAGCCCTCTCTATCATGGGGACAACCTGGTGCAGGGCAGGGGTGTGGACAGGAGCTGGGCATCTCCCAATACTCATCCCTAATCCCTTCCTCCCTCACTGACCCTGGAGAAGCTGGGGGGATGGGGCATGAGCTGGGGGAAGGAATGTGGTGTCCCGTTTTCCTGAAGGCTCCAAGTGCCAGGAGCATCTCCAGGACTACACCTAGGAACGGAGCTGTGAACTGCCAATGCTCGGGCTGAATCTGGGCCCTACCTGTGGACGCTAAGGTATATTAGTGTGGCCCGGAGCATACTTTCAAACTTGGAAATCCCCCTAAAAGGCTGAATTTCCTATTGCTCTTGAAAAACTTAGGCCTGTCCAGTTTGGCCCACAAGGCAATAATGGGCCAGAGTGAAAAGTCCCTGCCACATTCACAACAAACTTTGGCACAGTCCCCGCCACCCCTCATGCCTCATGCCAGGCCCGCCTGTCCATATCTTCCACTCCCATCACCTGCTGGCTGTTGTGAGCAGGCGAGTGTGCTCCCCAACGACATCTCCTGTGAGCAGAGATGTTTAGTCAGCTGAGGCAGGGTACCCACAGTCCAGAGAAGGCTCTTTATTTGCAACTGGAGCACTTTTGACCATCTGGAGTGGCTGGTGAGAGCCAGGTGGCAAAGGAAGGTCCCAGCCCCTCCTCTTCCCACCCCGATGGGTCACCATCAGCCCTTCATGCAGCCCCATGTACTGCAGGGGCCCCGGGGCTGCAGGCTTAGACCCCTGAAGGAGGTACTATTCTGCTGGGTCTGCTGGGAAGGAAGCCAATGGTCATATTTCTCAACCCTTGAGCCTCTGACCCTGGTCACCGGAGTCCCTTGCACAGACCAGGGTGGGTGGCGTTATTGGTAGTGACACACTCCTATGTGGACTGCCTAGAGCCTCATTCTTGAAGGGAGTGGACTTGATGTCAGGCTGAGAGCGTCCACTCCCCAAACTTCCCAGGTCGTGGGTGACCACAGGGGTGAGGTCAGGGCCAACCTATCATTCATTCATTCGACAGGTAATTGTGTGCTTACTCTGGGGCAGCAGATAAGCGAGGTACCTCTTCTTCCTGCATGACCTCCGAGAAGTCACAATCTCTGCACCGGCCTCTCTTATCTGTAAAATCAGGGCACTGGAGGACCTGCCTCAGAAGGCTGTTACGAGGGTTAGATGTGGTGATTGCCTTGGTGTGGAGCTGGTACATAGTAAGCACTTGATAAATGTCACCCATACCACCAATCAGACCGCTCAGATCCCTGGCCTCTGGGGGTCTCAAGGCTCTGCCTCTGGCCTCCCTTCTCTTCCTCTGGCCTCTTTTCTCTGCCTCCTTGCTCTCCTCCTGTGCCCCCAAGTCTGGACCCCAAGGCCAGCCCTGCCAGGTGCACAAAGGCCCCATTCTCCCTGATGCATGTCCCCTTACCCCATTCCTGAGGGACCCTGCCCAGTGACCTCATGACCCTGCCGTTTGCACAGGCAAAGAGGGGCCTTTTGTTCCGGGGCTGGTCGGCCTGGCCTGCAGCTCCCGCCCTAATCCGGCTAATTACCGTCCACACGGCGGTCTGCGCGCTCGCCCACCGCTTTCCCACGGCTGTGAAGAAAGCCCCTCAGTGCGGTGCGAGAACAGAGCGGCAATTCAGCCGCCCGCCCCTCCGCGGCCCTGCGAGGCCGGCTGCCGGCCCTCTCTGTGCTGTCTTCTGCTCTCTTGTCCTGTCTCTCTCTGCCTCTCTGTCCGCCCCTACCCCCCACCGCCTGTCCACTCGGGGGCTTCCTGTCTCTGTCTCTCTGTTCCCTGTATCACTCCCATGGCCAGGGTTCCACTTGCCCACTCACCGTGGGTCCACTGGGGCCCCTGTGTGGCTCAGGCCCTCCCTTCTCTCCTTCCTGGGGACTCCCGGGTCTTCATCCCTTCTAAGTGAGCAGACAACTGACATGATGTCAAGGTGGGTGACGCCAGGACGGTGACTGGGCTTGCTGACTAGTTCCCACCACAGCCACCCAGTGACTCTTCAGTGCCCTCAGGCCCTGGCCACTGAGAGATGCGGAGACCCACTGTGGCCTGGCAGGGTGACCCACCTCCCCGAGGGACAGTGGCTGAGAAGGGGCTGGCTGGAACGCTTGTTCGGCAGGAAAGTTCTTCCCGTCCCTCATTTTCCTTGCCTTTTCCTCACCACTGTCAGGGATTTCCTGCCCACGGTGACCTTGGAGTGAATGAGCACCAGTAAGCCACATGGCCCCGTGGGAGGGGTCCGGCCAGGGCCTGGTGGTGCTGTCTGAGGGAGGGGAAGGCCCTCCGGTCTGCAGAGAAACCAAGGGCTTCTTTACATGGAGTACGTGAGAAAAAGGGTTAGTGAGTTTTGTGGGTTCGAAAAGCACAAGACAGCACAGTGCTGTTGTGGGTGTTCAGATCGGGGGGACAAGAAAGGAAAGGAGACCAGCGAGCTCACATCAGTCTCAGGCAAAGTGGAGGGACCTGGGAACCAGAGGCAGGGTGGAAAGACACACGCAGGCCCCACAGTTGCTCAGGGCTGGGATGGGGGGCCCTGAGGGAGTCCGGAGCCCCTGCCGGAGCATGCTTTCGCAAGTGTGTTTGCTAAGTGTGATGTGTGTGGTGTGTGTGGCATGTGGGTGGAGGGAGGAGGCCCGTGCGACCCTTCTCAGCCTCTCCCACCGGCTCACACCCCTGCCCTCATTGCGCATGCTGGCAGAGCCCAGTCCTGGCTGAACTCCCACTGAATCGGCTTCAACCGGCACAATGCCGGGTAGACGGCGAACGGCCCCTCCACCTGCCACGCCGAGTGGAGCTGGACAGGTTTAGGCATCCAGACACCCTTCAACCTGGATTTCCTTCCCATGGGCTTCGCTGCTTGGGACTTTGTGAAGCAGACAAGTGTCACAGTCCTGTCTGGGACCCAATGCAGGAGACCCCAAGGGGGTATGGCAGCCAGAAGATTTCTTCATAACCTGCCCCTCACTCACTGGGAGACCTTGAATGTACCACTGGGTCCCTCTGAGCCTCAGTTTCCTTACCTGGAAAAGAAGGGTAATAATAATAATCTCTTCTCACAGGGTATAGTAAGGATAAAATGAGATAGGGATGTAAAATGTGCTCTGTCAGTCAGCAAAAAAGCACTTTCAGGCTTTTCTGGCCAATTCATTATACATTTTGACCCACTACCCACGTGTGTATACATATAATCAAAACAAAAGTTTATACTTATCTTTATTATGCTGAATACATTGATTCATTCTGTCTTATTCTACCAGGTCTTGACTCATTGGGTCTTGAACTACAGTTTAAGGAACACTGTCATAAACCATGGAATGGGATATAAAATCATCCGTGGTTTTCCCACCTGGAGAACTTGCTGGGGGCGGGGGGAAAGCAGAGTGGCCGTGGGTGCTGCCCCTCTGGACACACCCACCCTGACCCCAACGAGGCCCACCATGGCTCTTCTCCTCCATGGTTGACTTGACCCTTGCTTCCCAGCTATGGCCCTGGACCAGCCCCCAAACTTCCCTGCTGACCGCAGTCAGCCATCAGCCTCATGCCCAGGGTCAGACACAGTCTGCTAGATCTGAATGGACTTAGAGGTCACCTCATCCCTCACTTTGCTTTACAGAAGAGGACACTCTGAGGCCCAGCCAAGGAAAGTGATTTGGTCAAGGTCACCCAGTGCATAGGTGGCACAAACAGGACTAGAACTCATGTGCTGGTTCTCACCCATCCCCATCTGGGGACCTGGTCTGCGACCCAGGCATCAGCCCTGACTGGGAATCAAACTGGTGACGTTTTGGTTTGCAGGCCAGTGAGCCACACCAGCCAGGGCTGAAAAACATTGAAATATACTTTAATGTTGAAGGCTTCTTGAGGGCGTGAGAAAGGGTTAGTAGGTAAAGCACAGGTGTTTGTTATTGCTGTCATTGCTTTTAGCAGGGTGACATTGTTCTGTCTGGTATTTCAATGGCACACACATGAAGTTGCATTTGTCAAAATCCATAGAGCTTGACAGCACACAGTGAATCTTAAAGTATGCAGGTGTATTTCAAAAAAATCATCTAGGAGGGTGGTGGATTCTAGGATAGAAGGCAGACTATGACAAACTTGTCTGTATTACAAAAGTATGAAACAACCTCACTGAAGTGGGTGGGGGGAAAGGTTCTGATTTAAGTAACTGTGGAAATGAGTAGAGTCTACAAAACTAAAGACAAAAGAATCTGTAGAAGCACTGTACTCTAGCCGAGGAGGTTGTTTCCCGTGACTAACAATTCAAAATCACTAGGCATATACACCGAAACTGAACAGTAAATGGATGGTGGATAGTGGGAGCCAGGTTTCCCACCAGGGGAGTGGCAGGTGGGAGGCTATAGACAAGCAAAGGGAAGAAGCTAGAGTGATAATGAATTCGAGTTGGGAACATTTCTATGGACTCAGGTTAACCTTAATATAGACACAGATGGCCGCATACAGAAGTACTCCTAGGTCTGTATATATCGACTTAGTTTGATAGATGCACAGGTCAGTTCACACGCACATGTTTTCCTAGCCTATCAGCTGAGAAGGCCCAGAAGCAATGATACCAGTAGCAACGAGCACACTCAGTGCCCAGATCTTGGTTTCTATTACCGCTTTCTGACAAAAGGAGCCAGGGCTCTTTGGAGAAATGGCTGGCTTCAGTAGTAGGACATGGAAAATAGAAGATGAGCCTGGAGCATCTTGTAGTGCCAGAAAGTACAGAAGTGCTAAAAAAATTGATAGGAGTATGTGAAAGGGAGTATGTGAACAGGAGTATGACCAAAGTGGAAATAATCTGTGCAATATGGTAGCATTGGATTATTGCCCAAAGTATAAAATATTCATCAATCCATATTTGCATACATAAATGATTTAACAATTAATTTAACAATTAACTTATTAAATAAATAAATAAAGGAGAAGAGAAAAAAAAAACTGTGTAGGAGAATCCGAAATGATCTGTGTAGGCTTCACCCTCAAGGAGGAGTCTATCCCAACTCCTTAAATGTGGGCTGCACACAGTGACCTCCAGACAGTGCAGGGAAGGGGAGAGAAGAGTAACCTGATAGTGGAGAAACTTGACAAACACTGCCGCAGCCCGTTGGCCAAGCCCGTTGGCCAAGGTCGACGTGGACGGTGCTGAGTCATGTTGGTAGCGTGTACCCTTCACCTCACATGATGAAGTGGCACTTCACCTCTGTGGTCTTCCTCCCCCAGGCCCGTAACTTCAGTCTAACCATGAGAAAAACATCACGCAAGTCCCCGTGGAGGGACATTCTACAAACTACCTGACCTGGACTCCTCAAAGCTGTCAAAACGGTCAAAAACAGGGAAGGTCGGAGGAACTGTCACAGACCAGAGTAGCCTAAGGAGACAGGACCTCTAAATTCGATGCAATAACCTGGAAGGGCAAAGGGATAGTAGGTGAAAAACTAAGGGCCTGTGAAGGAAGTGTGGACTTACACTTCATTAATGATGTTAATAACTTTGCAAGGCCAACAGTAACCTATCAATATATCGGTCCACGCAGTGTGACTAATGAACCACACTAACGGGAGATGATAATGACAGGGCAACTGGGTGTGGAGGATGTGGGACTCTCTGCACCACCGTCACAGCTTCTCTGTAAATATAAAACTATTCCAAAATAAAAAGTGTATTAAAAACACTGAAGGTTGGTAATTATTCACAGCTTACAGTTGAGACAGCTGGAATGGGGAGAATGCCTCAGGGGAGGTTTCAAGGAAGTACAGAGAGGGGATTTCAGGAGCTCCTCAGGGTTGAGCCAAACAGATTGGGAGGCGGGGCCCAGGAGAAAGGCCTGTACATGCCCCAGTCTGAGCTGATGCACCACAAGGAAAGGATGCCTAGGGACAGGGTGTTCTGGAGCCCTTCCCCAATCTGAGAGGGCTTTTGGAGGAGGTGAGTGGGTGAGGAGTGATAGTCTGGCTCCGGGCCCTCCTGCCTCTTCCCGGCTTAGCTCATCATACCTCTGGGGCCAGCCCTGCTCTGCATTTGGGCACAGTCCACAAGAGGAGTTTGGGGTTCAGCTCTGGAGTTAAAAAAGCTCTGCCACTTACCAGCTACATACCGTTGGATTAGGCTTACTCCCCTCTGAGCTTCTGAATGCTCATCTCTAGAGAGTAGTGAGAACACCTGAGTCCAAGGGTGGTTGCAAAGGTAAGATGAGGTAAGGCCCATTAGGGCCAAGTTCTGGCACACACTGGAGACATACTCGGTCAGCGTGGCACGGGCCAATTGTCTTCTCGGCTGCTTCTCCCCCATTCCTTAGATTCAGTCCTTCCTCTGGATCCTAGGCCTGATGTGCAGTTTTAAAACATGACCCCCAAATTCTTACACTCTTGCTTGGAGGTGGGGTTTATATGCTCTCCCTTTGAACCTGAGATGTATGACGTCTTCAACCAACAGAGTGTAGCAAAAGTGACATCGTGCCAGTTTCTGGGCCTCATCTTTAAGAAACTGTCAGTTTCTACTTGCTGCCTCTTGGGATTCCCACTCTTGGGACCCAGCCACCGCACTGTGAGGAAGCCTGGGAGCCTGCGGAGAGGCCCACGTGGAGAGGAGCCTGGCTCCGGCTCTCGGTCCTGGCTGAGCTCCCAGCTGTCATCAGTCCTCGCTCGCCAACCGTGTGAGTGAGCCATCTTGCAGGTCGTCCTCTTGGCCTCAGACGAGCTGCCCCAGCTACCATCTTGTAGAGCAGAACCTTTCCCCCCACGCCCTGGCCAGACTGTAGACTCATGAACTAAAGAGATGACTGATGATGTTTTAAACCACCGAGTTTTGGGGTTGTGCCACCACAGCAACCTGAACACCCAATAACTGGATCCTCTTCCCTGTGTGTGAGCTGCGGTGCGGTGGTGTGGTGTATGGGCTCTGGAGCCAGACTGCCTGGGTTCAAATCCTGACATCACACCACACCAGTTGGATGCCGGTAGGCAAGTTATCTACTTTCTTTGTGCCTCCATTACTTTATCTGTAAAATAGGAATAATAACAGTAGGTGTTATAGAATCGTTGGGAAGATTAAATAAGCTAATAAACATAAAGTACGTAAGGAAGCACCTGGCATGTGTGCACACGCATGATTATCCTGCCAAGCCCAGGTGCCAGCCCTTCTGGGTTCTGGAGTGCTAGCCAGCTGGGCCCACCTCGGGTCATCAGAGATTATCCTTGTCTGGGCACTTGGGTCCCCAACCAGACTCGCAGATGCCAGCAGCCTGCCTCTCTGGACTACGTGTTATCACTCGGCCTGTGCTCACTCACTCTCACGGCATTTGCGGCCCCCCTCTCCTGGCCCCTGGCCCCTCCCTACCCCCTTCGGATTCTGACTGCGTGTCCTACTTCCTTTTGGCTGGGCTGCTCAGGGAATGAGAAAGAGTCGTCAGGTAGATGTACAGTCCCTGCTATGGGGGAATGGGTGGTGTGCGGACGGGGCGGATCTCCAGTTCATAAACATCACCGGGGAGCAGAAGCTTATCAACTACACATCTCGTGGGAAGACACTGATTTGTTTCGAGAACCAGAGTCCAGAGAGAGTGGGACACAATGCAAGTCTTGCCACAGGCAAGCCAGAGAGTTTTCACAAAGTCCTCAGGAACTGCCTGATGGCACGGGGCACACTCCTGGGGAAGGTAAGGTTTCGTCTTAATTACGTTGAGCCTGAGAAAAATGAACGTGCTCTAAGAGACTTTCCCACATACGTCTTCGTGCAGTTTCTGAGAACGCAGACTTGCTTCGGTCCAGGCCGCACCCCGGACTCAGGTTTCACTCGCTCTAGGAGCTCCTTTTTGCTGAAGGCACGCAGCGACCTGGGGTGCAGGGGAATTTCTTTGACATTCCTTTGGAAGGGGGACCACTGCCCCAGCCTGAGGAGCGGGGAGCAAGGCACGGGGGAGGGGTCAGGAGAACAGCCTGAGTTTGGGAGTGTGCTGGGCCCACAGCCCTACTTCAGGACGATCACACAACCCCCAGTAACTTTCTTCTGAGCCTCCCTGCTGCCTTCCATTCCACGCTGCATGTAGAAGAATGAACAACCCACTTCTTAATGTTGGGAAAGTCATGTGGATGATGTTGACGGGCAGAAATGGAATTCAGAAACTGTACTCTCCCTTCCGGCCCTCAAGGAGACAGAGAGCAGGGAGAATCGGGGTCTGCACCAGACTGAGAGGATCTGGGTACATGGGGCCCCTGAGCACCCCCACAGCAAAGACAGTTCTGCCAGCTGTGTTCTGTGAGGGGCTGCACAGGAAGCAGGAGGGTCCTGGACCCCAGCAGGGTGGGGCCTGACTACAGGGGGAGACAGAAGTCCAGCTGCGAGAGGAAGCTGTGTGAGGCCATCTGCCACAGCCCACCAGGACTCACCGACCCTCAGGAGGAGTCACTGCGAGTCCCATTTCTGGGGGTGTTCAGGGTGTGGTGAGTGTGGATGATGGGTGAAATGCAGAGAGCCCTGGGTCTGAACCGGCTCTCTGCCACTGACCGTGGTGAAAACATCAGGCAAATTCCTTGCGCTCTTGGAGTCCCATTTATAAAATAGAGGCAATATTGCACACACATGCACCGTATACACACAGTACCACCACCACCACCACCACCAGTTTCTAGAGCAAAGATATTTTTTTCCTTGGGCAGGCCTCTGATATGTGTCCTGTCACCAAGAAAAGCTGGAAGACAAGGTATTTCCCAAACCTAAGTGTTCTCAGAGCAGTTTCTGCAGTGAGGCGCCTCTCCTGGAGCTAAGGATCAGTTCAGTAGTTCTCGACCCTGGCTGGCTGAACAATAAAATACCCCAGAGCCTACAAATAAATGAATCACTGATGCCCGATCATACTCCAGGGTCAGAATGGAATGACGGAATCCTGGTGGGGCCCGGAAGCTGTATTGCTTTAAGGCCACAGTGACTCTGACGAGCAGGCAGGATCGAGGGACTGAGGTCCATGGAAATCACTTGACAGGGACCCCTCCGCTGGCGCCTCTCCCAGTCCCCACAGGCAGGCTCCTGTTGAAGAAAGGAAGTAAGACACCCTCTCCCTCATATGCACATCTAGATGCCACCAGCTCCTGGCAGGGCTCAGTGGCTGTCACTGCTCAGGCTCTCTGTCTTCCAAGACCCTTCTGTCCCTCACCCTCGCTGGCAGTGCAGCACCTCCATGGCCATGGTGGCTGGGCAGCCTCTGGCCCCATTTCAGCAGCCCCACCAGGCTGGCACGGCCTGGCCCCCCTCACAGGTCTGGTGTGCAGCTGGCTCAAAGCCCAGAATCTGTCGGCAGCTTCATTGAGATGCTGCCCCTGCTCTGCCCTAGTTCAAGATTTCAGAGTCCTAAGCACTCACCCCAGGCTTTTCCTGCTCCCTCCCTCACTCTGGAAACAGGTCTCCATTTCTGAGAGCCCAGGGAGGATAGTGGGCTTGTTCCCTAGTGGGGAAGGGCCCTGCAGAACCAAGGTGGGGGGGGTCCCAGACAGGCTGACCCTGAGGAAGGGTCCAGATTGTTGGTCCCGATTGAGGGGGTGTCTCTTTGTGGTTTTTCTCTCCTCGTGAAGGTGACCGTTTCTGGCTGGCACAGAGGTGTAGTATGTGTAAGTACTGGTCCAAGTACTGCTTTCTGGCAGCCCGCGGAGTTTGGCCCTAGAAGTCCGATCCAGCCCCACCCTAAGACAAAGAACAAAAACACCTTCTCTTTCCACACCCAGGCCGGCCCAGCACCCCTAATGAAGCCCAGGAGGGGAGGGCAGAGTGGATGGCTGTGCGGAGCCTGTCTTGACATCTCTGGGTATTTCTGGAGCCCAGAGTCCCTTTTACACCCACCTGGTCAGTGGTGTGTTTGCGAGAATAACCAGGTGAGGACTAACAGTCATGTTTAGTTTCCTTGCCTTTGAGACTCCGCGATACTTGTGGGTTTTCTCTCCCAAAATACCCATGTACGCATCTGCCACAGAAGCGTGAAGTTCCAGGGGGAGGTGAGTTCATGACCCCCAGTGAGAAGTCCTTGTTCTAGAATTCGGCGCATGTGGCCTTGGCTCTGGCCCTGGCCCTGCAGCTCTTTCATAACCCGTTTCCGGGGCCTCCATGTGCTCATCTGGAGACAGGACTCATGTTTCCCAGACAGGACTATAGAAGTGGCTGAGGCAAGTCTGTGGGCTGGCATCCAGCTAGCTGCCCAGGGCTCCCCACCCAGAGCGGGGTGGGGACAGTGGCTGCCGTGGGTGCCCCACCCAGATCCCTTTACCAGCTGCCGGGAGACTTGGCTGCCAAGGCTTACTGCTCCCTCTTCTCTGGAGAACTGTCCTGGCCCAACGTCCGGCAGATTGATCGACCCCAGACCCAGACTGCAGCTAATGCCTGTCCCAGGATACCGCAGGCTGAGCTGATGACTGACTCTGTGACCGTGGTCAGCTGGAGGCCACATCCTTGCTTGGGTTCTCCCCTGCCCCCTCCCAGTTCCCTCCCTCCCGACCTGCCCTGATCCTGCGAGCACTCCCCTGATTAACATTTTTTTTTAAAGCCACTTCAGGCTTTGTCTGCTTCTAGGATCCTAATCCGAGATGCAGGCCTGGCCTACAAGATCTCTGAGGGCCCCTGGCTCTGGGTAGCTGTAGGGCAGGGGTGAAAGGTCAAGACACCAGCTATCCCTGGCTGCAAAAGCTCAGAGCAGGCAGAGGGACAGGGTAAGCTTGGAAGCCTGAGCTGGGGGCTCAAGGCTGGGTGGAGGAGGGAGGCCCAGTAAGGGCTGCTCAGCCGGTCTCCTCTCTTCCATCGGCTCCCACCCTGAGCCTGGCCTCCGGGAACCACGTGTTGCCAGTTCTATCTCACAGTTGGCAGAAGCCAGACCCTTGGCAGGAAAACTTGGGAGAAATTGAGTACTGGGTCTTCCCCCGGCGTGGAGAAAGGGCTTGACTGTGTTGGAATGGTTGGAACAGCTGGCCTGCCCACTACAGCTGGCAGTGGACTTGTGGAGTTGGGGAAGTCTGCTTCCTGTGACCTTCCTTCTCCTTTCCTGTTTGGAGGACGGGTTAGGGGGCCTCATAACTTCCCTCCCCCATGCTGACTCTGCTGCTCCCTGGGTGGATGGGCAGGTGCAGTCGCCTCAAACACAAAGGCAGGGGCACAATGGGGTTCTTCAAGCACTGCCATTGTCCAAGATGGGAACTTCTTTGGGGGTCTTCCCATCACATCAGGTAGACCTTGCCCTGATCTCAAAGAGAACAGATGGCCTTTGACACTTGGACCATTCCGATGTCCTCTCCCACACCCTGCACACACTGCCTGCCTGAATGTGGGGACAGCCTTTGGACATTTGGGGAAGGGAAATCTAGGAGAGGCTCAGAGAGAGGTGCAGCACCCAGCTGAGGGGCTGAGGACGAGGAAGTGCTGGCTGTGATGCTGGACTGGCCGCATCAGCACCCCTGGGCCTGTGCAGCTGATCACCTATTGCTGCAGCCACTACTTCCTGTGCTCGGCCTATGGGAGGCCACCAACGTAGGGGACACTCTCTCCCCAGTGGCTTCTCTGCTAAGCCCACAGGGTGTTGGCCCTGTGGCCCCAGCAACCTGGCCCTGAGAATTGTGGCCATTGTACTATCCGGCATGTTTATCCCAAACCTTCCTTTTACCACCAAGAGCCAGAAAAGCCAGGGCTCTCTGGGCTTCAGGGAGGGTGCAGGGAGTGACTTCTGGGTGTGTGAAAGCGTGGCAATCGCAGACTTATGTGACTGGTGGGAGCGGAAACTGACTCAACTCTCTGGAGATAGCTTAGCGATGTGGCTCTCAAATGCTAAAGATGTACATAGTTTCTGAGTCAGCAGTCCACTTCTGGGAATTGATCCCGGGGGAATAAGAGTACGTTCCTACAAGGCACATATATAAGAACATTTGTCTCAACATGGTTTTGAACCGATACCAGTCAAGGGGAGATTAGTACATTCACAAAGTAGAGAATTCAGCAGCATTTACACAGCGCTAGCCTTATCAATACAGCTGCGTGAACATTCTGGTGCATGTCTTTTTGCAGCAGAATCACACCTTTCTCTTGGATGTACACCCAAGATGGAATTGCTGGGTCACAGGATATGTATGCGTGCCACTTGAGTTGATGCTGCTGAACAGCGATTGTTCCAGCAAACAGTGCCACCACCAGTCTATGGGGCTCCACTTGCTCTCCAACCATCTTCCCAACATTCAGCCGGTTTCATTCCGACTTTTCTAGTGACTGTGTGAAGGGGTTGCATTGCGGTTTTAATCAATATTTCTAAATATATGTCTGCAGAAAAATGGATCAACACATCGTGTTTTATTTATCAGATGGAAATTTAGACAGTCACTAAAAAGAACAAACTCTGGATTCATGCAACTACATGAATGAACCTCAAAAACATTACTTTGAGTGAAATAAGCCAATCATAAAAGAGTACGTAGTATATGACCGCATTAAATGACATTCCAAAACAGGCAAAACTCATCGAAGGTGACAGAGGTCTGAACAGTTGCTCAAGGAGGCAAGAAGGTATTGATTAGGAAGGAGATGAAGGAACTCTCTGGAAGGTTAGAAATGTTCAATACCTTGATCTCAGTAGTGGTTAAACAAGTGTATACATATGTAAAATTTTATCAAACTTAGTTTCTTTGCATTTTGTTGTATCTAATACATACTGAAAAAATTTAAAACTAATTACCAAAAAGAAAGAAATTATTGCAGATCTATACTGATTAACCTGAAAATTACATTCAAAATATACGTAAGAAGCAGATTGCAAAGTTCTATTGGCCCTTAGGGTCTCCCTCGCAAACTCTTCCTTGGTGAAAGTCTAGTGAATCTCATTTGAAGCTAACATAAAATGCAGGGTTATGCTGAATAAACAGTCTTTTTGGAAAAGGTACCAAGTGCATGGAGATAAGAAACAACTCAATTGCACATTGATGAAGAAGCCAAATGCTATATAATAAACAGCTCTCGCTAGCACACTTTGAAGAACTGCGGAGAACATCCTGGGTCCAGAGGGCCGTGCTGAGGCAGGCACACCTGTACCTTATGTAAATGGAAACAGAGAAAGAAATTTGGAGTATTCTTTTTCCTTCCTTCCTTCCTTCCTTCTTTCCTTCCTTCCTTCCTTCCTTCCTTCCTTCCTTCCTTCCTTCCTCCCTTCGTCCCTCTCTCTTCTTCCTTGTCCTCTTCCTCCGGCTCCAGCCATTTCTAACGGGGAAGCTCACTTCTTGGATCCCTTCTATGCATGACAATCTTGGCAGAGGGAGGAAATGTGTATTTTAAGCACAGGCTGGGGTCCTAGTCCTGCTGCCGCTGCTTCTGGAAGGCTGATCTTGGGATAATCTCTTGTCCTCTCTGAGTCTCAGTTTCATCAGCGGCCAAATGGGGATGATAATCCTGCCATGCTAGATAGCTGGCCAAAGTCAAGGGAGCGAATGATTAGAGACAGGTTAATAAATAGCCAAAGAACCCTATCACCTTGAACGTGGGGTTGGCCATGCTGTCGTGGAGGCGCAGAATAGACTCCCACGTCAGGCGGCCGGGGATGTGTCCCAAGTACATCACTTCCTGTGTGGCCTCGGGCACAGGTTTACCCTTTCAGAGCCTGGGCAACTTTGTCTTTAAAACAGTGATAAGACAGTGTCTAACCCAGCTGCTGTGACAATGGAAAGAGATCATGTTCGTAAATAAGGAGTGAAGCAAGTGCCTGGCTAGAAAAAACGCTCAGAAAACCAAGCCCCAGAAGCCCACGAGCTGCGCCTGGATCACTGACATCATGCGGCCCTGTCCCACCTGGCAGCATCGAGCCGGACAGACACTCAGAGCAGACTGGACCCCATCTGAGGGCAGGAGCACCTCTCTCTGCTCTGGGGTGGGACGAGCGCCTACCCTTGCCACTCGGCTTGCCCCCACACTGGTCCTGGTTCCACAGTGAGTCTACCTGAGTCATCGAGCCTCATTCCCGTGCAGGATAGGACAGTGTCTACCGAGTATTTTGTTGAGATTGAGGCTCCTATAGGATCAGAGATAGCAGGAGGGTCTCTGTAATCTCAGCACAGAGAGCCCGAACGGTGGCTCAGGGTCCTGGGGGCGCACGTCCAGGAGAGGGGCCTTTGGAGTGGTCCTATCATCCTTGACTGGCCTGAGGGGATTGCCACATGGGGTGGTGAGTGGTGAGGTGAGAGTCCGGGGGTCAGAGGGAACCCCAGGCAGGAAGCCACGCAGAAGAGGGGCTTGGAAAGAAGAGGCGCAGCAGCCTGGAGGCCTCCCTCAGGACACCTCTACCAACAATCAACTCTGGCCAGCACCAGGCAGGAAGTTCAGTCTGACACCCACTGTGTGCTCAGCACTACGGCATTTAGAGCAGAGCAATAGACAAAACAGATGCCACTCTTACCTCAGAAAGTTCTCAGCCTTGGATAGGGACAGACAAGTCCTTGGAAATAAATACAAGAGGGGTGTGCAATTTTAGGTGAAGGACAGCAATGATGGTTACTGCACCAGGTGCGCTGTCCAAGCCCTTTCCACATATCAGCTCACTGAATCAACATCGCTGGTCCCAGAGTCTGCTTCTCAGACAGGGGAATGCCAGGCCGGGTTTGTGAGGGTAGGGGTGGGGAAGCTTGCCATAGGAAAAGGCCTCTCAGGCCAGTGGAGGGAGGGCCTGGCCTCTGATCTCCCTCCCAACTCGTTATCTGAGGCCACGCTGTCCTTGCTGCACCACAAGCCTCCTTGTCCCGGCTCCATCCCACCTGTCCTTTCTCTAGGAGGGCCTCAAGGGGCTGCCTTTGACATTCTACGTAATCCCCAGACTCAATGGTCAGAGGGTTCCCCTTCCTAAGCTCCCATCCCCCACGGCTCCCCTTTCTCACCCTATCCTACCCCCTCTGACATAGTTTCGAAACCAAAAGGGTATTGGAGCTAACCTCTGCACAGAGGTCAGGGAGCTGAAAAGTCCAGGGACTGGTACGAGGTCGCCCAGCTGGTCCTGCTGAGCCTGTAGACCTAGGCCTCCTGGGCCCCAATCCAGTATTTTCCCACCACACCTCCCTGGGGCTGCTGCGGGGTTGACAGGGCTGAGCTCAGGCTTCGGCTGAAGCCTGAGACGAGAAAGACAGCCCTTAAAGTCCCCAGCTCGAGCTGGGATGGAAGCAATGGAGTGTGAAGCTTCTTCCACTTGGGAAAGATGGTTTTCCCTGTTCTGCCTTTGGTTGCTGTATTTTCTTCCCTAGTGAAGAAATTTCAGCCCCTCCCAGTGTTGGTTGTGCCCAAACTCACGGTGGAGGTGGCCGTGCTACTGTGCGGTTTGTAATCGGGTACGGGCATCTGTGAGCATGTGACGAGCCCCCGCGGTGGCACATCTGTCTGTCTGTGTGAGCATCTGTCTGTCTGGGTGTGATGTGACTCAAATGCTGAGGCTCATGTTCCCTCAGCCGCCCTTCCCTCCCACATCACCCCGCGCTCTGGCAGCAGCTGTGTCCCACCCCCAGGAAAAGAATGTCCCTGGCAGCCACAGTGCCCACCCCAGGCTGAACGAAGCAGCACAGGTGGGAGCAACGTATCCAAATGGCTCCGTGACAAGGCTGCCCAGAGGGAGCCTGCCTGCCAGTGTCCCCCATTGGTCCTGCCTGCCGCAGCTGTTGTCCCAAGGGGCAGGGATGCACCTAGAGGAAGAGCCTGGAGGCCAGGCAACCAGTCCACGGGAGCCCCCCTGTATCCTGCCTGGAGCCCAGTCCAGAGGGGTGGAGTTGGCCAGGAATCCCTGGGGGGCATTGTGCCTGGTCAGCAGCTGTGTCCTCAGCACCTACAGTGTGCCAGGAGCTGGGGCCTGGCCAAGGAGCTTGCAGTACAGGCGAGCAGAAGCTCCCACACTAGACCTGAGTTGCCTGGGGGCTACCAGGGTGGGAGGGGCTCCTCCTGGAGATGTGTACTGTGGCCATCAGAAGTCCCAGAGCCACAGCATGGGGGGCATAAAACTCAGACAGCGCCCACTCTCATGACTACAGTAAGCAGCCTCTCCTCAGGGCTGTGAAAAAGCCCAGAAACCTAGTTTTAGAGACTGAGAGCAGGGCCCACGAGTGCTTTGGGAAGGCAGGGTGGCAGCTGCGGTGCGTGCGAGGCTGTGGAGAAGGTGAGAGGGTGGGCAGGCAGAGACGCAGCAGAGGCATGTTGGTCAGAAGCAGGCGCTTTCGTCTTAGTCGCACTGCCCAGTGAAAAGGCCGGCAGGTGCCAGAATGTGAACAAACATCTGTTAGTGAGGTGTGGAGATTCAGAGAAGAAATCTCCGGGGGGCCTGGGAAGCTTCAGAGGGAGGTCTGAGACAGGAGAGAGGACAAGGCACCGAGGGACGACTTCCATGAGCCCCGCAGGCCCTCCACTCCCCGTCTTGGTCCCAAGGCCCAGGGACAGGCGGCCAGGGCCCCTGTATCTGAGAGAACGGGTTCTCAGGTTGTCCCGGTGAGGGGGAGTAGGGCTGACAGAGGCTTGGTATGTCTAGGGAGACCCAGCGCTTGTGACAAGTCTTATGTGTACTCCCCCAAGGCAAAACATGAGGAAAGGTAGGTGTCTCCAAGCATCTACTAGCTGGCCTTGTATAGACAAAGGCAAAGCCACAGTTTCAAAAAGAGGGAAAGGGAGCATAAACAACTCTAAATCTGAGTTCTTCGTCCATTCATTTTGCCGGTATTTTGAGAAATTTGTGCCCGGCTGCATTTATTCACAGGTAATAATAAGAAAGTGTTGTTGTTGTTGCTTTGTTTTCTGCTGAAACAGGAAAATTGATAAGAAATGTCAAGAAAGAAAAAAAACAGACCAAGAGAAGGTGAGGAGTTATATAATTATGTTTTAATAGAAACTAAAATCTGGAGAACTTTAATCAGAAAACAGAGTATATTTATGAAATGCGAGTATTTGTGTGTGGTGTGTGAATGTGGTACACGTATGTAATGTATGTTGATGCATAAGACGCATGTATGCTTGTGCAGTAGGAATGTGGCATGAACATGTGCATGTATTTACTGGGAGGTATGCAGTAGCTGTGCCGTGGAGCACAGAGGTATACGGGCTCCATCAGAGGTGTGTGGGGTACATGCAGGGTGTGTATTGTAGATGGTACAAAATGTGTGTTTGTGAAGGGTGTGCGCGTACCCTGCGTGTGTGCCTCACCTGTGACGTATGCAATCCGGGTGACCACAGGGCATCCTTACCCTCCGATGCACTGCCCTTGTGCATGGCCTGGCAATGACGTGAAGTAACGTCAGCATCTGAGAAAGAAGAGACCTGAAGCTTTTGGGGGGCTTGCTCTACCAAGAAGAAATCAGAAATTCCTGCAGTCTGCTTCACACACCCTGTGAGGTCCAGACAAGGAGAAAAATGCCCGGAGTCCACTGGAAACCCAGCTGCCAGCTCACGAGGCTGAGTAAAAAGCCTTGCCACTTTCAGTGTCCAAGAAAAAATTGCTCATCAGACTGTGCAGACCTTTTCTCTACTTCAGCAAAGATCAAAATGTTCCCGATGGTCTTTGACTGGGAAGTTGAGTAGTGTCCGTGATGGATTTGGGGCACACCCCACCCCCACCCCGATACTGACCCTGACCGTTTATAAAAAGTTTCTCTACTGTTCACAATAAGGGCTGCTTCCCCACACAGTGGAGCACAAATCTCTTTTAGCTGCCTTCCGGTAAGATGGCCAGAGGGTTGCACTCCCCAGGGCAGGGGGTGGACGGGGAGTGAAGGCCGCTCAGCTGTGCGCCCTTGCAGAACTCACTGAGCCTCGCTTTCTCAAGAAAGGTTGTCAGTTCAAACCCTTCCTGCCACTCAGGACTGTGATGTGAGTGAGCCAGCAGTAACAGTCATGAGCATTTTTGCAGAGCTGAAGGGACAGTCCCGAGAGGCAAAGTTGTTCCTGGCACAGGGCCTGCTACCTAGTAGGTGTCCAGTAAAATAGCTGTTGAATGAATGAGCGGCCCAGAAAGGACCATCCAAGAGAAACAGCGTGATTTCCACCCACCGCCAGGCAGAGCTTCCAGGGCAGGGCTGGGGGCGGATGTGCCTGCCTGTCCAGCTGTGGGTTCCCCCCTCTCTTTTCCGGTCCCCCTCCTGATCACCATGCTGGTTCCCACGCCCCCCACTCAGGGGCTTCTGCCGTCATCGTTCAGCTGTTATCAGGGCCCCAGGCTCTGCCGGCCTAGACTCTTCACTGGACCAAGAAAAAGGGGAGGTTGTGGGGAGGGGAGGTTTCAGGGACTGATGAGAAAAAGAAACAAATTTCCAGTGCAGCTGATTAGTGCAGGCTCAGGTGAGGAAACCAAGGTTTTAGAGGGAGACAGGGACATTCCCACGGTGACTCAGAAAAGTGGCAGGATAATAATGATTGTTGAAATTATGTTAATAATAGTGCCTACAATGTTAGTGGGGCATGGGAAAATATTTTTTAAAAATATTAACTTATCTTTCCCCCCAATATTTTCTTACACTGCTTAGCTCCACACACTTCCTGGAGCTGGTCTGTTTTGAGGCACACACAGGAAATGCAAGTGCTTAGGTGACCCCTGGGGTCACTGGAGGGGACCTCCTGAGGGTGCGGGGGCTGGAACCATCAGGCCAGGATGGCACTTGGGAAGCCTAAGCTGAGCCACTCCAGTTGTTTATTGCCTCAGAGAAAAGGCTAGAATTCGTGGATTTTGAGTTTCAAAAGCCAGACCATAGAACTTCTAAAATCAAAAAATAATCATTGAAATTTAAAACCCAGGGGGACAAACAGAGCTGGAAAAGGAGATCTGAGAATTCACCCAAAGGGCAGCACAAAAAGAGGTGAAATAGGGAAGTGACAGGTATGGAGAATAGAATGGATGGTCCAACTCCTGCAAGGAGGATTCCAGGAGGAGAGACTGGAAAGAAGGAGAGGCAATATTCACAGAGACAATGGCTAAGAAATCTCTAAGACTGAAGGCAGATGTCAGTTTTCACATAGCAGAATCACGGCAGGCTCTGGACTGTATCAGGGTGTGACTCTGGACCTCAAAGAGAAGCCTTCCTGATCTCCTTGCTCCTTCTCTCTTTCACCCTCCCACAGCCCTAACCGTTGTGCCTTTGCTTCTGCAGTGGATGTTAGACGGCTTCCAGTCACCATTCTTTGGTGAGCAAGTTTTCCCTCCTCCATTAACCTGAGAGTTTCCTGGGGATGGGAGCCCTTCCTGTAACCCCGGGTACTGGGGAAGGACAGCAAGATGCCTGCTCAGAGCACTGTGAGATTTCCACTCAGTGATTTCCTCAGGCGCTGTGTTCCTGTTCTGTTTACTCCACTGCATTTTAAATTTCATGGACTATTTTTATTTCTAGACTCCAGCCCCCAATTCTGCCTATTCTTTTCTTTTTCTTCATATATTCATGAAGAAACATAAAACAATGGCTCTCAAACTTAGTTTCAGCAGGAGAACCCTCTCATCAAATAAAAAATGTACTGTTGGCAACATAAATCAAGCAGAATAAAGGACCGGCTGGTTGAATTGGGGTGGGATGGAGACACACAGTCCAGCTGGCTCATGTCCCCTTTTCCCTTAGACCACCCTGGGGCCACCTTGACTGGAATAAACTTAGAAAACCAACCATTAAGATGCAGCCGTGGCTGGCGAAGCTCAGTGGATTGAGTGCTGGCCTGTGAACCAAAAGGTCTCTGGTTCGATTCCTAGGCAGGGCACATGCCTGAGTTGCAGGCCAGGTCCCCGGTAGGGAATGTGCAAGAGGCTACCAGAAATTGATGTTTCTCTCACTTTCTTTGTCCCTCTCTCTAAAAATAAGTAAATAAAATCTTTAAAAAAAAAAAAAAAGACCTTTAATGCAGCTTTCCCTAAAATGTGTTTCTGGGAATTTTCCTTTACAGTGTCCCATGAAAAAGGAGTTCTATGGTCAAGTAAGTTTGAGAAACACTGGATTAATCAAAGTGACTTTGGTTTCCAAGATTTCTTTGTGACTTTAATATTTACATTGCGCGCTGGGAGTCTTTAAGAGGGTAGCTGATACACTGAGTTCTGCAAATCTACCTGTTTTGTCGGGGATTACCCCTGTAAGCTGTGCTGTGGAGAACACACTAGGAAAATGCTGTACAATATGGGTCCATAGCCTTCCTACGTCTCTCTGTCACGATCTGATCTAGGGCTAGATACTGAAATGGCGGGGTGGGGGGACAATAACTGCTCTTGACTGAATAAAGGCTTTCGTCTCCCTTGACCCCAGAATTAAATAAAAGCCTGTGGAAAGCCCTGCAATTTCTAGGTCTTCTTTCTGCAGCCACAAACATCGCGTGGCAGGACATGGGCGCAGGGAGCCCCAGTTCCGCTGGTCAGTTCTTCTGACCCCTCTGGCTGTGCCCAGCCTCTCTCCCAAAGCCAACACTTTGGCCACACAGGAAGCCCCTGAGCTCAAGCCTGGGAAACCTGGTCCCCACTTGGCCACCCCCACCCCTGCAGCCCTCGAGGCTGCCCACGTTTTTCTTTCCTTTTCTTATTGGCGGTAAGAATTTCTGGAAATGCAGCTGTGCCAGAGACAATGAGGCAGGATGCCCACCCCCTTTATGAGACCAGCCCCGCCTGCAGACCCACCACCTCTCAGGGACTGGGGCCCACAGAGGTAGCCCTCTCTGGCCAGTCGGTGCCTCCCTCCTCAGAGGCAGGGGAGGGCCAGGCCAAACAGCCCTGCCCAGCCCAGCCCGGCTGCCCTTCCCCACCACAGGCTCCAGGAACAGGACAGGACCCTGCAGCAGCGCCTGAAAAGGTGGAGAGCCTCTCCCCACCAGCCAGGTCCCATGGTGGGTTTGCCTGGCCTCCTCTTGCCCACTGTGTCTCCCCCTCTCTTTCATACTTTGAACCAACAGTGAGGAGAGGGCACCCCCTTAGGTGTTGCGCTGCAATGGTGGACAAGAGGGGGTCCGGAATGTCCATATATAAATGTCAACTGTAATTGAAAAATAAAAAAATTATTTAATTAAAAAACCCTCCCACTGATTAAAAAGTGCTTTCACACAGTCAAAACAAAGCAAAAAAGGTCAATGTAGTGTCTTAGGGCTTTGACACATACGCACACCGCGGAAGCACTCAGTCCAGACTGGGACTCAGGAACGCTTTCCCCAGGGAACACCCGTTTAGCAAGCAGCCTTCCGGCTTCTGGGCTGAGGACACATGAGGAACTGAGACGCAGTCCTTGCTTTCCAGGAATTTCCCCTCTATGTCACTGCCTCTGCCTGTCTTTCCCTCTTGCCCTTTCTGTTTGTCCTGCTGACTCCATCCCTGTCTTTTTCTGTGTCCTCCCCCACAATCCCTGACTCCTTGCCATGCCCTGTAGAACTGCTATTCCCAGGAAAGGGAGTAAATGCTAGGAACTCAGCCCGGCCCTCCACCCCTGCCAGCTCCCTGGCTTGGCCTCCCATCCCCAGGGTCTGGGGGGGGGCCTCAGGACAGCTCCCCCACCCACCCCACCCCTTGGGCTGGCTAGCTTTCTTGATGTTTCTCTTCTTGGTGATGACTCTGTAATTATGGCTACATCACCCAGCCCTACTTTGGGGGGCGGGGGGAGTTGAGGAGACATTTTTGTAGTTAAAAATGTTGTTATTATTTGAGGGGAAGCAATCCCCCAGCCCCTGCAAAAGAGGTGTTTCATCAGCAGGCTGGAAGACTGGACTTAACTTTCCCTCACAAACTTACGGGATTTCCAAGGAAGGGATTCAGGGGGACACCAGGATCTAGAGGAGGGACCTAGGACCTGGGACACCTGCCTCCCTCTTAGACTGGGGGCTCCCTGAGGCCACGTTCCTTCACCTGGTTTCTCAAGGGCAGGAGCCCTGCCTCGGCCATCTGACCAGAGCGCAATGATGCAGCGCTGCCTCGCCCTCCAGGTCCGAGCAGGCCCTGGGAACCCACAGAGACCCAGGATGTTGCGGGGACCAGCGTTCCCTGGGCCTTGCTGGTCAAGATTCATCTCTTCCCAAATTCATCTCCTCAGCCACGGCTGGGCTACTCCCGCCCCTTTCCTATTCTCCCAGGCCGGAGTCTCTCAGGTCTCCGCAAATTCCACGGCCTGGCCCCGGCCCTGACCTCCTGCCTCGTCAGCCCAGGACCCCTGCCCAGCAACCCCTTCAGCCTGGTTACTGCCCAACCCCACATGCACACAGGGCTCCCTCCCGCCTCCTGGCCTTTGCTTCCTGGGCCTGGAGCGCGTGTCCCGTCTCTCCACTTACCAGTTTCCCAGCCCGGACATGTCCCACCTCCCAGCAGCCTGCCCCAACGGCCCTGCCCTACGCTGGCCTCTCCTCCTCCCTCTGCAGTGGCCCTCCACGGCCATGTGCCTGTCACTTTATGGGGACCGACACCTCCATGCTCAGTCCCTCACACACACACAAGTTGGGGGAGGAGGGCCAGGGAAGAGGATGATGGATGAGGCCGCAGCGGTTCCCTTCCCTGCTGAGGCTGTGGTTAGGAAATCTCCCCTCCAAGAAGCCTGATATTTTCCAGGAATTTCCTGAGGGTAGGGGACCAAGTATTCTAGAATGAGAGCCAGCTGTGGGGCTGAGGCCTGTGGGTGGGGAGCAGGGCTCTGGGCTTCCTGGCTGAGTCAGCGACCATCTCCAGGTAATTTACGGGCTGAGTCAGAGCTGGGGGCAGCCGGGTGGGGGTGGAGGTGGAGGAGGAAGGGGTGCCTTCTAGGCCATCTGTCAAGGGGAGGGCATATCCCCCTGTCCCCACCAGCCTCTGCTCCCTTGTCTAGAGCCTGAAAAAGCAGCAGCCCAGAGTGGGCAGAACTGAAGGGGGTGGACAAAAGAGAGGCAGTGGGAGAAGCCTCTGCAGGGCCCTGGGGGCTCATGAAGACAGCGGGGCCATGGCTCGCAGGCAGTGGACTGGGGCAGGCCTGGGGGGGGCGGTAAGCTGGGGAGAGAAGAGCTACTGCCCCCAGCACCCCCGCATGGAAGCGCCTGTCCCTCCTTCCTTCCTTCTCTCCCTGCCCTGCCCCTTTCTCAGCAGGCCTGGCTGACGCTGAAAATCGGATGTGGCTTCCGTTCTCCCTTCTGCTGTGGACCCGCTGGGTGACACAGGCTTGGTGCCTCCACCTTTCTGAGCCTCAGGTCCTCACTTGGAAAAGATGGCCTGGACCCTCCGAACCCTGATGTGGGGCTGCTCAACGGCAGCCAGGGAGTCCGGTCCCAATGGTAATGGCTTGGGAACCAAGATGAAGCAGAAGCAAGCCTGGGAGAGCAGTCTGAGAGTTGTCCTCTGAGGTCCACTGCAGGGCTTGGCTTCAAAAGGACGTGGGGCTGGGGTAGCAGGGTGAACTGGTTACCGTCCCCTGCAGGTTGGGGGAGCTTCAGGGCAGGTGGGGCAGGGTATGTAATCTCACACACACACCGGAGTCCCAGGAAAAACCCGTTTCTGCCCACATCGCCCAGCACGGAGCTGACGTCCCACGGAAGGATGGGTCCGGATTTAGGCTCCTGGGAGGAGCCCTCTCCCGCTGACAGAGCATGATGGAAATGCCACCCCAGGGGACTGGGACCCAGCTTTCCCATGTCATTCATGCACATCTGTTGCATGATCACGTCTGTTGCAGAACACCCCCCAGTGCATTCCAGCAGGGTGTTGCAGGGCTGGGCTCCCCTGGCCCTGCTCTCAGGATCTTAGAGGCACCCCCAGATTGCTGAGTGCCTCACTGGCTCGTGGCGCAACGTCCCAAAACCGGAGAAAGTCCCTATGGGGATGGTAGATTTCATAAACCCCGAATTAGTACTCGAGCTCTAAGGAAGAATTTTCGGGATTTGTGCTACCCTGTGAAGGTATATAAAAGGAATCTCATTTTCTAGATGACTAACAAACTGCTTTTCTTGGTAAAAAATGACCAAGATGAAATCTAACCTGGAGAGGTTGGACCTATGAGGTCAGTGGCATTGCTTGACCCTGGACCAGCACCCCGATCCCCTCAGCACCCAGCGACAGGCCCCTGATGGCTCCATGGAGCAGGGGTACTGGGAAGAAGGCTATTCAAACTCTCCAGGCAAGAGGTGATGGAACAGAAGTGGTCAGAAGTGGTGGGGTTCTGGAATGGGTTGGAATCAGCTGACAGGGTTCTCTGATGGACTGAACATGTGATCGCAGAGAAGAGACTTGAGGACAGCTCCCACGTTTTGGCCTGAGCAATGGAAGGGATGGAATTGCCAAGAACTGAGAGAGAGAATGTGTTTTATTTTGCCCAGAAATCAGAAATGGCTGGAACCAAGAAGGGCATCTGCAAGGTGCTTGCCCATCCTACCATCCACCATAGTCCTAGGGGTTTCCAAGAGGCCGTGGTGGAGAAAGGAGGCCCACGTTCTTGTTTCTGGTGTGGGGGAGGGGCGGCAGCATGAAGGGGTGACTCCCCAGGAGCCAGGAGCCAGGCCGTGAGTGGTGTTAGGACCAGAGGGGTGGTGTGTGGGTCTCTGCACAGACCCACCTCTGGCCCACAGAGGCCCTTTCTCCTCAGACCCAGGGTGCTGTTTCCAAAGCTTTCGAGAGGAAGTACCCACCGGAGCTGAGGATGGCCTCTTTGATTCTCCCGGCCACAGACTCCCGCAGGCCAAGGCCAGGCTGGCCAGAGGCACGCCTGTGCATCCCGGGCGAACAGGCGCCAGGAGACTCACAGCCAGAGAGGCTGTGAGGATGGCTTTGTGTGGCTGCTCAGGTTGCCCCCGGCCACGTCCCGCTGCCAGAACGGACCAGTTTGGCTGCCCAGTCTCCTGGACTTAGGTTACCCGAGGAAGCAGCCTTGTAGCCCCGTCTGTTTCTCATCACTTCACAAGCCTGGGGCCTGTTGACCCAGGGACCAAATGCCCCGAACTCCCCACCCCCCACCAGCAAGATGAGAGGAGAGAGCGCTGCCCTGGTTCCAGAATAAGCTGGAGTCCAGCTTTGGAATCTAACCCCCACACCAACCCCCCCTCAACAAGCTCCTGATATAAGGAACAGACTGGTGGGGGTAAGGGGGTGGGATGGGGGAGAATTGGGTAAACCGCGTTTTTGTTTCATCGTGTTTTTGTTTTTAGTTTAAATAAGTTGAATGAAGAAGAAGAGGAGGAAGAAGGCATGACAGCTCTGTGGGAAGCACGGAAGGACCACCCCTTCTGGAAGTGCAGGTTCCTGGGTGTCCCTCAGACCTGCACAACCCACGTCTCTGGGGGAGAGGCCCCGGAACCTGCACATGTACGAAGGTCCCCGGTGATCTGACCAGTGGTGGAAGCCCCCGGCCCAGAGGACACACGCTGCTCACACGATCTGGAGAGACACCACACGTGAAGAGAGTCAAAGATGTGACAGACGGGACAGGCGGCAGGTGGTGTGGCCTGGCCGTCTGCACCCCAGAGGACCCTGGATCTTTGAGAAGTCTCAAGGGGGCGTTTGCAGAGTTTGAGCCTAAAACCAGGCTAAGGACCCAGGGAGGGAATTGCCATGGAGGCCTGAGCAGGAGTCCGGGGGCCAGAACCAGGGAGGCCTTA
Organism: Glossophaga mutica; assembly: GCA_039655065.1. Lineage (NCBI taxonomy): Eukaryota > Metazoa > Chordata > Mammalia > Chiroptera > Phyllostomidae > Glossophaga > Glossophaga mutica. The sequence goes on from CM077308.1 coordinate 143,459,879, forward strand.
GTTAGGTGTCCAAAGCCCCGAAATCGGGATCAAGGAGATTCTCCATCTCACTGGAGGAGAGATCTGGGCACATCACTTGGTGCCCAGTTCCTTCTCTGAGGAGCAGGACCCTCTCTGTCAGCCTCAGCTGTATGATGAGGAACGACCCTTAAAGTTTCCTGCGCCTGAGGTTGGGAGGCAGGATTTGGGAGGCTGGAACTGGAACTGGTGTGGGCCTAAGGGGGAAATTGGGCCCCCTCTGGCCTGCTTGGGGTGAGCCTTGGTGGTGGGTACTCTGTGCCCTGTGACCTGCTCCTCCTCCCTGTGAACTCTTAACCCCAATCTGGAGAAGGTGATCCCCAAGGGCTAGGGCTCACCCGCCCAGAAATACACTGAATAAATAACTGCACTCTGCCTAGATTTTATCTCATCAGGATTCCAGAGCAGAAGACAAATGGCCTCATGTCCAGCCGGGAGGTATAATTCATTCTCCCTGGTGAGCTGCAGCCTGGGGGTGGGGTGAGGAGAGCAGAGGTTTGGAGCGTGTGGAACACACAGACTTGGGGGCTGGGTAGGCCCTCAAACTTGGCGTGCAGGGCTCAGTGCCAAGACCTCCAGAAACATCCTGCCTTTCCCAGAGCCTGCTCAGGGATGGAAACAAAAACTTAGCATCCTTTACAACAGTTTACTTTTTAAACTTTTTTTTTTTTTTTAGAAAGACATTGATTTGCTGTTCCACCTACTTATGCATTCATTGGTTGTTTCTTGTGCGTGCCCTGACTAGGGATTAAACCTGACCTTGGCATATCGGGACGATGCTCTAACCAACTGAGCTATCCAGCCAGGGCAAAACCTAGCATCTCTTAATTCAGAGAGTTTATTTCTATGCCTTCTTCTAGGAGAATACCCATAAGACATACAAAGATTTAGCTACAGAGTTGTTCTTCACTGTTTTATTTGTAAGCCTGGAAAACTGGAAGCAACCTAAATGTCCAACAAGGGGGGATTGGTTCAATAAATTATGAACCAGAAGATCCAGAAAAGAAAAGCAATGCATCCTTTTAAAGATGAAGCTGTAGAAGAACAGTTAATGACATACGAAGGAACTTAGAGTAAGCAGAAAAAGGAAAAGCTGATAAACTTGTAAAATAATCGCATTTTGAAAACACGTCAGTTCATTGAAAATGCTGGAAGCGTACACACCAAAACACTGATTGGTTGTAAGACGAAGGATAATTTTAGATTCCTTCTTTTTTCATTGCTCTTAGTTTGGTTTTACTTATCTAAATTATAAACTTTTTTCTAGCATAGCCACACGCTTATTTATACACAAAGGACAAACATGATAAACTTGTTGTTATTGTTGTTATTATTTTACAAGCCAGAACTTCCAAGGTTTAGCTCTGGAAGGAGAAGACCTGGTGGGAGGGACAGCTCCTCTCATCCCAGGGTGCTCGGTGCTGAGTGTTCAGGGTTAACCAGACTGGGACTCTGCTTCTCAGGGGCTCCAGTCCTGCGGGGCCAACAGATGAACATAGTTAACAAGCGCATGGCAAGGGAATCCTGTCGTTTGTGACAACATGGATGAGCCTGGAGGACATTGTCCTAAGTGAAATAAGCCAGACATAGAAAGACAAATATTGTATGATCTCACTTAATGTGGAATCTAAAAAATTCAACTTGTAGAAGCAGAGCATAGAGGGGGCGTTCCCAGGGGCTGGGGTGAGGGTGGGAAAATGGGGAAATGTTGGTCAAAGGGCGCAAAGTTCCAGACATGCTGGAGTGAGTTCTGGAGATGTAACGTATGGCACAGTGACCGTAGCTAGTAATATGTTACACACTTGAAATCGCTAAGAGAGTAGATCTTCATCGTTTTCACCAAAAAAAGAACTATATGAAGAATATGTTAATTAGCTTGATTGTGCTGATCATTTCACAATGTGTACATATATCAAATCAGCACATTGTACACCTTAAATATATGCAACTTTTAGTTGTCAATTATACCTTAATAAAGCTGGACAGAAAAAAAAGAACATTCCTACCTCACAGAATTGTTAGTAGAATAAATAAGATAATGTCAGTGAAAGCTGGTCACACACTAACTTATGAAAACCAAAGGCTGCCGGAAAGTCTCTCCGCACTTGCCACTCAATTTTGCTGTGAACCTAAAGCTGTTCTAAAAATAAGTTTATAAAATTAAAAAAATTTAAAACAAGCATATATCCTAACAGACAGGGAAGACTTCCTGGAGGAAGTGACATTGGAGCTGGACCTGGATGAACAAACAGGTGAACTAGATTTCAGCAGGCAGGGAAGGTGGGAAATGTACGTCAGATGGAAATACTGGTTCTCTGAGGAGGGGGCGGGGGAACGGTTTGGCAGTGCCACACTGGGATGTGGAGCTCATGGCCTTGCTTTGGGGTTATCGTTGGCATGTGAGTACCCCTAGAATGAAGAGAGAGAGAGAAAAGAAGTGGGTTCAGAAGAGAACCCCGGGGCACAGGTTATGCTGGAGGTGGGGCAGGAGAGTGCGGGGAGGTGCCCGTAGTTGGCTGAGGAGGAGGAGGACCTGAGACGCAGGAGGATCACCAGGGCAGTGGGCTGTCATGAGATTTAAGAAAGAGCAACGAGGAAAACATCAAACATTGCCAAGAGGTCAAAAGAGAAGCACGGAGAGGCGCCCAGAGTTGGGAAGAGTTCGGTCCCTGGAGACCTTGGTGAGGTTGAGGCGGGGCGGACAGAGCGGAGGTCAGAGATGTATGTCTGTCCTGTTGCGGTGCAACGAGTCACCACAAAGCGAGCGTCTTCAACAGCATGCCTTTCTTCTCTTACAGCTCTGGAGGCCCCAAGTCCAAAATCCGTCTCCTGGGCTAAAGTCAAGGTGTTGGCAGGGCCAGCTCCTCCTGGAGGCTCCCCTCGCCTTTTTTAGCTTCTAGTGGCCACCCGTATTCCTTGGCTTGCGGTGCCTTCCTCCACCTGCAAAGGGCATCACTCCAGTCTCTGCTTCTGCCATCACATTGCCTTCTCTGCTTTAATCTCCCGCCCCCTGTTAAAAGGCCCCTGTGATTACATTAGCGCCCCCAATGGCCCAAGCTAATCTTCCCAAGGAAAGATTTTTTATTTAATCGCACATGCAAAATCCTATAAAAGATTAGGACATGCACATCTTGTGTGTGGAGGCGGGTCACTTTTCAGCTTCCCACTGTTCCAGCGGCAAGGGACTGATGGCGGAAGGGAGATGAGGAGGAAGGAGAAAGGTGAGTGGAGACGGCTCACTCGGGGAACTTGAGTGAGAAAGCAAAGAGAGATTGGAACAGCTTCGTGGAGAGGAAGACCCAGTCTGGCTGCAGAGAAGTGGCTGCTAGAATGGTATTTTTTTCTGACCCCGTGTGTCTTCCCCCGCTCCTTCCCGCCCCGCCCACCCCCAGTGCAGGTGGAAAGTTAGAAAGACAACCCCTGTTGTCGGTTCCACAGGGTGTGGCCTCCCCTCACCACGACGCCCGCCCACTCAGGGGTCTGCAAAGCTCTGTGAGTTAAAATCTACATTTTTAAAAGACTGGCTCTCATTTTATTTACAATGGCAGTCTCCGCTTTAATTACACCACAAAGGCTATTATATTATTAATTTTTCAAATTCAGACCTTGGTGTCCAGTTTAGAAAGGTAAAGATTGAATTCCCATTCCTCACCTCCACTGTCACTCAGTCCTTTCTGAAGATTTGTCTGGTTGTACAACTAATTTTAGTTCTTCTACTGTTGCTTACCTATAACTTAATTTTCCCCCGGCTTTATTGAGATATAATTGACACGGGATCTTGAGTTTTAAACCACAAGGAAAAGAAACCCAGAGCTGTTAAAAATAATATTTTACTGACTTGGAATGAGTTTTGAAATCTGTATTTGCAACCAACTACCTAGGTGAGGTGATTTTGATGATTAGACAGTTCCAGGTGGTTTTTTCCCCCCTTTCCTCTTTCTCTTCCCTTCAGTAAACTGTTTTTCAACTTTGTTTTTCAGGGAAAACCATTTCCTCCTCACCGTTGACTCAATCCAGAGGCTGCGCCCGTCTCTCCCACGTCAACAGTCCTGTGTCCTTGGCGGAGGACAGTGCTCCCATTCTGGGCCTTTCCCTTGTTCCTCGGCCAAAGCCCTGCCTGTGCACCTCCCTGCAGCTAATGAAAAGGCCAAGTTTCCTGATGTGGGAAAGCCCCTACCCACTGTCATTTCCAGGGATGAGTGAAATCGGCAGAGGCCACACTTGTCCTCGTCTACAGCCCTCCTTGTCTCCTCCACTCACATTTTCCCAGAGCAGCTAGCTTTGTCCTGGGCCTCAGGGTGTCCCTGGGCCGAGGTGGAATCCAGCCACAACCACCTTCCAAAGCCAACAGTCACGGTGAACCTGCAGAAAAGCAAGAGCTGGGTGCTTCCTGATGCAGAGTAAAGAAAGTCTCCCCATGAGAAGACTCGGATTGATCTGGAACAAAAGGCACTTGTTGCCCAGGAAGGCAGGTATCTGGGGGAGCCCTGTGCTGCGTGGGGGTGGGTAGGTATACTTCCTTGGCTCCAGAGCCTCTCTTGTCTGGTGGGATCAGCCACTGCAGCCAGTAGCCACCTGGTCCAGCTTGGGGAGATGTGGAGAATGAATTTTACAGTGATTTCCACTGGGCCACAGCATTGAGACAGCTGTGGGAGGGAACACAGCTGGCGCGGCACCCCCCCTTCTCCCGCCCTCTTCCAACAGAGCTGCTCCGGAGCAATGCCACCCTCCCCATGAGAAGTGAGAGGGTCCTACTTGCTATGGTTCCATGGGAAGGTACCGCTAAACTAAACCCCTACTTTGAGGACAAAAGTTGGCCTTTGTTAAAATCCCATCATCACTTATTCCAGTGGCTCCCCAACTTGGCTAAATATCAGGATCACCCAGGATGTTTATTTAAAAAATACAGACTAATAAAAATAATGGGCCCTGGCTGGTGTGTCTCAGTGGGTTGAGTGCCGGCCTGTGAAGCAAAAGGTCACCAGTTTGATTCCCAGTCAGGGCACTTGTCTGGCTTTCGGGCCAGGTCCCCAGTAGGGGGCGCATAAGAGGCAACCACAGGTTGATGTTTCGCTCCCTCTTTTTTTCCCTCCCTTCCTGTCTCTCTAAAAATAAATTAATTAATCTTTGAAAACAGATTATTTAAAAAATGATTTGAGGAACCCATCGCCAGACCTAATGAATCAGAATCTCTTTGGTAGGGCTAGGGTTGGAATCAGCGTGAATCCATTAGATCAAACTGCTTTCCTGATTCCAGAAGTTTGAGCCCATAGCATGAGACCATGAAGAGGGTATGCTGGGGGCTCCGATGACAGAGAATAATACCTAGAGTCACCATCCAGAAGCATAGCCATGTGCCAGCCGGAGAATCACAGACTTCCCATGCATTATCTTATTTAGCCATCAGAGCAAGCCTATGAGGTCTGTCCAATTATTATCCCCATTTTGCTGATGAGGAAAGGGGAGTTCAAAGAGGTCACACAGCTAGGAAGATGCAGACTCAGAGCCCAGGTCCAGATCTTTCTCTCCACATCTCTGCCATGGAAGGGAGAATGTGAAATCAAGCCACCATCTCTAGTGTATGAGACCAAATTGCGACATGGGAAAAAAAAGTGCGTTCTGAACACTTCTCTCTCGTGCGTCCAGTCCCCCAAGCTCACTCCCCTCACCTCAGGTCATCAAGCACTTGTAGGAGGACATAGGGGCCGTCAGGACACGGTCACCACCAGTAGAGGATGCTTCAGGGAAAGGGCGCTGGGCTAAAATCAGGAGACAAAACTTCTGGTCCTAGCACCACCACCCAGAGCTTCGAGAGGGGCCTCACTGCCCTTTCTGTGCAGACAGGGGGATGGATTGGGTGATCTGCAGGGGCCCACCAGCTCTTAGAAAGCAGAGTGCAGCACCCTCTCACCGGACACGGTCTCTTTTCCCCTCTGGACCCCTCCAAGGCAGTGGTTTTCTCTTCACATCAGTTCCTCATCTGCACATGATGAGCCTCTCTGTGGAGTGCTGGGAGCATCCAGGAGGAAATTTAGCTTCTCCAGGCTTCAGAGAAGACTTCCTGGAAGAGGCGGCCCCTGAGTCAGAGATAGCCAGGAGAGGAGAGTGGAAAAACATCAACAGTGGGAAGGGCATGAGCCAAAGCATGGCTGCCTCTCCTCATGTGGGATATGCAGCCAGCCTTAGTGTTGCAGGGTATTTTTAGGTGTAAAATGCAGCATTACCTGCCTCAGAAAGCCCTCCTGACACCTGAGGCTGCCTCAGCTGGCTTCCACAGAGCTTCGGAGAACTCCAGGGACCTGTGGCCAGCACACTACCGGGGAGAAGATATTGGTATGGCTGTGTCCCACTGGCTTCTCATAGGCCAGGGGTCCAGCTCTGTATCCTGTGCCTGACATAGGACCGGGAAGGAAGGAAAGGAGGAAGGTGGGAAGGAAGGTCTGACTCTAAGGGGCACTTCACTCGGGAGGCCTCTGGGAATGCCAGCCAGTCCCATTGGATCCCACGGGACTGCCCAGACAGGGTCAGGATTGCCCCTCTCTGACTGTCCCTGTGAGGGATTTTTAAGGTAGCACTGTGTGTGACTAGGGTAGATGAGCTCTGAGAGGTCGAGCCAGTGAGGAGTACAGTGGGAAATGGGTTCCCACATGCCTGTCTCTCCTGTTCAGACATCTTGGATGCTTATCCAACATTCTCGAGTAAGGTCCAGGATCCTTGTCCCTGGATGAGCAGTTGAAGACCCTGCCTGGGGGAAAGTATAATTCAGATCCTAAACTAAGTTGTAGCTGGAGTGAATTTTTCACAGGTTGGGGATGCTCCTCCAGGATAGACTGAGGGGTGAGGGCCCCAGATTGGGGCATCAGGCTCCCGGCGCTAGATGCAGCATAGACAAAGCCTCCCTTCTGACAAAGGAGAGGAGGCACTATGAGTACCAGAGACCCAGCAATGAGTAGAGGGCTGGTGGGGGCCAGGCCCATTTCACCAGAGGTCCAATAAGGCAGAGACTCAGCATCTTTAGCAGCAGAGCTGAAAGAGGCCACCGGAAATTGGCCCTCTGAAGCTGCAGGTGAGGCCCAGAGAGGGATGCTTGCTGTGGAAGGCTGAATAATGGCCCTCAAATATATTCAGGTAAATCCCCAGATCCTGTGATTGTTCTTTTATGGCAACAGGAACTTGGCAAATGTGATTAAATTAAGGCTCTTGAGACAGGGATTATCCTAGTGTCCCAGTGTAAGTATCCTTGGAAGAAGGATGCAGGAGGGTCAGAGTCAGAGGAAAAACCAGTGTGATGACAGAGGCAGAGATTGGAGTGATGCTCTGGGAAGATGGAGGAAAGGACACAAATGACCACTAGAAGCTGAAAAGGGCGAGGAGATGGATTCTCTCTGGGAGGAACCAGCCCTGCCAACAGCTTGATTTTGGCCCAGTGAGGCTGATTTTGGACTTATGACCTCCAGAATCATAAGAGAATAAATTTGTGCTGTTTTAAGCCATTCCATTTGGGGTGATTTGTTATACCAGCAACAGCAAACTCATACACTTGCCTAGAGACACAGAACTATAAATGACTGAGCCTGTTCTCTGAGCTTGCAGGTCCAGCTCCATGGAATCCCCATCAAACACTGGATGGGGCTGAGCTAGCAGTGCAGGTGAGGCCCTGAAGGGCCCAAGCAACATGGTTGGTGACATCTCAGGGCTCTGAGACGTGTGCGAGCGTGCATGAATGTTAGAGAGAGGGAACAGCGTGCCTTCTTTGTGCATCAGGGGATTTTCTGGGCAGGCAATCCTCCAAAGGCATGTCAACATTTTTCTCTCCAGGAAAAAATAACTCAACCCCTATCCAATAAAAGCCATAGTTTCATACACACACAGATGGACTCGTGGGTCCTAGCAAGGAATGAACTACCCTGTCTGCTCCAGGCGTCTTTAATTTTCACAGGACGGGGACAGAGCTGAGGGGGTGTTGAAGGAACCATCAGCCAGAGGACTGTGGACACATGGTGACATCTGGATTTTCCCAAAGCTCTCAGATCCTGTAGAGTGAGAGCCCCCACCCCCACATGACTTCCACTTCCACGGAATCTCTGGGAAGACTTGACACATTTCTTAGCTGAGGAGAGCAACTGGAATTTCCAACTTAATTCCAGATGTGGGGCTGACCGTGCCAGAAAGTTTGGCCTTGTCAAGCATCTGGAAGGCCAGTCGTCCCATTAGATTCTCTTGCGCTGGCCTGCCTGGTCATACGTGACCCCCTCCTTGACTCTGGATCTTGTGGCTGGGCTTTTTGTGGGGAGCCGGAGGGAGCCCATGCGTGTGGTTTTCTTTCACACGTGTGGACAGGGCTGAGGGGTGTCGGCCTGAGCTGCCAGGCTGGAGGTAGCAGACTGCCCCTGGGGAGGAGAGTGGGGGCCAGGACAGGAAAATAATCAAGTTGGTGAGGAGTGCCCTGGAAGCATGGATGAGGCCAGAAACCAAGGCCAGAGGCTAAATCTGGAGCAGTCTGGGGGTAGGGAGGGAGACACAGAGCACCAAGGGGTCAGTCTGGACCAAGGTCGTAGCTGGTGCCCGGCCAGGGGCTGCTGGGAAGGCGGGCAGGAAGGAAGGCCCTTTACCCCAGACAGCACACCCTGGTTCCTGGTTCTCAGTCCCCCCAGACCAGACTGACAAGACCAGACAGCTCCTTAACAGTCATGAGGGTCCCACTGGATGCCTCAGTGAAACTGCAAGAGGATTAAAGATGTCACCTCCTTTTGCCAGCTTGTCTCTGACTGGTTCCCCAAACATGTTCACATCCTAATCCCCCCAAGCCTGTGAATACCTCACAGGCCGAAGGATTTTGTTGACATGATTACGTTAAGGATCTCGAGGTGGTCAGATTGTCCTGTATTATCTGGGAGGGTCCAAGGTAATCTCGCAAGGGTCTTCACAAGAGGGAGGCAAGAAGGTCAAAGGCAACAGAAAAGTCAATGTGATGGCAAGGTGGAGGCAGGGGCCACAAGACAAGGGACGTACGAGGCCCCTAGAATCTCGAAAAGGGAAGAAGCAGATTCTCCCCTGGAGCCTCCAGGAGGAACATGGTCTGGCCAATGCCTTGACTTTAGCCCAGTGAGACTGTTTAGGGGCTTCTGATCTCCAGGACTGTAAACTAATGAATATGTGTTGTTCTAAATGACACATTTGGGGTGATTTGTTACAGCAACAACAGGAAGCTAATATACCCTCCCCTCATGAGAGCCAGACTCTGCCCCACTCTCTGCTGCACGCATCTTTTCTACGCACACAGGGTGAGGGGGGTTCCCCATCTGGCCTCCCCCGACCACCCTGGCTTAGCACCAGCCTAGAGCACTGCAAGGGAGGCAAGAGGGGCTGCTTGCTACCAACCAGAGCCTCCAGCTGGTGGCAGAGCTGGCCCCTATCTATGTTCCCAGACTTTGGGGCCAGGACCTAGCTCCCATGGCCACTACATTCCTTCACTCAGAGGACCCGGCCACGGGCCTGTGTTCCTCCACCTCAGCTCTCTGATTTCCCCCCACACTCTGGGACTCCGCTCCCTCTTCTTGACAAGGAGAACAACATTCTCCAGCTGCCAGCGGGGGAACCAGAACACAGAGAGAGGGACGCTCACAGGACCCTGGAAGGCCTTGCTTCCTGGGAACAAAGCGTCAGCAACATCCGTGGTAAACGGGGTTTTAACAAACAGACTCAGGGGCTGTGCTGAGTGAGGGCAGGAGGCAGCCCAGCTGGGTCAGTGTGTGCAGACACGGGACAGTGCAGGGGCCCACATTTCTGCCCCTGAGAAATGTTGAGATTCCACAGCACACCCCTGTCACTGTTTTCTTTCTCCTCTCTCCTTACAAGCCAAGCACAGACACCAATGCACAAATCATCCAGGTACCCACGTGTGTCCCAAATACACACAGAGCCATTAGCAGTGCCATCGTGAGCACAGAGGAAACAGTCAAACACATAAGCACAAATTCCACCCAACATGTAAACAAGCAGTCACGCATGTGCTCCGCAGACATCCATACTCCACACATGCAGATACCTACTTACACACCAGCACACACCCCCAAGGGGCACACAAATACAGACACGCTGGTGCATTTTGAGCCCAAATACAGACACTCATGCATATGGACATCTGGACACCTGGGAGCAGAGCCGATGCCTAGTGCTTCTTGCATCTCCCTTCAGGGAGGGAGGCTGAGATTTCCATCCCCAGTGCAACCCTCCTGAGCTCTGCTCTGGAGCCCTCTGCTGGGGAGGCCAGGAACAGGCTGCCCGTTCCTCGGCCCTGGAGCTGAGCTGGCTGGATTGGGGGTTTGGAGGGAAGGAAGATGAGGAGAAAAGCAGGACCTACTAGGGCCAGCTTCCAGGCATCTGCCTCCACTGGGGCCAAATGACTTTCTGCAGCCTCCCATCCAGGGCTAAAGGAGACATTTCTCCTGCAAAGATCCCCATTGGGCTCCATCTCTTTTTTGCCAGACACCAGGTCCACCCTGTCCTAGCAGTGGGCACTGCTAGTGGTTGGCGTGCAGAGGAAGGGGCCCGGGCCTGGCTGCATCCCACGCCACTCCCTCCTCCTCCAGGATGGGACTTCTTCACCCTCCCTCCCTCCAGGAGCGCATGCTGGCTTGTGCTACTTCTCCGCCACAGCTGGGCTGTCTTGCACCTGGGCACCCAGCCTCCTTGCCACCCACTGTGGCTCTGACTTGGCTTGTGGTAGCTCCCTGTCCAAACCTCCACTGCATCTCCTCATAAGTCCCACCCTCCTGCTCTCACCAGCTTTTCTTTCCATGTCCTCCCAGTGGAGGTGGAAGAAGTGGAGAAGATCTAGCCTTTAGAATAAGATGGATGAATCTGAATTCAGATCTCAGCTCAAAATGGTATTTACTCACCAGCCATGGGCCTCCTGGGCAGTGAACCGACCTGCCCTCAGCCTCAGGTTCACCAGGTGGGACGGAGATCATGGCACTCACATGGCCGGGTGACTACATAAGATTACATGCTCAGTGGCCAGCCTCAGAGCTGGTCTAAGGGGTGAGCTACCAGGGAGCTGCCTAACGTACCATCTTGACCAGGCACTCAAGCATCACTGGAAATGTAAGGCGATGAAGAAAACCATGTCTGGACCTCTTCCAAGAGACAGCTGAATGTTCTACTTTAATGAGCTACTTGCACTGGAGTGGCAAGGGGCCCACCAAAGAGCAGGCTCGAATAATACAGTTGGTCTCTTAGCTGTTTACTAAGGAGGATGGGGCAGGGTCCCTATGAGTTTTTATTTGTCTGATTTTCACGGATGAGAGTTTGGGGTCAGAGCTGAACTGCTCAGAGGGGATGAAGTATTGCCAACAGGGATCCTCTTCTCTGACCCCAGCCCTGTCCCTCTGAGCAGAGATCAGTGGCCACTCCATTAAAATTGAATGAACGAATGTCAGCTTGATGCTGCATGAAATTATTAGTCTGTCGGGGGTGCCCACATGTTCCCAATGGGCCCTTCCTGGCATGTGGAGGGTGCTTCATCAACATTTGCTGGGCCTGCCTCTCTGGTCCTTCGCCCCAAGACCTCTTCCAGCCCCCGCCACTTAGTTCAGCCCTTCTCCTATCCTTTATACCTGGTGTTTGTATCTAAAGCATCACTTGGTTCTTCACTCCACACCCATACCCCCAACCTTAGCCCACTGGCCCAGCCCGTTCTGAAAGACTCAAAGCTTCTGACAGGCTCCAGGTTTCCGTTTCTTGGAAAGTCAGATAGTTCTCATAGATCAGCCTGTTTAATAAAACAGCAAATGGCCACCATCTTTCCCTGGAAAGTATCTTATTATCTTAAATACCTACAATCAGGCAGTCCCAGTTTACCAATGACTTATATTTCAAAACTTAGCTTCTGTGAAGTGAATTGGCATTCCAGACAACGAGCCAATAGAAAACCGAGGACTTGGCGTTATGAATGGGGCTCAGTTTTCCAGGCTGAGCCATAAATGCCCATTTACCCTCTCGTGAAGCTAGGCTGCCACACACCTACATGTGGGGAAAAGAAAACCCTACTGTTGCAAGACCTGTAGAGAGAAATGGAAAAATAATAATGCTGATCTAGAAAAGGCTGTTTGTTTTCTCTTGAAAGCTGGTGCTTGAGGGAAAGCAGGTTTCTTAACAGGAGTACAAGGAGATGGATTGGAAGTTCTGAAGGAAACTTTGAGGTGTTTCTCAAGGGCTTTAGAGGCTGAAAGCCTTTGTTCTTCCTCATTCTAATGAACCTTTCTGAGGTTCAGTCTGCCTTTTTCCTGACATGACGTGGGCCTGGCTGCATCCTGACTGTCAGGCAGCCTGGGGTGCTTGGCTAGATAGAATAGACTGCGGGGAAAGGACCTCCTGAGGTAACTGGGGCAGAGTTGTTAGAAAGGAGGTGAAGGAAGTCTATTCACGGTTGTGTGATTTGGGTTTTAAAGACGTCCTGAGGAAGATTGGGCTGAACTGAACTGATTGAGGTTAAAAAACAACAACAATGACAACAAAGAACGAAAGCAGAGAAAAGGGAGATTAGGGTACCTATGGGACGCTGCCCTCCCCCCAACACCATGGCCAGGAAAAAAAGAAGGCGGAGGAGAAAAGAGGTTGGGAGCCAGCCCCTCTAAAGGCTGGCCACCAGGTGACATCACAGGCCCAGAACAGCTTGGTTGCTGTCTTGGCAGGTTGAGGGGACTCAGAGGGCACCAGGGAAGTGGGGGACTCATTGATTACAAAGTTGAAAACATGCCCTTCCTTTCCCAGCCACCACCCCATCTGCCCTGAGGGGTTTATGCTGGAATATAAGGTGGGTGAGGATGGGATGGTGCCCACGGGACCGGGGGCGGGGGGTGGGGGGGGGCGGGTTGGGCGGGCAGTGAAGAGGCTAGGAAGAAGGGCCCCAAGGAGGCCTCGAACAGAACCTACAGAACCTTGATAGCAAGAGGGAACAGAAAACAATGAACCTTTATTGAGAGTCCGCCCCCACTCACAGGTCCTGACACAGGGAGGCCCAGGGGCAATCAACAGCCCCGCCTACAGGGCTGCCCACCAATGCAGGTGATTCAGAGCTTAGGTTTGGCTGATAACAGCCTGGACCAGCTGAGAATGGGCCTTTTGTGAGAGTTGCCCATTCTCAGGCCCCCTCCTCACAGCTGGGTTGGCTAGAGCAGGCCTAAGTGGAGGGCTGTCTTGCAGGAAACAGGACTGGCTGGAAAAATGCAAAGACACCCAGAAACCTCTGCTGTGAGGTGCTGTGTGGGAACTTAAGATGCCTCAGGGGAAATGTTTAGGGGAAAGATACAGTTTGGCTGGAGCCCACATTCTTTTCTTCCAGGTTTTCAATCTCAACTGTGTCTTCCCCCACCCCCATCCTGCTGATTCCGCCAGGGAGGAAAAAACACCACTTTCACTGCTGCGTGAGTCTGCATTGCAGTTGGCCAACACCCAGCTTGAATCAGCTTGGCAGAAAGGGGGTATTGACTGACTCCATCGGGGCAAGCATGGAGCAGGCCCCAGGGAGGCCAGAGTGAGCCCGACTTGCCCTGCTGGGACGCTCTTGTCTCTGCGTCTCTCAGAGGCTGGTGGTGCACTTTCTTTCACAGTCTTTGATGACTCTGTCAGGGAAAATGACCACGGTCAGTTCAGGGTTACATTCTCATAGTTTCATGACCAGAGAGGAAATTGTATCCAATGCTACTAGATTTGCTTAGGAAAAAAAAGTCCTGAGGAAGAACACTGATTGGCTTCACTTGAGTCACGTGTCCAGTTCTGGACCAATTGCTATGACTGGGGGGGTGTTCACTGTGATTTTCCAAGACTGAGCACTTGTCCAACCCTGTGGCTAAAGGGAATGAGGTATAAGACAGACAAATATAAAAACCTCATGTGGCAAAACTGCTAGTTGGCTCCCTGCAATAATTTTCCCTTTTGCTTAATGGGGAAAAAAAGTGTACATGGTTGCATGGAATAAAAACCACATTTCCCAAACTCCCTTGCAATTAAGGATAGCCATTAAGGACGGCCAATGGGATGTGAGCCAAAGGAAGGTGTGCGACTTCCAGGTGGTGCCCTTAAAAAGAGAGAAGCAGCCTTTCTTAACCCTCTTTCCTCTACTCTGTGCAGTCTGGAAGCCTAGGTTATGGTGAAGCACCTTGGATCTGCTGGTTGAGAACAAGGCCATGGGGAGGACACAGTGCAAGGTAGTCAGAAGGAGCCCAAGTCCCTGATGCCCTTTTGGTCCCAAACGGTTTGTGCCTGGACTGTTGCACAAGAGGACATGAACATCTCTTGTGTGAGCCGCTACTATTTTGGGTCTCTGTTACATCAGCCAAGTCTATATTCTAAATAATACATCTTAGGACCTTTCTTCTTTTTTTTAAAAAAAAAAAATCTAGATATTTTGTTTGTTTGTTTTTATTATTTTTAGAAAGAGAGGAAGGTGCGGGGAGAGAAAAAGAGAGAAACATCGATCTGAAAAAGAAATATTGATTGGCTGCCTCTCATAGGTTCCCCAACTGAGGATTAAACCTGCAACCTAGGCATGTGCCCTGACCAGGAATCAAACCTGTGACCCTTTGGTGCACGAGATGGTGCTCCAATCATCCGAGCCTCACCGGCAAAGGTGAACCGTTTCTTGGTTCCCACTGCTATGGGCTGAAAACTCTATTTCTTGTATCCAAGACCGAATTTATTCCCTGGCCAAGTATACCTCTATCCATATCCAGAAAAATTCTGCGTGTGACCAGCCCACCCTTTGCTGAGAGTGTGATAAGACACATCACAGGGCCAGATCTGCTCTCCCTAACCTGAAAAGTTATTTTCATTTCTCCCTACATACTGATTCCATCTCACTGGGCATGTTCCAAAGTGTTTAGCACATGGGTGAGACCAAATTCTGTGCTGGCTCAGGGGCTCCTGGAGAGTGGAGGCCCTGGCTCCCTCATCAAACTGGGGGCTCCTGCATTTATTCCTGAGTATATTTCTCCTGGAGAAATATAAATCACAGCAGACACCCCATCTCCTCCTGAGGCAGGGAACTGGGGGCACAGAGTTACTGAGAGCCGAGCAATGGAGGACTCGGGAGAAACTGCTGATACCTGCCTCTTGTCCCGTCCCCTGGGAGCGCTCTGTCCCTGGGCCCCTACTCAGATCACCCACCGCCCATGATCCGGAGGGAGAGAAAAGAAAGCACTCGCCAGTAGGTCTTGGGTTTCTGGGATGGGGAAGAGGCAGTGGCTGGGTCGTGTTTGAGGTCGGTGCAGGAGATAAGGCAAGGAAAATAACGGAAGGACTTTGGGTCTGATGATCCCCCACCCTCTCATTCCAAGCTTTCGTAATTGAAGAATGATCATTGAATTGAGCCCAGTTGGGAAATCCAGAAGGAAACATTGTCTCCGACCACAGAAGCACAGGCTGGGACTGGGCCGGCCCCCTCCTTTCTTTCTGCACTGATTGTATTTAAGAACAATGGGGGACAAGCCCACGCCTTTTTTAGATCCTTCCTTGGCTCCCGAGCAGCTGGCCTCACCTTTCCTTCTTTCCCTCCAAACCTCCTCCCTTAGAAGGACTTCCCCAAGAGACAAGATGGTGTCCCTACTCTCAGACTTGGGTCAGAAAACTCTAAATAGAGCAAGTCAGACTAGCGCAGGGCCATGAGAGCTGGGAGGTGCCGCCCGAACGGACAGAAAGGCGGCCTTAAACTGCATCCCTGGATCTCCTCAGAGACCTCTGGCCCCACCTCTAAGCAGGACAATTCTTTGCAGTTGTTTCCTCTGACACCAGCATTGGACCCAAGGGAAGAAATTTGACTTTCTGACCCCCACCCCCACCCCATGATGCACGTTAAGCCTGAGACACAAGCAAGGCTGGTAACAGAGGCATGGGGGCAGGATGCTGAGTGATGACTCTTTCGTACACATGCCAAAGCGAGGAGCAAGCAGCGGCTCCTAGCTTGTGAGGAATAACCGAGGCTGGTCAGGCGTGAGACCCCGGCCTCCTCCCCTCCCGCCTCGGCCCGGCTCACTCGCCTGCTTCCCCGCTCCTCTTGCACGATGCGCCCTGGGGCTCTCGTGCCAGGCTCAGCACGCTCCCCTCTACCTTCAGACACTTTTTGGAACGTTTCCTCCTCCTCCTCCTCCTGGCCCTGAGCCGCCAACTCTCCGGCAACCTTCTCAGGTGGAGGCCGTTTGCTTTGGCATTCTCTGCATCTCAGGACTAAAAGGTGGAGTGTGTCGTCGCTCCTCACTGTCCCTTCCAGCCCCTTCTGCCCACCCTCCGCACATTGACGCTCCTGCTCCAGCTATGCTGTCCTCCCCGCTTGCCCCTGTTATCTTCCAGCCTCCCAGGCCTGACCCCTTGCCCTCTGAAGACCCCAGCTCCAGCTTCATCATCTTTTTCTGTACCCACCCCTCCCACTTCTGCCATTATCCCAGACAAACAGAATGACCTGACCTCTCCAATAATTCTGGTCTTAGCAGGCCATTCCTAACTGGAGCTGATTGGGAAAGGCTTCGGGACACAGCCTTATCTCCTGGAAAAGCTGCCTTTTCAGGACCCCTTCACTTCACTGCTTCCATTTGAGGTCAAAAACAGTTGGCTTCCTCAGCATGTGACTGAGAATGCAGTCAACTTGGATGGCTGGTCACAGGCAGGAAGAGTCTCCATTAACTGAGCTCTGTCCACTTCCATGTCTGCGTTCAAACTGCTGTCTCTAGTCTGAATGTTTCCTCTTTCAGGACCTTGCTAAACGTGGGAAGAAGACTCTACCCACCAACACCTTTTCTAAGCACTTCCTCCAGAACCAGAAGCCCAAATAGGCATGTGAAGTGTATTCCAAGATACCACACGAGACAGTATTAAAATGTTTTGGATAATATGGGTCACCCACTTTCCAACCTGAAATACTGGCTCATGGTCTGACAATAGCGCCGTGCCTCTTGTTTAAAATCTGCCACATCAGCATTGCACTTCTTGATGCCAGATTCTGTGTGAATCGGAATATGTTTTAGACTGCTGCAACAGTGAGATCTCAAACTACATTGGCTTAAGCAAAGCAGAAATTTGTGTTTCTATCTTGTGAGTTGATGGTTCAGGGCTTCTATCGTGGTTCCATGGTTCGAATGGTTCTTGTATCTTTCTACTTCATTGTTTTTAACGCGCTGCTTCCATCACGCAGTCTAAGAAAGCTCCTGTCCCAGGGTGGGTTACTCAGGAAACGGACTCTGAGACAGAGATCTGCAGACAGGCGTGTTAGTGGGCAGTGCTCCTGGGGTAAACCCTCTTGTAAGGGCGTGGGGAAGGCAGGACGGGGCAAAGGGCAGAGCTGAGCTGCGATGCAGTCACAACAGAGGACACAGCCACTCAGCTCTGGAGCTGGGGTGGCCTTCGAATTTGTCTCAGTTTAGACAAGGAGCTGGGCTTGTTTTCCCTCCAGTCATTGGATGCAGGCCCCCATTTGACACCTCTGGGGAGGAGGCCTAATTTTGGACAAAGTTTCGGGGAAAAGGCTCCGCTGAGCTGTGAGCAGATGATCCTCTTGGCAGTTGAGGGAAGAAGCACCTCAATTTTTAATAAGATTTTGTGTGTGTGTGTGTGTGTGTGTGTGTGTGTGTTTATAGAGAGAGGAGAAGGGAGGGAAATAGAAAGGCAGAGAAATACCATGTGAGAGAAAAACATCAGTTGGTTATCTTTTGTATGTGCCCTGACCAGGGACCGAACCCAAAACCCAGGCATGTTTCCTGACTGGGAATCGAACCAGAGACTTTTAGCTTTGCAGAATGATGCCCAACCAACTGAGCCACATGGTCAGGCCCAGAGTGCCTCAGTTATGAAGGAGGTATCAGGCAGTCTTCACTGGCATCCATAACCACAGTGTCCACGAGAGCTCCCGCAGGTCCTGCCACCAGCTATACCCACGCAGTGGAACACAGAAAGTCCCCACAACACTTCCACTCATGTCCTTTTGTCCTTCCACCTACCTGGAAGGGCCATGTGCTCAGATAAAAACCGGAGAAAGAAAGCAGAAGTGAATATTGAGTCTTTCGGAAGCCTCCGCCACATGTCCCTTGTCCATCTGCAGCCATCACCCCAGTTGCCTGTTCTCCCTTGGAACCCGGCTTCCTCCACTTCTGCATCTGTCTTTGCTCCAGCAGGCGTTCCTGGCCTCTCCGCTCGGACTGTCTCTTTCAGTTGCACGTGAACTAGCTCCCAGGGAAATACAAAGATCTTATTAGTTCATGTCATAGACCAAAGAGTGGATCTAACTTTAGGCCTGGATAGATCCAGGGGTTCAAATGATGTTACCAGACCTTGGTCTCTCTCCATTTCCTGACTCTGCCTTCTGCTGAGTTGGTTTCATTCTCCAGCGGCCTCCTGCCACATGGGGGCACAGAGGCCACTGACATGCCGGGCTCCCATTCCAACTCAGAGAAGAGCACGACCTTCTCTTCTTCAGTGTCCCTGTGGGGCTGTGTGCCCACCCCTAGACCTATTCCTGTCCAGGGGCTGGGCGCTCTGCATGTCCAGCCTTCATCAAGCCCTGCCACGTGCTTAGGGAAGTGAGACCCTGTGGGTCACAGTAATAGCTCACCCCAACCAGAAACACTTGCAGTGGGGGATAGGCATGCCCTAAAAAAAGTGGGGTCCTATGACTAAAAAGGAGGATGGGATGCTGATGTTGGGTTATCTCCTGGGCATCTCAAATATAACATGTCTTCAATGGACCTCTTGGTTCCCATCCCAGCCTCAAATATGTGCTGTCTCCACTTTTACCACATGGTAAATGGCACCTCCACGACCCTGTTGCTCAAGCCAGAAACCTGGAAGTCACCCTTACACGTGCTTTGCTCTCTACCCAGCATCCCACCTACCATTTCTACCAGCCAGGTGTCCTTGAACCAGCAGCCCCTTCCTCTACTTTCTCCACTGCCAACACGTCACTCAGCCTCCAGCACCTCTTTCTGTGCTATTCCCCGGGTCTTCCCCCATCTCTGCATGTTTGCTCTCACTCTTGTTGCTGTTTTTCATGGACAATCAGAGGCATTCTCCTGAAACATACAAATGAGACTGCATGTACTGTGATGACTAGGGGTGTACCTGGAACCAACGGGCCTCGGCGCAATGTATCCAGTTCTTATTTTCCACTGGGTGAGTCCCCGGCTAGAATCCACCGTCACTTATCACAGCACTTGCCTCCCGAAGACTCATGCAGTACCTGTTTTTCCCCCTACACTGGAAGCTCTGGGAGGGCAGGGGTCTTGCCAGTCACATACCCCACGGCATCCCAGACACTGCTTGGAGCACGTGGCCCTGGGGGATTGGGGAAGCCAGGCTGGTGTTCCTGGGAGGGGCAGGAAGGGGTTTGGAGCCAGCTTTTTCCCCACCGCACCTTGTATTTCCCAGAGATCTCAGAGTCCTGGGGTGGGAGGAGACAGCAGAACCTTTCTTCGTCTGAGCTCCCCACGTGGGAAAACACCCAGGGAGGAAGAGGAACACGGGAAGAAGGGCGGGGCCCAAGGAGGGAATGAGTCTGAGAGCAGAGGTAGGAGAACACAAAAGATAAGAAGGGCCAGCAGAATACAGGGTGGGGACATCCAGAGAGAGAGGGGGGCCTAGGGACATCAGGAGGTAGGGTTAGGGGAGGGGGAGGGGAGAGAAACCATCCTTTATGAATCGGCTTGGGGGCATCCCCAACACATTGGCTCAGGGAAGTCAAGACCGGACCTCCTGCCTTATACTGTGGCTTTCTCAGTCAGCCCAAGACCTCTGGGAAGAGAGTGGGGGACACCCAGTCAGAGGCTCCCCCAATCAGCAGCCCCCACAGTCCGTGGTGACTGCCCCCAGCAGCCTAAGTCAATGTTTCGTGGTGGCCTGAGCCCAGGAATGCTCTATCAGGACATGCAATTACAGGGGTTGGGTTACAGCCCCAGCTCTGGCGAGGGCTCCGTGGCAGGAGATAAGAAGGTGGCACCAGGAAGGGTTGTGTGCGTGCTAAATTGCGGGCTCCCAGCGCACCCCCGGGCCGGCTCACAAGGCCTCCATTGTTGGGGTCTGGCTCCCAGCCCATCGCCAGCCAGATAGGAGCTGCTGTTGTGACAAGGCAAGAAAAGTACACCCCAAGTTCGTGCAGATGCCGTTACCCCATCCTTATCAGGTGGAGGGAAGGGAGCTAGCAAAGCGAATGTTGATTCGGAGAAAAAAGGAATATTAGCGATCATGGCAAAAGTCAGTTCCGGCAGCGGGGATGGGGGTCAAAGGCGCTAGTCTGCCCAGCTGGGGTTTTTACAGTACACAGCTGGAGGCAGGATAGGACAGTCAGGAGAGCCCGGGGGTGGGGTGGGGGGAGGAGACCCCCAGTGAGCCAGCCCTGCATCGGGTGACATTGCGGGGCAGAAGCTAGGCATGTGCACACCGCTGCCTCGGACTTGAAGTCTAGTTAGGAAAACGTGGTGCATCTCCCATCCGATATAATCAAAAGCCTACCATGTGCAGGCTCTGTTCGTGGGTGCGGGGGTTCATGGGGCTGGTATTCAGGGGAATGTGTCCGAAACAGAGTCCTGAAGACTAGGGGAGCACAAGGTAGGTCAGACAGAGGGGAAGGGGTGGTGGCTCTGGGGTGGCCAGTCAGGAAAGGCTCTGAGGCTGGGGACTGAGGGATTGGGGCCAAGTATTCCCAGGAGGCCAGAATGAATCCCAGCTCCTTCTCCAGCCGGCTGATTCTAAGGAAGAAATGTTGTCACATGAACCACGGTGTTCTCATTCGTAAAATGGGGATGACAAGAGAAACCCTCCAACTGAGGATGGAAAGAGAACTCACATAAGCACTGAGCGCACTGCCAGCTCTTTGGCACACAGGAGGCCCCTGGGAAGTCACGAAGGCGAGCGAGTTGCAGCCATCAACTCAGGTGGCGGGGAGTCAAACGTGGGAGGGGAGACAGAGATGTGCCCGAGCCCAGTGGTGGTCTAGGATGGGGCTGGCTGGTGAGGAGCGGGGAAAGGAAGCTCTGAGGGGAGGAGGAGCATGAGCAAAGGAAAGGCAGCCCCAAGGAGCCCAGCCTGTGGTGGGGGTGGGGGTGGGGGTGGGAGTTGGGTCATTCGCATGCTCCTCCCCTCCCCTGCCCCCCACCAAAGGAACAAGCTGAAGGCAGTAACTGCAATCACTATTTAAAAACTCTGTTGTGTCGTTTTGACATGTCTTAAAATATAGTTTGGAAGAAAAGAGCACTTTAAGAATAAAAAGTTCCAGGAATGTGTCAGTGTGGAGAATCTGCTGCTCCCAAAGCAGTGACTAAAGAAGCCCATTCAATGGGGACTGGACGTTTATTAAGAGGAAAGACAATGGATGGGTGCAAGGCTGGATGCTGGGAAACCGCTGATTAGAAAGGGATGGTGGGGTGAACTCATGTCCTGTGCCTGCTCGTCATGTGCCAGTGCGGGTCCGAAACAAAGCTGCCACAGGCAGGAGGCATGGAGACACAGGGAGGCCTATTAGTCCACTCGGGCTGCCATAACAAAATGCCACAGACTGGGTAGCTTAAACAATGGACTGTTATTTCTCCCAGTTCTGGAGGCTGGAAGTCCAAGACCAAGGTGCTGGCTCATTGAGTTCCTGATGAGGGCTCTCTTCGCGGCTTGTAGACAGCCGCCTTCTCGCTGTTCCTGTTGTGGCCTCCCTCTGTGCAGGTGTGGAGAGAGAGCAATCTCTCCCGTCTCGTCCACTTCTCATAAGGACATCAGTCCTACTAGATTAGGACCCACCCATAGGACCTGATTTAACCTTAATAACTTCCTTAGAGGCCCCATTTCCAAATACAGCCACACTGGGTGGTTGGGGCTTTCGTGTATGGATTGGGAAGGGGGAACACAAACACTCAGTCCACAACAGAGGCCTTCTTTAGTGTGCAAAGAAATAAGGCGTTCCCTGGGATTCCCTGGGAAGGACTCACAGCTTTAGTCCTCCTCTTGGGGCAAACAATGCTGACCGTCCAAGCAGAGCTACAGATGGCCCGCTGCTCCCTGGGAGCTCTGAGACCAGTTCCCAGAGAAATTCTGAAATCAGAAGAAGAAAAACAGGTAGCTTCTGCTATCATTTATTATCAGTAGACATGTAATGATGGAACTACCTGGCTGTGCCTGGCTCTTTGGAGTTCTTGACATCTTAACCATCGTGAGTAGCAAGTCATCACGCTTCTTAGTTTAGGAAAGATGGTAATTCCAAGAGAAGTTCACTAGGATAGAAAAGAGCCCTGTGTTCCAACTTTCAATTATGAATGCCTTAGAAAACCCTAACTGGCTGGCCCACATAATGGGAATGTCGTTGCTGCTGTTTTTCACGCGGTGGCCGTCATGTGAAGGGCAGGTGCGGAACTCGCAGGGGAAAAAAAGTAACCCTTGATGGAGCCTACTACATGCCTGTTATTTATACACATTATCTGATTTATCTTCCTAGCAACCCTGGAAAATTAGTACTAGCCCCATTTATTTGTTGATTTGTTTGTTTGAAGGAAAGGTTAGGTGGACTTTTTTTTCCTTTCTGTTTTACCAAGCTGGAAACTGGAACTCAGAGAGGTTAAGTAACTAAGTGGAGGTGATCCAGCTGGTAAGTGATAGAACCAGGATTTGAACTGGAGTGCCCGTGTCCATTACACTCCTTGCTGCCCACGTCTTGCAAACCCAAACCAATGAGACCTAACAAATGGCACACATACAAGCGTTGGGCCACTTCATGCAGCCATATGTCAGCACACTTATGTGCACTCAGGTCTGTGCCTGGCCATAGCACTCTCTCTCCCTCATGGCCAGCCAGTGGGCTGTCTAGGTCCCAGCTGAGGACCATCTAGTGGAAGGGAGAATGTCAAGATAATCTGGCACGAGGTCAAGGTGACAGCTTTCCCCCTTCAGACCAGCAAGCACTCGCTCTATAATCACGGGTCCTTCTTTGCCTCAGCCTTTTGTAGAAAAAGGCTACATACACGGTTGGAGTTTCCTTTGTCTCTATTTGCCCAATCTTGCATGCTGGTCTTTATTTCAGATAAACAACATACTAATAATAATGAAGAAAATGTTGCATCATTTTATCTGATAACCTTATGCTCAATAAATATTTGCATTCCTTACTATAGAATGAGCAAAAATCACAAAGAAAGAAAAAGGCATTGGATTTGGAAGAAAGCAAGAAAAAATCAGTTTGCCTAGAACATGAGATTCGTGCGAATCTGCAGCAGAGAGTAAAGTGAGAAAAGCCGTACTCTGGTGCTCCGAGCAGGCCCTTGCAGAGAGTAAGGAACAATCAACAGTGACTGAGAGACTGAATGCATGAACCCACGTGGGAGGGGGGTGTGTTACATGCCAGAAAAAGTAGTGACGATGTCAAGTCAGAAATGGAGGGTGCGGTGATGGCATCGGCTTGGGTCGGCAGGTATTTGATTGGGTCAAGTGGCCAGCAGGCTGCAGCCTTGAGAACTTAGACTCACAGAGGCCACATTCTGATTCGATGAGGAATGTAAACTCTCCTCTCCAACAGGCAGGGGCCTGTGCCAGCCTCAGGCAGGGGCAGCTCAGCGGCAGACCAGCAGGCCCGGCCACCCCTCAGAGCGGCACTTTCACCAGAGGCCTCAGCTTGGTTTCACGCTAAGGGGCAGGACAAGGGCAAACCCAAATTCTCCCCTCCCCACCCCAAGAGTGGAGGGGGGCCCCCACTCCCCTAGGGTGCCCTAGGACAGGAGTCAGATCACCCTCTCAGAACAGGGTTCCCCTAGGCTCCTGACGCAGAGCCTCTGGGCTGTTTCCCGAACCTTCTGAAACAGGCGGCTGGGCTCCCAGTCCCAGGCTGCCAAGCAGTGTTGTGGGGAGAGGGAGGAAATAGGCCCCCATTGTCCCCTGGGCCTGGCAGCACAATGGGAGCCTGTGTCATGCCAGCAGCTGTATGTGGCTCTGACTGTGGTGGACACCTGCCTTGAAGAAGCACACAGCCTGGGGGACCTCGTCTGTTTTCATGGCCCTCCTGGTGGGACCTGTGGGCTGGCTCTCTGTGCCTGAGGGTTGGCCTGTCTCGGGGGGTGCTAGCTATTTCTGGCAGTGCATACATGTGTATTCTTGCCAGTAGGTGTGACCCAGTGCAGGTAAGTGGGTGTGTTTCTGTGTCTGCATGTGGAGACACACATCTGCCTGGGGCTGGTCTGGTGAGACAGCAAGTACGTACACATGGGCCTGTGTGTGTGCGTTGAGGGCAGGGAAGGCAGCCGAGCACGTGGGCGCACATGTGCTTAGCTCTTCTCCTCTGCCCACACAGGGTGTCTTCCCCAAGCACCAGGCCAGAGGGAAGGCAGAACAGGTGGTGATGAAACTTCACGGGCAGAAAAGTACTGGAAGATGGGGACCCGGGCTCTTTCCAGTGGAAATGCAGGCTCTGCGCAGGCGCACACAGACTCCCTGGATCTCCGGGCCTGGCTGCCGGCTTTACTGGGCTCCTCCACGTCCCTCCTGCCCTCTCTCTTCTGCTGCTGCTGCCCTGCATCCTGGATGATCAGAGACCCTCATCTGGGCTGGGGATCCTCAGACAGGGAGGAGCAGGAGGAAGGACAGGAATGGCTGAAGTTCTTCCGGGGTCAGAATGTTTCTCCAAGGGCTGAGCTGCCCGATTTGGCCTTACGTCCGTCCCTCCCACCCCAACCCCCACGAATCGGAGCTCAGCCCACCCAGCCTGCCCTGCCAACCTTGCTGGAATCAGGAAATGAGATTGCAACTCCTTTCAACTAAATCCAGCAAATATTTACAGAGGATCTTCCAAGCACAAGGCCCTGTAATGCTGGGGGCTGTGGGGAGAGGCTCTCTGCCAGGTCCCACCTCCCGGATAACTTCAGGTTCAGGGCGAGGAGGCCCCTACTTTAAGGTTTTGCTCCCTACCCACCCGTAGCTGCCGCCTGCATCCCAGCCCCCACCTCCCCGCCACAGGCCAGAAATGGAGGCCTGCCTGCTGAGGGTGCCTCCAGGAGTCTCCCGGAGAAAATGTTCTGCTGCCCCTTCCCGCCTCTTCGGTTCTCTACCCACCCTCCTGCACCCAGAGGACCCCTCTGAGGGACGGCTAAGGGAGGAGAGGGCAGAGGACCCCTGTCCCCTGATACTATTTGGTGTCAGGAGTTTGGGAGCCCGGGCTTGCTTTCTGATGAGAAGAAAAAGCTATCCCTCTTCCAAAGGGGCCC
This sequence comes from Glossophaga mutica, assembly GCA_039655065.1. Classification (NCBI taxonomy): domain Eukaryota; kingdom Metazoa; phylum Chordata; class Mammalia; order Chiroptera; family Phyllostomidae; genus Glossophaga; species Glossophaga mutica. Next base: position 143,485,105 of record CM077308.1, read on the forward strand.
TTCTGCTTTCACAGGCCAACTGGCAGGCAGGTGTCTCAGCTTCTCCTGAGAAGCTCCCTGCCTGTAGCCTGGTCTCTAAAGTGAAATATACAATAGGACCCTTTGGGCGAGGCATAAAAATATTGTCTTTTTTTTTTAATCTAGAAACTGAAGAAGGATTTACCAAATAGTTAATAAATGGATTGACACTGTGTGTTTCCTCAGCCTCAGTTTCAGAGGGCCCTGAGTCCTGGAAGGTTCTCTCAGAATCTGGGGGATCTTGGGGACAAGGGTGAGCTCCTCTGTGAGGAGTGTTTGGGGGTGCCTTCCCATTACCGCTCACGTCCAGCCAATAGCTTCGTTTATTACTTACTAAGTGCTCTGGCCTGTCCCCGGTGTGGTTGGTTATATAAAACACGATGCCTTCACAGAAGAATATTTTCCTAGTTTGTAAATGAGAGGGGTGTGACAGGAAACTCTTCCTTAGCCCACAGGTCTCCTGGGAACCCAATTTAAAGACAATTTATGCATTTTTTCTTTCACAGAAAGATGAATGGGTTCAAGATTCATTGACCTTCGCTATTAATACTGAATCCCAGGGAATACTTCAGACAAAAAGAGTCAGTTCTAGTAAGCTATAAGGGACATTGTAACACTAAGGGAGGAAGCAGTAGCATTTCGAATCCAGTGTATGCTAAAGAGAGAGCACTTTGAAAATGGTTATTTGGAAATGTTTTCATCACAAGGTATTCTAAGTACTGAGAACTCTGTAAACATGTCACCTATTAAAAACTCTACCAAATTAAAAAAAACAAGCTTGAAAATTTTTCTAAATAAAGAGTGAGAATTTTGAATCTGATTGTTACAAACACAAAACCACAAAACCTTCCAATTATTTTGTAAGAATAACTGAAATCAGGAACAGTGGCAATTGACTAGTGAAATGTCAGTTAAGTTGCACAATGGATGAATGGAAGTGATTTATTGGGCATAGTGCAGGATCGAGGCCTGTCATTTGGCTGGGTATCTCTTATAGCTATGGTCATTATTAATACCAAGAATCAAAATAAATTGAACTACATATTCAAATCGCTGTCTCACAAAGTATTAAATATTTAAAATGTAATGCATGCAATCAGATAGAACAATGAGCATTTTAACAGAAAGAACCTTGATAGCATCCCTGAGCCCGTGGATGGAGCCAGCTCGGGTCTGTCCTACTTCAGACTCCTGGCTACATGGGATAACAAATATCCTTACTCTCGCATGTCTGGTAACAGAGAGATTCCTTCTATCTTAGTCTCTAAGCCAGCTTGAGTCTAAATTTCTACCACTTGCAGCTGAAAGCTTTCTGCACAACCACTTTAAATTGGCCTGCCTGTCCTCGGGTTGCTTCCAGCCTAAGGGCCTCTCTGGGCCTGAGTCCTGGGGTGGGTCACACAGGAGACCCTAGGGACAGTTCGTGAGATTGGAGCATCAGTTTGGACTCACCCTCTTTAGTGGATCTGTGAGAAAACAGAAAAACCTTTTAAGATAACTAGCTAATACTTATTGAGCATTTACTATATACTAGGCTCTGTTCTAAATGCTTTGCATGTGTCGTTTCATTTCAACTTCCTAACATCTGATGAGGTAATGCTATTGTTATCCTGCTTCCATGTGAGGGCACTGAGGTATAAAAAATGTGTCCAAAGTCATCGAGCTTGCAAGCATCAGAGCTGGCATTTGGACCCAGGTTGTCTTGGTTTAGGGTTCTCACTCTTAACTACTACATGGTCTCTGATCCCCACGCTCTTGTTTGAAAGAGAGAATCTTTCTTACTCATGGTGATTCCCTGCTTAGAGAAATTTCTGTCTGGCGCCTTAGACCACTCGGCCATCCTGACACCCTGAGAAATTTCTGTTTATTGAGTTTCACTTACAACAACCCATAAACTTCTTTCTATCTGGCAGTGACAACAATAATGGCCCATCCACCCATATTTGCAGACACAAGTCCCAAGCTTGGAATTTGGCATCTTGAACAGAACAGACACCCCAATTATATTCCTCCATGGACCATCAAACAGCAAGTCAAAGACTGCCCCAAAATCTTTTCTAAAGTTCCCATGACAATCTACCCAAAAAGGACTTTCAAACGCTGCCACTTCAGTGCGAGTGCTCCTGTACCTTATGAACCATTGTAAAATTAAGGCAGAAAAAATACATACGCAGGAAGCGGCAGCATAATAGGCAGCTCTGGAGTTGGGCGAGCTTGGACCACTCCTGGCTGGCCACTGGCTAACTGAGTGAACTTGGACTCGTCGTTTAACCGTTTGTGCTTTAGTGTCCTCATCTGTAAAGTAAAAAAAAATCAAAACATTAGTTTATCCGTCACATGGATGTTAACAAGATTAAATTAGTCAATATTTGCAAACAGTACCTGGCAGAGTATATACAGAACTCTTGCAAATAGCAAGAAGATAACCCAATTTAAAAATAGGCAAAGAAATTAAACAGACACTTACTTCATCATGTAAAATATATGGAGAAGAGATGCTCAGCCTCGTTAGCAATTGGGGAATTGCAAATGACAACCCCAAGGAGGCACCACTTACCCACCAACTACGATGGCTACAGTTTTACAGACTGGCAATACCAAGAGCTAAGGAACTGGTGAAGCAAAGAAAACTTTCAGATCTTGCTGTAGCTAGTGTAGCTACCTAGCAAAAACAGTTTGGCAGTTTCTTATAAAGTTAAATATTCACATAACAAGTGATTCAGTAATTCTTCTTCTATTTACTCAAGAGAAATGAAAATACAAGTGCATGCAAATACCTGTTAAGGAATTGTTTGTAGCAGCCTTATTCCCAAATGTCTCAAACCAGAAACAACCCAAATGTCCAACAACTGGTGAAAGGAGAAACAAACTGTGCAATGTCTGTACAAATGGAATACTACTTAGCAATGAAAAAAAGTACCTGCTATACAACATGGATGAAACTCAAAAGCAGTATGCTCAGGAAAAGAAGCCAGACACAAAAGATTATGTACTGTGGTTCCACTTGTGGGACATTCTGAAAAAAGGCAAAACTACAGGGACAGAAATTAGACTAATGATTCCTGGGGTTTGGAAGAAGGTGACTGGAAAAAGGCATGAGGAAACTTTTGGGGGTGATGAAAATATTCTATACTTTGATTATGATGGTGGTTACATGCCTGTATATATTTGTCAAAATTCATCAAACTGTACATTTAAACAATGAATTTTATTGTATATAAATTACATTTTAATAAGCTTGATATAAGAAAAACAAATAATGCTTAGCACATAATGTTCCATAAACCTTTTATTTTTTAAAGTATATTTTACTGATTATGCTCTTACAGTTGTCCCATTTTTTCCTCCACTTTATTCCCTTCCACCCTGCACCCCCGCCCCACTAGCATTTCCCCCTTAGTTCATGTCCATGGATCATACATATATGTTCTTTGGCTTCTACATTTCCCACACTATTCTTAACTTCCCCCTGTCTATTTTCTACCCACCATCTATGCTACTTATTCTCTGTATCTTTTCCCCTCTCTCCTCCTCCCACTCCCCGCTGATTACCCTCCATGTGATCTCCATTTCTGTGATTCTGTTCTTGTTCTAGTTTTTTTGTTGTTGTTGTTTGTTTGTTTTAGGTGCAGTTGATAGTTGTGAGTTTGTTGTCATTTTACTGTTCATATTTTTGATTATCTTCTTTTTCTTCGATAAGTCCCTTTAACATTTCTTATAATAAGGGCTTGGTGATGATAAACACCTTCAATTTGACCTTATCTGGGAAGCACTTTATCTGCCCTCCCATTCTAAATGACAGCTCTGCTGGATAGAGCAATTTTGGATGTAGGTCCTTGCCTTTCATGACTTGGAATACTTCTTTCCAGCCCCTTCTTGCCTGCAAGGTCTCTTTTGAGAAATCAGCTGATAGTCTGATAGGAACTCCTCTGTAGGTAACTGTCTCCTTTTCTCTTGCTGCTTTTAAGATTCTCTTTTTATCTTAAATCTTGGGTAATGTAATCGTGATGTGCTTTGGTGTGTTCTTCCTTGGGTCCAACTTCTTTGGGACTCTCTGAGCTTCCTGGACTTCCTAGAAGTCTATTTCCTTTGCCAGATTGGGGAAGTTCTCCTTCATTATTTTTTCAACTAAGTTTTCAATTTTTTGCCCTTCCTCTTCTCCTTATGGCACCCTATGATTCAGATGTTGGAACGTTTAAAGTTGTCTTGGAGGTTCCTAAGCCTCTTCTCATTTTTTAAAATTCTTTTTCTTAAAATAAAATAAAATGTTTATTTTTTAAAATAAACATTCATTCTGTTCCAGTTGAATGTTTATTTCTTCCTTCTGCTCCAAATCATTGATTTGAGTCCTGGTTTCCTCCCCTTCACTGTTGGTTCCCTGTATATTTTTCTTTATTTCACTTTGTATAGACTTCACTCTTTCCTCTATTTTGCATCCATAATCAGCCATTTCTGTGAGCATCCTGATTACCAGTGTTTTGATAGGTTAGCTATCTCTACATCACTTAGTTCTTTTTTTGGAGTTTTGATCTGCTCTTTCATTTGGGCCATATTTCTTTGTCTGGGCACACCTGTTACGTTGTAAGAGGCGGAGCCTTAGGTATTCACCAGGGCGGGGCAAGTCACAGAGCTGCGTTGTGGAACTGTATGCAGGGGTGTGATTCTGAGAGGGAACAATGCTGGCTGCTTGGCTCTCAGCCAGATTTCAGCCACTTGCCCTGATACCCACAAGCAAATTGGACCTTTCTGGTGCTGATTCCTGGGTGAGTGGCTTTGCGTACATTCTAGGATCCCGTGGGTCTCTCCAATGAACTCTCCTGCGAGGCTGGGAGTTTCTCTTGGTGCCTCAACCCCCTCAGGTTGTTATAGTCAGAGGTTTTGAGGCTTTCTTTTCCTGCACTGGAACCTTGGGTTGTGGGGTCTGTCGCACTCCCCAGTTGTTCCTCACAGTCTGTCTGCACGCAAATGTGGGACCACCCAGTCCTCCAGCCACCACCTTGCCCCGGCTGCTCATCTCCACCCCTCCCACCAGTCTGAATGACTGTTTCTTCTTTAACTCCATGGTTGTCAGACTCCCATGCAGTTCAATTTTCTGGGAGTTCTGGTTGTTTTGTTTTTAAATTTATTGTTGTCCTTCTTCTGGTTGTGCGAGGAGGCAAAGTGTATCCACCTACACCTGCATCTTGGCCAGCAGTCCTGCTCCATAAACAGTTAATCAAGCAAATATTTTAAAGCACAGAAAAAGTCTAGAAGCATACACCCAAAATATTCCTGGATAATCTTCAAGTAGCAAGATTATTGTGATTTTTTTACTTTCTTCTTTGTCATATGCAAAAATAAACAGAGTTTTTTTAAAAAATAGAAATTGAAAACTGATTCTAAAGTCCATATGGAAGTACCAAGAACCTAGGGTAGCAAAAACAACTTTTGAAGAACAAAACTGGAGAACAAACACTAGCCAATTTCAAAATTTACCATAACGCTGCTGTAAATCAATATGGTCTGATATTGGCGTAAAGAGAGACAAATGGATCAATGGAACAGAATCAAGAGACCAGAAATAAACCCACACTTCTATGGACAAGTGATTTTCAACAAAAGCGCAAAGGCAGTGTGGTGCAAAGGGACCGTCTCTCCAACCAATGGTGCTGGAACAATTACATGTCCATGAGCAAAGAAGTAAACTTCAATCTGTGCTTTGCACCATACACAAAATAGAGTTCTCAAAAATGGACTATAGACCTAAATGTAAAACCTAAAACTATAAAACACCTAGAAGAAAATCTCTGTGACTATGGGGTAGGCAAAACTTCCTTAGGTATAGCACCAGAAGAAGCATGACCCATAAAAGAACAAATTGATGAATTGGACTTCATCAAAATCAAAAAGTTCTGCTCTAGCACTGTTAACAAAATGAAAAGAGGAGCCACAGGTTTAGAGAAAATATTTGCAAATCATGTATCTGAGAAAGCAGTTGTGTCCAGAATATGTAAAGAACTCTCAAAGAAATCATCTGGTAAACAATGAATAAATTATTTGAGACACAACTAATGCCTATTAAAATGACTGAAATGAAGAGGACTGGCCAGACCAAGTTTTGGCCAGGATGTGGAGGGACTGGAACTTGTGTACGCACATAGCTGATGAGAAAGTAAAATGGTACAACTTTTTGGCAGTCTCTTAAAAAGTTAAACACACACCTATCATGTGATCCAGCCATTCCACTCCTAAGTATTTACCCACAGAAAAATTAAAGCATATGTCAGCTCAAAGATTTATTCATGCACACAGCAGCTTTATTTATAATAGCCAAGTACTGGAAACAACCCAGATGTCCAGCAACAAGTGAGTGGATAAACTCTGGTATATCTATACAGTGAAATATTACTCCACATTAAAACGGAGTTAGCTATTGACACATGCTGCAACGTGGATGAATCTCAAAAAATAATTATGCTGCGAAAAGTAACTGAGGTAAAAAGGAGTACGAGTACATGTTCTATGATTTCATTTACACAAAATTCTAGAAACTTCAATTGTCTGGAAACGGAAAGCAGATCAGTGATTGAGTATAGGGGAGATGAGAAAGGGGTGGGAGGAAGGAACTACACAGGAGGAGACTTTTCGGGTGATGAAAATATATATTTTCTTGATTGTGGTGATGGTTTCAAGCATGTGTAAATATGTCAAAACTTATCACATTGTACACTTTAAATATGTGCAGTTTATTATAGGTCAATTATACCTCAATAAAGTTATTGAAAAATAAACAGAGATTACTTTTGTAACACAATAAATTTCTTTAAAAGCAGAAATATGAGACTCAGGACAATGTATATCATACATATTTTTGTGGTTAGTTATTGTGTGGCCCTATTTAATTATCCATGTACTACTTAGAAACTTTGTAATGTACGTATTATGGGTATACCATTATAGATACTTGAGTTTGGTTTTGTGGTCGGTTCTATAAAAATTTGTAAACCAGGCTCTTGGCCAGGAACGTAATCCTGCATTATAACATTGTTTCTGTGGAAAGATCAGAATTGGCTTACGTTACATTGGCGTGGTTCCTTCCCGCTGCCCCCAGGATCTCTTTTCTCAAATCCATCTGACACACTCTGGCCAGACTCATTTTAAAAACAAAAAACAAAGATTAGATCATGTTACTTCCCAGTTAACCCCTCAGTGACTACGAATGGTGAAGTCTGAACTCTAGAGCATGATATCCAAGGCCCTTGACAACTGGCCCATCTCCCTCACCAGTCCCAGCTCCAGAACCGCCCCATCCGTTACGCATCTGAACCATCTGTCAGGTGTTTTCACCACTTTTCACCGGTGCTCAAACTTTCCAACTGCCAGGTATGTCCTTCCCTTTCCCCTCACTTGTGCATCTGGACAAGTCTCTCTTCCTTCCAGACTCATTTCAAACATCACCCCTTCTTGAGAGTCTTCCCAGATTTGCACCAAAAGAGAAGTAATCACTCTTTTCCACTGCACTGCCATAGCACCTTACACCCACGTCTACTAGAGCACTTATTTCATTATCCTGCAGTAATTTGTATGCATCTTTATCCATCAGGTTGCAGGCTCAGCTGCCATACCAAAAACAGTGACCCCAACACCCCTCCCTGCTGATAGCAGTGGTTTCAGTAAGTTTATTTCTCTCTCACATGAAAGTCCTAACTGGCATGCTGGCTGGCTCAGCTCTGCAATGTTGGGATCCAACCTCCTGTCTCGTCGCTCCATCCCCCTCAGAGATTTGCCCTCCCGTGCATGGACCCGCATTGCTCTCCACGGTGTCTACCGCATGGCTCTCCAACAGCCAACCCAGACAGGGGGAGGGACAGGAGAGAGAGTCTCTGCCTTTTTATGACATCATCCAGAACTTGTATCATCACCTTGTTCGCATCCCATGGGCCAGAACTTAGTTACAGCCACATACAACTTCAAAGGAGACTGGGAAATGCAGCTTTATCCTGGGCAGCCGTGTGCTTCCCTCAAAGTTGGGCATTATATCATTATGAGAGGGAAGGCAAGAATGGCCCTGGGATAAGAGAGGAGTCTCTGCCAGTCCACCCCTTTAGCCACCCAACTATCTGCGCTCACCCTTCTTTTCATATGTAAAACACAAATACCGCCTTGCAAGGCGCATAACTTCAAGGACCCTGCTGTCCTGCTAAACACATCCAGCACCTCAACTGGGTCTGGGCGTGGTTACCTGTGGCCTGGAGACCCACACGCTAAAAGACAAATGCTCTGCTCCCCCACCATCCTCCAACAGGCGCTGGTGGAGCAGGAACCACGCACACAATTCAAAAGCAGCAACTCTTACTCAGAGAGCCAAACAGTGGGAACAGCCCAGATGGCCCCAGTCCATAGTGATTAGCCAAGCTTGCCAGGTAGAAGTCATGAAGACTCCTTGCCCTTCTGTTTTCTGGAAGTAACCCCCTTGTCCACTGTCCTCCTTGGCCTGTGGCTTTGCCCCCTGGGAGGCTATTACTAGGTCACTGTCCCCTATAACCATGTCTGAAGTGGGCATTGAAGAATATGCTCCTCTCAGGCTTCCAGACTCTTTGCTTCTAGTCAGTAACTCCAGCCAAAGGTCTTGTCCTGACAAAGTTTGTCAGGCTGAAAACTCCGGCTGTATTTTTACTGGCTTCCGTGCTCTGCCCAGACCCCTGTCTGGGCTTAATGGCTGTTATCTCCAGGCCATCTGAGACAATGGGCTTGGGTGGAAAGGGAACACCCTTAATCTGATCTTGGCTGCTGGGCTGCCTCCCATTGTCTGGCAGAGAATTCTTCACTAGGTAAGCTTGAGAAAGGCTCAGCACCACCCTCTTAACTCCTGCTAAGGCTGACTTCTCAGAGCCAACTTAGGTCACTGCTTCCATTTGGGGCGCAGAAGCAGCTGGCTTCTATCTCTGCAGGACCCCACATTTCCAGACCCGCAGCCAGCCCAGATTGTAGGCAGCCGATAGGGGTGCCCTCTTAGCAGAATCGCACTCTCTTCCATCTCGGCTTGCAGTCTGGCTAGGTCTAACCTGAGTTCATTTCCCTTTTCTAGGAATCTGCTGAAAGCAGCAAGAAGCCATCAGTATTCACCAGTTAGCAAGTTCTCCTAGAGTTAGCAAGTTCTCCTAGAGCAATAGGCTCCGAGCACATGGGATCTTCCTGTCAAGTAGGCATCACAGAGCACAACGAGAATCACCAGCTTTCCAGTCTGCGTGTCCGTGTCTGCTCCACCTGACTGTGGAGCCAATGCCACATGTGTGAGTGTTTTTATGACGGTGCTTCACCTCCACGTAGTCTAATTAACTATGGAATCGATTCTGGCAGCTAGTGCTGAGAGACCAAACATTAACAGCAGCTTAAACAAGGTGGCAGTTAATTCCTCTCTCATGAGAGTCTGAGCTAGTGCACTGGTTCTGTTCCACGAGGTCGTCGGGGCTCTGGGCTTCTTCTGTGCTGTTCCATCATCCCAGGAGGGAGTCACAGCATGGCTCACCCCGAAAGTCTCATTCCAGTGAACAGGGAGGGGGAGGGGCAGGGGAGGGGGCAATCTGGAAGTCGTGCACCTCACTCCCGTTCCTTTTTCTTGGCTCGTAGGACTACACTGGTTGAGAGGGAGGCCAGGAAATGCAGTCTCGGTTCTGAGCTGTTCTATCACAAAGAGAGGGAACGGCGGGGCGGGGGGGGGGGGGGGTTGTGATGCGGGGAGATGATTGGTCACCCCTGCCTCAGCCTGTCTTGCCTCAAGAGAACTCTTTGAGGCGCAAGGACCTCGTCTGACCATCTTCACTCTCCGTAGGCCCAGCCGAGTGCGCAGCACGGGGTTGGGAACTATCTGTGTGCAACTTCAGTTTTCCTAGACCACAACCCAACCCCACCATGACAGGCACGTGTAGCCTGCTTTGTGTGTGACAGGCACCTGCCCTGATGTGACCCAGGGGTCCCTAGCCTGCGTGTCCTCAATTTCTCCAGCCTTGCGGAGTCACCCCGCCATGCCCAACATTCCTGAGGGCTTGGCACAGCACACAGTTTGTCCCTCCCAACTCTCCGAGGCCTTTCGCTCGTCAGCGCGACCCCAACCCTGTGCCTGCCGTCCCGTATCACACCCTCAGAATGTGGCGGTCACTCCCCACCACGGGGAATTCCTCTGCTCTGGTGCTCCTGCTGGTCCCTGCTCCGTCCCACATGGTATTTCCCAAGCCTTGTCTTCAGACACCCAGTGTCTCTCCCTTCTCACCTATTCCTCAGTCCCTTGGACACTCGCCTGAGCTGTCCTCACAGCCTCACAATTTCTCTCCTTTGATCCTGCAGCCAGTTTGGCTCTTGCTTCATCTCAGCCAGACCCCTCCAGGTGGCTTGGAAGCATTCAGTTGCCTAAACCCCAGAGGCCCACCACTATGCTTCAACAAGCAAAAAGGCCATCGCCCCCCAGGTGGTGAGGCACCTCAGGCCCAGAGGTTAAGCCACCCTCCGAGGCTGCACAGCAGCTGAGAGACAGGGCTGGCCCGCAGGTTGGGCTCCAGTGCCCCTGCCTGGGTGATAACCGCATTGTCTTGAGTCATCACGGAGTGTTCTGTGACATGAGTCTTATTTCCCCTGTGCACAGCTTCCAAGGGACAGTGCCTAACCAGGCTGGGCCCACCTGTCCTGCCAACTGACTGAAACGGTCGTTGTGGTGAAAACCACTGTGTGCAGGGCACACTGCTCCCTGAACGCTCTTAACAGTCCCCTAAACCTCCCCGCCACTGCAGCCCCAGATTCCCAAGCCCTCCCCACCCTGCGGCAGGGTTGATGGTGGCGGAGGGGAGCAGGTGGGGGTGGGGAGGGGAGGGGAGGGGCTGGGTCGAGGGGGTCGGATTGAATAGCTGCTTTCTTCTCAGAGGCTTCCTTACCCCCCAGTCGTCACTGATTAACCCTCCAGACCAGATAACCTCTCCATGGGAGGAAAAAACTGTGTGTTTAGCCTGAGTCATAAAACATCAATATTGACTTCTCACAGGTGAAGCCAAAGGGGAAATGGAGGGGAGGCGGGGGGAGGGGGGAGGAGACTCACCTTCCCCCCACCCCCCAAAGGCCTGAGATATCCAGGCCACCACCCCCCCCACCCCGCCCCCGTCCACCCACCCGGCCTAATTCCCTGGGGAGAACGCTGAGTGATCAGGTTTCGGCATCTGAAGAAGCTGGATTCCCACCTGCTTCCACCTCTGGGGCATCCGGGAGCCAGAGGCCCGGGCCCCTCAGGACTGTTCTATTCTCTGCCCTCCACTGCCTCATGGGGCCCAGCAGATGAGAGGGTTGCACAGGTCATGGGTCTGTCTGGAACCAGACTGTCTCTGCTCTGCTGTGTCCCAGCTCTGGGGCTTGGACAGGTGACTGACTTGAGCCTCAGTTATCTCATTTGTCAAATGAGGGTAGTAATAGCACTCAGTTCACAGGGCTGTTTAGGATGGTCAAGCGAGATCACTTATGCTTTCTGTGAAGCGCTAGGAGCTGGAGTTCCCATAAATAGCATAATGGGCTCTCTCTCTTGCTTGCTTGCTTTCTCTCTCTCCTTCCCCTCCTATCTCTTGATACACACATCACTTTCAGGGAGGGTTTCAGGACTATGGGAACAGTGCAAGCTAAGGCACTGACTGACTCACCCAGGGCCAGGCATGGCGGTCCTTCCCTGGGTCCTTCCCTCTGGCCCAGAACAAATCAACCCCTGCCCCCCACCCCCACATTTGCTCTGGCTGGTGTTTTTCATCGGAAAGCCTGAGGAGGGGGGGTCTGTGGCCACTTGCTGCTTGGGGTGGGGCCCCTGGACCTAAGAGTCCAGCTATGTCCTCCTCAGGGCACCTCACACCTTCATCCCAGAGTCTTCTCTCCATCCTCCATCTCCTTCCTTTTGGGGGCAAAGGTGTTTCTCCTGCCTCTCCCTGTCTTTCTGGAGGATCAGAATGAGGAGGTTCCCCAAGGAATTTTCAGCCGCCCTGGGCTGGGCGCTTTCCCTACCTCACTTAATACTAGGTTCGGGGAACAGTGGGGAAGGATTCAGGCTTCCTCGATCCTCACCCACGGCTAGGGTCCTCTCCTCCCCCAGCCCAGGTGAACCCCACCTGATGCTGTGGGAGGCCAAGACTCTAGTGGGGAGGGCCTCCCTGCAGGGTTTGGACCAGACAAAGGCCCCTCTGTCTCCCTAAGCTGCCATCTTGGTGGGGCGGGGGAGGGGATGTTACTGGCCTTTCAGTCACCCCAGGGTGGCAAACACCCCCTCCTCCAGCAGGGCTCTGGAGTGGCTGTGGGCCCAGCAAGGAATTGGGTGGAGATAAGCCTGGAGCAGGAGGCCAATGGGTGGGGTTTGGCCACAGGCCCGTATTCAAGCCTCAGCTCCATGCCTGTGAGCAAGCATGGATAGAGGCTGAGGGACTTCCCCGCCGGGCGCTCCTGCAGCTGTTTGCCACGGGGCTAATGGGGGCAGCTCTCAGCCCACTCCTTTCTCCCGCCTTCCTCTCCATCTATCCTTGCTTCCCTCCTTAGAAAATCTGCTGAGTGTCTTCTGTGTGCCAGGTCCTTTTTTTAGTGTCCTCTATCTCTCCCCATTCCCCAAATTTCCACTCCTTCTCGATGCTTTCGCTTCTACTATTTACACAGTCTTAGAAACGCTTCCTGAATCTCCTTCTTCATCCAAGCAGTCCTCCCGGAGACAACCCCCAATTCCAGCCCCCCCCCCACTTTCTCCTATACCGATGTTCCTCTGTGCTTCTCGTCCCTTCCTGTACCTGTGCTGCCTCCTTAGCTACACGGTGAGCTCCTTGGGGGCTGGGAGGCATGACTTCCCCCTTCCCCCCACCATGGGCAACATTAGTAGGTTTATTGGCAATGCCATCCTCAGCCACAAATCAGGCAAGAAGTTATTTTCTTGCAGAACAGCAATTCGAGACAACTTCTACGTCAGACAGAAAATTCCAGATACCTCCCTCCAGCCAGCTGTGCAAGATGTCTGACTCTTTATCATCACCCCCCCCCCCCCCACATCTAGCCCAGCCAGTACGCTCCCAGGTCTTGGAGCAGAAAGGACGTTTCTGGCCGATCAGTATGGCTGGCTGCCTACCTGATCCTAAGTGCAGTACCCACTTGCTCCCTGTGGCCACCCCAGGTTCAAGGCTGGGTGCCAGGGGCATCCTTTCCCAAGCAGCGACCTCCTGCTTGCCTGGCTATTCTTGCCCCCCTTTCCTGATATCCTCTCATCTCTCCCCTCTTTTCACACTCCCACCTTCCCAACCTCTTCAGCACCAACCCACCTGTCCCTGCCCAGGTGACCAGGTGACCTGAAAACAAGAGTTCACATGTAACACACAGACTCACCACTGCCTGCGCTACACTGACCACTGAAATGTTCAAGGTGAACCGGAAGCTGTTAGAGAGAGGGCACACCAAGGGTGGCAAATTGGCTTTACATAAGGCTATCCTAGAACAAGGTTGTAGGGACCCACAGCACCCACCGGCCCCCAGCTGAGAGAAGAAAGTGAGTGACAGTTGGGGGCTGGTGTTGTCCGAGTTGGGTGCAGGGGAGTGGGTCCACTAGGCAGCCTTCTTTAAAATATTCTGCCTTGTTGTCTCATAAGGGTCCTTATTCTCATTGAACCAAGGACAGCAATTTAGAGTCTAAAACACATGGCAGCTATCCTTAAGGAACTCAGGAAGGGGGGAGTGGCAGGGGGCGGGGCTGTGAATTCTGAGGTTGGGGGGACCAGCGGACACACACACTTCTTCCCTCTGTCCTTCTCCTCAGAGGCCCCTGTGCCACTAAGACTCCATCCTGGGCCCCAACTCCCCTTGGTCCTGTCACGGGCACCCTTGCTTCCATTCCCTGCTGACCTCCGTGCCCCCACCCCCAACTTCGCCCATGGCCTGGGCCAGCTCCACCAGCACCAGCGGACACCCACCCCTTGCCAAGAGTGGGCTGGCCCACCCCAAGGACAGGAAAGGAAGAAATGAGGAGGGCTCCTTGGGTTCTCCTTGACTGAAGGAGCAGAGGTGTCCAACCTACGGTCGGCCCGTGGTCCGCACACGGCCCAGGATGGCTATGAATGCAGCCCAGTGCAAAATCATAAATTTACTTAAAAACTTTTTTTTCTCATGTTTTTGTTTGTGTTTGTGTATTTAGTGTGTGGCCCAAGACAATTCCTCCTCTTTTTCCAGTGTGGCCCAGACACGACAAAGGGCTGGACACCCCCGGTGGAGATTGAGGTACAAGTCACGTTCATCAGCTGAAGGGTTCTCACCATGCTGAGAGCTGTGTAATTTCTTTTGTCATTCATTCGTTCTAACACTCTCTCTCCCCTGCCCCTAACGAATGTTCTCGGTAACCCCCTTCTCTAGACAGGGGCACTGAGCAGCTCCTGGGGGCTTAGGATGTGGGCAAGAGCTGGGGGTGCGGCAGGCCCGCAGGTGGGGAGATTCCAGCAGGGGGCTGGCAGTAGCGATGGCCGCAGAGCTGGGGTGCCCTCCCAGGGCGAGCTCCTGACTCCTCCTCCCCAAGAGGGTTTCCTGACTGCTGACTCCGGCCAGCAATCGCCAATCCCAGCGCGATGGCGCCACCTGCTGTGGGGAGGGAACAACACAACTGACTCCACAGAGGGGTTGAGAATTTGGGGTGTGGGTAACTCCTTCCTCAAGGAGCATAGCCTCTGTTTGGGGTTAGAGGAAACAGTCTTCAGTATGAGGTCACCGCCTGTCACCTCCAGGTGCCTCTCAGGTGGCCATCATGCTGGACAGCCAGTTTCTTTCTTCCTCACTTCCCAAGTCCCCAGACTGCTACTCAGGCCCAGGTGGAGTGGGCCTGGAACCCTGTCCAGGTCTCCTCTTCGGCAGGACCTCCCTGGTTCGCTGCTCCCAGCCCTGGGCCTGCTTTACTTCGGAGGCCCTGTGGCCACAGCCCCCTAGTGGCCTCTCCATCACTGTCAGTTCTGGCCCCGCACTTCCCAATGCTGTGTTCCACCAGACTGTGCACCCCTCTGAGATGAGAGCTGGCCCAGTAGGCGTGGGACCAGCTGCTGGGGCCAGGAGGCCTTCCAAAGTGGAGGGTCTGGGTCGTCGTCAGTCTCTGGGCACAACTGGGGACTGCTCGTCCTTCTGCAGACCTCTTGGACTTGTTCTCGCCTATCTCTCCCAGTTCCACTCCCACAGGCAGAGCCCAGGCTGCTGCCATCTCTTCCTGGACTTACCCTCTCCAGACCAACCGCCCTGCTGCCGGTCAGTCACTTTAAATTTCCAAGCTGATCCCTTTGTGCCTCTGCTTAAGTTCCTGCATAATGTCCCTGTTGTCTTCTGGAAGGAATCCAAGCATGCCACCAGCCAGCAGGGATACCCCTCTTCTAGCCCCTCCAGCATCACGTCTCAACACCCTCCCAGATGATCCCTCTATGCCTTTGCTGGTTTTCCAGCCTAGAAGAGCCTCCCTTGCTTGACTTATCCCTCCTGCTCTTCAAAGTACGGCTCAGACCTCACCTCCTGTGAGAAGCCTTTCCAGACCATCCCGGCCCTCTCTCAGGAGGATGTGCTCTTCATGTAGTCATAGCCACTGGGAGATCACCGAGGACAGGGAGCTGGCCTCTGCAGTATGTACGAATGAATGAACGAATGAATGTGGCCAGGGATGACAGCCAGGAAGATGGTGCACTCTCCAACAAAGGACCATGTGCCCCTGCCCTGGGTTTCCTGCCCTGCCCCTCCCTCTGAGCCTTGCCCCTCACTTGAACACCCCTTTTCTTGCCTCACTTCTAGGTCCCCCAGGACTACCCTGCCTCCCCCATGCCGGAAGCTCCCTAGCAGTCTCTCTCCAGTCACAGAGTGCCCTCTCCGCAACCCCTAGTTGTCTAGTAGGCAGGAACCAACCCCCTCACTTGGCTGGGCCCCCACAGGCTTCCCCATCTGACCAGTGTGCAGGTACCAGGCTACCTTCCACAAGGAGGAGCCCCTCTGGGCAGGACAAGGGGCCAGGGATTCTCCTGCCCATTCGCAGGAAGCCTCTTGCTCGGTCCTTAGAAAGTCCAGTCACTTCTCTTGGACCTCAGACATCGTGTTCTGTGGTAGGGACATCTCATCTGCCCTGCAATGTTGCAACTTTTTGAGAGGAGAGGTCACACGGAAGGTGCAACTTCTGAGGCTAGGGTATCATCAAAGACATTGCTGTTTCAGATGACTGACTTGTGGAAGGAGCCACCCCCGTATCGTGAGGACGCTCAGGCAGCTTTGTACAGAGGTGCAGGAGATGAGGCGCAGAGGCCTCGCACCTATAGCTCCGACTGACCGGGAATGCCTCGGAGGCAGAGCTGCCAGCCCTGGTCAGGCCTTCGGATGACCACAGCCCAGGCCCACGTCTTGGCTGCAGCCTCAGGGGAGACCCTGAGCCAGAAACTGCTTGTTTGTTGAACTGCCTCCAAATTCTGACCCACAGGAAGAATGTGAGATAATACACGTTTACTGTTGTTTTCAGTTGCTAAGTTTTGGAGTAACTTATTATGCAACAATGGAGAGTTAATACAGATTTGATGATTTTATGGTTCTTAATTCCTGGCCAAAAAGAAACACACAGTGAGTCTTGAAGAAAAGCCCCACAACTAGCATCGAAAACACAGCTGCCCTGGCAAACTTCTGCAGACACGTGGCAGGGTTGGAATCACACACTACTACCCGAATGGGTAAAACCAGCATCTCTCCTAATTTTTCTTGTACTCTTCTAATTTAAATCTGATGAGATCATCCCCACTATTAACAAGGAAAGAAAGAAAGAAAGAGAAAGATTCATTTAACTTGCCCATTACAAGTAGTTTCATCTCTGTGTGCTTAACGCAGTCTCCTTTGAGTAAGACTGAGTAAAGTTCTCCAAGGTTTGCTCATCCTTCCCCCTTCTCCTAGTCAAGATAATTTCCGGGTGCAGAGAGATGTTTATGGGACCTCATGGTGGTGGGAAGAGGGGCTCCAAGGTCTGAGTCCTCTGCGTTCTCTTCTACGCACAGGGACGGGACAGGGCTGGTCCCCCTGGTCCCTGAGGTTCGCTGATGAGGCTGGGATCGGGGAGGGGGTACTGCCGAAGTATGTGGTCCCCACACATAGCTGGTGGTGCGGATCTTGTCCCTGGGCCCTGGTACTTAGGAGCGCTGCCACACCAGCACAGGGAAGGTTCCGTGAAGTCACTTCCTGGACCCCCTTCCTCAGCTATTTCCAATTTCCTCCTGGACAGCACCATATTGCATTGGCACCATCCTGAATCGCTGAGTTGCTGTGGAGGGTGGCTACAGCTCCCACAGCTGCAGTGGAAGAGTCAAGTCCCACTCAGTCCGTTGCAGAGAGATTCACCCCCAAACCTGTCTGAGGTTCGTCCCACACCACCCTCTGAGGTTCCCCCCCGGGTGAAGGATAATGCTGCCTCTTGGGCCCCCACGTTCTCTCTTCCTTGGGCCCTCCTTTCTGGTCCTACGACCTCCGGGCAGCAGCTTTTCTAAATCTTGTCCACCTCATTCCCTCCTTGATGCCTTGTTTAGAATCTGCCCTCTACTTCCCTGACAATGAGCCTTCCCTGGGAAGGGCTGCAGGAGAACAGAAAATGCATCACTCTACACGTGTGTGCATGAAGCACCCATCTGTACACAGAGACCCCATGGAGGGCAGTACCAAGACCCCTGCACAGCCACTCACCGAAAGCTCCCTAGGGGTGAGCTGGGACCTGTTCAGGGAGCACACGTGCACCCAGGATTTCTCACCGTCACCCCGGGACACCCTTCCCCTCCTGGAGCCTTCCTCTTCACTCTCGAGATTACGTTTTATCTCTGTCTCTCAAAGGTGTTGAGAGGGAGGCGAAGTGGAGGTGGGCTTCCGCAGCTCAAACTGCCTCCCGTCCCTGGAGAGATGGCCCCTAGACGCAGTACCCTTCAACGCCCAGCCCCCTCCAGCTGTTCCAGGACTTCTGTATCTGATACCCCACAAGCATCTCCGACTCAACCTGTCCAAACAGATTCATCATTCTCCCTAATGGCCTGCTTCTCGTTCCCCAGCCCCACACTCATCCGACCTCTCTGCTCCCTAAACCTTTCCCATCCCTCACCCCTCCTCTCTCTCCCCCACTGCATTGAGTCAGGTCTCCCTTTTCTCCTTCCCATCTGGGTCTCTTCTCTCCACCTCCCTCGAATCAGGCCTTCGTTAAGTGGAAACTGGGCTTTAAGAACCCCCAGGCCCCAGTTTAAAATTCGTTGCAACCACCCCCCAGTGCCCACAGGATCACACCCTTTGGAAGAGCGGCTGGCACCTCCCCGCCCAGCCTGGCCCACCTGGTCCTTCGGGGCAGTGACGCCCTGCTTCACAGCTCCCCAGACGGGACTGGCTCTCTCCCATTCGGTCGCTGTCACACGTGGTGTTGGAATGCTCTAACTCCCTGAAGTGCCTGCTGAACTGCTCATTTTTTAACATCCTGCTTGAGTCACCTCCCCCAGGAAAGCATCGTTAGTCAGAGTTAATCATTCCCTTCTCCGAGTTACCATGGTGTCTTATTTGGGTTTCTCCCAGGCGCTGCAGCACCATCGCCCCGGCCTGGACCATTGTAGACTCTCCTGACGGGTCCCCCTGCCCTTGCCCTTGCCCTTGCCCCTTGCAGGCTATCATGGACACAACAGCCCAAGTGCTCCTCTGCAAAAGCCAGTCAGTGTGCACCTCTCTGCCCAAACCCTCCAGCACGGCCCATCTCACCTCCCACAAAAGTTAAAACCCTGCAGGGGTCTCTGGGAGCCTCCTGGCCTGGCCCCTCTTGACTTTGGACCGCCACTCCTACCTCCTTCCCCTCTCTACCCCAGCCACACTGGCCCCCTCGCTGCTCATGACCTCAGGCCCCCTCCTGCCCCTGGGCCTTTGCATGTCCCCAGACACCCATTCCCATCTCCTCCATCAGCTGTAACTCTTAGCTCCAGTTGCACCTTCTCAGGGAAGCCCCATCCCCACCCCTGGTAGCGCAGCAGCGGCCCCCACCTCCTCATCCCCTCACCTGCTCCATTTTCCTTCCTTTCCATAGCACTTACCACCTTCTAAACATATTATTTTACTTGTTATTTTATTTTATAGTTTGTCTCCCCTTCCCAAAATATCTGATGTGTTCACTGAGAGACCCTGTGAGCCTAGAACGGTGCTGGCGCATGGCACACACCCAATAATGGATGGATGAATCAATCGATCAAAGCTGCCAATGGGCTCCCTCAGAGGTCAGTGAGGTGCCAGAGACTGAATCCATGCTCAGTCACCCCTGGGTCCTCAGGGCTTAGTCCACTGCTCTGGCCACAGTGGGTGTGCAAGACCCATTTACTGAATGAAGAAGTGAGTGAACGGGGCCCTGCCCCTTTGGCCTAAGCAGATCAGAGACCCCTCACACAAATGCTACCGCTGCCAGATCGTTCCTGGGCCAGGACTTGACTTCCTTCAGAGTCCTGCTTCAGCCCTTCTCCTTGGGTCCAGGCCCTGCTGGCTGTTCATGGGGAAGGAGCTGATCAATTAATCTCCACTCAGATAAGGCCGCCTGAATACTGTATCAGACCTGATGCTTTCCAAGAAAAGGTGTGCATTACTACCTGGGGCCAGTTCCTTAGCCCCAAAGACTGAAGCAGAGCAGTGGAATGTCAGGGGTGCTGAGAGGGGGAAAAGGTGGCGGGGGCGTGCCCAGCCGTGGTGTGTGGCCAGCTCCGGGTGGAGGCTGCTGTGGCCTCTGTAGAGGGAGCCTTGCCCTTCCTGGGCATCCTCCAGAGGACAGGGACTAGGTTCAGGGGCTCAGCTCTGAGCAGAGGAGCAGAAACTAAACTCCACACACAGACTGGAGCCAGCCCCTCTTCCTCCCAAGTAACCCGGCTCCTTTCAGGATCTCAGGGGCTACCAAGGAAGTGAGAGGTGACGGGTGAGTGTAGGGCTTGGCTCCCCAGGCCTTGGGCTGGACCCTCCCCCCGCCCCCACCGCCAACGATGTGGGCCGGGGAGGTTTTAGGCTGTTTTTGTAACCACAATCACGTGTTATTTCGTGTAACCTGAGCCCCCTGACGCGGCATGAGTCTGCACCCCAGCTCCAGAGACACATCTGCTTCTCATTTCCGCCCCAGGAAAATGGCCCAATTTCCATGAGCCGCTGGCCCAAGCCAAGCCTGGAGCCTCTCAGTGGCCAACCCCACCCAGCTGGGTTCCATTACTGGGGTGGGGGGTGGGGGATGGAGTGGAGACTAAGAGAGCGTTAGAGGCAGCGCGGTGTGTCCGTGTGCTGAGAGCTGGATGGGGGCCAGGGGGCCGGAGCTCTCGGGCAGGCTCTGTCCAGACGTCACTGTGTGTCTTTGGGGGAGTCCCTGACCTCTCAGGGCCTCAGCTTTCTCGTGAGTGGCTCAGGCAATGTGGTACTCTACTGATGGGGGTATTACTGGGATTTGGGGACCCAGGTGGCCCTCTGAGGGATAAAAACAACAGAATTTTCCCTGAAATCAGAACTAAGGAGGGTGTGGCCACTGGAGTTGGTCTATGTTGGGAAGATGGTGGGGGCCTGGACCCCAAGTTGCCCTTTCCCACTTGAACAATGGATCAGGCCTGCCTCCCCCCCCACATTCGGTAGGGTTCACGCCTGAGTCCTTGTGCCGCTGGGTCGGACCCCAGTCCTCGGTCCTCCATTACCAGCATTGACTGAGCACGTTGTGTGTGTTAGGCCCCCGCTAGGGGTCGGAGACGGAAGAGATAAACACAACTGAAGTCCCTTGTGTGGGGGGGTGGGGGGGGGTGCGGGCACACATAGATAAACACATAATTACCATCTAGCCCAGAAGAGTGCAGGGAGATGTGGGCCGAGAGAGGCCCGAGGCTGGAAGTAACACATTCTGTTTCTGATCTTTTAGTGGAGACCCTTACACTTTAAGACATTCTTAACCTGATATTTTTCTGACAAAGTCTGTAGCCAACTCCGTCCTTCTTTCAACAAAGACAAGGGCCTTAGCCTGGGCCCTCCAAACCCCTTCACCCATCCTCCTTGTTTCTGAATCCAAAAGTAGTTCCCCGCTTCGGGAGCTTCTCAGTGACCCTCCACAGAGGGGTGTCCACACCTCCGATGCCACCCTGGACCCCTGGCGTGGCCCCAGCACCTGGGCCCTGCGCCCAGTGAGTGGGCAGGGCCTGAGCTGAAATCCACAGGGGGCTGGCGGAGGAGAGAGAGAGAAAGGTGCGGGGTGTGAGGGCCTGCCCCTCAGCTTTGGGCCAGGCCACAGGCATGAACAGCAGGACAAGAGCATTGCGTGCAGCTTCCAGGGATGTTGTAGGGCCATCGCCTACCTCACTAAACACATGGGGGTCATTTTTCCAGATGAGGAACTTGAGGCTCAGAGAAGCTCTCTAACTTGGTCAAGAACAAAAAGCCAGCAGGTCAGAAACCAGGTCTTCCTGACCCCATGACCCTGATCTTGGCACCAACATGGCTCTGCTCCTGAGTACCTATGGGAAAAAGCCCAGTTCTGTCCCTTACTAGGAGCAGCAAGTTCTCAAAGTGTCTGCGCCTCCGTTTTTAAAGTACATTTTTTAGTAAGTAAACTTTATGGAGGGATAATTTACATGAATAAATGCACAGATTAAGTGCGCAGCTTGATGAATTTTGACAGATGTGCACATTCCTATAACAACCACACAGCCAAGATATAGAATGACTCTCTCTCTGCAGGAAGCCCCTGTCCTGCACTTAGCTTTCCTGTCTGCAAAAGGGGCAAGCAGCGGTACTGCCTCCCGACGTGTGGGAAAGGCCGGAGGGGATAATATAGGCACCCGGCATGAAGTAAGCACTCAGTAAACATGCGATTGCTTGTATGACCTCGTCCTGTGTCTTGCCACCTTATCCCCTCCTTGAGGCTGGGCCAGGGGTCAGGGCAGGTGCTGAGATGGTCTCTTTGGAGCCTCCCCTCCGAACCCGAGGGCAGCAGCCGGACTACGAGAAGACTCAGGGAGATGTGCTACACAAAAGGCTCAAATCCTCCCTCTGGGGCTGGGGACACAGGAATGGGCCAGCTGTGGCCCTAAGCCTGGCCCAGAAGATAGGTCCTCCGTTGTCTGAGACGTGCGCAGGTCGCTGCCAGGCATTGGCGGCAGGACCAGCTCCATGAGTGTGCTACCTGCAAGGTCACTCAGGGCCCACGTTCAGAAGGGCCCCACCCTCGGTTAGTGCTCTGATATCACCTTCTTGCAGTCCTTAATCATTGTGAACAAGGAAGCCTGCGTTTTCATTTCGCTCTGGGCCCCGCAAATTCTGTAGCTGGTGGTGATGGTGGGGAAAGTAAAGGGAGCTCGCTGGTCTCCTCCCTTCCCTTCCACACACTCAGTGCACACAGTCCCACACACTCATCCACCACCTCCATTGTCCTCTCTCTGCCCCTTCCCACAGTGAGGCACCCAGGACGGCCTGGTCACACAGAGCCACCAGCTGTCGGGAGGAACCCAAGGAACCTGGAAGCGTGCTTGGCCTGGGAACCCCCCTGGGGACAGCTCCTACTCCCGGGGCCTGCTGGCCGGGCCACCCGAATTCCCATCCTCTGACGGTCCTCTCCAGCCGCCTCCACCCAGCTCTGAAGCTCAAGTGTGAAACCACAACTGGGTGCCAGCCAAGGGGGCTTGGGTTTCATCTCATTCAACTTCCCACACCTCGGCCAGAGGCCAGGGTCCGATGGGACTGCTGGCCGAGGGCCTGGGCTAGAGGCAGAGGAGGGGGTGGGTTCCAGTCTCTCCTAGTTTTCTGTGCATCCCAGGGTACCCTCCCTCTGTTGAGCCTCAGTTACCCCCCATGTAATGTGACAGAATTGTAAGGCTGGAGCAGATGCCAAAGGTGTAGGGAAGATTGGCCTCGGAGACCAAAGTATTGAAGGAGATTCTAGAACTTCACTTCCCACTATGGTAGCTGTGAGTCGCACATGGCTATTTAAATTTAAATTAATTTCAATGAAAGAAAATTGAAATTTTACTTCCTCAGCCACTCCAGCAACATTCCAAGTGTTCCCTAGCAACATGCACCTTGTGGCTGCCATGTTGGACGGAACAGACACAGAGCATTTCCTTCCACACAGAAAGTTCCATTGAGACATGTCTGCCAGTGGGCAAAGCGAATGACAGCTTCACTGACCCCAAGTGGGGAGGCGTGAGAGAGGGATGTGGGTGTGGGACATCTGAGAAATGCTCTCAGTCTTCTCCAGATCTCGAGAGTGAGGAGGTGGGCCTGCCAGAAAGGGGAGTCAGGAGTGACTTCCACTGGACACAGGAACAATGCCAAAGGCAGCTTCAAGTCCCCCTTCCTAGAGCGGAGAGTGGGCTTCTGGGTCCCTATTGAGTGACCAGAGGCCCCAGGCAGGGAAGAGGTTGCCAAAGCAAGGGCCCTTCCTAGCAAAGGTCTCCTGGAGCCATTACCAAATGGGAAATGTCCTCCAGCCTCACGTCCAGGCTTAGGGAGCACTTGCATGTTCTAGAACAGTGCTTCTCAAAAGTGGGCCTGCCTCAGAATCACCTGGAAGCTTGTGAGAGCGCAGCTAACTTAGTGCAAATTCCTAAAACATACACTTGGACTTTGTTTACGAGTCAGGTTGAAACACAGATATTCAAGTTCTGTTCCCCTTAAGGTTCATGGTCATGTGGGAAAGTCTAAGTAAACCGAAAGATGTAGGGTCGCTTTGACCTGGGCACGTTATACAGGGTGCATTGGAAGGGCGAACAGCAGATCTCAGGAGAGAAGGAGGGGGGCAGGGATGGAGGAGAGGGGGCGGGGAGGAGGGAGGGTGGGGGGAACACTCTTTCGTGCCTCCCCTATGAAAGTTGTTCTTCGCACGCAGTATCTCATCTGCTCCTCACGACGCCCTTATAAATCGGTGACTGTGTGGCTCCAGGAGGTTATACCACCCCCAGTAGACGCAGGGTCACTAAGGTAATTGGGCTGGACTCCGCTTCCTTTTCCTCCCCTCTCTCCAGCTCTGAATATTTTCAAATGAAATAAGCCTGGGAAGAGGGGAAGGCTCGGAGCTGTGAATACATTTTTTTGTTTTCTGGGCTCATTGGGCTTTGACAGGAAGCTTGGCTGAGTGCAGGCGTCTGAGCCCTTGCTTTCAATGGTGCTTTTTAGGCTGGCCTTTACACGGAATGTAAAGAGTCGTGGTTATAAATATCGGCAGGCTCTGGTGGCCCACTCAGTCCCTGCACCCCACGCCCAGCCGGGACACTGTGGGATTCCTGCCTGCCCTCCTCCTCCTCTCCTGGCCCCCGGGCAGCTGTCTCCCCCGCCGGCTCCCCACCTACCCCCACCCCGCATCTGGACGGGGTGGGGGAGCAAGGCGTCCTGGGTTAGGAAACCAAGGATGAGGGACACCCCAAAACTGTCCTCTCCTTTTTTTAGGAGAACGACTGTTTTCGACACCAGGGAATGTATAATTGGAGAGTCAGCAGTGGAGACACAGGAATGAGCCTCATTTCACAGGTGAGGGGACACAGGCTCCCTTCGGCAAAATTACAGTCCCACCTTTTACTTTGTCACTTCACACCCCTGAGATGCCCCCACAGTATGATCTCCCTTTCGATGACTGCTTCCACAAGGTGCGCCAGAACCAAGGCCTGTGTGAGGGTGGTTGGTAGGGTAATCATACGGGCACGATAATTTATAGTTTTCATTTGAACATATCACCTAAAATGTCAGATGGTGTCTTTGAGTGTGATATTGTTAAGTTACAGAATCCAATGCCTATGATTTTGTAACAAAAGGTTTTGCAATAAAAAAGAGGCGCTATCTGTGCTGGACCCTGTATTTTGGTAGTGCAACTGCACTGTGAGGAAGGCAGGGAAAGACACGGTCCCGCTTTAACAAGTGGCCAAAGAGGTAAAGTGACCACACAATCAATCCGTCACTGGGGGAGCTGCTGGTACCTGTCTCCTGTCCCCTGACCGCCAGCCTCTGCCAGCACACCTCCCACTGGTGGGCACTGGCGGCCTGCGCCCGCCCCCCCCAACCCCCCCCCCCCCCGCACCTCCAAGCCCCAGCACACACCTCCTGTCTCTGAGCTGGGGCCCAGGAGCACAGTTGATTTAGAATTTCCTGCCCTTCTGACAATCTGTGTGCACAAAATGGGCTTTATTTAAACCGCCTTGGAGGGCATCTCCCCTGCCCCTTCCTCTGGCTTTATGAACCTGAAGTGAGATAAATCTTCGGCACTTAACTACCTGATTACGGACGTGTTCCTGGTTCCTGTCCCTGCCCCGGTGGGAAGCTCATTTCTCAAAGGGTTAATTAACAGTCTTCACACAGGCCGCATTTAGCAGCCAGCACAAAGCTGCACACATAAATAACGTCTCGAGCGGAAGAAGAGGGTGCAGATGGTTTGTGACTTTGCCGTCCAGAGTTTTTTAAACCGGTGTGAACCACGTCCTGTCGGGACCCAGGACCGTGAGTCAGGGTCAGGCTTCGAGGTGGGCCAGGCCAGAGACACCCGGGGCCAACTCTGCACTCTGTTGAAAGAAAGTCTTAAAGGAAAACAGAGTGCTGAGCCAAGATGTGGGGGAGAGAGGGAGGGTTTGGGGCGGGAGAATGGGCCTGCTGACTGACCGGGATTGAGAGGAGCCAAGGAGAACCAGAAAAATGAACTGGAAGAGAGCTGAGTCCCAGCTCCCCAGGCCGGGGTGCTAAATTTACCAAAGGTGCTCCACCCAGAAAGTCAGGCCCTGGTGCACGGGCCCCTGCTCAGGCCCTAGAGTGCGTGGAAGCCAGAATGCTCTAGAATGGTACAGCAGCACTTACAGTTTTCTGCCCCCTTCACGGGGAAGCTCTGTGTCTCTCAAAGCTTTTAACTCCCAACTGGAGACTTGCAGGCCCACCCTGCCACCATTGGCCATGGGGACACATCTCCGATTGTATAATGCATGCAGTGGCAACGCAGGATTCACTGTACAGAAATCAGTACTGTTGCAAGGTACAGAAACCAAGGGACAGACAGAGCAATGTAAATACACACTGGACATCGATGGAAATGAGATACAGGAAAAGGGAGAGGGAAGAAAGGATTAGAACTTGAGCCTTTGGCATTTACCATTCTCTTTATTCACTGGCTCCCCCTCAGCTTGCAGAGACCTCCCGCCACACTGTCCTCACTCAGGCCCTCTCCCTGTAGATGCGGGAGATAGGGCCTGAGGAGGAGGAAGGGGTACTCAGAGGATTTCCGCCCCGGAGATGAGTGCGCCACCTGGTGGCAGGAAGGGACCCTCTCTCGGGGGCAACCTCGGCTGCCCTACCCTGACCCGGGTCTGAACCGTCCAGGCACCCAAGCCAGGCTCAGCGCCCTGACAGTGAGAGAGCAAAGAAAGAAACGGGGGCCGGACGACACGGGCCTAACAGCAGCGCTCTGTGTCCAGGAGCAGCGGTTTCTCCCGGAGTAATTTTCCACAGTTTGCCTTTCCTTCTGCACACAGTCGCGCTCAGAGTTCATATGGTGGCTGCCGTCCTTCAGAGGGTTATTCTGGGCCAATCACCTGCTCAGTGACCCTGCCCGCTTTGATTTCTGCCCTCTTTGCTTCTCCAAATCCCTGCTCCCATCTCTGGGATATGGCCCCGTGGACCTCTGAGGACCTAGGTCTTGGGCACTTCTGCAAAATCCCAAAGGCTCCATTGTTGCCGGGCAGGGGCCAGCATTTCTGTTTTCTCAGAAGGATCAAAGCCCCATCCTAGCGCTGCCAGGAGGAAGCAGTTTTGACTCGTGCAAATATCTGCAGTCCATTTGGGATTTTACTTTGGTGAGAAATAAATACACAGCCATCTGCAGATGATGGAAATATGACTTAAGTAACTTTTTGGTCGAGGCTCTTGGGCCAGAGCCCAGATGGAAATAAGACCTTGTATCTCAGTCTCCCCTCCACACTTTTGAAAAAAAAAAAAGAAAAAGAAAAAACAGGGGCTGGAGGTGGGGCAGGGCAGCGGGGGGAAGGCTGATGGAAACTGAAGTTCAAAATGGAGTGTGCTCTACTTCTTGGCCTGGGAAAGTTAAAATAAACACCCAACAGCCACCCCATTCAAGTGCGCGTTATCTCGCTCATCCTTGCCAAGAGCTCCTTCTCCTCCCTTCTCTGCCCAGGAATTACTGTGCCTGCAAACAGCCCCCACGCTGCCCCCGCCCCCACCCCAGCCCAGGGCAGGCAGACAATGGGCCAGAAAACCCAGCCCAGCCAAGGCCTCTCCCTGCAGCCCCCAGAGGCCGTAAGATTGGGAAACACAAAGCTATTTTTAATGTCTTATTTGTCTACCAACTGCGGCTCCATGGCCTGAGAAACAGTATCATTTGTGGGAGGTGGCGCTGCTTTTTTTTTAACTTGCTCAGACAAAGCCACATTTTCGCAACTTTCAAAAAAGCCAAAAAAAGCACCACTCTCCAAGGGTGACCTCTTCCCGGCTTGCCCTCTGCCCTTCGAGAATGCTCTCTCTGGGGTGTCTGGAAAAGCAGGCCCCTGCTGCTCTGCACTGGTCAGCAGCAAGTACAGGTCCCCAGGCCCCGGGGCCCAGGGAAATGGAAAGAAAGGCCCAGAGATGCCAAAGGAGAGCCAGTGAAACAGGAAGGTGGGAGAGATGGAGGATCAGAGAGGGGTCGTGGGGGCCTCCTTTGGTGAGGCAGGCACAGCTCTGCCCTGAGGAGCTCCCAGGAGAAAAGGGTGGAGGTCACACACAGAGGATCCGGCCCCACACATCCGTGGGTTGGAAGCTTTGAGTGGTAGATGCATCCAGGCGCTAAAAAGAAGCCTCCCAAGTGGGTCTACCCAGTGGGGGCAGAGCTTGGAAGAACCTCTGGGCTGAAAGAACCCAACTGTCATAACAGGACGCTCTCTGTTCTTCGAGATTTAAGGGTTTTTGCTGTGAGCCTACCTGGGCTCCAGGGTCTTCCCCCAGCCCCTGCTGGGACAGAGAAACAGAAAGGTGGATGGATGGAGAGAAAGAGAGATCCGAGTGAGCCAGAGAAATAGAGGTGAAAGAAACAGAAGCATCAGGATGCGGGGAGATGGAAAGACATAAAGTGAGGACGAAGAGTGAGAAGGTTGTTCTTTATGGGTCCCTGCTCAGCACAGAAGGATGGAAGGGGACCACTGGAGGACCAGAAGAGAGGAACACCCGCAGCAGGCGGTTCCCTTCTCCATCAGCCCTGTGGTCCACAGCCTGGGGGCAGGGGGGTGAGACTGTGAGGGTCACCAGCCCAGCCATCTACCAGAAAGCAGGTTTCCACTGTCCTTCTGCGCAGGTGGGACACCCCACCCAGGCCACACCCAGAGGGCCTGGCTTTGGGTCACACCAACCTTCCCTATGCTTGCTGGCTGGGCGACCTTGGGTGGGTCTCTTCACTGCTCAATTCTCTCATCTGTAAAACGGAGATGGTAATAGTATCTTTATGGGCAGAGCATATGTGTGCGTAAAATGCTTCGCATATGCCTGAAACACCATGCAGACTCGAAACATGGCAGCTTTAATGCACGTGGCCAACAAATGGCGGCTGCTGCTGCGGGCATTCCCAGGGAGAGGCAGGGCCGGTGAGGTTGGGAAGGAGGACGGAGGGGTGGAGGAGGCAGAGATGTCTGGTGAGGAGTGGGTAGGGAAAGGCAATGTGTAATTAATGGAAACGCATGTCCCAAAGCTGGACGGACCTTGAGACCACCCCAGCCCATGCATGGCCCTGTGGTGCGGCTCCCAGTGAGACCAGGAAGGGCCTGAGGGTGGGGGAGCAGGTCCTTCGTGCCGCCAGCTACCCTTTCCTGGTTCCCCACACTGCAATGGCAGGTCAGCCTCCCAGCAAGCCCTAAACCTCCCCACCCTGGGGACGTCTTTCCTCTGATGGGACAGTTTGAAAAGCCCAGAACAGCAGCCAGACAGGCCAGCAGGCTGGACTCAGGGCCTCCCCAGCCCCCGACGGTTTACAGGGTGAACAAGAAACCAAGGAGAGGCCATCATCCCGACTGCTGCTTCGGGCAAGCCAATTCCTCATAAAGAACAGCTCTTGGCCTCCCTCCGCTTAGCTGCCCCAGCATCTCTGTAAGGGGTCTGGGTCCTTCCCTATCGGGAGGCCCATGTTTCGGGGAGGGGACAGGCTTTATCCCTTTCCTCAAGAAGCACCTCTCCCACCCACCTGGTTCACCCAGAGCCTGCTCTGCCTCCACAGCTGCCAGCTGAGGGTGCTCCACCTCCCTCCTAGAGAGGCAGCCTGGCCCCCAACACCTCCCCCATCTCAGGAGGCAAGCAGAGGAAGGGGAGCTGTGTGCAGGGGCTCCTGGGAGGAAGTCCAGAGACCCAAGCAGGGGTCTTGGCTTGACCCCTTACGGAAAGCACCCGGGCTCTCAGAGCTTCACGTTCCTTACCCAGAAAATGGGAATGATGACTTTTACAGGCTTGGGATTCGGTGAGACAATGGTGCATATATAACCATTTAGATAACATTGTGGCCATTCCTTTCGTGGATGGTGAAATAGTGCAAGTGGGTGTGTGTTAGCTGCAGTCTAAAGACCGGCCTTCAGCAAACCTGGTGAGTGCATGCATTCCCAAGCTCTGCGGAGAAGATAAGATCAAGAGGTCGGCCCTTCCAGAGCCTCCAGGCAGCAGGGTGAATGAGACGGCTGCTCTGAAGAGAAAGGGAATTTGTAAGTGGCCTGGGACACCTAAGAAAGCTGGGAGGAGGACAAGGAGGAGGAGAAGGAGGAAGAAGAGGAGGAGGAGGGAGGGGACAGGGATGGGTGATGTGGCTCACCCACAGGGGCCCGGTCCTTGGGACAGTCATTGAGACAAAGTCCCAGGAGCTGAGATTCCATAAGGTTAAAACACACGGACTGGACACAGTTTGCTTTGGCCTCTTTCCTCGAATACGCATGGTCTGAAGAAGGACTCTCGGCCTGCCAAGAATGCCAGGGGACGTGGCTGCAGGTGGGTGGGGCCAAGGTCGGGGCCCACAGGGACTTGCCTGTGACTCTAGACACCAGGCCAGAGCTGTGGGGAGCAGAAGGGGGCCCCCGACACCGGGAGTTGTGAGACGGAGGAGGTGTTGCGAAGGGAAAGGAGAGAGTCTGCTCAGCAAAGGCGTGGGGCGGCTGCACCACACCGAGGGCTGGCCAGTGCGACCTGGGCCAGGACTTGGTGAAAGGAGATGGGGAGTGTTATTTCATTTATGCCCCTGCCCCCAACAACTCTACGGCATAGGTTTCATGACCATCCGGCTGAGGAAACCGAGGTCCGAAGAGTTTCCCATAATTCCATAGCTGGCCACTAAGTAGCTAGGATACAGACCCAGGCTGTGTGGCTCCATCTCAGCATGACCCCAGCCTATTTTGTCCCTCCAGAGCAGAGCCGGCCACCTTCCCGTGGACCCTCTTCATAGCAGCAGGACAGAAATGACCATGGCCTCGCTCGGAAACCTCAGCCCCAGCACCTGATGTGGCCGGAGAGGCTGTCCTCCAGGAGGTGCCCGGAGCCTGCGGGCAAAGCCTGGGAGGGGCTGAACTTGAGACTGCCGAGGATCCCATGGCCCTGAAACTTCAGGGGCACCAGGGGCACGAGGCTGGAAGAATGAAAGCGCTTTTCATGGAATTCCAACAGGAAACCCACGAGAACATTCCTGCCCCGAGGATTCCAACAGGAAAACCACGAGAACATTCCTGCTCGTGGGATTTCAACAGGAAAACCAAAAGAACATTTCTGCTCGTGGGGTTCCAGCTGGGAGCCAGAGTCCATCTTCCCTGCTAAGGAGGCAGGCAAGTGGGTGGAAGGGAGGAGGAGAAGGAGGAGGGGGCCTGTCCCACTTTTGTGACTGGTTCCGCAGCGTTCCAGACGGATTCAGAGATTCCTCTGGCCTTTACAGGAAAGGGGTGGGCCATAGGGGACCTGGCCTGCCGGGCTCCCAACTCTCCTGCCCTGGCTGTCCTGCCACCCAGCCTCCATGGAGAGCACATGGCCCCCGCCCCTCCCAAGGCCTTCATAAGCACCATAAGGTGAGGACTGTGAGCATGTAAAAAGCCTTTCTCTGAAGCTGGATTGCCTCTTGAGATGCCTCAGTCAACAGCTGGGTGTGCCCACGCCTGATCTGCCAGCCCCGTTCCGTCAAGTGTCTCTGGTGCCCCAGCCGTCGAGTGTCTCTGGTGCCCCAGCCATAGGACCTGCCTGCAGCTGTGTGTTGGTAGGAACCTTGAGGAATAGGCCAGGTTCCTGGCCTCAAGAAACTTGCACTCTAGTAGAGGAACTGGGAGGCACTCCGGTAGGAAGTGCTTTTAGAGACTCCAAGAGAAATGACTGCAAGAGTCATCAAAGCAACCCATGTTTATAGGCACCTAGCCGGTGCTGGGTACCGTGTTAAGCACCAAGGCAGAGTGACATAGTTCCTTCTCCTCCAAAAACATTGCCTAATGGAAGAGGCCAGCTAGGAAATGGCTATATCGCAGAGGGAAGAGAGTTACTAGCACGGTTTGCTGTGGACGGAGAAAGCTTGGACAGCCAGCCCTGAGAGCAGAGGGCAGGAGAGCAGGGAAGGCTTCCTGGAGCAAGTGACACTTGAGCAGGCAGAGGAGCTCAGCTAGAAGCACAGTAGGACTTCAGGGGCGGGGCTGGAGGTAACCTAAGCTTTGCTAGCTGTGGTTAGGGTTAGATCTTGGAACAGTGATAAAACCTAAGGGAGGGAGCACGGAGGAGCGGGCTTTGGGGGCGGATCCAAAGGGCACAGTTGGATGGACAGAGGGTCCCCAGGAGCTGGAGGAGCTGTGAACCAGCTTGGGACATGTTTTTTTTGCTTTTTGGGTTTTTTTGCTCAGAGAGAGTAAGCAAATGCAGGCAGGGGAAAGGGTCGCACTCAGGAAGACAAGTGGGATCCAGGTTTTGAGGGGTTCTCAGCTCTGTGAGGGAAGAGCGTGACATTTGGAACTCAAAAGACGTGCAGAGTGAGCTCCCGAGGAACTTTTTCTGAGACCATCTAGACAGCCCCCCACCCCCCACAAAGCACCCAGGGCCCATCCAGGCGGGCTGGCAGTGACCAGGAGCAGCTGTGGCCGAGGAAGGAGGGAATGGGCCCCACAACGGGCCATTCAGCAAGTTACAACGAGGGGCCGGGGGCAGGAATTTGGGGTCGGGATTAGGGGAAAGCAGAGGCAGCAAGTCAGAGATGAGATCAAGAGCTGGGATACCGCAGCCAGGGTCAGGGCGGGAAAGGGGCAGACAGGCCTGCCACCAGAAAGAAGGGGACCTCCCGTAAGTGTGAACAAGGACAGCGGCTGGGGGCGGGGGGCCGGACGTCATTGCCAGCGGGCCCCTATGGGTTCCAAGAAACAACTGACTGTTAAATGTCAGCAATTTTGCAAGAGAGTTGTTTAAACGTTGGCAAAATCAGCCACGGTGGAAGCATTTACACCATGGAAATCAACACATGCTACATTCTGGGCTACTTTCTTCCCCCTCCAAGAAAGACAGCCCCGAGCCCAGGTTCCTGCCTTTACTCCGCCGTGTGGCTTTGTGCCAGGGTGGCCTCGCCCGTCAGTGAATCTTCTCACCCCTTTCGGACACGAAGGTCTGCTGGGGGGTCACAAAGAAACGGGAGCTGGGTGTGCCTCTCTGTAGGGCACCGCGTTACCGAGGGAGAGAAAAATCGCGAGTGGATTTCCTAGCGTCCCCCTGGATGTCTGATCTAAATTTAGGTCCTTTTAGACGGCATTGAATCCCAGCCACTGCCTTTCCTTCCTTCCTGCAGGCTCTCTGGAGACAGCCGCAAGGAAGTCCCTGCTGCAGGGGGCTGCGCTTTGTTGTTCCACCTGCGCCTCCTCTGGCCACCTCCCCCTCGTGCGCAGGAACTCGCAGCGGCTCCCTGCTCCTCACCTGGTGTTCCAGGGGCCCCGCTCTGCCCCAGCCACCCCTTCTTATGGGACAGCCATGCCCACTCTTTGCCCCGTCACCCCTGGAGATAGCATGTCCTTCCACAGCAGGGCACCTCAGGAAAGTCCCCAACCTCTCTAGGTCTTGTCTGCCTTCCAAGGGCGATGCGGGGCCACCAGCTTTCACAGGGCCTGTGACAAAGCCTGTGTGCGTGTGTGTCTGCAAGTGCCAGAAACCTGATCAGAAGGACTTCAACCGTGAGGAGAGCTGCTTACTAGGAAGCCTAGTGGTGGGCTGTTACCAAGCTGGCTTTGCCTGGGTCAGTGTCCGAATTCCCTCCGTTGCCCCCCATTATGGTGGCAAGATGGCTGCCACAGATCCAGGTATCACATCTTCTGAAGACTTCCTCCCAAGTCAGGAGGTAGGGTGGGGGTCAACTTGGAAAAGCTCTCTTCATGTGCTGTTCTTACTTGATTGGGGATGAAAAATCTTTTTTGCAGGGTTTCCCAACGCTACTCCTCAAAACCCCCACGACTCCCCACAAACTCTTCCCTTTTGTCAGCTAGAATGGGGATATGTGACCATTTCAAGCCCCAGAGAAGTCTGGGAAAGTGTCACCTTTTCAGTGTCTGTGGTTGGAAGGGGACAAGAGAGTTGAGAATGGCTGTTGGGCGGACAGTTTACATGATGTATTAGAAGGTAACTGCAGGTCAGACGGGGTGGCCAGGAGTTCCCCATCAGGGAGATTCATGGAGCTCAGTAATTACCTTCATAGTCTGTAACAATTTGTAATTAAATATACACAGATATTACTCACTCCACTAAATTTAGGATTCAAGAAATGTTGTATTTCAAATTTCCCAAGTTAACTGACATACAGCTAAAACCCGCATTTGTCAAGGCCAGAAAGTTGCTAAAGAAGGTTACAGAAGGACCCTCGGATTTGCCCCATCCAGGAACATAACTAGTAGCAGCTGAGTTATCAATCCATGGTTGTCCCTGGTGCTGCCCACATGCTCCAAGCAGAGGGGATCCCTCTACTCGGAGGCAGCCTTCACCTGGGGAGCTTTCTCAAGGTTCCTGAGCCTCGCACCTGGGGTCCAATTCTCACGGGCACAGAGCC
The DNA here is from genome assembly GCA_039655065.1 of Glossophaga mutica. NCBI lineage: Eukaryota > Metazoa > Chordata > Mammalia > Chiroptera > Phyllostomidae > Glossophaga > Glossophaga mutica. Next base: position 143,519,123 of record CM077308.1, read on the forward strand.
GCCCAGTCCCCTCCCTCCAGCAATTCTATGGGGGCAGATCTCAGGGGTCCATGCCCTTAGTCTCACAGAACCAACATTTCTCCTTTTTGGTCCAAGAGGCCCCACAACCCCAAAGGCTGTACCCCTCTTCCAGCCCTCTCCTCACACAAACCCCATTCAACCACCAGATGGGCACGGATCCTCCAATCTCGGGCAGCCCACCCCAGCCTGGCAACTTCTCCATTTGGCCGGAAACACAGACCAAAGACTGTTACTTCCCTCGTGGTGATAAGGAAAGCTCAAACCTCAAGAACCCAAAGCCAGGTTTTCCAGAAGGGTAAAGGAAAAGGCACTTATTTCCTCTTGCATCCTGATAAGCCAGCCACCGAAGAAGTAGAAAATGAGACCCAACTTTGAGCAGATTGTTCCGTTACTTGACGTTGGCATCGAGCCCACCTGCCATGTAGGTATCTTCTACGGGGGTAAGAGGTCCTAGCGGCTGGTGTCTCGTTTGCTCCCCATTGGGTCTCAGTCTCTGGCTCAGGACACGAGCTGTAGACCTCAATACATCTGAGTTCAATTACTTATTAATCAAAACTCTTTCTGTGCTAAGCAACAGAAATTCAAACTGGATCAATTTTTTAATTAAAAAGATCATTGGCTCTTGTCACTGGGAAAACTGAAGGTAGGCTTGGCTTCAGGCGTGATTGCAATGACGTGGTGGAGTTGGAGTTTCTCTCTGGCTCTTTGGCCCGCAGCGTCTGCCTTATGTCCTTGGGCAATGGTTCCAGCAGCTGCAGGCTCTCTTGGAACTCATCACTCGATACGTCAGAGGACAAGGCTCTCTCTCTAGCATCCATAGCCTGAATCTTAAGCAAGATTTTTATCATATTATGTGTCTACTCCTGAACCAATTACTTGGCCAAGAACATTATGTACTTGGAATGGCCCCTTGGATCACGTGCCCAGCTCTGGGCGGTGGTGGGAAAGCCCCATAAGAAACAGCTTCACAAGAAGAGGGGTGCCTCCTCTAATAAGAATGAGAGCTATGACCAAGCCAAGAGAGAGTTGTGCACAGGCAGTCAGAAACAGCGGGCGCCCCGCCGGCGAGCTAAGGCTGGTGAGACAGGTGCTCACTGCAGTTCAGTCATCATGGGTGTAATAGTTAGGGTAAGTCAGCTGCTATAACAAACAACACCCAACTCTCAACGACCTAACACACCAGACTCACTTATGTCACAGTCCGAAGCAGGGTGATGGGGTGCTCTCCAGGCAGCTATCCCGGGACCAGTCTCCCTCCTCTTAGGGACTTTCTCGTTCCCCAGGGTGCTGGAGTCCTGTGCTCCTAGCCACGCAGACAGGGAAAGGGGAAGTGCATGGAAAGTCATACAGGTTGTCTTTAGGGGCCAGGCCTGGGATTGGTGTCTATCACTCTCCCCATCCACTGGCCAGAACTCGGTAACTGCACATGGTAACTGCAAGGTAGACTGGAAAATGTGCCCAGGAAGAAAAGAAAACAGCATTCAGTGAGTTCGTCGTCTTTGCCAAACTGAGGGAAGGTCCCTCACAGGACCAAGGTGGGATTGGGAGGAGGTGGGGGCAGCAGAGGCAGGTGGGGCAAACCGGACCTCAAGGTTGCTAGCCTCTGGCCCCCAGATTTTTCACCTTGGGCAGGTCACTGTCCCTCTCTGAGCTTCAGTCTCCTCATGTGCCAGCTATAGCTGCCCTATCTAAAGACGCTTTCTACGCAACATTTTCTGTTTCTGGGGTTCAGCCACAGCCTAAAGCCTCTGTATCCTCTCAGTTCCTGTGATCTCTGACCTCCCCTTTAACTTCACAGCATCCCCCATCCAATCCCTCCTTTCCCCCTTCTCTGCTTTATCTTTCTCTATATCACTTATTGCAATCTCATATACCACATGTTTTTCTCATTTATTCATCACCTCCCTACACAAACATATAAACTCCAAGAGGGCACAGCTTGTTGTGTTTAGTTCACTGGTATATCTCAAATACCTAGAAAGTACTTAGTATAATGTAAACACTCAGTAAATGTTTTCTGTATCAATGAATGAATGAGTGAATGAATGAATGAAATTGAAAACCTTTCTCAGAATAGCAAGTTGTCTAAAATTCATAACAGAGCAACGCTGCCATCTGGTGCCAGACACTTGAATTGCAAGCACAAAGTCCCGGGCGAGGTGGGGGTCGGGGCCCGGTGTGTTGGACAGGCTCCCGGACAAACCTTGTCAATTCAACCCCACTTCATTGCTTCAAACAACACCATCTGACTCTGGAGGAGTCCACAGCTCCGTGGAGCCTATTTTTATATCCCATAGGGCTCCCCTCCAGATAACTAGATGAGACTCGACTAACCATTCATAAGATCCTCAGATGCACCAGGCGCTCAAAACTTGCTCTGATGCTGCTAAAATCAATAACACATGGGGAATTCTATCTCTTCAGAAGATGAAATACAAGAAAAGAGGACCCGAACCCTCAGAGAGGACAAAAGAGAATATTTGACGTGAGACTAGCAAGAAGGACCACGAGAAGTGTGGAGAAGAAGGAATGACCTTTGAGGTAGAGCCGGGAAACTAGACCCTGCTTCCAACCTGACCTTGAATTCACATTGGTTTGCTCATTTATAAGATGATGGATGGCATTGAACCAGATGGGGTCTAGGCCACAAATTCAGCCTAGAGCCCTAAAGTCTTTAAGAAGGAATGGAAGAGTCATAGGTACCTCCAGTCTCTGGAGCTAATGCCCAGAAAGAGAAGTGATTCATCCATTGGTCAGAAGCTGGTGTCCTTAGTTGGGGGTCTCCTCACTGCTGGGCAGCTGTTCTAACGCTGTGGGGGCCTCTCCCAGAGGACTCGGTATTCACCACCCCTTCTAAGGTCTCCACAGCACTGAAAGAAGCTGGGAACTACAATTCCCAGAAACCCTTTGGCTATATGGTTCCATCTTGGAAATGCCAAGAAAAGGCTCTGGTCTAATATTTAGATGATGGGGGGAAAGGAGAGGTCATTATTAAATCTAAGTACAAATTAAGAGTTTTCTATGAAAAGTTAGTAGCCAAATTAACATGTGCTGTGTCAATTACATACCAGATTTTGAAGATGTTGTACCCCTAAAATGTAAATTATCTCATTAATAATTTTTTGGTTTCATGTATTTTCAATACATCAGGTTTAATAAAATATATTATTAAAACTAATTTTGCCTGTTTCTTTGTACTTCTTTAATGTGAAATTTAAACTTAATGGAAAATTAAAAATTACTTATCTAGCTAGCTCACTTATTTCCATTGGACAGAGCTGTTTCAAAGTGCGTGGAAAGTGGACAGAAAATGAAAACACAAAACACTTCCTAAGCACATGAGGCAATAAACAATATCACAATGTTGAACGTGGATTAATGCCACACAAGAGTGGTGCTAATGCCAAGAGTTAAGAGCTCAAAGGAGAAAAAGAGGTGTCCAAGGACTCCACACCCTGGAGGACGGGAGGATGCGAGTGGGGCGAGGGGATCCGGGACTTCCCAGGCAGTGGATTCGGTGTGCTCAGGGAGGAATAACTCAGGCTTGGCGAGAGGCAGAGGCCATGGGGTCTCAAGCAAATGTGAAGAAAAGGGTCATTGTTTCTACCTGGGTTTTCAGTCACAACTCCATTCATTTTATTCGGTGGACCAGAGTCTTGGGAGGAAAATAGAGGCAAGCAGAAGAAAGGTCCTGAGTTGAATAGTGTGAACTTGGGTGCCATCTCCTGGGTACCAAAGGGCCCCTGCACACCAGGTCGCAGTGCAAACCCAAACCCAGGTCCAAACACCTCCTCCTGCTTTGTCTAGAATGGGCCCCTTGAAGGGTCATGTTTTCCAGGGGTCCAGGCTCCAGAGGGCAGGATGCTCTGCTGTGGCTCCAGCCCCAAAGGCTCTGCCTCCCTCTCCCAACCATGTCCTAGAAGGTTCATCACGGCTGTAGACCTGAGTCTCCTGGTCACAAGGAGAAACATGTGTTCTGTCTGGGCATTCTGGAGTTTGGTGGAGTGAGGCCACAGGGACAAGAGACACAAAGCCACGACTTGAAAGTGCTTGCGCTTGCATTTTGCAAAATTTCTGGCCTGGTGTCCCTGGTCGGCAGCGGGATCTTTCTGAGAAAAGCTGGGAACTCTGTGGTCCTGGCCTGGTCCTGTGAGACTGGCTGCCTGGAGCCAGCTGGAGCTGAGTCCAAGTTGGATGGTGAGTCATTTCAGGAAGGGCCAGCTGTGGTTTCCAGCTCAGAGACTGGACCAGAGGAGCACTGATGCTAACTAGGCTAGAGGAGGGGCCAGAGCATCCATTAAAGCACAAGCAAGAACAGGTAACGTCGCTGCCTCGGAAAAGTGCTGATCCCCAAACCCTGGAAGTACTTTGCCTCCTTGTTGGGAGATCTTTGAAAACAGGAGAGCTTTTCTATTACCTGAATGGCTCTGCACATCTGATTCCAAAAAGAGGAAGGCTTAGCTCAATAAATCCTTCCTTAACACCTGTATTACCCAACGCTGAATCAGGAACCTTGGAGAAAATGAGACAAAAAGTAGACAATCTTTAAATCTTAGGGTGGAAGAGCAACAAGAAGTCATGGAGGCCAAAATGACTTCCCAAAGTAGAAACTCCTGCAGCCACATCCCTGGCAACTCAATGTGGCCTTAGTCCTCTGAGAAAAAATAGTTTCACAAAACCAAAGACATGAGCAGCATTTGGAGAAGTGGCCCAGTACACAAAGAGCTGCTAAAGCATGTAGCCCAGGCTGTAACTGCCACGAGAGCCCTGAGCCAGGGATGGCCAAGGTGAGAGAGATGGCCAGTGTGTGAGAAAACAATCAGAGCAAGCTTCCTGACCAGGGGACTGAAAGCAGGCCCTGAAGCACATGCAGGGTCCAGGGGCTAGGGTGGGGGAGGAGAGAGGTGGATGCAGAATGGTTTAAAAGGAAAAGGGAAGAAGAAGAATGAAGAGGAGGAGAAAGAAGGAAAGGGTAAGGGAAAGGAAGAGGGGAAAGGAAGAGGGGAAAGGAAGAGGGGAAAGGAAAAAGTCGACAACAGTGATTTGAAAGGCAAGCAGGAAGTTCTCCAGTCCCCAAATCTTTGTTGTCTAAAATCTCACCATAAAATTTTCATCGGAGAGGATTAAGGTTTTCACTGTCTTCATCTTTCAAAATGAAGCTTTCCTTGTCGATGTAGCAAGTAAGGACCCTAACAGAACGTCAGATGATTAACAGGCAGATAAGAGTGAAATGAAGACAAACTCTGTCACTACTGCCCTTTTGCTAAACATTAGCCCATTCGATCAGCTGCTGGTCGTGCCCACAAAAATGGTAGTACTGAGAAGAGAGACTGGGTTGATCCAGGGGTCAAGACCTGTGTGGATCTTCATCCCAGTGACCTCAGGAAAACCCTAACATTCCCCCTCAGTTGCCCTGAAGCTCAGCCCTTCGAACAAGTCTCCGGAGCAAGGAGCAATGTATTCTCGCTGGCCTGAGCAGATTCTCCAAGATCTCAATCTCCTTTCCAAAGGGCTCACAGGAGAAAATCCCTGGAGAAAGTTTCATACCAAAATCATTAAGATCCTGAGCTCTGAAGTCAGACTACCTGCATTTGAGTCGTAGTTCTACCGGCTGGATCTAAGACCTAAACTTCCATCTCTCTGAAGCCCAGGTTTCTCATTTGTAATGAGGCTGTTGAGAGTACTTATTTCATAGGGTTGTCATGAGGATTAAATATGATGCACTTGAAGTACTTAGAATATCAGGCATTGTGCTGGATAAACATTGTTCTATTATTATCAACAATTTTTTGCAACCTGCCAACACAAAGAATCTTTTGATTGTTTCAGAATACGGATGCTGTCTACCTAACCAGAGCAATTTTTAGCATCATTCTTCCATTCACTCCATACTTACTTCCTGAGCCCCTACTGTGAGCAGGATTTTTTAAAGATAGTAAAAGACACAAAGATGGTATGGAAAGCTACCCTGCCTGGAAGGAATGTGCAGCTTAGTAGGCACAAGAAGACATGGTCTCAAGGGGCTACAACATGACACAGTGGACAGGGTGTATGCTGAACCTACAGACCTGTATCACTTAGGGTCAGGTGAGGCTGCAAGTAACTGAAAACCTCGCACAACGGTGGCTTCACCAAGGTGGAAATTTATTTTTTCTCTACTATAAACAAAGTCAAGAGGCAAGCAATCAGGCTGGTTTGGGCTCAACAACTATTAAGAGTCTGGGCCACCCTTAATATGTGGTCCTACCTCGTCACCCAACTTGGCACTCAAGTTCTAACCTAGCCTCCTCTTCCTCATCATCATCATCACCATCTTTTTCACTAGAGCCATACTTATGGAGCGGATGCCATGTGCCAGAAACCATTCTAATCACTCTTCAAATACTAATTCACAGCATCCTCACATTATCCCTATTGCAGCAATATTATTTTCACTCCCATTTTATTGCTAAGAAAACTATGGCACAAAAGGATTAAGCAACCTGTCCAAGGTTGTACAACTAGGTGGCAAGGACAGGATTTCAACTCAGTCAGGCTCCAGAGTTCAGTTACTAGCAAGAAGAAAAAAAAAGCCAGGGTGGTGGAGGTAGTCCATACAAAGAAACTTTGGCCAGAACTTAGTCACATGGCTATATCCAGCTGCAAGGGAGGTTGGGAAATGTAATCTCTATTTAAGGCAGTAACACTGGGAGTTCTATAACTAAGAAAGATGGGGAGATAGATATTGAGGACCAACCTATTGTCTGTGGCATAGACCCCTACTAAATTCATTTCCTCTCCCACAGTGAAGTACTCCCAGCAATAATTCTGTATAACATGACCTCTTCCCCTGTTCCTGCCCCTACACAAGAGAGGCTGGTCAGAGCTTCTGAACTTGGACCAAGGGAGAGATTCCATCATTCCATATATCCAGTGGCATATACCCTCCAGTGCTTCAGCCAAGTCTTAAAGCTATGGCCTACAAAGGAAATAACTAAGTGGATGTTTAGAGATGGAATGCTACCCCAGCAGTACTTCCAGCTTCGATATCAGGGCTCCCTGAGGTGCTACTGCATTCCTGCTTTGGGGCACTGCAAGATCCACCCATATGCTTGTGATAAAAGTGCTCCCCCCTGTGAGTTTCTGACAATTGCCCAATTGCCATCAAAGAATTCTAACTGCACAACCAGGCAATGTGTAAGGGCTGCTCGTGGTGCCTGGGAAATGCCGTGAAGTACGGAGGTCTGGCCTAGGGAAGCAGAGGAGGCTTCATAATCTGGGGTATCACAACAGATGCGTAAGGTCCTGGCCACGTGCCAGACACTGTTCCACTTTATAAAGAGTCCCACTTAATTCTCAAAGACTCAATGAGGCAAATGCTACTACTATTATTTTTATTTTATAGGTAAGTAAAGCAAGGCACAGAGGATTAAGTGACCAAAAGGTCAAACAACAGAAATAGTGGAACTCAGTCTTATACCTGGTCAGCCTGGCTCTGGCTTCCATAGCCTTAGCTACCATTCGTGCTCAGGTGTTTGGTGTCTGGGCTGGGTCTCGATCAAAGGGTTGGACTGTGATGGGAAGAGGCAAGACTGTCCAGGCCAAGCAGAAGGCAGCTGGGAGCCACCTCGCAGAGTCAGTGGGCACGAGGCTGACTTGGGGAGTCTGGAACAGCTGCGCCACACAGCTTCTGAGGAGCAAGTCTGGGCAGCCAGGCTGGAAAGCAGGGTTGGGAGTTGATTCAGGGTGGAGACTGTGAACAGCGTTTGGGGTTACTTTGGAGGCACCGGGGAGCCATGGAGAGTTTTGGAGTTGGGAAGTAACATGCTCTGAGCCTGGCTTTGGGGTGATTGCTTAGGAAGGTAAAAGGGGGAGACCGTCAGGAGGCTATTGCGATAAATGATCCAGTAGAGATGCTGTTGACTTACGATGGGGTTACATCCCAATGGTGAGTTGAAAATCCCCGTAGTTGAAAATGCATTTAATACACCTAACCTACCAAATATCATAGCGTAGCCCAGTCTACCTTAAACACTCTCAGAACACTTACATTAGCCTACAGTTGAGCAGAACCAACAAACAAAAAGCCTATTTTATAATAAAGTGTTAAATATCTCATGTAATTTATAGTGCATACTGCTTTTGCCCCATCAAAATGTCAAAAAATTGTAAGTCAAACCACTGTAAGTCAGGGACCATCTGTACGTGGGATTTCACAAGGGCTGGAGAAGGGAAGACAAAGATGTGACTTCTTGGGGTTGAGAAGCAGGACTTGGAGCTACCTGGGAAACTAAGGGGAGGGGTGCCAAGGTAAATTCCAGAGAAGTTCTGGGCCTGCTGGTGATGTGAGGTAGGGGTCAAGGGGAGGGTGAGCTCAGGTTAGACAGCAGGAGCTGGAGTTGCCTGTGGAACCTCACAGGCAGAGAAGTCGGGACTAGACACACAGCTCTGAGCTCGCACGTATAGCGTGCTCCCTGAAGCCGTGAGCACACATGACAGCCCTGGGAGAGAGGCCCTTGACTAGAGCCTGGTGGGAGACAGCAGAAGCAGTGGCCAGAAGCTGATAGGTAGCAGTCAGCTCCATGGTCCAAGGAGAATCAGGAAAGTGCACGCCCCAGGAGGTGAGATCGGCCTCTTAGGAGGAGCACAGGACCCTCGGTGCCAAGGACCCTCAGGGCCAGGGCCGTGGCCTCCACTGGGGGTTCAGCAACTGGCAGACCCAGCTCCCACAAACCTTCTTATTGCCTTGGATGTGGCTTCAGCACTGGGGATCTGCAGAGTCAAATTATTCAGATTTATGGTGGAAAATGGCCCCAGGGACTGGGACAATTTACCTCTCACAAACGAATTCCAACTTGTCCATTAAAGTGCCTCATTCTGGTCCCAACACCCAAGCACGTTCACACCTCTGGTGAGGAGTCAGACCTGCCCAGGCGATTAGCATATGGACTCAGCACCTCATCCTAAAGAGAGCCAGGGCAGCCTTCAGTGCCCGTCCCACTCTGCCTGAGACAGAGAGAGCAAGACCAAAGCTACTCGACAGCCCACCACCCCGGCCCACCCCGGGCAGGGACTCAGGGGACAGGCCGAATCCCCCCAGGGCCACGGCCAAGTCAGGTAACAGAGGACTGAGAGCAAGGCTTTGCCATCTGGCCCCAGCTCTAAGAACTGCGACCTTAAGCAAGCTCCTTAGCTTGAGATTGTTTCCTTTGCTGCAGAAGGGGGACCATTCACACCTTGGGAGAGTGTTTTGGTGATTAAATAAAATAACTGTATGAACCATGAGCCCAGTGCCTGGGGCATGGCACTCGCTCAGTGAATGGGAGTGATTATTATTACCCTTGACCCTGCAGTGTGGCCTCCTCCAAAGCGAGAGGAGAGGTCATCTACTGAGGGTGAGGTGACATAAGAACTGCTGAGCCACCTCCCCTCCTACGCTTGTCTCCGTCTCAGAGGGAAACAGACCCACAGAGTTCTCAGTCCCCTGTCCCTCCTTCCTCCACTTGCATCTGCAGTCCCCACACCCACACAGACCTCCCTCACTTTCCCAAGGCCATCGGCCAGCAACTTAGAAAAGCTCCCCCAAGCCTCTAGAAAAAGGGGCATGGTGAGGGCCTGGCCCAGGGCAAAGGACCTGCTCACAATCAGAACCTCTGAGCTGCCCAGGTAGAGGTGGAGGCGCTGGGCTGGGCGAGCAGTCCTGGGAGGGAACAGGCAGAAGAGTGGGGTGCCCCTCGCCACCTTGACCCGCTGGCCTAGTGGGCTAAGGGGCAACCCATGGCGTCCTCCCTAGGTTTTCACGGTGTCTTGCTGTTTCTTCTCCCCTCTCTCGTTGTCGTCCTGTTTCCCCACCATATTGAGTCTATGTCTCTTTACCACTCTCTGTGAATATGGAAGCAATTGACCAGTTTTGAAACAATGCAGAATTCTTCATGCTATTGCCTAATTTTCACCTCCCTGGACTGCCGTCTTCCCCCACCCTTGGCTCAGCCCTAGGCAGGCTTATTTTCTTTGCTGTGCATCTTTTAAAATTGGGATTAGAGCCAGGATGGAGAAGGAGATTAGAAATTTGACTGCTTCCCACCCAGGCTCCCATCCTCCATGGCTTTTGCTGGAATCCACGCTGGGCAGTATGAGAAGGTACTTCCCAAAGGGAGACATCACCCTCTTGCCTGTCAGGTGCGTGGCCCTTGCACACCACCCTCATGGTCAGGAAGCTGCAGGGAGGGGGATACATACCCAGGTAGCTGCTGAGGCAGATATAGACAGGTCATATGTGCTTCAGCGCAACCCTCCCAGCACCCCCTACCCCAATACACACACCCTGAGACAAGGGTTATTATTAGCCCAAACCACTCATTAGCCTCAACTTAGACTTCAGGTGGGTCAGGGGCAGGGGGTGTCTTGTGATTGGCAGCAGATGAAATTCTTACCCCAAGAAGTTTTCACAGCATGCATCTAGAGAGACGAGACTGACGAATGCGAGTCACGTAGAAACAGGATAAGATGCAGGATTTGAAAAGCTGAGGTACTAGAAACAAGGCCAGTCAGTGTCCACAGGGGTCCAGTGGGCACGTGGTGCGGGCCTGGAGGGTTTGCGATAGGGCGGGCCTGCCGTGGGGGCTGTGGGAGAGGGAGAACAGCTCGGAAAGGGAAGCCAGCGTGGCCACTCCACACAGAGCCCTCAAGCATCTGGGCAGGAGACCATGTGTCGGGACACGATGGCCAACAATGACCGGCTGTGGCCGAGGTGGGCTGGCTCCTCTCAGAGCTGTTGGGGAAGGCTAACAGCTTGGGTTCTGTTTTGAGAGAAGCTTAAACTTCAAGGAGGGCTGTGAGCAAATACCTGGCTTACCTACCCATGACCCCCTCATTGTGGTAAAGGCCCAGGAACCCCCAGGGCCAGGGACTGGAAGAGGAACCAGGTGGTGCCAGAGCCAAGGTCCCCCTTGGTGTGCTGGACCTGGGGTGGGTGATGTGAGCATCTATATTTCTTGGCTGGAGGAAGACAAGAAGATAATTTGAGACAGTCATCTCTGACGTAGCAGAAGATGGTCCAGCAGATACTGCGTCTCACAGTTAATTGCAGAGGCAGCCCCACCCTCAAGCATCCTCAAGAGACCCCAGAGGCCCTACGGTCTCTGATTAAAGAGCTTGGGTCTCTCCCTAGCACCCTCATTCCCATCCCTATCTTCAGCATGAAAGATAACCAAGAAGGCTCGCTGATGTCTCCTGAGCAAGGCCACAGCCCCTGGACTCACTCCCAGACACACCCGTCCCATGTGGCCCCGCTCACAAGCCTGCCAGGGCATAGGAGGAAACCAAGAGCCTGCCACCCAAGATAAAGGTTTCCGTCTGATTTTGTGGTTCAGCTGAAGTTGTGTTCTTAATTGTTCAAACAAACAGTTTTCAGCCTGGAGGCCAGAACACGCCAAAACATGCCACTCCATTTTCAGCACCAACTGGGCGCTACGAGCACAAACACATTTTCTAAGTCTCAGCCAGCACTCGACGTTGCCCGTGGACTGAGAGCTCGGCTTTGTCCCCAGGTCCCGTCTGGTCTGGGGTCAGCATCTGCAGAGCTCTGGGCTCTGCTGACTCAGCCCTCCATCCAGCCATGCTCTGGAAGATGCGTGGGTCTCGGGATTCTAGGTGTGGCCTGGGATGTAACAGCCCAGAGGAGCCAAGTCCAGGCAGCCAGCCCCCAGTGGCTGTCACGTGGCAGCAGAACCTCATTTCCAGATAGACAACCAGGTCAGCTCCACCCAAAAAATTTTGAGAAGATAAAGGGCTAAAAAGGGGACCATGCTGGCTCTAGGGATGGCGGGTATCAGCGAAAGAACCAACATTTTATTTCCTTTCCTGAGCCTTTCCACAGAGGAAAAGGCTCCAAGGAGAGCATCTCCTACAGGGGCTCCAGCTGTGAGTGCGTGGTTCCTCTGCATGGAACTTCTAAATGCAGACGAGGCCACTGGGCTCACGCGAGGAGTGATGAGGCGTCTCTCCCTGACTTCGAGCTAAGCCCCAGAACTGCTCTCGGAGACATCCTCATATGTCCGACTGTCCCAGCAGGGTGGCCTCAGCGGACTGGTCTTTAGGAGCTCATTTCCTGGGAAACACCAGGTCTGGAACTGGAGCAAGTGGCCCACAAACTGGCTGAGACCGCAGGGCAGGCCCACGTCAAAAAGGGCTGGGGTGCCCAGCCTATACCCAAGAGCAGGGGAACCCTGGTGGCTGGGCCCAGAGACCCAGTAGGAACAGAGGGCTGGCGGAAAGCTGAGACAGGAGCTGGACAGACTGCAGACTATCATGGCCTGATAGCCCCCACCCTCTCGGCCCGTCTAGTACCGGGTGGCCTCTGGAGGCTGCTCTCTGGTGGGGAGAGGGTGGGGTTGGCAAAGCCAAACCCTTGGTCCAGCCGCTAATTCCTTCCTCCTTGGGCCCAGGGTCGTTGAACCATAGGGCTCACGATTCCCGCAGACTCCTGGGGTCTGTGATGAGGAAGAGGCGAGGCCAGGAGAGGGAAGAGGACAGGCAACTGACGCAGCTGTCACTAATCACAGGGAAAGGCTCAGACCAACACTCCTTTGGACCCAGAGCCTCTGGGCTTGTTTTGGGAAAGCTGACTAATCCCATAATCCTGCCCACCAGGCATTTTTTCTGTCTGGCTTCAAAGTGGGAGTGGGAGAGGGCCCCCCTGGAGGCAACGGTCCTGCTGAGGAATGCACACTCTTAAAGGAGAAGAGCCACCTTCGCTAGGTCTTGTGTTGTGCATGGGAGGCCTCTGATCTGGGACTATCAGCACTTGTGCTGCAACCACAGCGCCTGGGGCAGGGGAGGGGGGCCAGCCCTTGAAGCTGGGGCCAAGGAAACTGCACAGGGGCCGTGCCTTCACATAAGGCAGGGGACCGGGGCCACCTCTCTCAGGCCTGCTCCTCAGACATGGGCTGGGGGACCAACGGTCACCAATTAAGCAACCTCAGCCTCTGGCCTGGACACCCTCCTCTCTGGGCCAGGCCCCTTGGGGGATGGCAATGAACCCAGTCCTGCCCTCCAGGAGCTGCCAGTCTTCTCAGTCCAGACAACTCAGATGTGAATGGCCTCCACTTGTCCACACACCTAGCGCTGCGGAGACCCCCTACCCCGGGCAGAGACCCTCACAGCAGCACGCACACACAAACCCACACACACACTCGCCCCCACCCTGCAGCGACTTCAGCGCACCCACCCAGCGATGCCCAGTCCAGAGCCTCTCCAAGCCCCAAAGCAGCCTCGTTCCGGGAGAGATGTGTGCAAACTGGGTTTGTCTCTCTGGTCCTGTTTGCCTTTGGTTTGATGTGCTCTCTGCAGAGATGCGTTCCCTTGGTGTGGTTCAGATGACGGGGGAGTGTGAGATGAAAATAGTTTTTAAACAATCACACTTGAAAAGAAAAGAATCCTTTTCAGAACATGCAGACAAAAGAAAATTGTAGTCTCATGGTCAAACCTCACCAGCACCAGGCAGGGAGACCTCTGCTGTGGAGAACCCGCTAGCTGTTCCCTCCTGTTCTGCATCTGGAAGTTAGACGTGGGAAGCGAGAGGCACCTTTCAGGGCAAATTTTTGTTGAATAGCTTTAGCCAGCTTCTTCCTGTGAGTGTCCCAGAGCGATCTTTGACCCCCCCAGTCCACCACGCCAGAGGTCTCTTGCAGGCAGTGAGCAGGAATGCAAGGCGAGTCTGTAATAAACGAGTATGTCCTGTGTCTTTAAGAGCATGGACCGAAACTTTGTTTGCAGGACGTTTATTTGGGCCTCAGTGGGAGGAAAGGAAGAAGATAAAAGCGGCTAGGATAGAGAAAGACAAGAAAGAAAAAAAGCCAGAATGCATGCAGAGAAATCTCGGTTCAGAGGGAAAACTTATTTTTGCAACAAGGATTCCAGTCTTCTGGGGGCTGTTTACACTGAGCAATTTAATCACCAAATGCGTAGGTTGGTCAAACACAATTCACTGAGGGAGCCTTGGGCGGCCGGCTTTGTGGAGGGTCACCTGCCAGAAGGACAGGCACTGCAGCTTCCTGGGGGAGGGGTGAGACTGAGGTGGGAAGGGCAGGGTGGGTGCGGCCTGGAGACCGACTGGCCGTTGGGCCTGTGGGACCCAGAGTTCCCATCCTGGATCCTGGGTATGGGCTTCGGGCGCCCAGGACCGCTGCCACGTCTGCGTCTTTGTGTGGTGGGCACATACGCACACTTCAGTTGACAATACTCCTGGGAGAGAAGCCACGGCTCTCACAGCTTCTCAGGGGGCTCGCTGGTGTTTAGGAGCAGCAGAAAGAGTGCAGTTGGGGTCAGGCTTGAATCAAGCCCCCTGTGGTGTGAGATGGGCCGTGGGGACCATTTGCTGTAGGTGTGCCAGTAAGTCTGTATCCCCAGGAGTGGGAGCTCTTGCAGGTGACCAGGCAGAGATGTGGCACAATGACAGCTCTCATTCTAGCTGCAGTGACTGGAGAGGCAAGGCCAGAGGAGAGAGAGGCTCAGGAATGGCTTTGCCAGAGTCAAGCATCCACTGTTGGTTGAGCCTGTGGAACAGGGAGAAGCCTGCAGGTCTGGTCCCAAATTCTGATGCCCAAATTCTGATCTGGTGACAAAGTAAGCCCATCCAGGAACAGGCCAGACACACAGCTCACACGAGTGCACACACCTGCCACACCACCCTTCCTCCCGGCACGGCCCTCCAGGACAGCAGGCTCCCTGCAGAAACGATCCGCCCACGCTTGCTCTTTGAGGTCGTGCCTCTGCAGGGAGACAGCTGAGGGCTATGGGTCATGCCGAGGACACTGTCTAGCCTGGCGTGGGCTTGCAGAGGCAACTGAGTCCTTCTCAGGGGACAGCTGGGCTTGGATGTTGCTGGAGCGGGTTCCCATTATTTTCCTTCATGTCATATTCTGAGGACAGGGAAACAGCCTGTGATTATCCCGCTGGGGCCGTGGCTTCAAGCCCTGGCTGCACCAGCTCCAAAGCGTGTCCTAGCTCCTGGCAGTGGGGACAGGGAGGAGGGCTATATGGGGCAGAGATCAGGCCACCCTCAGTCCATGGGACTGCACATTCACACCTCTGCCCCTTCACGCACCCCCCACGCCCCAAAAGACCCTAGCCCCTGGAGTCCTGGCCCTGGAATGCCAGAGCACCTCTGTCCCCACAGTCCCATGTAACAGGAAGCACTCCCCTGGTTAGGGAAAAGTAATTAGTGAGATCAAACCACATTAGCCAGGAAACTGGGTGATTATGCTTGCCTTGAAAACTCAGAGTGAAATACGGCAGCTTGCATCCTGTTTGATTGCTCCTGGGTGAGCCAAGGGCAGTTTGCTCAAAAGATTGTTAGACTTTGCGTTTCTTGAGGGTAGGGGCTGGGCCACGTGTCCCTACAGCACCCCTCCAGGGTTGCTGAGTACTTGTCTGTCAAGCACAGAGGCCCGAGCCAGAGAGCAACCTCACGCATGTGTGTTGGGTAAAAGGATGGACAGATGGGCAGAAGGACAGTCTATACCCAAGCCTCCAACAGGTTCTTCCACTCTGAGCTCTCTGTGCCAGCCAGCTCAGAGGGAAGAGGCCTAAAGGGAACTGTCAGAGGGAGGCAGGGGGCCCTGGGGTGGGTACCCTTGGGGAAGGAACAGCAGGAAAACATCCATTGGTCAAATCAAAATCCCAACGGCCTCAGGAACCCTCTCAACAGGACCTGGCAGGGACCTGGCTAAAGTGTCCATTCGCTCAAAACCTGCCGGGGCTCCCACCCTCCCCCAGCTCTCAGGGTGCCCCTGTCAAGCCGGCTCTTGCTAAATAAACCAGCCTTTGTGTGTGTGTGTCCTGGAGGAGAGAGAATGGGCCGGGGGGAGGGGAGGAGGACCTGTTTGTCAAAATAGACCTCCTGAATGCGTTTAAGGGCCTGCAGTTTGGATGAGTAAATATTTTCCCTTTCAGATGAAAGGTGCAATCATCGCTGTTTTTAAATTACTTTAATTAGAAAAGATTGCCTTAATCTTTTACTTATCTGTACTATTGTGGGAACTGCCAGCAAATGAAGTGCAGGGAAAACAGGTGGAGTTTGACCTTTGCTCCAAGCATCTTGAATTTCTTCTAGGCTGGTAATTAAGAAGAATCAGGGGAAGTTCCTTGCAGAATCTAGGAAACACAACACACACACAGTCGTAGATACAAGGGCACGCTGGTGAGTGCGCGCTCTCACGCGCGCTCCCGCACTCCTGCGCACAGGCACACTCTCATGCATGGGAGGGCCCATAGGTGGAAGGAAAAATGGACCCCAATGTGGCAGACCAGAAAGTTCCAACTTCGACAGACGTGTTCCTGCTCCCAGCCCTGAGAGGTGGCTTAATGAGTTTCCCAGGGTGGCCTAAAATGATTAATTAAGCAGACAGCCCCTTACTCCCTCCCCAAACAACGGAAACCCAGTAACGGTCTGTCTGGGGAGGGAACAACAGGGGCCCTGACTCCAGGGGCCGTTGGGGACATGGTGTAAGAGCCAGCAGCTCCAGATAAGGGGCAATAGCAACGGCCTGTAACGGCCGCCGAGGCCCATCCTACCAGAGCCACGGCTGGCAGGGCTGGGCCTGGTGAACGGCCCTCTCTTCTCCTGGCCTCTGGCCTCCTACTTTGTGTTTGGGCACAGCCCAGACCCAAGGGGACCCTTGACAAAATGGCAGAGCAGTCCACCCCCACTGGGAACCCTCGCCTACCCATCCCTGCTGCACACCAGTCCTGGGCTCAGGGTGGACACTAGGAAAGGGGTCTGGAGACTACCTGGGTGTCAGAGCCATCGATTCGGAGCATGAGGAGCAGAGAAAGAGGAGAAGGGGTGAGGAGCTCGTCTGGGGCTTCCCTCCCAGATCACCCACGTTGGGGGAAGCCTTCAGAGCTGCCAGGGGCCCCGGAGACCTGCACTCACTGTTCTCTGGATCCACAAACACGTACTGAGCACGTCTGGTGCCCAAGATACAATGGCGATCAGTGGCTTAAAATACAGACTCCCAGGCCCCAGCCACGGGATCCAGATTTGGTTGCCCTGAGGGAGTCCTGGAGTCTAGGTGATTCTCATGCCCAAGCAGAGCTCGGTGCTTAGGTGTCCAGAGACCTTATGTTTCTGCACCTGTAACCTGGACTGGGTATTCCCGGAACCCTTTAGATGTTGCTCTTGGAAGATGCCCCAGGGATTCGGCTGGAGTGCTTATTGAGTGTTGGGTCCTCTTTCCCACAGATGAAAGCCCGACCTTCCTTCCCAGACAGTCATGGCCCCCGGGGACTGGGATAAGAGCAGGACAAAGGCTTCTCTGGCATAAGGAACACCCAGCTGGGGGGTGGAAACCTGCCCTGGGCCTTGTAAATAGGCCATGTGAAGGGACTAGGGTTCCAGAGCAGGTCCAGCCCCGCCAGCCTGGAGGGACTGAGGAAGTAGAGGGGCGGGGAGAGCTGGCAGAGCCAGGAACAATGTTTTCCTTTCTAAAATGCTCTGGGTGCTTGGGCTGGATCTCCAGCCGGGTGTTTACAGCGTTTGAACCACATCCACCACTGCGACTGTGTCTGTCTGCACATGTGTCTTTTGCTACAGGTAGCTGTCTGTGTGCCTCTGCGTTCGGAGGGTCTGATCGCACCTGTGGGTGTTGGCCTCTCTGCGTCTGTAGGAGGCCCTCTCGGAAAAGAGGTTCTGGCTTCACTTGTGTGAGCCGTTCCACCTCAAAACATGGCTAAGCTAAAATAAACCTTGCTGGAAAAGCTTTAACAACAATTTTTTTTTCTGTCCTTGGCATGGGCAATAACACCAGTGGGTCTCCATGGTCAATTAGGAAGCTTGGGAAAACACTGCTTGTAATTAAAAGTCTAGAAGGGCCTCAGTCAGGGCGGTGTGTGCCCTGCCAGGCCCGTTCCTAAACCCCACTCGGCAGCATTTCTCTCCTGGCTGGAAAATGCCTTTGATTTGCACCAAGTGTTCAGTGGCCATGGCGGACCAGGCCCGGCACTGCCTCCGCACCAGCTGCTCAGGGCACAGGCGGGCAGGCCTGTGACCCAATACTTTGTCAGACGAGGCTGGTAGCGTGGGCCCGGCCTTCCCCTCCTCCTGACTTCCTAGCCCCTCTGTGACCCTGAGTGGCCACACCTGGAGGTGCAGACCCCATCCAGCCCAGCGTCTGTTCCCTGTCCAGAATGGCAGTGCTCATTCTAAGAATTAGAATGTCAACATGTGAGCCCTGTCTGAGGGCGAGGCTGCCATGGTCAACCTGGAGGGAGGGTGGCATTGAGGTGCAGTGAGGGACGACACCCTGTGTCTCTTCTTCCTCTGCAGAGGTCACCCCATCTAAGCAGAAGCCTGGCCTTGAGCTACAGCCACCTCAGGAAATGCAGCCAGAATGGGCCAGACTATTCCCCCGGGACCAGAGCACACAGGGCCTGGCCAAGAAGGTCAGGAAATAGCACAAACCCTTGACCTCTTGACTCTCTAGGGATCAAAGACAAGGGGTTAAAAAGGGGCCCAGGGTGCCATGTTCACTCCCTCCTATTGCGGGGGTGGGTTAGCCAATGATGGAAACTTGGAGGCCAAGGGTGTTGTCTTCCTGGGCAAAGGCTCAGGTGCTCCTCTGGGTGGGTGGGAAAGAGAAGTGCTGGGTCAGGTCAGGAGCAAGCCTCTTTCTTGTCCCAACGCACGCACGCACGCACACACACACACCGAGACCACAAGTGGGTCCTTCGAGTCCCAGATCACAGCCGCCCACACCAACTCACATTTCTACACCAGCTCGTGCTGACACCCGTTCACCATCACGAACAAAGCAACAGTTGGCTATGCAGACACTGTAACAGGGGCTGGCAGGCCCCACGCAGCACCAGGTTGCGCTCCAGGGTCCTTGGCAGCCCCTAGCCCCTCTCGCAAGAGCAGAGGCAGACAGGAGAATGGGGAAAGAATCGCTGTGCAGGCAGATGGTCTGTGATGCAATGCCAAGGGCAGGTCCTCAATCCCACAGGCCACACCCCGGGGGAGCCTCACAGAGGTCAGCCTTGTCCCCACCAGCTCTGCTGATGCCCTGGTGAGAGGTCCTCCAGCAGCAGGGAAATGGCGGGGGAAGGGTTACAGCCTAAGGAGAAAAAACAATTACTAACGGGAAAGGCAGCACATTCCAGCCCTGCTTAGCTGGGCCGCCAGGGCCCGTGGGTGGTTCTTGGATTATGCATTTCCTTGAAAACAAAAAGGAAAGTTCAGGGCAGTTCAGCTGTGCCCTGAATCTCACTCAGGGGCCTTTGTCTCCTCACAGGCCCCTCACAGCCCATGTGCCCCCCCACCTCACGATCCCACTGGCCTGGCCAAATGTCCACTGGGAAAGTGAGAACATTAATACCACTGACAGCCTGCAAGGAAAGTGTGGGGAGACTGGAAAGAAGAACAGAAGAAAGGAAAGGGAAAGGGAAGGGAGCAGGGACCTTGGAGAACTCGCGTTGCCCAGAAGCCTCCCTTCTGCGGGGGAGATGGTGAAAATGTTTGTTGATTCACTCAGCAAACCTCTACGCAGCCCCTGCTCTGTTCCAGGCACTGTGCCAGGCACTGGAGTGATCCTTGGAGTTCACTGTCAGAAAAACATGGTCTCCCCTCTTATCCCTCTGTACACTCTCGTCTGTCTCTGAAAACCCGGTCTCCTGACAGACCCTATTTATAATATTCATACTGAGAAGTTGGTGGTTGGTAATGGTGGAAAGCAGACCCTCCCGGGGCCATTTACACCCACCCACCCCAATTAGAAATGATTCTTTATTGAGTCTAGTCTTTCCCTGGTAAGGATTAACAAACCTACAGCATTTATTAGATGTATTTCTGTCTGGGGACTGGGAAATACCAATTACTTTCACTTAGTCACTGCTTTATTTCTGAGATTTTAAAAAACATACTGTCAACATGCTTTACTTGATAAGGAGGATGGAGACAATGGTGTCTCCCGAGGAAGAACAGCAGGACAGCCACCTTGCCGTAAACACAGGAACAGAAGCAAATGGCTCTGAGTCTGCCTACACCTCCTTCCCCCATGACCCCCTCCAAAGCCCTGTGAGTAGGCAGCAGAAGTGTTTTGTTCCCCATCACAGTTGCGGAAACTGAAGCTCAGAGAGAGAGGGATTAAAGACATCATTTGAGCCATTGCACAGGCGGCCTCCTCCCGAGGCGGCTCCCTCCCCCTCGGCTCTCCGGCAGCCAGCTCAGTCCCATACGTGAGGTCTCAGCTCGAACACGGTCCCTTGGAGAGGGCATGTCCGACCCCCTGTCCGCGGCTGTCTGCTCTAAATCGCCTCTCGGTCCCTCCCCCTCTCGGCACGTGCTGGTTCCATCCATGTGTGTCTGAGGTCTGTCTTCCTTACCCGACCACCCACTCCTGGAAGGGAGGGCTGTGTCTCTCTGTTTACCGTGCATGTCCAGGCACCTGCGATAGTGCTGAGCGCATGGTAGGTACTCAATGTTTGTGGGTTGACTAAAGAGATGAGTGGCCAATAGCTTGGGTAGGTGGGACCAGGTCAACTCCCAGGCCCCCACTCAGATTTGTGTTACTCTCCATTAGACTCTGTCCATGCATGGGTTGGCAGGGTGCTGGGAGCCTCTCCATCATAGTCAGGGACTGAATCTAAAACAGCCTAGCCTTAGCCTTAAACAAAATCAGATTCCATAGCTGGGTTTCTGTATCTTCTGCAAGGACCAGAGGCCTAGCACATAGGGTATCCCAAAGATCTCTATCTGATGCAAACTTATCCAAAGAAAGGGCCAGAAGGGACTGGCTAATGTGCTCCAGTCGGACATGCTCACTGTCACATCTGTTCCACCAACGGTTAGCAGGCGCTGAGCTGGGTTCTTAGATGTGGTGCCTGCCCTCAGAATGTGCCTACACTCTTCGGAAAGACAACCAAAGAACAACACTGTAAACTGTGCTCAGACCAGCAAGAGTGAGACACCCTGGGAGCCACAGGTCTACTGGAGGGGTCAGGCATGAGCTGAGAGCAAGTCTGACCAGGATGGGCATGCCAGGCACAGGGAACAGCATGTGCAAAGGCACAGAGGTAAGAGAGTGGGCCTGGGACACGAAAGGAGTGCCCTGGGCCTGGATCAGAAGGTTCAGGCAGGGGAGGGGCCAGAGAAGGGGCTGGGGCAGGTATACGCCAGGTCACCCAGGCCAAGGTCCACTGACTCAAGAAGCCAAAGCTTTGTCTGGTAAGCAGTGGGAAGCTTGCCAGGGCTTTTAAGAGGGGAAAGACTTGGGCAGCATCGCTTTTTAAATAGTAAAGGTGAAAAGGGGTTGATGGGAAGTAAGGCTGCCCCAGGTGAGCACTGATGGCTTGAACTTGGGAGGTGGAGGTGAGGGGACACATGTGAGGCTTGTAATGAACTGAGATGATAGGACGAGGGCAAGGGTGGTATCAAGGGTGAACCCCAGGATTCTGCTCTGCTCAGCTGAGTGGAGGGGGCAAGCGGGAATCAGGGTGGAGGAGATGATATGTCGGCCTTAGCCACATATTGAGTTGGCTGTTAGGGAGTTGAGCCTGGAGAGGAAGACGCTGGGCTGGGGCTCTGGCGTTGCCTGAAGCCAGACACTGGTGTTGTCCAGGGGGAGGATGAGGCAGGGAGACTGAGATAAGTGAGAAAAGGTGCCAAAGACAGAACTGCCCCTCCCACCTTGACTAAATCACATGTTAGCCTCCTCCAAGATCCACTTCATGTCTTCCCACCCATCCTACGTGTGGGAGAGAGTGCTCAGAAAAGACTGGGATGGGGTGGGCGGACTTGCAGCCAGTCTGAAGGGAAATAAATTAGGATGGGTGGGGGGCCTTGGATGGGGAGCAAAGGAGTAGAGGCAGGATGAGGGGCTGTGTTCCAGAATTTCAGGGTCTCCCTAGCTGGCCTTGGCCAAGCCTCAGCAGCCCTTTGGGGTCCTTGGAGGAAGAGCTGGGTGCTTTGAATGACTTCCCTTGGTTGGCGTGGAGGGGAGGGAGGACAGACCTTAGCCCATTATGATGTGGTGGCCAGATGCTACAAGGGCAGCCCCTCCTCAGGGAGCTGTGAGCCCAGGGCATGCCTGGGTCCACATGGGGTCTCTAGGGACTGTGCCCTGAGGTGACAGGGAGAAGCGCATGTCCCGAAATAGAAACCTTATCTAGGTGTCGTTTTCCACTTCCTTTCCTTTGCTTTCCTTCTCGATTTCCTCTCTGCATTTCACAGGCTGCACACTAGCTTGTTGAAGCAAATGAGGCCGTGGTCCTCAGAAATCTGTCGTCAGCTCTCAGCCCCTTTCCCTGAATCACTCCACTGAGGTCAGGCTAGGTCTTGGGACGCCAGCTTGCTCCCTACTTTCTCCCCACCCCGTCCCCAGTGCATTCCTACCTTCACCCGCTCTCCCCACTGCAGCCAGGCCGAAGAAGAGCCAGGGGACCGGGCTGAAGAATCTGTAAGAATTCTTCCAGAGAAACTGGCAGACACGGCCATTTCTCTCCTCGGCTCCTCTATGACTACCACATCACCAGTGGCCGGCCACTAGTGGTCCACACGGTCCTACAGGCTGGTGCCCAGCCAACCTCAGATGCCAGCAGATGGCTCCATCTCCTTTGGGACTCTTGCTCACCCACACCCATCTCTCCTTCACCTCTGGTATTCCTTCCCCCTCCTCCCTTCCCATTCCATGTACTTGGGGTGGGATGGGATAACCCAAGCTTTGATTCTGGACTATGAGACCTGCCCACCAAGGTGAAAATCTCTGGAATAATTAACAAGCCTCCTTGGTGATACTGGTGGGGACGGAGAGGTGGAACAGCCAGACAATACACTGCCTACCTATTGGGTCAATGAGGTCCCCAGAGAAAGGCCCCTCAGAGCAAGCCACTACTGGGGACAGAGCAGAGATCTAGCCCCTTGTCCTCCAGAGGTATCGCAAGGCCTGGGACCCAGCATGTTCCTTGGGACAAGAGAAATGGGAGTTAGGGGTATCCAGTGGAAGCTAGGGGAAGTTAGTGGGGAGCAAACTCCCAGCTCAGACAGGGTCTAGCCAGGGAGGTGGCCCAAGGGATGCCCCTAGGGGCCTTCCAAGTCACAACCAGCACTTCTAGGTTCCTGATCGCTCACCCCACCCCACACGCAGATCACCCAGGACTCCCTTGACCGGCAGGGTTGGGGGGCCGTGAAGGACCTAAACCACAGAGGCTGGGGGTGGGGAACCAGCTGGCTTCCAACCCATTTCCTCTGGAGCCACTGGCTTCAGTCCAGGCCTCTGGGTGGCCCGTTTCCTTCTTAAGGTTCTGTAGCAGAGTTTAAAAGCGGAGCTGCCACTCTCAACCCAAAGGTGGAATTGAGCACTAGAAGTCCCTGCATAGCCAGAGTCACATTCAAAACCTTTTTGTCACCATCAAACTGACCCTGAAGTCCTGTGGATCACCCACCCCCCCACATAGAAGAAAGAGTGGGAGGAGTGAGTGATTATTGGTTTGGGCTGATGAGTGTGCGAGCATTTCCTACGGCCCTGCTGTTGCACCTTTGTCTTCCTGCCTTAGGCCTCTGTTTCCTTCTTTCTGAAATAAGGATTTGGAATGAGATCTGTGGTTTCCAAATTTTGCTCTCAGAACCCAGACATTCTATGGGGAACATCCGGACCAGAGCAGCTCTGGTCTTATCACTTACACACTCGGCTTCATTCCTAAGATTGCATGCATAGAACGAGCGAGCCCACAGCCAAGTGATGGGCTAGGTGATGCCTATGTCCATCCAGCCTGAACCTCCCTGGGTTGGGCAGTAGCACACCCACCACAGGAGGGGAGAGATGATGGACCCAGGACTAGACTCAACCCTCAGACTTTAGGTTGAGTCTAGTCCTGAACACACAAATATGTAGGGGCAGAGAGGGACAAGACTGGCCATGGGAAGTGGACTCAGGACAGCCTGGGCAGACTCAGAGGGGAACGGGTACCTGTAGTCACTCATACGTGCACATCACACGTGCAGCACTCGGGTACCACGCAGTTGCTCCTGCAGCGCTGCCCACATGGAAGGTTGCAGCTAGAGGAACTCCCTTGTGGCACCCAGCCCCCCGATCCCTGCCCCACTCCCACTTTCCTCCTCTGTGCGCTCTTCAAGCTGACCCAGCAGAACTCTGTCTGGATATGAGGAAAATGTCTCTATCTGTTTTTAAAATATTTGGGCTTGTTAAAGACCAACACATTTTTTTTAAGTGTATATAATTCAAGGGCAATTTGATCCATATGTTTCTGATTCTCTTAAACTCAAATCATCAAAATATTGATTTTTAAGAGCCATTTGATGTCTAAGAAACCTTTTTAATAAGCTTTTAAAGCTCTTTAAACCCAGAGCCTGGAGCCAGTGCCAGGGCCCAGGCTGGCCGCTGGCTGGCCACACCCTCCCCGGGTCACGATCACTGGGAGCCTCACTTCTCTGCAGGCCTCACCTCGGCCTGGCCCCCTGCTTCCCCCAGAACTCCCTAGGGGTCCCAGCTGCAACTCTTGCTGTCCTGACAGAGGGGCCCTGAGGGCCTGCCCCCTTTCTTTTCACAGACCTCTCGCATCCTTCCTTAAAGCACCCCTAAAATACAGACCAATAGAAACAAAAAGGATTTTTCATTTTCATAGGCTGCCTGATGGTTGGTTGTAGAAATAGGCTCTAATGATCTTGACCAACCCCAACTGAAAGACCCTGCAGTCGCTTCCCGTTGTACACCTTATGTAAGTTCCTGATCATTTCTTCTGGCTACATCTCCAGAAGTGAAAACACTGGGTCACACGGTGTGCACACCCTTAACGCTCTTTGCACACACGTTGCCACATCATTTTTCTAAAAGATTGTACTGATTTGTACTTTCGCAGGCCTCCCCTCCTGTACTCTTTCTTTTTAAATCCTCACCTGAGGACACGTTTATTGAGTTCAGAGAGAGAGAGAGAGAGAGAGAGAGAGAGAGAGAGATGTGAGAGAGAAACTGTGATTGGCTGCCTCCTGTATGCACCCTGACCAGGCTTGAATCCACAACCTGGGTGTGTGCCCTGACCAGGAATCGAACTAGCAACCTTTTGGTTTATGGGATAATGCTCCCACCAAGGCCAGGGCCACCTGGCCAGGGCTCCCCTCCCATACTCTTGAAAGGAACTCTCATAATATTAATTCAAACAACACCATGCACTTGAGCACAGAGAAGCTCTCTCACATAGCAGCTCAGAGTAGGTCTGGAAGCAGAAGGCCTCGGTGTGAATCCCAGCTCTGTATTACTAATTGGGAAAAGTTACTTACTCTGTCTGTGCCTGCTTTCCCTTCTATAATTGGGGGATAATAATGGCACCAACCACATATGTTTATCGTGGGGATTCAGTACAATTATCTGTAAGAACTTAAACTACATAGAATAGTGTCTGATGCAGAGTTGGCGTTCAATAAATGAGGTTAGTTTTACTATCCTTTTATGCTCTTCCTTCATTCTGGACACTCTTCTCTTTTCCTTCCCTTCCTTATCTGACCCCCTCCTCTCACACAGCAATTCTCCGCTCCAGCTCCACACTCCCTATCACGTGCTTCCTCAGCATCCACCTTCCTGACACGCTCACCATCCTGGTCGTTACCGTCTCTACCAGAGCATCTGTCTTCCCTGCCAGGCTGTCAGCACCAAGAGGGCAAAGTCGGGATTTATCTGATTCCCAGAACCTAGCGCAGAGCCTTGCAGGAGGCAGATGCTGAGTGATAGTCACTGAATTGAACTAAACTTTAACCAAATGACCTGCATTGGCTATGGATGAGTTTTGATTATTTTCAAAAATTCGATTCATCTACAAAGGGTTGGCCCCTTGACTATAATCAAAAGAAAGTACTGAGACTCCAAAGGTGAGTCCCCAGGATGGGTCACAAAATGTTTAAAGAGATGGCAGTATCACCAGCTCCTCCTGGTTGATCAAGTGGATGTGCTCGTCCTGGCGAAGAAGTCCGACTGCGACCAACCATAGG
This sequence comes from Glossophaga mutica, assembly GCA_039655065.1. Classification (NCBI taxonomy): domain Eukaryota; kingdom Metazoa; phylum Chordata; class Mammalia; order Chiroptera; family Phyllostomidae; genus Glossophaga; species Glossophaga mutica. The sequence continues at coordinate 143,545,119 of CM077308.1, forward strand.
TGTGACCTGCCCCGTGAGCCAACGCTCATTTCATTATTTATCTCTGATGTGTTACATTCAGATACATTTTCCTGTCCTTTCACCTGGGAAAGAGCTGTGCCTCCTCCATTCATGGGTCCGTGCTAGACCTGCCGCAGGGGAGGGAGGAGAGGTGCTCCTCCTTCTCTGGATGCAGAGCCTTGAAGACCAGGTGGCTGGGAAGTGCCTTCCTGCTGCCCTCGCTGCTTCCTCTGGAAAAGCCCCTCACTGCACACCCTGCCATTCCTGGGGCAGGCCAGGGATTGACACGGCTGCTGTTTGTGCCCTTTGGTTTCTGCAGAAGCTCGTCTGGGTCTGGAGGCCCTGGAAAAAGACCCAAGGCTCCAGGCAAGGTCTGATTTCCAGGAGACCAGCCAGAGAAGGCCCCTGAGTTCCTTCCTTCCAGCCCCCAATGCCTTCACTTAATACTCACAAGGGAACCAGTTCTGCCAAAACCAGTCCCATATCCATTCAAGTCAATTCAATTCGATCCCAACAAGTCTAGCGCTGTGCAGGCCAGGACCAGGGGATCTGGGCAGACAGGCGCTTGAAATAGGCTTGAAGTAGACTGAAGTACAGGGTAAGAAGTGTTCTTCGGAAATTAGAGTGACCCCCACCCCAGCACACACCAGTTCCTTATGCTTTGATCTCCTGTAACACCCTCTGTCCTGTGGTTCATTATGGAAGAGGCTACATACCACTCCCTATCACAACTTAATTGTTCACACGTGTCTGTGTGTGCATATGTGTGCACATATGTGAGATGTGTGTATGTGTGTGCATGTGTATTTAGAGTTCAAGTTTGTAGTTTCCTCTGACTCTTCCATGGATCTCACACAGAGCGAGGCACAAAGCTACTATTCAATACACACACGAGCGAATGAGTGAGTGAACGAATAAATGAATGAATAGATAGCAAACCCTAACCTCCCCCTCAGCCTGAGGATCTGGGAAGAGGATCCAACTGGGAGTCAGAAGTTCTGCCTCTGGAATGTGAAGGGTCCTGGGTGATGCAGGCAGGGCGTGCTCCCTCTCTGCTGCTCGGGCTTTGTCCCTGCCCAGCGAAGGGTTTAACCAGCTAATCCCCCCAGTTCTCCCTGGCTCTGAAGTCACTCTGAAGTCTCCCTCCCCCCAAGCGCCCTGTCCCCACTTCTCAGCCCCCTCTGTCAGTCCAGACACAGACCTCATCAGAAGCATAAAGGCCCCTAATCCAGGTTGGGAAGGACCTCTTTCTCCTTTGCCCCACGGGGCTCAGGGTTGTCTTGTCTAAATTCTCCAGGAACAGAGAAAAAGTACAGAGGCTTTTACTAAGCCCAGTGGACAGGTCTCTCTGAGGACAGGGATTATGTTTGTCTCTGCTGACCCCCCTCCAGTCAACTCTCCCGTCTGGGAACCAGCTTCAGACCCTCTGGGGTTCAGCCTCCCTCGTGTGTCTGTCCCCTCCTGCCCTTTCCAGCAATCCTCTGGAGTGACTTTGCAAAGCAGAGTAGATCCCAAAAGAACGAAGCAAATTCTGGCCCAGGCTGGTTCTCAATGAATTCCCTCTTCCTTCAACAACCCTAACTCGGGCAAGAAAAGAAATTCTCCTAACTTTCCAGCCTGGGGCCCTTCTGCCAGCCCCGCACTCCAGACTGAAAGGCCATTTCTACTGGCGAAGAGGCAGGTGGCACAGAGGGCTTCCCTCTACCCAGCCCAGGACATTCTGAGCCCTGGTGGAGGGGCTGGTGATGGGTGTGTGGGTTGACCCTTACAGGGTGATCTGGATTGGAAAGGGTCAGTCAGGGGTCAGCAAGCTTGGGAGGACCTAACTCCTCGCACAGAGGAGGTAGACAGAGGGGTCTCCGTCTCTGAGGGACCCTGCTGTCCCAGAACTGCCTGAGGTCCATGGGAAGAGTCCCGATGTTTCTCAAAAGGGTCTCACTCTCTCTGCCCCAGAGATCAGCTTCGGACTATAAGGTGCCATTTCTACCACACCACAGTGACAGGAATGTGAGCTTTATGAGAAATTTATGTGATTAAAAAAAAAAAATCCTAATGGTTCAAAACAGGCCAAGTGATGCTTCATTCAAACAGAGTAACCTCTTGTTTTTAAAAATAAGTCCTGGGGGTTCACAGCCAATTGAGGTTCTCTCAGAAAGCCCATTTTAAAATGACCTTGATTCTGACTCATTTTATTTAAAACATATGGTTTTCGATGCTCTTCTTTAATGCACAACCTCATTTACACACACACACACACACACACACACACACACTGACTCTGAACAAGTTTGTCAAGGTCCCTGGGCCTCAGTTTACTAATTTATGTTATATATATATATATATAATTTATGTAATAAAAGGTTGGGTAACTAGGCCCAGGGTCCTTTCCAGCTCTTTAGTTCTATGAAATCAAGGGGATTCAGGACACACAAACTTACTGCAGCAGTCGTAGAGCAAGGACATGATTTTGCCCTGGAAAATCCTCAGCAGCCCCAGCCCCACCCGAACCATGGGCCATGGATGGGGTAGAGCTGGCCGAACTCACAGGGAAGCCAAATGCTGCTCAAGCTTTCGGGGACCCTCGGTGAGGCACACGGGGGCAGCACATCTGTTTGCACGCTGCGGCATTCCCGTCTCCCAGCACAGGGCCCTGTGCATAACACGCACCCCAAATGCATGCTGAATAAACAGGTGAATTCATTAACTATTTAATTGAGGCATGCATGCAGGGTCTGTGTCAGGATTCAAATAGCTCTTTTCCAAAGGAAACTCAAATGTGTTTCTGTTCAAAGAAAACCTATTGTGGATTTTTTTTTTTCAGATGATTCTGGGCCAGATATTGGTAAATGAGTAAAATATTGAAACAGATCCAATATAACTCCTATGAAAAGCCTCTTCACCCCAAAGTAGCATAGGATGACATGAGCAAATAGGGTTTTACTGCCCTTCTGCAGTGGGGTGGAACGCCACACAGAGAATCTTGATGAGATGTCTCATCAGGAGAAAGGAGGCCACGGTCTGTATCGTTCTAGAAGAAGGTGGATCCTGGGAGTGGAACCAGCACTTGGACTGATTATTTTCTTAAGGCAAAGGTCGATTCAGGTGAGGTGATGAGTGAAGAACACACTGTCGTGGAAGTCACAAACATTCCGTGATGAGGACTGCATGATCGAGGGAGGAAGTGGGGGCGGTACTAATTCTTATCCTCCAGACCCTCCCACCCTCCCCTTCATGGCCATTCTCTGGCCAGAGAGTCAAGCACGAAAGCAGCCTCCACATCACTCAGGACTCTAGGTGACACTGTCTTCTCCGAAATGACAGTTTGGAGTTGGACTGCTCTGTTCTCCCTGTTCCATTTGTCAAGTGACGTGTGGTTGAGTTGTGTGACGTGGTGGCACCTGTCCACTCGCAGTGAAGACTCTGGAGCGTCCACACTTGGCAACACTCTGCACATGACAATGAAAAGCAGGGCAATGGTCCCACATCCTTGAACCCAGGTTAAAAGTATGTCCCCGAGTCCATTCGGGGGTACCCTAGAGAGAAAGGTGGCCATCTCTGTGAGTTTCAAAATAGATCGTCACACCCGGTCAGTAACATTTCCCCAAGTGTAACACTTGTATGTGTTGGCGATGGCACAGACAACTCCCTGACTAACTAACAGAAAACGTAAAAGCTATTTGTTTGTTCATTTCCAATTTGGCTAAAGAATTTAAATTTCTCTGATGAACCTTAAAAGCTATGGAAGATTATTTATAACATCAACTAAGGATAATAATACATTTCTATCATCCTTTTCCATTTGCACAGTCATCATTATAGAAATCAGCATCTGCACATAAAAAGTGAATCAGTATTTCTTCTGGGTAATTTTCTAGAATAGCTTCTATGGCTTTATTTTGTCAGTCCCTGGAGGCATGCTTCGGTGAGATGTGTTTCACAGAAGATGTTGTGATCTTAAATACCTAAGTGTTTCTAACAAGTTAAGACTTGATTTCCGCATCAAAAAAAGAAAAACAGTACCTCCGTGGGGCACCGGCTGTACTGAGGGTGTAGGTGCCTGATGTTAGAGTTGGATAATCTCTTGATATCTGCTTTGGAAAGAACAACAATGGAAATGTGACAATGACCAGAAACGTTTTCTCACTAGGATGTAAGGAGCAGCAGCTATGTTATCAGCAAACCATTACTGCAAAATAGCAGAGTAAGAAATAGGCAGAAATAAAGCGAGTGCTAGAAAAAGCAGGGTGCACCAACTTGTGGCTCCGGGCATCTGGACAGCCCTGAAGACTTGGAAGCATAAACTGTCCACTTCATGCTGTCGTCTGCTTAATGTGATGGTCTCAGGTTAGAGTCTGCTTCTGAAGGGTTCTTAAGAATCCTCACTGGAAAGTTTCTGGTTGGGATGGTCTTCCAGTCCTCAGAGGTGATCTGTGTTTCTTTAATGGGGAAGCATGGATCCAAAAATCAAACCCTGGAGTTTTACTGCTGTATAGGTGTTAGCAGGGACCGATCAGGACCTTTTCCATCAAGCTCCAAGGGCCGCATTTCCGTGGTGTCTCTTCCAGAAAACCAAGGTTTAGGTTGTGCAGGCATGAATCAGGAGGATGTGAATAATAGAACCAGCATATTGGATGGATCCCATGCAGTATTTGGCTATCTCTGCTCCTAGCAGGGCAGAGTCTAGTCTAGGGTTAGAGGTAATGTTCCTAGGTGCTTGGGTAGGCCGATTACCAACCTACGAGGGGAGAGTGGATGAATTCTTAAAGAAGTTGACCTTATTGTCAGTAAGGTCAAGAGCAGGACTTTGGACCAGGAAAATTCAAGTGTTTATGAAAGTAGAGCTAAGTTTGAAAATTTCATTCATCCTTTCTGCTTTGCCTGAGGATTAGAGATGGTATAGACATGGGAAATTTTGAGTAAGGAACTATGTCCTGTAGAGCATTTTTAATGATCGTCTCAGTAAAACAGGGAAACTCATTACTAGGACAGTAGATTGGGCCCCCTCTAGATGCAACCACAAAATTGAATAGAAAGGCTTCAACAAATCTGAAAACAAACATGAAAAAAAAAAAAAGCCAACAACAGACAAGAACAAAAACAGCAGAACATATTCATATTCCATCACAGGAGTTGCATAACATTCATTCTGAGGGAGGCTTTCAAATGGCCTGGAGGTCTTGATTCCCATCCATGCCCCACCTTTACTGTTTTGCCAAGACTGTGTTGTTGGCAGGTAAGGTATGCATTAGAGCAGGATTCAGAAAACTACAACCCGAAGGCCAATTCCTGCCCTGGGACTTTGTTTTGCAAATAAGGTCTTGCTGAAACACAGTCATGCCCATTTGATTATGTTCTGTCTGTCACCGCGTTCGCACCCCAATGGCAGAGTTGAAGAGTTGCGACAGAGACAGCATGGTACACAGAGCCTAAAACACTGACTATCTGGTCTTTCACAGAACAAGTTTGTCGATCCCCAGTCTAAGACACCATTAAGATGGGCCGTCTGGGTTATAGTGAAAGTTCCCGAACCTGGCCATTGTAACTCCAGACTATCCTTGGTGAAGTTGTGCCATCTGTAAAATATGCACAAGAATTTGGGTTACAGTGAGTGTCCTACAGAGTAGCTGCAGCCTGGGGGAGGGAGAGGAGTGGACTGAGATGAGCCCACACAAGTTGATAACAATTCGTTAAATGTGTTCCTTCTAAGCCTCCTGTCTTGGGCTCCCAACCAGAGGGTGGCTATCTCCAACTGAAGTCCTAAGCAGAAAAGGGGTTTCTGAAATCTTGTCTCCCAAATCAACTGTCCAGAACACAAAGTCTGGCTGGAGGAAAAGCAGAACTTGCAACATTTTCAGATGGTGATGCAAGGTCGTCAAGTCATTCTTCTGAAGGCCACCAGTTGAGCAAGACCTTAGGCTCGCTGGTCCTTGGGGCTGGTTTCGACCAGGACTTGCTTGTACTCATCTGTTGACAATTCTATGACCATTTCCCCCCTTACAGACAAATGAAGTTCATGACGAAGCAGTACAAGACAAAGACGAGAGCAGATGAATAAGATCTAAATTGTGGAAACCCCCTGCTCAGTTAAAGAAAGCTGTTATAATAGAAGAAAACTGGCTTGTATTGACTTAGTGCAGCAGGGAGAACACAAAACTGACAGTTCTTCAAAACATCTTGTTAGGAGAAATGAGTGCCTTTTATTTTGTTTCTCCATGTGGGGCTCAGAACAACACAACACTTAGACTGGCTGCTTTCTCCAGGTGAGGGTAGGTGTATGGGAGGTAAGGTTCTAAGCAAAAATGGAAGTCTTGTCCAAGCCACAAGGTATTCCGCTGTTGCTCCTTCGAAGTGGAGGGGCATGTGTCTGGTTCTTCCTTCTCAGTTACTCTGTTGTAAGAATGGCTATCACTTACTGAGCTAGGCATGCAGACAATTTACCTCTGTGTAACCCTGCACCACACACAGTCCACATTTCATCGCATTTAAACCTCACAGCAACACTATTAAGTTGGCATTAGACTTCTTTCCATTTGACAGAGGTGGAAATGGAGGCACTTGCCCAAAATGTGGCAGCTAGCTAGTAAGTGCTGAGCCAAAGCAAGCTGTTTTCCTGCATCAGCCTCTCACTGCCTCTCCTGCTGGTATGACCCCATGTGCACTGAAGCCCTCATTCCCATCCCCTCTACTTGGTCTTCAAGCAGCAGAGGTATGCCTCTCAAATATTCCCACACCCAGCAGCCACACTTCCACACTCACATGTCCTCTTCCCATGTCTCTCCCGCCTTGCTCAAAGTTAAAAGATAAAGCTGAGTAAGTGACCAGTAATCGTATTAAAGTGTGCTCAGTTTTGTTAGTCAAGCAGGAAATACAAATGAAAACTCAGCCCTAATGAGATACCATTACACACCCACCAGGCAGAATAGGTCACATTAAAAGCACTGATAATACCAAGTGTCGACAAGAATATGGAACAATTGCAACTCACATAATGGGGGGATTGTAAATTCATACAGCCACTTTGGACATGGTTTAGCAGTGTCTGCTAAAACTTCCCCAGATATATATATACCTTCCCCAGATATATATCTAATGGAATTGGGTACATGCTCAAAATGTATATTATAGCATAATTTGTGATAGCTAAAAACTAGAAATTTCCCAAAATACCTAGCAACAATAAAGTAAACAAATTGCAGTATATTCACAAAATGGAATACCATACAGCAATGAGAATGAATGAACCACAACTCACATAACAACATGAATGAATCTCAAACATAATTTTTGAACAAAGGATCCACACACAATAGTATATATTGTATAGTTTCATTGATAGGAAGTACTAAAACAGCCAAAACTGTTTTGATCAGGATAATGATTACCCTTGGCAAGTGGGAGGGTGAGTGGGGTATAAAGGCCAGAAGGGAACAAGAAGAAGGCTTCTAGGGTCATTATAATGTTCTCTTTCTTGCTCTGGGTGATAAATACAAGGTTGTTCCCTTTATGAAAATAAATTGAGCCATACTCTCATAATTTGCATACCATTCTAAATGCATCTTATATTTAAAAACAAAAGCTTAAAAAAGACAGAGGCATGTAGCCCCTCCTTTCCACCCCACCCCACCCCATCCATCTCTACCCAATAAAGTCCATCTTCAAGGGTGAAGGCGTTGCAAATCCAGAAGGCTTGTGTCTGAAATGCCGTACTCGTCCGTCCCTAGGATGGCAGTTCCCAGTGACTATCCCACCCAGCCTCCCACGCTCTGCAGGGCACACCTTTGTCTTGCAACGTAAAGGTGATTGGCTGGAAATAATGAGCCTTTAGAATCAGACAGACTGCAGCTCTGCTACTTACCTTGTGTGGGGCATTGGGAAGGGAGCCATTTTACCTTTTCCTAGCCCCTGTTCCCTATTCTTCAAACAAAATGGTAAAACACATGCAGTTCGTAATCTATCCTCAAATCCTTCCTTCCTACCTCTTTGCTTTCCATCACAGCGGTGCACACCAGTTGTGTGACTTCCCAGCCTCTCCAGTTGCTAGACAACAGGCATCTAACCTTTCGAAACGCGGAAGATGGGAGAGCAAAAGCATAAGAGGGCACTTGTGTTCTTGGTGACATTGTCATGCCAACCTGGAACCCTGACTCTGGACAACTGCAGGGAGAGAAAGGCCTTTGGTGGCCTCTCCTGAGGGGCTTGAGGGGTTTGGTTCCTCAACACCCCACCCCACACACCCATTAAGATGGAGAGACAAGAAAGCTTTGTCCAGGCTGCAGGGCAGGCCCTGGGAGAGGATAAGGAACCAGGAATATTGGATCCAATTGTGAGTTCTTCTGAAGTGCCTTTTTATGTAATTTTGAACACATACTTGTTTAATGCCTACCATGCCGTGTGATGGTGACACACTGGTTGACAAAACGAATAGGATCCCCGCTGCTCAGATGGCCACAACAGTTCAAGCAATCTCAGATGCTGTCAACTTTCTAAATCACCATTAAGCATATTCTCAACTATGTATTTTGAAATCCATCAAGAACCCAAGGGCACTCCCAGAACCCCTGGCTTGAAGTTGCTCAAGATGAATTGTTTTGAAGGAAAACAAGTATTTATTGAGCATCTTCTATGTGTAAGACTTGGGTGTATACACATGGGGCCCATTTTCGCCCCCTGGGACCTTTGATTCTGGGGCGGTTGGTACAGGAAAAAGGTTTGATCTGAATAGCACATGTTGTCATGCTCAAGGGAAACACAGGGAGGGTACAGAGCATCTGAGTCCGCTTTTGGAAGGAGGTGGCCCTAAAGGTAGTAGGAATCCATCAAGCAGAAAGGACAGGAGGGCCCTGGCTGGTGTGGCTCAGTGGATTGAGCATCAGCCTGTGAATCAAAGGGTCACCAGTTCAATTCCCAGTCAGGGCACATGCCTAGCTTGTGGACCAAGTCCCCAGTAGGGGGCATGTGAGAGGCAACCACACATTGATGTTTCTCTCCCTCTTTTTCTTTAAAAATAAATAAATCTTTTTTTAAAAAAAAAAGAAAGAAAGGCAGGAGAAAGCCCACAGGAACAAGTTAAGAGGCAGTGCCCAAATGGGAAAGAATCCAGTTTAAGGATGAGCAGAGGAGATGAACTGAGTCAAAGAAGTAGTTTGAAGCCTGGTACTTGAATACCAGGCCAAAGAATTTGGATGACATCCTATGGGCAAAGGGAGATTTCTGGCCGGGAAGTGATGTGACAGAGCAGGTGCTGTGGGAAGATGAGTTTGGCATCTGCGAGGGAGAGGATTAAGAGGTAGGGGACCCTGAAGGCAGCAAGTTGGGGCTTGAGCAGCTTCGGAGCTTTCAGAGGGGTCACACCCTCTGGGCCTTATTCCTATCTCTGTTGGCCTGCTGAATAAGACTGTGGAAGACCGCCGGTTGCCTCCCAGTATCCATTTCTCCTCCTCTCCTTTCTAACAAAATCCTGAGTTTGTCTGGGGCAGCAAAATTGCCTGTGATAAATACTTGCCTCCCCCAAGTCTAGCCAAAGATGTCCATGTGACCCATTTCTGGTCAATGAGATGTACAAAGAATTTTATAGTGGGGCATTGTTTTCTTGATAAAAGGACACAGGTCCAGCTGGCACAAACTTTTCCCCCTACACCCTTCTTTCCTGCCTGGAACTCAGATGTGATGCCTGGAAATGTCACAACTATGTGTGGCCATGAGGACCAGTCAAAAATGGCAGAGCAGAAAGTCAGCCGGAGTCTTGATTCTTAATAACTCATTTGAACAGCTGTACCAACCTGGACTGTCTAACTCCAGATTTCCTATTATGTGAGGAAAATAACCCCTTACTTGTGTAAGGTTTGTCTTAAGTAGCCAAATGTAGTGACCCTAACTGATACTCATGGTAACTCTGAATGCCCTGGTTTCTCGCTCTTTCCATGTTCTCACAAGCTGGTACAGGAATGGGTTATACATCTGTCTTGTGCTTTTCAGAAGCTGTCCCCTAGAACAGCAAAAGAGGCTCTCAACTTCTGGCCAAGATGGGGGTGTAGGTAGACACATTGTGTCTCCTCCCACAACCAAAAGAAGGACAACAACAATTTAAAAGCAAAAACAACCAGGACTGAACTGACAGAAAATTGAACTGTATGGAACTCCGACAACCAAGGAGTTAACGAAGACACACTCATCCAGACCAGCAGGAGAGGCGGAGACGTGCAGCCAGGCAGAGAGGACACGCAGCAAGGCGGTGGCTGGTGGAGCAGGCAGTCCCACATTCGCAGGCAGATAAACCGGGAGGAAGAACTGGGGAGCAGGACTGACTAGCAACCAAGGGCCCCAGTGCAGGGAAATAAACCCTCAAACCACCAATTGAAAACACCTGTGAGGGTTGAGGTGGCAGCGGGAGAAACTCCCAGACTCACAGGAGAGTTTGTTGGAGAGACCCACAGTGTACTAGAATATACACAAACCAACCCACCCAGGAATCAGCACCGGAAGGGCCCAATTTGCTGGTGGGAAGCAGGGGAAGTGGCTGAAATCTGGCAGAGAGCAGAGCAAGCACCATTATCCCTCTCAGACTCCTCCCCCACATACAGTGTCACAACACAGCGACGTGGGTTGCTCCGCCCAGGTGAACACCTAAGGCTCTGCCCCTCACTAGTAACAGGTGCATCAAGACAAAAAAAAAAAAAAAAAATGGCCCAAATGAAAGAACAGATCAAAGCTCCAGAAAAAATACAACTAAGCGATGAAGAGGTAGCCAACCTAACAGATGCACAGTTCAAAGCACTGGTAATCAGGATACTCACAGAATTGGTTGAATTTGGTCGCAAATTACGTAAAAAAAAATGAAGGCTATGCTAAGTGAAATAAAGGAAAATGTACAGGGAACCAATAGTGATGGGAAGGAAACTGGGACTCTAACCAACGGTGTGGATCAGAAGGAAGAAAGAAATATCCAACCAGAAAAAAATTAAGAAACAAGGATTCAAAAAAATGAGGAGAGGCTTAGGGACTTCCAGGACATCTTTAAACATTCCAACATCCAAATTATAGGGGTACCAGAAGGGAAAGAGGAAGAGCAACAAGTGGAAAACTTATTCGAACAAATAAAAAAGGAGAACTTCCCCAATCTGGTGAAGGAAATAGACTACCAGGAAGTCCAGGAAGCTCAGAGAGTCCCAAAGAAGTTGGACCCAAGGAGGAACACACCAAGGCATATCATAATTACAGTGCCCAAGATTCAAATGAAGGAGAGAATCCTAGAAGCAGTAAGAGAAAAGGAGATAGTTACCTACAAAGGAGTTTCCATCAGACTGTCAGCTGATTTCTCAACAGAGACCTTACAGGCAAGAAGGGGCTGGAAAGAAGTATTCCAAGTCATGAAAGTCAAGGACCTCCATCCAAGATGGCTCTATCCAGCAAAGCTTTCATTTAGAATGGAAGGGCAGATCAAGTGCTTCCCAGATAAGGTCAAGTTAAAGGAGTTCATCATCACCAAGTCCTTATTATATGAAATGTTAAAGGAATTTATCTAAGAAAAAGAAGATAAAAATATGAACAGTAAAAAGACAGCAAACTCACAGTTATTAACAATCATACATAAAACAAAAACAAAAGCAAACTAAGCAAACAGCTAGAACAGGAACAGAGCCACAGAAATGGAGATCATATGGAAGGTTAGCAACAGGGGGGTGGGAGGAGGATAGAGGGGGGAAAAGGTACAGAGAATAAGTAGCATAGATGGTGGGTAGAAAATAGACAGGGGGAGGGCAAGAATAGCATAGGAAATGTAGAAGCCAAAGAACTTATATGCATGGCCCATGGACATGAACTAAAAGGGAGGAATGATGGTGGGAGGGAGGGGTACAGGGCAGAGGGGAATAAAGGGCAGAAAAAAGTGGGACAACTATAATGCCATAATCAATAAGATATCTTTTTTTAAATCTTTTTTTTTTTTAAATAAAAGGATGTGTGAAGAAAAAAAAATAAAGAGGCTCTCAGTCTGTAGTGCCCACTTGGTCTCAGCTCGTTTAGCCTGCAGGGCCTCCCTGGCTTACCCGGATCCTCCATGGACCAGGAGACAATGCCAGCTGGTGCAACCTAGGATACCAGCTCCCCACCTGTGAATCCAAGGAAAGAGTCCTAGGCCAGCAGACAAGAGTCCTGGACCATCTCTGCCACTAATGAGGGCATGACATTAACCCAGTCATTCCCTGCTCCCTCAGAACACAGTCACCCCATTTTTGAAATGTAGGGCCTGACCTAGGTCAACAGTTTTCAAACTACATCAATTAGGTTGCATTTAGCTATAAATAACAAAAGCAAGCAAGGAAATGAACAATAAAAATAATAAACAAAACTAGCATATTCAAAATGGCTTAAACAATAAGAAAATGTATCATCTGATAAAATCCAGAGATAGGACCACTCCAGTGACAGTATAGTGGTCAGCTGCTCATCAGTATTATCAGACACTCTGCAATTCTCCATGGATTACTAGTTAATAGTAATGTTAGTAATGGAGTTACTAGTAACTCCATGGATTACTGGCTTCCTTCAGGGTCAGAGGATGGCAGCCACAAACCACAGTACCAGGCCCATAGCTATGCACAGCACCAGCCAAGAAAGAAGAGAACCCATCTTTTTTGTGTTTAAGGAGCAAGTAGCCCCTGTTAGACTTCCTTTCCACCCTGTTGTCTAGAAGTGCCTATTTGCAGCCAATCACCAAAAAGGAGAGTGAGATCACTATAGCCTTTTTAATATATTTTATTGATTATGCTATTACAGTTGTCCCATTTTCCCCCCATCATTCCCCTCCACCCTGCACACCCCCTCCCAACCACATTCTCCCCCTTTAGTTCATGTCCATGTGTCATAAGTTCTTTAGCTTCTACTTTTCCCACACTATTCTTGCCCTCCCCCTGTCTATTTTCTACCCACCGTCTATGCTACTTATTCTCTGTACCTTTTCCCCCTCTCTCCTCCTCCCACTTCCCTGTTGCTAACCCTCCTTATGATCTCCATTTCTGTGTTTTTGTTCCTGTTCTAGTTGTTTGCTTAGTTTGCTTTTGTTTTAAGGGTGGTTGTTAATATCTGTGAGTTTGCTGTCTTTTTACTGTCATATTTTTTATCTTCTTTTTCTTGGATAAGTCCCTTTAACATTTCATATAATAAGGGTTTGGTGATGATGAACTCCTTGAACTTGACCTTATCTGAGAAGCACTTTATCTTCCCTTCCATTCTAAATGAAAGCTTTGCTGGATAGAGCCATCTTGGATGGAGGTCCTTGCCTTTCATGACTTGAAATACTTCTTTCCAGCCCCTTCTTGCCTGTAAGGTCTCTGTTGAGAAATCAGCTGACAGTCTGATGGGAACTCCTTTGTAGGTGACTGTCCCCTTATCCCTTTCTGCTTCTAGAATTCTCTCCTTCATTTGAATCTTGGGCACTGTAATTATGATGTGCCTTGGTGTGTTCCTCCTTGGGTCCAACTTCTTTGGGACTCTGAGCTTCCTGGACTTCCTGGTAGTCTATTTCCTTCACCAGATTGGGGAAGTTCTCCTTTTTTATTTGTTCGAATAAGTTTTCCACTTGTTGCTCTTCCTCTTTCCCTTCTGGTACCCCTATAATTTGGTTGTTGGAATGTTTAAAGATGTCCTGGAGGTCCCTAAGCCTCTCCTCATTTTTTTGAATCCTTGTTTCTTCATTCTTTTCTGTTTGTTTGTTTGTTTCTTCCTTCTGGTCCACTCCATTGATTTGAGTCCCAGTTTTCCTCCCATCACTATTGGTTCCCTGTGCATTTTCCTTCATTTCACTTATTGTAGCCTTCATTTGTTCATCTAATTTGTGAGCAAAATCAACCAATTCTATGAGCATCCTGATCACCAGTGTTTTGAATTGTGCATCTGATAGATTGGCTATCTCTTTGTCACTTAGATGAATTGGCTCTGAGGCTTAGATCTGAGTTATTTATTTATTTTTTTGGTCTAGTTGTGCCTGTTACTAGTGAGGGGTGGAGCCTTAGGTGTTCCCCAGGGCAGGGTAGCCCAGTCGTTGGGTTGTGACAATGTATGTGGGGGCGGGGTCTGAGAGGGAACAATGTTGCTTGCTCCATGCTCTCTTGAATTCCAGTCCCTTCCTTCTGCCGCTTTCCCCAAGCAAATTGGGCCCTTCTGGTGCTGATTTCTGCATGGGTGGGCTTGTGTACATCCCAGGACCGTGTGGGCCTCTCCAACAAACTCTCCTGTGAGGCTAGGAGTCTCTCTGGGCACCTCAACCCCCACAAATGCTTTCAATCAGTGCTTTTAGGCCTCACTTCCCAGTGCTGGGGCCCTGGGTTGCGCAGTCTGTCTCACTGCCCATTTTCCCCTGGTTTATCTGCACGCGAATGTGTGACCACAGTCAGCCACCTCGTGCGCCTCTCTGGGTCTGCTCGTTGCCTCCCCGCACCTGGTAACCGCTGCCTGTGAGCCTGGGGTGTGCCAACCACCGCCTGCGTGTCCAGGGCCACTAGCCACTGCTTTTTCCTGCCTGGACCCCTCTCCACTGGCCACCGACTTCACCCCTCTTACCGGTCTGGGTGAATCGTTGTTGGACTTCCGTACAATTCAATTTTGTATCTGTTTTGGTTGTTTTTTGGGTTCTAAATTTTTGTTGTCCTTAATTTTGATTGGAGAGGAGGCACAGCGTGTCCACCTACACCTCCATCTTGGCCGGAAGTGAGATCACTATCTTGCATGAGTGTATGTTGGTGAGCCAACAATGACCAGCGTAGAAAGGGATCCCTCCTTTCTAAAGAAATACCACATGACCCCATGATACAGAGCAGATAAAAGCAGAGCATCCTGGGCTGAAGCCAGAGATGGGGAGGAGGCCACAGCCCACCCCTACATCCCAGTGTCTCAATCACAGACCCCTGGAGCTCTTTATACCAGTTTGAAAACCACTGAACTTGATCTTTACGGCTGCTTTCCACTCTCATACCCCATGGCTCTCTGCTTCTGACAGTAATGGCTCTGGCAGAATGAGATCAATATGAAAGGCGAAACACACCTACTGAGGTCGTCCTAAAAATGGGGGCCGGTCTAAGGGCCTAGGGGCTTCCTCCAGGCTTACAAGAGCCAGGGACACTATATGGACTGTTTTGTAGTCCATACTCATAATAGTAACACACACGTATACATTTTCCTGTTTGCCAGGCTCTCAGGCACACATGGTCTCTTCCAGACTAAGAAGCAGCCCTAAAAGTAATATAAGGCCCAGATGACTCTCTTTTAGATGTGGGGAAACCAAAGCAAAAAGCAAAGAGGCATTTGCTCTAGAAATCCAGGGCCTGGACGAGCCCAGCCTGGACCACAGGCTGCCTATTTGGCCCAAGGATGGGTGAGACACTCCAGGGAAACTGAGTGGGGGGGTGGGGTTCCAAAGAAAAAAGAGAGATCAGGGCTTGCTGGCCAGGTGACTTGGATCTCTCAGTCTTTCTGAGCCCCACTCCCCACATCTGCAGAGTGCGGTTACTCAGAGGTACTTCTCGGGGCCACCGGGAGGATGGGAAGGCCCTGTAAGGCCCCTGGATTCTTTAAAAGGGCTGTGGGTCTTCCTGGCTGAGGCTGCAGACGGCTTGGGGAGGGCAACTTCTGTGTCCTCACCTCCAGACTATACTCAAGGAAAACTGGGCCCGAAATACCAACTGCCACTCGCAACATGAAAGACCGCTGTGCTGCTTGGTGCCTGGCCCAGCCTCCTCCTGGGGAGGCTGGGGCAGTGACTGGCTGGGCGCCTCCCCCATTCCCTCGAGGCAGGCGGCTGCTAATGGCTCTCCCCACAAGCTGGTTCATTAAAGATTTGTTCTGTGGAGTTGCAATCAAAATAAACAGACCAGCCTGAAAGCCAGGGAACTAAAAACCAATTAAGAGGGAATGGAGATGGAAGGTGGGGGTGGGGGCAGGAGGGGAAAAGAGGCCGGGGCTTTCCGAAGACTCAGTTCCCATGGCAGCCAGCTTCCAAAACAGTCTGGGAATGAAAAATAATGAAAACCACCGTGGAAAGAAAAGCTAGCCTGGCAGGAGAGTCCCGACCTCGGGACTGGTTAAATCCCCTTTCTCCTGGCTCCCAAAGGAGACCTCGATGGGTCAGAGCACTGGCGACCTGTCCTTTCCCCCACCCTACCCATTAGAGGAATGGCTCTTTATACCTCCCAAGGTGGCGAACGGTGCAGACCCTCTGCTGAGCCACTGCCAGGGCTTCCAAGTGAAGGATCCGCACATTCAACCCTGCCTCATGGGGAAACCAGAGAAACACGATTTGGGGGTGGGGGCAGGGCTTGCTAGGGACAAGACAGAAAGGGAAAGGTCCACCATGAGGCCCCTAGCCCAATTTCAGACTGAGACCTGAAGTAGGAGCTGGCCAAGAAATGAACAGAGAGAAGAATGCTTCAGAGAGAGAGAGAGAGAGGGGCGGGGGGAGAGAGAGAGAGGGAGGGAGAGAGGAGGAATGGCAAAGGCCTTGGGACTGGAGGAGTGGGAGAGAGAAAGACCACGAGTTCGACAGGGCTGACAGTTACCGAGCCAGGCACGCTCTGGGCCAAGCTTGGTGCTTTTGAGTGCACTGGACTTTGAGACTCTGGAACATAGCAGGCTGAGACCCCAGGTTGTGTGGAGGTGATGGCACCCAGATCCCAGCACAAATCTGGGACCCTGCACTCTCCTTCCTTCCCCTCTGCCTGGAGCCAGGCCTTCTGGAAAGCACACAGTCGCCTGGCCCTTCCCTCACCCTGGTGACAGGAGACCCCAGCATGGCCTTTCCACAGTCATTTCCTTGCGATATCTCCGAGGAGGCTCTGCGACCCACCAGGAGGCATCACTGGTTAACCATCTCCAGACCCCTTTGTGGTCTGGTTTCTGTTTCATTGGTGAGGCAACAGGAAAGCTGAGATCCTATTAAGCTGACTTGCAGATGCCAAAAAGGAATAACAGTCAAAATGAAGTTAACCCTTTCACACCCCCTCATCCACTCCCACTTCCCAGGCTGCAGAAATAAGAGCCCTAAACCACTTTACCATTGAGGGAAGTAACACCTTGGCCCTGGGGGGATGGGCTCCCAGGTCCAGAGGGACACCTGGCTTCCCCTGGCAGGTGTGATGGGTCAGGAGCCTGTCCTGCCCAGGTATAAACCACAGCACCTGGCCCCACAGCACCTGCGAACGGAAAGGCTCTGACATGGGCAGCAGGACTGTGCAAAGTAGGCCCTGCTCTTCCAAACAGGAAGAGGCAAGGGGAAGGTCGTGGAGTTCAGCTGCCTCAGGAGCGGCTCCTGGGCACTGGCTTTTCACTAGCTTCTCTTTCCAAGAAGCCCAGCCGAGCATCCCGTGGGAACCACTGGAAATGAGATGTCCCTGAGAAGGCAAAGCACAGCCATTGGCTCCTGACTTAGTGTCCCCTGAAGGCCCTCAGTGGAGCAAAAGGAATATGGGCTAGGGAGAGAGCACTGGACTGGGAGTCCAAAACCCTGGTCTGGGGCTGGGCCCTTGCCCTGGCCTCATGGTGGACAGGATGAGTGTAGGTTTTTATAATTGATTCCCTGGGTATCAATCCCAGTTCCACCATCTGGGAGCTGTATGACTATGGGCAAGTGACTCCTCTCAGAGCCTCACTCTTCTCAGCGGTAAATGGGTACAAAACCACTCGACCTTTAGGGTTTGTGCAAGGGTAAAATAAGGTGCCAGAGTGTCCAAAGCAAGCCGGGCATGGAGTAGGACTTCACTAGCAGTCCTCCCTCCTCTGGGTAGGCCTCCGCTTTGTCAGCTGCAAGACGGGGTGCCAACACTCCTAGGTTAACAGTGTAAAGCACTCAGAAAACAGAGGCGTGCAAGAGGTCTCTGGCTGAGGAAGTGACCCCCTTTCCAGACCCCCCTACCCTGAGCTTTTCTCCCACTTGCCATCGGCCATAAGGCCTCCCTCAGCCTACACAGCCTCTTCCTGGCAGCCTTGGGGGGGGGGCGGTCTCTGTGGTCACAGAGACAAAAGAACATTTTGGGGGCATGTATAAGAAACTCACAGTGAGTGTGAGGAAGAGGAATTATTATGCCCCCTCCTGCATCCCTCCCTCCCAGTTGAAGGAAAATGAGCCCCAGGCACAGAAGGTGACCACGTGAAGTCATGGCTTGTAAGTGCCTAGGTTTGGAATCCCAGGGCTTTTACATGCCAAAGTCAGTGCTCCGGCCCTGCCCTATTCCCCCACCCACTCCCCCCAGTTCACCGACAGAATAATCCCCAGGCCAAAGGGCCATGTCCAGGGACAGCCTGAGGAACCTTCTAAGACCTAAGGTGGGTCTCTCTCCTGTGGGTGCTGAGAGCGGTCATCTGTCCATCAATAGGAGAAAGTGGCACTCTGAAGTACCCCCAGCTTTTGGTGGGCCAAGGGCCACCTAGAAGGAGCCAACGAGGTGGCAAAAAGGGCAGCTGGCCCAGGACAAGGTAACACTCAGCCCCAGGTTTGAATCTGGGCTCAGCTGTGTAAACTTGGACAGGTTCCTAACCTCTCTGGCTCCCCGTCACCTCATCCATAAATCCGTAAGTCCAGGAAGAACACTTATCTCATCTCCCAGGCTGTCGGGAGATTCAAATGATGTGACTGATAAGTGTTGAAAACTGTCAAACCTTGTTATCATCAGTAATTAGCACACTCGTTATTTGTTTGTGTTTCTAAGCAGCAGATTTGCTAAGTGGGTTAAACAGCTTCTAGCTCCCTGCTCCTCAGGCCTCCCCATCCTGTTGACACTAGTCCTGCTGTGTTGACAATGAAAAGGTAAGTCCCCTGCCAGCCTGTCAGGACAGTCCCCACTTGGGGTGAGCACCTGCACAGTCACTGAGCGTGGACCGTTTATCTCACGGGCTGGTTGTGTTGGCCCGAAGATGAACCGAGCGAAGGGGAGCAAGCGTGGCAGGTATTTTCCTCCTTTGACTCATAAATGAATAAGCCAACACAGTAGATTAACAGCCACCTATGGACACATTTCGGTGGAGCACTTGCTACGACAGGCACTGTGCTCTCCTTCATGGATCAGATGCAGAGCCTGCCGTCAGAGCCCTGTGATGGGACAGTGACCCACGGACTTCCTTCCTCCTTCCCCCCGCCCCATTTCCGTCTTTGATTCCAGAAGCCACACTTCCAGGCAGTCCCAGGGCAGTGCAGGGGGAAGGAGGACCGCTGGCCTCAGGACCCCCGTCTTGAGCAGGAAGGGAGGGCCCAGCCATCTGAAGGATCCTGAGCACGTGACCCAGACAGGGCAGCAGAAGGAATCTGGCAAGGGCCTCTATCCTGGGCCAGGGAAGGGCATTTGCTTGGATCAGGGGCAGTGACTCAAGTAGGGAAACCCTTCTGCCTGGGTGTCCAAGAAAGGATGTCTCCCACCAGTCCCCAATCCACACCTTCAAAGTGAATGCGAGTAGTTCCTGTGGAAAGGCCTGGGTCCCCACAGGTGGGCACACAATCCAGGAGTACCAAATCGCAGTAGCCAGGAACTGGATGCGATGGCGGCTTCTCCAGCACCTGAGGAAAATAAGAGAAGCCCCTGGACAGCTGGGCCAGGTCATGAGGAAACCGCAGGGAGTTACAGGGGAGGGATCTGGCCCCAGAGGGGCTAGATTCGGGGGCTGAGGAGACACCCTAATCCTGGGGCTCTGGGCTGTGTCTCCTGAGCTGTAGGTGGCTGCACTCCCGGCTTCCCAGGGATGGAGAGAGAGGTGATTAGCTGCCAGGCTCAAGGGGATGCTTTCTCAAGAGTCATCCATTTATCCCTCTCAGCTATCCGCCGGGGTAGGGGGCGAGGGGTGGGCAGGAACTGAACCTGCAGCTCAGAGAGGTTAAATAACTCACTCTGAGTCACACATTGTCCTTGTTAGGGTCATTTGGCTGCAAAGAACCTACATATTTATTGATGGGATAAACTCATTAACCAGTGATTGTTCCAAGCCTTTCCCTTCCCCTTTCCTGCTAAGGGAACTTTGGCCCACTTCTTTGCTGCTTCTTCCCACCCTTGAAGACATCCCTGCACAGTGCTTGTTTGGAACTTTGACAAGCAGAATTGGAGCGGGGAGAGGAGAGGAAGATCAGAGAGGCAGTGCGGCAGGTTTGAGGTGGAGTTATGGGGAGAAGAGAAAGAAGAATTGTGCCCTGGGGAGTCCCAGAGGCTGGCAGAGAAATGGAGAGCGGGCTAGGTAATACCCCCTTGAAAGGCAGTTGAGAAATGCAAGGAAAGAACTGAAGTTATAATGACATAACGTTTGGCTTCTGAACTCTGTTCTTTTGAACCAACACCAGACTGGACCAGATGAATCACAGCTTTGTAGGCATTACGTTTGGGAGGCTAGATGAGGAAAGAATGGGAACTGAGACCAAGGCAAAGAAGCATCTTTGCTTTTCTTTGTGTGGTGTTTCCTTTTCACTCCCAGGAGTTTGATCTTCTTTATAACCTTGGCTAGCGCAAGGCCTACCTTGGCCACCTGCAGCCTTTTTCTAGAATGATGGCCATCCTGCTTGAGTTCGAGCTGTGAAATGTCTCATTGTATTCATGTTTCCTGGTTCGGAAATCACTTTCCCACAGTTAAGTCTCTCTTTGGAAGCTTTGTTTACCTTTAAAGTTTCTCCATAAGTTATTCTGGACTCTTCATTGTCGTTTCACCTTTCTGGCTCTGTTACGAAGTCTAGGGCTTATGCATCTGTAGAAGTGTGTGCCGATCCTTAAAGAATTCACAAATATGATTGGTTTATGGGAGATTCTTAACTTAGTAGGAAGTAAACACAAAAATGTTTTCATTTCTTCGATCTTTCCTATCTATACTATAACGAAATCCTTTTCTCATTGGTTAATGGCTCCCTTAACCATCGCTGGACTGAATCCATACTTTTCAATTTCCTCGAGTTTCTAGGACATTCTCGTTCTGTTCATTAAGACTCAGTTCTTTCTGCTTGTTTATTTATTTGTTTGTTTCTTTTTCTCCCTTTCCGAGGAGAACTGTGGCCCCCGTTACGTGAGGTGGAGAAAGGGGTCTGATCTGATCTTCACTCACTTGCCCTGACTTCCTCGTAGGTTCATCTGGTGTCCATCCAGCTCCTCCTAGGTCCAGCTCACCCCACGGACGAGGCAGAGGGAGAAGAGCAAGCATCTTTAACTTATGATGAAGTACTTTCCATGTTGGTTGCCCTGCTGACTGTTTGGTTTAGCCCAACGACTTCGGAGCCCTGAGTGGGGGCCAGCAGGCACAGGCTGGCTGTCCAGTGGGTGCTTGGCTGGGCTCCTCAGAAGGCCCTGCAAGGACCATAGGCAGTCAACCCTGGGGGCTTTCGCTGCTGGCCCTTCTCACTCAACAGGCCGCCCGCTGGTGAGGGAGGAGCAGGAGGAAGGAGAAGGGAATAGGGGGTGACAGCCAGGTGACTCAAGGCCAGCTGCCTGGTCCAGTAGCCACCCAGCCCGGAGACTTGACAACGCCGGCCTGCAGAACGGTGGCAGAGAAGCTGCTGGCTCTCTGTCCCGCCGCCTCTCTTTAGTCCTCCTCTCTCCTACCCAGGTCGCACAGGGCCAGGCCAGCCATGTCCTTCTCCCATTCGCAGTGTACAATAGAAACACATGGGCAAACACCTTCAAAAGGTATTTTTAATCTTTCTGAAAAGAGATTTAAATGTAAGCAAATGATTTCTGAACCAGGTAACATGGATAATGTTTAAGAATGGGTGTCTTGGTGTCCACTCCTTTGGTTTTAAGGAAGAGAAGGGGCTCCTTTCCCCTCTCCATTGAAAGGAAAGAACAGCCAAACTCTCATGAGAATTGCACGATCCCTGCAAAGGCCCCCACCTCGCAGCTCCCTCCAGTCCTCATATACGGACCCAGGAGGCGGAACTTCCATCCAGGGGCCCAGGCAAGGGCAGGTAGCTCCATTCGTACTCAAGGTGAAAGTGTCCGCCTACGGGGCGCGGTGCGTGAGACAGCACTGCCCGCCAAGTGGGCAGGAAAGATGGATCTGCCCAACGAGGTATGTGCTGAATCTGTTGGCATTTTAAACTGGCAGGCCATTTCTTTGTTTTCTGTCCGGACAGAATGTGCCTTCACGAGGGCCTGCAGATGGCTGTGATCACGTGAAGCTGTCGGAGGAGCTGATCCGGACAACCTGGGGGCAGCTCGCAGATAATTGTTGTGCTTCGCTACTTTTGAAGAGAGGCAGGTGTGCTGCTTTCAAGGAGCTACAGTAATGGGAACAAGGTGTGACCAGGAGCAGTCCTCAGGGAACACCTTAGGAATGAATTGTCCAGCAAAGCACTTGGTTGTTTATTTGTGAACAGGCAAACTCTAAATGTGA
Source organism: Glossophaga mutica (assembly GCA_039655065.1). Taxonomy (NCBI): domain Eukaryota; kingdom Metazoa; phylum Chordata; class Mammalia; order Chiroptera; family Phyllostomidae; genus Glossophaga; species Glossophaga mutica. The sequence goes on from CM077308.1 coordinate 143,567,457, forward strand.
TTTTAGATGTCCTCTTTGACTGTCTCTAACGACATATCTCACCATCTCTTTGTGCTCCCATGAAGAAAGTGTTGGCTAAGCAAAGGCCAGTTTCCTTTCAGCCACATCCAAATTATTCCAAACCTCAAATGACCCCTCCCCACAAATCGAGGATATTAGCCGGGGTTGGCAGCTCATAAGGAAGCTTGCATTTCGCAGCAGGAAAAAGAGTGTGGCCAAAACTTCCACACAAAGACAACCCTGATCCCAGCACTAATGCATCTCAAAGTGTCTACAGACATAGCGCTCAAAAATGCTGGAGGAACTTAGCTAGTTGGGATATTCAGGGAAAGCTGCAGATTCCCTGTGGGACTGGGCCTGCACCAGATCTGGGAAGCAGGTATTAAAATTGTGAATAATTCCATTCAGTGACTACTGTGTACTTGATTCTTTAGAGCAGCAATTTTCAACCTGTCTCATCTCATAGCACAATGACTAATTTCTAAAATTCTGTGGCACACCAAAAAATGCATTTTTTTTTTTGACAATCCAACCAAAAAGCCCACTAGGTATAATTTTGATTCATTCACACTGGACAGCTATTGTTGTGTTGGCTATTGTCATTTTTTATTTGACAATCTAAGGCAGGGGTATCAAACTCATTTTCACCAGGGGGGCCACATCAGCCTTGCAGTTACCTTCAAAGGGCCAAATGTAATTTTAGGACTGTATACATGTAACTTATCCTTAACAGTTAAGTGGGAGCTCAGCACTGCCACTGGGTAGGAACAATGTGTTGGGCTGGATAAAACAAGGTGGAGGGCCAGATTCAGCCTGCAGGCCTTGTGTTTGCCCCTGATCTAAGGGGGAGGGGTCAGTACCCCCGACTAAAGAGTCAGGTATTGCTTGTCACACACATCCTTGCAGCACACTGGTTGAAAATCGCTACTGTTGAGGATGCTCTGATGAACAAGCCACAGCCCATGTCCTCCAGGAGAACTGAGGCTCATAGTTGAGAAGGGACATCCATACTAACAATGGCAGGAACAAAGTAAGGATGAAGGCAGCCAGACAGAAATAAACAGCATTCCCCAGTGGGCCAAGAGAACCACAAGAGGTTTTATGAAGGAAAAGACTCTATAACTGAGAGACCAAGGAGTCACTATGAGTAATGATTTAAATTAGCAAGCTTAGTCTAAGGAATAACTATACAACCCTTCACTCCGTCATTGTATAATTCATATTTTTTCCTTGGAACATTATGACAACTGACTGTGTATTATGCACAAATTAGAAATTGATAGTAAAAATAACACTTAAGACATTATTTCATAAATTTATAAATACATTCCTAAATAACTCAAGTGTTAAAGAAGAAATTATAAAGAAGAAATGAGAAACATTTTAGGTCGAAATTAGATCATGTGCATGTCTCTAAACCAATCAACGTGCTAGTTGGCTTCAGCCAATCAAGACCCAGCCCTGGAGCTGCTGCCAACAACACTTCTAAATTTCTTGATGCAGCCACAGGGACAATAGAGAGAAAATTGCATTTCCATTTATGGCTTATGTAAGAAAAGTAAAAGCTACAACTTAAAATGTTAAGCATCAGTTCAAGAAATTAGGGAAGAGAGAAACAATAAAGTAAACCCAAATTAAGCAGAAGGAAAGAAATAATGAAAATAAGGACAGAGATGGATAAATTTGAAACTAGGCACATCAAGCATCAACAAAACAAAACCTGGTGATTTGAAGAGACTGATAAGGCAGCCAAACCCCTGACCAAGGGGATCAGTGTAAGCAGAGGGAAGGTACGGACACTCTGCTGGAGCCAGGTTGTCACACCAGCCGTGGACCCCCCTCTCCAGAATGTTGTGTACAAAGGAAATAGCCTTTTATCTTGTTTAAGCCATTGTCACTTCAGGTGTCTGTTTCTTGCAGTCAAACTTAATATTAACCAAAACAGAGGCCACAGCCAGGCTGGGCTGAAGTGGCGGCCGGGACAGGGGCCAGCAGGACAAGTGGTGACCACAGTAAGTGGCAGACTACCACAAATGCTTTCAGTACTCTCCTAGCCTCCCAGGTGGGCTCACCCCAGGGCTGCCTTTTGGGGGTCAGACCCACTGAGCAGGTCTAGTTCCTCTGGGACATGGGCTATATAACAGTCTTTCATTTGCAAGTCCCAGGAAGCCCAATTCAAACTGGTTTAAGCAGTGAAGACCGTGTATTCAATCATTTAGCTTAGCTCCATCCAACAGCTCCAACTGTGGTTCCAAAGACGCAACATGTTGGTCCCACATGGTCTCATGCAGCCCCTCCCTTCAACAGCTCCAGATTCTTCTGTGATGAGAGGGCTTCATCACTTCCAGACCTCCCATACTCACCCCATATCATTTAGAAAAAGAGAGTTCCTTTCCCAGGACTTCCCTTAAGGTTTAGTGATTACTGCTTTCTCATTGGCCAAAATTAGGTCATGTGCCTGTCTCTAAACCAATCAACATGCTAGTTGGCTTCAGCCAATCAAGACCCAGCCCTGGAGCTGCTGCTAACTTGAGTGACTTGGACAAATTGCTGAGCCTCACTCCCCTCATGTATTATTATAGAGGATGCTAATAATATTTAACTTGTAGTATTTTCAAATGGTGTAAATAAAATCAATGCTTAGTCACTTAGCACAGTGCCTAACACACTCTGCATTTGATCAATGGCATCCCTTAATAATTTTTAGGCCTACCACTAAAAACTGGGGCTCCATTCCCACCCTGCGGTAAGAAACTTGGGTGGGGCCTCTTAGTTTGAAATGAGTGTTAGTCTGGGGCTAGTTCCTGAGAAGAGGGTGTGGTGTCAACACAAAACTTGACTCCCCAGCCCCAGGAGGTAAACTGAGGCAGTATGCCCATAATACAGCTGAAAGCGCAGGGACCCAGGGAGTCTACAATTTCCCTTAATCACCCAACAACCCCAAGGATAAAGAGGCAAGGGTGACTCTGCCCAAACATGACATTTTGTGACCTTCCTAGGGATTGTGCCTGCGCCCCTGGGGTGAGGCTAACCCATTAAATGGCCTCGTGCAAAGGAAAAGGAGCAGAAAGTCTGCAGAGCCCTCTGGCTCAGCTCACGCTGGGTGATGGGGTCATATGCCTTGACAGGCCTTTACCCAGGGAGAAAAATCTTTCTAATAGCCCAGAAGAATGCCCTAATCTGACATCTCGTTTAGCAGATTACTGGGCCTGGCTTTGATCTCTACAGGGCATAATGAGTGTGCCCCTTGGCCAATCAGCAGTCATTAATTAGCAGAAAGGCCAGCAGCTGGTCCTGCCCAGGAATGGGGCCCTGTGCTTACAAATTGGGAGTTGAGGGTGGAGATGTTTGTGAGGAAATCAGACCCAGAGCAAAACTATGGGATGTAACAGAGTCACCAGGATGAACCCAGGGGTCTCTTTGGGAAAGTGCTCTAAACTGGGCCTTCACATGACACATGTAATACACGGTGCCACCAAGGGACTAGGCAGCGAGTAAGGGCCCCCTCCCCCTGCTGTTGCACACGTCATTCAATAGTGAGAATATAGCACCAACCGAACACATAGCAACCAGAGCGTGACACACAGCACCTCGACGAGCAGGCGGACGGCAGAATCCACCCAGGTCTGCACCCGGCCTTCTCCCAGAAGGCCAGGCCCTGCCTGTCTGACTTACTGGCTCTCACGCCCATTTCTCCCTCTTCTTGGGCCCTGGAATGTCTCCTATGTGGCTGTGGGCCTCTGGGGGCTGAGGGGCCAAAGAGAGTGGGCATCGGGTCCTACAGTTTCATTATCTCTAAGCATAGTGGGGCCCAGCCTGGTGGGGCTGCTTTAGGGTTGGGGACAGGGATGAGATCAGAGAGACGCCAGAAGACACCGAGCTGGTAGACCGGGCCGCAGGGGCCAGTGGCAGTGTGGGGCGGGGACACATGATGTAGACTTAGCTGGGAAGAACCGGGTTCAGGAACCCTTCATCCTCTGTGACTCATTACATAGCCATGTGGCCTTGGGGTAAGTCCCCTTAACTTCTCTACTCAGTGGCTTAGCCCTAGAGAGAGGTTCTTTTCCACATAGAGATTGTAATACAGACTGTACAGAATTAATGTATGTATTTTGTGTTCAAAGCTATTAATACATTTTTATATCAGTAAAACTAAGCATTAGGTTTATTTTTATTTCAGCAATTAATGAAAAGATAAGCTTTGAGTAAAGCATGCATTTATGGAAATATAAACATTAAACTTAACATATCAGAGATAATATTTTTAAAATAAATTATTATTCAAATACTTACTCATATGCATTATTCAAAAGATAACAAGAAATTGTACTGAACTGTGAAAAATAAATATTACTTGGTCTTTTTAATACAACCCTAAAAAGCAAACTACAGGTGTCGCACGCAGTGAGGCGCGTTTGTGGGCAGTAGTTCCCCGCTGCTGTGGAAGCTCTTTCCGACTCCACGTCATTCAAGGGGACAGCGCAGAAAGGGCTTTAAACACAAAAGAATTTTCTTTTGCTGCTATCGTCATGGGAAAAACGTTTAATGCATTTGAGAAAACTTTGAAAATTTTTTTTCTGGCTGAAGTGAGCAGAGACAGCAACCTGCTTTTATGTATTTTATTGATAGTAAGCACTCATTTTTGGTTTTGTTCGTTTAATGAAAACCTTCCTCACTCTCCCCAGTACAGACGAGATTCCCACAGCCTGGGCGCACCCATCTCAATGCCCTGGTGTTCTCTGAGGCAGACCTCGAGCTTCGGAAGCTGTGCGGTGTTGATTAGTATTTTCTTTCTCCTCTTGAGAATTATGGAAATGGACCCCCACACCCTCCCAACCCCCCCAAAAAAAGTGCTTTCTAAATGAGTGTTCCTTTGTTCTACTTAGAATTTGAATGTAACTGTGGGTGGTTTCAAAACAAATTATCCTGGTTTTAGATTTTTTAAAGATGAACTAATAGTATCACACTGAAAAGCACTTGAAGTGTGATACCTTAAAAGCACACAAAGAGACTAATAAAACTGGCTGAGCTATGACTTGTTCTAAATAGGTGGTTTCCTAATCTTTTCTGCAATGGGGACCCTTTGAGGGACCTGAATGTAGAAAATCAGCAAAAGCAGGGGTCCCCGAATCAAGTGGTGGGGGAGCGCAGAGCCCGGCTCTCCTCCTCCTTCACACCCTGCCTTACACACACTCACGCACACTAACATGGGGGATGGTGATGCCCAAGATGCCCCAGTGGAGAGTCACCCAACGTTTTAGGTGACGCTAGGCCCTTTCCGGCTCTGCACGCTGACGGGTCACCCACACCCTGGCCCATTTGCTCCAGCCAGACAACCAATGCTGTTCTTCTTCAAGGCCTCGCAGTTCTCCCTGGTTTCCAGGGTTTGAGCTCAGTTTTATGAGAATTCCTAGTTCTCTCAACATCCTCATCGCCTCATCCCCTCCTCCTTCCTCCATCACTATCTTCATCCCCACCACTCCTCACCCCTCACGCCCACCCCTGGGAGCCTTCCTGTGGACCCCAGTGGCACAGCCGTCCCTAAGAAGGACACAGCCACGGACAGACAGACACACACACACACCATGTACAAGTCTGTGCAAGGGCTTCTGGGGCTCATGACTTACAGGTGAGAGAAAGGCCTGGCAGAGGTCACAGCAACTCATTCAGTTTCAAAAGCTGACAAATACACCAAAACCAGAACAATACTATTCAACAAATTAACTTGCCGACACACCTTTGTAATTCTCTCTACATTTTTGCCGCATGTTCTCTTTGGCTGCCTCGCCACATGCCCATGATTTCACATCATTTTCTATAGAGAGGATCAAACGCTCTTTCTACAACATAGTTGACTGAAATACACACTTTGTTATTCAGAATTTAGAAAAGTTTATTTCACCTTCTTAATTTTCATCGTGCGAATTTTTAGGATTGTGCCTAGTTTGGGGTAAATCCTTAACAGTTTCGTATATGAGCTGTAAGAACAGAAGAACTTTCCACAGACCAGCTTCTGGCTCTGTACATTTCGAATCTTCTACCACTTCCGCCATGCTACCTGTCCTGGGAGCCTCAGAACACATTCAGGCTGCCTCCCACCAGGTGAGCCGGCGCCGTGAGGAGCAGAATTCCTGGAAACCGTGCCTCCTGCAATAACTGTAATAGCACTCAGAAGTGACCGAGAGCCACATTCGTGAAGTACTGTATGGGTATACTGCACCCCACATAAGTATGTCCTGTTTGCCTACACTGAATGCATCCCCAGCTCAAGTTCCCTAAGCTGGGTCCCCAAGACGCCCACACTCATCCCAGTACCACCTAATGGGGGAAATGCGAGGAAGGGGAAGCCAGGGTGAGAAGAAACAGCAGCCTTCAATGACTGTGGTTGAAATGCTACTTCTGCAAGTTTTACAAAAACAGGAGACCATGTGAAAGGGTTGCCAGAGGCCCTCCCCTCCGGAGGCCTTGGAAGGACCCGGTAAGGCTCTACAAGCCCTTAGAGATGAAAGAGGCCAGGAGAAGGGTAATTACTGGGGCGGGGTGGGGGGGCAGGGGGGCGCAGGGCTGCGGCCTCTGGCACAATTATCTTAACAAGTTAAATTAACCCCAGATAAACGTGTACCTAATAAAGCTGAGCTGCTTGTGCCTGGAGCCCTGACGGGAAGGAGGACTTCAAAGCCTCAAGGCCGGGTCATCACAGGCGGTTGTCTCCCCTCCGGGCCCCAGACCTGTCCGTGGGCTGCAGGCCAAGGTGGAGCGGAGTCTTACCCCTCACAAGCCCCAGGCCCTGGCTCGCACAGGAGCACCCACTCTGACTCACGCACCCAGACACATCTCCGCACCCCCAGAGCCCTTTGTACCCCACACCATGCCTGACAGAACACACCCCCCCCCAAGAACCCTTCCCAAACACAAGACCAGTGTCCCATGGGGCTGAGCAAGGCAGGGGCCTTCCTTGGTGGCAGGTGGTGGGGGGTGACAGGTAAGACGTGGAGAAAGGTGTTCCCTCCTATTCCCCTCTCACAGCGTGGAGTCACGTTGGGGAGTGCTAGCTGCCATCTTTCTTCTTTTTTTTTTTTTAAAGTTTATTGAGGAATAATTGACAAATATAACCGTATATATGTAAAGTGCACAATATGATGATTTGATATACATACACATTGTGGAATTATTACGAAGATCAAGGTGATTAACACATCCATCACCTCACATAGTTAGCATGGCTAACTGTTTTGTGTGTGTGGTAAGAACGCTTAAGATCTAGTCTCAGCAACTTCAAGTGTACAAAACAGCATTATTAATGATAGCACCAGGCTGTGCATTAGATCTGCTGAACTTATTCTTTTTATAACTGAAAGTGTGTCACTTTGACCTACATCCCCCCCCCTCCACTTTCCCCCTCCTTGAAATAGAATGGCAACCACCGTTCCACTCCCTATTTCAATGAAATCCTGTTTTTCTCGTTTAATGCTGAGGCCAGCACCGGGGTCCAAGGCTCTGCGGACCTGGAATGCTCTCTTGCCCTTCCTCTTCTTTCAGTCTGCACATCCCTTCTACCCAAGAAGCAGGGCAGAGTCCTGGACCAGACAGTAGGACAAGATGCTGACTCTGTGGTTTAGAGCAGAATTATGCACTGAGCCTCAGCTCATGCCAGCCTCACATGATGCCGGCTGGAGAGCTGGGTGATGTCACCACTGGCCCCAGCCTTCACCCCAGGACAAGTGGGAAAGCAGTAGCAGGGAGGTGTGAGGGCTCAGAAACTCCGATGGCTGCAGGGTTGGCCCAAGGCCGGGCTTTCCTTTCCCAGGCCCTGGGGTGCAGAGACCTGCCCCGTAACCCGGGCTCCTAGGTTCCAGGACAGCACAGCGCACATCCCCAGGTTTTGCCAGGGAACTTGGCTGATAAGCACAGGGTCTTCAGTGAACATCAAGGTGGGGGTTGAACCTTAAGTTCAAATTCCAGGTCATGGGAGTGAGGGAAGAGTGAGGGAAGATAATAGCCACAAAGATCCTTGGGTGGGTGGGTGAGGGGTTCATTATCCTAAATAATAAGAGCTATGAGCAGACAGATTTGCCAAAACTAGCTGGTAGTGAGCCAGGTCTTTGAGGCTCTTCCGCTCAGGAAAACCCTGTTCTCTGCCCTAAGCCAGAGGGGGAAGGAAAACAGGAAACACATGTTCTGTAGGGGAGGCTGAGCACCCAGCCCCTGAGAAGCCCCCAGGGACCTAAGCCTGACAAAACCTGCTCCCAGAATGCAAGTTTCCCAGCCCCACCTGGAGACCTAAGCCCCAATCAGCCTTGAGGGAGAAACATATCAATACTTACCAATGGAGCTTACACAAAGAATGCAGAGCTGGTGGCTTAACATCCGAATTCTCACTATCAAACTCCTATGCCACCTTAGGCTGGGAGCTTGACCTCTCTGGGCCTCTACCTTTCGCCTGTCAAATGCAGGTGATTGTCCCTGCCTTGCTTCCTGCTTGCCTGCCTAGCTGGCTTTGGAAATGATAAAGCATCATACACATGGGAACATCTTTGAGGCTTGCAAAGGGTTTTCTCCCTCCCCATCCTTCAAGCCTCAGTCAAGTCTCCAGGTCTCAGCCTCCAGGAAGCTTTCCCTGATTACCCCAAAGGAAAGGACTGACTTGCACATGTAAGCCTCTCTGGCCTTTACCATTTATCCCTTTTTGAGGGGCCTGATTCCTACGCTACATCAGACAGAGGTACAAACACCTGATCACCTTGTGCATAAAATCACGAGCAACTTGAGGCCTAGCTGGCCTTGTTCCTCCTTATGTTCCCCCCAGCAGCCACCAGGGGTGTAAGAAGCTCTGGCCGGAGCTACAAGGCTGGGGTCAGATGCCATGCCCTCAGTCCTGCCCACACCTCACACCTCTCCCATTTGATCCAGACCTGACTGGTGGGGACTTGCCAGAACAGTAACAGGAGCCCCATGGGAGAGTAGCCCAGGAGACCCCAAGAGACCCCTCCCTCCCTGCAGCCGCCTGTGGCCAGGACAGGTGGGGCTCCAGGAAGCCTTCGCTGCTCCTGCCTTCACCTGACAACATCCTCCTCAGATGAAACTTCAGGCCTGGCTCGGCTCCCTGAGCTCTGTGTCTCCACAGGCAGAGCCTGCCTACGTTCTGGGGGCCTCTGAGAAGGAGGGAGCCTTTGGAAGCACCCCGGGCTGCCCGAAGTGTAAGCCCATAGAGAGTGCGCTGTTCCTCCGAGTGTGTCTGCCTGTGTCATTCGCTGGGGACTGTCCATGGCTTTCCCCTCCATTCCCTTTCAGGAGTCCTTTAAGAACCGGGCCTGGCTCCGCTGACTGGCAGGCGGCTCAGGGCAGGGTCCAAGCCTGGCAGGGAGAAAGAGGCCAGGTTGCTGGGTCAGCCGTCCCTACAGAGTATGAGCGGGCAGAAATTAGTGATCTCCCTCTTATCAAGCAGAGGTGCCATTTTCTAGTCACTCTCACATCGAGGAGGGCTCTCTGACTCGTGCTCACAGCTGGAAAGTGCGTGGGAGTCACAGCCGTCACATCCAGGCCAAGGTGATTGTGCCTTCTCCACCCGCTCGTCTGTGTCTGCTCCCTGAAGGCAGAGGACTCTGAGGCTTCGAGGGAAGGAGGGCAGAGCCTCTAGCAGGGGTGTCAAACTCATTTTCGCCAGGGGCCACATCAGCCTCACAGTTGCCTTTAAAGGGCCGGATGTAATTTTAGGACTGTATACATGTAACTGCTCCTTAACAGTTAAGCAAGAGCTCGGCACTGTCACCAGGTAGAAACAAATTGCCGGGCCGGAAGAAACAAGGTGGAGGCCGGATTCGGCCTGTAGGCCTTGTGTTGTCCACCTGTGGTCTCAATGCAAGAAGCCTGGATCCCTGAGTCACCACATGGACGGAACACCCACCTTAGACCTCTGTGGGTGAGAATTAAAATGTATTGTGTTCAGCTACTGCCATTTAGGAGTTTGCTAGGCCGGAAGAAACAAGGTGGAGGCTGGATTCGGCCTGTAGGCCTTGTGTTGTCCACCTGTGGTCTCAATGCAAGAAGCCTGGATCCCTGAGTCACCACATGGACGGAACACCCACCTTAGACCTCTGTGGGTGAGAATTAAAATGTATTGTGTTCAGCTACTGCCATTTAGGAGTTTGCTACAAACATGACCCTAATTTGGTGGCCTTACAGGAGCAACACTGCAAAGGGAAAAAATGGGGTCCACACCCGGGTCTGTCCAACTCCACCCAGTTTGGTACTTGGAGGTGATCCGTTCCCACCCCCTCAGCCTTGCCCATCGATTTGGCCCCAGCTGGAGGGATGCTTTGTGTTCAAACAGCTGAGAATGGACCTGTCCGTTCCTCACGTACCTTCTGGCTCCCATCATCGATTTGGCCACCCTTCGGCCCGCCTCTGCTGGGCCCTTCAGGTTGGCATCCTGACTGGACACGTTCTCGGATTCTAACCTTCGTCATTTTGTCCTAGCTGGTACAACGTCACTCTGCTCTGCCTTGGAACCTCCCACACTTACTTGGTGTCCTCAGTCCTTCGTTTTCCTTCCTCAGGGGCTGCTGACCCTGTGAAAGTGCAGGGGCCAAATCCGGCCCAGGGAGGAGCAAATGCCTCTGTGCTAAGGGCTTTCTGGGTCTCGTCCTATTAATCCTTACAACAAGCCTGGGAGATAGATGTCACCATCCCGATTCTGCTCTTGGATGTTAGGATTCCCATTTTACAGATGGAAAGACCAAGGCATGGAGTGGTAAGTCACTCGTTCAAGGGCACGTAGCTCGTAAGTGGTAAAGCCAAGCCTAGAATCCAGGTCACGTAGATTCTGCCGCCTGCACCCTGACATCACTAGACCATGCTGTCTCACAGTTGTAGGCATTTAATAAACGTGTGTGGGATGAAAGCACGAGGCAGATAGATCACCACTGGCCAAACAGAGGCCCCTGGGCTGGTCGGGTTAGGTGGCCCTGGGGCATTCCAAAGAGTCTTCTCAGAGAAGGTGGCATTAGGGGTCTAGTCACACAATCTCACTGTACCTGGGTTTTCTTCTTCAGTGGTGCATCTGTGTGTGCATGTATGTGTGAAATCTGCAGAGGCCGGGGCATGCAAACACAACAAGGAGGGGCGTTAGGGGAGCCCTGGCCGACAGAACTGTGATGCAAGCCACAGGGACAAGCCGTGTACATCATTTCAAATTCTCTAGTAGTTAAACAGAAAAAGAGAAAAGAAACGTGAGGTTAACTTTAACCGTATATTTTACGTGATCTATTACATAAGTAATGCAGTCATGCATTACTTAACAACGGGGCTACATTTCGAAAAACTCACCGTGAGGTGATTTCATCCTTGTGTGAACATCACAGAGCACGCCGACACAAACCTGGTGACACGGCCTGCTGCGCGCCTCGACTGTCGAGTGTGGCTCGTTGCTCCTAGCCTGTAAGCCTGCACAGCATGTGACTCTACTGAATCCTGCAGCTATTATAACACAGTGGTAAGTATTTGCGAATCTAAATGTTAAAAAGGCACAGTGACAATTACAGTATAAAGGAGAGATAATGCTATACCATCGCAGGGCATTTCTATGAATGGAGCCTGAATAGCTGGAAGTGGCTCTGGGTGAGTCAGTGAGCAAATGGGGAGTGAGTGTGAAGGCCTGGGATGTATAAACACTGTTCACCAGCATCACCACAAACGTGAGAGTAATTCCCTTGCTACAATGCTACCCGATGGCTGCAGCGTCACTAGGTGATAGGAATTTTCAGCTCTGCTGTAGTCTTATAGGACCACTGTTGTATATGCGATCTGTCCTTGACCAGAGCGTCATTATGGACGATATTACCATTTCAAAACACAATCGATGTAAAAAAATATTAATGAGATATCTTACAGTCTTTTTTTTTTTCGTTCTAAGCCCAGTGTGTGTTCCACATGAACAACACATCTCATTGCAGGCTGTCCACAGTTCAAGTGTCCAGGGCCCACAAGTGGCTAGTGGGCCCCGTGTCGGACAGCGCAAGCCTGGAGAGGGTCTGGGCTTGTGAGGTCAGACAGACCTTGGGAGCATGGTGGGCCTCCCATGCCCTGGAGGGCGCCGATGCTTAGGCCAGGCTGAGCGGAGAGCTACGCACATCTGTAAGTAGCAAGGTAATAAATGCTGCCTAAACAGGAACCGCTACGTGTTAAGGTTTAGGGGAAGCGGGGGATGGTTTCAATTTGCGGCGAAGTCGGCATGTGTTTGTACTTTCCTATTTACAGTAGGCCCTATAAGGAGGCTTGTAAACAGCTCAAGGAGCGTCAAGGAGCCTCGCACTCCACGCAGCTGTTCTGTGTTCCCTGATTACCCAGACCCCAGGTTACAAGCAAGCACAGATTAGACCCAGAATGTTTTCATGACTGAGGAGCACGGTCTCTGAAATGTGACGGGGAAGAAATCTGAGCAAAGAGCCGGGTTGGGAAATTGTTGCCAGCTGTGGTATTTGGGCGCAAGCCCCCAGAAGCAAGCCCTGACTGCTCCCCGGTGTTATCTGGGGTCTGTGTCTAGCCCTGGAGGTGTCACCTAAGAGAGGAGTGTCCAGAACTCTGGCTGGCCTGCAGGGCCCCTCACTTAGAGAAGTGTGTGTGCTCAGAAGGGTCTGCGCTCGGTTGAATGTTCTGCTGTCACCATCTTGAAAGTTTTAATAGTTTTTGCACTGGGGGCCCTTCATTTTCATTTGGCACCAGGCCCCACAAATTATGGAGCTGGTCCTGACTGGAAGCCACTGTCGGAAAGAAGAAGCCCCCTGCCTAAGGTCCCGTACTGTGGAGGGGCTCAGCATTTTAGTGGCCTTCCTGGGGACCGGACCCCTGGCCCAGTCCCTGCAACTGTGCAAGGAGAGGCCGTCTGGAGGCAAGGCCAGAGCCGGCCTGACAAGGGCTGCCCATGACTGCCCTGGAGAGCAGCTCCAGGATGTTGTGTGTTTTCCAAAGTACGACTCACAATGGCCCCTTTTCATTTGAAGAAAATACCACAACCATTTCCTAGCAAAGGTTAAGTCTTTACACTAAAAAAAAAAAAAAAAATGTTTTTTAACCTGCCAAGGAATGTGCTTTATAAAGCTGGCTTCCTACCCTTCCTGAAGCCACGGCTCCCTCCCCCTGTTCACAGGGAGAGCCCCGGGGTCCTATGAGAGTGGTGAGTGGCCCGCAGTCCCTGCCCCCGAAAGTGGGTCAGGGATGGGGCAGAGGGCAGGGGAGCGGGGAACCAGTGCTGGATGACTGCCCTGATTTACCCAGAACCAGCCAATCAGGACAGGGGCATCTGATGGCAGAAATCCACAAAGCCCCCCCGCCCCCCAGGCCTATTTCAGGCTGGGACCTCCACTTCCTTCCCACCCGTAAGGTCCTCTAGCACCTTGCCAGAAGGACACAGGCCTGGCCACCAGCTCCGGCCCTCCAGTCCCTGTCTACCTTTCAGGAAACAGAGAATCCATTTCATCCAAGGACTAGATTAGGAATGAGAGTGTGTGGGTGCAGGCCCTGCAAAGGAGGGGGCCTGAGCAGCAGGAAGAGGGGTGCTTGTCAGCACCCCTCCACACCTTGCACCTAAGGGCATGCTCGCACCTGACTTTGGGGTCATGAGTGCATTTCTATGGGGTGTGCATGTGGGGGGTGCGTGCTGGGTCCCAGGGTACGCATGTGTTCATATGGTTTCAACTCACACTCACACCAGTGATGTGTAAGGGTGCTCGTTCCATCACACCCTTGGCAAGGCCTGTGTTACCAGTCATGATGCAACATGGGTTACGCCCTGGGTCTTTGGCTGCTGGCCTACCCTGCCGCTCTTGGACCTGCTGGCTGTCATGGTTCCATGAACCCATGAGCAAATTTCTTAAAATAAATCATTCTCTCTCTCTCCCCACCCCGCCGTTTCTTCCCTTCTCCTTCTTCCCCATTAATTTTACTGTATTCTTGTTAATTTTACTGGTCTTTCCATAAAATTAGCTCTGTGGATCTTTTCTATGCAAAAGAAAAGAAAGGGTTTTTTTTTCTATTTCATTAAATTATGCTTATGTCTTCACTATTTCTAGTATCCTATTTTCTTTGGGTTTAATTTATTTTTCTTACTTCTTGAACTGGGTATTAAAGTCATTGATTTTCAGCCTTTCTTTTCTAATATACTCACTTGAGGCTACGAATTGTCATCTAAGTCTGGCTTTACCTGCATCCTGCACATTTGCAATGTAATCTTCTTGTCCTTATTCCATTGGAAATATTTTCTAATTTCCATTGTGACTCTTTGTTTGGCTATTGATTATTTAGAAAAATATTGCTAAATTTCCCAACATTTGAGGATTTTCTAGTTGTCTTTTCTGTTGCTTATTTTAAGCTTAATTCCAGTGTAGTCAGTAAAAATTTCAATCCTTTGAAACTTGTAGAGACTTGCTTAGTGGTCTCATATGGGGTCAACTTTTGTAACAGTTTCATCTGCACTTGCAAAGAATGTATATTTGACATTGTTGGAGGCTATGTTCTCTCTCTATATATATACACACACATATATCTAATTAATAAATAATAATGCAAGAATAAATTGTATTTTGCACACTCACAACTGTAAATCTACTTCTGCCTCACTGTGTGTGTATATAACTTAATTCAAGTTTGTTAATTATCTTATTCAAATCTTTTGTATCCTTAATGGGTGTTTTTATGCTTAATCTATTAGCAACTAAGAGAGGTGTGTAAAAAATCTCCCCCACACATGATGTGGCTTTTCTATTTCTTCTGTTCTGTCATTTATACTTTGTTTATTTGAGGGAATATTATTAGATTCATATAACTTTAAAATTGTTTCAGCTTCCTGGTTAATTTAACCTTATATCATTATGAAGTATCACTAATTCTAGTAATGGTTTGTTGCCTTAAAAATCTATTTCATTTTATATAAATACAGCTACCCCAACTTCCTTTATATAGCATTTATCATTTTTCTTTCAATCTTTCTATATATACCTATATTTAAAGCATGTCTCTTATAAGCAGAATATGGTTAGGTTTTGTTTTGTTATTTGCTCTGATAATTGTGTATTTTTAAGTGGGGTGTTTAATCCTTCTATATTTATTATAATTACTATTATATTGAATTTTAATTAACCATCTTATTTGTCTTATACTAGCCCTGCCTGTTCTATGATCCTTTCTTGCCTCCTTTTCTTCGGATTCAGTATTTTCATAGTGCCTTGGACTCACTCTCACTGTGGGGTTTTGCTATTTTGTGTGGGCAATGGGGCTGCAACATCTATCTTTAACTGATCAAAGCTGGATACAAGTAAGTACTTCTACCCCTCCCTGGATAGTGCAAGGAGCCCAGACTGCGTTAAGTCTATCCACCACCTTCCTCTGACACATGCTATTGTCATACTTTTCAAATATTTTAATTCCCTACACATTTAAAACCCCACAAGATAGCGTCACTGTCTTCATAGTCACGATTTGATTACATTTACACACACACTTACCTTTTCTATCGTTCTTCACTTCTCCCTGCATCTTCCAGGTTATATTTGAGGGTTTTTTTTCTGCCTAAAGACCACCCTGTTCATATGTCCTTTGATGCAGGTCAGCTGGTGATGAAACTGATCAAATTTGTTTTTCTAAAAGTACCCTTATTTCCCCCTGCATTTCAGAAGGACATTTGTGCCCCACAGACTTCCCCTTGGTGGTTATTCTCTCTCAGAGCTTCGCAGGTGTTATCTCATTGTCCTCTGGCTTCCACTGTTTGACTTGAGAAGTCAGCTAGTTGCCTTTGCGTCCTCTCACTGACTGCGTTTAAGATGTTATCTTTGTTGCTTGCTCTTCAACACATTGTCCATTTCTTTGAAAGAGATGAGAAGAATTCTGAGAGGTAAGTAGGCAGGGGTGCTCACGTGACCTCAGATCCAAAGGGAAGCCCTGAGGGATGGTGGACAGACACCCAGCAGCTCTGGAGTGGTAACCACCAGAACTTGGGATCTTGGCGCTGATCGCTAAGCAGCAGGATAATAACTCGGGAGTGTGTAAAAGCAGGTGGAAAGAAGGAAGGGGTGGGGGTGGGAATACACTGTCTGAGCGATTTACAACCAACCACAATGCTCAGGTTAGGATCTTGACACCTGCACAGCAGATGAATGGAGTCACGCACAGCACCAGAGGTTCAGCCCTGTGAGAGCAGAGATTTTTGTCTGTTGCATTCCCAGCACCTAAAAAGGGTATCTGGTATGTAGCAGATGCTCAGTAAATGCTTATCGAATAAATTGAACGGAATGAATCCTGGGTTGTAGCTCAGTGGTTTCTTCCCCCCCGCACACCAGGCAGGTGATTGATGTGTTTTGCCAGCCACTCTTGCCAATCCCCTAATGAACTCCCAAGCCTCTCAAACAAAACTCCTTACTACATCCTCCACCATCCTGAGCCCTCCCTGGCCAACCCTTATTCAGCCCTTACAACACATGCTAACAGTGAAGGCTGTCGCCTCCAGCTTCAGCTGACACCTGGCCTTTGGGTAAGTACGTTACAGGACCACCTGTGGCCATGTGTGCAGATAGCTGGTGGTAGACAGTCTTACACTAGTTAGTTTAGAAAAGTTTTTCTTATAAAATAAAGGGAAACCCTTCGCTACAATATTCAGAAGTTATGCCTTCTGTATCAAAATCCAAGGCTTCCGATACAACTGCACCCCCTGCAGCGGTGGCAGAAAGAGGCTCCTGGCACAGCCGGCTTATTCAGCAGAACGGGCACGGGCCGAGAGCCCCACCCACTGTGTTTCTAGTCTCCAGACAAGCCTGTGGTCCAGCAAAGAGCAAAGAAGCAGGGCCACAGAAACATGCCAGCTGAACCCTGTATTCTAACCCTAACCTTGGGAAACTGGAGACACTGAGAATTCCTAGGCTGCATGCCCTAAGTTGAAAGGGAACAGCTGGTGTGGAGCCGCGTGGGACTCCAACTGGTTTGGAACCAGGGAAGGTCAGAAGAAAAGGCAGAACCTGGACGCTGTCAGAAACCAGAGCTAGAACACGGACTGGAACACTCCTTTCTCTGTCCCCGGTGGAAGAGGAATTGGTGGTAGTCAGTACCAAACACACACCTTACACTGTCTGAGGTTGGTACGGATAGGGCTGTGCCCAACTGTTTGGAAAACTACGTGTAGTCCGTCCGTGCTAGGAGTTAGATTCTTCTCGGTGGATCCCTTTTGCAGCCGTTACCAGGTTCTGGGTGAAGACGCCCTCAGACACATTTGAGGAGACGCGGACGGGCCAGTGGGCTCACCCAACCGTCTCAGGTGAGGGCCCTGCACCGGCAGCGGGAAGACGGGTCGGCAGCCACCACCCTGTGGCAGAGCACCAGACCCCAGCCTGCTCCTATCCTTCGTCACCCGACTGCGCCACATGACACGTGTGCTGTGGGGATTTGTTTCCCCTCTGAAACTGGTCTCCTGCTCTTTCTAGACAAAGATAAATGCACCCTGGAAACTCATCTGCTGATCATCAGAGTGGTGAGAAAAGAGATTCACAGGATTCTGAACTCCATTTTGTAAATGACCAGAAAAGTGTCCGTCGAAATAGATAATTACTGCTGGGTGAGAGCGCCAAATGCATTTCTCTGGGCGTATGCAAGCAGTTCTCTGGTGCTCCCCAGCAGGGACAGCCTGGCCTCGGATCGCTGGGCCCCTCTCCTCCCTGACCCATCTCTCAAGGAAGTCCAGGGTCCCACACCTCAGAGCAGTACCAATGTTGGCCTCTGAACAGATGACAAACGCTGTCCAGGTCTCTCTGCTGGTGGCCCTCGCTGGGCGGCGAGGACTCTGGAAGGCCCAGCCGAACCCAGGCCTCCGGCAGCATCCTCTCCCCTTGGCCCCAGAGAGCAGAGGGCAGCTGAGGGGAAACAGAAATGAGCTTTTGGTTTTTCTGCAACTGCTTTGATTTCTTGTTTTTCTAGAAGAAAACACTCAGCCCTGATCCCGGGGGAAACGGGGAGGACAGAAGTGAAGGCTATTTCGGAGCCCACTGCCTCCCCCAGAGGAAGGGTGTGAGCAGTGGGAAGGGCGTCCAGCCCTCACTTCCTGGAACTGAGTGTGTGGGCAGCCTTTGGCAGTTTGCAACAAACTATTCTTCGGTCACATTATCTTGGTTTTGAGGCTCACAATAACTCTACTAAGGAAGTGGAAAGGGGTATTGTTCCCACTTTACTGGTGAGGAAACTGAGGCTCTGAGGTGTCAACTAACTTCTGGGAAAGGGTTGAAGTTCGGATCCCAAGACGGGTCCTCTGATTCCAAGTCTCCCACCTTCTCCACCACCTCCAGCGCCTCCCCTGGCATTGCCTTGCCCTCACGCCCGTGCTTGGGCCGCGTCTATGCGTCCAGCCTTCCCGAAAGACCCGACTTAGAGTGGAAGGAACCGATTCCTGTCCCTGCTCTGCCACCATCTGGCTGTGTGGCCTTGGACACGTCCTTGATTTGGGGGCCTTAGTTTCTTCATTTGCCAGGGGTGACGATAGTCCTTTCCTCACCTACCTCTGTCAGTTGATGGAAGGATCAAATGAGGTACCGCTTGGAAAATAGCTTTGCAAATTCTAGCATATTCTACCAGTATAGGGGTTGGCTAGTATTACCTTCCTGAAGGGAGTGAGCAGACAGGCTCCCTACCTCAAATGATCTCTCTCTCCTCCCTTCTACCAGCAATGCAGCCTCTAGCGGGTCTTTTCATTAAAGGGCAGGGCCTTCTGGGCAAGGAAATGCCCGTCGTGAGCTCCTCGGAGTAAACGGGTTTGTCAGCCACCCGGGGCTCAGGGGAGAGTTACAGCAGACAGTGCCCAGTGCTCACCTGGACAAAAACCACGTGGTACGTCACACAGGAGATGGCCACCATGGTATGTCCAGGCCCCTGGCACTTTCCTTTCCATTCAGCACCCTGGGGGGTCTGGGCGTGGGGCCTACTGAGAACAGGAGGGGCTCCTTCTCAGCACCCCCACCTACCTCACACACCCCACGGAGATGCCCAGGGCGCTCCTTCCTGACCACCCAACCCCCAACAAAGATACCTACTGGGGCAGGGCAGGGTGGGACCACTCAGACTGCTGCCTTCCACAGGGGCCCAGATGGGGGTGAGAAACCCCCGCATGTCTCCCAGGTCCTCCCCTTCCTGTCCTCCATCCACCCGGGGCACGAGGTGGACCGATTCGTCCATGTGCCCCTCTGGGCTGCACCCTTTTCTCCAGAAGCTGTGGGAGGGGTCAAGGCCAGGGGGAGACCAAAGCGGCAGCTGTCTGTCGGAGTCGGTCTCCCACCGGGTCACTCTCCCAACCCCTCTTTGTTGCACCTCCAAGAACCTCTCTTGCTTCTCCAAAGCCCCCAGGACCTTTCTGCAGCCCTGGCTCTGGTCACAAGGGGCTTGTTATATCAGGGTCCTTAGGGTGTAATGCGGGACCTTCCTGACACCCACGCTAGGCCCAGAGGCCTGGGTTCTAGCAGTGGAATACTTAGCACCTTGTGAGGGGGCCGGTGATGACACGGCTGGGCTGAAGGGATGGGAAAGGGGGCCACCGCACCTGTTGTGACTTCAGCTCAGCCCATGGCCCCAGACCTGAGGACTGAGTTCTTCCCTGAAGCCTACGAAATCACAAAATGTGGTCGAGCAAGAATCTGCCTGACGGCCTGGGGTGAGGAGGTGTCCCAAACCCCTTCAGAGGACGTCCCCTCACTAATTCATGCTCATTCACTGAGGTTCGCCCACCCTGCCCCAGCTAAGCCCAGCCCATCTGAAAGAGGAAGAAATAAAAGAGGGAAAATGTGAGGAAACCATTTTATAGCTCTTTAATAACTGTTTTTGCTAGGTTCTGTTTATTCTGTTCAAAGTATGTTATAAAAATATTCCGCAATTAAGGAAAGAAAAAAACCCAGGAAAGTCCTTTTAAAAATGGGTTCGAGGTAAAGAACAGGTTGGTCTTATTAGCTTGGGGAAAACACCTCCTGCAGCAAAAGAAGTCTGTGAGCTTCTGCGTCTGCGGTCCCTGGGCGAGGGCGGAGCGACGGGAGGCCCAAGGGCAGCGCTCCATCCTGCGCAGCCCCGCCTCCCGCGAGGCTGTAGAAGGGAGCCCAAGTCACCAAGTCGCTCACACCAGGTGAACAGAAGACACACCAGCGGATCTCCTGTTCTCCTGGGTGAGCTGGTCTTCACAAGCACTTCGTTCCACACTGAGTCCAGCTTTGCAAGCAGAGCCTGAGTCGGTGACCCGACCCGTCCTTTCAGGGACTCAGCCTCTGCAGGAAAAAAGTCCTCCACCTTTCTGCTCCCACCACTCTGCTCCAGCATGTCTGGGGGCTTGAGGGCAGGGGAGGGAGTCGCCGATCTGAGCTCCTGCTGGAGAAGAAGCCGCACAGGCCTGTGGTAGATTCTGTTCTTACTCCCAACCCCTCTCTCCGGAAAGGACAAGGCATCCCTACCTGTAGCCCACACCTGGCAGTGATGCCGCGTCGTGGCGGGAGTATCCTTTCCCACCCTGCTGATAGGGCCCCTGTGCACTCGCCTTGGCCAGTGGCGAGTGAGAGCAGATGTGTTAAGAGCCAGCCCTGGCTCCCAGCCCTCGGAAGGGCATGACCACACTGGGGCCACACCTTCGGTCAGGGTACCGGAATGAAAAGACCTGTGTGCCAGAGCCCAGCTCACCACAGCCACCAACACGGGACACGAATGAGAAATAACTGTTTTCATTGGGAGAGATGCAGGGGCCTTTTTTCACTGTGGCCTCACCTAGCGAAAGCCCTGTCCTCCTCCAGATCCTCCAAAGCCGTGGCTCTTGGCCACTCACCTGAAGTCCACGGCCAGAGAGTTCTGCTCTGCTGTCTTTGTCTTGGGCAGAGTCCGCACCTCACCCGTGAGCCCCTGAGGTCTGACTGTGACTCTCACCTGATGCCCAGCACAGTCTGCCCTGTGACCCTTGGCTGTCGAACACTTTAACCATCTTGCCACAGCTCCCTGGCAAACTTCCCGGCCACACTCCCAGCACATTTCCAGTCCCCCTCGGGCTCACGAGGACATCTCGAGAGCCCATGCACAGGGCAGCTGGAGAAGGCTGAGCTCACACCCACTGTCCAAGCAGTAGGGATGGCCGAGAGCCTTTGTGTGCGCACTGGCTCAACTCTCCCTCCCTCACCTTCGCTTTTAAAGCGCTTTCATGGAAGCCCAACGCAACTTCTGTTTATAGCTCATCAACCAGAACTGCATTCATGTGGCTACCTTGAGCTTCAAATGAGGCTGAGAAATGGAGCATTTTCGTTAGGCCAGTGTCAACCTTCAACAAAGTCAAGATTTCTATTCAGTAAGGAAGAAGAGGAGAGGGAAGAGTAGGTCAGGAGTCCGCAGCCCCTGTACGCGCTCCTACCCCCAGCGTCCCCACTAGCGGTCGTCCTGAGGCTGGCAGCTTCCACACTCAGCCTTTACGCTCAGGTAGCATCTGTGGCTGCCGCCCTCCCCTCAGGCGTAAACCCTTCTGCAAATTGAGACGTGTCATTCATTTCTGTTACTCTCTCTTCCCCCACCCCAACCTTCCAATCCTACTGTTGCAGCTCAACAAATGCCTATTTTAAAAAGAAAAAGAAAGGAGTGTCACTGTTATAAGCCATATATGCCTGGGGATGAGTTTTCCCATCACTACTCTAACCGTGTACTGTCTACATTTCATTAGTGATCCTAGTAACTCCTGAACTCGTTTGTAACCTCCTGAGAGTCTGGAAGTACCCATCCCAGTGACCTTCGCACATTGGGTGCTTTAATGAGCTGGGAGCCTATCTGACCTGGGTCCCCGTGGTGATCAGTAACCACGACAACAGTAACATGATCTCTCGGTGATGCTTCGGAGTTTACACAAGCTCCTTGAGCCACCTTATCTCACTTGGTCTTTTAAATAACTCTTTTAAGTAAGTAGTGCTGCTGTAATTATGCCTTTTTTTCTTTACAGATGATGAAATGGAGGCTCAGTGAAGGTACACAGCTCGCCCAGAGGCATATGCTGAGAGTGTTTGGACTGGAACTTCAATGGAGGTCTTCCTCGGCGTCAAGTCTGGCCCCTTTCCATCAAACTTCAGGCCTCAGTTCCCTCCCTTTCAAAATGAAGAAAGTAATGTAGGTGATTTCTAGTGCAGCGCTGCCCAGTAGAAATGGAGCGCACAATACGTATGCAACTTGGCCATTTTCTGTGGTTCACGTCTAAAATGCAAAAAGAAGTAGGTGACCAGGTTCATTTTAATAATAAAATGTTGGGTTTAGAGCAACAAGTATAAAAGACACGTGGACAAAAACTAGGGGGGTGGAAATGGGAGGGAGGTGGGGAGGGCTGGGGTGGTGGGCCAGAATGGGAATAAAATACAGAAAACTACAGAAACAACAATTAAAATTTTTTAAAAAAATTTAAATAATAATAAAATGTGATTTTAACTCAACATATTTTAATTTCAACATGTAATTATGATAAAAATTATGAATAAAATATTTTACCCTTTTTTTGTCTTCAAAATTCGGTGTGTTTATTACATGCTCAGCACATCTCAATTCAGACTGAGCACAGTTCAAGTGCTCAAAAGCCACGCATGGCCAGTGGCCACAGTATTGGCAAGTTCAACTTTAATGTTTGAAAGGTAAGTTTCATTTTAAAATTAAGCTCTGGAATTTAAAATTGCATAAGCAGTAAAGTTAGCAGTTATCTAAAATCGTTGTTTATATTCTACACACTCTGGTTCATGAAGAACTCTGCAGCAACTATCCCCAGTAGCTCTTTGGCCTTAGATCTATCACAAAGCATCACTGCCATCTGGTGGCATTTTATTACATTGCAAGCAAATTCTTAAGGAAGAAACCGCTTTTTTCAAAGCACGATCACATCTGACTTACCAGGGAGCTTCTCTGAAATGCACATTACTGAGCCCCACTAAAACAGAATCTCCAGGACAGACCCCAAACATCCACATTTCAGACAAATTTCCCGAGTGATCTGCACACAGACTAAAACTTGGGAATCTTCTATGCCTATGTAACGCAACCGTGGGAAACTCAGCGGCCGCGAACGCCGAGCACAGGCCCATTTTCTGTGGTGCTCTGATATTGCTAAGAACGCTGCTTTTTTCTTTTTAGCCTGGTGGGTTCTGTGGAATAAATTTTAAAAAACCACACCCATTCACCCCCCCCCACACACACACACACACAGAAAACTGGGGAAAAAATCCATCATAAAAAGACTTAAGGACTCCATGTGCCCTCCCATGCAAACCTGTTAACAGCAATATAGGTATAGATGGCTTTGCCTCAAGGCCACACATGGGCAGCCTCTGTGGCCGCTCCAGCCTCTTCTCTTACACCGGCCTCCTCCACAGTTATCCCGCTCTTAGGATAAGAGCCTCCCCACCCCTCCCCCACTGCCTCTGAGACTTCGTGATGCTTTTCCCTCCCTCAGGAACAGCGCACCCCATCCTCCTCTGCCCTCAGCTACTCAGGAATCCCTGGGGAGCTCTCCAGGCCAGTGCCCCTCGCTTTTCCTCTCAGAGAGCCCCTCACAGTAAGTGTCTGAGTACATCTGACCTTCTCACACAACTATAAACTCCTACGGGGCAAAGGTGTATCTCTTCTCAAAGGTCCCTTTTCTCTGTATCTCCCTGACCTAGCAAAAACTCTGCCACAAAGCGGGCATTTAAAAACATTTGCTGAGTAAAATCAATGTTTTCTAAGGCAACAAGTAGTTAGCCTGATTTTTCAAATGATCATTAGAAGTGCCAATGTGTTGGGAAGAGGTGAGCAAGGTCACCCTTCCACAGCATGTGTGTGTCACAGGCACTTTCCCGGCCTCGGCGATTTCACCTGACAGCTGGAAGGGTGGCCGTGGGGCCCTGGGCTGGTTGAGCAGGGGCTGCATTTCGGGAGGGGCTGATTCGGACACCCATGAGGGGAATGAGGCAGGGAGGTGCAGGGAGAGGGCAGGAACAGAGCAACCTGGGAATGTCCTCACCACCTCCCAGGAAGGGAGCCATTTCCCCAGAGGACAGGGGCCTGTCACGTCTCGCCCAGCTAATCTGACAAAAGCCAGCTGCAGCTCTGGCTGAGCCTGCCCCTGGGAAGGCGTGCTCAGGCTGGGAACCACAGGCCACTGTTTGCCCCCAGGGACGAGGGGGGGCGCAGGGGGAGGGTAATTGACTTGTCTGCTAAATTTATTTATTAATTCCTAGCTGCACCATTTGATGTGGTTTCCAGGAGGCACGCCGTGGAAACCTGCCCCTCCCTCCGCCCCCAGCGGGAACATGCACGTGTGCACAGCAGAGCCCTGTCCGAGGGCCGAGGGATGCGGACCACGCTCGGGGCCAGCCCCACGGTGGGTGCAGCCCATGCGCAGACAGAGAGCTGAGTGAGGAGTGGGCTCCTGCAGAGGGGCTCCCCCCACCCCCTCCCTGGCTAATACGGCAGGTCCGGAGACAGGGGTGGGAGAAGCTGGTGGGACAGCGCACTCAGGAGGCCTGGGATGATGACTCAGCCACCTCCAGGGCGGTGGCACACGTGGGCACACAGGGGAAAAGGGTGACGTTTCTCCTTCGGCTCCCCCTCCGTGAAAGGTGAAAAAGGTGACTGCTGACTGCCCTTCCCGAGGCTGTGTGAGGAGATGGAATGTGACGCAAGACGCAAGACGGAGAGCGCAGTTGCAGGGAAGGGGCCCCCAGAACCGGCGGGAGCGCAAAGCCTTGTGGGCGTTGGGAACGGGTCGACGGGGTTGATCTCTACGTGCCCTGCTCCAGTCACTTAGATCCTCTACTTGACGCTTCCGAATTTTCCGTGTTTCCTACAATTAGCATAAATGCACTTTATAACCAGGGAAGCGTTAGAACAAACAAAGGACAGGAAGTTTGTGGACCAGAGATGGAGCGCGTGCCTACACTTGCATCCCGCAGGAGGCAAGCTCCTTGGCTGAACCCCAACAAGCAGGGCGGTTACACAGTGCAGGGAGAAAGAGGGTCCTCCCTCCACCTCTGGCAGAGCCAGGAAGGTGTCCCCACAGGGAGGGAGAGAGTGGAGCCCTCAGGGTAAGGGGCAGGGCTGGTGACTTGGATGAATGTGACCAGAGACCCCAGCCGGGGGTGGGGGGTAGGGGGGTGGGAATCAGGCCCCCAGGACTCTCCATTCGAGGGCCTTCGGCCTCTGTAACAGGATGAGCACCAGCAGCCTCTGTGGAGCCGGTGTGCTGGAAGCCATGTGGCTCCCTTGTCCCTCTCTGAAGAGAGGCTCCACCCCTTCCAAGAGGGACAAGGAGAGAGGGAGGGGGAGTGACAGCCCAAGAAGGGGGAAGTGGACCGCAGAGGTCAGGCGTCCTCCCTGCACCCACCCCAGCCCCAGGAATGTGTGTATGCGCAGCCCCCGCAGGGTCAGGGGCCGGGACGCAGGCGGGGCAGGGAGCACAGCAGCACATGTCTGTCCAGGCCCCAGGCCAGCAGCTGCCTCTCCTCCCCACAGCCCGTGGCTCCCCCGCTCATGCCTGTTGACCTTCTGGAGAAGGAGCTAATGAGGAAGAAAATGTTCAAAGTTCTCAGAAAGCGGGCAGCCAGCCAGGGTCCTGGGAACTCTCAAACTCACAAGATGTCGATGCAGACACTGAGGTGCCCGCCCTGAGAGGTGAGGAGATCCGGCCCAGATTCTGTCACCTACACATCCCCTCCACGCCTTCACCCCCACGGAGCAGTGCAGTGGGCAGACAGCACCCCTGCCCCATGTCCACGGCCCCGCTTCCCCTCGGAGAGGCTCAGACCCCAGACTCCCTCACCGTCCCACCAAAACACCACCTGCCCAGGCTAGTGTGTGTGGGGTGGGCCCCAGCGAAGGTCAGGCTGGCAGAGGGCTTGCCAGCTCCCTGTGGCTCTGTCATCTGCCCCCTTCAAAGCCTCCCTCCCGGCTTGCCCATTTGCCCAGAAGCCCCGCTCCATAAGAAGGAATTCTTTTCACCTTGTTTCACAGACTATTTTTTCCTCCGTCCCTACTCTGTTTCCTGCTTGTCTTTCCACCTTCCAGACTCACTCTCCCACTCCGCTAAACCATGGGCTCAGCCCCCTCCCCCAGGCCCTGCCCCTCCAGTCCGTGGAAACATCAGCAGAAGCTCTGAGGCTCCTGAGTCTTTCTCTCCCTCCATCCCTGCCCCTCGCACCTACCCACACCCCCCAGACTCCAAAACCACTCCTGTAGGGGAGCGTTCCAGTCAACCTCCAATCCTAGCAAACCAGCGATTCCTGACCCTCTACGCCGGCCTCAGGCGCAACATGTGAAGGACACATACACACACATACAAAACTCAGTGGCCAAAGCAGATTGTATTTTAATGCAACATCTAAAAATATCAAGACTAATGCAAAATATCCAGGATGGATGACTTAAATTTTGGAATAAAGACAGGCTCGGCAGTACCGATGTTTCCTTTGCTCAGGCTCCCACGTGGCGGAGCACGGTGAGGCATCGACTCCACTTCTAGATGAAGCCATCGCAAGCAGGAGGGTGAACAGCTCAGGGTGGATTTAAGAAGCCTCTGTGCCTGGCCATTCTGCACCCAGGAGAGAAAAGAGCTCAGACCCCCTGCCAGGCCCAGAAAGCAGCAGGAACCGGAAAGACAGGGGCCAGGCAGCCCGATGAGGGCTGTCTGCTCCGTGGGAACCCAGGAGGGAGGGGGTGGGGACTGGACACGGAGGCTGAGGAAGGGGCCCGGAGGATTAGGAGGCAGGGCAGGCAGAAGCCGTCTCTCCTCCCCCAGCACCCGGAGTCTGCTCTGGCAGGCCTGCCTGCAAAGCCCAAGCTTGGCTGGGCCTGACAGGCTGCTAAGTGCTCCTGTCAAATGCCAGTGCCACCTCCATGTCCCCCAGGGCCATCAGGATGCCTTGGGGGAAGGACAGCTGGTTCTGGAGACTGCTTTGCAGAAGGGGCATCAGAGGCTGAGTGTGCCGTCAGTCCAGGGAACCCTGGCCAAGGAGCCCCCACAGCCTGGCCCAGGGGGCAGGCCAGGGCCTAGGAGTGCAGGAGCCCCACCTCTGGGCCTCAGGGTGCAGCAGGCCTCAGTGTCCCGCACACACAGCAGTCTCCCAGGGGTCTCGTCATCATATCATGCCTGCCTGCCAGAGAGGTTCACCTTTCCCAGGTTGGAAAAATTCAAGCCAGCTCATGACTCTGCCTCTCAAAGATTGAAATCACCTTCCTCTCCAGAAGGGAAGCCTGTGTCTGCTCAACCAGACCAGAGAAGAGGCTGGACTCCCGCCCCCTCACCCCAGCACCTTCCCAAGGGCAGGAACTGCCCCATCTCGAGGCCAGGGCCATTTCCTAGGATGCTCTCTCTGCCCTCCCTCACAATTGCAGGAAGCACTGAGTTCAGGCTGGGTTCAGGAGGCCGCAGTTCCGGACTGCAGAGGCCAGAGCGACAGTGGGGAGGGACAAGGTGGAGTTGTGGCCCCAGCCAGCCTCACCAGGCACCTTCTAGCCTGCACTGGGGGTGGGGGGAGGACAGGCCAAGCCAGGGTCTATCCTCCGAGGCGGCCCCAGTGGCTGGCACAGCCTCCAGTGAGCCCAGGAGCCCAAGTTGTGCCTACACAGACCCTCATTCACTCAGCAAACACAGACACTGAGGCCAGGCCAGGCTGCGTGTCCCCCCGCCGCCCCACCCTGTGCTGGGTTGTGCACACCCAAACCACACTGTGCGCACACGGGGCTGGGCGACAACCCAAGTTCCTTCACAAGGAGGGGACAGAGATCACACTCATGCTCACGCACTGCCTGGGACACACTGACACCCACACACCACCTAGGCTGGCTGTGTTTGCGCGCAAAGGCATCCGCGGTCTCCTGCCTCCTCCTCTTGCGGTGACACCATCCCCCCAGAGACAAATGCCAAGTTTTGGTGTGGTGGATGCTGGAGACACCCAGAGGCCTGCTGCAGAAGCCAGGGCCGCTCTAGGCAGAGTGGCAAAGGAGGGGCCGGGTCCTGGGCTGGGTTAGGGCCTAGCCTTTGTCTCCTGGGCCTACCTGGCTCCATTCTCCCGTGGGCATTAGTCTGAGATGAACACGATGTTCTTGGATCAGGGGAATACGCGCACAGAAAAAAGACCCGAAGAGTGTCCAGGTGTCACAAAATGTGAAGTGGATTCGGTTCTGCCACCTGGGCTCCCCAGGCCTCCGCCATTTCCCTCCTCATCTTCTCCACTCTAAACACCCCTGCTGCCACGCTCTTCTGCCCTCATAGCCCCGTCCCCATCCACCACATGACTTGGTCATCTGACCAGTCTCTCTTCCTAAAACCCCCAGTTTCATCAAGTCAGTCCCTCCCCGCTCAAGAATCGTCAATAGCTCCCCATTGCCTAAGGATGAACTCTGAGTAACAGTCAAAGCGCTCTTGATGGACAGGCGCAGACGTCCCTTCTTCATCGTCCCCTTCTCCCTTCCCAAACTCCCTCTGGGCCAGTGTCAGTGTGGTCATTCCATAAAGGCCTAGCCCTTCCCATCTCTGAACCTTGCGCAAAGCCCTCCCCTCCTCCTGCAAAGTCCCCTTTCCCTCCAATTCCTCCCCGCCCATTCAGGGCCTGGCCAGACCTCCGAGGAGCCTCCCTTGATGACCAGAGTCCCCCAGGGTCATGCCTCCTGACTCCTCCTCTGTATCATATGCTGCGCCCCCTCCACCATGATACACCGTCTTGCCCTGGCCCCTTCTGGGGGATTTGCTCTCCCCGGGTAGATTCCCAGCTCCCTCAGGGTCAGAACTGGGCCCCCTCTCCCAGCTCATCCTCCTCTGGCACAGAGCTGGACACACTGGCCAGAGGCTCTAAGGAAGGCAGTGTGGGCCTCTCTCGCTGCTAGCCTATTCTAGCCACACGAGTCTGTGCGATTGTCTGTCCCGGGAGCGGTTTGTCCCTACACACCTGAGCTCCCTGTTCCAAAGGCACCCGCAGCTGCCCAGGTGCTCCCCGGCTGCCGGTCAGGCTGGGGCCTGCTCTGCTGGGCGGGGACCCGCATTCATCCCTTCCGAAGTAACCAGGCTCCCCCAGCGTGACAGCGATCCTGTTTGCCTTTGGAAGTAGCTTTCCACCCTCCCCAGGCAGTGAGGCCCACTTGGTTCCAAAAGAAAGTTCTCTGGTCTCTGGGGCAAAGACCTCAACAGCCACAGGGGAGGGTGAAGGGTCACATTTGGGACCAGTAGGAAACCTGAGACAAGGCCTGAGACTCCACCCCCAGCCTCCTCTTTAGGCCAGCCTAAAGTACATCCTGCCACACATCTGGAGTGCACACATCTGTACAGGCACAGACAGACATGCACACACATGTAGACGCAAACACCCATGTGCAGACATAATAAACATGCATGCATCCTGGCCACAAACACACCCCATGCATAAACATGCATGTGTGTACACCTGCACAGACCCAAGTACACACATGAACACAGAGATGTGCACACAGACACACAGAAACGCACGCCCACACAGGCGCCAGCACACACCCCACACTGCCACTTCCACCCGCTCAGAGGTGGACGGTCTTCCTCTCTTCTCCCACCTCCCTCACACGAGCCAGCCCCGAGTTTGGAGATAGCCGGCCCTGTGCGCCGGGCAAGGGGGCAATGAGCTGGAGCTCCGGAGCAGAGGCAGGAGGGTTCCTGAAGCCTAGGGGCTGTGAGGAGGAGCGGGCAGGCAGGCTTCGGCCACGGGGCTCCCAGACTGTCTCCAGACACTCAGGATGGAGGTGGTTTAAGACTGCCGCTCATCTTTCCTCCACAGACAGGGCAGGTTTTGAAAGGAGAGTCTATCAGTGTTTGGAGGAACATGGTCATTACAAGATCAAGGGACACCATAGTCGTGTGACCGGCCAGTCTACAAGGCTGTTGGAATCACATGATCTCCCTCCTTGGACTTCGTCCATGAAACTGCGACAGTCATATGACCCTGCTCGGACCTGGGCAGTATGGCTGAGGTCACACGGCCTCCTCCAAGCCAGCCCAGAGCCCTGGACAGTCGGTGGCCCAGCCACTGCCCATTTGAAAACGTGGTACCTATGTAGAAAAAGATGCTCCTTTTTCAATATACTTTATTCCCACTGGTCAGGAAAGTATCATTCCTGATAGTGTTACAATACCTAAGCACTTTACGGTCAACTGCAGGAAATCTGCCATAAGTAATCCACAAATTATCCACCTTTGGAATGAACAAAATTATTAGAAAAATAGGAAAAAGATTTCCAAGGAATAAAAGAGTCTTTGACGTGAATAGTGCCCCTTTAGGTGTGGTGCCCTTGCACAATCCTGTGGTGGCCCGGCGTGTGGCCCCCATCACACCGTTATGGCCTGAATTGTGTCCCCACCGAAGTTCGTACATTGGAGTCCTAACCCCCAGCACCTCAGAATGTGGCTGTGTTTGAAAGCAGGGTCTTCAAAAGGAGATTGAGGTAAGATGAGGCTGTTAGGGTCGGCCCTAAATCTACCTGACTGGCGTCCTTGCTAGCAGAGAAGATTAAGACACACAGAGACAGACGACAGGGTGCGTGCACAGAAGGAGGGCCACATGAGGACGCCGCAAGAGGTGGCCATCTGCAAGCTAAGGAGAGAAGTCTCAGAGGAAATCCACTCTGCTGGCACCTTGACCTTGGCCTTACAGCCGTGGGAAAACGCATTTCATTTCTGTTGTCTAAGCCACCCGATACTCTGTGGTGGCGGCCTGAGCTGACTAACACGGCCCCTTCCTTAGTCACTGTAGTTGCGCCATTCCTCCCTGCCCAAGACAGACCCAGGGCCTCCCTCAACATCAATTCCTTGGGACAGGGGACAAACAGATGGCTCTGACAACGCACACTAACAAACCCTTGCCCTGCACACAGACGTATTACACCTTCACCTTGGCCAAGCACCAGGGTGGGTTCCCACCACAGGCCACAGTCCTCTAACAACCCTAAAAACACGGAGGACAGCTCTCCACCACCCACTCTACACCAGACAGACGCCCCCTCAAAGGATCTGTGCCGTGCCTTTGAGCTGGGACAACTCAAGTCAACTACCAAGTAGACAACTCAGATCTGTACATCAACTCGGGCTTCCATCTGCCTCCACAAGGCAGGCCAAACACGCAAAGCCCTCTGTTCATGCAGCACCCAAGCACAAGACTAGAGAAGCTTGGGGAGGCCGGGGCTGAGGGCAGCCACGCCCACCTCCCTGACAATCAGGTAGTGAGGGCTCCTCAGGAGAGCAAGGTCAATGACTTCATAAAGGGAGGGGGTAGGAGGTTCCCTGGCAGCCACCAGGGCCAGCTGTCTCTGTCAGCCCCAGCAGGCACAGGGGCCAGGGCCCACAATTCTTTTAGAAGTCCTCGAAAATATTTTCATTTCATGTAAAATCAGGAAAAACTACAAATATAATAACAATGACTATGCAATGAATATAGCCTGGATAATATTCATCTTTACACCAGCACATTCATAAAGTCCAATTTTTAATACGTTTTTTATGGAGGAGGAGTCCCACAAAAGCAAAAATGCATGGGCCCTGGGACCTCCGGGTGCTGCGGGTGTTGAGTGCTGGAGTCTGGACTAGCAAGCACAAGGGCTTGCTGGCTCTCTCCTCTTCGTTTCCTGTTGCTCCTGTAACAAATTACCACCATCACAGTGACTTAAAACAACACATTTATCATTTTACTGGTCTGAAGTCTGAAGTCCAAAATGCGTCTCACTTGGCTGAAATCAAGGTATCAGCAGGAATGCGCTCCTTCAGGAGGCCCCTGGCAAGAGCCTGCTCCACGGCCTCTTCCAGCTTCTGGAGGCGGCAGCTTTCTTTACCCCTCCGCCCCTTTCTCCACCCGCAAATCCAGCCACGGGGGCTTGAGTCCTCACGAGGACCACTCTGACCCTGAGTCTACTGCCCCTCCTCCATTATGAAGACCTAGTGATTATGCTGGCCCACCCAGATAATCCAGAATAATCCCCCATCTCAAGATCTATAACTTCATCACGTGACTGAGGTAAGGTGACATATTCACAGGTTCCAGGGAGCAAGACATAGACCTCTTCGGGGGCCATTATTCTGCCTACCGGAAGCCACTCATAAAATGTAATTTTTTATATTTTTATGGAGGAGGGTCCACGGAAGCAGCAGTGCCTAGGCCCATGGAAGTCGTAATGGAGCTCTGGGAGCGCTGGGTGCTGTGGGTGTCGAGTGCTGGGGTCCGAACTGGAGCTGCCTCTCTCTGTCTCAAGGGTCTAGAATGTAAGCCCCTCAGAACAGGCTGCCCCCGCAGGTCCCAGAACCGCTCCCCATCGCCAGAGCAGGCACAGCAGCCGTCACACATCCATGTGGCGAAGTCCACCCTGGAGGCCACTGGGCCAAACAAGAGTGGTCAGGACAGAGAGGAGAGTGGGCCTCGAGCCCGGGCCGATGCAGGGGCTCAGCCAGGGGCCATGGCGGTGCCAAGCGTCTCACTTGTGCTGGAGAAGGCCTGGCCAGCACGTCCTTGTCAGACAAAGGCCCGCATCCATGTGGAGCACATGACTCCTTCCACGCAGGCCAGGTTCAAATCAGCCTGCCCATCTGCACCCAGCTGGTTGCAATTGCAGCCTCTTGGGCTGGGGTTTCGTTTTCCATGTTGATTTATGAGAAACACAAGGTTGCCTGAAGTCCACTCAAATTCCTCCTTCATGAAGCAATGGTTCTGGGAGGGAGGGAAGGGCCCTGGTACCCTAAAGACGGGTGGGGGAGATGGGGGTGGGGAGCATCCACAGAACTAGAGCTCTCTGCACAAGGGAGCACCTCCTGCAGTGAGCACAGCTAACCCTCAGGGGGCCGCCAGGAGCCCTCCTTGGAGAAGTGATACAGTCATGCAGTGGAAGTCCAGGAAGCGTCGAAAATAATGAGCCAGATTTACACATGCTAGAATTCCATCAATGGGTTGATAGGAAAAAAACTAATTGCACAAGAATATATATTCAAATGACACTTTATACAAAGCATGAAAAACTCTGTAAATACTTCGAGAGAAGTTGCATGTGTCATTTTTAAAAAGTTAAATAAATCTGTGAGATTAAAAAATATCAAATATGAGGTTTGGGGCAGAGGAGGGGTGCAGTGGGAGGGAGGCACATTTGGGAGGTGCTCACGGGGGGCTCCAACCAAACGCGTAATTTTATCGCTGAAACTGGTCTGCGGCTCCATGAGTGTTCATTATACCGTTATTTGTTTCGGTGTATCTGCACTACTTTACAATAACCGTGCTTTCAGGAAAATGAAACCTGAAGTGGGCGGAGGATGAAAGAACACTCTGAAGCTGCACATCCAGCAGCCCCCAGCCCCAAAGTCCCCAAGGTGCTTTCCAGATGACTCAGTGACTCTCGGAGCAACACCCATGGGGAGAGTAAACACACAGGCAGCCAAGCCGGGCACCCCACTCCACGCTCCCATCTCACGGGGATGAGGGCAGAAGGGGCTCAGTAACTCAGTGGGGGTGAGAGAAGTGCCTAGGAATCCCCCACGGTGCTAGGGCTGGGGTGAGAAAATGTACCCAGGACTCCTGCCTGAGGTTCCAGAGCTCCCTTGTCATCCTATAAACTGACTCTCACACACCCTAGACTCCCCCTCCTGCCACACAAGCCTCATAGATGCACCAGGGGCCCTGCAGAGCTGTGCTGGCCCAGCACCCAGGTCCGGGCCACCGCTACAGCTGCAAACCCCAAAGCTACACAGAGTGGCCCAGATATGACCATCTCCCGCTTCCACTCCAAATCCTCCAAGAAGTACGAATCAGGGCCCGGGTGCAGCTCCTTTTCCGCCTCCTGCAGCAGAACAGGCGAGTTGGCATGACCTAGCTGAAGTCTCACCCTCCAACATGCCAGCCTGGCCTGGCCTGGCCCAGAGACCAGATGCTCCCCGTGACATCGCCAAAGGTTTGCATTTTAAAAACTTGAAGCATTCGGAGACATGGGAGGAGTTGGAAAGGCAGTCACAGTGAAGCAATCAAGGGGACAGTAGGGCAGGGCCGGGGTGTGGAGGGGACTCCAACAGTCTAGACACTGGTACCCACCAGCCAGGCTATAGAAGATGCTGAGCAGGGAGACAGGCTTCAGCCTCAGGGCCTCGGTGGCCCTTAGCCTGCAGTCCCTTCTGCCCACCTGTGACCAGGAGCCTGGATGAAGGAACAGCAAGTGTCCCAGGGCTCGCCTGACTGCTTATTCTCTGTGCACATGCCTAGCTCCCTGCTGCCAGGGATCCGGTCTTACAGATTCATTCCACAAACACACAGTAAGCACCTACCACATGCCTTGTGTTTTGCTGGACACTAAGGAGTCAGTGATGAAGCAATGGTCTGATCCTTGCTCTGAAAGATGACTTCAGATTAAACGATGGCAGCAGCCAGCAGCAGAGTCATTGTCAGAGGATATGGGGGATGTTTGGGAGCTAGAGATCAACTCGCCAGACTCTCATTTTAGGACATGAGAACAATTGTGATAGCAGGAAATAGGGCTCCGGGACACATGTTCAGGGGAACAGCCCATCCCCTGGCCTGCCGCAGTCAGGGTGGGAGATGAGAGCCTGAAACAGAAAAGAGGGCTGGGGTGTGGCGACAACCCCAAGGCCACACAACTTCGTCCTGCCACCTGCGGTCAAGCGGGAGGAGAGGCTCTGCAGGCCTAACAGCAGCTGTGCTGGTTAGAGTCTGATTGTTGAATTTGATGAGGTCTGTGGGCAGGCGGTTTTCTTTTTAGATTCTAAACTAACCCTCTTTCTATAGTCCAAGATCATCCCCTTGAGCCTTCTGCCCCCACCCCCAGCCCCCAAACTCCCCGCTTTCTCCCCATTCACGGTGCTACAGGCGAGGGGAGGGATGGCTGGGACTTGCCCTACCCCATCACCAGAGACCAGAGCCTGCCCAAAGAGCTGCACGTGGCTGGGAGGCTCACTCAACACACCGGGAAGGCCACCAGCCCAGGAACAAATTCAAGTGCAAGAAGCTTAAAATCCCAGGGTGACGGGAGAGAGGGAGGGAAGCAGAAGCAGAAGCAGAAGGAAGGGAGGGTTCCTAGGGTGGGGGCCTAGAACACGGCGGGAGGGGCAGGGGCTGCTCTATAGACAGAGCCCTCAAAGCCGGTGTTAGATCAAAGGAGCAAGATCTGACTTTTCAAACACCTCCCCTTCCCACCCTCAACTCTGCCCAGTTTGAATTCCCTCCCTGGAAACCAGAGTACAGAACTGACTGACGTTCTTCTGTCTCCTCACCTTCCTCCTGTACGCCCACCCCACCCCCCAGCCAAAAAGAACAGCATACCCCTAAATCAAATTCACTCAGGTCACAGGGAGACGAAGGAGCGCCCGTAATGTTGTTACCTGGCCTGAGAAACCACGAGCCAGACAGACAGATTCTCCTGACCTCCCCACCGCACGGCCAGGATGCCAAACAAAATCCCCATCGGAGCAGCCCAGGTCCATAAAAAACAAGTGTTCAGGCAAAGCCCAATTCTCTATTTCTCCAAGTTTACAAAAACATTGACTGGCTTATCATTCGGCAGATACCAAAAGTTTAATAAAATGTTATTGGAGGAAATCACAAGATGGAACAACTTCAAACTGTTAACTTAATTTTCTGCAAATTGGGATAAGGCAGCCAAGATGTGTTCCAAGCTGTGAGAAGACATCTTGTTTTAGCCAAGGAGAGTCAAGTTCCCTCTGACACTCGGCTTAGGGACCACTGTCCTAACACACCGCTACCACTGCTGGGCCCTTTAGGTGTGACCGAAAAAGACATCGGCCATCAGGGCCACTCCCCCCCTGCCAGCTGGCCACGGGACGCCCAGGAGCAGGGGAAGGGTCTGCGGGGAGCCTCTGGACTATCCTACCCAGGCCAGATTGCTTCATCGACTGGCCAGGGACAAAGTGACCATCCACGGGATGAGACCGAGGACCACAGAGACCACCAGGCCCTTCCCCTGCCGAGTGAGTGCCTCTTTTCCCTTCTGGCAGACCACAAGCACTCTGCCTGACTCCTGACCCTGGGGGGTCACTGACAGACCCCTCCCGCACCATCCCCACTTCTTGGTTCCTTTTCCCAGAAATCTGGTTGGGCAGCAGGAAGTAACTTCTCAGTCTCCCTCCTTTCTTATAGCATCGCAAAACAAGCTGACAGAGCTTCCTTTTCAGTCCAAACGTTTACTGCCGGTTCTGAAGCTCAACGGAGTGGGAAGGACGGAATGAACATGGGGAAAGGGAGACGGATGTGTTGGGTGGCCTTCCTCCCCAGTCTCACAGTCACAGCCTGTGGCCTGTGCTAATGCTCCTTTCTCGCCCTGAAGCCAATCATCCTCTCTTTTAACCTTTGCCCTCCTCCCCTCCTTCCTCAAACCTCCCCCTCCAGGGCCCTTTAACTGCCAACAACCCACTTTCCCAACTTTGATTTATCTCCACCAAAAGGAATGCAAAGTTAGATCCAACCCCACCCCCCACCCCTTACCTTTTGAAAAAATAACCTAAACACACCCAGGCAGAATTCTTAGATTCAGAGGCACTCAAACCCACCCAGTCCCAGACAGAGAGGCTCAAACAGACACATCCAAATATTCAGAAACAAAGCAAGGGCCATTGCCAGACCCCTTACACTCTCTCGCACTCAGGACAGACCCACAAACGGGCACACACACCACAGGCCTGAGCTGCGTATGCAAACCATGTGGAGTTTCTTTTGAGGAAAAACACTCTGCTCCCAAGAAGGCTCCTGACAGGCTGTTTTTTTCAGAGCGGCTGCATAAATTGCTTTTGTGCAAAAATAAACACAAGTGAACTGCATTAGCCGAGCGGGTGACACATTAGTTACAGATGCGGGGCCTGTCAGAACATTGAGGGAACAGCTTTTATTGGGGAAGGGCTGGGAGACTCATAAATAACTGGTTGGCAATCTTGCATAAACATTTGTGCGTTCACATAAACACCGCCTACCACAAATGCTGGCCCGGCTGCCAGCGGAGCCTGGGAGTCCCTTCTCCCCCATCCTCAGAGAATACCGAAGAGGGGGGAGGGTCACAGGCCCCTTTTCTCCCATAGTCTCAAGTCCTTGGACTCATGCTCTGAGAGCGGCGGGATGGAGGGAGAGATCCACATTCCATCCTGAGTGCTTGCCAAGAAAGGGGGGCGGTGGGGTTGAGGCCCAGCCCCAGTGGGACAACTGGTCTACTTTGCTCTCTCCACACAGAATAGAAGAATAGGAGAGAATAAGGTATGTCATTGCACTGGGGGTGGGTTATTAGATAAAGCCAAGCGAGGAATTTTTTTTTAAGCTTAGAAATGCCTCCTTGGATACAACTCCAGTGGGAATGCACAATGCAGGCAGCGCCACCCTCGCTCCGAGGACAAAGGCCACAGAAGGCGGTACCAGCCCTGCTCATTCATCCAGGGCAGGAGGAGCCTGGGCTTCCTCCCATGGCTCTTGGAGACGCCCTTGCCTTGGGCCCTGCAGCTCTCTCCTCTGAGTCGAACACTCCTGAACCACCTCTAGATGATCCCAGAAAGAAGGGCAAACAGACCATGTGAACGGACAGAAGTCTGTCCTCTCTCCTTGGTGGGGCCTGCCAACCCAGCAAGCACCTGGTACCCTCATCCTCCCCAACTCCCCCACGTAAAGCCCACTCTCCGGAAAGGATGCGATGTACTTCTGTGCCCGGAGGTATGAGGAAGAGTCAATGGCTGTGCGTGTTTCATTCTTACCCTTCTCCCTCCTCCCTGTCACAGATGTTTAAGGCAAAGGGACAAAGTATAAAGCAGTGAGGATTTCTAGCAAATGGCTAACACTTAAAAATTGTGTTAACTTTTTTAACCAACCATGAGAAGGGAAGAGTTGAGATCTTTTCAGGGAAGAGAACATGGAAAGAAAATGTTCACTGGCCCCAAGATCGCGTTCTAATGATTAGCTTCAAAACCAGCTCCATCCTCCTGCAGCTCACTAAGTAACCGCTGGCCCTCCACCTGCCACCGTATAAAAGGCGAAAGTCCTTAGAACTAAGTGGCCTTTTCCTTTATCCGTCATATTTCTTGATCTCGCCCCACCCACCCTTTAACCTGATTTCCTTCTCTGCCCCTCCTGAACCCAGGGGTCCAGCCAAAGCGAACTCACTCCACGTGTTACAATTTTGTGCTTTCTCCCACCATCACTCCTTCTCCGAGAAGGCCTCTTCCTCCCAGTTCCACAGGTCCAGACCCAACCCATCCTGTTAGACTCAATTCAAAAGCCATCTCGTCTTTCTCTCCTCTGAACTCTGGGTGAACTTTTCCGTCCGTCACTGCTGACGCTCCTTCTTGCTCTAAGTTATTTGTCAGTCTGGCCTCTCAGCCCCTCCAGACTTTAACTCCCAGGCCCATGTCCTACTGATCTTTCAGGTTTCCCTCCCTTCCAACCCCTAGCCAAGGCCTGGGACGTGGTGTATTGAATTCAAGAAGGGATTTGGGGATAGCGGTGGGGATGCGGTGGTGGAGTCGGGCGGTGAGGAGGGAGATGGTGGCGGTGATGGAAACGGGCCGACCGACCGACCGACCTTCCCCCGGGAAACCCAGCTCTCGGGCTCCATCGTGCAGTCCCACACCAGCAGAGCTGTTGTTGCCTTGGAAGAAAAATTAAGATGCCGGGCAGGTACAGACAGCCCAGTACCATCGCTCTATTGAATAAATCTCAGCCGTCCAGGCCCTTTCTTCCTGTCCACAAATGGAATGCTTTATGAGGAAATACTACAAAGCACAGCCCTAGATAAAAATATTGGAGGCTCTTTGGCCAGGATATCCCTCAGGAGGGAACACAATGTAGCCATAATTTATTGCATTCAATATTTTTGTTTCCAATGTTATTTTTATAGACATTATTTCATAGGCTGAAGCTTAAACACAGATGGGAAAGATTGTGGCTTTGTAATAAGAGATGGTTTATGGCCAACCAGCCCCTGCTCTCTGTCCATGTGCGAATAAGTGCACGTTACTGTGTCCTTAGGTGGGACCCGGAGGTGCCTGTGTTATGTGTTTGGACTTTGATCCAACAACTCTGCCTTCATCTTTCCCCTTGGCCAGGCCCTCCGGATGCTCCCAGGGAAAGGAAGTGACAAGCACCATGGTGGGGCCAGGGGGAGGAGGGATGGGCAGCCTTTGAAATGCATTCCTGGCTCTGGCTGGGTCAGCCATTCCCTGGGTCTTCAAAGGGCCTTGACCCAGGGACGCAAGCCTAGACCCCGAAGAGCAGAGTTGAGAGGAAGCGGACATTGTGGTGTCATAGACATGACTCTGCGCTGTGCGATGTGTGTCGTCTTCGTTTTCAGGGGGCGCTTAGGAAGCCGACCCAGGCTGCCCATCACGCCTTAGGAGCTCCCCTCCTTCCACAGTGTACCGCAGGCTGCTTCGTGCGGAGGGACATTCTCAAAAACAGGGCCTGGCTTCCGATGTTCATAGTGTGCGTGCACCAAGGTTTGTTTGATCCACCTCATTTCGTTTGGGGAGGGAGAGCACAGGAGGGGAGAGAGAAATGGAGAGAGCTGAGAGAGAAAAGGGGGAGACAGAGAAGATGGTGCAAGGAAGCACCTTCCAGCCCAGAGCAGGGCGTGGAGCCCCCGAGAGGAGTCCCAGCCCACCAAGTATGTCTTGGCGCAACGGGTGGCCCCCGCACACCCACAGACTCACTGCCGGTGGGCAGCAGGCCGCACGGAGCTTGGGCAAGCAGCCGTGAGGACATACTGTCCAGCCCCTCCTTTCTTTCCTCATAGGGTTAGTTTTCGGCCAACTCTAGAAAGCCCTGGGAGCGCATGTCAGGAGATGCTGGGGGCTGGGGGGCTGGCGGGGGAGCAGGGAGGAAGGGGCAGCAGCTCCATGCAGCCGGGAGAGTCAGTGGGACGCGGATGGAGGGAGGGCCCCTGCGGGGGCGTCTCTGGGAGGAGGATCTGTCCTACTTGCCAGGCTTCTGGGGGATTCCACATGACGGAGTAGCTGTGTGAAGTGAAATGTTGCGGGAGGCCACCCTCAGGGGTCTCCATCCATGGAGAGAGCCTGTCAGTAGGGCTGGGAGTTGGGGATAGGTGAAACGACCCTCTCTGACAGAAATGGTGTCTTTGGTGTTCCCCATACAGACTTCTATCTGGCACAGTTGCAGTGGACCGATTCTACGGGAGGCGTCCTTGGAGACCTGGAGTCTCCGGAGGGACCCGAGGAAACGGTGGTGTGCACCTACAGAGCCTCCCACCTCCACAGGGCTGAGTCAGGGCATACCCATCATCTCTGCCCTGCAGGTGATAGCGCCAGGGGCTTGGTGAGGGATTGCAAGCTTTGAAACAGGAGTGGGTGCAAAATCGGCTCAGGCAGCAACAGGTTCGGGAAGACAATGCCTACCACCTGGGCTGCTTGAGCAATCTGGCCCCGGTGCCCAGCACAACAGACTAAGGAGCTGGCTTTCGCAAAAGGTTGTAACCAGGCATGGAGGGCATGCTGCGTTCTGGCCACCTCCCCCCACCCCCGGCTCTAGAAGTCCTGGTGGGCCATCTGTCCATCGCAGGACCCCTCAGCCCTCACCCGTAAAAACAAAGTGTGAGCTCTGTATCTCTGCCCTTGGACTTCCCAGTCGCGGGACCCACTACAGTTCTTCTCCGCTGTCTGCAAGTACAGCGCTCCTGTGAAGCCTTTCGGAGGCTGAACTGGCAGAATACAAAGCAATTACCATTAATTTATATGCCTTTCTGTCACTCCCCACCATCAGAACACTTAATTATGTCCAGTTTTACGCTGGACATTACACCCTGATGAGCTCTCAGGCTTTTCTGACACCTTAGGATGCATCTTGCTAACAGATGCACAAAAGAAATCAAGATAAATCGCAGATGCTCCCAGACACAGTTCAAAGCTGTGGCGTTGGCTGCTGCCATGCCAAGCACAGGCCCCCGGGAGGACCTGGCCAGGGCCACCGTCCGGGTGTGTGCTGCCCTGCAATGGCTGCCACCGAACAGAAGCTGAATGCTTGCTGCTATTTTCCATAAAAGCAGATGTCCTCTTCGAATTTCTTTAGGTTATCAAAAACAGGTAGTAATGAGTAATAACTACGCATGGTGCCAGATGGGTACTAGATTATCAGGGTGATCACCTGTAAATTATATAAATGTTTAACCAGTGGGTTGTGCACCTGAAACTAATGTAGTATTGCACATCAAATAAATTCAAAAAAATGTTTAAATAATTTAATTTAAAAAAGAAAACAGGAACTAACACGAGTCTTTTGTGAAAGCAAACTACGTCATGCAAACTCTCAAAACCTAGGGGGTGCGTGTGCAGGCTTTTTGCTTAAACCTGTTTGAACTGGCCTCCTGTCACCTGCAGCTGACGTCCCAACTGACATGCCAGGATGATAAGTGACTGTGAAATGTGCTTCAAGCCGAAGAACTGAGTCACGGTGAGAATGAGTCTTCGGAGGGTCAGAGTCCCATTGACCTTCAGGAGAGAGGCACGAGAGGCCTCCCCCGGCCCAGCCCAGGGAGCCGGGAAGCAGTCAGGCCCTCCGAGGCGGGCAAGAGGGGCCCAGCCCTGAGGCCCACACTGTGGAGGGCCCACACTTTGCACACGTGCGCACACCACGTGGTACACACTCGCACCTGCACAACACAGAACACATGGACACCTCCGTCCCTGGGCACCTGGCACTCAGCATTGGCACAGTATCTCTAACTCTGTGAGTGACACCGCTCGGGCCCTGGGAAATGCTGCTCCGCATCCTCGGTGTTAGGTCCTTGAATCAAAAGGAGACTGAGTCTAAATGCTATCAAAACTCATGGGTTGTGCTGCTACTGACATCCGAGATGGGCCCTGCACTGGAGGGTGGGGAGGACTGAATGGTGGAAGCACTGAGGTAAGAGAAGAGACAGGCTGCCCTGGCTGGTGTGGCTCAGTGGATTGAGTGCAGGCCTGTGAACCAAAGGGTCATCGGTTCGATTCCCAGGCAGGTCACATGCCTGGGTTATGGGCCAGGTCCCACATATGGGGCACATGAGAGGCAACCACACACTGATGTTTCTCTCCCTCTCTTTCTCCCTCCTTTCCCCTCTCTCTAAAAATAAATAAATAAAATCTTTAAGAAAAGAAAATACAGTCTATCAAATCCTCACAGACAGCAAGAAACGGAAGTAGCATATCCCAGTAGTGGTAAGCATGAATTTTCTTGCTTCTTTCCGTGGTTCCAGAGGTACTCACAGATTAGCACAGTATTTGCTACAGTTGCATGTGGTAGCTGAGGAACATTTTCCAATATAAATAATTCATAATTCTCCTACATTTGCACAAATGCAGGTCAAGATGGAACATGCACGAAGTATGATACCGATTGTTTACACTGGAGATTAGACCTGGAACAACGCTGGAACTGTGAATGCCATTATTTTCAGAAGGCTGTTTACCGAGCTATCATTAAATTTTCAAAACCTAAAAATTCAGCTGTACTTAATCATCTTATTTAAAATTTTGAATGTATTAGATAAAATTTTGTTATACCTTCCTTATAGTTGCCTTTTAATTTTAATAGATAATTTTTAATACTTTAAAGAAAAGTAACTTGTTAAAAACACGGGAAAAGTAGTTTGAAGGTTGGCTCTTTTACAACTTAATGTGCATTTTTATTAAAATAAAACGTAGTTTTTGTACTGTTTTAATTATCTGTTGCAGCCAATAAATTTTAAAACTTAGTGGCTTAAAATAAATTATTTTTAGTTTTCACAGTTCTGCGGATTGACTGGCTTCGTGCTCGAGTGGGGCGGGGGGTCTTTTGCGTGGGTACAGTGAACAGTGGAGAGGTCGGGTCGAATGCGGGTTCAGCTGGCCTGTTCGTCCCCGATGGCAGCACCTCCACTCCCCTACCCTGCAGCTGGGACTACCGAGGCAGGTACAATCCAGCTGACGATATGTTTTTTCCAGGTGACCTTTCCACATGGTTAGCTTGGCTTCCACACAGCATGGCAGTCTCAAAGAAATCAGACCTCTTACCTGCTAACTGGCTTATCCCAGAGTGAGCTTTCTAAGAGACTCTGATAGAAGCCAAAAGGCTCCCTAGGACTTGTCCTCAGAAATCATGAAACATCACTGTCACTGCTTTCTATTGGCTAAAAGTAAGTCACCAGGACAGCAAGATGCAAGAGAGAGGACCACACAAGGTCAGGAACACCAGGAGATGTGGTTCGCTGGGCACCAGCCTGCTGGGCCCCAATGAACCACGTCCCTTACACACTGAAAAATACACTTACCCT
This sequence comes from Glossophaga mutica, assembly GCA_039655065.1. Taxonomy (NCBI): domain Eukaryota; kingdom Metazoa; phylum Chordata; class Mammalia; order Chiroptera; family Phyllostomidae; genus Glossophaga; species Glossophaga mutica. Next base: position 143,610,729 of record CM077308.1, read on the forward strand.
CTGAGACCCCAAAAGACCCCAGTAAAGTCATCAGGCTTAGCCTGCAAATCTAGGACCTCAACCTCTAAATCGGGTCTGGTGCAGAGGAGGCCCTTCAGGTGTGATTCCTTGGAGAATGGTTCCTCTTCATCTAAAGATCTGGGAACTACAGAGACAAGTTATCTTCCCCCCAAACCCAGCCCACGACAAGGAGGTGGGCACAGGATGACCGCAATAGATCCTCCCATCCCAAAAGGAGGGGAAAAGTGTGCGAAGCAATTCTAAAATCACACCAGTTCCTGCCTTAGGGCCTGGTCCTGCTCTCCGGGGGTGGTTTTCCATGACTCTTGGCTTCACACTCTGACTCACCCTTCCTTTTCCAGAAGAAATGGTCAGGGTTAACAGCCAGACAGAATTAGCCTCCTTCTTGCCCATTAAAAAAAGGGGTCCTTTTTTTTTTTCCATTTTGAACTCTCTGTTTCCTTGATCCAAGCTGATATAATTCTTTTAAAAACTTGTGGGTTTCCAATGTATCAAATGATAACCTACTCCACAGACAAAAGCCACACCTGTTTGTTCCAGAAAAGCCACCTGTGAGGGTACCGTGGGATCCTTAGTCTGCTGTCCAGCAGAGAGGACCTAAGAAGTACACCCTTAGGCGTCCTGTTATCTACCCAAAGAATTTAGAGACATGCTCTCAAATTTTTCAGAGGTATTAACAAAGGGTCTTACAGCCACATCCTTGACTTTATCTTTAACTGAGACAACATTGTACTGGAAAGACCATGGGCGTCTGTGAAGAAGACGGCAGGGTGCTCACGTGTGCAGGCTCTGTGGCCAGACTGCCTGGGCTTGAATCCCAAGTTCGCCAATTACCAGCATTGCAACTGTGAGTCTGTGTGACTCAATTCACCCATCTGTTAATTGGGCTAAATTACAATACGTCCTTCATAAAGGTGCCGCAAGGACTCGGTTGCTTAATCCTCTCGTGTGGTGTTAGAACAATGCGTACTGTGTAGTAAGTTCCCAATAGGCATGTCCCTGAGTAGGAGAACGCCCCCCCACCCCCCGCCGAGTGTCCGAGTCTCTCTGCGTGCGTTCGGCTGTAGGAGGCCTTTCTGTGCATGCAGCAGTAACAGCAGCTGGCACTCACGGCGTGTTTACTGTGTCAGGCGCTGCTCTAAGAGTTCTACAGGTATTCACGTGCAAACACACGTGAATGGAAGCAGTGGAGCACATGTCCAGACATGTGCCAGTGAGCGCCTGTAAGTGTGGCCTGTCAGCCCTGCCTGGTGAGACCCCCTTTCTCAGTGAGCTGAGTGAGGGATGAAGGTCCACACCTGGGCCTGCCTGGCCACAGCACTGAATGGGGCAGTGAGTAGTACTCACCACCCACCCCCTTTCTCGCCCTCCTAGCCAGCTCCAATTGCTTGGGTCTCTTTCTTCCAATAGGAGAGGGCAAAAGAGGAGCCCAAAGAGGAGCCCACCAATCACAGCCTTCCTTTCATCCTGTGACAGCCTTGGTCTTGCCTTGGCCCCAGGGAGCAGCAGGCAGGGATTCCCCCGGCTGGGCCATCTTTTCACACGGTGTGCCAGTTTTTGCTGAGTGCCATCTATTTCTGACTCATCGTGGGTCATCCCTGGAAGGACAGAGTCTGACACAAGCAGGACAGTGAATCCCCCTGTGGATAAAGCCTTCACATTTTACCTGTTATGTGTCCTTTGTCTCCATTTTCCAACATTGGTAACATTTCAAGCAAAAAGAGTATTTGAAAATGTATGAACGTGCTTTTCTTTCTTGCCTTTTTGAGGACATGAACTTCATCCTCCTAGGCCCCAGACACCCACGTCTGCCTGAGGAGACTAGGATGTGGTTTGACCTGGGCAGAGTGCGCAGGAGAAAAAATGCGGCAACGCTCAGCCTCTAAGATGCAGAAGAGGGTCCTGCGGCAGGTCAGGGTCTTCTGAACCAGGCTGGTCTCTTGAGAGCATGTTTTCTGGATGCCCTCGCCCCTCTCCTTGGGCATGACCGTGGAGTTTCCTGTACTGGATGCCCAGGCAAGAAGAGGACATGCTTCAATTCGCTCCTTCCCACCCAGAGGATGGCAGGAAGGGACTAGGAGGAGGGCAACAGGGGAACCGAGCAGTCAGATTGGCCTTTGCTCCAGGGAGGGAGTCCAGGAGAGAGGCCTCAGTCCCAGCCTGGGAGGAAACAGCACTTCAGGCTGCTCAGACCCAGCGGAACTCACCCAGCCCCTGCCCCCAACACCAGGGCTCCCAGATAGGCAGCAGAGTCTCAGAAATGCAGCTGCAGAAGCCAGCTTCAGTTCCCTCGGGCCTGGCTGCCCAGTGGTGCACCAGCAGGCTGGCCAGGCCCACGGGCTCAGCCAGCAGACCACAGGCACAGGAGAGGAGGGGGTGCTACGGGGTCAGTGAGCCACCCGGAGGAAACAGCCAGGAGGACCCCAGGTGTCATGAACTGGTCAGCAGAGGCATCTCAGGGGCTCTGGCCAGACCAGGGGGGACCATACCGTGAATCACAGGTCAGCTTCAGGGACAATTTGTGGCTATCAGGGCTGGGGGACTTTGCCTGGAATCATGAGGATGCCACACCCCAGGGTTCTAACTCCTTGCTCCTGCCAGATGTCACAGAAGCTGCCCTGTCTGTCCACATACCCCAACGCCATCTCGGTGGGAGAAGCTGAGGAAGGCCATCTGAGAATGAGCACTTTTATCCAAGAGAAACAAAACATCACTTAGCAAGACAGGCTGAACTGTCGGGTCTCCCAACATTCAAATCAAGTTTTACTGTTTTTCTTACTAATCATCCAGTGGGGTTGGGAGAAACGCCAGACTACTTTTAGACTAATAAATAAGAAATTACTGGGGTTTTTGCCCTGCGCAGAGGACTCAAAGTGTGAGTTAAATTTTCATCCTTGCTGCATACACGAAAGTAGAGGACCCACCCTGTCCCCACTGAAATATCTTCCCAACTAAAGACAATGACCCTAGCAGAGGTCAAGCCCAGCCTCTGGATTCCAAGTTTCCTCCTCCAGGTGCTGTGGGGCAGGTCGCGGCAGACCAGGAGAAGGTTTCTTTTCAGCCAAGTGATCACACCAGCCTTCTGGGGCTCATGCACATTGAAGACCCTCCCCCTGGCTTATCTGTACTTTTCTGAGGGAAAAAAAACAAGGTTCAAATTCTCTTTCTGGGCCCTTCCCATCTAGGACATCAAGGTTCCCAGTCCTGGCTGCTGTCTCAGAGGCCACTGAGATCCCTCCTTCCCCAGGGAGATGGACATGTGGGATATGAAATGAGTGTGGTCCAAGGTCTTACACACTATGTTTTTAGGGGTAGGGTGAGGGGCAAGAAACAGCCCAGCTGGGGAACCATGCTCCACAGGCCTTGGGGGGACTATGCTCTACAGACCTGGGGGGGAATCGCTTCAGAATCTTGCACTCAGATGATTCATTTTATTTTCCCGATAACAGCGTCTCACCTATTCCTTCATTTGCTCATCTTCTGGGTTGTTGGCTGGAGCAAGATCACCATCCCATTTTACAGATGAGAAAACTGATACCCAAGACAGAACACAGTGCTATCTGAAGTCACGTGACTGGGGATGCCTTGAAGGTAACATTCAGTCCCCTCCTCAGCGTTCAGACTAGGGTATCCTGAGAAACGAGGAGGCCCCTTTATGAACAAGGTTGATAGGGCTACCCCAACATCTAGGGAGGTGGTGTGAGGGGAGGAGGGGGCATCCACATCCTCCCACTGGGATGGAGGGGACTGAGGCACCAGGCCGTAATAATGGTGCAGCAGTTGACTCAGGGCCTGATATATGCACCCAGTGACTGTTTCCTAAGAATTCACACACAGGCCATTTCAACCCCTTGGGTACCATTTTCTAAAATGCCACAAAGGCAGGCTGGCTGCCAGGGAGACCTGGTGAATGCCTATCCTGATTCACTGGGCTCCTCCATATCCCAGAGGGCCCACCCCACCTCCATCCCTGGTCAAGAGTTCGTTCTTCTGGCCTTCCAGGGTCTGGGTTCCCACTCTGCCCTGCCACCTGGTGGGCAAGCTGTTCTCCAGAATTGCCCGGGCGGGGACATCTACACCTCGGACCAGCTGACAAGAACCCTGAGATTGTGACCAGAGTCTGCCCCGCTCCAACCCAGGTGCCCACCGTAGGCTCAGGCCCTCTTCTCCAAATGGAAAGGTCCCATTCCAGAGGCTGGCCCCCTCAGCCTGCTTGTCCTGCCTTGAAAAACTGCCAGATGGGGAGACGGTCAGATCTGGGGCCAAGGACTGAGGCCAACAGGCCCCCAAAGGCATGAGCCTCAGGGAGCCACACCCTCCCTCATAAGCACATCACTTACAGCAACATCTCTGAGCAAATTGTGAAGCCACGAAAAAGACTGTTTAACTGCTCTCGGGATGGACAATGACCTTCCAGGCAGAGAAGACATCAGGCCATACAGGGAAAGATGTAATTTAATAAAAGCTGAAACTTCTGCACCTGAAAATATCTCAAAATTAAAGACAAGCCAGCCTCAGGAGAAGGGTTTTTACAACTTTAAGGGTGACGTCCTTAACACATTTTTTCCCACAAATTGTCTTTTAATGTCCTTGCTGCTTTTCTGTTGGGAGCATTAGGTTGTTCGTCTGTTTATACGTTAAATAGGAAAAGTTACTTTTTTTGAACCCTTTGAATTTTGAACCTGTGAGTGTATAACCTATTGAACTAAAAATGACTTTTTAAATATAAATCAAAATATTTTCATTGATTCTATATAAACAGTTGATGAGTGAAAACTGAACATAAAAGGAATTCCCAAGGGGAATTTTTGCTACAGCCCTGCCAGCCCAGAGACCAGGGAAATACGGAATTGTGGAGTTGACTAAACTTGTCTCCAGCAGCCCTGACCCTTTGCTTTCTGCTTCCCTGTCCCGCATTCAAACAGACCCCCTTCCAAAAGCTGCCCTTTCCCTCACTCTTCCTCTACTTGGGGCACCAGGGACTCCTAACTCCTCTTCGCCCCCGGCTTCTTCCAGCCCAAACCTTCACTTGGTCAGCAAAGTCTGCAGCCTCTTCACAGCTGAAGCCCCTCTCCACCCACACCCACCATGCAGGGGCAAGTCCAGTGACCCTGATGCGTTCTGCACAGACTGGGAGATGACTTGTGCCAGAGCATGAGTCCCTGCCCTTCCTCCTGACAGCTGTGCTCAGCAGTCAGCCTCGCCGCTAGGATTCTGCATGGGCTCAAGCCTCCTCCTCTCCAGACTCCCTGCCCATCTCTCCCTTTCTTCTTGGCCTGGAAGACAGAATACAGTGCTATCTGAAAGGAAAGGCAGAAAGGCAGAAAGCTACGGACAGGCCTAGGTTGCCCTGCAGATTACAGGTATAATAAGGCCAAGTGGCTGGTCTAGTGGCTGCTCTTGAGGTTGGCCCTGAACCAGCTCCAGTGCAAGGAAGAGCCTCCTAAGGCAGAGCCACAGCGCCACCTCGTGGTACAGTGCCATCTATGCAGCCAGGCCAGAACCAACCCAAGAAACTCCCTGGGTGCCTCTTCCTTAACTATCTCACTGTCTAGTGGCTGGGTTCTTCCCTGAATCCAAGGAAATCCCCCTTCCTGGGCTGAAGGATAACTGTCAGCCTGAAGTCCAAACCACATCCCTGACCTTCCCCCAACATCTCTGACTTAGCAAAACACCTAGAAAAGGCCAGGCCTTCTGTATTAGGCCAACTTTGTCACTCCTATCTCCTCCGTGTGGCAGACATCTGAGCTGGGGCCATCACACAACCTCATGAGCCCCTGTGCTCTGCCTCTACAATGGGAGCTGCTATAAAAAGGCTGCTGAGGGAGTGATTAGGTAATAAAGCCCTAGAGCAGCAAACTGGCTCATTGCAAGTCTTCAAGAAACGGTGCTTTCCTGTCCCTTTGTCTGGACTAGGTGTCTAGGTGTCTTACATTCACTCAAAGGCAGGGCGGAGGGGCAGCCAAAACCCAAGGCCTAGGGTGAGAAGCATTACTACCTCAGCTCCCCCAAGAAACCATTCCCAGCTCCTTCATTCCGTCTGCCCCTCTGAACCCCTTTGGTTAGGGAGACTGACTCACCTGGTTTGCCAGGGACTGAGGGAGTTTCAGGGAGTGAGGGACCTTCGGCGCTAAAACCACCCACCTGGGTGCCCCAGGTGGCCATCCAGTCTTTTCCTCACAGTCCAGTTCTAGAACTTCATGATCACTGGGCTATAGCCCCGGAAGTGACAGTCCCCAGATGATTCTTGCAAACACCAAGTCATTGCCTAGCACCTTCCGTTTTTTCACTGGCTTCTGGTGGGAGCACTACTTTTCTACTAGGCAGGAAGCCATCTGAGGCAAAGCATGCACTCAGTGACACGACCTGGGGACAACTCTGAAGAACTTTTGAAACACCAGGCTCCGGACGTCAATCTGCAAAGTAAACCAGCAGCAACAGGGCCTATGTTCTCTACTCAGCGTTACAGTTGGTGCCCATGTGTTGCTCCTCATTATTCTTCCATTCATTCATTAAGTATTTGTTGAACACATATTGGCTTGCCACAGTTGGAGTTTATATCCTAATATGATACACAAACGATTACCACTTATATAAGTACCATAATTTTAGCTAGTAGTAAACGCTACTACGGTACATTCAAAGGCATCTCTGAGAAGGTATATTTGAACTCTGAAAGTTGAAGAGCCAGCTACTCTAAAATTTGGGTGAAGGTGTTCCAGGAGAAGGAATGGCCATAGCAAGGGCCCTGAGGCATAAATAAGGAATAGAATGACCAGAGTGGCTGGAGTATAGTAAGCCGGGTCAGAGTGACAGGAGCTGAGGTTGGAGAGGTGGGTAGGGGCCAGTTCAGACTTGTGGGGCCTTCTGGACCACTGAAGGCCTTTGCAGTTTATTCTGCAGGCAATGGAAAGCCATGGATGGTTTTAAGCAAGGAAATGACATGATCTGCTTTGTGTTATTAAAAGCTCATTTGGGATTCTGTGTGGAGAAGGAACTGGAGAAAAAGACAAGAAGTAGAAGTGGAGAATTGGTTAAGAAGCTACTGCAATAGTCCAAGCAGGAGATGACAGAAACCGCAGATGGAGGGAAGTGCAAGGATTTGGGACCCATACTGGAGGGAGACACAGGACTTGCTGATGGGTGAGACATATTGGGAGCAAAAGGGCACAGTGAAGGCTGCCTCCTAAGCTTGTCACTTAGAACCCAGGTGGATGGATGAAAGGACCGCTGTGCGGGAGAGACTAGGGGAGGGACAGGTTTAGGAAGGGGGAAAAAATCAAGTGTTACGCTTTGAATGAGTCATCCAGGTGGAGATGGGGCGTGTGCTCACAGAGGAGGCTGGGCTTTGTACAGAGGCCCAGGGAAGTACTGATTACCTTTGTCCCCAGGACAGTTTAATACTTTCAAAGATTAGAGTGATTTTTAGTTTAGCCAGAAATGGATGCTACCTTTTCCTTCTGAAAAGAATTCTTAGCGAGGAATTTGAAAAATTGGTCATCAGTGTAAAATGGATGTTGTGCACAAAAATATCTGCATTGGTTGAGACTCCTTTTGGTCACAAGTGACAGAAAGCCAAGCCTAGCTGGCTGGTGCAGAACGGCACGTTTTTGGTCCCCACAGTCAAACCACAGGAAGAGAATTGGTGAGGATGGTCTTCAGGATCAGAGACTCAGATGCTTTCAGACCTCCAATCACTCGTCTCTGCTTCTTGCTCAATGCGGCCTTCACTCTCCTGGGCCAAACAGCTCAACTAGAAAGATACGTGCTAGAAAGATACCTGATGGGAGCTGCAGGAAGCTCTGGATTTGTATTCTTTATGTTTCGAAACAGAAAGAGAAAAGAACTCTTCCCAGATAGCTCAAGATAGGAAAAAATCCCATGGAAAGGACTCCGATGGGCTCATTTTGAGTCACATGCCCATCCCCGAACCAATCAGTGTGCAGTGTAACCAGGGGATGATGTAGCATGTGTGACCCAGACTGGTCATGGGCTCGTTGTGTTCTGAAGGGCACAGGATGTTACCCTAAGAAAGGGGAAATAGATGCTGGGAAGGTAGTAACAAAATCTATGGCACACTGTCACTTTTCTAAAAATAGAATCTTACCGCTAAAAAAGAACTTAGAAGCCTCACCAACTTTGCGACCTATGCAAGATTCTCTTCCACAACATGCTGGCCTCTGCTCCACCACTATTAAAGCTGGGAAACACACCCCTTTCCCAGTCAACCCATCTCATTTCTCAACACCGCTAACCACGTAAAAGATAAATTTGCTTCTTTGTCATCCTTGCCCGTGGGCCCTAGATTCATGTTTTTCCTCTTTGTCAACACTAAACATATATATATTCCTTTCACAAATATTTGAAAGCAGCTCATATATCCCTCTTCAGCCTACTCATCTCCAAGATCCACATGCCTTAGAGTTTCAACTGTGGTCCCCACAGATGGCTTACTGTCATGGGAAATGGGAGAGCCCTCTGATCGCCTAGATTGTTCCACCATGGACTGTATGGGGAAAGGAAGGGGGAAAAGCTCCTCCCCCTACCAGAGTGTCTCAAAGCAGGGGCTGCACCAGAGCTGCCAGCCTAGGTGCCCAAGGGCACCACCAGCCAGCAGAAGCCTAAAACTCTTAAAGAGGGTCCAGTTTTACAATTTACATTAAAAGGAAGAAGAAAATAGATGACATAAAAATAAATTTAGAAGAAAACGTTAAAAAGAAGACTGAGGAAATAAATGAAAAGACTAAGGACATAGGGAACCTTTAAAAAGAAAGAATATATTCATTAACAAGAGGGTTTAAAGGAATGAGATGGTTAAGATAGAACAAAATTTTTTAAAGATAAAAATAATTAGGAGATAATTAATAAAATAATAATCAGTTACACAAAATAAAAAAAATTTTTAAAGACTTTAAACATGATAAGACTAACAGCTGAAATGGAAACAGTTTAAGCAAAGGGCAGCAGGATGGCGTCACGGGGCCAGAAGGACCCGTTGAGGGGGTCTCGTGGGCTTTTCCTAAATCTGGGGCTCCCTTCTGGACACCCCTACAAGCTGAGATCCTTGGCCAGCTAGTCCTCATGTCAGAGGTTCGAGTCAGCGCCCCTTCCTCAGCCATCGGTGGCGCCATTCCTGGACCTGGCGGACACGGGCGCGCCCCATCTGCACGGGTCAGCCCAGGGCCTCCGGCCACCGCGCTTACGGTGCGGATTCCAGAGGTCTCACCTTCCTGGATTATCCCGTTAGAAACCCTCTCCAAAGATGACTTCACACCTCTGGTATGAAGTTTCTACTTATTATGTATTTTCTTATATATTATATATAACATTATATTATATAGCATCATAGTTTGTATAATATAAATTGTTATATACATAGTTATATATAATTTTATATATATTATAGATATCCCTTTCCTGGGTCAAAAATCCCACATCGACAACCTGTCTCAAAGATACACGAAACTACACAGACACATCCTTCATTGCCACACCACCTACGAAACCGGAAGACCGAAACGACCAGGAGAGGACCGGCTGAATACACAGGGGTATGCCCACGGGAACAGGGCACTAGGCAGTTGTGATCAGGAGGGTGGAACAGAATACATGGGGATCTCTAATAAGCCTCAAAAAGCTACTCAGCATTATTAATGCAGTTCATTGTATGTCAAATGTAACTAAAGAGAAGCTGTAAGATTAAAAAGAACACTAATTGGCCACCTTTGGGACTTATTAGGGCATTAACTCATTATCCTAGAGGACAGGAGAAAGAGGAAAAGCGCGGAGCAGTATTATCTAGTCCTTCTGCATGAATTATGCTTTAGGAAAACCAAATAGTCAATGGAAGGAAGGGTGGTTTTTTTTGGTTTTTGTTTTTAGGAATCAGTCACAATTACAGAAGGAATGATAGAATTAGATAACCACTATTGCATAATCCTGAATTAAATCATAAATCTGGACAAAGAGCACTGGTGGCTGCTAAAACTGTTCCATTAGAGGCTGACGTGGAATTTTGTAATAGTTGATTTGGCTGACCACATCTGAAATCACCAATAAAATTAACATCACTAAATGTGGAAGAACTAGAACATATTTTTGCTAAATAAATAAACAGGATCTGAATATTATCGAGCTTCTAGATCTAATGGGGGGAATTGAGGAGCTCATTAAAGAATGACTTTCGGATGCAATTAGCCAAAATCTGTGGAAAATTCTATAGGTCAACAAATAAATACTATAAAAGGGAGTAGGAAGAGGGGGAACTGATAAAAAAAGAGTCTTAAAAGATGGACTGATCAAATGCAGTGGGTGGACCTTATTTGGATTATGATTCAAACAAACCAACTGTAAAAATACCTGTCAAAGATAAGCATGGGAACTTGAACACAAACTAGGTATTAGATGATGAGGAGGCATTGTTGTTGATCTTGCTGGGTGTAATAATGATACTGTGGTTATGCTGCTTTTAAATGTGGTTACCTGGTGTGTGTACACACTGAAGTATTTACAAGTTAAATTAAACCATATCTGAGATTTCCTTTAAAATATTCCAGTGCCTGCAGGCATAGGGAAGGAGATAGATGAAACAACATTTATAATCCTTGAAAGTCCTGATGATGGATGGTTACGTGGGGGTTAAAGACATTATTTTCTCTACTGTTGGGTATGTTTGAAACTTTCCACAATAAAGAACTGGGGTTTTATTTTGTTGAATTTTAAATGGACTGCGTTCCTACAGATCACAGCCCTGAGGCTGTGTTCTGACCTGCTGCGAGTTCAACAGTATTCCCTCCTTTTATCCACACTGAGGCCACATGCCCAACGTCTGTAGGGCAAAAATGAGAGAAATTAGTCAGGGGTTAAGAAAACAGAAAAGCAAGCCATGAGGGGAGAGGGGAGGGAAGCAGGGGTGGCTGGCACCCACCCCTGCACTGGGGATTGATGGAGAGTGGTGAGACAGGGGTGGGGGGTAAACGGAGGATCACATGTCCGTCCAAAGGAGGCAGCCAATGTTGCCATGTGGGAATAAGGGCCCCAGACAGCCAAGTCTGATTTTTCATTACAAAGTTCAAATTTGGGCATTTCATTAAAATCTCCCAGGTTGTAGACAAATGATCAAAAAAAAAAAAAAAATCTAAACGCTTTGTAAGTCAGTGCTACCAAGCCAAACAAAACCTGTCTGAAGGCTAGATTTGTTCCACGGACTGCTGTTGTGTGATCTCTGACACCAGGCCATGTCATGCATTATACAGTAATGCATCAATAATTGGTTGACATTCTTAGCCGTTGGGTCACACGGCTGGGACAACTGAGTCTGCACACATCTGAAATCCCCAGATCCTATACATGCAAACAGTTGTCAAGCCAGGCAGCTCCCACACTGAACTCTGAACTGAACATGGGCTTCCAATTGTCTCTATCAAATTGCATCTTGTCATTTGTCAGAAACATTTGTCTCTGGATTGGCTCTACTGTTCCTCCAGATTCTAGTGAATTCGCTCTCCCTCTGGCTTCATATCACACACAGTTTTAACAAGCCTGTCTTCATCCAAGCCATCCACAAAGTTAATGTCAGCCTCTGAGTATGTCAGGCTTCTCTCCTGCTAGAGATCGGCGGTAAGTTCCACCTACATTCAAAGTTCATTTACTCATCTTCCCCCTTAAAGCTACCATACATTATACAGACATCAGTCTTGTGGTAATAATAATGCCACCTCCTTACATCTGTATAGTACTTTATGGTTTTTAAAGCATTTTCCCATAATTTTGACTTGATCTTTGTCACCCATCACAAGTTTAAAATATCCTATCACTAGAACATTAAGATGTTGGATTACAAACCTGCCAATGGACTGTTTGTTTGTCACCCACTGATAATTTCCTAGCTGGGGATTTCTAGAGTAAATAGAGAAAGAGCAACTAATTTGGCTTCCTGCCTTCTCACCTCACCAGAAAAAGAGTTCCCCAAACCACCACCTTTCCAGTAATAACCAGTAGGGACAGAAACAATATTTAAGAGGAAGAATGTTCTAACCATGAAGAGTTGACAGAAATATAATGTGTTGTCTTGTGAAGAAATTACATTTTGATGCCAGAAGTTTTCAAATTGGAGCTGGGGTTTTCTAGACTGGATTCCAACGTGGATGGAAGTAGGACACATGATCTTCTATTCATTTATTTCTGTCCAGATGGGGACTACTGTGGGCTCAGCTTTCAAAAGTACCTGATTATTTCTTGCAATAAATAACGGGGACGTACTCTAAGCAAGTCTGATCATTTTTACACTTTGTACATTTTAAAAATTAATTCCCCTGTTAAAAGCAGTTTTCACCAAATTTTTCTCTTTAAAATGCTGACCATTCCATATCATGGAATATATTCAGCCATAAAAAGAACTGATATAGCACTGATATAGGGTAGGGTATGGATGAATCTTTAAAAAATTAGACTAACTAAAAGAAGTCAATCACAAAGGACCACATACCGTATGATTCCATTTATGAGAAAGTCCACAATAGGGAAATTTACAGAGACAGAAAGTAGATTAGTGGTTACTTGGGGGTGGGATGGGAGGCTAGAGGAGCACTAAGGGTTACATGGTTTCTTAATGAGGTAATGACAATGTTCTAAAAATTGACTGGTGATGAAAATGTCCTAAAATTATGGTGGTGGTTACACCTACCTGTGAATATACAATACTAAAATCCGTTGACTTGTACGCTTTAAATGGGTGAATTGTGTGGTATGAGAATTATGTATCAACAAAACTTTTTTTTTTTTTTTAATTTTATGGAGGTATTTGTTTCCAGGCCTGACCTAGATTTTTAAAGGGGCGTTCTCACCACCTTCTGAGTGGAAGGCCCAGGTTGGGTGAGGAACCCAAAGCCAGGTTGGGTGCGGTGGGCCGGCCTTCTCATACTGCCCTGAGCCTCACCATTCTAAATCCGGACTAGGGTAGAGCCGAGGGGACAAACAAGAGTTCCACCAACCACCCAGATTTTCTCTGAGCTGTCTAGGTCTAGCTTCTCACCACTGCAAGTAATATTTCCACCCCAGGATTTAACTTCCATCACGCTGGATTTAACGTCCATAGAAACAGCTGAAACCACTCTGGGGAGAACAGGAGGCCTCTCACCTGACCTAACTAAACGCGTGCCCTGACTCACTCACATCTCCTGGGGATGTGGGGCATCCACCCGCCCGGGGCACCCACCTGCCCCTCTACCTGAGGGGTAAAGCAGCCCCCACGCCTCAGAGGAGTGTTCCGTGCTGGGTTAAAACAAACAGACAAACAAACCAGCTCGCCACTAGTGCGGGGTAAGGATGGGGAACAGATTTCCTGCCCCAGCCCCCACCTCCAAGATTCTGAACCTGGGATTGGTGGCCTGCATGAAAGGGGATCCGCCACTCGGAAAGCACTGAAAAATATCTGCTCTCTGGTTTACCAAAGAATTCCACCACTCCAGACTGACACCAGGGACAAGGAACACAGAACGGGGAGAGAAAGGCGCCCCCGGCCCACTTTCCAAAGTCTGTAAATCCGCCCAGATTCGTGTAGTAAGGAAAGGCCCGCGCGGTCTAGGGGTCTCCGCAGATCAGGGGGAGGCGTAATGATTGGTTATTACTATATAACAGGGATGGGACGGGCTGTTCCACTTGCGCCCCCGCGCGGGGCCTCTGGCCCCAACTCCCGGGAGTGGTCGTCCGGCTCCCGCCCCGCCACCCAGCGCGCACCGCGCCACACCCGGCCCTGGACGAGGAGCAGCAGCCGGGAGCCCGGGGCTCGTCCCGTCGCTGAGAGTTCAGGCACGCCCTGTGGAGTGGGGCGCCCAGGATTTTCTAACTCGATCCCCATCACGGGTGCAGCGCCCCAGGACCTCCGAGCCGCATCCCCGGTACTGTAGCCCGGGACTGGGTGCCATTAATGGAAATGCCGAGGAGATTAAACTAGGAGGTAGGAGTAGGTAAACGGAGTTCGAGCTGCTTGGTGGTGCACGGGGGCAACAAGTAACTTAGAAAGCAAGTAAGAATTGCGATCGGTGTCCTGCCTTCGGGGAGGGGTACATGCTCTCTGAGCAGTCAAGCGACAGGAACTGAGAGAGGGCTAAAGAGAGACTACCCTGCTCCCTTGGAAGGGAGATAAAAGGGGGAGTTTGGTATTCAAAAGGGACATGCTCCAGGTGAGGCTCGAACTCACAACCTCGGCATTGCTCTGCATGTACTGCTGTATAAGTACCGCGCGCTAACCGATTGCGCCACTGGAGCTCCGCTGAGTCGGCCTTGCGATGACTCTATCAGGGTTTACCCCGGCTGGTGCGGGCGTCCACGGAGCATGCGCACCTGCGACTTGCGGCTCGGCGGGAATGAGCTAGGGCCGGAGCCGCCCCGCACCTTCAGGCATGGCCGCCTCCAGAAGAGTAAACCAGAGGAATCTCGCGAGGGTCTCCCTCGGGGATGAAGGAGTGGGTTGGCAGGGCCGCGACGGGTGGGCCGCTGGGGCCTAGAATAGAGGGCAGCCCACCTCCCAGGACAGTGCGGGAGGAGGAGCCCCGGCCGGTCTGAAACCACCTCTGCTTCCGCCGTGGAGCTTCGCCAACCTTGAGCGGGCCGCGTGGGTAGCAAACCCTAATCCCCGAGGCCCGGCTGGAAGCCGGCGGGCGGGCCTAGCTGCGGCCGTGACGCGAGCTAAGGGGTGTGGCCAGGCGGGGCAGCGTCGGCTCCTTGGCCGCTGCTGTCTGGGGCCCCACGCCCCCACGCCCCCGTGTGACCGATGAATGGGTGGACCCCACCCTGGAAGTCAGAGGGAGCGGGCAAACCCTTGAAAGTGCGAACCACACGCCTTCCAGTGGAGCAGCTAGGGACCACCCAGGCCAGGAGGGATAGAAGGATCTTCGACCAAGGTTCGAAGACCGGACAGGGCGGGGCTTCGGCATCAGAGCCTTGTACCCCTAAGGTTTTCCGGGATCCCTTCTACCACCCTGAGCAGGTTGCAGGGGGCACTCCAGGGAGAAGGCGTGTCCCAGAAATTGTTTCAAGCGACTGGCCTTCCGGGGACATGATGATAGCCCTGGCTTTCGCCAGGATGCAAGCTAAGCCACACGTGTTTTATTGGGCCACCCATGTTTTGCTTAATTTTAAAACTAGCTTCTAGTATTTAAAATAAAGAGGTCTCATACAAAGATCTAGATACCATTTCTTTTTTAAAAGCAGAAAATGTAAACACTGTACCCAAGGCTAAATTAGGATTATCCTGTGCCTTAGGCACTTCTGTCTATGTGGGCCCCTCCCTTAAAATTTTTTAATTGTATTTTACTATTGCAAAATAAAGATAGATATAATCCAGGCTGAAGTTTGATGTCATTGTTACATTTATTATTACATTTTTTTCCTACAGGTTTCAAAAGATGTTTCAGTGTAAACATTTCGGGGGGCTCTAGGCTCTGTTCCCCCTGTAACTAGTTGATAACCACCAGGAATATGCATTCCCCTGGGAGAGGAGCTGCAGCCACCTCTACAAAGCCCCTACCACCCCCAACCTCACCCCCTACCCAGTTGATCTATTCTGCGTTGGTTGCCTGACTGGATTGTGTCCTGGGCCTCTGTTAGCATGTTGGGTCACTGTGTGGTTACCAGTGCTTTCCTGACAGCCAGAAGACCAAACAACTGGACGCTATGGCAATAGATTGGGGAAACCACCTATTGATAAAGAAGTGATGGGAAAGAATAAAGATCATGTATGTCGTTACCCTCATGCTGACTTATCCACAGTGATGGGTTGTGTTGGGGCAGCGATTTTCAATTTTATCACAGCACACATAAACTAATTATTAAAATTCTGTAGCACACCAAAAAACGTATTTTTTTTTGCCAATCTGACAAAAAAAATAGGTATGATTTTGATTCACTTACACCAGATGGCTATTGTTATGTTGACTGTTGGTTTTTATTTGATAATCTAAGGAGAAAGAGGTCAGTGCCCCTAACTAGTCAGGTATTGCATATTTTTAAAATTCTTGCGGCGCACCTGTTGAAAATACCTGTGTAAGGTGACTAGTGCTGAGCAATAATAGGATTGTAGAAAGTCTTGAACAGAAGAGATTAGAGTGATCAGCAGGTGATGAAGAGACAGTGACAGGTTCTGTGTAAGGCAGGGGCTTCCTGAAGATGGTGCTTTTAAGAAGTTCAATGCCATTTGCAGACTTGAGTTACCCAGAGAAAAGAGGTAGGTGAGGCTCTCCAGATGGTTTTGTAAACTGTGAGAGACCCACGTGCAGAGCAAGAGCTCAGAAAGGGTTCCATCAACAAGATGGAAGATCCTACCAGGCACCAGGCAGGTGGTGGGATGCAGAGTTGTATACAACATGCCAGGATTAGGGCTGTTTGGAGCATTCATGGGCAAATTCAGGATAAATCAAGGACAGCACAGAGTGAGCCTTTGATATAAGTCCCTCCCAAAAGCTGAAACAGGCTGTTAAGTTAAATGCAGGGTGTGCCCCAGAGTGGGAGTAATTTTTCCCCTAAATGGAAAGGGATTAATTTCCTGATAAACAAGAGAGTAAGTTGTGGACCCTTACAGTGTCTTCTCAAATCCAGTGGCATTTGCAAAGTTTGCTCTTCCTCCTGAGTCCCTCAGGTAGAACCCACCTGGTAAGGTAAACTGTGAGCAGCAAATTTGGCCTCTGATGGTCCAGCTTCCCTTCTCACGGCCCCCCATTTAGATCTACTCCCTTATGGGTCCCGCAGATATTGACTGATCTCCAGCTGTATGGGAAGGGAAGGCAGCACCTCATAAAGACTTTGAAAACCAAAATAGCTTAGTCCCCAAGGACTTTGGGGGCTCTAAAGGCGGAAACTAGTGAGGCCAATGCTGAGCCTTGAGGGAGGTGGTGTCAGAACCTCTCCTACCAGGGAGATGTTTCAGCAAGAAGTCTCTGGAGACCTTCAAATGACTTAACTTCACACAGACTGACTCCGAAGAGCAATGAGCTAAGAGTCTGAGCCGTGGCCCTCCCTGGCTCTGTGACTCACTGTAAGTAAGTCTCTTTTCCTTCTCTGGGCTTCCGTTTCTTCATCCATACATTGCAGGATCTCGACCAGATAGCTTTTCAGCCTATCCAGATAGATTTTACCATGTATATTCTTGCCAACACCTTGAGATTATTTAACCATTTAATAGTTTGTGTGATGTTAATAAAGAAGGGATTTTTTAACTAAAACTTATTTTATATATATATGTGTGTGTGTGTGTGTAATTTTAAAACAAAACAATCTTGATAATACCCATAATATAAAAGACTAGTCTCAATCCTTTTCCATTTACCATGTAATAGAAAATGTTTGATTTCATTTAAATTAATTACATAAGGGAAAATCTCTGCAACTAGAGGTTTGTTAACAAATAACTTTTAAAAGAACATACACATAAATGTATTGGGACAAATGTGTATTAAAATGTATGAAAGTTAATTGATGCAGACTCCGGCCCTCTAGAGTCTGCGTGTTATGAATGTGGTACACAGATTCACATGGACTACCTACTGAGTCCTGTGGAGAAAAAGGGCCAGCTCGGAAAGGGTTCCATCAACAACCTTGCAAGATCCTACCAGGCACCAGGCAGGTCGTGGGATGCAGAGTTGTTTACAACATGCCAGGATTAGGGCTGTTTGGAGCATTCACGGGCAAATTCAGGATAAATCAAGGACAGCACAGAGTGAGCCTTTGATATAAGTCCCTCCCAAAAGCTGGACTACCTACCAAGTCCTGTGGAGAAAAAGGGCCAGCTCGGCCACTCTGTCAAGGGGAGAGCGCCTCTGAGTGCTTCGGCCACTCTCTCAAGAGGAGAGCGCCCCAACACTTGCCTGGACAGGCTTTTATTGCTTTCCAGTCGCATTACATCAAAGAAGGATCTCATTATTCCTAGATTTAGTTAAGTGATTACTTCTTACAGATAACAAAAACGGAGAAAAAGTTGCAAATGCAAGGGGACAATAAAAATGATTGATTTGGTTACATTTTGCCCTTGGGACATCTTAGCACAGACTTTATAAAGGAAGTTGCTTCAGAGAGATATATATTAAACATCTGCAGTCTTAACTCAGGGTGAGGGAGTTTTAGCAAAAGAAAGTCTCATAGCAGCCTAGGTACAATGCAGGCCCGATTCCCCATGGGAAAGCTGATCTTCACACCTGGCTCTTGTGTGCCACCTCTCATTTGAGTGGTTTTCCAGATCAATGCTGGGCTACGTTCACCATTCACCGTTTGCCATTACCATGCTGATCAATTCCCTATAGTTAATGACTCACTGTAGCATCAAAAATAGATGAAAATTGCTTTCCCTGGTGAATGTTTGGAATTTATACTTTTTTACAATAAAAAACCTGGTTATTATTTTCATGTTTTTGTATCTATATGATGAGATAAAACTCAAGGATTCAGACTGCTATATGCACGCACAGTTTTGCACATGACAAGAAGTGGGTATGGCTAGTCTTTATTCCTGATAATTAATGAAAGGCTGAGTTGGATGTAACGGTCACCATATTTTCTCTTTTTGATTTTGGTTTCTGATACACAAGAGACATCCGGGTGAGCCAGATAAACATTTTGATCAGCTAAATGCAATTTGCAGTTCTAGTGAATAAAAATCATCTTGAGTCAAATTGTAGACTCTTCATTGTATGATCATTACTTTATTTCAGTAAACTTTTTATGTTTCATATTTTTAACCAGTATAAAAGAGACTCCCAAAGTGATTTTATTTTAATGGGCCAAGAGGTTGTCTAAAGGATTATTTTAATTATTATTTTTCTAAATAGAAATTTAAAAGATGTCACTGCCACTTGCAACAATACAAACCATCTTGAATGCCTTTCAGAACCCCAGGGATCTGGCAGCATCTAAGACTCCCTCCTATCGTAATAGTGCCTGTTCCTCACCAGCACCATGTGGGGAAGTGACCCTTTATTTTCCCTTAGGAGCAGAAAGATGTGTGGATCCCTAGGGCCAAGCTCTAGGGAAGTGTGATGCAGATCTGAACAAATCACATGGAAGAGTGAAGCATGATGATAATTTGGGGAAGCACAGGTTTTTTCTCATTCTGAATCGAAGCTTAAATGAAGACTTGGGGAGAGCCTACCAGATGAGAAAAAATGTAAAAGATTGGACGTCAAAAAAGGACTTCCAGTCAAGATGGAAGTGTAGGTAAACATGCTTCAGCTCCTTGTGCAACCACAGAAAGAACTACAACTAGACCTCAAAACAAATAACACCCAGAACCATCAGAAAATTGAGCTGTATGGAAATCTGGCAACCAAGGTTTAAAGAAGACACATTCATCCAGATGGGTAGGAAGGGCGATGGGCAGAGAAGCCTGGTGTGGCGCAGAGAGGCAGCATCGATGGAACAGGCAGTCACACATTCATTCACTCGTGGTAGATAAAAATGGGGAGGGATACCTTGGGAGTGAGGATCCTAGCCCCAGGCCAGGCCACACAGCTCGGGGTTCCAGAACCAGGAAGATAAATCCCCATAATTTCTGGCTGTAAAAACCAGCGGGGGTTGGGGTGGCGGAAGAAACTGTTGGATTTTCAGGAGACCCCACTTAAAGGGCCCACATGGCCTTACAACATCTGAAGACCCAGCCCCTCTGGGATTCAGCACCAGGGCAACAGCTGGAAGGGCACCAGTCACCACCAATAAGTGAAGTAACTAGAAAGAAGGTGAGTGCTGGGAACCCAGGCAGCAGCATTGTCCTCTCTGAGCCCTCCCCTCACACAGAGCCACAAAACAGTAAAGTGGGTTGCCCTACCCTGGCAATTACCTAAGGCTTTGCCCCACACAATTTACAGGTGCCTTTTCTACAACAGGTCATGTTACCAAGACAGGGAGTCAAAGCAGCTCTACCTAACACACAGAACCAAACACAGGGAGGCTGTCAAGTTGAGGAAACAAAGAAATATGGCCCAAATGAAAGAATGGAACAAAACCCCAGAAAAAGAACTAAACAAAATGGAGATAACCCACCTATCAGATGCAGAGTTCAAAACATTGGTGATCAGGATGCTCAAAGAACTCACTGAGTACAGCAACAGCATAAAAAAGACCCAGGCAGAAATGAAGGTTGCATTAAGTGAAATAAAGAAAAATCTGCAAGGAACCAACAGTGGAGGGGATGAAGCCAAGATTCAGAGCAACGATTTGGAATATAAAGAAGAAATAAGCATTCAATCAGAACAGCAAGAAGAAAAAAAGAATTAAAAAAATTAATATAGTATAAGGAGCCTCTGAAACATCTCCAAATGCACCAACAACCGAATCATAGGGGTGCCAGAAACAGAAGAGGAAGAGCAAGAAATTGAAAACTTACTTGAAAAACTAGTGAAAGGAAACTTCCCTAATTTATGAAGGAAATACAGAGAAAGGGAGAGACAGTCCAGGAAGCACAGAGAGTGCCAAACAAGTTGGACCCAAAGAGGACCCCACCAAGATACATCATAATTAAAATGCTGAAGGTTAAAGATAAGGAATCTTAAAAGCAGCAAGAGAAGAGCAGAGTTACTTACAAAGAAGTCCTCATAAGACTGTCAGCTGATTTCTCAAAAGATACTTTGCAGGCTAGAAGGGACTGGCAAGAAGTATTCAAAGATGAAAAGTAAGGACCTACAACCTAAATTAGTCTATCCAGCAAAGCTATCATTTACAACGGAAGGGCAGATAAAGTGCTTCCCAGACAAGGTAAAACCAAAGGAGTTCATCATCACCAAGCCCTTATTACATGACATGTACTTCCGGCCAAGATGGAGGCATAGGTAGACACACTGCCTCCTCTCACAAAAGAAGGACAACAACAAATTTAAAAACAAAAAGCAACCAGAACTGACAGAAAGTCAAACTGTATAGAAGTCCGACAACCAAGGAGTTAAAGAAGAAATATTCATTGAGACTGGTAGGAGGGGCAGAGACTGGCAGCCAGGCAGAAAGGACTTACAGCAAGGCAGCAGCTGGACCAGACGAGGCGGCAGCTGCAGGACTGGGTGGCCCCACATTCACATGCAGATAAACCGGGAGGAACAACTGAGGAGTGAGACAGATCGAGCAACCCAGGATTCCAGTGCAGGGAAATAAAGCCTCAAAACACCTGTGAAACATAGGTGAAAATACCTGTGGGGGTTGCAGTGGCAGCAGGAGAAACTCCCAGCCTCATAGTAGAGTTCATTGGAGAGACCCATCAGGTCCTAGAACATACACAAACCCACCCACCCGGGAATCAGCGCCAGAAGGGCCCAATTTGCTTGTGGGAAGCGGGGGAAGTGACTGAAAACCAGCTGAGAGTGGAGCAAGCACCATTGTTCCCTCTCGGACCCCTCCCCGACATACAGTGTCACAACGCAGCAGTGCATCTCCCTGCCCTGGCGAACACCTAAGGCTCTGCCCCTCACTATGTAACAGGCACACTGAGACCAAAAAAAAAGGCCCAAATGAAAGAACAGATCAAAGCTCCAGAAAAGATACAGCTAAGTGACGAAAAGATAGCCAACCTATCAGATGCACAGTTCAAAATACTGGTAATAAGGATGCTCACAGAAATGGGTGAGTATGGTCGCAAATTAGAGGAAAAAAGTGAAAGCTATGAAAAATGAAATAAAAGAAAATGTACAAGGAACCAACAGTGAAGAGAAGGAAACCAGGACTTAAATCAAGGGTTTGGAGCAGAAGGAAAAAAGAAACATTCAACCAGAACACAATGAAGAAACAAGAATTCAAAAAAATGAGGAGAGGCTTAGGAACCTCTGGGACAAGTTTAAATGTTCCAACGTCCAAATCATAGGGATACCAGAAGGAGAAGAGGAAGACCAACAAATTGAAAACTTAGGTGAAAAAATAATGAAGGAGAACTTCCCCAATCTGGCAAAGGAAAGAGACTTCCAGGAAGTCCGGGGAGCTCAGAGTCTCTCAAAGAAGTTGGACCCAAGGAGGAACACACCAAGCCACACCATAACTACATTAGCCAAGATTAAAGATAAGGAGAGAATCTTAAAAGCAGCTAGAGAAAAGGAAAAAGTTATCCAGAAAGGAGTTCCCATTGGACCATCAGCTGATTTCTCAAAAGAAACCTTGCAGTCAAGAAGGGGATGGAAAGAAGTATTTGAAGTCATGAAAGGCAAGGACTTACATCCAAGAATACTCTGTCCAGCAATGCTATCATTTAGAATGGAAGAGCAAATAAAGTGCTTCCCAGATAAGGTCAAGTTAGAGGAGTCCATCATCACCAAGCCCTTATTATATGAAATAGTAAAAGGACTTATCTAAGAAAAAGAAGATAAAAAATATGAACCGTAAAATGACAACAAACGCACAGCTATTAACAACCAACCCTAAAATAAAACAAAAACAAAACAATTAAACCAACAATTAGAACAGGAATAGAATCACAGAAATGGGGATCACATGGAGGGTTATCAGTGGGGGAGTGGGAGGGGAGAGAGGGGAAAAAGGTTCAGGGAATAAGTAGCATAAATGGTAGGTAGAAAATAGACAGGGAGAGGTTAAGAACAGTATAGGAAATGTAGAAGCCAAAGAACTTACATGTACGACCCATGGACATGAACTAAAGGCGGGGGGAGTGCAGGTGGGAGGGGAATGTGCAGGGCAGAGGGGAATAAAGGGAGGAAAATGGGACAACTGTAATAGCATAATCAATAAAATATATTAAAAAAAGAAAAACAAAACAACAAAAAATGTTAAAGGGACTTACTTAAGAAAAAGATCAAAACTACGGACATTATAATGACAACAAATTCACAACTATCAGCAACTGAATCAAAAAAGACAAATAAGCAAACAACTGGAACAGGAATAGAATCATAGATATGGAGATCATTTGGAGAGTGATCAGCTGAGAGGAGAAAGGGGAAGAATAGGGGAAAGGTGCAGGGATTAAGAAGCATAATTGGGCCCTGGCTGGTGTGGCTCAATGTATTGAGTGCCCACCTGCGAACCAAAGGGTCACTGGTTCTATTCCCAGTCAGGGCAGATGCCTGGGTTGTGGGCTAGGTTCTCTCCCTCTCTTTCTCCCTCCCTTCTCCTCATAAATTAATAAAATCTTTTTAAAAAGAAACAGGAGGATGTTAAGAATAGTATAGGAAATGGAGAACCAAAGAACTATGCACGACCCATGGACATGAACTAAGCAGGGAATTCCAGGAGGGAATGGGAGTACTGAGTGGAGGAGGGAAAAGGGGGGAAAATGGGGACAACTGTAATAGCATAATCAATAAAATACAGGGTCTGGCACAAATAATGCCCCTTTTTATTACAAAATCATAAGCACATAATTCCGTAACATAACATCACACTCAAGCACACCTTTTGACATTTTAGGTAAAATGTTCAAATTAAAACTCTAAATTATTATACCCATATTATTACCCTACCAACCACACTCAAGCAGGTCTTACTTCTGCTGGACCCTGTATATTTTTTAAAAATTGGTAATGTCAATGTTCTTAAGAGTGTGCAGAAAAGGACACTATTTGTTTCATTTAGTTTTGTTTTGTTACGACAATTCAGTAGAATCCACCAAACGCCTGTACCCTTTGGTCTAGCAGTTCTACTTATAGGAACTTCTGCAGAGACACTCGTGCGTGTGAACAAACAGACCGCATGTCCTCAGGCCCAAGGCGCCCTAAACGGGAACTCGTACCGTTAAGAAAAAAGCAGCTGCCATTTTAACTCCAATTATGCTTTCATATCACTTAGACGGTTTATTTTATGCTTATTAGAAGACTCAGTTGTATGTTTTTTCAATATCATATATTACCCTTGAGAACCACTGTTTTCTGTTCAGGTTCTCGGGCCCTGCGTTTCTTCCACTTACAAACCAGCCAGTGTTTCAAGGAGGAAAGCAGCTCGGGGTGCCATGCTCACCTCATGGCATTTCTTTCCGCCCCGAAATCTTGGCCCCTCGACCCCCGGACTGCCTTAATAGCTCTTCCAACAGGTGTGTACGTGTGCCCGTGCATGCACGCGCATTTACTGTATTTCCAGCTACTTTCAGTGAGAGTAGTTTGACAGACGCTGATGTGTTCAGAGCTAGTGTGACCACATAATTTATCCTCCAAATGGGGACATTTCTGAGAGTGAAAAGGGGCACCGTTAATAACACTGGACCACCGAGCACACCTGGGACCGTCTCAGACAACCAGAAACACAGGGCCACCCTAATCACAGCCCCTTCGTACTGCTGTAAAGGCATAAAACGGTAATAGGAAAGATTCCCTGCTCACTTTATTTTTAATTATGAGAACATAGACAGGGTGTGTGCCAGTTACCAACTTAGTGCTTCTCTGCTCCAAATGCACCCTCCTGTCAGCCAGTGCCGCAGTTAGTTAGGCCTTGTCAGTGGAAGGTGCTAGAGGAATTCCAGGAGCTCCTCTTCCTAGTTCCAGAGCTTTCTTCGGGCTCCCACAGCACAGCTGCCAGTGGGCGGCTTCCCAGTGAGATCTTGCCGTCACCCAGCACACAGTTTCCTGCCTGCCAACCCCAGCCTGCAGCACCTCAGCAAACTCCTCTGCCATCCCGTGGGCCACCACCACGCCCTCACCAATGAGTTCCGGCAGGGAGCGAGGGCCATTTCCAAGTTTATTCTTCCTGTGGGTTTTCTATGTCATCTCTGGAGACAGCGGCTGCTCCCTGTACAAGTTATTATTTATTCTTTAAAGTGCTATTTACCCCTTTTGGTAGTTAATTCTCATTTATTAAGGAACCATTCTTTACGTGGCATGCTCCCTGTTCAAATTACTGGCGTGGTTTCTGCATCCTGACTGGATCCTGGCTGATGCAGAATGCATTAATTATTTCTTTCACTTCTCATTTGAGAACAAAGCCTTTCAAAGAAAATGGAAAACAGAAAACATTTCTCAAAGAAAATGGTAGGTAGGTAAAAAATAACACAGCATACACTCTTTACCATGTGCTGCGCACTGTTCTAAGAACTTTACATCTTTTGAACTAATTTAACCCTCATGCCAACCCTATGAAGTATGTAGCATTACTATTTCCTTTTACAGATGAAGAAACAGAAGCACGGGGGTGGGGGGGGGTGCTAAGTAAGGGGCAGCGCTGGGATTCAAATACAGATTGCGTGACTTACGGGTCCATGCCTTCAAGACGGTACAGAGCAGAGTGCGCTGGCCACTGGAGGGGGCGACCCGTGACAGTGCCTGGCACTTAAAACTGTGTTTCCCAGGGGTTCCCCTCAAGAGGGGCACTAAAAGAGCTTACAGACCCTCTGAGTGATGGTGGCCAAAGGATCCTAACTTGAAATGCAGGAAAGACAAAACAGAACTAGGACAACTAGAGAGAAGACAATAGGGACCCAGCTATGCTGGGATGCCCAAGTGCCCCCAGCACTCCTGCTGAGAAGATGGGGTAGTTCCTCTGTCAGTTATGGCAACGGTTGGACCCAAACCTAGTGGACCAGGTGCAGGATGGCAGGTCTTACAGACAAAGCACAGATAATGGTGGGGCCTTTCTTTTGGGAGGACGGAAGAGTGCTCACAGAGACAGCCACGGACCTCCAAGGGATTCAGTAACTCTGGGGCTGTTGTTAGGTCAACATTTGGGGGTGAATAGCTTACCCTGTGGGACTGAAGAAAGCCTAGGAACTGGAGTAAAACAACCTCGTTCCTATCTGTGCAGCCAACAACTGACCAAGTGGCTTCGATTATATTTCTCCACATGTATACACCGCAGTTGGGTTAGCCATTCTAACAATGGACATTTGGGGTTATTTCCCATTTGGAGCTATTATCAGTAAAGCTGCTAATACCATTCTAGTACAAGTCTTTTGTTTTGCTTTCTTGTAGGTCAATACAGAAATTTTTGAGTCATTAGGTAGGTTGATGTATAGTTTTTTAAGCCTTTTTTTTTGTTGTTAAATTTATTATTTATTTATCTTTTAGAGGGGAAGGGTAGGAGAGAAAGAGAGGGAGAGAAATATCAATGTACGGTTGCCTCTCGTGTGTCCCCTGCCGGGAACTGGCCTGCAACCCAGGCATGTGCCCTGACTGGGAATCGAACCGCGATCCTCTGGTTCGCAGGCCCGCGCTCAATCCACTGAGCTACACCAGCCAGGGCTAAGCCATTTTGTTATGGTGGTAAAATATACCTAATGTAAGGTTTGCCATTTTAACCATTCCGAAGTGTACAACTCAGTGGCATTAAGTACATTCACATTGTTATGCAACCGTCACCACCATCCTTCTCCAGAAATTTTTCATCTTCCCAAGCTGAAAATCTGTACCCATTCAACAATACCTCTCCATTCCCTCTTCCCTCGGCCCCTGGTAACCACCATTCTACTTTCTGTCTCTATAAATGTGAGTATTCTAGGTCAAATAAGTGGAATCACACAATATCTGTCCTTTAGTGTCTGGCTTGTTTCAGTTAGCATATCGTTTTCAAGGTTTATTTATGTAAGTCTTGTGTCAAAATTTCGTTTCTTTTCAGGGCTGAGTAGTATTCCATTGTGTGTCTATATCACATTTTGTTAATCCATTCATTAGTCAGTGGACACTAGGTTGCTTCTCCATTCTGGCTATTGTGAATAACACTACCGTGAACGTGGGTGCACACAAGTCTGCTCATTTCCTGCTTTTACTTCTCTTAAATATATCCTCAGAAGTGGAATTGCTGAATCATACGGTAATTCTGTTTAATTTTTTGAGAAAATACCATCCTGTTTTTCACAGAAGCTGTACCATTTTATATACCCTTACCAATACTTGTTTTATGTTTGGGAGATTTTTAGTAATAGTCTTCCTAATGGGTGTGGAATAGTATCTCATTGTGGTTCTGATTGGCATTTCCCTAATTATTTGTGATATTGAGCATCTTTTCATGTGCTTATTGGCTGTTTGTGTATCTTCTTTGAAGAAATGCCTATTCAAATTCTTTGCCTATTTTAAAATTGTTTTGTTGCTGTTGTTTAGTTTTGGGAGTACTTTACATATTCTGGATATTAATTCCTTATTAGATATATAATTTCCGAACATTTCCCCCCATTTTTGGGGTTGCCTTTTCACTCTCTTGATTGTGTCCTTTGATGCACAAGTTTTTAATTTTGATTAAGTTCTATGTTTAGTTTTACAGAAAACTGCCAGTCTCTTATTTCCAAAGTAGTCGTGCCACTTTATACTGCCAGCAGCAACATAGAGTGTTCCAATTGCTCTGCATCTTTGGCAACACTTAGTATTGTCAGTCTTTTTAATTTTAGCCATCCTGCTGAGTACATGATAGTATCTAATTGTAGATATATTCATATCTTCCTGATGACTGATGGTGTTGAGCACTGATTATTTGTATATCTTTGTAAAATATTTGTTCAAATCTTTAGCCCAGTTTTGTTGGGGTTTTGTTTTTTTTTTTTTTTCAGTTTATCTTTTTGGGGGTTTTGATTATATTGTATTAAATTGTAAGATTGGCTGATATTTCCCATTTTCCTTATCTATAGGTAGCAGGTATGAATTCCTCCACGACACCTGGGCTATAAGAAATGCCAGGCTCCGCCCTGGCTGGTGTAGCTCAGTGGATTGAGCGCGGGCTTGCGAACCAAAGGATCGCGGTTCGATTCCCAGTCAGGGCACATGCCTGGGTTGCAGGCCAGGCCCCTAGTTGGGGCCACGTGAGAGGCAACCACACATTGATGTTTCTCTCCCTCTCTTTCTCCCTCCCTTCCCCTCTCTAAAAATAAATAAATAAAATCTTTAAAAAAAAAAAAAAAAAGCCAGGCTCAGCTACTGTCCACAGTGCCTGAAGTCATAAAAGCCCACTTATGAGAAACTATATCCACTCCCATTCAAGGCATTGGGGTCCGTGCCAGGAAGAATGAGGGGGAGGCCACAGGAAGTTAGGGTTTGAGGGGTGAGGCAGTGGGGAGTGTCTAACAGTGTGATCTGAAGTGCGGTTGTATTCAGTGGCGC
Source organism: Glossophaga mutica (assembly GCA_039655065.1). Lineage (NCBI taxonomy): Eukaryota > Metazoa > Chordata > Mammalia > Chiroptera > Phyllostomidae > Glossophaga > Glossophaga mutica. Next base: position 143,638,733 of record CM077308.1, read on the forward strand.
TGGCAAAGAAGGGAAAGATCACCCAGGAGAGACGGGGAGCACCCAACCCCAGAGGACCCGCTGCCGAGATATCCTACTTGGTGGCAGCTCTTGCCTACCCCCTACTCTGAAAATAACACGGAGTGCAGTCCTTGCCTCTTCCCCTCAGTGGACTGTGCAAAGACCGTCACAAAGAATGTGCACAAGGATTATTAAACATTTGAGTGAACCCAATATCATCGAAGAGAGACAAGCCAGAACCTTTCCCAGACTCCCTTGAGGTTAGGTAAGACCATTGACTAGGTTTCAGCCAATGGAATGTGAACAGAAGTGTGTGCACCACTTCTGGCCTGGTCTGGCTTTTAAGCACCTCCGCTCTCTTTTCTTCTTTCTGCCAGCTTGTCTCCTGGGCTTGGGCACTCCCAGCTTCTTCTGGGTGATGCCAGCCACCTCAGGGTCTCTGCCTTGTGTCTCTGCTCTAAACTCCCACATCCCATCATAGTTGGCTGGGTTACGACAGGGGTGCATAGGGGACAATGCTACCTGCTCCTGCTTCAGTGCCCCAACTAGTTACCCCAGCAGTCGTTCCTGGATCTCTTCCCACATCTTCATCCCCTTTGGGATTGGAGCATCTTAATGGCTGCTCCAGTACCCTTAGAAAGACTCACTTCTTGGTTTCTCCAAGCATCATGGGCTGAGATTTCCTTCAATCTAATTTTGCCTTCTTTTAGTCACTCCTTGCAACGTGTTGTTAGAAGTTACATGATGAAGGAGATAAGATTCCAGGGCGACTTCTGTCAAATTAGATGCCTAAGTGTGAAGGGCAATTCTGCCTCCCCACTGTACTTCATAGGAATGAGAAGTGAACTTTCTTTCATGTGTTAAACTACTGAGTTTGTGGTGGATTTTTTTCCCCTGTTATAGCAGTTAATATTGTCTTCACTAATAGAAATTTAACAGTTTCCTTGAAGAAATTAAGGAAGTGTATCACATTCATGAAACGAAGATAGCCAGTGGTAGGAAGGAACCAATTAATGAATCTGTAAATAAAAATTTGAAACCATGACCTGGCCAGGAGGCTCAGTTGGTTGAAGCATCATCCCGTACACCAAGAAGTCGGAGGTTCGATTTCTGGTCAGGGCACATATCTACGTTGTGGCTTCGATCCCCAGTCGGGGTGCGTACATGAGGGAACTCATCAATGTTTCTCATGTTGATGTTTCTCTCTCTTTAAAATTAATAAACACAGCCCTGGTTGGGCAGCTTAGTTGGTTTAGAGCATTGGACCGATACACCAAGGTTGTGGGTTCAATCCTCTGTCAGGGCACATACAAGAATCTCTCTCCCTTCCTCCCTCTCTAAAATCAATAAATAAAAATTTGAAAAAAAGTAATAAACAGCCTTGGCTGGTGTGTCTCAGTGGACTGGGTGCCAGCCTGCAAATCAACGGGTCACTGGTTCAATTCCCAGTCTAGGGCACATGCCTGGGTTGCAGGTCACGTCCCCAGTATGGAGCATGCAAGAGGCAACCACACATTGATGTTTCTCTCCTTCTTTCACCCTGCCTTCCCCTCTCTAAAAATAAATAAAATCTAAAATTAATTAATTAATTAGTTAACATATCCTCCAGTGAGGATTAAAAATATGAAACCATTGACATTTAAAACCCAGTAGATGAGATGAATCTGATTATATCAACTCAATTTGAAAGAAAGAAAGAATAAAAAAACAGTGAACTGAAAGATTAGGTTGAAGAATATTCCCAGAATGCAGTCAAATAGTGCCCCAAACCCAAGTTAGGAGGCTTGCCAACTGAGCAGACATGGTCATTTATTTATGCGGCACAAACCAGAGGGCAGATTTGACAGTGACTATACAGCAAATTATTTAGCTTGTGTTTAGGATTCGTCTGGATAAATTCAGACCCCAAATGATTCATGTTATTTGACTAGGTAGATTAAAATACAGAGCAACTATCATTCTTCCCTTTGTGCTATGTAACAGAACATCTGTTGGTCGGAAATCATTCATTTTTCCTTTTAGTGTGAATTCGTTCATGCCTTTATCCACCCACCCACCCATTCATCCATTCAACAAATATCCAAACCTAACAAACACACCCTAGATCCTTGGGGTTTCACGTGTCACTGTTTACATCTCCCTGATTACTTATAAATGAGAAAAATTAAAAATGTGGCTTGAGTTATTTTGGTGCCAAACAATATTCTAGAAAGAAATGCTCAACTAAAAAGTTCTAAATAAATAAACTAAAAATTGAAAGGAGGGAGAAAGGAGAAAGGGAGTGGGGGCGTGGGGAGGAAACTGGGGTCCGTGCAAGCAGAGGTGTGTGGGAATCTTGTTTCCTGTCTGGGTTTTGATTCGCGGGGGAGAGTTCCGGGTCTGCGGGCGCTAAGAACACCAGCCCACCCACCCCACGCAGCAGGGAGGGGACGAGATGGGCTCTGGGGGAGGCGGGCAGGAGTTGGAGGAGTTTCCAATTTCTTGAACTCCGTAATCTGGATTCCGGTATCCGAGCCTGAGCTTTTTCCTCCTCCCCCACCTACCAGCTCCCCACCCCCACCCTTCTCCAACACACGCGCGCAATTTTCCTAAGAACTAGGAGTTAAGAAGGAAGAGGAGCAAGCAGGTGTCGATTGTCTTTTCCCCTCCTCCGCACACCAGCCCTTTTTCTTCACACCACACACCCGGTGCCCGGTCTTCCTAAACCCCCAGAGTAAAGAGTTAGCGCCCTCACACGAGCTGCACCTTTAGCGCAGGTTTGTCCGCCCTCCCCAGCCCCGGGCCGCGGGGTGCCTGCGGCAAGGACACGGAGGGCCCGCTCTTCATCTGTAAAACGCCTCGCTGCATTGTCGTGGGACCTCTGTCCTTAAGACGGGGAAGGAGCTCCGAACAGCGCCAGGCACCTTATCCGCGCTTGCCTCCTCTGGCGAATGTAAGCCAGGGGACCGTGCGCTCCAGCCAGGCCCGGAGGGTAGGCGCCGTGCGCCAGGGACCCCACGGCACCGCGCCCACTGCCCCTCCTCGCCGCCCTGCCCGACCGCTGCCAAAGGCGGGGCGGCCGGCGGCACTCAGGAAACCCAGGGACTCTGGCCTCACTCGGTCCTCGTGACCTGATAGCGGATGACACAAAGCGGGCCCGTGGCGGCCGCTGGGCAACCCTAGATGGCTGCGGAGACATTCCCATCTTTTCAGACGAGGAAACAGGCTTCACTCCAGTGCCAGCACGCTCGGACTCAGAGGCTCAGGTTTCCAAGCCGCCTGCCCCCCACCACAGTATTTCTTTGGGGTCCTCCTGGGGGCCAGGCAGAAAGTCTGGCGACAAAGGACCAGGAAGGTTCTCGATCCTGGGTCTCACGCCTCTCTCAGGCTCCCAAACCCTGTGCAGGTGTGAGGGGCGCCTCCCCACGATGTCCGGCGGGGCCAAGCCGGTACCCGGGCGAGGGGGCGGCGGTACCAGGGCTCTCTGATCACAGGCTGACAGAGGCCACCGCGCAGGTCCCCAGCCACTGTCCCCGCGGGGTCCAGGGGTTTGCCCGGCCCTTTGGCCTCGGGATGCTGATTAACTAGGCAGCCAATAGGTGAGTGGGTGGAACCGCGCCTCTCCGAAGGCTCCAGAGCACAACTGGGAGCACAGCTCCCCGTATGGCCATGGAGCGTCCTGTGAGAGTGAGGACTTGGGTGGCGGAGAACCGGGCCTCCTTCCTGCCCGCGCCGCCCCCCGCCCCGCCCCCGTCTGCAACAAGCTCCTGTGAGTCCCAGACACGCCTCCCTCCTCCTGCCCCCTATCCTCACCTCTTCTTCGTGTGCACCTCTCCGCCCTCACCCTCCAGCTCTGAGTTCCTTGCCCCAGAAGCCAGGGGGCTGTCATCCTCATGATGTCTTCAGGGGAAGAGGGTGGGCTGTTCCGGGTTCCGCCGCCCTTGTTTTGTTCCTCTTTTGGCAACTTGGGCATGGAGGCTGTGACCTTTATTTCTGAGGACGGCTGGGTGAACTGAGGCTAAGAGAGATGCGGATGGCAGGTGGCAGCCCTTCCCACCACCCCAAGGCTGAGAAATGACTCTCCAACCCCCAGGGACTCTCAGAAGTTTGGCCCCAGAATTGCAGCAGAGCCCAAGTCTGGGGATAGCCTAATCATGCACCCCAACTCTGTCCAGGAAGCCACCACAGGCTTATCGTGATTTATTGTGCTTTTCCTCCTTCTCCTCTTTGCTGGCAGGCACATACACACACTCACACTCAAGGAAGAACATATTCTGTCTGTCTGTCTGTCTGTCTGTCTGTCTCTCTCTCTTTGGCTCTCTCCCAGCAGACCTGGCTGATCCAGCCAGTCTTTTTCCAGCAGACCTCTCAGGCCCTCCCAGTCACCTCCCTGCACTCCCGTGGGCTCCTTCCTCTAGGTTCTCAATCCCATGTTAGTCATGTCCACAGAACCTCTCCAACAAGGTGGCATCTCGAGGCACACAGTTATAGTCCCTAATACTTTGACAAGCCGGAGACTGTTCCAAGCGTTCTTACATCATCTCATTTAATTCTCATAGTAGCCCCAGGAGGTCGCTACCTCCCAGTTTAATAAGTAACTTTTCCAGTGTCACAGAGTTAGGGTGGGACAAGGTCCTCACTCAAGCCCAAAAGTCCACACTCTCAGTCGCTGTGTGCCACCGCCAGGGCTAACAGGCAGCATCTACCCAAAACCCTCACCTCTTTCCCCACCTCACCCCTGTCCACAGCCTCATTCTCAGTCCTCTGGTTCCACCTCTGATGGTGCCTCATACCCACCTGCTCCTCTTCAGCCCCATGGCCACTCTCTGGTTCCACCCTTGTCACCTCCAGCCTGGGGAGTGGGAGCTGCCCCACCTCCAGGCCCGCCCACCCAGCCCTCCAGCACTTCCCCAATACTAGTAATCACAAAATGCAGGCCCTCCCTTCAGTCACTCAGCAGATGTTCACCAAGCCCCTGCTACATGCCAGGCACTGTTCCGGACACTAGCGATCCAGCAGGAAACCAATTGACAAAAGTCCCTTCCTCAGGAACTGACTTTCCAGTGGGAGAGGGCAGCCAATAAGTAAAAACAAACAGGGTTGGAGGTCGAGGCAGACCTGCCGGGCACAGGACAGGGTAGGGCTGTGGCTTCACCCGCTGTGTTGGCGAGGGCTGTGAGGGAGACTCCGCTCCAGGCCTGTTTTCGCTCACGGTGGGTTAGTGGTGATCTTTGCCTTCCTCGCTTTCTGCCGCATCACCCCTGTCTCTGCCTCATCTTCACATGGTGCTGTCCTGTGTGCCTGTGTCTAAATCTCCCTTTTTAAAAAAAATATTTTATTTAGCAGGAACAAGTATAAAGGACACATGGACAAAAACTATGGGGGGGTGGAAATGGGAGGGAGGTGGGGAGGGATGGGGCGGTGGGTTGGGGTGAGAATAAAAGACAGAAAACTGTACAAGATCAATAATTAAAATAAAAATTAAAATTATATATTTTATTTAGTTTTAGAGAGGGGGAAAGGGAGGGAGAGAGGGAGAAACATGAATGTGTGGTTGCCTCATGAGCGCCCCCTATCTGGGACCTGGCCCACAACCCAGACATGTGCCCTGGCTGGGAATTGAACCCAAGACCTTTTCATTCACAGACTGGCACTCAATCCACTTAGCCAAACCAGCCAGGGCAAAAGTTCCTTTTTTATAAGGACTCCAGTCATATTGGATTAGATGTCCACCCTACTCCAGTCAGACCTCATGATAGCTCAACTAAGTACATCGGCAATGACCCTGTTCCCAAATTAGGTCACATTCTGAGGTACTGGGGGTTAGAACTCCAGTTTGGGACTTTATATTCATCCCTGTGAATTTGGGATGGTGGCATGGTTGAGGGGTGGCATATGAAGGGGCTGTGATTCGGACACCGGCTAGCAGTGTCGAGTCATTATGGATGAAATAAAACATACACATGGACTACCGAGTCCGGTGGAGGAAAAAGGACGACCGCGTGGCTTTTCTCTCAAGGGGAGCAAAAGCCGTGGCCTCTGCCAGGACAGGCCTTTAATATTCTATCTCTCCTCACTTACAAGATGGTCCTCACTCACTATCCCCAGTTACAACAAAAGGAGCCAATGCCACTAATCACATCACAGAAGAAGGGGATTAGCAAATGAAAAGGCAAAAGTGGTTGAGCTGGTTACACTGGTCTCTGCAAGGTTTAGCATAGATTTCAGGAAGTAACAACAAGCATTTGCAGGGTGAGGGAGTTTTCAGCAAAAAGCAGTTTAGGTATATGGTAAATCTGATTACCCACGAGAGAACCTATCTATGGGCGTGGATCCTGCGCATCTCCGAGTGGGAGCTGGGCCCACGCCACGCAGAAGGGTCTGCCACAGGGCTGGTTTTGAGCAGAGGAAGGTCATGATCTTGCTTATGCACTCTGACGGAAGGGTTGAAATAGTTCTTGCGTGGGCTTATTCAAGAACTTTCCATATGTAGCCTAGACCAGCGATTTTCAACTGCTGTGCCGCAAGAATTTTTACAACGTGCAATACCTGGCTGTTCAGTCAGGGGCACTGACCTCTTTTCCCTTAGATGGTCAAATTAAAAAAAAAAAAAAAAAAGACAACAACCAACACAACAATAGCTGTCTGGTGTGAATGAATCAAAATTATACCTATTTTGTTACCTCAGCAAAAAATATATTTTTCATGCGCTGCAGAATTAGTTTTAGTTTATGTGCATGAGATGAAAAGGGGTGAAAATCACCAGAATAGATTAGATCTCAGTAAAGGTTACTAAAAAAGAAAAACATCTTCCTAGGCTCTCAGGCACCCCACAGGCCAAGACCAAACTCCACAGCCAAACTGCTGAGGCCTGGGTGACTTGTCCCCCATCCTGATCCAGCCTTTCTCCATGGCTCCCCAAGACCGCTCCCACACCAGCAGGACCCCCAGTGCTTTTGGCCTCAGGGTCTCTGCACTGGTTTCCCCTCCACTTCTTAAAGCAGGCGCCGCCCAGCTGTAGGCCAGCAGTTTGGGGGGAACAGAGAGTCTCATAATCAGACAGCTCCCAGGGGTCGGGAGGTAGACAAAGGACACTTCACCGCTACAGGAAGCGGAGCCTCCAGCTTGCTCTCCTGTACTAGGAGATCTTGAGTACAGCCCAGGGATCCTGACTGGGGGAGAGAGACGTTCACCCACTACTGGGTCAGGGCATGTGGGCGACACACACAGAGGAGCTGGACAGACACGCACATGCGTCCACCAAGACACAGATGCAGAAAGACACAGGCATGCACACAGTCTCAGACACACGCAGACTCTCGGACATGCACGGGCACCCTGGGATGACAGTGGAGGGGACAAATTTCAAAAACTGACAGGGCAGAAGGCAGAAACAGCCCTGTTGCCTCTCCCAGGTGTGCCCAGGCCCCCTGCAGGCCTCTGCTGTTTTTTCTCCCATGAGCTGGTTCAACACCTCTCCCCTTTCCTCCATTGCAGGCATCAGGAGCAGCTCAAAGTCATGTTCATCGGGGGGGCCCCAACATCAGGAAGGACTACCATATAGAGGAGGGCGAGGAGGTAGGCATGTGGACTGGCCCTCCCCTGACGCAGCCCTGGGGCAGCGGGACACTCCCCAGCCAAGACCAGAGCCTGCGGACAGGAAGCATGACTGATGGGTGAAGGGCACTCAACCCAGGTCACAGGCAATAGTGCTGCCTGCATGGTGTGGGCGCCCAGTGGTGCCTTTGACAGCTCCACGCTCAGAAGGAGCCCAGCCTCTGCAAGCAGGAGAGGCTCTGGCTGTTGGCATCACCCCTGGACACAAGTGCTGTCCTTGCTCCAGGTGGGAGGCTCTGGCCCCCTCCCTCCACACCTGAACATGCAAGACTGGCCTCCAAAGGGAGACCCAAACACTGAGAGGGACCTGGGTGCTCCACTCTGGTCCCAGGAGCCGAGTTCTCTGGGAAGAGCTGGAGCTGGGAGGCCTTTCCTTGCCTAGAGGGCACAAGACACATCAGCTGCTAGTAGCTCCTGGGGCAGGGGGTAGTGGGGCAATGGGAGGGAGTATTTGCAATTTGCACTGAACAACCTCTTGAACTTTGAATTTTGGTCTGTGTTTCTGTGCTACCTTCCCCAAAGTAAATAACCAAGAGTAAAATAAAGAGGAAAAGATGGGCCGTCTTAAGAAGGGACACAGATGGGTTCCCAGCTATCAGAATCTGGTGGCAGAGGATCAGTATGGTCCCCCACCTCCCATCCCGGGGGCCTGGCCCTGGGGTGCAAGGTCCAGAGTGCAGCTTAGTCACCAGCCTTTACCCCCACTGCAGGCAACTCAGCCACAGCTGGGGACTGGGCACACCGGAGAAGCTCTCACTTCACAAATATTTACTGAGCACCGACTATGTGGGGGCAGTGGGGCTGGGGATCCAGGGCCAGCAGGGAGCAGCAGCCTCCACAGGGCAGAGCTGAGCCGGCCAACCCCTCACCTCTCACACTTCCTGGGCCCACACCTCTCTGGCCACCCCCCTCTTATACCTGACCCTCTGGAGACCACTGTCCTTTGAAGGAAAAAACAGCAGAGAAATCCAAAACTGCAGGGAAAAGGCAGGATTGGGCTGGGAGCTGCCATGATGTGGGGACAAGGCCAGCTGCAGGGTCTCTCCTGCCCACCTCGGTCGGACTCGGACACCCGCATCTTGTCTTCCAGAGGCTTCCACTCGGTTAGGCCTGGGCTCAGTGCCCACCTCTCTGTCTCCTTCCCTTCTTGCCCCTACGCCCTCTTAGCCCCCCTCACCTCGGTGTCTCCCCAAGCCACTCCAGTGAATGGGTGTCCACTTAGGGACCCAGGCCAAGCCCTGGCTTAGCTGGGTGGTGACAGATAAGGAGGACTGGCCCGAGCACCTGTCCCCATGCAGGTGGCCTGGGAGAATTTGGCTAGAGGTTAGTTTGTGAAGGCTTGGTCCCAACCTGAGGTGGAGGAGAGTTCCAGGCAAAGGCCCTGGGAGGGTCAGCGTCCTCCGTGTTCCTGCCTGTCCCACCCAGGGGTGCCTCACCCAGGGAGACAGCAGGCTGCGCTGCAGGAGCCACCCAGCCCCAGGGCCCAGACTCCCCCCCTTGGTGAGAGAAAGGGGTCACTGAGCCAAATTTTTCTCCTCGCTGTGCTCAGGCCTCAGCCAGAGCCCTTCAGGTGCCACAGCTCACCCACCACGCATGCTCCACTTACCCCAGTCCTTCCCTTCGCTGTGCAGGTGTGAGGGGGCCCAGGCTGCGCGTGTGCCAACCTGGGTGGGAGTCTGACTCTCCCTAACCCTGTGATCTTGGACAGATCACATTGTGTCACCTCTCTGTTTCCTTACGGCACATGGGGATACTGCCCCTGCCTGGTGGAGGGTACTCGGAGTATGTGCACAGAGTCCAGGGTGCAGGAGGTACTTAATATGCATTGGTTCTCTGCGCCCCGAGCCCCTCTCCTGCCTATTCTGCCTGTAAGGCCTTTCCAGGCACCAGAGCCCGGATTCAATTTAATATCTGCCCACAGGGACAGTTAATCTTCTAGCCAGCACCAGGCCCCTAACATTATTTACTTCAGCATAAAAAAATTGAGCATAATTCCTTTTGGATTGCCCAAGGCTGTTTGGGATCTTCTGCTGTTCTGGATCCGCACGTCTGCTCCCGGCCAGGCCTGTCCCTCGTCACGAGGAAGGCTTCTGGGCAGACACACAAGACAGAGAAGAATTCCACTTCCTTGCTATGGTTTTGTTCGATGGCTACTAACACCTTTTACCTGCCTGCACAGGGTTTGAATCTGACCCAGACACCACTCCAGCCCCTACCCCACCGCAGCTTTCCCCAATATTTACAGGGCCTGAGGGCCATGGCCCCTCCCTAGGCTCTCCCGGCTCTTCCTTCCTCTCCCCCTACTCCCCCTATAGCCCCATCCCCACAGGCGCTTCCTTCCAGCGGGCCTGTGGATGGGGTGGGGCTGCAGAATTTCTCCCTAAGAGAACCTGGGAGGTTGGTTTGTTTGTTTAATTGTTTTTAAATAATTTGCATGGGTTATTTTTAATAATAAAAGTAAATATTATTTATTGTAAAAAACGTGAAATATAGAAAAACAAATCTATACCTCATTCATAATCCCACGGCTCAGGGAATCTGACCACGTGGACACCGCTTGCGTTTACGCATGTTTGGTTACATAACTGGAATCCCGCTGGGTGTGATTTTGAATGTTACTTTAACATGATAGAGATAACTTCAGCATTTTCCACTTTGCCACCTTATTAACAGTTATTCAAAAATAGTTTTAATGGTTGCATAATGTCCCGTGTTTTGACTCTATCCTAAAATAGTGACATTTCCCCTATTATTACCATTAGCACTATTTTCTTATTCCCGCCATCACTGACACATTGTGAGGAGCACCCCAGGCAGACTGCACGGCAACTTTCTGAGTAGACGCTGTCATTTTATGGATGAGAAAACAGAGGCACGGAAAGGCTGGCAGAACTGACCAGGACGCACAGTGACCTGGCTGAGCTGAGGGCCAGGTGAGGCTGGTGTCTGTGCTTTTAACCACCATGTGCGGTGACGACACAGCCTCACATGCACGACATGCGCCAGGTGCGTTCCTGACTCACTACAGCACCTGCCTGGAGAGGGCATCACTGGCTCAAGAGTGTGAGGTGGCCACTGTCCTGGGTTGTCCTGGACTTGGTTGGTGTCAGCACTGAAGGTCCTACATCCAAAGAAACCCCTCTGGCCACCGTGGGCGGCTGTGGGCTGTGGAGGCTCTTCCTGCCTGTTGCTCAGGGTCCTCCAGAGGGGTTGTGCCGGCGTGTCCCTCATGGCAGACTGTATGGCCACATTCCTCTAGTTTCCCTGAGCTCAGCTTGATTTCTCTTAGTAGATGCTGGGACAGGGACCTCTATCACTTCTAACTCCTTACATGATAATAATAATTATTATTAATAACACCCCTTCAACTATGTGGCCGGGGTGTTTAACACCTGTGCAATGTGTGACTGGTGGGGAGAAAATGTGTCTGCCTCCCGCTCTCAGGTCCAAGGGGTGATCTCAGCCAACACATTTATTATGTACTTAGGATGCAATAGGGAAAATGCAGGAGGAGCCCCCGACCCCTACCCCAGGGAGCTAGCAGGAGGTGAGACCTCCCACCCCCCACAACCCCAACCCAGCCCAGCTTCCGGCAGGGCGCCCACCATTTACATGGTGGCCTCCTGAGGGATCTGGACAGGCCCGGCCTCCTGCCCCCAAGCCACACACCAACTGGCAGGTCCTGGGTACTTTGGCCATCACTTGCACATCAAGATGTGATCCCTGTGTGTCACTGGCTGTCTATGGCACACATCAGGGAGAGCCTGGGGCCTCAGGGCAGGAATGACAGAGCTGCTCATAAACTCCGTGGGCTTCAGGAACTTTCTCGGGTTTCCTCATTGGAAATCAGGCCAAGGACCTAGAAGGAGTGAGGAGGGTCTGAACGCCTGTGCTGTCCTGTCCCACAGGTGTTTTACCAGCTGGAGGGTGACATGGTTCTCAAAGTCCTGGAGCGAGGGAAAGACCGGGCTGTGGTCATTCGGCAGGGAGAGGTGAGGTGGGCCCCAGGGCGTGGGAGGTGAAGGGCCACCAGAATAGGAACTGACCGAGACCACTCATCCTGGCTTAGGTCAAGATCTTGGCCTCCCGCCTTTTTCTGCCCTCCCTCCTGCCCACCGGCTGACCTGCCCGACCCCATCCTCAGGCACTTCCTCCTCTGGGCTGCCCCATCCTCAGCACCACCCAGCATTTTCTTCCGCTCTCTGGTAGAGGCTGGGCAGGGAGGTGGGCTGGGCCGGACCCTGTGGGTCAGCTGGGAGGCCAGGGCACTGTAGGCACTGAGGTCTCCGTAGGAGAGTGGGGGATCGCAGTCTTGCTGACACCTTGTCCCCACCACTGCAGATATTCCTCCTGCCCGCTAGGATCCCCCACTCTTCACAGAGGTTTGCCAACACGGTGGGGCTGGTGATTGAGTGGAGGCGGTTGAACACCGAGCTAGATGGGCTCAGGTAAGAGGGAGATGGGGCAAGACAGGGGTGGGGGATGGGGTGGGAGGGGTAGGCAAGCAGCCAGGGAAGCCATCTGAGATAGACCCAAGAAAGCACTTCCTGGCTCTTGAGCAAGAACGGGGAGGCGATAGGGATCCTGTACTTGCCGGCTGATGGGGAGAGGTTAGAGTGGGTGGTGGGGTGGGTTTGATGATGGAGGTGGTAGGATGTTCTCCGTGACCCTCTGGTTGCCTGTTCAGCCTGCAGACCTCTGGCTGGGACCAGAGCCTGTGCTTCCTGCACTGAGGTCTGCTGGGGGCGGTGGCAGTTGGGAGGGGTGTGGATGCCAAAGGTGGACCCAGCCAGCCCAGGGCAGCCGGAACACCACTGCTCCTCCAGCCTCCGCCCCCCGCCCCCTCCCCCACCCAGTTTATTCAGTCTCCACTGGGGCACTCCCCCGCTGGATTCCCTGCCCGACTCATTCCACCACCGGCGCTGGCACTTGGATTGCGCTTGCTTGGGCCGGGCACCAGCCTGAGCGCTTTATGTGCACTTCACGCAGTTAATCCTCACAGTGATCCTATGGGGCAGGTACCTTGTCATCTGTACTTTACGGGTGAAGAGACTGGGCACAGGGAAGTTGAGTTCGCCAGCAAATAGCTGAGCTGGCACGACACATACAAAGGGAGGGCCAGGACAGGCGGGATGGGAGTGGGAGTCACCCCCAGGGAGGGGCCGAGGCCCGAGGCCAGCGCTGTCACCAGAGCGGACTTCCAGTTTGGTTCCCATCCGTCACCCAGTTACTATCTTCCGAAAGCGGGGTGCCACCTGTGGCTCAGGGGGACACAGATTTTCATAAAAGCTAACCTACTTTTTGTATGTTTTACTAAGAAAATTAAAAATTCCCAACAAGTTACTGACAGCTGTTATAACACATTTTTTTTTAAATGCTTTCCTTTTTTCTAATTATCAAAGTCATACACATTCATTCTTGAAATCCGGAAAACTATAAGAAAGCATGAACAAAATTAAAATTACCTGTCAGGAGAAGGGTGAATGTTCGGGTATGTGAATGTTATCTCAAAAAGAAAATTCAAAACACAACCCCCCCAAAAAACACCCCAAAACAAACCAACCAACTCCCCGCCACAAACAATAATAAAGAGAAAAGAAAAACAATGATCATCCCACCACCGAAATCTAACAAAGCGCTTAAACGTCCCTGTTGCCTTTTCCTGTGCATATCTGCACCTTCCAACATTAGTCTTAATTCAAACATGGGTTTGAGTTCCCCCTTTTTTTGCATAAAAAATTCATGAGTATTTCTTAGAATATTAAATTCCTTTTTAAAAGCACCATGTTAATGACTGCCTGCTAATCTGCTGCGTAACGGTCTGTTGTAAAAGCAGATGCCTGGCCTTAAACTCTAAAAGAAAACTTTCCCATGGGCTTTATCCGGGGAGTCTTTAGTGATGGAGAGGACGGTTTCCTCAATAACGTTTTTATAGCAAATTCAATAACAGATTTCATCTGGCTGCTCTGACCTTTAATAAAAGCCAGGGACTCAACATTAAAATTCCACTCTGAAGACAATTTCTGGAGGATATCACGGCCCAGTTAGGAAGCTCTGTGGCGGCCAGCTCCCAGGGTAAAACTGAGGGTGCTCGGTAGGGTGAAGCACTGTGTCTGTGAGCGGGACCACATCTCTTTTTGGGGAGCAGTTGAAGGGCAGGCAGAGCTGGCTGGGCCCTGGGGGCTGAGCCTGAGGACTCGGCACTCAGTGACAGGTGTGCTGCACACATGGGGTCCGCCCTGGACTGCCAGGTGCTCCTTCGGCCTGCTCCCCGAGCCAGGCTGGGGACTTGGGTGGGCCTCAGGGAGTGCACTAGAGGCTACGTGTACATACATATGGACCTTCCTCCCAAGAAGAAGCCCAGCGCTTTGCTTCAGTCCTCGGAGGCCTCCATGACCCTGAAAGGGGAAGCTCTCTCATCTGGGGGGCATCTTCCACACGTTGGTTCCTGAGGGTTCCATGCGCTCTGACCTAGAGCAGCAGCAGGCAGATGGAGCATCCAGCCACAGGCCCTGCATTCAGGGTCAGCCTCAGCTCCATTTCAGAGAAGCAAAGATACTTGTCATGATGCTCTCTACGCCTCTAAGACAGTCTCTAGTCTAGCCCACTTTTGCCACTTATAGGCTGTAATCCCTGCCAAACTGCCCAGCTTCTCTGAGCCACAGAGTCCTATCCACTTTGAAAATCATCAACCTTCAGGAACCAGGAAGAGCATGCAAATGGGGTGGTTAATTGCCCTCTCACTTTGGAGGTGCACATTGCTTCTGGGGGAGCCAGCTGCGGCCACTAGGTTCTGCACTCACAGGGTGAAGTGGGCAACCAGCTCTGCGGGGACTACAGCCAGGCCCAGAGATTAACAGGCAGAGCTGGGCAGGAGGGAGGCTTCCCTGAGGCTGCCCAGAGGGCGTGCTGGTTACCCATCCTTTGCTCGGGCAGGTACTACCTAGGAGACACCACGGATGTCCTGTTTGAGAAGTGGTTCTACTGCGAGGACCTCGGCACACAGCTGGCCCCCATCATCCAGGAGTGAGGCCCATCCCAGCCCCACCCCTCATTCTCCTGAGGCCCCAGGCTCTGGCTGGGCAGCAGACGCACCTGAGAAGTGCTCCCGCAGCCCCTGCCAGCCCAGAGCCATCGTACCTGGGATTTAGGGAGAAAGACTACCTCTCCCAGGGTGGGAAGCCCAGGCTGGAGACCCCCTTGAGGAGGGAAGGAGGCTGCTCCATGGGTCTAGGAGTAAGCAGATGGCAGATATGAGTCGTATGAGGGCCCCACAAGTATGCGTGGGCTCCAACACCCCAGAGCATATGTGTATCTGCCTCACTGACCTCTCGGTTGGGAACGCTGGCCCCTCCTCCCCTTCCCCACATGTCCCTGCAGGTTCTTCAGCTCTGAGCAGCACAGAACAGGGAAGCCCAACCCTGGTGAGGCCACTGGAACCGCCTTTCTCCCTCCTTCCCTCCCTCCTTTCCCAGGGTAGGATGGGTCTTGGCCCAGGGTACTAGGGAGTCCCTTTTTGAGTACTCTGCCCAGTACTCAAGTTATGGGAAGATGGCACCAAACAGTACCCCCCGTATGGCTGCTGAGTCCTTAGCCTTGATCCAGAGCCCATTCTTGCAACTGAGAGCTGGGTCCCCTGGGAACTGGGTCTGCTGGGACTGGGAGGGCTGGACCAGAGGACACTGACCACAGCTGGACCATGGGTGCAGACCAGCTGCTCAAGGAAACGCCGTTCCCACTGAGCACTCAATCTGTCATGGAACCCATGTCCCCGGAGGCCTGGTTGGATAGCTGCCGCAGGGAGCTACAGGGGGGCACATCCCTCAGTCTCTTTGGGGACACCTATGAGAGACTCAGGTAATGCAGCCCTGGGCGTCCACCCAGCAGCCTTGGGAAATGGGAACCACACACACACACACACACACACGCACGCACGCACGCACGCACGCACCCACACACACACTCTCTTCAGAGGTTGTAGGCATAGGCCTTCCTGTTTTTTTCCCTGACTCAGAAAACAAAGGCTTTACTGTGGGTGGTCCTGAGTAATCTTCCTTTGCCTTCAGCGTAGGGGCTGTCCCACCCAGTAATGGGTTTCTAGGGCCTGGGGTCATCCCCTTGCTAGGAATTCCAGAGCCTTTGCCCAGGCACAGCCTTGGGAGTTGGAAGGGAGAGAGGTGTGTGGGGGTGAGGGTTGCGTGGAAAGGTACAAAGAGACCCAAACAAAGCTGGCCTTCTTTTATTCAACACTTACTAAGTGTCCACTATGTTTCAGGGAAAGTTAGATAGAATGCTGCCACAAAGAGTGTATGGTCTGGTAAATGGACAAGTTAATCAACAGTCACCATAATCATGATACAATATATTTGGTAGAGAAGCTTTAGGAAGCCACAGGAGGACAAAGGAGGAACCCACCCTGGGAGGGAGGTCAGGGAAGGCTTCCTGGAGGATGTGATGTGTCAGCTACATTTTAAAGTGAACGTAGGCGTTTACAAAAGAAACAGAGGTGGGGAAAGCATTCTGGGGAAAGGAGATGCAGGAGCAAAGGCCTGAAAGCTTGGAACAGGCTGGCCCTGCAAAGTAGCTAAGGTAGGCCAAAGCCAGGGCGGGGGAATGGGGACAACCTGAGTAGCAGGCAGTGCCCAGTCCTGGTGGGTCTCCTGAGGCAGGCAGAGTTCAAGGACTTATCCTGGAGACAATAGAGCTTCACCCAAGCATTGAAGCAGGGAATGATGAGGCTGGAATGGGAGGGCAAGTGTGGGGGCAGGGAGGCCTGCTGGAAGGCTCGTGTTTGCTTGTGCTTTACAGTGTGCAAGTGGCACGTCCTTGCCATGTGAATCAGACAATCACGTGAGGGTCGATCACTGGCTACAGACTGCCCTTGGAGGCCTGAGCTTAGCAGGGCTCTGAAAGCAAGTGCACGCTGCAAAGCCCCTGCCACCCATCACGGCGTCATTCAGCGCCACACTGGCCTCAGGGCCTTGCCTTCCACCACTTTCTCACCCCCACTCCCACCTGCTTCAGTTTATGCCCACAAATACCCACTGAGTGCCCCCTGGGCCAGCAGGAACACAGCCTGCACGGTGGCTGCAGGCTTCTTGCTCTGGCTCATCCCTTCCCATCACCTTCCTGCTGCTTAGGCCAGAATTTTACAGTCAGGGAGATGGGCCCCCTTTGGGGAGCTATGTGCGTGCTACGTGAGTCTGCGCTATGCCATGCACATGAGTGAGTGTCCCTAGTGTGTCCCTGGCAGGTATGCCTTCCTGTGAGTCAGTGATAGTTGTGGCATGCCACAGAGGGACCAGGTGTGCATGTGTGTGTGCGCGCGCGCGCGCGCATGTGGAGGGCTGTCGTGTGTGATCCCGAATAGCCGGTGGGCAGCACCCACCGTGACGGAGGCCTGCAGCCTGGGCAGCCTTTATGTCACACAGGGAGACGCAGCTGTATGGCAGGCTCCGCCCCTGCCCCACACTGGTCTGGTGTCTGGGGGCCAGGTTTAAGGCCATCTCCTTTGGGGGGCAGGAAGCGTCAAAAAGATCTGCGTCACTTCTTCCCAGGTGATCGTCTATGGACAAGGCAGCAGCAAAAGCCCGAGACAGGATGTGGACGCGTGGCTGTGGCAGCTGGCAAGTGGGGTCTGCAGGAGAGGGTGGCACAACCTCCTGCCCTTGGGGACCAGGCTGCTCCCGGGCCTGGCGCTCCTGTACTCCAGACCGGCTCCCGGGCCTCCTGCAGAGGCTGACTCAGGACTCTCAGACAGGCACTGAGGCCTGAGAGCCCCCCTTCAATTCTCCTGCTCTTCTCCTCTAGGAGGGCTCATCCACGGTGACCGTGCGGGGACAGCACCTGAGCCTGTCCCCTGATGAAAGCCTCCTGGTGCCCGCCGGGACTGAGTGAGTCCACAAGGAGGACTTGCCCTTGGCTGTGGGACTGCCCTCCTCTCCCTGGGATCCTTGGGGCCCGGCCTTGCCTGACCCCTGCCCACCTGTGTCTCCACAGGTATGTCTGGGAGCGAAGGCAAGGCTCTGAGGCCCTGGCTGTGACCCAGGACCCTGCCCGCAAGAAGCCCCTGGGGTAATTGTCTCAAAGCAACCACAGTGCTGCCCGGGCTGAACGACTACTTTCCCAGCCCCGCTGCTTCTAGGTGTGCTGCTGCTGAGTGACTCAGCGCCCCTGGTCGCCATCCATTCTCCTCCCATCTCCTGTCGCCAGGCTCCAGCGGGGCCAGCTGCTCCCCTTCTCCTCTAACAACCCTCAGCCCTTTGCCCTGAACGGTTCCTCCAGGTGGTCTGTCCCTGAGGAGGGGCTGCCTGTCCATCCCGCTGTCCCCACAGGCTCAGTCCAGCGCTCGTCTGCCACCAAGAAGGCCCTCAGTAAAGGCTTCCTGGTGGACGGGCACCATGGTTCTGCGAGGACACAGGTTGTGGTCGATGGCCGACCCCCTTATCTGGGGATGGGGAGGGTCCGTTGGGGGCGTCCCTGCTTGCCAGGGGGCCGTCGTCGCTGGGCGTGTGGCCCAACCCACACAGGCAAGGTCATCCTGGGGGCGCAGCTGGCATCGTCTCTCTGCCTCTTTCCCATGTATTCTTTTTACATAATTTAAAAAAATAACATCTGTTAAGTTTCTCCCCCCAACAGGAGGGGTGATTTCCACTAATTGGATCAGCAGAAAACACAGAAATACATAAAAACCCCGAAGCCCCCACCCAGTGTTAAGTAGTGCTAACTCACGAAGGTCGTGAGGGGCCCTGAGGGGACTCAAAGCTGTGTGAGGAGGCTGGCTGCGGGGAGGGGTGTCTGGCCGCCCCCCATGCTCGCCCTCCTGGGAGAGGCACCCCATCCTACCACTCAGAGGGCTCCTGGGCAAGGTCTGGGCCCCGAGTGCTGGAAGCCCCAGAAGCAGCAGTGGGTGGAAAGGAGACGGGGAAACCTGCAGTGGGAGTTCAGTGCTCGGGATCCCGGACTTCAATGAGCAGTTGATGAGGGGCAAACGGGGGGAGCTGGAGCTGGATGTAGAGACAGAACAGGTTCCTGGTGAGAGTCAACATTTCTGGTGAGAGTCAACATTTCCTCTGAAAAACTCGGGTTCTGAGCCCTGCCTTCTCCACGGTGGCCCAGCAGCTCACTGCTTTGATACACTCCACTGAAGAGCAGAGCGGAGCCTGACTTTGCAGAAGAGGCTTCTGGCCCTGAGGGATGTCTACTTCAGGGACCTCTCTCCTCCTAAGGGCTTTCCTCTCCTGAAAGCAAAGAAAAAACACCACCAGCCTCCCCAAAACTTGCACACAGTCCAAGGCAGTGAGGGCAAGAGGCCTGGTGTGTGCTGGGGCTGCAGCCACGTGAGGCTCCATGCAGAAGCCGAGACAACACGGCAATGTCCCAGGGAGGCCCCCGGCAAGGTTCAGGTGGCCACAAGAAGAGGAAGTTTGTCCCTAGTGCCTAAGCCAAGACAGAAAATAACAAAAGTTAGATCTTCTGTTTCTCTGAAACACTAGTTCTGTGCCAGGGAATTCCCTAGAAGTTTTTACATACATTATCTCATTTAATCCTCACAACTCTCCAGCAAGGGGGTAGCTCCCCACTTTAAAGATGAGGCTCAGAGAGGGGTTTGGAAAGCAGGCAGTTCTGTGTCCAACCCAGGCCTGTCTGCATTCAAAGCTCAGGCTAGGGGTCTCACCACCCTGCACCCTGTAGTTGCAGCCTGTCTGCTCTCAGCCTTGGCCAGACAGGGGCCCAGGGCAGGGGCGTCTGAGGGACAGGAGTCAGTGGCCACTGTGCCTGAAACCCAGAGGCTGAGACAGACCTGTCAGCACATGGCACACCGCTGACCACACAGTTGGCAAGGGTGGGTGTCGGGTCCTGGAACCACAGCCTTTCTTGGTGCTGCCCCAGGTCATCGGGAGCTGCAGGCCCTCATCTCTGCCCTCAGGCCAGGCCACAAGGCCCCATGAGAACACATGCAGCGGGAGAGCAGGACTTGTCCTGGTCCGAAGCTAGCCCCAGCCTCCCACTCCCCTCTCTTCAGTGAATGCTGGGTGGAGGTGGAGGGCGACAGTGGACACGGAAAGTGCAGGATTCTCAGCATTGCTCCATTCCAGGGAGAAGCCCCCAGGTCCCCAGATCATGGCAGTAGAAATTGGCAAGGGAGCCTTCTCTCTGTGGGATGTATTTCATCATGTACATGGACTTGAGACCATCACAGACTTTGGTACCATCGGGAGTCTGGGCGTAACTACAGCAGCTGGCAGAGCACAAACAGGCTGACCCACAGGGCATGTGCACAGTCAGGCGCAGACTGGACTGACTGCCCACCTCCTTCTCCCAGAACACAGTCCTGCTGGACCCCAGTCCCTGCTGCCGCAGCAGGAGGGGGCAGGGCCACGGCCTCCCGGCCTGTGCACATGATGGAGGGCCAGGGTGGCAGGCTGAGGCTGAGAGCTGTGGGTTGCCAGAACCAGCTTCCTTCTTCAGCAAGATGTCTGACCACTCAGAGCTGTGTACACTCTTCCCTAGCTCACCCCAGGAGGGCCTTCCTCCTGCTTCAGGGTCTCTCTGGGTCTCCACCTCACCCCTGCTGGGCCCTGCTTCCTCCTCTTTCCCCCCAGGGAACACAGATGGCCCCCTCCGGTGTGGGATCGGAGACCTGGGGGAGGGGTCATCACCCAGTGTGGGTAGGGGAGGGGGGGAGGGCAGGCTGAAGGGTTCCCCTTTGCTAGCAAACAGGAACACCAGCTGTCTCTCAGTGGCTTCCAGGACGCTGAGTCACTGCCCCAGCTAGGGGACAGACAGCACTCACCCCTGAGCACTCACTCAGCGGGAGAAAGACTGCAGACTTCTCTGGGTCCACGGCCCATGCCGCACATGGAATTTCATAACCACAGCGCTCCCTCTGCCCCTCCGGCCCTTCCTTCTCTCTCTCCCTCCGCTCTCCCTGCCTCCCTCCCTCCCTCCCCCTTCTCTACTTCCGCCCTCACCACTGCACGGGGATCACCAACCTCCTGCCTCCCAGCCTCTTCCCCCATGGTGTCTGCGTTCCTGGGGCCAGTCCTGGGCGTGGAGTTCGTCCTGGGCCTGGTGGGGAACAGCTTGGCCTTCTTTATCTTCTGTGTCCGCACGCGGCCCTGGTCGTCCAACGAGGTGTTCCTGGTCAGCCTGGTCTTCGCTGACTTTCTCCTGATCACCAACCTGCCTCTCCGCGTGGACTACTACCTTCGAGACGAGACCTGGCACTTCGGGGGCACCGCCTGCAAGGCCAACCTCTTCATGCTGTCCGCCAACCGCACGGCCAGCGTGGTCTTCCTCACGGCCATCGCACTCAACCGCTACCTGAAGGTGGTGTGGCCCCACCACGCGCTGAGCCGGGCCTCGGTGCAGGCAGCCGCCTGGGTGGCCGGGGGTCTCTGGGGAAGCATCCTGCTCCTCAATGGGCACATGTTCCTGATCACCTTTCGCGGCCAGAGCTGCCGCAGTTACCATCTGAACAAGGACTCCTCGGCCTTGAGCCACTGGCACCACGCGCTGTACTTGCTGGAGTTCTTCCTGCCACTGACGCTCGTCCTCTTCACCGTCGTGAGCATCGGGCAGACCATCCGGCGCCGTGGCCTGGGTGGGCAGGCAGGCCCCCGGAGGGCCAAGCGCGTGCTGGCCGTCATAGTGGCCGTCTACACAATCTGCTTCTTGCCCAGCATCGTCTTCGGCGTGGCATCCATTGTGGCCTTCCGCCTGCGTGCCTGCCTCGCCCTGGACATCTTCTCACAGCTCTTCCACAGCACCCTGGCCTTCACCTACCTCAACAGTGTCCTGGACCCCGTACTCTACTGCTTCTCCAGCCCCAACTTCCTCCGCCACTGCCGGACCCTGCTGGGCCTCAGCCAGGGCTCGCAGGGCCCAGACAGCGATGAGAACTCCTACCCGCCCCCAGGGGGCCTCCAGGAGGCCTCCAGGAAGGCAGAGACCATAGGGACCCTGCAGGTGGAGGGCTCGCTGGAGGCTGCTCTGGAGTAAGGGAGTCCCCCTCCTGGGTCTGGGGTCTGCAGGGCACTCTGGACTGTTGTCAGCACAGGGGGCCTCAGCCAACCACACAGGAGCCAGGTGGGTGGCAGGGAGAGACAGAGTGTTGGCCTCATGGAGGTGTGTCCCTGGTGTCACCCCCAGAGTGCAGAGAGTCTGATGGAGACAGGCAGGGGTGCAGGGGCTGCAGCTCAGACAGAGGGCTACACAGCTGCCCAGCCCCTCCCCAGTGAGCTCATTACTGTGAGCGCAGAAATCTTGCTTCAGAAATTGGACAGCTGCATGTTCTGGGATCTCCAGCTCGTCCTTTCATCAATACTAGTAAACTTCCTTTGAAAATGCAAGCCTATCTTGGCTGTCCTTTCTTTTTAAATTATATTTTATTGATTATACTATTAGAGTTGTCCCAATTTTTTCCCCTTTCCCCCTCTCCACCCAGCACCCCCACCCCCTCAGGCCATCCCCATACCATTTATATGCATGGGTCATGCGTATAAATTCTGTGGCTGCTCCATTTCCAATACTGTACTTTACATCCCCGTGGCTATTCTGTGACTGACTATCTGTACTTCTTGATCCCCTCACCTCTTCACCCATTCCCCTAGAACCCCCTCCCATCTGGCAACCATCAAAATGTTCTCTGTGTCCATGATTCTGTCTGTTCTTCTTTTCTTTGTTTTTTAGATTCAATTGTTGATAGATACATATTCATTGCCATTTTATTTTTCATAGTTTTGATCTTTTTCTTTAAAAAATCCCTTTAACATTTCATATAATAAGGACTTGGCAATGATGAACTCCTTTAGCTTTTTCTTGTCTTGGAAGCTCTTTACCTGCCCATCAGTTCTAAATGATAGCCTTGCTGGGTAGAGCAATCTTGGCTGTAGGGCCTTGCCTTTCAAGACTTTGATTATTTCTTGCCAGTCCCCTCTAGCCTGTAAAGCTTCTTTTGAGAAAGCAGCTGACAGCCTTATGGGAACTCCCCTGTAGGTAACCGCTTTTCTCTTGTTGTTTTTAAGGTTCTCTATCCTTAACCTTTGGCATTCTAATTATGATGTACCTTGCTGTGGTCCTCTTTACAACTGTCTTGTTTGGGATTCTCTGTGCTTCCTGGACTTGTGTGTCTACTGCCTTCACCAGATTAGGGACACTTTCTTAATTATTTCTTATTGTTCTCATTTGTTGTTTTTTTGCTTCCTTATGTTCCAAATCATTGCTTTGATTCTCAGCTTCATCTACTCTCCTGTTGTTTCCCTGTCAATTGTTCTTTATTTCAATTAGTGCATCCTTCACTTCTGACTGTATCTTTTTTATGCTGTTGAGGTCCTCACTAGGGTCCTCGAGCATCTTTATAGCCAGTATTTTGATCTCTGCATCTGATAGATTGCTTATCTCCATTTTGTTTAGTTCTTTTCTTGGTGTTTTGATTTGTTCTTTGATTTGAGCTATGTTTCTTTGTCTTATTTTGGCAGCCTCCCTGTGTTTGTTTCCATGTATTAGGTAGAGCTGCTTTGACTCCATGTCTTGGTAGTGTGGCCTAATGTAGTAGGTGTCCTGTAGGGTCCAGTGCACAGCCTCCATCATCCAAGCTGGGTACTCAAGGTGTGCCCTTCATGTGGGCTGAGTACACCCTTCTCTTGCAGTTGAGCCATGATTGCTATTGGCAGGTTAATGGGAAAAATTTACCCAGGCCAGTCAGCTGCAAGGACTGGCTGTGACCACTGACCACCGATTTCTGCCCCCCATGGAGGCTCAGTTGTGCAGGGGCAAGATAGAGGTGCTCTGATATGGTCTGTAGATGTCCACTGTGTGTGCGGGCTCTGGGGTTTCCTGGGTAGTGCAGGCCAAGGTCCGCCCCCAACTGTGTTCTGTCTGGGGCCTCCTGCATGAGCTATGAAACAGTCTGAGATGGCTGCTACTAGTGCTGGGCTTGGAGCTACTTAGCAAGAGGTACTGGGGCTCATAGGATTTAAGAAGTTGTGAAGCATGAGCCAAGACCAGCCATTCATATGGAAAAGTCACAGTTAACAGCTCAGATGGGCCTGTAAGTTGGGTGAGATAGAATCTCAGAGTATCTCCAGGGAAGGGCAAATGGTGTTAGCCAGGATGGTGGAGTCTCAGATATGGCACCAGCCTGCTGGCTCTTTGGCTCTGCAGGCAGAGGGTTCAGAAAAAGGACAGTGACCTATGCGCACCATTCTCTCTGGGAGAAAACTGTCCTCCAGCTCCCGCCTTGATGCCAGACACTTCAGTTCTTCCCTGTATTCTTCCGGTGCCTTTCAAGCTATGACCCTGGTGCTAGAACTCAGAGGGAGTGAATCTGTGTAAGTCCATGTGTAGATTCTCTAAGAACTGCGTGGAACTCCAGAAGTTCCTTCCACTGACTCAGTCCCCGCTGGTGTTGTCACCCAGAAGTTATGGGGACTTATCTTCCTGGCACTGGAACCCTGGGCTGGGGGATGTAGTGTGGGGCTGGGACTCATTGCTCCTGAGATATGCCTCCCAAATTTCTGTCCACCATACATGGATGTGGGACCAGCCCATTCAACATCTCTGTCACTCCTACCAGTCTGAATGGATGTGGTTTAATTCTGTAGTTGTCAGACTCCCGTTCAACTTGATTTCTGACCATTCTGAGTGATGGTTGTGGTATAGTTTAGTTGTAATTTTGATGTGGTTGTGTGAGGAGGTGAGCTGTGTTTACTTATGCCGCCATCTTGACCAGGAGTCCTCCTGTCCTGGCTGTTCTAAACAAATCTGAATAAATATGTCTTTGGGTTCATTCAGTTCTGACAACAGTAGGGTTCAAAGTGAGTGCCCTAAGATGACAGGAAGCTCTGCGGACAGAGTGGGGAAGCTCTCCAGGGCACCATCCTTCCACACTACTGGAGCCCTGGAGTGTCCTCAGGCTCATGCGAGGTGCAGCCCTGCCGGATCCCTGGGAGTTCTCTGCTCCTCTCTGGCCTTCTCTTCTGCAATCCCCAAGGTCCTTCCCAAAGCACCAAGGACTGGGCCCTACTCTGCTCTCCCCCTAAGACAAAGCGGAGGTCACCACCTTCACCACCTCCAGCCAGTCCAGGCTCTTGGCGCAGCTCCAGCTCCCCACCCTCCCCTGCAAGGCCTTCCTCAGCCCCAAGTGCACTACCCTGGCCCTAGAACCTGTGGTGGCAGCTATACCACCAGGACACAACTGGTATGAGAGCCAGGGCCTCAAGGTCACCAGAGCTGGTGCACAGCTCTCCTCCAAGACCATCCTACCCACCTCTACGCCTTTCTGTTCTGTTCAATATGCCTGTTGTTAGTATCTGAGACCATTTGCGCTAACTCATCTGTTAGCCTGGGTCCCCCAGGCACAGGCGTGTACCTGGCATGAATCAGGGTTTTGTTGTTTTTTTCTTTTGGCGGCTGGGGGTAGTAGTTGTCTCTACCGTCCAAAGGGGAAGTCATAGGGCAGGGGCATAGCCTTCAAGGCCCCCAAAGTACTTAAAGATCACTAAAGCCCCAAACATGTACCTCCTGAACCCTGTATGTCCCCAGCCCTGGCCACTGCAGGAGACCGAACACTCTCCCACATCAGATGTACACCTCCCTGCTGGGGAGACGAAGGGGCCAGAACTGGTTGTTTACTCACCCTGGCCACAGGCATCTAGACCTCAGTTACAGGCTGTGATGACAGGGACCAAACGCTCTCTCCCCAGTTCCTCCACTAAGTCCAACCCTGTTAAATCATGGACTGGGATGCTTCCCCCATGTCTCAGGAATGGAGCCCAAAACACCAGAGAGCCCCCGGGCCCCAGAAGGGAGACATTCAGGAACAGCATGGATGTTGGGGTGGGAGGTGGAGAGAACGTGCCAGAAGGAGGGAAGTGGCCTGGGGGACAATAGACCAGACAGACACTGGAACCCATTTCCTCAGTATATCTCTAGTGCTCTTCCCTTTTCTGAAAACTCTCCAAGTGCTCTTAGAAACCCACAGATATAAGAACCCAAATCAAGTGATAGAAAGAGGTATGCCACCCGGGCCACTCCAGGATGGTTCCTCATGTCTCTCTGTCCCCAGGGCTCCCTGCTCCATTCCTCTTGTGGATGACTTTTCACCCTGGTACAGCCACTCCCAGGGACTCCCCACCTCTCCACCCTCTGTCACCATGGGGAGAAGTGGGCCAAGCCTGGATCAGCTCAACTTCAGGCTGAGATTTGTAATTTCTGAGTCAGACACTTTTATGAGAGTCCCAAGCACTCCTGGAGGCTGGGGACTGAGCACTTTCTCAAGGAGTCCCCACCCCCTGGCATGCTGCCAGCGCACTGAGTGAGGAAGACAGTAACTGGGGAGGGGGGAGTGAGAAGGGACAGGGGAGGAGGAGGAGGAGGAAGAGGAGGAGAAGAAAGCAATCTGTGCTGAAGTGCAGGATTCTCTACAAATCGGAGGGCAATGCCTGTGGCAGTCAGTGTAAGGTAAGGTAAAGGTGGGCTGAGTAAAGACCCTATTTCCTGCATTTGGGTTCCAAGTAGCATTCTGACCCTTCGGGTAGGCTGTTTTATTCATTGTGACTACTGAGCAGTGCCTTCTGTCTTCTCTTTCTGTTACCGTACCTGCTGTCAACCTGAGGGACAGCAACTGGCATCCACAATTCTACTCCAGGGACTCCTGGGCAGTGGGATAGCAGGCAGGGCTGGGCTGATGGGCCCGTAGCCACTAATCAACCAGCATTTACTGGGCACCCACCAGTGGCCAGACACTGAGCTACAAAGGCAGATGATACAACTCTGACCTTGAGCCTCTCCAGGCCAAGATGGGAGAGACAGACCTGCAAATGGATCAAATTTGACCCAAGCCAGGGCAATGCAGGGTACTTGAGGTAGCAACGCATCTCTGAGAGCACGAAGGACTGAAGAGCTAACTCTGCCCAGGTGTCAGTGAGGTAATGTATGTGAGCTGAATCCTGGAGGATGAGCAAAGCAGTGAAGGAAACAGCATCCCTAACATGGGCTAGAACAGGAACAAGGGCACAGAGCTGTGAAAAGACTCGGTGCGCAGGGAGAGGTGAAGAGATCACTGAGGCAAGAGAGGAGCAGGCCTAGGCACAGGGTTAAGAGGCAGACAGAACAGGCGGGTTGGGCCCTGCAACGCAGGAGCCTGAGCTGGTCCCAGAGACAATCAATATGGCAGGAAGGAGAATATGTGTGAGGTTTTAAGAAGTCAAAGATGGCCCTGGCCAGGCAGCTCAGTTGGTTGGAGCATTGGCCCAACGTGCCAAGGTTGCAGGGTTGATCCCCAGCATGGCACATATTCGAATCAACCAGTGAATGCATGAATGGCTGGAGCTGCAAATCGATGTGTTTCTCTCTCAAATCAATAAAATTAAATGTTTTTTTTAAGTCGAAAATAACTCTGGCAAGATGGAGGCATAGGTAGATACACTGTGCCTGCTTGCACAACCAAAAGAAGGACAACAATAAATTTAAAAACAAAAAAACAACCAGAACTGACAGAAAATCGAACTGTATAGAAGTCCAACAACCAAGAAGTTAAAGAAGTCACATACACCCAGACCCGTAGGAGGGGTGGAGATGGGCAGCCAGGCGGAGAAGACTCATAGCAAGGCGGTGGCTGGAGGACCCAGTGAGGTGGTAGATTGTACAACGGGGTGGGCAAGGCTGCAGCTGGTGGACCCAGCGAGGCAGCGGCTGGTGGAGCCTGTGGTCCCACATTCACATATGGATAAACTGGGAGGAACACCTAGGGAGCAAGACAGACTACACAACCCAGGGTCCCAGCATAGGGAAATAAAGCCTCAAACCACTGATTGAAAACACCTATGGGGGTTGAGACAGTGGGAGAGACTCCCAGCCTCACAGGGGACTTCATTGCAGAGACCCATAGGGTCCTAGAATGTACACAAGCCAACCCACCTTGGAATCAGCACCAGAAGGGTCCGCTTTGCTTTTGGGTAGCAGGGGAAGTGACTGAAATCCGGCAGAGAGTGGAGCAAGCACCATTGTTCCCTCTCAGACCCCTCACCCTCTTACTGCATCACAACACAGCAATGTGGGTTGCCCTGTCCTGGTGAACACCTAAGGCTCCATCTCTTATATGTAGCAGGTGCACTGAGACAGAAAAAAATGGCCGAAATAAAAGAACAGATCAAAGCTCCAGAAAAAAATACAACTAAGTGACAAAGAGATAGCCAAACTATCAGATACACACACAGTTCAAAACACTGGTAATCAGGATGCTCACAGAATTGGTTGAATTTGGTCGCAAATTAGATTAAAAAATGAAGGCAATGTTAAGTGAAATAAAAGAAAATGTACAGGAAACCAATAGTGATGGGAAGGAAACTGGGACTCTAATCAACGGTGTGGATCAGAAGGAAGAAAGAAACATTCAACCAGAACACAATGAAGAAACAAGAATTCAAAAAAATGAGGAGAGGCTTAAGAACCTCCAGGACATCTTTAAACATTCCAATATACGAATTATAGGGGTACCAGAAGGAAAAGAGGAAGAGCAACAAGTGAAAAACTTATTTGAACAAATAATAAAGGAGAACTTCTCCAAGCTAGCAAAGGAAATAGACTTCCAGGAAGTCCAGGAAGCTCAGAGAGTCCCAAAGAAGTTGGACCCAAGGAGGAACACACCAAGGCACATCATAATTCCATTAGCCAAGTTTAAAATTAAGGAGAGAATCCTAGAAGCCGCAAGAGAAAAAAAGACAGTTACCTACAAAGGAGTTCCCATCAGACTGTCAGCTGATTTCTCAAAAGAGACCTTACAGGCAAGAAGAGGCTGGAAAGAAGTATTTGAAGTCAGGAAAGGTAAGGACCTACATCCAAGATTGCTCTATCCAGCAAAGCTGTCACTTAGAATGGAAGGGCAGATCAAGTGCTTCCCAGATAAGGTCAAGTTAAAGGAGTTCATCATCACCAAGCCCTTATTATATGAAATGTTAAACGGATTTATCTAAGAAAAAGAAGATAAAAAATATGAACAGTAAAAAGAGAGCAAACTCACAGTTATTAACAACCATACCTAAAACAAAAGCAAACTAAGCAAACAGCTAGAACAGGAACAGAGCCACAGAAATGGAGATCACACAGAGGGTTATCAACAGGGGAGGGGGACAGAGGGGAAAAGGTACAGAGAATAAGTAACATAGATGGTAGGTAGAAAATAGACAGGGGGAGGTTAAGAATTGTACAGGAAATGTAGAAGCCAAAGAACTTATATGTATGACACATGGACATGAACTAAAGCGGGGGAACGTGGGTGGGAGGGGGTGTGCAGGGTGGAGGGGAATAAACGGGGGGGATGGGACAACTGTAATAGCATAATCAATAAAATATATTAAAAAAACCCAAAAACCCTAAACAAAAGAAAAAATGGGAAAAAAAAGTCGAAGATATGCAGTTTTGCATTGAGGGGGTATGGGAGTCGACCTGAGTAGAAAACAATCTGTATTCCAAGCAAAAGCCTGAATAAAGGCAGTGGGGAGAGTGGGAAGGGGCCAACAAAGGGCACAGGCTCAGTGAAGGAGAGAGGTGACCGTGGGTGATGGGTACAGGGGGACACACTGAGGACACGGGTAGTGGAGCAGGCTGGGCAGAGCAGATGAAGAGTTAAGACAAGTTGGAGGGGCTCGGAGGGCCCCCGGTAAGCCTGTTCAGCAGCACACCTCAGGCTGCTGGTACAATTTCAGAGTCTTCCTCTTACTATTGATAATCTGAGGTTGAGCTTATGGGACTGGATGGGGTCACCTGGGCAAAGAGTGAAGATGACTAAGAATTATGCTTCAAAAAAATCCCCACGAGTAAGAGGCACACAAAGGAAGAAGACCCAGTCAATGCCCAGAAGAAACCTTTAGTAGGAAGAAAACCAGGACTGTACACAGCAGGAAGAGCATAAAAAGAAGGCAAGGTAATCTCTTTGCCCAAGTGTAGAGATTGCCCATTAAAAAGAACAGACTAGAGACACCTTTTATGAGGGTAAAAGCCAAACATAAAATTCCCAGACAGGTGGCAAAGTGCCTCGTACAAGAATATGACATTTTAAGAACTCCTAATTGCATGCTGAAGAAAGCCGATCTGAAAACTGCGGTGTGTGTCCACGCTGGTCAGGCATCTTGGACTGAAACCCTGGATTAACGACACATTGTCTGGTGCTACCAACAAGCTTCGCAAGAAGTGTGCACTGTCATTTGCATAAAATTTAGTAATATGCAAAACACATTCTACGTTGGTTATAGACTCGTAGATATGTATTAATTGTATAAAATCATGCATTGGGATGACAAACACCAAATTAAAGAGAGTGCTTGCTTCTGAAATGGAGGAACATGGGAAGGGGGTCCACAGGTGATTACCATTATCTCTGAAATTAATCTTTGTAAAAAAAATCTGAAAAAATAGCTATGAGCAGTATCTGAATGTTACTTAGAGTTTCTCTGGGGAGAATAAACAGGTCAGTGTCATAAACAAAGTAAATAATATGATGACAGCAGCTTCGGATGCTCAAGAAAGCTCAAGTGCAATGAGTAAAGATAACATTGGACTTGGCCATTAGGAGGTCACCAATGCCTTTATCCACAGCAATTTCAGTAAGCAGCTGGGAGTAGGGGAGGAATGAGAGCCACAAAGTACTCTATAGGTTGAGAAATAAACAACATTTGAAGCAATGGAGACAACTCTTCCCTCTTCCAACGAAAGTGCCAGCAAAGGGAGATAAGACAATGGCTTCAGATGCCGCTAAGTAGAGGACAGACCCAGGTGGTCTGACTGCTCTGCTGGTTCATTGACAGGATGGAGAAATTTAAATGCAGGGGTGGGAGAAGAGAGACAAGGTGAAAATGAGGGGCGAGGGGAGAAAATGGTGACAGAACAATAGTAAATACTCTGTCCCAGGCCCTGTACTAAGGCACTTTACAATTTATTTAGTCCTATGAGGTAAACACTATCATCCCAACTTACAGATGAAAAAACCGAGGCTCGGAGAGGTGGGATAACTGGCATGAGGTGACATAGCCAGTAAGCAGCAGTCTGGTCCGAGTCGAGGCATTCTCCTGCAAGGCCCTCTGGGGGATCAGGGAGGAATCAATTCAGCACGTGGGTGCTAGGAGGGCCCCCTGTAAGCCAAGGGGCATCTCCTTGGGTTCCTGGAAAGGCACTATTACATGCAGTCAGCCTTGGGACGGAGCAGAAGACAGGTGAAGGGATGCTTAGAAGGCTTGGCTCTCAGTGGGTAAGGGCTTGGGGATGACAAAGGATTGGGACGGCTGGTTCTGAGAACAAGAAAACAGGTGCCTGAAGAACATATAAAAGGGCCACTAAGCAAGCGGTCCAGGTACCTGGTGAGTCAGGCACCCACAGGACTGGGGTCGCAACAGTCCCTGCAGGAGGTATGGGTTCCTCCAGCGATCCCCTGCAGTTTGGGAGCAAGATCAGAACAAACGGAAGGTAAGGCTGATCCAGAACAAACTTCCTGAGCAAGTCTGATCCTAAACACCCAGTCTCGGCAATGGAACTTAACACTGACACACCTTGGGAGGTAGGGCATGGGGCAGTCCAAGCTCTACAGATCAGCCTCCAGAAAGAAGGAAATCTGAGTCATATAAAAAGTCTTAATAGAAAGACACCAAGAACCATGGTTCAAGAACCTCAGGGATTTCATGGAGGTGGGGCTTCTGTGTTCTACCTCTGCTTCCACAAATCCTTCCCTGACCACCAGGCCAGCCCTACTGAGCCTTCCATCCTGGACTCGGCCAGGTACCCACACAGCCTCAGGTACAACCTTTTCTGTCCCCCAGTAACCTCATGTAGGTATGTCTTGCTTCTCCAGTGAAACTCTTGAAATGAACTTGACCTGACTCTCTCTTTCTCTCAGTCTCTCACAAATGCCAGCAAACAAGAGTCACAGACTTTGCAAACATGGGCTGGAGGAGTCCCAAGTGAGCCTGCAATGGTCCCAGCACAGCGACCAAGGCAGAGTCTGCACTGCAGTCAGACAGGTTGGAACCAATAAAATACGCAATGGAGAATGAACTCTACCAGGCGGGCTTCAGCACCCAGGGCCTAGGAAAGAAAGGGAGACTGCCAGGCATTTGGAGTGGGCTCCCTTTACCTTTTGGGTCAATGCAGACATTATCTCTGACTTATAGGCCAGAGGACAGTGTGAGAAGGGGGTGCTGGGCCTCTGTCTGTGGGGTGTGCAGGCCCTGCGCCCGCTTCGTCTGTGCAGGAGCCCTCCCCTTGTACAGGCACACACCCGCTCACCTCACCGCCAGTGTGGCCCGCATTCCTCCACGACTGGCACCGGCTGGAGCAGTGCAAGGTAGTTGAAGGGTGACAGCTGCCTGTTGCTCCTCACACCTCCAGGCTTGAGGGACACAGGGACACAGGCACCTATTGCAGTGACCTGGCCTCACAAACCTCCACTTGGCTTATGAGACAGCAGAAGAAAATGCAAGTCCTGGGGGAAGGCCTCAGAGAGTCTCAGTGTGGCCAGGTTTTGGTGGGGTGGGGGCGGTGGGGAACGGCAACATCAGACTAACTGGCCTGGCCTATTACACCCCAAGGCCCTCAGAGCTACGTGGGGGGCGTGCACCACCTGAGACCAGGGGCGCCTGATGCTGAGGGCTGGGCGGGGAGGGGGTGTGTGCACCCAGCCTGACAGCTGAGCCACTGTCCCTGCAAAGGACAGCATAAAACGAGGCATAATTTCCAGAAATTTATTGGAAACACGACACAAATTGATTAGTAGATGGCATCTACTTACAGACAGACGGTCACACTGTAATATTCTCTGAATGAATTATCCTGGGGAGACACTCATAACCACTGAGGCATGGTCTGGGTCCGTGTTCTCTGGCAGGGATAAGCGGAGATTGGGGGAGAGCTATGGGGGGAGCAGATAACTGGGGTGCAGCTTTCCTGAGGGGCATGGTGAGCTGGAGCTGCTAAATGGGTGAACTGAATTCCCCCAAAGGAAAACAGGGATGACTATCACGAGTAAAGATTTCCTCCCTCCCTCCCCAAAGCACTTTCCTCTCTAGGCAGAGAGAAAAAGAACCTACCACCACTCACGGGGCAGCTCCTCCGTCTCCCCTCACTGGGAGCTTAGGACAGCATGGGGCACGAACACCAGGCTCAGACGTGACACAGATCAGACCAAGGCCACACATGTCCTCGCCTGCTTTTGACCGGCTCCTCACCCTCCCCTGCTCTGCTGAGTGGTGGCAAGCTGACTGCTGCGGGTTATCTGTCCCAGACCCCTAGGTCAGCTGGCTCCCAGAGGGGTGTAGCTAACAAGAGGCACCCGCAGACATCTGGAAGGCACAGGCTAGGGAGAAGCCGGGCCGTTTCTCCCTGACCCTGCCTGGGCTCCATGACTCGTGGCTGCGGCTCCCTCTGTGGTCCCACATTCCTCCCAGTGTCCCCGCGCCCCAGGCTGTAGTAACACAGCCTCTCCCGTGTCCCACCAGCCTTCCAATTCATTTCAGGGTCACTCCTCGCTCCTGCTTGGCCTCAGCTTTTCTTGTGTCTGTGCTAAACAATGACCTGGATTAAAACCCCTCTGTTTTAAATACTTAGAGTGGCTTCTGTTTTCCTGGTGGGATGCTGACACAGGACCTGGGCTGTGAGCAAGGTGGACTTGTGAGAGACCTGCTGAGAAACCTGCCTGGTGTCATCCTCTTTGGCGCCCCTCTAGGAAATCAGGGGCTGGGGGAATGATGGAGAAGGAGAGGAAAGGTAACTTGCAGAGCTTGTGGGATGTCACCCAAGGGAGCAGAGATCAGGTTCAGCACAGCACCCACTGTGCAGGTCTGCTATGGGTCCTGCAGACACTCTGTATGTCCACCCCACAAGCTCACTCCACTACAGGGACATGCCACCAACACACCCAGTGGTGACACTGTGGCCCCAGAAAGTAGGTGGCTAGGAAACCCTCTCAGCACCAAGTGCCAGCACGGCGGAGGCAAATGCTGGCGGCTGCCTGGCGCCCACCCGCTTCAGTTCCTGGAGGGCTCACTCAGAAGGCCGAGGGGCTTCCCAGAGGTGAAGTGAGAGTGTGAGTCTTAGTCAGCATCCTCTTCGTAGGAGGGTGGGGCTGCAGAGCCAGCAGCTCTTGCTACCAGGCGGAGGAAGAGCTTTCTTGCTACACGTGGCTCAGAACGAGCTGCATATGTCCCAAAGCTAAATGCGACCTGGAACTGGGGTGGGCCTCCCTGCTCCTCCTTCCGACCTGGCCCGGCCCCTGCCTCCAGCTCTCCTGGGCCGGCTAAGGAGGGACGCTCCCAACAGGCAGAGGGAATGAAGCTGGTGGCAGAGTCACAGGCAGCTGTTTCTCGAACGACAGTCACATTTCATGTGGGTTAGGAGCGGAAAGCGAAAGGGCAAGGGACAGTCCACCGTCCATATGTGACGACAAATCCAGGGCAGGGGCGCAGAGAGCTCTCTTTGGAGGAGAACACACCATGTAGCGTGTCACGAGGAGAGCCAGCTGTCCCCTCTGCCTGGCTCTTTTCAGAAGGGACTTCTCTTGGAAACCCTGAGGGCAATGCTTGCCACCTCCGCATAGCTCACTGAGTGACTCTGACACAAGCCCACCCTCAGGGTCCCAAGCCAAGACCCAGAATAGCTCCAAGAGGTGGCAGTGGTAAGAATGTCCCCAGGTCACCCCCGCAAAATCCTGAGATAAGAACCAACTCCTCCTCAGAAGAGAAGCTGCCGTGACTGCAAAGCCAGAAAAGGAAAAGGCAGCTCGGGCTCCAGGCATCGCCTTCAGCCCGCACACGTCACATGCTCTTTGCTGAGCTGAACCCAGCTCTGAGGACCCAGACGTCTAGAGTGTCATTGTCATTTTAGTGATACCCCACTCTCCTGGGGACTGGGAGGAGAGGGGGTCAATACTCCATGGTAGCCACTCTATCCTGCACCCACCTGGCTGTTTGGGGCACCTACTATCAGCCATTCAGCTGCCTCCCAGCTGCAGACCCCAGGGGCAGCTGGAAGGCCAGAGTCCAGTTGTCTGTCATGGTGCTGTGACTCGGTGCCCTGCAGCCTGTCCCTGCAAACAGAGGGCTGGGGAGTAGCCAGACTCACATCTGCTGGAGGAGCCAATGGGACACTAAGTGCCCATCCTGCAGCTGCATGCAGAGAGCCGCAGAGCAGCAGCCTGTGACACCATGAAGGGCTGGAGCTGAGAGCAGACAGGGAGAGCCCAAGCCGGGGGAACCGGGCTGCAGGCAGGTGTCCCGGGGCCTGCGCACGTGTGCTCACAGGAGCATTTGGGCCGGGCATGGGGGCTCACAGTGGCCCGTTCCCAGACTCACCTGCAAACACAGCTCTCTCACTTCACCTTCCTTGGCCACACAGATTCCATCTGCTTAAAACAAACCTGGGTGGTCTGTCACTTGCTGAAGGACCAACCTGGCCGGTCTGGCTGTAAGGGAACAGGACAGTACCCAGGTGGTTTGTCACAGTGATACACACGGCTGGCTCAGTTCAAACACCTGCTCCGGAGAGAGCTGTCTGGGACCAGGCGGAACTGAGCAGACACCAACTCTCTTCAATGACAAAATACAGACAATAGGAGGAGTTCACAGGCTTAGCAAAGACGGCTTTCTTATCTTTTGTCAGAACCTCAGGTAATTCTGGACCTTGGAGGGGTAGGGAAGGCGGGTTGAATATACAACGCAGGGAGTAAGGAGGGAAATTTTCCCATTAAAAAAAAACAAAACAAAACTATGAAGCCTAATGAGAACAAGCCAGTGACAGTAACAGCAAGGAGAGGGGAAATACTGTGAACAGCATAAACTCTGGCACATCTGTTAAGAAAAACCCATTCAGAAAGAGGCCATGTCCCTCCTGTACACACAGTCGCACAGCTTACGACAGAGCTGAGCTGGCGCATGCAGGGCAGCAGGGGCTCTGAGCTCTTAGCTGTCCCGCTGCCCCAGGAGCCACTGCGCCCAGGGTGCGTGTGTGGAGAAGGGAGGGGACGGAACGGCCCCCTCATCTCTTTAATTCTCAGGCAGGTCTTGCTGGGACAGCGAGGTCTCTGAGAGCAAAGCGAGGTGACACTGATTCACACATGGAGACTCGGCTTTTGGGACGTGCACCCCTACAGTTTCTTCCCCTGCCCCACCGAGTCTCCAGGGGCTGCATAGGGAGGTCTCCCCCTGAAATGTACTGGGAATGGGGCTGCCTCCTTCCCAGGCACGGCCGTGAACATCAGCAGGACAGTGTAGCAAGTCTTGGATTACAGGATGAAACAGGGACAGCTCAGTCTGACACGCAGCATGTGAGTTCTGGAAAAGGAAAGAGAAAGGGTCAAAGTTAAACAAGGCCTGAAGGTGGAGGCGAAGTGAGAGGAGGGATGGAATCAGCCCTCCCCACAACATCACGACCGAGGAAAGAAGGTTGGGCAGGAACTCAACGGCTCACAGAGTAGATTAAGGCTGGACCAAAGGAAACTTTCACTGGGGCCAAGAAAATACGGGGATAACACTGAAGTACCTT
Source organism: Glossophaga mutica (assembly GCA_039655065.1). Taxonomy (NCBI): domain Eukaryota; kingdom Metazoa; phylum Chordata; class Mammalia; order Chiroptera; family Phyllostomidae; genus Glossophaga; species Glossophaga mutica. The sequence goes on from CM077308.1 coordinate 143,674,856, forward strand.
AAAGCTGGGTTCTGGATGGGCAGAGTCAGTCATCACTGGCAAGCGCCTACGTGCTCGCCAGACTGAAGCCACAGAACTCTGCGACTGAGGCTAAGGGACGGGGACCACCACTGGCTAGAGGAGGCACAACCAGATCCGAGATGACCGTAATGAATCATAATGATGTGGGCACTCAGATGCTGGGAACACGATTTTTTGTAGGAGAGGAATGAACCTCAGACACCCATGGTACCACAGTGCCCCTCACTCTCACCCTCTCCACTTCCCCCGAAGACCTTAACACTCCTGTCCCAGAGCTGGGCACCGACAGACTCTCGGTAGACATGAGTAAATGAAAAGCGGAAGTGGCTGAAAACCATACCGTCACCGTCTGGTATTATCAGTGGGTTGTGAAACCTTTGGCTTGGTTACTAGGAAAGTGTCTAGGAGGGAAGCAGGGGTTGTTTGCTGAGATGGGATCAGGTGATCCTGCCACGGCGGCCCTCAGATACTCTCCCATCACACACGCCACCTGCCACTGGGAGAGGACGCAGGGATGCTCTCCTTCACAGCCTCCCACCATCCTGAGGAAGGTCTGCAGGATGGAGCAGAACTGCGCCTTTACTTCAGGAGCCTTTCTAGAATGGGGGAGATACAGGTACACAGCCTGGTAATTGGTAGGGTTCAGCAGACATGTGTTCGAGAAAAACGCAGATAATTCCGTTTGGGACTCAGGCTAACCTTCGCTTGATTGAGTATCCTGTAGATTAGGTAACAGACTTATTTAACTTTTCACCAGAACCTTGTCTGGGTGAGAAGGTTAGGAGCTTGCTCAAGGTCACACAGTGAGTAAACTGAGGAGTCAGAATTTGAACCCAGACCTTTTTGAGTCAGGTCAAGTTTTTCCTACTACACCAAACTGACCATTCTCCATCTAGCACACTGTCCTCTTCAGGGTCTAAATTATGGGTTATCTATGTGTCACTATGTCTCAGAAGCCTCTTTCTATTTCTTGGGGAGGGGGGAAGAGGTAGGCTTCTGTCATTCATTCATTTGTCCAAACCCCAGTGGAATTAAGCCAACTGCCAGAAGAGCCACTTGCAGTAGCTCCCCACGTGTCCGGCCTGCCACGGTAAACGGTGCTTTCATCTGTTTCCACTAAACTCACCTGCTCCAGTTCGGAAAGCCACGCCCTCCCCCAGAAGCTAGGTCTCTGGCACGCAGGTTCACACCTGTCTTCTCCACAGCGGCCAGGGCTTCACGTTGAGATACGTCAGCTCTCTGCGTTCCAGGCTGAAGAACCCCAGTGCTTCGCACCTGCCCTTGCACAGCTCTCGCTTCACTCCCTGTGCTGCTTGCCGCGCAGTTTCCCCACCCCACTGCGTTTCTGGAAGCAAGAATGAGAGCCACACGCAGGGACCCAGACCCCGAGGCCCCCAGAATGGAAGCACGGGCTGAGGCCTCGGGAAACAATCGACACGGATTCTCCGGTCTCATTCCTAGACGATGAACTACAAATCACTTCCTGTTTTGTTGATCAATTCTCAGACGCATTAATCTACATTTGCTGCTTTTGTCTATATTAACCCTGATTCATGAGCACTTACTTTGCAACTGTCCCTGTGGGTTTGACTACTCACAAGTACTTGGAGTCCATGGACTTGAGGATTTTGCATTCTAATCAACCGACGCAATGAAAGTGACCTTCTTCAAGGTTTCCAGCCGCTGACTTCTCTGCTAATTTCCCTCCCTTCTGACACCCGGAGGAGGAACCACCAGCAGATTTTGGAGGGTGGAAAACAGATAAACAAGTGATAGCAGACCAGACAAGAAGGCCAAACCTGAAGCCAGCAGAGTGGAAAGCTGAGAAGCTACTTTGTCCAAAGAATGCTCAAAGGCTCAGGAACTGACACTAGGTAACTCTGGAAGGGAAACTGAGGCAAAGGAGGTTACGTGAAGGCTGCCTGAGAGGCAGCTAGACCCCTAGAAGTGCTCCCGACTGCATATCCCTAGGCAACTGCCGACCTGCCACAGGTCTGGACATTTATTCTCTGAAGAGGACTGAGCAGAAGGTCTCAAGTCCAGAGGACACCAGAAAGCCAAGCGCAGTTGAGGGCAGGGTGACCAATTCCCAAACTGAAGGGTCATGTGAGTGGACGTACTGGATGTGAGAGACCTCCCTCCTTTTCCCCACTGAGCTCCCAGGATGCAGGCAGCCAAACCTTCACCCTCTGGGGAAGAAATGGTGCAGGGGTCTGAATGTTTGTGTTCCTGCACCCTGCCCCTGCCCCAAATTCATATGCTGACATCCTAACACCCATGTGATAAGTATCAGGATGCGGGGCCTTTGGCAGGAGTGCAGGTGATGAGGGCAGAGCCCTCCTGAATGAGATGCGTGCTCTTGTGAAAGAGGCCTCGGAGAGGTCACAGCAAGAAGTCAGTAGTCTGTGACCTGGAAGAGGGTCTTCACGGGAACCCAGCTATGCTGGCACCCTGATATTGGACTTCTCAGCCTCTAGAACTGTGAGAAATAAACTTCTGTTACTTATAAGCTACCCAGTCTATAGTAGTTTTGTGTTGCAGCAGCCTAACCAGACTGAGATAGATGGGAAGAATCTTTTCTGGGGCATTTGAGCAGCCCATGAGAAAAGACCTAAAAACACTGGCACTTGCGTAAACAGACCCTCGATCACCACACTGTGAAGGGCTCCACGGGCTCCACCCACAAGTGGGTGCGCAGACCTTCCAACCCGACGTTAACCTACTCTCAACACGATCAGACAGCAGGAGGTCACCAGCAAACACCCTCTAACACACACGTTAGCAACCAAAACAAAGGACGAGAGAAAGAAATTGGACAGAACAGACCCTTCACGGAGAAGAAAACTTAAAAAACAAAAAGCACTATCATTAATATCCTCAGAGAAGTAAGAAAAGATAAATAGCCATGAAACACAAACAGGACACCATTAAAAATTTTTTTTGAGAGAAGCAAGTTGGAGCCCATAAAAGAACTGAGGAGTTCTGCTTCCTATAATGATGGGCTAACTGATACTGAACTAACTCTGTAGTCAATAATGGTGATAAACTCTGGATAAGACATAAAAAAACAACTGTTTGAAGGTACTGGAGAGCAACCTGAATCAAGCAAAAACTGGAGCAGACCCTTGGAAAAAAGTGAGAGTAGGGGAGATCCGCTCAGCTGGCCTTGCCCTTGTGAGCACTTCCACTTGGAACAAGAGGAACACGCTCACGCAGAAAGCTGCAGTCTAGCTGAGATGAGGAATCCCCAGGGAGAAGTCAGAGCTCAGGGCTGCCAGTGCAACTGGAAGTGGAGGGAGGAGACCCTGGAAAGGAGGCACAGAAGGGGGAGGCCCCGAATCTACATACACGCTGCCCTCAAATCACTGGCAGATTTTTGAACTCGGCGTGCACAGATGAGACTCCAAGGAGCCCAGCGGAAAACATCTGCTGGAAGGCCAAAACCGCCAAGCAGCAACGTCGGCAGCTGTCCAGTGCTGGGGAGATAGCGTTCAGAGTTCAGGTTCTTCAGAGTGAGAGGGGCTGGGCAAACAATTTGATTTTTCCATTGATATCTCATCGGATTAAGAGAAAAACCACAAATAGACCAGACCTAATAAAGCTTTAAACCAAGCCGCTGCATAATCAAGGTGATCTGCCAGTTAATTGCTTGCTAGAACCAAACTGAACACTCTGCAGAAGAAAACAACAGAAACCAGAGTCTCTACACTTTACATCCACGGTGACCAGTATTCATTTAAAATTATTAGACCTGAGAAGCAGGAAAATGCAATCCATAACCAAAACAAAAAACAGTCATTGTTAGATAATGGATGATTCAGATGTTAGAATTAGCAGATATGGACAAACTATTTACTCTAAGTATGTTAAAGAACCTATAAAAATACGGATACAAGGGTTGACGAGATGATGTATCTTAGGAGGTATATAAAAGAACTAAATTGAAATCTTAAAACTGAAAAGTACAAAATCTGAAATGAACAACAGCATTTGTAGAATGGGACTAACAGCAGATTCATACTACAATAGAATCAGTGAACTTGAAAACAGATCTCTAAAATTTGCTCACACTGACCAAGAGTACATACTATATGACTCCATTTATAAAAACTCTAGAAGATGTAAACTCCTCCGTGGTGACCAGAAGCTGGTCAGTGGTGACCTGGGAAGCAGTGGGGGAAGGGAGGAAGGGAGAACACCTTGTAAAGGGGTACAAGAACATTTCTGAGAAAGATGTATGAGCTTATTATCTTGACCATGGTGATGGTGTATACATATGTTAAACTTATCAACTTGTATGTTTGAAAATGTGTACAGTTTACTGAATGTCAATTATGCCTCAATAAAGCTATTTTAAAAAGAAATGATTGTGGAAAATGGCCCTATAGGGTTCTTAAAAAATCTGCTAGAACAACGTGTGCTGCCTTTAGAGATGCTGTTAAAAATCATTCCTTACTGAGTTTAATAAATAGAAAAATTCATTTAAAAAAACTAAAAGCAAGAGAAAAAGAAAACTGGTGTGATCATAGTAGCATCAGACAAAACAGACTTCAAGACAAGGAGTATTAACAGAGATAAAGAGGATTATTTCATGATAAAAAAGTCAAAAAGACAGCCCAGTCCGGTGTGGCTCAGTTGGCTGGGTGTCATGCTGCAAAGCCAAGGGTCTGCCTGAGTTGTGGGTTCGGTCCCCAGTCAGGGCACTTACGAGAGGCAACCAAGGACGACTCTCTCTCACATTGATGTTTCTCTCCCTCTCTCTCTCTAAAAATAAATACTTTTTTTAAAGAAGGTCAAAAAGACAAAAATTCCAAATACGCATATACTCAATATCAGAACTTCAAAATACATGAAGTAAAATTTGACATACTAAAGGGAGAACTAGACAAACCTGGTTGGAATATAAAGGTGACAAAGTCTCCCAGAAAGCAGAGTAAAAAGACACAGAGAAAGAAAACTGGAGAGAAATAAGAAGAAAACCAGACAACCAGCACAGGAGTTCAATATCTAGTATCTCAACTATTTTTCCGCTGACTCTTCGGGCTCCGAGGCCTTCCCTGTGGTCAGCCCTACTTCCCAGCTCGCCGAGCGCCCAGAAGGCTCCTGCGGGCTCTCAGTGAAGCTGCCATCCGACCATTACGAAAACAGTCTTCTCAGATATTCTCTTTAGGAGCCTCCATCTAACAGAGATGCCTTTGGGCTTGCTCCTCAGCTTCACATTAATTATTTTCCATACTTATTAATATGTACATAGTTGCTAAGAAAAGTAAGTATTGGGTTGAAGGAGAAAAATGCATAGATTATAACTCAGATGTTTTCTGAGCTTAAAGAGCGCTCAGTCATCTGGAAGGAAAACAGGAAACAGGGAAATAAAATAACAATGAGCAAGGCTGGGAACCTCAAAATGAACCCAGCGGGGGACCCAAATCAACCAGACTGTGACAAATCTTTCCATTCCCACCACCCTGGGGACTCGGCAGACTCGGAAGACTTCCTGATTCTTCCCTGGGACCCAAAGAGACTGCCGGAGGGATGCCTACACTGACTGGTTTGGGGGATTGGTCTTCACTTCCCCGGGGCGCCTAACCCTGGTGTCCCAGCGGGTGCTCAGACATTTGTGCCTGTTCCTTCAATGACTGGGCTGAACCTCTTCCAAAGAAGAGCATTTTTCAGGGGCCCACACCCCTCCCTCTACTGTTTTTTCCCTTTCCTTTTCCAAGCATCTATTCCTCCCCACCCCCCAAAAAACTGGGGACCCAAGCCTTCAAGTCAGAGGTTCACTTTTTTTCCTCAGGTTCACCTTCTACAATACACGTACTGAGAATGGAAGTTCATGGGAGTGGGGTGGTTAAAAAGGTTTCCTGTAATGAAGCAGGTAAATAGACACTTTTCGAGGAGGCCAGAGCTGGCCCTCAAAGCCTAGGGCGCTACAGTAACTACCACGGACTTTTTTCACTCTTCTGAGACCTCCACACTACTGAGAGAGCCACGGGTATAGACAGACCTCTTAGAGCCCCCCACACTGGTACTTCCCTCAGGGACAGGGACAGGAAAGGAGTACTCTCCGGGCTAGACTTCAGTATTAGTACACCCAGACATCGCCCCAGGGGTGGCTAATTTGACATCTACCAGAATATGCCACAACACCCAGATGTGGATTCCTCTCGCCTAACACACTTGGGTCTGCAATCCACTACAATCTCCACCCCACGGCTTCACAGTGTGAGAGAACATCCATCTACTGCCCTCAGATAATGCTTCCACTGTCCTGTGCTCTCCAGACACATGAGGTGCTCTGCTGTGATTGGTTCACATTCAGTCAACCCTGCGGCCGTAAGGACCCATTTTAAAAAATAGTGAAAAACAAACAACAAAAAACCTTGACAGTTCTTTTATGCATTTAACCAGGTTATATAACATTGTACCTCAAGACGAGGAGACCAGAGGTGAGTCCGGGGGTACTGATGTTCTTCCATAAACAATCTTTTAGAAGATTCAACAGTATTGTAATCTTTGGAAATGGTCCGTGGGAGCACGCCCAGGAGAGCCGTCAGCTGCTTCTGGCAGCCTGCTGCTGCTGGGATTTGTGAAGACAGCAGATGCGTGCCCTGCGTTCTCTCCCGGGTACAAGGGCCCTCACCACCTCCCCATGCCCAGGGTTGGGATGCAAACAGTTGAAACTGCTCAGTCACTGGTTTCAGAAACGAGGCATCAGGAGGCCAGTCTTTACACCGTAACTTTGTACTTAGAGGCATCCACATTAGATGCCCTCTCTACGTGGGAGACCGAGAGAAATAACATTACTCAATGCAGAAAACAAATAAGAAAAGCAAAACAAAACTAGGTTTCCACTGGACTCACATACCCCTGGGGAAATAAACCAGAGGAGAGCAGATTAAAAAGCAGCTTATTGTATAATTCATCAGTTTCCTTGGCTCGGATGCCCTGACTCGGTCCAGCTGAAAACACCTCTCTTCTGCGCCTGTCGCTTCGGCTTCCCTGACACGCCAAGTGCCACTTCAGCAGTGCCTCTGGGACCAGTGCTATGCCATCTCAGAAAAGGCTGAAGGGCACCTGCAGTTGACACAGGCCTCCCATGGTCTATGTCACTACACGGCACAATCTGTTCTCGAGAGTCCCCGCTGACGGAGACAGAGTAGGCAGTCGCTTTGTCCCTGTGCAGGGAATGAGATGTGCTGATGGACCAACGCTCAAGCACGTGACAGTGGTGGGCAACCCAGAGCACCTTCTTAGAGGGGCGGGAGAGGACCAGAGGCACCTGTGCAGCTCACCTGCCCTGCTCCTCCCCGGGACTTCTTTTTCTGACGCGGCCTTCACCCTGGAAAGATTCCCCTGTCTGAGGATCATTAGGTCCCACCCGCTGTGCTGGAGGGTCTGTAATCACAGGGGCCTGCAGGAAGCTCAGGGTGTCCTCTCTATAAACCTAATTTCTGGTCTCCAATCACCCTCCAAATAACTTAATCGAGGGCCATTTCTCTTTATAGATACTTGGCCCACTAATGTGCAGTCATTTACCTTCAGTCAAACCCGTAAGTCATTTTTGAGAATCATACTCTTTGGTTGAGTACAAAATCTTTGGTTGGTATCTTAAAATTTTTCCAAGTAAAACTTCAATAGTAGCTCTTTGTTAAAGGAGGGGATGGAATCTTAACACTTACTGGTAATCTGCTACAAGTCAGAGTCATGCTGGAAACAGCATATAATTTAATTTAAACACATTTCACCTTTAGGTGATTCTGTGAATTTTCTCTTCTTTTTTTAAAATTTCCTCTCTCTCACACTAACATAGCTCCTATGCCCTAAGTTCCAGGAAAAGAAGAGGGTATAATATGGGCAGAGGAGTTTCAGAAAGACAGGAAAAGAAGGTGAAGGCTTTTATTAGACAATGATGGTGTATACTCCACAGTCTGAACAAAGAAAAATACCCTCCGTGTTCCCCTCTGTATTTACAAGCACACCCATCTCCTACACACAGAAAACGTACACATCTCCGAGGTACCTGCTGCACTCAACTAGTGAATCTGGGGTCTTACTGGCCCCAGGCCGGACTTGCAGTTTAAATCTCATCTCTGCCGCTTGCCAGCAGCATGACTTGGGGCAAACCCCTTAACCTCTCTGAGCTTTGTTCAGTTTGTTTTCATTATTAAAATGCTGGTTCCAGATGGGTACTGGACTTATCAAGGTGATCACTTCCCAAGTTATATAACTTAGTTATAATCACTATGTTGTGTACCTGAGCCTGATGTAATGTTATCTGTCAACTGCAACTAAAATTAAAAAAATTGAAAATAACAAATCATAAAAAGATAAAATGCAGGTTATAACACCTAGCTCATAAAGTGTTCAGAAGATCAACTCTTATAAAGTAGGTGAAGAATTTTTAATCATTATAACAACTCCATGAAGGCAAAACAATTTTTTTTTTCTGTGCTCTACAGAGGAAACCAAGAGCTTCATCCAAGGCCACAGGAAATAATCGGCAGTTGCAGCAATTATTCCCCTCTGCAAACCCGCCGGTGTCCGCGGCACACAGTCCATCTCCCCGTGGTCCTTCCTGCTGGCTCTCACACATGGAAAGGCTTTCCAGCAACGGCTCTTTCCTCTTGGGTCTCAGGGCCTCCTCTCCTCCCAGCCACCTGGAGCTCACCAAGGAGCTGAGTGTGGTAACTGCTTGGTTTGCTGGCGATAAAAACGTTGTCCAAGCACCTATAAGTCCAGAAAGCTCGTGACTGCCTTCGGCACAGCCCTGGGCCAGCAGCCTGAGAGGCGAGACTGAAGTGCAGAAGGCTGAGAAGGTGCCAGGTAGATCTATATTTTGAGACTTTACTCTTCCTAGCATTACTAAGCCCAAATAATGGGGCTTCTATGTGTGCAGATTTTGTCTTCACCCTCAGAGTTCGAGTGCCACGTGGGCAGTCACGGAGTTCTGCGTGCGGCCCGGTGACCGGGGTAAACTCAGCACACAGACTGCTGACTCCCAGCCAGCAGTTGCACTGGGGCCTTAAAGGGCCAGGGCCAGGGCCAGGAGGAAGACAGTGACTTTCAGGAAGACAATCGGAAGCTGTCCATGACTGTTTAAAATTCTGCCAGCAGAAACCCAGAGACTCTTCTGATCATCAAGAGCCTCCACCTGAAGGTAGATGGCAAGCAAAGGAGGCAAGCCACTAAAGAGGGGACAGGACGCCCTGAGGCCGAGAGACTGCATGTTTCAGTACCAACAGATTTCGTTTCCAGTTCAGCTAGTTCTGTCCATCAATATCCTGTTTGGTGTGTGTGTCTGGCGGACTCACTGATGATCAAGTGGTCGTGTAAACTGATTTTGGTGTTGGATCCCACAGGGCCTGGCTTTCCCATGAGTTTGTATCTATCAGTTCCAGCATATGACAATATTAACTACCCCATGAAAACTCATGATGAACCTAACGTTTTTTTCTGGTACTTTGAGTTCATTTTGGAAATTCAGGGTTCTGTATCCCAAAGAAGTAAGAAATAGACCCATTATCCCAAGGAAGAGGTCCACTGGGAATACAAATATGGGGACATGTTCCAAAACATATGTTTCTCCTACACTCGTTTCTCAGCTCCACATCCATGTATCTAAACTCCCTTCTGTTCAGTTTATGTTTATTGAGCACCTGCTAAGTCTCAGGCATCATGCTAGGCAGAAGGGATGCTGGGGCTAGAACTCTGCTAACACATTTCTCCTTTGCCACCAGGCTTCCTGCCACCACCAGTAGAGGGCGCTGGAGGGAGCCTGCAAGACCCAAGGACTGAGAAGGGACTTGGCTTTTTCTGTCCCTGTCAGCGTGGCCCCAGGTAGCAGCAGAGGTTTGTTCCAGTGCCTAGCTTTACTCCACGTGCCCAGACCAGCCTCATCACTGAGAGATGCCTGCGCCAACCGAACAGGGCTCTCTGCCGGAGGTCTGAATTCCAGCTCCTCAGAGCCCTCGTAAGCTTCCAGCTTGTGATAACCCCAGATGCTTCCTTTTGTTCTCCTAACCCTACCACCTCCAGCCCCACACCCCCCACTTACCTATTGTGCCCTCCAGCACCCGTCATATTTATTGCTTTTATTAGCTCTTAAAATAATGTATGTGGTTTCTATTTTGCAATAATGGACTGGGACCTAGTGACAATGACCATGGGGTGCGAGTGGGAAAAAAACTTTTCACCATAAAGAAAAAAATATATATTCATTTAATACATACATATCGCATGAACCAGAACGAACTTTTTGCTTTCTGCAGTAGGGCTGTAAACCTAGAGAGAGGCCAGGGAAGTGATGAAATGGAAAAGAAAGATTCCTAATTGTAAATAAGCCTGAATACAAAGGCCCCAGGCTGTGGGCAAGGAAAAGCTGGAAAGAAATCCAATCTCCACATTTTGACACAACTGTTCCTTGGTTTCCTGTTGTCTAGGCATCAGGCATACTGTGGCAAGGATGGTCGATGTTCTCATTAGCAAGGCAGTTATTTCTGCAAGATTACTGTGTACATAAATTCTTGAAAGGCACATCTACAACACATTGATAAGCCCATAAATGCAAACTAAATTCCTTATCCTGAATTTTCTATTCATTTTGACATCACAATGACCATCAAAAGACAGGCCCCAAAAAGCACACAGTGAAAAATTATTACTAGAAGGTCTAGTTCACATCCTTGCTCTAGGGCCTCATTATAAATAACTTACTGTCACTGAAGGAATGGAGAGTTCCGTAAGACATGAAAAGCCTGGAAAGGGTTTTAAATAAATGCCAACATTTAAACAATCAAGACAGTTTCAAAGTCCAGGGCTATTGAAATGAGCAATATATATTGCCTGGGTGATGTATTATGCTTGTGTTTACAGTTCAGTTGGGAATGTAATTCAATTTCACCTGAAGAGTCATTACAGGGCCAAGCCCAAGAGAAGTGCTTTGGATAAGAGGTGAGAGTTTTCAGTTTTTCCATTTGAAACAAATTATTATTTCTCTGTTTAGGACATCACCTAGGCAATTCCTTTCATGATTTGTAGCACTCTTGAGCAATTAAAAAAATTTATAAGATGAAAGAAGTAGGGGACGAATGCCAAATCCAAAACAATCCATGGAAGGCTGGAGAACCCCCAGAGAGCACTACTGTCTCAGACAGAAGGCGAAGTAATCCCGTCTGCTCAAGGAAACATAAATGAGCAGTGAGGGTGCATTGCAGCAAGAACATTATTACCCAGCAGAGGCCACCTGCTAAACACACATTTTATCTCCCAACAAGCCTCCTTAGAGGAAATGGGAGCAAACACGTCCCTCCTGAAGAGATGGAGAAATGTCACCTGGCAAATGTCTTCACTGTGGCACAGGGCCACCTTCCCTTTTATTCCCCTTACCGCCCATTTAGTTCAATCAGGGAGGAGAAGAACCTATTTGTTATATATTTTTAGATATGACAGATGATGCCTGGAACTGGCCAGGGGAGAAGGTCCCTGCCCTCTCAGAACAGCCCCTGCATATCCTGGCCAGGTAGGTTTGTTAGCCAGAGCACTGTCCCAATACACCAAGGTTGCAGGTTCAATCTCTCTCTGGTCAGGGCACATACAGGAAGCAACGAATTAATGTATAAATAAATGGAACAAAAAAATGATGTCTCTCTCTCTATTTTAAAAAAAATTTTTTAAAAAAGAACAGCCCTTGCATTCCCGGGCTTACATACCATCCAGGCCATTGTGATGGCTGTAGTTTCTTTTCCCCAGAATGCTCAGCGACGTGTGATTCGGGGTGGTTAGCATCCGCTTGGTAGTTGGGGTTTGCAGACTTGGTGTAGATCGGATTACATTAGGTTTCTTCGAAGGATGGATCTCTGACAGAGGGGGAAAAAGTTTTCTCAACTCAGAACATGGTATTAAAAATCTGTGTGAACGTCACTGGCTAAGAGGCACATGTCTTATCTCTTAATGAGCCGAGAGTTCCTTACGAGCCAGCCTGTTTTTCCAAGGACTTGCATAATTAATCAGCGTCAAGTGCTGCTCCCATGACTGCTTTACTTATCAAAAGGGAGTGGGTTCTTCCCTGTTAGCTGGAGCTTCATGTTGTCAGTACGAAAAAAAAAGAAAAGAACCACTATAGAAGGTCACTCAAATACAAGCCTTACCAAGGGAATAATAAGGCATCTGACTCTTCAAGGTATTAGCAATCCAGAAGTTGTCTAGAGAGGTAGCCTCCGAGAAACTACTTTTGTGTTCTACCAAACCAGTGCTGAACAAGTTAACAGATCTGGTGGAAAACAGAATTCCTCCTCTGGCTCTGCAAGCAGGGCCTAGGACGCAGGGCCTAGGACCCGGGTCCTTCACTCCCAGCCCAGAGCATTTTGACAGACATGAAATCTGACACCAAATTCCAAATACCAGAGCCAAGAAGCAGTACATAAAAGCTTCAACCGAGGATGCATCATCAAACCATAATGTGCATGTGGTACACGTGTGTTTAAGTGAAGTATGTTGTTGTCAGGCACACGGCCCAGAACCGTTCACTTTCTGGACGGAGTAGATGGACAAAAATTGCAATACTATAGGTAGTGGAATTTAAGGGCTTCCAGGGAGAAACCTGCTCACTAATTCTGAGTCAACACCCAGTGTGCCAAGTATGTACAAGCCACCCTGTCCCCCCAAGTGAGGGCCAAGAAAACAGCCTCACTTACTGAAATTTAGAAAGAGCCTTCATTGAGTGTTGTTAGAATCATATCTTATTCTGGTCAAAATCCTGCACTTGCCAAAATTGAGAAATGGACCAAGTACTAACCAAAATATAGTGATTTTTTTTTTCAACATGGTGTCAAAGGTCTGGGGACCTCATTTTAAATTACAACCTCCATACTCTATGCTCCATCCAGACCAAACCAGCCTGCGTTCCCTAAGCTTTTCACATCCTTAATTCATTAAAGCCTTTGTTTATTTGCTTCTCTTGGCCTCATAAGGGAAAAATAGTATTTTCCTGTTTTTCTATCAACTCAAATCCTATGTATCATTCAAGGCTGAGATCAATTATTACTTTCTTCATGTAGGCTGCCCTAACACTCATCAGAAATAACTGCTCCTCCTCCAAGTGCCCAATGCCTATTACCTGTAATTCTTTTGTGGAATCCCTTTGTTCAACTGTCCTAACCTGTGTGCTCTCCCCACCAGACGAAGATTTTTGAGAGCAAGGTCTCACTCATCTTGGTGTCCCCTAACCCACCTAGAGAGTGTCTTGTGCACAGTAAATACTCAGAAGCATGTTCTGTAGGGATGTGGTTCAGCTAGCAGGATGGCACAACCGGGAGCATATCTGGTAGTGACCGAGACCAGCTTGCCCACAGGAGGAACGCACAATTGCCGTGGGAAGGCTGACTGAGGTGCAATGCTATATCCTATCTTTGATGATCAGAAACTTTCCCTTGCAGGTGGGAAGGGGCTTCTAGGATTAGCTCCTGCAAGGGCAGACAGACAGCAAACTTCAAGGACCTAACCACTATGACCTAGGTCATGTCGATGATAACCATGTGATGTTTTCGGGGGCTCTCAAAGCAACTCTTTAGCCCCCTGGGAAGAAAGCAGGAAATAAGGTGGCAGACTAACATCAAAGAGGAAGCTGTGAGCTTCTGACTCCTAGCATGCTCTGGTGAGGACCAGATAATAGATGAAGCTCAGGGCTATGCTTTGATTCTTAAAAGACTGGATGTCTAAAGTTTGAATACTTCATTAACTATAAATTCTGGCATAGTAATCCAGCAGTTCAGTGTAACTCTTCGACTACATATCTCACTTTTACTGAGAAAGTGGAAAGGCAAGAATATAAAAAGTGCCTCAAAATGCCATTATAGCTTCTAGGTATATCAGGAAGCTTTGCAAAAAAAAAGAGAGAGATTATTGAAAAGACATCTTTTTTGCACTATTGTTAATTGTGGTATTTCGACATGTAAATGAAACCATCATATTTAGCAACTTCCAGAAAGTAATACAAATGCTCCTCTTTCAGAGTAACCTTAATTGGCACATCAGAACTATGTATTTTTTAAAGGCAGATTAAAAATCAGTTTTATCTTACAAAAAAGTAGATAAACCAATCCTTTTCTATTTAAAGGAAGGCGTAAGGTGGGTTAGAAATACTGGAAGGATCTAAATCAAAATACTAAGAGTGTTCATTCTCTAATAATTTAATGACTCTCATTTTAATTTAATCTGTATTTATATCCATAAATACACATTACATTTTTATTCAATTTTTTTTTTGGTAAAAGTAAACATATCCATAATTGTGTATATTGGGTGTGTTTGGGGAATAAAAATAAAAGTTTCTAAAACAAAATAAATTGACTATATATACCAAGGTATCCAACCTCAGCTATTTGAAAGGCTAGAATTTGGTTCAGAATAGCCAAATATCTGTAAGATACAGAAATCGTTGAGTTTTTCTGCTATTAGAAAACACCCACCTAGATACCCAATGATGCATGCCAAAGGCTTCCTAGTGCTTTTGCTTTTCAGCGGACTTCCCGAGAGGTCGGCGTGTCTGTCTGCATCTGGGAAGAGAGAGAAACACGGAGACAACCCATGAGGCTGATTTCTCTTCCCACACTGCACACGCTGCAGACACAAGAGGTGCGAGTGCACGCCATCCACCTGCGTGACTTCCTTTCGAGTTTCTGGTTCCCGACTACTGAGTGAGGCATTTACCTGGAGAACACTTGTTTCAAAGCCCCACATGAGCGTGGCTAACACACACCTCACACACACTCTCCCTGTGCATGCCCCTCTGTACAGCAGTGGAAATACGTCTCCTTTCCAGCCATGGCTTTTCTACATTGAAGTAAAAAATTTCCCATGGAATAATGAGGCTGAATCAATCCTAATGTAGTATCGCTCTGGCATGGAAGACAAAAGTGACAGCTGACAAAAGTAACCCATTCGGCCACCCCGACCGAGCTGGAGTGGTTTTCCACTGGGGAGTCCTCATCTAGCTTGGTGAAACCCAGTCTCATTAAATGACAGCCTCACAAGGGCAAACATAGGTCATTTGGTTTTATCATCGGTTTTCCAGCCTTCACATCCTACCATGATGTCATTAGTGCTGAGATTTAAAAGGTCACCTGTATGCAGAGTATTTCATCCAACAGAATCAGTCAGATGGGTATTAGGTGATAAAAGCTTGCATCGCACTCCTCACACCCTACTATAAGAGATTTCAGACAGAGAAAAATAAAGCACACAGTATAAACACTCTGCAGTTTAATCAGCCGTCATTACAACAGAAGAGTGGATGCAGAACAAAACTGCCTGTCCTGCTGGAGCTGTTAGAGTCTGAAGGGACACAAAAAATGGGTATTAAAGTTTTTTTTTAAATTTGCAGACTTTGTCACAAAGCTTAACTTTGTTTATGCCTTTTGCCACCTTCAAATATCGGACAAGAATGTCCTACAGGCTTTCTGATGAGAATTTGTTCTTTCAGAGGCTGAGACCACATTTGTAGGTATACAGACAAGAAATTTCCTTTGACATCCATAGGAATTCTCTGACTACTAAAACATGCAATTCAAGCCCTCGCTGGTGTGGCTTGGCTGGTTGGAGCATGGGACTGGGCACTGAAAGTTCGCAGGTTCGATTCCCTCTCGAGGCACATATCCAGGTTGCAGATTCGGTCCCTGGTTGGGGTGTGTACAGGAGGCAAAGGTTTCCCTCTCATATAGATGTTTCTCTCTCCCCCTCCCTCCCTCTCTCTCTCCAAAATCAATAAATGTATCCTCGGGTGATAATAAATTTAAAAAATAAAATAAAATGCACAATTCAATCTGGAATCTCAAATAATCTGAAGTTAAAAAACTTTTTCATAAGCTCTAGTCCTTTCCCCTGGGGAACTCTTTTCTAATGTCTATTAAACAGAAAAAGGTGGGAAAATAACACTTTTTAAAATATTAAAATAAAATACAAAGGACAGAGATCCTCAAATAATAGGAATCTGATTATGTATCCCAAACACTAGCTAATTATTATTCAACCACTGACAACTATAACGATCCCCATTCTTTTCCTCCTATTCAGCTGATTTCCTTTAGGAGAAAAAAATTACGAAGTTATGAAGCTTTTCGCCTGTTGTTGAGTGATAGTGAAGATACAGGTGGAAATAAAATAAGCATGTTTTGGATGAGTAATCTGAATGAGTAATCTGAAAAGCAGCCCAAATCCTGCAAGGACCAAACACCTGTCAAATTACTGAGTTAATACTAAATAATAATTCCTTCTCAATATTATTCACTCATTTAAAATTCAAGTTCTATTTGGGGTGAGGACAAGAGAAATTTGTCTCCTTCCTATTTATAAAATAAAGCCTGAGTGCACCATCTTGGTTATTTCCTGAATGTTCTGGACGAAGGCAATCGCTGCATTACTGGTAATCTGATTAACTTTGCTCTTCGCTCCAGTCCTTTAGGCTCAAAGGAAAACTGCCGACATGGCTGCAACTGATGGATTCCCATACAACCATCATCACCTTGACAAGATCAACAAACCCATGAAAGGGGTCACCAACACAACTCCCAAAGGTATTTCACTTTAAACTAATGTTTTTAATTTCTCATTAAATTAGCTGGAGTAATTATGTGATGTTTCCAAGTAACAATTTACAGCACCTGAGTGGGGGAGCAAAGCTCTTTAGAAGGATCCGTATTTCACTAATCCTCATTATATATATTTAAAAACAATTTTTTATTTTCACCTGAAGATAAAAATTTATTTATTTATTTATTTTACTTTTTTCATTGCTCTTATTTTTTCATTGCTTTTAAAGAGAAGAAGGGAGAGAGAGAGAAACTTCAACGCAAGAGATGTTGGCTGCCTCCCATATGCACCCGGATCGGGGATCTAAGTGCCTGGATCGGGGATCGAACTGCAACCTTTGGGTAACTGGGCAATGCTCCCAGCAACTGAGACACACCAGCCAGGGCAATCCTCATTATATTTTAAATACAGCAAATGGTGACACAAATTATCCATCTCAACTATAAAGAAATTGGGAGGAACAGCGCTAAAACTACCTAGTCGCTGTTTAACATAAAAATTGCAGCCAGTGACGTACAAATGGCAAAAACACATCCCACCCTGAGGGCATGATCACAAACAGGATTATTGGGTCCGTACTTGGTTGGTTAAGTAGAACCTTGGTCAGCTCTTAAGACCAGGCCAGTGGTGCCACTTGTCAGTCCTCACTCCCAAACTATTCACTTAACTATTTAAACAGAGAGAACTTTGTTGGTGAGCTTTAAAAGGGCACAGATAAAGAAAGCAACCTGAAAAACGCCTAGAGAACCCGAAGGAACTGAAGTCTGCCCCGAGGGAGGGAGAACATGCGCACCTCACTCACGCTACCTGACTGAACACAAGGCCCAGATCGTTGGATTCCAAGAGCACGATCTACATCTCAAAGTAAACCTGGAAAACACCATCACTTTCATTGCAACTCACAGCCATGTTTTTAAACTGTTTTGGAAATATTAAGGGGACAAGTAAAAAACTGCAAAAAGTAAACCCTAAATTAAACTTCACAAAAACATCTCACATGGGCTTTCAAAATCGCTGTCAAAATAAAATGATCCACAGAACTCTTTTAGGCAACATAGAGGCATTTCTAAACAAGACACAAAGCCCAGGAGCCATTTAAAAAACCAATAAAGTCAACTATGTTTTAAAAAATTGGGCAAATTCATCATAAACGAAATCAAAGACAAAATGGGGAAATAGCTGTGTCACATATCACAGATGAAGAGCTCGTTTCCTTATAATATAGAAAGTTCCCACGAGTCAT
Source organism: Glossophaga mutica (assembly GCA_039655065.1). Classification (NCBI taxonomy): domain Eukaryota; kingdom Metazoa; phylum Chordata; class Mammalia; order Chiroptera; family Phyllostomidae; genus Glossophaga; species Glossophaga mutica. The sequence continues at coordinate 143,692,704 of CM077308.1, forward strand.
TAAGACTTTTATCCAATAGAGAACAGGAGAGGGGCAAACACAGTTGACAGCAAAGGAATGCACATGGTTTTCAAATATACGCAGATCTCTATTTCACTCAAAAAGAGAAATGCAAGGTAATGTAACTCACTTGTCACCTGCTAGGAAACACTGCCGGCAAGCTCCCAGAGAAACAGGCATCTCGAGACACAGTGCGGGTAGTGTGGATTGTGTGTGTCTGAAGGAACCTGAGCAGCAGCTAGCAAAATGCAAAGTGCGTGTTCCTTGACCCAAATGGTTTACTTTGAGGAGTCTATCCTATAAGATACATTCACATTTCACGCATCAGGATGAGGTATCAATACAGGGATATTTGTTGCAGTATTACTTAGAAAATGATTGGAAATAACTTAAAAATTCTTAGATTAGCCTAATCTAGCTTTTAAAAAATTAATTTAAATTAACCTAGTTTATTTTTTAAGAAACGAATCCAGACACTGGTGACAGAGGTCCCCTCCAAAGGTGGGAATGGTGGAAAGGTTTGTAACCACTTCTGTATCTTTTGAAAAATTTGATGTGACCCTCCAAAAGCAAACTGTATTACCAAAAATACCAAAATAATGAAAAACTGTTCTTTCCTAATGTTATTTCTTCAAATTACACAGAAGTTCATACAATTATTACTAACTTTTGCTGAGACATCTCTAGAAAAACTCAGTGAATACATTAACAAATTTCTTACGAATAGGGGGCCTTGGGATGCTTCCAAGTTGAATTAGCATCTTCGAACAGAAAATTTAAAAAATGGCTCCAGGTTGCCTCTTGAAGAACTTCATACTGGGGAATGCTGGGGTCATTCTAGCCTGCTGCGGGATCTACTCAGAAACCACGTACTGACCCATGCAAATGGTCCACTTCTGGGCCCGGCTTCATCTACAGAATGCTGCTGATACACCTACTTCTTCCTCTGTTTCTGAGGATCCTGAATCTCAAATTGTAACCCTGAGCTCATCAGGTATTGGGTAATTTACTGATCTCTTTGGTGAAACCATCTGGTAACTTGGTGGAAATATCTGATGGCAGTAACAGAGCAAGAATCCCATGATCATATCCTGGCTTTTTCAATAAGGGGAGGGATGTCAAGGGGGAGAAGGGACGGGTTGTCTGCAACTTGATGCTGCACAACCATGTTGTCAGTCCATGAATCTCGCCGAAGACACGGTACTTAGTGCAATGCTTGGTTCTGGGTCTACCAGTGCATTGTAAATAAGCACTCCAGCCTGCTGGAGCTTTATAATTTTAAATCTTGAGGTAAAATTATTGAGAATCCAATTCTGTATGCAACTCAACCAATGAAACTAAATACAAAATAAAATGTTCCTTGAATCTCATCACAATAAATGACTGTTCTTTTATTATTACTGTATCTATATTTATGGAAATAGAATACATGTAATTTAATCATCTTTTTTTTAGTAGCATGGCCTTTGAATTGAGAGGAAAATATTAAAATGAGGTTACAGAAAGTTACAATTCGCTGAATAATCAAAGTAAAGACAATTTACAAATTCACTGAGAAATGAATAGAAGAGCCCCAGGAAGCAAAAGCTTCCTCAGTAGCCAATTTAGTTGGTGATGGTTTCTTTTCCATTCATAGGAACAAAGATGATACTGGATTCCAGCTGATTTTAATGGAAGAATTTCATTCATTTTCTTTCTCAAATATTTTATTGTTCTTTTTATTTAAGAAATTATATATAAAAGTATGTGCTTTATTTTATTTTTTAAGATTTTTATTTATCTTTTTAGAGAGACGGCAAGGGAGGGAGAAAGAGAGGGAGAAAAACATCAATGTGTGGCTGCCTTTCGCACACCCCCAACTGGGGGACCTGGCCGGCAACCCAGGCATGTGCTCCGACTGGGAATCGAACCTGTGACCTTTCGGTTTGCAGGCTGGCACTCAATCCAGTGAGTTACACCAGTGAGGGCTAAAAGTATGTGTTTTAAATCAGCTAAGCAGCTTAGATGGATATAAATATTCCAGTTCCTTAAAAGGGATTTTTAAAAGGTAAAAATAGCATAAATCCATAAACTCAAGAAATGCTAGCACAAAACCTCAGTATAAACCTAAATTCTCAAATATATATGGATCTAATGTAGCTGAATTTTCCCTCTATGGGACTCAGAAGGTACTACCAATTTCCACTCCCTTCACAAAGCACTTTTGCTTTTCTTCTTATAAATCCTTTAAGATTTAAAGCTGTTCAACTGTTCTGCTGAAAACTATCTTTAGGAACAAAATGTATTTCAATCATTACTCCTTTTACGGATACCCTCTTTAAATCAAAATAGAACATCTTGTAATAAGATCTTTCTTATCTCCTAGATAAAGAAAAAGCATCTACTGACTAGCTTTAGGACTTCCATGTCTTCGCCAGGTGGCAAGTTTTCTCATCCTTTACAGGAAAAAAGTTGCATGGCTCGAACCCGCCAGCCAGGCACTTGACTGAAAGTGGCACCGCTGGAGGCAGAGCTAGCATGCAACTTCGGGACACATTTAGGGGCACATGGTGATAACAGAACAGTCCACAATTCATTGATACATATGACCTTCAAAAAAAAAAGAAAGAAAGAAAGATAAGCAAGACTGAATGCACTGCAAATGAGTACTAAAGCCATGTAAATGCATGTGGTAATACAGATGATGCATGATTATGAAATGAAGACTGGACTGTACAAATAGGAAGGCTGCTCAACCACAGATTTGGACACTAGCTTGTAGAAACTAAATGTGTGTTTTCAAAAAATTCACCCAGAAGACTTTAAAATTCATTTATAATATGCTAACTCTTCTAAGAAATCTAGCGTTTGTTATAAAGGACGGTGAATTTCCAAAATATTGTATAACTGTACAAGGCAAAACATGGTTTATATAAAGACATGCGATTTTTAATTAGTGAAAATTGGCAAATTTTATTCAAACCTAATGAATTCATGGAAGACTGGACCGTGTGTCCCGGAGTTTCCTGTACCACCACCCGCGGGGAACATGTAGAGACTCTCCCTTCCAGGTCCAAGGGCCTCAACCAGAGCTACGGAGGCAATTCCGTCAGAAAGCCCCGCTGGGCGGGACCCCCTCCCACCAATCTTTGGCTGAACACTACTCTCTCATAAAGGCTGCAAAGGTTTTAATGTTTTCTTTTCAGGTTGGCATGATACAAATGGCAGCAGACAAAAACAATGTTAAAAAAATAAACCAAATAAAAGGCTGTACACAAGAACTTAAGTTTATTGCAAACAAAAACAAAAACAAAAACAAAACGAGAGAGAGAGGGAAAGAGAGAAAATGGTCAGAAGCACAACACAGAAGGTTAAGAATTTAAAAGCATCTTACATTCTGCCCTAATGGCAGCATAGTTAATAGGAACAAACGGCCGTCTCGCTGCCTGCCGCAGCCGGAGGGAATTTTTGCAGACCTGACGAGCAAATTTTGTGAAACACGTAGTGTGAAGGAAGAAGGCCTGGCGGGTCTTCACAGCGGACTTTGGGCTCCCAGTGTTCCGGACCGGCATCCCCTGCATGGCCTGGCGCGACACGTGGCTGCGAACACGGGGGTCCTGCGGGGTCAGACACCAACAAACGTGTAAAGAACAGGGCTGGTCAAGCGCAGTGCTGTCTGCATGATGCTCAAGGGAAAGTGCTGTTTTTAAATCTTCCACCGAAGCATCTATAACTTCATATGCTGCCCTAGAGAATTAAAAAGTGTGTATTTTTGGAAAGAAGGTGGGGACATAGAGAAGAAAACTGGGTTTGGAGTTGGGGGTGGGCATCTGTGTGATCCTACACTTTTGTTTTTAAAATTGACCCCAACATCCAGAACTACGTTCACAATAGTAAAGAACTACCAATGGGTTAATTAGATTGTGTGTATGTCTGTTTTAAATACTGAAGGACTCCTGAGATCCTGTTAGTGCTCAAATAGAATAATCTCCCTCTGGTAGACCTGGGTGCTTGGTATCTGCTAATGAGAATGATGCCAAATCATATTTCAACTATTGTTCACCGCAAGATTAAGTCCACACCTCCTTGTGCCTCCTATGAGAGCCCAGGAATAGAATAAATGTTCAGTTTGTTACTTTATGTAATAAGACAGATTTTCAGTAATGCTCTACTTATACTGAGGCCTCCTACCCACATTGTTCTTTTGTCTCGGTAATCTCACAAGACAAATATTTTGAATATCTGAAAAGATGTGATTTGTCCCTGCCCCTCTCTCCACACCCACCCTGAATATCATGGTGCTTTGTTTAGCTATAAAAATAGCTTTGTTTGCTTTTAAATTATCTAACACTGTAATTTTGTTTTCAAGGACTGATCCAGGCACTGAAAAACACGACATTCCTCAAGGTCAAAAGGACTATGGCTCGTGTACCTCCGTAGGTGGGCTGGGAGACAGCTTCTCCTCTTCTGACTGGGTAGGCATTTTCAGGCCTCCATATTTTTTCCAGTAAAGCCAACAGGTTGCACACAGTCTACACTGCATGTTAGGTGGGCCCCAAGAATACCACTGATGAGACTGTGTAGCTAAAGACGGAGGAAAAGGAAGAAAACACAAAGGATGCTATAGAATTTGTAACATCAATATATATAATCAAGTATTTCCAAAAAATATTCCTAATGTTCTTTCAGTTTACAATTTTATTTTTTCCCCACCTTACAAGCCAAACATGAAAGTCTAATACATACCTATAGTTTTCAAGACTCAGAATTCATTAAAAACCATTATATACACATATATACATATATAATATATACATACACGTATCAACCCAAGTGCCTGTGGCATCTATTTAAGACAGGCTAGTAGGTGAAGTATCCTATATTATATGTTGTGCCGCTGAGGGAGTTTTTGTTCATTAAAAACATTTTCTGTTGTGTACATTTCTGGAAATAAGTACCAGAAAGGTAGTATTTAAAGTCTAAATCCAGGTTTCCAAACCTATGGTTCAGAAACAACTCAGAGTGTACGGTGCTCAGAGGGGCCTCACTGACAGAGGCAGGAATGTGACAGAAAAGGTATGTTTTTCATTTCTTTATTTTAATCAATAGACAAAATAGTTATTTTAAATTTCTTCCTTTAAAAAACAGATCCTTTCAAGACTAAGTCCGTATCAAGTGAGTGTATGTAGCTGAGATTCACAGCATGCTTCAGATGTAGTAACTCGGTAGATTTTATCACATAGCTGAACACTGCAAACCTGTGTTAGTGCTGCTCTTCAGCTTAAATTACTGCCATGACACATCAAGTGTCCCCATCCGAAGTCAGAAAACAATGACACCAAACCATTTAAGTTAATGAGGTGTGTAAAAACTATTATTATAATTCTGTCAATCTGCCTTGGAATATTCTTCCCCTGATCTGTGAGACACAGCAGATCAAATGTTCAAACAGCACAGCAAGGTGTCAGCTAACACTCACAAACCAATGGAAAAAAGGAAAATGTAGTGATCATTGCAATCAAACTGTCTGTTAGTTTATTGAGAGTAATACTGTGCACTCATCATGTATTATTTTTTGGAGGACTCCTTATATGTAGCAGCCTAAAAACCTTTCCTCTCATAATTTAAAAACAGTAAGTTGATTATTGAAAAACACAGATTACAAGAACTCTGCATATTAAGCATGGACTTATTTTGGATTCTGAAAACAAAATTTTATTCTTACTTAAATATACATTTTTACCCAAACTAAGACACATCATTTAATATTTATCAACAAACATCTTTCTCCATATATAATTAACTAATGATTAGTTAAAAAGTGACAAACAGAAAACACCAAATTATTTCTATAATGATAAATCTTACATGTATATTATATTAAGATATATTTTATGATAGGAATTATTTTAAAATAGTAATATGAAATAAATATTATAAAATTAAAATAGCTTATTTATCATGCAAGCATAAAAATGGCAGAATAATTATTAAAATGGATATGTAAGATTATATATGTGTAAAGGAATTTGTAAATAAAAAATAAGACAGATTAAGTCGTATCATTTATCTGCAGGATTCTTTTTATCTTTATTTAAATATAAATGTACTTCGAAATCTAAGAATTCCCAATTCAAAGACATTTGTGATGCAATCCATGTAAAATCTTGACCAAAAAGAAGCTAATTTTCCACAAACTGTTTCCCCTTGTACTCCCAGGGCACGGAAAATGGTTAGACATGTACCACTGCTATGAAGTCATCAATCTGTCTGGCTCCCACCTGCCTTGGTTTCAGGGGAGAAATCACATGTTTGGTTCTAAAAGCCGTTGCTAATGCTGAAACCTGGTGTGCAGCAGAGTCACGAATGCCCTCATTCCTCTGTCCTCAGGGCAGCAGGCTAGGCTCTATCCCCCCCCCACCCCGCCCCGACCCAAGAGCTGCTGAGAGACAAAAACTAGGCACTACATACACGTTTAATAACGTGTTTCTTTAGTTTTCTTCCCTCTCCCACTCCAGGATACTTTGGTTGGAAGAAACATAGATAATAATGTTACCAATACCTCATTAAGAGATCAGGTTGTTGTTTGTGATTTTAAATAAATATAAAAAGTATATCGACTCTGTACCGATTCATTTCACTAACCCTATATATATACATACATATATAATACTGCCAGCCTCTGGTAGGTTTTAGACAGGGAGGAATAAATTGGGACCCTAAGGCATGGCCAGTGGGGCTCAGTTAGAGCGTTTCTCGTAAACCAAAAGGTGTCAGGTTCAATTCCTGGTCAGGGCACATGCCTACGTTGCAGGTTTGGTCGCCAGTCAGAGTACATGTGAGAGGCAACCAATCTGATGTCTCTCTCCCTCCCTTCCCTTCTCTCTAAAAAATAAAGGAAAAAAAAATCGGGACCCTGAGGCCAAAAGCAAATACCACAGAATAGCATCATCTCCCAAACCTCTGCTCTGAGGGAATCTGGTCTGAGGACCACACACAGATCTTTTCTACAGAATTATTTGTAGCCTTTAATTTGTCAAAGTACACTGAGAAACTCCAAAGGGGATTTGGTATATTTCATGGGACCATGGTTTGCACACTGCCAATGAACAACTCCAAATGCAGCTTAGCTAACAATGCCGCCTGTGGATACTCACACACACAGGTCTCCAGAGAAGCAAATCAAAGGAAACCCAATGCTTAAACACTCAGTGTCCAGGCGGAAGGGAAGGATGGACATCTAGTCACTCCAAGGCCACATTATCCTGCCTTCTCTGCAGTGCTGTCCTCACGTACCTCCCACCAGCACAGCTGCCTGCATGTCACTGAAGACAGGCTTCATGTGAGAAAATAAAGCCCCGCTAGAGGGAACTTACCATAGCAGCTCTCACAGGCGCGCCCTAAGAGGGGGTTCTGCGGCTGGAACGTGGTCCCCACAGCTCCATTCACAGCACCAGGTTTGCCATTGCTGGTAGATATTTGGTTGGGATTTGGTTTGCTGCTTTCAATGAAATGTAAAGTAAAGTCATAAAAATGACTTGTACAAAAACAAGGCAAAAGGTTCTACATTTCATTACTGATTTATGTGAACTACACATAAACACATTTGAATGTTTGGTAAAGAAGAAATACACTGGAAAAGTGAACCCAGAACAGCTGGTGATGCTCAGTTGGTTCGACACCAGCCAGCAGACCGACAGGTCACCAGTTTGATTCTGGTCAAGGCACATGTCTGGGTTGTGGGTTCGGTTCCCAGCTGGGCACATACAGAGGTGACCAATTGATGTTTCTCTCCCTCTCTTTCTCCCTCCCTTGCCCTCTCTCTAAAATCAAAAATTAAAATTAAAAAAAAAAAAGTCAAACCATTTATCTTTACAAAACAAGGCTATATACAAACCAATCTCTTATGCCCGACACAAAAATCTCCCAAGCCCTATCTCTTCTCCACCCAAATACCATTTCTTTACGACGCCCTCAGATGCTTTTGAAGATGTAAGTTATTAAGCTTTATCAGATATTGCCAATTCTCCCGAGGAAATAAAACACTTTTATGGATCACATAAATTAAGCCAAAGGCCATGTGCCGTGTCTGGAAAAAACCACTGTGCCGCTCCTGCCGACTCTCGAGGGGGCTGTGCAGCAGCAGCACCACCCCCCCCCCCCACGTGTGCTGGGCGTCCGCAGGGCGCCTCCGGAGGTCAGGCAGCACTTCAGGAGCGTCTGACGGCTCGTGGTGCTAACTTCTGTTATGTCCGAGCTTCTTTGAGGAAGATTACACAGCATTCAAAATTAGAAAAACCAATCAATGTATTTTGAGGTTTTTGTCTTCAAGAAAAAATTTTAGGAGGAAAAAGGTAACATCTATCAGAAGTGTACATGCACATTTCCCAAAGGCCATACCTCCCCAGAAACACATAGCCCAGATTACCTGCATGCTTGCTGTGTGAACATGGCTAACTCGTCCCCACCTAGGGTAGGCTAAATCCCCTGGCTCACAAGCCACGCCCGATAATATTGGGTTGGCCAAAAAGTCTGTAGGGTATTTTCTGAAAAACGAAAAGCACATTTTTCATTTCCATCAATTACTTTATTGATCTGGATATTTTGAGTATGTGAGCTATCTCCTGTGTGGTATAACATGGATTGTCATCAATTAATGTCTCGATCTCATCACTATCAATTTCAACTGGTCTACCATCGTCCAGTAAATCTCTAGCACAAAACTTCACAAACCACTTTTGACATGTTCAATCAGTCACAGCACCTTCTCCGTACACTGCACAAATCCTTTTTTTTTTGTTTTAGTTGCGATTTTACCTTTCTTGAAATAATAAAGCATAATATGCCAAAAAAAATTGGGTATTTTCTTCCACCTTCAATATTAAAATGGCTACACAAAAATTCACCGATTTTGATTTTTTTTAAATAAATGCATGCTTATGTGACAGCTGTCACAATATAAGCTAACAAAACTGTTTCAAATGAAGTTAAAGGCAACTAAGTGCTACTAGAGCCATCTCACAGAAGAAACCAAACAAACTTTTTGGCCAACCCAATACTGCACAGGCACACATAATATGCCCTCAATAAACTCAGAATTCATTTAACATGTATTTATTCAGTGCCTGACCCAAAAGAGCTTTCATGTCTATTTGAGAGAAAGAAATGCTGAATGACTAAATGCTGAATGCTTCTATCTTCCGTGGTGACTAAAGTAATGGGAGATCACTACTACAAAGACACTTGGAGTTTCCACACTGAGTCAGCTCAGAAGTATCCTCTTTGCCATTTCGCATTCCCACAGTTCCAATTACCAGCAAAAGCTTAGCACATAAATTTGGCCTGGTGGCAAATTAAGATTTCTTCCTGGCTTTGTTACTGTAACTCCTGGTGAAAAACCTCTACCACCCCCAGATGAAATCATTTAATCTCTGAGCGCTCTGAGGTCACTATTCTATACAAAGGGCTATTATTTACATTTCTAACCTGTGCCAAACAAATTGGTCTTAAAAACACATTTTAAGCCAAAAAAAGTATGTCTCTTCTTACAGTTTTCATTTGGAAATGTACAAAATGAAAAGTGGTGATCTAGAATGACTAGGATTTCCAAGGGACATAATATTTCTGATTTTAAAAATCTGCTACAGATAAACAGACGTGCTGGCCCCTTGAAATTATATGACCTTCCAAAAATATAAAAATTTCTGACATTTAACCTGTGGCTAAACATATGTGGGGAAAAAGAGCTAATACAAATTTACAGTTGAGCTGTCTGAAAAGAGTAAGAGTAAACACAACTCTAGCTGTCCACTTGAATCTAGAACATTACTTGACCGAAAAACCTACCAACCTTAATAATCATTACAAAAGGTAAACAAGTGTGCAGAGACTGAATACAGACACATGAATTACTTAAACTATGTTCTGCAAAACCAAGAACCTACAGGTTAATTCTTAGGGGAGAAATGATTGACGCTAATGTGACCGTCTGAATAAACTTTCACTCTAAGCCAAACATATGAAAAAGGTTTCAAAGTCATATCACATGAAACTGCCCTTCTTTTATCTGATCGCAAATCCCTCCTCCCTGCATCTTCGCTCCTGGGCCCACCCCTCCTGCCCTCCTGATTCCCTTTCTTGGACCCGTCTCACTAACATGTAACCTATTTTAAAAACTCGCAAGTTTCTCCACCCCAACCTACTCTGCAAAGCTGAGAGCTCTCTCTTGCCTGTCATTTCCAGCCAGGTTTCTTCAAATCTTCACTGTATGCAGCTTCCTGGCTCACCTGCCGTCCCCACCACTACATTAAAGATCACTGATGACCTCCGTGTTGCTCAATTCCCTGGCTATTTTTCACCAGCATCTAACACTGTTCATCTCTTTTGCTCCTTGAAACACACTCCTCACTCAGTTTTGATGATAATGCCCTTACCTAACCATCCTTTTATAGCTTTCATACTTTATCTGACATATAAATACGTGATTTAAGCTTGGTCTAAGGCACTCTTTTCTTATTGCTCCTCATAAGAAATCTCATCCATGGTTTAAGACACAGTATTATGTGCTGATGAAGCCCAAATTTGTATCTCTAGCCCAGAACTTTTCCCTGAGTTTAAGACCAATATATCCGACAATATATTCAACGTCTCTATGGACACGACAAACTCAGAACGACCTGATCTTGTTCTCTGCCACAGTTTCTTAGCTTGGCAAATAGCACAGCAAACCACACAGCTGTGCTAGCAGAAACCTGGCATTCAACCCTGACATGGGCCCTCCACCCCTAGAACGCTAGTCAATCACCCCCAGGCCAACCCCCATTTCCAGGGCCACAACTCTAGGTCAACCTACTACCATCTTTCCTCCCCCAAAACTTCACAACTGGTCTCCTTACATCCACTCTTACTCCCTTCCCCAAACTATTCTCCAAAATATAGCCAGTGATCTTAAAGTATAAATTTGATCATAATACTTCTTGTTTAAAATCCATTTCCACTCTTCATCAGATGGACGAACCCCTGGCCCTTGCCTACCATACCAGCCACAGAAGAGCTATTCTCCCTCTTGGTACTTCTCACACTGGCCGACAAGCTGTTTGGCATCTTCCTCCCCATATGAGAACGCAGCCTGTCTTCTTAACCTTTCTACCTCTAGCACTGAGCTGAGTGCTCTGCACAGAGAAAACTGCCAGATTCAAAAGACTGATAGTATGAAATCATTCTCAATATGTTATTTGTTTTTAAATATTCTATTTCAGAGTTAACTGGGAAGTTCTTCAAAGGACTCAAATTCTTAATCCAACTCAATAATTCAGCTTCATATATTCTACTGATGTACATGGTTTATGTAACTTCTTCAAGAAGTATGATTAAAAACTGTTTTGAGGTCCAAAAATCACTCACTTGAATCAGGGGTTGGTATAGTAAGATATTTTAAGCTTTGTTGATATCGTAACTCTATTGTAACCACTGAATTCTGCAATTGTAGCACTAAAGCAGACACAGATGACACATAAATGAACAAATATGACTGTTCCAACAACACTTTATTTATTAAAAAACAGCCCTGGCTGGTGTGGCTCAGTGGATTGAGTGCTGGCCTGCAAAACAAAGGGCTGACGATTCGATTTCCAGTCTGGGGCACATGCCTGGGTTGTGGGCCAGGTCCCCAGTGTGGGATGAACAAGAAGCAACCACACATTGATGTTTCCTCCCTCCCTTCCCCTCTCTAAAACAGAAATAAATAAAATCTTCCACCCCCGCTCCAAACAAAAGACAAACAAACAAAAAACATAGCAGGTGCCCTGGCCAGTGTGGCTCAGTTGGTTGGAGCACTGTCCCATATACTGAAAGGCCACAGGTTCCATTCCTTCCACATGACTAGAAGACTAAAAAACCTAGATTGCAGGTTCAATCCCTGGCTGGGCAGCCTGTGAGGGGCGACCAATCAATGTTTCTCCCACCCCCTCTTTCTAAAAGCAATGAAAAAAAAATGTCCTCCAGTGAGGATTTGAAGAAGGAAGGAGGAAGGAGGAGAAAGGAGGAGGAGAAGAAGGAAGAAGAAGGAAGAAGGGAAGAAGGGAAGAAGGAAAGAAGGAAAGAAGGAAAGAAGAAGGAGGAAGAGGAAGAAGGAAGAAGGAAAGAAGAAGGAAGAAGGAGAAGGAGAAGGAAAGAAGGAAGAAAGGAAGGAAGGAAAAGGAAGAAGAGGAAGAAGAGGAAGAAGAGGAAGGAGGAGGTAGCAGGTCAGATTTGGCCCAGAGACTACAGTTCACTGGTCTCTGACTTAGATCAAGGTTCCAAAGTCAATGCAAAACAGAACAGAAACTATCTGGGTTACATGGTGAGTCCTGGTTGAATACACTGGTCCTGTGATGAGATGGCATTGTAAAGTACAAGAAAGCTGGTACGCTTGCTTTTGAAAATCGAAGACACAAATCACTACAGTATTTTCTTTGGAGAGTTATTCTTTTGTAAGTTAGTCAAATAAAATACAAACTTTTCAAAAATATTAGAAGCCATTATGCAAAAGGGACATTACAGCTCTGAATAAAAATTATGGACCCTGTAAATTACATGTTATCTGCTTTGAGATAAAAGATTAGTAAGAACTGTACAATTCATTTTCTAGGAGGCCTCCTATATATAAAAATGTCTTAATATATCAAAATTCAGTAAATAAAAGGTTTAGTACAAAACAACTGTACCTAGCTCCTACAGAGTGAGAAAAATCTTGCAGCAGTACATAGAACTTTGTGGTAAATCTCATTTCAAACCCACCCCGCCAAACCTAGGATAGCACTATACACGTGGTGCACAATAAACTAGATTATCCTGAACAAATACATGATCGAACTCTAAAGATATCAAGAACAAGATTATAAATCATTCAAAACATAGCACATGAAAAGAAAATTGGCATTCATTTTGGTATAACAATGATTTCTAAGTCCAAAGGAAAATGATAGAATGCTAGACCAAGACAATCAAAAGATATTCATTATCATCAAGCATTTACAAAGTATGATTCTACTTCCCTTCCCTAACCATTCTTCTAAGCAAATAACATGAAATTACTATACCCCAAAAGGGCAATGCGCATCACCCAAACAAAATCCATTCTACTATGGACAAGTTTCCTAAGTTGGTAGCTTTCTGAAACACATTTGCTTCAAACAGTGGGGTGTCACGGACTAGCCTCCTGACACTTCCCCTGCAGCTGTGACTGAGCACAACGCAGGGCCGCTTCCGCTCCAGTCCTTCTGCTGTCTGCTCGGGGGTTCCCCTACCAGCCGTCTTTCTCTCTAAAAATACCAGTGTAGTGGTGAGGGGAAGCAAGTCTCATGCGTTGTGGTGGAAGAAAACAAGATGCACAAAAAAATTCAAATTTGGTTGATACTGCCCAAAATGACACATTTTGTTTTGATAGAATTAATACCATGACAAGTATTTTAAAAGATTTCTGTTACTTACTAAGTTGGGATATACACTTGTTTCAGTTTACTCTCAGCTTCTGCAGCTTTTAGACGTTTCTAATTCAAAAGATGGATAAAATATGTCACATGCAATGCCTAGTAATTATTACCACTTCATGGTTTTAAAAAATTCACAAGAAAATAATATATTAAAGCAAAATTCAAAAATTGCCACTTTAGGGCATATAGTAGTTTGTAAGAAAAGTCGCTAGATTCTGAGATACAGAGCTATAAGTATTAATAACATTGTAGACATAGATTTTAAAAAGGAAGCAATGAACAACTCCATTCCCCTCATGAGTGAATCGACAGAACTGGTAAGTAACCATTTTCACTTTTCCAATTTATTTTCTACCTTATTTTCTTTTTTTGTTTTTCTGAGAGGAAAAAAAACCACACATAATCTTTACTTTTAGAAACATATTCAGAGATGATTAGTTTTCAAGGTCCATGCAAAAGAAAGAGATAGTAACTATTCTAAATACAATTAAATAAGCATTTACCCTCAAATGTTGGGAGATATGCAGTATACTTTAAAGCTTGGCTGAACTCACATCAGATTTTAGGAACCAATTAGGAGCCAAATGCAGAAAAAGGAATGGGAGAAAGATTATGTAGTCAGATCCAGAGACTGAGCAACACAATAATGAATGCAAACAGGGAAAGAAAATAATATATGGTAGATATCCAAAAATAAGACAAACCAAAATACTGCTCCTCATTTTCTTAATGAGGAGTGAACAAAAACATTTAGGGGGACAACTTAAAACTTTTAGGGACAGAGTTAAAATTTCTGAAAATAATTTTATCCAAACATTTTCAACCATCCTGATGTTATTATCTCCACCACCTTTGGGGACTCTTTTTGCTTTAAATAACATGGGTTTTCAGAGCACATAGTCTTCACTTCTACCTAAACTGTTTCAAATAAGCACTTTTTGAATTATATATGATGCTCACACAGGAAAATTTTCAGCAAACCATGGGTCGGCTGGCATTCACTATTCTCGATCTCAACAACTCACTATAATAAGACAGTGATTCTTAAAATGTATTTTTACAGCATCCAACACTTGCCACTATGCAATCACATACTTATGAAATAAAATGTCTGTACTAAACATATATGCCCCTTTCTTTACCAGTTCTGACATGTGACTAGAAGACTATAAAAACAAGTATTGACTGAGTTTGCTTGAGGAAAATATGCTTTTTCTCAAGTAGTATTGCTCAAACTAAGTAACTGAGAGAACTGTCTCAGTTTGGGACATGTGGGAAGGACTCAAAAACAAATGATTCCCTGCTTTTGGAAATACTTTTGGACAAAAATTTATGTACAGTACCAAAACATCAACTAGCAAGACTAACTTCTACAGGTAAGATGAAAGATTAGGGGATACATCCACATAAATGTCATATAAAGAGGTTTCAAAATATCTCAAATTATATGGTTATGGCGTCGGTCTAAATTTTCAATACTGTAAAAATAACTTGTTCAAAAGGTTTGTGCTAACATCAAATCTTAGGTCATTTCCTTCCAGTAAACTCACAAAGATGTGAGGTGCCAGGCACCTGGCTAAGGAAAATACTGCCTCTCTAGTGGTATCTTTCTCTGTTATCTTTCCAAAATAGCTATCATCATAAATTCTGAAGCAAAAAAAATAATAATAAGACTAAAATCTTAAAACAGCATCTTAAGGCTATAAAATCATGCAATTTAAGAGTCTAGAAAACATAAAACAAAACAAATTTAAAATTAAGTATACTGCCAAAAATACTAAAACATAAACAGAAAGTTCACTTTAATGCAATTATAATGCTAGCAATATTAAAAAAATTACCTGCTGTACGTATCTGTCAGTAGTTTTCCACATGTAATAATATTCAATGATGCTCGTCAATGATTTCCAAGGCAGCTGAAAAAATATTCAACATGAAAATAAAAACAAGCTACTACAGCAACTGCTTTCCTTTAAAACAAATACTTAAAAATAATGAGGCAAATATCCATGTGGAAGATTCATTCAGTTTACAGAAACTGAAATTAATTCTTAGCTAAGGGTATCCCAAACAAGTCGCATTCAGTTAGAGACTAATACCACACATTTCATTTCTCACTTTTAGTTTGTTAAAAATTATAAATCTTATGACTGATACTGTTTTATGATTTATTCAGGAAAGTTGTTCTCGGGCTACATAGGTGAAGTTGGAACACAAATGTTAGAAATGATATTTAAATAGATTTAGCCAGAGTTACTTTTACTTCCAAAGACATCAGCTACAACTGGGTGTCATTTGGTCTCTGGTATATTTTTCATCCTTTAAAAAACTGCATTATTTTGACCTATTTTAGTTGTAAATAAAATCAAAACTTACCATAAATCTCTGGGGGAGAAAAAGAACATAGCCCAGGGTGTTTCGTATTGGAAAAACAGAAAGCTGGCCCTTGTTTTTTTTAAAAAGATTTTATTTATTTTTAGAGAAGGGAAAGGAAGGGAGAAGGAGAGGGAGAGAAGCATCGATGTGTGGCAGAGAGGGGGAGCAACATCAACGTACAAGAGAAACACTGACGGGCTGCCTCTCGCACGCACCCAGCTGGGGACCTGACCCGTACACCTCAGGTGTGTGCCCCGGCTGGAAATCACATAAGTGATGACCTTTCGGTTTGCAGGACGTCACAGAACCCACCAAGCCACTCATCAGGGCCTTTGTTATTTTTCATTATTCAAAAATGGCTGAATGAGCTCCCAGTCATCAGACTCACAACCAAATAATATATTCACTATATCCCTCTGTAAAGGGAGATCTGTTAGTCATCCAAGACGCAAATCGCGGCAGATCGAATTTCACACAAAATGACGGATGACATTCACAACTTCAGCTGCAGCAGCAGATTTTACGGACAGCTGTGCCTGATGCACCGTCGGGGTCAGAGTTACGACAGCACTTCCCAAACCTAGTAAGTTATGTAATGTCTAATCAATGGGTTTTATGCCTGCAACTGTTATAACATTGTATGCCAACTGTAACTGAAATCTAAAAAAATATTTAAAGTAAAAAACTAGTACTTTCCAGACTGCACCGCAGCTTGCCATCGTGTGTGAAACACCCATGCCATTCCCACTCCCTCCACATTTCACCCACCTATTTGGTCTGAAGAGAAAACAGACGAATTTATTTTAAGTTTAACTGGGCGGCAACTCCAGCAGTAGTTACAAATGTGGTCTCCTTGGAGGACCCAAATCTGTCCAGTCACTGGCATTCGCATTGCAACGAAAGCAAACAGTGTTCTCCGTTCCAACAAGCAATCTCGTGGAGCTAGAAGGCTCCAAGGGATGGTTTGAGGGCCTTACAAGAGAATGCCCAGACCTCAGAGGGTAGGACCTCACAGGACACTCACTGGCAGTGTCCCCTAGGGTTTTAAGCAAGCTAAAACCTCTCCATCTCCTAACAAGTCTTCTTGTGAGAAATAACCCCTGACATGTAATTACCTGGAAGCCTGAGAAAGAAAACCAAGGGACCAGTCACCTGAGCTTTATCAGGAGCCGGACTTTATCTGGGGGTGAGCCATGAAGTCCCCGTTGGGCGTGCTCAGCACCTCTGAGCCCTCATCAAGGAGCAGAGTAGGTCTCGAACACGTGAAGAACACGCCCCAGCCCAGTGTGCCCGCTCCTAATGCAGTACCCATTTCTCCCTCAACCCTCAGTTGTGGCTCCATGGGAGTCCCCTGTGACACGTCAGTTTAGGAGGAAAAACAGTGTGACCGTGCAGACGGCTCTGCGGGAAATACTGGCGCCGACTGGAACTACACGGCTACCGCATTTCAGCCCCCAGCAGGAGTGGCTCTGAAGCACAGTGGAGGAGAGAGATCCTTTTGGAAGGTGGAACACGGGAGCGAACACCCAGCTTTCTGCTTTGAGCGGAAGGAGATGGCCAGCAGCACTCATCCACACCCATTCGTGGGCAGGGGTTATTTACTTGTCACAACGATCAGGGACTTGAAAGGAATCAGGTTAGAATGCCGGTGACCATGAGGCTTAGAAAAGAGGTCTGGGAGACAGACAACCAGGATGGGCCTGAGTGTGAGGATATTTGTGTCCTCGTGCTTACTCCCAGGCTCCCTCTGCAGAGAAGATTCTCATTAATATCAGTGGATAAGTTGTCTCCTCTATGGCAATCAGTCAGCCTCTCCTAACCACACCAATGATGACTCAAAGGACACATAAACGAAGTGGACAGAGAGGCAAGGAGACAGATCACACACGGGTGCCATGACATGGATGTCCTCTCACCAAATCTGATCTGATCACTCTAAGTGTCCAAACTGCAAGGAACAGAGCGCACTGGGCCTCCAACATGGCACCCTGCCTGGTAACGCGTCAGGTACGTTAAACCCTCGCATCCAGGAATAGCAGCCATCTATGCTCATCAAACAGACTATCACTCTAAACATGATTTGCCTTTTCTGCCTGTAGTGCATTGGCTAGCAATACCACCCACAGAGTATGAAAGACTTATTCCCACAAAATACTGCTCCTAACCAGGGTCCAGAATCCTTAAGAATGAAGGTTTGGGTCACCCTACCCGACTGAGAACTCTAGTTATTAAAGGTACTGGGGGGAGAAGGACAGTGGGGGAATTTAATTTTGAAACCCAGTGAAGGCCTCAGGATGAACTTCAGAAACAGAAAAGAAGACTAAAGAAGCCATACGTATTTCTGCCCTTGCTTGGTATAATTATTTTCTGTCTGTACCCCAATTCCCTTGCTATTTCTGTGTAAGGTCCGTTGGTGGTGGTTTTAGCACTGTAATTTATTTTAGAAGCTACAAGCTATAAAGTCTGGGTTGTGACTAAAACCAGAGGAGGAATAAACATCAATCAGAGTGAAAGGAAATTTGGGCCTCCCCATTTGAAGAAATGGCACCACATTTTCTAATGATTCAGGAATAATTACTGTTGTTTACAAAGAAGGAAGCAAAGCAAGGATGGATGTTCAGTAGCCAAAGAAGTGGGTATGGCAGCTACTATACATCCACTTCCAAACCACTGGCTTATCTTCCTTGAAGCTCTCTACACTGTATTTTTCCCAGATACCCTTGAACAAGGGTGCAGACATATGAGCTAGGTTAGCCACACTGACAAACCTGAATGACATTTAGATATGGAAGTGAGCAACATCAAAAGGAGGCTGCGTGCAGGGAGACCAGACAGTTTGGCCAGAACAATGGTTGAGACATCATGTTCTCCTAGGCCATCTCTGACCTTTCAGCAATCGAAGCTTGAAATCATGGATGTGAAGCTGCAGAGGGCACAGGTGTTTCTACTATTCCTCAAAGAACAGCATCCAAGCCTGGTTCTCTAATCTTCCCAGAGATTCTATGAGAATCTAATATCCTCCATTCCTTTCTGCTTATATTAGATACAATGAATTCTGTACTGAGCAACTAAGAACTCTGACCAATATAACCCATACATTTATTCTATACTCAGTGAGTTTGAGCTTCTCTCAGCCATACTCAAAAGCACTCTAATGCAAAAATTAGTAAGGAGTGAAGTGTCTGAGGAACAGACCCTAGAGATGTGGCACTGAACGACAGACTCACAGTGAAGGAGAGATAAAGCATGACTGGGAGTACAGGCAGCAGTTTTTGCAGTAGGGTTGCTGCTAGAACACTGTCAATGTGCAGTCAGATACTGCTCTTGGCTTCACAAGTCCCGGATGTGAAGCATCTAAAATTGGATCCCTGGAAACTCCTGGAGGTTCTGTTAGCCTTCTAACACCTTATAACTTTCTTTCTCCTTAAACTATCTCACTCAAATAGATTCTGTCATCTCCAATTATGGTTTCCAACTTCCTTCTAGTTTACTTCCCTATAATGTAAAGATTAGAAATCCAAACATGGTATTTCCAGGACTTCTGGTCAAGATGGTGGCGTATGTAAACATGGCTCACCTCCTCACACAACCACATCAAAATTACAACTAAAATATAGAACAACCATCACTCAGAACCATCAGAAATCGGGTTGAATCGAGTTGAAATCGAGTCTGACAACTACAGAATTAAAGAAGCCACATCCATCCAGACTGACAGGAGGGTTGGAGACATAGAATGGGTTGGTCCCACATCCATGTGTGGTAGATAAAAATTTGGGAGGGATGTCTCAGGAGCAATGAGCCCCAGCCCCACACCAGGTCCCCCAAGCCCAGGGTTCCAGTGCCGGGAAGATAAGTCCCCATAACTTCTGGATGCTAACACCAGCGGGGATTGAGTCAGTGGAAGAAACTGCTAGAGTCCTAAGCAGTTCCCCTTAAAGAACCCACACATGACCCTGGCTGGTGTGGCTTGGTGGACTGAGTACCAGCCTGCAAACCAAAGGGTCACCGGTTCAATTCCCAGTCAGAGCACATGCCTGGGTTGCAGGCCAGGTCCCCAGTAGGGGGGTGCACGAGAGACAACCACACACTGATGTTTCTCTCCCTCCCTTCCCCTCTCTAAAAATAAATAAATAAATAAAATATTTTTTAAAAAGAAAAGAAAGCTTAATTATATTAATTAAAGATAAAGCAGGCCACCACAAATAGTACTACCATGAATAAAAAGAAGCATGATTTAAAGCTAAAAGGGTCAATTCACCATAAGAACATAACAATCCTAAATGTGTGTGTACCTAATAACAGAGTTTCAATATAACTAAAGCAAAAACCAAATTACAATTCGTAGGAGTAATAGAAAGATCCATAATTATAGCTAGAGACTTTTAATACTGCTCTCTCAATAAGAACTAGAACAAATGGACAGAAAATCAGTAAGGCTCCTAAAGACTTGAACAACACTATCAATAAACTTGACCTAAGTAGCATTTACAGAACATTCCATCGAAAAGCAAAATATCTACTCTTTCCAAGAGCACATGGAACATTCACCGTAACAGACCATATACCGGGTCAGACTCAATCACATCTCAAAAATGTAAAATTTGGAGGTGGTCAGCCACAAGAATTGGGACAAGGCAAGAGACCTAACAAAACCCCCACTGGTGGTGATGTGGGTGTGCAAATGGCGATCAGCTGCCACTGGAGACCAGGCAAGAAAATCCCTTGCTTCCCAGATCCTTCTCCCATAAGTTACAAAGCAAAACCCGTCCTCCACTGGAGCGAGGAAGAAGTCTGAGCTCAACCACGAACCCCTGCTGGTAAAATGCAATATGAGGCAGAGGCTGGTTGCAGCAAACAAGCTGTGCGAGTGCTGCCACCGAGACGCGGGCACACAAAGCCTGCTGAAGACTGGGGCTTTAACGGGACAGCAGAGAAACCCTTGGCGCCCACATCGTGAACCGTGCAAATGGTAAGCAGCAGCACCGGGCTACTACGGGGAGAAGCGCAACCATGTGGAGAGAGGCTCCGTAGTGCAGGGCCTGCCGAGGTGGGGGCAGGAGCGCCGAAAAACCCTTGGCATCCCAGGCCCCACGTGAAGCACAGCCAAGAGTCCCAGGTCTACGGATGTTCAGAACCTCTCCTTTTCACCTGTCAGTGAGGGATCCACCCCTCAAAACAATACACGATGGTCAGACACAGAACACGTGGCATCCAGGACAAAACAGATGAGGCTAACGTAGTCACGGCTCAGGGGGAAAGGATGCCATGTAGGGCTGCACTTGGGAACGGTGAGCCAGCAGGAGCTGTGGAAGGAAGGCTTTGTGTACCAAGAGGGTAAGTAAGTGTGCCCTGGTTCCTGCAGATGGTTCCCACGGGAGGATGTGACTGGCCTCTTTGAATAACTCCTCAGGCTGGCGGGGAAGTGAAACTCAGCAGGTTGCAAACTGGGTGAGATGCTAGGGGAGCTAGTCAGGTGGGGAGCCTTTCCTGCTGGGTGAGGGGCATATCTGGCAAAAATGGGGGAACTCATCATTAAGCTTTTGGGGCCCTGTGAGGCTCGTAGGTGTCAAGGCCTTCCATACAATAGTGCACTGAAGGTAACTAACAACAAAACCCAAAGCTGGCCCAACCACTGACTAGACAGACTCGATCCCCCACAACAGTGACCTGGAAGGAGAAGAGGCATGTGCGTTTCAGAATACGAATTCTACTTAACTCAGTCTGTGTTGTTGCTTACATCCAATCAAAGATACAGGACATCAAAAACGGCGTAAAAATAAATGTCCCATTTTCAAGAAATAAATCAGGTGACAGACACAGACCCCCAATATGACCCAAATATTGGAAATATCAGATATTAAACTGTCATTACTACATTAAAGGACCTAGTTGAAAAGGTGGACAACACAAATAGATGGGGAATTTAAACACAGATAGAAAGCATAAAAAAGAATAAAAAATAAATGTTAGAAAAAAAGCATGCTATCGTATTTGAAGAATTTCTTGAACAAGTTTATCAGTATACTGGATGTACCAGAAAAAAAGAATTAGTGTACTAGAAGCTAAATCAATACAAATTATGCAAACTAATACACAAACAGAAAATCTGATCTCTAGGCAACACAGTGAACTACAAGTAGAATAATTACACAAGCATGCCCAGGCACAATGTAGTAGTAAAACTGCTAAAAACCAAGAGTAAGGAGAAATCTTAAACACAAAGAAAAAGGAAATTTACACACATACTAACTTTCTCATCAGAAACTACGTAAGCCAAATAAACACCTTTAGAAAGTGGGAAAAAAATGAATTCTAGAAAGAATAAAAAATCTTTTCAAAGGAAACAGTAAAGTTTTTCAGGCAAAGCTGAAATCATTGTTAGCTAAACATATGCTACCAAAAAATGACTGCAATAGAAGAAATGTTTCAAATAAATGATCTAAGCTACAACCTTAAAACGACATTAGGAAAAGAGAAAGCACCTTAACCCAAAGCAAGCTAAAGAAAGGAAATAATAAACAGAAAAGCAGAAAACAATGAAAGAGAAAAATCAATCAAACCAAAAGCTGCTTCTTTGTAAAGCTCAATAAAATTGAGAAGTCCCACCCTGGCTGGTGTGGCTCAGTGGACTGAGTGCCGGCCTGTGGACCAGTTCACAGTTCGATTCCTGGCCCAGACACGTGCCTGGGTTGCAGGCCGGGTCCCCAGGTTAGGAAGTGCAAGAGGCAACCAGTCAATGTATCTCTCACAGATCAATGTCTCTCTCCCTCTCTTCCTCTCTCTAAAAATAAATTGTTTTTGATCAGTCTAGGTCAGACTGATGAGAAAAAGAGAGAGAAGACCTACATCAGGAAATCGAGGGGGACATCACTATAGATCCATCCCCCAGGCCTTACAAGGATAATATGAGACTATTATGAACAACCTTATGACAATAAACTAGACAAGATAAAATGGACAGGGAGAGAGACATCAGCAACATAGAAGAATAGGAGATACGAGTCTCACTTCCCCCACCAAAAAAATAAAACAAAACAAAATAGTAAATAGCTATCAATAAACAAAAATAGTCCTGGGAGAACAGAAGGTCAAATTAAGAACCTACAGCACATGGTAGAGCAAATAATGAATAATCACCATACAGAAAGAATCACTGGACAGCTTAGCTGAGACGTCTGGAAAAGGCTAGGAACAAGGTAGAAAGGTGGAGTCCATCAAAATAAGCCAGGAGGTGGGTGCCAGGGAGGTCCCCAGTGGCTTGCTCTACAGAGGAGTCCGGGAGCCTTTGCCACTGAGGACTTCATGCAGCGCCCACGACAGAATTCCTGCAGTTGTCACAGCACAGGCCTCTGCGCTGTGTGTTGGAGTAGACTACAGCAGCCTGCTCCACAGAGAAACCGGCACCTATGCCACTGAGGTAACCAACAGCCATTGATGCCACCAGAAGACGCTGCTGTGCCCCTACCCCTGAAACAGGGCTGCCAGCCCCCACCTCCAACTCCATGCACACCCCAGACCCTAGAGTCCTCGCTGCTCCACAGGTACCTGCACTTTGATCCCAGCTCCACACTGCTCTGGACGTGCACACGTCTCAGGCACCGGGGCCCTGGAAACTACCAGCACCCCAGACTGCTGTCACTCTATGAACACATATCCCCACTCCTGGCTCTGTGGCAGACCCAAGTGTGCCCATGCCTCGCACCACCACCACCACAGGACACTCCAAAGTCAGACCCGTTGCCAAGAGGGATCCCCTTGGCCATGGCATACCCCATAGAGAAAAAGACAGCAGGAGGACCCCCTGCAGCCTTTGTCACTGCAGACTGTAACAGTTCTCACTGCCACTGCACACCTGCAGCCGTGGCCATGGAGGACCCCTGCAATTTTACCAACATGGACCTAAGCTCCACGGCCCTCCCCAATGAGGCAGTGCCCTCACCACCTGCTGGTGAAGGCCTTTCCCCACTAAAGCCAGTCTGTAAATATGGAAGAGGTCACTGCTCCATCGAACGCACAGACATCCGCAGAAGGCTGTGCGAAACATGAAAAATTAAGGAAATAAGATGCCACCAAAGGAACACAGTAATTTTCCAGTAGCTGACCCCAAAGAAATGAGTATCTACTATAGTCCTGAAAAAATTTTCTATTGTTTTAAGGAAGTTCAGTAAGTTATAAGAAAATACAGTTAGACAATACGATGAAATCAGGAAAACAATATACGAACAAAATGAGTACAGCAGAGAAACAGAAATAATAAAAAAAGAACCTGACAGAAATCCTGAAGCTGAAGAATGCAATTGAATTAAATGAAAAATACAATACAGAATATCAACAACAGACTTGGTTAAGCAGAAAAAATATGTAAACTCAAGGACAGGTCATTAGAAATTCTCCAGTCAGAGGAAAAAAAGAAAAGAAAAAGAATGGATCCAATTAGTAGAAAGAATGAAATAACAAAGATCAGAGCAGAAATAAATGAGGTAAAAACTATAAAAATAAGAAAACATCAATGTAACAAGGGGCTTTTTTTTTTAAAAAAAAGATAAAACTGACAAAACCTTTAGCTAGACTGAGAAAATAAGACTCAGATAAAAAGGCTTGTATATGAGAGACTCTTATGAACCAATATATGCCAACAAATTGGATAACCTAGGAAAAAGATCAATTCCTAGAAACACACAGCCTACCCAGACTGAATCATGAAGAAACAGAAAATCTGAATAAATTATATATAACTAATAAGGAGACTGAATTAGGAATCAAAAACCTGTGATCAAAGAAAAGCTTAGGACTAGATGTCTTTGCTGGTGAATTCCACCAAACATTTAAAGAAGAATTAATGCCTATTCTTTTGTTATCTATTATCTTTTTGGTAATAACCATCCTAACAGGCATGAGGTGATACCTCATTGTGGTTTTGATTTGTATTTACCCAATGATGGGGGATGCTGAGCACCCTTCCTGTACCAGGCTTTCAACACTGAGCATGATGTTAGTTGTGGGCTTGTCAAATATGGCCTTTAGGTTTATGTGTTACTTTTAAAAGTACTAGGGGGTGGGGTGAACAATCAGGTTTTTAAAAAGATTTTATTTATATTTAGAGAGAAGGGAAGGGAGGGAAAGAAACTGTGTGAGAGAAACACCGATGAGTTGCCTCTTGCACACCCCATCTGGGGACCTGGCTTGCAACCCAGGCATGTGCCCTGACTGGGAATCGAACCAGTGACCATTCAGTTCACAGGCCAGCACTCAACCCACTGTGCCACACCAGCCAGGGCAATACAATTTATTTTAAAACACCCAAACTAAAAAAAAAACAAACCATAAAACCTTTGGGCAGTTAAGCCTCCTGATGCTATATATTCTTTCATGATTTTGACACTGGTGGACAATTTCTGCCTCCAAACTACAACACATGTAATGTGACTGGTTCCTCAACAAGAATTGTAACCACCTTCAGCAAAAATTAATACACACCACACTGCAAATTTACAAGGATATTTTTAAGAGTGTGAAGGTAACAAAAACCATCTAATAGCATTATCACTGTTATTTTCATATAGTTATTTTTTTCTCATATCAATGTCAGCCTCTGTGTCCAAGCATACTGCACACGACTATTATTCAGAGTTACGTCCTAGTCCTGTGTTAGGTGCCCGGGAGTACTGTCTGCAATTTCCATACCTCATATAAATCTTTCAATTTGCTGTTTTCTCCCTTTACCATCAGAGATCCAGCTGAAATGCCAGATAACTCTGTGAAGCCATTTCTGATTTGATTGGCACAACCGATAATTCCCCTCCCAATACCCCATAACATTTGTTCACACTACTGACAGAAATAACTATATTTTGTTTTAGTTGTATGTATGTGTTTCCATCTCTTGATCTTGATTACGAACTCATTCCCTGAAGCGATGTTACATTTCTGTTGTAAAAGCCTAGTGCCTACGTGAAGACGGGGCATGTTGCAGATGCTCAACAAACATCCCTTGAATTTGAATGAGTCCAGAAAGATTACTAGAACATAAAATAGGCAAGTCACACTCAATGCAGGGAAAGCAGTTTCACTCTAAAAGGGTTTCTCTGCTTCCATTCCTTTGTCAGACCTGCAGGTTCTGTTGTTTTTTTTTTTTTTTTTTTTTGGGGGGGGGGGCGCTGTTTTTGTGGTTTCTATTTAGTGGCATAGCTATATTATATTAATAACACTGCACTGGTGTGTTATTCTGACCATCTGAAGCTAAATGCCACCGATGCATTTTACATTCTCACCTGCACATCCTATAAACTGAAATCATGACATATAACAATCTGGGTATGAGTGACGTTTCACCAGAAGAAGAAATGTCAGTGACACTAACAGCTTAAATCATCATGTTTGGAATTTAATGTATCCATATTGATAAATAATAATTTTGCTTCTGAAAGAATTCAAACAGAAATTCAACAACATAAAAGGCAGGATATTAGTTCACATCAAATACTTCACTGTCTATAAATATTCTATTATCATAATGTTTTAAAAGGATGACTGTTATAGATATCTATTAATGGACTTTCAAATGGAAATTTCTCTATTTCAAAGAGACTGTAAGCTTAATGAAAGAGCAATTCCACAAACACAAAGACAAAAGTTAGTACATAATAGCATTAAAGATTATCTAGTATTCAAAAGGCAAGTAAGTACTGCATATCATTAAGAGGCGTCAAAGAGCGAAAGCCTATAAATCAAATTCTCCTACTCTGCTTTACAGGTTGTTTTCACATCAAAGATCCACATCAAATTCAGACTCAATGACAAGACAACTAGAAAAATATCGAAGGTCTAAAGCAGGGCCACAAGCCTCAGAAGCAGGACTCAGATACCTTTAGCACGAACAGTTAGACAATCTGTTCATACACTTCAAACTCAGAACTCAGAGAGGTAAAGACAATGAATGCATACTGCCAAGGTTTACAGCAAGAACTAGGGCCTCCTGGCCCCAGGTCTTACTCACAATTACTTCCCAGAATAAATGTCAGCTTCTTCCTTTATAATACTGGCCTTCAATGTAGGTTGACCAGATAAAAATTACTCATCACAGAATCGCTAAATAAATACTTTAAGGTTCACCAGATTTCAAAAACAAATAAAATATTCCTGCCCCAACATTTTATATTATTCACAATTTTCTACTTACAAAGTCTTGGCGTATATCGTTGAAGTCTTTGCCATATTTTTCCAGGGCCTCTTCAAATAAACTAGCTTCAGAGGCTGACCATTCTTCCATTTCATCTCTGCATAAAACAGGTCCTCCAAGTGGCACTAAGACACTAATTGCACTGCTCAAATCATAGCTGTGTCTATACAGTGTATCCATAGCATGAAACTAAAGAAAACAAACCAAATGGAGAGAAAAGATCAGCTATAAATGCAAACTTGATTATTAACAAACAGAAATACTAAAGTGCATGATGTACTTCATTAACAGTAATATACTTAGATGGTACTTACTTTTTTCCAAAAAATTAAGAAAAATTTGAACAAATTACTTATTTAAAATATTACCTACTGCTTTAAGAAAATGCTGATTAGTGCCTTTTAAGGTGTGTATCTTTTAAAATGCATCCACTTGTTCTAGCAACCTAACCAAGATGATCCAGGACCTCCAGGTATTAATTTGGGAACCCAGTAAGTTTCATCATCCTTTCCGTTAAAAATGCCAAAGCCACTTCAGCTCTTATACAAGGATAGCACAGCTTTACTGAACAGGGAAAAGCAGATTATGTATCAGACAATGAGAAAGATATTCTCACGTTGGACTGAAAGAATGATGTACTACAAAAGGAAAAATGGAAATCAATGGAACTGAGAATGAACGAGAATTAAGACAAAAAATTACCAGTCCCTGTAAAACAAACAAAACAAAACAAAATTAACCTAGCTGTGCTAAGAGTTAACTTGGTTGGCCCTGACTGGTGTGGCTCAGTGAACCACTGAGCCAGCCTGTGAATCAAAGGGTCGCCAGTTTGATTCCCAGTCTGGGCACATGCCTAGTTTATGGACCAAGTCCCCAGTAGGGGGTGCACGAGAGGCAACCACACATTGATGTTTCTCTCCCTCTCTTTCTCCTGCCCTTCCCCACTCTCTCAAAATAAGTAAATTGTAAAAAAAAGTTAACTTGGTTGATATTTTTAAGCAAGAATAGATGACCAGGCATGCTCGGAACAGCTAGGTTGGTGGGGGTTTCCTACATATTTCATGGGAGAGTGATTTGAAGGATAATTGGAAAGAAAAAAAAAAGTAGGTTATGATAATACAATTGACTTTTTGTGAAAGTACCTTGGGTCTAGCATTTTCCTCCCATCAAACACAGAGAATAATAGGTTCCAAATATTCAAAATTTAAAGTTTTGAAAAACTTGATAGTTTTCTACTGGAGAGAAAGCCATTCATCTATAACATGTATACACACTGTATGTGTAGCAGGAAAATGGCAAAACATGATGATGAGCTCTGCCTCAGCACGTACGTGGGGTGCAGACTTGGTGGACAAGGTGATCTAATCTTTGACAAGAGCTCATTTTGTTTAAACTTTCTAACACATGAAAGCCAAGTCATGCAATTTTTTAAAACACAGTGTATCTTCTGATATTTACTCAAAATTTCACAAATGGGGAGGTGTCACATCTACAAGACAAGAAGGGTCTTAAGATTTGGTGTGTTAAGTGATCAATCCCTAAGTATCTCATAGGGGGCGGCGGACAGTTCTCCCCTGGTGCAAGAGCATAAACTAAGTTCTAATATCAACTAACATCTGCTAAAGGGGGGGAAATTAGCAAAAGTATGGATTAAAATATGTATTTATGGTGTGATATATTAAGACTCTGAATAAGACCACGGAATATAAATTTGTTGACAGACCTCAAGGCAGGACTCAGGACACATGTTCAGGCACAGTAACTGAGTGCTTTAACAAGGGTTGACATTTCACCTAGAATAAATCACTGGACTCAAATAAACAATCTAAACTTACACCTAAAGGAACCAGAGAAAAGCAAAACAAAATAAACAAAGCCCAAAGTATGTAGGAGGAATGAAATTATAAAGATCAGAGCAAAAATAAACAAAATAGTCTAACAAAATAACATAAAAGATCAACGAAATCAAGAGCTGGTTTGTTGAAAAGATAAACAAAATTGACAAACCTTTAGCCAGACTCATCAAAAAAAAGAGAGGACCCAAATAAAATCAGAAATGGAAGAGGAAAAGTGACAACTGACACCACAGAAATACAAAGGATTATAAGAAAAAACTATGAACAATTATGTCAATAATTAGACAATCTGGAAGATATGGATAAATTCCTAGAAAAATACAATCTTCCAAGACTGAGTCAAGAAGAAAAACATCTGAAGAGACCAATAACTACTAATGAGCCATCCATCAGAACATTCCCTACAAATGAAAGTCTTGGATCTAATGGCCTCAAAGGTAAATTTTACCAAACATCAAAGAAGAATTAACACTTATCCTTCTTAAACTATTCCAAAAAATTCAGAGAAGGAAAGGCTCCCCGGCTCATTTTACAAGGCCACCATAACCATTATTCTAAAACCAGATAAAAGCATTACAAAGTAAGAAAATTATATAGGTCAATATCCCTGATGAACATAGATGCAAAAATCCTCAACAAAATATTAGCAAACCAAATTCAGCAACACATTATAATGACCATACACCATGATGAAGTGGGATTTATTCTTGGGATGCAAGGTTTGTTCATCATTTGCAAATCCATTAATGTTTTATACTGCGTAAACAAAATGAAGGACAAAAATCATGATCATATCAATAGATGCAGAGAAAGCATATGACAAAATCCAGCATCAATTTACGATAAAAACCCTAAGCAAAGTGAGATTAGAGGGAACATATCTCAACATAAAAGGACATATGTGACAAATGAAGGCTTTTTCCTTAAGATCAGGAACAAGACAAGACTGTCTACTTTCATCACTTTTATTCAACACGGTATTAGAACAGCAATCAAACAAGAAAAAGAAACAGAAGTCACCGAAATTGGAAAGAAGTAAACTGTCATTCTTTGCAGATGACATAATACTCTATACATAGAGATTCCACCAAAAACCCATGAAAATCAATAAATGAATTCAGTAAAGTAGCAAGATACAAAATTAATATTCAGGAATTGGTTGCATTTTTACACCAATAATTAATGACGAGAATGAGAAATTAAGAAAACAATCCTATTTACAATTGCATCAAAAAGTCTGAGCAAGGAGGTAAAAATTCTGTACTCAGAAAAGTGTAAGACACTGAAGAAAGAAACTGAAGAAGATACAGATAAGTGGAAGCAGATACTGTGCTTATGGACAGGAAGAATTAACACTGTTAAAATGTCCATACTACCAAAAGCAATCTACAGATTCAACGCAATTCCTATCAAAATACCAAAGATTTCACAAAACTAGAGCAAATAATCCAAATATTTATATGGAACCACAAAGACCCCAGATAGCCACAGCAATGTTGAGAAAGAAAAACTAAGTTGAAGGAATCAGACTATCTTACAATGCCATAGTAATCAAAACAGCATGGTACTGCCATAAAAACAGGCATGTAGAACAATGGAATAGAACAGGAGCCCAGAAATAAACCCACACCTGTATGGTCAATTAATATTTAACAAAAGAGGCAAGAACATACAATGGGGTAAAGAGTCTATTCAGTAAATTGTATTGGGAAAGCTGAACAGATACATGCAAAAAAAAAAAGAAGAAACTAGACCACCTTCTTATACCATATACAAGAATAAACTCAAAATGAATTAAAGACTTACATGTAAGACTTTATACCATAAAAATCCTGAAGCAAAACACAGAATAAAATCTGGGACATTTCTCTTAGTAGTTTTTTTCTAATTTATCTCTTTAGGCAAGGGAAACAAAAGAAAAAATAAACAAACGGGGCTATATCAAACTAAAAAGGTTTTACACAGGAAAGAAAACCATCAACAAAATGAACAGACAACCCACTGAATAGGAAAACATATTCACCAATGATACATCTGATAAGGGGTTAATATCCAAAATTTATAAAGAACTCAGACAACTCAACACCAAAAAAATAAACAATCCAATTAAAAACTAGGCAGAGGACCTCAAAAGACATTTCTCCAAAGAGGACATACAGATGGCTAATAAGACATATGAAAAGGTGCTCAACATCACTAACCTCAGACAGATGCAAATCAAAACCACGATGAGATAGCACCTCACACCTGTCAGAATGGCTATCATCAATAATCAGCAAACAACAAGTGCTGACAAGGATGTAGAGAAAAGGAGACCCACATGCACTGTTGGTGAGATTGAGAACTGGTATAGACATTTTGGGAAACAGTATGGAGGCTGTTTAAAAAAATGAAAAAAATCGAACAACCTTATGACTCAACAATTCCACTTCTGAGTATATATATAGCCAAAGAAATCCAAAACACCAAATCAAAAAGACATATGCACCCCTACATTCACTGCAGTGTTATTCACAGCAGCCAAGACATGGAAGCCTCCTAAGTGTCCATCAATAGACAACTGGCAAAGAAGATGTGGTACATATATTCAATGGAGTATTACTTAGCTAAAAAAAAAAAGGGGGGGGGTGGGATCTTACCATTTACAATAGCATGGATGGACCTAGAGGATATTATGATAAGTGAAATAAGTCAGACAAAGAAAAAATAACATAATTGGTATTGATTTAACCTACACATGAAAGCTAAAAACCAAAATAAATGAACAAACAAAACAGAAACAGACCCATAGATACAGAGAATAACTGATGATTGCCAGGTGAGATGGAGTTTGGAGGGCTGGGTGGAAAGGATTAAGAACACAAATTGGCAGGCACGAAACACTCATGTGGAAGTACAGCACAGAGATACAGTCAGTAACACTGTACTCAATGACTGTGTATGGCACCAGGTGGGTACTAGACTTATTGGGGGATTGCTTGGTAGGTCATACAAATGTCAAATGGTTATTTTTAAAACCCCTAAATTTACAACGAACAACAAGACTAAAAAAGATTAAATGGTATTCAAAAGCAACAATTATACAAATTAACTATGCTGCTGAGATTCCTTAGGAGGTATAAGTAATTTTTATAATTAACAGGGCTCTGAAGCCAAAAAAGTAACAGAATTAAATGATTTTTTCTTGGCTGATATTATAACAACCACTCAAAGCATGAATGGATTTTCAGTCTTTTGTACGTGGTGGGTGAATGAAAATGCTTTTCTTATAGGGACTTTTAAAATTGAGGATGAGCTATTATCTAATAAGGCTTCAAAGAACCAAAGTAATATCTTAGGCTTTTATAAGTAGTTATGACCAAAATCTCCAGTGATTGTCTGTTCTTTTCAGAGTGTGGTTGTGTATGTATTTGCTTTTGGAAGACTAATTCTTGCACTGAGCCACAAATCAAACAGAAAAATGGGTCGGATTCACAGCTGACCAGGAGCAACGAAACCTCCAAAGCCCACATTTATTCCATAGCCCAGAGGAGGATGCATTAATTATCAGTATGCGTAGAAAATAAACATCCCATCAGGCACATGTACCGTGGAACTCCTAGGGAATAATTCCGTTGAAATCAATGACCAACCTGACAAAGGAAACCAGGGGATCACATGATTTGCTAAGAGTCCCTATTAACTCCATCTGTCGATGCACGCAGCCTTTCTTTTGAAAGGACTTTAATAGTCTAATCCTACTCCGAAAAGATATAACTAAAATACAGAAGATATTTTCTGTAATAGAAAAGACAATACCCAGTAAAGACTCACAGAAATAAGCTAAAAAAATATGCAGGAGTTTGAAAAACAAAACAAAACAAAAAAACAGTGACTATGGTTTATCAGTAAGATAATAGAAACTCAGAAAGCTAGACATACTAGAAAACATACTGGCTGATTCCATTTATATGGACTTTGAGAATAACAATTATTTGATGTTGAGAAAGGTCTCAATAATCATTGGTGGGGGGGGTGCGGGGGGGGAACCAGTGATGGGTAGGGGCATGAGAACCCTTCTGGGATTTAGCATTGGGATTTTTTTTCTAAACCTGGGTGGTGGTTACATGGTTACAAATACACTTATGTAAAAATGTATAAGCTGTACATCTAAAGTGTAGGATACTTAATACACCTTACTGCATGTACACCTTAGTTTAAAATAACATAAAAGAACTTAAACCCTAAATGCAGTATTAAAAAAAAAGGAGCGTTCTCTCCAGATAAATACCAAATTATCATCTTTCCAATAGCTATACAGATAACACACAACAAGATCCATTCAAAACTAAATTTTAAAAATCATGAGAATACGGCACAAGCTGTTCTCTTTGCCAAATAGCACTGAAGGTGTTGTCACATTTCATCTCATTCACAACAGATGGAGATGACAAATACAAATATTTTAGGAGAAAGACTGACAATGAAATCTTGGCAGTGAAAGTCTCATCTCCTGTTCAGTAGGCAGAATCACACTACAGTAGACTGGGTTACTGTCCAGCACACACTCACTTCCTCCCCTGGACCTCCACAGGAGGGTATCCTCCCCCTCTGTTGGTGCTGGGCCGGGACAATGACCTGAGTGGCCAATAGGTTGTTTAGATATGTGACTTAACAGAGCCCTCACATGTGCTAGTGCATCTGGACTTGCCCCCTTGTGCTACTGACGTCTGCCAACAGAAGACAAGACACAGGAAGGAGGTCTGATCACAACCTGCAGCGTGGCCCCCGTCCAGTTCAGCAGAATCCTAAATAATCTTCAGACAAGCGTACAAGAAATCAATGTGTGTTGCTATAAGCCACTGAAATTCTGGGGAGTAAATAATGGATACTGTGTTTTTCCTTCGAGAATAAAGAACTCATTCAGTCAGTACTAGAAGTGCTGTGAACAGACAGCCCTCAGCTGCTGGTCCTCTTTGGAATGACCTCAGTTTAAGGAAGAGTCATCACCCCAGGCCATGCTCTCTTCCTGCAGCAGCCTGCATCCAGCATCGCTGGAGAAAGGTCCAGCCCTTCCCACTGCTTTGGGACAGCTCTCCAGAGCAATCTGAAGGCTCAGCCAAGGCTTTCAGTCAGACTGTCCTAGCCCACCTCTCCTTCCACTAAATCCTGCCTCCTTCCCCTCTCTCTCACAAGTGTTGATCCCAAAGGTCCTCCCAAATAAATTTCTTGCATGAAAATCTCCATCTCAATGTCTGTGTCCCAGGAACCCAACCTCTACCCTGTAGCATTATTTTGACAACAGCTAACTGATACACATATACAGTCAATACCAACTACTGATTTCCTGATAATCTGACAAAAACTTTATATGTATACCTCCAGCACAAATTACAGCATTCAGAATATCAAATCTATTTAAAAATTAATGAGCATTATTGAGCTTATGGTTTTTCCAAGCAGAAGATGAATATAAACTCTCATGAGTAAACCTCAAATCATGACTAAGCAAAATTTCTTCTATATAAAAAAAATTTTTTATATGCTATTTTTGCTTCATTGCATAGTACTCAAAACAAAATTCCTCATTCACTGTCAAATTTGTTGAGACTTAGCTGTCACTCACTCAGATCTCAAGTATCAATCTGTACAACAGCTGGGGTCATAGTCTTATGTGTACTCGTACCTTTGGATCATCGCCACAAGAAAGCTACAGGGCGGCAAGGCTGTGGTAACCTCTTGGCCCTGAAAGTCATTTCCAAATTTCCCAGGAGCAGAACTATGGGTTCTTCACCCCCTGGCTGACTACAGACACAAACCAGGCAAATATGCACCACAACTGTGTGAAGACACTGAAGAACAACCAAGGCAGATGAGGAGAGACTAAGATAAATCAGGATGAGGCAGTATGGGAGGAGAGCTTACACACAGGCCCTGGCTTTCACCTTGAAGGCATTTTCTGGAGAGAGACTGCTGCAAGGGAGAGATTATATTTCAGGCCCTAAAGGAAATCAAAACATATTACAGGAATTGGTAGCATCCATGTCCTCTGACCACAGGATCCAAGGCACTCGAGATAAATTTATTGATTGAACCTCACGGCCTTGTAAATTAACTCATAATCAAATGCAAAATTGTGAATTATATTCGAAACTACTTAGAAGCAAATGATAAAAAAAAATACTATATATCAAAATACATGGTACCATCAAGGTGGTAATTAGGGATATTTATAATCTTAAATATTGATAAGTAGACTAATGAAATTAATGGCCTATAAATTGGTCTTAAAAATCTAGAGTAAGAATGTCAGAGTAGACCCAGAGGAATGTAAAAGAAGAAAATAAAAAACAAAAATAGGACTTCTGGCCAAGATGGAGGTATAGGTAAACTCGCTTTGCCTCTGTGCACAACTTCAGCAAAAATTACGAGACTACAAGTATCACCCAGATTCGTCAGAAAATCGAGCTGTATGGAAGTCTGACAACCACGGATTTAAAGAAGCCACATGCATCCAGACGGGGAGGAGGGGCAGAGATGTGAAGTGGCACGGGGAGGAGGTGGAACGGGCAGTTGCACTCGTGGTGGATAACAGTCTGAAGGGATGCCTCAGAAGCAAGCGATCCCAGCCCCAGACCAGATGACCCAGCCCAGGGTTCCAGTCCCAGGAACGTAAGTCTCCATAACTTCAGGCTGTAAAAGCTAGAGGGGATTGGAGTAGTGAAAAAAACTGAAGGTTTCTCAGGAGATTCCTCTTAAAGGGCCAGCGAAGGTCTCAGCACTTATGCAGACCCACTCTGTCTGGGATTCAGTACCAGGGCAAGTGCTGGGAGACAGCTTCCTCCCAGGCAATCTCAGAGGGCAGGCAGCAGCATCGTCAGCTCTCTGTGCCCTCCCCTACACAGAGCCACAAAGTGGTGAAACAGATTGCCCCACCCTGGCGATAACCTACACTCTGCCCCACACAATTTACAGGTACCTTGTCTACAACAGGCCACGTTACTAAGACAGGGAGTCAAAGCAGCTCTACCTAATACACAGAAACAAACACAGGGAGGCTGCAAAATGAGGAGACATGGAAATATGGCCCAAATGAAAGAAGAGAACAAAACTCCAGGAAATTACTAAATGAACTGCAGATAAACAACATATCAGATGCAGAATGCAAAAATACTAATCATCAGGAGGCTCAAAGAACTCACTGGATACTGCAACGGCATAAAAGAAGACTCAGGGAAAAATCTACATCAGGGAAGGTTGCATTAAATGAAAAAAGAAATCTACAGGGAACCAATAGTGGAGGGAATGAAGCCTAGAATCAAATCAATGATACAGAACATAAGGAAGAAGAAAAGCACTCAATCAAAACAGCAAGAAGAAAAAAACAAATCGAAAAAACGAGGATAGAATAAGGAGCCTCTGGGACATCTCCAAACTTACCAACTTACAAATCATAGGGATGCGAGTTCCAGCCAAGATGGAGGCATAGGTAGAAACCCTTCTTTGCACAACCAAAAAAGAGGATAACAACCAATCTAAAAACAATAAACAATCATAAGTGCCAGAAAAATCAAATCACAGGGATGCCAGAAGGAAAAGAGAAAGAGCAAGAAATTGAAAACTTAATTGAAAAATAATGAAAGAAAACTTCCCTAATTTAGTGAAAAATAGAAAATAGACATACAAGTCCAGGAAGCACAGCGAGTCCTAAACAAGTTAGACCTAAAGAGGACCACACCAAGACACATCATAATTAAAATGCCAAAGGTTAAAGAGAAAGAGAGAATCTTAAAAGAGCAAGAGAGAAGCAAAGAGTTACCCACAAAGGAGTTCCCATAAGACTGTCAACTGATTTCTTGAAAGAAACTTTGCAGGCTAGAAGGAGCTGGCAAGAAGTATTCAAAGTGATGAAAAGCAAGGACTTACAACCTAGATCGCTCTATCCAACGAAGGGCAGATAAAGTGCTTCCCAAATAAAGCAAAGCTAAAGGAGTTTATAATTACCAACTCATTATTATATGAAATGTTAACAGAAACTACAGAAGAAAAAAATCAAATTTATGAACAATAAAAAGGCAACAAATTCACAAGTATTAACAACTGAATCTAAAACTAAGCAAACAAGCAGAACAGGAAGAGAATCATACATATTAAGATCATTTGGAGGGTTATCAGCTGGGACACGGAAGGGAAAAATGGGGGGAAAGATACAGGGATTACCTGTACAAATTGGTGGGTACAGAATAGACAGGGGGGTGTTAAGAACAGTATAGAAAACAGAGAAGCCAAAGATCTTTTACGTATGACCCATGGACATGAACTATGGGAGGGGATTGCTGGAGGGAATGGGGGTACCAGACAAAGGTGGGCAAAGTGGGAAAAATGGGGACCACTGGAATAGCATAATCAATAAAATATATTTTAAAAAATAAATACAAAAACAAATGATACAGAAAATCAACTAAACTGAAATCTCACTCTTTTAGACAATAAAGGCGAAAACTCCAGTACAACTATCAAGGGAGAAAAGGGGAAACCACATAAACGACAAAAAAGAAAAGCTACATATACCTGCAGATATAGCAAAATTTTCTAATTAAAAATAATATAAAAAACTGTGTTGATAAATTTGAAACTTAGGGAAAAATGGAAAAATCTGACCAAAATTGTCTTAAGTAGAATAAAATCTTATTCTAATTCTAACCACAACCCAAATTGAGGGATATTCAGTAATAATTCTACTACTACAACTAATAATGGCCTGTGCTCTTCAGATTGCCACAGTTTTGAAACACAGAAAGAATGAGGAATTGTTCATTCAGAGCTGAAGTGCATAAAGAGCTATGACTACTAAATGCAGCAAGTGATTCTCAAGAACTTGTACCAGAAAAGAAAATTTTTTTCTTTTGTTATAAAGGACATTACTGAGACAACTAGCAAATCAGACTAAAGCCTCTAGATTACACAGCGGTACTACAGCAATATTCATTTCGTGAATGTGACTATTGCACTGTGGCTGTACAAAAGAATATTCTTACTCTTTTGGTAAATACCTCTTCAAATATTTAGCGATAATGGGAAATCCATTCTGAAACTGTTCAATAACAGTAATATGTATGTATAGAGAGAATGATGAGGGAAATGTATTAAATATTAACATTTGAGGGACCTGGGTGAAGGAAATATAGAAAGTCTTAGTACTTTCGCTAAGTTTTAAAAAACTATGAACACAAGCCTTCATTAACTCACACTTAATAAATCCAAATCTCTTCACATTGACTCTAAACAAAGAACTTAAAACAATTTTCATTATATTTCCCCATAATTCAGATCTACAATGATTTTTGTGATGCTTCTTAAATTAAATTCATGGAAGAAAAAGTAGCGTGAAAGGCTATATATACCAAAAAGAAAACTAATTTAAACTTAAATTTAAAAGAAAAAGATGGATAAATAGGCCCTAACATACACAAACACTTCTCTGAGGACAATTTGCACTATTTCTAAGCTCATTTAATATCATTTTAAAATTCTTATCTGTAATAAATCACCACACAAAAAAGAAGTGTGTCTAATATAGAATATTATTGCCTTAATGGTGTATTTAGAACAAAGGAAAATTTCATGTTTCATATATTTTTATTGTAACAGTAGTCCATTAGTTCTAATTTAATTTTACAGCTTTGGAAACACAGATAGTACTCATAAGCAAATTGACTTTAAAAAAATTATATGAATTCTCATTTTATCAATTTTATATTCATTTTAAAGACTAGATTTCTGGTACAAGTTGATGCTTAAAATGTTAACCAAAAGATTTATACAATCTGCTGAGTATAATTTCTTTACATAATAGTGAGTACGATTAGCAAGCTGTCCTCAAATTCCCATACCTTCAAGGTCCTAAATGAAATGTGCGACTTGACTAGGACTCACAAATAAAGAGAAGCAAGTGCAAGATGAACGGCTACCATTTTCACAAACAGCTAATACCTGAAGAATAAAGTGATTATCAGTTGAATCAACTTCCTCTTCTAAGTTTTCCTTGAAGGGAAATTTTTTACTGTAAAAATTATAGCTTATTGTAAGGAGAAATTATAGAGTGATTTCCTTGTGCCAAGCATAGTAAAATGTATGATTAATCATAGCTTCACAATCATATTCAAATTTGATAATTTACTACAATAACAGTAAAAATGGCATTACAAAATACCTTTCAGACAATCAATAGTGCTACGAAATCAGAAGAAAGTAAATGAGACGAAACAAAGATTGAGCTGAAAAGGCACCGTTGTTATTCATCACCGTGTCAACAATAACAACTAATATTTATTGAGCTCTTACACTGTGCCAGACACTGTTCTAAATTATTTACAAGCACTATCTCATTAAATCCTCGAGCTGATGCTACTTGGTAACTCAGGGACAGACTCTTCCAGAAACTGAAAAGAGGGTGCCAGAGGCCTTGCTCAGGACACTGAGGTGTCACCTTCTTTCTTTCCCAGTGAGGACAGGGCCTGGGCGGGGCTTCGGGAGGCGCGGGAGCCCAGTGTTTGTGAACACTGCCTTAAATGAAGGCTTATAAACTGTTCATTCTGATTTCTTCTGGAATGTTGATGGAAGTACACAAAGACTTGTTACATAGCAATAAATCAGATGTCTTCCACCCAATCTGGGCAGCCAATGTCACAGAGAGCTCTACACCCCTCAGAGAATCCAGGGCCCAGGAAAATCAGCCCCGAGGCATGCTCAGGGGAGCAACTACAGTTCCATCAAGTTTTATACGCTTGGATACATGTATTAGCAACTTTCAGAAGTGTATCTATAATACACTCTTCTCGTCAATCCATAACCCTGTGGCAGAGAGAGGGCCGGTAGGTTTTATTATTGTTCCCACTGCAGATGAGATAACTCAGACCCAGAGAGGTTAAGTCACTCCCGTAAGCTATAGTTCCAGGGCGGACAAAAACTACAGAATCATAAAGGTGTACCCATTTGTACACCCATGTCCATAGCATCATTTGCAACAGCCAAGATAGAAGCAACCTGTTTCTACTGATGGATGAATAAACAAAATATGTATCTAAATACAATGGAATGTTATTATTATTCAGCCTTAAAAAGGGAGGAAATGCTGGCACATGCTACAACATAGAAGAACCCTAAGTGACTATGTGAAATAAGCAAGTCACAAAAGGGCAAATGTTGTATGGTTCCATCTAGATGAGGTATCTACAGTAGTCAGATTCGTAGAGACAAGAAATAGAACTGTGGTTGCTAAGGACTAAGGAATGGGGAATGGGGAATCATTTAATGTATCTGGGGTTTCAGATGGGAAGGATGAAAAAGTTCTATAAAAAGAGGATGGTTATGGTTGTACAATGAGGTAGGTACTTAATGCCAGAGTATGGTACACTAACAAATGGTTATCACTTTAACAATGGTTAAAGTGATCATTTTTATGCTGCATATGTTTTACTACACTTTTTAAATAAGTGTTTCCAATACCTAAATCATTCAATAACTCCTGGTCTCAGACTGTGTGTGTATAGCTCTGAGGATACAATGATATTAGAATTCAACTATATAATACTCTTTAGTGATGAGATGTACTCAGTAAAAGATTTTAAAATGTTGAAAACAATGGAATAGAAATAATATGCTCCAATGACCTTTAAAAAAAAAATATCTGTCCCAGAGATGGAAATTAATTTGCTCATTCTCAAATATTTACTAAACACCTAGCATGTATGCCAGGAAAAATCTTTGGTGTTATGGATTCGATAGTGAGAAAAGACAAATATAGCCACTATATTAATGAATATATAAGCTGACATGTGGGAGATGAAAAGGAGAAAAATAGACTGTAAGCAGATAATCACAAACATGAATGTCTGATTATAAACAACTACCATGGAGGAATACAGCTGGTTCTGTTCATGAGCACAGCACAAAGTAACCTGCCCTAGACTGATGTACTAGATAAGAATTGAAAAAAGAGTAAGGGTTAACTAGTGGGACTATGAGAGTATCCAGGCAAAGAGAACTGAATGTGCAAAGGTCCTGTGGCAGAAGACAAACCGGGGAACCAAAGGAATGATAGAGCCTGACTGGAGCCCAAAGGATGCCGAGGAGAGTACGTGGGCAAGGGACTGGAGAGACAGACCAGGCAAAACCCCACAGTCTTGCTGATTGCTTTAAGGAACTGGGTTTTTACCTAAATGCAATTAAAAGCCACTGAAAGGATATAAGATTGGAGACAGCAAAATCAGAGCTGCATTTTTAAAAGATCAGACATAATATAGGAATTAGAAATATTTCTGGATAAAATTTCCTCACTACTAAATCAACACAGTCTGACCTTTCCCAGAGTCAGACTTAGCACTGGGAAGCCTAAGTTCCTAGTCCTGATTCTGTCACTAATTAAATGAGTCTTTATGTAAAAGTTACTTCACCACTCTCTCCAATACAGTCTATCTTAGAAAATTTCTAAAGCCCCAAACAACTCAAAACATTCTTTTTCTGGGACTCCGCCCTCCAACTTGCTTTAGTACTTATAACCCAAGCAAAAAAGTAATCCAGTACTTATACAGTCTGTACGTATACAATAACCCCGCGGCTCTGCTCCAGCCATAGCTCCCTAAAAACTTCCACAGCACTCCTGCCCTCTAGCCACACGGGTGCAGACCACAAACAGGAAGTAACAGGCTAGACATCCGCCACTACTACTTACTAACCACCTCAGGCTTTACCCTGTTCTACAGAATTTTGTTTCCTTAAGGCAGTAAAGGACAGTGTAAGTATTTTAATAAACTGATGTTTTTCTTTGCATATTGTTCAAAGTACACTTTAATTTTTAATTAAACAAGGATGAAACCCAGGAAGCCTCCATGACTTCAATGTTCTAATAACAGTAAGTCTTATATACATTAGACTAGCAGTGTTTGAAATTCACCGTCCAGCTATGTTCATTAACAGATCTCAAAGTGAGGAAGGAAGATCTAGCGATCTACTGGCAGCTTAATTACCTGCTCCCACAATTATTACTGGTGATTTGACAAGTAGCATACATGGATTATCTTGGATAAATGGATGCGTTAGGTTAGGAGTGCTGAAAGCCCAGTTGCAGCCCTCACAGAAAAAAGCACAAGAAAACCACCTAGATGAGCTACCAAGGTTCTTGGGGTTCATCAACCCCACCTTCTCTGAAGTGAGACGTCTTCAGATCCATTGTCTGGTTACCTGATACAGAAATATACTAACCTGATCTGTTAGAGGCCTGAAAACACTGAAAGAAAAATAAAAACTGGACTCTCCAAATTCAGCTGAATAAAAAATCAATTTTCATTTAATAATACAGAACAACTTAGCCTTTCACATGTTCTTTTAGAGGGAAAAATCTGCCAACTCATATTAATATATTAATAATCAATTTTTAACTACTCCCACTCATTATTATAGAAAGGCCTTAGGATCTTATATTTTAACATCGAAGTGGGAAAGCCTAATACCACTGAGCCAGAATCTGCAATAAGGCATCAATTTCTTTCCACTTTGTCAACTTCTAAAAGATGTCAATTGTATGGCACTGAAAACATAATCTCAACAAAACATACACAGAAAGAGTCCAAGTAAAGTTGAACCTAGAGTAGAGAGAGCAGGAAATCAAGGTATTTAAATGTTGCAGAAAAAAGCCCTGACTGGTGTGGCTCAGTGGATTGAACACTGGCCTGTGAAACAAAGGGTCACTAGTTTGATTACCCATCAGGGCACATGCCTGGGATGTAAGCCAGGTTCCCCAGTAGGGGGTGATCCAGAGGCAACCACACTTGGATGTTTCTCTTCCTTCCTTCCTCTAAAAATAAATAAATAAAATCATTTTTTAAAAAGTTGCAGGAAAAAAGAACAGACATTCTTTAGTGCTGCCTAATCCAAGATAGCCAACAACAATAATATTTAAACCCAAGCCATTTTAGTGAGAATGAAATAGAAGAGGTAATCCGGTAGAGTAGAGAGAACTCGGTAGAAGTCAAGAACGGATCCAAACCCTGTCTCTGAAACCAGTTGTACAAACATGCCAAAACAGAATTTCCTGAGTATACTG
Source organism: Glossophaga mutica (assembly GCA_039655065.1). Lineage (NCBI taxonomy): Eukaryota > Metazoa > Chordata > Mammalia > Chiroptera > Phyllostomidae > Glossophaga > Glossophaga mutica. The sequence goes on from CM077308.1 coordinate 143,735,652, forward strand.
CTGCTTAAAAAACAATTACAGTAATAAATAATTTAATATTAGATGTAATGTAAAAGTGACCTCCAAATTGCTAAATACAAAAGCAAACAAACAGAAGAGACGAAAACAGTGGAGGATCTGAAAGTACATGCTTAGAAGGAGCATAATAGCCCACTATTGTAAAAGACACGCACAAAATGATATTTAAACTAATTAAGGTATACAGGCTGTGCCTTCTTTATTTTCACTTACTTTTTTTTTATCTTCATTCAAGGACACACTTACTGATTTTGACCAATAGGGGAAGGGAGAGAGGGAGAGAAGCATCGGTGTGAGAGGGAATCATAGATTGGTTGCTGCTTGCACACACCTCAACCGGGTGGAGACTGAACCTGCAACCCAGGCACCGTATTTTGCTGTGTATAATACGCACTTTTTTGCTCAAATTTTTGAGGGAAAAATACAGGTGCACACTACACATGAGTAGCACTAATTCAGTACTATATAAATGTTTTTAATTCTTTTATTTATGCTTATGCATTCAAAGTGTAACTCTGGAAAGCAATAACAATATCTGTATATAAAATAATACCCTGGAATATGATAATCAGTTTTGTTTCTAAAAATAAATGAATCAATAATTGAATTAAAAACTTAAAACAAGCCCTGGCTGGTGTAGCTCAGTGGATTGAGCGCGGGCCTGCGAACTAGAGGATCGCGGTTCAATTCCCAGTCAGGGCACATGCCTGGGTTGCAGGCCAGTTCCCAGCAAGGGACGCATGAGAGGCAACCGTACATTGATATTTCTCTCACTCTCCCTCTCTCCTACCCTTCCCCTCTAAAGATAAATAAATAAATAAATAAATCTTTAAAAAAAAAAAAAACTTAAAACAAAATATTTTTTTCTGAACGTTTGGAACAAAACCATGGGTGCACATTATACACAAGAGCACATTACACACCGCAAAATATGGTATGTGCCCTGACCAGGAATCAAACCCACGATCTTTCTGTTTATAGGATGATGCTCCAACCAATTGAGCCGCACTGACCAGGGCAGCTGTGTCTCATTTAAAATGCTTCTTTTATAAATGGTCTTCTTCACTGACAGAAAAAAAAACACTGAATCTTGAAAACTCGGAGGTCTTCCACCAGAAATTCACCTGCTATCCCACCAGTTACCAGCAGTGGGAAGCAGAGAGTTGCTGCAGCTGTGAACCAAGAGCCCAATATCGCTCCTCACCTGTCAAGACTTCAGGTAAGTCAGCCTGAAGTGTGTCCTAAGAGCTCTGTGCCATCTCACAAACATGCCTTCTACCCTTACTCCTCGGACAAAATAGAGGGAGTCTGCTGAACTATTACAGGGATAGCATCCCCAATCTTAATCTAAGAAGCATTATCTCACAAAAACAATGTTAAACCATAAGAGACTGGGCTTCTCGTAAGTAACAGGATTATCTATACAAGACAAGATCATCCAATATTCGAAAAAAGTTTTCCAGCTTCTCATAGGAGATGAAAGAATGTGTTAAATTGCTAGGGAAAACATGGTGGGGGGAGTTCAAACTCTGTTCCACATGACTTAGACCCTGTGTTAAAAGGAAGTCCACGTGGGGCTTCTTGTCTCACCAGCTACCTCATTTACTATAATGTGGTTCTACACTTACTACAGGTAATGAAGATTGTTACAGTGGCTGCCTCTGGCCCAGAGGCAGGGGCAATGGGGGGTCAGAAGGACAGACAGAAGGGGGTGAATAGGACTGGGGAAGAATACTATTCACACTTGCTCAACTTTGAACACTTACTTTAGGTGGCATTATGTGGAATTTTATTATATTACCCTCTGTGCTATTCTGTAATTTGCTATTATTATTGTTCGTGATGCAAAAAAGTAGCTAAACAAACACAAAATGGTGAAGAATATATTCTACCCTGGGTAGTGAAAACAAAACTATTTTTGGCTGTTGCTGCACTGTATTTTTCCATTTTTCGTAATAAGCCTACATCAATTTCAGAAGTGGGGGGATCTTTTTGAACAGAAAAACATATCCAGGTAGTGATAAGATCCCTGTAGCTCTGATTCACATAAATATCTGCTGACAGGATTTTGTGCATTTTTGCAAACGCAACATCTGCACTCTTGCTTCTCCGGTGTAGTACTCTGCAAGTTCTACACGACCCAGTCATGACCTATTTTGAAACCCCTGAATTTCTATATAAAATGTTCATGTACAAGTGAAGAGAACAAAACTTGCTTCTATAAACATTCTAGTCTTTGAGAAAGGATAAAGGAATTCCGTAATGGCAATGGATTACAAATGCTTTCATCATTCATTATAATTGTACAAAAATATAAGGAAGCACTACAAGAAACAAATTTGGTGTGCATTCCTGCATGAATTTTTTCACTATTATGATAAATATTTGTGGAAAGCATTTCAAATTAAAATGTAATGAGAAAGTAATAAAATCTACCACTGTATTCCATTCCATTGGAAAATAAAATAGAAACTTTTACTACAGGTAATGAATATTGGTCAAAGAACTTAACCTCACCAAACATTAGTTTTCTCCTCTATAAAATGAGCATCCTACCATGCCTATATGAAGGGTTATGGCAATCACACACAGTAATTAACATCAATTGGTAAAACACCTGCAGGGCTACTTTACTGGAGGCAGAGAGAAGCCAAGTGCCAAGCTCAATGCCCAGCCATGGCAGGCATTAGTGGTGCAAATTAAACTGAATATGGAAAGCTTCATTTAATTACCAAGGGAAAAAGGAAATAGTCTTAGAAGATGGCAACCACGATGTAACAAAATGACATAAGAAAACAGAACCTCTTTCTAATGAACAGATACAAGAACTTAATATCAATACTAAGTAATGGTCATGACAACAAAATAACTCCAAGAGCAACAGCTTTAAGACGTGGTCACTTTCATTTAAAAAAAACTATAAAGCATTATATACGATCTACAACTATTTAAGTACTTAGATGGAATACGTGGAAAAAATACCAAAGTGAAACAGATGGGTCAGAATGTTGAACCATGTTCCCCAAAATATTTTTAGCATTTTGTACCTACTCCACGAACAGTCATTCTTACTTGTCTCAGCTCACAGGAGAGGTGACTTAGGAATGAGACACTCCCCTTTATCAACCAGCCAAGCCAAATCCACCTTGCAGTCAGCAGGGCTGGGAGCCAGAAAGCTCTCATGTCTACAACACTGCTACTTTGGCTTTAAAATTAAACAAGGAGCAGAGGAAAGAGCCCTGAAATTTCAGAGAGCATCTTTCTTACCAGGGTGATGTCTCGAGAAGCCGCAGCTGCGCTCATGTGCAGACTAGGCTGCCTCACAGAACTGCTGCAGTCCAGGGCCCGGGCGAACGTCCCAACAGCACTGAGTAAACCGCAAAAACAGAGAGGGGAAATCAAGGCTCTGCTATTTTTTTTATATTGAAAGAAACACATTTTGGTAGTGAACGAAAAATTTTAAAAGAAAAGTCAAACAAGTTCTTGGATGTTTGAAAATCAAGTATCAAATAAAAAGTATTTTCTATAAAACTAAGAATTAATAAGCCAAAATTTACCATTACAATTGAGAAAAAGTAGCTTGTGAAGCATAAAGAAGGAAAAGATCTATTTTGAAACACAATGGAGTAAACAATTTAGCATTCAGATGTGCTAAAAAAAATTGAAAGTAAATTAGTTCATTTGATTATTACTGCAAAGTAAGTTCTGACCCTTTTTTTTTGGCCCCAATTGTGAAATCCCAGTAACATTTTTCCTGGAAATACATTCAACCTCTTCCTATGAGGACTCAATATAGAATAGATTTCCATTTAAAAAATTACGACAACACTAATGATCATTTAATGATATAGAAGGGCTTCCAATATGTAGAGAACCCTAATTCAAGAGGGAAAGCAAGAAATGAAGACTCGCTACTTGTCTACTTTTCCAACATATTAGCTAAGACAGAGGTTTTTAAAAATAATTTAAATTTATTGATTTGGGGGGGAGAGAAACTGATTTGTTGTTCCACTTATTTATGCAATTACTGGTTGCTTCTTTTTTTTTTTTTTTTAATTTTATTGATTTTCTTTCTTTAGAGAGAGGAGAAGAGAGGGAGAGAAACACCAACATGAGAAAGAAACATCGATTTTTGCCTCTCACAAGCCCCCAGCTGGGGACCTTTCAGTTCACAGGCCAGCACTCAATGCACTGAGCCACACTAGCCAGGGCCACTGGTTGCTTCTCACACATGTCCTGACCGGTGGGGTCAAACTCAAAACCTTGGTATATTGGGGATAGTGCTCTGAACAACTGAGCAACCTGGCAAGGGCAGGAAGAGATATTTTTTTAAATGTTTTGATTAAAATATAACAAATGTGTGGAAAAGTACACATTGAACAGCTACGTAGTGATGGCAAAGTTAAGTGTATCCATGTCACCAACAGCCTGGTCAAGACACTGAGGGTGACAGCACCCTAGAAGGCTCCCTGTGCTCCTTCCCGATCTCTGCTCCCTCCCTCTTCCTCCAAATGAATCACCATCCTGGATTCTAACACTATAGGTTAATTTTGCTCATTTGGGAACTTAAACAGAATCGCATACTATGTACTCTTTTCTTGTCCATCTTTTGTTCAAAATGCTGCCGTGGCTCCCCACACGCTGCTAGCTGTAGCTGCGTTCTTTCGCTCTCTCTGACCTGGAGCAGCCTTTGCATGATGTCCCACCTCCACCCTACCACTGATGGATGTCTGTTTCCAGTTTGGGGCTGCTGTGGATAGTGACAGCCATGCCGTCTGCATATGCACCTTCTGGTGCGCTGGTCTGTGTAGGCGCTTCTGCTAGGTATGCATTTAGGAGTGAAACTGATTTCATACATCCATATGTGTGTCGGATGATCGCAAACGGTTTACCAAAGCAGCTATACCAACTCAGACTCCCTGCGGCGGGGCGTGACCGCTGGCTGCTCCACCTCTTTGCCAATGCATGGCACTGAGGGTTTTCACATTTTACAAGTTCTGGTGGTATGTGCAGTGGTATTTGATTGTGGTCTTAATTTATGTTTAGAAGACTTCTTTTTTAAAGAAATTTAAAAAGACACTAGATATATTTCTTTGGTGCCCTCTCATTCCGGCTTGAAGATAGAAGGAAACATATGGCTCTTGGTAATCAAGGAAAAAACAATAATAATCAAATCTAAAACTGTAGGAGGAGGATCCCTCCCGCCAAGAAATGGAATTATCTTCTGCAGGGTGGCCCCTTGTAATACAGGCTTCCCTCACTAGGTGAGTGTTCTAGGAACCCTTCTGTACCCACATATCAACTAGCGTTGTTGTCAGCAGCTGGACTCAGCTTCAGTGAGGTTTTTTTGAAGACTCTATGTGTCTGCCCATTTCATGACAGGTGATTTACGAGCACACCTGCCCACACTGTGCTGTGTGTTCAGAGTTTTTGACCTAAAACAGCATGACCCTGTTTTAGGGTCATAAATAGGAGGGTATCCCACCCTCTCTATTTACCTGATTTCTCTCCGAGAGACCATTTTTTGTTTCCCCCAATGAAAAATGTCCTCAAAGGGAAACATTTTGCCAACGTGGAAGAGGCGATACAAAAATCGTCAGAACAGTAAAAGGCATCAAAGTTGACGAGTTCAAAACCTGTTTTGAGCAGTGGGAAAAATGTCTCCATTGGTGTACTGCATCAACTGGAGAGTGCTTCGAAGGTGACTAAAGTTTAAACATGTTACAATAAATACACAATTTTTATAAATAAATTCCGGTTTAGGGAGCAAGAGGTCCCCTCTCATACACTATTGGGGAGGAGCCAGTTAGTGGAATAGACCACACTGAAGAATCAAGAGCAGAACTGAGTCACCAGCAGAAGCACTGGCCAGGAGACTCATACAGGTCACCCAGATTTTGAATTATTTAGCAGATGTTAAGTGATATTAGGCTTTCTTACATAACTAGAAAAAGAAAAATACAATCAATGAAAAAAGTAGATTACAAAGAAAATGAAATGTGTACAAATTCTTTTACAGAGCAAAGATGTTTTTGACTCAACAGTGCCATACTCACCGTGCTACAACTAAAAACTGGTCAATCTGTCGGTCTGTAAGTGGGCTATTTGGGTCCCAAACTTTAACTTCCAATTTTGACTGTTCCCTCTCATCTGATTCTCCTGTCCAAGAACAAAGGAAATGGAGCCTTATTACTCACAAGGCACATACATGGTCACATATGACTGATGACTGTGGTAACCCTGGCATTAAAAATGCAAAGTAAATGTTCACGGTTTTGGTGCATTTTTTCAGTCAGCATATGTAGAACATAGAACACTTCGTAAAGTGAACACTGATAATAACACAACCAAACCATATGGTATTTTCACTTATCGTTAACATGTATTTCCTGAATACTTGTATGTGTGAGGCACTATGGCTCATGCTAAGGGATATAAAGACAAAAAAGAAAGCACTCCAGCAGCAAGACACTTAAACTATGATTAAAACTTACACACAAATAGCTATGATACAAATGAAAAAAGCAGGTGTCACAAGAGAGATAGAGATATGGCTGTAAAGTTCCAAAGATTAGAGAAATCGTTTCAGACTAGCTAGGAAGTGAGGCTGTGAAGAAGGTGCCATTTGGGCCAAGAACAGAAAGATATGAATGCACTGGCAGAAGAAAAGGACATTAAGACTAAGGAATGAGAGCATGAACAAAGCCACAGGGCTTACAAATGCGACAGGAAGTAGCTCATTTTGTCAGGAGTACATTAAGGGGAGTGAGAGGAGGTGGCTAAGAGAAATGGATTATGAACATGTTACTGAAGGTGCCACCTTGATTTTCTGAAAAGGAAGCCAATGACAAGCCCTTGCCTTTTTAGTAGGAGTGAAAAGACCAGAATCAAACTTGTCATCTCACTCTTAGCAATGGTATAAAATTTGCTCTAAAGACACAGCTAATGAAGACAGAGAGACACGGGACTGACAATGACAACAGCAAAGGGAGAAGGTGTAGGAAGTCAATGATGCACTGGAGGCAGCGGGCAGCCTAGAGAACAATGCTGAGATAGTGCTGGCCACTTACAGAAAGAAGGAAGCAAACAGGAGGTGAAGGCTTAGGAAAAGACTGATGACAATGCAGGATGCTTTGCTTTAGGAAGATCTCACAAGGAGATATAACCATCAGGCAGGACTCAATGTGAGGACAAAGGATAGCAACGGAAAGCAGCCTTGGGAGTCACTGAAATTCTGACTCACAGCTGCGCATTTCCTATAGGTTGGGAACTGGTTCTGGCTTTGTTTCGCTTTAGGATCCTTCCACCTACAGTATCAGGCAGTGCCTTGCACTGACAGACATACTATGAAGCTAAACATCCCCTGACAAATCCAGGCGATGGGCTTCCAATGTGTTCAATCCTGGTATAGGAGTAAGCAGGTATCAGTGGTTCAAACAGAGAAAGGGGGAGGGCAGAACAGCCATTCTACCTGTTGTCTCCGAAGTCAGCCACTGCTGTCAGGTGGGGGACTTGCCCATCCTGCCCCTTGTTCAAAGACAGATAACCTGGCCACCAATCCCACCCCCAACATAAAGAAACAGGCAGAGCAGAAAGAGTACTAGGCCAAACAGATCTAAGTGTTGGAAAGGATTTCGTTTTTCATTGCTTACAATTCCTAGCACACTGAGCCAAGACTTCCAACATTAGGTTCATAGTTAAAAAGCAAAACATTTGTAAACTGTGGGAAACTTGACAAAGGAGAATGTCGCATTAACACTTCCTTGTATCTTCAAATAATCTATTTTAAGTAAGATAAATGATAATGGTAAAATATAATAATAATAATAAAAACTTGAGATCTTAATTTTTAAACAATACAAGATGAAATGACAAGGCTACTTGGTATTAAGCCCCTCCTCTCTGTTACGTATTCCAGAATGTAAGGGTAAAACTGATATTTACTTTTCAAATTCTAGTGAAATTGATGTATTACAATTCCACCCATCCATTCTCCAGCACACAGCAGGAAGAGAATTCCATATAAGTATTCTAAAATACATTCGCTGCAAACAATAAAATAACACTCCTGGATGCACTTGTACTACACCACATAAGATACAGACAATACCATGGGATGAGAAAAAAATAGCACCAACAAAAAGAATAAACATATAAATGTTCTATATCAAAGTCACTCTACACTAAATAAAAAATTCCCCATTTTAAACTCACTGTATATAATTACATTTATATCACAGTTTGATCATTTTATAGTAAAAAAAAATAAAAAAGCCTTTAAGAAGCTCTTGAATGAACTTATTTAGAATCTGTATAATTAAATTCTCTGCTCTGCCAGCAGTAATCTTTGGAATGGCCTTGGTAACTACGGGATGAGCCAGAGACTGGACCAAGATTAATTCCATGTTCTGCTCATGTTCACGCCAGTCACTGCAATAATCTCACCTTCTTCCCCTACTTACTGCTCAAGTCCCACGTCATCAAATACCCCAGTTCACAGAGATCTCCCCAGTCTCCGAATTCCTACAAAATGTATTTACCAACTAACTGCATGAACTGTATTATCAGCATCCTATTTTTGCTTCATATGGCCTTCATAATTTTGAAGAAATGTAGATTCAGCAATCATTTTAAATGTGTTAGCCTTAACCTTCAAGCTATACTTTAAGATTTCTAGAAAACAGGAACAAAGGACTTCTTTAGTATATCCTCCAAGAGCACATAGTGTTCAAACACTCTGAAGAACTAAGGCCATATGAAACTATCCACAGGCTCTTTCATGGACAACTGGAAACACTTTGTTCTAAATACAATTTTCTTTGTACCAACCACCAGAATACTACACTTTTTGTGTTACAGTTAATTCAGAAATACACAAAGATACCATTTATCACCATTTTTGTTTAATATTGTTCTGAAACTTCTGGCCAATGCACTAAATTATAAAACACGAATATAAAAACCTCAAGAGCATTCCAAACAAATACATTGTTTATTTAAAAACTCACATTCATTGTGGCAAAAAATATAAAACACTCAGAAATAAAATTGCAGCCACACTTATAAAAAAGAAATTACATGATGACTTAAATGTAAATGAAGAGTAAAGAAAATTTAAAATCTTAAGGACATAATTTTTGTACAAGTAACTCAATAGGTTAAATTTAACAGCTTTAAAGTCTTGGAAGCCAATAAAATGGTCCAAATGTTAATCTTTGGGGTTTTTTTTTTTAAAGACTTAATTTATTTATCTCTAGAGGGGGGTAGGGGAGAGAGAAAGAGAAGGAGAGAAACATCAATGTGTGGTTGCCTCTGGTGCACCCCCTACCGGGGGTTGGGGGACCTGGCCCGCAACCCAGGCACGTGCCCCAAGTGGGAATTGAACCAGCAACCCTTTGATTTGCAGGCCTGCACTCAATCCACTGAGCTACACCAGCCAGGGCCCAAATATGAATCTTTACAAATCAGATAATATTATTATTATGAAAATAATAATAAGAGAAAAAGGTTTAACTAAATGGGATAAGGTTATATAATATATAGCAACAACAATCACACAAGGTTGTATGGCACAAAACTGAACAGGATCAAAAGCACAGATATAGACCAAATCCTAACAGCTTGCTTGAAAATATAAACTTTATAATTATATAAATGTTCACTAACCTTTATTTAGTGCTTACTATGTCCCAGGAGCCCTTCACAGCAAGTTTCTCAACTGCAGCACCACTGACACGTGGGGCCAAATAACTGTGCTGGGGTGGGGTGGGGGGTTGCGGGGCGCGTGTCCTGTGGGCCACCAGATGTCTGGCGGCACCCCTTGCCTCTACTCACGGGACGACAGCAGCAACTCCACCCCCTACATCACCCACAGTGACAACCGCACAGGCCTACAGACACTGCATAATGTGCCCTGCAGAATGAAACTGCCCCGCGGTGAGAATTACTCTTCTACGTGGTTGAGATCAATACCTACTTACACTAAATTCTTACAGGCTGGTGTTTTTAATTTGGTTAATATCCATCGCATTGTTGAAAAGCACATTCTGCAAAATTACACACTAAAAACAATAGGGCTTATGAAAAATAGGACAAAACTTTGAAAACCTATAGAACTTGGTTAACAGAGCACTAAAAAAACCCCACAACCACACAGTAATAATCATAATAAAAATACTAACACAGCTAAATCTCCACTGATATTTGCACCAAGCGCAAAGGTCAGCCGATCCTTTATCTCCTTAAACCCTGGACTCACGCTTCCTCCACTGCGATATAGGTCACTGCACACAGGTCCAGCAAAGTTAAAAATAGAGTTCAGGGTGCAGGTGTTTTTGAACACGGGGGAATTATCTTCACAGCCCCTTCTTCTGTACCTCCAAGCTACACTATATAGTTTTTATTTTTTAGTTTTTCAATTACAGTTTACTTTCAGTATTATTTTATATTGGCTTCAAGTGTACAGCATAGTGATTAGACGCCCACACAGTTTTAACATAGTAGAAAGTACCACAAATTCTGAGGCCAATCAGCCACTGCTTGCACCAGAGGAAGGCACTTCTATAGAATTTCCATCTTTTTCTCTTACGCTATCGGTGAGAATATGTGGTTCACCGATCGCTGGAGAAAACCTCAGATGAACTGACCCATCTTCCACACTGTGCTGACATTTTCCTACTTACCAAATGCATGTGAGCTAATTCATGTCTTTAAAGCGTGCGTTGTAGCAGAGAAGACTATACTAATTTAACTCTTTAACTCTCAAAGACAGACACCTCCCGAAGCTCCCAAATGCTGACATGAGTTATTTACCTAGCAGCAATAGACAGCGGTGACCAGGGGAGAAGCAGCAGTAATAGCTAACGGTAACATTAAGTGCTGACTTCTGTGCTCAATGGATTACTTTATTTGATCATCACAACACTGTTATACAGGGTGGGGCAAAAGTTGGCTTACAGTTGTTTGTGGGTAAGTAATGTAATTAATAAATGAGAATACAAGAATAAACTCTGTGTCCTGTACTCATGACTGTAATTCTACTTTTGCCCCACCATGTATATGTAAGAAATGGGAATTTGGGTTCAATAGTTTTTCCAAGGTTACTCAGCTAAAACAAAGTGCAGCCAGTTTCAACCCAAACCTTTGAATCCGGTTGTTGTAGTTTAATAATTTCATGTTATTATTATATTTTTTAAAAGCTGCAATTTTTAATTTAATACGTAAATAGATTTCTATCTTACATTTTCCATGTTACAATACCATGAATCAATAATGCAAAACTTTGGCCCTGGCTGGCGTAGCTCAGTGGATTGAGCATCAGCTGAGAACCAAAGGGCCGCTGGTTCGATTCCCAGTCAGGGTACATGCCTGGTTGTGGGCCAGGTCCCCAGTAGGGGGCACGTGAGAGGCAACCACACATTGACGTTTCTCTCCCTCTCTTTCTTCCTCCCTTCTCTTCTGTCTAAAAATAAATAAATAAAATCTTTAAAAAAATAAGCTCAACAAGTAATGTATAAAATCTATGTGACTAAATCTATCGTTTAAAAAAACAAACTCCCACAAAACCCAAAAATGGCATTAAACAAAGGGCAATATAATCCTTGTTTCTGGTTGAGATGTTCCAACATCATTAAAATGTCTGGTCTCCTTAAAATAACTTAAAAATTAACTGTAATCCCAATATATATAGGAAAGAAGGTGTTTTTTTTTTTCCTGGTGTTAAATTGAGCTGATAATAAACTCATTTTGAAAAGTGAGACAAGGACTAGCCTCACCAGACATTACCACACACTCAAAGCCTCTATAATTAAAACAGTGAGTTTTTAGAGTTGGAACGGACCAATGGAGCAGAACAGAAACCTCGAAAACAGACCCGCCTACTGCTCACTATTATAAAATAATCAATCCCTTCCCAAAGCATTATATAGTATTAATACAATTTCAATCAGAATCCTAATGAATCTGGAAGAGAAGAAATTGACAAACTGAGATAAACTTCAATAGAAAGAAAAGAAAATCTATGAGATGAGACCTCTCCAGTAAGAAATTTTAAAGAACAGTACAGGAAAACTGGACCTACTATACAACATGTAATAAGAGATAGATAAAATAAGCTTTGATCTCTAACACATGAAACTGCATGGAATGTACTTTCATGGACCTCTATATAATATTTATGTAACAGTCTGGGAGAGTATGTTAGATCAATAACACTGGTTAATAGTGAGTAAGAAGGGATGATCCGAGGTACCATTAGTTTTGTTTCCACTGTAATCGCATATCTACAATTCCTATTGCAATAAAATAATTTTTAAGATTTAAAAAACTGGGAAGAAGCAAAGAAAATACAGTAGAGCACTTTTGTTATGCTATGTTGCAAAGGCCTTCATCATAAGTACTTCTAACTGCACATTTTATTTGGGGACTTTGACTGTGTAATGAAGAGGTGGGGTTCTAAGAGGTGTGGAATACTAACTAGCAGCCTTCAACTTGTAGCTGAATCCTAAGGTTCCCTAGGGCACCTTAAGAGATTCAATGCAGCCTTCTCCCCCCACCTCATTCACAATTACCTATTTTTTCTCATATTATTTAAGGTTGCATTGTGTAACATTTCATTTAAAGAAAGGGTTCTGTCGTCTAAATAAAGTTTGTAAACCACTTACCCAGAAGACTAGCGAGAGAAACATTATGTTAAAAGCAATTAATACTCATTAATGAACTCTAAGACCCGTTATATTAGCGAACATTTCATCCCATTTTTTAATACAAAGAATGTCTTTGTCAGACAGCTAGCATTAACTCCCCCAGTGCCATAACTGGGTAAGAATCATTCCTCTTACCTAGAAGCACTATGGAGTTATTGTGTTTTACGTCTTCTTTTGTTTCCTAAAATAGTATTTTTTAAAATTCTAAGCTAGATAGATAATGCTTTCCAAATTACATCACTCTCACTAGACTTCTGCTTTTCAGGGGCAAAAGCTACATTTAAATAGATTTTCAGGTAAACAGGAACTTGTGAGATTGCATGATCTGATGCAATCTGCCCATTGCTACTGGAAACATCCTAGCTTCATTACTCTGTTCAGCATTTATCTTTTTCTTTTTTTTGTTGTTGTTTTTAATTTTTTAATTTTCATTTATCTTTTAAATATATTTTATTGATTATGCTATTACAGTTGTCCCATTTCTCCCCCATCATTCACCTCCACCCTGCACACCCCCTCCCACCCACAATCCCCCCTTTAGTTCATGTCCATGTGTCATAAGTTCTTTAGCTTCTACATTTCCCACACTATTCTTGCCCTCCCCCGTCTATTTTCTACCCACTGTCTATGCTACTCATTCTCTGTACCTTTTCCCCCTCTCTCCTCCTCCCACTCCCCTGTTGCTAGCCCTCCATGTGATCTCCATTTCTGTGTTTCTGTTCCTGTTCTAGCTGTTTGTTTAGTTTGCTTTTGCGTTAGGTGTGGTTGTTAATATCTGTGAGTTTGCTGTCTTTTTACTGTCATATTTTTTATCTTCTTTTTCTTAGGTAAGTCCCTTTAACATTTCATACAATAAGGGCTTGGTGATGATGAACTCCTTCAACTTGACCTTATCTGAGAAGCGCTTTATCTGTCCTTCCATTCTAAATGACAGCTTTGCTGGATAGAGCAATTTTGGATGTAGGTCCCTGCTTTTCAAGATTTCAAATATTTCTTTCCAGCCCCTTCTTGCCTATAAAGTCTCTTTTGAGAAATTAGCTGACTGATGGGAACTCCTTTGTAGGTGACTGTCCCCTTATCCCTTGCTGCTTCTAGAATTCTCTCCTTCATTTTAATCTTGGCTAATGTAATTACGATGTGCCTTGGTGTGTTCCTCCTTGGGTCCAACTTCTTTGGGACTCTCTGAGCTTCCTGGACGTCCTGGTAGTCTATTTCCTTTGCCAGATTGGGGAAGTTCTCCTTTATTATTTGTTCAAATAAGTTTTCTACTTGTTGCTCTTCTTCTTCCCCTTCTGGGACCCCTACAATTCAGATGTTGGGACGTTTAACGATGTCCTGGAGATTCCTAAGCCTCTCCTCATTTTTTTGAATTCTTGTTTCTTCCTCGTTTTCTGTTTGGTTGTTAGTTTCTTCCTTCTGGTCCACTCCATTGATTTGAGTCCCAGTTTTCCGCCCATCTCTATCAGTTCCCCATGCATCTTCCTTCATTTCACGTATTGTAGCCTACATTTTTTCATCTAATTTGTGAGCAAAATCAACCAATTCTGTGAGCATTTTGATGACCAGTGAGTGCTATGAACTGTGCATCTGATAGGTTAGAGGAATTGGCTCTGGGGCTTTCATTTGTTCTCCGGTTTGAGCCATTTTTGGTGGGTTTTTTTGTTTGTTTTGTTTTGTTTTGTTCTGGTTTTAGTCTCGTCGCAGCTATTACGTAGTGAGGAGTGGAGCCTTAGGTGTTCCCCAGGGCGGGGCAGCCCAGTTGCTGGGTTGTGAAACTATAGGTGGGGGTGGGGTCCGAGAGGGAAGAATGGCGCCTGTTCCGCTCTCTCCTGGATTCAGTCCCCTCCGCCACTTTCCCTCTGCCTGGACCGTCTGCGCGCGTGAATGTGGGACCACCTGGTCAGCCAGTCGCTTTGTGCGGCCTCATTGGGTCTGCACAGTTGCCCCCCTGTGCCCGGGGTCCGCCAGCTGCCGCCTGTGGGCCCGGGGACTGCCAGCCGCCACTGCTTGCGTTCCTGGGTCCGCACCTCCACTTTTTCCTACCGCGACTCCGCCCCTCTTACCGGTCTGGATGAATGGTTGTTGGACTTCCGTACAGTTCAATTTTCTGTTAGTTCTGATTGTTTTCTTGTTTCTAAATATTTGTTGTCCTTAATTTTGGTTGTAAGAGGAGGCATAGTGTGTCTGTCTACGCCTCCATCTTGGCCAGAAGTCAGTTTTTTATTTTTTTTTAAGATTTTATTTCTTTATCTTTAGAGGGGAAGGGAAGGAGAGGTGGAGAGAAATATCAATGTATGGTTGCCTCTCATGCGTCCCCTGCTGGGAACTGTCGCTGGGAACTGTCCTGCAACCCAGGCATCTGCCCTGACTGGGAATCAAACCATGATCCTTTGGTTAGCAAGCCCCGCACTCAATCCACTGAGCTACACCAGCCAGGGCAGCATTTATCTTTATGCGAGCAGTACACAAAACTTTCTAGACTTTTTAAATGCCTAGGCTTGTGCTCAGTACTCAAGGGAGAACCATACGGATCAATGATTCAGGCAGTACAAAATTTTAAGTCAAATAATAAAAGCAGCGTAACAGATTACCTGAACAACAGGCCCGCACAGGGCGAAGAAGGGAGAGATCAGAGTTCAGGGAGGAGTAACAACGGGCCCCTGATGGGGTGCAAGACTTGGTCTGGGGACAGATGGGCTTGCCAAAGTATAGCACTGGGAGTGTACACATTTGTCTAAAACTCACTGAACTGAACACTAGAAATGGTAAAATGCACTGACAACATATGTTATAAGTTAGTAACTTATATGTTATTTTTTTCCCCTTAAAAATAGGGGAAAAGATCCTCCTATTTAAAAAAAAAACTACCTGGAAGACAATTTGGCAATTTGTAAAAATTTCAAACACACATGCCCTATGATTTAGCAACGACACTTTTAGAAACACATTTTCCAGTTATATCCAGAGTGTAACATTATCCATTAAACCCACTGCAGCACTATTTGTAAAACTTAAAAATCAAGTCTTTTTTTAATAATAAATATTTAGCCCTGGTTGGTGTGGCTCTGTGGATTGAGCACCAGCCTGCGAACCAAAGGGTCCCCGGTTCGATTCCCAGTCAGGGCATGTGCCTGGGTTGCGGGCCAGGTCCCCAGTAGATGGTGCTTGAAAGGCAACCACACATTGATGTTTCTCTCCCTCTCTTTCTCCCTCCCGTCCCCTCTCTAAAAATAAATAAAATATTTAAAAA
Organism: Glossophaga mutica; assembly: GCA_039655065.1. Lineage (NCBI taxonomy): Eukaryota > Metazoa > Chordata > Mammalia > Chiroptera > Phyllostomidae > Glossophaga > Glossophaga mutica. The sequence goes on from CM077308.1 coordinate 143,751,624, forward strand.
ATAATAATAAATATTTAGTGAACACTTAGGTACAGTGATATAATTATGTCTAACATCAAGCATTAAGGGCCACAAACATCCAAAATTATTTCTGGAAGACAAGTTGATATGCACAGATCAGAATGTAAATAAATCCAATCTCTCAACCTATAATAAATCGATGTATAGTCTACTTGCAAAAACATCCAATGAACATTTGAATACAGGCACAGCATTCTGTTCTGCAAGCTTAATCATTACTGACTGACCTTTCCTGGTATTTCAGTTCATGAAAATGCAGAAGTCTGCAGTCTGGCATATTCACTGCCATCCCCCCTACCCACCACTGACATCAATGTGTGCTATGTTCACAAACTCTCTCCTGAGTAACTGTTGATTTAACTTTTCTGCATACATTTTCTAGCAGTAAGGCAAGGTACAGAGAAAAACCTACCTATGGAAAAGTTCATATCCTTCAATAATCAAAAAGTAAAACCAAAAGTTGAGGCCTTTTTCTGAATAATGCAAATTATAAAGGCCTTAAAGGAAAGACTGATAGTAAATCCTAAATTCCTGTACAACAAAAGTAAAAAATATATACCTAAATCACTATTAAAATGTTTTCAGTAAAATGGGGGCTAGGATGCCTGCAATACTTGTAAACAAATGACAAATACTTTTGTATTTGTTTACCTTTACTATTCAAAGAACTCCTGCCAATACCTAACAAGATAAATAACCAAATAGAAAATGCACAAGAAATTTACAGAAGGGTTACAGATACTGAGGCAAGCACAATCTCAAATTCTAAATTTTTTAAAATGAAGACAACGAGATATAAAATGTTGAGAGGAAAAATGAAGGGGGAAAAATATCCCTCATAATCAGTGTTGCCAACAGCATCTGGTTCTTTCATTTACAACTTAATAGCAGCTTCTTTGAATGGCAAGGAAGCTTTTTCGATGTCTAAAATGTACATACCATTTCACTTCCAAGAGGTTATGCTTGAAAAATATTTACACAGTACAAATATATGCATAGATCTTCTAACAGCATCATATGTAATTACAAAAAAATCTAAACATCTAAAATTCTATCAACAGGAGACTGGAAAATGAAATTACCATGCATCTATGCAAATACAAGAGCTGAAGAGTCACTACAAGAATGCAGTCACTGTACTCATGGGGAAAGATGCTAAAGACACACTGTTAACTGAAATAAGCAGCTGCAAAGTAACACGTGCAACCTGCCACTGCACATGGACCATTCCTGGGTGGAACATAAGCCAAAGTGTGAACAGAACAAACATACCCTATCTGATCAGAGTAATTACATATGGCTTTGGAATGAAGGAGGAAAGGGGATGATATACATTTCCTATGTTATGCATGTCCTTATTTTGTGTTTTATTTTTTAATAGTAGTGTTTTACTTCTGAATCCAGTGATAACGAAAAGAAGCTATGTTTTTAAAATGCAAAGCTCTGAACCTCTCCGGCACATAAACCACCCAGGTCCATCAGAATGCCCACCAGAAGGTAACTGTTCCCTGGACTCCAGGGCCTCCTCAGACACAGGGCGTAAGGGGCACTCGGGATCTCGAGGCAGGGGTGTGCCACATCGAAACGCAATTTCAACAACACGAGTGGTTCTAAATTTGGTCTAAAATAAAAAGAACGAAAAAGCCAAAAAACTCATAAAAATATAAAATTGAAAGTGAATCACTGATTAAATAAATTATTTTCCCTGGCTGTTTTTTTGCATTTCTAAAACTGGAAGAACTTATGCCTTTTAAACATTAGCCTAGAAGTTGTTTCTCTCATATGAGGAAAACAATGTGTGAGTTTCAAGATGCGGTGTATGTTTTCATAGGACTTGAAACTCGAAAGAAAACATACCTTCTGAGAGCATTTCTGGAATGTCTGCTTGGTATCTAGGTCCCACTCTGATTTCACCTTTGTCAGCTAACAGTGTTTTCACTGAGGGGTCATAGACCAGTGAGTAGAAAAAGCTATCCTGAAAGAAAATGACAGAATATCTAGGTCAACTTTTTATAAAACAATAAATTCAATGTCACAATAGTGAAACCATAAAACTTCAGAGAGAGTGTAAAATTTCGTTTTAGTGAATAAATTCATATATGTTTAAGGAGAACATGAAGTTACTGTCACCATGTAAAACGGTATAATATTACATCTAGCCAAAACAAATGGCTTACAATAAAAGTAGTTTATTAAGATTTATTATTTTTTTTTTTGTTTTAGTCTAAAAGAAAACCATTAATTGCTCTAAAACAGGGTTTTGAAAAGCAAGCAAAGTGAAGCCATAAGTCAAGGGTAAGACACCTAAAATCAAGTGATCATTTAAACCTCTGAAGCCCACACTAAAACAGTATGAATGCCTTCACACATATCGGGCACTTACTTTTGGGGTGTCTGTACCACATTGTGTTAAAATGGTAAGATGTCCACAATCCACGTTAAATATATACCTACCAATTATAATTCTGCAGTTCTGAAATATTTATATGTATGCATAGATAGGTACAGAAACATAAACTATATGTACCCACCACAAGCACAGTCCCCTAACTATCGTGGTCCCTTTAAAATGCAAAAGAGCCCTAGTTACTGAGCCTAGTGGATAAAATGACCTGGCCACCAGTCCTTTGCTGAATTCTGCATAACCAATGGAGGCCACGTGAACCAGTAAAGTCTTGTCCCTGCTTTCCACTATGATTTTGAGGCTCACCTACAGCACAACTCTCTATATTAGGATGTCCTGAAAGGACCTAGCCTTACCAGCAGCACTTTACTAAGACCCAGCCAGGCAAGATGCAAATGAAGAGATGACCTGTCAGATTATAAAGCTTTCTCCTCTCCAGGTCTTACAGACTGTGACAATGAGAGAGAAAACCAGACAAGAAGACACTGAAAAATTCTGCACAGTGTTTTAATCATGGATCACTGTCAGGAGAAAACATTAAACAGTAAAACTGTTCATAAGTCACACCATTATGTGACCATTTACTCAAGTAAAAAAATGCTATCTAAGGAAAGGAAAAAATGTGCAGAATATATAACCCAACCTGTTTAATAGGTTACGGAGAGGGGAGCAGGGATGACGGTCAGTACATAATCAGAGTTATTGTTTCTTTGTTTTTTATGACCAGAGAGCAACAAAGAAGGTTACTAGGTAACTAATACTATTGTCACTGGCTCACCATCACTGTTAAAAGTAGATACACTTCAGGTCACTTTCAGTCTGTAAAATGTTAGTGCAGTATTGCCATACCTTACTGTAAAATGAAATAAAATTATTATTTAGGGCCATGTAAGTTACTTAAGTCTTTTAGATATATATATGTACTGATGTGGAAAAATATTCAAAACATGTTTAGTTAAAACAGAAATTAAAGAAAAAAACATGGGGAAAAGTGTTCTAAGAATTGTTTAATCTGCCAATTTCGAGAACAGAGAGTTACAAAGTAAAAAATGATCAGAAAGTTGCCTTCAAGTGACCATCTTCAAATATGCCAAATTTGATATTTTAATAGGACTAAAAAATGTTCTCAAGGACAGTCTTATAATGGTTAATGTAGTGAATCTAAATACAAAAGTCTTTTTCAAATTGTATAAAGAATATAATGTCAGCAGTTTTATTTTTCCTAAACTGCTCTTTTTGCTGCCAAAAAGAAAAAAGTTTTCCTTAAATACACTTTATTTATTTAAAGTTCCTATCTTTTAAATTGTTTCTATCTCGAAGATTGATGAAAGACTAAGTTGTGAAAAAAACCAAGTGTAGAGAAAAAAATCCTAAAGACCTTTGCAAATTTTCACCTGTTACAGTCCAAATTGCATATCCAAATTGCTAATAAAGTAGAAGGCAAAAAACATCATTTTAAAAAAAAATTCCACTCACCCAAAAATACCAGTAAAACACACTGAAACATATTGAATGCTTCTTCCCTGTATTTCTACATCTGTGCTCATTTCTAGCACTATCATTATCCATATTATTATCAACCATTCTGTTGGACACACCGACAACAAAGTACCTTCTTTTCTAAATTTCATAAGCCTAAGTTTTAAGGACTATTAGCCTTCTTTCTACCTTGAATATTTTAGTTTTCTTTATTAGAGTTTCTAATGTATAGTAGTTCAACATATTTTTATCTGTCTTTTCGGTTATGTTTTCTTCATTTGAGATAAGAGGACAATACTTAAGTATGATAAGAAATATGTCCCTTTAGCCCTGGCTGGTGTGGCTCAGTGCATTGAGTGCGGGCTGTGAACCAAAGGCTCGCGGTTCGATTCCCAGTCAAGGCACATGCCTGGGTTGTGGGCCAGGTCCCCATTGGGGGCCATGTGAGAGGCAACCACACATTTATGTTTCTCTCCCTCTCTTTCTCCCTCCCTTCCCCTCTCTCTACAAATAAATAAATAAAATATTTTTAAAAAAGAAAAAAAGAAATATGTCCCTTTAATTATTTTTTTAAATACATATATACAATAAAGTCTTGGGGAAAAGAAAAACATCATGAAACTATAAAGGTTAAATACTGAAGTACCATCAACAGTAAAATATTTTCCCATCATACAAATGCTAGTAAGTCACATCAAACTGTGCATGACGTGGAATACTCTGGCTATAACCATCTCCTCCCTTTACTTAACTCAACTTGCTAAAAAATGTTAAAATTTTTTTCTTGCTGAAGTTTACAGAAAGAAATATTTTTTGTTGACAAAGTTATTAGGGTTCCAGGAAAAATCAGACCACCAATGGTAAAATCTCATCTAGAGTCTAAAAGAAAAGCTATTTATTAAAAAATAAACAAAAGACAAGAGGAGGATCAATCAATTACAGTCAAGTCATTTTTCATAAAGCCAAAAATATTTCTTCTACTACCAGCAAAATCATGTGCCATACTTTACAAAGCTTTTCATCACCAACTGAAGAGAGACAAACAGACGCAAGAATGTTTGTCAACTCTTGTCTCAATACACCAGAAAAATCAAATTATCCAAATGCATTCCAGTCATTACACTTCTACTAGTATCCCGCTATGGCAGTGTAATAATTTTGTACAAAAAGAAATAAATTCAAAGGTATGGACTTCATGTGAAATAAAAGAGAAAAAGGACAATACAAGTATAATTGCGAATTACCTCTTTATCAAGATATGACAATACTGACTCTGTCTCATTCAGAAGGGCAACAGTGCATTTCCCCCTGTTAAAAAAGGGAAAAAAATGAATAAATAAACATTTAAGAAAGGCGGCTTCACCTTCACAGTGATGATGTATACTATACAAAGTAAGGTATATTCCAAAAGTAAAGTTGGTATTAAGAATCCAAATGGCAGTTAGGAATATATACATAAATGTATATACAATCTTCTATACTCCTGGTGTTGAGTAACCTAAAACAAAAGACTATCTTTGTAGACATTTATTGAGAGGCTAACCTATGAAAGAAACTGTGTTAGGCAGTAAAAACTTCCAACACAAAGCACTTTATAGTTAATTCCCAATCATTCAAGAAAAAAAAGTACAATGAAACCTTCAGATTAAGTCCATTTCTGACTCTATGAGTAAATATGAGGTGATTTTATATTTTCCAGACAAAGACATCATGGAAACCATGAAAACCAGTGCCTAGTATAATCTTCAGATTTTTAAAGAAGCCACTGCACATAAGAAAGAACCTAAAAATAACACACATCCATATCAGGATTAACTGACTTACCCACACTGAAACTGCTCTAAAGACTAGTTAAAATTTAAACACAAGGAACTTCTACAGAGCAAGGGGCACAATCAAGATCTATAGTCTTGTGTGGACCTTGACGTCGATGGCGATTACCTTTGATCCTAAGCCCTGGGTATGAGTTTGGAAATTGATGCCATTAAAAAGGGCTTGTCTGCACTTGCGAAACAGAAAGGTTATCCAGGAAGAGGAAATTATTACAAGCACTTTTAAAATTATCCTCAGTAGCTTGAAAAATTCAATATAGGTACAAATTTGACAGGAGAATTTTGATAGACTATTCAATTTATAGGTATTGGTCAGGGCTCACAAAACTTTCTAAATGTCACAGTGTTTTTTGATTTTCTGAACAGAAGTTACAACTTGCTCTGTATAAAATAACAAGCAAAATCAAACACATCACATATGCATTAAAAAGAGATGCTGCTGTTGGATTATCAGAGTGAAAAACAATTCATCACGGGGATGTAAAGTACAGCACAGGGAATACAGCCAATAATATTGTAATAACTCTGTGTGCTGCCAGGTGGGTTCTGGAAATATCAGAGGGAACACTTTGTAAAGTGTGCGACCGTCTAACCACTAAGCTATACACCTGAAACCAGTACAAAATAATATTGAATGTCAGCAGTAATTGAAAAATAAAATTAAAAAAAGAAAAGCAATTCAGAGAACAAAATTACCTAACGCAAAATAAAATACCAAAAGTAAAATATTAACACACAGGCAAAAAATAATTATAGTTTTCTAAACATTTTAAACATTATATTCCTCAAATAAAAAAAATTCCCCTCATGAAAACATTTTTTTCCGGTAATCACCTTAGATTAATATCACTATAAAAGAGTTCTCTGACAGCATATAGTGTACCCTTATTATCCAATCTCTATTTTGGTTACCGAGAGTTGCAAACGTCTTCTGTTTTTCTACTTTATTTTATTCATGTATGTTAGTGAAGCAGAAAAATTAACATTATTACTTCAGTACACATAACGACGCTAAAGTCAACATTTGGCTGACATTTACACAGGACAGAGTTACAGGGAGGGAAATTGGGTCTGTTGCTGTTAGCATATCTACAGCTGCCACGGATGCCACAACCTGTGAATATGTGCTCACACATGCGGCATGCTTAAGTAATAAGTGATGTTTCCAACAGTTCCATTTTTTTTTTTTTTGCCCCAACAACAGCTAATGAAGCAATATTTCTAACATTTAATAGTTAATCACCTAGGAGAAATAAAATCTTTAAGTTCTCAAAAATTGAGTTTTTTAAATATATTTTATTGATTATGCTATTACAGTAGTCCCAATCCCCCCCCCCGCCCCCCGCGGCTGGTACCCCCATTCCCTCCAACAATCTCCTCCCTTAGTTTATGTCCATCCGTCATGCATACAAGTTCTTTGGCTTCTCCATTTCCTATTCAGTTCTTAACCTTCCCCTGTCTATTTTGTAGCTATAAATTAGGACTTCTTAATTCCTTTTTCCCTCATTCTCCCATACTCACCCTCCCATCTCTTTATCTTTAACTTTTGGCATTTCAATTATGATGTGTGTTGGGGTGGGCCTCTTTGTGTGTCTCTCTTGTTTGGGACTCTCAGTGCTTCCTGGACTTGCATGTCTATTACCTTCACCAAATTAGGGAAGTTTCTTTTCATCATTCTTACAAATAGATTTCCAATTTCTTGCTCTTTCTCTTCTCCTTCCAGCACCCCTATGAAGTGAATGCTGGATTAATTAAAGTTGTCCCACAGGCTGCTTACGCCATCCTCACTTTTTTGGATTCTTTTTTCTTCTTTTTGTTCTGATTGGTTGCTTTTGCTTCCTTATGTTCCAAATCATTGATTTGATTCTTGGCTTCATCCACTCTACTGTTGTTTCCCTGTAAGTTGTTCTTTATTTCAATTAGCGTATCCTTTGTTTCTGACTGGGTCTTCTTTATGCTGTTAAGTTCCTCCCTAAGTTCCTTCAGCATCCTTCTAACCAGTGTTTTGAACTCTGCATCTGACAGATTGCTTGTCTCCGTTTTGTTTAGTTCTTTTTCTGGGGTTTTGATCTGTTCTTTCACTTAGGCCATGTTTCTTTGTCTCCTTGTTTTGGCAGCCTCCCTGCGTTTGTTTCTATGTATTAGGTAGGGCCACTTTAACTCCATGTCTTGGTAGCGTGGCCTAATGTAGTACGTGTCCTGTAGGGTCGAGTGACACGGACTCCCCTGTCACCCAAGCTGGATCCTCAAGTTGCGCCCACTGCGTGAGCTAAGTGCACCCTCCTCTTGTAGTTGAGCCTTGGTTGCTGCTGGTAGATCAATGGGAGGGACTCACCTAGGCCAGTAAGCTACAAGGAATGGCTGTGACCACTGCCCACCAACCTTCGCCCTCTGTGGAGAATCAGCTGTGTCGGGACAGGATGGTGGTGTTCCAATGTGCTCTGTAGATGTCCACTGGGTGCACTGGCCCTGGGGTTTCCCATGTGGCACAGGCCAAGGTCAGCCCCCACCTGTGTTTTTTGCTTAGTTTATTTATTTATTTTTAAGATATTCATTTGTAGAGAGGGGAAGAGAGGGAGAAAGAGAGGGAGAGAAACATCAATGTGTGGTTGCCTCTCATGTGGCCCCCACTAGGGGCCTCGCCTGCAACTCAGGCATGTGCCCTGACTGGGAATCGAACCTGCGACCCTTTGGTTCGCAGCCCACACTCAATCCACTGAGCTACACCAGCCAGGGCTGCTTAGTTTATTTTTAAAATTCAGTTGTTGATAGTTGTGAATTTCTTACCATTTTAATGCTCATAGTTTTGATCTTCTTTTCTTAAATATTTAACATTTCATATAATAATGGCTTGGTGATGATTAACTCCTTTAGTTTTACTTTGGGAAGCATCATCTGCCCTTCCAGTCTAAATGATAGCTTTGCTGGATAGAGTAATCTAGGTTGTAGGTCCTTGGTTTTTGCTTTTTATCATTTTGAATACTTCTTGCCAGTCCCTTCTAGCCTGTATTAGCTGACAGTATTATGGGAACTCCTTTGTAGGTAACTCTCTGCTTTTCTCTTGCTACTTTAAAGATTCTCTCTTTATCTTTAACCTTTGGCATTTTAATTAAGATGTATCTTGGTGTGGTCCTCTTTGGGTCTATCTTATATAGGACTCTGTGCTTCCTGGACTTGTATGTCTATTTCCTTCACCAAATTAGGGAAATGTTCTTTCATTATTTTTTCAAATAAGTTTTCGATTTCTTGCTGTGACTCTTCTCCTCCTGGCATCCCTATGATTTGGATGTTGGTACATTTGGAGATGTCCCAGTCTCCTTATTCTATCCTTGTTTTTCTTAATTCTTTTTTAATTTCTTGCTGTTTTGATTGAATGCTTTTTTCTTCCTTATGTTCCAAATTGTTGATTTGATTCTTGGCTTCCTTCCCCTCCACTGTTGGTTCCCTGTATATTTTTCTTTATTTTGCTTAATGCAACCTTCATTTCTGCCTGGGTCTTTCTTATGCTACTGCAGTACCCAATGATTTCTTTGAGCATCCTGATTCCCAGTCTGCATTTGATAGGTTGCTTATCTCCATTTCATTTAGTATTTTTCCTTGAGTTTTGTTCTCTTCTTTCATTTGGGGCATGTTTCTTTGTCTCCTCATTTTGGCAGGCTCCCTGTGTTTGTTTCTGTGTATTAGGTAGAGCTGCTTTGACTCCCCGTCTTAGGAATGTGGCCTGTTGTAGGCAAGGCACCTGTAAATTGTGTGGGGTAGAGTCTAGGTAATCGCCAGGGTGGGGAACCCATTTCATCACTTTGTGGCTCTGTGGGGGGAGGGAGGGGATGCACTGGGGGTAAGTTGGCTCAGAGAGGGGACAATACCACTACTTGGCCTCTGGAGAGTGCCTGGGATTGGAAGCTGTCTCCTAGCACTCACCCTGCTGCCAGTTACCTCAGTCTCTCCCCTTTACTCCACATACTACTTATGGCCTTCCAGCTGCTGCCCTAGTGCTGAATCCCAAAGGGTGTGGGCCTGCATGAGTCCTAAGTCTGTTGTGGGTCCTTTAAGTAGAGTCTCTTGAAAATCCCATGGTTTCTTCTATCACCCCAACCCCTACTGGTTTTTACAGCCAGAAGTTATGGGGATTTATCTTCCTCATACTGCAATCCTGGGCTGGGTGGTCTGGTCTGTGGCTGGGATCACTCGCTCCTCAGACATCCCTCCTGATTTTTATCCACCACATGTGAATGTGGGACCACACGTTCAGCCGCCTCTCCAAGTCTCCACCCCTCCTAACCATCTGGATTAATGTAGCTTCTCTAACTCCCTGGTTGTCAGACTTCCATAGAGCTCAATTTTCTGACAAATCTGGCTGGTACTGGTTTTGTAGTCTACTTGTAATTTTTGCTGTAGTTGTATGCACAGGCGAAGTGTGTTTATCTATGCTTCCAGCTAGACTAGAAATCCAAAAATTGTGTTTCTTTAAAATGGAAGAGTAAAAGGTACTAAATGTTATTTTAATATATCCCACTCTGTTTAATAGTCACTTGAATGTTAAATGTTAACAGACACTGAAAATTCATCTAGCCAATTTAACATACTTAAAGTCTTCTCCATACTCTCTGAAATGAGACAAAAGAATTTAAACAAATCATTAAAAAATATTTTAGGAGATTCATAATTATATTAGGACATTTAAAAAATACTGTTTATACTGTTTTAGAGGCACATGATTTAAAAAATTAGTAGGATACTTCAGCCAATCTAAAATATAAATTATTTTGAGGAATGTAGCTTTTATGCAAAGATGAGAGGATAATAGGTGATTTAAGTTTTTAAACTGTCTTTACTGTAGCTATTTTGTACTTTTCCCCAAATTAAAAATGAAAATCCAAATGTTGAAATTTTCATGTACATATATTCACAGCTAACAAAGCAGGAAGTTGAGTCAGAAGTATTTTATGAAGTAAATATGATTATGTAATTAACACATGTGCCACATGCCAAGAATTGCTGATAAAAGTAGTTTAAAGTGAGATTTAAAGTGTTGGCTTCCTTTATGCTGAACAAATGTTGGAACATAGATAAACACATGAAAAATGTTAAGTGAACTCCAAATGAAAGCAACAATGATCAAATACTGAATATAATCATAAATTTATGCTAAATCACAAGCAATACTCCTAACTGTTCTATTCCACATGTTTTAAAACTTCAGAAATCAAGATATCCAAGCATGATGATGAAATATATCAAAGACCCTAACACCAAGAAAGAATACTCCCGGCCCATGTAATTATTCACGCTGCTTCTCGACAGGGAGCCACACAAAAGCAAGGCATTTCTATAGAGGTACACACCTACTTTCCAACAGATCTTCAAAAAGTTCTTAAAAATATACTGTTTTAGAGACTATGCTGAGACAGACAGACATGTGAATAAACATATTTTTAAAGACTGATTGATTGATTCATTGATTTTCAGAGAGAGAGAAGGGAGGGAATATGGGAGGAAGAGAAATATCGATATGCGAGAAAAACACTTATCAGTTGTCTCTTGCATGCCCGCAACCCAGGCATGTGTCCTGACCAGGAATTGAACTGGCAACTTTTCGGTTCACAGGCCAACACTCAATCCACTGAGCTACACCAGCCAGGGTGTGAATAAATAATTACAACACAACACAGTCCCATATTTAATGGCAAGTGCTGATCAGCCTACTATATGCTTAACAGAATGTCCACTATATAATCCCATATACTCGATACCATATGTAAAAATGTGCATACAGGTTATACATTTCTTTTATCTAAACATGTCACCAATTTGCATAATAAGTTAAAAAGAGAAAGTTTAAATTAACATTCATTTCCACCTTGTTGGAAGAATTTCCTTCAGCTTCTCACAAGTGCAGCTTGTAGAATGGTTCAGAATTTACCATCCCTGCTTCGAAAAATGCAAATTTCTTAGTGCTACACCAGACTGGCTGAGTCCAAGTATCTTGGGGAAAGATCAAGGAATCTACCTGATTAACAATCATCACCAGGCAAACCTTAGGCACTCTGAACTTGGAATACCAGTACTACAGACGCAGAGTATGCCTTTAAACTGTCCTAGTTCAGTGAAAGCCATTATTTCCTCATTAAAGAAAGGCATTTTCTTCATTGGCTTTATCAGTCTTACATTGCTCTGGATTCTGAAGATTTTTTTCATATAAAAAACGATGCTAGGTTCTGTGATTGGGAATTCAGCAAATAAACAGTTTTATACAGCATAGCATCCATTAAATACACTACAATGAAATGAAATCCAAGGTCCAACATGCTTTCAGAAAATTATCTCTCTCAACAGCAGTACTGTAAAACAGGACAGAAGGAAAGATTCAAAATTCTGAAGGAAATTATTTCTAAACCAGAGTTACATGCCTAAACGAATCGCCACCCAACTGTGAAAAAGATTTTCAGATAAGCAAGGGCTAAAAACTTTTTACATTTTAGAAGACTAATGAAAAGGAAAAGGCAAAACAATTATTATATTCTAAGGAAAACAAAAGGCTGTACAAGAAAGAGTATGTGAGGAATATTTAAATGGTCGTAAAATACAGAGACTGATCATTAAGTTAAATAAAAGTTGTGATACACTGGAAACACAAGGGAAAGGGAGGGGAAGGAGGAGAAAGTAAAGAGAGATTTTTATAACTGAAAAATAGAAGCACTGTACATGCAGAAGCCACTGTCAGAGAAGTGAAAATGACTGCAGAGGGGACACCGGGCACATGACCAACATTACTAAACTGCTATACACATACATTTGACTGTAAAAACAAACAATTTAAATTTAGCTCTGGCCAGATAGCTTCGTTGGTTAGCAAGTCATCCCAACACGCCAAGGCTGTGGTTTTGATCCCCAGTCAGGGAACGTACAAGAATCAACCGGTGAATGCATGAATGCGTGGAACAACAAACTGATGTTTCTCCCTCTCTCGAATCAATCAATAATTTTTTTTAAAACTTCATAAAATTTAAAGTAACGGGAGTGATTCTAATTAGATAAAATGCACAAATTTGTATGACTACTATATATACACATACACACATATATACTAAGGAGGCAAGGTTTTTCTCAGCCTTAGCATTACTGCCATTTGGGGCCAGATAATTCCTTGTTGTGGCAGCTGTCCTGGAAAGGTAGGTTATTTAAGTAGCATCTCTGGCCTCTATCTACCCTACTGAATGACAGTCGCATTGTCACACCTAGGTGACTACCAAACTGTCCAGACTTTGCCAAATGTCCCTCAGAAGACAAAACTGCCCCTGGTTAAAAAGCATTGCACTAAATTAGAGTTGTTGAATCATTTCCTAGCTATATCTTAGTAACAAACATTTAAGGACGACAGCCTATGTTAATTGAAAGAATATGATTTTATGGATCAGTTTATAGATTACGAAAAGGAGAAAAAGGACAAGGAAAAAAGGAATCTGGAAACCTTTAAGTATTTCTGTTCAAAGATATATTTTCTATTGTTCATATTGCTTTAACAGATGTTAAGAAATAAAAATGAAAGTAGGACCAAAACACAAATAAAGAAAAAAACACAAAATGGACTATCTGTTTGAGTAGGTAAGGTAGAGGAATAAAAAGCCAAAAAGAGAAGTTTGAGCTTAATGTGGATTTTGTGAAGAAAAATGATAAATAGTGTTTTGTAAAGATCATTCCATCTGTACACATGAAGAGTACAAAGGATTAAGACTTTAATCCATGGTTCTGAAGATCTGATAAAAATATGGAGGAAACTGGCAATGAATAATTCAAGGGGCCAGTGGGGAGACCCTCCTCTTAGTACCACTTTTCCCTTTCATAGCTAGGAGAACCTGAAATGTCCAAAAGGTGGTAGGTACGCACTAGGAAGTTCCCCTTCTCCAGAGTAGGGTAACGATTTGTTTTGATTGCCAGGAAAATCACAGGAAATCACAGGCATTCCCATAACTGTGGGGAATACCACTACTAGGAACAATACGCAACATACACATTCACCTAGCCCAGGGCTTTTCTGCATTGTGGTTTTGGTTGGAAAAGAACACTTCAACCCACAGCGGACAAATTGATCCTTTCAAGGGAAAGATTATACAGAATAAACACAACATTTTTTTGAAGTGTGTTATAAACATCTACACTTTAAAATGTTAAAATGTGGTATGACTTTTCCCCACTTACTATATTTTCCCTCTAGTTCACCTACTAGCTATCCTGTAAGCTGAAACACAATAATTACCATGTTTTTCGGACTATAAGATGCACTTTCTCCACCTGTCTCCCCACCCCCCCCAAATTTGGGGGGGAATAATGGTTGTTAATGCTGCTGTTGAGTTCTGTTTACATTTACATTGGTGAAATATTATACTATTTATGTTATTAAATATTTGACCACATTTTTGCTTCAAAAATTTTTTTCCTATTTTCCTCCTCTAAAACCCAAGTGTGTCTTATGGTCCAAAAAATGCGGTGACTTCCTTATGTTGAATTCAGTTCGTAAGTTGTACTAGTTATAGTCATCAATGGTGCCTAACAGCACTAATTCAAATTTTGTTTACAAACACTAAGAGAATTTTTTAAATCTAACATCTCAAAATAAAAATATTGGCATAATAAAATTGAGGAAGAAAACTGCCTTTATACACTTTCGATTCCAAATCATTTCCTTTAACATTAGTAGCCAACTGAAGTAGTAACCAATAATAGACTACTAATTAGTAGCCAACAACAGACTACTAATTTAAGTGAAGCTCTCTTTTATTACAGATGTACCTAAATAAGTTAGCATTTTTCGCTCAACTTAAGTCTTTTTTAAAAATTGTTTTCTCTGAAGATAACAAAAAAGGTCTCAACAAACACATCAGAAACTAATTCCACAAATTACGAAGCCTTTCAGTTGAACCTTCTTGCTCAGACCAATACAGAAACCTGAACAAATATAAAATCCAGAAAGCACAGTTAGAGCATTTTCATATATTTTACTTGGTATAATTTAGTTTATACCACAATCACACACACATGAAAGGACCCAGGTTCAAGTTTATTATTTTTCAAAGCAAAAGACTAAAATGAACCAAATATCCATCAATTATGATTAAATCAGAAACATAAAAAAAAAAAGAAAGAAAGACAGACAGTCAGACAGGGTAAGGCAAAAGAGATTTATAGTACACGAAACTGTTTATTCTTATATTATTACTATATTAGTTTCCATATGAACAACTGTAAACCTACTTTTTGCCCCACCCTATACAAAATAGCCATAGCAAAGAATGCGGCAGATCTCCCTAGATATTTCATTTAAAAAGCACAAGATAAAAGTATCATAATTTACTTACAGATACAAACATAAACACATCTCACTGCTTCTGTATACATGAAATAGTACAGTATTCAGTTTTTGGAAGTACACAGAACATTAAAAAGAAACAACAGACCCAAAATGGAGTCCCTTGTGATAAATCCACCAACACTCAAGACTTAACCTACCTGCAGTTTCAGTCTCTCCTTAGGAGCAGAGTTTTCAATCAATCAGTCTGGAATTCCTGATCAACACTAATGAGGTAATTTGACAATAAAAAACCACCTGCCTTCCCCGAATGCAAGGTGACCTTGCCTGTAATAATGTATGTTTAAACTCCTTGTCCCATCCTCCTGCTCATAAAAACCTTCTATTCAAATAGTCCCTCAGAGTTCCCTTCTGTTTGTTAAATGGGATGCTGCCCAATTCATGAAGCCATCGTTTAATAAAGCCAATTAGATATTCAAATTTACTCAGTTAAATTTTTCTTCTTTAACAATAAGAGTCTAGAAACATACACACTGGGAAACTCTACAGAAGTGAGACATTTTATTGTATGATCCATATTTAATTTCTGGATCATGTCAATAGTTACATGCCCCCACAAAAGTTTTATGTTTTTAAAGGGGTGGCATCTCATCAGCTGGCTGTGATCCTGACAACAAAAAGAACGGCTCTGCCATCCACTGCTTTTGGACCCCAGATCACCCCAAACGTTCATCCGAAACGTGCATGCCATCCCCCGCCCCCCCACACCCCAGGAATTCACAATAAACCTACTAGGGCAGTCTAGGCCCGTCACTGCCGTCTAGCTGCAGCTTTGCAGTCTTTGGAACATCATTTGTTTTTTTGTTTTGTTTTTTAAACCCTCTGCTTATAGACAAGCATTTTGTTCATTTATTAGTTTCTTACATGTATGACCATTTAAAGAAAAGGTCTACTTTCAAATATTAATTTCTCTAGGTAAAACATGAACCAAATTTTTTTCAAATTACAGTTTTTACAAATGGAAAGAAGTGTTTTTTCAATGCTGAATAACTTAACAGTTACAATGCATTTTCAGGACAGTTTAATAACTCCACCTTACAGACTGACACAAAAAGACAAATCCCAATATTTTAAAGTATTTTTATTCAGTGACCTAACTGAAAGATGTTTAACAACATTCCAACAGGCAGTGGGAAGACAGTATTTTTAAAGTCTCAGCTGAATAATGCATTCAATGACCAGCAAAGCCTGTGTGTTCATCTTCACTTTTCTAGGATGCCTTTAAGATGATGGCAAGAGAATCAGCAACAAAAGAACCTAAATCACTATGAAGAGGAACCCGTCAGTACATGAGTGATTTCAGAAAATTCTGAAAGACAAAGACAGATAAGAGAGACTAATAAGCAAAGCAAACCAAAGTTCAGAATGCGCCTTTCCATTAGCGGGGAAACTACAAGACTAGGAACAAGGCACAAGTCCACTATACATTAACATTAAACTTGGCACTGGTGGTTTTAGCTAATACAATCGAACAAGATAATTAAGAAACAAAGCCCAAAATATGCATAAAAAGAGCTGATGTTAGGGAAAATGAAATTGATTTATCTAGCAGAGCCCTAAAAAAGTTCCAGTAAGAGCACTGCCTGGTGTGGTTCAGTGGATTGAGTGCCAGCCTGTGAAATGAAAGGTTGCTGGTTCGATTACCAGGTCAGGGCACATCCCTGAGTTGCAGGCCAGGCCCCCAGTTGGGGGCATGTGAGAGGCAATCAATGTTGTTTCTCTGGCACATTGATGTTTCTCTCCCTCTCTTCCTCCCTCTCTTCCCATTTCTCTAAAAAATAAATAACTAAATAAAATCTAAAAAAAACATTAAAAAAAAACAGTTCCAGTAAGAACAGGACCTACAAGAGTCAGCTTTACATCCTAACTGGAAGTCTACCAGCAAAGTCTGCCCACACAAAGGGAGCTCCTGGTTGGCCTTTCTGTTATTCCCTTGATTTTAAATAAGAAGAGACAGCTACGAATTATCTAATATTTGAGTAAAGACTACAGCACAAAAGACAACAAAAAAATCAAAGAACAAGCACTGAACCTAGAGGAAACAGAGGTTATTTAAACAAATTAGAATCTTAAAAAAGATTTGTGTGGATACTGCATTCATAAAACAAAGATAGGAGGCATGGGAAAGCAACAACATTAAGGAGACAAAAAAGAGCCTCTGAAATGTTAAAATATGAATGGCAAAAGTAAAATATCAGTAAATGGGCTAGAACATAAAAATCAAAGATTTAGCTCAGAACAAAAAACGGAAAATATAAGGAAAGACAAAGATTGTCAATCCAAGAGATCTAACACGCAGAAGTACTAGAAAATGGGAGAAAAACATGAAAGAAATATTAGGGGAAAAATTTCCAGATATAAAAGAAAACAGGTATCTGAAGTGGTCTACCAGCCCTAGCTGGGTAGCTCAGGTGGTAAGAGCATCATCCTGATACGCCAATGATGCAGGTTTGATCCCTGATCAGAGCACATACAAGAAGGAACCAATGGGTGCATAAATAAGTGGAACAACAAATTGATGTTTCTCTTCCTCTCTCTCTAAAAAAAAAAAAAAAAAAATCAATCAATAAATCAATAAATAAAAAATGTTAAATGGTCTACCAAATATCATCATGACTGAGGCATCCCCCGAATTTCAGGATACAATGGGCATGAGAATTCTATGAAAATTTAAGAGAGGGGAGGAAAACAAGTAATAGGCAAAGTATGGAGAATCTATGTGATACAAACTACTGTTCAATGACAAAAGATGTTTGAAGACAAGTTTTGAGGTAAAATAATTTTTAACACAAAATTCAATAGCAAGCCAAACTATGTATCATGTGATATGTATCAAATTAATTTCATTCCAGAATAGTAAAAAACATATCACAAAATGTGTAAAAGAGAGGTTGAGTCTGGTAAGATTGAGAACCTCTGCTATAAGGTGTTATACATTAAACCATGAAACTAAAATTAAGAATCAGAACCAAAAAACACAGAAGTCTTCCAACTAGTACATGAAGAAGGAACAGTAATTAGAATATCATCACTTTATAACAACTATAAATTAATGGATCTCTAGACAATAATCATGAAATACCAGTAATATCCATAAAAGAAATACGTGTACTATCTATCTCCTGATACACACCACCACCTACAAAGAAGTTCTGTGTCTTGAATGTCCCTCTTCCAGGAAGGAAGGAAGGGAGGGAGGATGGGAGGGTGGGAGGAAAGGTACTGAAACTATCCTCTTTATCTTATTACCAATTCATGGGAAATACGAGGGAGGGAGGGACATGGCAGAGGACACTATAGGACGCAATCAGCAAAATCCAAACAGTAAGAAGCAAAACCCTTGTTTTATCAACAAAAATTAGCAAGGGGGATAAAAAGAAAGAAAGAGGGAAACTTCGTTTATTTTCCCAAGTTACTTGGGACCATTTCCTAAAAAGACCACCCCTCCCCTCCTACACTGCAATGGTGCTGACATCAACAGAAAGTTGTACTATGTATGTGGGTCACATCTGGCTTTTCTTTACACTCCACTGGTTTATTTGTCAATGTTCTTACTAAGACCACCCCCTACTCGAATTACTGTAACTATATGAGCATCTTAATGTCTAATGATATCAACCTCTTAACATTTTGGCTCTTCTACACTGACTTTGTCAATGGTTCTCAAACTGTTTTGTCTCAAGATTTCTTACATTCCTAAAAATTCTCGAGGACCTCAAAGAACTTTTGCTTTTTTGGGTTTCACCTGTCAATATTTATTTACAAGGTTAGAAATTAAAACTGAAAGTAAATTTTAACACTTACTAACTTAAAATAAAAATAAACATTTTATATTAATAAACATTTATGAATAATTACTCTATTTTCCAAGACAAAAATATTTTAATGAGAACAGGGGCATTGTTTTATGTTTTTGCAAATCTCTTCAATGACTGGCTTAGGAGACAACTAGATTTTTGCCTAAGTAACAAGTTTATTTCTTTTTTTTTTTTTAATTTTTATTTATTTATCTTTAGAGGGGAAGGGTAGGCGAGAGGGAAAGGGAGAGAAATATCAATGTATGGTTGCCTCTTATGTGTCCCATGCTGGGAACTGGCCTGCAACCCAGGCATGTGCCCTGACTGGGAATCAAACCGCGATCCTTTGGTTCGCAGGCCCGCGCTCAATCCACTGAGCTACACCAGCCAGGGCACAAGTTTATTTCATTTTCAAAAAACATCCACCAAATACCGTGTTTTGCCATGTATAACGCGCACTATTTTGCCCTAATTTTTGACGTAAAAATATGGATGTGCATTATACATGGGTAGTGCCTGAAATACCTTGTGTCTGTTCTTTTGTAATTATGTGTTACATAAAATTTCTTGTACCATGACATGGGTGTGTGTTATACCCGGGAGAGCACCTAACCCACGACAGAGTACAGTGCTCCTGTCTAAACAACCACGGTTTGTCTTTCAGTGGGCACTCCGAGTAAAAATGGGGTTCCATGATAAAGGCAGCTAGTTCAGCTTACATTTCTAACAATCCCATGAGTCATGTTTTTAATGACCATCTCACTTCCATATGGAACATAAGTGACTTATGCAAACTTCCCACGACATCACACAGAATGCTAAAAAGATGCGTAATCTCTTGAAACAAGGTAGATGATTGCATAAAATTGTCCATGTCCTGCACGCCACTGCATTTTGTACCCTGTGCACTACATAAGAAATTTTGTGTGAATTTCTCCTCAATTCTTAAAAAGACATGAAGGGTTAAGATTTATTACAATTAATAAACCGTACTGTTTTGTCAAGAGCGGTGTTGAGTGCCATTTCGTTTCTGTTTTCACTGCAGGTGCAAAGAAGTAAAGAACACAGTGCCGATCACAGCAGTTTGGTGACACACCTTGACCCGCGCTGAGGTGCCGCAGTTTATCCACCGCTGCTTGTGCACGTGCTTTTTTGGTTTTGCAAAATCAATACAGGGAAAAGGCAAATAATCTTAATATTGTCTTGAAAATAGTTTTGACCTCACATGGCCCAGAAAGGGACCAGGGGGACACCCAGAGTACAGGAATGATGCTTTGAAAACGCCTTATTTTCGCCTCTTTTGAACTTTTCCATTCGCATACAGTTTGCAATCAGCCTAATTTGCAGTTTCACTTCTCTCTCTCTCTCTCTCTCTCTCTCTCTCTCTCACACTCACACACACACACACACACACACACACACAATCTCGCTGAGCTTTTCTTTGGAACTGTATTGAATTTAGAATAACGTGGGGAAAACTGACATACTGTCATGCATTTACTTATCCTGCATTTATTTAAGTCTTTAAATCTTTAAGCAATACTTGTAGTTTCTAGATAGAGTTTTTACACATCTTTCCCCTTTTTTACACATCTTTCTTCAGATTTATTTCTAGATGTTTGCTGTTTTTGATGATACTGTGAATGGTATCTTTTTAAATGTAGTTTTCTAACAGACCCTATACACCATATACATAAAATCAACTTAAATGTGAAAGGTGAAACTAAAACTTCAAGAAAACAGACTCTCTTCACAATCTTAAGAAATCTTTGCCTATTCCAAACACTCGGATTCATTTTTGAATTAGCACTCTTTCTTTATGTAACTGTCCACCTCTCCTCCTGCTGTTCCATCACCCACTTTCCAACCATATTCCTCACATATTTAAAAACAAACCAACAAACCTAGAAAGAGCAAACATGACAACAGCAGCACAGAATATGCACTATTCAGCAACAAGGGACACTACAAACGAGTGACGTAGCTCCTCTGTCATTCCAACTGAGCTCCAGCAACGTGCGGCCAAAATCCAACAAACGCACGTAAGATTAGAAGGAAAAATGCATTAACAACACACCAAAATGTAAGTGCTGCTGGGTTGAGGAATTTTAGGGATGTGAGTGTGTTTGTGAAAGAGAAATAGACAAGGGGGTGGGGTCCTCTGTATTTTTCACATTTCAACGATGAACTGTAATTCTTTGGTTATCAGAATATAAACAATAAAAGTTTATTTTAAAATCCAGTGATAATGAGAACAGCAAATGGCATACTGATAACATACTATGGCGGAAATATAAACTGACAGAGTAATTTTTTAAGAAAATTTAGCATTAGGCCCTGGCTGGTGTAGCTCAGTGGATTGAGCGCGGGCCTGTGAACCAGAGGATCGCGGTTCGATTCCCAGTCAGGGCACATGCCTGGGTTGCAGGCCAGTTCCCAGCAGGGGACGTATGAGAGGCAACCGTACATTGATATTTCTCTCCCTCTCCCTCTCTCTTACCCTTCCCCTCTAAAGATAAATAAATAAATAAATCTTTAAAAAAAAAAAAAAGAAAAGAAAAGAAAATTTAGCATTAGGCAATAAAAATATTTGAAAACTATACCCTTACATTAGAAACAGGTCTGCTATCAAATGGCAATAGTCAATGTTACCCCTTCACCACTACCAGGGAAGGAAGGATGAAGAGTTTTCAGTGATCTTTATCCACTGTCTTCGTCAGGACCCACCATGCTGTCAGGCCCAAAGGGGATAAAAATGAACACAGAGGACTTCCAGCCAAGATGGAGGCATAGGCGGACACACTGTGCCTCCTCTTACAACCAAAATCAAGGACAACAAATATTTAGAAACAAGAAAACAACCAGAACTTATAGAAAATTGAACTGTACGGAAGTCCAACAACCATTTATCCAGACCGGTAAGGGGGCGGAGTCGCGGCAGGAAAAAGTGGAGGTGTGGACCCAGGAACGCAAGCAGCAGTGGCTGGCAAGTCCCAGGTGCACAGGCGGCAGCTGGCGGTCCCCAGGCCCACAGGCAGCAGCTGGCAGACCCCGGGCACAGGGGGGCAACTGTGCAGACCCAGTGAGGCCGCACAAGGCAGCTGGCTGACCAGGTGGTCCCACATTCGCGCGCGCAGACGGTCCAGGCAGAAGGGAAGTGGCGGAAGGGACTGAATCCAGGAGAGAGCGGAGCAGGCGCCATTGTTCCCTCTTAGACCCCGCCCCCACATACAGCGTCACAACTGAACGACTGGGCTGCCCGCCCTGAGGAACACCTAAGGCTCCACTCCTCACTACGTAATAGCTGCGACCAGACTAAAACCAAACCAAAACAAAACAAAAAACCCACCAAAAATTGCTCAAACCGGAGAACCAATCAAAGCCCCAGAGCCAATTCCTCTAAGCCGTGAAGAGATAGCCAACCTATCAGATGCACAGTTCAAAGCACTGGTCATCAGGATGCTCACAGAATTGGTTGATTTTGCTCACAAATTAGATGAACAAATGAAGGCTACAATATGTGAAAAGACATATTTTCATGGGGAACCGATTGAGATGGGCGGAAAACTGGGACTCAAATCAATGGAGTGGACCAGAAGGAAGAAACTAACAACCAAACAGAAAACGAGGAAGAAACAAGAATTCAAAAAAATGAGGAGAGGCTTGGGAACCTCCGGGACATCGTTAAATGTCCCAACATCCAAATTATAGGGATCCCAGAAGGGGAAGAAGAAGAGCAACAAGTGGAAAACTTATTTGAACAAATCATAAAGGAGAACTTCCCCAATCTGGCAAAGGAAAGAGACTACCAGGAAGTCCAGGAAGCTCAGAGAATCCCAAAGAAGTTGGACCCAAGAAGGAACACACCACGGCACATCATAATTACATTAGCCAAGATTAAAATGAAGCAGAGAATTCTAGAAGCAGCAAGGGATAAGGGGACAGTCACCTACAAAGGAGTTCCCATCAGACTGTCAGCTGATTTCTCAAAAGAGACCTTCCAGGCAAGAAGGGGCTGGAAGGAAATATTTGAAATCTTGAAAAGCAGGGACCTACATCCAAAATTGCCCTATCCAGCAAAGCTGTCATTTAGAATGGAAGGGCAGATAAAGCGCTTCTCAGATAAGGTCAAGTTCAAGGAGTTCATCATCACCAAGCCCTTATTGTCTGAAATGTTAAAGGGACTTACCTAAGAAAAAGAAGATAAAAAATAGGACAGTAAAAAGACAGCAAACTCACAGATATTAACAACCACACCTAAAACAAAAGCAAACTAAGCAAACAGCTAGAACAGGAACAGAACCACAGAAATGGAGATCATATGGAGGGTTAGCAACAGGGGAGTGGGAGGAGGAGAGGGGGGAAAAAGGTACAGAGAATGAGTAGCATAGATAGTGGGTAGAAAATGGACAGGGGGAGGGCAAGAATAGTATGGGAAATGTAGAAGCTAAAGAACTTATGACACATGGACATGAACTAAAGGGGGGAATGTGGGTGGGAAAGGGTGTGCAGGGTGAAGGGGAATGATGGGGGAGAAATAGGACAACTGTAATATCATAATCAATAAAATATATTAAAAAAATAAAATAAATAAATTTCCTAAAAAAAAAAAAAAAAAAAAAAGAACACAGAATGGCCTTATCCCTCCTTAGGTCCAAATTTTTAAATAACACTTTTTCCCATTACATATTTAAAGTGTTTTCATTTCAAAAAACTTGAAATATAGAAAAGCAAAGGATGAAAGTTGCTTACAGTTTCTGATATTAAAACAATTTTGAAATCCATCAAATACCAAGTTCCTATCTACATTTGTAATGCAGACACATACTTAGTCATGAAAATCATCTTATTTATTCACAAAATAAAAACCATTCACTGAAAAAAATAAACAAGTCAGTACATATATTTCCACGAACTTACATGATAACTTTTGTTAGACAAAATCCGAGAAGTGTAGCTGCCGAGTCACACGACACGCTCACTACAACCTCACTTTTCTGATTACACTGGCACCCAAATGTAAGAGAATGAGCCGATTCCCTACCCAATATTGCTTGTGGGCTAGAAACTTCTCCATGCCTCCCTTTCTCAAGGTGCTATATACTGCTTATAAATTCTTTTGTGTGTGTGACAATGAAGGTCAGGCAAAAGCAGGTTTGCAGTTGTTCATATGGAAAATAACACAACCATCAGTAAACATGCAAGAATAAACTCTGGGTTTTGTGTACTCACAACTGCAAACCTACTTTTGCCCCTTTGCCTGTCCATGTATGTGCTGGGTTGGGCAAAAAGTCCGCATGGTTTTTTCAGTAACATGAAAGACACATTTTTCATTTTCACCAGTAACTTTACTGATTTGGATATTTTTTTTTAATATTTATTTATTTATTTATTTATCTTTAGAGGGGAAGGGTAGGAGAGAGGGAGAAGGAGAGAAATATCAATGTATGGTTGCCTCTTATGTGTCCCATGCTGGGAACTGGCCTGCAACCCAGGCATGTGCCCTGACTGGGAATCGAACCGCTATCCTTTGGTTCACAGGCCCGCGCTCAATCCACTGAGCTACACCAGCCAGGGCTGATTTGGATATTTTAAGTATGTCTGTGTCCCTTGTGGTATAACACTGACTGTTCTCAATTAATGTTTTGATTTGATCGCTATCAACTTCAACCAACCACCTACTTGACCCTGGAGCATCATCCAGCGAGAAAACTCTAGCATGAAACTTCGCAAACTAGTTGACACACTGCACAAATCTGTTTTGGCATTTCAACTGCATTTTAACCTTTCTTGAAATAATAAAATATAATATGCCAAAAATGTTCCATGTTGTCTTTCATCTTCAATACTGAAATTGGTAAACAAAAATTCACCAATTTGGTAATTTTTTTTAAATGCACACTGATATGACAGTTGTCCCAATACAATCTAACAAAGTTGTTTCGAATGAAGTTAAAGACAACTAAGCAATCCTAGAGCCACTGTACGGAAGAAAACCAAATGAATTTTTTGGCCAATCCAACATATAAGAAAAGATTTCCTATCCTCTGCCTAGGCCTCCTGGTAAAAGCCTATTATCTGAGTAAGTCACTCCCCTCAGAGGCCTGAGCCAATATCCAAACCTTTAATTCTCATAAAAGAGAAAGGCACACAATCTAAAAATTCATTTAATGTCAGTGGTAACTGAGAAGAGATTATTATTCTATTATCTGTTGATGATTTTCATTTCCTTAAAGAACAAAAATAAAATTAAATGGAAACTATATAAGCTTCAAATTCTAGACTGGCTATTGTTTACTGTGTTCCACAGCAGGCAGGACAAAAGGGAAGAAAAGATACCAACCTTCAAGAATCTTGCACTCTTAAGATAATGTCTGACGAGAACAATCTAGACAAATATTACATAAGCCCCAAGATTTGTATCAGCTGCTCAAGATACTTTTTCAACTGAATTAAGAAAGCGCCTCATTTTGGAGGCAAGAAAACCATGTTAAAAGCAACATGGAATCACTTAACCAAGACAAGTTCACTACAAATAGTGGTTGCGGCCAGTCTTCTACAGAGCAATGATGGTGACCTTTGCATTCTGAAATCCTAACCTAAGAATTGTTTAAAAGCAAAAGAATGGACGGCTTTCTTGGAAGTACTCTGCCATCAATAAGGGACTGAACACGAGGTGCACCTATCCTACTATGGACCACTAATTTAGGTTCTGGAATGGCTTCTCTGGCCTCTTTTTTTTTTTTTTTTTTTTTAATCCTCAACCAAGGACATTTTTTTTTTTCCAGTGCTTTTAGAGAGACAGGGAGAGAGTAAAGGAGAGAAACACTGTTGGGAGAGAGAAGCATCCACTGGTTGCCTCCTGTGTGCGCCCAGACCAGGGTTAGAACCCATAACCTAGGTATGGGCCCTGATGGTAAATCGGATCTGCTACCTTCCAACACACCCCAACTGAGCCGCATGGGGTGGGGCTCTAGTCTTTAAAAGAAAAACACAGTCAAGGTAAAGCAATGAGGTAGACAGGATCCTCCTCACCAGTGGTGCTCTGACCCAGGACCAGGACGACCCGCACAGGTATGCTGGTTTCTCTACCACCGCTAACGCCTCGTAACAAGACAGACTCGGACAAGAAACCATCAGGTCCAAAACCTTACTGAAGAACACAGTGTAGCCAGTAATCAGCAGATACCTAAGGAAATGCTTTTAACACACACAGAAGCATAACTTCAGAGGCTGTGTGATCCAGGTCCCAAGGTCAGGCAGCAGGAAAGGATTGGCTCTTTTCAAATATGACTAACCAGCTGCACCAGAAGCTGGGAGAAGGCATTAATCATTACACATGCAGTGCTGTAATTAGCAGCTTTTTAAAAGTCAGGCTTTGTGTGTTCAAGATGCGGAAAAACTGACATTGGACCGTATTCAAGACATGCATAAACTTAGGTACCCAATGCAGTAGGTACTCCCCGGATGCATTAGCTTTTGGTATATATACTTAATTCAGTTTTTAATTGAGGTCTGTCTGTTTGACTAGAGCATCTAAATAGAAACAATTACATTAAAGAAAAAAATTAAAGAGCCCACCTATTCAACAAGTTTAAACTTAAACAGCTTTCTTTCTGTGTCTGACACTTTAGAACACTTATAGTCATGGAAATCATAATACTGTATTCAATTTCTGAATCTGCCATTTAAAAGGTATGAGTATGACAAGTTACTTAGCCTTTTTGTTCTTCAATCTCCTTCTCCATAAAATGGGGGTTATAACAGGACCTACTTTATCAAAGTCATTGTGAGGATTAAATAAGATACATGTAAAGCAAGTAGAATTACAGTACACATAAAGGATCAATAAATGTTAGATTTTTAAAAGCCAAGTTCTATAAACATGGGCTATATGTAAGACTGAATACAGTATTATACGTACTTATAACAGGTCCAGCAGCTGGCATAACAATTTTATAGTGCTTTATAGTGTATGAAGCATATAATCTATTGTTAATGACCTAGGGCACTGTGTCATGCTGCCTCTCCCCTTTCTCACCCCCCCCACCCCCACAAAAAAAATGTTCCAAAAACATTCTCATTGCTCAAGTCCTAGCTACCTCACAAACAAGAGGTGAATCACTAACCCTTCCCAGAACTGTCCTGGTCTCTCTCTTCCAGTGGAATCGGAAGGAACAAACAGTTGCTTTCCTGCTACTTTGAGAAGCTCATAGCATCCAGTATTATCACTCGCAAACTACGACGGACCTCAGGAATGCCTCAGTCAGGTTTTCTCCATGTTCCATCAGGCACAAGGAGATTCTGGCATGTGATAATGGCCCCGAGAATAAAAAGCCAGTATTCACCAAATTACCCCTCTTTGCTACCAAAGAACAATGGGGCTTCAGTAATTTCCTCCTGTCATAGCAGAAATAGAGAGGGCATGACTTCAACAGCAGCAAAATGTCAAGACTGCTCCAACGCGCCACTTGTTCTACACCAGCATGAGGGCTGGTGAGCACGACTCCTCGCTTTGGCCAGAGGTGCCCCTAACCCCACTCAGCTGTTTAAAGAAGAGACAATGTCCTCTTCAACTTCGTGAGGGGAGCCCCCAACATCTGTGTCTTCATCATAATTCAAAAGAACTGCCACCTAATAAACTTATTGAGTTTACAAAGCTAGGGACCTTGTCTTACTTACCAAATGCTTATTAAAATATCTAATCTAGAATACTCTCAGGAAATGTGTTGAACAGTGTCTGGTTATGTGTACTAGGTAATTGCTATGTTCAATACAAAGGTGTCTTAATTTTTATATTTCAATATATTCTCTCGGTCCTTATAAAAGATGAAAAACACATCACCAGTTTTTCCATTCCAAGCAATCTGTGGAGACCAACATTACTTGTAAACAGATTCCAACCTATCAGGAGGTTACATTAAAAATACACTTGTGTGTGAGTTGGATACATTTTAAAAAACATTTGTCAGATTCTTGTTCTGGCAAGATTCCTATAACTGGCCACATAATTTCTTGAGTTTAAAATGAATCTTTATATTCTAGCTTCTTCCAATTAAATAATATATGCACATGGCTCTTTAGCATTAATTAATTACATATATCTTTTTAAAAACTATAAAATGTTTTCACGTTCTATCTCTTTGAGCAAAAATTAACTTACTCTCCTAATGCCTGAAATACCCTTACTGGTAAGTAAAGTGACTGCTTCAAATCACCCGGCCTCACTATCTTTTTCAGTAAAAGGACCTAATTCACAGAGACTATACTAACCGTAGCCAATCTAAACATAGTGTCCCCTAAAAAGCCTCAATAAAGCAATAATAACAGTGTTAACTATTACCATCGAGGGGGGAATCAGGACATTTCTTAAAAGACCTGGAGAAAAAGGAGTTACGGGATCTTCGTCATACATTCCCTACCTTAGAAGATCTCTGTCTACTTTGAAAAGAGAAGTATGCACGAAGGTCCCCGAAGGTGAGGTTAGGGTGTGCGGGGATGTGCGTGTGATGCACGAGGACCAGATCGGAGCTCTGGAACTCTCCAAACCTGTCTGATCCCAATAGGGCAGACTTAAATCCAATACTGACACTGGGGGGCTAAAGTGAAGGGGCAATCATTGAAATAAATGGCTAATATATTTTATTTCCGTATATTAATAGTTTTTAAGAGAACCATGACTAACAGAAAGCTAAATATAAGAAATAAAGATTGTGAACAAGAGTTGAAGGAACTTCTTTAAGCTGAAGAGACAAAAACACTCCATCTCCTCACACCCATCACTCTGGACACACGGTACTCCCTGCTCACACCTAGGCTCACTCATCTCCTCTACCTGAAACTCGCCCCACAGCGTCTCAAAGGCTGAGTAAACGGCAACTCCTTCTGGTGTTTTCCTGACCCTGAGGGTCAGTAATCACCTGTTTTTTAATTAAAACATTTTATCATACCTCCAAAATGCACCTATTTCAGAGTACACTGAGAAAAAGCTTAACTCTGTTTATGCGTAAATGTTACCACTATCACCAGCCCGTCATATAAGGCCACCATTATTCCTCCACAAATCCCCAAACTACAAACCAAAGACCAAAGTTTTTCACTGTTGCATCCTAGTACTGCACAGAGCAAACGCAAGCGAGTAATAATGAATATAAAGTTTTCAGCCCAGAGGTCCTCAAAAGAAAAACAAAAGGCCATATGCTCTACAAGGTCAAGAGTCACCTGCGTGGGAAGCAGATCTTGGGTCCTAGTTCTTGGATTCTAATGACTCTGTAACATTGTAGGAATCTGAAGAAGACTGGCATTTCCCAAAATGGCCTCTGCCGGACACTTCTCTACAGGATGCTAATGGACACCCAAATAAATTGGGGAAGTCTGGATTAAAATAAAGCTAAGTGATCAGTTTACTGAAGAACATTCTCAGGGCTTTGATATGTTAATACACACCATAAATTTCCAAGATAAGACTCCATCATGATGCATTTTAGTAAATTAATTTGAGCGAGATCATGAGCAGAGTTTGAAAAATGCTTCCAGGAAGGTTGTTTTGGGGTTGGTTGGCTGGTTTTCCATTGTCGAGATATCACTGAGTACTTCAAA
Organism: Glossophaga mutica; assembly: GCA_039655065.1. NCBI lineage: Eukaryota > Metazoa > Chordata > Mammalia > Chiroptera > Phyllostomidae > Glossophaga > Glossophaga mutica. Next base: position 143,781,123 of record CM077308.1, read on the forward strand.
TCGACTTCTACAGAAGTTCTTACCTGATATGCGTTGCAGGCAGAGATTCGTACTGGCGTGACAAAAAGAGTTCCCTGTGCTTCAACTGATGTTTCTGTTTATCAGTCAAGTCGGCCTCCACTGTTGTTTCAGATTCTTCCTCAATTTCTTCTACACAAACAAAATTCAAAGAATTCATTATTACAAAGCACATTATCTATCTGCATATTAAGATAGATAAAAATCAACCATTCATTCCATATTTTCCTCACACTAATTAATGTTAAATTTACATATTTAGCTTTCATTTGAATTACAACCATAAAATTAAGTTACATGGGCATCAAAGGAAGAGGGATTAACTACAATTTAAAAATGGCAGAAGGAATACATACACATATATATTTCCTCTTCCACCAGAATACCACACAAAATTGCAATTAAAATATATTAACATTTCAGTGTCGATGAAAAAATGAAGCAACAATGAAAGATTTTCAACCAAAAAAAAAAAAAGTTTTAGATGACGGAAAACAGATGTGAAACAGAAAAGTTCACACTTGGCCTAGACAAGGAAGTGACAATCCGCGAATCCATGAGCGTACAGAAGGTGACACGCAGAAGACAAGGACACAGAGAGTGGCTCACTTTGCCCTCAAAGATGGCAGGTGCTGGGAGAGAGGGGAGGGGTGGGGCCAAAGCTATACAACAAGACGAAAGGGTTAAAAGTCTCACATGCATCACAGTGACAAAAATACGCTACTGAAAAGGAGAATTATCAGAAAACAACAAATAAGATAATGCATTTATTTGAAAAAACAAATAAAAAACTAATAGAAGGATTACAAGGTAACACTAAGAAAATCTCCCAGAACTTACAACACTAAGACAAAGAGATAAATAATTAAAAGCTCCAAAAGATAAAAAAAAAATTAAAGAACATTCATTAAGTTCAACATCCTAATAATAAAAATCTAGGAAGAAACAACACAGAAAACACATGCTTTACACCTCTTAAAGAAATGATTCAAGAAAATTTCCCCTTTGAGCCACATAAATGTCCAGACTGAATTCCCAGCATGACTAATTTTTTAAGTGCTAACTCAAATCACAGAAGTTTACGGAAAGGAAACAGGTCCTGCGCAGAGCAACCAGACTCGGGACACGCATGTGAACAGCAGCACTGCATGCTGGGATGGGGGAGCAATGACATCCTAGAGGAAACGGGCATTCAACCCAGAACTGCAGAGTGAACTATCAAGTCTGAAACTCTCACAGTGAACTTACAGTTAGACGACCTTTCATTCATTCAACCAAGATTTATGTGTAAGGTGTCCGAACAGGCAAACAAGGTGTTAGAGATAAGCAGTGAGCAAAATGTTTCTAAGAGAAACAGTTCCAAGTTTTGCCTTTGGGAAACAGAGTTGGAAGAAAGGGATGAAAGAGACAGAAAACCGAGTTTTACATCAGGCTTTTTTTTTTTCATTAAAAAAAGCACTGTATTTAACACTCTTTGTAAAGGGGAAAAAATGACCAAATGTCCTTTACAGATATAATCACAAATAATTTTAGATACAAAAATTTTAAAAATATAATGCCTCTTGAGGGCTCACAGATCCTCTGCAACCTTGCCTAGACCAGATGTGCGCGGCTGTGAGAACAGCAGGAGCACAGGGGTCAGCGTGGGAGACAGAGGCGGGAGAGACTCTTCACGCAGGAAGTAGAGCCCAAGTGTCAGGCCTTAATTTTGGGACACTGACTGGCAACACACACACAAAGACAACATATTTCTGTTCTTCACAATTTTTCTTAAAAAAGTTCTTATTTATGAACCCTGGACCACAAAAAAGGTCTTCATCACACATGATCCCCCAGGTGCGGCAGTTCTCTGGAACTGTGCGAGGGTAATGAATGAGCTAAGCGTAGGATCGTTTCTACTTTCAGATTTTGAAAGCTCTAAATGGAAAATGAACCTGAAAAACCGATTTCACCTAGCTCAACAAAAAGAATGAAGTGATTTAAAAATTCTTAGACTACTCTTTTCAATGAACTACTCGCAGAGAAATACAGCACTAAAAGAGCCATTCACTCGCAAGCCTAATAACATCCCACCAGTAGAGAATAATGAAGTTATTGCTGCATTGGCACCATTAGCACCAGCAAAGATCACACACAAAATTACACTGTTCACCTAATTAGGGTTTGATAAATTGTTCTGTAAAACACAGCTAACTAAATGCTAATCCGTTACCCCATAGAGCTAAACAGCAACAAGCCCCACAGATAAGAACAGCAACTTTTATTTTCTTACACATCCTCCTGGCACAGAGTGGAAAGGACTCAAATGTCTGACATCCAATCTAACCAAAGACGGAAACCACTACACAAGCATCTGAAACCCATTTTTAAAAATTTACTAGTTAAATTTCATTTACGTATTTCTATAAATCTGCACTGACTTCTGAACAGGAATGACTCCCATGTCATTCACATCCGAAAAAACATTAAACAGCCATAATGACAAAAACTAGCATGCAGACAATGAAAATTTTAAAAGACCAAATATGACTATCATCAAAAATCACGTACATGGTAGCATATTTAATTATAACTTTCTAAAATCATTTTACTAAGCTTGATGGAACATCAAATACCTTCCAAAAGTCCCACGGTATACATAGTGACAGAAGAGACTGACAGCAAATTATTTACTGTAGTTTCCTTACAGTTAGAAAAGTTTCAGACACATCGTTTACTAGGAAGAAGGCGCTGGGGCGAGGAGGGGAAACAGCACAGAAGAAAACTGTGCAAAGGGACTGTATGAAGTTTTAAGGGGCAACATACCACTGTACCTATTACTGTATGTGCAATATAGCGCGTGGCGCAGTGAGGCTCCACAAATTTCAAAGTTTTAGCTGACAAGATGAGGAAGAAGGCAGGGCCAAAAAGCTCACTAAGGCTAATTTAATTACACATGCAGACTGAAAGGGGATAGGATAAGGCTGGCACAAATAATGTCCAAGAAGCAGAGGTCAGAGAAGAAATCAAACGAGCTGAGTAGTCCAGAGCACCAAAGCATCCACCTAGGAGAGCAGTCTCAACAGCAGGTTTCAATCGGGGACTCAGGCAAAGCTTTCAGTCGGGGACTCAGGATTGGGCATGTGACAGGTATAAAACCAGAGGAGGCAACCGAACGATGCAGGAAACTGAACAAGGGACAGAACACAGGGAAGGAGCAGCTGTTACTGACTTGGAACCAGGTGTTTTTCAGAAGGGATCAGAATCGTATGTATTAGTTGGGAGGGGTAGACTGGAGCTGGCAGGAGGAGAGTTCTCCACAAGTTATATTCTCAAGCTTCCTAGGTCTCTCGATCTGGATGAAACTATCAGCCCACAATGACATTAGCTGGTACAGACCATACAGAAAAGCAGGTGGTTCACAACGTTTACCAATCCATTTAATAACAAGTACCCAAATGTTTGAAGGCATATTATTGGACTGGGAATAGCTTAGTATTGATGCAACTCAAGCCTGCCTGTTAAGAGGGGAAAAAAACCCTCAAAAAAAAAAAAAAAAAAAGAATAAGCAGGTTGAACAAAACTAGAACAATTTTTTGTGACAATTTAGAGTTCATGGAACTATCAGAATGAAGAGGAAAAAAACAGTTTGACAGTCTAGGGGCAAATAATCAATTAACAAAAAAACAAAAATCAATTATATCTCTATATAACTGATAAACAAGCAATGAACAATCCAAAACAAATTAAGAAAACAATTTCACTTACAATAGCACCAAAAGGAAAAAATTACTTCGGAATATCTTTAACAAAAAACAAATTCTGTATACTAAAAACTACAAAACGTTATTAAAAGAAATTAAAGAAGGCTCAAAGAAATGTTCACAAATTGGAAGACTTAATAATACTGTTAAGGTGGCAATACTTCCTAAATCGACCTACAGATCCAATGTGATCCCTACTGAAATTCTACTGCCTTTTTTTGTAAACACTGAAGAAGTAATCCTGAAGTTCCTATGAACATGTAAGCAACCAAGAATAGCCAAATAACTTTGAAAAGCAAATTTAAGAGGACTCCACTTATAGACTGTAAAGCTTACTCCAAAGCTGCAGCAGCCAAGACTATGTGGACTGGTGTAAGACTAGACACATACATCAACGGAACAGTGCTGAGTCCAGAAACAAGCCCGTACATTTACGGTTAATTGATTCTAGACAATGGCGCCAAGACAATTTCCTAGGGGAGTGAATAGTCATTTCTATAAAAATGGTGCTGAAAACAACTGGATACTCACATGCAAAGAAAGAAGTTTTTTGACCCTTATACCACATATGAAAATTAATTCAAACTGAATCAAAGACCTAAATGTAAGAGCTGAACTATAAAACTCTTGAAAGAAGGCACAGGTATAAATCTTCATACCTTAAATTAGGCAATGGTTTCTTCACTGTGGCACCCTAAAGTGTAAGCAATCAAGTAAAAAAATAGATAAACTGGAATTAATATTAACATTTCTGAGTTTAAAAAGGACACTATCAAGAAAGGAAAGAGACATGGAATGGGAGAAAATACTTAGAAATTATGTATCTTATAAGAATCTAGTATCCAGAATATATAGAGAAATCATAACTCCAGAACAAAGGGACAACACAATGAAATAATGGGCAAAGGATGAGAACAGACATTTCTCCAAGATAAGCAAATGACCAGTAAGTACATGAAAGAATGTTCAGCATCATTATTAGTTACTAGAAAAATTCCAGTCAACACTACAAGATATATTTCACACCAACCAGAATGACTATAATAAAAAAGGTAATAACAAGCATTTGCAAAATGGAGAAATTGAAATCTTTGTATAAGATTTGTGGAAATGTAAAATGATACAACTGCACTGTAAAACAGCTCAGCAGCTAGTTCCTACATGACAGACAAAATTCCCTTGCTAGGTATATATCCAAAGGAAGTGAGAACACACGTCAACACAAAAACTGGTGCATGAATATTCACAGCAGCATTATTCATAACAGCCAAAAAGTAAAACCAACCCAAATGTCTTACTGACGGAAAGAAATGGATAAACAAATGTAGTATATCCATACAATAGGGTATTATTCAGCCATAAAGAGGAATGAAGTGTCGATTCATGCTTTAACATGGATGAATCTTCACACTAAAGAAACACGAATGTGAAAGTTACAAAGAACCACTTATTGTAAGATTCCATTTATATGAAAAGTCTAGAATAGGTAAATCTACAGAGAGAGAGAGAGAGGAAGCGGATTAGGTGTTGCTTGAGGGTGGGTGAAGGGAGAAATGGGGGAACAGCTCAAGTGGGTATGGGTTTCTTTTTTGGAGTGAATGTCCTGGAGTTAAATGATGATTATGGTTGCACAAATCTAAGAACCACGTATCGCACACCTTTTTAAAGGGATGAATTATGTGGCATGTAAATTATATCAAAAAGGAGAAAGGCTAAACCTAAAAAAAGAGGGTATGGGCAAATGAAATTCAAACAGTCGAAGGATTAGATGAATTTCAATAAAGCAGCACCCGTTATCCATGGGGGTGTGTTCTAAGACCTCTAGTGAATGCCTAAAGCCACAGAGAACCAAACTCTGTATATACTATGTTTTTTCTTCCTATATATACATACATACCTATGGTGAAGTCCAATTTATCAGTTAGGCATGTAAGTGAAAACCAAAAATAACTAATTATGAAATAGAGCAATTACAACCATATACTGTAATAAAAGTTATGCGAATGAGGCACTGAGTGAATTCAGGGTTATCTGAATACAAACACTGAGATACAGCTGATCTGCTAGCCCAGACAGCTGCGGAGTGACTACAGGGCAGGTGGCACACGCAGCGTGGACGCACTGGACAAACGGATGACTCACATCCTGCGTGGGACAGAGCAGGGTAGTGTGAGGTTTCAGATTGCATCATGCTACTCAGACCCGTGGGCAATTTAAAATTAACTATTTATTTCTGGAATTTTCCATGTAACACTTCAGACCGTAGCTGACTGCAGGTAACGAAAATTGTGAACAGAAAAACCGTGGATAAGGGGGTACTGCTGTACATTCAAGTAATGGAATTCTGCTCAGTAGCTAAAAATGCTAAGTGGATCCACACGCTAACATGGATAGATCTCAAAACTTGATACTAAGAGAAAAAAGCCATCTGTAGAAGGACATACATGTACAAGAACGTTTTTTAAATGCAAAAAACAGGCTTAGGGAGGGACACATACAGCACAATAAGAATCTGAAGTAAATACGTCAAAATATTAAGAGAAGAAAAAGCTGGCTGGTAAGTTCATAATTAGCACTACATTATTCTCCGTTCTCCCTAAAAATACTTTGAAGTAAAATATAAATAGTACGCAACAGGAAGAAAACACTTCTTTTGCCTGTAAACTTTAACCCACATTGGGGTTCTCTTCTCTATGGGGACGGCCACCACGGTTGGGAGTCATTTCTTCACCTCCATCTCCCTTCTCTTCATCTCCATCATCACGACAAAACCTAAATTTCAACTGGCATCCTGTGGAACATCAATCAATATCTAAACTATATACAAATAAATATATTTATAAAAATACAAATAAATTTTGGTTCTGAAGATTAAAAAGGGGGAGGAGAACAGAAAAGGAGCCCATCTTGAGAGATCAAAAATAGAAAACAGCTAAGAGTCTAATGTTTCTATAAAGAAATGCCTGTGATAAGTGGGGAGAAGATCTGAAGGAATGAAAAGTTAACAGCAGGAAGAAGATCCAATGCAAACCTGGACGAAGCCTCTGAGACTTCAGCACCTGATCCATGAGACTTTGGTCAAACTACAGCCGGAGGAATCCCCTCCTCTTTGCTACCAGGCGTCACCCACACAAGCTTAAGGTACTTGTCACAATATGCCTTGCACTACAGTCATCTGATTCAGAGTCCCCTGGGACAAAAATGGGTCATTCATCTTTGTGCCCATGCTCTTTTACTTGTAAGGTAAAAGAGATGGAACCTCAGGAGATGTTCACAGTAGACGAGGTCAGAATTATCAGCTAACGCTCAAGTAGGCAGCTGCAAGGAGACACTCACAGAGTTCCAGCATAAAACACTGCTCTGCTCGGAGTAGCCACCAAAAAGCTACTGTTAAGTGGCTCTCCTTTTCACATTTCATTCTGGTGCTTTCCGCAGTTCTCTGAAGATCTCGCACAGGGTGGAAGGAAGACTAGGCTTCAGAGTCACACTTGAATTCAAAGTCTAGCATCTCATGGCCTAGTTGTGTGGCCTTGGGCAAATTATATCTTCTCTGTAATCCTCAGTTTTTTCACTTATAAAATGTGTACATAATTCCTCCCTCGTACATAAACTACTTAGGACAGTGACCAACAGTACTAGATAAAAAACTTGCTTTTTGTAAGATAAATTTTAATATGATTTTTCTTTGGCATTTGGAAAACAATTCCTATCTCCTAAAACAATGGCTCCTAATGTAAAAGGCAAATTCTATGAAAATTAAAACAAATTTAAAATGTTTTCACTTTTTGGAAACAAAAACAGATACTCAGACCCTACTAAGGAAATTCTGATTTAGAAACTCTGAGGGAGTCAGGCCAGTTGAGCATCCGTTAAGAATCGTTATTATAAAACATTAATTTTAAAACATTTTTCAAGCCCTAGACAGGTTGCTAAGCTACTTAGAGTGTCCTCCCAATACACCAAGGTCGTGGGTCGGATCTCCTGTCAGGACACATACAAGGAGCAACCAACTGAATGCATGAATAAATGGTACAACAAATCAATATTTCGCTTTTTCTTTTTCCTTTCCTCTCTCCCCCTAAAATCAGTAAAACCCTCAAGAGCTTTTTTTTTTAAATATTACTTAGCCCTGGCTGGTGTGGCTCAGTGGATTGAGTGCCAGCCTGTAAACCGAAAGGCGGCTGCCGGTTTGATTCCCAGTCAGGGCACAGGCCTGGGTTGTGTAGGCTGGGTCCCCAGTAAGGTCTCCAATTGGGGGACATGCAAGAGGCAACCAATGGATGTTTCTCTGGCACATCGATGTTTCTCTCCCTCTCTTTCTCCCTCCCTTTCCTTCTCTCTAAAAAATAAATAAAATCTTTTTTAAAATATTATTAAATATGTATTTCTTAAAAGACATTACATATGAAGTTCTGCGGATGACAAAAATACGAGAATATTTTCAAAGCAAAAAGAAGTTTTCCCGGCAGAACACCTACACCAGATGCTGTCAAGTTTTGTAGTCTCAGGACCCCATTATTCTCTTCAATCCTATCAAGGACCTCAAAGATCTTTTGTTTCTCTGGGTCGTATCTACCAATATTGTATTAGAAATTTAAACGGAGAAATTTTTAAAACACAAGAAATCACAAGCACACAACCCATTACCATGAAGAGTCACAAAGTCATCACATGTCATACAGCCTCTGGAAAAGCTGCTACTGTACTCATGAGAAAATCAATAAAGTAATTAAATGACAACTCACTATTATTATGAAAGTTGTTTTGTCCTTACAGAACTCCTAAAAAGAATTAAGGAACTTAGTCAAAAGATATAAAAGATACATATATATGTGTATATGTATAAAAAATATATGTATATTTATGTATATGTATAGTCTAACATGAAATGAAAAACAAAAACTGGATGAAACAAGGGTTTTTTACTTGATTGAGTTGAAGAACCCTGTCTCAGGAATTTTATCTTTACACCACAAGATATAACGACTTATGAGTTGTTCTATATCAAATTATGATCCCATGGAAATCTAAGCTATTTCTGTTTTGTATTTATTTATTCAAAGAACACTGCATCTAGCAAAGGCTGCCCAACCTTGTAATATATTCAAAGTCCATCTGGAATTTTATACAGGCTAAACATGTCACTGAATTTTTCCATTTGCTATCAATTTTAAAACTTAAAGAACAAAATAAAGGGATTAGAAATAACCCACTTGCCCTGACTGGTGTAGCTCAGTGGGTTGGGCACAGTCCGCAAACTGCAAGCTCTTCAGTCCATTCCCAGTCAGGGACACGCCTGGGTTGCAGCCCGGGTCCCCAGTCAGGTCCCCGATCGGGGTGCATGCAAGAGGAACCAATCAGTGTTTCTCTAGCACATCGATGTTTCTCTACCTCTCTTTCTCCTTCTCTTCCCCTTCTCTAAAAATAAATAAATAAAGTATTTTTTAAAAAAGAAATAACCAAACTTTACAGCACAACCAGACCACCATCCTCTCCAATTCACATTTCTCCCCTGCTTTGATTTAAAAAAAAAAAACCCTCAAGAGCTTCGACCACCATGTGAAGACTTTATTTATTTATTCTTAGAAAGAGGGTAAGGGCAGGAGAAAGAGAGGGAGAGAAACATCGCACACACCCTGACGGGGAAGGGGCCACAACCCAGGCATGTGCCCCAACCAGGAATCAAGCCAGCACCTTTCACTTTGCAGTGTAACGCCCAACCCTACTGCTCCACGTGGGGCTCAGCTACCATTTGGATCAAAACTATCATGGCTGAAAAAAATCTCCCAATGACCTGCCCTGCCGTTCATTTCATCTATTTCACCCTCCCCCCCATCCTCAGAAAAATTATTGATGTGCAAACCAATGTGTTCTGGGGCTATTTGTGCAAGGAAGACAGAAAGTCCTGCCCTGCCCTGGCTGGTGTGACTCCGTGGACTGAGTGCCAGCCTGCAAACTGAAAAGTCACCCATTCGATTCCCAGTCAGGGCACAGGCCCGGGTTGTGGGCCAGGTCCCCTGTTGGTGGAATGTGCGAGAGGAAACTGCTTGATGGTTCTCTCCTGCTCTTTCTCCCTCTAAAAGTAAATAAATAAAATCTTTTCTTTAAAAAGTCCCACCCTGATAAAGATTATAGTTGATCCAGGATTACACACAAGAATATGTATTTCCAAGTGTCATACATATTATAAATCATGTAAGGTATTCCAGAAGTATGACAGAGGAAAAAACTACTGTACCTTGAGGGGCCAGCAGAGCCTTCTTAAAGAAACACAGTTTGAGCAGAGACCAAAGAAAAAAGGTGGGTGAGTTGGGTGGGTCCCTGTTTTCTAAACTAGAGAATACAGCTGGCCCAGGTCCTTATCTGTACTTGGGCTTGGCTTGACTGTATGAATTTCCTGCTTTTACCTCCATATCCTGCTGACTAAATCAGCTGAGAGCCTCATTTAGGGTGACTGAAACTGTCCTGGTTTTGAAACTGAAATTCCTAAGTTCAGAGAGTCCCTCAGCACCAGGCAAACCAGTACAGCTGGTGAACTAGCCCTCATATCACTCAACCCAACTTTGACCACACTGAAAGAAAACCTGTGGTCCCAATAATGGCTAAAATTTAAAAGACTGAAAACACCAGTCTCATCAAGAACAAAAACCAACTGGAATTCCCATACATTAAAACAGAGGAAGTGAAAATTGGTTCAACCACTTTAGAAAACTTTTTGGCAATAGTGCCCAAGTACATTTATTACCACCCCATGAACCAGCAATTCCACTCCTAGGCACTCACCAAGAGGAACGAGAGCTGAAGCACAATAGAAGACTTGTGCAAGAAAGTTCACAGCAGCTTTTTTCATCGAAGCCAACAACATCATTCAATGCCCATCAATAGGAAAATGAGTAGCTAATAACAAGCAATAACATAAACAGATGCCACAGACATTGCGCTGAGTGAAAACAGGCAAAAAAAAAAAAAGAGTAAATACTGTAGGTACTCTACACGGATAAAGTTAAAGACCAAGCAAAACTAACAGATAGTAATACAGATCAGAACAGCCACTACCTGAGGAGGAAGAGGGTGGTAATGACCAGGAAGAGGCAGGAGGGAACTTTGTCTGTCTTCATCTGAACAGTGGCAACATCCACATGTGCGCGAACTTACTGACCTGCACCCTTTACCCATTCCACTGTATTTTAGACCTCAATTAAAACTTTTTTTTTACAATTACTAGAATTCCCGTTTCAGACCATTGTAATAATAAAAACCAGATCTACCTTCCTGTCTGAAACAACCAAAACAATTCGGAATTAATAAATAATTTTAGAGGAAGACAAAATACGTGGAACATCAGTTTTCTCAACACTGTCCATCAGACAAGAACACTGGGCCCTGAGAGAGAAGCAGCAAACAAGGTGAGCCCCAACACTGGCCCTGCTTGCTCTCCTGAGTTTCCAGGCAACAGTGCAAGGAGGGGAAACTGAGGCAGAGCATGACAGACGCCTAGATTTGAGGAGACAAAGCTGAGAGACGAAGAAGACCAAACCAACTAGAGTTCAGAAGACAGAGAACCAGGAAAAAAGAAACCCTGGAGACCTCAGAGTGTGATCCTCAAGCACAGCACCAATGAGTGAATGCATGTGAGAAAACGAGCGGAAGCCAAGGAAAGAATCAGGGGGAACACTGCCCAGTGCTCACACACAGCCGTGAACGGACTTGTTCCCAAACAGCCACACTGGGAAAAATCGCAATTCACGATGTACTGGGTAGAGTTTACAGAAAGGTATTGCCCAAGTACTAGGAACAATTAAGCCCTAGACTGAGTGCCAACAGCTCCATACCCACTTAACAAAATCATAAGCACAACAACCAAAAAGATCAAACAGTTTTCCAGTTATTTAAGTGGATCCCAGAACAAAGCTCTAAAATACTTATAGGAATACAAAAATATCAAGGATGCAATAAGTACAGTTTACAATGTCTGCTAAATACCTACCTATTGCAAGGCCTAAAATTACAAAGACTGACCATACTAAGGGCTGGCTGGCTGGCTAAGATGTGAAGAAAGCAGAACTCTTCTATATTGCTGATGGAGAAATAAAACTGTACAATCGTGTTCGCAAACAGTCTGCAGTTTGTTAAAAAGTGAAACATACCACTGCCATATGATAAGGCCGTTCCACTCCAAACCGAGACTATGCCCATAGGTCCGCACAAAGACTTGTGCACAAACGTTCAGAGCATCTTCTCTTAGCCAAAAACGGGAAACAACTGAAATGTCCACCAACAGATGAGTAGATAAACCAATTGTGGTACATCCGTGCAAGGGAGTAATACTGAACAATAAAAAGGAATGAACTGTTGATACTGAGAGACACACTACATTCATGGGTTAGAAGACTCAATATTGTTAAGATATAAATTTCCCCCAAATTGATCAATGGACTTAGCACAATCCCAATCAAAATGCCAGCAAGCTTTTTTGGAGAGAATTGACAAGCCAATTCCAAAATTCATATGGAAATACAAAGGATCTAGAATAACCAAAACAACTCTCAAAAAGAGAAATCAAAGTTAGAGGACTAGCATTACTTGATTTCAAAAAGTACAAGAAAGCTACAATAATCAAAAGCATGTATATTAGGGAAAAGAAGAGCAACAAAGTGAATCAATGGAACAGAAAAAAAAGTCCAGAAAAGAACCACACATATATGACCAACTGATCTCACAAAGACATAAAACAATATAATGGAGATAGAATACCTTTTCAACAAACGGTGCTGTAACAATTGAATATTTGTGAGCCAAAAAAAACAAAAAACAAAACAAAAACAAAAACTCAGAATCCATACCTTGCACTACACACAAAAATTAACTAAAAATGATTCATAAATTAAATGTTAAATTTAAAACTATGAAACTTCTACAAGAAAATACAGGCAAGAACTAAATGACAGCAAAGTATGAAAGTAAAACTAATTCATGCGTTATAGAAGACTTTGGAAATACTTATTAAAAACCTTAAAAACTATAAATCATTCAACCAAAAAAAGGCATTAAGAAAAATCATTTTTCTACAAACTAATAAATAATCTAAATAATTTGACAATGAGGCACTGTATTTAAACTTGTGAATTATGTGATATATTAATTACCAATTAACAAACATGAGCCTTACCATTCAATAAAATATAATCTTTTTCAAAGGTCTATACAGTTTAGAAACCAAGGGTCAGAATATTTATAGTCTACCATATACAAAATAAAAAACAAGAATCAACCACAGGGGACAGGATTACAACTGCATTCTTTTTTAAAGATCTTATTTATTTTTAGAGTGGGGAATGGAGGGAGGGAGGGAGAAAAAAACATCAATGTGTGGTTGTCTCTCGTGCACCCCCAACTGGGGACCTGATCCTCAATCTACGCATGTGCCCTGACTGGGAATAGAACCAGTGACCCACTGGTTCGCAAGCCAGCACTCAATCCACTGAGTCACACTAGCCAGAGTATATAATTACATTTCTTTCAGATATTTTCTGCAGTATATTTTCTTCTGTGAGTCTTTCAATAATGAGCTTCATAATTTCTAAAAATTTCTTATAATCCTGCCATCCTTTCCTATTTACAGTCACTTATATGAAAAAGGATATAATCATAAGTGAGTTTTTAAAAAGTCATTTCAAATAAATGAGGAAAAATACAGAAAACATTTCCCCAAAGGAATATAGTACTGAATCATCTGAAAATGACCTCAACAAAAGAAGACAGATTTCCTTCTCCAGCTATGAAAACCAGCAAAGGAGTCAACATATTACACTTAAAAGGCAAAAAGAGACTTCCGGTCAAGATGGCAGCGTATGCAAAGACAGCACTCGCCTCCTCCCACAACCACAACAAAATTACAACAAAACCACAGAACAACCATTATTCAGAACCATGTGCAATCAAACTGAATGCAAGTCCTACAACTAGGGAATTAAAAGCCACAGGAGACTGATAGGAGAAACACAGGACTGATAGGTTGGTCCCATACCCATGTGTGGCCGATAAAAATCCAGAGGTGTATCTCCCCTGCGAACGTACCCCTGAGGAGTGAAGGGTCCCAGCCCCACACCATGCCACCCTGCCCAGGGCTCCAGTGCTGGGAAGTCAGTCACCATAACTTCTGGCTGTAAAAACCAGTGGGGACTGATCTTAGGTACAGGAGGCTGCTGGAGTCCCTCTCCAGAAGTTCCTCTTAAAGCTCTGAACACAGACTAACTCCCATTCACTCACTCTCAGATCCTGCATGGGGGTAGAAGCTTGAAAGGCACCAGACATATACAGGCAGGAAATGAATTATTCAGCATCAGGGTGAGAGCTGGGGACCAATTTCTCCCAGACAGGTGTTCTGGCATAGGCCACTGGTTCCTCCGATGAGCCTGCCCCCCACAAAGCAGCTGGCCACATTTGAGACTCCATCAACTGGGCTCACGCTGTTTGCCAGACTCTGGTGATTCCCTGAGGCCCTGCCCCACCCAACTTTCAGACCCACCCTGCTGAAGTTAAGTTCTGCTCTGTGGGGTGCTCCCCAATACAGATGATCCTCCACAGTGGTTGGAAGGTTGGTGGTCAGTGGTGACAGCCAGTCCTTGCAGCTGATTGGCCTGACGTGCCAAGAGCAATCAAAGCTCAACTACAAGAAGAAGGAGTACAGACAACACAAGGTTGGGGGCACCTGGAGTGCCCAGCTCGGGTGAATGGGGAGATCATCACACTGGACCCCTACAGGACACCTGCTACATTAGGCCACTCTACCAAGCCCAAGAGACATAGCAGCTCTACATAATACGTAGAAACAAAACACAAGAAGGCTGCCAGAATGAGGAGACAAAGAAACATGTCCCAAATGAAAAAACAGAACAAAACTCTCGAAAAGAACTAAACAAAATGGAGACAGCAATCTACTAGATACAGAATTCAAAACACTGGTCATAAAGATGCTCAGCGAACTTATAAGAATCTCAACAACAAAAAAAGAACCCATCGGAAATGAAGAATACACTAATTGAAATGAAGAATAATTTACAGGGCATCACCAGTAGAGTAGATAAAGGTGAGAATCAAATCAGTGGATTATAAGGAAGTACAAAACACCCAATCAGAATAGCAAAAAGAAAAAGGAACCCCCCAAAATGAGGGTAGTATAAGGAACCTCTGGGAAAATTTCAAAGTTTGCATCATGGAGGTGCCAAAAGAAGAGAGATAAACAATATGAACAATAAAATGGCAATAAATACATATGTAGCGACAACTGAATCTGAGCCCTGGCTGGTGTGGCTCAGTAGACCAAGTGCCAGTCTGTGAACAACTGAATCTAAAACACAGAACGGAAACAAACTCATGGATACAGAGAACATTGTGACTGGTGCCAGATGGGAAGGGTGTTGGGGAGATAGGTATAGAAGGTGAAGGGATTAAAAAATACAAACTGGCCCTGACCTGCCTAGCCCACTGGATTGGGCATCGTCCCCACAAATCGAAAGGTCACCGGTTTGCAGACACGGCAAATGCCTGGGTTGCAGGCAGGTTCCACGGCTGGAGGATTCCAAGAGGCAACCAACCGATGTTTTCCTCCCATGTCAATGTTTCTCTCCTACACTGGTGTTTCTCTCCCTCCCCTTCTCCCTCTTTTCCCCTCTCTCTAAAAGTAAGTAAAATAAAATGTTTGGGGGGGGAGTAAAAATTGACTGTTACAGAGTAATCATGGGGATGTAAATAAAGGGGGTAGGGAATATGGTCAAGAATATTCTAATAACTATGTATGGTGTCAGATGGGCGCGAGATCCATGGGGATGACCACGTGGTAAGTTATGTAATGTCTAATCACTGGGGTGTACACCCAAAGCTAATATAATGTTGCAGGTCAACTGCAATTGAAAATTAAAAATGAAAAAAGTTAAAAGAATTTTAAAAATAAAAAAGGCAAAGGGAATTATACAGAAACACAAAGTAAAGTATTTTATTTTGTCTACCTCTAGGAAGGTCTTTCCAACAGCCTAACCTGCAATAAGTTTTTCTCCTAGGTTGAAATTAATCCTGTCAGGAATTTCCATTCCACCCACATGAATTACCCATACTCTTAAATGCAAAGTTTGGCTAACCAGCTATTTATACAAACTTGCCGCAAAAACTCACAAATCCCGCAATATGAAAATGTTCACTCAGCCCTGGCTGGTGTGGCTCAGTGAACTGAGTGCCAGCCTGTGAACCAAGGTGGTCACCAGTTCAACTGCCAGCCAGGGCACATGCCTCGGCTGTGGGCCAGATCCCCAGTAAGGGATGTACAAGAGGCAATCACACATTGATGTTTCTCTCCCTCTCTTTCTCCCTCCTTTCCCCTCTCTCTAAAACTTAAAAAAAATCTTTAAAAAATAAAAAGAAATAAATCCTTGGTTGTCGGACTTCCATACAGCTCAATTTTCTGATGGTTCTGGGTATTATTTGTTTTGAGGTCTATTTGTAATTCTTTCCGTGGTCGCACAAGGAGGTGAAGCGTGTTACCTATGCCTCCATCTTGACTGGAAGCATAAGCCTATTTTTTTAAAAATGATTTCTATCTGTAGTCTAATGCAGAGGCAATTTTGACACAAGCTATGATTTTTTGTTCTGCCTTTGTCCTCTAGAACTGAAAAAAGCCACACCTGGATGCCAAAAAAAAATGAAAGATAAATAAGGTTCTCTTCAGTGTTTTAAAATTATGTTTATTGTACACAAAGAATAAAGGTAAGGAGACCCTTCTTGTATCTTACATGAAGAGAAGATAATAGGGAAAAGGATGGAGAACCTCTGGACATTTGACCTAGAATTTGCATTATGCCACAGGTGCCTGCCTGGCTGGTGTGGCTCAGTGGATTGAGTGCCAGCCTGCGAACCAAAGAGTCACTGGTTCGATTCCCAGTCAGGGCACATGCCTGGGTTGCAGACCAGGTCCCCAATAGGGGTGCACAAAAAGCAACCACACACTGACGTTTCTCTCCCTTTCTTTCTCCCTCCCTTCCCCGTCTAACAATAAATAAATAAATACATAAATAAATAAATAAATCTTTTAAGAAAAGAAAGAAAGAAAGGAATATGTATAGACTGGAGGCCTTACAGGTGAAGATGATAAATGCACAATGGCAGAAGCCATCAAAGATACTGTTCAGTGCAGCAAAAGAACTGACCAAATCCAAGAGAATTTTCTCTTCTTAAGTGTTCTCCATCCCTCTGAAAAAAGAATCTCCCATGTACACTGTCGTGTTATCAGAAATCATCTCGTGTCCTGACTGGCGTGGCTTCAGGTGGTTGGGTGTCACGCTGCAAAGTGAAACATGGCCAGTTCAGTTCCGGTCAGGGCACATGCCTGGGTTCAGTCCCTGGTCTTGGCACACGTGAGAGGCAGCCAGTCAATGTTTCTCTCCCTCTTTTACTTCCTTCCCATCTCTCTAAAAATACATAAAATCTTTTAAAAATTGTCATGAAACAATTCTCTTTTACTATACAATGTATAGGCAACTGAGGTACTCACTTACGAATGATCATTTCCTGAAAGCGCTTGGTGTCACTTTAGAAGTCCCCTATCAGGCTTTCTGGGAGCAGGGACAGTGTCAGGTCACTGCTAACATCTGAGCACTCAGAACAGACATCTGCTCACATTGAGATGAATTATATTCTGAATGAATAAGGAATAAACTTTTGGAATGAGAACAGTCCCCTCAAAATAACTGGGTCTGGGATTTCTAGCTCTAGTTCTAATTCCCAAACAGTGCGTGAGAACTGGCATTAGATGTACTTAGAGGCTATGAGATGGGGGCCATCTTCCTGAGACTCTTAGCCATTAGCAAGAAAACTTGAAAAGGTGAAGCTTTTATGCAGCAATGTGTCCATTCTCCAAGGTCCAGAGTCAAGAAAGAGATTGGTGTCAACATCTTCTTGATGTGACTTTCAGGTGACCATTTTCCAACTTGAGGCTTTTGGGTGACCATTTTCCAACTTCCTGAGGGGCAACTGAAAAAGCACGCCACTAGCTTAGCTCCAAAAAAGGTTTCAGAAGAACCAGCTTTCTGTGTGGGTCAATTTTTTATACTGTTCCGGGAGTCTTCCAGGGGCCCCGCCTCGGGTTTGTTCCTTCCACTATTACATTTGGTGAGCACCTAATGCCCAGTGAAAGATCAAATCCAAATTGGTTTCTGCCTCTGTCACTGACATTTCTTGCAGTGATATTTTTTCTGATAAATCTCCTCCAGCAGGGGAAACAACAATAAATAAACAAACAAATGAGACTACATCACACTAAAAAGTTTTTGCACAGGAAAGGCAACCATCAACAAAACAAAAAGACCGTCCACTGAATGGGAGAACATATTCGCCAATGATACATCTGAAAAGGGATTAATATCCAAAATTTATAAAGAACTTATAAAACTCAACACAAAAAAACAAACAATTAAAAAATTAAGGACCTCAAGAGACCCTTCTCCAAAGAGAACATACAGATGGCCAATAGACATAAGAAAAGATGCTCAATATCACTAATAATCAAAGAAATGCAAATTAAAACCAAAATGAGATACCATCTCACACCTGTCAGAATGGCTGTCATCAATAAATCAACAAACAACAAGTGCTGGCAAGGATGTGGACAAAGGGGAACCCTTGTGCACTGTGGGTGGGAATGCAGACTAGAGCAGGCACCATGGAAAGCTGTATGGAGTTATCTAAAATACTTAAAAATGGAACTGCCTTATAACCCAGTGATTCCACTTCTGGGTCTATACCCAAAGAAACTTGAAACATTAATTCAAAAGACATGCACTCCTGTGTTTATTGCAGCATTATTTACAATAGCCAAGCAATGGAAACAGTACAGACCATCGGTAGATGAGTGGATAAAAAAAGCAGTGGTATGTTTACACAATAAAATACTAGTTGGCCTAAAAAAAAAGGCAATCTTCCCCTTTGCAACTTCATGGATGGACATGGAGAGTACTATGCTAAGTGAAATAAGCCAGTCAGAGAAACAAGTATCATACAATTTCACTTATTTTCACTTATATGTGAAATTTAATGAACAAAAAACTGACAGACAAAACAAATAAGTACAGAGAACTCACTGAAAGCTGTCAGAGGGGAAGCGGGTTAAGGAGCGGGATGAAAAAGGTGACGGGATCAAGAGAAAAGAACCTCACAGACACAGACAACAGTACGGTGGTTACCAGAGTGCAAGGGGGTAGAGGGAGGTGAAAGAGAGTGAAGGTAGGAGAAACGGTGATGGAAGGAGACTTGACTTTGGGTGGTGAGCACACAAACAACACAATACACAGATGATGCGTTATAGAACTGTACACCTGGAACCTATACAACTTTATTAACCAATGTCACCCCAATAAATTCAACTTAAAGAACACAAAAATAATAGCTATGTATTAAAAAAAACAAATTTTAATGAAAAACTGAAAAAAGAGAGCTACCATTTTCTGCACATCTCATAATTTACCAGACACTTTATTCATGTAATTCCCACAATAACCCTCAGGACACAGAGGGCAATAAGGTAGAAAGCATTAGCAAGCCCTTATAAAGGTGAAGGAACTAAAGTCAGCAAAGTTAATCTACCAGCTTAAGGCCACAGGGCTACTAAACAGAACCAGTATTAATGCCCAGGTTTGACTCCAAAACCTGTTTTTCCACAATGCCAATGTGGACAAATATAAAATGGAGTACATTCATATGTATTCATATTACTACCAAAATGATTTTTATTCAACTAATCAAATATGAAACATGCGTCTATAACTTTCCAACCCACAAATTAAGTAAAGCTAACTAGTAAAAGGCCTTTAAAGAAGCTAACTAATCATCGGAATGCCTCATTTAACAATCAATAAGCAATGTGACATCAATTTTAAAGTATTGATATAGTACTTTCTTTGTTTAAAAAGATAATAACAATCATTAACATTAAAAGTTACAGATCAATAAGAAAATGTGTTATCATAAAACACAATTAGCTTGTCAAATAATAAACCTTTATAATATTTACAGTTGATAATAATCTGGTTAATGAGACACAAAATTGCCATAACTGCTAATTATAAAATGTCATTCACAAAAATAAAAACATCATATATAAAACAGCAAGAGAAAAGTGTCCTTATAAATGGATATTTATCACTTTTTTTAATCCTCACCTGAGGACAATTTCACTTGTCTTTTTTTAGAGAAAAAGAGGAAGGGACAGAGAGAGAAACACTGATGAGAGAGGAGAATCGCACTGACTAGTTGCCTTGGTAGGTACCCAGACAGGGGATCTGCATGTGGCCCACACCAGCACTGGGGATGAACCTGCAACCTAGGTGTGTGTTCTGACTGGGAATCGAACCAGCAACCCTTCGGTTACCAGACAATGCTCTAACCACTGAGCTGCACTGGCCAGAGCTGAATGTTTATTATTTTTTTTAAAGATTTTGTTTATTTTTAGAGAGAGGAGAAGAAAGGGAAACATCAATGTGCAAGACATACATCCACTGGTACATTCATCAGTTGCCTTTCACTACCCCCCAACTGGGGACCTGGCCCACAACCCAGGTATGTGCCCTGACTGGGAATCGACCAGTGACCTTTGGTTTACAGTCCAGCATTCAATCCACTGAGCCACACCAGCCAGAGCTGAATGTTTATTACTTTTAATGCTCTGAAAGAGAATAGGTTTTTTCTTTTTGTGCCAACTCCAATCAACTGGTAGAAGCTGCCTGGAAAGAACTGAGAAGGGTCTCTCCAGGGGCAGAGTTAGGGCTCAGATTGCCGGGTTTGCCCCTGGATACAGAAAAGGAGAGCGTCAGGCTGAGGTCTACGGGCCTATGTGCTTTATAGCCTGAGAAACAACCGAATTATGGGCTATGTTCTTATAATGTCAAACTTCATAAGAAAAACACAACAGACAATCTAGAAATAAACTACGTTTAGACTTATCCTTGCTAATAAAATTTGTGGTCAAAGTACGAAGATTAGAAATAAGAGAAAAGTTCTTCAAATGCTAGGGCGACTTTCTACTGTTGCTTTACTTTTCCTTCTCTCTCTGGTATTCCTCTTGGAAGTATTATAATTCGAAAAATGGGCTAAAAACATCTAGGAATAGATAAGATACTAATTACATAAGTAAGTTGGAGTATTATATCAAAGAATTATCCTAGTACGCCACATAAATTTCTAAGAAATTAAAGTATGAGATCAAGTTAACAGAAGTCACAAACTTTTGTTACTAGGAATCCCATAAAGAGGACCGAAGACAGAAGGACAAGAGAGAAATAGAAATCTGCCCTGGCTGGTGTGGCTCAGTGGATTGAGTGCTGGCCTGAGAACAGAAAAGTCACAGGTTCGACTCCCAGTCAGGGCACATGCCTGGGTTGCAGGCCAGGTCAACTGGTTGAGGTATCCCTTGCACATCAATACTTCTCTCCTCTTTTTCCCTCCCTTCGCATCTCTCTAAAAATAATTAAATAAAATCTTTTTAAAAAAATCTTAAAAGAAAACATCCCTGAGCTAAAAACTAATTAAAGGTCCTCGATCATACTAACATATTCACCAAAAATGCATAGAATGGTTACTGAAATAAATCCAAAATGTAGACATATTATGGTAACTTCAGAACGCCAATTCTAAAAGAGAAAAACTTTCAGAGGTAAACAATTACTACCTACAAAAGAGCAAGAGTGAGACTGACCATCAGACCTTTTTTTTTTAATTGATTGATTTTAGAGAGAGAGGGGAAGGGAGAAACACTAATTAGTCTTTCCACTTATTTATAAATTTATTGGTTGCTTCCTGTATGTGTCCTAATCAGTGATAGACCGCCAAACCTTAGCATATCAATGACATATCAATCAACTGAGCCACCAGGACAAGGTGACAAGAGACTCATCAAGGACACTGCATTCCAGAAGACAGTGATGCAACTGCTTCAAAATTCTTTTTTGTTTTATTCTTTTTTAAAAAAAGATTTTATTTACTTTTAGAGAGAAGGGAAGGGAGGAAGAAAGAGAGAGAGAGAGAAACAGCAATGTGCAAGAGCTATATTGATCGGTTGCCTCTCACATGCCCCAACTGGGGACCTGGCTCACAACCCAGGCATGTGCCCTGACTGGGAATCGAACCTGCAGCCTATCAGTTTGCAGGCAGGTGCTCAATCCAGTGAGCATTCCAGCCAAGGCTGCTTCAAAATTCTGAGGGGAAACTATTTTGAACTTAGAATTCTATAATATCCAAACTTGCAGTGGAGTGTGATAGTAAAATAAAAACATTTTTAAGGAATGCAAAGGTTTAATAAGTTTACCACCCACAGGCACTTTCAGAAAAAATTTAGATGAGGACATATTTCAGCAAGACAAAACACAAATGTAATTCAAAAATAATGATGGCATGGATACAAGAAACAGTGGAGAGGCAACAAACGAGTAAACCTAAACAAGTAAATCTTGAAGAGCAGCTATGTAACGGGAAATGAACTTATGTGTAAAAGCACTTAGAATGGTGTCTGGTGCTATGTGTTATTATTATTAAGTCAATACTATAATTTAGTAAAAATCTAGAACTACATGCTGTGTAGTTTCAACAGGGGAATGGAAAAGACAAGGAAAGAAGAAAATGTGAGCTAAATTTATTTCCTTACGCTAAGGAGAGGGGCAAAATACAAGGTTAAACATGTCTGGTTAAAAGTAGGGGTATTTGATTTTCTTTTTTTCCTTTACTGAGTTAATCAAAGATTGACTACCTACAAATTAATTTAGCAAAAGTTCAACTCAATATAAAATACGCAAAGGATATGAAACAATTCACAGCAGAAAAATATAAGTGGCTTTTATAAAAAAGCCACATTTTCATGAGAAATAGAAAAATAAAACTATACCAAAATATCATTTCCCACCTATTAAGTTAGTAGAGACCAAAAGCCTGATAGTAAACTGTATCAGTTAGAGTAGAAGGGAACAGAACTCACTCGTTGCTGGTAGGTGTAGAACAGTACCCCATCTGAGGAAGGCAATTTGGCAGTATCTATCAAAATCACAATGCACAATCTTTTGCCCCCATAACAACCATTCTAAGAATCTATGCTAAATATAGATGTTGTACTTATACCTGTGCTAAATGGTAAGTTCCAGATCTGTTTCAGAGCAAAAGTTGAAAAATACCATCCTCCACCAGTACAAGTGGTTAAATTACTACAGTATATCACATGATGCAGCCATGAAAAGAAAGTACTGATATGAAAGATTCTCCAAGACAAGAAAAACACAAGGCCCAGGAAAAGTGGTACAGAGTATCTGAAGGCTTCAAAAGGTGAACCCATGCCCCTCTGAGGGCACCTGTTCAAGGGGCACACAAACACAGGTTTGAGGAAGTCACTTTTCAGATCAACTTTCACATGCACTAGTTCCTGCTGACCTACCCGAGAACTAGCACAGCGTCCAGGCACCAGGTGGACCCTTCTGTTCTCAACCCCACTGCCCTTCTCTCACTCACCTCTCAACCGCCCTGTAGCTTAGAGTGGAACCAACTCTTCCTGGGCACCAAGCAAAGAGACTACAGGTGACAAAACTGAAGCCTCTTTAACCAAGATAGCAGAAACTCACACAGCCGGGTTTTGCATCTTACACATACTTCAGTAACAGAGAAGTGTGTATTAGAATTGAGGCATTTTGCCCAGTTAGGATGTTACAAATTAAAAAATATTTTAGACTATGCCAATCAATCAATAGGTAGATAAATGAACGATTTCCACTTAAAGACTTTACTTTTTCCAAACAGTGAATGGTGGTCAAAACATGCATAGCTCCTAAAAAACAATCATAACAAAATAGGGGGAGGGGAGGAAGCATCTGTAAAAAAACAAACAAAAAACTCAGAAGGCCTTAGTACATCACAGAAAGGCTTTGAGCTTTATCCAGGAGTCTCTCTTAGAATTCAGAAGATGGTTGCCTTGGAAATGCATAGTGCTCATTTAATGAAACTGGAAAAAGGAGTCAGACTTTCTGACAGAACAGCAGGGTGTTTTAGCTGCCTGGTTTATCAATAAGGACTGGCTGAGCCATTAAGGTTTACCGGCGGTCATTTTCCATAAATGGAAAAATAAAACCTACAGTTCCAACAATCTGATGAAAATATATTTAAATGCTTTATGTATCAATTTACATATCATATTTAAATATATTTTCAGGACATATATAAGATTTGAACATTTTTTATGGTTTTTTATTTATTTATTTATTTATTTTTTTTTTTATTTATTTATCTTTAGAGAGGAAGGGTAGGAGAGAGGGAGAGGGAGAGAAATATCAATGTGTGGTTGCCTCTCATGTGTCCCTTGCTGGGAACTGGCCTGCAACCCAGGCATGTGCCCTAACTGGGAATCGAACCGCGATTGTTTGGTTCACAGGCCCGCGCTCAATCCACTGAGCTACACCAGCCAGGGCATGGTTTTTTTTAATATTTTATTTATTTTTAGACAGAGGGGAAGGGAGGGAGAAAGAGAGGGACAGAAACAACAATGTGTGATTGCTTCTTGCGTGCCCCCTACTGGGGACCTGGCCTGCAACCCAGGCATGTGCCCTAGACGGGGAATTGAACCACTGACCCTTTGGTTTCCAGACCAGCACTCAACCACTGAGCCACACCAGTCAGGTCGAGATTTGAACACTTTATCAGACATAAATTTAAAATACAAAGGTATACTTAAATGAACGTTATTTCAACTTTTCCAAACATTTGTAAGTATATTGGTTTAAATAAGGTCCCTATGATAGTTAATTCTGTTGAATTAGCAAGGCTATATTCCAGTTACTCAAACTGTTATCTAGATGTTGCTGTGAAAATATTTTGTAGATGCAATTAACATCTGCTGATTTTAAGTGAAGGAGATTATCCTTAATAATCTGAGTGAGCCTCATCCAATCAGTTGAAAGGCCTCACCAGGGAAACTTGGGTTTCTCTGAAGCCGAAATTCTACCTGCTAGCTGCCAGTCAGATTTCAGAATTGGTTGGCCAACCCCCACAATCTTATAAGCCAATTACTTGCACTGAATCTTTTTATACATTTATATAAACCAGTTAGAGAGTATACCTGTATGTGTGTATAGTGTGTGTGTACATATATATATATAAATAAATCTCCAACTGGTTCTGTTTCCCTGATAGAACCATAGATGATACAATCCCTATAGATGAAAGAGCAAAAAGTATTATTAACAGTCACTCGTTGGGTCTTGTTAAAGCTTTTTTAATGTGCTTTTCAGAAAATGAGATCATGAATGACTGTAACGACTGGTTAAGAAACCTCTTCCAAGCCTGATGCTTTCAAATTCTTTGCTTTCACCAAAACTGAAGAATGTCCTAATTGAATTGTCAGTTACTAAATCATTTCAAAAATCACTTTTTAAAAAAATTTCTTGTGGTGGTGGGTGGTGTTTCTTTGGGGGGGGTGATTCAAAAAATCACTTTTGATGAAAAACCAAGATATGATTTTTCACATACAACTCAGAAGAACAAAGAATGAGCTAATTTGTAAGCTGTGAGGAGAGAGATTTCTGCTGCTTTGTTCCCTGCCCATCCCCAGAGCATAGAAGAGTGTCCAGAACGTAGCAGGAGCTCAAAATATATTTGATAAATCAGTAAGTGAGCAAAACTCCACTATTTTCATCCATTACTTAGATGAACAAATTCTGTCAGAACCTACATCTATAAACACAAAAAACAGGAATGGAATCAATGCCAAAGCCTACCACATTCTTCATTCTAGCAACGAATTACATTAATGCAACGACTCATTAACTATTATAATTTGGATGGCAGCAAGCCCCATTCATCTCATTAAGAGAGAATTTCCAGTAAAAATATATTTTTATGTTTAGTAATCATCAACATTTTTATAATATTTGTACTATAATTATAGTAAGTCCAAAAGAAATTAAGACTCTGAGCCTTATGGACACAGAAAAAATAAACACTTTTTACATTGTAATTTACACATACTATTCTTCAAACGACATGATGCTGATGATGAAACCTTTCAAACATAAAATATGTCACATTGAAATTCTGGAGAAAACAAAACGGAAAGAAGCGCAAAGAGAAAAAGGGATCACATGAAATTTCAAACTGTTAGTTTGCTCTTACATTTTTTTAACCTGCAATGTTGAGCAAATTGTTGCAATATTTCTTTTCCAACAGAATTGTGACAACAATTTTTAAATGTCAATATTTACAACACACTAGATATATCTTTGCAACTACTTAAAATTTTTATGAAAAATTTTAGATGTCTAAAATATGTAAGGAAGTTTTTCAAATTATTAAGAGAAATTTGAAAGCAAGTAAGATGAAGGAAAATATGTGTAAGTAGAAATCTGAAAGCAAGTCTGTTGAAGGAAAATACGTGTGTATACATATGTATGATTTCCTTCTATAGACACTGATTCTCAGGAAAAAACACCGGCAACTAATCAGTGTTGAGCTGTGACAGAGAACTAGGTTTTGGAGACCTGATTTGGAGAGGTTTTGCACTGAATATACTTTTGTACCTTTTATCTGTTGACTCACATTCAAATATGACTCTCAAAAAACAAAATATTTTAACAAGTAAAAAAAAGTTAAAATGTAAAGGCAACAATTTTAAGACTACAAATAAAAAGAATATTGTCCTGACAAATAGAAAATCTGATAAACCAACACAAGGAAAGGAAGGAGAAAGACAAACACACACACACAGAGGAATTAAAATAAAATATGATTAAACAGAAAAGAATTAGATATCCTTACTGAGATTACAGACTCTCAGAATAGGTTTAAAGACCAAAATATGCAAAAAAGTGATTCATCTGTATGTGGTCTAAGGAGACACTGCATTCCAAAACCAACTTAAAAGATTAAAAATTAAAGGATAAAAAGAAAATGTAGCCCTGGCTGGTGTAGCTCAGTGGATTGAACACCAGCCTATGAAACAAAGGGTCACTGGTTTGATTCCCAGTCAGGGTACATGTCTGGGTTGCTGGCCAGGTCCCCAGTAAGGGGGCATGTGAGAGGCAATCACACATTGATGTTTCTCTCTCTTTCTCCCTTCCTTCCTCCCTCTCTAAAAATAAATTTAAAAAATCTTTTTTAAAAAGGGTTTAAAAATGTATAAACTGCACAAACACTAACCACAAAAAAAGGGAATAGCAATAGCTCCAGGGGGAAAAAAAAAACAGGCCTGGCCAAGTAGCTCAGTTGGTTAGAGCATCATCCGAATACACCAAGGTTGCAGGTCAGATCCCAGCCCCTTGCCATCGGGGCACAAGAAGAAGCAACCAATGAATGCACAAATCAGTGGAACAACAAATCGATGTCTGTCTGTTCGTGTCTCTCTCTCAAATCACTACATTTTTAACAAAAACTGAATTCAAGTAAAAACCATCTTGACAAAGATAGTTACTATTATTTTTAAAAAGAATCCAGTCTGGAAGAACAACCTTTATGCACCTGACATGGTTAACTGCAAAAACTGTTTGAAATGCAAGGAGAAATGGACTGATATACTTAACAGAAGTAATCAACAAATTAGTAATCAAAACATCAGACAAACAAATGAAGCCCATTCATGTGAATACATATTAGGGTTTAAAAAAAAGATATATTTACAGAGAGAAATATGTCGTGACTGAGTTTGAATTGGGGTCTGAGGCGGAGGAAAAAACAGCAGAGAGTAAATGAAATAAAGTCATGTTGATTAATTGTGGCAGCTTGGTGATGGTTAAACAGAGGTTTCATCGGGCTCTTCCACATTTGTTTTTTTAAGGGACTTACTCAGAAGTGAATGACAAAGCATTACTCAGCAAAACCTACGAGAGACGACCTCAGGTTCCCAAAGAAAAACATGTAACCTTAAAAGTATTTACTAGAAAGCAAGAGAAAAAGAGAAAACAAATGAACCTCATGCTCCCACTCCCCACTTTTTTTTCTCCCAGTGTAGGACAGAATCACCTTGCCAGGTCGTATAATATAGCCCTACTAGGATTTTGATCGCAATATCATTAAAATTAAAGATTAATCCAGGGAAAATTCAAACATTTACAACAGTGAATAATATTTGAAAGACACAAATTTTGATTTTAAAACTTCTACATTTCCCCGATTTCATTAATTTTTGCTTTTCTATTTAATTCGATCTTTCTTTTGGATTTACTTTATTTCTCTCTTCTATCTTGAATGCCTGGCTTTAATTATTATTTTTAGTCATTTTCCCCGCCACGGGTTGCTTTGAGGCTTTAAATTTTCTTATGAGTATCATTCTTGCCTTATTCTACAGGTTTTAAATAATTACAGTCTGGAATCACTACACTTGCAAATTTTATTTCTCCTTTAGCACAAAAACTATTTAAAAGCATGTTTTTTAGATTTCCAAATTTTACAGTAATATGGCTGGTTTTCTTATAATTGTTCATTGTTTATTTAGTTGCTTTGTAGACAGAATGTTACCTATGGTATTTGTTAGAAATTTTCCTTGGGCCTCATTTATAGACAAATGTTATGAATTAACAGCCCACCTCTGAACAGAATATATTCCATTCAGCCCTGGCTGGTGTGTTTCAGAGGATTCAGCATCAGCCTACGAACTGAAGGGTCCCCAGTTCGGTTCCCAGCCAGGGCACATGCCTGGGTTGTAGACCAGGTCCCTGGATGAGGGCATAGAAAGAAATGGATTGATGTTTCTCTCACGCATCTTACACATCAATGTTTCTCTCCCTCTTTTTCCATCCCTTCCCCTGCTCTAAAAAATAAATAAAATCTTAAAAAAAAAAAAAAAGAATTGCCCTGGCTGGTATGGCTCAGCAGATTGAGTGCAGGCTGTGAACCAAAGGGTTATGGTTCGATTCCCAGTCAAGGCACATGCCTGGGTTGCAGGCCAGGTCCCCAGTGGGGGCCATGTTAGAGGCAACCATACATTGATGTTTCTCTCCCTCTCTTTCTCCCTCCCTTCCCCTCTCCCTAAAAATAAAGAAATAAAATATTTTTTTAAAAAAAAGAATTTATTCCATTCACCTTTTTGTTATTAACACGTTTGCACTCATCCTGGTCATCTTATATTTACCTTAGTTTTCTTTTTCCTCCTATTGAGTTGGGGGTCTATTTGGGACCATTTATTATTCACCTGTTAATCTAGTAACGTAGATGAAGTGAAATCAAATGATTTATCAATCTCCTTACACATGTTATCCTTAAACTGTGATATAACCAATATGAACTTTCTGTCAACACAATAAATTGAACATAACCTTCTCTTTCCTCAAAATATCAGATTTTTAGAAGATTTTTACTTCCCTTCCTCAGTTCTAATGTTTTGATAACCTGGAATTTTATTCCTAAATTAGTATCATACTTCTTGTGTGTTGAAAAATACCTTTATTTTATTGTTCATACTGTTACTGAATTCTCAAAACTAATTTGCTCTTCTGGTATCTAAGAATTCTTGATCCTCATTCCTTTACTGATAACTTTCTGTCTAAAGAGATTATAGGATCCTAACTTATGCTTTGGTGTTCTCAAATGAAGTATTTGCCCCCTTTTTCCATCCAATCTGAAGAGTCATGTCTTCCATTCTCCGGGGAAATATTATTTTTAATAATTTCTCCCTCTCTCTCATTTATTTTTATTACTTAAATACATCAGTATTTATTATTCAGCCCTATTTTTTATTTCAATAACCATTTTAACTTCCTCGCATTCTTATTCTGATTATTCTTTATAACTGTTGTTTTGAAAAATCAATATGCATATTCATGCCACATGCATGCATGTGTATGTATATGTGTATACACACACACGTATACAAGGTCTGTCCAGAAAAAGTCTAACCACTGTTAGTATAATGAGCACAGTTCGTGCTACATCGATGCAACCTAGCAGCCAAGGAGAGTGGACTTGCATGCACATGCATGGACAATGACAGCTTCACTGTACCAGACAATGTGGACAACAGACACATTCAAAGCAACTGAGAGAGTAGACCAATGAATCTGCATCAAATTTTGCATTAAACTTCAACATTCCTCTATGGAAACTACTCAGATGATTCTAAGCTGCAGCTATGGGCAACTGGTGATTGGCAGCTTTATTATGACAATGTGCCTACTCATGCATCACGTCTCGTGTTGAGTTTTTCAGCAAAACATCAAATCACCCAGGTGACTCAGCCACACTACAGCCCAGATTTGGCACCCTGCAACTTTTGGCTTTTCCCAAAACTAAACTCATCTTTGAAAGGGAAGAGATTTCATACCATTGATGAGATTCAGGAAAATACAATCAGGCAACTTATGGCAATTGGACAGGCCTCGTACATAGAAAGTCACACCCAAAATGTCCATAAAATCTTACTTGCCATATATTTGTTTCAAAATTGGGGCTATATCTTACATATTTATCTAACTATTTAATTCAATTATATACTGTGCCACCTGTCTATGTTGATATGTATAAATCTATTTTCACTTAAAAAGCTGCAAAGCATTCCAGGACACATGCAGTAAACGAAGTTTATTTAGTTCAATGCTCTATTGTTGGACATTTACTTGTCCCTTTTCTTGCTATTACAAAGACACATTTCCTTGAATACTTATCTACAATTAGTACACAGTAATGGAAATAGATATACTGAGTTTTAATTTTGCTAGGTATTGCCAAATTCTCTCAGGTCAAGACAGTGTCAATCCTAGCTGAATACAGGTAATTTTAATTTTTTTACTGCTTGGGACTTTAATTTGCAATTTTTGGAAGTTAGAAGAAACTGTAATATCTTTTTTAAATTTGAACATAATGATCAACTTCCATGTTTCCAGCATTATGATGAATGAATGTTAGTGAATACATTACTCAATAGGAGAGACTTCCCAGCAAGATGGAGGTGTAGGTAGATTCACTTTATGTCCTTGTACAACCAAAAGAAGGAAAACAAGTAATTTAAAAACAAAAAATGATCAGAACTGTCAGAAAATCAGACTGGTTGGAAGTCCGACAACCAAGGAGTTAAAGGAGAAACATTCATCTATACCTGTAGGAGGGGTGGAGATGGGCAGCGGGGCAGAGAGGACTCTCGGCAAGGCAGAGGCTAGAGTACTGGGTGGTCCCACATTTGTGTGCAGATAAACCAGAGAACAACTGGGGAGCGAGATAAACTGTGCAACCCAGGATTCCAGCACGGGGAAATAAAGCTTCAAAACTGCTGGCTGTAAAAACCTGTAGGGGTTGTGGCAGCAGGAGAAACTCCCAGCCTCATAGATTTTGTTGGAGAGACCCACAGGGTCCTAGAACATACACAAACCCACCCACCCAGGAATCAGCACCGGAAGGGCCCAATTTGCTTGTGGGTAGTGGGCAAAGTGACTGAAAGCCTGCCCAGAGCTAAGTAAGCAGCACAGTTCCCTCTCAGACCCCTCTCCACATACGGCACCACAACGCAGCTATGTGGGTTGCCCTGCCCTGGCGAATACCTAAGGCTCTGCCCCTTACTACATAACAGGCACAACGAGACAAAAAAATGTGGCCAAAACAAAAGAACAGATCAAAACTCCAGAAATAGAACTAAACCATGAAGAGATAACCAACCTATCAGATAAAGAGTTCAAATCACTGGTAATCAGGATGCTCACAGAAATGGTGGAGTATAGTCACAAAATAGAAGAAGAAGTGAACGCTATGCAAAGTGAAATAAAGGAAAATGTACAGGGAACCAACAGTGAAGGGAAGGAAACCAGGACTCAAACCAATGGTTTGAAGGAAGAAATAAACATTCAACCAGAACAGAATGAAGAAAAAAGAATTCAAAAAAAATGAGGAGAGGCTTAGGAACCTCTGGGACAACTTTAAATGTTCCAACATTCGAATCATAGGGGTGCCAGAAGGAGAAGAAGCAGACCAAGAAATTGAAAACTTAGTTGAAAAAATAATGAAGGAGATCTTCCCCAATCTGGCAAAGGAAAGAGACTTCCAGGAAGTCCAGGAAGCTCAGAGTCCCAAAGAAGTTGGACCCAAGGAGGAACACACAAGGGCATATCATAATTACATTAGCTAAGATTAAAGATAAGGAGAGAATTTTAAACGCTTCAAGAGAAAAGGAGAGAGTTACCTACAAAGGAGTGCCCATCAGACTATCAGGTGATTTCTCAAAAGAAACCTTCCAGGCAAAAGGCGCTGGAAAAAAGTATTCAATGTCATGAAAGGCAAGGACCTACATCCAAGATTACTCAATACAGCGAAGCTATCATTTAGAATGGTAGGGCAGATACAGAGCTTCCCAGATAAGGTCGTGTTAAAGGAGTTCATCATCACCAAGCCCTTATTATATGAAATGTTAAAGGGACTTATCTAAGAAAAAGAAGATCAAAACTATGAACAGTAAAATGACAACAAAGTCACACCTATCAACAACTGAACCTAAAACAAAAACAAACTAGGCAAACAACTAGAACAGGAACAGAAACACAGAAATGGAGATCACATAGAGGGTTATCAGCAGGGATGGGGAGGAGACGGGGGAACGGTACAGGGAATAAGAAGAAGAAATGGTAGGTGCAAAATAGACAGGGGCAAGGTTAAGAACAGTATGGGAAATGGAGAAGCCAAAGGACTTATATGTACGACCCATGGACATGAACTAAGGTGGGGGAATGCTGGTAGGAGGGGGCATGCAGGGCGGAGGGGAATAAAGGGGAGAGAAAAATGGCACAACTGTAATAGCATAATCAAGAAAATATATTTTAAAAATTAAAAAATTAAGGAAGAAAAAATAGAAGACAAAAAAGAGAGAGTTTCGTTCTATGATACTAAGTTTCGTGCAGTGGTTTTGAATGGGTGCTTGTCCACAAACTAAGGAGACCTTTGACACGAGCCGCGGAGCGGGCACCACACTGGGAGTGGTACATTTCAGAGACGGAAGGCAATGGTGTCAGACATCCTATAGATACCTAAGTACAGAGCAGAGAGCAGTCCAGTACCAAAGAACTGATTCAAATGACTTTCAAATGTCCATCTGCACATTCATGATTTTGTTACCTGAGACTAGAGCTAGTTCTATTTTATCTATGTAACACAAGGTATTTGGGGTATGGTTTTTTTAAAAATTCAATGTTGCAGAAATGCAGCCATAATAATAATATAAAAAGGCTGTTATTTTATTTCATTCAGAACTTACCAAGAGTACCATTTTGAAAAATCTCAACAAATATTAGCATTCTTGCCCTGGCTGGTGTAGCTCAGTGGATTGAGCGCAGGCCTGCGAACCAAAGGAGTGCAGTTCGATTCCCAGTCAGGGCACATGCCTGGGTTGCAGGCCAGTTCCTAGCAGGGGACACACAAGAGGCAACCATACATTGATATTTCTCTCCCTCCCTCTCTCTCTCTCCTACACTTCCCCTCTAAAGATAAATAAATAAATAATCTTTAAAAAAAGAAAAAGAAAACAAATATTAGCATTCTTAAATACAACATATCTGTCCAATTTATAACTGCTGCATTGCTTGTAATTCAATGCAAACATGCGAGCATTGCATAATTTCAAAATGTCTTCCACCATGGTCATGCCCCAGAATTCACATACACTGAAATACAGGTGATCCTATCACATTATATATTCTATTACAGAATACTTTATTATTGTTATAAATTTTTCTCACTTATATTTCAGTTAGAACATAATATTAAGTTTAATTTTGTTTTTTACACTTCATGTTCAAAGTATGCCATAGATGAATTTCATTTCAGAATTACAAAGAGAGCAATTTTCCTGACTTGTGCTCACTCTGGCCCAAAATCGTTAACAAGGAAAACATTCAGTGTAAGGCATCACCGTGTTATCTCTTATATAGTCAGTTTGTCAAAAGAAAATAAGGGTTACTTTTTTAAAAAGCTGCAAGCTTAGATGTTAATTCTAAACTGTCATGGAAAATACATAAAATAGAAAATCCATTATGATCCTCTTTCAGTTATCTGTTGTCCAGTAACAAATCACCCCAGAACTTAGTGACACAAAACAACTATTTCATCTTGCTCACAGGTTCGGGAGGTAAGGAACTCACACAGGGCACGGCACAGAAGTTTTGTTGTGCCTCAACAGGAACTCAGATGGCAGAGGCTAGATCAGCTGGTGGCTCCTTCAGCCACGTCTGGCACCTCGGCTCATCTAGGACCATCAACCACAGAACCTACACGTGGACTTGCCACATGGCTTAGTCTTCACAAGGTATGGAGGCTGCATTTTAAGCAGGAATATCCTGAAAGCAAACATTCCAAAAGAACCCGGAGGAAGCTGCATGGCCTTTCATGGCCTAGGCCTGGGACTCATGCAGCATTACTTCTACCACGCTGCAGTGGTCACGACCCCCATAGTCAAGGGGAGGAAACATGCGCCCCCACCCATTAATGTTAAAGAATCTGGAGATCATGTTTGCAAACCACCACAGATTCTTTTCAGCCAACCAAGATGCTACAACAAAACGACTGGCAGCCTGGCTGTCCTTCAGATTTGTCCCCCTGGTAAATTTATTTATTTATTTATTTTGTAAAGATTTTATTTATTTATTCTTCGAGAGAGGAAGGGAGAGAGAGGCAGAGGGAGGGAAACATCAACGCGTGGTTGCCTCTCACATGCCCCCAACTGAGGAGCTGGCCCAAAACCCAGGCATGTGCCCTGACTGGGAATCGAAATGGTGACCCTTTGGTTCACAGGCCTGCGCTCAATCCACTGAGCCATATCCACCAGGGCCCCCAGGTAATTTAAAGCCACAAACATCTGTGGAGCAACTATAATGACCAAGACACATGCAGGCTAGAAAGATGATCAAGACCATGTCCCCAACATTAAAAGAACTTAACACTGAGCACTCTAAATGCACAAAGTGTGTGCCAAGGTAGATGTATTCAAAACATCCAAGTTCAGTACTTTGAAGTAACAATCTGTTGTGATTAATGGTTCTAAATCTTTTTTTATAAGGTGCCAATTCTTTTATAAAAGCCCATTTTAACCCCAAAACTATAAAACATACTAAACATTCCATATATTTTTAATTAATTTATGAAACTTAAAAAACAAAGTTCCCAATACGGCCTTTGACACGAAAACATTTTCTAAGAACCCAGTGACTGCAACTGGGACGTGATAAGAACTATGTATAGAAGTCATCTCACCTTTCACATGAAACCTATCATAACCTCATTGCCTAATAATATTACCACATCCAGAAATGCCTCGTTATTTAAAAAATTTAAGAATAGTCAATACCACCCTGGCTGGTATAGCTCAGTGGACTGAACACGGGCTGTGAACCAAAGGGTCGCAGTTCGATTCCCAGTCAGGGCACATGCCTGGGTTGTGGGCCCGGTCCCTGGTGGGGGCCGTGCGAGAGGCAACCACACATTGCTGTTTCTCTCCCTCTCTTTCTCCTTCCCTTCCCCTCTCTCTAAAAATAAATAAAATATTTAAAAGAAAAAAGTCGATACCACTTTCTGATTCTACTTACAATAACAACATAGAAATACCAGAATAATAAGTAAGTAAACTCTATGAAGAAGACTTCACATAGGCAGAATCAGCTTATCCCCAATTTTCTCCCACAGCTAATTCTGGTTTTATAATTCTGAGAAGGTATAAATAAATCTTCCTATCCAATTTTCTTTTTTTTTTATCTTTTATTTGAAGTCTTACTATTTTTTAAAAGATTTTATTTATTTATTTTTAGACAGAGGGGAAGGGAGGGAGAGAAACATCAATGTGTGGTTGCCTCTTGTGCTCCCCGAGTGGGGCGGCGGGGGGGGCCTGGCCTGCAACCCAGCCACGTGCCCTGACTGGGAATTGAACCAGCGACCCTCTGCTTCCCAGACCAGCGCTCAATCCATTGAGCCACACCAGCCAGGGCCCTCTCCAATTTTCTTCTCCTTCCACAAAGTTCCAAGGATGTGCTTGTTAGAGCGGAAAAGCAGGAGCAAGCAGAATGAGCTCTAGTAAGTAAAAGCACTATTCTCACTTATTCTACTTTTCCCTACATCACAACTCCAGTCCAGAGTTA
This sequence comes from Glossophaga mutica, assembly GCA_039655065.1. Taxonomy (NCBI): domain Eukaryota; kingdom Metazoa; phylum Chordata; class Mammalia; order Chiroptera; family Phyllostomidae; genus Glossophaga; species Glossophaga mutica. Next base: position 143,816,983 of record CM077308.1, read on the forward strand.
ATGACACAACAACTGAAAATTTGAGAAGAAAATCCAAGGACAGAGGAGAGCTCTAAGTACAGTGAACACCTTACCTTTTGCCCAGATTAAAGATGATTTTAATTTCCTATAGCTTTACATTTTAGGAATCACAATACAAGAGTACGCCATATGTCAAAAACATCCTAAATGTGCAAAAGGCCATAAAGAGTACGGATGAAACTCTTCATTCTGGAAGAGTCCATCAGTCCGGAGAACCACGTCCATCCTAAACTGGCATCACTCCTTTAATCCAAAACTGCATTTCTAATAGATTAAGAGAACCAATATTGCATTTATCGTACAAAGTACGTATCCTTGATTTTAGTGAAATTACGTTAGAAGAATCAGTAACAAGTACTCAAATAAGATTTCTTTTAATTCTGAATACAACACAAAATAGCCCAACCTGTTAAAAGCGCGTGGCAATCTAGGTATGTCACCACCCTCTCTCAAATAAGAGTCAATCCCCTAATGATCAGATTGTGGTCTCCCAAGTTCATTTCCAGTGAAAGGAATCAGGGCTCCATGGAGATGAGATCAGGGCAAGTGCAAAAGATGAGCCTGGAACACCATGTCACACGAGAAGCAGGTAAGACAAAGACCACTGGAATCGCTTCGAAATGACTCAAAAACCAATCTAAGTAAGTCCTGCTGGCTGAAGATGGGACAATTTGAGTACCAATAAGAACCGTAATTGATAATTAATATCAAATACTCAAGTCCTTGAGTTCATGATAAACTAAAAAACTGAATTGATGATGATCATTGGATCATTATCAGATCACTATTTTTGAAAACTGTTAACTAAAAAGAGGAAAAACCACATCAAGCATTTAACCTGACTTTCCTGTAAGCTTGGAACCTCAAGAGTAACATGGCTGAGAGGGAACACAGTATTCTTAGAAACATTCCACCAACAAGAAAGATGTTAAAGCTAAAAGCATAATTTGTGCAACTGTAATGACTTAACAGATTAGGCAAACACTGATCAATGGTTGATAACACTACAAAAAAGATAGTTTTAAAATTCTTCTTTTATTTTTTGTTCTAAAAGGCCATAGTAGGAAATTCTGGAAAATCTGTCTATACATTAGAGGTTAGATAAGAGAATGTCCTTGGATCTTAGAAGATATTCACTGAAGTACTTCTAGGGGTTAGGGAAACTATGTCTTCAATGTACTTTCAAACTGTTCAAAAATACTAATCTGTACATAGATGTAACAGAATATAGTAAGATGTTAACATTTGACAAATCTAGTTAAAGGGCATATAGAAATTCTTGGTAATGTTTTTAAGAATCTTTCTATAAATCTAAAACTATTTCAAAGTAAACCCTGGTCGGTATGGGTCAACTGGCTACAGCATCGTCCCATTACCAAAAGACTGCAGATTTGATTCCTGGTCAGGGCTCATACCCAGGGTTGCGGGTTCAATCCCCGGTCAGGGTGCATGCAAGAAAACAACCAATCGATGCTGCTCTCTCGCATCAATGTTTCTCTGTCTCCCTTCCTCTCTCTCTCTAAAAGCAATGAAAAAAAAATGTCCTTGGGTGAGAATTATAAATAAATAAATAATTTCAGAGTAAAATAGCTTTTAAAAAAGGAACAGACAACAATACATTGTGGACCTCATGAAGTAGTACATGAAGTATACACTGCTACCTATGCAGTAACCCTGCCCCCTAACCTCCAAAAATACCCTGGATTTAGAGCCTCTAGAATTGGATCTGATTACCCATCTACAGAGAAATATGCTAACAGATGCAAAAGAGATGCAATAAACAAACTCCAGGCCAAAAGAAACTACAGGATGAACAACCTGGTATTTTTTTTTTAAGATTTTATTTATTCATTTTTAAGGAGAGGGGAAGGGAGGGAGAAAGAGAGAGAAATATCGATGTGTGGTTATCTCTCGCACACCTTCTACTGAGGACCTGGCCTGCAACCCAGGCATGTGCCCTGACTGGGAATCGAACCAGTGACCTTTTGGTTTGCAGGCCAGGACTCAATCCACTGAGCCACATCAGCCAGGGCACAACCTGGTATTTTTAACAAATACTGAGAGACAGACTATGAATGAATGTGTATCTACAGATTAAAAGACTTAACAATGTCCACACAAAAACTTACACATGAATGTTCACATCAATCAAAACAACCAGAAAGTGAAAACAATCCAAATATCCATCAATTAATGAATAAAATATGGTATTTCCTCCAACGGGATATCATCAGCTATAAAAAGGAATGAATTCACGCTGTAACATGAAAGGACCCAGAAAACTTTATGCTAAGTAAGAGAAAATTCCAGACACAGAAAAACACATATTGTATGCTTCCATTTATATGAAATGTCCAGAACAGGCAAATCTATAGACAGAAAGTAGATCAGTGTTTGCCGGAGGCTGAGAGAATGGGGGAATGAAGAGTAACCAGTTTCTTTTTAGGGTGATGAAAACACTCTAAAATTAGATAGTGGTGGTGGTTACACAGCTTTGCACGTATACTAAAACCCACTAAATTATGCACTTTAAAAGCATGAATTCTATGCTATGTGAATTACAACTTAATTTTTAAAAATTGATGGATAAGGGGGAAAGATTTCAGTCTTATTAACTAGTAATAATCTATTAACTTCATTTAGATCCCATTTTAAACAAACTATAAAATAGAAAAAAATCATAAAAGGAGAAATGTTAAAACTAACTAGAGATTAATGATACTAATGTTTACAGAATCCTAAATGATTAATGGATGCTAAAACAAGTAGGTTAAAGTTTGACGAAGAACAAAGCATTTAGCTCTGGCCCATGTGGCTCAGATGGTTGGAGCATCATCCTATGAACTGAAAGGCAACAGGGTTTGATTCCCGTCAGGGCACAGGCCTAGGATGCGGGTTTGTCCAGGTCAGGGAGCAGGTGAGAGGCAACCTATCGATGTTTCTCTCCCTCTCTTCCTCCCTGCCCCTCTCTCTACAATCAATAAGCATGTCCTCGAGTGCGTATTAAAAAAAAGAACAAGGTATTTATACAGTTGCCACTTATCTCTCCACAAATAACTTACAGAATACAAAGGGACATGGCATCCCTACAAAAACACCTAACCTGAATTTATCATGAGGAAATATTGGACAGACACAGTTTGAGCCATATTGTACAAAATAACTGGCCTGTTTTCTTCAAACAATAGTCCTGTGTAAATATTAGATTTCCTGACTTGTTTACTATACTGTGGTTATGTAAAAGAATTTCCTGCCCTTACTGCTATGGCTCAGTGGGTTGGGCATTAGCCCCCAAACTGAAAGGTCACAGGTTTGATTCCAGGTCAGGGCACATGCCTGGTCTGCCATCCAGATACCCGGTTAAAGGCAATCCATTGATGTTCCTCTCACACATTGATGTTTTTCTCTCCCTCTCTTTCTTCCTTCTTTCCCCTCTCTCTAAAAATAAATAAATAAAGTCTTTTAAAAATGTTTTAAAAGAAAGAATTTCCTTGCATTTAGGAAAAACACACTGACATCTCCAACGTATTCTCAAACTGTTCAGGAAAAAAATAAATTATTTATGTATAAAAACAGTGACAAATTCAACAGGGCAAAATGTTAATTTGTTAAATCTGGATATAGGGCACTTGAGAGTTCCTTGTATATTCTTGGCACTATTAGTTTGAATGAGGTCCTATCTTTTAGAAATACATTCTGAGATATTTACAGATGAAATGGTAAAATTTCTCTGATAAGCTTCAAAATAATAGAGTAAGTGAGTAGGGGTCTAGATCAGCAATTTTTAACTGGTGTGCCACAAAAAAAAATTTAAAGTATAATACCTATTTAGTCAGGGGAACTGACCACTTTTCCCTTAGATTGTCAAAAAATGACAACAGCTAACACAACATTAGCCATCTGGTGTGAATGCCCTGTAATTATAAATATATAGGTCATATGATAGAGTTTCATCTTATTAGTCATGTTGCATTAATAAGGTTTCATCTGATTGGTTAATTCTTGGTACCAGAAATCCTGACATACAAGTAGAGGCACCTGATTTTTTAAAATATCACTTTGGAGCAAAAGGGTAGATAATTACTATTATTAGGGGGGTTTGTTTTTTGTAAAACAATCAAAACTATCCTCATTTTGTCAGATACGCAAAAAATAGACTTTTTGGTGAGTCGCAGCATTTTAGTAATTAGTTTTCTGTGCCATGAGATGAAAAAGGTTGAAAATTGCTGGTGTGGATGAAGCCATCGGTCATGTGTTAATAACTGTTAAAGCAGAGAAATGGAAACACCTGGTGTATGATACTACTCTCTATACTTCTGTATGTTCGATATGTCCTGTCATAAAAGCTTTAAAGGAGTCCATAATGAAAAGTTTCTTAAATGGATCAACTAAGGTTCAGTAAAATTAACTGCATCCACACACAGGATTCCAATTTTGAAATCTGTCTAATATGACACTCTCCCCATTAATCCTTCTATAAACTTCTTTATAAAGCGTGAACTATTCAGGCAATTTTATTTGTTCTCCCCACTTTTAGTTTTAGTCAATACCAACAAACAGAAAGACACCTCTAACTCCAGCATACTAAGATATATCGATAAACCGTGAATGAAAACAGGTAAACATAAACAGAAGTAATCCACCCGAAGAGATGGACTGAAATTAGTGAGGAGGTCAGAAACTCCAACTGACAGTTGTTAAGCACCTACGATGAGCCTTTCCGTGGGTCCCTTAATCCTCACAGCAACAACGGCACAACGTTTTCCCTTAACTTTTTAAATTGTGTTAAAATACATATAACATGAAGTGAGGTAATTTCTTCAATCCCATTTAACAGATGAAGAAAATGGAGATGAATGAGAAGTTAAGAAAATTTTCCAAAGCAAGCCACTAGTAGCAAACCAGAATCTGAACCGAGGTCTTTCTCGAAACTGCACAATTGCCAGTATATAATTTGACTGACTCTTGAAACTGCACAACTGCCAGTATATAATTTGACTGACTCTTAAATCTCTTGGAATTTGGTTTCTATGAGTCAATCCCAAGAGCCTAATCAATTCTGAAAAAATTGATTTTCTGTACACGCAAGTCTAAAATAGCCCCCAGGTACAGGCATGCTGAGACCCTCCAAGAAGAGTCAGCAAATTCCTTAACAATCTTTACATTTCACTACTTTCGCAGTAACCACTTAAGAAGCTGCGTTAACAACTAAATTAAAGCCCAAAATACGTGAATATAAATGAGGCATTTTACCTTTCTTAAGTTTATGTTGTAAATGGTGAATAAAATACAAATAACTTTACGTAGACACTTGACTGCGTACTGAATTTTCAGATTTTGGCTAATTGCTAAAGTAACTGATTAGTATGTCATTCTAATAAGCAATTATTTTGGCTATCCTGTGGAGTAGCCCATTCTTTGCCTCACTGCTTCACTAATAAACTCCATTTAACTTAAAAAAAAAAGCAATTATTTTGGTCACATACATAGGGGATAGACATGAATGCCCTGAATCTGTCAATATAGAATTTGTAAATATTATACAATCTGTATCATAATACTTTCTATATAAAAACAGAAATTTACGAACACTATGAACTACACAGCAGAATACGCAATAGGACTTTAATTTATGAGACACCCAATCTGCCTGTTTAAGTTGGCAACAAGGCTGGGGACCGGTTCTCAAGCAGACAGAAGAGACCACACCAGGTGTGCACACGGCAGCCTCCCCTCACACATTACCACGTCACCTCTAATGCTTCAGGGTCTCCAAGACCCATTACAGATCACAGTATCGAACTGAAAAATGGCTTTCAAAATAAAGTACTTATAGTCCATATAAGCCTTTCTTAAAATTTAAATCATTTTTATGACTGTTTGTTGTTTTAAAAAAAAAAGATGCTAAAATATGTTAAAGCTGTTGACTGGACAAAAAACAAATACAATACAAACAGATTATACCACAAGTAAGTGCTTAGGTGTATTTACCAACTATATTTAAATTTTTTTTTAATTTTAGCCCTGCCTGGGTAGCTCAGTTGGTTAGAGCATCACCCTAGTATGCTACTGTTGTGGGTTCGATCACCAGTCAGGGCACATACAAGAATCAACCAATGGCCCTGGCTGGTATAACACAGTGGACTGAATACCAGCCTGCGAACCAAAGGGTCGCTTGCTGGTTTGATTCCAGTCAGGCCACATGCCTGGGTTGCAGGCCAGGTCCCACATATGGGGCATGTGAGAGGCAACCACACACTGATGTTTCTCTCCCTCTCTTTCTCCTTCCCTTCCCCTCTCTCTAAAAATAAATAAATAAAATCTTTACAAAAAAAGAATCAACCAATGAATGTATAGATCGGTAGAACAAATCAATGTTTCTCTCTTCCTTCTCTCTAAAATCAGTAAAAAAAATTTTTTTTTTAAAGAATCAACCAATGAATGCATAAATAACTGGAACAACAAATTGATGTCTCTCCCCCTTCTTCTATCTCTAAAATCAATTCTTTTTAAATTTATTTATTTTTAGAGAGAGGGTAAGGGAGAGAGAAAGAGAGGGAGAAAAATACCAATGTGTGGTTGCCTCTTACATGCCTCCTACTGGGGACCTGGCCCACGCCCCAGGCAAGTGCCCTGACTGGGAATCAAACCAGTGACCCTTTGCTTTGCAGGCTCGCACTCAACCCACTGAGCTACACCAGCCAGGGCTAAAATCAATTTTTAAAATAATTTTTAAAGGAAGTGCTCAGAGCTATTATCTATAGGAATGCATATCTAAATATCACTTTGCATTTCTTTTTCTAGAAATTTTTAATGTATCCCTAACACTATAAACACATAATTAATACTCAAGATTTATAAGGATGTATTATCTAGTTATTTACAGACAGGAAAAAGTCCTCCCAGAAAATGCCAGTGAAGTATAAATTTCCTTATAGTTATACACTCAAACCACCATCGAAGATGAGACATGGCAAAACACTGCTCTCTCTGCTACAGCCTACTTGCAAAGACTTCTATTTCAACATTTTGACTAATTAAGAAACATATGATGCAACCTAAAAAGTATACTAAAACCAAGCACCACCCCAAAAATTACTCCCATCTTAAAGTAAGATGAAGAAAAATGGGAAAGCAAAAAGCTACAAGTAATAAAAAAGTATTTTTCCACACATTATGGAAAACAAAAGACTTGACATTTTTCTTATTAATCCATGAAAAAAAAAAAACAATTAACTTACTAGCATGCTTGTCTGCAAGCATTATAAGCGTGTTGGAAATATCTCGTCGTCTATAAAAGCACACTACTTTTGCTTCCACGTTGCCAGTTGCGGTCTAAGAAATAAGAAAAATAAAAGTCATCTGTACTGAGTATTAGATTCAAATAGTTTGTAAAACAAAACTAGAATACAGCACAATTATAAGATCACACTCATCTTTACACTGTGCCAGCCACAGCTGCAAGATAATCAGAAAGCTAAAAATTTCAAATAAGGATGAGCAACACTTGTTCAGGGTCCAAGCAACACTAAAATGTCAAACATAAAATAACTTACTGGCATAAATTAAACGAAAATGATCAGACCATTTTAATGAATAAAGCCAGACACAGTTAAATCTGATTAGCCTTGAGAAACTAATCCCCAAAACTTCAACAGCCACAACAGAACTTATTTAAAACAGTTAAACATATCTCCTGCAAAACCACTCCCAGAGGAGCTGGCTAAGAGTAAAATCACCCGGCCCTCTCCTGAACACCCCACAGTGGACTGATGATGGAGCTCTGTGGGTGCAGGCAACCATCATGCCGAATGGACCAAACGACTTGGAAAAGCAGTCTCCAGCCCAAGGGAGTCTATGAATCCATAATAGTCAATAATCTTAGTAGTACTTACTTTCCCTTCCCATATGAAAGTATTAAAAACCTTGAGTTATAAACCATTGAAGCTCTTATTTCTTTCTGACTACAGTCTAGAATACAAATCAATATTTAGTTAGGGTGTAATTTACTGCAGCTGGGGCCCAGGCTCCAACTCTCCTGTTCTTTATGAATTCTGAGAGCTTTTGAGAAGGCCAATCATTCATTACAAAGTTCTTTGTAAAAACACACAGGGCACAATAAAAAGCTATTGTGATTTCCAATTTCAAACACACTGAAAACAAATTTTCAGAATTTCTCTGGGCTTACATATATATTCAAACATAAAGAAATAAGAACATATATGTGCTGCAGTGAATTTGTCAATTTTGTGAAGTTCAGCAGCAGTTTTAGAGTGAAAAATAAGTCTTATAGAAATGCTGCCCCTTAAAATTGAAATCATATTAAATCCTAACCAAAGTGCTTCTATATTTCACAATATTATGATCAAATATATCCTTCAGAAGTAACGATCCAGCAATCTGCTAAATGAACAAACCAGTATTTCCATGTACATAAAATCTATCAATGACTTCGATTATAAGCTCTTCATTGTTTTTGTCTTCTTGACACAAAAGTATGTTAAAAATCCAAAATATGAGTTTCAAGGCATATTTTTTTTCTGCCTCACCAGTGAGTTCCTTCCATAGGAATACTCTACAAAGCTAATTAAGTTCTTATTTAAACCTGCATAGGATGGAGGGGCATAGTCCAAAATAAATAATCTCTTCTAACTTGTATACCCTTGGCTATTAGGTTGTTTACAACCACAGTATTCCTCCACAATACACACACATGCACACACACACCCCTCAAGCATCCACCCAAGCAATGAACTACCCAAACGGTGGTCTGAGGCCCAGTCCACACTGTTACTATGCGATGAAATGAGTATTATGGAATTTCAGAGTTAATTTTATAACTATTGAACCTAACAATGAAAAATGGGGGCTTGTATTGTTATAAGCCTATTTTAAATTTCATTTTTCTTTTTTATTTTTAGAAAAGCAGTCTAAGATAGTGAAACTTCTTTATCACAAACAGTATGAAAAGTACTGCTCTAAGACCGAGGTTAAATATTTAACATATGTAAAATCTGGGGTTGTGTGTCTATGTGTGTGTGTATACACACATTCAAAGAAATATATATTCACTAAAAACTTTTTTAGCCTTTCCTACATGCCCCAGCACTAGGCCAAGCACTGCAGATACATGGTGCCTGCCCTAACTAAGCCTCCAATCCAGCAAGGATGCCTGGTCACATGTCATCTCCTCTCCAAACCCTCCAAAACCCAGCTATAATCTCAACCCTCACCTGATTAGAAACTGTCACCAATTCCCCACAACTAACACATAAATGTAAAACATCCTTGACAATATTCCCCACACTATTTTCCTTTACTTTCTCCTCTCCCCTCCAGACTCCACTTCTCACTCATGGAGGCAGCAAAAGCTTCATGGACGAAGAAATGAGGTGGAAGGATCTTAGACCACTAGGAAAGAAAGAAAGGAATCCTAACAGGTAAGGGCTGGAGGACTACTAAGTTGTCTAAGGAAAAAAGGCCCTGAGCAAAAACCAACAGGTGGGAAAAGTAGGGACATGTATAAAGAATAGCCCACAATGGCCCTGGCCGGTGTGGCTCAGTTGGTTGGAGCATCATCCCGTAACCTAAAGGTTGCGGGTTCAATTCCCAGTCAGGGCATATACCTAGGTTGCAAGTTCGAACCCCAGTCCGGGTGAGTTTGATCCCCGTCCGGCGCTTGTGGGAGGCAACCAATGGATGCTTCTCTTTCTCTCACATTGATGTTTCCCTCTCTCTCTAAAAGCAATGAAAAAAAGTTCTCGGGTGAGAATTAAAAAAAAAAAAAAAAAAAAAAGAACCCACATTGAACACCAATTTCTTTTCTCCACTTAGGATGCAACCTCTTAAATCTCTATTCTGTCAAACAGGTCTATTAAAATATCATCTTGCAATAAGAGTCTGTCTTAACCTCCAAAATCATTTTAGTCACCTCATACTCATACGTTTCTATCCCATACTTAGAAAATACATTATTTTTTTCAAAAAAAATTTTTTTTAAAAACCCACTTTCTATTTTCAGAAAGTCCATGGTTTACCCAACGTAAAGAGCAAATGGAAAACCTTGACTGGTATGGCTCAGTGGGCTGGGCACTGTCCTGCAAACTGAAAGGTCTCTGGTTCGATTCCTCGTCAGGGCACATGCCTGGGTTGCAGGCCTGGTCCCTGGTTGGAGCCATGCAAGAGGCAATCAATCATGTTTCTCTCCCTCTCTTTCCCCTTCCCGTCTACTCTCTTAAAAAAAAAAAAAAAAAAAAAAAAAGGAACAAGTGGAAAGGGACTTTCCTGCACTGGCCAGTGTGGCTCAGTTGGTTGGAGCATTGTCTAGTAACCAAAAGGTCCCCAGTTCAATTCCCAGTCAGGGCACATGCCTAAGTTGCAGGTTTCATTTCTCCACTTGGGGTGCATGCAGGAAGCAACCAATCAATCAATGTTTCTCTCTCTTTCTCTCTCTCTCTCTCTCTCATGAGAATAAAATACACCTTTATAAAATAAATTTTTTTAAAAAAGGACTTTCTTTTCCCAATTTCTGCCCTTATTCCCAAAAGATCCCAAATGGCAGGAGGAATATTAACCTGCATTCCATAAAAGGGCTTTGAAAGAATCTCCTGAAATTATGTACAAAATCTTGTATGTGCAAATGTAGATGGGGGGTCATCAGATGCTTAAAGTCGGTGATTCCTTCCTCCCACCACAAAAAGTCCTTTTACAAAATGAAAGCCCCAAAACAAAATGAATCTCAGAGTAAGTTGGAAGATTAATAAAATATGCAGAATGTGAAGGTACATATAAATTACACAGTATACACCAAAAAAAAACCCCAATAGCAAACAACATGCTATTTTATCCACAATCACCTTCCAAAACTTCCTGAGAATAGACCCTCAATGTTATGTGCAGAAAGATTTCTTTCAACATGTATGTAGGCTCCATCTTTAGAAGCAAGAGCAACACCCAGCCTAGACAGTGACTAAGTAAAATTTACCAAAAAGATGGTTTCTATTTTAACCTTATATTCTTCTTCCAAAAGATCATCTTAACTATATCTGTGTATAAATAACAATATTGAACTGTGACCATCAACTGATATTTAGTTTCACACCTAAAAGTCACAAAACTGCCCAGGCTGGTGTAGCTCAGTAGATTGAGTGTAGGCTGTGAACCGAAAGGTTGCCAGTTCGATTCCCAATCAAGGCACATGCCTGGGTTGCGGGCCAGGTGCCAAGTATGGGGCGCACAAGAGGCAACCACACATTGATATTTCTCTCCCTCTCTTTCTCCTTCTCTTCCCTGCTCTCTAAAAATGAATAAATAAAATTTAAATAAATAAATAAATAAAAGTTCACAAAACTATTCCAGAAACATTGAGACTAAAGTCTATAACTAATTTTAAAAAAGAAGATGAAAGAGACAAAGAAATACTGTAGTCCAGCTTTCCCCACTTTGTCAACTTGACCTCTGAGTAGTCAAGGCCTTTCTGAAACTTTCTTGTGGCCTCTACCATGGCTACTTCTTCCTCATCCTTTAGGCCTCAACTTCAATATCCTTAAAATCCTTTCCTTCTCTGTCCAAAGGAACTGACCAGTTGTTATTCCTTATACAAGGCTCTTGCATATTTCCTTCTTAGAAGTTAATGCTACTTATCACTATTTTCTTTATGCCTGGTAACATCTTTTCATGTGTCTCCCTCATCTCCTCCCTGAGAACACAGACTTTGTGAGGGCAGGGACTATATCCACATTGTTCATAATTATATCTGAGCCTAACATAGCCCCTAACACATAACAGGTGCTCAAGAAATATTTGCTTAATGAATTATTTAAAATGAGATTTCTTTTAGGTCTGACTAGGTAGCTTAGGTGGTTGGAGCACCATCCTGATACGCCAGGGTTGCAGGTTCAATCCCAGTCAGGGCACATACAAGAAGCAACTAATAAATTCATAAACAGGTAGAACAAATCGCTGTTTCTTTCTTTTTTTTTAATCAGTATTTTTTAATTGTTTTTTTTTAATTTTAATTGTTGTTCTTGTAATTTTCTGTCTTTTACTCCCATCCCAGCTCACCACTCCACACCCCCCCATAGTTTTTGTCCATGTGTCCTTTATACTTGTTGCTCTAAATCACTGTTTCTTTCTTTCTTTCTCTCTCTCTCTCTCTCTGTCCCCCTCACCTGCTTCCTCTGTAGAAATCAATAAATTTTTAAAAAGGTATCTTTTTCACATCCCTTCAGAAATAAAAGCCCTATTTAGTACTTAACTAGCCAATTTCAGTTGTTTACCAATACTCCCTCCAGTCAAACTGCCATTCTTGAAATAACAGAGTCCCACTCCTCACAGTTCAGTCATCTCCAGCCCCCAAAGGACAATTACTACATTAATGACTCCTGGCTGAAAGCTCTGGGACAGGTAGAAAGGTGGGGAATGGTGTGTGGGGAAGGTTTTGAAGTGAATGGTAATATAAAGGAGAGTGAAATGATCCAGGTTGAAGCTCAACAAGTAACCCAGTCATTCCACTGTGTGCTTCATGACTACAATTCATAATGCATTTGCCTTAATGGTTTAAGGTTATTGTGAGGCTCAACAGAGGTAACAGATGTGAATCCCCAGATGATATACTTCCTGATGTTTATAAATTCAGCACAGATGCAATTTCCTTCGTATCTGTCTCCATTTTTTTAAATTTTTCTTCAGCCCTGAATTCCTAACAGTGCATATCTAAAAGTGCCTGAGAAGTGGCAGGTTCTCAGAAATATCTGTAGAACAAATGAATCAAAATACTTTGTAAACAGAAAAGCTATGTGCAAGTATTAACAGCAGACATTTGAGAAATCCATTAATTCAACAAATATTTACTGAACGTCATAACTACAGGCCAGCCACTATTCTCAGACACTTGGGATGATGCATTAGTGAACAGAGAAAATCATCACACACACCAAGCTTACATACTAGTTTCAGGAAACAGGCAATGAAAATAAACACAATAATTACATATACTCAGAGGTGATAAGAGATATGGAAAAAAGAGCAAGGTACAGAAGAATGGTAACAACTAAATGGTTCTAAGGAGGGTACGTGTAGACATAAGTGCCGGGAGCCAAACGACCAAAGTGCAGAGCAGCCACAGTTGTGATCCGAGAGGGACAGGTCCACCCACAGCCTGATCCGATCCTGAGGCCACTGTCTACATTTGGTGGTGGTCACAAACACTACAGAAGTTTTGTTTTATTCTATTTTTAACATCATCCTAGGGCATTTTTTTCATTGCTTTCAGGGAGGAAGGGAGAGACAGAAACAGCAATGCCAGAGAGAAGCACTGACTGGTTGCCTCCCATATGAGCTAGGACCGAGGATCGAACTCCTGACTTAGGTTATGTGCCCTGACGAAATTGAACCCGAAACCTTTCAGTTATAGGATGACAGGCCAACCAACTGAACCGCACTGGCCAAGGCTCCAGAAGTTTTAAAAATGCACGGCTCCTGCTGTAATCCCAGAAGCAAACCAAAATCTCAAGGTTTATAAGCCTGGAATGTCCTTGATTATACCTGGCTTCCTAGGACTCGGACCTGGACCAATCTGCAGATGGTATTTTGGGGGAAAGGCATCAAGTAGACAGCCTCAAACATTTTAACATCATGAATTTTTATAAGCTATATAAATAACCCTCCAAGTGGTTTGGAGGAAACCAGAGCATCATTAGAAATCTACGGTTCATGTAGGTTATGAATGTTTTGTGTGCCTCCACTGTAAAAGCTCATCTGCTACAAACAGTCATAATGCTCCTGACATCCTGAACACTACTGACCAAAGATGAACCTTAATGTAAAAGTTTTACTTACTTAAGCCTAAGGTACAAAGTCAGTTTATATTACAGCAAAACTAGTTAGCCTAGTCCAGAATTTTATAAATTCCCTTCAATATTGTATTTCCAAGCTTCCTCCTTTTAAAGCTGAAAGAGGAAAAAATTAATTCACTAAAAAGGGAGAAATTTCCCTGACTGATGTGGCTCTGTGGGTTGAGCACCGGCCTACAAACCAAAAGGTCACTGGTTCGATTCCCAGTCTGGGCACATGCCTGGGTTGCGAGCCAAATCCCCAATTTGGGGGCATGCAAGAGGCAGCAGATTGGATCTATGTGTCTTGCATATTGACATTTCTCTCTTTCTCCCTCCCTTCTGCTCTCTCAAAAAATAAATAAAATATTTAAAATAAAATAAAATAAAATAAAAAGGGAGAAATACAAATTATGACTCTAAATATAAAAAGGGACTGAGTTACAGGAACAACCTGCTGAGAAGCTCTAAGCAATCTGAAGAAATCTGCAGATGTTAAATACCCAATAACATTTAATATGAGGTAATTATAAAAGGAAATGAATATTCAGAGTACTGCATAATTCTCTAATCTGAAATCTCTATTTTCAGAGAGTGTGGGACTGAAAGTAAAATCACCTCTATGCCCTTTACCCAATTATCTTCAACGGAAAACAATTATTTTTTAATATTAGAATTCAGAATACTCAAGTATATACCTTGTTGAGTTCTTCTATCCTCCTGATTAAGTATGGGTTGCTGGAGGAATTCTCAAAGTAGACATAATCTGTAATTAAAGGAAGTAAAGAGTTTAATCTTTTCAACAGAAAGTTCACATTTGTGGATCTATGGCTTTCTACATTAGGCAATTCACATTCAAAATGAAGCATGTAATTCATTCCCTGGTAAAAACAAACTTAGTAATGCAACCTTAATATATTCTCCCATGTGCCTACCATTCACAGACCCTTATTTTCCTGGCATATTCATTTCAATTAATGTTTTATCAAGTTCTCCTGGACTCCTGTCCCACACATGTCATTTCTTTAATAACAAAGACACCTCTTGTCATCATTGAGTAGTCAGAGCTGACAAACATGTGTCTTTCACACTATAACCGCTTTTACATCTTTTCCCTCCAATCCAATTTGCTCTGGAGTACGCTTCTCACATAAAACTACTGGCCTAAGACAAATTCAGAGCATCTTGAAAGGCTTGACAGATCAAAGCACATTTCAATCATCAACTTAAAAAAAAAAAGAAAATCAGGTAAGCAGATCAAGTAAGGGGAAGCACATTGACAAACTTTTCCACAGTTCTATCTAGAAGGTGAGGGGCAAGGAGTGGGGGGAGCCCACTCTTTGAGAAACACAGGTCTCCAAGGTGGTATCAAGAGTCTTTATTCATATCTTTACCATATGAAATAATCTAGACCCATTCAGAGTTCTGTTATTTAAAAAATCGCTGCAGGCCTTTAACAAACGGTAAAATTTTCAACTGTGGCTTCTTCTCTCATGTAATAGGTTCACTAGAAACTGCCCACTGTGTGTTTGTTTATTTGAGAGGCTGGGCTGCATTGTTATTGTCTATCTCAGTAGCTCTTTCCTGTCTCTCTTCTGCAAAGTGGCCTCATTCAGACAGGCCATTCCCAGCACCATCCATCAGGAGCTCAGCTAATGAGCAGAGAAGCAAAAGCATGTCTCACACACAAACACGCCACTTATCTGAATTATTATTTTACCAGGAAAGAGGGAGGAGGGCGTCGTGAGTAGGGAGAAAGTTTGTTTGACCTTATTTCTCTCTTCTGCAGAAGGCTGGGAAGGAGGCGGGCAGGAGAGCAAACGTCCAGGCAGAACTCAACTCCCCCGCTCTGGCTGCGGTGCCCTGGCCCCACTAAGCCCCATTCTTGGGGGGCAGGACAACAAACCAAAGGGGGTATGAGGAAGGAGAGGTGCTGGGCCCTGTCCCCGCAAACAGGCCTGTACAGATGCCCCCCCCCACCTCGCCCACACCCCCGCTTCACACTCCCACTGAAGACAAGTAGAAGATGGGAGGGATGTCCCCCACCCTATCCAACCCCCACTGCCTAGAAGCCACGCGAGGAAAGACAACCCTATTAGGGGGCTCGACGGTCGCTACCCCCATGGGAGTTTCATGGAGGGGCGTCTGATAATTCACACCCCCAAGTATAGGCCTGACCCTGAAACACTGGGCGGGTGGGGGGTGGGCCTGGGTCCCCGGCGGGCCCCGGAGGGGGAGGGGGAGGGGAAGGTGGCGGGGTAGGGAGCCCCGGCCCCTCTACGGGCCCCGGCGTCCCCCCGCCCCCCGCGCCCTCAGTCCAGGCGCTGGTGCTGCCAGCGGTTAGGGTGAACTCGCCCCGACCTCCCACTCCCAGAGCCCGCTCCCAAACGGGCCGGGTCGGGCCGAGCCTTCCTACCTCCGACCCGGTACATGTTGGCCGCCATGTCCGCCCGCCCGCCCGCGGAGCCCGAGCCGAGCCGAGCCCCGCCCGCCGCCGCCGCTTCAGCCGCCGCCGCCGCCGCCTCAGCCGCCGCTGCCGCCTCGCCGCAGGGGGGAGGGGAAGGAGGGAACGAGGGGAGGGGGAAGTGAAGGGGAGGGGACGCCGCGGGGTGGGGGCAGGTGCGGGCTCCCAGCCCCTGGGTGGCGCGGCCGAGTGGGCCGGCCCAGGGGAGGTTGGAGTGATGCCTGGCCAGCAGGGAATTGGGGAAGGGGATCGTTTGAGGGACCTTGCTGGAAGTGGAGGCTCCTAGGGTAAGGGTCCTGACCCAGGGGGAGGCCAGCACTCGCAAATGTGGACCAGGGGCCATTAGAAAATTGGGGTGGGGGCAAGGGGTCAGCCTCTCCGGAGCCCCTACCACTCTACCCAGGTACCCTGTCACCTGCCCACCCCGAGTCAGGTCTGTCCCAGTAAATGTGACCTCGAGCACGTAGGTTTCTGTCTTAAGGCAAACACTTGGATGCAAATAAGTGCACAATGTAGGGTGCCTTCCTTGGGGCGATGTTAATAGGGCTCGTTGGAGCCTCTAGGCTCCGGGGCCAGGAAGCCCCACCACGTGCTTCCAGCTTCCCAGGCAGAGACCCAGCTGGGGACCAGGCTAGAAAAACTGGCTCCTTTCCAAGTCCGCCCTAACTTCATTGGCAGGTCTATCAGCGTTCGCCCCAAAACTGGGTTGAACAGAACCCACTCCCCCACACCAGGAGGACTTACCTCTAAACAGTCCCTATATACAGCGCTGCCCTGCTGAGAGGAGAGGGTGAGGAGCTCTACAGTTCACCACCACCACCTCCAAAGGAGGGTATGCTGTCAATCCCTGTGCTGTTTATTGTTGGACTGTTAACTTGGTTGTGTGCCTAAAGCTTTTACATAGTTATTATTTTTCCCATGCTGATTCTCTAGACAATAGCTGTTTGCTCAGCCTTCATACCCTCACAGAAATAAAAAACCAAATAGAGTTTAATCTTAGCTGGCTATCCCTCATATGAACACAAACAACTTTCTTTAAAGAAGCCAATCCATTCCAAACTTCTCCCAGACATTGTTGTATAATAAACACGAAGAATGCCCCAGCAAGGTGACTCAGTTTGTTGGAGCATCCACCTGATGTGCCCAGGTTGCTGCAGATTCAATCTCTGGTCACGGCACATACAGGAATCAACCACCAAATGCATAAAGTGGAACAAATTTTTCTCCAAAAATCAATACTTTTTTTTTTAATTTTAGGTAACAAATAAACAAACAAACATGAAGATGATCCCTTACTGCCATGGGTTGTTTGGAGTTCCTGGGGGATGTAGGGCTATGTATTGTTGACTCTGGGTTTGGAGGTCTGTGCAGGGATGGGAGATGTCTCCAGAAAATAAGATTGTGTTTTGTTTGCCTGTTGATGGCATTTGTGTTGGCCCATTATTACAAATGATTGAGGTGAAAAAATTTTCTAGATATCTGAAGCAAAGTCAAAAATAAACAAAGCACCTTTGCCTAAACAACCTTGATTGACTGGGTGACCCAAGATTTTTCATCTATTAAAAAGGGTACACTGACTTCACTTCACAGGTGGGGTGAGGATCAGTTGTGCAAATTTGGAAATGCTCTGTAGAGCACTATGCAAATAGCAGGTGTCTGTTGCTTTTCTTCCCCCTCCCCCGAAACTTGAGAAAGTTTCAGACTCCCAAGGGTTTTATACCATGTGTCAAATTGGGAGCCTGCAATCAGCTCTTTTGACCCAAAGACAACAAGCAAGTGTTCTCGTATGCACACTGCATAGCTGTTGTTTATCATCATCTTTTTATTGGAGATCCCATCAAAAATGTATTGTGACTTAATTTGACATCACTCCATTTCTGAGCTGACACATAAGTAACTTGAATAATTTTCCTGGAGTCATCCAGTAAACTGGCAGCAGGCAAGGACTTTGCCTATGAAACTTCAATACCTCCTAATACCAAAGAGGTATGCGCATAAAGGAGTTTGGCAAATGTTTTTAGACTAAAAGACTCCCTCCAACCAGACAAAGAAGGGTGGAAAAGCCTGCACCTTCAAAGAAAGCAAAGGCACTTCTACCTCCTTGTCATCAACCAGCCCAAACTTTACTCTTAGTTTAGCTCTTTAGCTTTAAAATCTTGAACAAATTACTTAACTCCTCTGAGTCTCAAATTCTGCAAAATATAATTAGCGATTGACACCTACAGCAAAGGCTTGTGCTAAAAATTAAATATTTAAAGTGTTTGTCACATGTTAAGAGCTTCATAATTATTAGGTTTCTTCTCTCTGTTCCAGCCATCCTCATTACAAAGGAGTATCTCTTGGACCATGCCAGGAATTTGAGGGCAAATCCATCTCTGACATGGGTAAAATTTCCCAAGGAGGCTGTTTTTATCGAAGAACCAGATAAGGGCCCTGGTTGGTGTGGCTCAGTAGATTGAGTGCTGGCCTGTGAACCAAAGGGTCACTGGTTCAATCCTCGGTCAGGGCATATGCCTGGGTTGCAGGCTGAATCCCCACTGCGGGGGCTCATGAGAGATGACCATACATTGATGGTTGTCTCCCTCTCTTTCTCCCTCCCTTCTGTTCTCTGTAAATAAATACAATTTTTATTTATTTGTTTATTTACTTATTTATTTATTTATTTTCAGAGAAAGAGAGGGAGAGAAACATCAATTTCCCTTACTGGGAACCTGATTGGCAACAGTATAGCTCAGTGGATTAAGCATGGGCCTGTGAATCAAAGGGTTGCTGGTTCAATTCCCAGTCAGGGCACATGCCTGGGTTGCAGGCCATGTCCCTGGTTGGGGACACGGGAGGGGCAACCAACTGATATTTCTCTCCCTCTCTTTCTCTGTCCCTTCCCCTCTCTAAAAATAAATAAGTAAAATCTAAAATTTAAAAAAAAGAACCAGATAAGGGATTGCCTAAAAGCCCAGGTCATTTTCAGCATCCCACCATGGGAATGCTGAAGAGAAGTGCATGCTGTAAGAGAGCTATACATGAGACATAGAATTGGTTTTTGTTTCAACTTTACAGTGAAGTTTCATACATGCAAAAAAATAAATAAGATGGGGCTGGCCACCAAGTCTGGAAGCTTTGTCATATTGAACTCATGAAAGAAGCCTGGTGGTCTAGAATGTGATTACAGCAATCTGAAACTGGTGCCAGGCTTTAGGTAAGGAATTCTGTGTTGTTTGGGTGTTCTATGATCTCTCTCTTTCTCTCTCCGCTAACTTATTTTGTTATTTATTAAAATACTTTTGGAAAAAAAACAACCTGTTGCAGCTATTCTAAGGAGGTCTTGGTCATTATTCTAAGGAGGTTTTGTTCCCAGGAAAAATGTAGGTATGTGACAACAAGAATCAAATGAAGGGTTTGAAAAAAAAAAAAAAGAAGAGAAGAAAAAGGAGGAAGAAAAAAGAGATACAATAAGGATTAATTTTTTTTAAAAATCAAAGCAAGGGAGCCTCTAAGGGAAAGGAATTAGAGTCTGGAGATGCTTCTCCTCCCATTGATCCTTGTGCTAGAAACAGGAAACCCAGGACCAAATCCAGAATGTCCCTGCTTTTTAGAAGTGTGTGTTTTAGGATTCCTACATGCCCTCAAAGGGGGTAGCTAGCTTAGCTATTTGGTTACACCCACATGAGGTTTCTAGAGACAACATTGTCACCAGGTAGTGAAAAAGGGACTGAAAGTCACAATAGATGAGCCCCAAGAAGGTTAACCCTGACTCACCTGCCTCCTCCTCTCCTGCACGACCACTCCTTCCCTAAAGCATTAAACCCTCAAGACAGTGATGTTGGATCAGCATCAAACAATCTTAGGAACAAAGCCTTGGGTCTGTTGACCACAGAGACAGAGTTTTGGGCAAACTAGAGATAACATCCAGGCCTCCGTTGTGATTCCCTTTTTCAGCATGTAGAGAGCTGTGGATTTGAGTGAGAGATGTCTGGGCAGTGTAGGGTGTGGGGCAAGAAAAAGAATCCTAAGGGACAATAGGAAGCACTGAAGGGATACATCAGGGAGAGTTTATAGGAATGACTCGGGCTGCAGAAAAGAGAACAAGTGGAGATGAGGCAGGATAGCAAGGAGCTCGGAAAATTCCTTGGCAAATGGAATGGGGAAATTGAGACAGAGAGCTGATTCAAACTGGTCTCATCCAGCGCCCTGACTCACCTACCTTTTGCACGACCACTCCCTCCCTCAAGCCTTAAGCCCTCAGGACAATGAGTTTCTGATCAGCATCAACTAATCTCAGGAACAAAGCTTCAAGTATGTTCACACAGAGACAAAGTTTTGGTCAAACTAGAGATAACATCTAGGCCTCAGTTGTGTTTCAGCTCCAGACCCAGAAAAGCAGCAAAACCAGATGAAGTGATACCATGGCTGACATCAGGAACAGATGCAATGAGCAATGACCCCTAGTACAGACCAATCAGTAGGGACCCTGACCCTGACCCTATATGCTCGCTGTGATGAATTAGCATACTAAAGGACACACCTGGAAAGCTGATGAGTCTTCTGTTGAGATCCTCCCCTGAGACCTTCCCTAAAACTCCTGACTTTAGAAAATAGATAAAACTCTTAAGACAAAGGACCCAGTGTTCACGTGCATTTGCACACTCCTGCATTCACCTCTCTCTCTCTCTCTCTCTCTCTCTCTCTCTGTCTGTCTCTCTCTGTCTCTGTCTCTCTGTCTTTCTCTCTCTCACAGGGATCCCCAACCCTCAGGCCACAGACTGCTACAGGTTGGTGGCCTGTTACGAACAGGGCCATAAGCAAAGCTCTCCTGAGCTCCACCTCCTGTCACCCCACCCCACCCCCACCTCCACAGTGGGCCAGCAAGTGAAGCTCACCCTCTTGTCTCTGCACCCCCAATCCATCAACAGCAGGCAAGCCAGCAAAGCTCACCTAAGCTCCACCTTCTTCCCCCCCAAAAAAGGTTGGGCACACCTTGCCCCTTCTTTCTTTAGGCATATATCTTTGCTTTCTCTCTCTGAGCTCTAAGGGTCCTCATGAGACTTGCAACCAGGGGAGCAGACAGCAGCAACAGGTCTTCCTGGCCTAACCCCCTGAACCTGTTTTCAAGGGCCCCTCTTTTGCCTCTGTAACTTGTTTCCTGAGTTCATGCAGCCCAACTGGCTCGCTTCTTCTGCCTCTGTGACCTTCTTTCTAAAAAAACTAACCAAAGCAGCTCTCTGAGCAGCTTGCTCGAATCTTCTCTTTGAGTGTACTTTCGCTTTGCATGCTAAATAAACTTCCTCTTGTGCTATAGTTCTTGGCTCTGAATTCTTTCTTGGCCAAACCCAAGAACCAAGAGTCTGCATCATAGGTAATAGAGAGAGCAGAGAATGCAGGCAAAATGAGTTGGGAGGTTGGTGAGAGAGAAGATGGCTTGACCTAGGATAGAATCAGTGGCATGTGAGAGAAATAAATGGGTTTGAGGGAAATACAGGAGGTAGGAGCTACAAGATCTGGTGGCTTTGAGAGACGTAGAGTGAAAGGGTTATAGCAAGTTATAAGCAACTGGGTGGAAAGAGGTGCAACTCAGTGAGTAGAAAACACAAGAGGGGAGGCAAGTTGGGGGAGAGAGAGTAGTTGACAGGTTCAGTGTTAAATGCGTTGTGTTCAAGATGCCTTTGAAAACATCCAGGTAGATGTTTCCTCTTCAGGGAAGAGATGGATGAACAGATCTAAAGCTTAGGAGAGAAACCTGGGCTGGAACTATCCTCTTTTGTGTTACCATCAGCACAGAACCCAGCTTGTCTTGTCTAAGGAGTAAGCCAAACCCTGGCCCCAGGGAAAAAAGCAGGTTCCCTGAGTCCTTCAGCTTGGGTAAAAACAGGTTTAGCAGGTCCAGGTTCAGAAGATCAGAGTCCAGGTCTAAACGTGCAAACACGCAGGGCATGGGCGAAGAGTCACCCAAGTCCCTGAGTAAGACAGATGGTGAAGACAAGGGGGAGCGCTCCAGGCTGACCATCCCACGAGGGCCGGCAGATTCCTCAGATACAGAGCTCTGCTCCTAGCTCCAGAAAAGCAGCCAATGTGGGGTGGAGGAGGGAAGACAAAAGAATAGGAGGAGAAGGGAAGAGACACAGCCCCAAAAAAGCCAAATCTGTTTCCTACCTCTCCCTTTTGCCTCTAAAATTGTGCAGTGGGTTGAATGGTGGTCCCCAAAAAGATATGCCCACCTGGAACCTGTGAATGTGACCTTATTTAGAAAAAGGATATTGGCAGACAAAATTAAGGATCCAGATATTAAGGTCATCCTGGATTAGGGTGAGCCCTAAATCCAATGACAAGTGTCCTTATAAGAGACAGAAGAAAAGATTCAGCATGAAGAGGAGAAGGCCATATGAAGGAGGAGGCAGAGATTGAAGTTATAAAGCTATAAGCCAAGGACAGCCAAAGATCACAGCAACCACCAGATACAAGGGAGAGGCACAGGATTTCTTCCTCAGAACCACCCCGCCTCCCCAGAAGGGACAACCTTGATTTTTTAAAATATATTTTATTTATTTATTTTTAGAGAGAGAGGAAAGAAGGGAGAAAGAGAGGGAGAGAAAAATAGATTTGAGAGAGAAATATCAATCGGTTACCTCTTGTGGGCCCCCAGTTGGGGGCCCAGCCTGCAACCCAGGCATGTGTCCTGACCGGGAATCAAACCGGCCACCCTTCTGTTTGCAGGAGGATGCCCAACCCACTGAGTCACACCGATCAGGGCGACCCTGATTTTTGACACCTTGATTTCTGACTCCTGGCCTTCAAAAGTGTGAGAGATTAAATGTCAGTTTTGGAAGTCACTCAATTTGTAGTAATTTGTTATGGCAGCCCTAGAAAATGAGTACGGATGGTATCCTCCACTCAATTTTAAGGAAACGCAGATTCAGCCAGAAAACTGAGCAGAGACTAAGGGACACAGAAATGAAATAAGAGAATGGAAGAGAGATACACAGGGAGAGAAGGGGCCCAGCAGCACCGCTCCATCTCGGTCTCACTCAAACCCTTGAGACAGAGCTCAGCTTATCTCAGTTTGTCTCTCCTTCTAGCTGACGTGGTCCACTTAGCACAAACAGAAAAGGGCATTCAGATATTATGCACCTCAGCTAAGGGATGTTATGTCCCTCAGCTAAGGGCCAGAGGCGGTATCCTGAAGGACAACACACATTCCCATGAGCAGCAGTAGATCACAGACAACAGTGATTACCAGAGGGAAAAGGGGGTGGGGAAGGTAGAAGAGGGTAAAGGGGGATAAATGGTGATAGAAGGAGTCTTGACTTGGGGTGGTGAGCACACAGTACAATATACACATGATGTGTTATAGAATTGTACACCTGAAACCTATATAATTTTATCCACCAATGTCACCCCAATAAAGTCAACAAAAAAGTATAAATAAATAAATAAATAAATAACTATTTGGAAGTGTTAAATGGACATCTGGATCTGGGCTCTGGAGCTCAGCACAGAGGCCCAGGCTAAGAAAATACAAATTTTGGAGTCACCATTGTGTCAGCAGTCCGTGAAGCTGGGGACTTGTGAAATCACCAGGGAGATAGTGTAGATAGAGAAGCCTAAGGCCTAGGACAAGCCAGCACTGAGAGCAGAGGCTAGTTCTGTACCCTAGGTGCACCAGAACTATTACACTACCAAGCCCCACCCCCGGAGATCCTGATTTAATTAGGATGGAATGAACGCTGATTCTCAGCTTTAAAAGAAAATCCTCAGCCCTGGCTGGTGTAGCTCAGTGGATTGGGCACGGGCCTGCGAACCAGAGGATCTCGGTTCGATTCCCAGTCAGGGCACATGCCTGGGTTGCAGGCCAGTTCCTGGCAGGGGACACACGAGAGGCAACCATACATTGATGTTTCTCTCCCTCTCCCTCTCTCCTACCCTTCCCCTCTAAAGATAAATAAATAAATTCTTAAAAAAAAAAAAAAAAAGAAAGAAAAGAAAATCCTCAGACAATTCTACTGTGCAGCCAAGATTGAGAAGTACTCATGCAGTGACCAGGAAGAGGAGCATCACAAGGCAGGAGAATGGAGAAATGCCAGAGGAATACAGGTCCCTGAAGCCAAGCAAAATTAAAAGGGGTCCAATTGTGACATACCAGAGCAACGCATTGTCCATTGGATTTGGTAAGGTGCTGGTCATTGGAGACCAACTCCCCTGCCATCTTTGTTTTGGTGGTTCCTAACTGTCCAGGTCCTGGGCAGCCAAAACCAATTAATTGATAGGGTTCTGGCCTGAGACATTCTATTGTGTAGATGACTCCAAGGCAAGGGTATCCAAACTTTTGGAGTCTCTGTACCACCCTGGAAGAAGAGTTGTCTTGGGCCACTCTAAATACATGGAGACACATAATCATAAAAAAAAAATCTCATAATTTTTTTTTTTTTTTAAGAGAGGGGACGGGAGAGAAAGGGAAAGATCGATGTGTGGTTGCCTCTCACACACCCCTTACCTGGGGCCTGACCCACAACCTAGGCATACGCCCTAGACCGGGAATCAAAGCAGCTACCCTTTGATTCACAGGCCAGCACTCACCCACTGAGCCACACCAGTCAGGCTGAAAATCTCATAATGTTTTGAGTAAGTTTACCATTTTGTGTTGGGCCGCATTCACAGTCATCCTAGGCTGCATGTAGCCCGAGGGCTGTGGGTTAGACACCCAGCTCCGAGGGCTGGTAGGTGGGCTCGTGACACACCCCGCTCCCCACCCCAGACAAAAGCTGGAGACTAGAATTTGCTCCTTTCATCAGCTCCTTTTATCTTTATCTGTGGGTTTGTGTCAGCTGCTCTTTCTAAAAGAGATTGAGAGGAAAGTTTATTTGCACTCTTGATTTCAAAAAGGACAGATGTTGAAGGGCTCATAGATAAACTTTGAACTTGTGGATAAATGAATCATTGTTTATATCTCCTTTTAAAGCCTTGGAAGGAAAAAGCATGAGTATTGCAGAGCTGCCCCTAGGAACTTCTTTTACAAAGCCAGGCCAGGACCCTATCATTAGTGGTAACCAACATATTATTTCCCATCTAATTGCACACATCAGAGCGCTGAGGACCTGGCTCCAAGGAAAGGGGACCCGAAAGCAATTTAACCTTTTTGAGGTTTTGGCCAAGGACACCCAGGACCTGTCCAACCAAATCCCATGATTGTTTCTTTTCTGTAAGAGGAGACAAAGTGTCCACCCCTGGAGGCCTGGACTTCCCCCGCCACCCCCCAGTCTTCTGGTGTAATGGGGTGAAATCTGAACTACAACATTCTTGGACTAGAGAGTGGAACCCACATTAGGAGCCAGAATTCTGGAGGCATAGGGAGGAGAGAAGTTTCCAGAATTTCATGGAGTCTCCGTATTCTCTGCCCTTGAACTTGCTACCTCCTCCTAGTTAGTATCCTTGTCCTCTGCTCCACACTCAGAGTCTAGGTCAGACCTTTGTAGGTGGCCTGAAGTCTCTCCGCCAGGTGAAAACAACTTTGAGGTCACAGTTTGAACATTCTATTGCCATAGTGTTCCTACTTCTTCCCACTCCTTCCCACCTACACACCCACCCTCACATCCACCCCAAGGCCCCTCAGATCTGGGCTGGAGTGAGGGCTGCTTCTCTGTCACAATGATTCCTTCCAGGAGTGGCAAAGCCTTCAAGGCCCAAGCCTGACTTCTCTGTTCTAGTCCAGCTTCTCCCAGAGCAGCTGCAGCAGAGGGTAGGCCCCAAGACTTGAGGGATGGAGTGACGCCCAGCCAGGGGCATGCTGCTGGGATCAGATGCATTATTTATGATGCTGGTGTCAGCATGGCTTCCAGGCACCAGGGGAAATGGAAAGGCACTTGGGCCTGTGCTGATTAAACTAAATATTTAAACAGGATAAGGAATTGAGGCAAAAATCCATTTTTCTTCAGTAGGGCAGACAGCGCCACAAATGACTTCAAGGCTGGGGACGTGGTAAACACCATGCAGATCAAGAGGAAAGGCCAAGAGCTTTGGTCTATGGCTCTGCTTCACCTTCTGCTCCCAGCTCCTTCTCCTGAGCAGATCTACGGATTTGTAAGGGACTTGGGAGTCCAAACAGAAGAGGAGAGACGGGGAAGCCGAGGGACAGTCTGAGCCACTGCGGGAATGAGATTAGGAGACACCAGAACCAAGTCAGGTACAGTTCACGCCTCTGGCTGCTTCTTTTTCTTCCAGCGACCTCCAATTCCTTGTCTCACAAGATCTGTTTTATTGCCTCCACCCACACTATCACACTTACCTTTAGATTAGCTGGAAGGAGGGTGGTGAGATATTGGGCAACCAATCAACACTCTTGCCTTGACTCTTACCTCACCTGAGGCAGGTCTCAGTCAGGAAGATGGCCCCCACCCACGGACCACACGGAGGAGACCCTAAATAGAGAAGACACGAGGGAGGCCGGCCCTCCCTCTACAGCCTCCAGAAATCCCCAGATTTGAGGAAAGACAACATCCCAAAAGGAAATTTCCTGGTGGAAAGAAACAGTTGTCATTCAGCCTGGCTTTTCCTGCTGCATTTTTTCCCTGCCTGTGGGGTCCCTTACTTGTATTTCCGCAGCAGTCACCTGCCCTGGCCCCCAGAGATGAGCTTTTCTCAGTCTCGGCATGAACAAGCGCCCTCTCCCTCTTTCCCTCTAAAGACAGCTCGGACAGGCTGACGTTTTCATAATTAATTTTTAGAAGAACCTGGGAAATAAAAGGAAATAACTGCAGAAAATACAAATGGATCAGTTCAATTTAGCTCAGCGTTTTTGAGATTCTTGTGCCTAGTTAATGTGCTGTTCTCTGGGTGACCTTGATAGATGAAATAGGGTCCTGGTTCTCAGGGGGTTCACTAGCCAATGGAAGAGGCAGGCATGAGGATATATGAGTTGTAATCTAATAAGATAAGGGTCAAAATAGCTTGAATTGGGAGCAATTGTTATAGCTTGCTGTAGGGGCAGGGTTGGTCAGAGAAGGATTTGAGAAAAGGCAATATTTGAGCTGGACCTTCAATCAAAATAAGGACTTTTTTCTGGTAAAGGGTCAGAAAGGACATTCCAGAAAAGGGAACAGCATATAGGTAGTACATGCGTGACATATGATAGCAAAGTTGGTTCAAGGTCAGATGTAAAGGCCTTGAACACCAAGCTAAGGAGTTTGACCTAAAACTATAGGCCCTTTAGACAACAGGAAGCCAACATGATAATATTTGTATTTAAGAAATATAGTAGTGTCTTCCCTGGCTGGTGTGGCTCAGTGGATTGAGTGCCGGCCTGCAAATCAAAAGGTCGTAGGTTTGATTCCCAGTCAGGGCACATGCCTGGGTTGCGGGCTAGGTCTCCAGTAGGGAGCACATGAGAGGCAAGCACATATGGAGGTTTCTCTCCCTCTTTCTCCTTCCCTTCCTCTGTCTCTAAAAATAAATACATAAAATCTTTTAAAAATATATTTTATTTATTTATAGACAGAGGAGAAGGGAGGGAGAGAGGGAGAGAAACCGCCATGTGTGGTTGCTGCTTGCACGTCCCCTGCTTGGGATCTGGCCCGCAACCCAGGCATATGCCCTGAGTGGGAATTGAACCAGCAATCCTTTGGTTTGTAGGCCAGCACTCAATCCACTGAGCCACACCAGCCAGGGCATAAATAAAATCTTTTTAAAAAGTGAAGTATAGTAGTGCCTAAAGTGTAATAAATCGGCATTTTAATTTATGCAGCTCTCTTCTGTGAGTTAGGTTAACATAAATATATCATGTTTCTAGACCTGCAGAGCTGACAATAGACCAAAATACTAAAATAGGCTAATATACTGCCACCCTGTAAATCAGACAGGCTCCTTACAAGACCATTTCAACAGAGAACAGTGTTTGAGAAGACAAGGGATGAATTAAAAGCCCATGGCTAAAGTTCCATTCTTTTATCTTGGTATTATGAACTGAATGTTTGTGTCCCCCTATAATTGGTATGTTGAAATCCTAATGTGAAACTCTAATACTACTGTGATGGTGTTAGGATTTGGGGCAGGGGGTGTTCCTTGGGAGGCAATTACATTACGAGGGTGAAGTCTTCATGAGTGAGATCATTGCCTTTGTAAGAGATTCAAGCCCTGACCGGTGCGGCTCAGTTGGTTGGATGTCACCCCACAAGGCAAAAGGGTGCCAGCTCAATTCCAGGTCCGGACACATGCCTGGGGTTGAGGGTTTGGTTCCCAGCAACCAAATTTCCTCTCCCTCTTTTTCTCCCTCCCTTCCCCTTCCTCTAGTAAATAAATTTAAAAAAAATTTTTTTAAAGAGAAAAACTCCAGAGATTGCTCCTACACACTTTTGGCCCTGTGAGGATACAACAAGAAGGTGGCCGTCCGCAGCCCAGAAGCGAGCTCTTACCAGAACTGAACCATGCTGAACCCTGATCTCAGTCTTCCAGCCTCCGAAACTGTGAGAAATACATTTCTGTAGTTTGTAAGCCACCCAGTCTACAGTATTTTGTTAGAGCAGCTTGAACTGTCTGAGGCACTTGGGAAAGGCAAAAATTACCCAAATATGCAGAGAGGTGGTATCATTACCTGAGGACCCCTCCTGCGTGTTGGCCCCCAGTTCAGATATCCCAGATGTCTGAGGTCCCAGGAGTCCCAGAGGATGAGGGCACCCCAAGCCCTAGAGAATTCTAGTGGGAAGGAAGCAGATGAAAACGGGGAGGGGGGTGGGGGGTGGGATTCCTAAGAGACGGGATTATTTAGTCTGAAGAAGTTGAGAGAGGTTGTTTGTTACTCAGGCCTGTGAGAATTCCAGATGATGAGAATTTGGAACTTTTGGGAACCTGGGATCATCCACACTTGAAAAATCTGAAGACTGAAGTTGTCCAGGCCTTTGAAAAATTAAATGAAGAGTAACGGATGGCAAATTATAACAACAATAATAATTTTTTAAAAGGAAACATTAAGCAACTTGAGAAGAAATGCTGGGTTAAGGAATGACCAAAATTTCTTATAGTCCCACGGGTATGGGCCTGCATTTCCTCGGCCATCTCTCTCTGGGCACTTTGCTCCTCCAGGGGAGGGGCACTGATCCACGCTCTCCAATCAAGTACGGAAGCACACATTTTAAAATTTATTTGTTTGTCCTGGCTGGTGTGGCTCAGTGGATTGAGTGCCAGCCTGCAAACCAAAGGGTTGCTGGTTTAGTTCCCGGTCAGGGCACATGCCTGGGAATGTTTCTCTCCCTCTCTCCTTCCCTTCCCCTCCTCTAAAAATAAGTAAGATTAAAAAAAAATTATTTGTTCATAGAGACAAGGCTGAACATTTGCAAAACAATGTAAATGTCTGAGAAGTTTATTTATTTTTATTTTTTAGAGATTTTATTTATTTATTTTTAGAGAGATAGGAAGGGAGGGAGGAAGAGAGGAAGAGAAACATCCATGTGCAAGAGACACATTGACCAGTTGCCTCTCTCACACCCCCAACTGGGGACCTGGCCTGCAACCCAGACATGTGCCCTGACTGGGAATTGAACCAACAACTTTTATGTTTGCAGGCTGGTGCTCAGTCCACTGAGCCATACCAGAGCTAAATGTCTGAGAAATTTAGAAGAATGACACCCCCCAAAAAAAGCTACAAAATATATTAAGTGAAAAAATATGCTGGATTAAAATATACATGGTACAATTACATTTAGGAAAAAACAGAAATTAGATATTTGTAGTATAAATATATAGGCATATACTGGTGAGAATATTGGCTACAATCTTGGCACCTGAACAGCAAGCAGTTACCTCCGAGAGCAGAAAGTGGGAGATGTGTGAAAAATTAATTTTCTTCTGTGTACTTACATGTTGCTCAAAAAATTTTTACAATGAGAATGTATTAGGTTTTCATTAAAAAAAATTCTTTTTAATTAAGGGAAAATTTTTAAAAACCAAAGACATAAGACACAAAATTATAGGGCAGAACTTTCCGAAGCCACAGTTGTCAGTACAGAGATTGTCACCATCTCTTGGGTGTCCAGCCTGCTCTTTTGCTTGCGCCAATCCCAAAGCCAACTGGGTTGGCTGCTGGGCAGAGAGAAAGATGGGGAAGACACGAGGCAGAGGGGAAAGGCAGAGAACTTCCCCAGCCTTCCAGTGCACCTCGGATTCCTGTCCCTTTTTGAGTTACAGCCTCGTTTCACCCCAGGTTCATGAGGCACTCCTCTCCTTAATAACAACAAATCCCCAGCCCCTCCTTTCTTATGGTTAAATTAATTTAAGGTAGTTTACATAAACGACACCACCAACAAAAACCCAGCTACAATAAGAAGATGCCAAATCACAAGTGTCCATGTCACCAGAACCACCTGAATCCCCACGCTAACACGAAAGTTTTTTGTGTGGAGACCACAGGGAACAGCAACTGAAGGGTTTTAAGCAAGGATGTAACAAGCATTTTAGAAATACCTCTCAGAAGCAGCAAGGAGGACAAATCTGAGAAAGACAAGTCTGGAGCAACGTGTCCAGTTACAAAAAGCTTTTCAATAGTCCAAGTGAGAGATGATTTTGAGACAGACCTCCTCAGCCCTGGCCAGGTAGCTCAGTTGGTTCAAGTATTGTACCAATACACTAAGGTTGAGGGTCCAAGGTTGTGGGTTCTCTCCCAGATCAGGGCACACCCAAGAATAAACACATGAATGCATAAATAAGTGGAAAAACAAGTCAATGTTTCCCTCTCTCATTCTCTTCCTCTCTCTCTAAAATTAGTAAGTAAAAACTTTTTTTTTTTTTTACAAAAAGACAGGCTTCTTCGTATTCTGCTCTAAATTTGCTGAATGCTTAGATTCACTTTCATTCTTAATTTATTCATTAATTTATACAAGGACAAGAGGAAGGAATAACCAAATCCCTCCTATGACTACAAGACTTCATATTTCTCTATCACGGTATCATGTGCTGGTTCTCCAGTGTCTCCACAGTCAAGTCCATACTCCTTAGCACAATATTCAAAGCTAGTCCTTTACCAACTGTCCCCAGATTCCCCTTCTCAGCTTCCTGTCTCACCTTTCTCTTTGTGCACTCCCCCAACTCAGAGCCACCCTCAGCTCCTTGAGCAGGGCATGGACTTTCCTTGGCCTTGGCCTCTATAATCACATCCTGAGGACCTGATACACGCTCCTTCTCCACTGGGTGAGCCTCTCAGCTTATACACAAACCTCCTCCCAAGGGTACTCACACCACTTCACACCGTTTATTGTAATGCCAGGATTATCTGGGCCTGTCCTCACACTGCACCAATGGGCTCCAAACCTGGCCGATCAACAGAAGCACTGGGTAGGGCAGTTTGTTGCTGTTTTTTTCACTACATGTCCCAGCCCCCACCCTAGATCTACAAAATCTGTGTCTCTGGGGAAGGAGCCAGGGAATCTGCATTTATAGAGTCTTCACTGACTTGTAGTCATCAGCCAGGACTGGGGGGTCTCTGTAGCTCACAGACCACATCATGTGAAGCCTCCCAGACCAACCCAGCGGCTCCCTCCGCACTGTGTTCCCACCTCAGGACCACTCTCGTGATCGGATCTGTGTGACATGTGTCCCATTTTGCCACACTATACAGTTATTTGTCTCTATGTCCCACCCAGCTTTCTGTCTGTCCCCATGTCCCATCTCCTATCCAACCATGAGCTCCTGAGAACAGGGACCCCATCAGGTACTGCCACAGATCCTGTGAGCATGGATTCTTGGGGAGATTTGCAACATGCATAAAGCATGAAAGCAGATAAAGCATCTGAACAGAGTGCAGTACTCATAGGAAACTACAAGTAATCGCTTTTAGCTCTCTGTTGGTTTGACTAGGAAAAAAGATGATCAATCTAAGATCTACTTGCCAAGTTGGACAGTAGGCCACAGCCACCCCTAGATTTGATTATGTGCATTTCACTAAAAACACAGAGGTTCTGGGGAGGGAGTGCAGAATCTTGCTCCAGGTCACAAAGCCAAGAAGGGCTGAGGAAGAGCTCTTAATGCTGGGTCCAGGGCGGCCAGAGTCCACGCTGACTTCTTACCCAGTGTGGGGCCAGGCCACACCCTCCTCTAATCTCCCCCGCCTTTGTTTCAGTGCAGCCACTTTATTAGCATGAAACAATGGATACCCAAGGCGCCCTCCTGTTTTCCATTTACAATTTAAGTGTCCGCAACCACCCGGGGCCTCCATTGTCATTGCTATTAGCTGAAGTTAATGTTTTTTTGTTTTTTGTTTTTTTTTTTTTAAATTAAACTCTAAGGCACTCCCTCCTCCACCCCACCAGGGTACCCACGGAAAGAATTCCCGAATCAGCCAATTACGGTTTCGGGATCGGCACAGTGCACTACCGCAATTGTGATCACTTTCTTTCATTTCTTTGCATCTTTTAGGGGAGGAAAATTCAAGATGTCCTGCTTAAAAGAATGTCAACGACCAGAATTTCGGGCTGGAAGTTCTTACAACTGCCTTGAGACACTGCGAAGGAACCATGACTCAGGTCAAAGGCCTGGTCCTGAATCTCAACTTTGCGCCCCTTGAGGAGCTGGAACTGGGGGGGGGGGGGGTTGATTTTCACATCTCAAAGCTGTCTGCCCTTTTACCCACACTTCTGAGGATTATATCATGCAATCTACTGAAAATGGTTTGTAATCTTTAAACCCTCTTGAAAACCTGCCATGCATCAGGCACAAAACTAGAGGCTTTACAGATTTTTTCTGGTGCAGCAGGCATTTTATTGTTAAAGAGAACATCGCAGACCCCAAATGGTGTCACTTATGCCCATAATACCAAACCTGGACTTAATGCCTCACTGAAGTGCAGTTTCAACTGTCAACAGAAATGTAATCTTAATCATCTAGTCTGGAATTCCCTGGTCAGCATCGATGAGGTAATCTGTCACGTGAGCCGTCTCCATCCCTCTCCCTCCTTTAGGAAGAAGAGGCAATCTCCATGATAAAACCCTTGCTGTTCCCTCCCCACCCCGCCAAAGTAGACAAACAAGACTAAAAATAGTCATTTCTTCTGCTAACAGTACCCTTGGCCCACCCTTCTTCCATTTCGTACAGCCCCTTGGAGTGTCCATTTAGTTGCTAGAAGGGATGCTGCCCAATTCATGAACTGGTTAATAAATTGATTGGATCTTCAAATTTACTTGGTTGAAATTTTTTAAACAATATCATATTCTTCGTTTACCTACAGGGAACCAGGTTCCTTTATGGCACCTCTCCTTGTACACGAGCACCCCTCCCCCATTTTTTATTGACTCCAACTCCTTGATTCTCTCGGGGAGACCCTGCTCTCCCCTCCATCCCTCCCAGGACCATGGCCTTCGTTGCCCTAGTTCTTGCTGAGAGTATTTCTCCTCGAATTACTGACAAAGTTTTGCATATTGTTAGGCTGTGTTTACACTCCGGAGGCATCTCTTTATCTTGCAAATCTCTTGAAGCTACTGCCCTAAAATGCTGCTTCGCCTCACCTACAGTTCAGCTAGGCCGGAACTGCCAGTCCCCCAACTACCTCCCCCCCCACGGGCACTCTGCCACACCACAGAGAAATGCTTCACGCTCTAAAAGCTGCTCCTTCCATCTCCTAGTCTTTGTATCTGATGATCTTTTCCCCTTACATTACACCTGGCCATTTCTACCGGGGGCTTAGAAGTACCTCTTTCCCAAGCTCGTAGGCTGATAGATGTTCCTCCTCTGGACTCCCTCAGCACTTGCTTATAGCTCCATTATGGCACATTACATTTCTGTTCATTGCCCTGAATATACATTCTGGCACCTAGGTTGGAAAATACTTAGTTCAGGAAGGGTGAGAAATTGACATTAATAGGGTGTAACCAGGAGGTGAAGCCTAATAATACCCAGCACGTAATGGGGGATGCAGCTGGACAAGTAAAAGCTAGAAAATCTTAAGAGGCTTGATTGCTGAGAAGCTTTGGGTTTTTTACTCGGTAGGAGATCAGGAGCTTTTGATGCAGACAGCGACACTGGACTCGTGTTTTTAATAAGATAATCTGATTCTTGCATAGGAAATAGACTGAAGGACAGAGAGAAAAAAGTAAGAAAGTCACTGAGGAGTCCGTTACAATTGTTCAGATATAAGAGTGCTTATGCCAAGGGGGTAGTTCTGGGTTTGGAGAAAGGGGGCAGATGGAGAGGATGCGGGAGGCGTCCATCGAGTGCTTGTTTAGTGATTTGGTGAGAGCAAATCTGTGGGGAAATACAGGTTATGTTTTGGTCATAATGAATTTGGAATATTTAAAGCAATACCAAGTGCAGTTGAAAACACATATGGAGCTGAGTGTAGAGGGGAGGACTCCTGTAGAGATTTATGAGTCTTCTGTAGAGATGATGGTTAAAACCATAGAAATGGATAGGTTCACTGAAGGGAAAATTGTAGCATGAGATAAGAATCTATCATTTTTCCCCAAGTCTCAACTTGTTATAATGTCACAAATCCACAAATCAAGTACATTAGTTCATCTACTTGAGAATTCACTTGGAGGACAGCATTCTTTGGGATTAAAAGTCTTTATGGTTTCGTGACCAAGCTATTTTTTCCTGTCATCACCTGGACTCTGAGTGCTGGGGCCCTCTACTCTCTGTGAGACCTAAACAAACCATTATGCTGATCAAAGAATGTGCTGTTCAAGGTTAGGTATTAGCTGATTGTCAGCTACCAGCTGTAGCCAAGAAGGCAGGCAAGAAATAAACAGGATGGTCTTTGCTGTTCAGTACCACTTTTTTCACATTTGGGGATCTGTACCAGGAAGCTCTCAGGAAGATTCTAACAATATAAGCCCATGACCTGCATTCTCTGAGAACTCACCCACATTCCCACGCCCTGCACAGAGCTGGGTGTAGGGGTGTATTTATCATTTGAGACCCTGTTCCATGACCATAGCTGACTGGAATAAGGGAAGACCCCTTAAAATAAAGATTTTTTATTAAAAAAAGTAAATAAAAATAATCATTTTATGATTTAAAAAATAAATGTAGTGGATTGAGTGTTGGCCTATGAACCAAAGGGTTGCCGGTTTGATTCCCAGGCAGGGCACAGGCCTGGGTTGCAGCCCAGGTTCCCAGTAGGTGGCGCACAAGAGGAAACCACACAATGATGTTTCCCTCCCTTCCTCTCTCTAAAAATAAATAAATAAATAAATAAACAGATAGAGGAATTTGAGAACAGTCTGACAGTGACCAGAGGGGAGAGGGGAGGGAATTTCAGGGGAAAAGGGGAAGGGTTTTCAGGAACAA
The DNA here is from genome assembly GCA_039655065.1 of Glossophaga mutica. NCBI lineage: Eukaryota > Metazoa > Chordata > Mammalia > Chiroptera > Phyllostomidae > Glossophaga > Glossophaga mutica. The sequence continues at coordinate 143,852,554 of CM077308.1, forward strand.
GTATAAAAGACACATGGACAAAAACTGTGGGGGGTGGAAATGGGAGGAAGGTGGGGAGGGCTGGGGCGGTGGGCTGGGGGCGGGGTAAAAGAAAACTGTACAATATCAACAATTAGAAAAATACTGATTAAAAATAATAAAAAATTTAAAAAATAAACAGATAGATAAATAAAATATTTTTTAAAAATAAATAAATTTAGCCCTGGCTGGTGTAGCTCAGTGGATTGAGCGCAGGCCTGCGAACCAGAGGATCGCGGTTCGATTCCCAGTCAGGGCACATGCCTGGTTTGCAGGCCAGTTCCCGGCAGGGGACACACGAGAGGCAACCGTACATTGACATTTCTCTCCCTCTCCTTCTCTCCTACCCTTCTCCTCTAAAAGATAAATAAATAATAAATTAAAAAAATAAAAATAAATAAATTTAGTGAACCTAAAAAAAAAAAAAAAAAGAGGGAAACAACCCCTGGCTCAGGTGGGTCTGTTACTCAAGAATCTGGGGATGGACCCTGACTGGTGTGGCTCAGTGAGTGGGGTGTCATCCCTGGAACTGGAAGGCCGTTGGTTCCATTCCAGGTCAGGGCATATATCTGGGTTGCGGGTTTGGTCCCCGGTAAGGGCACATATGGAAGGTAACCAATCCATTTTTCTCTCCCTCTCTTTCTCCCTCCCATTCCCCTCTCTCTTAAAAAAAAATAAAGAAAAGAAAGGAAATAAAAAGAATCTGGGGATGGCACTTGGGAGTCTGTGTACTTGATGTAGGAGTATATCCTCATTTTGGAATGGTGGGGGTGGGAGGCAGCGATCTTCCCTAATAGCACAAAAGCCCTGTCTCAGGCCCTCTGTCCCAGAGCTGGCTGGACACCATAAAGCATGACTGACCTTAATTGTTTTATGAGCCTTTATCTTCAGGACTAGAAAATTACTGGAAGCACCCTGAAGGCTCAGAGGCTTCTGGAACTTTCAGAACAGGACAAGCCAGATCACAACAATGGGACCAGACCCTGCACCCAAAGATAACATTGAAACAAGCTGCAGCTTAACTGAAACATCTTGCTCTACAACCGCCCATCACCCGATAAAAGCCCCAAACCCCCACCCCTCAGGGCCATGCGGATTGCCCCTCTCCGCACCCAGTCCTTTCCCTCCCTTGGGAAAGTAAAAACAAAACCTTTACTCTGCACTCTCTTCTCTGTGAATTCTTTCACAGCCCGCATCACTGACCACCCTAACATTCCCTGTGAGTGTAAAGAAAGCTCACCTGCACAGAAAGCAGATTTAAGCAGGAACATGTGTGAAGGGGAGGGTGGGGGTGGGGGTGGGGGTGGGAGTGGGGAGAGAATATAGACAAACCAGGAAAATGGTTACTGTGGTACCTTACAGCCCTCTATTTCCAGATTTCAATCCCTCCAATGCCTGGTTTTTTTTTTTTTTTTTTTGGACCCCATAGATTCTGTCATCATTTTTGCCTAAGCTGATCTGAGCAAACTTCTAATATTTACAAGCAAAGAGCACTAACTAATTGACAGTAGCCATCTGCGTAAGGGCTCCAGAGAGAGAATTGGTTAGTGAGAATATCACTGAGAAGACTTGGGAAATACCTAAGTCCAATCAGTGTCTATTGAATAGCTAAAACTAAAATGCAAACACCAAATGGTGGGAGCAGAGTTCACAACAAGGGAAGGTTCTTCTTCTACATACTTTCATCTCTTATTTTGGTAAAGGTTTCTACAAAGATAACACTAGTAACTGTAATAAGCATTGTTTTGTCCATCCACAGCCAGAACTTTCCTCCCCCTTAACCCCACTCAACCCCTGTCTGGATAGGGTATGTGGTGCACGTTGGACCAATCAGAGCCCTCCCCCCCCCCCCCCCCCCCCCCCCCCCCCGCTCCCGGGCTTTTTGAATTTCCAGCTACAGAGAGGAAGATACAGTTCCTTTTTAAAGATTTTATTTATTTTCCCTGGCGGGTGTGGCTCAGTGGATTGAACACCTGCTTGCGAACCAAAAGGTGTCTGGTTGGATTCCTGGTCAGGATATATGCCTGAAATGTGGGCCAGGTCCCTACTGGGACCTCTTGCATGCACCCTAACCAGGAACCAAACCCGCAACCCAGGCATGTGCTCTGACTGGGAACTGAGGTTTTTTTGCTTTGGGGAATGATGCCCAGCTAACTGAGCAACACCAGTCAGGGCTCCTTTTTGGTGGTAGATGTGAAGCTGATTTGGCAGACAAATTCCCAGCTGAGCAGAAGCCAGGCTGCAGCAGGAAGGAAAAGTGCAGATGATGCAGGAAGAAGGTGGCATCTGAGTGAATTCAGTTGTCCCTGAGGCCAGCTGCACCTGCCTTTTTTGCAGTTCGGTTACGTGAGCCAATAAAGCCACCTATTGGGACACCTATGCTGTGGTCAAAGGTAGGGCACTACACAATCCTAATCACCCAATTGCTACTGAGGCAGGATTGTCTTAGAGATGGTCTTCTCTAAGGGGGCAGATGGTCTTCAAGTCTGTGCACCCTGCCCCGTGTGCACAGGCTTGATTTGCTGTATGCTCCCCCAATTTGTATGAAACCCAGGGAGACATCTTTGGAGTGTGAATGCTCTATGGCTTATTGTTTATCCACATGCCCATGCTGGAAGGTGCAATCCTATTTTGTGGGTCCCTTCGGAGTGATGCAGGTCATCACCATGTATCAACGAATGTGTTGCTTACTCCAACATTCATTTTCTTCTTCCTTCATAGTGGTAGAAGCTTGATTTTATTCAAGGCATCAATTCATCTATCTAAAAGTCATTTCTCACCTTCTCTCGAAGCCAGGTGTACCAAGTAACCAAGTTCTGGCCAAGGAAATGCAAATAGAGTCTCGTATGGTACTTCGGGGAGTTTCCTTAAAAAGAAGGAAAAGACCTTATCCCCCCCACCCCTTTTCATTTTTATTCATCCTGGAACGTGGACTGCTAATAGCTTTCATGAACCCTGAGACAATAAACCTATGATAGCTCTTTGGTCATCCAGGATCTGAGTTCCTTCTATCTGGCTTCTTTGTCCTCATTAGCTCATTGTCTAATGGTCCAAGTTGGCTGTTAGAAATCCATGCATCATTTCTCGTCAGGTTCAGTTGCATATAATTGACGAAGTCCAAAAACCAGTAGCAAAACAAGATAGAAATTTATTTCTCTCAAAAGTTTTCTCTACTTAAGAAAGAAATAAAGCTGTCTTGTTTATGCTATTTTGGGCTGTTGACCTTAAAGAAATAGACAACCATATATTTTTCCAGCAAAATGGGTTTATTTGGGAAGAACAAAGAATTGCAGTACGTGACAAGCAGGTCTCATGGCAAACCACACCAAAGTCCAGGGAAGCTGCTCTTTGTGGACTTGGGAGGAGCTATTGTAAAAGGAAGAGTCCACTGGAGGACACTGAAAGTTCAGAGTATAGTGACTTTTCATTGGCTAGGTGGCTCGGTTGGTTGGAGCTTTGTCCCAGTGTGCCAGGGTTGCAGGTTTGATCCCCAGTCAGGGCACATACAAGAATCAACAAGTGGATGGATACATGGGTGAGTGGAAGAATAGGTTGATGTTTCTCTCTCTCCCCCTTCTCTAAAAAAAAAAAAAAAAAAAAAAAAAGAATGAGTAAAATAAACAAATCATGGTGCAAACAGAGGGGACGTTTGGAAACACATTCTACGTAGGCCTCCTTCCAGGGTGTCCAGAGATGAGGATGAATGCAGTTGTCCTTCGGGTGCCTGTCATTTGTCTGGGTTCACGTGGCTGAGCAGAGCACACTGACTATTGGCAGAACCAATAAAAGTTCCAGGGAATGTGTTAATCATCTTGGCAGGACCCCATAGGCTTCCAGAGAAGTGTGAGAAACAGGCAGAGCCATGAATCTCGGCCTCACCCATCAGGGCAAATGAGAAGCTATGGGGTAGCCACACCTGCACCTGCCTCTCTCCAGGGCTCAGTCTGGGTGACAGAGTTCCTGGGTCACAGATTGGTGTTCATGCAGGTTCTGGGCATTGATTTCCAGGTCCGGGTGGGGTTACCTGGCTCTGGACTTATTCAGGTAGTATTTGGGGTCCCTATGTACTCTAGCTCCCTGGGAAAACATTGAGTGACATGGCAGTTCTTTCTCTGTGGCAAAGAAGAGGTTGAAACTGAAATTCAGAAGTAATGACTTAATTCACCTGCCGTGACTTACCCTTAAGACGCCCAAGAGGATTCAGGCTTTGGTAATTCAATTATATGTCATGGAATACTAGGTTCCTCCAGGTTGGCCGTCAGGCCTGAGAGGTGGCCTTACAGAAGGTGCTTTTTTCTCTTCCTTTCTTTCTATTCTACCAGTGCCAAAATACAAGGTTTTAGGGCCCTAGTACTACCAGCTTCTGAGACAAAGTAGCACCATTCCAAGACTGGAGGAATTCATTCATTCCTCATTCATTCATTCAGTCAGTCACATATTAGTATTAGTATGAGCTAATGAATATGTATTTTATGCTTTGGGTTATAATCCAATGCCACTTACTTTTTTTGCTGAAATTATTCCAGCTTGGCCCTGGGCTGGTGGCTTACTTGGGTGGAGCATCATCCTGTACACCAAAAGGTTGTGGGTTTGATCCCTGGTCAGGGCACATAACAAGAGTATCTAGGTTACAGGTTCAATCCCTGGTCGGGGCACTTACAGAAGGCAACCGATCAATGTTTCTCTCTCACACTGACATTCCTCTCTCTCTGAAAGCAGTGACTATATCATTAGGTGAAGATTAAAAACAAAAAAACTGTCCCAGCACTGGCCACTGGAAGCTCTTTCAGTTGGCTCCTCTGTTGCTCTGACATACTGCCATCATTGTGGTGGTTTTGTTTTGTGAGAACTCCCTTACTTTCTAGCGTTATAAGATGCTCCAGATTCATCGTGCCCCAGTCCTAGAATCAGCCATTCCTCCAAGCCCTGATTCCTTTACCGGAGAATAACATTAGAAACAGATCTGGCCACTCACTGTGTGTACTCAACCACATTTTTATCCTCTGCTATTTCCTGACTTAAGGTAAAGTGTGCTATGCGTTTGTTTCCAGATTTCTTTGTGCACTTTAATACTTATTCTCTTTTGCTTTCTCTCTATTTAAAGCTGCTTACAAGGGCTTTGGCTGGACTGATATCCATGGGATGTCACCACTAGATTACTCAGTCACATTTACTGTTTCAAGTCTAGCCTTGAGCTCCTACAGCCATTTCCTTCCTTCTGAATATAAGGGTATCACCATTTTGTAAAATAAAACTATGGCATTTGCCTTGAGTTTGTAACCCTCTAAAACTCAGAATTCTGTAAAACCATTGTTGGGGCAGGAAAGGGGGAGTCACCTGGACACCTAAGGAGCTGCAGTGAGCTGTGACCCTAACCAGAAAAAGCTTGAACTTCATGAAGGTATATCCATTTTGTGCTTAATAAAGAGCCTGGATCAAAAGGGAAAGGGGATATAGTATTTATGGTTTTTAAATAATTTGTATCTGATGCTGCCACTCTGAAACCCAGGTATGGCCTCAAATCCCTCCCTTTTCAGTTTTTTTCCCTTGAGGTTTTATTCATTTTTAGAGAAAAGGAAGGGAAAGAAAAAGAGAAAGAGAGAAACATTGAAGTGTGAGAGAAACAACGATCGGTTGCCTCTCACACGCCCCCATCTGGGGACCTGGTCCACAATTCAGGCATGTTCCCTAACTGGGAATGGAACCTGCAAACTTTAGGTCTGCAGGCTGGCAACCTAATCAACTGAGCCATACCAGCCAGGGCTCAGTTTTATTTTTATTTTTTTATTTAAAAAATATTTAATGTATTTATTTTTAGACAGAGCTGGGAAGGGAGAAAGAGAGAGAGAAACATCAACGTGTGGTTGCCTCTCACATGCTCCCAACTGGAGACCTGGCCCGAAACCCAGGAATGTGCCCTGACTGGGAATTGAACCAGCAACTCTTTGGTTCGCAGGCCAGTGCTCAATCCATTGAGCCACACCAGCCAGGGCTCAGTTTTTTTTAAATTAATTAATTAATCAATTAATTTTTAGAGAGAGGGCAAGGGAGGGAGAAAGAGAGGAAGAGAAACATCAATGTGCCAGAGAAACACTGATTGGTTGCCTCCTGTACCTGCCTTGACCAGGGACCGAACCCACAACCTAGGCATGTGCCCTGACTGGGAATCAAACCTGTGGCCTTTCACTTTGCAGGATGACACCAAACCAATTGAGCAGCACTGGTCAGGGCTCCTTTCAGTTTAAAAACACAAACTGACATTTTATGTAAAAAGTTTTAAAAATAAACACACACACACACGTGTGAAATATGTAAAAGTATAGATTTTTTTACAAACAGCATAGAAATAGTGAGCTAACAGAGCACAGTTTGCTTGCTTTAAGAAAACCATGCTTTGCCCAATTGCCATTATTGCAGACATGGGATTATTCATGTTGTCACTTCTGTCTCTCAACCTGAGGTGGAGGAGGGGGGCCAGCGTTGCCGGGTCTGACGGGAGTCTGAGATCCTTCTAGGGCCTTCGTAGACATGAGCCCCCATCTGTCCCTCAAATTAGCCTGGGATGTGTAGCCACCTTCGTGGTTCTCTGGACCTTTCAGGTTTCCCCCAGTTCCTACCTCACTGACTCCAGCACTCATCATCTGGGCTTCAAGCCAGGTGTGTCTAATTTTTCAAATGTCCCTCCTGGTGTTCCTCTTTCTCTGCTCTGGAAGTTCTACCCTTTTCCCTGTCCTGACTATCTAAAGAATTTTTCTGAATGTCTTGAAAAGCCTGGTCATATTCTTCCTTGGAGCTGGGCCTCTTACTAGCTTTAGGTGTCGTGTCACCACCGAATGCCAGATGGCCTCTGGAGGTCACTGCCTCCTTAACTTGGAGTCCATCCCTTTTCCTGGGCGTGGCCACCGCTCTCTCCTTCTCATGCCTCCTAGTGGCCCTCTCGGGAAGGTTCTTTTTGTTAGCCCCTGAAATGTTCAGTTCTAAGGGTATTTGTTAAACCAAGAAGATTGATCTACTCAGCCTTAATGACAGCAGGATCCTTTCTCCATCAAATTCTGAATAGGGACCACTTATTCCCAGTAGTTCTCATTTTATCCTTACCATCATCCCTCTGATACCAATTGGTTTTTGCAATATAAATCACTGTGGTTTAATATAAAAAAAACACCTTAAACAAGGTGTTTGCGAAGGCAGAGATGAAATGGGATCCTCACTGAAGGGGTAACAAATGCCAACCTCTCCTATGTGCCTATTCGATTCTTTGGAAAGTTAGAAGGAAGGGCAGAGTGAATATTCTTCTAGGGGATCCCATGGTAACGGAATCAAATGAATTGGCACGATTACTTGTGTATCTCACATTTTCACAGTGTGAGAAAATTGATTGTTTAGTAGCACCATTAAAACTGGAGTATCCTTAAGGGTTCTATAAGTAAGAGGAAGTCTCAACAATGTTAAATTTATATAGAATACAAATATTGCTTTTGAGGTGGTTACTACTGTGAAATCACAATAATTATACATTGAAAGTCTTGACTAGTGCTGACGCAGTGGAGTTTATATTCACGATGCCTCCCTTTCCGTGAGCGTCTGTTGCTACTGAGATAGACCCCTGGCCCAGGAGTCATTGACCGCTAATCCCTCGACAGGAAGTCGAATACACACCGAATCTAGAGAAAAGAATGCCAACTTGGCACCCTTAAAGAAAACATGATAAACCTATTTTCTTTTCTGGAGATTTACACTGACATTTGCTCTAATTATTCTTGCAGTTTCATCCATCACAGTAGAAGCTAGTGAAAGGATAAACAGCTTCTCAGCATCCTTTGCTACAAAGATTTTTATTTATTTTTATTTTATTTTTTTTAAGAAAGGATCCCAGTTCTTTTCTTTTCTTTTCTTTTTTTTTTTTTAAGATTTTATTTATTTCTCTTTAGAGGGGAAGGGAAGGAGAGAGGGAGAGAAACATCAATGTGCGGTTGCCTCTTGTACGTCCCCTGCTGGGAACTGGCCTGCAACCCAGGCATGTGCCCTGACTGGGAATCGAACCGCAATCCTTTGGTTCGCAGGCCCGCGCTCAATCCACTGAGCTATACCAGCCAGGGCCAAAGATTTTTATTTGTGATAACTTTCCTCTGGAAAGGCAAAAATCCCACCTGGAAGACCTAAAGTACTAGTAAATGAGAAGCAGAGGGCAAGGCTCCTTGCAGGCATAGGAGGGTCCTATCTGGGGACAGGATCTGACGTTTCTGGGCCACGTGGCCACATGGAGTTTCAGTGAGTACTCATTTCACCATTTTTTTGCTGAGCCACTGGCTCTGTTCTCTGACCCAGTCTGAGACAGACATCTGCTACCAACCTAACTGCATCTGCTTCAAACCTCCTTTTTAAATTTAATTCTCACCTGACAATATAGGGAGGGAGAGAGGAAGAGAGAGATCAATTCGTTGCTTGCCTCTCATATGTGGCCTGACCTGGGTTCGAACCCACAGCCTAGGTATATGCCCAGATGGGGAATCAGACCCGAAACCTTTTGGTGTGTGGGACAATGCTCCAACCATCTGAGCTCCCTAGCCAGGGCTTACAATCTCCTTTAAGAACTGCAAATCTGCCCTGGCTGGTGTAGCTCAGTGGATTGAGCGCGGGCCTGTGAACCAAGGGATCGTGGTTCGATTCCCAGTCAGGGCACATGCCTGGGTTGCAGGCCAGTTCCCAGCATAGGACACATAGGAGGCAACCGTACATTGATATTTCTCTCCTTCTCCCTCTCTCCTACCCTTCCCCTCTAAAAATAAATAAATAAATATTAAAAAAAAAAAAAAAAAAAAGAACTGCAAATCTTCCATACTGCTGTACCTCTTGGCTTTCTACTAGAAGCATTCCCCGCCGCCCCCCCCCCCCCCCCCGCCCCCAACCTGTAAGAACATGCGTCTCAGGAAAAACTGAGGCAAATGCCTGGGGTTTTCGCCATAATATTTAACGGGATCACACACACCAGAATTGGATTATTTTATCTCCAGTTAAGAACTGGAGAAAAATGGTCTGTATTTTAAATCCTGTACCTTGGAGAAAAGTGCAATTGCCGTTGAAGAGTATATCAATTATTAAGTGGGAGCCAGTGCTATTTTGGTTGTATCTACAATGAGAAGATCATTTCCAGGAATACATACGCTTCATTTCAGTCAACCCCAGCCCCAGTTTTTCCTCAGGCAGAAATAACAGCACTGGCTATGGGGGGAAGGGTGGGGCTGGGGTTGTGGGGCAGGGAAATAGATTGTTATTGGGACAGAAGGATAAGAACAGCAGGTGCTTTTGAAAACTGACTTCTAAAGTAGTTAATTTTGGTTCATTAACGTTAAGGCAGCTGTCCTCTTTGCAGAATGGATAGAACGGAGCGAGGAATTTCCATTCATTTAGAAACTGTCTTTGATTTTTTCTCCTGAGTAGAGTCTCCTCTTAGGATGTTTGAATAGGTGATAAGAAGCCGAGTGGGGAATCCCTCTCTCTCTGCTTGGCTTTCCCACTTTCTTCCTGTTTAGGCTCAAGGCCTGCTTTGTTGGAGAGCTGCTCTTCTCGATCGTGAGCACCCAGTCAGGTAGTTGGGTCTCTGAGATGTCACTTTACCACCAGGACAACAGCCTTTTACATTTCTTTCCGTATTTTCTATGGTTCCTGAGCCAAGATGTGTAGAACCTCCTGGATCCACATCCAACCCTTTCCAAACAAGTTACATTTTCCTTTTTGTTTTAACAGATTGATTTGAGCGAGTGAGTGAGCGAGTGAGAGACATTTGTTGTTCCACTTATTTATGCATTCATTATATTGCAGATTCATTAAATCTGCAACCTTGGGATATCACGACGATGCTCTAACCAACTACCCAGCTAGGGCACCTTCCTGGACTGTTTTATTTATTTTTTTTGGAACAATATTGGAGTGTTTGAGTTAATGGTGGACAGTTCTTTCTTTGCAGCCCCTGGTCTGTTTCTACATTGTCTCCTTCCTCCAGGGACAGGTAGGAGAGGATGATGGGACTCAGATACCACTGGAGCTGATTCCAGTAACTTTTCTAACTAAAGCACGTGCTAGATAGGGATACTCACTGATCCAGGGGTGGGAACTGCTACATGAGTAGGGCTTCTGTAGTGCTTTTAAAGGCCAGGAGGCATGCACTGAAGGTACATAAAGAAAACAGTGCCAACTTCTCCTCTGCCAGTATGTCAACCATTTAACAAAACTGAAGTGGGTTATCAGAAGAGCCTGGATTTCCCAGGCTGATTAATTCTGGCCTCACTATATGTATATGCTGATACTGTCCGTTCAGCACTCAAAGAACTTTATTTAAAAAGGATTTTAGCCCTGGCTGGTGTAGCTCAGTGGATTGAGCGCGGGCCTGCGAACCGAAGGGTCGCAGTTCGATTCCCAGTCAGGGCACATGCCTGGGTTGCCAGGCCAGTTCCCGGTAGGGGACATACAAGAGGCAACCGCACATTGATGTTTCTCTCCCTTTCTCCTTCCCTTCCCCTCTAAAGATAAATAAATAAAATCTAAAAGAAAAAAAAAATTAAAAAAAAAAAAAGGATTTTATTTAACCCTGGCTGGTATGGCTCGGTGGATTGAGTGCTGACCTGTGAACCAAAGGGTTGTTGGTTCGATTCCCAGTCTAGGGCATATGCCTGGGTTGTGGGCCAGGTCCTCAGTATGGGTCACGTGAGAGGCAACCACATATTGATGTTTCTCTCCTCTTTCTCCCTCCCTTCCCCTCTCTCTAAAAATAAATAAATAAAATCTTAATTTTTTTTTATTTTATTTTATTTTTTAATATATTTTATTGATTATGCTATTACAGTTGTCCCATTTCTCCCCCATGATTCCCCCCCACCCTGCACACCCCCTCCCACCCACATTCCCCTCTTTAGTTCATGTCCATGTGTTGTAAGTTCTTTAGCTTCTACATTTCCCACACTATTCTTGCCCTCCCCCTGTCTATTTTCTACCCACCATCTATGCTACTTATTCTCTTTACCTTTCCCCCTCTCTCCTCCTCCCCCACCCCTGTTGCTAACCCTCCATATGATCTCCATTTCTGTGGTTCTGTTCCTGTTCTAGATGTTTGCTTAGTTTGCTTTTGTTTTAGGTGTGGTTCTTAATAGCTGTGAGTTTGCTGTCTTTTCACTGTCATATTTTTATCCTCCTTTTCTTAGATAAGTCCCTTTAACATTTCATATAATAAAAGCTGGGTGATGATGAACTCCTTCAACTTGACCTTATCTGAGAAGCGCTTTATCTGTCCATCCATTCTAAATGACAGCTTTGCTGGATAGAGCAATTTTGGATGTAGGTCCCTGCTTTTCAAGATTTCAAATATTTCTTTCCAGCCCCTTCTTGCCTGGAAGGTCTCTTTTGAGAAATCAGCTGACAGTCTGATGGGAATTCCTTTGTAGGTGACTGTCCCCTTATTCCTTGCTGTTTCTAGAATTCTCTCCTTCATTTTAATCTTGGGTAATGTAATTATGATGTGCCTTGGTGTGTTCCTTCTTGGGTCCAACTTCTTTGGGACTCTCTGAGCTTCCTGGACGTCCTGGTAGTCTATTTCCTTTGCCAGATTGGGAAAGTTCTCCTTTATTATTTGTTCAAATAAGTTTTCCATTTGTTGCTCTTCTTCTTCCCCTTCTGGTACCCCTATCATTCGGATGTTGGGATGCTTAACGATGTCCCGGAGGTTCCTAAGCTTCTCCTCATTTTTCTGAATTCTTGTTTCTTCCTCGTTTTCTGTTTGGTTGTTAGTTTCTTCTTTCTGGTCCACTCCATTGATTTGAGTCCCAGTTTTCCTTCCATCTCTATCAGTGCCCCATGCATCTTCCTTCATCTCACGTATTGTAGCCTGCATTTTTTCATCTAGTTTGTGAGCAAAATCAACCAATTCTGTGAGCATTTTGATGACCAGTGCTTTGAACTGTTCATCTGATAGGTTAGCTATCTCTTCACTGCTTAGAGGAATTGGCTCTGGGGCTTTTATTTGTTTTCCGGTTTGAGCCATTTTTGGTGGCTTTTTGTTGTTGTTGTTGTTTTGGTTTTAGTCTGGTCGCAGCTATTACGTAGTTAGGGGTGGAGCCTTAGGTGTTCCTCGGGGTGGGGCAGCCCAGTCGCCGGGTTGTGACGCTATAGGTGGGGGCGGGGTCTGAGAGGGAACAATGGTGCCTGTTCTGCTCTCTCCTGGACTCCGGCCCTTTCCGCTGCTTCCCCTTCACCTGGATTATCTGCGCACGCGCTCGTGCTGTTACTAGTGAAGAGTGGAGCCTCTGACGCTCCCCAGTGTGGGGCAGCCCAGTCGCTGGGTTGTGACGCTTTAGGTGGGGGCGGGGTCCGAGAGGGAACAATGGCGCCTGCTCCGCTCTCTCCTGGATTCAGTCCCTTCCGCCACTTCCCCTCTGCCTGGACCGTCTCCGTGCGCAAATGTGGGACCACCTGGTCAGCCAGCCACCTTGCGCGGCCTCACTGGGTCTGCACAGTTGCCCCGCTCTGCCCGGGGTCCACCAGCTGCTGCCTGTGGGCCCGGGGACCGCCAGCCGCCGCCTGTGCACCTGGGAACTGCCTGCAGATGCTGCTTGCGTTCCTGGGTCCGTACCTCCACTTTCTCCTGCCGCGACTCCGCCCCTCTTACTGGTCTGGATGAATGGTTGTTGGACTTCCGTACAGTTCAATTTTCTATAAGTTCTGGTTGTTTTCTTGTTTCTAAATATTTGTTGTCCTTAATTTTGGTTGTTAGAGGAGGCACAGCGTGTCCACCTACGCCTCCATCTTGGCCGGAAGTCTAAAATCTTAATTTTTTTTATTTACTTGTTTTTTAGAGAGAGGGGAAGGAAGGGAGAAAGACAAGGAGAGAAACATTGCCTCTATTGCGCATTCCTAACCAGGAGCCTGACCCACAACCCAGGCATATACCCTGACCTGATGGTAACTGAACTGGCGACCTTCCGGTTTGGGGGATGACGCCCAACCCACTGAGCTGCAGCAGTCAGGGTGGGAACTTTGTTTTAATCAACAGTAATAGTCATTCATTCCTTTAACAAATAGTCACTGAGCTTCAGCAAGGAGCCTGATACTATTCCAGGAGCTAAGGACACTGCTGTGAACTAGACCCAGGGTCCCTGCTCTCAAAGGAAATGAGCAGAATCTGGTGGGTATACAGATGATAAGCAAGGAACAGGTGGATGAACAAGCTAATATTTTTTTACAGTGATAAGGGAATTAAAAAAATAGGTTGATATGCTAGAATGAATGGTTGGAGAAGGCCTTCCTGAGGAAGAGACATCTGAATTAAGACTTGACCCGCAAGGAGTCAGCCACATAACGCTCTGGGTGGGAGTGTTCCAGGCAGGGGAGCAGCAGGCGCACGGCCCTGCGTGTCACGGAGCAGAGTGGGCAGGGCACAGTGAGGATGGGCAGGAGGAAGAAGACAGAGGGGAACTGGGTAGAAGGATACGTGCTGAAATTGTATTTTATTTTTAAACTATTTTTTCAAAACTGAAAACATAATTCTTACATTTGGTTAAAAAAAAACAACAGAAAGTTTACAATAACCAATAACTAGTAGGCCTTATAGCTACCCCAGCCTTCCCAGTCCCTCAATGAAGAAATCACCACCCATAACTTTCAGAAATCTTACCACATATCTATATTTATATATCTTTACTGTGCAGAAGGAATCAGCTCAAGACCTAGGCTTTGTCGTGTAGCAGTTTGGCTTAGAAATGGTTCTACCTGAGCCTATATGAACAACAGCATTGAGCCCAAGGATATGCTGCTATTTAAAACAGCCAGTCTCCTAATTATGGACATTTAGGTTGTTTGTAGACTTTTGCTACTGCAAGCAATGCAGTGGGGGCCTTAAATGTATGTCTTTGCAAAAATATATGACTCTATCTGTTGGGTAAATAACTGGTGTTAAAATTGCTAGAGCATTAGGTGAGGGCACATTAAGTTTTAATGGCCACAGTCAAATGTGTGCTGACCTTTTTCACACTCTGGAGAAACTCTGGAGGGACTCTTCATCACAGATAGGGTGCATTTGGTCTAGTCTGAAGGAACAGCTGTCAACATTCAAAAAATAGGCTTAAATGAACCCCAAGGTTTGAAATTTTTACTTTTCCTCTTTTATTATGGACAATTTAAAATAAATAAATAAATAGGAGAGATTAACCAGAGTAATATAATAACCCTCCATCACCTAGCTTCAACAATTACCAACTCATGGACAATTTTGTGTCATCTATGTTCCCATCTGCTTGCCTCTGCCTTTAATTATTTTGAGGCAAGTATCAGACATTATGTCATCTCAAATATTTTAGGATAACAAAGTGGCTTTTTGAAGATTAGTTATCTTGTAGGAAGACGCACTCAAGATTTGCCAGATTCCCTCCTCTGGTTGTACCGAACTTGTTCCTCCCTCCCCAGCGGGGGTTTGATGTTCAAAGAAGCCTACTTTGAAGGACACTGAAGCTTCTTTGTTTTGTGTACAATGTTCCTTGTAGCTTCTTCAGTGAATGTCTCTATTCTTCATATTACATGGCTGGACTTTCTGGACAGTCCATATCTAGCTATCTATCTATCTGCATGTGTGCACACACATACACATATATTTTGCTTTTTTAGAGAGAGGGGAAGGGAAGGAGAAAGAGAGGGAGAGAACATCAATGGCTGCCTCGAGCTCGCCCCCCACTAGGGACCAGGCCCACAACCCAGGCACGTGTCTGGTCTGCAAATCGAACCTGCAACCTTTGGTTTGCAGGCCCGTGCTCAATCCACTGGGCCACGTCAGTTAGGGCTATGTATATATATGTATATATATATATATATTTTTTTTTTTTTTGAGAGAGAGAGAAAGAGAAACATCAATTTTTTGTTCCACTTATTTATAGATTCATTGGTTGATTCTAGCATGTGCTTTGACCAGAGATTGAACCCACAACCTTGGTGCATGGAGATGACACTCCAACCGAGCTATTCAGCTAGGGCTGCAGCTAATGTGTTTTATGTCAATCTAATTCTTAGGCCCAGTTGAACATCCTAAGGGAGAGGTAAAAACTTGCCTCCCCTAAAATAACTACACAGTAACCCTCCAAAGCTAGAACTGTAAGGAAGATAGTGTTCCTTCTGCTTGAGTAAGAGCATAGTTTCCTGGGGCAGACAAGGCAAGAAATATTGGTGTGGGATGGGGTGACAAGACCCTTTGGTGGCTTCTCACTTTTAAGAATGGGGTCAACGTGGTGCAATTGTTACAAGTGCAATTTATTGAAAGTTACAAGTTCACCTTCTACGGGGTAATCAGGGGTGATGCCTGTAGTCTTTCATTTACATAAAAATAGAGATGTGCACAGGCTGTGTTTCCATGAAGAAAGCTGACTTTTAAAAGCACCCACTGGTTCTGCAGCTACCGAGAAATAAAATGGTGTAAACACTTGGAAATATGAATTAGCAGCAGACTGAGGGCTTTCTAAACTGGAGCCGATAAGTAAGCTTCAAGGGCTGGCAGCACCCACAGGGTACATACAGCACTTGATAAAGCCTCTGGGCAGGGTGCTCAGAGTCTTGGAACAGATCTAGCTGTGCAACATAAAGTGATGGGGGAATCTGTGTTCAATCCGAAAAGTCAGCAGTTAAGGGTCACAACTTTCCGCTGCCTTTTTGACATTTCAGATTACTTATTTGCGATTGGTCACATTTTTAGATGAATCAACTCACTTGTCCAATTTGTATTTATTTAGAACCCAGGAATGAGAGTGAGCATGGCCTCTCTGGGCTTGTATAAGCATACAAACACCAAGACTTTTCCAGTGTGGAGCCCTGAGCTTTAGCCCACCCTCACATCAACTCATTTAATCCCAACACCGCCCCTTTGATGGAGCTATCAACATCTCTGTTATACGGAGGAGAAAATGGAGGCCCAAGGGCAGTAAGGAACTCGATCCAGGTCACTTAGCGAATAACTTGTGCGGCCAGAATTTTAATCTAGGGAGGGCCCTAATAACCAGTTTAGACTTTATTGTGCAGAAAATAATACTGTAATATTGTAATTCTGTAGATCTATAGACCTTTTTGGTTCTCAAACTGGGAAATGACTCTATTGAAATGAACAGAAGGAAGAGCTGTCTGGTGGCATAATACAGGATCACAGGCAGAGGAGAGAACTGGACTGCAGAGAGACCAGATAGACGGTTGTGGTAGCAGTGCAGGCCTGGAGATGGAGTTACTAGAGTTTGGAACTAGAAAACCTGGTTCCTGCCTGTCTCTACCATGATGCTGCTGACTGGGGAACCTGGGGCAAATTGCAGCCACATCTGGAAACCTCCTCACTCCTCCCTAAATAATGGGCTGATAAATCAAGACAATGAAGTCTCTTGGTTCTTTCAAATTCTAAAATTCTGCCTGATGTCTTTAAATTTTAATGCATCCTAAAGATTTATATATGAAGGCCTTAAATACTACCCACAATCCAGAAAAGAATTTAGATGTCATAATTCTTAATGTAGTCTTCTTTTAAAAGTACAAAAGAGTAGAACTGTTTTTAAGAATGCTTTCTAAACCAGACAAGCCAACTGTTTCTGCATCTTACTGTTTCTTTGTTTAAGAAAATGATTTGGGTATTGCTGTTGTGGCAGTCATTGATGAATCAAATAGGAATATGACTCTTGAAACAAATGAAATGATTTAAACCCATCTCTAAGAAACGTTATGAAAATATACCTAGGAGGCACAAATTGTATTAACATCATATTAATTTGTTTTCTGAGCTCAAATTTAATTTAAAATGTGACATTTCTTTAAATGGTTCAATCAACAGACTTTAAAGGGATTTTAGATGGCGAACACAGGAAATAGATGCAGTAATGTTGGAGTAAGTAATCAACAAAACAGTTCCGTGTTCTGTGGCTTCTGATGCTTCTAGAAAGTATTTTTAACAACTCTCTGAGGAATTGGCTCTTGCTGGTGGGAAGCCAGGCTCTTCTCTCGGCTCACATCTGCCAACTTCTCTCCATCCTCATGTCCTATAGCAAATCCATTTCCAAGCTCTGCTGAGCCCTTGGTTTCAGTGTTTCCTTTCTCATCCACAAAGACTTGGGGGTGGGATGCAGAAATGGACTTCTCAGAATAACCCAAAAGGCAAAGGAATCTTCCTGAAATAAAGCTTTCATCAAGCCATTTCTATTATTAAAATCATTTGGGATCCCTTTGCTTATAGGATAGAATCTAAATTCTGCAACTGAGATCCCCATTCTTTCAGCCAAGTTAATGCATTAGCTTTCTTTAGACTTTAATCCTTCACATCTGAGATTCTTCTCCTTAGAAATCTCTTCTTTCTTTCAGCCAGCTCAAAACCATCACCTCCTTCACTCTACTTGAAACTCGTTTCCTTTAGGGTGTTTTCCAGGTTTAGTAGCTACTTAGCAATAAACTCCTGCTTTTAAGCTTTTAATCACATTAAGTGCTTTTAAGATAAACTATACAAATCTAGCGGTAAACAATTTACAGGTTTCATTCTTTAGGAAACCACCCACCAATAAACTAGGGGTGGGGGAAGGGAAAGAAAAAGGAAAGAAACCAACCAGTCAAAACGTAATCATAGATTCATAGAACAGACTGACAGCTGTCAGAGGGGGGGAGGTTGGGAGGCTGGATGAAAAAGGTGAAGGGATTAAGAAAAAAATACAGACAGACAACAGTGTGGTGATTGCCAGAGGGAAAGTGGGGTGGGGGTGGGCAAATGGGGGATAAATGGTGCTGGAAAGAGACTCTACTTTGGATGGTGAGAACGCAATGCCGTGTGTAGATGATATTACTGAGTTGTACTCTTGAAACCTGTATGGTTTTATTAACCTATCTCACCCACATAAACTCAATTAAAACTGTAAGAAAATTAAAAAAAATCCAGTGATTTTCTTTCTTTCTTTTTGTTTTTTAACATTGTGATAGAGAGCACTCCAATTTTTAGCTTATTTTTCGCTAGGAAACCATACTAGACCTAGGACAAAACAACTCTTTTTGGTGACCTCTAGTGGGCACGAGACAATCCTACAAAATCATGAAAAGTAAAGTAAAAACCCTTCTCAGTAACCAGATGGATTACGCTCAGGTCAGATGACCGCATCCCACCCATCTCCACCCTTATTTTTTCTTCCAGTATTTGTTTTGAATTTAACATAGTTTTACGTTACGACTCACCTGCTTCACCTCTGCGCGGGCTGGGCCGCCGGTCTCAGATATGTGAATTGCTAGTAGCAGTTTAAAATGTAACTGCCAAGTGGAACCCACTGCCTAGGCATTGACCAGAGCAGAGCGCAGGGCATTTCGCTCTGCGAAGTCTTGAGGGGCTCTTAAAGCTCCGAGGACCGGTGCTGCAGCCAGCTTGGGGGCGCACGGCGGCAATCAGGACTTTAAGAAAAGGATGCAGACGAAGGCAACGAGCAATTCTTGCCAGTGATAAGGCGATTCTCCCCAGACTTTCACCCCGCTCTAGAGGAAGAGTCAGGATAGGGTCCAGGCGCACTACCCGTAGGCTCCCTCTTAGGACCGGTGTCCCAGAAAGCGGGAGCTGGGGCCGCTCTCCGCGGGAGGTTGGCACTGAGGTTGGGTGCTGGGGTGTGTGGCCGCCTTCGGAGCACGCGGTACGTTATCTCCGAGCCGGGAGAAGAAGAGCAAAGTCGGCACGAAAAGCAGTTGCTGGGGCGCCTTCTCTGAGAAATCCTTTGGGCGGTCTCAGAAACCGAGCTGGGTTTCTGAATAGTTTCTGGAAAAAGCTCTCTCCAAACGCCCTCTGTCCCTGCCCCTCCAGTCCTGCACCCCAGTCCTCAATCCTCCCCACCACACTATCGCCTCCCTTTGGGGCTGTAAAAAGGGTTCTTGGGGGCCCCCCAAATCATCCCGATGGCCCGGGGCGGGACGCGGGAGCAGGCTCCCCCCGGCATCCCGGGGTTCCCCGCTTCAAACCTCCCCGCCCGGTGGACCCCTCTCGGCTACTGCGGGAGCGGAGGGGGAGGACGGCATCACGAGGCGGGGAGCCCGAGGTCCAGGGCGGGGCGCCGGGGAATCCCAGCCAGAGCAAACCCGAGAGGTGCGGGCGGGAAGAGGAGGGCGGCGCGCTTTGGGAGGTGAGCCGAGCTGAGCCGGGAGGCGAGGAGGCCCCGCCCCCGCCTCTCGGAGCCGGCTCCTTGCAGCCTCCGAAACCGCTCACTTTGCTTCTTGCCTCTGGACGGCGGCGGGGCGGTTGCCACATCCGCGGCCGGAGGGAAAGCTGGGGACCAGGAGCCATCCCGCACCAGCTTCCTCTCTTGGTGCCCGCGCCCCTCAGAGGGAACAGCGCCCAGCCTTGAAGAGTACACCCCGGCCTCGGAGGGGGCACCCCGCGGGCGCAAGGGGCGGCGGCGCTGACAGCCTCCATCTCCACCAGTGGGGTGCAGAGCTGGCGCCGGAGGGGACACCCTGGACACCTGCAGGTACCGCCGCGCGGAGGGAGTGTCACTAGGAGCGACGCTGGGCTGCCGAGGAGGCTAGAGCCTAGGGATCCCCGGGCCAGAGAAGGGCAGAATCGGAGCTCGGAGGCAGAGTGGGCCAGGCAGCCCGCGGGCCCCGACGGTGCGCTCCCGGATCGGCCAACATCAGGCAGATCCTGCTTAGCCAGGGGGCCGCGGCACCTTCGGGCCTCGGGGCCTCGGGGCCTCGGGGCGGCCAACCATGACCTTCGGGCGCAGCGGGGCGGCCTCGGTGGTGCTGAATGTGGGCGGCGCCCGGTATTCCCTGTCCCGGGAGCTGCTGAAGGACTTCCCGCTGCGCCGTGTGAGCCGGCTGCACGGCTGCCGCTCGGAGCGCGATGTGCTCGAGGTGTGCGACGACTACGATCGCGAGCGCAACGAGTACTTCTTCGACCGGCACTCGGAGGCCTTCGGCTTCATCTTGCTCTACGTGCGCGGCCACGGCAAGCTGCGCTTCGCGCCACGAATGTGCGAGCTCTCCTTCTACAACGAGATGATCTACTGGGGCCTGGAGGGCGCACACCTCGAGTACTGCTGCCAGCGCCGCCTCGACGACCGCATGTCCGACACCTACACCTTCTACTCCGCAGATGAGCCGGGCCGCGACGAGGCGCGACCCGGCGGTGCGGAGGCAGCCCCCACCAGGCGTTGGTTGGAGCGCATGCGGCGCACCTTCGAGGAGCCCACGTCGTCAGTGGCCGCGCAGATCCTGGCCAGCGTGTCGGTGGTGTTTGTGATCGTGTCCATGGTGGTGTTGTGCGCTAGCACACTGCCCGACTGGCGCGCCGCAGCAGCCGACAACCGCAGCCTGGATGACCGGAGCAGGTACTCCGCCATTCCTGGGAGGGAACCCTCCGGGTAGGACGCACTGCTTCTTTGCCCGTCGCGTCCGTCCTGTCCAGTCCATTCGTCCAGTCCGTCGGTTCCGTCTCTGTCCTGTATGCCTCTGGGCGGCCGAGTCAGTCTGGGTTTGGGACCCAGCGAAGCCCCAGGCGCGGCCAGCAAGGGGCGGTTGGTGCTCACTCCCCATCCCTATTTCCCGGGCACTAGTCGGCTCTGGTCCACACACAAAACACCCCTCTTGTGGGCCAATCGCTGGGCATGGGGAAGGGCGGATAATAGTTTACTTTTGAGCAGTTAGCAACCGGTTAATTAGATTTTTCTAAACTTTTATTGGTAGTATTCAACAATTTAAAATGGAGCTAAGAGCAGTTTGAATAATTTGCTAATTTTTGGTGGTTTTGGAAAGACAAAGTCTTGCTATTGTGAATGTGGTGTACTATATATACACTGCCTGCACAGTCTATACACTCTGTGTAATACCTACTGTAATGGAGTTGTTATATAGGGCATTAACTTAACGATAGACTCTAGATAATAGGTGTCTGTGCTCTATTTTCTCTCTTTTCCTACAAAGTATGGAGTTAGCAAAGCACCTGACTACCGTTTAGTACCAAAGATTCACGCTGTAGCATTCAGAGGTATCTTTAGTGTGGGGAGGGAAAAAACCATTACCTTGGTAGAAGAGAAAAATCTAAACTGCCCTAAATCTAGGGACAGTATTTGAGTAGTTAATTTTTTTTCACTTGAGGATGAAAAGAAAATATTTAAGTCTTTCCTTAGATAATTTTTTACCTAGGTAAAATTGGACTTTCAAGGAAGAGAGCCTGTTTGGGCACAAATATAAACTTGCATATTTTGTTTTACCTTTGATACTGTTTTAAGATTCCCCTTCATTCATTTTTTAATTTAGCTTGCTCCAGGTAGTCTTTTCCTGATGGGCATGCGTATGTTTCTAACGGTGTTATCTGACTTGATATTACAGTGTGTTTCTTCTCCATGTGATATTCGTCCTTCGGAGAGTAAAGATTTTTGTACAAATCTGAGAAGTAAATAAAATTGTCTAATACCATGGAGTCCACTACTGATAGGTCATCTTGGCATGAAATCCAAGATATGTGTGTTGGAAGAAAATTCATTAAGAAACTAATTTTGTTTAATGTATTAGGTTTTGAGTTTTCAAATTACCAATAAAAATTACTTATTAGGTACTGCAACGGTACAATGAAATTAATTTATAAACCTAAATACATAAGTGCCCTTGATTCTCTTAGAGGACTATAGGAAAATGATTGGCCTTGAAATGATTCACTAGTAATTGTAGAATTCTAAGGTTAGTGAAGGTTGAGGCTACATTAGCAAAGGAAGTGGAAGAACTGAATTATTAGTACAAATATTTAGGGAGTTGGCTAAATCAGTATATAAACAAAAACAGTCAAATAAGCTGAATAAAATTGGGGGGAGTTTGGGGAGGAGGGGAGGGCAGTCTGGAGATCATTAATGTAAAGCACTTGGAAAGAAATGGGAAACAAGAATAATAATTTTAGGGAGGGGAGAGAGAGAGAAACCAAAAAGGGGAGAGACAGATGGAAAAGAGGGAGACTGCAAAAGAAGTGAAGGAAGAAGATAAGAGTAATGCTTAATTTGTGTATATGTGTTTTACGTATGTATATAATTATTCAAGTCAGAACTGTTTCCTAGATACGCAGATATTTCAGGCGAAAGCGTCCTTTTCTTGGCTTAATGGCCCAGTTTTAAGCTTCCCTCTGATGGCACATGAAAATCAATATCTGTTATCCCAAACAGATAAACTGAAGGATGACTGAATGACTGTGGAGGCTGCACGTTATAGAGGAAGGCCCCCGCAGGCCTCCTCCAACCCACAGGGCCCCTCAGCTGGCACTTCCAGTATAATCTCAACCCCTGCTTGCTTGTGGTTGCTGAAATTAGTCTTTCTGAAACATCATTCTGATCATTGATCATACTTGGCACCTGCCAAGTAAAGTGAAAACTTCTCCCTTGGCCTTCAAGACTCTTGATGCCAGAGTTTGCCTTTCTTAAGTTAGCCCCTTGTCATTTGCAAGCATCTTTTGAGTATCTGCTGTGTCAAGGCACTGTTGGTGTTCCAAATATTGTAACTTTTTTCTTTGGGTGAAGAAAAGGTGTCCAGTTGGTGATGTAGAAATCAGATGTATAGTTGATCAACAATTTGAGTTGGGCATTCTGAGAAGGCCTTGAAGGTGTAGAAGGATGGAAACAAGCCATCTTTGGAAGGTTGCAGAGGTTGTACACTGGCAGGGGGTATCATTTATATAAACTATAGTGTTCACAATTTGTATAAGCATGTGTGCCCCACCTGGAGAATTTTTCCAGGTGAAAGAGACGGCATAGGCACAGACTTGAAATCTGGATATTATGTTGAGTGGGTATGAGTCCAGTGATGATGTGAGAGGTGGATGGAGAGAAAATGTTAGAAGGCCTAGAATGAAGGGCCTTTGCAAGCTGTAATGGGCCATTCATTGGTGGGTTTGGAGTGAGTGGGTTATGCATATAAAGTAATGTCATGGGCTGTGTCCTGTGGATTGGAGATGGGAGAGATTGGAAGCAGGAGGGTGAGTTTAGAGATCTCTCCATAAGGAGGGAATGAGAACTTGGATTGTTCTGAGGTGGTAAGAATGGAGAAGAAATGACAACTCTGGGAGATATGAGGAAGAATCAAAATTAATCCAGGGCATTGGAAGCATACAGGCGCTAGGGAGCCCTTCCGCCACCTGCAGGCTCCATTTGTCCAGACTGGCCACACCATGCGACTGTGCGTTCCCTTGCGTACTGAAACAGATCCTACGTCAAGCCCAACTCAGATTCTGTTTCTCTTTTGAAGCCTTTTCTGATTGCACTAGTGAATGTGATTTTCCTCTTGAATTTCTTGAGGGATTGCCTACTTGTGCTACTTATTTGGCATCTATAATATCCTTCCTAGCATGGTCATTATTTTTTCATATAAACATGTCCTAGCTTCTAAACTAGATGAGTTGAAAAGCCTGAGAAGGCAGCTAAATTCTCTTATACTATTTATTATGATAGCATCTTCTAGAAAAAAATGATTATTCTGGCACAATAATTATCTACAGTGTATTTTACATTTCAGAATATAACCTTCCAGGAATATATCTTCTCCTGCAGAGGTTGAAGAGCCGTGTGGGTAAGGCTGTGGTCTTCAGGTGGCACAACTCTCAGTTGTGGAGGACAGGCTCTGGTACTAGAACGAGAAGAATGTCTGTTGACTCAAGGAATAATTATTTATGAAGAACGAACTTACTGTGCAAAAGGAATAAGAATGAGAGTATGATTTCTTTTTGTTGACCTGGAATTTTGGAATGACACATAATCTGAAGTTTGGAAGAATGCTAGAGAGGTTTCTAAATCAATAATTTGAAAGCTTTTTGTGTATGGATATGATCTTTTAAATTGATTTGTTTTAGATGGTTAATAATCATATAAATGATAATTTCAAGTCCAAAAGTACAATAATGATACTTTCAAGTATAAATGATAGTTTCAAGTACAAAAGCAAGCCTTTCTCTGTTACCCAACCATTCAGTTCTTTTCTGTCACTTCAAAGACATTTTATATATTTACAAAACATATCATATATTTTCAAAACCAAAAAAACAGTGTGATAATACTGTCCTGAAACTTGATTTATTAACTTACCAACATGTCATGAAGATTGTTCCACATGAGTCTATAAAGAGCTGCCCAATTCTTTTATGCAGCTGCATAATATTCCCTTGTATGGAATAATTTCTGGACATTTATATTGTTTCTTGTCTGCAGGATATGTATGTTTTAATGAATATCCTTGTGCATATGCATTATTTTGCTTTTATTAAAGTATATCCATAGGCTAAATTCCTGAAAATTAAATCATAGGGCATGGGTACTTGTAATTTTTATAGATAATTCCAAATTACTCTCCAAAAAGGTTATATCAGTTTACACTCCTGCCAACAATGTATGAGAGAGCATATTTCTTCATAATCTACAAAGTGTTAATTGTATTTTATATCTTTATCATGCTGAAAGGTGAAAAATGATATCTAGTAGCTTTTTTTTTATTTTGAATAAAAATTATTCATCTTAACATATATTTTGGAGTTCTTTATCTTTTTGTTGAGCTATTTTACCTTTTGCTCATTTTTGTCAATGACTTTTGTAGCTTGAAGGGTTTTTTTTTTAAGATTTCATTTCTTTATGTTTAGACAGAGGGGAAGGGAGGGAGAGACAAGAGGGAAAGAAACCTTGTGTGGTTGCTTCTCATACTTTTGAAGATTTTTTAAAAATATTAAGAAATTGGCCCTTTGTTTATGGAATGAATTACAAATATTTTGTTCTCTGATTTAGGACCCCACTAAAAGAAATCCATATTTACCTAGGACATAGTAGCTGTACTTTTAGTATCTATTTATTGTGAAAAAAGACATGGTTAAAGAATAATTGTGAATTTGAACCATTTGTCAGCCAGTGTTTGGCTCCTGTCAATCACCGTGCCAGGCACTGTGGACGCAAAGGCACATAAGACAGGGTTTCACGGAGCTGGTGGGCCAGTGAGGGTGCTGAGAGGGTGGACAAACAGCAAAGTAAGCAAAGCAATCAGAATTTCAGGTATTAAAAGAAAAACAGAGTCTAGAATGCAGCAGGGGTGCTTCCTTGTACAGGATATGAGGAGGTGATGCGAATTGAGACCTGAACAATGAGAAAGACCCGGCCTTGGAGAGGGAGGGAAGAGTGTTCTGGATAGAGGGACCAGCGGAATGCACAGGCGGTGGGACAATGACCCCAGCTTGTCTACAGAACAGAAAAGGAAGGCCCCTGTGGGCTAGCTTTTAGTCCAAGGGCAGGAGAGCACCAGGCAGGGACTGCGTGCCCTGGGAAGGAGGTTGGATGTTATTCCAAGTGTGGCAGCTAAGCCCTTGGAAGGTTTTAAAGCAGAAGGAAGATATGATCTGCTGTGTTTTAAAAACACCAGTGACTGCTGGGTAGAGAATGGACTGAGAGGGCACCAGCAGAGGCTGCAAGACCTAGCACTTGAGAGAATGTGGAGCTTGATCCAGGGGAGTAGCCGTCAGGATGGTGAGAAGTGATTGGACTTGGGCAAAAACGTGGATTTTACTCATGATGACTCATCTGCCAGTGCTAGGACGGTGTGTGAGGTATCATTTATTGAATAAAGCAATGTTAGGACCCACACACACTGGGGGGTCCCTCTTGCTTAACTGCCTTGGCCCTTATCTAGTGAGCTGGGAATCCACATCTTTTCTATACAGGGCCTGCTTCCCATTTGGAGTCTTGTGAGGAGAAGGTTCTGGAAGCAGGATCTCCTGAGGGTGAATGGGAGAGGGATCATGTACAATTTTCTTTTAGGACCATCTCTTCTTTTTTTAAAGGTTTTATTTACTTATTTTTAGAGAGGGGAAGGGAGGGAAAAAGAGAGGGAGAGAAACATCATTGTGTGGTTGCCACTTACATGGCCCCCACTGGGGACCTGACCCTGCAACCCAGGCATGTGCCCTGACTGAGAATCAAACTGGCAATCCTTTGGTTTGCAGCCCATGCTCAATCCACTGAGCTACACCAGCCACAGCAGACTATCCCTTCTGTTAAAGATCTCTGGTGAAGACATTTACAGCTTCCCTTAATGAACAACCCTAGTAACTAATCTTAGAATGATGATACTCTTAACACTACATCTGATTGACAAGACGAACTAAATAGATTTTTCAGACAGTGTGCCCTCTAGTAACATTTGAGTATCATTTCAATACTGCGGAGGAGATTAATGGTCTTTGGGTATTTGAACATATAGATACAGTCTTTTAAAATTGCTAAGCATTGCTGTGTGTTTCATTAAAAAGATGCCCTTTGCTAGTCAGGACTTTGAGAAGGAGGGTGAGATGTAAAGTAGTTGGTTTTTGTCACTTTCGGTGTCTTTGGCCCCTGAAGTTTAGTCTCTTCACTCAGTCTC
Organism: Glossophaga mutica; assembly: GCA_039655065.1. NCBI lineage: Eukaryota > Metazoa > Chordata > Mammalia > Chiroptera > Phyllostomidae > Glossophaga > Glossophaga mutica. The sequence goes on from CM077308.1 coordinate 143,878,960, forward strand.
AGCAGTAGCACTCTCATCCGAGTTTTAAATCTCTGTAGCATGCAGGTCTTGCTGTAATTTTAATCTGTTTTTTTTTTTAAAGAAATTATTTCTAACAGTTATTTCATGTGGGACTTTTGATCTTTAATTTGTATTGCTTTGTGTTGTGGTGGTGAGATTTTGAGATGTAAAGATGTGAAAGTTCCTTACAGTGTTATTTTAAGTCCAAGTTTAAAAAATGAAACCATCACAGTGAAACACCAGGTGATGGAAATTTAAAAACCAATTGTATTATTTCTATTGCCTTGTAGGCCAGTATTATATAAATCCAGTTGGTTGTTAAGCACTTTAAAAATAAAAGGCGGTATTTGAATCCGAAGATGGAAGTCTCAGTGATTTTACTTTGTAGATAAGGTGGATATTTTCAGAAGCCAGTAATTAATAGATCTCTGATAGCATTGAACATAACCCAGACTTCAGTTAAATTTCTGTTCTTTCACAGTGGACTGTTTCTTTTAATATGTGTATAGGGTTTTTCTATCTGCTGCCAGTTTGAGAGTTTAGTGGAGACTTTCTTTTGTCAATAGCTTTTCTTTAATCAAGGTGCTTTCTTTTTCCTTTTTAGTAAACAAGTCATCGTTAATATTTTTCTCTTAATTTTTAAAAAATGAAAACTTTGCTCATTGGAGAAAGGTATGGTTCCAAGAGTTATGAAGTGAAGAGTAAATATGCCCCTTTCTCCTCAATCCCATCACCCAGCCTCTGAGTATTCTTCCAGAAATACTCCATAAATACATACAGGTACTTTGACACATATATGCATATACAATTATATATACACATCATATAGATTTTAAAGAGTTTATAACTTGGTCTTTCTATAATCTTGTCTAGCATTTTGCTTTTTGAGCTTAACATCTTGGAACTCTTTCCATATAAATTTGCGTAAATCTTCCTGATTCTTTAAAATTATTCTGTATGGTGTTCCACCATAGGGATGACTTACAATCCGTTCAACAAGTGTCCAGTCGATAACAGTATTGGCTCTGATAGTTAATATTTATTTTGAATACTCAACATATGCTAGTCGCTTGTTCAGTTTTTATGTATATTTTGTCATCTAAGTCTCATAACAATCCTATTAAGTAGGACTGTTATTGTGCCCATTTTATAACTTGGGTTTAGGTAGATTAAGTAATACGTTCAAACTCACGTAGTGAGTAAGCAGCGAACTGGTATTTGACACCCACATCCTTGCTCCACTCTGCTGTGGAATGGTTAGTTTGACTCTAGTTTTCAAAATGCAAGCAGTGGCACAGGACAGTTTTTTTCATAGATCGTTACAAATTGGTGCGCGTATATGTGCATATGTTCAAGATAGGCCAAAGGGGGAAAACAGCTGGGTTAACAGGATGAAAGGAGTCCAGCACCACTCATCATTAATAACAGCCATTATAGTAATGCAATTCATAATGATGAATAGAATACTCATATTACTAATATTTTAATAGCAAACATTTGGAAATAACCTTTTAAAAAGTATAATGGCTTTTTTTTTTTTTTTTAAAGATTTTATTTATTTATTTTTAGAGCGAGGGGAAGGGAGGGAGAAAGAGAGACAGAAACATCAATGTGTGGTTGCCTCTCACATGGTCCCCACTGGGGTCCCGGCCTGCAACCCAGGCATGTGCCCTGACCGGGAATCGAACTGGCGAGCCTTTGGTTCCCAGCCCACACTCAATCCACTGAGCTACACCAGCCAGGGCTATAATGGCTTTTTTGAGATGCAACTCCCGTACCATGGAACTGACCTTTTAAAGTGCATATTCAGTGGCTTTCTGTATATTCTCAGAGTTATACAACCATCACCATCCATACTGTTTTAAGCATTATGGTTTGGTGGTGTGTTTGAAGGAGTATAAAATGTTTATGAAGCTAGAGTCCTTGAATGGCTAGGAAAGGGACTTGGGCATTTTGGCTGGGCAGATAAATCAGGCAAAGCAACAGGCAAAACATTTGTGCTTGAATTAATTAATTCATTTGTGAACTGGTTGGAGTGTTTGGAATGGTTATGTATATTTAATGATTTTCTTAGCTTCAGAATAGCAAGGACTCCTGAACTCTTGCCTTTACTGGCAGAGGGAAGTATGTAATTGAGGCAAAAAAAAATATCAAAAGGAAAAGGCAATGGCGGAAAGAACCCAGAAATCAAAGTTAGGAGATCACCCTAGCCAGTTAATTCACTGACCTACTCTGGGCCTGTTAAGTGGGGTCATCACACAGATGGTTGAACGAGAGAAGGAAGACTGAGCCCTCAACAGGCAGCTGAACTTCCCTAGGTCTTTATCTTTCCCTGCTTAGACCCCTTCTCACGGTCTATCTTTTCTTCTTTTTAAAGATTTTTATTTGTTTTCCTGAAAAAAATACTATATATAATATAACTATATCACAATGTATTTATATGTATTTAATGATATATCACATATTATAATATATTTATACATTCATGTATATTTTATATATTTATATATAATTTATATACATTTTATATATACTATATACTATATGCTGTATATTATATAAATGTATAATATATTAAATTTGCATATAAATTTATAATACAGCATATAAATTTATAATATATTATGAATATTGTATATAAAATATATAATGTATTATAAAATAGAATATAAATGTATATAAATATATAATATAAATATATATTTGTATAATATAATATATAATAAAATATTCAATTAAACATTATATACATTTATAATGCATACATTTATACATTTATAACTTATAAATGTATGCATTATAAATTTATAAATGTATATAATTTATATATTTTTATGTATATATAATTTTTTTTTTTCCAGAGAGAAGGGAGGGGAGGGAGAAAGAGACAGAGAGAAACAACGATTGGCTGTTTCTCTCAAGCCCCCCCACTGGGGACCTGGCCTGCAAGCCAGGCATGTGCTCTCACTGGGAATTGAACCAGCGACCTTTCACTTTGCATTTTGGTGCTCAATCCACTGAGCCACACCAGCCAGGGCTATCTTTTCTTGAGGTTGCATGTCAGTACGTCTTAGGTTCCTTTTAGTGTGGAAATTCTTTGAGAACAAATTCCGTGCTTCCCAACACACAATTCAGTACCTTGCACATGGGTAGGCACTCAGCATATATTTTTTAATGAGTTATGCATGTGAAAGACCCATGCAAATACAGCAGCATTTTCTTTTTTGATAGGAGACAACTTACAAATTGTCTTCAACCTATGAGCAGATTATATTTTAAGAAATCAATTGCAAATTGTTTCTGTGGTTCCCCAATCACTTATTCATTAATTTCAACAAACATTTATTGAGCAACTAATAAGTATCCAAGACTATTTTTGGTGCTGAGGATATGGCAGTGAATAAAACAGAGCCCCTACCCTCAAGAACCATGTATTCTAAACAGATGGATATAGGTACCATGATGAAATAAAGCAGAATATGGGGTTTACAGAGTAAGTATAAAGCATGGTCAGGAAAGGCCTCTTTGAGAAGGTGATGGATGTCTGAATAAGGACCCAGAGGGATGCAGTAAGTGCGACCCCCTGAGATGGATGTGTGTTGATCTGTTGGAGGAAGAGCAAGGAAGTGGAATAGTAGGGAATTGGGGGCAAAGGTGGGGAAAATAGATCTTGCATAGCTGTAGAGATGCGCCAAGTGAATTGACGCATTTAATTGACCAAGTTTGCCCCTGGCATTATTAGTTTTTTTTTTTTCTGGACTGGTCCCCCACACACTGTTTCAGGACTGGTGGTAGTCTGGAGAAGGGGTGGGGACACTGTGGCTGCAGACAATTCTTGCCCACTGCCTGTTTCTGTACAGCCCCTTAGCTAAAAATGTAAAAACCATTTTTTTAAGTACATTTTTTTTCTTTTAGATTTTATTTATTTATCTTTTTTTTTAAAAATATTTATTTATCTTTAGAGGGGAAGGGAAGGAGAGAGGGAGAGAAACATCAATGTGTGGTTGCCTCTTGTATGTCTCCTGCCGGGAACTGGCCTGGCAACCCAGGCATGTGCCCTGACTGGGAATCGAACCGCGATCCTTCGGTTCGCAGGCCCGCGCTCAATCCACTGAGCTACACCAGCCAGGGTAAAAACCATTTTTAAATGGTGACAAAAGAATACTGTTTTATGAGTTGTGAAAATTACCTGACATTCAAGTTTTAGTGTCCATAAATAGAGTTTTATTGGAGCATCCCCACGTTAATTAATTTACATATTGTCTATGGCAACTTTCCCGCTACTTTGGCAGAGTTGAATAGTTGCGACAGAGACTGAATGGCCTGCAGAGCTTAAATGTTTCCTATCTGGCCTTTTACAAGGCCTGGGCCTTCCTGGTTGTGCTCCCTCAGACGCTTTCCTTTCCAAGCCTGAGTTTCCTCATTTGTAAAATAAGGATAGCTGATAGTACCTGTGTTTTGAGAATTGAGGACCCAGGATTTGATTACTTATTCTTGTCTTCTAACTAGCCTCATGCCAAATTCTGCCCTTGGCTCTCAGCAAAGTCTACCCTGACTCAGATTGTTCTATTTTCCCAAGAACTTTCCCTAATCAAAGTGTACTGTTCAGTCACGGGAGTTCTGGTGAGTAGGAGCTTTTATTAGTGTTTATGGTTGGGGTGGGAAATCAAGTACTTATAAGTTAGGGATTTTCTTATACAGATTGCAGATTTAGATTTACCAGTTTACTCTGAATTGGTAAGTGTGGGAGGTAGGTAGGAAGGAATAGATGATCAAAACTGGGATTCACAAGGTAGGTCCTATTAAATCGAGGACTGTGTTTTTGTAACATTAAAAGTTTATGATTTTATAGGAAATAAATGGGAAATACATTTTGAAAAAGGGAGTGAGTTGTATTTGTTAATGTATAGAATAACTCAGTCGCCTTAAGGCATAACCAAGACAGCCCTCGCCCTCCTCTAGGAGCTTCCTATATACGAGGAGGAAGAACCAGAGCCATTGATGATGGGCAGGGGAGTCGGTGCAGCTGTACGAGGGAGCCCAGGGGTGGGAGCGGAGCCTGGGCAGCCTTGAGTGTCACGGAAGGGCTTCTGGTGTGGCCTCATTCAAGTCAGCTCATTCCTGAGTACCAGGCACAAGAACACAGTGGAGTGTCAGTGGCACCAAACTGAATTAGGAGGTGTATTCTCCACCACCACATTACAGTTAAAATTTTTTTTCTTTATTAGTTTGGTTGAGGTGAGAAAGGAGAGAGAAGGGGGGCGGAGAGAGAAACATCACTTTGCTGTCCCACTTATTTATGCATTCACTGGTTGATGCTTATACGTGCTCTGACCGGGGATCCAACCTGCACCCTTGGGGTATCAGGATGAACCTCCAACCAACCGAGCTAGCTTCCAGGTCACCATATATAGTTAAAAAAAAAAGTTTTACCCAAGAATGCCCTTGACAAAGCAATTAAAATTATTATTATTATTAAAGATTTTATTCATCTATGTCAAGAGAGAGGGTGAAGGAGGGAGAAAGAGAGGAAGAGAGAAACATCAGTGTGTGAGAGATACATCAATCAGTTGCCTCTCTCACACTCCCAGCTGGGGACCTGGCCTATAACCCAGGCTGTGTCCTGACTGGGAATCGAACCAGGGACCCCTCAGTTCTCAGGCCAGCACTTGATCCACTGAGCCACACCAGCCAGCGCAGCAATTAAAATTATTAATTGTATTATGCCCTGACTTTGAAGTATGTATTTTAAAATCTTCTACATGATGAAATGGGAAGTCGCAGAAAGCATTCCTGCTGCTGACTGAAATACCGTGGCTGTCTCGAGGGAAAGCGCTGGTGCAGCTGGATGAGCTGCATGCAGAACTAGCATGGAACGCCATTTTTCTTTGGAAGAATGACTGACAGACTGTGGTTATTTAGACCTGAGTAGATAGCAGACATTTCATCATAAATGAACTAGATGAGTCTGTCCCTTCTAGGAAAACAATGGACGGTAATTGTTGCCAGTGATAAAATCAGAGATTCCAAGTAAAAAACAGACATTCAGAAAACTTGAATCTGCCCTTGCATGCTTGCCAGCCTCCCAATACTTAATCAGTTTTCTGATGTGATTGGTGGCGATGTTAATTAGTGTAATCTGTAAAATATGGTCAAATGAAATGTGTTAATGTTGGAAGGTCCACATCATTCAGGAACTGGTACATCCTAAGTGGCTAATACCTGATGTGTGCAAAACTGTACAAGGGCAAGAGATCCACCCTGAGTTCCAGAGACTCCAGTGGATTTTAATGTAACCAAATACCGAAAGTTCAGTGATAGGATTTCAGTTTCCATGTTGTTGATAACCTTTAAGAAATTGCCACTTTATGAGTTTTGGTGTGATATAAAAAAAAATCCCCATTTATCATAAAAGCCTATTAAAGTGCTATTCCCTTTCCCAACTACCTGTTTTTGTATACTTTAAAATAACATAGCACAACATATTGAATGTGGAAACAGAATAATTCAGCTACCCTATATGAAGCCAGGCATTAATGAGATTTGCAGAAAGGTAAAAGACTCACTTTGCTTACTTTTCTGGGGGGAAAGTAGGCTTATTTTTTATAAAAATATTCCATGTATATGTAAATATATTTGTTTTTTAAATTTGAATAAATATTTTTTTTAAATTCCTAGTTTTAATGTCTAACATTGACGTGAACACTGGCTTGCAGCGTCCGTGGCATTATGGATGAGATATGAGACAAATTCACATGGACTACCGAGTCCTGTGGAGGAAAAGGGACGGCACGGCTACTCTCTCAAGGGGAGAGTGCGCCGACCCTTGACAGGTTTTTATTGGGTTTCACTTTGCACAGGACTACAGGTAAAGTTCATTAATCATTGTCAGGCAGTAAGGATCAAACAATAGATAGCATACGAGAACCATGAGGGCTTATTTTGAGTCAGGGTCTGTTAGCTAAAGGGCTACAAAATTTTGGGAAACAAACTAATTTCCTGCTCCGACCCTTATCGTTTAATTGAGAGCATTCTTAGCAAAGCAGGTTTCACAGGATTTTACATATTCTTTCTCAGGCCCGATCACCCCAGGAACCCGCCCTTTCCAGCACAGAGCTGCACCGCCCTCTGTCATTGTTTCAGGCTTAAATCAGGCAGGGGAAGTAAGGCAGCCAAGAGATTAGGAGACTTCTTGCAGACAGAATGAGAACTCAGGCTATGTCAAAGCTGAGGGTCCATCACCCCATTTTGTTGTAGCCCCCCAAGTTTTTCCTTGAGGCCTCTATGTGATCGTGCCTGGCTTAGGTTGTTCCCCCCTTGGGGAATCTTACCCGTCATTGGCTAACCAATCAAGCTTTGGGGGCCAGTTATGGATAAAGCAAAAGTTGCAGAAGCGGTGCTCCTGCCAGGGAGATAAGCTTTGTCTCCTTAGTGGCTTATGGTCCAAAGGTTGCTCACTCAGCCTTAGCTGTGGGGAGTTACAGCTCCTGAAACCAGACAGGGCGGTTCCCAACATAACATGGTAAATATTGATAGAGATAACCTACATTAAACAAAAGCTCTTTGGGGGGTCTCAGTAATTTTCAAGTGTAAAGGGATCCTGAGACCCAAAAGTTGGAGAACCACGATTTCAAAGATGCCCGTTCCCAAGTTCTTCAGTATGCCTACTTCCATAAAACCAGTCTGCTTGAGGACATGCCTGCTTGAGGAAATGGTCTTTCATAGTGCTCCTTCCCTTTCATAAGGTGTGCCTCTTACCATCCTGAGTCTTATTAAGTAAGGTGCATTGTCTAATGTTGTAAAAATTACAGATGCTAATGGAAGACACAACTCAAAGTATTTTTCTTTTAATAATCTTGCCTTTGCCATTCCCGGAGAGAGTCATTTGATAGCAAAATAAAAAGGATGTTGGTAAGAAATACCAAGAGTATCAGGAAGATCCGTGAGAAAGTATCCAGCAGGACCTTACTTCATCCAGGCAGCAGGCTCACGACAATGCTTGATCATCTTTTTTTGTCTTCAAGTTCACTCTCTTCCTCTTTCCCCCATCCCTCCGTCCCTCCCTCTCTTTCCCTCTCTGTGGTACAGTTCAAAAGTAAGAAGGTTGTCGTAGAGAAATGCACTGTTGACACAGCATTTGAATTGAAAAAAATAAATTAGTCTCTTCCTTAGGAAAGTACATCTTATTTGAATGATTGGTTTAATAGTGAGGATTGACTTTGCACATTTAATTACATGGCAGGTGTTTTCCACAAGCTGAATAGGCTAGGTGCAGTTCCAAGGTTTTGATGAAAATATATTGAAAGCACATGATCAGATGTAAACATTTAATAAAAAATGTTGTGTTGACAAATGTACTGAAATATTTTAATAACCCAACCCTTTCTAATATTATCAGGTTTAGAACTTCTGCCTCAAAGTGGAAGAGGAACTGGTGTATTTAGCAGTCACCGGCTGAGTCTTGGTCTAAGCGAGTTCTGTTTTCTTTGTTTTTTTTTTTTTTTTTTTTTTGCAGTACCTCCTAGGAAGTGAGAAAGTGAATGACTCTAATTATGGGCAGCAGATCTGATTGCAAGTTAGGGGACTGGTGGTTTTTGCTTTTAACAAATGTGAAGAATCTAATTGACTTCACAGCAGATAAATCATTAAAAATAATTTCACCCCAATTTTTAATTTTATAAATATCACACCTATAGGAAAGTGGCAAGAAAAATATGATGAACAGCCTTATGTCTTTCACTCAGATTCCCCTATTGTGAAGATTTTGCCTCATTTTGTCTATCATCTATCATAATATAACAGTAATTATTCTTGATTTGATCTATTTGTCTGTCTACCATGATCACTTCTCCGCTGAAACATTTGAAAGTTGGATGCAAACATCTTGACACTTGATCCCTAAATACTTCCGTACTTATCTTCTGAAAATCAGGGCGTTTTCCGGTCCAGCAATACAGTGATCACACTCAGGGTATCATTTAACATGGATGCTTTTGAGACCCTAGGCCAGTTGTTTTGTAGATGCTCCTTAATTTGAACTTGTCTGATGGTTTCATCATAATTATACTCAAGTCAAATCTTTTCTATAGAAATACTATATAGGTGTAAAAAGAATTTTTGATAATCAAAATATGATATTTTCGCATATACTTGGAAGGAGGTAAAAGAAATTGAATAACATTCCTATCATATAAGTCCTTCCATTTTTCTCTACTCATTTAAGTATGGATTCTCAGCCCTTTTATCTGTAAAAACAAAAATAGGAATATAATATTCAGATGATGTATTATTGAATTGTACACTTGAAACCTGTATAATTTTATTAACCAATGTTACCCCGGGAAATTCAATAAAAAAGAAAAGGAATAGGAATAGAAATGAAGCCGAATCTATGTCATTCTACCGATGACATGAGAAATACTCATTTATTAATTTGGCTATAAAATATTCACCTGCTGAAAAGACATGAACTAATTGAAAAGAAAAAAAACCCTGAAGATGCAGTTCAAATAAAGCCTTACCTTTTGTTTAATTAGTTATATACTGAATTTTGTAATAACTCAATGAAAAATAGCAGATTATAGCAAGTTAAGTTGCAGGTAAATAGGTAATTAAGAAAATTAAAGATAGAAGCATAATTTTTGATATTGCAGAGAAGTATGATAGGATATTTAAAATTTTTCAAGCATATATTACATATACTTGAAAGTATATTACAGTAGAGCAAAATTATATTGAAGAAATGGAATGAAAATGTGAGTTTTATAAGAAAATTATAAAAATGTATAATTAGGTTAAAGAAGATTTTGTTAGTGTAAAAAAATACACTTATTGATTTTAGAGAGGAAGGGGAGAGGGACAGAGAGAGAAACATGATCAGTTGCCTCTCATACGCCCCTAGACCAGGGATCAAACCTGCAACCTAGGCACGTGCCCTGTCTAGGAATCGAACCGCCAGCCATCTGGTGCACTGGCTGACGCTCCAACCTTGCCACACTGGCCAGGGCTGTTAGTATGTTTTTAAAATGAGAGTTTGTGGGTTGTATGAAAACACTAAAGTATTTAGATTCGTTAGATACTTTTAAAAAGTGATGTAACGGTTTGACTTAAATATTTTAAATATTTACAACATGGTAGAATTTGCATGCTTTGGTAGCTATTTTAACTTTAAAATTGTTAAGTGTCAAAATAAAAATGTCCAAGGATGATATATAGTCTTCCTAAATTCTTTCATGGGTCACATGAGCCAAAAGTTTGGGGACCACTGTGTTCGAGTGGGCTAGAAGCAGGGAAGAGCTGCCGAGATTGTTTTGGGAGACTACATTGCTATAGGGGGCACCCAGAAAACCCAGAATTATCTCCTGGTGGGCGGGCCCTTTGTAGTAGAGGCTATATGAATGTTTTAGGAACCCATCTGTATCAGTGTACCAGCTAGAGTTTTTGAAGACTCTCACCACCTTTGCCCAATTCATGATAGGTGATTTACGAGTGCACCTGCCCACATGTGCTGAATGTTCAGCAGTTTTTTTATTTTTTAAAAAGACTTTATTTATTTATTTTTAGAGAGGAGAAGGGAGGGAGAAAGACAGAGAGAAACATCAATGTGTGGTTGCCTCCTGTGTGCCCCCAGCAGGGACTCGGCCAGCAACCCAGGCGTGTGCCCTACTGGGAATCGAACTGGTAACTCAGTCCACTGAGCCACACCAACCAGGACTGAATGTCCAGCAGTTTTTGACCCTCGTGCCCCACCCTTCCTATTCCTCCAATTTCACCCCAGCCAACTTTTTTTTGTTTTCCCAAATGAAAACATCCTCAAAGGGAAACATTTTGCTGATGTGGAAGATATGAAACAAAAAACTGGCAGAAGCACTATAAGCATCAAAATCTGTGAGTTCAAAAACTGTTTTGAGGAGTGGAAGAAATGTTTCGATAGGTGTATTGCATCAAATGGAGAGTGCTTTGAAGGTGACTGAAGTTTAAACATGTAAGAAAAAATACACAATTTAAAATAAATAAATTCAGGCTTTTTGGGGGTCTCCCCTTGTGTTGTCATGAAGTGTCAGGAAGTCAGGGAGAGGGCACCAGCTGGGGCAGCAGCTCCCCAAGTGACACAGTAAGTAACTGTACCTTTACAAGAAGGGGTCAGGATGCATTTCAAGGGAGCATTTAAACCCTAAATGGCAATACTGAAATGCCTGGGAGACAACATTAAGTTTTTGGCTTTGATAAAATGCTGATTAATAGAACACTGCATGACAGGATTTTATCCACCCATTTATTTACTAATAATGTGCGTTAATTTATGATCACCCAAGAATATGGTTGTGTGATGTGATATAATACACTTTGAGGAAAAAGAAACATTTTCATCTGTGACACTTTACAGGCAGCCCTTCGGAGCATGTGACTAGTCTGCATGTCATCTTGTGAGGACCTGTGTGTGTGTGCACATTTCCTGGTGTGTGCGAGATGGGAGTGGGTGAGATAAATATCACGGAGCTCCCCACTACATGCCCGACAACGCGTGAGTTGTCTTATTTAGACAAAGCACTCTGAGGTCATTAGCATGTCAGGATACAGGTAAAGGCAATACAGAAGTCAGGTGATTTACTGTGGGTCATAGAACAAGAGAGAGAGTTGGAAATTCTCCATACCCAAAGCGGGTGTTCTTGGCTGAAACTCCATTGCTTTCTGTGCGGCAGCAACTTTGCCTTTGGGCGTGTGGATGATGTGTGGGGGACTTTGACTCACATCCCAAGAACTAAATTAAGGACCACATTGGATTTAATTGATAGTTATTTTTACACGTGCCATTTAAGAACAAGTGAAAGAAAGAGCAGACTTTTCAGTCTCTATAAAGATAAAAATAAAGTTTTACCAGGTGAAAGTGTAATATACATGGGGCTTTTAAAATAAATTGTCCCTATTTTTTCAATTAATCTGTATAATTTAATTAAATGTTGGTGTTTTAAGGCATTACAGCAAATGCCCTGAAGATTTTTTAAATATGAGAGACTATTAAAAGTAAAGCAAAACTTAAACATTAAAAAAGTAGAGCTCCTGAGGCCAATCAAAATGTGTTTTCTTTGGCTACAGCTACTGAAAACTTAAACAGCAGAACAAAACAATCTGTGAAGGCAAAGAAACACATGTTTTCCGCGCGGGCTATGAACCGAAGTGTCGCAGGTTCGATTCCCAGTCAGGGCACATGCCTGGGTTATGGGCCAGGTCCCCAGTGGGGGCCATGCAAGAGGCAACCACACATTGATGTTTCTCTCTCTTTCTCCCTCCCTTCCCCTCTCTAAAAATAAATAAATAAAATCTTAAAAAAAAAAGAAACACATGTTTTCCTTTATTTCCTTTTTTTACAAAGGTAAGAAGAGGAAATTATGTGTCATGCCATGAGAGAGTCTTCCAGGCATGCGACAAATACAGATTATAGCACGGTGAATGCCTGTGTTCCTACAACCCAGTGTAAGAAATGAGAGATTAAAAAAAACAAAACAAAAAAAACAAAGCAAAACAAAAAAACAGTGGAGTCCCCTGGGTGTTTCTTTTCCTCTGAAATCTCTTCTTTTCCCACAGAAATAGCCACTTTCCTGACTTTGAAGTTATTTCCACACATTTAAAAGTACTTTTTACGTATGCTTGCACATGTGTTTGCATGTAAAATATAGGATTGTTTTGTAGACTTTAAAACCATGGTTTTGTGAAGTGGTATCATCAGTGGAATCTGCGGCTTGCTGTTTTAGCTCAGCTTTATTTTGTTGAGATTCTCACATGTTGATATCTGTTGCTATATGACCCCTCCATTTCAACTGTAATGTAATAAGTATTGATTTATTTGTTCTTCTGTCCGTGGAAATTTTGCTGTTACTGTAGTGCTGCAATAAACGGTGTTGTTCACGTCTCGGTGCACATAGAGGGGAATCTGTGTAACGTGTCTCCTAGGCCTAGAGGTGCTGTATTGAGAGGCGTGCATGTCTCTCCCAGGTGTCGCTAACAGCTCTGCAGAGTGGTTGTCTGATCTCTCCTCTTGCCAGCAGTGAATAAGAGTCTGTTGCTCAGTCTTCATCATTTCTACGTGTTGTCAGACTTTAAAACTTTTGCTAATCTGGCTGGTGTGAAATATCTCTTTTTTTTTGGTTAAAAAAATCAATTTTATTAAGATATTATTTACATAAAATGAAATGCGCTCATTTTTAAATGCCATGTTTTGCTGTGTATAACATGCTCCTGTGTATTATGCGCACCTACATTTTTGGCCTAAACTTTCATGAAAAAAATCTTTCATTTTAATTTTTAATCAATTTTTAAAAAGATTTTATTTACTTATTTTTAGAGAGAGGGGAAGGGAGAGAGAGAAACATCAATGTGCAGTTGCCTGTTGCACGCCCCCAGTGGGAACCTGGCCTGCAACCCAGGCATGTGCCCTGACTGGGAATTGAACCAGACACCCTTTGGTTCACAGGCTGGCACTCAATCCACTGAGCCACACCAACTTGGGCTTTAACAGATAAATGTTCTGTGACTATTTTCCTCTAGTCTCTGGCTTACCTATTCATTTTCACTGTACTGAAGTTTTAAAAATTTTTTTGAAGTTTTAAATTTTGATAAAGTCTAATTTGTCAGTATTTTCTTTCACGGTGACTGCTTTTGTGTCCTGCATAGGAAAGTTTGCCTCTGCCCAGTAACAAAGATGATTCCTGTGTTTTCTTCTGAAATCTTTACGGTTTTAGCTTTTACCTTTAGGACTATTTTCCTTCTCATTAATTTTAGTGCATGGTATGAAGGATGGTAATGCATTATTTCTAATTTTTAAGAAATCAACACAACAAATGCATATTTTCTCATAAGTATTTTATGAGACTGATAAAACAGCTGCACTCACTAATGCAATTTAGTACACCATTCATTTATTCAAACAACATTTGTTAAGTGTCATAACTAGGCCAACATAGTGACTTAAAAGAGATCCACACACACACGCAGAGCCCAGTTCTCCCCCTGCCCGGGGGGCCACAGCGAGCGTACAGCCAGGACACTGTGTGATCTGCACTGTGCTGGAGATACCTGCTGGCCATCTGGGGGACACGGGAGAAGCCCTGCCATGCTAGGAACCTAGAAAGCCTTGAGGCTTTCCAAGGGTGGTGATGCTTCAGCTCAGACTTGAAGGTCTGATTGCTATTAGCCAAGAAAGAGGGAGAGAGGCGCAAAGGCCAGAGGCCTGAGAAAATCTTCCATCGGAGCAGATGGTCCAAAGCAGGAGTGGCGTGAGCGTGATATGGAGCCTTGGATGACCTGATTGTGAACTCAGCTTTTATCTGATGATGGTTGGGAGTCAGTAACTTGCGACGGGGAGCTGGGAATTGTCGCTTTTAGTGCTGTGAATGTTTTATAAAACGCTTAGCTTGTTGTTTGAAAAGACCTTACAAGTGGATATTTTAAACTGTCCCTATAATTAATTTTTTTAAATTTTTATGCGTGTGTTGGGAACTTTGTATGTGAAGAAGTATCATTTATGTTCTGAGGTTTGCATTTGAGTACCTGGTACACAGTAATTAAGCAAAAATAACTAAATTGAGCTCTGGACATATTATTTACCTGTGATTGGAAAATAGCCAATAGCCCTGGATGGTGTGGCTCAGTGGATTGGTTACCAGCCTGAGAATCAAAGGGTTGCTAGTTCAATTCCCAGTCAGGGTATATGCCTGGGTCGCAGGCCAGGTCCCCAGTAGGGGCATGTGAGAGGCAACCCCTCACTGATATTTCTCTCCCTCTCTTTCTCCTTCCTTTCTTCTCTGTCTAAAAATAAATAAATAAAATCTTTTAAAAAGTAGCAAGTAATGATATTAGCATGAAATACCTCACTTTAGAAATACCATTCTTTTGAAATTCATTTTCTGAACGGCTCTTTAGGTAAAAACTATTTTGACATCAAAATAATATAATGCTATTACAGAAAAAGAATACATATCAGGTTTTAAACATGATCTTGTCTGAAAAGGAAGATGGTCTCTCCATATTCCTTCTAGTTTCATAATTCTTTTACTAATGAATTGCCAATTAAATAAAAAGGGAGTAGAACCCATCTGGTAGTTATAGGGAATGGGAACGGATTAATTCTCATGAAGAGACTGGTTTTCTTGTAGCATTATTTAGATGAATTTGTGTTCACGTCGGGTAGTGGTGAAGGTGCTGGGAGAGATCGCTGCACCTGCAGGGGGAAGGGGGCCCACTTGGAGTGGAGACCGCAGGTGGCCTGCAAAGGCGGGAACTGATGGATGCCCTCATCTCTGGGGAGTGTTTTAGAAGTAACCATCAGAGCCATAGATTTTGGGACTCTGCACTGGTGTGACCACCTGGGATACCACAGTCTTCTAAAAAACACATTCTTTAGCATCAGGTGAAGAGAAACTACTCTGATGGCCTTGACTTTGAGAGCCTCAGGTGAGTCATACAGAACCACGGTGGTTTCTGCACAGTCGGCCCAGAGCCAAAGTCCTCGCCTGCAGGGTAACGCACACGGTGATGCATGTCTGCTGAGTGCTGGGCGTCAGCTCCCGTGCTTGTCCCCTTGACTCTCCGCCCTTCCCAGCCAGCCAGTGGCAGGGCCTTGTCGAAGGCTTCTGGCATCTGTGCCGCACCGTCTCCTTCCGTTTCCTTCCCATGCTCCCCCACTCATTTGGGCCTTCCATTTTGTCGCCTGTGTACTGGCCTCCTGACTGTGCTCGCGCCCCAGTCATCCCATTACCTCCGGCCTGATGGCTGTTCCCACAGCACACTTGGCCTCTTCTCCGCCCGCCGGCCTGGCGATATGCCTGGCACATAGTAACCTCTTAAGAAATGCTTATTGAATGAATGAAGCCACCTGTAGCCAAATCTTTAATGGGTTCCCTTTGCCTTTGAAGCTGAATTTGGCTCTCAAAACCCATCAGCTTTGCCATAAGGCTTCAGTGTACACACCCAACCATAATTCCCGCAGTCACCCCCTCTTCCCACTGCACACCTCACTTTGCAGCCAAGCCAGGCCCCTCATTCTCCGAGCACTATGGTGCTTTTCTGCCTGCCTGCCTCTTCTTTTTCCCACGGTCACTGCTTGGTGTGTGGCCTTTATGTTTGTGTTTGAATATTTTAGTGGGCCCCTAAGCAGACCATCTGTCTTCAGTCTGTCCCCCAGCAGAAATGTTCACGCTGCCCACCCAGCATCCCAGCCAGGCCACGGACTTAGCCTGCAGTGTGTTTGTGAAATAGGGATAATGCAATAGCGACGACCAGCTTGTGGGCCCTGAAGAATAATAATAACATATATAAGTTATCCTTTTATATAAAATAAGATAGTATTCTTTTTAAAAGATTTTATTTATTTCTAGAGAGAGGGGAAGGGAAGGAGAAAGAGAGGGAGAGAAACATCAATGTGTGGTTGCTTCTCGTGTGCCCTTTACTGGGGGACCTGGTGTGCAACCCAGGCATGTGCCCTGACTGGGTATCGAACCAACGACTGTTTGGTTATATAAGTTATTTTTAAAATCATATAGTTAATACTTGTGAGAGAATCATAGATGCTTTTGGTTTAAAAAAGTGGATTGATTCATACTTTTGTAACCCTGTACCTGCTAATCTCCCTCTTTCTCCTTGAATAACCACTGTTAATAACCCGGCTTCTTTTCTGGGTCATATTTACCTATATATATGACATGGTATATTGAAAACATCAGCCTCATCGCAGTTATTTCAATAAATGGCACCCATGATTATTGCCATCAAATCAACTTTGGGCTCCAACTCACCTTTCCGTCTTTATTATCTTTATTACCTGCTACCTCCCTTAGGCGGCTGCTGCTTCTTTTTTTTTTTAACTTTTCAAATGTAATTGCTTTCACTACATCAAATTTACCCAGCACTTTCCTGACTTTGCTTGTGCTGGTTTTTTTCAGAATACAGGGTGAGACAAAAGTAAGTTTACAGTTTTGAGTGCCTGAAACACAGAGTTTACTCTTGGATTATTATTTATTAATTATTGTGTTATTTTCCATACAAACAACTCTAAACCTACCTTTGCCCTTCCCTGTAATTAAATTGCCACTTTATCAAAGAAGCCTCCCATTAGCCCCTAGATGAAGGGAAACTATTCCTTTTCTGAACTCAATGTACGTTGATTACAGCATTTATCACTGTCTTCATTTTATATTTGAGTTTATACAGATAAGGTTGTTGTCAGGAGGGGATGTCTTACCTTTCACTAAGTTGTCAACTTTTGTTGTTATTTTAAAGTTTTTGTTTTGAAATAACTTGATACTTACAAGAAGTTGCAAAAATAGTGCACAGAATTCCGATGTACCCTGCATTCAGCTTGCCCAGTAGTAACATCTTAGTAACTATAGTTAAGGTCTGTCTTTAATTCATCTTTGTAGGCCTTCTGGTGACTCTGAAGAACCTAGTATACAGTAGGCACTTATAAGCTTTATTGTTTGGTAAATGACTGTGTGCTCCATGAGCTTGGAATCACATCCAAGTTAATGGGGATATTTGTCCCATCCTTACCCCAGAACTGGCCGGAACTGGCCTGTCTCAACAGACCCGACACACCTCCTTTGTGAACACTTGGTTGACCTACCAGGCAGGAAGGATGAGAGAGGGTTCTGGAACATGTGCCCACATCTGAGATTCATTTCAAAATAACAGTTGAGGAGGGAAGTGGCTGTGGGCGTGGAATTGGCTGTATGCTGATGGCTGATGGGGCTGCGTGCTTGCTGGTTTGTGATACCGTTCTGTTTTCTTTTGTATGATGAATGGTCTCAATTCCCCATCTCAAAGAGTTAAAAACTGCCACACTGACAAAGCATCATCACCATTTCTTTCTTAGGTTTTAGAATTCATCTCTGCTAAGTCACACTTAGTAGATATATACATACTACAGGCATACCTCATTCTATTGCGCTTTGCTTGATTGTGCTTCAAAAGGTGTTGGTTTTTTTTTTTTTTTTTTTTTTTTTTTTTTTTTTTTAACAAACTGAAGGCAAGATCCTCCACCAGCAAAACGATTACATCTGGCTTTATTGCGATACTTGCTTTGTTAGGGTGGTCTGGGACCAGGCCTGCAGTGTCTTTCAGGTATGCATGTACCTCGGGTTCTACCAAAATGCACTTAATTCATGTTTTGGGGTTGAAAATAGAATCTATTATGCCAGAAAGAGACTGAGGAGGTAAGGATTATTTGGAGTAATTGTCTAGGAGTTTCCACAGAAACACACTGATCTTTGATGGAGATTGATGTACAGTGATCAGCCCCCTGCGGTAGCAGAGTGAGTGCTGGGGTCCTTGGATACACAGCTGAGAACTTGGTTGTTTCTTTGTAGAGGGTCGTCGGTCCCTGTTCATCTGTTAAGAAAGTATATGGATCTGGTGCTGTGTTGGCCAAAACAGAAGTCAGAGGAAAGACAGAGGAGAAACTGCGGTGCAGGGAGGAGGTGCAGAGCCCAGTTTATTCAGGCACGGGAGGGAGCGCAGGTCCCTGCCTGCCGCGGGAAAGGCAGAAAAGGCAAGGACAGCCAGAGGCGGGGGTTGGAAGGAGGGGCAATCCTGCAGAACACTTCTCTGTACTCTGGTATTTTCCAGGTAATTTCTGAAAAATGTCAGTTTTGATCCATTCATGGGTTAAGAACCGACAGGTTGAAAAATGCTGCTGTTTGACACGTATCATTTAATATTAACACTGAACATTGTCATAAAATAATTAGTCTTTTCTAAGGTTCCTTAGAACTTAAAAACCCAGTAGATCCAAGTTTCATTACATGTGCCACTGTCGTGTTTTAGCTGTGTGACCTTGGAAAAGGTGTTTAACTTCCCAGCCTCAGTTTTGTCGTCTGTCAAATGGAGAAAGTAGGGGAAATGCCCACTTCTTGGAATTCTCAGAAAGGATTAAATGAGATGATGTCTGTGAAGTGCCCAGCACAGTGCCCAACTGAAAAGCCTCAGTAAGTGGTAAATATTTTTGTCAGCCTTGAGTCCATGATCTTCCATAAGTTGGGGCCTCTAAGGACTCAGAATGGGCTTCCAAAAATATGTTCCCTAGTTATCTTCTTTAGTTCTTTTTTTCTATTTGTTTTTCGAGGCAGTAACCTTTGGGAGTACCCAACTGTTGGCTCTGGCGCTCAGGAAACAGCACTCAGTTTTCCAGCAGTCGTCGGTGGTGGCGTTGGCAGGAGTGCCATTGGAAACATGGGGGATTTTGGCAGGCTTCGTGGTGTGTGCTGTTGGAGACTGCCTTGGCAAAGTCCTCGGTGAGAGAGGGATGCCTAGACTTCCTACTCATTCATCCCTTTAGTGTGGCATTCTGGCTAACCTGCATCTGACTTGGGGGTGGGCAGGGAGAGCCCAGGGGGCTTCGTTATAGAGGAGTTTACCCCTTTGAAATTCTCTTACTGAGGGATCATTCTGCACCTTGTGGGTTTCCTCCTTTTTAAGCTGAACAACTTTGGCTGCTGTTCGAAATAATTAAACAGAAAATGTTCTGGTATTTCTGGCACAATTAGAAATTTTACTCTGCTTAATTTAATAGAATCTTAGGACTTCATTGCCAGGCACGCCCTTAGGAGATCAATGCAACTCTGCCACGGGAGAGGCGAGGGTCCTCCCTTACAGCAGGAGCAGGTGCAATGCTCTTGCTCACGTCCCTTGTCCCTTCACGTTAGCTGGTGAACTGGTGACATTTTAACCATAGTCACTGTAAGAAAACCATTACTGTTACTGCTATGTGCGGATCTTACTGTATTTACCAGTTTATTACCTAGGATTGCAACCCATTTAGAAATCTCAGTGGCTTAACCCAGCAATGATTTATTTGTTGTTCACATATTGGGTCCAATCAGAGTCAGGTTCTTCTCCGCGCAGACGCTTGGGGACTTGAGCTCATAGGGGCCCCGCCGTCTTGTAGCCATTTCGGAGGACACAGGCCTTCCAGGTTGCCATGGCAGGGAAGAGAATCAGTGCTCATTCTGTGCTCCTGCCCCAGAGTGACAGAATCATTTGGCATACAGCTCATCTGTCAGACCTGGTTATATGACCTTGCCTAACTGCAAAGGGGCTGGGAATGTGGGGGACATAGGGAATATTTGATGAGCATTACCAGGGAGAAGTGTTATATGGTTTTATATATATATATATATATATATATATATATATATAGAGAGAGAGAGAGAGAGAGAGAGAGAGAGAGAGAACAAATGCACCTTCTTCTTTCGATCTGTCAAGTTTCATTACTCCCAGTTTTCTAAGCCACCAGGTTCACAGAGGCTGTCATGGCAGCAGCTTTTCCTGATACTCTGGTGGGGACAGGGAAGCACCGCCAACCGCAGAGTAGTGGGGTCCATGAGCAGAGGGACAGATAATGCAGATTATGTGACTTTAGCTGCTGACTTTGTGTGGTAAGCTTTTGCCCCTGAAGGTACCAGATCCTAATCCCTGGAACCTGTGGGTGTTGTCATACATGGCAAAAGGAGTGGTTCAGATGTGGTTAAATTAAGGCTCTTGAGATGGTGGGATTATCCTGATTATCCCACCGGGCTCTAAATGCTGTCACTTGCATCTCCATAAGAAGCAAGCAGGGGGAGATCGGACACAGTGACAGAAGAGGAGAAGGCAGTGGGGCCCTGGAGACGGAGATTATGTCAGCTGGCTGCCAGCCAGGGAATGCCCACAGCCACCAGAGGCTGGAAGAGGCAAGGAGTAGATTCTCTCCTAGAGCCTCCGACGGAAGTGTGGCCTCCTAAGGCTCGGTATTGGCCCAGGGATGCTGATTTGGCACCTCTGGCCTCTAGAACTAGGGGGAAATACTTTACTGTTGTTTTATGCCATCAAATTTGTGGTAATTTTTAACAGCAGCCACAGGACAGTAATCTACTTGGGTTTCCGGGGTCTTGGTGGTCAATGGCTGTCGCTTTTATAGACAGCACCCTGAGGGTTTGGTGACTGGCGTGAAGACTGGGAAACTGGGTAAGCTGGGAAATGGGCTGAGAGGGAGCATTTTCTTTGTAGTCTCTGTTTTCACATTAAAATTTTTTTTTAATTATTTATTTCTTTTAGAGAGGGGAAGAGAAGGAGAAAGGGGGAGAGAAACATCAATGTGTGGTTGCCCCATGTGCTCCCCCGACTGGGGACCTGGCCTGCAATTGAGGCATGTGCCCTGGCTGGGAATTGAACCAGTGATCCTTTGGTTCACAGGCTGGCACTCAATCCACTGAACCACACCAGGGCTGTTTTCACCTTTTAAATTTGAACTATGTGAATATACTGCCCGTTCAAATAATAAACAAAATTGATCTTTCAAGCCCCGCGACTGCCACAATAGGGGGAACATGGTTAATTTTATGTGTTCATTTCCCCGGGTAACTTCCAGTGCCATTTGTGTTCTGTGACGTGCACTTTGAGGAATTCTATACAAAATGTTGCCCCATGGGCCTTACCATCTCCCCTACTCCAGTTTCTTCTCTCTCTCTCTCGTACTTTTGATGTTTGGGCCTAGGTCAGAGATAGGAAAGAATTGTGGAAAAACATGAATGGTGCTGTAATAATTATAACTTACTTTAAATCTAAAAATGTAATTTAATTAAAAATTACCTCAGAATTACCTCTTATTCTGGATCAAGGCTTCCTGACTGGTGTGCTGCGATTTCATTTTCCCAGCCTCAAGACTGTGGGCTGGGGCCAGAGTGGCCAGAGCCCCCAGGCAGGCGGCTTTCGCTTTAAGAATACAACCCCTCGGTGCTGGTACATTATGTAAACATTACCCTCAGTTTCAGTGTGTGCCGTGATGTGGAAAGGTTGGTAAATACTGCTCTAGCTAACGTGCAGCCTTTAAAAAATGTATGTTGCATAAAAATCGCTATGGAAAGCAAACAGGGTCTTTGGGAAAATTCATTCTAGTGGCTGTTTTGCTCCAGTGCAAGACTCCTCAGCCTTGTTTGCACTGTGACAGCCCCGGGGACGGTGCGGCCAAGCCCAGAGAGCTGGCTCGGCCTCATGTTTCCCACACCAAGCCTACAGGCAGAGTTGGCAGAGTACCATTTTGAGAAATGATCTTGCGTTCACTGTAATTTACCAAGAAATACATCATTGAAAACTTGGGTACGCCTGCTGTACAGGAACAAAGTCCTCTGACCACTGTTGTAACTGACATCACAGCTGAGAATCGGTGCCCTCACAGGGTACGTAATATGTCATATTGAGGCTGACTGAGTTATAAGTTCATTTCAATTTCAAGAAGTAAGAAATAGCCCTGGCTGGTGTAGCTCAGTGGATTGAGCGCGGGCCTGCGAACCAGAGGATCGCGGTTCGATTCCCAGTCAGGGCACATGCCTGGGTTGCAGGCCAGTTCCCGGCAGGGGACACATGAGAGGCAACCGTACATTGATATTTCTCTCCCTCTCCTTCTCTCCTATCCTTCCCCTCTAAAAGATAAATAAATAAATAAATAAATAAATAAATAGAAAGTGAATTACTTAAAAAAAAAAGAAGTAAGAAATAGATTTTAAGTATTAATGACAAGCAAAACAAAAAAATCAGTGGTTTTACATGCAGTATATAAATAAGAACTTTCTCAAGTTTAATTTTCATTTGAGCTGTAATATTTGTTGTTTTGTTGCGTCCTGGTGGGTCTGATGATGTTGGTGATGCTGTCTGTCCTTTATGTTTTTTGGAATAAGTAACTGAATTAATATGTTAGTACAGTACTGTCTGAAAAACTCTAAAAGCTGTTAAAATGCTTAAAAATAAAATGATCGATTCTTCTTTTGTTCTCTTGACAGGATAATTGAAGCCATCTGCATAGGTTGGTTCACTGCAGAGTGCATCGTGAGGTTCATCGTCTCCAAAAACAAGTGTGAGTTTGTCAAGAGACCCCTGAACATCATTGACTTGCTGGCAATCACACCGTATTACATCTCCGTGTTAATGACAGTATTTACGGGCGAGAATTCCCAACTCCAGAGGGCTGGAGTCACCTTGAGGGTGCTTAGAATGATGCGGATTTTTTGGGTGATTAAGCTTGCCCGTCACTTCATTGGTCTTCAGACACTTGGTTTGACTCTCAAACGATGTTACCGAGAGATGGTTATGTTACTTGTCTTCATTTGTGTTGCCATGGCAATCTTTAGTGCACTTTCTCAGCTTCTTGAACATGGGTTGGACCTGGAAGCATCCAACAAGGACTTCGCCAGCATCCCTGCTGCCTGCTGGTGGGTGATTATCTCTATGACTACAGTTGGCTATGGAGATATGTATCCTATCACAATGCCTGGAAGAATTCTTGGAGGAGTTTGTGTTGTCAGTGGAATTGTTCTGTTGGCATTACCTATCACTTTCATCTACCACAGCTTTGTGCAGTGTTACCATGAGCTCAAGTTTAGATCAGCTAGATACAGTAGGAGCCTCTCCACCGAGTTCCTAAATTAATGCATTGCAAATCCAGTCTTGCAAACACTTTCTTTGGTAGAAAGAGTTGATGCTCCTTCACATTTATGTGTTTCTTGCTCGGCAGGCACTGCAGTGTGGTACTGTTATCATCTCGGTAGGGTAAAAGCTATCCTTCCCAGCTGAAGGGATAAAACAGTTTACTTATTATGGAATAAATAGGATTGAGACTGCAAAGGAGAAGTGATGATCTCTAGGGTTAATTTTAGGATCTTATTTTATTTAGACTTGTCTCCTTCTTGCCTTGAACAATACACTTTTTCTGTTTTAAAGTATATTATTTGAACATTCTAAAATGGAAAGCTACTATTTTCCAAATGTTTTTCCATCTTATGAATTCAGAAGAAGCTTGGAAGTTATGGTGTTTTTTTGTTGGAGAGTAACATTTTCATTTCTAAATGTTTTATAATCTCTCATATCAATGTCAGAAGTATCTTGGAAACATATGTCACATGCGGGAACTGTTTAACAAATACTTTAAAAATTTGGCTGAAATTAAACTGTATAATGGAGCTAGATACAAGCAAGAATAGTATTTGGAAAATTTTTCCAGCACATTTCTCAATTCTCAGATTTATTTTTGTTGCTATTATTTATTTAATCACTTAGCTTCATGAAGCTTGAGTATGTCCTCACTTTTTCATTTTGGATTTTTAAAATCTTTTTACTGTGAAATGACTCTTTTAAAAGAGTGTTTTAGAATGAAGAGAGCTTGTATTAGTTAGCATTTTATTGGAGTTATTTTATTTGAATTCATTGCTAGGTGGTAATTGACCTTATATCCCAATGTCCAAACAACAACATTTTCACATAAAAATGATAATAGAAGAAGTTTGATATTACAGCCTATATTTTTCTTCTGTTCTTTTTTCAACTGAACAACATGGATTAAGCCTTACCAGGTGAAAGGTTATCTATGTACATCAAAGTCATGCTTAGATGTTGTCACTGGGTTGTCGTAAACACAGAAATGAAATATTTTCTTACTCTTGGTTGCTGTGTAGCTTAGCCATTGTAAGCCATCTAAAAGCAATGAATATATAACTATTTGATCTGATCTTCACCATTGTGAATTCTGGCTACACCAACACTTCTTGCAACAATATTGAATAAGATACCACATTAATCTAGCTAGATTATTAGGACTAGATGTAAAACTGATGACTGTTTAGTGCTAAATTTTAGCAAGGTGAACTAAGACTTTTGCCTTGTTAACCAGCTGCCATAAAGAAGTCAGTGTATAGACATGAAAAATTAAAGTCAGAGATTAATGAATAATTTAATATTGCACACTGTAATCTAGTGGCGGGGGGCAGAGAGAGGATGGCACTTTGATATATTTATCAGAGAACGGGTCGCCAGAATTGCTCTTTGAAGGAATGTTAGCCATCGTCGAGTTCAGACCTCACCTGGTACAGGCGGGAAACCAGGGAAGCGAGGGCACGATGTGAGGGAGCACGGGCTAACACCTGGATCTCTGAGAATGGAGTCCAGCAGGCTGTTCTCCACGAACTCTGGGTTTTGAGAAGCCACACTTCTTTGCCATTGCCATTGCGGAGGGGACACTAGCAAAACTTTTCCTTTTCCCCAGGTTCCTGATTTATGTGATATTTTGGCCATTAAGAAGCTCACCCCATCTTTCCTACTATTGCACAGTGGTACGCTACCCATTACATACTCAAAATAAATTATATTATTTATTGAACATTTATTGTATTTTAATATATTTGAAATAAATAGCATGTATTTATTTTTTTCCTTACCTATTTGGATTAAGGCTTTGTGATTTATGCAAATAATATGTAGATGACAGCATCCCGATACGACTAATTAAGATACAATAGCCATCCATTTTGCTGACACAAGGAACTCTTCACGGGAATACCATGTCTTTTTTTTTTAACATTTATTTTTTAAAAATATTTTTTTATTTATTTTTAGAGAGGGGAAGGGAGAGAGAAAGAGAGGGAGAGAAACATCAATGTGTGGTTGCCTCTCATGCATCCCCAACTGAGGACCTGGCCCGCAACCCAAGGCATGTGCCCTGACTGGAATCAAACAGGTGACCCTTTGGTTCCCAGTTTGGCGCTCAGTCCACTGAGCCACACCAGCCAGGGCAGGAATACTATGTCTTTTCTTTCCCAGATAAATTATAAATACCTTGAGGACTCGGATGCCCTTTTTTGCACACACCTTTCATATTCTCACAATGTCTATGGCAGATAGGGGCAGAAACTGTTCACTGATTTGGGGGGAGAAACATCTGTGTGCAGAGGCAGGAGAAGCAAATTCCTATACGTGTACCTGTACAGCCACATGGGTGAATACACACGTGGACTGTGAGACTGCCCTCAAGTAGCAAGTGAGAACTCTCTCGTTGGAGACGCCAGACTTTTCATAAAGGAGCATGCTAGGTAAATTCTAAAGACAGTTCAGCTACCCAGTAGTTACTAAGAATGAACAGAGCTTTAGCACAAAACCCTGGGAAGTCCTTTAGCCTAAGGCGGACAGGAACGGTTGACGTCCCAGTGTCCAGTCAGGACCCAGGAACCTTGTTCTCAGCCTTCTGGTTCCATGTTCTCTGGACATGCTTCTTGTTTGTTTTGTGACATTAGAAGGCATGAGTGATTTCTTTAAAAAATATTTTCTTTGCGGCCTCTTTTTATAGGTCAAATAAGAAGCAAGTATTTCTTTTAGATACCCTAGATGTCAGGAAGGAGGGCTTGGGACCAATGTGTAGGGAACTTAGGTTTTCTATAGAGTTTTTACATTGCAAAACTTCAGTTATGTACCCACTCACGTATACACAAGTAAGTGCAGTTCATAGTTATCACTGCAGTATTTAGAAGGTGCAGGTTGAAAAATGTCATAGCTGGATAGGAAGTAACATGGGTTGAAGCTTTAATGGAATGTTCTGGAGAAGTGCCATTTTGGTCAGGGAAGCTTACACACACTTCCCTGTTTGTTCAGCACGCTTCCGTATGGTGTTTTGCTTCCTGCCTTTTCAGACCCATCTGCACTCAAAGGATGGTGTATCAGTTCTGCCCCGAAAGTAAATTAATGATTTACTGCTCTGTGCTGTGGAGCCTTCCCAAGGCGGGTGCAGCATGATTACATGGTCCCGTCCTGTGATTAACATTGTTTCCTTTTAGCAATTCCCCACTCGTGCCAAAACATTTAAACATTCCCAATTTGTTTAAAAAGATTTTATTTCCTTATTTCTTAGAGAGAAGGGAAAGAGAAAGAGGGAGAGAAATATCACAGTGTGGTTGCCTCTCATGTGCCCCTCCACGGGGGCCTGACCCTCAACCCAGGCATGTCCCCTGACTGGGAATTGAACCAACAACCCTCTGGTTCGCAGGCGGGCATTCAATCCACTGAGCCGCAACAGCCAGGACATAATAAGCACTTGAAGTTTTGATCATCAGTGTAGATGCAGTTGCCAGTTTACTATTTAGGCAATTGAATTCAACAGTCTGCATTATTCTATAATTTAAATAAATTAATTTTAAGTAACTTTGGTGAGAAATCTTTGATTTATATTAAAAAGTACTAACACTATATCAAGTACAGTGAAAGCATTAATGACATTTAGTGGATGAAAGCCAGGGGAAATAAGTATTATTTGGGTTTCACCTACTACAACTAAGTAATGCTATGTCATTTATATCTGAACTATTGCTCTTTATTTATGCAGCATTGTATTAAAATTAAAACTAAAATTTCCCATAATTTTGTATGAGGTAAGTTTTTTCCCCCGTAGATTTCCGTTATTTCAATCCTTTTGAAATAATCCTGTGACTCTGCCCACGACACAGTAGAGGACGTCTGTAGGGTGTATTGTTGTGTTTTTTTTTAAGGAAGTATAAGTAATGACAGGTATTTTTTTTCTGTATTAATATGCAAGGATTTGCTTAACTTACACATTGCTTTTTATTGGGTGTTAACAAGCTTGATCTTGCAGCTTTGATGGAATTCCATGGCCTCTGCAATACAGAGCGCAGGGGAATTCCACGTCCCGAGTGGAGAGCAGTGTCTGAGTTCTAACTCTGGAACTCTGAGCTGGAGAGACGTCTCCGTGTGTGTGTGTGTCCATAGCTATATGTATATTTGTCTTCTTTCCTTAGCCATGGCCGCTCTTGCACTGTAAACACTCGGAAGTAAAATGCGACATTATGAAATCGCTGTAAGGCTTTGCTTCCAGGTCCAGAGAGCGGTTTATTTTTTGTTCATAGGACGGAATTGAAAAGTTTAGATTTCTTTACTCTGAGATAAACTGCCTAATTTTGTAAATGTATCTATTCAGAAAATTTTACCATTTGCAAGTTTTTTAAAAAAAATAATACAAACGATATCTTGCTTATGTAATTTAAGGGAAGTCACCTTTTATTACCTTCCAGTCAACTCAGTTTAAAAAGATCAGGTAGAAATTGAGCATATGTATGTTTGTATTTTTTTCTTAACATTTTAAAATTTGTGATTTTTTTTCTGTGCTGTAGTGCAAGGCAGAGATAAGAACACTGGCAAGAAATACTTAGGTGCATCCCACTTTTTGTATTAAATAGGTTTCCAGTCATTAGGGTGAAAAGAAAAAAGATTTGAAACATAATATTTCATGTACAGGAACTCAGGGAATTCTTTCAACCTCTGAATCATCCTTCCATTCTGTTACTGTCCCCTGAAGTGTGTGTTTTTCTATTTGATTTTTCAAATACATAAGCATGAGGTCTCTAGGGAAGGACATATCTGCATGAGGATCAGAATCAGATCAAATTATTGAAAATCTGCTGTGTATGACATCAGATTATAACACTGGACTTCATAATGAAGACTTTTATCAACTATTAATAATAAAAGGCATGGTTTTCTGGTCCCCACAAAAGTTTTTGGAGGGGTGCCTGGGGATGGTAGGTGGATATCTTCTTTTTATTACCTGTGTTAAATCTTGGCTGCTTTTCCCTCCCTCACCTGAGCGACCCCGCTCCTAGTCTGTGGAAGACCACACAAGTGAGGTTAAACATGTGGTCACCAGGCCAAAAGTCCAGACGCTAGTAGGGAAGGGAGTGGGAAGTAGTGGTTTTGTTGATAACCTTTAGGCTGTTTTGGAAGACTAGTTAGGAAGTTGAAAAAGTGGAACTAAATAAGAGGTGGTCCTAACAGTGAGTTTCTTTTTAAAAATTGAGATAAAATGCACATATCATAAAATGTATCAGCTTGAAGCATGCGATTCTGTGGTTTTTAGTACATTCACAGAGCAGAGCCACCATTACCACCTCTAACTCCAGAATGTTTTCATGTCAACCGAACTCATTAGTAGTCACTCCCCACCCCGCTCACCCATCACCCTGGTAACCACTAATCTACTTTCTGTCTCTGGATTTGCCTGTAGACATTGCGAATAAATGGAAACGCAAGGTCTTTTGTGTCTGGCTTCCTTCACCTAGCATGTTTTCCAGGTTCATCCACGTTGTAGCTTGTGTCGGTCCTTCATTCATTTTATTGCTGAATAATATTCTATGGTACGGATATGCCACATTTTGTTTATTTCTCTGGTGTTCTCATTCGGGTTATTTCCATTTCTTGGATGTTATGAACAGTGCTGCTATGAACATTCATGTACAGGTTTTTGTGTGAACATGTTTTACATCCTCTTGTGTATGTATCTAGGAATGGAACTACTGGGTCCCAGGGTAACAAAAGTTTAATTTTTAAGGAAGTGCCATATCATTTTCCAAAGTAGCTGAACCACTTAACGTTCCCACTAGTGGTAGGTGAGGGTTTCAATTTCTCTGTGGCCCCCGGTGCTCATTTCCCTTTTGGGGGGTGTAATGGCCATCCTGGTGGGCATGCAGGTATCTCATTGTGATTTTGATTTGCGTTTCCCTCATGACTAATGATATTGAGCGTATTTTTTGTGTGCTTATTGATTATTTGTGTATCCTTTTGGGAAAAATGTCTATTCGAATCCTTTGCCCATTTAAAAAAATGGATTATTTGTCTTTTCATTGTTGAATTGTAAAAGTGCTTTTTGTATTCTGGAGGCTAGACCCTTAGCAGATACATGGTTTGCAAATATTTTTCTCTTAGTTTGAAGGTTTTTTCACTTTCTTAATGACATTAATTGTAGCAGACAGGTTTTAATTTTTTTATGTAGTACAGTATATTTTTTCTCTGTGCTTTTGGTGCTGTACCTAAGAAACTCAAGATTAATTCCTATGTTTCCTTATAAAAATGTTACAATATTTGCTCTTACTTTCAGGTCTGTGATGCGGTGTGAGGTAGGGGTCCAACCTCATTCTTTTGGAGGTAGTAATCCAGTTGTCCTGACACCATTTGTGGAAAAGATGGTTCTTTTTTACCATTGAACAGAATTGTCAAAAATCAAATGGCCGTGAATGTGTGGGTTTATTTCTGGACTCTCAGTCCTTTCCCATAAATCTGTATGTCTGTCCTCATGACCAAACCACACAGAAGATGGTAGCTTTGTAGTCAGTTTGGAAATCAGAAAATGTGAGTTCTTTTTATTTTGTAAGATTGTTTTCCCTATTCTGGGTCCTTTGCACTTATATGTGAATTTTAGGACAGGCTTATCCATTTTGAGAAAAAAAAACAGTTGGAATTTTTATAGGGACAGCTTTGAATTTTGATAGGAACTGGAAATCAATTAGGAAAGTATCACCTTGTTAACAATGTTAAGCCTTCCAATCCACAGGCACAGTTTGTGCTTTAATTTACGTAAGTCCTCATTAATTTCTTCCAGTGCTTTATAGTTTTCAGTGTACAAGCCTTTCACTTCTTTGGTGTAGTTTATTCTTAAGTGTTTTTTTGTTTGTTTGTTATTGATGCTATTGTAAATGGAATTGCTGTTTAATTTTTTTGCAAATTTTTACAGTTTTCTGTATATAAGGTCATGTCAACCGCAAAGAGAGATGGTTTTACTTATTCCTTCCTTTTATTTATTTATCTTGCCTAATTAATGACCCTGGCTAGAACTTCTCGTACAATGTCAACTATAAGTGGTGAGAGCGGACATCCTTGTCTCCTTACCGATCTTAGGGGTGAAATGTCCAGTCCTCACCATTAAGTATGGTGCTGGCTGTGGGTTTGTCATGGATGCCCTTGATCAGGTTGCAGAAGTTTTCTTGTGTTCCGAGTTTGTTGAGTGTTTTCGTCGTGAGAGAATGCTGGATTCTGATGATAACGTTTCGGTGATAGGTTTCAGTGAAGAGGTGGACGGATTCTGTTGTGCATTGAGTTGTTGCACTGTGTCAGGAGGTAAATTTTGTGGAAGAGAGTTTCCAAAGCTGTACAAGATACTGATCAGATTGAAGCCATAGAGGTGCTCGTGGATGGTTTTCCCAGTTTGTCAGTTGATACACATTTAATGGATTCTAAGACTACTAAACTGATCCTCTTCATTAACCCAAGTTAATTCGAGTTTGTGTGCATTTGTGTGAAGATACAGAGACACCAAAGAGATAATTTGTTTCTGTTTGTTCCTTTAATTCCTCTTTATTACCTGACCTTGTGCTGCTTGGTACTCAGATACCCCAGGAGTACCAGGAGGGTCCTGGCAGTGTGGGAAGAGGCAGGCTCTGTCTCCCCAACAGCCAGTGCTGGAGCCCTTCACCTGTCTCACCTCTCATCCTCCTTCACCTGTCTTGGGGGTACCTTGGTAGGAAAACCAGAGAAACAGAGGGCCTGTCTGAGTTCCTGGAATTGGGTTTCCTAGTGTTTTAAAGCTGCATTTTTCCAGAAAGTGCACGTATCACTGGATTTCTGGGGGAAGAAGCCATTCGTCTCAAAAACAAGACCTGATTGTTGATTATCCTGTAGTATTGCTGTAGGAAAAAGAAGAACTTTAAAAATCCTTTGTGTGCACACAGTAGGAGCATTTACCTAATCCATGGCTCTGCCGTACCGTGCCCTGTGCGGGCACGCAGAGTTGTCCGTCAGCTGGTCTCGATGCCTTTTGAGAAACTCCTTTTGTTCTGTGCAAAACATCCATTCTTTGGTTTAGCCTGAGTTTTTTTTTTGCATGAATACTAAGCCCAGATATTTTAATGTAATCCCTCACCATGAAAATAATCATGCTGAAATTCCTCCAGGAAACTGTGCCAGTAAAATAATTGGAGAAAAATTCAAAGTTATCTGTAAACAGTGCTTCCCCAAGTGGCTGGGATGATCACCTGCAAGACCGAGTTTTCCATTCTGACTAACTTTTAATGGCAGGGCCCCACTGACAGTTTTTTCTCGAGTAATATTGTTAATGTAGTACTTGACTAAATACTTACAGTTCTCTAATTTTGTACGTAGGCCCCAAAGGCCTTGGCTAATGGCTAGGTTTTAAACAAATCCCATGGATGTGCTGGGGGAATGTTAATAATCTTCAATACAAACGTTAATAATCTTCAAGCCTAATGGAGTTATGATCCATAACTTGGGGTATGCTACATTTGGAATGTTATATTTATACTACAGATAACTCGGAAAAATTTCAGAGAGGTATAGTTGGTTCTAGATAGAAAAGAAATGTATTCAGTGTACTCATAGCAGGAGTCCCAATTACTAGTCATCGAAATGCTTGAATAATGGTTACAATTCCTAAAGTTTATAGAGTGATGAAAATTATGGCAACTTTTCCACTAAAAGTAATGTGTTAGTGTTTTATAATTCTTTTATTTTTGCTTACTACTTTCATTAAGCATTCTGAAAATAAACCTGACCCTAGTCGGTTATCCTAAAAAATAAAATTTGCTGAGGAAAAGAAAATGTGCAACTAGCAGTAACTCAAAAATATATCATTGTTCCTGTATTTATAGGGTCGTTCGTTAGAGGGAACGGTAGGTCACCAGAGGCGGTGGGCGTTTGCTGTAAAGACACAGCAGCAGCTGCCTGCTGGAGCCTGCGGACCTGGCGTGTCCCTTCCTGCCTCTCAGGATTGCAGCCCCTGTCAGCAGCGTGGCCTCTCTGTACCTCCTCCAGTGTCTCCTCCTCTTGGTGTCCCCTGGCCGATTCTCTTTCTTCTTTCCCTATTCAAGTTCCAGAGTAGCATTAGCTTAGCCGTAGCATCTCTGAGGTGGGGGGAACAGTTTCCCGAGCCAAGCCTCCTGGCCTAGGGGAAGAGATCTCTCTGCGGTGGGGAGATGGTTGTGGGCAGGACGGTTGCCTTTAGAAGGAAATCTTGGAACTGCTGTAGGTTGCCCGCAGAGGTACTGCACAGACCCACACCGTCGGCGCCTACGTTTGTCGCGGGCATTTTGCTGATTAGGCACGATGAGCAGGCGGAAGCAAGTGATCCGCTTTCTCTGGTGTACTCCGAGTAGAAAACCGGTCTCACCCAGAGCTCACTTTGCTGTTGGGATCAGTCACAGTTACACCACCAGTGACTCATTGTGTGGGCAGCAGCTGTGGCTGATTTGTGGCTCCCTCCAGGAGTGCGGGTATTTGAAGTCAGTGGTATGTTTGGTTAATTACTAAATAAGCAGATTTCTAGATCCCTTGAAATGAAGGAGGACTTAGGTATTTACACTTAATTGGTTCACTTCCCCTACCCCCACTGTTAACCGATATTAGGACATTTCTGTAAAGGAGCAACTATCTGAGTTTGGTGACTGTAAACTTGAAGGTGCTCCGTGCCTGTTCTGTAGGAGTCAGGCGGAAACCCCACAGCCCATGACCACGTGACGCCTGACACCACTCTGAAAGTGGAATTTGGATGGGGGATCTGTCTGGTTACTCTGTGTGCAGCTGTCTGAATGGAAACTTCCATTCATCCATCTGCAACTTAAATTCCTTTTTATCATGTACAGTCAAGAATGAGGTTACCAAAATGTTTGCTCTTGAATTTTCCAGATTTTGCATAGCATTTGTGTCTGTCATTCTAATTTATTCCGTTACGTAGTCTAAGTTTTTGAATGCCATTTTGTTTCCCTTATTTTGATTTAAGATGGAAATTTAATGAGCAATTTCTGATTAACTTCTGCTCGGAACAATATTTTTCAGCATGCTTGATTAAATTATTAGGTGAACATAATTGGAATTTCTTTCTCCCCACGTCACTGGGAATTTGGCAGAGGAAATGAGTATGGTAATTGCCAAACTTAAAAAAAATCTACCTTGTCATTAGTTTACTTTTGTATTTAGGTATAATGAATACTGTGTTTTTAAGGAAAACGTTTTTAACATGAGTATACTTAGTAATCAGATATTTTCACTGAATGTCATTGCATAAAACTATTCAGTAACTAGAAATATATATTGACTGTAAGTTTCTGGACTAGAGCAGAAGTCTGGGGTTTACTTGTTCCACTTTATGTGGTGTTGGTCATTTTTCACTGTTCAGGCCCCGAGCTGATGCTGGCTCACATGTGGGTGCACACAATGGCAGTGACTTAGGTCAGTATTCGCTTTCATTTTATGTAGCCATTGCCTGGACATACCCAAAGATAAACTGTTAAACTATTTCTAACTTGAAAGTAAAGAATAGCTCTACTTTTGTAAAGGTCATAGAATGTAGATTTTAAAATATATATACATATATATCAAGTTATGGATTTAATTCCCTTTAAATTACTTAGGTAGATGTAAATATATGTCTATTTCACACTAAAAAGTACCTTATATATTCAACCATCTTTATAATGCCCTAGGCCAGTTTTATGGTGAAATGTGATAGGAAAAGTTTTTATTGGATGTATTTTAAAATTTGCTTATTCCCTGTTTACTTTTGTTCAATAAACTCATCACCTCATTACCTCTCATGAGACTAATTCCTCCTTTCGTTCAGAGTAGCTTGAATTCTGACGCACGTTTTGCTGCTTTCAGGAACCAAGTTGATGTAGCCTTATAGCAAAGGTTAGCCTTATGTGGAGAGCCTTATTGCAAAGATTTTAAGAGTATTTAATTTCTAGCATTTTTTAAAAAAGCATTCAGAATCTTGTGTATTTGTGGACATACAAGAACTTTGAGAAGCATTCTCTAATAAAATACTTTAAGTACATTGAGAATGTCTAAGCGCTTCCTGGCATTCGTGTTTATGTTAACATAAACCTCAGTTTTTTGCTGAATTTTGTACTGTCATGTGATGAAGTTCATTAATGGATAAATGGCTGTGTGTGTATCTGATAAAGATACTTGCCTTAAAAAAGAGCATTTCTGTTTGGCGAACAGTCTGCCATCAGATTGTCTGTCCAGTTACTCACCTTTCTATGTACCTGGTGAATGCGGGCCTGTGAAAGTCCATGGAGGTAAGAAGGAAGATGAGTGTTTTTATTGTCAGTAATCTGAACCTGGATTAAAAAGCATTTACGACGCGTGAAGATTTTATGGAACAAATTGTGTGCGTGGTGTGTTGTTTACTGCTAAAGGTAGCAAAAGTGATTGGACAGAAGAAAAGTGTCTTACTTTCAACCGTTATTTTACTGATCTTGTTCTCAGAGGGAGTAGTGATGCAATTGGAGATGTGATCAGTTCTACTCTGCTTCCACTACCTACACGTAACTCCTGCTAACTGCCACCGTTAGCCAGCACTGCGCATAGATACCATGGAGGGATCAGAGTTACTGCACCAACCAATAGGGAACGTAATCAGAACAGTAAAGATTGTATTGTAGTTTGGAGTTTAAGGTAACAATTTCATTGTGTGTTAGCTCTTCTAGGAATGATGGTCTAAATGGACATAGCTTTTATCTTCTAATAAAAAGGTTCTTAAAATCAATTTATGTGGCCTAACTTTGTTTTCTGCTTTAACACGGGATGAGTCAAGTGTACAGTCATAGGAATTGTAGCTTTTCTCTTTCAGCTGCGTGACCGACTGTGTGTGCCTGTGTCAGACCTTCAACAGTGCCTGCAAATGTATGTCACGTATTTAGCCAATTGGTGGTGGGAGTTTTTTAGCATCTTTAGTCCTTAAAGGAAATATTTTATAAAAAACTAACTTGTTATGATATCAATATGTTGTATGTACATCTGGAAAAATCTGTACAGCTTGAATATTTGAATAGTTAATAAATTTTGACTTCGAGAACCACCTACAGCTGGTACTAAGTACGTGTACTATCTGTTGACTTCATTAACTAGTGTGGTTCTTTCTTCGCGGACTTAATTTGCCCTTTGTTCTGCCTAACCTCACTTTGCAATAAACTGATGGTGGCCGAAGCACAACAGGTGTCTCCTGGCTGTGACCCTGCCTCTAATGGTCGTGTGGCTTTGACTCAGTCCTTTCATCTTCCGCTGACCTGCTTGCACGTTCTCTTTCTCCGTTGTAATACTCCTCTTCTCTGTCGTAAGAACATATATCATCTGTGAGGTAAGTTTCCAGGTGATGAACATGGGTACCTATAGGCACATAACATGTGTTGAGTCAAAAACCTCAGAAATTGTATCTTCTAAATGCTGCGAAATGTTCTCAGTGACATACATGCCTGCCTGACCCTTCCGTTTCTCCTACTAAAAAGGCCGCGTGGCCCTCCATCCTTCCGTCAGCGCGCATGGTCCTTCACACCCCTGACTTCCTGCAGGAAGTGAGTTCAGATTTGACTTTCTTACACTCCAGGGGTCTTTGAATTTAGATGGTGTTTCCTCCTCACTGCCAGAAACACCTCACAGTGAGGTACCATCCCCATGTGGAGGCCAGCAGGGCCTCCCTGTTCTCATGGTCTCAGGAGAGCCTGACAGTAGGCTTCATTGTGGACAGCACCCGTCCAGGAGTAGAAGCCAGACTTCTCAGGGAGGAGGGGTACGGACCTCCTTGGACAGCTGTTGAGCCAGGGTCCAACGCTTCACTGGGGGGCCTCTGCTGACTGAGGTGGAAAACAGTCTAGTCTGCCCACGTGCTGAGGAGAGGTTTCCTTTGGTTTATAACTATTCAAGTTACTGCTTCAAGAGCTGGGCATGAACTTTTCTAAAAACAGTGGGGATCACAGGAAATGTGTGTTAATTGCATTTATGATAGGAATCCATTCGTCACGTAACACTTATGTGCTATTAATCAGAGTGATGATTTCTAAGCCACAGGCTTTGCTTGTCAACAGAGGAGTTTTTTTTTTGTTGTTGTTTGTTTTTTTAAACTAATGAGGTTTTTGTTTTCTTCTAAGGAAAAATAATAGCATATGTCAGACTGAATATTATGTGGTTGGATTGTTTCTCACGAATTTAAAAGAATCACAAGCCAGTGTGTATGATTGAAAATTTTGATACCCAAGAAGATAATGTTTTGGTTAAAAAAAGTGGGGGTGGAATTTTCCCAGGCCCCCCCTCCCATCTTTTATTGATGTCTCAGGTGGGCAAAGTGAGAGATCCGCCACTCAAGTTCCATCGTCTCCATTCTTGATAAATCTCAGGCAGGTTCTGTGAATGTACCTCCTCGCTGTGTTAGGCTGTGAACACAGCGAGGTTCTGACGCGCGTTTGGCCGAGAATGGGTTTTGGCACTCAGCTACAAGAGCAATGCAACCTTTTCAAGGCCAAGGAATCTTTGTGTGTGTGTGTGGTCCTTCTGTCTGCTGCGAGTGGTGAAGTAAGTGTTTCTACTTTGCTAAGTTCTGAAGAATTTGTGGAGCTTGAGGTGAGGGGTTTCTAGGAGCCAGGGAGGTCTGGGGAGAGAGGAACTCAGCTTTCCTTAGGCAGTGAGTGATTTTATTAGAGCTCTGTAGGAGACATTGGACCTATCTTAAAAATGCACTGATTTTTAAAAACGGGTAAAAATAGTAGAATCTGCATGTGGGAGAATATAGAAAACAGGAAGAGAAAAAATAAGTGCATACGTCCCTCTCAGTGTAACAAGTTGCTCTCTCACCACTTGGCTTTCTTCCTCTTGCCTCATTTCTCTCTGTGCTGGGCTCCGGACCCACATTTAGAAGACACACTCTTTGTCCTTAAAGAGCTCCTGGTGGGGAAAGAGACCAGGAATAAGACATTAAAGAAGTCTAGGGGTAAGGAAAAGGTTGGGAAATGGCCTCTCTGGATCCCAGAGGACGGTCACCTCGTTTAGCTCAGGAGTCAAGGCAGGTTTCCTGGAGGAGTGATTCTTAATTTCAGTTTAGGGAGGCAGACAAGGATTTGTGACACAGAGTTCAGCGTGTGCCAAAGCAAGAGAACCTGGCTTGTTCTGGCAGTTGCACCTGGTCAGGCAAGTCCGCAGAGAAGAGCGGGTGGCACTGTTGGGTGGGCAGAGGCCGGATTAGGAGCGGCCCCCTGTGTCAGCCGCGGAGGTGGGCTTCGTGCTGCAGGCAGAGAGCCCCTGCAGGGCCTCAGTCAGGGGCATGGCCTCCAGGGATTTGTCCTTTAGGAGGGTCACTCTTTCCACTACGTTAAAGGTGGAGAGACACTGGGGACAGTGGGACCATTTAAAAAAAACTCTTGTGGTTGTCATCCTTGGAGGAGGAGGTGGGGAGAGAGGATCCAAGTAGCAAAGGCCAGAGACACAGGGAAAGAGCGAGCAGCTTTTGGTGGGAAAGAGTTAATAGTTCAATAGGGGACATTAAGTTTGAGGAGCCTAGGCAGCATCCAAATGGAAATCATCAGCAGGCTGGTGACTCTGCCTCGAGCCGCCCTGGGGAGGGGACAAGCTAGAATTACCCAAGTGGTCAGGATTTGGGAATCCTTGGCACATAGGTGGAAAGAGAAGCTAGTTTGGAATGGGATATGAAACATTCCTCTGAAAGAGAATGCCGAGGGAAGAGATGAAGCAAATTGAGCTTGGCTTCAGGGGATTACCAAACAGGGCAAGAGGAGGAAAGGAGGTTGAGGGACCCAGCAGGGAGGTGGGGACATTAACTGCCTCCCGACACTCGGGTGAGTGGAAAGACTGAAACGTGTCATTAGGTTCAGCCACCAGGAATTCTAGGGGACTTTGGAGAAAGCCGCTCCGGTGGCTTACGTCACCGATGCAGGTTGTATAGGCTTCTTCCTAAATACAGTTATAAAGGTGACAGACATACAGGATTTCTATAAACTTTCCCCCATTACTGTTGAATCTCCACAGCCATTACTTTTAATATCTCCTTAGGGATATATCAGAACTTATTTCCTTAGGATAAGACTGCCAGAAATGGAATGACTGGACCAAAGAGTCTTCGTTTGATGGCTTTTGAAATCCACCGTTGTGCTGATTCTCCCTGGGGTGTGCTGCTTTGCGGTGTCATCAGCAATGAACTGACGGTGTCACCGCACCCTCGTCAGCCTTGGATTTTCCCTCATTAAGTTATTTTCCTAATGCAACTGATGAGCAGTGGCTTCTCACTGTATCAGCTGCAATAGCACCCTGGTTACCAGTAGCCGTGTCTCACGGCCACTTTCAGTCCCTAGCCAGCCAGATCAAAAACCACGTATTGGAGGATTGGAGATTTTACAATAAAAACCGAACTTGTCAAACCGTGCTGACCGGCGCAGTGGGGCTGGCCGCTCCTGCTTCAGTGCTCAACATTGGTGGGCCGGTTTCTGAACTGAGAAAATCGGTTGATGTTTTCTAAGGTTCTTTCCAATTCCAAGATTCTGGGTCATTTAGCTTTGTTCTTCCTTTGCCTCTTTCAGTGCCTAAGAGTGTGAGGCCTACCGCTGGCCCCAGATGAACACCAGGAACTTAACTAACTTTGGGTACGACCGGAAAACATTCTGCCTTGGAGTGTGAAGATATTACCAATAAAAGAATAAAGACGTGAAGTCTTCTGTTCATTAAAAAACTAGAGATAATCAGAAAGAAGAAAATAAAAATCTGTATTGCTGTCACTATACTTGCACCCTGCTCCCCAGCTAACCCCCACATCCCCTTCAGGTCTCAGTGTAAATGTCCTTTACCCAGAGGGCCCTGTTGACCCTGGCAGTAGAGTAGGTTCACTGGATGTGTTGTCATCTAGTGAAGGAGCCACTGGGGCTCCTTTATTATAATCACTTCATGAGAGCAGTGACCTTACCTGGATCGTTAATTCCTGCACCACCAACATGTGGCGCTGAGGCCTGCGCCTGTTTGGTGCTCAGTGTTTGTTGAGTGCGGAAACTCAGATATTCCCTTTTTTAAAAATGTGGCTTTTTTTTTTTTTTTTTTACAGAATCTTTATGAGTTTATTTGAGCCAAGACTGATGACATGTGCCAGAGAGCAAGATCATAAATGCTCCCTGTGGCATGCTTTCTTTTATTGTCTTTTCTGTTTATATATCTATATACCAAGATGACTCTTCCTTCCAAAAGTGAGATCAGCTTATACTGTGTTGTTGTTTGTTTTTCACTCCCACTGAGTCATTTTTAAAAACATTTTATTTGTTTACTTTTACAGAGAGGGGAAGGGAAGGTGAAAGAGAAGAAGAGAAACATGGATGTGTGGTTGCCTCTCCTGTGGCCCTACTGGGGGCCCAGCCTGGCCTGCAACCCAGGCATGTGCCCTGACTGGGAATCGAACCAGCAACCCTTTGGTTTACAGGCCCGCACTCAATCCATTGAGCCACAACCAGCCAGGGCTCACTGAGTCATTTTTTAAAGAAGATTTTATTTAGAGAGAGAGGAAGGGAGGGAGAAAGAGAGGGAGAGAAACATTGATGTGTGAGAGGAGCATCGATCGGTTGCCTCTTGCATGCTCCCCAATGGGGTACCTGGCCCGTACCTAAGCACATGCCCTGACCAGAGACCAAACTGGTGACCCGGTGCTTTGTGGGCTGATGCCCAACCAACTGAGCCACACCAGCCAGGGCCCACTGAGTCATGTTTGCATGATAGCCTGCTGGCCAGCAAGCCTGTTCTGGGAGGTAGCCCCAAAGCTCATGACTCGTTTGCTCAGCGATGCTGTTGGTTCGTTGTGAGCACTTATTGGTAGTGTTGCAGCTGTGTCCACCAAGCCCAGAACAGGAAATAAAGTAGTGATCCTTTCAATCAAAGGGCTGAAAGTTCAAGTTGTGTTGAGTGAAAGAGGAAGGTAGCTGAGTGCTAAGGCCAGGCTTTTCAACTCAGACTTAGCAAACCTTTGATCCAGAGTTTCCATTTCCTGGAGTCTAACCTTTTCCAGGGATATTAAGAAGCACCATTTGAACTTTATTCTAATCACTTGGGAACTTCCCCTGGGCCTGCCAGGAGCAATGTTATGTCGTTTGCACAGCTAAAATCACAGTCACATTTTCAGTTAAAAATCAAGGGCAGTTACCCAAGGGTAGCATTTTACTACAAATGATGAAGCTGAGACTGATTGTGTTCTTAATCACATTTAGACTCAGGGAATGTGGCACTGTAATAGCTTACACTTTGCTCCAAAAGAACTGTTTTACTAATAATCATTAATCATTATGAGCCATAAAATCTTATGGAGAAAAATAGGATTAAAGGAGAAAAAAAGAGATACTCTTATGTGCAAGAGTCTTCATCGAGTTGTATACAGCTTTCTGCAGTGTGATTTTAATTTTCAATAAATGCTCTTCATTTCTGGAGATTCCACAGCTGGCTGATTAGGGTAGCCACCCTAAGCTTTTACTAATAATTTTTAAAAATAAATTTGCAGCTATTTTTTATATCTGGTGTTCATCCCCCTTCTTATCAAAAGGAAGCATTTATTTTAAAACGCTTTATTCATTTAAAAATTATGTGGGAATTGTAACAAATTTAAATAATGCAGGAATATATAAAATGAAGGGTAAATATTTTCTCAGTCTCAAATTCAACCCAGTAGGCACCTGCTGGCAGTGGTTTGCCATGTAGTGCTGAAGGCCTTTTCTATAACAGCATGCATTTAGTTACTATTTGATCACGAAAACACGGCGACAATAGCCAGAATGGTGGTGGGAACAACTCAAATGTCCATCAATACATGACTGGGTTAACAAAGTGTGGTACATACACAGCTAATATTACTTGGCTTTTAAAAGGCTGATACATGCTATGACATACGCACCCTGAAAATATTACACTAAGTGAAATAAGTCAGACACAAAAGGACAAATAGTGTCTGATTCCACTTATATAAGGTACAAATTTGTACCTTATGTATTTGTACCTTATATATTTTGTACCTTATATATTTGACAATACAAGAATTGTCAAATCTGTAGGGAGAGTAGAATAATGGTTACCAGGGGCTGGGAGGGGGGAAGAGAAAAAAATGGGTAATTATTGTTTAATGGGTGTAGAGTTTCTGTTTGGAATGATGAGAAAGTTCTGGAAATGGATAGTTGTCACAGTTGCCCACCACTTTGTACTTAAAGCCACTGAATTGTACACTTAAAAAGATTAAAATGGTAAATTTTATATATATTTTATCATGCTACAAAGGAAAGCACAATATGTAACTTTAGCATCTACTCTGAACACTTAGAAATGATATAAAAATATGGTTAAAAATTTTAAATGTAGTTATCCCTGACAGCTAGAAATATGTATGTCACCTTGAACTAAGTTAGGCAGTGACAACCAACAACCCCTGCATCTTAATTTCTTACAGTCACTAAAGTTTATTTCTTGCTCACATTATATGTCTTTCACAGGTTTGCTATAATTCTATGCCACGTCCTCTTCATTTTGGGGTCCACGATGAAGAAACTGCTTTTTATCTGGGATGTTGCTATTCTTGTCAAAGGAAAAACTTTGGTGAAAACATGCAGACTTTGAAAGTTTCTCCTGGAAGATGTCACACTTCATTTATATTGGCATTGTATCGACAAAACTAGATACATGACCTCACCTGACATTATTGGGGTAAGCAAACATAATCCTCCTATGGGGAGAGGAACTAAGCATTTGGGAGCAATATTACATCACTGCAGGGCTGTGACCAGGACTGTGACGCTGGTCTGGGCCATGGGAGGCAGGGAAAAGGCTTCTACGTGTGAGGCTGCACTGAATTGGTGCGGAGCCTGAAGTCACACTGCCTGAATGGGTCGGACCCCTGAGTCAGCTCAGATCCCTGCACCTGCGTGGGCTAGATTGTATCACCAAGTAAACCACTTGACAGGAAGGGGCGCAAGCAGGATGAAAATCCCAAGATACGCTCTCAAAGATAAATTACAAAGCCCTGTGGAAGAGAATCAACAAATCTAAAAACACAGAGAGTTTGTATTAGGAAAGAGAAATCCCAGGCCAATCCAAAAGACTTTAAAATAAAAAGTACGTTTAAAAGGCTTAGATATAATAGAGGGACTAGAATCCGTGAAGTGAGATGAGAGGTTATGACATAAGGACAGCTAGATGTGGAAAAGATAATCATTGGAATGAAAAACTGGTCTGGACACGTTTAAAGAGAGAATTAGTAAATTGGAAGATGGAACTGAGGAAGCCTGGAACAGAAGGCAATGGCTCATGACAGGGATGATAGATTGAGATGCTTCATCTTATGTGAACTAAGAGTTTCAGCTGGAGGGACTATGAAGAGTGAAGAAGAAGCAATATTTGAAAGCACAACAGGTAAGAATTTTCCAAGGTTCAAGGACACAAGTTGTTAGATTGAAAATGCTATTGTATCCTTAGGCAGATTATAAAAAATATAAAGAAGAGCAAAAAAAGAAAAGAAATTACACTTAAAACATTGCAGTTAAACTACAAACTACCAGGAATAAAGACAATCATCTTAAAAGCTACCAGAGAGAAAAGACAGATTATCTAGAATGATAATCAGAACAAAAATATTCTTCTTATTAGTACAGATATTGCCAAAAAAATGAAATAACACTTTCAAAGTACTGAAGGAAAATAATTTAGACATAGAATTTTATACCCAACTCACCTGTCAATAACATGTAAAATAGAGATATTTCAAAACACACAAAGACTAAGAGAACTTACTACCAAGACTGAAAATTTATATACCCTCATTAGAAGGATAGCTAAAAACTACCTCAGCAGGAATAAAAATGAATCCAAAGGAAAGAACATGATTTCACAAAGAAAAGAAAAAGAAAGAAGTTGGCAAACCATGTTAGCAAATCTTGAATGTAATAATTAACTATTTTGCAAGAACTTTTTCTTGCGTGCGTGCGTGCGTGCCTGCATGCGTGTGTGTGTGGGTGTTTAAAATCAAGCTGGTTGCCCTGATTGGTGTGGCTCAGTGGGTAGGGCGTCATCCCATGGACCAAAGGGTCATATGTTCAGTTCTGGGTTAGGGCACATGCCTAAGCTGTGGGCCAAGTGCCTGGTTGGGATCATGTGGGAGGCAACTGATGGATGTTTTTCTCACACATCAATGTGTCTTCACTCTCTTTCTCCCTCCCCTCTCTTTAAAAATAAATAAATAAGATCTCTAAAAAATGAATCTGGTAATACTTCACTAGAATACAAATAGAACATATAACTTCTTTTTTTTTTTTTTTTAAGATTTTTTATTTATTTATTTATTTACTTATTTATCTTTAGAGGGGAAGGGAAGGAGAGAGGGAGAGAAACATCAATGTGCGGTTGCCTCTTGTATGTCCCCTGCCGGGAACTGGCCTGGCAACCCAGGCATGTGCCCTGACTGGGAATCGAACCGCGATCCTCTGGTTCGCAGGCCCGCGCTCAATCCAC
Source organism: Glossophaga mutica (assembly GCA_039655065.1). Lineage (NCBI taxonomy): Eukaryota > Metazoa > Chordata > Mammalia > Chiroptera > Phyllostomidae > Glossophaga > Glossophaga mutica. The sequence goes on from CM077308.1 coordinate 143,922,901, forward strand.
TGAGCTACACCAGCCAGGGCGAACATATAACTTCTTAATCACTAAAATAAGAAAACAGAATACATTTTTATTAGTTCAGTAGAAGGCAAGAGAAAGAAAAGTATAGTCCCAAACCATGAATTTGAAAGAACATAAGCACCCCTATGTTCATTGCAGCATTTAGTTACCATCACCAAGATGTGGAAACAGCCCAAGTGTCCATCGTAGATGAGTGGATAAAACAACTGTGGGATATTTACACAATGGGATACTACTTGGCTGTAAAAAAAGAAGAAAGTTTTACCTTTGCAAAAATATGAATGGACCTGGAGAACATTATGCTAAGTTCAATTAGCCAGTCAGAGAAAGACAAATACCATATGGTTTCACTCAAATGTGGAATCTAATGAACAAACTGAATAATAAGCAAAACAGAGACAGACTCACAGATAGCAGGATCACAACTATGGAGTGGGGAGGGGAAGAGGGGGAGGGATTGAGCACAAAGGAAAAAGGACTCATGGACATGGACAACAGTGTGGTGATTGTGGCAGAGAAGGGGGATATAAGGGACTAAATGGTGATAGAAAAAATACCATAAAGCCATTAAAAAAAGAAAAAGTATAATAAATAGAGAAAGCAAGATGGCAACTATGCATCCAAATAAATTCGTAATCACAATATCAGGAGATTAAATTCTCTTAAGAGCAGAGATTCTTACTGGACTTTAAAAAAATCCAGCTACATACTGTTTATAATAAATACTCCTTTAAAACATGACATGGAAAAGTTCAAAATAAAGGAATGCAAAAGGAATCCAGATGCCACTTGAGGGGGGAAAACTAAGTAGCTGAGGTCAAGGATGGAAGACATCACTGTATACTCTTAAATTTTCAACCACATAAATGTTTTACTTCCTTAAAAGAATTCAATTACTAGCCTAAAGAGACTCATAACGAGATACTATTACATTGCCCTGGTTGGTGTGGCTCAGTTGGTTGAAGCCTTGTCCTGTAAACCAAAAGGCCGCAGGTTTGATTCCCGGTTGGAGCACACGCTTAGGTTGCAGTTTTGGTCTTCGGCTGAGGTGCGTTCAGGAGGGAACCAATTGGTGTTTCTCTCTTGCTCTCTCTCCATCTCCCTTCCTCTCTCTCTTAAAATAAAATAAAAAAAATATATAAATTACATGTAACAATATAAATGATGATAGACCCAGTATCATTTAAGGATAAAGGAATTAATATACACAAAGGTTATTTTATACTACTGAAACAGTATACCAAGAAATAATAATACCCATGTACTTTATACCCCACAAAAGAGCATTTAAAATATAGGAGCAAAGCTAGCTGAATTTGTAATCGTAATGGGAGATTGTAATCATAATGGGAGATGTTAACACAGCTGTCTGAAGAATTGATAGGACTTTGTATTTACAAACACAAACAGAAGCCATCATGACAGAGAGAGACCCTATTATTCAATAGTCACACAAAAGATAAAATACTGAATGAGTCAGGGTTCCGTTCAGGAAACCAAAGTCACTGCTGAGTATTTTAAGCACAAAGGACTACAAGGAATTGGGTGCTTCCCAAATCATTGCCAGTATAAGCAATCACTTTTAATTTTTAAAATTTGCTCGTACCAGCGTCTGGCAGATAGTATATGTTGCCTGAGTATTACATAACATTTTGAAAGATGTATACAGTTTAGGACTGTCATGAGGTTAGTAATTTCCAAGTTAAGTCATCAGAGTTGTAATTCAGAGGACAGGAAGCGATGGCGGCGGCCGCCACCACAGTCCCCTCATGTCCACATGGCTGGTGACTAGATACTGAAATGTTGAGTCCAGGGGCTGAAAACCCTGTGTCAGGCCGACCTCACCTGCCGGCCACCCCGGCGGCAGCCGGCTCTCCATCTGTTTCCACCTTCCTGCTTTTGCGTGCGTGGATGCAACTAAGTCAAAGCCAAGTCACATCCAGAACTCTCGCTGTCACAGTCTGGCTAGCGTCATTTTATTTTATTTATTTTTTTGCCTTTCAGCCCCTTTAATTCAGAGGGGGAACAGCGAAGTAGATGAGAATGAACGTCAAGTGCTAATTGACCCATATCAAGCACAAAGCACAAATATCTAAGAATTGCCTAATTAAGAAATATATAGTATCTTTATGGAGAAAACGTTAAAATATTGCTGAGGAACATCATAGGAGACCTGAACAAATGAAAAACATTCCATGTTCTTGGATCAGAAGACTCAGCATCGTAAGGAGGTCAAGTCTCTTAAGTTAATTTATAAAAGTAATGCAGAAGCAATAAAAATGCTAACTCTTATTTAGGACCAGAAGTGCTGATGCTATGCTTCACACAGAAAAATGAACAAATAAGAACAGCATGGAAAACCGAAAAGTAGATCAGTGAGTGGAAACTAGCCCTCCAGACTTTAAAACACACAACAAACTCTCAAAATGAAAACAGTAGAGGATTGATGGGTGACTGGACACAAAGCGATGAAATAGAATAAAAAATAAAAAAGATTAAAATACATAAGAAAATATTTATGTGTGTTCAAAGGACTGTCACAAATCAGTGGGGAAGAAAGATTATTCAATAAATTGGATTGAGAACAATCAGGGAGCCATCCGGAAAAAAAAGCTGAATCCCTACCACAAAGCATACACCACAAAAGCTTCAAAGTGGGTAAAGATTAAAGATAAATGTACAACACAAAAACATAAAAGTACTAGAGGGAAACATACGAAAATCCCTCCGTGACTGTAGAGCAAAGAAGGCCTTTCAGAATTTGACCGCAAAGTTCCGCACAGCGCGGAGAGAGAGGCCTCCATAAGCAAATCAAAGTCAAAAGACAAAGGAGAAACTAAGATAAAACACAGGGTGACAACAAACTCCTGTAAATCACACTAACAAAGTATGAAACACTGAGGTATGCAGATAAAGCAGTGCGCTTACTGGGAAGCAGGAAAGATCGAAAACGTTATTTAGTGTTCACCTTAAGGCTAAAGAATGAAAAGGTAGAATGCAGAATGGATGAGAAGATAAAGATAAAAGCACAAATTGAAATAGAATATAAAAAAATCAATAAAACCAAAAGCAGGGTTATTGAAAAGATAAAATAGGCACAGGTCTAGCAAACCAATGGAGAAAGGAGAAGAGTCAGAGATAAACGACATTAGGATAACAGAGTGCGCGTAAATGCATGCATAGTAGAGACTTTTAAAAATCACAACTCGCGTATTAGATGTAGGTGATTAGCACTCAGCAGCTCTTTTCACCTTCCTCAGGTGCGTCTTCCTGACTGTCGAGGCTGAAAAGCTGAAAACTGCGTTTCAGCCAGGTTTCTAGATGACAGGTTTTGCCATAGCCGCACTTGGGCGAGATTTGGTTGGAGAAGGAAAGCAGAGGCCATAATCTGGGGGCCTTATTTCATTTCATTTTTAATTTTTTCAATTATAGTCTGCATTCAGTATTACCTTGTATTAGTTTCAGGTGCACAGCATAATGGTTAGACAATCGTACACTTTACAAAGCGTTCCCTCTGATATTTCCAGTACCCACCTGGCACCACACAGAGTTATTACTTGTTATTGGCTATATTCCCTGTGCTGTACTTTACATCCCCGTGAACTACCAATTTGTACTTCTCAATCCCTTTACCTTTTTTCACCAAGATTGACTCAATTTATTTTATTTTATTTTTGCTGCCAAACAAGGTTGTGGAGACTCCCAGCTCAGGGCACAGCTTTGAGAGTGTCATGGTTCATTGTAGCCATGGCAGAAGCTGAAGTCAGATATCTCGAGCTAGACACAGCTTAAGGGTTGGGAGTCAGTTTTAGTCTTGGCTTCTTTTTTTTAAAAAAAAATTATTTTTAGATGGAAAGGGAGGGAGACAGACAGGGAGAGAAACATCAGTGTGTGGTTGCCTGTCATGTGCCCCGCACTGGGGACCTGGCCTGCAGCCCAGGCATGTGCCCTGACTGGGAATCGAACCAGCAACCCTTTGTTTCACAGACTGGCACTCAATCCACTGAGCCACACCAACTAGGGATAGTCTTGGCTTCTTGAGTCTGGGTTGCTGCCAGTGTTGTGTGCCCCTGAATTCCATTTTCCCTATGGCAGCATCTGGCCCCCACCTTCCTGATGATAGCACAGTTGGCAATTCTCCTGATGGGTCAGTTCTAGGCTGTTCTGGGAGACATTTCTGAGGGCCCTACCTAGAGTTTACTCCTCCAGAGTGCTCTTAATTTCATAAGCACACAGTTCCCTGTATTAAATTAGTGGTTCCTAGTCCTTGCGTTGGCACAACAGATGAAAAGAGAACTATCAATAATTCTATGCCAGGAAATTTGAAAACTAGTAAATGAATAATTTCCTAAAAAATACAAATTAGTAAGGTGGACCCTAGAAACAATGAAAACTTGAATAGATGATAATAATAAACTAAGTAGGGAGTCAAAACTGCTGGCTCCCCTCTTAACTCACACCAAGGCTACTAGGTCTAAGCAGTTTGTTTTATGGGCCAGATTTCCAAGAAAAAGATAACCCTTGTGTCATGCAAATTGTTCTAGAGAGAAGAAAAATAGGGAAAGTTGCTTCAACTCATTTTGTGAAGAGAGTCCAGTCTGGATAAGGAGAGGACAAGAAACAAAAGTTAATATCCAATCTCAAGAACAGAGATGCAGAGATTCTGATTAAACTATTAATACATGAGACCTAATCTTGTATTTAAAAATTCATCATGGCCATGCAAGGTTTATTTCAGGATAATATTAGAAAATATATTAGGTAAATTAATAAAAATATATTAAAATTAGTTTGCAGAATTCTTTGGTGCCAAATTTAAATGCAATGTTACCTAAGACATTGAATTTTCTGCCTACAATGCAGCGCTTATAAATGGCACTTTATTTTTCTGTGCACAGATTCCTTCGTCAAGTGGCAGGAATGCCCAATTATTCTAGAACAGCCCAGCTTTAAAACTGCCATTGAATGTGCTACAAATTTGGGTCCTTCGGCGTTTTCTTGTGTGGAGGCATGGGAAATCTCCACCCAGGTCGGCTTAGTCAACCTCTTCAGTGGTGGGCTCAGTGGAGCCACCACCGGACCGGGGCTCCACCCACAGGGAAGCCCTGCCTTGTTCCTCCTGGCAGGCCTCCTGCTTGGACTCCTTATGGCTTGGTGTTGACGGGGCTGCAGGCTTTCTCCAGCTCTTTCTGCAGATGTTCAAATTCTTCCTTCTCTGCAGCCTGGTTTTTATCAAGCCAGTTGATAATTTCATTACACTTGTCAAGAATCTTCTGTTTGGCTTCACAGTTGATCTTGCCTTGAAGTGTTTCATCTTCAACAGTTCCTTTCATGTTGAATATATAGGATTAAATGAGTTCTTGGAAGACACGTTGTCCCGCTGCTTCTCATCTTCAGCTTTGTACTTTTCAACTTCCTGAACTGTACGCGCAATGTCTTCCGTATGGAGAAACCATATGATTTAAATAGATTCAGAAAAGGCAGTTAGCAAATTTTAACACCCATTCGTGATAACATTTCTTGGCAAACTAGGAATCAAAGGGGCCTTCTTAACTTGATAAAAAGCTACCAAAAGCTGACAGCAAACGTCATCCCCAGTGGTTAAATCTGAGAAGCATTTCCACCAGAGTCGGGACAAGGACACCTGTGATCATCACTAACGTGGAGATAGCGCTGTGCTCGTGGGCCTCGTCACACAGTATCACCAGAAAACCCCACACCAGGAAAGTAGTAGAACTAATACGGCTATTTGCAAGGCGGCTGCATTTAAGCTCAACATAAAAGAAGCAATAACGTTTCTTCGCACGAGAAACAACCATTAAAACACGTGTAAAAAGAGAGAGATACCATTACCATTAGGAAGATAAATAAGATACTTAGACATGAATTGCAAACTCCTATTAAAAAATCATGTAAAGGCATTTAAAGGACATACAATGATAACCAAATAAATCGTGTTTATGAGAAGGAAGACTCAAGTAATCTCAAAATAGCTATTCTGCCTAAATCGATCTATACATTCAATGTGACCCTAACAAAAATTGCCAATAGATTTTTTGTGGTCCTTTGACAGATATTTCTTAAATTCATGTAGATTAATGGTTATGACAATCCAAACTCAATTCTGATAAAAAAGAATAAATACCAAAAGTGAAGACAATATATGTCTAGTGTAATTTAAATGGTAGATGTGGATGCAGGAATAAACAAACAGATGAGTGGAACAGAATGGAAAGCCCATAAAAAAAGAGCTCAAGTAATATGGGATCTCAATATGAGATAGGTGTGGTCTCATTAATCAATGGTAAAGCGTGGGTGTTTAATAAACAGTAGTAGGAAAATTGGTTTTCTGTAAAAAGTTTTTAAAAAATCCCTATTATGCCTGGCTGGTGTGGCTCAGTGGATTGAGTGCCAGGCCTATGAACCAAAGGGTCGCTGGTTCGATTCCCAGTCAGGGCAGATACCTGGGGTTGCAGGCTAGGTCCCCAGTAGGGGGCGCATGAGAGGCATTGATGTTTCCCTCCTTCCCTTTCCCTCTCCAAAAATAAATAAATAAAATATTTTTAAAAGTCCCTATTCCATACCATACATGAAAAGTAAATTCCAGATGAATTAAAGATCTGAACATGAAAGCAAAACTTTAAAACTATTAAAAGGGTTTCTTTAAAAAATACAAAAGAGAGAAACAATAAGGACAAAGACAATACAGTTAACATCAAAATGGAAAACTTGTAAAAAAGTTCCTGCCCAGACAGAGTTCCCAGAAGTGGGGCAAGCCTCTGTCTCTCCTCTTTGGATGAGCACTGTGCAGGGCACCTCATGTCACAGACTCCTTTCCCGTTTCTCCGAGGAGCTCTGGGATCCTACCGCACTCAGGACTCCTGCGGGTCTGTCTTGTTGGCCGTGAACCCCCAGAATAAGTCCCCTCTTCTGCCCCAGGACACGTAGGAACGTTTCCCCCTCCACTTCCCATCTTTGCGGGCACATCTGCAGCTTGTTGGCATCTCGTGAGTTGCCTCACTTGCAGAGCAGCAGGGACGAACCTTCTACTGTTGTAGAGTGTATTGTTGCAAGGCCATTTCAGGGTTAATGACCAGATTACATGTGTCGAAAATACCCAGTGCTTTACACTGCAATAGGGTTTCCTTCGGAAACAGCTGCTACATTTCTCAGCCTTTTTTTTCTTTGTTCTTTGTCCCTAAAGGATTGACTTCTGCTGGGAGATTGTTTATCTAATTTGGAAGGTTATAATAAGTATCAAAGCCATTCTTTTAAAAAAACTGATTTTAGGGAGACAGAGAGAGAGGAACATTCATTTGCTGTTCCACACATTGACAGATTCACTGGTTGACTGGGGATCAAACCTATAGCTTTGGCGTGTAAGGCCAATTCTGTAGTCAGCTGAGCTCCCCAGCCAGGGCTCAGAGCTATCCTGAGACTTCCATATAATGTGGTGTATCTCAAAAACTCGTGGTGGGGCTTAAGATTTGTCTTGGGTGGCAGAACCAAATCCCAGTTCCCGGGCTTTTCCTGGGGGGCTGTCAGCTCACCCCTGGCCAGAGGTGGGGATAGATCTGGGCTTTACAAAACGAAGGCCTCCAAGAATGCCAGAAGAACAGAGGCAGCCATGGTTAAGAGCAATGATCTCAGAGTCCAAGTCCAAGTGTTATTATCTTGCCTTCATTTTAAAGACAAAATCTGCCTGTTAGAATTGTCATGAGAATTAAACGATGAGATATGTGCATGAGCGAACTGCAGACGCCAAAAGGGCCGTGCGAATGCAACATTCTCTAACACAGCACAGTTGGCCATGTCTTTCTAAAAATAGATTCTCTTTTTTCCAATGTTAAGTCAATTCAGATTCATGAAAGTTTTGAAAATACAAGCAAGCAGAAAGAGAACACTCAGTCCCACCGTCTAGAGAAGCCACATGACACTGGGATGTGTATGTCCTTCGTTATTCTGTGCACAGCCTCAGACTGTTGCACACCATGGTGTATAACAGAAGATGCCGTATGCCACCTTTATACCTAAGCTCAGAATACTTTCTCATATGACCTCACTCTCTGTAAATCTACTTTTTCTTTTCAATTGAATGTGTTGATTATGTAAACCATGATTCCGAGTGGAAACTACGTCATAGGCGTGTATATATGAGCAGCAACCCCTCTCCACTCCCACTCTGTTCCCTCCTTCCCCCGTGGGCAGCCATTTATATTTGTCTCTGAATTGTCCTTCCAGTGCTTATATAATATATGTTAGTACTTTCCCCTCCTTCCCACACGAAAAGGAGCATACTCTATACACTGTACCTTGCTTTTTTTTCATTGAACAGTATATCATGGTGACCATCCCACATCAGCAATTCCAGGTTTTCCTCATTTGTTTTTATGAGGAAAAACATGCCCAGTACTCTATTGTATGGCTGTATTTCAGTTTATTCAACCAGTTCCCTAAATAATGGACACTTAGATCCCTTTAAATTTTATGCTATCACAAATAATGCCCCATTGAATGACCTTGTGTAAATGTAGTTTTGAATGTCTACAGAATGTGCCTAACCTCACCTGTCCATCAGTTTTCAAAGCAGTTACCTGAAACCCCACCCCGCATCCTCCGGCTCTGAATTCTCTCTGCCACGTTCTTAATCCGACTGTGGTGACACCAATCTCAGTCTCGCCTGCCCTGAATTTGAGATTCAGGCATGGGTTCTCCAGGATTAGAATCTTGACTTTCTCAGGGGTCTCCAGTTGGTAATTCCTCAGCTCTCACTACCCACTGTGGACTCGGGTAGAAATGCCTGCAGGAACCCACCATTGCCGGCCCCCATCTCCCACCCAGCTTCTTTCCAGAGGAATTTGAAGAGGTTACACCACAGTTTATTTTGTCATTCCTGGATTGTTTTTTGCTTGGTTTGGTTTACTTTTTTATTATGAAAATTTCAAACACACAAGAAAAGAGAAGGAATAAAATTGAAAACCCAGTATCTTCCATCACCTAAGTTAAAAATTGTTAACATTTTACCATATTGGATTCATCTATATTTATTTTTCCTGAGCCATTTTCAAGAAAATTATAGACATCATGATGTTTCATATCTAAATACTTCTGCATACAATTAAAAAAATAAGCTTGGTCGGGTACTCTATCCATAATAAACAATAATAAAGATAAGTAAACGAATTCCCTAGTTCCTAATACCCAGTCCATATCCAAATATCCCTGGTTATTCTAAAAATACCTCTTATAACTTATTTTTTAAACCAGGATCCAATCAAGTACCACAGATTGCATTTGGTTATGTCTCTTTTTATTTACAGCAAGCACCCCTCACACCTTTTTAAAATTTTTGTCAAATTGTCATGTTGAAGGGACCTGGCCAGTTGTCTTGTGACGTGTCCCACATCCTGGATTTGTCCGATTATCTTCTCACGGTGTCACTGACCTTTTTTTTTTTTTTTTTTTTTTTTTAGGTTTTGTTCACCCAACAAGGTCTTTGTTGATTTGCTGTAATCTCTTCCCCAGGAGAGGTTTTCCTCCAACCACCCCTGCGAGTTGTTTACCTTACTGTGGGCCCTGCCCTTGCTGGCTGGGTCCTGTCCTTAAATGTCCCCAATGTCAGTGAGTTTTATTCCTCAAAAAGGCGCATCTGATTTTCTGCCTGGAGTGTATGCACCTGGAAGCCAGTGGGGAAAAGAGTTTGGAACTTTCAACATTCAACACATAAACGACCTTCGATCCCCTGCATTCCAACTGAAAACGTTCTCTTGTTTCTCAGAGCAGAGACCCTCTCTTCTCCCCAGAGTAAACCTCCAGTGTTCTGCTGGGGATCTGGGGGTCAAACAGCTTTTCCTCCTCCTCCTCCCCCTTCCCCACCTTCTACTCCCCCTCCCCCCCTTCCTCTTCCTCTTCCTCATTCTCCTCCTCCTTCTTTTTAGATTGATTTTAGACTGAGAGAGGAAGGGAGAGAGAAACATGAACTTGTTGTTTCACTTATTTATGCATTTATTGGTTGCTTCTTGTGTGTGCCCTGACTGGAAATTGAACCTGCATCTTTGGTGTATCAGGATGACACTCTAACCAACTGAGCTACCTGGCCAGGGCCTAACTGCTTCTTAAATAGCCTTCCCACCAATCTGCCTGCTTTTGGCTCCACCTTCACCGTTATTACCCGCAGTACCTGTTCTGCCAATTCCCGACCATTTGGGGTGCACTGTGAAAGGGATTCCTGTTTGTTTTTCTGCCTGCCAGCTTATAATTTGGCTTTTTTGGAACTGTTTAAATCACTCACCATTTGTCCATCTACTTTACAGCTTCCAAAATATTGTTGCAGTTATGTTCTTCCCCAGCCTCTTGGTCCTTGTGCATTTGTATTCTTTACAAGTTCCTTTACTGGTACCTTAGAGGAGTGTGAGGAGGGAGCAGGAGTAATACATGTATTCATGCACCAGTTTTATCCATTCTTTGATTTATAAGAACACTCTGACCGGTCTGATGAGCATTGTGGGAGAGAAGGACTTGCCCCAGCCATAGCAGGGCCCCAGGACATTCAGATACAGGTGAGGGCAATCACAAGGGGAAGCTGAATTGCTCAGCATCACACTGAAGAGAATTTTGAATTTCTGGAGAGAAGTGAGTGGTCTGAGACCAGTGAGAAAGTAGATGATGTGAGACAGGTGCAGGTGTGACCAAGGTCTAGAGAGAGAAAGGAACTAAAGTGATGCCAGTAAGTTAGTGCCTTAAAGAGGAAGGGAGCTAATGAAAACTTTCCCATGGGAGGGGCTGGCTGTGGAGCTTCGGAAAAAACAGGCTAAATATCCACCTTCAGGTTGTTTGTTGTGCTGTGGTGGTGTAGCAGAGACTATTACCCTATGGTTACTTTTCCCTTTCTTTTTCATAGTAGTTAGTTGGGCACATTATCATCGGGAATAATGAGCATATTTCCCAGCTTCCCTTGCAGCTACTCATGGTCATATTGCCCAGTTCCAATTAATAAGTTATTATCAGAAGTGTGATCAAGTTCAAACCAATAAATGCAAGCTGAAGTTTTAGGTTGGAATCCTAGGCAGGCTAATTAAAGGGGAGCTCACTCAGCTGAGATAACCTCTTTTTGCCCATCTGCCTCCCCTTCTTCCACACTGCAATTTGGATGCAATCATTGGAGTTCCTGCAGTCATCTTATATTATGAGGTAGTCTTTAGGAGGGGATATAAAGATTAGAGTCTGGGTCTAATTACCTTAAAGCTGCCATACCAGGTCTGGACTACTTACCTCTGGACTTTTTATTTAAGGTATATTTTCGCCTTGGCTGATGTAGCTCAGTGACTTGAGCACAAACCTGTGAACCAATGAGTTGCTGGTTCGATTCCCAGTCAGGGCACATGCCTGGGTTGCAGGCCAGGTCCTCAGTAGGAGGCACATGAGAGGCAACCATACATTGATGTTTCTTTCCCTCTCTTTCTCCTTCCCTTCCTCTCTCTAAAAATAAATAAATAAAATTTTTTTAAAAAGTGTATTTTATTGATTATGCTATTACAGTTTCCCTAGTTTTTTCTCCCCATTATTTCACTCCACCATGCACATCCCCTCCCACCAGCATCCCCACACCCCCTTAGTTCATGTCCATGGGTCATACATATACCGGTAAGTTCTTTGGCTTCTCCATTTCCTATACTATTCTTAATCTCCTCTGCCTATTTTGTACCTACCATTTATGCTTCTTATTCCCTGTACCTTTCCCCCATCATCCCTTCCCCTCCCCACTGATAACTTCCATGTGATTTCTATTTCTGTGAATTTGTTTCTATTCTATTGTTTGCTTAGTTTGTTTTTGTTCTTTAGGTTCAGTTGTTGATAATTGTGAGTTTGCTGTCATTTTACTGTTCATAGTTTTTTTTAAAAATATATTTATTTTTAGAGAGAGAGAAACGTCAATGTATAGTTGCCTCTCACGTGGCCCTCACAGGGGACTGGCCCACAACTGAGGCATGTGCCCTGACTGGGAATCAAACCAGTGACCTTTTGATTTGCAGCCTGTGCTCAATCCACTAAGCTACACCAGCCAGGGCTTACTGTTCATAGTTTTGATCACCTTCTTTTTCTTAGATAAGTCCCTTTAACATTTCATATAATAATGGCTTGGTGATGATGAGCTTCTTTATTAAATTTATGTGGGAAGCACTTTATCTGCCCTTCCATTCTAAATGATATCTTTGCTGGATAGAGTAATCTTGGATGTAGGTCCTTGCCTTTTATGACTTTGAATACTTCTTTCCAGCCCCTTCTTTCCTGAAAGATTTCTTTTGAAAAATCAGCTGAGAGTCATATGGGAACTCCTTCGTAGGTAATTGTCTCCTTTTCTCTTGCTGCTTTTAAGATTGTCTCCTTCTCTTTAATCTTGGGTAACTTAATGATGTGTCTTGGTGTATTCCTTCTTGGTTCCAACTTCTTTGGGACTCTCTGGGATTACTGGACTTCCTAGAAGTCTATTTCCTTTGCCAGATTGGGGAAGTTCTCCTTCATTATTTTTTTAACTAAGTTTTCAATTCTTGCCCTCCCTCTTCCCCTTCTGGCACCCCTATGATTTGGATGTTAGGACATTTAAAGTTGTCCCAGAGGTTCCTAAGCCTCTCCTCATTTTTTTGAATTCTTTTTTCTTCATTCTGTTCCAGTTGAATGTTTATTTCTTCCTTCTCCAAATCGTTGATTTGAGTCCTGGTTTCCTTCCCTTTGCTGTTGGTTCCCTGTATATTTTTCTTTGTTTCGCCTTGCAAATCCTTCACTTCTTCCACTATTTTGTGACCATACTCAACCATTCCTATGAGTACCCTAATTACCAGTGTTTTGAACTCTTTATCTGATAGGTTGTCTATCTCCTCATCACTTAGTTCTTTTTTTTTTTTTTTGGAGTTTTGATCTGTTCTTTTATTTAGACCATATTTCTTTGTCTGGGTGCACCTGTTACGTAGTAAGGGGCGGAGTCTTAGGTGTTCACCAGGATGGGGCAACTCACATTGCTGGGTTGTGATGCTATATGTGGGGGAGGGGTCTGAGAGGGGACAGTGCCACTTGCTCGGCTCTCGGCTGGCTTTCATCACTCCCCCACTACCCACAAGCAAAGTGGGCCCTTCTGGTGCTGATTCCCAGGTGGGTGGGTTTGTGTACATTCTAGGACCCTGTGGGTCTCTCCAACAAACTCTCCTGTGAGGCTGGGAGTTTTTTCTACTGCTCCCTCAACCCACACAGGTGTTTCCAGTCCGAGGTTTTGAGGCTTTATTTCCCTGTGCTGTAGCCCTGGGTTGTGTGGTCTGTCTTGCTCCCCAGTTGTTCCTTCGGTTTATCCCCACGTGAATTTAGGACCGTATGGTCCATCAGCCACTGCCTTGCCTGGCCCCGTCTGCCTCCTTGCTGAACATCCTCTCCTCCTCAGCTGCCTGTCTCCGCCCCTCCTACTGGTCTGAATAAATGTTTCTTCTTTAACTCCTTGGTTGTCAGATTCTCATACAGTTCAATTTTCTGCAAGTTCTGATTATTTTTTGTTTTTAAATTTTTGTTGTCCTTCTTTTGGTTGTGCGAGAAGCAAAGCTTCCTCTACTTATGCCTCCATCTTGGCTGGAAGTTCATGGACTTTCTTTTATGTAAAAGAGAAATAAAATTCTTTAGGTTCTCCCACCCCTGTGTTATAATAATCACTTATCACATGCTAAGTAGTGTTCAAAGTGCATGGCTTATATACTAACTAATCTTTACACTGCTAACCCTATGAGGTAGGTACTATTATTTTCTGTTTTACAGAAGAGCAGTGAGGCACAGAGAGATTAACTAACTTGCTTAGAGTCACGTAGCTAGGAAAGGCTTGTAAACCAGGCAGTCTGAGCTTGTAACACTGTGCTATACTGCATGAACGTGGCCAACCCCGAGTCTCACAGATACAGTTGTGCCATGCTACCTCGGACCCTGCCACCCAGCACAGGCACGTGTTGTTGGTGAATCTCAGTATTTCTGGTGAATGATGTACATGACACAAGGCAGTAAGCCTATTCCCACCCACTCCCTCAACTTCCCCAGTCACTTGTCCCTTGACACTGGCTGATGTGAAGGAAGGAGATCCTGGAGTTTCAGGCTGTGACCAGTGGTGGTGTGAACAAAGGCCCAAGGAGAAGCAGAGACTGCAGGAAGGAACCAGGTGACTTGGAAAGCCAGGGAGATGTGGGCTGTGGCGTGGACCAGGAGCAGACTTCCCTAAATACGTGAGAGGAAGGTGGCAGAGAGAGATGCTTGCATTCATGCCTATGAAGCATTTCCAGCATTTAACATCATTTCCTCAGGACTGACTCCCAGGCGTGGGCTTTGGTACATCTTGACTTCATTTGAATCAAATCGATGAAAGAATTCTGTAGCCGATTTTAGATGCTCTACTCATTCTGAATAAAGTGATCCCCACAGATTCTGCTATATTATCCCTGGTAGGTAAAATTAGGGGCCAAATTTACTAGTTAAAGCACTTGGCTTCATAAAGCCATCTTTATTGATTGATTTAACCAAAGACGAGAGATATAAAGTGTTAAAAAGAGATTTTCGATCCTTTGATGAGTGAGGAGGCCCAGGGGTACAGCTTTTGTAGGAAGCTGTAGTTAGAAATGAGCTTTTCCAGTTGCTGCCTTGTCTCTCTGAAACTTCCAGTACTTAGGCATAAGTCCCAGTCCTGGGTCACCAAGCTGACTGTAAGCAGGCCAACCTTAAGGACACCTTTGCAAGCTAGAAGGTGCTTGGGGCTGAGTTTGAGCTCAGCCTTGTTAAGCTGTGAGTTGTTGGGGCTGAGCCAGGTGACTCAGTTTGCTTTGGGTCCTTCAGCAGCTCTCAGGGGGTTACTGCTGGTCACAGAGGGGAGTGGAGCTGGGCAGGCTCCATGTGGGGATGCCATGAGAAGGATACAGGATTAATAACACCATCCTGCTCTGATTTGATTCCTCTTATTCTTCTTTTTTAAAAAATCCTCACCGAGGATATGGGTTGTTTAATTGATTTTTTTAAGGCAGAGAGAGAAATATCACTGTGATAAATATTGATTGGTTGCCTCCCATACACACCCCGACCGGGGATCGAACTCACAACCTAGGTATGTGCCCTGACCGGGGATGAAACCCAGAACATTTTTGGTGCAGAGGATGATGCTCCAACCAACTGAGCAACCTGGCCAGGGATCCCCACTAATTCTTAATAAAAACACAAATATGGTGAAGCAAATGAGCCCTGCCTGCATTTGGAATGCAAATTTGGCCTGCAGAGTCACATCTGGTATAGCTGTCCTGAGAGAAAACAGTTGTAGCAGCTGTCACCAGAAGAGTCTTTCTAGAAGATTCCCCAGGAGAACCGTGAGCTCTGCCCACAACACTTCTCTGAATGAGGGGGATGGCGACAGCCTGGGGAAAACCCTAGGCCCAAGCTGGACTTCCCTGAGAAACAAATAGGTGTCCTCAAGGAGAAAACGAGAGAAGAGGAAAATAGAAGTGTATCAGTTGTGGTTTCAGACAGGTTTGGAGCTTAGAAGATACCTAGGCATACAAATGCTAGACCAAGACTTGTTGTAATAACTCACTAAAATACTTAAGTTTTTGAATCATCTAAGAGAAACGGGCCATCCTAAGGAAAGAGTGAAGATTCCTAAATGGTCAGTCTGACAAAGGCCCAGAGCTGCGCCACCAGATCAGCACGGCCTTTTGCAGGGAGCTTGATAAACACCCCGCAGCCTGTTCTTCTCTGCTTTTATCTTTGCCCTCCTGATCATTCTGTATTTCCTGACTTCTCATCCCTTCATTGACTCCTGCCCTGGGGACAGCATCACGGAGCAATCGGGGGATACATCCAGGAACAGATCGCTGTTCCACATTAAGGGGAGGACGTCGCAGAGCTGTGGAAAATGAAGCAAATCATTCACCTAGGATGGCTCAGAATGGATCGTTCCCCGAGCTCTGCACCCACTATTCGCAAATGAACCCAGAGCCCTTCTATAGCAGTTTAAAAGATTTTATTCCTAATCTGTTTTTCCCCTGGAGCTTTGGAAATACGGCTCTATAATTTAATAATTACAGGAGATGAGCAAAAGAATGAACTAAATAAGATAGCGTCAGCCTGCTTTGTAATGAAGGGCCAAATTTTCCAAATATAGAGCAAAATCCAATTGCGGGTCTGTTTATGCTCCTGCATGACACTGGCCCGAGAGACCCCGAGGGAACACGTGCATGACCTTTGCCACATAAAGAGCTTTCCCCTTGGCTCTTCACAAAGTTTGGGGCAATAAACCACAATGGTCAGTTTCTCTAAATTAGCCTCACTGCCCTATACCACAGTAACTTCACTGATGGAATGAGTCATACCCTGAAGCAACGAGCAATAACCACTCGTTAGCATTAGAGATGGCCAGCCCCCCAAATACCAGGGATTACCTTGCAGTCGATAAAATATAAGATTTAAAAAGCGATGCCACACAAAACACAGCATGGTATCCTGGATTGGGTCCCAGAATAGTAAGAGGAGCTTGGTGGAAAAAGTTGTAAAAAGTAAGTAGTCTGCAGTTTAGTTCATAATGAGGTGCCAGTGTCAATTTCTTAGTTTTGACCAATGCACCTGGTGGGGTGATATGTTAACATTCGGGGAAACTGGATGGAAGGCATGTAGACACTCTCTGTATTTAGTACTGTTGTTGCGACTTTTCTGTAGATAATACATTTTTTCCAAACAAAAAGTTTATTTTTTAAAAAAAGGCCACATGTTCATTTGCTCTGTGTGGGAGTCTAAATGGGTACGAATGTTCGGACATGACCCGTGAAGGGTTTTAGAAGTGTACACACCCAGGAACTTGTCCTGAGGAAGTAGTCAGGGGTGCTCACGCCAGCTCTCTGTAATGGCGAGTGTTGGCTGTGAACGACAAGGCCAAAATTAGGGGCTAAAGGAGCCGTGATGCAGCCACACCGGGGAGCCCCTGATGTCACAAAACAGCAGCGTTGGAGAAATAAGTCTGATGGTGTCCGGAGACTGGCACCATGTATTGCTGAGTGAAAAAATCAGCTTGCAAAGTATTTTGCACAGTATGGTCTCTTTCTTAAATCTGTGTGCTTTGAAGAAAAGGAGGAGATATAACAAAGTATAGTGAGTGGTTTTCTCTAGTTGGGTGAGATTGTGGGTGCCATGGACTAGATTGTTTCCTCCTCAAATTCTTATGTTGAAGCCCTAATTCCCAACGTGACTATCTACTTAGAGACAGGGTCTCTAGGGAGGTAATTAAAGTCAGTGAGGCCAGAAGGATGGGATCCTGATTCTAAAGGATTGACAGCCTTCTAAGCAAAGGAAAGTCCTTGTGAGCACACAGCTAGAAGACAGTCATCAGCAAGCCAAGAAGAGAGCTGTCACCAGCACCAGACCATGCCGGCACCATGATCTCAGATTTTCAGCCTCCAGAACTGTGGGAAAAAATAAATTTCTGTTGTTTAAGCCACCTGGTGTAGGGTATTTTGTTATGACAGCCTGCGCTAAGACGGTGGCTATTCTAAATTTTCTTGTTTTGGCTGTCTTGCTTTTCTATAGTGCATATGAATTGCCTTATTAGTTGAAGAACAATAAATGTGAAATTTTTATTCTTAGAGTTTCACTTTACTGTTGATGGAAAG
The DNA here is from genome assembly GCA_039655065.1 of Glossophaga mutica. Lineage (NCBI taxonomy): Eukaryota > Metazoa > Chordata > Mammalia > Chiroptera > Phyllostomidae > Glossophaga > Glossophaga mutica. The sequence goes on from CM077308.1 coordinate 143,940,585, forward strand.
AAGCACAACCGCCTAGTCTCCTTCGGGAACAGTCTTTGAGAGGAGATAGTAAAATCGCTGAGGTCACGTCCCCTGTGGAGTCAGCCTGCTCTCGGGCTCCTTCTGCCCAGGTCCTCAGGGGGCATGGACCCCTTCCTTCATTGCTGTCACGGTCAGTAATTTATGGTTCAGTCTGTACGGGACTTACAGTTTAAGATGCACGTATGTATCTATTAATGTAGTTGATTACCATAGGTAGTAAGCAAGATGGGTAATATAACTTCTCATGAGCGAGGTTTGGGGAGATGTGGGACTTACTCAAGGCCGCACGCCTCGTGGTGGTGGAGCCAGGCCTCTCGATTCCAAGACCGGTGCCCGTCTCTGCCACCCGGGACTGCCTGTCTAGCTCTTTCTTTTGCAGCCGTGCTGGGCCATGTCATGAATAAGATGCAGAGAGCAGTCTCAGGCCTCCAGATGCCCACTCTAGGCAAATGCTGGTCCTCATATATTTCATATTGGAAATAGAAAGATGTTACGTTCTCCTGTGTCCATACCAACCATGAGCTGTCCCTAGGTCTTGTGTTTCCCGGAGCCTCAAAGGCTACGTAGGCTTTGATAGCCTTAAGCAGCCAGCCTTTACCTGTCCTGTGCCTTCACCGTGGCTGCGAGGTGAAGCCTGGACCCTGGGCCCCACAAGGAAGATGGCATTTTCTTAGAATGGCTCTGCTGGAGCTGGAAAAAGCCAGGGTTTGTCAGTGTTGGGATCTAGCTTCTGATACGTTTACGTATTGATTCAGCATTGGCTAAACAATGAGCTTGAATAAACATTTTTAAAGTCTCTTGGGGATTTTGCAGTTTTTGCATTAGTGAATGAGAGCGGTTGCAGATACCAGTGCTCTGCTAGATCACTTAATGTTCAGAGAGTTAAGTAAAAATTTAGGTGACTAAATGGAAGAATCAGGAAGAGTTTGCATTGGCATGGGGATTGCCACTTCTCGCTTTGACTGTGGAACTTAAAAAAAATCAGTTTACTTATAAAGTAGGAAAACAGAAAGAGCATTCATTGCACGGTATGTACATTCAACAGACATATCCACGCTTGAATTGTGCAAGATGGTGCCAGGCTTATAGGAGATGCAAAGCTGAACCCGAAAATAACGCCTGCCCTCCAGGCACATACAGTCGGCTGCCAGACACGGGCACACAACGTCATCACCCACGGCAGTCAGGTTTCCGATCCCAAAAGGTGGCTGGAGATGTGAGGGCAATTATTTCCTTTCCTTTTACGCAAGATTTTGAAAAATTGAGGTGCAATTGACATATAACATTACATTCATTTCAGGTGCTCAGAATAGTGATTCAACATCAATACATATTGTGACAGGACCACCACAAGAAGGCCAGTTGATATCAGTCACCCTCGGTAGTTAGAAACAAATTCTTTCCTTGTGATGAGAACTTTTAAGATCACTCTCGTGGCAACTTTAAATTTGCAGCACAGCTTTATTAAGGAGAGTCACCATGCTGTATGGTACATGCCTGTGTTTTACTTTACAGCTGGACATTTGTACCTTTCGACCCCATTCACTCATTTTGCCCACCCTCCACCCCCTGCCTCTGGCAACCACCAATCTGTTCTCTGTATCTGTGAGCTCAGGTGCTTCATTTTTGTTTGTTTGTTCGTTTGTTTGTTTTTAGATTTCACATATAAGTGAGATTATATGGTATTTGTCTTTCTCTTTCTGACTTATTTTACTAAGCAAAATGCCCTCAAATTTCATCAATTTTGTTCCAAATGGTAAGGTTTCATTCTTTTTTTATGCCTGGATAACATTCCATTATACATGTAATGAAATACTGCATATACACACCCCATCGTCTTTATCCATTTGCTCATTGATGGACACTTAGGTTGCATCATATCTTGGCTGTTATAAATCATGCTGCAATGAACATAGGGGTGCAGGTATCTTTTCAAGTTAGTGTTTCATTTTCTTCAGATAAATACCTAGAAATGGAATTGCTGAATTGTATGGTAGTTCAATTTTTTAATTTTTTGAAGACCCTCCATACTGATTTCCATAGTAGCTGCACCAGTTTACATTTCCACAAATAATACACAAACATTCCCTCTTCTCCACATCCTTGCCAACACCTCTAATTTCTTGTCTCCTTGATGATAGTCATTGTAACAGATGGGAGTTAATATCTCCTTGTGGTTTTGATTTATATTTCCTTGATGACTAGTTATGTTGAACATCTTTTCTTTTCATGGACCTGTTGGCCATCTCTCTGTCTTCTTTGAAAAAATGTCTATTTGGATCCAGATCCTCTGCCCATTTTTAAATTGGATTGTTTTTTTCGTTCTTTCTTTCTTTCTTTTTTTTTTGCTATTGAGTCATATGAGTGCTTTATTTATTTTGGGTATTAACTCCTTGGCAGATGTAAGATCTGCAACTATTCTCTCCCATTCAGTAGGTTACCTTTTCATTTTGTCGATGGTGTCCTTTGCTGTGCAGAAGCTTTTTAGTTTGACGTAGTCTCATTAGTTTATTTATTTATTTAGTTTTTTAGATGTTATTCATTTATTTTTTTAAAGAGGGGAAGGGAGGAAGAGAGGGAGAGGAATATCAATGTGTGGTTGCCTCTAGCGCGCCCCCTACTGGGGACCTGGCCCGCAAACCAGGCATGTGCTCTGACTGGGGATCGAACTGGCAACCTTTTGGTTCACAGGCTGGCACTCAATCCACTGAGCCATACCAGCCAGGACTCATTAGTTTATATTTGCTTTTGTTGCTTTGCTTCTTAAGTCAAATCCAAAATCATCCCCAAGACCAATGCCAAAGTACTTACTGCCTGTTTTTCCTTCTAAGACTTTTATGGTTTCAGATGGGGCAGAGGAGTCTACTCCACCACCTCCAGGGTCTGTGACTCTGTGACTTTGGGCAGCTTTCCTTTACCTCACTTGGCCTTCGTTGTCTCATCTGCCCAGTGCCTAGCATGCAAATTGTTGTAAGGTTTGAATGAGACATAATGTATGTAAAATGCCAGCACTCATTGCCCAGGCCCAGTAAACAGTGGTTGTTAATTGCGGCTTTGGGTTTATTGGTTTCTATAGCTACCACTATGAACTGCTGGCCAATAAAACTAACCGTAAATGTGCAAACTGGTGTAGCTTGGCATACAGGCATGTGAGTGGCTGCGAGAGGACATTTCTGGTCTTTCCCCTTGACCTTCCTTCCCACTGGGGAACTAGGAGAGGCAGAGCTGGAGCCCATCTCCTGTTCTTTCCCCAAATGGGCTGTCCCTGATCACTCTGTTGTGCACTCAGCTCCAGAGGAGGAAATTCAGGCCAGAAGGAACTGGTTCGGTGTCACACAGCGGGGCAATGTGATCAGAGTTGGGACGGAGCTAGAAGTCCAAACCCAAACCTCCGCCTGCCCCACACTCTCCCATGGTGCAGAGAGAGTTAGAGGCTGGGCTGGGGGCCCCTCCCTACCTTACCCCTCAGGCTGGAAGGCAGAGGCCCTCATCACGAAGGGAAAGGAGGGGTCAGTGAGAGGAAGCCAGAATGACTTTCGCTTCCCTGTTCTGAAGCACCCCATGGCTGCCCAGTACAGCAGAATCAGATTCTGTGTGATTCTCTGGACCCTCCCTGAGCGGCTGGACCTGCAGACATAGCCTGTGTCCCCTTGTTCCTCTCCACACTCCCCACTGCTTTCCCTGAAACCCTCCTGCACGTTGCTGACACTGGGACTTTCTGCATCCTGTTGCTGTGTCACCACTTCCCTGCTGAAATCCTGTGCATCTTTGTCAGTCTGGCTCAGGGGCCTCAGCGTCCCTGAAGCTTTCCTCCATCCCTGCCATGGCCGAGGTCCTGCCTATTCCACCTGTGTTTTAGTGGGTTGCCTAGCACCTGCCACTTGTCTCGGGGTCTGTATGTTGAAGGAAAGGACTGTGTCTTTGGCCAGCATCTCAAGCATAGTTCTTGTGACGTTCATTTTGGCATCCTCAGGGCTTACCCTGGGGCCTTGCGTAGCCTCGGTGAAGATGAGTGTTTCTTCCCTGGCATCACATTTTTCTCTCCTCCACTGGGTGACACGTAGTAACTGGCCAAGAAATCTCTGTTGAATTGATTCGAGGAAGGAATGAGGAAAGACAAGCATTAGGGAGGCATTTGTTCCCCCAATTATTTACAAGAAATAGCAGAGGCCTGAAGTTATAAATGACGACTGGCAGCCCAGCTGACGGCCCGTGTGTCCCAGCGTTCTGGCAGGGCAGCATCAGCCTTGCTCAGGACCACACTCCAGAAACCCCGACGCTGGCAAAGCTGATGCCCTGCAGAGCTGGAAAGGGCAGGTGGGCAGGAGCGGGGTGGGGAGACCTGGAGAAGCACCCGGCTGCTGTATTTTTGGAAGGGAAGCTTTTCAGTGTGAAGTTTATGACGCCTTCTTCTAACATTTCCTCTCGTAAAGCCAGTGATAGAATCGTTAATGACAGTTTTCAATCTAGACAGTCCCTTTCACCTGAGCAATTTTGAGGCTAAATGACCAGTGAGATGATGGCTTGGGGGTGGGAGGGTTGTTCCAATAACTTTATTTATTTATTTATTTTTTTGCAAAATGAAAGAAATCAGCCCCCAAGAACTAGGTGGTATTTAGACAACTGCACAGAAGATTCAGGGTCAAACTGGAACTGGATTCAACTCCGATATGCACGCAGTCGTAGGAAACCCGAGAGGCGGCTGTGCTCTGGAGGTCTGAGAGCTGTGGCCACGCATTTATGACCTGAGAAGCGGTGTACCTGGTACCTAATCCTCAGGCCTTTGCTGTTCCGTGGGGCTGTCTCCAGAGAGGAGAGTCCAGGAGGGCAGCTGACCAGCCTGCAGTGGAACTCTGCGTGCCGTCCTTACCCTCAGGCGTCAGGCCTACAAACACTTAGGGTGGTGCTTCCATCGATGTGGAAGCACCGGTCCATTCCCAGCCCTTTGCTGGTTCCCCCTATGCGACCAGCTTGGCGGCTGGGATTCTGGGTTTATGAAAACAAGGGGAGCTAACCAAGACTGGGGTTTCAGGCTCCATTTATCCAACCAATTGGCTCCACACTGGCAGTGGAGAAGCCAAAGGAGCTTAGGCTGCGGAAACTGTCTTAGGGCACAAGAGGTGACCAGAGTCACCAGAGACCAGAGAAGGGGCTTGAGGCTGGGGCGAGGACTTGGGGTGTGGCTTCCAGACTTCCTTCTCTACGGACAGACACAGGACAATGATAGGCCCACTGAAGTCAACGTTTAAACACCACCTCTTGATTTCCAGCCCTTCTCAAAGCTTGGCACAGATGGTAGCTGCATACCTCCAGACTGTAGGAAAACGCCGTTTGTTCTAAAAATACAAAGATCCTTTGTTGAAGACTGCAGTTCATTCCACCACCCAGGGTGCGTGTCACGGAACGAACGCGGGTGTTGGGGCTCTGTTTCAGGCCATTAACTTAACGGCTCTGGTTCTGGGAAGCTCTGCCGAAGACAGGCATTACCCTGTCACACAGACATATTCATCTGGCTGAAAAACGAGTGCTGTTGTTTTCTGAGTAATGGTCGTTTGAAGTGATGTGTGTGTTTTTCCCTTTCGGTTGTTGTGAATGTTATCTGGGCTCCTTTGGGGAAGCAGGAAGGGTCCAAGGAGCTCAAAGGATGACAGACTTTCCTTTCCGCCCAATCAAACCAGGTAGTATTACAATCATCTCGCACTAGTGGAGGACTGGTAGCCAGCCATCACTGCTGAGAAGATAATTAGGAAATAATGTCAGTGGCAGAGAAAGTTGTCAGAGAAGAGTGCCCTCCCGCTGCTCTCTGAATGCTGAGTGTTGATGCTGGGACGGTGAAGGGGGCAAGATCCTCAGTGGAAGTAAATGTGGAGGCAGAGCTGACGATTCCTTGCCCCCGAGGAGGTGTTCATCCTGCAGCAATATTTGGCCAATGGTGGTGAATCCTACCCAATGTCCGCCTCATCCCCACCTTGAAGAGATACGGGCAGAAGGGGGCATCGCTGTTTATGACAACGCGCAGCTAAGATAAGGAGACAGCTAATTGAATTTAATTCACCAAGGAGGCAACTAGTTCTGTGCTGAAGCTTAACTTGTGGATGGTAAATATTTTGCACTTAGTGCTTATCCCCTGAAAACCGAATGCCAATTGTTTTTGCAAAGACAGATTGTGTGGTTGAAGGGCAGGATGGTAGGCAGTTTGAGAACAGCTGGCAGGGGACCCCAGGCCTGGGCTCTAGATGTCTTGGTGGGTTGACCTGCTTCCTCCTCTCCGGGGGCCTGCTGCATGCGGGACACACGCATGACAGGGACCAGAGGTGAGCGAAGCTGGCTTAGTGATGATGGGGCTCGAGGGCTAAATTTAGATTTGCCAAAGTAAACAAAAACTCAACCCTCCTTTTCCACTGTATTGACAGGCTGGTAGAATGTTCTGGAATGTGTGCATGTGTGATACTTATTTCTGGAAACACTTAAGGTTTTAGATAGTATGCAATGCCATTGCGTATTTCTGGACTTTGTCAGCCACCAGCCATCAGCAGTAAGCTTCAGCTGTGACCCCAGTGTTTCTCTTGGGTGGGGATTGTTTCTCTCTCTCTCCTCCCCACCCTTATGTGTTCCATTTCAGAGCCGACCAGCTAACAACCCAAGCATCACACATTTCATTTCTCCTGGGAAAATTAATCCACATGTAATCATCGATTGAATACTTAGCACAGTGCCTGGCCCCAAGTAGACGCTGAGCAAGAATTTCTGGAATGAGCAAGGAAAAAAAAGTTTTCCGTATTCTTTTTCTTTTTCTTCAAGAAACTAGACAGGAGAGGTGACTCCAGTGCCTTCGGGTTGCGGAGCTTCCGGTTTGATCTGTGAAACCTTTACTCACCCAAGCCGGGGTGTTCAGGAAGATCTGTCGTTTCTGCGCTGGCACCCGGGATCGGGGACTGCTGGCAGCTCTCTTGCCCTCGTGAACCCCAAGGCATGGCGTTCCACTGCCACAGAGCCCGGCAGTTCACTTGAGTTCTCCACACTCAGAGGAGCCCTGTCACTCATAATGGCTAGTTTGACAGCCTTTTTATTTGTAGCCCGCAATCAAGAACCAAGGCGTGAGTGCAGACAGGTCCCAGTGGGGGGTGTTCATCGTCTGAAAACAGTCCAATGTTAAAAAAATTAATTATAACAAGAAAATAAAAGGAAAAAAGAGTTCATCCTCACAGAACGAACTCCATGAATTTATAATCACTGAGATTTATTTTCTTTTGAGGGGAGACGACTAATTATCAGAGAAGGACTCTGATGAACTGTGACGGGAACCGACGACTGCGTGAGGATCTCGGCAAGTGGGGGGCAGGGCACACAAAGGAGAACTCCAGTCGATGAGTCGTATGCCAGTGGACTTTTTCTTCGGTACAAATGTCCGACTAATTGAATCAAGGTGGCAGCTGCCTTGGAGGCTGAAAACCAGTCTCGAGGGGCCCGATGTCAGAGTAGGCCCTTAAAGGATAGAGAATGTTTATTGTCTAAAATTATCTATATTTTTTACAAGAGGGAAATGTTTCTCTCTTCTGTAAAACTTTAGAGTATTACAAAGTAAGAAAGCTGCAGGTACACAACCGTATAACCCCGCCTCGTGGTCATAACCGTGTGGATCAGGCAGCACTGGCACCCGCCAAATCCCTTTGGGCCCTGGATCGGGGTGCCTGGAACAGGTCTCCTATGCACAGCCCAAACTAGGGGCAGTGAAGGGCCCTGCAGCTCCATCTGTGCGAGGGCATGAGGGCCCCTGGGAGGCTGAGCCGGAGGCGCCCGTCCACACGCCCTTAGCGGGTTTCCTCCCTTCCAGTCTCATCCTCACACTCCCTCTTCCTGCTTCTTGGATCATCTCCCACATGAAGTGCTCGCCCCCCAAATCCTTGCATCTGGGTGTGCTTGGGAGGCCTTACGGCACTCGTAACTTCCTCCTTGATTTACTTGGTCTGTACCGGGGACCCAGAGAGGGGCCAGGGTGTGGGGGGCTCCTGCCCTTCCGCCTCAATCTTTTCTCTCTTACCCAGGCCTCTCGATCACTGTGCTCCGTTTGCTCTTCAGCTCTCTGGTCCACAGCCCAATTCTCTTCTGAACGGGTCACATTCCCACCCAGCACAGCTCTTCTTGTTTATTTCCATAATGCAAATTCATTTTAGAAGCACACCCTGATTTACAATTCAATATGTATTCAGTCATCATTTGCTCAAGCTCATGTGTCAATCATCATTGTGTCAAGCACAGGGCAGACTGTCTCTAGCCTCGAAGCAAGGGAGGAGGAAGACAGAGGTAGACATTTGTGACATCGTTACAACACAGTATGCCAAGTGCTATTATTACGCACTCTGAGGAAGGAAGTCAGTGTTGGAGTTCGGAACTCAGAATTCCTTTTGCAATAGAAACAACGTGATGTATGATGGTTGTTAGGAGGGTGTAATAGGTTGAATATGGCCTCCCCACCCCCAGATGTCCGTGTCCTAATCCCAGAACCTGTGAATAAATTACTTCAGTTGATAAGAGACAGTAGGTGTGATTAAATTACAGATTTTGAGGTGGGAAGTTTATCCTGGATTACCCAAGTGGGCCCAGGATAATCCCAAGAGCCCTTATAAGAGGAAGGCAGAACCTACCTCAGCGCAGAGAGAGAGGTGTAAAGACGCTGCTATGCCGCCAGCTTTGAAGACAGAGGACGGGGCCATGAACCAGAGAATGAAGGCATCCTCAGGAATCTGGAAAAGGAGCCAGCCCTGCCAATAATACCTGGACTGTAGTCCAGCGAAACTGACTCTGGACTTCCGACCTCCAGACTTATGAAAAAGTAACTCTGGACTTCCAGCCTCCAGAATTATGAAAAAGTAAATTTATATTGTTTTAAACCACTATTTTGGTAATTTACTCTAGCAGTAACAGGAAACTAATACAGCAGGTCAAATAAAGATAAAAACTTGTTACCAGATAAAATACAGGACACCCACTTAAATTTCAGATAAACAAAAATTTTTTACATTATGTATACTATGCCACACATGGGTGTTTACACACACACAGAGTTTTGCAAAGAAGTGCTCTTCTAGTAATAAAATAATCATTTTTGCATCTTCAGTATGTGCTAGGCGCTTAAGGAAGTCATTCATATGCATTGTTTCATTTTCTTCCCTCACAACCGTGAGGTACAGAGCTGGAAACCGAGGCACAAAGAGGCTTAAGTGATTTGCTCAAAGTCTTCAGCTAAGAAAGTGCAGTCAGGATGGGAGCCCACAGTGGTCGGCTTCAGAGCCTGATCCTTAGCCTTCACGCTGTCCCTCTTTCTCGTAAAAGACAAATCCATTGGTGGAGCAGGACACAACTCAGTCAGGGGCTAAAAAAAAGCGTCTGAGAGCACCAACGTGTCTTGCATCGTGAGATTGGATAAATCCCGTGCCTTCTGATCGGTTCTGCGTTCCCAGTCCCTCCACAGGGAATTTCGGGGCAGAGACAGCGGTGGTTCCCTGTACTTTTCACAGCACGCTGTATCACTGACTGCTGCCACCAAGGCCCCCCTTCCTTCTCGTAGAACCCACTGCCTTTTTGACATGAAAAATGTACTATAATGAGTCTACTGGCTAATTAATTAAAAGGGAAAAATCCCAATCTTCGAATATGAAATGATTAATTACATAAGCATTAACGCCCCTGCAGACTCAGAACGGCACGTCTTCAATTTAAAACTTTTCCAGCACATTATTTTCTGCCAACGTGCGTGTTTTCTGCTCATACGAGGCTGATTTCTCATACACCTCAGTCCATTTCACAGCAAATGGCCCCAAATGGTGTTTATCCTGCTCATTAGGAGCCTATATCAATTAAGCAGGCCTGGCTGAGCTGCCTGTCCGGACCTGGCCTCTCCATGCTCTTCCCACCAGGAGCTGGCTGGGACACCCCTCGACCCTCCCCACCACTTAGGGGCCCTGCTGCTTTTCACCGGACCAGGGCAGGGCTCTGGCATCAGAGCGTGTTGCTGTGTGGTGTTTGTACTTCATGGATTTTTAAAAGCTTATTGTCTGGCCTGGATGCTGGGCTCCAAGCTGCTGACTTCCCGGATCTTTCAGTAGTTTGTTTCTAACCAGAAGCGCCTCACCCTCTCTTCCTCTCCTGCGTCCCAGCCTGTGCCCTGCGTGAGACTCTCTTTGTTCTGACTCACTCATGTCCCCTCTTTCAGACCTTTGCCCCAGCCTGCTCCACAGGGGCTGCTGGGGCCTTGGGCCATGGGGAGGTGGTAAGGAGTCCCATGTACTGTCTTTTCCCTGGTGCCAGCTGTCTGTGGGCAGAGGCCACTTCATCCCCAGGGCATTTGCCCAGGCCCAGGGGTGTCACTCAAATGTGGGACATGAGCTGGTTACTGAACCCCAATCAGCAGCACGTGCAAGATTCGCAGTGGAGCCAGTTGTCATGTCACAAGCAGAAATGGTGAAAAGCAGTGAACGGTTGTTGGATGGCATGGTTGTCTAACTCAGGGTGAGAGACCTGGCCTGCCATTAGCAAGAGAAGAACTTTATGCTTTGGGCTGTAAAAATCATCACAATGCTCGAAGTCTCCAGAGGCAAAGCTCTGCATGGCTGGAAGATGGATATGAATGGTGGGCACGTACCAAGAACAACACTGCCATTTTTCAGAAGCATAAAATGGTATTTGTCCCGCTGAAATTATGCAGAAGAGAAGCTATTGTGGTTCAGAATTTAGACAGGCATTAAAGCACTTTCAGTACAAATTGAATTTTTTTTTTTTTTACTCCTGTGGTTTGAATTGATTAGCAAATGCGTTGGATTTCCTTCTCTCAGGACTTAGACAAACAGAGAAGTTGTCCTTACATCTCCTTTCTCTTTCCCGCTTTGGTTCCCTTCAGTCTGTGTTATGCAAAACCAAAGCCACGAGCTGTATGTGGTTATCCCAATTAAAAAATTACAATGACATAAAATTACAAATTAAGGTCTTCAGTTGTGGCAGCCACATTTCCAGTGCTCAGTCACTGCATGTGGCCAGCACAGACATAGAACATTATCATCACCACAGAATGTTCTATTGAGCTGCTACCCACCTTTATTATCGCAGTTAGTTTGTGCATTTTGGGATCATATTTATTGATCAGCATTTTTGTATCCTTTAAGTAATTTAAATAATGAGTCAATCGAACACTATAGTTTTTCCCCTAAATCGCTCCCTCCCCAAACCCCACCACACAGCGACCCCACCACCCCAATGTCCCGGCTACATGGTTTCTTACATTGTTTCTTATGTGGCTCCTCTTAGAAATGACAGGTTCCCCATGGGTTCCTAAATCAGAGGTCCCCAAGCCCAGGAGAGGGTATAAATGCCCAATGGCAGCAGACCAGCATCTGGCTGTCCCTCAGGCAACTCCCTCCCCGTGTCAGGGCCACTGCTGCCACCCTCCTTCCAACAGGAGCCACCACAGATACTTCTCAGCCTGACTCCATCCATATCCCCTGCTCCCCTTATGGGTGGGGTCGTGTCTAAGTGGCTAAAACTTGGTCCAAGCAGCCTACTCAGGTCATAAGGGCGAAGCTCCATTTGCACCACGAGGTGCTGCTAAATGGCCGTCAGCGTCCAGTGGCCAACTCAGGTTACACATGGCTTCATCATGGAAATGTAATGGACAGTGAGTCCTTTGCTGCAATATTTGCAATCGATATAAAGATAAGCTTAGTCTTTTTTTTTTTTTTTTTTTTGCTTTGTTTTTCATTCTGATGCACAAAATCCTCACTGAGAGTAGTTACTTTTGCATCGTTTAACTTAGAATCCTACCAGGCTGCTGGCCTTGAAGCTCACAAGGATAAATGGCACTTTTACAACCCACCGGAAATTAAGTGCTAGTTGACTGACAGCATTACAGCTCTCTTGGAAAAGTCCGTGGCTGCTGCTCTCAGTTCTCTAATTTGATCTGCTCCTGGAGTGGGCTAGGCTGGGGATGAACCGCCCCCAGCACTCCCAGAGCTCGAAGGAGGTGGGACTGCTGGTGAGGTTAGCATTCCTGTAGTTAAGACCTTGTCCTGGACACGAAATACCGGCTGGAAAATGCTTTCAGTCAAAAGGCAAAGTACCTCTGTGGAGCCTCCCAGGGAGGGAAGGATTTGGTGGTTCATGGCTCATCACAGGGCCCCCAATGCCTTTCTAGGACTGGCCGTGTTCTTGCATCACCCGTACCCCAGCGACCCCATCCAGTTCCAGGCTGAGAGGCTTCCCTGCACCTGTTAGTGTTGTGGGTAAAGTCTGCAACACCCTCCTCGGGATGAAAGCACTCTAGAAATGCGGTCTCATTAGCCTATTGAAAAGCAGCAATATTCTCTTGTTTTGGAAAGAATCTCTGCAAGTAGAGCAGACAGAGGAGAAATTATTATGGAACTAAGTTATTAGATCTGTTCCATGGAACATTTTTTAAAAACCAAGCTCATTTTCCTGAGAGAAAATTCAATGCAATCGCTCTCTCCATCTTCTAAAGCACCTGGTGTCACCATTCTCTTCCCTCTAGCAGCAAGCCAGCTGCCCGAAACAAGGGGATAACAAGGTGAGGGGCCACAGAGAATGCACCTGGGGGCAAGTGCCAGACAGGACAATGCCCAGAAGCCAACAACAAGGGGAGAAAAACAATAAAGGAAGATTCAACCAGATGGTAAACGTAACATCAGAGCTCACCAAGAACACGCACCGCTCCCAGGGTGGACAGAGTGGTGGGGGCAGCCCGGCAGGTCAGTCTGGGCAGGTCAGTCTAGGCACGGACAGGCACTGCGGGGGGTCCTGGGAGCCGGGGCTCTCCTCGCCAGACGTCTGAGAGCCGTCGTTTGTTGAGTGTTGGCTTTGTGCCAAGGCTGGAGCAGGGGTGTATCAGACAAAAGGATTCACAGGATTCGGCAGAAGCCTACTATCCTGTCGGCCTAGTCGCCGCAACTGTTAGTAATAATAGTAATGGTTACAGTTTAATGAGTGCTTTCTATGTTCTAGGGACTCAGTCCTCACAAAGTAGATATTATGCCCATTTTATGAATAAAGAAACTGAGGCACAGTGAAGTTAAGTGAAGAATCCAGTGACAGGAGCATAAACCACTAATTAAATCCTGCTGATAATTAGCACCACAGAACTTTCTTTAATTGTTTAAAAAATTTTCAATTACAGTTGACATTGAATGTTATATCAGTTGCAGGTGTATAGCACAGTGGTTAAACATTTATGTGACTTTACCAAGTGATCGCCGGGAAAAGCCGAATTCCCACCTAGCCCTACACATTGGTGTTACAACATGATTGACTGTATTTCCTGTCTGTACTTTACATCCCCAGCACCACAGAACTTTCAATTCACTGGGTGAACAAGGTCCCCATTGCCCAGTGATGGAAAAAGGAAAGCGATTTTTCTGATTTGGGAGCTCTAGTAAGGAGCTGTTTAAACAATATAGAATTTTCCTGTGTGATTCCTATTACTAAATCGTTTATTTCGCTTGAGTAAATGGAATTGGTGTAGAAAGACATTTAATGCAACCTGTTCTTTAAGTTCGTGGACATTTTTGTAAAGCTCTCTCCGTTTCTTTCTATTGGGTGTGGGAGAGCTGGGGACAGGAAGGAAGGTGGGGTGTTAAACGGCAAACACAGAAAAGATCCTTCTTAAAAAAAGAAAACACATCTAGAAATGATTGCTTCATAAACAAAACATGAGTGCACACAGCAATTTCATGTTCTCGTTCCACCCACTGTGTTGTTCTTAATGATTCCAGAACAGAACTGCCTGGGCAGATTTACAGGCGCCGCGCTCCTGACATCTGTGCCAAAACAAGGCGACGTGTGTTTGCAGAGCGCTTGCTTTTTTGCTCAGGGGAGAGAACACTAACACCTTGATTCGATTTTTACCTTTACCATGACCTAAGTGAAAATGGAGGCAGCCATTCTCCAGGACGCATCCATGGGCTGTGAGGACATGAGGGCGGGCACCAGGAAAGAGGACAGGGAAGTCTGGAAGTTTGGGGGCTGAAGGACAGGGGAGGATCACACAATTCAACGCCAACAATAGTGTCTTCCTCCAGCTGTCCCCATGGTTACAAAGCTGGGCTTCAATGTAAGCCTCGTACTGGCAACCTTTGGGTTGTTTGGATGGGCGCTCTGGCAGTCCCTCTCCCGGGTGAGGGCCAGTGCGGGGCAGGGGCTCCGCTGCAGGTTGCCAGGCCTGGAGCCAATGCCACTTGACTTGGGCTGTCTGAGTTTCTCAGCTGTGCTTTGGGGAATGTTATACTCTCTCCAGTCCCCTTTCTTTTAAGGGGAGTTGTGTGTGGAATTTGCCTTCCATTAGACACTTCCCCATATTTATAACTTCCTCCTACTTCTTTTTCCGTGGCCTTGCTTCCCAGACTATAATGGTGATCATCATGGGTCTGTCCAATTTTTGGAAGAGGACCCAGGCTGATCTTGCCATCCGTCCTTCCCAAGTCAGCCATTCTGGAATCACCTTCCAGGCTGAGCTCAGGTACTTAATGAACACACAGGCTGGTACCTTTGCTACCCAGTAATACACCGATAACCCCGTGATTTAGAACCTTCATTTCACCTCTGAGATGCTGAGTGGGGAAGTAACTTTCCAAAGGTAATTGAGTTTGTCAGTAGGAAGAGCTGGGATTCAAATTCAGGCTGGGCTGAGGTTACAGACTATGTACCTGTCACCCTCTTCAGAAGGTGGTCTGGAATTAGGGCTATGACTTTGGTTTCCAGGTAGCAGAGCTAAGGAAATGTCAAACCTCTACTGCTTAAGAATCTGAGGCAGAAGGGGAGGCTAGTAAAATTATGGACTTGGCATTTGAAAACGATGTCATTTTTTTATTTTAATGCAGATACTGAAAGGTTGGCTATTATTTTAGTTGGACACTCAAGTCCTGTCTTTGGTCTTTGAGCTTTCAAGATAGATTCCACATCTTTGGGGGCTGTTTTTATACTGGGTCCCACCTGACAGCTCTCACTTTCACTAATATTTACTACTCTTGCAGAAAGGAGACAGGGAGAAGGAAGAGCAGAAGGGACAAAGATGAGAAGATGGAAAGATTTTTAGGTTACAATTTTGATTATAATCTGCTGCATTACATGAACACAGAATTGAATAGACTTGCAATTCTAATGCTTTTTATCATGCTAAATTAATTTTGGGTTTCTATCAGTGACTATAGATCTAGTTTTTAATTAAATTTATGGGGTGACATTGGTTAATAAGATTATATAATTTCCAAGTGTACGTTTCTCTTATACACAATCTGTATATTGTGTTGTGTGCCCACCACCCAAAGTCAAGTCATCTTCCATCACCATGTATTTGACCCCTTTACTATTTTCCTGAATATTATTTCCCATGTAGACATTTATATATTTACATATTTTCTTTTACCTTTATTTAATCCTTGCAGTCACCATGTTGACATTTTTATTCTGTGGCCAAAAGAGGTTAAGAAAGCAGCCCACAGCCACAGACCTCGTGCAGGCCTGGGACCTGTCCGCACTGACTGTCAACGGCTGTGGAGCACCCCATGATCTGGTACTGGATAGTGTCAGATTTCTTCAAAGACAAAAAGTTCTGCTGCTTCGAAAGAAAATGATCCAGAAACATTCACCTTCTTGAGACCCAGGCGTATGGTTGGTTCTTAATCTTCTTTTCCATTTGACTACCCAGTTTCAAAGAACTCGTATAAATAACTACCCAGGATGGTTGTTCATCTCTCACAGTAATGTGTAGAGATGATGTTCCTTTGCTGTTTGTTCATTAGTTCATTCATTCATATGCCTGCTAACTCATTCCTTCCCTCATTTCTTTAACAGCCTGGTAAAGAACCACTGTAGTGTTAACTCCAAAGGGCAGAAGGGCCCTCACGTGACTCTTCCTGTGGCTTAACACTTGGAAACTATCATTCAATAGTCTCCTTACAACTGCACAGGGGGTGATTAAAAATATTCTAAATTAATTGGTAATTTGTGTTGTAAGTATGTGGAAACATTTTTTAAATTCTAATTTTTATGCCTTTCGGGGATTTTATATTATTTGTTTGTGTGTACATGGGCTTACAAAATTCATGCATGCGAGTTGCAAAATATTCTAATGTTTCAGGCATGTATGATGCAGAAAGTGGGCATCTCCAGTAATGAGGCACCACCCTTTGACCCCAGATTGGAGAAGGCCACTGCTAATTCTTTCAGTCTGTATTGTCTATACTGTATTTTTATAGATAATGTTAATGTAAAATTGCATGACTCTTGTTCTGGATCTCAAATTTTTTTAAGCATAATTAAGTGTATTTGAAATGATTTAAAATAAATTATGACTCATGCCTCAGCCTTTCTTAACCAGTGGAATGAAATGTGATGTGTCAAAATTGAGTTAAATCCATAATCTCTGTGGATGTGCTTTTGACTTGCACACAACGAAAAGTAGGCAGGCAGAAGTGAGGCAGCTTTACACACCATATTGACATTCAACAATGAGAAGGTCAGAGCAGAGAGTTGATGTCAATATGTTCATCACGTACTGCAATAAAGCTGTCCCAGAGACTGCAGTCCCAGCTGCCACTTCCCCTCTTGTGCGTGAGACACGCACCATTCAGACCCTCAACTCCTTTGCTGTAAAAGTACCGTGCTTTAACAAAGGTTTATTTATTTTTCAATAATATTGATATACTCTAGATTGCATGTTTCAAAGACAAACTTAGAATTTCCACACCAGATAGGGCTTTATTTGACAAAAGGAATAAGAGATGACAGCTGAGATTTCTAATTCTGCCACATGAAAATTTCTGAGTAATTGCATGACAGGTGACATTGTTCTCAGAATCACAAAGTGCGTGTAATTCTCCATTTTGTTTTCCAGTATTTTATTGGGGATGTTTTTCTTGGGGACATTACTAGCAGTTTTAAAAATGTTGAGGAAAATGTTTTCCCTCTACCTTCTTTTTTGCCAAAAAGAGGGTAGACACAAGCCATGATAAAAAAAAAAAGATCACACTGCACAATAACGTGACAGTATTATAGTCCTTTTTCCATCAGGGAATCTCCCTTAGAATGAGCAAAATCCACACGCATAAACATGCTTCCCCAGATTAGAAAGGGTCTTCAGTTTGCAGATTTGACAGCAAACAGAGAGTAAGAGGGGGAAAGCAGGGCTTCCTGGAGCGTATTTCCTGGAGAGGCCCGTCGCATGGTAAATCAGCACAGAACAAATGCTCATCACTCATATTGCTGCTCCCCACTGGTGACACCGAAGCTAGGCGATACGTGAGTCCTTCTGAAGACAGGGAAGGACTGGAGGAAGCGGCGGAGCCCACCACGATGACCTCAACTGCTACAGGGCCTCCAAGCTTTAACTCTGCCAGGCACACCAAACGTCAGTTTTTTAAAAAAGTCAATTCTGAGAAAATTGGAGAATTAAAAAAATTAAAAATGATTTCACAAGGAGGCAGTTCCCATCTACATTCAGTACAACCCAATTTAAAATTTATATTGGTCTTCCATCCCCAAGTGCTTTTACAGCGTGGCCTGCCGGAGGCCATTAGCACACAGCCCTCCCAAATGGAGCGGCAGCAGCAAGCAGATTCACCGAGCCAGGCTGGCATTTGCACTCACACAAATTGCTTCGCGATTGACAAAGCTTCTCTGCCCTGTGAATTATGGTTGCTTCCCCTCAGAATAGAATCAAGGGTCCAATCTGAAGGGATCATGATATAAAGGCAGACCATGCTTTGGTGCTGGGGGGATATGCAAATAAGAATGAGAAAAGGGTGCTTTAGTGCTGTCAGAGTGTGCTGGGTTTTATTTGGGAAATGAAACAAAATCCTCCTCTGATCAGCCACTCCATGTGACATCCCAACCCACACTCTGCTACTGACATTTTATCTCCCACTGAACAGCCCGGCTGTTGTAACATTTTCAGGATTCTTAATTTATGTCTTGCAGGATCTAAAATCAGATGGCAGAAACTTTAAGAAAATAACCAGCATTGACAGGCACTTTTGTACCTCGAGAAGCTGGTACACCTCAGTGCTGCGAAGAGTTGGGTAATATTCTCTACTTTCCTCTTTCAAAATATGTCTAGGAGATGGTGGGATGGAGATAGGGAACTGTCCTAAGTCATTCAATTTCTCTTTTCAATCTAAACTCTATGAGACACCTTTTTTCCCACTCAGTAATTGCTAGCAAGCTCATTCATTCCCCTTTCTTGGCATGATTAACTCTGAGATTCAATCAATCAATCAATCAATCAATCAATCAATTAAAATGAGAGTAACCAAAAAAAGTGAACTAAGATCCTGATATATAACCAAGAACTATGAAAAAGTAGAATGACTCCAAGTTAAGATCTGCAACATAACATGTGTGTAAGCTTAAAAAACCTACTGAACTGTTGGTTCTCAGAACACTAGCGGGGGACAATATTATGATAACGACTCCTTACACAAGAGGCAAGTGAGGCTCAGAAAATGGACAGGACTTAGTTGTAAATCACTCAGCCTGGAAAAAATGGTGACTGAAATCCAAACCACCATTTTCTTTCCATTATATCATAATGCTGCTTTGCAAACGCAGTGACTTTGGATTGGGTGATCATACAAAGAAGATGAAACCTTTGCTTTCCAGAGCATTGGCATTGCTGAACACGTGGGACTCTTGGGCTTACACCTGCCGAAGCTGGGATACTGGGGTACACCCTAGCCCTGGAGTACTTGGCCTTCATCCCCCTTTCCTCAGAGTTGATTTATACCCATTTATCTACACTGTAGTGCTTGAGAGTACAGACTCAATTCAGATGACCAGCTCTGCCACTAACTAATAGCTGCCCTGGGCAAGATACTTAATTTTTCTGGGCCTCATTTTCCTGTACTGTAAGATGAAGATGACAATAGCACCTACCTTGTAGGATTGTTGTAAGGATTAAATGAGTTTATTTATGGAGTATTTATTTATTTATTTATTTATGGGTACCACCCATCAAGTTTGCCACATGCTTTCACAAGTGCACTATGAATGAATCCACAATAGGCTTATGAAAAACTCTGGCTAGATCATAAAGCTAAGAAAAGTCTTGCTCCACCCCGTAAGTAGAAAACTAGCATACTCCTTTTATACAGTGCCTTGCACATAGTGGAGGCTCAAAAAAAGTGTTTAAATTGAACAAAAGTCAATTCCACCAGAATGGAAAGTTGTAGTCCTGAATCATTCAAGTTCAAGGCCCAGATTTGTCAAGTATTTCTAGTCCACTTCCCTCCACTCTTCACCTCATTTATTCAAAGGGCAGAGGTCAGGAGAAGGATGAGTAACCAGTTCGCATAAAACTCAACTAAGAGTAAAAACTAGTTCTGAAAAACTGCAACATTTACGTCTTAGTGCCTGAAATGCAGGTCACTATACATCTTTTCTACATAAAGCCCAGGAAGCTATCTTTATATTACTGGGGCTAAACCCTTAACATCCCTCTGTACCAAACAGCTCCCAGCAGGTGCTTCCAAATTTTATTTGCTCCCCACTCCCAGGTTGCCGGAGAAGCCTGGCTAACGGGTGTCTACTCCTGGGCAGGTGGCAGGTAGGGGAGGGAATAAATGAGACTACAAGCAAGTTAAAATTGTAAAGGAAGAGAAGGATTCAACGCGACGCCCCAGGTGGAGGCGGAAGCCTCGCGGTACCGGCTGTCTGCTTCAAAGGGAGAGCTGTCATCCCGCCTAGGCCCCGCCCCCCGTCCTGGCCGCGGG
Organism: Glossophaga mutica; assembly: GCA_039655065.1. Classification (NCBI taxonomy): domain Eukaryota; kingdom Metazoa; phylum Chordata; class Mammalia; order Chiroptera; family Phyllostomidae; genus Glossophaga; species Glossophaga mutica. The sequence goes on from CM077308.1 coordinate 143,960,372, forward strand.
GCGCTTGCGCACTTCTTAGGTCGTCTTGGCACTTGCCCTAATCCAAATGTGGGGAAAGAGGCAACTCGTATTTTCTACAGAACCCGCTATAGCGACTTTCCGCTGTCTCCTACAGATGATTTTTCCTTTCTTGGAACTGAGAACCTGGATTCTTCTATGTGGTTTAAAACTACGTATTTTAAGTTGGGCGATCTCCGGATAGCCCGTCTTTTGGCTCAGGGTCCTTTAGGTTGAGCCCTAGGGCCACCGCAGGAAAGGCAGGGTCCTTTCTTGGGGCGGTCGCGCAGGCAGCGGCTGCGAGTAGCCGGACACAGGGCGCAATGTACTACAAGTTTAGTGGCTTCACGCAGAAATTGGTCGGAGCAGGGGCTTCCGATGCCTATAGCCCGCAGGTACGGGTTTCACCGCGCCGGCTGAGACTGGAGGAATGGTGGCCTGAGCCTCTGCGCCAGGCAGTCGGGGCGCCGGAGCCGCGAGAGGCTTTTGCTAATGGTTTGGGTTAGTTCGGCCGGTACCTCCCGGTGCCTCTCTGCACCCATTTGGCGGCCAAGGAGGTTCCTAGTACTGTAGTTGCTCCCCCGATGGAACTAGCTTGGCCGGAAGTTGGGCCTGGCACGCAGCAGGGGTCAAGGTGACCCTCGGACTCGTTTCCTGTGGCTTGTTCGTGGGGTCGGCAGGACCCAGAATGTGCCCCGACCAAGTCCGAAGTTCAGCCCCGTCCTTTTAAAGGAGTCCTGCTTTCACTCTTATTAGTGTCCCATTGTCACCCCGTGCCGCAGTCCAAAAGGTAGCCTCATGCAAGCACGAGATTGGAGAGCTGGAATGACCCCACTGGGGAATTCGTAGGGCCAGGAGAGGCTGTACGATCGGAATTGGGAGACTTAACGGGTTCCATGAAATGTTTGGGTGAGTCTGGGTAGTTCCATGCAATGAGCTTGCACTTTCCCAACTTTAAAATGGTCGACAGACGCCTGTTATTTGAGTGGCCTGAAAAGTTCCGATTTCACTGAGATTTTGCCAGTTAGAGTTCCAGTCTCCAGCTTGTGTTGTAGAGATGAGGGACTTTAGTTAGAGCCTCATAGTCCTAATTAGTACCTAAATTCTGGCCTTGCTGCTTTACTTTATGACCTTGAACAAGTTATTTAGGTTATTGGGAGCTCAGTTTCATCTAGGGCAGCTGGAGTGCAGGTTACAAGAGGTGTGTGTCAAGTGACTAGCAGTCTTTGGCAGGTGCTTGGTCCTGGCTAAGTGGTAGCTGTTCTCCAGAAGCTGCGCCTAAGCTACCAGCATATTCCTTTCTCATCCTCATAGAGTGGTGTGGGAAGGGCTGATAAGATAGTTGGAAAAATGGACTGGAATAGTAAGGGGCCCAGGTAGGGTCTATAGACCCTGCCTTCCCTGTGGTGGTCAAAGTGCATTGAATAACTGAATGGATGCTCCGTTGTTAACCTTTTTTCTGTGGGACACTGCAACTTGCCACAAAAGGAGGATGTTTAGGAATGATTGCACCCTAAGGTTAGATGAGCTATTAACTATTATAGTGAGGGCAAGAAGAAGGGCAAAGTTTTTTGAGGGGGGCATGGGGTTGGGGAGAAAGGGTATAAGTTTATAAATGTTGATCTTGTGATATGCCTGGTAACAGCTGGATTTGTGAATATGGAGTTTAATAGATCTGGGTATCTTCAGCGCATAAGTGGTGATTAGAATCTGGGGGTGTTGAATAGTATATAGGGAAGAAAGGTGGGAATATAGTTAAAAGTACAGACACATGAAAGGAAGGTGGAGTAGGAAAATTTGTTAGAAGAACCATCCAGGATTCGAAGGGAAATCAGTGCAGTGTCACTGAAACCAAATTGGTAACTAGGTCTAAAGAAAGGATTGTTTGCAGTGATTCCTTTTACAGATAATAGCTATTTCTATCATGTCTGCTTCTACAGTAAAGAAATACTTTTCAGTGTACGGATCGTAAATGTTATAGTTCGATGAGTATTAACACACATCACCATTAAGAAGTTTCCCTCTTTTGTCCTGCCAATCCTTGTCCACTTCCCTATTCCTTTTATCACTGTAAATAGTTTTTCCTATTTTTGAATTTCATATAGATGGAACCACAAAGTATTCTTTCGTGTAAGGCTTCTTTTTCTCAATATTTTTGAAGTTCATTCATGTTACATGTATTAGTAATCAGAGTTTTTTTAATTGCGTAGGATTTATTACACGAATATATCACAACTGATTGTGTTGGTGGTTGTTTATGTTCTTTTAGTAGAGGTTTGGCAGCACTGAGGTTTTGTTACCTACTGAGGAAAGAGTGAGGTTTTAGACTAAAACAAACACACTGAAGTCGAATTGGCAGTCAGAGCAGAGATTACCCTGAGATGTGTAGAGATTACCCTGAGATGTGTTCGGTACAGCCAGGGCTTTCAAGTTTCTAGCACCTCTTGAACTGTGCTGTTCTCGAGAATTTGAACTTTTTAGTTACTTATGGATTTCTTGTGTTGAATGAAATGATAACAGGCAGCCTTCATATGAGTTGTAGATTTTGGAGTGACTGACCGGCATCCTGCAAACCAGGTGTTCTGACTTTGGTAATTTGAAGTATTTCAGTTTTTTCCTTTCTTGGAAACATTAGCACACTGGAACATGTGGACATTTGTAACTTTCAGTATTATGCAAAGTGCATTGAGTAACTGAACATACATGGACTAACCTTATATGGAAAAGTTCGTTCTTTAACAGTAGTGTGCGTAGAGATTTATAAATCGACTCGATGGCAAGTAATCTTGGGGGGTGTTTTCCAGTGGTTGATTGAAAGGCATTTTCCGTACCTTTACATGTGGTGCCGTCAAGTTGAGGCTAATAAACATGTGAAGAGGTGATCCAATCATTAGGGAAATGCAAGTCAAAACCCCAATGAGATACTAGTTTACACCTGCTAAAAATATAGTCCAGAAAGTTGTGGTAGGGTCTTGTCCAGAGGTTACAAGAAGGACATGCTTCCTACTCTCAGTTTCATGAAAGGTTTGTGGAGCTGTTCTTTGAAAACTTGAATCTAACTGGTGTTGGGAACCACCCTGCCTGGTTTCAGGAGCTATAACCCTCCCCCATGGCTAAGGCTGAGTAAGCGACCTTTGGACCGTAAGCCACTAAGGAGACAAGGCTTATCTCCCTGGCAGGGGCCTTGCTTCTGCTCTTTTTACTTCATCCATAACTGGCTCCCAATGCTTGATTGGTTAGCCAATGATGGGTAAGATTCCCCAAGGGGGGAACAACCTAAGCCAAGCACGATCACGTGGAGGCCCCAAGAAAGGACTTGGGGGTCTATAGCAAAAGGGTGATGGACCCTCAGCTATGACATAGCCTGAGTCCTCATTCTGTCTGCAAGAAGTCTCCTAATCTCTTGGCTGCCTTGCTTACCCCGCTTGACTTAAGCCTGAGACAATGCCTTAAGCCTGAAACAATGCCAGTGGTGGGTACCACCCTGTGCTGGAAAGGACAGGTTCCCTGGGTGATCAGGCCTAAGAAAGAATATGTAAAATCCTGTGAAACCTGCTTTGTTTAGAATGCTCTCAATTAAATAAGGGTCCAAGCAAGAAGTGAGTTTGTTCCTCAAAGTTTTATGGCCATTTAGCTATCTGACCCTGACTCAAAATAGGCCCTCAGAGTTCTTTGTACATTATCTATTGTTTGATCCTTACTGCCAGACAATGATTAATGAGCCTGTATTCTTATGCAAAACGACCCAATAAAAGCCCATTGAGGAAAAGGCTCTTGGCCCTTCTCCTTTGAGAGATCAGCCACTTCTCCTCCGTAAGCAGATCATGTCTTGGTAGACTTATTCTCATCCACGGGGGGAGAGGGGGAGGTGGGTGCCCTGCGGGCGGGGCCCCCCCACAAACCGGGAGAGACCAGTGCCCAGTGCCAGGGATGCCTGTTAGACCCATAAAATTGCTCAGGACCTTCTGAGTAGGAATGCAGAGTCAGCTCTGGGAGATAAGGACATAGTGACTGAGGGAAATTTTAGGGATGAAGGAAGAGGAATTCCAGATGACTGGGAAGTGGGAGGATGATGATGCTTTCCTCGGGGAAAAAAGCTCCTGAGTGGACTTGCGAGAAACCGGGTGACTCTGGGACAAGCCCAGTGTGAGATGTCAGGGAAACGTGGAGGCAGTGCTGTCTGTCTGGCTCGCGGTTAGAAACGAAGGACTTCAGCCACCGTGGCTGGAACTTGTGTCCAGTCCTAAATCACAGTGCAACAGTTCGTAGGTTTCTGTCATTTAAAAATGCATAATTTTTTGAGTAAGTTTTATTTCTCTACCTTTCTTCTTTCTTCCCAGACCTAAAAAGTAGGAGAAAAGGAAAACTTTTCTTTGTCAACTTTGATGGGGGAAAAAATCATGTTCATTTTTCTCTTAAAACATTTGGAGCAACTAAAATAGAGTAGGAAGATCTCAACTGCTAACTAAAGGTGGTTACAGGTGAATGGCTCTTTGTGTCAACAGCCAAGAGAGTCCATCGATGCTAATAGGCAAAACCTGTGTTTTCTGTTTGGTCCATAGACCACTTACTTTAAGAACAACGTTCAGTTGTTTCCTCATCGGCCATCCAGGGCTGATTTACATGATTTAGTTCTGAAGTATTTGTCTGCACTGGTGAAACTTCAGACTTCCTTAGCTTATTTATACATTCAGCAAACATTTACTAAATGTACTCTTTGTGTGAGTTGCTTTTCTAAGTCTTGGGAAATAAGAGCAGGGAAGAAAACAGCGAAATCCTGCCCTCTTGGGACTTTTAGCGTGGTAGGGGAGGCTCAGCAAACAGAAAATAGTATGTTGATGGTGATACGTGGTGTGGAGAAAAATAAAGCAGAAAAGGGGGATAGATTGTTAAGGGGGAGGACATACAGTTTTTAAAAAGGGTGGTTAAGAGAAGCTTTTAGCAAGAAGGTGACATGTGGACAAAGACTTGAAGGTGAGGGTGCAAGCCACGTGCATACCTGGAGAAGAGCGGGCTAAGCAGAGGGAGTGTGCCTAGTGCTTGGGAGATTTAAGGGGCTAATCCAGTGGGCTGGGGCAGAGGAAGGGATGATGTAAGGGGGGCGGGGGTTGGAGGGGTGCATCTCAGGCCCTGCAAGCCATTGTAAGAACTTAAGAGTTTTGCTCAGTGAGATAGGAAGCCTTTGAGAGGATTTGAGTTGAGTAGTGACATCTTATGTTTTAACACAATCACTGCTTCCTGCATTTAGAGTAAGTAGACTGTAGGGCAGCAAGGTGGGGAGCAGGGTGACCAGCTGTAGAAATCTAGGGCTTTGTCCCAGAGAGTGGATTGGTGGAGATGGTGACCAGAAACTGATCAGATTCTGAATGTATTTTGAAGGTACAGCCAAAGGGATTTGCAGATGTGTGAGTGAGAGGTATTAAGAGTAATTCCAAGGTTTTTGGCATGCGTACCTGGAAGGATGGCATTGTCATTTATTGAGATGGGAAGAAGCATATTTGAGGCTCTTAATTTTGCTGGGTTGGACCAGGTGTAGCCCTGGATTTTGCTCTTGGTCCCTTCCTGTAAATCGCAGGTGGCAATCACAAGCCCCGAGGGCCAGATCTGACCCTCCATCTTGTTTTATCTGGTGGCAGCACGGAGCTCCTTGCCCTTAGTTAAGGAGTAGTTACATTTATACAGTCCTAAAATTACATTCAGCTCTTTCAGGCAACCACCAGGCTGATGTGGCCCCTGGTGAAAATGAGTTTGACACCCCTGCTGTAAATACAGCTTCCTGGTCAAGTTCACTCTTGAGAACCCTAGTGTTAGTTCTGTCCAGCTGCCATGGAACATGGGAAAAATCACCTGCTCTTAAATTGTTAGATGTAAGCCCTGGCCCGGTAGCTCAAGTTGGCTAGAGTATCGTCCTGATACACCAGGGTTGTGGTGTACGTGCCCTGAATGGGGCACACACCAATGAATCAACCAACGAATGCACAAGTGCGTGGGACAACAATCGATGTTTCTCTCCCTCTCTTAAAAGAATAAAATAAAAAGAAAATAATAAAAAGAAAAAGTTTTAAAAAATTGTTAGATTTAATGATGGGTAGGTGGAGTACCTTCCCATCAGTCAGTTCTTTTAGCTATATCTTGGCAGACAGCTGAGTTATTGATACTGAGGTGTAATAAAAATGTGTGGGTTTGAATCCCATCTTCCTTATGGAGTCTCTGAGCTTTCTTTTAATCATCTGTAACGTGGGCTGGTAATACCTCATTTACAGGGATGATGCGAAGAGTAAATTTAGTTATGAAGATTGTATAAGAACCTGAAAAAATTGCTTATTAGATAGAAATGAAAGAAAGCAGAATGTAGGATTTTACATTAAGACTATAAAGATATTAAAATATGCCTATGAAAAAAGATTGGAGAATATACAATTTATAATAATTGATGGGATAAGATCATGGATGATAGATAACTTTAAAATTCTATATTCTAAACTTTCACAGTATGATAAATGGAAACACGAAATTACTTAAAACTGTTAAGGTGGTTGATACTGCTGTTTTGAGATGATATTGTTCAGAGCCTTTGCTGTAGTTTTGAATCACTTGGGTGAACACACACAAAGCAGTTAGGTATAATGGCTGTCTAAAAATGCTTTCACATTAGTCCTGTCAAAACATGAATTTAATTTCAAACCGTTTTTGGAGCTGCTTGGTAGGGTTTTTAAATTTTTTCATTCAAGGGGAAATGATTATTAGGAGAAAATACAAATTGCTTACAGAATAAGGGAGTGTGTAAAGTTCTCCAGTTCAAAGAGAGGCCCCTGTAAGCTTTGTTATCTCAGTACCTGGGGTCCCCTCCTCCCATCTCAGACTCCTCCTGCGACTCTGTTGGCATATGTTATATACCAAAGGTAGGCTCACACCTTACCGACCAAACTTTCTCTTTAAATGGGTTGTTGTTTTTAAGCGATAGTTGAGGGGCAGTGACCTGGGGTAGATGGTGAGATATTTAAAATCCAAGGCTCTGGACTTTAGAGAGGCTTGAGTTTTGACCTTTGGCTCTCTTTGCCATGCGATCTCAGGTACGTCAACCTCTCCATTCCAGTTTTCTCCTCTGTAAAAAGGGAATCGGAACATCTCCTTAGGGTTGCTGTCAGGATTAAATGAGATAATTGTGTGAAATGCTTAAATTAACATGATACTGGGCACATAACAAAAGCTCAGACATTAGCTGCTGTTACTCCATAATAATATCCATAATAGCAGAGATTGTGTCTGTCTTATTCATTGTATGTTTTCAGCGTAGAGTAAGTGCTCAGTAATATGTATATGAATGAGTAAATGCAGTGCAGAATAAAGGCCGTGATTCAGCCCCATTTTACAGGACTGTTTCTGAAGAAATAGACACCAAGTTTACTTGAACGCCTTCTTGTTGCCCTGTTGATCCTAATGCCTGTCTGGTGGGAGGAACATTGAGGTTTTCAGTATTTGAGTTTTAGAAAAGGCTTGGGCAATTACAGGTAAATTTGGATACCTTTGAAGAGATCAGGAACCAGAGGGCTGATGATGACTGTATTTATTAGTTTGGGCTGGTTTGGAAAGACCAGTCTTCCACCATTACAGGCTCTTCCAGATTGGGTTATTTCTTCACTGTGTGTCTGGAAAGCATCTGAAGTCCTCTCTGGGGTTAGAGGCTCCCTGTTAGTCCCTCAGATCACCCGGAGAAGAAAGGGGACAGCCAGCTCTCTTGAAATCAAACCAAAGTTCATACAGATTAAAATATTTTGCCAGTTTGATAAGAAGATAGACACAGGTTATTTCTAGCCAGATTGGGCCTTTGTTTACTCCTCTCCCTCTATAAGCTCCCCCTTCTCATCCTCAACTGCGAGGAGTTCTTGATAGGGTTGCTCTGGGAGAGCGGACTAGAGTGCTTTGTTGAAAGTTTACGGACTTTAAACCTTAAACTTAAACAGTTAAAGGCCTTGTAATGCAGATTCGGAGAGACTTTCCTTCCCTCTTGTGGTCGAATAGGACTGCCTCCACTGTTCCAGACAACCTGCTCCTTGGAAGCCTTGTTCAGATGGCCAGACATACTTTCAACTTGACATTTCCCTTTTTTCCTGCAGGGATTAAAGCCTTTGGTTTCCACAGAAGCGCCGCCTATCATATTTGCCACACCAACCAAGCTGACCTCCGATTACACTGCATATGACTATGCTGGGAAAAACAAAGTTCCAGAACTGCAGAAGTTTTTCCAGGTGAGAGGAGACACTCTAGAACAGAGACGCCTGTGAAATAAATAGGTTTAAAAAAGCCCTTTGAAACCGAGTCTTAATCTAATTTACTACCCCACCTTCTCTCTTTTTTCTTTAATAGAATTCTCTTGATTTTAGTTTGAGCCATAAACTAGTAGAAGCCTATGTAGGTAGAAACTGTGAGAGAGAGAGGGTGGTTACATTCCTCATCAGTACGTGAGGGATGCAGCTTTCCACATGGCACGTATCAGCTGGAGGAGGCAGCAGCACGTGTAACGTGTGTTAGCACCGTGAATAATCCAGTATGTGTTTGGCTCTGTGACACATGCAGTGACTTTTGGCATCAGATTTTCTCCTAGTTTTTTGCCTGTTTGATATTAACGTCCACTGAGCTGTTGCTAGAAGTGGAAGAGGCTCTCTTGGGTTTGCTGATCAACAGAGAAGCCAAAATTGGATTTAAAAATATTGTTAACATTAATCTACATATAGATAATTGAGAGGTCAGTGACCCAGCTGTGTCTCGGGTGCCTGGGAGAGGCAGTGCCTGTTCCTCTTGTTGCTGGAAGGTAGCTTTTCCGGATTCAGGACCGGCCTAGGGACTTTTGATCAGTTTATTCCTTACTAGCTGGTGGGTCAGTCTTGAGTGGGCACCTGGGGTCTGGAGTTGCTGTGGGGAGGGATTTTGGAGACTGTGCCAAATAATGGACTAAGCATTCTATGGAGTCTTATTGTTAAATAGGGGTTTAACAGCTTAATGGAAAGAAGGCCCCTGAATATAAAAATGGGTTAGAACCTGTTAGCCGACCTGGTCTGCTCAAACGTCATCCACCAGTGATCAGGAATTCACACTAAATGTAGAGCATTTCTTGTGCCTGTAGTTCTTGGGTTAGCTGCTGGTTACCTTTACATTAAAAGAAAGTCACCAGTGCTTCTTTCCTAGTTAAACAATATGATAAATCCCTTAGAAATCTGGAATCTGTTGTATGCATGTTACTGAGGCTATATTTTGGAGAATGACTTTGGACTTACAAGCTTTAGTTACATTTATAAGAAAATACACTAGTATTTTCATTAGCATTTTAGTGGATCAGGGCTTTTTCCACTGTAATATGTTGATAGATTAGTTACAAAGTAGAAACATTAGTTCTTTATTAGCCTAAATTATAAATCCTTTTCTTGTCAACCGTATCCTTGATAACTCTCTCTCCCAAGAAATCCGACGGAGTGCCCATCCACCTGAAACGCGGCCTGCCTGACCAGATGCTCTACCGGACCACCATGGCGCTGACGCTGGGAGGGACCGTCTACTGCCTCATCGCCCTCTACATGGCTTCACAGCCCAGGAACAAATGAGTCAGGCTGCAGAGGACTGGTTTTGGGCATAAACCCTTTGAATTTTTATTGTTTCTGTAAAAAAAATTTTTTTTTACTTGAATGGCCTTAACATTTTGCAAGGAAAAAAATAGAATGGTAATAAGATAATACTTGGTTTGTTTATGAAATGCACAAGGCCTGTGAGGGCTCATTCAGCAGTTAAGACCGTTATTCAAAGAAATGCTGCTGCTCTCTTGAGTTTGTGCCCTCGGGTTCCCTGGAGGCTCCTGGCGGAGGCTGCGCACAGGCTTACTGATGGCAGCCTGTGCTGAGGTCCCTGGGGACTCCCGGCGGCCTTTTTGAGCATGCGGTGCAGGAGCCCTTCTGATTTGGATGTGTCTGAGGAAGAAAGACAAAAGCCAAAGCCAGGTGCATGAAACAAGGGGCTTGAGTTTGTAGTCACCGTGGGGATTTTCCCATCTTGCAGTAAAACGTTAACAGAAATTATTTGCAGCATGCTTCTGTTCATTGGGCAGTTTGTTTCAAAGGGTTACTTGCCTCATCTCAGATCTTTAGTAAATTTTATGTGTCATTATTATGTATTTATTCCACCATGGGAACAGAACACCTGCTTAGTGTTGCATCGTAGACTGATGTCTGTTTTATTAATGAAGCTGTGACACAAAGTCTCCTTTACCTTTTAAAAATGTTATGACTTTTAAATTATGATTTATTTTGATTGTGGAATAAATACATGAATGAAAAATTTCAAGTTTGGTGTTTTTTTAATGATCTTTCAAAATAATTTCAGAATACTAGAAGCATTTTAATCCTGAGTCTAATTTCTTTCTTTTTAATTTGGTACTACATAATCTTTACAAAATGGTTCCTCAGAGTCAAGGAAGAGGAGGCTAATGGCATGTCGGTGTAATATTAGCATATGGTTCCTTATGGGAAACCTGCTTGCCCCAGTGAAACGTGTCTGCACCACACACTTCATGTAGTCATTAATTTCTTATGCCGTCACAATTGGTAGACTCACATACCCTGTAATAATGCTGAAAAACGGTGGAATTTTATTGTGTACGAAGTGGTGGTCTGTATCTCGCCATAGCAAACAATAGTGATTTCTTACTGAGGATAAAATCGTGTTTGAAAGCAATAGTATCCTTACAGGCTAGGAAGCCATTATATGTCTTTACAAGTCTAAACTTTACTCTTTGGTATTTCCCCCCAAGTTTTTATTTTGAAAAATGTCAGACTCCAGAAGCATTGTAAGAATACTACAGAATGCACCGGTACTTCCTCTACTTAGATCTCCAATTATCTATCAATATATTTCCACCTTTGCTCTTTCCTACTTGCTTACAAACACAGGCACACGATGTGTGTACACGTACACATTTGGTTTTTGCTGAATCATTTAAGATCAAGCTGTAGAGTTATGATTCAGCCATAAGTACTTCAGTCAGCATCTCCTAAGGATAAGGACATAATGTGGTTGTCACACCCAGTTTAACACAGATAACATTACTAATATTTAATATATAGTCTGTGCTTAATTATCCCCAGGTATCCTGATAACGTGTTGAAGTTTTGTTTTTTAAAATAACAGCTTTATTGTGGTATAATTCACATGGCACATAATTCACCTATTTAAAGTGTACAATTCAGTAGTTTTTACTATATTCAGAGTGATTCCACCATTGCCACAAAATGTTTTATTTCTTTTTAAAAATCTTTATTGTGTTTTTTTACATTACCATTTAGTCCCCTTATACCCTCCTCCCCCAGCGATCACCACACTGCCCATGAGTCCATTTTCCTTTTTGCTTGAAGCCTCCACCCCCTAACGCCACAAATCATGTTTAAAACATTTTTATTGCTGTAAGAGGAAACTCTGTGCCCCATTAGCAGTCACCACCCTTCCCTATCCTGCGTCCTAGCCCTAGGCAATCCCTAATTTCTGTCTATACAGGCTTGTTTTTTTCTGGGTATTGCATATAAAATAATCACAGTATGCAATATTGTTAATCCATGTTGTATATATCAGTACCTCATTCCTTTTTATAGGTGAATAATATTTCATTATATGGATATACCACTTAAAAGATTTTATTTATTTTTAGAAGGGGTTGAGGGGAGAGAGAGAGAGGGAGACAAACACCAATGTGTGGTTGCCTCTTTCACACCCCCTACTGGGGACCTGGCCCAAAACCCAGGCATGTGCCTTGGAATCGAACCTGTGACCCATTGGTTCACAGTCCATCGCTCAATCCACTGAGCCACAGCGGCCAGGACAGATATACCACATTTTATTTATCTGTTTATCAGTTGATAGATACTGGGTTATTTCCACTTTTTGGTTATCATGAATAATGCTTTTATGGATGTTGGTATACAAGTTTTTATATGGACACACGTTTTTATTTTTCTTGGGTACATACCTAGGAGTGGAAATCCTGGGTCATGTGGTACCTACATATTTAACTTTTGAGGAACTTGCAGACTGTAAATCAAATCCACCATTCTTAGCAGCAGTTGGTTTTTGGTTTTGTTTTGGGTTCAGGATCCACTCAAGGATCACACGTTGCATTTAGCCGTGACATCCTTTAGTCTCCTATCATCCAGAACGGTACCCAGTGTCCTTGATGACAGACTTGTTTGAAGAGTTTAGGCCAGTGTCGTGCAGGATGTCCTTCAACGTGGGTTTGGCTCATTGTCTCCTTATGACTGGGTTCAAGTTAAACATTTTTGTCAGGAATTCTTCGTATATTGTGTGGTATCTTTATGGTACCAGTTTGTCCCATTATTGGTGATTTGGATTAGATAATTAAGATGTCATCTGTCAGATTTCTCCCTTGGAAAGATACCTTTTCCCCGTTTGTAATTAGTAAGTAATCTGTGGGGTGATGTTTGAGACTGGGACTATCCTGTCTTCAATAGTTCTGCACCCAGTGTTAGTGTTCACCGGTGATTTTGTTGTTTGAATCATTCATTTCCAAGGTGAGTGTAAAATGATTCTCTCTTCTATAATTTCTTCAAGGTGGATATTTTTCTGTGAAGACGAGCACTCCCCTTTTAAGAAGTTACAGTGTAATTTTCTCATTCAGTGAATAATCGTCTGTCATTCATTCGGACGCCCCAGCCCAGCCCGCAGTAGGTTTCCGGGGCCTGTGGACGCGGCCCCGTCTGTCTGCGAGCATTTCTTCACTTTCCGACACCCCAGGCGCTTCGTGCCGGCCCTGTGGTTTCCCTGTCCCGGTTTCCTGTTTGCGTCCAGGCGTGCTCTGCTCGGACACGCAGGCGCATTCTCCTTCCCTGCCGGTTTTACTTTGGCCTGAGCGGTGCTGCGCCTTCTCACTGCTCACAGTGTGGGGATGGTGCTCTGCTTCGCTGCTCTGCCCTGTGCTCCGTTTTACGGACCCGCCACAGTTTATTTAACTAATTTAACTAATCGTCTGGTGATTACTTAGCCTTACATTTTTTGCTTTTACAAACACTGCTTTACTGTGTAATCTTACGTCATCTTTCATATTATCGAGTGCATTTTGTAGGATAATGTCCAGAAGCGAGACCTACAGGGCGGAGAGACCACACCTCCCGCTTTGATAGATGCTCCTCGCCGAGAGGGACGGTGTTGCTGCGCGTCGGCCCCGCCAGGCCGCGCGGAGGCTGCCTGTCCCCCCTCTCCTTTGCCAGCCTGGTAAGTGATAACATTTCTTTGGTTTAAATTGCCTTTTCATTGTAATTAGTGGTACTGGATAGCTTTCTTTTATTTAAAATTTATTCTTAATTTTTAACATTTAACTTTTAATTTATTCTTTTGATTTTTAAAGGTAAGTTTGGTTGGAGGGGGTACCGTCTGTTCATGTACTCTGCCCACTTGTGTCCAGGTCCTTTTCGACGATGCCACTGAGGTCACGGGCCCCTCAGGCTGACTTCCTCGGGAGCCATCTCTGCCGCCTCCTGCCTGGGCCGCTGCTCTGCCCATCGCAGGTCCCCGAAGCTCCTCCCAACTCGCCTCTGCGAAAGGGGCCCTTTCCAGAACCCGCACGCGGTCGAGCCTCCCAAGGACCACCTTTGGGACCGAGGTGGTTGTCCTTTTTGTCACCGTCTTGGCTGTGTAGCTGTTTAGTTCTGTTTCTGTGGACCAGCTTTTTCTGTTTCTCCTCGTATATGGTAGGAGATGGTTGTGCAGTCCCTGGAAGTCAGCCCCAAATTTTAGGGGAGAGAATATCATTGGCCCCACTTCTGGGCCAGGTGTCCCCCAGGCTGTGGGGGCATGCAGAGAAAGAGCTCAGAGGGGTCTGTTCCTGGATCCGACCAGATGGCTCTGAGCCTCTCCCTGTATTCCCAGAGCGTTATTCCATCTGAGCACTTAATTTGAACTCTTACCAGGCTGGTTTGTTTACACAGAGGGGTGCCATCCTTGTTAGTGCCGTCTGGATGAGGGGCTGTAAACAGCGGTGTTTTAGTCTTTACAGCTGCACAACAGTGGGGGCAGGAAGATCCCATGGGGCACCAGCCAACTTAATAGTTCGAAGGCAGTCATTTGTTAGGTCCTCAGCTTCCGTGACACTTCTGCAGTCTGAGAGCACACCCGGGATGGCTCTCAGGGATGCCTTTAAACCTTGTTCCACTCAAAGGAAGGAGAAGAGCACCCACCCATTGTCCTGGAGCATGAAACTGCCTCTGGGTGGGGGCGGGAGGGGGCCCATGGGGACAGTTCCACGTACTGGTGATGTTGCGAATGTGACTCCAATGACTGGGTAACAAATCAAGTCTCTTTTGCAAGTTACAAGTTTTTTGAGTCTTTGCTTTTAACCAAATTGAAGGAGGAAACAATTGAGTTGTTGGTCATTCAAAATAATCGTGGTAATAGATCACTATATTACTTTTGGTGTATAATTCAGGAGTTCAAAGAATTCAGGAGTAGTGCTATTACAAAACTTCCATCCCTACGTTTATTTACGAGAACAACATTTCTCAGTGCTTAATATCTGTAGAAATTTTAAAAAGGGATGAAATTGGTGCTGAAACTTTCTAACAGTTACCAAGATTTATCCATGGAAACATGAGCCAGCTCCCTCGCCTCTAACTGGGATGCATTTCGAATAAAATTTTGCTCATATTTAACAACCATCAATATTTCTATTGTTTTGATCACATACATACTAATTGTAATGCAATTCAGAATAAAGTATTTTTTAACAGAGCTTTACGGTCACAGAAAATTTAACCAAATTTATAAATATTACAGAGAATTATAAGTGATCAATAAGAGACTTTGAAGACTAAAAATATGTGACAAGAGGGTAAAATTTGGGGGGTGAAATTCTAGTTGGAGGAGTGAAAGGGAAATACAAGTTCAAGAAGAAATTTCTGACTTTTGTGTTTTTAACTAGATCCAGTTAGGTGTCTGCTTGCAATGGGGTTTGCATTCCAAACTATTAAGTCACATTTATGAGTGACTTAAAAGTTTAAGCAATTGCTTATAATCAGAAACTGTATTCTTTGCAACTATTTTAACTTACAGTGAAAAATTTTAGATGTTGAACTTACATATGCAAAAGGGTACACATAGATTTTCAAAATTCTTTTGTGTACACAACAGCAAAACAGGTTGCAGATGGCTACTTCACAGTTCTTTCAAAGAAGGGCCCACTTATCCCCCCTTTGCTTTCTCTGTCAGCCAGATGCTCTTCCAGATTCTGACTGGCTTTCCTTCTCCTTCCAGCCCCTCACCCAGAGGGCTCTGGCATGAAGCCGTCAATGTCGGGGTGAAGGTGGGAGTGACTTCAGTAACCCTGGCTGACTTTCTTTGATTTATGGACTTTTTCTCCCCTTTATGAGTGTGGCTCTGGGCAGGCTGCCCAGCTTTCTGGCTCATTGATCTTCAGTAGCTACAGGATACACCAGGGGCAGTAGTGATTGATGGCTTAGAGATTCTGGTACTCTCTGGTCCCCGTGACCTAATGCATCTGACTGCGTATATCCAGGGTCGGGTCACTCTAATCTATAACCAAAGACGGCCCATGTCCACTTGGTTGACAGGTGGGGTCCTGTCCTTAGTGCACCTCTCGTCAGGTTCATTGGTTGTCATCCTTGGCTGTCTAGGGCCTCCTCTGACCCACGGTCGTCAAGGAGTTCTACTGATCCCCTGCCTTGCTCAGGTGTTTAATTAGTGTGCAAAAAACACATACTGTCAGGTGCCAGGGATCCGAAGATGAATCAGATACCTTTGCCTTTGTAAGTAAGCTCTCTTATTTCAAAATTAAGTATTGTTTTTCAAGTTTGAAATTTATTTTTAAGTCTTTTTTAGGATGTCTCTTCTTCTCTCTTTGGGTCAATAAACCATCGGCTGTGAATTCTTGCTATGGAAGAATTCCACAATGACCCCTCACCTGTGCTGATCGGGAAGCTCCTTGGGACTGGTGGGTTTGATTACTTTAGGACAGGCTGCCCCCGGGGGCCGAGGGTGGGGGAGCCTGGCTGCGGCTTCTCTTTGGGGAAGTGGGTAGCACCTTGGTTGTAGCAGGTCGGCCCTCACGGTTGTGAGGGCAGCATCACTGACCTTGCTCTCTCTGCACAAACAGAGCAACTGGGGCGGCCCGGCCCAGCCACCCCCAAGGTAGGATTGGAGCTTGTGGGTCATCTGTGGTCTCCTCGGCTGTCAGCAGCTGTTACTTGCAGAAGCCTGAATCAGGAGTCCTGCCCCTGGTGTAGCTCCAGAGTGCACGGGGCGCCATGCTGCTGCGGGATGGCTTGGGATGGGCAGGTTGAGACCAGATGCTGCTTGTTGCTCAGCAAGCTGTGCAAGGCGCTAATGGAGATGGGCAAGCAGCGTGGCTGGGAATAGCATTCTTTAGATGATGCTTTCTTCCTTGAGTGCTATACAGCTCTCTTGAGACATCACGCCTTCTCGCACCCCCAGCCTCGTCTGTGACACGGAGCTGTGTCATGGTCGCATGGCTGTTCCTCAGGCCGAAGTACATACAGGTCCTTCACACTGCCCAACATGTACTCGCCAGACAGGACTCAGCTGGCTCGCACAGCACATTCTGGTGGAGGCTGGCCGATGCCGCCCCAGGCTGTGAGAAGTGGTGGGTTAACATCCTCGTCCGCAGCGGAAAGGATTCAGAAAGAAGCAGAAACTCATTGCAAAAGGGCCTTGGCAGGACTACAAAGTACAGCTAACAAAATCAGGGACCTTGGTTTTCAAAGGCAGCAAAGGAGTGAGGCAGGTGTGCCCCCAGGGTCTGGGTGAAGTGCTGGAAGTCAGCTCAGGAAACAGGGGTGTTTCCTGGGGGCACCTAGTCAGGCAGGAATGGTGCCTAGCAGGACTCTCCACACTTTTCGCCACCCCGCCCCCACGAGAGGGGGAGAGGTGGGGAGAAGCAGGTAGGCGAGAGTAGAGGGGAGGCTCTTGGGAAGGCGTCTGCTGGCCCCGAGGCCCATCTGAGGGAGGAAGCCAAGAAAGGAGGCAGCTTGGTTGCCCAGGGAGGCCCGGGACAGGTTACGGAAGTTCCTGGCCGCTACAGAGGATCAGGAAAAGCTAGAGAGTGTTCCCGAATTGGTTAGTACCTGTCGGGCTCCACGCCCATTTTCCCCGCCCCCACCTCACCCTGCGTAGGCCGCAGAACCTCCATGTTACACAGCAGGTTAATTTGAAGATTGAGTTGTAGCTGGATGAGTGGATGTTAGCTTCAAAGTTCAGCGGTGTTTAATTAAAGCTATCTAGAGACTAAACCTGCTCTCAGGAAATTATTCTGACCGAATAATTAAAGAGAATGAAGGTTAGGTTTGAGTTTCTGGCCAAGCCTGTGTTGCATTCTGCGTCTCCAAAACGTGAATTTCATTAACCTTTCATGAACCAACATTAAATTGCTTTCGGTTAGTTGTCATTCTAATTAAAGTCGAGTCATACAGAAGAGCCTTTGTTTACACTTGGTGCCCTGTTTTCTCAATTACATCCTCTTGAACGGTCACGTGGAAGGTCGGTTTATACCTGTGTCTGCCCCCTTCGGCTGGGCTGGAGGAAGCAGGCTGGGGCTGGGGAGGGAGGGGTGGGGTAAGCGGTCACTGCTGCGGGGGAGGTAGGGGTGTGTGTAACTTGCAAAAATGTGTCCTGTGGCCATGGGAGTGAAGCTAAGGAACAGCTAAGGTCACCCACCCAGCCCAGGTCTGCTAGGGCTGGTCTTGGGGAGCTGAGGTGAGGCGTGGTCCTTCAGAAGGGCCTCGAGGGTCGGGAGGCGCGTGTGCTGCCCTTGGTGCTGTCGTGACCTAGCTGCGCCTGAGCCGTATGTCTTTGGGCGGGAGGCCTGCCTTCTGCCAAGTGGTGGATCAGAGCCCTCATCGGGGCCTGTCGGCAGCCTCAGTCTCCTGAAAGAGCGTTCTGGGTTTCTGTGTAGCGGCCCCAGCGGGGGACAAAGCTCTGTGTCCCCGCTCTAGGACACACTATGCCTTGTCAGCCAGCACGTGTCTCTTGATTTTCTGCAGTGATTGTGGACGTCCTGTGTTGTGACTGAGAAAGAATCTTCAAGCTGACGCGTGTCTCCTCCAGGTGGGCAGTTCCGGAACCCAGAAGTGGGGAGGGGAGGTGGGCGTGCTTCAGCTCCAGGTCTGGACAGAAGTCAGCAGAACTGGCCGCACCATACTTACGTGTCTCTGGAACATGGGTGTGTGGTGGGGACACATGCTGGTCCTTGCAGAGTTCCGTGCTCCGCTCCGGGTCTGGAAAAACCTCACTGTGGTTTGGGATCTGGGCCAGATGCCTAAAAACAGAGGGCAGACCGACCCCTCGTGAAGACAGTTCTGCCTCAAGCTTTGTCCCCAAGAGCAGTTTGGACCTGGGCTTTCCCAGTGCTGACCCCCAACCCAGCCACTTCTGATCTGGGTCTTGAAGTCCTAATGGCTCTTACCTCTCCCTATGATTCCTAGGCCTAGGGAATTCCACAAGTTTCACTTTCTTCCCTGACAGACTACCAGGTGCCCTGTGGTCCTTTCCCCCAGGGCTTTTCTGTGATCAGACCTGGGGTTACCGGAGAGACACCCTGTATCCTTATCAGACTGGGGACTTTGCCCCATCTTTGCCTTCGGTAAGCCCTAGGGCACGCACCATCCACCCCGTAATCTCTGTGTCAGGGTCTGTGCTGACAGTAGAGACCAGCCCTCCCACGTTCACTAGGGTGTGTCCCCAGGCTGCTGAATGAGTGGCATCTCAGGGATGCTGACATCGAATGAGAACATGGAGGCCAAAGACCCTCATGTCCAGGGCCTGCCTGAGAAATAGCCCAGCAGTGCAAGTAGCCACACGTGTGGTTTTCTGAGCACTCTCCCAGATGAATCTCCGTGTTTAACTGTGCTAATGTTTAATAAAAAAATGTAATTAACTACTATAATTTAAAAGAACTTCCTTCTATTTTAATGTGAGGGTTTCCCATAGAAACCACTTCAGCTTGGTGGCTGTGAATGGCAACTTTATTAGTGCAGCCATCTGCAAGCTTTCCTAACAATCTGTCGCACTGCTCATCGCTTCCAGTGCAAACAGTGTTTATTGTGATGGAGGCTCAGCCCTTCCTGCGCCCTGATGCGGGGACAGCTAATCTCTATCTCAAGCTGCTTCAATGCTGGGCCTTCACAGAGCAGGGGGTCTGAGCCCATGAGCTCACCAGGTGGTCTCCCATGTGGGTGAGATTCCCTTGGTGAACAAGGCCTTTATTCTTTAAGACTGAGACCAGGGAGAGGGGCCTGGGGACAGCACGGGTGGCACCTAAGCCTGCAACGCTGTCTTTTCCATCGCAGCCCATAGTTTACGTCAGAGTCCTCACTTGCCCCCCGAGGAAGGCTGGCCCCTCATCGGGGAGGAAAGAGGTTGGGTCTCATGGATGCTCCAGGGCCCTGTGAGGGCCTGAGTCCTAACGCATTCTTCCAAAAGAGAGGACTCTTGGCTCAGCTCAGAATTAATTCATCTCCCAAATGGAAATGTCAAAGCCTGCCAAACAGTAGGCCACGCAAAAATAGATTCTGCCGATGAAGCCCGGGGGCCTGTCAGTCTTGTGGGAGAAAGCCTGATCACCTAATCTCAGTTCTGTAGCAGTTTCACAAGGGCCCTGCTAAAGAGTGGAATTCTTTTTCTTGCCGTTTTATGAATTCTGAATAAGGGAAGATGATTCACCCAAGCACATGAGGGAAGGCAGCTGCGGGGCTGGCTTCTGCAAGAGTTTCCAAGAAAGGGAGTGAGTACCAGAAAAACATGGAGGCGGCAGAGGGCACCTGCCAAGCAAAGGAAGAGGACACCACGAGGC
Source organism: Glossophaga mutica (assembly GCA_039655065.1). Taxonomy (NCBI): domain Eukaryota; kingdom Metazoa; phylum Chordata; class Mammalia; order Chiroptera; family Phyllostomidae; genus Glossophaga; species Glossophaga mutica. The sequence goes on from CM077308.1 coordinate 143,980,239, forward strand.
CACCTCCTGCTGTGGGTGGTTACACAGTAGGTGCCTCTCAGCAGGAAGGGAGGGCCAGCAGGTGAGCTCCCCCCAGTTGTCTTTGCCCTGCTCTCCAGGTGTTGAGCTTGAGAAGCACAGCTCTGAGCAGCAGCACCGAGGCCTGCAGCTCCTTCATGCCCACACTAGAGCCAGGAATTGCCCCACAGGCCCCCTGGGAGCAGAGGGGTGGCTGGAAAAGCGGCGGAGAGCACCCAGGTTCACAGTCTCTAGAGTCTGCTTTGACCCATGGGCGGAGTACCCTCAAGTGCACAAAGACAGAAATCATGTTGAAATTTCTTTGTTGTAGTAGTAAGGCCCATTTTCTTTTCCACAATCTTGTCAGAAGCATAAAGGGAACGTAAAGGTTCTACCTCTACTTTTTAAACTTTTTAATTCCAAAATACATAGACTCACAGGAAGTTTGAAAAATAGTAGAGTCTGGTGAACCCCTCCCTCAGCTTCCCCCAATGGTGACATCTTCTATAATGTACAATAGTAAGACTAGGAAATTGATGTTGACATAATATAGTAACCCACACTACAGGCCTTTCTCAATTTCCGCCTTTTTTGCACGCATTCCTGTATGTGCTTCTGTGCATTTTAATCCCATGTATATATTCATGTAATCACCATCCCAACCGGGAGACTGACTTCACCGCCACAAAGGAACCCCTTGTGCTACCATGTTGCATGCAGCGATACCCTCCACTCCAACCCCACCCCACCCCCCCGCCTGCCTCCTGGCAATGACTTTTCCCATCTCTCTGGTTTTGGCATTTCGAGAATGTTATGTAATGGAAATTGAAGGTTGGTAAACTTTTCAAGATGGACTTTTTTTTACTACATATAATGCCCTCGAGCTCCATCCAAGAGTGCCTGCATCAGTAGTTGGCTTGTTTTTATTAAGTAGTAGTCCACTGTATGAGTTCTACATTATTTTTTAAATATCAGAGTTTAACCCTTTTGGATGTTATAGGATTTGAGCAGTGGATGGGTGGTTTCAACAGGTGACCAGTCCAAGATTCCTTAACAGGAGTATTTCCTTTTCCCACTTCAAACCATAACACTTCATAGCCACGACGAGGACTGCAGTGTTGAGGGAAGTTGGGAAGGTTGTCTTTACCACCTTTCCAGGTGCCCCCGAGGGCAGGGGCTGTATGTTTGCCGTGGTCGGACTCCCCGAGCCTGGTTGCTGGCATGAGGTAGGTTTGTAATAGACACCTGTTCAGTGGATGACTTCTTTGCATCCTCGTCCCACAGGAACTCCCTGGGGTTCGGCCTGCCGCCACTTCGGACATGTGGCAGCACAGTGCGTCTCTGTTGTGGAGACTGATGTCTACAGAAGGAAGAGGACCTCCTGCATCCGGGCGTCTGACCCACAAGCTGTGTTAACTGAGAGAGTTCTACAGCTGGTCCGGTAAGAGAGTGTCAGCTTGCTTCTGTTCTTTGCTCCCAACCAGGTTTCCAAGCCAGTGTCAGCTAAGTGGATGTCACCATGCAGAGGCAGGCTTCAGTATCCCGTGACCTTCCCCAGAACGCATTCTGGCTCGGTGGCTGTGTGCACATCGAGAATGAAACGGGATGACCAGGTGTGATGGCTTTGCTTCTTATTAAGAAGTTAATTTTCCTCCTCTAGGCCATTTTTTTTAGTACCTCCTGCAGGGTGGCCCAGAGCGGCTGTGAGACCAACACAAAATCCTAAGTGTGCTTGAAACCTTTGTTCTGCTCCTTAGTGTTTTTTAGTGTTCGAGTGTTTGATGGGTGGCCCGAGACAACTCTTCTTCCAGCGTGGCCCAGAGATGGCAGAAGGTTGGCCACCCCCACTAGTGCGGTCTGGTGCAAGTCAGAGGGGAGTTGGAATTGGCCTCTGGAGCCGGTTCTGAGTAATCCCGCTGGGATGCTGTCATCAGCACCATCAATCGACTGCGTTGGGCTCTGTCGGCAGGTGGCTCCCTAGTGAAATCTGTTTTCAGGACTGTGTTTACACTGCTGAGCCAGGGGAGATGCAGATCAAAGCCCTGCGGCCTGGCACGGGGGTGGCAGAACCTCCAGGCTTGCCAAGGGAAGTGTGGGATGCAGACTGAGGCGACGTGGAAAAAGCACTTGGCCAGTGACAGAAAGCAGCGGCCATGCTTCTTTTTTGGTGAAAGGAAAATTGCTCAAGGGTTGGAAAATAAGGAAGCAGCATCACCATACAAATAGGTTTAGTTTGAACAGCAGGGACAGTGCCTTGACTGTGGCCAACAAAGGCAGGAAGAGAAGGCAGTGGCTGGCAGCATATGTCACAGTGTGACCTTAGAGCCCCAAAGCTCTTCTGCTGTGTGCTCCATTTGTAAGGGTGGCAGGAGGGAAACTTGTGCATGAGAAGGATGCCTTCAATATTGTCCCTGTTCATTGCCCAAAGCCACATTTTCCAAAGCCTAACCCCTTTTCTGTAGTTTTTCTTTACGCTGGTCTTAAATCCCTCCTACCAGAAGTTTAACCCATTTCATTTTCTGATGTTAGTAAGAATCACATGATAGTAAACATCTCCAGTGCTCCAGCCACGGGGGCTCTGGATGTAGGGCCTGGCTTCAGTCTCGGTGCAGCTACCTGCTGGTAGTGTAACCTGGCTTCTCTGTTCCTCAGGTTTGTTTCTGTAAAATGCAGGTGATCGAATTTAGGATTATGAAAGGATGGAACGAGTTAATACACGTAAAGCACTTGTTATATTGCATTAGCCATTATCGTTGAATAGCTTTTAGTTATATGGATGTGCCATATTTTAATCATTGAGCACTTAGGATGTTTGGTTTTGCCTGTTTCTTCATGTTTTTATCTTTTGAGATATGGAAGTGGTGCTATTAAGTTTTTCTGCCAAACTTCTGAATTGGTAAATTAAGGGGGGAAAAAGAAAACCCAGTAACATGTTCAGTAAGCCATGGTCTCTTGAGGATGCTGCCCACAAGGAAAAGGTGATTAGCCAGGTGTAAACTACCTGAGACCCTGAGAGCAGGAGCTGCCCCTTTACGTAGGGTTGTGTGTTTTTTGGGGGGCAGGGAGGAGGAAAATGGCTGGAGACCTTTCTGTGCTCCTTCAAGACTAGTCCTGGGCATCCTAGACAAAGCAGGCTTCACCAGGGCCTGGTTTCTGTGACAGTGACACAGACACACAGTGACTTTACCCACTCCCGGACCGAGGTTCGAGACTGACACAGGCCCTCTTCTGTTCCTGATTTCCAAAATCCCCGTGAATCTTCACTGTCATCCTTTCCCACTTGCTCCATTTCTGAAGAATGTCTTTCTCCTCGTGTAAGTGGGAGAAGTGCGAGCTTTACAGTTACAAAACATGACGTCCCAGTAAGGCCCTTATCTAGGGAAATGCACAGGGCCAGGGTGTTTGGCCGCACGGGTGTTCCTCTGGTGGCAGTTCTTGCTCCAAGTCCTGCGCAGCTGCTCCTCAGCCGGGTCTTCTTTGTCCTGAAACATGTGTCTTCACTCCTCTTCATTTCAGTTCCAGCTTTTAAGCTGGACACGTAGTTTCTTCCAGAAGTTATAGCAACACCACGGTATGTCTAAAATCTAACTCATTATTATAGTTCCCCATAAACAAGTTTCTTTGGATCTCCTTTCTATTGAAAAATGATTTATACCTAAAAAAGTATCTATTCATTTTTCAGAGAGAAACATCAATCAGATTTCTCTTGTATGTGCCCTGATCAGCAGTTGAACCTGCAACCTAAGTATGTGCCCTGACTGGGAGTCGAACCCACAACCTTTAGGTGTACAGGATGACACTCCAACTAAATAACTGAGCCACACTGGCTAGGGCTGGATGTCCTTTTTCATTAAGAGTAAAAATCACATGGTTTAGTTCGGCTTGTTCTGGTGCCCGTGAGCCATTCTGCCTCAGGATTGCTGAAAGAGTTCTCCCCTGGGACAGTCTCTCATGGGTTGGTCAGTATAGGCAGACCCAGGGATGCTGTGATAAAGCAAGTCACACCGATTTTTTGGTTCCCCAGTGCATATACAAGTTATGTTTATACTATACTGTAGTCTGTAAAGTATATAACAGCAGTATGTATTAAAAAAACACATACCTTAATAAAAAATACCCTATTGCTAAAAATTGCTAACCCTCATCTGAACCTGTTAAATGGCGCTGGTAGACCTGCTTAGTGTAGGGTTGCCAAATCTTCCATTTGTTTAAAAAAGAAATCTCTGAAGTGAGGCATGGTTGTGCATGTAAGTGGCTGTGAACCTATCTTCAGTCACCGAAGAGGGTAAGGTCATAATGAATACCCTGTCATTTCGATGATTTTAAAGCTGGGGAATGTACGGAATACTCTCAGTCTAACTCTTCATAAAGAAAACCGTGTAGCAGCCAAGTCATGGTCATGGTGTACACAGGATCCTTGTCACTAAGCCAGAGATGGAGAAGGCAGGGAATACAGTGTCCTGCTGAGTTCAAGGAGTTCACAAAGGCTAACACCAGGGAGGCGGCGGCAGCCAGTGGAGTTGGGTCAGGCAGGCAGTGAGGATCACTGGGATTATCCAACATTAAACGTTAGAGAAGATACAGACATGAAATAAAATGAAGCTATTTCCCTATTAAATGGAAGCATAAGTCAGAAGTAATGTCCTTTACCATTATGAGATGGAGTTTGTTACTACTGGAATGGCTGTATCCGTAACAACAACCATAATGAACTGGTAACTGTCATGCTTTCTAACAGATGGTCACAGGAAATAGCAGTATATGTGAAGAAAGAGTTAAGGCACATTTAGAGAGTCAAATGAAACATTTTGATTATTTTATTTTTAATCTTCAAAATTTTCTGCCATTAGACAGGAATGCATGATAGAAATGGCTCAACATCTTCACATGAAACACTTGGATTCATTTCATTCACAAGTTTTTCTAAAAACATCTATAATTTCATAATCCCACCCACTTCCAACCATTATCACAGATTTGATTGACTGTTAAACAGTAGTTGCCAGCAATAGAGCTGGAACGCTTTCTGCGTATTAGTAGTGTCTTTTGAAACTACCACCCAAGAGTATCATGATTATAAATCTCATTGTACACAGCAACCCCAAAGGTGACCAATGTCCCCACACAAACTCCCTGCTTATCGTGGAGAGCCTGAAGAAATGCTTTTTCTACTCTTAGACTATTTGTTCGTCTCAGTACTGTTCTCACAGGGATGATTTAGTCACCGCTGCGAACAGGCAAATATATATGCCTGATACTTACTCTCTGATAACTATATACAGAACATACTGAAAATAGACGGGTTGCTTGGAATCTGTATCTCTTCTTTTGAAGAGAGCTGTTTTGAGGTGTTCCTTTTTTTTTTGAGCAGTTGTAAACAAAAGGAAAGAGTTATACACAGACATGTATCTATCTACATAGTTAGAGATATACACTGAGTATTTTCAGTGTGGCGTATACCTGCTTACACATAGATACACACAAACACAGAGTGAGTGTCCACACTCACCCCTTCACACATACCCATACCCTTACACACAGCACGGGAACACGAATGTGGTGAGGGTCCTTGGGAGTTCACTGGAGTTTGTATGTTACCAAATGGTGATGAAATACCTGATCTGTATTACTCCTGAGAAGGTACTAGAAGGGAATGACAGTTCTGATGCACTTTGGAATGGCACAATCACGTAAACACTTGCATACTTAAGACTTCTGAACTCATCCAAAGTTTCTAAACATAATCTAACAAACAAAAAAGATATCAAAACAATGCAGCAAGTTAAAAAATAAATCAAAACAAAGTTTTTTTTATAATCCAAGTATAAACAAACATAGGAAATGCGTATTTTGTCAGTAAATGTTTTTAAAGTAGGAAACATGTACTTAAGAAAAAGTCATCTGACAAAACTTTAAAAAAACAAACAAAAAACTATTATCCAATGCATAATAATACATGCATTGTCCAAAATAGCAGAGGATAACCACATTAGAATTGCAAAGCTTACAGCAAGTCCACCAGAGAAAAATTACTATATATAGCAAGCCTGTTAAGTACGCGATGTATATAAATTTTAATTATGATGACTGTTATTCACACTTCTGTAAAAAAGAATTTGCAGTTTGCTGAGTATCTTATCCCTCAATGTAATTAATCTGTATAAAAATTAACAACTAAGCCAATGAACTTCAAGCACCAATTCTGTATTTATATTTCTCCTATTATTGAGGGAACAAATTATGTTGAAGGCTGAGCTAAAATTAGCTTAGTAATTATTACAGTTTAGTTTTATAGGCATGCGGCTTTTTTCCTTGAATGCCAAACATTTAAGAATGTTCAGGCCAGTAAAGGAATCCTTGGGAGACTCCATTATTTCTGAGTATCAATGGTTTAGTATACATTTAAAAGCTCTCTAACAAACCACTGCTTTCTTAGTTCTAAGATAAAATAGATTTGCACACAAGAAATTAAGAGACTGTTCCTTATGAGTCTTAGAAAAGGCAGCACCTATGTAGTAGACTAACAAGCACACCTGGGCATCTACCGGTAGTGTGGGAAATGGCATTATTATTCAAGAAGGCAACACCACTGCCTGTGGCAATACTGGAGTTTTTCTTAACTAAAAAATTTCCTCTAGATATTTAGGGTAGGAGGGTATCTCAGTAAGAAAGCATTTGTTTTCCTTTTGATTTCTTTTTCTGCATCAGGAAAGGAGGAGCACAGTTTGAACCAGTAGCTGAGTAACAGTGTTTGTGATGCTTCTGGTTGTTCCTGAAGAAAACATGTTCAGATACCAAGGGGTTTGTTTTAAATCAATACAACTGCTGTTTTTGCTTCCAGTATTTACATCTTATCACTTACATACACAGTACTTTCTGAGACATAATGTTTCAGTCTTTCCTACTTTTAAGTTTGGTTAATCTTCAACACACACCAAACTGAACCTTTAAGTTGGCTGCATCTGATTGACTGAAGATAAGACTACTGAAGAAAACAGATCACAGGGAAACCAAAATCTCGGTCAACGGTGATTCTCCATCACTTCCCCGGCCTGTTATCTGAACTTCAGCTCAAGATCACGAGCATTCAAGCCCTGATGTTAATTAGGGTAGAGGTGGAGGGTCTTGCTGGTCCCCAGTAAGAGCGCCTTCACCCTGCTCCTCATTCATCTCATTGGACAGCTCTTCATCAGCAGGCCCACCAAGGTCTTCGCTGCCCCCTTCACTCTGCTCCTCACTGCGGTCTTCGCTGGGCTCCACAGTGTGCTCCAGGCTGTTCTCCAGAAGTGTGGGAGAATTGCTCATTTGGCCTTCTTCAGCTGTCTCATTTAAGGGCCGGGAAGGAGGCGGTGTGGGAGTGTCAGACTGCATGACACTTTCAATGGAAGAGATGGGGCCTTTGGTTAGAGTAGTATCCACTACAATCTCGTTTTGAGGCAAAGACAACTTTTCCACAAGTTTCCACTGAATGATGCTCATGTCTTTTCCACCAGTTGAAATCAGGTGACTGTCATTATGAGTAAAACTGACATTGGTGACATGGCTGCTGTGGGCACTGTACTTGTGACTGGGAGCCTATGTGAAATAAACCAGACAGGAAAATTAAACTCATTATTTACATGCCTGCTTTCAGGTAATTCAAGTTGAAGCCACAAGTCAATAAAATCAGTAGTAATTTCCTTTTAGTATCTATTTATATGGGAGAAACAAAACATAATAATTAGACATCTATACCTTAGACTACATGTTAAAAAAATTTTTTTGGGCCCTGGCCAGGTAGCTTGCTTGGTTAGAGCATTATCCTGATATGCCAAGGTTGTGGGTTCGATCCCCACTCAGAGCACATTCAAGTAGCAACCAGTAAGAGCATAAATAAGTGGAACTAACTGATGTTTCTCCCTCTTTCTCCCCTCTCTAAAATTAATAAAAAACATTTTTTAAAAAAAGTCCATTTCTTCCAGATATCAGGTTGGTGCACTTAGTAATTATTCTATTGAGATGCCAGGGAGGAATTTATTAGGTTGGCAGGATTATAGGTGATTTAGGAAACAGTTCTGTGAGTTTTATAATGCTGATCTTATGTGTAACAGAATATTTTAATATGTTTAGGAGAAATTTGAAACTGCCAGAAAATAAAAATAAACAAATGGACAATAAATAAAAATGAATAAAACATCACCAACTGCCTTGTAGAATTATCTTCTCCTTGATCTTACTGAGGAAAGAAGACAAGGAATGTCTGCTTGGATGCTTAGAGATGGCCCTTTTTACCCCGGGCACTGTAGTTCTCATGGACAGTAATCAGTCACCTTACATGTTTTCGTGCCACTGACACAAAACGATCCCCAAACAAAATGCCTGGCGATGCTAATTTTTATTTTATTGAGGTTACCTTTGCTTTGGAGCAGGGATACTGAAACAGGTGCACTTTGCAAAAGTCATCAGCAACGGCTATCACCTTCCTATTGTGGGATCGCACCAGTGCGTTGATATCTGTCCCATCAGATCCTTCTGGCCAGACACCTTTGACATGGGAACACGGGGTGCGGAAGATTAGCCTGAAGAATGGAACTGCCGTGCTACGTAGGTTCACTGAGTTTTAGACTCTTATTTTCATCTGTGTTCAAACTCCTAACTGCTAACATTTTCCCTTCCAAATTTCTTAGTGGCCCAACACTGTATTCAAATATTGAAGTCTTAGCCAAAGTCTAATAATAAAATTATAAATCAAAATAGTCTCAAGATGGAAAATTTAATGACCCAAAAGTGCTCACTAGTAACCAGCAGGTGGTGCTAAAGTAGTTTCAGTTTTAATCCTGAGCAGCGTTTTAGTTTTAGTGTTACAGTGTTCAGTTTTAAACACCTGAGCAGTGTTTCCTTTTTCAAGTGTCTAGTTATAGGGGAAGTTCTCAGTTACTTGTATAAAGGCACAGCACTAACTCTTCAAACTGGGGACGATGTGTAAAATTTATACACTGTTCCACTGCTCCCTTTCAGGCAGGCACTTCAAAGAAAACCTCGTCTACCTGTTATCCCATAGAATTTTCTTGTAACTATTATTTACGTCCAAAGATATGATGTAAATAATAGCAAATTTAATTAGTCTGAATCATTATGAAGCACCGGTGATTATGTTTAACATAGCACAAAATTCTATTAGACTAGATTACAACTATGGAATATATAAGGGTTGAGATGCTGGCCTCCAGCTGTTCAATGCTATTCTAGGGAACAAATATGTGTTTGGTAAATATACTAAAACAAATCGAGACACTTCTGAAATGACATCTCTTAATAATGAATAGTGTATATTGCTTCATTAAAAGAACTAGATAAGTTATCAGCTACTGGCCACTGCTTCAGTTTCACCTAGAATAATGAAATTGTTTATGGATTAGTCAGGGTCATTTTGTTGTTAATTCCTTCCTAGCCTAGGCGCCTTCTCCATCTGTACAGCAGTTGTGTTTAGAACAGGCTCCTACAGTGGGTTATTTTTCTAATGCACACAGCATAAAGCAATGTTCAGATCTATGCTGGAGGTGCAGCCCAGCTCTTGCAGGGCAGAGGAATATTGGTAAAGGACAAGTACTGCTTTAGGTATCGGTGCCACATGCTGTTATAATTAGTCTACTTAGTGAGTATAACATCGCTTTCTAATTCTTGGCAAACAGGGCTTTATTATTTTAACTTTTCCATTTACTAACTTTTTCAGAAGGATACCTACAGATTAGGAAAGGCTTAGAAAACTGTCACCAAAGGCAGATTTCATAGAAATGTCGAAATCATCGGAATAGGAATAAACCCCCAATTTTACCTTTCAATAATGTCTATTAAAAATGCCTTTATATTTCGGCAAATTGTGCTAGGACAAGTGGATGGTTGCACGCAAAAAAACTAATAATAAAAACCGCTGACGAGAATGTGGAGAAACCGAACCCTCCTACACTGCTGGTAGGTATGTAAATGGTGCAGCTACTTTGGGAAACAGTCTGGCAGTTCCTCAAGAGGTTAAACAGAGTTGCCATTCGACCTTGTGATTCCACGGCCAGGTATATACCCAAGAGAAATGAAAATATGCTTACACAAAAACTTACCCTGTTCACAGCAGCATTATTTATAAAAGCTAAACAGTGGAAACAAGTATCCATCAGCTGCTGGATGGAAAAACAAAATGTGGTGTATCTACACATCGGGATATTATTTAGCTGTAAAATGAAGTGCTGATCCATGCTACCACATGGATGAACCCTGAAAACATGCTAAATGAAAGATGCCAGCCTCAGTGGACCACATGCTATATGGTTCCATTTATACAAACTGTCCAGAACAGAGCAGTCATCGGAGGCAAGAAGACTGGTGGTTGCTGGGGGGCGGAGGTAAGAGTGACTGCAGATGGGTGAGGGGTTTCCCAGTGGGGGGATGAAAATGCTGTAAAATTGGTGACGGAAGCACAGCTCTGAATATACTCAAACCACTGAACCATGCACTTGAGGTGAATTATATGGTATGTGAATGGTATCTCAATAAAGCTGTTTTTAAAATGTGTTTACAAATTTTAAAGCTTCAATTTTTACTTTGAGGAAAAAAATGGAAGGGCAATCTGCTATTATTTAAGTACCTTTTGTCTTTATGTTTATTGGGGATCAAAAGACTGGACTCCGCAGAGAACAAACCTCATATTGGGGTTTAGTTTCACCTCATATTGGGGTTTAGTTTCTCTGAATCTGGCATTAACAGTGATAACACTAAAGAACACATAGAGACTATTTCATTAAAGAATGGAAGCAAGTAATTATTATATATAAAAACCCACATCATTTTCCCGCTGAGTGTTCATGTCCTTACCAAAGACTTGAAAGCCCAGTACACAGGTGTATGTCGTCCAATCAATGTCCTTACACTCCGATCGATTCCTGATTAGTTTGCAGCCACTTGGAATGTCCCCTTTAAATTCAGAAACAGAAAGTATAATCATAGTACTTGTGTATAAAATAAATGTACTGAATGTGCATCTCGATTCAAACTAGCCACGTTTACTTGTATTTATAATCCATACACTGAAAAAACATTAAGACACATTTAAAAAGGAGAAGTGTTTCCTTTAAAAGGGTTTATGGAACTACCCACTGAAGTTGTTTTTTTCTTTAAGAAGCATAAATGCCCATCCATTATACTTTTTCCTGCCTCTAGGAAAAGCTGTTGAATACGAAACCATTCACAGCAGTATCAATCTCCAAGTTAATTTCCTATGACTACAGGTCTACACATTTAAAAATAAACTCTCTACTTTCTTGGAGAAGTGAAGCAGATTTGAGATTCTCATGCCTTAGCTCAGAGTAACACACACTTTGTCAGGTTCGAGGCCGACAGGGTACCCTACACAATTCAGACTCCACGCAGCGTGCTCACTGGTGCCCCTGGCGGACACATCTCAGCCACGCGTGGCCGTTCATACTTACAGTACAGTATTTCGTAGTCTCCCGAGTTAGACATTATGTACTTGTTGTCTGGGGACCAGTCAAGGTGTGTGATGTAGCTGGAATGTCCCTAGGAAACAACAGGTGGGTCAACTATTAGAAAGCATTTAGAGTTTTGTATAAATAGTTTAATAGTTAGCCAATACTGCGTTCTGAGCAGCTGTTCATCTCGAATCCCTGACGTGTAAGGAGCGGTACTGCGACCCGCACAACTGCAGGGCTCATCGCAGGTCTTCAGTCCTTTTCTGCTCCACCTTGTTGGGAGGTGAAGGTGCAGGTATGTGATGCCAGCGATGCATGATGAGTTCAAGCAGAACTTTGGAGCTAAAGAGGTCTCATCACAGTGGAAATGGGAAGCACTTGGAACTTGGGAATATCCTGCTGGCCTCTCCACTTAGATACCAGCAATGAGCACCTACTATCTCTTAGAGACTTCCAAGAAAGAGAGTCTTGTTTTTAAACGTGTGCCTTAAAGGACACTGCAACAGGTACCATACCTTCAGGCCGTATTTCAAATCATTGGTGTCCCTGTTAGAGTGACTTCATTTTTAAAAAAAGATTTTATTTATTTTTAGGGAGAGGGGAAAGGAGGGAGAAAGAGGGAAAGAAACATCAATGTGTGGTTGCCTCTCACACCCACTACTGGGGACCTGGCCAGCAATCCAGGCATGTGCCCTGACTGGGAATCGAACCAGTGACCCTTTGGTTTGCGGGCCGGCACTTAATCCACTGAACAACACTAGCTGGGGCATGGAGTGACTTTATTTTTGAGAATGAAATATTGGTTCCAGGTTGTTCGGAGTACAATTATCCTGGGCTGCTTCTTGAGTAGCCAAGGTACACCGCAGAGGCTAAGGAACACGGCACACATACGAGGTCTGTCCAGAAGGTATCTAGCCATGTAATATGAAGAGACATTTATTGAAGAAGATACAAGAAACACTGCACATAGGACAATGATGCCTCAGTCCCTTTCAAAGAAGGCACCTTGGGACTTCATGCAATTCTCCCAGTTGCCATCAGCTGCCTTGTTGTATTTTCCTGAATCTCATCAACGGTCTGAAATCTTTTTCCCTTTCAAAGATGATTTTAGTTTTGGGAAAAGCAAGAAGTCACAGGGTGCCAAATCTGGGTTGTAGGGTGGCTGAGTCAGCTGGGTGATTTGCTGTTTTGCAAAACAAACAACTGTATGAGACATGATGCATAAGTGGGTGCATTGTTGTGATGAAGCTGCCAATCACCAGCTGCCCATAGCTTTGGCCTTCTGAATCATCTGAATAGTTTCCGTGGAGGGATGTTCAAGTTTAACACAAAATTTGATGCAGATTTGTTGCTCTACTTGCTCAGTCATTTTGAATGTGATGACCACACAGCACACATGCTCATTCAATGTCTACTGCCCCCACTGACTAGTACAGTGAAGTTGTCATTGTTCATGTATATGCATTACAGTCCACGCTCCTTGGCTGCCAGGTCACATCAATGTTGTGTAAACCATTCTCATTATATGAACAATGGTTGGACTTTTTCCGAACAGACCTTATACAACAATCATATGGAGGTTTTCTGGGAAAACTATCTCCAAAGAATATTCTAGAAGAGTCACCCAACACTACTCCAGAACAGCTGGATCCAATACAATCACCTGACTCCTTATTCCAACCTTTTGCCGAACATGAAACCATTAATTTACTTAAAACATGAGATATTTTTGTGATTACATGTCACAGTGTATTTAATGTGACCCAAGATAACTCTTCTTCCAGTGTGGTGCAGAGGTGCCAAAAGGTTGGACCCCTGCCTGAAAACATTCCTTAAACAGGAAGACAGTGATCTCTTTCTGCGAAGGTTAACAGCATGGGAATTAAAAAACTCCTAAATGCTGTATTTTGTTGGTGTCACATGTAAGCAGTTGATGATTTCCAACCATTTCAAATAAATTACACATCTTACTGGTTTACCAAAATCGACAGAGACTCAAAATCACTTTTTACATCCTAGAGTCTGTGGTAAAACATTTAATTTCTAACATACTTTTTGAATTACTAGCTTTCTGTGCATGTGGTTTTCTTTTTTAAGTTAACAAGTTCAAAATATCTTAGGTGTAGCTTTTAATGGTTTATACAAAGTATTCCAATTATTCTATTACCCTTCTGAAGTCTTACAACCTCTCTGGAGCCATGACCTCCCCAATAGTGCTGTAAGGCACATGCATATACTTACGCATCTAGATGAATTGAAATTAGATGAATTTAACAAATGAAGCTTTCTGAAGTGACTGGAAATTAGGTGGTGTTCTGGGAAACAGGTTGGCAATCACTTGGCTAGGCACTCAGACCTACCAACTTACTATGAAATCAGTTTCCAGGCCAAAAAGACACACGTGGTCACTGGATACTTTCTAAATTCAGAAGGATGGGGTTCACACAAATCCTTTTCACAGTTCACATGAATTTGATGCCTGGCTCTGGTGTATGTGGAAGCCATGCTTTAAGATAAAGAAAACTTCTGCTATGGGAGTGAAGGATTTAACCAGATTAATCATGGCAAGTAAAGTATTCATCCTAATGTAGAAGTATATAAAATTATCCAAAAAGTATTCATCCTAATGTAGAAGTATATAAAATTATCTGAAATATCTGTGAAAGCCTTTAATAGCGTTAGAATATCAAAAGCACTACGTAATATTATGTATGTATACATAATATTCATGTAACTCAATCTGTTTTGGACACAACATATTTAGAAGGCAAATCAATATAAAGTATTCTCAAAAGACTCTTGAGCCCTGGCAGGTGTGATTTAGTGGATTGAGTGCTGGTTTGCAAACCAAAAGGTCACTGGTTCAATTCCCAGTCAGAGAACATGCCTGAGTTGTGGGCCAGGTCCCCAGTAGGGGGCATACAAGAGGCAACCACACATGGATGTTTCCCTCTCCTCCTCCTCCCTTTCCCTCTAAAAATAAATAGTATCTTAAAAAAAAAAAAAAAAAAAAAGACTCTTGAGTAGGAAAAGCAGCAAAGTCCTTGGGGAACTTGTCAGTTCATACTGTAAGGTGAAGTATTTTCCCTAGTATGGAATCCAGTATCTAAGGAAAAAAAAAAAAAAGATGAAATGCAACTGCTGGGGGTCTATAATGCTACCTCTCCAGACACGACCTCAGAGTGTCTTTGCCCCACCCAACTCATAGGCCACGGAAGGTACATGCACAGCTCGAGGGAACATAGCCTCAGACATTACCCCAAGGCCAGAGACACAGTGGGAGCAAAACCTAACACACTTCCTTAAAAAGAAACGGAAAATATTCTAAGCTGGCACCTTCATTACTGCCATTAAGTAGGTGAATGGTGTAACTATGACAGTTACAAGTGATGAAGCCCCAAAATACTACTTTGGAAAAATCAGAAATATTTTAACTAAATCTGTCAACTGCAAAGAGGATCATCTACATCAGTGGTTTCAACCGTGGCTGTTTATTAAAAATACCTGAGGAGTTTTTTTAAAAGCACAAAAGCCCAGAGTTAGGAGTCTATTTTCCTCACGAGGCATCCAGGTGTCCCCTCAGCCTCTCCAATAGTGTCACCCAGTGGGAGTTTCTGCGGTGATGAAAATGGTGCGCGCGCACCCAGTCGAGTGCAGCAGCAACTGGCCATCTGTTGCTTCTGGGTGCTCAAGGAAAAAAGCACCCAGAAGCAACTAACAAGGCTAGTCCTCCAGGAGATTGGACTATGTTTAACTTCATAATCACAAGTTGTGGTTAGTAGCTGTGATTCCAGATAACACAGGTAGAAAACAGTTCCTTCTTTCTCTACTGATTTCAAATACCTCTTTTATTATACCTAGTAAATTTCCACATATGCAGAGCTCTGGATTCTCCTTTCTATTTCATTAGTTTGCATGCCTAATCCTAGCCAACTCTGAGAGTTTTGTGGTATGCAGAAAATTTCAGATAAACTTCAGGACCATTTTATCAAGCTCATAAAAATCATGTTGAAAACCTAAGAGTGAGTGACTCAAATTTAGAGAATCCGCAGAGAACAGATACTTCTATTCTGTTTTCATCGAGAAACATTTCACGTCTGTATGTTTTTTAGTTTTTAGTTCTACCAGCCACGTTTCACTTAAGCTTCCTGTGCTTTTTTTCTTGATATGTTTATTTGCATGTTGTTCTTGCAAATAGAATTTTTTTCCCCCACTGCAGTTTTGATGTGCCTTTGCTGGTTTGAGAGAAAGCTGATCCATCTTTAGGGTATAGACTGCTGTTGCCTATTTTAATCCATATTCCGCCCTTTGGTTAAGTGCCCAGCTAAGACTATTTCCCAAACTCTTTTGCAGCTGGAGGTGGCAGAAGTCACTGGGTGGGGCTTCCAGGAAAACTTGGGAGAACTTAGCAGGAGTGGTGTCTTGCCCCCTTTGCACCATTCCTTTCTTCCTGGAACTGGGACGTGATGACTGGAGTCCCAGCAGCATCTTATTGAGGATGATGGAGTAGAAAGAAGGAAGGATCCCGACTCCCTGATGACTCTTTAACTGAGAATATATCCCTCTTGTAAGTCACCAAACAGTTATACTAACAGTGAATCCTATTGCTGTCTTGAAATACTGCATCGGTTTTATGGTTTTTTTTTTTTTTTTGAGATTTCTAGGTAGACAGTTAAAGTCTTTTACTCTTCTTTTCTTTTTGATATTTATTTTCTTTTTTTTTTTAAGATAATGTGTTTTTATTTTATTTATTTATTTTTTTAAATTACTCTTTTTTTTTTTTTTTAATCTTTAGAGGGGAAGGGTAGGGGAAAGGGAGAGGGAGAGAAATATCAATGTAGGGTTGTCTCTCGTGTGTCCCCTGCTGGGAACTGGCCTGCAACCCAGGCATGTGCCCTGACTGGGAATCGAACCGCGATCCTCTGGTTCACAGGCCTGCGCTCAATCCACCGAGCTACACCAGCCGGGTGATACTTATTTTCAATTACCAAAATTTTACTGGCACTTCTTGCCTATCCTGACTTTGTAATTCTTTTGATTTTTAGTATATTGTTGCAACTCGAAACACTGTATCTCCTAGGCTAAGATCTTTTGAGTACCAGCGTTAAAAGGTACACAGGAATTTGAGTCAAACAGAAAGCCATTATGTTACACTGAGGTGCATAATAAAATAACCTTAGTTCTATTGCACACAGAATAGAACATTTAGGTCAATCCAAACAATTGAACTCTTTCAAGGAAAATACACAACTGTCCGTAATTAGAAAATAACTTCGAACTTTCACAGACTTAGGTTAAATTCATGTTAACAACACCCCTAGGTACAACCCAGGGTTCATCTAGTTACTGAGAATAATACTAGTCCCACTCCTATTAACACCTAGCATTTACTGAGTACTTTCTATGTAGAGAGCATTAAGTTTAAGTACTTGACAAACACTATCAACTCTAAATCTCACAGCAACCTTAACTGAGGATGCTCACTGTAGTAGGGTAAAGAAATTTAGGAGGCAGAGAGAGATTAAGTAACTGCTGAAATCACACAAAGAATCGGTGGAGCCAGAGTTCAAACCCAGGTCAGATGATTCTGGACCAAATTAAACACAGCATTTAAAGCATGCTTATCTTTTACTTATTTCTATAACACTGATGATGAGCAGAAAGCTATTTAAAAGTAGAATTAAAAAACAGGAATTTCTAAGTACATCAAGGACCTTTTCAGTACATTCTCAAAACAGTACAGGAAAGGAGGAGGTTAAGAACAACACTAAAAATGCACACAACTCAGGAATCTTTGAGAAAACCAACCAGCAGTCTTTAAACTCTTTATAGCTATAAAATCTGTCATATTAATTTCACCTGAGAAGTCCAATATGTAAAGCAAATAAAAGCAGATCCATGCCAGCGCCACCCCCAGCCCTGACCCCAAATCCTAGGGCTTTGTAGGAGACAAAAAGAGCTTCTGAATTCAAAGCCTTAAAATGTTTTCTGTAGCAGCAGCTACAAAATCAAACTGCTTACACAGTGAATATGATACAAACATGAACCCACGAATCCTGTAATTTAGGCAAACCACTTTTACAAATATTTACTGAACACTAAGATAGAAGCTCTCATGGGAAGTAAAAAATAAAAAAGGTCCTTCTAAATCATATGATCTAAAAAGAGGAATAAACTGCCATAGATGAGGCCAAGGAGGTTTGGAGTGTGTGCTGGAGGGAGATCTGGAGAACGGAACCCAAAGGCAGCAGGATGGCGTGCTTGCGGGTACAAGCGGGAGTGCGAACACAGAGACAGGCCACAGGAGGGGACGTGAAAGGCTGCTGCGGACGAACAGCACACAGGGATGACTCCATTCACTTCTTGTCCCCTCAAGTCCTCAGCCGGCCCCAAGAAGTCAGGCTCATGAAGAGCAACTTATTTCTTGGAAGATCACTGGGCCTCCTTCAAAGAGGTAAACATACCTGACGTGTTTGTGAGAAGGTATCATTTGCCCCGTAGCAGCACAGTCCCAGCAGAAAAACCATGTTCACTCCCTCTACTTCGTATAGATCTTTGAGGTAGGCACATGTGAGCACCATCTGAGAGCACCATCTGTGAGCAGCAACACTGACCTGTGCTCTATTGTCTTATTTGGACTGCCTTTTTAGATAATGAGATCTACACTTTTCCGTGGAATTTGTGATTGCCTTAGTGCTATTTAAAGATTAGGTTTTTGTTAAAATGTAGCTACTGGAGCTTCTCTTAGAGTTCCAAGTACAAATGTGGTTTTCTGTTTTATTTCCAATATTTTCCGGTGACCACACTAGCTGCAAAAGTGTATTTAGAACTTTACAAGATGTCCCTCGAATAATAATTAAATTGCAACCAAACAGCTGGAGCTTGTCCCCCTTCATGGCACCACTTTCTGTGGAAATGTCAGGTGGGAAGATGGATGGCACCCAAGCACACGAAGGAGGCACTCGCACTGGCAGAGGGCAGCCGGCCAACCAGTGGTGTGCTGGAGGACGGCACCAGAGGACCCAGAACACGGCTCTAGTAAGCAGAGTACCTGCCCTACGGGAAGTACCAGTATATCTCCAGAATGGAATCTAATGTTCACTTTAAAGTGATAACATAGTCAATCTGAAATGGGCACAAATTGGAGAAAATGTTTGTTAAATCTCTTAATTTAGACAAGTATCTATATAAATTATTTTAGTGGCAGACAGGTGACACAGGAAATTGCAGTGTGTCAGGGTGGGCAGGTACAGGGGACGTTGGGATTAAAAGTGAGTTGCCCTTTCATTCCATTTTCAAAATGTGTTAGTCTAAGGGGTTCTGATGGCAATCGCTTAGGAAATCAGCCTACAATCAGAGACAGACAAGTATTAAACTCCCGTCAAAGGAGAAAGCTTTCTGCGGCACACAGGGGACTGCAATGTTCTGCTGTCGGGTAATCTCAGTTTTCAGAGAGAGAGGCGAAAGTTTTAAAGCAGCTGAGGGACAGATATATCAATGTAAACATTTAACTCTCTTCTTAAAAATTAAATTTCCAACAGTTTCACAACTTAATTAATTTTACTTCATTACTTACAGTGCACTTTCCATATCTGCTATATTTTCTTCCATTTTCCGAGACTACGTAGAGGTAAATAAAGTTGTCATGAGATCCTACAGCCAGGAAGGTGCCATCTGGAATGAAGCAGGAAAAAGTGTTGACTAGAGAAATACACTGATAGATTTACTGTTAATTTTACCATCAGTTTAACTGTCATTTGATGAATTAATCCTTCCATCACTGAGCACACTTGGAAAACAAATGGTCACTAGTCCAGTATATCATCCCTTCTTGGAGATGCTCCCAGGCTTTGGACTCCACACATTCCAGCCTCATGTCCTTCTAGTTAGCTACAATCTGGCCCCAGGGAAGTGAACCTGCTTTGATGGGTCTAGGTCATAGTGCTCTTACTGCAAGCTGGGTGTATAACTGTTCATTTCGGCTGAGCACACCTCTCCAAACACAGGGTCGTTTTCTTGGAAGGGACCACATTCTCTTCTCTGGTCTCTTCTCCTGTTATGTAGCAGATGGTCAGTAAAGTCCAACTGATCCTTGGGGTTTAGTTGCTACATCTGTAGTAGTTATCTGTTACTACAGTGCTGGAAAAAAGCCAATCCGAACCAGAAAACTTTTGCTGCTTGAAGTCTTGCCATGTATAGACTGCAGCAAATACTTTTCCTTCCTTTTTCAACTCAGAGAATAGTATTCAGTGCTTCCTTTAAAACAACTTAGAAGCAACCAAAAGGATCACTTGGGACCCACACTGATCCAACAACTACTGAAATATATTTTTGAACATAGGTGAATGTCACTATAATTCCAAGGGGAGAATGATATGAATCAAAACCATAATAAGGGATCAAAGAAATAGAATACTACAGAAACTTAACATTTTGAATCATGTACAAAGAATTATTCGAACAAAGCTAAACAAGTGTATCAAATCCTTATGAGTTGCTGAGCATTTTACTTAATCAACAAAACAATCATTACTATGTAACTGCTAACAATGCAACCCAATTTTAAAGAACTTGAAGGGCCTGTAAAATGTGTAATTTTAGTATTATGATAATTTCATTTAGATTCTCTATATACAAAGAAGAGGTTGCTAAACAAATGTAACATTCAGCCTATTACCTATTCATATTCTAAGTATGTATAGTTCCAAAAAAAAAAAGGGGGGGGGGAGTTGGAGCACTGTTGTCTGCTTTCAACTGCACATACAGTTGTTTGGTATAAATTTATGTTTGCTTGGTGATTTACAATGCTGTTTAACTTTAGAGGATCTTTTGCAGTTTCCTGCAGCAGAATTTAATCTGATGTTGTGGGGGGAACATACTTAAGACTTAAAGACTTAACTCTAGAGATTAGAGAGAAAAAAAAAAAAGATGACTTTACTGGAAGTGGAAATACACAGTTACAGAGAAACGCTGTGAGTGCCAGGTTGGGGACAAGTCTACCCACCTACTGAGTAGCGCATCACAGAGAGCTGTTCATTCCCATCTGTGTGGATAGAGACAAGATCTCTGGTTTCTGCATCCAGAACAAACCACCTGTTGAGAAGTAAAAATCAAAAAATGTTCAGATATTAGCATTTATGGGGAAAAAATGGTTGCTGCTTTTTAATTTTTAAAAATTAAGAAATTTTATTAATGCCCTTAAGTATGACATGTTTCCCTCTTCTAATGAAGGATGAATTCATTTGGCAAAATGCTGCTAGATACAATATAAATATACCTATATGGGCCAGGCATGTTCTTCATTTCTATTTAGGTATTCACTGAATGCCTACAGGGTGTCTCTGCCTAGGCACTGTTAAAATAGAGTAAGATGGCAGGATCAGTGTTCTTGAAGATTATACTAGAGTTGGGAAAATGGAGGTGAGCCTATTAAAACAAAATAACCTTGCAGAAGTCGTGGTCAAAAAAAAAAAATCACAGCATAGGTTGCATGTATCTGAGAGATACATTCATTACTAGTATGTGCTGAAATGCCAAAAAAATAAAAACACTGCAAATCTGCATTTATTATATTTATATAATACATGATTTTTAACTTGTTTTCAGTTATAATCTAGAAATTATTAAACAAAGAAATATAAAAACATAAAGACTAAATATTTTCATATAATGGAAACATGGATATCGCTAAAAAATACAACCAAAAAATGTCTTTACTTGGCTCTGCAAAACGTCAGTAACGGCCATCGCACACAACACCGCTGTGCCCAAGGCGCACTCTCTTTTCACAGCACGTGCAGAGTTATTTTCGTAGTGACTCGTTTGGGATGCATAGCACCTAACACCTTTTCCTTTTTCTGCTTGTTGAGGGAGCCATATCCATGGCTTAAACGTTACGGCTTGACATTAGTCACATACAAATGTGCAGCTAGTCATGACCTTGAACCTATGTACCTGATATTATGTATCAATATTTAAGTACCAATCTTAGTAATGGTGACTACGTACAGGGTGGGACAAAAGTAGGTTTACATTTGTTTGTATAGAAAATATAATAATCAATAAATAATAATACAAGAATAAATTCTGTGTTTTGCATATAAACGTAAACCTACTTTTGCCCTACCCTGTATAGTAGAGGAACTCTCATTAGGAAAATGAATGGTAGTAGACATAGAAAAACCTTTAGGGAGGATCAGATGTAGGATGTGGGTTGAGCTGAACTCAGAGGGGAAGAAGTACAGCAGTTCAGGCAGGAGGAAGCATGCCCAGTTAAGTTTGAAGAGAAAAGCAGAGGGCTATTCATTTGTAACCAGCAGGGGGCACTCTGCCTCTCTAATATTTCCAACATTTGCACATGGAAACTAAATTTGAGACAACTTTTCATTCACACTTATAGGAAAAGTCAAAGTATAAAAGCCTCTTGAGAGGTAAACTGATGACTTAATTCCAACTACATAATAAGTGACTCTCATCAGATCTTTTTCTGAGAACACTCGAAGGAATGCATGGTGCTTCAGAAGAGCGCAGTGAGGTGGGGGACATACAGAAAAGATGGGAACTAAGGACTGGATGAGAGAGGGGAGGCAGGTCGCAGGCAGTATGCTGGGCTGGTTGTAGGAGTGCAGATCGGGGAACTGCCTGGCTCAGATCAGGCACTAAAAATATTTGTAAAATGAACAAATGAACTAAATATAAAACAAGTCTCAAACATGACGAAACTCAAATTTTAGCAAGAATTACCTGGTGGTAGTACAGCGTGGTGGAAGAAATGCTTAGGGTGGAGAAAATGGAACAAGACTAGAAAAATAAAATCTCTACCTTAATCTCATAGGACAGGATGGGACAAGAGCAGCAAGTTTTGTTTTTAATTATTCACATGGGGAAATTCCGCCAGTAAAATAAAAACACTGCAAATCTGCATTTATTATGCTAGTAACAGAAATCATAATGACAGTTCTTTTCAATTTTGAAGCTAATTATATAACTAATATCTGGAAAGGGACAATTTCTTTTTCAGATTAAACGAAATACTGTTCAGGAGAGGAACATGCTGTAATTTTTTTTTAAAAAACATGTTTAGTGATGTTATTTCATATGCCAGTATATTCAAGGTAGGAGATGAAAGACTAAAAGATCTCAACTGTTTACCTATCAATGAAACCCCTCTCTAAACACGTTTGTGAATGAATTTTAGTAACTTGTGAGCTATGAGTTGAAACCTCTAGGTAGCTAACCTAATTCATAAATTCTGTGTTCTATCCAGGTAACAGAAATAGCTTTCATTTGTGAATACCTGATTTAAAAGCAGGAAACTGGCACTCTGAAGCCTATGCTGTGTGTTCATTGAACATTTCCATTTCAAAAGGTATGTAAGAAACACACTTTACTGCAACTGGACAGTAGCCATAGATCATGGGTTTCTTCTGAGAACGTATTTCATTAATCAACTTTTTTAGCTACCACTGTGATGCTCCTTTAAGCCATGCAATGCCAAAACTGAGGCCAAGTGAACTGCCCTTTCAGATTAAGGGAACAAAATATTCCAACTCAGATTAAACAGATGCACCTAAAGAACAATGAGATAGAGAAACACTCTTATCAGATCAAATGTGGCAAGGATAGATGGGATGTCAATTTTTAGGTGGAGAGGAGTGGATAAAAAGTACAAAAGGGCTGGAGTGTATATAAATGACAACAATTTGACCATTCTGGCTGGAGTATTGAGGGAAAGATTTTTTAAATCTTTAAATGGGTTTTAAAGGCCAGGATTTTTGGATTCAACTGTTGGGGGTGTCAAGAAGATTTCAGAAAAGTTCTTGTCCCGAATTTGCTCAGTTCATTCCTCTTGCTTGATATGAGCTCTTCGCTCTTCACTGCCTCTTCCAGATGCAAGAACGCCATCAAGGCAGGACTGGCCCCCCCCCCTCCTGTGTGCAGTGTTCTCTGACAACTCAGGCTCATGGGAATTTCTCTGTGGGTCTCCCAATCAAGTAATACCAAACTACTAGTGTGCCCTTACCTTTTTACGTACACACATAATCAATCTACCTGGGGCAGGGACCATGTCTCCTTCTAGTTCTCGGGGCCACTCGTGGCACCTGGATCAGTGCTTTGCAAGTTGCAGGAGCTCAACAAGCATCTGAAGGGGGACTCAGAACCAGAGTTGCAACAAGGCAGAACTGAGAGAAATCCATGCCGACAGAGTTTAAAGACACCGTACACCCTGGGAAATGAGCTCAGGAGTACCCATGGGCCAAGTTAAGAAGTTTCAAATTACAGACGGAAAAGGCTATTCATTTTTTTCTGGATCATGCACAACTGGATGTGTGTTGCTTTCTTTATACTTAAATTTTTTTTCTTTGCCCTAAATGTCACTTTTTTTTTTAGGTCTCAGGTTAGTGATAATAATCTGAATGGCTAAACTGAGGAAATTTCAGTTTTAAATATAATAGCCAGGTATTCACAGACTAATGTAAAAAATGAAAATAAATGAGAAAGTTCTCCAAGAATCAACAGAATCTAACCAGATGTGAAACCAAACACAGGATCTATGTATACAATAAACTCCAGTAACTACACATCCTCCAGATGCTAAATAATTCCCATCTCCACACCAGAAAGGACTGACGGCCAGCACTTTATATTTAGCTGTCAATTGCTCTCACTGATAAGATGTCTTCTACTCACAACTCCCGGTTTAACATTGCTTTAAGGCACTTAAATTAAGTGACTTCATTTTAAGCTTGTTAATAATGACTTGACAGCTACACAAATGTTAGAAAGTAATTTCAGGGAGTTTAAAGCAGATCCATTTTTCCTTAAAATTGAGGGCTCTGTACATATGGTATATATTGTATATACACACACATCTAATCAAGTGCTGTATCTTTTTTTTTCAGACTATTTATTTTTAGAGAGAGGGGAAGGAAGGGAGAAAGAGAGGGAGAGAAACATCAATGTGTGGTTGCCTCTTGCACACCACCCACTGGGGACCTGGCCCACAACACAGGCATGTGCCCTCACTGGGAATTGAACTGGTGACCCTTTGCTTTGCAGTCTGGTACTCAATCCACTGAGCCATACCAGCCAGGGCCAACTGGTATGTCTTAATGATTCAAATCCCTCTAGCCCTTACACTCCATTCAATGTATAACTCCTTCATATATATGGAGTTATATATAATGCTTTTAAAATGTCAGCCAGTGATTTAACCTTCAAAGATAAACATTTCTTACAATATGTCTAAGTATGCTAAAACCGCTCTAAGCACATCTCAAAGAGTACTGGTGGAATAGTGGAAAGAGACAAGCTTTGGAACCATACAGAACCTGAGTTCAAATCCAAACTCAGTTACAAGTGACTGAAACTCTGTGGGTCTTGGTTTCCTGTCTGTGCAATGGAGAAACAAATAAATATTCTGCTGTCCTCTTGTGAAGATTTAAAGTAATATATAAAAAATTCAGTACAAGGTCATCAGATACTAGATAAATTACTAGGTAAGTAATTCTTACTTTTATTTCACTGAGTTTAGCATTTGGGATGTCTGTTCAGCTGCTCAAAAAATAGATCTGAAGTGACCTCCCTTCATGGGTTTTCTGAAAACTAGTTCAGTATAATAGCTCAGGCTGTTTCTCACATGCTCAACTAATTTTTGGGGGTATAATAGAAAATAATTTCCTACAAAGTGACCTTACACATACCTATTTAGTCCAAGTCTAAGTGATAATCTAGTGTAGACATAATTGGAGAAATCTGAGATAGTAGAGCCGTTTGTATTTGCAAGCTATCACCAATTACTCCCCAAGCAGCCTAATTCTACAATTCAATTATTTCAGAACCATTGAAATAGCATCTCTAATTACACACTACCCACATTTCAAAGTTTTATCTTTACTTTAATGATCTGTTCTTCCATGATTCTCTAAGACTTTGCAGCACTGTTTCTAAGAAGCAATTTTAATGTTTTGACTTTCCAAAGGTATTTGTATCTAAAGCCAATGGGGGAAAAAGTTGCTTCAAAAAAAGAAACAAAATCTCTAAATGACTAAATTTAATTAGAGTCAAATAAGCTGGCTGATTTGAAATATTTGTCATATAAACAAAAATATTTATAAGTGTGTTCAAAATAGTTTCACTTCATTAAGAATCAGCATTCCACATTTTCTATGGGTTTAACTTTTGGAAACTGACTTCATATTTTTCCTGCCTCTTTAAAAAAGAAATTATTTGTGATGAGAGCTTATTAGCAGAGGCAATATAAATGACTCAAAAACATACAGACCATAAATATATATTACTTAATAACCTTGGAAAGGTACTATATGAGGTCTGCAGAGACAAGTAATTAATAACAATTTCAGGAAATACACCTTCATTATTTATCCATGTAGCATTCACAAAGACAAGGATGACAAAGGTATAGCACAAACGGCTTCATGTTCAATCTTTCCCCACCACAGCTCTTAACATTTTCTAATTTAGTTATAATGTTTATTTTTTTATTCTGCCTCCATCCCTAACATACACTGTAATTGTGGGCTGCACCAGGGTAGAAATTTTTGTTTTGCACTCTGATGCAGCCTAAACACCCACAATAGTGTCTAAGAAAGAGCTCATAATTACTGATGAATGAATGAGTAAATGCAACAGATAAGAGCAACAAGCGTATTAGTGTGCCATTTAAAAGATTAATTCCCCAGATCAGACTGACAACATTCCTACGCAATGATTAAACATCCCACAACTTCAAATTACTCAATTCACATTTCCCTCAGAGACCCTACCTGCCTGAGTGCGTTCCTATGGCCACCACTGTGCCACTTGGGTGAAAATCTGCACAGTGTCCTGGTTCCTAGAAGAGAGACAGACAGCTGTTGGGGAGAACACGAGAAAGTCTCCCTAGATCTACGCGAATAGTGGCAAAAATGCATTTGAAAGTAACTTGTTTCAAAAAAACATGCAATTCTAATGAACTTCCTTATAGCCACCTGGATATGAGGAAAAAGCATCTGAGAGCAGGAAGGGATGTGCTGGCAGAGTGGTGAGGGGAAAGGACAACCAGCCTGTGGCTAGGCAGTGGAATAATCGTAAGGATAACAACAACAAACATTTGTACAGCTCTCCAGTCTGCAAAGAACATGTTTATACCCTTTGGGCTACAAAAGGTGGGTATCTCAGTGGGGTAGGGAGAAAACACAGTAGGAGGCCAACTCGAAAAGAAGACAGAGTCCGTTAGTGACCAGCACTTACTGAGTTCAATTGCAAGACCACCAGAGGCCCAAACATTTCTGTAACAATGCTCCATAAATATGCAATCTTGCTTTTACTACGGAAACTGATGGAAACATTGAGCTTTTGCACTAGTTTGCTTCTTCAGGGTAGGTTCATGTTATACTTTGTGACTAAACACTCTGTTTTAACCAATGCTGAGTCCTTTCTCCTTTGCTGCTCCCAACTGCTAGTCTGGGGAATTTCCATGGGGAGGGTATAAATCACATTTTGCTTTACTCACATCCACAAGCCTGGTCCATTCCAGCCTGTGTTCTGCTGAGTTCCACATGCACACCTGTCTATCCTGAGCACATGTCAAGAGCAAATCTTTGAAGGGATGTGTGGCAAGACCCCAAAGTTCATCTGTATGACCCTGAAGATGAAATATACCTATTGTTATACGAAACAAAGAATATCGCAAAAATACTGAGTTAATGGTTAAAATCACACAATGTACCTGGACTTCTATTTGGAAGCCATCGTTAAATGTTCCCCGTAAAATGAAATTTCGTGATGTGCCTACTAAAAATTGATCTGCCTTTCCTTCTGCTACAGCTCTGATTGTTCCATACTGATCAGGAACCTAAAAAAAAAAAAAAAAAAAAAAAAAAAAAGCATTGTCATCACACACATACTAACATGCATAATTACTACCTGAAGGCTATACATTACAGCTGAAAGCAATTAGAGACAGAATGCCAAATTTGAAAGTAACATGGTAATCTTACGCTAATAACTTGTCCAGTTACATTTTATTACACAGAAGTTATAATGTATTAACAGACTTTGCTTCAGTTCATTTTAATTTATATTTTATATGATTTTAAGCGTCAGGGTTAGGAGGGGCAGACAAGAAACTGGATTACATGAAGAATGAGGTCTGGTTTTGTTACTTACTAGTTATGCTATTTTGGATAGGTCATTTAGCCTAAGACAAATTTTTTTACATGAAATATGGGAATAGTGAATACAAGCCCCACCTACTCATGATTATTGTTATGGATCAAAATATAAGTGCAGTGCATGTGAGATTTCTCTGTAAACTAAAAAAGCAATAATATTGTAAAGTGTTATACTTCATTAATAGGACTCCTTGGGAGATCAATCTCATTTAATCCACTACATGGTACACTCTCAGTGAATGTTATATCAATATACTAAGCCCAAAAAACAACTCTGAATAATGTAATTCTTTCTTCTTTATGAAGTGGGATCTAAAAATACTCCCAAAAGTACAAGGAACTGAATTCTAAGAGTACCCAAATTTGTGTTAGAAATGGGAAAGGGAGGATGAACCAGATGGTATAGCTTTAGATTAGAGGGTATGAATTATCTGGGAACAAACAGCATGAACTCAAGGGTGAAATAAAATAATCCTTATTCATCTTAGAAATAAAACTCAAAAGCAGTAGTATCAGGATCCTCTATTTTAGAGATTTTGTCTGAAAACATGTTTTGTGTGGAAAACACTGAGCATAAGTTCGAAATTTAAGTCACCCAAAGAGAGGCAATATTGAACTCTGAGATCTGCACTTGCTTTGAGAATCACTGATCTGGAATATAGTCCTTAACTGCTTCACGTCCTGAAACCTCAATTCTGTCGGCATACTCTCACTGAGCACACAACACCGTTAGGTTTTATGGACGCACTTGGGTCCATGCCATGAAGCAGACACATACACAGAAATTAGCTATTATCATTAAGCCGACAGTTGAATTATTTTCAAGTTTTAAAACTAAACTGGCCATTTTGTACACCCTGGTTATATTTTGGGTCACCAAAAAAAATCATGTCAGGCTCTGGCCAGGAGGTTAGTTGTTAGAGCATTGTCCCAATACGCCAAGGTTGCGGGTTTGATCTGTGGTCAGGGCATGTACAATAAGCAACCAGTGAGTGTATAAACAAGTGGAACAAAAAATCAACTTTTTGCCCTAAGTAAATAAATAATCTCAGAAATAAACTAGTTATTCTGCTCAATGTTTTTCTTTATTTTTTTCAAACTATTTTGTTTAATATTTGGTCCCTTTTCTCTTTTCTTTTTGAGAGAATTAAATGTCAAGGATGTGCACCAATTTCCCAGAAAAGTAAGTTATCTTAACGTGAGGCAGAAGACATTAGTTCAGAGGGTTTAACATTACAGTTTTCATTTTCCCACCCTTACCTCGATTTCTCTCTCAGTGTTCAGATCATGATCCCACAGAAGCACTTTCCTGTCCTTCCCTCCTCCAGTTAACAACATTCCATTTCTCATCTGACAAAGGGTGAACACACTGCCGTCATGAGCTTTGATCTGTTTGCTGATCTGATAAACACCTAATATGAAGAAGAAAAAACAAAAACACCAGTGATAACTTTAGTGGCTTTCTGGGAAGAAAATTGAGCAGAACTACAGATGCTCCTTGACCTAAGATGCAGGTACATCCCAATAAGCTCACTGTAAGCTGAAAATGCATCTGACATACCTAACCTACCGAACATCATAGCTTAGCCTAGCTGGTTTCTACTGAAAGGCATGCTGTTTTTGCACCACTGTAAAGCTGGAAAACTGTCAGTCAAACCATAGTAAGCTGGGGACCATTTGTATAGAGCAAATAATCAGAAGTGCTTATGACTCAACCATCAGAAACCTATTTCAGCAAGTTGTGCAAGGCTGGTAATGAAGCTTAATACAAGTTTTTGCATTTATGTCAATATGTTATTACTCTGAAAATATTTCAAAATACATTCTTACAAAAGGGTAAACTAATTCTATAGACAACAGAGGATACTCAGAACTTTACAATCTCTTATAATCATCTTATATAGTAGTTAGCATAGTCTCACTTTTCTGATTTTAGAACTCAGGACAGAGTGGCTTAGAGCTGAAGTCACCAGAAGTGGCTTAACCAATACCACACAGACTTTGCTAGTGGTAAAGCTGTGAGTAGGGCTCAAGTCTCTTCACTCAATGTTTCCTTAAGTCTGCAAAAAAGTTTTCATTCCCCGCTGAAGTATAGCCATAGTATTTAACAATTAGGAACTACTTGGTGGCCTACCTGCTCTGCCAAGGACTACCCCTTTATTTGCTATGATATAGGGGCCTGGGAAAGGCACTGGAGGTTTGGAACAGTGGCTTTCGATAGAGAGAAGTATTTCAGTATTTAAAGAACCGTATGAGTGTGACAGCTGAATGACAGGTCAGCTTTCTTATATACTTATAATGCTTTACAAGTACCCAGGGAGGGACAAGGCACATACATTAAAAATATTTTAAATCCATGTGCAGATTAACATACACACACAGAAAGATATAATCAAATCCACTTTTTTAAAGGTGACAAGATTTTAGTACATAAACCCTTTTCTTTGTTATTTATCATACCTTACTGAGAAGCTTTATCTGGCTAGTGAGATTAATAGAACAAGAGTAAAGCTTTCTGGACGCTAATTATCTTGCAGAATTAGTTATCAAGTTCAAAATGGGAAGGCAGAGCCTAGATCTTTTAGAAAAATAAAATTGCAAGTTTAAAAACTGTTCAGTGGGGGAAATGGATGAAGGCGGTCCAAAGACATGCACTCCCAGTGATAATAAGGTAAGTGAGCTCTGGGAGTCTGATGACTGCAGTGAACAACGCTGTGTTGTGTATGTGAAAGTAGCTGATGGCCGATCTTCACAGTTCTCAACGTAGGAGAAAAAAATTTAACTCTGTGAGGTGATGGACATTAACTAAACTTGTGGTTAAATAATTATGTTGTATACCTTAAACTTATACAATGTTATATATCAATTGTATTTCAATAAAGCTGGGGAAAATGTTCATTTTCTAAAACTGTTCATCACCTGATGAATGGATAAACAAAATGTGGCATATCCACACCACGGAACTTCTTATTCAGCCGTAAAAAGGAATGAAGTGTGATACATGCTATTAACATGGATGAACCTTGAAAACGTTAAGGTTCAAGTGAAAGAAGCCCTTCACAGAAGACCACATATTATATGATTCCACTGATATGAAATGTCCAGAATAGGCAAATCCACAGAGAGCAAGAGTAGACAAATGGCTGTTAAGGGCTGAAGGGAGGGAGGAATGGGAAGTGACTGCTAAGGGGCACAGTGTGTCTTCTTGGGGCGATAAAATGTCCTGAGATTAAATAGTGGTGATGGTGGCACCACTCTGTGGATATAGAGTAAAAAACCACTGAATTATATATTTTAAAAAGGGGAATTTTTTATATATCTCCATAAACTTATTGAGATTGTTCACTTTTGATCATCCTTTATAATATTTGAGCTGACAATTATATTTTTAAAATTAACTAAAATTTGTAGGGCTTTGGTATCCTAAAAAAAAAAAGAAGAAAAGAAAAAGCTACAGATAACTAAAAATCACTCAGTGTGAGGGTGCTAGTGGTACAGATACTTAATAGATGGGTATGTCTGGTAGAAACAAAAGAAAGAGCTTGGCTGATTTGGAGTAAAGCTTGCCCAATTTAGCAGAATGAAAGCAGAACTCCAACAAAGTTACTGTTGAGGGCGGACTGCTTCAGCTCGCACCAACATTCATCACTTAGAAATACTTTAAACACTGAACAATGTAACTGTGTCCAGTAGGATAGCTAGCCAGTCACCTATGATGTGTGACTAAGAGAGAAAGGGCATCTGAAATGTGAATTTTCTGAGTACTGTTGGCTTCATTTAAGCGTTTAAGGGGGAAGAGGTATATTTTCTCACGCATGGTTAAATTAACAAGAGTAGTCTTTTAAAGTACCATGTAAAATTACAAAAAGCAGAGGTGTGGAGGTTCACAGACCTGCATCAGAAGGTAGGAAAATGAAATACAGTTTTTCCACTTTTAATTCAGTTTTCCAAACTTTTAAACATGACAAAAACCTTGTTAGACACTTAACATCTTCCTGGAATGATGGAATGTTACCAAACAGAAAACATAACTAAAGAACAAATGCTTCATGAAGCCTGTATTTCTGACATTTCAATTCAAGCCAAGTAACGTTTAAAAAAGAGGCCAAGAAAAATAACTGTGCTTGAACTTAAAGGCCTATCGCATCTCCAGGCGTAATCACTGCCACGTCTATACGAGCATCACTGCCAACTCCCCCTTTCCTCCATCTCTAACAGAGCGAAGCTTCCATAAGAAGCAAGTTTACCTGGACTGCCAAATAAAGATGTTTGGAGGGCTTTCTGTGCCTAACAATAGAATCGAATGCCAAGGAGACTCTGAAATTTATGTTATATTCTTAGCAACTGAGCAAATGGGCCCACATTGATTATTTTGAGAATAGGTAAAATGGTGGTGTGCTACTTAGTTCCTAAAAGGAACTGAGATGTAAGAATAATGAACATTTTTATGGTGTAGTAGATACCATCGACTTCCCATCTCCCACTTAAAAATTATGTATTATTTAATATAAGAAAAAATGAACTATTTCATGTATGTAGGAAGTAACAAATACTTTGCACCCCGTAAGAAATAAAAAAAATACTGAAACAACCTAAGTGTCCACTGACAGAGAAATGAATAAAGAAAATGCAGTGTGTGTGTGTGTGTGTGTGTATACACACACAGACCCATACACACACAATGGAATAAAAAAGAAGAAAATTCTGCCATTTCAACAATATAAAATAGTCCTGAGGACATGATGTTAAAGTAAAATAAGAGTGGAATACAAATACTGTATATCACTTACCTGTGGAATCTAAGAAAAAAATCATAGGAAGAGAACAGACTAGTGGCTGTCAGAGGCTGGGGTGGGGGAAAGGGGTGAGAGTGGTCAAAAGGCATAAACTCTCAGTTATAAAGTAAGTTCTGAGATGTAACGAACAGCATGGTGACTGAAGTTAACAGCACTGCACCGTGTGTTCGAAGGTTGCTAAGGGGATAGACATTCAATGTTCTCATCACATGCAAAAAAAACTAATTGTGTGAGGTGATGGATATTAACTTACGTTAATCATTTTGCGGTGTATATCAAATCATTATGTTGTATACCTTAAATATACAGTGTTATAGATCAATGAAACTGGGAAAAAAGAAATAGAATATACTAATTACTTTGAAGATTTCTGTTAATACATATTTAAGAAACAAAAGCAAGAAATTATACAGGAGAACTTAGAAGGCACAGAACATAGTTCTGCCTTGTCTGTCATACTAGAGTAAAAGGAATAGCTATGAAATTATGCTTGTGCCATCCAAAAATGTCCTTTATGGGACATGATAGCACAGTACGCTCAAATTTTAGCTGTAAGACTGCAATGGGTACAGAAATGTCCTATTAGGGAACATACAAACTGGATCAATTTATTGAATTTTTGTCAAGACTTTTAAAGTGTAAACATTGAACTCTGTTGTGATCTGGGTTTACACATTATTTCACTGTATGCACGAAATCCTTCCCAGCCATACTGAAAACCCCAAATATATAAAGGAAGAAACAACATTCTTAGCAAGTCTGCCTATAATAGGGTCAGTTTTGCAGCAGAGCACAACACAGGCCATTTCATGTCCCCAACAGTTTTACAAGATTAGATTTCCCATTTCCTGTGTTTGCATATGCAGATTTTCATTGCACAAATTTTTCAGACAAAAACTAATAAAAATCACTTCTGAACCTTTCCCTACCTCTCTCATCTTGATGCACATTAAGCTAATAAAGGGTACGTTTACACCCAAAATGTGCTCTGTATCAGAGGATAACATGTCAACAATTTAAGTCACGGTTTTGAAATACAATGTTCTTCTGGGCATTTCAGATTCTGAAAAATGGGAAAAGTAGTTGATAAATACTGATGTTCTAACTTTCTTTTCTATTAAGAATCTTCAATCCACTGCCATCCTTGTCATATGTGAATTTTGAACATAAAGTGAATGAAAGAGACTACAAATGCATGGCCAATCATTGAGATCAGGGTCACTGGCAATACAACTATGGATTTTTTTAAAGCTTCTGAATACATCTAATTCAACTCAACTGGAAAACTCAGAAATTCAGGTGAATGGATATGGAAAACACCAATGATGGTATCTCCTACAAAACACACAATAAAAATCTTCACAGTCACCCTGGCTGGTGTGGTTCAGTGGACTGAGTGCCAGCCTGCAAACCAAAAGGTTGCTGGTTCGATTCCCAGTCAGGGCACATGCCTGGGTTGCAGGCCAGGTCCCCAGTAGGGGGCACATGAGAGGCAACCACATATTGATATTTCTCACCCTTTTCTTCTTCCTCCCTCCCCCTCTCTCTAAAAATAAATAAATATAAATCTAAAGAAAAAAGATTTAAAAAAATATTTACAATCATAAGACACCTACAATGCTATATTCGAATTCCACATTTCAGTGAAAACAGTGATTCAATCAGTACCACTCAACTTCTACGCTGACTCCCAAAAGTAAGATTAAAGAAAGTCATTTCCTTAAGGAAATGTTTAAGAAATAATTTTCAACAGTGAAGAACATATGCCTGACATTGTGTTAGTCCTGAGAAAATCCATTAAGAAAGTCAAACATGTAAATTGGGTCTTCCCTTCTGAGCAGGGGAATAAGGATTCCCTTCTATAAGTGTAGATCACATGTGGTGATTTCCACGGTCTGATGCAGAGACTCCAGAGAGACAAAGCCAAGGATCACCCTATTTATTTGCCAAGACATGCGGAACACGAGATGGCACTGGGACAAAAGTTGGTACTTGGAGCAGTGGCTTTGACCTACTAGAGAAGTATTTTATTATTTTTAATTATATTTTATTTATTATGCAATTATAGAGTTGTCTCAATCTTTTCCCCTTTGCCCCCCTCCACCCAGCACTCCCCACACCCTCTCAGGCCATCCTCCCACCATTGTTCATGTCCATGGGTCATGTATATAAATTCTGTGGCTACTCCATTTCCTCTACTGTACTTTACATTCCATGGCTATTCTGTGATCATCAATTTGTACTTCTTAATCCCCTCACTTCTCTACCTGTTCCCCCATACTCTCCCCCCACATAGCAACCATCTGAAATGGCTGGTACTTGTGCTGGACTTGGAGATTCCCAAGGAAGCCAAGTTGTGAATTTAGGCTGGCTATTTCTAGTGTCCATGACATTAGCATGAGGTGGGGGTTGGGGGGAGTAGCTGGCTGTTGCTTGTTTGATAGGATTTAGCAAGCTGTGAAACAGAGCCAAGACCAGCCATTTTACATGAAACAGTTTTGGTTAACAGTTTGGGTGGGCCTGTAAATTGGGTGGGACTATCTTAAATTTTTTTTAAAAAAATATTTATTTATTTATTTATCTTTAGAGGGGAAGGGTAGGAGAGAGGGAGAAGGAGAGAAATATCAATGTACGGTTGCCTCTTGTGTGTCCCATGCTGGGAACTGGCCTGCAACCCAGGCATGTGCCCTGACTGGGAATCGAACCGCGATCCTTTGGTTCACAGGCCCGCGCTCAATCCACTGAGCTACACCAGCCAGGGCTTAAATTTTTTTTTTTTTAATCTCACTTCTGTAATCCTTGCAGGTTCTTTTCTGGTCATCTAACTGTGGGATAGAAGATTCTTGGCCTCAGAGTTCTCTCTTTCATGGTGAGTTGAACCAGTCTTAAAGATTCCTGTGGATAACTGAGAAAACCTGTACTTTTAATTCCTACATGAATGTTCAATGCTTTAGTGTATATTAAACTCTTGAGAAGAATTATAAAACACTACTATTTTAAAAATCATATTTCATTCAATTTGGCTCTTTTTTCTGTTACTGCTTTCACATGACAGATTTATTCACACTACCCCGAATGCCTCACATTCTAATCTATCTTTCTACTTTTGCTTGCACTGTTTCTCTAAACTGGGATCAAAGTTCCATATCTTTTGTGATCTTGTATATTCTTATGGATTAATCTTAAATACCATTTCTCCTGTGAAGCCATCATAGAACTGAGAATATCAGGGTGATTTGTCTCTTAATCTCTATACTGATTAAATTAACACATATCTGTATCATTTCTTTCTAATTATTTTATATTAGGTTATATGTGCTTAATACCAGAGTATTTTAATTTAAGAAAGGTCACCATGAAGGACCTTAAAAACATGAGGCATGTTAGTGGTTCCCATATGGTTTTGCGGCAGTTCTCTTCCAGACTGGGTACAAGATGGGACTGCAATAGCCATATGCACAAATTAAAAAGGAATGGCGTTAATATCAGAGTACTGTACCTTTAGGTCCTTTCCCAGGTGTGGGTTCTACAGTGGTTTTGCTCCATATAAGTAAGACTCCACCAGAGTCTCCAGTTAGAACATCTCCATTCCCCAAAAATGCTAAACACTGCACAAATTTTGGTTTTTCATATTTCTACAAAGAAACAATGAGAATTTTCAGTTTTCTCTTTGGCATGATGACTTCATGCTCACTCATCAATTAAGAAATTAAAGTTTTATAATGAATTTATAACATTCTGATCCTTACCCCAAAAATTCCCTGTTTTCTTGTTAGTGAATTGCCACTCCAGGTCCAGAAAAAAATATGAGATTTACCACATGTTATTATGGTATTTGCATCTGTTGGATGGAATTCCACAGCCAAAACAACTTCATTTGTTGTCTGTGGAAAGAGAAATGAAGCCTCAGATCACAAGTGGCAAACACAAGGCCCGCGGTCGGCCCTCCACCTTGTTTTATCTGGTCCAGCACTTTGTTTCTATCTGGCGGCAGGGCCGAGTTCTTAACTGTTAAGGAGAAGTTACATGTATACAGTCCTCAAATTAGATTAGGCCCTTTGAAGGCAACTGCAAGGCTGATGTGGCCCCTGGCAAAAATGAGCTTGACACCCCTGCCTTAGTTGAATGTACATTCTTTTCTCCATCAAATACCAATTATAGCTACTGATAATCAAAGACAGGAACATGGTTTTAGGAAATGCCTTTTCTTTCAAGATCTATTTTCTTCAGTATCTTCAACAAAGATTTTTATAATAATGATTTAAAGGTAATGTCTTTATACTATTATATCATCTCATACTATTTATATATAATAACTGCATTAAGAAGACATTTATATGAATTAGTTTTAGGGTATTTCAGTTTCTTGCACATTTAGGGGAAAGTACACTAAACCTATCAAATGTATTTGTCTTAAAGACACTGACATTCTGATTAAAAAAAAATCTTTATCTTTTACTATTATTACTGACCACTCATTCATTTAAGAAAAATATTACTGATTTAGAGATTTGTCCTCAGACTTGAAACTATATAGAATGGTCACTACTGAGTCATACAGAAATAAAAAAATAAAAAACAAAGAGCTTTTGTGCCATTTCCTAAAAAAAGGAAAAAACCAAAAAACCTAAACAAAAACCTCCGAAAAGTCAGGAGTTAAATTTTTTTTTTTTAAAAAACTAGAGTAAAAAAGGAAGAAAATAGGCATGAGAGTCTGAAAGAATTACAAGTAGTTTTTTCACTGAAATTGCTGAATTGAGGATTAAAAAAACTGTATTTCAGTATGTTCAGTAAATCATATTCAACTCTTACTAAATTGACGTTTTATGGTAAAAGCACCTACTGAAACTTAACAGTAAGGTGACATCTATATGCTCATAAAGCTGTTTCCTAATAGATGGTGTCCACCTGCAGGGTAATCTTTAATGTTCTTTTTCTTTTAACTTAGCGAAGAACTTCATGTGTGTGGAAGCATTTCTTCATTGCAAACCAACATGGTAAACATGCTAATCTTATAAACAAAGTGAGTTAAATACAACAACGAATATCTTCTTATACTAATAAAATGACACTTGAAGGAACTAAGCTAATTAAAAAAATTTCCCCATGGCTCCAATATTTCCACAAATTTTACTCTTCTACTACTAACAACTGGGCTCTACAGCCTTATATAGACACATAAGCAAGACCCAAACAATTTAATCTGAATGCTTTCTCCCCTCCAAGTTATAAATTGAAGGGAAAAAAAACTACGTAACTTTTTGTTATACAGTTTTCCACAACGTTTGGAATAGAACTATATATACCTAGCAAGTCAAAGTAAAATTTAAAGATAATGTGTTAATTAACAAAGCAAAATTAATCAGCTCTCTTCCAGGATGATGTTGCCTTTTAAAACCAACCTGAACAGTCCTTAGTTTTCACTTAAATAAAATCAAAATTCTTTGACAGTTGAATCTTATGACAAACTGATTAATCAAGGATTGTAAAATTAACTATAAATATTCCTAATATACTAACATATAATGCTAGTGAAAAAGATATTCAAGATACATATTGAAGTGATCTATGAAATTTTAACTTTTTATTGACATATATTATCCAGAAAAGTTTGCAAATCCTAAGTATGTAGCTTGATCAATTTTCAGAAATTGACATACCTCTGTATAGCATTTAGAACAAAAAAGAGAACATTACTAATATCTCAGAAACACCTCAGATCCCTTTTCTAGTCATTATCCCCTCTCCCTGCTCAAGTAACTATGATCCTAATTTGTAAGACCATAGATTAGCCTTGTATGTTTTATGTAAATGGAATCACACAGAACCCACAAAAATCATTGCTGGGATTTTGACTATGTTGAACAATATAGATCAATATGCAGAAGAGTAACATCTTTATAATACTGTCCTCTGTTTTTATTGTATATTTCTCCATTTATTTGGGTCACCTTTAACTTCTGCCAATAAGGTTTTGAAGTTGCCTTACTGAATTTTAAACTTACATAAATTAACAAGTTATGTGACACAACTCCCCAAATCCTTGTGACTTAAGCATAGAGCTCATCTACAGAACAGAATAAGGTCAACACACAGGGAGAAGCTAAGAGGAGAGACAGAGCATCAGTGATCTAGCTCCTGAATCAAGTCATTCCTAAGGCAAAAATCTGCCTATGACCTTTACTAGAGGGCTTTTTTCTTCCTTAAATATTAATCGATAAATTCTCTTTTGGATAGCTTTACTTGTTTTGCAGTCACTTGCACTGGAAAGAATTCTAATAAATTTGGAATAGAGTCTAGAGAACCTGCTACATGATTGGGTATGAGAAGCAATGGACAAGGAGTCATATCTATCTTGGGCAACTAAGTAGAATGTGGTGTCAATTACTGACAAGTGAAATTGGTTGAGAGCTAAGAAAGATGATTAGCCAGAAGGAGAAGAGGAAGAGCAAGAAATTGAAACCTTATTTGAAAAAATAATGGAGAACTTCCCTAATCTGGCAAAGGAAACAGACTTCCAGAAGTCCAGGAAGCTCAGAGTCCCAAAGAAGTTGGACCCAAAGAAGCACACACCAAGGCACATCATAATTATATTATCTAAGATTAAAGATAAGGAGAGAATCCTAAAAGCAGTCAGAGAAAAGGAGACAGTTATCTACAGAGGAGTTCCCATAAGACTATCAGTGGATTTCTAAAAAGAAACTTTACAGGCCAGGAAGGGGTTGGAAAGAAGTATTCAGAGTCAAGAAAGGCAAGGACCTACATCCAAGATTACTCCATCTAGCAAAGCTATCATTTAGAATAGAAGAGCAGATAAGGTGCCTCCTAGATAAGGTCAAGTTAGAGGAGTTCATCATCACCAAGCCCTTACTATATGAAATGGTAAAGGGACTTATCTAAGAAAAAGAATGTGATCAAAAATATGAACAGTAAAATGACGACAAACTCACAACTATCAATAACTGGACCTAAAAAAAACCCACAACAACACAGAAACAGAAACAAAGTAAGCAACTACAACAGGAACAGAGTCACAGAAATGGAGATCACAGGAGGGTTATCAGCAGGGAGGGGGAGGTGAGAGAGTAGGGGAAAAGATACAGGGAATAAGAAGCATAAAAGGTAGGTACAAAACAGGGGGAGGTTAAGAATAGTATAGGAAATGGACTTCCGGCCAAGATGGAGGCGTAGGCAGACACACTATGCCTCCTCTCACAACCAAAATTAAGGACAACAAATATTTAGAAACAAGAAAACAACCAGAACTTATAGAAAATTGAACTGTACGGAAGTCCAACAACCATTCATCCAGACCGGTAAGAGGGGTGGAGTCGCGGTAGGAAAAAGTGGAGGTG
Source organism: Glossophaga mutica (assembly GCA_039655065.1). Lineage (NCBI taxonomy): Eukaryota > Metazoa > Chordata > Mammalia > Chiroptera > Phyllostomidae > Glossophaga > Glossophaga mutica. The sequence continues at coordinate 144,020,021 of CM077308.1, forward strand.
CGGTCCCAGGAACGCAAGCAGCAGCGGCTGGCAGTTCCCAGGTGCACAGGCGGCAGCTGGCGGTCCCTGGTCCCACAGGTGGCAGCTGGCGGACCCCGGGCACAGGGGGGCAACTGTGCAGACCCAGTGAGGCCGCACAAGGCGGCTGGCTGACCAGGGGGTCCCACATTCGCACACGCAGATGGTCCAGGCAGAGGGGAAGTGGCAGAAGGGACCGAATCCAGGAGAGAGCGGAGCAGGCGCCATTCTTCCCTCTCAGACTCCGCCCCCACATTTAGCGTCACAACCCAGCGACTGGGTTGCCCCACACTGGGGAGCGCCTGAGGCTCCACCCCTCACTACGTAACAGCATGCGCGCGTGCGCAGATAATCCAGGTGAAGGGGAAGCAGCGGAAGGGACTGGAGTCCAGGAGAGAGTGGAACAGGCGCCGTTCTTCCCTCTCGGACCCCGCCCCCACCTACAGCGTCACAACCCAGGAACTGGGCTGCCCCGCCCTGAGGAACACCTAAGGCTCCACCCCTCATACATAATAGCCGCGACCAGACTAAAACTAAAACAAAACAAAACAAAACAAAACAAAAAACCCCACCAAAAATGGCTCAAACTGGAGAAAAAATGAAAACCCCAGAGTCAATTCCTCTAAGCAACGAAGAGATAGCCAACCTATCAGATGCACAGTTCAAAGCACTGGTCATCAAAATGCTCACAGAATTGGTTGATTTTGCTCATAAATTAGATGAGAAAATGAAGGCTACAATACGTGAAATGAAGGAAGATGCATGGGGAACCGATAGAGATGGAAGGAAAACTGGGACTCAAATCAATGGAGTGGACCAGAAGGAAGAAATTAACAACCAAACAGAAAACGAGGAAGAAACAAGAATTCAAAAAAATGAGGAGAGGCTTAGGAACCTACAGGACATCGTTAAACGTCCCAACATCCGAATTATAGGGGTACCAGAAGGGGAAGAAGAAGAGCAACAAGTAGAAAACTCATTTGAACAAATAATAAAGGAGAACTTCCCCAATATGGCAAAGGAAATAGACCACCAGGAAGTCCAGGAAGCTCAGAGAGTCCCAAAGAAGTTGGGCCCAAGGAGGAACACATCAAGACAAATCGTAATTACATTAACCAAGATTAAAATGAAGCAGAGAATTCTAGAAGCAGCAAGGGATAAGGGGACAGTCACCTACAAAGGAGTTCCCATCAGACTGTCAGCTGATTTCTCAAAAGAGACCTTACAGGCAAGAAGGGGCTGCGAAGAAGTATTTGAAATCCTGAAAAGCAGGGACCTACATCCAAAATTGCTCTTTCCAGCAAAGCTGTCATTTAGAATGGATGGACAGATAAAGCACTTCTCAGATAAGGTCAAGTTCAAGGAGTTCATCATCACCAAGCTCTTATTATATGAAATGTTAAAGGGACTTATCTAAGAAAAAGAAGAAAAAAAATATGACAATGGAAAGACAGCAAACTCACAGCTATTAAGAACCACACCTAAAACAAAAGCAAACTAAGCAAACAGCTACAACAGGAACAGAATCAGAGAAATGGATATCATATGGAGGGTTAGCAACAGGGGCGTGGGAGGAGGAGAGAGGAGGAAAAGGTACAGAGAATGAGTAGCATAGATAGTGGGTAGAAAATAGACAGGGGGAGGGTAAGAATAGTATGGGAAATGTAGAAGCTAAAGAACTTATGACACATGGACATGAACTAAAGGGGGGGATGTGGGTGGGAGAGGGTGTGCAGGGTGGGGGGAATGATGGGGGAGAAACGGGACAACTGTAATAGCATAATCAATAAAATATATTTTAAAAAAAAAGAATAGTATAGGAAATGGAGAAGTCAAAGAACTTGTATGACCCATGGACATGAACTAAGTGCGGGAGGGGATGCTGGTGGGAGTGGGGTGCAGGGTGGAGGGGAATAAAGGGGAGGAAAAAAGATGGGATAATCAATAGCATAATCAATAAAATATTTTAAAAAAAGATAATTAGTACCGATTTGTCTACGTTGATTTTGACTTGTGGTATAGGACATTCAAATAAAGATGCCTAGCAGGCAAGAAGAAATGTAGGTTTAAATCTGTGAGAAAGACGTGAGCTGCAAATAAATGATGTGGGACACAGCAGATAGTAACTAAGGCCATGGTTGTAGAATATGATGTCAGTGGAGGATATAAGATATAACTCTGAGTAACACCAACATTTAAGGTCCTGGAAAGCAGACCAAGGAATGGCCCAGTAGGAGGAAAACCACAAGACTTCATCTGGTAACCTTTATTACAAAGGATCAAAATTCACATAGTGTACTTTGCTGTAACTTCCCTATGTTTCAATGTTAAATTATTCTGAATGACAACTGAAAAATTACCTGTATTTTCATTTATATTTTTTATTTTTATTTTACTTTTCCTTTTTATTGAATTTATTGGGACGGCACTGGTTAACAAAATTATATAGGTTTCAAGTGCACAGTTCCACCACACATCATCTGTGCACACTATCGTGTGCTCACCACCCCAAGACAAGTCTCCGTCCTTCACCATTTATCCCCCTGTACCTTCCTCCACCTCCCTCCACAACCCCCACCCCGGCAATCACCGCACTATTGTCTGTGTCCATGAGTTCTTTATATTTTTTAAAGTCTGAGGTTTCCTGATGTCTTAAATTCCTCTCCAGTACAATCAAATCTACTCTGTTTCTTTGAAAAGATTAACTTACACTATTTGAAAAACACAACCTCTTTTCAACCAACAAGCTGAAAGCTGGAAGCTTATACAGAACAAAACTGCTGAGACAGAGAGAGAGCGGAGTGCAACTAAAGAGGAATGTGATGTTATTTAAGAGTACAGCAAATATGTCATAGGCTTTTTTTAGTCATCCTGTCACTCTGAATCCCTTTGAAAGCCTGTCAGAGGGAGGCCATTTCTGACCCATGTGAATGCAGTTGCAATGCTAACCTTACATTCCTCTTTTACAAGTTATAGTCTAATCCACACAAAGAATCAACACTATTCAATAGCTACTATAAAGTATGCGGTAATAATCCAACAAACATAATTAAGACCCAAAAGCTTATTGTTACACATGCTTTTCAGTTATGTCAGCCATACTCCTATGAATGAAATTTTCCTTTAGATGTTCAAAGCTTTAAATATTGAATGAAATTAACACATTTTGTTTAAAAAGTAGTAGTTGAGTAGTATTCAGTATTAATTTTGAGATTAGACATGCATCTACTTTGTATTTCAGTAGCAAATGCAATGTGTCTGAAATATCCCTAATATTTTATCTTAAGAATACCATAAGAATGGTGCTCTTAATACCATAAAATGATGACAAATCAGTAAATATGATGAATTTGGCCAGTTGGTAAGCTCTTGCAAATTGAGGATATGCAATATACTTCCAAAAATCTGCAAAACAAATAATGTATTCTAAAAGATAATAACTGAAAAATTTTTGACTTACCTTTATTTCTGCTGCTTTTGACTTTTTCTGCCAATCCCACACAGTAAGCATGTGCTCATTGGAGTCGTCAATAACACACAGATGAACACCCGAGTCCTAATGAGAGCCAATTAAAGGCATTTAAAAATTTTCAGGTAAGGCTGACTTTCTAAGAAAAATACCACATTATTAAAACTGCCAACATTAAGATAATCCCAAATCCTTTAAACTTACAATTCCTTGAAATATATTGAATATACTACTTACTAAGACTGTATTTTCTTCAGAAATACAATAAAGATTCTTTAAAAAAAATTTTTTTTTTAGATTTTATTTATTTATTCTTAGAGCGAAGGGAAGGGAAGGGGAAGTGAGGGAGAGAAACAACAAAATGTGGTTGCCTCTCACGTGCCCCCTACTGGGGACCTAGCCTGCAATCCAGGCATGTGCTCTGACTGGGAATTGAACAGGTGACCCTTTGGTTTGCAGAGTTCATGTTCAATCCACTGAGTTATACCAGCCAGGTCTAGAAAATATTTTCTTTTTAAATTTTTCCCCCTAAGTTGGTTTCTACTTGCCATCTAGTCACTTCTATTATTCAGAGATAGCAAATAATTCATTTTGAAGATTCCTAGTCTCTTCTGCATCTTATGCTTCCCTCTTGCCTTGTTGTATTTAAAGTATATTCCCTTGAAATAGGAGTGAAAAGTACGTAATTTTATAACTTTGCTCCTAAGTTTTGATAGTTTGATGGAACAAGCTAAAATTAATGGCTAAAGTTTGCCAATTTTGGGTTTCCATGATATACATTAACATGAATAAACAAAATAAATAAAAGCATAACTAAATTCCTGTTTATTTTTCCAAAATGATTTACATTCACATAATTTAAGCGTCCCAGTTTAAGAAAAGCAACTGTGGATGCTATTTAAAAATTAGTTTTTTTTCCTACTACCATCTGCGGCGTATGCCTTAGATGTCTATGGAACGAAGAAATACTATGGTGAAAAGGAGAGGTATCAAGGAAGGGCAGAGCTTACTCTCTTCTCCAGATCTTTCTTTTACCCTGTACTGGAATGATGACCTAACCTAGGAAAAGTTAGAGTAGGAGGCAATCCGAGATAGTCTTGACTTGTAGCAGTGCTATCAATGAGATGACAACAGTTCCTGCTACAGAGATTTTAGGGAGAGAAAAATAAGATAGTATAAAAGTATTTCCTTTCTGTCTTTTTATCTCCTTTTCTATATGCCTTTCCCCCAATTCCTGACTCATCTGACTCTTGATATTCAGTGCCTTCACACTAGCAACGTTACTATATCAACCCAAATTTATCTTTCTGTTCTAAAAATGTCCCTTCCGCCCTGGCTGGTGTAGCTCAGTGGATTAAGCTCGGGCCTGTGAACTGAAGTGTTGCTGGTTCAATTCCCAGCCAGGGCACATGCCTGGGTTGCAGGCCAGGTCCCCAATTAGGGGTGTGCAAGGGGCAACCACACATTGATGTTTCTCTCCTTCTCTTTCTCCTTCCCTTCCCCCTCTCTGAAAAATAAATTCTTTAAAAAAAAATAAATAAAAAATAAAAATGTCCCTTCCTCCTCCATGTCCCCCACAAAACTCCCACAATCCAGAGCACAGCCGCTGATAGGAACTGAAGAGATGATATGAATACATACATATATTCTAAAGTATAAATAAGACCCAATAAAATCTGGAGAAATATTTGTATATGAAATTAAAAATTATGGATCCTAAAATGTAGGTCTCCTATATACTTTGTAGTAATTACATATAATTCAAGAGTGAAAAGAATGTTTAAATGAGTAACACTCTGTTTTATTTTCTCCTCAGAATAAAGCCTCAAGGGTTACGTAAGATTGCTAAGCCCTGAATTTTAAACTCGTGTTGTCATCAATTCAGAATGAAGATAATTCATGACTTTTGTGAATAAATACAAAGGTCTGATTGTTCTCTTGCTCCAACATGACATTAAGAAAAGACAATATTTGTGCATAATTGGCCAAATTACATGTCTGTGAATTTTCTAAATAAAAACAGAGAGGTCCATCATTCAAATGAAACAAAAGTACATCTTACTGCTTGTTTTAATTTTACAATGGTATGCATGTATTCCTCTAATGATTTCCTGATAGTATACTAGAATTCTATCTCAGGAGAGAACAAAATTAAGTATAATTAAGTGTAATATCTTGGATCCTGTCTAAACCAAAGTACTTCAGTAAGTACTGATGCTGACTCACATCTAATGTTTCAATTCAGAGTTATCACTTTCTATAAACATGCGCGCGCACACACACACACACAAAACTGAGCTTCTTCCCAGCTTCTTTGTACCACTTGCTTACTTCTTTAAAAAGTATCACTTACTGCTTTTGAAAAATCCAGGCATCCTACTCCACGCTCAAAAGTCCCAAGTCCAATAATCTGCAGTGTGGACAGACTAACCGAATCCCACACTCTGACATGGGGTTGCAGAGGCTGCAAAACCAAGGAGAGAAACACAGGACAGCAGGACTAATTAGTACAGAGGTGGATGTCAATAAATACCGCTAAAGCACAGAACTGTCTGCTATCTTTAAAAAGCAATAGGGATGAATAAATATCTAATAAAAGTACCTACTACATTTAGACATGCCCCCTAACAATCCTGAGCAGGTACTCTCTCCTCCTACCTTGAAAATAACCATGTAACAACAGTGGTAACAGGAGCAGCAGCAGATGATCTGAGAAGCTTCTAAGTGCCACACATCATTCTAAGTACATCACATGTATTAATTCATTTAATCTTCATAATTCTATGAGGTATGTACTATTACAATCACCATAAACAGATGAGGAAACTGAGATACAGAGATTAAAATAACTCGTCCAAAGTTATACAGCTATTAAAAGGTGGAATCAGGATTCCAACCCAGGAAAACTGCTCTGGATACTTTGGTTTTATAGTATTACCCTTATTTCTGGGAAAATAATACTTTTAAAAATTAGTGTTCAATAAATTGCTGAGCAAACAGTTCTTAAAACAGAATCTGGACCTGGAAGGGGTCTTATAAGTCATCCAATATAACCCCTCCAACTCTTTTTTGTTAAAGAAACTGAAGCCAGAGAATGCCATGAGTACAGTCACATACTGCTAGTTACTCACCACTAATTTTCACTGCGGAGCCTTACAAATAAGGGATTTATTATTTAAGCTTAGTTAGTGCTACTGAATAGTAACTAAAAATTTTTAAGTGTCATCAGTGCTACTCATATATAAAATCAAGGGGTCCTTCAATTTAGGGACACTGCAGTACTGCTGACATGCACTGATAACTTGTTCTATGTAAGAAAAAATAAATAAATAGCAACCTTATCAGTCCTCCCATTTTATAGAGAAAATAGTTTCCTTAGAACACTTCATTTTTAGAAAAAAATATTTAAGTAGTATGATTCTCTCTGTTTTTTTGGAATGTTCCTATATTCTAGTATTTTTCCTGGTTTATACTAGAAATCTTAGTAGTTAAGTTTTAGAAGAATAAAAATGAGATACCATAAAAAGTACTGTCGATTCCATTCCAATAGCAATGCCATCAGGTACAAAAGGCACAAAACTGCAAACTCACCCTTCCATCTTTATCCACTCCAGCTATCTGTCCAGTTGCAATCCTAATTTTGTCGGGGTGTACAGCAAGGCTAAAAAGCAGTATTAACAACAATTTTAAATAGAAGAAGAGCATGTGAAACAGCAGAAATATGCCTTAGTATCTATCAACATTTTAAAAAGTTTTCCAATCATTAAGGAGATCTCGTTGTGACCTATTTGTTTTATTTTCTTTAGCAAATCAAATAAACATCAACTATCAAAGGCTTGCTTTTCTAGTTTTCAGCCATACTTCTTTCTTTGTTAAACTTAACAAATTAATCAAACACTAAATCTGAAGAAAATACTTATTCACAATTGCGATATAATAAATTAAGCTGTTTTACTTTTTCCCTTTTTCTTCTACCTCCCTCCATCTGCTCCTTTCTGATAATTACCATGTTGTTGTCTATGTTATGAAGTTCGTTTTTATTTATTTTTGCATAATCCTTTCATCTATTTTTATTTGTTCAGGTTCCTTTATAGTCCTGCACCTATGTTCATATACATATTCATGTGGTCTTATTACAATAAAGATGCAATATTACATTGTAATTTTCATCTAGTAAAACAAGCATTTTTTCCATTTTGCTACACAATCTTATACATATTATTAACCTAACAGCTCTTCTATTATTTCTACTTTTCTACAAAGGAACACAAGGATGAACATCTTCACATCTAGTGCCTCCAACCTTTTAATTAGCTCTTAAGGCTACATTCTTATAGGTCAAACTTGGGGCAAGAAATTTTTAAGTACAAATGGAAAACAGTACAGTATATATGCCCACGTTCCTCACAATAAATATATAACTAGTAAAATTTTTAAAAGATGTCTTCATGTTCATATGTAGTATCTTTCTACATCTTGCAACCAAGGGGCAAGCTCAACTTGAGAATATACATTTTTTGTTCTTGGTATGTATTGCTCATTGCTTTCCAGAAAAACAGTATCAATTTAAACTATCATAAAAAATAAATGTTTTAAAAGTTTCATTATAATTTCCCCTTAAGAATTATATCTTTTAAGATGACTTGATAATCTGACTGGTATAAACAATAACTTGTTTAAATTTCTTTGATTAAGGAGAATAGAATTTACTAATAATGTTTCTTTAACTAGTATTACTTGTTCTTACTAGTTTATGTCCTTTATTCAGGTCAACCACATTAAAAGTAACTAAAAATCTAATACGTTAACATTTGGAGTATCTTTTAAAACACATTTTTAAAAGTAAAGTTTCTGGAGTTCCAGTCAAGATGGTAGAGTAGGTAAACGCTGTGCTCACTTCCTCCCACAGCCACATCAAAATTACAACTAAATTACTACAGAACAAGCACCATGAGAACCATCTGAAGACTAGCTGAATGGAAGTCCTATAATTAAGGATATAAAGAAGAAGCTTTGTTGAGACTGCTTAATCACAATTATAGTTTCTAGTCACACACACACACAAGTAAAATTTCTGGATTAGGTAATACAATTGCATGGTTCAAATGTCAAAAGCTATAAAAGGAGGTACTGAGAAAAGTCTCTTTCTTACCCTGCCCCATCTTAATCAGCTTCTTCTTTTTATTAATTCTGGAAATTTTTGACGTATATGGAAGCCAAGGAAAGTATTTATTTCGCACCCCCCTTTCACATATGGTACAACACTGTGCACATTTTCCTGCTCTCTACCTTTGTAATTTGGAGTACGGTACATATTAGGGGTCTTTCTATATTAACGTGAGTACATAAAGAGCTTCCTCATGCTTTTTTAATAGATGTATGGAAACCTATGGGTACATTACAACTTCACTAGTCCCCAGCTAAGTGACAGGCTGTTCGCAATTTTCACTATTGCAATTAATAATTCTATGTTATTCTTTCAGTATAAAAGGGAATATTTTAATCATCTCTAAAAGTTTAACAATATCCATATAATATTCTAATAGTTATGTATTAATTTTTTCTGATAAAGATATAGTTGCAAGAATAGTATGAACATAGAGCTTTTAAATGTTGCAAAGTAATAAATTCAAGCAATAAATTATTGAACTTAATTAAAAAGTAGTAAAATTAACTGAGTAATTTTAAAACATGCCTAAACATTTAGTTCTCACATTTTTACAGTTTGATACCTTATGGAATACTTATGATCCTTATTCAATTATGATTTCTTTCTCCTAAAAAGAAAATCAAGTCCAAATATTTATCTGCATAGACCAAATCCTCAATAATATTTAGTAACTAATAATCACTCTCAGGTATCTTTAAAAGTCTCGTGTGTCTCACATACACTTGGTAGTATAGGCTGGAAGAAAAGGATCATGAAAGATCTAAGAAAGCATAAGCAGTCCCAATTGAGAATTACAGGTAATGTGTTTTATGGCTGCTGATATCACACCAGCTACTTTGAAGGCCTGTATGTCCTTTTTTCTTTTCAAAATATATTCTACAGAATGCCCATAATACCTTAAATTCTGAGCTCTCCACAAGAAATTTCCAATAAAACCAAAATTTTTACAAAAGCCTAAAAACAAAAAGGAGCATGAAATTAAAAAAAGAGCAATGTTAAATGATACCAACCATTTCACACAGTCTGTATGACCCAGGTAGTGTCGTTGAGTTCTCTCTTCATAATTAAATAGTACTACTACTGATGCTATGAAATAAACTATTTCCCCAGTAGGAAGAAGGTAAACATTAGCTCGACAGTCCTTTCCTCGATAACCATATCTTAAAAGAAAGAGTCAAGTTTTTTAACAAACAAAAATTTTAAGGTGTCAAATTAACAATTTTGTCAAGAATACTTAAGGGAATCAGAAAGGTACAATGTAAAGAGGACTGGACTGGAACTCAAAAACTCACGTCTGCCAATGTGTTTGAATCTTAGTTCCCCCACTCACCAGACAAAACACACACAGAGTTCCTGATGTGTCAGGCACAGAGCTAAACATTAAAACCAACGTGGGGCCTGGGTCCCTGGAGCTTATACTCTGGCAAAGATGACAAAAATAAAGGCCAACTATATCATTAGAAACTGTGGAAAGAAAAATAAGAGGATGCTAGCAGATTCGCATTGTAAAAGGAGGACCGTTAGGTAAATGGAGAGAAAAACAGGGATCAAAAGAAGGACTATATGAGAAAGTGACATTTACACTTGACCTAAATGATAAATCAGAGATAGCCAGGCACAGTTTGACAGGCAGAGTGTCTATTAAAAAGTTTAGTAGGGAGAATGTCTATTTAAAAAACTGATTTTAGAGAGAAAGAGAAAGGGTGGGGAGAGCGAGGGGGAGAGAGAAGGAGAGACAGACAGACACACACACACACACACTCATCAATTTGTAGTTCTACTTATTCATGCATTCACTGGTTGATTCTTGTATGTGCCCTGCCTGGTGATCAAACCCACAACCTTGGCGTATCAGGACAATGCTACAACCAACTTAGCTACCCAGCCAGGGTGAGAGCTCCATTTTACAGTCATTTCTTTAAAAAGTCTAGCTGAGAACAGAAGTTAATTCTGGAATTAAAAGCAACCTTGTTATTTTGAGCTCTTAATAGTTCACATTATTTCACAGGTTACAAAATACTTAAACTGATGCTTTCTTATTTTATTCTCACAACCTGTGAGGTAGGGGTTATTAACTCCTTTGTAAATGAAGAAAGCCAGGTTCACTGGCAGTAAGTGGAGAGCAGAAACTCAAACCCCAGTCTCCAATTCCAGTCCAATGACTTTTCTACTACATCACAAATGCCTGCTGTGATGATCACAGAATTCTGTTTGCCCTATTCAAAGACATTAATTTTGGCAGTTTTAATTTTAATTGCTAATAGCAAAATATATAAAATATGTGATAGGATCAGAGCTGACATCTCCTTACTTTCTCAAGTGGCTGTTATGCTTATTACATTTACTTTTCTGGGATAAAAATTATTTTGGTAGAGGTTAGGCAAACTCATTTTTCTCAAACAAAGCAATAAATTTACTGTTATGGTAGAAAAGGATACGCCCACTCCAGTTTGAGCTTCTCAGGAGGAAGTTCTGTTCTGATGTCATCATAGTTGTCAACATCAGAAGGAAAACACATTGTAATTGGCCGACCTCGCATAAACATTTTAACATATTCTCCTTCTGTTGAAACACAAGACAAAAATTAAATCAGATGTCTTTTCTGAATAATACAGAAAAGTGGATTGTTGTGATACAATAAAAATGATAAAAAATAGCTACTTTACAGTTCTAATCTCATTATATATCACTGTCTTTTTGTATAAAGATCTAGTCCAAAAAGCTGTAGGAAAAAAAACTAATGGTCATTTCCTTAAATGAGAATTACTATTTTCATAATCAAAACAGAATTTATCTGTTTAAGGTAACACATTTCAACAAGGCCAGGAAGGTTGAGGTAGAAAAATAAAAACAGAAAATAATTTTGTCATGAAAGTATCTCTAACAATTAAAAAGAAGGAGATTATCAGGGCAGACAACAACCATGTCTACCACACTACTTGATCAATGTACTGATGGTTAATGACTTACATACCACAAGGAGAGGAGTCAAATACCCTCGTAAGTCAGGATGGGAGAGAGACTAGGAGCTCTGCTACACATGGCTGTGAACAGGGCTGAGAGGGATGGAGGACCAATGTCCTTTACTTCACAGCTGTGCCTACAATCAGCCTTGGAGCTAAGCAATTAAATTAAATAATAATACACTAACATTTTTAAAGACAGTGCTAGGAAACAATTTCTAGTTAGCAGCACAGGTTCTAAAACATCTTTTATTTACATAACCAATAGCTCTTTATAAGATCTGCAATAGTTTAAAACTTGAAATGCCAAAAAGACAACTCTAGAATCCAATCTGTATTTATTACACACTTTTTACAAATGGAAGCAATACTTCACTTAACAGATGAGATTGTTTCTTATGCTTTAAAAAAAAAAGGCAACCCATCCCTGGCCCCACTATTCCCACCTATGTTCAGACAGGTTTAATAAATGTTCACAGTGGTTGTGAAATGGTTATAAAACAACCTAAAAGAGGAGGAGAAAATAAGGGACTAAATACAAAGCACAGGAAGAGTCTAGCACTTGCCAGCTTGTCTGGTGCAACATGAAAACAGCATCAGAAACAGATTGAAAATGTGGTCATTAACTGGAGGCTGATACAACCTGAGTACCTCTAATAATGACCTAAGCTGCTAAGGAAGAGAGGTGCATAATAATTTCAATAGTTTATATAATGCAAACTATGGAAGAAGGAAAGATACATTACTTTTCTGAATGTCTGCAAGTATTTCTTCAGAGTCAGATTTAAAAATTGTGATTATGGGTGAGAAGTTCAAGTTATTTTTATTATTATTACTCACAGTGTGTTCAGCCTCTAAGATCTAAGAACGGGCTAACACCTCCCACGCCATGATTTTAACACCACGTGATGTATGTCCTGATTAGTTCTGAATCTAAGAGTGGGCTCTCCTTCCTGATGATTTTTAGCATAGCTGAACTTTGATAACTCAATGATTACGAGCTGCAACTATTTCCCTTCTGCAACCATCCTGTCCTTTTTTTTAGTTTACTTTCTTACTGATGTGAATTTGTTTATAATTTTCACTTTTTTTTTTAGAACATACATTCTTAAAGGCAGATATCCTGTCCTTTGGAAACTCTGATCACAGAAGCATATCATAAATGTTTTCTGAATGAAAAAATAAAACCTTTAATAGATGCTTCTATCACCACTTAGAGGAGACTGTATGTCCAGCAAAGGGAATAGGTTAAGAATAATATCAAAGGACAAAAAGCTCTCCTTTGCTAATACTGTACTGATTTTTCTTTCTTAATTAGCTGTCAAGCAGCACATGCAACTAAAGTAAAAGCAAAGGAACTACCTTCCTACCTAGTGCTTGTCAACTTTTCTATTGCAAAAATGGCAACGCTTGTTAGGATAAAAATGCTGTCCCTGCCTGTAAACTGGCAGTATATATTTTGGAGACCAAGTATGTAACCTAGGCACTGCAAATAATTTCTGGGACTGAGAAGGGAGCAATACATGATAGTAGAAAGAACAAGAGCTTTGGGAAAAGACTGACTGGGACCATTGCTAGCTGTGTGACCTGGCATCATTTTTTTTTTTAATACATAAAATACTACTATTCTCAGATTACACGTGATCAAAGAAGACTATCGCAGTGTAAATTACAATATGAAATCCTCAACAAATATTTATTACCTTCCCTTTGAGAAGGATTTTCGACCATTCTAAACAGTCAAGGACCTGCTTATAATGCAAGATTTAACACACCATAAGATCTCTTCAAAAGCTTTAGACTGTCCAGAAAACATTAAGTACTGGCAAATATGCTAGAATTCTGCTGACTCTATCATGTACATTTTACAACAGAGGTCACAAATATCTACAGGCCCAGGCAGGAAATGCAAAATGAGAGCAGTGGGAGAAGACAGGATGACTGGGGGTGGGGGGAGGACTGGCATACCCCATGCCTCCTCTCAGGGAGTCAGAGCTAGTCAACTCCGTGGAAGAAGTGGGCCCAGTGTTGCGAGATTTTCTCATTTTCCAGGAGTGAGGAAATTTATACCTTATTGAGAAATTTCCCAATTTTAAAATATTTACTCCTTTGCCAGAAAAAGAGAAAATACCATGTGAAAAACACACCTTTGGCCTGCATACAGCACAGAGGTCACTAGTTTGCAACCTCTTTTTAAAAGAAGACAGCCTTTTACTCTGGGAATTAGGTACAATATTTAAAGGAAGGGGAGCCTCTTTTATCCTCAATCATGATGAGTCAAATTCTCACTGCAGACTTTATTCTGAGGCTGTCAGGCTTTTTGGTCTTACAGTTAAAGGTCTTTACAGTTAATTTGCTTGTTTTACCCCACTGCTTCTTTCTGGCTGTCCTTACTGTAAAGTACCATGAAAGTCAAGGGGATGGAACGGTCCATGGGACTGGCCAAAGAGTATGATTTGTAATATTAAAACAAAGCCTGGCGGCCCAGAAAGAGAAGGTAAGGAAAAGAAATTAAACTATCTCATAACAATTAGTAAACACAGCATAGGGCCAACAGTATTCAATAATAAAGCTGCTTACTGAAATGTAATTAACCTCAACATTGTATCTCCCACCCTGCACTATAAACATTCCTGGGACTGAGAAGGAGGCTATACAGTATAGTAGAGAGAACACGAGCTTAGTGATAAAGACTGACTGTGGTTTGAACCCAGTTTTACCACTTACTAGCTTATGGTCCAATAAAATATTCTCAATTGAATCTGATGACAGCTTAATTACAGAAGACAAAATTCCGTGGGATATTGTTATAAAAATATTAGTTAGTTTCTCTAGACACACACAATATTGGACCAAAAGAAATCTTAGAGCTCACGTACTCCAACGCTCCACTTTTACAGGAGAGGAAACCAAGGCTCAGAAAGGTCAAATGAATTTTTAGACTGTATTCCAAAATTTTGTCTATTATTTAGAACTTGGGAAATATTTTCATTCTAAAATTATGTGCCATAGCCACACTATCCAAAATGACAGCCATTGGTTTTTGAACACTTGGAATGTGGCTAGTCTTAACTGAGATATGCTGTTAAGTGTAAAATATAAACCAGATTTGGAATACTTAGTATAGGGAAAAAAGTAAAACATCTACACAGTAATGATCTTTTATATTGATCACACATGGAAATGATATTCTGGATGAATGACAGACTGAGTTAAATATATTAAACTTAATCTTATCTGTGTTCTTTTTACTTTTTAAATTGTGACCACTAGAACATTTTAAATTAGATAGTACTGTCAGGCAAGTGGTGAGGTCCTCAGGCAAATCCACAGAAGTCCAATTACCCAACAATAAAGCTTACTTATCATCCAACTAATACTAGCTTGAGCTCTGCACCCCAACAGTAGGACACAGAAGTGGAAGATGATGTTCCTGCTCTATTATCTTTCAGAAGAGTGAATGCTAGTCAAAATTTTGAAATACTTGATGCTACACTTTCTTTTCTATGTCCTTCTCACATACCTCCTGGCACTTCCTCTTCAGTCTCCTTAGGTTTTGTTAACCTTCTAATCAGCATCTCCCTGAAGTGGTCCTGCCCCCAAAGTGCTCTAAGTTGTGAAATGATCTTCAAATTTTGTGGGACAATTATCTCAGGTGTTCTAAGAACAGAAGTATTGTCAAAATGATTCATACTGATGTACATAACTATTAGAGTTGTTTATACATTTAAAAGATGCTTATCAAAATTTTATTAATCTTTCACAGGTTGTAAGAAAGTGAAAGGAAAACTTCATACAGTATGGAAAAGGAAGTTACCACTGGGTAACTCTGCGCCGGGATCAGTTCCTCCAGTTTTTCTTTTCTTACTTTGCTCTATTTCTGTACTTAGAAATTAAAAAAAAAAACAAAGCAGCAACAACAAAAAACAGCCTTTCAAAGGCAACAGCAGAGCTTCAGGGGTTTAGGCCACAACTCTGATTTGTGTAATAGGTACTACTGCCTGTAGAAATCCTTCTAAACTTTAAGAATGCTCATACATTAAAGGATCTTTCTCCTCAAATTTTTTACTTTCAGAACCCATTTTCTAAAAACATTTTCCGTTTTTAGAACTAAAAAGCCCACCAAAACTGGAATGTGCATTTTACCTTGAACTAAAATGTAGCTATAGTGTGATGCTACCTAATTCCAGCAAACAAACAGAAAATTAAAGAATCTTTACTTAGTTTGAGCTTTTTCTCTGATATTAACAATTCTAGCCCCCCAAATCAGAGAGCTAAACAACAGACTTATAAACAAAATGTTAGAAATATCCATTACAATATAGCTCACAGTAGTAAGCAACAAAGAACATTTTAGGCAGGCTAAATTCTTTTCTTAAAAACAATTCATTTTCAAACATGAGATTTCAAATCCCAATTAATAACCCAGCTGTACTGCAGTAATGTAATATTTTAAAATTCCAATGAAACAATGTAATGTGTAAGGGTCTTTGGACTTTGAACAAGTAATTTGATTTGTACTATCATAAAGTCTAACTGAAAGGTCTAACTGTAAAAATAGATCACAAAAAATGTAGATCTCCAAATTAAAAAAGGGGGGGTTGAATTAATAAGAATATAATCTAATTTCATTTTACAGATGAAAAAATTTCTAGCTATGGTGCTTGCCAAGTATTATGCAGTTAGTTTTACTGGCTGTAACAAGAACCCAGGTCTGAAAATTTTGACCAAGTACTAAAGTACTATCTTAATTTTCTTTGTTCTATAGGCAGAGTTCTACCGGTTGGTAAATTTTACTGAATTCTTAATTACATGGTGGGGGCAGTGAGGGTGCACCATGGAGATATAAAAGCTGTGAACCTCACCACTTAGGAGATTACAACAGAGACATAACCAAGTCTTACACATCTGCTAACCAACTCTTACACTAATTACTGTAATAAGCCAACGTGCAGTTACTACTTTCTTGAATCTAAACCTTTTTAAATCAGATTTCTCTTTGCTGTTTTGTTTACAACTGTGATTATTATTAAATTACTTAAAAATATCAGCTATGGAAGTTGCTTAAACATTTTAGATTATTTTTACTCCCTGGAAAAGTCTTTGTTTGGGCAAAGAGAAAAGAAGTATATTTCAACAATATAAGATACAGGAAAACTTATTTTAAGCACTAAATAAATGGGGAACAAATGCTCATTTTATCTGCATATACCAAGTTGTATTGAAGTTTTTGAAAGGAAGAAATTAAAAAAATAAACTTCAGATATTAAAATATTTATCCTTCTAGCTCCTTCTCAATTAACTATAGTAGAAAGAGAGAAGCCGCCAGGGGAACAATAAAAACTTATGTATGAAACTCTAACTAAACAGGATTAAAAAGAGGCTTCAGCTTTATCTTCGATAAATGTGCCCTTTTGGTCTCCTTTTAAAATAAAGAAAATATTTGGTCCTGGCCAGATGGCTCAGTTGGTTGGAGTGTCATCCTGTATACCAAAAGGTTGCAGGTTCAATTCCCATTCAGGGCACATACTTAGGTTGTGCCCTGAGTGGAAACTGATTCCAGTGAGGGCACTTACAGGAGGCAACTGATTGATGTTTCTCTCCTTTTCTCTCCCTTCCCTCTCTAAAATCAATAATAAAAAATATTCTTGGGTGAGAATTAATAATAGTAAATTTTTTAAAATACAGTGAATACTTGGACAAACCCGGAACTAGGGATGTAAGTAATGTTTATATAGCCCATTTTAAAACACCCAATACCTAAGTTTTGTAAGTTTTTTTTAAAATGCAATATTTGGTTTCCTGCCCTTCTTGCTCTTCACACTAAAATAGACTTAAATCAGTACCCTTTGTCCTAAATTCTGAAATTGCAAAGTTTTGGGTACCATCTCACTAACAAGGAAAGATACTACCTGTAGTTCAATTAAAGGCTTTTAACATTTTTTGGTATTTCATACTGCACACCCTCTCGGCAGGTGAGAATATACTCCCTCTTAATAGGCAACAATATATAGACAGTATCAGTAGGACTGCTAGCCTATATACCTTACAAGTAAATTTTATTAGTTATTCTTTCAGATGCAAAGTGCTGTTTGCACAGGTATGATCAGGTTTTTGGGCAGAACATGCCTGGAAACCAACAGATTAGAGAACACAAAGCATTGAATAAAAGCACCTGCATTCAAATCCTTTTGGTAGATTAAAATATGTTAGTAAAGGAATGGGGGGCTGCTCTCCACTTTCCATTTGCTGCAAGAAATAGCTTTCAAAGTTATTAAAGAGGTCCTCAGTGCTGGCTAGTATAAGCCCAATACACATGAGGTCCAATGTCTCAGAGTCATAGGAAAAAAATTAACAGATGAACAAAGTTTCCCTTTTTTCATAATTTCTTTCACCAAATGGAACTTTGAAGTTCTTCCCAATTTACATTCATAATTCTGATCATTATAGGATTCTGATCCTTCAAACTTCTGCAATAGAGGTCACTTCACCCCTAACTAGGCCTTCTGCTTATGCTCTTCCCACTATACCACCCTGCTTCCCTTTCTTAAGTGAGGTGCCTCATGAAGCTTCTGTGCCTTAGAATGAATCTGTATTTTATAAGTGTAATGTTAACAAATATGAAATTCTCTGCACACTATGATTGGTGACCTCCTTGCTGTTCCTTAACACAGCAAGAAAGCTCATGCCTTGGGTTTCACATGTGCTTTCGGATTTCTTTCTTTTCTCCAGATAGCCACATATTTCACTCACTTCCTTCAGGAAGCTTAAATATCAGTTTATCAGAAATGTCTTCCCTAACTACTCTCCATAAAATAGTAATTTCTCTACTCTTCTCATTCTTTCCCAATATATTTCCTGACATATTAAGTATTTATTATCTGCTTACATACAGAATATAAGTTCCACAAAGTTCAGACAATGTAAATGCCGAACCCCTGGGTGCCTGCCTATTAACAGGTTCTGACTAAATAAGCACTCAGTAAGTATCTGTTAAATGAATGAACGTTTAAAATATGTATCTGATAATAAACATATCAGAACTGGAATAGCTTTTAAAATGACAAGATTATAGGGTTTTCTTTCTCCAAATCATTTTGTAAATCATTTTATATTTTACAGTTTTAGATTATTTGAATAACTATCTGGCTACAACAAATTATCAAAGGATTTTAGACAGTATGTATTTCAAAATGACTTGTATTTTTCAACTGAAGTCATTTTTAGACAGGTATCTAGGTAGCTAATAAGGAATAGTCTCAATTTTCTAAGATATTATAATAACTATTCTTCCCTCTAAATATACCTGTAGTTAGGATATTATTGCATCGATCTGATAGTTAAGCAAGAATGAATCTACTCTCAGAGCAATGACACCCACTCTAAGAAGATGGTGATTTGGTGATTGCTGAGTTCCCTTTTCCTCAAGCAGCTTTCTCTCCAGTAGGGCCTGACTGAGTCATGCAGGTTCTCAACATGATCAGACAATTAATTGTGTGCTAATTCTTTCTTTTTTAAGACTTTATTTATTTTTAGAAAGAAGGGAACGGAGGGACAAAGAGAGGGAGAGAAACATCGATGCGTGAGAAATATACTGATTAGTTGCCTTGCATGTCCCCAACTGGGGACCTGGCCCGCAACCCCAGCAAGTGCCCTGACCGGGAGTCAAACTGGTGACCTTTCAGTTCACAGACCAGTACTCAATCCACTAAGCCACCCCAGCCAGAACAATTATGTACTAATTCTAAACAGCACAAGTTTAAGATGCTATAATGGAAAAATGATACAGGATTGTTCAAGATTTTATCATTTAAACTCTTGATTCAAGCTTCAAAAAAAAAAAAGTAACATGCAGTAACTTGAGGGCATTCAGGTTCTGCCCTAAAATTAGGGCATGTGACACTTTATTTTACATATTTCAAAAATGTCATGTACTGCCCTGGCTGGTGTAGCTCAGTGGATTGAGCGCGGGCCTGCGAACCGAAGAATCGCGGTTCGATTCCCGGTCAGGGCACATGCCTGGGTTGCCAGGCCAGTTCCCGGCAGGGGACATACAAGAGGCAACCGCACATTGATGTTTCTCTCCCTCTCTCCTTCCCTTCCTCTCTAAAGATAAATAAATAAAATCTAAAAGGAAAAAAAAAAAAAAAAGAAAAAAAATGTCATGTACTTGATAACTATTATAAGGATGAGATTATAAATTGTACTCATTTTGCTTATTACAAAATTTGTCAGATTATTATCTATTTGCCCTAATAGATAATTTTATAAAATGTTTACTGTCCCCCAAGTCGGCTCAAAAAACTTCCTAATCAATAACTTACCAAATGATTAGTTTTGTACTTGAACCTAACTGCTACATTTAACAATAAGCACTCCCACAGAAGAACTTACTCAGTTTAACTTGATGGGCTAAGTCTTTATTTCTCTTGAGATGGGAGCAGAATCCACCAAAAAAAGGGAGAAGAGTAATGAAAAGGGTTTAGGCTTCTGGGATGTGAATGAAGATAAAGATCTAAGTCAGCGAGAGCCTTTTTTATTAGTGGTATAACCTGTCCTTCCACCTACACTTAGCCTCAGAAATTGCCCTGGGTACATCCCATTCCACCTCCAACTGCTTTCACTCAGGTTTCCTTCCTTCTGCCCAAGTGCTAATCAGCAATTTGCAGTTATTCTACTCTGCTGTGGTTGCAGGACACAGATCTTTGAGGTAAAGTTTTCCCTATTACCACTCACGTAAATATACCAAATGTAAATAGGCTTTTCCCAAATCAAAACACGTGGTTTGCAGCACATCATACCTGCCATCGCCCCCCCCCCAAAGAGTTAAACAAATCAATAAATCATATTTTTAAAAGACTGATCACATGGCCCTGGCTGGTGTGGTTCAGTGGATTGAGCGCTGGCCTGCAAACAAAAGGTTCCCAGTTCAATTCCCAGTCCAATTCCCAGTCCAATTCCCAGCACGTGGCTGGGTTGCAGGCCAGGTTCTCCCTCAGTAGGGGGTGTATGAGAGGCAACCACACATTGATGTTTCCCTCTTTCTCCCTTCACCTCTGTCTAAAAATAAATAAAATCTTTTTAAAAAAGATTGTTCACAAATTATACGTATTTTGGATCAATACTTAAACTCTAAGTAAATGTATTATGAAATGTGCTATGCAAATGAAGGTAATCTATTTCACGGTCATCTTTTCATCTTATTTTATACATTTGAGTGTAAAGATTTACAGCTAGATTCATATACTAATAACTAAACTTTACTTGGTACTATGTGCCAGGTACTATGTTTAAACACTTTATTATCTCTGAGGGTTTATTATTATCTCAATTACAGATGAGAAAATAAAAAAGTTAAGACGACAGAAGATGAAGTTACCGCAAGGTCACACAGCTAAGTAATGGTGAATCCAGTCTCTGGACTCCAAAATACATGTGTTTAAACATCTACACTACTTTGCTTGCTACACTAGATTAAGCCTTATAGACAACTCAAGTGTAACTGTCCAAAACCAAACTCTTACTCTTTTCTATACATCTACTCTTCTCTCAAATGTTCCCTATTTTAATAGATGTCTCTTACCTAGTTGCTCAAGCTAGCTTTCATAAATTTCCCTCTGTTCCTTATCTCTTCCACTCCACCTATTCCTAAACCATCTAGAATCCATTCACTTCTTTCCAAAGAGTCTGCCTCAATTTCAGTCAGGCATGAACTACCTAACAGGCTGAAGCACAAGAGTTCTCCCTGAAGATGTTAAGATACTCCTAACATCTAGTGTTAAGAGTATACAGCATATAGAATACAACTCATTAAACTGGCAAAGGAATAGTTTCAAATTCCAAAAATGAAGCTAACTGCAAGCAACAACTGATATTATTGTTTCAACATCTGGGACAATCCTTTTGAGTTAAAATTCTTGTAACAAAATTTAACTTATATTTCTACATCTTTTCCCAGTTTTTCATTCTATCGTTCTTTCCAGACACCAGCATTAAGTGCTTAGCGATGCTTCCATAACAAAATCTTTCCCTTTTAAATACATTTATTTACCTACGTGCTCACACAGTATTGAAAACTGTCACCAATTCAAACCACTCACTTATCATACATGAATCCTAAGTTCCTTTTCCTTCCAAAGAACATAGCACAACACGAGAAAAAGGCAGGTGGCCTTTTCTCATTTACCCTATGTAAAGATTTTATAAAATCTAAGCTCTTCAGCAAAACTTGTAATAATCACTTTTTATAATTACAGTCTCTTCTAAAGTACATTCGTACACACATATAATCTGATCCTTCAGCAGCCATGCGACATAAGCTTTAACTAGCAGGGGTGTCCCTATGAATGAGGCCCAACACAAAATCATACATTTACTTAAAACATTATGAAATTTCTTTTGTTTTCATTACTGTTTGTATATTTAATGGGTGGCCCAAGACAACTCTTCTTTCAGTGTGGCCCAGAGACACCAAAAGGTTGGACACCCCTGCTTTATAGTTACTGTTCTCAGATTAGAAAACTCTAAGAGACACCACAGTCATTTTGCCTAAGTCGCAAGGCTATTATTTAGAAGAGCCAAAAACAAACACTAAATGGAGATTCTCTATTCACTGCTTTTTTCACTATATATCATGGCTTCTATTTTTCTTTTTTTCCCAGCATCCTCACCCAAGGACATTTTTTCATTGTTTTCAGGGTGGGGGGTGGGGAGGAAGAGAGAGAGAGATGTGTGAGAGGGAAACATCAAACCCACAACGTAGGTATGGGCCGACTGGGAATTGAACCCGTGACTTTTTGGTCTGCGTGATGATGCTCCAACCAACTGAGACACACCAGCCAGGGAACTACTACTTTTGTTTTTAAAAAATGTTTTGATGTATAGTAATAAGAATTGTCTTTGTAAATAAAACCTCATTTTTTCCTTAAACCATTTCAACCATTATTTAGTCTATATACTTAATTTATGAAAGGAGAACAACCTAACTAAAGATGAAGAATGCCAGCTAAAATCAACTTCATTTAAAATTTCTATGTAAAAACGAATAATCCAAAGAAGATTACAAATAAGTATTTCTTTTCTTACTAAAATCAAAGAAAAAATCCATAGGAATCAGGTTAAATCTCTAACAAAAATTTTAACTGTATTGTATCTGGTTAATATATTAGCCAAAAAGTAAAGATAATTATGATACACAGAGATGACCAGCAAAAAGCATGCACAAAAAGGACGACATGCTTTCATTTAGAGAGCATACTTCAATTAAATTTGCAGTCAATCTAAGATATAAAACTGATGTATAAAACTTACCCACTTTGCAATTAAATTAAATACACATTTACAGAAAGTCTCTCCTTTTTTGGTCAGAACAAGCCAACAACAGCAAGTAGCCAGAAATTACAATTAATATAAAAAATTTAAGAAGAAATGGATTTGCCAGACTCATATTTTCAGTCTGAGCTTCAAGAAATGAGTGATTATTTGCAATGAAGTTGGCAATACAGGAAATTGAGTTAAAATTTATCAATCATTTTACCTATCTACCTACCTATCAATCTATCTGAGAGGGGAAGGAAGGGAGAAAGAGAGGGAGAGAAACATTGATACACAAGAGAAACATTGATCAGGTCCTCTCACATGGCCCCAACTGGGGACCTGGCCTGCAACCCAGGCATGTGCCCTCATTGGGAATAAAACCAGCAATCTTTTAGTTCGCAGTGCAGCGCTCAATCCACTGAGGCACATCAGCCAGGGCAAAATTTATCAACTCTTTAAATGACTTTTCTAAGTATAATTTTTATTGTTTTTAAAAAGGTAAATTCCCTTTAGTATTTTATACCTTTTTGTAATGATGTATTTATTTCCACTGTAGACCTTGAACCTTCAGAGCTCACAGAAATAAGATGGATTTTTACAAAAGTAGTTGGATTCACTAGTTCAAATTACCATACAGGTATTTCCTTTATTAAGAGGAAAGCCAAATAAGAGATCTAGGAAAAAATTAACTTGGAAGGTGACCAACTGGGTAGCGCATTCTCACCTTGGCTGGTTCCCCCGCCCCCCACGGGTTGACATTTTTGCTGGTTGAGACAAAAGTGACCTATTTTACAATACAAATTGGGCATTTTCTTAAATGACTATAGCAACGTACTTCTCTTTAATTACTATGCACTGATAAAGCACACTGAATGAAAATAGTCAACATACTTATCAATTAGCAAAAATTTAACTGATATAGAAAAGCAACGTAAATATTTTTAACAGGATTTTTAATTTACCTTGGTTGACGATGACATCTTTATGCCTACAAAAGAAATCCAAAGACATTTATTTTATAATTATATTTGGTTGACCATTATTAGAACCACCTGAATAAACTGTAAAAGCTTCAACAGCTAGGCCATATACCCCAGTTAAATCTCTAGAAGCGAAATTTAGGCATCAGCATTTTAAAAAGCTTCTCACTGGTCTCAACCACTATTTTATAAAACAACAGATATTTCATAAAATCAACTAAATAGTGAAAGCATTAGAAACAACTTACACAAATATTCAAATCTTATGGGATCATTAGATTTACTATTGTAGCTGAGCTTTACATGAAAACGTAGTCCTTTTTAGAACACTTTAAAGAAAAAATACACTTAGGAGAAAAAAGATAAAGTCTAACATAGGTTTTTATTTTTTAATTGAATTTATTGGGGTGACATTGGTTAATAAAATTATATAGGTTTCAGGTGTACAAATCTACACATCATCTGTACACGGCATTGTGTTCATACCCCAAGTCAAGTTTTCTTCCATTACCATTCATCCTGTCTACACCCTTACACCTCCCTCAACCCTCCTGACCCCAGCATCACCGCGTTGTTGTCTGTAACATAGGTTTTTAAAAAAAAATTCAAACAAGGCACTTAGTTGTACATACAAACATGATAAGCCACATAATTAATTTTCAGATATAACTGAGAAAGTATAATACTTACTTGTCTGTATTTTTTATAACTTTTGATATTATTTTTGAGGTTGAAACTGCCTTCAATAATTTATTACGACTATCATCTGAATTTTCCCATGAATTATGTGACTTTTCAGCTGTTGGTGGTCGTTTTATGCTGGAAGAAACATATTGATTTCTTAGAGAAAAAGCCTGTAAGTAGCAATGACAGGTAATTGACAGTTTATATAGAACACAAAAGCAGCAATTAACATTTCCTTAAAGCTAATCCAGAAAAGAGAAGGAAGGATTAGTTGAAAGGTCCTGCCTGGATGAGTGAAGGAGTTAAGCAAGGCCATTACCAAGTCTGTTTTTATAGTTGTCACTATTATTCAGAAGATTCATTAGAATATTGATTTTTAAAAACTTGTACTTTTTTGTTGTTAATTGAAAACACCCCATTTGTTTGAATCTCCAAGTAACTAGTACTACCTCTCATAATTTGTGAAACTGTGTGAATTTGTGGGAAAAAAGAAAACCTGTGCTTTTTTCATAAGTCATTATAAAGCTACTATTTTCATTTTTATGGTCTCATATATGGTACGGATGACAACTTCTAAATAAACTATAGAACTCAAACTCTGATTTATCTTTTAGAGGCAATTTTACCCACACCAGAAATAAACACAATGTAACAGAAGAATGTTGTATTATCAACACTAATTTCATTTTATTTATAACTGAAATGTTTTGATTTATGAATGAGTTTTTGGATGCATTGCTAACAATCCTATAACTCATCCAGTCTTTAAGACTTCTCGCAATAGCATATCCAAAGAGCAATTTAGAATGGCAAGCACATTTCCAAGAGATCTTAATTAGCTGAAAAAAAGATCTGGGACAAAGAAGGTACCAAGTCAAATAAGAACCTTTAAGAAATTGATCATAAAAACAGGCCACCTTTAACAACACACACTTCAAAGATGCGTAACATTAATAAGCTATATCCAAGAAAAACTCCTCATGAGACCAGGCAGAAGAATTTGTGTGAGCAACACAGACGAAGCATTTTTAAAACGTTAAACATGCATCATATGAAGGATTTTTTGTTTTCCCAAATTTCCATTAGTGATTTGAGGCAAAATATTAAACTGATTAAATAAAAAATATTATAAATCTTTTAGGAATAGTTATCATTTATTTTACCAAAATTCTAGCCAGTTCTGGGAATGGTTTAATATTTTCCTAAGATTTCCAAGTATCAGTATGATAAAACACAAGGGCACACAAAAGTAGGTTTACAGTTTTGAGTACCTGAAAGTTTATTCTTGTATCATTATTAATTATTGTATTATTTTCCATATGAACACCTGTAAACCTACTTTTGCCCATGCCATATAACTATACCTATTCATACAGCTGAAATCAGCATTTCTAAAGCAGGCAAACTTCATTAAGTTGGTCTAAATATTTGATTACAAGGCAGCTGTAGCACTGAACTCCCAGCATGCAGGTTTAGACCCCCAATTTAGGCTTACGCACATTGTTAGAATGTTTTCCATTCTCCCCTCTCATAACTTTAAAATATTAATTATTACAGACACAGAGAGAAGCCCTCAAGCAAGCCTTTAGCATAGAAAAGACCAAATGAAATGGATTCATTTCTCTACTCAAGCAAGAACTTATCCTCCTAAAACCCAAAACTAAAACTGAGATGCAGTCACAATGAAGAGCCATGTGTTGACAGGGGCCCTTGAAAATCGAAGGTTGTAATGATGCCAAAATATGAAGAGGATAATTACATACTGCAATTTTCTATCCATGGCTATAAACTTATGCATAGTTATATAAAATTTTAAAATATTCTATAATTTTAATTTTACTAGGAAAATATGTTTGGGTCTTAGAGTTGGTTATTTCTGCCTTCCTTTCATCAAATTGTTTAAAACTTAGTTTTTCCCCTCAGTTTTAACTGAGAAATTTTGACCTTAAATCTTCACTTCCCAATGTGCTAAAAAATAAAGATGATAGCAACAAAGAAGGAAAAATAAAAGCCATCAGACTTTCTCCTGGAACCCATGGATAGTCAGCTTTTCCTCGTGTCATAGAATTTAGGTATCATTACAACCATGCCCTATCTCTGAACTCAGGGACAGTTAAAACCTTTTGGTGGGAGCAGAATTCTTGCTTTCTTGAGTTTGTCTGGGTATTTGGAGAGGCTGTGCAGAGGGCTGGGGAGAAGGTGATGCTCGAATTTGTGGACTTTGATCATTAGAATGAGATTCCTCTTTTTTTTCTCTCTGTCCTTGTGGTTTTTCTTTCTTTTTTTCTGTACCACTGTAAAATAAAGTATAACATGGAACAACACAAATTTAAACAAAAAAGATATATCAAATGATGGGAAAAGTGATTATTATATAATTCGAAATCCTAAATCATATAGCTAGTACAATTTACACTGGTTTTGTTCAATAATGAAGATGTTTCTTTAAAAGTTCTGGAAGCTATTAAAATCTTCAGTGAAGAATTTAAAAATAATAGGGTAATACATCTATGAAGATTGTCCATTTGGACCAAAATGACCTCTAAGGCATTTGTCATCCTAGTAGATTTGGGGGAACAAGTGAAGATCTGACTTCAACTTACCCAAATGAGAGCATTAGTGATACTTTCCATTACCTCTGTAATATATACTGACACCCAAGCACACAGAATGGTTCCATTTAGTAGGTTATTCTTTAATTCCCATTTTTTCTGTATACTTCTACTCCTGCCAGTTGAGTTTTAAGCTTACCAAGAGTCCACTGTGCTTCCCCCCCATCTGTTTTTACCAGCTGTATTTGTTACTTTAATTGTAATTAAATACAAAGAAAACTGACAAAATATACATAAAAAAGAGAGTTGTAATTTCTATGAACACTAAGTTAAATGCTCTGGAAAGACTTCATAAAAATGAGTTACTAAAAAACTTGCCCTTATGTTTTGTGTAAGTGAGGCAATTATAAAAAAGATCGTGCGGAAACATCATACAGAAAGATATGGGTTATTAGTCATATTGTTTCTAGAGTTTTAAATTTCTTACTTTGTTTTTAAAAAAATGAAACCAAAAAATATAAAAAATGATTTTACAGTTATACTTTATTCAAGATCATCAACAAGGAATCTAATGAGATGCATATGTAGAAAAAAAGGGGTGTGAAGCTCATTCAAATTGAGAAATAAATATATGTGAACATATTTCATGTTAAAATAAAACATGTATAAATTCTTATGATTCTGCACTCTTGACTCTTGATTAATGAAGCACCCGCCATTCCCAATTACACAGGATAAAAATCTTTATATTGCACACTTCAATGACACCACAAAACAGACAGAATCAAAAGCTTGAATTCCAGAATTGAAAAGGTAGGAAACTATCAACTCTCTACACACCTTAATCGAAGGACATTTTGTAATGTGACTATAAGGCGCATAATCTATAAGAAAGCATGTTTAAGAACATTTTGAACAAATATACATAGTATATATAATTTATTACATTGTAACAGTTTAAAATGTTAAATATATAATTTTGATAGTGACATTTCTTAATTTGATTCAGTTCTGGTATCTTCAGACTGGCCCGTGACTGTCTATTCCACGTTCAGTTTTTTAAAGTATGTGCTGAGAAATACGATTCTACCTCAAAAATATCAGACTTTGAAACTTATATGTGGGTTAGAAATTGCTTCTTTTTTGCCCTTATGTTTTGTGTAAGTGAGGCAAAACTTCAAGCTATCCTGAATGCACAGGTCACTACTTTTATGTAGGCCTGGTACAACCTAAAAGATATTTTCCTCCTGGGTTATTTAAAAGCAAAATACAGTGGTACCTTGGTTCTCGTTAAATCATTCTGGAACTCGTGACAAGTGCTGAAACCCATGAGTACTGAATAATGAAGCATTTTCTCTTGAGGGGAGGCGTGGTGACTCATACAAGTTCTAGCAAGTCCCAAGCTAGTGCCAAGTGATGAAACAATTTTTTCTCATCAAAATGTGACAAGTACAGGCTTTGAGGAGTTCTGAAGCTGACGAGTACCAAGGTATGTCTGTACTACAGAACCCCTGCATCATAAAGTAACAAGCTCAGTCTTAGGCTGCTAAGCCACTATCATGCTGATCACTGCACAGAAATATAGCTGTGTAAGAAAACAGGTGCAAGTTGTACCCAGTATAGTTTAGATTCAGCCTATCTTGCATCAAAAATTGTATTAAAAATTTCCACTCTGCGTTTGCTTTCTTGTAATTTGCCTTTTTCTTTCCTGAAAGTGGAGCACAGGTAATACATTTTGGCATGCTTTGGAGGAGAACCTCTGGATTCTGTAATGACAATGACTTCATTGTCATTACAGAAGGGGCTTTTAAAAGGCCTAAAGATATTGCCATTGCTTCACAATTCCTGAGCAAGGGGAATGGTGTTAGCTTCACCCCACCCACCAACTTGCTCCACCTCCCACACTGCTTACAAATGGGTACCTTTTAGCCATACTGGTGAGTAATCCAGTCACTGGCATTAGTTTATTGAGGCAATAATTTTTTATCAGTACATTTAAAATATTGTTCTATTACTTAAGGTTCTCAATCATTCTCTGAAGGAAACAGCTCTAACAGTATGTAGTTGATCTTTTGTGATCTCTCCAAACTGTATATGGAATAATTTGCTAGGAATTACATAAAAGCAGATTTTGTTGAAATAATAGATTAATTAATTGATGAAAAGAACATACAGAATGTAAATCTGTAACCCACAGAAACTTCTATATTGCAGTATTTCCACTGCCCTCTCTCTCGTAACACACACAAACATACACACCACATACTACTATAATATTTTGAATTAAGCCGTAATTTTATAGTCATGGTTAAAGAATAAAAGTTGTAACAGTGTTTAGCTGATGTGAATACATAGCAAAGATTCTCTTTCTCCTTTAAAAAAGATGTATCAGAGAATGACAAATACTGTATGATTTCATTTTTTATGTGGAACTAAAACAACAAAACAGACAAAACAAATTCAGATACAGAGAACAATCTGATGGCTGCAAGAAGGAAGAAGGGAGGGTGAGTGCAAGGTTGTGTGAAAAAAGTACAAACTTCCAGTTGTAAAATATAAGTCACAGTGGATGTAAATATACAGTATAGGGAATATAGTCATTAATAATACCTTAATAAGTTTGTACAGTCACAGATGTTTATTAGACTTATCATGGTGATCATGTCCTAAGGCATATAAATGCTGAATCATTATGTCATACACCTGAAACTAATATATTGTATGTCCACTGTACTACTGAATACATAAATAAGTTGCAGTATCAAGTGTATCACTTGCTATGGAAAATTCACTTCACTTACGTAATTACATTAAACACAGAGCTGCTTAGCTCATCACAAATGCTTGTTAAAAAGAAATAAAACAAAACCAGGAAATTCAACTGCCTTTTTTTTTTTTTTTTTAAGTAAAAACAAAAAGCTGTCTCACACAACTCCATAGATACAATAAATGCAAACTTAGTATAGGCTACATGTCTCTATATGCAGAATTAAAGAATTCAAAGGAGTATGTCCTTTGAATTCTATCTCTATTTCATATTTGTTTCAGAAGTAGACTGAGTTATCACATTCAATCATTTAAAAATGTTAGCTCTCCCTCCCGAACTCCCTCCACCTCCCACCCCACTTACAAATGGATACCTTTTAGCAGCAGATGAAAGTGTTTCTTTTCTGGCAACTGAGACAGAGCTGGTATGACTTGGTTTTCTGTTTGCTCCACTCCCATTGGTTATACAGGACATGGAAATAGCTTCTCGAATGCCTGGTTGACCTAGAGGTGGTTAAGAAAATTTTTTTTATATAAAACATCAAAATATTTCTCAAAGACTAGAATTTAAAAATTAAATCATTAATGTTTGGAACTAGCAAGCAAATTGCTCCCTCTGATATACAGCGTAACAATATTCTTGTCTCAAAATTCAATCTGATCAGAACAAACTTATAGAGAAGCTATATGCCAAGTTGCTAAATTGCTGCTAGATCATTCTCTAGCTTACATGGTTTGCTTTCCACACAGAGCAGCTTTAAAGCGCAATTTTAAGTTGCACTTTAACTAAATCCCGCATGTCATTGATTTTCAGAAATAGTTCAGGTTCTGTTGAAATTTAATTAGAAATCCTAGAAATCATAAATGTTAAATGTTAGCATGTTATTCCATATTAATAAATCATAAGTATACAAAGTAACTTCTGCTTTTTAAATTTATACAGTAAAGGACTGGAATAAATATTATGGGTATGTTAGAGTGGTCAGGAAGATTGGAAGTCACAAGGTAAAACAGCCACATATACTCAAGGTCTAAGGTTATTTAGATTTGGAAATAGAGAATTGTTTTGAATTTTTGGACCCAGTTTTCTCACATGCACACAACAAAATCTACGTTTTCAATGTGGCCAATCTCATATTTGTTTGTTTGCTTCTCTTCATAAAAGCACAGAGTAAAAGACTTTTATGTATAGAGCCTAAACTATCTGGCACCCTAAAGTGTTCCATACACGATGGTATAACATTGCATTTTGACATGAATACGGAAATAGGAGCACCTGTATTGTTAATTCTATGAAGTATTTCCTTAATATAGAAATTACTATACCCTACCTGAGACCAAATGACTCCAAAGAGAGGAAGGTAGAAACCTACTCTATTTATTTTTTGAAACTTCTTCGGAAAATTTTCACATATTATAAGGTATAACATCCCCCCCCACCCCCCGGCCCAAATTGTGCTAATATCACTGATCATCAGGTCTAGTGCTAGTCTGCCAAACAGGTGACTTCTTGTTGTTTTATAGCTTTAAAAAAATACTCATAAAATTGACCATTTTAACCATTTATAAAGGTACTATTCAGTATATTTACAATGTTGTCCAACTTCTCACTGTTAATTCAGTCACACACTTTCATCACCCCCAAAAGAAACCTTGTACTCACTCATTAAGCAGTCATTACTCCCCATTCGTTCGTTCCTTCCTTCCCTCTCCCTGCCCTTGCCAACCATTAACCTGCATTATCTCTGTAGATTTGCCTATTCCAAATATTTCATATACATGGAGTCAAACAACATATGATCTTTTGCGTCTAGCTTATTTCACTTAGCACAATGTTTTCAGGTTTCCTCCATGTGGCAGCATGTGTGAGTAATTTATTCTTTTTTATGGCTGAAAAACATTCCATTGTATATATGAATATTCGACATTTTGTTTATTCATTTATCCATCATGCACATCTGGTTGTTTCCATCTTCTGACTATTTTGAGTAGTGCTGCCACATAAATAATTGTGTACAAATTTTTGTTTAAACACTTCAATTATTTTAGGTATGTAATAGTAGAACTGCCACGTCACACAGTAATTTTATGTTTAACTTACTGAGGAACCAACAAACACAGTAGCTGTACCATTTTACAATCCCACCAGCAATATGTAAAAGTTTCAGTTTTAACATATCCTTGCCAACACTTGTTACTTTCAGTTAAAAAAAAAATTACAGCCGTTTCAATGAGTATTTAGTGCTATCTCACTGTGGTTTGATTAGTTTTGGATTTAGTTTATTTTTTCTTTTTTATTTCCTTAAGGTTAATGTTAGATTACTGATTGAGATCTTTTTTTTTTAATATAGGCATTTACAACTATAAATTTTCCTCTGAGCACTGTTTTTCCTGTGTCCTCAGCTGGTTTTTGAAATATAAATGTTTCTTTACTTTTTGTTATACACACACAAACACATTAACCACTATAAAAAAAACCACGTAGAGTCAGCCATCTACTTCCCATGCTCTCTTTCAATTTCCCAAAACCTCATCTCAAAAGAGACCAATCACATTCATTAGGAAAGCTACTATTTAAAAAAAGAAAAACACACTTTCGGCCAAAATGGAGGCATAGGTAGATAAACTTTACCTCCCTGCATAACCAAAAGAAGGATAACAACCAATTTAAAAACAAAGAATAACCAGAACTTCCAGAAAATGAAATTGTATGGAAGTCCAACAACCAAGGAGTTAAAGAAACATTTCATTCAAACTGATAGGAGGGGCAGAGACGGGAAGCAATGCAGTGGCTGATGGACCAGGTGGTCCCACATTCATGTGCAGATAAACTAGGAGGAACAACTAGGGAGTGAGATAAACTGTGCAACCCAGTATTCCAGCCCTGGGAAACAGTCTCAAAAGGTCCCCAGTAGGTGGTGTGAGAGAAACAATCACACACTGATGTTTCTCTCCCTCTCTTTATCCTTCCCTTCCCCTCTAAAAATAAATAAATAAAATCTTTTAAAAAATTAAAAAAGAAAAGAGAAAAACAAGAACAACAATCACACACAAACAAAAATAACAAGTGAATCCCTGTCTGTTTCTGGTAGGAATTAAAAATGGTGCAGGTGCTGTGGAAAACAGTATTTATTGGCTGTTCCTCAAAAGATTAAACAAGGGACTTACCATATGATCTAGCAATACCACTTCTGTGTATATACCCAAAAGAAATGAAAGCTGAAGTCAAGCAGATATCTGTACATCCATGTTCATAGTAGCATTATTCACAATAGCCAAGAAGTTGAAACCACTCAAAAGTCCACTGACCGGATAACCAA
The DNA here is from genome assembly GCA_039655065.1 of Glossophaga mutica. Classification (NCBI taxonomy): domain Eukaryota; kingdom Metazoa; phylum Chordata; class Mammalia; order Chiroptera; family Phyllostomidae; genus Glossophaga; species Glossophaga mutica. The sequence goes on from CM077308.1 coordinate 144,053,259, forward strand.
AAGTAGTATACAAGGTCTGTCCAGAAGGTAGCCAGCCATGTTAATATGAAAATAGAGACATTTATTGAAGAAGATACAAGAAACATTGTACATAGGAGCCTCAGTCCCCTTCAAAGTAGGCTCCTTGGGACCTCACACACTTCTCCCAATCGCCAACAGCTGCCCCACTGTATTTTCCTGAATGTCATCGACAGTCTGAAATCTCTTCTCTTTCAAAGTGTTTTCAGTTTTGGGAAAAGCCTAGAAGTTGCAGGGCACCATATCTGGGCTGCAGGGAGACTGAGTCAACTGGATGATTTGATGTTTTGCCAAAAAACTCTGCACAAGACATGATGTATGAGCAGGCACATTGTCATGATGAAGCTGCCAATCACCAGCTGCTCAGAGCTGCAGCCTTCTGAATCACCTAGTTTCATGAAGAATGTTCACTGACACATACATCTGATCATGTGTACTCAAGTTAAAGACTCTGATGAAAGTGGGAAAAACAGAAACCTAAATTGTTATAGTAAAATTGTGGGTAACTTTTTAAAAAACTTCTTCAATGTTGTTAAAGTATCTCATTACTATTAAAAATCTATTTTAAAAATTAAGTCAAACATCCTTGGTAATTCCTATAAAACTTAAATTCATTATCTAATGCAATGCTCATTATCTGACCCTGACTCACCTTTACACCTTGGTTACACCTGTCTATCTTCTTTGTTGAAGATTAGTCTTGCCTCCTTACTGCCAAGACAGACCCCCCAACCATCTGGTTAAATGACTACACCACCATGTTTTATGTTTAAGTCATTTCTAGCTTTTTACTATTATAACTAAGCTGCAATAAACTAAGTGTTTAAGTCTTTGTGCGGATATATGCTTTCATTTATTAAAGGTAAATAACCTGGGTTGTATGAATATACTACCATGTTTTATTCATTTTCCTGCTGACATTTGGGTTGTTTCTAGTTTTTTAATATTATAAATAAAGCTGCAATAAACTAAGTGTATAAGTCTTTGTGTGGACATACGTTTTCATTCATTAAAGGTAAATAACCTGGGTCATATAGTAGGTGAATGTTTAACTTTTTAAGAAACTGCCAACTTGTTTCCAAAGTGGTTATACTATTTTACATTCCCACCTGCGCTGCATGAGTTTCGGGTTGCTCTGCATCCTTGAAAATACTTGGAATGACCAATATTTTTACTTTTCGTTATCCTGGTGAGCATGTAGTCGTATCTTACTGTTTTTAGTTTGCATTTCCTTAATATCTAAAGATATTAAATATTTTTTATGTGCTTATTTGACACCCATATATCTTTGGTGATGTCTTCAAATTCTTCTGCCTATTTTTTAAATGGGCCATCTTCTTAATTATTAAGCTGTAAGAACTGTTCATATATCCTAGATAAAAATTCTTTGACAAATGTTATGTTTTGCAAATATTTCTCCTGTTCTGTAGTTTCCCAGTATATTTTCAAAACAGTTTTGAAAGAACAAGATTTTTAAATTTTGATGAAGTTCAATTAATTGGTTTTTCTATTATTTGTACTTGTGTCCTATTTAAGACATCTTTGCCAAACCCAAGGTCTCTAAGATTTTCTCCTATATTTTTTAAATAAAAGTTTTATGGTTTTAGCCCTTATACTGAGGACTATAACCCGTTCTGACTTAATTTTTGTATATAGTGTACGAATCAAGGTGGATCTGTTTTTTGAGCACATAACGAAAATCTTGAATTCTTTTCCTCCCTATCCTTTCTTGCACCAACATTTTTTCATTTGCTCTTCTACTTGGAAAGTTCTTCAGCTGGAAGGTTCATCCTTATCTTTTAAATTTCAACGCAATACTACTTCCTCTAAGAAGGCTTCTACGATCCCCTTATCTAAAGTGCCTCTCCTAGTTTACTCCTTCACTACCCTCTTTACGTATTTCGCAGTCCTTATCACCATTTATAATGATTCTTAACTCTACAGGGAAACCTTACTTCCTTTGTGATTCCTGTATATATTTCACCATTCTCAGCACTGTGTACGGCATATACAAAGCACTTAATATCTAAATGGCTAAATGAATGCATCTTCACCGCTACTGCCTCAAATTTCTCTTCTGGATTATGTTCATAAGTTTATCTCTATATCTATACTCCCTTTTTGCAGTATGATCCTGCTCTTAAGGTATTTTCTACACTGTGCCAGTATGTTTCTAAAACATGCTATATGTCTTTAAATTTAATATACCATCAATTGTAATATGCACCATTATCTTGAATACCACTAGGAAGAACTGTTGCCTAAGAACTGTAAAACATAATTGTAAGAGGAATTGTAATTTCAGAAATGTTAAAATCCAAGAAATACAGGCCTCTTAGAATTAATGGATTAGTGTAAATCTACCTGTCACTCCTCCCTTTGAAATCCTTTAATGGTTCTTCAGTGTCCTCAGGATAAAAACTAAATTCCTTAGTAAGGCAGAAGAAAACCTTTCACTCTGGGTCTATCTACTAGTCAAGGCTCATTTCTTGACACTCCCAAACTTACACCTCATGCTTCAGTTTATTTTGAACTCCTCTACTTTTTTTAAGTACTTTTATTCTGTGCTTTTGTACTTGGATGGTCCTTCTCTCTGGCATATGCTAGTCACCCCTGCATGCCTAAATTAATATGTATTCATCATCCATCTACCCATCAAATACTTACTCAGGGCCTATTATGATCACAGCCTTGTGTTTACAAAAGAATACAAGGCAGCCACTGGGATCGAGGAGTTCAAAATTCTTCAAAAGAATCACATGGGCAATGAAAACTTAGTAAGTACAGGAACTGAGTATCACGGAAGTACAAAGACAAGACATGTCATTCTGTAAGGATGATTAGGGACACAGAGCTTAAGAAAGGCTTCACAGAAAAAATGCAGAACAAAGTCTTAAAGGATAACAGGTAATCAGGTAAAATGTAGATAAGATACTGAGATCTGATTCTAGTATGTATAAAGGAACAGAAAGAATGTAACAGTAGAGTGGGGCGTGTTTGTGTGTGGCATGAGTGGCAGACAAAAAGCTCTTTATGTAGTGAGAATGCAGGATAAGAGAGGGCAGAGTCCAAATGGGAGAGGAGAGTCCAGATGGGAGAGGTAAACAGGAGTTATATGACAGAGACTTTATCTTTTGAGGACAGATTTTACTAAAGGGTTTTAAGATGGAAAAAGAACTTAGGTCAGTTTACATTTTATAGAAAAACACTCTAGCAGGGGTGTCCACCCTTTTGGCATCTCTGGGCCACAATGGAAGTTGTCTTGGGCCACACATTAAATACACAAACACTAACAAAAACTGATAAGCAAAAATAAGTTTTTAAGTAAATATATGATTTTGTGTTAGGCCAAATTCATAGCCATCCTGGGCTGCATGTGGCCTGCAGGCCACAGGGTGGACACCCCTGCTGTAGAGGCTAAATGAAGAGCCGATTTCAGGGCAACAGTCTAAGCATGAGATAATGGGAACCTGAAATGAGAGCCAAGTAGCATGAATGGAAAGGAGGAAGTCGTTTTAAGAAATGCTTAGGGCTTAAATGAGGGTGAAGTCAGTTTGGGGACATTTTAAATTTACAAATTTTGAGGAGCATACAAGCAGAACACTGTAGAACAGTTAATTCTGAAGTGCTGAATACAGACAGCAATTTGGAAATCAGCACCAATAAGTAGCTGTTAAGACCATGAAGGCAGACTTCCGGCCAAGATGGAGGCATAGGTGGACACACTGTGCCTCCTCCCACAACCAAAATTAAGGACAACAAATATTTAGCAACAAGAAAACAACCAGAACTTCTAGAAAACTGAACTGTAAGAAGTCCAACAACCATTCATCCAGACTGGTAAGAGGGGCGGAGTCGCAGTAGGAAAAAGTGGAAGTGCAGACCCAGGAACGCAAGCAGCAGCGGCTGGCAGTTCCCAGGTGCACAGGCGGTGGCTGGCGGTCCTCAGGCCCATAGGTGGCGGCTGGCAGACCCAGTGAGGCCGCACGGGGTGGCTGGCTGACCAGGTGGTCCCACATTTGTGCACACAGACGGTCCAGGCAGAGGGGAAGTGGCGGAGGGGACTGAATCCAGGAGAGAGCGGAGCAGGCGCCATTGTTCCCTCTCAGACCCCACCCCCACCTAAAGCGTCACAACCCAGCGACTGGGCTGCCCCGCACTGGGGAGCGTCAGAGGCTCCACTCTTCACTACGTAACAGCACTCCCACGTGCGCAGATAATCCAGGTGAAGGGGAAGCAGCGGAAGGGACCGTAGTCCAGGAGAGAGCAGAACAAGCACCATTCTTCCCTCTTGGACCCCGTCCCCACCTATAGCGTCACAACCCAGCGACTGGGCTGCCCCGCCCTGAGGAACACCTAAGGCTCCACCCCTCACTATGCAATAGCCGTGACCAGACTAAAACCAAACCAAAACAACAACAACAACAACAAAAACCCCACCAAAAAGGGCTCAAACCGGAGAAAAAATGAAAACCCCAGAGTCAATTCCTCTAAGCAACGAAGAGATAGCCAACCTATCAGATGCACAGTTCAAAGCCCTGGTGATCAGGATGCTCACAGAATTGGTTGATTTTGCTCACAAATTAGATGAAAAAATGCAGGCTACAATACGTGAAATGAAGGAAGATGCATGGGGAACCGATAGAGATGGAAGGAAAACTGGGACTTAAATCAATGGAGTGGACCAGAAGGAAGAAACTAACAACCAAATAGAAAACGAGGAAGAAACAAGAATTCAAAAAAATGAGGAGAGGCTTAGGAACCTCCAGGACATCGTTAAACGTCCCAACATCCGAATTATAGGGGTACCAGAAGGGGAAGAAGAAGAGCAACAAGTAGAAAACTCATTTGAACAAATCATAAAGGAGAACTTCCCCAATCTGGCAAAGGAAATAGACTACCAGGACGTCCAGGAAGCTCAGAGAGTCCCAAAGAAGTTGGACCCAAGGAGAAACACACCAAGGCACATCGTAATTACATTAGCCAAGATTCAAATGAAGCAGAGAACTCTAGAAGCAGCAAGGGATAAGGGGACAGTCACCTACAAAGGAGTTCCCATCAGACTGTCAGCTGATTTCTCAAAAGAGACCTTACAGGCAAGAAGGAGCTGGAAAGAAATATTTGAAATCTTGAAAAGCAGGGACCTACATCCAAAATTGCTCTATCCAGCAAAGCTGTCATTTAGAATGGAAGGACAGATAAAGCGCTTCTCAGATAAGGTCAAGTTCAAGGAGTTCATCATCACCAAGCTCTTATTATATGAAACGTTAAAGGGACTTATCTAAGAAAAAGATCAAAAATATGACAGTGAAAAGACAGCAAACTCACAGCTATTAAGAACCACACCTAAAACAAAAGCAAACTAAGCAAACAGCTAGAACAGGAACAGAACCACAGAAATGGAGATCATATGGAGGGTTAGCAACAGGGGCGTGGGAGGAGGAGGGGGGAAAAGGTACAGAGAATGAGTAGCATAGATAGTGGGTAGAAAATAGACAGGGGGAGGGTAAGAATAGTATGGGAAATGTAGAAGCTAAAGAACTTATGACACATGGACATGAACTAAAGGGGGGAATGTGGGTGGGAGAGGGTGTGCAGAGTGGGGGGAATGATGGGGGAGAAATGGGGCAACTGTAATAGCATAATCAATAAAATATATTTAAAAAAAAAAAAAAAAAAAAAAGACCATGAAGGCAGATGAGTGTTAAAGTCACCTCCTGCAATAAACCTTCAACTTCAGTTGGAGTTAGGTATTTTTCCTAGGTGCTCCCAAGCACCCTAAATTTACCTTTTTAACACCAATTATCAGATAGTATTGTATTTGACTTGTCTGTTTTCTTATTTTTCTGAAGTCCTTTGGGGGCAAATACAGTCTCTTTTATTTCTTTAATCTCCAGCACCTAAAACAGTGCCTAGCACATTGAAAAGACAGAGGAAACAGACAACTGTCCATACAGTAAATGGTGTGGAGTAATAATAGTTATCAAGCACCTGCTATCTGCAAGGCATTCTCCTAAGTACTTTATAACTGTTACATACTTTAACCTTTACCATAACCCTTAAAGGGATGTCCTATTATCGTGATGATGAAGAAACTAAAGCCTAGAGAGATTATTATTTTTTTTTAAAGATTTTTTTTCTTTTAGATTTTATTTATTTATCTTTAGAGGGGAAGGGAAGGAGAGAGGGAGAGAAACATCAATGTGTGGTTGCCTCTTTTATGTCCCCTGCCGGGAACTGGCCTGGCAACCCAGGCATGTGCCCTGACTGGGAATCGAACCGCGATCCTTCGGTTCGCAGGCCCGCGCTCAATCCACTGAGCTACACCAGCCAGGTAAAGCCTAGAGAGATTATTAATGTGCTCAAGTTTATATTGTACTAGGCAGTGAAATCAAGATTTGAGTACAGGAAGAAGAAATTGTAGCTAAGGAGAAAGGAATAATTCTGCCTAGGAGAGAGTAACATTTTGAGCTGTGCTAGGATAATAGACAGTAATTTATCAGAGGGAGTATGGAACAAGTAAATATCTAAGCAGATACTACTAGTTAATCATCAAGGTCCCCAGGTATGTATATAAATAACAAGAAAAGACCAGAAGATTTTCATGGCCACTTTCAATCCTACGGCTTAATTTGAGATAACTCTCAGTACTGGGAATCCTTAGTATTTGAATAAAAGAGTGACTGATCACCTCAGGCAGAGAAAGTAAGCAGAGGGAGTACAAAAAGGAACTGTGAGTGAATGCTTGTTTTTCAGCTGAGAAGTCTAAAGTGTATTCTTTGAAACTTAGAATATTAGATTACTGGAATGAACACAAAAATGATTATTACAGTTATAAAAGTTCATGACTGGAATACATTGTTAGCTGTGTGTGTGTGTGCACGTGTGTGCGCACGCACTTGCTTCATGTGTATACATGCATTCTTCTCCCCCAGTGCTTGGGCATTATCAAGGCTGAGCCACAACCCTCTCAAAGATTAATTAGCCTGCAAGTCTAGAAGTAATAGTGACCTCTAGTACCCAAAGACACAGTGGTAGTTCTATTTCTGAGCAGCAACTCAGAACCAGGAATATACCAATTTAGTTTTAATCACAGTGGAAACCATCATAATCCCAGGGCTGGAAGCCAATAATAATTTTTATACTTTATCATGACACAAATGGTTTATATTCCTTGATGACATTCCTAAGCAGATGACCTTTCTGATACCTTAGTCTGACAGTTCATTAACATTAATGAATTTCACTGTATTCTAAGACTTACACAGTAAAGTTATCACTAGGAACTGTTGCATATTCAAAATGTCAAAATCTAAAATTCTTGCAACCTCATCCACAATATCTTCTTATTCTTGCATCTATCCCAATCCCTCCTTCTAAAGCAGTAATTTAAAAAAAACACAACTTCCTGTTTCAATAACTTTCTTCTTCCCACATTCAACTTAACAAGTATTTATTGAGTCATTCCAAGGCTGGCTGTGTTAGTAAGAAACGGTCCCTGCCTTCGAAATGGTTTAAAACCTAGCAGAAATAACAAATACACCAAAAGAGACAGACAAAAAAATTTAAATCAATTCCAGTAAGAAACAAAAAATGAAAAGATCATTTTCAGGAAATAATTTGAGGCCTTAACGATGGAAAAAAATTTTGACTAGGAGAAAGGTAAACATGGTCTATGGAGAAAGAACTCTAGTTGTGCTCCACATCTTCATCTCAGATTCCCTATCGTGTGTCCCACAGCTGCAACAGCAGCCCTCTTCCACTCTACATGTTTTCAATCTCCCTGTCACCTAGTTTCAATCTCCTCATTCTTTGAGATGACTGAGGACTACATACTCCATCAGATTTTACCTTTTCCCTTTGGAATTTTATCTGTACACTTCTCCTTTACTCTTATCTCCAAGGAAGGTGTACTTAAGTCCTGGTAACTCCTGGTCACTAAATTTCTTGTATGTATATTTTGAATAGAAATGACCCAAGAAGGTTTTGACTGTCATAGAGAAGTGGAATTCTATAAATGGCAACTGCTGCCTGGTCTGAGGTAATATCTACCCAAACGCTTCTATATACAAAGAGCTGCTTAGAAGTCTTTGATCTGTTGTCAAAATAATAAGACACTCTCCCATCCTCTACCACAATTATGAATCATTTTAGCCCAAGGGCCCCACAAAGGAAATTCACAGCTTCCAACTAGATTAATGTATTTAGTTATCAACGACACTTACAGAAAACCCGTGACAATCCCTGTCTTCTCCTAAATGTTGTTTGGAGTAAGAGCCAAATGATACAGATCTGTGCTGATAACACACCATCGCAGATTCTACATAATTAGGAATGTTTCTTTTGGAGAACTGATATCCTCTTTAGTCCAATTTTGCCTCTGGGTTCTCTCATTTCTCAGGTGGCAGTTACAATGCCTGATACTTTTGGTTTGCCAGCAGTTTCCTGGTTTAAAATGACTGATTCCAACCCTCAGATAAATCTGATTCCTTTGCTTTTATACCATTGTGTACTAATAGCTTGTCTTCACATAATGCCACTGGGCTGTATTCTCAAATTACATTCATTTGGTCACCTCAAAAGGTCTTAATAGGTTTCCCAGGCACCAGCTGTGACATAATTTGTCTTCCCTGCAGTTAAAACTGCCAGTGTTCCCTGGCCTTCCATTTTGCTGCAAACTACAGGTAATTTTTTTTTCTTTTGGCAGGGATTCAGTTGAAACTGGTGCATATATTATTAACACATGCCGTCAAAAGGAAAGAATTCTCCAACAGAAGGTATATGAGAAATTTAAACGACTGGCACCTTAAAAACTACTGGGAAAACTTTCTACCTGTTAAATACTCAAGAAAAAAAAAACGAAGCTAAGCTTTTAATAGTCCTCCCCTTAGCTGCAGTTTTGCTTTCCAAGATTGTAGTAACCTGCAGTCAACCATGATCCAAAAATATTAAATGGAAAATTCCAGAAATAAACAACTTTTAAGTTTTAAATTGCACGCTGCTCTGAGTACCTCACTTCATCTCATCGTGTAGGCATTGTACCATCTCACATCATCACAAGAAGGGTGAGCACAGTACAATAACATATTTTGGGAAAGAAAAAGACTGCATTCACATAACTTTTAATAGAGTCCACTGTTATAGCTATTTTTATTTTATTAGTCATTGCTGTTAATCCCTTACTGTGACTAATGTATACATTAAGCTTTATCATAGGTATGTATGTATGTATGTATGTATGTACAGGAAAAAACAATAAATACATAGGGTTCTATTGGCAGTTTCAGGCATCCACTGTGGGTCCTGGAACACATCCCCTGTGCATTAGGAAGGACTACTGTACTGCTGGCACACCAGAGAGGATACTAAAAGAACTAAAAATATTAAAATAACCAATTAGGGGTGTTTCTGATTGTGACATTTACTGAATGGCAATACTACTATGAAGTGACATAGTAGAATGTCTGTAAGCTATTAACATTTAGTTTTAGCCACACCTGAAGCCAATTTACATCCCTCATATCACCACCATTAGCAAAACTATACAATGGTTGCCTTCATTAATAAGGAAGTTGACTTATACTTTTAACCACAGCTTCTTAAAAGGATTCCGCCCTATTTATCCACAGTTTAGTCCTACATCTAGGGAAAAATCTTCCAGAAAATGTAACTACCTTAAGAAGATGCTGCATTTAATGATTACTGTCCTGTCAGCAGTTTATGTAAAAGTGAATTATTATAAACTCTAATTTTATAAGGGCCTTAAAAATTCACATAAGATAAAATTTCCCACACTATCAGAAATGACTTTGCTTATTAACTGAAGAAAAAAAATACAAAATCCTACAAAATAATTTCACTGTTTTCTAAAAAGAACTTTATGAAAAATTAATAAGTCATATCATTAATATATTAATCCTGTTTAACTCAAAATTGATAGTTGACCTCTATTAGACTATATACAAATACCAATAATGAAGAAGCACTTAATATGTTTTCCAATTACTTTCTTTTTTTAATTTTATTTATTTACTTCTTAGAAAGAGGGGAAGGGAGGAAGAAAAAGTGAGAGAAAGTATCAATGTGTGAGGGATACATCAACTGGTTGTCTCTTACATGCCCCCAACCAGGGAACCTGGCCCACAACCCAGGCATGTGCCCTGATGGGGAACTGAACCTGTGACCTTTTGGTTCACAGGCCGACACTCAATCAACTGAGCCACACCAGCCAGGGCTCCAATTACTTTCTATAGCATATTATGTATAAACTCTAAAATAAAGCTGTTTAGAATCACCAATAATAAAGTTAATGAAACTTTAAATATGTATCTCTCTTGCTGTTTTAATATCAACATTAGAAAACATAATTGGTTAGTCAAATTTTCCACTAAAGGGAAATAGAGTAATTCTCAACAATGAATTATGCTTAAGTCTAAAACAGTATTTCCCCAAATTACTATATATAATCAACCTCACCCCATCAAATCCACTTTATAGACAGCAATTCAAAGCCTATGTCTATGGTGACAAAGTAACTTTAAGAATAATCACTAGTGGCCCTGGCTGGTGGTTCAGTTGGTTGGAGAGTTGTCTCGTACACCAAAGGGTTGTGGGTTTGATTCCTGGTTAGAGCACATAGCTAGATTACGAGTTTGATCCCCTGTGGGGGCACATATAGGAGGCAACCAATCAATGTCCCTCTTCCACACTGATTTTGCTCTGTTTCTCAAATCAATAATAAAAAATATCCTCAGGTGAGGATTAAAAAAGAAAGAATAAACACTAGTGGATCCCATTTCAGAACATATCGGTAACCATGTTAGCATATATTAATAGCAGTCCAAGTAAACTTATGAAGTAGAACTACTGGAAAGGAACCTAGTATCTTTCTAATAAAGTTATTAATAAGAATTAAAGAGTCTGTACTACATGAAAAGAAAATATTCCAGTGTAGCAGCTGTAGGTGGCTCTGTCATTCCAGAACTGGCTAACTCTCCACTAAAGAGCCTTTAACAAATGATCTAAAATTCACTTTGAAGACAAAGGAATTACAAATACAGACACCTAGAAAAAGTCTAGAAAAGATAACTTACAAAAGCCATGTGCCTGGGAAATAGGAATTACAGCTGTTTAATTGCATTTATATGTTATCACACTGAAACAGGTAGGTGCTAACTAACTGATAAGTCATATAAAATATCATCCATCTACAAAATTTTTAAAAAGCAGCCTTTAAATTTCCTTGTAAATATTCCTTTACTGAAATACCTTGATAAATAAAGAGAAAACAATATTTTCAGCACAGAAGTCTTGCCTACCCTAAGCTCCAGTTCTAGTCTCTAAAACCATGGAGCATCAATTCTGAGAGTTGCTCTAATACGCCTCCTACTTAATTATATAACCTAATACATTCCCTTTTCAAGCCATCACTTGTAAGCCAAAGGTCATAAATCAGTAAATTATATGAACATGCTTTTCTAAATTATTCTCAATTTACAAAGGATGAATTATATAGTTAAATTAAAATCACAGATAAATTATTTATGTGATTCTAATACACAAATAACCTTCTTAATCACTTTGGGAAGGCGGCAGAGCCTGGTGGAAAGATTATTAGCCTATAATGCCAATGTTGTAGCCCTGAGCTTTAATGTTGACATGGTAATTAGCTTTCACTTTTGGCAAGTCACTTAACTTTTATGAACTTTTTAAAAAATGACTAAGATTTTTACTTTGTGAAACTTAGTTACATGAAAGGTGTTCCAGCTTGTAAAAATCAATTTTTAACACACGATTACAATGTACTACTGTTTTACCATAATCAACATTTTTGATCTTTTCAGATTCATAAACTATTTAAAGCAAGCTTTAAAAAATATATGGAGAAAAAAACCAAACATATCATTTTCTGTTACAGGGTTTAAAATACTTATTATACAGAGTCAGAAACTGAGAGTACATAGACCAATTATAGATGGGAAATTTGTTCTTTATGCCAGGTTTACCTTTTCTGTAGAGCTCACATATATTATTAATTGATCTCCTCCTATTCTACTCTAACTCCAGAATCCTCTTGTAAAAATCAATTTTACCTGGTGTGATCCTAGCAATAATCAAAGCTGGTTCTCCAAAAATTAAAAAAATCACAATATAACATATTAGCTAAAGTGGTTTCTTCCAAGTCTTCTGCCAAACTCTCAAGTCTTTTATCCCACTCCTAGGGCCAGTGTGCTTGAGGGTGGGAGGTAAAAGAATGGGAATCACAAAACCAGGCAGAATAAATGCCTCTCCCCCAAAGTCTCCCACCTCAATGCTCTAAAGGTCATTCAGCATCTCTTCCATATGTCTATAGTCTTCCATTTTCTACCATAACCATTCCAAGCATTAACTTCTTTTTTCTACCACCCAGGAACTGTTTTATTTTCTTAAAGGACCTCACTGTCCCGTGAGTTGAAAGTGATAGGGAAGGGAAGTTCCAGCCCTGACAACTGTGACATATAGCAAAGTTCACTTAGTTGTATCTTTTTCATGCTGCCTCGTGGGAAGAGATGTTTTCTTTCTAAGACTAATAGTTTTTTTTACCTGCTCTAAGATTTTGCCTCATCAATTATCATCACCCTTCCTCCACTAATAATACCATGTTCCTTTCTGATGCTTTTTTTTGTCTTCAACATATCTTTGTGCTCAAGTCCGTAACATTTTTAAAAATAAAAATAAATAAAATGGACCTTTAACTTAGTATCTTCTTCTAACTACTATCACCTTCCCCTCTCAGGCAAATTTTTTGAAAGCTGGGGCTCTCAACTCCACAGTTCTCTTCAATTGCTGCTTCTCAAAATACTGCAATTTGATTTACAGTCCTATCATTCCACTTAAATTGCTTCTGGAGAAGTTTCTAATAATCCCAAAAGTGTCAAATCAACGATCAGCCCTCAGTCATTGTTTTCTTTGACATCTCTGTTGCAGCTGGCAACTTTCTTTGTTATGATGAAATACTGGAGCTCTCAACAGAGCTATCCTGAGCCTTGTTCTCATTTTACATCCTCTTTCTATGGCTCCAATTATCATCCATAAGATGAATGTTTCCTAAATCTTATTCTAGCCCTGACCAAAATCAGCACTAGACCTATAATTCAGTTATCTAAGGTATCTATCTATCTATATAGCATATATACCTCAAACTCAACATTCAGAAACTAAATTTGTAATTTTTCTAACAAATTTGCTCCTCATATACTGGTTAATTTTCTTCTGTGCGGCCTAGAATCTAGTAGGACTTACTAGGAGTCTAGTAAGACTCCTCTTTAGGTTACTAATTTGCACTGACATATTACAGTAGAGAGGTAATAAGCCAATGAATATCCTCACTTTTCTTATTGCCAAAATGGGGGTAATCAATCATGTGTATGTCCACCTACTCTACCAAGAAACAGTAAGATATATGAGACAATATGTTTAATTGTTCAATTAATATGAAAGAATTTTAAATTCTTTCTGGGTGATTGGAGAAAGGCAAGGCCACAGTACATTTCCTCTAAACTCAGAGTAGCAAGGTCTCAATGCTTTCTTTCTCTCAATCTGTGAGAACTCTCCCCGACTGAAAGTTAAAATTCCCATTGTACTGTGGAGTTAGCAGTAAGTTTCGGAGCTTAAATTCTTCAGGATTCTGCCAACTAATGACCACAGAAGGCTTAGAAAGAAGTATTTAAACCATTAATAATTATTATCACTTCTGCAATAAGAAGATTGATTCAAAAGTACATGTGAGTGCCTACCTGCTATGTTCAAGATACAATGCTAATTACTACGTGAAACGCAAAAGAAGATTCAGTTTCTACTCTCAGAGAAATACTAAATTCACACAATTACTATGGCATAAAAGCATATACATACGATTAGTGGTATTACACAAAAATTGCAATTTAAAATAATAACAAACTTTCAAAATTCCTTGGGAATAAAGAAAGAGGAAATAGAAAACAAACTGTAATCACAAGTAATCCAAAAGAGAAACTAGTTTTATATATTACTGCAAAGAAAGTGTTGGAAAAAGCAAGACTCTTTCTATTTTACAACCCAATTATTACCTTTACTTGGGACTGATTTCTTCACTGAGGCTACATGATCTTCAGAGCTTGCAAGACGCCTCAAAACATCCGCCAAAGCAGCCTTTAGCACAGTGATTTCATCTTCTTGTTGTTGAACTCGTAACTCAAGCGCTGAGAGGCGATCTTGAACATCAGAAGTACTTGCAGCAGATATACTATCATCTATAAAGAAAATATGTAATATTTTTAAAGTAAACTGCTTAAGGAAGAATCTGATGACACATAAGAACCAGACAAGTCTTTTAAAAGATGAGAAAAACTGGGGGTAGAAAACCCTTGTTATTATTATAGAACTTCCACAAAACTTTTTATAGCTATTTGAACTTAATGTATCTGACAAAAATTAAAATTATTAAAAATTTTCCCCAAGGTCAAATTTTTCCAATTTATTCTATTACCTTAACTGGATGTTTTCACCAAAATGTTCCCTAAATATAACACTTTATAGAGTTTTGGAAGTTTATAAGAGAGCAAAGTATTCAAAGCATCTTTTTTAATTACCACATCATTATCATACTTCTCTATGAAAATAAACTACAAATCACTTCAGTTTTGCTTTACCTATCAGATCACTCTCCTTCAGCATCAATGACCAGAAAGCACTCTTTAGTGTTAATAGTCCCCAAGCCCCACAAAACGCTGCTGTGTAATCAGCAAAAGACTCTGTTATTCTTTCTTTCCCCCAATGTCTCAACCTTTGAAGAAAAGGTATGGTCTCAACAAAGCACACAGCTAACATCTGCCTTAAGTATGTAACAATAATAATTTTAAAGAAAAGACTATTTCAATAAAGTGCACCTATAATACAGCAATTACAAACTACTTCCAAAGCTATGCAACTTTAGAGTGCACTATTGGGTCAATCAGAATCCACATGTACAGAAAGATGAATCGCTACTGACTACTTCCCTAGAAGCAGAAAAATTCCGGAGGGAATTTAGATCTTATATAAGAATGATTTGGACCAGAGTAATGTAAACTGGGTGAGTCATTCACACAAAAGCAGAGTGTACCATTTTCCTTATACCAAGATAATATAATACATGTCGTCTTAAAAAGATAATTTAACTCAAAATTTGAGTTAAAATAAACTCTCAGCATTCAAAAAGCAGAGCTATCAGCATAAACAATATTCATATTTAAGATCATCTATGCCTATAGACCTCTCAGGCATATATATATGTATTCTGTTCTGTCTTTAGAGGTATTTTTTTCTTTATTTTATTATTTTTTTTTTTAGAGGTATTTCAAAGACAATCTTTGAGGAGTACAAATATGGAAGGAAGTTGGGTTTAATCTTCAATTTAGACTTTAAAATTTGGTTCCACATAGTTATATAATCTCAGGCAAATTATTTTATCTCTTTGAACCTCAATTCCTTCATCTTTAAATAGGATTATTATAAAGAAGACACCTAGTACATGTTTGACATTCAATAAATGTTTAACATACAACGACAAAGTTCAGGAGGTATAATTTGAGAGCTTTGGGAGCATTTGTTTTATAAAAGACAGATTTGTCAAACTCTGAGGAGCTCAAAAAAAGGACTAATAAGACTAATTCAGTCTCTCACTTCAGAAATTTTTATATGGTCTAGCTAAAGTCTAGCTGATCCATACTCTGTGTGTGTTACATTATGGTCAATATTTTTTTGGTCTGCCCAGAATGCTTTCCCATTTTCCCTCTTCTGGTAGGAAGAGCAATAGCTCTTCCCTTTTGTGGAACTAGAACATTTTTTGAGGTTCTATTAGGGGTGCCCATCTATGATGCCTCATTCTCCCCTCTACCATCGGCATTATTAATAGGTTAGACCATAAGAAATGGCCTTTTTAGTTGGTAAAAATATGATTGATTAACAGTAATTTCATAAGGTTTAACAGGAATGGTTGTGAGATACGGGCTAGGCCAAATGGAATTGTCCCACATTTCCCCATAAGAAAGGGAGGTATACAACCTTTGGTGCCACCTTGGAAGAAGAAAAATTGTCTTGGGCCACGTATTAACTACATTGTAACATGTAATCACACACACAAAAATCTAATAATGTTTTAAGTAAATTTACAATTTTGTGTTGGGCTGCATTCACAGCCTTCCTGGGTTGCAAGAGGCCCACAGGCCGTAGGTTGAACACCCCTGGTGACCTATTCTTGGTTTGCCAAACCTAAAGCTGTAAGACATAAGAAGTCTTGACTACCCTAAGCTCCAGTTCTAGTCTCTAAAACCATGGAGCATCAATTCTGAGAGTTGCTCTAATACGCCTCCTACTTAATTATATAACCTAATACATTCCCTTTTCAAGCCATCACTTGTAAGCCAAAGGTCATAAATCAGTAAATTATATGAACATGCTTTTCTAAATTATTCTCAATTTACAAAGGATGAATTATATATTTAAATTAAAATCACAGATAAATTATTTATGTGATTCTAATACACAAATAACCTTCTTAATCACTTTGGGAAGGCGGCAGAGCCTGGTGGAAAGATTATTAGCCTATAATGCCAATGTTATAGCCCTGAGCTTTAATGTTGACATGGTAATTAGCTTTCACTTTTGGCAAGTCACTTAACTTTTATGAACTTTTTAAAAAATGACTAAGATTTTTACTTTGTGAAACTTAGTTACATGAAAGGTGTTTCAGCTTGTAAAAATCCTACCATTACCTGCTGGATACTGTGATAAGATAACAAGGACAATTTTTCAAAGGGCATAGTAAACACAAAGTTAACTATTAACAATGTCTTGCAGTTATACTGCACCTTTCATATTTATTACCTCATCCCCCTTCTAATACTATCTATATTTTGTATTTGAGGGAACAATTTGAGTTAAATAATTTGCCCAAGATCACCAAACTAGTGGATATCTGAGACTCAAAAATACAACTCAACTCACCTTTAAGTGCCCTTTATTTTATGCTACATTCTAACAATAATCACAGGAGGACTAAAATAATGTTTTGTCGTCCCCCCCCCCCCCGCGGTCCCCCCCCCCCCCCCCGCCACAAAGCCACTGAAGGGGTTTAAACTATCAAGTAATGTAATCAGGTTTTTATTTTAAAAGGTCATTATGGCGGCTGCATGAGAATGGATTGAAACAGAATAAGAGTAAATGCTAGGAGACCAGGCAGGATGCTACTGCAGTAACCTACGTGAAGGGTGATGGTGGCCTAGGCTAAGGTTAAAGTGTCCACGTGTCTCAATTTGTTCAGGAAAAATGTGTCTGCTATCTCAGTATAAATATTATCATAATGCTCCTTCTTTCGTTCTCAAGTTTCCCAGTTTGGGCAATCAATTACACAATCAATTACAGGGTTACAATGGAAATGCAAAGCTGTATGGCAGTTGATTTCTACAGTTCCTTATAGCTCTAAAATCCCAGAACACCTTCCTTCTAAAATCTTGGCTTTTCACCTTTTCAGGAGCCAGAATCTCTTGGGGAATCCAATAAAAGCTGTGGCAGAAACTGTGCATGAGCTCTGGAGTTACACTGCTAGAGTAAATCTGTTACTTAACAGTGTGGTGACTGGTTTCCTGATGTATAATTTCTTCATGCTAATTAGTATTTACCTCAAGCTTGGGATTATTTGATGAATTAATGCACAGCACTGTCATATACTGAGGGTTCAATAAGTTATCCTATATAGTGTGTTCTTTACTGTAATGTTTATTATTGACACAAAATTGAAAATTTAACCTAAAGTTCATGAACGGAATTAATAAGCTGTATGTTCACACCAAAAATACCATGCAACAATTAAAAAGTAATGTGGTTGGTACATATGTTAAAAATCTGAAAGATCCACAAGACAATTTAAGTGGAATAAGCAAACTGCAAAACAATATGTACTGAATAATTTATTAAAAAAATACACACGCCCCCCCCCAAAAAAAACGTACTTCTAAAAAATAAGTAAAAACTTCCTATGTATATAACATAAATATTAAAAAACTCCAGAAGCATACACATCAAACTGGTGATTGGGTTACTTCTGACTAAAAGAGCAAGATTAGAAGGACAGAGGTGAATGGAAAATTTTGCTTTCTAGTGTAAGTATTTCTGCATCATTTGAACAGCAAACAAAAATGTACCATATGCTACTTAAACTTGCATTTAAACTAAAATGAATTGTTTCTAAGCCTCATTTTTTCAGAAGTTTCCTTTAGGCAGAGATTTCCAATTTTATTGGGGAGGGGTGTCCAACCTTTGATGTCTCTGGGCCACACTGGAAGAAGAAGGGTTGTCTTGGGCCACACATTAAATACAGAAACAGTAACAAAAACTGATGAGCAAAAGAAAAAAAAAAGGTTTTGAGTAAATTTACAATTTTGTGCTGGGCCGCATTCATAGCCATCCTGGGTGGGCCACATGAGGCCTGTGGCCGCAGGTTGGACACCCTTGTAGGAATATGTTCAAGTGTAAGACAATTAACTTTGCACTTCTCGATTACTAAAGCTAGAAAAGAAACTATCCTAAAGGGCAACAACCCCTCCTGCAACTTACAGATGTAAACTAAGACTAGGAAATTAGCTGAGTTATTCATGCTCACACAGCAAATTGGAATTAGAGTTCCCTCCTCAAGACTCTGAAGAATTCATCACTCTTGCCCTTTCTAGTTCCAAAACTCTGTTCTTGTTTTTTGTCTTCCAGTCTCTAATGTACTGCACTCTCATTCACAATAAAGCTTTTAGGAATATATATGTTCACTAAAGAGAACATCTATTTCCAGGGAGACGGGGGTATACACTTCTTTTTCTTAATCCAACCATATTAGTTCCTTTTCCTCATACTATGGTAGTCTCTTATTTCTTTGCTCCCTCTAAAAATAGATGTTTCTAGCCTTGGAAGTTAAAATATAAAATACAAGTGAAATCTCAAGGGTTCTTAAATTCAGGGGGGTTGTGGGGGAATGAGATCCATAAACTTTTATCCATCAGTCTATTATATTTATTGGCATAAGTATCTTTTATTAGAGGTGCAAACAAATTTGTATGTAAGTAGTTAACTTTAACATTCAATATTATAGTTTTTAAGTATATTTGATTGTTATGCTATTATAGTTATCCCCTTTTTTCTCCTCTTTATTCCCCTCCACCCTGTACTCCCACTCCCACCAGCATTCCCTGCCCCTCGACCCCAGTTCATGTCCATGGGTCGTACATATTAAGTTCTTTGGCTTCTCCATTTCCCTTACTATTCTTAACCTCCCCTGTCTATTTTGTATCTACCCTTTATGTTTCTTATTCCCTGTACCTTTTCCTCCATTCTCCACCTCCCACCACCTCCCTGCTGATAACCCTTCATATGATCTCCATTTCTGTGATTCTGTTCCTGTTCTACTTGTTTGCTTAGTTTGTTTTTGTTTTTAGGTTTAGTTGTTGATATTGTGAGTTTGTTGTCATTTTACTGTTCAAAGTTTTGATCACATTCTTTTTCTTAGATAAATCCCTCTAACGTTTCATATAATAAGGGCATAGTGATGATGAACTCCTTTAACTTGACCTTATCTGGGAGGCACTTTATCTGCCCTTCTATTCTAAATGATAGCTTTGCTAGATGGAGTAATCTTGGATGTAGGTCCTTACCTTTCATGATTCTGAATACTTCTTTCCAGCCCCTTCTTACCTGTAAGGTCTCTTTTGAGAAATCAGCTGACAGTATGATGGGCACTCCTTTGTAGGTAACTGTCTCCTTTTCTCTGGCTGCTTTTAGGATTCTCTCCTTATCTTTAATCTTGGGTAATGTCATTATGCTGTGCCTTGGTGTGTGCTTCCTTGGGTCCAACTTCTTTGGGACTCTCTGAGCACCCTGGACTGCCTAGAAGTCTATTTCCAGGTTGAGGAAGCTCTCCTTCATTATTTTTTCAAATTAGGTTTCAATTTCTTGCTCTTCCTCTTTTCCTTCTGGCACCCCTACGATTAAGATGTTGGAATGTTTAAAGCAGTCCCAGAGGTTCCTAAGCCTCTCATTTTTTTGAAATGTTTCTTCATTCTGTTCTGGTTGAATGTTTATTTCTTCCTTCTGTTCCAAATCTTTGATGTGTGTCCTGCTTTCCTCCCCTTCACTGTCTGTTCCCTGTATATTTTTCTTTACTTTATTTTGTACTGCCTTCACTTCTTCCTCTATTTTGCAACCATACTCAACCATTTCTGTGAGTACCCCAATTCCCAGTGTTTTGAACTCTGCATCTGATAGGTTGGCTATCTCCTCTTTGCTTAGTTGTTTTCCTGGAGTTTTGACCTGTTCTTTCACTGGGTCATATTTCTTTGTCTTAGTGCAGCTGTTATGCTGTAAGGGTGGAGCCCTAGGTACGCCTCAGGGCTGCATCGTGGCGAGGTATGTGGGAGAGGGGTCAGAGTAGAACAATGCCTTTTGCTAACTTGCTTGGCTCTCATCCTGCTTTCAGTTAATTCCCCCAGTTACGCACAAGCAAATTGGGCCCTTCAGGTGCTGATTCCCACGTGGGTGGGTTTGTATACGTTCTAGAATCCCGTGTGTCTCCTTAGTGAACTCTTATTTGGCTGGGAGTTTCTCCCGCTGCTGCAACCCCCACAGATTTTCACAACCAGAGGTTTTCAGGCTTTCTTTTCCTGCACTGGGACACTGAGTTGTGCAATCTGTCTCGCTCCCTAGTTCTTCATCCCAGTTTATCCACACGCAAATGTGGGACCACTCGCTCCACCAGCCACCTCGCAAGCCTGCCCAGCTTCCCATCTCTGCCCCTCCTATCAGTCTGAACGAATGTTTCTTAATTCCTATGTTTTCTGTCTTCCATACAGTTTGATTTTCTGGCAGTTCTGTTTTTTTATTTTTAAATTTGTTGTCTTTCATTTGGTTGTGCAAGGAGGCAAACTTTATCTACCTATGCTTCCATCCTGGCCAGAAGTCCTCGATACAGTTTTAAAACTACAGTGACACCTGTTCATTATGCTTTTACTAAAATGAACCATAGCTAATTTGTCTTCTGAATTGTCAAAAAAATGTGTTAGCTTTGCAGAGATATATTGTATTCTAAATATGCAAAAATTGGCAATCCAGAAAAGTAGAATGAGATATGCCTATAACATTCTAACAATCATAAATATTAATGATTTTATGTAGATCATTCTAAAATGGAATACTTACTTTCTTATGTTCCTAGCAAGGGCATGACATTATAATGTAGGCACTTCTAGATGACTCTGCTTTCACTGAGAATATTAATATTAACTACTCTGTGCTGCAAGCACTATGATGAAACAATGCCCTAGAGGCTGCAATATTTCTAATTAAATAATTGAAAGTCCTACATTTTCAAATTTTTCATCTTTCGTAATACCTTTCTCACTTCCTTCTTTGCGGTTAAGAGTAACTATTCTGGCCTATAGCAACAACCCTTTCTGGATCAACTGCCTACTTTATGGAATACAAGATAACCAAGCTTTCTGAATTATTTATAAGAAGAGAAAACCTCTAAAATTAGGATATTTTCTTGGCCCTGGCTGGCGTAGCTCAGTGGATTGAGCTCGGGCTGTGAACCAAAGGGTCGCGGTTCGATTCCCAGTCAGGGCACATGCCTGGGTTGCAGGCCAGGTCCCCAGGGGGGACCATGTGAGAAGGCAACCACACATTGATGTTTCTCTCCCTCTCTTTCTCTCTCCCTTCCCCTCTCTCTAAAAATAAAGAAATAAAATATTAAAAAAAAATAAAAATAAAAATAAAAAAAATTAGGATATTTTCTATTTAAAGAAGTATATTTGGTATGTATATTATATACACATACATCATATATATATGGTTTATACAACCTAATTAAAGAGGGGAAAAATGAACACAGCCTTACACCTAATATTTGTGTCATAAGAGTCCCAGAGGAAGAGGAGAAAAAGATTCTTGTTTGGGCGGGGGACTAGTGAAGAAATAATGGCTGCACTTCGAAGCTAAATTAAAATTTATAAATTCATTATAATTAAGTATATATTGAAGTCCCAACCCCCAAACACACACATAAAAATCAAATTGAAGAACTAAAGGCAAAATTATAAAGCCTTTAGAAATAATAGAGAATATCTTCATACCCTGCAAGTGGAGAGAAGGTTCCTATAAATAAGATACAGAAGAATTCAGGGTGTATGCTCACTAAAAGTCACAATACAGAGAAAAAGCAATTTATAAACTGGGAAGATAGTGGTAGCACCTATAACTGGTAAAGAATCAATCTCCTGAATAAAGAATTCCTACAAATCAATAAGAAAGACAAACAATTCTATAGGAAAACTGGCAAAAGCCTTGACTATCACCTCATGGAGAAGTGAGCGTAAATGGCCAATGAACATATGAAATGAGGCTAAGTACCTTCATTATCTTGGAAAGGACAATTAAAACCATTATGAAATGCCATTTATGCTCACCAAAGTAGTAAAAAAAATTAAAATTAAAATTAAAATTAAAGCCCAACAGTATCAAGTGTTCCCAAGGATAGAGAGTAACATGAAGTCACTCTCATATATTACTGGTAGAAGGTAAACTGTTTCAGTGACTTCAGGGGAAAAATCTCATGTATTACTGGTAGGAGGTAAACTGTTTCAGTGACTTCAGGGGAAAAAAAACACTTGCATTACCTGGTATAACTGATAATAACTGGAAGATGCACACATCCTATGACCCAGAAATCCCATTCTTAGGTATAAATACCCTGACCTATAGCAGGGCCATTCCATTCCTAGGTGTATATACTCTTACCTACACCAGGTTTGTCAAACTTCTGTAAATGATCAAACAGTAAATATTTTAGGCTTTGCAAACCATATAGTCTCTGTAGCAACTACTCAGATATCTTTGTAACATAAAATAGCTGTAGATAAATATGTAAATGACTGGGTGTGGCTATGTTCCAATAAAACTTTATTAACAAAACAGGTGGCCTGCCAGGCAGTTTCTCCACCTGTGTTCTTGCACACACATGTATCAAGAAACATGTCTGAGAATGCTGACAAAGCATAATTCATAAGAGAAACAAAGTGGAAACAACCTAGATGTCCACCAACTGTAAACTACACAAATAAATTGATATACACATTCAACAGAATATTACAGAGTGATAAAAATAAACTATGGCTACATGTTACATCATGTATGAATCTCAGGAATGTAATGATGAGTGTAAAAAGCAAGTCAGATGAGCTTTATATAAAGTTAAAAATATAAAAGTAAATAACATTGTCTATAGAATAACAATAAAGCAAGGGGTTAACACACAAAATTTATGACAGTTACTTCTGATAGTATAGGACAGGGGATAGTATATGGAGGCATCCACGAATTATAGAACACTTGTGTCATAAAAATTAAAACATATATTGTATTATACTTTTTGGGGGGGCGAGGGAAGTTGAGTGATTTTTTTCCTCTTTTGAAACAGATTGGGGGATAAGGATGACTAGACTACATAAATGATATGCTTACCTTATTTCTTTTGAGAAATAAAACCGTTTTTTCCAAAGTAAATTCTGAAACAGATAAAAATGGAGTTGCACTTCCAAAAATATACTGAGGTTTTATGTCACAAAAACAACTAAACTAGACAGATTTTACGATGGGTTGAGGACCAACAGTATGACCCTAAGGTTAGTTGTTGCCTATGAACCTTTGGGGGGTGGGGGGAGTCCATTTCAAAAAAGATACAAAATTCCATCCAAAAAACAAATATTAAAAAATATTAAGAATTGCCTCAATTTCCCCTTCCTAAAGCACTTATGTTAGACACTGGGCAGATCTTATTGTGTAGAATGGTAATGGCAGAAGACCAGAAGATTAGAAAAGCCATGTGGGTGAAGAACCATGAGAAAAAAGTAACAATACCATGCGTTTGTAGTTAGAAAAGAAAGCAAGCACTAGTCTAAAGGACTGTTAATAGGCAACTGATTAAATAAATGGTTGTACTACAGTATACTATGTATGTCTTTAAAAAGATGGTGTACTAGATATCGTAAGTTAGTTTTGTAGCAGTGACAACACACTATGGAAAGAAAAAAATTGCAGCACAACATTTATAGTGCATTCCGCGTCTGTGTATAACTGTGTATTCATGGGTATCATACATATACAGATGCAAAGAGAGGATGGAGGCATGTCTCTGGAAAGTAGGATTTCAGAGGAAATTTTGCTTCCTTATACTTTTTAGATAAATTTACTACAAAATAAAATTCTTTATAAACAAAATTTAAATTATTTACCCCCAATCAGGTAGCTAAGTTGATTAGAGCATTATCTCAGTATATCAAGATTGTGGGTTTGTTCCCAAGTCAGGGCACATATAACAACCAATGAATGCATAAATAAGTGGAACAATAAATCAATGTTTCTTTCTCTCTCTCCCTTCATCTCTTTAAAGTCAATTTAAAATATTTAAATTGTTTTCTCAGTAAAAAAAAAAAAAAAAATAAGCAGAGCTAACTTAGTCTGCGATGTGAAACTATTTAGTAATGCGCCCAAATTTACAAGTTTGGCTATATTGTAGATTTTTATGCATAGTGAATGAAAACATTTCTGTAAAAATATAAATAAAAGAATCCTGATGTTAAATAGGCATACTCTCATGCTAGTAAGAGACAGAAAAATCAATATAATGCAGCCAAAGGAAGACCCAGGCTTCAAATATTATTTCTTCAAAACAAAAACAAAATTACAACTGATATGTCATATTAGTAAATTAAAATCAATTAAGTTGCTAAAAGCATTTAGCAATGTAGCCCTGGCTGGTGTGACTCAGTGGATCAAGCACTGGCCTGTAAAATGAAAGGCCACCAGTTCAATTCCCAGTTAGGGCATATGCCTGGGTTGCAGGACAGGTCCCAGGTTGGGGTCTGTGAGAGGCAAGTGATTGATGTTTCTCTCCCTCTCTTTCTACCTCCCTTCCCCTTTCTAAAAATAAATAAAATCACTAAAAAAAGTTTTTTTAAGCATTTAGCAACAAATGATTTTGGGATTTTGTTCTAAAATGGAATTTGTCTTCAAATATTGTCACAAAAGGACAGAAATATTTAAGTACTATACCAAGAAGTTATGC
This sequence comes from Glossophaga mutica, assembly GCA_039655065.1. NCBI lineage: Eukaryota > Metazoa > Chordata > Mammalia > Chiroptera > Phyllostomidae > Glossophaga > Glossophaga mutica. The sequence continues at coordinate 144,078,433 of CM077308.1, forward strand.
ATTATGTATTCTGAAACAACTAAAATTTATTTTTGGGAATAAACCATAAGAAAATATATTCATAAAAGCAGCATTTCATATTTACAAAGGAATTAATGTTTCCTAGTCACATTTTTCTCTCAAAGAAGTTTAAATTATATAAGGTATTTCAACTGTTAAAGCTTGGACATTTTATTTCTTTAGTAAATGACAATATTAATTACCTCCATCAGCAACATGATTATATGAAAGAAAAAGACTACCTAATTTCTGGTTTCAATGAAGTAATACAAATAATGTTGATCTGTTTTTCTATTTTTGAAATCTAAGTTTGTATTTTCCTTGTAAGATATTCTTTCTAAAAATTTACCTTCCAGCATAAATTTAAAGAGAATTTGTGTTAAGTTAAAAAAAACATTTTGCTACAGTAGTTCGAGCACAACCACTGTTCCCAGGATAGGACTTTACTTCCTTCTATCACTGGAATTCATTCACAATTAAAATGGTCTTTTTTCAAAGTCTTAATTTAACATGGAATTAAAAACAGATATTCAGATAACTGCGTTTGATGAAGTTTTTGGTTATACTTCATAGAAGTAAACGTCCTGCTTAATTACACAATTTCCATGTTGCTATTATTTGAGGCACTTTTTTATTATATTCTAATAAAATCTGCTGTTTTAATTTTTTTCCCTCAAGAATATAATGAGCATCTTTCTGGGGGAGAGAGGGAAAGAAAAATTTGAGCCAAGCCCACTCTGCGCTCATAACACAAATATATTTGTTTATAAAGTGGTTATAGTCTTAAACACTTTACTTATGACATTATTGACACATACTGCTAAAGGGAGGAGGAATAAAAACAAGTAAAGCATGGAGAGTTATCCAAACTCCTTAGACTTCTTTTGTCACAAGCAGTAAAGTTTATGAGACAGGTCTGAATTCCCAGGAGAGGAGAGAGGTTACCAATGCAGAAGAGTCTGTAAGTGCAGAGGAACTACACACTGAAGTGAGACCAGACAAGCTGTCTTCCCTTCTCGCCACCTACGTTACAAGCAATATAAGCCAATTCTGTCTACATTTCCTGCTGCCTTCCCAGATAGTTCCAGAGCAAATCCCAGCTTTCTAAATCTCACGACATACTTTACATTCTGAGGAAATCCTCCAGTCCAGATGGCCTACCACAAAGCGCTTCTAGTTGGCACAAATAAAAACGTCTTAAGATAGCTCTTCTCCTGGACCTCTGCTCTCCGAACTAAAGAAAGGTTTTCTACTTGTTTATAAAGAGAGACAAAGAAACTGAAGGAGAGAGAGCAGACAGAGCACGCAGGCAAAAGGGGGTAGGATACTGACAAAAAAACTTGTGCTGCTTCAGGGAGTGGCTAAACTCCAGGCTTAGGCAGAAACACATGAATTAATGCACCACATGAAGATTCACTACATTAATTTGTTTGTCCTGGGGCACTACTTTCTGATCTTCTTTTACTTGGTTAAGATTAATGTACAATTGCTTAAATAGTCTGAAAACAAAACACAAAACAAACTAAATAGTTTCTATAAATACACAGTTAAAGCCCCCAAAGTGAGTATTTTCTCTACTAGGAAATAAAATAAACAATGTGTGTGCAAAGTGGCAAGTCACATTTCCTTTTTCCTTTGGCTTTTGTTTAAATAAAATGAAATCCACATGAACTGTAAAGAAACAAAGAATGATCACTTTTCACTGATTTTTAAAACCTAAGTGTTAAGACTAACATGGCTGATTTATCACTACCATTTCACTAAAGATAATGAATGTAATTAACAATGAGAAGTCATTTTTCTTATTTCACTAACTTTCCAAGTTATTTTAAAATAATACATTACTAGTAACATATAATAATAATTTACATCTGGTCAGATATCCCAATTTTAAACCACTCATGCTTACAAAAATGTAAATAAATGTATAAAGTAGCTTGAATTATAAATATCTTTATTCTGTCTTACAAAACCATGTAAAACCAGGTGAAAGTTAATGAATGCAACATATATTTATTCTTTGATAACTACTTCTAAAGCTACACCTAAGGCTAATCGAAGAACAAATGCAATGAGGTAAGTTATCTCTTGAATTTGTTGTTTTTAAGCTTTGTAACTAAGGAAAGCACATTTAAACCAACCCAAAGTAAAACAGAAACAACATGACTGCTATAAATACACCCCCCCCCAAATACTATGAAATGGATGAAACCTAAACCAATACTGAATGTCAAAAGTTGTGCTACAAAGATTGAGATAAGGATAAACTAACAGCAAAGCTAATAAAAGGGAATGAAGTAAAATGATCCAGATTAATATTGACAAAAAGCCTTATGACAAAAGTGTGTCTCCTCAAGTGAGACTTGGGAAAATACTTCTCTTTCAATGAATACCTGGTACAGATTTATCAAAGGCTAGGAGCAGCCATCTGAACGATCAACAGGGACTTCTGGCTAAGCTGGAGGTGTAGGTGGACACACTGTGCCTCCTCCCACAACCAAAATTAAGGACAACAAAGATTTAGAAACAAGAAAACAGCCAGAACTGATAGAACATTGAACTGTACGGAAGTCCAATAACCATTCATATCTAGACCGGTAAGAGGGGCGCAGTCATGGCAGGAAAAAGGGGAGGTTGACGGACCCAGGCTGGCAGGCAGCAGCAGCTGGCAGATCCCAGGCATGCAGGCAGTGGCTAGCAGACCCCAGGCGCATAGGCGGTGAATAGCAGACCCAGGCACAGGGTAGCAACGGTGCAGACCCAGCAAGGCCTCGCAAGGTGGCTGGCTGACCAGGCGGTCCCACATTCACGTGCAGATAATCCAGGCAGATGGGACTGGATTCCAAGAGAGGGCAGAGCAAGTACCATTGTTCCCTCTTGGACCCCGCCCCCACATACAGCATCACTACCCATCAACTGGACTGCCCCGCCCTGGGGAACACCTAAGGCTCCACCCCTCACTACGTAACAGCCGCGACCAGAACAAAAACAAAACAAAACAAAAACAAAAAACAAAAAATGGCTCAAACAGGAGAACAAATCAAAGCCCCAGAGCCAATTCATCCAAGCGACCAAGAGATAGCCAACCTATCAGATGCACAGTTCAAAGCACTGGTCATCAAAATGCTCACAGAATTGGTTGATTTTGCTCAGAAATTAGATGAACAAATGAAGGCTACAATAAGTGAAATTGAAGGAAAATGCACAGGGAACCAACAGAGATGGAGGAAAACTGGGACTCAAATCAATGGAGTGGACCAGAAGGAAGAAACAACCAACCAAACAGAAAACAAGGAAGAAACAAGAATTCAGAAAAATGAGGAGAGGCTTAGGAACCTCCAGGACATCTTTAAATGTCCCAACCGAATTATAGGGGTACCAGAAGGGAAAGAGGAAGAGCAACAAGTGGAAAACTTATCTGAACAAATAATAAGGGAGAATTTCCCCAATCTGGCAAAAGAAATAGACTACCAGAAAGTCCAGGAAGCTCAGACAGTCCCAAAGAAGTTGGACTCAAGGAGGAACACACCAAGGCACATCATAATTACATTACCCAAGATTCAAATGAAGGAGAGAATTCTAGGAGCAACAAGGGATAAGGGGACAGTCACCTACAAAGGAGTTCCCATCAGACTGTCAGCTGATTTCTCAAAAGAGACCTTCCAGGCAAGAAGCAGCTGGAAAGAAGTATTCCAAGTCATGAAAGTCAAGGACCTTACATTCAAGATTGCTCTATCCAGCAAAGCTGTCATTTAGAATGGAAGGGCAGACCAAGTGCTTCTCAGATAAGGTCAAATTCAAGGAGTTCATCATCACCAAGCCCTTATTATATGAAATGTTAAAGGGACTTATCGAAGAAAAAGAAGATAAAAAAAATATGACAGTAAAAAGACGGCGAACTCAAGATATTAACAACCACACCTAAAACAAAAGCAAACTAAGCAAACAACTAGAACAGGAACAGAAACACAGAAATGGAGATCATATGGAGGGTTAGCAACAGGGGAGTGGGAAGAGGGGGGGAAGGTACAGAGAATAAGTAGCATAGATGGTGGGCAGAAAATAGGGGGAAGGCCAGAATAGTGTGGGAAATGTAGAAACTAAAGAACTTATGAAACATGGACATGAACTAAAGGGGGGGAATGTGGTTGGGAGGGGGTATGCAGGGTGGAGGGGAATGATGGGGGAGAAATGAGACAACTGCAATAGCATAATCAATAAAATATATTTTTTAAAAAAAGATCAACAGAAGTGGGCTGGGGAGTGTGCAGTAAGGACTCTGAAATAAGGACATTCAAGTGAGACCACATAGGCAAAATAAAAGCAGCCATAATGGGAAATATAATTATACAAAAGAAATGTGGTGGTGTATCAGCCACGGACTAGGAAGGATTTCAAATTCTAGGTATATATCCATGAGAAATGAAAACATATGTCCATGCAAAAACTTGTACTTGAATGTTCATAGTAGCATTATTCATAAGAGCCAAAGAGTGAAATTTGGTCCTTACTCTCAAGGAGCTTTCAAAGATGCAAAAATCCTCCAAAAAAAAAAAAAAAAAAAAGTATTAGCAAATCAAATTCAGTAATATAGTAAAAAGACAACAAACCACAACCAAGTTGAATTTATTATAATAAAATTTATCACATTAACAGAAATAAAATCATGTTTATTTCAACCAAAAAAGGCATTTTATAAAACTAAATATTCGTTCAAAACAAAACCGTTTTATCATAAAAAGAGAGTATTTTTAATCTGATAAAGACATCATAGTAGATCATATTCTCTGCATTTCTGTCTAGCTAGACACACATATAAAAATACATATGTATAAGTATGCATGTATGTGTGTATGCCATCCCAACTGCTCTTCTTACAATGTGTCTGACAGATACTCCTTTCACCAAAAAAGCAGGGTCTATGTTCCCTCCTCTTGTATCTCGATGGGGGCTTCTGACTGTTCCAATCAGGGTACAGCAAAAGTGATACATGTATGACTCCTTAGGCAAGGTTGCAAAAGGATACAGCTTCTATCTGGTCTTCCCTCTCTTTGGGAATGCTTGCATTTAGCAGAAACCAGCACTGTGCTGTGAAGAAGCTCACACTAGCCTACAAGTAAAGACCATATGGAAGGGCTCACGTGGAGAGGAAATGAAGCTCCCTGCCAAGAGCCAGCATCTGACAACCAGACCTTTGAGTAAATGAGCCTTCAGCCAAGCTCTCAGACAACACAGCAGACAAGTCTTTCATGATGTGCCTTATCTAAATTCCTAATTCACAGAATCATGATCATAACAAATGGATGCTTTATACCACTAAATTCTTAATTAGTTATGCAGCCATAGTAAACAAAACAGGCATATACCAAAATACAAAAAATTATATCATATTTAATGTTGAAAGACTGAAACCTTTCCTTTTGAGATAAAGAGGGAAAAAAAAAAACCCCTCACCACTTCTATTCTGTGCTGCAGTCGTATTCAGCTCAATCAGACAAGAGAAATAAAGATTAGAAAAGAGTGTAACTATCATTTCACAGATGAAAAATATATAGGTGGCTTATTAGAGTTATTAGAATTAATACCAAGTTTAGCAAGGTGGATAAACATAGGTCAATACACAAAATCAACTGTATTACTCTATCTTAGCAATGAACAGAGAAAGAAATTTTTAAAAAACTATTCATAATAGTACTAACAAATAATAAATATTTAGGAGTAAAAATAAACAATGTTCAAGGCCTCTGCACATAAAATTAGTAAATTTTGTCAAGAGAAATGGAAGGCCTAAATAATTATATAAATATACTATGTGGATTGAAAACTCAATAAAAGTATGCCACTTTAACCCAAACTGATCTGGAAATTTAATGCAATACAAAAAAAGTTCCAACAGTTGGTATGTACACATGTGGAATTTGATAAGCTCATCTGAAGTTTATATGGAAAAGCAAATGGTCAAGAATAACTGAAACCCTCTTGAAGAAAAGGAAAAAGGAGGAGCACCTGCTCTATTAGATATCAAGACTTATGAGATTTTAGTAATTAAGACAAAGATAGACAAATGGACTCACAGAACTGAAAAGAGAACCCAAAAATAAACACAGTCATATAAAGACCAAAGGTGGCACTTTAGAGACCTGGGGAAACAAGAGTCACACCAATATATAATGATGGGTCCAATGGATCTCTATATGGAGAGGGAGGGAGGGAGGGAAACTTGACCCTTAACTCACAGAACACACAAAGAATCAATTCCAGATGGACTGTAGATCTAAATGGGAAAGACAAAATATTAAGTTTTTAAGATAGTTAAGACACAGAAATCACTATTGTAAAGGGAAAAGATTGATAGCAAGACCATTCTTAAAATCGAGAATGCCTATTCATAGAAAAATACCATTCAGAGTAGGAAAGCCATGCCCTGGCTGATGTGGCTCAGTGGATTGAGCACTGGCCTGTGAACCAAAGGGTCGCTGGTTCAATTCCCAGACAGGGCACATGCCTGAGTTGCAGGTGAGGTCCTCAGTCGGGGGCACTCCAGAGGCAACCACACATTGATGTTTCTTTCCCTCTCTTCCTCTTTCTCTTCCCCTCTCTAAAAATAAATAAAATCTTTAAAAAAAAAAAGAATAGGAAAAAGCAGTTGGAACATACAACTGACAAAAGGCTCACATTCTAAATATACAAATACCACAAATCAATTAGAAAGACAGTCTGACAGAAAAATGTGAAATACACCTGTTACAAAAGAGGACATCCAATTGGCCAAAAGGTGCTCAACCTTATTTTGTATTCAAGAAAATTCAACTTGCCCTAAGTGGTATGGTTCAGTTGGTTGGGCGTCATCCCATAAAGCTAAAGGTGCCTGTCCAGGGCACATGCCTGGGTTGCCAGTTTGGTCCCCCACTGGGGGCATACAAGAGGCAATCAGTGTTTCTCATATTATCATTTCTCTCCCTCTTTTTCTCCATTTCTCCTCTTCTCTAAAAATAAAGGAGTAAGAAAGGAAGGAAGGGAAACGGAGGGAGGGAACAGAAAGGAAAGAATGAAGGACGGAGGAAACGGAAGGAAGGAAGGAAGGATGGACAATGTGATCACGGACACAGACAACAGTGTGGTGACTGCAGGGACAGGGGTGGGTGGGGGTGGAAAAGAGGGTATGGGGGATAACTGGTAATATAAAAATACAATAAAAACAATGTAAAAAATAAAATACAATTTGAAACCACAATAAAAAAATCACTGCACACCACACAGCTTAAACTGAAAAGACTACAATATCTAGTGTTGGTCAAGATGTAGAACAGGAACTCTTGAAATTGTTGATGAGACTACCTACTGGTACAGACACTATGCAAAACTATTTGTCATTACCTATTACAGTGGAATAAACACTTTGCCTATAATCTGGCAATTCCAGTCTGATGATTATACCCAACAGAAATGTGTGCATATGTGTACAGGAATCAGAGCATTATCTGTAATAGTCAAACACTGGAAAAACACCAAATGTGAGCAAATAAATTGTGGCATATTCATATAACCAAATAGCAATGACATTGTACAAACTACAAACAACAACACAGATGTATCTCACAAATATAACAGTGAGCAAAAGTAACAAGATATAACATTTGCCTTATGATCTTACTTATATAAACTATAAAAACATAAACTATATTATATTATCAGAAATGAAGATAGTAGTTATTCTGGAGATATGAAAAGAGGTAATAATTGGGAGAAGCATGGAGGGGGTGTCTTCTGGGATGTTGGCTATGCTCTCTGTCTTGACCTAGATTGTACGTACATGTGTTATATGGCAATTAAAAGGTTTTCAAATGTCAAGCTTATGCCCCCAATATCTGGAAAAAGTCCAGTCATTGTTAACATAATGAGAATGGTTTGCACAACATCGATGTAACCTAGCCGCCAAGGAGAGTGGACAGGAACACACATATGTGAACAATGACAACTTCACTGTACTAGTCAGTGGGAATGGTAGACGCCACTGGGTGAGCATGTGTACTGTGTGGCTGTGGCATTCAAAATGACTGAGTGAGTAGAACAATGAATCTGCATCCAATTTTGTGTTAAGCTTGAACATTCCTCCGTGGAAACTACTCCAATGACTGAGAAGGCTTTGAGGACAATGCAATGAGTGCAATGCAAGTAAAAGTGTGGCATAAATGCTTCAAAGATGATTGAGAATCTGTTGAAAGTGATCCACATTCTGGAAGGCTGGCAATAAGCAAGAATATCATGCTGCAGTTGCTAGTGACTTGATTCAGATCACTACCAATGAACCAGATTTCCTCAAGGAAGTCATAACCAAATATGAACTGTGGGTCTATGGCTATGATCTGGAAACAAAGTGGAGTCGTCACAACAAAGTTGTTCCATGCCCAAGAAGGCATGGCAAAGGCACAGCAAGATCAAGACCTTGTTAACTGTGTTTTTTGATTGGGAGGGTGTTGTCCATCATGAGTACACTTCTCCAGGCCAAACAATGAATAAGGAGTACTGCACCTCCATGTTCTTTGTTGGCTGAGAGATGCAATACAACAAAAACAGCTGCAGCTATGGGCAACTGGTGACTGGCAGCTTCATCACACCAACGCACCCGCTCATGCTTCGCATTTCATGCAGACTTTTTTGGCAAAACATCAAGTCACCCAGGTGACTCAGCCCCCCTACAGCCCAGATTGGGGCCCTGCAACTTCTGGCTTTTCCCAAAACTAAAATCACCTTTGAAAGGGAAGAGATTTCAGACTGTCAGTGACAGTCAGTGAGACCGTCAGGAAAATATGACAGGGCAGCTGATGGTGATTCCAACAAAAGATTTTTGCAGAGTATTTTGAACAGTGGAAGAGATGCTGGGAGAATTGTGTGAGGTGCCAAGGAACCTACTTTGAAGGGGACTGAGGCGTCACTATCCTATGTACCATGTGGCTTTTATCTTGTATCTTTTTCAATAAATGTCTCTATTTTCCATATTACATGGCTGGATAACTCCTGGACTGACCTCTTATGTACCTTTTTTTTTTTTTTTAAGATTTTTTTTTTTAATTTACTTATTTATCTTTAGAGGGGAAGGGTAGGAGAGAAGGAGAGGGAGAGAAATATCAATGTATGGTTGCCTCTTGTGTGTCCCATGCTGGGAACTGGCCTGCAACCCAGGCATGTGCCCTGACTGGGAATCGAACCGCGATCCTTTGATTCGCAGGCCCGCGCTCAATTTATGTACCTTTTTATACATGTACTGTTGTGCTAATGTGTTATAAACATTATAAAACATGTGAAAATAGACATTTAAAAGGTATGGAATAAAGATAAAATAAATGAGATCTTAGAATTTTATGGGTATTATCTATGCTATTATCTATCTATTATCACACCCATAAATTAATTCTAGGATCAATCTAACTTTCCAAGAATTTGCCAAAAGTGAGATGATCAGAGCCCAGATCAAATTTCCCATGTCTTCCCCAGAGTAAACCTACATATTCAAAAGTCAGATTAAATTCCAACCATTTTCTCTAATGAAGCATTCTGCTATATTTGTTGATATTTGTTCTTCTACTTGGGCTAACGTTCTAAAGACAGTCCCAGCAATCGCACAATGTAGTTCAAACTGCCTAACTGCTTTTAAGACAATGAATATATATACACAAACATGACTAAACATTTTCCAGAAGCATATTTTAAGAATCCCCAGACAGCACCTTTTCCTTGGGCAGAAAGTTCTGTATAGGTTAATCTATATTATGTAAATAACTTAATTCAAACACAGCAAACTGTGAAAGGATAAATGTTAGGTTTCAAGTATCTAAAGTTACTATATGAAAACAGTAACCATCTGTTTCCACAAAGGGCCAAACAAGATGAAATATAAACCTTCTCAATATATAGGAAGAGAATGTAAGTTAGATAAGAATTTTTTTTTTTACAGTAAAGGCTAGCGCTAGACAGAATGAACTATTACAATCAAGAACAGCTTTCTCCAAAAATCTTTTAATAAAACAAGAGATTCAACTGCCTTGATGGGTTAAGTATCACCTTGTATCACTGTAGGAAGACTCGTAATCTTCTACAAGACTCTGTATCCCTAAGATTATAGAATTCAATTTGTTAGAATATCCCTCTCTAATTAGCTAATTATGATCAAAGTAGGTGACCAAGATGAAATTATAGTTATTTGAGTGTGTATTAACAAATGATAACAAACTGGTTACTGCTTCTTAGAGTTCACAGGAGTTCCACAACTAATGGGAATAAAATTCATTAGAAATTTAATATTCTATATCTATTCTATTTATATAAACATATCTATTTCTAATACTTGAACCAAAAGTTTCTAATATGCTTAAACTTTCAGGTAAACGTCAAATAGGCAATTCACTCAGCTCAACTCTGATAACTGCCAGAGTACTAGTAAAAATAAAAATTTACTCAAGTGACAAAAATGTTCCAAAGTTGAAAATGCAACTTTTTTCTAACTTCCTTATTTGCTCCTAATACAATTTCAAAGTCAAAGTCAACAAGGACTGAATCAGTTTCAACTCTTAAGGTTGTGTGAGTCAGAGAAATGGGATAAACTTTGCATATAACTATTTTCAGACAAGAAGCAATAATATTTCACTGGGTTCAACAGCATGTCTCAATTGAAAAACAATTTAATTGTCCAATAGTGGCACAGTTAAAAATAGTGGTCCACCCATTCAATGAACTATCAAGCACTCTCTACTTACCAGGCTACAATATAGTAATCAAAAAACTTCATACATTTAAAAAAACACTTTAAAATTGCTTATGCTGGGATTTTGAATGATTATTTTTATAATAAAAAAAATGACTGCTTTTCTCCCAAATATCTTAGTGAGACTATCAGGAGTTGTAAAAAACTAAATCAAAGTTTGACTGAATATGTAATGAATAAGGCAAGCTGAAAAGTTCTCAACAGATAAGTTCTCAGAGAAGATATAGTAATAGAAATTCTTTACATTTTCTGACTATCCTCCAAAGGAAAAGAATCAAAAAGGAAAAATAACTTAAATCTATATTTGAGTAACTGCAACTTACTTTTAAATTCATCAGAAAATAAGATAGATGAATGATGGACAGACATGTGATAACCCGAGTATGGCAAACTGCTTTTGTTAAATTTTTTAAAAACTTTTATGCCCTGGCTGGTGTAGCTCAGTGGATTGAGCGCAGGCTGCAAACCAAAGGGTCACCAGTTTGATTCCCAGTCAGGGCACATGCCTGGATTGCAGGCCAGGTCCCCAGTAGGGGCCACGTGAGAGGCAACCACACATTGATGTTTCTCTCTCTTTCTCCCTCCCTTCCCTCTCTCTAAAAAGAAGTAACAACTTTAAAAATCATTTATTTATTTATTTATTTATTTTTAAAGAGAGGGAAGGGAGAAGAAAGGAGAGAAACATTGATGTGCGAGAGATACATCAACTGGATGCCTCTCGCATATCCCCATCTGAGGGCCTGGTCCACAAGCCAGTAATATGCCCTGACCGGGAATCAAACCAGCAACCCTTCAGTTTGCAGGCTGGTACTCAATCCACTGAGCCACACCAGCCAGGACTAGCAAAAAGTTAAGTATAGAATCTAAGTGGTAGATATATAGGTGTTCACTGTAAATCTTTGATCTTTTCTGTATATTAAATATTTTTCACAATAAAACAGAAAAAAACTATCTGAGGTAGACACACTCTAGAGGAAAACACAGATAAATTGCAGAGTACTCTGGAAGATTTTACAGGAAAATATAAATATTAAGGTAGAATTTTACAAAAGTCAGCTTGGATTATATGATCCCAATATGATTCTGTTAATAAGTAAGTTTTATATATACTATGAAGAGGTATAGATTCTTAGACCCTACAGTATAGCTAGTTTCCAAATATGACCCCCCCCCCCCCAAATAAATAACCACCACCTTCCAGTATTCATGCCCTTGTGTAGTCCTCTCCTTTGAATCTGGGCTGGCCCTGTAGTTTGCATTTGACTAACAGAAGTTGCATAACTTCAGGACTAGGTATTAATAAGTCTTGCAGATTGCAAGACTCTGGTTTCTTTCTCCAGCAGTACTAAGCTGACACTTAAGAAGTCTAACTACTCTGAACAGTGTAGTTAGACCATGCTAGAGAAGCCACATATACATGCTTCATTTGACAGTTCCAGCTAAGCCTAGCCTGCCAGCCATCCAGATACATAACAGACTTGTAAATGAAACTGTCTAACTTTGTAGTTGAATATCATCAAGTGACCTTAAGAGAGAAGAAATTCTTAGTTAAGCTCTGCCCAAATTCATGACCTACAGTAATGCGAGATACAACATGAATGTTGTTTTAAGCTACCAGGTTCTCAGTGATTTTTTTAAAAAACCAGAATAAACAAGGCCCCTTAAACAATAAATATTTAGTCCAAATCCTTCAGTTCATTCTCAATGAACTGAAAAATAAAAAAAGAACCCTGTAAATTCTAGGCTAAGCATGTGAGAATAAAAAGATAAAGGAAAAGCGTAAGTAGTTAGGAATATCTCTGCCTACCCTAATACACAAACTTCACTATATATTAAAAACTCAGCTAAGCAACAAATAACAGAACATTTCTTTAAAAATGTTTCCATTTGGGGTGATATTTATAGAAGAGTAAAGGTGTTAGATATAACTTTTGCTTTAAGTTCATACAGAATCCATTACCTGACATTCTGTCAGTGGTCTGTGACTCCCATCAAAGTTGCTGCCTTAATAGAGAGTTAATAGAGAATTAACTGAATTTAAAATGTTAAAATGTCATCTTCTACTATTGTTTTCACTGACTTGCTGGGAAAAATTTTAGGGACCACAAGCTCATATGTGTTATCTACCACTTAAATAATACTTGATATAGGCAATAAAACAGTCCTATGTCTATACACATTAATAGTTGCTTGATAAATATTGATGAAATGAATATAAAAATCCTATACAGTCAGCTTATATAATTGTGTGAGAATGTTATGAACATTAACTTAAGCTAATGTATCTAAATAATAACTTAGTTGTCAATAAATTTAAATTTTATACTAGTTTTTTTAAATATATTTTATTGATTATGCTATTACAGTTGTCCCATTTTCCCCCTTCATTCCCCTCCACCCTGCACACCCTCTCCCACCCACATTTTCCTCCTTTAGTTCATGTCCATGTGTTGTAAGTTCTTTAGCTTCTCCATTTCCCATACTATTCTTGCCCTCCCCCTATTTTCCACCTACTATCTATGCTACTTATTCTCTGTACCTTTTCCCCCTCTCTCCTCATCCCACTCCCCTGTTGATAACCCTCCATGTGATCTCCATTTCTGTGATTCTGTTCCTGTTCTAGCTGTTTCCTTAGTTTGCTTTTGTTTTTGTTTTAGGTGTGGTTGTTAATAATTGTGAGTTTGCTCTCATTTTACTGTACATTTTTTTATCTTTTTTCTAAGTCCCTTTAACATTTCATATAATAAGGGCTTGGTGATGATGAACTCCTTCAACTTGACCTTATCTGAGAAGCACTTTGTCTGTCCTTCCATTCTAAATGACAGCTTTGCTGGATAGAGCAATCCTGGATATAGGTCCTTGACTTTCATGACTTGGAATACTTGTTTCCAGCCCCTTCTTGACTGTAAGGTCTCTTTGGAGAAATCAGCTGACAGTCTGATGGGAACTCCTTTGTAGGTAACTGTCTCCTTATATCTCTTGCTACTTCTAGGATTCTCTCCTTCATTTGAATCTTGGGTAATGTAATTACGATGTGCCTTAATGTGTTCCTCCTTGGGTCCAACTTCTTTGGGACTCTCTGAGCTTCCTGGAAGTCTATTTCCTTTGCCAGATTAGGTAAGTTCTCCTTCATTATTTGTTCAAATAACTTTTCCATTTGTTGCTCTTCCTCTTCCCCTTCTGGTACCCCTATAATTCGGATGTTGGAACGTTTAAAGATGTCCTGGAGGTTCTTAAGCCTCTCATTTTTTTTGAATTCTTGTTTCTTCAATTCTTTTCTGTTTGGTTGTTTCTTTCTTCCTTCTGATCCACTCCATTGATTTGAGTCCCAGTTTTCTTCCCATCACTGTTGGTTCCCTTTGCATTTTCCTTCATTTCACTTAGTGTAGTCTTCACTTTTTCATCTAATTTGCGACCAAATTCAACCAATTCTGTGAGCATCCTGATCACCAGTGCTTTGAACTGTGCATCTGATAGGTTAGCTGTGTCTTCGTCGCTTAGTTTTATTTGCTCTGGGGCTTTGATCTATTCTTCTGTTTGGGCCATGTTTTTTGGGGGGGCTGTGTCTGGTCACAACTGTTACATATGAGAGATGGACCCTTAGGTGTTCCCCAGGGCAGGGCAGCCCGCCCAGTTGCTGAGTTGTGACGCTGTATGTGGTGGTGGGGTCAGAGAGGGAACAATGGCGCTTGCTCTGCTCTCTGTTGGATTTCAGCCCCTTCCACTGCTTCCCCTGAGCAAACTGGGCCTTTCTGGTGCTGATTCCTGGGTGGGTGGGTTTTTGGACATTCTAGGACCCTGTGAGTCTCTCCAACAAACTCTCCTGTGAGGCTGGGAGTCTCTCCCGGCACCCTCAACACCCACAGGTATTTTCAATTGGTGCTTTGAAACTTTATTTCCCGGTGCTGGGACCCTGAGTTGCGCAGTCTGTCTCACTCCCCCATTTCACCTGTGCACGAATGTGGGCCCTCCTGATCCACCAGCTATCTTGCGCCCCATGGCCCCGCTTCACAATCGCTACCTCGCTGGTCTGCCAGTTGGCCCACTGCCGTCCTGCACTCACAGGGGTTTGTCAGCTGCTGCCTTGCCTGCCAGGAGCCACTACTTTTTTGGTTGTGACCCCCTCTCTGCCCAGTGCCCATCTCCGCCCGCCAGACTCCACTCCTCCTACCGTCTGGATGAATGTGTCTATTTTAACTCCTTGGTTGTGGGACTTCCATACAGTTGTGGGACTTCCATACAGTTCGATTTGCTGTCAATTCTGGTTGTTACTTTGTTTCTAAAATGTTGTCCTTATTTTGGTTGTGCGAGGAGGCACAGTATGTCTACCTATGCCTCCATCTTGTCCAGGAGTCTAAATTTTACACTAGTTTTAAGAAAATACAAAAGTATCTTCTAATTAGTTGTAAGATACGAATTAAAACTGCAATTCTTATATCTGTCCTAGAACTGAAAATTTAGAAGGTATTAAATCATTGTCCATATAATCTTTAATTCTCTGGATGTATGCTTCTAGAATTTTGCCGTGTTATTGAAACAATGATCAAACTATTTCTTTCTTCCTTTAAAGGTAGCAAGGCAATATTCATATGCCTGCTGTGAAAAAGAAAAAAGGGGAGACATTAGACTAATTTAACTAATTTGAAGTACCCACTTGAACTTGAGTCATTTAAACAGTATATAAAAGTATAAATTGGAAAGAGTCAATCCCTGAAGATTAAAAAGCTACCAAAAGTTCTTGGTTTTAATATAGTTCAATTTCCCTTTTCTCCCCCTTTGTGACTGGTCCAACAGGAGACTGGATTAATCAATTGTATACTTATACAAATGAATTCCAAACAGCAATGAAAATGAACAAACTACAACTCTGTGAATCTTACAAATACAATGTTGAGAGAGAGAAAAAAAAGCCAGACATAAGAGCTATATTAAATGATCTTAAAATCAGCTAAAATTAATCCATGGTGTTAGATGTCAAGATAGTGGTTACCCTGAGATAGGGGAGGGAGAGCTATAACTAGGAGTCACAAAGGGGCTTCTGGGATTCTGGTAATATTTTGTAATCTGTGTCCTTTTCTGTATATACAGTTAAAGTTTACATTAAAAGGGAGGGAAGCTAAAAGATTTTAAATTTTTACCTCTGAAGCAGAGATATTCCAAAACTTTGTTCTTGATACTTTTACACTAATATGCTCATTTGTTTGCAGAACCATGGCACAAAATGACATAATTATAGGAGGTTACTTGGATATCACGTAAACCAAACGAGAATGCACTGACTTTCAAGGTTACATAACACAGGGCACAACCAGGACTAGAACACAGGCCTCCGAAGTCCTGTTGCGCCTTACTACTATACAATATTGCCAACTCCTCTTTTTCTCTAGCAGCTACTTTAAAAATATCTGTAGATATGCTTTCCTATTCCCAAGTTCTAAACAATACAATTATATCAATACAGTGTTGCTCTGAAAGAAACACTGGAAAATGTTATACAAAAGTGCATGAAAAGACTAATAAATCTGCCTTACTATGATACTAAGTAATGTACACATAAAGTAAATGTAACTGGAAAGAAAAAAGTTCTAATGAGAAATAAGAGAATTTTTGCAGCAACTTGCTGGGAAATAGAAACTTTCTAAAAATGGCCCCTAAAACATTCGAACATTTTTAACATTCTCATTTCTTATTATAAAAGATATGCAGCTAAAACATTTGTTACAGAGTCTATTTTTAATATATTTCCCTTACTTCTCTTTAATATGAACCAGTTAATGAAAATTTTTTAATGGTACTAAAAGGTCAATTTGGAAGTCTAATATTTAATTCATTAAAGGGATTTTAAATATACACTAGTTCAAATTTCAACTTACTTTGAAGTAAAATATGCTTTGAAGTAAAATATACTTTGCAAGTAAAATATGCAATAAAAAAGTTTTCAGAAATTAAAAGCAACAACAAAAACATCTAGTTTTAGTAGATAATCAAAAAAGCCCCAAAGCAATCAAGTACCATGATAACTACATAAAGTCATTATGTATGTTTATTTGGTTGGCCAAAAAGTATGTATGGCTTTTTTCCATAAAATAAAAGGTATTTTTCATTTTCACCAATAACTTTATTGACTTGGTATTTTGAGTATGTTGGCTATCTCTCAAGTGGTATAACTTTGATTGTTTTCAATGTCTCAATTTGATCGCTATCAACTTCAACTGGTTGACACCTGACCATGGAGCATCATCCATCAAGAAATCTCCAGCAGGGAACTTCACAAACCACTACTGACAAGTTCAATCAGTCACAACACCTTCTCCATACACTGCACAAATCTTTTTTTTTTTTGCATTTCAATTGTGTTTTTACCTTTCTTGAAATAGTAAAGCACAATATGCCAAAAATGTTGAATATTTTCTTCCATCTTCAATGTTAAAATGGCTACAAAAAATTCACCAATTTTGATGTTTTTTTAATGCATGCGGATACGATGGCTGTCACAATACAATCTAACAAAATTGCTTGAATGAACTTAAAGACAACTAAGCACTACTAGAGCCACCTTATGGGAAAAAAAACAAACGAACCTTTTGGCCAACCCAATGCATACCATTTTTAAGTGGGTTATCACACACCTGGGAAGAAAATATTACTGTCTGCTGCCAGCCTAAGTCTACATTACCCATTCAGACAAAGGGTAGGTCTTACTCTACTTGGAACATTGGCAGTACACTATGAAGTAACAGGAACAGTTATACAACTTAAATTTCATGTTTCAGTGAAAAAGTATATAACCATTCTGGAAGAATGAAGGTTTCAATGTCTCTAATAACAGTTTTTAAAATATTTTATTTATTTATTTTTAGACAGAGAGAAAGGGAGGGAGAAAGAAAGGGAGAGAAACATCAATGTGTGGCCGCCTCTCATGTGCCCCCAACCAGGGACCTGGCCCGCAATCCAGGCATGTGCCCTGACTGGGAATCAAACTAATGACCCTTTGGTTCCCAAGCTGGCACTCAATCCACTGAGCCACACCAGCCAGGGATGAGTTTGCTTCTGTTGGATTTGTTTGTTTACTTTTTTTTTTTTTTAAGATTCCACATATTAAGTGAAATCATGTTACTCTCTTTATGTCTGACTTATTTCATTTAGCATAACATCTATCCCCTAGGTCCATCCATGTTTTTGCAAATGGTTAAGATTTCATTCTTTTTTTATGACCAAGTAACAAAGAGTCCCTTGTATATACACCTATCTTCTCTATCCATTCATCTTTTGATTGGAGCATTTATTTATTTATTTATTTTTTTACAAAACCTGGATGATAGTTTATAGGTTAGAAATGATCCAGAGTGTTTTTCTTTTCTTTTTTTTTTTTAGATTTTTTTTTCTTTTTTTAGATTTTATTTATTTATCTTCAGAGGGGAAGGGAAGGAGAGAGGGAGAGAAACATCAATGTGCGGTTGCCTCTTGTATGTCCCCTGCCGGGAACTGGCCTGGCAACCCAGGCATGTGCCCTGACTGGGAATCAAACCGCGATCCTTCGGTTCGCAGGCCCGCGCTCAATCCACTGAGCTACACCAGCCAGGGCTGATTGGAGCATTTAATTCACTTAAAGTAATTACTCAGAGATACGTAGTTATTGCCATTTTACTGTATTCTGTTTGTTTAGTTCTTCTCTGTTCCTTCCTTATTATTTACATTATTAGAAATATAGAAATTAACAAAAGGGAGGTTAAGCCGAAAGTTATATAAGCAATGGATAATAGGTTCAGAATTTGAATGCGGGCCAGTTTTTTCTTTTTAATTCCTGGAAGTACAGCCTATAGCTCCCACTCCCACCATTCTTCTCAATGATTCTGGAAGCCATTTAGTACCATGTAGTAAATTCCTTTCTGCTCAGGCTAACTAGAGAAGACTGGATTTTTGCACCTGTGTGTGACAAATACATAATGGTTCAGGTCCCCTGCCCCCCAGATACATTAACCAATCCATCCTCTTTCTACTAATTTGAAATATAACCTTCATCATATGTCAAATACTTTATATATTTGAGTCTGTTCTTTTTTAAAAAATTTTTTCCAGTTTATTCAGCTGCCAACAACACAATTTTTTTGATTACTATAGCTTTATAGTAATCTTGAATATGTTTGGATAAATGCCCAGGTCTGTCTTGATCACTGTGCTATTCAAACTCACCAGTGACTATTATAAGTCATTATAAGGATTCAAATTTTATTATTTTCTAAATTTAACAGCAGTTGATATCCCTCAAGTTAATGTAGGTAAAGGCCTAATGCAGGTAATGCAGGTAATGGCCTTTATATTTCTTATAAACTAAATGATCCCACTGTAGGAGAGCCCATAGGCTTGGTTAAGAAAAAGAACCTCTTTAACCAAGTAATTTTAAAAAACCACAAATAATGGAACAAACATTTCTTTCCTATCACATGCCTCCCTTGTATGATGCACTCTAAAGACACAACATCACTTATATAGTATACATGCTAAAAATGCATATCCTACATCTAATAATGAAACATCACACAAGCTAAATTTGAGAAACAGTCTACAAAAATGGCTGGTAATCTTCAAAAATGTTAATGCCATAAAGGGGAAAAAAAGACTCAGGCATGGTTTGGTTACAGATTAAAGAAAGCAAGAAGACTAAAGAAAATAAAAACTAAATACAATACCATAATCCCAGGCTGAAAAAGGAAAAATAATGATATAGGGGAAAAATTGGTGAATTTTAAATAATACCTAAAGATTTTAAAATAGTTTTATACAAATGGTTATTTCCTGATTTTGATTATTGTATAATAGTTGTATAAGTGAATGCCCTTATTCTTAGGAAATGTACACTGAGGTATTCATTACGTATTATATTTGAACTTACTCTCAAACAGTTCAGTAGGAAAGAAATATATGTAGAGAATGAATGATAAAGTATACAAGGGGGAACCGCCCCCCCCAAAAAAAAACAGTATTATCTTCTGGAGCCTTGTAGTATGGCCTTCCCCAGCTAGGTGAGAGTTCTATGAATCCATGTATATCAGTATACCAGCTGGCACTGTTGTGAGAGGCTGTGTTCAGCTTCACTGAATTTTTTTTTTTTTGGAGCCTCTTTCAGCGCATTTGCCTATTTTATGATGAGTGATTTATGAGCACACCTGCCCACACCATGCTGAGTGTTCAGTATTTAACGAAAGAACCCACATGACTCCACTGTCCCACCCTCCCAACTCACCCATCTCGTCCCCGGGATGAAAGATGAAAAAGTCCTCAAAGGGAAACATTTTGCTGATGTGCAAGAGGTGAAACAAAAAATGGCAGAAACACTAAAAGGCATCGAAAATCAACAAGCTCAAAAACTGTTTTTGAACAATGGGAAAAAAGTCTCAATAGGTATATTGCATCAAATGGTGAGTACTTTGAAGGTGACTGAAATTTAAACATGTAAGAATGCATATAACATGCATTCAATTTTTTAATAAATAAAATTGACATTTTATTTATAAGAATAAAACTGACAATTATATTTAAAAGAATGTACTTTTTATAAATAAATTCAAGGTTTTTTGGGGGGTCCCCCCTCATAATGTAGCAAAATGTTACCAACCGTGTATCTGGGCAAAGAATATTTAGTTCTTTGTGTCAGTCTTATAACTTTCCTATATGTTTGAAACCGTTTCAAAATAAAAGTTATGAAAAAGAAAAGAGAAATAATGCATTGTAGAAATAAATTTGCACATCATAACCATGGAATTCATAGTTTTAACTTTTCTCCCAAGGTCTAAGAAAACAAGTACAAAATATGGTCTCTATTCTTAAGAAGTTGTACATCTAGCGGGGGGATAAAAGCAAATATTTTTATAAGAAATATCACAAAGCAGTACAATAGGAACTACCAAAGAAGTGACAGGTGTTAAATGCTTGAAATTTAGAAGAAATAAAAGATCATGATGGACAAAAGTGGTCCTACTGAAAGAAAAGAGTTTTGATTCAGGTCTTGAAGTCTAAGCAAAACCTGGCTAGGCAGAAAAAAGAACTAACATTCTCAAGTGGGAAAATATTTGTGGATAAATGAGTGAACAGTAAAGACTGACTACAGCCTGTTACCACTGGAGAATGAAAATCAAGGCTGGAAAAGGAGGCCAGGCCAAATTAAAGAGGGTTTTGAATCCTACCCCAAAGAAAACTGGATTTCATATCACAGACAATGGCCAACCACTAAATAATTCTGACACACTGTTATTAATACAAATAATTTCTCCATTTGTCTAGAATCTGACTGATTCACTCAGTTTGACAATTCCTAAAAAGAAAGAACTTTTCCTTTTGTGCTAAAAAGCCCTTTTGATTCCTCCACTTGAGTGCCTGCTTTTTCAGGTCACATCACACAGAATTTAACACAAAACATATAGTGAGTGCTTATTGTAGGTTAGGCAAGCTAGGAAAGCTGACTCAGCATCACCCATATAGTGCTTACAAGGGACCACTTAATTCAACACTATCTACAGCTATAGTTGTTACAGGTCAAACTGAGCTTAGTTTTAGTTTATCTCTTCTCCTTACCAAATACTAAAATGTAAATGTTTGCTGATAAACTCCACTATGTATAGGAACAGTTTTTTTATTAGTGTTGATTTGTCAACACTATAAGGTTTCATTAAGGATTTTAATTCAGAATCATGTATCAGTGATCACATCTGGAAGTATTTTTTGTTGCACATAAGCCAAATTTATATAAAATTCACTCTACAAAGTCAAGTTTATAAATGACAAAATGTAACCTAAGATGCCAATTTTTAAATTCTGCATGAATCATCTTTTTTGAGAACCCTTCGTTATATTTCCAACACCCTTACCTGAAGAATCAAATTACCTCAGCACCTTATATACAAAAAGACCTAGATTCAAAGTTTTATGATGATTCCAGAACAAATGATAATTTAATAGGAATAACTAAGAGATGAATATTTATATTTTCTAAAAGCATATGGTATGGTAATGGGAAGAATTAAAATATTAAAGGGTCTCATAATCTTAGCATTTCAAGGATATCTTAGCTCAAAAAAACATTTACCTAAATTCACTACTAACCTGTAACTGTAGCTATCAATACTAGTTTATTCTAAAAAACTGTTAGAAGAATCCTTCATTTCCATGATCCTTGTTGGAGGAGAGAACAATTAGAGCAAGCCATTCGGCAGGAGTCAGCAATCTACCGCCCAGAAGCCAAATCTGATCCCATCGCTTGTTTTTGTAGGGCCAGAAAACTAAGAATGATTGTTTATATTTTACAACATCTGAAAAACAAAGAATAGTATTTCAGGACCCATAAAAATTATATGAAATTTGGTGTCCATAAATAAAAGTTTTATGAGAACATACCACCGCCCGTTCTTCTAGGTATTGTCTAAGGCTGCTTTACAAAAACAAGAAAGTTGAGTAATTCTTCCCACAAAGCCTAAAATATTTACTACCTAGCCACACTTGACAGAGAAAGTGTGCCAATCCCTGACATATAGCAGAGTAGACAAGGGATTCAGACCAACCTGGGTTCAAAACCTATGTCACTAATTACGTAGTTTTTCCATGATTTAATGGCTCTAAACTCAGATTTCTAATTTTTTTAGAAAAGACAGACAATATTATCTACTTTCTGTGTGAGAATTAAAAATGATAAACACATATAAAGTGCTCAGACTTTACTTAATACATAGTAAGAGCTAAACATTAAATAGTGTTGTTATATTTTTATTATTACCATCATCATATATTTAAAGGGGAATCTTTCCCTCTCAAACTATTGGGTTCCAGGCCTCCTTCCAACTATACACATGGCACAGAAGTACAGTACCAATCTTTGTGCCATGTGTATACAATTTTTTCTCTTTCTTTCTAGGCAACTAACACTCGCACTAAAAAAAATGTAAAAAGGCCTATATAAAATACAGGGTGGCTATAAAGTCTGGAAACACAGATGTATATATATAAATGACTCATAATATTAACCTATGATTCCAGACTTTATAGCCACCCTGTACAACTACTTCCACAGGTAATGATACCATCATTGTACTACAAATCAAATCTGTATCACATTCAAGTGAACTGTTACATTAACTTCATATAACAGCTATGTCAAGACATTTGGTTTGCTTAATAAATGATAAACCAAATTTAAGTTCAGAAAAACTATACTTATCTAATACAGATTCAAAACGTTTTAATTTCAGATCCTATGATAAAGAAAAAAAGGCCACACATGGAAAGATAAACTATGTCTACTGGATTATGAAAAAAATAAACTTACCTTTAAATAATATTTATGAAAAATATTTTTATAGATATTTATAAATTGATTTTAAGTTTTTTAAAGTGTAATGGTCTTAAGTTCAACTTTATAAACCAAGTTAAAAACTGACACACACAAAGCCTAGCTGTGTGACCTTGGGCAAGTTACTTTTAACTCAAGCCTTAGTTACTCTTCTGTAAAATGGGGATAAAACTAACTCCTTTATAAGCATATTGTGAGGACTGAGTCAATACATGTTGTATACTTGAAACAGAACCTGATATAGTGGTGCTCAATAAATGTTAATTACTACTATATATTCATTTAATTAAATAGCTAGATTTGGAGGGAATGCTTTCAGTTACAATTCCTATCTAGCATGTAGGCAACAAAAACTCTGAAAATTAACATTTCATAGAATCTTCAGAAATTCAATTCTATTGATGGAAATTATATGGAAATACAGGTATCCTCCACTTAAAGAAATTATATGGACTTCAAACTTTAAGTCATAAATCTAAAGACTGTCATCTTCTAAACTTGGAAACTTTGGGAAGTATAATACTACACCACTGCCATGTTGGTGTTGCAGTCAGCAATTAGAGGATGCAATTCACTCTACTGATCTGTGTTACCCCCAGGAGAAAAGAGCAGGTGATCCAAGAATAGGGGAGGTGGTAAAGACCTGAAACTATGCTGTGGTAGTTTGTAGGAGGGCCCTCATTTCCTGTATATTTCCCCTACACTCCCTTGCAAAGCACTGGAAATTTCAGTCGTTTGCTTTATGTATTATTTTCTCCCACCAAAAGTTCAAACAGATATGCCGATATTATCATATGAGTGTATGCAAAAACTCTTAAAATGCCAAAAAATATTTAAAACATTCCTTTAGGTCTGAATTTAGAATTGTTATGATGTTTTGAGCCAAAGTGCTGAACCTGAAGATTATTGTTTCTACAGAGAAAATCTGAGCCTGAATTAGTGACACAATTTCTGAAACTCTTTTCAACTAGCGCTAGCTTTTTTTTGAAAGATTGATTGATTGACTGATTATTAGAGAGAAGGGAAGGGAGAGACAAAGGAAAGAAAAGAAACACTGACACGTGAGAGCAATGTAGATTGGTTGCCTCCCACAGGCCCCCAGTTGGGAACCTGACCCTCATCCCAGGCATGTGCCCTGACCAGAACTGAACTCATGACCTTTCATTTCACAGGCCAGCATCCAATCCAATGAGCCACACCAGCCAGGGCTAGAGAGAGAGCTTTTGATCCCAATGACCAGCAAACAAAAATTTGATATATTTTTGTTAAATGAATTAAATGTGCTTTGCAACCACAAATTAGCATATATATATATGCATTTACACTGAATTCACAAAAGATTGTTGTCTGTAGCCATATGTATAGCAAAGGCCATAATTAATTACCTTTGAAATTCTTACTGCCTTACTCATTTCTACACAGTATTGACATTTGTATTCTAAATCTTGGCAATCTTATTTATCCAGCCATTGTTCATCTCATTAAAGAAGGATACTATGTCGAAATTGGGTTTTTTTTTTTTTGAGACTGGCACAAGTGATGGTCCACGTACACCTGTCACCACCTCATAGCAAATGGTCTCCTCCTTCCATGCCTGCACAGGAACACAGAGATCACTTTTTCCCTCTAATGCATTCACCATCTGACTAGTAAAGTGACAGACCTTGAATTTCTGTGAAGCTTGGTTCCTTCTCTTTTCAACCCACCCTCTCTCTAATAGGTTACTTTCCTTTCCGATGTTTTTTTTTTTCTACTGGGCCCTTTGCAATGCTTCTTTTATAAACAAACTTCTCTGGATACTTTACAGAACCTCACTCTATCTATCTTTCTCCATATCTCTCATAAAACAGAACAGGAGATATCAGCAAGTTCTTATTTTCCCTACATGTTGATTATTCCTGTTACAACCTTTCTTCTTTACCTGTAATTAGGCTCTACCTAACCCTTATCGTTATGATCAGACAACTCTCCAGTCAAGCCTCAACATACATAGAAGCCTGTCTTACTATCTCACTAAGGAGATGGTCAACCACAATGGTCTTTACCTCCAATACACAATCCAATAATTCACCTCTATGACCATTCTAGACCTTACCACCAAGAATACTCATCTGAAGCCTTAAAATTCTTTACTTTCGCCTATAACCACCAATTCTCATCCTTTCACTCTTCCCCATAACATTCTGTTCTTTACCTAATGGAAACTACTGACAGTATGCTCCTCCATTTTCTCCCTACCTTTCAGCCTTGGCTTCAATTCTTTCCCTATCCAGCAAGGGCCCCAAGATAAATCCTTTTAACCTCTGTCACTACAATACCTTCAACTATTCCTGATTTTTCTCATACCATCATCCTTCTTTCTCAAGTCTTGTCCCTCTCATCCCAGAGCACTGCAGAGAGAGCCGGGGCCACCACAGAGGCCACTACAAAATCCATACGGCCATCATACTCATCTAAGTCTCTGTGCATTTCCCAAGTAAATTCCCACTGCCATTAGCCTCAGTAACTGTTTCAAACCTTCACATTTCTCTTCCAGCTTTCAACTCTACCACTTCTATCTCACACTCACTCTCAAAATGTGTCTTCAACTCCTCTTAAAAAGAAAAAATAGTGAGAATAAAAGACAGAAAACTGTACAAGATCAACAATTAAAATAAAAATTAAAAAAAAGAAAAAATAGCAGACTTCAGATAGAAATACCCCTCCCAAAATTAGTGTCCTTACCTCCTCCTTTTCTCCAAACTCAATGAAACAGTTCGGTTAAGTAAGAATCCTCCCCCAGTGCTCTGCAGCACATTCCCTACTATTACATATCCGTCATACATGTTCCCCCCAATATTACGTCAACAGCATGCATACACACGTGCGCGCACACACACACATTCACATCTCTATCAACTCAAAAAAATTTATGCTCAATTTTACGTCAAACTCCCTTCTCTCACTTTCACAAGAAGGCTCTGTTAGGAGTAAGCTACAGTTGTTTTCGCATTTTCATTTTCCATTTACCACCTACTCTGTAGCAAATTGGTCTTTATAGTTCCCTTACAGTCACTAATAACCTAATTATATCCACACAACACTATGAACTAGATACCTGTATTGTCCCCAATTTAAAAATGAGGCACGGAAATATTAAATAATTCACCTGAAGACATAAACTAGTAATTGTGAGAGCCAGGAACTAGCAATTTACACCCAGGCAACGTGACTCTCACAAAAGCCCAGATTCTTAACCACTATCTTACAAGTACTTACGAGCATACATTTAAATTATACACACACATATTATTCCTCTAAGTTCACCTTATAAATCCTGGCTAGGGGAGTGGAGCATGGGGAGTTGGCACCTTTTAAATTATGTCCATAACTGCGATCTTTGTCAACAGGTCAAAGATCTTATACATTTAATGCCTTCACTGACAATTTTTCACTATTCTGTTACATGTTCACAGTTTCTTCTGAAGTACCAGAAAATGATTACTTTCAAATTTTTCTTTTTTAAGATAAAATATTCACTACAATATAGTTATTTGGAATTACTAATTTATTTAAAAGATTTACAATTTATGTTGCATTTACACTGCTTACCTCCCTTTCCTTCTAAAGACTACTGTTTTTTATTTACTCATGGGAATTTTCATTTAAAAAAACATTATTTGGTTAAGTAGATGTCCTAAATGTATCTTTGCAAACAGAACTATTTTATCGCATGTTTGCAATAGGTAACTATTTTATTGCCTATGTTTATCTATAATTTTCTAATAGTAATTAAAAAGACACAATTTACTTCCTCAGGCCAACATTTCTTTACATTCTTCTAGGGTGGCTGCTTTTCATACGTATTTATTCTACAGCCCACAGAAACACTACACATAAATAAATAAAATTTATTTGTTCAAAGTAGGAAGGTACTCTTATACTAATCTCACACTGTAAAGATAATGAATGGGATTTCCCTTCTCTTTCCCACAGGGATGGGGGGCAGCAGGCAAGGGTGGTTAATGTATCAGGTATTATAGAAAACTTCCAGTTTCTCCCTATGCCACAAACTTGTGCTTCATCCTGGGAAGGAAGAGAAAGAGCTACTAATTTGATGGGTTAGAGTCCAAAGCTTTCTTTAGATTTCATTTTTGACAAAATGAAATTAAGTTACTATATAGAAATCAAGGCCATCATCCTGTTTCTCAAGCTTAGTCTTGCTCAGGCTCTCCCTTGGGCTGTTAACAAGGTGTGTAAAGCAAGACTGTAATCTTCCAGCTAGCTGCCAGGTAAGTGTATTCAGAGAGGCATAACAGATTGAACTCTCTGCATAGGGAAGGATTTGTTAAGGATAGCAGTCAAACCCTAACTTGACCATAAATCCATGTTGTAGTTTCAAAGTCCAGTATTACCAGAGAGTCTAAATTTTAGAAAGATGGGAGCATCTGCCTTATACTATGTCCATTTTTATCTGTAAGGACCTGGAAAGAGGAGGGATATGAATGACTGGTACCCCTAAGCTCAATGTTTAGTATAAACTAGTGTCAACAGGTAGTGACCATCATAATACTACAGTGAATTAAGAACATATTAAGTGTTAGATATTTTTATATGTCATTTTAATTCTGAATCTTGCAAGATAACTATTTTTATCCAAATTCATTTATGAGAAAACTAAGGCTCAGAGAAATTAAGTAATTTGCCCAGGCTTCCAAAGCTAGTAAATTTTGTAAGATTCAATCTCAAATCTCTGTAATTCCAAAATTCTCAATTATAACATTCAACTTAATGAAAAATTTTTAAAAAATCATCTAAATAAAATCAAAACATGATATAAAGTATAATCAATATTTAAACAATCATCAAAGATACATTTGTCTACCATAAAAAATGAATAACCGATCCCATAACATTTGGTTAATGAAATACTAGGTTCTACAGAGAATTCAGTTATTGAAAAAAAGTTAACTTTAATAACACTTGGTGCAATAAAGACTGAAGGAAAAAATTTCCCATGATCCAATGCTCCATTTCCATTTAGACTTCCTGTAGTAAATATGTAATGTTGCAGTAAAGCTCCTTAAAAATGAGTCATTTTGAAACAAATATAATCAACAAAATAATGATTAACCAAAGGCTGGCACAAATGCTACCAAAGTGACATAAATGCTACCAGAGTAATATAATTCAAATTCAGCCTCTTAAAAGATAACTCATGTTTAATACTTATATCTCGGAATGTAAGTCAATGACTGGGTCTATGTAAATGTCTGTATGTGGACACAAGTATATGCAGACATACATTTGGAATTCTGTTTTATATTTTTATAATTATCATCATTTACCCACAAAACCTAACAAATGAGCTTCATAATGTCCTATCTACATTTTCTTACTTCACACAAAATTCAGGAAAATTATTTCCTAATGATTACAGAATTCATGTATTTCTGTTTGCTTTAGTATGGCATAAAAACTGAGTATGCCATATTAAGCATTATATTACTACAAATACTTATCCTTTAAAGATAAGAGTGCATCCTATGACTCTTACCAAATTAAGGACAGGTGAAAAGCTAAAGTATACCAACAATATTCCCTTAAGAAAATTCAGAGATGAAAAAAAGCCAAAACTTTTAAGAATTTAAATCATTTTAGTTATTATAGCATTAGATTGGGTTTGGCCCTAAGAAATAAAATTGCAACAATCTTCCCTAAGAAATTTCTCCACTGTCAATCTAAATACTTACACAACAAACATGACTAAACACTTTTCTTCTTTGTATTCTTAATCCCCAAAGTACCTTTTCTTAATATTTTTCTTCATTAGAATAAATTGTGTGCACACTATGTAGTGTTTACTAAGAAGCATGCTGTCAGGTAGCTAAGGACTAATGTGTAGCTAATGGATCCAACCAGCCAAACATGTTACCTCCCAGAGCCTCCCAGCCATACTGTCCACTATGTCAGGACCTGGAAAATAATTTTACTATTGCTGGGTTTCACCTATCACTTCTCCTGATTAGCAAATGTTCTGTACAGATATACCCAGAATCTCAGGGTCTCTAATAAGGATGTAAAAAAAACCCCCTGAAAATGATGAAATAAAACACAAGCATATCCATTTATTATACGTAGACTGTATATGGTGGCTCTCATGCTGCAAGAGTTGAGTGCTTGCTTTTAAAAAAAGTTTGCCAATCCCTCTACAACACTGTAAACACACACATCGCAACACTGAAAATGACTGTTCAGGAAGGTAGGATCATGAGTAATTTCATCTTGTCTCTATCTTCCCACTCTTGAGATATGATTTTACTATCTATAAAAAGAAAACTTTAGCCCCAGCCTGTGTAGCTCAGTTGGATGGGTGTCGTACCACAAAGCAAAAGGTTGCCAGTTTGATTCCCAGTCAGAGCAAATATGGAAGGCAGCAATCAATGTTTCCCTCTCACATCAATGTTAGTGCTCTCTCTCCCACCCCCCACCCACTTCCTCTCTCCCTAAAACAATAAACATATCCTAGGGTGAAAATTAAAAAAATAAAATAAAACATAAAAAAAAAAAAAGACTGTAGTAGCTTCTTTCTGATTTCCCTTCCTCCATGTGTAGCACTTCTAATTCATAAGTTTTCCCCACATCAAGTAAATAACAGCACCAAACTGATCAGGCTAAAAACTAGTCCTTATCTGTGGTTCATTCCTTTTCTTTGTCCCTTACATGTATCCAACAGCACATCCACAGGCTCTTCAAAATATATTACAAATGTTACCACTTCTTTCAGCAGGACTACCAAACCCCAGTTGTCACCATCTTTCACTACTAGTCCTGCAAGAAACTTTTAACTATGATCTCAGGTTGTTGGGGTTTTGGGGGGAGAAACTTAAGGTAGTTAAGTTTGGCATTACAAGAGAATATCGATAACGCACACTCAAATAGTGTAAAAGTTAAGTTTTATTATTCTTGTTCTCATTTTGAAAAGACTATCCTCAATTCTAAAAACAGATTTTTGAAAAAGAATCAGCTTTCATTTAACAAATCTTGTTACCTTTTTCCTACATTTCTAAACTTAAAATGAAAACATGAATTCCTATTCTGGTTGTAAAACACACCACCAAAAAATAAAATAAGCCCTGGCTGGTGTAGCTCAGTGGATTGAGCGTGGGCCTGCGAACCAGAGGATCGCGGTTCAATTCCCAGTCAGGGCACATGCCTGGGTTGCAGGCCAGTTCCCGGCAGGGGACACACGAGAGGCAACCACACATTGATGTTTCTCTCCCTCTCCCTCTCTCCTACCCTTCCCCTCTAAAGATAAATAAATAAATTCTAAAAAAACAAAAAAACAAAAAAAAAAACCAAGTAATCATATAAAACCTTTAAAAAAAATAAAAAATAAAATAAAATAAAGCCCATTTTCACTTCTTAGTGTGTTTTGTGATGTTGGTGACCAAAAAAGTGAATTCATGGTTCCCCTATAGCTCTATACGTTAAACAAAGTTTAGCGATTATATATATATATATTTTTAAAGACCATTTCAAACTTTTTTTTATTTATTTTATTTTTTATTTTTATTTTTTAGATTATTTATTTATCTTTAGAGGGGAAGGGTAGGAGAGAGGGAGAGAGAAATATCAATGTACGGCTGCCTCTCGTGTGTCCCCTGCTGGGAACTGGCCTGCAACCCAGGCATGTGCCCTGACTGGGAATCGAACCTCGATCCTCTGGTTCACAGGCCCGCGCTCAATCCACTGAGCTACACCAGCCAGGGCTAGCGATTATATTTTTCATAAAACACTCCTCCAATATTCCACGTTAGAGAACAGCAGCAAATGAAAATAGTGTGGTGTAGCAGAGAAGCAGACTAGATTTTTGAAGACAGGACACTTGGGCTTTAGTTTGTATTTCATCACACCGATCGTGCAGTCTCAAACATAGTTCTCTTAAATCTTAAAGTTTCCTCATTTATGAAATATTGATATTAACACCTACTCTAACTCCTAAAACTGTGAGTGAATCAAGAAAGATCATGTTCTTTAAAGTAATTTTTAAAAGCAAACTCTAAAATAGAAATATAAAATGTTAACAATTACTGAAATAACTTTTCTGTCAGTGTATAAAGTTTTAAAGTTAAATTTATTTTCTCTAAATTATTTTTTAGATATAAAAAAACTGAAATCTTTACTACATTAGTAACGAAGACAGTGTGCTATTTGCTTAATGACAAACATAACAATCTATGAAACAAAATACAGACTCCAGAAACAGATCAACACATGTGGTCTACTGATTTTCAGCAAAGATGCGAAGGCAATTCAATAGAGAAAGGCTAATCTTTTCAACAAATGGTGCTAGAAAAAACAGGTATCAATGTGCAAATGAATGAACCTTGATTCTTACCTTATACCACAAAAATTAACTCTAAAGGGAGCAAATACCTTAAAAAGGGAGCTAAAACTATAAACTTTAAGAAAAAACAGGAGAGAAACTGTAACGTAAGAAATACATATTTCATTTCTACCCCGATTTCTGGCATAAAACTCCTAAAACCCTTAGAATTTTCTGAGTAACAGGGATGACAAGAGCCCCTTTCAACCACAGCTGAATCAATGCTAAAGAGATAACTTTGGGAGGATGGGAGCTGGTTGCCAGAGGAACCAATCACATTAGAGGGTTGGAACTTTCAAACCCACCCCTCAGAGGAACTGGAGATTTAATCAATCATGCCTATGTAACAGAAGCTCCACAAGAACCCTAAATGATGGGGTTCAGGGACCTACCAAGGTAACGAGCACATCGAGGTGCTGGAAGAGTGACACGCCCGGAGAGGGCCTGGAAGCACCACATGCTTTCCCATGTACCTTGCCTGATGCATCTCTTCCATTTGTGTATTTCTGTGTTGTATTCTTTATAATTACCCAGTAATATAATAAGTAAAGTGTTCTTCCTGAGTCTGTGAGCCATTTTAGCAAATTAACAAACCCAAGGAAGGGGTGGTGGCAATCTCCCATTTATAACTGGTCAGTTGGAAGTACGTGAGGCCTGGACTTGAAACTGGCATCTGGGGTTGGGAGGGCAGTCTTATGGGACTGAACCCTTAACCTGTAAGACCTACATCAACTCCAGGTAGTGTAAGAATTGCCTGGTGTAGAAAACCCACACATTTGGTGTCAAAAGTATAGTGAGCAGAAAAAATGGTTTTCTTTTAGAATCTTTGTGAGCTTGAGTTAGGCAAAAATTTCTTAAACAGGACATAAAAGTATCTACTATAAAAGGAAAAAAGATAAACTTTATCAAAATAAATTGATAAAACTGGATTTCATCAAAATAAAATACTTTCACTCTTCAAACGACGCAGTAGAAAAAGATGTTTACAAAATACATGATGAAGGACTGATATAGAGAGTACATCAAGAACTCTCAAAACTTAAGACAAACAACACCATTAAAAAAAAAAAATCAGCACCAAATAGGCAAATCCATAGAGTTAGAAAGTAGGTTAGTGATTGTGGGGAGACATGAACGTGAAAGTTCACAGCAGCTTGATTTAGAATACCCAAATGTCCATGATCTGGTAGAAAAATAAACTAGTAAACTGTTACTTAGCAATAAAAAGGAACAAACTAGCGAAATGCAAACATGAATGAATCTCAAAAGCATTACACTATGTGAAAAATCACAAAAGATTTTTAACATTTCAACTATATGAAATTCTAAAAAGACAAAATGTAGTAACGGAAAGCAGATTAGTGGCTGCCAGTAACTAGGGGTAAAGAGAGGGGATTGACTGCAAAGAGACCCAAGGACCCTTTCAGGGATAATGGAAAAATGTTCTATATCTTGATTATGGTACTGGATACACAACTATATAAAATTTTCAAGACCCCATTACACTTAAATTTGGTATATGTTATTAAAGGAAAAGCGAAGCTCAATAAATCTGATTTTAAACATTTGAAATCTCAAGACTACTCTGTGGTTATATTCTTTTTCAATAAAATCAAGATAAGGTAATGAGATGTTCTGTAATATCTTAAAACAAATGACTGTGAGAATCTGCTATCAAGAACGCATTTCATTTGATGGCAAAAATACCAGAGAAATTCCCAAAGGAATAGAATACACTAAGTTTTAAGAAGTCCAATAATACAAAATAGCAGAGGGGCTCATCCAGGGATACACAAAACATCAGTGATGAAAGGTAAGAACAGTTAAGCAGACAAAAGGCAGGCAAAGAAAACAATGTTCAAAACCATGCTCTAAAGACACTTTCTCATACAACTCTTAGAAACGTGTCTTTATCTTATCTGTTGGTTTTCAAATTCCCTCATTTCCCCTAGGGTATATGGCAATTCTGTCAATATCTTATACACACGTAACACATAATATAACAAGAGTATAAGAAACAAGATAACAAGAAGTGAGGCAAGAAAAAGGATACTGAGAGGATCCACTTAAAATTCCAAAAATTAGCCCTGGCTGGTGTGGCTCAGTGGATTGCAAGCCAGTGTGCAAACCGAAAGGTCCCGGTTCGATTGCCAATCAGGGCACATGACTGGGATGCAGGCCAGGTCCCCAGTTGGGGGCATGTGAGAGGCATCCTATCAATGTTTCTCTCCCTCTCACATTAATCTCTAGACACTCAAAACAACTGCTTAAGGTAGGTCAGAACACTTAAAACTATATCATTGGTTTTCAAAGTACTGAAACAACTTCTTTGTTGTTGCTGTGAGTCTTATTCAAAAAACATCTAACATCATCTTACAGGTCTTAATCCAAAAATATCTAACATCATCTTATAGGTGCTACTACTAAACAGCTGTTCAGAGCGCAGCAAATAGTTTGAACTGCTTTAAGTACCAAAGTAGGTGTTAAGATCCGGAAAGAAAGAGAGCCAGAAGGTGAAAGAGGTGACCTCATCCTAGCCACACAACCCACTGTTTGCCTCTACCATCACCACCACCCACAAACAGCTGTTTGGAGATCTCCACAGCATCCTGGGAATTCTCCTTAGTAACTGAATAGGGTCCTGAATTCAGGCTGACAAACAGTGACCTATAGTAATTAACCTACAAAAAAAATAAGATTTTATAGAAATACAATCAATTTTTCCACCAGAAAAAATACTAAAACTAAAAAATATGCATGTCCAAACATATAAAAGTACTAATAAACAATCAATCTGATATATAAATGATACAATGACAAACCAAGAATCTGAGAATGAACATCTAAGAAAATATATAAATTCCCAAAACCTTGTAAGATCAGACACAGTAACTGAGATGTATGATAACAAAGCAGACTTAGCACAATTGTCAATGTTTTACCTACCTGCTTTTGCATCCTCAAGATTACTTTTCTCTAAGTTTATGTGGATACAACCAAACCTCACACAGGTTCCATCACCATCTATGCTATGACAAAAAGCACAATATGTTTTGTATATCAATGTTTAAACAGGAGTCACTGATGTCATAGGAGTGAATAATTTAATCAAGATTATTTATCGTCTATCTCTCCTCACTATAACATAAGCTTCGGTAGAGCAGATATTTTTGTTTCTTTTGATCACTGATATAGTCCCCATATGAAAACAATTCCTGGTATGTAGCAGTTGCTGAATAAATATTTGTTGATCAGACTTTAATTTGGGGACATATAGTTAATTTCAGTCACCAAAAAGCTGTCACATATCATCCCCATATATTTTTTAAGCTGAACTTAAGATGTTTTAGTCCTTTAGAAAATTATTACCGTTAATTTATGTAAACTGCTGACACAGTTCCTGAAATCACTGCTGAAAGTGCTAGGTCCTTTGCCTTGCTATTCCTTTTCAAAAAGTTATCGTGAACCAAATTTCTTGAAATGTCCACAAACTACAGCATCAATGACTAGTATGTCCTAAAGCAAGTACATATACTATAGATCATAGACTAAACAATCACAGGATTCGTACTCCATCAAAGACAAAGAAAAAACAAATATCTTAGAAAACTAACACTTAAACAGGCAACAGAGAGGATAGAAGTCACTGAATTCACTGCCTTAAAACACAATGACATCAGGAGGGTGCATAATGACAATAGCCCCATGTAGGGAAAAAAATCCCCCCATGAGTCGGGGGAAAAAAAAAAGTAAGCTCTATAGGTATCGACAGTTTGTCATTTTCTCAGGTCTATAGGAGCAGGGGCGGGGAAGTAAATGTTATTCCTTTAAACTGTTTCCAAGAGCTGAGAGGACTAGTGTGAACTAACCTCTATTTTTCTGCTTATACCCTAAATGAACACACAAATCTGAAAAAACATAAAAAGTTAAATGGTGGAGGTTTAAGGTAGCTCTCTATGTTTCCAAAACTTCCTATACCTCGCCATCACAATTCTTATTACCCATTATTTTAAAAACCTACATTATAAGCTCCATAAGAGCTTTGTTTATAGCTGGAAAACTGCTGAGCACATACCAAGCATTCAATAAATATTTCCTGAATAAATATTGCCTGAATCTGACTTCCGGCCAAGATGGAGGCGTAGGTGGACACACTGTGCCTCCTCTCACAACCAAAATTAAGACAACAAACATTTAGAAACAAGAAAACAACCAGAACTGATAGAAAACTGAACTGTACGGAAGTCCAACAACCATTCATCCAGACCGGTAAGAGGGGCAGAGTCACAGCAGGAAAAAGTGGAGGTGCGGAACCAGGAATGCAAGCAGCGGCGGCTGGCAGTTCCCAGGTGCACAGGCGGCAGCTGGCGGTCCCCAGGCACAGGGGGGCAACTGTGCAGACCCAGTGAGGCCGCACAAGGCGGCTGGCTGACCAGGTGGTCCCACATTTGCACATGCAGACGGTCCAGGTGAAGGGGAAGTGGCGGAAGGAACTGGAATCCAGGAGAGAGCGGAGCAGGCGCCATTGTTTCCTCTCAGACCCCTCCCCCACATACAGCGTCACAACCCAGCGACTGGGCTGCCCCGCCCTGGGGAACAACTAAGGCTCCACCCCTTACTACGTGACCAGACCAAAACCAAAACAAAACAAAACAAAAAAACACCAAAAATGGCTCAAACCGGAGAACAAATCAAACCCCCAGAGCCTATTCCTCTAAGCCATGAAGAGATAGCTAACCTATCAGATGCACAGTTCAAAGCCCTGGTGATCAGGATGCTCACAGAATTGGTTGATTTTGCTCAGAAATTAGATGAAAAAATGCAGGCTACAATATGTGAAATGAAGGAAGACGCATGGGGAACCAATAGAGATGGGAGGAAAACTGGGACTCAAATCAATGGAGTGGACCAGAAGGAAGAAAGAAACAACCAAACAGAAAACGAGGAAGAAACAAGAATTCAGAAAAATGAGGAGAGGCTTAGGAACCTCCAGGACATCTTTAAATGTCCCAACATCCGAATTATAGCGGTATCAGAAGGGGAGGAAGAAGAGCAACAAGTGGAAAACTTATTGGAACAAATAACAAAGGAGAACTTCCCCAATCTGGCAAAGGAAATAGACTTCCAGGAAGTCCAGGAAGCTCAGAGTCCCAAAGAAGTTGGACCCAAGGAGGAACTCACACCAAGGCACATCATAATTACATTAGCCAAGATTAAAATGAAGGAGAGAACTCTAGAAGCAGCAAGGGATAAGGGGACAGTCACCTACAAAGGAGTTCCCATCAGACTGTCAGCTGATTTCTCAAAAGAGACCTTACAGGCAAGAAGGAACTGGAAAGAAATATTTGAAATCTTGAAAAGCAGGGACCTACATCCAAAATTGCTCTATCCAGCAAAGCTGTCATTTAGAATGGAAGGACAGATAAAGCACTTCTCAGATAAGGTCAAGTTCAAGGAGTTCATCATCACCAAGCTCTTATTATACGAAACGTTAAAGGGACTTATCTAAGAAAAAGATCAAAAATATGACAGTGAAAAGACAGCAAACTCACAGCTATTAAGAACCACACCTAAAACAAAAGCAAACTAAGCAAACAGCTAGAACAGGAACAGAACCACAGAAATGGAGATCATATGGAGGGTTAGCAACAGTGGTGTGGGAGGAGGAGAGGGGTGAAAAGGTACAGAGAATGAGTAGCATAGATAGTGGGTAGAAAATAGACAGGGGGAGGGCAAGAATAGTGTGGGAAATGTAGAAGCCAAAGAACTTATGACACATGGACATGAACTAAAGGTGGGGACTGTGGGTGGGAGAAGGTGTGCAGGGTGGAGGGGAATGATGGGGGAGAAATGGGGCAACTGTAATAGCATAATCAATAAAATATATTAAAAAAAATATTGCCTGAGTCCCCCACAAAATTATTCATGAGAGCAGGGACTGAGTGTCTCATTCACCAATCTACAACTGCACTTAGTGTATAGTGTGATCCAAAGAAGCTAATCAAAACCCATTTACTTACTGAACTTGTTTATGACCAAGAAACAAAAAAAGTTGTGACCTATACAAAACTCAAACCTATAACCTTAGCCGAATTAAAGTATGCACTAATGAACCAAGAAGTTTCAGCATGCACATAATCATTAAATCTCATTCACAAACAAAAATATCAAGAAAAGTCAAATACTGATTACTTTCCTAATCAGCTCTCTCTATTCTAAACTTTGTTTCCCGATACTTTATCTCAAATAATATCAGATCCTTAAAAATCAAGAAATCATGCCAAAGACATCCAAACTAACCACAATTGGAGAAAATTAAAGATGAATGCCAAGAGGTACACAGAGTAGTCAAAGAAAATCAAAGGCCAATGGCCCATCTAAACTGAAAACAGGATATCCTTCAAACTTTAAAAGAAAAGAAAAAGAACCTCCTACTCACTCATCAACAGAAGTCAGTTATGACACTATTCTGGAACAAATGGCTGAAAGAAAAGTGCAAATTTTGTCATTTGCTCTGATGTGTCGAAGACCAGGCTATTACTGTTACTTAAAGATCAGCATAAGATAGTCACTTTGAGATCAGTATGCAAGAGTAAAAAAATAATTTAAGGAAAAATATCAGATACCAACACTATACAGTTGTTTTAAAACAGGAAGTCATCAATTTTGGGAAGTCAGAAAAAGTGCATCTCAGGAAAAAAAATTTTCAAAGAAAAATTATATTCTTAATTGTGGAATACTGCAAATATAATACAGTATAATTTGACTCTATAATATACTAACACCTCACTGATCCAAGGATTTATCTTAACAAAAGAAACAAAAAGATAACCTTAACAAAAGACAATACAGGGAGCATAGTGGTCTATAATTTAAAACATACATGTATCGTCAAGTCTGTGAACTAAAAGCTCATGCACTTGTATTAAGGTCCTCATTCAAAATGTCAAAATGTATTATTTTACTCTGAGGAACATCTGGTATCCTGTTATTCACAGGATCATCAATATTAACAATATTTATTAGTTATGATACTGTCC
This sequence comes from Glossophaga mutica, assembly GCA_039655065.1. Lineage (NCBI taxonomy): Eukaryota > Metazoa > Chordata > Mammalia > Chiroptera > Phyllostomidae > Glossophaga > Glossophaga mutica. The sequence continues at coordinate 144,116,943 of CM077308.1, forward strand.
CTGTAGGTGTGACACCCACAATTTAAATACGTATAGGTCTCGAACTCTGGGTTCTTCTTTTTTGAAGTTCAAAACAATCTTCACATAAGTCAAACCAGCTTTGTTATCTGATTTCCCAGCCCACAGCAGATTTAAAATTGGAAACAAAAAGAGACTAGAAACAATAGATCTAGAGACAAGAGACTAGATCTAGAATCAATAACCAATCCAGTAACAATGAGCACCTCTAGAGTCTAGAATACCATCTTGTGCCAAAAGGAACCAGAACTTCTTAGAGAAACAGCCAACTGCAAAATCAGGCCAGCATGTGTAAAAGAAAAGTTTGAACATCCTGTCATATCAGAAAGCAAGAAAGCCCACAAAAAACCACTAGGATCAGGATTCAGAAGTCAATTTGAAGATGCTCCCACAGGCCAAAGATGGAAAAATCTGAGCATTAAAAAAAAAGTTAATAGTAGCAAACAGAAATACATCAAATACATAAAAATCTATGAGGTTCAACTTATATAATATACAGAAGAGAAAGAAACATGGTAAATAATACCAAAGGATACAATTAAGCACTTGTGTTAAACCCTGTAAGACAAAATGTCTAGTTTCTTTAACAAATTGCAAAGAGAAAAAGAAAAGGGAAGGGAAATAAATATAGATTAAAAGTCTTAAGAGACACAGCAACCAAATACAATGTATAAATCTTGTTTAAATCCTTACTTAAACAAACCTCTGTGAAATGACACTTATGGGAAAGTCAGGGATACTTGTATTTTTGGTATTAAGAAATTACTGTTAAATTTTAGGCCTGATAATGAAAGAAGAATACTACCTTTCAAGAGATATAGGCTCAAATATTATAAATGAGATTTTGTTTTAAATAGTAAAAAGAAAAATGGTAAAGCACACTGACACTATGTGACAAACAGCAAGGAAGGCAACTGTAACATCTGGAGTCATTTAGCGTGTAGGGCAAACAGCCCTACACAAATAACACAGACCCATGTCTAATGATCATAATAACCACCATTAGTCATCAAGAATAGGTTAAATTATGTTCTATATACACAGCTTAAGAAGACCAAGATGTTCAAATAATGATGTACTGAAGTTTGTATTTATATTTGCAGAAAAGAAAAAATAATCACAATACTTAAAGTGGAAAAAAACATGGCTGATTTTGCCTAACAGTACCTTGCTCTCAAATAATTGCTGATTGTTTAAATATAGAAACAGGGTAATAAGAAACATCCTGAAGGACTTCTCATTGACAGCAAATACCCTCAAACTAATTTACATTAATGATCCAGTCCATGCCTTTAACACAATGTTTAAATGTATACATTATGCAGTTACAAAATTACCAAACAAACCAAAAAAATATTCACTAACTTGAAATGACTTAACCTAAAACTTGAACACTATTTAAAATTATACGAAGTATATATGTAATTATAGACTGAATTGTGCACATGAATTGTCTCACTGTGCAAAAAGCAAGAAAGTCCTCCAAAAAATGATGGGAATATGTCAAGACAATGCAGAAGTCAGCATGAACGGGCACCCACTAGCCAAAATGGAGCCAATCTGAGTTTCAAAATAAATTGTACTGTATTTATAACCCACTGGAAAAAAAATTGAATACCTGAGTCCATATGGATATATATAAACCAATAAATTGAAGGCTTGATAAGAAACAGAATAATTACAAAAGTTTCAGAGCACTGCCTACAAAATACATATTACAAAAAAATTTAAATAGTAATTTTATAGTAGCAAAGCCTCATAGATATGACCTTAATACAATGATGAAAATAGACATCACTAACAATGGGACAAATCAAAATTGCATGCCACCTGACAGGATACAATGAGACAAAATACAGCTTCACTTCTGTGGCCTTTATGCCAAAGATACATAACTTGTATCTAATCAGGAGGAAACATCAAATTTAGGGACATTCTACAATATTTGGCCTATAATCTTGAGAAGTGGCAAGGTCACAAAACCCAAGGAGAAAGACTAAGGAACTGTTCCAGATTGAAGCAGACTAAACAGACAAGACAACTAAATGCAACAATTGATTCTGAACTGAATTCTTTTGCTATAAAAGACATTATTGCGACAATTAGCAAAACTTGTATGGTTCTGAAAGAGGACAGCCACTACCACCTCCTGGGCTAGGAAGAGGCTGCAAACATATGCTGATAGAGGCCATATAATAAGATAAATACCTGAAACAACTTATGTGTAAAATAGGGAGTGAGGCTGCTTACCTGATACACCACTTAGTGAGCATATACATCATCTATGGCATGCAAGCCTAGAGTGGCAAGATCATTCCATTTTTTCAAGAGAAACCGAAGATCCAGATTTTTATGTGAATTTTCCCAATGTTTAAAACACTCAAAAGGGCCAAACAAAATATGTCTGTCGGCTAAATTTGAACCACAGCTGCTTCTGGCCTAGACGCATGTTTCCCAAACTGAGGCCTAGGGATAAAAGGAAACCACATGATATACATGGAACATATTCTTGGGAGCCACAATTTATCCCAAGAGTTTGCCTGGAATTTTCTGGGACAGGGGATATTTCTATTTCCATATTTTTAAAATGTTATATTGTGGAGTAGAATGCAAAGTTCATATGATTTTTAAAAACTTTTCAGTTGAGAGTAGTTTCAAGCTTACAGAAAAGCTGTAAGAACAAGAATAGTACAGAGTATCAATGGTTATTAACAAATTCACCTACTTTTAACATTTTACTCACATATTTTATTTGCACTCAAGCATCCTCCCATCCTCCCTCGCTCCCACCCTCTCTGTATGTGGCTATGTATATATACATGTTTATATGTAGATATATAAAACACATATGCATATCACACAATTTTTCCTCAACCATTGGAGAGTAAGTTACATATATCATGGCCCTTTTTCCCCTAAAAAAACTTCAATGTATATTGCTTGAGAATAAAAATATTCTGTTACATAACTTTAGGATAGCTATCAACTTCAGTAAATTTAATACTGATGCAATACTTTTACCTAATCTACCACCCACTTTCTCATTTTGCCAAGTGATCCTTGCAGGGTGTCCAACCTTTTGGTGTCTCTGGGCCACACTAAAAGAAGAGTTGTTTGGGGTCACACAGTAAATACACAAACACTAACAAAAACTGATGAGAAAAAAACAAAACAAAACAAAAAAAACAGTCTGTACATAACTGTGATGATATCCACCACCACAGATAAGCGAAAAAGTTCTCACAAAACAACCCCAGTAATTATGCAGTGGCCCTTTCCGTAATCTTTTAAAATCGATGAGCAGATCCCAAGTTTGTGGTCACTAATATAGAAAAGGTACATATATAAGTAATAAAACTTAATATAAACCTTAGTAATAAAACCAAGTAATGTTTTAAGTAGATTTACGATTTTGTATTGGGCCACATTCATAGCCATCTGGGGCCACCCGTGGCCCGCGGGCTGGACACCTCTGCTTTACAGCATTAGCCCCTGTAATACAAGATCCAATCTAGGATCAAGTACTGTAAGTAGCTGTCATGTCTCTTTAGTCTCCTTTAATCTGGAGCATTTCCACAGCCTTTCTTTGTCTTAATTTTTTTTTTTTAAAGTACAGTCTCTTCACCCTTTTAAAAAATAGGATGTTACCCAATTGGATTTCAGTGTTTCCTCGTGATTAGATTCAGGCTATGCATTCCTGGCTGGAGAACTACATAAATGATGTATTCTCAGGGCATCACATTCAGAAGCACACAATGTCCACTGGTGCTATTTATTTTGATCATGAACTCAAGGTGTTATCTGATTTCACCACTGTATAATGTTACTATTTTCCCTCTTGCAACTAATAAGCAATATATAGGGAGATATGCTTAAGACCATGCAAACATCTTGCTCATCAAAATATCCCGTAGATTTAACATCAATGATTGCTATCTGAAACAATCCTTATTGTAATGGCTGCAAAATTATCATATAAATTTTTAAGCTAAATAAACTCCAAGTTTTGGCTACACTCCCAGATCCCTTAGGTGCAAGCGCTCAGTCTCCTGCACTTTAGGAGCACCACAGTGCAATGGTATGTGCGCAAGACTAGAATAGTCAGGCCCAGCTTCCAGGGAAAAAAACGTGTGCTTGAGCCATGCCTTAAAGACTAGATCCATTTTAAGTAGCTAATGAGGGGGAGAATGGGTCAGGAAACAAACTGCATCAGGAAAGCTAGAAACACAATAAGGTGAATTATTTTGCAAAAAAACAAAAGGGGGGGGAGAAAGTAAATAACACACCCCATTCTGTAAGTTTTGTAAAACCACGTTTCTGCATACTGAGTTTACCTCAATTAATCTGATGCTAGAACTACAGATATATTTTTGCTCCTATTGATATGAACTACATTCTAATTATTATATTCAGATTCTAAAAACTTCAAAAACAGAGAACACATTTCGTTATAACTATTTCAGATTGTTCATCCCCCCATTCCACATATATTGTCAGCCTCTTACCTCACCTCTCAAAGACAGGGATCAGCCATTAGAAGTGTATCTTTCCTCTGTTACCCAGAGTAGGAAATAAATTTTACATTGCAATTCGAAAGCAAAAATATGAAACTGAAAAGTTTCTTGAAGCAATATCATGTGAATCACCAATGTTTTATAATCTCTTTTCCTTTCCTACTCCTCCTCATCCTTTTTAGCACTGGTCTTGACCCCAAAGAAATCGACTTTTAAATCCATAATAATACATCATACATGAGATTTGCACTTGAAAAACACCACCCCAGAACCTGACGCAGAGCTCTATCAGACTGCCAACAAAATTTGGAACAAAGTTTTCACTCATTTTAGGTGAAATGAGAAAAATAAGAACAATATAATGAATTATTTAATGTTTAACATAATGAGTTTTTAAAGGACTGAATTCTGAGATTGTGTATGATAATTTTTTTAGCCTTCAAAGTTATTTCTCTTATGAAATAATGGTAAAGGTTATAAGTTGCAAATTATATACTGGTCCCCTAATTTCTTCCCCAAATTTTATTGGATCAAAAATTGCCATTGCTCTGCTATGAGATTTCCAAGACAACATAAGAATTTCAGCCTTCAACAGGTTTGTACTTTGGCTGGAGAAATGAGACTTACGGTAATTCTAACACTTGTAGTAATTATTTATACCTTGTAAGAAGAGATATTCTGTGATAAGTACCTGAAGAATGCTCCTATGTTAAAAGTTCAAGGGTAAAAACTTTTGGCTGGGAATGACAGGAACAAGTAATGAAAGGTTTTTAGAAAGGAATATCTGAGTTGGGCCTTGATGGGTACTGAGAATAGTTACAGGGATGAAAAATACCAACCAAATTTGGGAACAAGAAATATGTCATTTTGGCCAGAATATATTAAGACTGCAAAAAGAAATAATGGAGGACCTTGACAACAAGGCTAGAGTATTTAAAGTTAGTCATTAAGGAAGGGAGTAAGCAATCTGAGAGTGAATGGCACAATCAAATCACTGCTTTAGGAAAGTTATCTGAAGCTCCCCACCCTCTACAGTAAATCGAACAGGTGGAGATTCTTGAGGCTATCAATAATCAAAACATGGAATAATAAGTATTTGAACTATGGTGTTGAAAAATGCAAGGAAGGGATGGAAAAAAGTGACAAGAATTGACAATCTTAGAAGAGATTTTAAAGTGGTAGACAAAAATGGAAGGGAATCAAACATGATTCTGAGATTTCAATCCTGGGTGATACTTATAAACAGTGGAAAATAAGAAAAAGAAGCTAAGTTAGAGGAAGAACAGTTCTGATTCAGGTACATTAGAGCTGATGTACAGATAAATTAAGAAAAGTCAGTAATGGGGTAGAGAAAAGAATACTGGACTCCATCAGAAAAATCTGAGTTCAAGTTAAAAAAAAAACAAAAAACTGTCAGGATCCAATGGGGGGGGGGGGGACCAGAGAGCAAACTTTTATCTATAGTATGATTTTAACTATGTAAAAAAACTAGGCATAGAAGACGCTTAAAAACAATTACATCAACATATTAACGTCAAATGCATACAGATGAGCTAGAAATAAGATAATTTATTTTCTTTATTCTTTTGTACTGTTTTAATTATTTAAAATAATAAAATAACAAACCTGACAAACTAGTCTCCACCACTCCCCTCCCCCAGTAAAGTAAAAGAAAAAAATATGAACTCAAATAGTCTTTTTTAAGAAATTGTAAACTCTGTGAACCTCGGTTTCCTCACCTATGTAAAGGAAACAACTTCTCTCCCCAGGTTAATTAGATGAGATAAAGCTTTCTGTAAACTACACATCAATAAGCAAAGTTAAGGCATTACAACAGTCTGAGACAGCTGAAACTATAGTACACAGAATTGGAAATATACTGTAGATTGGGAATCTTCCACACTGAGGCAATGGTTGATGAGGTAAATTATTTCCTTACTTTTTATAACATCTTATATTTCATGTTTTAAAATCAAAATTTTCTTCTCAAATTTTCTTATGCACATTGAAATTTTACATGTTATAGAAATGGACTCATATACATGAAATTATTAATATAGAGTATTTTTACCATGTGTTATTCAAACTTAAGCAGAAAAAACTCTAGCAATATTATTCCCTAATATTTGAACTGCTAAATAAATTACTTCATTGTTTTAAAAAGCCAGGTTCTGTAGAGATAAATTTAGCAATCTCCAAATGTTCTCTCAGAAGTTACATGCTTGAGCCCTGGCTGGCGTAGCTCAGTGGATTGAGCTCGGGCTGCAAACCAAACTGTCGCAGGTTCAATTCCCAGTCAGGGCACAAGCCCGGGTTGTGGGCCAGGTCCCCAGTGGGGGCCACGCAAGAGGCAACCACACATTGATGTGTGTGTCTCTCTCCCTCCTTCCCTTCCCCTCTCCAAAAATAAATAAATTAAAAAAAAAAAAAGAAGTTACATGCTTGATACATTAATGGCACAGGATTCTAAATGGTGCTTCCCTCCTCATGCTTAAACATCTCTAAATAATCTATTTAAAACCAGATAGTGGGCTCCTAAAAGGCAAGAAGCCTGTCATAGATTGTCCTTCCCATAAAAACAACCAAACATAGTACTGGTCACAAAATAGGTGTTAGCCTACACTCATGTAACTCTAGCTAACTCACGTTATAGATGTTGTATGGACCATGTAAGAGTTACTACTCCTGTTGCGTTATATACCTAACTCAAGCCTGTATCATCAGCCCTACAATAGGCAACCTATAAGTAATTAAATGTTAAGAAAAAAATTCCCAATAATGTTATTATATGATAAACATTTTTATGTGACTAAATATATAAAGAATGCTTTGGACTAGATTAATATGTAAAAAATCATGGACTGCATTGTTCCTTTAAGAAAGCAAGAGTAATTGAGAGAAGAATCGTAGTTCTAATACTGTAATAGGAAAAAGATTGTTTTCTTAAAACTTTTCACAAACTGAAGTATACTGCTACTATTTGTTCACATACCCTGTACCCAGAATGTTATGTTTCTTATATATACTAACCCTACAATTTCATTCATTACAATTTTTCTTTAAAAAAGTTTTTGAGATTTGTTCTTTTTCTTTAATTCTTCGGAGCAGAAACACTTAAAACTGACATAGTTAACTGTGTTGTCTTTAAAATATAAGAACTTGTTAACCTCCAGTAAATTCCAACGTAAAACTCTTAAAATGAAAGCCTTTATTACGAAAAAAAGGATGTTTAAAAAGACTAGGCATTAAATGCACCTATCCCCTGTCTTATGAAAATTAATAAAAAAGCCATGTCAACCGCTTCCCACTTTTGAACATATACCTGAGATTTAAAATATATACTGTTTATACAATTTGTAGATGTGTATATATGTATATAGTGATTTACAAACAGGACATCAAGATAGATTGTTTAGGGTACTTGCCCCCACACTAAGTTTTTAAAAAATTGTTTCCAAAGTGTTCCCATTTACCATAATTCATAAACTAAAGGATACTAGCCTAAGGGAAATTCCAGAGTACAAGCACCTGCCAGTCAAGTTGCCTGAAGTTCATCAGCTGCAGAGATTAAAAGCATCCTTTAGCTGTTTGTATGTAAAGTTATACAGCTGGTCTATGCTTTCAATGTGGCGCATATAACATAGCCAATCAATTAACATTCCTCTCAATGATTTCAAAAACCACTACACACAGTTTTAATTGCCATTAGATATTTTATAAAATGCACATAAGTGTATTCCTTATCTAAACACTCAACAATCAAGGGTACAGTTTAAATTTTAAGTTTTTCACTTACAAAGTGATTCATCATAAGATCCCCTTAAATATCAGTTTCTCTAAAACCATTCTGTTTATAAAGCACTTAACTTTTCCGCTTATAAAAATACAGTTTTTTTCATTTTTTTAAGAACCCATCTAGCACATACACTTCCCTGAGAATAAATAAACGCTTTTAATACTTGTGACCTCAGAAGAACTTCACATGTTTTGAATTCTTGTTTGGTTAAATAAAAGTTTTTAAACATCTACTAGAATACAAGTGCGTGCCTTTACATTCATGGCTGTCCTAATAAAATAAAGATCAATGTAACTCTCCGCTCTTGACTAATGAACTGCAGGGAACAGAAACAAGCAATTTGGCAGGAGCTGAGCAAAGCTCTGTTTAAAGGCTACCAGTAAAATATACCAGCACAACCCCACCCCCACCCCAATCCTTTAAGGTTTCAATTAAGATGGGGCCTAGTTTTACTCTTACAAGGAGGGGGCAAAAAGAGAAAGCACAGTGCTCCCACTGAGAAGTATCTTCATCAGGAGCAGCTTCAGAAATACTCCCTCTGCTGACACAGGTTCCTCTCTTTAGGGGTTAGCATCACCCCTGTTCCTGATCAACACTATAGCTAAAGAAAGGAAAAGGTGCACCAATGTACCACCCCAAGGATGGCATCAAATGAGTAAGAAAACACCCAATATTGGGGTGAGCTCTAACAATCTTTATGAAACATGGGAACCCTAACTGAAATCCATCATCTTTCATTCTCTCACATAAGTTGCCTCATGAGATGGTAAGAAGGCATACAGTTATTTAACAAGGTATATCCACAATGTCAAAATAAACCTTAGTGCCCCAACTGGTGAGGACTTCCTCAAAACACTTCCAGAAGTCCCCAGAACCAACAGGAGAGTAGAACAACAGCTAATTCTACTGTGAGTACCAGCGACTCCACCATTCCTATTGGCCGAGGAGCCAACAGGGCAGACAGTTCCTTCTCCCTGCCTCCCCCAACATCCCTAAAGACATTCAATTTTGGCCCTGTACATGACCACCCATTTGTGGACTATACAAGACAAGTTGTTCAGTCCAATGGAATTAGCAAATAGATTGGGACAGGAGGCCAAAAAAAAAAAAAAAAAAAAAAAAGAGGCAGTGAAAAGTTGATGCCCCTTTAAAAAGAGCCCAAGGATGAAAACAACCTCACTATGTAAGGAATTGTAAGACATCAAAGGTTAGATAATGGACAACAGGTGCCTTTGGGGAGGAAAGAGTAACACTCAGTTGCCTATTTTAGGATTTCACTCTAGACACACTCTAATGTGTGCTTTTTTTCCCCCCTCCCCAGAGAAAGGACCAAAATTACGGTTTTTCTAGTTAATACTTATGATGAGTCCATTACTCTTGGATTTTTTTTTTTTTTTACTTTAGATTTAAAAAAAAATCCATCTAATCCCACATGTCTGAATAAAGTATTGCCCATGGCCAGATCATGTACTGATCCATGAACATGAACCAACTTAGGATTTATTATCATGAAATGTAAAAGTAAGGCGTCTGAATACAAGCTACCTCCAAATATAATACTCAAAATACAAATCCAGTAGCAGGTATCACATAACTGCAGTATCAGCCAAAGCAGAAATGTTTCTCTCACCATCTTAACAACTGAGCTCAATCTTTACAGTAACCAGATTTCAGTGGCCTCAAAGAACAGTAATTCCAGACACAGGTTATAGGGCCCTGAGTACCAGCCTCGAGTTCTGATTCCCGTAGCCAGTTACAAAATTTACTACCTTTATTTGGGTGAAAGGGGACACAAAGGATACTTGAGCCTACTTAATAACCTCTCCCTTTCTCCATTCCACAAACACAACATATTCCAAAAATGGAGAATCCTTTCTTTCCCTGATAGAGGCCCCCTTTCCTATGCATTCATTAGGCAGGATTACTCCTCCGGAGCACGCTTGCAGAGCAAGAAAATACTTCTGCTTTCATTCCTCTTAAAGAGGGTCCCCCAACACAGATACACCTCTTCCTTTTCTGTATTAGGCAAATGATGCTTCAGTTTTTCTGCTTCTCTCCACCTCTGCAAAATGTTCAGAGAAGTGAAGGGAAGTTGTCAGTTACTGGGAGATGCAAGAAGTCTCCAAATTTAAAGTGAAGACTTGGGGGGGAGTGCACCCTTCCTGAGAAGGAACGGGGTCCCTACACTAAAAGGGAGCCTCTGCGTGGGTAAGGGGTGTCCCTACTCTGAAAGAGAGTTCGGGTGTGGAAAATGGGAGGAATATCGTACCGTGAAGAGGGGTCAGAGTTTGAGAAGGGATGTCCCAACCATGAAGGTGGTTCTGTGGGGGAGCCGTGAGCGTATGGGGAGAGGTGTACCAGCTACTGGGGCCTCTCTGAAAGAAGGGGTTCTCATTTTGGGGAAAGGAGGGCCAGGCACTGAAAGGGGGGGGGCGCTGAGAGGAAAGCAGGGTCTTACACTGGAGGGCTGGGCAAGGGGGGAGGGGCTCTGAATCCACCGGAGCCTGAAGAGGGGCGGCAGCCTCGAGGGGAACATGTGCAGCTCAACTACTGGCATCCCGAGGGGCAGGGTGGAGAACAGGGCCTGGGCTGTATGTGGTAGGAACAAGGTTTCGACCGTGCGCAGGAGAGGGAGGATTTCCCTACCGTACTCACCGAGGCTGCCGGCGAAACCGTCCATCTTGCGGGGAAAGCGCCGGGCTCGGGGCTCAGCGGGGCGGGCACTTCATTCAGCGGACCGACAGAGTGGCCGACGCTGAGCCTGACCCGCTCGCTCTTTCAGTCACCCGGTTCGGCTCCCAGCCTCCGCCCCCGTTGCCCTCCTGTCCGTCGGTCAGTCCGCCCACCTCGGGGTAGTTAGTCGCGGCTGCCAGGGCCACTTCTCCGTCAGGTTGAGAGCCGCGCCGCTCCGCCGCCCGGCCAACCTCCCTCCCAGGCAGCAGCCGCGAGCGCCCCTCCGCGCCCCGCCCCCGCGCCCGCGCACAGCGATAGCTCCGCCCCCGCGCACGCCGTCACGTTTCCGACTCCGCCTCCCACGTGACGATACGGAGGCGGGGTCTTGGCGACCCTGCCTTCTTACCTTGTCTCCGCCGGGGATTCCTACAGTCTCACGCGGAGTTGGTGGTTTCGCTTGCGTGGCGGGCCTGCTGAGGACGTACGACTTGGGTCTTGAAGCTGGTTGGGAGTGGGTGGGGATAAAGGAGGGACCTCCGGGATTTGATCCACACGAAAGGATTCTCTCTCTTCGCATCCCTTGGGGAGACCAAGTCAGGAGCACCGCCCCCCACCCCCCAACCAGGAGATGGTCACTCTCTTTATACTGCTAGGACACTAAAGAGGCAACTGAGTGCGGGAAAGGATCCCTTCTGACCCTGTTGGATGAAGGACAAATAGGGGAGAGTCTTCTTGACTAGCTCAAGACCACCACAGCTACAGCCACAGGACCCAAGACAACCAGAAGCAAGGAATATTAGTGCTGGACAGGACCCAACAGTTCAATTTGCCTCCCCTTTAAGTTGGACACTGAGCCTCAGAAAGGACATGACCTGCCCAAGGTCATGGAGCCTGATAGAAGCAGAACAAGAACCCAGGCTTCTAAACTGCTGGCGTTCTTTCGACAATACCAGGGATGTAAAGCAAACCCTTATAGGGCAGATCAGAGTATTGCCTACTAGGGAACTTTAACAAAGTATTGAAATGAAGTTGGGCCTAAAACTCCATGTGACTCAAGAGGTGACTGTCAATCCACTAAATGTATTTGGGGACCTCACTTTATTCATTTGCAAATGGGAGGACTGGACTTATAACCAAAACAATAAGCATACACAGCCTTTATCTTACTCCTCCCTCCCCCATCCACCCCTCTTCTCCATCCTTTTAAAGACCTTCCCATGGTTTCCAAAGTCCCTACTGGGACCTGGTTGTGTGGATCAGAGTAGTAAAAAGAACTTAAGATGCTCAAGAATTAAATTTATCTACACAATAATAAAGAACTGAGGGGAGAATAAGTCATTCTACAGAGAGTTGCAGGAGAGAAGAACAGAATGAAGAAGGGAGATGAGAAATAAGAGGTAATTAGTGGGGGGAAGTGGAGACAACGGTACTTGAACAACAATAAAAAATAAAATAAAATAAAAATTAAAAAAAATAAGAGGTAACAACTGTCATAATGAGAGGGACTGAGAGGAATTAGGTAGTTGAAAGACTTGTTAAACATTGTGTTGCTGCCTTGCAGTATACTTTTTCCCTTTGATGCCTCTTTAAAAAATCTTCCCTAAAAATCTAAATTACTTTCACTTCTTTTTTGGATACGAAACCTGCATGTTTTCTGAGTGCCATATTTATGTGGAGACTGGCCATAAAGCAGCCAAGATAAATTTAGGTTACAGACTAAAAGATAAATTCAGGTTACAGAAAAAATAGTGCCTAAAGTTTCCTCCTCCAAAATGAAATTATTTACCCAAAGTTTCCCGTACTATGGACATTTTCATTCGTGTAAGTTTCTGTTAAGTCTGACCACTTAATGTTTAAGAAGGCCTTTATTCTGACACCTGCTGCTCTGTGTCTGCATGCAACCCTCTCTGTCATGTCAGTTAAAAGAATAGGAACTTGCCTTGATATATGGATATGTATTAGTAGTAGTAGTAGTAGTATTTTAATCCACACCTGAGGATATGTTTTTATTGATTTTAGAGAGGGAGAAAGGAAGAGAGAGAAAGAAACATCAATGTGAGAGAAACATCCATCAGTTGTCTCCTGTACACCCCCCGACTGGTGATCAAACCCTCAAACCTGCAATCTAGCTATGCGCCCTGACCGGGAATTAAATCTGAAACCTTTTGATGTAAGGGACAACCAGGGCTATATGTATTATTTTTAATCCAGAAAAGGATCCACATTTTGTGAGGCCTGAAGGTTTTACTATTTGTGGGGCTCTTTTGAGAAAAATGAATACAAAAATTACAAATACAAATTAGCATAAATGGAGTATTTATTTAGACTGAGAAAATAAATGAGAATAAATTACACATTTTTAAGAAGTCTGTAAATACTACAGACACAAAATTGAGAGATACAACATTTAATTAACTGCCTAACATATCCCCAGTGCTTTTTTCCTAAATCTCTTGGCTGTATACTCTTTGATTATCTCTTAATATAATGGGTTTTTTTCTTAATAGATACCCTTTGCTGGGATCCTGCTGTATGACAGGTTTTGTACCCAAGTGCTTTATACACCTAACCCCATTTCAATGTCACAGCAAGCCTAGGAGATCAGTATTATGAATGTGACAGTGATTTTAAAAATAACTTTTTAATAGAATAAAAAGATAATTTAGTTTTTAGTTTCTAGCAGGTTAATCTTTATTATTGATAGCTGGGATGTGTAAAAAATCACTTCATATGTATAGTGCAGACTGTAGTATTGCTTCAGAAGTTCTGATTGATTCTATTTCACATGATGCCCATTTTTCAAAAGAAATAAAATATATGGTGAATTTTAAATTATGCATACTACATTATTAAGTATATTCCCGACAGGAGAGAATTTCCATTGTGGTTCGACATCAACGAGAACCGAAATCTCCTTACCCTTCACTTACAATTACACATATCTGGTGATTAGAAGAGTTTTCCCTAGACTCGATTCTGGCTCGTGTTTCAAACCTTGTTTCTCCCACACTACCCACATACTTAAAGTGCCAGCCATATGTTCGTATCACATTATAACCTCTAGCCCCGCACCTCCATGACAGGATCTTAGGGGTCATCAGAGTATTCCTGGAATCCATTGCTAAATGAAAACAGACAGCAATAACTTAAGTGTAAGTGGGACTATAGTGGGAAGGCACCCTAGCCTACAGCCTTGGAAGAAACCCATAGAGCTTATTTCATAAAGCATGCCTATTTTAGTTACTTTTATTTTTACAAGAGTAATCCATGCTCATCCTAACTAGTGAAGCCAACCAAAAGGTTTTTTATTTAAAGGCAAGGACATCCGTGAAATAAAAGCTCAATCAGAAAAAGAACAAATAGATGGAGAAATGCAGCAGTCGTGTGTCCAAAGTAATTCCAGAAGCCTGATGGGATAGGTATTATGATGAGTAAGGAAAGTTCTTCACTTAAATCTCACTGTTCTTTCCAAGGACTCCCTTGTCCATTGTACTCCTTGGCCCCTGTCTTTGCTGTTCTGCAAAAGGGTGTTGGGAAATGTGCCTTCCCTACAGACTACTCAACTCACTTCCTACTGGTACAAATATGAGATCCAAACCTTATTTCCAACTCAAATGATGAAAGGATTTGTTCGACAACATGATCCCTCAAAAACGTATGGGCCTCTGACTTGTTTACTTCTAGTCAGCAATATGTGCCAATAACCACACCCAAAGTTCTTTCCTATATATGATTCTCAAGCACGATTTACATCTTTGCTTTCCTTCCCAGTTACTCTTTGTCTCTCTCAATCTAATAGGGGGCTATCTTCAGGCCAGCAGACTTAGATGAGGAGACCACGCTCTTAATCAGATCATTGCTGTGATGCTGGGTCTAAATGGACCTTACTCAAAGTTTTTAATATTTTGTATTATATTTGGGAATCTAGAAATAGTCAGCTTTCTAATCTTTCAGCCCTCAACTTTCTGGACTTTTCCTTAATTCTCTTTTATTTCTGCTTGCAAATCAGTGCATTCTTGCTTGAGCTTTTTCTTTTTCTTCAATGCTTTACTCAAGTTAGCAAACAGTAGCCAACACACACCATTACTCTCTTTCCCAAAACTTCCTCTAGAGCTATAGGCTTACTTATGCAAGTAGTGTGCCACCTTCTAAGTTGTCACAAGCAACAGTTGTAACAAATCTTTTACCATGACATAACAGTAACTCAACCTCCAATCTGTTTCCACACCATTCCTGACCCAATGAGGAATTCAAGGTCACATGTTTTAGTTCTTTTGTCCTTATAACAGCGTTCAATTTTAAGGTTTCTTTTTCTTTAGTAGTCAAGACAGGCTGACTGCTATTGCAAATAATCCCAAATTTTTCGTTGGTTTAATATAAGAGAACATTTTCACTCTTATCAGTACCCAAAGCAGATCATCAAGGCATTCAGCTTCATGAAGTCATTCAAGGACCCAGGTTTCTTGTGTCTTGAACTCCACTTTTTCAGCCAGTGAATAGAAGTAGTGGTTGAAGAACATGGAGAATCAATCAGGAAACTTTTTTTGTTCTAGGCACGGAAGTGTGTATCTCTCTTTTATCCACAGTCATAGGCCAGAATTGAGTTGCATGACTACATTTAATGGCAGGTAAGGCTAGGATATATTTTCTAACTCTGTAATTAGAAGGAAAAGAGAAACATTTTGGCGACAGTGCGCCAAACAGTAGTTTCTGCCATACTCCTCTTCATGGCACTTAAGAGAATTATAAATTTTCATTTCCTTGAGTGATTATTTAATGTGCCTTACCCATTGTATTGTACACTACAAGGGGGGTTTTTAGAAGCTAGGATAGGTAGTAAGGACATCCCAACAGTTAAGACTCTGCACACTCTGGGTTCATACTGCCTAGAGTCAAATCCCAACTCTCTACTTACTGGCTATTGAACATTAGACAAATTGCCTAATCACTCTGTGCCTAATTTTTTTCAACTGTAAAATGAGGATGATATCATTTCTATTTCCTAGAGTTACTGAGGGGTTCCAGTGTAACATGTAAAGCCTGTAGAACAAGGCCCTTTATTCCATAGAACAGTAAGTATTAGCTGTTTTTATTATCATAAGTGGGCTTGCATAGTATCTGTTTTTGCTCACCTTTATATACTCTGTGGCTCTTAAAGAATAGCTGTTCAATAAATATTTACTGAATATTTAACAAACATAGAACTCTGAAAACTAGTCAATTTGAATACATTATTTCAACTAGTGCCCAGTTGTTTTTAAAGCAGTCAGTATTAATTTTCCTGCTTTATATCTATGACATTAGATCTTAAAACTATTTAATTAGTATCATAATAAAATGGAAGGTTTAATATAAATCCCTCAAAAAGAAAACATAACTGTACATGATCATCAAACAAACACATAAAAATCCAAGTACACTAGCCAGTTACAAATTACTGGGTAGTTATTTACATCCTTCACTCTGACTTAAGATTTATCTTTAGATCACTTTCAATGCAGGACTCCCCTTGCTCTTCACTTTGGGTCCTTTAAATGCAATTTAATTCAGGTCAATGTACAATCTAATGTGTACCATTTTTCCAAGAATCCAATTATTGCAAAAGGCTAAATATTGTTATATCAAATAATTAACATTCTAAATGTTCTCGTCATGCGTAGAATCTTGACTCTATGCGGTTGCCCTCCCCTTTACATCAAGTGAGTTTATTGTGGAAGTTCAGAATGCTTGTGAAGATACACACCACTTATAGCCAAAGCCTTGACCTAAGAGAAAAATAAGACCCTATATTGAGTTCTTTGGTTTGCTCTCATTAGCTAGATCACCTTGAAAGGTAACTATAAACTCTTTTTGGCTTCTTGACTTTCTCTCCCTCAGACATTTTAAAAGTGTTATCAAGAGTAATTAAGTTGGGTTTGTTTTTTTAAGCATACTGGGCTTTCCACTCCTTTTATTTCATTGTCTTAGTGTTAGTTTAAAAACTAAATCCTATAGTCACGGAACTGTGTAGATTCCATAAAGTTATAGTCCATGTAAGCATAAGTATGATAGAGAAAAAAATGGAAATGTTTTTCTTTAGTTTTTAAAATAAAAAATTAATAACATCTGAGTGGAAGAAAAGGATTCTTTGTTTTTATTCTACATTTAACATAAGCAGTGTATGAAAAAGTTCCAAAAATTTATAAGAGGCTATATGGAAAAGATGTTCTAGCTCCTCTTAACCATAAATAATGCCTAGGGATAATTTAAAATTATTGCAAGAGAAACAAAAAAGAGCATGAGAGGATATATCCTAAAGTGTTAAAAAAAAAAAAAAGAAGCTGCCTCTGGGAAATGAAATTGATGGGGAAAAGAGAAAATAGGGAGAGATACAGGGGGTTCACTTTCATATTATTTTAATGATATAAAGGTATTCATTGTTAAAAACTATTAAAGTGCAAAAATAAAATACATTGCAGAGCATATTCATTCAGATACCCACAAATCGTATCTTTAGAGACTGATTTAAAATATCATGGTTATTAAATAACTGTTTTACCAATCTTGGCATGATCACTGTCTGTCACTAAGACTTTCTAGACTTACTGACCTCAGAAAAGAATCAAGCAATTAGCAGTGCTGTATGTAAATTCTTGGCAAGAGCTTATGAGACTGAAATCTATCCCCTGGGAACCACAAACCATGCTTCATTTAGGGGGATTTGCTGCGTGGATGCACGAGTGAGTGAATGAATGTGGACCCAGGTTGATTTTGGTAGCTCTGATGGTGCC
This sequence comes from Glossophaga mutica, assembly GCA_039655065.1. Lineage (NCBI taxonomy): Eukaryota > Metazoa > Chordata > Mammalia > Chiroptera > Phyllostomidae > Glossophaga > Glossophaga mutica. The sequence continues at coordinate 144,134,714 of CM077308.1, forward strand.
ATTCATGACTAGTAAAGAGAAGCCTGGGATGTGGAGCTGTGTTTTCCCAGTGCTGACCCAGAATTTATGACATGATGTGGGGTTTAAATTTATTGAGATTGAAGAACCAATAAAGTTTCTATGTGCTAGGGCTTCATCACATTTACTGGATGCTGGGCAAGCCTTAAAAATAATAACTGATAGTTTTCATTTCTTCACCATAACTATGTACTTTTTCCCCACAAGGAATTCATACCAGCCTTTCACAAAATTGAAATTCTTTAGGGAAGTACTGTTAAATAGCAGTGTTACAGTGGAAAGCAGCCAACCGTGGATACTCAACTCTAAAAATTAGTAACACTGGAAGTTCTTGAGACATCTATCAACAATGTAGTTTTAGCAACAAGTGATATGATTAAAGCGTTGCTACAGAAAAATTAACCTGTGGCTGGATAAATTGGAGGAGACAGTGGAAGTAGGAAATGCAATTAGGAGACTGCTACAGTGGAGTGGTAGCTACAGAAAGACCCAAGAAGAAAAAAGTTGAAGGGAAACAACAAATAAATAAGCAACAACAACAACAAAAACCCTTGCAGGCCCTGGCTGGTGTGGCTCAGTGGATCAAGTGCTGGCCTGCAAACCAAATTGTGACCAGTTCAATTCCCAGTCAAGGCACATGCTGGGTTGCGGGCCAGGTGCCCAGTAGGGGGCGCGCAAGAGGCAACCACACATTGATGTTTTTCTCCCTCTCTTTCTCCCTCCCTGCCCCTCTGTCTAAAATAAATAAATAAATTCTTGGGGGGAAAAAAACCCAAAACCACAATCTTGCAGACATGGATGACTGATTGTCCCAGAAACTAAGGGAAAGGAGGAAGACAGATTTTCAAGGTGCAACTCCCAGTGATAAAGAGAATAATGGCAGCATTAAATGCAAAAGGGAACTTTAAAAAAAAGTAGGTGATAAAGAAAAGAAAATATAGTGGGTTATGGCCATTTTTTTTGTTGGCCTGCATCAGAACCCCTTTCCTTTAATGGGAAGCTAAAGAGAATCATGTCATCTTTGGCAGTTGGGGCTCAGGCATATGATCTTAACCAATTGGAAGCCCCAGCCCAGGTCGTTTAATCTCAGAGGAATAACACAAAAAAACAGCAATTAGGGACCAACACTAGAAGGTAGTTGAAAAATTGAAGATAAGCAGTGATCATGTGTGTGTGGGGGTGGGGGGGGCGGAGAGGAAAGGGAGACAATCAGCTCCAGAGTGGCATACTCAACGAACTCCTCCTACAGGGGAAAGTTGGCAGTGCTCTCTGTGCCCTAGATTGCCTGGGCCCCTGCCCATTTTCTATGCTTGGTCCTCTAGGATCCCTGCTGACCCAGTGAGCCACCTGATGTCCTTCCAGTGAATACCTTTTCTGCTGGGGTTAGCCAGAGCAGGTTTCTGTTGTTTGCATTTGAGAATCCTGTGTGGCACAAATACAGCTTTCAGTTTTAAGCAGACTGTGCTGGTATCCTGACCAGATGCCCGGATGGAAGCCTCCAGCACACAATTCGAAATGTGGGGTTAGAGTTTAGGAGAGGGTTGGGTCTGGGAATGTAGATTTACGATACTTCTATCTAGAGCCAAAGATTTAAGCCATGGGAAATCATCAAGCAAAAAGATTTGAGAGAGAGGAAATGGGAATGAGTAGAGAATAGAAGTTGAGGGAATGCCAATCTTTAGGCAGCAAGAGAACAGGTCAAGAAAGAAGCAAAAACAGTTGCAGGAGGCAAATCATGCCAGTAGCACATCAGAGAAGCCAAAGGAGCCAAGACTTTAAAAAATAGTGTGGAAATCAGATGCTATTAAATGGTACAGAGTCCAGGGAAGACGAGCACAAAAAGTGGGGCACTCGATACAGGGATTGGAAGGCCACTGATCTTTAGAGGGTTATTTTATCATGATGGTGGGAAAAGAAACCAAGTGGCAGGGAGGTGATGACTGAGAGGGTGGTGTGACAGTGGAAGGAGAAAATATAGTCTACACCTTAAAGAAGTTTGGAAGGATTTTGTCTGTCTTTTTCATTGCCGTATTCCCAGCTCCTAGAAAAGTACCTGGCACATGACAAGTTCTCAATAAATACTTGTTAAGTGAATGGACAAGGAAGAGCAGAGGCAGGAAATCAACTTGGGTAAAGTACGGTAAAGGAGCAAATTTTTAGTATTGGGTACATCTGACAATGCTTGCAAGCCAGAGTTATCACATCCTCTCTCTCACTTCCTCCTTGGGCTGGAGAACCTGATTTCCTGGATTCGCCACTAGTTACCTGCTGGATCCTTGTCCCCCACTGCATCCCACTGCGGCCCCCTCACTCCGCTATTTAGTTTGTTTGTGCTATAAGCTAATATAATTACCATTCCTTAGATAATTTGTCATTCTTATTTGCTTTTTATTCTCAGGATATTCTATTTCTTTTACTAATTTACATTCCACACAAAGTTAAGTCAAATATTCTTCATCTATATTTATTTTGTTCATACCACAGTAGAATCTCAATAATCGATTGTGGATGACCCAATAAAACAAAATCTGATTAACTAGAAACTGAATTTTATGTGTACCATTGCATGATAGCTCAATTGCACATTTTTAGAAATTCACTACTCTATGGTCCTTTAAAATGCCAAATTTTAAATCCAATAACAAAATGATGAGATAAAGCATCAAAACATTGTAAACACAGCCCTCGCTGGCATACCTCAGTGGATTGAGCACAGGCCTGTGAATCAGAGGGTCACTGGTTTGATTCCCAGTCCAGGGCACATGCCTTGGTTGCAGGCCAGAGCCCCAGTGTGGGGCATGTGAGGGGCAACCATACAGTGATGTTTCTATCCTTCTCTTTCTCCTTCCCTCCCCCTCTCTAAAAATAAATAAAATATTAAAAAAAACATTGTAAACACATAAAAGCATACAATTTAAATAGCCTCTGATTTAAATAATAATAAAATGTAAGATGTATTCTTTTTATTCTCATTTTTTTCTCTCTCCAAAGGTCAGAAGTCTTTGAGTAAAGAACAGGCATTTAAAAAATAAATTGTAACTAGAAATTTACGAAGTCAGAAGTGGTGACATGATTGGTGTGGCTCAGTGGATTGAGCGCCTGCCTGCACACTGAAAGTCTGCCCTTTCAATTCCTGGTCAGGGCACATGCCTGGTCCCCATTTGGGGGCATGTGAGAGGCAACCTCGAGGAGATGTTTCTCTCCCTCTTTCTCCCTCCCTTCCCCTCTCTTCTAAAAAGAAATAAATAAAATCTTTTTTAAAAAAGTCGTACATGGTTCTTAAGTGTAATATACTTGGACTATAATAAAAAGATGAAAGACCTGGAGGTTTCCCATCCCTAGTTTCTGGTTCTTCATGGATGTAATTAAAGCACGTAAAGCTTTTCCAATGGATTGAAGAAGCAGTTTTTTTTTACCTGCAAACTTTAGGAAGGCAGTCTTTGCATGCCTATCATAGGTTCATCAGAGGAGTAAGCTATCTGGGCGTTACTGTATTAATTTACTTTCAGGCAGCCTGAAATTACTTTCAGAAAAAGACAGGAAGAAATATAAAATAAATAATTTGCTTCTGATCATCTCATTCCCTCGAGGTTTTTTTCTTAATAATTTCCTAATAATTTTATGTGTACGTACGTACATGTATGTGTGTCTCCAGGTAGGTGGTCAAGAAGCATTTTGTATCATTCGTCACCCTCCTCCTACTCTAAAACTTGGCTTTGCCCACACGGACTGCTTGATCAAGGTGTGAATAGTCTGTAATAGCACAGCATTTCTGGTTGCACGGACCGATGATGTTCATCAGCAAAGTCCTCCCAGCCATAGGCGGTGTTTTCCATTCTTGGGTACCTGGGGACTTGTACTTAAATGAGCAGTCATTTCCAGATAAGGCCACTCTGGCTACTTCCCTTCAATTTAGATTGTGATGGTTGAAATTTTGGGAGGATCTATGGATTTGTTAATCTATGAACTAAAATGGCATGAGATTCCCTCATACCTGAAACCTTCATTTCAAAATGGCATCATTTTTGTACCAGGCTGTGTGGTGAGACACGACCCAGGTACAGACAGTCCGTGGTGTGAGATGGGCTATTCTCACCCACGAGTGCGAAGTCATTCCTGTGGAAGAGGCTGGGGGGTTCTCAGGCCTAAAGGTGCAGGAAAGGCATCTTCTCATCAGCGTGGAGCAATAGCCATTCTCAGTCAGCTGCAGAAAACCGGCCTTGCCACGTTGGCCCTGCTGCAGGTCGAGAAATGCAGGCATGACAAAGGACATGAACAAATCACCAACAATTCTGTATAATAACAGAAATATTTAAAAAGCAGTACACATTAAAATGAGGAGCTCCACTTGCTAGAAATCAAATTGGGAAAGTTTTGTTCTTAAAATACTTTTTAGTGTAGAGGATGAGGCAGATAAACAGGTAGTCTTATATAAGGCTAATAGGTATGTAAAATGGTCAACACTTCATTTATCAAAAGCCCTAAAACGTGACTACCTTTAAATGTACAAAAATATATCTACTAAAAGGTCTCCTCACAATATTATTTTTAATGGTGCAAAGTCAGATACCACCTACAACAAGAAAGAAGAGTACAAAATGATGCTGTATGAGTTCAGTATTACAAAAGAGATGGTTTGTAAACATCGATGGGTAGGGGAGTGGGGACAAAAATCCAAAATTTTAACAGTGGCAATCTCTGGGTTGCGGGATTCTGGGTGATTATTATTTTAATCTTTGTACTTTTTCTGTCTCTACAATACACATCATTACTTTGGCCATCAGTTACTTGTTAAAAACAAGTCAAAAGAAATGTACAGCACTAGTCCAGCTTCTTTCATGATTTAAGTATGATTCAGGAGATGCAGCTAAACTTCTTGCTTGGTTTTCATATCTGCTCAGTGGAGGATTTGCAATGTCAAGTTTTTAAAGTGCAGAACAGAGAGCTCTCGTGTCTAGAGAATCACTTCCCATGAATTAATAGTCAGAGAAATTGAACAACTTGCATAGACACCTTTCCTGACCCACATGGAGCAGGGCCAGCAAAAGGGTAGATATTCCCAAGTGGACCATGCCCTACACAATCTTGCCCATGTTGGGTGCTAGAGACTTTTAGTTGCTCATGGTTATCCTTGAACTGAGGGGTGCACTTAAGGGAGAGCCAGGACAGATGGTGTAAGCACATCACTTGTAACATTCCTCCTATGGCTATGACGTTGAGTCCACCCTGAAACTCTTCATGTTATAGCAGGCATTAGATAAGTCAGTCTGGTTCTGTAAGTGGTCTCCATGCCCCCATCACATTTTCTGGTTACTATTCCCCATAATTATATTTAAAGTCATAGTCACTATGTTATGTAACCTGGCATATACTGAGAGCCAGGATGCTTACTTGTAGGGGTAACTTTGAGTCAGAGACAAAGCTTTCCCTCAATTATGTTGCCAGAAGATGGATCATTTCACTTTACCTTCAAAGAAGAAAGGGGAGAATTAAGAATGAGCTCCCTTAAGGGAAGCTAGAGAGTTCTTCCTGTAAGGAATATTTATGTTTCCTCACAGCCAAACCTGCTAAAAAAAGACTATTGTATAGGTAAAGAAAAGCAATTGTTTTGACATTAAGACATATTTTTGTGGTGAAATCCCTTGGTAACATGCAAATGCCTTCCTGTGTTGGTCACCTTCAGCCTCTTTAAATGAGCACAGTTCATCCCCCAAATGTGCAAATTACCCCATGAAGATGGAGTAAAATAGACACCCATAGTGGCTATGGTGTTTTTCTGGTACCATCTTTCCAGTGGGCAACTTGTCAATCTATATAAAAATTCTAAAACCATTCATACTGTGTCCCAGGAAAAATACTCTTCTGAGAACTTATCTCGAGAAATAATTTTTAACATGCAAAGTCTATGTAAGAATGTTCATTGCAGTGTTATTTACAAAAATAAAAAACCGAAGGAAAAAAAAGTCCCATGATTGGAATTAGTTAAATCATAGTATAATCATAACCATGTGTTACTAGGAGGCCATTATTCATTATGTACTTGTTATGTACTTGAATAATATGTAAGGCTCAAGATATAAAGTTAAGTGAAAAAGAGATACTACAAACACACACCACACACATCTGTGTATATATGGGTAACCCTCACTTTTCAAAAGTTTGAGCTACGCCACTTTGCTTTTACAAAAGACCTACTATAGTACCTGTTTTCAAAAACCCAAAGAAATCCAAAGAGGATTTTCACTTTTACAAAAAAAAGGGTGAAAAGCACAAATAGCTTTCAGCATTTGTTTTGCAACAGCTATTATCTGGGCAGTGCCCACCAGGAGCAAGGAGAATGGTCCTGCCAGCTCCTTCCCCGGGAGCAAGCGCTGCAGCTCTGATCTGTGGCTGTGAACATCTGTGCTTTATCTTGATTTATTTTGTGCATCTGTTAGCAAGATGTGTCTTAAGGTATCAGGAAAGCCTAAGAGAGCTCATAAAAGTGTTTACACTTAGCTCAAAACTGGATGTTATTAAGCACATTTGGTATGATTTGGTAGATTACTTTTTGGGTCTGGGAATGCTCAAAATTTTTTCCATATAAATTAATGGTAATTGTTTCTTCACTTTATGCCATTTTGGCTTCAAAAGTTTTCATAGGAACAGTGTTTTCAGATAGCAGGGGATATCCGTATACACACACAAACATGGGTGTTTGCTCTATCTATCTATCTATCTATCTATCTATCTATCTATCATCTATCTATCAGGAGAGAGAAAGATAAGAGACTAGATTGTCCAGCCTTACTGGATTACCTTCTTTTCATATGCATATCCTATAACTCATTGCTCCATCTTGTATGACCACAAGTTCAATCATCTCTCCAGATATTTTTGAACACCTCCAGCAGTGTTTACATATCCAGCAATCCACACTTGTTTCCAGTGGTCACCTCACACTCAGCAAGCCTGCTCCAGGGCTCTCTCCCAATCGCCTCTGGCAGCTCTTAATGGCTTTTCCAGCTGACTGTCACTCTCTGATATCTACCTTACGTGAAACGTGAAAACCTTCTTTCTATTTCCCAAGAAGCAGCTGACCTACAGCTGCAATTTTAACAAACTTTAGGAAGACTTATGGATTACATAAGAAAATTACAGTGCAGAAAAAGAAATTTTAAAAGTGGGTATTGATATCACTGCTCCTAAAGTTCCCCCTAAAGGCTCTTTCCAGGACCTCCCAGTGGGACTATCATAGTCCTACTTGTTAGCCCTCAGCTGGCTGCTGTGGCGCTGGAACCTGTCCTACTGTCCTGCATGGAGTCTCCTCTTGTACTCTTGGTACAAGTTGTGGCCCCCCAACTTCTCATTTCTGACCTTCAACAGAGGAAACAAGACATTGCAATTACATGCACAGAGGTATACCCACCCCCAATCAAAGTGGCTGTTTGTATCATTAAACAGAAAACTCAGCATCTCCATCTAAAACATCTGCATTTAGATTCTTCTACCAGTTCAGGATGTCCCCCAAAGCAATTGGTTGCCACTTCTTTTGGATCCTCAAGAACAAAAAAACAGTTGTCACTAAAGACAAAGTCCACTTTCCATCCTTAGAACATTCAAGAAAAAATTCAAAAAAAATTAGAATACAGGTTCAGATACATAATAACAACAAATAGTAAACAAGTTTGCACCATGTACCAGGCCCTATACTAAACACCTAAAACATATATTACCTTATGAAATCTTCATGAGACCCCTCAATGGTAAGTACTATCACTAAGATCTTCATATGAATTAGAAAATTAAGACAGAGAGCAGTTAAATAATTTGCCCAAAGTCATAGAGCCAGAAAATGGTGAAGGAAGGCCATAGCCAGCTAGTCTCATTGTAGAGATTTAACCACTCTTAGCTATTACATTATAGTGCCTCTCAAAATTGGAGGAAGGACATAACTGGAAAGTAAAGGAAGGAAGGAAGTATTGCAAAATGGTGACTTGATTTTGTGTGTGTGTGTTTTTCAAATTGCCTAAAAGGAACTTTATCTTTAGAATTAAGAACTAGAGTATCCATATCTGTAAAATCTATATTCGTATCCACATCTGTGGCTGCAGTCACGCACCATATAAAGACATTTTGGTTAATGACAGATGCATATGTGATGATGGTCCCATAAGAATATACGATAACAGAGCTTAAAAATTCCTATCGCCCTGTGACACTGTGGTTGATGTAACTTCACAGCACAACACATTATCATGTCTTTGTGGTGATGCTGGTGTATATGTAAGGCTGTGTTTATATGTATTCTATAAAAGTATAGCACATACATTATGTACAGTACATAATACTCGATCACTATAATAAATAACTATGGTACTTGTTTATGTACTTACTTTTCTGTTATTTTAGAGTGTACTCTTTCTACTTATAAAAAAAGTTTGCTGTAAAACAGTATGCCCTGTTATGCTGGCAGCAGCCTCATTCATCTCATGTTTATGTCTATTGACTATATCGCTTTCTCTTGTACCTGAACTTGATTTAATCTCATGTGGTTTTATACAGCAACACGCCACACAAGCTTGTAGCCTAGGTATGTAGTAGGCTAGACCATCTATGTTTGTTTGTGTTCTATGATATTTGCACAGTGAAGAAATTGCCTAACATCCTATTTCTCAGACCATATCTCCATTGTTAAGCAGCGCATGATTGTATATCTGTGAATGTGTTTGGGAGAGAAACAAAAAGCTTCTCTGGGCACCACGCATTCATCTTCCTAATTCACACCGACCTTTCCTGTTTAACCACCATAGTAGACCTCTTTTCTCTGAAAAACACCACTGGCTTCCACAAGTAGGGCCCAAGGGGACTACCTTTATGCTCTGTGACCTCATGCATTGACTGTATTTGACTGAACTTACTAGACCACGTAATTCACTTTGGGCCAATACAATTTTCTTACCTGAAGATTTCTATTGGAATCGAGAGCTAGCTAATCAATCTGGGTTAGTCTTGAGGAAATATATAGTCAGAGTAGGTTAACTATTATAACAATCAGTCCCCAGATTTCAGGAGCTTAAGCTTATTTCTCAATCATATCACAGTGCAATATAGGTCATTGGAGAAGGGGAAATGCTGTGCCCCACACATTTTATCAAGTACCCAGGCTCATTCCATCTAGCGGCTCAACTATTCTCTGAGGACTTAGTTAAAGGAAGAGGGAGAGGATGGAAGGGTGCAGAGTATGTCTTTTTTTTTTTTAATTAGGCCTAGAAATGGTATGCATCACTTCTGCCCACCTTCCACTGACCTAACTCATCGCCTGACCCTATAGAACCATGAAAGATGCTGGGAAATATCATCTAGTTGTAGACCCAGAAAGAAGAGAACTTGGGTAAATGACCGTCTATTTAGTCTCTGTCACAACATTTAAGTTTTGACTGTGGGTTTCATAGTCTCTTTCTTATGAGCATGAAAAAGTCAAGAAAGCTGATTTGTAGAGACAAGAATGAAGCAGATGCCCACAGGAAAGCACAGGTGTGTGTGTGTGTGTGTGTGTGTGTGTGAGAGAGAGAGAGAGAGAGAGAGAGAGAGAATTATATAGTTTCTTCCTGATATTCTACTTCGGGCACTATGGCACTACTTTTTTAAAAATTGGTTTTGCTTTGTTCTGTTTTCTTATATATAATTTTTATAATAACAGCTTTGCTGAGATATAATTTGCTTCAAAACATTCAGCCTTTTAAAGTATCCAATATTGTAGTATATTCAGAGTAGTGCAACCATCATCACTATCTAACTCCAAAACATTTTTATCTCTGCCAGAAGAAATTTCAGGCCCATTAGCAGTCATTCTCTTTTCCTCATCCTGCCCAGCCCCTGTCAACCACTAATCTATTTCCTGTGTCTATGGATTTGTCTATTTCAGACATTACATAGAAATGGAACCAGACAATATATGCCTTTTGCGTCTACATTCTTTCACTTATTCAAGATTTTTCCATTTGCAGTATATATCAGAACTTCATTTCTTTTTATGACCAAATAATATTCTATTGTATAGATATACCGATTTGTTTATCCAGTCATCAGCTGATGGACATTTGAGTTGTTTCCACTCTTTGGCTAGTATGAATAATGTCACTGTGAACACTGGTGTACAAGTGTTTGTGTACATATATGTTGTTCCCGGAATGGAATTGCTGGGTCATATGGTAATGACTCTGTGATTAACATTTGGAGGAACTAACACTAGTTTTTAAGAATCCTGGCTGTCCTTGAGCTACTTTAACATCCTTCACATAAATACATGGACTTCTTTTTTAATCAACTTGAGTTAGTTTTAATAATATTATTTGCAACATCAAGAGGCTTAACCAAGTCACCTATGCCTGTTGCTTCTGCTTTAGACTTTCCTGATTCCTTAGTCCCCTTTATTTTGGTCCTATTTTTGCCTGCCTATTTGATAATGTTTTAGTTTGGCCTTTTTTGGCTACAAGTATCAAGCACTCATTGCAGTTAGCTCAAGTATAAGAACTTTAAGAAACACATGATAAGATAATGGGAGCTTTCAGAAACCCAAGAACAGGCACCATAAGGGGCTGGCTTCAGAGAAACTAGTGCTAAAATCTAGTCCTCAATTTGAGGTGGCTCTACAGGCCTCACCAATAGAAATTCATAGGTGTTCATGGTACTTCATCATTATAAATACACTTCGGCCAGATCCCTCCTGTTCTGATACTAACTGGTAACTTCTCTCTTTGCTTTCATGCCACCTGTCTGAGAGAATGGATTCTGATTGGCCCAGCATATCTTTTCAAATCTGGCTGCAGATCATGGGAATGTAGTCAGTCTATGTGTTGACTGCGCTTGAATCAGGTGCCCACCGCTGGTCCAATCAGCCATGAGAAGATGAGAAATCAGAGAGTTGGATCACATGACACAAAACATGGCACCATACCTACTTCTCCAGCAGGGACCAGGGCTTAGAGCAGTTCCCACTGGATGCTCCTGGGACAGGCGGGCATGGTGATTGATTTTTGTGTGTACGATAGATACTTTTAATGAAAAATGGATCACCTCTTTCCAATCAATTTCTGTTTTTGGCCTTAGCAATTCTGCCAGGACATGCAGGTTGGGGCAAAAGTGGGTTTATAGTTGTTTGTATAGAAAATAATACAATAATTAATAAATAATACAAGAATAAACCCCGTATTGTATGTACTCACAACTGTAAACCTACTTTTGCCCCACTTGGTAGTTTCCTATACTTAATCTTCAGGTTTACGTATTGTAATTAAGGGTGAGACAAACCCGTGGTTCCATCTCAACCCAGTCAACTCCTTGCTCAACTACCCCCTTGTGAGAAGAGTTAGACAAGACATGTAGTAAAGATGCAGCATGAAGAATAAAGGACTAGAAAGGAGTTCCTTGGAAGACCCTATTTCCTGTTCCCATCAGAGCTCCTCAGCCCCCCAACTTCACTCTCTCCCTGCTTTCCACCCAGCTTCCTAAAACTTAAAGCTAGAGCCACAGCAAAAATTCAAAAAGTATAGCAAGCTGTGCACAATTGCCAGCTCTACTTTCAACATGTCACAGCTGGAACAGGATATGAGGCTCCTTGTGCCAGAACTGAAGCTTTGAGAGGGGTAGAAACCTGGCCTTAAGTATGTATGTTCTTTCTATAGGGACAGAACTCAGAGATAGAGGTTCACTTATAAAAGGAAAAATGCAGGTTTTAGTATGTTAGGGGGAGCAATAACTTTTGAAATGAAAAATTAAACTCTTACTAATAAAGCGAAGCATTTTTAAAAAACCCATTCAGTTTTATGAAGCCTTTCATCTAAAAAGATATTCATATTTCTAAAGAGGGTAGGCCCACAGTCTGCCCTATTTTATTTCTTGTTCCTCTGTGGTTTTTTTTTTTTTTTTTTTTTTAATGTGTTTCCCTGTGGCTAATGTCAAGTGTGGATTTGCCAGATTGTCTGGATATACTCCAAAAGAAATATCTCACACATATCTTTAAAGAAAAAGGCATTTAGTCTACACAAGTCTAAAAGCTAAAGTAGTTTGAGGGTAGGGATGAGGCTGCAAGGGAGGACAGAGGAGCTGGGGTTTTATATTTTAAAAACTAGCAAACTTTTGACCAGACTTTCTGAACCTTAGCATCTTAGGAATCTGAGTTGGCCAAATCAGTTGTAAAAGACTCACACAGCAGGAATAAGAAAAAGAAGAGACTATTTATATGAGTTTTGCACTACCTGATTGGATATGCACTGTTCCATAACCAGGTAAAACACGAACATGTTTGTTTATTTTAGGGCTGCCTGCTGACCTGCATTGTGCGTTTGCTCAGGGGCCAGCCTGGCACAGAGAAGCAGAGTTGAGAACCCAGACGAGGGGCCTCTGAAGGCAAGTGCTGGGATCTCTCTTGAAGGGCTTTCTCAACACTGGGTGGCTAGCGTCAGGAACAGTCCTTGGAAACAGTGGCTCTTGGTAGTTGAAGGAGTCAGGCTGATTTAGCAAATCATGTTGCCTTTTAGACTACCTGTATATTCCTAAGCATATTCCCAAAGAGGCTGAATCCCGACTCACAACACGGGTGTAAAAATGGACAAGGTGAGACTCAGGGTCTAATTGAAGTGATGCTGAAGATCTTAGGATAAAGAATAAAGGTGCAGAATGTGGACAGAAAGGCTAAGAGTATGGACTTGGGAGTCAGGCTGGACCACCAGCATTCCGTTTCCTGGCTCTGCGATCTTGGGTGAATTCATCTCTCTGCACCTCCGTTCCCTAATCTGTAATGTGAGGATTAAACAGCCCCGACTGCAGTAGTGTCATAAGTGTATTAAATGAGTCACCATTTCAGAGGTAATCAGGACATTGTGTGTCAGGCAGTAAACAATATATGTGTTTGTTAGGTAAATAAAGTGGAATATACTGATGACAGGTGGATCTTGTGTTGACAGACTCCAGAACTCTGTGTTCTCAGACGAGAAAGAGCCAGATGCTAGAAACGGCTCGTACTGGGACATATCTAAATAAACCACAGTATGGCTGTTTTATGAAGCACCGTACTAGCCACTGTTAAAAAGAGGCATGTCTATGTACGGAACACTGCTGTGGATACTCCCAGGACACACGGACTGGTGAGGGAGAGAGCGGGTCCCAGGACAACAGATGCAGAAACCAGCACACACTGAGTATTTTTCACGCATCAGGCATTGTTTTAAGAGCTTTACGTATGTTAACTCATCTAATTTCCACCGAAGAAAGGGGTTTTTCCCCATTGTGGAAAACAGTCTCAGAGAGGTTAGATACTTTGTCTAAGGTCACCCAGCTAGGATTTGAATTCAGATGGTCTTGCTCCAATGTCTATTAACTAATCACTATGTTAAACTTTTCTCCCAGTAGTATAATCCCAGTTGTATACAAATAAAACTACATACATAGAATTATACATATTTACATAAATATATATGTATGTGTATACATACATATATCGAGGTCTGGAAGCATAGACACTAATCATTAACCCCTAAAGAGAGGAGTGGAATTAAATGGGGTCAACTAGAGGCAGATGCTTAAGGAGAAAGGGGGCTTTCACTTTTTATTAAATATACTTCAATTTTTTTTTATTTTTTCTTTTTTAAAATATATTTTATTGATTATGCTATTACAGTTGTCCCACTTCTCCCCCATCATTCCCCTCCACCCTGCACACCCTCTCCCATCCACATTCCCCCCTTTAGTTCATGTCCATGTGTCATAAGTTCTTTAGCTTCTACATTTCCCACACTATTCTTGCCCTCCCCCTGTCTATTTTCTACCCACTGTCTATGCTACTTATTCTCTGTACCTTTCCCCCTCTCTCCTCCTCCCACGCCCCTGTTGCTAAACCTCCATATGATCTCCATTTCTGTGGTTCTGTTCCTGTTCTAGATATTTGTTTAGTTTGCTTTTGTTTTAGGTGTGGTTGTTAATATCTGTGAGATTGCTGTCTTTTTACTGTCATATTTTTTATCTTCTTTGTCTTAGGTAAGTCCCTTTAACATTTCATATAAAAAGGGCTTGGTGATGATGAACTCCTTTAACTTGACCTTATCTGAGAAGCACTTTATCTTCCCTTCCATTCTAAATGACAGCTTTGCTGGATAGAGCAATCTTGGATGTAGGTCCTTGCCTTTCAAGACTTCAAATACTTGTTTCCATCCCCTTCTTGCTTATTAGGTCTCTTTGGAGAAATCAGCTGACAGTCTGATGGGAACTCCTTTGTAATATATACTTCAATTTTATTTGAATTATTTAGTGTAATACAAATATGAATTCACATATTACTTTTGGAATTAAAAATAATTGTGAAATAAATGAATTTATTTTACTTAATAAGTAATTATAAAGGACTTACTCTATTCCAGGCAGTGTCCTTAGGGCTTTACAAATGTCAAATAACTTATTAATTCTCTTAAAAATCTTTATCTTGCAGACGAGGAAAACTGCAGTATACATCACAACATTGTTAAGGGGCCAGGCTAGGATTTGAAACCATAGTCTGGCACAGACACTATGCTCTTTCGTCACTGTACGATACATGTACACCCATGAGAGCTGAGTCCTAAACTCAAGGTCCTCACACATTTTCAAATGCTAAACCAGGCTAAACCAGGCTAAACCAAGCTACCACCATCACTCTATGCTATGGAAACTCCCTTCAGTCAGGTGGTCAGAAGTGTAGGCTCTGGAATCACACAAACGTGAACTTGAATTCCATCTCTACTCGTGACTAGCTTTGTGACCTTGAGCTAGTTATTTAACAATTTTGATATCAGCATAATAATCACTACCTCTTAAGAGTGTAATAAGGATTAAAAAATCTTGGTATATGTGAAGTTTTTAGCACAGAACCTGGCATACAGCAAGAAATAAACATGCCACTTATAGCTGTTATAATTATTAGTTTATTATCTAGGCATCCCTTTTCCAACTCCCACTAAGGCTGGGGGTAGGCTTTTTCCACCCACCTTTATTTGGGGCACAAAGGCGCATACCTTTGATCCAGTACTTCCCACTGATGTGCTTGCAAAAAGTACACCCAGCTATATGCATAAAGATGTTCATAGAGGCGTTGTTTGTTCAAGCAATAAGCTAGAACCACCTAAACATCCATCATTAAGAAACTGATTAAACAAATTTTGATGTTCCAAGTAAGGAACAATACTAGGGGACCCTGCGTAGGCCCAATAAACAAACAGCAGCCTCTTTCCCTACTCAGATTCTAAACAAATTGAGAAATAAAACAAAGGAGTGGCAGATGAAGACCTAAATACCCCTGATAAAAGGCAAGGTACTACATGCTAGCTCACATTAACTGAAGACAAACAGGTTTCTTAGTACTGGAACCGAGAACTGGGCAGCCATTCTCACGGTTCTCCTCACTCTTAGGGGAGTAGACAGCACGCTCCCTAAAGGCAACTAAATCCTAAGGAGAAAGGGCAGAGCTGACCCAGCATGTCTCGGTTATTCTTCCAGACTTGTTAGTCAGCTAAGTCACTCTGGACTCAGGGAGATGGCAAAGGGACAGAAAGGGGCCAGGAATTGTGTTGGAGTGTCTCTTTCATTGGGAGGGCACACTCTCTTCTAACAAAGACAGTGCAGACATTGGAAGTAGGGCTTATAGCTGCTGTGCACATATGGAAAGATCTCTAAAACAGCATTTAAAGTGAAAGAAGCAAATGCAAAATTAGTATAATAATATCTCTTATGTAAAATTTTGTTAAAGGATTTACATAAATAGGTACACACAAAAATAGTAATAATGGTTACATTTTGAAAGGGGATTCAGGGGCACAGGAGGAAACTTATATTTCCCCTTTTTTTAAAGGCATTATTTATTCATTTTTTGGAGAGAGTCAGGGAGGGTTAAAGAGAGGGAGAGAAACATCAATGTGTGGCTGCCTCTTGTGTGCCCTCCACCGGTGACATGACCCGAAACCCAGGCATGTGTCCTGACTGGGAATAAAACCGGTGACCCTTTGGTTCCCAGGCTGGCACTCGATCCACTGACCCATGCCAGCCAGGGCTTTATTTTCCCTTTTGTGCCTCTTTTAATCGTTTTAATTTTCTTCCTGTGTATATTTTACTTTTATTTTTAAAATACTCTTCAGGGTTATCCAGACTGTGGGATTAATAACCATCATTGTTTTCATTGTTACACTCCTGTGCAAAACCATTATAATACATGTAACTTAAAAAATAAAAATAAAAACAAGGCTGCATTGGGGGAAAAAAATGCCTTGTAGCCTCAGGAGTCCTAATGAGCTATAATCATAGAGACGCCAGACCAGTCAAAATTGGAAGAAAGAGCTATAATCAGGGGAAAAGAACTCTCTCCACAACTTGAAGTATCCCAGAAAAAGCAGCAATAATGATAGCAGGGCTGACTTCAGAAAAACAGAGATGAGAGGGGCCATGGCAGGGCCTGCAGTGGCCAGTGTGGGGAATGACAAGAAATGACATCAGAACACAAAAACCCAAGGGCCCTGAGAAAGACGCAGATTGAAGGACCTGAGGTGTGAAATACACAACAGGGAACCGAGGAGTAAATGCTAAAGTGATTATGACTCATGGTCTGATGGTCCTCAAGACTTGAGTGTCCTAGGAGAAACCCCGTCAGAGTTGTGTAACCAAGGCATTGTGTGAGGAACGTGATGGACCATTGAGTTTCTTCCTGCAGCCCCAGGTCATCAAAACGAGGTCAGTGTGACAGACCCTGCAGGGAGGCAAGATCGGTGCCGCAAGCAACTATTTCGTCTCTCCTGCCTGCCAAAGATCTGGCAGAGAGGAGCGTCATTACAGGAAAGCATGCGTGTGGCTTAATGACTTGTCACTAGACCAGACCCTGTAAGAGAATTCCAAAGAATTGATTTTCATGGGAACAAAATACAGTAATTCATGTTGCAATCCTGTCCAAATCACTGAGCAAATACTTTAAGACCCAAATTCCTTAAAACAGCTTTGATTTAGCACACGCTGCACGTTCCAGCTAGAGGTTGAAGAGAGTGTGTAGCTGCCCACGTGAAGCCATTTCTCAGGGTTCTCTGGCAGTTAAGTGCTCAAGAAGAAAGATATTTGTTAAACTTCCTTTGGTTCTCACAAACCGAAAGCAGCCGTTACATAATAAAGCATGTAAAAAACTCCTCGGGTTAAAAAGTCCCCGATGTTTTTTCTGCCTTCAGTCATTTTCTTTGTTTAAAGTCGTTCAGAAACAGTGAAAGTTCATGAAGAAAAAACATCTCCAGCAGGAAAATGAGTGTGAGAGTTAGTCACAGCTAGACTCACTCATACGTCCATGAGGTTGTAACTTAATCTTGACAACATAGTCTTTCCTGGAAGAGATTTAAGCAGAGATTTATCATTTTATAATTTGTGGTTTAAATTTGAGCCATAAACCAAGCAGCTGTATCGGTCTGAGGTGCTTTTGAATCTTTATAAAACCCCAGGAGGCAGGAAGACAGTTTGAAACTTGGGGTTAAACCGAGAGAGCACAAAAGACCAGGTTTCTGTATGCAATCTCCCTTCTGAGGAAATGTATGGAATGCACGCCTTTGTTTGTTTCAGACTCGAGAGAAAAAAAGCAGACTGATGGTGGGTTTTCATATGTTCCAGGGTCCCCTGGGAAATGAGAATCTGGAAGCCGATAGGGGGGAAATGGGTGGAGAAAGGGGAAGCTAGGGGGAAGGGAGGAGTGCCGGAGATAACCGCTGACTTCACAGTTTTCCACCGGGCCTGCCCTGCGTACCTCTGTTGACATCAAACTCTCTGCACTTGCTCTGTCAGTCCTGCAGGCTGCTGGTAGGCGAACGCATTGGCTATTAGTTAGCCCTGGATCAAATTTCTGAAATTAACTTTGCCTTAAAAAAACCAAAAGCAGCTCTGCAGCTCTGTGTGGCACCTTTGAGCCTCCTCATGCTTGTGTTCAAACATCCACCAAGGAGAAAGGCAGCTTTTGCAGTGATGCTTCCAGAAACTTGGGCAGCTCCCCAAGGTGTCTCACTGGTTCTGCAGCAGTGCTGGCAGTCTGTGGGCTGATGGGTGTGGCTTTCACAATCATGTTGGGGCACCTGGATTTGGGAAGACTTGCCTCCTCTCCCCAGAGCAATCAATGCATCAGATTTTTGCTGGCAGCTGAGCGCCCACATTGCCATTCTTTTTCCTCCCCGCTGGGATTTACTTGTTTTCCTTCCCATCCTTCTTTCTCTGGAATCCTCTCACCACTCCCCAAGAGAGGAAACAGAGGAATTAAGATGACCATCGTGTGTTCCTGTCTGCTGTCACTTACAACCTGCAAATCTACTTATCATTCTAAGCCCTGGGCTGAAAGAGTCAAAGTACCCTCACTGAGCAAAAATAGTCCCCATAGATTCCACAGTTTAAAACCAAGTTGCACAGCACAGATTTAAAATGTATGCACTGGTACATGTGTATGAAACTTCACAATTCTCTCTTCTACTAGGCCCAGATTGTACTGCAAGTGTTTGCTTTATCTTCTCCTGCTCTGTGTGAATTTAAAGATAAGCCTGGGCTAGAAGTGGGTGCCAGCAGAAATCTAAGCACGATAAGCAGTCTAGAAGGTCTTGTAACTGGTTACAGATCATAGTTGCAGGTCAGAGGATGCCAGCATTCTCCCTTTTCTAACTTTGTCACTTCTAGCCTTACATCCTGGCTTTAGAAGGTTCTCAGAGGCGTCTGGCCCAGGCTTTTCCAGAAAACTGCCACACTGCAGGCTGTCTGTGCCTGCTGCGTCCAGCTCTGTGCTTGGACGGAAGGGTATATTTAAGAAAAACATGTGATTCTTGTCCTTAAGGAAAATCACAGAAACACCACATTTTAGATAGGAAATAGGTGGGTGAGGTAGTCCAAACCCTCTGTTATAAAAGTAGGGGTTTTAAAATTGGGAAATGAAAACTCGGACAAGTTAGTTAAGAGGCTGGCCTAATGTAAGGTTTCATGGGTTCAACCTACAAACAAGAATGAGGACCAGACTCGGTTTGTAGCATGCGCATCCTTGTGACCCAAAATCCGAGTACGAGTGTTGTTCAAAAGCAGCCTCACTACAACAGATGCACCGGAGTTCTTATGGGTAAGGTGGCTGATGGGGAAATCTGCCCTTGGTTTTCTCGATTCACATAAACGTTGCCCACCTCCCCCTACTCCAGTTCTGGGGTTTCAATAAAGTACTGTCAATGCATTTGAAATCAATTCAAAATGCCTTTTGGAGAGCCATCTCAGTTCAGCTTGCAGGCTCTCTCAGGGCTCCCTTCCAAGAAGAAATGGATCAGCACTCTGTCTGAGCTGCGCCCAAGTCAGGCTCTGCCTGCCTGGGAGTGTGTCGTCTCTGTCTTTGATAGTCTGATGGCTAAAGCTCCAGGCTTTTGCTCTTCAGTCAACACCACCAAATATCTGCAACGTTGGCTCGGCTCACAGGCTTAATCTTTAGCTCCCACATAGTTGAGACTATTATTTTTTTAAAGAGACACTAAGGATATGTTAAACTTCTCTGAATTCTCTTTCTCAAACTTCCATCATCATTCCTTTCCTGGTATTTACTGAGTATCCAGTATGACATAGGTACTGGGGAAAACAAGGCAGGCTTGGCCCCTGCCCTCATGGGATCTTAAAGTGCCATGGGTAATCATCATATAATCAAGTTAGAGATTAAAAAAATAAAATATGATGAACAGCTCACAGCCTTCTGTCTCATTAATCCTGCATCCACCCCATCTAACAAAGTGAGGGATCTAATAGTCAAGTCCTTCAGGGTTCTCTTGGCTCACTTCCCAGCTGCGGTCAGATTCTCTGCATGCTCATTCCTCCTTTTCTGGATTACTTGTGGAACTGCCAGGAAGGCAGAGGCATAAAGAATTCAGGCAGCGAAGAAAAAAAAAAGCATCTGCAAGCGATTGACTGAAACCAGTTGTAGTTGGACAAAGTCAGGGGTCTCATTTGCAAGCAACAGAAACCAACTCTGACTCGAGTTAAGTAGAAAAGGAATTTGTTGAAAGGCTATGGAGTAACTCATAGAACCACTGAGAAGGCTGGAGAAACAGGCTCAGAGAAACACAAGAACCAGGAACTCAGGATCACATCAAGGCCAGGGGCACAATCCATCAGAGCTCAGAAAGGATGAGAGGAAGACACCAGTGTGGCTGCTGCCCCAGGCTGCGTGCACCAAGGCCTGCACTGCCACCTTCAGCCCTGGACACTGGATACCACCGCAAGCACCACCGCCTGGGAGCCTGCACAGTTGTGTTGTCCTGCAAGCCTCCCTCTTGAAAGGATTCTCCTTGTTTCTTTGTACCAGTGACTTAGGATTCCGCGTGGAGCAGGTGCGTCTGATTGGCCAGGTCTTGGTTGTGTGTCCATGTCCTACCTGCAAATGAGACTGGAGAAGAGAGTATCTGGCCAGTGGGGCTTTCTCTTCGGGCACGAAGATTCATAAAGCGGTAGATGTTCCAAACATGGGAAGGGAGTTCAGATGCTGCTGGGTGATCAAAAATGATCCTGATTAAATCCCTTTCCTCTACTCTCACGTGCAAAGGAGGGCCTGGGTCAACACTGCTGGCCTGACAGAACTGAAAATGAGTCCAGTATACACATTCCAGCACTAAGTAAGCAAGGCCCGCACAACTCAGGGAAGGAGGGAAAGACTTGTCCCTGGCTGTGCCCCTCACCACAGTGAGGGGAGGAGCGGGTGGGGAGCTCCCTGGAAGGGAGAAGAGCGCTCACTCCTGCTGAAGCAGCCTCTCCACCAGCACCTGGATTAGCACTGCCGACTCCAGCTTTTGCACCAGCTGAAAGGACATAGAGGCTGCCGCCATCTAAAAGCAAAAGACCAAAGCCTCTGTCAGATTTTTACCTTTGGCCCTGACCTCTCATCCCAGACCTGCTGCTTAGACTTTTGAGAGCTATGGATCCTGACATATGGTGATTCATCTTGGTTTTGTCACTGCTAGCGACCAACACAAGGACTGGCGTCTGAGATGGGGGTAGGGAGAGGGAATGTGCATCAATCAGCAACCCCTCAACACCCCAGGCCGCAGTTTCCTCTCCCAGATGTTGACCAGCGTGGGGCTGGGGTGGAGAGTGGGGTGCGCAGAGAGGGGACTGCGGTTTATTTTTTGTTGTTTTAGTCTCCCACCCATTTCGGGTGTTGGTTTAAAAAAAAAAAAAAAGCTCCAAATAAAACCAAAAAAAGGAAACTTTTTGAGTCATCTAATTATTTGTTCCCTGCCTTTAGAAGAGAAGCAAGCAAACGCTGAAGCGTAGCACTCGTTAAAGGATGATAGGCAGGGTCAGGCGGTCCCTTGTCATTCTCAGAATACTGCCTTGGGGTGGGCCCCTGGTGACACACTGTTTTCCTTTATCCTTTTCCTGGGGATGTGGCTGGGAAGTGCCTTTTGGGCAGGGTGGGTAAATCCACTGTCAGCTCCTAGTCTGGGGGGGAGGGAGGTCGGACAGGAAGTGAAATGTGGCTATTCGCAGCCGCGTTTCCTCTACCCCTCACCAGGACCTGCTTCACACAGCATCCCCACCTTTTCCTTAAGACTGTCAGAAGCTCCTAGGGGAGACTCACATGAAGCCTGCATAAAAGCTCTGGGCAGTTAAAAACTTCGAGTGCCTTTTTAGTAATCAAATCATTGGAAACCAATACGCTTAACATATACTAGCTTAGCTCCTTATAAAAATACCTTCATGAAGCCAAGGTTCAATACTATAGTTTCAAATTTTTCACAAAGCAAACATAAGACATAAAAAAAAAAAAAAAACACCATTTTTTAAATATCTCCTGAAAACTTGTTATGTTTCTCAGAGTCCTGTCTTTGAGGATCTATGTGATAAATGGCAATTAGAATTTAGCATGAGGAGAAAGATTGTTTCATCATGAGCTGATATTGCTTCCTTTTTTAAAAAAAGATAATCAGGGTGATGTAATCTTGTGTTTCCCTTTTTGTTAGACTTCCAGGGAGTCCAGACTTAAATTTAATATCCATTTACAAAATTATCTTTATCTCTAGTTCCCGGTCTTCCCCTTCCTCTATGTGGTTGCTCATCTCCCCTTTTATCTTTACTTTAACTGCCTCACTTATCTGTACATTTAATTTGAGCCGCACTAGCATTTTATTTTTAATTATTATTTATTTATTTTTAAAGATCGGATTTGTTTTATTTTTTTTAGAGAGGGGAACGAGGGAGAAAGAGAGGGAGAGAAATATCAATATGTGGTTGCTTCTTGTGTGCCCCCTACTGGGGACTTTGCCCACAACCCAGGCATGTGCCCTGACTGGGAATCAAACCAGTGACCCTTTGGTTCCCAGGCTGGCGCTCAATCCACTGAGCCATACCAGCCATGGCTATTTATTTATTTTTAAAGTGATTTTAGAGAGAGTGGAAGGGAGAGAGATAGAGACAAAGAAGGACAGAGAGAAACATCAATTTGTTGTTCCACTTATCTATGCATTAATTGTACAGCAGAGTTTTAGAGAAGGAGATAAAGTATAACAAACAGCAAAGCCAATCAACAAATCAGTACTGTGACTGAGGTCTCCCAGAGCATGATCTCACTTCCCTGATGTTTCCAGGCTAGCTGGAGAGACTAGTTTACAGGCTGGCATACATGCAACGGTTAGAATAAATTCAAGTTTTAAATGAGAAGTATAATGGTTTTAGGGATTGAGGAGACAGATCAGTGAAGACTGGAGCAGTCAAGGAAAGCTTCCCTAAGGAGGCAATACTTTTGGTAAGTTTTGAAGGCTTGCAGTTAGTTTCAAGTATTCACTTCATCAGACTAGCTGTATGGTTTTGTTGGGCTATAGGAAGCATTGGGGAAAGTACCTGGGACTTTGTCAGGCTGGCTCTTTCCTGGGGGCAGGCTCTGAACTTCTCTGAGTGGGCAGTGCGTTGCTTTCTAGGGAGCAACCATGTAGAGGCGATAGGGTCAGTCCTCAGTAAAATGGTGAAGTAGGTGGGACTGGTCTGGGTGATCTTGGCATTTTAGATGACAATTCTTCATTGGAACTCTTCCACCTACAGCAATAGTTTTGCATCCTGGTTCACACCCACTAATCGCCAGTAGCGATCTCCGGGACAGCCCCAAGTGCCTACACTTATTCCCCAATACCGCCTGGGGGGCAGTAACCACCCAGGTGAGAGCCACCACTCCCTCAATACCTGAGATGCTCCTCTCTCACCTGCCACCCACAACTGGGATTTCCAGATTTAGCAAATGAAATGTAGAACATGCAGTTAAGTTTGAATTTCCAATAAACAATGAATAATTTTTAGTATAAGGATATGCATTCTTTGTTGTATGTCACAAATTCGAATAGAACCACTGGTCCTTATTTTATCTGGAAGCTCTACTCACGACCGATCACCACCACGTACAAACGTGCCTCTCCACAGTCCTCATGGGGTTGGTCATTGTTCTGTGTACTGAACTCGCCCTACTTCTTCCCCGTGAGACTCATCTAGTCTGCATTTTAGTTCCTCAAGTTCATTCTCTGTGCTCAGTCTCAGGGGTATGGTAAAGACTTTGAGTTGGATAAACAAACTCTTTTTAATAAATAGGCTAGTTATCCTGCCCAGACAACATCTCACCTTAACCTAGTTAAATAAAGTACACAGCACTCTCCAGAAGGCCTTCAAACTGAACGGTGGTTGGGAGGGCAGCTGGGGAAACAGGAACCATTCTGAGGGCTAGCAGCTGATGCCAGGGGACCCTAACACTTTAATGATTCCCAGCTTTGCCTGTACAGTGGGGAGCTTTGATGTCTGGTCCTACCCTCAGAGACTGAGTGAATTATTCTGGGGTGGATCCTGGGTATGGGGACCTTTAAAGTGTGTTGTTACCCTTCCCCTGCCCTCCAGGGTCATTCTAATGTGCAGCCAAGGTTGAGAATCATTCCTTCACTCCCCGAGAAAAGTGAGAGAAAGCAGACAGCAAGATGAGAGAGGAGAGAGGGAAAGAGAGAATGCAACCTGGTTTCAGGTGCTCTGCTTGGCATTGGTCATTGAGGGGATTTGGAAGAACTAGGAGCCAAACACATTCCACTCACGCAGGGGGAAAAATAGTTCAAGAAAGTAATATACTCCGAATGTGTTCCAGTTCGAGCAAAACAGATGTGAAAACGAACTTCTGAAGAACCCAGAGAGTGCTTCATTTTGTGCCAGACACTGTCCTTTATGCCCCAATTTACCCCCCCCCAAAAAAAAATCCCCTAGAGAGAGTGCGATTTTTCTTTACTACACCGTGATTCTAACCAATGCCAGCATCAGGTTCAGAACCCAGGCTGCTCACACTTGTGGCCTTGCTGGTGTTGGCTGAGGAGCAAGCTTCTGATGTCACCATGGGCACCCCTGCATAAGTGGCTTCATGTGGGCTGTGAGCCCAGGGTGTCAGTCCCTATGCCATGAGGATACACCAGCCTCTCCCCTTGACAAGTAGGTCAGCATAGACATGGCTCCAACCTCTCTGAGAGGTGCTTGCTGCTGGCAGGAAGCTGCTTCTGCAGAATTAAAAACCATCAGAGTTGATCAAAGGAAGTGCAGTGTAGGCTGGCGGGCGGGCCAGATCCTAATCTCTGCTTGCTGGCCTCACACATCCCTGCACATGAGTCACCCCGCTGAGCTCAGCGGACATGCTGTTTGGATTAGGCTTTTACAGGCGAGGTTTGCCAAGCTGGCCTTTGCCGGCTCACTGCTCAGAGCCGCCGAGAAGCGTGGGAGGAAGGTGGGGATGTGGGTTAGATGTGGTTGCCCAGGTGCCATGCAGGAGGCGGTGGGCTCCTCAGGTATCCGTGCTTGTGGCACCAGGGAGAGGTTGTGAGTTCTACTGTCCCCAGTCCATCTTCTCAGCGGAGCTCCATGAACGTCTATTAGGAGCCACAGAGCCCACACCAGGCCCACACATCCTTCCTCTTTTGCCAACTCTCCAATTAAGATGTACTATTAAAGGACACACATCTTGCCTTCACTCGACCATCTGCCTCTCAACGAGCAGGAATTCCTTTTTGCAAAAGCAGGCAACACTTCACCGCTCAGGCATCTTGCTCAAAAGCAGTGGAGTCCAGCAGAAAAGGGAGGAGAGTCAGAATAGAAAAATTTCTAAATTAAGAGCCAACCCATAAAAGCAGGGCTTCCCCTAGTGCCTGGCTGGCGTGACATCACCAGGAACTACTCAATGAAAATGGTGTCAGAGCAGTGGCTCAATTCTATGTGAAGTTTCCTCAAGAAGCAAAACTCTGCAGAAAAGAAGTCGGGGTAGAAAAATCTGGTCCTGCACTTAGGTCTTTTGGCGGGGTTGACTCCAGAGGGGCTGATTTTCCCCAGCATAGGGCAGGGTGGGAGTCTCTCCCAAGAGTGCTCAGCAGGGTCTTGGTGCTCAGAAGTGGTAGTAGCTGTAATCCAGTGTTTTCTTTTCTTTCTTTCTTTCTTTTTCCTGCTTCCTCCTGTGGAAGCAATGGTAGGAACAAGATCAAAATCCTTTGTTTCAGATTCTGCCAAGTTTTGCTTCTGTGCATGGTAACTTGGGAAGAAGCAGCCCCCATTCTTTTGTAAGCCAAGGATTCTTGGCTTGTCATCTCTGCTGGGATTCTCTTTAGAGTATTTTAGACTCTCATTTATTAAAGGCATCTAAATGGAGGTGGCAGTCCTTGACACTTTCAAAATAAATGTTGCCACCAGTCTCTACACTGCTCTTGACTCTAAACCACAAATTCCAAACCCACCCATTGCTCAATTAGCTGTAATTTAAAGGTATTTATTGTTTCTGGCTTCAGGTTTCTTCTCATCTATCTCTAATTTCCAGGGTGGTCAAATTTGCTCACGAAACCTGCTTTTTCCTTGCTTTCCTCTTCTATTATAGTCACTTAAAAATGGAAATGGACATGAAGGTACCACCCTGAAGTGTCTGTCGGTTGCTAAACACAGCTCAACAGTATAGCAGAGTGGTTAGGTTCTGACCAGCAGGCACCCATGTTTGAGCCCTACCTCTGCCGCTAACCTGAGGTGTGACCTTGGAGCAATTTTCTTAACCCCCATAGCCTCAATTACCTCATTTGTAAAGTATTGGTAAAAATAGTTTTAACCTCTGCCCTGGTAGGGTATCTCAGTTGGTTAAAGCATTGTCCCGATATGCCAAGGTTATGGGTTCAATCCCCAGTCGGGGCACATTCAGGAATCAGGCAATGAATACATCAATAAGCGGAACAACAAATCGATGTTTCTCTCTCCCTTTCTCTATCAAATCAATAAATTTAAAAAAAAATTTTAAATAGTCCTCATAGGTGAGGACTAAATGAGCTAATACAAGAAAAACATTTAATAGAATCCCTAGCACCCAGTAAATGCATTATCATGTTTTAATATTTATACTTTAATAATTACTCCACGATCACATTATAGTATAGCAAATGGTGGTCAGCTTAATCAGAATCTACAACTAACAACTATTCCTTTTGAAATCCCCCAGTGCCCAGAGAGTTAACATTTGCTTTAATCAAAAGTATTTGCTTGATGGTGCCTGTACATTCTTTGTTAGGAACAGGCCATTTAGAGGAGGAGAGGATCATTTTTAGGTGATTAAAAGGAGGTTCTCACCCTTGAGAGTTCCTTTTTATAACTAGAAAAAGAAAAGTCGCATAACTCTTGAGGGCTTGCTATGGATAAGGGACAGAGGACACAGATTCACTTCCTGGTGGAGTCTGTTAGTAGAGGAAACCAAGGGTAGGAATTTGCCGTGGCTCAATATAACAAAAAAAGCACATTTAGCCAACTTCTACCATCCTCTGGGTAGCAGGGTACAATGGTAAAGAGTAGAAGCCCTTCCACGTGTAAAGACATAGTGTTAGGCAGCATTCCTGGTGCACAGGTGCGCCCTAAGCACGGTTTATGGGTGGGGTCTGAGAAA
The DNA here is from genome assembly GCA_039655065.1 of Glossophaga mutica. NCBI lineage: Eukaryota > Metazoa > Chordata > Mammalia > Chiroptera > Phyllostomidae > Glossophaga > Glossophaga mutica. The sequence continues at coordinate 144,161,676 of CM077308.1, forward strand.
AGGGGAACTGGAGCTGCTCTGCATAGCAAACGTAAAGGCCTGCCCTTATTTAGTTGGGTTGCCTTTAGGAAGAATCTTCCTTCCCCTCTTTAATCTGGATTTAGACTTAGACTGATGGTTTATCTTTGGGGTGTGTGCGCGTGTATGATCTAAGAATTACTCACAGATCAGAAGACCATAGGAAGAATGAGGAGGCACATCTTGATTTGGCATTAGCAGGGGGACCCAGAAAAGAATAAGAACTGGAGAAATGAAGCCAACAGGGATTATTCTGGGAGTCATCTAATTACATGGCATGATTCCTAATTGAGCAGTTCATACATTGAGAAATGTATCGCTGTGGACTATCCCTATTTTACAGATTATCCTGTTTGGGGTAGAGGGTAAGGGTAGCATGGGAATACCATGAAATGTAAGCATTGTGATAGCTTGCATTATTTCTCTTTCCTGTTCACTGCTCTATTTCCAGCACCTAGAACAATGCCTGGGACACAGTAGCTATTCAGTGAATATTTGTTGAATGAATGAATTTTGCCCTGCAGAAGAGAAAGGTGCTTCACAGAGTAAAAGAAGAAAAAGAGGGCAGGCATTGGAGCCGGTCAGCAAGGCTGGGAAATGGGGTATGCCCACGAACAGACCCTGCTAAGGTTTTTCCTTCTCTGGGGTTCTGGGAACAATCATATTTAATATCCAGCTCTTTTGCTGCCTTCTACTTATCGCCAAACTTTCAATGAAGTGGCTTACACATTTGTGATAGAGGTGTGGAATCAAGACAGTAAATGCAAACATGGCTTTCTGGCATCATCTCTTGTATTAGTTTTCTGCTGCTGGTGTAGTAAATTCCTGCAAACCGAGTGACTTAAAGATACCACAGACTTACTGTCTTCCTGGTTTAGACGTCAGAGGACCTGAAATCCAGGTGTCAGCAAGGCTGCATTCCTTCTGGAGGCTCTAGGTAAGAATCTTTTTTCTCGCCTTTTTCAGCTTCTAAAAACTACCTACATTTCTTGGCCCCTCCTCATATCCCTCTGACCTCCGTTTCTATCACCACATCTCATCTGACATGTATTCTCCTGCCTCCTTTTTTTCCCTTATAAGGACATGTGATTACCCAGATAATCCAAGATAATCTTCTCATTTCAAGGTCCTTAACTTCATCACACTTGCAAAGTCCTTTGTAAGGTAACAGATTCACAGGTTCCAGGATATGGACATTCTTAGGGGCCATTTTTCTGCCTACTGCACCCCTGAGGCTACATCAGTGTCAGGTCAAGGGGAGATAGCAGTAGCGGAGCACGTGGCAGGGCCCATACACACTACATACAAGAGCAGAGACCGTGGCTGAGAGTGGAGTTTAGGAGCAGGTAAAAGCAGAGGAACAGGCTGCAGCCTAGACTGGCTTTGGAGATAAGAGACCAACTTCTTTTCTGCAAATATACTGGAGGAAAGTGCTTTTTTGGGACAGAGGCAGAAAGATAGATTCTGCTATTGTGGATACAGGGGTTTCCCAGGCAGCAGACACTCAGGTTACAGCTATTTTCCCACTTAGGGGGGAAGACTTTGAGACAATTACTATGGTGCAGGGCCTGGCTTATGGCAGGTGCACAATTCAATAAGAGCCATCTATTATTAACACCCGAAGGAGAGGGGCCAGGGGCTTTCAGGGCCCCAGCTGTCTAGGGAGGCAGGTCACACACAGCTCTATATTCCTGAACACGGGAAAGCAGGAAGACTTGTCAGAAGGGAATAAGGTAAGAGGCAGGTGTGCAGAGGTAGAGTTTCAAATGTTCTTTATCTTAACTTCTTCCCACACAAGTTAGGAGGAAGCATCTGGCCAGTTCTTTAATGAAACTTGGAACTCAGTGCTGCAGTCAAGAAGGAAATATTTTTGTGGTTTTTCTGTGGGGGAAGAAAGTAATAAACCCTTCTGTTGTTGAAGGCACACCTTTTAGTGGTGTAGCTCTGAGAAGGACATGTTCTTAAAGTGTACGTGCTTGAAAGTTTAGAGTCAAGCCATTGGGAAGGTCCACGTAGACCCTGATGGGCAAGAGCAAAGTATGAGATGGTGGTCACAATCTCTACAGAAGTCACCGAGAATATAGATTTAAGAAACAGACATTCCTATTAGAACTGCTAGGTTTGGGGGGTGAGTGTTGGCTCTGGAAAGCTGCTGTGTATCTCCCCATGAATTTTGTGGGGAGCCCCTATTTATCTGTCATCAGTGCCTTCTCTGATCAATCATGTGTGGTAAAAGAAGACAAGATGTTGTTCTTAAGGGATCACACATTCTGCACAAATGTGTTGAATCCTTGCTATATGCCTGGCACCGTTCTAGGTTCAGGGATAACGTAGTGACCACAACAGGCAACAAATGACAAATATGTGTCAGGTTGTGATAAGGGGTACAGAGACATGCGAAGCAGATTTAAGGGCTCGAGAGTGGCAGTGAGTGTGTGTTACTGGTCAGAGAAGACCTTCCTGATGATAATGTACAGAGACCTGAAAGAAGTGAAAGTGACAAAGGGGCAAGTCACAGAGACATCTGAGGGGTGGGTCAGGTGGAGGGAATGTCTGTCAAAGTGTATAAAAATAGCTCATTGTTTTAGCAGGCACTATGTACAGAGCTGGCCAGGCTCACAACATCCATCCCTCTCCTTTTGCACAGCCCTTACCCACAACTGCAGCTCCTGGCAGCTTCTCTGAATAGCATGTCCCAAACTCCAGCCACAGTTGACTGGACCTGAAGAGGGCATCACATCCACACTGGGACAATCAGAGTCCAAGAGAGAAGTGATTGTAGTAATTTTGTATAGTGATAACCTGCAGGAGGGCAATTGCAAGGGAAAACCAGCAGCAACTTGTGACTGTGTATGAGGGCTGACCTGGGGTTTTAAATACAGGACACTGGGGCTAGAAGGTCTGGCTGCAGGCAGAAGCCCAAAGTTTGTGTGGGATCTTTGTAATTGATAGTGGGTTTATCAGCCTGTCCTTTAGGCAAAGACTCACCCCAAGGCTCTGCTTATGCAGTCCGCACCTTTACTGGGGTAAGTCAAGCTAATGTAGCTACTCTGCCTCCATCTCCTGAGCCTAGATAGTTACATGAGGTGCAGGGATCGTGAAGGAACAGTACACAGCAAACAGAAATACTTCTACGGAGGTTGCTTTTGCCTGAACCCACATTTCCCTGTGCTCCCTATGCATATACACCCAATGAGTAGAAATGTAAATTAGATGTTCAAAACTCTTGCTTTGAATGGTGTCTTATAGAAGGCATAACCTTTTCAAGAAGTGGGGTGTTTCTATATTGACAATGTAACTTCAATGTAGGTGTAAGGTAGTTTTTTGAAAAAGGGGCAGTTTTCAGATGAGGAAGCAATACTTTTTTAATACCCTGAATACACAGGGGCATGGAGCCGTCCGACTCCGACATGCCTCTTGTTGCCAGCTCTGCCAGCTCCCAGAGCGCAGCCTTGCCGCAGATCGCCTTGACTTGGTTGTGCTGTTTTCTTCATGAGCAAATAGCAATGTTCTTAAAGCCAGGGCATTTCTTTCTCCTGGGGTTTGTGAATTTCCAAGGTGTTTTGCTGCTGAGCTGAATTTCATAAAATTAACTGTGTGGAGAGTCTTACTGTAATACTTTGTGCCAAATATTAAATGCTAAACAAATACCAGTAGTTCATAAATACTAGGGCCAATAGAGGTTATGTCAAAAAAAGAAAGTCCTTTTTAGCTAGAGATGCATGCTGAAGTATTTATGAGTGAAATGACAGTATCTGGGACTTGCTTTTAAAAATGCTAATAAAACAGTGTGCATAATTGTTGAGGGATGAGGATGGGGTGAAGACTGATGGGTGGAACGAGACTGGCCCATGTGGAGATTGTCCAGGCTGGGTGGTGGGGACATGGGGCTTCGTTATTTCATCCTTTCTCACTGTGTGTGCGTTTGAAAAATTTTATGATAAAAAGTTAAAAGACAGAAAGGAAAAAAGATGTCAGCATCTGATCCACTCTTTCCCCTCTTGACTCTGTTGTTACATAATTATCAGCAGGGATCCTAATGTGGGAAATTTGATTATGGGAGTTTTCACAGTATGACTTCCACAAAAAGAAAAGTTTGATGGATTATTTCTGGAGAGTAGAGCAGTTAGGGTTTCCAAGAAAAGTGATGTTGAAATGAATAATGCAGATTTCTTGCTCAGTGATGTCGCTGGGTGGGCTCCTGTCAAACATTCTGGGAAATCCTTGGGCTGGTGTTGCCCATGCAGCTCAGCACTTACTTGTGCAATGTAGGAAAGACCCACAAGCTCCTGCAGCCTGGCTCAGTTCCCTGAGGACCACAGAGGGTGGGATTTACATGTACTTTACACCCAGGGCTACAGCCGGAACCATGCGGCAGACCGTCGGTCCTGCATCCTGGCTCCCTGGGCACGACGTTCTCAGAAGCCTTGGTGTCATCTAGGGGTGGATACCCTTGAGGGAGATGTGCGCATCGCAAGTGGGCAGTTGCAGCCAGGCTCCGGCCTTGCACAGGCATTCCCACTAAGCCCAGAAAGGAGGACTGGAATGCAACACTGGGAAGTTCTCTCTTCTCAGCCTGTCACTGGGCCTGGCGGGTGGGGTGGAAACTCGCCTCTGGGTGACCACACCCAGCTCCCTATTCACTCTGGCCGGAGACTTTACATCCTCAACAGCTGCTGTCTGTGTTTGGCTTTCAACTCGGCTGCCTTGACCCAGCTCCCAGAGACCAGTTTGCAAGGGACAACTGTGCCACTGACGTTCCGATCATATCTGACCTGCACCCCCTCCCCACCACCCTCCTGCCACACACACTCTACGCCTTCATTTAATTTCTAAGGCAGGATTTATCTCAGGAAGTGCATCATTGATTTGCCCTATGGTTTTATTCTGGAGTTTTAAAGACTGATTCCCAAAGCTCACCACTTAAAATGTGGGAGAAATGGTTTCATTTTGGTTTTATTAGTGATCTTCAGTGCACTAAAGAATAAGGTAATGAAGAAGCATTCAAAGTGTACTGCTTGGACCACTCTATGAAATGAGACTGGACAGTGAGTGATGCTTTAGGAAGTATCTTGGCTCTTCTGTGTCATGATTAATTTAAAAAATCATGATATGGCATGGGCTATGAACTTTGTGGTACCCCTTTTAAGGGCTCATCATCCCTTAAAATTCATTGAAACCCTTCAACATGGTAATAGTATTCCTGGAAATTTGTACAAAAGAAATAATTCAAAAGAAGTGGACATATCTTTATATGTACTTAGATGTTTATGGGAGAATTGCTTATCACAGTGAAAACTGGAAATAACTTGATGTACAGTAGCAGGGAATGGTTACACAAATGGTGATATGTCTAGGGAAAACTACAGCCACAACAAATGATAATTAGGAAGATAACGTGCCCTGGCGGGGCAGCTCTGTTGGTTAGAGCACTGTCCCCCTCCCTGTACCAGGGTTGCAGGTTTGATCTCTCTGGTCAGGGCACATGCAGCAGTTGACCAATGGATGCAAAAATGAGTGAAACAACAAATCGATACTTCTCTCTGTCTCTCTCTCTCTCTAAAATCAACAAATAAAACATTAAAAAAGGAAGACTATGCAAGATCAACGAAGGTGTTAAGTGATGTGAAACAAGAACACAAAAATTATATGGATTTTATTATTATGTAAAATATTTCTATATCTGACTGATGACTGGAAGAAGAGAAAGTGGTTGCAATAAGTGGTGGAAAAATGAGTGATGTTTTCGTTTTTAAACACCTTTAGTGTTGTTGTAGACTTGTCTTAGTAGTAAATAATTCCTTTTTCAAAGAAGAATGCCCATGCTCCCTAACTTGTAGTTGTTCTTTACTTTGCACCATGAGAAAACACTCAAAGCAGAGGCACTCACATCAGCCACTATTAAGTCTTGAGCTCGAAATGTGACTTATTGATAATGAGATGAGTCAGGTGAGGGCATTTGAGGATAACAGATAAAGAATATAGGTCCAAGGAGGCAGTTTTGGGGAAAGGATTTGCATAGTTGAATATTTATGAAAAAGGAACAAGCATCTATTCCTCAGTCTATATTGAGGGAGAGGATATCTGAGAACAAAATCCAAAATGAAATAAAATAAAATATAGATGAAAGAGAGAGAGAGAGAGACAAAGAGGCACTTCCTTAGTCTTTCTGTTTATTTCTTTGGAAGGTACATCGTCTTTAAAACATTAATGGTCCATTTTTTGGAATTTTTTCGTCTTTTTTTTTTTCCTGATCCTTTCCCTAGAGGCAGCTAAGCTAGTCACTTGGAGGAATAATTAAAATCATTCCCTATTTGTAAATATTAGTCCTTGACCAACTTAATTAACCATAATGTACCAGCATTTACAAGCACTCAAACAAAACAGCCTTTACACATAGGAAATGCATCCACCCCAAGATGCCCTTTCCTAATGATCTTGCACCAGATTTGTGTGGGTAGCTCAGGGCAAAATCTGGTCCCTAGCTGCCAGTGTCATATATTACTGGAACAACACAGGCTGACCATCTGCAGCCTGACAAGGGTTTTGGAGAAGAATTTATGTGTCAGGGTTGATCACAGCCTGATTTAAGCCTTAGGTTGTAGATGGACCATGAAAAAGGCAGACCGATGACTACTATGTGGTCAGATGAGCCCATATACTTACATCTTTCAAGAGAAAAAAGAAAAACCTGAGAATCATTGCCAGGATGCAGAGACTATGGTAGGTCGAGTGAAAATTACAAGGTTTTGGTTAGACATGGCTCCTGCCCACAACCCAAAATAGTATATTGGGGGGATTAAATAGAAGAAATACAGATAAGCTTCAAGTCAATAAACATAGTTTACAGAAAAAGATATTTTAAAAGCATTAAACTTTGAGTTAGGAAACCTGGGTTTCAATCCCAGCTAGGTTCTCGGATCAATTGTGTGATTATGGACAAGTGTCCAAGATGCAACATGGGAATGAATAATGACTACTTCAAAGGCAGGTATGAAGATTCAGTAAGATAACGTATTTGAGAACCTGTTGAACTCATTGTGTGGACCACACAATTCGGTGGTTCTCAAACTTGACTGCACACTGAAATCACTCAGAGAGTTCATGAAAACATGGATGCCCAAGTCACACCCCCAGAGATTCTAAATTAATTGGTATCATGTGTGGCTTTGGCAGTGGATGTTTAGAAGTGTAAAACAGAAAAAAACAAACCCACAATTATAGTTGGAGATTTCAATACTCTTCTCTCAAGAAGTGGTAGAATAAGTAGATAAAAAAATTGATAAGAGTATAGCAGACTTCAACAACACTATCAACCAATTTAACTTAATTGACATTTTAAGAACATTCCACTTAATGTCAGAGTACACATTCTTTTCAAGTGTGCACAGAAAAAATTCCAAGATAGATTATATTCTAGGCTATAAAACAAGCCTGAAGAAATTTTAAAATATTCAAAGCAGACAGAGTATATTCCTTGACCACAGTGGAATTAAGCTAGATATTAATAACAGAAAGATATCTGGGAAATATCCAGTTATTTGGGAAAAAAGCTTACATACTTTAAATAACCCACAGGTCAAAGAAATCAAAGGGAAAATTACAAAATATTTGGAATTATATACATATTTATAGGAAAATTTATAGCACTAAACACTTAGAAGAAAGGTCTCAAATCAGTGACCTCAGATTCTACCTTAAACAACTAGAAAAAAAGCAAATAAATGTAAATAAGTTGAAGAATGTAAATAATAAAGATTAGAGAAGAAACCAGTGGAATAGAAAACAGAAAAACAATAGAGAAAATCAAAGAAACCAAAAGCAGTTTCTTTGAGAAGATCAATAAAATTGATAGACCTCCAGCCAGACTGATCAGGAAAAGAAGAGAAGACAGCCCTGGCTGGTGTGACTCGGTGGGTTGGGTGTCATTCTGCAAACTGAAAGGTGGTCATTTGATTCCAGGTCAGAGCACATGCCTGGGTTGCAGGCCAGGTCCCAAGTTGGGGGCATGCGGGAGGCCACTGATCAATGTTTCTCTCTCACATTGATGTTTTTCTCCCTCTCTTCTTCCTTCCCTTCCTCTCTGTCTAAAAATAAATAAAATCTTAAAAATAATAGAAGAGACAAAAGACAAAAACTAGTAATATTAGAAATGAGGGAAGTGATATCTCTATAGATTCTATAGATTTTCAAATGATCATAAGGCAATATTATGATCAACTTAGAGGAAATGGAAAAGGTATTTGATAGACAGGAATCAGCAAAGCTTATCCAAGAAGAAGTAGCTAACCTGGACAGCTCTACATCTGTTAAATAAATTGAATCTAGTGGTGAAAAATATTCCCACAAGAACACTTCAGACCCAGACGGTGAACACTACCAAATATTTAAGGAAGAAATAATAGATATTCTACACAAACACTTCATGTAAATTAAAGAGGAGGGAACGTATCCTGACTCATTCTATGAGACCAGCATTACTCTGATACCAAAACCAGATGAAGACATTACAGGAAACTAGAGACCAATAACCTTCATGAGTACAGATGTAAAAATTGTTTTTTTAAATATTATGTTTGATTTTAGACAGAGGGGGAGGGAAGGAGAAAGAGAGGTTGAGAAACATTGATGTGAGAGAGAAACATCAATTGGTTGCCTTCTGTATGTGCCCTGGAGGACCAAACCTGCGACCCAGGCATGTGTCCTGACCAGGAATCGAACCAGTCACCTTTCAGTTCCCAGGACGATGCCCAACCAATTGAACCATATTGGCAGGGGCTACATGCAAAAAATTCTTAAGCAAATTTTAGCAAATAGAACCTAACAATATATTAAAAAGATAATAAATAATAACCAACTGAAGTTTACCCCAGGAATGAAAGGTTGGTTTGATATTTGAAAATCAACCAATGTAATTCACCATATTAACAGACTTAGAAGAAAAAACATACAAATATCTCAATGGAACCAGAAAAAGGATTTGACAGAATCTAAGCTCCATCTCTGATTTTAAAAAAGCAATCTGTCAACAAAGTAGGGAACTTCTCACTTGAGAAAGGGCATCTATGAAAAACCTAGAGCTGACATCATATTTAATGGAAAAGACTAATTGTTTTCCAGGAACAAATCAAGGTTGTCCACTGTCTCTACTGAACATTGTACTGCTTCTACCTGGTACAGTAAGGCAAGAAAGAAACTATAAAAGATTTCAGATTGGACAAGAAGAAGTAAAACTGTATTTTCAGACAGCAAACTTATCTATGTAGAAAATTCTATGGAATCTACAAAAAAAGCTATAGAAATAATAAATGAGTTTAGTGAGGCTATAGGATACAAGAAAAATATTAAAAATGAACTGTATCTCTAGTAGTTTTAACAGTGGGAAATTAAAATTATATAAATATTAGCATTTACAAGAACATAAAAATATCAAATACTTAGAGACAAACTTCACCACAGAAATGTAAGAGTTATAAACTGAAAAAAAAAACAACAATGCTAAGAGAATTAAAGGAAAACCTAAATACATGGGGAGATACTCTGCGTTCATGGATTAGAAGTTCTCTCTAAATAGGTCTACAGACTCAAGCAATCCAAATCAAAATCTCACTGGGCTTTTTAAACCCAGAAACTGACAAACAGTCTAAAATTCAAGTTTATTCTAAAATTCCTATTTTTCTCAGTAAAAGAATCAAGTAAGGTTTCAAGACTAATAATAAAGTTGGAGTAATCAAGACAGTGTTATGTTAAAATAAAGATAGACAACTAGATCAATAGAGCAGAACAGTGAATTTATAATAGACCCACAAATATATGATCAATCGATTTTCAAAAAAGGTACAAACACCAGTCTTTGCATACATGGTGCTAGAACTACTGGATATCCACATGCAAAAAAGTAAACATCATCCCAAACTTTGCATCACATATAAAAATGAACTCAAAATGGATCATAGTCCTAAATATAAAACCTAAAACTATGAAACATCGAGAAGGAAACATACGAAAAAAATTTGTGTGAGCTTAGGTTAGGAAAAGATTTCCTGGATATATCACCAAAAGCAGAATTAATAAATGAAAATTAGTAAATTTTCATCCAAATTTTATTCTTCTGTTTGAAAGACTTTGTTAAAGGAATAAAAAGATTGTGAAAAAAATATTTGCCATTCATATATCTGATGAAGGACTTGCGTCTAGAATATATAATAAACCCTTAAAACTCAACAATTAAGAAAATGAAACAAGAGCCAATTTTAAAAATAAACAAAAGATTTGAAAGACTCTTCACTAAGAAAAGATGTAAAGATGGCAAAGACGCACATGAAAAGATTTTCAACATCGGCAGTCATTAGGAAAATGAAAATGAATACCATACCATTACACATCTACTAGAATGGCTAAAATGAAAAATACTAACAATACCAATTGCTGGAGAGGATGTGGAGAAACTGGAACTCATACATTTCTGGTGGGCAAGCAAAATGGTACAACCACTTTGGAAAACAATTTATTAGCATCTTTGAAAGTTAGATATACTCTTATCATACCCACTTCTAAGTATTTACATAGACAAATGAAAATGTAGATGCTCATACTTGAACATAAATGTTTATAGCAGTGTTATTCATAATTGCCTAAAACTATAGACAACCCTAATGTCTTTTAAGGATGACTAGTTAGACAAACTGTGGCCCATCCATATAATGGAATATTATTCAGCAATGAAAAGGACAAAGTATCAATACATGCAACGATATGGATGAATCTTAGAATAATTATGGGAATGAAAGAAGTCAGACAAAAAAAAAAAAAAACCCAAACCCAAACAAACCCAGAAAACAAACAAACGAAAAAACCCAGAGCATGTTTCCATTTATCTTAAATTCTAGAAAATTCAAAATCATGTATAGGGTCAGAAAATAGGTAAGTTGTTGTAGGCTGAGGGGAGGGATTATAAAGGAGCAAGAAGAAATTTGGGACTTCCGGCCAAGATGGAGGCGTAGGCGGACACACTGTGCCTCCTCTCACAACCAAAATTAAGGACAACAAATATTTAGAAACAAGAAAACAACCAGAACTTATAGAAAATTGAACTGTACGGAAGTCCAACAACCATTCATCCAGACCAGTAAGAGGGGCGGAGTCTCGGCAGGAGAAAGTGGAGGTGTGGACCCGGGAGTGCAAGCAGCAGCGGCTGGCAGTTCCCAGGTGCACAGGAGGCGGCTGGCGGTCCCCGGGCACAGGGGGGCAACTGTGCAGACCCAGTGAGGCCGCACAAGGCGGCTGGCTGACCAGGGGGTCCCACATTTGCGCTCGCAGAAGGTCCAGGCAGAGGGGAAGTGGGGGAAGGGACCGAACCCAGGAGAGAACGGAGCAGGCGCCATTGTTCCCTCTCAGACCCCGCCCCCACATACAGCATCACAACCCAGCGACTGGGCTGCCCTGCACTGGGGAGCGCCAGAGACTCCACCCCTCACTACATAACAGCACGCGTGCGAGAGTGCGCAGATAATCCAGGTGAAGGGGAATCGGCAGAAAGGACCAGGAGAGAGTGGAACAGGCGCCATTCTTCCCTCTTGGACCCCACCCCCACTTACAGCGTCACAACCCAGCGACTGGGCCGCCCCGCCCTGAGGAACACCTAAGGCTCCACCCCTCACTACGTAATAGCCCCGACCAGACTAAAACCAAAACAGAACAAAACAAAAAAACCCACCAAAAATGGCTCAAACCGGAGAACAAATAAAATCGCCAGAGCCAATTCCCCTAAGCAGTGAAGAGATAGCCAACCTATCAGATGCACAGTTCAAAGCACTGGTCATCAAAATGCTCACAGAATTGGTTGATTTTGCTCACAAATTAGATGAAAAAATGCAGGCTACAATACATGAAATGAAGGAAGATGCATGGGGAACCGATAGAGATGGAAGGAAAACTGGGACTTAAATCAATGGAGTGGACCAGAAGGAAGAAACTAACAACCAAACAGAAAACGAGGAAGAAACAAGAATTCAAAAAAATGAGGAGAGGCTTAGGAACCTCCGGGACATCGTTAAACGTCCCAACATCCGAATTATAGGGGTCCCAGAAGAGGAAGAAGAAGAGCAACAAGTGGAAAACTTATTTGAACAAATCATAAAGGAGAACTTCCCCAATCTGGCAAAGGAAATAGACTACCAGGACGTCCAGGAAGCTCAGAGAGTCCCAAAGAAGTTGGACCCAAGGAGAAACACACCAAGGCACATCGTAATTACATTAGCCAAGATTAAAATGAAGCAGAGAATTCTAGAAGCAGCCAGGGATAAGGGTACAGTCACCTACAAAGGAGTTCCCATCAGACTGTCAGCTGATTTCTTAAAAGAGACCTTACAGGCAAGAAGGGGCTGGAAAGAAATATTTGAAATCTTGAAAAGCAGGGACATACATCCAAAATTGCTCTATCCAGCAAAGCTGTCATTTAGAATGGATGGACAGATAAAGCGCTTCTCAGATAAGGTCAAGTTGAAGGAGTTCATCATCACCAAGCCCTTTTTATATGAAATGTTAAAGGGACTTATCTAAGAAAAAGAAGATAAAAATATGACAGTGAAAAGACAGCAAACTCACAGCTATTAAAAACCACACCTAAAACAAAAACAAACTAAGCAAACAGCTAGAACAGGAACAGAACCACAGAAATGGAGATCATATGGAGGGTTAGCAACAGGGGCGTGGGAGGAGGAGAGGGGGAAAAAGGTACAGAGAATAAATAGCATAGACGGTGGGTAGAAAATAGACAGGAGGAGGGCAAGAATAGTATGGGAAATGTAGAAGCTAAAGAACTTATGATAAATGGACATGAACTAAAGGGGGGAATGTGGGTGGGAGAGGGTGTGCAGGGTGGAGGGGAATGATGGGGGAGAAATGGGACAACTGTAATAGCATAATCAATAAAATATATTTTAAAAAAAGAAATGAAAATAAATAATTCCATGCCCCCCCCCCAAAAAAAAAAGAAGAAGAAATTTGGGGTATGATTAGCTTGATTGTGGTGATAGTTTCACAGGTGTGTAACATATCAAAACTCATCCAACTACACACTTTAAATATGCACAGTTTGTTGTATATCAATTATAACTCAAGAATGTTGGTTTAAGCCCTAACCAGTTTAGCTTAGCTGGTTAGAGCATCATCCAGATACACTAAGGTTGCAGGCTTGATCCCCAGTCAGGGCACATACAAGACTCAACCAATGAATGTAAAAGTTAAGTGGAACAACAGATCGTTGTTTCTCTCTCTCTAATCAATAAATGAGAAAAAATTTTAAAGAATACTGTTTTAAAAAGTGTTTTTCATGTGATTCTAATGTGTAGCAAAGTTTGAAGACCACTGGAGTACATATATAACTACTCTAAGTCCTTCAGTCTTTGGTATAGAGGTTGGGCTGCTAATAACCCACAGAGTTTTCTATTGTCCAGATTCCAGGTATGTTACAAATCTGAAAACTATAGGATAACAGAATCACCAGATAAATTCACTTTAGTTGTTCCAGGGCCTTCATTTTAAGCTGTAGGGAAGTACTAGATAAAAAATTACTAATCTGAAATGAAATACAGCAAGAGATTCAAGCATTTAAGCTTCCAGGGCTGTAAATCACTCAGAGCACAGAAATGATTTTTGGAGCTGGTAATTTGGTGAAATTGTTCCTCCCATCCCTTCTGCAACTCAGCTTCTGTACCACCCTTACTTTATGAGAGTTTGTTTTTTGAACCCATTCCATTTTCTGCTTCTCTTTCCTTTGACCTAATCTGCAGGGGTTCAACACTTGAACATATTTAAGAAGTTGCTAACTTTGTTATGCTACGCAAGACTTCCTTAAATGAGTATATTTCCTCTTTCCTCTCAATGACTCAAATAGGACAAACTATAAAGGATCTGAAATAGGCTGAACGAGACCTGTCTATTCATTGTGCCCAGTTGGCTCATAGGCAAGGGAATGACCCAGAGTGGCATATTTTAACCTTCATGTGCATATAATTCACCAGAGGATCCTATCAAAATGCAGATCAGAGTCAGTAAATATAGGGTGGACCTAGATTCTGGCGTTTCTGACCGGCTTCTCCCTAGTGATGCAGATGCTGCTAGTTGAGTTGTAAGGCAAATGACCTTTCAAAATCCTTTCATCCCTAGAACACTATGAGGCAATAATGACCCTAGTAGGGAAGAGGTCATTCAAATCAAAGGGAGGAACACTCTTAGTTTTGCCTTGATGACACTCCAGGTTACAAAACCAACCCCTGCCTTACAGAAATACTTATACATCTGGTAAGGGTAAGAATTCATTCGTTCTAATGATTTGCAATTGATAGAATGGTTTTTGTAGGTTATAATTAACCCAGCCTAAGCCACTTGATCACTGTTGCATCCAGCCACCTCTTTTGTGTGTGCTCACTTATTTATTTTTTGGTTACAAACAATGTATAATACTGAGAACTGATGCTTTCAGTTCCTATAACAAAAGGGCTGGTTTCTCTCTTAAGACAGTGAGGGGCTACCTTGCATGTCCTGAATTTTCCTCTTTTTTGAGGCAAGGTGGTCCTGGTAACAGCCAGCAGCAGTCGCTTCTAATGACTTAGAGTTGCAGTAAAATCTGTCGGAAAGACTTGCAGGACAATATTGAGGCATGGCCATGAATCTTTTGGGAAAGCTGGCTGCAGCCCTTGGGTGGGTCTTTCTCACCCACTACATACTTTTCATCCCCCTCTGCTTTGTACATCACACTGCATGGTTTTTTTCCAAAGCAAATTCTTGATTTTGGCAAGGAGCAGAGTAATTTAGTTTTGTCTAAAACTGACACATTTAAACAAACACGTTTCAAATATATGTGAGCTTGCAATTTAAACAAAGCGTCCTTGATGTACTTAAAACCAAGCCAGTCTATATTTTCACCAAAATCCTTATTATGGGTAATTTTCCATCTCAGTTTACCTTGCTATTTAAATTAGTTCATCGTGAGTTTCAATGAAAATAACTGAGAAAAATACACCCATAAAAGCTAAGAGTAAATCCATATTCATAGCTCTGTATTCCATGTCCAGGATCCCTTATTAAGTGATTACAAGAGCAATTTTCTGTCTTTCAAGTCCATTTCTGCAGAAGAATTTGAGTCACCACTGGAATGAATGTGGTAACGAGAGTAGTTCTGTCAACAGTGTGTGACACGGGGGAGGGAAGCCTAGAAGCTGGGCCGTCTGGACGATGGTTTTGGATGGGGTTTGGGATTTTTGTTGTTGCCAGCAAACTCCAAGTTCAAAGCTTGTAAAAAAGCATATTGATTAGCTCTGGATTGGTCAAAAACTAGATTTATATCTGAATTTTACTAATGTTTTACACATGGTCTCCTTTGTGTGTAAAAAATGCTGTACCCGGGTTAGTTAAAGACTAGGGCCAGCTGAAAGCAATTCTTCTTCCTGTCTTCTCCAAATCATGACCATTTAATAGGAAGGTAGATATTAAATCTCTGAGAACAAAAGGGAATGTGACTGGCACAAATGAACTGTGATCTCAAAGTCTCCGTTGGTGCCTTAAGAACTTTGTGGCTTATTTTTCTCCCCAAACCTCCTATTCCAGAGGCTACCTTCATGGGGCTGTCTGGAGAACCAAGCTGACCACTTGCCCGTCTGCCAATTCATCTGTCTTTCACCCAGTTTATCAAAGATATTTGAATCTGCTGATATAAATTTCAGCCCCATGAGTTAATCTTCGTTAAAAACTTACGTTGCAAACACTATTGAGTGTGTTGTGCTTAGTGTTTAATCCTCATGATACCCATTTCACACATGAGAAACCTGAGACCAGGGCAGGTTGCGTAACTTGCTTAAGTCCTCAAGGCCAGGATCCAAAACACAGACGGTTTAATCCCAGACACATGATTTTAATCACTGTTGATGCTGCTTCCCTCACCCATAGATTCTCCCAGGATTTGGGAACTAAACGAGTTTGGGTAAGGGGCAAGGATATGGACTCTCTATTGAATTGCCTTAAAACTTACAGTCACTCACTTATTCAACAGTAGTCTGCTCCTGCTCAGCTCTGCCAGGGGCATACTTCCAATGAAAGGTTATGGTATCGCTCTGCAGCAGACACCTTTTGCTGGTAAGTGGCCCCCCACACTAATTCAGAGGGTAGGTTTTCTGCAGCCATGTTTGTATTTTGAAACCTGCTCCTAGTCACAGTGGAATGAGTCCCAAGATTCTTCCTACTATGAATCTGAAATTGGGAAGGAGCAATGGACAATTGCTTTCTGACGTGGCTGGAACTGTGACATGCCAACCTAGAGTAACGGGAAAACACATGAACTGTAGGGAAGCCATCTTCTTCCACAGATGACAGCAGGGAGAGATGAGGGGAGGGGAGGAGAAGAGAAGAGAGAGAGGGAAGAAGGAAGAGGAGAGAGATAAAATATAAAGAATATAAAACAGACACAAAGAGGAGCTGCGACCAGATAGACAGGAACTTTTTTGCCAGCTTTCCAGTAGATGGATCGAGTTCTTTATGAAGCATCCCTACTTCCTTCAAAACTCTCTCTTTTTGCTTACACTGGTCCAAGTTGATTTCTGTCCCTTGCAATCAAAATCCTGATTAATGCTCATTCAAACTCCTGTAAGACCCAGGACACTTCTGTATCTTCCCAGAGTCCGGCAAGACTCCTTTCCATCAATGCTTTTGCTCGCCATTCTCCGCTCCGGTTTGCTCTTACCCTCTCCACTTATCCTGAGACTTGATTTGATTATTGAATTGTATTGCCCAAACCCAAGCTCTTTTCTCTCCTGTTCACCTTGCGTTTTACCATGAGATCCATCTTCCAAAAGTTTATTTTCCCCATGTGTCATTTTCCAGCTCAAAAATCCTTAGTGGCTTCCCAACTCCTAATTGAGTCTCATGGAGCACCCAGAGATGTTCCATGAGTTCTGCGGTCAAGGACTCTTGGGAAATCTTAGTTCTCCTTCTCGACTTTGCTGCACGTACCAGCAATATTAAAGGCTTGAGAAATTCTGCTTATAAGTCATGCCCACCACCACCAAAATATAACAAAACAAAAAACCCAGCTTGAATTTGCTTGATTCCATGTTTCCTTTCTTGGTGTAACACCTCCAATACAAGGGGGAAATATCTACAGCATTTGATATTTATATCTAAAAGAATTATCAAACATCTTTTTGGCCCTCTGCCCATGTGCCCACATGGGAGTTATCGGATCTGATTGACCGTTTCTTCCTCATCTGTAACCAGAGGAGTCTCCTTCTTGCTTCCTGTGCTTCCTCAACTCCGTGCCTCTGCTGGTGTCTTCCACGTGGCACGCTCCTTGCCCACCCTGCCTCTAAGCTCCACCCCCTCGATGGAGTCTTCTTAGACCACTCAATTCCACATTGTACTTATACTTTTCCCACCTCCTGAAGCCCCTGTGATTTGAACCAGAGTTAGCAGTTAGCACATATATTCTATGCTAATACCTAACTCTTTCATAGTTATGTTTGTCAACTCCAAAAGACTGCAAGTTTCTGAAAGGTAGAGACTGAATATTTTCTTCTATAATATCTACCTCAGGAGTAGCATATATATCTATATTCAAGAATAATGCATTGAATGAATGTAGCCAAATCTCTGATTTAGAATAAAAAAGTTTTCTCTCCATCTGCTCAAGAACGGTCTGTTGTTGGCATTTAGAGGTAAGGATGCTCAAGGCCTACCTCATGCCAGGCTTCCTCTGAAGAACACAAGGACAGAAGAGTTCTTCTTGGGTGTAGAACTTTAAAGGGATCCTTATCCACTTGTAAGGGATAGAGGTCAGCATGTCTCAACATGGGTTGTGTGGAGGGCCTTGTACCAGGTAAAATTCTACACGCAGAAACAGTGTGCATGCTCATCTCTGCAAGATTGGTTAAATCTAGGATAGCAAAAAATCATAAATAGCTTTAACAAATTATATTGTGGAATAATACTTAACGACTTAGGAAATATTTGTGATAGATTGTGACATGAAAAAATTTCTGAAAGTATGTTTATAACTTGATTTAAAAATATTTGTTCATTGGAACAACATTGGAAAAATAAACTAACATGTTAACATTGATTATAGCTGGGCAGTGGTATCACAAATGTTTCTTTTTTTCCTTCCCTTCTTGAAGTTTTCTGTGTTTTCCTGTTTTCTACATTGAACATATATCATTGATTGTAATCAGAAAAAAATCCAAAATATAATTCCACATTTTCTCTTTTCTCTTGGTTCCTGTGTTCACATTAAATGTTTCAAGCCAGGTTCAGAGGTCTAGAAAATCCCCTCTATTTTGACTTTGTGCCTTAACCTGTTGTTGGCTATGGTCAGCTTTCTTTTTCTAACATAGGAATGTCCCAGAATCACTGATAACCTGGGCACTGTCCAGTGTAGGCATCTGAGCTGAGTATACAGATCAAGATAACCTCTGCCTTCTTCCTTCCCCAGACCTGTTCTGATTCCTTTCACTCCTGTCTCCCTATCTCACTCACTTTCCCTCTAAAAAGAATACGCTGATGGCTGTGGATATTAAAACCACCACTTTCTGGAGGCTAAAAAGAGACATGGATGAAAGGCCCAGGATCGCATGATAGCTCCACAGGACCGTGTACAGCTTCACCTGACTACTGTTTAGGGAAGGTTCCAGTTTAGCTGGTCTGCTGCTCTGCTGATCAGAATAACAGCCAGGAAAAGCCAGGACTTTAAAGAAGCTCGAGCAGGCCAGGAATCATCATATTGAGAATGGAGAAAAGGAAAAGTCCAGGGAGAGAGGAAAGGCATCAAGAGTCTGTGTGTGTGTGCACGCACACAAGATAGAGAGAGGGAGGGAGGGAGGGAGAGCTGCGGGGGGGAGATGCAGAGGGTGGGGAGGGGCATGAGCTGAGTGTGGGGAGAGTGGAGAGGAACACAATGGGGTGGCTGTGAGTAGAAGAAAGAGGTGTTAGACTGGCTGTTGAGAATTTATTCACTCCCTTTGACTTTTTCTCATGAGACTGGGTAAACATTTTAACTGATTTAAGTTATGTTTTTCTAAAGGAATGCTGTTTCTTCTACTGTTTTGTGCTTACTCTGAACCACATAGGGTGTCCCGCTTCATGTCACATGTGAATATCTTCCTTATGAATAAATTTACCCATTTTATGGAGAAAAGGACACAGGCTTACCCCATTTCAATGACTGTTGGCCTCCCTCTCAGCACTAGGTAACTTCCATCAATACATTCCTCTTACACACATTTCTTCTGACACAAGGGACAGCTGAGCATGCCCCTTTGTGGAAAGAGCACCGCAAGATGGTTTGAGTGTCTCTCGTGAACTGGGGTTTTAACATCATGTCTTTGTCAAGAGTGATCATCTGTAGCTTCTTGCCCAGAGCCCTTTGAAAACCAAGAGATGCTTGGGTTTATTTAGGCATGTTGTGAGGCGAAGCCTTGACTGTGAAGGCTTCTGGGATTCTATTTCTCCTCAGGACAGGTAAAGCCTTTGGCCCCAGAGTCCTCTCTGGTCTTAAGGCCCCAGGGGCAGTCACACCCAGCTGATACTCCAGGGTCTCCAGTGAAAATGTTTGTAAGGCCTTAGGAGAATTGCACTCCGTTTATCCTGGGAGCAGAGGCTCCTTGCATCACACTGGCATCTCTGGAGACAGAATATGTTGGCAGTCTGCCTTGAGGCTGCAATCCCTGTGGGAAAGGAAGGCATGGCCTCCGGAAGGCCTGTTACCAGTGAACTCGGTGAGGAACAAGCAAGCAGAGCTGTTAACCCCTCTGCATCCAAGGACTGCAGGATTCTGATGAAATGGACCCGGCAACTGCCTCCAGTATCGGTACTGCAATATCCTCCACCGAGAAGGCACTAAAAGGGGCAGAGGGAGGACAGACAATAAGCAATAAATATAACAATTATACAAATTATATAGTATTTTAGAAGGTAGCAAGTGCCATGGGGTCAGAAGAGAACAAGGTTGTGCAGGTTAAGGGTGATCAGGAGTGTTGGGGTGTAGGGGAAAGGGCACGTTTCGGTATTAAACAGGGTGGTCAGGGTCGGCCTCACTGAGAAGGTGAGATCTAAAGATTAAAAGAATGAAACAGTTTGTCAAGTAGATTTCTGGGGCAAAAGTGTTTAGGCAGAGTGTTCAGGCAGAGCAGAGACCTCAACGTGGAAACATGCTAAGCGTGTCTGAGAAGCAGCAAGGAGGCTGGGCTCCCACTATGAGTGAGGGAGAGAGTATCAGAAGAGAAAGGCAGAGAGATGAGAGGCAGAGTGGGTGGATAATGCAGGACCTTTATGGCCCTTGTAAGACTTTGGTCTTTATACTGTGAGAAATGAGGAGCTATTGAACAGTAAGCCTAAAAGAAATGGGGGAGGAAGGCTACTGAAGGGTTTTAATTAGAGGATTATTATGACCTAAGGCAGCGGTCCCCAACCTTTTTGGCACTAGGGACCAGCTTTGTGGAAGACAATTTTTCCACTGACCCAGGGTCGGCATGTGGGGTAGGGATGGTTTCAGGATGATTCAGGTGCATTACATTCAAGCTCACCTCCTGCTGTGCAGCCCTGTTCCTAACAGGCCTGGACTGGTAGCGGTCCATGGCCTGGAGGTTGGGGGCCTCTCTAAGGTATATTGGTAAAAGATCCCTCGGGCTGCTGTGTGGAAGACAAGAGTAGAAGCAGGAAGACTTGGCAGGAGGCTACGGTAGTAATCAAGGTGAGCGTAACGATGACTTCAACTAGGACGGCAGCAATAAAGGAGAAGTTGTTTGATTCTGGGTGTATTGTGAAGACAGAGTCAATTCCTGCCTGATCTGATCTGCATGTCAGAGGAAAACAGAAGGATGACTCAGTAGTTTGGCTGAGCAACTGGAAGAATAGAGTTGCCATCGACTGTGATGGGGAAGGGCTATGTGTAGGTCCAGTTTGAGGGAGCATATCAAGGGTTCAGTTTTGAACATCTTGAATTTGGAGTTGGGTAGATGAGTCTAGAGTTCAGGGAAGAGGTCTGGGCTAGAGATACAAATGTGGGTCATGAGTGGTACTGATGGTGTTTAAAACTACATATTTGTAAGCATCCAATGAGATGGATAAGGAAGAATAGAGGATGGGGGTCTCAGCACTGGGCACTTTGACATTTAGAGGTCAGGACAAAGAGGAGGAATCAGAAAAAGATACCAAGATGGTGGGGATAGTGAGATAGGAGGAAAAACCAAGGGAGTGAGATGTCTGGAAGCCCAGTGAAGGAAGTGTTTCAAGGAGGAGGATGTGGTCAATTACATCAGATACTATTAACCAATAAGGTGAGTACTGAGAATTGACCATTGGACTTAGCAACATGCATATCACAGTAACTTTGACAAGGACAATTTCTATGAAGCGATGTGCATATGAGCCTGATTTGGGACCAAGTTAAGAGAGAACTGGAGGAGAGGAGCTGGACGGAGCAAGCACAGATTATTCTTTTAAGAAGTTTGCTCTAAAGGGGAACAGACAAATGGGACAAAGGCTGCCACGGAAAATGCAGTAACTGTTAAAAGGCTTTGTTGTTTTTTTAAGATGTGAAAAATAATCGCATGTGTGTGCTGATGGAAATGCTCCAGTGGAGAGTGACGATTTGCTGTAAGAGAGAGTTGCTGAAGTAAGGTCCCTGAGTAGGTGAGAGGGACTCAGTTGAATGCACAATGGAGGAATGTGCTGTTGATGGATGGGTCATCTCTGATAACAGGTAGAAAGAAAAAGTATGAAAATGCAACTGCCACACAGGGGACAATTGTGATGATAGGGATCTGCACAGTTCTCTTCCGGCTGCTTCTATTTGCCAAGTGGGAAAAGAATCCAATTAGCAGCTGAGTGTAAGGATGGGAAGAAAATGTTAAGGGTTTGAGAAGAGGAAATAAGGTATAGAACTGTTGTCTAAGAGCATAGGTGAGTGAATGGACCAGGGAAATATGACTATTGGGCAGCATTAAGAGCCCACTTGAGTTTATCATCATGAATTTAAAGTAGGATTAAGTACAGTGGCTCTATGTTTTTCTGTAGCCAGGTGTGGCACGTGGTCAGAGAGTTGAAATTGACCAGGTCTACTGTCATGCTAGGTGAGTACCACAGACAGGAGGCAGAGTTGAGGGTGTGTTGAAGGAAGAATGATTACAATGACTGATCATAAACTTTACACTGGATCAGAAGGAGAGTGAGGGTGGGCAATAGTGAAGAGTGGTGGAATCAATAGATTGGAGGTTCTGGTGAGGTCAAAGGATGGTTGGGATTGGGCAGGGAGATGAGCTGGAAAAATAGGAGATTGGCGTCAGAGTGTGGGATGCACAAAACTGAGATTATGGAGGGGTTGCAGTTATGAGTAGTTATAGCTATGGGTTGAGTGGAGGAAAATCATTAGAGGAGAGAATTTCAAGGGACTGAGAGGCAAGGGTCATCTGTATATATATTAAAATTACCAAGAGCTAAGACAGTATTGGAGAGAAAGATGGTGAACCAGGATCTAGAATAATTGAAAAATGACCCCTGAGGGTCAGGAGAGGACAATGATTGATATAATCTGATGACACAAAATTCAATGCAGGGTGCAAGGGTTTACCCAAGAGCGAGGGAATACTACTGAAAGTGACAATGAGGAGTAAGAAGACACTGATCTCCCCTCCATGCCTAACGACGAGGGCTGTGCGAAAAAAGTCAGGCCCTGCTTGAGGAGGCTATGGGGACAGCAGTGAACTCAGGGAAGATCAGTTGTCTCCCAAAGGGAAGGAAGAGAATGCTCAGAGAGTAAGTGAAGGATAAAGGAGATTTTGCGAATAATGGATTCTGAACTCCAGTCAGTGGTCATGGAGGAAAAGTTTCAGGATTTGGGGCGGGAGGGGGAAGGCCACAGAATAGGGAAAAGAGGGGTTTGGGGGATTAGAGAGCTGGAGATGAGGTGATCTGGGAGCCAAGGAGATTTCTGGACTGACATAGACAGGGACAAGGACATGGGAGATTAGACCCACTGGATGCAAGGCAGATGGTGGTGGCAAGACTGAGCACTGGGTTCCGAAAGGGTCTCAGGGGCCCCTTCCCACCTGATAGTGGGGAGAGGTTAGGCGAGGCTCTCTGAATGGAGTGAGCCCTGAGCCAGCTTGGCAACTCTCCCTCTCCTGCTCTCCAAGTTCTCACCCTTTTCATTTCCAAAGGCTGCCCCCCGCAATTGTGACAGCTGGCTCTGCCATATTATCCACTGGCTTTAAAAGAGGTCAGACAGATTTCCCTGTCTGATGACTGAACTGGCCATTTCTCTAAAAGCCCTAAAAGTACATCATCACATTCACCCCATCCCAAAGTATACATCTGGGGCTCTGTTGACACATGGGCTACTCTTTTGTCACACGGGCTACTCTTTTGTCACACGGGCTACTGCCAAAAAAAAAAAAAAAAAAAGTTCTGAGTTCAAATATTGACAGAGCCAACACCCTCCCAGATGTGCATTTGGAGAAGGTTGAGGCAGCCCTGAAGTCCATCAGAGAGTCTGTCTAAGGCCATCTCATCCATTACGTATCTCCACACAAAACCTCTTCCCCTCTCTGCCCACACAATAAACTGCTTTGGCAGGAAAAGCTTCCAAATTCAGGGAAGATGCTTTTCCCTCATGAAATCCACATTGTAGAAAACACAGCTGCTTACCATCTTGGTGAATGAGTTCGTGCTTCAGTTCCTGGCTGCCCAGACCCCAGTTAATCACTTGGTCCTCATCTTCATTCAGTTCCTCTTCTGGGCTTAGCTCTGTCCTGGGCAAAAGCCAGATCCATTCCTTTGGGCTCACTCACAGCCCGAGTCGGCAGCCCTCTAATCACCTCCAGGGTTTGCTTCTGGACACTACCCAAGGCCCTTCCAGCAGGTTTGGGGAAGGGAGCCCAGGCTGCTAATAAAAGCTTGGTGTTTGCTAAGTGAAATAAAAGGAAGAGCTCCTGGGAAACAGGTGATGTTTTTGTTGCACATACAGGGTCCAGCACAAATAATGCCTCTTTCCTTTTTTTAAAAAAATAAAATCATAAGTATGTGACTCTGTAATACGACAATATCACGTTCAAGCACACCATATGACATTTTAGGTGAAATGTTCAAGTTAAAACTATAACCTATTACACCCATATTATTACCCTATCAACCACAGTCAAGCAGGCATTACTTCTGCTGGACTCTGTACATGACAGCTGTTTGAACACCAATTTCTCATCCTGTGGTCCTCTAGGACCCTAGAAATATTCTCTGCCCTGCTCTGGTTTGGCCTGACACCTTATGTGGGGGAGTCCCACTTTCCCTCCCACCCTCACCTTGATTTACTACAATTAATCTCCCTTAACCAGCTCTCAGAAAAAGATATCCATACTGGGATGTGACTAGTTAGAGTCAATGGTTAATCTCCTCACTGAATGTCTGCATTTTAGTGAGGGAGAAGGGGCTCAGCAAATTCGGATGCCTACGAGCCAAGCGGTAGGGTGGGAGTACAAGACAGGATGGGATGGCGGGGACTGTGGTGGGCCACAGAGTACGTGCCAGTGTGGCCGGATTTTTAGACCTTGGGGGAGAAGCGAAAAAATCCAGATATTTCCTTGTAATCTCCCAATGTTAAATGTTTGGTAACTGACTCAACTTAAAAAATATGCTAGGGCGCTGACCTGTGTGGCTCAGTTGGTTGAACATCATTCCACAGAGAGAAAGAAAGGCCACCAGTTCGATTCCCAGTCAGGGCTTATGCCTGGTGTGCAGGCCAGTCCCTGGTTGGGGGCATGTGAGAGGCAGCTTACTGATGATGTTTCTCTCACATACTAATGTTTCTCCTTCCCTTTCTCCTTCTCTCTTCCCTCTCTAAAAAATAAAGAAATAAAATCTTTTAAAAAAATGCGAGGAAAGCCAGACAAAATATATCTCTGGGTCACCTTGGCCCACGGCCCACGGCCCAAGGTGAGATCCAGTGACCTGTGTAAGTTCAAGCACACATCTGGTTCTGTGTTAAGCACAATGGTTCTTTTATGGTTGGTTTTCAGTAAAAAAGCCACTTGGGGCTCCTTGTGGTCCTGACATCACACAGGAAGGGCTGGTCTGGGGCTGACTCTGACCTTGGTGACTTTCGTCCAGTCCATTTGGAATCCTGCTCCTATGGGGTCTTGGGCCCCTCAGGAAAGCCATCAAGTTCAAAGGGGCTCAGCAAATTCAGATGCCTACGAGCCAAGCGGTAGGGTGGGAGTACAAGACAGGATGGGATGGCGGGGACCGTGGTGGGCCACAGAGTACGTGCCAGTGTGGCTGGATTTTCACTCAGGTCTGCTTGAGTCAGCGAGAGTTACAAGAAGGTCTCCCTCACTGTGAAAAGCAGCTGAAGACTCCAGTGGAGTCATTTCCATCTCTGGTCACAGACCAACAGAGTTGATTATACCACCACAAAGGTCAACACCTGACCACTGAAGTCAGATCCCTGGGTCCAAATCTTTACTCAAATCTTAGCTGGGTGTCCTTGGGCTAATTAGCCCCTCTGCCCTCAGTTTCCTCCTGAGTACGGAATCAACAGTATATTCTAAAGTAGGATTCAGTGAGAGAGGTTGCAAAGTGCTTTTTTAGCACAGTGACTGAAGAGAAAGCTCCCACATTGGGAAAGATGACTTCCATTTTTAGAAGGATTATCTACTATGTTTTAAAACAGGGCTTTATTTATTTACTTAAAGCTTATTTTTACAAACATATTTGAAAGCTGGTGATTCAGATCTGTTTCACTCATCTTCAAGCCTGCTCTTTCTACCCTCTCTCCAAGCCATCAGATCTCTCGGTTTCCTGAGGACAATGTTTGTATCCTCAGCCCCGGTGGTGGAACTTCATTAACCTTTTCTCCCAGTGGAGTCTTAGCTGTCCACAGGCTCAGAAAGTCCTGCTTTCTGAGACCTCCTGGTAGCCAGCCTGCTGGGACAGTCTCTTTTTAGGGGGCTCCATCTCTGCTCTTTGCACCCACTCTCAGCTCCATCTTTTCCCCTGTGTTGTTAGAGCTACTCCTCCTCCTGCCAATCTGTCCCTGAAACAAAAAGTGCTACAAAAATAAAACTTACGATCAAATTTTACATCGTGAATCTGATTTCTAAATCTGATTTGGGTTGTTGCCTTCCATCCAAAGGCAGCCGCCCTCATCCATCTCCAGAGAGGGGTAAGCCCTTCTAGAAGACCAGCCACAGAATCAGGTCCCTGGCAGAAGCCTTCTAAAAATAGGGACCAGGAAAGGGTGGGAGAAGTCTGCGATTGGGAGTTAGGGAGGTATATCCTGAGTAGAGGGAAAACCCCCAGGTCTGGCAGTCAGGGGGTCTCCGGTGAGGAAGGGGAAGCCAGGTCTATTACAGATGAAGTCCGAGCCGCCCCACCCCCGCCTCCGCGGGGAGACCCACCTGCAGCACCTCGATGGCCGGAAGTGCTGGGATCAGAGGAGGGTGGGTGAGGGGCTGCCTGAGATATTTATAGCACCTGTGTTTCTAGACTTGTCTTCACCTGGATTTATGCGGTATGTGGCTGTAGCAGATGTGGGGAATGAGGGGGGCACATCTTGCTTCAAGGGCTCATTCTTGGCCTTGGGACTCTAGCTGAAGTGGAAGTTACAAAATCAAAACGAGGGGCCATCTGGGGGAAACACCAAAGCAGAGCGGCTCTTTCGTGCGGCCTCTGCAAAGCAGGCGGTGTTTACGCCTGATGAAACCTGGGGCTTTCCAACCCCACCTAATGTGACATTTACGGCAGCCATGGGCGTGGGTGAGGCAGGTGTGGGCGGCGGGGGAAGCGGTCCCACCCTTCCAGTCGCCGCAGGCTCTGGCTCTCCATTTCCTCGCTGCTCATCCAAAGGGTTAAAAGACTGAAAAAGACTCCCCTCTCCCGTGGGGATCTGCACTTTCAAAGAGGAGCCCGAGAGCCCGAGATGGCCGGTCTTCTGTTCGGACCTCCCTGTGTCCACGTTTGCGGGCCCATCATCCTGGCCCGCAGCTCAACTTCCCCTAATCACCACGTGTCTGGTAGGCTCTCAGACTGCAATGACATTATATAAAAAATTAATAACTGCCCTTTAGGCTTTTCAAGAACCTTGCGGGCAATGCTTGATCTAAAGCTGCTGTTCTGTCGGACCTTAAGGCATTTTTTAGACAGTGAGAGAGCAGGCTCCAGCAGGCCCCGGTGGGAGGCAGCCACCTACGGTGCCTACCTGTAAAGCCGGCCCGGACTGCTCCACCCGCAAATTAGTCTGGAGAGGAGGCCAGGGCAGGGTGGGCGGGAAGATCTAGGAAAGCAAAGGACAGCGATACCCAGAGAAAAGAAAACATCGTTGACTCTTGTCCAGCACGTTCCTTTTCTCATTTAACCCAGGGCAGTACAAACGGGGTAGCACTATTGTTAGCGTACCATTTCACAAAAAGAGAAACTGAGGCTTAGAAAGGCTAAGGGACTTGCCCCAAGAGGACGTAGCAAGAGCCAACTTCAGTTTCGAACTCAGATTCTGGGGACTTCCAGGGGTCCGCGGTGGCCGGAGGGCGGGCGCGCGGAGCCGGGAGCGGTTCCGGCGGCTGCCGCGCGGGGAGGAGCCCGAGCCCGGGGGCGCCCGGCAGGCCCGGGGCTACTGGAAAGGCCCGTTCGGTCGCCGGGGACCAGGGGCGGCGGGCCGGGAATCCCGAGTAGGACCGCGAGGCCGAGGCAGCTGCCAGACGCGGCTGGGGACTGGCCTGCGCCGCCCGGCCCCCACCTCGGGCCGCGCTGCGGTCGGGCAGCGAGCGGGCTACATACCGCGCGGCGCAGAGGAAATGGCTGGAATTCCTCCCGCGGCGCCTCGCTCCGGCTTCGGGGCGGGCGGGGCCGGGAGGGCCCCCGAGGGACGGTGAGCTGGCGCTGCGCGGCGCTGTCGAGGGCCGCCGGTGCTCCCAGCCCAGCGCACCCGCGCGGACCCCTTACCTCTCAGCGCACCCCCAACCACTGCCAGCATCTGGGGTTCCCCCGCAGACTCCTGGGCCCGGCCCAGCCTGCTGGCCACTTAACCTGGCTCTGGCTCAGGTCGTTTGGGTCCACCACCTGCAGATCGGTCCTTCACTCCTGCATTATCAGGCCTTCAGCCTCAGTGATGTCGCTTAACGCCCACAACACGCGTGGGCCCCAGCGTAGGAGGACTCAGAGGCTTTGAGTAGTTAGGACTTTGCTAGCCCCAGCCTACACCTGGCCACTGATAATCTGCAGTCGTTTTAGGCCTGGTCTTCGTGGCATGCTGTGCAGGCCTTTTGTTACTACAGGCTTTGAGAGCAAGACAGGACGTTTGCTTGAAGGGAGAGGCTGACCCCTCTGTAGCTAGGTGGTACAACAGGAGGATCTGGGAGAGGGGTGCAGGGTAGTAGAGAGAGAGCCACTCTATGTGACCTGGGCCTGAGTAATGAGGCCATCTCCCATTATTCCAGCATGTGGAGGCATGAGGAGGGGATAGAAAACCTTCTTGGGGTCAGCATATGTCAGGAAAACCACACCTCACTAACCCTGGACACAACCAAAATATAATTGGGGTTAGGGTGGGGAGGAAGATGGATGGAGGACCCTAGGTTGGGGCCCATGAACCTCTGCTAGGAGGGTGGCTGGTGGGGCTAGAACAGGAGCTGGTTGAATCAGGGCGTCCCTTCTCCTTCAGTTTCCACTTCTGCGGGGCGCCTGGCTCATTCAAGAATAGCATTGGAGAGGCCTTTACCTTCTGTCCCATACTCTGAAACTCCAACTACTGAGGACTTTTGTACTCATACTCTCCAGCTTCTGTTTTTCATCACCGTGGAAGGGCCTCCTTTCCCTTCTCCCACAGGTGAGTCTCATATTCAGCTCAAATAGCTTCTATTTTCTGTGAATTCTTCCTCAACCTCCACTGTTTTCTACATCCTCCACCTGCTTCCACAGCATACATTATTTCACCTTTTGCACTGGATCACGAACATTCGCTTATAAATTTATCTCCCCAGTTAGACAATAGCTTCACAAGGTCAAGGACTGACCACTGACTAGTGTGGTGCTTGCCTTATAGTAAAGACACTGTTCAAATGTTGTGGAATGAATGAATGAGAGCAAGAGGAAGGAACTGAGTGGGCACAGAACAAACAGAAGCAGAGACCAAAAGAAAAGCAGGTCAAATGCAGATCCTGCTAAAGAGCTCCTGTCTTTGCTTCCTATGAATCTGAGAATCTGCTACCTAGGCTCTGTCCCACCATCTTTCACCCGGTGCGAGAAGAGGGTGGGTACCATTACTTCCCCCAAATCACTCTGACCTTCACATCTTGATCCTAACCTTAATCCAAGGCCCATTCTCACTCTCTCACTCTGCCTGTAGTCTTTGAGCGTGGCTCAGCTGATCCACACCTGTTTCCCTATCCCACCCCCCTCCACCTCCACCTCCGATGCTTCTCATGCTGGCCCTCTTCCTTTCTCCACCCAGGGCTCTGGAGGGTCTGATTCCAGTTGAAGTGGTGCTGTGCCCCTGCTCCAAATGGGACTGGGGCATAGAATATGGTGCCCTGGCCCAGGGCTGAGGGCAAGGGTGGTGGTGGCTATCTGTTGGGCCCTGGGGTGGGATGGCTTCAAGCTTGGGAGCAGGGCAGACACAGAGTTTCCCCAGATGGATCTGTATCACCTCTGAGTCCAAGATACCAGCTTAAATTTCCACCCTCTCAAGAGGCTTTTGAGTAGCCAGACCTAGGCCTGGGGAGAGTCTCTCCTGCAAGGCCCAGGGACGAGACAGGAAGCCAGAGGCTGGTACTTGCTCCTCCTCACACAGGCCTGGTGGGTGGTTGGTGGTAGAGCTGGGCAGGGGCAGGGAATGAGGTGTCATTTCCAAGGCTGCCCCTGGACACTCACCCATGAGGAACAGGCCAGGAGGCCTTGGCAGACCCTCTCTACACAGAGATAGACAGGCAGACAGAAACACAGACGTGCCGGAGTGACAGTATTGATTCTGGGAATTTTGGAAGTCAAAACCACCACATTTTTCTCAAGAAAAGGGAACAGATTTTGGCATCTTTGCTCCAGAATCAGGAACTGACCAAGACAGTGACCTCTGATAATCACTTCCTCATCTCAGTGTTCAGAAGGGGGTAGATTTCCTCAGCCTTTCTATTTTTCTCCCCACGGTTGTGTGGGCAGCAGCCCCAGGACTTTATGGAATAGTGGGGGAGGGAAGGGAAGGGAAAGGAAGAAAGGCAGAGCAGAGGGAAGGGAGGGAAGAAGGGGAGATATTTTAAAAGTGATGTGTCCTGGAGGACTGAGGAGGCTGGGAGCCCGATGGGGATGGAGTCAAGGCCAGAAGGCACCTAAGAGGTGCTCAGTGTTATTTTCCTCTCCTCATGGAAAGGATATCCACATTGTGTGTCTCCTAGAGCTCGTGGCTCCTTGGACCCATGTCTCCTACCAAACATCCTTAGCTGTATCACCTCTTCTGCATTAACTGTGCACCTACTACATGCCAGAGAAGTTGCTAGGTACTGAGTGAAAAAGAAAGATTTTTCCTTTACAGAGCTTAGAGTCAAATAGAAAGAATGGGCACTCAAAAAATAATGCATTAACATAGCGAAACTGGCAATAACAAGGGCCAAGAGAGTAGGGAGAAGCTGCATCAGGTTGCAGTGGAGTATGAAAGGACTTAGGAAGACGGTACCATTTGAAGCGGACCTTGAAAGGCAGGTGGGCATTTGCCAGGTGGAGATGGGGAAAGAGGACTTCCCAAGGTAAAGGATCTCCATCAACAAAGGTGCAGGGGAGGGAACATGCAGGCACATCTAGGGTGCTGAGAGCGTGGGGTGCAAGTAGGTACAAGGAGTAATGGGAGAAATACCTGGAGCAGGAGGCGGGGTCCGCTTTGTAGAGGGCCTGAGTGCCAGACTGAGGTATGTGGGACTGTTCACAGGGCCATGTGGAGGGCTTGCCTGGCAATAGCATGACAAATCCAGCACCACGTGCTGCTGGCAGCTCGGAGAAAGCAGTGAGGCAATGGGGAGGACTGGGAAGAAAAGGGGAAGCAGGCAGTCCATTGAAGTGTTTTACATTCCCAGCCCCTCCTCTGCACAGCCATCTTGAAATTGGTCCCATTGAGTAGTTCTTGGTTGGTAGAAGGTTTCTGCTGCAAAACCCTGAGCCTTGGTTCTCCTATGGGAGCTAAGTGAGGACTGAGGGTGGCGTCTCTGCTCTTGTATGAAATGACTAGAGTGGTTGGGCTCATGAGGGGCACCTGTGCTTGTTGCATAGGGTGGATGAGAAGGAGAGATGACAGGTTTGGACTCTGAAAAGGGTGAGGCCCTGCCCTAGCCCAGTTGGGGGACAGAGAGAGACAGTCTCCTAAGGCAGCTGGGGTGTGGAAGGGTTGGGGAAGAGGTGCCAGCGGCCAGAGGGATACTAGGCAGAGGCCTCTGGATCAGAAGTTCCCGGAATAGACCCAGCTGGACCCTCCTCTGGCTCTGTGTGTACTTCCCATGGGGGGCAGGAAGAAGCTTCCCCAGCAATAGGCAGAGGGAGAATTATATTGGTGGTTGTATTTTTTCAAGTAAACTTTACTTATTTTTCTAGATTGTAAGCTCCTAGAGACCAGAGGTGGTATTTCCCACAGATCCTAGTACTCACTAGATGCCACATTGTACGAAGGGGATGTCTTAGGGGCGACACACTGGCTGAGCTTTCTGTTTGATCACACATCCCCCTGCAAACCCCCCCTGTGACTTTTATATGTGTGACTGGAATCCCATTTCCGGTGGGGTCTTGACTGGGGGGCCACCTTCTCTGTAACTCTTTCCCTGGCTCTCTCCATCTCCTACTTCTCCCATGGGGCATGTTAGCATCGCATCCACTCATTGAATACATGTATGTTGATGTATATATATTTCCATTTGCCAGGTTCTGTGCTAAGCATGGGAATACAATGGTGAGTAATGCTAATGATGAAAATAGGTAAACTAATCCCCACCCCTTACAAGGGGATCTCTCCAAGGCTCGATAGGGTCTGAGATGCTACTTGGCTGGAAGAGGCAGAATTGTCCTCACTAGTTATGATTTTGTAGCGCCATCTTCTGGCCACATATAGATACAGTATAAATGTACACACAAACACTATTAAAACTGGGAGACACAGCTGTCTGTGCACACGCGATGAAACACATGTGTTCACAAACACATGGGAACACAGATACACAGTCATGTGTAGACATTGAGGATCTGGTACAGCACCTCACCGTTGGTAGGAGTCCAATAAATAGCAGTCTACAAATATAATGCAAATTTTTTTAAAAATTTATTTATTTATATATTTTTAAAGAGCGGGAAAGAGAGGGAGAGAAACATCGATGTGTGAGAGATACATAGATCAGTTGCCTCTTGAATACCCCCCAACTGGAGAACTGGCCTGCAACCCAGGCATGTGCCCTGATTGAGAATGGAACAAGTGACCTTTCGGTTTGCAGGTCGGCACTCAACCCACTGAGCCACACCAGCCAGGCTAACCTGCAGATTCTTTAGGCTGGCTTTCTTTCAGGCTTATTTTTTCACTGCCCTTTTTGGCCAGTTAGCTTAGAATTCTTCATTGTCACTTGTCCTCTGCCTATGTTCCTTCCTCCATGCTATTAATTCTTTAAGACCAAGTTCAAATGTGACCTTCTCCCTTATCTCTCCAGCTAAGGTAATGAAGTCCTCTTCTGAAGTTTTATAACCTTATGAGGTTTATAATTTTACTTACTTGCATTTTAGCTATTTGGGGACATGTGTTTTCTTGCTTTCTAGTCTGTAAGCTCCTCGAGGGTAGGTTTCGTGCTTGAATCATGTTCGTGCTCCCCCATAGTGCTGGCACATTGCCTTGAACAAAGTTGAGGCTTAGTGTCTGCTGGACGAATGCATGAACGACACACTGGAAAACAAAGATAATATGCAGAAATGTATGTCTCCTTACATAAATTTCTGTCTGTGAAAAAAAGATGCACATTTATATGAAAGCAGAGAAACACGTATCTATGCCTGTAGCTATGAGAAGACACACCCTTTAAATTAAGCCCTTTGTATTTCTTCTGTCTTCATTTTAATCCATACCTTCATCACTCTGACTGACAGCAATAACCTCCTAAGTCATCTCCATTTCCAGTTCTTTCCTTTGCACTTTTCCATTGCCTTCCGGGCTGCACTTTCCTCAAACACCTCTTTGATGATATTCCTGAGCTCAAGAACTCCAGCAGTTCTTGCTGTCTTGCGTGATAACCTCTGGAAAAAACAAATCCTTTCTTTTCTCCTCTCCTTTTAGGGGAGAGAATCATAATTATAACCAGTGAAAAATCAGTGGAAGTGATTTCTGAGAAAGCCTGTGATTGCATCTTAAAAGAGATATCTGTGGCTGGTGCCACTTGTCCTCCCTTACTGCTTCAAATGTGGTCGCAAAGGAGCTATAGCAGCCATTTTGCAACCATGAGGGAAAGGCCAAGCTGTTGCTCCTGACCTCACTGAGCAGCTGAACAAATGCCACTGCTTCTAGATTCCTTGTTTATGTGACAAAAAGAAACTTTTGTTTAAGTCTCAAGTCATGTTTTTTTGTTATATGCATCTGGATATAATCAGAACTCGTGATTTTTAAATATGCTCCCTTCTCCGGTACCCACAGGATAAAGCCTAATTTCCTTTACCTGATATTTTTTAAACTGAGCCTGAAGAATGAGACAAAGGGGACAAAGGATGAGTGAGGGAAAGAGCTTGCTCTTTCTCAATCCACTCAGCCACACCAGCCAGGGCTCACCTGGAATATTTTTTTAAATGATCAGTAGCTGAGCTCCCACTCCTAAATATTTTGATTTAAATGGTCTGGGATGGGGCCTGGGGTACTGATTTTTAAATAAGTTTCCTGGACTAGATGTGAAAGTATAGCCAGGGCTGAGAACCTCTGATTGAGACTTTGCCTGTTTTTCCATCCTCATCTACCGCCATCATGACTATGGCTGACTGTGCTTTAACTGCCTCAGGACCTTTGTAGATGCTTTTTCTTCTGCCTGGAAAGATTTTGCCCTTGCTCATCCTATTTCTGCTTTTTAAAAATCCTTCAGGCCCAGTTTAAATGTCTCCTATTCAGAGAGGCCTCCCCTAAACATTTAATTTAAACCCCCCGTCATTTTCTTATAATTTCCTTATTTTTTTCTAAATACTTGTTGTCATTTAAAATTTTTATGTTTGTTTGCCTTTAAAAATCTTTGTCTCTTTCACTAGACTACAGATTGCAGAAGAGCAGATTATGTCTTTTCTGGAGTGGGGTCCACTTATATTCAGAGACTATGTCAAGTACTGTGAAGGAGTCTGAGACTTTACCTTGCTTGCAAGTTAACAAGCAATCTTTATACTGTTAGGTGATGCTGGCAGAAGACACAAGACTTCTAAGTCACAGACAAAGGACTTTATTACTCACAGCAACAGCAATGGCCAGAGTCTCAGCATCTGCACTGGTACTGCAGGTCCCAGTTCTCATGGGGCGATGTGAACAGGTCCAGGTGACA
Source organism: Glossophaga mutica (assembly GCA_039655065.1). NCBI lineage: Eukaryota > Metazoa > Chordata > Mammalia > Chiroptera > Phyllostomidae > Glossophaga > Glossophaga mutica. The sequence goes on from CM077308.1 coordinate 144,196,244, forward strand.
CAAGCACATGTAATAAGTTGCATCACAGAAGGGGAACCCCTAAGCTTAGAGAACCAGAATCCTTCGTAATGGGGAGTAAGCCTGCTTGACATTTGCCCTGCAGGGAGACCTTATCTTTATAACACTGGACAGTACACAAACCTGCCCTTTGGTCCCAGGAGAGACACTATCTCTGTCTCTCAAGGCTGTTCACTCTACCAACATCTGAAAAGAGAGTCAGAAATGAAGGCAGTGTCTTGGCTTGCAAGACCCACAGCAACGGAGGAGATACACGAACTCTTTGATGACCCAAGTTTTCTGCCTGGAGGCACTTTGTAGACCAACACAGGGAAGGGGCCACCCCAACAGAACCTGGGGATCTCATTTAATTGAAGTGTCAGAGATGAAAAGTCTCAGGTGGCTGGAATTGGTGCGACACAGTACCAGAGAGGAAGAAGCTGTGCAGAGAAGAGCCTCAGCAATTTGCATGCGTTCCACTGAGTTTTTACTGAATAGTAAGCCATTCATGTGTGAGGTAAGAGTCCACTAAACCAGGCAAAGGGCAACTACTGGAGAAACAACTACCAGGAAGCTGGAAGCGGAACAATTTTCAGAGCTCACATCCGGTTGGGAGATGTTCGAGTTCCAGCTAGCCAGACTGGAGAGCAGAGAGACGTGCTGAGTGTCTGGAGCATAGAACAGATATCATAGCAGTAAGGTAACACCGGCCCTAGGTGTTACCTATGGTTTTTTCAATGGGCATGACTGACCCTTTTAGGAAAGAACAATTCTTCCCTAAAAAACAACAGAATTCAGACACACAACAATGTCACAATGTGCAGCAGCATCCAATCAAAAATTACTGGGTATGCTAAGAAGCAGGGAGACATGACTCATAAGAAGGAAAATGTCACTTATAGGAACCAGATCCATAAATGGCAGAGATTATTATATTAGCATACAAAGACTTTAAAAAGCTGTTATGAAGATGTTGAGGGATTTAAAGGAAAACATGAATATAATGAGAAGAGAAATATAAAGTCTAAAGAGAACTGGAGTATCATATTTTTTGAAAACTGCAAAAAGAAATACAATATCCAGAGTGAAAAATTCACTGAATGAGCTCAACAGAGCACCAGTTAGACACTGCAGAAGAAATTATCTTACAAATGTGCAAACACAGTAACTGTCCAAACCGCAGCTCCTAGAAAATTAGTGGCCTGTAAGATAATATTAGCAGTCTAATAAACATGTAATTAGAGTTCCAGAAAGAGAAAAAAGAGTGCAGAAATATATTGGAAAATAATATCTGAAAAAATTTATATTTGTTGGAAGCTATAAATTCAAATATCCAAGAATCTAAACAAACCCCAACTGGATTAACACAAAGAAAACCACACCAAGACACACCATATCAAATTGATACAATCTAATAATGAACAGAAAAATTATAAAAGCAACCAGAAAAAAAGACACATCATATACAGAAAATAAAAAATGAACACTAACTTCTCAGAAACCATGAAAGCCAGAAGGCAGGACCATGACAGCTTTAAAATTCTATAAGAAAAAAAGATGTCAGCCTAGACTTCTTTATCTAGCAAATAAATATCCTTCAAAATGAAAGTGAAATAAAGGCATTTTCAAAAAAACAAAAACCAAAGCTGAGAGAACTCAACACAAGCAAAATGCACTATATGAAATATTAAAGAAAATCTTTCAAATTGAAGGAAAATGATACCAGATGGAAACTTTAATTAACACAAAAGAATGAATTACCAAAGCTGACAAAAGAAAAAATAAAAAACTGAATAGTTCTATATCTGGTAAAGAAATTGCATTTAAAATTTAAAACCTTCCCACAAAGAAAACCCTAAACCCCAGGCTCCTCTGGTACATTCAAAGAAAAAAAAATACCAGTGTGTTACAAACTTTTTCAGGAACTAGAGGCGGAAACACCAACTCTTTTTTTGTTGTTGTTAAGATTTTATTTATTTTTAGAGAGGGGAAGGGAGGGAGAAAGAGAGGGAGAGAAACATCAATGTGTGGTTGCCTCTCACACGACCCCTACTGGGGACCTGGCCCACAACCCAGGAGTGTGCCCTGACTGGGAATCAAACCAGTGACCCTTTGTTTTGCTGGCCAGCACCCAATCCACTCAGGCACACCAGCCAGGACTCCAACTTGTTTTATAAGATTAAAGGAAGCGATTGGCAAGTATTTTAGATGGTTTCAGGTTCTTGCTGCTCCTTCTCCTTCTCCTCCTCCTCCTTCATAATCCTTTACAATTGTAAAAGCTGTTCTTGGCTTGCAGGCCAGATGAAAACTGGCCAAGGGCCAGATTTGTTCTGTGGGCCATAGGCTGCCACCCTCTGGGCTAAAGCATTAGTAAGCTATGCAGATTTTACTAAGGGTTTTAGTGAGGTGGTCGAGAAGAGGCTTATATCTCATACCAAACAGCAATAGCCTAGTAAATACTCCCATCGGGGGGCATTTAATTTTCAAATATTTGGGGGTTTTTCAAGTAGGTCTTTGTTATTAATTTCAAGTTTAACTCCACTTTGGTCAGAGAACATACTTTGTATAATTTCAAGTCTTTTAAAATTGTTGGGATTTGTCTTATGTCTCCCCAAATGGTCTATCTTAGTGAATGTTTCACATGCACTTGAATATGAATTCTGCCATCACTGGGTAGAATGTTCTATAAAGTGAATTAGGTCAAGTTCATTAATCGTGATGTTTGAGTCTTTTATACCCTTACTGATTTTCTACTTATTTTATAACTTAATTCCAGCTTCCAACCATAATTGTGGATTTATCTATTTCTCCCTTCACTTCTCAGTTTTTGCCTCACATATTTGGAAGCTCTCATTTATTTGTTAGGTGCTTCAACATTTTGAATTATTGTGTCTTCTTGGTGAATTGACCCCTCTATCATGAAGGAGCACCTTTCTTTATCCTTGGTAATATTTATTGTATCAAAGTCTACTTTGGCTGACATTAATACAGCTACTAGATTTTTTTATTAGTGTTTACGTGGTATATATTTTACCATCCTTTCTCTTTTATCCTGTGCATATCTTTGTATTTAAAATTGGCTTCTTGTAGACAGTGGATACTTAGATCTCACTATTCTATCTGATGACAGACTGTCTTTGAATCTGATTGTTAGACCATTCGTATGGATCAAAACTGAACATCTTTCTGGTTGCTTTCTCTTTGTTTTATCTGTTCTTTGTACAGTTTTTCCTCTATTTCTGCCTGCTTTTGGATTAAGAATTTATCATTTGTTTTCCTCTCCTCTATTGTGTTGTTATTTATACCCTAAACATTTTAATGTTGCCCTCAGGCTTAAATTTTACATATTTAATCACGATTTTAGGTCACCCTAGAGTTTAAAATATACATATTTAATTCATCACAGCCTATCTCCAAGTATATTATACTTCTTCAGCTACAGTATAAGAACCTTTAACAATGTAATCCCTATTCTTTTCACTTTTTGGCAGGTTATTGTCCACTTTCATGCTATAGACACACAACACTTTAATACTATTTTTGGGTTAATCAATTACCTTTGCAATGATTAAAACTGAGGAAAAGGAATCTTTTGTATTTACTCTGTAACTTTTTCTGAAGATCTGAATTATTTTGTGTGCATCCCAATTTCTGTTTGCGATCACATTGGTTTTCCCTGGAGAACTCGCTTTAACATTTTTCATAGCAGAGATTGTGATATTTTGTTCTTTCAGCTTTTGTTTGTCTGAAACACTTTTGCATTTCTCCTTTACTTTTGAAAAATATTTTACTGTGCATAGAATTCTGGGATGACAGTTCTTTTTTTCTCTTTCACCTTTTAAATCATGCCATGCCTGCATGGCCCTCGGGGTCTCTGATGCTATTCTTACCTCTGTCGTTCCACACAGAACGCTGCTTCCCACAGGAGTGCTCCTTGCAGCCTCTGTCTCCCCTCCCCTGTCCGGAGCAAACTGCACTCAGGCCCCAAACGTGCACATCCCCCCAGGTACGAAAAAGTCCGTCTCCTTAGGGCGTAGTTGGACCTCCGTTCTGTATCACTTGAGCATCTGTTGTTGCTCTTAGTGGTCTGACTTGGGCCTACCCACCCTCCCCCCTCCCCCAACTAAGCAGCTTCCACCAGGTTCTTTCTGACCACACCCAGAACTCCACCCCGGCCCAAAGGCGTTCTGGGAAATGCAGATTTCTCCATTCCGTGACACCGGCTCCTGCTCAGGTCTAGTGTCTGTGCCCTCGGCTGAGGTGGGTCCTGTGATGGCATCAGAAGGTTGGAGGCCCACTGCGCTCTGTGTAGCCAAGCTTGTTGGATGGGGCACTTACCTTCCCTTGTAGCCCTTAGAGTGCTTTCCCTGTCAGAGATACTAGGTTTGTCGCTTTAAACACAGGACATTCACTTTTATGTTTTCATTAGAGAAAGTGCCATGAGTATGTGTGTGTTTCGACCTGGCAGAGTTATTTTATCAATCCACCCATTTTTCTTTTACTCTGATCCATCTTATTTTCTTTACTTCGTTAATAATCTAAGGTCTTTCCCACTTATCTAACCTATTATTTACAGTAAGTGTCCCCTGTGGAGGCTGACACCTGTGGTAGGGGCTGTAGGACACGGTGGGATATTGTGGGCCTCCTGAGAGAAGTGGTGGCGAAACATTCAGGACCCACGGCCAGGACCCGAGTTGAATGAAGAAGGTGGGGGACAAGGCTGTAGGCAGTCTCTCTGGGTCCTGATTGCTCTGGGGTGGGGAGGGGTGAAGCCGTCCCCCGAGGCTGGGCAGGATTGAAGTTCAGGTAGTGATTTGGGGCTGCTTCACCAGGATGTGGTCAGGTGGCACTAGTGAGTTGCAATCTGTGTCCTTCAACTTTGCCTTGGGAAAACAATTTAAAAGTTAATGAAAAGGAGCAGCTGTGGTGAAAGGGAAGCAAGCAGGCCACTTTTTGGAAGATAAATGCAAAAAGCCATGTGTGCTGGGGGAGAATTTTCCCCACCATGGCGAGAACTGTTGCATGAGAAGCAGTGCTGACTCGGGCCACCTGGGCACCAGCAGAGAGAGGTATTGTTGGAGGGAAGCAAATCTTTCATTACTTATGAGCTGCCCGGGATGCTGCGGGTCCACTGGGGAGCATGATGCTGACAGAAGACACTCAGAGATGCTCCCGTGTCCTGAGGGGAACATCCTTGGCCAGAATGCCCATGTGGAATGGGTTAGGGCCTGAGTGGGGAGTGGCAGAGGGATCTGCATCTGGGTTTGCTTAGCAGAGGCACTGTTTGTACTCACTGGCATGCTCTTCTGAGATGGTTTTTGGGGCACTGCTGCTGTCCCTCAGCCAGTGGCAATAGTGAAAATAAAACGTTACATGGAATTATAAAAAGACAAGTACAAAACACATACGAGTATAAATAACTAGCAGTGCAGCTGTGTTCCTGTGAACCAGTCCTTTCACTGTGCAATTCTCTTGTTACTATTCCATATGCGCATTGCTCTGTGAGGTTGCGGGGAGGATGGTATTACCCCAGTTTGTAGCTGAGGATGAGGAGCTCCGTGGTGAACGCTATGTAATTAAAGGATGCTCCAGTAGAAGAGAAGCTCCCTAGGACAGGTTTTTTTATTTCCTATTTTCTCCAGGGCCAATTCTCTAGCACCCAGAATAGTCTTTAGCACACAGTAGGCATTCAACAAATATTTATGGAACAAATGATGCAGTAAAGCAACTAAGCCCTTTACATTGTAGGTAAAGCTCCATTTCCTCTGTTTCATAAGCTTGGTCTGAATGTTGAACTTTTAAGAAGTCTGGACCCAGTTGTCATGTGAGCCCAGGGCTGTCTGGCATCAAGGACGAGACTGAGGAGAGGAAGAGCGTATGTGTTGGGGAGTGTGCTCACCTGTCAACCAGGGGACGAAGAAAGAAGTCCTGCACCTGCAAACAGCTGCAGCAGCGCCCACTGCCCAGACGGGGTCAGTCCACGGCTCACAAAAAATGGCAGCACCTGTGCTCTACACGAAGGTGAGTGAGTCCTGATTAAAGCTGCCTCCCTCCATCCTACTTCTGTACAAGTTTTGGTCAAAGTCCCAAGCGAAACCTCAGATGATGAGAAATTTTCATAGGGAAGCCACTGAATCAAAGCTTCATTTGCACTACCCCGCCCCTTCCTTAGGTTAGTTGCTTCCCAGGGTGAAAGGTTAAGTTCAAAGTTAGGGGGACGTGGGGCTGAGCCCAGCCTGAGGCAGGCAGGGCTGCATGGCTGTGATGCAGAGACCCGAGAGTTGGTGGAGGAATCCACGCTTGACCAACGCGCAGTCCAGCACAGGGCCCACATGATCTTTATTTCTAGCCCCATCTTACCCCACTCCCAAGACACTGGGGAAAGCTGGAGCCAGTGGGTTTACTTTCTGTGTGGCTGGGGGCTGGGACTTAAGTTGAGGGGTGGCTGCTGGCTGCTGGCCCCTCAGGCAGTGAAAGCTGGGGTGAAGCCAGATGCAAGCTTCCTCTCAGTGTATTTTTCCCTTGTGCCACCAGATGGCAACGTCTCCCTTCAAACCGAACTAAAGTCACCCTCCACCCCCACCCTCCCCCGCTCCGCCAAAAGTGTTACTTATTCTGAGGACATCCAGCTGCCCTGCAGGATTTGGGGAGGTGGTTATATCATGTAGCTACGTGTTCACTAAGCACTTATTGAGAGCTGTGTACCCAGCCCTGAGCTATGTGTTGGGGTGCAGTAGAGTGAGGGGGTATAACAGTGAACAAGATTTAAGATCCTACAAGGCTACTCCTTCCCTGGCTCTTACAGCCTTGTAAGGGAGACAAGAATTAGGCAAATAATTATGAAACAATGGACTCATTTCAACTGTGGTGAGCTTTAAAAATGATAAACATAAGTGCAATTGAGACCATATTAAGAAGAAGAATGCGATCTCATCTGAACTGTCAGGAAACGCTGCTTTGTGAATAAACCGTCACCTCGCATAACAACCCCTGCTCCTTCACATGCCCTGTTACATCTTCCAACACACACCTCATTACATTCCCATTGTGTAGCTGATGGAGGCCCCCCCCCCCAACATCCATTATACTCCCCATCCCACAGCCCCATCACAGTTGCCACTGCAGGCCTCCCCCTGCACCTCCCTCACACAACCGGGAACAAGTCCCTCTACAGTTCGTTTCCAGTCTCCTGCACAGCCCTTGCTGTGAGTCCCATCACTTGGAATAGGCCATCACAGACTCTCCAAGAACCCCGGTGGTATTCATCTTTGCATTCCCAAAGCCTCCCACAGTACCCAGCAGGTAATACATTCTTGAAAATATTGGGCAAACCAGCATCCAGACCACTCAATATCCCCCATCACGTACTCTATCACAGGCCTGTCGTGGCTCCGGTCACCGAGCCAGGGTTACAGCACCCAGACTGGACGGGCTCAGGCCCATGCTATTTTATTTTATTTTATTATTACTATTTTTTTAAACAAAAGGGCTGAGAGGGAAGTTGTTTTCCTCTGGATGCTCTCCTCCTCCAATCAGGCCCCATCAGTTCAGACAGGCTCCCTCCCTTCCTCTACAAGCTAGGTACTGCTGGGGCACAGGTCCCAGTCCTGCAGTCTGACCTGGTCCATGTCACCCACACCCATCTGTGGCCACCCCTTTATCTCCTGTTTGGAGTGCACCAGGCTCAGATCCCGGGGCTGCCTGCTGGTCCCTGGGAAGCCCGTAAAGGGTTCTCCTCTCTCCTGCGAAGGGCCAGAGATCACAGAAGGGACTTCAAGGCTGGAAGGGACCTCAGGGCTGGAAGGGACCTCAGGGAAACACTGAGATCAGTATCTTCCTCTTCCTCCCCTCCCTCTCCTTTCCCTGCTCCCTCTTCTTTTGGGAATGTAAACCCACTTAGCAGGCAAGAGTTGAAGAAAACATAAAGACCAAGTCTAACTCCCGCATGTAACGAGTGAGGGAACTGAGGCCCGGCGAGCAGCCAAGGCAGAGCCAGATCTCCCACGCTCCACACAGTGTCCTTCGGAGGCCACCCCCTAAGCAGCCTCTTTGTGCACATTAGCCAAGAAATGCTACTTCCATTAGGAAGGCACGTCCAATGCAAACCACTCCAGAGATTACATTTCAAAGATTGATAGACATGGCTTTTGCATTATCTGCTGTTTCAGATTAGCTATGCTGTGGCTTCATTCTTTAGGGCTGATATTGGGGGTGGGAGGGATGGAGAATGGGGGTGGGAAGCCGATTTTGAGCCCCTCTCACAGGCCCCAGGCTCCAGGCTGTGAGACTAGGCCCGAGCAGGACAGGGTGATCCATCCTATATTTTCAGTCCGTCAGGAGATTTCATTGTTTAAACAAACATTTCAGCGCAGCCATCCAGCTGGGCAGTGATTTATGGCTCTGGCTGCAGTTTTTCCCCAACAAAGATAAACAATCCTACAACTGTTGGGACCAGGGCTGGGACTCCTGGTTCTAATAACTCGGAGCCGGCTGGACCACGCCAGCCATCGCCTGGCCTGGGGTTTGGTTAGGATCTGTTCGCACTGGTCCTGCGGCTGAGCCACAAACCTTGGGGGACCGTGTTGTGTTTGGAAGCTAGAACCATTGCCTCCAGGGCAGGGGAGAGTGGCAGGCAGGGGATGAACCACTCAGCGTTGGGGCTTCGGGCCTGTCTCCTTCCTCTAGGAGGGCAGTAGAGTTCTGCATTCCACGTGGCAGATATTTGGTGGTTTTGGTCAACGGTGTCCATTCTTCCTTCTTTTGGTAACTGGATGTTAATTTCCTCCTGTGGAATGCTGCGCCTGTATGCTCCTACAATCCACTCAGCCTTTGGCTCTCAGAGTGGACGTGTGCTTAGGGCTGACCAATCAGAGCAATACATTCCCGTGGTCATAGTGATCGGCTCAGAGGTGGGCATCTAATCCATTAAGAGATAGAGAAAGGCAATGAGACCTTTGCTGGGCCTGCTAGGAAGTAGGCAATTGCCTTTTCCCTTTGAACTTGAATTTCGGATGAAGTAGAAGACCACTTGAGCTGTTGCGTCATCTTGCCGCCACAGGGGACAGCCTGACAATGGGGCCAATACACAGGACATGAGGCTGAGGGCTGGAGAGAAAACCTGACCTGTGGTGACATCACAGCCCTGAATCTACCTAACAAGCCAGTCCCTTTTTGTTTAAAGGTTGGGGATTCTTCCACGTGCAACTGGAAGATGGTTAACTACTCCCCACCATCTAACACAGCAGGGAAGACTGACTTGGGGAGGCAGGCTTGTAGCTTCCAGCCCAGCTGCCTGGATGTGGTGGTTTAGCCAGAGAATAGTAACTTTCTCATAGTCTCCCCTCCCTGTCACTCTGATTACTTGTGTCTACAATTTATTTCAGCAGACGACTAAGGAGCTGTGGCAGATGCAGAGATGAATAAAACATGGCTCATATCCCCCCCCCCCCCCCCCCGCAAGATGTCTTGGTTCATTTAAGGCAACTTGAGGTGCACGTCTCAGGAACAGAACAAACGGCACTTTGAGAGTGCAAGGGAAGAAGAGCTCGCATGCGATTGTTGGGGACCTCGCATGCGATTGTTGGGGACCGGAGGGGACCTCATGGAGAGAGGGTGTTTGGGATGAGTCTTGAAAGATGAGAAGAATTTGGGGAGGCAGAGATGGACAGAAGGTTTTACTGGTAAATGGCATAGTGTGATGGAAGTCAGGGTGGAGGGAAAGAATTTTGGGGGACATTGAAAAGTGGAGTTGGACTGGGGGGCGGGTGGGAGATGTTGGAGGGATCATCAGCTGGCAAAGTTCACCAGTGCCATCCAGGCAGATTCCTCTAAAGAGAAGCTTGTTCTCGGTTCTGTCGGAGACGGGATATTATGGAACACTCTGGAGCAGGGCAGCACCCTGCTTGGAGTTACTCTTGAGGGACCTCAGACAAATGCAGGGAGAGGCTGAATGTGGAAAAGCCCCGAGCAGGCCTTAGGAGAGGACTCGGACTCACTCACAGGACAAGGAGCGAGTGAGGGGAAGACAGGCAGAGAGTGAGAACGAGAAGTTGTTCTAGTTTTGATTCATTTATACTTAAGAAATGCGACACTTCTGGAGCCTAGCTTGAAGTTCAAAAGTCACAAAAGAAAAAGTTAACGTGTTTAACTATACATAAAAATTAAAAATGTCTACATGACAAAAGTGCCATGAAGTCAAAAGACAAGGACAAACTAGTAAAAAATATTTGCTACCTAAATTACTGAGGGTTAATTTCCTAAATATATATAAAGAGCTTTATATTGAAGAAAAAATGGAAAATGGGCAGAAGATGTGAATAGACAATTCCCAGGGGAAAAATACACTGGTTGTTAAACATGAAAATATAGTAACGATAATACATAGAGAGCTTTATCTTTATGTTATTGTGAAAGTAATTTTCACAATAACTTTTTGAAGAATGTGTTGTTATTATTTTACTAATTGGTAACCAAATACATAGGTTACCATATTTTGCTGTGTACAACGAACAAATTTTTGCCCAAATAAGGATGCACATTATACATGATTAGTACCTGAAATACCTTGTATCTGTTTTTGTGCTTTGTAATTATTTGTTGCATAAAATTTCTTGTACCATAATATGCTAAAAAATAAATGCTAAAATCCCTTTACTATACAAAAATCAAGTATCTAAATATAAATAAATAAAAATTGAATTAAAAAAGTAAAACAAAAGACTTTTTCCTGAGAGCTTGGCCCAAAAATGTGGGAGTGCATTATACACAGCACAATACAGTAAGTAAATTACCCAAAGTTGCCCAACTAACAAACAGTTGGGTTACGATTTGAACCCTTGAAATCAGGGACCAGAGTCTGTCCTCCCAAATATTATGCTCTACCTCCTGCTCAATGTCACTTATTCTAAAAAAAAAAAATTCAAATTCAAATAATACCAAGACATCCTTCTTTATATATCATATTGGCAAGAATAAAAAAGTTTGGTGGATAATTGCCCAAACTGTGAAGAAACCCATGGTTTTGCACGTTGTTGGTGAAAGTGTGAACTAGAACAACGCTTCTGGAGGCAACTTGGCACTAGCCCTCATAAATTTATTCAACACACATTTGCTTTGACCCAGAAATTCCTTTCCTAGCATTTTTTTCTAACAGATACACAAAGGGGAACCTACAGAGGTATTTATTGCAGCAGATTCACAATAGCCAAAGATGGGAAACAAGCTAAATGCCACCACCGGGGGGCTTGGTGTGTGCATGGTGGCACATCCATGGGGCTAATGAGAAGAAGAAGGCCAGCCTTAGTGTGCGTTATGGAGCGGTCTCTGAGATACATTGTTAAAAGGAGGGAAACGGGGTGCGTAGTGTGCTACGGCATGCACAGCTCCATACGAGCCGGCCAGGGAGCAGCGTCTGTCTCTGGGAAAGGTGGCTGGGGGCCTCAGTTAGGGATGACAGGGTGCAAGTTTTTTCACTGTATATGCTTTGGTACCACTGACATTTTCAACATGATCGGGGAGTAACTTCAAATATGAAAATTTACAATAAAATAAAACGTAGTATTACTTGGAACAATAACCACAAAGAAAGGTGTGATTTCCGTTATTCGCCCAAGGTGACCACTTGTCTAGGCGGGAAGAGAAGTGGTGTGTGCACAGAGCTGAAGGGCACGGGGCCAGGGCGTGGGTGTTTCCTGAGCTTTACCGGGGAAGAGGTATCTTGCCAGGTGGTCATTGTTTTAAGGTAGGAAACACACTCCTTCCTTTCCTTTCCCTTCCTTCCTCCCTTCCTCCCTTCCTTTTTAATGTTCCATAATTAGAATTTATCTCCCTTCCCCTTAAAAAACAAAGCCCACTAAAGTTCCTTTTGAAAAATTTGAATCTGTTTTGGGTGAACTCAGGAGAAAAGAATTTTGCCTTGGTTTAGGCTGAGTGGTACAGCCAGCGTGGGAGTGAGACTGGGAGACCCGGAGTCGGCAAGCTGCCTGTGCTGCTCTTCACTCGCCCCTGGAGGGGTCTTCCATAGCCCTCCTCTGGGTGCCCTTCACAAGGATGCTCTCTCTCCAAGGCTGCCAGTTTGTTAGTCTCTAGGTGGTTTCTGAAGGATCTGAATGAGGTTGAAGAAATTAGAATGGGGCAAGGGACAGGGTTGAGGGGACCTTTGGGATATTAGAGAAGGGGGAGGAAGAACGAGAAACTGAAAGAAAGCCAGAGTGACTGAAACAGAAAATTAAAGATGGTACAAAAACAAGGCTCAGTGTGTGTGTGTGTTTTATAAATGATACTGCAGAGAACATCTTGGTAGATTTCTTGGTGCACTCGCTCAATTCTTTAGAATACAATTTTAGAAGTTCAATGGCTAAGTCAAAGGTTATGCACATGTAAAATTTTGATACACATCACCAAACTGCACCCCAGGAAGATTTTATAAGTCCCCTCCCTTCTCCCTCATACATCTGCCAGTCATTGTAGAGCGATTTCAAGGCAGGGAGGAGACATTCTTAGAAGGCTCAGAGCAACTTTCCAGGGAAAATTAAACAGTGCTTAGATATATAGGTGAAACCCGGTGATGATTTACCAAATCGTGTTCTCCTTAATTCCTTGCTCTTTAGGACTATCTCCTTTACTCTAGAGCTGCTTTAATGAGGAATTCTGTTTTTAATTTTAAAAAGAGAATTGGGTAGACAATTCAATTTAACTAGAGAGACATTAATTTAGTGTCTATTATGTGCCAATTACAAGGCATGCAAACATGAATAAGACTTCGGCCCTGATCCCAGGATGCTCCAGTCCAGCAATAGCTGTAGACCTGTTAATAAATAATTACATGGCAGTGTAATAGTGGAACGATAGGAGGAAGAAAAGGTTGCAGAGGGAACACCGAGCAATGAGAGTGACTGCTGTATGAGGCTGAGCAGTGCTGAAGGAAAGGCTTGGCAGGGAGTCCAGGTTTTAAGGGTGGGTGGGAGGAATTTACAGGCCTATTCTATCACAAAATAAGTTAAGGCACAAAAAAGTCTTCTGAAGATGCCCTCCACCTAGCAAGTGCTGAGTTTATGTTGGAACTGAGGGAGGGTTGAACCCTCTTCCAGCTCTGGGTGGCGAGGGAGGTTTGAGCTGCTTTACTGTAGTATGTGTGGGGTGGTGATGGTAGTGGGGGTTGAGGACCCAACTTCCTTTTCTTGAGGATTCAGGTATCCTGGGACATTGTGGGATGGGGTGGAGGTAACTTGGGTGGGGAGACAGCAACGTATGGCTCCTATCTTGCTGGCTACTGTGGAAAGAAGAGTTCCTGGTGGGCCCATTGGGAAAGACAGCCATGGGGCCCCTGGGTGCTGGTGATGGGCATTGTCCAGGGTTCTGGGTGCCAGCAGTATCCCCCCTGCCCCCCGCAGAGGCCCTTTGCTGGCAGGTTCTTTGTCCCATGTGTGTGCAACCCTCAGGTCAGGGCCCACCAGCCTCTCTTCACATCACCGTCCCTCCTCCTGTCCTTCCCTCACTATTTCCGAGGCATCTTCACTGTTTATTTTTTGGGGAAAACAGAGGACAGGTGGAGAGAAGGCCCTGCTCTCACTCAAGCTGTTTCTCTTAAATAGCTTACTCTTGCCCGGATATCAAAGCTTCTATTTCCCTTTCTCTCCCTAACGCATCCTTTCCTTGAGGCCTAAAGTGTAGAACAGCCTTGTTGCTTGAATACGAGATGGGGGTGAGGTGGAGGGGTGGGAAGACAAAAATTGGTTGTCATCTCAAAAATGCTTCCTGTTGCAATATAGTTGTTGGCCTTGAGACCCTCATTGGCCTGGTAGGTGAACTTGCTGCTTGCAAGCAATGCAGTCCATGAGAACTCCTTGGGGACCTATCTTGCAACTAAGATTTCTCAAGTGATGTATGTTCACAAAATGAAAAAAGGATCAGTCTGTGCAGGCTAAGCATGGCCTGGGTCCCACTACTTGCTTTCGTATTCCTAAAGGACAGTGGGGACAGTTGGTGGGAGACTCGGGCTCAGGATCCCCTGTGGTTACCCATCTCAGCCTCAGTGTCTTGGGTCTCTGGTCACTTGGTTTTGCCTGCACTGTCTGCCTGTTTCAGGTGAATTTCGGGGGAGCTGGGGTTATAAGGAGAGGATCCATGTGGTCTGAGGCATCATAGGGAGGGAGTGTCATGTTAGCCTGCAATCTCAGAACCCTCTTTGTCCAGCTGACATAGAGGGAACCCTGTCCCCTGCACCTTTGACCAGCCTCAGGCTGCATGCTGCTGCCCATGTCCGGGTCCTTGAGGAGAGGATAGTGTGACCAGCACCTGGGAAAGGAACTCATGGGGCACAGAGGACTTCTGGGAGGCAGAGGGTGAGGGGAGATAAAACAGGGATGGCAAAAGGCTGCAGAGCAGAGAGGAGGGCTGATGAAAGTTACAAAGTCTGATAATCTTCCATCTTCAGAACTTTTCATTTGAAGCATGACATTTAATCAGATGTTTAAAGATCCTGGAGAAACAAATGAGCAAACACATGAGCAGAAGATGGAATCTGGAGGCAGGTGCAGCATCTGTATTATTATTGGAGTGAAGACAGATATTGGAACTGGCTGTGAGATTGGTTTTAGAAATCCTGTTATGTTGCTATGGGTAAATAGGCCCTGGGGAAAAATTGCTTTTTCATTTCCTGAGATAGGAAGGGTAGGAATGGGGCAGGAGGAAGTGGTCATGAATCTCTGGAGACAGCAGCATCCAAATCCTTGTCAGCCAAGGAGATGTCAGGTTGAGACCAGATGGGAACTATTTTATCACAAAAGGCATCATCAGTGGGAGGGCATGTCCTGGGTCAGGGGGTCCACATGGCTAGTGTCAACATACTGGTGATCAGGAGGGCAGTCAGCCTTTCTTGAGGTCCTACTGTGTGCTCATCCAGTACTGTTATGATATATAACCCAAGCCATTCACATTGCCACTCCTTGGAGCATGTCCCAGTTTTCTATTATAGGACAAACCACTACAAAACTTAAAATGGTTTAAAGTGATACTTTATGGTTATTTTTCATTGTTCTGTGGTTTCCTAGGCTCAGCTGGGTGTTTTTTTTTTTTTGTTTGTTTGTTTTTTAGATTTTATTTGTTTTGGAGAGAGGGGAAGGGAGGGAGAGAAACATCAATGTGTGGTTGCCTCTTACCTGGTTCCCAATGGGGACCTGGCCTGCAACCCAGGCATGTGCCCTGACTGGGAATCAAACTGGTGACCCCCTGGTTTGCAGCCTGCACTCAGTCCACTGAGCCACACCAGCCAGGGCTTAGCTGGGTTGTTCTTGGTTGGTGTTTCTAACATTGTTGCAGTCAGTCTCTGGCGCTGCAGTCACATAACCACTTAATGGAGCTGTTGATTAAGGTGGTTCACTCATGTGAAGGTGGTTCACTCATGTGACTGGCAGTAACCTTGGAGTTCAGTCAGGCCATTGACTAGCCCCTGGTTTTTCTAGGTGGCTTGGGTTTCTCACAGCACAGTGGCTGCATTCTGGGAGGGAGTGTCCCAAGAGTATTCGCAAGGCAGAACCTGCAAGGCTTCTTATGACCTAGTCCAAGGAACAAGAATGCCATTTCCATCATGTTCTATTGGTGAAGTCCAGATGTGGGAGAGGCTTGCAGGCACAGGGAGGTAAGGGACTGATGGTGGCATCTCTGGAGGCAGGCTCCCACTAATGCCACACAGGGCCAGGGTGGGCTCCGTGGGAGCGTGAACAGTGCAGTCCCACAGGGCCCCTTGCTCAGAAGGGTCCTGTGCTTGGTTTCATGCTCTGTTGTCTTTATTGTGAAAAGTTTAATAATTTTTAACAAGGAGCCCATATTTTCATTTTGCACTGGGCTTTGCCAATTCTGTAACCAGTGCTGCACAGAACCTGCTGTGCAGAGGGATTTGCATAGAGCGGTGAGGGCTGGGGCTCGTGCTGGACTCTGCGCTGTGCAGATGGGACTCCTGCTTATGAAGAACTTGCAGACCAGCCGTGGACACAAACATTTATGTCAAAGACTGAAGCTAATGCGTGAAGGTGTCTGAGCAGAAGTTAGGCTGAGATTGCAAAGCAAGGCCACGGTGGCAGGGGTGGGGGAGAGTCTCTCATGTTGCATGTTGTCTCGGTCTCATATTCAGGCTCACAACCCACGCTGGGCAGAGCCTTCCTTCTCTGGGGCTAGAAAAGCTTCTAGAAATCATAGAAATGTCCTTTCCCTTTCCTCATCCTACCTCTTCTCCTACCTGTATTCCCAGGACCCTTGTACTTCAGATCTTTCAGGGAGGGCCTTCCCGTGTCAGGAGTACCCTTGGGGTGGGCATGGGGGCAAGGAGGATGTGGAGGCACATGTGCCTAATGCCCAGCTCAGGCTGGAGGTCTCGAGGGAGCCACTGGAAGAGGCCTGAAGGAAGCTGGGCCAAACATGGTTTGGATCTGCGGGGGAGAATAGAGGGAGATAGGAAGTAGGGCCTCTCTGATCCCCTCTGAGGAGCATCCTGAGCGCCCTGGTGCCCTGGATGTCTTCTAGTCCCCAGCCAGATGCGTCACCATTCCCAGGGGTATAGGACATATTTTTTTTCTAAATGGCTTCAAGGGTCCCCTCGTACCTGGACCCAGCCTAGCCTCTAACTGGGGCACAAGGCCAGAAAGCCCCTGAGGGAAGGCACCACTTCCTTACCAACAATGCCTGGTTTCCTTTATGGGTATCTAATTGCTGTGGTGAATGTGCAAAGTAACCTTCTGATGGTGCACTTCTGTGGGGCGTCAGAGGCAGAGGATTAAGGAGGAGGACGCTCCCACTGGGGCTGGTTCTAGTGTTTCTCTAAAGCAGAGACAACTGGCAGCCGGCCCAGCCAAGGCCCTGTGGGTCACCATTCTCGGCTGGTGCTGGTCAGTTGCCTGTTTGCTCTCAGACTCCTTTTTTGACCTTCTAAGGCTGCCCTGCACGACTACATTCCTAGTCTCTTTGCCCTTTGGCTTCCAGGTTAGGTCCTCCAAGGTAGGGGTGGGACATTGGCAAAAGATTAGGAGAAAGTAAGAGGGAGAAAGTTGGGGTATTTCCTTCTGCTTCCTGTGATGTCTTTGGCAGAATCTGGATCTCTCACAGCTCCAGCTCCCATCAGATGACAGCCCTGGGTTTGGACTCTGGTAACTCTAGCTTCTTTCCTTTCTCCCTCTGGCCCTGGGGCAGAAGTGGCTTCTTGCTTGTCACTCATGTCTGGGTTGTTATCATCTCTTATGTGGCTTCTTAGCTCTTCTGTCACTTACGTGATCTCTTCTCTCTTTAAATTTCCTCTGACTGATACCATTGGTTACCTGCCTTTAGTGTATCCAGGAAGCTGTGGTGGTGAGGAAGAGGCCTGTGACCCTGGCCCCAGACACATTCTGCAGAGCTCCGGTCCAGGTAGATCCATATGTTGTGCACACCAGTGACCTCATTCTAGAGCTAAGAGCACACTTTCAAGGCAGCCTGGCCAGTCCTTACCAAGTCCGGGTCACTAGCTTCGCAGACCTTGCAAAGGAGCAAGAGGCTCAGCTGGGGAGGTAAAGGGACAGTGTGGCAAATGCCCAGAAGCTGGAGGGTGCTCTACTGACTGCTTTCTGCCCCTATGGGGTCCCCGAGATGGTGCCCACTC
Organism: Glossophaga mutica; assembly: GCA_039655065.1. NCBI lineage: Eukaryota > Metazoa > Chordata > Mammalia > Chiroptera > Phyllostomidae > Glossophaga > Glossophaga mutica. The sequence continues at coordinate 144,213,867 of CM077308.1, forward strand.
TCATTGCTTGCACCTCATGTTTAGGAGGTCAGTGAATAAGAATATATGTGGGGTTGAGAAACAGTATAAATGTGTGTGTGTGCGTGTGCGCATGTGTGTGTGTAAAGCTTAGGGACTAATGTAGAAACACAAGTGTGAGGCTTCATGGCCTACATAGATGAATATGGGTTAGGTTTCCATGTCTGTGAGGATGTGGGTCTATAGTATATGACACTTGAACCTTGCTGTCAAGGTCACTTGGTCTCTAAGATAAAAAGTCTTTGAGGTCATTGGGAAGACATGGGTCCTGAACAGTTCATGGAGGAGTTGTTAGCTGAGCTCAAGGAAGAGGCACATGGGAGCTGAACCCAAGTCAAAGGCTATAGGACCCTCACCCTTCTTTAATCAGGGTCCAGCTCCTAGCTGTTTACCACTACAGAATGCTGCTTTCACTGGGGCACAAAGCAGAAGCCTAGTGACATGTCACTTGCCAGATGACCATCGAGGGGACTATTATGAGCCTGATAGGTTGGGCTTTTCACTTAAAAAAACGTTGACCCTACCTATTTGGGTTCTTGCTTACCAACAAGTAGGATCTAGGGGAGGAAAAAACAGACCAAAGGGCAAGAATGTGGAAAAGTGGAGTAGTAGCTGGAGAGAAGACATGCGTGTCTGTGTGTCTTTGCATGTGACTGAAAGAGAGAGACGAGAGACAGAGGGACAGAGAAAGGGGAGAGGAGTTGTCCCATGATGACCTCCAGCTTCCCACTCCTGCCCCCTGATCGTGGAGACAACTCAGCCTCAGGCCTGCCTTGATCTCCCCGGCAGTTAGCCTGGCCTGGGTGCAGGGGGTGGTTGGGCTGCACCACACCAGGGTCTGCCCCACTGTCAGCCCCTCCTGTGCGTGGGAGGCTGTGTTCTGGAAGCTCCCTGTGTCCTGGGCCTGCAGCTTTGTCTTGATAACCAGTCTGTCCTTCTAGGCCAGGGGCCCTGCTTTGCTCACTGTGGTCTCTCCCCAGCAGACCTAGCCTTTGCTGGGTGCTGAGGTCTGCAGACAGATTTTCCTGATGCTGCCTGCCTGCTCGTACTTAGAATACCACTCTGGAATTGCCTGTTGCTGAGGCCCACCTGCTGGTAGGTACACCCTATCAGCAAATGCTAGAAGATCTGTCACTCCCCTGCCCACTGTGCTGCCGACTGTTGCTGAGCTGCCACCTGTTGTCTGTTTCCACACCCCTGCACACTGCGCCCTGCCTGTCACCCTGGATGGCTGCCCAGCAGCTGCAGCTGAAGCCGTCCTGCCAGCACCTTCCCCAGCCAGATGGGTGGTCCTGTTCGGTCCCAGGCCCCCCAGCCTGCCTCATCCGCTGCACTTACTGAGCCACCCCTGGTTGAATACTGAGCTGGGGCAGGTTGCATAGGACCCTGACACACTGACCCCCAGAAAGATGGTCATCTTCCTTCAGGGCCTCTTGGAGAGGGTTGGGTCTAGAACCCAATGATAAAAGACAATAATGATACTAATCCTTAATATTTATTAAGGATTTATGATGTGACGGGCTCCATGATTTACCAGCATTTCTCCATGCTTACCTCACAATTATCCTCCGAAGTAAGTACTGTTATGTCCCCTTTTCATAGATGATGAACACAAGGCTAAATGATACAAATAAATCTGCATAAGGTTCCACAAGGCATAGCTTATGGAGCTAGGATTCTGAATCAGGTGCTTGACTTCAGAGCTCAAGTTCGTAACCACTGGACCAAAACACCTCCTTGGTGACCCCTGACCTCTGTCTAAAGACCCATTCTAGGCAACATTCTCTGTTGACTCCAACTATGTCGCCGTGTTCTGAGATCAGCTGACCCATAGTCATAGGATTGAGGTTAAAGCCACAGTCTCAGTCAAGCCTTTGGGTAATTCCTGCTTCTCTTCAAGGAGAATAATGGATAACCTTGCTTCTGGTCACCTTCAGGAGGGGGCCAACAGAGTCACACATTCCCCAGTCCTGCCCAAGCCCTTCTTCCCTTGTGCTCCCTCCCTTGGGTTCCTTATTTCAGGGGGTGTCACCTGGCAGTAATGTTGTTAAACAAAGCTGACAAACAGAACAGGTGTGTATGAATATATTGTTAACTGATGGGTCTGCCTTTTCAGAAGGGTCAGAGACTCCATGAGGACAAGCAGAAAAGCAAAGCATGCCCTGGGGGTGTAGAGTCTTTGAGGAAAAAGATAGAGGGGCCTCCTGGAAGAGGCAGGGGTAAAGCTCACTATGGCTTTAGCCTTGCCCCAGAGAGACTTTGGGAAGAGCAGAAGGAAGGACGAGCACCAGACTGGGAGTACTTCAATTCCGCCTTGAATAATTATATCCCGTGGAGGGGTGTAGGGGATGGAGATGACGAAGGATGGGGGTTGAGAGGGAGCTGGATACAGGCATGAATTGGGTAAGTTCACTGTTTCATATTAAAATATCACCTTGTGATCCTGCCTCCCATTTATTCTTGGAAAAACAAGTTCTTGAGAAAGCTATCAAGGCAGTCTCCCTTTCTCCTACTGGCTCTCAATGGCTGCTGAGTTTGGGATAAATAACTAAAACATGGGCGGGTTATAGTTCCTAGGAATTTTAAGAGGAATCCAGCACGTGGGTTGTAGCCACCTGAGTCACAGTCCTACTTGTACGATGTCATGTAATAAGCCCTGGACAGAGACCTGTGGTTGTACCCCGGGCTCTCCTCCGTAGGGCTCCTCCAGCCTGTCTGGGCTGGGAGCTGCTCACTCCTCTCTCCTCCCAGATCCATTTCTCTTCGGGAGTGCAGGCTACTTATGAGCTTCTGCTTTTTGGTCTTGTTCTCTGGGCATCAGCAAGAAAAAAAGAAGATGTTTTTAGCCTGTAGGTTATTAGAGCCCAAGAAGACTGAAGGAAGAAGGAGGATGGACCTGACATGTCGATGGATAGAGAGAGGAGCAGGCTATCCCTCCTTGTTCAGCAGCAAACACAATGGTGGTACAAGGTGGTGTGGGATTAGGACCTTTCTTTCCTTCAGAGGGTATGGGTGGCAGGTAATTGCCTGCCATGTCTTTGGAAGACTCTGGAGCCTGGTGGGCAGCACCTGTAATTGTGCTAGCCTCTGCCATTAGCCTCATCTCCCCTTAGGATCACGAGACCCACAAATCCTACCGGACACCACAAGCTGTGACAGGGTTGTAGCTACAAAATGAGTCAGGCTTTCCAGGGTTCCAAGGATAGTCTGTGGGGTCCTGCCATGGCCCCGACTGCCAAAAGTGTCATTTTCACGTAGTCCGAATCACTCAAAAGGGAATTCTGTCCTTTGATCTTGTCAAGGAGGGAGCTGTTTCAAAGGGGAGTTGAGGTGAGAAGGGGAGTGTGTGGTGAGGAGCCCCACTCGGAGAGTGCCACGAGGGCTAGTGGAGCCCAGGCCTGACCTCAGTTACACACGTGCGCCCCACATGGTGGGCCGTGTGCGCTCCTGCCTGGACTGTGGAGCCTTCAGAGCCCTCCATGCTTAGAATAGTCTGGATCCGCTGACTTGGCAAAATGGGTGGGGGCTGGTCCACATCTGGAGAGGAGAGGGAAGGAGCCCCCAACAACTGGGCTGTCAAGGGGCTTGCCAGCTCTGCCTATAGCCCTGAGCCCCCCGCCAGCCCCAACCACAGAAGCAGTGTAACTCTCCTTATGTTAAAAGTAAACATCTGGTAGCAAATGCAGTGCCCAAAATAAACCAAGAACTAATAGGAGGCATTTGTACCCACAGTAGGTTCTGGATGAGAAAGGAAGGGGCGGTCTACTCTATAAAAGTCAAAGCTTGCTACTTGGAGAGCCTTAACTTATTTTTTTTATTGATGGGTGGTTAATTCATCAATGCCCAAGCTTCTGGAAGATCTTGCTGGTGCAGTTTGCCGTGGCCCTGGTGCAGCAGGGCCACCACACTGACTTTGTGGGGCCAGAGGGCACAGCAGGGATGGGGAATGATGGTACATCCTGATGTGTCAGCTGCACCTTGCAGAAAGTCCCGGGTCAACATCGAAGGGCCTGAGAACAGTGGGAAAATCTATGTGGCAGAGCCAGAGGGGTTACTTCAGGGAAAAGGCTCATTTTCCAAAGTAGAGGAGGTTACCCCAGTGGTTGATCGTGGTACCAAAGGAGCTTCCAGGGATGAGAGGGAGAGAGAGTGGAGATGGAGCAGAAAAGGGGGCTACATCTTGGGTTCATCCCTCTGAAGTCAGGAAGAGGTGCCAGGGCAGTGGTATTGGAAGAAACCATGATGAACACATTGCTCAAGGCTGGCTGACAACAGGCTGGAAACAGCCTGGGCCCAGCTGGCACCATCTGACAACTGCGAAGAGGCTCAAGAAATTGAGCGTATTTGAACAGCATCAAATCCATGTCTCACAGACACATTAAATGTAAGCGACAGACAAAGAAACAAATTAATATTAAAAATGTCGCCAGCTTTCAAGTTCTGGCAAGAGAAATGCTTCCAACTAGGGACAGATTTACAAGCCTTCATAATTCTGAAGACTAATATCCTTCATCGCTCTCATCAAACAGCCAGAAGTGGTGCCGGGCTAATGGAGGAAGAGCAGAGGGGAGAGCATGGGGAAGGTCGGCTGCCTGAGTGCTCGGGGAATCCAGCAGGGGGCCAGAACGTCAGAAACGGGGTTTAGGCTGCAGGTCACACGCTGGTGGCCAGCTGGCTGCATCCAGCTTGAGACATGTTCTGTTTGGCCCACAAATGTCTTTATTTAATTTTTGAATTTGAATTAGTGGCAAAAAAATGCATAAATTAGGAGAATCACAAAAAACCTCTCGATTCTCTTGAAATGCCTATGCACTCAGGCCTAAGCTCTCCAGATGGCGGCAGGCACCGTGACCGCCTCCCCTGCCGGCTCCTCCAGCCATTTGTGCCATCGGCTCGTGCGTCAAGCACTTTTTATGGATTAGGAGGTGAGTGGGGCCGACTTTCCAAAAGTCCAATTTAAATAAAGTTTCTATTAAAAAATGGGAGAGGGATTTTTGGTCCCACGTTAGGTAAAAAGATTGAGCTACTCCTTTAATCCATTCAAGCAGTCGTCGAATTGGAATCATTTTTGAAATTAAAATCAAGCAACCTCACAACATACAAGCAAAGTTTAGAAATTTTACAAACCTACTAATTAGTTTGTCACCCTTGCCAAATTATGAATCGTGTGTGTTCCTTCCAGTCTTTTTTTTACGTCCATTTTTTGCGTGGCTGCGTTCGTGGGTTTGTGACCTGCTTTTTTGCATCGAATCCTCTAATTTATGTATCTTACCATATTGCAATATAATCTTCAGTTTTTGTTATCTTAAATAATGTTGCAAGGAACATCTGTGTGCATTTGATTCCATATTTTGGATTATTTGCTCAGAATATATTTTCAGAAGTAGCATGATTTATATAATGACTCGTTCACTGAAGAGTTAACCTTTAAATTCCTAACCCAAAAGTACTCTGTATAAATCTCTTCACCTCAGCAAATTGTTGGAGAGGCTATAGGAAAGAAAAGGTCATTTTAGCATATGTGATAGGAGTGTGGGTAATTAAAAAAAAATTTTTTTTCAGCATGTGAAGTCCATTCCAGGAATAGCACTATCTTGAGACCCAAGTCAAATAGTACTAAATGTGTTAAGCAGAAGCCTATGTTTAAAGAAAAAACTCATTTGCTCTTAATAACTGCAAAATGCTGCATAGCTCAACGATGGAGTCACAAAACTCCACATAGCATCAAAGCCTGGTTCAGAAAGATACCGGAGGCCAAGATACAAGACAAACTGTCTTTCCCAATTAAAGCACCTTTGTGCCCTAAGTACCATAGTCATTTCTTAGAACAATGGTTGCCTTTAAAATTTTTTATTGATGGGAGGAAAAAAATGACTGAACAAGACCAGAAGATTTAAAGGTAATCTATATCCTATAAACAACCTAAAGAGCTGTGTAAACAAGGTGATATGTAATAAAATGAAATGTGATACAGATAACCTCACTATTATATTCTGAATGAGTTCAGATTGATAACAGTGCCTTAAATCTCCAAGCAATGGAAAGCAAAGCGTACTGTGCATTTTTATTTTGCCTGCATGTCTTTCCTCAAATAAACAAGCAGACTAATAGTATGGAAGGGCAGGACAACATGCGAGCCGCTGCTTGAGACTGACCTCTGTGCTAAAGAACGGAAGGGCGCCAGAGGGCTTCTGGGAAATGGCCCACAAGTTTTGTTTCCACGCCAGGCAAGTCAGCAGAACCTCTAAGGGCAGGATTATGGAGCACTTGAGCAAAACTCCGCCTCCGGTGGAAAGGCAGCCTGTCTTTGGTGAGGAGAAATCATGCCTCCCTAATCTACTAGAGCTCTTTGAAGGGCCAAATAAGTGTATGGATAAGGGGGGAAACAGTAGACACACTCTATTTACACTTCCGAGAAGCCTCTGACAGGCTGCACACCAGAGCCTGTTGAGTCGCCATGGGGATGCGGGGAATGCCTAGTGACAATAGGGAACTAACTGGCTTGGAGATAAGAAATGCAGAGTAAGGATAAACAACCTTTCTCTGGATGGAAAAGAGTTAACGGTGGGGTGCCTGGTGGGGGACTGATGCTCTCAGAGGACCAGCGTAACTGGCCCTCCGTGATTTGTGATGTGACCAGCAAGCCCTTTGCTTTCACGAGCCGCATGTCGAAGTTGGCCTCATTGCCCTCCAGTCACAGCTCCTATGTTGCCTTGTTGAATTTGTCCACTTTGGACATCGCTAGTGAAGTCGTGAGCTCCTGAAAGGCAGGGGGCATATCTGATATTTCGGTAGTATTCATTACAGTGACTAGTGCTCAAGAAATATTTTGTGGTTTGAGCAGTCGAGAGGAGAGTGAATGCGCATGAAATCCCCTGTCTGGCTGATGACCCTGGGCTCTTCTGTGTAGGGAAGTAACAGCCGAAGGCTGTAAGCTGCAGGAAGATGCAGGAGGCTCAGGAGAGGCCCAAGACGCTCACCATGGGCGAGGGTAGATGGAGTAAAGCACTAAGTGAAAAATAATTCAAACCGCATTTTCTTTTTATTAGGAACTGCACAGACAGAACCTCTAACGGTGCCTATCAGTTTAGAAAATTATTGTGTAAATCGTGTTTTTGAGGGTGACAGATTCGAAGCTCTCAGCGACAGCCCAAGAGTTATGAGTCACTATAATCCAGTGCTTCTTAAGCCATTTTATATTGTCGCTCCCTCCTCCATCAAGTACTCTTGTGGATTTTTTTCTTCCTAATTGCTACCACCTTCATGAAATTTTAATAGCACGGATATACTGTATATCTGTTTATGTACCACGTGGAGGGCCAGAAATCATTTCGGTGGCTAGGCGTTTTTCCTCTCCCAAGAATCGAGTTTTGTCTCCTTGGGATGACCATGCCTGGGATGAGAATGCATGCGGCAGAGGACTCCGTGAAGGTCTGGGCCCAATATGCTCCTTCATCCCCACAGAACGACAAGCAGCTGAACATCTAAGAATGGAACTGGCCACCCAAAGAGGAAAGTTTCCTCTTGCCTTCTCCTCAAGCCCAAATGAGAAGTGGGCTGGTGTGCTGGGATATGCCTCTGATCTGCTTTCTCCCCCTTCTTCCCTTGCTCCATGAGTGGCCTGACAACTACAGACCTCACATCAGCTCCCTCTGGCTTCAAGGCAGGTTTGACAGTGAAGAGCTCCACAGGAGACAGGGTTGGGGGCAGGGAGGAGAGAGCCGAGAGAGTGCATGTCTCTGGCTCCCTCCTTGTGAGGTCACACAACCTGCCTGGCTGTGTCCTTTGGTATTTGACTCCTTCTGGTTTCTCCTTCCGGGTTCTGGTAACAGACTGCTCCCCTTCCCTTTGGGTAGAGATGATAATGGCTCTACTGCGACTAGACCCAAGTTACAGAGAAGTTACAGCGATAATCTCTTGCGGTTCCTCTGTACCCACACACTTGTAAATATATCTTATGTTCATTGCACCCTCCATTTCCTGCTGGGACTCAAATGATGGTGGGGGGAGGTCTTGTCCCTGCACGTCAGAAGAGACCTCAGGAGCTGGAATGAGGCCAGCAGAGAACAGGTGAGAGGAGGTGAGGGACTGGGTGAGATGGGGCAGGAGAAGGAATCACACTCTTAAAAAAGGGTCTCAAAGGGTTTCATGGAGTGGGAGACTATACTTCCCTTTCCGTGGGAAGTGTAGGTCATCAAGGATCCGCTGGCACTTCAGAGGTAATTTAATAAATATTGTAGTCTATCTCCTTCTTTCATGTCGTTGGGACTGATGAAGAATTTTTTCCACTCTAGGGGTAGTGCTGGCAAAAGTTGGGCTCTTTGGGGACATGCTTGCTCTTATGGAATGATGCTGAAGAGGCAAACCTGGCTCCTTTAATTGTCTTTTGGGTTTCCTGTCAAAGGCAGTCTGTGAGTCCGAGAATCCTTCCCAAGGGAAGTGGCCGGTTTGAGTGGGTCATTGATCTCTCGGGCCCAGGGGTACGCCGTTGCTGTGTGAGATGGAGGGTAATGGGAAAGGAGCACAGGCTTTTAGAGGCAATCACCTAGGCCTTAGTCCCAGCTCCTCACCCCTCTGGGTTGTCACCCCTCTCATACTGCTGCTATGAGGATTAAAGGGGAAGGTGTGGCAGCCCCTTCCTCCTAGCAGACTGAGTAGTCTCCTGCTCGGAGTCTGACATGCCTCTTCCCAGCTCTACCCCCGCGAGCAGGGGGAGACCCAGCCCTATGTGCTCTGCTCCGGACTCCAGAAGCCATAAAGTGAAAGCAAGAAGCCATTGTCATAGATGGGGGGGTGGGACACATTGTCCTGAAGCCTCCTAATCCCATTTTCTGCTTTCATGTTAATCCTCTTCCTCCTTCTGTCTGTGGCACACTCAACTCCCAGGGCACTGACCCGGTGGGGGATGGGTGGGGGCTGGGCTCCACCCCCTCCAGGCAGTGGCAGTGTTGGCTGCTGGGCCTGCTAGAGGTGGGGCACGGGGTCAGTCTGGCTGTGCATGGGTCCCCCCTCAGCCTTCCCGGATTCTCTGCGAGCTCACTCACAGCAGTAACGACGACAGGACCGACAGGACCGGCCAGCATTTCCTAAGCAGTCACTGTTTGCGGACTCTGGCTAAGACCTTTCTGTCGTGATTCCACTCAATCACTCTAACACTCCTATGAAGCAGATATTATTGATCTAAAATTTGCAGATGAGGACGTGGAGGCTCAGGGATTTGTTACAGCCGAGATCACACAGTGAGCAAAAACCAGTCCTGCCAGAATTCCTCCAGAACCTTGTTGGGGACCAGTGGCAACCCTGGAAAGAACCCATCTCCGGCGTCCTTCCCCTGGCATTGTACCTGAGGTTTCAGTTGGGTGAATATATTACTTCCACACACTACACCTGGGTATGGCTGGCTGTGCAGTGGCGTGGAAAGGATGACTTTGGGGAGGTTGTCGGGGGTGGGGGAATGGTTCTGGCCTGAGCAGGAAGGGGACAGAATGTACCCAGGAATTCAAAGATTTCCCGGGAGACAGGTGGCTGGCTTCCTGTAAATGGCAATCTGGGGGGAGAAGTGATTTCTGCATCAGGCTTTGACTCACTATATCCCCTTCCGTTCAGGGCCCTCTGTCACCTCTCCATTCCCAGCTGCAAATGCCCTTCTCTCTGCAGGATGGACCCTGGCCAACTGTGCCCCCAGATACAGGTTCTGAGGCATGACTCACTCATGAAGGAGGAAGCTATGTACCATCCCTCCAGCCACCTGTGGGTGAGTCTTTCTAAAAAGGTTTTCTGGGCTTTGAACCTCCATTTAGTTTGTCACACACTCACCGTGAGTACACGCTCCCTAACTCTTAGACCACTCTTGCTCCCACCTCCCCTCCAAGACAGGTTTGGAGGTTAGGGCCATGTTTTAATGCTCTGCTGTGACCTGGGCTTCAGTTTTCAGGTCTGTAAACCTGGAATAACCATTCCTCATGGAGGCCAGAGACTGCCACTCTCCATGCACCAGCAAACTCTTTGTTTGCAAACTTCTAAAATCTCAGAAGGTAGTGCTGGGTTCATCTTCAGCTTTCTGTCTCCTCACAAAGTCACACAGTCCCTGGGCCCTGTGACCCTCTCTGCTGACTGTAACCAGGTTTTTTTTCTTTTCCTCTGCACTGCACAGCCCCCCAGACCTTCCTATCCCCACCCTGTGGCACCTCCTGGAGGCCAGTGTGTGAGGTGTCTCCTCCTGCTCTTGGAGCCCCACAGACTGCTGGGCAGTTGGAGAACAGAGGGCGCAGGGCAGGCCACATGTGTTGTGCATGAAGTCAGCTGAGGAGAGAGGTCTGGAGGCTGATGAAAGCTGAGGTCCTCCTTGGAGAGGTGGTGACTGGGGAGGCTCTGACCCTTTCCCCACCAGTCACCAAGCCCAGGTGACCACAGGCAAGATGTGAGGTATGTGGGTCAGGTGTGGTGGGGGTTGGGGGCAGCCCTAAAGGTCCAAGTGGCATCCATGATGAGGACTCCAGAGCTAACGCTGACTCCTTCATCACTTAGGACATTTTGCATTTGAGAAATTACACCAACCACATCTGTTGAGGAGAAATGGGACTGAGTTAAAGTATGGTTATTCCTTTTAAAGCTCTCAAAGGTTTGTGCACTTTGAGAATGATCTAGAAGCAGAAGAGGGTCCAGGAGAGAAGAGATGAGGTTTCAGGTTAGAAATCTTGCACCCATGCTGGGGATCTCCAGAGGCCTCAGCATTATCTTCAACCCTTAGGTCCTTTTGCTCTGGGCTTCTGTACACTTGGGCCTTCTCCTGCCAGACCCTCCCTCCTAAAACCCCGAGGAGGGGGATGGTCTTTTCCAAGGCCTTCCTTTCTCTTTACTGTCCATACATTTCTCCCTCAGAGAAAGGCTCTGAGAAAGAACAGTGCCCGTTACCTTATGGAGGGCAGTGGTGGAGATGGCCAGGCACCAACCCTGTAGGGAGCACAGCTGACCTGACGGGAGGTTGCCTGGGGTCCCCTGAGATGCCCGACACGAGGACATCACTGCTTTGGGTACAGACTCTGTCTGTAAGAAGCCGGTATGTGCTAAAATGCAACCTCCTTAGGGGAAGGAGTCCCTGGTGTCTTTTGCTGGGACGTGGGTGTGGATGACGAAGGAGGGAGGTGGGCGCCGTAAGAGCAGGGCCTGAAAACACATTTTGCCAACTTCTGTGTTTGCCATGGAGATTTCGCTGCCTCAAAGGTCACCCCTCATGACACGCTACCCCTCCCCACAAACATACACCAAAGACATAATCCAGGATGAGTAAGTCAGCCCAAGAAACTATAGCTTGGGAAGAGGCCTTGCTGTGAAATGTCATTTTATTAATTGATTGACTTTTTTTTTTTTTACAAAAATAAACATTTTAATAAACAAGAAGTACAAAAGCTTCCGGATATACAAACTCCAGGAGGAGGGAGAGGCTGGTTTTGGCTGTTTCATGGCTTTCACTGAAAGCAAATGAGGCAGAAAGGCCCCGGCCCCACCCCCACCCCAGGTCCTGGCTCAAAACGCAACCTGCTCCTCGACCCCACGTCTTGGCTCATACCATGCGTGATCCTCAGCCCCTGTCCTGGGGCTGCCCTATGGGAGACCCTGGTCAGGTGGCCAGAGGCAGCCTCCCGGGTACAGAATCATTGACTTCCCGGAGCATCCCGTCCAGTCTCCTGTCCGGAGCCTAGCTGAGAGGACACTCCTTGACCGATTGTCCCCATGCAGCCCCTGCTAGACCATGACACCTGTAGCAACAGCAGCAGCAGCAGTCGGGCCTTTGGCTACATTCTCACACTACGAACACAGTGATGGAGCTGCCCCCAGAACTGTCCCAGTGAGGGGCAGAGCCCCCCAGGGAAGACCAGCTCACGCCTTGCCAGCAGCCCGGAGGGCTGGAGAGGCGGTCGGCTCCCCGCCCCAGGGGCTCCTCACCCTGGAGCCCGCAGCCCCACACCTGGACTGGCAAACTCACATTTCAACATTTGGCATTATTGCACATTGTCCTGGTCACCTTGGTCTGTCTGGGATGTCAGCCTTGTCTGCAGCGGCTCCTAGGTGACATGCAGTGCTGCTAGTGCAAGTCACTCCCTCCACAGGCAAGCCCAGCGGCGGGGATGGTCAGCTGGTCAGCAGAGCCCACAGACAGGTCAGCCAGAGGCCCTCACATACGTGGTTTTGTTGAGGTCAGGGACCACATGGCTCCATCCTGTCTTGAAAAAGACCAGTTGCCGACCTGGGGGCAGAGGTGAGAGGTAAATAGGTCTGGATGTTTCTCTCCCTGGAGGCAGGACTTATGATGCCTGCCTTGAGGACACATATACTTGTCTCTTATCATCTTAGCCTTCTTGTCTTCGCATCATCTCCAGCTTCTGATGGGGGTGGGGGGCACTACCTATCAATCTCTTCTGGGAAAGTCCAGTCACCTCCCTCACGATGTCCTATCCTACTGGCTCACCTGTCCAGGTGGTCTGGTTGGTGACCACAAAGGCCCGGCACTGGGCATGGCTCTCACAGACGTCCACGGCCTCGGCCAGGCTGAACACGGAAAGGAGGCAGCCTCCGTGGTGGTAGGACGGCCAGCAGCGGTAGTCTTCCTGGGGGATGGTGCTGTCTGGCAGGCGCTGGTACTCTGTGGGTTGGGGATGGAGCTCAAATGAGAACTTTGTGTGCCTGGGGTGAGGGCTTGGCTGCTTTCTGAAATGGGCAGGAAGATTCATTTCCTAAGAGAAAGCTGAAATCCAGCCCAGTCCCCCTAGCATGGAGACGAAGGCAGCCAGCGCCCCGAAACTGGGCTGGCTGGCTCTTCAATAAAGGCAGTGCTCAAATTTAGTTTTGGGGAGACACATATCTCCCCAATCTAAGAACATGCAGCTGGCTCAGGCAGCACACGATGACAGGCACACGGGAGGGATAAACACACACTCAGAGTCACTGCCTATCCAGCTGGTTGCTGAGGTCAGGACACTTTGGACATTTACTGCAGGTTTCTCAAACTTCACTGTGCATGTGATTCTCCAGGGAATATTCTTAAAATGCAGATTCTGATTCAGAAGGTCTAGAGTGGCCTTCCTTTGGGCCTTGGGGGAGAGGCTGGGCAGGCCCTTCAGATAAGGGGACGGTGGGGGATTTTTGAAGTTAGGAGGCATGCAAATGAGTGTGGTACACAAAAGCTGTGTAGATGGAGCTGGAGGAAGAATCTGAGATCTCCGCATTACACAAAATGAGCCTCTGAAATCGGCCCAGTCAGGAGGCAGGCCTGGCTCAGCGGCAGACTACCCGGTCACCTCTCACCCGACCGGAGTTTTTCCCACTGCCTGGGGACCCTGCTCTGCACTGATAGTGCTAAAGCCCTGGGCCTCTGGCCACCCCACCCTCCTGCCTCCTTCTTCTACCAGGGACTAGACCAAAGTCCAGGGCTGGCTGTGATTTACAGCCCCATAAACGGCGTCCTCAGGGACAGAGCCAGCCATTGTTCACCTCGTTAAACTTTATTTACAGGGCTAACGAGGGCTCCCCCACCCTTAAGACTGGCCTGAGCTCCTTGAATAAGGAGGCTGCCCACCCTTTGCCCCATCGGCCAGCCATGCTGAACCCCAGGGCCTCAGCGAGGGATCACAGCCCTAAACAGTGACCAGGATCCTCCCCCTGCTCCAGGGCTTCCTTGCTGGTTTCAGTGTGGAGCCCCCCAGCTGCACACCTCTACCTCCAGCTGCCCTCCTAGCCCCAAAAGCATAGAGGAAGGAAAGAGAAGCAAACATGTATTGTGTTCCAGCTGTGGAATAGGAACTGGGTTAATTGCTTTCACACACTTCATCTGGTATTTAAACCCTGTAAGGATTTTGTGAGGCAGGTAATGTTGAACCCAATTCACAGATGAGGAAAGTGAAGCTCAAGGTATAACTTGCTCAAAGTCATACAGACTGCACATAGTATAGTCTGGAGCCACTCAGAGAAAGGGTGTCAATGCCAACCACCCCAGTTTAAGGCCAAGTTCCAGTTCTAGTTCAGCCAGAGATGAGACTCCGAGTGAAGGCTACACAGCCAGGAGTCTATGTATCACGCCAAGTGAGTCTTAGAGGGGGCATGAGCCACTTAGTCCAATTAGCAGGACTGGTCAACTCCCCACCTATTTCTCATCTCCCCAGCCTCTGGATCCCTGCGGGGGCTACTCACCAGCTCTGCTGCCCGAGGTGGAGTTCTGCAGATACTGGCCGCTCCGGTACAGATGCAGCACCCTCTCCAGCTGGGCCAGGGTCTCATCCACCCCCAACGTGAGCTCGCCTGCAGGGTGCAGCAGTGTGGCTGTGAGAGGGGATGTGGGCTCCTACTCCTCCCCTCGGTAGGCAGCCAGCTGCCTCTCTCTCTGTCCCTCTGGAGCTGGACGCAGATGACTGGTGGACTGGGGAGGAACTTTGCCACAGCATGCCGCTTTGGGAAAAGATGGCTTCTGGACTGTGTGCTGTCCTAGGTCATTCTTGTCCCCACACCTGCTGGGGGAGGGGCAGGGTGGTACAAAGCAGATGGGCCCTGGAGAGCTCACCTGTGGCGTTGACAATGCTGTCCAGCAGAGGCCGTAGTGAGGGGGGGGCACTGTGGGGAAGGAGGTATGTGAAGAAAAACCTGGGGTAAAGAGAAACCAGGGGCTCAGTGGGCCAGCCTTTGAGGACACATCCTTCTTCTCAGCCAGTGTGGGGGAGAACCCCGATCTCTCCAGGGAGCCTGATCCCTCAGGCCTACCAATAAGGCATGTCCCCAGTGCGTACGTGGCATCTACTCAGATGCAGCCTTGGGGTCTGGGTTCATGCTGAGGCCACAGCTAACCTACCAAACACATCCTCGGTCCGTTTTCCCCACCCCTCAGCCCCACACTATCCCCCAACTGACCTGTGCCAGAGCAGCCCCATGGCTGGGGCCCAGACTAGGGGAGGAGGAGCAGTGTCAGTGTCACCAGCCCTAAGCTCGGAAGTCTGATGCTATTTTAAGAAGCCTCCAGCTGCTGCCCCCAGCCCAGATTCTCCCTGGAGTTATTTTTAGCCTCACCATCAGGAGCCTGAATGTTCCCTTCTTGCCGGGGAGAAGCCTTTCCCCTCCCTGCTCCTCCAGTGGCTGAGGCCGAGCCTCCCACCCTGGCTGGCCTCCTGGACCTCGAGCGCGGGTGCTCTCCCAGCCGTGCCATCCCAGACCCTCTCCCCCTCGCTGGCTTTCCCGAGTAGGGGGCGGAGGTCACCTGTAGGCATTATAGAGGTTGCGCTTCTCGTTCATGCCCTCGCACCAGCC
Organism: Glossophaga mutica; assembly: GCA_039655065.1. Taxonomy (NCBI): domain Eukaryota; kingdom Metazoa; phylum Chordata; class Mammalia; order Chiroptera; family Phyllostomidae; genus Glossophaga; species Glossophaga mutica. The sequence continues at coordinate 144,229,176 of CM077308.1, forward strand.
CTGGGCTGAGCAGGGCAAGGTGAAGTTCCTGGCTGGAAACTCGAGGACACAGTCGGCGCTGCTCGTGCACGGTGTCTCCTCCACGCGTGCATCATCCAGATCCGTCACCTTCAGCTCCCCATCCACCAGCACGAACTGCCGTGGGCGGAAGTCCAGCAGAGTGACTGAGCCCAGTGGGGAGTGGGCCAGGTGGTGGAGGAGGCGGCCCAGGCTCAGGCAGATCTGAGGGGCAGACACAGGGCTGCTCACTGCCTCTGTCCTGGGAAGGGACCTGGGGACTTCAGGGCTCCCTCCTTTGGGACTCTGGACTTAGCTCAGGGGGGCCGGGCCTTTCTTTTAAAGGCCCCAGTGCTCTTCTAGGACAGAGGCCCTGTGGGGGTGGGGGGCCCTTAGAGAGGAAGCCAGAGGTTTTTTATTAACCCTTGGCTGGCCTGACCCTCAAGGTAACATGGAGTGGGAAGTGGGCAGCAGGGATGTCTGGGGAGAACGGGTCCCCTCCCTGAAGCTGCATCCTGAGTGTAGTTTTACTCCAGTGTAGGGAAAGAGGAGGAGAATCAAGATGGCTTTAAGGTGTTTTCTAGTCCCAGGACACCGACCCTTCCGCAACCAAGCTGAAAGTGTATGTGGGGGAGGGTGTGTGTATGAGTAGCTGAAGCACAAACACTGCCTGGGTCCTCTATGTCTTGCTTCTTTTTTTAACCCTTTGGCTGATGGCCGAGTCAGCTTTGCTCTGTCCCTCCCTCCCTCTTCCTCTGCTGAGGAGGAGTTGAAGCTGCTCTAGAGGGCTGGCCTTCTAAGGGAGAACCGTCCCAGTAAAGAGCCCAGCGCCTGGCCCTCCTCTCTGCTCACTCGGAAGCGATCCTCCCAGGATGTCTGCAGCAGCTGGATCATCTCCACAGGGGCGCCCAGCTCCGTGATGGTGGTCAGGGTGTCCGGGATGTCCTCGCTGTCCTGGTAGCAGTAGCCATAGAGCTGGGGGAGACCCAGGGTGGGTCATTAGGTCCCAAGCTGGGGGGTGGGGGTGGGGACGGAGAAGGGATAGGCTATCCTATGCCCCCTCTGCCACTATTCCTTCTCCTGGGCCCTTCCTAGGCTTTTGCGTCAGCGGGGGTTGGAAAAGAGTAGAAGCGTTGCCTGGGAAGCCTGCCCTCTATCCCTGTAGCCAGAGTTCCCACCGACTGCATCAGCTGCTTGCTCACCTCTTGCCACGCAGGCAAATGGGCCAGTCTGGCTGCCATGTGTTAACTATGAGCTAAATGTTTTACAGGCATAACTCAATTCTTATAATGACCTCGAATGAACATAGTTGGTACTATTATAGTAGGTACTATTATCATCTCCAATTTACAGGTAAGCAAAGCAACTCAGAGAGGTTAAGTTACTTGCACAAGGTCACACAGCTAATGAATTCAGGAACCAGGATGCAAATTTATTCCACTGATTCTACAGCCTGGTTCTTTCCAATACCGTTGGCTAATCAACAAGCCAGCAAATGGTCATTGCATCTCCTTCCCTGCTCCAATCCTTGTCTCTTTCTCATCATTTCCACTTTGTTGGCAGTTTCACTTTGTTTTCTGCCCAGGTCTTGTGGGAGGAAAAGCAAGCTCCCTCAGGATTGGTAACAAATATTAAGAACAAAGACTCTAAGGGGCATGTCCTTGGGTGTTCTGTGCACACGTTGGTGGGTGGGGGCCACATGCATGGGTGGGGGTGGCAGTAAGGGATGGCCCCCGGGGAAAGGTCAGTTCTTGGGGGCATGGCCACAAAGGCCGGCCCACTCCATATGCTCTGCAGAAGAGTGCAATATAGCTCAGCTACTCAGGGGCTTCTGGGAAGCCCAGCCTGACTTTGTCACTAACACCTACACCAGCAGCGTCCACAGAGAACCCGGCTTCCCCCAGTCTTGCCCACCACATTGTACATCAGCTGGGGTCAGACTGCGCTCAAAACCGCCAGCATCCTGTGGGGTAGGAACACAAAGGCTGAGCTGTCCAGGCCAGAGCAAGGAGAAAGGAGAGTCGCACAGTGGGGGTGAGGGTGGCAGGGTCAGCCAAGCCCATGAGCTAGATGTCCCTGCATACTGTCACCCTTCATGTCATCATTCACACCCCTCCCGGCTCTGCTCTGGGCCCTCACATGCCCCCTTCCACCCCAGGAGTGCCATTTCAGCTCCCTGTCCCTGCGGCCCGCTGTCCTAGCCCTGCTGGCACGAGGGAAGGCACCAACAGTGTCTGCCATCAGACCAAGAGGGCTTCGACTTTGGGATGTGGGGGCAGTCCCAGGCACCCTCTTCTTGCCTCTCTCTCCACCCCCCACCTCTCTCCCCAATCAGCCCAGGGAGGCCCCAGACCCTGGTGGGGAGGGGGAAGGTAAGGAGAGCGGCCCTGGGGCCTGGTTCTCATTTTCTTGCCCAGAGTCTGAGCCTTTGTGGGAAACTTCTGAAGGTTATTAAACACCCGGAGGTCATTAAATGCGCTGTTAACGAGGTATTAATCAACACCCCTCAGGAAAAAATAAAAAGACACCATTAACCCCCCCCCCAGGAAGCGTGAGGCTGAGCATTTCAGTCGCATCTTTTGTTCATTTGGGAGAAGAAATATACTCCAGCAGGGCCAGAATCTGGGTCCAGGCAGGCCTGGGGCCTCCCAGGACAACGGGGGAGAGGGAGGGGAGAGAAGACCCTTGTGCCCTTTGACCCCGGGCTACAGCGGCATCTATCACGTGAGGGAGACTGTGTGTACGTGTGTGTATCAGGGGTCACAGAAGAGGGATAGAGAAATCTTGCTCAGACAGTCTCTGGAGGCCACAGCAAGGCGCTGGAAGGTGCCCTGTGGGACATGCCACCCTGGGCATTTTTTATTAGAACCCAAAGCACCCACTTTAGGGCTGCCAGAGAGGGGGAGAGGGACTCCGGTGGCTCATGGGAGCGGGAACTCTAAGAAAAGCGTTCTCTGTCTCCTCCCCAGTTCACCAAACAGTCAAATGGTTTTCAAATTTTAAATGATTAAGAGGTATTAAAGCAACATTATTTCTAGTTCCCGCACACCCTTGCCTCCGGAGCAAGAAGACCCCATGGCAGTCTTCCCTGGCAGCAGAGATGGCATTGCTGAAGAAACCAGAGGGACACTGGGCTGGGGATTGGGGAATAAAAGGGGGAGACCCACTCCCCAAGCAGTCCCTGAACTCACACTAAGAGACCACTGCTTCCCTGTGATGGTAGCTTTTCATCCATCCCCTAACGGAAAGGACCTGAGACCGTACCTACCATGTAACATGTGCCGTAGGGCAACTAACCCCAGTCTCTGACCCTGAGAGTCACACAGCCAACCCCAGACACAGCCAATCTTGGTTTAGTGAGGGAATGGGTGAAAACTATTCCGTAATTTTTTTCTTTGGCACCTTGAGATTTGGGCTGGGGGCCTGGTATTACAATGGATGTCCGTTCTGTGATACGTGTGGGGCTGCTTAGCTGGATGCTTGTCAGGACGTTTGGGTTGGGTGAAGGAGGGAGGGAGAAGTTCCTTAAGGGACAAGAAAGCACATCAAACTTCAAACCTGTCCAAGGGGTGGGGGAGGGTCTTGAGTCAATTAACACTAATGTCCTGCTAAGTCACTCAAAACCTTGTCCACTGACTCAGAATCTGGCTAACACCCCAGGGTTTCAGAAAAGTAGGGGCTTTCCAAGAGCCCCTGGAAGCAAAGAGAACTAAATCCTCCCAGTTAGAATGGCCACGTAACCAGCCGCTCACTCCCTTAAGCTCCAGACGCGGTGTCAGCCAAGCAACCAGGCATAACCACCCACAACTGCTGGCTCTGCCCGCCCTCCAGTGACTAGTTCAGAGCCCAGAACTCAGTCCCAAGTGTCTGACCAGGGCTGGGGAGGCTGAGAACCAGTAGGACTATATACAACTCTCTAGCCTACCTATGCTATTCTTTATATTCTGCAATGCCCATCTAGGCCTGGGGTCCATCTCACTCCTGTGGAAAGAGGAAGGGACTCCAGTTTCTAATCAGTTCTGCTGGGTGCAGAAAGGTTAATTTGAGTGGTCTAGGAGGTGGAAGGTGTGGGCAAGTTTCTTCCACTGCAGAGTCTGCACGCACCATCATTTAGTAGGCCCAGAACAGTCAGGGATTCCCTTCTCTGTCTACTCAGACATGTGCTAAGGGAACAGTTTGTCTAATCCTAGGGCCAACTCAAGGACAGAGAACTAGGGGGGAGAAGGCTGTGGTTGGGGGTTGTGTCAGGGCAGTGCTGGGACTATGAGAGGCCCGCTCTCTTTCTTAGTTTAGCCTGGAGGAGACAAGGTGGGGGGGGGGGGGTCTCATCTTTCCCCTCTACCCCCAGTGAACAGAAGAGACAGAATCCCATTTAATTGAAACTTGGGTGTCTGGCCTTCTCAGTTTTGGCCACATTTGCTCAGATAATGTGACCCTCAGACCGCAGGCCCTGGGCCTGTCCCCTGAATGCTGAGCTAGACCCCAAGGCTCCCCCAGTGGTTCAAGGGCCAACTGTAAGGCCCAGAGAACCCCAGGATCATTCCTGGGAAGGGGTGTGCACTTTCCGGACTACCACCCCCTCCAGTGGTCCAGGGATTTCTGGATGGGGTAAAGGGTGGGGATGTTCTTTGGGAATCAAGCCGGACACAGGGTCTCTTTCTAGCCCTTCCCAACTCCACTGCTGTGCCACCCCACCTTCAAAGCCAGACAAGTCACTGGTTGGAAGTTGAGAGAAGTGGAGTTCAGATTCCATCAAAAAAGGGGACCCTATCGCTGCAGCTGGGGTCTTGGCTCAGGAATGGCTGGGGTCTTGGCTGGGGGATGACTGCTGTCCTGTGTCTGGGCTTGGGGTTATTTCAGAAGCAGGGTTCTAAGTCCTCATGACCTCATCCCAAGTTGGGACCCTCTGTCCTGGACTCTGTCTTCCAGAGATACGGTGTGGAAGCAGAGAAACCCAGGAGTCCCTGTTACGGAGGATGCCCACCCAGGACTGAGAAGTAGGGTGGTGTAGTGGGAAGCAGCCAGGGTCCAGGTTCTGCTCCTCGCTTAATCTGGGCACAGTCATTGGGGTTCCGTCCCCCCCGCCCCTATAAAACCAAGAGTTCTCTTCCAGCCAGAGGGACCGGGCCTGAGCACGTCCAGCCAGCACCCTTACCCTCGCACCCCCACCCTCGTACCTGCAGCACGTTGGGGTGCCGCAGCCGCTCCAGCAGCACCATCTCCTTGAGCAGCTTGTGGGCCGCCAGCCGATAGCAGCCCCTCCGTGCCCCGAACTCGCGCACACAGCTACCCAGATCGTGGCCGCTGAAGTCCACCGCCTTGAGCGCTACCGCGGCGCCGCCGGGCAGGCGGACCCGGTACACGGCCTTGGTATAGCCAGAGCCCACGTACTGTGTGCCGGACACATTGCGGAGCGCGGCGCAGCCCAAGCGCGGGCCCGGGCCGGGAGAGCCCGGGCCAGGAGCCGGGGGCCAGGCCGGGGCACCGTCGGGCAGGGGCCGGGCCCGCGGGGGCCGGGGACGCTGCAGGCCCGGCCCGCCCGGAGCCAGGTCCATCAAGCGCCGCCGCTCTGGCCGGCCGGCCCCGGGCGCGGGGCCCCCGCGGGAATAGCGCTGCACCTCCTCGTAGCGCGCTCGAATCTGCCGGGCCAGCTCCCCGCGGCCCCCGCGACGGCCCGGGCCGGGGGCTGGGGAGGGCCCTGGGGACTGGCCTGGCCGCGGAGGCTCGGAGCCCGGTGCGAAGAGCACGTTGAGGACGGAGCCCAGCAGGAAGGAGGCGCAGAAACCCGCGGCCACCGCCACCCGCCGGCGCCGCATCGCTCCCCTCCCCCCCGGCCGGCCGGCCCCGCGCGGCTCCCGGGCCCCGTCCCCGGGAGGCTCAGGCTCCGAGGCGGCTCAACTCTGCGCCCCACCGGCCTCCTGCCCAGCTCGTGCGCATGGCCCCGGCGGCCCCGACCTCGGCCCCGGCCCCTCGCGGGCGGCACATCGGCCTGACACTTGCCTCCCTCCCGCCCTGCCCCCGCCGCTTATAAGGCCCGGAGCCGCCCCCGCCTCCGCCCCCTCCGCCTCCGCCTCCCAGCTCCCGGCCCGAGAGCGTCCTCGGCACCGCCTCCTCCGGCCTCCCGGCCCGGCCTTCCCCGCTGACTGACAGCGGGACCTCCTCCCGCAGCCGTCCCGGCCTGGGAAGCGGCGCGGAGGCGGCTTCGGCCCTGCCCAGCCGAGGCCCCCTGAACTCCGGCGGGGGAGAGGGGGAGGGGCCGCCGGCGGCCCCTCGAAGCGCGGGGCTCCGAGCCCAGAGGGAGGGAGGATAACGGGGCGGTGGCTGCCGGATAACGGGACTGGAAGGTGGATAACGGAGCCGGGCGGACGGGGTGGGGTAGTAGAAAAGGGGCGAGGGCGCAGGTAACAGACTCCGGAGGGGACGAACGACTGGGTCCAGGGTGCTGGAGATACGTGTGATGCCAGAGCGCCCTCCCTGGGACGCGTGGCTGGGGATCGAGAGGGCGCAGGGAATGCGCGTGGGTCCCGCCTCCAGCTGATGGGGCTGGGGGTGGCGGTTCCTCGCCCAGTCCTGGATTCGCGGGCGGGGTGGGAGTGGGGAGGAGGCGGCAAGGGACTTGCACCTGCGAGCGCGCGTGGGACGGGAACTCTGGGATCAGAGGAATAACCATGAGGTTTTCGGAGATGCCCTGTTCAACCTCCTCTACCAAGTCTTTCTGATTTCTGATTTTCCTTCTCCCTAACTCCCTTTCCGTCTCCGGATCCCCGCAGTCAGCCGTGGTCAGCCGCGAATCACGAACCATATGCATGCTAGTAGTTTGTGCGAAAAGTGCGTTTATATCCACGGACGTGCGTGGTCCCGACCGCGGAGTGTGGCGCTGGTGCGTCTGAAGAGGCAGGCCACTGTGTTGGAGGAAGGGAGTGGGTACTTTGTGTGTAAGTTGGTGCTGACTTCACCAAAACTCCTGGTCCCTCCTCCTCCCTCCCTGATTGCATCATTAGTGCTAATTGAGGGGCTTTCACACGCCAGTGCATTAGCTGTTTGGAGTGAACTCTCCCTCCTGGGAGAGATAAGCCGCTGCCCCTCCCCCTCGCAGCCTTCCCCTTCCCCACCGCCCTGGAACTGTCCGCCTAGATCCTCTCATGTTCTTGGGCACCTTCCTGCCTCCCCCTGGCCCTGGACTGACGAATCTCCTTCTTCCCCGTAGTGTCCGAGATCGTCTAAAGAGGAGTCGGAGTAGGGGAGGGGGGAGGAGGGCCCAGAGCCTCCCCTCTAAGAGGGTGTCGGGCCGGGGGGCGGGGGGCGGGATTTTCCTGCAGGGGCTTCAAGAAATCTGTCGTTCCTACAAGAATGCAGAGCCGCTGTGATGAGAGGGGGCAGGAATCTCTGCCCAGTTCTTTTGAACATGGAAGAGCAGAGAGGGCTGAGTCCTTGATCCCACTTAGGTAGGGGCACCCAGTCCTGATTCCTGGGGTCCTGAAGACTCGGAAGGCTGGGGTCCAGTCTAACTTAGCAAGCATGGGAGAGGCAGAATCAGAGAAGCCACAATTCTCCCGAGAACCTTGGGTTTGCTGGAGTTGGGTCTGGTTCTGTTTAGCTGCTCTGCTCTGCCCTGCCCGGCCCATGGCTGCTGGGTGTTGGGGGAAGGCGCTGAGCAGATGCCCTCCCCAGCCCTCACACCAGATGTCTTTGGTCTAATTAACTGCGCTGGGAAAACCAACCTGGGTTTGTAAACAGAGCTACTGGCTAAAGTCAACAGGGAGCAGCAGCAAACAGCAAACATTCCCTTCACACTCAGCTTCAGTTCAATCCAGCCCCCTGGGGAAGAGGAGAGCCTTGCTGATCAAGAGGCCCCCGGGCCCACAGCTGAGTCAGGAAAAGCCTATCTGCCTCTGTTGACCCCAAGAGGACTGTTTTCTTACCAGTTCCAGAGGTTCTTCTCCTGGGGAGTGGGGATCCCGAGGTAAGCTGTGCCCCCCTTCCCGCCCAACCTTTCGAGATACATGAGGAAGCCCTTGTGGGGAGAATATTCCTTAAAGAGCTTTCTTTGGGGCCTGCTGTGCTCTTGGGTCTTGGAGAAGCCTCTGAAGTAAGTAGGGCTTGGCGTTGTGGGTCTGTAACTCAGAGTGGGTGACTATAACGCGAACATTGTTAGGTTCATTACACATCATGTAGGTATTATAATAACACGTTCCAAAATTAGATAATTATTCTTTGCCAAGCTCCAGTGTTTCTGTTATGGTTTGAAAGTTCAATACACACAGGGGCCTGAGAAACAGGCACAAATGTATGTGCAATGTGCACACACAAGCCCGCAGAGCAGCAGCCTCACACACAAGAACAAAGGCATATCAACCCTCTCCTTCTCACACTCACTCTGTCTCCCTCACCAGCGCTCAGACACACAGACATACACAATCTTTGATGGAAATAGGTTTTTGGCCTCTGAAAAAAAGGACTTAACTTTTGGAACAGATTAGAGTTTCTGAATTGAATCGGCAGTTCTTGAGTTCTTAACCAAATCTTGCTTGTTTGCTTTTTTTTTTTTTTTTTTTTTTGCCACCCAGAGAGAGGAATCATCCTTTCAAAGAATTGAAAAAGACACAAAACCGCTGCTTCAGGCTCCAGGTCTACAGTCTGTCCACTCATCCCACCTTAAAGAATTGGCAGGACAGTGTCCTGGGCCTCCCAGACCAAAGTCCTCAGGCCAGTGTCTAGCTCAGAGTGCTGAGGGCTCTCACTCGGGGCCGCTGCAGCCCTGAGAGGGTCTGTCTGGAAGTGTGAAGGTTAGTGCTGCAGACACCGAGGTTTCCTGCCCTTCCCTCTGCCTGACACCCGCCACTCCACCCGCACACTAACTTAGATAGCAATTCTTGGGAAGGAAGCACGTGGCCCAGACTCCAGAGTGCTAACTATCTTTGGAAATGCCTTTTAGATCAACAGTTTCTACATGTTTTGTCAGATTGCTCTAGGGTGCCGGGACTGTGATACCAGTCTTTCCGCAGCCCTCTTCATTGTCTCCCTTTTCCCTCCAGCCTAGGTCTCAAACACTTCTTTTGGGGAACAGTCGTCCCTTGCTATTCCTGGGGGCACTGGTTCCAGGAATCCCGCGGATGCCCAAGTCCCTTATAAAAAATAGCATGGTATTTGCATGTAATCTATGCACATCCTCCATGTACTTTTAAATCACCTTTAGATTACTTACACTACCTAATATAATGTAAATAGTTGACATACTGTATTGTTTAGGGAATAATGACCAAAAAAAGGTTTGCACGTTCAGTACAGATATAACCATATGGGCCTAACTATATAGTACACATCAGCAACAATGTAACACTTTTTTCCAACTATTTTCTATCCATGGTTGGTTGAATCCTGGATTCAGAGCCTGCAAATATGGAAGGGCAGCTGTATTACTCTCCTGCTCAAAAACCTGGAGCATAAACTAACTCCAGGCCTCTGGGAGCTGGCCCCAGCCCTCCACCTGGCTCTCCCCACCCCCCACATTTCATTTCTCTGCACAGAGCCAGGCTCCCCCAGCCTGGCTGACTACAGCCATCCTTTGCGTTTTTTCACCTTGCCCTCCCACTTCTTCCTTCCCGAATTGTCCTCGTCTAGCCTATGCACACAGTCTTCGCTGGCTGGTTCTTCAAGGTTTCCCAGAAAGTAGTGAGTTACAGACAATGCCTGTCCAACTGGGGTATGTGGGTCCCTGGGATCTTGAAAGTTTATTCTGGGTTCTGTGGCTTTATTTCCTTAAAAAGGAAATGGACAAAATACATTTCTCAGGTCTTAAAAAAACTTGGAATTAAGAGCTTAGAACTTGGAGTCAGAGAAACCTGGGCTTAGACTTATTAGTGGGTTGCTTCGGGCAAGTCAGTTAACCTCTGCAGGTAGTCTTCGCTTTCTCGTTAAGAAAATGGGAGGTAATAGTAGTATCTACCAGATAAAGTTTTCGGTGGATGATATGCAGAGGCATATAAAGTGCCTGGCACAGGATATGCCCTCAGTGTGTGTAATCTATGGCTCGTATTAATAATAATGTTAAACAAATATCTGTGACAACGTGTTAGGCAACCTGGTTGGCTATAAGTCTGCTTAGAGGCAGAAATGACTTTACTTTCTAGCTTGGTTTCCACTGGTGAAAACTCTCAGGCTCTTTCCTGGGCTCTTTCTGTGCCTAGAATTTTCACTTTTTCCCAACTCAGCAAACCAGCAGTGGATCAGAGGAGGCCTCTCTGCCTTCCCGACCCTGCGGTGAGCTGCGGAGGGAAGATCATGAATCAGAGCCTGATTCCTGGTGTCCTGGTGACCCTGAGCAGAGAAGGCCTCAGCTCTGAGCTCTGGGGACTAGGAACTGGGGGGGGGATTCAGAAAAGGATGGGGGAGGATGGAAAGAGGTGGAGCCCGCCAGGCTGCTCCCCCCACCCCCACTTCCCTCAGGTAGGAAGTGAAGCGGACGTTTCCAAAATATAAAAAACAGATGATGAAGGTCAGGTTTCCTACACGCTGGAGAGCGGGAGCCCCAAGGCAGAGTCCCCAAGAAATGATCTGAGGCAGAGATGGGGGCAGCGAAGGAACGAAAGAGAGAGGAGACAAGATAGACAAAGATGTGGAAACGTGGAGACAGACAAAAGCCCCTGAATCTTGAAAAGGGTGATCAGACAAAGAGCACAAAGCTCTGGCTCCAGAGAGCTCTCTCCACCCGTTTCTGGAAAAGAGCTTAGCTCCTCTCCGTGGGTCTCAAGGTGAGAACATGAGCCATTCTGCTTCCACGACCCTGGCAGAGGGCAAGGCCCTCCAGGACCCCAGAGACGAAAAGGCTCTGTGGGCTCCCAGAGCTCTCAGAGCCTGAGTGAGCTGTCTGTCTGTCTGGGCCTCTAGGTCTGTGCTCCAGTCTCTCTCTCTGTTTCCTTCCCTGGACCTGGCTCCCTCTTTCTCCCTCCTGCTCAGCCTCAGCCACCGGCCCAGAGAGATACTCTGTGACAGCTGCTCTTCTCTCCCTTTCCTGACTGTCTGAGATGTATTTCCTGATGGAGAAGGCTGAGAGGTACCTGTTTAGAGCATTGGACCTAGCCCAGAATAGAGGCTCAGTTCTGAAGACCCTTGAGGGGACAGAGACCAGTGAGGGCTGCACCCCAGGGTCTGTGATCCCCTGGGCAGATGGAGAGTCAAGGAGAGGGGGTGATGGAGCGGAGGCTTTTGCCTTTGTCCAGAGGCCTTTGCATGGGAGAGTGGTGGGACCAGGAGCATAGGGGCCGGGTGATTGGATCTGACACATCACACCTTCTCTGACCAAGCCAAATACACGCTGAGTCAATTGGGCAACTTTGTTTCTAGCCCATGGTCAAATAGAAAGAACCAATTCTTCTGGAGCAGCCTCGGAGCATTGGTTTGGAAAGTGCAGAGAAGAGAGGAAGAAAGAGGGACTATTGAGCTTATGCATCTGGTTCTGGGCCTCTAGAGGGCTGACAGTTCTCTCCCTCTTCCCTGGCTGCCCCAGGAGCCTGGCCTGGAGCCACGTCCAGGGGGAAGATGGCTCTATTCAGTTAAGGAGGCCTTGGCCTTGCCTCTGCCCTCCAGAGCTTATGGGATAATGGGGTAGATTCAGATTCACCCCAAACCATCAGGGACCAACTAACACACAGGAGATTATGCAGGGTCTGGGAGTTGGGGGCCGGCAGGAAAGAGGGGGCCCCTGCCTGGAACCCTGGTGGAACTATCACGTACTGAAGTCTGCTGTGTGCCAGAAACTGTCGAACCTCTTGACACAGAGCACAAGGTCAGCATTATTACACCCGTTTTATAGATGAAGGAATTGAGGCTCATGAGATTAAGGAATCTGTCAAATGTCACACAAATTGTAAGTGGCAGGATAGACCACCAAGAATCAGAAAGCAGCAACTCAGACCCTGATTCAGCTCTTCTCTCAGCTCTTTGTTGGTTTTGGGGAAAAAAAAAAAATCCAGTCAAAGGGAGAGACAGAGATGCGAAGAAATGCCACCAGTGGTAACCAAGATAGAAATGTATTAAAGGTTATTTTTGCCTCTAAGCAACAAAGTTCGGTCATAGATTTATTATTTTATCATTCTTAATAACACTAATGACAGAGCACACTTATTAAATGCCTTTCATCATCATTTAATCCACTTAATACTTCTAGCAGATAAATACTATTATTATCTCCAATTTTCAAGATGAGAAAATTGACATGGGGAGGTTAGGTAACTGTGGCAGAGCTGGATTTGGATGCAGACGCCTTTGACATCAGAGCTTGGGCTCTTTCATGGTCTGTCCTGCCACCCATAGTTTATGGGCTGGGCTGATGTCAGCTATAAAAATCCCAAGGTCAGTCTTTCCAGGCCCAGCACTGCAGTCTGGCTTCAAAGATTGCAGTCTGACGTTTGAGTCTTAGAGGACAGAGGCAGGCGCTGTGGGGGCATGGAGCAGTAGGGAGAGAAGGGGGGGTACAGCCGGAGGGAGACGTTGAGGAGACCCCCCCACCACCACCACCATAGGGAAAACCACAGGCGGGAGCAGAGACTGAACCCCTATGAAGTGCTTTTCAGAGACTCCAGCAGTCATAAACCATTCCTTCCTTTCCTTTCCCTGCTGGGGAGAGGGAACAAATCAGGAGGAACGGCTTACAAAGGGTTAATGAGACTCTGGGAGTCTGCATGGAATTAAAATTATTATTTGAAAAATTCTAAAAAGTACAAAAAGAAGTAAAAATTACACAAAATCCCTCTATTAAAAGAGATTACATATCATAAGATATGAAAGCTACCTTGCTTGCCCCTCCAAACCCACCGGCAGAGGTAAGCACTGTGAAGGATTTACTGTGTAGACTCCCTACGATGCCTCGAGAATTCACCATCTCCTTCCCCCCACGAACTTCCCTGGGTGGCTGTCTCATTTCTCTACCGCGGGCTCCAAGATACCTCAGAGTCCCTTTGATGCCTCCAAACTCAAATTCAAGTCCTGTGCTTTTAAAAAACAGGCTCTTGGATTTGCTCCTTTATTTCCTCACTGCCGTCCTCCCCAGCCCAGGCTCTTGCTCTCACATCTGGTCTGTCGACTGGGTCCCCTCCGTGTACTTCTCCCACCTCACAGCATGTATGGGCACCAGATTCATCTGCCAAGAACATCGCTTCCAACACATCGTTTTCCTGTTTTAAAATCTTTCATGATCCCCCGTCATTTGGAAGATAATTTAGCTTGGCATGTCAAGTCAGTCACAACTCACCCATTCCACTCTCATATCCGCAAGCACTTCCTGACTCTTTGTTGCAGCCTGGCTGGTTGCTTCACTGGCCTAGAACATGCTCTCCTACTCCTTCATGGCCACACCCTTCCCTCGCCTGCCCAAAGCTTGCCCATCCTTCAAGGCCCTTCTCAAGACTACCGCCGCCCCCTGCCCTGCCCCCAGAAAGCCTTCCCTGGCTGCTTTAGTTCATATCCATTGCTCCTTCCCCAAATGCCCGAACACAAGGAGCCTGTACGTTCTGGTTCAGAGAGTCCTGTGGGTGGAAGAGATGTTGGGTCTGACCATAGAATAGCAGTTCGTGGCCTGGAGCCCTAAGATGTCCAACAAGATGGGGAGGGGGGAGAATTATGCCAATATTTCAGAAAGCCGATAGGAAATGATACATATTTCTTGATTAGTTTGCCCAATCAAGAAAAACATTAACTTTCTTTGCTTGTGGCCAGAATGACATCATGCACTGGGTCTCCTGTGCTGATGAATGACATTGATTATTTTTTAATAAAAATGGGGGAGGGATTAGGTTATATCAATATGCCCTGGGAGGCAGACTCTTTAAAGAATCTAGGGTTTGTGGGGCAGCAGGGTGAATAAAAGCGATCCTTGATGATGACAAAGTGGAAGTCATTGATCCTGCCCAATCTTCTGACCAAAGTAGGACTCCTCCCTGACCTTCAAATAACCCTTTTGCCCTCATCCCCCACCCTTGTGATAGGTAAGCACACTTTCCCACAAGTAGCCAACACATTAGTTGATTGTAACAAAGTTACTCCATTTTCCTCAAGACAGATGTTCGGGTGTTTGAAGATAAAATCTTCCTTGGCTCCTGGCTTCCATGTTCTCTGAGGCCCCACATACTATGACCTTGTTTGCCTCTTCCGCTTCCCCTTAACTATGCGCCGCCTCCCTTTGTCTGCTTTAGACCCACTTACCCTCCCCTGCTCCTCATTTGTACCTTGCTCTCCAGCCACCCCGTCCAATTACTGTTCCCTCTGCTTGGAACACCCTTGCCTCCCCTCTTTGCCTAGTTATCCCATTCAATCTAGAGCTCAGTTCCTAAGACTCATCTTACTAGGAAGTCACTCCCAGGAGGGGTTCTTGCAGCCCTATGTACCTATGCATTGCAATACTCACTGTGGCTGCAATTTCTCTCATTGTGTCTTTTGGTTGAAGTCTGTCTACTCTGGACTATATACCCTGGGAAAGCAAGGCCTTGTTTGATTTCAGCTCCCAGTATATCCCCACCACCTAGCACAGTGCCAAGGCCTATAAGCAGTTAGTTAATATTTACTAGTATTGTTATTTTCTATCTCACAGGGTTGTTAGAAAGAATAAATGTATGCACAAACATTTTGTAAGCTCTGAATCAGAGCCCATAATAGTTTTCGGAGTAATTACTGTTTCTCCAATTACATTTTGATCTCCTAGATGAATCTAGATGTATATCCCTCATGCCTTCCTTACCAGCTTGGTAAAGGGTGACCTGGCACATAGACTGAGTTTCCCCCACCCGCCTCTTTTCCTGTTTTAATGGGTTGTTGAATTCAAAAATAATTTGACTAAATGAAGTTCCCGCCAAGTGTTCAATCTTCCCCTTCCCTTCCTTCCTTTCCCCACTTTCAATCCTATTTTTGTTCATCACCTGTGCTCGACACCAAGCACATAACCAGGGACAGAAAGATAAATGATGGACTCTCCGTCCTGAGGTAGTTCTTGAAATATTCCTGATGTAAGAGGGTCCCCTGGGCCTCTCCCCAGCTCATGCTCCTCTCAAAATGCTGCCCCAGCTTCTTTGCACTTGTCGCTGGCTCCTTCTCTGTGTTTTCAAGTCTTGGCTCAATGTCATCTCATCAGACAGGCCTCCTCTGCGTACTCTGCTCTGCTTTGTCCTCACAGCACTGATTATCTGGCGTGATCTTGATGTGTCAGTTATATTTTGACTTTTTTGCTGTTAGTCTTCTCTTGTTATGCTACAAGCACTGTGAGGGCAGGGTCTTTGTTTTGTCCACTACTGTATACTTCAAGCTCCAAGGAGTGGCAGCCTACAGGAGGTGCTCAGTAAATGACTGTGGAAGGACTAGACAGGACATTCCAGAGACTCCCTGCCGATTGGAGCTGAGCCCTTCCCCTCCTATGGGTCGGACAACATACATTTAGTGATACGCTTGTCCTCTGATGTTTTTCAGGAATATCAACTTTGTGCCAGAGGCTAAATAACAAATGTCTCCTCATCAGCAGGGGAAAAAAAAATCCTTTTCTTCCTCTTAACCAAACCCAGCCTCTTTAGCACGAGTGTGGCTTCCCTCTCCCTGCAAATGTGACCTGAACGGCTCCCCAGCATTTACCTGTCTTGTGTCTCATTCCCTCAGGGCTCGATTTTGTGACTTTAAAGGTGACAATCAGTTAATCCAATAACAGAATGCTGCTAATGTGCAAACGGGAGAGGGAGGGGAAAAAAAAGGCTCCCAGCTCCCTCCCTGCTGACTCAGGTAACATCTGTGCATTTAACAGGGCCCTTCTGGAGACAATTAAATAAATGCTTTATTGAAACAATAAAATTAATAGGGGTCTCATGGAACTCAATGAAAGGTTTTTAAAAATTAACTTCATTGTTTTTTAAGCTTCAAATTAAGCTTTGCTAGGCAAGGGGGTGGCCAGGCTAAATTTTTATTAAAGCAGGTCCCTGCCCACAAAGCTACCTTGGGGGTGGGGGGCGGGCTGAGATCCCAAGTCTGAGATTTTCCTAAGGAAAGGCCATCGCTGCCACTCTGGGGCCTGGCTGTACGGGGCTCCCCCAGTTTGAGGTGAGGCTTTTCTGAACCATAGGTCTGGTTCTTTTCCTGGGACTCTGTAACCTCAAAGGTTGATTAACCCCAGCCTTCGTGAGATTTGGATGCCCTAGGTCAGGTGTCCCATCAAAGGAAATGTCATGATGACATTTGTCATGTGGAATGAATGAAACAATGAACATTGGGAATACTTATTCTGCCAGGAAGTGGGGGGAGGGGCATTTGTCCGGTTCTCCGTTTGTCTGGATCCAGGCCCATCCACCCCGCCACACTGCCTCCCAACCCCTGGCCTGGCCTTTGACCCGTGGTCACCTGCTTCTCCCTAGGAACCGTTTTCAACCTCAAGAAAGGCCTAAGAAATCAAATCAGAACCTGAGGCCAGAGTTTTTGGAAACCTGTGGGTGGTTCTCCTGGTGGGGGCTGGGGGGCAGCTGCGATGTGGGACCAGGGGACTTCCTCATGAAGGGTTTGCCCAGCTTGGAGGGTGGGGAGACCCCGGATGGGGAAATTCTTGTGGAAGATGTGGTTCTCTGACCAGACGGATGGAGCTGGCATAAGACTGTCTTCAGGACTCCTCATTATTCCTATCAAGGTAGCACGTTGATTCAAACCATCTGTGGGCTTGTGAGGTCTGATTAGACTTGGCGTTTCCAACCCTGGGCTCCCGACTTACGCCCTATGTGAGTGTGAGGAGCAGGCTGGAGGTGCTGTTGAAGTCCAGGGTGGACCCTCTCTCCAAGGCCCAGATTCCTTGCCCCAGTGACTCAGGGCTCATGTAGCTCCAGGATGCTCCCCTCCCCTCCTCTCGGCTGCCAACAGGCATTGGGCAGGGTTCTGAGCTGAAAGTCAGAAGGTTTCTCCTCCCAGCTCTGCCCTTAACTAGTTGTGTGACTTAGAGGAAGTTATTTAGTCTTTCTAGGCCTCAGTTTCTTCATCTGCAAAATGGGGATAACGATACCTGCTGTGGTTGTTTTGAGGATCAGCTGAGGCACAAAATCACTTTGAAGTGCATGAACAAAGACTGCACAAAAGTAGTTTTCATCACGATGTTCCCTGTCTGAGGGAAGAGGGCTTTCTCACCCTGGAGTTGCTGTGCTCTGAGTACTGGGCTTAAGGCATCTTTGGCCTCTGAGAGGAAGAATAATGGCTTCAGGGAGCTTTGTTTATTGGCTCTCCACTTCGCATAGAGGACTTCTACTCTCCCCCTCCTCCATCACCTTTCTACTCTCCCATACGGGAGACCTTGGAAGTATCTTTGTTTCCACTCTTTTATTCCCTTATATCTATTCTGTCAACACATTTTATTTCTTCCTTTGAAACCTATCCCAGACTCACCGGTCCTTTCCCGGTCCCACTGCCATCACCTTAGTCTAAACCATCATTACCTGGGTTTCCTCAGAAGCTCCCCAACCGGTCTCCCCGTCTTGACTCTCTCCCCTCCATGCCTTCCTGCACAGAGCTGCCAGATTAATCTCCCCAAGAGCCACCTTTTATCAGGTCACTCGCCTGCTCAGGAAAGCCCAGTGGCTTCCTCTGTGTCTCATCAAGGCCATTCTCCCCTGTGTGCTTTCGAAGTCTTCCACTCTTCTGTTACATCCGCTCTGTGCAGGTTGGTTCCCGGTAGTTCCCCTGCACACCCTCCTCGACAATCAGACCTCCTTCTTTGCTGTCCTCTGAAGAAGCTGTGCCCATTTCGGCTTCTGTGCCTTTGCACAGGCCACTAACCTGCTTAGAGGGGGAGTATCCTCTTCTTACTCTGTCAATTCTCTCCAGTCTGCAGCATTCAACTCAAATCCCTAGATACCCTCCCAAAATATTCTTACGAGGTTGCCTATCTCCTCGCTCTAAATTCTTGTAGATTTTATTGGTAGTACTAATTTAGTATCAATTATCTTTCATTTCTTTTCCTCCTGCCCTGCCTCCTCTACCTAGATTATAAACTTCTGAGGCTTGGGACCCTGTCTTCTATCTTTCCTGTGACATCTAATCAAAGGCTATACGCCCTGTAAAATCCTGGTTGATTGGGTGGACAAAGAGGTCTGGTTTGGTGCAGACCAGAGTGTGGAGATGCTCTATTCCCTGGAGAGAGATTTTGTGTCCTCTTCTTTCCTCCTCCAACCGCTGTTCTTCAGAATCCCCCCACCCCACGTCTTCCTCCGTCAGTAATAAAGCAGGAACAATAGGGGGTTTCTTTCTAATTAAAGGGAGCAGTTACTGTTTCCACTTCAAAGCCCTGAGAGAGAAGACTTTTGTTCCTTGGGCCTGGGAGCTCTGGGAGCTTGCTTGGGTGGGGAGGCAGAGCTCCAGGTCCAGCCAAGCATTAAGCTCATGAACCTGAGATTCTCCCTCTCAACCCCCATTTGCAGGCAGAGAAGCTCAAATTTAAAACAACAATGTAATTTGGTAACTTCGGCTCTGATAAAACAGTTGGGGGAATTTCTTCTCTCCTAGCGTCTGAAGCCAATGTTATTACAGGTGTGTGCTTGTCTCTCCCACACCCTACCCAGCCCCTGTTGTCCCCACCACACATAGCCCACACACACATGTGCCACACCAAACACACTATGGTGGGACTCACAAAGAGGACGCAGTGCTCACTGGGGACATCCCCTCACCCCGTTCCCAGGACAATTCATTCTGTACTGTCCCACATACCTAGTTACTCACACTGACCTCTCTACCTTTAAGTGCTTGGGGGCAAGGTGCTCTGGCTTAAGAACTGTCCATTCTCTATTCAGCTGTGAGCCAGCTTGGTAGAGAGGTGTTCTCTTCCTTAGACATAGGCTGGCCATAGACTGATCCTCTGCACTAGGCCCAGATTGATTCCCACCCTCGTTATAAGTTGGCCACTACCTCTGACCACAGACTGAGTGTACACACAGTCATAGACGGAATCTCCAAAGTGGCCATAGAGAGTGTCCTAACAGTTGACCCAATAAAGAGCATAGAATAGATCTTCGTTCTAACAGATCATCTCACAAGTTTGATCCACTGATGTGGAAGGTGGGCAGAGAGTTTTTGGCCTACTTCCACTGCTGAAACTCTGTAGAGTCCACAACATCCATTCATCCATCCATCTACCCACCCATCCTATATGGAGCATCTGTTCTTTGCCATATAGTTAGTGGTCAGCAAGGTTAAATACAGACCCTGTCCTTGAACATCTCAGTGTTAGATTAACAGCACAGGTTTTGGCATTTTATGATCCTGTATTTGAACTCCCCCTCCTCAATGTGCCAGCTGGGTCACTTTGGACAAGTCACTGAACCTTTCCAAGTTTCAATTTCCTTATGAGTAAATTGGGGATAATAATAATAATGACCTCCAGGAACGTTAAAAGGATTAAATGAGGAAATCTATCCAGTGTTGACACAGTACCTGGCATCTTATTCTGCCACGTAGAACATGCTTGATAAATAATAATAATCATTCATTGTTATTGTTCATTTTGGTGGATATATAGACATACACATCTAACATTACAAAACAGCATAAGATCTGTCCTGGTTACATGTACCAGGGTGGCCTAGAGGAGACTCAGTCTGCTAGGGGGATCAGGGAAGCTTTTGTGAAGGTGGAGGCTGCGGGTGGGAGTGGAGGCGGCAGCCGTTGGATAGAGGCTTGAGAGAGTGCGAGTTTGCCTGGCTAGCCAGGCCTGCTGTGTCCAAGAGGAGGAAATGACACGCACGATCCACTGGGGTCACGAATAGTATCCCCCTGCAGACTGTGGGTGGGATGTTGCGAAGACCACAGACAGATACTATTCTCATGACACACTTAATCAGCTCGTGACACTAACTGGTAAAGGCGAGTGTGCTCTAAGCATCCAGGAGCATCTGGAAGCGCATTTGATGATGTTGGGGGATCGTGATGATGACTCTGCCGTGATCGTGGTAAGGCGGGAACTTGGTGAAGTAGCGGATGGCTGAGGTCTTCTGGCCATACGCCTTGCCTCCGCTTTAGCCTTGCCTCCTCCTCTCCTTTTCCTTCCAGATCCCAGCCCCCTCTCCCTACTTCCTTCTCACTGTTTTGTCTCTGTGGAGCACCAGGAGACACCCTTGTCCACTATGCTTGCTTTCCTCATCCGCCCAAGGTCCCTCGGTCCCAGGTCTGGTCTGGCTTGACCCGGGGGCTGTTTCCGCACACGTGATGCCGCCAGCGTGGGGCATGGCCGCCCTGCTGCAGCCTTGCTTGCTCCCCTGATTATTTCTTCTTAATTGAGCGTAAAGAATGTGAGGAATGTGGAATAGACCGCAGGAGGAGGGCTGCTGCAGCCCCCTCTAGGATCCGGGATTCTGAGCGCTGGTTGGGAGAAAACTGCAGATGGCCACCGAACCCCACATAGTGGGTCATTTCTGGCGCCACCCACCCTGCCCCACGGTGGTGAGCCCATTTCTCCAACCATTGATTGCTCCCTTCTCTGCTCTGGGCTTTCTTTTCTTTCCTTTCTGCACAAAGAACTTCTTTGTAAAAACTGGCCATGTTCTCTCCTCTTCCTGGGAGTTGGCCTTGATTGCAAGCCCTCTGACATTGATAATCCTTATTGATCTATAATCCCAGGTGGAATTATATGATTTGAGGTAGCTGTTAGCATTCTTGCTTGGCTGCTGGAAACCCTGTGCCTGGGCTGTGGGAAGATGAGTCCAGGTGTGAAGCCAGGATGCTTGCCTGTCAAGAAGGCAGCCGGGTGAGTCACAGCTGGAGCGTGACTGAGGAAGAAGGGAAGGGCTTGTTGCACGCCTCTCCGCTGTCACTTTCCTCTGCCCACTCAGGGTCCAGCTTCCCACCTTCTCAGGGAGAGCGTGGCACAGCAGAGGAAGCACAGACTGGGTTCGAGCGCTGGCCCCGTCCTGTCATCTATTAGCTTGTGGCCTCAGGAGAATTTGTTTGTCCTGTCTGAGGCTGTTTCCTCGTGTTTAAGAGGATGATGGTATTTCCACACTTGCGGGGTTGTGAAGATGAAATTAGACGTGCTAAAGCACATGGTAGGCACTCAGGAAGTATTAGTTTGGCTCTTTGGAGGAGACTGGAAGAAGGGGGTGGGTTTTTCTAAAAGAGGTTTTGTTTCCTGTAGTAAAGGCAGTAGGCCCTCCCTAGAGATCATCGAAGGAACAGGGTGACGCTGAGAAATCCAGCCCCAGGACTTCCACCCAGATCCTGGAGCTGACCTCTGCAAAGGAGAATTGCAGGGGTCAGGGCAGGGTGTTGCGGTGGGGATGGGGGAAGATTTGGTGATCCCAGTGCTGTGGCTCTAGCTCCTTAGGAGAGGACAGAGAGAGTTGTCTTCTTCCAGCTCTCCGTCCCTCGGCCATTCCCAAAGTCAATGGCTGATTCTGCAGTGGGTGGGGTTCAGGGTGTATTTAAAGTAAAACTTCCTGTCCAGGAGAGGTGTTCTGTGTTGAGCTAGCTAATCCTCCTAGAATAGCTGAGCGTGGGCTGGTCTTCTTATTCTAACAAACAGGACAGGGATGGGGGCTACCTGGGGTGTAGGCCAAGCTCACCCAGGGGCAGGGGGCTAGGCAAGGGAGGCCTCCATGGCCTTGTCCCAGCCAGACTGCTGACCACCTTCAGCCTCCTGCCTCCTCCCCGCCTTGGTAGGTGGTGGCCTGGGGGTGCTGTGTCTGAGAGTGAATGGCCAGGCTGGGAGTCCACTGATTATATTCTGCAATTTCTGGAAAGTTGCTGTTAACGGTTTGCAAACTTCTCCCGAGATGAAAATTCAAAACAAAGTGGGAAGTAAATGGGCCTCACGAGGGATGGTGCAGGGAGCTTTATCATTGGGGGTGTTTATGTGCAGGGGCCCCTGGGCAAGGCTGCAGAGCCCTTCATCTTTATGGGGCCCTGAATGCGGGGTATTAGCAGAGCTTAGGACAGAGGCTGACCTGCCGGGCTGACACTGACATTTCCCTCCGTTTCCCAGAGGCAGAGGCAGCGTTGCTGCCCTCCCATCTGTGGCAGGAGGTGCCTAAGGAGTACTCCTAGGCCACCTGCAAAGAAGAGTCCCAACAGCCTCATACTGTGGTTGGAGGCCCAGGTGGGGAAGGGCAGCAGGAGTTGGAGGAGAGTACAGAATGAGGGGAACTAGGCTGCGGGCATTTGCAGAAATCTATCTTCCCAAGGACCAGGCTGAGGAAGTGTGTGACTTCACTTTTCATGAAGTCACCCGCTAGAACTTCCTCCTCCTCAGAGCTGCACCCCTCCTAGAGCCCAGAAAGCAGCTCTGTGCATGGTGCCCCCTCCTTGTCCCCCAGCCCCAGCCCCAGCCCCATCTGGGTCTACATTCCTGTTTGCAGCCCCAGCAGCCTGGCGGCGGCCATGGCCAAACCACATCTGGGGCTCTCATGGTCACATCTGCACTTGCCCCTCTCAGTGCCGGTTATTTCTATTCTGACTTCTATCTGCATCTGTGGAATCAGGAGGGGGTCTGTGGGCGGAGGGTTCTTAGCCCCAGGAGCTGACAGTTTTCTGGAGAGGGTTGGGGAGGACCCATGTCACCCAGCGCAGAGGAACTGTTGTGACGGGCTTCATTACCATCCGGGCATGGGTTCCTACCTCTCTGCAGGAGTGGGTTCCTACCTCTCTGCAGGCATGGGTTCCTACCTCTCTGCAGGAGTGGGTTCCTACCTCTCTGCAGGCATGGGTTCCTACCTCTCTGCAGGAGTGGGTTCCTGGCTCTGTGGCTCCAGCTGGGAGTGATGCTGGCAGAGCCTCATATCTCCCTCCCCATGCCCTCTCCTATTCCCAGTCCTACTTCACCTATGCCACGTGGCCCTCCTCCTCCAGAAGCTAATTATACTTATTACTGTTACTAACTCCAGGTTATGGCTCCCAAATGACAAATGGGGATGGTGGCAGAAGAGAAAGAACACTCATGTTGCATATAAGAGAGAGGTAAATGTGGGGGATGGGAGAAGGGAGAATGAGGTAGGACTGGGCACAGGTGGCTTCAGCAAGCCACCCTGGGCTATTTCAGGAGTCCCTGGACTGGTTTGGAAAGGCACTGGGTGATGTCAGCATGCAACAAACACTAGGAGCCAGGGCTGTGTGGCCAAGATGCTCTTTGCTTATCGGCTTAAATTATCCGTGAGAAGAGTTTTCTGGCCTTTAGGCCAAAGCACCTTGGGCCATAGACTGGGTCTGCTAGCTGGTCTCTGATCAGGTATCTCTGTGGCCAGAGTTCCCTGGCTGGGTCGCCTTCTTAAGACTGTTTGAGAATGGTGGTGGTAGAGGTGACGTGCACTGAGCATTCATTTCTTTCTTTCTTTCTTTCTTTCTTTCTTTCTTTCTTTCTTTCTTTCTTTTCTTTTCTTTTCTTTTCTTTTTTTTAAAAAATATTTTATCTACTTATTTTTAGAGAGAGGGAAAGGGAAGAAGAGATGGAGGAAACATCAATGTGTGGTTGCCTCTCGAGCGCCCCCTACTGGGGACCTGGCCCACTACCCAGGCATGTGCCCTGACTGGGAATCAAACTGGTGACCCTTTTTGTTCTCAGGCTGGTGCTCAATCCACTGAGCCACACCAGCCAGGGACAGCATTTCTTGATGTGGTCCTTCATGGTTGGACAGTCACTTGGCCATAGAAACCCTGACTCAACACCTAACCCAGGAAGGAATAGAGGACTCCAAAGGGCCGGTACTTTCCCTTTGGTTTGGCCAGACCTGCTGATGTTCTGGGAACTTTGTAGGTCGGTGTTTCCACAAGTGAGATCCTCTAGAATGGACTCTACCCACCAGAGCTTCCTTCGCTGGACTGGAGAAAACATAAGGTTTGGGGCAGAGAAAAGAAACTGGAGAGGTCCTGAACAGGGCATTGTGTGAGTGCATGAACAGGCCCGTCTGTGAGTGTGTGCGGGATAAATCACTAAGCTTAGGCCATCATCCCTGTCCTAACTGAGGACTCCCCTCACGGGGTTCTGGAAGGCTCCGGCTGCATTCCCCAGGATGAATCAGAATATTAGCTGAGCTCAAATTAGAGCTGGTTGGTCAGGAGGAACACCCCCAAAGTAGTGGGGCAGGGGCTGTGGTGGGGGGGTCTGCCATGGTCCTGCAGAGCCGAGAATTAACGAGGGGTGGGGCGGTTTTCCTGGATCAGAGCCTTTCTCCCTGCACTGCAATTCTTGTGTCACTCTGCAGTGAGTTCCTAGGCTCTGAGACGTCAGAGACATCTCTTACTCAATACCTGAGTGGAGACCCCATCTGGGTCTCAAATGACAGAGCTTCGCTTGGCTTCTAGAGCAGCCACACATTCCCCATACTCACTCTGTGCGATGTTGCCAATGGGGAACAGTGACTCCACCGGTCACATCCAGTGCTGGGGACGCTTCACTGGAGTGATTACCCGATCTCTCTGAGCCTGGTTTTCTCCTCTGTAAGACGGTAGTAATAGTAATGCCTAACTCATTGGTATGAGTTAATACAGTAATAAATGGAAAAAGGCCATTACAGGGCCTCACACCTCCTAAAAGCTCGATGCATGTCAGCTGTGACTGTTAATTCCCACCCTACCGCAGACACCTCTGGGCAGTCCAGCTTATGATTTACACAGATCAGGGTGCATCTGGGCGGGGCTACGGTAAGCTTTTGTGTGAGATTAATTAAAGGTGTGGGGTTAAATTCAGCAATTTTGAATTTGGGTTGAGACCGCTTTGGGGTTCCCATGAGGGATGGATTGTGGGGTTAGGCTGGCATATGGGATGGAAGTTGATGGAGGAATTAGAATTAGGGATGGAATTGCTCTTAAGGAAGTCTTTCTCTTCAGAGAAGGAATGACTGCATCTGACTACATCCCAGCATAAACTCAGGGACACATTGGGGCTCCGTAAGCCTGGCTTCCTGAGGGGGTGCCCTGGCCTGCCTGAGCCTGGAGCTTTTCCTGGGATGACCCCCACCTGTTTGCTGAAGAGAGCAGTGCATGAGGTTCAAGGCCGTTTGGGGGGTGGCTTGGAGAGCAAGAGAGCATGCAGCACCTTCAGGAGGGCTCATCCCATCCCTCTAATACCGTTAATAACACTCTGTCCTCCCACCTCCAGCCCTCCCACTCCTCACCACACCCCACATTCTCACCTGAATGGCCTCTGATTCCAGGATTCTGGGGCCCCAGCTCCCTTGCACACCTCACAGGGAGCAGGCAGGGGGAAGCTGTGGCCTGGCCTCCACCTACCCCTCCTGCTCCCCGCCCCCCACTTCCTGGGGGAGAGAAGGACACAAAGGCCGGATCTTTCCACTAGCCCCATCCTCCTCCTTCTGGCCTCTCTCCCTCTCCCTCCCTGGGCTGGCAGAGGCCAAAGAAAACAAGAGCGCTTCCCCAGCTCACTCTCACTCTCTCTCCCTCACTTCCTGCTCCGGGAAGATGGTTTGCTCCCTCCCCCGCCCTGGCTCAGGACCTGGCCATGGTGTCAAGTTTCTCCAGAGCTTCCAGAATTAGAGGCCCTGCCTGGGCTCAAGCGGGACCCCTCATCTCTCTCCATTTCACCTTTGTGTGTGTGTGTGTGTGTGTGTGTGTGTGTGTGTGTGTGTATTTTATCCTTTGACCCAGGCCCTGGAGTAAATTTTATTCTTTGGGTGGTGGAAAAATCCAATGGAAGGTAAGTGTCTTGGGAGTGGGAAGTGCATAGGACAGGGAGCCGCTGTGGAGAGGAGAACTCCGTGGGATGGGTAAGAGAGTCCTGTGGACACAGGGACCAAATATGCTTCCTTTCTGTCCTGCTCACCCAGTAGAGAAAAGCACCTCATGTAGCCCCCTGTGACTGTTGACCCGGGAACTGTGCAATGAGGCGGCCGGACCAGTGCACAGCCCCAGAGGGCCAAGCAGCCTTCGGTCCATTTGTGGCCAACTCAGGAGACACGTCTCCCTCAGAACCTCCTGATTTCCAGATCCCTGTTTCCAGCCCCGCTGTCCTCCTCAGGTTCCTTCTGAGGATCCTCAGCCTCGTTTCCTTTGCTCTGGGCAGAGCTCCTTTGAGAACTGTGAAGGTTCCGAAGCCCTGCACCTCTGACCTTTCCTCTGTCTTCACAAGCAGGTCCCTCTCCTGGCCCAGACCGTCCTTCCAATCCTGTTTTCACTTGCTGTCCCCAGCTTCTCTACCTAAAACTTGGGTCCTCTTGTAATTACTGCTCGGTTGACTCAGACACACATGTACGAAGGACACAAGGACAAAGCCAAAGGGGGGTGGGATCGAGAGTGGGAGGCGGGGATGGCTGGGGTGCGGGGTGAGTAGTGGAGGGAAGATGGAGACGACTGTACTTGGACAACAATAAAAAAAAACAGAAAAAATAAAATAAAATCCCTATGATTAAAAAGAGAAGAAGAAACAGAAATTAAACACCTGGACTCTGGTGTCACACTCCCTGGATTTGAATCCTCACTCCATCACTCACCAGCTGGGAAACCTTGGGCAAGACACCAGACACCTTATTTTTAAAATATGGGTAATAACTGTATCTATTGTATATCACAGAGCTATTGTGAGGATTAAGCGAGATAATGTAGTAATGCATGTAAAGGACTTAGTGTCATGCTGGCACGTAGCATACATCTGACAGGTGACAGCTATTATTATTATTTCCAAATCATAAGATCACTCACCTGCACCTGAAGGCAATCCTAGAGAGACTACCGAAGGTGGTAGGAGAATGAGGGTGTAGCTCTCCACAGGACTGGTTGGCAGGAGTCCTGGTTTGCTGATTCACCACAAGGTACTCCCTATCCTGGCATTTGCCACAAAGTTCGGTCTTCCGTCCTCCTTCTCTCCCTCTTTTTTTTCTGCACTTAACACTTATCAAGGATCTACTCTGGCCCAATACTTGGCTGTGCACTAAGGACACCATAATAGATAAAGGCAGCCTGAAGTCTGGTCTTGTGGATGGAGGGGACGAACGTGTGAACCAACAGCTTAGGTGCGGGAGAGGCCCAGACGTGCTGGAGCACGGAATTGCTGAGTGAGTAAACTTTCGACACTGAGGGGTCCAGCCCAGCCTTTCAGGCAGATGGAATACGTGAACAGTGATGCAGAGGAGAGAAATAGCGCCTTTTACTGGGAACACCTTCTCCAGTTTGGAATAGAGGACTAGGAGAATGAATACGGGATCTGCAGAGAATATCTTTCTCATGGAGAGTGCTAGAAAAGCAAAGTCTGCTTGCTCCTTCTAGAGTTTGTCTTGAAGCCCTTTCTCCAGTATCCCAAGTGGCTCACTGTCCCCTAACTCAAGTCTTTACTCAGTAGCCACTTTCCCAGCCAGTCCTTCCCTGACCATCCTGTTCTGAATGGCAACCTGACCCTCCCTCCATACTTCCATTTCCCACCCTATGACTTGTTTTATTTTTCTCCATAGCACTTATTGCCATCTAGTAATTAATATATTTTTAGTTTTTGTTTTATTTATCTCCTACTATTAGACTATAAGCTCCATGAAAAGAGGGATTTTTGTCCAGGTGACCCACTGGCTCCACTCCTACTGCCTGAACAGCTTGGCACGTAGTGGGGGCTAAAGAAATAACTTGTCAGATGGGTGCTCATTTCTGATTCATTTAGCAAACCTGTCTGTCCAGTTCTAAAGTGGGTCAGGTATGCTCCTGGTGAGCTATGGCCAATAATTCCCCAAATGCGAATTTATAGACTAGCTGCATCAGACTCATTTTGGGGTGTATGTTATGTGTACGGATTCTGGAATCCCACTCAAAACCAAATGAATTAGAATCTTCACAGGTGGATGCTGCATTTTA
This sequence comes from Glossophaga mutica, assembly GCA_039655065.1. Classification (NCBI taxonomy): domain Eukaryota; kingdom Metazoa; phylum Chordata; class Mammalia; order Chiroptera; family Phyllostomidae; genus Glossophaga; species Glossophaga mutica. Next base: position 144,256,950 of record CM077308.1, read on the forward strand.
ACAAGGATGCCTGGTGACTTGATGCGCACCAAGGTTAGAAACCACAGCCAGACCATCTGGAAAAATAGAACATGCCTCCTTCATCAATCATGGGCAGTGAGAGAATGGAGCCTAAGGGAGGGACACAGGGAGACCAGTCAGGAGGCCACTGTGACAGTGTCTCTCAGAAACAAGAATGGCTTTGACTAGGGTCAAGACAGAAAGAAGGGGATGGGGTCAGGGGATGTTCAGGAACTAAAATCTTGGGGATGGGTTTCATGTGGCTGGCGAGGGAAATAGTCACGTATGAACTCTAGGTCCCAGGCTTGTCTCACTCTCCCTTTCTTCAGGTCTTTACTCTGTTGCCACTTAAGCTGGAGGTGCTATCATTCAGATGAGGCACCCTGGCAGAAGACCTAGCTTGATGGGGTAAGATTATGACTTTAGCCTGAGATAGATTGCGTGTAAGGTGCTCTTGCCATTTGGAGGGAGAATGTCAAATCAATAGTTTTGTTCCAGGGCCAGGAGATTTACAAAGCCAGCTATCTGAAAATATGATGCTCAGGAAGGAAGAAGCCAACTTTCAGCAAGCAATCTGAGATCAAAGGAGTTGATGTGGGCTGCCTTAGCATGTTATATTAAAAATACTAAAATATTTTTATATTAAAAATTAAATATCTTAATTTAATTTTAAATATGTCATATTAAAAATACACATTTATAGTTTCTATTGTGAGAGGCAAATAAAGCAATAGCAACTAAAATAAAATCACATGTGCCTTAAACTTAATCATGCTAACAAATAATAAAGCAGGAACTATACAAGTATAAAATGCATGCTCAGCTCTTATTCAAAGATTTAAATCTTGCTGACACCAATAAGAAATGATGGGTTGTGATTCGTAGAGAAGGCAATGTGATTTCTGCACATGGGCTCTGACCTTGGGCTGCCCAGGAGAGCTTGGAGAGTGGTCCTAATTGAATCAACACCGGCTGGGTGGGGGTGGAGTGGAGATATCTACTAGGACTGTGAAAAAACAAGTGCCCTGCTCTTTAAACAGAAGGAAAAATGGCGCAGCAGACAAGAGGAGGTTCACATAGAAAAAGGGGTTTAGAGAAGCAAGACATGTCAAGCTTCTCCAGCCTGGCCCAGGGCAGGGAAAGGTAGGCTGTGAAGGGCACGAGTAGCCTAATGATCAGAGGGTGTCCATTGTTTCAGGGGTTGGAGGGGGCGGGATATGTCACTGAGTCTCCTAAACTAAAGGGTCATCATCCCTCAACTGCCCTTTGTTATGATTCTGGGTGCCCCAAACAGCCCTCTGGTGAATAATTCAACTTAATAATAATAGAGAACATATCCTAAGCACTTTAATAGAGAACATTCTTCTAAACTCTTTACATGCATTATCTCATTTAACCTTCATGATAACCAATGAATATATGTTACTATTATTATCCAGATATTACAGATGATAAAATGGAGGCACAGGGAGGTTAATTTGACCTAGGGCGATCTGACCCTAGGTCACATAGTGAGAGAGCTGAAATTCAAACAAAGGCTCTCAGGTTCTCAGCTCTGAACCACTTCCCTGCACTTGCAGCCCTAGCAGGTAGTTTTAGTGGAGGATTTAGTATTCCGGGCAGGGAGTGAGGGTTAATTCCATGTTAACGTACCGAAATAAATTGCAGCTCTTGTTTCCATAGAAGTTACTGTGCATTCTGCTAATCTGAGTCTGCTGCTGTAGAAGAACGTCCAATTGTTGTTCTCAAAGGCATGGACCGGAACTTGAACGTGGTCTTTCAATGCCATTGCTGCTCTACAGTGCCCAGCACATAAATGGGGCTCTATTGAGGGGCTGAAGTGGAGGTGTTGCCTCAGGAACTCTGAGGGCTCTCCATGCAGTACCTTGCTAGTGGTCCCCAAACAAAAAGATAACATTATTTCTGACAATTTTTAACAAATGTCTAATATTTAGAAATTTTCGTTCTTGTCAATTGCCAACTGGGACTGCCTAAATGAACAATTGTTAACCCAGCTCCATACTTGTCTTTTAAATGCAGTTATGGAAGAAAAAAATCTGTTCCCAGATGTAAATTGAACCAAAAATGCACATAGAATGTAGAACAAGGCCAGGCTGTTCAGTGTAATCATTCTTGGGGAGGAAAGTTTCCAAAAGGCTTTTATCCCCCCACCCAAAGTTCCAAATGGGAGGAAAGTAGACGTTTTTATAAACTCTTAAGTCTTGAATGGCTGCAAATGTCTGTAATTTGGAGTCATTTTTGGAGGTTATATTTCTATATTGCCCTCTGGAATGATAACAAACTTGTGAAAAGGAAAGGTTTTCAGCTTCAGTGTCTTCAAATTGCCATCTGCGCACTCGGATGGCGCCCGGAGCAAGGTTAAATAAATCAAACTTCCACCCAGCAGGGCTATTTACTGTTTTAATGTTGCTATTATCTTTAAAATTTAAAATTTTGAAATAATTATAGATTCACAGGAAGTTGCAGAAAAATGTGCAGGGACTCATATGTCTTTCACCCAGTTTTTCCCAATGGGAACATCTTGGATATTGCTTTTAATTAAGCAGAGAAAATTAAAAAGTAGCTTAGGCCCTTCTGTGGCAAGCTTTCAGAAGACTGAATTTACCCTTGAAAGAGCACATTGATTTAAACAAGTAGGGAAAAACGTAGTTGTGCCTAACAAACTAACTTGGAGAAGTTTAACATGTGTTTGAACACTTTGCTTTTCTTTTAAACGTGTAGAAATTGGTCCATAGTCTCAGGGAAGCGAATGCAAGCTCCTCTTACTTTCAGGTGTGTAACCTGAGCCCTGACCACGGGCCCAGCCTGATCTCCAACTTCTCCATTGCTTCCAGCATCTGCCAAGCAATGATAGCAATGAAAACTGTCAGCCCCTGTAGTGCAACGTTAGTGTAAAAAAATGTCTGGAGTAACCATTAAAATTTCAGTGATACTTTGGGGCTGAGTGAGTGAGTCCTCAGGCCTTTTCAGTAATATAAGTACTTTAATTTATGGCAACTGAGAAGTTCATGGAGAAACTCATGGCAAGGTGAATTACTAAGTGATGTTTGGGTCCCCCGTGTTTTTTTGGAAAAAAACAACAAGCATTTGCCAGCTGAAAGGGTCTTCCCAGCCCTTCTTTTGCATGAGGGACATTTTAGGCGAAGCTTTTTGGTTATCATGCTCTCTCATCAAAAAATTTGCTGCCACAAAAGCTCAACATTTTGTTGAAACTGTAATTGGTTCCAAGAGAGGGCTCTGTGGGATGATTGTAGAATTCATCCATGGATCTCTTTCTAGTGGCTTTTTGAGTTATTGTTTCTCTAGGCCTCTAATTGGAGGTGAAAATATCACATAAATTGATTATGATGCTTTAATTTCAGAGTAATCTTCACCATCCTTTTTTTTTTAAGATTTTATTTATTTATTTTTTTTTAGAGAGGGGAAGGGAGGGAGAAAGAGAGAGAGAGAGACATCAATGTGTGGTTGCCTCTTGCATGGCCCCCACTGGGGACCTGGCCTACAACCCAGGCATGTGCCCTGACTGGGAATCGAACCTGCAACACTTTGGTTCGCAGCCCGCACTCAATCAATCCACGGAGCTACACCAGCCAGGGCTCCTTGTTTTTTTTTTTTTTTTCTTAAATCCATCAGTAATGAAACTTAACCTTACTTTTTACAATCTTTTAGAGAGCCTGCCATTTAGCCACTGAAAATGATAAGACATGAAAAACTTTTAGTGATTGGAAGCTACTCAAATCCCAGAATAGGTAAATTGTGGAATATAGATACTAAGGAATACTATACAGCAACGTGAATGAATGCACTACAGCTGTGTACATGGAATAATACAGATGACTCACGGCATGATATTGAACAAAAAGGCCAGATACAAGAGCACATACTGTTTGATTCCATTTACATAAAGTTTTTTAAAAATATTTTATTTATTTATTTTTAGAGGGAGGGGAAGGGAGAGAAATAGAGAAGGAGAGAAACATCAATGTGTGAGAGAAACATCAACTGGCTGCCTCCCACATGCCCCCAAGAGGGGACCTGACCCCGAACCCAGGCACGTGCCCTGACCTGGAATTGAAACAGCGACTTTTTGGTTCGAAGGCTGGCACTAAACCCACTGAGCCATACCAGCCAGTGCCATAAAGTTTTAAAATAGGTAAAACGAATCAGTGGTGGTGGAAGTCAGCCCTTGGGAGGTGGGGTGGGGTTGTCATTCACAGAGAACTGGAGAGAAGTTTCTGGGATGCTGGGAATGTTCTGTTTCTTGACGTTGGGTTACGTGGCTGTGTTTGATTTGTGAAAATTTATCAAGCCACGTACTTAACAAATTTTGCACTTTCACTACATAAATTATACATCCATAAAACATTAGAAAAAAGCCACTAAATGCAATGGGATTATGGGAGAGCCTGGGTGGCTAGCAGACATCCCAGCATCCTTCACTCCAGACATGATGGTAGCTTCCATTCAATTCTGTCTCAGACAGGGTGGCGGAGGGTGGGGAGGTGGGGCAGGCTCCATGGAGACAGCATGGATGGTCTCTAATTATACTTTTTCTTTTAGAAAAAAATTTCTTTTCCAAAAGAGAGACTGTAAATGATAGTTCATGGAAGAACCTCCTTGACGTCATCCACACTTGAATCTTTTTCTCACCGACAAATCTGTGTGACTGAACCCGCACACACATCCCTAGCTTGGCATCGCTCTGCCTGGCAGGGAGGGCTGGTGGCACCCAGAAAGCTTGGCGTTCCACAGAAGTGTCTTCCAACCTCAGCTCTGCTTCTCACCTGCTCTGCAACCTTGGGCAGGGTCTGCTCTCTAAGCCTCTATCTCTGCCTCACGGGTTGACATTAAGAATTAAATGAGGCCTCCCAGGGGATATGTATCTAGTACAATGTTTGACAAGAGTCAGGTGTTGAGTGTTGTTCCTTACTTACATGGTCTCTAATTTCCACTTTGAGCCCCAGTGATCTAAGGCTCTGAGGTCACCACAACCTCAGGTGTTAGGTCTCTCTCTTTTTCTTCTATCTCATTATTTTTCAAGTACAGTTTTCTGTCTTTTACTCCCATCCCAGAGGTTTCTCTTGTGAAGCCTCAGGCTCCAGGGCTGTGGCCTGGCTGATGGGGTCAGTGGGTGGTAAGGGGTAGGGGGATAGGATAGTGAGGGGGGAGTGATAGAGAGATAAATACCTGGGGAGGTCAAAGGCAGGGCTGAGGGGATGCTCGTGATCTGGACCTTGGAGGGAAGCGGGAGATACAGCCCGTAGGGTTAAAATGCTTCAGGCCTGGACCTCAGGAAACAGGTTAGTGCCCTCCAGACTCCCACCTTGGAGTGGCCAGTGGCTTCCAGGGCTCTGGAGGGCATGTCCTAGTCTCTGAGGAAGACGTGTGGTGCCATGCCAGCCCAGGATGCCCATTCCACTTGGCCATGAGTGGGCCATGGTTGTTCTCTACTCAGTGGAGGCCTCTGCATGCCCCATGTGCTGGGCAAGCCCTTCTGTGAGTGCTCCACATTTTCCACTTCCCTTCCCTCCACCCCCAACTGCGCTGCTCCTTCCCCCAAGACCCTCTGCTTAGCACAGACAGACAGGAAGAGCACAGGCTTTGGCCTTGGACAGAGCTGAGCTCCAGTTCCGACTTGTCCATTTACTAGTTGTGTGACCCCAGCCAAGGGACCCCACCTCCCTGAGTCTTGCTTTCCTCATTTGTAAAAGAGCTCAATGAAAGTACCTGCCTCATAAAGTAGATGTGAGGATTCAATGAAAAAATATAGCCAGAGTACCTGCCCTGTAATAAGTGCTCAAGAAAATGAGTATGGTGAGCAGAGTAGTGTAGGAGGGATAAGAGAATGTGAGCAGGCAGTGTGGTGTTTAGGATAATTTCCATTCCAAAGTGTGGGTGTGAGATACAAACTCAAAATATAATAGTGTCTGTGGTACTGAGGCTCCTAGCACAGTGCCCTGTGCCCAGTAGGGGAGAAAATGTAAACTGCTCATCTGGTCTCCAGCCACCTCCTGTGTTCCATCCTTAGACCCTATCTTTCAAGCTCCCTTGGCCAGCTTGTATCAGATGGCTCCCCGACTCTGCAAGCAGCCCTGAGGAGAGAGCCCTGAGTGTGGGTGAGAGGAGGGAGAAGGGTGCCCTGGGAGGAGGCTTCAGACCTGGAAACCTGGGGCACACCCAGTGAGAGGGGCAGCCTGGCTGGCTTACCCGCCCACTGGTTCCTGCCCCTGGGCAACCCACCCCACCGTCTACCTGCCACTTATCCCAGGCAGGTCTACACCTCCATGCTCCCATCCACCTCAAAAGGGGCTTCAGTCTCTCCGCTCCTTGATGAACAATGCAGGCCCAAGCAGTCAGCCCTACCGCCACGTTCTTTCTCTCCTGCTTATCTCAACCTGACTCTAGCCCTCTCCTCTCTTTACTGCTTCTTCACTGTTTTCCCCACCCCTATTGAGCTCTCAGCCTGCCCTACTTCACCAGATTCTAGTCCAGACCCACCCCACCCATGCCCAGGATTTCCCTCTCCCTGACATCTGCCCCCTCACCCAGCGCTGTGGTGAGGGTCTGTGTATCCCTCCGGAACTCTCTAGAGGACACACAGGCCTCTGACAGGAGGCATGCTTGCCTGTCATTGCATTCTGGTGAAAGCAAGTGCCCCAGGCCGGAGTGTAGGCCGTCCCCTCACCCTCAGGCTCTGGGATTCCCTGATGGGCTCTCCTCCATCCCCACGAGGGCCACTCGGCTCCCAGGGGCTCCTGGGTACAGTGAGTCAGGCCCGTCTCTGCTGTTGTTTATGTAATCCTTCCCTGCAGTAACAAGGTGTTTACTGTTGCACAAACACATTTTGGTTTAACGGCTGACAGTAAAACTGTCTGATAAAGTTTGATTTAGCGAAAGAAAGCAAAATAAATCTGGGAGCACGGAGAGCTGTTGGGAGGACAGGCTCCTAAGGGCTTTAAAGAAGGGGCACGAGAGCAAGGGCGGGGGATGCCACCGCACTTCCCCGCCAGTTCTTTCTGCTTCCTCTCCTGAGACAACCTCCCACCGCCCCTTTGTGGGAAGCGAGTTCCCCTTTCACTGGTAAGCTCCTGGTCTGGGTGTTTTCTTGCCATAGCATATGCTCTGGCTTCCTCCATTGTCTGCTCATGAATTGCCTCCATTCTTCAACATCCCAGGGAATTTGTTGCTCCTCCAAGGAGCCTCCCCTGATTGCTCCAGCTCAGCTAGAGCTGGTAGTGTTGCCTGAGAGGAAGCTCCTTGAGCCAGGGGCCGGAGGATGAGGTGGAGCTCTGGCCTTTAGCAGCAGTGTGGTCTTGGGCACGTCACATTGCCTTTAGGGATCTCAGTTCAGTCAGCCGTGAAGGGCATTGAGCAGGATAAAATACCTAAGAGTGCTTGGTTCCTTGTTTGAAATTTGATTTTTAATTTTTCAGTAACAGTAGACACACAATATTGTATTAGTTTCCAGTGTACCACATAGTGATTAGATATGCCAAGCGCCCATCTGACACCATCCTTAGTTATTCCAGCATCATCGACCATGCTCCCTATGCTGTCCTTTACATCCCCGTGACTGTTCTTATAATTGGCAATTGGTACATCTTAATTCCTTTCCTTTTTCACCCCCACCAACCCCACTCCCATCTGGCAACCATCAAAATGCTCTCTGTGTCTATGAGTTCGTTTGTTTTGTTTGTTCATTTGTTTTGTATTTTAGATTCCACATAGAAGGGCTTGGTTCTCGAAAAAACCTTACCCACACTTGAGACACTCCTGTCTTGTTCTCCTCTGAAAGCTCACGAGGCATGTATTTACTGGCTGTGTGCTCACTCGGTCTCAAAGCAAGGAAGAGCGAGCCTCTGCTCCTGCACGTGCGTGATGGTTGCGTAGGCTGTTGCCCTGCTCAGGCCATCTCCCACCTGTATTTGTCAGTGTGGGGCGGAGGAGAGGCAACAGGTGCTCCGGACATATTTTGTGAACTTTTTATTGAAGCATGAAATATATACACAAAAGAATACAGAGCACAGGCACATAGCTTGGTGAAATTTCTGAGTGAACCCGCATCCATGTAACCAGCACCCTGATCAAGAAACAGAGCATTTCCCCGACTCTAGAAGCCCTGTGCCCCATACCCTCCCCAGGTGATATGTGCTCAAGGTTTATCACTGTCTCGACTTCACCATGGATTAGTTCTGCCTGCTTTTGTACTTTATACCAATGAATACAAGTGGATATAGGTACTCTTGTATCTGGCTACTTTCTGCTCAGCATCATGTTTGTGAAATTCACCTATGCTGTTTTGTGAAGCAGTAGTTCTTTCATTTTCATTGCTGTATAGAATTTCATTATGTGCCTATTCCGCAATTATTTATCTATTCTATCATTGATGGGTCTTTATATGTGAGTGATGCTGTGAACATTCCCATACACCTATTTTGGTGAACGCACTTCTGTTGGATATATATGCCTGGGATGGAGTTGCTGGGTCACAGCGTATGCTTAACCTAAGGGCAGCTTTAGAAGATATCGTTGAATAGTTTTCCAAAGAGGATGTGTCAATTTACATTCCACTCAACATTTTCTACTGCGCATCTTCTTCATTTTGGCCTTTCTGGTGGGAGTGTAGGGTTATTGCTCTGCTGTTTCAGTTTGTATTTCTGATTACTGAAGTTGAGCATGTTTCCATCTGGTTACTGGCCTCTTTTGTGGAGTGCTTGTTCAAGTCTTTTGCCTATTATTTCTATAGACTATTTTGTCTCTTTCTTATCAATTTGAAGAAGTTCTTTATGTATTCCGGATTGGAGTCCTTTGCCATGTATATTCTGTAAATATTTCCCCCTCACTTTGGCTTGTCTCTCCAGTCTCTGTGTCTTTTTAAGAATAGAAACTCTTCCTTTTAGTAGAATCCAATTTATTTAAGTTTCCAGGAAATGCATTTTGACAGGTTGAACCCAGCTTCTATCTTTCTGGCTAACTCCATTTTCCACTTCTGAGTCATCTGTTTTCCATATTCTGTCCTGTATTTGGGGGAACTAAAAGTTGGTTTTCAAAACCCCCCCATACTTGAGGCCCCAACTGTTCGCCCTGAAGCCTTTTCCCCTCGGGGGTGTTATTGCTCAAGCATCCCTGGTCCTATGCTGGGAACTCCCAACTCTTGTCCTCTTTTTTTTCAGGAATCTGGGTGAATTGAGTGGACTAATCTTCTCTCTCCATGTTAAGTCTGATTAGCTCACTCAAAAGAACCTGAACACCAACAAGCATAGGAAGGGTTGCTGCATGTACTGAATAATATGTAATAACCAGAAAGATGTAAATTAATAATCAGAGAGGTGTAAATTAAAGAAATAATGAGATATCACTTTATAGCTATTGGACTGGCAGACATTAGAAATCTGGATAGCACAGAGTGCTGGCTGGGATATGAAGGCGTAATTACGTGCATGCTCTGCTGGTGGGAGTGGAGCAGGCGGTAAGCAGGCACTACTGAATGGGGACTATTTACACCCCTCGTAGCAGCAGCCCCGCTCACCCTGGCACAGGAGGGGTGTGGCGGTATGCATGGCAGCACTGTGGGGGTGGCAGTGAGCATCTGGGTGTCATCCCCGGAAGAGTGGATGAGTTGGATATGGTAGAATTATGTAACAGGTGGAAGCAACAGATTATGCGTACGCTCAGTAACATGCATGGTACTTTGAAACATAGTACTGTGTAGAAAAGTAAAAAACAAAAGAACTACAACATAACACCATCTGCATAAACTAAAAGTACTTATGCACAAAAGCACCAACAGCCCAAAAGATACATACACATCCAGCTCATTAGGATGGTCGCCTGGGTTGGGGGGATGGGAGTGAGGCATGGGGATGAAAGGGGGTTTTAAAAAGCTCTGATACCTTAATCTTCTTTTGCTTAATGCATCTTCTGGCTCCATCTTTAAAAAGTCCCTTTCTCTGTAATTGCTTCTGGGTCCCTTCCCAAAGATCTCAGCCCTCGCTTGTCATCTCCCTTAAGATCAACCTCTCTCAAGCCATGTCTGGCCAGCACAAGGCAACGTTTATGAGATCCACATTTAACCTGAAGAGCACTCAGCACGTGGCATTGGCCAACAGGAAGCCCCAAGGACTGGGGAGAGTGGGGACCCCGAGGACTTCAGGGGGGCCCGTGTTCGGTTATTTATGGTGTCTGGTATCTGAGGGTTGCTCAGTCAGTGCCTGCTGAATGAACCAAAGAAATTCTGGCTCTGCTATTTACCAGCTGTGTCAACCTGGGCAAATGCCTTCACCTCTCTGAGCTTTGATTTCTATCTCTGTCAGAATGGAGATAATAATTATAATTCCCCTTTCACAGGGTTATTGTTAAAGTTGGATGAAATCATTGCTTTGGAAAGGACTCTAACTGTAAAGAATTACCCAATGCAGTGGAACAAGTGTAGAGATAAGCATGTGGGTACACAGATGTCGAATTGTGATCTTGTGCACCTGAACATTATATAATGTAATTAACCAATGTCACACCAATACATTTAATTAAAAAAAAAAGAATGTAGGAATCACAAATCCCAGCACTTTTGTGTATTAGCTGTGGGACCTTAGATAACAGAGCATTCCCTGGTCTCAGCATTTAAAATCTGTAAAATGAGAAGCAAGGTCAACCTTGAAGAGTAGTTATGAGAATTAATGACAGCATGTATTTGATATGTAATAATAAGTGTTTAGAAAATGAGAGATCTATAAATCCCCTTGTTAATGTATTAGTGAATACTTGTTGGATGCCTTCAATGTTCCAGGCTGGACTCTGGGAATCGAGCAGTGAACTAAATAGATAAAAATCCTCAAATCCCTGCCCTTTGGTTGGGGGGAGGGGTCAAATAAGAAACAAAATCAATAAGATATGCTGTAAACTAGATAATAATAAAGGCTGTGGCCAAAAACTAAGCAGGAGAGGGAAATACGGAGCACCAGGGGTGGAGTAGAAGGGATTTGCTTTCCAAGTAGGGTGGTTGGGAAAAGCCTTGCTGAGTAGATAATGCTCACGCCAAGACTTGAAGGAGGAAGGAAGCACCAGGGAAGTGCAAAGGCCCTGAGGTGGGTGCATGCCTGGTATGGTCAGGGCACAGCAAGAGGGCCAGGGTGGCTGGGATGAGCTCAGAGAGGTGAAGTGGGGCTGGTGGTAGAAGCCTTACTTAAAGATTGCTGGGGGAAAAAAAAAAAAAGATTGCTGGAAATTATACCTGGGTGCACGGGGATATCTCAGGAGAGGGGAAAAGGCTGAAGGAGCTGTGATTTTCAGGTGTGTAGGTGTGTGAGTTATCTGTGGCTGCCTAACACGCTCCCCCAAACTTAGCAACTTCAGTAAATACTTATTATCCCACAGTTTTTGTGGGTCAGGAGTCTGGGCACAGCTTAGGTTTCTCAGGTGGCTGTAATCAAGGCCTTGACCGGTGCTGCAGGCATCTCAAGGATTGACTGGGGGAGGTCTGCTTCTAAACTCACTCATGTGGCTGTTGGCAGGGCTCAGTTCCTCACCGGCTGCTGATGGGAGTTCTCTCTCAGTTCTTTGCCCTGTGGGTGTCTCATGGTACAGCTCACAACGTGGAAGATGGCTTCCTTGAGAACAAGAGAGAGTGTATCCGAAAAGAAAGCCATTGTCTTTGAATAACTAATTCTTGGAAGTGATGTCTCATGACCTCTGCTTCACGGTTCTCTCTAGAAACAAGTTACCAAATCCAGTCCTCACTGGGAGAGAAGTAGATTACACATGAATACCAGGGTGGGGATGGGGCGATGGGAATCACCTGGGAGGATCAAAGCACGGTCGCCCACCACCAGCACACTGTGATTTTCAGGTGTGGTAGAATTGCCAAAGACTATAGATGGATGAGAAATTATTTGTCCAGATGCAGTAGGGACATTTGAGATTTAGTGTATCATACAATGCAATTGTACTTTTCTACAACCATCAGGAGTAATCAAATAACTAACTTCCTTCCTTCCTTCCTTCCTTCCTTCCTTCCTTCCTTCCTTCCTTCCATCCATCCATCCATCCATCTATCTATCTATCTATCTATCTATCTATCTATCTATCTATCTATCTATCTAATCTGCCTACCTACCTACCTACCTACCTGCCTACCATCTATTGCTATGGGGTCCTAGCTAACCTGGCCAATTATGCTCTCCAGGTGCTCATTCTCGGGCTAGGTTTCAACTTTCAGGGAAGAGGCACTGCTTGAGTGTGCGCAGGCGCATACGCTTGTCTGTGCTTATTTTCTATGGTGTCTGCATCTGGGGTCCTACTCTTCCCTGAGCCTGGAGACCCCTGGGTTCACCTTTCCTCTGCTTCCCCCTCTGCACTTTGTCGGGAGGTCACGTGTGAGGAAACAAGCCCCACGTGGTTTTAATCATTTTGCTATAAAAGCTGAGCTGCTCTCCTCTTTGATCCAGGCTGAGCTGCTGGAGGAAGGGCTGGGGGCCAGGCCGGCCAGTGTGCCCAGCGCTCCGCACAGAGCTGCCACATCAGACGGCAGCCGTAAAATGGAGCACAGCTCATTAATTCTCCCTCTTAACCAGGGCACCTGACAAGAAGTGACTTTGAAAACCCGGAGGATGGATGGGCGGGCGGGTGGGCGGGTGGGCGGCTCTGGGGCTCTGCGAGGAACATCTGTTTCCAGGTCCCTGTTAAATTGACATCTTTTTATTTGAAACATTTCTTTTATTTCCCAACTTCCTGCAATTGGCAAGGTCTCTGTGCCAGGGAGTAGAATGTCCTGGCTTTTCGGGCCATATGAGCTGAGCGGCTTCTCTGTCCTGTTTGACAGGCCTACAAGTGCCAAAGTGGGCAGCCTGGCACTCTGTCAATTATTAAACCTATGTTTGTTCAGAGAACATCAAACCCCATAAAAAACCCAAATGGCCTTGAAATGGAAAACCCTGTGAAAATATGTGAGCCTCCATCTGAGAAATATTAGCGTTTCAGAACTAGAAAAGTCACCAGGAACCTGGTATTTTCCACCAAGAGTCTTCTCTCCCAGGGACGCAGCAATCAAGTTTTCTTAACAAGAATGACCCAAACTCTTGGGCCTACAGCCTTCCTCGTGGATGCTGACATAGCTATTGGTGACCAAAGACCCAGGTTTGACCTTTAATCTTGCCCTGGCAAAGGTTACTAGCCAAACCAGATGACCTTTCTCAAGGTGAAAGCTCAGAACTCTTAGAATAGGGGATTGGAAGTGGTGGGTAGATGATCCTATGTATTGCTACTTTATCCTGGGGCCCTTTGGACCGTCTTATATTCTTGGCTATCGGATGCATGCGCATTATCCCTCATCCTTCAGGATCCAACCTTAGCCAGGTGTGTGATTGTCAGCAGGACAGACAGCAGTTGACATTTGAAAAATAATGGCATGGCTGAGTTCCAAGGACTCCTCAAGCTGTAAGTGCATTTGGCATACCCCTTGGTGTGCACAAATGTGTGTGTGTATATGCGTGCATTTGTGCACTTGTGTGGTGCCGAGATGTGAGTCTGAGTGTTGGTGCATCTATGTGAAAGCATTGGTGCCATGATGTGTGTGTGTTTCTGAAGCACATGCCCATGAAGCGAGTAGATGAGGGATTAATGTATCTTTTCCCAAATGTGTTTCTGAGTGTTAAGGTGCACGAGAAACTGCTGGGTCGAAGTGGCAGTGTGCATTTGTGGGATGCGCGTGAGGAGGAGAATTTCCTCATTCTCATGTTTCCTGAGAGTGATGGAGATGCCCTTGCTGGTTGTGCTTTACCAGTGGCTCTAGTACTCCTGTCCCTTAATTTCCAGGACCTTGGGTACTCCCATACCCAATTTTTGGAAGGCCCCATTAAGATTGTAGGCTCTTGGGTCAGATTGTCTGGGCTTGAATCCTGGCTCCATCATCTCCTTTTAGCCATATGACCTTGGCCAAGTTCCTTATCCTCTATATATCTTGGTTTCCTTATTTGTAGAGGGAAGAGTAAACTACCAAATTGGAGAATCCATGAACTAATTCACATAAAGCAATTTGAAATGACCTGGCACGGAGTAAGCTTTTGGTTAGAGGTTGTGAGCACTGCCCCTTGTCACTTCCATCACTCTGATCTCTTTTGTACTTCCATTATGCCTTGATAGTCTTCCATTCTCCCCCATCTTCCTTCAGCACATTATGAACCCCCATCAACTGTTACCCCAGACCCTTTACCACTGCTGTTTAATGCAACTTTTTAAATCCAGGCCACCAGGCCACATAATTTCCAGAAGGGTGAAGCTGGCAAGGTGTGGCCCAGCCAAGATGAGTCACTTGGGTGGCAGAACCTGAGCGTAGATGCTCCTTGATTTCTCGATTACTTGGGTGGAGAACAAGAGCAAGTGAGTGGAAGTAGCAAAGGAGCCCCTGAAGCATGCTTCCTTCCCTGCTCCTCCTCTTCCCGCTTTGGCTTGGCTTGGGGTGAGGAGGGAGGGCCCGAGGCAAAGCCATGGCTGTTGTCTGCTCTCGACCAGCTTGGGAGTATCCAGGAAAGAAAGTCAATGTCCTGGTCACTTCGGCTTTTCCATTCCAATTTGAATATATTAAAATACAACCTTCCAGCTGTGCAAATCCCCAGGCCATTGAAATAAAAGGTTTTTAACTTTAACCATTAAAGATTTAACTAGCCAATAAATCTAAGTATGTGGGGGGTTGTTACCAAACATTTATTACATTGCTCTTGCTTTTAACTTAAGAGCAAATTCCAAGTGAGGACTTCCATGAAAAAGACATTCTCTTATCGTCAAAACTGATGTCAGTCCCCGACCAAAACAAGCAAGAGATCACTGTTTCCAGAAGGGTCTACTCACTTTCTTCCCAAATCCCTTTAGGAGTTAATGTGGCTCTATCAATTTTACAAACCAATTTGCTTGCTGCAAAAAAGGCCTATATAATAGCCTCTTGTTGCCACAGTCGGAACATGACTGGCTAAATTAATCCAAAAGTCTACTTTCAGTTTGAGCATCTTGGCGCCGACTTTTCCAGAACCAGATTTTATAAAGGCACAGAGGGGATATAGCTTTAGTGAAGAAAATCACAAGATCCTTGTCTGTCAGTATCTTCTGGGTGAACGGGGTAATCAGTGTCGTGGATCATAGTGTTTAGTTTCGCCCTTTTTACCTTTCAGGCAAACAGGAGATCTGCCCAGTAGTGAAATACGGCTTTTAATTTACACAAATGTAAACGGATAGAACTTAACAGTCATATTTATGCTGGACTTTAAAAAAATGAATAGAAGCCAGATAAATCTTGGCCATAAAAAGAAAAAAGAGAGGAAGAAAGATCTGACGTACATATTGAGTTATACCAGCCAGAAAGGGGACAGAGCCACATCCCAGATGCGCTGTTTTCCTGCCCGCTGACATTTCTGCAACCCACCCCAGCGGTAAAAAAGTCCTGAAGTGGACTTTGAAATCTGGCTGGGACTCCTTTTTACCCCAAAGGCTTGCCGGGTGGGTCTTCTGGGTTTCATTTCGCCCAGAACAAGCCAGTGAGCCCTGTTTGTAAGAAGTACATGGGAAATTCTGGCCTTCGCTCAGGAAACTTCCCTCCGGAGCATTTTTCACTTCTAAATGGGAGGTGAATAAAGTTGATAAGCAGTTGTACTTTTTTTAAAAGTGATTTTACATTTACCTTGAAGAGTTTTAGCTTGAGATTCTTAGCTGCATGAAGGCTTATCCTCTGATCCCTGAATTCTAAACCAGAGTAGAATGACAATGGTGAAGCACATGTTTTTTCTAGCCTGTTCAAATGGCAAGGGACAGTGACATTTGCCTTCTGACTGGCAACCCAGCCACATCTCCCAGGCTTCAGCTGAGGAAGGGACATTGGTGTATTTGAGGGTTCTCTTTCTGTTCACAGGATCCCCATCTTCACCCACCCCCTCCATTCCATTGTAACTACCTGGAAGGAGGGGCTCCCTAGCAGTGTCTTTTGATGTGGGTGTGGTAGGGAAGGGCTAAATTTGACGTATTTTTAAGCTTCTTCAGTAGATTGGGAGGTGGAGGCACTGGAGATATTATTTTCAAACCAGAAATGATTTTCAAACCCCATAAAGGGGAAGCACTGGTTGTTTTGCTAGGAATCTCTCTTGAGCCTGGAAGGCAAATTGAGAAACTCTGAAGACCTGTTTCCACCCCAGAAATTGGAAGAGCTGGCACCGTCCTCAGGTGGCTGGGCTGGCTGGCTGCCTTCTGAGGCTTCTAAATAGCAAGGATCAGCAGCCCACGTGGAAAACGTCGGGTGTCTTACGCTGGGCTCTTGCTGAATACTTCCACAACAACTTTGCTGCCCCTCCTACCTTCTCTGACTTTCAAATCCCAACCTGTTCAACCCAGAAGAGAGACATAGATCAAGAAAGACACTGAATGATTATCAGAATATTTTGCTTTCTGAATGACAAGCCACTATGGAAGAAAAAAATCTATATTTGGATTCCTCGTACCTGTGCGACTGTCCATGGTGGACTTTGGTTGGGGGGAGGCTGCAGTTTTGGTGTTGACAGAGAAGAGTCACTCATCCTTCCTCCCAGAAGGAATACAGTTGCCCACAAGATATTAGTTTCATTCATTCATCGGTCCATTTATATACTAGTTCTTTTGTTCATTCTGTAAATATTCCTAGATGCCTTCTATGAGTCTGCCAGGTGTTTGGTGCAGGGCTTCAGGCAGAACGGGACTCAGTGCCCGAGTCGACAGTCAGCCAGAGCCTTCTGGGAAGGAAAAGTGACCCTTGACTCTGTCTCTAAGGATTTCTGAGTGGGACCCTACTCTGTGGGTGTGCAAAAGCAGGAGGGTCTCACATTCGTTAAAGGTCAGATCAGTCTTCACACGTGGCTTTTGTTATCTCCCTAGAGCTCCTCATGGTGCTACTTCAGATCTCCCCATAGTCCACATCTTCACCTCCCTGGCCTCCCGCCCATTCAGTTCCTATTGCTAGAGAAGGTGGACAGTGCTGAGTATGCTTCCCAGCTAATTTCTTGACCCTCTGCTCCTACCAGTGCCCTCCCGCACACCATCCCAGACTGGTTGTCAAAACGCATCCTTCCTATGTCCCTCTTGATCCCTTTGCTCTCACCTTCTCCAGAACCCCCATGTACCAGGAAATGCCCATTTCCTATGTCTGTTCAGTCTTTCCTCCCTACCAGGACTTTTGAGGCTCATCCCTGCACTGTGGACCTTCCCCTGCCTGGTTCTCCATGGTCTCTGACCTTGGACAAGAGGGAGGAGACAGACTCCATTGGCACAGGCTGAGACCATTTCCCCTCCTGCCAAGACATTTCCCAAAACCCCATTCCCTGCTTCTTCTTTTCCCCTTTTCCTTTCTGAAAATAGCCATTTTAAAAGGTCGAAATGGGCTTCGTGAGGTTTAAGCAGTTTATTAGTTTTAAAAACTATGTTCCCTGTTCGGAGGGAGGGAAAACAGCCGCCTTCTTTTCACATTACGTCAATCCACAGGCGTCTGTAATTTACATTTTTTTTTTTTTTAAACTCAAATGTTCAGAAATAATGGAAAGGCTGCTTGAAAAAAGCAGATGAAATAAAAACTGGGGGGAATGTGTATTATACAAAAACCAGACCTGTGAGCCTGAGGCGAGACACCCCGATGACCTGGGGAGCTGATTAATGAGGCAAGCCAAAGGAAGGCCAGGTGAGTGTGGATGCCCTGATTTCTTCACAGTCACTGACGCCCACGTGCTGGCATTTCATTTCCCACGCACGACTTCACGAATGGTTTTCATTCGGAGATTTTAGAACCGCTGATGTTCCTGCCCTGGGAGAGCTGTGGAAGTTGGGCAGGTGGGGGAGTGTGGAGGAGAGGAGTTGGACACCCCTTCCCCACCTGCCCCGGTCCTGGCCTCTGTTTCTCTTGGTCGCCAAAGGCAATCTCTCCTGAGCCAGCCTCCACCTACTCAGTCCCTTCTTCATTCCTTCTTTCCTCCTTGTTCTCTGAGATAAAGGAGATGAAGGTTAGGTGGCGAGACTGTGGTAAGATGTATTAACAGTTTTGTTTTCTGACAATCCAATATAATCACTTCAGTAAAATAAAGGAATCCAACTCTTAGTTACAAATTAAATATCTGTTTACAAGGTAACTTATTCTATTTCTGCATATAATTATTCTAGGTATGTCTCTGGATGCTATGTTTAACATTCCTTTGACAAATATTTTACGCACAAACACCAAGGATGGTTTTAAGGTTTAGGGATCCTGGGAAACCAAAACACAGACGGTTTTTGCTGCCTACTCTGGCGGGGGCAGCGTGCTGGACAAAGCCGTCGGTGAAGGAAGACAAGGTCTCTGGCATCGGAAGTAGCAGGTATTACAGAAGCACCTGTGGAGGGTGTGGAGGGAGTGGAGGGGTAGAGATGAGGGACTGGAACGCTTCCTGGAGGAAGTGACTCTCGGTGCCTGCAAGGAGTAGGACTTACCCGGGTAAAGAGGCTCTGGAGGGCATGCCAGGCAGAGGGGAGGCTGTGTGCCTGGGCTCGGAGGCAGAGGCCTTCGGGAATGTAAGTTCTGTTGCGTGGTGGGGCGGTGATGGCAGGAGACGGACCTGAGGGGATACTCAGTGATCCACATGCAGGCTGTTCCCAAATTGCTTAGATTTCACCCTGTGGGCGATGGGAAGCCTTTGGAGGGTGTAAGCAGAGAGCTGACATCTCACTGAATCACTTTTACACCATGGGCTTAACAGTCGTTTAGTCCAAGTCTCTCTTTTTAGAAAACGAAGTTGAGGACCAGAGAGGAAGTATCACTCCCCCTCCCATCGGCACTGTTACTAGCTGGTACTGACTGAGCGCTTACCGACACCACCCTGTGCTAAATGATTTACCTCCCTCTGCTCCCTCATCCTCAGAACCCTCTGGGGAAAGTACTGGCAATATCCCCATTTTACAGATGAGGAAACTGAGGCCCAGAAAGGTAAAGTAACTTGCCTCCGGGTCACTTGGCTAGGAAGTGTTGAAGCCATTATTTGAACAAGGTCAGTCTGGCTTCACAATCTTAACTGTATACTCTGCTTTCCCCAGGTTCCATGGTTAATAGCAGGGCTGGAATTTAAACCCAGTCCACCTGCTTCCTTAAGAAGTGGGCACTAGACCTCATGTCCTCCTCTCTGCTTCTGTTGACCAATGTCTCTTCTGACTCAGTGAACTCCTTTGCCATAGCGATGCCCCCAAATGTGCCATTTTTATATCCTATTCTTCATATATCTCCTCATATGCCTCTCAGTGAAGTTCTAACACCAATAAGTGGTGGTGTTGGAAGGAAGACAAGAAATGAACTCTGAGAAAGCTGGGGTGGGGAAAAGCTCCCTTCAGAGGGTTAAAACAGCTCTGTGGGATTCCCAGTCTGGTGGTCTCGGGACCCTGCGGTGGCAGGACTAGCCCCTTGCGGCCCCAGTTGCTGAGCTAGCCTGTGTCTCCAGCAGTCCCGAGGCCGAGGACCTCCCAGGGCTGTCACCTGCAGGTCCTAGGGGGCTCGTGGCTGCCAGGTCTGGTGAAGTCCTAGCCACTTGTCACTGCTTTCCAACTAATGACCTCCTGGCCTGGCCACATCTCAGCTAATTTCTGCAATTAGGGAAGCTTGTTTTCAGAGGCTGAAACAGGAACTTTTCTGAATTAGCTTTTATGGTTCAGAGCCTTTAATTTGAGATTTAAAAAACATCATAGCTCGCCAAAACCAAATAAACTGCAGCTAATGAAATTCGCAGAAGTTCTCAGAGAATGCTTCTCACTGGTGCTCCTGCATGATTTATTGACAGCTGGTTGTAAAAACAATCTTATTAAAGGTCATAATGTTGGGTAAAAAAAAAAGCCCTTTAATTTATAGCATAATTAGGCTTCCTCCAATAGCTCTGCTGCCAGGGCTGTCACTTCGGGCTCTGAGGAAGCACTTGGTGTTTTTCATTATATCACGGTGAAGGAGATCCTGCTCCTAGAGGGCCCGCTGACTTTCTCTTTATGGCCCTTTTATTGCTGCTAAAATAGTCAAAACAGGGGGTTGATTAGAGCTGACTGATGCCTACTGATTATGGGAACACCTCCTGTGGGAGGGGGGAGAAAAGGGAGGAGGGAGGTAGGACTGCAGGACATGCCACAGACAGAAAGGGATGGACTGTGACACACACCTGGGAGGTGTGACCAGGCTTCCGGGCTCTTCCTCAGACTCTTGTGGATTGAAGGCTGACCCCGGGCAGGCTGGGCAGGGGTGATAAAAGGTGTGTGGAAGGTGCTAATGCCTCAAGGAAGAGGACAATCCCAGGACAGGATGTGTATGGGAATAAGAACCTTAAAAATGCTAATGGTCCGTAGGTGGAGAGCAGACTGCAGGCAGCCTGGTGGTGAGGGAAGCTGTCCCAAAGGGGAGAAGGTTGCAGTAGTTGCCGCTGGCCTTGTGGAAAGAAGAGAGGACGCTCAGTGTTTGCGTATTGTGCTGGCGGGGGAGGCAGGCAGATCCTGGCCTCCCACCTCCGTGAGCCCCAGGCATTGCGCTATGGAGCCAGATCTCCAGGGCTGTGCTTGTGCAGCGAGAGGGCCTGGGAGGGATGATGATGGCCAAACCAGACCTAGAATGCCCTCACGCCACCCCAAATTTTCTCTCCTCCCCCAAAGCTCAGGCTTTTGTTAGGGGAGGAGCTCAGAGCTGCAGCTCTAACCACAGAAAGTTGTGCAGCCCCAGCTGACCCCATGGCAGCTCCCAGCCCTGACCCCCCATTGTTAGGCCAAAGGAACCACAGTGCCTTAGCAACGCAGTCTGTGTGTGTGTGTGTGTGTGTGTGTGTGTGTACCCCTTCTGCCAGTGTGTGGTGTGGTCAATGTGATGGGGAAAAGGGTGGGAGGCCCTGTAGTTATGCTGACCTTTGTTCTGGGCTCTGGGTGTGGTTTGGAGCTGACCCAGGAAGAGAAAGGTGACCATGTGGGGCCTTAGCAGCCCTAGAAACTGGTCTGCTTCTTTTGGGGCTCTTTTGTTGTCTGTTCTACCAAATGTCGGAGCGGGTGCTCCAGGATTCATCCCGGGCTGCCGCGTCCTGTCCAGTCCCATCCCCTCAAGTCTGGTCAAGTCTCGTCAGGTCAAGTCTTGTGAAGTCTCTCTCTCTCTTCTGAGGTTTATCGATCACTTGCATTTGTCCACCATCCTGTGTGAAACTAGGGAGTACATCTCAGTCTCCTGGCATCTGCTCAGCCTTCGGAAGGACAAGCAATCAATTTCTGGCTCCTTGAAGTTGAAGGTCGGACCTAGGCTGGCGGCGATCGCACCAATGGGACACGCTTAGGAGTTGCAGCCATTTTCCTCCTCTTCCTCCTCTTCCTTTCCCTCCCCACTCCTCCTTCTTTTGGAATTAAGTATGCCAAAGGTCTGTTAGGACGTAACATTGTCGTAGGAAAAGGGGAGACAGCAGGATCGGGCAAGGGGAGCCCTGAGACTGTGATGCGAAACTGACAGTCTCTTCTGCCTTTTCTCACGAGGTCACAGGGTTCACAGAGTGAGTTCCCTGGACTGGCAGGGAAGGCTCATGGGTGCAGTCTGCCTCTGTCTGCCCCAGGGCAGGGGCTGGGACCAGTCTAGAGCTGAGAGGAGGGAACCTTGCCATAGAAACTGGCTTTTTTCTGTGGAGCTCCCTTAGTTTTCTTCTTTTTTTTCTCTTCCCCTGCCCCCCCGCCCAATTCCAAGTCTAGCCAAAGAGAGAGAGAGAGAAAGAGTGAGAGAGAGAGAGATTACCTTGCTCCTTGGGCCAAAGTCCTTAGTTACGACATTCAAAATTCACACAGTGAACATTATTAAATACCTACTATGTGCCAGGTACTGTGTGGGAAGATGGGCTTACAGAAATGAACTTAGGAAGTTTCCAGGCTGAGGCAGAGCTGAAGGAGAGATGTAACATGGCTAATCACATTATATATGGTAAATGCCACAGCTGACTTTCCACCGGGGGCTGGGGAGTACTAAGGACAAAGCAGGTAACTGCCTGGTATGTGTGTTTATCACTGACTGTGTGTGTGAGAGTGTGAATGGGAATGGGAGCGTCTAAGTGTGTGTTGGTGTGATGTGAGCATATGAGTGTGTCAGTGATTGTGTGACTGAATGTATTTGTGAGTGTGCTGTTGTGTCAGAGGGTGTGAGTGTGTGCACATGAGTGTGTATCAATGATATGTTGTGGGACTGGCCTGGGGCACCCTTGGCAACCTTTGCAAAAGGCGGACGTGCCAGAGAAGGGATGGTATTTGCTGTTCTGTGACCCAGTGCCTAGCACGGTGTGGCACACAGGAAATGACCCACACGCGGTTTCTGAATGGACAGTTGCCTCCCCCAGCACTGCAGGAAATAGAATCTGGCCTTGGTTTCTTTTCAGGTTTTGTCCTCTTGGGCAAAGAAAGGGAACAGGAGAGCTTTTTTTTTTTTTAAATCTCCTTCTAGATGTTAGGAACTGAACCTAGAGGGCAAAAGGATAAATTCTTGAAATAATTAAGTGCTAGTAATGTCTTAGCTCTTTAAATGACCGTGACTCAAGTCAGAAGGTTGTGGTTAATTTTAATTTGTTTCTACAAACATTTTATACTTTCTAAATGTTCTTCAATTTTTTTTGAATCAGAAAAAATGAGTTATTAAGAAAGGAATTTGTCTTTTTCATGCAAACCCAGGTTGTAGGGTGTAAAAGCTGCTTGGGGTGCTGGCCTCAGACCCCGGGGTGAGTTCAGCCTGCTGGCCCCCTGTCTGCCTGCCCCAACCTGCACTTTCTTGTCCTGGCCTTCGCTGCTCCTGCCATCCAGCCCTTGGGCTTTGTGTCTCAGTCTCAGTTATTTGTCTTGTTTCCCATTGACTGACAGCTCATTTTGGAGTCACATTTCCAAGACTGACCTCTGCCTTCTCCAACAGAGCTCACCTCTGGGGCTTACCTCCAGCCTCATGCTCTGAAACCCCGCTTTCCCTGCCTCATGATGAACCCTGTATGTATCCTGTAGACCACAGGCCTGGCACCCCTAACCAGCCTCCCAGGGTTGGGAGGAGGCTGGGTATTAAGTCAGAATGAAACAGGCTGGTGTCTCTTTAAAAATCTAGCTTCTCCCTGTGGATTCTTCTGTCTTCTTAGAAGCTTGCAATTACTCATCATTTATATATTGAAGATAATCCCATTTCCTGATGACTACTGGCAGACCAGGGGTAGGGGAAGATGAGTTTCTTAAGAACCTTCATCCCTGTCTGTTGTTTGTAGAGGAAGTAACTAAAATGCCTCTATTTCTTAGCTATGAACTTCTAAATAGACTTCTGAGTATTAAATCCTTTAATAACGGCAATAGTCTCCTATCAGATTTTAAACCCAAAGGACAATTGTTCAAGGCAGGTTTCAAGCTACAAATTGCAGACAGCTGTCGGTCAAGGCCACCAGATTGTGGGGCAGTGGTGATTATCTCCCCGAAGATCATTCCTTTCCGTCTGTGCTTTGACCTAGGGTGGGGTTGGAACTGGAGCTACAGTGAGGGCCGTGAGGGCAGTGTGGGATTGATTGGACTGCAAGTTGGAGCTTGAGTAATTTCAGTTATTGTATTTAGTGTTAGTGTTGGGTCAGAAGAGGTTCTGGGCTGTGCTGTGCTGGGGTTCGGGGGGTTGTGGTGTTAGTGAGGAGGGTGAGGGTGGGGTGGGGTTTGGCTCAGTGTGTGGGTGCTGCTGGTGTCGGGGCTAGGGCTGAGCTCTTTGAAGCTCATCGATGAGGACTCTCCATCTGAAGGTTGTGCCACACGTGAGTTTTCATGTTGATTTGGACTGAGCCCTTGCTCTTGCTGTGCAATTTTGGGCTGATAAAGATCAAGATATATTATTTTCCCTCTGGGAATGTTTGGGGGTGAAATGCCACATATAAACTCCGTGGCAGCCTCCGATGTTGGCATTTATATCTTTTGGCTCCTGTGGAGACAGGAGGACAGGAAAAGCAGTGGGCCACAGGGTTTGCCTCTCCTTCTGCACTGCCAAGTAGTTGGGACAAGACTGTGGAACTCAGTCTCGGCACCTGAGGCACAGAATCAGCCAGTTGGGTCTTGGGACAACCTGAGGCTCCTTGGTGTTTAGCTGACCAGTTTTCTGCCATTTCAAGCATTTTGAAGAAAACCTAGGAATGGTAATAAACTGGTATTATTTTTCTGCTCCTAGAGAGAAATAGGCAGGTAGCATTCTGGTGCCTTCTGAGGTATTTTTGTGACAGTGCACCTGGAAGACCCAGATAAAGAATCCACACGCCCCCAGTCCCCCTGCCCAGCCACTGGTAGGCATTGTCGTGGGTCTGAATGCTGCCCTTTCTGGTTTTCTCTTGTTCTTCCAAGACCCTTGTATCCCACATTCTTGCTATGCTGACACTGTCCTAAATACCAACTCCGACATGCCTCATGGCTATCCTCATCAGCTTGGAATGTCCCCCTTGTTGTCCAGGATCCAACCCTTGTGACATTCCATTGCACTTTTTTATTTGTGGGTTAAACACAGGGTCAGTGTCTTCTTCACACTGTGTTCCAGTACCTTACGTAGGGGCTGGAAGAGAGTGAACACAAAATCAATGTTTTTTGAAAGAATGAAGAACAGAAAAGACATCAGTTATAATAATGTCATGAAGACTTAGGTTGTTTTATAGAGCACCTTTAACTTCTCTACGCTTCAAAAACCTCTGTGTATTTTTTAATTGCTTCCTTCTCCTTCACTTGAATTGAATTAAATAAACCTAACAGGTGACCACGTCTAGGTGCTACGGGGACCACGTCTAGTGTTGCTATGCGACACTCCTAAATTATGGCAAAGTTGCGAGCTGGAAGTGTAAAACTCCTCCTTACTGTCACTGACAAATAGGGCACAGACACAGAGAGGGAATCGTTCCTATTTCACATAGCAGTGCCCTGGGGTTTCAGACAAAAGTTGACTCCTATAAAGTTTTATTTATGTTTTGTTTTTAATAACTAATATCTACTGTATTCTTAGTATATGTGAAAACTGTTCCAGGCTGTTTGAACGCATTTGCTCTTTTAGTCCTCTCAACAAACGTGTAAGTACAATTATTAGCCCTATTTTATAGATGAGAAAACTGAGACCCAGGGAAGTCAAATAATTTTCCGAAGTTCTTACAGTTGGTATGTGGTGGGACAAGAATTAAGAACGAGACTGTGTGAACCCAGAGTCCGTGTTCTTACTCTTATTCTTTCGGGCTTTCTAACATCTCTCTCAAATTCATGCCCTGTTTTCCCTTCCAGTTGATACCACCATCATTTAAACTTTTGCACTTCTTTTTCTAGCAGGTTCTGAACTGATCTCCCTAGTCAAATTCCTTTCTTCTTCATCCTTCCTGGACACTACAGCCAGGGTGACCATTGTGAAAAGATAAACATCGCTTCCCTGATGCCCACAATGCAGTGGCTTAGAGATGCCTGAAAAGTCTTTGACTTTCTTCCTTTTGGGAGGTGTGGCCTAATCCCCTTCCCTTGAACATGAGCCATCTTTGTGACTTGCTTGGCCAGTAACATGCAGTAGAAATCAGTGTCTGGACTTTTCTTTTGAAGCTTCTCCCTGGTTCCTTGGAATACTCTCTCAGAGCCACCTTCAAGAAAGTCTACCCATTCCTAGCAGAACATGCTGGTAAAGCCACTCAGCCCAGTGTTCCTAGGTGAATCCAGCTTCCCAACCATCAAGGCACCAGAAATATGAGCAAAGCCACCTTAGATCCCCCCAAACCAGAACATCTACCATTTGCTGCCATTGAATAATGATCTTCACAGATACCACACGGAAGAGATAAATCACCCAGTGGATCCCTTCCCCAATTACTGACCCACAAAATTCGGGGATAAAACAAAATGGCTGTTGTTTATAAACTACTAAATATTGGGGTGGGTGGTGGCCAGCCATCCGTGGTGGGAAGGGTTTCTGGGGGCTTTTCTGCAGTTCACTGAGTTGACCTACCCGCCACTTTCAGGTGCATGGCTGGAGGGCATTTTCGATTGGGAGTTTGTCTTACCGCGGTCCTACAAGAAATATTTGGGTAGTGGAGAAGAAACAAAATGTGGAATGTATGGAACCTGTCTGAGTTTCCTAGGGATGCTGTAACAAATCACCACAAACAAGGTGGCTTAAAACAACAGAGATGTATTCTCTGACCGCTCTGGAGTCCAAAAGCCTGAGATCAAGTGTGGACAAGACAATGTTGCCTCCGAAGTCTCTAGGGAAGAATCCATCTTTGCCTTTTCCTGCTCCTGGAGTTCCTTGGCTTGGGGCAGCATCACTCCGCTCTCTGCCTCTGTCTTCACATGGTCTTCTCCTCTGTGTCCTTGTCGCCTCCTGTCTGTTTCTTATAAGGACACTTGTCTTTGGATTTAGGGTCCACCTGGTTAATCTGGGATGATCTTGAGAGCCTTACTTTAATCACATCTGCAAAGATCCTTTTTCCAATCAAGGTCAGATTCTCAGGTTCAGGAGGTTAGGATGCAGACATATCTTTTTGGATGCTAGCAGACAACTTGCTATAAAACCATAAACTGGTCTAGGAAAAAAAATATTTTTTATTCATCAGACATGTAAAACTGTAAACAAGATTTGGTTCTCATTAACACCAAGTCAAGATGGTCATTCTCTCCTGCCAAGAATATACTCAGTTGTAAAGGCACCAGACATTTTTCTTTTTTTCATGTGAAATATGGCTTAATCAGAATTCCTGTCTTTGGAGGGCACAGATTTGCAGTAATGCTACCAATAGCTAGAATGTTCATCTGTAAAGTCATGTGTTTATGATTCTGAACTTAATACTGAGTCATATAATGAATATTTAAATTTCCTGCTCATCTGACATGAAAATCTGACATCAATGAGATAGTACAAAATTCACAGACAGCCCTGACTGGGTGGCTCAGTTGGTTGGAGTGCTGTCCCAGGCACCAGAATGTTGTGGATTTGATTCCCAGTCAGGGCACATACCTAGGTTGTGGGTTTGATTCCCAGTCAGGGTGCATACAGGAGGCAACTGATCCATGTTTCTTTCTCACATCGATGTTTTTCTCTCTTTCTTTCTCTTCCTCGCTCTCTGAAATCAATAAAACATTTCCTTGAGTGAAGTTTAAAAAAATAAATGAGACTTATAGGTAAACCACTAAAAGACGCATCACCAAACTGGTTAATGAATATTGTTAATTCAAAGAATGCTTAAGATGAGCCACTGTGTACAACAACTTGACACATCCTGAAATACGATAGCTCATATAAGGAGGGACCTTGATAGTGGTTCCTCCAAATATGACGACAATCCTAAACATTTATGTGACCTTACCAATACCAAGTTGTGAAGCTGAAAAAAATTTCCTAAATCGTCACTAATAAAAACAAATTTTTGATCAACCATGCTAGAGGAAAGACTGAGTTATTTTACTATCCTCTCTATAAAAAATAATACCACAAAACTTTTAATATAAAAGATTTGATAAACAGTACACAGCAAAAGAAGTACCTTTTTTCCTAAGATTATTATAGGGGTTTGTCAGGCAGTTAATTTATTAATAAATAACGTTATTTTTCTGGGTTTTGTGATGGTAGTATTTATCAATATAAAACTTTTATTTTCTTATTCTGAACAAACGTATACTTTTGTATCCAATTTTGTATTCATAAATTCACCTTTCTTTCATTAGAGTCCCCCTTCTCAAGTTATAGCCACGTCATTAAACCTGCATCACCCCTGGGTCGGAGCCCTTCACTGTGAGTGTCTTGCTCCGTCAGCCAGACTTCTTCCTTGCATCCCTTTCCTTCTTCCCTGGCTCTGTGCCCACATACGTGCTTAGGTTGCTCCCAACCTGAGGAGACTTCGTCGTGGTAGTTCAGCCTCTTGCCTCTTGCTGCTGAAGAACGATGGTTGATGGCTCTGCTCTCGAACCCCACCCTGCCGCTGTCCTATTAAAACAACTCTTTGCAGGGTCATTACCATCTCCTTATCAATTGAAACCTTCTGCAACAGCTTTATCAGGTTCTAGTGTGCAGCGGCTCCCGCCAGTCCTGACACATGGTTCTGGAGCACAGATCTTGTACACTCCACTGTATCACAAGTAGTATTTGTCAGCATCATTTCCCCAAACGTCTGATGCCTGGTGCCTGGCACACAGGTGGGGAGGGAAGGGAAATAAATAAGAATTGAGTGCCAACTACGTTCCAGTCCCTGCACTGGGCATTTTCATACATTTTACTTACTTTCATATGCCTTTACTTAATTCCTACAGCAACCTGGGGTATGGATTATATTAATCCCCCCTTTTAACCAGTTACAAAAACAGAAGATGCAATCAGTTGGGAAATAGAAGTTTAAGTAACTTGCTTAGGATTTCACTATTAATTGCTAATAAAGCTGTGCTTAAACCCAAGATTTGTCTGCTTCTCTTTCAAGTCCATACTATCCACTAAGATTTTCTGCCTCTGGAGGGTGGGGATTACTTGGAGGGTGGGGATACGATTCTTTTTCAAACAAAATTGAACTGAGAGTGCCTTCCTCTTGAAGCTCTGTCTTCTTCCATTAACTTTGCAGATGCCCCACCTTCCTGAATCTTCTCTCTCTCCTGCTGCCTTCCCTAGCTTCTTATACTTGAATTCTGTCCTCACCCAGCTTCTCTCCATTCCCTTTTTTGCCTACGTCATCTGGTCATACAGCTTTAGCGCTCACTTCTTGGAGAACGGCCTCACATGGAAAATTGCTACTTGGGCTTTCTGGTCGAACTCCTAGTCTTGTTTTTATAACTGTTTATTGTATTGCTCCAGCCGGGTATTCTGCTAGGCTCTCTGTCTCCATGTAACCCAGCATCCTCTTCTTTCCTCTCCAAACCATCTTCTCTTGAATTCTCATCTTCCTAGTCCTTTCTACTTTAACCTAGGGGGAGGAGTGTCATCATCTTTGTCTCTTTTCTGTTTATCACTCCTTTCGGCTCATCCAACAAGTGTTATTGGGTATTTACTATGTGCTTGGCACCATGCTAGGCTCTGGAAATTCACTGGTGAACAAGACAGATAGTGTCTCTGTCCTCGGGAAGCATATGTTCTAGTTGTAGTCTGTTGATGTCAACTCTCCTGTGTCCCAGCCTTTGCCTTGTCACTGTCCTTTTCGTGTTCACTTGTAGAAGTTCTTTATTATTCTGGTTCTGAGTTCATTGTAGAACTGCAAATATCTTCTCCCAATTTGTTGACTGACTTTTCATTCCCTTTTAATGAGCAGATGTTTACAATGTTCATCCAAGTACAATTTATTGATCCGTTCTTATGTGGATAGTGATTTTTAAATTCTGTTCTCTTCCAAAAATCCTTACTTACTTCAATCATTTCAGTATATATTTTAAGTACTGATTTTTGGGTTTACTGAACTAGATTTCGAAGTGTGGGACCTGGGGAATCCATCTATCTTAAAACTCCTATAAGTACAGATGGCTTTTAAACACATTAAAAGTTTTCAACTTTATTTATAATGAGTGAAATGCAAATTATAACCACAATGAAATGTTATTTTTTTCTCATCTAAAATTCGTGTGGATCAAAATGTTTTATGACACACGGTGTTCGCTTAAGATGTGAGGCTTTTCGGACATGGTTGGTGTCTGTACAAACAAGTGCAACCTCTATGAAGAGCAGCTTAGCAATGCCCATCAAACCGGAAACACACACACGCGCCCTTTGATTTGCCTGCCAGTTCTAGGAGTACACCCTGCTCAAACTCACGCTTTTGCACAAGGAAGCTTGTTACATGGGTGTTTACTGCAGTGTTATTCATAATAGAAAGATAAGAACAATTATCTAAATACCCATCAATAGCCACACAATGAAATATTAAGTCAGGAAAAAGGAGACAGTTCTACATGTACAAATATGGAGAGATACCACGTAAGTGTAAAAAGAACGTTGTAGAACAATATATTTAATTTCTTACCAAATGTGTAAACATAGATTACGTGTGTGTGTGTGTGTGTGTGTGTGTGTACATCTATACCTATATATGCTAGTGTATCCAAATATTCTTATTGAAAGAAACAAGAAATTCAGGTACAAGGGTGGACACTGGGGCTGTACCTTTTCTACGTGGTTGCCTTTTATATACCACGGGAATTTGTTCCCTTTCTTTTTTAAGAGCTCCCCAGGTGATTTGGTTGGTCACCATATATCTCAGGTGAGGAGCCCGGAGAGTCTGGGCGCAGGGATTGCTCAGGGCTCCTTCCCAGCAGGCAGTCATCCCCTCTCTTCTCTGTCTTCCTGCCGTGGCTTGGCTGAGGGCTCTTCACAACCAGTCTGTTCTGCACAATTCTTGCCTTCTGCCTGGGAGCTTACCATGAGCCAGACACCCCTCTCTGAGGTTCTGGGTGGGAGGGAGAAGCCTCACGTGCTGGCCACTATCCCCTCCTGCCCTCCCTGAGGGTGATCTATGGCTTGTCAGAGGTGTGGGTTCTCGCCACTTGCTGAATAAAAAGCTTCTTTGTTCTTGGGAGTGAAAATAACCCTAAGATAAATGCTGGGGCTGGAAGAGCTCGGGAATGTTGGTCTGCAGCTGCCCCAAGGCTCCTTCTGCAGCAGAAGGTCTGAGGCTGGGGAAGAGAAGACTGTGGCCACAAGTCCTCTGAGAATTGTGAGCCGTGGCCCCTGAAAGTAGCTATGGGCTCTTCTCAAATGCACCCCAGCTCCCGGCACCTGCCTGATACCTGCTTGCATGGTCAGTAACCTGTCAATCCATGCAAGCTTCCCATCTCTCATTGCTTATTGGGTATTTGATGACCAACCTCCCCATAACCTCTTCTTATTCCTCCTCACCTGGATGCCACCCTCTGCACCCCTCCAAAAACTCCCTTTTGGCTTCCCATCCCTCTCCTTTCCTACTTGCACCATGGAGCCTGCATTTCATTTCTCTGGCTGTTGTGGGGAAAGGGTGCAACCCAGCTCTGCCTCTGGCTGCTGCAAACCCCATAAAGTTCAGGGTATGACTCTTCCATGGACCATAACCTCCTCCCTTCCCTAATCCGGCTCAGGCAGGACTGAGTTGGGGGATGCCGGAGCTGCCAGGAGAGGGGTAACGGGAGGAGGGAGGGTTGTTTCAAGTTTTTAGTAGTCTGAAAATAAAGCCACAGACAAAGTTTGAGGCTGTTTATTTTTCACCTTCATTTGTAAGGTTTAACCCAGGAACTCTGGGAGGTAGTCTAAGAAGGGCACAGACCCACAAGGGACAAGCAAGGGTGAGAACAGCATCAGAGTCCTCCAGGAAAATCAGGGACTGTGATCCCCCTACCCAAACCTAGTCCTGGCTTAGAAAAGAGGAACTTGGGGGCAGGGGATGCTAAATCAGAGTCACAGAAAAGACTTAAGAGAAATCTTCGTAGGCCAGGACCCAGTCCCTCCCTTTGATAGCATGGTTTGTCGGGCGAGGCTTGGTGGGAAGGGGTGGGACAGGGTGGCAAGGAGGGGGTGGGCATGACGGTGCTAACAGGCCACCATCCGTCCAACCCTCTTATGTCCTGGGTGAGAAAATGGAAGCACAGAGAAATCCAGGACCACATGGCCAGCATAGGGATGGGCAGGCCCTGTCCTTGCACCTGTGCTTTCGTTTGTTCTTATGGGGTCTGCCAGAGTGGGACACTTGAGGAACAGGCTTTGGAACGGCCTGGACCTAAGGACAAGCAGTCCAAGGTGACAAGGAGAGCTCTCCAGCCCCCACCTCCCTCCCCACAGTGGGGCAGGTGCTCCAGTCCTAGGGGCTTTCTCAGAGCCCTGCAAGGGCTCCTGTAGCAGGGACACCTTAAGGCAGGAAGTGCCAATTCAATCTGTCACAGCCCCCACCCAAACGCTTGATCAGCTTTGCTTCTCTTGGGCCGTATTAATCTGGACTGGACGAGGTTTAGGATGCATCATGGTTCTCTGTGTGTGTAGGAGAACAGAAGAGAAAAAGGGGTAAGGATGAGAATGACCACCTATTGACTCCTGTGTGCCAGATCCCAGGTAGACACTTAGTCTGTGCAATCTGATTGAAGGCTCACAACAGCACTTGGAGTGGATATTATTGCTGCCATTTTACTGAGTCTTCAGGAGGTCCAGTGACTTGCCCAGGGTTCCATGCATGGGAGATTGTGTGTGGGAGACTGATTCCAGCTGTGTCTGGCTGCGAACATATGATGCCTACCTGTCATAAGCAGGCTGCCCTAGTGTATGCTGGATGCTGCCTAATGAGAGCTTCAGGCCTGGGTTAACCTTTGGGCAGGGTGTTGGGAGAGCGCCCAGTTCTGTGGATGGAGCTTTAACAAGCCAATCAAAGCATTCCTAGAGGCACCAGTCAAATTTCCCAGAGACCCTGGAGGGTTGGGCTGCCCCAACCCTGACCTCTGCAACCTCCTCCCACCTGCTCCCAGGTAGGGATTTCTCATGACTCCTTGCTGACTCTTGCTGCCTGCCTACCCCACACCCAACCCCAAGCCCCCAGGTCTGGGCTGGTGAAGGGCTGGCTTTGTGTTCAGTTGCTCAATAATCTGTGAATAGATAAATGAATTTCCAAGTCTTGCCCTGGATCCAACCAGAACTCACCAGCATGGGTTTTAATCACATCTGTGTGATTTGTGCATGCTGGGCAGAGGCCTGGGGGTAGGCTGGGAGCTTCAAGTTAAACTTTTCTAGACTAATAACTATTCCTCCCATTACAACTTGCTGCCCTTGCCTTCCCCTGCCAGCCCCCCAGGACTTCCCCCACAACCCCCTTCCCTGGCTTTCCTCTCTCTTTCACTCAGGCTGACATCACACTCACATTTTCCAAAAATTCCCCAAATTACCCACAGTCTTCTTAGCTCCTGCTGTCGTCTGGAATTACACATCCTAGACGCTGCCCCCTGTCATTCCCTCCCCCCAGCTCCCTGAGCATCAGGACTCCTGAGCTCTGGCTCCTGGCTGGCCTGGGTCCTCCAGCTCAGCCTGGCCTGGCTGTGAAGCAGCAAGGTGGGGTCTGAGCCCCTCAGGAGCTCTTCTTCTCACCTGCTCCAGGGGCAAGGGGATTGCTGGAAGAAGTTCAGCAGTGGCTGTGTGTGTGTGTGTGTGTGTGTGTGTGTGTGAGAAAGGACAGGCTGGCTCTGAGAAACCCCATTATGTGAGGAGGGGCTGGGTTTTGCTGAAGCCCTGATAGGTGGGGTTGAAAGCCCATTGTTCCATGGGAAAAGCCCAGGGTTGGGAGTCAGAAGACCTGAGTTTAAGCTGTGGTTCTGCCACTTATGGGTGCTTCACTCTTACTCTGCTCAGGTAGCCTTCTTGCCTCAGTGTTTACCTCTGTTACTTGGGACTGTGCATTTTCCCAAAAAAGGCTGAGGCAGCATTTCCATTCTCATGTGTGCTTCTAGAACTTTGCCACTTTCCTTTATGAGGCAGAGGTTGTGTCCCCTCCCTTTGAACTTTGACAGGTCTCTGTGATGGCTTCAACAAATCAAATGTGTCAGGATGACTCTGGACTTCCTAGGCTAGGTCATAAAAGGCATCTCTCTCTGTCTGTCTCTCTCTCCACAGGGAACTCAGCCACTGCACTGTGAGGAAGCCCAGGCCACGACGTTCTGACTGGGAGTCCCAGCTGAGGACTCAGGACAGCCAGCCCTGATGGCCCAGTGCAGGAGTGGGGAGAGCCTTCCCACGATTCTGACCCTCTGCCCTCAGGCTGCCTCAGCTGGTGCCGAATGCAGCCGAGAGGAAGGGCTTCCCCACTGAGTTCTGCACAAATTGCAGATTTGTGAGCTAGAGCAATGTGATTGTTTGAAGTCGCTAAGTTTTGGGGTGGTTTGTGACACAGCACCAGATATGTGTAACTGGGTCATAATGGTATGCCCCACAAAAATTGTGAGGGTTACATGAAGAGGCCCCTGGGGCAGTGCTTTGTGGAGCCTGTATAATATGACAGTGTCATCCTCATTGTGGTCGAAGAGCCCCAATGTGTATGTCCAATGCATCGTGTGTTTGTCTATAATATGGCAAGCGCTGGGTTGTTAGATGGTCCCACCCATCATTCACTTAATCCTTACAGCTTCTCCATGCCCCACACCCTCCTACCTCCTCTCACCCAGCTCAGGCAGGTCTGAAGTGTTGTTGTAAGGTCTAACATAGGCGGGTTATTATTGTTTTCACCAATTTGGAAACGGGAAAATAGAGACACGGCTAGTTTAAATCCAGGTGGAACTGGATCAAATTTAGATCCTGGTGTGGCTTACTACAAAGTTTTTGTTCCTCATTCTCTAGGAGCTAGGGTGGGGACAGTCACCCAAGGAAAATGGGGATACTACGCTATTTCAACAGGTCCTGGTTTGGGAAGATCTTTCTGCTTGCTTTGTTTAATTTTATTTTTATTTCAACAAACATGTATTGAGCACCTGTAATGAGATAGTGTGTTAGGTAGACCCCGGATGCACAAGACCACGGCCCCTTCTTAGAGGAGCTTTCGGTTTCTGAGGGAAACGGGTACTTCCTTGTTACCCAACCTTGGGCAAGCTTCTCACCATCTCTCAGTCTTGGTTTTGCCATCTGTACAATGGGAATGATTGTCGAACCCATCTCATGAGGTTAGTGTGAGAATTACATAAGGTATAATTTCACTTAAGGCATCATGTGCATAGAAAGGACTCAATAAATATTAGTTTTTATAAGTATTCAAAGAAAATTTTACACTATAATGTGATATATGCCAAAGTAGAGGGGAGCATAAGTTGTTATGGGAGGAGAGAAGAGTAAGTAGTTATCTCCTCCTGGGCTGGGGGTTGGGGCGGGTAGTCCAGAGGAGCTGGTTTGTATCCTGGGACTTCAAAGGCAAGTGGAAGTAGCAGTGGTCTGTGGAAGGACACTGTTTGCTATGCCTGGGAGGCAGAGCAGCCCCCGGTGGCTGGAGCACAGGGTCCTGAGGGAGTCAGTTGAGGCAGGTTGGAAGGGAAGTCACTATCAGGCTGTATATGGCGCTGGCCAACTGTCCCTGGACTCAGGCCAGAGACTCCCACTCAGGCTTGGAGATGAGGCTTTAAGGGGCAAATGCCCAGGAGGAGAACCCCAGGCTCCAAGGTGGACAAGTTTTGAAGGCCGAAAGAGTTGGGGAGAACAGTGAAAGCCCAGGGTATCTAGTCCTAGGCCAGAGGGCTCAAAGGGAGGTTGGTGTTTCAAAGAGATACCTTCGCCCCTGTCAAAAATCTGCTCGGGGTGAGTCCTACTGACTCTCAGCTGACCAGATCAACAGAATCTGCTCTTGCCAGCAAACCACCAAGCCCCCTCACCCAGAAATGTCCCAGAAATGTCCCTGCAGATCAGTAAGTGGCTACTTGGGGAAATTCACTGCAGGAGGCCCAAGGCCTGAGGGTCTACAAGGGGCTTCCTGGCTGGTACCTCTGGCCCCAGGGAGAGAAGCCTCCATAGGAGCCTTGGGCAGGCTCTGGGCTCTGAGTGTACAGAGAACAGCTGCTTTGGTTTAAATATTAATAATGCAAAATGAAATATGTGTGGTGCCCAGCGCACCAGAGCCCAGCCAGTGTGCATTGCATCTAATGTCCTGCGTACTCGGGTTTGGAAAAATGTGGTCAGTGAATTTAATATACTTTTTGGCAAAGGGAAAACGACAGTTAACTTTTCTCCGGAGCCTCACTAAAGTGGCTTTTCTCCCTGGAAAGCCAGGAGGGAGAGTGGTTTCACCCCATATGCCAGCAGGCCTGCTGCCCGAATTCTGTCAGAGCCCCTCTGCTCTGCCCACCTTGACACTTGCAGGGGATTCTGGAGGCTACAGAGCACCCCATTGCAGGGGCCGCGGATAGAGAGGAATCAGGTCAAGATCCGGTGGGGACTGGGTGGGGCTGAAACCCCAGTTTCTGCTTGCTGGGGCTCCTCCCTCCAGGATGTTCTCTCCCTGTGTCACGCCCCCTTCTTGGGTCACTACCCCACCCTACCGCACCACCGTCCGTCAGAGGAGCTCATCAGGAGAAGGTCATTGTCCCAGGACTCTCACAGGGCCCCTGAGGTTGACAACTGATCCAAGGTCTCCAAGGGCCAGTGCTTCGCTCCCCTCTATCCCACTGAGATTTTTAAGTCCTAGGGAGGTTCTGACAAGGCCAACATCCAGAAAGGTTTCCCCCACACGGCCTCCCTGTACCCGCTGTCACCAGGGCCTCTGTGGGCCTGTTCCCCTTCTCCAGCGTCTCAGACTCTGGCTTCTCTCTTGCCAAATGCCACAGCTTTCAATTGGCCTCTTGAAAAGTTAATAAATGCTCAGTGACATCACAGCCCCAGAGCCGGGGAGCAAGAAAGATTCCGAGGCCAATGTTTCTGAGGAGAAGTCAGAGGCTCTGGGTTCGCCCAACAAAGGCGCCCTGTGCAAACGTGGTCAGGGTAATGGCCACTGCCACCGCAGAACTGCAACAAAGCTGGCCCGGCTCTCCCCAAAGTCTACCTCTGATTGTATACAACTTGATCACGTTCCCAGTTAGAGGCCCGAGTGAATCATCAGGTGGAGAGAGCCCGGCAGTGGCCCACTCTGGGGGGCCTCCCAGGCTGCTGGAGAAACAGTCACACCAGCGCCCCTGGGGGGCAGAGGAGTGGGCTCCAGGCAAGACAGAAGTAGCCCAGCCTGGGAGAGGGTGGGAGCCGCAGTCACCCCAGCTCTGGGGCTCCAGCTGTGCCCCAGGCTCCAGCTCCCCCCAGCTCACCCCCTTGGCGCCCGGCCCTTGGGGAAGCTGAGAGAAAGTCTTGCCTGTTCTGGATGCCGCAGGCAGGATCAGCCACAGTGATCTCCTTCATGTGTCACTGCTGGCTGTAAGCGCTGTGTTTGGTTTGGCAAAACGGCTATTTAAATAGCAGTGAAATGTGTCACTGGAAAAAAATTAGCTCATGTTTCCTTTGCCATTTCTTCATGATTTCCATTAAAAGTGTAACCACGGGTAATAAATTAACAAGATCTGTAAAAGCGACCGTAGGAAACCATGGACCCAGAATTCTTATAAACTTCTAACCCATGATGCTAAAGAGCAAGGCTACTTGGGGGAGGGGGCCTTGGATTCCCCCTACTTCAGTTTTCTTTGTGCCTGATTGCTACTCCCTCCCCCTCAAAATGGGCGAGGAAGCCCTCCACTTCTTTCAAGGGTTGCTGTGGTTATGGAGTGGGGGTGGGGGGAGTCTTCCTTTGGAAAATCCAGAGCCTTGGGGCACTGCTTTGCTTGTCCTGTTTCATGCAAACAAAAAAGCAAGAAAAAGAACTAAAAAGTTACTTCTCTAACAAAGTGTAATCTCCTTTCACCAAGTTGTACCTCACCTGGTCCTAACCACAGCCCAGTTGTTGAATTTGCAACTCCTTGTGGAAATCAGACGTTTTCCCGTGGGTACAGGATAGCCCCGATGTTGAATTTATAGCTCAGTTCCTCAGCTAGGGACGCTGAGGTCAAAGGAAAATGTTTGCCTTCAGCACAAAATCCAATACTCAGTGGATGGATAGGAGCAGCACTTTCTGATCGCTGCCATCCCCCCCCCGCCCCCACACACGTGTGTGCTTGTTTGTGTGTGTTGGGCTGGGGGCAAAGGATCCCTGTAGGGTCCTGAACGTTTCTCTGGAGACAGTGGGGTAAAAAGCTGCTCCCCAGGAAGGCAGCCCTGAGGAATGTGTTTGGTTTGACACATAAGAGCTATGATGGTGCCGAAGGAGTGTAGAGGCAATGCTTCACCCCAGGACGGGAAGGTGGGGGACAGGGCCGAGGCAGCGTGTTCACACGGAGCTGGGGCAAAGGACAAGGAGAGTGTGTTGCTGTTACCCAGGGCCAGAGGAGTAGGGCAGAGGACTGGGGGAGTGTGTTTAGCGGCACACACGTGGCTGGTGAGGCTGGTGAGGCTGGTGAATGGAGAGGACTGACGGAGTGTGTGGAGTGTTACACATGAGCTGGATGAGCAGGAGGGACTCGGGGACTGTGTTCAATGTCGCACCCAAAGCTGCAGGCCTGGGGGAAAGGACTGACGGTACCATTCAGTGCTGCTCACAGGTCTGGGAGAGCGGAGAACAGAGTCGGGGTAGAGGGAATGTGGGAGCAAGGTGGTAACCAGTGACCTCCTTTTGCCTCTGGTCCCCTGTCCTGTCCTTCCTCAATTATCCCTTTCGCAAGTATCTCAGCCCCCCTTTATCAGTCTGTGACTAATATGGGACTGTCCCTTGGTCTCTTGTTAGATAGAAGATGGGGTGCAAAGGGGGATTTTGTGTTGTTTTCTAAGCCCTAGGACATCCTTTGTTCCCCTGAGCCCAACCGCTTTTGCATATTAGCCCGTGGGGGTAATAAGAAGGAGGCCATTTTTTTTTTCCAGGACAGTCCCTTTTCCTGGAAGGCAATGGTGTGGAATGTGGAGGCTCAGAATTCCCTTAGTTACAATGGAATTAAAGAGGGACTTGGCATCAACTCTTCCTCACTGATTTGCATTAAGACCTTGTTTTGTTTTTCTTCAGGGTGGGCTAGGCAGCAAAATTATGCTTCATAAACTGACTTTTGTCTTCCTCAACATTTTATTTAGCACAGGTTCACTGTGGAAATTATAATTTCACAAGCCAATAGGATACAAGATAGTATCTCTTAATAGGCAAAATAAAGAAATAACATACTCCAAACGAATGACACATTAATCACACTAGCTTTCCAAGCAAAAGGAGATAAGGGAATAAAGTCCAAACTTAATACGAGGTACACTCTTTTATATGAGGAGGCCCTGGTGAGAGAGAGTGACCAACCAAGAGCTCATTTTCAGCTGCCAGAACAAAAGTAAAAGTCCCCTGTTGCTAGAGTGTGTTGCTAGGAAATGAAGACTTTGGTGTAGGAAGGCAGGCTGACTTCCTTCTGGGGCTGCTTATAGAGAGTAACCCTTACCATGGGGGCAGCTAATGCCACAGGGGTCTTTGGAGAGTTTTTAGGTTAGAGGAGAGTTGCCTCACCCAAACAGAAACTCTCAAATAGTCCTTACAAACTCTCAGTATTTATAGTCTACACGTCTGTGTCTCCACATGCTCTTATCCATAAGCCCACAGGGGCCCCTCAGCATCTAAATAGAGTGCTCACCAAGGGCAGTGATGAGATGATGACATCCTGACGCCACTTACTCCATCCTTACAGCAAAACGACTTGACTTCTAAAAACAACTTTTTTGGATCTTTGTCATAAACAAGTGGATTAAGTCAACTTCACTTTAGTCATAAACAAGCAGATTTGAAATCATATTTGACCAATACACAACAGACCTCTCTCCTCCTCTTCCTCCTCTTGCCCCCCAGTTCCTACACCTTTCATCCTGTCCACACAGACGTCATCCTCATCGTCGCTAGCACCTTTTCTCTGGGGGCCTCGGGCTCTCTTTGCTCATTCTTCTCTGTGAAGCCCAGGTGCCTAGCTCCTTGATAAGGACAATGGTATGTCGCCCTCCCCAACCCCTTCTGGGGACCTGGAACGTAGAGAGGGTCCTTCTCCGATAGCTGGAGGCTGAGGGCTCTGCCAAGGCACCTGCTATAATGAAGAAGAAACATCTGCTTGTTTTGTTTACATCTCATCCAGATGTTTGGGTGCCATGTAGATGCAGCCTGTGGGTCGTCTGAATGCTGTGGCTGAAAACTGAGCTGGGAGGCCAAGAGGGAGGGCCTCCGAGCTGGGAAGGGATGGGGCTGGGAGGCAGACACTGCTTGGGGGTGGGAAGGAGGCAGGAAGGGGAGACATGGAACTGGGGGCGGATCACAGCCGTGGCAACAACTGGAACAAGATTCTCCATAAACATTGGATCTGTTTACAAAGCCATGAGTGTAGGGAAGCACTTGCCAAATCGTGATTTTAAAAAATTGTCCTTCATAGTGTTTCACACCACTTACCAGATGCTGAGCAAGAGCCTACTGTGTGCTCCACAGGCCCATCCCAGGCTGCCTGCTGGGCCCCTTGCAAGCTCTCTGCACACCCATGTCCTTGGCTGTGACACAAAGAAAAGCCGTGATCCTGAGGCTCCAGCCGAGAAGACCAATTAACAGTGCTGGGCAGTGAGCATAAATCACCATGCTCCCCCTTTTCCTGGGCTCGGGGCTGGAAAGTATCAAAACTGCGCAAATACTTGGGATGTTTCTCTTTATTAGTGATAAAATATTGGACGTCAGCGTGTGCCGTTCCATGCACTGCCTCCGACAGTCGGAGCAGTAATTGTGATGAATAGGGGTCCAGGGGCAGGGCTGCAGGCGTTTAAGAAGGCTCTGTGGATTGAAAATATTAGGATTGATTAAAGGTCAAATACTTTATAAATTTATCAGGGCTGGATACGTTCTTTGGAGGTGGGGGCTCCCCTTCCAGCCTGTGGAAAAAGAACTCGGTATGGTCCGGGGCCCACCCTGCTCCTCCCCTCAGGCTCTGCCACATTTGCCCTACAACGCTGATGAAACTGGCAGATGTTTCCCTGTAATTCGTGTCCTTTTGCGTCTCCTGCCAGAAGACTGTTCAGCACAGACATCTGTGAGCAGGAGTCTGCCCATTTCTCACTGGAGAGAGAAAGGAGAAACTTCGCTCAGACTGGAGGATTAACTCAGCTGGTGGGACGCTGGTCACGGCCCAATCTCCGCCAGTGGGACCTCCGCCAGTGGAGGCAGAGGCCCCAGGGATCTGCTATCAGGAGTAGCTGGCTTTCTAACCCACCCATGGAGCCCTCTGGGCAAGAAACAGAGGCTGTGTGCCCATTCGGTCCCTTCCAGGAGGGTCTGACTTCCTGTTATTAGATGAAGAGATCTTTGTAACTCTTTGCCTGCCAGGAAGCACAGAGTGAGCCTCTGTTAGCCCTCACCCCCTCCTTGTGATAAAGTCCATTTATTGAACAAATATGTATTGAGGCAGAAGTCACTCTGGTGGTGGTGGTGGGGGGTGAAGCAGGGCAAAATAGATGAAAAAGCCCTGCCCCCCATGAGCTTATATTATAGGGAGGAGCAGGAAAATAAATATAAAAACTTATAAATTATATAATATATTAAATGGTAATAAGAGCTAAGGAAAAAAAAATAGAGGAGAGGAAGTAGGGAGGGCCAGTGGAGTGGAGGAGGGTGGCATTTTGGAACTGGTCAGGAAGGGCTCCCCAGGAGCTGGAGGAGCAGGCGTAGGTACTGGGGAAGACTGTTGACCTGAAAACATGCATGATTGTGCTTGCGCCCGAGTGTTTGTGCGTTGGCGGTCCTTCTCCCTTCCTTTCTGGAATTGAGTGTGGTACAAATAAAACCACGTGCAGAAAATGAGTGAGGTAGGAGAGAACCTGTTCTGAGAGACAGTTTGAAAATCCTAGACCAGAGATTTTTCACCCTTTTTCATCTCATGGCACACCTAAACTACTAAAATTCTGTGGCACACCAAAAAAATACTCATTTTTTGCTGATCTGTCCAGAAATAGGTATAATTTTGATTCATTCACACTGGAGTGCTACTGTTATGTTGGCTGTGGTCATTTTTTTAATTTGCCAGTGTAAGGGAAAAGAAGTCAGTGCCCCTGCCTAAATAGTCAGGTATTGCGTGGTTTGACAAGTCGTGCGGCACGCTGGTTGAACATCGCTGCCCTAGGCTAATGGCTTGCCTCTGAGTCATGTGGAGGGTTTATCAAAACACACAGTGCCTCCAGAGTGTCCGGTTCAGTTGGGGTCTGAGACTTCACAACTCTTGCAAGTCCCCAGGTGCTGCTGCAGGGACCTCCTCCCCACAACCCCTGCCCTGAACCAGCAGGGCTTGCTCTGGTCCCTCAGGCAAGGCTTCCTGGAAGACGTAAACGTGGAGAAAAGTTTGAGAAGAGGAACAAAGAGCAATTTTTTTCAATCTAGTTCTTGAGAGACAAGGGACAGTAAAAATTAAATCAGCCAGTGGGTGGAGATGAAGGGTGCCAGACTGCCCAAGGTGGGGGAATGGATCAGGTAGTTGAAGTTGAAGCTGATACTCCCCGTTCCTTCGTCTTGCATCCTGGGTGGGGGCAGAGAAAGAAGGAGCCAGCAGAGGAAGAACACTTGTCCCTGGACGGGTATGTTGGTAGACTTGAGCACGAGAAGGCAAGGAGGGGAAAGTTTGTGAAGTGTTCCTCCTCCTGGACCATGATAAACCTCTTAGCAATGGATACACATAGGCATCACTAAAGAAAGATGCTTTGTTCAATATGTTTAGAGCACATTGGGTTAAACAAATTTCTTTACTGCAGGACTTGCTCAGGTCTTGAGTACACAAATTTGCATCATTAATTTCCCCAGAGGAGGATCTAATATTCAGTGTTTCTTCAAGCTTTTTTACTGTAGAATCTTCTTTACTTTTTCATGGAGAATCTAATAAGACCGGTGTACAGTGGGATATACTTTGGAAAATACTGGCTCTTAGGATCAAATGGTTGGTCTCCTCCAACCCACACTGATGGTGGAAATGAAGAAATCCTCACACAGCCAAGAACTCAAAGGACATCTCCAGCAGCTCTTTGTTCTCTTAGAGACTTCTAGATTGGGTTAGAAGGCCCTCCAGCTGCACCCAGGATTTGATGCCCAATCTTAGGCTC
The DNA here is from genome assembly GCA_039655065.1 of Glossophaga mutica. Classification (NCBI taxonomy): domain Eukaryota; kingdom Metazoa; phylum Chordata; class Mammalia; order Chiroptera; family Phyllostomidae; genus Glossophaga; species Glossophaga mutica. Next base: position 144,299,530 of record CM077308.1, read on the forward strand.
CTATGGTTCTTTGAGGTGAAGCCCTGCACACCTGGGCTCCTGAATCTTACATATTTGACTTGAGCAGAACTGGGAGATGCCATTCCTCCCACAGATATCTGTGTCTTGCTTAAACATACTCCAACCACATGAAATGTATAGAAGCATGTGCTGTACTGGCTAGACCAGCAGAAATGGCCAGACAGGGTCTGGGTGCTGTACTGAATCTGACTGAGTGCATGGCTCATGCTTCTAAGTGGGGCCTGCAGAGCTGAGAAGGGGAGGGGCCTAGAGGCCCAGCTGTGTCTGGAGAACAGCAGCCCTGATATTTACGACTATGATGGTCCTTCTCTAGTGGACCTGCTTTGGAACATAAATAAACTTAATAGGCTTCAAATAATTATGACAACTGAGTTTAAACCCCAGACTGTGGTCTAGGGCAAGGGGTGTCTCTCTGTTTCCAGCCTGATTCTCTCCAGCCAATGCTCAGGCCTAAGTATAGTAGCATGGTGGACTGGGTGGTCTTTGGTGGCAAAGAACTGAGGTTGGGGGTGGCTTTGGGAGTGAATCAGAGGAAGGAGGTCCGTTCTTGCAGAATGTCCCAAGATGAAGTGTATTACTGACCTCAACCAGCCCCCAGGCAGCTGGGACAGATTCTGGATGCCGCTCCTTACCTGGTGGGGAAGAGGATCCTGTCCCTGGCCCCCTTCCCAGCCTTTCTCAGAAGCTCTGGCTGAGACATGGAGAATTATAAATTTGGTTCAAGGCACTGGCATGTTTTGAACACTTTCTATTTGTGGGACATCATATCATCTTGTAGGGAATAAAGACATTTGTCTCTAATGTGCAGCAAACTAGGATAAGGGGCAATAGTATAAACTTATAAAGAAAACGAAGGAGATAACAGATGAGATTAGTTCCTGTTGAGCAGAAAAGGGACTTTCCAGGAGAGGGAGAGACCAAAACAAAGGCATGATGATGGGAGAGTATGCGGAATGTTCCGAGAGTGGTACAGTAGGATGAAAGCATGAGCAGGAAAACATGTTGGACCCAGAGCCTTTCCTTTCATACTAAGGAATACCTTGTCAAACGAGCACTAGAAAGTCAGGCTGTGTTTTAATGTTTTAAAGTAATATGCACGTAGAATAAAATTTGCAAAAAATGTAAACCTGTATTTCGTGAAATGTCTCGTCTCCCTCCAGAAGCAACTGCTATTACCAGTTTCTTGCTCATTCTTTTAGAGACATTCCTTGTCTTTGCAAACACCTAGATGAATCTATCTTCCCAATACTTTTTAAACACAAATAATAATATGTCGTGTACACTTCCCTGTACTTGCTCATTATACTTAACCATGGGTCTTGGAGATATTTAGGTGGAGCACATTGTGTTCCGTAGTTTACTTAATAAGACTGACTGATGCTATTTGGTGTTTCCAGTCTTTGGCTATTTCTAACAATGGTGTAGTGAATATTCTTATTTGTAATTCACTTTATGCATCTATCTATAGATTTATAGACCTGGAATTGCTAGGTCAAAGGGCATTTGCACTTTTAATATTAATAGACTTCACATGAGAAAATTAAATGCAGGGAATGCTGGGGCTAGATCTATTTTAGGAAGACCTTTTTGGAGGCAACAGGATGATGGGAAGGAGGGGAAGAGACAAGTTTGGAGGGTGTTTTGTTCACACCAGGCGAGATATGATGAGGGCCAGAACAGAGCACTGGCTGAGGAATGGGGGGGCGGGGGGGAACAGCACAGGTGGAGGAGACTCTAGTAACTGATTAGATATGTCCACATGGGAGAGGAGAAATCAAGACACTCACAGACCCAGAGCCCCGTATGGGGAGGGGTTAACCAAGAGATAGAAAGAGTAGCTTTGATCAAATTCTTAAAAACTAGGAATGTGTCTGCATAGGTAGAAAGTGGAAATTATCACCTCAGGCGCAGTAGAGCAGGAAGAAGAATGAACTAAAAGAAGAGTCCTAATGGTCCCCTGGTGAAGGTTGATCAGACCCAGTATAGCTCCAGACAAACAAGGGGCAAGAGCATGGACTTTGGTGTCCTTGAGTTTGGAAGCCCCATGAGTTGTACTCATCAGTTTAGGAGTTTTGCCTGAACTAACAGGTGCCACATTTCAGTGGTTTAACATGATAGATTATTTCTAGTTCACATCACCATCCAACTGCAGGAACAGGGATGAGGAAGGGGCTCTGCTCCAAGTAGTTATTGAGGATCCTGGATTCTTCCATATTTAGATTTGACCCTCCTCTAGATCCTCAGCATCCTCTGAATTTGGCAATTGGGTAGAAAGAGAGATTTGTGGATGGGCAGGTTTTATGGGCCTGGAAATGACTTCTACCAACTTTCTATTGGTCAGACTTGAGTTGTATGGTTGCATCTAACAGCAAAGGATCCTGCAAGTGGCATCTGGCTGTGCACCCAGGAGGAAAAGGGACATGTTTGATGAACAACTAGCCAACTTTTGCCACCAAATTGTGTGTCCTGGGTGAGTCATTGAACATCCCAGAGGCTCAGTTTTCACCTCTGTGCAATGGGAATAATCACCCGATAGGTAGGATGATTGCGAGGAGTAAATGGGATCCACACGTAGATGAATAAATAAATAATCCCTGTAGTGAATATTTACACATATTCATAGTGTGTAATCTCCGGTTGCGACCCTCTGAGAGCAATTGTGGTGCTTCCCCTGTCTCTCTCTGCCTGCCCCAGGTCTACACAGATGGAGGAAAATAGTCTGTTTATGACTGACCTGCATCATTCGAGCCCCCGAGTAGATTTGTTTTCTTGAAATAAATCATTTGGTTTGGCTGACTCCATGGATCAAATTTGTGAGCTTATTTCCAAATCTCACTCTGCCTGGTCCGTGTAGACGCAGCGGCAACCCCTGCCAGACAGCTCCAGTACGAGCACATGCAAGCTGCAGAACGATTCTGGTTCATTCTTTCATGTTATTCCCACACTTCAGAAGTCTGGAGGGAAGCTGAATGTTTGCTGTTCTGGGATCATTTGAAGCCGGGCATGCAAAGAGTTCCGAGTCACTTTCAAGTCTGCCTGTAGGAAATCTTTCTTGGCAACCAGACAACTAGAATTAGTTATTAAAGGCATGTCAAATGAATAAAGACACCTCTGTGAGGAAAACCGCAAGAGCAGTTACTTTTTCTAATGTGAATAGGAGGCTAATATCAAATCACCTTTAATTTTCCACTCTTTCTGCGCTGTTTGGATGGTAGGTCAACTCCAATAACACAGATACAATGGAAAACCATTTCTGTTTTCATCTATCTCAATACATATGCCCACTGCAGATGTGTGTCTTAAAAGCTGGGGCCTGGAATTTAAATGAGTGCCTGCATACTGACGAGGCTGTTTCCTCCAGGAACGCTCTCCCAGATGCCAAGCCTGTGTTGCCCTCATGGGCTGCAAGAAGCCAACCAATGAAACAGAATAAAGCGTGCTCCTGTCTATAAACTACGTATCCCACAGAGCCCAGGCTGCAGCCTTTGCCAAAACCCAGGAGGGCCGTGAAGACCCAGCCATAAGGACCAGGGGAGAAAGTGGTGTAAAGGTGTCTTGAAAACATGGGCCTTCTTAATTCTCTTTTCCTTGTGGCTGAGATTTAGGGTCACTCTGGATAGATTTGTGGAGAGGGGAGCTGGTGACCAACAGGAAATGCTCTCTCGTGGTGAGGAGGCTCTGGAGTTGCTGTACTGTTTGGGTTCGAGCCTTGGTGCTGCTCTATTTTGCTGTCATAAAGGGCAAATTGTCCAGTTTCTCTTAGCCTCAGTTTTCTCATCTATAGAATGTGGGACAATAATACCCATCTCAGGGCTGTGGCATTAAATGAACTAATTCTTACAAAATACTTAGAACAAATATTTGGCAATGAGTAAACTCTCAATAAGCGTTGACTACTATGGCTACTATTATCAACAACATTATTATTATCCAGTGGGAAAAGGGATCCACTTTATATGTGGGGGCAGGGGCAGGCAGGAGGAGGGGGTCATGTGAGCCTGAGCAATATGGGCTTTATATGGAAGGGAATCTGGCTGCTTGAGAGAAAACAATTGGGCCCTTTAAGGTGGAACCACCTTGGAAGCTCTTCTGTTGGGTAGACATGATTTGAATTTTCACGGTCAAATGGTGAAGCTAACCCCACACAAATGTCCTCCTGGGTAGACAAGTCCATCCTCTGGATGCAGAGTTTTCACCCAGGATCAGGAATACAGAAACCATTGAACTGACCAAGCTAACTCCAGCCTCCTAGAAATTAACCCCCTTTATGGGTTCTGTGGAACAAGGCCCTGTTGAAAGCTTTTTGCATTTTGTGTATCTAAAAGATTTGGGTGGCTTTTTCTTAAACTAACTTTTATGGTCCGAGGGGTCATTTTCCAGCATTTATGCCCAGATCTAGGTGCAGGCCACTAGTGTGACCTTCCTGACCCTTGTTTTTACCTCCAGGTTAATGCCACCCCCTGCATCCCTGGTAGCCTCTGGCTGGGACTTGGCTCTCCAGCCTCCTCTCCATCGACACCAAAGGTGGATCTTCAGCCAGTCTTAGATCTGTGCCATGTAACTGCTCTAGAATGACAAAGATTCTGTCTTTGACCAAACTCAGGCTCCTCTGAACTGTCTTCTCAACTAGTTGCTGACTTTTGGGCTCCCGTGATTGTCTCTGCATTGTCCAGTTTTAGCAAGAATTCCGCTAACTCATTTTAGTCAGAATCTCCCACTCTTGATGTCTGATCACCCCTGATATGTGATTGGGTTCCTGATCCTCCACCATCCCTCAGGTAATGTCTGATCGCTCTGGCCTGCCTTTAGCAAGAATCCTGTTAGGTCACTTTTTCCGGAATCCCCCCTTATCCCTGATGCTTCCTCATTAATTTTTTATTCACTGACCCTCCCCACCCTGCTCCTTGGCTATAAATTCCCACTTTTCCTTGCTGTGCTCTGAGTTGAGCGTTCCCCACCCCCACTACAAAATCCCATGGCAGTAGCCCCCTCCTGCCTTACTGGCTTTAACAACTGTCATGAATATCTTTTCCTTAATAGGGGTTTCTGGATTTGTCCTGGGAGAGTTGAGATCGGCTGTATGTCGTGGTGCCCCAGTTTATAGATACAATTCATGGGCTGGGCAGGGGAGGATCTAGAATGCTCTCTGCGGCAGTTAGTGAAGTGGGACTAGGGGAAGCAGCCAGGGGATTCAAGAGAATTGTCAGCTCTTTTTGCCCTTGTTCTCACCATATTTGCTATTTTTCGGCACAAACTCTGTTCAATAATTGACTAGTCAACAACATGGCAGCCTGTATTATGTGCATAATTTCCCAGATCAGGACTTCAGGATGCAAATTAAACAAGAAAAAAGTGCCTTTTGTTGTTGTTGTTGTTTTTGCTTGCTCTATTCCCCCTTTGTTTCAAAAAAGGAACTAAGGTGGCTAGTTTGTCTTTGTGGAAGCCAAAATGAAGATGGAAATGGGAAAACTTTACTCAAATTCTGAGATATGCCATCTGTTGGAATGCTTGCCTTTGTGAAGCAAGGCAGGCAGTCTACGGACTTGACTTCTGAACTAATCGTGGTGCTCTCAAAGCCCAGCCTAAGGCCTCCGACACGTGCGTGCGCGTGTATGCATGTGTATGCGAGCACATGCCGATGAAGCAGAAAATGATATAGTAGAAGTGCCCGAGTGTCTGCTCCATGCCAGGCACTTTATTTCATTTACTCCTCATGACAAACTGAGGAGGCAGGTATTATTATTATCACATATGAGGACACTGAGGTTAAGAAAGGCAAGATAGTTCATCCAAGTTCCAGGACAAAGTTACAGATAGAATTGTGACCCAGGCACGTCTGCCTGACTCTGCAAGCTGAGCTCTTTTCACTTTGAGAAGGGAGCAGGTGGAAAGAGAAGAAGAGGAAGAGTTGGGGTTGGGGTGGGAGTCCAGGGAGGGGAGGAGAGAAGAGGCCCCAGAGATAGGGCCTAAAAGTCCTGGAAAGCTACAGAATGAAGCCTGAGTGACGGTACTAACTCTGATCCAGTACCCCTAACTCTCTCTCAGACACCCTACTTCTGTGCGTCTCTCCTCTCTTGTCCTCACCCCACTTCTCCCCCTCGTTCTTAACTGACAGAGACCGGACCTGTCGAGGTGACTGTCCGGCTGCTGCAAGGTGGGTCTCCTGCATCTGGAACTGGGCCTCCACAAGGTCAGTAGAGAGATCAGAACTCTGCTTAGGGGTCGCTGCCAGGGGAGGGGACAAGTCCCTCAGTCCCTGTCCTGACCTGGGTCACCTGTGCGAGGGTAGCTGGGGCACAGGGGTGCAGCAGGGCTGAATGTCCCTAGGGGTGTGGCCACCCTGCATTCCTCTGCCTCATTTCCTGTGCACCCTTGAGCAAGCCGCAGTGCAGACTCTTGGCTGCGGGTTCGAGCGGTGGGTTCTCCTTCGCCAGTTACCAGGGCTCATCATCCAGACGTGGCTGTGACAATGCGGCTCTCATCTTCCTCTGAGGGGACCCCGTGGGAGGGAACCCCCCCTCTCCCTTCCCCTTTGGCCCAGATCCCTTTTCCCAGGGAGGCACACAGTCCCCAGGAGGGGAGGCCTGTGAGCTTCCCCTGGCCTGGGAACCTCTGCAGACCTCTCCGCCCCAGCGCTGCTGAGCACGGAGCCAAACCAGGGTAAGCCTGTGCATATAGGGCCTCCATTTCAGATCAGATTCACAAATTTAATTTCCTATTCCTTAATTTAATTCTGCATTTTAGTTTTGTTTTTATTATTTACATGGGTTCCCTTTAATGATTCCAAATTGCTGCTGCCCTCTAGCAGTATTTTGTCTTAGGTTAACTTCTTGAAAACCGATCAGCGTAGGAGTTTATTCCGCACTGGATTTAGTTATTTTCTGAAACGAAGCACAATTAAATTATAATAATGAACATGCTCTTTAGAGGATTAATTCATACTAAGCAGGCCATGTGCTAGAGCTCACAGAAGAAAGGGCACGAGGACCGAAAGCTGTTTTTCCTGCCTAAATATGAAAAGTACATTCTACTGAGCAGAACAAATCAGCTAATGACATCCAGAGTGCTGGCCAGCCCCAGAGCAGCACGGAGCTGGCATCTCGAGTTAGCGCAGCCCGGGCGGATGCTGCTGCCTACCTACCCTCCCGGAGAAGGCTGGCAGCTGGGGTTCGCCTGGCTCTTTCCTTCTCAGTGCAGCTGATGGAGATCCCTGCAGACCTTCTAAATTCTACCGCAGGAAGCTGCAAGTCCCATGGCCTGCAGCTTCACAAGCTTCACCCTCAGAGCTTTCCAGAGCCCATTCATTCATTTGTTCATTCTTTCATTCAAGGAATGTCTTACCAAGTGAGTGGGAAGTCACGGCTGGGACTTCAGCAGAGGTAGGACGTGACCTGAGTTACATGGAAAGGTTTCTGGCTGCTGGCTGAAAATAGGCTTTCTGGGGCAAAGTGGGGTGGGGTGGGTGGAAGATGGGAGACCTGTCAGGGGGCTAATAGCTTAGGCCTCTAAAACTCTAGCCCAGGTCCCCCCACACCATGTTCCCTGTACCTCCCAAACTGCTAACTAAGTTCAGGCCTCACAGCCAGGCCTGGAGGCTCAGAGCCTCCTGTAGCCCCTGCCTCCCTGAAGGACCAGAAAAATAGTTTTCAAGCAGCTGTGAGGCAAACCCAGAACTATTATTCCTTGCTTGGCCCCTCTCCACACCTCCCACTGACCCATGGACCAGAAGGCCAGAGCCTGCAATGCAAAGAGGCTTCCAGGCTGGGAACAGCTTTGCACTGTTCCTTTGGTTGTCTCAGGCTCCTCTGAGAGGGACACCCTTTCAGCTAGGTAACTGACAAAGTGACGTCAGAAGGCCTCTGTTGTGCAGCTGCCACAGAAATAGGACAGATCAAAGCCAGAGAGGACCAACATCTGTGGCAACCAAAGCAAGGAAGAGGTACAAGCAAACCAAATGAATAAATAAGCAGATGAATGATTGATGGGTGGGGGGGGATGAATGATTAATGAATAAATGAATGATTGATGAATAAACAAGTGTACGGCCTAGAGCCAGCTCCTCCTCTCTGCTCTTTGAGTGCATTTTCTCCTGGGAACTGAGGAATAAAGATTCTCCCATGGTCCTCACCTCTAGATTCCCTGCTGGCATTGGGATGGCAACACTTCTGACCCCAGAGGTGGAGGACGCTTTGGCCTAAGAGCAGGGGGCCTGGGGCTGCCGGGGTGGGTTGGAGGAAGGTGGCCCAAGCAGTCGGGCCTGAGATGGCAGGTGGTTGGGGCAGCCTGCAGGGTCTGAGGGAGGAAAGCTCTGAGGATCTCCGAGGAGGGAACGGTATGAGTGTGGGGAGAAAGGGTGTTTTAAAAAATAGGTTTTATTATTATTCAGGTATGGTAAGGCCAGCAGATCAGGAGATGCTTGCCATTAAAAAGATAGTTGGTTATACTGATAGATCCCAAAGAAGGGGGCAGGGCACACCATGGGGGTCACAATGGGGAAGCAACAGAGTTGATCAGGAGGCAGAGGGAGTGAGAGAGAAACATGGTCAAGAGCTTCCGTTACAGTTTCCACAGGAGGGGCCAGTGAAGCAGGTTCAGCGGAGTTAGAATTGGACAGTGTGAATGATTTCAGCTGGCTCTGGGGCACGGGACTGTCCCTTAGCTCTCTGGTCCCTGGCCTGTGTGGGGATTAGGGCAGGGGGATAGTGATCCGGGAGGAAGAACTCTGATAAAGGAGGTGGTTGAGAGTTTGACTCTGGATTGGTTGGTTTGCATTTGAAAGGCATATGGGCAGGTGTGTCCCTCACTTTCTGCAGGGGACTAGCTGACCCTGGGAGGGGCAGTTCCTCCTGTGTCAGCACAGGCCCAGATATCAAAGCATCAAGAATATAGAAAATAAAAAGACATGCTTAATACAGAAGGAAAGAAGAGAGATTTTTTTCCCCCTAGTCCCACTCTAGACATTTCTATAGATGCTGGGCCTCGGCTTAGTCTCACTCTAGGGCCTGTTGGGATAGAAAAGTCCATTTCAACGGAGCCTGTGGCTGCATTGTCCCAATAGGTAGGAAGACTTTGGTACCTAAAGTTTCCAGAAACTTTCCTCCAGGAGGCAGGCTGGTGTGACAGATTCAGCTCAGGCCTAGACGAGCCCTCCACGGCCTTGGCACTACCCAGACACGTGATGTGCCCCTACTCCTAGAAGCTCTTGTCTTCCAGGGTGCCCAGACCCTGGTGCCTTGCAGGGGAGGGGAAGGGTTTGAGGAAGCAATGTTTGGAGACCCTAGGTCCCATAGTCCCACTCAATTTTGGAGGAAGGTCCTGGCAGGGAACCCACCACGGAATCTAGACTGAGTTTGGAGTCAAAAGACCATTCAGAAGAGTATGTGTGTTTCACTGTATTTTCTGAATTTTAATATATAATCATAATAAAAATGGTTCCCATGTATTGAAAGCTTACTAAAGGCTAGACGTTGGGCTAGGAGCTTTGCATTCTTCATGTCATTTAATTCTCTCATCAACCCCAGGCTCGGTGAGTGGCTGACTCAGAATTGCACCCAGATGGGCCAGGGCCCCTTGGAGTTGCAAACTGAGGGGGCCTCTTCTAACCACCCTGCCGATCTTTCACTCCTCCGACCTGCTGCTTCTCAACCATTTGGGGGCTGCAGAGCCCCCTAAGCGTGTGATGAGTGTAGAGCTTCTTGCTACAAAATGCACATTTTCCATTTTGCACATTTCCCAGGAAATTTCAGCGGTCCACAGACCGTCCTGGTGCTCACCAACTTTGCTTTGGCATTTGCTTTGTGTGGGGACTGTTTTTCTTTCTCATAACCTAAAGGCAGAGGGCAACCCTCAAGGCCCCCAACATCACCCCAGTGGGGAATGGAATCAGTCAGGACAGGTCAATCAATGAAAGCTCACTGCGTGCTCCTTCCATAATTGCATTCCTGCCTTTTCATCCTAACAGCTAGCACTTAGGGTAATTGCATTCCAATAAGGCTCCCGGGTCTGAGGCCTCTGGGGCCTGCCCTGGAACCTGTTGACATGCCCTCTGCTTCCAGAGGGGTTCTGGAGACCCTTTTAAAATTCTTCTCTGTTGTCTTTGCTATAAGAGACAAAGGACTTTGTAATAGATCTTGTTGTCCAAAATCCCATTTTCTTTACCCATCCACATGAGCCCTGGAGCCAAGGAGGCTTCCTCAGTCCAGTGCTGTGTTTCAGAAGTCAAAACAGCAGCACCTATTATTCTAAGTGACCTTTGGAAACCCCTGGCTTTGGAGTGGGGTGGCGGAGGCCACCATCAGGCCGGGCAGAACCTGCTCAGGATTTAAGAGGGAAGGGCTTGGGCACTCCCTCAGGGGCTGGGTATTGTGCTTCTCCAAGCACCCCCAGCCTTACTCATTTATTCCTAAGATTTGTGGAATCCTCCTTAAAGGGCTTCTCCTCCTGTGCAAAGAAAACTCACAATACAAGGAAGTAGGAATTTCCCAAGAAGCAGGGATATTTCCTGAATCCAGAGAGTTTTATTTCCAGAAATATAACTTCCTCTAAAGAAGGTCCATGTGTTCTCCAGAAGTAATGAAGTCCATACAATGAACAGAAAAAGTGCAGGGTTCGGGGTGATTTGAGTTTCAATTTCCCAAATAGACATGGCTCCTATTCTGGCTCCCACAAAAGGAAGGAGGTGTAAAGTGGAGAAATCCATTCTTTGTGATAGGACTTACAAATGCCCCTTTCCCCCACCGCAGCCCCTGAGGCTTCTTTCCTGCGAAGAAAACTCTCTTCTGGGGCTCTTCTTCCTCTGGGTTTGAACCCGAAGAAGCTCCATGAACCCGGCTCCCTTGTGCTGCATCTTCTGGGTTGAGAGTTGATTCCCTCATCCCTGCTGAGACCCCTTCCTGCTATTCCTTAGACAAAATGGATTGTTTTGAGATGAAAACGTTCTTGCTGGAGGAGGGAGGAGAGATGTGTTGAGTATTCTTGGGTGGCTAATCCCTCCTCCAACATTATAATCCTTGTGGCTGGTCTGCGGTTTAGCAGGAGCATCGCCTTTTCAGTAAGGCAGGCCAGTGTTGGAATCCCGACTCTGCCATTCACAAGCTGCGTGACATCGCACAAGTCGCTTCACCACCTGGCATCTCAGTTTTCTCCTGTGGTGTGGTGGGGGGAGAGGGGGTAAAAATGACCTCGGCATGTGAAGTACAGCGTAGGGAGTATAATCACTAATATTGTAGTAAATATGTATAGTACCCGGTGGGTACTAGAATTATTGGGTGGGATCACTTTGTAAATTCTGTAAATGTCTAACCACTATGCTGTATACCAGAAACTAATATAATATTGAATGTCAACTGTAATTGAACAACAAAAATTAAAAGAAGAGTTGACTTAACGAGGTTGAAATGAAAGACATAACATTTGCCAAGGTACCTGGCATCAGGTACTTGATTTCCTTTCTTTCTTTCCCTATGTGGAGGCACACATTTCTAACATTTTGTACATGTTAGAAGGCACTAGGGTTGCTCTCTCTCTGTACTCTGGGGACGGCGCTTCTCCCCAGCCTGGCCCCCTCCTCCCAAATTCCATTCTTTTTTTCCTAATCACTTCCCTACCTACAGCAGATAGCCTGATCTGCGAATCATCATTGCTTTCGCCTTTCCCCAGAGCACTTGGTTCTCACTGACAGGCTTGGCATCCCTCTGTGGTTCACAGCTGTGGCCAGGGCGGCCTCACAAAAGGGGACACCCACGAACAGGTCAATTTGTCTACCCCTGCCTCCTCTGTTCAACACCAGGGTCCTTACCTCCAAGTCTGTTAGGGCTGCCGCACACTTTCCGTGGGTGGGGAGAATGCAGACTTTTTATATCATGGGATGGGTCCTAAATGGGTACCCTGGGCCTCCTGGGAATACGTGGGAGCCTGTGGGCCTGAGCGATGCGCACACCCTCCTCTCCGAGGCCAGGCCGCTGCCATCGCTTCCCTGTTAGCGTTGCCCTTGCTAGTATCACGACCATCAGGCTCACCCTTGCCATCTGCACCCAGCACCCTAATCAGGACTATCTGAGCCTCAGGGAACTAACACCCTAGGACAGCGACCAAACATTCAAAGAGGACCCCAGACCCAGAGCCGTGATTTTTGGGTGTGTTTTGCCTGCTTACAGGTTAAGTGTTTTAAGTGGAAATCTTGACATTGCCATGTCAGTGTGTGGGGGTGGGGGGAGGTGGGGACAGGGTCGGAACATGCCAGAGGAGATTAGGGCTTTAATTAAATGGCCTCTTTGGGTAAAGGCTTTTAGGTGCAAACCTGATTTACATGATAATGGCAGTTTATCTGAATTTTGTTCTACTGAAGGAAGCTCTTCTACACTTGATTACTGTGGCCAGAAGCCTGGCTTCACCTTATTGCCCCTCCCCAGGGAAAGCAGGCAGCTTCCCTCTAGGCTTCCGCCATGCTGGCCACTGCCAGTGACAGACCCCCAGTCTCCTCCCTCAGTGTGAGGCCCACCCATGCGCCAGGCAGTACCCTTCTTGATGACTCAGCAAAGTCAAGTGTGGGGTCCAGGGTTGACCCCCGAAGGTCCCCACAGAGCTCCACAGTTGGCCAGGGCAGCCGAGAGTGGCTCTGGGAGTAGGCTGCTGGGACTGGGCCTGGGGTCTCTGCTCCCGGCACCCACCAACACCAGATAGCACCGACATTTACCTGGTTGGCTCCTGCTGAGAACAGTGGTGAACTGTACAGGCGAGGTGTGGTGGCCAAGTGTGCAGGGGTTGGGCAAGTGGGGGTGGGGAGTCCGGGCCAGAGGGAGACTCCATAGCTGCCCTGTCAGGGAGGCTTGAAGGTGGAGGGGCTGCACCTCAGCGTTCGGTAGTGGTAGTGACTCTTTTCCAGGGGGAATGACAGCATTCAACAACCAGTCAGGACAAAAGAGGAGGAAAACGAAAAGTTGGCGGTGGGAGGCGAGGGCTTTGGCCTAGATAGCAGGCAGCCACAGGAAAGGGCCTCAGCGCTTAGAGGAATGGGCAGGCCAGGCAAGGGTTAAAGGGTTTGGGAACTCCTGTTTCCAATCACTTGTCAGCCAGCCTCCTCTCATCCTTATCAGCAGGGATAGGGCCGTGGGGAGAGGCTCAGAGAGCTTCAGTTTCCAGGCTCTTCTTAGACTCCAAGCTCTCAGTGTTCTCATTGCCTTCTAAGGGCTCCCTGGCTCACTCTGGGGGGAGGGGGCTGGTAGGCGCTGGGAACCCAAACACAGTTAATGGAGTAGAGTGTGAGTTACTAAATACAGCCCTGGGGTGGTGGGGAGCTGTAGAATCTCAGCAGTAAACCTTCCGAGTCAAAGTGCCTCTCCTCCCTTCCCCCTCAACGGAAGGCCAGATTAGTGTGGTCTGTGTCTTCCCTCCTATTTAACTCACCACTGGCTAAACCCTTCGATGCTTTTCTTTTTTCGATTATCGCCCATCAGAAATCTCCATGGTGTATTTGTGCAGTCGCTTTTGGAACTCAGGTTAAGGAGCTTTCATTTCGGGTGAGATTCATCTCGTGGATTTGACCTATGCCCACCCACCCTTTGGAGAATCTTGCTGTTTTCATTTCTGCCACCCCACCTATTTACCAGCTGTCCCCATTTCAGCCACTAGGAAATTTGATAAATCTGCTTTCTATATCTTCCTTCAAGTTACTGATTTAAAGGATGTTGCCCAGGAGAGGGCTGAGGGCACAGTTCTTGATCACACCAAATACCGACTGTCTTCTAAACTTGACATGGACCTGTGGTCAGTATCCTTTGGGTGTGGTGATTAAAGCAGTTACTAATCTCCAGTACTGCACTTCTCTAATTTATACTCCACCAGTGTATCCAGAAGGCTACCACAGAAAAGACACATGCCTTGGTCCCGTATACTTGGTCCCCCGAATCTCCTTGATGTGCTATTCTAGTGATCCTGCTAAAGGAGGAAGTGAGGTTTGTGTGATATTTTGCATTATTAGACAAGAGAAATATTCTGAATGCTAATGCAAACATCACACCTACGCTTCTCCACAGAGCAAGCATCGCCTGCCAGGAAGAACTGGTGAGTGTTTCAGACATGGCAGGGAGCAGGGTCTGTAAAAGAGGACTGACCCAGAGAAGAAATGGGGACCTAAAGGAGATTCAAACTTCTCAAAAGTAGGGTGGCAGTTTGTGGAAAAGACACTGGTCCTAGTGATTTGGGGGGTCCTGGGACTGCAAGTGGAGATCTTGGACTAGAGCCAAGATTTTGCCCTGGAGAACTAGCCACAAGGCCTTGATTCTTCTAGATGTAGAAACTGCAGGCAGGTTCTGAAGCCCACGGGCTGTTCGAGCCTCCACACCTCTGCTAGTGCTGTTCGCTCCGAAAGGCCCGCCTGGTGCACACCTCCTCGTCCTTCAGCTCCATTACAGGTCTTCCGTCTTCTAACAGGTCTTGCTTGCCTCCCCCTCACCTTTATTTATTTTTTTAAAATATTTTATTTATTTATATATTTTTAGATTATTTATTTATCTTTAGAGGGGAAGGGTAGGAGAGAGGGAGAGAGAGAGAAATATCAATGTACGGTTGCCTCTCGTGTGTCCCCTGCTGGGAACTGGCCTGCAACCCAGGCATGTGCCCTGACTGGGAATCGAACCTCGATTCTCTGGTTCGCAGGCCCGAGCTCAATCCACTGAGCTACACCAGCCAGGGCACCCCCTCACCTTTAATTCCAGACTTTGCAGGTGGAACTCACTACTTCTCCCACTGTGACCTTCTGTTGCCTGTAGAGAGGTCTACATTTGCACTCAAAATAATTTACTGTACAGGGTGAAAACACAGGCTTTGAAATCCAGTGGACTTAGATGTCAGCCCTGATTTTCTTCTTATTTTAACCTCTCTAAATCCCAGTTTCCTCATCTGGAACACTGGGACAAGAATAAATACTCTGTAGGACTGGCACGAGGATCCAATAGATAATGAACACAAAGCATGGGATTAGTTATTTATTGCTGCAGAAAAAATTACCCCCAATTTAGTGGCGCAGATCACCATCAAATGCTATCTCACACAATTTCCGCAGGTCAGGAAGAGCGGCTTATATGAAGGCTCTGGCTTGAGATTCCTCATTAGGTTGCAGTAATCTGAAAGCTTGTCCGAAAGTGGAGGCTGTTTCTGAGATGCCCCAGTCACACGGGTGTTGGCAGAAGGTTCTAGTTTCTCACATTGGTGCGAAGCCTCAGTTCTTTTCCATGTGGACCTCCCCATTAGATTTCCGTTTTTCAAAAAGATTTTATTTATTTATTTTTAGAGAAAGAGGAAGGGAGGGAGAGAAACATCATCAGTGCATGGTTTCCTTTTGTGTACCCCCAACTGGGGACCTGGCCTGTGACCCAGGCATGTGCCCTGACTGGGAATCGAACTAGTGACATTTTGGTTCAAAGGCTGGCACTTAATCCATTGAGCCACACCAGCCAGGGCCCCATAAGTTTGAGTGTCTTCACTACATGGCCACTGAATTCCTAAGAGTGGCTGAGCCAAAAGAGAGCATGGTGGGAGCAACGATATTTATGACTTAGTCTCAGAAGTAACACACTGTTTTGGCCGCCCCCCCCCAAAAAAAATCCTATTAGTTATCGTAGAAGGGGCTACACAGGGACGTGAATACCAGGAGGTAAAAGCAAATCATATTGTAAGGTGAAAGCAACCTACGTGTCTGTTGACAGATGAATGGATTTCACATACAATGGAATATTATTCAGCCTTTAAAAAGAAGAAAATCTTGCCATTTGCAATGACATGGGGTTACTGGGAGGACATTATGCTAAGTTGAGGAAGCCAGACACAGAAAGATAAACATCACATGATCTCATTTATATGTGGACTCTGACAAAGAAAAGTCAAATTCATAGTAACAGAGTAGAAGGGTGGTCCTCAGAGGCTGGGGATGAGGGAAAGGGAGATACTGATTAAAGGGTACACACTTTCAGGTATCAGATGGATAAGGAAACCTAATGTACAGCATGGTGACTGAGGTTAATGCATTATATACTTTGAGAGTCAATCTCGTGTTATCATACAAATACTAAAAAAAAAAAAAAAAAGAAAGCTATGGGAAGTGATGATGGATATGTTAACTAATTTGATTGTGGTAATGTGGTAATCATTTGATAATGTGTACTTATATCAAAACATCCCATTGTATACTTTAAATATATGTATATAAAATTTTTTAATCTGTTGAAAGTAAATTTAAAAAATGCATTTAAAAGCTGCTATTATTAATTCACACTTCTGTTTTCTCTACTGGGAAATAAACCCCTTGAGAGTAGCGGCCATGTTTTGGCTACTTGTATACCAAGTGCCTTGAGTAGCACGTCAAAGGTATTGGTAGGTCCTTATTAAATGCTGATGCGGGTACATGAATAAAGGCTGGGAGGGACCTTAGACAGCATGGAGGAAGAGTTCACACTCAGCTGTTAAGTGGGATTCTGGAACTTTGCCAATCTTTTTAGGATCAAGACAGTTCCTCACATTTTGATGCTTGAGTACTAAAGGCGTTTGATACCAAAACAGCAGGCAGGGCAAGAAGAGTTCTTATGATTCCTTTTGGAAGAGTGACCCTGAGCAGGAATTTGGCGTGGAGCAACGGCCCCAGCCCTGTGATTTAAAGAGCAAAGCTGCTGCTGTTTGACTCCCCGGACCAAGGCAGACATGGCAACCTCTTGATATTTTTGTCATACTCAAATTCCTATCTTGGTGACTCTTGTATCCTTCCATCAGGCAAAACAATCACCCTTTCTAGGAGGCTCTGATGCACATTGCTTAGAGTTAATTAAAAGCTGCATAGGGTTTCATGTTAGAGACCCGCCTGGCTACTCCTGCCCTCCGAGCAGGAGAAGATCTGAGTCTGTGAGGTAATCGATACTCTGGGCAATATTGAGTTTCCAGACAAGTAGCTTAAATTGTAAGCCTTGTCCCACCCCCTGGGCTTGAAAGTTCACCCATTGTCCTTTTCCCACAGACAGAGCCCTCTGTCCCTGCCGGTGCTATGCTTGTTTGCCCCATTTCCCAATAAGAAGCCACTCCCATGGGGCTGCACCTCCAGGAGCCTCGGAGACAAAGACTGATGGGGGAGCAGGTGTCCCCTCAGAGATTTCCCATGTGGATCACATTCCCACTTGCCCGAGGTCCCATTTCTCCCCAGTTTCTTGAAATCTCAAACAAGTAGCTTTGATCGGCTCTTTCTCTCCTTCTGAAGACTATGGGGAGTGTGGCGAGAAGAGGGAAACTCTTCTATTGTGGTGGGAAGAGCTTGGCTGCAGTGATCAATATTTTGCTCCTGGATAAAAAATTTGAAAAAAGATTGAGACGTAAAAATTAGAGATGGGACACAGCATGGGAGACAGATGATGTTTGAATTGTATCTGAACTGAACCAGGTCACCATATGGGACTATGAAAGGAAATTAAAAATGCTTATGGGTTGAAAAAAACCAGTTCCATAATTGAGTCATATTATGTGTCAGAGACCATGGTCGTCCCAGGCAACTGGACTTTGGATTGACCTCCATTTTCAGGAAGCTGCTTTTTTGGTATTTATTTCACTTTCCCTTAGGATTTAACTAGAAAGAACTTTTTTTGGTAGAGACAGCATTGAGAGATTTGGCTGGTGGGAGAGTTGGGGACTTGTGCATTTGAGCAGTTCTTTGGGACTAGGATCAGACGATGAGAATCTACTGGCTCTCAAATTCCCCCTCTGCATTGACGTGGAAAGAATTGTGTCATTCTTGGTGGAAAACCCAGCCAAACTATTCCCTTGGAGATAAGAACACAGAATAAATGTTTTAAGAAATATTTTGGGGGAGTCAAAAGAATGTTAATGAGACAGTTGATAAATTTATACAAAGAAGTTGAAAATAAAATAAATACTTAGGATGAGTTTAAATATTTTAAAAGACGCTGAAAAGAAAATATTGAGCTCAGAGTGGAATCAGGAAATGGGGCAGAAAGAACCCAATAAGGGGATAGTGTGAAGACCAAATTGAAGAAGTAGGTCTTTCATCCAATGACCATTAGAAAACCACCACTGCCACCAACAGTTATTGCTAATTAAAAACAAACAAACAAACAAACAAACAAACAAATTGCGGTGCTAGGAAAAGGGACACAACACAGTCAGCTTTGGGAAGACTGTATCATGTGAGGTTTGTGGATACTATCTCTTCTTCCCTCTGTTATTATGAACACTGATTTTTGTATCACTTCATTCAGTTGACAATCATTTACTGAGCACATACTATATGCCATTGCTTGGCATATAGACCTGCAATATATTTTAAACATCCTTACAACAACTTTATGACTACATGTAATTATTAGCCCCATTTTATAGGTGAAGAAACAGGTTCAAAGAGGTTAAGCACCTGCTAAGTGTCACAGTTAGGAAGCAGTGGGGAAAGGATTTGAACCTAGGAAGCCCTATGAACTACGTAGTACAGCCCCTTGATCGGTGCAGGAGTAACCAAAATGCAAGACAGAAAGTGAAGAGCACTCCATAGGTGATCTAAACAAACGGTGGGCAAAGTTCTTACCTCTGGAGAGGGAAAGGAATGGTGGGGAGGGTTTAAGGGTAGCATTCGAGTTAGGTCTTAACGTATGACAAGATTTCCTGAGTGTGCATAGGTGCTCCATCTTCAGGATGGAGGGGATGATAGGAGCCAGCACTGAGAAATGGACAAGTGGAAGGTTTGTTTGGAGAATTTTACACATCCCGTTTGTTAGGGGTAGCAGGTTCTCTGGAGTGGGTTGGAAGCAGCCGGGAGCAGGACTTCTCACACTGTCCCGTGTACATGGTGACCCAGGGGTCTTGTTAAGTGCAGCCTCTGCTCCAGTGGCTACGGTGCCAGCCCCCAGGATGCCCGGGCTACTGGATCATTCTGGTTTCTTGAGGGCCTTGCTTTCTTGGCTTGTGGTGTGGACTTCATTGGGCAAGCCCAGGACTGCACAGATGGATTGTAAGCAGGGAAATGAGGCTTTAGAAAGATGTTTCATGGTAGTAGAGGATGCTCTGGAGGGAGTTTGGCCTTTGGTTCCTTTAGCTCCTAACGTAACTCCCAAAGCTCAGAAAACTGATTCATTCTGGGTTCAGGCAGGAAAACGGAGACCACCCTTGCTGGTTGCACAGGGCTAATTTCATCCTTCACTTCTGAATGTCACTTTTTCACCACAGCTGCCTAGAAACTGTTCCTCCCCCTCCTCCAGGACTGGCCAGAAGCAAAATCGGTCCTATTCTCCAGGGGTTCAAAGAAGGAGATGGAATGCTGACTTCACACTGGGCCATCCTCATGGGCCTGTCTGGGTAAAGGCTGGGCTCCATCACCCGGCACGTTCTGGATCACTTTTCCACACGGGCAGATCTGCTTGGGGAGTGAAAAATGCTGCTAATATCAACCTGAAAAAAAAATCATCAGGAAATTAAATCTGTGGCTTTAAAAAAAAAAAAAAATCCCACACAGCTTTCTGGTGCTGCTTGGTCTCCCAACTGGGATCTCTCCCGCTGCCTGGGGGCCTCTTTCCAGGCTCCTCCCCTCCCTATCTGGTCCTCCCACCCTGGGTCCCCTCCCCTGGCTTCCCCTCCTCCCTTCCCTTCTTCCTTTCTCATCCCACAGGGCCACCTTCTTTTTTTGCACTGGGCTTCCCTTCCTGTCTTCAAGCCTCCAGCCTTTCCTCAGCTCCACAGAAGCATCTGTCTGTCTCCTTTTCACTCCCCATCAGGGAATCCTAAATGCTGAATAGGCCCTTCAGGCAAGGCCCTGAAGGGGACTTGGCTGGGGCACTTGGAGAGAAGGGAGAGGGGAGGGGTGCCAGGACCTGCCAGGACCATACAGAAGCCCATTGATAGGCAGCCCCTCAACACAGACAAACCAGCCCAGCCTCCATGGCTCCGGGTGGAGAAAGGTGTCCCTTGAGGCTGTGGCCAACATCCCAGGCATCATGAATGACCTTAGTGTCTCTTGGCTGGTGGGGGACCCTCACTCTGTACCCTCCACATCCTTTGGGCCTATCAGCCCCACCATCGGTGTGAATATATTCGTCTCGAAAATAATTTGTCAGTACATCTCCATCAGCAGTGCTGATTTCATTAATTGGAAGAATTAGGTCTTTGTGGCCAATGGAAGAATATGGAGCCAAAACACACGGAAAGCTTTTCCCCAGTGACCCACAGACCCTTGGACGAACTCCTGGGTGCCAGGAAAATGGATTGTTTTGCAGAAAGAATATCATTGGATGTTTATTTAACATCACTCTCCATCCCCCCGCCCCCCAAAGACCTCTGAAGCCTCTCACATCTGGCTGCTTTTCTTCCTTTACTTTTTTTGTGCAGAGCCAGGGCAGGGAGGAAACTTCATCAGTCTGAAAATATCCAGCAGCAAAGTGTAAATTAAATGTTCAGGGAGGCCAGGAGAAGGGGCAATCCCATATCCTGGGGGTGTAGGAGTAAATGTGTCCTCACCCCTATTCGGTATGGGTAGACCTGTTTCTGGACCCCACATCTGCCACTAGGAGCTGTGTGACTTTCAGCAAGATACTTAACCCTTCTGAGTCCCAGTTTCCTTACTGGTAAAATGAGGAAGTAAACATGTACTCATAAGGCTGTTGGAGGATACGAAGTGTATGGCACATAGTAGATACTTGATTGATGGCAGCTACTATTATTATTGCTGAGATCAAAGTCAGATCAGAAACCCAACTGTTTCTATATTGCAAGGACCCACCATTGCTGGCCGCACTCCAGGAGACAGATGGGCAGAAGCTACCCAGTGAGGGGAGACAGATGGACAGAAAAGCGCAATCAAGGGGATCAGATGGAATGACAGGCCAATGGGATGATAGACAGATGACACATCTCATGGGGAAGGTGGATTTATGACAACCCAAAGGAGATACTGAGAGACGGCTGTCCTGTGGGAGAGGCAGATGGATGAGGGTCCAACAGGGGAGACAGAGAGATGACAGGCCAAAGTGGAAGACAGATGGATGGCAATTTCATAGTAGAGTGGGGGCTGGGGGGCAGGCAGCACTGTGATTGGTGAGAACAGATGGACACCATGCTGATGATGGGGCCCGGGCTTCCTGTTTAGTCTCTATTCCTCAGGCCTGGACATCTCTGAATTCATAAGAACCCCAGGGGCTCTGTGGGCATTTGAGCTGGGAGGGAGTGGGAGTGTCACATGACCTGAGAAGACACTAAATACCAGGGTCAGCCTGGCCTCTGTTCCTCCCCCTCCCACAGCCCCTCCCTGGGTGGCCCCACAGATAAAAGCTCAGCCCTGATGAGAAGGAGGAGGAAGAAGAGGGAGAAAACAGTGTCTTGAAAGCAAAGGGAAATAAAAACTGGCTAAGGGTTTTATTTATTTAAAATAAAGGTTCAGTTATGCTTGACTGTAAACATGCTGGCCCATCCCTCCCTCCCTCGCTCTGCTCTTGGTGGCAGAGGGCTCAGACCACACAGCAAGCTGGGGGCAGGAGGCAGAGAGCAGGCCAGAGTGGGCTGTGGGGAGGCGTGGGACTAGAGTGCTCCAGGTGTGGGGAGGGGAGAAGAACCTAGGGATGCAGTGACCTGCTGAGCACAGCTGGGCTGGGCTGATCAGCTCCCAATTCTTCAGCACACAAGCCCGTAGTAGCTTAAACATCCTTAACTCCACGGGCAGCGCATGCAGGCCGTCAGCTCGACAAAAGGATGGGGATTGGCACAGACAGGCACATAGACCCTCACAGGTGCACGGGCCCTCCTCTCACCTGCCTCCGGCTGTGTTTCTTCCTTCGTCGGAGATAGAGAGCAGGGTCTTAGAGGTGGTGGGCGGAACTCCAGCTGTGAGTCACTTTTTCCATTTGAACTAAAAATCCTTATCTGCATTTTGCACTCTTTCTTTCCAGTTCTACCTGACTTCCTTCTGTGTTTTTCAGTGACTGAGCTGTAAGAACCTATGAGCTCCCTGGAGAAGGAAACAGTGTGGATAGAGAAGAATCTGGAGTAGAGACAGGTCTGGGGGACCCGGCCTTGCCTACTCTTTATAAAGAGGTTGCTAGGGCCGCTGTTGGTGGCCCAACTGGCCAGGGAAGGGTATGCAGGGTCAAGAGGGAATAGGCAGGAAATATTTGTGATAAGAGGCTTCCCCTCTCACAAGCTCGCCTTGCTTCCAGACCCAGCTGCGGGATAAGGATGCAGGGAGCTTTGGAGGTGGAGGCGGCAAGAGCCCACTTTTGGGACTGCAGCAGGAAGGGCTGTGTTTTCAGGGGCCCCTGAGGCCTGAAGAAAGGCAGCACTTGGGGACATGATCCTGGGAACCCAGCCAGGGCTGCCTTCCTTTGGGATCAGGAAGTTCAATCAGACTTCATAAGGCTAAATCACTCCCTTAAGAAAAAGAACAGAAAACAAATAAAACCTTGGGGTTTGTTAATTCATGTTGCTGAGAGGGCAGAGCAGATATAACTATGGCTTGGCCCAGGGCACTTTGTGCTCCAGGTTGCTTCTATCAGTCAAAATGGAAAAATGCACCTACAAGGACCAGGCTGGAAGCTCTGAGAGGGAATCCAACTCAGGGGAGCTTTCTGCAGGGGTTGGAGTCTCAGGAATGAGTGTCATGCAGCCATTTGCAAAGCTCTGTGCTCCTTGGGCTTCTACTGTCTCCGGTTTGCCCCAGGCCCAGCAACTTCACCATCTGTGGTTGACTTGGACCACTCACAAAGGAACACCCCAAGGGTGGGGGCCTCCTGCTATTGTACCAGTGCCACTTCTTAAGGATTAGCAGCTTCTTCTACCCCTGGGGGCTGCACTGTAAATGCCTGTGTAATGCTAATTTGTGGTTGGCAGGAGATTGATTGGGAAGGAGCTGAACAATGACAAGAGGTGGCTGAGCTCCCTCCTTCTCCTGGAGGGAGGGTGGGAGGGGGTAGAAGAGAGAGAGAGGGAGAGAGAGAGAGAGAGAGAGAGAGAGAGAGAGAGAGAGAGAGAGAGAGAGAGAGTTCTAGGAGGTTTGAAGCAACAAGGGCACAGAAAAGAGGATTCAAAGAGAGGATGAGAAGTGTACACGCGTAAATCCAGAGAGATTATTTTGTTGTGATGGGAGTGACAGCTCATTACTGTCACTTCTGCCACCTTCTATTTGTTAGAAGCAAGTCACTAGGTGTAGCCCACACTTAAAGGGAAGGATTACTTGCAAGAACCATGACAGCCATTTCAGAAGCTACCAGGACACTTAGAAATATCCCTGCAAAATTCCTGTTACAAAGTAAGTGCTCAGGAAAAGCTATTGTTACTTGGTCTAGTGACAAAGTCTGGGATGTGTGCGGGTTTCCCCTCAGTGGCTCTGGTCTCCGCTGTCCCATCTTCACCCCTGCTGAAATTGCTGGGTGTTCTCTGAAGGTATTTTCCAGTTCACTCTGGGTGTGGGCGGCAGAGGAGAGATACTAACTCAGGCTCACACCGTCTTCCTAACAGCCTCTTCATAAACGTGTGTGGTCTTGCATTGTGGTCAGCGTACAGATATTTTAATTTCCTGCTCACCTGCTCAGTGTAGGATCTGATTTCTTTTTGCATTTATTTTTTTCTTGGGCAGCCTGTGGACAGGTATTTCTGTCTGACCATCTGGTAGCCATTCACCTTGATGGTGGCTTGGGAAGGGAATTAATTTCACTTGTTTCTTTAGCCGTATCTGCCTCTTCGACAGCAGGTTA
This sequence comes from Glossophaga mutica, assembly GCA_039655065.1. NCBI lineage: Eukaryota > Metazoa > Chordata > Mammalia > Chiroptera > Phyllostomidae > Glossophaga > Glossophaga mutica. Next base: position 144,323,268 of record CM077308.1, read on the forward strand.
CCTTTATCACCTCTTAAAATTCTTACGACATTGGTCCTTCAGACACCTAAGGGACTCTTTAGAGTCCCCAGGTTTGTGCAATCGCATCTCCTTCTTTGGTTTTGTTTCTCAGGCCTTTCTTTTTGCACTAAGGCTTGAAGCATCTTAGATACACTTCTACATCTGTACCTCCACACCCACCGCCCACTGATAGTGTTGGCTTCAGCTGAACTAGACCAAGCCTAAAGTGCTCAGAAAACAGCAGCTGAAAGAGAAAAATCTGACCCCTGCCCTCACCCTGTCCCTCGGAGACTCTTGAGGCCTTTGGCCAATTCTGGTGGGTAGTTTGGGGAGGGCAGGGTATGGGAGGATAGAGGAAGTTCCTGGGCGAATATGAGGTGGGCGGAGCCTCTTTGTCCTGCTCCAGCTTTGTCTCAGGGGCCTGCTGTCTCCCCCAAGACCTCCAGAGGGTGGAGAAGTCATGGATTGGTATCCCTCCTACCAGATGGGACATCAAAAGTTTCTCTTCAAGAGTCTCAGCTCAGCCCACCATGCTCTGTTGTGTTTTTGTTGGAAGGAGTGTTGAACAGGCAGTGGTTGTACGCTAGATCGACCTTTAGAATATAGGCACTTGTGATAAGCATCATGATATGCTTTTCCTCAAAATGGTGCTCCCTGAAGTGAACGACCAAGTATCCTGGTCAGAACGAAGCTAACAGCTGTGTTTTGTGGTCTTAAAACTCCTCCAAACACCATCCACATACTCATTTGTAATAGATTAATGGGCATGGTCACCGTTTCTAAGGCCCGTTTCTCTAGCATAGTAGCCGAGCGTGAGTACTCTGGCTCTGGCTAGTGTGGCTCAGTGGATTGAGCACTGGTTCGAATCCCAGTTGGGGGCAAGTGAGAGGCAACCAGTCGATGTTTCTCTCCCTCTCTTTCTCCCTCCCACCCCTCTCTAAAAATGAATAAATAAAATCTTTTTTCTTTAAGTGCGCACTGGCTTTGGTTTGAATCCCAGTCCTTTCACTTACGATTTTAGTGACCCGAACTAGCCTCTCAAAGTCTCCGTTTTTCTCACCTGTACAATGGGCATGTGGTGGTTTTTGTTCTCCTAGAGTTGCCATGAGGACTCTAGTAGTACATGCAACAGTATACATGGCACAAAGTGCCCATCCATAGTAAGCCCTCAAAGGCTAGCATTTGTTTTATTATCTCTGCCCCGGGTCTTCCAGCAGCCAGAGCCTCCGTTTTTGGGAGCTCACCATCCCCACTACATACCTCACTTGATGGAGACTACTTCTTTTTCCCCCTCATCCCTGGAATGTGGGCATCCGATGATACTTACGTTAATTTCCCTCCTGGACATTCTGTCCCGGATCCTTGACTCCCCTCTCTGCCCCAATCCATGCTCCTCCTAGCATGTGAATCAGTTTCTAAGTCCTGTCAGCTTATCACTGTGAAGTGTCCCCTAGAGCTCAGGGCCAGTCTGGCTGGGAGGTCTCCCTCTTTATCATTGATGACCTTGCTGTGAACCTGACTGAAGCACTGAGGAGAAATGTAAAAAGTTCAGACAAGTTGTTATTTGTCATCTCTCTCACTCCCCTAAACCCCAGCCAAAGTTAGCGGAATTTAACTCACACTCTAAAACACAGAACTGAGTCAAAACCCTTCTTGTCTATAGACACAGAGTGAACGTTTCACTGGGCTGAAGAGCTGTGCTGAAGAAACCTCCCAGGAGGCCAGATGGAATGTCTGCGGTGGGTCAGTGTGGCCAGAGGCTCCATGGTGATCCCAGGCTATGCCCATAGCTGCTCCAGGCCTGTGTCTTCCTCAGTTTCTACAGGAAGGCCTGGCAAAGCAGTACCCCATGAACAGCTAGTCTTTCTCATTTGGAAACTGGCACACTGATTTCCATAGCAATGGGACACCCCCATTCTGTCCTCTCTGAGTTGCATCTCAGAAGCTTTTTGGCATGGATATCAAGAACTGGGGTGAGTAGTCTTTTCTGAAAGGATGAATCATCTGCATACTTTAACCAAATGGAATTGGGCTTTCTAAGCCCAAAGCTCTCTGTGTGATGTAAATAGTGATGCCAAAGATGAGGATGTCAGGGTGTTAAGGAGGCTGGCTATGCTCTGAATACAGGAATGCTGAATCAGTTGATGGAGGCAGATTTTGATGAGTGCTGTGAATTACTGGTTTGGCATGGAGCATGGAATGGCTCTGTACCAAATCACTGGGTGGTGGGGGGAGGACTGGTAGCAGCAGAGACCCCAACTCGCTTTAGAAAGAGTGATGGTGTCTGTGGACACCTTCTCAGAGACCTGGAGACCTTGTGGAGTGTGATAAAATCCTCCGGAGGTGGGTGAAACTGATAAACTGTCCCCTAAAGGGGGAAGGAGGATCATTCTTCTGTCTCAGTGACTACTGTTCTGCCCAACAGTAGTGGACAAAACCTATTTCTCAGATAGGACAACAGAAGCGAGGAACCTGGAGTAGGGGTGATCTTCAGGTGGGTAGGAATGAAATATCTTCAATGGGAGTGAAGATCGATGTGAGAAGGAAACATCGATGGGTTGCCTCTTATAGGTGCTTTGACTGGGGACCGAACCCTCAGTCCAGGCACGTGCCCTGACTGGGAATCAAACTGGCGACCTTTAGCTTTGTGGGGACGATGCCCAACATACTGAGCCACATTGATAAGGGCCTTCTCTGTTTTTTAAGTGCATTTACAACAAATAAAGGGAAAATGATGAACTGATTTCTGCAGTTTTTATACTAGAAGATCCTGCTAATCTCTTTGATTTGAGCAGGGGGATGAGATTCCTGATTTCCATTTTTATTTGTGCCTGGAGGTTTTTACAGGAAAGGATCATTGGTGGACACTTGGAACATGGTGCCCATGTGTGGGATGTGCACTCCAGGGGCCATGGAAAGAATTTTTTTCTCACAGCTGGAGAAGGCCTTCTGTGTGGGTGGGTAGGGGCATAATCACTTTTATCCTGGTTTTGGTTTTTGTAATTATCTCTTTATTAGTGCTGCTCATGGCTGCAACAGGTGTCAGGTTTTGTAAGGGCAAATCCTGAGAGCTGACCAAGGTCTTTGGTCATTCTTGCTGTGTATGGCTGGACCTTCAATACCATTAGTTCTTGTTCTCAATTGCAGTCCCTGACCCTGGGGATGGGAGGTATTGTGTTCATTTCTGAAAAACATCCAGAAACCAGTCAGGAAAGGCAACCCCTCCTTTCAAATCCAAAAAAGAAGCTACAGTGAAGGAACTGGGATGGGGACTTGTCACTGCCTTGGAAAATGATCCTTATACACTTACAAGTCATAGGAAGTTGGCAGAGAAGAAACAGCTGGATTCTTTTCATCACCTTAGCTCTTGGCATTATTATTTCTAGATAACATGCACAACACTACACTTTGAAAGAGTGTAGAAACATGGGAAGTGCATGATAGTGGAGTGGAGTCAGAACCCTGGGATTTTAGACTGCCCCTGACCAGCTGTGGAACCTTGGGGAAGTTGCACTGGCTCTCTGGGTCTCTCCAGTTTTTTCCTCTGTTGGTGGGGGTAGGGAGAGTGGGTGGACAGGGATTAGGTGGTCTGTATTCTATGACTCACCGGCCACAGCATGACCACATCTCACACACATACAGCTAAAGATGTTGATTGCTCTCAGCAGTGTTGCATTCTCCCCTCCCCTGCCTCCCCAGCGGGTTATCTTGCTGACTCGACTAACACAACCCCCATCTGGACACAGTCCAAACGCCAGATGTGCCCCTGATTAGTGTCGGTCTGGGGAATGTTTCCATGACTGAAAGGTCAGTGTCGGCTGGAAGTGCCCCGAGTGGGTGTCTGCCCCCCACCATTGTCAGCTGCAAGAGCTGAACGTTATTTTATCTCACTGGCCAAGGAACGTAGCTGGGGTGGCGTGGGGGTGGGGGCTGGCCAAGTTCAGGAGGGCCTTGTTTTACTCACCTTCCTTCTTTGCTCTCTGCTGAAGGACATAGTGTGATTTTCCACTTGGAAGAGACCCTGGGGGTGTGCAGAGAGGAAAGTCCTGCTGGTGTGTAACTGAAAACACTTTGTTCTCCTTTAGATCTGCAATGTACTCATGTCTCTTCTGATTTTCTTATGGCGGCCGTCACCTTCACTATGGAAAGAAAAATGAACAATAATGTCATGATGGGCTGGGCTGCCATGTTCTACCCTATTTACAGGTCATTTTAAGTATCGCTTCTACACTTCAGACGGGCTTTCATGTTTAATTTCACTCGTGTAGGGCTATGCTAGGCTTTCCTCTAGGTAGCAATGAAAATTAAACACAATTGAGTTTGATGTGTACCTTATTGATTCCAGACCCATTTCAGTAGACTGTGACACTTCAGCGACCTGCAAATTCTACACATTAGAGTTCATATTTTATACAAATGCTGTACATCTTAGACATGGACTCGAATTTCTACCAACAACACCCAACTCTTAACAAAAGATACAGGTCAGAAGATGATAGTGACTGGGCTTCCGGTCAAGATGGAGGCGTAGGTGGACATGCTTTACCCCCTCGTGCAACCACAAAAAGGAGTTACAATTAAATCTCAAAACAAGTAACACCCAGAACTGTCAGGAAATTGAACTGTATGGAAGTTCGACAGCCAAGGGTTTAAAGAAGCCACATTCATCTAGATGGGTAGGAGGGGGTGGGGAGACAGAGACACGGTGGAGAGGTGAGGAGACTCTGTGTTGCGCAGAGAGGCAGTGGCAGTGGTGGTGGTGGCAGACCAGGCCCAGGTAGTCCCACATTAATGTGTGGTAGATAAAAATTGGGAGGGATACCTTGGGAGTGAGCGATTCCATCCCCAGGTTAGACTGCGCAGCCCAGGATTCCAGTGCTGGGAAGGTAAAGCCCCATTACTTCTGGTTGTAAAAACCAGTGGGGGTTGGGGTGGTGAAAGAAACTGCCGGATTTTTAGGAAACTCCACTAAAGGGCCTGCATGGTCTTAAAATGTACATAAACCCACCCACTCTGGGATTTAACACCAGGGCAAGAGCTGGAAGGGTGCCAGTTGCATACAGACAGTGGGTGAAGTGACTGAATATGGGGTGAGTGCTGGGCAAACCCCCAGAAGCCAGGCAGCAACACAACCCCCTCTCCATACCCTCCCCCTACACAGAGCCACAAAATGGTGAAGTGGCTTGCCTTGCCCTGGTGATTATCCAAGGTTCTGCCCCACACAATTTACAGGTGTCTCTTGCAGGGGGTCAAAGCAGCTCTACTTAATACACAGAAACAAACACAGGGAGGCTGCCAAATTGAGGAGACAAAGAAATATGGCCCAAAGGAAAGAACAGAACAAAACTCCAGAAAAAGAACTAAATGAAACAGAGATAATGAACCTATCAGATGCAGAGTTCAAAACACTGGTGATCAAGATGCTCAAAGAACTCACTGAGTATGGCAAAAACATAAGGGAAGAAATGAAGGCTATGGTAAGTGAAATAAAGAAAAATCTACAGGGAACCAACAGTGAAGGGAAGAAAGCTGGGATTCAAATCAATGGCTTGGAACATAAGGAAGAAATAAACATTTGACCAGAACAGAAAGAAGAAACAGGAATTTAAGACGAAGAAGAAGAAGAAGAAGAAGAAGAAGAAGAAGAAGAAGAAGAAGAAGAAGAAGAAGAAGAAGAAGAAAGGAGTATAAGAAGCCTCTGGGGCATCTCCAAATGTGCCAGCATCTGAAGCATAAGGATGCCAGGAGAGAGGAAGAACAAGAAATTGAAAACTTATTTGAAAAAATAACGAAAGAAAAATTCCCTAATTTGGCAAAGGAAATAGACATACAAGTCCAGGAAGCACACAGAATCCCAAACAAGTTGGACCCGAAGAAGACCACACCAAGACACATCCTAATTAAAATGTCAAAGGTTAAAGAAAAAGAATCTTAAAAGCACAAGAGAGAAGCAGAGAGTTACCTGCAAAGGAGTTCCCATAAGACTGTCAGCTGATTTCTCAAGAGAAACTTTGCAGGTAAGAACGGACTGGTGAGAAGTGTTCCAAGTGATGAAAAGGAAGGACCTACATTGAAGATTACTCTATCCAGCAAAGCTATCATTTAGAGTGGAAGGGCAGATAAAGTTCTTCCTAGACAAGGTAAAGTTAAAGGAGTTCATCACCACCAAGCCCTTATTACATGAAATATTATAAGGACTTATTTAAGGAAAAAAGATCAAGACTTTGAACATCAAAAAGGCAACAAATTCACAACTATCAAAAACTGAATCTAAAAAAACAAAACAAAAAGAAACTAAGCACACAACCAGAAGAGGAACAGAATCATAGGTATGGAGATCATTTGGAGGGTTATCAGCTGGGAAGGGGATGGAGGAGAATAGGGGAAAAACTGTAGGGATTAAAAAGCATAATTGGTAGGTACAAATAGGGGGATGTTAAGAATACCATAGGAAATGGAGAAACCAAAGAACTTATATGCATTACCATGGACATGAACTAAGGGGGGGATTGCTGGAGTGAAGGGGGTACCAGGTGGAGGGGGTCAAAGGGGAAAAATTGGGACAATTGTAATAGCATATTCAATAAAATATACTAAAAAAAGAAAGAAGGTGGTAATGACTAGTAAAGATGCATTACAGATATTTATGGTCATTCCTTGGGGGGGAAAAGATTCATGAGTAAGTTCATGGAAATCACACCCAAGAGAGAATAATAATTCCCTCGATTCCACATTTTTTCTTTTGGTTCTCTCTAGGCTACTTGTCCCACAAGTTACCACACTTCATTTCAAAAGGATGAGGTAGGAGAGGGGAGAGGTTGTGTGTTAGCCTGGCTTGGAAACTACCAAGTCATGAAAACTGCTCAGCGCTTTTGATTGATTATGCCCCGTTAAACTGAGTGTGTGACTGTAAGGGTGAAGCATGCTCTTCTCTGGCCCATGGTTCCTCTGGCAGAGGAACCTCTGTGTCGTTAGAGGAGTCCACTTGAGCAAAGGGAACAATTGGTAACCAAGCAAATGGGCGGGTTCTGACCAGCCTTTGGTCTCAGGGTATTGTGTCAATCATCTCTCTTTTGCAACTGAGCTGGGAATTAGGGGCTTTCTTCAGCCCGATGTGGGAGAAAGGGAATTTTTACTAGAGGGCATGGCCTTCTGAGGCAAGGGAAGAAAGTTCCCAGCTGGGGCAGGGAACAGAGGTAAGTCAGAACAGCTTGCAGAGAGTGGTATTCCCCTCTGGGGGTCACAGGGCCACTTGTAAAATGACGCCTAGATGTTGGTCTACAGCCAAGGTTCTCCTGTTGGCTGCACAGGAGAATCACCTGGGGGGAAGCTTTTACAATCCCGATGTCCAGGCCCCACATTAGACCAATCACATCAGAATCTCTGGGGTGGGACCCAGGCCAGATAATTGTCAAGGCTCCCAGGGTGATTCCAATGTACATCCAGGCTCAAGGCCCACTGATCTACGACCTCGCTATTCCAAATGTGGCCTGAGGACCAGCGCTATCACCTGGGACTCATTAGACATGTGGAATCTCAGGCCCCACCCCAGACCTACTGAGTCAGCACCTGCATTTCAGCAAGGAACCCAGGAGATTTTAAGTCTATTAAAGTGTGAGGAACTGTGGTTCTCAAACTTTGCTGCACATTAAAATCACCTAGCGAGCTTTTTAAAATCCCAATGCCCAGGCTGCACCTTGTATCAATTAAATCAGAATTTCTGGGGGTGGGATGCAAACCTCAGTTGCTTTTTTTTTTTTTATTGGTTCTCAGGTGATTCTGATGTGCATGGCTTCTCAACCCTGGCTCCATATTAGAATCTCCTGGGGAGCTTTTAAATGCCTTACTCTCAGAAATTTTGATTTAATTTGCTGCCTATCTGAGATAGGTGATAAAAGCTTCCTAGCTGAAAAAGCTTCCTAGGTGATTCTAGTATACAGCCAGCAAGAGCCTCCGTTCCAGAATGTTGGTCCAGCTCACTGAAGGAATGGCCAACTTAGAAACCTCTAAAGTCAGTGGATCCAAGAACACCTGAAGGAAAAGAATGACCGGACCACGTCTAGACTTATCTGGTCTCGGAGGTCTTTGATATTTGATCTCCTTACATGTGACAACTACTACACTTTTTTATGAATTCCAATATTTGTGTGCCTCTTTACTTTTCTAATAAAGTTCCTTTTGAAAATGTAACCTCAGTTCAACTGAAATAAGGGGCGAAAGCCTTGGTCACATCTGGACCACAGGAGCTGGGAGCTGCTGAGGGAGGGATCAGGTGAGATACAGGGATCAACACGGAGAACTCGGCTGAGCCAGGGGCCGACAGGAGGAATAAAGAAAGACCCTGAGGGACGAGAAAGAGGTGAGCTGGTTGTGCTTTTTTTGGTCCGTTTTACGCGATGGCACCCTCTCACCATCGCCAACACGCCTGTGAGTCAGGGCGTTCTGTAGTGGGTGGATTTAGCAAATAACAACACAAAGGTGCCAAGTTACCTTTAACTTCAGAGAAACAATAAATTAGTTTTAATATAAGTAAGTCCTGTGCGATATTTGGGACATACTTATAGCGGAAACTTACTTGTTGTTTATCTGAAAGTCAGTTTTAATTGGGGATCCTATGTTTTATCTGACAACCCTAAATTCTCAGTGTTGGACAATCTGCCTTGAGAGTAGGGCTTTTTCCAGGTTTTTTCACTAGGGTCCTGCCATCAGATGGGAGGTCCATGAGTGCTTGTTTGAATCCTGTCCCTAGGACATCCACTACCCTGGGTTTTGTAGCGGTTGCTCAACACCCTGAAACTAGTGCTGGCTGGGGTCTATGGGGGCTTTCCTATGGATAAAGTCCTTGAACTTCACCTCTTCCTGCTCACCTGTAGTCCTTGGTGTTGAGATGGCTCCTGGGAGTTCCTCAGAGGTACCCTCTTCTCTCACTGTCTCTTGCCACATTTAAGCTGCACGTGCCCAAGAGAAAGGGAGCTGAAAGGCCTTGATGGGCTGGAGGCAGCAGTGTTGAGTGGATGGTGTGATGGTGACTCAGACATGTGTAGGGAAAGTGGGGTAAAGAGGAAGGCATGGTTTACAGTTGCAGCTGCGGCATGTCCCTGAAGTGGCTGTTCATGTCTGAGCCCGGGTGTCTGGCTTTCTGCAGAGGCTGCTCCACTGAAACGTGTTCTGAGTCAAAAGCACCATTTCCTGTTCCATTCAGCTCTGAGCAGCTCATCCCCTGCTGGCTTCAGAGTGTGTGGGGGCTTGAGGGAGGTGGGAGGGAGGCAGAGCGGGGAAGAGCCAGCTGCTAGCAAGAGACACATACACGTGAGAGATGAGCAGGAGAGGTGCAGATGGAGCAGGGAGAGAGGGAGAGAGATGGAGGGCGTACGGAAGGCAGAAGGGAGAAGACAGAGAGGGAGGGGGAGCTGAAGGGAGGAATGGATTAGTTGGGGGTGTTCAGAGACATGCAGGATGATCACAAAGGGGACCTTTTGCTTGTCCCTCTAGCCTTTCCTCCTGAAGACCTAAGCGGGTGCTGGTCTCTTTCCTGAAGCAGAGTCTGTCAACCAGTTAGCCTCAAGAAAAGCCCAAGAGGGCTTGTGCAGGCTGGAGAGTAGGCTGGGCCAAGTACTGAGGCCATGCTCATTTTCTCTGGGTGCTCCCTCGCCAGTGCCCCTTTGCGAGACCATGCACTGGTCAGGACGTGTGGGCACGTTAGAGGTTGGAGAGCGGCCCTGCCTGTTGGGAAGAACCCTCCCTTACCACATGTACTGTGGAGGTCCTCCCCATCTCCCTACTGACACACTGTCTTCCCAGAATAATAAATCCCCAAAGTTTAAATGAAGGTCACGGACTCAGTTTTGTGATTCTTCTGGGATTCATGTCTCACGAAATCCAGGCTCTTCTCCGTCTCCTTCTGTTTTCTGTTCTGCCTTGCCTGCTTCCTGAGGGGCTGCCATGTGGAGAGCTGGGCTTTCCCGAGCATCTTCCCCCACAGGCACCCCAGACACGGTGTGGGGAAGACTCTCAAGGGAAACCTCAGTAGCTGGTGGCAAATGAAAATGACAAAGGGGCTTTTGCCTCCCTGACAACTTAGTTGTGGGCAGCAACAGTCCGAGGCTCTATGGAAGATTGGGAGAGAAGCCAGGGGAAGGGAGGGAAGGAGGAGGGAGGGAGTAGCTTTAGAACAGGGCAGATTTTGCAGAGGGATGAGGTGGGGTTCCGGATGAGCTGTACTGATTGGTAGGTGGAGACAGGCTGAGCCTTGCTGTCTATTAGCGGCACGGCATATCAAATCTTGGCCGGGGCCTGGCCACTAGCTCCAAGCCTGTTTTCTGGGACCAGAGTGCACTAGAGGAAGAATTGGCCTGGTCCTATGGGCCAGCAGCTTACTCTGGAATCTAACTCAGAGACACGGACTGTTGGCAAAGTTGTGGACTGTTGGACAGTGCGTCAGGTCCTAGGAGCCCTGGAAGATGGGCTTTGGTGGTTTCTGGGGCCAGGCTCACATCCTTGCCCCAGCCCTGGGAAAGAACAGCTTGGACCCTGGTTGGCACACACACCCCATTCAGCTGGTGTGGGTCTAGCCGACCAGATCCTGGCTGACTCTCATTTGTCTACCTCTGACCAGGCCCAGCCTTGGCCAGAGGACTCAGTCTCTGCCCAAGGGAGACATCAGTGTGGAACAATTCATGGTCGAATTCATATACAATTGTGATGTGTGTTTCTTTCCATGGACTTCGGGGTGTGAATTGCTGGCTAGTGTGTGTTTAGGGGTCAAGGAGGGAGAGCTCAGAGGGGCATGGCTGGCTGGGATGGCTGGTGAAGGAGAAAGGGCTCAGCTCCTGGTCAGCGCCTGCTCTTCGTTAGCTCCTGGGCCTCTCCTCCACCCCTGGCATTTCTCATGTTCTGGGACAAGGTCTAAATTGGGCACTTGGATGAGACATTTGCTGGGAGCTGCCAACCTTCCAGGTCCAGGGCAGTCACAGGACCCGCTGGCTCCACACCTCCTCCTCGCGGCTTGGCCCTCGCCCTAATCCCCACTGGTGCCTGATGCCAATGTCGCTGCCTGCTGAGGTCCTTTGTGCTCGTGCCTGCTCCAGGCACTGTTTGGAAGTGCTGAGGTGGGTCTACCTGTCCTCCTTGGACATTGGACTAATCATTTATTGGCCTTGAGCGAGGCACGGTTTCCACAGTCCTTTCCAGCCCTGGACTTAGTGGTTGGAGAAAGTGCTATGAGTAAAATTTACTAAATATGTATGATTCTCCCCACCCATTAGGGCTCCCAGTGCATGCTGCCACTCCTTTGGGACATCTTCTCTCGGGACCTTGGCCCTAGTATCTACCCCCCTCCACCCCACCCCACTCCATCCCTGGACTTCTAGGGTCCAGAGTGTATGCCTGGCACAACCCAGTCATGAGCAATTAGTCTGCTGCCTACCAGAGCCTAGGCTTCAGAATCAGCCAGACCCAGGTTCAAATGATGACACTCTTGCTCATGAGCTAGTTAATGTCCTGGAGCTGATTCATTTCTCTGAGACTCAGTTTTCCGATCCGGAAAGGGGGATTGTAATTAATGCCTTCCCATTGAATGACCGTGATGATTGGCGGGCTCACGGAAACGAAGTAGCTGGCACAGGTCTGGGTTCCTGGTCTCTGCTCTCCTCTCCTCACGGATGCTGGAACGGAGCTGGGCTTGTGGTTGGCACCCAGAAAAGTGGTAGTGACTGATTCATGGTTATGGAGCCTGCAATTATCGGGATGAAGTCCCTAAACAGGGAAATAGCTCTAAGCAAACCCATTAATTAGGGGCCTGTTTGCAGTTCCTTTGTGCAGCTGTCACGTGTTAGCTCAAGGAGCGCTCCAGACCCTCCACCCTCAGAGGTCAATTCTGGTGAAATAATGACCAGGGAGAGGCTCCGGCCTGAGGTGCGCAATTCCCACCTACTTGTGACCTTCACACCCATCCTCCCCTTCCCACCCCAGAGCTGGTGCAATAAAGAAGTTACCAGGTGACAAACATAGCCCTCATAAAGAGGGCCACTGCCTTTAGAATGACATTAAGCCTCAGCTAATGGACTTTGCCAGAGAGCAGGGACTCCCTGAGGTATGGGAGGACTGTGACCTGGTGGGCCAGGGGAAGCCTGGGCCAGCAGCTACTTTTTGAGAAAAAGGAAGAAGGCTTAAAAAAAGAAGAAATGACAAAATAGAATATTACAGAGATTATAATTTACATGTGTACATGTGTCAAATTAATAAGCCCAAACCTCATATACAATATAACTATTGTTTCATAATAATTTCAGGACTGAGCCCTAGCTTGTGCGGCTCAGTGGATTGAGTGCCAGCCTGTGTGAACCGAAGGGTTGCTGGTTCGATTTCCAGTCAGGGCGCGTGCCTGGGTTGCAGGCCAGGTCCTCAGTGGGGGGTGTGTGGGAGGCAGCCACACCTTGGCGCTTCTCTCCCTCTCTTTCTCCCTCCCTTCTCCTTTGTCTAAAAATAAAATAAGTAAAATACTAAAACCAAAAAAATTTTTCAGGACTGATACAAATATTGTTGTACGCTGCAAGCAAGCAGAGGATAAGATAAGCAAAGGGGATATAAATTTAAAGTCAGTGATGGGTGTGTGTCTGTCCTGGGGAAGTTTCCTTCCCTTTCCACAGGGAGGGAGAGTCCTGAGGGGCAGCTCAGAACCCAGGGCCCTGGCCTTGGTGGGGCAATGTGGTCCTCTCAGAGTGGGGAGGGGTTGGTTACAGATCTCAGCCCACTGGGAAACTAAGGCCCACTGACAAGCCATAGACCCATACACGAGACGTGGGGAGGGCCTCCTTCCAAGGTGGTGCAGCTCCTGCCTGGTGTGCGTCTGTGCTGTGCGGGCTCCAGCCTCCTGCACCGCGTGGGAGCTGAGTGAAGGCTCTAGAGCCACCTGCTGCAGGCACAGCACCGTGCTTCCATCCACGCCTTGGATGGCAGCTGCTTTCCCTGCTCTGTGGGAAAGGGGACTCTCTGACTTTCCCCTCCTGCCTCCTCAGAAAAGGAGCTCCATCAAGAGACCTTGAAATACATTGAATCCAATTTTCCTTAAGTGCTCTGATTCCCACACAGACTGAATCAGCTCCCTTTTCCTGGGCTTCTTCCCTCCATCCCAGGATATTTTGTGTTGTAATTATCTCTGTTTCCTTGCCCTGGCCTGGCACAAGCTCTGAGCATCTTCTTGGTAGCCCAAGTACCCAGCACAGTGACTGGCACAAAGAAGGTGCTGACCAAAAATCTGTGGCTGAACCGAGTGAACGGTTGAGTGAGCAAGTCTGCAGGGCAGGCAGACAGGAACCGCCTCCCGGTGACCGCAGGCCCAGAACGCTTGGAAGCTCCATTTCCTGATGAGTGTTTTCCTGTTTTACCAATCTTTGTCTGTCTCTAGAAGCCCATGTTCTCTTCTCTCGGTATCAGGGCACATCTGGTTGTTGGTACATGTTGCTTAGTTAGAAAGTCTTAAAACAGCATGAAATTGTTAGCACGTTGCTCCCTCCTGCCAAGCTGTTCTTGAGACTCAAGCTTTGGTGGATTTGGTTTTCTGTTTGTTTTCTGTTTTCATGCAGTTTAGAAAATTGATCTGTGACAACCTTGGGGGAAATAAGCCTGCCTTGAGCTCTGCCAAGGAGAGGGCAAGCCCACGATGAGGGCTGGGGAGGCGGGGGAAGGAATCAGCTTGGAGAGGCACTGAAAATCCTTGCTTGCGTTTCCTTTCTTTGCGTTTGGATTCAATGCTCTGGGTAATTTGATGTGTGGGGAGAAGTGTGCCCAAATGAGGTAGGGGCAGCTGGGAGGGCCATGTCTCTGTATGGGTCCTCAGTGTGGACCAGTACGGCACCTTTGGGTTCTGAGGACACAGACATGCTCTCTTTGAATAAATGCCCCGAGGCAAGGGCTATGAAGGAAGATGCCCTACTGCCTGCATTTGATTTCTTGGCTACCTTTGGATGTAGGCAGCCCCAGATTCAACTTTTGCCGGATGTCCCCAACACACCATTTCCCCCTCCCCACTCTTGGTAGCTTTGTCTCTTGTCTGTATTTCCCCTTTCTGGAAATCTCTTCTGGGGAACAGTCTGGGCTAGTCTAGTTCACAGGTGGCAGCTGTCACCCTTGCTGGGTGTGGAGACCCAGCCACCACTGCTCCTGGATGGCCAGATGGGACACAGGGCACGGCAGGTGGGAAAGGTTCTAGTACCCCAGGCAGGACTCGGTCTGACTCCTGGCAGAGGACATGAGACTAAGAAATTGTTCTTTCATCAAAATGCCAATAGCAGCATCCCTTCCCCCAAGCACTGTGCTTGGCCTTTGGTGCTTTCTGTTTGATCTTTCATTGCTGTTTTAAAACCTTTCCTCTCATCCTTTTCCACAAGAGCACAGCCTCCATGTCAGCCTCTCACCTCTCTGAGAGGATGATCGTGGGCTGTCTGCTGGGTTCTAGGTCTTTCTGAACAAGCCTGAGATTTCTGCTTTGGCCTCAGCATCCTGAGTGAGTGTCAGAGCACACAGCCTTGAGGGACCCTGCTATGGAATGAATGTGTCCTCTCCAAATGCACACATTAAAACCCAGCCCCCAGTGTGATGGCATTAGGAGGTAGGGCTTTTGAGAGGTGATTAGGTCACAAGGGTAGAGTCACCATGAATGGGATTTGTGCCCTTATATAAAATCCAGAGAGCTCCCTTCCCCTTCTACCACGTGAGAACACAGCAAGAAGACAGCCAGCTGTGAATCAGGAAAGGGACCCTCACCAGACACCCAATCTGCAGGGGAGCCTTGCTATCTGAATTCTAGCCATCAGAACTATGAGGAATAAAATGTTTATTCTGAAGCCATACAGTCTGATATTTTTGTTATAGTAGCCCAGATGGTCTAAGACATACCCCTGCAACTTAAGTTCTTTAAGGGAACCCCTTGCTTGTTTGGTGCCTATAATGTCCCAGACACTGAACGTGTGGCCCCGACGTAATGACTTACTGAGCCAGACAGGCAGTAGGTGACATAGTGACAAAATGACCCTTACAGGCGTGTCTGTCTGATGTCAAAGCCCTGCTCCTTCCTCTGCCGTGAGGGTTCGTGAACTCAGGAAAAACAGGGATTGGAGGGCTTTTGTCTGAGTGTGTAAACCTGCCTCAGACCAGTACCTCGGCTCTCCCTTTTTCTGCCCTTCCCTCCCTAGCTCTGAGTCTGCAGGAATGCCCTCGCTGTTAGGTCCAAATCAAGGCAGAATTCCCTTTGTTACCACCTCTGAGTTTTAGTTAAATATATTAAAATGGGTCTTTAATTTTAAATGATGTGGGGAGGGGAGAAACACAAAAAGAGACCATAGGAAGAGTTTATAAATTTGGACTTCTGAACGTTTGGTACGGTTTAAAGGCACACAGTGCCATATTTCCACACCGCCGCATCTTCGGGATCCCGCGGTGTGGTTCCTTATCAGGCTACAGAAAATCACCTGGAAGGGATTTCCGGCAAGGGGCCCTGTCACGTGACTGGGGTTTCTGAACTGGAATCTACCAATGAGCTTTTGAAGCCTATGGATTTCCAGAAATTGAATGAAAAAAATGTGGTTGGAGGGTTGTATATGCTTTTATTCCCTGGGGAGCCAGTTCACAGATTTAATCAGATTCACAGAAAAGTTGGTGACTTCAAGTGGTGTAAGAAGCCCTGGAGGTGAACACAGGACTTCCGGGTGTGGAATTTATTTCCGCCCCAAGCGCTAGGACCAGTTTTATTTCCTCTGGAAGAAGAGCTGTGTTTCTCCTCCTGTAATCAATTTTCTATTCATGACACATGAAAACATTTCTAACCTATTCCATTTTCATTTTACTAAAAATATTTCTATCTGGGTCAATTCAACTTGGTGTAAATATTACAGGGAGAGCTGATTCATCAACTGATTAATCAGTTTCTTTTTTTTTTCCCCACTAAAAAACATTCTTATCAGCCATTGTTTCTGCTATAGGAACTCTTCTACGGTGCCATGATGCAGAGGGAACTAAAGTAACAGAAAGGGGGAGGAGACAGACGACACCTGGAGGGCATCTTTACTGAGAGCACATTCAAATGTCCTGGGGGCACAGAGGTCCATAGTGATGGGGCCGAAATATCCTGTGTCAGTGCCTCTTCCAGAAGGTCTTGGGGTAGGAGGAACCAAGCACCTGATTGATTGAGTGAAAGGAAGCTGCCACCACCCCAGGGGGCTGTTGTGTCTTCACCAGAAGGACACAGTTGATAGGAAAACAGACATCAGTGAGTTCAAAAGACCCCTCTGAGCTGGATCCCTCCTCTCATCACACAAGGGAGGCCCAGGTGACTCCTCATCCAGTCGTCCTTGCGGTCAGGTCCTGCAAGCTTCCCTCCAACGCCGGGGACTCCGAGCACCTACTCTCACCGCAGTGCCAGGGTGGCTCCCTGCTCAGAGGGCACTGCAATTCCTGAGCTTTAGAAACATCTGAGCAACTTACCTTCAGGCCCCATTTATTTATTTCAATAACTACAGAAGATAGTGTTGGTTAAAAAAAAAAAAGGTGGTGTGACACTGAAAAGAACACGGGATTTGGAGTCAGTCAACTCTCGGTCAGATCCAAGTCATGCAGCCTTTGCTGAGAGACGCAGTTAAACACTGTTCTTCTCACTCTTCCCCTGAGGGCAGGGCGCAACCAAGGATGTTTCCTGGGCCCCTGAAATAAGGGTGTTTCCTCTCACTCTTTCCTATGCAGCAGCTGTGGCAAAGACAGGCCTTGTGGAGAGGACACAGGGAAGTTATTAGCCTGTTTCGTCTTAATCTAGGCATGAAGTGGGTCTGCACTGGGCTGATACTTGGTCCAGCCTGGCTCCGAGATCAGAGTGTTGGGCCAAAGACACAGCTAGAATGAAGTTTCCTATGGCTAGCATAAGGGTTTTAGGAAACATCCTGAAAAGACAGGTGATATTCAATCTTTGTTTTTTTCTAATGCAGATGTGATGGCTGGAACTCTAGCAGCCACCTCGGAACATGAGAGTGAGGGACGTACTGTAGCATTGCAGAGTGATAGGCCGGATCCAAAGGATTAAGAAAATCACAAATAGCCTTGGATTGTCAGCTTCTAGTGTGTTTTAATTCAGAAAAAAATAAACTCTCTTGTTCTAGTCACTGCTTTATTGGACTTTTCTGTTACGTAGGACCTAATCCTAACTAATCAGTGGTCACACATTTGGTTTCTGGAGTCAGATACCTGGGTTGAAATCCCACCTCCATCATTTCGTAAACTCCAGTGTGAACAAATCTTTTAACCCTTATAAGCCTCCAGTTTCCTCGACTCTCGAGGCTCCTTTCAACCTTAGACAATGAATCCTAGGCTCTTTCCTGTTCCAGAAAAACTCCAGTTACCCAGTGTTTTAAGTAGGACAAAGTACAGCTGTGAGTCCTTAAAAAAATCCCAAATAACTGAGGCTTAAACTAGGCGAATATTTATTTCTCACTCACATTGAAGGGACCAGAGTTAGGGGGTCGAGGACTGTGTGGTGGGTCCACAAGTAACAGGGGCCTCGGCTTATTGCAGTTTGATGCTCAGTCGTCCTTGGTGTCCCACTCATGGTTTAAGATGGCTACAAACACTCCAGCCATTGCATGATCTTCTGACCAGCAGAAAGAAGAGCTAGATTAAGAACAACAAGCCTTTAAGGACACTTGGTAAAAGTTACAAATGCCAGTTCTACTTAATCTCACTGGCTGGAACTTAATCACATGTTTACTTCTAGTTGCAAAGGTAGCTAGGAAATGTAGTAGTCACTGTGAGAGGCTAGATGCCCATCAAAAGTATAAGCTTCTATTGTTAAAAAAGAAGGGAATTGGCAAGCAATGGTCTCCATCAAAATCAGAATGCCGTTTTCTAGAATCTTAAGGCACTACTTTAGCCTTGGTCCAGAAGATGGTGGTGATGGGAGCAAAGAACCTCTTTGTTCATAAGGTGGCAGACTTGGGGCTCTAATAACCAATGGACACGGTTTTTTAAAAAAGATATATACTCCAAGAGGAAATTATGCCCTCCAAATAGCCTATTCCTTGTACAAAAGGAAAGCAGAATTTTGACTACCTGGTGATGTCTATAAATGCCAGAATTTCCTCTCAAAGTTTTACCAAATCTGCCAGAAATAACCAGGCAACAAAGAGAAAACAAAGAAATAGACCTTGAGAAGCCGGAGCAGTGGAGACAGGGGACAGGAGTGACGTTTGTGAGACGAGAGTGAAACAGTCTGAGCGAAACAGTCTGAGCGAAACAGTCTGGGAGGACAGAGAGGAGCAGCAGCTCTGCAGGTCAGTAGTGGGGCAGCTGAAGACTCAGCCCCTCCTGCTGAGTCAGGGTGCAGGCTGCTGGGTGGAGTTGGGGGGGGCGGGGGAGGAGGGAGAAGAAGAGAGGACCCAACAGCTGGATAGGGGATGCTTGAGGACATCTAAGGTCTCAGTACCAGGCTGAAGGGAAGCTAAGCAGTGCAAGTTACAAGTCTCAGGGGTGGGGAGGGCATTTAAGGGCGATTTGGGCATATAAATATCTACACCAGTTTCTATGGTTAGGGCCCAACACAAAGACTGTAGCCTGCTGAAATCGTCCCCAGTCACCGAGTTAATGTTACACTTTGTAACAGTATACAGGGGTGGACAAAGGCTTACAGCTGTGAGTATGCAAAACACAGAGTTTATTCTTATATTCTTATTTATTCCTGCTGTAGAAACAAAGGAACAACTGGTTTTGCCCTGGAAACTTTTACTTTTTTTTTTTGGACTATGAAACCCCATTTTCGTGGAACACCAATCAACTTCTTTTTTGCCCTGGTGTCCCTCATAGCATCCTCTAGAAAATCATGCCACAGATAAGCAAACCAATCATCAGGGAGAAGTGGTACCATTTTAGTACTAAATTCAGACAGTTACCCCTGAGGATACTTAACAATGAAAACACTGTGTGATGTAATGAACAGTGTCTTCAACAGCTCTTTTCCCTCAAATACAATGATGCTTTTTATGGGACTGTTTCTTGTAATTACATTGAAAAATGCTGATGGCATCACACCAAAAACAGTTCAGCAAAAGCAATTCTGCTGGGGCCGACATGATGCACTCCAGGTATCTGTGTTTCAGCAGCTCTGGTGGGGTCCAGGGACTGGTGTTAGAAACTCTGGGTGTGTCGATGAACTGCTTATCCTTCAAGCAATCCTCTCTGAATAGTGTTATTTCTCAGCAAGGCTTTTAAATAAATATTTAGTGGTAGGGCATTTAAACTGTCCTTCCTAGATGGATGTGAGGGGCAGTACTTTGTTGCCTTCTCAGTGTGTAGCTATGTGTCTTAGCTGACTGTCCAGCTGGAGTGAGGTTGCCATCCCTTTGGAAAGCAGAGCCCTCCCATCACCATCCACCAGCAAGACCAGGACTCTGTCCTGAAGTTGCCTTGAGCTCATTCGAGCGTGTCAATGAATGAGCAAACTGGGCTGCCAAAGCCAACTTCATTGAACATGGCTGAAGTAGTTCCCATGGCTAAGAATGTTTAAGATTGGTATAACCAGACCCTTGCCACGGCCAAATGAAATCTTGGCAAAGCACCAGGGAATGCCTGGCTTTGGGCAATGCTACTGTCAGGACCCCATCCAAGACAAACTCCCCATCAGTGCCAAGGTAACTGAATGAAGTAACTTGTAGTGGGTTGCTGGGTTGTTATTTATAAATTGGTTAAATTGTAGAAAGCATCCCAGAGATAACAGTCATTTTAGGGGAGTTGATCTGTGGGCTTTCTTTCTGGAAACAATTGGCTGGTGTGGCAGACTTATTTTCAGGTCACCTCTAATTTGAGATAATAAGATATTGTCTCTGCATCCAGAAATCTGTATTTTCACTCTGCACAAGGTGGGGGAGGTTGGGATTGGCATCAATGGCCTCCCAAAGATCATTAGGAAACAAGCTGGAAAAATAATTCCAGAATACATTTCTCTTGTATACTTGTCTGGACACTTTTTATGGTGAGAAGTCAAATCTCACTGATGGGGAAGGCAGTTGCCATCTTTCCGAGCTCTTCTAGATAGGTACCAACAGTCCAAGATCTAAGTAGAGGGCTAGGCCAGGGTCCACTCTAGGTCAACGACAGTTGCACAGAATCTAATATGCTCTAGGGATTGAATGTCAATAGTGACTGACTGAGTTTCCCAGTGGATTGAAGAGCTGGGTCTGAAGCTTGTGTGCTCCCTAATGTGTAAGAATCTGATATTTGCTGAAATATGCATGTGCTTTGCTGACGGTGCAAACCTGCTGTGAGGAAAGCCTCTTAGTAATGGCTTCAAGCATTTGCATTCTGTTTTCCATTGTGGAAGTGAAAAGAATCTTCTCTGTATGTGTGTACATGAGAAATAGATCCTCCTCAAAAGCCAATTCCTGTTGCTAGTGAAAGCATTGAAGAAGATTAAGACAAAAAACATT
Organism: Glossophaga mutica; assembly: GCA_039655065.1. Taxonomy (NCBI): domain Eukaryota; kingdom Metazoa; phylum Chordata; class Mammalia; order Chiroptera; family Phyllostomidae; genus Glossophaga; species Glossophaga mutica. Next base: position 144,343,727 of record CM077308.1, read on the forward strand.
TTGGATACATCACAGTAAAATATCATATATTGGGTTGGCCAAAAAGTTTGTTTTTTTTTTTTCTGTAAGATAGCTCTAGTAGCACTTAGTAGTGTTTAACTTCATTGGAAACATTTTTTTTTATATTGTATTGTGACAGCTGTCTATCAGTGTGTGTTTTAAAACAAACATCAGAATTGGTGAATTTTTGTGTAGCCATTTTAATATTGAAGCTGGAAGGAAATACACAACAGTTTCATCATGTTATGCTTTATTATTTGAAGAATATAAAAATGCAACTGAAATGCAAAAAAAAAAAAAATTGTGCCGTATATGGAGAAGGTGCTGTGACTGATCATTGAATGTGTCAAAAGTGGTTTGTGAAGTTTTGTGCTGGAGATTTCTTGCTGGATGACGCTGCATGGTCAGGTACACCAGTTGAACTTGACAGTAATCAAACCAAGACATTAACTGAGAACAATCAATGTGTTATTTTATTTTATTTTATTTATTTATTTTATAGAGAGGGGAAGTGGGGGAGAAAGAGAGGGAGAGAAACATCAATGTGTGGTTGCCCCTCATGCACCCCCTACCGGGGACCTAGCCCACAACCCAGGCATGTGCCCTGAGTGGGAATTGAACCAGTGGCCCTTTGATTCACAGGTTGGCACTCAATCCACTGAGCCACACCAGCCACAGTGAGAACAATCAATGTTATACTGCGTGGGAGGTTGCAGACATACTCAAAATATCCAAATCAATAGTTATTGGTGAAAATGTATCTTTTGTGGAAAAGGCTAAATGAAGTTTTTGGCCAACTTATATATTATATATTATGTATGTGTATATATATATATATATATATATATATATATATATATACACACACACAAACGGTGGAATTTAATATGTGATAAGTGTGGCATTTCCAATAAAAGGGAGAATGAATACCTTATTCAATAATGACATTGGGACCATCAAAAATTTAGGGAAAAAATTGATTCCCTTTCCCCCTCTCTCCATATATAGAAAATAATTCTAGATAAAATAAATAGCTAAACTAACCCCTCCCCCAACAAAACAAAACACAACAAAACAAAAAACCTTTAAAATATTTGAAAGAAATATAAAAGAATATTTTATTAATCTTAGAAGTAGCAAAAGAAGCTACAAAGGAGACATTTGTTATAATTGCATAAAAATAAAAACTTTTGTACAAAAAGATAACCATAAACAAAATTAAAAGACAAATGACAATATGGGAGAGAGTATTTGTTATATATATAACAAAGGTTTAATAAGCACAAAGTAGAAAGAGTGTCCATAAAATAGCAGTTAAAAGGCAGCACAATAGAAAAATAGACACAGAATGGGAATAGGCAAAAATAAAAACAGCCACAAACTTGAATAGTAATCAGAGAACTGAAAGTTATCAATGAGTTGTTTTTCTATTATCAGATTAATAAAAATGTGGGATGGTTGAAAATATTCTGTGTTAGTGGGGTGGGGGAGTTTTGGTGAAACAGAGTACATACCATCTCCTAAGGACAGCAGCGTGGCAGAGGCAATGAAGACTTTCAAAGAACAAGTCATCCAACCCAGGTAAACAATCCCATGTTTGCCCAGGCAGGCACGTGAAAGGAGGCATTGTGCAACTTCATATGAGATAAAATTTAGAAACACCTGAAATACCCATTCGCAGGTATATTTCTGCTATGGAATATGATGTGGCCCTTGAAAGAATGAGAGAGGTACTTGCCACAGAGAGGGCTGCCGGGTAAAAGAGAAAGCACAGATTGCCACCACAGGCATGGCCTGACACCACATGATGCCAGTCTACAGGCACGCAAATGCAAAGGCAGGGGTCTGTACGAAATCGGTTGCACTAATTGTGTGTGCACTCTTAGTGGGGAAGTGCAATGAGTTAGGGAGGAGATTGGTGAAGGGGATCTTCTACTTTTTCCTCTACCTTGTATGCTGCTTAACACACATATTTTAAAAAATAAAGAAAATAACACACAGAATGCAATTCTGTGGCATTTCATGATGGCTTGGAGAACTGAAGTGAGTGATGCTGTCATTCTGCTGTACATTCACTCATTCATTCATTTAATAAAAAATTTTGAGTGCCTAATATGTGCCTGACACAGAAACTAGAGAAAGACTAGAGAAAGCTGTCTGTCAAACGATTTTAGTGAATGCTCTAGTTAGTTGTCTTAGTCAGCTTGGCTGCTATAACAAAATACCATAGACTGCGTGGCTTAAACAACAGAAATTCATTTTCTCACAGTTCTGGAGTCTGGAAATCTGAGATCATGGTTGGATTCTGGTGTGAGATCTCTTCCTGGCTTGCAGATGGTTACCTTCTTGCTGTGTCTTCACACAGGGGATGGAGGAAGGGAGGTGGGGAGAAAGAGAAAAAGAGAGAAAGAGAGATAGAGATAGAGTGAGAGTGAGAGTGAGAGAAAGAGAGAGAGAGAGAGAGAGAGAGGAAGATCTCCAGAGAGCTCTTCCTCTTCTTATAAGGACACTAATTCTATCATGGGGGTCCCACCCTCATGACATCATCTAATCCTAATTATCTCCCAAAGGCCCCACTTCCAAATCTTATTACACTGGGGGTTAGGGCTTCACATATAAATTTTGGGGGGACACAAACTTTCAGTCCATCACCATACTATGCCCCATAGGGTGTTAAAAATAAAAATTTGACAGAGACATCAAAGTATAACAGATGCAAGATCATATAGCTAGATTACCACTTGCAGACTGTACAAAGGAATCGACTTCTGCCACTTTGAGAACGTAAAATGGTTGAGGAAATGAAGAGGGAAAATAGATCAGCACAGGATCTCCCTCTGCAGGGAGCCATTGCTGTGTGTGTGTGTGCGCGCTCGCACCCGTGTGTTAGTAAAATCACAGGAGGCCAGCAGGAAGCTCAAGCACCCCCTCCCTTCCCACTGCAGTCTCCAGCCTGAAGCACAGTGGGGCTGGGAGGAAGGAAGAAAAGGCATGCTCTTAAATCAAGTTGAATTATTACACAGAAATGGGCATTCAAGTGACAGAGTTAGGGCTGTGTGTGTCACTTCGAGTGACTTAGTGTGTCAACCACCCAAGACTGAACTAAAAAGTCATGGGCCTGCGGGAGGTTTTTGTTCAGCGGTAGAGGGAGACTACCCACATGGAATCAGGTTTAAAGAGATAATGAGAGACAAAAATAAAACTGTGCTTTGATTACATCAGAAGTCATGCGTGGTCAATGTACTGGTTACATATAATTGCTCATCAAGCAAGAGGCAAAACTATGGAGTCAGTGGAAAGGGAGGGTGGTGTGTGGTGCCAGACTGCGCACAGGATACCTGTGGCTTTCCGTGTAAATGTGATTCTGAGCAAGCCAGGAGCCTGTCTCCCTGATGTGCCCCCAGCAGATGCCAAAGGTTTACAATGACACACTTTGGAAGGTTTCCGCCTGAAAAATACCCAGTTAAAATGATCTCTTGGCACCTAAAGGATTAGCCTCCATTTATCAAGAAAATGGAGCTGTCTGGTTGGAATTTATTGCTGCAGTATTCTGAGATTCTGCTAAACCATTGCAGTCCCTGGAGGTTGACGAAAGCCTTGCTGAAGGCATGCAGAAGGCATCTGGGAGCCCTGCTAGCCCTGCTAACGGAGGGGAAAGCGTCTCCTGGCAGTCACTTCCACGCTTCCTCTTTCAAGATCCAGCTCAAATGTCACCTTTGTGAAGATTTCCTCATCTCGACATCAATACTTCTTTCTCTGGATTCCAGCTGAATGGTGTCTTATGGCATTTGTATTGCATGACACATATTTATTTGTTTATCTGCCTCTCCCACAAGACCTGCAGCTTCCTGAAGGTAAGAAATACTGGATTTCATCAGCTTTAAGATACACATTTCCCCTCCACATTTTTTCAATTCTGAAATTAGGATAGCTTTTCATGGCATGCCATAGTTTAATTGGCAATAATTTTCTCGGTGGTGCAAACATTTTTTTTTCCAGTGGTAAAATAATAAATGGTGCATCTCAAAATAGACGGTGACTTAGAGTTAATAAAATATGGCATATCTAATTTCCCTTTTTAACCTTAAACAGCTAGTACCTCGTCTTTTATGCAGTAGGTGCTCCATAAATATATGAAACTAACATGTTGTGGGTTTCACCAGTAGGAGTCACTGATCTGAGTAATTCTGGAGTTGGAGAGCAAAGCAATAGTTGGCTGACCTCAGGACTGCAAGCAACTTGCAAAATGTTGAAAGGAATGTACTAATTAGGGTAACCCCAACTTATGTAATGACTAGATCCCCAAGTTGCATAGTGGCTCAGACTCAGAAGAAATGTATTTCTTACTAACACAAGCTGTCCAGAACAGGTGCCCCTTTTTAGTAGCCGCTGCCCTCAGTGTGATGTTTCAGAGATACAGGCTCCTTCCATGGGGTGATGCCATCACCCCCCCCCCCAGGGCATCTCATCATCCTCCCCACCCAGGGACAAAGGTGAAGAGAGTGCAGAAGGCAGGCCTACTTTGAAAGTCTTGTCAGGAAAAGGCTCCTATCACTTCTGCTCATATTCCACTGGTGGTCTTGTACCACAAATAGATAGAGGCAAGACAAGAACAGAAGCTGGAAATCATAATCCTTAGCTGGGCATCCACTTCCCAGTAACAACCCTATAAGATGGAGTGGGAGCATATATTTTGGGGGTCAGCTAGCTCTCTCTACCACCGGGAGCCGCTGAACTTTTCCCTGTATCAGGTAGAGTTGTCCGCTTCTTGTTGCAAGTTTAATTTTGGCTTCTGACTCCACTGTATAAGCCAACAATTTCTTAGTGGCAAGAGATAGAAACTCAGCTCTGGTTTTGGTAAAAATGGTTAGGAATAGTTGAACCCAGTAGCTCAAATAATGTCAATCATCTTTCTCTCTCTCTTCTCTGCTTTTCACTGTACTGGTCTTAATTCACAAGCAGAAACTCCCCAACAATGGGGAGAATGGTGGGAAAGAGAAAGATGGCTTACTGGGTGCTTTCAGCCTATGACTTTAGGAAAAAAGAGAAAGCTCTCACAGATCTCTATCAGTACTCCCCACCCCAGCCTCAAAAGAACTGTTTGGCTCTAAACAGGTCACGTGACCACTCTTCAGCCAATGGCTGTGTCCAGAGCAGTGGCTTGTTCTGAGTGGCGAGCTTGACAGACCTATCAGAAACACCTGGAATAAATGGGCGGGGCAGTTCCCAACAGGAAAAGATGAAGAAAAGGCAACAAGTGAAAGTTGTCCACTGTTCCCAGCGCCACTCCAGCTTCGGCTCCGGCCATTCCCTACCTGCAGCCACCCCAGATTGATGCCATTTCTCCAAATATGCCAGATCCCTTCCAGATTGCATGCTGTACCCCCACTTTGAAATGACTTCTCTCATGCTTCTCCCCTATTTACCCAGCGAGACCAACTCAGTCATCTTTTTGTAACTCCCCACTTTCACCCAAGCCAGCCTGGTTACAGCCACCAAACAGGATTGGCATTCAGACTGACTAAGCATTGGGACCGCATTTTGAAGCCCAGACAAAAGTGGGCTCTGTGGTTCTCCACGCTGGTCACACCTGCATTCGGTTGCTGCCTGGCCTGGGAGCAGCCTGGACCATGTTGTGTCGGCTGAGGGGTAAAATGCCATCCTGTCCAAAGCAGATGCCAGTGCCAGGGAAATCCTCATCCCCGTCACATAGGGACTGAGTGGGGGAGAGGGCTGCAAGGAGCCGGCTGCCCACAAAGCTCCAATTAGCCCCTAAATTATCTCCTGCGTCACGTGTGCAAGGATTTCTAACCAAAATTTGCTGGAAAATGGATTCTCAATGCTTCTGTCTATTTACCTAATACTTAACCCAAGGATAACAACACACATACAAATTTAAAATAAAACACATGTTGGTTTTTTTTAAATAAAAATTTGAAACAGATGGTCTCTTTTAAGACAAATATTTATTCCCCTGACATTTTTTCACTTACATGTTTATATTTTTAAATATAGGCTTTATGCAGAGACCTTAGAGATGTCACGATAATAAAATCCATGTTGTTCATAATTGTCTATTTCCTAGAAACGCAGGCCTGGAAGCAACCTCAAGAAGCTATCTCTGGCATCCCCCTCCTCCAGGCAGGCCAACGGGCGACCAGCTGAGACCAACTGGTGTTTATTCTGTTTATCTTGGAGCTTTTGGAGGAAGAAGGCTGTAAACTCTTTCTTACTGAGCTCAGGGACTCTCCACTGCGCTCTGAATCCTTCGGCTGGGCGAAGAGGTCTTAGATAGGGCCGAGTTCAGAGCACAGCTGCTGGCGGCGTTTTCTTCCCTGGTAGCTCCTTGTTAAACTCTTGTCAATCTCACCCTGTATCTGCGGTGCAGCTACTCTTTGTCACCATATGCTCAACTTGGGTTGCACTGTCACCTGCTCAGGTCCCTTCGTGCACACCTCTGAGAGGGCCAGCTCTCATCTTGACCAGGGCTATTCATTTTGCTTCCCCTAAGGCAGGTGTGTCCTAAGGGAGAATCAATAGAGGCATGACAGGCTGGGAAGAAAAAGATGGATGCTTCTCAGAAATCACTGACAAGAGGAGCCAGGCCAGAGCCTGAAGTATGTGAATTGAGGATCTTGCCTTTGTGGGAGGTAAACTGATTTCTCTGTATTCTTGCATTAGTTAGCTTTTGCTGTGTAACAAACCACTCCGAAAGCATACTGACTTATATTATCAAAGTATTTTTTTCCCTCATTATTCTGTGGGTAGGCTGGAATGATGAGCTAGTCTGGGCTGGCTTGTTTGAGGACTGGTGGTCTAGGATGGCCTCACACTCATGTTTTCCGGTTGGTCAGCAGGGCCGTGGAGAACACTTGGTCACGTGTTTCTCATCGAGCCCAGGCTTGTTCACATGGCAGCGGTTGCGAGGTTCCCAAAAGCAGAAAAGGAGAGCAGGCAAGTCCCAATGTGTAAGTGCTTTTCAAGTCTCTGTTTATGTTACACTTGCTATTGGCCCATTAGCCAAAACGAGTCACAAGGGCAGCCTGGAGTCGGGGCATGAGGGTGTATCAAAAATCATAGAGGGAGGAAGGCCATCTTTGTGAGCTTACCCCACTTCTTCTTGAGGACAGAGAAAGGAGTTGTCTTTTCTTTTTTCCTACAAAATTCAGATGGCCTGACAACTTTCTCGGAAAAAGAAAATCTTGCAGTTTCTCAGCCCAGATCTTATCCTTGCTAACTATCTTAGTCAATGATATTCTTCCATGCCAGCCTTCCATGCAGTCTCCTTTGGACAAGAATTTCTATATCTTGGACTGCCAGCATAGTGCTAGACAGAGAGCAAATGCTCAGTAAATGGTTTTGAGTAAACTAATAAATGAATGAATGAATGAAAACTTGGCTTCCTAAAAGAAGGCATGCTAACTTGATTAGAGTTCACCTGAATCCTCTTTATTTGTTTATTATCTGAAGACATGTGGATAACTGGCTTCCAACCATTCTAGGTAGGAAGTTATCTGAAAACCTAGATCAGATCAAGTTCCTCTCTTGCTTAAATGTCTTCAAAGGCTTTCTGTTATCCTTTTAATAAAATGCAATTTTTTTACCATGGCTTAAAAACTCAACATGATCTGGTCCCTGCAATTTCTACGTCATCCGTTATTTCTTCTCATCTCTTCTTACCTACTAAGTCCAACCATAATGACCTTCTGTCTGTCTGTTCTTAGAAGATACACTTGTCATATTAAAAGTCTTTTTCTCTCCCACTTAAAGATTTTCTAGGTAGGATGCTCCCCCTTTTCCTCCACATCCTCCAGCCCCCAGTCTTTACAAGGCTGGCTCTTTGTTCCCATTCACACTTCAGCTTAGCTGTCATCCTTCAAATAGGCCAGCCTTGATCATCAACACCAAGGTATTTCGTCAGCCACTCTCTATCATTAAAACACTTCAATACTCTGCATAGTTCTTGACACTATCTAAACTTGCCCCTATTTATTTATTTATTTATTTATTTTTGTTGATAGTTTTCCCCATCTCTCACTGAAATGTAAGTTCCAGGATAGTACTTTGTCCCATTCACTACTGCATCTCCGGCATTGACAATATTGGTCTGGCACATAGTATGTGTGTGCTCAAGAAATATTGGGGGTGATGGGAGAGTCTGACCTGATGCTTTAGGTCTTAAATTCTTTTTTCTCCTTGGTTTAATTGGCAAACAAAAAAAGAAAACTTAGGAGTCATATAATTGGCTTCCTACTCTTTAACAATTCTCTGAAACATAAGGTAACATACTACGTGGAAGGGGCATGTAGGAAATAATTGCTAGAGAATCTCCATTTGCATTGGTTGTTTAAAAAAATTAGGAACATTCCCTGGTTGGTGTGGCTCAGTGCATTGTGTGCAGGCCTGCAGACCAGAAGATCACTGGTTTGATTCCCAGTCAGGGTACATGCCTGAGTTGCAGGCCAGGGCCCCATTTGCGGGTGTGCGAGAGGCAACTGATCGATGTATCTCTCACACATCGATGTTTCTCTCCCTCTCTTTCTCCCTCCCTTCCCAGCTCCCTAAAAATAAATAAATAAAATCTTTAAAACATTAGAAAGAAAAACTAAAACTTCAGGAACAAAAAGTTAAAATTAATAGCAATGAATTATTCTTATGATCCCTTTTATAGCAATAGCTTTACCATGTAACCTTTTCTTTTCTTCTTTTAAACGCATGTAACCTTTTCTTAAAAATATTTTAAAAGTTAAAAAAATCAAACCAAATTGCACTGAATGGCTTACAATGAAAAACAACAGTCGTCTGCCCTTTCTACCCCACCCCTCTGCCTCCTGCTCTGCTACCGAGAGGCACCTACTTTTATCTTTTTCTGTTTTCAGTTCTCAAACATTTCTAAATATATTCTTATACCATGTCTCCTTGATTTAGCAACTTCAGACATTATCTTCTGACTTCTGGCTATGATGGATGAGGATCTAGCTCTTTACAGCTCTCTTTCATGTTGCAGGCGTTCCTCGGTATCTGGGAGCCTCTGCTGTCATTCATACGTGAGAATGAAGGACAAAGAAGTATGCTTGGGGGCTGTGTGTATGGGTGGTCACTGGAAGGATTTGGTTAGAGTGAGCATGAGGGCTGGGGTGGGGCTGGCCGTTGTGCTATGGGTGTCTGAAATGCCAGGATGCTGGAGCTTTCTTACTCTGGGGCACCAACAACAACTCCTGCTGCTTCTGTTCTCGATGAGTTTCCTTAGAGAAGGGCTCTCCTCAATTCTCTTTTCATCTCTCCTGGTTTCTTTCCCTCCTCTTTCCTTTCTCCTTTTTTTTTTTTTTTTAAGATTGTATTTATTTGTTTTTAGAGAGAGGGGAAGGGAGGGAGAAAGAGAGGGAGAGAAACATCAATGTGTGGTTGCCTCTCACGCTCCTACTACTGGGGACCTGGCCCACAACCCAGGCATGTGCCCTGACTGGGAATCAAACAGGGGACCCTTTGGTTAGCAGGCTGGTGCTCAATCCACTGAGCTACACCAGCCAGCAGGGCCTTCTCTCCTCTTTTTTTCTCTCTCCTCTCTCTAGCCTCAGGACTTGGAAACCTGGTTACAGGCAATTTTGTCAGCTGAGGTGGGGGGAGGAGCTGCAAACGGATTGTGAACTCTTCTTTCACTTTGCGCTTTCATCAGCCACCTTGTCTGCTGTCTTCAGGTCATGACCCTCTCCAGGGGATGGTCAAAAAATTCTAGGAGGTCAAGACTCCTACTCTGCAGCCTACTTTGTTTTGCTAGTCTATTCTCTTTAACTAACTTTTACTTTTTCAGAAATGGGCTGAAATTCTTCCTTTGATGAAGGGCCCCTTCCATTTTTTCCTTATTAGGGGTTACTCCCTGAAAAAATTAATTCTAATGGGTGAATGCATGTGCTCCTCTGTGATGTTTAGTCATACAATTTTTGAGTCTCTCACTTAAAAACTTACTCTTACGCTATTCAATGTGGATCTTTATAATTTCTTTTAAAGATAATCATCCTACAGATTTTGCCCTGGTAAGTTCATGATGTCCCTCATTCAGCTGCTCTAAGGGATGCTCTTCTTCCCTAACCCCTTCTCTGCAGCCCTGGAGTTGCAGCCTAAGCAGGTGGTCTGAAGGTCTTTTCCCCACCTTGCAAGTTCTCGCTTATTTTCATGTGCTTATTTGCACTGCCAACTTGATGCCATCAGCACATTTTCTGGGAGCCTTTGATCAGAGCAGTGAACTGAATTTCTTTCATCAAGCGAAAGGCTTCCTGATGGTGCAGGCTTCTTGTCAAACTGGGGGATTCCCAAGGATGTGAACAATGATTTCCCAATTAAACAGGCTTCCTTATTGACAGCTCTGCCTCCCCAGTCAGATTGGAGGCGTTCCAATTACTCTTATATCTCTTCTGGGACTAGAAGGTCTGAGATTTGTGGACATATGTGCTTAATACAAATAGTGGTGGGAGTGGGGTTGGGAACATGAGCAGGCAGGTGACACAAGCCCAAGGTAAAAATAGCCATGGTATCTGGGCTGGCGAGGTGGCAGTGGGCAGTTGGTCCTAACCTCAGAGAGGTTTTATCTTTCCCCATAGTTAGGCATCTCTTACTTGGATAGTTTTTTAAATCTTTCTAGGATAGCTCTAGCTCTCTGCAAGGTGGTCTATATAGGTGAATGAACCAACTGGAGGCCCTTCATCATGCAGCAAAACTGTTGGACCCTGAGCAAATAATAATTACCAAGGGTCCAGAAAATGAAGCCAGGGTCAACGAGCTAGAGATTGTTGAGGTCAAGAAGGACACATGAAGTTGAGCTTTTATTTTATCTCCCTCAGAGAATTACCAAGTTCTAATTGGAACCAAGTCCAGCCTTTATTGTAAATTACAGGTGAAAAGGAAGGTGCTGGGTATATGACATTATGAGGAAAGGCGTGGCAGTCGTTAAGAAAACGGGAGAGCCAGGACTGGTATTAAGACCAATATGCAGCGAATAAGTTAAGATAGTTATAACAAACATATTATAGAATAATACACAGCTATTAAAATCTTGAGTTGTAGAACACTTAATAATATTGAAAACCTATAAAATTTTACATGTGGTACGATTCCGTTTTTGATTAAAATACATTTTATGCATGCATTTTTCCTGTAAGTACATGTTTTTGTTTTTCTAAGTACTGTCAAGATGGTAAGATAAGCAAGCTTATTTCTCTGTTCTGGATTTTTAATGTATTATTTTCCAATGTAAGCTCACTTGCTCAATGGTAAAAATGTAGTGAAAAAAAACCTCATATATAGTACACCGGAGGTTGCAAACTCAGATTCCTGCAGAATCCAGAAATACAACAAAGTGAATGAGCTGGGCTGGGTGTAAGAAAAATCAACTGCCAGCAATATAATCAAACTTTCTTTCATTTTTACTTGACCATGGCATAAACACATAACATAGTACAAACATGTATGATATTGGAGATTATATATTAAGTTTGAAATTGAAGAACATAACATTTGAAAAAATAGAAATATTTAATTAATTTTTTTCTTTCAGAACTCATTACTTCTTTGCTTTAGAACAAGAAATGTGACACTTTTCCCTTTGCCCCAACATGTCAGTGTTGGGTCTTGCATTTCATGTTGCGATGTGCTGTATAGAATTCAGCCTTGAATCCTCTAACTGAGAGCAATAGTTTTTCTTTTTGATTTCATAATGGGAAACAGCTATTCATGGCTGAACATGGATAGAATCTTTGTGTGATGGTTTTTATATTTAGGATAACTACTCCTGAGATATTCATAGAATTTTGGCATTCTGATGTTGCAAAATTTAGTTTTGGGGACTCCATTGTGGTTCAAAAATCCCATTTATCACGTAATAGTAATTAAGAAAGGTGAGTCAAATAACAGGAGTTAATTTTCATAAAATTAGAACCTTTCTTTGAATTCTGTTTTCAACCCCATGATTTTGGGAGAGAAGTTTAAGTAATCTCTTTCATTTCTGATGACTGACTTTAGCAGAGGAAAGTGGGCCAGATTTCTTTTTGCCAAATGAGTTTCCCAAAGATATAATTTCACTAAGGATGAGCAAATTCAATAGCCCACTTGCATGCATGTGAAGATTCATGCAGGGAAGTACCCAAATGGCTGGATGGCTTGTGATATTTACCGAAGAGGTCAATACCTTGATCCAATATCTGTGGGAGAGTTGGGGTAAGTATATTTTGTTGGATGATAAAAACAAGTTCATAATTTTTCAAATGTTTCACCCATCTGCAAATCAAAGACATTATATAACAACTACCTTTAATTTATTAGAACGCATGAATACTATGACTATTGAATATCCAGTGCATCAAGTATAGCATTAAAATTTCTATACTTTCAGTCATGGAAGTGAATCCAATTTACTGGGTCCATGATATGTTCTATCTTAACTTATTAGCACAGAGAAATTCCTGGTGAATCATTTAGGTTCCACGGTTGTGCAAAATTTGCCACTTGGGGTTTAAGTTTGAAAACAGGGTCAGTCTTAATGCTGACCATCTCAGGAGCTCTGCTTCATTGCCTGGCTTACTAATTTTGACCTGTCTGCTTTAAATTTTTTGTGACTTCTCAACGGACAAAGCTAAGCCATTTCCTGAAGTTGTGCCTGTGATGGACACCATGCCCCCAAATTCTCCAATCATGTCCAAGTCCGTTTGGAACCATAAATAAATATAGCTGACTGGGTGGTATTATTTTAACTGGGCTCTCATATGCTTCCCGAGGAAATGCCACAAATGACTGAACTTGTTCCTACAGCCTGTCCTGTAAGTTCTCAGCCATGTCATTATCTTGCTGAGCAGCAGCATTTCTGTTTAGTCTTCCATTCGCAAATACTTATTTCTGTCTCAAGGCATGAATTTCCTTTGTCCTCAGTAGATACTTTTTTTTTATAAACTCACCATTCATGAAAGGTTTCAATGCCTGAGCAGTATTCTTACCTTTTTTTTTTGGATTGAAAAATAAAACATGTTAAAACATCAATCCTTCGCTTTCAGATCAAGTTTCCACACACTGGTCACAGCCCTTTTAGCTAAATTTCTTTTTTGTTTCTTTGATACTGACACATTTTATTTGCATGTCAAACTTGGAAGAATGGTTTTAACTTCTGGGGAAAAAAGAAAAATCTATTTTCAATGTTTCTAAGAAAAAAGAGAAAAAAGAACATCTTTTCTGGTATGCTTTTGTTTCCACCATTTTGATGGAGTTATGGAAGTAAAAGAAAAAAAGGTTACTTTCTTCTTAACTCTGTTGTAAGAACATATCCAAGATGATGATAATGACTACTGACCTCCCGCCTCAGTGATGGGAAGAAAATGGGGAGTAGTGAGGAGTAGGGCACTATGGAAAACTGCTCCACTCCAGTTGACTTATCCCTTGCTGGAATGTGGCTCCAATGTTGCTAGATCTTCTAAATTTGTTTTAAAAGATTTGTATTTATATATTTTTAGAGAGAGGGAAAGGAAGGGAGAAAAAGATGGAGGAAACACCAGTGTGTGGTTGCCTTTCACATGCCCCCCACCAGGGACTTGGCCCATAACCCAGGCATGTGTCCTGACTGGGAATCGAACTGGGGACCCTTTGTTTCACAGGCTGGCACTCAATTCACTGAACCACACCAACCAGGGCCAAATCTTCTAAATTTTTAAAACTCAAAAGAAGTATAATATACATATTCAAAAGTGGATATATTTTAAGAGTATGGCTTGATGGATTTTTCACGAATGGAATGTGAAAGTGTGAGCCACAGCTAGATTAAGAACACAGAAAAATGTTGGGCCCCATAGGGACCTTCACACTATCTTCCAGTTGAGATCATTTACTTTCTTAAGAAAAAATCTGGATTGATATTTCGACTCTGAATTTCTAAATTTTGTCAAATAATACAAAACATTTAAAATTCTGTGGCCAAACCCTGGCTGGTGTGGCTCAGTGGATTGAGCACCAGCTTGTGAACCAAAGGGTTGCTGGTTGGATTCCCAGTCAGGGCACATGCCTGGGTTGTGGGCCAGGTCCCCAGTGAGGGGGTGCATGAGAGGCAACCACACATGGATGTTTCTCTCCTTCCCTACCCCTCTCTCTAAAAATAAATAAATAAAATCTATTTTAAAAAAATTTCTGTGGCCAAACTAAATACATCTTGTGTCTAGAGCCAGCCCAAAGAACTCCAGTTTGGAGTCTTGTTTTTTCTTTTTTTCATGTTTGACAGCCACACCACTCTTTTCCTCCATCCAGAGGGGTGGGTAACCATGTTTGTGCTCCTTGATCCCGGCCATGATTGACTGGGGTCTTTCTCTGGGATTTTGGAAGTGAGACACTGGAAGACTATTCAGCTTGGTGAGAGTGCTGAAAGTGGGAGCTTCTGGAGCCCTGGTGCTGGAGCAGGCCCTATCCTACCACGTCAATGGAAGAGCAGAGAAAGCTGGTGCCCAGAGAGAAATCTGAAGCAGGTGTACAGAGAGCACAAAGAGAGAAAACATATAGGAAAAGAGTGCAAGAGAGTGGAAGGAGGTGCCTTGGCTCCTCAGGAGCTTTCCAGCTTCCCTGTTCTTGGTTCTATCCCTCTGAAGTCAGGATGTGCTAGGGACTAAGAAGCTAATTAGGCTGGTGAGCTTCTCTAAGAGTTCAGGAGGGACCATCAGGTGGGCACGTCATGCCAGGAGATGCAGGTGACAGCCAATGGCTGGCAGTCAACTGGTCAGGGCTCTTCATGCGCCAGGTCTGTCCACAGAGAGCCAGCCCCTAAGCCTGAGCTGGGGTAAGGAGGGAGGAAGCCTGGCAGGCAAGCAGGGAGCTAGAAGTTCCCTCAGATGAGCTCATAAAAGGGTGCTGGTTTGAGTGGTGTTGGGTATTGGATTATTATTCCCGGTTCTTTACTCCCTGCCTGTAATAGAAGTATATGTCCATGTCCTTTGCCATGTGACTTTGCACACAGCCTACTAGAATAAGTGGAAAATATATTTTCATCCATTTGACTCTGGGTTTGGCCAGCTGACTTGCTTTGGCTAATAGCATGTGGGTGGGCTTGATAATGGGGCCAGTTCTGAGTTGAAGAGTCATGGAAAGTCTCCACTAACCTTTCCTTGTGCTTCTTTCATCCGTAATGAGAAGAGACTGCCCCCTGGGAGCTGCTGCTCCCAGAATGAGTGACATGTGAAACTCATCTGTACCTGACCACACAGCCTGAATCAGAGCTACTTCATCCAACCCACAGACTATGAGCGAGAAAAAGAACTGTTTTTTTATAGACCACTAAAGTTTGGGGATTATTTATTACGTGGTATTATCACAGAGATAGCAGACTAATACAGAGGAGAGCTGGATTCTACGCAAAACTAGAGACTAGAAGTCAGGGCAGAAGGGTGGGTTGTAGCAGAGTGGACCGAGCCTGGAGAGGGGAGGGGAGGACTCAGACTCCGAGGAAACATGAACAGTAACGTGGGCTCGCAAAGGTCATTGCAGAGGGCACCAGATCCATGTCAGATTGGAGGAGGGAAATGAGAGTGGTCTGGGGGAAATTGCTGTCACCTCATTGATCATCTGGCTTGAAGGCAAATCAGGAAGAACACAGGAGCCAAGCAGTTAGAACTGAGCTGGTGACATCGTTCTAAGCCATTGGGTCTGCTCAACTTCATACCGCCCCCCTCCCCCGCCCCAGTTTGGTTGGAATTGACCCAGGAGCTGTGAGCGTTGGTGAATGTGGCTCTGAGGATCCTGGGAAAGTAGTAGCAGAAAAGATGTGATGGGGGAGGACAATACCAGCACCGCAGCACCCAGTGCTCAAAGATGTGTGCACCTGTGATGCTCATCTTCTATGAACCTGAGAGTTGCTTTCTGCCCACCTCTTGCTAACAGCTCAATCTGGAGTGGGCTTGAGGCTGGGAAACTATTACATACCCTGATTGCGTTTCCCAGCTCTCTGAGAACTAACTGACAGCCTCAGATGAAGCCTGTGAAATCACAGACCAGTGGGACAACTGGATGAGCAGGGCAAATTGTGGTGGCCGGTGGCTCATGTTGTCATAGCAGGGGTGCTGGGCAGGAGCACAGAGGGTGTTTCTGATTTTCTCTCTTGAAGTCTCTTTTCTCAGGGGCTTCCAAGCTCAGGAAGCTCTTGTTGTCTCCTAACTGGGGCAGATGAAGATGGGAGTTCTGTAAAAAGGCATTTCCACTTAATCGAGGCCAGTCATAGCCAAGCTCTAGGATTAGGCAGCGAGCACAGATCTGCACAGTTGCTTGGGCAGCCTGTTTTCTGTCTTCACTGCCTTGTTATCTGGCCCTTCTCTGAGTTCCTGTAGCTTTTCCAGGACTTAAACAACGAGATTAACAGCTATCATTTTTGAATGCCTACCATATGCTAGGCTTTCTAGTGGATCTTTTACAAACATTTTTGAGAATAACAACAACAAAGATGACTAATATTTATTAAGCATTTATTATGTGGTAGGCACAGTGCCAAGCCCTGTACACATATTAACTCATGGAGAATCTTCATGTGAATAATGAGGCAACATGGGCCTCATTATTCTTCCACATTAGTAATGAACGGTGGAGTCAGGATTTGGACCTAGATGGATCTGACTCTGGGGCCTTAGATTTTGTCCATTCACGATGCTGTCTTACTTGGTCTTGTGCTCTGACCATGCCAAAGCACTCTCCCATTACCAAGGTGGTCTGGGGCAGATGGTGAAGGGCTGGGACATAGATTAGGAGGGTGAACACAGTGTGGCTGTCCCCAGGTAGGAGTCGTTGAGTAGTTCACAACAGGGGCAGGGATAAACTCCAACAGAAAGCATGGTGAGGCCCTAAAAGGTGAGTGGAGCAGAGAAACGGACAATCCAGACGCTGTCAGATGTCCTGGCAGGCAGTGGGCTGTGCAGGAAGCCTGCCAACAGGGAGCAGGCCCTAGATGCTGGGCAGGGGTCCAGGGGCAGGATGCCAGGCCCTGGAGGAAATGGTACCGGCCAGGGCACAACCTGTAGTTCAGGCTCTGTCTCTACTAACTTTTAGGCAGATTACTTACCACCCCTGAACTTCAGTTTCTTCGTGTGTTAAATGGGTAATTATGTGACCTAGTAATGTTACCTGCTTCATAGGATTGATATGGCTAAGTGATATAACAAACACAAAGTGCCAGTGGTCGTGCCCAGCACTGAGGAAGTCCTCAATATACGGATTGGGACAGTTCCAAGACAGCCACTTGGCCACAGGAACAAGGTAGAACTCACGTTATCATAGCTGAGAGTCAAGGGAAGTGTCAGAAGACTAGCATCCTAAAATTTCTTCTTCTGGCAATCAATGTTTGTTTTAGAGACTGGAATGAAGTTCAGTAGCCTCAGTCCCATGCAGAGGAGGGTGGCCCAACCGGAAGCAGGTCCTGCTCTTTCCATGCATGGGCTGCGGAATCATGGCAGCCTCTTGCTCAGGGCTTTGGAGCCCCAGTTTGATGTTCTTCCAGTGATACCATGCTACTGGCAAATAAACACAAACGCCTGACAAAATACGGACAACCGCGTCAATGGCATATGCCCTGGTGTCTTTAAAACATGTCTGCAACTTTTTGGACACTCCTCCCGTCAAAGGCAGCATCAAACTTCTCTTCCCTTGAACACGACTGGCTTCTAAGAAAGAGAATGTGGTGAAAGTGATGCTGTCGGTCTTCCAAGACTGGGTTAGAAAAGAGGACACAGCTTTTCCCTGGCTCTGTCTCATGGGATGCCCTTGGAACCAGTTGCCATGTTAGGAGGAAGCTCAGGCTACATGGAATGTTTGGACCAACAGCCTCATCGAAGGTCCCAGCTGGACAGCCTGCATTAATCACCAGCCAAATGAATGAGCGAGACTCCAGATGATTTGGTCTAGCCTTGGGGCCATCCCAGCTGACACCACGTGGAGCAGCGATGAGCTAGTCCTGCAAAGCTCCTCCCAATTGCTCATGAATGAACAAAACACATGTTGCTATTTTAATCCGTTATATTGTGAGGTTGCTTGTTACGCAGCAATAAAGAAATAAAACATGCACGTACATAGTGGGGCACAGAAGAGAAACAGTCAAATGCCGTGCTTCAGAGTTTGTATTCTGGAGTCAGACAGTTGACTCTCAAATTGTTGTTCTCTTATTGGCTTGCTCGGCAAGTCTCATAACATCTTGAGACTGTTTTGCTCTCTGAAAGTTGGTGATAACAATATTAATCTTATGGGTTGTTGTATTAGGTTGCTAGGGCTGCTACAACAAAATACTACAGACTGGGTGGCTTAAAAAACAGAACATTTTCGCACAGTTCTGCAGGCTAGAAGCCCAAAATCAAGGTGTTAGTAAGGTGTCTGGTTTCTTCTGATGCTTCTCTCCTTGGTGGATGGCTGCCTTCTTGCTATGTTCTCACATGGTCTTTCCTCCATGGCCATGTCTGTCTGTGTGTACAGTTCTTATAAGGACTCCAGTCAGATTGGATCAGGCCCGCCCTAAAGACCTTCTTTTAACTTAAGTACCTCTTTAAAAGCCCTGTCTCCAAATACAGTCACATTCCGATGTACTGGGGGTTAGGGCTCCAACATACAAGTTTTTTGGGGGTGAGGAGTGGGGACACAACTCGGCCCATAACAATTGTTATGAGGATCAAATGAGGTAAAACAAATATGAAGAATAGGTTAGTGGTGGACACAAGGAACATGCTTAGCAATGACCATTACTGTCATTTTATGTATGACATCAACAGGATTATTATACCTGATGCATGCAAGAGGAAAAGCACCGCTGTGTAGGTCCCAGGGGAAATTGTATGTTTCTGTCACTTGGGTGATAAGAGAAGACAGCCCCCTAACTAGGCGCAGTTTGCTCCCCAGGCCTCCAGCCTGGCCCCACAGCATAGTGAGAGCTGGAAAGGGACTGAGCAGTCTCCTCCGGAGGGAGGAACCAGCAGCATTTCCTGACCCTCCAGAGACAGCTGCTTTTTTTGGCAGCTTTTGAGAGGGGCTCTCCGCGTGGGCCTGGGAGAAGATCCCAGGGAAGGAAAGGCCGGGATGGTGTGAAAACCAGCAGTCCCTGTCCATCCAAAATTGCCTGGTGCTCCAGAGCTGCCCCTTGGCGTCGTTCCCACTGGAGGCAATTTGGAAAAGGTATTTCAGAAAGTCCCACTTCAGAAACCCTTTCTGCCAAGTCCTTTGTTTTCCTAATGTTGCCGCAGTGTCTGGAGCTGAATTTTTAAAATGGCATTTTCCTGGAAAGGATTTTTTTGTCTTTTTTGGAAATGTCTCATGTAAAACAAGATCACCAGTGGGCTGTTGGGCCTGGTCTCCCAGGAGCGAGCTTGGGAAATGGGGGTTGGGGGAGACAGGGTGGGAAAGAAAGGAAAACAGAGCAGAGGGAAAGCAGGACAGGACAAAAGGGCCAACATTCCTGAGCTGGAAATAGGCTCAGGGCTCAGGGTCCACTCCAGTGGGTCAGGCACTAGGGTGCAGAGGGAAGGGATGGGAACCCTAACCCTGATGGCTGGGCTGTGGGAATGTGTCCCCGAGGAGCCGGGTCGTGGCAATGCTCGCAGGCTCCATTCATCACAGAAATGGACCTCAGCCTGCTGTTCCCCTCCCTGCTCCGTCTTGCACGGGTGGGATGGCAGGAGACACAGCCAACTCTGACCAGGGCATTCTGAGGGTGGGGCCGGTTCTGCTCTGTCAGATTTGATTTGCTTCGTAAGGAGAAGGACTGTATGTAGCCTTCATTCTAGCAGCCCTGTCCTAGTCCATTCGGGCTGCTATGACAGAGTACCATAGATGGAGTGGCTTATAAACAACAACATTTGTTCCTCACAGCTCTGCAGGCTGTGAAGTCCACGATCAAGGCCCTGGCAGATTCAGTGTCTGGTGAGAGCCCGCTTCCCGGTTCTCAGACAGCTGAGTTTCATTGCGCCCACACGTGACAGAAGGGGTGAGGGAGCTTTCCTCCAGGAGGACAAAGACTTCACCCTCATGACCTAACAACCTCCCCAAAACCCTACCTCCTAACACCATCACATTCGGGGTTAAAATTGTAATATATGAAATTGAGTGGTGGAGGTGGGGCCACAAACTTTCAGTCCATAACAGGCCCCATGAGGGTGGGGCTGTGTTTCCCTCTCAGACTAGAGGGATCCCAAGTACAGAAACCTTGTCCCTCTGTGACCTAAGGACCCCCTAGAGCTGGGGAGCTCATCCCCTTCCTGTGTGTCCCAGAACCCAGTATGCGGGATAAGCTTTGGCTTATGAACCTGGCCAACCGGGTGACCTGCTCGCAGTCACACTTCTCCACCCTTGTAAGCAGCACAGACAAGATGGGCTGGATGGAAAGCCCTGTGCAGCAGGCCAGCCACCATCCCCCTTCAGGCCCACAGCCAGGGCAGCAACTGTGGCCAAGTGGAATTTCTGTGGCAGGAAGACTTTTGGAAGCTCCTCACGGAGCTGGCTCCCATCCTCCAGGCTTCTGTGTTACTACTCTTCCGTCCATTCCTCTCCCCTCACCCCCATCGTCGCCTCTCAGCACCACCCCAAGTCTCCTGGGTTCTCCTGGGTGATTCTGGGCATCAGAGTGGAATAAGGACAAAGAGCAGAGGCATGAGCATGTCAGAATCACTGAATGTTAGAATTGGAGAGCACTTGAAAGGTGATTTTATCCATTTTCGTGGCTGAGTATTTTATTTAGTAGACATTACCGATGACTGTTACGTGTCAGGCTCGGCTCTAGGCATTGGGTTGGTCAGCGGGAACTAAACAGACATGATTCCTGCCCTCATCGAGGTAGGTGTCAGATGCCTGCCTGTGCCAGCAACAGCCTCATCCTGGGTCGTGCAGATTCGTAAAACCTCCATGTTTCTGGAGCTCTGCCACCTGAGGCAGCCCATTTCACTTTTGGACAGCTCTGCAAGTCAAAAAAGTTCCTCTATAGACTGAGTCCATGCTCTTCCTGCCTGTAACTTCCACTCATTTGTCTTAGTCCGCTCTCAGAGCAGATCTCCGACAGTGTTGGTGAATCTGTCAGTTTTTTTCTTTTTTCTTTTCTTTTCTTTTTTCTTTTCTTTTCTTTTCTTTTTTCTTTTCTCTTCTTATTTCTTTTCTTTTCCTTTCCTTCCTTCCTTCCTTCCTTCCTTCCTTCCTTCCTTCCTTCTTTCTTTCTTTCTTTCTTTCTTTCTTTCTTTCTTTCTTTCTTTCTTTCTTTCTTCCTTGGTATACCCAAGTTTGTCATTTTCCTACAGAATTCTTCTTTTTAGCATTTTGTAATTATTGCCCTTATTTTTTTCTGACTTTAATATTGCTTCATCATTTGTTCTTTTGGATAATGAGTGCTTGGTGTATTTTTCCCAGTCTCACTGATTTCAATCTTCCTGTTTTGTAGTGGACACTTAAAACCTGTGGATCTACTGGAAAAAACAAAAAGTTGGATTTCTTGTTTGATCTTAGCATTTATATCTTTTAACAGGTAGCTTTAATCCTTTTCATTTTTATTTATCAATATACTGATATCTTGATACCTTATTGTTTTTGTTCTAATCTCTTACTTTCTATAGTTCTCTTTTCCCTTCTATTATATTGACTGAGTTTTCTTTATCTCATTTCTTTTTCATTTACTGTTTTAAAAGTCAATACATTCAAATTCTGTTCTTTTAGTGGTCATCCTTAAATGTTTAATGTGCTATACAATTTGGTATTGCATTTAGCTGCAAATAATAGAAAATGATGGATTAAGTACCAAGGGGTTTATTTTATAATGAGAAGGCCAGAGTTAAGTAGTCTAGAGCTAGGGCACCTCTTTAAGGCTATCATCAAGCCCCCAGGTTCCTTTCATCATGTTTCTCCTGTCCTTGATATGTGACTTTGTCCTCTCTTCATGGTCACAAGGTACCTGCCAAACAATGTGTCTTCATTCTAGGTAGAAGGGAAAAAGGTAGAGGGGAAAGGGGAAAGCGTTGTACCCAGAAGCCTACTGGTATTTTGTGTTTATATTTCATTGGCCAGATCTGCAACACATGCTACCCCAGCTGCAAGGGAGTCCGGAAAGATCAGTGTTTTACCCTCCTGGACTGCCCTGAAGATTTCAGACTCGTCAGTCCCCACCATTGCATGAGTTAGTTCCCTAAAGTAAATTGGTTTCTCTCTCTCTCTCTACACACACACACACACACACACACACACACACACACACACTCCCTGTTGTTCCTGTTTCTTTGGAGAACCCTGACTAATACACCAGGTAAAGAATACAAATTTTGCCAACACACTTGTGTTTGGGGATGATTTGAAGTTTTGTTCCTCAGGGGTAGTTTTGCTTCCTTACTTGAAACTCTGAAATGAGAGTCATATCACAGGGATTTCCCTGAGCCTGTGAGTGGAGCTTAAATGGAAGCAACTGTCCTCTCAGGGTCTCCACTCAGTGCTTCCAGATTCTTCATCACAGGACTCTGCAGCCCCACCTTTCACTTTTTTTTTTTTTTAAGATTTATTTATTTATTTATTTATTTTTAGAGAGGGGAAGGGAGGGAGAAAGAGAGGGAGAGAAACATCAATGTGTGGTTGCCTCTCACGTGGCCCCCACTAGGGGCCTGGCCTGCAACCCAGGCATGTGCCCTGACTGGGAATCGAACCTGCAACCCTTTGGTTCGCAGCCCGCGCTCAATCCACTGAGCTACGCCAGCCAGGGCCCACCTTTCACTTTTTGATGGCAATAAAACTCCAGCCTCCAAACATTAGGGCCCGTATTTGAGTCAACATCTCCCTGGGCCATCAAGGTGTTAGTTGAAGCTTGCCACTTAACTAGGAGTTCCCTCTTTTCTTTTCTTTTTTTTCCCCCCTGGCACCTAGAGATTTTACTTCATTTTTATGAATTTAGCTATATTTATAATTTTTTTTGCTATGTTCTACCAGTATTTTTATGGGTTTCTGGAAGAATTAGAAGTTCACTTTAGCTCATACTGTAATGTTGTTGGGACCTGAAAACCCCAATAGCCTTACGTTTGTTGAAGACAGCTTAAGCCTTTTTCACCCAGTCGTCCCCTACATAATAAAGTGACTTTTCCTGACTGTGCTCCTTTATGCTCTCCCAGTTCGTTTGTATCCTTTTTAAAGCAGGACCACAGACGATGGCCAGACCAAGAAGTCAGAGGTCATTGTCGCTCCACAGTCTGGACTGCACATTGCTTTCCATGAGATGTAAGGTCCCAGGAACTCTTTGGGCTAAACTACCACAGTGTTAGCAGAGAGTGAGCTTACAGAAATCAGTAGGGTGTGGACAAACAGTAAGAACAGCTATGAGAGGCTGGGAGGGTGTCAAAGAGTAAAATAGGATTTGAGGCAGTTAAAACAAATGAGGTGTGGCCCTGCCTCCTATGGCCCTGCGAGGCCCTGTCTCAGGGTCAGTGATGTAATGGCAGAAAACTTCAGGAGACAGCCTCAGTGTTTTCTTAATTTATTTAGGTTATTATTTGCCCTTGGTCTCCTTTTTTTCCAGGCCTAGATTCCCCCCACCCCCACCCCACTGTTGTGTAAACACCTTAAATCTCTGATTAGGCACCTCTCTGTGTTCTGTTGGGTGTGCTTTGTTCTGATAAGCTTGGATCTTCTAACTCCCAGGTCTTTTGTAGGAAAGCTGGGCAGCAGGGACCTGTAGTCAGATGGAGATAGTTGCTATGGGATATTCATTTAGTGTAGATCGGAATTGCACCAGCGATAACCTCAAAGGGGGAAGGGGTGAGGAGAAGAGATGGTCCGATCAGGTAGAAAGAAACCTGCTATGTGATTTTTCCAAATTCTTTAACCTCTCTGGGTCTCAGTTTCTTTATCTCTAAATAGAAAGTGTTGATTTTTTCTCCCCTGCCTCAGATGACCTGAGCTGATGCCTCTGGTGGATAAAGGATGGTGAGTGAGGCAGGGCCAGGCTACTGGGAAGAGAAAATGCTGCATCTCTTTCTCATGTCCCTCCATATCTCAGCAGGGCAGTTTTTAATTCTCGAATTAGTAATTAAAGTCAACTTTTATGGGGTGCTCACAATGGGCCTGACACTATCCTAAACACTTTACAAGCATCTCTCATTTAATCCTTCTAGCACACTAGGAATTAGGTACAGTTATTATCTTCATGCTGGAGAAAACAGGCACAGAAAGGTTAAGTGACTTGCCCAAGGTCACACGACGAGAACACATCAGAATGGGGATTCAAACACCAACCATCTGGCTCCAGACTTAGTGCTATTAGCCTATATACTTGAGAGCTAAGAGGTAGGGAGCTTGGGGAGTTCCAAAAATCCATGAAGACATTTTCAAAACCCTTGAAAAAAGAAAGCATAAAGAAGATAGAGCATGCGATAGGGGATTTGACTTAGTCTTGACGGGAAAGCTTCCCAAGAAATATCTACTGAGCTGAGATCTGGGCACGAGAAGACGGCAACTAGACGGGATAGCAGGGAAGAGACTGGAAGGCAGAGGGATCAGAATATCTTGCGGGAACACAATGCTGTCAAGAACTAGAAGGTATATGTGTGCTTGGAGCTCAGGGAGTGAGGGAGAATGGGGTAAAATGTGGCAAAAGAGGTGGGGTAGGCCCATCCCAGGCAGAATTTCTGTGTGTCTTCATCTATTGAGGTTTCTCTCCCTCGACACTATTGGTTGGCATTTAGGACTGAATAATTCTTTGTTGTGGGTCCTGTCCTGTGCTTTGTAGGATGTTTAGCCGCATCCCTGGTTGTCTACCCACTAGATGCCACCACTCCGCAAAAGATGTGATAATCAAAAATGTCTTCAGATGTTATCAAATGTTTTCTGGTGGCAGGAGAGGGAAAAGCAAAATTGCCCCTGGTTGAGGACCCCTGAGCTAGATATGTCACTCGTCGGTGTCTGTGCTTCCTCATTGTCCATAAGATGGACCCTGAATCGTGCAGTCTCTTTCTAGACAGGGGCATTGACTTGGGTCTCCTTTGGCCTGGCCATAGCCAGGCCTGACCAGGTAGGCCCAGCCTCCTGGAGACCTTGGAAATTGTCATGTTCAAAGAGATATCATCATCAGAGTGGACAATGCTGAAATCAGTGCACTGAACTAGAAAATGAAGTCCGAAGAACCACATGAGGTTCAGAGCAAAAACAAAGGAGTTCTTTACAACCAGGGCCTCTAAAGTTTCAGTACAACATGATACTTCCCCAACGTGCCCAGTCCTCTTTCTCCCGAAACCGATGTAGCAGCACAGAGCTTAACAAAGCAGCCCTTTTACAAAGAAAATTACCTTAAATCAAAAAGAATAGAAACAAGATACTTGGCATTAATGGTAATAATAACCAGATTCCTGTGAAGGGCTAAAATATTGCTACTTTAGTCATTGATTGTTTTGGGAATTTGTACTTTTCAAACTCAATATCAAGCCCTTCTGGAACTTTTTGTGAAGTCTTTCTGCTGCTGCCAAGTAACCCAGGGAAAAGGAGAGAGGGTTGTTTTGTCTAGCGTGTTTCTTCTCCCGCTGAGAAAGGGAGTCCTAGGAGGTCTGCTTTTTCTCTTTGTCTTTTTAATTTTAATGGTTTGGCAATATTGCAAATGCTACAGTCAGGCCCACTGCGGTACCCCTATAACGTGACCCTTATGCAGGATCTGTCCTGAGCTCTTTGTCATTTTGCTGTAGAAATTCCTTGATTTCCCTTGTCTTTCCTCTGCAGGACTTTCAAAGGATGACACCATTTGACTCAAAAACCATAATGCCAGAAATATTATCCACAAAAAAAAAATCTAAGCATTAGCCTTTTTCACATTTCCTTGTCTATTTCCCTTATTCTTTGAACCCATGACTTGCAACTTCCCATTACCCCTTCCAAACAGCTTGGGTCCTAGCCTGGAGGCCACCTTCTCAGGGGAGACCCAGGTCAGAAAAGCACCTTGTCTCTTAGCGTGGAGGTCATGCGGGCCAAGCTGTGGCTCTGGGTGAGGAGGCAGAGCTCTCTCTGCAGGTCATAACTAACTTCTAATTATCCATCTCTCCAGCTAACATATTATCCCTGTTTCATAGTCAGAAAAGTGGGCAGAGAGGCTGACTCAAAATTAGAGTTGGACTTAAAGCAAAAAGCCTGGAATGTCAACAAGAATCGCAATCATAGTGAGTATTTGAGTAGTTACTATTAAGTCAGCCTTAGGTTAGGCATTCTGTGTGCATTATTTCGTTTAATTATCACATCACCTTTACAAGATAAGTACTGTTATTATACTTCTTTTACAGATCGGAAAACATGGTTTAGGAAAGTTAAATTATTTGCAACAGGTCACGCAACTTCCAAATGCTATAGCAAGGGCATTCAGTGTTCCTTGTACCTTCTATCCTTGGCTGCCTCTCTTCCCCCTTTTGGAGAATTTATGAAGACATTTAGAGGGGACCGTGAGTGTTCCCAGAGAACCTTGCCTTCGGGCACATGGAAGACTTGAAAAAGCCAAATCTCAAGTGTTTTGAAAAAACTGATCTCACTCATGGCGCTTGGGTTGTGCTGGGTTGAGCACATTCTCTGCCTCTTATTTAAAATAAAATATATTGATATTTGAGGCAAGCTTTATAGTTATAAATTTCAGTTTCATTGATAAAATTTATCAGTATCTTTATGGGTATTATTTATAAAGACAATACGAATCCTTCCCCCTTGGCATCATGATAAACTAAAGTGATTTCTCTGGGTTTCAGTTTCCTTACTTGTAAATGAAGGATTTGGGCAACTTTGAACTCTACAGTCTTTTTGGACTTTATGCTCGGCGTGTTCACACAAGTACCTTTGAGCCCACTCAAAGACCTGGAATCCCTAATGTGAGGGGTCAGTCCTGTCCCACTGGCTCCTATATCGTAGAATTCTGGTTCCAGGTGGCCAATCACCATGCCTGAGGATTTGCAACTTCAGTCATCTAAGCAACTGGCCTCCTTGCCCAGGAGGATGCTATTTACACACAGCCCCCAACCCTCACTATTCCAGGATCTATAAACCTTGACAGGTATAAGCCAGACTAGCTGGTTTGCTCAGGGAAACTCCTGCCTCTCTAGGAAGAGCACTTGAGTCAGTCTTTCCACTCTACAGGCAGCAGATAGAACTAAATAGTCTCCGTCCTTCCTGGACCAGAGGTGAAGAAGGCTGTAGGAAGACCTCCTAGTGAAAGTACCATTCTAGGGCATGAATTTCCCTGGGATAAACTTGGAGAAGGCCCAAGAGAGGAGGCACATGAAACCCGAAGTGAGTACAAACTGGAAGGATGATTGACTCTAGTTCATTCTGGGGGCCTTGGGGAATGTGCTATACTTGGAAAGGCACCTCCTCCCAAAGGCCGTTGGAACAGATCACACACGCAGGTCAAGGAGGATCCAAGGGAGGAAGGATGGGCTTAACATGTTCATTGTACACGAGAAAACTTTGCTATGGTCTAGGATGGTCCAAAGGTGTAGTGGGAAACCAAGATAGTTATTATCCAAATAATACTGACACAGGAGAGGCAAGCAGGAAGGAAAAATTAGCATTTAATATTAATATTAAATATTAATATTAAATGCTAATATTAGTACAGGTTGAAATCATGGCATCCCTGTTGGAGGCAAGCTCTGACAGACTTACAAAGATTGAACGGTGCTTATTGTGTGGTACAGAGGAGGCGTTAGTCAGCAAACTGCAACCCATGGGCCAAATATGGCCTGTTGACCTCTGTAAATACAGTTTATTGGAAGAGAAACCCGCTCACTTATGTACGGACCATGCCTGCTTTTGTGTTACCATGGCAGAGTTGAGTAGTTGCGATAGAGATCACATGGTGTTCAAAGCCTGACATATTTACTCTCTGGTTCTTTACAGAAGAAGTTTGCTGACCCTTGATAGAGAGGAAGGAACACATTGTTCTAAGTCCTGGATCCACAGCTTTGAATCCACACTAGCTTTTATAATCGACCTTTCAAAGTCTTGACTTTTCATCTGTGAAATGGGGAGCTATACTACCGGTGCCAACTAACCACTTTACTCACTAATTATGATAATTTATGATACTAAATAAAGTAATAAATGTAAGAAGGCATGTTAAATTGGAAAAAGTTACACAGACGCTAAATTGCATTAGGACTGTTTTCGAAGTATTCGGCAAAAAAGAGAAGGCAAAGAAAGCCCCCTCCCCCCCGTAGAGGTAAAAAAGACATAAATAATAAATGATTGCCAAAGGGCACATGAGCCTTTTTATTTGTGTCAGTTACTGTATATAGTTTTGAGACGATTTAAGCTGGGCTATTAAAATTAAAGAGAAAGAAATAAAATCTGCAGCGACCTTGAGGATGGAGTGAAGTAGTTCGGCATGAGGTACAACAGGGTATTGTGGTGGTCAGAGGGGGCGTCCACTCCCCCTGGGGGCTGCCGAGTGGGAAAGGGGAAAAAGAAGAATGGGCAGGCAAATCCAGGAACTACTGCATGGGATAGATTTATAACAATTATGCATTGTTTACCTCAAGTTGATATCTAGCTGGGCATCTTGTATTTTTATTTGCTAAGTCTGGCAATTGTCCCTACCAAGTACGCTTCCAGAGAGGGCGTCAATACAGGCCTCCCCCCGCCTTCCCCCCCACCCCGCATCCCCGTCACAAAGCTTGTCTTAGATTCTAGGTTCCCAAACTCTGAATCTTAAGCAAAAATAAATACGAATGAAAGAACTGAATGAACATCTGATGGCAATGTTATAGGAAGACCTCCAGAGCTGTCCAGTTCTGTCCTTTTCTAGGCTGGGGGGCTCAGCCCTTCTTTTAATTCTGCAAGTGATGCCTTTCGTTTCCAAATTATTCCTGCTTCTTAAACCAGTCAGGGTTGGTTTCTCCTCTTTGCTGTCAAAGAATCCTAACTACATATATATTATCAGTACACCCCAAACAGTATCTAATAGGATGTTGTGGGGATGGCTGGCCGGTGAAGGCTGGACAGAGTGAGGACATAACTAGAGATGGCTTTTGGAACAGGGACTGCACACAGGCGGAAAGGAGCAGAAAAGAGTACTCCGGACCCAGAATCTGGTGTTTACATTTGCAATACCATAAAGTAACAGGAAGCTCCTCAGGGCTCTTGAGTCAGGGAGGGACGTGATCAAAATGACATTTGCTTTAAAAAATTAGTCCTAAAGCTGGCTTGAAAGTGTTTTGGCAGGGTAAGATGGCGGCAGGATCGCTGGCTGTTCTCATGGTCCACATGATAGGCTGGAGTCTGGCCGGAAAGAGGAAATCAGCCTAGAGGAGATTCTTGGATTTTAGTGACTTTCTGGTCACGGGGAACATCCCCGTGGGAGTAGGGAACAGCTCCAGCGGGTCATGAATGTCAGTACGTCAGCCTGGGGCGGTGGCCAAGGCCGTGGGCTTCCCAGGCCCTGGGGCCGCAGGGCAGGCTCGACAGGAGTGCAGAGAAAAGGAGCAGCTAGCTGTTCAGGCCGTGAGGCCCATTCTTCCAGTTGGCTCGGCCTCTCCGGCCCGGGGAGGGCTGTGGTGAGAGTGGAGCCCATGCAGCAGAAAGTGACAGGGATGATTAAAGGGATGGAAAATCAGGCCCATGAAGAAAGGTTAAAGGGATTGCTGCTATTTAGCCTGGAGAAGAGAGACAGCGATGTAATAGCTCCCTGCAAGTCCCTGCACGGTTATTAATAGACGCGTGCTAGGCAGCTGCCCCGCACATCCTGGGAAGGCAACACCCCCAGAGCCTGCCAGCACCTCCGCAGAGGGGAGAGGGAGAGGCGGGCCCCCCAGGGAGGCAGAGGCATAATTATAAAGGCTCTTTTGTGGTCTCTCCCAAATGCTCTCTCCCCTCCCCTTTGTTTTTGGCATCTGTCGTTACGTGGTGCAAACCACAGCCGGGCCTCTTGAAGGCACCTATATCTGCTTTCCTGTGGACTGGGAAGGTAATGCGGCTATAAAATTGACGACTTAGATAAATACCGGTACAAAGGGCAGACTGTGTTGAGCTGCGAGGAGCATTCTGACAGGTTTCCCAACCGGACTGACCGGGATAAGTTGTCCCATCACCCGCAGCCTAGCCTACTCCGTCTGGGCTCCTCTGACTGACACCCTAGGACTTCACCTTTGCCTGGCCTCCCTGTCTAATTTGTCACTTTGGCAGCTAGAGAGGTCTTCTATTTCTTCTCAGGTCAAATATGTTTCATTTCACTTTTCTTTCTTTTTAAAATGTGAAACTCTTCTCAGCAGGTTGGCCTCTTGCTCTCTCCCAGAGGAGGCCCCGTCAGACCCCTGCTGGGGTGACCCCTCGCCTGGGCGTGTGGTGACTGCGTTTCCCAATGCACGTGTAATGCACATGGTCACGGGAGGAAGTTACGGACCTTCTCACAAGCCAAGGGTCAGGCACAGGGATCCTTGGTTCTGCAAAGGGGCGTGCCCATCTCTGAGCTCGATTCTGCTGAAAAAATCAGAACAGTTCCTATTATTTTCAGTTCCCAGACCTTCAATGTGTCAGGCTTCAGGTTCACTTCCTGCATCTCTCTTCACCCGGATCTGCAAGTAATTTAACCTTGTTTTCATAGAGTGCGAAGACATTCTGCTTGTTTACACTGGACACAAGTTTTCCTCAATTGACGCAATCCTATTAATGAAATAATGACTTTCTTCCTCATTTAAAGGTAATTTTGGAGGGTATCATGACATGGAGGAGGAACGTGAATGCCTCTTCTGTCCTGGTGCGTGAAGGGCAGGCTGTGAGGGCCCCGTCCCCCTGCTCCGGAAGGGCCTCCTCTCTTTTCCCATCTGTTCCGAACCCTTGACGGGTGGAGTGAGGCTGGTGCCAGGAGCCAGTGAAGGAGCTGACTGAACATGGACAGATTTGATTAGGGACACTACAGAGCCTGCATTTGCTTGGAAATGGATGTCAAGGCTGGGGCTGGGTAGATGTTGCTTTGCTTTAAAAATGGATTTGAGGGGGCTGGGGTGGGTGAAGGGGGTTGAAAGGTACAAACTCCCAGTTATCAAATCACTCGCAGGGATATAATGGACGGCATGGTGACTATGGTTATTTGTCACCCTGCTAAGAGTAAATCAGAAAGGCACTCATCATAAGAAAAAATTCGTAACTATGTGTGGTGACGGTTATTGGTTAAATAATTAACTAATTATTTTAGTGATCACCTCACCATGTACACAAATATTGAATCACTATGTTGTACACCAAACTAATATAATGTTATATGCCAATTATACCTCAATGAAAAAAATAAATTTTAAATAATGAATTTGATTTGCTTTCAAGATTATTAACATCGAAGAAATGAGGGCCAGCACATAAACTATTTTCAAGGTCACCCCCGATGATAGTCAGGACATGTCACTGGAGTCAAGGGTTTAAAATCCCAGGGGAAGGAAGCTCATGCAGGAGAGGTGCCAAGATGCAGGAGCGGTAGACAGCGTTGGGTGCTCTTGGCTAAGTCCCTTTAGTTCATCATCAGGGCCCAGATTCTTCATTTGTAAGATGGAGGCGATTGGATGAAACTTCTAAGGCCCTTTCTCCCGTCCATGTGCTGCGATTCAAAGACATCTAGAGACTTTGTTATTGTTTGCTTCAATTCCAGGTCCTTCCACCACATGTTCCAATAAGAATAAATCTAGAGGATGACTTCGGGAAGAAGGGACCTCTCTTCCATTGTTTTTCTTCGAGCTCAGGACAATCAGTGTATTATGTATTAATAACACTAGTTAGAACTAGATATCGCCATATATTCTACAGGGAATTTGTTCTATGCAGAGATTTAAAAAATAACTTAGAAAATTTTGGTGATTACTTGGGAACGTATCTCCAAAAGCACATGGGAGCTAGATGGTAGCAAGAGAAAATGATTGCTGACATTTTGTAGGTATCTACTATTCTAGGCACTTCGATGCATTTCCTCCTTTTCTCTTTCCCAAGGATTGGCAAACTTTTAATGTTTTTCATCCTCACCTGATGATATGTGTATTGATTTTAGAGAGAGAGGAAGGGAGAGAGAGCGACATTAATGTGAGAGAGGAACAATGGTCGGTTGCCTCCTGCATGCACTTCGACCAGGGACCAAACCTGCAACCTAGGTATGTGCCCTGACCAGGGATTGAACCTGCAACATTTTTGGTGCATGGGCCAACACTCCAATCAACCGAGCCCCCTGGCCAGGGCAGGATTGGCAAACTTTCTCTGTACAGAACCAGACTGTGAATCTTTCAGGCTGTGCACCATCACAAGAGTGTCTGTGGCAACTCTTCAACTTTGCTGTTGTAGCAGAAAAGCAACCATAGGCAATTTTTAAACAGATGTTCGTGGCTATGTTCCAATAGAAATTTATTCATGGATCCTGAAATTTGAATTTTATATAATTTTGTGTGTTACAAAATATTAAAAAAATTTTTTTTCAATGATTTAAAATGCAAAAACTATTCTTAGCTCACAGTTGGCCCACAGACCATAGTTTGCTAACCTTAGTTCTTTACCACAGTTCTTTGAGGGAGGTGCTATTTTATAGATGAACAAATCAAGGCTAATGAGGTTAACTAACTTGTCCAGGTTTACTGTGTAGAAGTTGTAGAGCTGGAATGTAATCCAAAAGGCCATTTTCAAGGGCTTGAACTTTTAACACCCACACTTCAGGGTTTGCCAATGGTGGAATTTGGGGGACCTTGCTCCCTCTGACTTTGGTTTAGCGTGGTTACAAAATCCTCTTTTTGATCCTTTTTTGTCATGGTAGTGTAGATGGAAAACATTAGAGCAAGGCTGGTCTCTCACAGGCGAGGAGATACCTGGCTGGCTTAGGAGTCACGTGGGGCAGTAGCTGAACAGGGGACTGAGCGGAAGGGAGAGGGAGGAAGCAGAGTCAACTCGTGGGACCTCAGGATCCAGGGGGAGGGCTGGCCACCCTTGTGCAGGAAGTTCGGCCTGGGGGTCAGCTCAGCTCTTTCTTGGGATGGAGAGAGTTGAGACTGAGGCAGGGAGAGAGAGACTGCCACGCCTCCTCTGCCCCCCATTCTGGCTCCTGAAATCTTCAGAGTTCTCGCATGCTTCTCTGGACACACCTTGTCTTCAGAGATAAACTGTCATCTCTCTGGAGAGGCCTGTGTCTTCTCCTACTGTCCTCTTCATACCTGGTGTGGTCTGGGCACACAGGGTTGCAGGGCAGTGAGACCTTCCAAATCCGGAACCGAGTAGTGCTTCAGGCGGCCATGGGCCGCCCCGTTCTGGAAGTGTTTGGGGATGCTCGCTATGTGCAGATGCCGGCATCGAGGACCTCTAGGGGTGGGAGGTCAGTGTGGAAGAGGGTCTGGAGACTGTACCCATGTACATGTTTTTGCTAAGTGCCTAGTATGTGTTGGATCCAAAGCCAGGATACCCCATATATATTATTTCCTTTGATTCCCACATCTGACTTCTGAGCCTCGGTTTCTTCATCTGTCTAATGGGATCACACTTATTGTTTTCCTGAACAGATGCAGCAGATGCCTGCAGAGTCCATCCAGTCTGCTCTCTGCAGCTCATCACAGCCCCCCTACTTTGGGCTGTGAAGAACAATGGGCTGCAGTTTTCACTGTGACTCTTGCTAGTGATGCGGCTTGAACAAGTTATTTGACCTCCTCGAGTTTCAGTTCCTTCATCTGTTTAAGGGTTGTACCGACTTTGAGGGTTGCCATAAAACAGAAAATGATATTGTAGGAAGGTACCTAACACAGTACTAGGCATGGAGCAAGTTGTACACGTGGTTGCTTTCTTCCTTCTGCTTCAAGATGATGTGGTTTCGTGAGGTTGACTGAATAATCAGTCTTACTCAGTTTGAGGTTTTTCAGGGCCTAGCAGAAAGCCAGGCATGGAGCAGACACTTAATAAATATTTGTTGAAGGAATGGATACACAATGCTTCTATCTACTGATGCCAGCCATCTGGTTACTTAGAAACTTCTAAATGGATAACTATTTTTCAAGATGATATCAATATCATTTTATTTTGTCAGTTTTTAAAAATCATTTTTCATGTTTCAATTACAGTTGACATACAATATTATATTAGTTTCAGGTGTACACCCCAGTGATTAGATATGATATGTCCTTACTAAGTGACCTTCCCGATTAATTTCATACCCATCTGACACCATACATAGTTGTTAGGATAATATTGACTATATTCCCTATACTGACTATTCTGTAACAACCAATTGGTATTTCTTAATCCTCTCACCTTTTTCACACAGCCCCCCTCCCATCTGCCAAAATGTTCTCTATATCTATGAGTCAGTTTCTGTTCTGTTTGTTTGTTTATTAGATTCGGTTGTTGATAGATATGTATTTATTGCCATTTCATTGTTAGTATTTTTATCTTTTCTTCTTCTTCTTCAAGAAGATCCTTTAACATTTCATATAATACTGGTTTGGTGGTGATGAACTCCTTTAGCATTTTCTTATCTGAGAAGATCTTTCTATGTTCTTCAATTCTTCACTTTCCTTTGAATGTTGGATGTCACCCTAGAATACAAGCAGAAAAAATGATCTAAAATGTATAAATATGAATACTTCCAGGCCTTACTGATGCAGATGCATTGGGAGAAATGTGTGAATCAGCGAAAGTCTGCAAGGGACTGTACAAGGCGATTTATTTTTTTCAAATACCTCCAGCTATGTCACCAGTTTTATTTATTTACTACCCACCCATCCATTCATCCAATCATTCAGCAGTGGCCTGGAGGGACTCTCAGGGCCTCCTTTAATAAACAGAAAAGAAAGATTATCTGGAGTATGTCGATTATTTGAAGATAAATAGAAGCTGCCGAGCTGCTTATGGGAGCTTGAATATTGCTTGTTCTCAAGGGTTTGAGACATTCCTCCAATACCCTGCATGATCTGTTTCTGTGTACCATCTCTGAAGAATCCTTGTGCCAATTGGAAGTGCTGAGTGCATCTGTCTGTTGCATGTTTAGTGCATCTGAGGAGGAAGTGCTAACAGAGGGGCCTGGTTCCTGAGCAGGGAGGGGTGTCTCATTTTTGACATTGAAAATGACGTATGGACTTCTAGGAGTCCTTTGAACTGGGTGCAGCTGGGCCATTATTCTTGGAATCAAAAGATGGGTTGAAGAACTCCTTTTTTGTATGTGTGATTTGGGCACACAGTAATACATTCAGATTCACAGAGACATGCATGGCTATTTGGCACTATGCTAAAATGATTCCAGGTTTCAATGCTTTTGGGACTTCTATTTGCGCAGCTTTTTTGCTACCTGCTGTCTTACAACTATCACTTCTATCTACAATTCTTAGTATGTCTGTAATTAACAGTTCAAACCCTTTCTCCTGATTTGTTCACTGCTTCTGATAGTCCATAGATCAAACAATTGAATAATAAAAACAAT
Source organism: Glossophaga mutica (assembly GCA_039655065.1). Taxonomy (NCBI): domain Eukaryota; kingdom Metazoa; phylum Chordata; class Mammalia; order Chiroptera; family Phyllostomidae; genus Glossophaga; species Glossophaga mutica. Next base: position 144,379,110 of record CM077308.1, read on the forward strand.
AAAAACAAAAACCTGGCACGTAAGTTTGTTAGAGCCATTTGCGAAATGAAAGTTAAAAGGATCTGAATGAGTCTAAGGGGCTTTTCAGTGAGCACATGGCTTTAACTTTGGAACCTCAGCATTGCGATGTCTGCACTGGCTGTTCCGCAGTCTTTACTTCCTTATTCTTGTGTGTCAGCTGGAGAAGTGACTTCAGGATTGGTGGGTGTGTCTTTCCATGGCACACCTCTGAGGTGGGGATGTGGCTTCATTTGCCAGAGTGGGGCCTGAGGGGAAAACATAAAAGTGTGGATAATAGTTCTTCATGGGGCACAGCCCCCAGGACCATGATAAATGAAATGGTGGGCTGGGGTGTTTATTTGCAAACGGCCATATTGACCACTCACTTGTCATAATTTTGAGCTGATTTTTGATACTTGGATCAGAGCTGCTTATTTCTTTATGCCTTTCAAAGATTTTTCAGAAAAATTCTGAGAAATATGTCAGAAAGGAAGCACTCCGGAGTCAGGAGTCCAGAGTTGCAGACTACATCCAGCTCTGAGAGGCTGCTTTACCTTTCTGAACCCTGGTTGTACACTGTGGGGGCTTTGGTGAAACCCGCATTTGCTAGCATCCCTCTGATGGCACTCCATGTGTCTCTGACTTTCTCTAGCTGCAGAGCTGAGTGTCTTCAGGACCAGGGGGATGTGGCTGTGAAAGGACAGCCTGTCTTCCTGTGGGAAATGGCTGGGCAGGGGAGTGGTCTGCAGAGCATCACAGCATCACAGCCACCAGACGGGTTCACCGCAGGGACCCTGTCCCCCACCGCTCAGCATGGGCCTGGGGTTCTAGAAGTACCTGGACGAGATGGGAGGGGACACTGATCTTTCGGTCCAGCTTCATTCCCTTTGGGACCCCTCTGTCTCTGCATTTATTCTCTTCAGCCTCTCCTGGCAGGAGCCACCGGCCGGCTTGCCCCATTCCCCAGCCAATTCTGACCAAGGCAGGAAATGGATGTGGAGCCTCAGCTTGCCACTGGAGGGAGGAGGGGCTGGAATTTGGTCTCATGTTTTCAATCAGTAACAATCGTGCCTTGGTTAAACCTCAGAGGCGACGGTGCTACCACCACTCAAAGCTGATAGTAAGTCTTGTTCCTTAGATGTGGGATCCAGAGGCTTAGGCACGACTCCCAGGCTCCTGGGTGCCTTCCTCCTGCTCTCAAGTCTCCTTTTCTCAAATCCAAATGAGGATCGGGTATGTCAGAGGCAGCCTGGCTGCCTGGGCAGCCCGCACTTCCAGAATTCCCATTCATCCCCTCCCCCAATGGCATAAGCTGCAGTTCACGAATCCACAGTCTCTCCATAGTCTTGTCTAGTATTCCAACCCAGCACCTCTTCCTTGAATCCTGATTTGAGGCTGGAGGGTCTCCCCAAGTTGCAGCAGCCTGCTGGGCAGGGTCCCGCTGAGGATGGACAGCTCGGGATCCTCCTACCCATGCCTGGATTCTGCTGGTGTCTCTGCTTGTCTCAGCAGGGCCAGACACTTAGTTGCCACCTGAAAGAATCACACCTGAGCTTGCCTTGCATGACTCAGAGACCTTACAGAAGTGTCTTCTGAGGCTGGAACAATTAGCCCAGAGTCCCAACTCACTTGGTTCCCAAGCCTGCCTCTTCCATGCCCCTAGAAAAGCAAGAGAAGACCAATAAATACCTTCTGAAAGAACGTCTGAGTTTGTGGAAGAACCATTCTGTGATTTAGACTTGGGAGGCCCAGGTTTCCCTAAAATCTTCTTGAGAGACCTCAGTAGACTCGAACTGTAACTAATAGCTGCTAAGCCATCATCTTGGAAAAGGTAACATGAGGAAGCTTGTAGAGATGGGAGCTTTTGGTGTCTGAGGTGCAGACTGAAAACAGAGAAGCCGAGGAGGATATAGAATTTGTCAGGGTGTCTGCCCGGAGGCGAGTGTGTTCTGATTCTAGACAACAGGTGCTGGGTCTCAGACACAGGGGAGCAGGGGTGACTGCAAATGGCCCCATGGCTATGCAATGCCTGGGTTCCATTTCGGGGCTCCTAAGTGCAAGTCCTAGCCACTGCCGGCCACAAGGTGTCCCTCCACCTCCCCTCCAGGGTCGGCGGCAGGTGGACACCTGACCCTATGGCTTACTTTTTCAGTCCTCTCTGAGTCTGCCATTTGACAAGGAGAGCGAGCATGAGCATGTCCCTGCTGGATGCTCTGGGGAAAAGGAGCTTCAGAGCATGTAAAGGGGACCCCTGCAGCCAGCCAGGTCCTCTGACTGAGCCAGACCCATCTGCAACTTGCGGGCCTAGATGCCTTCTTACCCGTGCACATCCTCCCCATGGGTGCCTGGCCTCAACTATGGGGGACAGAGTTGGGGGGCAAATCCCAGAGGCCTCTGCACTGCTCACCAGGTCCTGGTGCCTCCATCCTGTTTCAGAAAAAAGCTCACAGGGGAGGGTGTCTTTAGAGTCCTCTGCAACAGCCGTTAGGGGCCCAAGAGAAGAGATCTCAAAACCTTCAGAAGAGTCTGGGCATTAGAGTGGGGTGGGGGAGGGAGTGAAGCCCACTTGAGGTTCTGAAAACCCCCTTGAATCTCTGCCTGTCTCAGGGCGCTAGTGGGGCCGTAGCGCCCCCTGGTGGCCATCGTGTCGGGGCTCTCCACCTCTTTCCCAGGCCCGACCAGTCCTCTCCATGGGTCGCCCACTCCTTATGCCTGCCTGTCCACTGTTCTTTGCTTCTGTCCTTTTCTTTCCTCTATTCCCTTCTCTCTTTCTTCTGGCAGAACTCAGCTTTTGTTTTTTGAAACCTTGCTGCAGAAAACCATCCCGTAGGGGCCGAGATGGATACACTAACAACAGTAAGGCTGATAAAGTATGCCGTGTTAGCACTGTCCAGGAACTCAGCCGCCTGCAGTGGTATACTCCTTTCAATGCAGCACTTTTCTTTCGGATTTCCTCCATTCCACTCCAACCCTAAACAACTGCAAAGGTCTGAATGCCCAGGCAGAGCCAGTCTCTCAGTGGGGATTTACTCCCTGCCTCCTTTTACTCCCAGCCGGAGGCACTTTATTCCTGAAGGGTGAGGAAAGGCCTGGCTGGGGAAGATGTGAGTGCAGCTGGATCTGCAGCCTGCCCTGCCCCCCAACTCCCTCTAACTCGCACTGGTCACAGTGACCTGGCTTTCTTCAGTCTCAGAGCACAGGCCCTCAAGTTGGGCCACCTCGTTCCATAAGGTGGATAAGAAGCAGCGGCCCCAGTGGAGTTCTGCGTCTCCCACCTCCATCAGCCCCACCCCACCTTGGCCTCTGCGTGTCCTGGCTTCTCACTGCGTGCCATCCAGCTGCAGAGCAAGGTGAAGGGGGTGTGAGTAGGGGGCGGAGGGAGAAGCACCACTTCCAGGAGGCCAGGATGGGAATCTTCTACCCCAAATGGGCCTAAAGACACTAGTTAAAGGTCAGAGGCCTTTTATCTTCTTCAATGGGAAAAAAAAAACCCCTAAAAATATTCAAATAAAAATGAAGCATATTATAGTGCTAAAAACTCTTGGCCTGGGTTTCTGTCCTGACACAGATATGCACTCACTCCCCGCCCCCAAGCCTTACTTTCTTCACCTGCGAGGAGGTTAGAACACACTCCCACTCCCAAAGATCCTTTTTTGCACCTCATTTCTGTGGTTCCAGTTCTCTTGCTTTTGCACTTGGGGCCGGCTAGAGTGCAGCTCTGTGCAAACTGGGTCCTATCTTTGCGCTGACTACCTCGCACCCCCTCCCATGGGTTCTGAGCTTGCATTTTTGCTGGAGTAATATTTTTCTAGTGTTTATTTTGAAAAGGTCTGCATCTGTGGTGACCATCTCCCATTTGGAAAATTAACTGCTTACAGATGTTGCGTGTGGCACAGGGTTCTCCCAGGCAACGAAACCACTGGGGTTTGGCTATCGTTTCAAAAGGAAGAGGAGGGAAGAAAAGCTACATGTCTTTGATGTAGGTGGCAAAACTTCTTGACCTTTTATAAAATGCTCGAATGAGATGGACTTTTAGAAATTGAAGGGTGGAGAGTTTAAGCTTGGAGAGCCCGCGTGTTAAAAGGCTCTCGGCGAAAGGGCCATTTGTGGGATGTCTGCAGCAGCGATGGCAGAGGAGGAACGCCGTCTGCCCCTGCACGCAGGGCTTGGGGTTCAGTCCTCACCCACCCACAGCCCCTGGTCCCTTCTGGCCAGTCCCGGCAGCGACTTCCCTGTGGGTCCAGGATGACTCTCTGAGTTTAGGAAAGGACAGCCCAGCCTAGAGCGGAACCCAAGAGATCCTTCCCGCCCTGGGGCCCTGGGTGTGCGCATGGCTCTCTACCCTCTGTCCCTTCCCCACCTTGGTTTCTGCTCTCCCCAGGAACTTCTTCCTTGAGGCCTCACGCCCAGGCACCAGCCCTGATCTTCCTCCCCATGTGCAGCAGAAACGCCATCCAGGCCTGAACAAAGACATCTTGGGAGATTCCAGGGGACCCCCGTGCAAAGCCCATTTTTGTTTTCTAATTTACTGGGGAGGGGTGTGTGTGTGTGTGTGTGCGTGTGTGGTGGAGTACATGTGTGATGTTACATATGGGGGTGTGTGTGTGGTGGGTAGAGTATGTGGGGTGTCTGTATATGATATGTGTGTGTTGTGTGTGCATGGGGAGTATACAGTGAGACCGGTGTTTACAGGTAGGGGTAGGGTGTGTGTGCATGTGTGTGTGTGGTTTGTGCACGTGTGGTTGTAGTTGTGGCTGTGAGGGGCAGGTAGTGGAGCAGCGTCTTTCCCCAGCCGGTGCTCACCCTGGACATTTCTCATCTGGATCCTAACAGCTTCCTTTTGGCTACACTTGCAATTCCCTCTCTCAGTTTAACCAGTTCTCTGGTCTCTGCTTCTTCCCACCGGCGGGCAGATTCCTGCTGCCTTTGGCCCATGAGAGTGACCAACAACAAACTCTGAGCAGGACAGAACCTCAGAGACTGCCTCTAAATTACAATGAATCTGAGCGCTTTACACATGAGAGGATTGAGGCCCAATTTGTTTGAATCACATCTTCATACTAGTTCCAAATCAGTAGATTTAAACACTGTGGTAGTACTTTTTTGTATTTTGGGAAAGATTTTCTTTATAAAAGAGGTAGCTAAAAATGAGAGAGGGAATATATGTAATATTCATTGTAGGCAGGTGGATGTATGTTTGGAATATGGAGATTCAGAAGACAAACCTCAAGCTAGATACAATTTTTAAAAAATCCTGTAAAATAAATATAGGATAAATTTATGATTAGGGATAGTGTTTCCCTTTTAAACACAATAACTGTTTTTTTTTTTTTTTAAAGTTCAACTTCTTTTTTTTTAAAAAATATTTATTTATTTATTTATTTTTAGAGGGGAAGGGTAGGAGAGAGGGAGAAAGAGAGAAATATCAATGTATGGTTGCCTCTTATGTGTCCCATGCTGGGAACTGGTCTGCAACCCAGGCATGTGCCCTGACTGGAAATCGAACCGCGATCCTTTGGTTCACAGGCCCGCGCTCAATCCACTGAGCTACACCAGCCAGGGCACAATAACTGTTTTTAAGCATAGTAATTCAGTAGGAAATGTTGGTAAGCCATACACAGATCTTTTTCATATATGAAATAAGGAGAAATGCAATGAATTCTTTCCCAGAGAAACAACAGGAACATTTATCAGCCATCTCTGTCATTGGGAGAAGTGAAGTCTGGTACTAAGTCGGGGAAACAGGAAAGAAGAAGGCGGGTGAAAGACAGAGGCCGCTGGGGGACAAGAAGACCCTGAGAACAGGGCTCTCCTTTGGTAGAGACTGAGTGGGCAAGACTGAGTGAATGCCCCTGGCTGTCCGGGGTTTGCGTGTTGGCACATCAGAGAGCAAGTCTTTATCTCGTGTCCTTTCATCATAAAATATCAAACCAAAGGATCCCCTTTTAGGCTCCAAATCTGGGACAAAGAGGAAGAAACTGACAATTGCTTCCCAGGTGATCGATCACACAGAGAAAAATCTTTTCTTGCTGTGCAAGCATTCTGAAGACTTTAGAGGGCTTTTCTTGGTTGAAGACCATCAGAACCCTGCAGGGGGAAACTGGCCGCACTACCTAGAAAGGTGACCATGCCCCTCGCTGCTCTGAGGGAGCAGAGGCACAGGACGGGGTGCGGCTCATGCAAATGTGCAGCCTCTCTTTTGGTCACCATCTGTTTTCTCGTTTATTTGTACTTGGTCCACATGATGCCAAACAACTGGTTTGGCTGGTTTTTGTTTCAGTAAATGGATGAGACTGACCTACTGGATGTCCCTCCGAGACAGAAGGTTTGAGTGCTCTGTTTGTATAAGGTATTTTGATATAGCGTCCGTAAGGATTTCAGGGTTTCAGAGTAGGTCTGGAAAAAGCAACCACCAACCACACCACACCCAGATGGGAGGCACTAGAAACGGAGTTTAGTGATGGGGCTCAGAAGGACACAGGCTGTTGGAGGGTGCTGTTGTGATCCATGCCTACTCCAGGGTCATGGGCGGTGGCTGCAGGGAGGAGGGGCCGAGAGGGAAACTGGGTACAGGGCAGGGTGAGGGGATTTTGGTCTGGCCCTGCTTGAGCACCGCCTATAGGGAGCATCCAGGTATTGCTGGCCCATATTGGAAATATGGTGCAGTTAACTCAGAATAATTCTGCTCCCAATTCCAATGTTATTCTCTGACACTGGCTGGTTGTTCTACAGTTCAATTCTGACACTATTTACCTGGAGATATTGTCAGATTCCACAGGTCGAGGGCTCAGAGCTACAAGAGTGCTCACCCCACCACTTCAGATGTTGTTACCTATGTTTTTGACGGACAAGCTATAAATCAGAGGTTCCAGTGACACCACTCCTTGGGTTTGATTAATTTGCTAGAGTGGCTCATGGAACTCAGGAAAACATTTTACCTACTAGATTACTAGTTTATTATAAAAGGTTATAACTCAGGAAGAGCGACAGGGCTTCCACGCCCTCTCTGAGCACACCACGTTCCCCAAATCTCGACGTTCTCACCGACCCGAAGCTCTCGGAACGCTGTCCTTTCAGGTTTTTATGGAGGCTTCGTTGCATGGGCACCATTAACTGAACCACAGGACATTGGTGGTTGAACTCAATCTCTGACCTGGGTCCCCTGCCCAGAGGTTGTTGGAGGGTGTGACTGAAAGGTCCAACCCACCAATCACATAGTCAGTTCCCGTGGCAACCAGTTCCAATCTTTAGGTGCTTTCCAATGTTATCTCATCAATACAAACTCAGGTGTGGTTGAAAAAGGTTTGTTGTGAACATCAGGACACCTGCACTTCTCTGACCCCTCCAGGGTTTTTAGGAGCTCTGAGGTAAAGGACCAGGGGTAAAGGCATAGCATCACACTCAGGTTCCTACACGAGCCGCTGCAGCATGAGTTTTGCTTGGCACATACTCCCTGAGTCTAGCCACTGACAGTTGCGTGATGCTGACTTTCACAGTGGCTCCAATTCTGAGACAAGCTGGCACACCAGACTCGCTAGTTGGAAGTGATTGACTTTGTTATGCAAATGAAAAATGGTTTAATATGTTTTTCCCCTACCCAACAAATTGTGTGGTTTGGAGAATTACCCGTGGTATGTATCATGTGCTAAGCCTGAAGAAGTATAATGCTTTTATTAGTTCAAACATTCATCTCAGCTAGCATGAATGCTGTAAGTTCTTACCAAATATCATTTTCTAGAAGTGAAAATATCCATAAAAACTCACATTCCTTTTATTGGTATACACTGATATGTATATCTAGATGGATCGTGTGTGAGGCATAACACTCATTCTTTACATTAGCAAGTGACCAGGTAGACTTTGAATGCAATTTAAAAATAAAGAATACTTTACTTTTATAAAGATGCTAAATGTAATAATATTAAATTTTCAGAAAATCAAATTAAAATGTTCTTATTTAAAATTTTATATTTATTAATTAAAATGTGTATTTCACCATTTCATTTTAATGGATAACTTTAAGTGTTAAAAATAATTAAAATAGATTTAAAATGCATGTAAAAATTACTTTTTCTTTCTTTACATTTTAATGAAATATACTCAAGTTAGGCAATTTTTGAGTAGAACCACATTTTATATTAATCCTTTCAATTGCAATTCGAGAATGCAAGTCAAGAGTGTGATAAAAATATCAAATAGGAGTCAAGTTCAGAAGCTGATAAGAAACAGCAAATTGTCCAAGAGGTGATCTGCTACAACTTTAAAAACTGCAGTAATAATAAAAGTGAGTAGTCTTTTCCTGGACCATCCCATATAAAGTTTTTATATAGAAACTTAAACATTTACTTAATGAAGATCTAATTAGTGATCAAAACAATGAGAATGTGAAAGGGAATAAGTCCTATCGAATTCACAAAATAGACGTCACTTGTGCCTGCCTAGGAAACACGAAGAAAATGACATTCGTGAAATCAGCCCGATGAGGGGTGAAGAATGGAATGGAGAGTTGGGGCTTTGCTGTGCCTGTGGGAGGCTGATTCTACGAAATGGCCCACAAAGCCCTTCTCACCATAGGATGATGGCATCCCAGCCCCATCCAAATGAATGATTACCGATCTTGGATGAATATGACAGAAAATTTAGTATTTTATTTTATACCCCAATTTTTTCAGTTGGAGAAAGAAATGATATAAACTGGCTTTTCTATACTAAGTCCAAAGATGGTATTTTCTTAGTTCTGTACCAACCATAATGAATATTGAAGATTGCTTTTGACTAGCAAAGATATTCGTGGCAAGAAGAGGAAAACCATGTGTAAACAAAAAAATCACACAAGCAATTGTTTGAAGAGAAAAAGGTGAATCAACAGCAAAGAGTTAATAGTATTTAACAAGGACAAGTAAACACCAACACAGAACATTGGCATAGTCTTAAAATAGAAATATTATGTGTCCGATATTTAGACAAACAAAATTATGCTTTTTGTAGTATTAATTGTATCATCTTTATAAAAAACATTGGAAAGTTGTTTAGGTTTTACAGAAACGATTTAAAAATTTGCTGCTAGAATGATAAAACATGAAAGAGATTTAAACCGAAATGATCATGACCGAGGATGAAAGATTAAAAAGATATGGTTAAATTAATGGGTAATTAAATGATAAAAATATTCATAAATTAAAAAAAGAAAATATTACTTATTTCAACTAGATTGTAGCCAAGTCAAAAGTCATGTTGAATGACTTACATTTATGACACTTGTTAAATTGTCAGATGAAAACAAGAAACTTGAAATTAATAAGTAGTTTTTAAATTTAACACCTGTTGTGAAAAATACACACTTTGTCTTAGAAGACACAGCTTTGAAATGTGGCCACTGATTTAAAAGATTATTGATGGTAAGCCTGTGATAACAATGCTAACATGACTGACAGAGAGAAAGGTATATAATCCAGAAGTTTGGCTGAAACACAGAAGCATTCTCTGAACTGTGGTTTGAATTTCGACAAAGACATGCACAGCTTCAGCTGTGCTAGTAGCACTGGTATTCCCTGGAACAATTTAAAGATTATATACCTTGTTTTCAATATATTACATTTTATTGCCTAAAAGTTGAACATCTTGATGAAACACATATCAAATTTGGCTTATGAACACTGGGCTCTACAATGGGAATTCCAGTGGAATGCTATTAAAGCAATTAGATTTAATTAATTCATTTTTAAAAAGATTTTATTTATCTATTTTTAGACGGGAGAAGAGAGGGAGAGAAACATCAACATGCGGTAGCCTCTCCTGAGCCCCTACACCTGGGACCAGGCCCACAACCCAGGCATGTGCCTTGACTGGGAATTGAACCAGCGACCCTTTGGTTTGCAGGCGGGCACTCAATCCACTGAGCCACACCAGCCAGGGCCAGTTAGATTTAGTTTAGACAAGATAGGAAATATATTGGTAGAGTTAAACCATACCATGGAAGACCCTCAAACAAGACAAATCTTGGTCCTTAGTAGAAAGTGACATTAATTTTGAATTCTCAGCATCAAATTATTTGTTATAAACTTACTTGCTATAATGTTAGCCAAGGTTCACAAAAACAGAAATAAAAACAACCAAAACTCAAAACCATTTTAAGTTTGGTTATTTCACTTTTAAAGGGATTCTAAACAGGTATTTAAAAATTTAGAGGAAATCATTATTCAAAATTTAAAAAAACTGTGTGAAAAACACACAACAAAGTACAATTCCAGTAAAACACAAGGAAATTCAAATAACAAAACAAAAATGTTTGCATGACTCTGAAGGAGATTCATTTGTATACAGTTTGGAAACTGGTTTCTGCAGACTGTTTTTGGCATTGTAGATTAAGGTATCTTCTTGATCAGAGAGAAATTTGAACAAGTAAACTAACATATTGCTGTTTTCAGTTTTCTTTATAATAACCCAGTCCAGGGAGATGTAGAAGAAAAACTTATGAAATAACCATATAGATCTAGATATTATTTAAGAGAAGCTGAAAATGACTATGTAAGTGATAGCAATTTTTTTTTAAAGATTTTATTTATTATTTATTTATCTTTTAGAGGGGAAGGGTAGGAGAGAAGGAGAGGGAGAGAAATATCAATGTACGGTTGCCTCTCGTGTGTCCCCCACTGGGAACTGGCCTGCAACCCAGGCATGTGCCCTGACTGGGAATCGAACCTCGATCCTCTGGTTCGCAGGCCCGCGCTCAATCCACTGAGCTACACCAGCCAGGGCAGTGATAGCAATTTTTATAATGGAGTTAAAATATTTTGAATTTCCAGTGACAACACTAGTTGACCCCATTACAAAGTTCGAGTTTGGTGCATAAAATTCATGGTTCATTTCTAATCCAAGTATTGCTTCGAGAATTTCATCGACACTTAGAATGGTTACTCCCTTAGCAGAGTGCTGCCCTAAATCGAAATTGCCGTATTTGGCATCACTGTGAAAACTTTTTGTTATAGTAGCACAATTAGTGATTTGCTGAAATGAAGGACAAGAAACACAGACTTTATGAAATAAATGTGTAATAAATTAACGATTGCGTCACCCACCTACACGTCAGTTCATCAGGGCGTGCCACCACACACGTGCAATCAGTCCTCTGATACCGTGCCAACGTTTAGTCATACGAAAACCATAGCTTCGCACACATTTTTCAATTTTGATGTTACAAATGTTATACTTGTCAAGGAAAGAGGAAAGGACATACAGTCTTTAACAGTTTTTAGCTTGATTTATAACTTTTAAATATTTGGACATGTGGGATCTTGGGTGGGCTTGAAGGGTGGGCTGCATTCCAGGTGGAGGTGCATGTGGCTTGGAGGAAGAGGTCTGGGAGCCCACACCTGGAGGGAAGATTGGAAAATAAATGTGGTGTTGACCTGAGAGTTCTTCCACATCTGAAAGTAGCATAAACCCAAGGCTCATTTCTGCTAGGATAGCAGTTTTCCATCTTGGTTGCCCATTAGAATCATCTGGAAGCTTTAAAAATGCTGTGGATTTTTAAAATCTCCACTCTCCAGAGCTTCTGACTCAGTGGTCTAGCTTGAGGCCTGAGCATCAGTGTTTTTAAAAAGCTCCCCAGATGATTCTGAAGCGCAGCCAGCTTTGCAGGGAGCCTGGTTAGCAAACAATATCCTGTCAGGGTTGGATGCGCTCTGTGGCCAGGTCGCACTGTGGCCAAATTCGGGTTCTGTTCTGTCAGGCCTGGGTCAAGCGGAGGCTGGACAGGGCTGGAACAAGAGGCTGTCATTATGGAGAAATGACAGCAGGTGAGCCTCAGGTTCATCCAACTGACATTTATTGTGCTTCTACAGTATTTTAGGAATGGAGGACACATAAAGGAATGAAATGTTAATTCCGGAATGGGGAAGAGATGTGTAAACAAAATCAGTGTTACAGTGAACAAGATCAGCAAACAAAATACAGAATTACAATTATTATGGTAAAGGGATGTATGGGCTGGAGTAAGGGCTCGATTTCATTCAGGAAGGGAGGAAGGGGGGATTGTCCCCATTGAAGGGGGTCTACACTGAGCCTCGAAAGGCAAGGGGTTATCAAGGGGCTGTTGAGATTGTGGACCAGGAGTCTGCAGGAAGACTCCTTGGATCTGGTGGGGTGGGAATCCCAGAGGTAGCAGGCCTTCGGGGACAGACGCAGCAGGGGAAACGGGAATGCGGGAAGCCAAGTGCCAGAATGACTGGCTGACTTCCCTTTGTTCTGGAACCACTTTTAACAGACACAGGTTGTGTTTTCTAAGCAACATCTTAGAGGCTCATCAGACTGGAGAGAGCTTTCCGAGAGGTTTGCTAACGTGAGAAGGGAATCTATTTCCAGAGTCTTAATTCCCATATGTGTTTTTTCTAAGATTTTGCTGCTAAAAAGCAGGTGACAGGACAATTCTGTTAGCAATTTCGAGCTGTTTCCCCCCTTCCTCTCCCACAATCACTTTGCATGTTGTTCACAAGAAAGCAGTACTTCTTGACCTTTCAGAATCTTCCTGTGATGGGTGGCCCGAGGGCGTAACCTCAGAAGCACCAAATAAAGGGATTATTTGAAACATCAATTCCGGGGACCTCTTTTAATGATTAATCAAAGAATCATAAACCGGCCTTCTGGTTTTGTACATTAACCACATTTCTCTTAAAGGGAATGCACAGTGTTAGAAAATAATGTTTCCTGTTCATTTTTGACAATAGTAATTGTCAAATTCTCTCTTTTAGTCTTGGTCAATCTGGCTAGGCATTTTAGCAATTTTGTTAATTAAAAAAAAGAATCATCTTTTGTCTTCTTACTGATTTTTCTCTGTTTTTGATGTCATAAATTCCTACTCTTATTTTTACTACTTCCTTCTTGCTTTGGGTTTAATTTTCTTTTTATTTTCTAGTTTCTTAAGGTAGAAGTTTAGAGCATTGATTTGAGAGTTTCTTATTTACGAGTATTAAAACCTTAAATTTTTCCTCTAAGCATTGCATTAGCTGCAACCTGCAAATTTTGATAGGTGCTATTTTCAGTTTTATTCTAATATTCCTCATGACTTCATTTTGACCCGTGAATTACTTCGTGCGACTATACTTTAAATTGTAAAACTTCTAAATACTTGGGATGGGGAAGGACATAGGGGAAAGATAAATCAACTTCAACAGAGGAATGGATGAGAGGGAGAGTGTGAGGGTGCAGGTGGAATTCGACTGTATGGTTATTTCATTTCATGGGAGCAATGCATCCTTCATGATTTTCCCAGTATTTGTACTTTGTCCACATTTTAAGTCCCTCCCCTTCCTCTCTGTGTTGATAGGCAGTAAGCAGAGAGCTAGTGTTTGTGTAGCAGCTAAGAGTTTTCAAAGTGCCTTCCATGCTACTTTGTTTAATGCCATTGTAACCCAGAATAAGGACAGGAAAATGATGCCCGGTGCAGAGAAATTAAGGGACTTGTCCTAGTCCCTTGCTAGTGCTAAAACTGGGTTTTATATCCAGATCTTTGAACTCAGCTTTCCAAATTCAATGTTCTTTGCAAATGCTCCAGCACTACTCATACCTGGCACATGAGCTTGCTAGGGGGCGGTGTGGGAGGGGGTACGTTATCTATTGAAAGCCCTGAAGGGGCACAAGCAGAGAGTCTCCAAGTGAACTCGGTAGGAAATGGCAGCTGTGAGAAGGAGGGAGCCTTCAGCAATTTGACGACTGGAATCTGCTGGAAGAACCAAAGGGATGCCCTGGGCATGGGCCTTGCTAGGGTGAGGGGACTCCAGGGCCAAAATAAGCCAATAGCTGCATGCCTCCAGCCCCAGATCTGACATCAGGAGCTGCCCTTACTCTGTGCTTCTTGGTGGTATTGGGTTCAGACAGGAGAGGGTCCTGGGGAAGCTCATTTGACCCTCCAGCTATTCAAGGGTCCTCGGCATGCAAAATGGTCTGCCTTTGTTGCTCGGGGCCACTCCAGGAGAAAAGTCTGCCTTGGCAAGGGGGAGGTAAGGGAATTCTGTGGGTGAGAAGGGCCCTGCCTGGCAGGAGTCTGGGCTGCAGACCGAGCCACAGCGATCTGATGGAATGACCACCACAGCAGAATTTCCTGTGTATTTTGGGGACATTTCTTATTCCTGATCTTTTGGTTCAGAAAATTTGGGGCTGAGAGAGGTATGAGAAAGCAGCAGGTGTGGCCAATGGCCAGGGTGCAAATCCCTGACCCATTACTTACTGTCCTGTGGCCTCAGACAAGTTCCTCAACCTCTCTAGGCACCGTTGCCTCATCTGTGAAATGGGGACCATGGCATTGACCTTGGTGGAGTTCCCTGTGGAAGCTGGTAGGGGTAGCTTAGATTTTCCCAGATTGGATACTGCTTGAAGGCTAAGACAGTGCATGGCTGGTGACTAGCACAGCAAGCAGTGCTCGGCAAATGCTCAACAAAGAGCTGCTGATCACAAGTGACAATAGGGAAGCAGTAGGTGTTGGTGGGTTATTGAATTAGATGAACCCAAGTTCAAATCCTAGCTTCACTATTTGCTAATTGTGTAAGTGACTTAATTTCACTTTGCTTTCCTTGTCTGTCAGGTGGGGATAATTAGACAACAAGCCTTATAGTTGTGAAGAGTCAGAGAGGTAATGCAGGTGTGGTAAACAATCAAGAAATCGCAGCTCAGTGGCTGTAGACGGGCGTGAAGGGCAGGACGGAATGAGGAGTCCTGCAACCTGCACCCACGTTTCTGGTCTGATCAATGATCAGCCCTCTGCTCTTGGACAAGTCACCTGAACTTCACCTTTCCGAGACTTGTCACAGTCACACAGAGATGTTCATGCTTCATTGCCTCAGGACTGTTGTATAGTTTGGATGACGTGATGTATGAGAAAGTTTGACATTCATGAAACACTAACAGAATATAAAGAATTACGATACTGTGAGTCCTGTTATCTCAATCACCTGGGTCCCCGGTGGACTGTTAAAGAGTCCTCACAGTAAGGGGCCCTGAGGATTCAAATTCCTTCCCGTGTAGGAAAGTTTCTTCTCCTGAGGATCTGCTGCCCCCTGGTGGGTATTATCACCATGTTGTAAAGAACTTTTCTGGGAAAGACGAGGTAGACAGTTTGGCACCTCCAGTGAAGCTACCACTTTCCTGCTGTCGCCCTGGAGCACCCGGGCCCCCACCCCCTGATGTCTGAGGCTGAGGAAGGCTTTGGGGGCTGGAGAACATAGCACATCTGGAGTGTTAGCTGTGAGTGGCCAAACTTGGCCAACTTTCCTGCCCTCTGCAGCCATGGTTCTTTTTAAGTATATTTTATTGATTATGCTATTATAGTTGTCCCATTTCTCCCCCATCATTCCCCTCCACCCTGCACACCCCTTCCCACCCACATTCCCCCCGTTTAGTTCATGTCCATGTGTCATAAGTTGCTGCCGTGGTGGTTCTTGAAGTGTAGTCAGCATTGGCTACACCTGTTAGAAATGCAAACTCCCAGGCCCCACCCAGACCTACTGCATCAGAAACCCTGGGGGTGGAGCCCAGCTGTTGGTACTTGAACAAGAGCTCCAGGCTGCCTTGCACTGAAGTTTGGGAACCACTCACTGTTTAAGGGACTCCAGGACTTCAGAACTGGAAGAAAGGGGCCGGGGGAAGAGGTAGGAAGGGTGGTGACTTTGAGGTGTCCAGTCACACAGCTGGCCGGGGATAAGGTTCCTGAAGCAAGGCAGCGCCATGGACTGCTGGAAGATGCAGGGACCTCTAGGGAGTGAGCCCTTGGTGAAGGGACTCAGCGCCTCCTGCTGGTGGCCCTGCCCAGTGGAAGCACAGGTGGGGCTCACCCCACTGTTTGTAGAAGGACTTTCCGGGTCTGTAGGAGCCAGTTGGGAACCCCCGCCCGCACTCTCATGGGGTCCCAGGGTAAGTGCAGAGGGTCCCGAGCTCTCCCTGCAGGACAAGCAGAGTCTGGGCTCCCTGGTTAATTCCTTATACTTCAGGGTCTGGTAACACACTTACTTCCTTGTAAAGAACATTTCATTGTTTTACATGGTGCTGTAGTTTGCTTCGCTGTGAGAAAACTCTTGGATATTCCCTTTATTTCGCCCCTTTTGCTGTGGTGGCAGTAAGAGTAGCAAGGCACAATATTTATATGTATTGCCCAGAAAGCTGTGGGTCTCAGAAATGCTGCTAGAAATCATTAACGTATTTCTTCTATTTTCTGGCAAAATCACAAAGAAGGAGTTATCAAAGACAAAAACTGTATGTTTCCTGCAACAAACAAACAAACAAACAAATAAAAAAGGGTGGTTTGGAAATCTTGATACATGGCCAATGGTACAGGCATAACATTTGTTAATACTGTTAATAGAATGTCTAAAAAACTGTGATTTCCCAAGAAGCTTGCCAAAGTGTGTGTTTCTATTTCATCAAATAACTGGATTGATTTATTCTAAATTTGTGTGGTAGTATCAGGGGAAAACATTTAATTATTTCACATGATTTTCCAATTGCCATCTTAAAATAAGTGTAGGAATGCTTTAAAACAAGATTCTGTTTATATTATTGTGAGAGTTTTATTTTGGAGAAGACCCAAGTAGTTGTCTGAATGTCCTTTTAGAGTTCACGTGTAACTTAAATACAGAGGTGGGCAAAGGTAGGTTTACCGTTGTGAGTTTGTGAAGCAGTTTATTCTTATACTATTATTTATTAATTATTGCAGTCTTTTTAAGACAAACAACTGTAAACCTATCTTTGCCCCACCCTGTATTTTTATTACCCGGTAAGGTTATATTTCAGGCTATTTTCACTTTTCTATTTTACAGACAAATTTAACATTCTTTTCCCAGTGTAGTGGGCAAGCAGCCTGAGACACGTAGTCACAGGAGTCGTCACACGGTGTGTTATGCGGGGAAGTGTTGGGAGCCGGGAACGTGTGAAAAAGGGGCTTCGCCATTCAGGTTTCTGTATGTATGTGGCAAATAGGTAAATTGAAGGAAGCTTCACATTTTTACAATATATCTTTCATTCCAGACAAAATGTGTCTTTCCATTTATTTGAGTCTTCTTTTCTGTCCCTTAGGACAGTTTACAGCTTTTCTGTAGATACACATTACGTGCTTGTTGATAAGTGACTTTCAAATAGTTTGTTCCTTGTGTTACTCTTATGAATGGGTTCCTCTTGCAGGTTATGTTTGTTACGGGGCATCTTTCTAAAAGGTCAGTTTCTGACAGGTGTGTGAGGGCAAGAGGGAGGGGGGAGGTGGGGACTGGTTGAAAGAAGGGGAAGGGACCAGTCAAAGAACATATAGGAATGACCCATGGACATGGACAATGGTGTGGGATTGACTGTAGGGGTGGGGGATGGGCTGGGCAGAGGGGCAAAAGGGGAAAAATTGAACAACTATAATGCATGAACAATAAAAAAAGTCAGTCTTTCTCAAAGCATTCAAAACCCTACAGTGGCTTCGTGTTGCCCTGAGGACAAGCCTACACTCCTCACTGGCCGGCCAGGTCCCGAGTGGTCTAGGCTCCGGGTGCTGGACCTGCCCTCCCCTTGCTGGGCTCCAGCCCCATTATTCTTGGAGTCCTGAATTTAAAGGAGAGTGCTCCAGGAAAGTGGGCCCCTCAGATGAAGTTGCATAAAGTTGGGGCACCTGTTTGATACTTCCGTGTATGACAGTGGAATTAGAATTATTTTGTGATGATGTGTTTCATGCTGCCTTCCCACAGGAGGCTCGGGGTTCTGCCTGCCTTTCTTGCTGCTGTATCCCCAGTCCTTAGAGCAGGAGTGGCAAACTCATTATCACCAGGGTCCACATAAGACTCGAAGTTGCCTTCAAAGGGCCAAATGTAACTTTAGGACTGTATAAATGTAACTACCCTTAACAGGTAAGCGAGAGCTCGGCACTGCCGCTGGGTAGAAACAAGGTGCTGGGCCAGATAAAACAAGGTGGAGGGCCGGATTTGGCCCTCGGGCCTTGTGTTCGCCACCTGTGCCTTAGAACATAGTGTGCACCGGTGGCCACTGTTGTATGAAGGCGCTGTATTTAGGTAGAAGTCATGTACCCTAGGTTTTCAGGCCCGGAGCAATCAGGCATCCAGGGCTGAGGACATGGAGACAGTAAAAACTACAGCCATTAGCAGTGATTTTTATGAAGAGCATGTGGCAACATAGGTTGTGATAAAAGTGAAGATATCAGAACAAATGCAGAGTGATGACAGTTGGAACGTAAGTGGCACAAATTCAGTGATTGTTATTTGTTTCCTTCTCAGCCACTGAGTGCCAGAACAGAGCCTGGGATGTGGCGGGCTCTCTGCAGGTGAACGATTGAGTCCATGAATTAGGCACAAAATAGCGCAAGACTGGGAGCTCAAGTAGTGTCAAGGGTATTCAGGTGATGCAGTTACTTTTTATTCTTTTATTTTGTGTCTTCCTGGTTGTCGACAATGGAGTCAGGCAACTTGTATAACGAAAACATTTTTTTCCTACGTCGTTATCTAAGCTTTCCCATGATGGCACTGCCCCGAGAGGCCACAAGGGGGCAGGGCTGCGCTGCCGTCGGGAGTGCAGCCACTGGACTGAGGGTCTTCTAACGCCTTTAGTAATGCAGGGGCTTTGTTCACGCCTGGGACTTCCCTGGTGACAGGAATCAATCCCATTCCCCTCCCCCAGACGTCAGCTCTCTAGATAGGGGGCGCCAGCGTCTCTGGTTTGTTTTTGCAGGGAGAACACAAGCATTTATGGGGTGTTGAGCTTCTTCTGACTGCCTTCTCTGCGGCTGGCAGGAACAGGACAGTGCTCCTCCCTCGTGGAGCTTGTCCCAGTCTTGCAAACCTTCAGATTTACACAGGAAAACTCAGGCTTGGAGATATGCCAAACCCCGCAAAAAAAAAAAAAAGAAAGTCAAATCCTTGATTTAGGAACCTATGTTATTGATTTGGGTGTCCATTCAGAAAGCATGTGGGGCTGACTGACTTGTGTGACTAGGGCTTGTGGGAGAATTCATTCATTCTCCCCAATTGTAGGCCAAGAACCTCTTCTGCACGGCACTGCTCCAGGCACAGGGCAAGCAGCTGGCCCTACACTCAGGAAGCTCACGGTTTGGTGGCAGAGGGCGAGCGGGAAACAGGACACAGTGTGAAGGTGGTGATGAGCGCTATGCAGGAAAACAAGCCGGATAAGGGGGCTGAGAGTGATGGACCAAGGGTACTGTCTTGTATAAAGAGGTCAGGGGGGAAAAAAAGAGGTCAGGGAACCTTCTCAGTTGAGGCTAGTTTTGAGTGGAGACTTTAATAAACTGAGGGAGCAGGACCAGTGGCCACCTGGGAGAAGGCAGAGAGAACAAGATGTGCAAAGGCCCTGGGGTGGGAGTGTGATTGTGTTGGAAGGGGTGCATGTGGTGGGTGCGGGTTCTGTAGGAGATCCCACCGATGCTGTGGGCTGTTGTTGATCTTGCCTTTTGCTTGATGTGAGTTGCTTCATGGCGAATAGTCTGTAGAGGCACAAGTGAGCAGCAAGAAAACTGGTCATCCAGGCGAGATAATAGTGGTGGCTTTGCACCTGGGACACTCAGTAACTGCTCTCTGAATTGAACTGAGCTGTTCTGGTTGGAGCTTGTTTGAAACCAGGACCTCCAGACCCCCTCCAGAGAATGGAGGAACCACCACAGGAACAAAACCTCTAGAGGAAGAACTGCCCCAGTTTTGGTGTTTGGTGTTAAATGAAAGATGTATTTTTATGCTCAACCAGGAGTCACAGTGTTGTAATGGGGTGAGGATCCCAGCCAGTTCTCACATTTGACGGATGAGCTATCTGAAGCCCAGAGTGGTCAGGTCACTTATCCAAGGTCACACAGCAGCTTAGTGGCCACCTGAGAGTCCAAAGTGAGGACTCTTGCCCTGCACTGTATCTCTCTTGCTGCTTTGCTCCATTTCCCAGGCCCTGAGATGGGCCTCTCTCTGTGCACACAGCAGGAATCCCCTCAGCCCTGGGGTTCTGCCAAGATCTGCTGGTTGCTCTGGCTCTTTGCCCACTCCGGCAGGTCACGCCCTGCAACCCAAACCTGGCCTGTTCTCCTGGGACTCTGAGCTGCTCTGGTTCTCTCCCCGCTTGGCAGGCCCCTTGGTTCTCTCACTCCCAGTCCAGAACAGAAATAGATTTTATCTGTTACTGATGCTTTCCTGCAGTGTCGAGGAGAGACTTTGCAGGATCCGTCAACACTGTACATGCCCATGCCCTTTGACCTAGATTCATGCCGGCATCACGGCTCAGGGCCTGCACCTAAAATAGTAGGAGCTGAGCTGAAGGGACTCCTGCCGGCTGGGGCTCCACATGGCCCTCATTCCCTCCCTCTCGAGCCTCTCCTTCTCCGTCCCCTCGTGGGTCCCTCCTCTGCCACTCTAAGTGTGGCCGTCTCTGTGGGCACTAGGGCCCCACTGTTTCGCGCTTCTGTGTGCTGCCCTGGAGTGACTCCCCGTTCCCTTGGTTTCAAACATCATGTCTACGCGGGTTTGCCCTCAGTTAGGTCTCCAGTCCTGACCACGTGGTGGCTCCAGTCTCATTCAGGCAACTGGCTTTCTGCTTTTTTGAGATATAATTCACTTACCATAAAATTTTGCATTTGTCGACGTTGTTGCATGTATCAGTAACTCACTCCTTTTCATTGCTAAGTAGTACTCCTCTTGATGAATATACCACAATTTTTAAAATCAACTTTCCTCTGAAATCACCCATCACCCTCCTTTTTTGCATACTTCTTTTTACAGAACTAAATTGGGTTTTGAAAACCTGTTTAAAAATATTTTCCTTTCAAGATGATTTGAGGACATGTATATATAGAAATATATCACTATTTATTTGGTTTTGGTTTGTCATGTTACTTTATTTTTCATACATTACATAAATACATACATTATATTATACAGACCCAATAGGTTTTTCACTAGATGAAGTATTATTTCTTCTCATTCTGTGGTATTTAGGAAGGTGTATATAACAGTTCTAGTGATTATCACTAATACATATTTTTATTATATAATACCTTTAGTGATCTCTTTTCGATATTTAGGTATTATCTCTCGGTTGCCTAATATGAACCACACTGACAGTCGTTGTGAATTACTTCTCTCCCTTTCCTTTTCCAACTTGTTGCTCAATATTTTATCTCTGCAATAGGAAATAATATCTGATCCTTGATTTTTCAGTTTTAAGTGATATTGTTTTAGTTTCACCTAATAACCAGAGGTAGTCAGAGACCCTGTTCTATTTTATAGCAATTGCCTTTCTGATTCTCCCATTTTCTTAGTTAGTTGAATTATTTGGACATTATCTGAGCTCATGACACTTACTTATAGTTTTATCTCCCTCTGCCCATCTTTTCATCTTGGTTCTTCAGTTACTGACATGGAATACTAACCCCTGCACTCCAGACTTGTGTGAAACTTCAAAACAATTTTGTAGTTTCCTTAAATTTGGTCTGTGGTGGTTTCCTGCATGATCGCAACTGGTTGTCCGTGGCCTTTATACTTGAAGAATAGTTTGGCTCAAGATTAAATCCTTGGCTTACACTTTCCCATGAGAATGTTGCTTCAGTTAAAATATTACTGACGAGCTCTTCAAGGAGACCCAAGCAGCCTCCCCAGCAGACACAGAGATGCAGATCTTGGTGAAGACCCTGACTGGCACGATCATCACCCTCGAGGTCGAGCCCAGTGACACCACTGAGAATGTCGAAACTAAAATACAAGACAAGGGGCACCCTGTGTGACTGGCAGCATCTGATTTTTTTTTGCAGGCAAACAGCTGGAGGATGGCCGCACTCTCTCAGACTACAACATTTGGAAAGAGTCCAGCCTGCACTGGGTGCTTTGTCAGCGGGGCGGCACCGTGGAGCCCTCCCTCAATCTGCAAGTGTTATGCCTGCTTGCACCCCTGTGCTGTCCACTGCTGCCAGAAATGTGTCCACACCTACAACCTGCCTGGCAAGGAGAAGGGTGAATAATGTCCCTTCACCACCTCCCCAGCCTGCGGGGTGGCCTCTTGCCTGAACCCTGTGACCCTGGAGTCCATTACGCCGGATATTTTCATAGTAGTGCCCAATGTTATTTGCCTTTTTCATCGTGTTGACATTTGTTCTCATGGTACAAAAGCAGTGCCAAAGATTGCTGGCACCACAAAACAACTGAAGTCAGTGCTACCCAACTGTAGTGGTGGTGGTTTTATTCTTCATTGCCATGCACTTACATAAAAAAAAAATCGCCCTGGCTGGTGTTGCTCAGTGGATTGAGTGCTGGCCTGTGAACCAAAGGGTCTCTGGTTCAATTCCCAGACAGAGCACATGCCAGGGTTGCAGGCCAGGTCCCCAATAGAGGGTGCATGAGAGGCAACCACACATTGATGTTTGTCTCCCTCTCTTTCTCTCTCCCTTCCCCCTCTCTAAAAATAAATAAAACCTTAAAAAATCAATTTTACTGAAGAATATCTTGGATCAAACAGTAAAATCATTAATTTTATTACATCTTAGTCCTTGAGTGTGTATCCTTTTAATACTGTGTGATGAAATGGGGAGTGTGCAAGGAGCACTTCCACTCCTTACTGAAGTACAGTGTGAGTATTTGAACCATGAGCTGGCCTGGTGGATTTTTTTCCCATGAAACACAATTTTTTCTTGAAAGAGTGACTTACAAAACTATGGTTATTAAATCTTGGGCATTTGGCAGATGTTTTCTGGGAAATTATCAAAGCGAGCCTGTCACTTGAAGTACAGTACTTCAAGTATCTGTTGCCAGTGATAAAATGGGAACTTCTAAGTAAAAAAATTGACTTTTGGAAAAATCATATTGCAAGAGACAGTGTTCCAATACTCTAAGACTTTGGTAGACTATGAGATTGGTAACAATATTAGTAAGTGCGATTACTGCATAATGAAATGTATTAACATCTGGGAGATGCCACACAACTGAGAGATCCAATTTTTTTCCAAAAAACCAATTCATGACATGGATAAAAGATCCATTCAAAGTTTGAAAGAAATCAATGGCTGTTAATGCAGCAGAGTTTGAACAATTCATTGATTCGGTTTCAGAGTCCACATCACAGCTAATCTTTAAGAAGCAACCACTTGTTGGGTTTGGGTGTAGCGCCTAAGCACACCTGTGATGATCTGGAGAGGCTGTTAGAACAAGAGCTAACCATGACTGGAAGGCCTTGCTAGGAGGTATACTGGAGGGCCCCCATCTCTTTGTAATGTGCTAAATATATATAATGGTTAGACTGCCAGGAGTCTGCAGATACTGTCTTGATTCTTCTGGCATAAGAGCTGTAAATGGAGGTTTAGGGTAAATGGAAAGAGACCTGAAAGCCAGTCCTCAAAGAAATGCTTTTCTTGTAGGTCATCATCCTACCGTTTCATGACCCTTTGAAAAAGGCACAACATGACAAAGATGATGAAAAAAGAACTCTTCTTCAGCGTGAGACTGGTACTTAGTTTCTAATTATTATGTGAGTTCATAATCCAAGAGTAATAGGAGTTGCATTTAACCGTGTGAATTTATATTACCAACCTTCTTACAGGCAAAATACATACAATGAAAGAATTTAAAGAGGTTGAGAAGGCCAAACTTCATTCCAGATTTCCCCAGAATCTCTAATTCAAGGTGCTTTGTGACTCCAAATAGTGGCTTCAACTGCCCACAAGCTACGTAGAAAGTAAACTTTGTAAAAGGAGCAGGTAATGGTTAATATTATAGAAATTATGGAATCTGTTGGAATTGGAAAACTTTTTCTTGAGACAGTGGTATAAGTTTGCCATAGTTATTATTTTTAAAATTTCAGTTGTCCTTTATTTCCTCACCGGAGGACATTTTTTCATTGCTTTTAGAGAGAGAGAGAGGAAGGGAGGGAGGGAAGAAGAGAGAGAGGGAAAGAGAGAGGGAGAGGGAGAGGGGGAGAGGGGGAGAGGGGGAGAGAGAGAGAGAGAGAGAGAAACAGAGAGAGAGAAATATCGATCAGTTGTATGTGCCCTGACCAGGGATCGAACCTACAACCTGGACATGTGCCCTGACTGGGAATCAAACTGCAACCCTTTGGTGTTCAGGATGATGCTCCAACCAACTGAGCCACACTGGCCAGGGCTAAATTTCATTTTTCAATAAGAAATCTACTGCCCTATGGATCAAAAAACTGTGGTACATTTATACAATGGAATTCTATGCAGCAGAAAGAAAGAAGGAGCTCATACCCTATGCAACGGCATGGATGGAACTTGAGAGCATCATGCTAAGCGAAGTAAGCCAGGCAGTGAAAGACAAATACCATATGATCTCACCTTTAACAGGAACCTAAGCAACAAAACAAAGAAACAAGCATAATATAACCAAAGACATAGAAATTGGGAACAGGCTGAAAGTCACCAGAGGGGAGAGGGGAGGGAATTTCAGGGGAAAAGGGGAAGGATTTACAGAAACAAGTAAAAAGGACACATGGATAAAAACTATGGGGGGGTGGAAATGGGAGGGAAGGGCTGGGGTGGTGGGTTGGGGTGAGAATAAAAGACAGAAAACTGTACAAGATCAACAATTAAAATAAAAATTAAAAAAAAAATAAGGAATTAAAAAAAAAAAAAAAAAAAAAGAAATCTACTGCCCTGACCGGTGTGGCTCAGTGGCTTGAGTGCTGGACTGCAGACCAAAGGGCTGTGAGTTCGATTCCCAGTCAGGGCACATGTCTGGGTTGCCGGCCAGGTCTCCAGTAGGGGGCGCTCAAGTGGCAACCACACATTGATATTTCTGTTCCTCTCTTTCTCCCTCCCTTTCCCTCTCTAAAAATAAAATAAATAAATAGAATCTTAAAAAATATATCAGAATTAAAAAAAGAAATCTACTGTAATTCTTTTTTTTGTTGTTGTTTGTATGTGATGTTTCTTTTTTCTTGGTACTTTCAAGGTTTTCTCTTTGTCTTTAGTTTTCATTAGCTAGACTATGATGTGCCTAGGTGTTTTGTTCCCCTTTCTTTTTATCCTACTTAGAGCTCTCTTAGATTCTTGGATGTGTGGTTTGATGTCTTTCATTATTTTTTTGGAAATTCTAGGCCATTATCACTCAAATATTAGTTACATCCCATTCTTATTTCTTCTGAGATTCCAATTACATGTAGGTTAGATGGTATGATATTGTCCAATAGCTACATAGCTCTTAGATATCCTGTTCTTTTTTCTACTTGTATTTCAATTAGACAATTTCTGCTGACCTATCTTTAAGTTCACTGAGTCTTTCCTCAGCTGTGTCCTGCATACTGAAGAGCCTATCAGAAGACTTTTCCTCTCTGTGATGATTTTTATTTCTAGTATTTCCATTTGATTTTTTATATAGTTTTAATTTATCCTGAAATTCTCCATCTGTTCATACATATTGTTCACCTTTCCATTAGATAAACATGTTAAAGTCCTTGATAGTTCCAACATTAGGGTTGTTTCTGAATCTGGTTCTGTTGATTGCTTTATCTCTTGACAGTGGGTTATTTTATCTTTCCTTTTTTTTTTTTTTTTTTTGCATGTCTTGTCATTTTGGATTGAATGCCCTTCTCAGACATATTAAACAGGAAACCCTTTTGTCATTAATTATGTTTTATACACTAATCAAGATGTTTGCTATATCCCTGTTTTTTCTTTCACTCAAGATATATTTAAAATTCCACATTTTCAAGAAAAACTCACTCTGACTAAGTTGGATCAGACTGACCCTTTCTGTGAGTTTTTTGTGTGACCATTTGCATGCCGGGCGTATGGAGTATGTGAATTAGAAGAATGGTCAGGGCTCTTGCTTTCAGGAAACTGAACCCACATTAGGAAAGGATTCATTTGTTTTGAGGATTTATACTGCATACAGCGTCATTGGGAGGTCTTAGGATACAGGGCTGAGTTTCAGGAAGAACACCTGGAATCACAGTGCAGACGGGCAGGCGGGGAGAGGTGTTGTTTCTGCTATGACGAGGATGCTGCGGAGTCAGGAAGGTGCTGCTCCAGCTGTTGGCCTCAGAGTCACACCAGCTCTGCTGTAGTCTGTGCCAGCAAAATGGATGCTCTCCAGAGGGCATCACTGTTCTAGTCAATGCCTGAGTAGGGGCAAGACTGGAGGGATCTAGGCACCTGTCTGCCACCTATGGCAAGGGAGACTAGACGAGGAAATGGAATGCTTGGGTTCTCTCTTGGAAACACATTTGTACTTACGTTTGTAAATGACAGTGTCAGTGACTTCTTTTTGCATTAGTGTGTACACTCCCAGTGGATAGGGAGTGCCTTAAACTTCGCCCAGCTGAGTCTAGGTTCTCAGTAAATAGTAAACCAATCTCCACCATGGCTTCAGCAACTCGTGCATGCTCAAGGACTCACACAAGTGTGAAGTAATGGTATTTTAGACAACATACAACATACATAGCAATCAAAGTATAATGAGAATTTCTGAAAGAGAATAACATAGTATTGTTTTTCTAACATCCTCACACATTATCTTGTTTAAGGCTAAAAGTGAAAATTAATTTTAATATTAGTTTTGATTCGAAACCCTTGGCCAAAGCTTCTCTTCTCATCTTCTGCAATCCTGGAACAAAGAAAAAGCAGTTGTCTGCAAGTAAGCCTGTTATTCCATCTCTTTGTCATTTTTTTAACTTAATGTGCTTGGCTGTGTTTCTACCCTTGCCATCATTTTAAGTTGCTGGAGTCAGCACTGAGGTGTAGCCAGATTCCCGTGGCGTGACACCAGGCATCTTCTGCTACTGCGTCTGGGTGAGGAGGCAACTTTGTTCAGCTCTTTCTAGTTTTAAAGAATAAGGAGCTAACACATCCAGACATAACAACCACAAACATAGAAATAAATTGTTAACAACTCATATAAGTTAAAAGTGATTTTAATTGAATTGGAGCAGGAAAGATGTAATTTTGGACTAGTTGTGTGGGGCAGTAGCTATTACAGTATTACACCCAGAGTGAAGAGGTCTTATAAGCAGATGAGTGGTACATGCTAGTGTGAGGGTAACATGGGGAATCATCTCCACAAACTGGTTATGGAGTTAAAAGTAAGGGATTTCTCTACATAGTTACATAACCTGTTAACTATCTAATTAAAAGTATGGGATCCCCAGATATTGCTGGAGCGAATATAAAGTAATGCAGTAACTTTGGAGAATAGTTTGGCAGTTTCTCAAAAGGTTGAACATTTAAGTTACCATTTGACCCAGCAATTCAGCTCCTAGGATTCTACACAGGAGACATGGAGACGCTCTCCACATAAAGACTTGCACAGAGTGAGTGTTCACGGCAGCACTGTTCACAATATCCTCAGATTGGAAACAACCTTGTGTTGTTCGCCAGCTGGTGAATGGATAGACAGAATGTGGTAACTTATATATGGAATATTATTTGGCAATTAAAAGGAAAAGGAGTACCAATACACGCTACGACATGAATGAACTTTAAAACTATTATACTCAGTGAAAGAAGACTATATAAAGTATGTGCAGCTCCATCCATCCCAAGGGGGAGAATGCAGGGCTTTGATCTGGTCCACCCACCCTGCCCCCTCTTCAATCCTGACAGCTTTGCACATGATGTTTGCATGTCCCCCGCCTCCATTTATTTATCCTGGATTCTCACTCCTCTTTCTCTGTTTCTATTTGACAGATGAAGAAACTGAGGCTCAGGGAAGATAAGCAACTTTCCTGGCTGCAGAGCTACATTTTAGAATTGGATGTCTCGGGGTCCCCTATGTCATGATGGGTGCCCATGACCTCTTTGCATTCCTTCTGTCTCCCAGCTGAGCTTGATCCCTAGAGAGAGATGGGCTGGGAGCTCTGCCAGGGTTTCTTGGGTGCTTTCTTGGAATAGGAGTGCATCTGACAGTAGGTCAGTGTGTCTTCTTTTGAAGGGGTAAGTTTGCAGATAAGTTCTTAGTGGATATAGTGTGTGATGGACCTGGGTGGGGTAGATGCAGGGACAGCCTTTGGGGAGGGGCTGTCTGAAAGAGCCCCTTTGACTCCAGTGCCACGAAGGGTAGAGTCATCATCAGCCCTTTGCAGCATCACTGGCCATCCGCTCCCAACCCTTTTCTCATGGGAGGAAAGACTCTAGTCCCACAGTTTGCTGGAGCCTTGGGCTGTGGTTTGAGAGAAAGTCGGAGCCAGGTGGAAACTCTTGACCATAAGGATTTCATTTCCTGGTGAGTTGAATCTTTGGGTCTGGAGTTACTCAGAGTTGGAGCAATAAAGCCTTGGGCCTGGAGGAAGACTCAATAGAATTTGGCTTTAAAAATAAGAATGAATATATATACGCACATATAATGTGCATATATATACATATATGTATATACATATGATTAAAGAGACATGACAACTAAATTCAATGCATGGTCATGAATCAAAATATTTTGGAAACAGTACATTTTGCTTTAAAGGAGAGAGGGATTAGAATGTATGACAATAGGGGAATGGTTAAATGAGATCAGGTATGAAAGACTAAAGTAATTAAAAATAGGGCCACAGACATAAAAAGATCTGAGACATACTGTTGAGTGAAGAAAACAAGCTGTAGAATAAATTTACAAGTACAATAAAAAGCTTTCTTACAAATGCACATATATGAAATTGTACCAGAAAGGTGTTCTAGGATTCCAGCAAATCAATAACTGCTCCGAGCCTCACCGGTTTGCTATGAACATTAAATGAGATAACACATGAATGTGCGTTGTGAAAGTTAAAGCTGGAGAACAGTGTGAGGGAGAGGATATGAAACTATCCCGGGCCATTACGTTCTTGCCCTTGCTCCCACAGTAGACTTGGGATAAAGAAGGAAAATCGAGAGCGGATTTCAGGACAGACACTGTTCTAAGCACTTCTCAGGCATTACTTGCATGCACTACAACCTTGTGAAGTAGGCATTACTATCATCACCCCCACATCACAGGTGGGGAACTATAAAGAACTTCAGTTAATTTCCACGGCCACTCAGCCAGCAAGCCGCGGTCAGAACTTCAACTCCTCCCGAGAGCCGTTCTCAGTTGTGGTAACATGCTGAAACACCCCGGACACATTCATAATCAAATACTGCATATATAAAAAGCCTTTTACATCCCCCTTCTTACAGCAGATCGGAAGGAGCTGAAATTGAAACCTCCAATGATGTGTATGTGAAACTGATTCTAAACACTGTTGAGTATTTACACGTTTATGCCAGGAAAAACGGTGGCTAACATTTTCTGAGCACTTGCTGTGTGCAAGACACTGTCCTGAGTGCTTTACAAGAATTAATTTAACGCACACACTTCACGCAGGAGGTACTATTATCCTCATTTTACAGTTGAGAAAAGTGCTGCACAGAGTTTAAATCACTTGCCCAGTGCAACAATGTTTAAGATATGGCCGTACCCTCAGTCCAATGTGGGAGTATTAAATAAAATAACGCAGACATGATCAATCCCTGTAAAGGAAACACGTGACTGGGATCCCGAAAGTGGAGGTGGGCACAATTACATCGGTGGGACTGCACATGCAAATCCCTGGGTTAAATGAGCGCGGGCCCAACCTAAACTTCTGGGTCGGAGCCGAGCCCCATGCCCAGGGCAGCGCCGGCGAAAGAAACGCGGTGAGCACAGACAGAGCGCCGCTCGTCCTCGGCAGACCCCAACCCACAGAACTCTCACGCCCGGGTCGGGGCTCCGCCTCCGCTCCCAGTTCCGGCCACAAGGAGCCCCGCCCCTTCTCGGGGCACGTGACCTGGAAGTCTTCCTGATAGGTTCGAAAGGCAGAGCGATGATTGGTGGAGGCAGTAAATGCGTAAAGGGATTGTCGGGATTGGTTGCGGCCTTCTCCGCCGTAGGAGGGCGGGTCAGAGAGCCTTCTCACCTGGAGAATTTTTCAGGTAAAAATGCTGGAATCCCTCTCTTCCCGGCCATAGTGTTTTCTGTAGACGTCCTGCCACGTATGCGTCACTTTCCATCCCTGAAAACCAGGTGCCCCTTAAGAAAATTACGCAGTCTTCCTCCACCGCCGTGCCTGCGAGGAGTGCTGCGCCGTTACCGAGATTTCGGATCGGCTGCGGTGGGATGGGGGCGGCCTAGAGAGCAGCCCCTGCAGCGTGGGGAGAGAGCCCGGCTCCTCGGCCTGCTCTCCAGCCCAGATGGGCTGCGCCCCCTTGTGGTGTGCAGGGGTAACTCCTGGCGCTATTGCTGCGAGGACGCCACGCTTGGCTTTCTGGCACCTGAAACGCAAAGCTTTTAAAACTAGAAAAAGAAAAGACCTAGACTCGAATAGGAATGAGCCGTGCTGATGAGAGCGCAGGCTCTCGGGGCAGACTGCCTGTGGTAGGTTCCAGCTTTGCACTTACTCAGTTTTTTCTTTTCTTTCTTGGCTGGGTCTCATCTGTAAAATGGGGATAATAATACCTACCTTAGAGGGTTGCGGTGAAGTTTCAGGAAATTGATATGCCTAAGGTTCGCGCAGTGCCAGGCACGTAACAGGTGCATAATAAACCGTAATTGGCTCTGGCCGGGTTGCTCCGTTGGAGTATCGTCCTGTGCTTCAAAATGTTGTGGGTTCAATCCCTGATTCGGGCACATACTTACGTTGCCGGTCGGGTTCAGTCCCTGGTCGGAGCACGTGCAGGAGGCACCTGATCGATGTTTCTCTCTCTCTCCCCCCTCCCCTTTCTAAAATCTATAAACATCCTCAGGTGAGGATTTAAAAAAACAAACGGAAACTGGTGGAGATCTATGAACTGGTTGAGGTCTGTAAACTGGTTAAGAATGAGTCTTCTGGTTTGAAAGACCAGCTGTTGATCCTCAGGTTACTTAGCCTCTGTCTCTCAGTTTCCTCATCCCTGAAGGAGACTGGCACTAGCACCCAGTTCATGGAATTGTGGGTTAATTGAGATACTACTGGTAAAAATACCCACTATGTAGCAATTGGTAAATGTTGGCTTCTATAATTACTACTATTATTTAACTATAATGATTACTACTTCTTTCTTTCCTAGGCAAACTGCAGCCCAAGTTGGCCCCTCTGAAAGAGGAATAGTAGTTTACTTTGTCTGGAATTAGAGTCTCTAAATCTATGACATTATTGTGTGTGACTACCAGACTTTGAAAATCTCTGCCCCACAGTCACGCCCACCATTTCCACCAGTCTTTTAGGCATTGTCTTCTTAAGCCCCAGTTAGCAGCCCAGAAGAGCATAGCATTATAATCGTTAACTCTTTGGTGCAGAATTAATTTATTGGAATATCTTTTATGTTGACTCTAGTGTTGGACAGTATTCCAAGGGTAGGGCACACAAAATGGCATGTCCTGATAAGGTAAGATAAGGTGTCAGGGGGTTGGAAACTGAGTGACCTACGTCAACATACACTGTAGGGCCAGCCTGAGATGGGACCGATGATGGTAAAGTGTGTGGAAGTGGCTGGGTGAAGAGCAGTTTGGAGTCCTTGTGAGTCATGGGAAGACCCTGGACTAAGACTCGGAGATTTGAATTCTGTCTATAGCTTAATTAGTCTCTGGCTGTGTGACCTTGGACCAGTCACTTATATTTTCTGAGAATTAGTTTCCTTGTCAATACAGTGGAAATGGAATAAAATTCTCTTATATGATGTCTGGCACAGAATAAACAATCAATAAATAATTGTTACTAGTGTTATTAATTCTTCCTCAAAATGATGTTGAGGATTTTGGGAAAGAATACAATCTGTTAAGTTTTTATATTCCATGAGTCATGGGTTCCTGAGATCACCCAAAGAGCAGTCGGGAGTTTGGCAAGTGTAAGTCCCTTTTCCTGTTTTAGTTTTTCCAATTTTCTAGTTGTTATCGCCTTCTCCATTTCTAAGTCTAAGTCTTTCACAGGGAAGTCATACAGGTGACTCAGTTTAACGAAGCCTTCATAATTCCTTGGATGCTTCTCGCAATTACTGTAAATCTGATGGCCCCATGTACTCCCTTCCCTTTTGGCCTATTAGATGGGATGCCAGCTATAGCCTAGGCCCTGCATGTGGTGATCTTCATGTACCTTGGCAGGCCCAGGATCCAGGGGTTCTTTTTGGGGTGAATGACTTAGTAATGGGAAACCCAAGGACTGAGGTGGTATGGTTGAAAGCAGGCATGGTGGGGAGTGTGGGGAGGATAGTTGACATTCTCTTTACTCATCCAACAGTCTATTTTTTGGTGTGTGTATGATCAGAATACTCTGCTCCTTCTGGAGGTTATATTTCTCCCATTCGCAAGATGTATATGGAATTATTTCTCAGTTGAAAAGAAGCAGAATTTTTAGTGGGAAAATCTGGGGCTTTTTGTGTTGAGATTTACATTTGAATCTAGTCTTGTGTGATCTTAGATGAGTTGCTTATTTTCACATTTTTTAATCTATAAAATGGAGATAATTGGAATACTACTCAGCATAAAAAGGAATGAAGTATTGATAAATGCAGTGATATGGATCATCTCAAAATAATCCTGCTCAGTGTAAGATGGCAGACAAAAGAGTACACATTATATGATTCTATTTAGATAAAATCCTAGAAAACACACACTGATCTATAGCATCAGAAGTTGACTAACAGTGTCTGGGGACAAGCATCTGGAGAAGGGAGAGAGGGAGGATTACAAAGGGCACAAGGAAACTGTTGGAGGTGATGGTTGTACAGGCGTATACACCTATCAAAACCTATTGCACACTTCAAGTATGTGCTGTTTATTGTATGTCAGTATCTCAATAAAGCTGATAAAATACAGATGGCACGTTCATAAATAGTTGTGATGTTTTAATGAAGAAAACTTATTAGAGTGCCAGGAATACCACAAATAATCAATAAAGGACATTTGCATGTCCCCTGATTTTCAAACATTAAAAAACCTGCCAAAGTATTAGCTTTAGTATCATATATTTATATGACAAAACCTGTAAGTGGGTACAAATTCAGTGCAATTTTTTCTGCCCCTTTGGGATCATGGGCACATTTTATTATAAGGATTAGATATGATAATTGTGTGATGAGCTTCGAATAGTACTGGGAATGTAGTACACTCTCAATGTATTTTTGTTGTTTTGATTACTATTATCATTGTCAGGGATTTGATAGATGGAACAGAGTGAATGATTGGTATATATTGTCATAATTACAGTTATGTTCATTACTAGTTTGGATACACAGGAAAGACTTGCTAAAAGATCAAGGAAGTTGATTTAAAAAACTGTTTGCCTTTCCTGAGATTCCCTGATGGTGCTGAATTTTTGTATTTGTTTGGTGCAAAATTGTGACAGAAACAATCTGGAAGAAATTTGATTAATGTCTTTTTCAGGAATAACTACTCATCATGAGTGTTAATACAGGTAATATTAAAGGTATCAGGTACACTTACAGATCAATGAGTTCGATGTGAATAAGCAGCCCCCAGTCCTAAAAAAGGGGTGCTGACAATTGGGAGACATCATCTTCGCCTGAGACATAAGAATCTCCAAATGCATACTTGTGACCCTTACTTATAAATGCTCTGACTAAGTAGTTCTGGAATGGACCAAGAATTTGTATTTTAACATGCATACCCAGTTGATTTTGATACAGGTATTCTGTAGACCGCAATTTGAGAAGCACTCGACCAGGGCATTTGGAACCTTGGACAGCTCCCGGCAATGCTGGCCTAGGCTTTTCAGGACGCGGGACAGCTCCCAGCATCTCCAGCCCCATACACTCTGGGACCTGAACTCCAGTCCTCAATGGGGCTTGACCATTTTCCTAGAGAACAACCACCACCACCACCACTACCACCACCACAACAATAAAGCTAGTTTTTTTTAAGACTACATGTTGGGAAAGTCAAAGTTCTGGTTCCTGGTGGCAAATAAGGGGAAGGGGTACATGGTACACCCTTTTTATCATATGAGAAAATATTCTAAGTCCAGAGTGCTTAACCTGGAAACTCTAGGGTAGTGAGGCTACAGGCAGTCTTCAGAGAATCTGAGACCCTTTTGTGTGCAAAGCTTGTGAGGAAGGTTATGTGCATACATGTTGATGAATGGGGAAATTAAATTTTTCTCCATTTGGGGATGGAAATATTCTGGATCAACTAATTTGTATACCTTTATATACAATTTATGTGCTTTGATGGACCTCTTTAGGTTTTTATGGGTGACTAGAATATTTTATTTAATTTCCTCCTTGTTATTCAATACCCAATAACTATCTGCATTATTTCAACTATGACAATATCAATAAAAACAAGCAAACAAACAAACAATCCCTGAAGGTTTCCAACTGTGACACCTCAAGACTTAACTCGAAGTGATGTAATGGTGGTTTGTTAAAGTTGGTACAGAATTCGATATAGCTCTTCTTGGCTAACCTGGAAACTTTATATTACTAAAATACTATCTTATTTAGGCTATAGTTAATGTTGGAAATGAGGTGATTTGTGTGATTAAGGAGGCTTTTTTGTTTTCATATGCCATTCAACTTTTAAATGTTTTTTATCCTAGACAAGTCACTGGTTATGTAGTGTTGAGTTAGGTAATATTTTTAGCAGGTCAAACTGTTTCCACTGAAGGTGAAGGCCATAGAAGTATTTCATTTAAAATACATCTCCAAGGGCAACCCAGTTAATAGTAAGCAGACCATCCCACATTCATCATCTGTGGCTTGTCTGATGGTAGTCTGAAGCTCGATAGTCATATATATATATATATATATATATATATATATATATATATATATATATGGGAGAGAAAGAGTGCATGTGTGAGAGAGATTTTCTCAAAGGCATAGATGATTTGAATTATTTCTCCTGAAAGGTTTTTTTTTTTTTTTTTTTGACTATGGAAAAGACTCTTGAGTTTGTGCCAATAAGGCTTGAGTTACCCCAGTGGTAGAGAGGAGGAACAGAGCTATTAAAATGCTCATCAGCTCCCTAGGAGACTAAGGGCATACATTTTTCTTTCTATGGGGAATAATGAGATAGAAATGATTGACTCAAGGCTCTAAGCAATGCAGCAAACCTTCTGAACTATTTATGCTAATTTCAGAGTAAAGCTAACCGAGGTAGTTTTTTTTTGCTTGGCTTCTGTGACAGTAGCTTCTCATGTTTGTTTGATTCTTCATCTCAGCTCACTGTATGCTCTCTTTTAATCTCTTAACTGGCTCTCTCTTTTTCACTTGACCTTCTGGCCTCCTCCCTGGGTCTTTTACTATAGCCTCACTATTTTCCTGGTGGATTACATTTAGTCCCATAATGTTAAAGCCATCTATATGCAGATGACTCCCAAATGTAAATCCCCAGTCTTGACATTTCCTTGGGCTGCAAGCTCATAAATCAAACTGCCTACTCGATGTCAAATACCTCCCTGACTTGGTTGTCAAATAGGCACCTTAACTGTAATGGGCCCAACAGAAATCTTATTCTCTTCATTTCCTTCTCTCTAAAATGTTCCCCCTTTCTCTTTCTCAGGAAGTAGCATTATCTCTTCTCAGTCTATTAAGATAAAAACATGGGAATCATTTCATTTTATTCTCATATGTCATATCTAGTTAATCAGTTCTATTTCTAAAATACATCTCTAACATATTCACTTTCTATTTCTACAGCTGTCATCTTCAGGTGAAACAATCAACATTCCTCATCTGGACTCTTAATGCTCTCTTAACTATTCTGTCAGCTTTTATCTTTATCCCGCTCTAAACCTTTCCCCGAACAGCCAGCAAAATAAATCATACATCAGATCATATCACCTCCCTTCTTAACCCCCACTAAGGGCTTCCCACTGAATTTAGTATAAAATTCAGACTTTTTAATTTCATGGCCTTCAAGACCCTGCGTGGTATGGTCATGTCCACTTTCTGACTCACCTCCTCCTATTTGCCCTTGCTTTCTCTGCTCCAGCCACGTCAGCCTTCTTTCAGTTTCTTGAACACACTAAGTTCATCTCCACCTCAGAGCTTTGCATTTGCAGATTTTTTTTTGCCTGAAACTTTCATATTCAGGAAATTCACATAGCTGGCTCCTTCTCAGTATTCAAGTCACAGCTCAAATATGTTCACAGAGAAAAACCATTCCTCTATTTCTCCTTCAGTCACTATCACTCATGTCACCTTGCTTCATTTTCTTAGTATTTATCACTTACTGGGTACAAATTTTATGTCACATATTCAAAAAAGCAAAAGAAATAAAAATTTTTCTTGATAATAGCCATAGTAAGCTAACTGCTGTCACAAACATCCTCAAATTTCAGTGGCTTAACACAATTAAGTTGGTTCTGATACATGTCACAGTCCTGTGTTGGGTGGAGATTATGGGAATGGGGCCTGGGTTTGGAGTGTCAGTCTTTTGCTTCTTCTGGGCCACTCTGATCTCTTCTGAGTATTTGGAGATTTTTGTCTCTGCTGCTATCAGTCCTCACCCTGCCTTCTTAGTCAGGTCCATGCTAGTCATCTGGCATCTTTTTGTCCAAGGTGAGTTGCCTCTCCTGGCCTGCTGATGTGCTTGCAGACAACTCTGTAACCTTACTGGGATTAGTGAAAACCCTCGGATACTCTCCCATACCATTCTGTGCTGAAGGAGACGGGTGGTGGGCTTGAATGACAGCTATATTGGGTTCTCTTTCTGCCTGAACATGTCAGCCTCCGTTCTGCTCTGCAGGAAGCTCTCCCTGCTGTGTGAGATATCAGGTAAGTCTGTGAGAAATTCTCTACTCTCAGATTCCTGAGCCTATTTGGAGGCTCTATTACCATCCAACCAAAGTTTCTTTTCTGAGAAGGACCAGGAAGAAGGGCCTTAATTTTAGGCGCCATCACATAATTTTCTCTCTTGCTTTTATCTCTCAATTTTGAAGCTATTTCCTTCAATTCAGAAAGGTCTTTGATCTCTGTGTGTGATGAGAAAACTGACATCTCATCTATTTTCTTTCCAAACTGTGTTTATAGATAAGCTCTATGCCCTCTTCTTCCAGGCTTTTTCTTCTTGATCTTCAAAGACAAGCTTTTTAAAATTAAACAAAACAAGGTGAAACAGCAAAGCATTTCCTCTTCCAGCACTTGATTTTTTAACACTGCTGTCTCTTCTAAGAACACAGAACATCTACTGACACGTGTCATCACTAAAAACAGTGCCAATAGAAAGGGGTTGCTGCTTCTTAAAGGGCACAAGGGACTGCGAGGGTTCAAGCAAGGTTGTCTGTGGGAATAGTAAACCTCAGCGAAGGTCTAAAAATATTACCCCTCCACCACATCTTGTTGTGCATGAGCTCTGTTCCCCCACAGAAACAATCTGCATGAGAGCAAAGACTTTGGCATAGAACCAGGCTTGTACAAAGTAAATATTTTAATTAAACAATTTACAATAATTAATTAATTTTTATTGAATGAATAGAAGAAAGGCTTTGGCATTTTTCTGAGCCTCAGTTCAAGCTAGGAAGCCTATCTGTCCATGTTTTCCCCTATTTCTGTACCCCTTGAAATGATTTGAATAGCCATAGATTACCACCTGAATTGTCTTGAGGAGCTCTTAGCAGATCCTTTCTTTAGACTCCTGTGAATACTCTACAGCAGGGGTGTCAAACTCCTTTTCACCGGGGGCAGTGAGGAGGGGACTGTGGGGAGAAGGGTTTTTAGGAACTACTATAAAGGACAAATGGATAGAACCAAGGGGGAGGGTAGAAGCAAGGGAGGGAGGTGGGTTTGGCTGCAGTGGGTGGTGAGTGGTGGGGAGAAAACGCAGACAACTGTAATTGAACAACAATGAAGTAATTTATGAAACAAACAAAAAAATAAAGTAAGTGTTTTACAAAATTTGGAGGGAGAAAGAAAAGAACTCCCCCCCCCCCTTTTTATGAGGGTGCATTTCTGCTCCTGTGTCATAAGATTTTGCTCACTCGTCAAACCAGACACCAGTCTGTGGCTCCAGCCCTCTTCTCCCAGGCCGTCTCCAAAGTGCTTGGACGTGGCCAGCCTTCCTAAGCCAGCCAGGGGTTTCCACTCCTCTGTCACCTTGGCCATGCCATTCCCTCAGCCATTCTTCTACTTTAGGGCTCAGCCTACTTTCATCTACTCTTTGGAACCCTATCTCCTTTTCCTCCCTATCAGAATCAACTCTTCTCTCCTCCTGCCCTCATAGCATGTTTTTTTTTTTTTTTTTTTTTTTTTTTTTTTTTTTTTACCTCTATAGCACATATGTCATTCTGCTGTGGGTTCAAATGGGTCAAGGAGTTGTGGTTCTCTCTTACTAGCCCGCAAGCCTCTGGAGAGGCTTCAGTCACAGTGTCTGCCACAGGGCTTTGTGCTCACAGGGACTCAGTTATGAATGCTTTCACTCCACAAACAGTTATGTGTCTACCATGCTCCAGGCAACAGTCTAGGTCCTTCATATGACTTGATAGACAAAGCCCTCTGCTTGTGACTAAACAGAAGTCTACTTTACATCATTATTTTCAGTTAAGTAGACTTGGGTTTTATTTCAGTGTTGCAAGACAGATGGTATTTTTCTTTTTCTTTTTAAATTTTAGATGCAGGACTTAAACAGATGACTATACTTTTTAGCTACACATCATTCCCAGATTTATTCATATTTCTGCCCTGTTCTGACTGTTCACAAATGGAGCTGGATCCTTTATATGCAAGACCACATAGAGACACTTCTTCAGCTTGGTGGGAGGGGCTAAGGGTGAATGTTTACATCCACATTCACCCTCTGCTGCCTTAGTTTGGGTTGCTTTACCAGGCAGTCCCTTTTGAGGCATTTATTCATTGAATATGTATTTACTGAGTACCTTCTATGCATAAAGCACTGTGATCAATTCTCCTTTGGTTTGATTTTTACTCCTAGGAGGCACTGCTTCCCCTACCTGATCATCTCCAGCCAGGCATTTAGACTGATTGGACTGACGAAGGCTCCTGGTTATAGCTGATTAGTGTTGAGGTGGACCTAGAATTCAGGACACTTGGTTTCTAATCTGAATCCCTTTTCACCTTAGTAATGTTTATTACGACACTGTGTAGTTCTCTTTATGCCAGCTATTTTGAAACGTTGTGGTAGTTACAGACTGTATCTGTGATTATTGTAGTGACAATACAGGCCAACCTGCACTGAGTAGTCATTTATAGCTAGAGAAAAGTAATTTCCCTTTAAAAATAAAATGCTACCTTTCTTAGTATTTATTCTTAGTGTAAGTTAGTATGAACCATCCACTTTTGAAGGGATTATTAATTTCCTGCTAAACTCAGCAGTACATTGACTGTATTAACTTATTAATTATGGAATTGCCATGTACTAAAAGGGACAATCCCTGAATTCTCAATGGTTGAACCAAGAGGAATATTCACATCACAGTTCAGTGCAGGTGTGGGAGGCCTTCCATGCAGTGACTCAGGGACCCAGGCTCTTTTCATTTTGTCCTTCTGCCATTTCTTAGAGCTTTAGAGTCCTTTGCTACCAGCTGGTAGATAGAAAAAAGAGAGGGCAGAAGATGTGTAGGAGATTTTCACAGGCTAGGCCTTAAACTGGAGCAGTCATGGCCCATAATCCATTGTGCAGGAGTCCATTACATGGCTCCATGTAGGGGGAAGGGAAAGCTAGCTGTAGAATATAATCTCTGTGTCTTCCTAGCAGCAACTCTGGCTCTGTGGAGTAGAATATGATGTTCAGTCTGTGTTATTCAGGCTAGATGGTGAAGCCAGTTAGGTCTTTCTCGTGTCCCCAGTTTTCTATTTCTTTTCCTTTTGCTTCTATTTCTGACCCCTTCATGATCCTGTCACTTCCTCCCTGACCCAATCAGTAGGTACCCAGTTTTCTGTCCTTCATCAGAAACTACTCTCAGGAAGGAAGGGATGGCTGTACTGAAGTCTTAGTGACAGATGAGACTCTGTCTGGAGCTGTCCGCATTTTAACAGAAGAAAGCCTTTATTTGATACAAGGAAAAAAATTAAGCCCCATTAAGGAAATGTGAAGGCATGGGAAGTATTCTGGGGGAATAAGACACACACAGTCACTAAAACCACATGTTAGATCTGGCTGCATCTTTCTGCACAGCTGCCCCCCACCCCACCCCAAACCACAGGGCTCTTAAATTAGGAATGGGTTACTTTATTGTTTCATATAATTTGGAAACTTGCCATACAGACAAGCTGTTAAGGACTGAGTTGCGTTCCCTCAAATTCATATGCCGAAGCCCTGAGCCCCCGTATTTCACAATGGGATGGTATGTGGAGACAGGGCCTTTAAAGAGTTGATTAAGTAAACCTGAGGCTGTTAGAGTGGGCCCTCCTCCAACCTAACTGGTGTCCTTATAAGAAGAAGAGATTAGGACACACAGAGAGAAGAACAATAAGGCATGTGCTCAGAGGGAAGACCATATGAGGGCGCAGTAGGAAGACAGCCATCTGCAAGCGCAAGCGAAGAAGAAAGGCCCTAGAAGAAACCAAATCTGCCAATACCTTGATCTTGTACTTGCACACTCCAGACTGTGAGAAATACATTTATATTATTTGAAGTCACCCAATATGGGTTATTTTGTCATGGCAGTCTGAGCAAACTAATAAACATTTTTTCCCATTTTGAATATGGGTCAGTGATTTTATGTATGAAAGGTTCTGGGAAGGGTTGGAAACAAGGAGTCTTGACTATAAAATAATCATGAATTAGTGAAAGAGCTTAACAATTTGAGATGCTATGTTTCCTTGAAAAGTCAAGGGCTCAATCTGTTAGATAGTCTCCAGAATAGTGAATTTGCATTGTCATTTCTGAGTTAGCTCTTCTAAAATGTGGCCATATAAATTTGTGCTTTTCTCCATTTGTTCTTCTTTGGACTGGTTTATCTTAAGTTACTTGGGGGGAATGTAAGATACCTGCAAAATGCTTTAGCACATGGAAAATAAAACTTCTGGTAAAATATCAGTCAAAAACTTTTTGCCCCAGGTGATATCAAATACCTTGCTACCAATACATAACTGGATGATTTAACTTTAAGTTTTCATTTGAAAGGTGGCACTGATTAGCTCAGTCATTTTGGAACCTTGGACTGCTTTTTTTTTTCCTAAGTAGGCAGAACTTCAAATCTTACTTTTCTTTTGCTTCTAAAACTCAGCAATTGGCAAAATACTGTTAGCTGAGTTCAGGACTCTAAAGTGCCTTAGGGCATGCCAATACTGGGTTGGCAAAGTGCTTCCCCTTTCTTGCAGAGACATGGGTGGCTCTGAGGCCTTTTCTAGGAAATAGTGTTTCAGAATTCAGACCCAATCACAAGTCCCCTTTGATTAGACAGGAGAAAGCAGGCATCTGGCATCCAGAGATAGGAAACAGAAGCAACATGGTCCTGTCAAGTTGCTTTCTACAATGCCTTGTAAGAATTCAATTCTCTTTATCTTAAGAAGCAGTTATGAACTGCTTAATTTGAGATTTTTGGAAAGCAAATCATCCTTTTGGCAAACAACAAAAAAATGTG
Source organism: Glossophaga mutica (assembly GCA_039655065.1). Taxonomy (NCBI): domain Eukaryota; kingdom Metazoa; phylum Chordata; class Mammalia; order Chiroptera; family Phyllostomidae; genus Glossophaga; species Glossophaga mutica. The sequence goes on from CM077308.1 coordinate 144,420,543, forward strand.
TCAACCATCTGGCTAAATCAAAGGCATCAGCATAGAGGAGGGAGCTTGTGCAATGAAAGGGGGGAGTGTGGTGCAGGAGGGCGAGCCCTGGACTGAGGTTCTAGTTCCCACCCTGCCAACAGCTGCTTATGTGTCCTGACTGAATCACTTAACCTTCAGTTTCCCTCACTTGTTATAGCAGAGTAGGTCTTGGCATGGCTAAGCTGGGACTCTTGGTGAGTAGAAGACATTGCTAATCCCATGTAACTATATGCAACAATTTATTTGCACATGGCCTAGGAACAAAGGACTTTATTGCTGTCCATAGTGGCTACTGAAACATTTAGAGATATGTATGATGGATTCATGCGTGTGCATATGCGTCTGACTGAAGTCCTATTCTAGGGAGTGATAGAAGCCATTGAGAGAGAACTCAACAGAAGGAAGAAGGAATCAGGCAAGGGAAATATGATTTTAAAATGAGACTTAAATGTCTGGGTACAGTGCGGCAGCAGAATCTTGAACTCATCTAGATCCAGCTATCCAAGCCAAAGTGGTTTTGTTTGTGAATTCAAAGTGCTGTATCAATAAGCAGCTGCCGAGGACCCTTCCTCCCATAGCTGGATGTGACACAGAAGGACCAGTACCCTTCTCACTTTGGAAGAAGGGTTTGGTCTCATGGTGGAGGGCCAACTTTATTCTTCATGGCACCATTATGGGATGAGAACCATGGCAGTGGCCACAACCAGTGATCTAAGTCGTGAATATATATATACATCCTGAAACAGGGAGAACTTGGAGAAGGGTAAGGAGGTAAAAGGACTTCCTGTCAACAGAAAGATAAAGGCCTGGAGTCTTTGAGAGTTAGGTCGATTGAAATAGTCAGCTTCTGTATAAGAGAATGTGGTTGGAGACATGATCTTTGAACTTGATTCTAGTTCTAATCTTCAGTATTTCTCAGAATCCAAGAGAGAATTCAACAGAAATGCTCACAAATGTACAATAGCGATAGCTGTTGTTTGTTTTGTCACCTACCATTGTGATGAGTACTTTGCATTCATGGCGAATTTCCAAGGTGGGTGGCGGTACATCCAGTTTAAGATGATGAATCTGGAGAGCAGCCAATTTGCCATGCTCAGGCAGTGAGCAAAAGGCATTCAGATGTCTGATTCAGGTCTTACGCTCTCTCCTCTGTACCACAGCGTGATGGCAGGAGGTGTTTTAGTTTGGAGCCTTTGACCACACTTGATAGGATGCCCAGAAGATACAGCTGTCACCAGGAAGCTTGGGAACCTTGAGTTCTCAGAACCTTGAGTGAGAAAGGTGAGCCAGAAAAAGCAACTGCAGACACTTTACATCAGTAAGGTCACTCTGGAGGCTCTGTGGCTGCCCCAGGGCGAGGGCAGGTGGAAAGTGCCACTTCTGTACATTTTTGTCACCAAGACTGGACCTAAGTGAAGTGGGAAGATAATAATGATGACAGCAACAACAAAAATGGAAACTAGGAGTTATCCAACATTATTACATGCTAAGAACTGAGCAAAATACTTTATAAACCTCTTAAGTCTTACGCCACTATGAGTTGGCCATTAGTGGCTTTACTTTATAGTTGAGAAGACAGGCTCATGGAGATTAAGCAAGTTTTTGATCATGTGTGTGAACAGAAGGCAGAGCCAGGACTTGAAACCAGGTAAATGGCACTCTAAAGGTTGCACGCAGCATCACTACCCTATAATGTTTCTCTAGAAGAGTACTTTTCTTTCCCTTCTGACTCACCCCACATCTCCATCTTGTGCTGCATGTGGGACCCTTTCCCGTGGCAGATCACCGGACCCCAGGGCCTTCCAGCTATTCTCTCCAATTATAACCCAAAGCAAGGCACTGCTTTCAGTCACTGATACATTAGGGCTGCAGAGGAAAAAGTCCTTTATATATTCTAGATATTAGTCCTTTGTTGGATGTGTAGTTTGCAAGTCTTTTTCCGTAGAATGTAGCCTGTCTTTTTATCCTCTTAAAAGTCTTTTGCAGAGCAAAATTTAAAGTTTGGTGACACTTAATTTATCAATTTTTCCTTTTATGTATCATGCTTTTGGTGTTAAGTCTAAGCACTTTTTGCCTACTCCTGGATCCTGAAGGTTTTCTTAAAAGTTTTGTTTCTAAAGTTTTATAGTTGGGAAAACAGGCTCAGGGAGATTAAGCAAGTCCAGCCATTATTAATATAACAAGGACAGTTTGTGTGACATTGATGTAACCTGGCCACCAAGGAGAGTAGATTGGAATGCACATGTGTGAACAATGATGACTTCACTGTGCTAGTCAGTGGCGGCATTAGACGCTGCTGAGTGAGCATGTGTACTGTGTGGCCATCACATTCAAAATGACTGAGCAAGTAGAGCAATGAATCTGCATCAAATTTAGCATTAAGTTTGAACATTCCTCTGCAGAAGCTATTTGGATGATTCAGAAGGCTTTTGGTGATGATACAATGAGTGCAGCACAAATAAAATTGTGGCACAAATGCTTCAAAGTTGGTCGAGAATCTGTTGAAAGTGATCCACATTCTGGAAGGCTTGCCACAAGCAGAACACCTGAGACTGTTGAACTGCAACTCCAACTGAGAATGTATGGGCTGCAATCACCAAAGATCGGCAACTGATGGTGTGAGAACTAGAAGCTGATCTGGGGGTTCTAAAAAACTACTGTGTCTGAGATTTTGACTCAGGATCTTGGTATGAAGCATGTCGTGGCAAAATTCATTCTGTGGCTTTTGCTACCAGAGCAGAAGGAACATCATGCTGCGATTGGTAATGATGCTGGGAGAACTATGTGAAGTCCCAAGGTGCCTGCTTTGAAGAGGACTGAGATATCATTGTCCTATGTATAATGTTTCTTGTGTGTTGTATCTTCTTCAATAAGTGTCTCTAATTTTCATATTACATGGCTGGATACTTTATGGACATACCTCGTACATTTAAGTCTGTGATCCATGTTACGTAAATTTTTTGTATGAGATATGAAATTTAGGTTGAGGTTCATTTTTTTTTTCTTTTTTGCCTGTGGACATCCAATTCTTCCAGCACCATTTGTTGAAAAGGCTATCTTTCCTTCATTGTGTTATTTTTGCTCCTTTGTCAAAAATCAGTTGGGCATATTTGTATGGGTCTTCTTCTGTGTTCTTTACTCTGTTTAGTGATCAATGTTCTTCCTCCACTAGTACCATGTGGTCTTGATTATGGTAGCTATATAATATGTCTTGAAAATAAATAGACTGATTCCTACCATTTTACTTTCTTTATCAAAACATTTAATCTATTCTAGTTCTTTTGTCTTCCCATAAACATTTTTAGAATAACTTTGTATAAGTCCACAAAAAATCTTGCTGGGGTTTTGATAGTAACGTATTAAATCTGTATGTCAGTTTGGGGAAAAATGCTATCTTAATATGTTGAGTCATCTGATCCATAAACATAGTATATCTTTCCATTTAGTTAGCTCTTATTTGATTCTTTTCACCAACATTGTGTGGTTTTCAGCATATAAGTAATATACATGTTTTATAAGATTTATACCTGGAGTTCTGGCTAAGATGGAGGTGTAGGTAGAGACCCTTCACTTCCTCATACAACCAAAAGGAGGATAGCAATCAATCTGATATTAAACAACCAAAAGTGCCAGAAAATCAAACTGCATGGAACTCCGACAGCAAAGGAATTAAAGAAAAATCAACCAGAACAACCAGACCAGTAAGGCGGTGGACCTTGTGGGCGGACTCAGAAAAACTGCGGGGATGTGGTGGACCTTGGGGGCAGGGCTGGTTGCCAAGCTTGGTGGGCTGCGAGGGAGGGGCTGACTTAAGGTGACTCAGAGGTGGCTGGGTGCTACGGTGGTTGTGGCGGTAGGAGAAGCTCCCAGTTTCACATGAGAGTCCATTGAAAAGTGTGCTAGAGACGAGCAGGCAAGCTGCACTGTTCCCTCTCTGGCCCCTTCCCCACAGGCAGCACACAGCAAAGAGGGTTGCCCTGCCCAGGTGAATGCCTAAGGCCCTGCCCCCTTACAACCTATCAGCTGCACCAAGACAAAGAAATATGGCCCAAATGAAAGGACAGAGTAAAGCCTCAGACAGAGAGCTAAGTGAGGAGGAGATTGCCAACCTATGTGATGGAGAATTTAAAGCCCTGGTAATCAAAATGCTCACAGATCTGATTGAGCTTGGTTGAAAAATGAAAAAAAAAAAAAATGAAGGATACCCAAAGTGAAATAAAGCAGAATGTTCAGGGAACCAACAGCGACGGGAGGGAAACCAGGACTCAAAGCAACAATTTGGAACGAAAGAAAAAAAAAAAACATCCATCCAGAACAAAATGAAGAAGCAAGAATTCAAAAAAGTGAAGAGACTCTTACCAACTTCTGGGACAACCTGAAATGTTCCAATATCCAAATTATAGGGGTGCCAGAAGGAGAAGAGGAAGAGCAAGAAATTGAAGACTTATTTGAACAAATAATGAAGGAAAATTTCCCCAATCTGGTGAAGGAAATAGACTTCCAGGAAGTCCAGGAAGCCCAGAGAGTCCCAAAGAAGTTGGATCCAAAGAGGAACACACCAAGGCACATCATCATTAAATTACCCAAGATTAAACATAAAGAGAGAATCCTAAAAGAAGCAAGAGGAAAGGAGACAGTTACCTACAAAGGAGTGTCCCTAAGACTATCAGCTGATTTCTCAAAAGAAACCTTGCAGGCAAGAAGGGGCTGGAAAGAAGTATTTGAAGTCATGAAAGGCAAGGACCTACATCCAAGATGACTCTATCCAGCAAAGCTTTCATTTAGAATGGAAGGGCAGACAAAGTGCTTCTCAGATAAGGTCAAGTTAAAGGAGTTCATCATCACCAAGCCATTATCATATAAAATGTTAAAGGGGTTTATCTAAGAAAAAGAAGATCAAAACTATGAACAGCAAAATGACAACAAGCTCACAACTATCAACAAATGAACCTAAAAGAAAAGAAAAACAATGGAAAGAAAAATTAATCAAACAACCAGAACAGGAACAGAATCAGAGAAATGGACATCACACTGAGGGATTTCAGTGGGGAGGGGGAAGGGAGGAATGGGGGAAAGGTACAGGGAAGAAGAAGCATGGTTAGTAGGCATAAAATAGATGGGGAGAGATAAAAAATGGTATGGGAAACAGAGGACTCAAAGAGCTTATATGTACAACCCATAGACATGAACTAAGGGTGGGGGATGCTGGAAGTTTGGGAGGGCAGAGCAGAGGGTGCATAGAGTGGGGGGGAATTGGGGAAACTGTAATAGCATAATCAATAAAAATATGACAAAATAAATAAAAATAAGAACTGTACTTGAACAATAAAAAACCAGGTAAAAAAGATTTATACCTAAGCGTTTTGTTTTTTTGAGCAATTTTAAATAGTATTGTATTTTTAATTTTGGTATTCACAAGTCCATTGCTAGTATATAGAAATACAATAGATTTTTATATGTTTATCTGGTATCTTGCAACCTTCCTTATTAGTCTTAGGAGATATTTTGTAGATTCCTTGGGATTTTCTATGTAGATTATTATATCATTGAAAATAGGGACAGTATTTTCTTTCTTTCTGATGTAGATGCCTTTTATTTCCTTTTACTGCCATAATGCATTGGCTAGAACTTGTAACACTATGTTGAATAAAAGTGGTGAGAGTGGACATCTTTACCTTGTTCCTCATGTTAGAAGTAAAGTCTTTTACCACTAAGTATGATATTAGCTGTAAATGTACTGTGGATGATATTTTAAAGTGAAGGTTAGGAAGTTACCCTCTATTCCTGTTTTTCTGAGAGTTTAAAAAATATCATGAATGGGTATTGAATTTTGCTTAGTGTTTTTCTGTATTGCATGATACGATCATGTGATTGTTTTCTTCTGTAGCTTGTTGATATGGTGACTTACACTGATTGATTTTAGAATGTTGAAACAGCCTAGTATCCCTGAAATAATCCCCACTTGATCATGCTCTATAAGTATTTTTATATTACTGAATTCTGTTTGCTAATTCTATATTAAAGATGGTCATGCCACTATTCATGAGAGATATTTGTAGTGTTTTTTGTACTGTCATCATCTGGTTTTGGTTTCAGGGTGATACTAGCTTTCATAAAATGAACTGGGAAGTCTTCTTTTCTGTTTTCTGGAAGATAATGTATACAATTGGTATTAGTTATTTATTAAGCATCTGGTAGAATTCCCCTGTGAAACCATCTGGGCCTGGACATTTCTTTTCTGCTCTTTGTTATTTCCTTCCTTTTGCTTGATTTCAGTTTGTTTTGCTGTATTTTTATGTAGGTTCTTGAGGTGGGAGTTTATTTTATTAATTTGAGAGTTTCCCTCTTTCCCCTCGTATCTAACATATGGATTTAGTACTATAAAATTCTTTCTCAGCACTGCTTTAGTTCTGTCCCACAAATTTTGTTATGCTGTATTTTAATTTTTGTTCAGTTAAATGTGTTTTTAAATTTTTCTTGAGACTTCTCTTTGGCTCATGGATTGATTACTCAGAAGTGTCTTGTTTAATTTTGTTTAATTGCCAAGTGTATGGAGATTTTTCTGTTATCTTTGATATTGATTTCTGGTTTAATTCCATTTTGGTCACAGAACACACTTTATATGATTTTAATTCTTTTAAATTTGTCGAGGTTTGTTTCATGGCCCAGACTATAGTCTGTCTTGTTATATGTTCTGTGGACCCTTGAAAAGAATGTGTATTCTTCTCTTTTTGGGTAGAGTGTTCTATCAAAATTGATTAGATTCTGTTGATTGATGGTATTGAGTACTTTGTCCATGCTGATTTTCTGTCTAGTTATACTATCAATTGTTGATCAAGGAGTGTTGAAGTCTCCAGCTGTTCTGGTGGAATTGTCTACTTCTCCTTTCAATTCTGTCAATTTTTGCTTTCCATATTTTGCAGTTGTATTTTTTGGTACATTTATATTTAGTATTGCTATGTTTTGTTGGTAGATTGTTTTTTTTATTGTTGTTTAATGTCCCTCTCTGTCTCTGGTAATTTTTTTTTTTTGCTCTGAAGTCAACTTTATCTGATATTAATATAGCTATTCCTGCTTTCTTTTGATTAATGTTTGCATAATATATCTTTTCCTATCCTTTTACTTTCAACTATATGATTACATTTAATGTAATTATTGTTATGTTGAAGTTTAAATTTGACGTTTTATTTTTTGCTTTTTGTTTGTTCTTTGTCTTACTGTTTTTTGAAATGGTCTGTTTTCTTTTTCCTATGTTTCTGTGGGTTATTTAAATGTTTTGTAGAATTCCATTTTGACTTACATATGTTTAGTGTGTTTCTCTCTGTAGAGTGATTCTAGTGGCTGCTTTAGGCATTACATCACACACACACACACACACACACACACACATCCATCTTATCACAGTCTGCTGGTGTCATCATTTTACCAGTTTTGCAAAAAGCGTAGAAAATTTACCTCTCTTTATGTCCTTTTCTTTTTCCTATTCATAATAGAAATGTCTTAAATATTTCCTCTGCATATATTTAGAGCCACATCAGACAGTACTGTAATTTTGCCTTTATCTATTAAACACAATCGAGAAGACTCAAAAGGAAAAGATAAGTCTATTGTATTTTCCTATATTTTTTACTTACTGTGTTTTTTTCTAAGAGTGATTCTTTACCTCTCTGGAGAAAGACCACAAAATGAAAAATACATGAATCATCAAAGACTGTGACTTACCTTGGGTAATTTCTTTCTTTTTTTTTTTCTTGAGAGCTACCATTTCCCTTAGGAACCCTCACTGGATCATGTAATTCATGTTTTTATGCCCTTTGTGGGGATTTGGCTTTTCTGTTTATGTGAGTTTGGTTAAATACAACCAGATTGCACATTTAGCTAGTGTCCCAACAGGCATCAGAGAAGCAAGTTTGTCAAATGTAAATTAACATATATAATCTAAACATACTTCTACTAACTGGTTTAATATGTGCTCTGCTGGCGAAGAAGTCTCCCAGGTAATAAATGTCGAATGCTTGGGAAAAGAATACAGATGTCAACCTCAGCCAAAAATTTAGCTCCTGGAGTCAAGCTTTGGGCAAAGAGACAAAGTGGTTGTTTTGCTATTTTTTTAAAATTCTGAATGATTACTTAAATTAAGTAGATAAAGAAACATAAAAATGATGTAATTTCTTTTTAGTTGAGTTCTCATTAGAGAGAAGTTTGATGAAAAATAAAAATGAATACATTAGCTCATTTTAGGCTAACTGTACATATATATAGTTATCACATGTATGTAAATATGTTTCAATAAGGTAAAAAAACACCTCACTGTTTTGAATAATTGGTTCAGTGCTGCAGATAAATACACTTTATTTATTTATTTTATATTGAAATATAATTGACATATAACTTTATATTAGTTTGGGGGATAATCTATCTGCTCTAAGGTAACTTAGAACAGAGTATACCCCATTATATTTAACATGATAGTTCACAGATACCCATGTTGGCTAAATACATGGTTGATTTAATTACTGTGGCTTTGAATAAAGAGCTTGGACCTCTTATTTCCAAATAAGTGCATTATTGCCCCTTTTCTTGTAGTCCTTCATCACCTTAATGACACATTCACTAATTTCAAAAAGACTAATTCCCCTTCAAAGGCTGATAATTTCAATTAACTGTTTTGATCGGGGGAGGATTTATAAGTCACTGCCAGTTGGACTAATTGCTTATTCAAAGCTTTTAATTGTTCCCTGGCTAATTTCTTTTTTAAGAGGCATCTGAACTAGCCTTTCTTTTGCTCATTAGGTGCTTGGCAGCTTCCCAAAGTAAGCAAGGGTTGACATCTGGTATGTGGTACTTGGTGCACTGGGGATTTTACCATCTCCTTGGTATTCCGTTGTCCCCTTCACTTCTTCCAGGCTGAGGTTTCCTTCTCTTAGGATGATCCTTGGTTTCTGATGAGGCTAATACCATAACTTCAGGAGCTCACCTGAAGTTCAGGGTAGTGCCAGCCTTCAGCTTTTATTTTTGCTGCTTCTGGTCGAACCATTTTGATACAGACTAAGAAAGGGGTTAGTATGGCACATGTTCAGTCTCGCGGTTGAGTGGGTTGGGGGTGCTTAGGAGGTGATGCTTTGGTCTGCTAGGCACTGAGAGGCTTCCCAGGATGTGGGGCTTTCCTTGCTAAAATTAGAAAAGTTTCAGGGAAATGGGAATGAGTTGGTGACCCTAGGAATACTATTGTACTCCAGATGTCTCAGGATTCAGCAGCCTGTGAACTGAAATACAGCCATGTGGTCATTAATACCAAAAAGATGATAGCTCTGAGTCCCCACAACAAAACTGCAGGAACTTTGTCATTTGAAAATCTCTCAGATTTTTCTAGGAGTCCCCAGAGAAAGCTTCATATATTTTCAGAGAGAAAAGCTTCTTTCTCCCCATCTTTCTTTTTCTTTTTCCTTTCCTTCCTCTACAGCTTTTAAGAAGTAACCTGCAGCCTGTAAGCTGCCCGAAGAAGTGCCTCCATAATGCCAGTGTTGTTGGAAGTGCTTGTGAAAACACTGGGTCACCTTCTGCCTGGTCCTTCTGCCGCTTTGCCCAGGGTAGTTTTCTCCCATGGAAGATCCCAAAGGCTATTCGGGAGTGCCCATAGAGTTTCAAGTTCCTTTAGCTCTTGGGCCTCTCCTTTTCCCGCCAACACTGTCACCTACCTTTCCACCTTCTCTTTCATTACCCTTTCCCCAGCCTCTATTTATTCTCAGGCATTCCTGCACCTATAAGATGGAGACTCAAAACCTCCTGTGCAACGCCCCCATTTCATGGGGCGGTGGAGGGTAGTGGCGTAGTCTTATTCATCTTACCCAGTCGCTCTGAAGCTTCTTTTCTGCTCGGCCAAGCCACTGTCTTATGCAACCACAAAGTGGGAGGATTTTCCAACTCGACAAGAAGTTTCCTCTTGGCCTCCAACTACTTAATTAAAACCAGTTCAGGCTGTCCCTAGCTGCTGTGGTTGTATGGCATGAGTCTGGGCCTTTAACCATCAAGTCCAGAGTCACCAGGAAGCCACCTGGGCAGAGAACTGGAGGTCAGAGATGGTGTCCATCTGCTGCATCAGTCAGGGCTCAGTGCTGATGAGCACCAGTGGGTTTCAGAGCGCTGAGTTACGGGGCAAGTGACTCTCACTCTCATTTTCCCAGTAGTCACTCCCATCCTAACGAGTCATTTTCATATCTTTGTAAAACCAACAGATGCCAACAAGCTATTGGAAAGATTTTGGCTGCAAGTATCATAAATTCTGATTCAAACTGGCTTAAACACTAGAACACTTATTAGCTTATCGAACAGTAAGTTTGTAAGTAGGGTAAACTTCAGAGCTGGGTGACTCAGTGGCTCAGGAATATCAATAAGAACCCAGGTCGTCTCCATAGCTGTGATATGCAATCCATACATCGTTTCAACAGTGGACCAGTTCTCTGGGTCACAAGATAGCTGCAGGTAGAAACTGGGAAAGCCTGTGTCCTTAATTTCATGCATTAGGAAGAATGAAGACAGGAGAGAGAGATATGGGGGGAAAGGGAGAGAGTGAGGGAGGGATGTTTTTCTCAAATATGAGATATATATGCTCTCATTTAATCTGGTTGAACTGGTTTAGATCATATGTCCACTCTGATCAGTTGGAGTCACCAGGAAAATGTTCTCCTTTGATTTGCTTTGACTGATCAGGATCTATGCTCCGAGTGAGAAATGGGTAAGCTTCCTGAGTCACATGACCTCATGAGAGATGGGTAGATAGTTGAGCAGAACCAGGATTCTTTTCAGAAGGAAGAAGGAGGTATGATGAGTAGCCACCTGACGGAGTGTCCTACACAGTTCCATTGTATGCCATTTCTCTTTCCCTGTGATGTCCTTGGTTGTTCAGGAACTTTGCTAATAGCTTTACAGTTTGGCAACATAAAGACTGCAAAGAGTCCTGTGCACCTGAGTTTGAGTCATGGGTTTGCTGTCTTCTAATTGTCTGCCTTCAGACAAGTGAGGTTACTTCCCTTAGCTTCCGTTTCCTTATCTGTTAAATAGCTTAATGCTACTAGCTGTAGAGCACTGTTGTTGGTAGTAAAGACACACCGTGTGTAAAGTATCATACAGCTGGGCACATAGTAGGTCATCAAAAAATATTAGTTTTCTGCCCCCTTTTCTCCCCCCTCCCCAACCCCTGGCCAGTAATGGACTATAACTGCCTATTGATTCCCCATCCCCACCCCTCTGGGCTGGCCCTTCCAGACACTCATTTACACGTCTTCCTTTTTCCAGTCACACCTCTGGGCTGTCTTGGGCCATCCAGGAGCTGGTGATGAGGCTTATGGGTCTGGCAGCCCTTTCCAAAAGCTGAAAATTGATGGCGTGATCTGCCTCTCTTTGCTATGTGTTGTCAGGTGGTCCAGGTTCTCCCTTTGTGTGTGATAACCCTGCATTGACTAGCTTCCCTTGTACCTGACCCTGGAACAGGCACAGGTTTGGAGTTAGAATATCCGAATCCTCCCCTTTCTGGAATGTGGAATCTGCTGCTTGAATATTATTGAGTAGTAGGTTCTTTGAAGTACAATTGTGATAATAAAGCCCTTGTTGGCTGTTTTTTTTTTTTTTTTTTGATATCACAATAAATAGGATAAGTGTGTGAATATACTTTAAAAAAAATGAATGTGGGAAGCTATGTTGAATAAGTAGGAAAATGTGTTATTCTCCAGTCTCAGCCTCTCAGGTGTTTGAGATGTAGACCCAAATATCATGATTGAATATGGAGCCATCTTCTCCCAAAAGGGATGTCTGGTCAACTTTCTAGTCTCATTTCCACTTCACTCCCTTTGTTCTTTTATTCATCAGATATTCAGGATGTTCTCTGGGTGATAAAAACTAGGGATACAAAGACAGCAGAGACATCCAGCGTTACCAAATAGTGACTTCTTTGCCTTCACCCACTTCCCCTTAATCCATGAATCTTGGTTGAGTAAATAAAATAGACTAGGCCCCACTTCTCCAAGTCTGTCTCAGGAGGGGCCTTCTCACTGCCTTCGTAGCTTCTGCATGACACCCAGTGTCCCCTAAGCAGCTGAGTGTCTGGTTTCAGTGAGTCCTGAGGCTAAAGATGGAAGCAGTCTCCAGGGGAGGAAAGGTCTTGTACAAGGTCACACATTATTTGGGACTTTGTTCTCAGCCCTGTTTCTCCTGATGCCTTGGTGCAGGGTAGGGCTCAGGCCCAGGCTCTTTTTTCTCTGACACATGGGTTCTCCTAGACTTTCCTGTGTGTGTCTTCTCTAGTACTGAGGGACTCACTATTTAAAACTGGTTTAATCTCTTCTTCGCTCCTGGAAGTCCATCATTTGAAGTCCATCTTCCATCTATCTATCTATCTATCTATCTATCTATCTATCTATCTATCATCTATGTATCTATCAATCATCTATGTATGTATGCATGTATGTATGTATGTATGTATCATCTTTCTATCTATCTCACCTCTCTTGGCTCTCTGGTATTGTGTGGTTGTAGAGAGAGCATGGGTTTGGTAGAGTGAAGACCACCTGGTTCTCATTTCAGTGCAGACTTGATGAGGGCTCTTGGAGAAGTCACCAGATGCCCAGAAGTGGAAATAAAAGTTGCTGCATGTTGCCTGATCTTCAGGGAATCTGGAGGATGTGAGAAAGGAATGTAGGGGAAGAAGAAGGGTCCTGGATTGGGATTCAAAGGATGGGGTGACGTCTGCCCTCTTTGGTGCGATCTTGGACAAATCCTCGCATCTTTCTGTGCCTCCATTTCCCCACTGGTGAAATGGGGATAATAATAAATGTTTGTCCTCTTATTTGAATTTGGGATCACGGGGAGAAGCCAGTGTGTCTGCAGCAGTCAGGAGAGAAGAGAAAATATGAAGTGGGTGAGATAATGTGGGCCAGGAGTTAGGTTCTGAGCAGGAACAGAATGAAAGAGGTGGTGGTGTGGGGGTGACCTCAGCAGATGTAGAGTAAGAGCCATAGGGATCTCAGCCTGGCTGTCTCTTTTCGGGGGTAGAATGAGTTCTGATGAATAATGGTGTTATATATGGATTGGGAAGAGGTGAGGAAAGGGGAGGGTCTGTAAGGTTCTAGAAAGAAGAGGGCAAGAGGAAAAATTTTCCAGGCTTTTTGAAACTGGCAGGTTGTTTTCTTTTAAACTAATGTTGGTCCAAGAAGGAGAGAACAAAGATATTCAAGATATAAGGGGTGAATGGAGAAATTAAGGAATAGTGAGCAATCTCTGAATCATAATTGGGGAAAAATCAAAGCAGAGGTAATCAATGGATTATGCTTTAGGTTCTCAGACTATAAATACCAGTGGAATCCCCTGTGAAGGCAGTGGAGAGGAGAGGCATGCTTGAGGATGGCATTGTGTTCCTGGAAGCTTCCACAGATATTTATACTTATTGTCCAGAAAATAACCAAAGGCCACACCTTGCTGCAGTGGAGACTGGGATGTGTGCCCAGCTAAAATTCCCATTGCCGTGGATACTAGGGGGCAACTAGAAGTCTGCTACAAGGATTAGATAAGACAATGTGTGTAAAGCAATTGGCACAGTGCCCTGGACAGAGCGGGCACTTGATGTGTGTTAATTATTATCTCTACCTCCTCATTATACTAGGAGCAGAATGAATACCAAAGGGAGGAGGGCCAGGGAAGGTGAGTCCTGTGCTACTTTTGAAGCTCTCAGGAGAGAAGCTTCTTTATAACTTGTAGCAGAAGTACGGAAAGAAAACGACTTTGGTGAGAGACTGGAGACTTATACTGTATTTTGCTGTGTATAATGCACACCCATGTTTTTGTGTGCATTATACACAGGATTATTATAACCATTATTATACCCATGGCATGTAATCATTATACCCATGTATAATGCACATCCTTATTTTTGCCTAAAAAATTTGGGCAAAATGCGCATTATACATGGCAAAATACAGTAGTTGCTTTTTTTAAGTTTTCGTTTTGAAAATTGGTATTTCAAAGGCAGATAGTCAAAATGGAAATGTGCTAACTTGGGACAGGGGAAAGAGGATATAGACAAGGCTGAAATACGTTTAAATATTTTAAAGAACTTTTAAACGTATTTACGTAGCAACCTGGGAACATTTTGCTAATAAAAAATCTGAGAAAGAATTAGACAATATGTGTGAAAGGCTTAAATTCTTAGTAGAAATAGAGTTATGCAAATCTAAGCAGTCGGCACTATTAATAACAGCAGTTGTTTTAGTGTATGTTAAGCACTTTGCCCTCCTACAGACAGGGTTCTGTGAACACGAGGAAGCGGGGTGGCAGGAGACATGTGTGCTCAGGGGAGTGGACCGGCTTTCCCAGTGACCTGAGAGCACACTTTCTTCTTCTCTGGGGCTAAATGGAGGCGTAGCAGCCACCTAGTAAATCCCACTGCTTAATCACAGGGCCAGAGACAGTCCTTGTTTTCTTCCTGTCTGCTTTTTCTTTTCTCTACCAGAGGCCAAGTCTGTACCTCTTTACTCCTTTTCTCCTTTTAAATCCTTTGAGGCATTTTGGCTCTTGCTGTAGGTCTAACTCAGACTAGCAGAGCCAATATTTCCTCAGGACCCTGTTTTTCCTGCAAAAATGGGGCAGTAGTGCCTGCTCCTGGTGCTGTGCTTGGAGCAAGGACCCTGATCACGATAGGGGTGGAGGGAAAAGCATTATATTTGGAGGTAGAATAAATAGTTTGCACTTATCAATGGAGTTATTTTAGAAGCCATGTACCTTCTTAAAGGTATGGCTACTCTATTTTTTAAAATAAATAATAATTTAAAAACTAAGAGGATATTTCTGAGAATCAAATAATAGATATAAAGTACTTCAACATCCATAAAGTCTATACGCATGTTACAACCTTACAGGGTGGAGTGGGGCTCCAGTTTGCCAGGCAAGTGGAGACACAGGATATTCTGTAATCGATCCTTCTCACAAAGGCCAGAGTTTGTTCACCTCTGCAAGTGGTTTGCCCCTTTTCAGGAATAAAGATGTTTCAGAGTGATCCATTTATTTAACAATGCCAGCAGGTAGCTTTTTGAGTGCCTGTGAAGCATAAGGTGCTATCCTGGGCACTGGGCACAACAATTCCTGGCCTTGAGGAACTTAGTCATGTGGGGGAGACAGATAATAAACCAGTGAACAATTACATTTGCGACTCCAGATTGTGCGGCGCTGTGACAGCGCTGTGGGCTGTGGGCTGGAGGAGCTGTCCTCTGCTGCCCCCTCGAGGATGTGGCTCTGTGAGCTGTCAGGAACCCTGAGAGACGGCTGGTCTGTCTCATCGTTGGGTGGACCTCCACTGAAGTATCCCAGACTCACGAGAGCTGAGTCTGTTTTAGAAGAGCTACCTTCAACCTCTGCCCTGTTGCCGCCTGCCTTCCGTCCTGAGCTGGGGAGAACATGCTGCTCCCTGGGCCCCTCCCTGGCTCTGGGCCCTGGGATCTGCTGCCTCAGTGTCTCCCACCACCTGTGTCTCCCTAGCCCCACTTCCTACTTCACCAGGGAAGGTCTCTTACCCAAGCCTTCACCCTGCAGCAACCTAGCCAGCGTCTGAGATGCCAGCTCCCAGGCCGTCAGGCAGGGTGATTGCCAGGAACAATGGTTTTGGTAGCTGACTAGATTTTTTTTATCAGGAAGCTAATGAACCTGCTTCCTTCTCATGTATGCCTCCCTGGGACAACTTGGCATGGCCTCAGGTGGCCCACTCAGCACCTGCCTTCTGGATCAGGCGCTCCCCGGGGAGCCAGACAGAAGTCGGTTGGCATTCATTTCCTTTCTCAGCTTTAAGAACCCTGCCATCTGTCATTGATCAAGTAATTGCCATGAAATAAGTCTGGGCAGTCACATCTGGAGTTGAAGGGTAAAATGTAAGTGGCAGGGGTTTACATGATCTTGTTACCCTGGGGGTCTAATGTTCCAATTTTGAGGGGCTCGTGGTGTAGTGAGAAGCACCCTGGGCTGTGAGTGACTGTTCAGACTCTGCTCCCAGCCAGATGGGTGACTTTAAGCAAATCGTGTCACCTCTCTGGCCTCAGTCCCCCTGTTTGTAAAATGAGGGAGGTGGTCTGAGTGAAGTCCCTAGACCTTTCCACATCAAAAAATGAGATTTCATGCAGCATTTCAAGCTACAGTCTTTGAAAACAATGCTTTTTAGTCTCTGAATGAATGAATGGATGATTTTTTTTTTTTTTTAAGAGCAGCCAGGAAAGGAAAACCAGAAGCTAATTGTCTGCTGGTGATGTAACAGGATTCCACAGTTCCTGTAGATTGGTGACTTGAATTCTTTGTGACTAGGCATAGTTTCTGCGGAACTACGAGGTCCTCCCTGAGATTGTCCTCTGACCTCTCTCCTCTCTGTGGGTTCAAGAAAGTGATTCAGTTGCTCCTGGATCACCAGGGGTGCAGAGGAAGAGGGTAGATCAGGTGTTGGGTAGAAAGGCCAGGCCGAGGTGGGTAACTGGGGTTGCTAGCATCTCTGCGGTTGGTGCATGCGCTGGCTCTCCTCTGCCCACCCTCTTTGCACACTCTGCCAGCTCCTGCCCTGCTTGTGCCCCCCCACCCCGGAGAGTACGTCTCTGCCAGCCTGGAAGGTGGGAGGAGAGGGAGGTCGGGGACTTGTCTGTGTTCCCTCCTGGGTTAGTCACGTCTGTGACTTTGGCTCTTGCATGACATCTGCCCTCACTGGGCTCTAGTAACACTATGCTGTGGCTCATCCCTTCATCTGCAGGGCTATTAATGGCTTCCAGATGACTGTGTTCTGTCTCTTAATCATGCCCAGATTTCTGCAGATAGTCTTATATGGGGTGAGTTCTCTTTCTTGTCAGGTTCCTACTTGTTCTAATGTCCAAAGAGGGCATGAAAAGCAAACAGGAGTCAATGGCTGGACATTAGAATTTCCTGGAGAATTTAAAAGAATACTGGGCCCTCCCTGTAAACATTCAGACTTACCAGTTCAGAACAGGGCCTAGGACTGATATTTTGAAAAAAGTCTCTAATGTGCAGCCTGAGCTTGCAACAACCAGTACTACTGTTGGGTATTAAATGTTGGGGCTGGGGAAATGTATCTTTTCTCTGAGGATCAGGGTCATGTCCTTGGTGATGGAGTTGCACTCTTTTTTTTCTTTTAAAGTTTCTGTTACCAAACGTTTCACACACACACACACACACACAAGTGGGGGGAGTGAAGACTGTGCACACACACTGCACTTGGACTCAGCGGTCCGCTCGTGCCCGGCCGGCACAGTTGTGACGCAGTCGTGACGTGCACACACCAGTTGTGCACACACCAGTCGGCACTAGGGCTGTGGCGGCCCTGCGTCCTTACCTGCGTTTGGTTTCGCCAGTCTTCTCAATTTCTGTCGTTCTGCTTGGAGGGAAGCGATATTGTGGTTTTAATGTTCACTTCCCTGGTGTTTGATAATGTTGATTACCTTTCATGTGCTGACTGGCCGTTGTGTTTATGTATATTTAGAAGTGTCTGCATTTATTTTCCACATTTTTAGTTGGGTTTTACATCTTCCTATGGTTGATTTGTAGCAGTTACTTACATATACTGAATACAGATTTTTTTTTTTTTGTTTCTTGGTCACAAGATATATATATATATGCTGAAAATAGTTTTTCCCTGTATTGACTTGCCTTCTTTTTCTTAGTGGTGTTTTTTGAAGAACAGAAATGTTTAATTTTGATGAGGTCATATCTATCGAATTCTTTCTTTCATGGCATGTGATTTTTGTGTCTGGCTCAGGAACACTTTGCCATCCTTGAAATCATATAGGTGTTTTTCTATGGTTTCATCTAGAAGTGCCAATGTTTTATGCTTTGCTTTTTGGTGTATGATTCACCTGGAGTTAATTTTTGTGTTTGGGGTGAGGTTGGGTTGAGGTTCTTCCTGCCCCCCGCATCAAGATATCTATTATATTCATTCTGGAAACATTTGTAGAAAGGATTCTGCTCACCCTTTGCATTGACCTGGTAAGACGCAGTGTGTTGGAGTGGCTGTCCGTGTGCGCACCTCTGGACGCCGGCTCCGTTGCGCTGGTCCGTGTGCCTGGCCCTGTCGAGGGCGCCGTGGTATTCATCACTGCGGCTTTACAGGAAGTCTTGAAGTCATGTAGTGCAAAGCCTCCAACTTTATTTTTCTTTTTCAAGATTATTTGAATATTCTAGAGCTTTTTCCTTTCCTCATAAATTTTGGAATCACATTGTCTACTTCTTCATAATAGCTTGTTTGTATTTTTACATACAATGTTTAATTTATATGCCAATTTAGGGAGGTTGTACATCTTACAATGTTGAACCTTTTACCCACAAACTCCCCATATTTCTTCATTTATTTAGATCTAAGAAATGTCTTATAGTTTTCAGCGTAGATGTCTTACACATATTTTACTAGATATATTTCAAACTGTATGATATTGTTGCTGCTTTCAACATTTAAAACATTTTTTTCTAATTCTTTGTTGCTAGTACACCGAAAATTCTAGTTCCCAACGATTCTAACATAATTACTCATTTGCATTGTCTCACAATGCAAATACCCAAGCTATAACAATGATATAATTGTTAAATTCAATTTAAGCATCTTTTCAGTTCCTTTTTATGCTAATATAGGGGTCAGCATGTTATGAGTATGAATTGACTGCAAGTTTTTGTCAATAAAGTTTTATTGGAATGCAGCCACGCGCATTCATTTTCATGTTGTCTCTGGCTGCTTTCTCACTACATCAGCAGAGTTGAGTCAATGCAAGAGAGACTGGATGGCTACCAAACCTAAAACGCTTACTGTTTGTCTCTCTAAGAAAAAGTGTGCGGATTCCTGTCCTGAGCAGGGTTTCTCTGTGGGGGCAACATTGACATCTGGACTGGGCAAGTTTTTGCTGCAAAGAGCCATCCTATGCATGGTGGAATGTTTAGCAGCATTTCTGGTCTCTGTTTACTAGAAACCGGTAGCAGCTCTCACCCCTTGCGATGATCAGAAGTGATTCTCTGATGTCTCCTGGAGCTGTACCTGCCACTCGAGACCACTGCCCTCAGCTGCGTCCCGCTAGGAGTTCACTGTCAAATGACTGTGTCTTCAGGTTTTCGGAAGCAGTCCCTTCCTGTGCGGCGATGGCGTCAGGCTACTACATATTTCCATTTGATTTACTTTGCCTTTGAACCTTAGCTGTGTTTTACCATTTAATTTGTTTTGTAATTATATAAAAATTTTCCATGATTCCAAAGTCAAATCTATAAGATGAAGATACAATTGGAGAAATCTAGCTTCTAATTCTGCACCCGGTCTTCATATGCTACTGTAATTAACTGTGAAGAATTTAAGTTAGCTTCGTCTCTCCACTGTCTGCTTGTGTCCTTCCTCTTTTTTTCAAGTGTAAAAAGGGCTAGTCTTTCCAGGACAAGGAAATGGGTGTAAATGATTCATCCCAGGCATGTTCAATACAACAAACACCAAGTGTGTGTGTGTGTGTGTGTGTGTGTGTGTGTACGTACACATGCCTCACAGACTGCTCTAGGTGCCTTCTCACTTTGTCAGGTATTGTCTGTGTCACTCAGGGTTCCAGTGGGAACAGATGTCACACCAACGGGGCAGTTGGGGAACCTTTAGTGAAAGGGCTATTTACAATGGTGTGGGCAGGACGAAGGGAAGCCAATAAGGGGTGGTGCAGCACTCCAGGGTTAGGAGCCTAAGATCCGTCCTATCCTTTCCCCTGAGGACAAGGGAGCGACTGGTTATGGAAGTCCAAAGAAATTTCATGGACAGGGCTGCCTTTGTTAGAGGTGAGCAGCCCTCTCAGCTGACCCACTAGAGAGGGACCTAGAAGATTTTTAGAACCTGATTTTGCTTTCTTTTTCCTTCCAGTGCCCAATGGGTGCTTCTCAATGTCTGGGTCTACCTGTAGGCAAAGGGTAAAGGATGCATTGATGTGGTCCATGCTTGTCAACCTCCTGCTGCAGAGAGTCAGGTGAGGATAGGTGGAGAGTGGAAGTAACCAGCACATTGCCTGTACAGGGGAAGGGAATCAGCTTACGGAGCACTAACCACCCGCTAGGCTCTGCGCCAGGCACTTTACTTATACCTAGTCCAGCACCTCAGAGGAAGAAGCACTTGGTGACTTCCCCCAGGCCAAGAGTGGGGTTCAGAATCTGTGCTGGCTCATTTCAAAGTCGTTGCTCTGTGCATTTCACTGTGATGATGACCTTAGTAACATCTGATCTACCTGGTGTCCAGTGTGACAGACAGAACAGTAGAGAATGAAAAAGTAGGGAAGAGGCGGCTCACCCAAGGAAGCTGTCCTCCCGGGATCAGAGGAGGGTGTGGAGCTGATGATGACCCGCTTGCAGAAGTGGGGAGCTGGGGACCAAGGGCAATTCAGTGGTCAGCACTCAGTCTCAATCTGCATCTTTGTCAAATGCACCCTTTACTGGGTCCTTCCTCATGGGTTCTCACTTGGCATTAGTGGAGCTGTGCGGATCATGGATAGAACTGTATTTCAGTGTTACTGATTTCCTTGTGTTACAGTGTATTTTAACCATGAATTCAGAGACCTCACTTACTGACACAGACATCCCACCATGCAAAGGTTAAGAGCCCCTGTGTGACAAAGAATTCACCATGGGTTAGTAGGAGAGGACTTAAGTTTTAATGAGAACCTGATTCAAAATCACACAGCCCTTGGGGAGGGCAGAGAGGCGCCAAAGGTGATGCCTGGCCTCGCTTTTCCTAACAGGCAAGGAAAAGGCAATGTTTCTATTAAATAGAGAACAAAGAAAGCAGGCATGCCAAGAAATACTTCATTCAAGAAACATTTATTAAGTAAAAATCAGGCATTGAAATAGGTGATAAAAATAAAGGGACTGGCTATAGCTATATTGTTCCCCCTCCTTTCCTCTGCCCAGGCCTTAGACCTCACCATGTATTCTTGCTTTATTTTGACATGCAGGTTCATTGTTTTGGCGGATGCAGCTGGGGTGGGGTAGGATGGGAAGAACCCAAGGCCTTGCTGACCCGACGCATGTGTTAAATCACAGAGAAGCCAAGTCACAGAGCAGAGAGTTAGAGGAGATGTCAGAGTCCACGAGGTTCAGCCTCCCACTGAATGAAGGGCTCCCTTACACAACTGGGGAGACAGCCGGTTGTCTGGCCCCTGCCTGGCTCACCTGAGACGGAGCCTCACAGTGCCCATTGGTCTTAATTTAGCAATAATGAACAGTAGCAACCCCCTCCCCCCATTTACTGAGGGCTGACTGCATTCTGGTCACGTGTGCTAATTGCATTAAATGTGTGATCTCATTTAACCCTCAAAATGACTCTACGGGATTGGTGAATTATTACTTCCATTTCCTGGCTGGATAAACTGGGGCTTAGTGCTTTGCTTGCATACTGCCACAGGTGTGTGCATGTGCATGCGTTTGTGTGAAAAACAATCTGTATTCTGCTACTCCTCCTCCAAGCAGAGGCCAGCACACACTGCAGGAGTTCCGACAGGACACTGTTACGGGTGTCCCAGCAGGCCAGTCACTTGGTGACTTTTAGACTTGCTTGGAACATTCTAGAAATTATACATTTTCTCCCAAGATAACTTAATGGGAAATTAATGTATATATTCAGCCTATCGACCTCTTTTCTTTAACTTATCTAGTATGTATGTATCCCTCTATTTTTCATGCTTACAGTATGGTGTACAAGCTACAAGCAAAATAAACATTTTTGTTTGTCTGTATTTATACAAGGATTTTTGATCTTTGTTTATTTTATTAAATCGGAATTTGCTCTGCAATCTAGCTTTTCTCCCCCTACTCAGTAGTACACCATGGAAATTTATTCAAATTATTTTCTATAGTTCAAATTCACTCTTAGCAGTGACATAAAATTTCATGGCACCGAAGTACCATGATTTATGCAACCACTTCTTCTCTATGGACATTCTCTCTCTTCCTCTCCTTCCCCATCCCCACTAAGAACAACACCACGAGAAACATTCTTATAGGCATATTCTTATGAAGAATTTCAGGTCATAACAGATGTCAGGTTGTTTAAAAAAATTTTTTTAATCCTCACCTGAAGACATTTTTCCATTGCTTGTTAGAGAGCAAGGGAGAGGGGAAGGGCGAGAGAGACACATCGAGGTGAGAGAGAAGCATGGATTGGTTGCCTCCCGTCTGTGTCTGGACTGGGAATTGTACACGCCCGGACTGGGGAATGAACACGGAACCTTTCGGTTATGAGAAGATGCTTGAAAGAGCTGAGTCACACTGGTCAGGGCAGATGTCAGGTTTCTTTTAGGAAATGCTCTAACAATGCACATCTCCACCAGTAGTGTTTGAAAGTCCCCCTTTTCATGAATTCTTTGGAAATGAGAGGGCTAAAAGTTAGATAATGCAGTATATCACTCTTTTCTGGAACAGCACTCTTCCATGTGTTTTTAGAAATATTTTTAAAAAGATCTTATTTATTTATGTTTTAGAGAGAGGGGGAGGGAGGGAGAAAACATCGATGTGTGAGAGAAACATTGATCAGTTGCCTCTTGCATGCACCCCAACCTGGGACCAGGCCTGCAACCCAGGCATGTGCCTTGACTGGGGATCCAACTGGTGACCTTTTGCTTTTTGGGATGATGCCCAACCCACTGAGCCACATGGGTCATAGCTCCATGCATTTTTCAAATTCAGAATTTCTGCTGACTGTGATGGCTCACTGGTGTCATGTGAATCCATAATGCAGCTTGTAAAAACACCCACAGGTACAGGGTGGACCTACTAGGAATGTTTGAAAGTAAGGGGCTTATTGCAGGAGTGGCCTCAGTTTACACTTTGAGAGTTTCATGGGGAGTTTGATGGCACCATACTTTCACATAATGCTGAGGATGTGTCTTGAAGATAATGGCCTTAAGTGCTGCTCGATTTGGCTTGCCTCTTAATCCAGCATCAGAGCCTGCGGGTGGGATCTTTCTAGGAAGATTTCTTCCTGGTATTCCTTTGGTAGCTAACTCGAGGTGGTGCAGGGGGGTGAATGGCATTGTTGATGAAAGGAGAGGTCCTCAGCCCAGAGACGGAGTTCCTCCTCTCTGAAATGGTGCGGGCAGTTTCCGCGGGTGCATGTGTTTCTTTCTGGCTGTGACACTGTGAGTCTCTCGACCTAAGAGAATGAAATATGTCAGTATGGGAATGATATAGAAGACAGACGTGGTTGACTTGTGGAATAATGCATTTTACAATAGATAAAATTACTTTTATCAAGTTAAATTACTTGGCATCGCTAAATAAAAATTAAACCATTCCCTCAATCCCCAAGGCTGAATGGTGGACCCATGATGTAATTTTTAGAGTGGCCACTGGATGGCGCAATTGCTCTAATGTTAGTAAAACCAACCTGCATTATCAGGTGAAGTGAGTGTGCAGGATTCTGCTGAACCTGCTGCTTATTTAGTAAGAGAAATATACAATGGAATAGCTGGAAGAGGCTTAATGGAATTATCTGGTTCAATCCCTTCCATTTTACTTTATTTTATTTTAATTGCACAAGTGTTATATAAATACATTTAACCGCAAAGGATTCAAGTTTTATATATGTTCTTCTTCCCCTCCTCCTCACTCTTCCTCTGCTATGCTCATTCCTCAACCCAGAGAAAACCCCCTGTTAACCATTTGGAATATTTCTTTAGGATCCTTTCTGTGCACATATACACATACGTACACGCACATGTACACGTCTTTTTTAGTAAACATCCTTGCACTTCCTCATTTTGTGCATGAAGAAAGGCAGTGTAGGGCTTGGCACCATGATGCGGACACCGGCCAGCAGCATTGCATCATTATGGATGAAATAAAAACATACACACGGACTACCGAGTCCAGTGGAGGAAAAAGGACAACAGCGTGGCTTTTCTCTCAAGGGGAGCAAAAACCGTGGCCTCTGCCATGACAGGCCTTTATTCTATATCTCCTCACATTACAATATGGTCCTCACTTACTATGCCCAAGTTACAAAAACGGAGCCAATGCCCCTCATCACATCACAGAAGAAGGATATTAGCAAATGAAAAGGCAAAAGTGGTTGAGCCGGTTACACTGGTCCCTGCAAGGTTTAGCACTTGCAGGGTGAGGGAGTTTTCAGCAAAAAGCAAGACCCAAAGCAGCCTAGATATATTGCAAATCTGATTACCCACGAGAGAACCTATCTGTGGGTGTGGGTCCTGTGCATCTCTGAGTGGGAGCTGGGCCCATGCCACGCAGAAGGGTCTGCGACATCACCAATATTGTTTTATGGGAAGGGCCTGTGCTTTGGAGTCACACAGACTTGGATTTTAAATTTTAATCTTGTGACTTAAGAGTTGTCGACCTTGGCCAAGCTATTCAGCTCTCATCTGAGCCTCAATACCCTCATCTTGCAAGCTGTTCAGGTGTACTAAATAAGATGAATATATGCAAATACTCCTAGCTCAGCTGACCTGGTCACAGGTGTTCGTTTCCTTCTCTGTCACTTTGCCAAGTGATCTTTGCCAAATTCACACAACTCATTAGTAGAAGAGCGCAGTTCTGTGCCTCCTAGGAGTACCTGTGTACATGCATAATCAGATGAAAACTCCAGCTTAATGACCCAGGGATTCCTAAGTATGAATCCTGTTGTTGCCAAAGCCTTTGCTGGCCACCGTGGGCCTTGGCTCTGTTCCGGTGGAGGGAAGAGCTGTATTTGAGGGCTGGAGGGACACACTGGGGTGCAAAATGGCACAGGCATTCAGCAAGGCTCACTCAACTGGGGTTCAAGTGTAGGCTCAGCCCAGGTCTGTAAACTTGTGCAGAGCTCCTGTGTTCTCTGTGCTTGAGTTTCTTTTTCTATAAAACCAGAAAGATGGAAATTTGGATCCTGCTAGAGCTTAGACTGCGAGAAGATAAATCAGGAAGCTCATGATGCCTTCCTTTTTGTCTTGTTTTCCAGAAAGCTCAGAACCAAGCTGCATGTGAATTGAAACCACTCCTTGTCCTTGGGTTCCTGGGGTAAGTATCTTCCATTTCATGATTTTATGTTGGTTAGTACTTCAGTGATGTGGATTGTGGCTCCATGAAGGTGCTGGTGAGGAGAGAGGGTGGACTTCTGCCTAATCCAGGCCGGTGGGGCTTCAAGCATTGTACTTGGGGATACCATAGGTGGGTGGTGGGTGGGGGCTTTATCCCTCTTTATTTTATTATTATTTTTTTAATTTTTTATTTTTTGCTTTATCCCTCTTTAAATGTCCCACTCTTGGTTTTGCATAGCAATGCCTGATATTTCATTGGATCATTTTATTTATTTATTTTTAATATTGAAAACATTGAATTTATTGGGGGACCATTTGAGAACATACTTTCATATAAGTATTTAAAAGCAGTTATTTAAAAATAAGATCTGTTATTTGATTTTTATAACCCTCTCTGAGTCTTGATTGAAAAGCAGTAGGCACATGTGGACATGAGTTCAATGGTGTTTTATAAAAACAACAAACCTTAGTGATATTAAATAATAGAACAAAATAAAGCTCAAGTATAACAGCTTATCTGTTTGAGTCAAGAGAACTCTTTCCTGAAATGTGACGCTGGCTTCAGCGGTAGCTCCATGGCAGGCAGCACAGGTCTTAAGGGCAGATCCACAGCCTTGTGGGTAGATGGATTTGTTCCCCCCCCCCCCCGCCGGCCCCCCCGCTAGACTCGGCTCCATCCGATGAGGCCAGAAGCTCCCTTGTCTCTGGCTATGTGCTGCACAACGAGTGACAGCTGCTTCCTTCTTTTCCCTGTGGAATCTTATTCATGGTCCCACACGGCTCTCCCCAGGAGGAGAAAGGGGCTGTCTGACCCACCTCCCAGATCTCACCTGTGTCGTTATGACACCTTGTTCTGCTGCAATCCATGAAGTGGGAATTGCCTCTCCACTTGGTTCATATCCTGCCTAAATTGGGCAACAAATCTAATGGGTTTCCTAGGGCGGGGTCCTGGAACTCACCCAAAGGGACCATCTCAGAGACTCCCTAGGCCCATGTTTTCAGGTGTCTGGATGGTGTTTCCTGAGATACAGAAGGGTCAGTTTCCCAGCTCAGTGGGAAGGATGAAGGAACAGATCTCAGAGTAGAATCTTTTCGTAACTTTGCACAGCAGCCACATTACTGTTGATTCTAGCAATAACTTGCTGTGGGACGAACCAGAATGGCCATTGCCATGCGGCAGGTGGGGTGAGGAAGCAGCTTTAGACTTCGGACTTTAAACAAGTCTGTTGCCATGATGTAAATGCTGAGCTGTATAATGAAAAGGAAACAGATGATTCAATGGCAGTGGAGCTGTGGAAGGACTCCTTCACATCCAGCAGGAGGGATGGGAAGTGAGCTCTGACAAGTCTTCCGGGAAGAGGCTTGAATGAATGACTTGTTTTTTATCCAGAGTTAGAGATAGGCACCGTTTATAGTCAAGGCTCTGAACTATAGTCATACCAGTTCCCCTGAAATGGAATTTCTTCTTGTTTCTGCATGAATTGCTGTTGACAGTGTTTCAGAATCTTTTTCACCAATGGTCTCCCATCAGAGAATCTTGTCTCTGAGCAGAACTGTACCTACGCTACTGAGGTAAAAGTTGCCCAGAATTATGCAGGAGAATGCCTACCAGTCACAACCATGTTAAATGGTTGCTATCTTGCATCTACAGGAAGCTGGGCAGCTTTTAGAAAATGCAAAGTCAGCTAAGCTGGTGCAGTGCTGAGAACTGATTAAGAAAGCCTTGCTATTCAATTCTGCCTCTTTAAATGAAATGATTTTTCACAATCCTAACAGTGTAGGTGCCAAAGGAGAGAAAAGAATGCCAAAACTGAAGGGAAAGAGAAATCACTTTTGACACAAACATAGGCTATTTCCGCAGTGCAAGGGAAATCAGTTCTGGACTGCTTCAGTGGGGACAGAGACGGGGCGGCAGACCTGGGCTTCAGGACCTCTCTGCAAGGTGTGCAGAGGACCCCTGTCACTTGCAGAAGGCCTTCAGCTTTCACTCCGCTGGACTAACGTGTCAACCTGACACCAGGGCTCCTTCCTAGCTCTGTACCTCTGACCTTTCCTTAGGGCACTCACTTTAGAACACCTTCAATTGTAAATTCTTTCTCAGCCCCTTGAGATGTAAATCTTCTCCCAGCCTCTTGCCAGGAATGTCTTTCTCAAGGAACTGGGAGCCATCTCTTTGAACCTAATCATAAAGAAAGGGCGTGCCTCCGTCTCCTGGGCTCTGTGTTAACTTTCGAAAGTATCAGTAGTGAATGTGATCACATTGACCGGTCTCTTCTCCAGCTCCCTCCAGTATGTTTCCACAAGCTCACCCCAATGCTTAACGGCTCGCCTGCCTTTCCTCTTGTTCAGTCTCTCTACCCTATTGCAAGAGTGTTGAATAAAGCCTCCCTGGCCCATAACTGTGTCCAGTGCAATTTTTATTTACCAGTACTAATTCAGATCCTCTTTCTGAGACTCTGGAATCACACCACCTTCTGTGGAGCACCCTCTTCTTCCCAGCTGGAGCCACCTTGGGTGATGCCCTTGCAGCCTCACTTGTGGGATGGAAGAACCCCCTCTGGTTCCTACCTCTTCCTTCTGTAATCCCGGAAGTGATTCCCCTAGTTTCACCAAGCCACATGACTACCCTTCTAGAGACTACATTTGCTTTGCAGCTAAATGTGTCCTTTTGACCATATATCTTGTCAGTGGAGGATGAGTAGAATATGCAATGTGTATAATTTCCATTTTACTTCGTTGACAGGACATGACTTGTCTTTCATCTCCTCCTTTCCATGGTCTAGAACACAGAAGTGGTGGTAAGTTCACTTTGAGATAAGAAGAGTAGCACCAAGAAGGCTTGGCAAAATACAGATTTGAGGGCCTTGCCCCCAGAGTTTCTGATTCAGCAGGTTTGGGGCAGGGCATGAGAACTTGCATTGCTAACAAGTTCTTGGGTGATGCTAACTCTGCTGGTGCAGGACCACAGGAGATTGCAGAACAACACAGCAGGAGCCTGGGCTCCTGGATGCTCTTGTGGAACAGAGCCAAGTGTGCAAGCCATGTGACTTTTAAGCCACATACAAGTTCTGTGGCATCTCTGGACTGTTACCATAACAGTGGAATAAATTTCCATCTCGTTTGAGCCACAGGGTTTTGGTGTTTTTCTTTAAGCATCGGAACCCACGTCTTAATACAAATATTACAGGTAAGGGTTACCCTGTAAGACTGGAGGTCTTGGGTACTCATGGGCAGCAGGCTCTTAGGTTCGACATGGGTGATTTTTATTTGGAAAAATAATAAAACAAAGGCAATTACTTGTTTAGTAATATAATGAGTTCTTTTATGAGAGTATCCCAGGCAGGCAGTGAACTGAAAACATTCTTTCCACATCTGCATTAGTGCTTGTGTTTCTGCCTTGGGGAAATCTCAGCACTGTGCGTCCTTGTGCTATCGTGTGAGCAGGGCATGGGGTTTCAGTGCTGTTGTTCAGAAAGGGGTGCTTTGGGCATGTTCTTAGAAATCGTTGAAAATTCAAATAGTTCTTAACGTACTTGTTAATATGATCATGAAGACACTGATGGCAATAACAATAAGCATCTACTGTATGCTTACCGGGGACCGGCGACTATGTGCTCCGCATACATGATTTCATTTATGCTTATGGCCCTGTGAGGAGGCATTACTATTATC
Source organism: Glossophaga mutica (assembly GCA_039655065.1). NCBI lineage: Eukaryota > Metazoa > Chordata > Mammalia > Chiroptera > Phyllostomidae > Glossophaga > Glossophaga mutica. The sequence goes on from CM077308.1 coordinate 144,449,294, forward strand.
TCTATTTTGCAGATGAAGAAATTAAGGTTTGGGGGCTTCAAATAACAGTAAAATGTCAAGATTCCAATCCAGGTCTGCTGGACACCAAAGCCCATGACTTTAACCTTGGCAATATTCTTTCTCTTCCTGGTAACTCGCAGACCTACTGTCAGATAATTTTCAGGCTCAATGCATCAGCCAAATGCTTGTTAGCGATAGGGTTCTGTTAGTGTGTGTGTGTGTGTGTGTGTGTGTGTGTGTGTGTGTGTGTGTGTGTGTTGGTGAATGCAAATATCACTTGCTACAGCAGTCAGGCCTGCCTTGCACAATCTAGACTGTGTGCTCAGGCCCCAGGACTCTGCCATGGGGGCTGTTAGCTGGAAATGAGGAGAGGGCATGAAGTTTACAGGGTGGCAAATGGCTTTGGGTTGCCTGGATTTAAGGCTGTCAAAATTTACTACCATGCAGGTGTTGCCTTCCAATACAGTAAGTCATCCCTGGTCTATGGGGACAGCAGTGAGGGGGCCTGTCTGACAATCTCAGGTAGGGACTGCGGTAATTTTCCAAGTTGGTGCCTTTAGAGCAATGTCCAACCTCAGCACACTCAGGCCGGCATGAGTGGGGAACATTAACTACCATCAGAATAAGCCTGTACCTCTCCACAGAGGCCCCCCTTGGTTCTGGACCTCTGGCTGCTTCTTAGAATCAACTTTCTCTCCAGCCTCCTGTCATTCCTTCAAACTTTACTTGTTCTGTCCCCAGTTCTGTCCTTTCAACTATTACGCAATGGCAGTACAATTTCTGAATTAAAAAATCAACAGTTAATGAATTAATTCCATTTTAACGTTGATGGCATTATTAGGTTGAAACAATGCCAAAAGCAGAGTGTATTTGAAATCTACACAGACCCTAGAAATGATCACATTTTTTACACAAATTCCAAAGCATGCGAATCACTGTTCTTAAATGTGCTGATTAGGCAGTTGTATTCAGCTGCAGGCCCTTACGCGCTGTCTTTGCCTGGATTCTATTCTGCATGTTTCAAGACTTTCATTCAGGCTTCCGCAGACTTTTTCTGTATAGGGCCAGGTAATAAATACACTTAGTTTATGAACATATGGACTCTGTCGCAGCCACTCGGCTTCATCACTGCTGTGGGAGAGCCGTCCTGGGCAACGTGTGAGCAAGTGAGCACGGCTGTGACCCAGCAGAGGTTTATTGACAAAGACAAGCTATGGAACGGATTTGGCCCATGGGCTATTGTTTGCCTATCCATGACTTAGATAAAGACAATAATTTATTTAGTCAAAATTTAGGAGAGCCCAAAGCTGTCGGTAAAAAATAAGGGGAGGAAGAAGTAGCTGATACCATGATTTCTAGAAGGAACATTCAAAGCTATCTTGTCATTCTGGGTGCTGTTCAAGACAACAAGATTAAATATGGTAGCAATAAATAGAAGATAATGCATTTTTGGTTCAACATGTGATGTGTGAGTGTATAGGATGGGGATAAATTTGCTGGAATAGACTTTGCTTAAAAGTCTAAGAGTGTGGGAGGCCTCGCCTGCTGAAGGGGATGGCCCATTTCGGGCTGCACTGCAGGTTGGGTGTAGATTAGTGACGTGCTAGCCCTGATGGGCTCTTTAAGGGTCAGCTCGCACCTGGAGTGTGGTGCACAGTGCGGACACCTCATCTGAAGAGTCCACTGACAAAAGAAAGTGCATCTTCAGAAATAAATGCTATTTTTAACAAATTGCTTGTATTATTTAATAGAGATGATTGGGGCCAGGACACCGTTAGCTATGAGGCATCACGAACTGAACTGAACTGAACTGAATTTAGTCAAGGAAGAAAGGACCAAGTTGAGGGTTGTCATTACCTTCATTTATCTGGCTTCTGTCGTGAAAGGTGGTAGGACTTGCATGTGGCTTAAGAGCCATGGTGCCTGCACTCAGCAGTTGCACAGTTAGTACTTGACCGAACGATGTGCGGAGAGGATGCGGGAGTTAGGTGTGGGATGAGGATTAACTTTCTAACAGCAAGAGCTGTCTGTCACTGAACGGCTACTTTGGTTATTTCCGAGCACCGGGAGAGTGCCGGGCACCACAGAGTCCCTGAGATGCAACACTTCCCTCTGTGGTAGGGAAACCAAATTTTTTTATATTCTAACAAAATGGCCTTTAAAGATAAAAAGAGTGAGGCCAGATGGGCTATTTTTATTGTTCATAAAATCCAATAAAAACATTCTGTGTGTGTAGTGTACAATGTCTTTGGCTAAGCAGGCATTCAAGTATCAAGGGGGATAATAAATGCTATTTTTAACAAATTGCTTGTATTATTTAATAGAGATGAGGGAGAGATAAAATAACGTAAGTGCCTGTAAGTTTGTCAGTGGCCAAGGCCACCTGGATCCAGTTACCATGGCCTCTGAAGGGTGGAGGGTGACTCAGAAACGTGTAACTTCACTAGGAGCTCTACAAGAACAGTGAAGTCCTCTTTGTTATAGAACGACCTGTCTCTTCCCCCCTCCAGACTTTGTTATCCTCTGGGTCGAGTCGTGGAGCGCTTGCTGCGTGCCAGGAACAGGCCTAAGCATTTTATATGTGCTGATTTGTTTATTTCACTGCAGTAATCTTTCTTGATCAAGGACGATTCCTCCTCCCCACCCCATCCCCGGAGACATTTGGTAATAGCAAAAGACATTTTGGTTGTCATAACAGGCAGGGGAGTTGCTACTGGATGATACTAAACATCTGCAGTATACAGGGCGGCCCTGTAGGACGCAGAATCATCCAGGCCAAAGACTGATAATGTCCAGGCTGAGAAACTTTGATAGGGTAGTAGGTGCTCTTGTTAAACCTGTTTTGCAGTTAGGAAAACTGAGAGGCTAAGCAACTGGTCCAAGGTCCTCCAGAACTAGAAAACTGGATAACCACCTTACCGTCATGCCTCTTCGATTATCGGTGATGTTGTAATGCATGTAGCATGGGAAGTACTATGAGTGGTGGTTGTATCTCTTGGAACCAGCACAAAATAAAATTCTGCTTTTATTTTTAATTTATATATAATAAATACAAAAATACTTTGTAAGCAATTCAGTTCTTTTCTGATGAGTTTGTTAGTGAAGTCAGACTAAAGGTGCAGGGACCCACAGGCCTCAGACACGGTCAGCAGGATTCACTCTCGCTTGTTGTCCACGGCACTCCCAGTGGCTGAGGGCGGAGAAGTCACCTGCTACCTGCGTACAGGTGAACAGCACTTCTATGCTAGTGCCATGTCAGAAACGGGAAGCACTCAAGTTTGTGACTTAAGAAACTGATAGAAATTCCCTGTTTTCCTCCCCACTGTGGTCTCCAACCCTGACATAATCCCCAGTCATGGGTCTGAATTGCTTTCGGAAATAGCCTGTTGCTCATTGTGATAAAGCCTCTTAAGGAACTGATGTGTTTTCCAGGAGGGATAACCTCAATTATGTTTCTACATTTGTCCTAGAGGCCTGTCAGGATTCTTAGGGAAGCATGGGGAGCACGAGGTTTCAGTGGAGAGAAGAGGGGCAGGAAGAGGCAAACGTCGTTTATTCCAAAGGAAGGGCTCCCGTGGCTGGGGTCAGGGAAGGAGTGGGAATCGAAACATTTGCCTGCTGATTTGGTTGGAAACTAATCCTGTCTTCTTTCTCTGCCTTCAGTTCTCCTACTGGTTTGGCTCTTTCTTCCAGAGGCAGCACCAGAGATTGTATGTGTGTCCCTGCGAATAGTGGGGAGATTAGTCTTCGAGACTCCAGTGCCCAGCGCAGAGCCTGGCATGCCTTTACCAGGGATCCGTTCAGCTGGCAGTGAAGGAGTGCCTCATATGTCTGGCACTGGGCTAGGTACTGGCTCTTGACCTCAAGAGGCTAACAAGTCTCATGTAGGAGCCAGTTAGGTAAACAGAGGCTGCAGAGTTTGGAGAGCGCTCCGACTAAAGTGTGCACAGGGTGGGGGCACCCATGTACCTGAGTCAGACTGGGGGAGTCAGGGAAGGCTTCCTGAAGTAAAAATTTCCTGAGTTGATTTTTGAAGTTGAATCCAACTCAGATTTAGTCAGTAAAAGAATGGTGGAGACGTGTCTCCGTCCAAGGGGATAGCACGGGCCAGGACACAGGGGTGTAAACCCTGCCAGTGAGAGAGGATTGTAAGGGCTTCAGCAAAGTGAGTGCGAGAGAGGGGTGGAAAGGGGCCAGGGATGACGTGGGCAGCAGTGACACCGGGAACCCGTGTGCCACTCTAAGGGCTGTGAATGCTGACCCGAAATCCATGGGACTCCACCAAAGGCTCAGAAGGTGCTTTCAAAAGTGGCCTCCGGCAGCCGCATGCAGACTGGATCAGCGAGCGGCCAGGCAGCTGTGTTGGGATCTTCATTGTAATTCCCTGAGACAAGCTGAGAGGCCTGAGCTCACAACTCACAGCAGCAGTGGCTAGGAAGGGACTGACTTGAAAGTACAGTTGACTTTTAAATAATATGGATTTGAACTGTGTGGGTCCACTTATCTGTAGATTAAAAAAATAAGTATATAGTTGGCCCTCCATATCCCCAGGTTTCATATCTGTGGACTTCCAAACGTGGATTCAAAATACTGTTTTTGACCCACAGTTGATTGAATCCCTGGATGCAGAGAGGGGGACCATATGTGTTATTCTGCGTCATTTTGCATAAGGGACTTGCACATCTGCAGATTTTGATATCATGGGGTCCTGGAAGCAACCCCCCCACTGATACCGAGGGGCAGCTGAGCTTTGAGGGAGTCAAAATTATACACGGATCTTTGCGTGGTGGGTCAGTGTTCCTAGCCACCGTGTTGCTCAAGGGTCAGCCGTACCTGCAAGTCGGATCTGCGTGGGTTGGTGACTGCTCTGATGTCGATAATCACAGGAGCGTGCTTTCTGACTCCCTTTCAGGTTAAGTGTGGCCGCGTGACTTGTTTTGGCCAATGATGTATGACTGAAAGCATTTAAATGATGTCTCATCAGAGAGTCTGCTGTTCTGGTTCCTGTTCTTCCCTCTGATCTCTTAATGTAGGAGTGTCCTAGCATTCACAGCTTGATCCTTTCCTCTTTTCTATCTGTATTTACTTCCTTGGTGATCTCATCCAGTCTCATGGCTATAAATATCATCTAATGCCAGTGACTCCAAAATTGGTATGTCCAGAACAGACTTTTTTGATAAAGTAAAATTTATTTATTTATTTACCTATTTATTTATATTGTTATTGACCTGGAGAGACTATTATGCTAAGTGAAATAAGCCAGTCAGAGAAAGACAAATACCATTTGATTTCACTTACATGTGGAATCTAATGAACAAAATAACAAAACTGAAACAGATTTATAGGTATAAAAACAGACCGACAGCCGTTAGAGTGGAGGTGGGTTGGGTGCCACAGATGAAGGGATTAAGCAAAAACAAACAAAAAACACATCATGGACACAGATACCAGTATGGTGACCCAGAGGGAAGCGGGGTTGGGGAGGAAGAGGAGGGCAAAGTGGGGACAAATGGTGATGGAAGGAGACGGGGAACTGGGTGGTGAACACACAATACAAATGCAGATGATGTATTATAGAATGACACCCCTGAAACATGTATAATTTTATTTACCAATATCACCCCAATAAATTCAGTCCAGGCTGTGGTACTCCAGATTCTTATATCTGTCTGTCTCCCCAGCATCTCCACCGGGATGTCTAATTGACTTCATAAACCGAATCTGTCCACGCTGAGTTCCTGTTCCCCTGAGTTGTGCCGAACCTGAAACAGCGGAAGCCTTCCCCATCTTAGTTGGTAACAACCATCATTCCATTATTAAGCCAGAACAGCTGGAGTTGCCTTTGACTCATTTCTTCTCCTCACATCCCGTCTGAACGGTCGGGGACAGCCAGCGCTTCCTCTGCTGCCACTCCCGTCCACCACCTTCTCTCGTGTGGGTGTCTGCAGTAGCCTCCCGGGGCTCCTTGTTGCTGCTCTTGTTTCTCTGTAGTCTTTTTCCTGCATAGCAGCCGGATCGACCCTTCCGAAAGATCATGTCACCTTTTTCTCAAAACGTCCCCAAGCCCCCATTTCCCATCAGTGCCTTTAAAATGGCCTGCGTGATCGGGCTCCTATCACTTCTGTGATCTAGACTGATGGGCTTAAGTCTTCCAAGCCACAGTCTTCTCACATGAAAAGTAGAGAAGAATACAATTCTTATCTCACGGGATTGTTATAAGGATTAAGTGAGAACATAGCATAGAAAAAAAGGGGGTAGTTCTTTCATTGATATTTTGAGTAATTTTTAACTAATAATTAAGTTTGATGCCCTTTGGCTTGGAATTTAAGACCATTGATAATTTCCCTCCAGTTTTTCCCTATACTGTATTCCTCACGGCTCTCCCTTCTCTGTTTCTCAGTTTTCTTGCTTATAAAATTTGTAAAATGGAGATAAGCGCTGCCCTGGCTCACGGGGCCTGCACATCAAAGTCCTCTTACTGTAGAAGGGGCCGCACAAATAGAAGATATTGCCATTCTGTTTCTAAGGTCTAAAAGGCTTTTGTTTCTGTGTCTGTAGTGCAAACAAAAAGGTGCTTCTCCTTCAAATATTTCACCTGGAACCTCCTTCCTCCACAATAAGAGCAGCCCATGTATGCCATGTATGTTGCTATGGCAACATCAGAAAGGGAATTAGTACCCAAAGAAGCTGTGAGTACTGCCCCTGAGCAGGCTGCAGGATGGGTACTTGATTTGATAATTTAGAAAACAGCAAATGCCCTTGCATCCCTACCTTGTGATACCATTTGTCCTTGTCAGCTCTGTTTGATTAATTAATGTTCCAGCAGAAAATAAATGCCATTCACTGGTACTTGAAGTTGATGGGGCTTGTTTCTCTCATTGAATTGAAATGCTTCCCCACACAAAAGGAGAAAAAGTCAGCTTGTTAGATTTCCATAGAATATCCATTCACCTGTAGGCCCAGAGTACAATCATTTCAGCGAAGGTTGTGACAAAGGAGGAAAATGTGTCAGCCATTATTCAGTCATCTTTTAAAAAATCTGGAGTAGTGTTTGGTTCAGCAGATGAGGGACCTTGGGAGATGAAAGACCTGGAACTTCGCTGATGGGCCTTGGACTCACCTGTCTGAGGTACCCTGCAAGGCTCCTTCATGAGACCTCTGCTCCTCTTCTGCCTCTACATCTTCGGCCATGCCACCTGAAGTTGCAGACCACCTTTCACCTATGCCCCCTGTCTCCTTCCCTATTTTATTTATTTTTTCTTAATACTTACCACTAATATCCCATGTGTTTTACTTATTTATCTTGTTTGATGTCTGTCTGACCACACTAGAATATAAACTCTATGTTGACAGAGACTTTGCCATTAAAGAGTAATTAGCATGGAATTGATGGTTAGTAAATGCATGTTAAGTGGATGAGTACGAATAAATCAGGCAGCTAAGTTTATTCGCCCAAATGCTGGCCAAAAATTAATCATCATTTTAAAAAGTGATTTCTGGGAAGAGGGAGCTACATGCTCACGAAAATCTATTTCCTCTCTTTCCTAGGCCCACAGCTAGATTACATTTCTCCGTTTCCCCTGCAGGTCAGTGTAGCTAATGCAGTGTGGGCAGAAGAGTTATGTCTCTCTCCCAGGTCTGTTCCATCAAACTTCCCAAATTAATTCTCTCTGCTCTTTGTCCTCCTGTCTGTAACATGTCAACGCCAGGACATATTGAATGCCATGCGTTGAGGCTGACAGAGCCTCTATCTGCTTGGGGCCTTGCACAATTTTGTGGAGCCAACCAGGACAATGCCTTTAACTGTTTGTGTGAAGGAGAAATAGACTCCTACCGGACATGAGACTGTTATATATTGTTGGATGTGTTTGTGACAGCAGTTAGCCTATCCTAACAAAGAAATTTGTACCAATAAACATTCTAAACCCATTAAAGCAGTTAACATGCAAAAAAGGCAAAGATGGACACAGGATACTATTTTCATTATCATCTTTATTTTTCCCTGTGTCCCATCTTGGAGGTCCTTGGTGACACATGACAACTTGAGCAATGGGCTATTGGACAAGTAGGTCACCCCTAAAGGAAACTTCAAGCCATTCATTCTCTCTTCCAGTCATCAGAAAGCAATATCCCTGCTTTAGCATTTCTTTCTCATCAGGCTGATTTATGGAGGCCGCTGAATTATGGGGGTTGCAACAACGTTTGGCCATTCCCCAGGTGCCAATATGCTGTCATTAAAGAATCGACAGCCTCACAGTTCCACTCACACACACCCTCATTTTCAAAGGCATGCGTAAGCACCGTGAACCCCAGAAGCCCTCAGTGTAAAATCAGATCAACAATCTGGTGTGTTCAGCAAACAGATGGAAGAGTTTGGAAGCAGAATGGACGGAACTCATTACAGCTGACACATGCACTCTTCACCAGCGATATTGCACAAATGTGCAGTGTTTGATCCACAATTCAGAGTATATTTATGGCTCTTCCCTTATTTGATTTCCACAATATCCCATGAAGTGGGTTGGCACATATTATAATAGTTACCATTTTGTGGGGGAACTGAGATTCAGGAAAACTGAGGAGAACCTCCTCTTTTGGGATAAGATGCTCCTATGAAAAAAGGGGGCAACATCATCCATTGGAGTGAGTTGGCACCTCCTGCACAAGCACTCCCTTTCATTGGGAAAGAGGGGTAGGACTAGGGCAAAACCAGGGAGAGAAATGTATGGGTGTTAATGGGATGTGAACATCCCGAAATCCCAAACACCCTTCCTGCGTGCCTGTGTGCCTGTTATTAGAGAGAGGGTCCGCAGCCCTCAGCCGATTTTCGAGTGCACTAGAAACACCCATGTGGGTAAGCACCTTTGTTCAAGTGTTCTGCAGCAGCAGATTATCTTGGGCTCTACCTGAGGAACTGATACCCAAAGCCTTGCTGTGGGAAAATAGTGCTTTTATGTAAGAGCAAAGTGGCACAAAATCTTCTTAGGCAGGATTTCTGCCTTGTGGATATTTACTTTACTACATAAAAAATATGAATAGCCATTCCTATAATCCCAGAGATTTCCTCTGGCTCCATGGTGATCAGATTTATTATTGTGCCAAAAAAAGAGCCTACCATTTTAAGAAGACAATGCATAATATAGCCTTAGCAAAATCCTGTGGCTGCATCCCAGGTAAGGGGAATAAAACTCAGAAAGCTTTCATCTTATACACTGATATGTATACACTGGGGAGGTTAGTTTACTGGTTTACTGAAGGCAGCTACAGCGGCTGGGCCATCAGATAAGGGAAATAGGGACTTGAGCTACTTTTTTTCTTTGCTCAGAATTTCAGAGGGCTTGGCAAGGTCATATTCACAAAGCTAGCTGTGAACATGCCTGTCCTAGGGACAGTTTCCCACTGACATTTTCAGAACCAGGTGCTTAACCAAGCGTGGACCACGAATGAAACCATTACCCTAGGAGGGCACTGTGCTCAGGGCTTGGGGTCTTTTGAGGGAGAGAATGTGATGGGAAAGATAAACAGTCCTACAAGTTGCCCTAAGTTCATTTCTTTGTCTGAAATTACTAAATTTCCACATTGGGTTTCTTGGGGCACCACAAGCATACCCTGAAGTCAGTCACTGACACCAGCTGCTTTTGTGTTTTGGCCTTGGAGATTGACTCTAGCTCCTTTCCCTAGCTTAGAAATGAGGTAAATGAATTCTCAGCACAGTGTCAATTCAGCGAAATCATTTTGGTTTGTGTGACTTGGGGTTCTGAGCACAGAATGTAATCAGAGTGGCAGCGATGGGGGTGGTAGCCCCAGGAGGCTGCCCATTCTCGTTGAGAGAGTCTCCTACTTCCACATTTTAGTAGGAGGTGAGAATTTCCTAGGTGTCATGCAGCAATTGCTGGCAACTCTAGAGCAAACAGCAAGTGCGTCTAATTTTCCATTCAAGATGTAAAGTATGTTCAAGAAACTGAAGTGAAATACAAAATACAAAGAATGTGTTTTCTTTGTTCTCTCTCTTTGTCCACACAACCTCCCAGACATTTAGAGAGCCAAAATAAATGCTGATTTATGATAAAAAAAAAATCCCATTCCAGCCTTGGCTGGTGTGGCTCAGTGGACTGGGTGTCGTTCTGTAAGCAGGAGGTCGCTAGTTTGATTCCCAGTCAGGGCGCATGCCTGGGTTGTGGGCCAGGGCCCCTCCTGGTTGGGAGTGTACCAGAGGCAACCGATCAATGTTTCTCTCACACATCCATGTTTCTCTCCCTCTGTTACTCCCTTCCTTGTCCTCTCTCTAAAAATAAATAAATAAATAAACAGACAAATAAACAAACAAACAAATAAATAAATAAAATCTTAAAAAAAAAATCCCATACCAGCTGCCAAAGAAGTGTGACCCCAAGGCCATGCCTGGGCCAGTGTCTGTGCTCTCTTGCTCTGGGATTGATGGCTTCTTTACCTGCATCATCTCATTGCCTTCCAGGTCATTGCCTCGAGACATCAGATACCACCTTTTCTCTCTTTTCTGCTTTGTTTACCTGTAGGTTCCTACAGTGTTTGCTTAGCACACCTGTGCACTCCAATGTTGATGGTTGATCAGAAGTAAAAGGAAAAACTGAGGGTTGGGGGTTGGACGAGAGTAGGGAACAGAGAGGAGGCTGGGTTGAATCTCAGACTGAAGCCGTTTGAGGGCTGCAGTAGGGAGAGGAGAGAGTGGGTTTTCTCCATGGCTTGTTCCTGAACTGTGTGGGTCTATCACCATTAATAGTGTGATTTTTGACAAAAAAAAGTAAGATTAACCTTCCACACTATTGTCATTTGCAGCCCAGGCAGGCTTTTATGTATAATTTGGTATTTAAATCCTCCCAGTTATAGCCACAATAGTGACCTTTATGGGAATTAATTGCTGAGTTAAAGGCATGCCCTTTGTGGGAGCTTCCCGGTAACACATCTGATTCTAGTAAGTTAGAGCCACGTCACTGCACTTCTGCCTGCTTGGGAGCCACTTAGGACTGATGCTGGGGCGAGAGAGCCCTTTTCTCTCAGGCTGCAGTTGCTGTTGGGAAGTTTGGGGTTATGCTTTTGTCCAGAGCCACCTTAGCTTGAGCTCCTACTCAGATTTCCTGGATCCTGACACTTTCTTCTCCCCTAATCTCTGCTTTTAACCTGATTCATTGGATTACATTTTGTTGGAGGCCTTCAAATACCATGTAGTTTATGGGCCACAGCCTGGTGGCTAGTGACTCTAGACCCTGACTGGTGTCTCGCCAACTTCCTCACCAACCTACCATCCTTTATGCACCAAAATAGCTGGAGGGTCAGGCTGTGTTTGAACCTTCTCCTGGCCTAAGGGTGCTGCCCAATTTGTCTCCTGATAGTGTCTCCAGTTCCTTCCTGTTGTGGTCCCTTGAAGGTCTGAAATGTGCCTGTGCTTTGTAGCATTTCCAGAGCCGAACAGAGGGCACAGAAGCACTGCTGGTGCGCTCTCAGCCCACACTGCCACCACCGTTGTTGCCACTGCTCCTCCCAGCAAAGCCAGTCCTTCTCTAACTCAGCCACCACCAAGCCGACCATAGTCATGGGTGCTGTTTGCAGTCCGAATGCCCCTCATTTCAACCTGCTCTGCTCATCGTACGTTAGAATAGTCCCACAGGTAGCTTTGAAGTCAGACAGAATTGGGCTCAAATATTGGTACTACACTTATATTTTACTGCAGTTGGTTTCCCTAACTTTAAAAGTTGGGTATAGTAATGCCCAGTCAAGCACCCAGCATATAGGTTATACGCAACAACTGTTAGCATATTATTAATATAAGAAGTGGGATAGTTGTGGTTAAGTTCATGGAATTTAGAGCCAAATAGAGTAGAATCAAAATTTTTGCCTCACCACTTAGCCAACATCAGTTTCAGTTTCTTGACTCCCAGACGAATGTTCCTGGCATTTCTCTGGGCTCTCTTTGCATCCTACTGTTCATGTTGGCTGATGGGGACCTAGCCCCACTGGACAGACCATTGCAGACTCCTTTGCAAGACCATCGTGGACTGCTGAATCTGAATACAGGGTTGATCACCACGGCTGTGGCAGGGGCACAGTGTGTGAGTAATTGATGGTCACTTAGTCCAGCCTTGTAATGAAAGAATACTGGCTCCATGTGGCTCCAAGTAGCCTCAGCGTCCCTTGGCTCAGGCTACTTTTTGAAGAAGAGCTAGTGCCAGGGGTGAGGATTGACTCCTTAGTGACAAAGGGTGATGGAAAAGTTAAAAGGTATTTGGACGAAAAAGTGCCCCCTCTCTCTAGACAGTGCAAGAGGTAAGAACCACCATTAGGTTGGGCTGGGATTGAAGGGATGAGCTCATAGGATTCAGCAAATTTACGACCAGAGTGTCTTTGCTGGGAAAGCAAGGCAGTGACTCAGCAATTTTTCTAATAGAGTCAGTAGAAGGAGAAAGGCTGAGATCATGACTGAAGGGAGCGGGTTATCTTTATTGGAGACTAGCAGTTAAGCTAGAGAGAGATAGGTTTAGCATGGATAATTGAAATTCACTGTAACTGTAAATCCTGGTTGTCGATAGTAGTAACCACTGCCTCTCTCATGTAATAAGTCTTTTTATCAGAACTGTTCAAAAGCAGCAGCAATAATTGCTTTGATTTTATCTTGTTCCCATTTCCTCTGCCCACCTTGAAGGCAGCTGCAGGGGAATTCAGGAATGAGCTTAAAGATGTGCTGGCAAAGCATGAGAGAGGAGCTATTGGGCCACGGCCCTGGGGTTTGAGCTGGAGGAGCCGCTGGGGTCAAACAGAGGACTGGGAGCAGCTCATGTACCTCCTTCTTGTCCCCAAAGCTACACAGGCGCAGTTCTTCCCAGTATTTGGGTCAGAGGAATTCCCATACACAAAGGACTTCCAAATTGGTGTAAACCTTTTGAGAATTGTAGAAGTACAATGTTCCATTTTAAGACTCAAATTCCTGACATGTCCTGCTGCAGTGCAATGTAATGTAAATTGTGTTTGGAAAGGACTGGGAAGAATTGCCTTTTAAGAGCTTTTATGTGAGACCCTTTCAGAAGTGCAGAAATCACTTTTTAAATTACCTTTTTGTAAAGCTGCATTTCCAGTTATTCAGAGTGAATGGATTTTCCCTCTGTCTTCCTACTTTCAACTTAATTCTCTAAGAAATTCTGATAGCTCCATATTTTTAATTCTCAAACTTTGTTTTTAAAGATGGTCATGTAATTCCTCTAAAAAAATGGTAGAATTTACAGGAATGCTTCCTGGCTTTTCCGAAAGGCCTCTTTCTGAACCAGGGGACTCTGCGGACAGTGCAGCTCTGCATGATGATAGAGAGGGCCATCTCCAGAGCTCTGCAGGAGCAAAGGAATTGAAGGAACCTGCCAGAGCACAACAAGAAAAGTTAATAGGACAAGAACCCCAGGTTAGAAACTCATAGTGCTCAATTCCAAGGTTCTGGGGACTTGCTATTTGGATGATCTTGCTGGAAAAGTTTCAAAGACTCAAGGGAATTTATTAATAGTTGGGGCATTGAAATCTTTGGCTGCTCTCAGCATTGCCCTTTCAATAGTAAATTGTCTTTTAAAATAATCTAGACCTTGTACTTAGTGTTCTTTACTGATTAAACCAGGCAAGGAGGCAGTAAATCAGACTATCATCATCCTCAGGAAGGAAGGAGAGCAACCTGGAATGTTAATTTTCCAGCTGAAATTGCTGGACGTTTCCTTTGGGTTTGTTTCTTGATGGGAGAGAATAAAAGAGGAAGAAAGCCAAATGTAAGCAGTTTTTTTTTTTTTTAAAGGAAAGTATAAATTCCAGGTTTCCATTCTTGTCACTTGGTGAGTTATAATTTATTGTTTCTTGAATTTCCTCTAAGAGTAGAAAATTCCAGAGAATTTCTTTCCATGGAGCAAGAGAATTTGCCCCTGTGTGGAGTATGGACTGTGGGGATTTGTTTAGTGATATTAACTACCCTAAAATCAGAGAAGAGATTTTTTTTTATGAAAGATCAAATCGAAGATTATTGTGTTTTATAGCTTATTAACTGTGGCTGTATTGGGAAATACAGTTAGTTGGTTTATTTTTTAACTAACATATGGGGTTATGGCAAAGATGTTTGCCTTTTCTGTCTTTAATTATAAAGTGGAATTTTCTTTCTATTTAGTAGGGCTGTTAGACTAGATCTTTTTCTTTTCCTTTCCTGTGAGACTTGTCTCTTCCAATGGACAGTGTGATGCATGCTATCCTTTACAAATCCAGCCTTCTCAGACCATGGGAGTTGAGCAGCTTCTCTGCTGGGGAGAGTATGTCTGGGAGGAGACCTGTCCAGGGAAGGAGGCTGGAGTTGGGTGCCAGAGAGACCCAGATTCAAACTGGCCCTTGCATTTACTAGCTCTTGATTTGGGGACCAGTGAGTGCATGGGGCTTCAGCTTCTCACTTACATACTTAGGATAATGGCATTGACCTTGAAGAGTTGTGAGGTTGTGAGTGTGCACGAATGAAGTGCACAGTGTCTGTCTGGCTGGTTAATCTACGACTTCATGGATATAGGTTTGGCTAATACAGCAGTATTTTCCTGCTGAATCTTCCCAACAGCCTGATGTTGTGAGACTCCTGATTGAAGTTGGAGGGGAAAAAATTAACCCTTTTATAAATAGAGATATCATGCACCCAGAATCCCAAGTTGCCTGAAAGAACTTGAAATAGCAATTGAAGCTCTCTTTTGTGGGAAATGCACCAAGACTTTTAAACACAGACTTAAAGTCTTCCCTGGACTCACAGGAATTATAGGCTAATTACAGTGTCAGAGGAGTGCCTCATAAGTAATGATTGTATTCTGAATTGACTCTCAGGATAATTAATCGGCCAAACTTTGTGAGTCTTCTTTGCTCAGAAGTGACAACTTGATGAGTTTGGACATATGATAATAGTTTGATACCTAAACAGGACTGGCTCCATAATGCTCATTTTCATGATGTTCATTTTCTTCCTCTTGAATGTTTTTAGCTTTTAATTATTTAAACACCTGGAGATTCTTTTGAAAAATTCATAGAGAACCTTGCTCTAGTTTCGATCATTTATGTGTTATGATTAATGGATAGAATTTTGTCACTCTTACAGGGGCCGCAGCTATGCAACAACTGTCAGACTCTATTTCTTATTGCTGGGCTCTTCCTGGGCTTGTATGGTCCAGGCAAAGTTAGTAACATTTTATCAAGCTGATAAAAGGAACAGATATATGTAGTGAAGAGAACACTAGATTTAGGGCAACCAATTGTTATCGGCTTGAGACTTTTCCTGCTTTTGCACTGAAAGTTCTGTATCCTAGGAAACCTCTCAGTTTTAGGCAAACAGTTTGCCTGGGCTTGTCCTGCTGTAAAAACGGGAAGTTTCATGTCCTGGGAACTTTGGGCAAATGAGGGTGGTTTGCCACACTAACTGGATTGGGAGTGTAGTGACCTGAATTTTAGTCTTTTTGCTCTGACCCTGCATGGCCCTGTGACACTGGCCAGTTACTTGGTTGAAAAAGTGGGGGAGTGGGTTCAATAATTCTGAAAGTTCCTATCAGCGTTGAGAATTTGTTCTTAAGAGGCTGTTTAGCCTTTGGTTGGTGTGGCTCAGTGGATTGAGTGCTGGCCTGTGAACCAAAGGGTCGCCAGTTCGATTCCCAGTCAGGGCACATTCCTGGGTTGCAGACAAGGTCCCAAGTTGGGGGTGTGTGAGAGGCAACCAACATGTTAGTGTTTCTTTCCCTCTCTGTAAAAACAAATAAATCTTTTTTTTTTTAAAAAGAGGCAATTTATTATTGGAATATATCCATTGTGTCTTTACTTCAGGGTTTTCTTTTTTTCTGGAAATCAGTATCCAATTTGCTCTGAAAGGGCATATGAATTCAGGCTCCAAACTTGATAAAAATATTCAGGATACTTCTGGATTACTGGTAAGTCTCAGAGATGGAGGGAGATGATGCTGATGAATACTGGGGTGCTAGAATAAACAGGTGCTGCTCTTGTTCATGTTACAAACCAAATACCCAATGTTAGTATTCTACGTTTTATGGCTGGGGAGGAAATTGGCTGGAATTTTCTGTTTTTGCTGACATGCGCTGTTTCCCCTATAGTGACTATGAAGCCCTTGGTTGTAACCCTGGAATCAAGTGTATTTATACGTTGGAATAAATATTGCCAAGTCCAGATCAAGTGTGTCCACAGAATTGGGGTTTGGGAGACACTGATGCTCGTGGGGCACTTGGAGTTGGGAGTGTTAGTTCCCAGTGGCCTGGTGATCACCCAGTGCAGCAGTAACTTCTTACCAGCAGTAACACATGTCATGTGCTTAGGGTCCAGATACAAATAAGACATGGCCCTGACTTCTAAGAGTGCATGTCTTACTGGGGGCATGGGATAATTACTAAACACAGTAGGGCAAGTTCTTTAATGGAGGCAAAGGCAGAGTGAGAGGGCAAAGGAAGTGATTGATTCTACTGTCCTGCTCCACGTGCCAGGGATGCCCAGCTCCCCAGCCCACTGGCTCACACAGGTGTCCATAGTCCAAAGGGGTGTAATCTGAGGTGGGACCAAGATGCCCCACATCGGTGTTTCTGTGGTTTCATCTTTGGGTATAATAGGATAGATGCCATTACTATTGTTACTGTTTAAGGCACAAAGTAAAGATATTAAGAAGTATTTGAGTTTGCACTGAGTTCACAATTTACTTCCTTCAAGCTTTTCAGATCATTAGCTGTTAAAACAGTTGTACGCACATTATGAATGTGTCCCTTTAAAATTCAATGCTTTAACTTACTTCCTGCAACAGGAGAGAGCAAAGAAATTTGGCTTCTGTCAATTCGAATCATTCTCTTTTTAAATAACAGTAAAATTACAACTCCAACATGAAGTTTCTAATTAAAATGGACACCAGTATGCTCCCATAGTTAACAGTGTAATAATTTTTGGCACAAAATGATACAGGATGCTTGATTTTAAGTATCTGACATTCAGGGAAACTTGAATTTGTGTTCACTAATGAGAAGTTTGAAAGTTTATTGAGTGCTTTCCTTCCCAGGAGCATGTAGTATTTCATATATTTTGCTGATTTACCTTCCTAACATCCTTGAGAGAGGGGAAAGGGAGGTACTGCAGTGTGTGTTTTATACAAAATTACATTGGTGCCCAATACAGGTAAAAGGCCTTGCTCAAGAGTACGCAGTGGTTAATGAAAAGGCTTTTTCCTTCTCCCGTGTCTCCTTACCTGATGTCCTCTCACTAGGTTATGCTGTTTTTTGCGGTGGTCATTCCACCATTCAGGAAGTCACATTTTGTGACCAAAAAGTTTACTTGTACTTGTGGAAAGTTGAAACACTAGATCTGTGGGTGGCATGGATCTCAGGATAGCTGATGTCATGGTATTTTGAAAGTTTTATAGTACCACGCTTCAGGTCTTCACCCTTGGGGATTAAGATTCCAGAGAGGTCAACACTCCTGTCTTAAAAAATATATTTGGAGATTTAAACTGAAATTCATGTTGTAACAAAGCCCAGCACACTTATAGTTGGAAGCAGCTAGGGAGCACGGTGCTAGACAGGGGCCTGGGCGTGGCAGCTGAGAAGCAGCGGAAGAACTGGTCAGAGAACGTGAGACCTGGGCTTTCATGCTAAGTCTGTGGTAGACTTGCTGAATGACATTAGGCCTCGAGGCCCTATCTGTTTGTTGGAGGGCTCTGGGCTAGACGGTATCAGTGGTTTTCTAAATGCGTGTCAATAACTCTCCGGGACTCCTTAAGTTCCTTAGCGGCCCTGAGAAGAGTAGGGAAGAGCCCAACAAGCAGGTGGGGCTCTGGGTTTCTCCCCTGTTCTAAATGAAATGGGTATTGTGGTTTTTTGAAACACCTTCGAATTTAGGTTCCCTTATGAACCTAAAAGTGGTCTCTTTCTTTGTCTGTCTCTGTCTGTACTCTGTTCATCACTGTAAACTCTAGAAGAAGTGGGAAGTGAGAATTGGGGCTTGGTTCTAACAAAAGAGGAAGAGGAGGGAAGAAGACCTGCCCCTTCCATCCCGAGGAGTTGTGGGAAGAAGAGGGGAAGTGCTGGACCAAAGGAAGGTGCATGCCTTCTGTTTCCCCTCCTTGACTAAAGCTGTGAAGGGGAACTGAGTTGATAGACTCTGAGGCAAGCTTGGCTTTTGTGCTGCTTTCCATTTGAGTCCCTCGGATACTACTAACTTGAGGTTTACCCACAGCAGGCGGAGTGGCCATTTGATGAGGGTTAGCGCAGGGAATATAGTCAATAATATTGTAATAACTGTGTATGGCGTTGGATGGGTACTAGACTTACTGAGATGACCACTTTGTAAGGTCTAATCAGTCACTATGTTATACACCTGAAACTAATATAATACATGTCAACTATAACTGAAAAATAAATGTAAAAATTACTAAAAATTTTTTAGATAAGCACCTTTAGCAGGATTAGAAGGGAGATCTTGGAAGCAAAGGGCAGATTTGAAAGGCTTACACAAAACAGTAGGGCACCCGAGAGTTGAAAGTCAATGTCCTCTTCGTTCTGATCAAGGTGCTCTGCATCTGGCCTCCTGTTTCCTACGGACGGACGGAAAGAACTCCTGGCTTCCATTCTTTGTTGACAATGTGTGTTCTACTCTGCAGAGCCAGCATCTTTTTATTTTTTTATTTTTTGTAGTAGCGAAGAGGAAAGCAAAATAGGTTTGAGTAATTTCTGCCTTCTCTCTGCAGCTGAGTAACGTGTTTCCGACTCAGGGGTTGGGACTATTCTTTCCCTGCCCATAACTTTAAGTGCCTTTATGGTTGTCTCTGTGGTACCATGCAATGCTCCCTCCTGCCCTGTGAATCCGAGTCGTGCAGCTGAACCACTGCAGAACGACTGCTTCTTCTGGGACGTGTCTGCCTCGTTCTAGCTTTCTTTCTTTAGCTCCTACCCATGGAGCTATGTGCTTTGGCTTCTGCATTACGCTCAGTACAGAATCTGTTTTTTTTTTCCTTCTTCTTGCTCCTTGGCCTTCCTTGTTCCTTGTGTCTAGAAGTTCAGGTTCAGATGCCCAGTCTCCCTAGTAGATGTGTCCTGATTCAAAAAGATCACTGGTTCTGGCTTGGCATGGGTTTCAAGAGAGTGAGAAATCAACTGCATCTTAGAATGTGGTTCGTGGGATATCCAACACTGTCTTGACGAAGGTGAGACCGTATAGATTTCTAAGCCTGATCTTTGGCCTCGGTTTACTGTGACTTGAGCCTTTCTTTGGGGAAAAGTTGTTGGCCAATTTCTTTGTGAAGTCAGGAAGGAGTTGCAGCGAGGCAGTTTCCTATTTGACACAAAGAACTCTCTAGTAGGTTTTTCTGGAGGCAGTAAGTTCCCTGGCATTGGAAGTGTTCAAATCAAGACCAGATGATCATTTGTTTAAGACACTAGAATAAGGTGTCTGTACTGGAGAGAAGATCAGAGCCAGAAGGCCACTGATGTCCATGTCCCACTGTACAGTTTAACCTCGCGTATACTTTTCTTTTTAACCTTAAAGGCATATCTTGGTGCCTAGACCAGCAGATGCTTGCTGTAGGGTATACATCCTACTACAGGCTCACCTCCCATGTGAGGATGCAGACATGCTGGACTGTTTTCACTCCCTTAAAAATGGCCTGTTGTCTCTTACTTCCTCGTCTCTGAAATCATAAAACTTCATGTTCATGAAGTTTGCTTGTTTCCCCCACCTGCTTTTCATCGGGCTGCTAACTTGACTGTCAGGATAGGCTGGCCTGGGTGTCCCTCTGTGTCTGTCCCCGTGCTCTGGGCTTACCTCCTAGACCCACCAGACCTACCTCCTGCTCTGTAACCCTCTCCTGGCCTCTCTCCCACGTGAAATATCACCCTTTCTGGGGCCCAGAAACTGTCTAATGTCTTTGTGCCCCAGTGCCCATCACAGTGCCTGGCACAGACTAGGGGTCCAAGGCCTGGTTGTTAAGCACTGTATTTTTTGGACCATAAGGCACACCTAGGGTTTAGAGTAGGAAAATTGGAAAAAAAATGAAGTAAAAAATGTGGTAAAATATTTAATAACATAAATAACATAATATTTCACCAATGTAAATGTGATGCGGACCCCTGCTTGAGGGGTCCCCCACATTGTGGACGAGGCACGAGAAATTCACATGGACTACTGAGTCCTGTGGAGGCAAAGGGAAAGCATAGCTTTTCTCTCAAGAGGAGAGAAGCCTTGGCCCCTGTCTCGATGGGCCTTTCTTTCTTTTCCGGGCATATTACAGGATGGTCCTCATTTACTGTGCACCGGTTCGCTTTAGGTGGTTACCTTTTACAGAAAACAAAGGAGACAATGCCTCTAATCACATCACAGAAGAAGGATATTTGCAAATTAAAAGGGAAAAGTGGTTGAATCAGTTACACTCATCCTTGGAAAGTTTAGCATGGATTTTAGGAAGTTATTCTGCAGTAAATGTTTACTGCCTCAATTCAGGGCGAGGGAGTTTTAGCAAAAGCAAGTCTCATAGCAGTCTAGGTACAATGCAGGCCTGATTCCCCATGGGAGAACTTATCTGTGGCCGTGGGTCCTGTCTGGGCCCATGCCACGCAGAATGGTCTCCTGTATCCCCCCCTTGTTTTTAGTTAGGATCGCTATAGATCCCACAAAGCGTGCTGCTTGCTGGTCTCTCACATGACCCTGGGAAAATAATTTGCAAATACATCAAAGTACACAGAGCATTATTATAATCAATAAACAACCAGTGTTCCAAAGATCCACATTCTCAGATTAGGCCCATCAATCATTGTCAGGCAGTAATGATCAAATAGATAACATTCAAAAAACTCTGAGGGCTTATTTAGAATTAGGGTCAGATAGCTAAAGGGCCGCAAAACTTTGGGGAAACAAATTCATTTCAGGCTTGTATCTTTATCATTTAAATTGAGGGTATTAGCAAAGCAGATTTCATAGGTTTTTATGCTTTCTTTCTTAGGCCTGAATGCCCAGGAGAACCTGCTCTTTCCAGCAGAGGGCCATACCCACCTCCTTCATTGTTTCAGGCTTAGGTCAGGCAGGGGAAGTAAGGCAGCCAAGAGATTAGACCTCTTGCAGACAGAATGAGGACTCAGGCTGTATCAAAACTGAGGGGTGAGGGTCCATCACCCTTTTCTATAGCCCACCCCCCCCCCCCCCCCCGCCAAGTCCTTCCCTGAGGGCCTCCTTGTGATCATGCCTGTCTTTGGTTGTCCCTCCCTTGAGGAATCTTACCCATCATTGGCTAACCAATCATGCACTGGGGGCCTGGCAGGGTAAGTAAAGTGGTCAGAGGCAGTGCTTCTGCCAGGGAGATAAGCTTCATCTCCTCAGTGGCTTAGGGTCTCAAGGTCTCTCACTCAGCCTTAGCTATGGGGGGTTAAAGCTTCTGAAACCAGGCAGGGCAGTTCCCAACATAAATGTAAATAGAACTCAACAGCAGCATTAACAACCATTATTCCTCCCAAATTTGGTGGTGTGTCAGGGTGGGGAGGCAGAGAAAGCACATCTTATAGTCTGAAAAATACGGTAAGTGAAGTGAGGTGTGACTATGACATCCAGACTTTGGAGCCCTAATATGCCTCTGTCCAATAATTTATTTGTCTGTGATCCTTCCTTTATGGGACAGAATTACAAAGAACTTTTGGGTGGAAAAAATAAATAATGGCATAAGAAAAATTGCCTAGTGCATTGGACACATCAAACCCAGCATTCTTTCTCACCAAATACTGGCAAGAGAGAGAGCAACTGAGCTGTGCTGGGTGATTCTTATCTATTTCTTAGTGTAACTTGGCAAATGGAATTATTCTGTCTTGCACTTCGGGAGTAGGTGGAAGCCTTGGAATTCAAACCACTACCTTCTTTGGGATATCAGATCTGAAGAAATTTTTGTCAAAATGTAGAGCTGGTAGATGGAATAATCAATGTGCACTGGAACTTTCTCAGGGCTTTGGATTATTTATTTATTTAGTGTTTTTTTTTTAATGTTTTGTTTTTAACAGCTTTATTGAAGTGTAATTTATGCAAAATAAAATTACCCATGTTAAGTATTCAAGTCAATGATTTTTAGAAAATTTATGGAGTTGAGTAACTATCACCAGAATCCAGTTTCAGAACATTTCCATCATCAGCAAGCTACGGCTTGATCTTGTAAATAAAATTTTATTGGAACACAGCAATGCCCATTCAGTCACAAATTGTCCAGGGCTGCTTGCCCTCTACAACCAAGCTGGGTTCAGCAGTGGCAGCAGAGACCCTGTGGCCTGCCAAATGTAGGATATTTACTAACTGGCCTTTTACAGGAAGTTTGCTGACTTCAGCTTTAAAGGGGAACATGATAAATTGAAAACATTGAAAATTGCCCAATTTGATGAAATGTGCCTTACTTAGATAAAACCTGTTGCATTTTTAGACATCACTTCCACCATTCACTGGATCAATTTCCATGTGATGTACCTCTCAGCCTCTGTTTTCTTCATCTGGAAAAGAGGGACAATTTGTACTGAGGCTCTTATTGCAAATGTGAATTTGAGGGAGAGCAGGGTGCGTATAAATTACTCTCCACGCCCCTAGATGTCAGTGTTCATTTTGTTGTTTAGCCATAGAGAGAAAGTTAAATCATTTTCTAAAATTGACTCTCAAAGGAAAGTATAGACGTTTTGGGAAAGATTTAAGCTCCTGAAATACTCTGGGGAAATAGCATAACCCTTTGCCCGTTCCTTTGTTGAAGCGGGCAGGGAGGGGGACTCTGTGATGGCATGTGCCTAGAAACCGTCGGGGCTCCGTGTTCAGGACTGGGTCATTGCTGGCCCCCCCTCCCCCTGCCCTCCTACCTCCCCCCCCAGCCCTGTGGGAGGCCCCACACAGGAGCCGGTGGCCCCCCAGTTACCCAGGGCTTGGTTTCTGTAGAACACCCTTTGAATTTGTAATCAAATGGTCAGACAAAACCGTAAGAGAAATCTAGAGATCATCTGGCAGGGCTTTTGATTTCTGCAAGAGTTATGTGGTCCTAGGAGGTAAGAATTAATGGAAAGAAACAAGTTAGAAGGTTTTTCGAGTGGGAGGGAAAATGTATGCATATATCTAATGAGCCGAAGATGCAGAATTAAGTGAGGTAGTCACCTTGGTGGGGGTGACAGAGTCTAATCTGGCTTGAAAAATGTGACTCCCATCAACAGGCTGCTATGTCCCACCCCGTTTGAAGTTGCCGTTACAAAGAATAGACACAGCCTGGTGAGGCCCATCAGTGTCATGGTCTGATATTCAGTCATGTTCTGGCCAAATGAGGGTGCTGATTTAACTAACAAAGTTTGTTTCAAAGCTATTCTTTGTATTCTTTAATGCATGCATATCATTTATTCCCTGATCAAGTTTATGAAAACGTATTGGGGTGGAGAGCATTTAAAGAACTTCAGGGAATAAGTCAGAATTCAAAGTTCCAAATGAGTGCAATTATCATGGCACGCCTGTGTGTTCAAACCCTCGGTCCTCCCGGGAGCAGGCTGAATTCACCAAGCAACTTACTTACTAATTAAAGGAAAAGCAAATGTGCGGCGGGAATTCTTGCCTCTCCTTTGCTAACCTTGGGAGAATCACTTCAGCTTTCTCGTCCTCAGTTTTCTCAGCTAAAAAATTAGGGGTGTGTTCATCTTTAGGGCCTTGTCATCTTTACATATCTGTAAATAAGACACAAAGGCCTGCTTTTTCTTTTTTCAAAGACCTGTACCTGACAAATACCTTTGTGGCTGAGATGATAAACTTCAATATTTATGCAGCGATTATTTATTGAACACTTGCTGTGTGCAAGCCACTGGGTGTATAGCAACACCCCTGTTCTTAGGAAGACTAAAGTCTAGAAAAGGGGTTGGAGAGCTTTTTCTGTGAAGGACCAGATAGTAAATGTCTTTGGCCCTGCAGTTCAGTCTCTGTCACTTCTCGACTCCGCCTTCACAATGGGAAAGCGTCTACAGACAATACCTAGAGGAGCGGGTATGACTATGCACAACAAATAAGCACCTGCTTCCCGAAATCAGATGATGGGCCTGATTTGGCCCATGGGTCATAGTCTGTGGACCTCTGACATTCGGTATGCATATAAAAAACAGAATAGAATAGTTACGTTGTGATAACTACTAATGTTGCTGAGATAGATATAAAATCAATGAGACACATAACATTCGCTGACAACTCCAGTATTTCTGATCAAAACAGTCCCATTTTGGACAGGTTTAAATATTGGCTAGGTATTCCCTGTGCCATAGAACCTAAGTATACCAGTTTTTAAAAATCCTTGACTTTAATAAGCAACAAAATGAAGACTAGGAAAACTGTAGATGGTAACACATAATTAATCAGAACAGAGGGGTGCAGGCTTTGCCATGCTAGAGTGTAGGACAGCTTCTGTGAATCAGGGTGAGGAAGAGGCAGCCATGACCTGTCCCCAGGGGAGGGCTGAGGGGCTGAAGAAGGCAGATAGATTCCGCAGGGATAGGTCAGTTTGAAAGTATTATGTAAATATATGGTGTTTGGTTACATATAATTAATTAATCAACAATATTCCTACATTTTTTGCTTTGTTCAATCAATCTTGATTTTAAAGATTTTCTGTAATTGGAAAATGAATCAGAACTAAGAAAAGCAATTTACTCACTTAAAAATACATTTTGGGAAAATCTAAATGCATCTTCTATTTGTTACCAATGAGGAAACGCAGAGACTGAAAAACAAAAAGGTTCATTTGCTTTGTGGTGCCAGACTTCTTGAAAAAAACTACAGCAATTTAAAGAGACTCCTTTGTGCAGAAATGTATTTTCAGATCTATCTGGGAGGTTTATAATTAGCAAAGAAAATAATTTTACTCCCCAGAGACAATTTTGCTGCTTGGTAGCTGAAATGGCGATATTGCCTTACTCTGCAGTCATTTTTGGGTTGTTGCTTTTCTGGAGAGCCGATCTAGTACAGAGGGAGGCTGGCTGGGTCTTCGTCCATGCTTCCCCATGCGGCCTTTCCCTCAAACCTGGTCTTCCTTAGGCTTCTTGGGCTGATGGAGGAAAAAAATAAAGACCCCACTTCGACAATGAGCAAGTGACGTTTAGATGCCCAGTGTGGTAGGCCCTAGCAAGTGAATATATGTAGTGACATTTCACTCCAAGGAAATTGGCATCAGGGCTTTCTGATGTGCGTGAAAGGCAGACAGCTGGGCCCTGTCACAGGGCACAGACCCACCTAATGTACACTGGAATTTTGTCCTCTCCTTTTTCTTCAGCAGTGAACAGCAGGTCACCTAGGATGACCTGCAACTTGTTCCAGAATCTGAAGGCAAAAGGGAAAGAAATGGATATATATTGATTGTCTATTATGGGAGCATTTTATAAAAACTTCCCTCACTTAATCTTTCTAACACCCTATGTGGTAGGAATTATTATACCATTTGCTGTAGGAGGAAATCAAGGCTCAGAGGGGCTAAGCAGGTTAAATAACTTGCTCCAAGTCATGTATCTAATAAGTAACTGACCAGGGATTTAACTGAAGTTCTGACCCCAAAGCTCGCTTCTATTCCACACTGCTTCCAAATAGTTTAATGGGAAATAGTCAAGCTCTTTTACCTATTCAAAGAGAAAAATAGAATTGTAAGCCTAATACAAATCGGAATGTAATGCAAAGCCTTCCATTCACAGGCAGGGAAGGTAAGGGCCTCCACACGGTGGTTCTCGACCTTGGGGGCACCCTGGAATCATTTGGGGAGCTTGTAAAAATGCTGGTGCTTGAGCCTTTTCCCCGGTGATTCTGACTTGACTGTCCTGGGGTGTGACTTGGGCATGGGGACTTTTAAAAAGCTCTGCAGGTGATTCTACTGTGCAGTCAGCCAGGGCTGAGAACCACTGGCCTGCAGAGGTTATGGGACATCATAAGGGTTAATGTTAACGTTCTCTTGCACACTCATCTGGATGTGGTTCATGGGGAATTTGAAAACATAGATAAGTATTTCTGGGACAGAAAAGAGACTCCCTGGAGTTTCTGGTTGCAGCAGCTTTGCATTCAAATCACAGTAAATTTCATGTGAATCCTAATGTTGGTTTGAAGTCCTCCCAGACTATGTGTCTTGGGGACCAATAGAGGTTGATTGTAAATCACTTTAACTATGAATTTGGGATTTTGCTTTATAAGGAAAGCATGATACTTTAATTTAAAAAATGACTAATGTAGTACAGATTCAGGAAGATGCAGAATAAATGACACCAACCTGGAAATTCTTCTAGATTTTTAATCCTGGAAGGAATTTCTAATTTGATAGAATGTAACTATGGATGGAGGGAAATCTCACCTGAATACAGAGAGCATAAAAAAGTCTGACATACCGATTCTCATTATATGGTTTTGTCTAGCTCTTTCGCACAGCTCAACTGGAGGTGATGACAGCTGTGAAAACAAGCTGTCCTTGGATTGGTGGCAGTGGCTGGTACTTTTTAAGAAGAGTGAGTTCTGGTTAGGGGTGTTGTATTTTACAGTTTGTAAAGCGTATTTACATGCATTTTAATGGTAGAGTGATTGCAAAATGGCCCTAATTCTTTACTCTTTCATGTAGACACATCATTTGCAATGTGATTTTTGGATCTGTTTCCCCAGCCTTTGCATCTAGGCTGGTCTTGTGATTTACTTAGCCAGCAGAATGTGGGGTTGAATGAAGTCATGCTTTCATGCTAGTTCTGACCCTTGGACTCAGGAGGACTTGGCATGCTTTCTCTGCCTCTGAAATGGAAACAACTCTGGGGTTGCCTTTTGGAGATGAGAGGCCACAGGAGCGGAGCTAGTTACCCCACTGGTGTTGTATTCGGTCAGCCAACAGCCAGCTGACCACCAGGCACATGCTCAGATGCTTAAAACTGTCCCCTCAAGTCCAGCCAAGATCAGCAGGCTGGTTAGTTTTCTCAGAGATCCAGGAGAAAGAACAAATTAAGTGACTGTGGCAAAAGACAACAGACATGCATCCTCAGGTGACTATAGCAGGAATTATAATAATCCTTTTCTAGATGAAGAGACTGAAGTTCTGGTATTTAGGAGGTATCCCACCATTGTGGAAAGGGTGGGTGCTTTCAAATGATACATATGCTTTCCAAACAAGGAAAACCCCTGGTTTTATATCTTCAAGTTGTAAAACCATGGGATGATTGTTCAAGTTGGCTGAATCTGTTTCCCAGTCTAAAGTGGAAGGTGGCAGGATCTTGGTAGTCAAGTCTCCGCAAAGATCAGAGGAGATAACCTGTGCAAAGGATCAAGGCATGGTGAGTTCTCTGTAAGTTGCAGCTGTGGTGGTGATGAGGCTGGTGATGAGAGCGGCTCGAGATGACATGGCCAGGATGGGTTGGGGGTATGGACCTCTTTTGATTCCCAACTCAGCAGACTGTCTTCTATCTTCTCCTTTTCCTTGTTGCTCTCCGTTTCCTTTTCGCTCTCTCTCCATCTCTGTCTTTCTGGCCCTCACTTCCTCTGATATGTTCTAAGGACTTACTTTATGTTTTCAAGCCACTGTCAGCTCTCCCTAATTTTTTAAAAACCTTGCTGTGTCCTTGAAGTATCTTCTCCTCACCTTGCGTGAAGATGGTTCACCCTTCACAGTGGTTTTTATCTTGTCATGCTCTCAGTTGCCCACCTCTGTCTGTGTATGTGAGAACACAGTTTGATTCTTGCATTTTCACCAGGTTGCAATAAAATTAACTTCTTGGAATAAATCCTTAAGTCCTTTTAAAAATGTTATGTCTGTTTGTTTACTGTTTCTCCACGTTCAGATGATTTCTCTCCACAAACTCCTAGAAACCAGCAAGCAAGGATGTTTAGCAGCACATGGCATGGGTGTGGGTGGTCCGTGGATGCTGCTGACTTGTGAGAGAACGGTAAAGGCAGGAGTTCTCTGGAAGAAAAGCCGCACCGCTCAGGGTCCCCCTGTCTGAAATCTGGGAAAGAAAGGAAATCCATATCCAGATTATTTGCGAAAACAATTATTCAGGACTGCTGATTTCACCAAAATCTGGAGGCATACTATTAATCAAGTTGCCTTGGGAAAGATCATTACTTCTCTCAGATCCCACTTTTAGCATCAAAAGGCAGATGTGTTGCTGGATAAGAAACAGCATTTGTATCAGCAACATGCAGAGTTTAGTGAGCCAGAAATGCCAAGTTTAGTTTACAATCCTGGCCATACTTTTCGTTCTTGAAATTATTAACTCCAGTAACGCTAATAAGAACCAGTCCCTAGCCTTCTGAAGTTGCTGGTCACCATATTTTAGATCAAGCTTTTCTATCATTTCTAGTTTTAACCTGGTGTAACCATTAAAAACATGGTGATTCAACCTATGTTACTGGGTATAATTATAGACCCAGATTGAAAAGATCAGCAATGGTGGATCTTTACACATAACTTTTGAAAACCGTACCTCTGTAAGTATGGCTCACCATGGTTGTACTTTGATTTTCTATTTTCATTTCTCCATATAAGTTACCTTTGCTATCCTTTTAGGTGGCAAAACTGAATGGTATTTTGAGTTGAAAATGATTTAAATGGAATATTTTGGATTTGCTTATATAAGAAAGCGATAGCTAGTACAATAAGCTATTTGAAGAAGGTGAATCAAAACACTCATTTAGGTTGTCATGTAAGATCAAAGCTTTTGTTTTTGTTTGTTTTTACCTTTCTTCCATAATTATTGAACCAAGGCCTTTGATGGCACAGAGCTGGAGGAGTGGCTTGGTAAATAATTACTTTTTGAAAAAACCAGCCGAGAAGTTTAAGTGGATAGAATTTTGAAACCTGAGCATTGGGTGGCATGTGGATATCATTTTGGCTTCACACTCAGTAAAGAAGCCCTTTCCAGCATTCCTTCAGGCAGGCACTGCTGGGACCTTCTGGGGAGGGAGGACTTCCTGCCTGCAGAGGTAGCAGATCCGTTATAGCATTGCGTGTTTTGTTATACAAGTTGTAATTGGCCACTTCATTCCACCCTCCATCGGACACTTCACTTTCTGCTGACTGAATCGAGGGACATATTAGGGGCAGCCTATATTTTAGTGTTCCAATGGCCTTGAACTCAGCTGAAGCAGTGTGGTTGGACATTTAGGAGGCTGCTGTCTGAATTTAATCATAGAATGGGAGTTGAAAGTGGGGTAGGGCTGTCTGCCTGTGGTGGGGCTTGACTTAGTACTAGACAAGTTTGGTGTATTTAGAAACTAGTCTTCATCAACTTTTAAAGGACTGCTTCCTGAGATGAGTTGAACCATAGATTCAGAGCTTTATTTATCTTTCAGAATGTCAGTAGTAAAGGCCTTTCTTTTGTGCCAGCTGCTAATGGAGTTTTCTTCATAAGGCTAAAAAATTGTACATGTAAATACATTCTGAGATAAAGCTTTGAACTGTTTTTAGAAATTACACAAGGAAATCTGAGTACCATATCATTATATAATTTAATTTTTTCTTTGTGTTAGAGACTTGCTAGATATTAATAAATTTTGTATCTTTTTCCTGGGGATATAGGGGACTTTATTTCCCATTATCCCTTGCAGTTGGTTTGGGGCCATATGTTTGGATTTTGTCCTGTGAAATATGGTTGGAAATAATGTATACTACTTGTAGACCTGGTCATAAAACTCATTGTACAATCATCCACATTCTCGTTCCCTTTCAGGAAAAGGCCATGTATTAGGAACGATGATATCAAAAGATGCAAGGAAACCTAATCCCTGAGCCATTTAATTAACTACTTAATTATTCCATAATTATTTTAACATCAAAGCCATTATCATTTTAGTTATGCAATTAAAAGAAAGACCTCTATTTCTTTAATATATTTATATATATAAAATACATAGATATGTATTTAAATTTTGTAGGTGGAATAAGAAATAAAAAAGCATGATAAGTTGGCAATTTTTAAGTATAACATAATTCTAAAGGAAATTACACATGAGATAGAGTAGCAGGGAAAAAGACTTTAAAAGTGTAATATTCGGAGGTTGGACAAATGAAATACTGACAAATTGCCTTTCAAAGATCATTTCGATGTGAATGTTTCTAAATCTTGATTATATGCTCCAGTGTTAAAAATCAATGCTTTTGTTTCAAATACTGAGACAATAATTCCTGAAGGGCCCCGCAGTTTGTTTTCCAATACATCTTAAAAATTGAAAGGAAAACATTAGGGCAGGAAAGCACGTTCTACTGTAATAGATTTTTTCTCTCCATTTACTTCAGTGACATTGCTTCAGCGGAGTGGTCTGAGCAGCCATATACAATATATTATTTTTATAATCTTAATACTTATATTGTAGCTTTTTCTTTCACCAGCTTTTCCCAGATTGATCTACCCTGGTCAATATGACACAAATCTCACGGAGAAATCACAAGATAAATACATTTTCAATTTAAAGCACAGTTTGTCCTGGTCAACAGTTTGTAATGACTAATCTATAGGAACCTTAATTACTCAGTAGAATCGATGTGCTGGCCTGGGACGGTGCCAGGCTTCCTGCTCATCCTCGGCCTTCCACCCACCCAGTTGCTGCCTCTGTTTCGTGACATGTTCTCCTACTTCACTACTTTGAAAGGAAGCATTCTCTGAGTGTTCTCATTTTTGTAGATGCTATGCAGGTTTTTTTTTTTTTTTTTTTTTTTTGTGAGCCTATTGAGTGCAGTTGACCTTTATTACTTTGAAAGCCATATTCATTTTTAGGTTTAATTTATATCTTTCTGCTTTGAATTTTCAGAGACAAGTTGGATAACACTGGGAATGTTTGGGAAAATCTAAAAATTACCCCAGCCAACTTGGCCACTTTCAACTTGCATCATTGCAAAAAAATTATTCTCCTTTGCTGAATCTCTATTTCACTGTCAGGAACTGACAGGAATTACCACTCTTTACCTCCAAGTAGATTATTCATTTTGACATTTGCTTTTAAAATGTTAGAAAAATCTATTATGGCTGATAAGAGGGCTATACAAAAGATAATACGATGCGGAGCTTTGCATCAAGATAACTGGGTGCAAACCCAGACTCTGTCATTTATTGGCAAATCTGGGATGGGATAAACTTCCCACTATCACAGGGCTGTTACAAAGATCGAATAGGATCACGTGGACAGTGATGGTATACAGAAGGGGCTCAGTAAATACTCTCTAACTCTGAAGAAATTAGGTGTGAAACCTGAGTTCTCCTGCAAATGGCAGAGAGCAGTGGAGAGTGACGCAATCCTGTAGGTAGTCAGTTATTCATTTGCTGGGCCAGGGTGAGCTCAAAGTTATGCTGAATAAAAAATTCTGATTTAATTCTTATTTAACCTTAAAAATGGAGAAAGAAAAGAGGGAAGGATCTTTGGACTATTCATTTACTTCTAATTCCACAAGACAATTAGTAAGTCAAAAGTCCTATTAATTCATTCTCTCCTCTGAATATTCTGAGAGTACATCATATTTTGAATAAAAAACAAAATCCATAGCAGGGTCCGCATGACCCTACAAGGTAGGAGGTAGCTGCCTCTGTGCCTCCTCTTTCTCCCCTCTCCTCCTCATTCCGTCTTCCCTAGCCCTTTTGACTGCAGGAGTTCATTCCCAGCTGAAGCCCTTTCATTGCCCTTCCTTCCAGGGAGTACTTTTTCTCCTCCTCTCACATTTTTGCGTGGCTGGACATTTGCTATCATCCAAGTGTTCTCTCCAGTATTACTTCCTCAGTAAGGAATGTCTACAGTGGTCACCTCCAACCCCCATCCATCACCCTCTGTCTCATTAATCTGCATATTTTTTGTACACAGTTATAAAAATATTTTAAAAAGCATTTATAGTTACTTAAAATTATATTATGAATGTATAGTTGTTTGCTGGTTTGTCACTTGTCTCTCTCGCTAAAATGTACGTTCCGAGAGAGCAGAGGATGCCGTTTTGCTCGTTGCCATCCCTTGGATCTGCGGCAGGCCTCAGCATAAGCCGGCACTCAAAAGCATTTGTTGCCCAAATAAGTTTACCTTCTTATTATCTTAGGCACTGGGATATTGTTTACTGTGTGAGAACACATTAAAGGGTCCAAATGTTATGAACTCAGAGGTGGACATGCATAGCTAGGTACAGTTGAGATCTTTCTTAAGGAGGATACCTTTAGAAATACTGAATTTCCTGCTGGTAAAGAGAGGGAGGTTATAGGAGGGAGATGTTGACTTGGGACCTTGCAATCACTTTGGGCACCAAGGGCCACCTGGGAATTGGAAAAGACTTTATGGTTTTTGTGGCAGTGCTCAAGACGTTGTGACCATCAGGCTCTGGGGCAGAGAGAATCTGGGGCAGCAGTCTCCCTTACTGGCCTTGATAAGAGTGAGGACAGGAGACAAAGATTCACTGAAATGACACTGGGGAAATGTTTCATTTGTGAAAGCTACTGAAAGGGACCTGCCACAAGGATTCCTTGTGCTGCCACACTGGCCCAAGACTGGCCTTGTGATTCTGTCCTGCACATGGACACTGACTAGTTGCACGCCCTCCCCACACTGTGCTGTCCTCACATTTTTGAAACCTTATTTGTGGCCTCTCTACCTGTCCCTTTATGATATGTTATTCTTTTATTTTAAATTTGTTTAAACATTTCATATTCTTTGCAAGGTAATGTATGCCTAAGGTAGCTCAAATGATATAGAAGAGCTTTTGATAAAAAGCAGCTGGTTCCTGCCCCATGTACCTCTTGCCTCAGTTCTATTTCCCTGAGGTCAAATCTTTTATTTGTATTTTTAGTTCTTTTGATGTTTAATGGCGAAACTCTAGAGTAGTCCTGTGTGATAAAACTATAATATGAGGCACACAGATAATTTAAAATGATCTAGTAGCCACATTAAAAAAATAAAAGTACACACGTAAAACTTATTTTAATAAAACGTTTTATTTTACTCAGTATATCAAAATACTATTTCAGGATATAATCTAGTAGATCTTATTAATGAGCTATTTTACAATTTTATATTGTTTTCAAAATCTGTTGTGTATTTCATCCTTGAAGCACATTTGAGTTTGGGTTAGACACATTTCAAGTGCTCAACAGCCAAATGTGGCTGGTGGCTACTGTATTGGACAGTGATATTCCAGATTATATTTTTGATTTATAATATACAGTGTCTATTTATATACATTATATATAACTTCTTGTTGATATGAAAGATAAGGCTGTATCTATACTACTCTCTTTTCCTATTCTCTTCCTAGTGTTTTTTAAACATACACATGTGTGTATCTATATATAATTTATAGTTGTAATTTCAGTTGTTTTGTTGGTTACTTGTGTAACTTTAAATAATATACCTAAAACTCTATTTCTGATTCTTCATCTTCCATAATATTTCAATCTTTTGACCCCTCATTGTGTGATGCTACCATTTCTACCACATTCTGGGCTCTTCCTCCCTCTCTCTCTGTTCCACCTGTTGTCAGCCACACTCATAAAGAGCCCAGGTTGTCAATATTTACAACTGATACTGCCAACCATGGGTTTTAAACTTTCTAAAAAATTCTGTAGACAGGGAGTGTAATTTTGATTAGTATTGATGGAGACATAGACAGCTGGAACTTGATCTACCTAGAGCTGAGGACCAAATGGAAAAGGAGTTTCCTTTCTGTTGGCCAATAAATTATGTACCAATGGTTTTTGATAAAGGAATGAAGTATCAGATACTAATTTGAACTGGGACTATTATTATTTTATGAGGCCATTCCTGGAGATTAAATATAGTAAGGAAATAGAATGACATTTGACATGTAAATGAGTCTTCCTCCTTCTGAAAAACTGGTTCTTTATGGATCAGGTTCTTTATGTTCTCTAAAAGACCAAATGCCAAGAGCCCAGAGTCAAGGGAAACACAGAATCAAAAATGTCTTGTGTGTTTTAGTGGTATTCGGGGCTGATGCCATTCACAGAAAAGTTACTTTTCTTTAGATCAGAATTTAATGTATTAAAAACATAAACTAAAAGTATTTTTAATTGAACTGTTACCTTCAAGTCCTAATTACTATTATTCTATTTATGAAACTAGTAAATGTTACCAAGCCCTTTAAAAGAGTTTATTAATTTGATGAATTATAGTTTCTTAAATATTTTATTTTATTTTGTTTATTTTTTTTAAATTTATTTTTAGAGACGGGGAAGGGAGGGAGAAAGAGAGGGAGAGAAACATCAATGTGTGGTTGCCTCTCATGTGGCCTCTACTGGGGACCTGGCCTGCAACCCAGGCATGTGCCCTGACTGGGAATCAAACTGGCGACCCTTTGGTTTGCAGCTCGCAATCAATCTGCTGAGCTATACCAGCCAGGGCTTATTTTTTGAATGTATTTTATTGATTATGCTATTACAGTTGTCCCATATTTTTGTCCCATTTATTTCCCTCTGCCCTGCACCTTCCCTCCCACCAGCATTCCCCCACCTTAGTTCATGTCCATTGGTCGTACATATAAATTCTTTTACTTTTCCATTTCCTATATTGTTCTTAATCTTCCCCTGTCTATTTTGTACCTACAATTCCTGCTTCTTATTCCCTGTACCTTTTCCCCATTCTCCTCCCTCCTCCTCCCCACTGATAACCCTTCATGTGATCTCCATTTCTGTGATTCTGTTCCTGTTCTAGTTGCTTACTTTGTCTGTTTTTGCTTCTTTTTTCCCCCAGGTTCAGTTTGATAGTTGTGAGTTTGTTGTCATTTTACTGTTTATATTTTTGATCTTCTTTTTTTTATTAGCTATGTCCCTTTAACATTTCATATAATAAAGGCTTGGTGATGATGAACTCCTTTAACTTTATTATCTGGGGAGCACTTCATCTGCCCTTCCATTCTAAATGATAGCTTTGCTGGATGGAGTAATCTTAGATATAGGTCCTTGCCTTTCCTGACTTGGAATACTTCTTTCCAGCCCCTTCTTGCCAGTAAGGTTTCTTTTGAGAAATCAGCTGATAGTCTTATGGGATCTCCTTTGTAGGTAACTGTCTCCTTTTTTCTTGCTGCTTTTAAGATTCTCTCCTTATCTTTAATCATGGGTATTGTAATTATGATGTGCCTTGGTGTGTTCCTCCTTGGGTCCAACTTCTCTGGGACTCTTGGACTTTCTGGAAGTCTATTTCCTTTGCCAGATTAGGAAAGTTCTCCTTCATTGTATTTTCAAATAAATTTTTAATTTCTTGCTCTTCTTCTCCTCCTTCTGGCACTCCTCTATGATTTGGATGTTGGAATGTTTAAAGTTGTCCTGGAGGTTTGTAAGCATCTCCTCATTTTTTTGAATTCTTGTTTCTTCATTCTGCTTGATTGAATGTTTATTTCTTCCTTCTGGTCCAAATCATTGCTTTGAGTCCCAGTTTCCTCCCTATCACTGTTGGTTCTTTGTACATTTTCCTTTATTTCACTTTGCATAGCCTTCACTTCTTCTATTTTGCGACCATATTCAACCATTTCTGTGAGCATCCTGATTCCCAGTGTTTTGAACCCTGCGTCTGGTAGGTTAGCTATCTCTTCGTCTCTTAGTTCTGTTTTTGGAGCTTTGATATATTCTTTCATTTGGGCCATATATTTTTTTTTCATTTTGGTGCACTGGTCTGAATGAATGTTTCTTCTTTAACTCCTTGGTTGCCAGTTTGATTTTCTGAAAGTTCTGGTTATTTTTTATTTTTAAATTTCTTGTTGTCCTTCTTTTGGTTGTGGGAGGAGGTGAAGTATATCTACCTATGCCTCCATCTTGGCCAGAAGTCCAGTTTCTTAAATATTTTAAACTTTAGTGGCTTTGCTTTTCTTAATAACTAAATTCTTATATCATGTAAATTACCTCTAAGTACTTAAAATGTTCTAGTTAATTTAATAAATAAAATCTATATATATTATAAATCTCAAGTAATTTTATATATTCTAATAGTATATACAAACATAGGCAAATCCACTTATTCCTTTGAACTAAAACCGTAAGTCTAAAAATCAATTATTCAATTACAACTTTTGTTCAATTACATATTTTAATCTGTTAGATGCTTTAATGTACCAGATTTTCTAAGCAATTTGAAAATATCAGTACCCTATTTTTGTTTACTTTATCATCTCTATTTTTCTGCCAATATTTTGGACTTATAGACCCCTGATTCACTGAGGATAAGGTTACCATCTTGAGCAAATTGGGGTTACTTCTCACCTGGCTGAGAAGGCTAATTGACTAGAGATTTGGGGCTGAGGCAAGAGCTTGGACTGCAGACATTCAGAGGGGTTTTCCTTAGACATTCAAGGAAACTTGCCCAAAACCCTGCTTTATAAATGCCATTTGTTTTGCAGCCTAAGTCCCTGGAGTCCAAGTTAAGACATTCTTAATTCTTATGTGATATATTTCACCTTTATTGTTTCATTTGCATAGATGAAATTCTGTAACTCTTACCTAGGTTACTTTATCACTACCTGGGAATCAATGACCAGTTTACATTTTGAATTAAATCTTAATTTTTTTTCTGCATCTTCCCTCACTGGCAGGGCCAGGACTCATAGGTATTTATGTGCATTCTATATGTCGCATCTTTTCCTGGCTCTTCAAGTCACATACTAAGTTCATGTTAACGATAGGAGATAGTTGTTACGGTTTTTGTTTTGTTTTCAGCAATTTGGAAGTCATGATTTTCTCTGTATATCCTGAAACTGGCTGCTTTGTTGGACCTTGCAGTAGAACTTTCAAGGAAAAAGAGCTATCATTCAATTGAACTGGAAGCCTGAAAGAACACTGAGCCCCCGGGGATTCAGATGCACAGTCAGAGGCTGGAGGGATGCTGCAGAGGTGCATCTGCTTTGGGAGAAGATGGGGGTTATAGCTCCCAATGTCCCTTAAGCTCTCATAAATAAGAGTAGGAAACAGGATACAACAATGTTAGGTTCCTTATTTTTCTGCCTCTTAATCCCAGCGTACGCTACTATTAGTTATCACTCGAGTTACTGATTTACACCAGGTCATGAGATGTTACCATCTCTAATGAGAATAGGAGATCCTACCATTGCTATCCTAGTATTACTTCTGGTCTATTACTCACTACTCTCAGTTGAGGGGAAAATAGCTAATTTCACTCGTCAGCATATGAAATATTCCTTGGGTTACACTTCCCCAGGGGACAGATTACAGGACTCCGAAATGCTTTCTGCTCATCTCTGCACCTTCCCTTCCTGCACGTGGCATCCATGGGCTTCTTCCCTGTACTCGTGTGTAGGTAAGGCAGGCTGGGCAT
The DNA here is from genome assembly GCA_039655065.1 of Glossophaga mutica. Taxonomy (NCBI): domain Eukaryota; kingdom Metazoa; phylum Chordata; class Mammalia; order Chiroptera; family Phyllostomidae; genus Glossophaga; species Glossophaga mutica. The sequence goes on from CM077308.1 coordinate 144,486,578, forward strand.
GCTGTCAAGACAGTTTGGTAAGTAGATGAGGCATCTGCTCACATAGCTGGTCATTCTAGAATTAAGGCAACAGGCAGGAGCAAGCCTTGTTCTTCATTCCACCTTTACTAGAGTTGGGTCTTTGGGCACTTGCCCAATTATTGATAAAATTGGTATTTCTTTTTCACTTGGCTTTTGGTTCTTATGAATATGTATATTTCTTTTGGTTGAGAATCCCAGAGTGATAGATGGAGAATAGGAAGGATTTAAAATGCTGCTTTAAGTCCCTACAAGTACTCATATTCAGAAGATTAAGCTACCTGCCTTGGTCATACAAACTAGTAAGTGATCAAATATACGAGGTCTGCCCAGCAAAAGCCTAGCCATTGTTAATTCAACGAGACATGGTTGGTTTACATGACATTGATGTAACCTGGCAGCCAAGGAGAGTGGACTGGAATGCACATGTGTGAACGAACAATGATGACTTTACTGTACTAGTCAGTGGGGGTGGTAGATGAGTGAGCATGTGCACTGTGTGGCCATCACATTCAAAATGAGTGAACGAGTAGAGCAATGAATCTGCATCAAATTTAGTGTTAAGCTTGAACATTCCTCCACAGAAACTGTTCAGAGGTGATGTGATGAGTGAAGCACAAATAAAATTGTGGCAGGAATGCTTCAAAGATGGTCGAGAATCTGTTGAAAGTGATCCATGTTCTGGAAGGCCTGCCACAAGCAGAACACCTGAGAATGCTGAACTGCAACTTCAACTGAGAATGTATGGGCTGCAATCACCAAAGATCGGCAACTGATGGTGTGAGAACTAGAAGCTGATCTGGTGGTTCTAAAAACTACTGTGTCTGAGATTTTAATTCAGGATCTGGGTATGAAACATGTTGGGGAAAAATTTGTTCCACAGCGTCTGCTACCAGAGCAGAAGGAACATTGTGCTGCAGTTGCTAATGATGCTGGGAGAACTGTGTGAGGTCTCAAGGTGCCTACTTTGATGAGGCATCATTGTCCTATATGCAGTGTTTCTTGTATCTTGTATCATCTTCAATAAATGTCTCTATTTTTCATATTACATGGCTGGATACTTCCTGGACAAACCTGTGTTTGATCTGGGTTCAAAACCAGGATGCATGTACTGCTGCCTCACTAATCCTGCACCAGGGCAGATTTTGAACAGGGAATGATCATGAGCACCACACGTGGCTGCTGCTTCTTAGGGGCTGTCAATCATGCTGTAGACATGTAGTAATTCAGTGGTTCCCAACCTTCTTGGTATCAAGACCCCGTTACACTTTTAAAATGATTGAGGATTCCAAAGAGCTTTTATTTATGTGGGTTATTATCTTTTGGTATTTACTGTATTAGAAATTAGCACTGTGAAAATTTTATAAGACAGAAGCACACATTCCCTTATTCCTTGGAGTGATGAGGTTATCACATGTCATGCAGCCTCTGGAAAACTCCACTGTACACTCATGGAAGACAGGAGTGAAAAATATGTCTTATTATTATGAAAAAACTTCTGATCTTATAGTCCCTTGAAAGCACTGTGAGAATCTCCAGGGCCTCCTATTACATTTCTAAAACCACTGCAGTAACTGATTTGAGAGCAGGTGGGCTGGGGGGACGTTCAGGGCTCTCAGCGCAGTGCTGGAGGCTGTGGGGAAGACTCCTCCAACAGAAGCCCTCAGGGGCATTCGGTGTTCCTCTCACCTGCTAATCTTGGTGGCCTGCTTTTGACTCTTAACAAGCCCTGACCCTGCCATAGCGTCCCCTGCTGTGGGTGGAGAGTGTGTGTTCAGGTATGTGAACACGCACATGGGCACTTCTGTGCATCTGCCAGTGACCTCTGCTTCTTGGCATTCTGGGGACATGTGAGCAGGTGAGAGTCTAGCTTTGGCAAGCTACTCAGATTGTGTGTTCATACATTAATTTACACACACACTACTTTTTTCTTTTAACTTGAGGAGGGTGTGCCATTTTCCTGCTTTTCGTGAAGATGCTGTATGGTTGCGGGCAGCTCTGCAGCGACGTGGCTGGCCATGCTCTTGTGGAAGATTGTCCTATTGTCAGTTTGCGTGGAATGGTGTGGAATGTGGAGATATGAGCATTGGGCAGGTCTGTTAAAAGGAATCCAGCTCAGAAAAGTTAAATTAGTTAGGACGATTTACATTTGTCAAGTGACCTCTATTGATTGCTCAATAGTTCCTGCAGGTTAGTTGAATTGCTAAACTAATATGGAACATAAATTTGGGAATTCCCTGCCAATCGCAAGTTTGCTTTCTCACCCTTAAATTTACATTACCCTTTAGCTTTTCCATTTGACAACATGTATAATTTATTACCAAAGATTTTCCCATGGTTAACCTGTTTGCAGTTAGCCCTAAGGGACTTCTGCTTTATATCCACTCATGAATCTTAAAGACATTTTGCTTGTTTCAGTTTCCTACTCAAAGGGAAATGTGGCCCCTGCGGGGGCACCACTTATCTGCAGTGACCTTCACGGCTCAGTGAGTGACCTGAGGATGAATGAAAATTGAGAGGAGCTCCATATTCCTTCCAGATAAGCGGCCTATTTGAATGGCAAGTTTGGCTTTGTAAATACATTCGTATACGCTCTCCACTTGCCTTTGTGTCCAGTCACTATGCCTGCAACTGGGTTTTAGGGCATGCTGCAGGAGTAAGCAAAAGCAGGAAAGTTGTGAAATCTAGGTAGTATGCCATTTTAATCAATTAAGTGATATTGAAAAATTGTCGCTGTATTTCTTGGCTTGTAAAAGTGGAAGCCTGTTGTGGAGAAGAGTTTTATTTTATTGTATGAAGAAAGCATGTAGCTTGTATTTGCATACATGTAATTATTTTTGCATTGATTAATATTGAGGAGCAGATGCATACTTTATTCCTCTGCTGGTTGCAGAGGAGGTGTACAAAGAAGGCGACTGACTGTGTTCCCCAATGAGCAACTGTAAACCGTGTGCAGGTAGGGACCAGAATTTTCCACATAGCTTTTCTCCACATTCATGTACCATATTATAAAATATACCAATCAGTGTGTGTTAAATGAAAATAAAAGAATTAAAGCTAGTATGATCCTTTCCTATAATTGTCTATATACAGATATGCAGAAGTGCTGGAGAGTTCTTACATTTGGATTTGTGGCAGAAGACCCCAGATTTTCCCTGTGGCCCGCATCTATGAGTGTGGCTTGAGAGTCTTTGTGATTGTCTGCACCTCTGAGCTTCTCAGTGCAGAGCAGACCTACCTGGGGCTTTTCATTTGGAAGAGACTTTGACCATGCCTGGAAGGCAGCCCTTGGTTTATATGCTTCCTAGTCACATGACTTAACTCCAGTGTTATGGCCTGCACTATGCCTCCACTCCCAATACTTATTGTGAAGCCCTAACTCCAATGACTGTATGTGGAGACAGAGCTTTTAAAGAGATGATTAAGGCTGAATGAGATCATGAGGGAGGGGCTCTGATCTGAGAGGACTGGAATCTTTATAAGGAAAGCGTCTCCAGAGTCAGGCATGTGCCCAGGAAAGGCCATCTGCAATCCAAGGAGAGGGTCCTCAGGAGAAAGTAAACTTACCCACGTTTTGATTTTGGACTTCCAGCCTCCAGAACTGTGAGAAATGAATTTCTGCTGTTTGAGCACCCCCTTGTCTGTGATGCTCTGTTCTGGTGGCCCTTGCTGACTAATACATCCAGCAAGGAGGGCAGTTGTTTGAGGGCCTTGGAGAGAGTATACTATATTCAAATACAAAAGTAAAGTATTAATCCATTTGTCTGTGGACCTTTTTTTTTTTTTTAATCTCTATCATTATGATTTTACTGCATTTATAGCCAAGAGGAAGGAGAAATGGGCTTGCATTCATTACCCAGTTACTTTCACTCTGGCCCACAGTCCCTTTCGCAGCCTTGTGCGGTCCTCTTCTCATCCTTTTGGCACAGAATGCAGGCTGTCTGGCTTTGGTACCGAGTGCGGAGTATTATTTGCCAGCATAAGTGGTAGCGGGAGGAGGCAGGAATTCAGGGATTACAGGCAGAAAGGTACTGTAAAAGGTGATTCTCTTCTCTTTCTTTGGAATGTCACATCCTATGTATCAGCCCATTCTTATCTCACATGATGTTTTCCCACAAAACCTTCCCATATCCTAATTTTTCCTGAGAACATCTTGATAGAAATTTAAACTCTTGGAGTAGATGATGGATGTTTCTAAAAAGCACAGATAATTCTGTATCAAATGCAGCAGAAAGTACCCTTAAATACCCACAGGATGTTATATTGGAAGTTCAGGTTGAGGTGCCATGTTGCTGAAGATACCGGATGCCAGCAGTTAGTTATCAGACAACAGTTGCAGCTTTGGTTCCCAGGAACTCACCCGCACCAAACGTTTTTGAGAGGGTTGGGTTGTTGGAGATGAAAGTGGGCTGTGCAGAGAATTTCCTTGGAGAGAGTCTATTGCATTCACACTCTGCATCCCCCAAAGCCACTAAACAATTCCTACGCAGTGTTTAGAAGGACCACATCTGCTTTAATCTTACATTGTCTAGTCACCCTTTGTTAAAATGCCTGCATGAAGCCATTTGGCCATTATAAACTTCAAGTGAATTATTTACCAACTATGGTTTGTTTCCAGTAAGTGTTGTCTTCATACTGAAAAATTTTACAAAAAATTTATGACTCTAAATCAGCTCCAAGGTGAGTCAGCTATATACACTGGAATATCATTACCATATAACTAGCAGCTTGATTATAGAGTGGTCCAACCTGCATATTTGACAGGCCACCAAATATCTGTTTAAATTGAGTGTCAAGCATACGTGCATGCCTTGTTATATGGCTTTGTTGGTGAGGAATGTGAGAATCTTCCCAGAAAGCTGCAGTGAGTTTCCGCACCAAGTTCTGTGTGTCCTCTGGTGCCGTGCGCATCGCGGATGTGGAGACCACTCGTTCCAATAGAGGAAAGAACAGGGCTTTTCTTGGTATGTTGTGAGTGTTATGGGTTGAATTGTTCCCCCCCCAAATTCATATGATGACATCCTAACTCCTGGAACTCAGAATGTGACCTTGCATGAAAATAGGGTTATTGCTCCTATAATTATTTAAGATCAGGTCATACCAGAGTAGGATGGGCCCCTAATCCAATGTGAGTGGTGTTTTTATGAAAGGGGAAGTTTGGACACAGAAACATGCGCTTGGGAAGAATTTCACATGAAAATGAAGACAAGGATTGGGGTGATTCTTCTACAAGCCAAGGAATTCCAGAGATTGCCAGCAGACCACCAAAAGCTAGTGGAGTGGCACGAAACAGACTCTTTCTCACACCCCTCAAAAGGAACCAACCCTGCCGACACTTTCATTTCAGACTGTTAGCCTCCAGAATTGTGAGACAATACATTTCTGTTGCTTAACCCGCCTAGCTTATGGTATTTTGTTACTGCAGCCCTCAGAAACTAATACACTGTGTTTGCAACGTGAGCAAAGGCAGTCATGAAGGAATGTCTTCTAGGACTGTGGACTTCTTTCATCACTTTTCACTCATCTGTTGCTCTTATCCCAGTACCTCATTTTTCCTTTCTCAGTAGAGGAATTGTGTAAAGCCTCTAGTGTCTAGAACAGGTAGTTTTTGATAGATTAATTTGGCTTAGGCATGCAAATATTTTACCAAATGGCCAAAAAATTTGAGAAATTTCAGGATGCATGAATACATTTTTTGTAATCGCAGAAGTAAAGGCAAACATTGTCTATACCTGGTCGTCATTTTAGCACAGCTAATGTGGAGATGAAAGACAGCAAAGCTACAGTTAACCAGAATGCTGGCTAGGAAATGATGTCGGAATGGAGGATCTTAAGTGTTATGTATAGGTGGATGTGTTTTGTTCTATGAATAATGAGAGCTACAAGTAACTTCAGAGAGGGACTGACCTGATCACTTATTTAAAACTTTATTTTGAAATAATTATAGATTCACAGGAAGGTGCAAGGAAATACACAGGGAGGTCCCATGCACCCTTTACCCAGCCTCTCTTAATGGGAGCGTCTGGCGTAACTATAGTATCATATGAAAACCAGGAAATTTCAGCAGTTAATCTATACCCTTATCTCATTTGTGTGTGTGTATAGTGCTATGAAGTTTTATTACATGTGTAGCATTGTCTCATACACTCAAGATTCCTAACTGTATCATTCCACTAAGACTCTCTCCTGTTACCTGTTATCGTCTCACTCACCTCCTCCACCCATTCCTACCTCCTGGCAACCACTAATCTGTTCTTCATGTCTATAATTATGGCATTTCATAAATGTTGTGTAAATGGAATCGTGCAAAAGACATCCTTTTGACATTGGCTTTTTTCACTCAACATAATTCTTGAGGTTCATCTAAGCTGTTGACTGTATCAGTAGTTATTCTGTGCTACAGTTTGTTCAACCAATCACTTATTGAAGGGCACTTGGGTAGCTTTTGGCTATTGCAAATGAAGCTGCTATGCCCTTCATGTGTAAGTTTCTGTGTGAAAATAAGTTATTATTTCTCTGGGCTATATACCCAAAAGTGCAATGGTTGGATTAAATGGTATAAGTCCACCTTTAGTTTTAAAACAAAATGTCAAACTATTTTCCAGAGTGGTTCTACTATTTTACATCTTCACCAGCAATTGTTTCTCCGTGTCCTCACCTAAATCTGATTTTTTTATTTTAGCCATTCTGATGGGTGTAGTTTTATCTTACTGTAGTCCAAATTTGCAATTTTCTAATGGCAAATGACATTGAACACCTTTCCATGTGCTTGTCATCTATGTGTCCTCTTCCATGCAATGTCTGTGCATGTGTTTCGACCATATTTGAGTTGGATTGTGGTTTTTCTAGTGTTAAGTTTTGAGAGTTCTTTATGTATTCTAAATACAAGTCCTTTGTCAGATACATGACTTGCAAGTACTTCCCCCCCCTCAGTCCATAGTTTGTCTTATCGTCCTCTTGATAAGATCTTTTTCAGAGCAATAGTTTTTAATCTTATCAATGTTTCCTTTTCTGTATTGTAATTGTGGTGTCGAGGGAATTGTGATCAGTTCTGTATCCTCGAATGTGGAGGATGAAAAGGAAGAAGGAAAAGGATAAAGAGAGCACTGAGCGTGGGGAGAGGTAGATACTCGCAAGGCCAGGCCAATAGTCCAAGTGAAAAGGCAGTGCTGCTGTAGCTGGAGAGAAGCAATGGACAGTTCTCTCAGGTAGTAAACATCATAGGACTTTGTGGTCAGTCATACATAAAGGGTGGGGACATCAGGTGACATGTGGGGTTTGTATTTACATAGCTGAATGGATAATTTTGCAGTTAACTGGAGTTATTCCACTGGAGAAGAACAGGTTTGGGAAATGGCTCCAGGATGACCAAGACTGGACTTTAGACACAGAGAGCACAGGGATACTGTGGAATATTTCACCTCGGGTGGGCAGTGAGATAGACGGGCAGTTAGGTAGATGGACCCAGACCTCAGGTGAGTGTCCTAAACTGAAAACACAGACCTGGGAGTAACTGACAGTCAAGTGTGCTTGAGACCGTGAGAATGATCAGGATTGCCTGGAGAGAGACGGGCTGAATCTGCTGTAATTGCGCATGTGAAGTCAGAAGATGGGGGGGGGGGGGGTTTACTGAACCATGTAGAAAACCTGGAAACTGGTCAGAGGCTGAGAAATTCCAGGTCCTCTTCTGGAAATCTGGGCAAGGAAGACTCTTTCAGTGTCTCCCTTTGGAAAATAGATTCAGGGAGTGATTCTAATTTATTTTTAATTGAGTTGTTTAACTTTAAACGTATGAGGGAAAGGTCACCAGATAGGTCCCTGACTTTTACCTCCAATATCGCTGCATCTACGTATACCCCATGAGGTAAATCAAACAAAATAAAAATCTTAAGAAAAGTAATAGCTAATGGAAATAGGTATTTGAAGATCAGCTTTTGATCAGCATGTACCTCCTGAGCCTTTAATTTTTAAAATGCTCAAGCACAGCTATTCATTTTCGCACTGTGAGTGAATGAAAGGGGAAGATTGGAGTTCTCTTAAAAAGAAAGACTGCTGCCTGTGGTCTTGTCAAATAATAGCACTTTGTTCCTAGGCTGGAAACCTCCCCAGCCCTTAGGTCCACAAAGCTATGCTAGAGGAAAAGGGAACAGGCAGGATGAAGGTACCTCACTAGGTTTAAAAAGAATTTGGGGAGGGTAAAAAAGCCTTAAGTGTGCTGGAAATTAGACAGCTGGCTTCACCAACATGGCAGGTCCTCGCAGTGACTGTCGCAAGCCCACACAGCCTCCTCCCCAGCGTGCATCCCTGCCCTGGGTCCCTCACACAATATTCCCTTGTGTGCCTGGCTCCGCTTCCTCCCCAACAGCACATGCATGGGTTTCCACCTGGCTTTCTTTGCTGTCAGGCTGAAAAGAGTCTTTGGTCAGAGGATCAAAACTGCTCTTGAGTATGACACCTTAAAATGCAAAAAGGTGGTGATACAGTGTGAGCAATCTGCTTGCAGGCTGTGCAGGTCTCCAGGTGGACTGCAGGGGAAGCAGAGATGCATGCTATGGCCAGCAGGTGGCAGCGTGGGCACGTGGCAAGGCCAATGGAGGGAACCCATTCCTGAGGACCAGGACCTCTGGGAGCTGGTTCTGCACATCTCTGAAGGTAGGTTTCCTGCACCCGACATCCTACCTTTCAAGTTCTTGGTAGATTCCATTTGATAATTTACAGAAGCATCACTTGTCTCTCTTCTGTCCAGTGGCTTGTTTTGGAAAGCTGAGCTCTTTTTTGATAAATGAGCAACTTACAAAAGCTGAAGGGATATAAAATGCTTGGTAGCCGTTTGAGGGCAAGTGTTTGTCTGCCTGAAGCACTCCCATGGCAGAATGATCAAATAAGGACAAGGCTGTGGTTTTGATCTCTGCAGAGGCCAATCAGCTTTGTTCTATTGTGCGGCCAAGTGCTTCACTTTAAATGTATTTAACCACTCTGAAATGTGTCTTTTGCATATGGGGGTCAATGCTGAAGTGTTCCTCAGCCAGAGAAAATCACTAGGGTTAAAAAAAGAAGGTTGGCCTTAAAATCATGCAGACTTAGGCCCTGCTCTATCACTCAGTGGCTGTGTAAGCGCAGGTATGTTAGTCTCTGAATCTTCCTGTCTCTATGGGTTTTGTGTGAGGGTGATAGACAATGTAGGTGAAGTACGTGGCACTCTCTAAGTGCTCAGTCAAGGGTAGCTAGAAATAATAATGATGTTAGAATCCACTTACGGTTTCTACGACAATTTACCTGGATTCTTTGCACACCGAGGACAACGTAGTTTTGTTCTTATGCCCTTTGAACACACAGGCAACCTCTTGGCTTCAGTGGACCACCCAGTGAGAACCTTATCTTTTATCCCTTTGCTGATCTCAGGCTGCTGGAAGGGGTCTTAGGTTGCGGGGGTCTGGGAGAGAAAGCACAGGTTAAGTATGCATTGTTCTCACATCGTATCTTTTTATAGCCAAATATAAATAACCTTTGGATGAGAAGTTGTTCTCTCTGCCTGCAGAACTATTAACAGAATAGGAGGTGCACAGGTCAAGTGACTTCCCCAAGGGAAGAGCACCTAGATCCCCTGTCCTCTGATCATTCCCATGCGTTTGTTTAGGTGGCACCCCACCTTCTGTTTCATTCCGCAAGCCCCGTAAAGGCCTGTGCCACGGTCCTCCTTCTCAGTGGGTGGCCCCACCATCCATCCAGGTACCTAGGAGTCACACTTAACATCTCATTTCTCAGCTTTATTCAGAAACATCTCTCAGAGCTGTCCATGGCTCATCATCGGTGTCACCATCCCTCTTGTCCATGTCGTCCCCATTTCTTCTGGGTTTCCGCAGTGAACTCCCAGCTCGCATACTGGCACTCGCTCCATCCCATCACCAGTCTCTTCTCCACTCTGAAGTTAGTGTGTTGTTCTCTCTGCTCAAAAAACCCAGTGGCTCCCATTGCCCATGGGATGAAGATGAAACTCCCGACATTATTCACAATGTCGTGCCCAGCCTGACCGCCACTGCCCTTCCTACCCGTGGACACTGTCTATGCTCTTCACTCCTCATTTCAACCTATTAACACCACCAATCTTTGGATGTCTCAGCTGAAACGTTGCTTCTTAGGAATAGTCCTTTGACCTGACCAATTAGGCAAAGTAATAATGAACCAGCAAATCCTTATGTAGTAGTTATTGGTACCAGTCCTCTCTGTATTACCTAACTCACTTAATCCTCATCACCGCCCTATGTGGCAGATACTACCTTTACCCCTTTCTTAGAGGTAAGTACCCAGCAACATAATGGAGTAAGTACACTGACTTGCCCAAGTCATCTACCCAGCTAGTGGGTAGGGCCTGGGCCTGCTGGCTGCAGAGTCTGTGCCCAGGCCCCGCCTTCCCTCCGCTGTTGCAGGCTTTCATGGTGCAGCCTCTTCTGCAGCTCCAGCTCCAGGCACATGCTTGCATTGGTTTGCGTGTTGGAGCTTTCATACGCCTGAAGAGACTTCAAGCTCTGTGAGTGTGAAAACATGTTTTCTTTAGCTTTTTCTCATAACCTCCGCAGGCAAACATATTTTCTGGCACACAGCAGGCCAAGGGTCCCACCCATGGCCAGGTCTGAGGAGGGGGAGTACCGAGTGGGCTGTGAATTTGCACTGTCTGACTTCAGAGCTCAGGCTCGTTGCCTCTTCTTGCCCTTCGTAGCTTCCCTTTATTTCCCTTCTCCTGACGTTTTTCATGCCTCTCTTCTTCTGGAAAAGGCCTTCTTCAGTATCAACAGGAAAGCAGGCTGATGGCCTGTCAAGAGTGAGGTGGGATGCAAAAGATACAGCTTAGTGCCGATCTTACTTTACGAACTACTCAATCTCACCACTTGATGATTGCAAACATTTTAGGTATATTCCAGTACGTTGAAGCTTTGTATTTGTCACAGCGTTATCTGACGGCAGGGCTTCTCTGTTTTTATCTGCAGGTTTAGGAGTACTTTACCTTTTTATTTTTAATCTTTTTTATTTAAGTATAGTTGTTATACAATATTATGTTAGTTTCAGGTGTACAGTATCGTGACTCAGCATTTGTATACCTTACAATGCCATTCCCTGTCTGAGTTGAGAATCAGTTCTCACCATGCAAACTTATCACAATATTATTGACTGTATTCCCCTTCACCCTTTTTATCCATCCCACCCTAACTTTACCTTTAGGAGTTGATCTTTCTGCTAGATGTGGGGGTGGAGGCAGTCTTCTTTGCTGTGCTGGGAACACACAGAAGAGCGACCCTGGTGTCAAGTAGCTCACAGTCTTGCAGGGAGATATTGACATGTAAAGGGATGCTGCAAAGCAGTGTATCATTTGGGTGGAGGCGGGAGTGTGCTGGGGGCAGAAGGGCAGGGGCCGCAGGAAACCCTCCCAGAGACATCTGCTTTCAGACATTTGTGTGGGTTCCTGGCTTCCTGCTTGGACTAAGGTTCTGTCCTCCTGGAGTTTACAATCTAGAAGGAAAGAAAGTCATTAACTAAAAAAATGCACAAATACGTTAATACACCAAAAATAATTATAGCGTATGATTCATATTATGAAGGAAAAGAACAGGGTACCTTGAGAGAGAACATGTTCTGTTTGAGGAGCCGGGAAAAGGACCCTGGAGGAAGTGGCCCTGGAGCTGAGCTTAGCAGGCTGAGCTGGCCGGTGGGTCAGGGCACCAGCAGTCTCCGAGAGTGGAGGCTGGCAAGCATGGGAGGGAGCGAGGGGCTCAGGGCTGGGGGAATTGCAGACTGGCCAGTGTGTGAGTAGCACAGCAAGCAAGTGGGAGATCCTGCGGGGTCAGAGCAGGCAGAGTCAGCGTGAGGGGGGAGGGCAGTCAGGGAAGGGTTTAAGGAGGAGAGAGTGCTGTGATGGGATGCGTGTATGGAAACAAGCCTGGCTGCATTTGGGGGAATGGGCTGCAGTAGGGCAAATAAGAAAGTGGAAAGAGAAGCAGGGGGGATTCCATTAGTAGTGGAGTGGGACGTGACGGTGGCTGGAGTGTGGCTTCTCAAAGGGGTTTAAACAAGCAGACACAGCCAGATGGAAAGATAACCAAGGGAACAGAATGCCCCAAATCAGGAGGCCAGAGGAAGCAGGGCACAACCCGGGAATTTGCTCTGCAGGGAGCCGAGAGAGGGTGGTGGGGGCAGTGCTGGGCAGTGAGCAGCAGAGGAAGGCAGGGGACAGTCTATCTCAAGAAGATAGGATTTCCCCTGGAGGGGTGGAGCTACTAAGCTTTTAAAGCAGAACCTCAAAGGATCAGCTTTGAATTTCAGGATACCTGTTAGGGGGCTTGCTCTAAGGAGGCTCATAAGGAGATTTTGGAGTTTGTGGTTATTGAAATAGTCCAGGGAGGTGAAGAATGGTGTTTTCTAACAGTTGTCAACAATGATAACTACCATTTCTCAAATGCCTATGATATGTTAGCCACTGTGCCAGGTACTTGACACCTGTCATTTCTAACCATCCCTGGACCCCCCACCCCACACCCCCTCAGAGGGGGATTGGAACGGTCAGAGGACAGAAGGGTGCTTTCAATAGCCGCACCCTCCTGGCAGCCACAGCCTCTCAGCACTCTCCAGGACAGTGTTCTCTGGCTGGAAGGAAATCACAGGTCTTCCAGGAAGTAGCTTTTCCAAAGGTGACATAGCGGAACACATTGCTGAAGTGGGGTTTGAACCCTAGTCTCTCTGATTCCAGAGTCCATGTTCTTTCCGTTAGGTCAAATTGCTCTTCATCTGTCTGGTAAATCCTATGGTGGTGCCATGTAGTTATGGATGTGATTTTTTTCCTTCCCCTGCTAGCATGTGAGCTTACCGGGGACAAGGACTGTGTATTATGATTCATTGCTTTACTCCCAGGGCCAAGTGCAGGGAGCGGCACACAGGAGGTGCATGTTTGTTGACTAAAAGAACCTATAAAATGGGATGGCAGTTCTCCTATCAAGAATCTGAAGTCCTCTTTCATTCCATTACCCACTTGCGTGTTCCGTGTTTTCCTAGGAGAGACAGCACAAGGGGAGCGTGGCTGGCCCAAGTGTCCAGCTCTGTAATAAAGTAATTACCCTCATGGCTGCGGGGTGTACAACCAGAGAAGAAAAACCCGTGGCCCATGCTGAGCTTCCTCGGAATGTCCTGCTCACACTTATGCCTGACTTCCCTAAGCCTACCTGTCTTCAGCTCGGAGCCCATCACACTGACAGCATCTGCAGCAGGTCTGACAGCGGGAGAACCAGAGCACTGGCTTGCAGGAAGTCGACGACGACAGGCACCTGATGGAATGTAGGCACGTGTGCACCCGCAGAGAAGCTGGGCTGCTGAAAGAAGAGGCTGTGGCTGTGCACGCAGTTAAAATGCATGCTGCATGACACCAACGTTTTCCCCACAGTGCTCGCTGACTGTGGGTTTTAATTATGCAGTAATGAAAAAAATGGAGAAACAGCAGTAAATTGCAATCTATTTCTGTGAAGGATCTCACGTCCAATAGCTAAAATCTACAAATTACCTAAAGCAAATATATCGAACCAAATCACAGAGTGTTCGTGCCGCAGTGGTTGTGCATCAGGCATCAGCACTTTTTACAGCCACCTTGCTGTTTGCGGTCAGGGGGCATGGTCACTGACTTGAGGATGGAGTGGAGGGCCCTGGGGTGGGGGCACAATGGAATTGGCACATGTGGGAGGGGCTGGGGGAGATACGCCAAGCCCTGGGACAATAAAAAGGGCTGGTGGAAGGGATTCCTTGGCTTCCTGTAGCCTGTGGGAAGCAAGGGAGGGGAGCTCTGCACTGTGGGCCGGGCACGGGGTGGAGAGGACATCAGCCATGCCTGAGGCAGGGAATGGCTGGGTGTCGACCTTCACAGTATAACCTCCAGGCTGCCAGGTGGGCACGGCTGTCTGAAGCATCCTACTTCCCTGTGCGATTAGCGGTTCTAAGCCCCACTTTGAGGAGCTGTGGTGGTCAATCCAGGTTTTATGGAGCCTGAAGCTTATAGAATTTTGTGAGCCCTCTTAAAGAGTACAAAAATATCTTCTTTGGCAACTTTTACAAAAATATATGACCATGGGAACACCTTGCTTGGTTTACACTTTTCTTTAAGTTCAATTAGCTTCCCATAAATCCACCTTTATCTACGACTCTTGGGGTCTACACACTTGCAAGATGTGTAGTGACTTGATGATTTTTATGATCCTCTTGCAGCCAGTAAACCCAAGGGCAGACAGGTAAAGCAGCATCCCTAGCCATTCGCTCACTGAGCTCTGCACAGTTGGTCATGATTTACGTAGACCAGCAGCCATTTATTGAGGGCTTCCTTCACGCCAGGCACTGTTAGCGCTGTTGGTGCTTTGTTTCTTTCTGCTCTACTGCAGCTGGGCCTCATCGCTCATTGTCCCTTCCCAGTACAATGGTAACCTCAGGCAGCCACTGTGGACAACAGAGTGGGGTGGAGGGCACACTTCCTCAAGAAGGGCCTATGCATTTGCTGCTGCAGACTTTGCCATGAGCTTGGAGGTGCTTGTACTTTTCCTTGAAAGATCCATGTGACAGTGCCCACAGTGACACCACAAAGTTCCCGGCTTTCCTGGACATCCTGGCACGTGGGTCTTTCCACACAACCAGCATCAGTGCCTGCAAACACCCAGGATTAGATAGACCCTGACCAGGATGGCTCATAAGAATCATTGGAGGCCCTTAATAAAAATGTGTATTTCTGGAGCCTTCCTGACTTCCTACTCCAGACTTCCTGAAATAAATGCTTAAGGATGGGGCCTGTGAATTTGCACTTTTAACAGGTATCTGAGGTGTTTTCTAAAATCAGGTAAGCTTGTCTGTCACGGAACCCAAGGATAGGGGAACCACATTGTAAGGTAATAAGGGGTGTGAGTTTTCACTGGGAGAACTAAATGAAAGGTAGGGAAAGACAGAGGGTGTAATATTCCTGATACTGAGAGATAGAAGAAAATAACAGCAAGCAACATAATCGTGCATTCACTGCCTGCCAGCCACTGCCTAAGAAACTTAGGAATACTTAATTTAATGCTCACCATAGCTCTTTGAGGCAGAGACATTTTCTCTTCTGTGTCCAGACGGGAACAGTTTAGAGATGTTGAATTACTTGTCCAAGTCGTGTAACTAGTGAAGGATGGAATCTAGATTTTGACCCAGGCAGCAGCATGTCAAAGCCTGTCTTCTTTCCACTGTCACGTGGACTGAGATATTGCCTAGCCCTGGAGAAGCTGCAGTGGCCAATGTTGGGGTTGGTGGGAGAGCCCAGGATACTCCCCCAGCTGCTATGGATGTCGCCCTCTTTATAAAGGCAATGCTGGGGCACTAGGGCTGCTGTGGGGGATGGAGGCAGTGACGTGGAGGCTCACGAGCATATGGCTCTTCTCTGGTGTGGGACACTGTGGGGCTCCCTGGGCAGTCAGCTGCACTGATGCCCTTGACCTCATAAGAGGGGCATGTCCCTGGCTGAGTGAGGCACCTTCGGGCAGGGACAGGTATGGTGGTGTGTGCCAACCCACCTGGTGGGGAGGTGGCTAACTGTGCAGTACAATGCCCAAAGGTGCGGGAGTGAGAGTTAGACAGCCGAGTCTGAGCCAGCGGCGGATCTGACCCCTGTTCACTGTGTGACTTTGTTCCTTTTCTATTGATGCTGCCACAGACTACTGTAAACCGAACAATTTAGAACAACGCCCATTTGCTGATTCACAGTTGTGTGGGTCAGAAGTTTAGGTAAAGCGTGGCTCAGTGTATCCTCTACTCAGGACCTCACGAGACTGAAATCAGAAGTTGGCTAGCTGGGCTCTGATCTGGAAGTTCTGGGGAGATTCCACCTCCACACTCAGGTTGTTGGCTGAATTCAGTTCCTTGCCATTGCAGGACTGAAGTTGTTATTGAATTAAAACATGGCCCCTTTCATCTTCAAATGAAAAGGGCACATAAAATTTTTCTCATTCTTTGAATCTTTGACTTCTGCTCCCAGCCAGGGAAAGATTTATGCTTTTAACGGCTCAGTAATTAGATTAATTTTATCGGATGATCCAGAATTATCTCCCCAGCTAAGGCCACCTGGTCAGTAACCTTAAATACATCTGCCTTGTAATTATGTAACAATGAATGCAACAGTCACAGGAGTGACACCAGGGAGCAAAGGTCATGGTGCTAAAATTCTGTCTCTAGTGGTGACCTTGGGCAAGATCTGTTGGACTTAGGGACCTATATGTGATATTTATAGAAACCAAGATTTTTTTATTTTGTTGTAATAGAAGGAGTTATGTATTAGTCTGCTGCATTCAAAGGAAGTGTATATTTTCCAAATGATAACTTGAAAGCTAAGAATGAGCTAAAATAATTTACTTTGGAAACTCTGCTAAAATAATGTGCAGAATCAGCATGCATCATTTACCCAGTCTCCCACCTCCTCACACAGCATGTTGATTTGAAAGTTTTCTCAAATCCCTTTCATTAAATTCTGGTGCTAATGGAGACCATTAGGCCAGTGATAATACCAGACTTCACTTCAGTGTTTTTTTTTTTCTTCCAGAATAAGTGTATCTCCAAGCAATGGTATTTAAAAAGAGTATTTGAACCAATGTCTAATTTGAAGAAAATGAATACCTTGAGAAATAACATGGATACCTTATAATTTTCCAGTCAAAAACTGTCAAACAGAAGTTCTCACATCCTGCAATTTTTACATAGTAATTCATTCGAAAGGATTTCTCTTCCATGGTGCCCTTTGAAAAGTTCGTTAAGATCCACACTTTTCTGTAAGTTATTGGAAATGGGTGTTGTCTTTCATTCTGGGTGCTCTCTGAAGAACATTTTGGCATTGAACAATGACAATAAAGATGGAAAGAGGAGGAACTAAATGTTATTTCAGTTTCTAAGATTTAAATGTATTGTAATTTAAGGTTGGCGCCTTTCATAATAACGCTGCCTGGTAGCACAAAGAGACAAACAAAAACCTTAATTTTGCTGAGTACAAAACAATGGAAAATCTTTTTTTAAAAATTAGCTCAGACAGGTATGAGAGCAGTGCAGGCTGTATATTTTATTTGCATTGGTTTTCCAGTTACACAGGAATAAATGACCTTGAATTTAACGGGTGAACCTTTTTTTTTCTTTCAATTTTAGTTTGAACTGGTTTCAGGTGTACAGCTTAGTGGTTAGACAATCATATGCTTTTACACAGTGATCCTCTCGCTATTTCCAGCACCCACCTGGCACCACACACAGTTATCACCGTATTATTGACCATGGTCCCTGCACTGTGCTTTACATCCCCAGGACTATTTCGTAATTGCCAACTTGTGCTTCTTCATCCCTTCAACCTCCCTCCCCTCTGGCAGCCACCAGTTTGCTCTCTGGGTCTATGAGCCTGTTATGATTTTGTTTGTTCATTTATTTTGTTCTTTAGGTTGCACATGTGAGTGAAATCCTGTGGTATGTGCCTTTTTCTGACTGACTTACTGAGCATAATATCAACGTTTAAATGGACAGTCAACTGATTTTTGAAATGTTGCTGAGCAAGACAAGCCCTGTTGTTGCTTCCAGGACGACCTGTGCCCAACCGTTGTGTGCGCAGTGGTCCCATGGCCACTGAACGTTTTATTTTCATAATGATTGAGCTTATTCACATTCCTATGTGTTCATTTTAGAAAAAAATAGGATATAGAGAGAAACAAAAAAGGAGAAAAAAGCAATTCTACCTCACAGGTAGCCTCTTTATGGCGTTTATATATCTTTCCATATATGTAGGTAAATTAAGCTATACAGTATGTCCTATCTATACCTCTGTCTCCAGTTATTAGCTGGTGTGTCTTGTAGTGTGTTTACTATGATCGCTGATTATAATCACAATTCCAGAACCCTTGGTGTTTCTAGGTTCTCGCCTGTGGCCATTTGGGTCAGGCGCTCCAGCTATCCCTGTGCCCGAGAGTGCAGCAGATGGGTCAGAGACAGAAAGAGAGCTGAACTCTGATTATTAGTTCATGGTAGTGTGTTGGGATTTCCCCCTCTGGGGCTCTAGAGGTCTGTCTCCTGCTACAACTTGATTCCATAGGGCTTTCAAAAGTCATTTAACCTAATTTCTTAAATCCTCAGAGGCAGATAAGAGTCTGTGTTGGAAAAAAAATGGATTGATACTTGTTAAGTCACTTAACCAAAAGATCAGTCAAAACTAGAATTGACACCTTTGAATTACAGGTCTGTGGCATCTCCTGTTTCCTCCACTTATCTACCCCAGGAAAGGGGATGCTTACGAATATTTGTATGCTTTATGCAACCAAGGAAACCTACTCTGTGGTGAAAAAAATTCCAATGTTTACATCCCAGAATTTCCCCCAGAATTTACCTTCCCTAAATAGCCCAAGCATAGTTTGGCAAATAATCTTTAAAAAAATTCCTATACAAATGAACAAAGAAATATCTTTAGCAAATTTCTTTAACTATTTTTAAAGAGCGTGAATATGAGCCATAACCAAAAGGGAATTTCACACAGGAAATACAATAGTACTTAAACTGTAAAATAAGAGGAGTGTTGCACTTTCAAGGGGTTGCTATGAAGTGATTTGTTTTTGTTGCTATGACGCTGTTGTTTTCTCAACTAATTTTGCAGTTCACTGTAGTTTCAAAATCAGTTTATAAGGTACCATTACCTCACAGTCTCACTGCCTGGTATTTGAGCAAATCCAAATACATTATCCAATGTGAACACTTCTCTGTTGGCTCCAAGTAATGTCTGTATCTTAAAACAAAACAAAACAAAACAAAACAAGAACAATTCTTGTATGATTATGATTTGCTAGCACAGAGGCTGTTCAAAGCAATGTGTACCAGGCCTTGAAGATTATTCTGAAAGACAAACTCCAAAAACACTCTGAGCAAAGAGGCCCATTGTCTGTGAAAATCATGATGATACACTTCAGGCTGACTACTTTGAAAAGGAGAAAAGGATCTCTCAGATGTTGAGTTCTGGCATGTCGCTCAAATAAGCAGTTTCTGTTTACCTTGTGTGTTGGTCCAGTATGTAAGATTTCTGTGTTATTTATGACAGCTGTCACGCTTTCCACTTGCCACATTAACAGTGAGATTTTTTTTTTTTTTTGCCAGTAGAAAATATATATGAAGAACTACTCTTTTGGAAAAATCACAAGGGTTGAATAATTGAACAACAGGACTATAGTAGAACAATATAATTTCTGCTGTGTTAAAGAATCTGTTTTTTCCTATGTAAACATGAAAAGTTTATGAATGAGGTACCTGTGGAGAACCAAAAGTCAATATAGTTTTAGTCCTTCCAGTCACTGTTAAAAAGACCATACAGAAGCGGGATTGGGAGGCAACTGATAGAATGGAAGAATAAAGAGGTATTCAAAAATCTTCCTTTCTCATCGCTACCCACAGAATGCATCTGACTATGCCTTTAAATTTAACCCTGCTTATACTTTAGTTAGGACAAAGCATGATCCAAGGGCTGATGTTAGCAGACTTTGATGGTGGTACTACGAATAAATTATTCTGAGTAAGCACTTGATAGTCTCATTTAAAGGGTACATAGGTGAGCAGATAGAAGGTGTGTGAGTGAAGACCGTTTATGTGCAATTTAGTAGCTGCTTACAAAACAAGGAAGCTTGAGAGCTCCTGTGCAAATTGCACTTTCTCTCCTGCTTAGTGAAGAAGACAGGAGGTAAAGAGCGCCTGAAGAACACTAAAAAGACACTGGATTTTGTTCATTCCTTATTTTTATTAAATTTATTGGGGTGATTTGGTTAATAGGATCATGTAGGTTTCAAGTGTGCATTTCTGTGACACATTATCTGTATACTGCATTGTATGCCCACCACCCAGAGTCAATCACAGTGCACAGTGCACAGTGACTATTTACTGGGGAAGATGAACCTACATTATTCATATTTTTTAAATTAAAAGCGACCTCACTAAAATAGCTGAAAGGACAAAGATGAGCAAATAATTACATAATTGATGAAAACACAATGTTTTCCTGAAAGCCTTCCATTCTAAAGACATGGCTTTGTAGAGCGATCTTTATTTCATACTGATCTTTTCCTCACATATTTATACTTTACATTACTTTGCCTTTGGAGAGAATACAACACAACTTTCAAAACAAGGCATATAATATATAGTACATGTAAAATAAAGTTCTTTTCTCATTTGCTGTATATTAACGAAGGCTTCCCTCCCCCCATAAAGGGACTGTGTTGAGTTGCAAATGCTGTAAATGTCTTTCCTACTTTGCATGAAACATTACCTTATATTGAGCAAGGGCATCACACTTTAGAGAAATATTGAAAACAGCAGGGATTTCTTTTGCATATAAGATTTGATCTTCATTTTAATTTCTGATGGTGTTTGTAATGAAATAGCAAGGGTTGCCTTTAATTGGTCTGTCTGTAAAGCACATTTCCTGTGTTCTAAGTCTTGAAATGCTTTTAATTAGGAAGGCAACCTCACTAAAAAGGAAATGGAAGTATCCAGTAATTGTGCAGAAGACCAGGGAAGGTATTACTAAGGGAGCCAAAGAAGTTATATTTATGGATTAAAAAAGAGCAGTTACTTCTTTTATATGACATTAGTTTCTTAAAGAAATAAAAAAAGTTGTGGGTTGAAGACTACAAAGAAATTTGGATTCAAAGAACTTAAAGAACCTCTGAACTGCTTTGCTTTGCTTTCCTCCAAGTGTGTCTTTAGTTGCCTGAGGAAGTGCTGGGAATGACTGAGTGGGAAATTTCAAATTGAGATTGGGTTTGAGAACTAAGGATCAGGGCAAGAGAGCTAGGAAAGAAACTAAATGATATTACATATTACAAACATGTAATATATATTACAAATACAGCAACAAAATGGATAAAACATGTAGATTTGTATTTTTCATGCTATAATTACAGACACATCTGAATAAAAAATAAAATAATATTTAATAATACATTAAATTATTATTTAAATGTAATTCATACTATTATGTATAATTACAAATAATTAAGAATCTATTCATAAACGTGGATTAATTTTAATTATGATCTATAGATATAATATATCAAGCCATTAATATTAATAACAATTATTTAACAGTACTTAAGTTATTTAGTCATATTTAATAATTATACTTAGTAATATGTGATACTATGTGATAATAATGATAGAACCTGAGCTCTGAAACATGAAATGCCTAAGGGCAAAGTAAAGACTGCACTCAAAAGCTGGAGCCATGGATGAACAAGAAATATGACTGACTCTTCAGAGAGTTTGAGGGGAGTGCTAACGCAAGGCGTGGAGAATTGGGTAGCTATCCCATCAGTAGAAAGGAGCCTGGGGAACACTAAGGAAGCACAGGAGGTTTTCTGGGTGCCAAGGACTGTTAATGAGGTAAAAAAAAAAAAGGTCAGTTGCCAAAAATCAAATCCCTGAATTGAACTTATTTTTCTCTTACAGTATAGGGATCACAGTTGTTCATAAAACAGGTAATTTGAGAGTCCTCAGAAATGCAAATGTTAAACCACTCTATATGGATACTTTCATACAGAGCCCTTGAGACATCTTAGAAAATACTACCCTTACTGAAGATGAGCTCATAATGAAAACTATAAATTATGTGAGAAAATTATGCATAATGAGAGAAAATTAGCTGATAGAAGATTTAGGAGAATAAGTGCTCCGTTAAGTGGAGAAAGTAGAACAATCTGGAAGATTTTATACTGTAAGTGTATTTAAGGGGTTTATGGAGCTGAATGAAGGAATAGGAATCATAACAAATAAACCAATGTTACAGAAAAAGAACATGTAGTTTGAATAGAGTCAAGTAGAACTTCAAACAATAAAAAATAGTTATTAAAATTACAAGCTTAATAAATGGCTTAAATAGCATATTAGGTACAATAAAGAGATAATTAAAGAGGAAGGTGGATCCGAGGAAGTTACTTAGTGTGCTGACCCTACAGATAAAAAGATAGAAAGATGGAAACTATGGAAGAACTGCTAAGAACGTGGAGGAGAGAGTGAGAAGGCCCAGCATAAACTTAATGGTGGAAATAAAAGGTGGAGCAGAGGCAATAGTTAAAGATGTGATGTCTGATATTTTCTTATACAGTTGAAGAAATATATCCATTTCCATGTTGAAGAAGCACACAGGCTCTAAAGAATATGAAATATATTTACACAGAGGCATCCCGTGGGGAAACCTGCAGAACAATTTAAGACGTAGACAGAACCATTGAATCAGCCTGAGAGAAGAGGACTTGCCTGACGATAGATATTCCATCAACAGTAGACTGCAGAAGAAAATGGAATGATACTTCGAAAGTTTTGAGTGAAGGTAACTGTTAGCTTAGAATCCTACACCAAGTTAAACTATAACACAAGAGTGAAGGTATAATGTAGACACTGTCAGATTAATGAGACCAGATTTAAAGACCATTACTCTAAGAGCTGCAAAAGAGTGGACGCCAGGAGAGAAGAAATTGGATTCTGAAGGAAAGAGGCAGAAGCAAAAACCAGTGGAGAGCTACGGTGCTGCTGGATGTGTTGGTTGGTCTGAACAAGCACTGACAGTGAGAATGAAGTTCATTTGCGTGACAGTCAAGTATTTCACAGCGTCATTGTGGGAGATGAGTGTTTGGTGCCAAAGACAACTGGAGTCTGTATTGTTTAGGACTTTGTTAGAATTTTATGCATGTTAAAAACTAAAGGTAATAACTAAAACATGTAGAAGACAATTAAGTCATCAAACAAATTGTGGAAAAGGGAATTAAGAAATTCTATCAGGTAAAGATAAGAAAGAAAGGGGGAAAAACAAACAAAATAAAGGGATCAGATACTTATACAGATGCATTTTAGTAAACTTTCAAAAAGTAGATAATGCTAGTTTGTTTAAATTATAATATAACTAGAAAAAGAGGAAAAGCTGTTGTTAAACCTGGTAAAATTTGTATTCTAAATCTATAATTGTGCAATAAAAAGAAATTAATACCCATTTTACTTATGATCACTAGTGCACCAGTTCTAAAGAAAATATTATTTTTACCTGAACCTAAGAGTGAATTAATGTGATTAGCAGAATTTATCTGAGGAGTGTTAGATGGTTTAACCTAAAAAAATCTGTCATTGCGACTTACCCCATTCATAGAATAAGAGATTATTGTATAATTATATGAATACATGAAGAAAAAAATTTTTGATAAAGTAAAACTTTCAGGTGAACTGGAATAGAAATAAAGTTCCTTAACTCGATAAGTCTATATATCTAACATTGCAATGAACATTATAGGTATGAAGAAATTTTAAAAACAGTACAATTAAATTAGTGACAAGAAAACTATGCCTTTTTATCATCACCAGTGTTTATTATCATGTGGATATTCTTATCAAAGTACTACAACAAGAAGGTATAGAGACATAAGAATATAAGGAAAAAGATAGAACTGTCTTTATTTGTAGTTGATTTCATTGTAACTAGAAAACAAGCATAATCAGAAATCTATTATAACAAAAAATAGAGTTTACGAGGCTGTTATGTAAATATCAGCTTACAAATATCAATAGTACTATATTAGCAGTAATAAATGTAAAGTTTAAAAGAAAATACAGTAGTATTTACAATAGAAACTAAATTGATGAACAATCTAATAACATAAAAGTAGACACAAGATTTTATTTATTTAGAGAGAGGGGAAATTATTTATTTATGGGAGGGAGAGAGAGAGGGAGAGAAACATCAGTGTGCAAGAATTACATTGATGGGTTGCTCTTGCAAGCCCCCAACTAGGGACTAGGCCCATGCCCTGACTGGGAATGGAACTGGTGACCTTTCTGTTCTCAGGCTGGCACTCAATCCACTGAGTCACACTAGCCAGGATTACACAAGATTTTTATAGAGAAATCATTCAAGTTATACAGGGCCCCTCACAAATAATGCCCCTTTTTATTACAAAATCTTTTATTACAGAATTATAAGCATGTAATTCTGTAACATAATATCACACTCAAGCACACCATATGACATTTTAGGTGAAATGTTCAAATTACTGTCCATCTCGTGTGCAACATTCATGTACCCTACCAATCACACTCAAGCACACCTTACTTCTGCCAGACCCTGTGTTAAAGGACATAAAGGGATCTTAATAAATAAAGAGATCTTATGTTCAGGGAGAGTTCTACCTAATAGTAAAGATGTCAGTTTTCCTAAAATTAGTCTGTACATGCAACACAAATCCCATCAGGATTTCAGTGAGGAGGTAGAAACAAAAAGCAGTGAAGAACTATAATTTTCGCTTGTTTGGGAGACATGTTGGGGAGGCTTTTCTAGTACACCACATGAGGAAAAGTGAAGCTGAATCTCTGTACTCTAGGTGGCATATATAACTCAAGAACAAACATATAACCATAAAACTAAAAGACAAAAATGTAAGGGAACATTTCTGTGATCTAGGGTAAAAAAGACTTTTTAGGAAAGTTCCTGAAAGCAAAAACTGTGAGATAAAGATTGATAGACTGCCCTCCCAAGGTCATTGTAGACAAAGTCAACAGAAAGATGAAAACTGAAAAAATCTACTTGCAATGTCTAAAATTTTCAGGAGATTAGTATTTAGAATGTATTTAAAACCCAAATCACTGAGTAAATATGGGACTCTAATAGAAAAGAAGGCAAAATACATGGATGAACAACTCTCAGGAGAATCCTGAAAAGTATAAATATATGAAGAAAGAATGCAAAAAAAGTCACCAATAATCAGAATTGTAAGTGAAGAGAATAATGAGCTATTTTACCGCAGTCAAGTTGGGGAAACCAGACTGGGGTTAACACAGTGTTGAAAGCCTGTTGGGAAATAAGATCCCAGGTGCTGGTGGTGAAAGCTCGAAGTTCCCAGCCACTCTGGAAAGTAATTTACAGTCCGTTCTTAGTACGATTAAACACACATATTTTATTGCCCAGTAATGCCATCGCTCAGAGAAAGTCTTCGTGTTTGTTCACAAGAGGACACATGTGATAATGTTCTTTGTGGTGTTGTTTATGGAAGTTGAAATTGGTGGGCATCTAGGGGTCCCTGACTTTGGAGAATGGCTAAGTGAAAGGCAGTTGTCGTGCACTGTGGAATGGTACATAGTATTTAAACAAACTAGATGTGCAAACAGCAAAGTGGGTTGGTCTTAAAAACAATTTCTCTGGAAATTGATAAGTAGAAAAACACTTAGGATGTGGAAGAGTGGACCAACACATTTAACAAGCTTGATGTAATATGTAGATAGAAAGAAAGTTAGGGATATATCTCTGCTCCTTAAGACTGTAAAGAATACATATTCTTTCCAAGCACAGATGCAGTATTTATAAATACTAACCACATATAAGTCAAAAGTGAAGCCTTAATATATTCCCCAAATGGCTATCATATGATCATGCTCTCTGACCATAATATAATAATATTGGGTACTACTAATAAAAAATATATTAAAATGCTAAATTAAAAACCCTCAAAAGTAATAACTCCATTTATATGGAAACTGAAAAACAATGTGCCTACACCTAAAAGGGTGATACCATGGAAGGACTTTTCTGGTTTTGAATAAGGGGTAAGGCTGAGGACCAAAGGAAGGCAAAAAGCATGATAAAATTTATGTGAGAATAAACAAATCTTCATGTGATTTGGCCCTCAGAGCAATCTCAAGGTGAGTGTTTCTATTTTTTAAAAAAGATTTTGTTTATTTATTTTTAGACAGAGGGGAAGGGAGGGAGAAAGAGAGGGCGAGAAACATCAGTCTGTGGCTGCCTCTGGCATGCCCCCTACTGGGGACCTGGCCCACAACCCAGGCACATGGTCTGGCTGGAAATCGAACTGGCGACCCTTTGTTTTGCAGACTGGTGCTCAATCCACTGAGCCATACCAGCCTGGGTTCGAGGTCAGTGTTTTATTTCTAGTTTTACATATGAAGAAATTGAGAGTCACACAACTTATAAGTGGTAGAAAGAGGGTTCACATTATTTTTCATTCATACTGGAATAGAGGGGTACACATATGAAAGGAACTTGCCTCTAAAGAGAAGAGCTGGAATGGCTAATCCGTATGAGAAATCCAAGGATTGAGGTTAGTTGGAGAAGGAGGCACTTCTGCTGGGAGAATTCTAGAGGAGGCCGTATGTTACCTTTCTAGGACCTTGGTACTGCGTTTCATCAGGCTTTCCCAGAAGAGAAAATAGCTCTACCCCTTGTTTCTAAAAGCATTTTGTAAACTATAAATCATAATGAATATTAGGTATTAGCATTAATGTCATATGTTGCCAAGAAATCCTTGTACTTCCTGGAACCTTTATGAAAAAAATTCAGGGTATTTTAGTAATAAATTTTCAAATAACATAATTTATACCCAATGAACTAGCATGAGATCTTTACTAGGAGATTTTCCTTATGTTACTGGACTAGAGAATAAAACAAGGCGATGCACATGGGACTGTAAGATAACGATGCTGTATTGTGTGCTTAAAATTTTGCTAAGAGGGTGGATCTCGTGTTAATGTTGTCACACACACAAATAACGAAGATGCACATGGTGTGAGGGAACTTTTGGAGACAAAGCAGCAGTGTCTACAGAGGTCTGAGGAACGTGTGATCCCATACAATATAGTTGGCCAAGTTTTCATTTATTTATAAAGGCAACAGGTGAGCATTCTGAAAGATGAAAGAATTTGTGGAATCTGATACCTGTGATCCCTTTTAAGTAGCGCTACTTGGCAAAAAACAAAGCAAACAAAAGCCCCAGCCAGTCGAAGGGTTAGGCAAAACACTGAACTCAGAAAGGGGGTTGTGGTAAAGGCACACCGAATTGTGGCAGGATCATTGAATCCAAGGAAATATGGAAGTAAGACTAAATAACTAGGGGATTATAGTGGTGTAATAGAATGGAAATGTTATGTGTCTTAGTGAAAAAATAATGAAGTACCAAGATAGATGTGGAGGTAGGGAAAGAGGAGGGAAGAGGGAAGAAGGGCACAATTTTGACATCTCGTTTTTCATAGTAGGGAGTCAGGTGGTGGGACCTAAAGCAGAAACATGAGGTTAAGAATAAGGATAATGCAATGGTTTTAGTCTCTTAATGTGCTTTTTTGTTCTTAAGTAATGGAATATAATGTTTTGAGGTGAAAGGTCATTTATCTGAAGTTTAGCAGTTTCCTTTCATTTTTTCAGATTATTATATTTCTGTTAAATTCATGTAAAATTACATTTAATACTTATAGTAAAAGATTATTTATAGCCCTACTGTCATAAAATTATTTCTGTCCATCTTTGCTTGCCTGCCTGGGAGGCAGTGTGTTTGTTTAGGGCAGAACTTTTCAATTGTGCGTTTGAATAACCTGGGAATCTCATGGGAATGCAGGGTGGGGATGGGCGTGAGGGTCTGCATTTCTAGTGAGCTCCCGCTAATGCTGGTGCTGATGGTGCTCGGGCTGTACTCTGAGCCGTAGGACTGTGGTGCTGGTCCCAGACCGCCTGTGCTGAGTTTCTGGTGCCATCCCTTACTTGTTGATTGTTTGACTTTGAGCAAGTCACATGCGTGGATCTCCTAATCTGTAAAATGGTAACAATAACAGAACCTCCACATAACCTGCTCAAGACAATGCCTGACAGCGAATGTTATATAGGAAAAAATGTGGCTGTTTTCACAGGTCACATAACCTTGGACTGGAAACTTACCTCTGAGCTTCAATTTCCCCATCTGAAAAAATCTGTACCTCACAGAGCTGTTGTGATAACTAGAAATAACTTATTTAAGTTGCCCTGCATAGTATCTGACATGTTATAGATAATCAATTGATGGTAATCACCAATGTTTATAATTATATAAATTATAATGTAATAATACTAGTAATTCCTTTTAATAACCCATATAGTCTTAGTTCTACCACCCTGTTTATTCATTCACTCATGTTTTATTTAGTCATCCTATAACTAATTCTTGAGTTTGTCCTGTCTATTAGGAGCCCCATTCAGGCACTAGCGTTACAGCAGGAACAAGGCTGTCCTAGCAGACTTTTCACTCTAGTGGGAGAGGAGGAACAAAGAAATGATATGTAAAGCAGTAGTAAGCGTTCAGAATAAAAACTAAAGCGAGATAAGGGATAGAAAATAATGCTGGGGGTGGGGAGGAGGGTTATTACAGGTGGGCTGATCAGGGGAGATCTTTGATAAAGGGACAACTGAGCAGACACCCAGATGAGGCGAGGGAGCGGGCGCTGGGGTGTTCTGGGGAAAACATTCCCTTCAGAGGTTCTCCTGAGGTAGGACGTCAGTGTGTCTAATTCTGAGGGCGTGTGATAACAATGTTAGGAGTTGGAGCTTGAGAGGAGGTAGGACCAGATCAGTGTTTCCAAACCAAGAGTCACAGTTCGTTAGTGGGTTGCAATCAGCAGCATTACAAATAAATTAAAAAAAATAATGAATCAGAATTGAAAGTATCAGAGAGCACAGTATATAGCAAGGATGAGTACTGGTTTGTAAAACCAGGTGTGTATACATGCATGTAGCGCATGCTAGGTGGTGATTTGAAAATGAATTTCTTTCTATGGGTGCCAGTGCAAGAAGTTTTAAATACAGTGGGCTAAATTATGTAGAACATCATACATAGCCTGTGATAGAGACTGTGGGATTTGTTCCAAAGGGCGAGAAGCCTCTAACAAAGTCCGAGCAGGGGAGACACTTTACGTGATTAGTGCCTTCAAGCCCTTTGTCTGCTGTGAGGAAGGAACGCTGGTTGAGGGGAGTAAGAATGGGATAAAACTATGGTAACTTCTTGCCCAGTCACCTCTTACCTATAGCACTGTGGCAGGCAGAATAATGTGACCCCCTCCTTCCACCAGAGATGCCCACGCCCTAGTCCTTGGAACCTGTGACTGTGTTATGTTACATGGCCAGAGAGGCTTTGCAGATATGATTCGAGTTGAGAAGGGGGAGATTATCCTGGATTATCCGTGTGTACCCAGTCCAATCACAAAAGTCCATAGACATGGAAGAGGGAGGCAGAAGGGGCCAGAGTGATGTTATATAAGCAGCACTTAACCTGCCATTTCTAGCTTGAAGCTGGAGGAAGGGGCCATGAGTCAGGGATGTCGTGGCTTCTAGAACCTGGAGAAGGAAAGGAAATGGATCTTAGAGTTTACAAAAAAATATGACACCTTGATGTTAGCCTGGTGATACTTGTGTCAGACTTGTTAACCTACATAGAACTGTGAGGTTATGAGTGTATTTGTAAGCTACTACGTCTGTGGTAATTTATGTCAGCAATAGAAAACTGATGCAAGCATGTTGCCTCTTAAAGCTGTCTTCACCCGCTCCCTCCCCAAAGACCTCTTCCGAGGGCTGACGTGAGCTCTGGGTTTCAGTCCCCGCACCTGCCCTATGTGCCATGGGCTCCCCCAGAACCCTCTGCTCCTTCCTGCTGTCTGCTCCTTGTGGGTTTCCTTTCTGCTTGTCCAGTACCTTCTCAGTAGGAGTCCTCAGGAGGACTGACTGGCCATTTGGGCACAGTCTGAGGTCTTTATGTCTCATGTCTGATCACTTCTTTCCTTTTCTTTGTTTTTTTAACTATCATTGGCACTTAATATTACTTTGTACTGGTTTCAGGTGTACAGTACAGTGGTTAGACAGTCATATACTTTACAAAGTGTTCCCCCTGATATTTCCAGTACCCACCTGGCACCACACAGAGTTATTACAATATTACTGACTGTATTTCCTATGCTGTGTTTTATATCCCCAAGACTATTTTGTAACTACCAATTTGTACTTTTCAATTATCAATGTCAATTATTGTATTGTGAGGTCCTTAAGAAATATTAAGGTTGCTGGAGCCTATTCAATGTGATTCTACACTGCCAGCCTTTTCCAGTTTATTTTATTGTCCTTTCTCTCTAGTTATTTTTGCTTCCTTGGGACCCTTGCTTCTAACACTTTTCTTGTTTTCTCCACCAAGACATTTGCTTGGGAAGCACATGACACCTACGCAGCAAAGCACACAGACCTTGGACCAGCCTTCCGTATTGAACTTGATATTCCTGGGCTTCATTTAGGTTACCAGCAGTCTAACTCCTGGATATTACACTGGATATTACTATGAAGTGTAAGTGATGCACTCTTAGAAAAAGAGTGTATAGAGCTCATTTTAAAAATGTTGCTTACAGTTTCATCTCATATCAATCTGATGATGAGTGTAAAATAACACACCAGTATGTGTGACAGATGTGGCTCCTTTGAACCTGTTCTCGTATGGGATTTTCTTCTTCTGTTGGCCATCAACTAGGTAACACAGTTTAGCAGATTTCAAAAAGCGGGGGGCAGGATAATGTCAACCTAAAAGGTTGTTTTAATATATTATTTCTATAAATTCCTTATCTATGGCTTAATAATCTTTAATTGTGCTCTGCTGTACTATGATAAAATAGTACTAATTTGGTAAGTAGATCAGTGATGTTTATATGTTAATCTTAGAGCACAAATTCTAATGCTTTTAATGTTCTCTAAAGCTGTTTAAACTTTATAGCCATTTTACTAGTTCCCATTTAAAACATTGAAACAATATTACTGGGGGAAATTTCTTAACTTTATATGAGACAGTTAATAGGATACATAAAGCACTCTCATCTAGGAGAATTTTAATTGAAAACACTTGTGAAAAGGCAAATAAAAATCATCTAAATGTGCAAAGACAGCAAAAACCATATTACTTTGCTAAACATGATCTTGTGACTTAAGCACAGCCTGTGGTGGAGGGCTGTTTCTGGGGGGCGGCTTGCCTGTGGGGTAACAGAGAGCACCGGGTTGACGTGGCTCAGCCTGCAAGGGCCGTGCCCAGTGGGAGGGCGGCGGGATGGACTCTTTAGCCCTAGATGCCATCAGAGCCCTGCTTCTGCTTGAGGTGCTTGAAGTTATTCTCATCTTTTACCACCTCTGCTGCAGAGCCAGTGCTAAATAACATGCTGAGATGCAGGCTTCCACTGAGCACTAGCGCATGAACTCAAACGCGGATGCTGTCGCTTGCCCCATTTTAGGCAGATCTGTTGTCTTCTGCATGTGTTCCTCTATTACTTTGTTGAACGTGTCTGTTTACCAGTCTGTACCCTCTTAGACTGACAGGGCCAGCTCCAGTGCACACTGCCTGGGTTCAGATCTTGGATTTTCAGCTGACTAGCTTTGTTGCCTTGAGCAAACACTGAACTATGCTTGGCCTGAGTTTCCTCACTGAAATAAAAAAAATTATGTCTTGTGATCTTGTTATGAAGGTTATGTGAATTAATAAGTATAAAGCACTTGGATCAGTGCCTGGTATAGTAATAAATGTGGAACTTTAATAGGTATCAGCAATTAATAATAGTAAACTGCAAACTCCTTGAGCTCATTGACTGTTTATTTAAAATCAGTACACCCACAATACCTAGCACAGCGCACAGTATAGGTTCAGTGTGCAGGCTGAATACATCTGTCACCTAACTCTGCATCACACATTTTCTAAAGATCAGATGTTAATTACTGATACTTAAATTTCATATTTTACAGTCAATGTGTAATGTAACAAGTAACTGTTAATAAAAGGCTAGCTTGAAAACATCAGATTAAAAATATAACCCCTAAAAGAGCATTAGATGTAATGCTTACAAGAAAAGCTTTATTTCTATTGAGAGAAAATAAATATACATAGATACATATATTTATAGACATAATTCTTATGACAAAACACCTGGTTTAAAATTTTTGCTTTTTTTTGCTATTCAATGAATGACATACCACGGAGGACAAACTTTTATCAAGTTTTTTTTTTTAAATTTTTATTTTAATTGTTGATCTTGTACAGTTTTCTGTCTTTCATTCTCACCCGAACCCGCCACCCCAGCCCTCCCCACCTCCCTCCCATTTCCACCCCCCCCATAGTTTTTGTCCTTGTGTCCTTTATACTTGTTCCTGTAAATCCTTCCCCTTTTCCCCTGAAATTCCCTCCCCTCTCCCCTCTGGTGACTTTCAGCATGTTCCCAATTTCCATGTCTTTGGTTATATTATGCTTGTTTGTTTGTTTTGTTGATTAGGTTCCTGTTAAAGGTGAGATCATATGGTATTTATCTTTCACTGCCTGGCTTACTTTGCTTAGCATGATGCTCTCAAGTTCCATCCATGCTGTTGCATAGGGTATGAGCTCCTTCTTTCTTTCTGCTGCATAGAATTCCATTGTATAAATGTACCACAGTTTTTTGATCCATTCATTTACTGATGGGCATCTAGGTTGCTTCCAACACTTGGCTATTGTAAATTGTGCTGCTATAAACATAGGGATGCATAGTTTCTTTTGGATTGGTGTTTCAGGGTTCTTAGGATATAGTCCTAGCAATGGAATTGCTGGGTCAAAAGGTATATCCATTTTTAGTTTTTTTAGAAAATTCCATACTGTTTTCCATAGTGGTTGTACTAGTCTGCACTCCCACCAGCAGTGCAGTAGTGTCCCCTTTTCTCCACAACCTCTCCAACACTTGCTGTTTGTTGCTTTGTTTATGAGGGCCATTCTGACTGGTGTCAAGTGGTATCTCATTGTGGTTTTAATTTGCATCTCTCTGATAGCTAGCGATATCGAGCATCTTTTCATGTGTCTCTGGATCCTCTGTATGTCCTCCTTGGAGAGGTGTCTGCCCAAGTCCTTTGCCCATTTTTTAATTGGGTTGCTTGTCTTCTTAGAGTGGAGTCGTGTAAGTTCTTTGTATATTTTGGAGATTAAACCCTTATCTGAGATATCATTGGCAAATATGTTTTCCCACACAGTCGGTTCTCTTTTTATTTTAATACTGTTTTCCTTGGCCATGCAGAAGCTTTTTATTTTGATGAGATCCCATTTGTTTATTCTTTCCTTTATGTCCCTTGCTTTAGGGGACATATCAGTAAGAATGTTGCTGCGTGTAATATCTGAGATTTTCCTGCCTATGTTCTCTTCTAGGACTTTAATGGTGTTACGGCTTATGTTTAAGTCTTTTATCCACCTTGAATTTATTTTTGTGTATGGTGTAAGTTGGTGCTCGAGTTTCATTTTCTTGCACGAAACTGTCCAGTTCTCCCAACACCACTTGTTGAAGAGGCTATTTTTACTCCATTTTATGTTGCTGCCCCCTTTGTCGAATATTAATTGACTATAGAGACTAGGGTTTATTTCTGGGCTCTCTATTCTATTCCACTGGTCCACGTGCCTGTTTTTATGCCAGTACCAGGCTGTTTTGATTACAGTGGCCTTGTAATACATTTTGGTATCAGGTATTGTGATCCCTCCTGTTTTGCTCTTCTTTCTCAAGATTGCTGCCGCTATTCTGGGTCGTTTATGGTTCCATATAAATTTTTGAAGAGTTTGTTCTATATCTGTGAAATATGCCATTGGTACTTTAATAGGTATTGCATTGAATCTGTAGATTGCTTTGGGAAGTATGGACATTTTGATGATGTTAATTCTTCCAATCCATGAACACGGTATGTGTTTCCATTTATTTGTGTCTTCCTTGATTTCCTTCTTCAGTATTGTGTAGTTTTCTATTAAGTCTTTTTTAACATCACCTTCTCATGGACTTGAACCTGACCTACCCAACTGTGACAGACCCGGCCTCCATCACCCTGTTTCACTTTGTCCCCTCGTAGGCACAGAGCACCTTACTACATAACAGTCTACGTGGCTTCATTGTTTGCTATGTTTACTATTTATCATCTATTTTCCTCAGCTAGAATGTAAGCTGTATGAGGGCAGGGATCTTTATTTGGTTCATGTATCTTAAGTGCTTATAATAGTACTTGGTTTAATGTGCTTAGACACTTAACAAATCTTTATTGAATAGATGAATGAATTGATCCCATATGCTTAGTTCTTTTTTTTTTTTTAATTTTATTTATTTTTAGAGAGAGGGGAAGGGAGGGAGAAAGATAAGGAGACAAACATCAATGTGTGGTTGCCTATCACACACCCTTACTGGGGACCTGGCCCACAACCCAGGCACATGCTTGGACTGGGAATTGAACCAGCAACCCTTTGGTTCACAGGCTGTCACTCAATCCACTGAGCCATACCAGCTAGGGCCCATATGCTTAATTCTTTAAATTATTTTTTTCTCTCCCTCTCTCTTCTTCTTCTCTCTCTCTCTTCCCTTTCTTTCTCTCAATAGTGAAACAGTCTTAAATTTTGAGAGCATAGGATTTTCTGTGTACCCTCACATGGATTCTATCCCTATTCCTGGTTATCCCTCTATATTCCTCATATCAATTCAGCTTAGATTATACCTTCCTTAATAAAAGTGAAACTAGGTGGTGCTCAGATTTTATCCCCAACATAATCAGAAACACTGAAACAGCACTGGAACGCAGAGCGTTTGAAGATAGAGTGTGGTGCCCAAAGCACTTTGTGTCATCAACAGGTACAGACCTTTCCTTCTGTGAGAAGCCCTAGAACATACTCCCCGCTGATGTGGTGGCTTTCTGTGTAAGATGCTGTTTGCGACTGAACCATTTCAATACATTGGCAATAAGCACGTTTTTTTTTAAATGTAGGACGTGCCTGTCTTTTGTGGGCCTGAGTATTGAAAAGAGAATTTAAAAATTACATTGGGTTGAGTTCCCTACTGCACTGTGCTGTTTAAATGAAGGCAGCCCACTGATAAGGTGGCTGCATTTTTCTTTAAATTTCCTCAAATTAAATATTTCAAAGTGTTTTAAATGGCAATCTTCTTCCCAAAGATCACTAGTCAACTTCATCTTGATAGGAGATGTTACTGAACTATCCCGGGTGCTGCCCTCTTGCTGCACCAATTCCACAGTAATTCGGGGCCTAGTCTGCATTCACTTGACATAAGGAGAAGTCAGTTTTGCTTCTATTTCCAGTTGAAGTCATCTGAAGGTACTATTTTTCCAAGAAAGCAAGCAGTTAAAACTGCTTATGATTTTACTTAGTGATTTTTTCAATGTAGTAAACAGAAATCTGTTATATAACAGGGTTGACAAGTTAATATCCATCTGTGGGTTGATCTTCTGTTAGTTATTTATTAATATTTTAAATAAAAATTTATTCATAAGGTTAAGCATTATTTTTACAGGCTTGGTTGGTACAGTTAAAAAATTAATCTAGTCATTAGGAAAGGAGATTGTATTAACGTTGCTGGTCTGTGGCACAGAATAAAAGCTCCTAATATGGGCAAAAAAAAAAAGATGATTAGAATAAATGCTCTCTTTTAAAAGCCACAAGGAGCTCCTGGGCTGCCTGAGTCACTGTGGACAAAGTTGGGGCTTATTCTTGTTTCAGGGTGGAAAAAGCTCTGGGCCCCTCCTTTTTTTTTCTCAGCAACTCCCCTGTTGTTCTGGGCTTGCTGGTGCTTTGAAAGAACTGAGTCAGATCAAATTTGGCCTGTGAAGCTTTGGGGGTCAATACTTGGTTATCATGTAACAGGAATGAAGAGTTCAGGGAGAGGCTCAGGTTAAGATGGTTGGTACAGGGGAAAGAGAATTAACAATGTATTGCAAGCATCTGGGGATCTCAGGGGAAATAAAAAACAATGTAAGTTAAGCAGGGGAGAAATGGTGACCATAGAAGGTAATTTTGCAAAAATTATCTTGCTTCTAAAACATTTGAGAAGCACTTGGAACAAAAAGTCAACAGAAGCTTATAATTCTTCATACGAAAAAAGAAGGTGGCCCCATAAGGGAAGGGGAGGAGCATGAAAAAGAGCTAAAGTTTGTTTCTCCCTTTTTTTATTTGGGCTCTATGACTTGTTGAAAATGACCTAGGCAACAGCTCTCAGGGTCAGCATAGGAATAGTATGATGTTTTTTAAAAGGAAAGCTAAAGGATAGAAATCCTCTTGTTCCTTACCTAAGACACAATCACCCCAACACTCAGATCAGCGTTTTCCTCAGGTGCCCGATATTCTCACACTATAAATCAAGTCCTTCATTCCATAATGAGAAATGAAATATTTAATGGCAATAGGTCTGGGTGAGTTGACACATGGGAGTGTGGGATATTGATTCAAAGCAAAACAAGTATGGCCTCTTTGAAGGGAAAAGGAGTAGAAAGGATTATCCAGACATGAACTTGAAGACTTAGGATTTTCCTAGGGTCTGTGTGTGTATCTGTAAAGGGTCTCCATAAATCTTTCTGCTGCTTTGGAGGAAAACACAGTCAAGAACGTACAAGCAATCTGATCTTGCCAATCCCCTTTCCCTAGTACAATAGAGATAACCATTTTGCAAAAAAGACAACACCGGTTTTGCCATAAGATGTAATAGCTTGTTTGCTTTCCTGCCCAGATATCTTACTATGGAGAAGAAGATTAACAGTCTGTTTTATATTAAATACACCCTCAAGCAACTGAAGTGGTCTTGGCAATTTTCTCACGGAGAAACAGAGCCTAGAACAGGTATATCATTGGTGCCTTGAGAGAGGCTATGCTGAGGGTTCTGAAGCTGGAGGTCAGCGCTGCAGGAGTCTCCCCAAGCCCAGGTTGGCTCCTCATGAAACTTTTCTCTTTCCTTTGGCCTCCTTGTAGTCCTTTGCTTCGAACACTCAGCCCTCTGCCTGCATTCCTGCCCCAGGATCCTGATGTATGCCTGGGTACATGTTTGCTTGTCTGAAAACCACACATTTGCAGTCCTTGAGTTATTTTTCCTTCTGTACAACATGACCCTGGGCAAATTTCTGTTTTCAGTAAATTGAAGAGTGACTAGTATTTCAAATAAAATGACAGTATTCACATATTCTCTTTCTAAATAAAAGAACCACATCTCTTTAGTTTTGATGTATAAAATGTTGTTAAGCTATGAAGTAACTCTACTTTCTCACTGCTCTTCAGAAAATGTATTTCATCTACCCTGCTCACACACCATCTTGTTTAATCTGCCCCAGAATTTGCAAAGGCGAAGACAACAAGACTGGCAGTTGCTAATTCCATTTTTTGGCCAAATTCAAACAGCTTGTAGATGATGGAGTTAGCCTTTAAACAGAAGACTCGTGCTTATTCCAAAGGACATTCTGTGAACCACTGTAGTTTTTGCCTTTACAGCAGTCCTGCAAGTTGTCATCTGGGTTAGGTTTGACTCAAGAATCATGGTGATTCTCAGAATGAAGCAGCCATTCATTCTCTGCGCATAAGAATTGTCTTCCTCATTTTGCACTGATATCGGTGACCCTTAACTTCTACCCACCAGGCCTAATTGTCTCTTGTGGGAGCCTATTCCTTTTTCATATCCATTGTTAATGTCCAGAGTGGCATAGAGTGACGAACCTTGAAAAATAACATCAACCTAGTGCTTAGCAACAGACACAAATCATCACTAAGAAATAATCTCCAAAGTGCTTTTTGACTGTAGCAAAATACCAGCTTCAAAGTACATTGTGGGGCTTAATTTTATTTTTCTTGCTAAGAAAGCTGCAGCTTTTTATATCTATTTTCATTTCTCAATAGGCACCACTCAATTTCTTGTCTGGATCTGGACAGGCTTAATAAACTGTGCGTGTGTGCAGATGGAAGTGGGTGAAGGAATGGGATAAGCCAGACTCCAATGTTAGAGAGCCTCACTTCATCCAACACAGAGCCACATGTTGAGCTACCCAGTACCTTGTATTTTGCCTTTAACTTTATTATATTTTTTATCTTAACTATGCAACTTGGAGTTAAAGAGGAAAGAGAATGCTTACAATGAATTCTGCCTACTCTTATTGCTTTTCTTATATTTTGCTAATTTTTTCACCTTGGGAAACAATTTTTTCAACTTTACTATAAATCCAAAGGTTTTTGGCCTTCTTAGTTTCTCTTCTAATTCTGTATTCTTTCTAATTTTTTAATTACTGTTAAGTAAACACTATGTATTTCAGTTTCACGACTAGTTGAGAACTTTGATGATGGCAGATCATTTCCAATAACTTGTGCCAACAAAGAACACTCTAGAATCAACTTTTTAATTGTATTCTTTCCATTACCATTTATCCCCCTTAAACCAAGTCTATTTTTTACTGTTAGTTTAAGTGTGTCTACAAAACTGCTGTATGCATTTTCAAGGAAGGCTTAGTACATCAATGTATGATTTTCCCTGGGCATTTTCTCTTAAAAGTCTGACTGAATAATACCCTTATACTGAGACAAATACAATAGAAAAAACTTTTTCATTCCAGTGATTAGAGGTACAATAATAATTTATTATAATAAAATATTTCACCTGATATATAACATTCAAAGTTCAATATCCCTTTAAGCTAAAATTTACATATGGAGAAAGGAACAGGCCTTCAGTATATGAGTCTGTGATTTTGATAAGTTACCCCATATGACCACAACGGCAATCAAGATGCCGAATATCTCTGTCACTCCAGGAAGTTTCCTTGTGCTCATTTCCCATGACCAATTCTGAATCTCATAGGCAATCACTGTAGATTGAATTTGATACTTTTGAATTTCATGCAAGTGGAATTACATAATGCATACTCTGTATCTGGCTTCTTTTGCCAAATATAAAGATTTAAGATTGATTCACATTGTTATGTGTCTCAGTAGTTAATTGAATTGTTTTGAGTAGTGTTTCATTGTATAAATATACCACCATTACTTTATCTGGTCTTTTGTTGATGGACATTTGGATTGTTTGCTGTTTTGGTTATTATGTAAAGAGCTGGTTGAGTAGGTCTTTTTTGGACATATGGACATTTTTTGTGGACATATCTTTTCATTTCTCTTAGGTAAATTTGTAAGTGTGGAGCTGCTGTGTTGTATGGTAGGTTAATACTTAGCTCTATATAAGTAACTGCTACACTTTAAAAGAAACTGACAGATATGATGTCTTTTAATTTTTCTTAGTTTAATAACTGGGTTTCTAAAAATAGGTTTAATCTAATTCATATGCTATTATATAATACAATTACATTTTAATTCAAATACAGGGTAAAATATTGTACATTTTTTGTGCCTATGTCATATGTTGTATTCCTGCAGTGTATGTGCAGTGAAGACATAATTCTGCAGTATGTCGCTCTAGGTCTCTCCTCTTGTTGGCAATAGTCAGGAGGGGTCCGGCCAGCGGAGTTTCCAATATGTAATAACACCCAGAACTGTGTGGAGATGTTAATGATGGTGAGCTGAGAAGGCTGAGCCCACACCGTGTAATGAGAAGTGTGGGAGGACAGGGCTTTCATTCTGTCCCATCCTCTTCTTTCCTTTGTTCATGGCCATTAGGCAATTGCAGGTGGTTTTAGACGAGTGCTAAGACTGCAACTGCTATTTTGTGGAGTGGTATGTTCAAATGACTTGTGCGGAAGGAATTTTTAAAAATTAATAATAGTTAAGGTAGTTAGTATGTGTGTACGTAGGTGTTCCAGTACCTATGAGGTACACAGTGTACCTCTTTCCAGTGGTAGCCCTCTTCCTCCTCCAGCCCTAGAGTTAACACCACTCTTTAATTGTGTGGTTAGCATTTCCTTATTTTTTATAGCCTTACCTTGTATGTATGTTCTCAAATAATATATTGCTTTATTTGCATGCTATTGACATTTAATGAAAGGAAATACCTGTATTCTAGGACGTGCTTTGTTCACTTTAAATGTTAGATTACTTCATGTTGGTGCATGTAACTATAGTTTATTCAGGTGTTCTTTCAGTCTTTGCTAGGTCATTCATATCTTCTCTTGGTAATAATTTGAGTTGTTTCTAATTTTTTTTACTTTGCCATTAGAAACAATAATGTTCTAAATACATTTATGTATGTCTCCTGGTAAATACATGCAAAACTTTCTCTAGATTTTAATCTTTGGAGTTGAAATTGTTGAGTGATGGATATGCGCATTTCCATTTTACTAGATAATTTTTATTTTTTTTGCTAGACAAATTGTTTTCCAAAGTAGTCATGTGAATTTATACTCTCACCATTTCACTAGTGTGTAAAACTGCCTCTGCATCAGCACTTCTTATTGTTTGGTTATTTAATTTTTGTCAGTTTGGTACATTTAAAATGAAATCTGACAATTAGATTTACATTTTGATTTCAGATGAGAACAGAGTGCCTTTTCAAATTTTGAATTTGCATTTCTGCTTCTGTGAAGTGTCTGCTTGCGTTTTGCCTATTTTTCCTCATAGGCTTTCATTTTTATTATCGTTTACAGTTTTTAACTCCTTTATAGATTATATATATGTTGCAAATTATTTCTGCCACTTCTTCATTTTAAAGTGGTTGAATTTATCAGTCTTTTCCTCTTCTGTGTTTCTTTGTCCTGTTAAACAAATTCTTTCTTATCTGGGGCTCATAAAGAAATTCACCTGCATTTTTTTCCTAAAACTTTTTCAAGGTTTGCTCTTTTTATTAACATCCTTCAATTCAGTTTAAATTTTTTTCCATGTGCAAAACCGTTTGCTTCAGCACAGTCCCCTGCATGGTTCTTCCTGCTCCTCTGTCTGTCTCCACCACATATGTTGTCTGTATTTATGCAAAGTTCTGTTTTTGGATTTTTTGCTTAGTTCTATTGATCTCTTTTTCTCTTCCTGTGCCAATATCACACAATCATTTGTTGTTGCAAAATGCTAAGCATTATTGCAGCAATAGCTGACTGAATAGTCTCTTTGAACAATTCCTTTATTTTTCTAGTCTCTGGAAAAGTTTGCACAAAATTGGAAGAGTTTGTTCTTGGAGCACTTGGTAGAAACTTGCCTGTAAAGCCTTCTGGGTCTGAGATTTTCTTTGTGTGAAGGTGCTGAGTATTGCTAAGATTGTTATCAATCTTAAAGATTGCTAAGATTCTCATCAATTGAGTCTCATCAATATTAATCAAGAAAAAAAAGAAAGAAAGCATAAATAAACCAAATTATGATTAAAATAAGAACACAACTATAGATACAACAGAGAATGAGAAGAAAAGATTACTGTGGGTAACACAATACAACCTGAGTGTTCTTTTACCAAAATGAAATCAGTTGGTAACTAAGAAGCAAAAAGCAACTTTTGGCTTAGTTAGTTTTTTAAATCATACTTTTATTGTCTATTTAAATTTATTTTTGTTCTTGTCTTTATCATCTTCTTTTGGATTTCT
The DNA here is from genome assembly GCA_039655065.1 of Glossophaga mutica. NCBI lineage: Eukaryota > Metazoa > Chordata > Mammalia > Chiroptera > Phyllostomidae > Glossophaga > Glossophaga mutica. Next base: position 144,527,715 of record CM077308.1, read on the forward strand.
TTGAGCTTATTTTATTGTTCTTTTTCTAAAAACTTAAATTGGATGCTTAGACTATTAATTTTTAGTCTTTCTTAATAGTCATTTAAGAATTTCCAGCTATCCATTTATCTCAAAGTACTATGTTAGCTATATCCCACGAGTTGTGACATGTGGGAGCCTTCTCTTTTGTTTAGTTATACATGTGCACACTTTCTAGTTTTATGTGATGTTTTGACCCTTTATTTATTCAACAGTAGACAATGTAAATTTTTTGTTTGCCTACTATGTTCCAGGATGTTTTCTCAACCTTTGGGATATGTTAATTTAAACATAATGTGGGGATTATGCTAAATGAAATAAGTCAGAGAAAGACAAATACCATATATTTTTCACTCATATGTGGAATCTAAAACAACAAACAAATGAACAAACAAAAGAATACAAAAAATAGACTCATAGAAACAGAGACCAAAGGGATGGTTATTGGAGGGGGAGGGGGAGGGATAATATTGTGATAGATTTGCATGGTGACAGATGATTACTAGAATTAGTGATGATCACTTTGTAAGGTATCAAAATTGTACCCCTGAAACAAATATAACTAATATAATATTATTTACCAACTATACTTAAATCAAAATAAGTTAATTAATGAACAAACAACCCTCCCCTCCCTCCAAATACATGTACACAAAGATCTCTATGGTAACAAGGTAGTTGGTTCCTGTCCATCATATCCCTTTGGCTTATCGTTGAGGTGTCTGGCAGACAGTTCCCATATATACTAGTATCTTTCTGCATCTCTTGGCCTGATGTTCTCTAGCCACTGAAGCATCTTGGCCATGTGGGTAGTCTAGAAGTGCTGTAGAGTTAGTGCCCATGAGTGATCCTCAATCAGTGAAGTGCAGGATGCACACTCCACTGGTTTTTCTAAGGGATCCAGGTGGGTTGGAACCTGCTTCTCTAGCAGAAACCTGCTCACTTTGGTACACTATGATGGCTTTCTCCCCTTCCCCCTCTCACTTCCCAGCCCTTCATGGTGCTTTCTGCTACTGTCTTTCAGATGAACTACTTAACTTCGCATCTTTATTTCAGGGTCTGTTGAGATTTTCAACCTTTTTTATGGCACACACAAACTAATTACTAAAATGCTGTGGAACACTAAAAATATATCAAAATTTATTGCCGATATGACAAAAATAGGTATAATTTTGATTTGCTCACACTGGATGGCTATTGTTGTGTTGGCTGTTGTTATTTTTTTATTTGACAATCTAAGGGAAAAAAGATCAGTCAGGTATTGCAGGTTTTGAAAGTGCTGGTGGCACACCAGTTAAAAATTACCGAACTATGTAAAACATTCATGAGGGTTACAGTCTGGTGAGAAAGACAATAAACAGATATAATAAGTAAATTATACAATATTTTACAAGGCAATAAGTGCTAAGTGAAAAAAATAGAGCAGGGTAAAGAGTATCTGGCGTGATAGGAAAGGTTTTGCAACTTAATTAACTAATCCATCAATCAATCAGTTAATTTTTCTCAGCGTTCAGAAGGCATTATTTGACTGTGTTGGATGTCACTATGGCTTGTAGAACTCAGCTGAGAGAGTATTGCTCTTTCTTTACAGAGAGTGTGATGTTTGTCTCTGCACACTTGTTGCACCTTTGCTTTGCCTTTGATGTTCTGCAGCTCCATGTTTCGGTGTGGATTTCTTTTTCTTCACCTGGGATTTCCTGAATTTGAGGAATGCTCTCTTTAAACAATTCTGAAAGATCCAGAGGCAATGTCTCTATGAATTTTATTTTTCCCTCTATTCTTAGTGGATAATTTTCTTCTGGAACTATAGTTAGACATATACTAGACCTCATTTTATTTTCCATGTCACTTTACCTCTATTTCACATTTCTCTTAAAAAAAACCCTGATGAGTCTATTGTTTACTATTTTTAGGTCTCATTTGTGTTGGTCACTTAGGCTAGGCTATGCTGCAGAAACATTTGAACCCTACACTCAGTGGCTTTAAACATAAAGTTTACTTCTCACTCCGGCACTGAGGGTCTAGCCGTGCGGCAGAACATCTGCCTTCTAGGCCGGTATCTATGAACCCAGTTGGTTTACATTTCATGGCTTTAGTATTTCAACGTGGGGATTCAGGGCTTGCCACAGCAGGGGAAGAGAGAATACGGAGAACTTACGCTGGTTTTGAAGTGCTTCAGACCAGACGGGACACATATGACTTCTGCTAATAGCTCGTTAGCCAGAAATAATCACATTAGCCACAACCTAATTTCCAAGGAGATGGTAAAATGTAGAGGAACACATGAAATAATTGTTGAATAATAATGACCTCTGCAAAACCTCTAAGGTTTTAGTTTCTATTTCTATATTAACTTATAAGTTTATATTGCCATAAAACCACATTAGCAGTATAAAATATATATGAGCTTAATAAATAATTACAAAAATAATCACCACCCTGGTTAAGAACATTATTAGCACTCCGAGGCATACCATTTGCCTCTCCTCATCACAACTAACTATCCCAAAGGGAACCACAATCCTGAATTTTATGATAAACCATTTCCTTACTCTTCTTTACAGTTTTCCACTTATAAATGCATCCCTAAGTAATATAGTTTAGTTTTGCCTGTGTTAGACTTTATACATGATATTATATATATCATGATATATATATAAATTTTTTTGTGTATATCATGTAATTCATCTATGTTCTTGCATATAGTTGTAGTTTGTCAGCTACAGATGGGTATTTAGGTAGTTTCCAGGTTTTTTTTTTTTTTTTTTTGCTATTACGAACAAGGCTGCTCTAACCTTTGCTGTGTAGTGTTGAATGAGTTTCTCTTGTGTATTTATACATTAGTGGAATTGCTGGATCATAGTGTTGGGGGAATTTTCCATTCTAATAGATAATGCCAAACTTTTCTAAAGTGTATGTATCAATTCTTTATATAAGATTAGGAGATCCACCTTGCTGTATGTGCTTGTCAAATTTGACATTCTCAGACTTCTGAAAATTGCTAGTGTGTTTGGGGTTTCATGGGACCTTCCCTGATTTTACTTTTTACTTTGCTGAGTGTTAGTAAAGAACACTTTTGATGCATTAATTGGCCATTTGTGTTTTTTTCTTTGCCTTTTTTGAAGTCCTTGTTCAAGTCTTGTCTAATTTTTTTTAAGTAGGTCACAACTTTTTAATTGATTTCTAGTAGTTTAAAAATTTTATAAAAATCTAAAATCCCTTCTAGATATATGCTCTATGTCCATTCATCAAATCTTTAAATAGAGGAAATGTATTTATTTAAATACATTACCTGATTATTCTAACATTTGTGCCATTTAAGAGAATCTAATAATTTTTGTTGTTTCTATTGATTTTTGCCCATTTCTCATTGGTTCCTTGTGTGTTTTCGATTTTTTAAAATTGTGAGTTTATGTTCCTTGGGAGTTTGATAATTCTTTCAAGTTTTTGTTTCAAGGTATTTTCTTCCAGAGTAGTATGCTTGCTTCCAAGGCATATTACTGATTCATAGCCAACTTTAAGTTATTGGCTAAGGCTTGTGGGGAGCCTTATTTCTGCCCCAACCCAACGAGATTAAGCTTCTTGTTAAAAAGTTTCAGAAGAGATGATTGTTTCTTCACTTCAGGTCTAATGAAAATGAAATGAGCAAATATTTATTTTCTCCTGTGCAGTATGGAGTCTTTGAAATTTTCAGTGAGGCATCACCATCTCTCAGGGATTTTATTCTTTGATGAGGGTCCCTGATCTAAATTCCTGCTTGATCTAAGTGCCTGTGTTTATTCCTGTTCTCTAGTCACATAGCCTGATAAGCACGAAGTTAACGGGCCTCTACGGATCAGCAGATGTTCTCAGGACAGACACCAGCATCAGCATTTTGTTCCCTCTCTGGGTTCTGCTTGCTGTCATTTTCCCCCCGAGGATTGCGCTCAATTTCTTGTCAGTTCTATGCACTTATAGGTGTTTCTTTTCTTTTCTTTTCCTGCTTTTTTCTTCCTACTGAATCCAGCTTTTAAAAATATTCTCTACTATGACACTTTTTAAAAATATCTGATGCCTTGTATTGTGGAAAAATAGATAAATTATTTTATTTCTTAAATAAGCTGTAGATCCAAGATGATTATTATAAAATGGCACTTTCCCTTCTTTATGCCACTTCTCGAATGGGAGGAACATTGTTGGGGTTAACCCTAACAGAGTAGAAATGTCCATGTGGGAGGGCCTTGTGGGCCAGAGGGGGAAATATTCGAAAACGAACAATAGTGAGGGCAGCTGGTTGAGAAGACCGGGTCCTCATGTAGGCTGTTTGCTCTTAGCTGTTAAATGCCACTAGGATGGGAAAGTATTTTGATTGCTATTAAAAGTGAGTTCATGGGCTGTTTGTTTAAATGTAATAATTGAGGAAAGTAGAATTCATTTTCTTTGGAAATGGTTCATCTAGCATATTATTAAGGTCAATTTAACAAATAATGAAAGGTACACAGTCTCCTTTCAGACACTGTTGACTAAGTTATGAATGTTGATTTACCAGTACAATGGGTCCCTAAACTATACAATTTAATACTGTATAGGAATTATTGGTCTGAAAATCTTTTATTTTAAGGCAACACTATCAGTTTTGCTTTTTGAAATGTTTTCAGTCAGTAGTTGAAATTTATTCTTACCTTAAAAAGATCACAAAAGTAAATAAAATTCTTCATACTAACAAAAGCATATCAAAAAAGATTATTATCAACAATAACAGATCACATTTTTGAATTTCCAGAGGCAATTGCTAAAAGGGAATTATGATATTATAATTTTTATTGTTATTTTACTAATTTCTGTTGTCTAAATTATATGCTTTAAATATTTAATGTAAAAGAATGTTAAGCAATTTTGCACAAGTGGTAGGTAAGCATGCAAAACTTATTATATAACACTTTTACTGACACGTTAAAAATGATTAGGCTTGCAGTTTAATAGCAAATAATGTTTTATTAAATAAAAAATAAATTTAGCATATCTTAATAATGTCTTTTTTAGTTCCTCATGCACAAAATCAAACTTTAAATACAATGTTTACTTTGGAACTTGAGTTTAATCTATGAAACATGCCTATAGTATTGTTAAATTTATTATATACTTTAACTATTGTTTTTGGCTATTGCCCAACCCCATAATTATGCAGTACTGACTTGAGTACATTACTTTACAGATTTTATGGGTAGCACTATCCCTTAAAGAATTTTTTCCTTATTTAGAAGTTAAGTGAGTTAAAATGGATACTGATACTTATTTTAAATATCCAAGAAAGCAAAAATTTTCTTTTTGGTGAGTTTTTAAATGTAACTGTAAGTTTTATCTTACTGGTTTATACTACTTAGGCAAGGACAAAAATGTGTTAAGGTAGAGTTTATATAACTGCGTAAGGAACATTGATAGGAGTTTTACTTTCCAAGGACTATTAAATGGGGAGAAGGATACCTCCCACTGTTTAAGTATATTCTAAGCTCCACTTTCAAAAATAAATGCATTAAACAGTATTCCTCCGTGGCAGAGTGCTAATTGTTCATTAGTGCACATTCTCCCATTTTTCTTTTTTAGAAATAACATGTGTGCCCTGTAGCTTGGGCGCACAGCCACACAATTGGACCACCTTTTGCAGCCTCCCTGACAGCACGATGCAGGCTGCAGTCCTGTTTCAGCCCTAGAGGTGTGAGTGGAGGTGATGTGTGCAACATTCATTCTCTGCAAAGGAAATTTTTCTTCCCTTCGTTTTTCCTTCTTCCTTGTCTGACAGTCTGGAACATGCTGACAAGGTATCGCAGAGCTAGTTCCAGTCATGCAGAACAGGACAGCACCCTGTGGGACAGCAAAACAAGAAAAGCACCAGGGTCCTTGGAGACATCATGGAGCTGAACTTGCCTTTCTACCTACCAGTCTTCTGTTGGGACCACCCATGATTCTAGACTGTTAGATAAGAAAAAAGGGAACTTCTCTTTTGACTGAGCCAGTTCAATTTTTGAGTCTTACAAATGTAGCTGGACAGTCTATACCCTAACTAACACACCTAAAAATAAGCTAATACAACTCTGTCTGTGCTGTCAGGTATGATAGGCGTTGGCCCTGTGACTATTGAGCAGTTTAAATACTGTTAGTAAGAGTGAGGAACTGAATTTTAACTTTATTCCATTTTAATTTATTTAAATTTAAATGGTCTATTTAACTAGTGCGTACTGCATTAGATAACACAATTCTAAACTCTTGGACATTGCAACTAATACATTAAACTGTAAATTTGTCAGGTTGAAATTTTAGAGAAAACACATTGATTATAAAATCATTTAATCAGGTTCTTCTAAACATTTATAAAAACTAAGCACTTACATGTCACATTTTAAAATGAGTTTTGAGTACCTTAATATCAGGAAAAAGACACAATAATTACCAAAGTTATCATGATTTATTTTTATACTTATTATTAAATGAATTCCAGAGGTATTTATTCTGTGAATTTAAGTTTATTGCTTCATTAAATTAGAATATATTATTATTATTATATGTCTTTCTTCCTAGGTTAGAATTCCATCTTGACCTTCCCCAGGTTATAGGATATGAATTATCAAACGACTGCTTTTTTATTGGGACATCGAATTATTAGTTATTGGAGTCTATTTGCAATTTTTCCACATGAGATGACATGCTCTGGCCTGGGTCTGTTTTAAGTGCAATAAACCTATGCCAATGGGGCTTTCTAAGCTCACTATATACCTTTTCATATCGGCTTTAGTTTTTTGGAACTTGTTTTCCTCTAAATGATGTGTTCTTCAAGTTCCCTTTAGACAATGCTATAACCTCCTGAAACTGATGCATTTTGATCTCCTTTGCAAGCATTACTAGAAAATTATACTTAATACCTATCAACAAATTATTTTAATTTTTAAGGTTATCAAGGTTTTCTCTCCCAGGAGCCAAGGGGTAAAGCCTGAATAAAAACACCATGTTTTTAGTATTTTGACTAATTCACCACCTTGGAACATAGGTACTCTGTACATGACCAGCAATACTGATTAACTTTGGCTCATCTTTTTTCCTGGTCGTTGGATGTGACCACTAGTAATGAGTCTTTCCTGGTTTGGAATAGTCTCTGCCATTACTGAGACAATTTGATTTACTCCAACTCCTTGTATCCACTCTATTTACACAGATGAAGAGGAGTATATTTGCATTTGCTATATATTTAATAGAATAGAATACTAATGTATATTAATCTGTATGTTAAAAATAATATAAAGTAACTTTATTGTTAGGATCATTTTGCTTCTATAGTTTTATGTAAATTTACAATTTTATCTTTTTAAAAATAACATGATGGACAGTTAATTGCTCAATTTGTACTAATTGACTAGCTATTCTTTGCTATTGGATACTCAAGTAGTATCCTTTTAATTGAAGGATACTATTAAAGGGCTATTCTCTTTTAATTGAAAAGTTTTGCAAATTGGCAATGAAAATAAGCTGTTTTTTAGCTCACCTCAATGTCACATGTATTTTGAAAGTACCTTTTTGAACCTCAACCAGGTATATTCTATTTATGATAATTTACTTGGGATTAGTTACCTTGCAAATTTCTTTGCTCTTTTTGTTGCAAGGGGGTGTGCATGAATGTTGGTGATGAGCAAACTTTGAGTTGGGTTACTTCTAATGACAGAAATGCAATTCATACACACAAACATACATATTTATTTACTTAAGGCCTTGGGTTCACATTGATTTTTTTCCATTTTAACAACTAATGTGGTTAAATTTTTCAGACTTCAAGTCCAGCATAAGCTTTTTCTTTACAATATGCCGTTGAGATTTTTAATGTCTTTTCCAAACTGAAAATGCACTTAAAAAAAATTCTCAGCTGAGGATATGTTTTATTGCTTTTAGAGAGAGAAGTACGGAGAGGGGAAGAGAGAGAGAAAGAAACATCTAAGTGAGAGGGAAACAGCGATCGGTTACCTCCCATATGCACTCTGACCAGGGATAGAACCCGCAAACTAGGTTTGTGCCCTGACCAGAATTTGAACCCACAACCTTTTGGTGTATGGGACGCACTTCAGCCAACTGAGCCATCTGGCCAGGGCTATTCTCTTTTAATTGAAAAGTTTTGCCTCATTCATCACCATTTTAAAAGGAGGTAGAATAAGGGCTCTACAATAACTTGAGGAATCATAGAATGTTTGAACTGGCAGGGCTTTTAGAGATCAGTAGTTTGCTCCTTTCATTTTACAGGTAAAAAAAATCAAATGCTCTAACAGACAACTTGCCCTAAGTCGTATGTATGTGTATATGTGCATGTGATTAAACACACACGCACATGCCTTAAATTGTTAAAAATCATTTGTCATAACCCTGTCATTTTCTTTTTTTGTTGCATCTTTATCTGGTTTTGGAATTAAGATAATACTGGCCTTATAAAAAAGAGTTTAGGAGTCTTCCCTCTTCTTGGATTTTTTGGAATAATTTGAGAAAAATTGGGGTTAGTTCTTCTCTCAATGTTCGGTAAAATTTTCCTGTGAATCTGGCCCAGGGCTTTTGTGTGCTGGGATTTTTTTGATAACTGCTTCAATTTCATTAGCTGATATTGGTCTATTTAGGCTTTCTGCTTCTTCATGACTCAGTTTCAGAAGATTATATGTTTCTAGAAATTTGTCCATTTCACGCAGGTTTTAAAATTTTTTGGCATATAGTTGTCCATAGAAAACTCCATGCCAATATCGCCGATGAACATAGGTGCTATAATCCTCAACAAAATATTGGTAGATCAGGTCCAGTAATACATTAAAAAGATCATACACCATGATCAATAGGATTCATCCCAGGGATGCAAGGATGGTACAAGATTTATAAATCAATAAATGTAATACACCACATAAACAATACAAAAGACAAAAACCACATGATCATATAAATAGATGCTGAAAAAACATTTGATAATGTATGGCACCCATTTATGATAAAAACACTCAGAAAAATGGGAATAGAGGGAGCATACCTCAACGTAATAAAGGCCATATACGAGAAACCTACAGCCAACATCATACTCAATGGGCAAAAACTAAAAGCTTTCCCACTAAGATCAGGCACAAGACAAGGGTGTCCACTTTCACCACTTCTAATCAACATAGTATTGAAGTTCTAGCCACAGTGCTCAGACAAGAAAAAGAAATAAGTCATCCAAATTGGAAAGGAGGAAGTAAAGCTGTCACTCTTTGCAGATGACATGATAGTGTACATAGAAAAACCCTACAGACTCCACCAAAAAACTACTCAACCTAATAAATGAGTTTGGCAAGATGGCAGGATACAAAGTCAGCATCAGAAACTGAAGGCATTTTTGTACACCAACAACGAAATATCAGAAACAGAAATTGGTGGTGGTGGTGGTGGTGAAATCCAATTTCCTATAAAAACAAGAAAAATAAAATACTTAGGTGTTGGGAATTACCCTTCCTGGTTTCAGAAGCTGTAACCCACTATGGCTAAGGCTGAGTAAAGAGGCCTTGGGACCATAAGCCACTAAGGAGACAAAGCTTATCTTCCTGGCAGGGGCTCCACCTCTACCTCCTTTTACTGCACCCTGCTTGGCCCTGGGCAGATGACTGGTTAGCCAATGACAGGTAAGATTCCTCAAGGGAGGGATGACCTAAGATAGACATGGTCATGAAGGGGTCCTCAGGGAAGGACTTGAGGGCTATAGAAAAAGGGGGTGATGGATCTTCACTCCTTAGCTTTACCATAGCCTGAGTCCTCATTCTGTCTGTGAGAAGTCTCCTAATCTCTTGGCTGCCTTACTTCTCCTGCCTGACTTAGGCCTGAAACAATGACAGAGGGTGGTGCAGTTCTGTGCTAGAAAGGGCGGGTTCCCAGGGTGATCAGGCCTGAGAAAGAATATGTAAAATCCTGTGAAAACTGCTTTGCTAAGAATGCCCTCAATTTTCTGATAAGGGACCAAGCATGAAATGAGTTTGTTTTCCAAAGTTTTTATAGCCCTTTTGCTAACTGACCCTGACTCAGAATAGGCCCTCATAGTTCTTTGAATGTTATCTATTTTTTAATCCTTACTACCTGGCAATGATTGATGAGATTTATCCGTATTCCTGTGCAAATTGAACCCAATAAAAGCCCATTGAGGAACAGGCTCAGGGCCCTTCTCCTTGAGAGACTGGTCATCTCCTCCCCAAGCAGATCATGTCTTGGTAGACTTATCCTCATCTATGGCGGATGGCGGAGCTCTGCAGACAGAGCCCCCCACACTTAGGAATAAACTTAATCAAGGAAGTAAAAGTCCTGCACTCAGAAAACTACACAACACTGAAGAATGAAATTAAGGAATATACAAATAAATAGAAGTATATACCATGTTCATGGACTGGAAGAATTAACATCATCAAAATGTCCATACTACCCAAAGCGATCTATAGGTTCAACACAATCCCATCAAAATACCAATGACATATTTCACAGATACAGAGCAAACATTTCAAAAACTTATATGGAACCATAAATAATCCTAAATAGCCTCAGCAATTCTGAGAAAGAAGAACAAAGTAGGAGGGATCACCATACCTGATATCAAACTATATTACAAGACCACTGTTATCAAAACAGTCTGGTATTGACATAAAGACAGACACATAGATCAATGGAACAGAATAAAGAGCCCAGAAATAAACCCATGTCTCTTTTGTCAGTTAATATTTGACAAAGAGGGCAGAAGTATACAATGGAATAAAAATAGCCTCTTCAATAAATGGTGTTGGGAGGTCTAGAAATGTACATGGAAAAAAATGAAACTAGACCACCAACTACACCATACACCAAAAATAAACTCAAGATAGATAAAGGACTTAAGTATAAGTCCTAGAGGAGAACATAGGCAGGAAAATTTCAGCTATCCCACACAGCACCATTTTCACTGATACATCCCCTTGGGCAATGGATTAAAGGAAAGAATAAACAAATGGGACTACACTAAACCAAAAAGCTTCTGCACAGCTAAAAAAAATCAACAAAATGGAAAGGGAACAACCATTTGGGAAGACATATTTGCAATGATACCTCAGAGAAGGGTTTGATCTCCAAAATATATAAAGAACTCACATGACTCCACACCAGGAAGGCAAGCAACCCACTTAAAAAAGGGGCAAAGGACCTGAACACGCACTTCTCCAAGGAAGACATAAGACAACATCACTAGCCATTAGAGAGATGTAAATTAAAAACAAAATGAGATACCACTTCACACTGGTCAGAATGGCCATCATAAACAAATCAGCAAACAACAAGTGCTGACGAGGTTGTGGAGAAAAGGGAACCCTAGTACATTGTTGGTGGGAATGCAGACTGGTGCAGCCACTGTGGAAAACAGTATGGAATTTTCTTAAAAAACTAAAGATGGAATTGCCTTTCAATTCAGCAACCCCACTGCTGAGACTATACCCTAAGAATCCTGAATCAGCAATTCAAAAGAACCGAGGCACCCCGATGTTCATAGCAGCATTATTTATGATAGCCAAGAGATGGAAACAGCCTGAGTACCCGTTAATAAATAAGTGGATCAAAAAACTGGTACATTTACACAATGGAATACTATGCGGCAGAAAAAAAGATGGAGCTCCTGCCCTCGTGACAGCATGGATGAAACTGGAGAGCATTATACTAACTGAAGTAAGCAGGTGGTGAAAGACAAATACCATATGATCTCACCTGTAAGTGGAACCTAATCAACAAAACAAACAAATGAGCAAAATAGAACCAAAGACATAGAAATAAAGAACAAGTGGACAGTGATTAGAGGGGCAGGGGTAGGGGAATAATGGGGGAAAGAAGGGAAAGGGGCAAGCAAAGGAACATGAATAGAGGACTCATGGACACAGACAATAGGGGGTTCAACCGTTGGGGAGTGGGATGGGGTGAGCAATGGAGAAAAAGGTGGGATAACTGTAACTGAACAACAATAAATAAAATAAATATTTGTCATAACCCTCTGGAGTTGGGCTTTTGTGAGTTATGTATAAAGTATTTTAGGATTCTCAGGCAGAGTCGTCTTAGGGTCTAGTTTAGGACTGATTATTTTCCCCTAAGAGACTGCTTTGAGGTCATGCCCGATGGGTAGGAGTTAAGTCAGGCCCCTCTCAGACCAGCCTCAGTCCGTTTAGAAACCCTAGTGATGATCAAACCACTCCATATTCAGCATGGGGAGAAATGCCGTGCCTCGGGGCGGTCCAAGTCTCAGGTGGCTCCGAGCGTGTCCACTCTTGCATCTGCCATGGTTGTTCTCTAATTTAAGAAATGTTCAAGGTAAATGTTGTTCCTATGACTAAATTCTAACATGTAAAATTAGGTGAATCAGTAAATAATTTGAGAATCTTAGAAACCATGGATATCATCTAGTTCCATTTCCTTATTTACAGACCAGTAAAACAAATATGGTTTAACTTTTCCAGGATATCGAATTACTGTGGCATCAGAATACCTAGCGAGCAATTTGTTCCAACATTTGTAAGAGTTAGAAAAAAAATAAACAACAATGTACTTTAATTAGATATTAAACAGTTTTCTGATTAAAGTGTTTTTGGATTACTAGAGTTGAAACTTTCTACATAATATTTTAAGCCATTTTAATTTCAAATAGAAGTCAGATAAACATAACTAGTGTGCTGCATTCTGTAAAAACACATTTTGTAATTTTGCTACGTAGTAGAAGCTGGGGGTGAACAATCATTGTCATTACCATCTCACATCTAATAAGATAGATGTGAACATCATCACCTAACATTTTGAGATTGTTATCCCTCATCTACAGGAGAAGCTTTTCTTGGATTGTACTTTCTTGTATTTGCTTCTTTTGTCTTGATTGTACTTTCTTGCATTTGCTTTTTTTGGAAAGGCTACATGGCTAAGAGCACAAGGGTAAAAAATGTTACTATACTTAAATACTTGTATTTTTGCCTCTATTGGAACTTAACACTGGAGAAAATTGTGAAGCATGATAACATAATCTTAGTGAAGTTAATAAGACCCATCTATGTTTCCATGATGAATAAATACATCAGTAAGAGTGGTGTTTTATGCAACTAGTTTTACATACACATGATTTTTTCAATATTATTAAAAACCCACATAATTATAATAGTGGTCAATCCTTTTACTTTAAAAAATGCATTCTTAAACTCACAGAACAAAGATGAGAAATTGAAGCTTTTGTTCAGAAGATGTAAAAAGCTGTCACTGAGTCAAGGAAGTAATTTGATAAAGACAGTGATTGACTAGAAATAGAAACTGATGTTTAGCTCTTGGAATAGCACCCTGGAAACAGACAACTACATGGCTACATTTCATAGGCTTTCCTGGACTATTAGCTTTATTGTTCAGAAGATGTTGACTTATGCAAAAGAATCAGTAATCTTAACTATTTCTTGGAAGAAATGAACAATTATATTAAAACTTGAGAAAAATATCACACAGTTTATTTAAATTCATGCTGTTGCCTTGGTAATTTTCATTACACTAATTTGTTGTTATGAAAACTCATCCCTGAAGTCCCCTTGTCTGGCACTTTTCTTTTAGCAAATTCTAATAGGGAGGAATTTCACTGAGTTCTTATGTCATCATGATTTCTCCTCTTAGTCGAGGAAGATTTTTTTCTTAACCTACTTTAAAGAAGTCAGGAAAACAAGCGCTGAAAGCACATCCAGTGATGCAATGTCTTTAGATCTGCAGCACAAATTGTTTTCTGAAGTTACGTACAAATATTTATTGTATATTTATTGTGCGGGGAGATAGGTGTCAGAATTGGTACACTATGGCTTTAATGTATGAAGAACCCATCAATCATTCTTTATTTTATAACCTATCTTGTTTGTCCTCGAGCTGTATGTTCACAAAGGGGGAAAATAACAATGTCAATTCAAAGTAATTTTATTTTCCCCCAGTTTAAACAATTTTTTTAAAAAAGTGGGGATTCACAAATAATTCATGTCTTTTCTTCCCTCTTTTCTCAGCCATTCCAAGACGGTTTTCAACTTGAGAAATGAGGAAGAGCCCATTCCCATGTGTTGTTGAAAGAGAACCACACACACATTTGTTGTGCTTCCCTTGAGGTTAAAGCCTACTTTCTTTGGTGTATTTGCCCTCTTCTACCTAGGGGCAGAAAAGGGTAAAGAATTGCAAGGAAGGAAACCCAATGTCAGTAGATACTTTATTTTATTATTTTTTTAATAACTTCATTTTATTTTTTTGAAGGATTTTATTTATTTTTAGAGAGAGGGGAAGGGAGCAAGAAAGAGAGGGAAAGAAACATCAAGGTGTGGTTGCCTCTCACATGGCCCCTACTGGGGACCTGGCCTGCAACCCAGGCATGTGCCCTGATTGGGAATCGAACTGCGATCCTTTAGTTCGCAGGCCTGCGCTCAATCCACTGAGCTACACCAGCCAGGGCAGATATTTAAAAAATATTTTTATTACATTCTTTTTTCATAATACCCCTGGAATTTTATGGAATATTATTCTTATTTTAGAAATAAAAAGTCAGTCAAAGAAATGAAGGTTAGGAGGATGCAAGCCCATAACTTGGGGTTTCCTGGCTGTAGAAACATGTCAATCAGACAAAGGTATTGGAGCCCCTACATTGTTCTTGAAGTTTTGGGAGCATTAACAAAGTCTAAGACATTGGCCTTGTCCTTAAGGAATTTACCAATCAGGGAGATAAGACTGATGTGCTGTTGATTTAAGATGGCGAATGAGTGTTCAGTGAATCAGCACTATCATAGCTCATAGAGAGAGTGATCGATCAGGATGGACTGGTGAAAGAGGTTTTATGGAGTGAGGGAAATGTAAGCTCGTCATAGAAGTATGGACAGGATTCGTGTTGGCGGAGTGCAGGAGGAGGTGGGTCTAAGGGAAGGACCTGACTGTAAGAAATGTATGGAAGGGGAAGACAAAACGTTTATTTGAAAACAAATAACATGCTTCTTTAATTAATCAACTCTGTAAGAAGTACTTGATGTCATATTTTGAGAAATGTTTGCCCCAATTATTAGTTTTTTGAACAGGGCACTTGGGGAGAGTTGTGACCAAGAAGTAAACTCTGTCAACACAGTAAGGTGGCTGCTAGGAAGTCACATGCAAGTCCTAAGAGAAATTGGTGGTCAAGGCCAGGACCCAAAGAGTTGTACTGGTTGTTGTTTTGTCAAGGCTGTAGTGGTGTGAGTAAATGTGAAAGAAAAATGGGTATCTTTACACATGAGTAGAGTGCGGAGTTCAGAGATTGGGATACTTGAAGACAAGACGGCTCAATGTGAAGTTGGTCAATGGGTGGAAATGCTCTAAACCAAAGAGAGACTCTGGTGCTGAAAGTGGCAAGAGGAAGACAGGGCTCCGTCCCCGAGGGAGTCATCGGGTTAAAGACACAGGCCCATGAACAGCAAGGGTCATTTAAGCTCTGTGGGAACCTTGTTCAATTTCGAGGCTTATGGATGACATGCAGATGTATGTGACTTACTCCAGGCAGCACAATTTACTGGAAAGAATAGATTTGGGCGTCAGACAGACCTGGAATTTGGACAAGTGCCAGCTGCACCGTTGGCTCCCTGTATGGTCTTGGGGCAATAACTTTAATATCCATTAAAACATCTCTAATGGAGATTAAACCTCATCATTAAAGAGTCCTGCTGAGAATTGTTGGTAGACGAGGTGGTATATGTAGATTGGCATTGAATAAGTATTAATTTTCCTTCCACTTATTGATGTCACTTCCTATTCTCAAATGCTTTAGAGGCTCTTTCCCTAGGTGCCTCACAGTATCTCAGATCAAATGCCCATTGTTGAATTCGTTATCTTCGCCCCCAAGCCTGCTTTTCTTCCCGTCTCCTATTGGGTAAGAATGTTGCATTAACATACTGTTTATCTTGATTAATGAGTTTTTGGTTTCTCCTTGGATGTTGTTTGTGAGGCGAGTGCCTCAGGTGCCTAACCCTAGTCTCAGCCCTGAAACGGTGCTCTGCCTGCAGAGATATTGTGCGTGTTCTGCCTTTTATTCTTTAAGATTTGAATTAGTTTGTCCACATTTAAAAATTAGGAGAGGTCACGTAAGAGTCCAGATTCCTGGCTTTTCTTGAAAAATTTTAAAATCTGACAGGACTAGGTCTGTACTTTCCATGACCGCAGCTGGGTAGAGATGAGCGGCAGCTACTTCCTGGGGAGGAGTCACGAACAGTTTGCCCCAGTTCCCACCGTTCGTTCCCTCTTTGTACACGCCCATGCATTCCTGCGCTTTACCTGTCACCCCACCTTTTCTTCTTCTTGCATTCTTATTATTTTCCTTTTCTTATTGCTTCTTCCAGACCGAACATTTCATTGTTCTTTATTCTTTTCTTTCTTTACCAGTTGCATAAGGTTTTTATTATTTTTAAAACATGTCATTGACAAAGTTTTTGAGTGGTGTGTGTCTAACCTCATTTTAAACATAAGCCCTGTAGGTTTTTGTTTGTTTTACTTTATTTTTATTGTTTACTCTATTACAGATGTCCCTGTCCCACCTGCCCCCTTCGTTTTTTAAGCTACTCTTCTATTCTTTTGCTCTGGCCAAATCTTCTCCATGTTATGTTGCTTTATATTCATGAGATCAAAAAACAGTGGAACTTTAAAAAATTAGTGATTTTTTAAAAAGTCTCTCCCACTTATTTATAGGCAAGAAAGCTGAAACACAAGAAGGCTGAGACTTGTCAAAGGTCATTCAATTAATAAATGAAGCAAATTAGACCCAAGCCCATGTCTTTGAAAATAAACTTCTTCAGTCTCCTTTATAAATGTTTTTAAAAGCTTCTCCTCTCTTCTCCGCCAACTGCAGAAAGCTAACTCAACCACTAACCATTGTCACGGTAAATTTTCACTTGTGGTAAAGTCATCTTTACTTTGGGTTGTGTCCCTTGCCCCAGAATGCAACAGGTTTTAGTTGGAAATGCTGCAATGTTGTGGAGAGAGCAGAGGAAGAGCCCCAGGGTGGATAGATAGAGCGGGTATACTTTTGCTGTGATACATGAGAAAGGGGAGGGAGAAAGAGGAGGAAAGAGAATCTGTAGTGTTTCAGCCTGACGCCAGGGGTTTTTGTCTAGGGGAAAGTCAAACCAGGTTGCCGGACTGGAACCAGGCCACACCTTTGCTTCCTTTCCTATTTCCTACTTGAGGTAACAGCTGAGAAAATTATTACATAGCACTTGGAGAATTTTCCTTCCCTCTCACAGACTTCAGTGGGAATAGTGTTTTACCAGGCACTTTCTAAATGTCCCTTTTAATTATGAAGACCGAGGCATGAAAGGAAAAAAAGTAAAAAGTGACTTTTGCAATGCGAGGTTCTTGAAAATCTCTAACATGAAACAATATGGGAAAGTGAGGATCAAAACTTGAACATTTGTGGCCTCTTTGTTAATATTTATTAAAAGGGTTGCAATCAGGGCTGACGATGATCCCGCTGAAGTGCTAAGAGTTTGTGACAAAGAGTTGGTAAAGGAAGGGTGTGATGGTCTTTACCAGTCTCTTAAACACTAATTCAGATATGGCTGTGAAAGTGTGTTGTAGGTGTGATTAAAGTCTATAACCACTTGACTTTAAGGAAGGACGAATTTCATAGGTAATTTGCATGGGACTGATTCAATCAGTTGACAGGCCTTAAGAATAGAGCTGAGGCTTTCCCTGAATAAGAAGAAATTCTGCCTGTTGGCAGCAGCTTTAGTTTTTCCTGAGAGTTCCAGCCTGCCTTTCCTGACAGTTCACCCTGTAGGTTTCAGATTTGCCTGGATAGCACCAACAGTTGTTCCAGCTGATTCCTGGCAGTAAATGTCTGATATATTGCACGCTGGTCTGTTTCACTGGTTGAATTCTGACTAAGTGGGGAAAGTGGGGGGTACCTGGATTGTGTGGCTCTGTGTATAACGTTGGCATCCTGAAGATGAGAACTGAGGTGGGGAAAATGGACATGCTTAGATACCCAATCTTGGTCCAGATGTTTTTGTAAAATCAGTGGAAGTTTTCTAATTTAGAGGAAGTGGTTCACACTGGCTACTAACAGTGAAATAAAATTTGATAGGCTGATAAGCATGTCCTATGTTCCAACTACCCAAAATGGTGTGGATTTTATATTTTTCAGACTTCAACAACTGAAGTTCCTCAAGTTCGGCCAAGCTTGTTTGCTAGTTCTGGATATCAAGGACAAAATGTCAAGCAGTTGCACATTTGAGAGGCCAGATATAGAGGCTGATGATTTTTATTGTCCTTATCCCGGCGACCTCATTTAGAATATAAGTGCTTCTCTGGAAACATTAATAATGTGCTATCCCAGTTATTAAAGCATTTCCCAACCAAATGCTTCCTTTCTCCAGCCCCCCGCTTTCTGTCCAGGCCCCAGCTCTTCAGCGTGTTCCTTTTACAGAGGGCCGTCTCAGTGCGGCTGCGCCTGGGAGAAGGCCGGGGGCTCAGGGAACACTAATTGGGATGTAGGCAGTTTGTTCCCGCTCCTTGGCATAGCTGAGTTAACAGGGTTAGGTTTGTGTGACTCATGAATCATTTCAGAATATTAGCAGAAATGGCACCTAAAAAGAAAATATAAAGACTAGAGAGATCAAAATTTAAAAGCAAACTATTAAAATGAATGAAAATGTATTAAAACAACGAGGAAGATGCTGACGATGTTTTAGCAAATGAACTAACCTCCTATGCCATCAGAGTATTTGTGCTTTAGGCTTCATTTAAACAATGTTAGATGTAGAGCTGGAATTCTCAGTGTCTGTTTATTTTATAATGTCTCTTAAGAATGTTTCTAAAGAGCTACCAGTGAAGGCAGTGCTCAGGTATGCTATGATTTTGCAAAAAGTACTACTCAATATTTTATTGAATAATTTTGTAATTCTATGGTGAATATAATTTTTCTGGACAATAGTTATACGAGTCAGTCAGCACTTAGGGGCTTAATAAATTTCTGGTCAGGAAAAAAACCATTGTTTTAGATAAAATAAGTTCAGTTATATGTAACAGAAAAGCCAAAGCAACAGAGGTTTGTAGAAGTTTCGTTGTCCACTGAAAGGTGGCTAGAGGTACGCTGTTTAGGGCTGGGGTGGCCACCCCTGCATCTTCAGGGAGCCAGGAACTGGTATGTTTCTGCTCCACCACCTTGGAAAATGACTTCTTCCTCCATTCATGGTTCAAGGTTGACACAGGTATGCTAGTCATCATGTTCTAAGCAACGAGGAAGACAAAAGGCACTTCCCAGCTCCGTCTGAGCCTGTTCAGAAACCTCCACAGAAGTCCATACAGCACGTCCTCTTCTATCTCCGTGTTTGACACTAAGTCCCTTTGACACTAAGTCCCTTTGTGCTACGCAGTGTTAGGGAATGTGGAAACACTGTTGCTTAGCTGGTGCATCATTACCCTGAGTGAAGTGGGCAACAAGGAAGAAGGTAAAGCACTCTCAGTCTCTACCACACATCTCTGTTTGAAAGCACATTAAAAAGAAAAGGAAACAGAAATAGTAAGTGCATTGTCCAAATTGGAAAGAGAGCTAAGCTCAGGATTCTTAAAAGTCTGACTTCCAACAGAGTAATCATTTTATCAATCTCTCACCATGAACTGGAGTATTTGATTTCTTGGTGGTCTCCTAGATGGTATAACGGGAGCAGAGAGAAGAGAATCAGTTACTGGAGTAGGGGTGGGTGCACACAGGTGGGGTGTGTGTGTGTGTGTGTGTGTGTGTGTGTGTGTGTGAAATGGTCTGGTAAGTGTGAAGATCTGAACGGACTGGTGAATGGCTGAGTAAAGAGTGGAACCTTCCTTATATGCTAATGAACTAAAAATTTGGAAGGTCCATCGTGTTTGGGAAATGGGATGTGATGGTTATACTGGGCAGAGCTTTGTGTTTAGGAGACTGTGCGTTTGTGGCAATGTGTGGTAATGCTTTGTGTAATCTTCCATGTCTTTTATTCTGAGCAGTGTATGGTCTCCTTTTGTGATTGGATTAGATTTATATAGATTAAGGAGTGCTTTAGAATTCACACAGTTTTCATGTTGGCTGGATGTTGGAGAGAAAGCTTTGAATCTAATCAATAATTTTTGTGCCAAGATGTTAGAGTTTCCAGAATCCACCAGGGAACTTTTTCAGTTTTAACTGGAGCATGTAGCCAGTCACAGGATTTCTAAGGCTCATGAGAAGGCATTAAGATCATTTGATGACATCCTAGAGGAGACACATTTCTGAAAACTGGGTAAGATCGTAATTATAGTCTTAACTGCATCTCCTTCTCTACTTCGGTCTTTCAGGTTTAGTGAGCTGGGAATTGTGAAATATGATGGGTGCTTAAAAGTACGTAAGTCAGAACCTCTTAGACTGCACCCTACCGACAGACAAATTACTGCCCTCTGTTTTAGCCCAGGACCCCAGGGAGGGCACAACTACTGGGAAATGTAATTGTAGTAATATTTAAAATATTTATAGTAGTATTTGGAAGTATTTAAAATTTTCAAATAGTATACTGTGCGGCTTCCTTAAATAGCAAGTTTTTAGAAGGTGGTTAAAATAAAGAGTGAATAATAGTGTTTTCAAAGAGGTATGTTCCATGTGGTTTTATATGTTTGTCCTTACTGTGGTATTGTTATGGGACAAGTTAATTGTTCAATCCTTCATCCATAGCTCAGTGTCCTGATTGTAGAACACACGAGAAATTTCAAAGTATTTTACACACAGAAACCTATCAAAATTTTGAGGTGGCTAATCTTATCAGAGGAAATGTGCAATGTCATTCTTAACAAACTTCATAAATATTATCCTAGTAATCTGCATCTATACATGTTTAATAATACTGCAGAACTCTTTAAATATTCTAAACAGTGTTGATAAATGAAAGATTTAACAATTAATCAGAAGCATCTTTATGGTTTATGCTTAGACCTATGTTACTACATCAAGAAAAACACTACTTACAATAAAAAACATTACACCAAAACTCGAGCACCAACTTACACCATACACAAAAATAAATTCAAGGTGGATAAAAGATTTAAACATAAGCCGTAACACCATTAAAGTCCTAGAAGAGAACATAGGCAGGAAAATCTCAGATATTACACGCAGCAACATTCTTACTGATATGTCCCCTAAAGCAAGGGACATAAAGGAAAGAATAAACAAATGGGATCTCATCAAAATAAAAAGCTTCTGCATGGCCAAGGAAAACAGTATTAAAATAAAAAGAGAACCGACTGTGTGGGAAAACATATTTGCCAATGATATCTCAGATAAGGGTTTAATCTCCAAACTATACAAAGAACTTACACGACTCCACTCTAAGAAGACAAGCAACCCAATTAAAAAATGGGCAAAGGACTTGGGCAGACACCTCTCCAAGGAGGACATACAGAGGATCCAGAGACACATGAAAAGATGCTCGATATCGCTAGCTATCAGAGAGATGCAAATTAAAACCACAATGAGATACCACTTGACACCAGTCAGAATGGCCCTCATAAACAAAGCAACAAACAGCAAGTGTTGGAGAGGTTGTGGAGAAAAGGGGACACTAGTGCACTGCTGGTGGGAGTGCAGACTGGTACAACCACTATGGAAAACAGTATGGAATTTTCTAAAAAAACTAAAAATGGATATACCTTTTGACCCAGCAATTCCATTGCTAGGACTATATCCTAAGAACCCTGAAACACCAATCCAAAAGAAACTATGCATCCCTATGTTTATAGCAGCACAATTTACAATAGCCAAGTGTTGGAAGCAACCTAGATGCCCATCAGTAAACGAATGGATCAAAAAACTGTGGTACATTTATACAATGGAATTCTATGCAGCAGAAAGAAAGAAGGAGCTCATACCCTATGCAACAGAATGGATGGAACTTGAGAGCATCATGCTAAGCGAAGTAAGCCAGGCAGTGAAAGATAAATACCATATGATCTCACCTTTAACAGGAACCTAATCAACAAAACAAACAAACAAGCATAATATAACCAAAGACATGGAAATTGGGAACATGCTGAAAGTCACCAGAGGGGAGAGGGGAGGGAATTTCAGGGGAAAAGGGGAAGGATTTACAGGAACAAGTATAAAGGACACATGGACAAAAACTATGGGGGGGGGGTGGAAATGGGAGGGAGGTGGGGAGGGCTGGGGTGGCGGGTTCGGGTGAGAATAAAAGACAGAAAACTGTACAAGATCAACAATTAAAATAAAAATTAAAAAAAAAAGAAACTAAAAAAAAAAACATTACACCAACTTTCTTAAAATTGATAGAACCTAAGTGACTATTACATAAACACCAACACTTTAAAGTATTTTAACAGGAGCTGTTGAGTCAAAGCAAAGTTTCTGATATGTACCGGTGTTCTTTCTCATGCAATATGTGGCATTCTTTTTTTCTTCTTTTCCCCCCCTGCGATACACATTAAAAGCTATATTTTCTGCTTCATACTCCGCTAGTTTTAAATTGGCCTCAAACCCACGTAGCTTTTTCTTCAGGTCTCCATTACCAGTTTTGGTATTTCTACCTCAGGGGATAATCAGTTTGCTGACTCCAGACAAGTTGTGATAAATTCTCTAATTTCTGGGGGTAAAAAAAAAACCCTCTCAGGATAAAACTTTTCCCAGTTATAGATGTATTTTTTTAAATTTCTAAGAATAATTCTGGTGGAATAGAAATTCTGGGAACAATTCACTCTAAATCCCTCCACTCTTGTTTAACTTAAGTGAAGGACAATAATGTTTTGTAGCTGTTTTCCAGTTTACCCAACAACTGTATTCAAGCACTCAGAAAAAGATTCTTCAAGTGAAGGATCCATGAAAAAAATACAGGATGTAAGCACGGTGTGCAAATATGCACACCTACGTGCGCACAGGGTCCTGCAGGGCTGCAGAGAAGGTCGCTGCACACCATGGGTTTCTGTGCAAACAGTCCTCTTAGAAGTTTTAAGTCCTTTGTTGAGGTTTCAGTACAACTTTAGCTGAGATATAGGGAGGAAATTATTGTGGAGAAAGTATTCTTTTCTTAATTTAATTAGCATTTACTGGATGCCAGCAATATGCCACATATTACAGTAGGCGCCGGTCTTATAAAGATGAATAAGGTGCAGTCTGCTTCAGCATGAATAAGATAAAGCTCAAGCTTTTGGTTTAAACATTGTCTTAGTTTTTTAATTATATAAAATCACTATATATTAAATGAAAGACACTAAAAATTCTGAAAGAACATAGCAAAAGCAATTTAATGGCATAAAAAATGTAAATCAGCTATACGGTGCTCTTTAACCTGGAATCAGTCACGAGTTTAACAGGAATAGATTTATGACTCATTAGGACTAAGATACATTGTACTTTTTAAAGGAACAGGATATTTAGGTGACAGTTTAACAGGCATTAAATGACCATGTTCAACCTTGTATTTCACAAATCTTTAGAAGGGCAACAAAAATATTTGTAATGTGACTTGCTCTATATTTCTTATTTGTAACAACTTTTAATTGCCATTATGTCAGTGAATTAAATTGTATTGATTTAAGGTTATTAAAAAAAACCTTTAAAAGGACTTTAAAAGAGACTGTTCTTACAGATTATGTTTTATTTATTTAAAACCTGTTTATTATTGCCCTTTCTTTTTCCTGTTTAGGGTGTTTGCTTTAGTAAAATGTCTTGTTTATAACTATGAGTTATTAGGAAATACATGCTCTCACAGTGATACTTGATAAATTAATTTTGAGAGCCAATTCAATTTATTCAAAGTATAAGTTAAGAATATTAAAAAGTGACCACATTTTTTGCACCTTGAATCTGGGCCAGTGAGAGAACACAGGGATGAAGTGAGGGGTGGGGACTATTAGATCATAGAGATCCAACCTTGGGAGGCCTGAGGCCAAGGGAAGGGTAGGTAACGTATATAGAGGGTTTCTTGGTGGCTGTTCCCTAGAAGACTCTGTCCACTTCGTGCACTTACATAGAACCATTTTGGGCTGGACCAAATCTACAAAACTTCACACTGTCCTTGAATTTACTGTGATGTGTCCTGGGAGACCACCGGCTGCTATGCATGGTTCGATGGTTTTCCAAAATATTCCACAAGGCTAGGATTTGCAGGTGCAGAAAAGGGCAGGTTCTCCTTTTGCCGTCAGGGTGGGTTGTTGTCTGGGCCAGGGCGACACTTTCTGTTAGCATACCCACACGCACAAGCAAGTCTTCCTCAGGGACAGGCATGGTGGGGGACCTGGGGTGTGTTCACATTCGGATGTCTGCAGGAAGCAGGTGATGCAGCTGTGTTGTACTGTTCTCTCTGTGTTATAGGGAAGGTACTGATGTGATGTCTTCAAGTAATGCCATAAAGCCAAGAGCTTACAGTTAGAGTGATAATATTAAGGTAGCTATGAAGAGGTTAGGAGAGGGAGCTCTGCAAGTCTTTGTCTCAAATGCTAGCAACTTTCGAGGCTGTAGTATAAAAATTCAGGAGGACCTTCTATTTCAAACACCTTGCAAAGCATGAAAGGTCTTGATGAGGATCAGGTTAAACTCTCTCCTACTTTCTTTCCCTCTTTCGAGTTTTCTTTTCAATGTTTCCCATTCAGATCCTCATACTAAATGAAGATTTTCAGTCTGGCCATGAGAGTTATATCTTTGTCTATGTTTATATCTTCCTCCATCACTAACTGCATCTTTATCTCTACATATAATGAGTTTTTCCCCAGGGAAAACAAAGAAGGCCTTTGTTTAGGAAATGTGATTAAATGTTCTCTTTGGACAGAGAGAATGAAAACAGACATAGTATGTTCTTTAGGCATGGATGATCCTCTGTTGGAAGGACCACAAAAATATTTTGGAGTGAAAACATTCCCTAGGAAACACTCTAAAGCATTATGCAAATCAGTTAATAATAATAAATAAAAGAAACTTTGTAAATTCTTTGGAGAAAATATCATCTTGGTAATTCTGTGGCAGCTATCTGTGAACTGATATTTATATTTCTTTAAATAGTAGTACTATTGAAGGGAGATTGGATTTTTATAAACCAATTCTGTCATTTTAAAATTTTCTGAATATACACAATATTCATGCATATAAAATAGAAAAGAATAGTATAAGGTACTAATGTACAGGCTCAGGATTAAAGGTTGCAAACTCTTGTGATTCATTTAACCTTTTTTAATGAAAATAATTGTGGTAAAATATATATATAGCATGTATCATTTTAACCATTTGTTAAGTGTACCATTCAGTGTGAATACATTCACAATGTTTCATGTTGTTACATTTTGAAAATCATTGAAACTTGCTTCTAAATCACAATTTTCTGTCTCCATCTACTGGTAGAAGGGAAAGACAGAACAAAGGATTAAAGGAAAAAATGGGTGGAAGATTGAGGAATAAACACAGTTGATTAAAAATATAGATGAAGGTTCTTTCTGACATTTTAATTTTCTGTTCTACTCATTTTATAAAGCCATAAAACACTACCCTAAAATCAGATGGAGTGTCCCCAAAGGTAGGGGAAGTAAAGGTAAAAAATAAATAGATGGGACTGTTATGAAAATAAAGAGCTTCTGCACAGCAAAGAAACTGCCAACAAAACAAAAAGACAACCAAATGAATGGGAGAGGATATTTGCAAACAACAGCTCTGACTAGGGATTAATATCCAAAATATATAAAGAACGCATACAACTCAGCACCAAACAAACAAGCAGTCCAATCAGAAATGGGCAGTGGACTTGCACAGGCACTTCTCCCAAGAAGACGTACAAATGGCCAAGACATATATGAAAAGATGCTCAGCTTCACTAGCTATTAGGGAAATGCAAGTCAAAACTACAATGAGATGCCGCCTCATGTCTGTTAGAATTGCTATTATCGACAAGACAAATAATAACAAGTATTGGAGAGGCTGTGGATACAAAGGAACCCTCGTTCACTGACAGTGGAAAGCAGTGTGTGGCAGTTCCTCAAAAAATTAAGACTGGAGTTACCATATGACCCAGCATTCTCTTCTGGGTATCTACCTGAGAAATTAGAAAACATTTATTCTCAAACATACATGCACCCCTATGTTCACTGCAGCATTGTTCATGGTGGCCAGACATGGACACAGACGAAGGGTCCCTCAGCAGATGACCGGATAGGGAAGAAGTGGTGCATGTACACAATGGAATACTGCTCAGCCAAAAGAAAAGATGAAATGCTGCCATTCGAGACAACATGGATGGACCTCGAGAATATTATGCTAAGTGAAATAAGTCAGTCAGTCAGAAAAAGCTAAGACCCACATGATATCACTCATATGTGAGATATAAAACCGAAACTCACAGACACAGACAACAGTACTGCAGTTGCCAGAGGGAAGGGGTAGACAGTACAGGGGGCCAAATATATGGCGACGGAAGATGATTTGACTTTGGGTGATGGGCGCAAAATGCAAAATACAGATCATGTATCATAGAATTATACACTTGAAGCCTATATAATCTTATTGACCAATGTCACCCTAATAAATTTAATTAAAAAATAAAATAAATCAGATGTAGTAAAAGCAATGACATTTTATAGGTATAGAATGCTTTTTGAAGTAGATATTTATTTACTTTTATGACTATGCTCTTGGTTAGAAAGTTGTTGTGATAGTACATCTGAAATATGATGTGTTTTAAAGGAGATTTTATTGTTGTACTGGAGCTTTGGATAGAATTTTGGGCTTTAGACCTGGAAGATACAGTAGGGATCATACCTCTGAATTCTTCATTTTATAACTAAGAAACATGAGGTCTATAAAGACGTATCCTTTTATGTACCCATTTATCTGCCTAGCACATGCTTTGCTCCAGAAAGTATTTTAAAGTAGTTTGTAAGATACATAAAAGATTGAAAGATAACAAATTGGAAGTAGATAAAAAAGGTACGGGGGAAGGCTAAAAAGAACAAGATCGTAAAAAGAGTCAGGACTGAAACTAACTGAGAAATGCCTGCTTTTAAATTCTAGGCATAACCTTCCAGAGGAGAACAAAACTCTCAGAAAACTCTAATTCAGGGAAGTTAAGAAGAACTTTTCTTTCAAAAGATTCTGGACCTACCTAAGTAGGTTTTGCTGCTTGTTCTTTTGTTTCAAACTCCACAAAGGTGGAGAATCCCTTGGAATCTTCAGCAGACATAGTGCGGTGCAGTTATTTAAACAACATTGCTATATTTCCCAAATACTCTTTCAACCCAGCTGTGATGAACGTTTTTTGGGAAGTAACTCCTATGATAAGTTAGAAACAGTAATAAATGTGTAAGGAGTCTTGTTCAATATCATCAATACATTAATACTTGAATATTAAAAATATTCCTAGGCATTTGTTGTGCATAAGCCTCAGATTACACTCTAAGTATTCTCCTGGTCAATGTATAGAAGGAAAAACGATTAGTTAACCAACTCACTTACTTCAGAGATAAAAACCGTTAGATTGTTCAGAAAATGGACTGCTATTTACAATACAAGAATAAAGTGTCTCCTGAGAATTTTATTAAGGGGGCACATTTTCTAAATCAGCATCTTCAAAGACTTTATTGCAAGAGGCAGTAACAAATTCCCAGGGCTGTTTCTCAGGGTGTCTCTCACTGAAAGCTGATTGGGTCTCTCCTGGGTGCGATTCACTAAAAGTTCTTGCTGAACAATGTGAAGCCTTCTCCTTCAGTCCTGGGTAGGCCGCTGGTGTGCTGAGTCCCCTGCAGGGCAGCCGGAGCTTCTTTCTCATTCAGTCAGCAGGGCAGAGCACTATGACTTGGCATCCTGAGACTTCCTAGAACTCAGCTTCCCTCCAAATCAGTGTTTTACAAACATATTTTGGGCATGTGAATCTTCTGGAATGTTTGTGCGTGTTAGGGTTCACTCTTGATGTTGTACATTCTCTGAGTTTTGAGAAACATATAATGATATGTATCCACCATTGCAGCTTCATATAATAAATTGTTTTGCTGCCTTAAAAATCCTCCGTGCTCTGCGTGTTCATCCATCCCTCCCCCTAATGTCTGGCAACCACTGATCTTTTTACTGTCTGTTTAGTTTTGCCTTTTCCTCAGTGTCGTGTAGTCGGAATCGTACAGTATGTAGCCTTTTAGATTGGCTTCTTTTACTTGGAAATATGCATTTAAGTTTCCTCCACGCTTCTTCATGGCTTTAGAGGGGAATAATATTCTATTGTCTAGATGTACCACCGTTTAATTTACCTGTTTACCTGCTGAAAGACATCTTGGTTGTTTTCAAATTTTGTCTGTTCTGAATGAAGCTGCTACAAACATTTATATGCAGGCTTTGTATGGACATAAGGTTTCAACTTATTTTGGTAAATTCCAAGGAGTGTGATTGCTGGATCATATGGTAAAAGCATGTTCAGTTTTGTAAAAAAACTTTTGAACTATCTTCCAAAGTGGTCATACCATCTTATTAACACGAGCAATGAATGAGAGTTCCTATTGCTCCACATCATCACCAGCATTTAGTATTGTCAGTGTTTTAGATTTTTGCCTTTTAATAATTTATAGTGTATCTCATTGCTGTTTTCATTTTCATTTCCTTAAACGACATGTGATGTTCAGCATCTTTTCATGTGCCTGTTTGCCATTTGTATATCTTCTCTGGTAAGGTGTCTCTTCAGATCTTTTGCTCCATTTTTAAGTGGATTGTTAGATTTCCTCGGGCCCCGGAGGGACCTTCCAACCACAGTTCCCATCTCAAACTTCCTGTCTAGCCCAGGCGTCAGACACACTGGCCGATAAACAGGGCTTGCTCTGTTCTTGAGAGCCCCAGCTTGCACTCACTACCTTACAGAAAATGATGCTTCTTTGTTAGTACAAGAGTCTTCCCTACTTCTTACCTCTGTTAATGGAGAGATTTGGGGAAAAGCCACTGAGTAATTAAATGTCCAGGGGTCAAACCTCTTATCTGCATGTATTTTCTGGCAAACTGTTTTGTGTAGGGCACCCTCTCGGACACAGGGACTCAAAGAAGTTCAACACATATTCTGACTTTCAAGGAACCTACAATTGATTGGGGAGGTTAGAGCTTTTGATCCAAACAAAGCCCTTCAACTACCAGCTATACCAGAATACCACGTCCTATTTTTAAACTTCTACATGTGTCCAGGAGACTTTATATTTTAAAATATTAACTTTGAATAGTAAATGGAACATCAATATATAAAACTCATAGAAGAAAAGCTGTTATAATTGAAATGGTGGGGTATACCTGGAGCGCCACCCACCCAGTCTCCTCTTTTTCTCATCTGCTGACTTCTGAGATGTCTTATTGGGACCCCACTTCAAGGAACACATGTAAATGCTGATGGGTGCTTGGAAAGATCCTAGACTCAGATTTAGAAGACTGAGATTTTATTCTTAACTCACTAATAACCTTGGGAAACTCTTTAGCCGAGTCGCTAGGAAACATTGAATTAATGCAAGCTAACCGGGTTTCTGTGTTGCAGGTCTTTGTCTGTGAGTATTGAGAATTTCCCAGGGAGGGTAGACTATACAGGAAGGTGCCTTGGGGAGATCTCCATGGTCCTTACCGCTAACACATCATTCTGTTTAATTTTTAACACTGAAGAAGGCAGTATGGAATAGTGGAGGGCTCACATTTTCAGGCCCTGAGTGGAGGCTGCTCATTCTTTTATGTTCCAGTGATAATGGAGAAGGAAGGAAGGCAATGAACACATTCTCCTAACTCTCCTGCTGTGACTAAGGCATGTTTGTTTTTGTTTTTCTGCTTTTCTCAGAAACAAAACCTTCTCCAGTCTTCACCCAACATTTATGTTATCCCATCTCCGGTTTGTTGCTGGGGTCATCTGCTAACCCGGTGCAGCTTGTTGCTTCCTACTCTTTAAGGACTTTGGCGTTTGATTCATTGTATTCCTCCCTATACCTAGTCTTGCGAAAGCTGGGCATTACCCGAGTGTCCTTGGGGCTAGCCTATCTAGTACCTATTTTCTTGATATTTTATTTTTTTAAAAAAGATTTTACTTATTTACAGAGAGGGGGAGTGAAGGAGAAAGAGAGGGAGAGAAACATTGATTGGTTGCCTCTCACACAGCCCCCAAAAGGGGCCTGGCTCACAGCCCAGGCATGTGCCTGGACCAGGAATCATACTGGCAACCTTTCGGTCTGCAGGCCGGCGCTCAATCTTCTGAGCCACATCAGCCACGGCAAGTTTCTTGAGATTTTTCTCTGCATCGTGGCCTGCAGCCTAATCGACTCCATTCTCCTATTTCAGTGATTGGTTGGAACTGCTTGCTTTCTGAAGCTTTAAGTTCCATTACTCTCTGATAAAAATCTCTCAAACCCCTTCTTTTCCACCAAACCTACCCCACTGCCACCAAGTCTGTTCTTAGATATCATCGCCCTTGGCCAGTTCTTTCCTTTACATTCACTGGGCTCTCATATCCACAGTGCTTTCTTTTTCTAGCCTGGACACTCACTAGAATCACCCTTTTGCTAGCACATCAAGATTCTCTCCCCTTGGTTTTTCTCCTGCTTGTGTAAAGGTATCCGGTTGGACAAAAAGTCTGTTTACTTTTTTCCTACACTTGCTCTAGGAGTGCTTAGTTGTCTTTAACTTCATTCGAAACAATTTTGTTAAATTGTATTGTGACAGCTGTCATATCAGTGTGCATTTAAAAAAAAACTTATAAAAACCAGCGAATCTTTGTGCAGCCATTTTAGTATTGAAGATGGAAGAAAATATGCAATATTTTTGGCAGATTATGCTTTATTACTTCAAGAAAGGTAAAACTGCAACTGAAATGCAAAAAAAAAAAAAAGATTTGTGCAGTATATGGAGAAGGTGCTGTGACTGATGGAAGATGTCAAAAGTGGTTTGTGAAGTTTCTTGGTACTATTGACATTTTGACCAAATAATTCTTTGTTTTGAGGCTTTCTTGTGCTTTGGAAGATGGTTAGCAGCACCCCTGGCCTTTACCCACGAGAAGCCAATAGCGGGAGATAGCCAACATACTCAAATATCCAAATCAATAAAGTTATTGGTGAAAATTAAAAACATATCTTTTATTCTATGGAAAAAACTAAACAGACTTTTCGGCCAACTCAGTAGAGTTTGGGGCACTTTCCTGACTCCCACTCCTTGTGGTTAGACCTCTAGCTGAGTAAAATTCCTGGCTTTGGTTCCTGCACTTGCTCCTTTCAGGAGAGGAAGAATGATTTATCTGGTGAATTTTGAAGAGGGTGTAAGAGGATCAGCTCCTTCTAGATGCTGTTTGGGATTTGCCTGCTGGCAGGGAAAGAGTTTACTCAGTTGTTTCTGAACTATTCCTGGCTACTGAGGGCACACATTCTGCTCTTCTCCTCCTTGAAGCGAAGGGTGAGGCCTCATGTTATTTATCACTGCCTAAGTTTTGGTCCATCCTGCAAACCTTATCATTAACAGTTGTCATGTATTGCTCCCTCTCCTACCAAAAATTAAAAACAGTCCCCAACTTTAGCCAGTGCTTAAATATGGATTCTCTGCTTTTTTACTCATTGGCCAAGAGCAGCTAGAAGGAAATCATGAACCAATTCATTGCTACTGTAAACTCACAGTGGAGCCGGGATGGTGCTGGGCTATCCTCCCCTTACCATTAGGGGGTGCTTTCTTTCGTTCCTAGGAGCAGCTCCACTCACAGTCCCTGATTCTTCTGGGAGCCTTGCCTGCCCTGTACGTGACCAGCATTTGACATTATCTCCAGAACATCAAGAAGCTAATGGACATAAAGGCCTTTCAGTCTCTACCGCACGTCTGTAATGTCATTCTGTCACCGCCCATTTTCTCTTTTTTCCCCCCTCTTCTTAGGAAAAGCGTTTCCTCCTGGTTCTAGGTTAATTTCTGCTTTCGTCTCTTGATCCTATCCTTTTATTTTCCCTCATGTCCTTACTTCACTAATTAATTCCTCTCTCCTTTCTCTCATCATTGTCTCCTCTGTAAGTATGCATTCGGTGGACTAAAAACGTAATCAAATCTCTCACCTTGAATTAAAGAAGTCTCTCCCTTGGCTCTGCGGGTCTCTCTAGCTGTAGCCAAATCTTGACTCCAGCCTGTGCTAGTTTCTCTTCTTGTCCTACATTCACTTTTCCATCCACTTCCCTCAGGTCTTTACTGCCTCCCTTCCATCCTCCAGGGCACGTTCAGTCAGACCTGACAGAGGTCTGTCTACTCACATGGTGTTAACTACCCGATGTTCAGGGAATGCTCCCAAATCTCCTTCTCCACATTTCTTCCAACTCTATCTATGCAAGAATGACAAAGGCTGTGTCTCTGAGCCCCACCAGCACTTCAAACAGGATATGTCCCACACCGAACTCCTGTCTCCTTCTTAGTCTCCACCCTCTTCTCTCCCCACAATTTTGTGTCCACTCTTCTTAACAGGTGTTTCCCATCTCAGTTACTGGCAACATGGTGATTCCAGCATCCTCAACCAGAAACCGAAGTCACCCTAAATTCCGTTTTCCTCCTACCTACCCCCCACTTTCTGCCCAGCCCCCTATTGTCCGGCCACCAAGTTAAGTTGATCTTCTTTAGCACTCCTTACTTTTATCCCTTGGCGCTTCACTTTTACTACCAGTTCAGACCCCTGAATGGCTTATCTGTCTTACATGGCTGCCCCTCCTAACTGTCCTTCCTAATGCTACCAAAATGATTTTTGACGTGCAAATGTAATCATGTTACTGTTCCATTTAGAACTCTCTTTGGTTTTTCTTTGCCACTGGAATGAATGTTCAAATTCCCTTCCATCGTGTGCAGTACCCTTGGTGATCCTGACCCCTGCCCACCTTCATGCCCTCCTTTCTTATAACTGCCCCACTGAAGCCACCACACTGTGGCAGCATGTCATGTCTTCTTTCCAAAGTTTACAAACACAATCCCTCTTTGCCTTTTAGGGCCCAGCTGAAGGATTGCCCGCTCGTGGTGGCCTGCAGTTCTCTACACACCTATCACATTGCATCGGGTTTCCTTTTCACATACTGGTATCACTTGCAAGACTGAGAGCTGCCTGAAGTCTATCACTTTGCCTTTATATTTGCGTCCCAGTATGTGACACTCTGACTGGCCTGTCGTCAGCACTCAGAAAATGCTTGCTGAATAATAAATAAATGCTATACATTGACAAAATACGACAAGAAGGAAATATATCAAAATAAAAATAATAGATATGTTCAAATAATAGGATTTTGAGTGACTTAAAATAATTCTTCTGTCTTCTATAATTTGGTAAAATTGATTTTATAATACAAGGAAATACATATTCTAAAGTGAAACCATATAGAGGGGAAGCCCCATGTCAGATGCATTTTCAAGATAACATTTCCCAAGAAAAGTTCATGAAAAGAAAGGAACTTAGCTGTGTGGCTTGGGGATTTGGTTAGAAATCAATCAATCAATCAATAATAAATTGAGTTGAGAAAGTTAAATCATTCTATATATGCTTTCCTCATTTATTCATTTAAAATTCTTATGTCTTTAAATTATTTCTATAAGTCTTTAAATAAACTTATAACAGCATAAAATATAGAAAGATTAAGTAAATTAAAATTACTTTAGAAAAAAATGAGGCAAAGGAAAATAAAGCCAACCAAGTAAAATGAAGGCAAGAGTGATAATAGTACATTAAGTTCAAGATCTGAATTTCTATGTGTTGGCTAGAGATGGGCCAGAGATTTGTCTTTCACCTTTTTAGTAAGCAGTGGGGGAGAGAAAAGGGATTGATAAGATTCATAATGACCATATGTAGAACAATATTTGGGCATTATACCTACTAAGACTAGTGAGAGAAGTTTCCCATGGATTCTTAGGGAGAAGATATGATACGGTATGATGGACTGCATGCTAACACTCATAAATTACACAGTATTGAGTCTTACAGATTGTCTTTTCATAGTGTTCATCAATGGAGGAAAACAGCACTGAGGCTAGACTATAACTCAGTAGAATTTGTTCTTTAAGGGAACAATATAAGTATTCTTTGATGATCTGATCAAATGCAGCGAAGATTGTGGGTAGTTCATTTAAGTGTAGATTTATAAATCTCTCCTATTCACCACCACCCCTATCCCCTAGGACTTCTGACTCACTGCTTAGGAAGTGGATTCCTAGAATTTGCATTTTAGACAATCACCCTGGAAGTCTTTGAAGATACAAGAGGTCGATGAACCGCACTTGGGAAACACTGTACTGGAGCGTTTGGAGGAGTAAATTGACTGCACAGACTTTAGTCAGTCATCCAAAAACTTAATTTCTCTCGACTGAGCTAAGATGGTGTGTGCAGATAATTTGAGATTCTATTTTTTGACCAATTTGGGGAGTGTGGATGGTCTGTATTGCCAGTCAGTTATGGAACCGTATCTTTAATAATTTAGCCAAGCTGGGGTAAAAGAAGTTCCTTAATAGTTATATGACAATATAAAACAAAATTACACTCAAAGCCATTGGAGTCTTTAAACACACTAATTTGGGACTTAGTCTAAAATATACATCAGTTAAAAATTTAGAACTCAAGTTTCAGTAACATAAGGTATGACTGCATTATTTTGGTGGACAAAATTAGGAGAGAGTAATCTTAGTCCTTGTCCTTAAGGGATTCCCAACCTGGGAGGGGTTCAGGGGCAGGGTAGAGAGGGGACGGGGTGGGGGAGGGGGAGAGACCATAATGCAGTCTGGTGGGCGTAAAATGCAAGAGAGTATTCATCGACGCTCTCTTGAGAGATGATGACTTTTGAGCTATGATTTTTTTTCAAAATTATTAAGAGTTTTAAGGCAGGCATAAGCAGAGTGGAGAAATTCCAGGAATAGTGAGGGAAAGGCTCAGAGGTGCAAAGCAGTTCGGCATGGCCCGACTGTCCTGCGCTGGGAGACCGGAGGCGAGGTAGGCAGTGAGAGAAGGCGGGCTGGAGATTGAATTTCCGTCTTTCAGTAGAACCGGATCAGGGAGGAAAGGTGATGTTCCAAGAAGACTCCAACACAGGTGGTGCTTCCACCTTCTAATTTTAAACTAAAGCAAGATTAAAAAACAAAACAAAACAAAACCAACAAAGACAAAACCTAAACCCAATTCACTGAGTTATAATTTCTCACCTGTAAAATGGTAGTTGCGACAACACCTAATACACAAACTACATTTTTTACTTGAAATTAAGCTGAATTATGTCTTCTGCTTATACGTTATATTAAAATATTGATGTAAAATTAGCCTAAAATTTATTGGCAATTTAGGAACCTAAAAATATAACATATGGTTTTAATCTGAGGCAATATTTTGATTTTATATTAAATCTTATAAACACTGAAGCTATGCCTACATGAAAGAAAATTGTGGATCTTAGGAAATAATAGAAATAGGAGAAAAATATCAGCATAGGAGATGTGTTATGTAAACTGCTCTAATTCTGGCAAAGAAATAAAACACTTTCACTTTGGTTTTTGTATATTGATAATTTGATAGTTTAAATATGGGTACACTTAATATTTGTGCTTAAACTTTTAAACTCATAAGGAGAGGGGGAGAATGTACATTTTGTTTTTATACACATTTTCACTAAGGATGTTGAAATTAATGAATAAAGTT
Source organism: Glossophaga mutica (assembly GCA_039655065.1). Lineage (NCBI taxonomy): Eukaryota > Metazoa > Chordata > Mammalia > Chiroptera > Phyllostomidae > Glossophaga > Glossophaga mutica. The sequence goes on from CM077308.1 coordinate 144,563,372, forward strand.
TTATCTAATATCATGAAATGGGTTGGCATCTTTATTTTGATCTCCTATTTACCTTACTACTTCTTGAGTTATATCCTTGGGGAATCTCATGGGATGAGAAATTTGGTGTTATTATTGTTAGTGGTTTCTAAAATTGTATTGGAGAAACATACTAAAAAATAAACATAATTAGGCAGGTAGTCCTATTATTTAATGAGTAATGAGAACTAAACATTTGATGGTTTCTACTAAGAAATTTAATTTTTAGTCTTCTGTGACATCCAAGCTATATGTTTTCCTGAAGAAAAACACTAGAGAGAAATATGGCATTTACGGTATGTGGAGATATTTGAGGAAATAAACTCTAAGGTCAAACGTTTCCTGTCGTCCTCACCTTCCACAGTGGAACTAAGAACTGAATTTGGAGGTGAGTTCAGATGAATATTCCAGAAGCACCAGTTCCACTTCATCATGTGGGATTAAGGCTCACAGAGAATGAACTGCTCACAGTGCAAGGGAAACTGACAGGTGCTTTGTTGCTGAAGGAAGAAATGACGGTGGCATCAAAATGCCCTATTTTTCCACATGTATCCAAGAGGAATCTTCTGTGGGAAGAAAAGGAAGGTCTAAGGGCTTCGTGGGTTATGCTTTTTGATTGTGCTCCAGTGGGACGGAACATTGTGATGCCATAGAATGTTGGTTTATTGACCAAGTCACTGAATGTAGAAACTACAATTAAATGTACTTTTGAGAACGTAATTAGGCAGGCAGTACTATTATTTAACGAGTAACTAGAACTAAACATTTTAAGTAATAGAAGAGGGAAAAGAGCCTTTGGATAGGTACTATTTTCTAGAATCCAAATTTCCTTTTATTAAAAATATTTCTCGGAGCAAATCTCTTGATGTATTTCCCATTGAGAGCTTTCCCTTCTCAGTTTGCCATGCCTTGGAAGCTGCTAGGTTTTCTTTCTTTCTTTTTTTGTTCTTTAAAAAAAATCTCTCTAATCTTTTCACTCATGGCTCTGTACCAGCCTTTGTCCCCTCCTGGACTTTACAGCTGCCCCCAGAGTGCCCCATTCTGCCATCTGCTGCCTCCTGCTTGAGTTGACAATGGTAACAGACACGACTACTGTATTCAAGATAATAGGCATATCTTCAACCTTATTTTTTTCCAGATGTAACATTATCATCAGCTACTTGCTTCTGACCATACAGCACTGTCCTTATGATATTTAAAAGGAAAATTTTGAGATTGTATGGTATTTCTCTTTCACTGCCTGGCTTATTTTCAACAAAACAAATAAGGAAGCAAAATACAACCAGAGACATTGAAATAAAGAACAAACTGACAGTAACCAGAGGGAAGAGGGGAGAGGGGAGAGGGATAATAGGGGGTAAGGGGGGAAGGGCATCAAGGAACGTGTATAAAGGACACATGGACAAAGCCAAAAGGCGTAGGTTTGAGGGTGGGAGGTGGGGATGGGTGGGGCGTGGTGGGGTGAAAATGGAGACCACTGTACTGGAACAATAAAAAAATAAAGGAAAATTTTAGACAGATATTCATTATTTATATTACCTTTTACATCTTTATTATTTAACATGGAACATAATTTTATCAGTATTCTTATATACTAACTAAGCATCATATGATTTCAGTAAATTTTGATGATAAATGAAAAAATCTTCATGCTGCAAAGCAATACACTATCTTTCCTCAAAAACACACAATTTTAGTTTATAGTAATATCACAGTTTGGAGTAGGAAAGGGAAAATTGTACAGGTTATAAGCTAAAGTACTCTTTTAATTTTTATGCCACTGATATTTTAGGCCAAGTCAAGGGGGAACATACCACACTTAAAACTGCCTGAGCATGTTCAAATGGTCAGTTGTTTATTTAAGTTAGGGTAGTTTAGTGTGCTGCACTGCATGTCAAGAGCTACAGTGCAATGCCATAAAACAACTCATAAGGCACAAAGGAGTTAGCAAGAATAAAGTAAAAGTAGAGGAAACCTTGAGGCATTGTAATAGCACAATTGGCAGTGCAGATTGTGGAGTTCTGAACAGACCAGATGATGCAGCTTTTGCCAACAATAACGGAGGAAAAATACTTTCCATGGTAAATCCAAGTCATAGGAGAGTGTAGCTGTATGGCTATTACAGAGCTCATGGAGACGAATTAAAAGAAAGCACACTTTATACCTTGTATATCACATTATTAGAAGTACTTTACAGAGAGTCACGTATATCTACAAATTACTTAAATGAATGACCAAAAGCTAGTAGGCACGATTTTTATGTCAAACTTTGATTGAACTTTACGACATTATTAAGGTAAAACATATTTAATTGTATGTCTCGAGGAACTTCACACAGTGGCATTTTCAAAGATTCTAAAATTTTAAAAGAGTTTATTGGCTTTCTAAAGGTGACCTATTAGTCAGCTTTTGCCATGGGAACAAACGTCTCCAATATCTCAGTGGGTAGAAAGAGCAAATACTTATTTTTAACTTATACTACAAGAGGGCTGCGAGTTGGCTGAGCATTCTTGGCTGGGTTCACCTGGGGTTAGTGCCGTCCATCTTCCCATTCCAGGCACAGGCTGAAGGAGCTGTCCCTCTCTGGGTCATACCATTCTCATGGCAGAAAGCAGAACACAAGGGAGGCAGAGCCCAGTCTATATCTCTGATAGAAGGTGGCATAAGTCTGCTCACATTCCGTCCACCAAAACAAGTCATAAGGTGAAGCCCAAAGCCAGTGAGGTTGGAAGTACATCCATCCTACTGACAAGCATGGCAGAAGTGTGAAGAAAATGAGTAATTGAGAACACATAATGTTGTAATCTAACACCATTGGTAAAAGGCACTGTTAGTAAAAATTAATATTTTGGGAAGATCGCTAATACAAAATATGTCAAAGATTCATCAGCAGTCTCATGCAGCATCATCTGCAGTTTATTCTGAGTCCTTTTTCCTTATTGTCATCTCCATGCCTGAAACATTGGACAATGTCCTCCATGAAACTTTTTTCTTTTCGGTTCCATAGTATTTTTACTGGTTCTCTTTTGACCTGTCTGAAGACCTGTGTATACCTCCTTTAATCCCCTTTCTTCCTGTGGTTCTAAAAATAAGATTTCCCATTTGCTCTTTCATTGGCCCTCTTATTGCTAAGCCATTCTAACTCCAGCTCCTCCTGTGAGTTCAATGATCTCTTCAACAGGTAAATGACTCAAATGACCTTGTGCACTCTGACCTGCAGATCTGTGCTCCCACCTGTCTTTCTGGGACCTCTGTTTGAATGGTTTTTGGCACTTTGAATTCACAGGAACTTGTCATTTTTACATTTAGGTGTGCCCCTCCTGATTTTTCTATTTCTAATGGTAGCATCTTATGAGTTGTATTTGACTCCACCTTCCTTCCAACATCCAGTCAATGAATGCTAAGTCAGAATGTTCCATCATCCAAATGCTTCCCATGACTATCCACTTGTTCTTCTCCAACCACCCTCTCAATTCTGCTGCAACTACTTTGAAGTTATTAAAACAGTCTCCTTCATTGTTTGCCGCCTGTTGCTGTTTACCTGTTATCAAGTTTTCCAGGTCAAAGCTCATAGAACTTTCCAGTTACTCTCTGCTTCTAAATCAGTCATAAATATACTATGACATACAAGACTTTTACATTTTGTTTCTAACTCAGCTTTTTGAGGTTATCTTAAGTAAACTTAAAAGTTAAAGTTAACAGAAGCTCCTGCCAAAATGGGTGACTTAATATTATTTGAACATACCTGAAATTTTCCACTCATTTGTCTTTTATACGCTATGTTTTCCTGGTGTATACTCTTGGCCTGGATTTTATCAGATGTGAAATAGCACTTGGTTTGCCTCTCCCTTGTGCATGGATTTGCTTTATTCCAGTGATTTGTAAAATGATTTCTTTAAGAAGGCGACAATTTGGGGGTGACACAACTGGTATTACTCAGACTTTTAATTCCCGTAGCATCTAACACAGAGCTCTGTGTGTAGTAAACTCATAATATTGTTTAAATGGTTGGCACTTGGGAGTCAGACTCTCTGGCACATAGTGAGCACACTGTAAATGCCAATTATAATTACTTTTGTTATTAGACCTTCGGTGAGCACTGGGAGAGTGTGGTTACACTCGGAACAGTTTCACGTTGTTTCCTAGCTTGTTTGTAAAGTGATCAGTGAATGAGAAAAAGCATGATTTGCAAAGGGAGGATTGAGAAATAACTTCCCTATTTACAATGGACATTAGTTAGAAGACTTTTACTTTTGGGGGGCAGTGGTAAGGACTATTCTTTGTACTAAGTTAATTTTTCTGTATAGTTTTTAGGCTTAGCCTACACAGCAAAGAAATTTCTTGACTCCGTACCTTGCAAAAAATCATTAAAATAACTGTGAATCTTCTTAGTAGATAAATATAGAAAGAACATACTTTTTACTATGACTTGTTCAACCTACCTCAGTTATTTTTCTTCCTGAATAGTTACGTACTACATAATTGCCTTGTTTCACATTAAACTTAGAGAGTTATTCATAAACAGGTCAGGGAGAATCAGTAGGTAAGTCAGAGTGTGGGTTGATGTACTATCAATTTCAGTTTTTAAGATACAGACTTTAATTTCTAGTGTTGGTTACTAAATAGTGATTTATGGATATGATTTTTGAAACTGCTACTATCTGGCAGTCATTGCACTGAGTTAATACAATCGGGAAATAGTACAGTAGGATCAATGTCAGAAAAAGAAGCGAAGGCACACTTAAAATTTTGTTAAGAATGTAGATCTCATGCTAAATGTTCTTATCACGGGGAAAAACAAAAAATGAAAACAAAACAAAACAAAACCCCTAAAGGGTTGCAAAGCAACTTTTGGAGGTGATGAATATATTTATTAACTTAATAGTGGTGGTTATATCGTGGGTTTATGCGTATGTCCAAACTCAGCAAATGTGCACATTAGCTTTTTGTATATCAACTATACCTCAATAAAGCTGTAAAACAAAATGAAACAAAACAAAACTAAAACGTCTTGCATAGACATGAAGCAGATTCAGGGTATAGTAACAATTCCCCCAAATCCCTGAGAAGCTGGGGGAGCAAAAGCAGCATGATGATCTAAAATGAGGGCCGGCTTTGGGAATGACATGTACAGTTCCAATACCATTTAAACTGTTGTGCAGCCTAGAAAAAGATAAAAGTCTCCCAATTCATTTTCAGAAGCTGACATAATGTTGATGGCTAAATAAAAAGCAAACCAAAGTCCATTGCCATTCATGTGTATTGTTGTAAAAATTATTAATAAGATGTTGGCATGTTAAATGGAACACCAAAAAATTCAAAATCATTATACTCCAATGTGTTTTATTAAATTTGAACTTTCAAAAAAATTTCTTGCCATTAAACTTTCAAAATATTTTTTTTTTGCAATTACTGTCAGAAATAATAGGCTTTTTTTTTTCTTGAACCCCTTGTATTTGGAGATTAGTCCAGAGAAATTAAAAAAATTACATTGAATTCTTATTCCTTTGACTTAGAAATGACACTTACCTTAAATTTCTTATTCAAATATATTCTTAACATAATGAGTTTTTTTTAAATATATTTTATTGATTATGCTATTACAGTTGTCCCATTTCTCCCCCATTATCCCCCCCACCCTGCACACCCTCTCCCACCCACATTCCCCCCTTTAGTTCATGTCCATGTGTCATAAGTTCTTTAGCTTCTACATTTCCCACACTATTCTTGCCCTCCCCCATCTATTTTCTGCCCACTATCTATGCTACTTATTCTCTTTACCTTTCCCCATCTCTCCTCCTCCCACGCCCCTGTTGCTAACCCTCCATATGATCTCCATTTCTGTGGTTCTGTTCCTGTTCTAGCTGTTGGCTTAGTTGCTTTTGTTTTAGGTGTGGTTCTTAATAGCTGTGAGTTTGCTGTCTTTTCACTGTCATATTTTTATCTTCTTTTTCTTAGATAAGTCCCTTTAACATTTCATATAATAAAAGCTGGGTGATGATGAACTCCTTCAACTTGACCTTATCTGAGAAGCGCTTTATCTGTCCATCCATTCTAAATGACAGCTTTGCTGGATAGAGCAATTTTGGATGTAGGTCCCTGCTTTTCAAGATTTCAAATATTTCTTTCCAGCCCCTTCTTGCCTGGAAGGTCTCTTTTGAGAAATCAGCTGACAGTCTGATGGGAACTCCTTTGTAGGTGACTGTCCCCTTATTCCTTGCTGTTTCTAGAATTTTCTCCTTCATTTTAATCTTGGGTAATGTAATTATGATGTGCCTTGGTGTGTTCCTCCTTGGGTCCAACTTCTTTGGGACTCTCTGAGCTTCCTGGACATCCTGGTAGTCTATTTCCTTTGCCAGATTGGGGAAGTTCTCCTTTATTATTTGTTCAAATAAGTTTTCCACTTTTTGCTCTTCTTCTTCCCCTTCTGGTACCCCTATAATTCGGATGTTGGGACGTTTAACGATGTCCAGGAGGTTCCTAAGCTTCTCCTCATTTTTCTGAATTCTTGTTTCTTCCTCGTTTTCTGTTTGGTTGTTAGTTTCTTCTTTCTGGTCCACTCCATTGATTTGAGTCCCAGTTTTCCTTCCATCTCTATCAGTGCCCCATGCATCTTCCTTCATTTCGCGTATTGTAGCCTGCATTTTTTCATCTAGTTTGTGAGCAAAATCAACCAATTCTGTGAGCATTTTGATGACCAGTGCTTTGAACTGTGCATCTGATAGGTTAGCTATCTCTTCACTGCTTAGAGGAATTGGCTCTGGGGCTTTTATTTGTTTTCCGGTTTGAGCCATTTTTGGTGGGTTTTTTGTTGTTGTTGTTGTTGTTTTGGTTTTAGTCTGGTCGCAGCTATTACGTATGAGGGGTGGAGCCTTAGGTGTTCCTCAGGGTGGGGCAGCCCAGTCCCTGGGTTGTGACGCTATAGGTGGGGGCGGGGTCTGAGAGGGAACAATGGTGCCTGTTCCGCTCTCTCCCGGACTCCGGCCCTTTCCGCTGCTTCCCCTTCACCTGGATTATCTGCGCACGCGCTCGTGCTGTTACTAGTGAAGAGTGGAGCCTCTGACGCTCCCCAGTGCGGGGCAGCCCAGTCGCTGGGTTGTGATGCTTTAGGTGGGGGCGGGGTCTGAGAGGGAAGAATGGCGCCTGCTCCGCTCTCTCCTGGATTCAGTCCCTTCCGCCACTTCCCCTCTGCCTGGACCGTCTCCGTGCTCGAATGTGGGACCACCTGGTCAGCCAGCCGCCTTGTGCGGCCTCACTGGGTCTGCACAGTTGCCCCCCTGTGCCCGGGGTCCGCCAGCTGCTGCCTGTGGGCCCGGGGACCGCCAGCCGCCGCCTGTGCACCTGGGAACTGCCTGCAGATGCTGCTTGCGTTCCCGGTCCGTACCTCCACTTTCTCCTGCTGCGACTCCGCCCCTCTTACCGGTCTGGATGAATGGTTGTCGGACTTCCATACAGTTCAATTTTCTATAAGTTCTGGTTGTTTTCTTGTTTCTAAATATTTGTTGTCCTTAATTTTGGTTGTTAGAGGAGGCACAGCGTGTCCGCCTACGCCTCCATCTTGGCCGGAAGTCACATAATGAGTTTTTAACTGTCTTAAATACAGAGTTCTTGCTTTAAAAAAATCCTCAAGACAAATATGCAAATTAATTACAATAAAGAAACTTAGGTGGTTAGATACTTATATATTTAAAATACCTCATTTTTACCTCACTTTGAAAAACAATACATCTTCAAATGTTAGGAACAGAAATATTTTTTCTTGTTCAAATCGTAAATGAGGCACAAATGTGAATTTAAAGTCACTTGTACAGGTAAAAAATATTAAACGTTGGGGATAATTCAGCCTCTATTAGTGACTAGCCCTGTGCTTGTGTTGAAGTCATTTAGCCACTTAGAGTCATGAGTTTCTTATCTTTAAGTAAAAGATGAGGACTAGATGATCTTTTAGGTTGTAAATCCTAAATTTCTTTAAACCCCAAACCAAAATTATTCTGAGTGGAACCCATAGATGGCAGTACCATATAATAAAAACAATGAAAAGAAAACTGATGTTTTTTGAATTTGTTCAGATAAGGGAAAAACAAAATTAAAACTCATCTATTTCGGGGTTTCAAATAGAAAAAGGAAAGTAAAAGCAAAACAGCCCTCATGATAATCACTTTATTTTGTTTTATAGAATGAGATTCTATTTGCATGAGAAGAAAGAGGAAAAAACCAGCCTGCCTGTTTCTATATAAACAATGCACTGAAGAGCAAGCAATTAGGAGATTTCTCAAGAAGTTAGAGACTCCAACTCTGGTACCAAAACGATTGATTTTGGAAGAGCCACTAAAAATAACGTACCTACTGAAAGTAAAGTACAAAACTGAAAAAACTGAAATGACATTTAACTCTGCAATAAGAGCTCATTACTGTAGCAAGATTGATAGGTAAAAACAAGACCTGACTTATTGTATTGCAGGGTATTTTGAAATTCACATTCCTTTGCTTCTAAATGGCATAAAGTATCTTAATCTCAGCAAGTTAAACAATTTTTGTTCTCTCGGAGGACAGTGCCATGACTGGCTGGCTTTTAGAATGACAAGGGAGTGTATGTAGAACATTTCACCATATCCCTTGTAGAGTATGTGATTTTTAGGAACTTTGAGGAAATAGATATAATCTGACCTTGAGATTAAAGGAAGTCACAATTTAACTCACTCTGTCTCAATTATTGTGGATTTGGGATTAATAAAATTAAAATGTCATGAAGAAAAAGTTCCTTGAAAGCTATATCTGAATGTACTATTAATATATTACAATACAGGTAAAATCAGGACATGTAAAATATGTAAAATCAGAGACACTTTTTCTCTTTCAAAGTGCTTTATAAAGAATATTCTCACATTATAACTCATCACCTTGATGTAACTGAACAAATAGCCAAGAAGCAGTTACTTACAAAATAGGAATTGAGCAACCCAAGCATTTAATACTGCTGGCCAGGGATGATGACTAGTATGTCTCACTATGAAACACATTAGGGAGCTGTAGGCCAGCATTCAACTTTAGACACTGTGTTCAACTTGGCAAACCTTCTATGGTATTATGATGTAAGAAAATAAATGATATATTTTGACAGCAATAGAGGTAAAGAAAAAAACATCTATGCAATTCACATTCATAATAATCAGAACTTAGGTTCTGAGGGCTAAAATGTCTCTAATTTATACATCTGATGGGCTTTTAAAATGGCTTGATTTTCACAAATAAAAATACAATAGAGAAAATACCATAACCAAGAACAGAAGATAATAAAAGCTCACATTAAAAATTTGTAAATAACTGTGGCATTTTTTTTTGTATTATAGGAGCTTGTGACTTAAAAATAAAAACAGTGGCATGGTTTGATTTTGGTACAGTATGGTGTAGTTTTAGCATTTCACTTTATCGTAAGGTGCTAATCTTAGGAGAATATGCTTACTGTCATATAAATAGCTATTTCAGAGGTATATTCTACTTCCATTTTCCTCTGAATTATTAATTTTTATTAGAGTTGATGTTTAAACACTGCTATACAAATTCAAATATTACTACGAAAGGAGTATAAGTGAATGGCAGTAGTTAAAAAACATTTCAACCTTACTTCTGGAACACCTTCTTTGTTACCATGACTAGTCTGATGCAGAAGTAACTGGAGAATTTCCCTCTTTTTCTGAATTCAGAAATTTATTAAAGTGGCTCATGTTAAAAACAGTTGATGCAAACAATTATGATGTAGTAATATTGAAGTTCTAAAATTAACTATCATCAGAGATAAAGGAGAATAAAATAATCTCTTCAGTGTAGTCACTCTTATTTCATTCATGCTTTGTTTTCTGCCCATAGTGCTTAGCACACTGCCTATATATAGTAGGTGCCAGAAATGTTTACCAAATAAATAAACGTGAAGTTTAAAAGTCACACTCATTATCGTTTGTTTCCAGAAACTTTTTGATTTCCTCCCTAATTTCATTCTTGACCCATTCATTGTTTAATAGCATGCTATTCAATCTCCATGATTTTGAGGGTTTTGGGTTTTTCTCCTTGGGGTTCGTTTCTAGTTTCAGTCCCTTGTGGTCCGAGAAAATGCTTGGTATGATTTCAATTTTCTTGAATTTGTTGAGGCTTGATTTGTGTCCTATCATGTGGTCTATCTTTGAAAATGTTCCATGTGCATTTGAAAAGAAAGTGTATTTAGCTTCAGCATAGATGGAACTTGAGAGCATCATGCTAAGTGAAGTAAGCCAGGCAGTGAAAGATAAATACCATATGATCTCACCTTTAACAGGAACCTAATCAACAAAACAAACAAACAAGCATAATATAACCAAAGACATGGAAATTGGTAACATGCTGAAAGTCACCAGAGGGGAGAGGGGAGGGAATTTCAGGGGAAAAGGGGAAGGATTTACAGGAACAAGTATAAAGGACACATGGACAAAAACTATGGGGGGGGTGGAAATGGGAGGGAGGTGGGGAGGGTTAGGGTGGCGGGTTCGGGTGAGAATAAAAGACAGAAAACTGTACAAGATCAACAATGAAAATAAAAATTAAAAAAAAAAAAGTCACACTCAAAGTCAACATCAGTTCTCTTGCGTCACTCATCACTGATGTACTTTTATTTTTTTAAAGACAATTTTTTTAGAGCAGTGTTAGATTTACAAAAACATTGAGTGGGAGAGAGGCACAGAGACTTCTCATACTCCCTGCACACACAGCCTCCTCCGTTACCAACAGCGCTCCCAGAACGGCACATTTATTTGCTGAGGATGAGCCAGCAGCGACACATCATTGTCGCCTGGCGTTTCTAGTTTACCCTGGGGTTCACTTTTGGTGTTCTGCACCCCATGGGTTTGGGCAAATTTATAATGCCCTACGAGTATATCCATCATTATAATATCATACAGAGTAGTTTTCATTGCCCTAAAAATCCTCTGTGCTCTGCTTATTGATCTCTCCCCCAGCTGCACCCCTGGATACCCCCGATCTTTTCATTGTCTTCATGGTTTTCCAGAATGTCGTGTGGTTGAAGTCATGCAGTATGTAGTCTTTTCAGATTGTCTTGTTTCACTTAGTAATATGCACGTAAAGTTCCTCCATGTCTTTTTTATGGCTTGCTAGCTCATTTCTTTTTAGCACTGAATAATATTCCATCATCTGGACATACCAGTTTATTTATCTATTCATCTACTGAATGACATCTTGGTTGCTTCCAATTGCACTTTTCAGAACAAAACCCAACATGTTACATTGATGTAAAAAGAGAATATTTGTGATTCAAAATACCTTTTAATCTAATGTTTTCCAAATTAGTGATGTTATTCATTGTATCATAGCTTTTGCAGTAGGGTTAAGTGGGAAGGTAGAGGTGGGGGCAGAGCTGTGATAGGGTTTAGAGATAATCTATTTTGAATCCATCATTTTTGTCCAGGATTACTGATCAGTGTCAAAAATACAAAGCATCTGCCACTGAAGATCTGCGCAGCCTTATTATGTACTCAGGGGGATGGGTTCATCCCTTTGTTCTTGAGAGCTTTGATAAAGTGGAGCACAGGGAGGCCCTTCAGGACCCTGGATGTCTAGGCAGCTAGGGAGGAGGGTAAGATTTATATCATGGAGAGAAAGAGAGAAAGAAACAAGAGGAGGTTGAGCACATGGGATGGTAAACAATTTTTCTTACACACCCTACCTCCATATTTGCCCTATACAACCTGTCTTTACATCGAGTTGTGTGCTTTTTGTCAGTTTCTCTGCTTTCCCCTTTGAGGAACAGAACTCCTAAAAAGAATTTCCATGCCCATTACGTACACTTTATCTTTTCCCATGCTTGAACAGATTTCAGACTGGCTTTTATTACCCACCACTCCAGTGACAGAGATCAGGGACCTTATGTTGCCAAAACCAAAGGTTACCTCTCAGTTTTTACCCTACTTGACCTGTCAGCCTCACTTGACACTGGTGATTATGCCTTTATTTTTGAAACATTTTCTATATTTGATTTCCAGGAGTCTACTCTTTCCTCATTTCCCCCCTACCACATTGCCTACTATCTTTTGTTCTTCCTAGCTTAATTCCTCATATTCATCCCAAACCTCCTAAAGTTGGAGCACCCAGAGTTTAGTGTTGAGAATTCTTAATTTCTCCAATTTCACTCACTCCCATGATTATCTCCTCGAGCCCATGACTTGAAATGTCTTCTATATGTTAACCATGCCCAAATTTGTGTTTCTAGTCTGTAACTCTTCCCCGAACTCTCGATTCAGATAACCAGATACATAGTCAAAATCTCTACTTAGATGTCTACTTAGCCACCTCAAACGTAACAATTTCAATACTTGATTTTTCTTCCCAACCCTGTTACTTCCTAGACTTCCACATCTTGGTAATTGGTAAATTCATTCTTCCATTTCTTCTGATCCAACACTTTGGAGTTGTTTTTGACTTCTTTCTTTTTCTCATACCCCCACATCCAAGTAGGTGGCAAACTGTCAGAGCACTTCTTTCAGGTGAATACAAATGACCTCCTCTACTGTCACTCTGGTCCAGACCACCATCCTCTTCAGCCTGGATAATTTCAAGTGTCTCAACCCATCTGCCTGTTTTGACCTTTGTCCTTACTCTGTACTCTCTATGGAGCAGTCATGAAGTTCTTTCTGAAATACGAGTCAGATCCCATTACTCCTCTGGTCAAAAACTTCCATTGGCTTTCCTTATCTCACAGGACAAAATCCAAGGTTCTAACAGGGGCTTGAGACCCTCTGAGGTCCAGTCCTCTGCTCCCTCTCTGATTTCGTTGCCTACCGCGCTGCCTCTTGCTCACTGTACTCCACCACTTTGGTTTCCTTGTTATTTTTTTTTTTAAAAGGCAGGCATATTCCTACCTCAGAGACTTAGAACTTTGTACTTTCTGTTTCCTTAGAATTCCCTTAGAATTTCTTTCCCTGAGGTCCCTGTATGACCTGTATGGCTTTCTCCAATGCTTCATTTAGGTATCGACCCAACATAAAATAGTTCCATCACTTTCTATCCTCTCGTTCTGCCTTTATCCCTCTATATCCTTCCCCCCTCCAGACTTATTTATTTATTGTTTATTTATTCATTGTTCCTCTCCACCGGGAAACAAATGCCATAAGGGTAGGGACATTGTTTCTTTTCTTCACTGTCATATACATGGTTCCTGGAACATCACCTGGTATATAATATTAGTGTTTATTAATATTTAGTAAGTTTTGAGTGAGTTAACTTTAATGGGTTTACAAAAGAGATGAGTGAGCAATAACACTGTGGGAATAAGCATGTGGAACGCAGCAGTATTATAAATAGGTTTCATGAAATATAAAAATACATTAGTAAAAGCCAGAAAGCTCCAAATATCGCTGCCTTGGAAATAACAAAAAGGGCCTACGGCCAACCTCCAGTGCTTCCCTACTTTCTTACCTAGCCACTACCTTTCTTCTGTTGTCCTCCTCCTCCATTTGGGCCTTCTCTGCCTTTTTCTTTAGCTGTTTACCCAGAGGGAAAAAAATTGAGAAAAAAATATTACTTTCTAATTTTTAGATTTCTTAATAGAATCCATCCCATCTGACATGTTTCTTTGTTTTATTAACCTTGGCAAGTGTCCTTTCTTACTTGAATACGACCACAAAATAAGTTTATAACCAGTTAATTTTAACACTTTTATTTATTATGTTAGAAGATACCAGAAAGACATCACAAGTACATAAGCGATAGCCATATAACATAAATACCAGCGTAGGAAAGAACAAGGAGAAAAGTAAGTGAAAGGGATTGAACAGAATGAGGACTGAGACTGTTACAAAAGTCTGCCATGGAGCAGGGTCAGCAAACTGCAGCCAGGAGGCTGAATCCAGCACACTGTTTTTGTAAATAAAGTTTTATTGGAACACAGTCACACCCATTGGTGCATGGTCTATGGCTGCTTTCACACTACAAGGCAGATTTGATTAATTGTGATAGAGTCAGTATGGCCCACAGAGATGAAATTGTTTGCTATCTGGCCTTTAATAAGAAGTTTGCTGATTCTTGCTACAGAGTCTTATATACTCACAAAGGTCCTCAAATTTGCTTCCAACCTTTCCAGTTGCTAATGCAGAGGGCTGAGTTTCTATGGAGCAAAATAAATTCAGCTTCCCAGGTGAAGAAAAATTATTCCCAATACTGAAGACCTGAAAGAACTTTCTGCTGAGGTTCCTTGTCAATAGAATCTTGAATAATCTGAGTGTCCTTTGTAAGATCCTCAGACTATGATGAAAGACAACTTCCATTAGGATATTTCTGAAGGTACCCCTTCACATGGATTGCTGTCATCACACCAAGTCCAGTTCTCTAAGGGTAGGAAACTTGATGTAGTCCCATTTGCTTATTTTTTCCTTTATTTTCCTTGCCCTAGGAGATAATATTGGCAACAACATTGCTGTGTGAGATATGTGAAATTTTACTGCCTATGTTTTCCTCTAGGATTTGTATGGTATCATAACTTATATTTTAGTCTTTTATCCATTTTGAGCTTATTCTGGTGAATAGTGTAAGATGGTGGTCTAGTTTCATTTTTTTGCATGTACCTGTCCAGTTCTCCCAACACCATTTATTGAAGAGACTGTCTTTACTCCATTGTATGCTCTTGCTCCCTTTGTCAAATATTAATTGACTATAAAGACGTGAGTTTGTTTCTGGCTCTCTATTATGTTCCATTGATCTATGTGTCAGTTCTTATGTCAGTACCAGACTGTTTTGATTACAGTGGTCTTGTAGTGTAGTTTGATATCGGGTATTGTGATCCCTCCAACTTTGTTCTTTCTTGAGATTGCTGAGGCTATTCGGGGTCTTTCTTGGTTCCATATAAATTTTTGGAATATTGTTCTAGATCTGTGAAATATGTCTTTGGCATTTTAATAGAGATTGCATTGAATCTATAGATTGCTTTGGATAGTATGGACATTTTAATGATGTTATTTCTTCTAATCCATGAACACGGTATATACTTCCATTTATTTGTATTTTCCTCAATTTCTTTCTTCAGCATCCTATAGTTTTCTGAGTATAGATCTTTTACCTCCTTGGTTAAATTTATTCCTAGGTACTTTATTTTAGGAACCATGGACATGGACAGTGTATGGAGGTAGAGAGGACATACTGTAATAGCATAAACTTTATGATCATTCCTTTTGATTCTTTTGCCATATCTAGTGTCTTATTATCTTGTCATACACTCAAAATTTGTCTGATCTTGAGAAAGCCCACTTTTCCTTGATCCTTTTGGAAAAAGGTGAAAATTACATTTTAGGCAGCTCAAACTGCACTTTCAATGATATGGAGGCATTAAAGAGTATGCCACATCCGTGAATTGTCAAAAATTTGAGTGTATATGATAGTAATGGCATGAGATAGGTTTGGTGGTAAAGTAAGTTGGGGTCAGATTTTACAGGATCATGATAAGTAAGCTGGGCTTTATCCAGTTGGCCATTGGGTTCTCACTAAGATTTTCAAAGTCATTTTTGGCTTTCTAACTTTTAACTAAATACTGAAGAAAATGAATTTATTTCAAAAGCAAAGAATGAGGCCACCATAAGTTGTCTTCCTCCAAAACAACTCCAAACATGTTCTTGCCTACCATGGTGTGATATGGGCCTAAGGAACTGCTTCTAGGAGGTTCCTCAGCATCACACTGCTCCTAGCTTTTTAGTGTTACCTCCTCAGAGCTCATGGCTATCTTCTTGCAAGGTTAAGGCTTTTTTGATACCTCCACAAACTCCTTTCCTGCTGTGTGTTTTAGCACAAACACATGCTTTGTCTGTCAAATACAGTGTAAAAATGACTTTGCTAGAAGGCATGGAGATTTCTGGGCATAAGCCACATGCAGAGCAAGCATTACAAGCAGATGGCCTCGTTACTAGATCCAGCATGAACCAGATAGAAAGAGTGCTGGGCCTTTTACATGATGAGGCAGTGATGGTCCTTTGATTTTTAGTCTGTACTTTGGTCTCAGGTCTACTCCTTAGGTTCAGTTCAGAACAACTCTCTGGAATCTCCATTTTATATATTTCCTTCCTTTAGATTTCACTTAGTGTGAGTGTGTATGTGTGTGTGAGTGTGTGTGTGTATAGTTTCATGACTCGGTGACTTCCCCCATCTTTGTTTTTTATTTTTATTTTTTATTTTTTAAGGAACTTTAAATTAAAGGACACATAAAAGTGCTCAACTCATTGACTTTTTGAAAATCTTCTTTCTTGGAATGCTCTTTTATGTTTTTTCAAACTAGTACATTTGTATTTATTCCTGAGATTGAAGCTCAAATATTACTTGTGTAAAGGTCTCAGAGACCTTTGAACTAATTTGGGTAGGGCAAAGGTTAAGGAGAATAATGAATTCCATCAGGGGCAGGCCAGTCTGAAGTACCTGTGTAGGGATGCCTGGTGGGTATTTACATGCACTGGATCTAGATATTCAGCAGAGTGGCCTGTCCTGAAGATACTAATGTGAGTGTTGTTGCATAGAAGTAGTGGATGAGATTTCTCAATGAGAACATTACCAAGGATAGAGCCATGTGAACACAACATTTAAGAGAAAGGCTGAGACACTGAGTAATCAGTGATGGAAATAAGGGAGAATGAGCCGAGTGAGATGAGGAAACCAAAGGAGGATAATCTCAGCAGTTAAACAGCAATCAAGGAGATAGAGTGTTTGGAGAAGGGAGTGACTATGTCAAATGGTAGAAGCTTAAGAATGATAAAGATCAATAAATCACCATTGGCTTTGACCCATAGGAAAGTTTGGGTGATGGTTTTGAGAGGGTTTGAAAGAAGCTTGAGGACTATGGAGGGGGCTATACAGGGAGAACCTCTATGGGTGCTCTAGCACCATTATGGGTAAATGGTTCAAGAAGGCAGCATGTTATGATGGGAACTAGAGATACCAAGTCTTTTCCAGCATAGGTAAGAGAATTGGAGTTACAGCCTTAATTATCTATCCCGTATTTGGTGAAGGACATTCATTACAGTATCACAATGGATTTCTTTCTAGCATATTTCCTTTGAAGAGAGTTCTCCTTTATGTGAACATAATAATAGAAAAATGTAACCTTAAAAATCACATCAGTAGTTGTTTGGGGACAAAGCTGACCAAATACATTATTATCTTCTACCACATAGCCGCCCAAATGAAATCCACTGATCTGGGTAGAAAGGAGCAATTATTACCTTGTTCCCTCCAAATATATGTTATTCTTTATTATATCCTTAGGACCTCTAATTTTTCCAAATAAAAACGTTTTTTAATAGTCACTAAATTGTACATTGCTGGTTCCCTGGTGAGAAAACAGGTAATAAATATACAAGAAAAGATAGTACCATTATAGGTGAGCTTTTTTGATATTCAATATTGGCATATTAAAGCTCCAGGTGAAAGCTTTAGTAACGAGGGGCCGTTATATGGCTGGTGATCAGAAAAGATCTCAGACATCAGAGATTTATTTCATTATTATTGTTGTTCCTGAGCCCAGTTCTCCAGTCCAGGAGTTCTGCAAATTTGATCAATAACCTATTCCGGGGAATTCATGCCTTGAGAAAAAGGACAAAAAGGTCTATTTCAAATCCATAAAGCTGATTTTTAGCTAATGCAATAATTGATGCTAAGATGTATCTTTCCAAACCCTATGTGGAAAATTAAAGCAAAAGCTGAAAGTCGCCTGATGAGTATATGGGATCAAAGTAAATAATATTGAAGTATCTTGCCTACTAATCTATATTTCATGATCTAGCCAATGAAGCAGACATATTGTCCATTTCCTCTTATTAATTTTAGTTCTTAGATGTCTTTGAAATTCTGATTTAGTGCCATGGAGTCAATCTCTCATCAAAAGCTCATGCACACAAGGTTTTCTACACATATCCGTGGTTCTAATGACTCCTAGGAACCCAGACATGAAATCCAAGGTCCAGAGATCCCAGGTGTGGGATGCACAGTCTAGAGACTTCTTTTTTGTTGCATAGGCAAGTCTTTTCAGTTAGTGCACCAACATTGAGATTACTTAGCTCTTGCTTGCTTTAGGCAAAGATGTTCTAGCACCTTGTGGCTCATTATCTAATTGATTTAAACAAAGAGATTGGTGTGTGATTATCTTCCTCAGTCAGGATGCAAGGGCGGCACCGTAGTCTAAGAATTCTGCCTGTTTTGTAGAATCAATAGAAATTCCATTTTTTTTTCAGATAGAGGAAGGTCAGAGAAAAAAAATTAATGTCAATCCCAAGGCAACATAAATAACAACATTAAAATTTAGTGTCCTTCTTTTGTGATGTCACATAGCCCTCCTATGAACTTAACCCTAGATGCTGGATTGAGTGGCAGTTGAAGGGAGAGCATGTCAAGAATATTTTCCTCTACTGGTGGGAACTGATAGTGGGTCAGTTATTCAGTCCTATTGTTGGTTAGATTTATTTGTTTGAATCATTCTGATGCAAAGTGTTCTTTGGCCATAACAGAATTTTGATCATCCCTGAATCCTATATTTTTGCTGATTTCAAGTTCTAATTGATAAGAGAAATACAGGAACAGAAAATAGTAATGTTTTTACAGATAGTAGCTCTTGTTGCAGTGAAAGGATATCTGATCCAAATGGTTGATTAAATCAGGGAGTTGTGTCCTGACTTGTGAAACAGCATGCATGGCATGGTAGCAAGAGATGTAGTGACTGTTTTAGTCGGGGTCCCTGCAAGAAAGAGATGGCACATTCAAATTAGGATAATCTTAGAAGGGCGTAAAAAGGGACTATTTCTTGTAGCAGGGGCAGAATACAGGAAATCATAAGTGAAGTATACAGTACCCCGGAGTTGTCACCATTATGGGACCCACTAGGGTGAGGGGTGTGACCATACCTGAAAGGGAAGAATTGTGTAGAGTGGGCAAGCTTGAATGGAACACTGAGCTGTGGTGCAGGGACACAGCTGGTCCTACATGAACCTGAAGGGAAGGAGCAGTGACATAGAGGCTTCATCTGTCCTGACTCTCTCCCTTCCTGAGTTTCTCTTATTGAGCTTCCCCAGTGGTGGGTCGATGTAATCACACAGGCCAGCCTTCTGGATGGGGCAGCGTGGAAAAGAAGGAAGAATGGGTCTGGAGGGCAAACAAACATATTTGGCACAGATCCAACAGATCTAGGTTTAAACTGTGGCCCTACCACTTATCAACTCTTCATCTTTGAACCAGATATAACTTCTCTGATCCTCACTTTTCTACCCTTCAGAATTTCTGGGAGAAGATACTATAGACAGCAAAATACTCCATCACATGACATATAAATGTTCAAGAAATGCTTACTGAATGTTTACTGAATGAATAACTCCATGGTTAACTAAAAATGAAAGATTAGTGGAGTTCCGAGTTCCGGAAGGGATGCACAATGTCACCACCGTGAAGACGGCTGCATCCAGAGCAGGAGATGATGGTGGTCTCCACAGTGAAAAACTGCAGTGTAAACAAAATAAAAGCTCAGAAGAAAATGAAGGCAAACTGAAAAACAGTGGTTGCTTAGAGAAGCTGCTCAACTCCTGTATACAGTGTTTAGTTTCCTATGAGCACAGACTTTGAAAATGAGAACACAGGCTTAAAAAAATAAAGTGTTGGACTTCCGGCCAAGATGGAAGTGTAGGTGGACACACTGTGCCTCCTCTCACAACCAAAATTAAGGACAACAAAAATTTAGAACCAAAAAAACCCAACGAGAACAGATAGAAAATTGAATTGTACGGAAGTCTGACAACAATTCACCCAGACCCATAGGAGGGGTGGAGTCGGTGGCCGGTGGAGAGGGGTCACGGCAGGAAAAAGCAGTGGATAGTGGTCCCAGACGGGCAGGTGGCAGTTGGCACACCCCAGGCGCACAGGCGGTAGTTACTGGGTGCGGGGAGGCAACAAACAGACCCAGGGAGGCGTACAAGGCGGCTGACTGCGGT
Source organism: Glossophaga mutica (assembly GCA_039655065.1). Taxonomy (NCBI): domain Eukaryota; kingdom Metazoa; phylum Chordata; class Mammalia; order Chiroptera; family Phyllostomidae; genus Glossophaga; species Glossophaga mutica. The sequence goes on from CM077308.1 coordinate 144,583,378, forward strand.
CACACATTCCTGCACAGATAAACCAGGGGAAAACAGGCAGTGAGACAGACTGTGCAACCCAGGGCCCCAGCACCGGGAAATAAAGCCTAAAAGGACCGATTGAAAACACTTGGGGTTGAAGTGTCGGGAGAGGCTCCCAGCCTCACAGGAGAGTTCATTGGAGAGACCCACAGGGTCCTAGAATGTATACAAGCCCACCCACATAGAAATCACCAGAAGGGCCCAATTTTTTTGGAGAAAGTGGCAGAAGGGACTGAAATCTGAGTGGAGCAAGTGCCATTGTTCCCTCTTGGACCCCGCCCCAACATACAACATTACAACCCAGTGACTGGGCTGCCCTGCCCTGAGGACCACCTAAGGCTCCACCCCTCACTATGTAACAGCTGCGACCAGACCCAAAAAAAAAAAAAAAAAAAAGCCACACACACACACACACACACACACACACACACACACACCAAAAAACGAAAAAACCCAAAACCAAAAATGGCTCAAACAGGAGAACAGATCAATTCATCTAAGTGACCAAGAGATAGCCAACCTATCAGATGCACAGTTCAAAGCACTGGTGATTAGGAAGCTCACAGAATTGGTTGATTTTGGTTGCAAATTAGAAGAACAAATGAAGGCTACAATAAATGAAATGAAGAAAAATGCACAGGGAACCAATAGTGTTGGGAGGAAAACTGGGACTCAAATCAATGGAGTGGACCAGAAGGAAGAAAGAAACATCCAATTAGAAAAGAATGTAGAAACAAGAATTTAAAAAAATGAGGAGAGGCTTAGGAACCTCCAGGACATCTTTAAATGTCCCAACATCCAAATTATAGGGGTACCAGAAGGGGAAGAGGAAGAGCAACAAGGGGGAAAGTTATTTGAACAAATAATAAAGGAGAACTTCCCCAATCTGGCAAAGGAAATAGACTACCAGGACATCCAGAAAGCTCAGAGAGTCCCAAAGAAGTTGGACCCAAGGAGGAACACACCAAGGCACATCAGAATTCCATTAGCCAAGATTCAAATGAAGGAGAGAATTCTAGAAGCAGCAAGGGATAAAGGGACAGTCACCTACAAAGGAGTTCCCATCAGACTGTCAGCTGATTTCTCAAAAGAGACCTTCCAGGCAAGAAGGGACTGGAAAGAAATATTTGAAATCTTGAAAAGCAGGGACCTACATCCAAAATCGCTCTATCCAGCAAAGCTGTCATTTAGAATGGAAGGGAAGATAAAGCGCTTCTCAGATAAGGTCAAGTTAAAGGAGTTCATCATCACCAAGCCCTTATTATATGAAATGTTAAAGGGACTTATCTAAGAAAAAGAAGATAAAAAATAGAACAATAAAAAGACAGCAGACTCACAGCTATTAACAACCACACCTAAAACAAAAGCAAACAACTAGAACAGGAACAGAACCACAGAAATGGAGATCATATGGAGGGTTTGCAACAGGGGAGTGGGAAGAGGAGAGGGAGGAAAAGGTACAGAGAATAAGTAGCATAAACGGTGGGTAGAAAATAGACAGGGGGAGGGGAAGAATAGTGTGGGAAAAGTAGAAGCTAAAGAATTTATGACACATGGACATGAACTAAAGGGAGGGAATGTGGGTGGGAGGGGGTGTGCAGGGTGGAGGGGAATGATGGGGGAGAAAGGGGACAACTGTAATAGCATAATCAATAAAATATAATTTAAAAAAGAAAAAAATGAAAGATTGGTGAAAGCAGAGGCTAAGGTATGGTTTCCTTTTCTTTTTTTTCTTTTTTTTTAAATATATTTTTACTTTTTTTTTTTTCTTTTAGATTTTATTTATTTATCTTTAGAGGGGAAGGGAAGGAGAGAGGGAGAGAAACATCAATGTGCGGTTGCCTCTTGTATGTCCCCTGCCGGGAACTGGCCTGGCAACCCAGGCATGTGCCCTGACTGGGAATCGAACCTCGATCCTTCGGTTCGCAGGCCCGCGCTCAATCCACTGAGCTACACCAGCCAGGCGGTTTCCTTTTCCAATTTATGCACCATAAGTAAAAATTTTGCTGTGTGTCCATCTGAATTATATAGTGCCCTAAGGCAATTATATAAACAGTCAATATTTCCTAGGCAATATGCTTAGGGTGATATAAGAAAGTTATTACTCATAATGTATACTCTGTCTTGAACAGTTAAATTTTAATATTTACACATGTTTGATGAGTCAGGATGGCTTTCCAATTTTCTCATATATACAACTGAACATCTCTTAAAAACCATAGAATTTCAGAACTGAAAGTGGCCCAAGAAAAATCATCTGTTTGAATTTTTTATTTTGTAGTGGAGAAAACTGAGGCCCAGAAATGTAAACTCATCCAAGGCCAATGACCTTGATAGTGTCAGAGCTACAACTAGAATCCAAGACTTCTGGCCTCAGTCTAAGCCATCCCCTTCTGTGTTTTGATGAATAACATCCCAAAGAACAGAACTGACTAAAAGTTTCACACCTTATAAATCAGCATGGAACTTGCCCAGAGGCCAGAATAAGCTTATGAATTCAATCACTATCAGATCCCAAGAGAGACGAATAAATTAAAACAAAGCATTAATGATTTGCAATTTATGAAAGAACCTCTTGCCACAAGTGATTATCATTATTATACTGTTCTCTGATGTGGATACTAACAGTCTTGAGGGCCTTGTAAATAAATTATGTGTACTTTAAGAAAGCTTGACAGCAGGCTCTGCGTTACAGGGAGAAGCAGAAGGTGAATGCACCCCCTTGACCCAAAGGATGGCTGTAGTCCTCATGCCATCGAAGAAAAATAAACTAGCTCTCTGTATTCACAATAAAAATAATTCATTTAAGTTTTTCTTTGGTGATAGGATTATTTTGTTTCATATTTCACAAGAATCTGAGTGGGAAAGCTCAGGGATCATAATTTAGAATATTATATGAAAGGTTATTAATTCTTATACAAGAAAAGCGAAAATTCTAAAGAAAGCAGAATATTGTCATTTATCCTAAAAAAAAAAAACCCAGATATTTTGGAAGGCTTATTATTCATCTTTCTCATTAGGTCTCTTATAAAAGGAACCACTTCAAGGCATTGTGGGACTCTAAAGAGAAGAAAAAATTGGTGGACCAGCGCTTAAGCAATGCTGGTTTCCTACTGTGCCATGTGGAGGGAGGGGTCATAGACCAGCTCCTAAGATGCTCGTTTCTTTAATTAGGACAAACTCCACTCCCAAATGCTCTCGGAAGAAAAGCCAACATGCGCTCTAGGGGATCAATCACAGCTTCAAACTTTCCAATTAACTTCCTTTTTATTAACCCTCATTGATAGCCTTTGAAGTGTGTTCCAATTAACGTGCAATTTAGAGCCAGGAGATTTCTAAATTTCTGAGCTTCTAGTATAAACACTATGCAAAATGATTCCTATGAACAAAATCAATACAAATTATTATTATTCACTACCCAAAATATAAATCTTATGAGACACCATGCAGCTGAGTATTTATGAACTTGGGACTTTATGTACTTGGGCATTTTTATATCTCAGTTGCCTCGCATGTAAAATGGGCAAATAGCATGGCCTACTTCATACAGTGTTTTGATAAATTTCAATAAGGTAGATAAGGTGGATGCATTTAGAATAGTCCCTGACACATAATATGGACTATAAGTATTAGATATGTTGTGGTGTTTATTGTTATTACCATTAAATTACTAGTTTTAGTAAATTTTATTTTTATATTTGTGAATATAAATATAAAAATATTCTGATCTAAATCCTGATCTTCCTGCAAGACCATAGGATTGAATAAAAGTATAAAGACCTCTATAATTTTTAAAGAATATATTTTATTGATTATGCTATTACGGTTGTCCCAACTTTTCCCCCTTTGCCTCCCTCCACCCATTACCCCTATTTCCTCTAGCATCCCCCTTAGTTCATGGCCATGGGTCATACATACAAGATCTTTGGCTTCATTTCCTTTGCAATTCTTAACATCCCCCTACCTATTTTCTACCTACCAATTTGTACTTCTTAGTCCCTGCAACTTGTCTCATATTTTCCTTCCACCTCCCAACTGATGACCCTCCAAATGATCTCCATTTTTATCTATGATTCTGCTCCTGTTCTGCTTGTTTGCCTAGTCTGTTTTTTGGATTCAAGTTTTGATAGTTGTGAATTTATTGCCACTTTAATGTTCATAGTTTTGATCCTCTTTTTCTTATATAATTCCCTTTAGCATTTCATATAATAATGGCTTGGTGATGATGAACTCCTTTAGTTTTACCTTGTTTGGGAAGCACTTTCTCTGCCCTTCAATTCTAAATGGTAGCTTTGCTGGATAGAGTGATCTAGAGTGATCTCTTGCTTTTCATCACTTTGAATCCTTCTTGCCAGCCCCTCTAGCCTGCAAAGTTTCCTTTGAGAAACCAGCTGACAGTCTTATGGAAACTCCTTTGTAGATAACTCTGTGCTTTTCTCTTGCTGCTTTTAAGATTCTCTCTTTATCTTTAACCTTTGGCATTTTAATTATGATGTGTCTTGGTGTGGTCCTCTTTGGGTCCATCTTAGTAGCTTGGCCTGTTGTTGAAAAGTGCACTTGCAGATTGCGTGGGGCAGAGCCTTAGGTAATTGCAGGGGCAGAGAGCAACCCATGTCACTGCTCTGTAGCTCTGCATAGGGGAGGACTCAGAGGAAAATGTGGCTGTCTGGCACCTGGAGTTTTTCCCAGGAGGAAGCTGTCTCCTGGCACTTGCCCTGTTGCCAGTCACTTCAATTTCTCCCCATATGCCACTGGTGCCCTTCCAGCACCAGTGCTGGATCCCAGAGAGTGTGTGTCTGTGTAAGTCCTAAGTCTGTTGCAGGCCCTTTATAAGGAGTCTCCTGAGAATCTACACTATAGTTTCTTCTGCCACCCTAACCCCTGCTGGTTTTTACAGCAGAATTTATAGGGACTGATCTTCCTGGAGCTGGAACCCTGAGCTGGGTGGTGTGGTCCCCTCACTCCTGAGGTATCCCTCCCAACTTTTATCTACCCCACATAAATGTGGGACTGCCTGTTCCACATCTCTGTGCCTCTCTGCGCCACTCCACCCCTCCTACCCATCAGGATGAATGTGGCTTCTTTAAATACTTGGTTGTCAGACTTCCATACAGCTCAATTTTCTGACAATTCTGGGTGATATATGTTTCATCATATACTTGTACTGTAGTTGTACTTTTTGCTGCAGTTATGCGAGGGGGCAAGGCGTGTTTACCTAAGCCTCCATCTTGACTGGAAGTTGGGACCTCTGTAATTTTGTTGCAGATTAAAGTCTGGCTGTGTGATTTTAAAATTAGACATGAATTTCACTGTCTATCCTTTTTACAAAGCTATGCCTTTTGTTAAATCAGAAATTGTTACTAATAAGAAGGAAGTAAAAATACGTATTCTGTTTACTCAGAGGTAATGACTTTAAACCTCTTGGTTGTATATTCTTTTGCTATTCATATTCTGAATTTCATCTGGAGGAATTATTTGTTCTTCATTGGTTACGAAATCTTTGCAACTCACTGACAATATTTCCATAGAATATAAGGATAAAAGCTATTTTCCTTTCTACTATGAGTAAGACATTTTCTTTATATTAAAACTCTGAGTGGCAGAAAGCCTAGACTGTGGTTTACCAGTGGGATTTAGCTCAATGTTTTAAGGACAAAAAGGTAAAATAAGGACACAACAATGAAACATAATAACGTTAGAATCTCTGCAGAATAAAAAACATCATCAGTGATGGTTGGGAACTCTGCTTCTTTGGCTTAGATCTCAATGTTATTCCGTTTTAATAAGTCAGTGATACAGAACATAACCTATGTTCTCCATCCAAAATGTTTTGTGAAGTCTGAGATGTTTTCTTTAACCAAACAAATAAAAACTGATAATAAAAGGGGTTCCCTAACCTCAGGACATTTACAGTCCACTGTTTTGCCATTGAACTTGAAGAAGGTGGTGATAGCCAAAGATCATCTGTGCTACCTCAAATTTTAGGACTCATGGCAAAGCTGCCTGGAGTGCAGATGAATTCCAGATTTTGAAGACATTTTATGGACTTCACTTAGTTACCTAGTACAATTTCTGTTGGGGGAAAAAAAAAAACCCAAGAAAACAAAATAGAGATTAAGTTACCTGTTGGTAGAATCAAGACAGCACTTTCCTTTTTAACCTACTCTTTAACTTCACTATTGAACTTCATAAAATTTTCAATAAATCTTTGCCACTGCTATTTTTCTGAGTGGGATGCATATAATGAAATAAAAATTTAGGGTAGAGTTGAAAAGGACAGAAGGGAAAGGCAAAGGGAAATAGACTTTTCAAGATAAAATATGGAATGATGTCCAGGAGCACTAACTGCTTCCTGACAGATCTAATACTTCAGTTTAATTTAGAACTGTTTTTCATGGCGTCAGAATAAAGAAGTCAAATTTAATGTCTTGACACAAATTCAGTTAATTTTAAAAATTTACATGAAAAATTTTGAATTCTATTAATTCAGTGTTTTTTAAAACACCTGTTATAATGGAAGAAAATCTAATTGTGTTAGAAAACTATTAAATAAGCCTTAGTCATTTAAATCACAAAGAATTGAATGCCTTTTTAAAAAGGATCTTTAGTGCTTTCTCATTTCACAATTTTATACTTTTAGACACTCCTGCTGATATAATAAGGAGTAACTTTTGCAGGAGATTTGACATTGACAGTCACAGATAGTTACCTGATTTTTCTAGACTGCAATTTAGCTTATAATTGCACTGCAGCAAGGCACAGCCAGTAGAAATGAACAACACAGCTATTCTGCGTCGTATGAACCCATTCTCTTCATTACGGTATTAAGAAGGATTGATATCCATATGTCTGTACTTAGAACCTCAACATAAAAATCCTTTAAAGTCATGATGTCCCTTAATTAGTACATGCCCCAAAGTACCCTTTTCTAGTTATACAAATATTTATTAGAGATTTAAAAAAATTTTTAAAGATTTTATTTATTCATTTAGAGAGAGTGGAAGGGAGGGAGAAAGAGAGAGTGAGAAACATCAATGTGTGGTTGCTGCTCACATGGCGCCCCACTGAGGACCTGGCCTGCAACCCAGGCATGTGCCCTGACTGGGAATCAAACTGGCGACCCTTTGGTTCATAGCCTGAGCTCAGTCCACTGAGCTACACCAGCCAGCGCTATTAGAGATTTTAAAAATGCAATTTGTATTGTATCTTCTAGTGCCCTGGTATGGCGGAAAAATGAATTTGCAATTTAAGTCATTTGGAGAACCATGGTAGCTACATTTGATGAACAGAAGAGACCTCAAATCTACTTTCATATTTTCTGTCTTCTTTATATGGCAGAACAAAGCTGAGCTCTATCGTTTTGAGGAAAATTCTACCTCTGAGATCTTGTGAGTTAGTACTCATGCACAAATGGTGCCTGCATGTGTCAGGGCACCACCAGATCCGGCAGAAGTGTGGAAATCCTCTCTCAGCATATAGGTCATTCATTGGTCTGCTTTACTGTCATCACTGTCACTTTTAGAAGTGGTTCTGTGAGCCCTGGCTGGATAGCTCCGTTGGTTAGAGTGTTGTTCTGCTATGCCATGGTTGCAGGTTTGATCCTTGATCAGAGCACATACAAGAATCAAACAGACTCAGAGGGCAGGCTGACAGCTCTGAGGGTGGGGCAGGTGGTGGTGGTGGGGAGGGGCAGAGCAGAGGAGGGATTGAGCAAAAATGAAAAAAAGGAGAAGGAACTCATGGACATGGACAACAGTGTAGTAATTGTGGGGGAGGGGGATGAGAGGACGTGAAAGAGAGTATGGGGGATACATAGTATGGGGAAAATGAAAAAATTAAAAACTAAGAAAATAAAAGTAAAGAAAATAAAATATTATAACCTTCAAAAAAGAATCAACTACTGAATGCATAAATAAGTGGAACAACAAATCGATGTTTCTCTTCCTTCCTTTCTCTCTCTAAAATCAATCAAAAACAAAAAATTAAAAATGCTTCTGCAAGAACAGACCTGCAAATTGAGATACAGGGAAAAAGGAAAGGAAAGGAGAATAAGTGACATCTGAGCGAGGCTTTATTGTTTTCTTCTCCACCAAGGAAGAATTACAGCCAATGCCCATTTGAATAGTGTGAGCCTGGGATTCCTGCCCATTTGCAATTCACAATTTAAGGAGCACACATAAAATTCTCACAGACATGAATACCAAGGTTCTGCTTGTCCACAATTATCAAATAGGCTGCAAGCCCTCTGAAGCATCCTATGGACAGCAGTTCAAAATCCTTCCTTCATCAGACTCCTTAGAGTCCCTCTTTTGAAGCCTTCAGTAGAAGCTGAGATGTCAAAGGTGTCATGTGTAAATATGATGACATCTTCAGACATTGATAGTTTTCTCTGCCTTGGGGTGAGAGCACTCAGCTTACTGGATCTGAAAGCAGTTTTGCCTCTATGTGTTAAAACTTGTCCATCAGCTAGGCTATCTAGTGTGTGGCTAGTCTTGTTTCTTTAGAAGTATTAATTTGGAAGACTTTGACTTTCAATCAGGAAAAGAATGTCCTGGGAAGTCTGCCATATCCTGGTTATGATCTGAGTTATTTCACATCATCTCTCTGTACAATGAGTACAGTGAGTCCTGCCCCATCACTATTTATCGGACATTTGTCATGGTGGTGCTTACTCAACATCTTTTGTTTAGTCTTTCTATATTTTGGAAAGTCCCCAAGTTATGAGGGTAGCCTTATTATTTTAGAAGTCAGAACTCAAATTCCCAGCAGCCTGCCTTGCTCCTGGGATACACCTGGGCTTCACCAGTCAAATGCATCATGGAGTCTATGTTCAGTTATGGGAAGAAAGAGTTTTGCGCTTGTTTCTATTTAGCTGGTATGGGTAGCAGTTGAAGCATCTGGTATTGAAGGAAAAACTCTACTTACTAAAACTACATATAAATTATATGTCTTCTTTGGAGAAGTGCCTATTCGGGTCCTCTGCCCATTTTTTAATTGGATTATTTGTTTTATTGGTGTTAAGTGGTGTAAGTTCTTTATATATTTTGGATATTAAACCCTTATCAGATGCATACTTGGCAAATATGTTCTTGCATTTAATAGGCTGTCTCTTCGTTTTGTTGATGGTTTCCTCTGCTGTGCAAAACTTTTTAGTTCAATGTAATCCCATTTGTTTATCTATTTATTTTTGTTCCCCTTGCTTGAAGAGCTCTATCAGAAAAATTCTTGCTAAAAGAAATGCCAGAGATTTTACTGCCTATGTTCTCTCCTAGAATTTTTAAAGGTTTTGAGTCTTACATTTAAGTCTTTACTCTATTTTAAATTTATTCTTCACTAGTTTCATTTTTTGCAAGTATCTGTCCAATTTCCTCATCACCATTTATTGAATAGACCATTTTTACCCTATTGTATGTTCTTGCCTCCTTTGTCAGATGTTAATTGACTGTATAGACATGGGTTTATTTTTGTGTTCTCCATTCTGTTCCATTGATCTGTATGTAAACATGTATGTTTACATGTCTGTAAACTCATGTATAGACATGAGTTTATTTCTGGGTTCTCTATTCTGTTCCATTGATCTGCATGTCTATTTTTATGTCACTACCGTGCTGTTTTGGTTACTGTGGTCTTGTGGTATAGTTTGATATTAGGTAGTGTGACTCCACAAATTTTATTCTTTTTTCTTAATATTGCTGAGGCTATTTGTTTTTTTTCAGTGGTTCCATGTGAATTTTTGAGTTATTTGTTCTAGTTTTGTGAAATATGCATTAGTGTTTTGACAGGGATGTGTTAAATCTATAGATTGCTTTGGGTAGTATGGATCTTTTAATGATGTTAATTATGCCTGTTCATGAACATGGTATATACTTCTACTTATTTGTATCTTCTTTGATTTCGTTCTTTCTGTAGTGTCTTATAATTTTTCAAGTACAGGTCTTTTGCCTCCTTGGTTAAATTTATTCCTAGGTTTTTGGGTTTTTTTTTGTGCAATCATGAATGGGATTGTTTTCTTAGTTTCAATTTCTGATAGTTCATCATTCGTATATAAAAGTAGAACCGATTTCATCATATAAAAAGGTGCTCAATGTCACTAACTGTCAGAGAAATGCAAATTTAAACCACACCTGAGATATCATAAGTTATCACCAATAAGATATCACCTCAGCTTGTCTGAACGGCTGTCATCAATAAATCCACAAATGACAAGTACTGGTGGAGATGTGGAGAAAAGGAAACCCTTGTACACTTTTGGTGGGAATGCAGATTGGTGCTGCCACTACAGAAAACAATATGGAGTTTCCTTTAAAAATTTGAAAATGGATTTGCCTATGTCCCAGAAATTCTTCTTCTAGGGATTTATCCAAAGAAACTCAATATACTAATTCAAAAGAGTATATGCACCCCTATGTTCACTGAAGTGTTATTTATAGTAGCCAAGATAGGGAAGCAACCCAAGTACCCATCAGCAGACAGGTGGATAAAAAATGGTGGTACGTATATACAATGGAATATTACTCAGCCATGAAAAATATGCAGTCTTACAATTTGCGACAGCATGGATGGATGTAGAGGGTATTATACTCAGTGAAATAAGTCAGAGAAATAAAAATACCATATGATTTCACTTATATGTTGAATCTAAAGAACAAAGTAAATGAACAAACTACCTGGGAACAGACTCACAGACACAGAGTGAACTGGTAGTTGTCAGAGGGGAGGGCTATTGGGGGACTGGGTTAAAGAAGTCAAGGATTAAGAAGCACAGATTAGTAGTTACAAAATGGTCACTGGGCTGTAAAATATAACACAGGGAATATGGTCAATAACATGGTGATAACTGTGTGGTGCCAGGTGGGTACTGGAAATATCGAGAGGATCACTGTGTAAAATATATGATTGTCCATCCACTAAGCTGTACACCTGAAACAAACACAAAATAAAATGGAAAGGAAAAAAAAAATAAAATTCCCCAAAGTTATAAATATACCTGATTTTAAAGGTTCAAAAACAGCATCTTAGAACAAAGGAAATACAGAGGCTTGCACTGTAGTGTGAATGTTCAATAGTTTTGATTCTTCCCTGGGACAGGTTCTGGTTTTAAAAAGAAGCCTGCTAATTCCAATCAATTTTTAGTAGAATGGGTAAAGGAGTGACTAGTAAGGAGGCATTTTACACCAGAACCTTTCATATCTCTTTATATGTCCAAAAATCTTTGAGTTTATAAGTAAAAGATATTACATTAGTATCTTAGTTAGTTTGGGCTGCTATTACAGTATATCGTAGACTAAGTGGTTTTTAAACAACAGAAATTTATTTCTACTAATTTTGAGGGTTAGGATGTCCAAGATCAAGGTGCTGATAGATTGAGCGTCTGATAAGGGCCCATTTCGTGCTTCATAGCTTCTCTGTGTGTCCTTACATTGTAGAGGGAAGGGGTGAGGAAGCTCTGTGAGGTATCTTCTGTATGAGCCCCAATCCCATTCATGAGGGCTCTGCCTTCATGATCTAATCACCCCAAAGGCCCCACTTGCCACATTGGGGATTAGGTTTCAATGGATGAATTTGAAGGGGGTGGGTGCACACTCAGTATATAGCAGTTAGAGTTGTCATATTTGAAGAGTTGATTTGTGTACATTTACATGATTCTATTCATTAAAAAAAAACCCCACCTTTAGGCTTTATGTTTTCAAAGGGCAGATTCCTATCTGTAATCTATACCTTGTATGTAAAGTATTTCATCCTTTGATGAGTTTAATCAGAAATATTGTTCATCTAGTTAGAATTTCATCCAACTGAATTCTGTAAAACTTGTACACAAGGGTTCTTGGAACAAGAATTTTTTTGCGTGGGATGCTCACTTCACAGATGAGTCTGCAGCATTCTTCTGCCTCCAGTTTGTTGGCCTTGTTATGTGCGTTACCACGCGACAACCCAGGAAAAGTAAACTTAATTTCTCAGTAATGATCACAAGGGCATTTCTGCTTTCTTGAGGGTCTGTCCCCGGGAAGAAGCAAATAATAATGTTTCAGGCAGTAATGTTCTCCAGTGGCTGCACATTTGCACATGTATAATTACCTCTTAATTAGCACTAAGGGAGAGGGCTGAGTTTAGGGTGTGTTTGGCTAAAAGAATTTTTTTTTAGTAAAATAATATAGCGACTATATTCACGGTTTTTACATTGTATAAGATTAGAGAGGTTAGTTATCAGGTTGAAATTTCAAAAATGTAAAAGGAAATAAAGTGAAACCCTAAGTGACCCATGCAGGCCTTTTCACACTTACATGGAATACCTCTGCGGAAAGTGAGCGAAACCCACACAATGGTCAGGCTACTGCCCTGCTTGTTGTACTGTAGTTTATTTGAATGAACATTTTTTGAATGTCTGTTGCAGGCCCAGTGCTGGTTCAATAATGGGTGGTACATGGTGCCTGCCCTTTAGGTCCTCTCGGTTTTGTGTCTCAGGAGCTCAGATGGGTAACATTGCAAGGATTGCCAAGTGCTAATAAATCTGTAGTAAAATTACTTTGATTAGAAATTTGCTTCAGTGAAGAGTTTTAAGTAATTTTAGGTCAGGATCTTCATAGCAAAATCATTAATGTAATATATGTTTAGTTACTGTTCATTGTTCCCATATGGCCACAGATTATATAAGGTGCTGTTTAGAGAGGCCATACAGTAAAAGTGAAATAAGTTATAGAATCAACTGTGCTTAATACAACTAAATATTTTGAACAGAAGCTTAAAAATTTATCATAATACCACCCACATTAATTAATGATGTATAGTATCTCATTTGAGCTTCACAACTTGTTTGAGAAGCAGAGTTTATTAGAAGTTTTCATTGTAAGCAACAGAATTCACCTTGGACACTTTACCAAAACCATAAAATAGTATTCGAGAAAATCTTTGAAGGGACTAAAGACCAGAGTCAAGGTTATGCATCTAGAAACAATGCCCAACACTTACAGGCACAGGGAAGAGATTGCTTTGTGCCACTGTCCCAAAAAAGAGGAAGTTCCAGGAACTCAGGTTGACTGCCACCATCACGGCCATCAGCACCCATTCAACTTTTGTGTCAGGAGCACAGCCTTGCGGTCAACTTCACTGGTATGTTTTATAATCAGCGGCAGTATGTAATTGTGGAAATAAGACAAGTGTAACCCAGTTGACATTCTTCCTTTTGGTTCATTCACTTGTCTCATGTTTTGCATTTCTGACCACTCTGAGTTATCCAGTCAACACTCATCACTCCCAAATCATGAGTTTTCCCAGGAAAAAGGTAGTTTATGATTAGATATTGGGGAATGGGCTGGCCACTTTGGAGGCTTTTAACTTTCAGGGAGAGGGTGATCTTGGGTAAAGAGTTGAAGGAGGGCCAGAAGGAGTGAAGATACCAAACCTTTTGGGAAGCAGGGTCTGAGAGCTGATGGATAAGAGGAGCAGTGAAGGAGATGGAAGTACACAAAAATAAAATTTTCTTGAGACCCTTGTTATAGTGATCATCTACACAGCACTAACGATCACCTCATACCATGTTTAATATCATTAAATCAAAGTAGCAGTTCTTGAGTGAAAACTAATGTTGCTATGCCTTTAGATTAGAGATTATATATTGGGGTTATTTTTTAAAAATGGCAAAAATAATTATGAATTTTAAGTAATTTGTAGCCAAGAATCAGTTTTGAGGACTTTTCTATAAACTCTTAAAGTCCTTATTGAAAAGACTTCAAATATGTATATGGTTCAACGATCATTTTTAAAAAGAATGTTATCAGTAAAGTTACTTTAATTCTTTTGCATGTCACAAGACATTTACCAAGAGAAAAAAAGCATGTGACTTTGTAAAGAAGGAGAATTGCAGCATCAAAATCTTGTCCCCCAAAACACCAAACATCTTAAAACTTCTAAGAAGACAAAAAATAATCAAATGTGTTTGTCATGAACATATTTTTAGATAGATAAAGTTTATAGTAAGTATATATGTGTATATATAGTTGTTTTCAAACATTGGAGTTTAATATAATCATAGAAGTTTATATTTATATGTATATAATTTATGATGTTTAAGAGATAATTATACTCTTTAATTCATTTAAAGATTCATTTTCTATCTTTGACTTGATTATTTATATAGGAAATATATATATATTTGTGGATATTTAGGAAGATTTTATTCTTATAGTTTTAAATGCTCGCTGAAGAATTTTGTATTTTTTAAACTTTTTAAATTGAGTTTATTGGGGTAACACTGATTAATAAAATTATATAGGTTTTAGGTGTGCAGTTCTATTATAGATCATTTGTATACAGTGTTGTGTTCACCGCCCCAAGCAAGTCTCATTCCATCACCATTTATTCCCCTCCCCATACCCCCTCTTTTACCTCCCCACACCCTCCTTTCCCTCTGGTCATCACCATACATTTTTGTCCATGAGTTCTTTTTTCCTTAATCCCCTCACCCTTTTCATCCAGTCCCCCAACACCTCTCCCCTCTGACAGCTATCAGTCTGTTCTCTTTGTCTATGAGTCTGTTTCTATTTTGTTTGTTAGTTTATTTTGTTCATTAGACTCCACATATGAGTGAAATCAAATGGTACTTGTCTTCTCTGAAGGGCTCAATAATATATCTTGGTCATCCTGTATTTGATGTTGGTCCTTGGTCAGGGATGCAGTCCTCTAATTACAATGTTCATGTGGAGCAATATAGTTCAAGTAACCATGATTTAGTTTTTAACAAGTTTTAGGAGAATATAGTGATGAAAATTAGGAGTAGAATATTCATGTATTTCTCTTATAGAATCCCAGAAGGGTACCAGACACATAACGGGTACCAGATTCAATAAATACTACAAGGTATGTTAAGCAAAAACAAGTTTCTGTGCAGCATGTATAGAATATTTACATTTGTGCAAAATGGAAGAGGATAGATAAATATATATATGTGTTTGATTTTTGTACATATAAAATTTTAAAGAAGTACACAAATAGTAATGGCAGTGACTGTGTTTGAAGCTGTGGGAGGGACGGGGGACTGGATGAAAAGGAGCAAGGCTGACAATTTGGACATTTTCATATGTCATTGGTTTATGAACTTTGTAACTATAGTATCTATTCAAAATTAATGAAACAAACAAAATAAAAAATTATACATATTTTTGTTTGAAAACGAATTATTACTTTTGTGACATCTTTCTTTTTTTTTTTTTTAACTTAATCTTTATTGTATTTTTTCCATTACCGTTTGGTCTCCTTATACCCCTCTTCCTCTAGCAATCATCACACTGATGTCCATGTCCTTGAGTCCTTTTTCCTTTTTGCTCAGTCCCTCCATCCCCTAACTCCCACCGCCACTAGCTGTCATCTGCTCTCCCTCTATGAGTCTGTCTCTGTTTTGCTTGTTAGTTCAGTTTATTCATTAGATTCCACATAGGAATGAAATCATAAGGTATTTGTCTTTCTCTGACTGGCGTACTTCACTTAGCATAATGTTCTCCAGATCCATCCATGCTGTTGCAAAGGATAGAATTTTCTTCTTTTTCATGGCCGAGTAGAATTCCAATGTGTAAATGTCCCATAGTTGTTTTACCCACTCATCTTTTGATGGACACTTGGGCTGCTTCCATATCTTGATGATTGTAAATAACATTGCAATGAACATATGGGTGCTTATGTTCTTTCGAATTAGTGTTTTGGTTTCTTCAGATATATTCCCAAAAATGGGACCACTGAGTCAAAAGGCAGATCCATTTAATTTTTTGAGGTATCTCCATACTGCTTTCCACAGAAGCTGCACTGGTCTGCATTCCCACCAACCAATGGTGCAAAAGCGTTCCCCTTTCTCCACATCCTCACCAGCACTTGTTGCTTGTTGATTTATTGATGATAGCCATTCTGACAGGTGTGAGATGATATCTCATTGTGGATTTAATTTGCATTTCTCTGATGATAGGGATGTTAAGCATCTTTTCATATGTTTATTGGCCATTTGTATGTCTTCTTTGGAGTAGTGTCTAATCAGGTCCTTTGCCCATTTTTTAATTGGGTTGTTTGTTTTATTTTTGGTGTTAAGTTTTATAAGTTCTTTATAAATTTTGGATATTAACCCCTTATCAGATGTGTTGTGAATATGTTCTCCCATTCTGTGGGTTTTCTTTTTATTTTGTTGATGATTTCCTTTGCTGTGCAAAAACTTTTTAGTTTGATGTTGTCTCATTTGTTTATTTTATCTTTTTTTGTTTTCTTTGCCTTGGGAGATATATCCGATAAAATATTTCCATGAGCAATATCTGAGATTTTGCTGCCTATGTTTTCTTGTAGGATTTTTATGATTTCTGGTCTAACATTTAGTCTTTGATCCATTTTGAATTTATTCTTGTGTATGGTGTAAGAAAGTGGTCTAGTTTCATTTTTCTTCATATATCTGTCGAATTTTCCCAGCACCATTTACTGAATAAACTATCTTTAGTCCCTTATATGTACTTGATTTCTCTGTTGAATATTAATTGATTATAAAGGTGTGGGTTTATTTTGGGGGCCTCTATTCTGTTCCATTGATCTATGTGTCTGTTTTAATGCCAGCACCAGGCTGTTCTGATTACTATGTCCTTGTAGTAGAGTTCGATATTAGGTAGTGTGATTCCTTCAGCTTTGTTCTTCTTAGGATCACTGTTGCTGTGTGGGACCTTTTGTGGTTCCATATAAATTTTTGAAATGTTTGTTCTAGTTCTGTGAAATATGTCATTGGAATGTTGATAGGAATTGCATTGACTCTATAAATTGCTTTGGGTAGCATGGACATTTTAATCATGTTAATTCTTCCTATCCATGAACACAGTATATGCTTCCACTTATTTGGGTCTTCTTCAATTTCTTTCTTCAGTGTCTAGTAATTTTACAAATATAGGTCTCTTACATCCTTGGTTAGGTTTATTCCTAGGTACTTTATTCTTTTTGAAGCAACTGTCAGTGGAATTGTTTTCTTAATTTCCCTTTCTGTTAGTTCATTATTGGTATATAAAAATGTAACTGATTTCTGAATATTAATTTCATATCCTGCTACTTTGCTGAGTTCATTTATTGGTTCTAGTAATTTCTAGGTGGAACTTTTGGGGTTATGTATGTACAGTATCATGTCATCTGCAAATAAAGACGGTTTTATTTTCCTTTCCAATTTGGATGGCTTTTATTTCTTCTTCTCTGATTGCTCTGGCTAGGACTTTCAATACTATGGGGCCTGGCACATAGAACACCCCTTTTATTACAAAATCATTTATTATAAAATCATAAGCATACAATTCTGTAACAACAATATCCACTTAAGCACACCATATGACATTTTTGGTGAAATGTTCAAATTAAAGCTATGAATTATTACACCCATATTATTACCTTACCAACCACATTCAAGCAGGCATTACTTCTGCCAGACCCTGTATGTTGAATAAGAGAGATGAAAGAGGACATCCCTGTCCCGTTCCTGATCTTAAGTGGAACACTTGTAGTTTTTGCCCATTGAGTATGTTGCTGGTAGTGGGTTTGTCATTTATGGCCTTTATTATGTTTAGGCATGTTCCCTCTATTCCAATTTTACTGAGGGTTTTGATCATACATGGTTGCTGGGTTGTATGAAAAACTTTGTTTTGCATGTATTGGTATGATCATGTGGTTTTATCTTTCATTTTGTTTATGTGGTAACTCACATTTATTGATTTGTGAATGTTGTACCAACCTTGCATTCCAGGATAAATGCCACTTGATCATGGTGTATGATCTTTTTGATGCATTGCTATATTTGGCTAGCTAATATTTTGTTGAGGATTTTAGCATCTATGTTCATCAGGGATATTGGCCTATAATTTTCTTTCTTTGTAGTGTCTTTATCTGGTTTTGGAATTAGGATAATGCTGGCCTCATAAAATGAGTTTAGGAGCCTTCCCTCCTTTTGAATTTTATGAAATAGTTTGAGAAGGAGAGGTGTTAGTTCTTCTTGGAATATTTTGTAAAATTCACCTGTGAAGCCATCTGGTCTAGGGCTTTTGTTGAGAGTTTTTTGATTACTGCTTCAATCTCATTAGGTGTAATCTGTCTATTCAGATTCTCTGATTCTTTCTGATTTAGTTTTGGAAGATTGTATGTTTCTAGGAAATTATCCATTTTGTCCAGGTTGTCCAGTTTGTTAGCATAGAATTGTTCATAATATTTTCATACAATCCCTTATATTTCTTTGGTGTCAGTTATTATTTCTCCTCTTTAATTTCTGATTTTTACATATGGGTCCTCTCTCTCTCTTTTTTTCTTGAAGAGTCTGGTTAAAGGTTTGTCAATCTTGCGTATCTTTTCAAAGAACCAGCCCTTAGATTCATTGTTTTTTTTTTTTATTTTTATTTTTAATATATTTTATTGATTATGCTATTACAGTTGTCCCATTTCCCTCCTTTATTCCCCTCCACCCTGCACACCCCCTCCCACCCACATTCCCCCCTTTAGTTCATGTCCATGGGTCATACATATAAGTTCTTTG
This sequence comes from Glossophaga mutica, assembly GCA_039655065.1. Lineage (NCBI taxonomy): Eukaryota > Metazoa > Chordata > Mammalia > Chiroptera > Phyllostomidae > Glossophaga > Glossophaga mutica. The sequence goes on from CM077308.1 coordinate 144,601,919, forward strand.
GCTTCTACATTTCCTATACTAATCTTAACCTCCCCCTGTCTATCTTCTACCTACCATTTATGCTATTTATTCTCTATACCTTTTACCCCCTCTCTCCTCACTCACTCCGCTACTGATAACCTTCCTTGTGATGTCCATTTCTGTGATTCTGTTCCTGTTCTAGCTGTTTGCTTAGTTTGTTTTTGTTTTTGTTTTAGTTTCAGTTGTTAATAAATGTGAGTATGTTGTCATTTTACTGTTCATATTTTTTATCTTCTTTTCTTAGATAAGTCCTTTTAACATTTCATATAATAAGGGCTTGGTGATAATGAACTCCTTTAACTTGACCTTATCTGGGAAGCACTTTATCTGCCCTTCCATTCTAATTGATAGCTTTGCTGGATAGAGTAATCTTGGATGTGGGTCCTTGCCTTTCATCCTTGACTTTGAATACTTCTTTCCAGTCCCTTCTTACCAGCAAGATTTCTTTTGAGAAATGATCTTTTGTATCATTTTTTTAAAGACTCTACTTCATTTATTTCTGCTCTGATCTTGATTATTTCCTTCCTTCTACTCACTGTGGGCTTTGTTGTTCTATTTCAAGTTTCTTTAGGTTCAAAGTTAGATAGTTTGTTTGAGCTTTTTGTTTTTTTGTCCCCTCTCCCCACCATAGGCCTGTAATGCTATGAATTTCCCTCTTGGGATTGCTTACCCACTCTCCCACAGATTTGGGGTTGTTGTGTCCTCAGTTTCATTTGTTTCAAGGTATCTTTTGATTTCTTCCTTGATCTTATTGTTAACCCATTCATTGTTTAATAACATGCTATTTAGCTTTCATGTCTTTGAATGTTTTTCAGTGTTCTTCTTGTGACTGATTTTTAGTTTCATAGCATTGTGGTCAGATAAAATGCTTGATATGAGTTCAGTCTTCTTAAATTTATTGAGACTTGTTTTGTGTCCTAACATGAGGTCTAACCTAGAAAACATTCCATATGCTCTTGAAAAGTATGTATATTCTGCTGCTTTGGGGTAAAATACTCTGAAGATATCAATTAAATTCATTTGCTCTAGTGTGTCATTTAAGGCTACTCTCTTCTTGTTGATTTTCTGCCTGAAAGATTTATCCATTGAAGTCAATGGGGTGTTAAAATCTCCAACTATAACTGTATATCTGTCAATTTCTCCCTTTACGTACATCAATTAGTTGCTTTACACATTTAGGTGCTCCTATGTTGGGTGTGTAAAGGTTTACTAAAGTTATATTCTCTTATTGGGTTGTTCCTTTTATCATTGTGTGGTGTATTTCTTTGTTTCTTCCTATAGCCTTGGTTTTAAAGTCTATTTTGTCGGATATAAGTACTACTACCCAGCTTTTTTTCTTTTCCATTTGTATGAAATGTCTGTTTCTGTCCCTTTACTTTTAGTGCATCTTTTGATCTGAGGTGGGTCTTTGAGGCAGCATATATATGGGTCTTGTTTTCTTATCCATTCAGCTACCCTAGGTCTTTTGGTGGGAGCATTTAAGCCATTTACATTTAAGGTAATTATTGATAGATATGTATGTAGTGCCATTTTATTGTTAGACTGTTTCCCTCTGTTTATTTTTCTTTTCTTTCTCTTCTTTTTCTTCTTAAATCCCTTTAACATTTGTTGTAGTATTGGTTTGGTGTTACCAAACTCCTTTAGCTTTTTCTTGTCTGGGAAGCTCTTTATTTCTCCTTCAATTTTAAATGATAGTCTTGCTGGGTAAAGTAGGTCCTTGCTTTTCATCACCTTAAATATTTCATGCCACTCCCTTCTGGCCTAAAATGTTTCTGTTGAGTAATCAGATGCCAGTCTAATTGGTGCTCCCTTGTAGGTAATTCCCTGCTTTTCTCTTGTGGCATCTAAGATTCTCCTTGTCTTTAAGCCTTATCATTTTATTTATGATGTGTCTTGGTTTAGGCCTCTTTGGGGTCCAACTTGTTTGGGACTCTCTGAGCTTCCTGGACTTGTGTGACTTCTTCCTTCAGTAGATTAGAGAAATGTTTGGTAATTATTTCTTCAAATAGGTTCTTGGTCCCTTGCTCACTCTCTTCTCGTCTGGTGTTTCCATGATGCAGATGTTGTTATGCTTCATGTTGTCCAAAATGTTTCTTAAGCTCTTCTCACTTACAAAAATATATATTTTTTCTCTTTGCCGCTCTGCCTGGGTGTTTTTTTCTACCTTGTCTTCCAAAACACTGATTTGATCCTCTGCTTCCTCTAACCTGCTGTTTTTTCTTCCCAGTGAGTATTTATCTCAGATATTGCATTCTTTATTTCTGAAAAGTCCTTTTTTTATGGTTCTATGTCTTTTTTCATGCTGTTGAGTATCCTTAGAATCATTACTCTAAACACTTTATCTGATAAATTGCTTGCCTCCATTTCATCTAGTTCTTACGGAAAATTCACTTGGTCTTTCACTTGGGGTCTGTTTTTTCGTCTTTCCATTTTGGCTGCTTTGTATTTTCTGGCTTAGTTGTTGAACTAATCAGACATTAAATCGATCAGTTGTTGATCTAATCAAGCTGAGATCAGCAGCCTGGCTTACACACCACAGTGTGGGGCAGAGTGGAAGTTATTCCTTTCCCTGAGGCTGATGCCATTCAGAGAAGAGTGCTCTGCCTGACAGTAATGGCTTCTGAAATATGGGGGTGATTGATCACAGGGATCCTGGTGGCTGTTCCTTTAGTTTTCTTCCCAGAACCACCAACCCCAGATTCTCCTCACACGTCTCTAGTCCACTCTGCCCTCCCTTTGCCATGGAGGTCTCCCGGCGTCCATGGTAAGTGGCTGCAAACAAAATTTTGTGCTTTGGCCCTTTAAGAGGCTCTCTGCATATCCAGCTATCTCTCCTTGGCAGACAGAAGCCCTGCTTCTTTTCACAGCTGGCTATTATCTGGGTTCCTTTCCTGCTCTGGTGCTGTATTCTAGGGAGCCAAGCTTGGGGTTTAGACTCCACACTTCTCAGGGGAAACCCCCTGGCCACTGAAATATCCCTTCAGTACTTCAGCTGCTGCCCACGGGAGCCCAGCCAGCTTTCTCAGGTCTCCTCTGCACTCCCTACAAGTTACATTGTGGTGAAATGGTTTCTTCTATCTGTTTGTGGTTATAAGGCTTTTCTCCAGCTAGTGCTCAGTTGGTTATTCTGGATGATTTCTCTACAGTTTATTTGGAATTTCAGATTGGTCCTGAGAGGAGGTTAATGTAGCTTCCACTTACTCCTCCACCATCTTGGATCCTGTGACATCTTTCTTATAAGCAATATAGTTGTAACTTTCTTCTTTTAAATATAGTTTTAATTTAATCTTGTTCTCTTTACCTGTGGCATGCTAAATAACCAAATTGCAATGTCTGGATATAAATTACAAATAAATTTGACTGTAATTACTTTTTGGTCACCATTTTACTTGAAAACTATAAATTTTGGGGGAATATCCATATGTCCAATTTCACTGTCTATAAATTTGATGGCTTTTCCAGAAACTTTGACATTAATGGTCCACAAAGGAAAAGAAGAAAGTACTGAGAAGTTTAAAAACTAAATAAAAAGGAATAGGCAAGAGCATGAGCCTCAAATGTATTAAATTTTTATTATAAATGTTAGCTTTCTGGGATGCTCTCTGGATCACGGGTTAGGAGACAGAGCAGTGTATGAGAAAATCATGAAGCGATCTCAGAATCCATGTCAAAAACCACTGATCTGTATGCTTTCTGCCTCTGCCAGTCAGCCACTCGTTGCAAGAGAGATACATGGAAGCAGGATAGCAGAATGCAACATGAGTCCTTTCTAAGTAACTTGGAGTTGGTTAGTCTGACTGTACTATATCAATGCAGACTTTGACCTGCTTACTTTAAGTAAGAAAAATGGTATTAAATGTAACAAAGGATAATGTTCGTAAACAGAAGAAGCTCTTGATGATAAAAGTGTCAATTAACAAGAGAAATCTTCATCCCTGGAAATCTGTAAAAAGTCCTTACGTGATTTAGGCATTTGTTGGATAAAATACTCTCTTGAGCCTTGACTACATATCTCCACAGACCACTTAAGAAGTGTCACAAATAAATTATCACTTGGTAAAATAATTGTGTTTTCTTTATTATGTAAATAGTTCAATGTCTACGTAAGATTACTTGCTCAACATTTCATATTTTCAAGCTGTGCAACCTATTGGTATATTTTTGGTAGATTGTTTAATGCATTTGATGTTTAATCACCACCGTTATTTCTGGTAGTTATAAAAATGACTTATTTTATGTTTGTATTTAATGCAAATGAGAAAGAATTTACAAAATTAGGAATTGGTATACATTTAAGTTTGCATTATGTTTCATAATTCTCATTGTAATCTCATTCTTTCACAAGTTTATATGTTTGTAAAATATTTATTTTCCTCAAGAGCTTTTATGATTCCTAACATATTGACAATATTCAGGGTAAAAAAATTAGTCCTGTAATCAACTTTAAAATTCTCAGGTTCTTCAAAGAGGGCACAATGTACATACTAAAACACATTCTTAGCTAACGATATATTTAGCATAAATTGGTTCTACATTCCAGATTGGCCAGAAATTGATTTTAGGCTCATGGAAAATTTATTTCCATAATTATTGGTGTTACAATTGGCTTTTATTTTAAACTGCTCTGTGAGATATTGAATACTAACACAATTTTACTTTTGAGAATCTATTGCAGGGTTGTCAAACTCGTTTTCATTGGGGGGGTCATATCAGCCTCATTGTTGCCTTCAAAGGGCTGAAATAATTTTAAGAATGTATAAATGTAATTACTCCTTAACTGTTAAGGCGTTGAAATTACATTTGGCCCTTTGAAGGCAACCTCGAGGCTGATGTGGCCCCCGGTGAAAATGAGTTGGACATCCCTGGTGCATTGCATCAGTGTGCTGACCCACGTTTTTGAAGCCTGAATGTAGTTTCAAAGACCTTCAATAATACATTATTTTGCTATATTGTTCTGTTGAATTCTCAACTAATTATAAACTAATAAATGTTCTTGAAGTAAATGAATAATCAGAAAATCCTAAGTAAGTGGGGACATTGAGGTATTAGCCTTCAGCCAACCACTTAGCTTTAGTGATTGTAACATCTAGTCATTCTAGACACTCACGCGCCTAACCTAAGTTTTAAGATCTCCCCACAAGGAGATTCCGCAAATTGATTAGACATTTGTTTCAGTGTTTATCAGCTTTCACTATGAAATGCATTCTAACTAAATCTCTTAGGTTACATTTTCAGGGTTAGGTTGTGTGTGCGTGCATGTAAAGGGAGAAGAATGGATAGATCATCTTCTACATTATTTCCCCCAACTTTTTATTTTGAAAAATTTTAAGACTAAGAAAAATGTATACATACATCCTTCATACAAATGTAAATATTTGCCACATTTGCTATCCTTCCCCTTTTCCTCCCTCTGCCCCATCTCTCTCCTCTCTTATTCTGAGTTGAAACCATCACAACACTTGACTATTCAGCTTGTAAATCCTAAGAATAAAGACATTCTCTTATATAACTACAATGCTAATCTCACACCTCAAATATTAATTTGGTAACATTACCTAGTGTATACTGTCCATACTGAGGAAGTGTCTTATATAGCTATTTAAAATTAGATGGTGTACAATATTATATTAGTTTCAGGTGTATATCATAGTGATTTGACATTAATATCTTACAATGTGATCACCACACAAATCTATTAATCATCTGTCAATGTGCTAATTTATGATACTATTTTATATGCTAATTTATTGTGCTATTGACTATATTCCCTGTTCTGTGTATTACGTCCCTATGGTTTATTTATTTTATAATTGGAAGTTTGTTCCTCATAATCCTTTTCATTTTTTTATACATCCTTCAATCCCCCTCCTCTGGCAGCCATCAATTTGTTCTATGTATCTATGAGTCTGTTTTTATTTGTTTTGTTAGTTTGCTTTTTCTATTTTTAAGATTCTACATATAAGTGAAATCACATGGGATTTTTTAAAATCCACGATCCAATCAAAGTTCTTGCATTACATTTGGTTGTTATATCACTTAAGTGTTTTAACCCTGAAACTCCACTTGCCTTTTTCTGTTTATTTTTAATGACATTCACTTTTTTTTGAAGAGCATAAACTTAATGTCTTGTAGAATGTCCCACCATTTGAATTTTGAATTTTTTCCCTCAAGATTAGGTTCAGGCTGAATGTTTTTGGCAAGATACCACATAGATCATGTTGGTATTTTTTATTGCGTCACACTGAGGCAAGTGACATCAGGGTGATCCCAAATTGGTTGACACCTTTACTTGATTAAGGTTTTGAATGTGAAATCTCTATATTGTAAAATGTAGTTTTTTTCTTTGCATTTGATTAGGATGCTATGAGAGAATATGTGAATGTATTGTTATCCTTAAGCCTTTCACCCAATAATTTGTGGTATCTAATAATGATCCCTCTCTGTGTCAGTTATTATATTGATGATAGAAATGGTGTTTTTCTGATTTAGCCTTATCTACATTTATCAACTATATTTCTATATACGAATTATTATTATAAAGTTAAGAATAAAAATCATCTTGCCCTGGTCTGGTAGCTCAGTTGGTTAGAGCATTGTCCTGATCTGCCAAGGTTGTGGATTTGATCTCCCATCAGGACACAAAAAGAAGCAACCAATGGATGCATAAATAAGTGGAACAAAAACAAATCATGTTTTTCTCTCTTTCAAATGAATAAATTATAAAAAATCAGCCTTCTTTCTTTGGAGGGAATAACCCATCAAGATTGCAAAGTTGGTTGGCTGAGCTGTACTGAGGAAGGCAAACACATGGCTTCAGTGTTCAATTTGGACCAATTACCTAGGCTCTGTTTCAAGGCCATGGGAATAATTGTTCTCTGCCAGTTCAGGAATGTTTTGCCCGCAGCCACCTGGAAAACAAGGGATGTAATGGAGCTAGAGCTATTCAAATCTTTCTAATTCAAAACACAAGCTCTGGGGGTTCTGGCCAAGATGGAGGAGTATATAGAAACCTTTTCACTTCCTTGAACAACCAAAAGGAGGATAACAACCAATCTAAAATCAATAAACAACCAGAAGTGCCAGAAAATCAAACTGCATGGAACTCTGACAACCAAGGAATTAAAGAAACAGTAAACCATACCAACCAGACCAGTAAGATAGGTGCATGGAGAGAACCCTCTGGTGAGGGCAGTGGATCATGTGGGTGGAGCTGGCGGAGTGGGAATCTGAGACTCAGACCTGACTGTGAACTATGGCGGGGGTTGCCCCTGTGGGAGAAACTCCCAGTGTCACACGGGGTTTGTTGGAAAGTGAGCTAGAGCTGAGCAGGCAAGCTGCATTATTCCCTCTCTGGCCCCTCCCCCACAGATAGCACTGGAGCACAGCAAGGAGAGTTGTCCTGCCCTGGTGAATACCTAAGGCCCTGCCACCTTACCACTTAACAGGTGCTCGGAGACAAAGAAATATGGCCCAAATGAAAGAACAGAACAAAGCTTCAGAAAGAGAGCTAAGTGATGAAGAGATAGCCAACTTATCTGATGGAGAATTTAAGGCCCTGGCAATCAAATGCTCACAGATCTGATTGAGCTTGGTCGAAAAATGAAAGGCCAAATGAAAAATACCCAAAGTGAAATAAAGCAAAATATTCAGGGAGCCAACAGTGACAGGAAGGAAACCAGGACTCAAATCAACAATTTGGAACAAAAGGAATAAATACTCATCCAGCTAGAGCAGAATGAAGAAATAAGAATTCAGAAAAATGAAGAGAAGTTTAGGAACCTCTGGGACAACTTGAACCATTCCAGTATCTGAACTATAGGGATGCTAGAAGGAGAAGAACAAGAGCAAGAAATTGAAAACTTATTTGAACAAATAATGAAGGAAAACTTCCTCAATATGGTGAAGGAAATAGACTTCCAGAAAGTCCAGGAAGCCCAGAGAGTCCCAAAGAAGTTGGACCCAAAGAGGAACACACCAAGGCACATCATCATTAAGTTACCCAAGATTAAACATAAAGAGAGAATCCTAAAAGAAGCAAGAGGAAAGGAGACAGTTACCTACAAAGGAGTTCCTGTTAGACTATCAGCTGATTTCTCAAAAGAAACCTTGCAGGCAAGAAGGGGCTGGAAAGAAGTATTCCAACTCATGAAAGGCAAGGACTTACATCCAAAAACACTCTATCCAACAAAGCTGTCATTTAGAATGGAAGGGCAGATCAAGTGCTTCCCAGATAAGGTAAAGTTAAAGGAGTTCATTATCACCAAGCCCTTTTATTATATGAAATGTTAAAGGGATTTATTTAAGAAATTGAAGAAGATAAAAAACTATGAACAGTTAAATGACAACAAACTCACAACTATCAACAGATGAACCTAAAAAAAGAAAAACAATGAAAACAAAAACTAAGCAAACAAGTAGAACAGGAACAGAATCAGAGAAATGGATATCACATGGAGGGTTTTCAGTGGGGAGGGGGAAGGGAAGAGTTGGGGGAAAGTTACAAGGAGTAAGAAGCATAATTGGTAGGCATAAAATAGACAGAGAGAGGTCAAAAATGGTATAGGAAACAGAGAATTCCACGAACTTGTAAGTACAACCCATGGACATGAACTAAGAGGGGGAGAATGCTGGAGGGTTGGGGGTGCAGGGTGGAGGGAAATAAAGGGGACAAAAATATGGGAAAACTGTAATAGCATAATCAATAAAATATACTCTAAAATCCCCCCAAGCACCCCCAGAACACAAGCTCTATTAAGGTGGATTATCTTTTCATACGAAAGATGACAATTATTATTATAAAAAGTGAATTTTTTTCAATTTACTTCTTTAGGCCACGTTTTACAAATATTTAAGATTTTTGACTTGCTTTTTTATTTCTGGCAGGGATTAAGGATGAGCTACTCTAAATAATACTTCTACTTAAAGCAATTAAAACAACATAAATATTTTTACAATTAAAAGTTATGTAGATGATATAAAATATATTCTAGTAAAGACATATAGAAAGATCCTACTACCAAGATATTTATTCTCATAAAACCTCCAAATCTAAAGACTATTTTCAAGAAAAAGAAAAAAATACTTTGAACAATCCAAACAAACATCATCTGAATGAAATAATGACAACAGTGTCTGGTAATATATAAATTGGGAGTGAAGATAGCCAGCCCTGACATTTTAACTCTTTTCATTGTTCAAGGGGTAGTTTAATGTTAGGCTTTGTTAAGTTAAGCAAGCATGCTGAAATGTAAGGGTACTCACTACAAGAACAGAAAGAGTGTATAAATTCCAAATAAATATATTAAAAAGTGCATTAAAGAAAAAGAAACTAAAAACTCAATTTAAAAATCAGGAAAACAGGAAAAAAGGAAAAGAACAAATGAGACAAAATAAAAACATGGTAGGAAGAAGTTCAAATATGTGCTAATTATAATAAATGTAACAGACTTAACTCACCAGTTGAGTGACAGAGATTGTACACTAATAAATCATTCAGATAAATGTTATTTAGAAAAGATAAATCTAAAGCTTAAGGATACATAAAGGTTGAAAGTGAGAGTGGAGGAAGGTTTATCAGACAATTATGAATAGAAGAAACCTGTTGTGGCTGTTTCGATCTCAGAAAAGAATTTTAAGGAAAAATCTTAACAGATATAGAATGTCATGACACAGCAAAAAACTTTTGTTTAGTTAGAAAACTATAATGATTATAATTATGTGTGCAACTTATAAAATGGCCTTAAAATACAGGCACACTTAAAATACAAGCCCACTACCAATACAGTGAGAGATTACATGCCTCTCACCACTGGGAGGAAAGACAGACACAGAAGAAGCAAACTCTGTACAGATTAGATCAATAGGTGCAAACTTGATTTAATAGACTACACAAAACTCTGTATTCAACGTTAAAGAATATAGATTTTTCAAAAGTTCATAAATGTGGCAAATATAAAAATTGATTATGCACTGGGCAATGAAACAAGTTTTCATCAAATTGCAAAGTTATTGTTCTGGCCAAAACCTCTGACTGCAAAATATGATTAAGTCAGCACTTAGAAGGATAATTAAAATGTTTCTTAATATTTAGAAATTAAAATAAATTTCTGAATTACCCATAAATCAAGGAAAAGGTATAATGGATATAAAACTAAATGCTAAGAAACGAAAGACAAAATTTTTATATTAAACTTGAGGGAGGCAATAAAAATAATTTATTTGAGAAAAATTTTTAGCCTTAAATGTTATATTGGAGAAAAATAGAAGTTGACAATTAATGAGCTAAGTGAGCAACTTAAGATACTAACAAAAGAATAATAATTTAATCAAAAGAAAATAGGAAGAAGGAAATAACAGGTATAAGAGCAAGAAAAATCAGTGAAATATAAAACGAAGACTCAATAGAGATAATCAACAAAGAATATGAAAATAAGTAAAATGGGGGTGGGAGGGAGGAGGAAAGGCAGAAATAAATAGCGTATGTAAATATGTAAAAAATGAAAGGAATAAAGATTGAAAAGGAGGAAATAATTGCACAATGATTAAAATCTCTGGTTAATAGTAAATACTTTAGATTATATAAAAGTACTTAAATACAGGTCGTTTACTGTTAGAAATGCGTGAGAAATAGAGGTGGGAGGAACCAAGTGCCTTTTTTTCTTGCTGCGCTGAGAGGCGGGGCTGAGTCGGGTGGAGTTCAGCACTGGGGGAAGGCAATAGTGGGGTTTGTGAGGGTATAGGGGAGGGGTTAGTTTCTTGTTCTTCCAGGTGCCTCAGGGTTCCAGGAGGTGAGCCAGGACAATGGGTTAGGTAAAGGGCCCGGCTGTTCCCTGGGGCAGGAGAGTCAGTCCGGCCACAGGCCATTGTGTGTGGCGCCAGGTGTCTATTGAGTGTGGCAGGAGAGAATTTCAGTTAAGCTTCAGGCTATCAGTTGAGTCGGGACAACTGAGTTGTGGGCAGTCCAGAGGGTTGGAAGCTGGCCTGACTGGGTCCTGCCCAGTCTGGTGGGCTGCGGATCTGGCCCGAGCCTTTCATTTACAAGATATCTACATGAAACAGAAGGGCATGAACAATTGGAAGTAAAAAGTTTAAAAAATGATATAAAAAGCTAATACTAACAAAAAATAATAAACTATTTTATCATACCAAATAACTTTAGATTCAAAGTTCAAATAATGTACTACTAGAAGCATAAAAAAATCACTAACAATAATATGTGGCACAAATAATGCCCCCTTTTAATTACAAACTCTTTTATTACAAAATCTTAAGAATGTAATTCCATAACATATCAATATCACACTCAAGCATACCATATTGACATGTAGGTCAAATGTTCGAATTAAAGCTGTAAGTTATTCCACCCATATTATTGCCCTACCAACTGCACTCGAGCAGGCCTTACGTCTGCTGGACCCTGATTTTAAGTTGCTAGCAAGGTTGCAATGTTTTGCAATGTTACAGACGGGAGAGACAGAGACCTGAGTCAAGAGGCTCCCTCCCTGTCTCGGCTCTTCTCTCGCTCGCAAGGCACAAACTCAAGTGAGAGACAAACATATATAGTGGACATGCGACAGCAAGTTTATTTATTTATACACTTGAGCAAAAGCTACAAGAGAGTACCCAAAACTATTGGGATTCTAGGATTATATACCTCAGCTGGCTTCTAGGTTCTCCCTCCTTCCTCCTTGGGAATAATATACAGCTACAAAGGCTTTCTTTCTCAGTAAAGGCTCTTTGTCTTAGTAAAATTGTTATAGAAGCTCCCTTTCCCAGCGTCAAATCGCAAGGACCAGCCCCTCTATCCGCCTGCTCCCCCTGCCCCGTCTCCCTTCCTGTACAACTTCTGCTTGTTGCTTGTGACTTCAGGACACCTGGCAATCTTAGTAAGATTGTTACAGAAGCTTTTAGAAGCTTCTTTTCTCACTATAGTCTCAAGGACTCTCCTTTCCTCCTGTGCTGTTAAGCTTGTAATGCTCAGGATAGCCAGCAATCTTATCAAGTCACTATGACTGCTGAGTTCAATGGTGAGACATTGAATACAGGAGGCTTCTAGCCTCCTGTATTAAGTTCTTTGTTAGAATGTAATGGCGAGGGTCCTGGCTGTATTTCCCCTCTGACTGCTCATTCCTGGCAGCTACCTAATAGTAGTAGTTCTTAATGAAGAAAGAGGTCTTACCTATTGTGACAGCATGGATGGACCTGGAGTGCATTATGCTAAATGAAATAAGCCAGTCAGAGAAAGACAAGTACCATATGATTTCACTTATATGTAGAATCTAATGAACAAAATAAATTAACAAACAACATAGAAACAGACTCATGGATACAGAGAACAGACTGACAGCTGTCAGAGGGGAGGGGGCTTCTGGAAGTGGGTGAAGAAGGTGAATGGATTAAGCAAAAAAAACAAACCAACATTTAGACACAGACAACAGTATGGTGATTATCAGAGGGAAGGGGGATGGTGGGAGGTAAAAGAAGGAAAGGGGGGATAAATAGTGATAGAAGGAAATTTGATTTGAGATGATGAACACACTATGCAATATACAGATGATGTACTGTAGAATGTACACCTGACACCTATATAATTTTACCAACCAATGTCACCCCAATAAATTCAATTAAAAAACTTTCTGTGAACTTAAAGATACATACACAGATGTACATAGAGACACAACTCCCTAACCAACCCACCAAAACTGCAAGTAGAATTTGTCAAATCCACCATTACAGTGGATTGTATTAACAAGTATTTCTCAGTGATAGAATACATTGACAAAACTCTTTTGGAAAACTAGTTGATATTATCTTGTATATTTAAAGACTTGTGCCACTGCTAGGCACATGCCTAAGAGAAACTCTCACACATGTGAACCAAAAATGTTTGCACAAATGAACCAAAACATTTTCCAACAATGGCTGTAATTGAAAAAATTTTAAGCAACCCAAATGTCCAGTTGAACTGATGGTAGACCAAATTGAGGCCTGAAAATTAGTGTATTTCAGCTGCACGAGTCAACCTGTATCAGTCATTATTTTGAAGTAAATAAACAATTTTTAGAAGAATCATGCCATTCATGTAAAGTTTGAATAATGCAAAACCAAATACTACATTGTTGTGATACAACCATATGTGATAAAATCGTAAAGGCAGTATGGGGTAAATAAACACGACATTCTTGGGAGCAGAGCTGCGAGACCCGTGGAAGTGGAGAGGGGACTGCATGCGAGCACACAGGAGCATCAGAATGGCTGGCTCTGTCTTTGAAGTTACGGACAAGTGGTGGCATGAGTATTCATTATATATTTTGTACATGTTATGAGTATTCTTTTGCATTTATTCAATAATCAGGGAAAATAATATAATATTAAACAATATAAATAAAATTGAGCAAAGGGAAGTAGGACTTTAGAATTCTTAGATTTTGCTTGGGGAGCACCTGGGATGTTATGGAGTAAAAAATATCAGCTATGTTAGTCAGATGACTTTTTTCCCCAGATGTAATACACATTCAGAAGATGTCAAAATACATTGAAATATCTGTGGGCCTCTGCATCTTCTCTGAATTCCTTATGTATTTTTTTTTTTTTTACTAATTTTAAGTAAAAATTAGACATGCCATTATGAGTTTATCAGTAGTAAGTAGTATGTGTTGATAATTTCTGTTTTCCTTTCCTAAGCTCATATTTCTCCTTTCTTGTGTCATCCTTACCTTTGCAATTATGGCTCCTTACAAACTTAGATAATCAACCTTCAACCTCCCTCCCCTGTAACTCAAGTGAGTGGGGTGGGCTGATTCAGCTGGTATATCACCTGGGGCTGGGGAAACAGTCTTTTATTTGTGGCAACACTCAGCGCAACTCAGAACAGATGCAAGTTGTATCCTGTTGTGAGAGTCCAGTCAATGAGTCCCCACTGGAGGGCTGATGAATGGTTGGGTAGAAAACAAGGCCTGAGGTATGGAGTCAAAGAAGGCGGTGATGTGTAAAAGTGTTGGGGGTGGGGCGGAGGATTATGGGAAATTGAGGTACTAAGAAATCTCAGAATAAGTAGTAAAGCAGGGAAGTGGGAACTGACTTGGACAAATTTGGGGAACAAAAGGTCAATGCTATAAATTTTTCTGAACTCCCTGTGCTGTTTGTAGGTATGAACTGGCTTCATCATACTGGAGTCAGGAAGGGGTATTCTATCTTCCTGCTTATCTCTTAAAATTTTGTTTTTGTTTTAGAATATTCCATCAAAGTCACTTGTTTCTTTTATTTACCAACTTAAACACAGTATTTCCCTCTTAGTTCTTAATAGAAAATAGACCTTATCAATGAAAGTGTCACTTATTGCAGGGGATAGTCAGTTATATGTAAAAGGATAAGTTTGGCAGACCAAAATTAAAATCCTAATCATTGATCATCTTGAAAATAGAGGAAAAATAAATTTAGTTTCAAAGGAACATTTCAATCATTAAGCAGAGAATGAAGGTTGCATTTGAAGAACCAGGACATTAGTTGATTTTTGGGTTGCCTGAGAGCAGTCATTTTAGTTCTAGTCCCCATATTTCTAATGTTTTCTAGTCACATGCATATTGATTCCTAACTCTCAAGCCAAGGAAAGGTATTAAAGTATGTCACCTTTTAAAATTAGTAAATAGAGTATGCATACTTGCCCAACACAGAGATGTGGAGAACTATTTTGGCCACATTCCTTTCCCTGCAAAAAAGTCACAGATTACCCTCTAGTTCCTAAGAACTTTTGGTCAAATGATTAAAATCACAGAGTGTAAGGACTCTTGAACATAAGTATCTCATCCAAACAATACTAAGTATCACTTAGATTAACAGAAAAATAAATTACATCTGTTTTCTTCATTCTCCAGTTAAAATTAAATGCCTGTTGGATCAATAACAAGCCTAATAGTAATATTCTGACCGAATCAGAGTGTGGGATGAGGTCTATGAAGGAAATTAATTGCTGCCCTCTAAATAACTCTGTAGACCAGAATCTACTGTCCTTTTAACACCCTAACTCTTCTCTTTCCTCTGATCTTACATTAGGAGACATTTAGTAAGCTACTTTTTTAAATAAAGGAAAAGTGTTGTTTTACAGAAAGAAAATGGAAATCTGCCTGTCATTAGAGCCTCATCTTCATGGTGGTTTGCACACTTGTCAGTATCAGAAGTCGGCTCCCGTTTGAAGAGTTCAAAAAGGCTTAGTTAGCTCTCAAGAGGTGTAAAAATTGATCATGATAAAGTATGACCTCTGCAGAGCTGTAAAAATTATTTCATGGCCACATTTTCTTTAATGAAGTCCAGTTTAAGCAAGCAAACAACAACAAAGCAAACAAGCATACCAAAATCTGAAACTGCTGTGAAATAGTGAAATACAGGAATGAGGTTTATCCAGAACTCGGGAGTGATAATTTAATTTGATTATAGGTCATTGTAATTTTTAGAGGACAATAGCCACGTAAAAAGTCATATAAATATAATAGGGTTATACCTCTTCTGCATCCTCATAAAGGTCATTGATACTTATGAGATAGGTACATACATTATATAGCCCATTAATAATAAACCCTTACTTGTACAGAGAAGAAAAACAGTTGTTTTCTAAGTAGTTGCAAAGGCACCCACTAATACCAATATTATTCCCATTTTACAGGTGAGAGTACTGAGACTTGGAGAAGTTACATAACTTACCCAAGGTTATGGCACTATTCCACGGGAGAGCTAGGGTTTGGACTTGAACTGACTGCAGCATCTATGTTTTTTTTTTTTTTTTTAAATATATTTTATTGATTATGCTATTACAGTTGTCCCATTTCTCCCCCATCATTCCCCCCACCCTGCACACCCTCTCCCACCCATATTCACCCCTTTAGTTCATGTCCTTGTGTCATAAGTTCTTTAGCTTCTACATTAGTATGGGAAATGTAGAAGCTATGTTTTCAAACTCCATGAGATGCTACCTCTTTGAGGCTCATAGAGGTTCCTTCCAGGTCTCATAGTGCTAGAACAGACAAATAATGGCTTTATTTCCATCTGGGCCTGTGGAGATAGATTGTCACACCTCCAGTCCACTTTATATCATGATTGGTTCTTACTTTGTCCCCTGTTTTCATCCAGAACAACATACTCAGCAAGATATCTTATTTGAAATCACCAAGAATTCTTCAGGTTTTTTCTCCTGTTTAGGGGGTGTCAATGTACCCTACATTGTGTTAGGTAATAGTGTTTCAACATTAATGAAGCACAGTTCTTCTAATCAAGAAGTCTCAGCCTAGTGCGAAATGAGTTTTTGTCTTTCAAAACCCTTCAAAACTGAGGGTTATGAACAAGAATCAATAACTCTGTAGAACAGAATGGACTAACCTTCTTGGTGAACCAGTGGGATGATTCCTAGAAGGTTTCATAGGAGGAGGGACATTGGAATGAAAGTTCTCCAGGCATTCAAGAATGGATGGAAGTTAGTGCAAACAGAAGAAACAGCTGCCAATCTGCCTGGATAGGAGAGGGTTAGTACTGCAAGTTTGTGGAAACTGACAGGCTTGGTGTGGTCAGGTGAAGCTAGCAAGTGATGATAGAGTGTAGGGTGGAGGTGGGTGAGTAGGACGAGACAAGGCCAGCCAGAACAGAAGGCAGCTGTTAGGCAAAAAGACTTGGCATCCTGTTCTCCCCACAGGAGGATAGTAGGATTTCACTGCCTGGATCCTGGAAGTCAGCCGCAGCCTCAGGTGCTCTTCGGCGCCCTGGGCCTTCCACCCCTTCTGAACCCTGATCGGAAGTGGGAGTACGCCCCACAGTGGCGCTGCTTTCCTGGTTATCTGGCACCTAAGAGCAGCTCCAGCTTTCCCACCCTGGCTGGGATCTCCGGTACCATCACCACATAAAGTGACAACTGCTGTCCTTGTCTCCTTCAGAGGGGACATTTTCAAGAACCAACCTGTGGAGGAGGAAGCAGTGGATCCCTGGCTGCTGACAGCTTGGTGAGAGGACTTGGTGACCTTCAAGGAGGTGGCTGTGGGCTTCTTCCCGGATGCATGGGCAATGCTGGACTCTGCTCAGCAAATGCTGTGCGGAGACAATATGCTGGAGAACATTTGGAACACAGCCTCAGTGGGCCCAGCTGCTTGTCTAAGTGGAGTAGGAACAGCTGAGGACTGAGGAGGGCAGAAGTCTCCAAGACACCTGTGCAGACCTGTAGTCTCAACTTAAAAACAAAGAGACCACTGCGATGCAGAATGAAGATTGAGGAAAACCATCTAATGGCAGGAAGAAGTGCAGACTTTCTATGGGGGAGCATCCCTGTGAGTCGATGAAAGTGAGAGATTTTTGCTACCACTTATCCCTTAAACAACAGGCCCTAACTCAACCTGGAGGCAAACCTCAGGAAGATAATCTATATGGAAAAGCCATCAGAAGGAATTCTAACCATATTACACCCAAGAGAAATTACACAGGAACGAAATGCGATGACTGCAAGAATGTGGGAAAGTGTTTAGCTACCCTTCATCCCTTAGGGTGCACGTGTGACCTCATGTTGGTGAGAAATGGTACAATTTAAAAAACTTTTATTTTAATGCATATGGCAATCCCCAAAGGTCTTTAAATAAAAACTACTAAGAGGTCTATGAGGGTGGGTGCGGGAGAGAGGGCTAGCAACGCTGGATCACAAAATTTGGGAAGGCCGCCTCCTCGGTGTTGGTAAGGGGCTGCACATTGAGGGGTGGGCTTGGTGTGGATGCCTCCCCTGTGAATTCCTTGCTGAAATTGCTCACATGCGTGTGTCCTGAAAGCATGGGCATGAAGGGTGACAGCAGGCAGCAGGGCGTACCAGCCTGGTGTCCAGAAGAAGGGGCGTTTTATTCACATCCTTTGCATATCCCTTGTTCGGCCTTGAGCAGGGCAGTGACCTCCTCATATCAGTTTGGAAAGATTACATTGTAGAAGGTGAACCAGTTTTCTTTGCCTAACAGGATGGCACATTAAAAATAGTTGTCATTCTTATGATAATGTTGGCGCTAGGAAGGTCTCACACCATCTACGGCAGGGGTGCCAAACTCATTTTCTCCAGGGGCACATCAGCCTCGCAGTTGCCTTCAAAGTGCTGAACGTAATTTTAGGACTTTATAAATGTAACTACTCCTTAACTAGGAGCAAGGAGTTCGGCACTGCTACCGAGCAGAAAGAAGGTACCGGGCCAGATAAAACAAGGAGGAGGGCTGGATTAGGCCCGTGGGCCTTGTGTTTGCCACCTGTGACCTACAGGCATAGAGTTTTATATTTTAAAAGAACTCAGGTTGGGAAAAAGAAGTAAAGTACTATATCAGGTTCCTGTATAGTAGGTGTAGGGGAATAAAATAATATTGCTAGAAGCAAAACTATGTGTTGCATCACATTATGCTTAAATTCAGGATGTTGTAAAAAAATTGTAAAAGAAAATTTTTGAGATTTCTTAGGTGTTGAGTAAGTCAGAAGAGGATTTACTCGTCTTCTTTAGCAACATTTTAAGCAATTTAGGCATAAATCAAGATCTAAAATTTGTTGGTAACCTAGTTGTTTGGAAAATAGATTTTGTCATAAGAATTGTTATGATTAACTTCACAGACAAGTCCACAGAAGTTGAATTTGTAGTGTAACTGAAGTCAGAAGTTTTTTGGATGTCATTCAAACTAATTTAATCAAAGAGGTGGATAGTAGTGGGGGATGTGGATTTGATGACACACAGGCCTTGCCAGGGCAGAGACCATATGGTTTTGATCATTGGTGCATCTCTAGGCCTAGCAAAAGGCTTGGCATGTAGTAGGTGCTTACTACATATTTATTGGATGAATGAAATAAACCACAGGAATTTCAGGGGTTTAGTTGGACCTTATACAAGATGGTGGCTAAGGATTTGAATGCCCTCAAAATCCTCTTTCTTAACATTTCTATTATTTTCTTGTGTTGGCCTTATTCTTTCAGACCAGGCCATTCTTGTGGTTGGAAACTTAGTCATGTGGGACATTTATGTTCACATCTTGCAGGGTTTGCATTAATAAAATCTTTCTCTACTATGAGCATCAAAACTCTAACAGAAAAAGTTCTGATTAGCCCAGCCGGAATTCAATGCCTACTATTAGAAGAATTAGCCGTGGCAGGTAGAATCATGTGGAAGGTAGAAGTCCCAATGGAACCATGTGTTTGGAATGAAGGAAGGGGCTTTTGTCAGTTTCATACTCTGCAGACTTTATAATTTTTAAGAGGAGGGCCTTATGTAAACTAAGGGGTTATAAAAAGAAAGAGGAGGTATATTCCCTGTTTTCAAAGTGGTATATTCTTTATGATGATTCAAGATGTTAAGATCTGGACAGGAGCCTTCAGATATACAAAAGAACACTAAAGTGAATATAAGTTATTAGCTGAAAATGTGCAAGAAAGAAAAGTGTAGAAAAAGAAATGAGAAGTAATGGGAAAACGATTCTCAAGGTATATCTGGATTTAGATTTTAAAGAGAAACGTTATTTCATTCAGACAAACATTGATACACTTGTTGAGTAGTTACTGTGTGCTAGACATTGCGATGGATCATGTTTAGGTCAGAAAGATCTCTAAGGCAGAGATTTTTCCCTAAAACCTCTGGAATCCATCTGTGTGAAACTGATTTTGGGAGAACACAAAATCTACTTAGAACTTTTACTTAGAGCCTGTTTAATCAAATTAGCAGCAAAAAGGAATTCCTCCTTTTTAATTGTTACCAACAACTCCTTAGCATCACCCAATCAGTGATATTGCTATATATCCTTATATGCATGTTGAATGTACACCAGACAATAACAAAGTCTCCAATCTTTTGTTTGTTTTGAGAATTTTCTTACCCCTAACCCTTTGAGTTCTCTCTCTTTCTCCATCCCCCCTTCCAACATGCACAAGTATACACACGCCAAACACACACCCTTCTGAAGTGTTTCTGAGATATCCACGGGTGGGGGGATGCTAAGTGATCCCTAAGAACACGTTAGTACCTGTATTTTCTATATTTTACTCGCTTTCTTTTCATACTATTGCAGCTTGGCTTAAGAAAAGGCCAGAATGACAGAACGAGAGGTAAATGTTAGCCAAGTTTCACAACTGTCCATATGGAGATTCAGGACGAAATTCTGCTTCTACTAGATAGGTCCTACTTCAGCAATTTCCTAAATATTACATAACTAAGAAAAGTTCTTCGGCACATACATCAAGTGAACAGCAGACAAAAGAATGTGCTTTGTTTTTCTTCATGTGTATTTCTTCTATTTTTAAACACCTTAGGTTGGAATCTCTCTTCAGGCTTGCCTTCTGCAAATCGCTGCGTACAGAAACTGTGTTGTAGACGTGGAAAAACTGGGCGGAGCAGCCTAGGAGTCTGATCATCCCCAACATGAAGAAATTCTTTTGAAGGTTAGTCCTTGAACGTATTTCAGCCTTTTGCTGAGGTCAGCTAGTGTTTGCCAAGCACCTGCCACGTGCCCTGCTACTGGGGGTACACAGATGATCGAGACACAGGCATTCTGACTGGTGGGTAAAGTCCAGTTTTCTTGCTGTTTCAGATGCTGGAGGTAGATGTTTCATTAGCAAATTCATGTGAGAAGTTAAATGTAAAGCCAGTTTTTTTAATTGACGTATAATTGACGTTCAATTAGTTTCAGGTATACAACAGAATGATTTGATATTTGTGGAGTGATCACCACAATAAGTCTACTTATCATCCAGTCTTCTTAATTTTTAAGCCAACAGGCATTAAAGCCAGTTCCACTGCACAAGCTTCCACGGTTTGGCTTCTGTTGGTGAGGAGGAAGTCACCTGAATAGGTCTTCCCTCTGCAGAGGGGAAATGGTGATTTAGGAGGCTTGCCCTGCAGCACTGGAGAGGTTTGGATGTGTTGCAGGAGAAATTTCTGTATGGAGTGAGTGGCTCTAATTTTTAAGCCAACAATTTTATTGCAATCATTATTCAGGTGGTTGAAAGCAGATAATGCCCATACTGCGAAGGGTTTTGTTCTAACCAGGCTCGTATATGTCTAGTGAATTTATAACTGGCCTATAAAAAAAAGGTTTATCTCTGGAATGGGGTGTGCAAGGAGGGGACAATCATAACAGTTGAAAAATGTTTCCCCCACCCCTCCCCCTGCAACCATGTTCTCAGCCCCTTACTATTTTATGCCTCTCTGATTGCTGCTTGCCTCAGTGTTATTTTTCCACATAGCTGGTTAGAAATGCATGCAGACTATTTCAACAACAACAAAAAGAGGCATTGGAAACAGTTTCTTGTTTCTATTGTTATAGAAACTTAAAAATTGTAAGTTGCTAAGCGGTGCTGAATTTTGCTGTTTTGATGAAAATGTGGTCAAACAGGGAAACAATGCCTTATTCATCACATTTTTATCCCAGTGTTCTCTCGGGGTTGCCAGCATAGCAGATTACCAGAATCTTGATTATGTTTTGAACTTGAGGATGTTAAAACAAATACTCTCGTTGTTTCCTCAGGTGATTTTAGAGGGCAAATAGCAATCTATTCGTTGCTAGCCAAAACTGAAAGGGTAAATAATTGAAAATTAACAAGGAAAGCAGAAAAGCTGATGATGTTTTATTTAACTATTTTATGAAGCCTACTTAACCAGAGCACTTAAATAATAGATTTGAATGATATTAACTATATATAATTAAAATGTCCAGAAACTGCGTCTCCATTTCAGTTTGTTTATGGGCTACAGAGCATATGCAAAGCATCTATCAGAAAACTGTTGGGTGCCATCTCTTCCACACATATTACTTATAATAAATATAACACTCAGAGATGGGATCAAATTACCACGTATTGCAGAAGGCTCAGAAAAGTAATAAACCTACACTTTCATAGTTACAACCAGGAGCTAACCCTAGGTCTTCCCTCACTACAAAACCCGTGCTCCTTGTAGAACATCCAAACAGCCTATTTTTGGGTAAACATGGTTCGCTTTACACCAAATGCATACCATGATTTTCTAAGAATATTAGGGACTTCCTGAAAAGTACCTTATGTGGGGTGGGAAAGGGATGGGAAAGACAGAGAGAAGAGTGCTAGCAAGAAGTTGGTTCTATTCTAAATATTCTAGATTGGGGTTGTACAGGGACAGTATAATACTTTCAGCTTTCTTTCCTACCTCTTTAAACACTGCAGATTTTTAGAGCAAGTAACATTTCCCAAAACAAAATTAAGTATATTGATTCTTTTTATGGTGTTAAATCCTATTCAGACATTTTACAATGTTTTTGTTCATTGTGGTTTATTCTGCTAAATGAGTTTCTTTCTAATCTGTTTCTTAGCTGTCTTAGGAGTAGCAGAATTTGCTGTTTTGTTTTTCAAATTGGACTCTTGGCCTAGTGCTAGTGGTGATTATGGTGATAGTGAGCTGTGTGTGTGTGTATGAGCTGGGACATGGTTAAGATCACATTTCTCCTGGAATTTAAAGGCTTGGACTATCTGTAAGTGGAATTTTGGCTACCTGTGTAGTATAAGAGGTATTGACATGAAAATGTGTGCAAAGGAATATTTTCTTTTAAATCTAGACCAGTAATAGAAAAAATACAATAAAAAGTAGAGACCAGTATTTACAGAGATTTGTTATTATTAATCTTTCTCCCACAAGGGGGGTTGTAGGTAGCTGTGGGTCGGAAAGATTGGCACAGTGGTAAACACCACATTGAACATCGCTGCGTCAAAAGGAAACAGGACTCCGTACCCGGAGCAGAACTAATTGGGGTTACTTCCAATTCCTGATCAAGTCAGATGCCAAGAAATCTGTGACCCCTGACCAACTTCTACACTGAAGACCTTAGTACGAGGCTCATAGGCATAGGGACAAAGGTACAGTGAAGACAGCAAAAAGGGTTCGTGGCACCCTCAGCCAACATAAACCTTTAGTGCTTAACCAGTTTCTGACTGAGCTCAGCTGCCTTTGTACTCCTCTGGCCTAGTGGGAGTCAACCCTAAGTGCGCCGACTTGGAGACTTACTAGGGCTAATATCACACTTCTCTCTAATTAGGTAAGGATAAGAAAGGGAATTTTGTTTTCTTATCAGAGCCATTTCTAGAGATGTAATATAATGTTTCAGAATGTTTTCAAAAGAATACTCTTTGGAAATTGAAGCATGGCCCTTAAATTACCATTTCTGAGAGGGTTCCTCAACATTTTTTACGAGGAATGTTTTCCTTTTCCCTTTTCTTGTGTCATCAGATTGCAGGGGAAGCCGATGTGGGTGATGAAGGCAGAATGGGTTGTGACCTGGGCATCAGGTTACCTGGCACAGGAGTTCCTTGGTTTTAGGGATGGATTTGGAGGAGTGAAACCATGACCTCGGAAACTGGTCAGAAAAACAAACAGGCAAGGCTTTGAGGTCTACGGCTAAATTCGAATCAATGGGTGAGACTCTGTTAAAATAAATTATGTATATGAATTAGTGAACCATGAGCAGCCATTTAATGCATAGGACATAAACACAGGATGCAAGGAGGACTAAAGTCGCTCCTTGCTGGACACTAAGCCCTTCTAGGCACATGAGACCTTGAGCATGGGTCTCTGAGGTCTGGATTAACTTCCAAGGGGCAAACTTGGAAAATAAAGCATGATTTTGAGTTCTGGTAAGTAGGCCTCAACTTAGATGCAAATTTGAAATAATTTTGCTTTGCCCTCAACTCTGTTGATTGTGACATTCTTTTCTAGCTTTAAAATTCTAATCTCCTATCTAACTTAAATCTTACAGCTCTGATGACCTGGAGTGGGAAGGGTTGTGTTACCATTGAGACTTTTTGTCTTTCTGGATCCTCGTAGATTGCTACTGGTAAACAGAGGGGAGAAAGGTACTAGTGTCCTCTTCTTAATTGGCTTCTGTGTGGCCCTGTCATTGTTACTGTTAGTCTGGACCACACAGTCTAGCCACCAAAGACCTATGTACAACAGGTATCCAAAGGCTGGTTCTCTGGAAGTGCATGTGTATTTGGGATGACCCTTTGTAGAAGGGATGGGTGGGGGGACTCGGTGTCTCCTTACACAGTTGTTCTTGGAGGAACTCTGTCTCTGGTTTAGACTCAACTTCTCTGAATGCACCTTCCCGGCAGCCAGCCCTTCTGGCTCTGGTAGTGGCAGGATAGCCTAAGTCCAACTTTTCTCTGTTATATCCATGTGACCCTAAGGAGCACACTTTTTGATACTCCAGGTAGAAGATGTTCAGGTTCTCCATGGTTTCTTCTCTCTATCTTGCTTTTTCTTCCCAGTTTTCTTCCCCTGGTTCTATAGGGAGATCTCGAAATTCTAGGCATAAGCAGACATCTTTGGGGAGTGAGATTTTGGGAAGAGGAGCTTCTCAAATTGCCCCATCTCTCTGAATGATTCACCGAGAACCTGCCTCTCTCTTCAGTGGGAGAATGACTACATCCCACTCTGATTTCTGCACGGCCCTCTAGGTCAATAACTCAGGATGCCCACGTTTTCTTTCTTCTGTCCAATCCAGTTTATAAGCTAAAAGAAGTGGTAGAGCTGGAGATTGGGATGCGGCTGGAGTGATGACATGGGAATATTGGGGCAGGTTTGGTTGCTCCCCAATGAGCTTTGACACAGGTTTCTGAATCTTGATGTTGGCCATTCTGTTCATTTATTCATTTAAAATTGTTCTATTGTTTATGCTATTATGGTTGTCCCAATTTTTCTTCCTTTGTCTCCCCCCCACCCAGTTCCCCCTTCCCACAGTCAACCCTCTCTCTGTTGTTCATGTCCATGGATCATGCATACATATTCTTTGACTAATTGCTTCACCTTCTTTCAACGAGCCCCAACCTTCCCCCTCACCTCTTACAGCAATCAGTCTGTTCCTTGTTTCTGTGCCGCTGATTCTGTTTTGCTCCTTAGTTTATTTTGTTCCTTAGATTCCAGTTATAAATGAGATTATATGATACTTGCCTTTCATTGTCCGGGTCATTTCACTTAGTATAATAGTCTCTGTTTCCATCCATGCTGTTGCAAAAAGATTCCTTCTTTTCTACTGCTGCCTAGTAGTCCATTGTGTAAATATACCACAGCTTTTTTATTCACTTTTCAACTGATGGGCAATTTTGGCTGTTTCCAAATCTTGGTTATTGTAAATAACACTGCTATGAACATAGGGGTTTGTGTATTCTTTTGAGTTGATGTTTCAGGGTTCTTTGGATATATTTCCAGAAGTGGAATTACTGGGTCAAAGGCAGGTCCATTTTTAATTTTGTGAGGAAACTCCATACTGTTTTCCAGAGTGGTACCTAGCAATCAGAGAGATGCAAATTAAAACCACAGTATGATACCACCTCACTCCTGCCAGAATGGCGATCATTAATATAATAAATTAAGAAACAACAAGTGCTGGTGAGGATGTGGAGAAAAGGGAACTCTGGTGCCCTGTCAGTGGGAATGCAGACTGGTGCAGCCTTTCTGTTTAAAATGTGGCATGTTCTGTGCCTCTTTATTCTCAGCATTGGTCTTAGGTGTTAATTCAGGGGCAACAGAAAATGTACCACTCAACCTCCTGTTACACTGTCTTTTTTCTGCACAGTTTTGCCTATTACTGTTTTTTTTTTTCAGATCCTACTTTCAAAGTCTCCAAGTAGGAAATAAAAGGATGCAGTGAAACATAGCTATTAATAACAGGACCATGTAACTTACCATCCAAAGACAACACTTTTAAGGATGAAAGGATTTGCTAGGTCAGATGGGATGCCAGGACAATAGATACATGTTAACATGGTTCTTCTAGCTGTTGACCTCTTGGATGTGTGGTTCTTTCTGGCATGTCTTTACATACTTGTGCTGGTGTGAGGATAAAGAATAGCAGGTGTGTCTTGGTTCTCAGAAGGAAGCAGGCTGTGCAGGTGTTTATGGCTGGTGAAAGTCATGTCCTTTATGGTATTTTCTCAGTCTTCTAGGTTAATACAGAGGATAAAGTTATAAAATTACAGTATACATTACTTGTATGGAACGCACTTCCACAAACACTTTCAATGCACTTTCTAGCTGCCAAGCTCTTTGAATTATAAAAATGGGCTATGCACGGGCCCTGCCCTAAAGAGTTTAGATCCAGTGTTGGAGAGGAATGTGAACAAGTGACGAAGCACAGCAGGATGGCAGTGCCTTAAGTAAAAGAGCAGGGCAGAGTTTCCAAGATTGTTTTTGTTTCAAATCTGTAAAGGCAAATTCTTTTTTGAAAGAGGTACTTTTGCAGTATCTTGTAGTAATTTGGTGATTTCTTTCAGATATTGACAAAAATTACAGAATAAGAAGTGATCACTTAATGGGATGCCATTTCACAAACTCTGTTTATTTGAAGATTTATATGTTGAACCTCTTTACCCCTTTGTGCATGCAAATAAGGGTCAGCAACTTTGGAACGATTTTTGTGTGTCAAAATAATACATTTGAATAATGCATAAAGACTATCCCTGGAGAAGGAAATGAATACAAAAGACACACAATGTAACCTTGTTCAGTTAACCAACATGTGAAAAGGTCACATTTTCATTATTGTCTCAAAGTATTAAACGAGTTTTTAAAAACATATCTTTATTCTGAACTCAGAAGAAACTTGCAAAAACATCAGGAAGTGTGTCCTATAGTAAGTTGACATAATTAAAAAAAACCCCACATCAAAACCAAAAAGGAGTGAGCAAGAGCAACTCATTACACCTTAATCAATAAGGTGCATTAGAAACTTTGATTGCCAGAAACTCAGGCTATTTTGCTTAGTTGTTTAATGCTCAAGAATATTTTGGACAAGACTGAGAGATCGATTCTTAAATAAAACCTTGGTTACACAAATAGGAGAAGCAGCAGCTATATCCAAACATTAGAATTGGAAATAAAGGGATTTTGGTTTTCATGGAAAGTGGAGGAGAGGCTGGAAACCACTACTTATTATGAATTACTCAATAGTCAGTAAAGTTATTGTCAGATACATAGAGTAAATGTGTTTTGATTAATAAATGCAATTGAATAGTAATACCTCTGTGTGAATATTATTTTAATCTTTTTATGCATATAAATATTTTTGCTTTTTTCTATTAGAAAATTGTGTCCATTTCTATAGTGTTATATATTTTTCTGACCAATATTTTGTATACACGATCTATTAATACTCAAATACTCACATTGTTTAGTGGAAGAAATTTGAAATTAGTTGCTAGCCTAGTTTCTTCCTATGTAAAATAATAGCTTCACATTCTAGCATGAGTCACTTTACCTTTCTGTCACCCAATTTCAAGACACAAATATGCTGCCTTAGTTGAAAACTTTTTGATTTGCAAAGCATTTTGCAACCATTTTTCTACTTGATTATTTCAAATGTCTCTAGACTATGTAAATATAGTACTGTTTTCTTCCCCTGGGAAACTGAAGCAGAGAGAGGTTAAAGCACTGCCGTAAGCTACCCACTTAGAAAAGGCAGGAGCAAGGACGGGAAGGTGGACCCTGCGGTTCCCATGCACTGGCACATTCCCACTCCAGCACGGCACCTCTGCCCAGTCCGTGGAGGGCGGGGAAGGGGAATGAAGAAATCCCTATAACAAACAAAATTCTATTCGTATACAATAAATAGTTCATGGGCTATTTTTATATACACCACTCCACGTAATCTTTCCAACAACCCTACAGGCAGGCACGGCAAATTTATTTTATAACATAAGGAAATTAAGCTCCAAACTGGCACTGAGAATGAGTGTTGAAAAGGAAACTTGGAATTCCATGTTTGCAATTCCTGGACCAGTTCAAGTTACTGTCCATTATAAATGAGCTGCCTCTTTTGAGTTAGTCTTGGTCCCAGCCTCCTCTTCTGAGAGATGGGCTACTTGTTGATGTTAACCTTAGCAAAGGCATATGGAGAGATGCAATCCACGATTCTGATTCTTACTGTTCACCCAATCCAACACATATTACCTTTCATTAAATTTGATTTCTGTTACTTCAAAGGTTTGGATTAGAAAAATATTTTTTTAAAAATCTAGATGACAGAATTTCTTGGACATTTTCAACAAATCTGAGTCTACCCAGTAAGCCCAAGCAAACCAGTCCTAAAGAACTAGATCCCCATTCAGTTAACATACTTCCGCTGACACTTAACTCAAATTGTTACTTTCCATAAGGTGCATATGTTTACAGTATGCAATACAATTTTCTTTTTCTTTCTCCTTGTGTTTTCAATGGCATTAAAAATATCTTAAATATAATTTATGAAGTGTGAGATTCCATCACAGTATGTTGTTGGGATAAAATACACAGAGTCATCATCCAGTGCCAGGCACTGTGCTAAGATTTTGGGAGGAAACAAAGAAGAGTAAGATAAGTCTTTGTGTTTGGGGTCTAGGGAGAAAAAGAGAGAAGGGGGAGGAGGGAGGGAGGAGAGAGAGAGAGAGAGAGAGAACCTTCATTAAATTACTGTGCATGTCCTGGAGTGGAGTTGCTTATGAAAAGCCAAGGAAGGAGGAGAAGGTGGTGATACATAAACAGGACTTGAAAGTCAGTAGCAACTGGATACACAGATGAAAGGGAGAGAACATTAGGATTAAGATGACCCTAAGCCTAAATATTTTCTGAAAAAAATTATACAATATCAGTATAGCCATGAGATAATAATTGTGTATTTGAAATTCAAAAATAGTAATTGTGAAGAAATCATTAAATTAACATTGGTACTAAAATTTTCGTGTATGTTTTAAATTGTTTTGATCACAAATTTACATACTCATGATACAAACATTTTTACATTTCAGAAGAATGTAAGGTAAAGAGATAAAGCACCCCTCTTTTCCATACACACGCACACACACACTATTTCTTCTCATGGGCTGTTTATGTACCCTTCTGAACTTTTCTTCGAGTTACATGCAAATATATGGCCACCCTCTTACCTTGATTATCTTTAAAAATATTCACAGAAAAACTAGTTGTCATATTAGGAAATTTTTGATGAGTCCTCCTAATATTTACTAGCTATAAATACAAAGCCTGCTATTAGAAATCGTTAGTTCAGCCGTGTCACTTTGCCATAGGAGACACCGACATCCTGAGGGCTGCAATATTGGTGTAGGTCATCCACGCAGTTAACGATACACTCACTGTCTATTGCTGCCCAGGCCCATGATTTGATAATTTCCTTTGACTTTATGAAGTAAGGCCATCTTAATGAACCAACAAAATAAAAGCAAAACAAACACTCCATAAGTCTTTCAGTGTATTATTAAGATTTTTCTAAACATGTAGATGAGAAGCAAAGTATCGGTGGTCTTGAATTTATGCCTATTCTTTAGATTCTATTTTTTCTTTATTTTATTGTTGACACTATTATAGATGTCCCCATTTTCAAAAAAGTTTTTTTTCAACACTTTGAAATTGGTACAAGTCTCTCTGAGATGTGATGGTTCTAAAAATGTTCTTGTTTTAAAGCCATATTAATATAATAAAACCACTTATAAAATTGGTGGTAGAGGTTATTCCTAATAGAAATGGGGATAGTGAGTGTAGATATTGAGTAATGAGGGCCTTGATGACTCAGTAAAACAGGTCATGTGAATTCCTGGAATGAGCTTTTCTCAGTCAATTTTCTGAGATTTACCCATCATTAGAGTAAAAATGCCCAAGAAACACTGTAGATGATTCTGTATTAAATCTGTGTTCATTTTGAATAACAAGTAATTTTTCTTCAGATGACCTTCTTAGGTGAAGAAAAGTTTGTAGTTGCCAGAACATCATTAACAATGTTTTCCCTTTAGGAAAAGTAAGATTTGCATATTTTGAAGTTACTTGTAATTTCTTAAACATCTGTCTGCTTGAGAGGCAAACAGTGAAACTAAATTTCTTATTTTAATGTAACTTTGAAAAAAATCAGAGAGCTCAGAACAATGGATTTCTTTATTTGAAAGGAGAACAAGTTATGGGGACGTTAAATACCAAGGTGGGTTGTGGAGTATCAGTAAAATGACCCATCCCGGAGCATTGACATCTTTCTCTGGCTTAGCCTCAGCAGCACACGTGACATTCTACCCTGAGGCCATCGTGAACTCATCCCAGTCCTTGACTAAGAAGAATTATTCTCATGGTGGTTACTATGACCTCAGGAGCAAGTGCAGTCTTATCTTTGCTACTTATGCCCTTCAAAATTCCAAAGTATTCATTGAGCAGAAAAGAAATCATAATCTGAGAAACCTGTAGGTCCCTGCATACCCCTCACATCGTATGACAATTACATAGCAATGGAAGAATGATAAAGAACTGCAGACGTCTAAGGTGCCACCAAATGACAAATGGTCACTTCTTACACCAAACATTTTTTGCATCGAGTGAGACATTTCTACATACACTATACCATGGAAAATCAGAGTGTGAAAATGCTTCTGCTACATGCTTAGAGTTTGTATTTTTTGAATGATCAACAAAGAATGATAATTCCCCTTACAGGTGGTAGACCAATACCCTCATGGTCCAAAAATAGGGCTCCATGTTTATTTTCTTGTTGTAAATTTTGAATTTTATGTATTGAGAATTTTTGTCTCTGAATTTTTAATATAGTCTGGATGTTTACCTAGAAATGTATAAAATTTATACATTTGGATTATTTTCTGTATTAAAATGCCATTTGTGCAAACTTTCTTATAAAAAAGCACCTACCAGCCCATATAAAATGTTTATTGCTCTGACAAGGGTCAGAAAGGGTGCATCTGGCTGCCAAGAGCCTGAGGAAGTGCAGCATTTTTGCCCGTGTTGTGTCTCATGCTTCATTTTTATGACAATGGCTTGCCTGTAGCAGGGCTTCATTTCAGTTAATTATATTTCTTTGAGGACCTGAACCTATGCTAATTGTCATGGCTAATTATATTTACAGCAAAAACAGGCAAACCAACCAAAGAAATGCCCTTTCCAAGGAGTGCTTTTCTTTTGCAATGTGTTTTACTATACAGTAATGTGGTCGGCGAATAGAACAACCTGACAAATGCTGAGGCTTATTCTAGAACTCGCACATAATATTGACATTAATCTGTATGGCAAACATTTTATATGTTGAACAGGGCAGATTTTTATTCTTTAGTATTTAGTAGTGTTAGAAAATACCCATGTCGAATGAGTAATGTTCCAGGCAACTCCCGCTTCAATAAGAACCTGAATACACAATGGAATTCACTAAGTAAGAGTTGATGTACATAAACGTTTGCTGGACAGGTTGGACTGACGAGGATGCCTCTCTGTTATCCTTTGTCATAAGGAGAGAAAAATCTCTCTGGACGACATGCAGACATGTTAGAGTCACTGGAATGACACCACCCCAAACTGGAATAGGCTGGTATCATCCTTGACCCTGAGTCACTGTGCACTCATGAAAACTTCAGTTGTCTGAGGTACATTTAGGAGTGAAAGACAATGGAAAGTCTCCCAAACCTGTGGAGCCCCGGAAGCAGGGGTATGACTTATCGGAGCAGCGGAGCAGTGTCCTGAGTTAGAAGTTGGCCCAGGGTGTGCTGCTGCTATTGCAGGTGTCACTCCAGTACCGCCAGGTCCTTATGAATAGAGCTCCCTGCCAAGCACTGTAAATGTACCCTATATCATCCTTTTTCATCCTTAAGGAGTCCACTTTTTTGTTAAAAAAGGAGGACACAGTCTCAGAAAGACGAAGCGAGGCTTTTAAGGCCACAAAGCTGGTAAAGGGTAGAAAACCAAAGTGTCTGTCTTCACAGTGGATCATCTCAGTGGAGGGCATCACAGAGCATTCCTTTGGAAGAGGGGAAATGGGACATTAGCAGACATTTTTTTTTTTTTTTTTCCATAGCAAGGGCTTGAAAACCTCTTACTGTGTTTCCTGAACTGTTTTCCATCCAGAACAAATCTGTTAAACTATTCTGCTTAAACAGCAGTGATACATCTGACTCCCTTTAATGAAAGAAACATAATAGAAAGTGGCATTTCTTCTTTTAAACTTGGGTATTTGAAAATCTGGGTTTTCTGAAAGCCCTTGCTATGCTAGTCTAAAAAAGGAATGAGTCATGTAAATAGCCCATTTTCTGAAAAAGGTCATTATAGACAGTATACAAAGTCACAGGCAGTATGTCTATAGTAAACTTTTTGGTGTTTTTTGCCTGAAAAAGGCTTGCAAAGACAAGCAATATCTGAAGTGACGTGTCCCCAAATCTGTCCTCAGAGTTATCGCATGGAACCCTGTTGTGGGAACCCGGTTTCCTGCCAGGGTTGAATGCAGTTTAGTGCCAGGCACATCTGGAATAGATGTGCTTCGTGCAGTTTCAGAAACGGTGCCCTTGGTGGTTCATTTCCTCAGACAGCCTGATGTTCTTGACTACGAGGTGGTCGCCTGCATCCTCTTCTTGGCTCGGCTCCAGGGCAAGACCTGCAAACTGTTTGTAAGAGTACTCACTGTAGACCTGTGCCCTCTGTCAAAGACACTCAAATGGACCCCATTGGAGGGAAGTGAGAATAAACTTGAGGGAGACTACAGTCCTTCCATGGGGCATGTGATTTTGAGGTAGAAGAATTCTAAGATAGATGGAGAGGTTTGTGGGACAGCTGATCTTCATTTCTCTCTTTTTTAAGAGAGCTGAGATAGTACCTCCTATGTAGGGTACAACATTTCTTCATTCAGTTGAACATTTCTCCATTCAGATAGCATGTATTTAGTCTCTTGGATGCATGCCATTGTGGTAGGTTCTAGAAAGTATATAAAGCTGAAAAGATAACTGTCTTTAGTGAGCTTACAATTCAGTATGGTGTGAGGAAGGTGGAAAGTGAAGGAAAAGAGAGAGGTATAATTAATCATAATGTCAAGTAAAATGCATTGTAGGTGCTCACTAAATACTTGTAGGAGGATTAAAGAAGATGCATGCATGAAAAGTGTGCTATTGGGAATCAGAGGCTAGAGCAGTCACATCAGTTTCTGAAGTGGTATTTTGAATTGGTCTTTAAAACAGAAATAGGATATTGAAGGTAGTTATGGAGGGAGATCTGGGTGTAGGGTATGCCATGAGTGAAGAGCAGCAGGGACATACTGTGACCTGTTCAGAGAACAGTGGGCCATTTCTCAGGTTGGAGTGATGTGTGGTAGGTGGTAAGGGGTGGAAGGCAGAAAAGGTTGGTTGCTTTACTCAGATCTCCTCTCAGAGAGAACGTTTCTCTTCCCCAAAGAGATACATGACTTCCCTGACATTTTCTGTCCTCTTGTCCTGGCTTACATTTCTTGTGAGCTCTCCCTAATGCCTTGAGGTGTATATCCATGTACTTATTTGATTTCTGTCTGTCTTGCTCTTTAGAATGCACACATTCTGGGAGAGCTAGGACTTTGTTTCATGTACAATTGTGATATTGGTGCCTAGGATAGTGACATTTAAAAAGTGTTTGTTAAAAATTGTTAAAGTAAATGTTCAAATGCATGAATTTGATTCATAAAATGGTCTTGTAAGGTAGACTGGGCAGATATCTCTATCCTATAGCGTGGCGACTAGGGCTCAGGGCGTTCACCGATGTCATCACTGAGCACTTGGATGCCCATGAAAAGTAGCCCTGCAACTTCTTAAGCTTAGGCTTTTGGATTGGATTTATTTTCATGCATTATCGTATTTTTATCATTAAAATTGATTTCTCACAAATAGCCATGAGACTTCTCCTTCACACAATTTTATTTAATTCTTGCAGTATCTGAATTTTTTTTGTTTGTAAGAGGACAAAAAATAAAAGGTTGCTGTAGCACCACTCACAGTAAAAGCTGGTATATCCAGCTATTGTGTGTCTCTTACCTGGCATTTCCGGGAATCCACTGATCTTTGACAACTACGTGGGAAGCAGGGAGGCCTGGTAGAGTGCTGAGAGTCAGGTTAGAATAAGCATTGTACTAGGATAAGAGGAGGGAAATAGACAGACTCTTCTACCATTGGCTTGCTAGTTCCAGGACATGTTAGAATGAAAAATAATATCTGTAGTGTATATATATATATATATATGTGTGTGATTTTTCTGTACTGGAAGTGGTACTTATGGCAACCTTTTATTTTTACTCTCTCCCTTCTGCTCTCTAAAAATAAATAAATAAAATCTTTTAAAAATCCTTTAAAAATGTAAATTGAGAGAAGTTTCTAATTCCCTGTGGATACTCCCACTTGAGACCCCAACTAACTAGCTATGTAGCTTTGGACAGCTCACCGAAACCTGTGTCTCACTGGTCTCATCAGTGTAGCGAAGAGCTTGGACTCAAAGCTATTTGAGGGTCCTCTGTTTTAAAGATACATATTCATGTTATCACAAGTGTCATAAGATTTGTATAAAGTATTTATATAAATTATTATTTCTGGGGTTCCCTGTGAGGTTAACTTCTAGGTAGCCTATGTATGTGGTTCAAGGGCAACCCTATGAGAAATATTAAATGTCCATGGAAGTAAGGGGTATAAAGTGGATGCAATTTCATCCTAAATTTTTTTAAAGTTCTTTCCTCTCTGTGGGCCATCAGAAGAAATTACAAAAGGAAGAAATTTGGTTTCTGTTCTCAGGAAGCCTGCAGTTTAATAGATGTGTGTAAACAATATCCACTGCTATTTGGAGAACATGCTATGAGGGAGGAAAGATACTGAGACCCTGTATTTGGTGTATTCACTTAAGTTTATTTTTTATGTATCTGGTACAGAAAGCTTTTCATTTATTATTGACTAATTCATTCACTTAATGAGCCTTTCTTATGCACCTACTGTGTGCTCTCTCATTGGGCAAGGAAAATGAAGAAGAGATGGTTCTTATCATCCAAGAGCTTATAATCTAGTGTGAGAAACATGGAAGATGATAATCACAGAGGTTTGTGCAAGGCCTGTGGGAGAAGATCTTACCAAATATTTGGGCAGGGATGGAGTGTGAGGAAAGGTTGTGTCAAGAATCCCTTCTTAGAGACAGTGATGCCTAAGCTGAGTTTTGAAGAATGAGCAGAAGGAATGTAAACAAGAGAGGCCAGGCTGGGAAGAAATTTTTGCAGAAGGATCACTGTGGGCAGAGGCTCTGAAATAAGAATGTGCATGGAAAAACTAATTCTAAAGATTATAGCACCCTTATGTTCATTACAGTGTTATTTACAATAGCCAAGCTATGGAAGCAACCCAGTGTCTATCAATAGAATAGATAAAAAAGTAGTGCTGCATATATACAACGGAATGTCACTTGGCCATAAAAAGAACAAAATCTTACCTTTTGCAGCAGCATGGATGGACCTAGAGGGTATTATGTTAAGTGAAATAAATCAGTTAGAGAAAGATGAATACCATATAATTTCACTTATATTTGGAATCTAAAGAACAAAATAAATGAACAAACAAAATTGAAATAGGCTCAGATATAGAGACGAGACTGATGGATGCTGGGGGTGGGATTGGGGGCATTGCATGAAAAGGTGAAGTAGTTAGGAAATACAAGTTGGTAATTACAAAATAGTCTTGGGGATGTAAAGTACAACATAGGGAATACAGTCAATATTAATACAGTAACTATGTATGATGTCAGGTGAGTACTGGAAATGTTGGAGGGATCACTTTATAAAGCATATGATTGTCTAACCACTATGCTGCACACTTTAATACAAAATAACATTGAATGTCAACTGTAATTGTAAAGTGAAAAAAGAAGGTGCATGGAAGGTTTGCGAAGCTGCAGTTTAATGTGGCTGGACTTGCTCTACATGAGGTGGCTAATAGGAGACAAGACTGGAGAGTAATCTGGGATGTGAATAAGCCTGATACTAGAACCGAAAGGAACTGGTGAAAAAAGGAAAGGGAAAAAAAAGGGCAAATGATTCCTTCTGTGATGCGATATGTGCTTTTCTACAGGCAGGTCTCTTCTTTTCAATGTTTGCTCACTAGTGTAGTTAGAAAAGCCAAATGGCAAAGATGTGTCTAATTTGGGTTTATATTTCCCTGTTATCAGTAAAGAGTTGTAGGAGCTTGAGAGTGGATGATCATAGGGAAGAGGAAATGAAGGGAAAATAAAAACGAAAGGTTTTCAAAGGAAAAAGGAGGTTGTCCTGAAAAACAAGGAACGAATGTTCTCTTTGATGGGTATATAGTATTTTATTTATTTATTTATTTATTTATTTAATTACAGTTGGTTTGTACATATTATTGCAGTTAAGAGTTTTCTATTGAAAGTCACATACAAGGGAAGAATGCATATTTATTTGTGTTCAGCTGGTACAAATCTAGCAAAATATGTCACAATAAATATATTACTTGGGATACTTGTTTTGCGTTTACCCTTCAGGCATTGAATTGTAAATAACCCAAGCCTCTCTTTGTAGGTGAAATGAAGACCCATGAAGGTAAAGGAATTTACCTGGAGAGGCTAGGGTAGAATTAGAACCCAGGTCACCTGACCTACAGTCTAATGCTCCTTCATAGTGCATCTGCCTTTCTTACCCCAAAACTCTCAACATCATTCGTTTAATCTAGCAAATATTTTTGAGCATCTAGTATGTGTCAGATACTGTGCACGTCACAGTGATGATCTTACAAACTCTAAACAAATGCCATTTATTTTACTGTCATTTCCCATCTGTTTATCATGTCTGATCAGATAACAGTTTTTAAGTTTTATCCTCCTCAGAAACCATATTAATATAAAGTGGGCTTCATTTCTGCCTGGTCAGACTCTAAACTATAATCCTCAAATTAAAATTTTACTCCATTACATACAGTGTTGGGCAAAAGTAGGTTTACAGTTGTGAGTACACAAGACACAGAGTTTATTCTTGTATTATTATTTATTTATCATTGTATGACTTTCCATATGAATAACTGTAAACCTGCTTTTTCTCCACCCTGTATTTTTAGCTAAAATAGTCTAGTATGAAATGGAACAGACTGTAAATGAAGAGATATAAATCAGCAACTGTGCTCAGCAATAGGGTTTCTGTCCCACATAATTGAAGCTGTTTTTGAAAGGAAGAAAATGCCAGTTTTGTGACTTGGTTTTCCTTTGAGCATTGTGCTAAGTAGCGCTGGCTCTGTGTTTGATCACGATGCCATTCTGTGTTTTCTGACCTCAAGGAGTTTCAGTTCACTGAAATGTTCACTGAATCTTGGGAGACAATGTTCACTTATAAAATGCATGGATTGTTAACTCAGTAAGTTAGATATATTAAGTAATAAGTCACGATAATAGGCACTAGACTATAAATATCATGCCAGCAGAAATCGTTATCTCTCCCATTTACCACTCTGGTATCTAGTATGGTGTGTGATACAGGGTAGGAGGGCTTAACAAACATTTCTTAAAGGGAAAATTGAATAAATAATAAGTAACTGCCTGTAACGGTAAACTGAGGGCATCCGAAGAAGAGGGGGAGAGGGAGAGGAGGAGAGGAGAGGTCGAGGACGACGTCCTAGAAGGATCGGAAAGCCCTAAGGACGGGGAAAGCGGATTAAAAATGGTTACCTTGGTGATAGAATCACATTGAATTAAAAATTTTCCTTTTAATGTGTTCTTATGTTTTAAAGGTTGTAACACTGCAAGTATTTTATGCAAAAAATTTTATTATTTTTAGCAATACTGGCCCTGAGCAAGAACTGTAATGTCCTTACATTACAGTTCTACAGGGTAAGTGAGTTGTGGACAAAGAAGAGGAAGGAGAGAATTTCAGGAGGGATTTATGGTAGTGGCTAAATTAAAGAAATGGAAAGGGACAAAGTGTGTTTGGAAGGCTGGCTGGAGGGGAGGAAAGTAAAAGATAAGTCAGGGAAACTTTGATGGGGCAATTATTGGACCAGAGTGTACTTCAGGCTTGCTAGAGATACCATCTGTGCTACGGTTTCGGGACCCGACACAGGTCCCAGTTCTCTGCAAGTTATCTCTGTCTACTGACTCATTTCTGAAAAATATGGAGATAAAGTTTAATAATTTAAATCTTCATTTTCATAAAATGAATATCTCTTTTAGGTTTGTCTGCTTGGTATAAGTAACTTCCATTTTAACATGAATAAGGAGTTTGAGAGCAGATGCTGGTATTTATATAGGCCAAGAAAATAAAGAAAATAGGAAGACATTGCTGGGTAGGATAAAGATCTGAAAAGGAGTCTGAGAGGTCATGTTCAAATTGCCTTCTTCATAGTAGTTCTGTCCTGAGACTTTGTTAGCAGCAAGGGTCAAGCAGTGGTGGGAATGGAAGATCTCTTGGAAGGACACATGAGTTCTTTTTATATTTAGATTCTCCAGAGATTCACCTGCTTCACTCCTGAATGCAACATCCAATTTCTTTATTGTTGACTTTGACCTTGCATGGTGCAATGTAAAGAACATAGGCTCTGTACTCAGGTCTATCCCTGGCTACAGAGACAACTCTGTTGCTTATGCATTTTATAGTAATGGTCAAGTTCTGTAACATCTCTTAGCTCAGTTCATCCATCTCTAATGAAGGGATAGTCCCCTGTACTTGTAGGGATGGGTGAAATGATATTACTAGATGTTCCTGACACAGGCATCACTATTTTCCTCTTCTCCTCTGAGGTTGGCCTCTGTAGAGATTTGTTTTTACTTTCCTGCTTCAGCTAATTAGAATTCATGATCATTAAAAAAATCATTTACAGGACTAGAGCCC
This sequence comes from Glossophaga mutica, assembly GCA_039655065.1. NCBI lineage: Eukaryota > Metazoa > Chordata > Mammalia > Chiroptera > Phyllostomidae > Glossophaga > Glossophaga mutica. The sequence goes on from CM077308.1 coordinate 144,640,564, forward strand.
ATAAAAATGTGCCTTTTAAACCATATGCATTAGCAAATATCAATCACTTCCTGTTCCAACAAATAACAATCAGAACTATTGTATGACAAAGCATTTTTCCCCTTTGCTAGGCAACAATCCATTATCTTTCACATTTACATTCAGTACAAATAGACTTGCTACTTCTTATTGCAATCACTGAATGCTGCAAACCGGGATTTATTATCTTTCTATTCTCTGCACACTGAATTTCTTCAGCATTTTATAGATGTCTGTTACAGTGTAACTTCAGTTGTAGACTAGCTACAGCCTGTCCTATTGGCGAATTTACTTGCATTGCTGGTACTTTATTTCAAGAAATGACATGGCTGTAGTGGCAGGAAGAGCGACCTCTCCTCGTGGCTGGAGAGCAGGCTGCAGCTAGCCTTGCCTGTGATGTATTGGTGCTGAATGAAGTATCATCATATGGTCCATTCAGAGTGAGGTAGCCTAAGGTCACCTCCGTCCAGGGTATTTCCAGTTCCCTTCAGTTCGCAGCCCCCTGGACCAGACAGCCTGGTGTGAACCACCACTCTAGCCCCAGAAGCTAGAAGGAAATTGAAAAATGTAAAGCAGATCATATAATTCCCTTTATAAAATTTTTTCAGGGCTTTCCATCATACTGAGAACAAAATTCAACACCTTGCAATGGCTTACCAAATGCTACTGAATCTGTTCCCGCTTGTTTTTCTGCTGTCATTCCCTAACCATTCTCCCCCTCTCTCACCAGATCTAGTCACTCCGAGCTTCTCTCTGTTCCTTGAATATGCCAGATTTACCCACCTGAGGTTGGCACTTCCTGTTGTCTCTGCCTAGAACATTGAGTTCATGAGCACCTACTCCGTTAATCTCAGTTCAATGTTGTTTTCCTTCCAGAGCTGTGTCTTCCCCCCAAGCTAACCTACTCTTACCTCTTAACTTGCCAGGGCAACCTGTGTTTTATTTTCTTTACAGCATTGATTGCTTTCTGAAATGATAATGCTTATGCTTTTAACTCGTTTGTTATCACTGCCCCTTCTGCAGACTGTAAGCTCGATGATAGTAGGAGACTTCTCTGTGTTGTTTGCTGCTGTATCGATACTGCCTACAGTGGTGCCTGGCCCATACTCAGGTGCTCAATACACATTTAAATAAGTGATACACATAGTGTGTTATAGTGTTGTACACTTGAATTCTATATAATTTTATTAACCAGCGTGAACCAATTAATTTAATACAATTAAAATAAATAAATAAATAAATAATTTGTGGAAACACAGAACATAGAAATGGAAGAAAGATGAGGTTTGAACTGATTACCATTATATTCATAGATATGCAATGCATATGTTTTTCCTCAGTTATTGATGATTTGTGAGTGGGAGCAATTCACAAATCGTGTAACCAGATTTCAAGTTTGTTTTCCCTTTCCCTGAATAGGAACCCTGGCAAATGCTGCAAAATACGATTGTGAATGTGCGTGCCTGCGCTCAGTTTCCAAGTAGTTTAGATCCTGCGTTTGGTACCCATGCCATATTGAACTAGATGAGGCTCCCAGAACATCCCAAGCAAGTGAACTTCAATTAGAGATCCTAAGTAAAGTTTTTATTACTTAAAAGATTCACATTTCTTCCTTCAGATAATTTGGATTTGATGATGATAATTTTCTAAATCTTCAAAGTGTATGTCAGTAAGAGTATTTTCAAAGATGGATTCTAAATTTATTTGATGAGGTGGGGCTGCCTAAATTTAAACATTAAGTGTGGCTTTGGTAAGGTATAGACTACTTCAGTCAAAATAACTATCCTGGGCAAAAGTGGATGGTACAATGATTTATTCTGCAAATGGGTGAAGGAAGTGATGAAGCTTGTTTCCAAGGTTGCTGTCACGGAAGTTTTAAGGGACAGCAATGAAGGGGGAAGGCACCTGGCTACTCTGTCCCCAGTGGAGAGCTCATTGCAATAGACTCCTGAGATCTCAGCCTTCCTAGCCTCTTTACTTCCGATGGCAGAAGTGACCTAACAGAGGTACTTACATTCTTTCATGATAAAGACCTGCAGGAAAGATTAAAATTCTTTATCAAAAGAGAACAGCAGAAAATCTCATCCAATGTTTACTCAGTGTAGACATAGAATTGACTTTATTCTATAGACTTTATAGAGACCAAAGAAGGTGCCATATGTATGGAGACTTGCCATTCCTTTTTGGATGGTTTAATTTAACAAAACTGAGACTGGAGTTAAAAAAATATTTTCTTCAAATAGATGAAGAACCTGGAATGAGTATTTGATGGAGCATAACATTTGTTGTGACTGATATGTACACATGTCAGCATCACTGAAACTCAAACCAAAATACAGGGGATGGTTAGTTCCTCAGGTATGTTTTGATTTTAAACACCTATGTGATTATTAGTTTTGTCTGTACTGTAAGGTGTAAACATCAATCCTTTTTTTTTTGTTTTCTCGAAATATCATGATTTTAGTAATGTATTTTAACCTGATATCAGGTACGATCTTTCCAATATATTTAGGTCTGGTGATCCTAAAAGCTACTTAGGGATTAGTTAAACTTTAAATGTTATTCTGCATTAGGAGTTAAGGATTGTTGAGTTTCATTCGTATTCCATAGCTTTTTTTCACCATTGCAATTGAGGTTTTTTCAACCGATTCTTGTTCCATTTCAGTAGGATTTATGTTTTCAGAACAAAAGTAAAAAAAATGGAACTCACAGACTTAATTTGAAACAGACATTAATTTAATGCATTAGGAGAAAATGTAAAAGGCCAGATATTCTGTCTTTACTGTTTGTAACTCATCTTTTTTATCCTAAAGGAATCAAAGTTTTCTGTAGTTTTATTTTGTCTTTAATTTTATAAAGCAACTACTTAATGAAGGTTATTTCTGAAGCCTCCTTTTATTCTTAAAATGAACTGTTTAGTTTGGTGATTTGGATGATGGTTTTGATTTGAAGAATCAAAGGCCACTGTGTGTAGAGACAAGTCACCATTTCTTTACTTCTTTCTCATCCCCTTATCTCAAAACTGGGTGCCCTTGACAGATAATGGAGCCACAGCTGGAGAATGTCAAATAATACTGTTAATTGCATGTGGTTGATGAATGCATATTTGATGGGAAAGGTTGTTTGTTTGATTTGGAGTTTTTAAACTGCAAAGGCTCAAAAATAAAGATTCACAGAACCATTCAATTTTTAGATTTAGTCCATCGCTGGCATGTGGACAGCCATTCATGTGTATTTATTTCCTAACATCTCTGGGAGATATGCTCCTTGAAAAACAGACTTCATGTGTGTGTGCAGCAAATCTCTTACATAAGTAACTAAAGAGGACCTTAGTTCAGGGTTTATTTTTCTTTTTCTAGGAAAAAACCCCAGAAAGTAAACATTGCTTCCTGTGGAAAGAGTGACACAGTGGACAAGTTTCATGCCCCTTTGAACTGATCCCAGCCAGGGCTCAATTTTTAAAGAAAATGATATGTTCCAGCAATTTTGGGAACACAATTTGATAGAATGTGAATGAATAGATTCTTGCTAAAAAGTGAAAAATCCTGATAAAGCACAGGTTATTTCCAATGGTCCTTACTTTAGTAGACAGTAAAATTAGGAATTTCCGAGTCCTGGGTTTCTACATTGTAGCCCATCCTGTCTTTCAAGTTCTAATACTGGAACATTCCCTTAATCTTGGTAGCCAGTTTATTGCCCTGATGATACCCTATTCAACCTGGTGACCTTGATGTCTTCAATAGTAAAATCACCTTGCATGTCGGTCATGGAGCCATCACAATGTGGGTGGATTAATGTATTAGTTCTTAATTCTGATGAGTGTCCCTTGCCTTAGAGAGTGTGACTAATCAGTCAAGGCTGCTCTCATCCTCCTGTCATTTTGATATGTGGAGATCTTGACAACAGCTTCCAAATTTCCTTTCAGACATTCAATCCATAGGGTACAAGGACACTTCCAGTTAAGGCCAGGGCGTTTCAGTGTAAATATGCAAACTAGATTCTAATAAACACTCAGGAGTTTTGTAATTAGAGAGGTTGGTGTCAGATTCTTTCTTTCTTTCTTTTTTTAAAAAAGATTCTCTATTTTAACATGCTAGAATTATAGTTACTATTTTCTCCTGAGTATACCTAAGGAACTGGTATGCCTTTCCAGGGCTGCTATAACAAAGTGCCACAAACTGGATGGCTTAAAACAACAGAACTTGAGTGTTTCAAAGTTCTTGAGGTCAGAAGTCTGAAATCGAGGTGTCAGCAGAATTGGTGGCACTGAGGGAGGATCTGCTCCATTCCTCTCCCAGCTCTGAGAGTTGTCAGCAAACCTTGGTGTCCCTTGGCTTGTAGATGACATCACTCCTATGTCTACTTCTGCCATCACATGGCATTCTCTTTGTGTCTGTGTCCAAATGTACCTCTCATAAAGATACTAGTCATTGGATAAGGATTGATCCTAATCCAGTATGGCTTCATCTTGACTTGATTACATCTGCAAAGAGTATATTTATAAGTAAGGTCACTTCCATGGGTACTGGAAGTGAGGATTTGAATACGTCTTCTTGGGAGACACATTCAACTCACAACAGTCTATCATCTGCCCCCCCGCCCACCAAATTCATGTTCTTTTGACTTGAAAAATACATTCACCCTATTTCAACATCTCGCCAAATCTTATCTCATTCCACTATTAACTCAAAGTCCCAAATCTCTGCTAATTCATCTAAATCAGGTTTAGATGAGACTTGAAGTACAGTCCATCAAGGGGCAAAATTCTTCTCCATCTTTGGACGTGTGAAACCTAGGAAACAAGCTATTTATTTGCAAAGTACACTAGTTGGACAGGTATAAAATAGACAAGGGAAAAAAAATAGAAGGAATGAAGAGGTCATCAGCCTGAAGCAGGTTTGCAGCCCAGCAGGGCAAATTCCATTGGGAATTTCTGTTAAGCTCTCCGGTCTGTGGACTTTTATTGTGGTCACCCACACTGACTAACACGAGGAGGATATATTCCTTGCCTGTCTCCTAGCTTTGGCAGTTGCTGACAATCCTTGGTATTTGTTGGTTTGTAGATGCATCACTCCAACTTCTGCCTTCATCATCATGTGGTGTGTATCTGTACCTGGGTCCAAATTTCCCTCTTCAGACAAGGGTACCATTCTTTCAATTAGCATTCATCCTAATTCAATATGACCTCATCTTAACTTGGTTACATCTGCAAAGACCGTATTTTCAAATAAAGTCACAGTCAGGGGCACCAAAGGTTAGCACTTGTGCATATCTTTTTTGGAGACACAGTTCAACCCACAACAGAGATCTTGTTTCAAGGGCATGTGCATCTCCCCTACTACGTGTTGGGAGAGGCAGTCCAGCAAGGAGCCTGATGCACATCCTTGCTGACTATGCGAAAGTATAAGGAGTTGCTAATCTAATAAGTAATTTCTCCCTCCAAATTTCTACTGACGTATCCATAATAAAAGTGAATCAACAATCAGAGGAATTTGCTTGATATAAAAATGAAACACTTTGCAGTCTCAAGCTTAAATTGTAAAATTAATTTGTGTTTTACAGTCTACAATACTTCATAGTCTTTTGTACTTCTATCTTACCTCTATAGAATCTTTAAGATAGTTTTATATTGAAGATTATATACCTTAATATTTGCCATTGAGCTTAGTAGTATTTTAAATAGTCAACATTGTAGTAGGTAAAAGTTTCTGTAAGGACATATATAGCTTATTTCAATTCCCAGAAAATCATTTTTAAGGATAATAGTGGTTCACAGGAACAAAAATTGACCTCTCTCCTTACCCTGAATTTATTTCCTTTAAAGGGTACCTTCTTTAGCATACTCATTTTTACGATGCCACTAGTAGATACTAATTTCTTGTTTTCAGAATTTTAAGGGAATGGACCCTTGATTCTCTTCTGATTAGCTGCTGATTCTTGCCCATTCATTGTAGCACCCAGCCTGTCCAAGTCTGGACATACTGTTAAACTGAAAGAGATACTTCTGTAGGACTCATCAGTAATGGCTTTTATTTCCATTCTGTATTTGAATTTCTGAATCTCTGCTTTGGTTTTCTGTGCTCCTTCTCTGCATATTGAGATATTTCCTCTGTGTGTATACTCACGATTTGAGCAATTGTTTCTCTGTTCTTATCTTTTAATATTATGCATCTCAAATGTTAATGTTTTCCTGATAGATTAATCTGTTCCCTTCAACATCCAATTGATTGATGCTATTAACTGCTAAGCATTAGTGCACTTTATATTTTTATTTGTAATTTCCCATCAATGCTGATGGCAAAGGTTCAATGTCTGCAGTCCTTCATTCCTCTCTTTGTGCTGCCTCCTGAATATCTCCCTTGGCTTCTCCCTTTCTCTCAGCCACCACATCTAACATATCACTAAGTGCTGTGGACACTCTCATATTTGGAATACTGACATAGTTTCCTTCCAACCTCTTCTTGTGCTTCTACTCTTGACTCTCCAATCTAGTCTCCTAGTTTCCTTTGCAGAAACCCTCCAAGGCTCCTCATTGTTTTTTCTATAATGCACAAATGCTTTAATGTGGCCAGCTTTGTCTCCATTCTTATCGGTTATTTTACCTTGCTTTCTCTGCTCTAGCTTTATGCGATTCCTACTAGTTCCTCACACACACGTGAGTCTGTCTTCTACCTCTTTACCAGGCAAATTCCTACTCATCTTTCTGGGTTCATGTCCATTTTTGTGAGAAGCCTTTCCTTGTTACTGAAACAGATGAGAAATCCTACTCTGTTCCTCCAGGTCTGGAAACTTCCCTTATCAAAACACTCTTGGCCTTTTCTTGTTACTTATTAATTTGTGACCACCCCCAATATGGCATCCCTGTTATCCTAGTCACCACTGTGTCTCCATGTAATAGGAGAGCAGTGCAATTTTTTAAAAGGAAATGTTAGTTAAGAGACTCAATTGCTCAGTGAGAGGCTGGGCTGTATAGCATGTGTTCTACAGAATGAACCTGGGTTCAGATGGCAACTCAGCCACTTACAAACTGTAACCTTGAGCTACCCTAGGGTTGTTTGTCTAGAAAGTTAAAAATCATACCTTCTTACTCTCAATTCAAAATATTGTAATTTGAGCTGCCTCAGGGGGAAGAAATGTACTCCATTTTCTATGCTGATATTTAGAAAGGGGAACAACCTTTGTTTTGTAAGTCATACTCTTTCTAACTTATTTAGGGGGACAATGAAGGGATATTTAAGCTCCAAAGTCAACATCAAGATTTCTCCCTCTTCAGCTCCATCTTTAATAGGAAATCCTAAAAATCAGTTTAATAACAAGAGAAAAACAATACTTTTAATTTAAAAATACAGAAAGCATTAACTCTAGTTTTGTATTCCTGGGATGTTATATCAAAAAGAGTGGAAATTTCACAAATATACATGAATGCTGATGAGGAAATGCTGACACAATTAATAGATAATTGTAATGCAGAAAGCTTTGTTTCTATAGTTCCAGCTGAGTGACTACAGTTTATAGCAGGTGATAGACTGCATTCATTCATTCATTGAGTATGTGTTGAATACCTATTGTGTGTTAGACAGTGAAGATAAGTAGATTCAATAATAAAAAGAAAATCTTGAGCTGCTGAGAGTCTCATAGGACAGATTAGTATATGAGCAGGCAAGTACAATTCAGTCTTACAAGGTCTATAATATAGGTATACAAATGAAGCTGTTGGAACTCATAGGGGAATCATTGATCTTGAAGAGTTCAGGGATGGTGTATGAGTAAGAGAGACACTCAGTGCTTAAAGGCAGGGACCGATGTGATCTAATTTTCATTTTAGAAAGTTCACTCTAGCTGCCAACTGGAGAAAAGCTTGGAAAGCAGGGAGGAGAGGAAGGGAAACTAGTCAGGTAGCTGGTATTTACTAATAACAGCTCACACTTAATGGGTGCTCACTATGTGCCAGGGCCTCTCCCCAAGCACTTTGAGGATATTAATTTATTTAATCCTCACAGCAGTCTTGTGATGTGGATTACTCTCTTCTTTTTATCATCCCTGATTTATAGATAACGTAGAGAGATTAAGTGTTGGGTTGGCCAAATATCTGTATGGTTTTCTCTGTAAAACAAAATATTTTTAATTTTCACCAATAACTTTATTGATTTGGATATTTTGAGTATGTTGACTATGTTCTGCTATTGGCTTCTAGTGGGTAGAGGCCAGGGGTGCTGCTAAACATCTTCCAATGCATAGGAGAACCCCACAGCAAAGAATTATTTGGCCAAGATGTCAGTAGTACCAAGAAACTTCACAAACCACTTTGGACACTGTCCATTAGTCACAACACCTTCTCTGTACACTGCACAAATCCTTTTTTGTGTTTCAGTTGCATCTTTACCTTTCTTGAAATAATAAAGCATAATATGCCAAAAATGTTGCATATCTTCTTCTATCTTCAATACTAAAATGGCTATATAAAAATTCACCAATTTTGCTTCTTTTAACTGCATGCTGATATGACAGCTGTCACAATACAATCTAACAAAATCATTTCTAATAAAGTCAAAGACAGCTAAGAACTACCAAAGCCGTGTAATGGAAAAAACCAAATGAACTTTTTGGCAAACCCAGTAGTTGCTTAAGGTTGCACAGCTGGCCAGTCTGGCTCCAGAATCCATGCTCTCACCCATTATGATAGGCTGCTGCCTGGCAATGTGATCCAGAAGAGCGAGATGAAGATGTGAAAGCAGTGACATTGGGGGCTGGTAAGAGAAGACTCCTCGAAGGATACTAAGGAGCTAGAACAGATAGGGTTTGGTGCTTGATTAGATTGGGAGGCTAATGGAAAGGAAAGTACATTAGACTCTTAAGTTTTGGACTTGGGAACTAGGTGGGTGGAAATGCCATTGCCTGAAATTAGACCCCTGTAAGGGGGCTGGTTTTGTTGAAAAAAAAAAATTCTCTGTGTGATAAGTTTGGAATATCCTAATGGAGACATTCAGTAGGGTATTGGAAACATGATGTGACGCTTGATATCTCGGTTGGAGATATTTGAGAATTATTGTCATATATATGCATACACACATACATATGTACCATGTATATGAGTACATGTAGTGGTTCAATTAATTGAAATGGGGTGAGGTCATACTAGGAAAGGTTTTAGAGTAAAAGAAGAGCTGAAGAGAGAGCTCTGGAAAACTCTGATAGTTAAGGGAAGGGTAGAGGAGAAGATTCCAGAGGGATGCTGAGAAGGAAGGAGCTGAAAAGTAGAAGGACCATGAAGAAAGCCACAAAAACCAAAGGAGTTTTAAGAAGAAAGAAATGGTCAGAGGTGTGAAGAGCTACAGAGAAGTTAATGTGAAGTCAGAAAATTCTGCAATGATTTCACAATTAAGAAGTTAGTAGATAACTTTGGTTGAGAATAGTTTCAACAGAGCAGGAATTGTGAAAGCCCTCAAACTTCACTGGACTGAAAAATAAATGACGATTGAGAAGGTATAGACAGTGTCTTATGGAAATGATTTGCTACCCCAGAGAACCAGACAGGATTGTTTACCTGCTGGGATTGTTTACCTCGCTGGAATCCTCCAGCGAGATTTGGGGTACCAACATTTCTTTCCCATCAGTACATTAATGTTATGTGAAATTCTACCGCTAATATTGCATGGCTTTGAACTAATGACACTGGGCAGGGATAACAAAGTTAAGCTTCAATTAGTTATAATCCTTTACATGAACACGTGTTTATCACATCGTTTCCTGGAAGTGGTAAGCTGAGAGCAGTTCCCTACAGATAACTTATGATCGAAGTTGGTCTGGGAGGAGTCATGGACTGAAGGGGAAGCAGTTGGAATCTATTGCATGGAGGGGGTATCTGAAGGGAATAAGAGTCCTGAGTGTGTATGTATGTATTTGGGCAGGAGAATGACAATCCCAAAGATAAACTAATTTTTTCAACTTAACTTCTGCATAGAGCTCACCCTGTATAGAGGTCTCTCCTGCCCTGGGCATGTAAAAACGATCACAGCTTATTAGTAAAACTTATTAGGAGCAGTGCACTCTGCTAAGTATTTCTAAAAACTTTCTAGGTTCTCTTTGTGTAGTTAAGGGACCAGCTGGTTAGAGGCATGTGGCTTGGTAAGAGGACCTTTCTTTCTTAGGCACAATTTAAATGATAAGGAAGAAACAGAATGTGGGCCCCAGCCGCGGCCCCTGAAGCCGCCTCTGAAGCCGCGGCCTCCTCTTCCTTCTCCTGTTATGTTTACGTTTTCATCAGGAGTACTCTAATTTTTTTTTTTCTTCACAACCTGTAAAAAAACATTTCTGGGCTTTCTGTGACAAGAAGTTAATGAGATTTGAGTTCTTAGGGCCATCTAATAATAACTGGAATTATAAAGCAGGTAGAGGGAATAGTTGATTCACTCTTTTAAAGGACAATATCTTTTCTGTTTCCTATTTACATAATCTTATGCTGAACGACAGATTCATTTTTTTATTTCAAAGATATTTAAAATCATGCAAAATATAAATATTTATCATACCTCCTATACACCTAGTATTGTGTTAGGCATTCTTGGTATACAAAAGTAAAAGCAAACACATGAGGCAGAGAACAAAATAAAACAAAGAGGTAATCCAATGCTAAGAAGAAGAGAGGAGAATTTATTGGGGGTCACGCATTCAGGTGTGCTCATAGAGAAAATTAAGACTTGCTAAGATTGTTGATTTTATCTTTAAGTGTATTAAGTACCTATACCTTGACCAATTATTCTAAGAACTAACCCTAGCATATTACATATTTCTGCTGTTTCTCTTTACCCTGACCTCAGTATCTCCTGTAAGTCATTTAAAATGCAACAGAAAGGAGACTCAGCTTACACGACTGGCTGAGAACTTTATGGGGTCCCTTCTATTGAAATAAATCAGCTGGGACTCCAAGCGATGGCATTTAATTACTTTATTTGCAAGCTAAGTCCAACCCAGGAAAGCATTTTATTATAGCACATTTCACATTTATAAGGCTCTAGGTTTATATACCAAAGGAGATATGTAACTGATGAAACAGGGAAATAGTTACATCTATAGTACTAAAAGTATTCTTACTATTTGAATGCATCAAGGCAGATTACTACTGACTAATAATTTAAATATTGATGCCCTTGAGTGGACATGTCAGTTCTGTATATCCTTGCTTTTGTTACAAGTTGAAACATTTTTGTTACAAGCATTATAGCACCGATGCCTTAAATGAAAAAGGAAAATTAATACCACAGGTGACTTTATGTTTGAACACTGCCTAGTACGCAAATACTCTCGGAGGCAGGACCTACTCCTCAAACTCTCACCGGTCACTGGAAATTAGACAGTTAGCACCATAGGTCTCCAGGAGCTGAGGTGAGTGGGAAACCAAGTTTGCCAGGAATAGCCAAAGACACTGACAAGGGAGTAGGGGCCTGCCCGAAGCCATCCGTCTCTCCCATCTCACTTTTGCCTGCTTCAGTACTGGGTTAGGGTTCGACCAACAATGATACTACATGGGGATTTAGGGGAGTCAATACCCTACAAAGGAGTCTGTTCAATATGTGTGGGTGCACATGTCTTTAGCATTTTCCCAAGGAATTTATTACCAGTACGAATGTCATATTGTACCATGCTATATAGTTCTTTATTCTCAACGGATAAAAACCGTTCTAGTTATTGGCAATCTTCTATGAAATGGAATTTAAGACACATTTTATCTCTCTGTTTTTAAATAAATATGTGATTAGACCATGCTGCAAAGATTAAGCATAAATGAATAATGTTTAAAATAGGAATAAAATTACATAAAAGTAATTATGAAATTAATTTAATGCATAGTTATTGACATGCACTCTCATCATTACTTGGAGAATATCAAATAGGAAAAAATGCTCAGGCTTTGGGATCACGCAACTCTGGGTTAGAATTCTAGCTCTTCCAATTACATGTTGTGTGAACTTGGGTAGTTTATATACATTTTCAGTGTCTCAGTTTTCTCCTCTGTAAATTAGGCATAAATGATATTTTTTCAGTGTTGCTATTGATTAGAAATGTCACATGTAAAGTTACTAGCTTACAGAAAGAGTTTAATAAATGATTGCTCATAATGTAAGGAGTTACACAAGAGTATCACTAACTTGGATGGTTCATCCATGTCAAAGTTTTCTAGATTTTGTCTGTATGCTCCTTTAATTTGTTCAACAAAAATTTGAAGAGGATCTATTATGTTAAAGCTTGAGGGCTTCTAAGAACTTGTAAAGGGGGTTTATGCTTTAACAAGAATGATTAGCCTAGCACAGATAGTTTTAAAAATAACTTTGGTAGGCAGCTTTCTAAAAAGTGTAGCACATTTTCTTGCCTTTTAAAACTTCAACAATGCAGGGTCCTTACTATAATCATCGCTTATGTACTGCGATGTACCACCGTGGTTGCTTAATGTTATTTAAATGTAAAAAGGTCTTTGTCTCTTGTTATATTTCTTGCATCTTTTTATCTGGTATTCATATTTGCTCTGTCCCTTAATGTTCTTAGCATTCTTCCATATTTCAATTTCTCTATTTCTATCTTAGGTTCTCAAAGTAGAGGATGGAGAAGATCCAACTTTTGAATAGGTCATGTGGAATAGTTTAGTTAACCTTAAGCTTGCAATGAGCCTACAGTGGTGGGTGACTAATACAGCCAGCACAAGCCTAGACTGCCTTTATAGAAATGTAGTTTCCAGAGCCAGGGAGCCAGCTTTCCGATGGGCAGCCTAAATTAAGTGTTCATCTAGTAAAATTCTGTCCCATCTGAATGGGATATAGAAGGAGTGACTAAGACGACAAGAGGTAAAAAAGTTACATGAAAAAATGTTTATAAATGTGGGATATTCAGCTTGCTGTGTAAAACACTAATAGAACGTAATATCGATAGAAGAGCATGAGAGGATTAGAGCATAGAAGAGAATGAGAGTCAGAAGGGGCAGATCACGAAATATGCTCCCTTTCATGTATTGTATGGAGAAAGAATGAACCTACTGATCCGTGTGCAAAGGCACATCCCATTTTGCTCTCTGGGTCCTATTTCCTTTGCTTCAGACTTTCTGTGAAGTCATTTGGGATGCCAGGTTTGCCCTCAGAGAATAGTAGAATGCCTGGGCTGAGAGAAGCAAGGGTCTGGGTGTTGCAGGGCCCCTGGTGAGTTGCCTGATTACATACCTAGTGAACCAAGTAGAGCAGATAAGGCATTGAAAAAACCCTTGTCATTTTCTGGTGAGTTCTGCTCTTCCTTCCCAGTGGTGTGTTAGTAAACGTTGAATGACTGGCTTTCTGAACAAAGTACATTTATTGTAAGTTTCACTGACATAAAGGACAAGTAGCACACAATTTACAGCCAATAATAAAATATACAATATTCTTTATGTGAATTCCATATAGTCAATTGATTCTCACAGAATGCTTTCATTAATTTTTGCCTAACTCTCGTATCCGCAGCCAACCTAAGATTGTAATTCATCTCTGATTTGACAAAATCAAACTATGAATGTGTTTACGGTCTGATTTAGCAAGGATGTTGCTCACAATATTTAGAAATGGACATATTTCCAAGATGAATGTTGGTTAGTATTTTCATTTCTGTTATTGAACGAGGTAAAAATGAAACAAAGATGTGTATTGAACCTCCCTTGTTCTTTAATGGCATGAGCAATGTCATTAGATGGGATAGTGACCTTCAAATATTAAAAGGATATTTCCTCATTGTGTGTCCTGTTCACGATGTGATGACTACTGACCTGACATATATTTATTTTACTTTATTTTAAAATTCATTAGGGTGATATTGGTTTCAAGTGTGCGATTGTATGATACATCATCTGTGTATTGCATGGTGTGCCTACCACCCAAAGTCAAATCTCCTTCAATCACCATTTATTCAAATCTCTTTACCCTTCACTAACTGCCCCCTCACCCCCTTTTCCTTCTGGTAACCATACTCGTGTCTGCCGACATGCATTTATTAGCATTATTAAAATTATTAGCACATTCTGTATCACTTTCTGAAATCTTTGACAATCAAAGAGACAGTAAGTCAGGCCCAAATCGTAGCCTTTGCTGATTTCCACCGGCGATTTTAAACTGCCGTGGTGGTGGTGGTGCACATGGGACTGGGAAGAGGTGTGCAATGGCACACTATTCTGTAGTTTTTCTGGATAGGGCTGGAATAGATGTAATGATCTGAAGAATGTGGATTGCAGGAAAATGAAAAAGTATACATTTGTAATAGAATAAGAACGAAGGGGTGAATTTTGCAGGCTTATTACTTTTGTTTTTAATGCAATTGAATGGACTGGAAGCTTATAAAATTTAATTCTTAAAAAAATGTCTGTTAATTTAATTATCAGAAGATTAAGCAAATATTAGTTTGCACCTACTATATTCCAGGGCGATATCAGAAGCTTTCAGATCTACTATTTCATTGAATTTTTCTTATAAGGAAACTGTTATTTAGAGAAATTGCAGGCTAACTTGGTCAAGATCACACAACACTTAGTAGAAGAAATAATGCTGTTTGGAGTGGAGAACAGCCTGTCAGTATGGATGGTTTGGAAATTGTGGATGAGCTGCTTCTACAATCTGCGGCTCCTATCAAGGTTACCTTGTTTATTTTTTATATTTATGATTTTTAAATTACTATATAAAATGCTTCAGTAAGCTTTTCCTGTAAAATAAACTGCCCCCAAATTTAGTGCCTGATGAGAAGAAACAGTTATTTCCTGTGGATTGGTTCAACTATTGCCTGTGGCTGTGCAGAGCTTGCGCAGCCTCAGCCGGGTTTACCGCCAGGCTTCGGGACAGGCGCCAGCCTGCTCCACGCCTTCTCCTTCTAACACCTGTTCTCAGGGATGTCGGAGCATGTTGTTTCCAGGGGGAGGGCAGACTCGCAAGTGAGTGGAAACACACACCGCCTTTTAAAGCTTGTGCTTGGAGCTGGCATGCAGTCATTTCACTGGTCGAAGCAATGGCAAGGATAGGCCCAAAGTCAGTGGGCGTGGGAAGAATACTCCACCCACATCGAGGCCTGACAAAGATGAGGAGGGAACTAAGGACTGTGAGCAAAAATATGCTCTAAATAAACATAAAAACAACTTTTTATAATTATATAATCATTTTCATCATGTTTTTAAAAAGTTAATTGCTCTAATAATCTGCAACATTCAGAAGAACTAACGTATTTTCAGTGTGGGACAAAACCACATTTCAAACAAAGAAGCATTGTTTAAACAATTAGGTGTAGGTTGGTGAGGTAAATTCCATTTGACATTTCATGAGATTTATTAAAAATTGACAATGCTAAAATAAAAAACATCAGCGATTGTGAGAAGACTATTTGTTAATTTGCATTTATAATTCTTCATTAGGCAAATATGTGGTGATCTGGGGTGTATATATAATACAAGTTTCTAAAAACTAGGGTATGTGCCCTGGCTGGTGTGGCTCAGTGGATTGAATGCTGTAAACTAAAGGGTCGCTGGTTTGATTCCCGGTCAGGGCACTTGCCTGGGTTGCAGGCCAGGTCCAAAGTGGTGGCTCTGTGAGAGGCAACCACATACTGATGTTTCTCTTCCTCTCTTTCTCCCTCCCTTCCCTCTCTCTAAAAATAAATAAAAAAAAATAAAAGCTGGGATATGCCACCCTCAATTTTCATATATATGTAGATTTCTGCCATCAACTTATGGATATTCATTTTAAATTTCTTACTAAACTCTGTGCCATAGACAGCTTCCAAAGTAGCTCTCAGTGATCTCTGCCTTAAGATATTCATGCCCTGTGTAATAATGTCCTCTCTTTATCTGTAGACAGGACCTAGTGACTCACTTCTGATCACTAGAAGATGACAAAAGTGATGGGATGTCACTCCAGGAATTAGGTTATAAGAGCCTGGAACTTCCATCTTGTGTGCACTCTTCTCACTTGCTTGTTTAACGAAACGAGCTGCCCTGTGTGAGTTGCTCTGTGGTGAGGCCTGCAGGGCAAGGGACTGGGGGCAGCCTCTGGCCAGCAGATGTGAAGAAGTGGCTCCTGCCAACAACCGTGTAAGTGAGCTTGGAAATGACCCTTCCCGAGTCAACTCCTGGGCGAAACCTTGATTGCAGCCTCTGAGATACTGTGAAACAAAGGAACTACCTGTCACACCTGCATTTCTGTGAGATAAGAAATGTTTTAAGCTCCTTAATGTTGAGGGTTTATTTGTTACACCACAATAGATAACTGTTATATACTGCTTTTTCTTTTCATATATTCTGTATTGACTTCATAAAGAGTATAAATATTTTAGATTATAACTACATTGCAGGTGTCTTATGTGTACTCCCCTAATCAGTTATTCTATAACATAATAGTTCAATAAAACTTATTTCTTTGGGATTGTTAAATTTCTTTGAAAAGCATTTTTTCTTCTAGCTATTATCTTAGCTCATTAATTATCTCTTTGGCCAAGCAAGATGCATGCTATGTTGTTTCTAAGTTCTTTGATGGCAAGTCTTAGTGGGTTGCTAGATGGCAGAAGTTGACTAGTGGAAACTCTATTTTTCTTTAAAGCTTATAAAGTTGTGACACCATTAAAGTCCAAGAGGAGAACATAGGCAGGAAAATCTCAGATATTCCATGCATCAATATTTTCACTGATATGTTTCCTAGAGCAAGGGACATAAAGGAGAGAATAAAAAAGTAGGATCTCATCAAAATAAAAAGCTTCTGCATGGCTAAAGAAAACAGCATTAAAATGAAAAAAGAACCAACTACTTGGGAAAGCATATTTGCCAATGATACCTCAGACAAGGGTTTGAGCTCCAAAATATATAAAGAACTGGCACAACTCCACTCTAAGAAGACAAGCAACCCAATTAAAAAATGGGCAAAGGACTTGAACAGATACTTCTCCAAAGAGGACATACAGAGGGTCCAGAGACATATGAAAAGATGCTCAGCATCACTAGCCATCAGAGAGATGCAAATTAAAGCTACAGTGAGATACCACTTGACACCAGTCAGAATGGCCTCCATAAACAAAGCAACAAACAACAAGTATTGGAGAGGTTGTGGAGAAAAGGGAACCCTAGTACACTGTTGATGAGAATGCAGACTAGTGCAGCCACTGTGGAAAACAGTATGGAATTTCCTCAAAAAACTAAAAATGGAACTGCCTTTTGACTTGGCAATTCCACTGCTAGGATTATATCCTAAGAACCCTGAAACACCAGTCCAAAAGAACCTGTGCACCCCAATGTTCATAGCAGCACAATTTACAACAGCCAAGTGCTGGAAGCAACCTAAGTGCCCATCAGTACATGAGTGGATCAAAAAACTGTGGTACATTTACACAATGGAATTCTATGCAGCAGAAAGAAAGAAGGAGCTCCTACCCTTTGCAACAGCATGGATGGAACTGGAGAGCATTATGCTAAGTGAAATAAGTCAGGCAGTGAAAGAAAAACACCATATGATCTCACCTTTAACAGGAACCTAAACAATAAAACAAACAAACAAGCAAAATATAACCAAAGACACTGAAATAGAGAACAGGCTGACAGTCACCAGAGGGGAGAGGGGAGGGAATTATAGAGGAAAAGGGTGAAGGGTTTGCAGGAACTATTATAAAGGACACAGGGACAATAACAAGACAGGGTGGGGGTGGACACAGGAGAGGGAGGTGGGGAGGGCTGGGGTGGTGGGGAGGTGTTGGGGGAAAGGACAGAAAACTGTACTTGAACAACACTAAAAAAAAGTTTAAAAAGAGGACATTTAAATGACCAAAACAAAACAAAACAAAAACAAACAAACAAAACAACAACTCAGTACTACCATTAGGAATATCAGGCTTTAACTCAAGTCTACTTTGGATATAGCTCATCATTATAATATACTTTTACTTAAACAAATATTAAGAAATATTTTCTGTTACTTTTCTCTAATGCTATCCAAGAAAGCAACAAGATGGGAAGGAAAAACATACTTTCCCTTTCTCTAACCTGATATATTCACTTGACCTTTCTCCTTGAGAGTTCTAAAATATACAGTCTTTTTTGGGGGGGAAAAAAGAAACACCAGATGAAGTCTCCTGGGAATATTCCCAGTTTTAATTCTGCTATAAATATTTCCATTGCTTTAGATATCATGAATATATATTTAAAGTTATTGTTGCTTAGAGCTGGTAGACAGTACATGTTTACTTACTTTTTTAAAGCAAGGGTTTAGTCTTTTCCCCTTGTTTTCCAGGTGTGTGTGTGTGTGTGTGTGTGTGTGTGTGTGGTTTAAGAATAGTACACTAGATAACATAGCAATCCTTCCAGCATCCCAGAGCTTGGGGAAACAAACAAACAAACAAACAAACAACAAATTTATTCTCTGGTCTATTTTAAAACTCCCATGAAACATCTGTTTAGCCCTCACTGCTAATATACTTCTGCATTTCACATCATATTCCAGTACTGACGAGAACAGGAAACAAGGATAATTCGATCATTTGTTTACAACAGTGTCCTGGCTCTTCTTCTGGGCTATGTGCTTCTCTTCACAGTTCTGTTCTTGGATCTGTCATCATCCCTCATTCAATCTCTCTTTCCAGCTGAGAAGGCACTCCCTTTCATCCTCCCTGCGTTGGTTCCGAGGGCTCAGTCTGCATCTCAGTTCCTCTAAAAAGCCGTTTAATGCTCCTCCACTCATCTCTTTGATTTCTACTGCATCGATCTTTTCCTATAGAATCTTATATTGATTTGTTCATGAATTGTTTTAAACGTACAAGTTTTTATTATTTCCTTATCATGCATAGCAGTCAAAGCCTTTGCCTTTTTTATATAGTTATTTTCTCTAGACTAAAAATGACAGGTAATTAACCATGGTATTTTAAGCCTTGGAAAGTTGATGGATAGATATTTGAGGTCAGTCTATCTGCTCAGTTTCTTCGAATACCTTCTCAAGAAAAAACTCACGTGCGTGTGTGATTTTGATGGGGAGAGCTCTCTGCTTGCTTATGTCCCGTATGTCCCTGGGGACCCTGGACTTACGCTGAAAGATTTACCCTTAACTGCTTATTGATTCCTGAACCAGTCAACATTGCTGTAAAATAGAGTCAGTTCTTAGCAAAAATATCATGAATGTATTATATTGTGTTTAAAAAGTACTCAGATTTCTATTTAGTTGTCAGTTTTTCTAGCCGAGGTCTTTTGGTAGTCATCCATGGGTTCAATCTACACATTGCATCTTTGTTATATCTCTTTGAGAGAAACTTAAAAAAAAATCACAAGATGTAAAGGTGGCTCTCTGCTAGAACTTAAACCTATGGGTGAGAGTGACAGTAAACATAGGAAGAGGGGGCACAGGGTGAGCATACCCCCAAATGTTAACTTAAACCAGACTTAGGTTTAGTGTGTGTCTTTAATAGTTTAAGTTTGTGTGTGTGTGTGTGTGTGTGTGTGTGAGAGAGAGAGAGAGAGAGAGAGAGAGAGAGAGAATAAATAAAGGAGTAAGAAATATTAAGAGAGTATTGTTATCAATGAAAATTAGTAATAGTATGACTTTCCTGGAACTGAGCATCCAAATACAATGATAAATAATTCAGGAAAATTAAACTGAAAATATTGACCATCTTTGTTGACATTAAGAGGCATAAGTGTATTAATTCATTTAACATGGAAAACTATTTTACTTTAGGAACTGAAATTATACAAACTCTTCAAAGCTGATAAAAGTGTCAGATATTTAGAGGGAGTGAAAAAAATTGCCCATTTGGATGTTTGATGATATTTGCATATTTAGAATTGTGCAGACAAGATAGCTGTTTGAATTTTCATATTATATATATTTCATTTTTATACTAATGTAAAATCTGAGACTTAACACAAATATTTATTAACTGCCTGCTGATGATTATAGGCTGAGGGAAGATGAGAGTAGTGATAAAAGTGGGGATGGCTGGGGTGGGGGGAGCGGTGGGGGGAAAATGGAGATAACTGTACTTGAACAACAATAAAAAATGTGGAAAAAAAAGAATTTGAAAGAGGAAAGGTTGTCTTGAAGTTTGAATTTTCTTTTGTGTAGAATAAAGAATCTTAAAATGTCTTTACTTGTAGTGATTGCAATACAGTATACTTTAAAGTTTTATTTTAAAATATTTTCTACGTAATTGAATTTTCTCGTGTACTGTTCTGTTGTCTTAACACCATTGTAGATTAGTGTAACCGTAACCACCACCAGTACACAGAACAGTTCCATTACTCCGAACTCCCTGGGCTGTTTGCTGAGCATCATGACATCACCCACAGCTAACCTCTGACAGCCACTGACCTGTTCCCAATAACTAGTGTTTTCTTTCTGAGAAGGTCGAGTGAATGGACTCATACAGAATGTAAATCTTAAGGACTAGTTTCTTTCACTTAGCATAATGTCTTTGTTGTGTATATTAATGCTTGTTTCTTGTTATTGCTGAGTAGTATTCTACTTTATGGATGTACCACTGTTTATCTATGAATTACATTTGGGATGTTTTCAGTTTTGGTGATTATGAATAGAGCTACTATAAACATTTATCTACAGATTATTGAGTGAACATAAGATTTTCATTTTTCTAGGGTAAATCCAGGAGTGGGATTGCTGTTAAGTATATGTATAACTTCATAAAAATTAAAAGAAACTGCCTATTTTTTAGAGTAGTTTTCCTATTTTGTAATCTTGCTAGTGGTGTATGAGAGTTTCAGTTGCTCTGCACTTTCTCAAAACTTGGTATTTCAATTTAAAATATATTAGCCATTCTTGTAGGTGTAGAGTGATGTCCCATTTTGGTTTTAATTTGCATTTCTGTAATGACTAAGATGTTGAACACTTTTTCATGTGTTTATTTGCCATGCATTTGTGTGTCTTTTTTTGTGAAGTGTTTGAGTTTTTGCCCACTTTAAACTGGGTTGATTGTTTCCTTATTGTTGAGTTTTGAGAGTTCTTCAGATTTCTGAGGCTCTGATTTGATACCAATGAAAACAATGTATCAGACAAAGAAAGAAAGGAGGAAACTAATTATATTTTGAAATGTTCCTTGTGTACCTGTTAATATTTTGTATTAAGGCATAATGGTTATTATCTCTGAATATCTGCTTGAATAGTGAATGATTTGCTTACTGGTTTTAATAGACTGCAGTTTTTTTATAGCTTGTACACTGGATTCTCACAGCAACCCAGTGAGATACCAGTTACATGTCACAGATGAGAAAACTGATGGGCTCAGAGAGACCAGGATTTGTCCAAGGTCACATAAACGGGTGAGCTGGACCTGGCCACTGGCACTATGGTTCCCATACCATGTCCTCTTCTCAGAGTCCCTGAACAGTTTGGAAGTGAAATTTCGCCCACTGTCTTAGTGTGATGCATCTGGTCACAGTTTGGGAGGGCAGAAACCCTGTGAGCAGACTACTCATTAACCATTCACACCAAGTACACGAATATGGTACGTATTTTTGGTGATAATCTCAGGTTTCTCTTGGGTATTCTTGGGTGAGACACTCAAGACCTGATCGCCAGCGCTCAGCTTCAGACTCCCATGAGGTCCTCAGTCATATTTTTAACCATGTGCTGCTTAAGAGCTATTTGCTTTTTTACAATTAGAAATTTTTCAGAAAAATTTTCCATAAAAAGTACCAAAGTAAAATTATTTAATTTTTCTTAAAATCAATAGAAAGATCCGCACAGATTAGTAAAGTTATATGTAAAACTGGTTATAGTGTAAGAATAAAATATAACTGGAACCACAACACAATTTAATAAATTGGATCTTTATTCTAAGGTTGGATGTGAATTACACAAAATGACTTGAAGAAAATCATATTTTCCAACCTAGCAGATGTTGTTATGCTTCTCAAATCCATTTCCATTTTTTTTCTTCTGTGAATACAAATTTACCCAACTGATATTTATGGTCTTTGGAAAGTCTTTTAGCTGTTCCCAAGGACGGAGATAGTATTACAGACTTTGTATAGTGATGTACGAATAGCCAAGTGGAAAAACTTGGAGATCTCCTCTATGACTGATCCCTAAGTTGGGCTAGACCTTCGTTCTTTACAGACCAAAGAAAAGTGTTTTCCCCTGTCCCTCACTGGAGAATTACAGAATTATAGAGGAGTCTTTGCACATGATTAGACCATGAAATTTGAAGGAGTGTCAAACTTACTTGGGCTTGGGAAAGCTTTTTTAGGAATAGTGCCCTGGCAGAGGGGAGGTATTTTCATTAGATTTATTAGCCAAGAGACAAAAGCTTATTTTAATGTTCCTGCTGGCCCTGTGAGTTATTTTTCTCTATCTGCTGTGGAGGGAAATAATTAAATTATTGATGTTTGTTGGCCCATACATGCGGCTGCTTCTTCATTTATCTTGTTCATACACCCAGTGTAAATATTCCAGACTTCGAGTAAATCAGTGACTCAAGACCAAAAATGTATTAGTTGGACTGGTGATGCCAGTGTTTTAATTCCCTCCAATGAAAGTGGTATGGACTGATTTTATCTGCTGCCAACATGAGTCCCTGTTTGATTAAGTTCAGAATATTTAAGTATGTATTACCAGGGTTTAAAAATTTCCCTTTCTAGGATTGCTTCGGAAATGTAAACTAATCTTTCTTGAATTGCTGTCCTGCTGAACACTATGGAGGGGCAGACACGAAGGCTCCCCTCTCACGTTAATGACCATTTGTGTAGCCTGCCTGGCATGCCTGGGGAAGTGGGGTGGTCAGGAAGAAGGGGTGGAGGTCTGTTTTCCTGAAGCCATGTGTAAAATATGACCTTGGAAAAAATCTTCTCTCTCCACATCCACAATCATGCTGGGGTTCCTTGTGCTGGGGTCAGAGGAGTTCCATCTGGGGGTCTGTGCTGCGATGGTGGCAGGGAGGACGTCGGACCTTGTACACACTCCTCTTTCCTGCAGAAAAGACTTTTATGAAGTCTTCTGTTCACAATGTTCATCTGAACATTGAGGGAAAATTTTTCCAGATTATACTGAAAGATATAAAGTGGACTTTTAAAAAGGACTTCTGTTGCAATAAGATTTAGGGAATGTCATTCTGGAAACATTGGAGAACACAAATGAAATATTAATAAGAACATTTTTTGATGTTCCCTTAACGGACAAAGCATTTATAGATGATCCTTCATCTAACACATCGAGGAGAGAAAGAACACAGAGCTGGTTTCCACAGATAACCATTCATTTTTCCTTGCTACCTTGACAAACTTTGCAACAGTGCTTCAAAGCAGAGAATCCAGCGATTTGAGAGCTCTCTCTGAAGAGAGCAGAGCAAAGCATAGATTGTGCTTTGTATTCCTGAGAGACGTTGATGAAATAATTTAGGACAAGTCCTTTCTCATTTCCTTTTAGATGGTGGCCAAAAGACATTTCTCATTGGCTGCTGCAACATCTTTGTGCAGCTTTAATTCGAATTATGAAGTTTGGAGATTGCATTTCCTGGGTGGGTGGGGGGTGGGGGGTGGGAAACTTCATGCCCCAGGGAAGCTGTATTACTTCCCGGTACTGAAGTATGCGGTGCAATACAGCACTTCCAGTACCCTTAATAAAGTGCATCCCCAGGAAATTTGCAGGGGATCTCTATTTTATCACCAAAATTTTAAACTACTGAACTCCTGAGAGAAACTGTAGCAAAGGCATATCTGTTCTAACAAAAATATTTTGGATGTTTTAATGATAACAAGTTGCAGATTATATCCTTTTATTACTTAAAAAATGCTTTAGGGTTTCATATTCTTATGGACAAGAGGGGAAATAGCCAACCAAATGTAGTCATTTTCAAGAATGCCATGTTGTTTAACGCATACAGAGAAGTAGCTAATGGAAGAATTAATTACTTGGTGAAATGCTTAGTGCATCAGAATCAGAGAAGAGAATTGGCCCTAGGGAAGGGCCATGTCCACGGTATTGCGGGGACAGTACTAATTTACGATATTTATTTTCATCTAGGGTGTCAGAAAGTTTACAAGCAAACTGACAGTGTTTCACTTTGGCCCCTCTGTTGTGCCCTTTCACTATTAAATATACTCAAATGCCTCACAGTCTTGGTGTCAAATGAATACAGTCTCACTTAACTTTGGGTGTTTGTTAAATAATCTATCCATATATAGAGAGAGTTTGCACAGGCCTGGTGTCTCACTAGTTTATCAAAATACTTACTTGTCGCTTTTCATCATGATAGGGTTTAGTTAGTTTGAAAATAATTTAATCGTTGGTTCGGAGTATCTTTTTTTATTCTGATAGATTAAAAGAGATACATATACATATTATTTAGTATATATCTAATTTAATATATCTCCTATAATCATATATATATACAAACACATGTATGTATATAATTTAGTACATACATTTTTCTACTTTTGGACATTATACTGTTATTATCATCACGGACTAACTCAACATTGCTATAATCAAATGTGTAAATAGAGGAAATTAACCATTAAAGCTATTTCAGAGTTTTGTAGGGACTATTAGTTGTCGATGAGGACCATTAGTTGTCCATTTTTAATTTGTTGAGGTAATTCCATACTGCTTTTCACAGTGGCTGCACTAGTCTGCCTTCCCATCAATAGTGCACAAGGGTTCCCTTTACTCAGCATCCTCACCAGCTCTTGTTTGTTGATTTATTGATGACAGCCATTCTGACAGGTGTGAGATGGTATCTCATTGTGGTTTTAATTTGCATTTCTCT
This sequence comes from Glossophaga mutica, assembly GCA_039655065.1. NCBI lineage: Eukaryota > Metazoa > Chordata > Mammalia > Chiroptera > Phyllostomidae > Glossophaga > Glossophaga mutica. The sequence goes on from CM077308.1 coordinate 144,665,323, forward strand.
GATTATTAGTGACATTGAACATCTTTTCATATGTCTATTGGTTATGTGTTATGTGTATATCCCCTTTGGAGAAGTGTCTGTTCAGATCCTTTGCTCAGTTAAAAAAATTTTTGGGGGGTGTTGAGTTTTATAAGTTTTTTATAAATTTGGGATGTTAACCCTTTATCAGATGTATCATTAGAGAATATGTTCTCCCATTTGGTAGGTTGTTTTGTCATTTTGTTGATGGTTTCTTTTGATGTGCAAAAAGTTATTAATTTGATGTAGATTCATTTATTTTTTCTTTTGTTTCTCTTGCCCAAGGAGATATATCAGAAACAATGTTACTGCAAGAAATGTCCAAGCTTTTACTGCCTATGTTTTCTACTAGGATTTTTATGGTTTCAAGTCTAACATTTAAGACTTTAATCCAAGTTTACTCTTGTGTCTGGTATAAGAAGGTGGTCTAATTTTATATTTTTTGCATGTGTCTGTCCAATTGTCCTAACACCATTCATTGAATAGATTATCTTTACCCTATTGTATGTTCTTGCCTCCTTTGTCACATATTATTTGACTATAAAGGTGTGGGTTTTTTTCTGGGTTCTATATTCTCTTCCATTGATCTGCATGTCTGTTTTTATGCCAGTCTCATGCTGTTTTGATTACTATGGCCTTAGAGTGTAGTTTGATATCAGGTAGCATGATTTATCCAACTTAATTCTTCTTTCTCAGAATTGCTGTGGCTATTTCGGGGTCTTTTGTGATTTCATATAAATTTTTGGAGTATTTGTTCTAGTTCTACGACAAACATTAACACTTAATCAACTAGTTAGAAAATGAATGCATCTAATGTTAATCCTCTGATCATGCTGTTCATTAGATCTCTACTTTAATGTCTTTTTCCTTGCTTAGAGACTAAAAAAATTTCCGTGCTTTCAACCTTGTGTTGGCGTACCATTTCATAGCTGTAATAACTCATAGAACATTAATTCCTATAAATTATAATTAAATAGTTTTTCAGGCTTATTCTGTAATATAGTCATCTATAACTAACATGCAATTAAATTTAAATGAGTGGAATGGTAAATAAGTTTTAATATTCAAGTTATTTTAAGATTGGGGTATAACTTTTTATATTTCTCTAAAATCTTAGTATTCAGTCATTGATGGTTTTGCAAACCATGCTATTGTCTCAGACAATGGTTCATAATCAGAGGCGATTCTGGCCCCCTTCTCCAGGGGGTGTGCAGCAATGTCTGGAGAAATTTCTGCTGCTGTAACCATGAGGTGGTGTGATACTGGCACTTAATGAGTAGAGGACAGGGATGCTGCTAAACATTCTACAATGTGCAGGCCCGCCCTCTCCATCCCCGCCCCCAAGGATTATTTGGTCCAAAGGGCAAGCAGAGCAACAATTGAGAAGTCTTCATCTAAGACAACGTCTCTTCCTTTTTATGTGACATGAGTTGGGCAACTAAGAGGCATTAAATGACTAAAGTTACCAAGGAGTCCTAAAAGTTATTTCTTTGATTTTGGAACCAAGTAATATACTATTGGATAGTATGTGAATTTTAATTTAGTATCTTTGTCAGGGAGGAAAATATAGAAAATGGAGAAAAAAGAAAAACACAAATTAGTAACTTTGTTTTTCATTAAGAGATCATACTTGTTTTCAAGTGTAATTTTCCCAAGGTTCTTTGGGTCAGCTTGAGTAGATAGCTAAAGAGAAAAAAATTTCAGTGTAATTCTATTGTACATGACAGATTTTTCAAGTTTCTGCTGAAGAGATATAACTAAAAGAAACGTGTTGTAACACTGTTTCTTGAAACAAGAGTAGTTGTCAAGACTGAAAAGGTTATTTGATTAAATCTTATTCATCCTCAGAGTAATACAGATTTCCCATCTTTCCCCAAATAAAATTAATGGGTTTCTTCCCCTGCACCTCCCCCACCCAAGAACTCTTAAAGAGCAAAGTATATTTGAATTCCTCGGTTGCCCTACTTAATCATTATTAGTAGATACTTTAAATAATTTTTAAATTCACCCTTGCTGGTGTGGCTCAGTGGATTGAGCACCAGACTGTGAACCAAAGGATCGCAGTTCAATTCCCAGTAAGGACACATGTCTGGGTTGCTGGCCACATCCCCAGTAGGGGGTGCATGAGAGACAACACACATTGATGTTTCTGTCTCTCTTTCTCTCTCCCTTCCCTTCTCTAAAAATAAATAAATAAATTCTTTTTTTTTTTTTTTTTTTTTTTAATTTTTATTTTAATTGTTGATCTTGTACAGTTTTCTGTCTTTTATTCTCACCCCAACCCACCACCCCAGCCCTTCCCTCCCATTTCCACCCCCCCATAGTTTTTCTCCATGTGTCCTTTTTACTTGTTTCTGTAAATCCTTCCCCTTTTCCCCTGAAATTCCCTCCCCTCTCCCCTCTGGTGACTTTCAGCCTGTTCCCAATTTCTATGTCTTTGGTTATATTATGCTTGTTTCTTTGTTTTGTTGATTAGGTTCCTGTTAAAGGTGAGATCATATGGTATTTGTCTTTCAATGCCTGGCTTACTTCGCTTAGCATGATGCTCTCAAGTTCCATCCATGCCGTTGCATAGGGTATGAGCTCCTTCTTTCTTTCTGCTGCATAGAATTCCATTGTATAAATGTACCACAGTTTTTTGATCCATTCATTTACTGATGGGCATCTAGGTTGCTTCCAACACTTGGCTATTGTAAATTGTGCTGCTATAAACATAGGGATGCATAGTTTCTTTTGGATTGGTGTTTCAGGGTTCTTAGGATATAGTCCTAGCAATGGAATTGCTGGGTCAAAAGGTATATCCATTTTTAGTTTTTTAAGAAAAACCCATACTGTTTTCCATAGTGGTTGAACCAGTCTGCACTCCCACCAGCAGTGCAGTAGTGTCCCCTTTTCTCCACAACCTCTCCAACACTTGCTGTTTGTTGCTTTGTTTATGAGGGCCATTCTGACTGGTGTCAAGTGGTATCTCATTGTTGTTTTAATTTGCATCTCTCTGATAGCTAGCGATATCGAGCATTTTTTCATGTGTCTCTGGATCCTCTGTATGTCCTCCTTGGAGAGGTGTCTGCCCAAGTCCTTTGCCCATTTTTTAATTGGGTTGCTTGTCTTCTTAGAGTGGAGTCGTGTAAGTTCTTTGTATATTTTGGAGATTAAACCCTTATCTGAGATATCATTGGCAAATATGTTTTCCCACACAGTCGGTTCTCTTTTTATTTTAATACTGTTTTCCTTGGCCATGCAGAAGCTTTTTATTTTGATGAGATCCCATTTGTTTATTCTTTCCTTTATGTCCCTTGCTTTAGGGGACATATCAGTAAAAATGTTGCTGCGTGTAATATCTGAGATTTTCCTGCCTATGTTCTCTTCTAGGACTTTAATGGTGTTACGGCTTATGCTTAAGTCTTTTATCCACCTTGAATTTATTTTTGTGTATGGTGTAAGTTGGTGCTCGAGTTTCATTTTCTTGCACAAAGCTGTCCAGTTCTCCCAACACCACTTGTTGAAGAGGCTATTTTTACTCCATTTTATGTTGCTGCCCCCTTTGTCGAATATTAATTGACTATAGACACTAGGGTTTATTTCTGGGCTCTCTATTCTATTCCACTGGTCGACGTGCCTGTTTTTATGCCAGTACCAGGCTGTTTTGATTACAGTGGCCTTGTAATACATTTTGATATCAGGTATTGTGATCCCTCCTGCTTTGCTCTTCTTTCTCAAGATTGCTGCCGCTATTCTGGGTCGTTTATGGTTCCATATAAATTTTTGAAGAGTTTGTTCTATATCTGTGAAATATGCCATTGGTACTTTAATAGGTATTGCATTGAATCTGTAGATTGCTTTGGGAAGTATGGACATTTTGATGATGTTAATTCTTCCGATCCATGAACACGGTATGTGTTTCCATTTATTTGTGTCTTCCTTGATTTCTTTCTTCAGTGTTGTGTAGTTTTCTGCATACAGGTCTTTTACCTCCTTGGTTAGGTTTATTCCTAGGTACTTTATTTTTCTTTTTGCTATATCAAATGGTATTTTTTCCTTGATTTCTACTTCTGTTGTTTCATTGTTGGTATACAAAAATGCCTTTGATTTTTGGATATTGACTTTGTATCCGGCTGTTTGGCTAAATTCATTTATTAGGTCGAGCAGTTTTTTGGCCGAGACTATAGGATTTTCTATGTATACTAACATGTCATCTGCAAACAATGATAGTTTTGTTTCCTCCTTTCCAAGTTGGATGCCTTTTATTTCCTTTTCTTGTCTAATCGCTGTGGCTAATACTTCCAATACTATGTTGAATAGAAGTGGAGAGAGTGGGCAGCCTTGTCTTGTTCCTGATTTTAGTGGAAAAGAATTTAGTCTTTGCCCGTTGAGTATGATGCTGGCTGTAGGTTTCTCATATATAGCCTTTATTATGTTGAGGAATGCTCCCTCTATTCCCACTTTGCTGAGTGTTTTTATCATAAATGGGTGCTGTACCTTATCGAATGCTTTTTCCGCATCTATTGATATGATCATGTGATTTTTGTCTTTGCTTTTGTTTATGTGATGAATTACATTTACTGATTTGCGAATGTTGAACCATCCTTGCATCCCTGGGATGAATCCCACTTGGTCGTGGTGTATGATCTTTTTAATGTGTTGCTGGATGCGGTTTGCCAATATTTTGTTGAGGATTTTAGCATCTATGTTCATCAGCGATATTGGCCTGAAGTTCTCCTTCTTTGTTGTGTCTTTATCTGGTTTTGGGATTAGGATGATGCTGGCTTCATAAAAAGAGTTTGGGAGTCTTCCATCATTTTGGATTTTTTGGAATAGTCTGTGGAGAATAGGGGTTAGCTCTTCCTTAAATGTTTTGTAGAACTCTCCTGTGAAGCCATCTGGTCCAGGGCTTTTGTGCGTCGGGAGTGTTTTGATTACTGATTCAATTTCACCAGCCGTTATTGGTCTGTTCAGACTTTCTGTTTCTTTTTCATTGAGTTTTGGAAGGTTATATTTTTCCAGAAACCTGTCCATTTCACCTAGGTTTTCAAATTTCTTGGCATACAGTTCTTCATAGTAATTTCTTACAATCCTTTGTATTTCTGCAGTGTCGGTTGTAATATCTCCTCTTTCATTTCTGATTGTGTTTATTTGAGTCCTCTCTCTTTTTTTCTTGATGAGCCTGCTTAAAGGCTTGTCGATTTTGTTGATCTTTTCAAAGAACCAACTCCTGGATTCATTGATCTTTAGGATTGTGCTTTTATTCTCTATATCATTTAATTCTGCTCTTATCTTGGTTATTTCTTTCCTTCTACTTGCTCTGGGCTGTCTTTGTTGTTGTTCCTCGAGTTCTTGTAGGCGAAGGGTTAGGTTGTTTGTTTGAGATGTTTCTGTCTTTTTTAGATAGGCCTGTATCTCTATAAACTTCCCTCTGAGGACTGCCTTTGCTGTGTCCCATAAGTTTTGGGTCGATGTGAGTTCATTATCGTTTGTTTCCAGAAACTTTTTGATTTCCTCCCTAATTTCATTCTTGACCCATTCATTGTTTAATAGCATGCTATTCAATCTCCATGATTTTGAGGGTTTTGGGTTTTTCTCCTTGGGGTTGGTTTCTAGTTTCAGTCCCTTGTGGTCAGAGAAAATGCTTGGTATGATTTCAATTTTCTTGAATTTGTTGAGGCTTGATTTGTGTCCTATCATGTGGTCTATCTTTGAAAATGTTCCATGTGCATTTGAAAAGAAAGTGTATTTAGCTTCTTTGGGATGAAGGGCTCTATATATATCAGTTAAGTCCATTTCCTCTAGAGTGTTGTTCAGTGCCACAATATCTTTGTTGATATTTTGTTTGGAAGATCTGTCCATTTTTGACAGTGGGGTGTTAAAATCACCTACTATAATTGTGTTGCTGTCTATATCTTTCTTGAAGTCCTCTAAAATTTTCTTGATGTATTTAGGTGCTCCTCCGTTGGGTGCATATATATTTACAATATTTATGTCTTCTTGGTGGATTCTTCCCTTGAGTATTATGAAGTGGCCTTCTGGGTCTCTCTTTATGGCCCTTCTTTTGAAGTCTATTTTGTCTGATATGAGTATTGCTACCCCAGCTTTTTTTTCCTGACCATTTGCTTGGAAAATTTGTTTCCAGCCCTTCACTTTGAGCCTGTGTATGTCTTTTGTCCTGAGGTGGGTTTCTTGTAGGCAGCATATGTGTGGGTCATGCTTTCTTATCCATTCAGCTATTCTATGTCTTTTGATTGGGGCATTTAATCCATTTACATTTAAGGTTATTATTGATAGGTATTTATTCATTGCCATTTTCGTACCTGTGTTCCTCTGTCTCTTTCTCTCTCTGTCTTTTCCTTTCTTCCCTTAAAGCAGTCCCTTTAGTATCTCTTGCAGCATTGGTTTGGTAGAGGTGTATTCTTTTAGACTTCTTTTGTTTGGGAAGCTCCTTATTTGGCCTTCTATCTTGATTGAAAGCCTTGCTGGGTAAAGTAGTCTGGGTTGCAGGCCTTTGGTTCTCATTGCTTGGAATATTTCTTGCCATTCTCTTCTGGCTTGGAGCGTTTCCATTGAGAAGTCAGATGCTAACCTGATTGGGGCCCCCTTGTATGTTACTTCCTTTTTCTCCCTTGCTGCCTTTAAGATTCTCTCTTTGTCTTGGAGTTTTGCCATTTTAATTATGATGTGTCTTGAAGTGGGCCTGTTTGGGTTCCTTTTGATTGGGACTCTCTGTGTTTCCTGGATTTGTGTGGCTTTTTCTCTCACCAAATGAGGGAAGTTTTCCATCATTACTTTTTCAAACAGGTTTTCTATCCCTTGTTCTTGTTCTTCTCCTTCTGGTATTCCTATTATACGGATATTATTCCGTTTCATGTTGTCTTGCATTTCTCTTAAACCCTCTTCATTCTTTCTAAGCCTCTTTTCCTTATCTTGCTCATTCTGAGTATTTTTTTCTATTTTGTCCTCCAACTCGCTGATCCGATCTTCTGCTTCGTCGATTCTGCTTTTCATTCCTTCTACTGTGTTCTTCAGTTCAGAGATTGTGTTCTTCATTTCCTCTTGGCCCTTGTTGATAGTTTCTATTTCCTTTTTCATGTTGATATAGTTTGCCGTGAGTTCATCATAACTTCCCTGTAGTTTATGGTAGCTCATTGAGAGCTCATTGAGCTTCCTGACAACCATTGCTTTGAACTCGATATCTGATAGTTGAGTTGCCTCTGTTTCATTTAGCATTCTTTCTTGAGCTTCCTCCTTTCCTTTCATTTGGGGATTGTTCTTTTGTCTTCCCATTGTTTGTAAGACTCTTGTTGTTAGCCTCAACTTCTTATATTGATCTGTTCTGGCTCCCTGGGTTTGTGGTATGACCTTCTGTGGTAGAATATCTGTGAGATTCAATGGTGGATTCTCCTTCGGATATCCTGTTGTTCACTGCTTCCACTGACTCATCAGCTGGAATACCCTCTTTTGGGGGCCAACTCTGGATCTACCCCCGCCACAGTTCCAGGCTTGCTTGTTTGTTTGTTTTGTCTCACTCGTGTGTATTTACAAACAGAAGAGGGGGGAAAATGAAAAAAAGAAGAAAGGGGAAACAAGAGGAAGGTAGAAAAGATAGAAATTGATGAGAAAGGAAGAGGGGATAAGAGAAGAAGGAATTCAAGGAAGGCAAAAGGAGTTGGGGAGTAAAGAAGAAGATATAAACAATGGAGAAGGAGTAGTTAAAAACTCATATAGATATACAGGCTTACAAACAAAAAGATACTAACAAACTGGCAAAACAAAAAAGAGACACGCACACAGACACCCCCACACAAATATAAGCAGCCAAAGGGGGGAAAAAGAAAAAAAAAAAGAAAAAAAAAAAAAAAAAAAAACAAGCAAAGCACAACAAAATATTTAAAAAAATAAAAATATATTAAAGAAATAAAAAAATTAAAAATTATTAATTAAAAAAAAAAAAAAGAAAAGAAAAGGAAAAAAAAAAAAAAAAAAAAAAAAAAAACCCTCTTGTTGTTTTCAAACTTGCCAGCCGGTTTTTTTCAGGTCTTGCTGGCTGCAATGGCGGAGGGGTGATCTTATTGCTTTTCTCTGTGTTCAGAACTCAGTCCTCACTGTGCTATGTATCCCAGCGTTAGTGGGCACCTCTCCCCACAGGGTTTCCAGCGTGTGATCTGAACTTCCTGATGTGTGCGCACTTCTCCGAGGTTATGGGTGTGAGCTAGGTTCTCCAGACGTGCACAGCCGCCTGCCTTTGTCCCTGGGAGGCTTTCAGTGTTCGGGCACAGCTGCCTGCATTCGGATCTGAGAGAGGCCTGTGTTCCAGCTGCTATCCGGCGCCTGCACCTTGGGTCTGAGCTGTCCGCCTTGCGAACCCGCTGGTGAACTGGCACCTCTGGCTCCACAGCTGTCTCCAGTGGCCTGCGCCTATGTTTTCGCGAGTGTCCACTAGCCCGAGACCGTGTGCGGTCCCCTGAGGGTGTCTATTTTCATTCAGCTGTCTCACTTCGCCCGCGCCTCTGTCTCTCTTGGGGTGCCTATGCTTTCGTAGTCGCGCGGCGACCACGAAAACTCGGTTCAAAGTCGCGCAGTGACCTGGTGGGGTGCACCCACTTTCGCTCCCTCGCAGGGCACCCACTTTTGCTCGGGCGCAGTCGCGCGGTGGCCCCTGAGATCTCCCAGCCGGTTCAGCGGCTGACCCAGCTCCCTCCCCAGGGCCCTGGGGCAGGCTTGGCGGAGCGCCGAGCCGGGGCCTTGGCCGCCCCGTTCTCCGCGCGCTGGAACCCTGGGCTCTTATTGTTCCGAAGAGCTCTCCTTACCGCTTGTTTTTCAGTGTCCGCTACAATTTCCGACCTCTTATTCTCCAATATGCTGTATTACTGTTCCGTGTCTGTTCTGATCTTTACGTAGATTGATCTGGTTTTTCTCCCGTGTGTAGAGGGGGAGTAGGGTCTGCTCCCTCCTACCACGCCGCCATCTTCCTAAAATGTAAATAAATAAATTCTTAAAAATAATTTTTAAGTTGTGCTTTTAAAACACTCTGGTGAATCTTGAGATAAATGCTATTCAGATACACAATATTAAAGCTCAATTTACTCATAGGTAAAACTAATTCAATAGAATACATGGTCCATGGAGGCAGGGACCTGGGCTGCCACAAAATTTGCTCCAGGCCCCACACCTGGGACACTCCATTGCACATCCGGTGACTTCAGGAACTATTGGTGAAATCAACACCCTTACACCAGCTTTGCCAGTCTGTGGACTCTCCAGGAAATGTGCCTGTATTTAAGCAAGTAAAACATGCATTCTGCAGAGGTTACTTAAAATAAGAAGCAGTATCAAAGAATCTACAAATTTTGCTATATAAGCCAAAAGCCTAGAATAAGCAAATCTAGGGTAGTGATGAGTCTAATCCAAAGATTGTTAAGTGCGTGTAGTTTCTGTTTGCTTTTTGAGAAACTTTTTCTTGCTTTCTTTACCCAGAAATATTGGGCAGGTTATAAGCCAGAGACATTAGTGCAGTGACAATGAAGTGAATAGCTTAGATGGCCTTTGCCACAACACTCGCCGTCTTGTGTGTCCTGTATCGTGTTAGCTGCCACCACCCTGACATTTGCACAAAACAAAGTCTCACCCAAACTAGAAGTTCTCCAATTCCTTCAATGGTATTTTATCCACTTGAGAATTTATTCCTTTGTCTCTTTTAAAACTTGTATTTATGTACTCACTTTTGAAGTACATTTCATTTACTTATTTTTCCACCTACATAAATTAACCAAAGTGGATTAGAACATCTTCATCTTCATCTGAAATGAGTGGATGGATGATACTTTCACTCCTGAAGTTGTAACTTTTACCTGTGTACTGATGAGTCAGAATTGACTCTGGTCGAGTCCCCTCATGCAGCTCCAATCCTCTGTCCCTAACTTTCTATTGGGAAGCTCTATTTGGGTCTCCATTGGTCCCCAATTATATTTGCATTAAAGTAAATTCACTGTATTGTCCCCTCTCAAACCTGATTTTCTGCCTCTACTTTTCACCTAAGTGAATTGATTTTCCCAGTTTCTTTCAGTGATAAAGTCCCTTAATCATAATTCAATATTATCCACTATTCGATCATATCCACTATTCAACTTTGTCTCTCATCAAATTATAACTTTGATCACTAATAAATAGATTAAATTTTTTATAACTCATTCTTATGTTCTCATGTTGATTACTTATGATGTAAGGTTAGCAGTTCACCATTTTAAATAAAATTAGGGAAATATTGGCTGTCAGTAAAAAGATCTCTTAGATCTGTAAGATTGGTTCATGAATCTTTATTTGCTACTATGAGGAAGGTTATATGAAAGTTAAAATTCAGTGAGGCTACTTTTAATTGAAAATCATTGAGAACTAAATATAGTCAATAATCATACTTAACATTGGTCCAGGGTAGTTACCCATTAATTTTTAAATTGTAATACACTCTGAGAATTACAGAGAAAAATTAGTTTAATCAACTTTACAGATTCAGAAAGGTAAGTTCATAAAGGCTGAGTCATACAACAAATTGAGAGGAAGAACTAGAATTCAATTTATAATTATAGATTTCCAACTCAGTGTCTCTTCTACTAAATACCATTCCTTCCTATCTTTGAAAAGATGTACTTAGTAGGAAATTGTACTCGGATTCATTTTATTTTTAATTCAGTTCTTTGAATATGCCATGCTCCTTTCTGTCTCAAAGCCTTTTGCATATGACATTTCCCCAGTTGGGATGTTCTCAGCTTTTTTCCTGCTTCGTTTCCCTTTTAGCTTATGGACTGCCTTCATCTTTAGGTCCCGGGTTTAGCATCACTTCTTCAGGGAAGCCTTCGCTTACAGTTTTATTAACTCAAATGCTTGCTATGGATATCTGTATTTTTTCAAAACCATGCCACAGTGTTCTGTTTTTCAATTTGTGTGTGTGATTATTTGTTTAATGACTTTGTTTCGCAGTAGCCTATAAGCACTGTGAGAGCCGGGCTGTGAGTTGATTTTGTTCTCCACTGCTTAGGGAACAGGATGCCCGGCACCTAATAAAATATTAAATTTATAAAGGAATATGGCCCTTGAATAAAGTAAGAGATTACTCTAAGGAAAATTGTAGAAGAGAAAAACTAAAAAGAAAGAAGAAAACATAAAGAGGGAGTGTTTCTTACGGGCGAGTATTAGCTCCTAAAAGTCCGGAGACTAGAGAGGAAATCCATGAACCACCTCCACTGAAATGTCCTTAAACTTGGAGATGGATTTTATAACTGTTTTATGTTACTTACATTACTCGGCAACAGTAAGCATTAAAGTATGCTTACCATAAGCTTCATGATCCCGCATTTGCCTGAAGATTGTGATCACTACTTTCTAAATAATGGGTGTCTCTGGGTGTAGGGCATTATATGAGGCATTTTACGGAAACTAGAGAAAACACCATCCTTATTAAGTTGTTCTGAGTTACTGCTTTTATGGTTGAAATATTTTGTTAAACACTTGCAATGGACACCATCTGCTAGAAAAAGGAAAGCAGAGAGTATTGAACAACACAAATCTTTATCAACCATGGAATAAAATAGAGTTTATTTATGCAGTAGGGTGCTATGTAGCAATGAGAATGACTGGACAAAACCACACACATGCGTACATGGATACATTTCATAAACGTGATATTGGCTCAAGAAGCCAGACATAAGAAAGAATACATGGGTTAATTCAATTTAGAGAAAATGTTAAAAATAAGCAAAATTAAGCAATGGTATTAAAGGTCAAGATAGTAGTTACCTTTGGGAGAGGGAATGACTGGTGGGCAGACAGTGGCAGCTTCTAGGGTGCCTGTAACATTCTACTTGTTGTTGATCTGGGTGGCATTTACACAGGTGGGTTCACTCTGAAAATACCTCTTTTATGATTTGTGTACTTTTCCCTATGTACCCTATTTCAATAAACACGTTTATTAAACAAATGAAAGCTTCAAGTTGTATGCACCCATTTGTATGTTGATTGGAAAGGGCCCATAAAAGGGAGGGAGAAGAAAATTTGATGGGAAGCTGCCCTGAGGAGGTGAGTGTGATGGGCTAAGGACACAGATGGGAGGGACAGCCACCTCCTCTGGGACAGAAGGGAAGGTGATGCACATTTTTACAAAGGGTTGGAGAATGTTTTGGATGAGGCAGCAAGGTCTCTCCCCCCCCCCCCCCCCCCGTTAAGCAGGTACTTTTTTAAATTGTATTTTTTTCCCATTACCATTTATCCCCCTTATACTGTCTTCCACCTACACCCACCCAACTCCCCCCTGCAATCACCACACCGTTGTCCCGTCCTTGAGTTCTTTTTCTTCTCTGCTTGATCCCTCCTCTGCTCCCCCAAACCCCACCAGAGCTGTCAGCCTGCTCCCTATGAGGCTGTCTCTATTTTGCTTGTTTGTTCAGTTTTCTTAAAGTCTTTAATCCTAAACTTTTCTCTCTCTTCTTTTTTCTTTCTCCCCTCCCCTCCCCTCCCCTCCCCTCCCCTCCCCTCCCCTCCCCTCCCCTCCCCTCCCCTTCCTTCTCCTCCCCTCCCCTCCCCTTCCCTCTCCTCCCCTCCCCTCCCCTTCCCTCCTCTACTCTCCCCTCCCCTTCCCTCCTCTACTCCCCCCTCCCCTCCCCTTCCCTCCTCTACTCTCCCCTCTCCTCCCCTCCCCCCTTCTACATCTGCACCCTTTTGGGTAGTTCGAATTTGTCAGAAGGATTGCAAAGTATAGCTTTAATTTGACATTACAAGTGTTGAGGCCAAGTTTTGAAAAGATCTCCCAAGTGTTTTCTTCTTGGTTCAGCCAACCTTAGGTGGATTAGTAACTAAGACAGATTATGTTTTCTTTTTCTCTTCCTTCTGTGCATGTGAGAATAGAGATTTGATTGGGAGTTCTGGTGTGGGCACTTATAACAAGATTAAGGGCAGAATAAAAATACCCTCTGTGTGTAATTAAAAGATAATAAGGCTCTAATTCATACTAAAAGCAATTTATTATGTTCTAATACTTGATTATCTCCTTTGGAGAGAATGAGCACTCCAGCCTACTGTGTTCCCATCCTTGCTCAGACTTGCCGGGAGTCACTGCCTCACAGTCACTACTGAATTATCCTCATAATAGCTTCAATTTTCCACTTAGCTGGAGTTATGGAGGCTTTATCTTTCAGAATTGGACCAAATTAGGCAGAGTTCTTTGGAATGACTACACAACATTGTGTACAGAAAGTTTAAGGACAAGGTTTGCAGCGGAAATGAAGGTAATGTCTTCAGAATTGTAGCTCTATGGTCGGTTGAAATTTCTGAAAGTTTTTGGCTGGCACAGGAGCATTAGACTGTATTTGTGTGGGGATGTCTTTTCTTTAAGGGATTTATAGGTCATCTTCCTTTCTGACCAGTTCCCTCTCAACTAGTGCAGAGTGAGGTTGTGCAGATGGATTCACAGAGCCTTAGATGAAGTCACTGAAGGTTAGCAGTGGGAAGAAAATAGTATCCTAACTTATCCCAGTCCTTATGGCTCCGAGATTTATTTGGAAATGACACAAGTTATTTTCATAGTATTTCTTTCTCTCATCAAGGGAACCTAATTTTTTTCCTTTCTGATAAAACACATGATATAACCAGACATACCTAGACACATGTGCCCATAACAAATTTTATACAACTTTTTAGGTGCAATTTACATTTTGTATCTGTGTGAATGCTTCCAGTGTCACTGTAGTGTAAACCTTAGTTGCCTTCTTTTGTGACCATAGAAAATGTACACACTCTCTACCATGCCACTCATTGATTCACAATATAACTGGTTTATTGCATGTATTTGTCCCATCTCCAATTGGATTAAACTTCTCTGAAGATAAACATCATGCATTATGTTTCTGATCTGTAAACAGTTACTCAGTAAATGATTTCTATTTTTTATGATTTCTTTAAAAAAGTTCAACAACCTTGTTAATATTAAGAAAGAAATATACATCCTCAAGTCAATTTCATCAAATTTCAGACTTATATATTTTTACAATGTCACTTCTTGTTTGAAGTCCACAAGAAAAATGAGATAATAATCCACAGTTGAAATGCAAACCTCAGTTGCAGTCAGGATGATGAAATAAAGACAAGTAGAGGGAGTTATGAATAGCTTGGCCATTTAGGTATGGAAATCTTTTTTTCTCAATTATTTAACACATCACCACACACAGCTGCTAATGTGCCAGAACTTGGGTTTGCACCTTTGGTGTGATGGAACTAATTTTGCTAAAAATATCTTGACTCAACGATTGTGTAACTTTAAAACCAAATATTACTTTTATGGAGTTTTAGCTATTTCCTTTCTCTTTTTTCTCATTTTTAAGTTATAATATTTTATTGTATTTTTTCCATTACCATTTAGTTCCCTTGCACCCACCTCCCTCCAGCATTCACCACACTGTTATCCATGCTCAGGAGTCCTTTTTCCTTTTTGCTCAATCCCTCCATCCCCTCCTCTCATCCACATAAGCTGTCATCCAACGAGTCTTTCTTTATTTTCTTAGTTTACAGATGCGGGGGGGCCCTGTCCTGGGCGCCAGATGTGGGGGGGCTCTGCCCGCAGTTCAGTTTGTTCATTAGATTCCACACACGAGTGAAATCATATGGTATTTGTTTTTCTCTGACTTATTTCATGTAGCATAATGTTCTCCATGTCCATCCATGTGGTCACAAAGAGTAAAATTTTCTTCTTTTTTACAACTGAGTAGTATTGCATTATGTAAATGTCCAATAGTTGTTTTATCCACTCATCTACTGATGGACGCTTAAGCTGCTCCCATATCTTGCTGACTGTAAATAATGCTGCAATGAACATAGGGTTGCATTATGTTCTTTTGAATTAGTATTTTGGATTCCTTTGGATATATTCCCAGAAGTAGAATAGCTGGGTCAAAAGGCAGATCTGTTTTAATATTTTTATTATTTTTTAAATTTATCTTTGATTTAATCTTTATTGTGGTTTTTTCATTGCCTTTTAGTTCCCTTATATCCTCCTCCCCACAGCTTGTGGTATCTCCATGCTGCTTTCCACAGTGGCTGCACCAATCCGCATGGCCACAAACAGGTATGAGGATTCCTTTTTCTCCACATCCTTGCCAGCACTTGTTGTTTGTGGATTTATTGTTGTTTATGATGGCCATTTGACAGGTATGAGATGATATCTTACTGTGGTTCTAATTTGCATTTCTCTGATGGCCAGTGATGTTGAGCATCTTTTCATATGCCTATGGGCCCTCTGTATGTTTTCTTTTGAGAAGTGTCTATGCAGGTCCTTTGCCCATTTTTAATTGGTTAGTTTGTTTCCCCAAAGCAATTTATAGATTCAACACAATTCCTATCAAGATCCCCATGACATTATTTCACAGAACTAGAACAAGTATTTCAAAAATTTGTATGGAACTACAAAGGCCCCACTTAGCAACAGTGATTCTGAGAAAGAATAAAGCTGGAGGAATCACATTCCCTAATATCAAACTATACTACAAGACCATAGTAATCAAAACAGCATGGTTTTGGCATAAAAACAGACACAAAGATCAATGGAACAGAATAGAGAGCCCAGAAATAAACCCACACCTTTATAGTCAATTAGTATTCTATATAAGCAGCAAGCACATACAATGGATTAAAATTAGTTTGTTCAATAAGTGGTATTGGGAAAATTGGACAGATACATGCAGAAAAATGAAACTAGAACACCTTCTTACACCACACACAAGAATAAATTCAAAATGGATTAAAGACTTAAAGGTTAGACCTGAAACCATAAAAATTGTAGAAGAAAACATAGGCAGCAAAATCTTGGACATTGCTCATAGCAGTATTTTATTGGATATATCTCCCTGGGTAAGGGAAACAAAAGAAAAAGTAAACAAATGGGACTACATCACACTGAAAAGTTTTTGCACAGCAAAGGAAAACATCAATAAAATAAAAAGACAACCCCTAGAATGGGAGAACATATTCACTAATACATCTGGTAAGGGGTTAATAACCAAAATTTTTAAAGGCCTTACAAAACTCAACATCAAAAATAATCTTTTGATTTTCAAAATATTGGAATAAAAACAATGGCAACGAAACATCAATGGAAGCTATTTGTTATAATGATGAGTGGAAGTTAGTTGTAGTTATACCACTAGCAGGAGTAAAAAATAAATTACCCCCTGAACAAAGGTCCCCTCTTTGAGAGTACAAGTACAGGAATCAAGGTGAACCTTACTGTATGGGGGATCTTGGCGCTGCAGAATCAAAAGAAAAAGGTTTGAAAATTTATGTGACCAGAGATGACCAGCTTCAGAAGACACAAATTCTGGGGTGCCAGGAAGTAATTTAGAAAGAAATATGGGAGCAAACAGATATGAAAAATAAGTGCCATAAATAAAAGAGTATTTACTGAGTCATAGGGAATATAACCATCCCCTAAAGGTACATGTTTTAAAGAAGCTCAACTTTTCTGTACTAACAGAACAGGATGATCTTTATTAAAGAAACCTTTAATCCATGCCAAACCGTCACTTCAACCTCTTTCCATGGAGAAACACCTGTTATTTATGGTTAGGAAAAATTCAAAACACTTAAAATTGAACATAAAATGTCAAAAAACACCCACATGAAGCTACTTTAAGAGGGAAATTAGAAGTGAAAATCAAAGTTTTTCATAAGGGAAAGATATTTCTTCTTTTTTACACAATTAGGGAAACAACCACAAAGCAGAGGACAACTGAAATACATTTCAACACTCATTAAATATCATTAAATAAGTAGTTTTACATATGAAAGAGCACTGAATCAGAAATTGAAAAACAAACTTAGAATGGAAATGAACAAAAACAGAAAAAGAGAAGATGTGAGAAATGTTGATCAAGTAAGCTCAGAAAAAATGTGCAAAAAACTTAGAAAATCATTTCAGAAATGAAGACAAAATTACTACTTACTCAAGACAGGATAGATGTATTGAAAACATGGAGAGCCATGAGAATAATCAACAGTAGAAAAAAACAAATAAAAAAGGTAAGTGGCTGGGAAAGAATTAGCTATAGAAGATAAGCAAGGAGAATCCAACATACATGTGATTATGGTCCCCATGGAAGTAAAAAAGAAAATAATATAATGGAACTTTAAAACTATAATTCAAAAAATTATGGAAATTAAAAATATGCTTACATTTACATATCAGAAAGGCCTACTTACTGTGTACCCAGAAAATTGACCATAAATTGTCACCTCTGAGACATATCATAGGAAAACTATTAGACTTAAGGAAAATTCCAGAGATTGGCAAAAAGACAGTCATTTACAAAACCCAAGAAAAAATATAATCTAAGGATTTGATATTCTTTGAAGTTATTCTTCAAGTGGCAAGGCTATAGAAAAATAATTCTAAGCATAAGGAACTTAAGAAATACCGAACTTCTAAACCTTCCTGTGGAACCTACCAGATGATTCATTAAACCAAGAGATGATTGAACATTTAATATATTTATTGTAATCTAAGAGCAAAAGAAAGGTGTGGCAAGGGGGAAGGTGGCAGTATGTGAATGTTTAATGTTCTCATAACACAGAATTGACACAACTAAAACACAAAAAAGTGAGGATGAACGAGAAAGGGCAAAGTAGAATAAGCTAATTAATTATCGTATAGGTAATAGGAGGGATTAAAGTCATAGTCATTTTGATTTGCATTTCCATAATAGCTAGTGAATTTGAGCTTCTTTTCATCTATCTGTGGGCCACTTGCATGTCTTCTTGGGAGAAATGTCTGTTCCAGTCCTCTGCCCATTTTTTAATTGGATTGTTTGTTTGGTGTTGAGTTGTATGCGCTTTTTATGTATTTTGGATATTAACCCCTTGTTGGAGCTGTTGTTTGAAAATATTTTCTCCCATTTGGTTGGTTGCCTTTTTGTTTTGTTGGTGGTATACTATAGTGAGATACCACCTCACACCTGTTAGAATGGCTATTACCAACAAGATAAGTAAAATAAGTGTTGGAGAGGTTGTGAAGAAAAAAGGAATCCTCATTCACTTCTGCTGGGAGTATAAACTGGTACAGCCACTATGGAAAACAGTAGGGAATTTCCTCAGAAATTTAAGGATAGAGTAACCCTATGATCCAGTAACCCTGCTTCTATCAGAAAAATATGAAAACATATATTTGCAAAAATATGCACCTTAATGTGCATTATAGCTTTATTCACAGTAGGGAAGACGTGGAAAAACCCAAGGGTCCTTCAACAGATGATTGGATAAAGGAGATGTGGTGCATATATGCACAGTGGAACACGACTTGGCCATGAGAAAAGATGAACTATTGCTATTTGCGACAACATGGGTGGACCTTGATGATGTCATACTGAGCGAAATGTCTGACAGAAAAAGTTAAGAATTATATAATTTCACTGCTATGTGGGATATAAAACTGAAAGCAACAAATGAACAAACAAAACAACAAACAAAACTCACAGACACAGACAACAGTATGGTGGTTACTAGTGGGAAGGGGTGGGGTATTAGTAAAGTATAAAGGGGGTCAAATATGTGGTGATGGGAGAAGATTTGACTCTGGGCGGGGGCACACAGTGCAATATACAGATCATGGATCATAGAAATGTACACTTGGAACCTATATAATCTTTTTTTTTTTTTTTTTACGAATGTCACCATATCACCATACTTAATTTAATAAAAAATAAAAATAACAAAAAAATAATAAAAATAAAGTTATAGTAGGTTAAGTAAGGGAAAGGGGGCCTAGGAACATGATAAAATATATTGGTATAAAGGTCACCATTAGAACAACAATAGGACATCTTCTAAATACACAAATGGAATACCTAGAAGAATTAGCAGAAACATATTAAATATAATACAAAATAATATGGGGTAGAGACTACACATTTTAGTTATATCTTTAAATGTAACAGGGCTAAACTCACCAATTGAAAGGAAAATATTTTCAGATTAGTTCACAAAAAATATCTAAATTTATATATGACCATTGTACTATTTACAACATGGTGTATTGGACATTCTTTAAAAAAGAATATGGGTTTCTATGCACTGATCTGGACATCTTACATTTTTTTAAGTGCAGAACATTGAAAAGAATGTATGTAGTATGCTAGTTTATGATTTTCCGTGTATTTTCCTCCCACTTCCAACTTAGTATTTGAAATTGTTCACTAACAAATCACCAAGGGCTTTAAGATGGTGACTAGAGAAATTTACATTTAAACAATTAAGGGCCATTAAAACTTGAATCTCAAAAAATGCCATCTTAGAAAGGCTGTAAATCAGTGAGAGTATAGTATTCAATTTTCAAAAATGTACTTGGGCACAAATGTTTTGAGGAACACATGTATTACATGGAAGATACCTGTGTCTGATTTGGGCAGATGTTTCTTAGATGAATTTGTTAATAAGTCAGATGGTTATTACATCTACTGATCAAGCTATAAAAAATATGGCAAGATGGTCAATTAGAAAACACTATCCTTCCTTTATAACAAATGAGCATATCTGTGGCAAGTATGATAGCTTGGATAATTCTACTTCTATCCAAACTCTTTCTAGTATTTCTTTCCATAGCACACATATTGGAGAGCTTAAAACGTTTCTCAGGTGTCATGGGGGTTCAGGTTCTGGATTTAGGTTCCACCAATCAGATGCACACATAGAACTGAGAATTCAGAACTGAATCGAGTGGAGGGAGAGGCAGTGGTGTGCTGGGATCCGTTCTGCTGACATGGCTCCTGATGAGTGAGTGACATGACATCGGAGTTAGCAGCTTTGGCAGCAGCATCTGGACATCTGGATTGTGACTGAGGTGGTGTGATGCCGCATCCAGCTGTTAGCAGAGTGACTTCAAAACTCTGTAATTTCCTAGCAACAGCAGAGATAGCTGCTTTCCTGGTGGGCCAGTTCTGGGGTGTACTGTGAGTCAACCTTGGAACATAAAAACATTTAATTATCTAAGTCTTTTTATTCTTGGAATAGCTGGAAGTATTTTCCTTTTTCTAAAACTGTATCCCAACTGATAAAATATCCTAAGGAAAAGACCTTGAAAATTTCATGTGTTTTTTTAAAGATTGTATTTATTTATTTTTAGAGAGAGGGGAAGGGAGGGAGAAAGAAAGGGAGAGAAACATCAATTGCGGTTGCCTCTCATGGACCCCCTACTGGGGACCTGGCCTGCAACCCAAGTATGTGTTCCTAGCCTGGGAATCGAACTGGTGACCCTTTGGTTTGCAGGCTGATGTTCAATCCACTGAACCACACCAGCCAGGGCTGATGTGTTCTCTTGAAGTTCCCTAGCCATGGAATTTATAATAAAACACCCTGAACAATATATTAAACTCACTACTAGCTAGCCACCTTCAATGTGCTGAGTAACCTGACTATTCCTCCAGTCCCCTATGGCATGGTCATTAGAGAATCTTAATCCCAAATCCATCATCTCCCTCCTATGTTGCTCCTACCTCTTATATTTTGTTCACTATTTTTCAATGATTATAGTAGCTACTGCCATATCAATCAAAGCAAGCCACCTCTTGATTCTGCAACCTACATTACAGGAAGATGATTTAAGCTCTGTTAGGAAATGTTAGCACCAGACACAGGTCTGTCATCTTGGAATGTACGGCTCAGGGTAAAGACAAATAGGGCCATCTCTATACATAAGGTTCTTTGCCTTGGAGTTTTGTGGTCAGGCAGAGGAGCTAGAAGCTTTGCTTTCAAACGGATCCTCTTCCTAGCTCTTCACTGTTCCCGTTTCCTGGGGAAGGTGAGTTCTTGGACTGGCCTTGGAAAAAGAGGATCATATTCCATTACAAGAGTCAATGGTTTATCTATACTAAGACCCGATAGACACAAGGAGTTTGTTTACAGGAGAACTTTGCCTAAGCCAAACCTGGAGTATGAAAAAATAATTTAGGTTGGTTTCAAGGTAAAGGAATCATAAGGTAAAGGCAGAGAAAGTGATGGATTGCCTGACACGTGCTTGTCACAGCAAGACTGGAAGGTTATTTAGGAATGGAAAGGTAAAAAATCTTTAAAAGGAGCTATGTGTGTTTACCTACCGAGGCCATGTTTATTTTTGTCTTGGACCTTTGCAGTAACTTCAAGGGAAATTCTTCCCAACAGCTTTATGCAGCTGGTTCCTCTACTGTCAGAGGTGGTACTGGAAAATAATTATGAATGTGAACCCTGGAGACAGACTTCCCCCAAATCCCAATTTTACCTGCCAGCATATCTGCAACCTAGGCCATAGGATTCATGCCTTCGCTGTGTCTCACTTACCACAAATGCAAATGAGAGTACTCACAGCACTTTTCTGAGAGTGTTGTCAGGAGCTTGACATGGGTAATTAACTACGTGTAAAGCAGTCAGAATGGTGTATAAATGCATGATATAAATGTGAGCTATTATTATCACTCAGGTCTTGGTTCCCTTCTCAGAGGCCCTCAATGTAATTACCTCTAAGAAGTGATCCTCTGTTGTTACTATCTGTCATGGTATCCTTAGTTATTGTCTTCTCAATGCCATATGAAATTTTATTAAAATATCTATTCTCCCTATATACACATACAAATAATGTTCAAACTGAGGGTACCCATTTGTAGGTTGTAAACTCAATGTAATAGAACATGTATAAAAAATGAAACAAATAGAATATAAAATAATTTAGTTTGCTTTTAAGTACAATTTGTAAATGCTACTTTGTAAAACTTTTGGTTCAGTCACTTAAATATGTTTTTTCTAGGGTCACGAGGGATAAGTGTTTCCTATTGTTGGTCACAGTCAATAAGTCTGAAAACCAGCACACTAGAATGAAGGTCTCGGAGAGCAGGAACCTTTTATGTTTTTGTTCATCGAAGTATCCCCAGCATATTAAAGGGTGCCTGGCACAGAGAATGTGCATTAAAAAGGTTTCTGACTGAATGAAAATAAAATGGGAGAGAGGGCTTGGAATTGCTGAATTCATTGTTTAACAAGTTTTTTTCAGGGATTATTATGAATCAGGCCCCATGATGGCACTGTGGATACGGAGATTTAAAAACAAAACAAAACAAAAAAAGTTTTTTCTCACTCACTATATTTTTGAAGGGAAGGTTAGTGACCTATCCACATAAGTAATATATAATATACCCCATAGCACCTAGTACAATGAATAGGTTGTGTGCTCAGTAGTTTATTCATGTATGAATTAAGTGAATAGTTAACCCAAGGTGGCAGGATTAACTTAATTCTTTAACAATTGTTCAACTACCTGCCTTGCTAAGGTTAATGGGCCTTCTAAAAGTAAAGTTTTACTTTTCATGACAATTTAATGATGACTTGACTTATTTACCATTTTTTCTTTTATTTATATGACTGCTCTTCCAAGATGAAAATTTCTAATAGAAACGGATAAAGGCAGACATTTCAGGCATCTAAACATCAAGCCATTTGGAATGCTTGCAAGGAAATACGATCCCTCCGAGCCTATCTAACCTGACCTTTCTTAACCTTGCCACTTTGACATTTTGGCCTGGGTAATTCTTTGTTGAGGAGCTGTCCTGTGCATTGTAGGATGTGTAGCCGCGTTTGTGGCTGCTATGAGTAGATGCCCATAGTCCTCCCTCCTACCTCCTGGCGCTTAGAAATTGCTCCCCAATGAGAACCACCTATCTAACCAACTAGTCATTTTTAAAGTAGTTTTTCTCCCAAAGGTGAAAAGTAATAGTAATCTCCCTTCTGATTTTTTTCCTCATTGATCAAGCAAAAAGAACATTTCCTAACCCTCTTTTCTTATTTATTAAAATACAAATATAGTCCTGGCTGGTGTGGCTCAGTTGGTTGGAGCATCGTCTTGTAGAAAGAAAGGCTGTGGTTTCTATTCCCGGTCAGGGTACATAACCAGGTTGTGGGTTTGATTCCCAGCGTGCGTGCGTGCAAGAAGGCAACCCATCAGTGTTTCTCTCTCTCATCAATGTTTCTCTCCGTCTCTCTTTCTCTCTCTTTAAAACAAATGAAAACAAATGTCCTTGGGTGAGGATAAAAGTAAAAAAAAAAAATAAATGAATGAATGAAAAAATGTATATATTTGGAGGAAAGTTGGAAAAATCAAGTGGAGTTATTATCACTGTAATTCAAGCCTCATCAATTATGTACTCAGTTCATTCACCTAATACTTATACTCTTTTCTACGCTGGGATCAAAGTAGGAGGATGGCTTACTTTTTAATATTTGATTTGACTGTTTCTGCATTTAAAAGACTTAAGTCAATTGTTAACAGTTAATCGGCATTGAAAGAATATGAGCCGCCTTTGTACCTCTACAGCGACTACTGAGAGGCCCAGGGAATGGCAAAGCATAACTCAGCCTTTCAGTTAAAATATTACCGCACTTGACTTGAAAGCAAGATGTTGAGTGGGCACTGCTATGTTCCAAGCACTATGTTTAGGTGCTAGGAATATAGTGACACTTTTGAAAAGAGCCTGGGCCAGGGAAAGGAAGTATGGGTTGGAAAAGAGCCACCGCTTCCTGTGGGCACTGGGAGGCCCGGCAGAAACTCATTCTGGACAAGGCATAGATTTAAGGTGGAACTAGAGAATATGAACGTCTAGTATATGGAGCGAAATGAAGACTGATTGGGAATAGCATGAATCTAGGCATGAGGCAAACATAACTGGATATTCCCAGCAAGGCTGAACTTTGGATCTGTTCTAAATTTCCCTATTGTCTAGGTATGCTTTCATGAGTATGATAAGGTTCGGAAGATGTGAATCTGAAATAAAGAAGACATAAACATAGAAAGGAGTCTCAAAGTCTGCTATTGCAGCAAGGATGTGAGAGTTCTAAAAGGTCGAGACCGAACAATAGCGGGTGAGCATTCTGTAGCTCAGCACGAGTAGCTAGACCACCTGCAGCACTTGAGGAAGAGAAGACGATAATCTAGTGCTGCATTTCTTAGCCCAGTTCTGAAGCGTACAAATGTTGAGGCCAGAAAGTCTTTAGAAAAGTTGTTGGAGTGTCTAAAGCTCAGGAGAGCACATGCAGAGCTTCATATTGTCCCCTGATGTTTAGCAGAACCTAAGGGGCTGAAAATTTAATGCGAAGCTGTGTCAGGTTAGCTACCTGGCGGCACAATGGATGAAATTAGATGACACATTTGGTGTCAGTGGAAGACAGAGCAGAGGTGTATGGCTCAAGAAGACCAGATGAGGACTGCACTGGTGAAGGAGCCAGCCTATGTTTTAAAAGGAGGCACCACCTAAGAGGGCTTCAGGTAGAGTTTGGAGGTGAGCTGTTAGGTACAGAAGCTTGTGGTGGAGTCCGATCTGCATTACAGAAACTGCTCTCACATTCCTAATGGGGGTTGTCCAGAATAATAAAAGGTACCTCATAAGAGAGACTTGGTTTGAATAGAAATAAAACCTGGCCCATGTTGAGCACCTGTCCCTGTCTCAGGAACCACAGAATACTTTATTTGTATTGATCCTGACTGTATGGGGGAATTGAAGCTCACAGAAGTTAGGTGAATTGCCCAATTCGTGTAGCTAGTTAGTAGCTGACTACATCCAAGTCCCAACAGTAAAGTAAGCCTTTTTCTTACCCCTTTTCCCTTCCCCTTCTGTTCAGAGAAGTCAGAATGCAGCCTAGGTGGGAGTGGGGTGGGGCGAGTGGGGTTGGTTGTAGAGAAACGGGCCTCCTTCCCCGCTGCAGGATACACTGCAAAGCAGAAGCAAGCTGCGGAAGGAATGTGGTTTAACTTCAGTGAAATTCGGAGTTTTGCTCCTACAAGGTCATTCTACTCATATGAAGTGCTGCTCTCTAACTGAAAAGGTTCTCAGGAATTTTCATGTTCTGAGACTGGCTCCAGAAGTCATGAGGTCCGCCCTCAATTTAATCTTAGGAGTCAGGGAGAATTAGTCCCCCAGAGCAGGGAAGCAGGAGGACAGAATGCCGTTATTTTCTGCTTCTCCTCCATGGAGTTCTACTCTTCGAACATGACAGACATCATTTGTTGAGGACTCACTGTGTGTGGAATGCTGGAATCAGAGAAACAGGCCGTCTCAGAAGGGGCTTTACATTTATGGGAGAAAGCTCGCTAGATGGATGATAGATAGATAGACAAAGTGAACAGAAAAACCAAACTAAAAAGTCAAAAGGTATTTCTATTTATAGGTACAAAAGTAGCTATGATGGCTAGAACGACTGAGCAGAGTTTTATGGAGGGCAGCGGGATTTTCATTACCATGGAGAAGGAATAAAGAAAATGGGAGATCGCAGTCCTGGGAAGACGGGAATATATAACTCCTGCAGAATATATTTCATCAGGCGGAACAGAGCAGGTAATCCATGGCAGTAAAGAGGAGGACGGTCAGGGGAATTAGGACTACTGTGAGGGCTTTACTGCCCGTTTTATATTTAATCTACCTCCTGTGGTGATGTACAGCCTAGTAAGTCACACCGGAAACTAATTTTACTGGCTTAGGCAAAATAGCCCAGGGGAGTCTTTTTTGTTATGTAGTTGGAAAAGCTATATAAAAATCAAAGGTTTTCTGGGTGAGCTATCATCTGCATCAATAAAATTCAGTACTGTACTGGAAGTGAACAATGCATTTGATTATTAAATGTCTACTTTAGAGACACATGTTTGTGACAAGGGTAAACAGCAAGTTTGCAAATTTTTGTTTGCTGAATTTGTGAGTAGACTGGTGACAATTCTATTATTATTATTATTTAATTTTATTTTAATTGTTCAAGTACAGTTTTCTGTTTTTTACTCCCATCCCAGCCTACCCAACTGTATTATCTATGGTGATGGATAAACAATGGCCATTGCAGAATTACTTTTTCTGGGTATCTGATGAGGAAAAAGGAAGTAGAACAAATGCTTTTTCTCTCTAAAATGCTTAAATCAACTTTCTAGTGTTTTATATACTTAAATGTGTAAGAAACCCATACATTACATAACTGAGGGAAGTGAGGTTTCAAATGGAAGCACTTATTTCTACCTCCAGGTCAGCTAGCTTATCTCAATGAAGTACAAAAAAACTATACCCGGCTACTCAAAAACACTGTGTTCTTTTTAGCCGAGAGTCCCATTAAATATAACACCAAATTACATGATCAGGAAACATGGCTCATGCTACTTATTTTTTTCAGGTGTATTTCATAGGTGTATCCCCTCTATTCCTTGACTCTTGTATCTAGTGGTAAATGTGCTAATTTTTGTGGGTGATTTAAAAATGTGGTTCCGAACCCCAGAGATGGCCATGAAAAGAGGAGAGGACAATAAATTTTGAGAAATTTAATGACTTTACCATTGACTCCCATAATTACTTGTGTAATGTAAACATCCACAAATAAATCAACTGGTTTAATACACACAGCAGAGGTATTACCTTGGCCTTGCAAGAACGATATCTTGTGGCTTTCAGAGGGCCAAGGGCCCACACTGATGCGGTGAATTTTAATCCTCATTCATCCTTTGGACAATTGTAATTTTGTATCTACTATGTGCCAGGCCAGCATTCCCATGGCTCCCAGTGGCTCCATAAAACTTCTGAAGACACATAATATCAGCACTTTATAGCACTCAGTCTTAAAATTTGAAACCTTATCTTTTTATATGTGTAGAATTGGCTTCTTTTCTTTGAAATGCTGGGAGAATTTATTGGGTTGGCCAAAACATCTGTATGGCTTTGTCTATAAAATAAAAGACACATTTTTCATATTCACCAATAACTATTGATTTGTATATTTTGAATATGTTGACTATCTCTTGCATGGTATAACATTGATTGTTCTCAATTAATGTTTTGATTTGATCATTGTCAACTTCCAACTGGTCTGCCTGACCGTGGAACATGGTCCAGAGAGAAATCTCCAGCACAAAACTTCATGAAAAACTTTTGACAAGTTCCATCAGTCACAGCACCTTGTCCATGTACTGCTCAAATCTTTTTTTGCATTTCAGTTGTATTTTTACCTTGCTTGAAATAATGCATAACATGCCAAAAATGTTGCATATTTTCTTCCATTTTCAATATTGAAATGGCTACACAAAAATTCACCAATTTTGATAAGATTTTTAAAAATGTGCACTGATGTGACAGCTGCATTTTGAATGAAGTTACAGACAACTGAGCGCTACTAGAGCCATCATACGGAGACAACCAAGTGAACTTTTTGGCCAACCCAATATTTTCTGCCTCTCTCTCCTGGATTTCATTGCCCCTAGTCTTTTCTCCTTCACTGTTCCCTTTGAAACTTTCAACACCTCCAAATATTCTGTAGTCTGTCTGGTACACTGAACCTGTTTTCTATGCAAAGGGATCATTCTGTGTTGCAGACTTTGAGAATTTTTGTTTTTAAATCAAGGAAAACACCAGAATATTCCCTGAGGAAAAAAAAAATCTCTTAGTTCTAAAATCATTTAATTATCTCTTAGCCTACAGTTCACCTGATGTTTAAAAAAACCCTCCAAAATCCAACTCTCAGTAAATGATGCTTCTAATTCATCCTTGCCAGAAAACTCTACCTTCTTCATTGAAGGGAGTCCTGAGATTTTACCATGGAATTCCCAAACCACATCGTTGATTTACCTTTCCTTTGACCTTCAGATATGTATTACTTTTCATCATTAAGAACACAAGTCTTACACTAAAAATGGGTAAAGATAAATAGGTTTAGCATACATACACCACAGAAGGCTGCTGCTCTCTGTTGTCACTTGAATGGAATGGTACAAGAATTTCTTTCTTGGTTGGCTGGCAACACAGCAGTGAGGAGAATGCTGCAATTTTCTCTTGAGCACTGTGACTGACAATCAAATGTGATAAGTCACTGACTATTTTAGGTGCTAACACAAGTGAAATTTAAAACAGAAAGCTCCTCTTAGTTGGTGAGATGAGAGTCTTCTTAAAAGACTAAATGCATTAAGATGTCTTTTTTTTTTCACTTTTTTGCAAACTGTAAGTAGAGACCTGTATTATGATCTGATATCTAACATACTTTAGTTTCTTTTGGAGCCAGATATCCATTAAACACATTGTTTGGGGAGGGAAAAACCACTATTTTGTTTTTAGATTATGGATGACAATATTTCGGACTTTCGTACAATGAAGAAAAGGAACAGAATGGTCCTTGCTTGTGTAAGTGAAAATTTATTTTATAGGGTCAAAGGACTACATTAGCCAATCAGTGTACATACATGCACCTGCAAATATATTTGCTTACATAATTTGATTAGAGAACAGAGTCGATGAAGATAAAAATTTTGTTCATTGGTGTGTCTAAAGTAAGAGAGGGAAATATGGAGCAGCCCCTAATTCCATGAGGTTGCATTGGGCTTAATCTGCATCTCTTTCTATCTCTAGTTCTGCTCCAAACACATTCTGGTTTTGACATAGTCAGGACCGAAAGATAATCATCCTGTGTGGGGTGTCCTGTGGGTTTTGTAATTCACTCATCCCAGGAGATAGCACTCTGGGGAAAATGATAATCCTCTGATGAGCAGTACAGAACAGAGGAGGGCTTGATGCCTGTGGGGCATGGTGGATGCCCCCACAGATATTGGACAGATGGCATGCAGAGGCCTGGTGGGAGAATGGTGTTGCCGGGTGAGCACTCACTATGTGAGCGTGGTGAGAGGCATCACCCAGGCACTTGCAGAGTATGCAGGGATGTTCGCTAAGAGGCCAGCTGGACAGGGCAATGTATTCTCCACCCTGATTGGTGGCCTCATGAACTGGGCTGAGCAGTGGTTTCAGTTGTTGGGGGCTGAACACAGGGAGCTGACATGACCTGTGCAAATTTGGTGGAAAGACAGTTTATCGGAGTTGAGGTAAATATCTTTTTACATAAACTACAGTTTATGAAAATACTGTGGGTTTGAATTTACTGATCTAATTAAAGTGGCTCTATTCCTGAACTTTAAAAAAACTTGTTGTAAAAATACTCTTCTTAGAACTGGGTTCCAGGCAAAAGCAGTTTACCTTCAACAAACCTGGGCGTTTGGGTCACTGAAACATCCCAATGCCCCACCTACCACAGGGAGAAATGAAGACAAGTCAGCATGAAAACTCCAACTCCACTACCCAGATGCCCCAACACACGCACAGGAACCCCAGTCCTGAGGCTGTGGGACGGCAGCCCAGCAGTCCCGCCCTCATCTGTGGGATATGTTTTAGAACACTCAGCGGATGCCTGAAACCAGGGACAGTACTGAACCCTATACACACTATTTTTTCTATGCATACTGATGATAAAGTTTAATTTACAAATTAGGCACAGTTAGAGACTAACAATAGCTAATAAAATGGAACAGTTATGACAACACACTGTAATGAAGTTATGTGAATATAGGCATTTGTTTCAGGGAACCCCTTGCTGAAGTCTTTGCATAGGCTCAATGCTTCCTGGCACGATCCCTTGCTATTGATCAGAACACATTTTCTGTTCATGTCTTCCACCCACAAATGTGCCGCCTTTCCTATCTTAACTAAGAATTTATCATGCACTATAGCCATAACTTTTGCAATTTGAGGTGTGGCAGTAAAACTAATAGAAATTTCTTTTCCCTTCTTCACAATTTCACTGATAGGAAGATTCATTTTTACCATAGATCTTAGCAACGTGGGCATATGCTTTTTTTCTTTCTCTATTAAGTCAAGAACTTTTACCTTTTCACTTGGAGGAAGCAGTTTATGACTTACCTTTGGCATGTCTGAATTGATAGCATCACTAGTCTTGTGCTTTGGGGCCATTACTGAGTTAAGGAAGAGCTATTTGAACACCAGCTCTATGATGCTATGACAATAGATCTGATAACCAAAATGGCCACTACATCACTAAGAGATGGGTAGCATATATAGTGTGGCTACACTGCACAGAGAGATACTTCACGTTCCAGGTGGGATAGGGCAAGATTTCATCACACTACTAAGAATAGCACATGACCTGAAACTTATGAATTTATTTCTAGAGTTTTCCAGTTATATTTTTGGGCCGTGGTGGACCGCAGGAGATGAAACCCCAGAAGGTGAAACCACAGAGAATACCTACTACTGTAGTTCTGCTACTAGGAGATGCAGATATCTATGTACCAGCAATAGGCTCTGGTTTTCCCTGTATTCTCCAAGTCATGCCACTTCCTGACCCCCCTGTTCACTGAACCTCTAGAACCAGGCTCTGCCTTGGTTTACCTTCTGAGCTATTCTGTTCTTGAAAGGACTAGTCTTTTATTTAGCCCCACTTTTTATGCCTGGTGCTCTGATTATACTAGTAGCTTTGACCAACTCTTGTAGAGGGCTGGACTCTGTGTAGGGAATACGTTCCCCTTCTTTGATCTCTGCTGTGAATTAATCTTTATGACCATGATGTCATTACCAATCAGGTCTGATATTGACTGTCCTCTGTGGCCTCTCATCCTCGGTGTTCTTTTCAACCCAGTCAGAATATCACTGGTGATTCCAATCCCCATATGAGTCCTCCTTGCTGTCCCAGGGCTGCCCTCTACACTGGTGCTTTTTAAACTTAAATGCACACGAGGGAGAGAAAAGGTTAGAGTTCCAGCTAAATTGAAGATTTTTCTTGAATAGCCACAGAAAGGTGCTTAACGATTACACCTTCACAAGGAACAATGACCCTTCTGTCCCATGTTAACCTTGCTCTTTTGATCTGAATTTGATACCTGTGTTACCCAAGAATTCCTCTGACATCTCTCCTCCTAAACAAAAAGGATGCATCCTTGTATCTTTGTCCTTTCTCCATCCCTGGCAATATCCTGAAGCCTCAGGTAGTTGCATAGTCTTCAGCTGGGTAGGCAGCAATTAGTTCTTTAATATTTCTACCAATGGGAACCGGGGGCTTGAACAATCTTTAATGGATTGACCTATGGGAAAGCCTACAGCACAGAATACATTAATTTAAAAAATACTGTTTAAGTCCATGTTGAGAAAAGAATATTTCCTCAGTTAATAGGGCCTGTGTTATGTCCCTTGCTTTAGGGAACATATCAGTAAAAATGTTGCTGTGTAAAATATCTGAGATTTTCCTGCCTATGTTCTCTAGGATGTTAATGGTGTCATGGCTTATATTTAAATCTTTTACCCACCTTGAATTTATTTTTGTGTATGGTGTAAGTTGGTGCTCGAGTTTCATTTTTTTGCATGTAGCTGTCCAGTTCTCCCAACACCACTTGTTGAAGAGGCTATTTTTACTTCATTTTATGTTGCTGCCCCCTTTGTCAAATATTAATTGTCCGTAGAGACTTGGGTTTATTTCTGAGCTCTCTGTTCTGTTCCACTGGTCCATGTGCCTGTTTTTATGCCAGTACCAGGCTGTTTTGATTACAGTGGCCTTGTAATACAGTTTGGTATCAAGTATTGTGATCCCCCCTACTTTGGTTTTCTTTCTCAAAATTGCTGCAGCTATTCAGGGTCATTTATGGTTCTATATAAATTTTCTATGTCTGTGAAATATGCCATTGGCACTTTAATAGGTATTGCATTGAATTTGTAAATTACTTTGGGTAGTATGGACATTTTGATGATGTTAATTCTTCTGATCCATGAATGCGGTGTGTGTTTCCATTTGCTTGTGTTCCTTGATTTCTTTCTTCAGTGTTGTGTAGTTTTCTACATACGGGTCTTTTACCTCCTTGGTTAAGTTTATTTCTAGGTATTTTATTTTTCTTTTTGCTGTATCGAATGGGATTTTTTTCCCTTGATTTCTGCTTCTGCTGTTTCATTGTTGGTATACATAAATGCCTTTGATTTCTGGATATTGACTTTGTATCTGGCTGTTTGACCAAATTCATTTATTAGGTCGAGTCTATAGGATTTTCTATGTACACTATCATGTCATCTGCAAACAACGATAGTTTTGTTTCCTCCTTTCCAATTTGGATGCCTTTTATTTCCTTTTCTTGTCTAATTGCTGTGGCTAAGACTTCCAATAGTATATTGAATAGAAATGGTGAAAGTGGACCACCTTGTCTTGTTTCTGATCTTAGTGGAAAAGATTTAAGATTTTGCCCGTTGAGTATGATTTTGGCTGTAGGTCTCTCATATATGGCCTTTATTATGTAAATGAATGGATCAAAAAACTATGGTACATTTACACAATGGAATTCTATGCAGCAGAAAGAAAGAAGGAGCTCCTACCCTTTGCAACAGCATGGATGGAACTGGAGAGCATTATGCTCAGTGAAACAAGCCAGGCAGTGAAAGACAAATACCATATGATCTCACCTTTAACAGGAACCTAATCAACAAAACAAACAAATAAGCAAAATATAACCAAAGACACTGACATTGAAAACAGGCTGACAGTCACCAGAGGGGAGGGAATTTCAGGGGAAAGGGGGAAGGGTTTAGAGCAAGTATAAAGGACACATGGACAAAAACTATGGGGGGTGGAAATGGGAGGGAGATGGGGAGGGCTGGGGTGGCGGGCTGGGATGGGAGGAAAAGACAGAAAACTGTACAACAACAACAATTAAAATAAAAAAAACCATGAGGATATAGGAATAAAAAAAAATAAGACGTGTTACCTACACTTGGAGTTGATGGATACTTGCTACAGTAAGCATTTGTTTACTTTCGTCTTGAGGGTCTGTTGGCAAAAGAGCTAAATCAATCTCTAATGGGGCAAACAGTGTCAGATTTTGACCCATTCTGTAATCTTCATCCTAAGCCATGATTTCCTTATTGACCCAGATAAACTCTCCAAGGCTCTATGGAGTGCACAGAATTTCACAAAGGGATCTGAGCTGCCCGTCGATGTGGTGCTGTGGAACAGCAGTTGAACCTTCATTCTAGTCCTTTGCTAAACTGGGGCTCCTCAAATTCCTGAGTCACTCACACACTAGCAGTAAGTTCTAGAACTAGTATTTCTGCTCTTATTTATATCCATGTGGGACAATTCATCTGCTAAAAGAGATAAATCTAATGTCACCATTTATAAAATGTTTCGTTATTAGTGGCCTGCTGTTCATCCAATATTTTTTAAGTTGGGAAGGTCCACACCCCTGGATCGGTTACTATCGACATAATCATCATTAGGAATGTAACAAGAATTCTCTCCCGTCTGTGAGGAACATGGTGTTTAGCAAGATTACCATATACAAATTTCTCAGGGTTGTGCAGGATGTGAGTAGCAACGAAGTGCTTAAGATTTTACTTCTGTTTAGAGCACTATTTAGTAAGCTGTTCTACACATATTTCTAAAGCCAAATGTGATTTTCAGGGTACTTCATTTTTTCTGTTATTAAAACCTCCATTTCAACAAGCCCTTTGGCTACAGTCTACATGTCTCTATAGACACCAGCCTCAGAAAGTGTGATTAAAAACTGAAATGTACTGCTGGGAAATGACAACAATATGCTCTGAAACTTTGTGTTTGGTGCTTTTCCACATGCAAAACAGGTAAAAGTACCTTTTACTGTTCATTTTTTCCTCACACCTCTAATACAAAGAAACAGTGTTTTTGCCATACCACTTTGGCAGTAACCCTTTAGTGAATAGCCCGGAGTCATCCAGGAAGCTGGTAGGGAAATGGAGACAGGCTGTCTGAGCTGTTACGTGTGTATCATCGATGGAACCCAGTCTGGTGTTTGTGAAGCAAACTTTTGCTTTTTCATCTCTAAGGTTTCTTACTGTACCAGATTTTCTATTCTATTGCACATTATTTTAAATTTCTACTTTAAAAACCTTACATGGTATT
Organism: Glossophaga mutica; assembly: GCA_039655065.1. Lineage (NCBI taxonomy): Eukaryota > Metazoa > Chordata > Mammalia > Chiroptera > Phyllostomidae > Glossophaga > Glossophaga mutica. Next base: position 144,699,091 of record CM077308.1, read on the forward strand.
TACTATGTTCTGGGCACTAACATATTGGCTTGTTTCCTTTATAACAACCCCCATTATAGGTAAGTACTATCGTCAACTCCATGGACAATAAGGAATATGAGGTCTACAAAGGCTGATTAACTTGTTTAAATTCACACAGCCAGTCAGTGTCAGGGTTGCTCCGGGAACCCAGTATTCTCCATTATGATATTGCCCTTGCCTCAGTCATTGCAGCTCTCAATTTCTTATTTTCTGTTTTGAGAGGCCTTTCTTTCATTCTCACGAGTGTTTGAGATGTTTTGTGCCAGAATAATCATAAAATGCATCTGGATTAATGATGAAAGTGCTCACTGAAGCTGTTGGTTAGCCTGGCAAGGTCCCAGCTGAAAATATTCAACATCTTTCAGAAGACTCTCTTTGGGTAGTTCTGATCTGATCCTTGAAAAGTTACAGGAATTCATGGCCGAAGTTCTTTAATGCACTGTCCTTTATCTGCCCACCCTCTGTAATGGCTAACATGCACACTAGCACCCAGTCAACAAAACTGTAAAACTGAATTCTGAAAGAGATGTGATTCAAATCGGAAGTGACTTGAATCTTGATCTTGAACTACCATAACTAAGAAATTTACTTGTTCCCTGAGTTTTTCATAAACCAAATTGTAGCATGAAAGCCTTTTATTTTCAATACCTTGAGTAGTATCAACCTAGTTGAAGCCAGAAAATATAGGGAACTTTGTATGAAAATCCTCCCGTGAGATTTTTTGGACTGGGAGGAATTGTGGTCCTTAGGTGTGTAATAAATCGGGGGTGTAGGATATATTTCAATAAGAGTATATTATGTGTGGAGTCCTCAGCTTGATTTAAGGCTTTATTGTGGGAAATAGGGTGTCCAGCTGTGCTCGGAGTCTGGGAGGTAATGACTGTGTTTGTTTCTCAGCATTTGGTGGGCAACCGAAAGGGCTGAGTGTCTGTTCTCCCTGTGAGTCCAGTGGTGTCGGCCGGGCAGTTTATACCCAGGGTGTTGCCGACAGCACAGCAGCCGTGTCCTGCTTCCTGACAATATCACATGCAAAACCCACTTCAGAGCCATTCTTTGTAAAAGGTTCAGCAGGGAGTTACTGTAAAAAGCTGGTTACCTGAATGCTTAAAATAACATTGGATTTGTAAACCAAATAGAAACCCAACTACAATAGGGGAAATGTAATTAAAACTCTGAAACCGGAATAATATGATTCTTTTTATAGAACATGTCTATAGGAGATGGCTTTGTTTTTGTTTCCTTTACAACATTATCTGACATTCAAATTACCTGAGAGTATGAGGGTATCCTCCTTACATTATTGCTATGGTCTATCACAATATCCCTGTGAGGTCAGTGATGGAGGAACTACATTCACATAGCTTTTATTACAGCATATTGTTATAATTGTTCCATTTTTTATTTGCTATTGTTAGTCTCTATCTGCACCTAATTTGTAAATTAAACTTCATCATCAGTATGTACAGGAAAAAAACAGTACGGATAGGGTTCAGTACTGTCCCTGGTTTCAGGCATCCGCTGAGTGTTCTAAAACGTATCCCACAGATGAGGGCGGGACTGCTGGGCTGCCGTCCCACAGCCTCAGGACTGGGGTTCCTGTGCGTGTGTCGGGGCATCTGGGTAGTGGAGTTGGAGTTTTCATGCTGACTTGTCTTCATTTCTCCCTGTGGTAGGTGGGGCATTGGGATGTTTCAGTGACCCAAACGCCCAGGTTTGTTGAAGGTAAACTGCTTTTGCCTGGAACCCAGTTCTAAGAAGAGTATTTTTACAACAAGTTTTTTTTTAAAGTTCAGGAATAGAGCCACTTTAATTAAATCAATAGATTCATAAACTGTAGTTTTTAATAAAAAGATATCTCTTAACTCAGATTTGTTTCTGAAAGGAGATGCTGGGACTCAGAAGGGAACCAGATCTGCTGGGCATTCAGGGTTATCATCAAGCTAATGAGAGGGCTGACACACCCAGCCTGAATCCAACATTTACCTGTCTTCTTCACTCCACCGAAAAGGCTGTTGTTCAGTTGCCGCCTGCAGTTCCCAGCACTACCCGCTTTTGAGTCAGAAGACAGATACGTGACCAGCTCCCATTCAGGCTTGCTCTAGCAGCTCTTCTTGCCATTACAGCCCTCCACTTTGTGACAGCTAATTTATGTGACTAGGTGACTAGACTCAGAGATGCCCAAATAGTTGGTAAAACGTTTCTGGGTGTTTCTGTGAGGGTGTTTCCTGAAGAGATTAACATTTGGATTGGTAGACTGAGTAACTTCAGGCTCTGACGTTCCATCTTTCATATAGTTTTGATATTTTTAATAACTTATGGCCTATTCTTTTTATCATTCCAAATTTCATTTAAAATATTTCATCTATTTTTGTGTTATATTCTCTGATAATTCAAACAACTGAGCTCTTTGGAGACCTAAATTTTTTGTTGGTAGTTTCTTCTGACTCTCATTCCTGGTGATCTGTTGTCATACATATTTAACTTTTAATTCATCATATTGCTAGATGAATGAGACTAAATTACGTCTTTCCTTCACAAGTGCAGTTCTGTTAATAATATATTTAACTTGAAATATAAGTGATACTTAACATCCTGAATGTTCCTGTGCTTGTTAAAGCCTTCTTGCTGCAAAAACAGGGGGCAATAATAAAACACTGGCCACTGATAAGCTTTCCAGATGTGGGCAGTCAGTGCCTCCTGGAAGACCTTTGCCTCCTATGCTGGAAAGGTTCATGAGCCTTAGGTTTAGAATAGCTAGAGGTGCTCTGTGTATGAGGAAACATCATCAATAAAATCTAGGCAATATCAAGTAAGATAAATTACCAATTTAAATGAAGAATGTTCAAGGGTCTGCTCTTGGAGTTCTAAAAAGAAAAAAAATCCTGCTCATTTCAAATAGGTGGCTGTTAAATATTGGGAGAGAATTGAAATATCCTTCCTGATTTAAGAAGTGAAAATGAGAGTATAGAATAAAGGGAAATTATCAGGCAATTGATTAAGATCTTTTAAATTACACAAGATGCCATAACAATGAAGTACTTATGACACAGACTCCAATAGGTCTATTGTCAGAGTTTTGATGATTTTTTATAAAGTTATATTTCTTGAATTTTTCTGTGGGATTTTTCTGTGAGATTATTAAATGAAAGGAATAAAAGTCATGGCAGCTGAACAACTGGAGGCAAGAAATGGTGCAATAATAGAACTTTATCTGCTAGGACCCTTTTTCCTTTGTAACACAGAGATGGGGAGCTGGGTGGAGTGGATTCCAACACCAGTTAAAGGAGCAGATTGAACTACCTCACTGGCTTTCCTGTTACAAGATAGGAGTCTATGAATCTTCTAGATTATTTCACCTTTTGGTGTGTTTGTATAGAATTTTCTTCCTTCTAATTTTTAATGTAGTTAGACTTATACTTCAAATATCAGTTATTTGATGTTGATTTGATTAATTAAACATAAACTACTTCCTACATCTTATTTTATATCTTGTTACTGTATAAAACTTGATTTTCTGAAGATAATTACAGTTTTAGATTACAAAGTGAAGAGTGTGAGGAAAAATAGAAAGCCCTAAGCTTTTCATTTATGAAACCCATTAATAGAATCATTTTGGTTCATTTATAGCAGAACAGTTGAGCTAATCACAACTTTAGACCGGGAAAGTTAAGACTTTTTTCATTCACAGATGACTTGAAAAGTCAATGAGCCTATAAGTGATGAACTACTATATGGTCACGGGCATGTATCACATATACAAGAAGTGACTCTTGACTTTCTCTAGTGGCCTGTTAAGAATAGCTGAAGCAGGCAGAGGAGCATAATGAATCCCGACTCATGAAATCTCAGACTGAAAGAGTATTCAGGATTTTAGTTGAACTCCATCAGCATCATTATTAGATAATGGCTTTCCACATGAAAATTAGAAGAATCCTTTAAGATAGCAGGTGATTTTACAATTATTATTTCCTATCTAAAAATTGTCTTCATATCCTCCTTTAAAAAACCCCTAACTTTCAGTTAAAGGAATAATTATGTAAATCTGTTGTCATGGGTGCCTGCTGTATTTATTTATTTCACTAGGTGTATGTATATATTCCTGATGTCTTATGGTTTTCATAGGCCAGAGTTCACATTCCTATTTTCAACAAATGAAGACTTATGTGGCTCCATTAGACCTGATATTTTTAGGAACACACAGTTTAGAAGGGAAAAGATGTGTTTACCATTCTCCTTATCTTCATAGAAAACTCTCTTTATTGCTCATCAGAACCAGTATGAAATGTCTAAGTATTACATATACTATTAGCACCAGAGTTTGTTGTAACTATTGTTATGGATAGCTACAAATAAGAACACTCTAAGGGACATCCTATTATTTTTTGTCATAATCAATTTGTGTGTATTGCACAGATTGAGGATAACAGTTATTATTCAGATTATTCTGTGTTCTAGACTGATGACAGAGGGTGAGAGTGTCAATAGCCAGGTTCACAGGGTTCTCTTAGTTTTCCATGTTTAGATATCGACTCAATCTCTTTTGTGCAAAAACTGTGTGATTAGTGTAAAAGTATATTGGATATATATTTTTAAAAATCTAGGCTAGCCCTGACCGATGTGGCTCAGTTGTCTAGCATTGTTCCGCAAAGCGAAAGGTTGCTGGTTCCATTCCTGGTCAGGGCACATGTATGGGTTACAGGTTCTGTCCCCAGCTGGGGCATAAGCAAGAGTCAACATATCTATGTTTCTCTCACATGTTAATGTTTCTCTCACACGTTAATGTTCCTCTCCCTCTCTTTCTCCCTTTCTCCCTTCCCATCTCTCTAAAAATAAATTATTAAAACCTTAATACATGGTCTGGGCTACCTAGCTTCTACATAAGGAATGTGGACCAGGAAACAAAAACAAAATGTAGGACTAGTTACTGGGTTTTGGAACAGAGATTAATTTATTTACTTCGAAAAACATTTTCAGTGTTTCCTCTGAAACTTAGGGAAACAGCATACTTTTTCACTGTGTTGTGTTTTCATGTTGGAATCACAGGAGCAAGTGGCCAGTGCAGTCTTCCTTTTTTTCCTTTTTCTTCTGTGCGAATCATTAGCTGTCGCACAAAGAGGCTCATTGCCTGCTCCCCATTATCAGGGTTCATTATGAAGAATCATTATAGCTCTAACTTCCTTCATTGAAGAGAGCTTTTCTAACTTCCTGAGATAAATTAAGCCTATCTGCATTGTCTGTTTCCGCCAGCCAGCTTATGTTTCTAAGATGTCCAGATATTCTGCAATCAAGGAGACCATTTCCTACAAAAAAAAAAAATTGATGGAATTTTATCCACACAACTGGGATACTTTTTATTAAGGTTTATAAAATAGGATCATTTTTAATAGTTTTTCTGGAGTAATGTCTGAAGAAATTTGATGGCAGAATAAGAGTAAGACAACTCTCAAGGAGTTTTTAAGGGTAAATGCAAAAATGGCAAAGAAATAAGGGTAATTGAATAAATGAATAAACAGCAGAAATAGTGCCTTGGCTATGATAGCCTCTTGATATCACTTAGAGGAATGCAATGGAATATGTCACTAAGGTAACGGATGAATGTAATATGCAGACACTAATAACTGATTACATAAAATTGTCCTCCTAAACTGTGAATTACTATATTGTTCTGCTGGTGAATGCTAGATAGGGATACTTGTAAGACTGGATTTGGACATATTTAAATATGTATAGAACTGCTAAATGCATTTTCCCACCCACAGTGTATTAAGGTGTTTCTTTTAATCATGATTGCACAGTATGTGTAGATTCATTCCATCTCATTTGGTAGAAAGAAAATCTTATTTGAATTCCTCCTTTTAAGCACAGTTTATAATTGAGTTTTGTTATCAGAGATGTATGGAAATATATCTCTGGATACTTAAATATTTTAACCTTCCTCATTGACCGTGTTCATAAATTGGGACATGTGTCTAATACATTCAGAGACAAATTCAAGGAAGTGTTGGTGACGCTGACATTATTTCAGTTTCTTCAGGGCTGTACAAGCATGTCACATGGTTCTCTTTTTCAGGTAAAAAGCCTTGCATACACAATATACATTTTAGGGTAGTAACTACATTCCAAAAGGAAATTTATTCTGCATAGTCCAGGGGAGACAGTGAGAAAGGGAAATGGTAACAGAGAGAATGGAAAATATACTTTCATTTGCATATGTCTAATGGTTATTTAATAATAACCTTGAACATAAGGTTTTTGGGGGCTTCTGAAGGAAGAAACAAATTCCTGCTTATGTTAGCTGGACATGGAGCAATGCACCATCTTTAAGAGCATGCTGTCAGAGTGCCATGCAACATCATAAAAGTGTTGTCAAATAATTGTTGCATTCATAAATATCACCAGGATGTTGACCACTCTGGATTCAATTTCAGTGGACACCATTATATTCTTGGCAGTTATAAATGGATCAGAAAACTAACAGCCTCTCACAGGTTGCACTAAATACTACTGAGAGCAGTTAGTATTTTAAAAAGCTCTTTCACTACCAAAAGGACTTTCTGGCATCAGAGATGCTGGCAGGATAATAGTGGGCTTTATTACCAGCAACACAAGACTGTCAGTATATAAGCAGAATCTTAGATGCTATTCCTATACATAAATACACTGTTAGCTTTTTTAAGCAATGTGATTCACTGCCTCATGTACACATAGCAAGGGCATCCAGAGTGAGAAACCAATTGTCCGCCATTTACCAAACTTCATTTACTTCACTGGAAACTGTCCCTGTTTTCAAACTGCTAAAAATGCCGTGTGACTGAGTTGTGGAAAGACAGCACTTTTTCAGGAATCTCAGTTCTATGAGTGAGTCAAATGAAGAGCAAATGTTCTATTTACATTATGTTTAAAAGGCACAGACACAGACAACAGTGTGGTGATGGCCAGAGGGAAGGGGGGTGAGGTTGGGAGGGGCAAGGTGGGCAAAGGAGGGGAATGGGGGTATCCGTAATAGTGTAAACAGTAAAAATATAGTAAAAAATGGCACTGATAATTAATGGAAGGAAATGACTAGATGCCCTGTATCATCTGACACAAAGAACATAGCTTTCCAGTGAAGAAGGATAAAAGTATTCCAAGCGTTGACTCCAGCTAGAATAGAAGGGCTGGTGCTGCTTTGCTGCTGCTGCGTTGTTCGTCTGCAAAGGTCTCAGGAAATGTTCATCGAGCGTTTTATAAAACGTAAGAGAAACAGTGATCACAGGTGTGAGTTTTCTTTCCTCTTCTCCCTTTTGATATTTTTCATTCAGCAATGGTCAGTTTGTAGGTTGTTTGGATGAAGTTTAAGCAAAGTTTAGAGGTTGGTTTAATTGAAAATATTCCATATAACAAAGGGGTGATTATTTGCTGAACTGTTTTCTTGAGCTCAAGGTTTTGGAATGGTAAGATTCTGGAGACAAAATGGTGCTTTCATACCACTCCGACAAAGCATATGTACTTACTAAACTGATAATTACAACAAAAATCTAGATCGTTGCTGAGTTCCAGAATGTGCAGAAAGTGAGTCCAAGCAGACAGGAATTAACCTATGGCAATGAAGACTGCTTTCCTCACATCAAAATGTTCTAACTTCCATGAAGTCACCGAAAAAACTAGTAGTTTGAAAAAACTACAGAGTTTTTCTTTGAAAATGAAGATACAGAAAGGACCTGAAGACTCCTCTTCAGTACTGATGGCATATGACAAGATGTCCAGTGTTATATGTTATTAAGGAATTACACATTAAAACAAGAATGAGATACCACTACACACTTTATTAGAATGGCCAAAATCTGGAACGTGGACAACACTGTGTGCTGACAGGGGTGTGGAACAGTAGGGACTCTTAGTCATTGTTGGGGGAGAAATAAGTCAGTTAGAAAAAGCTAAGAACCGTATGATTTCACTCATAAGTGGGCTATGAAACTGAAACTCAGAGACACAGACAGACAACAGCACGGTAGATACCAGAGGGAAGAGGTAAGATAGTAATAGAGCGTAAAGGGGTCCAAATATATGGTGATGGAGGATGATTTGACTTTGGGTGGTGAGTGCACAGGGCAATATATAAATCCTATGTCACAGAAATGTACACCTGAAACCTATACAACCCTATAACCAATGTCACCCCAATAAATTTAGTTAAAAATAAAATAAAATAAAGAAAACAAATAAAGCTGAACATATGCTTACCATATAATCCAGCAGCTGTACTCCTGTTATTTACCCAAACAAGTTGAAAACTTACGTCCACACAAAATCCTGCATATGGAAGTTTACAGCAATTTTATTCATAATTGCTAAAACTTGGAAACCAGTTTTTAAAAAAATGCTGCAGCTTTATGCAAAATAATATGACCATATCTCTTTACAAAATAATTATAAACCACAATTGAATAGCTTTAATTATTACATGTATAACATAGTTTGTTTTCATTGCATTTTAAAGAAAGTGTTTCACTCCCATTTGAGTCTAGGGGAATGAGAAGTAAGTGCCTGAATGGCATTCCCTCAGTTTGAGGTGGCTTTTTACAGCCTGGTTGGGTATAAAGATGATTTCTAGTAGGAAATTTTAGCAGAACAATAAGAAAAGGGAGGTGTGTTACACAGTTGGTGGATATTAAAAAAGCACTGGACCCAAACCTCAAAGTGTCTGCGCATTACTTGGGCCATGTCATCTATATGTCTAACCATCCAAGACCAGAATTTTAACAGGTGATGAAAATGGAAGTGACCCCAAGTTGATTTGTTCTACAACATTCTTGTATTTAGCAAAATACATGGTATGAACCTCAGAGTCAGTCTACTAGGCTCAAAAAACAAAGCTTTTAGCTAAAATTTTGTGCATTTAAGTATTGTTATATCAGTTAGTACTCAACTCACACCTACCTCACCATGAGGAGCTATGTGAAAGGTCAAACAGCAGGGGTGACCTCTCAGCCTAAATATATCTTTTCCTCTAAACATTTACAATTATACCTGTAAAACATTTTTTTTCCTCACAAAAGAGTCTTGATTTATCTTTAAAAATAAGTGTCCTGTGCTTCCAAGTGCTCAACAATAAATGAGGTTGGATTGCAGATGTGTTTTTTTTGCTAAGTTGGAAGTGTCTTGTCAGAGTTTTCTATAGAATTATCTGACATCACTATTTAAGGAAACTTAGAATAAGTGCCTCCTGTTATTTTTAGAGGCACAGCAGGCATTTCTTTGAGGGAAACTTTCACAGACACTGACATGAAAGTTACAATAACTTTGAAAGCAAGAAATGGGAAAAGTTTAGGAGAGAGAACAATAGTAAGAGTAAAAGAGTTTTGGGAAAGTTGCTGGTATCATCAAAAAACATTTGTCTATTAGTAACCACATACATGAAAATTAAAAGCAGTTTTTGTATACTACTTTGATAAAAATTGAAAAAATGCTACCCACTGTTATTGAGGGAAATGAGCACTCTCAAAACATTATAAATGACAATTTGGCAGTACTTAGAAAAGCTTTAGAAATGTGTCTAAGAGAAGGATATTTAGAAATATCCTTCTCTTCTTCTGTTATGCCTTAGACTCAGAAAGGCTTCTAAAGGAATTTACCCTAGAGAAATAAAGATGTATAACAAGATTTTTCAGTGAGAATTTTCATTATAGTATTATTTATATTATTAACAAATAAAAATAACCTGCCTGTCCTATAACAGAGATTGATGAAATAAATTCTGACATACATAAAATATGCAAAATGAGTATCTAATATTAAAATTATGGAGATGGTTATATATTGACTTAGAAATGTGTTTATACAACTTACTGAAAAAGCCAGTTTAAAATGCAGTATGAATTAATAAAAATGTCTAGAAAGATATACAAGTGCTTTTGTTCTCTTTTTTGAAAAGTAAACTTTAGATTTTATTCCAGTTTTACCAGTTTTTCTGCTAATGACCTCTCCCTTGTCCCCTGAATACAACTTAGGATATGATATTACATTTAGTTGTCATGTCTCCTCAGTCCTCTTCAATCTATGAAAGTCTCTCATTTTGTCTTATTTCTCATGACCTTGACACTTTGGAAGGATTGTAGCTATTTCATAGAATGCCTCTTACTTGGGATTTGTATGAAATATTTCTCATTCGACTTGGGTTATGGGATCTGAGGAAGGGCGCAGCAGAGGTCAAGTGCCATTCTCCTCTCATCCTATCAGGAGGTCCGAGACAGCAGTCTGGCGTCACTGGAGATTGCCACCATGGTCGCTGGTTTAAGGCACTGTCTCCCTGGGTTTTTCAAACAGCCTGGCTACAGAGCCTAAGTTCTCAGTAATTTCTCTCTACTGTAGATTCCAGGATCTGAGTCCACACCTTAGGAAGAAGTGTTCTCCAGCCAGTTGATTGGTAGGAACTGAACAAGCAGAATTTCCTAGACAAAAGAGTTCTGGTGACAGGAAGGAAGTGGGCTGACTTCCTATAGAGGTAGTAATTGGTTGTCACTGGACTCATTTCTCACTCCCACCAATTTTTTTCTGTGCCCAGAGCTGCACTTTAGTTTATTCTCTGATAAATGAAAACTAGACAAATCTGCCTCTAACATTACCACTTGGAAGTCTAGAAGTAGTGAGTTAAAAGAGACAGTAGAATTTGATTACATGATTTTTCTTTGCGCAGTACAAAGTTAATTTCCTTAAATTAGAGAAGACTGCTATAAATATTTAACAAAAAATGGATGAGTGATGTGTTCAGATAATTATAGCAAAGGAAATATGTCTTTTAAACATTTGGAGTAACGTTCAAGTTCTCAATAAGATAAACATAAATCAAAAGTTCAATAATAACCTTTAAAAATTATTCGAGTAGCAAAGACCAGATGCTTGATTACAAATTGTGTTGGAAAGGGTTTGGGAAAACAGACATTTCTCATTGTTTATGGAAAAGTAAATTGGTACAACTACTATTGAGAGCAATTAGAGGTTATGTCTCACAGAAAGAAATACAACTATTTTTGACCCAGTAATTTTACTATGTTATATCTCTAACATGTATCATGTTTATGTAATAAATATAGATGTGCTAACATGTGTATACAATTATTCTATATATAATGATATTCTTTGTAGCGGGAGATTAAATAAATTGTTCCATTACTATACAGTGAATAACTAAGAACTTTATGTGTACCAGTAAGGGAAAAGCTCCAGGATATGTTGTTAAGTTAAAAAAGCCAAAAAGAAGACCAGGACAGAATGAAATATAAGATATGCTGTTGTTTTTACAAAAAACGTACTGCGTATGCTATTTAATATGTTCAGGCCCCTTTTCGTAGGATGGACGAGAATGACAACTGTGGTAATATCTGCAGTAGGGAACCGGAAGGCTGGGGTCAAAGATGAATGAAGACTTATTTTTCACCATGTGTCATTTAGTGCTTTTTCAATTTTGTTGCATATGCATGTATGACCTATAAAAACCAACGTTTTAATGAAAACGTAAAGAAATAATCTACCACCTCTAATTTTATAGAAAAGAGCAAATGTACAAGTTGGAACTGAACCTGAAGGCTTGAATTCCATTCTCAGATCTGCCACTAATTGTCTATTATTTTTGTGTGATTGTTAATAATATATGTTAACCTGACTGGGCCATAGGGCACCCAGATATTTGGTCAAGTGCAATTCTGAGTGTGTGGGGGGAGGGTGTTTCTGAGTGAGATTAGCATTTGAATTGTAGAGTGAGTAAAGCAGGTTGCCTTCCCTACTGTGGGTGAGCCCCAGGCAATCACTTGAAGGTTCAAGTAGAGCAGAAAGGCTGACTCTCCTGAGAATAAAAGGTAACTCCTTCTACCTGACTGCTTTGAGCTGGGACATCAGTTTTTTTCTGTCTTTGGCATCAAACTGGAAACAGGTTCTTCTCAGGTCTCAAGCCTTGAACTAGAGTCTCAGGGGTGTCACACTCATTTTCACCGGGGCCACATCAGCCTCGCAGTTGCCTTCAAAGGGCCAAATGCAATTTTAGGACTGTATAAATGTAACTACTCCTTAACAGTTAAGCAAGAGCTGCTGGGTAGAAACTAGGTGCTGGGCCAGATAAAACAAGGTGGAGGGCTGGATTCGCCCCCCGGGCCTTGTGTTTGCCACCTGTGAACTAGACCATTGGCTCTCTTGGATTTCTAGCTTGCTGACTGTGAATCTTGGGACTTGTCAGCCTCTCCCTCTCCCTCTCTCTCCACACATGCACACACACACACACACACACACACGCACACACACATCTAGATATCTAGCTATATCTATAATGACTAGCTTGTGTGTATGTATTTATAAATTTATATTTCTTATTGGTTCTGTTCTATTTCTCTGGAGAACTCTAATGCACACTCTGGAAAAGTACCGAAGCTTCTTAGTGGTTCAGTTTTCTCTATAAAGTGAGGGAGTTAACTAGAACAACTACATGTTTCCTTGCAGCTGTAGACTTCTGTGTAATACAGTAATTTCACTATAGATGGCCCCTTATTCTCTCATCTGAGCTCAATTTCATCAGCTTGCTGGTTATTTTCCCTAAAATTGTAGTATGCTTCACATATTCCAAATTGAATTTGTCTGTCGGGAAAGTCATCTCCTCATTATTTTTGATGTCACCGGGTTCTTGTTGTATTACAGAAATGACCAAATTTGAGGTTGTTACTTCTGTCAGGGCTAGGTATTACTTTGATCATTTATGAGGGCAATCAATCAAACATTGAAGAATACCAAGAGAAGGAGCAGATCAGAGTGTTTTACTCTCCATTCTCTATCAAATGTAGCACATGGAAGTATTATGTGGGATTCTTCAGTTGTCTGAACAGTTCTGGGCTCTATCACTGCCATTTATTTCCAAGTGATTGGTGAGCGGTAGGGAGGACATATGGCCAAAGGGCTGCTGAAGCCTTACAGGGAGGGCTTTGCAGAGACTATTCATCTGCAGCTGTGCTAAACAGAGGAAAACCTTCCTAGCCCTTTACTGTTTTACTCATAGAGAAAACATTGGATGCACAGAGATATTAAATATCAGTCTTCTCTTACCTTGGCATATCTGGCTCATGAACAGCTGATGACTTTGTCTTATTAACCGTTTATGCTTCTCAAGACAAGGAAGTGGTTATTTCATCATGTTTCCAGGGTTTCATGCCCTTTGTGAAGGATTTCCCAGAGAGATTCTTTATAACATGTCCCCAATACTCAGATTTGTCATTTGCTCGTCACTCTTTCTCAGTCTGATGCCCAGTCCCAGTGCTGTCCCTTTTGAGATGAATCTGTCCTACAGATCGCCTAGGTCTCCATTGCTGCCACTCTGTGCTGCACCCTCAGTCCATCCTGCCTCGGTTTCTGCCACAAACATTCAGAAATATTCTGTCCTGACTCCTTCATTACAAATCCAAGTTTCACACCCATCATTTCAAGACTAATTTGCTCTAAATCCTGCTTTCTCTTCTGTTATGCCTTGTTGAGAAATTCCGTGGTGATTACAGTGAGAGTCCAAGTACATCCAAGGAGTGTTTATAATGAGTTCCACTTCCATACCCTATTAATATCTCACTACTCCACTTAAACCACCACCAGGGCTTGATGGATTCACTCCCAAACTTTCTGTTCTCTCCACGTAATTCTTTCCCTGCAGAGCAGACATTATTTATATAGATACATAGATAGAAATAGAAACATACAACTTTGTAAATATAAATATATATCTTTATAAATATTTAAATTCATAAGTTAAAATTATTTGTTTTCAGATGGACAAGGGTTTGAATTGTTTTTGCCTCTTACTAAGCTACACAAACCTAGACAAGTTATTTAATTTCCCTGAATTTCAAATATTTAATCCCACTGAATTCTCCTGAAGATTAAATTATATAAAATAGGTCTAACATTTTCTGGCACACAGTACTTAATAAATTCATGCATATTTCTTGATTTTAGGTTTTGTTTTCTTTTTTTCCTGTTTTTTAAATTGCAGTAGTTAAAGTTTAATCAGAAAACAAAAGCCACATAATTAGTTAAATGCAGTTAATATAAAGCATTATTAACTATAATAAAAGATAAACTATATGATATAAGGAAACCATATTTTACCTGGGGTTGAGTGAGAGAAACCAAGGAAGGACAAACCTGGAAGAGGTTAAAACCTTGTTGATTAAGATATAGTGCAGTACACTGAAAAGCAGAAGTGTTTACAGGTTTGTCCAGGCCTGGGGTGGTCTGGAGTTCCTGAGCCAAGCAATGGGTCAGAGAGAGCAGGTGAGCAAGCAGGTGGTCGGCGACTGGTTGGTCACTCGGGTGTGCAGTGAATATGGTGCCAGCCAGAGTAGAAGGACTTCAGAGCATGTAGGCTTTCAGGGGTATGGGGCTCGAAGGATGAGAGCCTGCTGTCTGTCCACATGGGGTGCTGGGAGGGCAGGACGTGTAGGTATGGGGGTGGGTGGGTTGCAGGGTATTTGGTTTCTATGTCTATAGGACAAAAGACAGGTTACTGCTGGTCATAGGATGCAAGGTCATGGAGGGACTGTGTTCTAGGCCAGCAGCTAGGCCAGGCTACACAGGATATTGCTACAACCACACGGCTGACCCCTTGGTCTGTGCAGAAAATGTCAGAAAGCTTCTTTCTCTTGTGATGTCTTACTAGTCCCCTCTACTGAGAAAGCTTATCATTGTGCTCTCTTTAAAGGAGCTGAGAAGCCATAAATTGATAACCCACACAGTTACTGGTAAAACCAATGACTTCTGTCTTAATAAGGTGTAATTTTTCCCCAACATATTTTGTCTGATGAAGTGACAGGCTTCCCGTAAGGGGAGTGGTTTTTCCAAATGATTAATCGGGAATCCAGCAGGTGTTGCTTCACTTTGTAACAGCCGAGTCAGTGCTTGAACATGAATCCAAGTTTTATTTGTGAAATTATACTTTAAATGTGTTTAGCACTATTTTGAGTATTGATTTATCCCTAAGAAGAGAGAAATTGCACTT
Organism: Glossophaga mutica; assembly: GCA_039655065.1. Classification (NCBI taxonomy): domain Eukaryota; kingdom Metazoa; phylum Chordata; class Mammalia; order Chiroptera; family Phyllostomidae; genus Glossophaga; species Glossophaga mutica. The sequence goes on from CM077308.1 coordinate 144,714,116, forward strand.
TGCAAGGCTTGACATCAAGAATACATTTAAATCGTCCAGCCTGTCTGTGTGTGGGCATTAAGGTTTTAAAATACTGTCATTTATTGTCTTTTTGTTTCTCTATGAATCTCTTTTTATAAATCTACTGTTGTTCCCTTGTTAGTAAGCAAATGTGTTCCCATGGCAGGCTGCAACACTTCAGTACTGCCCCACGACCTTGAATTCCTATTCCTCTAAGGTACACAGTCTCATTTCTTTTATGCTTTGGAGAGAGCATCTGGTCCATTTATTTAGCTCGACAGTGAGTCTCCTCTGTTGCTATGTCTGAGCAAGGTGTCTTACAGATTAGGACACATCCACTTGTCATCAAAACATGCCAAGCTCCATCAGTGAAGTTTGAGTTTTTAGTCTTTCCTTCCTTTTAAAGGTGTAATGCATATAGCCTAGGAATCCGTCCAATGGGAATCCATCCGAAACTTTTTATTCTTTGCTGTACTCCTGTTGCTGTGCCTTTGTGCCCGTAGCTGGGAGTCGCTTCCCACACTCGTCAGCCTGGTGGTAGGTGCGATGACTTCCCACCCTTTTTCCCCACGGAGGCTCTACAGATTCCTGTAGAAGAGCGGGTTTGAGTTCTGGGCCTGCATCCTAGGAACTGTGTTATTTCCTGTAAACAGAGGGATTGCTTACGTATGTGAAAATGCTTTGCACAAGTTGTAAAACTTAAATTGTAAAAATGTGCTGCAGGGATCCTGGACGTCAGTATTAAGGGTTCCAGTGAGGATTCTGGGGGCTGGGATACTCATGGATCCTGTGGGCAAGCCCCATCTTGGTCAAAATTTTCTAGGGAAGTTCCACATTAAACTTTTACTTTCTGCTTCCTGGGGAGAATAGTTCAGACTTTCTCATAGCTCTTTTCTCCTGTTGCTGCCCAGCACCCCCATCCCCTTTCTGTGCTGTGTCACCTGTGGCATTTTCATGGGACCTACATAACACAGAAGATAGTACAATTTTAGAACACATGTTTTCTGGGTCATCTTCTGTGTCTCATATCTAGTAAGTTTCCAGTTTCATAAGACAGAGTGAAATATGTTTCTATTGATTTTTAAAGGACAACAAAATGAGAAGAGTTATAATTTAGTAGATGCAAGAACAGTTGAGGAGGAAAACTACAAGCAGCTGTTCAAATGACTCTGACGCCCATTGAGATGAAATGAGAGATGTAAACGTGCCTGGAAGCACTGCATTTTCCTGTTGACCAGGGGGCTGTAAGCGTCTCACCTTCATAAATGGATTTCATAGTAGACTTTTCCCGTGTACCTTTATATAAGTTAATAATTCTGTCTTGTGTGATCAAAAATGTTATTAAACTCCTACTTTGTACAAGGTGCAGATCTGGATGTTTTAATCAACACAGATATTTGAGAGTGATGAGTTATGCCCGATTTCTACACAAAGATATCTAATGCAGGCTAGCAGTTTGTGTAGGGGACATAACTATGAAGGTTATACACCCTATGGCTGTGTCACCAAGTCTATCTTTGACTATCAGAAACAGTGAATATAAATGTAAAACAACATGGGTAGAAATGATACGTTGAATGAAGTGAGAGGAAACTGCTTTCCAGAAAGGCCATAGTTATCGGACAAAAAAAATCTCAAATTAAAATAATATGCAGATTTCTAGTTAAGGAAAAATTGACTTATGGAACTCCAGTGTTAAATTATTTTGATAATGTTACAAATGCACAAAGCTGAAACTGGGTATAAATTCCCTTATATTTAGGGTTCTGATTCCACTTAAACCAAATGTACAAATCAAGTACTATATATGTACTATCAAGTACTATATATGTACAAACATATAAACCAATAACACTCAACTTATAAATACTAATGTGCTAGATTATATTTTGTGGAAATCAAGTTGATGTTTGCAATGAGAATATTATGTCAACTGCCAAGGCTCATGTTCTTGTACATTCAGAGGACACGTTTTGTGTTGTGGCCGTTCTGTCATTGTTTTGTGTGCGTCCTATTTGGAGTTTTGTGAGACTTTTATTTTGTATATCATGCTGTGATGTTATTTATCCTTCACTTGTCATCAATGCATCATTTTATATTTTATATATTAAGCACAATTCTATAATTGTTTTCATGATGTGCTTACAGTTTAAATATTCAGATGGATTATAAGGATTAAAACAAAATACAGCATCAATTACCCCTGTACCATTTCTGAGACCCAGCTCCAAACCGCTCTCAACTATGTTTTTAGCTTGGTATTTACCTCCTGTGGCAGAGACTGCCAGCTCCTTATACAATGTCCATTTCCTTCTCTGTGTTTACTAACAAAATCTCAGTTTCGTTGAGTAGACAACGTGTCCAGCTAAAATACTGTATTTGCCCATTTGTCTTGGAAAAAAGAATAGCCATAACATTGTCAGAAGAATTAGTTTTTAAATTTGTTTTACACATACTCTTGCTTTTGGCTCTTCCTCCTTTTTCCATCCTGGGATGCAGATGTGATGGCTAAAACGGCAGTAGCTGCTTTGTGATTGATCTGAGGGAAAAGCTAGAGGATCATAGAAATCTTGGCCCTAACATTTTCGAGCTGCTGTGCAGGCCTGGGATGATTGCTTCTGGAATTCTTATTATTTGAGCAAAAGCCTAAACCCCACTCGTTTAAGCTATTGTTAATTGTGATTGCAGGGGAATTACATCCAAATCAACTAAATCTATTTCTAAATCTAGTAATCATTTCTAGATAATGATTATTATATTATGTCCTAATTTATCAAATTTAGACATTATTTACTTAAGTTCCTAATGTGGAATATTTGATGCTATTTTCTATCCCACGATGTTAGATACTTTATTAATCCCTATGTTTCTATATCACACTATTTGTTTATATTAATTTTAGTGATCTAATAAATGATTTAAAAATAATAGGAGTTTTATTCAGTCCTGAGCCAAATAATGCATTATGACATGTATTTCTCAAATAATTTTCTGTTTTTCCTGGAAATAATAAGTCTCTTGTATAAATGATTACTTCTTATTCTGTTTCCTTGTCACTAATTCTTCTCAGTGTCGACGAAATATTCTTTTCTGCATCGTCATGTAAGTAATCAACTAGTTTAATTTTTTTGTTATTGTTGTTTTTGAGCTATCCCTTTTGGAGCTTTCCATCTTCCTTGCTCAATCTGCACTGGCTTTCTGCTAACCCTTCCCCACCTGCTTCCCCTGCCCCCGCCAGGGCTGAGCTTTTTTCCTTAACACGAGCCTTCCGCACCCTGCCCCCACCCCCATGCCTGAACCTCTCCTCCTTCTTTTGTCTGTCAAGGTGTCTCCCCGCCCCCCCGCCCCAACTAAGGTCCAGCAGCCTTTCTTTTGCTTTAACTTGTTTCCTGAGCCTGTTTCTTCTCTGGCTCACTTCTTCTACCTCTGTGACTTTCTAAATAAACTTTCTAAGAAATGTATTCTTTCTCTCTTGCTTTGGTGAAATACTTCGTTTAGTAGCTCACTGGGAAAGGGCACAGGGCCTTGACTGATCCTGATCCCACACTATTGGATGGTTGCCTGAATTTAATTCCAAATTGAGCGAAGAGTGTTTTATTCAAATTTGAAGGCATTTTCAATTTCTAGTGTTTAGGTTTGTTGCTGAGAAGTCTTTATATTTATATATATAACTCGTTCTAACCCTTTACCTGGGCTCTCCGCATTTCTGATCCTTTATGTGAAATCATTTTCATTCTTTATCCCCCTCTGAAATGTGCTAGTATTCTTATATTGTTTCTTTTATTGTCTACTTTTTGTCTTTTTATTTTCCTTTCTGGGACTTTTTTTTCTCTCTCATATTTGGATGCATTGGTTGAGTTTTTCTCTACTCTTTTAGCCCCAAGATATCTTGAGTTTTGATTACCCTCTTCAAATAAAATGCTGTTCTTATTACATGCAGTGTCATACCTTATCACCCTTCACATGCTAATGATGCTTTTTTTGAAGTTTTATTTGCATCTTGTACTATTTTTGTTGGTTTAAACCTCTTTGATATTGAAAAGTTGTCTCAAATGCCTGGTGTCCTTTGTGGTTTATTCATAATTAGGACAGAGACACTAATAAATGATTAACACTTCATGTGTGATCAGAGATTGTTAAGTAGTGGACTTTACTTATATGGGAGGATTTTTCAATCTCAGCAATATTAACATCCTGGCCTGGATAATTATTTGCTGTGGGGGCTGTTCTGTACATTTTAGGGGTTTTAGTAGCATTTGTTTTTATCCACTAGAGGCCTTATAGTTGTGACAACCAGGAAATCTCTGTAGATATTGCCAGATGTCCCTTGGGGGACAACATCATCACAATTGAGGAGCATTGGCTATGGACTGATACAGTGAGAACTGGTCATTTGGTCTCCCTGCCCAGTTTGTTGTAAGATGTCAGAGTGTCAGGGTTCTTCAGGGAGACAGAACCATAGTATGTATGTATGTATGTATGTATGTAGGCGTGAACCTACCTACCTAGATGGATGGATATGTTGCTAGATATCCTATAGAACTAATAAGTGAATTTAACGAGGTTCTCAGATAAGTGATTAATATCCAAATATCAACTATATTTCTATTTGTTAGCAAAAAGATCAGAAATGGAAGGAAAACTCTTTATTAAAATATGAAATATGTTTTTCATATGAAAGAAATTAAAGACTAAATAAACTGAGAGATATTCCTTGTTTAGAAACTTAATATTGTTAAGATGTTGACTTTATTCAAACTGATCAGTAGTCATCGTCATGCCAGTCAAAATCCAAGCAGGTTTAACGATAGAAACTAATAAGCTAATTTTAAAAATGGAAATTCAAAACCATAGAATCACTCCAGTAACTTTGAAAAAAATAGCAAAGTTGGAATAATTATGCTACTTGACTTTCAAAGATTTAGATAGCCCAAGAAACTGGCCACATGAATATAGAAATGTACATACGTGCGCATTCATTGTTTTCTTAATTAAGAAATGTACAATGGAGGTTACATATAATTTCAAAGTGTAACCCCAGTAATATTAATTTTGCTGATAAAATATTGGATAATTTAGCAGTTGTTACAGAATTAAAATAGAAAATACTATTTGGAGTCAGTATTTTATATAAAATTCTTTCATTATATTATACGTGTTTTGCAATAGTTTTGCCTGTGTATACGTATTCTTAGCTCAGTTACTAGCATACATTTTTCACAAAATAAAACTACATTTGTGTTAAAACACCAGGCAACTTGACATTTTGTCTTAGTTTTACCAAAACTTTGGCAACATACTCTTTATCGCCCAAGGATCTAAGGAGAGAAAGATTTTCCCAACGTGCTAATGCAATGGTGACTGCTGTGAAAGGTGCACACCAATGCTGCGCAGGCCCCTTGGCGGTCCACCGCGCTGTGATGTCCCACGGCTGGAAGGGATCCAATGGCACTGGTCTACATACAGTACTGGGAGAAGGCCGGGGTATAAAGCTGTTTCCCAGAATTATCTGATTAATTCATGCATGTGATACACTAATAAATGCAAGGAAGAATCATGAATCCAATTTCTTTTAGCAGTAATCTATAAGCTATCATTTAAATTTATATTTTATCAAAGTGGTTACCTGAGATTTGGCCATGATGGGACAGTTAAGCTGTCATAATAATCGACACGAAGGCCATGCTGTCAGAATGTTCTAAGAAATATACTCTAAGAAACATCATCACTGTTGATGGAATAATCTTAGAGGAGTACTTTGGGAACATTCCTCTTGTGTCAGGTCTCCAAGTAGTCTTTTTACAGTTGATTGATTCTTGCTGCTTCCTCTCTAGATCAAACCAAACCAAAACAAAAAACCTCATGGAATTTTTTTAATTCCCTTTTATTTGATTCCCGTCTGGCAAACTGATTTCCTCTGGCCTAGCTGTCTGCTTGGGTGCATGGCTGCTTAGTGATTGCTGATTTCATATATTCTAAATATGCTGTATTAGATCCCCTATGAAAGGAAACTTCTTAGTAAGAAAATACGAAGCCACCGGAGTATTTATACTAGTAGCCATGCTAAGCAGGTTATGGAGATGGGCTTCGACCTGGAGAGGAAAAGTTTTCACTTGTGTAATAGATAAATAGAGTAGCATGTTTTGATACCCAGTGTGTTTACCCTGAAATTCAGTCTGAAATTTTACTCCCATTTGAAACCAGGGTGAGTCTACAAATATCTTGTAAATATACACCTAGCCAAGAAGCTGGGATAGCTCCAAGGACTAGTAGGCAGTATGTTCTAGAACTGACAGGTCTGCAAGCATAGATTTGCTGGTGTTTCACATGAGAAATTGTATTTTGGATTCCCTCCTATGCAATGATCATGTGCTCGTATTGTATTCATATACAAACACATGTAGGCACAGATCTACAGAAAACATATATTTATACTTGACTTTTATGTCTGTATCTATATCTACATATATTTACTTAAAATTCAAAAAAGCAAGTAAGATTATTTTTATACTTTTTTCCTATTTTAATTTTTAATGTGACAGAAAAATGAAAAAACTTAGATGTTTTACAAACTGACTAAAGGACTGAGAATGACAGTGATAATTGAGCTTCAACTTGCTGCTGCCGCAGTGACAAGGTTTGAGCGGACAGAGAAAGATCCGTTTATGTCCTCACCTCTGTGCCAGACCCCCGCACCTTTGTGGGTCCCCTGGGCGGCGTCAGCTCTGATAGTCTGCTAGCTGCATTCTCTCTGGGAACCATGGTCTCTCATTTAACTCTAAAATTTCCGAGAAAGAGATAACTCCCCACTCCAAAAAAACTTTCCAGATTTAAAAAAAATTAATGCTTTATGTTTTTGAATAGTCGAAACTATCATTCCGGAGCTTTTTTTCAATAATTCAACAAGCATTTATGAAGTATCTACAAGGAACAAGGCCCACAGAGATCTAAAGCTAAATGAGAATGCTTCAGGCCTCCTAAGAACTTCCAGGAACTCACAGTTTAGGAGGGGTCATTTAATCTGCCTGTTTTCTTATTACATTTCTCTGACACCTAAAGAGTTTAGGTACATGAGTACTGAAAACCACTATATATCTACAAAATATGTGCCAGAACTTTGAGGAAAACGACAACAAAAAACCCCCAAAATAATCGTGGTAGGTTTTTTAGCATTTGCCCATAAGGACACAACATATAAGGAATGTAATGGAAGCACACAGGAACTCCAAACACATTCCTTGGAAAATGCTTCACAAAAATTCATGATTGACAGTTAACACTTCTTTATCAGGCTTATTGTCTCTGCTATGTCAGACGGGCAGGGAGTGAGAATGCAAAGTACATTGAGGACCACATTAGCTTCTACTTGACTTTCTAAAAATTAAATTTATTGGGGTGATACTGGTTAATACCATTATATAGTTTCAAGTGTACAATTCCATGATATGTCATCTGTATGCATGTGGTATTACGTTGTATGTTTGCCACCCAAAGTCAAATCTTCTTCCGTCACCATATATTTGACCCCCTTTCCCCTTTACTACCCACCCCTTCCTTCAGGTAACTGCCATACTGTTGTCTGTGTTTGTGAGTTTTTGTTTGTTTTTCTTGATTATTGACTTGTTGCTTTCAGTTTTATTTCTGGGTTACCTGGGCAGTTGGGATCCAGACATCACCTACTGGTGCAATGACTCTCTAACATGTCCTTTGCTCTTCCCCTAAACTCTTTGCTACTTTTGCCCTACATCCTCTCTCTTGCCATTGGGGTGGCATTTTGATTGCAAGTGATGTGTAAGCCAAGATTAAACAAAAAACACTTAGTAAGAGACAGATGCAGTGGAAAGAAGAACTCCAGATTGGAAACATTCCATCAACCACTAATATGCTCAGTTTCCCTTTCCCTTATATGAGGTCTGTCTGGAAAAAGTCCAGCCATTGTTAATATAATGAGAAAGGTTGTATGACATCGATGTAACCTGGCAGCCAAGGAGAGTGGACTGGAATGTGCATGTGAGAATAATGATGACTTCACTGTACTGGTCAGTGAGGGCAGTCGATGCCATTAACTGAGCATGTATATATACTCTGTGGCTGTCCCATCCAAAATGACTGAGCGAGTGGAGCAAAGAATCTGCATTGAATTTTGTGTTAATCTTGATCATTCCTCCATGGAAACTATTTGGATGATTCAGAAGACCTCAGCTATGGGCAACTGGTGATCGGCAGCTTCCTCATACAATCCGCCTGCTCATGCATCACGTCTCATGCAGAGTTTTTTTGGCAAAACATCAAATCACCCAGATGACTCAGCCTCCGTACAGCCCAGACTTGGTGCCCTGCAACTCCTGCCTTTTCCCAAAACTAAAATCACCTTTGAATCTCCTTCAATCACCTTTTCACCTTTGAAAATCACCTGAAAGAGATTTCAGACCTTCCATGTGATTCAGGAAAATATGACAGGTTTTCAGGAACATGTATAAAGGACACATGGGCAAAACCAAAGGGGGTTAGAATCAAGGGTGGGAAGTGGAGATGGCTGAGGTGGGGGTAAAATGGAGACAACTGTTCTTGAACAACAATAAAAAATGTGAAAAAAATAAAGAAATTACAACGGGGCAGCTGATAGTAATTGGGAGAACTGTGTGAGGTCCCAAGGTGCCTTCTTTGAAGGGGACTGAGGCATCATTGTCCTATGTACAAAGTTTGTTGTATCTTCTTCAGTAAATGTCTCTATTTTTCACATCACATAGCTGGATACTTTCTGGACAGGCCTCATATATCTCTGATTCAGGACTCAATAAATCGACAGGGCTGGTTTCTGAGGTTACTTTTCTTCCTTTATAATTTAGGCCATGTTATATACTAAACTCTTAGCCATTAGATTAAAACCCGTATTTATGTTTCTTAACATATCAAGAATATAACACAATGAGAAGAGTAAATGAAAAAGGGTTACAGAAAATGTTTACTATGATTCCCGCTTTGGCAGTAGTGGTGGGACAGAAAGGTACAGGACCAGGAGTGGGGATCCAACCACGCTGTCAGTTTCACGGTTTTGCCTGAACTCTTCTCCAGAGGGGAATGATGGATTAACCGACCTCGGTGACCAAAAGCAGCTCTCTCAAGACTGCAGCAGTAGCCATCCTGATAAAGCAGTTTTCCCAGGAGGAGACTGGAGCACATTCGCATCTTAGCTGTGATTCATTTCTTAAGTACCGCACAGTATTCCGGTGTCTGAATTATTGACTGTCAGGAACTGTAACATTCTGACCAGACAGTAAGGGGCTTGCTTGCACAGTCCTTTAAAAAGTCAAGACAGTTTTCCCCTTTCCTCTCTAAGATCAGCAACATAATTCGTGTGGCTCAGGGCAAAATAGAAATGTGGGACCTCTTGTTCAGTTCAAAATGGATTAAGATCTTCAAGATGGCCACAGAAGAGCTTTACGCCAAGTGTGCGGTGGCATGCTCATGAAGCCGTGCTTGTCCCTGTCCTTGGTATGTCACGTGTGTCTTGGGTGCACACGAAGAAATGCCAGTGTCTAAGTGCAAGGCCACCTATGCATTTGGGTTTGAGTGCTGGCATCAATGCCCTCCAGGAGCTGTCTTCTGAGAACGAACGCCACATCAGTCCTTGGGACTGTGGGCCATAGTGAACCTCTTTTTAATCAAGTGCATTGCTTCTCTCCCAGTGTTCTGACGCCCTAAGTTATTTGGGCAGGTTTACCCCTCTGGGAGACCTGGCTTAACAGTATATTTATCATGACAGGTAAAAAAAAAATACCAACCCAGCAAGTTGGATAGAGAGAAGCATATGAATTGCTGACAGCTTGAAACCTTCCACTCCCTTAAATTTTGCTGATCACAGGGTTCCCTTTTCAGAGGCAATGCAACTAGGTGATCCTTGCTGTGAGTTACAGCTCTCACTTCTTAATTTGGATGGCTGCTTGCCAGGTGACCTCTGCAGTGGTGAAAACTTCCTCTTGACTTTAGAGATAATTTAAAATGAAAGTATATTTGACCTGTTAATCAGACCAGAGATTGGGGAGTTAGGTGAATGGGACATAAAGAAATAGACTTCAGATCAAATTACCTTCTAGGAACACATACTGTGTCCAGTTTATTTAAAATAATTACCTTTTGAGTCTTGTTCCCCTCAACTCTGTCTTAAATATGTTGGAGAACAAAATAATGAGTGATTAATTACAATTCAATGGCCTGCATTACATAACACCTCTAATCCTTTAATTGGTGTACCTCTTGCTTCTCAACTAGATTACGTACTTCTTAAGCACCATGTTTTACAGAAACTTGTTTTCCTAATGTAATAGAATGTTAGCACTGAATTACTCTGGAGGTCATTATTTCTATAGAATGTACTGTGATAAATGTTGGGCAATAAAGACGAATACACTCTGATTTTCTTGCCTCTCAAAGAGCTGGCAATCCATTTATAGGGAAAGAATAAAATCCAGAACCAAAACATGAGAAAGGGCCTGTTCTGATATGATCTCAGTGTTGCAGGAACGTAGCAGGGAGATTGATGATCCCATCAAGTATAATGGATTCAATTATAATTATTGTGTCCTACTATGTATCTGGCACTTTACTAAGTGTAGAAAATAAAGAACAAAGAAAATAGTATAGTTCTACCCATATTGAGGGAGAATGATAGCAAACATCTAGTTCTTCCTTAAGGAATAAAAAGTCTTCTTGCAGGAGATGATAGTTGAGTTGAGTCTTCAAGTTGAAAAAAACTCTCACTGGGCCAGCATGGGGCAGGAAAAAGAAACAAAGGAAGGAGCATTCTCTCTCTCTCTCTTCCTCACCCTTCTCTCTCCTTTTTGTTGTCCCACGTCTCACCCAGTATAGCTATTTTCTCATTAGTATAACAGCAGTGGGCATGTAAGCTGACTTAGTTCTAATTAATAATGTTCAGTTAGCTATGTTTTAGTGAGCTGTGGTAATTTCTTTCTTATGGTAACATTTATTTCCAAAACTTTGGATTTCTATTGGCATTAGCATATGCAATAACTGTATTCCAGTCCAATCTTCCTTTGTTCCATGGGAGGCTTATTCATCCTCTTACGTTGTTGATGGTGTGATTAGTGATCCAGCCACAGCCAGAGTGTTCTTGGACTTCGCTGGGGGGTACATGCTGGGTGGTGTATGGGGGTGAAATAAGGGTGGGGAGCTTAGGGGTGGATCCTCTGTCCCAGAATAAATTCTTACCATGAAAGACCAATAGGCCCACTGGTCTCTGCCAGAACCTTTCCTCCAGCCAGAAAGGTACTAAATATGTAGCTTCAGCGGTATCAATCAAGTGGCTGAACTTTTGTAGAAGTGAGAGATTTTACATTTGTAATGTCAGCAAAGGGAAATGGGAGCTCTGAGGTTCCTACTTGTCATGTGCGTCACGTTGCTAGCAGACTCCAGTAATGTGACAGTCTACGTCCCAGGGAGGTTTGGAGTCTGGCTAACTACTAGATTTAACATTTTAATGATAACTTCTTTGAACCGGCTTATCCAGCAACAACGCCTGCAGGATGGGAGCCCAGAGGCGCACAGGGTGATCAATATGACTGCTGTGGTGGAAGCCTGTGTGTCTGATTTTCTAAAGGATTCAAGTCATCTGAAGCATTTCAAGTATCGATTCATCGCAGAACAAGTGTTCTCTTTTGGAGATGAGCAAGTTGAAAAGGTCTGATCTTTGGTTTCACTTCCTGAAAAAGCACAGAATCAAGAATCAGATCTGTGTTCAAAACTCAGCTCTACTACCAATTAGCTGTGCTCACTTAGGCAAGCTACTTGCCCGCTATGGGCATCATTTTTTTGTCTGAAAATGGAGCAAATACCTTCTCAGTTGGTGGTGTATAATAATAGAAGGATACAGGAGATATAATAATAAAATATTCTATTAATTTAATAGTGCTATACAAATTCTTTTCTGCCCCTCACTTATACAGTCCCTGAGATGTGATATGAAACTCACAAGAGCTGCAAGGGGAGACTTTAATTCTGTGTCTCACAAGGTGGTGAATGGACTAACTGCTAGGATGTTTGAGATTTACTTATGTCTTTGCCACGTTGGGAAAGTCAATCATTTATTTACTCACCCATGAATTTGCTCTCTCATTTTCTAAACCATTGGTGTGCTTTTCTTAAATCACTTGATCTTTGGATGTTTCAATTTTCAAATCTATAAATGAAGATTAATACCAGTATCTCAGTTACTCCACAAACTTAAGATGATCAAATAAAGTACTACAGACCTACTAAAAGAATGACCCTAATCTCAAACAACAATAGCAAGAACTTCAGGAAAATGAAGTTGAGATTGCTAGCGGAGCTCAGAGAGCACTGAAAGATAGGAGGTGAAGGGAGAGGATCAGTTTCCAGCAGGGGGCAGTGCTCCCAGAAGTGGCCTCCATGGGGCTCTAGGACACTCTCTGTGTCAAAGATATGTGGAGAATGTTTGAGTACTCTCAACCATGCTACGGTTGGCATGCTTGAGTCCCTGGGAAGCATCAGTCATTTTCAGACTTGGCCTGCAAGGAGAGGCAAGTGACTTCTCCCAGCTGCTCAGTTTCATTACCTATCTAAGCACCTGTCAAGTGGTGCCATTGACAGAGGAGGGAGGCAGCCTGAGTCACAGGGGGTGGTGGGGTAGGGGTGGGGAGGCGGGATGAGGAGCTCTTACCACTGCAGTAGGACTTTGAGATACAAAAGGGTGGTAGCTGGTTCTGAAATACCTACGTAAAGCTGAAGGAGAAACTCAGATGTGGGCTCAAAGTTCATCTTGGTGAGCCTTGGATAATGATAATGTTAATCTTTTGCACCCTGCTTCTGCCAACTCCAACCTGTTAATTAAAGTGTTTAGAGAACTACAGAATGGTAAAAAAAATATGGAAGAAAGAGAGAACATGTTGCCTTCCTTTTTTATCCAGTTAGGGGTCAGGTAAGGGTAGAAGACTTCTTGAAATCAGGCTTTAAAAGATTTTTTCCAACCCCCTTACCCTTCCCAGTAAAGACTCTCATTGTCTCTCCCTTCACCTGCCCCCTACCCACCAGGACTCTCCAAATCCTTTTCCAACCCTCACATTCTACTGAAGCTGATGCTGGGCCAAGCAAGAGCTATTGTTACCCATCCTTGGTGTGGTGTCTGAATGAGGGAGAGGATCAGATGGGACCAGCCTTCAGGTGAGGGTCAGAGGCTAGAAGAGGTTGACACGGTCAACTCAGATCATTCAGAAAATGACAGTGTTACCATTGCCCCTGCTCCTATCCTTGAGATGGTGAATAGGGCTGTGCCTTATTTAATATGATTAGTTTGGGATCCCCCTGATTCTCATTGATCCTGTTGGCTTTTTGCCTTGGGAGGTCAATCAGAGACTGGGAGGTTATTCTGTCTTCTCCAGTTTTAATGTTCTGCCTCATCTTGTGCTACTGTCTTAGGGTCATGCAACCACAATAATGGGGAGCCCTGGCAGATTGAATTATTAGAAAAGTGACCCAAAATCCTAGCATTTACCTGTACTTTACTCTGATTTCTAGGCTAAGAGCAACTTAGCTTGTTTCATCATGTATTCCTTCTAGAGTGAAATTATATATAAGAAATTTATAGGTATGATTTTCAGATGGTAAAGGCCTTTATCTTCCCAAAGCCCTATTTTTGCTTCGTCCCAATTCTAGTGCTAAAAGTTGGTCTTCTTATTGTTCTTAACCTTGGTGTCTATCAAGGAGCAGACACCTTTGGCAGAGGTAATATAAGGAGAGGCTCTTTATTTCTTCTTCTGTGTGAGAATAAACTAATTAGATTTGTCTGGCAGGTAAGAGACCTAAAGCTAAATATTGGCCTTCTTGTCTCTCTGCAGTTTTCTGGTAAATGGGAAACTTATTTTACAAATCAAATTCTGGAGAAAAATCACTTCTGGGGAAATGAATTTTTATGATTTCTTCAGCCCTGGTAACCTGATATTTAAGCATAATGTTAAATTACCATGATCTATCATGTTTTTCCTCTTTAATCCTTTAATTAATCACACAGGTAATATGGAAATAGTCCCTGGCCATAAATAATTTATAGAAAACTATGGTAATATAGAAGGGCAAATATAAAGGGAAATCAAATCTAACATTCAATAACAAATCATAATTCATTACAATAACAGACAAATATTTTACTTTAATTATATCCCTCGTTGGGGAAGTTTGGATTTTTGCTTTTTATCATTAAAGAGGTTTCCTTATTTTTTTAAATTCTATTTCACAATATAAAAATTTGTACATTCTTCTTCTAAGGCTAACTGATTTCTCTGAATTAAAATCACCTCTAGAACATTTATATTTTTTCCTCTCTTTATATGAAAAGCTGCAGCTAGCTTTTAGTTATATTAGTGCATCATGTTATGAAGCCCTGAGATATAGGAATAATAAAAAAAATCAGATGCCTGAGGAAAAATGACAAATCTTCCTAATAGCCAAACTTTATGTAGTATCTGAATTTTTGAAAAGTTCAAACAAACAATCAAATAATTTTTTAACCTTTAGAATTTCAGAAAAACTCAGCTGATTTTTTGACTATAATGAGGTGAAAAATATCCTTTGGTTTTGCTTTGTTTTTGCTTTTGAATTTTTGATACAAAGTGAAATCTGAAATCCCAAACCTAAATGTAAAATGCAAAAACTATGAAATTTCTAAAGATAAATAGGAGAAAACCTAGATGACTTGGGGCATGGGGATGGCTACTTAGATACAACACCAAAAGGCACACTCCATGAAAGAAATAATGTATGCGTTGAACTTCATTAAAATTAAAAAATCCCATTTTGTAACAGATGATGTCAAAAGAGTGAGAAGACAAGCTGTAGACTCAAAAAATGTAAAATAAAATTACAATATAATTCAGTAATTCTGTTCATTGATCCATATCGCAAAGAATCGAAAGCAGAATCTCAGAGAGATATTTGCACATGCATGTTCATGGTGACATCATTCACAGTTACCCAGAGGTGGAAGCAACTCAAGTCTCCATCAACTGATGAAGGAACAAAAAAATTGTACTGTATGCATATCGTAGAATATTATCTGACACCTGCTATGACGTGGATGAACCTTAAGAACATTACATTCAATAAGATAAGCTAGTCACAGTAAGAAAAAACTGTATGGCTCCAATTACATAAGGTCTGAAGGGCAGTCAAATTCATAGGGGCAGAAAGTGAAATGGTGATTGCCAGGGGCAGAAGGAGGTGCCCTTGAGGATTTATTACATGAAGGGTGTAGAGTTTTAGTTTTGCACAATGAAGAAGTCCTGGAGATTGGTTGCATAACAATGTGAATATACTTTGCTGAGCTGTTATGCTCAAAAATGGTGAAGGTGGTAGATTTTTTGTTATGCCTATTTTTTGTTATGCCTATCACACTTAAAAGTAAAAAAGAAAAAAGAGAAAAAAATCCTAAAATTACTATAAGTTTTAAGTTAAAATTTAAAAGTTGTTAAAAAAACTCTACTATCATGTATCCACATTTCTATGGATTGATTCAGCGAACACTGAACAACTATCATCACTAATCAGGCTGTTCTTGCGATTTCTTTCATGTCATCCTCACAATAATCCTGGGGAGCAAGGGTAATTAGCTACATGGTTCTCTGGAAAAAATGAGACTCAAAAGAGATATTTGCCTCGAATAACCATATCACTTGACAGCAGACCTTGAGGGATGGCCAGCAGAATTTACCTTGCATGTCAACCTGATGGATCAGTAGGGCCTGCTGAAGTGCTGTGTTGAGAGGGTTTAAAGCCACATCCGCTCACAGCTGCCAGGACCGACATCTGCCGCAGGGAAGGACCGGGAGGCAGCTGCAGCTCTCATACCAGGCCTTGGTGATCCTTCACCCCTATCCCGACCTAGACTCTTTTCATTTCACTCCAGCAGAATTTTGACACTGCAGAAAGTGTCAAGAGGCAGTGCTAAAGTCAGCCTAGATAAATTTAGGTTGCTATTTTTCAGAAAGTCACAAAATGAAATATTCAAATCTATAGGAAGAGGTAGGCCAGGCATTCACTCTAAGAAGCCCAACAATAGCTATACTCTTATTGGGTGATGGTGGAAGGGGGAATTTATTCTTTGATTTTCCTTCTCAATTACATTATAAAAATTGGCCTAATTTGCTTCAGTTTATTTTCACACTTATGCATAAAAATGGTTCTTCATTCATCTGAAGGCAAAACTAAGTATGTGTGTATTTCAAGCTAATAGTTCGGCATAGTTGTCAGTAATTCAGATATCTATCAAGTAGCCTTTGTAATATGTTTTCACACATTGCTTTAGCTCCGAATTCACATGTCCTAACTCTAGGCAATATATTTTTATCACCTGTATGAGGAATTATGTATCTGTGAATTTATTTGAATAACTATTAAAATATGTAAATAAATGCACATCTGGAAAATGACCTCTTTGTCTGGAAGTACCTTTTGAGAATTTTTTAGCTTTAGAAAACCTGCTTTCTAGGTTATTACAGAATTAAATGGAACAAGTGCATGAACTTTATCCTGAGGAAGATATTAGATTTGCTAAAGATTTGAAATGCCACTAAAAATAAAGTCTCACTCTCCTTAAAAAGTGATAGAATTGGATAAATCTTGCTTTGACATTTTTTGGTAAAGCATAAAACCAAGACTCTCAAAACACCTTAGAGCTGAAGAAATCAGTAAATTCTTTTTTTAAAATTTTTATTTTAATTGTTGTTGTACAGTTTTCTGTCTTTTACTCTCAACCCAGCCCACTGCCACAGCCCTCCCCACCTCCCTCCCATTTCCACCCCCCGTAGTTTTTGTCCATGCGTCCTTTATACTTGTTGCTCTAAACCCTTCCCCTTTTCCCCTGAAATTCCCTCCCCTCTCCCCTCTGGTGACTGTCAGCCTGTTCTCAATTTCAGTGTCTTTGGTTATATTATGCTTGTTTGTTTGTTTTATTGATTAGCTTCCTGTTAAAGGTGAGATCATATGGTATTTGTCTTTCACTGCCTGGCTTATTTCGCTTAGCATGATGCTCTGAAGTTCCATCCATGCTGACGCAAAGGGTAGGAGCTCCTTCTTTCTTTCTGCTGCATAGAATTCCATTGTGTAAATGTACCACGGTTTTTTGATCATTCCTTTACTGATGGGCACCTAGGTTGCTTCCAACACTTGGCTATTGTAAATTGTGCTGCTATGAACATTGAGGTGCATAGGTTCTTTTGGATTGGTGTTTCAGGGCTCTTAGGATATAATCCTAGCAGTGGAATTGCTGGGTCAAAAGGTAGATTCATTTTTGCTTTTCTTAGAAAATTCCATACTGTTTTCCATAGTGGTTGTACCAGTCTGCATTCCCACCAGCAGTGCACTAGGATCCCCTTTACTCCACAGCCTCTCCAACACTTGCTGTTTGTTGCTTTGTTTATGATGGCCATTCTGACTGGTGTCAAGTGGTATCTCATTGTGACTTTAATTTGCATCTCTCTGATAACTAGCGATACTGAGCATCTTTTCATGTGTCTCTGGATCCTCTGTAAGTCCTCTTTGGAGAAGTGTCTGTTCAAGTCCTTTGCCCATTTTTTAATTGGGTTGCTTGTCTTCTTAGAGTGGAGTCGTGTAAGTTCTTTATACATTTTGGAGATTAAACCCTTGTCTGAGGTATCATTGGCAAATATGTTTTCCCATACAGTTGGTTCTCTTTTTATTTTAATACTGTTTTCTTTCACCGTGCAGAAACTTTTTATTTTGATGAGATCCCATTTGTATATTCTTTCCTTTATATCCCTTGCTTTAGGGGACATATCAGTAAAAATGTTGCTGTGTGAAATATCTGAGATTTTCCTGCTTATGTTCTCCTCTAAGACTTTAATGGTGTCATGGCTTATATTTAAGTCTTTTATCCACCTTGAATTTATTTTTGTGTATGGTGTAAGTTGGTGCTTGAGTTTCATTTTTTTGCATGTAGCTGTCCAGTTCTTCCAACACCACTTGTTGAAGAGGCTATTTTTGCTCCATTTTATGTTGCTGCCCTTTGTCGAATATTAATTGACCAGTAAATTTTTAATGTTGCAAAATATCCGATGTCATTAACTGAAAGAAGAGCATAACAGGTAATAATATTGATATAATATTTTTTATAACATTCTACATGTTTTCAAATGCATAGAAAAAGATTTAAGAAACACACAAGAAGATATCTTCAAAAGCTACTTTGGAGGAGGTGGTAGAGTCAGGGAATGATGAAGCAAAAGTTGAGTATTTTATTACATATTTTGAATTATTTAATTTTAAACACATATTTATAAATTTTGTGAGTTTTAAAACTTACGAGAAAAAATGAATTTATTTTGGAAATGTTCTCTATATTCCAGCATTACAATTGAGGAAAATATATTATAAAAAGAGAGTATATTTCTGTTGACATTAATTCTTCATATCTCTGAACCATCTGGTCTAGAGTAGTATTTTCCAAACTCTGAATCAAAATCAATAGAATGGATCATTTCTGCTTTCTTCAAAAATTTTTGTTTTCTGAGTGTTTTTAATGTAGAATTTTTAAAATGAATTTATTAGGGTGACACTGATTAATAAAACTACACATGTTTTAAGTGTACAACTCAATAACACATCATCTGCATTCTGCATCATGCACTTATTGCCCAAATTAAGGCCTCTTTCATCCCCACTTATCCCTCCTTTGCCCACTTCCACCTCCCCCATTGCCCTTTCCCTCTGGCTATCACCATACAGTTGTGCATGTCTGTGTGTCATATATATGTATATATAAGAAATATATATGAAATATATTTATATATGAAATAGATGAGAAATATATTTATATATGAAATATATATAATGACAAGTATATGTGTCTATGTAGATGATATATATGATATATTTATCTCATTTGTGGAATCTAATGAACAAAATAATTTAACAAACAAAATAATTTAACAAACAACATAGAAACAGAAGCATAGATAACATAGAACAGACTAATAACTGTCAGAGGGGAAGGGGGTTAGGGGACTGGGTGACAAAAGGCGCTTCCGTCATTTTTTTTGACAGATTTTTTTGTCCTTTTCTTACTTATTTGTGCTGGTCCATTGTCTGGCTTTTAATAGCTTCTTCAGAAACACGGACTGTTCAGTACTCAGCTGAAGACTTGAAAAGAACTCCCTGAAGATCTCCAGAGTTTTCCTATGCAGCCAATTTCTGTCTGGTAGTTTATCTTATTGATGCTAGTGGCCTTGCCCTGCCAGATTCTTTACTCTGTTCCCTCAACTCAGGGAGTCTCCAGGCTCCCTTTGGCTTTCCCCTGCCTATGCTGCAGGCAGCCTACAAACCTTCTCTGGGCAGTGAACTGGGGCACTCTTAGGGTGAACCTTATTTGTTTTTGTTTTCTCAGGAATTACAGTCTTCTACTGTTTATTGTCCAATGCCTGCGAGTTACTGTTGCCCATAGTTTTCCTAGTGTTTTTAGTGTGAAGTTCCCAAATAAAGAGCGTGTACTTAAAATCTCCAAAATCTCAGTAATCAGGATCCAAAAATGTAAGTGAGACAACAAATATAAGAAAATACAATGCTAATGAAATGTATTTATTATAACTAAAATTGGATTTCAGAAAAGAAATAGATGAGAAATGCTTAAAGAAAGTTTCTTAGAATCTCTTGACTTTTAAGGCTAATTTTAAGGCTAATTTTAAGGCTAATTTTAAGACTCTTTTAAGACTTTTAACTTGTTTAGTAGATAGAACATTTGAGTTTTTCAGCAGAGAGCTTAAAACCAAGGCACAATGGGAAGCATGCATGAGAGGCCTGAGCACTCGAAGAATGAGAGAGAAGAAAACTTTGGGTCAGCTAATGTCAAATGTTGAAGCATTCTGGTGTGGCTTGACAGAGATGGGACTCTTGATGTTCAGACTCAATCATAATGTAACACGTGCAACTTATGATTATAACATTATGTGTAAACACATATAAAATGTATGATATATGCAATTAATGATTCCATTTTTCTATTCACTGATCTTTTGTTTGTTTTATATAGCTGAGAAAGCTTTCCAGTTTCTACAACAGAAAACATCTTTGGTGATTTATCGTTAAATACATTTTAAAATCTCTTTTATTTATCTTTTAAAAAAGATTGATTGGAGCTGCCAGGGAAGAGGGTCTGTGAAAATATAAAGAGCCCTAAACCAAGGCTGTATTTTCCTGCAAATCCCAGTCCTGCTCAGGATTAGTAGTGATGAGTCACTGGGGACTGGAGTGGGTGTTTGTTTTCTGAGGGATGGTTGGTGTTCTTCTCAAGGAATGTCAAAGGTAATAGAAGTAAGACCCTAGCTGGTTTCCACACCACATTTGAGGAGAAAGGGCAAAGAGAGGGGAAGTGGGTTGAGATGGTTTTAGCAGCTCGGTCTGTTTGAGTGCCAAAGACGTTGCTCGTCTTGGAAACCTCAAGCTCGATGCCTTGAGTGCTGGTTTGCAAAGCAGGGACAGGCTTTATTATACCCCTTTTATGCGTAATGATACCTTCGTCCATTTGCACTTCAGATCCGAATTTTCCTTTCTTTGACATCTCATTAGTTCTTCTAGGGAGTCTTTCAAAGAAGAAAACTTATCCTCAGGAGAAAACTCAAGCCAAGTCTAATTGACTAGACTTTCCTAGTGCTCAATGCTGAGAAGCAAACCTTTCAACTTTTTGCCAGTTGGCAGTGGTTTTAATGACAGGCTTCCAGGATCAAAGCAAACCATTTAACTTCTTTTAACAGCAAATTCAGTGGTGTCTATTGACATGTAAAATACTCATGGCAGAAACAGAAATCTGAGATTAGCTGAATATTACCAAGTATCCTATTTGGGGGATAATTCAATATGTTCCCCATTAACTCAGAATCAAAAGCATCATACCCAACGAGAGATGAGAGCCTATGTAATTCTTTGGGTAGGAAATATTGAGGAATAAGCACTTATAAATCTCATGGTTAGTATGGGAATATAATGAAACAGAATGTTTTGCATTCATTTATTGAAACACCAATAATTAACAATAAAAAAGGAGCTACTTCAGAGATGAAACCGACCCACAATAAATGTGTTTGCTTCTTAAAGGTACTGTTTCCTTTTGATTTCAAGAGAGATTACTTTAGCCCTGGCCAGGTGGCTCAGTTGGTTGGAGTGGCATCCCATGCACCAAAAGGTTGCAGGTTCAATCCCTAGTCAGGGTACATACAGGAGGCAACCGATTGATGTTTCTCTCTCACACTGATGTTCTCTCTCTCTCTCTCTCTCTCTCTCTCTCAAATCAATGAACATATCCTTGGGAAAGGATTAAAAAAGAGAAAGATGACTTAGAATAAGAGGAAGGGGCCTGGGAGAAAAAGACAAAGGATCTATAGTCTAGCCTCTACTTTGTCAGTCAAGATGTATCTTTAGTTGAATCACTAATCCCTTGTAGGTCTTAGGTCCCTGGTATGTCTAGTAAGGCAGCAGATACCTTTTAGCGCTAAAAGCAAAAGACTTGCTTTTTATTTAGGCTCTAAGGCTTCTACTAGTGAGACGTGAAGTGAAAACATGTACTTCCCATTTGACAGGGTTAATTGTTTTTGTGTGTCAGAAGGTGTAAAACACATACTTTGGGTCTCCACCCCCAGAAGTGTCAATTAAGTAGGTCTGGAACCAGGTTCACTAAACACTATTTTAAACATGTACCCAAGATGGGCTGTTGATACCTAAAGAGCATGCTAGCATCAGGTTTTTAGACCAAGTTCCTTTTCCTCCCATGTTTAGCCTAGCTACATAGATCCTTTTTTATCATCTTGGGTTGCAGCTGAATTCCCAAAGTTGAAACAATAGCACCACATTCACGTGAAAAGGGAAGGTTTTTACCTCACTAAATTTAAGAGGGATTAGCAAAAATAAAGCAAAGATTTATGATTATGAAGCAATGACAAAATAAATCAGACTTTAAGGTTGTATTACCTGAACTATGACAAACATTCTCTTCCTTAAGATGATTGTCTATGATATAAGGGATGGTGTTTCTGCACTGCTGGCTCTTAAGGATGGCTTTGTGCCAGGCTATACCAGACTCAGGTCAGAAATCAACCTGAAATCTTCCATAATCGTGACTACCCATTCCCTGATGAGGTCTACGTCCTTTCAGCAGTACCTCATATGAATAAAATGCAAAACCCTAAGTTTTCAGCAGTTAGCTCACTTAAAAATGTGTTGCCTTTTTTAAGGCAACAAAAATGAGTATCTCTTGACATTTTGAATTCTGGTTTTACTAACCAAGCAGAGTTTAGAAAAATGGCTTACTTTTCCCTACTGGATTCCATAAAACACCTCTTTCAGTTTGACGGGGTCTTTCAGAAACAGTAGATGACCCAAGGACATTGAAGTGTGAAAAACATGGAAATCAGACAAAGATTACATTTTCTGCCACCAAACTCTGTCTAGCATCTTTGATGTTATCTGTTTATGAAAAATAATTTTAAAATAAATTTAGCAGTGATAGCATGCGATTCTACATTTTCATGTCAACATTTTTACAGTTATTTTAAAATACTTTCTCTCAGGTAAAATTAGGCCACAAAGATCTGATTGTTTATTGTTCAGCGTAAAGACTGACATGGCAGGGTCCCGTGGAGTCCCATTGTGATCCAACAGTAATTTCTGTTTTAAATTGGTTAGGAATCAAATGACTGCTCAGTCCCATTATGAATATCTTTTGATGAAACAAAGTATGTGAAACAATGACACTGAAATTCATGTCTTTGGGTAGAACTGAAGAAAACAGAACAATAACATAGTCTCTTTTGACCTATTTATTTCATGATGATTATTTAATCATCATTTGATATGAACTGGTGCCTCATTTGATTTAACGCCATTGGAAACCTAGTTTCTCTTCATGACTGTTGCACGTATTCTTATTAAATATTTAGTTAATAAACAGGTGAGTTTTAGTTCATTGTAACCAGTGGTTAGAATTTCTATAAAAGTAAAATTATAAATATCCCTAGTAAATCTGCTATGATTGAAATACGGTGTTTATGTCTTTATATCTTACTGGAGCAAAGGGAAGAATGAGTAGAATGCAGTCATGGATAGCGGCTTTGCTTTTCGTTTTCCTCATAGGAATTTGATGTTTTTGTACAATCACCTTAACAGTTCTTTCTAACTAAAACTTTGGTGGTAGGACTCAGTGAGAGGCCAGGAGAAAGGTGGACTTGGACTTCCAAAGATGAAGGATGCTGAGCAGTGTCTTACTCTCCCACTCCCGGGGACCTGTGTTTCCATCTCACGTTGACTTCCACTCTCCTTCAGTTTCTTTTACTATTAGTGTCACAGCAACACCCACAGGTGTCGCATCGAAGGGTAAGGAAGACTGTATCACTTGGTACAGTCTAGTCGAACTGGCCCAAAAGAAAAAAACAAGCTTAAGGTTGAATAATGTGGAAGATGATATTCGCCTTCGTTTTCCAAAATGATTATTTTAAAATGATTTACCTGAGTCTTCTAAGAACATTTGCTGAAAAGGAATGTTTTTATATTATGATCATATTCTCCACTTACAATTTTATCCAATTCTAATGTAGCAACAAGATTAGATATTTTCTTAGTGATATGTGGATTTGTATATTATTAAGAAATTTCCTAAAGAATGTTTTATTACATTTAATAAACTTAAGAATTGTCACATTACTACTAAACAATGATGAAAATACTTGGTAATTATAATCTAGATGTTTACAATGTCTAGATGTTATAATTATATTGATAATTATAATGGCTTTGTATTATCATTAGTTAGAAGGTAAGTGATATAGTTCCACTATAATCCTCAAAAAAATATGAACTTTAGTTGATGACCATGACAGTGCTTTTATTAACTATCTTAGCTTAGAAATAATAAAACATCTAAAAAGAAATAACCCATTGATACATGAACCTTCTTAGCTGGATGAAATATAACAGATCCTCAGGGTCAATAGGCTTCTTTCCTAATTTGATTAGGGTTCCACACAACTTTTTTATGTTGAAAAAGCAATAAAATATACTTCAGTGAAAGAATCTTTAGAACTGTTCCAATCTTTTAAAAGATAATAGAAATCCACATCATTGCATAGATATAATACAACCAATTTAATGCAGTGTTGGAACCATCTAAAGGAGAGGTTTTTATCTGATTAGCACTGGTTTGGCAACATATTTTTCCAAATATGCCTTCAATTCAGCACTTTCTTGGTACACTGGGGGCTTGGGGGAGCCTAGGAAACTGCAAGTAACATGCATTCAATCCATTTTTTAGGGTAGCTTTTTGCCGAGGTAAGAAATGTCAGTGATCCATGTCAAGGTAAAGTACACATCAGTTGTCAAACGTGGTTTACAATTCTTGCAGTGTTAAATGAAGATGTTGCTGGGGTGGGGGAAAGGACAATGATAGTACTCAGTTCACGGGACTCTTGGGAGGACAACATGAGATAACTTTTAAAAAGCACCAACTCAATGAATGTGTACATTCCCCTGTGTTGCTATTAGTGAACATGCTGATATAATGGTGCTGATAAGGGCAAGTGGCCCAAAGAGCACAATGAAAGGCTTGTACACAAATAGAGGCTTAAACTAGGGCAATTCTACATTCACAGGGTAAACAATGTCAACAATTACCTTTGAAAAATGGACTGTTCTTAAGAATTTCTTAATCTTATTTTAGAGAAGGAAAATCAATATAAGGTATAACAAGGAATACAGCAATGAACAGATACAGCAAGTCATATGTCTTCTTATATTTATGCAACTCAAGTACTGAAGGTAATTTTTAAATACCTCAAGTATTGCCAAGTGTTCTGCCTAAAGAGTATTTTTCCTTATTACCTTTTGCACAAGGCAAAATGAGACTACTGGGAATAATGTAGAAGAAAAAGACCCTGTCTGCTATATACTGTCAGAATGCCTTTACTCACCTTATGCAAGGGCATTGCTTTTCTTAGCAAGAATATATTGCTCCAGAAATCTCATTGCTAGAGAATGTTTGAGGCAGCTTCTACTAAGTTTAAAATAATAGTGTCAATGTTAACTCCAGTAGCTTTTAGAACTTGTGAAATAGTACAACATATGGTGATGATGTCAAAAGACTTCATCTGATCTGTGATGATACTGTTTGAAGTAATTAAATTACCCTATTTCTTTGTGTAGTCTTATAAATTACTGAACTGATCACAGTAAGGGAGAAGGTAATGTTGAATGGGAAATGCGTGAATGATTGGAGAAAAAGAACTACCAGGGATAAAGCAAATAAATGCTGTTGTAATACTGGGAAATGTTTGTATTTAAGAAGTAAGCTCTTGCTCAGTGATTTTCTTTCCTGTCCTTTAAAATACTGTATAATTAATATCCTATACTATTTGGTATGCTTACCTATCATTTTTGAAATTCCACACTCTAAGGCCACTGATCTCAAACATATTCTTTATTTTCTATTTTATGAAATCTCACTTACATATATGATTACATTAAATTTTCAGGGAAAAGTAATGTTTAAAGGTCAAAACAATTTCTTATTGAATGTTATTCAGAAAATAAAGACTAAGGCTAAATATAAAAAGGAATTTAGAGAAATCATAGGAAAATGGCTTGACAGAAAGAAGTCTTACTACATCCAGCTTGTTGAAAGTGTCATGTCCAATTTTTTGAGGGGCAGGTATGAAGATTATTTATGTATAATGATAAGATTTTCATTTCCTCTTTTCTCTTTTTTAAAATTGTTCAAGTACAGTTGTCTCTATTTTCCCGCCACTGCTTTCCCCTGCCCCCCTCTTCCACCCTTAATCCTACCCTCCATTGTCTTTGTCCATGGGTCCTTTATACATGTTCCTTGTATGACCCTTCCCATTTCCCCGTCGTCATCCCCTCCTACCTCCCCTTTGGTTACTGTCATTCTGTTCTTTATTTCAATGTCTCTGATTATATTTTGCTTGCTTGCTTGTCTTGTTGATTAGGTTCCACTTATAAGTGAGATCATATGCTATTTGTCTTTCATCACCTGACTTACTTCAACAAACAACAAGTGCTGGCAAAGTTTGGAGACAAGATTTTATTTTCCACATTGATAGTTGTTAAATTTACATTGCTAAAAAACAGTAGTGGTGTCTCTTGCTTGGCAGGAAGGCAAGGCTGATACCTAGACTGATCCTTTCAATAAAAACAACAAATAGTTGGGTTACTACATTTTTAGATGGATCAAGAGCAGGCAAACATGTATAAGTAATTGGAGATTGAATAAATGAATAAAAAATGGAAGAAAGGATTTATTTGATCCTCTTTCATATTAAAAAGCATTTGTGAAATACAGAGAACTTGAAGTCCAATCTGTATGAATTAAGGGACATAGGAGAGAGGGTGGGAAGTCTAACAGGAAATCTTACTCCACAAAGCTAAGGAGAACACCAAGAAAACAAAATAGGAAAGTAGAAAAGTGAAAATATGTTAGAAATTAAAATAAATGTAAACAGACTATATTTACAGTTAAAGACAAAAATATCTAACTGACTAAAAATACAAATTCCAGATATTCAGTGTTTTAAGAAGCACAACTAACACATTAGAATAAAGAAAGTTTGAATGAAAAGTAATAGAAAATATATATCAGAGAGATCACATACAAAAAGAATGTTTTATAGACATTTAATTTTAAACAAGATGAACTGTAAATCAAAAGTCATTCTGAAGAAACTGTATCACTATTTAATTTTAATTTATAAAGAAAGTATAATAATGTAAATTTCAATCCAAGAAATATGACAACCTCAAATATATATAAATTTTTAAAAATGATAGTAGAACTACAGAGAAAAATAAATATATCTACCATGTAGTGGGATCTTAATAGACTTTTTATTAATTTATAGATCAAGCTGCCAAGAAATAGGATATAGAATACATAAGATTTATAATAATATAGTTTATAATAACATAGTTTATAATAGCAAGAGCTGTGGTTATTTGGGCAGTAGAATACTATATTGTGGTGAAAATAATGAGCTATCATGTTTTTCATTTTTTAACAACATGATAACTCTTAAGAACAAAATTTCAAAGAATAAGTTGGAGAAAATACAGTGAAAATGTGTTTACATCATACACAAAACCATTACAAAATTAAATACTACCTGCTTAGGGATTTCAAAAATGTGGCAAAGGTATTTTTACAGCAAGGCTGTGATGCAGATAAGTTTTCTGATAGTGGTTCATCTGAGCAAGGAGAGAAGCTAGACCCCTTCAAAGGTGAGGGCAATACTCTATTTAAAGTGCTGTTGCAGGTACAGAGCTGTTCATTGCGGTGTTATTCTTTTTCCCTTGCACTTATTTTATAGCTATAATTTGAATTTGGTTAACATTTAATAATAACAGTATGGTTCTCCTTTGTGCACCCTGTTTTATCGTAACATAAAATTTATAAAAGTTAAATTAATATTTTTCACAATGTCATGTAAGAGATCTTGTTCCTTATGCTCTCCTCTGATGACCTCCTCTATGCTGCGGATATAGGAGAGGGTGTGACCTGAGAGATGCGTAGCTGCTTTTCTTTACTTGGAGAGTTGCAATTCATCAAAATATCTGGAAAATGAAAAAGGAAGTGATTTGAAAAAAGAATATTGCAAATAGGAAAAAAAATTAGCCAACAAATAGAAGTATGGCTGATCATATTTACTTTTATGTAAGATGAACTTTTTGTCCAAGGGCTGATTTATGGCTTCACTGGCTCCTAAAAATATACAAAATTAGGAAAGTGTGGTACCTTATAAAGAATTTTGGAGAACTTTTAAAAACAAGGTTCAAAAAATAAATTTCTGCTGTAGTTATGGGTTACCTTTTATTTGTTAACTGAGGCTGAAATTCCACTAATTATTTTTTGCATTTAAAAATATTTTATTTCAAAATACTAAAAACTACAACACTTACCCATTGACAACAATCCCATTCTTAGGAGTAATAGAATTATTTTTATTTTTTTCAAGGCAGTAAATATCTTGCTGCCCTAGTTTTATTAGCTTTCCCTTCCTTGGTTTACTCATCTGTAAAATGGGGATAATTAAAAAAAAATACTTTTCTTGAGCTTTTAAAATTGACACAGTCTTCAATCACTTTGAGAGATACACAAAATCACAAAGGTGCATTGCTCCGAGAAGACCCTAGAGAATGAGAAAAGGAGAAAAGTATGTACACAAATAATTAGTAAAAGCTTTGCTAGGTCAATGGGATGGCAGCTAACTGCAAAGTGACTCTGGTCAGAGATGTGATAACCTAGAATTTCCAATAATCTTATTGCTCTGGACCATACAGCAACCACAGGGAAGTCTCTGATTGTCCTTTAAAGCAGAGAATCACAAGACAAGGTAAGGAACTATCTTAATGATGAAAATAAAGCAACTGGAAATGCAATAATTTTCCCATTGTAGATGAAGTAGTAATAATAATAATAATAAAGAACTCATGTTATTTATTTTCATGCTTGATAAAGTATGAAGATAGAATGTACCCACCCTCATGGAAATAGATGAATCCTGAGAAAACAAAGATATGTTGGATTTAAAAGTTTTTCTTAAATAGTTAGAATGGTATATTACACCCCAAAATAGTTGGTTGCATTGAGAAATCTAAGAAACAGTTATTTTCTTCAGAATTCAGTGCACTCTTATAGCATATTTTTAGAAATAGCACTGTTTTGTGTAATTTGAAACAGATGTATGTCTAAACATAGTTGTTTGCTTCATGTCATCAAAATATGGTAAACATGGTAATTATATACTCAAACTTAATTCTGGAATGTCCTACTTTTTGCTTTATTAAAATGACTTTAGTATTTCATTTCTCAGTTTATGCAATTCACATACACACCTGTGATAAAAATGTCCTTATTTAGTATTTGAATATAAAAAGAACACAAGAAATACCTCACCCACGGGAAGGAAGGTGTCTTTTTTTCTAACGGAAGAGACAAACCTTATCATTTGCACTAATTATTCATCTTATTTCAGATTAAAATCACATTTCAGGCGTTCAGGTCCATGAGTTTTCCTTTTCCTTCTGGTTTATTGCAATGACACTACTGAAGTTGATCTTGGGGTTTCTTTTTTATAATATATCAGAAACTACTCTTTTCTTCAAATACCAATAATTATTTTAAAATTATTACAAATAAAACTAATCAGAATACTGTTTTCATAGTTGTGGAATAAAAACAACAAATATTGAGCTGAAAAATCATTATTCTAACATGAATAATTCTTAAAATTATGTATGGTTCTATTTGTTATATTTACTGTCAATGTTGTGGTATGAATAACCAAACCTTAAGGAATTTTCATTTCCAAGCACAATTCTAATCTTTGTTCCAAAGAACAGCCACAAAGAAAGACAATAAAAATTTGCCCAAAGGTTATCAATAAAATGAG
Source organism: Glossophaga mutica (assembly GCA_039655065.1). Lineage (NCBI taxonomy): Eukaryota > Metazoa > Chordata > Mammalia > Chiroptera > Phyllostomidae > Glossophaga > Glossophaga mutica. The sequence goes on from CM077308.1 coordinate 144,743,599, forward strand.
GATGGAGACATGACTACATTAAACTTAATTGTGATTGAAAATCCTTGATCATAGATGCTAAAATTTAAAAAAACAACTGTCTTGAAAAGGGAAATAAGAGTTGACCTATAAAGTCAAATGTTGAATATAAAATGACTCAAAGCAATATGCTCTACTGAATTGAATTTTGTGCAGTACTAACAAACAGAATCCTGTGCTTTACAACCTGAAGTCTGTAACTCTAGGCCTTCATCAACTGTATTAGAACAATAGCTATTTAAAATCTGAAATTACCAAATTTACTCAGGAATTCATGTACTCTGTGTTGGCCCTTAGAAGAGTTCACTGCATCTAACTGACACATTGCCACAACTGAGATTAAAAGATTTTATACACACACACATGCACACACACACGCACGTCCCCAGACATGTGTGTGTGCATGCATATATATTAAATTCTTTTTTAAAAGATTTTATTTATTTATTTTTTAGACAGATGGGAAGGGAGGGAGAGAGGGAGAGAAACATCAATGTGTGGTTGCCTCTCACACGCCCCCTACTGGGGACCTGGCCTGCAACCCAGGCATGTGCCCTGACTGGGAATCAAACCAACGGCCCTGTGGTTTGCAGGCTCAGTGGATTGTGACTCAATCCACTGAACCACACCAGCCAGGGAGAAAGATGTATTTTTTTGACTTCAGAAATAAATAAAAGATTCTAGTAATTGTGATGTTGGGCATGTTTATGTCTTCTCTTGAAAAGAAAAGTATAGCAGCACTCAAGAGTCTAGGGATCTAGAAACCTATCACGGGGAGAAACAAACAAACAAACAAACCTAAAAAAAACCTTATGTGTTATCAGGAATAATCTGGAAAGTCAAGAATTTTTTTGATCAAAAACATTTTTTCTCTAACAGACAGGAAACAGTTCTGTAGTCTACAAACAACTCTAGGTTAAAAGGTTTCTAAATTATGAGGTTTACAAAGAAAAGACCCCTAACTTTAGAGCTTAAAAATTCTGTTTGCTTTTCACTGCTAGCATGTGTCAAATTAATCTGATGCAGAGATTTTTCTTAGAATTCTCGATTAGCATTTTATATTCTTATAACATCAGTACTCTAAAGAAATGGTATTTGATGGACTAATTCAGAAATATGCTTTCATTAACTACCAAGTAATTTCATATCTGGAGAGGATACAGGGAAAAACAATTCTAAGCTCTGTGGTAGTCTTTTGAAGTATTTGTGTACTTTAAAGAGAAATAGACTTCAAATTTTAAATTCGCAGTCATGTATGGTTTTAACAACACTATAAACAGAGGATCACATTGTAATATTTCCAAGCAACAGTAGGCATAACACTGATTTTATAAACTTAAACTGAGCATTTGCCTTTCTTAGTTATTAATAATATATAAATACCTTTGTTATATATGGAAATTATTAAAGAGAATATTGAAATCAGGATAAAATTTTGTAAAGGACAAAATTGGTGTGGCTGTAAACTTACTACCATTTTCACAGAAGTTGATCCTCTTCTATCATGACATGACTTGTTTTGTGTTCACATTCAAAAGGCACAATATTATTTTTTGTAAAATTTTATTAGTTCTAATTTTTTAAAAGTCCTAAATAGCCTTCGATTATATTGACTTGCTTGTTAACCTTAATCACCAAATAGGTTTACAGCTTCAGCTCTTGTTCAAAATACAGGAAATGCATAAAGAAAATGCAAGCTTTCACTACAAATAAATAAAAGTTAATTGCAATTGAAAAGAAAACTGCTTACCTATCAATTCAGGTTAGCCCATTGCTTTCATAACGACATGGCTTTTACCACAGACAAAAATGTTCCACTGTCATAGTCATATTTTATCTGTTCCTCATGTGCCAGGCTCTGGTGAAGTAACTTTTAAACGCAGCATTTCAGAAATACAATGCTCCGATTAAAAACATGCATTTCTGTATAAAGCTTATCATATTACTTTATGAAAGTACTTGTGCATATTATTTATACATTGATTTGTACCATATACTCTTAATATCTATATCTTCTCCCATAGTCTCTCTTGCTGGGCACATAAAGTCTTCATTTTTGCTGACACTCCTACCATGTCTTATATGGAAAGAAATTAATTCATCTTCATTTACATTTTAATCATTATAGACCTTTAATTTAGAAAATGTTCTTTATTCCTGGAAGTAAATACAAAAAAAAAATGAAATGCAAGCTGTCGTTTGGGAAGAATGACACCCCCCTTGATTGGAAAAGGCAATGGATAGTGCACTCACATTATAATATAGAAGTAAGACTGATAACTTTGGCCTTGGGAACTTTAGAAAGATAAAAGGTTAAAGGAAAAAAGAGGAAAAAGAAGTTTGTTGAAATACTGAGCAATCAATACTACAATACTGCAGATCTGCTGGGACATTTTTGAACCAGCTACGTCTGGGAAATGCCTCCTATACCTGATTGTGGACTTTCCCTTTCTTCACTAACTGAAGAGGTGATTAGAGGTAGAGATAGACATTACAGAGATAGAGATAACAGACATAATTTTGTGATTTCACACAAAGACTACTTTTTGCAATTAAGAGTAAAAGTCATTTGTAAGTATACATTGAACTTACCTCATCACCAGTGACATAACAAGACTCATCATTACAAGGAGGGACATGGTCCCATTCTAGTTCAAGGTGCATACATTGATCTGCCTTGACAATGTTCACTGTCCAAAGATCTTTAAAGAATATACTCAATCCTCAGGCAAATGCCTTATACATACTGTGTTCAAAGGAGATCCTGTTACAAGCATAAGAGGAGTGGCCTCTTTTGTCTTGAATCAAGGGCATAAAATGATTTATACTGACAATCAGAAATACAATTGCATCACAGGGCATTGACCTTAAGAGATATTAAATTAAGGGTCAGAAACACACAGAGAATAAGTTAAATATCAGTCGATCCAGCCAGCTGCTCTGCTTAAATAGTGTGTATCCTGGGAATAGCTTGGGTGGGGTACCCAGCTTTACTTCTGTTGGTCTCAGATTCTGTTTCTAAAAGTATGAGCATCTTGCCAGGCTGAGAGTGGCTCCTGTCATCTGAACTAGTATTGTTCATTTAAAGAGAGAGAAAAAAAGCCATCTTTGATCCAATGCACCAGAAAACATGGCTGTATGAGGCTTAATTAGAGATGTCTCCCCCAAGATGCTTGATTAGGTGATTGTCAAGGCTCAGCTTGACCATGAGTGATTTTCACCTTTTGAAACTGATTTTAGATCCGATTCCTTAGGTGACCCCTGTACTGAAATTCCTCATGATGGGACAGGTCCTGAGGAATTCTCAAGATTTCTTTGTGATGATCACAGAGTAGAATGTCACTGAATGAAGAAAATGTGTCAACCAGGACTAACATCTTTTCAGTACTTGTATTACTAGTAAAATTCCTTACAATGTATGTCAGAACCACAGTGTGGTGACATTGTGTTTGAGAACTGGTATCATGATACAAATACACTGTTACTGCTTTCCCCTGAAGGACTTTCCTCTTAAAGAGCATCCCTTTTAGGAATCTACGCATTGAGGCGGTCTGTTCTGATACAGCACAAGGGCAACCGAAACTCTTTACCTGTATTTCTGCAGATTCACTCAAAAGTCACTCAGTTATCTGAGTGACTTATTACCACAAGGCATGGCTTTTAGACTCATCATAATAAAAATACCAACATATTTAAAAAGTACATATATTTAAAATGGCAAATCAGCAAAATTTTCACATATTTAAGGTGTCTTATTTGAGACTTCATAGTAACTTCTACATGACACCTTATTTCAGTTTCAAAGGCTGCATCTTCCTTAATAAGTAGACGGTGCTTGCCTATTTCTCCCTGCCTTTTAAGCCAGTCCTCTTCCAGGTTGGGGAGAGTTCTCAGCACTGCTAACATCCAGAAGAAAAAATAACCGTGTTCTTCGGAGAGTGGGGGAGTTATGATGGAAGTTTGATGCGGACACCAGCTAGCAGTGTCTGCATCATTATGGATGAAATAAAACATACACATGGACTACCGAGTCCGGTGGAGGAAAAAGGAGCAAAAGCCGTGGCCTCTGCCAGGACAGGCCTTTATTCTATATCTCCTCACATTACAAGATGATCCTTACTCACTCTGCCCCAGTTACAACAAAAGGAGTCAATGCCCCTAATCACATCACAGAAGAAGGATATTTGCAAATGAAAAGGCAAAAGTGGTTGAGCCGGTTACACTGGTCCCTGCAAGGTTTAGCACTTGCAGGGTGAGGGAGTTTTGGCAAAGAGCAAGCCTCAGAGCAGCCTAGGTATATTGCAAATCTGATTACCCACCAGAGAATCTATCTGTGGGTGTGGGTCCTGTGCATCTCCGAGTGGGAGCTGGGCCCATGCCACGTAGAAGGGTCTGCCACAGAAGTTAGAACAGTTGAGGGCCCACCACTCCGGAAACTTACTGTTTTGCAAGTGTCAGATTTTGTTCTGCGGCTGACTTGAATGCCCTACTCCGGACTGATCACTTCCCACCCTCGTTTCCTCTTTCCTGTCTCCCTCCTTCCCTTCCTTTCTTTCAACCAGCTGATTCTAACTCTTCAGGTCTCAGCCTATGTGGCTTCTCAGAGAAACTTTCTAGGAATGCCCACTCAGAGTTAAATAGTTTAATAGTATCTGGTGTATAATATCAATGAACTTAATATTGGCTCTCCTGAATGTTTGCTTTTTAATCACCATTAATACATGAGAAATTTCTTAAATTGAGGAACCGTATTAATTTCCTATTCTACCTGTAAGAAGCCACTAGATCACCACAGAATTAGTGGCTTAAAACAAACAAAACCCCCAACACTTATTACCTTAGAATTCTGGAGGTGAGCAGTTAGAAACTGGTTGTATTACGCTAAAATCAAGGTATTGGCTTTGCTGCATTTCTTTTTTGAGGCTTTAAGGGACAATCCATTCCCTTGCATTTTCTAGTGTCTGTGGGCTGCCTGCAATCCTTGCTTGTGGTCCCTTCCTCAGTCTCCGAAGCCAGCAGCATCTGCAGATTTCTCTCTCACACTGCTCTGTTGTCTCATCTTCTCTGCCTCTGAGTCTTCTGCTTTCCTCTTCCGTTGTAAGTATCCTGTTATTACATTGGACCCACCTAGACAGTCCAGGATAATCTCCCCATTGTAAAATCCTTTATTTAATCACATTTGCAAAGTCCATTTGTCAGGTGATGTAACAACATATGTAAAGAGTTTGAGGAAAAATAACATGTAGACCGTTTTGAAAATGGAGGCAGTAGTGGGAGGGTGGGGTGCGGGGGGAGGTGATTATCCTAATTCTCACAGGCACCATGTCAATTTTTAAAAAGAAAATCTGGGAGCCCTGGCTGGTGTGGCTCAGTGGATTAAGTGCTGACCTTCAAACCAAAGGCTCACTGGTTCGATTCCTAGTCAGTACACATGCCTGGGTTGCAAGCCAGGTGCCCAGTAGGGGGTGCATGAGAGGCAACCACACGTTGGTAATTTCTCTCCCTTTCTTTCTCCCTCCCTTCCCCCTCTCTAAAAATAAATAAATAAAATCTTTAAAAAAATAAAATGAAATCTGGGATGACATATTGTAGGTATTTAATTAACATTTGATCAGTTAATACGTGCATGAATAAGGTCTGATTATGTTACTCAACTGACAAATGTCACTGAAATGTGATCTGATATTTCACCCCGTTATCTAGTTTTTCCATTACAGTGTTTTCAATACAATAAAGAGCTTTAGAAGGTCAACAATATCATAGGACACAAAATGCTTTCAGGAGTGGCCACTCCACTCTGGGAAGGACGTCAGGTACCTCAGAATGGAGTTGTCCTGAAGGAAATGAGACAGGAAATGTCATCATACTTGGTTCACTGGACAGGAGACCTCTCTCTGTTTAGAGGGGAAGGTTGCCAAGGATGTTCTCATTCCTCTCACTCTTGCTTTCTGCTTTATTTTCTCTTTCCTGGAGGTTTCTTACCTGTAGTTTTGTATAGTGGTTTTTAAAGTATAAACCTCAAGATATTAAAATCTTGACTTTAAAATAATTAGTATCATCTACATCAATGCTACTCGATGTTACTGTAATTTGTCTTTTCACTTTAAAATTAAAATGATATACTTCATTTTCCAACGTGCCTATTTTGGAATCTAGCCAGAATCTCTCTGTTACCTGAAAGCTCAGTTTGTGTTTGAGGTTGAGTAACCATGAAGCGAGAAAATCTCACGAGTTCTGTGTCACAGTAAAGGACGTACTGGAGCTCAGAGACATTGAAACAGATACAATTTCTCCATATGCTTGGGTGCTCTAAAACACATTAATGTGAATTATGTATTTCTTTTATCATAAAAGAAGAGGGTTAAGTTATTCTACAGCACACTGTTGTTACTTTTCTGTGCAAAGCCCATCCCATTTTATTGACCGATTCACTTTCATGCTCATTCCTCATTTCCATTTTTCTCCTCCTGCAGCCTATGATTCTAGTGTATTTGATTTGTCCTTCAAGATTTTATATACTTTTCAAATGATCATCACAGTTTAGCATATTTTTGTCTACAAACACTGGAATTTACGTAAAATCCTGTTTTTACCTTTCCACCAAATGCTGGCTTTTTAATAGCTATGTGTGTTACAGAAAACACATCTAGTTGTTTGCCCTTAACTGCTAGATAGCGTTCTATGGCTTGTGTCCACTGTATTTTTCTTATTTACTTGCCTTGATATGGGCTCATGTGTTGTCTTCAACTACCTACTTGTGTAAACACAATAATGAACACCCTTGTTATAACTTATTATGGATTTTTGTATTGTTTTTTAATATGATCTCCAGAGTAGCACCTCTGGGTGAGCAATCTTGACTGGAGTAAGTACTCCCAGGATGCTTTTCAGTATGTTGTCACTAGTCTACCCCCCACCGGCAGTGGGTGTTTTCCAGCTCCTTGTCGTCAACAACCTATGGTGTTCTGATAGTTGCTAATCCCTATAGAAACTGGCAAAACCTTGCTGTTTTGATTTGTATTCGTCTGATTACCAAAGTATCTGAATTTTTTTTAATAGTTTGGTATTAACCATTACCCTTCCTCTCTGTGGATTGTTCTCTAATATCCTCTACCAATTTGTCCATTGTGTTTGTGGTTCTTTTTGGTGATTTTCTGGACAGCTTTGTTTATCCTAGGTATTAATCACTTACTAATCTTAGTTACTATCTCTGTCTCATTTTTTCCATGCCTATATGCTATATTTGGGGGTTCCATCATGGCCTTTGCTTAATGGAACATTTATAGCTTTAAAAACTTCAAATAAAAATACCTACCAATGTAAGCAATATATAGTTTGTAGTATCTGAAGGGAAAAGATTATGAATAAATTGTCACCTTTATTTTATGGCTATGGGAAGTGAAGGCATGTTTTCAAGGAACTAGATTATGAACAAACTGCTATCTTATTTTATGGCTAGGAGAAATAGAAGCATTTTCCCCCAGGGCCTCTTTTCAGAGAAGCTCTACGTGTGGAGCGGCTTCAGACTGTGGCAACTGTACCAGGTGGGAGCTAACTTTTTCAGAACTCCCTTCTCTTCAGGTTGAGGTCGTCCACAGGGAAAAATGTCATGAGGTTTGGAGGGTAGATGTGAAACAGCAATCATTTCTGTGTTCTAACAGTCGGGGTGGGGTGCCAGGAATTGCCACAGCTCATGCAGTTGCTGCTGATCTGCTGGCTCTCTTTGTTGACTCAGAGCAACATGGGTGCCCCCAAATCCTCCAGTTTCAGTTGCCAGCACCTTGTTCCACAGCTTCTCCGAAGTACTGATGAAATTCCTTCTTTAACTTCAATGTAATCTGTGTATAGCTTTGTGGTAAAGAGTTTCAGCTTCACCTGCAGGTCACCTGCATTATCAAGGGAAAAGGCAACTTGAGATGGATGTCAGTTATAGTTGCTTATACTCTTTTATACTTTTAGAGCCAGATTCTCTTCCTGCCTGGCTGGCCACTCCGACTCAACACCAGACATGGAAGAAATAGCTTTGCGTAGACTTTTCATTGGTTTTCCCAATTGCATATAAGTCTCCATAATAAATTCCTTATTGTCAATCACTCACAGTTTTTCCTCTTCGGCGACCAAATTCTGACTGATACAGGGTGTATACAATAAAGATGGAAATATACACTCATATATAAATCCATAAGAGATATTTACTTATCATTGAATCTGATTTGGGACATAATTACAAGCAGGCAAAACATGAAGCCTTATTTGTAGAGGCAAATCATTTATTAGAATATAAAATCAACTGTTAATTATATTCTTTAAGAGAAATGATTTTTGAACTTATTTTGAATAACAGGCCACTTTGGGGATCTGATAAGAACCTGTGTCTTCTTTAAAAAAAAAAAGTTCAACATTTTGCGTACAACTTAAGATTGTTCACAGACCTCCTGGAGCCTGTCAGTAGATCCCTAAGTCATCGAGGGGCTTGTGAATCCCAGGGTAAACTCCTATCCTAGACCAAGGCTCGGATTTTGCTTCTTGCTAGTTTAGTCTGTGGCTGGTTAGCTCATTTCTTAGAAGCTGTTTCGAATGTGGATGACATCATATATTCAACCCACATATGGTGCAGATGCCTTAGGTCTTCCAACCAACACAGGTCAGATGTCTTTCCCATGTGTGCTGTGAGTCACATGGAGGGTCTAGTGGGAACAGAAGAATGGCCCAGTGAAAACTTACTTTTACTAGCTGCATTTCACAACTGAAATTCCTGCCAATAGGTAGTTGATGGTACTATCTCGTACTCAAGGTAACAAACTCTAAATTTGTGGTCTGGACAATAGTGTCTAGTGTTTGAAGCCAATGGTTGATGATAAACAACTAAACTGTGCAATTTTTTAAATTTTTTTGTTTTTAATCAGTATTTTTTAATTGTTGATATTGTACAGTTTTCTGTCTTTTATAAACTGTGCAATTTTTTTCTGATAACTTTCTGTTTATGTTTCTGTATAATTGCCAGGGCCCAGACATCCAGAAAGTTTCCATCTATCACTGTGGAATCGCAAACACACACAGCCAGTGGTGAGGGTTTGGTAATACTCTGCAAAATTTGGTTAAGGCAGATTCAGATCGAAACTACTCCTCCTCCAAGCCAGGAACAAATAGATACCAGATATGGATATGGAGGGAAACACAACTTATGAAAAAGTTTCCTGATAGCTTTTCTTTAGAGCAAAATATTACCATTTATTTTTAAAAACACGAGCAATCACTTCTGATGAAAAAGATGAGTAAAATGCATACTCCTTAATTAATTAAAAAGAGACCACATAAAATAAGGCTATGAACTAACTTGATCATTGTAATTTTTAATTGCAAGTTATTTCTAAGGAAATAAAATGAGATAGAGAATGACAGTGAACTCCTGGAAAACACCGAGAGCTTATAAAGACCAGGTACTAACAACTGGTTACATAACCATGACTAAACACTTTCCCTAAGCTTTGCACTACATCAGTCTCCCCACCAGGTTACTTCCTAACCAGTGTAGATTTAGGGAAACTGATAGTAAAGAGATTACCCCTTAGTAGATGTGGCTTGATTTTTCTTTTCTTTTCTTTTTTACCCCATGGCTACATCAGACACACCAAAAGTTTGCTTAAGCCCCAGTATACTATGGATTCTGTGTGTGTCTTATTACTTACCTGTTCTTCCTAAATACAGAAAATTCAAATCATGTTTTTTTTTTTAAAGGCTAGGGGATGGAAAGAAAGGGGAATGGGAGGTGGCTGTTAGTGGATACAGGGTCTCTTTGTTGGGGTGCTGAAAAGTGCTGAAAGTAGTGATGCTGGTTGCATGACCTACGAGTTACTAAAGACCACTCGATTGTATGGTTTAAAGGATGAATTTTATACTATATCAGCTATATCTCAATAAAAACAGAAAACAGTGCAGTCAGTACATCTATATAAAAATAGAATTCCCACCCAAGGAGACTCAGATCGAGGTGCGTCTCCTCTTCTAAGCATCTGCCTGCTGTGCTGCTTCTACCACGCCAGGTGTCCTTCAGACATGATCAGTGACACCTGTCGTCGTGGGACCAGTCATCCTGTTTGCCGGGACTGTCCAGCTTTGGCACTGAAAATCCTACATTTCAGGAAATCTCTCAGTTTGGGGTACACCTGGATGGTGTTCACATCTGTTAACAGGCAATTCTTTTCTAGTTAGGGCCTGTGTGTTTTCTGTGTTTCCCAACATACTTCCATTTTCTCTGTTTCAAATACACTGCCCCTTCCCCATCTCTCCCTTGGACGGCGCAGGCAGGACCTTTGTGAGCCCCTGGCCTCTCACTCCTTAGTTTTGCACTTTATCTGAAGTCACAACTTTGGCCTAGAGTCACTTGTTTGAATGTTGGAGTGCATTTAGCTAACCAATTAAAAACAACAACAACAACAACATTTGCTAAAACGATAGGAAGTGAGAAATGTCTTAGCTTTTTCTTGAAAGAAAATAATCAAAACTCTGCTCCCTATAGCCACTGAAAGTCAAATTTCCTCTCCTTGTATGCTTCTGCTTTAGAAATAAAGACTTAGTGGAAATGTTCTTTGTATGTTTCAGGTTGAAACAGATCCTCTCAGGGCCCAAAGCAGCTCTGGGTTATGAATGCTCATTTACTTCCTCTCAGTTTGGGTTTCTCCCCATCATGCAGACTGCAAAGTATGAGATGCCTTGTGAAGGACTTAGCCCCAATGACACCACGGCTCGCTCATGTTTTCCTTTGCTCTGCGAGTGTACAGAGAAGATGCAATTCTAGAGTGTCACCTCTGATTTTATCCTCCACTCAGTTATATGCGGAGGCATCCTGTCTTTCTCAGACCGCCAATCTCTCTGTTACAGTTCATTGAGTCAATTATTTACAATCATGTCTTCTCTTTCCTCAGTCTTGGCCAGTCCTTTTGAGAAGAAGGAAGGGAGTGTGATGCATCACAGTGACTGGAGCAGGAGAAACATCCACTGAGTGCCGGAAGCTTTTCATTAATTATCATATTTGATCTTCACAATAACCCCTATATGGAATAAATGATTATGCTCATGGTGCAAAAAAAAGGAAGTAAAGCCCAGGGTGATTAAAACAATGCTCTTAGGGTCACATAGAGCCAATGTGGCTGGATCAAAATTCAAGACCAGTTTAGCCTGACCACAAATTCCATGATATTTCTCCTACACTGTGCCTGGGCAACGAACTCCGGCTTGGATTTTGGAAGAGTATCTACCAAAATCTAAATAACTTGCTTAATATCTAAATAAAATTTGCGTAATATCTAAATAAAACCCCAAATCTAATCACTTATGCTTTCTAGCAGCTATGTAGCTTATATGGAGTAGGAAAAACAAGGGGGGGCTTCCTCTCAAATGTGGTGCAAAACCAGCCTTAGAAAACTCACCCCACCTTGTCTATCAACTTCCCTGTTTTGTTTCTATCCATAGTATTTATTCCTTTATCACTACTGCAGACCCTCTCTACACTGCGGATGCACATTTCATGATGAAAGGGAATTTGCCTGTTTGGTCCCTTGCTCTGTCTCTAGTGTCTAAGTGCCTGGCATCCAGTGAATATATTTTGACAAATAAACTAAGGAATCCCTCAATGGGACATAAAAGTAAAATATGGCGGAGTTGCTTCTCATGGGAAATTAAGGTTGACAGTCCCTCAAAGTGCGGTACATAGGCAGAGAGACATACCATGTCTTACTAAATCCAAAAGATATTTTTTTCTCCAACCCTGAAACAGATGTATGTTTCTTTCATTGGACATATCTTGCTAAAAGTATAGTAACTATAGTGTACTGAAAATGTTTATCTTTAAAAACTGGAATCACAAAAACCATAGGACTTCTCTAGTTGAATACAGATGATGAACTGCTCCATTAGTATTGTGAGAAGAAATGTTCCTTTTCCTAAGCCTGCCAGACATCAATACCAGGTGGTAACATTTCCCTGCCTCTAGCAGAGTGAAATAGAAGGATGATCCTCGCTAGCCACGCGTGAAATCTGGACTAAATTACAATCTAGCTTTCCACCCAGAGTGCCCCTTTATGTTCCACTGGAAAGGCCTGTAGCTCCGAACGAAGTCTGGGAGTTGACAGCAGTCCCATCTCGCATCTTTCAGAGCTGGAAGGGTGACACTGGCAGGACATTCATTTTGTAGTGCCATTCACTGGGGAATGGCACTGCCCTAACCTCTCCCAGTTTTGCTGAAGGTCAGGATACATGTGGGAATTTTTAACAAGAACTGCTGGTCCCTTAAATTTTTCTGCACTTTTAGATTTCTTGTGTGTCTTTGCCTTCCCACTGCCAGGTTAGGTTTCCCTGCTGCCTTGGTATCTTCGCTCTGGCTGTGACCAGCTAGTCCCAATTCACCATCAGTTTGAGTTTTGTCTACAACACCTGTTTGGATTGGCATCCAAGGGACATGTTCCAAGACTTATTTGACCACTTATGCTCTGCATTTTTATCACATCACAATGTTCTCAGGCAGAGATGGCTTTTGGAAAATACAAGGACTTTTTTATTTGTAGACTGTTCACTCACTTGCCATATGGCTAGGGAGAGACATTGAAAATCTATGTCTTATTTTAACATTGATTTATTTCAGAGGGAGATAAACAAAACAAAGAAACAAATTGTCAAACTTTTCAAAACGCTTTAAAGGAATATCTGTAGTCCTAAATAGCCCTAGTGGTTTTAAGTAAGGTCCACCACGCCATGGGTATACCTGCAGCGTAGATAAGGACAGAAGGTTTTCCGAAGAAGTGGAACTTCTGGTACTTAAACCTGGGAAAATCCTAGACAAATAAGTAAGACTGGTTGGTCACCCTGGAGGTAAGAAGAAAGGAAAGAAGGTGGTGGATATTATTAGACTGTCGTTCATGAGCAATTCAATTACTTATTCACTCACTGAATCGTGCTTTGTGAGCATCGGCTAAGAGCCCAAGCTCTGTGCTAGGCACAGGGAATACCCTGGTGAGTAAGCCTCATTATGCATGGAGTCTGTAGAGTCCACTTGTCTAGTGGAATTTGAGGGTCTAGAGCTGAGTAGAAACCTAAGTATCTTGTAGTCAAAACCACCCTGCCCTGATTTATAAAAAAGAATTCTAAGACTCAGAGGTTTTGAATGACTGGCACTCCAATAGTGGGCCAGACCCTTGGTTCTCTGAAGAGCTGCTCTATTCACTGTGTCAAGCTGTCTGCATCCGGCCTCCCATCAGCAGCAGCATGTATTTCAAACCATGCTGAAGTCCCTTGGCAGATTCCATCTGTGCCGCTCAGCATATACATTTACTTTCTACCATCTTTACCTTGACTTCTAGGTGTCAGATTGAATTACAACCCATTACTGAAATAAAAACAATAATTTACGGAGGAATGCTGACTTATAGTTACAAAATAAAAAGTAGGTAGCAGGGATAATGCTTATATAGAATTACATACATTAAAATTTTATGTGTATGCACTTAGGTTAATCCTGTATATTTTCATACCTCAGACCCTTGCCACTTTTTACGTTGTATCATCACCGTTTATAGGCATCTGCTATGTCTCTTGAGAGAGGAGTCTATATCTTATCTGTAATTTCATCATAATCTCAGCACTTTCTGTGGTACTTTGAACATAGTAGCTGCTCAAAAATGGTTTCCAGGAATGAATGGCAAATGAATGAAAACATATTTTCTCAAAGTCAGTCAGTTTGGGCAACAGCGTTCCCTAACTCAAGGACAACTGGTTTGACTTTGTCTTTGTTTGAAGCAGTCTCATGAAAAAGTCTTTTAGTAACTAAATGTCTGTGTGTTTTGGGCTTTTTAAATGGATTTACTCCTATAGGTCTATTTATCTGTTTCCATTTAGGATAGCTGTTACTGATGTGGACCAATATTTAATATCACAGAAAATGAGAGAAGAGCTAGAGGAAGCTTATTTGGAAGCTGATGTGCCAAGTAAAGTTGTTTCCCCTGCATCCAATATGGTGCCTAAACACACTCTAGGTCTGGAAGAGTTCTAACTGGATGAGTACACTGGTAAATCACGTAAATGTCACTAACATATGGGACCCCAAAAAGGAGGAAGAACATTTCAGCAGCTCAGAGGCTAGATGTATTTATTTTAAATTAATCAAAAGGGGAATTAGTTTTGAAATGTTGAGAGCACAGGATTGGTGGAGATGGTCAGTTCCTTCTGAAATGAAAATAAGGGTAGGAATAACTTTCCTCATTCCTAGGAAGAGAATCATTGGCTGAATCATGTATTTAAATCCTGACATCTGGTCAGGATGGAGGCATAGGTGGACACGCTTCACTTCCTTGCACAACCACAAGAAGACTTACAACTAAACCTTAGGAAAAATAACACTCAGAACTGTCAGAAAATAGAACTGTGTGGAAGGCTGATATAAAAGGATTTAAAGAAGCCACACTGATCCAGACAGGTAGGAGGGGCAGAGATGCAGTCAGTACAGAGAGGCAAGGAGATGTGGTATGGTTTGGAGCTGTGGCAGCAGAGGCATAATGGGCAGTCCCACATTCACATGTGGTAGATAAAAATCAGGAGGGGTACCCAAGGATGGGTCGATTCCAGCCCCAGGCCAGACTGCACAGCTCAAGGTTCCAGTGCTGAGAAGATAAAGCCCCAAAACTTCTGTCTATAAAAACCAGTGGAGGTTGGAGCAGTGGAAGAATCTGTGGGTTTTTCAGGAGAGTCAATTTAAAGGGCCCATGTGGACTTGGAATGAATGCAAACCCACCCATGCTGCTGTTCACCTGAGGGCAACGGTCGGAAGGGTGCCAGTCACATATGGGAATTGGTTGAAGTGACTGGAAATGGAGAGAGTGCTGGCAAACTTTCAGAAGCCAGGCAGTGGCATTGTCTCCTCTCTGAGCTCTCCCCCGACTCAAAGCCACAAAGCAGTGAAGTGGATTGCCCTGGCAAACACCTAAGGTTCCGCCTCATACAACTTAACAGGTACACTAAGACAGGGGGTCAAAGCAGCTCTACCTAATAAACAGAAACAAACAGAGGGAGACTGTCAAATTGAGGAGACAAAGAAATATGGCCCAAATGAAAGAATGGAACAAAATCCCCAAAAAGAACTAAACAAAATGGAAATAGCTGACCTATCAGATGCAGAGTTCGAAACACTGGTGATTAGGATGCTCAGAGAACCCATTGAATATGACAACAACATAAAGGAAGAAATAAAGGTTACACTAAGTGAAATAAAGATAAATATAGAGGGAACCAACAGTTAAGGGAAGGAAGCCAGGAATCTAATCAATGATTTGAAACATAAGGAAGAACTAACACTCATCCAGAACAGAAAGAAGGAACAAGAATTAAAAAAACAAAACAAAACAGAAAAAATGAAGATGGTATAAGAACCTTCTGGGCCATTCCCAAATGTGCCAACATTCAAATCATAGGGATGCCAGAAGGAGAAGAAGAAGAGCAAGAAATTGAAAACTTATTTGAAAAATTAATGAAAGAAAACATCCCTAATTTGGTGAAGGAAATAGATATACAAGTCCAGGAAGCACAGAGAGTCCCAGGCAAAAAGGACCCAAAGTGGCACACCTCAAGAAACATCATAATTAAAATGCCAAAGGTTTATCGTTAGATAAAGAGAGAATCTTAAAAAGTAGCAAGAGAAAAGCAGAGGGTTACCTACAGAGGAGTTCCCATAAAACTGTCAGCTAATTTCTTAAAAGAAATTATGCATACAAGAAAGGTCTAGCAAGAAGTATTCAAACTGCTGAAAAACAAGGACTTACAACCTAGATGACTCTATCCAGCAAAGCTATCTATTGAAAGTGGAGAAGCCAAAGAACTTAAATGCATGACCCATAAACATAAACTAAGTAGGGAGGACTGCTGGAGGGAATGGGGAGTACTAGGCAGAGGGGGGCAAAGGGGGAAAATTGGGACAACTGTAATAGCATAATCAATAAAATATACTTAAAAAATAATTCCTAAGTAACTCTCTGTATTATTTACATTCATTAACTATTCCTCCACCTTGGTATAATATCAGTTTACAAATTCTTATAGAATTCAAACTTGTTTACAAAGCCTCCAACAAGTTATACTAAATATCAATCTGAGTGGAGAATTTATTTCTAGACAACCTGAGTTTCAGTGTATTTATTACTCTCTGAATCTCAAGTTCATCTCATAACAAGTACCACTCGACTTCATGATTTCCCTTCTCAGCAGAGACCAGAGCTCTTTCTCTCAGCTGTATTTCAGACCACTTTCAAGTTCTCTCTCCATTTTCTCCACCCCCAGACTTCCTCTTGTTGCTCAGACAGATGGCTTAAAGATTGAACTCTCCGCTGTATGTCCTTCTGCCTTCAGAGACCTTTTCCCATTTAATGCATCCGGGATCCAACTATTTTTTATAATGTCTTTTTTTATTTTTCAAATGAAACACCATATGAGCAGTGAGATGGCTCTTGGTAGATAGTTGGCACTAAATCATGGTAATTATTATTACGAATGTTTGTCCCTCTTAAGAGGTGGCAGGTTAGCAGGTAAAGCTGGTTTTCACTTTGCCACATGTTTTTGACATAGGCATGCTTCTACCACACTTAAAACTAATGAGTTCTGTCAAAAGACTTTTTGCCAAATGTCCATGTAAGTATACAGCCAACAAATCTATTTTCTTTAGTCCTTGAAGTCATATATGTTAATTTTTCAACCAAAAAAGAACCTTATGAATTTTTATTCATTTTGCTAAATAAATTCATTAATTTTACTTTGCATAATGAATGTTTATTCTTAGGTAGAAGTAAAATTTCATATCCATTGATTAGCCAGAACACATGGAATAGTCATTGTAATTCAGAACACTTGATTATAATGTTTTACTAATATTACAGCAGACAATGAGTGAATTATTTCAATGAGATACATGTGTCGCAGCCACCCAACTTATTCTAAAGCAGCTCCTTAGAAGTAATGTTTGCCCATATGCTTTCTGGGTACCCTTACATTTAAAAATTTAAAGGGTTATTTAGGAATAATTTGAGAGTTTTACCACTTATTTTCCTCAACCTCAAATATTTCCATTGTATCTCACTGTTGTAAGAGCCTGTACCAGTGGCTCAGTTTAAAATGCTATGGCGGATATATGGCATTTCAGTCACAGGGCACATCACAAAATGGATGAGAAGAGGCAAGTATCCTGAGTGTAATACTAAGTTTAGAATGTAATACAAGGTCTCACCCCAAGTGACTAACCCAGAACAAGTGCTTTTTCCCCCCCAAAGGTGAAGATGATCAGCAAAAGCTCTATGTAATATGGAGAAGTAAGCATGTGTTATAAAACACTTGCATTGGTTTTTATTTCCAAGTTACATATAAATTTTTAGTGCTATGAAACAAAAAATTCATAGCACTAAATTTTTAGTGCTATGAAACGCATTGCTCAGGATTATGACCATTATTTTTGTAATTATATACACTAAGTTTGAACCCCGGTTCTGTGGCTTACAGGTGTGTGCCCTTAGGAAAATCATTTAGCCACTCTGAGCTCTATTTTCTAGAATACAATTATCTCAGAAAATTGTGATTCAGAATAAAATTGATTATACATATGAGTAACTATTATGGTAGGTCCTTAAAAATTATAGTAAAGTATATGAAAACAATGTATGGTGAAGTGGTGATCATATTGTCAGTATCATTAGTTGTTGAATTGCTCTATTCAGTCCTATTAAAATTTCAATATTACATGACAAATTGCTTTTATTTGCTAACAAAAGTCTTATAGAAACCTTAGTTCAGCTCCATCATCCTGATTTCATTATGGTCACAGCTCTAAATCATTTCCCCTGCTTCTCTGTTCTGTTTCTTTTGTATATTTTTAGATAATTTCCATCTCAACATCATATGAACCACATCACTGAAATCTAATTAGTAGATCACCTGCTCCAGCAGCATGAGCCTTTATCTCATTACTCTTCCCCTGTGAGCCATATGTCTGCTTCCGACATCCATCTTTCTATGTGAGTATTGCAGCAAAGAATTTATTTGGTTTTGCAACAACTGTCTCACCTCCTTGCAAGGCATTTCCATTCTTAAGTTTCCCAAGGCAGATATCCTTCAATTGTCTTTCTCAGCCCCATGCTGTATGGTCCAAAAGTGATACAATTTATTTTTTTTCTATCTTATGTGCTGAGTTTTTTAGTTCACTGATATTAAAAGCTACCATTTTGTTATTATTGGTTTTATATGTTTACACTCTCTAGGTCTTTTTTTTTAATTTACCAGAATGAATTATATTAACATCAAGCTGAAATTTGTGTCCAAAGGTTGTGATGTGCCTTGATATAATAGGGCAAAGTCAAAAAAGAAACTGAAAAGAGCAAGGAGTGAGCTGAAAACAATGACCAGACTTAGATTTTTTTTTTTAAGTTGGGTTTATGCAGTTTGAGCTTCTTTCTAACTTTTCATTGTTGTGAAAAAAATTCTCATAGGAAAAGTCCTTCAATATTTTGTGGAACCTGTATACCAATCAGTTTGGATGATTTTATCTTAAACAGCTCAGGAGTTTTCTGAGATGAAATTAAAAATTTTCAGTGAATAGTGTCCACTATTCTGCCTAATCCACGATTTTCTTTTAATATTTAACACAGCAGAATTCATTCATTCAGTATAGTTTGCTTAACACCTGCTATATACTAAGCACTCCTGTAGGAACCTGTAGGAACTGGGAATTCTACAACGAACAAGACACACACAATCACAGCCCTTACACCTCTTATAGGCTATTGAGGAAGACAGACACTGAACAAGGGAACAAAGTAAATGATGGGGGGTGCTGAGCGAGGACAGGGCACCAGGCATTTCTAACCTGGTGTAGGGCTACTTTGAGAGCACAGCATTTAAAATGATGCCTGGGAAGTGAGGAGAACTGACTGGAAGTTCACAGAGATATTGCTTCACAGACAGTGGAAAGACCTTAGGAAAGATACATGAATGTAGTTTGAGTAGAACCACTTCTAGAAGCTATTGATGTTGTAGTCCTTAGTAGATTACTGAAGAAAATGGAAAACTTAACCACTCTAACAAAAAAAAGTTCAGGACTCCTTCCAATTTTATTATTTTCATTTTCATAGCATATTATATCTTTCTTTTAAAACCATTATGCAATTGTAATCTTTCCAAAATTTTATGATGAAAACTCTTTAAAATACAGAAAAGTTGAAAGTGAACACACATATGCTCAAAACCAAGATTATACAATTAATATTTTGCTATGTTGGCTTTTTCACACATCAGTTCATTTATTCATCCTTATATTTATTCATCAATCCAATTTTTAATGCAATTCAAAATTAGTTGCAGACATAAGTACACTAACACTCTTAACAATTTCAGCATTCACATCACTAACTCGAATTCAATATTTCATGTGTCTGCATGTGTACATGTATATAAAATCAAATATATAGTTGTATTTAAGTATAGTGTACACATGATGAAATATGCAAAACATAGTTACACTATTAAATAAGTCTTGAAATATGCATATACTTATGTACTCCAACCCCCAACATGATATAGAGCATTATCACCCCCAAAAGTACCTCCATATCCCTTCCTAGGAAATCCCTGTCCCTGCCACTCCCAAGGCAAACACTACTCTTATTCTTTCCAATATATATTAATTTTACCTATTTTAGAACTGTATATAAGTTGACTTATACAGTATAAATTCACTTAGCAATTGACTTTGAAATTTATTTACAGTATGTGTATTGGTAGTTTGCTCCTTTTAATTGCCAGGAAATGATCATTGTATGAATATATTGCAATCTGTAGCCATTTTCTCATGACAAGTGCTTAGGCTTTTTCCCTTTGGGAGATATTGTGAATATATACATATGAATACATTCTTACCAGCAAAATTGAAAGTTCTAGTTGCTCCACATCCTAGCCAATTTTTAGGCTTGACAGTCTTTATTTTAGTCTTTCTGGGGGGTGTGCAATAGTATCTCATTATAATTTTGATTTGTATTTTCATAATGATTAATGTACTATTAGTCATTTATATATCTTTTTTCACATACTATTGGCCATTTATATATCTTCAATTGTATACTATTGGTCTATCGCAAAATTGCCCACTTTCAAGGAAAAGAGAAGACTCTTATGTGGGAGTAACAAGATTCTGTAGGAGCATATGGCCAGAAATTTTGTAGCAATTATTTATGAAAACACAATTTGCCATTGTTTTAGGGGTATTTTGGTAGATTCCTTAGTATTGTCTAAGTAAACATTCATGTTACCTGTGACTAGAACTATCAGTATACTTTAAATAATCTCTATATCTTTTATTTGTTTTTCTTATCTTATTGCAATGACTAGGACATTTATGAATAGAGTAAGAGTCAACATCCTTTCCTTGTTCCCACATGGGCTGATGTTTTAGTACTTCACATAAATGCAATATTAGTTGTAGCTTTTCATAGGTGCCCTTTACAAACTGATTTTCCCAACTGACACAGAGTATTAATCATGAATAGATGTTAAATTTTGCTAAGTATTTTTCTACATCTGTTGAGATTATAACATGATTTTCTCCCTTAATCTGTTAATATGGTAAATTGCAATGACTTTTGAATATTAAACAAACCTTGGATTTCTGAAACAAACACCACTTGGGCATGATGGATTATCATTTTAATCAACAGCTGTTTTCTTATGTTTTGACTTGAATACTCTTTGGCCCCACTTATTCTCTCTGCAATTTTGGTTTCCTTAACATCTATTTAAATTTGGAGTCACAGTGACATGGTGCATCTCTTTCTTTTCTTTTGTTTTCTCTTTTTTTCTTTTCTTTTTAGTTCAGTGCTCTTTTCCCATTGAATTTGTCCTTAAATTCAGGTCTTGGTCATTAGCCCTCGAACTTATCCAAACAATGAAAACTAGATTTTCTCCTGACACTTTCTGAATTCCCTGCTTCAGTTCCAAGTTCTGCCTTCATTAAGACATTCCTTCTAGCTGGTCAGGCCCCAGCTGCAGAGTTTGGTGTTCAAAGTACTTCATACTGCTGGCCCAGTTCTCCATTCTGTTGCTTTCACTTGCATATTGTTGAACATGCTCAATGTACTATCCCTGAAATTCTTGTTTTTGTAGAACATGGAATAAAGGATAGATAACCCAGTCATCAGATGTAATATTACATGATATATGTTAGTCTTCAAATTCCCTTTCTTAGTCCATTGGGCAGTATTCTCCTTCATCAAAAAATCCAATGCTTATCCTTTTGGCTAATAACTTCAACTGCACAAAAGTTTTAAAATATTCATATTTCATATCTGACTCATGCTCTGGATCAGTGTTTTACAAGCATTTTTCTATCTTAAATAAGATATAATGCATATATGCATATATACTCACATTACTATGCAATGATATACTCTTAAGTTGTTTTAGCCAGAACTATTTTATCCCATTCTACTTATTTAAAAATGTTTGTTACTACCAACTAATGGGTCATAGCTTTTATGGTTTTATTAAACATGTTAGATTAGTGGACTGCATAAAAATGTGGCATTCCTGAAGTTTCTTTCAAGAGCAATTGCTGAACTTATTAACTTCCAGTTCCAGTGACCTTCACTTAGGGAAGGTCAAAAACAACAAGTGTGTGTAGAAAAATGTTTTGTACCTCATAGATTTTTATTAATTGTTTTCCTACTGCTTCAGTGTGTGGTGTCCTTCTCCCTCTCATGGAACATGATACCCAATCCTTTATAGGTCTTCTTTGATGTTTAAAAATAAAAATTTCCAGTTAACCAATTTGAAATGTAGCCACTGAAAGTCAAAGAAATAGGAGATGTTTTAAAGAGGGCAAAATTAGGTATTTCAGTCAAAATAACAACAATTTTCATTACCTGGTCCTTTTCACGACTTTGAACAACATAGGACAGATTTTTCCCTGATGGCATTCTTCAAAGTGGTGAGAGGTAACACTTCAAAAAAGATGTTCCATGATGTCCAATACTTTTGAAACATTCAATTTTAAACAAAGTTACATTTTTAATGAACGTGTTTTCCCAAGTCTGTAATAAACCAACGTGCATTGTGGACCTCTGGTTTGGTCAGCTGTGGAATGCCTGTTTCCAAATGCAGTTGTAGAAACAGAACTGAAAGAAAACGCACTGAGCTGGAAGTTGGGAGACCACAGTTCTTGTGTGCCTTTGGCAGAACATCTGATCTTTCGTATTATCATCTGTGAAGTTGAGAAAACAGAATAAATCTCTTACCGTTTCATAATCTAAGATATAAAGAGTGTGAAGACTTCTCAAAGGAATTTAGGAATAGAGTGTTGCTGATGAGCTGGGGTCAAGGGCTTTCCTTTGAATAATGTCTCATTAGCCCTGGCTCCTCACCCTCAGCCCTTTTACTCAACAAACAGTCATAGCTCTGTTCTCTTTGTAATGAAAACTTTGCATATAGCTTAATTTTTATTTCAAGCTCAATGAAACCTTCTACTTATAATGGTTTGGGGCTGGAGCCACAGACACCTAATTTACAGGCTCCCAGCCCTAGCTGCAAACTTCAACAGGCTAAAAATATACCCATCCAAGATTTGCAGTTATTTCCATTTCCTTAGCCAGACCTTGAGCCTTCAATATCTAAAATTCAGACTGGAAATTTCAACTGAAAGATTAGTTATCATTAATGAGTTTTATATATTCTAAGTTGAAATAAAAGAATGAAATAGTAATTGGCAGAGGAATAGTGATTTCTACAGGGACTACTTAAATATTTGGGCTAAGTCCTAGAAATTATTCTTGGATAAAGTATTTTTATTAACTAGAAATCACAGCTATTCTGAATAATAAACAAATTAAGTACACATGAATAGGAAGATAGAAAGTAGTAAAACTTTGATTATGTATTGAAGTATTAAGTTTGAAATTACCCTTCCTATCCCATTTCATAAATATTATAAAATAATTTCCTAATGGCAGTTCAAATGTAGGTATTTTAATAAAGATCTAGTAATCATACAACCAAATTTTGGAATAGATATCGTTTTAGAAGAATTACTTTTGACCATTTAATTTAAGAAATTGTCTCGTTCTTCTGGGGGTATATTTCCAATATATCTCTTCTTTTTGGCTTAAATCCCCAATATTTATGTTCTGCCTGAGAGGTCTGCCTTTGAATAGAATTTTTTAGTTAGAAAATTTATATTGAAGTTTTTGAAAAGTCTTAAATTTTATGGCTTAGTGAAATCTTCTTTCCACCCTTCCTTTGCTTGCCTTATAACCACTACTTCATGTTTTTCTTTTAAATGTTATCTAAACATTTTAGTTTCAAATACCATTAGATTTCAGAAAAGTTGCAAATGTTGTATAGAATTTCCATGAACCCTACCCCCAGTTCCCTTATTATTAACATCTTACGTTAGCATATCACATTTGTCACGATGAATGAACTGATGCTGAAGCATTGTTTTTTAACTAAATTCTGTACTTTATTAGTCAGATTTCTTAGTTTTTCCATAATGTCCCCCTTTTTGGTCCTGTTCCTGGATCCTATCTAAGGTGCCACATTGTATTCATGTCTTCTGATACTCTTTTCTTTCTGAGACAATTTCTCAGATTTTCCTTATTTTTGAAGATCCTGACACTGTTGTGGAACATTGGTCAAAGCTTTTGTAGAGAATGCCTCTCACTTGAAAATTGTCTGATTCTTTTTCTTATGATTAGTCTTGGCTTACGGGTTTTTTGGAGGGAGACAACAGAGAAAAAGTGCCATTTTCATCACATGATATGCATGGTAAATAATGTCAACATGACTTATCACTGCTGACAGTAACCTTGGTTGCCTGACTGAGGTAGGTTTAGTCAGGTTTCTCCACTGTGAAGTTACTCCTCTTTTCTCCTTTCCCACACTCCAGTCTTTGTAAGAAGTCACATTTTATCAACTTACTCCTAAGGAGTAGTGTTGTATAGTGGCTTTAAAAAATTAATGTATAAAGACAACATAAAATGTAATGGTGATATACTGAATTATATGGTCCTTTATAGTTTACAAAGTAAATTTGTTTTTATATGACCTATTCACCAGTCCTGTGTGGCAGGCATGAAAGCAATTATAGTGGTAAGTATAAGTGATAAAGCATCCAGCAGGTGAAAAAAACTGGATGTTTTTCATTTCAGGAAAATCCACTGGAATGGCAGTTGGTTGGCTTTAGGCTTCCTAGAGTAGTCCATTGTTTCTTGCTCTTTCTTATCCTGTATCTTTTCCGACTGTCAGTTCTAAATCTGCTTTGAATATCGTCCGTCACCCCAACATCAGTGTCACAAATGAAAGCGCAATGTTCTGTCCATCCTCTGCCTCCTACCACCTACTCTCCCACCACCATCCTTTCAAACACAGCTCTTCATCCTGACTTCCCTGATTCTGACAAAAGAACTCCCCTCTTATCTGTTGTGGAGGCTGGATTCTATGAAATCATCCTGAAATAATTCTTTTTAAAAAAATAAATATTGTATTCATTTTATTATTGTTGACTTGGTGTATATATATTTTTATTAGATTTATTGGGATAACATTTGTTCATAAGATCATATAGGCTTCAATTGTACATTTCTATGATACATGATTTGTATAGTTCCTTTGTTTAATTATTCATATCTAATGGCCAACAATTATCTCCTTCAAAATGTCATCTATTTCGATCTTTTATTTTTTGCTATTGAAGCTTCAGCCTTAGTGTTGCCTATACTCCCTCTCACCTGGACTACTGCAAAGTTGTTCTTTGTTTATAATAGTTCTTACTTAGAATTGTCCTTAAATGTCAATTTTATTGCCCCATTCTTCTGCTCTAAAAAAGTATAGTAACTCTCTGAATCTTAGCACAACATCTTTCCATGTTTTCTAAATTCAACAAAGCAGACCCAATCCAACTTCCCATTACTGCATGACTAGCATGTAGAACTCTAGTGGGGCTGAAATAATGGCTTTAAAAGTAAGACTATTGTGCCCTGTTCCTGAATGCCCCCCTAATATCCCCTCCTCATCTATTCAGACCATAAGCATTGCTCAAGGGTCAGTTTAAATTTTATCTTTTCACCGAAGTCCTTTTAATAAAACCTTAGGTTCAATACAAATGGAGGTCAGTAGACACTGGAGTAAAAATAAGCTAGCTTTATTAATTGTTTGTTGTCTTACAATGAGGCAAACCTTCTGGCTTCTCATTCCTTTGTACTCCCCACATCACGTAGAGTAATGATGGGCATGTACTAGATTGCACAATAAATGCTTCATGTTGATTGATGATGGAATTTCTGTTCCTCTTTAGGGAAGTGGCCATTGAAGCTTGGCTGCTTTCCTCTTTGCATTTGTCTGCCAGCATTACACATTAATTAGACTATGTATTACAATATTCAAATATATCACTTCCTGGAAAAAAAAACCAAATCTTCCTAAAGGGTTTTCTCAAATTTTAACTACATTCTGCTGGCTATTTTCCAAACTTGTGACTTTTTTTCCTTTGTAAGCTTTTCATACAAAGTGGATTTTTCAATTTAAAAAAATTATAGACTCATATAGCAATTCTAGCTTTGTTGACAATATAAAACACTCTAACAAGAAGGAGGAGTTGAATAGAGAGCCAGTTTTTCTCTACCAAAAATGGAAAAATAAAAGATATTTGGAGAATTTATACTTGTTTTCCTCCTGTGGAAAATTTAAAGAATTATTTTTAAGGTCATATTAGAAACTGTTCCGAGTGAATGCAGTAAAGGCCTCCCTAGTGAGTTGGAGTGGTTTCCAAATCAATCCCATCAAAAACAGATCTTAATCTTACTTAGAAGCTTTAGAACAGACTTTCAAAATGCCTCTGTCCTGTACTTTCCAATGAGAATGAAACAGGACAAATTAGAGAGTGAAAATGGCTCTGGAGAGTTGTTTGCTAACCATTAAAGCAACTCAGGATACTGAACTGGAGGAAGTTATTATTTTTATCATCAAAGTTTGCTTCAGTATAGGCTTTAAATGGAAGCATAATTGCTTTAGAAAGTGCTTGGGGATGGTGGTGAGTGGGCACAGGAGGCCTGGACTGTACTTTAATTCAATCAGCCAAAGGAGGGACACTCAGCCCATCTACTCTATTGGGGTTGTCCATTCATTAACTATGAATATAATTGATTCAGCACAGCTGACAATCAGAATATCCACTGAAGTTACCTAAGACGGGTATACCTTTTTAAAGGCAATGGAAATCACAATGTATAAAGTGAGCTTCCTTGAAGGCAAATCGTTTTTATTGTATCATCACATCAAAATCAGTGTTGTTTTCAGAAGAGTGTATTTTGCTGAACAGTTGTAATAAGTCTCCTTCTTTCACAACTGAGCAGTCTATGAACAACGATATAAGGCTGCTGTCTGCACCTAATTAGTGTGTATTAGCAAAATGAACAACTGACAGGAGAAATTAAGGTATAAGTTTACTATCTGAACATCTACTTTTAAGTATGAGTAACTGAGGTTAAATTTCTCCTCTACTTGTTATGCTTAATTTTAATCAGTCAGTGGAAGTGTAAGAGCATATTTATTATTGTGAATAAACTGATTAATAATGATAAAAGTGGTTAATTTTGTGTACAAAAATAATTCTTAGGGGTTTTATATCATCAATCAGTAAAATATTAATAGCTTGATAACATTTCAAAGCACATATATCTTTTGAACCAAACATGCTGATAACATTATAAAATTTGAAGTAGAATACTAAGGATTGTATTATTTGCTAATTCCAATCTTATGGGATTATCTGGGATTTTATGACTAATAACATTAAAATAATTTGTATAAACTGATTAATTTTTATTACTCATGGTCTTCTGAGAATAAAAGTATTATTTTTTAGTTTTTTCTATTATTTAAAGATGAATTAGAAACAGAATAGTCTAGCTCAACATTTTCCTTCAAAATAATATGCAGTGAAAAATTTCATGTTTGGTCATCTTTGATTCAAGAATAAGAAAGAATTTGAAGAGTGAAGAAAAATAGTTTTTGAAGAAAAATGAAGTATTCAAAACAATTTTGTTGTCATCAATCAAATTTCAAGACAATGCATTTTGCAAGAGTGCTTTAAGAAGGCAATTCCTTGTAGTTTTGCATGTATTGCAGCTAAAATTTAAATATGATATATTGAAACAATTACCATGGCTACAATAATTTTAAATAAACATGAAGGATTTTTTAGATCTGTTCATGGTCTAAATTCTAGGTACTATGTTCTATCTGGAATCTTATTATTATGAAATTTGAATTATTCTGCTGTAAACCTGAAGACTTGTGATTTTAGTAGAGTATTTCCATGTCTTGTATGTTGCACATTTGAACATGTCAAAACAATAAGAAATCATTTTTAGGTCTGACAGCTCAGTGGGTAATGATGAGTTCAATGGTGCATCTACTTGACTGGCTTACTGAGAAATTTCATGGTCTCAAATAGCCAAGAACACAGTGAGTTTAACTGTAGAGAGATTTCTCTCAGTTAAGAAAATAAGAAAAGTGCCATACAATTTTATTGACAGTCAAATAAACATGGTAAAGATCTTGAATGCTTTATGTATTACAAGCACATGACATTTCATTTCCATTCTATAGTTGTGTGTTCAGAAAGTGATGACAGCACCATGTGATGGAATTACAATCCAGCGAGCAGAGAGACTGTGGGCCCCTTTTATCCTTCTTCTTCAGCCGGGAACAGACTGTGTCAGTTGAAGAAGTAACCAAATTCCAATGCTTTGAAAAGAAAGTATTCTTAGACAATACCTGCTGAAATATCCTCCCATTATTCTATTCCAGGGTTGATGCTGAAATTATAATGAGAGTAATGAGAACAGAAAAACAAATAGAAATTGAGAGATGATAATGTTATCTTGAAAGCCGTTTGCTTTGCTCCACTGTTACACTTCCGAGCCAAAATAGAGCACTTGTTTGTTTTCCCCTCAAGGATTTTGTCTAGTAGTGGTTGTGTGAACAAATGTTAGAAATAAAAATGCTACAAGGGAGAGATACAATTTTAAGTTTTCTTTGGAAATATTTCAAATGCATTGTCAAGATTCAATTTATAAGATTATGAAAATATAATTATTTTACTACAGCCAACAAAATCTTTAAGTGTAAGAATGGAACAGGAGATGATAGTTTAGATATTTTTCTGCTAGGGAGGAAGAAAAACTTAACTTCATAGCACTATTTATTTAGACTTTTTTTTTGTCTGTAAGAAAGAATTATCTATTCTCCCACATTAATTTACTCATTCAGTTATTTATTTATATAAGTTTAATTGATGGGTATTTATTTTCTATTTGGAATTACAGTTCAGTACTATCATTCATTATTTTATTACTGAAGTTGTTCTAACTTTGGCTGTTGGGACTTCTTTTATGCTAGCACTGTGCATGATTCTATCTTCTCTTTCTGTCTCTCTTTTTTCTTTCATTGTACCCCTTAGTAAGGGCATTTATTAGTGCTGGGAGCTATACTGTAAATTATTTGAGACTTACCTTCATAGTTTGCCATGTTGTCTGCAAATAGACACAGTATTATTTCCTCATTTTAACCTATATATTATCTATTACTTTGCCTGACTTTGTTGTACTAGCTGAGTATGATGTTGAATAAAATGATGACAGAGGCATCCTCGCCTTATTTTCAAAATTAAAAGGAAATTCTTCAATGTCAAGGAACTAACTCCCTTTGTGTTCCTAGTTTTCAGAAAAGATTTTAAATTTTGTCAGATACATTTCTTAGTTGTTTTGTTTCTTTTGAGATGATCATGTGTATTTTCTCCTTTATCCTTTCAATATAATGAATCACATCAATTAACTTTCAAGTGTTGCACCAGCCTTACATTCCTGGAATAAAATTCCTCTTGATTGTGATGCATTGCCTTTGTATATATTGCTAGATCCAATTTATCAATCTACAGTTGAGGATTTTTGTGTCTACATTTGGGAAATATATTAGTCTGTAGTTTTCTTTTCTTATATGATTTCCTAGTTTTAATTTTAAGGTAAAATTGTTCTCATAAAATGACTTCCAAATATCCTCTGCTTTTATATTTTATGGACTAGATTTTGTAGAAATGATATTTCTTTCTAAAATGTTTGATAGAATTTATTCATGAAATCATGTTGACTTGGAGTTTTGAGTGTGTGTGTGTGTTTTATTTGGAAAGTTTTTCTTTGAATTTAATTTCTTTAATACATAGACAGACATAGGACTATTCATTATCTATTTCTGAGTCATCGTAGTCTTTGGAAGTTGTATCTGTTAAGGAATTGTTTCATTCTAAATTGTGGAATATTTGGACATAAGTTGTTTGTACTCTTTATTATTTCTCTAATGGTTGTGGGGTGTGTGGGGATAAATTCTCCTGTTGTTGGGTGAACTGGTTTCTTAACATCAATTAGTTCTCTTGTTGAGGGTATTATTCTGGTCCTCTCTATCTTATTTATTTTCTGTGTACTTGTTCCGTTAATTAGTGGAGGGGTTTCTTGGAGTTTCTAACTATAATGTGTATTTGTTTGTTTCTCATTTTAGTTCTACCAGATTTTGCTTTCTGTATTTGAAGCTTTGTTATTAGTGCCATACACTTTAGAAGTCATGTATTTTTGGAGACTTGATTCATTTCTCATTATGTAGTGTTCCTTTTTATATTTGTTAACACTTATTTTTCTTAGGTCTACACTGTTGATTATTAACATAGCTGCTCCAGATTTCTTTCCATTTATATTGACTTGGCATTATTATTTATTTTTTTTTTACTTTTTTCTTAACCCATGTTTGCATATAAAGCCAGTTTCTCATAGATAGCATGTTGTTGGATCTTGCTTTTATCTTCAAGCTAGTAATCTCTGTTTTAAAATCAAGTATGGTTGATCAATTCAAATTTAATATAAATATTTATATGGTATAATCAGATCTGCCATTTTGTTGTCTTCTATTCGTTCTTTTTTTGGTATATTGTCCTTCTTTGCTTAGTTTTAGGTTAATTTTTTAAATAATTTATGTATATACTTTTCTGCTTACTTTTTTATTGCTTTTTTAAATCTAATTTGAACAACTGTAGAAGATATATTGAAACAA
This sequence comes from Glossophaga mutica, assembly GCA_039655065.1. NCBI lineage: Eukaryota > Metazoa > Chordata > Mammalia > Chiroptera > Phyllostomidae > Glossophaga > Glossophaga mutica. Next base: position 144,773,782 of record CM077308.1, read on the forward strand.
ATAAATAGAGCTTCAGGGTTCCATGCCACCCTAACCAAAGATCAAATATGCATATCATTGGAGCCCTGGAAGAGGACAGAGCTGAAAAATATTGGAGGGAATAATGGCTGAAAACTTCCCATATCTGGCAAGAGATATGTTTAGGTTCAAGGAGCTGAGTAAACCTAGAAAAGGGTAAAACCAAAGAAATCCATATGCAAACACAGTATAATTAAACTTCTGATTAAATCAGACCTGCCCCCCATCCCCCCCAAAAAAAACCTTGAATGAGCCAGAGATAAAAGATACCTTATATACAAAGGAAAACCATTCAAGTGATGTATGATTTTTCATCAAAAACATGGAGATCAAAAGGAACTGACAGAATGTTTTCAAGTGGTAAAATAAAGGAACTGGCAACTCAGAATCCTATACCCAGCAAAAATGTCCTCAGAAATAAGGGGGAAATCAGGCATTATCAGGTGAAGGAAAACTTAGAGAATTTGTTGTGGGCAACTTGACTTAAAGGAAAAAATAAAACCTAAATGTTTTCTAAATAGAAAAGGAACAATAAAAGAAGAAACCTTGGCATGTGAGGAAGAAGGAACATATTAAGCAATATTTGGAAGGATCATTAGGTAAATTTGGGTACATGATATATGGAATCTCTCTGTATTATGTAAACTACATGTAAATCTATAATGACCTTCAAATGAAATCATTAATTTGGATTAAAAAAGTCATAATTTAAAGGTAGTCTAACTCTTTTTCATTGTAAACATAGTGGGGACTCTCCTTCCAGTTCACTATATCTTGGAGTCGAAGCTGGAGGTCTAGAAAAGAATCTTTATTTTTAGTATGGGATAGGAAGGAAGGACATCCCTAAAGGAATGGCATAAGACTCTTTCAATTTTATGCATTAATTATGGTTTAAATAAAGTCTTAGAAGCTACATTTACCAACTTTTTTAAAAGAAGATTTTATATATTTATTTTTAGAGAGAGAGAGGAAAGGTGGGAGAAAGAGAGGGAGAGAAACATCAGTTTCTCTCTAAATCAGTTGGTTGCCTCTGACATGCCCTCAAGTGGAGACATGGCCCACAACCCAGGCATGTGCCCTGATAAGGAATTGGACCAGCAACCTTTTGGTTCATAGGCTGCCACTGAGCCACACCAGCCAGGGATATCAACTTTTTTGATATCTCAAATTAATTCCTACTCCCTCTCTTCCCATACCCACTTCCTTCCTCTTCTTGCCTCACTTCTTGTTCTTGCTTTTCCCTCCACCTCTGCCTCATCTCAGCTTGCTGTACCCCACTCCTCCTTCCCTCCTCTCCTTCCTCTTCTATTTTTTCTCTCCATCACAGTGAAACTTCTTGAAATTTAATTGTCTACAGTGGTTGTCTCCACTTACTCACCTCTGATTCTGACTTTTTCTGTTTTAATCTAAAGGCTGACCTCACCACTGCACTGAAGCTTCTCTTGAACAGATCACTGAACATTTGCATGTCATTATTCTAGACTATTGTCAGTTTTTCAATATTTATTTTAGCCTCTAGAAACATCTAATACTGACATTCATTCCCTCCTGAAATATAATTTTTTATTACATTTCTTGACATGATAATTTTCCAGTTCTCTTAGTATTTCTCTGGCAGCTCTTTTACAGACCTTAACAGCCAGTTTCTCTTCTTGTCAACCCTTAAATGTTGGGATGTTTTGGAATTTTTTTTTTATGATTCTTCTCTCACTGGAGTAGTGATCTCATCCACTTTTATAACTTCATTATTATTTATATGCTGACAATGAATTTATTTTATTTTTATAAGTTTTACAGAATTTATTATGGTGACATTGGTTAATAAAATTATATAGGTTAGTGAGAAATTTATGATTTTAAAATGTAAATTTCTTATCTGATTTTTGGCTCTATAATCAAATGACTATCTTTACTTGGATATTCCAAGATAATACAAAATGAATATGTCTGTAAGTAAACTCACCATCTTTCTCCCACATACATGTCTGTATTTCCCAAGTAAGTGAACAGTACTATCATTTATGCAGTTTTTTTAATCCTCACACAAGGACTTTTTAAATTGCTTTTAGAGAGAGAGGGAGGGAGAGAGAGAAACATTGATGCAAGAGAGAAGGATCAATTGGTTGCCTCTGGGGAATGAATCAGCAGCCCAAACCCAGGCACGTGCCCTGACCTGCCAGAGAATCAAACCAGCATCCTTTCACTTTGTGGGATGAGGCCCAATCAATTCAGCTACACTCATCAGGGGGTCATGCAGGTTTTTAAAGTGAGGAGCCTGGTGTCATCATTTCCTCCTTTCTCTCACTCTCTCCACATTTGCTCTGCCATTGCATTCTATCCTTTTTATTTCACCTCCCTACTGCTATTTCATTAATATAGAACATGATCAAGTTTGTGTTACTGTACCAGCTGCTCCAGGCTTGTCTCTTCCAGTTATCTCTGGTGGGAGATTCCTATAAGGATGTAGTCCACTATGTGCTAAGGAACATGAGTTTTAATCAATTCACTTGTTCATTCAATTATCAAATGTTTATCAAGCACTTCTTATCAAGCAGCCACTGTGCCAGGCACGGGGTTGCAGTGCACAGACAGGGTCTGGCTTCCATCAGTATCTCATCGATGTGAGTGTTGCTTCACCCAAAAGCACTTCCCCAGCCACCTTACCTAGAACCGCACTTCTCCTTCTCTCCTTTTTTGACATATTGTACATATTGTGTTTTTTTCTCAGTTGTTTACTATCTTCCTCTAAAATGTAGATATCAAGAATGCTGGAAAGTTAAGTTTTTTTCTGTTCATTGCTGTATCCCAAGGCCAGAACAGTGGTTGGTACACAGTAGACTTTTTATAAATATATTTTTATTTTTTCCACATTTTTAAATTATTGTTCAAGTACAGTTGTCTCCATTATCCCCCTACAACTCTCCCCACCCCATCCACCTTTATAAAGATATTTGAGTGAAACAATAAATCCTGACTTAAGGAAAATACATAAGTGGCTTACTTTTGGATGGGTAGTTGGAGAGGACTTTTAAGCTGAGACATGAACCATGAACATGACCAAGGCATACGAACATCATATATCATGGGGCAGTATATTCTAAGGAGGTGAAGCAATTTATGCAAAACTTATCAAGTGGGAAAGCGCTTTTCATGCTCATGTAATGAAAACAGGTCCCACTGCTAGAGTATGGTACGTGATACAAGGTGAGGTCTGCAATGCCTGAGAAAGAATTTGGATTTTATTGTAGCTACTGAGAAGGCTAGTGAAAATAGTATGTTTTTGATTGTACATATTTAACATATGATTAAGTATTTGTTAAATATCTGCCTTTCTTGCCGAATGTTTTATGGGTATTCATGTTTTAAGCAATATCTCTTATGTTGCTAACAATTATATCATAAAATAGATTGATTATGAAGGTCTGGAGTCAACCTCATTAACAATATTTTTTTTTTCATTGCCAAACTTAATAAACACTTACTTCAGTAGAACTTGAAGACATAATTTCAACACCTTTAACTGGAACCTAATCAACAAAACAAAGAAGTAAGCAAAATATAATCAAAGATGTTGAAATTAAGAACAAACTGACAGTAGACAGAGGGGAGAGGAGAGGGGATAATGGGGGAAAAGGGTGAAGCGTTTACAGGGACAACCATAGAGGACACATGGACAATGACAAGGAGGGGATGGAAACAGGGATGGGTGGGGGGAAAAGGCAAAACACTGTACTTGAACAACAATAAAATTGAAAAGTATTTAATTAAAAAAATTGTTATGTTGAATTTGAAAAAATCATTCTCTAAGATTTTGTCAAGGATTCTTTACATAGTTGAAAATTTATTATGTAGAACTAATAAATTTTCCTTTTTGTTTGGTTATTTTTTCCCCAAATGGAAAATTAGGGTTAACAGATGGAAATGTACTCTTTGGTGGTTTGAGTTTCCCAAGTTTCCTTTTGTTGGGAGTGTTCAAGCAAAGTCTGACTCACTATTTATCAGTTACTAAAAAGAAAGGTTCTTACATTGGAAGGGTTTGGACTACTGTAGAACATGAGCATTTTCTGGAAATATAAGGTCTGAGTCTTTCATGGCTGTTATTATAAATGCATTTCTAATATCCTGATGAATAAGTGACAGTAGATTATTTAGACAAAAATAATTTTTAACTCCTAACTTAGTGTTTGACCTTGAAAAGATAATTTTTGTCCTTGGATTCCTCTTATGTTGTACTTGAAGTCAATAGAAGTACCAATAAATATTTTTTCAAGTATAACAACTATACTTAATAATAGTAACAAACTGGGAATAAAGCTGAATGTGAAACAGAAGTCATGGAATCCATTATTAGGCCAAAGCGTTTCTTATCCTGGAATTGAATCCATCTTAGTATATCCCAAGTACTCTCTCTGGCTCACTTTGGAAAGGAAGGATGAAAAATTTGTGGTCTGTAGTCTTTGACAGTTCTTATTTAAATAGAGTTATAAATCAAGTTACATGTGATGATGAGTTTCTCTTTTTAATTTTTTAAAAGAGCCAGCAAAAATCAATCAGATTCATACTCACAGTCTGAATGTCAACCCCAAGGTTTACCAGAACCACAATATTTGGGATTAGCAGGACTGCATTTTATTTTCACAGTCATATATGGTTGTTGAATAATTTTTGTCCTTCTCCCTGATAGGAGAGCTTAAAGCAATTCTTTACTGATGACTTCATTGTTAGCTTTGCAGTGTTAGCTTTTTCTATCTCTTTTACTGCTATTCTTTTTTCTTTCTTATTTCATGTAAATGTTAGTTTTATAACTGCATATGAAAATAAGCATGACATTAATCACAGTCTAATGAACAACCCAACTATAAAAAACACTTACTGCACAAAAATATACTTAGTAACTTGAACACACCCAAATTTCCATATGATGTAGGCTTGCTAGCTCTTTACAAGCTAAAAATGTCCACAAGGTTGCTGTGGTTTAATTTATTCCCTTGATTGGAGGCACATTCATGCCTATGTGAAATATGCCAAAGCTCAATAGAAATGAATCTCATTAGTATTTAAATGCAACAATTAATTTATGTTGTTATTTATTGGCCAATTATATTAGAAATTATAGTGTTTAACAGAAGACAATCAGATTTCCAAGAGCTATAATTTTGCCTGCAGTGGGTAGGAGACAGATACCATCAGTACTCACAGCAATAGCATCCGCCGTGTCTTCCCCATCCTCTTCTAAATATATCTGATTTTATAAATAAGTAATGGAGGACTAAACTACACTGTCTCAAATTTTGCATGGGGGTTCAGTGATTTAGAGTTTTAATCTTTTTCCTCACTGCTTTTTTCCCTATCTCCCTAGATGAGATTGTATATGCAGTAACCTAAGCTTCTTAAAACATCTCGATTTTGCTTAAAGCTTTTTCATAATGAAGTTATAAAATATATTGTGCTTTTTACTTTGAGGACTATATGGCAGCTTATTTATATACATTTTTATTCATCACAAACAAATCTCAAAACCTTTAAACATAACACTAAATTAAATGTTGATAAAAATGAAATAACAATGACTTCTCAATAGTGTTTCTGTCTATAGGAATTCTAATCACTCTTTAATGTGTTGGGTATATATTAATTCTTCCCTGAGTTTATTAGGAAGCAACAACCTCTTCTCTGCTTAACTTACATATACAATGTGTAGATTTCTCCTTGATTTTACCTCATTTTTTCAGCTAGTATGATTTTGAAACCAATGAGAAAATAGGACCAAATATGTATTTGGCAATAATGGTCACCATAGTTCATCTCTCTAAGATGCTGGAAGATATCAAAATAATATGGTTAAAATATAAATATCTTGTTTCATAGAGCTTTGGCACTTCCAAATTTACTGACTGATGTTTTGAGAATTGAAATCAGAGAGAATGGGATGGAGTTAAAGGGAAAGATTCCCCAGAGGGAATGGCATTCCGTGGGAGGAGGGAACAGGTAATGATGTGTGTATAGAGCTCGGGGTAAGAGAACATCGCCAGCAGGAGGCCTCCTGAGAGGTCCTGGGAGCAACAGACCTCTAAGTAGAAGTGAGAAGTGAGAAAACAAAGTGACAAAGAGGCCACTTGGTAACACTTCACAATTCAGCACAGACTGCCCCCAATAAAAAGGAGGCTTACCTGCTCTCTGTGCCTACAGAAGACCAGACCAGAACATAGGAAACAGCCTTGTCTTACTTTAAGGCATGGAGAGGTTGGTTGATCGGTTATAAGAAAAACTTCTCTGTGTGAGGACACATGAAAAGCGTCTTTGGGTGAATTTTTGATATTTTAAACTCCAGATGCTTTAAAGAAAGTAATCTCAAACATTCTCTGGATTGTTTAGTGTCTTTATTATTCTTCAACACCGAGAACAGCACTAGAGAACTTTTCTTTTTTTTAGTTCTAATTTTCCAAGAAACAACAAAGTCATAACTTTAGGATAAGGAATTTTCTTCAGATATATATAAAGGCTATGTTTTCAGGAAATCACTGTTCGGTGATTAATCATTTAGGCACTATGTGAATCACAGACTTAAAGTGATCTTAGCTTCTATCCTCATCTGCCCATAGGACAAATGACAGAGAAAAATGATGCTAATGGTTGAGTAACCCATATATGCGGGCACCATGCACTACTGGTGTATCGATCATTCCCTGTGTTATATGGCTGGCCCAGTGGGAGGGGAGGTCCACATGGTGCTGAGCATGGTGATTTCAGCACATGGCCTGATGGCAGCCTGATCAGGGCGATGCTGATAACGTGATGTGAGACAGCCATGAATTGAGGCCTCCATCATCCTGTATTTTCTTTCTCTTCCTTCCATCTTCCCTTGCTCCTTCCCTTCTTTTTTTTTTTTTCCCAACAAATGTTGAAAAACTATTCACATTTAAAGTAGGCATTAGAAATATGTTGGAAATCATGTACAGTCCATTTCCTCAGGGAGCAAATACCAGGGTTACAAAAATCCGTGCCACCCATCTAAATGGTCTAATCCAGAAATGGGCCCTTAACTATAGAAGGGCTGCAATTTTTGAGTTCTTTCCACTCACCAACATCTTTACATATCAGTTAATTTCCTCAACAGTATTATGAAGTAGAATTTCTCATCCCTGTGTATAAAGGAGGAAGATGAAGCTGGAGGAGGTTAAGTAACTTGTATGATATTTCATAGTTTAGAGGCTTTTCAAGCTGAGCTTTGAACTCTGGTCAGCTTGACCACAAGGAATAAGACTTTAATGTACTGCTGCCTATAAGATGTTGTTTCATTATCTCATATTTTATAACCACAGTAGCATTAAAAATTAGTCATAATTCATTATGTCGACATTTAATTGGGAGTTGTGTGTATGACTTGTGAAAGAGAGAAGCGGAGACAGGAAAGGAAAAGTTATCACCAAGTTCTTCTATATTATTATCTCATTTGCACATGGCATTGGGTGTAAGTAGAAACTTTGTCTTTTTCACTTCTATGCTACCATTCAGAAATCCATACGTATTTGTTGAATGGGTAAATTGATAATATTATATCTATGACATAGGTATCATGATTCACATTTCATAGTTGAGAAAACTGAGGTTTAAAGAAGTTACATAATTTGTCTAAAAATCGTGCTGATAGTAAGTGGCAGAACAGGAAATTTGACTCAGATTTATTAGAGTCCAACATTTTGCTGATTAACCATTAGATAATAGCACTTTTCCCCAAAGCACCATTGCTTTAGAGACTTTAGATGTACAGAAACTTTACAAGGAACAAAAAATAAAATGGCATTTTAAATGCTTTCTTCTCCTGTCAGCCTGAAACAGTGTGACTCCAAGGGTTTGATGAAACCGATTGTTTCCTAGTTTACACTGCAGTAAGGCATTCCAGCCGGATGGAAATTTATCACTTCACCAAATACTCCATTTTGCACAGCTGACTTTTTTTTTTTTTTTTTTTTTTTTTTTTTTAATAAGTAGACTTTCTTTATGAAGGAATCATTGTCTTGGTTCAGATTCTGGTACAAGCTCTTTATTTCACTGTCATGGACTGGGGATAAATGGTTCAAGGATAGGCGCGGATCCTGGCTCATGCTGTGCATGGTCCTGAATCAGGGGCCTTGCCCAGACCTACTGAACCCACAGCCCAAGATGTTCTGCGTGTCCACACACCTTTGAGAAGTGCTGATACAGAAGACAGTTTTGAGTGCACTTTTCCATAAACAATAGGCAAAAGTTACCAAAAGTTAACTTTTTTTTAATATTTCACATTTGGGTACAATCTTTGAAGATGTACAATAAATAATTACATATGAATGATGTCATAAAATATAGAATTTCATATACAGAAATTCTATGGTTCTCAAAATGATCCTGTGTTATCATTTCTTTTATACATATGAGGTAATTTAGGCTGAGTGAAACTAGGAGTTTGTCCCAAACCACAAATTAATAAATTATATATTCTGAACTTATTCTCAGCTTTTCTGGGCCTATCTCTCCAATTATTTACTTTGTGATGTTTCTTCTGTTTTCTCTCATTAAGAATGGGTAGACATCCAATATAAGGTCTGTTTAGGAGGAACTTACGGATTTCACTTCATAGTGTGTCCTGTGAAATATTTATATAATTTTTATCATTTTATTTTGAAATGTACGCAATTGCATATTCAGTTTGTTAGACAATCAGTAGAAGTGCTATAATACTCAAAATTTTAAGGTCTAACCTTTACTCAGGGGACAGAGAAAAATATGAGTTTAATTATGTTGCAAATGAACATCTTGCAACAGCCCAGAGCACATTACATCACAATGCTCTAATAAAAAATAATTAAAACAAGGAAATAAACTGTCACAAGCACCAAAATGTACCCCAAAGTCAATAAGGAGAAAGTAAATGATATTTCCCAGAGAGAAATGTGCCGACTTGGGCATTTGTTGGTATTTTTCCAAATGGCAAAGTCTGCAAAGGAGGTAAAATTTGAATGAGAAATTGTTTGGGAGTCACGGTATTGAAGACCATTTGGTGACTTCTCCTGTGTCTCAGGTTTTTTCTTTTAGTTTTATGTGCTTCTCATTCTGGGTATGGAATGAAAATAAACACCTGCATGTCAAAGAACATCATTTATTATTTGGTAATGTAATTCTGCATGTGAAAGGCAGATATGAGGGCATTAAATGGGTATATTTTTTATTCTTATTATTTATCACAAATGTTCATATTGAAATGAAAGAGCACGTGGTAAAGAATTAAAAGCCCAAACTGTCAGATATGTTCCCCAAACAGAAAATCATAACATTATTCTATGGAGATTATGCATATTTTTCAGAGCACAATTGACAAACCGAATCTTGCAGGCACATTTGAGGGTAAATATAATTGAGTTAGGGCTGATATTCCCCACTAACTATGAACATTGTGGAGTTTGGACACAACAGCCACAAAAATGCAATGAACTCAGGTGACAATGCCCAGGTGAACGAATTATCATAATTACCCTGTGCAAAATGATAGTCGTATGTGTGGTCACTTTTTTCTACAAGTCTCAGTTGCTCCAGAGCACACAGCCACACTTGCATAAGTGTTCAGATGGTTGATGGCAGTGTCAAAGGGGCCAGGTGGTTTTTCTAGAGTATTACTCCTGTTGTCACTGAAGTCCTGGGGCGTGGGAAGTGGCAGCATTGAGGAAGAGAGTGGTACGCAAAACCTTGCATGCCCCCCTCTTTGGCATACTGACAATGACAGTAGGGGGGAGTGTTTCAGGTAAGAGGCATCCTGTATGCGTATGGAGATGATTGGCAGCCCTAACAGCCAAAATAATGGAACTGACTTGGTATTTATTGTTTTCCATAAAATTTGTGAGATTTACTTAAATTATTGTTAATTTTTCATGGAAAGTCTTTGAAGAAAAGTAGTATTTTAGAGACAAGGATGAAATACTACTTAGTAACCACTTGTAAATAGAACTAAGATTTCAGCGGCAGGGAGAGTAGTTGATCTCTAAGTCCAGTGACTTCTATATTACTTTATTTTTCTCTCTTCTCTATGAAGACATGCTACTGGCAAATTGCTGGACATTGAGTCACTTTGTAGATTTTTTGCTCTGGCTTCTTTGACCTCCCAAATGGACTTGGGAATGGCTAGCCAAAGTCAAGGTACAGACTATAGGCAAAGGGAACAGAGCAAATGAACCCGCTCATGCAGAGATTGAACTGAACGCTTTTTCATGGATCTTGTGCTGCTCTTCCCTTGAGCCTCATTGAGCACATTTCAAAGTCTGGCATTCTGGACGACAGCTCCTTCATTCTCCCACTCAGCCGTTCCCACTGGATCTGTTGTTGGACCCTTAAGAATCAGTTAATCTGGTCAGTCCTTCCCCCCACCATTTATAAAAATAAAATAGTGACATTAATTTCCTTTCAGGGTAATTAGGATAAATGTATTGGAAACTAAGAGCAAAATGTATTCCCTGTGAGAATAAGTTTGGGGGAGAAAATAGAACAGAGCTATTACCTTAACTTTTCTGCAGAAACAGCATCTACATGGTGCAAATAATTTACACTTTTTGCTGCCTCAGAGTTTTGTTTTGAGGCTTAAAGACACATTATTCACAAAACCCAAATCCCCTGGTGGAGATACATTTCTTAATCTTCTCTACCGAACAAGACGGAGCCCATACAATTGGCATGGGCAATCTTTTCGGTTCAGGTCGTCAATGGGTGTAGACTGAAATGACCTCTGTCCCAGTCTTTTTGCTATTTAATATGCAACCAGTTGCTTATGCATAAATTGCATCTATAAATTTAATATTCTAAGAACACATTTAAATTATTATCACTATGTTTTGTGTTATTGTCTAGTTTTGTCTTTATATAAATATTTGATGTATATTATGTATATTGCTTATACATATTGTATAGTTATAACATATTTATATAATTATAATACACAATACACTTATATATAATTATATACTTAATTTATTTATATATCTTCATCATGTACAGGAAACCTGTCATCTTACCTTGAGGTAAAACAGAAAGATACTTAGCTTTACTTCTTATAAAGTAAAAGACTCATATGCAAGGTGTTGGCCTACCAATGATACATATTTGCAGAATGTTTAAAAGGAGAAAAGGCCAATTCGACATCCATCAGTTGGAGTAAAAGTACTTCAGTGCCAAATACATAATCTTGAAATAATAACATATTAGTAAGAACTGAGCTAGTGTGGAAATAATTCTCAAGTAATCTTTTCCAATATTAACATGATCTGAAAGAACTATATCAGATTTATAATTCCCAATAACTCTGAATTACTTTATTTCAAACAACCAAATCAGTCAGAGACTTGCAATAAAAATATTATATGTATCTTTAAAAAGATTAAAAATGTAGGATCTTACCATCGGGTGTTTAAGCCAAACTATATTTTAAAAAATGAAAATAAAAACAAAAACTCCTACTTTAAGTATTAAATTATATTTTGTTCAGTCTTCTCGTATAATGTTAAATGTGTTAGAAATGAATGAGAAATAGAGGTGGGAGGAACTGGATGATCTGCTCCAAGTGCCTTTATTTGATGCTGCGTTTACAGGTGAGCTGAGTCTGGACTGACTGCATCCTGGCAGCGGCGGGGGGGTGGTGGTGGGGAGGAGGCAAGAATGGGGTTTTTAAAAGAAAAAGTGCCGGGTTTGTGGGGAATAAGTTTAGTCTCTTGCTCTTCTGGGTAGTGCCTCAGGGTTTCAGGTTATGAGTTGGGGCAATGGATTAGGTAAAGAACCAGGCTGTTCCCAGGTACAGGAGGGTCAGTCTGACCACCAGCCATTGTGGCTGGTGTTAGGTGTCTATTGTGCATGGCTACCAAGAGAGTCGGGACCACTGAGCCATGGGCAGTCCAGTGGGATGGAACACTGGGCTGACCCTTTCAAAATGTTCATTTAAAATAGAGAAAATATTTTAAATCTGTTAGGACTTTATAGTAGGATAAATGGGTAGATTTTCTGAGTTTGGTCATGAAAATGGAAATTAAGTAAAATTAAGGATGGGGACTAGAAAGCTCTATGCTAGTTATGATAGATAGGTGGTTTTCTTCTTATTGTACTAGCAGAGAATGGAGATCATTATCACTGCACGTGGAACTTTTATCAACACAGAACTTGGGGTGACAGCAAGAGAAGTCTGAAGAAATTTCAAAGGATCAGAATCATGAGGACAATATTCTCTAACCATAGCAGTATTAAATTAGACTAAATAAAAATGAGATGCCTAGAAAATCTCAAATATTTGGAAATTAGACAACAAACTTCTCAATAATCTCTGGGCCAAAAATAAATTATAAGGGAGTTTAGAAAATATTTTAACCTAAATGATAATGAAAATGACATACCAAATTTTGTTGGATGCAGTTAAAATCAGAGGAAAACATATATACCTTTAAATGCATATATTAGAAAATAGTTTTAAATTTTGGAGATCTAATTTTCTACCTTAAGAAATAAAAAAGAAGGGCATGTTAAAACCAAGTAAGTAGATAAAGGAAATCATACAAATTAGAGTAGAAGTTAAAGATAGAGAAAATGGAAATAAGAAAATGAACAAAGTCAAAAGTGGTTCTTTAAAGGGATTATTAAAGTTGACATACTTCTTACCAGATTGATTTAAAAAAGAGAGGAAGTTGAATTGTCGCACCAGGAAAGTGTCATTATTCTATTGATGTGCATGGTGGGATTGCATCTGCTCTGATGAGGAAGCACAGGTAACTGCCCGTGGGAAGTCTGCCTGGTGCTGTTTCTCTGATCAAGCTTGGCAACACAGGTCAGGTACCTTACAGTTGTTCATACCCTTGAACAAGAAATGTAGCTTTTAGGATCGTATCCCGAGGAAAACATTAGATACAGGATCTAAGATTGATGTGTAAAGTTGGTCATTACATTATCATTTACACTGGGCAGAAAAGGTACCCACCTATTATTCCCATAACAACTGATTAGATAAACTAAGGTGCATCTGTGAGTTGAAATATCATGTAGCCAGTACATACCACATTTTCAGTATTTATCAAATGACAGGATGTTTACTCTATATAGTTTAATTTAAAATTGGAGTATAAAATTACATATGTAGTATTGTCCAAATGTTTATAAAGTGTGGTGTATGTATTCCTCAAACTCGCATATTTTTTCTTTATTTTGTCAGAGGTAAAATATACATATTATTTTAAAAGAAGGTGTATGTGCTACACTGAAAGAATAAAAGTTCTGATATAGTGAGGGAAAGAGTGTGTGCATTTAGGAGCTTTTCATACCCGCTGCTGAGACACAGAGGAGGACCTTGAACAACTAGAATGGAAGGACAGGAGAAGGCTCTTTAGGAGTAGCAGCTAGGGATATCAGGAGAGGCGAGTTGGGTGAAAAAAGAAAATCATGACTCTCTTGGACAAACTCGGTTTTGCTCTCAGATTGTATTTTCTACCTTTCAAATTATTTTTGGGGGCTGACATAACAAATGCGCACAAAACAACGTTTGCCTAAAACAACAGCCATTTCCTCTATCACAATTCAGAAGGCCAAAGGTCCAAAATCAAGGTCTGGGTAAGCTTAGTTCCCTCTGGAGGCGCTGATGTCTCTGCCACACCTACCTGCTGGTGGTTGCCAGCAGTCTTTGGAATTCCCTAGTTGGTAGCTGTGTTACTTTCTTCTCTGCCTCCATCATCACATGGCCTTTTTCTCTGTGTGTTTCTTTCTGTGTCTTCTGTTCTGATAAGAGCACCAGTCATTGGATTTAGGATGAATCCTAATCCAGTATTACCTCATCTTAATTTAACTAATTATACCTGCAACCCCCCTATTTCCAAATACAGTCACATTTTGAGGTACCAGAGGGACCTGAATTGGGCGGGAAGGAGGGACACCATGCAATCCACTATACCTTCTCTCTTTTCTTTATTATTTTGCCCAACTTGGAATGGAGATGAAGGTTGAACCATCTATAGTGGGCAATTCAAAGGTGCTCTGTGAAGAACCTTTGAAATAGAAACAAGCCAGTTCTAGCTTCTTCAGTGAATAAAAGAAGGTATGTGGATGTCCTATAAAGGATAGGGTACAACTCAACTTAATAAGAGTTATGCTTAAAACGTCTGTTTATGTTAGACTAGATTTCCTCTTTTAGAACATGAGATTTACTTTATAATTTTTGGTAACAATTTATACTGTATCTGTGTGAGATATGGTTTTAAATCTGAGAAAATATTTTTCTATATTGGGCATAGTGCCTAGTTTTTGCTTTCTACCTAAGCTAATTATACAGTGCTGCTAAAACTGCATAGCTCTAAATCTACTTAGCAATTATTTATTGAGAATGTTTTTAATTCTCTTTGATGACATTTTCAAATTTAACTTCTTTTTCCTAACATTGCTGAATAATCTCTTATTAGGAATGCTAATCTCAAAACTTAATAACTAGACAGCTTTTTGTTATTTTAATGGCAATCACTTTGGATATTTAGACATTATGAATCTAGCCTTAGCATTGTGTTATCCTTTAAACAATTACTAAAAGCTGAGAGCTTAATACTCAGGATGCCATGAGGCATCAAGTAGCTTCCTTGCTGTTGACAAGGCAGCTAGCCCAGTCATGATGCTTGTTTTTAAGTTTTAGTAGTAAATTATTTCTTAAAGAAAAACATTTATAGGCAGAATATGATATAATCACAATAATATTTCTAATATTGTATTTAAGTAATAAAAATGACTAAACAAATTTCAATGAACTCATTTCAATTATCAAGCCAAATTAGAAGTCAAAAGTGTCATTTAAATTTGAGGCTGTCAATCAATCTGCTGTCAATTAACACAGAACAGTTCCATCACCATAAAGATCCCTCCCGTTGTTGCCCTTTTATAACTAACTATACCCACCACCTCCTCCCACACCCAGTCGCTGGTAACCTCTAATCCATTCTCTATTTCTATAATAATGTCATGTTTAGAGTACTGTGTTCATTCATGGAATCATATAGTATGTAACATTGGGGATTTTTTTTCAGCATAATTCTTTTAGGATTCATCCAAGTTAGTGTGCGTAATAATAGTAATTTTTTAAGTAAAATATCAAGTTATTAATTGCATAAATTAATCTCATTTTCTATAAAATATAGATTTTCTACCTAAAATAGGTATTAGAGCAAAATGATAATCGTGCATAGGAGAGATAGCAGCAAGTAGGAGTGTTTGTATTATTTTTATTATAATTCTCATAGTTATGATTATGTGTATCACATACAATGAAAAAATATATACATATAAAATGAGGAGGGCAAGTGAGCTTCAAGGGAGATAAGTAGCTCCACATGGTTACTGAATGGTTAACACAGTGGGCCTCATGATTTTCATTTTTAAATAAAAAGAAAGTATATTAGTTCTTTTGAAGTAGAAAACATGTCTATGTCATCGAAAGGAATATGTCATACGAATCTTTGCATGAGAGAAACTAAGTTGTCGATGCACAGTGTGTTTCTCAGAGATTTAGCAAAGGGTACAAAACGTTCCTACTGGACACCACCTTCTTCCTTCAATCCCTGTGAAAGCCCAGGAATTGACATTAAATTATAGATATGTGCAATCTTAACTAGATTCTTAGATTTATCTTCTCCCAGCTACTACTTGTCTTTTGGACATTTCCCTATTTTGGCCTTTAATTTATAGGAAGGGATGAGAGAAAGTGTGTAGTTTAGTCTGAATTTGTTCATTGAAACTTGACTTTGAGTACAGCAAATTGGTGAATTTTACTGAATGATAATTTGCATAGTATACAATATATAATTTACCTTAACAATATAATTTTATTTTTTGAAATGATCATGAAATAGGCAAAACATGCCAATGACTAAAATACCAGTAATAATAAGTCAAGCTACTTTACAAATTTTGGATAGTTTTTCACATTAAAAAATCAAGGAAAAAGCCACAAAGACCTCTATAACTTCACAATATCCTCATATTCTTTATATTATTAAATCATTTTACTGATGAATATTAAGTATGATCAAGTTAACTTGATATGTCTGGGGAATCTCTGGATATCTTGACTAAATACTAATCAACTGATCGGGTCACTAGATTATTTAATTAGCTTACTTTAATTCTACTTCCAAGCCACTCATTATGATTCTTAACATAATATGTGAGGAGACATTATTAAAACTTCCTGATTTTATAGCCTCCTCGTAAATCAGTTGTAAGCACTTAACCAGCTGGGTCCTGATCTCTATGAACTGCAGGTAATAAGCCATTTTTTTCTCTGCGAGTTAGAATCTCAGGGCTTCCTATGTTAGTGTTTTGTGTGTGTGGCGTAATTTTGTTTCAGATCCATTGCAGGCTGTAGAATGGATGCTAAGTTATCTTAATATTAGTGAGTCTTTCATCTCATTAATAAAGCTCTGCATTTGAGAATATGGAAAAATACTACAAAATTGCATATAAGGACAACAAGAGTGAATTACATAGTGTTTTACAAGTTCACAATATTGCTGAAAGCTGGCATTTCTTTATATTTGTAAAGAATATTTATTCATGTTATATTTAACAGCAGTAATTTTAAAAACATGAAACTTTTACGTATTTTGAACAGTAGTCATTTTTAAAACATGGAAGTTTAGCAACTTTTCCCAGTACTTGTAACTGAATAGCTAATCAATAAATGTAATAAATGTTAGTAATGTGAATAAAACGGAGAAAATTTTGTTTAAACTCATTGCCTGTGTATACACGAATACACTGTTACTGAAAGACATTATAGCAGAAAAAATTCTAAATCAGTACTATATGACCAAGGCATCACATGTGACAAAAATAAAGGTTTATTGATAACTTTGTCTAATTGTTTAACAAATAAATGAGGTCATCATGTAAGAGCTCATAAAAAGTTTTCTCTAAATAGGTGTAAATCTTAGTTTAAAAAAAAGAAAGAAAAAGAAAAGAAAACAAGACCATCTGGTTTTTGCAGTATTACACTTCAGAATATAAGTGATGTGATTATGTCCCTGTGTGGGTGTGTGATCCAATTATCAGAAATTGAAAATATTCACGAATGCAAAAGTGGTTATTAAACATTTACCTAAGCCCCTTGATGTTGAATAACTGCTATAATTACTTTTTCAAATATTATTTCAAGTAAATAAAGAAGAGGTGTCTACGGCCTCTATTTGAAATAGAAAAACAATAATAAACAGTTCTAGAGATAGAATTACTTGTGGTTAGCTCCATAGGATGATTCTGTATGTTTTAAGAAGTAGTCTCAACAAAAGAAGGGAGGGGAACATGTGAGTTGGGATTACGGCCTGGGTATATATAGCATGTAACTTTCATCAATATCATATATCCAATGACATAATAAATACATAATTCATGATTAAATGCAATTCAACTTAGGTAAGAAATGTCAAAAGAAGTCTGGGTCTCTTCTTGAATGGTTGGATCAAAAATGAAAAAGTTAAGTGGCATTGGACATATTTTCTCATCCCACCCCTAGGAGTTCAAACTATTACTCTTTGGAATCCAGTGCGGTATGTACTGGGGATGTTGAAAGAAACTGCAGACTGGAGCCGACTGCTGTTGCTTGGGTGAAGTGCATCTGTGGCTGCTGTGCTGACCATAGGAGCAAACAGGAAGAAGGAAATTTCTTCTCTGCTCCTCCTACCTTTTAATCTCCCCCTGCTGGTGCCAAATGTGGTTAGAACCTATTAGGGTGGTTAATTGACAAAAGAAAAATATAGTTTACAAAGTCCCAAACAGTGGTATGCTGAGATGTATTTAACAAGAAATAGGAAAGAGAGAGCCTAAATTTGTAGAATTTGCCTCTATTTATAGTGTAAATACTTTCATCACAGTTGATCTCAAGGTATTGACATGCTCCAACAATATGAAGAAGGTATTTATATATAATACCAATATAATTGATGTAAATGACTTCAAAGTAGAAAATAGTAAAATGTAGTAATTAAGAAGTGATACATTTTGAGTATTTATTTCCTTTATATTTAATATAATTTAATGTTAAGTTTATGTAATGTAATTTTAAATAATGACTATTTAACAACCAGCTTTCAAAATTCCTCAATAATTTGACAATTGGATTATAATTACAGATACATGTTGGCTCTAATACACCACTGGGTTCCAGCCCAAAATCTATCACAGAATAGAGAAGTAAAGATTAGATTTGGACCAGAGATAACAGATTAAAAACAGATGCAACTCACCCCTCTCCTTATTCATCTTAGTTCGTCATTTGAACAGCTTTTGCTATACTTAAAAAGAATCAACTATTTTTTTTTTAAAGATGTGCTCACCCTCATCCCTAAGATTCTAACAGTCTCTATATCTGGGCAATGAAAATACCCCTCTCATTTAGTCACACTTCTGATTGAATGTGAGAAGCTCAAGAATGAATTAGAATATTAATAACTTCCAGCAATCCCTATACACAATAATAAAAGAAAATAAAGAGTAAAAGGGAATTAGTTAATGTGTGCAAATATCAATGTATGTAACAAGCAAAAATGATGATATGTATAGCTATCAATCCCTTTTCTGTAAATGGCTATGAAGTTGTCATTGATATTTTTACCTCTCTTATTCTAATAGCTATTGTGTTTTCTCTCAGGTCAGCACCTTATATTATTGCAATTTTTTTTATTGTTGTTCATGTACAGTTGTCTCCATTTTCCTATCACCACTTCGCCCCACTCCACCTACTTCCACTTCCCACCCTCGATCCTTCCCCTCTTTGGGTCCTTTATACCTGTTCCTATGGGTCTATGGGTCCTTTATACCTGTTCCTCGACTTGACCCTTCCCCTTCTTTCTCCCATTACCTCATTCCCCTCTTTGCCCTCCCCTCTGGTGACTGTCAATTTGTTCTTTATTTCAATGTCCCTAGTTATATTTTGCTTGCTTGTTTTGTTGGTTAGGTTCCACTAATCATTGAGATCATATGGTATTTGTCTTTCACCTCCTGGCTTACTTCACTTAGCGTAATACTCTCCAGATCCATCCATGCTATTGTGAAGGGTAGGAGCTCCTTCTTTCTTTCTTCTGGGTAGTGTTCCATTGTGTAAATGTACCACAGTTTTTGATCCACTTATTTATAATGGGCACTTAGGCCGTTTCCATCTCTTGGCTATGATAAATTGTGCTGCTATGAACATTGGGGTGCACACTTTCTTTTGAACTGGTGTTCCCAGATTCTTAGGGTATAATCCCAGCAGTGGAATTGCTGGATCCAAAGGCAGTTCCATTTTTAGTTTTTTGAGGAAATTCAATGCTGTTTTCCAAAGTGGCTGCACCAGTCTGCATTCCCACCAATTCTTTAACTGAAGGTTTGGAATCTTCAGTGACCTTTTCCCTTCATTGATTTTCCATTAACTTTTATCATTTGATATGGAAGTAATAAACATCTTGAAGAATCCCCAGTGTTCCAGACAAAGTCATTGTACAGCAAAAATCCATTTTATCTTTGACAATCAGGAACAATTATACTCATTATCCTAATCCTCACCTATTGGTTCAGTGATACTAAGAGCCCCAAATGGCCAGATCACAGTCCCAACATTGAGATCAGTGGAACCATTGTTATGTCTTCTGATAGAAGCATCTTTTGTGATAATTAAGACCCCAAACTAGAATCAATCCTAATTTCTTGAGTAGGAAAAATTTTTCAGAATGGATTATTAGTTGTAACAGCAAGTAAAGTCACTTTCACGTCTTAATTCCTGAACCTGTGTATTACAGTAAGGAAGAAACAACACTATGCGTTGGATTAGTATTTCAGGATCCTTAGGCTGATTTAATACATAATCAGTATCCTGTAAAATAGCAGTCCAGTATTTCATGGTATTTATTTCATAGCTAGCAGCGTAACCGAGTCACTAATAGGCCTTGTTGTACTGTTCTCTCAGGCCAGCTCCTTCGGGATGAGGGTTATATGATAAGACCGGCGATTCATTCCCTGGCCATCACCATGGCTCTACTTCTGCAGTAAAATGAGTTCCTCAGTAACGAGAAACATCATGTGGAATGTGCAGAGAAGAAGGCATTTCAGAAGTTCACAGATGGTAGTGCTGGCAGGGAAGACAAGTCCATATCCAAATGCATGGCTATTTCTTTGGCCCAGGGAACAGGGAGCTAACATGAAGGGGAAAGTCCCTTCTTCCCTCTTCCTGGCTTCCAATTTTTCTCTAGTTCTCGCTACTGGCAGGAAACCAATTTACAAAGGAAAACTGTAGTTTGCAGAGTCTAATCTCAGCAATAGCACAATGCTGACTATAGAAGGGTAGATTTGAGTTTGAGAATGTAGCTTAAAGCAGTTCACCTTTTAACTACCCAGCACTTATAGCTACTTTTAAATAAAACACTCATTTGTTTATCAAATAGCT
This sequence comes from Glossophaga mutica, assembly GCA_039655065.1. Classification (NCBI taxonomy): domain Eukaryota; kingdom Metazoa; phylum Chordata; class Mammalia; order Chiroptera; family Phyllostomidae; genus Glossophaga; species Glossophaga mutica. The sequence goes on from CM077308.1 coordinate 144,794,246, forward strand.
ACTGAGAATCTATTAGATACTGGACTTTGTTCTAGAGGCTAAGGATAAATTAGTGACCAAAAATAGATGTCTGGGCTCTCCTGAAGCTTACATTATCTTTCTCGATATTAACCAAATGGTCACCTTGGTTCTGTGTAATTGCGAACTAAAAAGAATGTAGGTATATAAAAATATTACAAATAAACTTGAAGTGAGTAAAGAAGCACTTTCCTGAGGAGGTAGCAGGGTGGCTTTGCTGGGGAAGCAGCTGTTGAAGGCACAGCCTGTGCAAAGGCCCTGTGGTGGGCCTGGTGGGGGCAGACAAGTGAAGAGAGATGAAGGTAGCCAGGAAGGTGGCTTTAGACCCAGAGTCTTATAGGATTTTGGTTCATATGCAAAAGGAAAAAAGAGTTACCAAGGTATTTCAAGGGAGATATTTCAGTTTTGACAGTGTTTAAATAAATGTTCTCTATTTTGTGGGGCTCTGAGTAGATAAATGGAAAATGGTTAATGTAAGTGCATAACGAATTGCAGTTACATCTTCAATTATTTATAGAAGGAATATTCATTTACTGGAATCGTTTTGGCAAATATTCAGAGCTTTACACATCAAAATTTTGCAGAGGGTGGTGGATGACAGGTCCCAACTAAAAGTTACTACTCTGCCCAGAGAATATAATTTTATTTTAATATTAACATGTTAAAAAAACTACAAGATAAAATGCATTTTTTGTTATAAAGTGAATTAACATGGGAAGTTTCTCGGCTTCGTGGTTGCCACACTTCCCTCCATCATCCTGGTAGTTCTTGAGTGCTTCGTCCCAGTGTCTCATGTCTCCCAGGAAACTATCCCTGCTGTATCCTCTCTACCTCCTGTGTTCATGGCCACATTCTGAAAGTGTAAATATTATTATTATTTAACAAAGAACCACGTAAAATAGAAAAAGTATTGATATTACTGAGGAGTCCCTCTCCACCCCACCCCTCCTTAAAATGATTCCCAGCTTTTAACACATGCAGCTTGGAGCAATAACTCATAAATAGAATTTGCTCTATGAAATCTGGTCAAAATATTTTAATAAATGCCAATGATCATGGATAAATGCTTAACTACTCATATATAGAACAGAGGGAACTATAAATATCATTTTAAATAAAGCAAGATGAGACATCTTTTAATATTAGGGAACTAGGAGCATATGGTCTCTTTGCAAAATCTGGAAATATCCCATGTGGGTCTAGAGAAAGAAATGAGCTCTAAGAGGCTCAAAAGGCAAGCTTTCCTCTCTGCACCCTTGCATGTCATTTCTTTGTGTCTTTTCCCTGTCTTTCTAGTTGGGACTAATAGTTAAATTATTAAGTAACACTGAAATGTTAGCTCTTTGGAGTTTTTATACCTTTTTTCCAAACCCTCTTCACACCACCTCAGAAGAGACTTCTGGGGAAAAAAGTCGAAAATGCTGAATGGGACACTGTCGATGGTGGAGAAAGTGTTCCTTGTACTTAGAATCCTATCTGAATATTTTTGAAGATTTATCGCATTAATGAATTCTATTCTTTACCCTTCCTTTATGCACTTTCTTGGCTATTCATGGCTTTGTAATTCCTTGTAGTATAAGATGCAGAGTATGTATCCATGAGCTTTGACTTTTGGGTTGGGTCAAGTGACTGACTTCGAACAATGGGGATACAGTGGAAATGGTAGGGTGCCAGGTTCTAGCCCAGGACTTAAGAAAGCTTTCTGGTTTGTACTCCCTTTTCTGGACTTCTGCCATTGCCTCAAGAGAACAGGCCTTTCTGTAACTGTGGGTTCATGCAGGACGAGGGATTCTCAGAACAGAGCCTTCTCAGTTTGGCCCAATCTAGGTGCATTTATTTGTGGATGAACAAGCTAAATATTAATAGGTACTTATTGAGCATTAAGTGTCATGCTGCATTTTTTTGTGGCAATAACTAACATATTTAATGATAGCTTTATATTTAAAGTAATTTCACTGGGATATAGTGTGAAAGAGCAGAAAACATGAAAGCTCATCTAGATTAAAAATATCTCCTTTAAAGAGATATTTTTAGAGATTTTTAACCCTAAAATCCTCTTAGGGTTAAAAAACTCCAAGGAAAGATATTTCAAACACTCTTCTACTTCAGAAGTTCTTCTTTCTAAAGGTGAATCCAGCCCATAGTGTTGCAGTTTATGACTTCTTGCCATCAAGGAATTTTAAACTGAATTGATTAAGCACTTAGTTTAGAAATTATTTTTACTTTGTCAGGAAAATCACTTTATTTGTATTTATTTTTACCGTATTTCGTTGCCAATGCCATTTAGCCCCTTATACCTCCTCTCTGCAATCACCACACTGTTGTCCATGTCCACGAGTCCTTTCACCTTTTTGCTTGACCTCTCCACCCCCTAAACATGCCCTTCACCCCCAAGCTGCTATCCTGCTCTCTCTGGGTCTGTCTCTGTTTTGCTTGCTAGTTCAGTTTGCTCATTAGATTCCACGTATGAACAAAATCATGTGGTATTTGTCTTTCTCTGACTGGCTTATTTCACTTAACTAAATGTTCACCAGGTCTATCCATACTGTCGCAAAGGGTAATTATTTTTTTTCCTTTTTTACTGCTGAGGAATATTCCATTGTGTAAATGTCCCGTAGTTGTTTTATCAACTCCTCTATTGTTGGACACAAAGATCACTTTAAATTAATACAATACATTTATCCTACTTTCCAGTTCTTTGATATATTCTTTTATTGCTCTATTCTCCCTGCTTTTTAATATATTTGTTCACCGTTCTTTTGACTATTTTAGATTTCCTTTCATATTCTGTCAGGAAGGATTTTTTTAAAAAAATAAACCAACAAATATATAGAATGAATAGAATATGGTCCAGTTTAACCATATGTTGGATCTGGGTAATATAAATGGTAGGGAATTTAACCCCTGGTTTGACCAATGCACCTGGGACACTGAGAAAAGTAGGAGTAATAACGAGTAGGATGGCAGCTTAATGCTAGTTCAGAATGAGCTCATAGAGATTCACAGAGTTTAAGTCCTTATACTTGGAGAGCCCCCCAAAGTGAACCTGACCTCTTAGATCATGAGGGTGAAACTACAGGCTTTGCTTGGCAGAGCAGAAGGAGCCTCATTTTTCATGGTTTACTAGAGTGCTTTGCTGACTTGGAAAGTGCCTACTTTCTGACCTTATTTTAAATTAGAAAAAATGAGTAAGCAGCATTTGTTGTATGTAAGCAAACTAATATTTGAAACTAATGTAATTATAATGCAGTTGGTTACTGCAGTAACTAATGTAACGAATACACTTAAAGTTCCAATGCATCCCTGTCTCCCTTGAGGCATAACAATACAAAACAAAAGCTTCTGTAGTGCTTATAAGAAGAATCAAGGAAACTAGGTAGGTTGTCTTTAATCTCTAGAACCACTTTTTTAAAATTATATGTTATTAATTGTGGTATTAAGTTGTCCTGATTATTCTTCCTTTGCCCCCCTCCACCCAGGACCCCACACTGCCTCAGGCAATCCCCCTACCATTATTCATGTCCATGGATCATGTGTATACGTTCTCTGGCTACTCCATTCCCTATACTGTACTTTACATACCTATGGCTATTCTGTAATACCTGTTTGTATTTCTTAATCCCCCTCACCTCTTCATCCATTCCCCCTCCCATCTGGCAACCTTCTGGTAACAAACTTCTTTCCTCTTGCTTTTAAGAGTCTCTGTTTATCTTTAACCTTTGGCCCTTTAATAATAATGTGTGTGTCTTAGAGTTGACCTCTTTGCATCCATCATAATTGGGAGCCTCTGTGCTTCCTGGACTTGCTTGTCTATTTCCTTCACCAAATTAGGGAAAATTTTTTTCACTATTTTTCAAATAGATTTCCAATTTTTTGCCATTTCCTTTCTCCGTCTGTCACCCCATAAAGTGAATGTTGGACTTCTTACAGTTGTCTCAGAGGCTGTTATACTATCCTCATTTTTTTGGATTCTTATTTCTTCTTGTTGTTCTGCATGGTTGTTTTTTGGTTCCTTATGTTCCAAATCATTGATTTGATTCTCAGCATTATCCATTCTACTGTTGTTTCCCTGTAAATTTTTCTTTATTTCATTTAGTGTATCCTTTGTTTCTGACTGGGTCTTTTTTATGCTGCTGAGGTCCTTACAAGTTCCTTGAGCACTTTATAAACAGTGTTTTGAACTCTGTGTCTGATGGATTGCTCATCTCCATTTTGTTTAGCTCTTTTTCTGGAGTTTTGATCTGTTCTTTCATTTGGGTCATGTTTCTTTGTCTCCTCATTTTGGCCCTGTATTTGTTCCTGTATATTAGGTAGAACTGCTTTGACTCCATGTCTTGGTAGTATGGCTAATATTGTAGATGTTGTATAGGGTCCAGTGACACAGCCTCCCCTATCACCCAAGCTGGGTACTCAAGGTGTACCCTTCATGTGGGCTTGCAGTTGAGCCTTGGTTGGGAGATATTCACCCAGGCCAGTCAACTGCAGGGACTGGCTGTGAACACTGACCACCAACATCTGTCTTCCGTGGAGGATCAGATGTGCAGGGGCAGAGTGGTGGTGCTCAGATGTGGTCTTTAGCTGTCCACTGGGTGCATTGGCCCTGGGGTTTGCTAGGTGGTGCAGACCAAGGTCAGTCCCCACTTGTGTTTTGCCCTGGGTACCCTGCCTGAGCTGTAAAGCAATCCGAGATGGCTGCTACTTGTATTGGGCTTGGAGGTCCCAAGGTGAAGCCAAGCTGTGACTAATCTGGCTGCCACTAGGGCTCACTGAAGCTAGCTGTTTCTTGTTTGATAGGATTTAGGAGCCAAGACCGGCCATTGTTATGGAGAAGCAGTTTGGGTGGACCCATAAGTTAGGTGGGATAGAGCCTCTGTGGATCTCCAAGGTGAGTCACACAGTGTTAGACAGGTTAATGGAGTCTCAGATATGGCACCCGCTTACTGGCTTTGTTGGGGGAAGGCTTCAGCAAAGGGACAATGGCCTCTGCTCATCCTAATGCCAGACACTTCAATCTCTCCCTGTATACCACTGGTGCCTTTTAAGCTGCCACCCCAGTGATAGAGCTCAGAGGGAGTGAGTCTGAGTAGGTGAGTCCATGTGTGGGTTTCCCAAGAGGAACTGCTTAGGGCTCCAGCAGCCTCCTCCACCGATTCAATCCCCACTGGTTTTCACAGCCACGAGTTATGGGGACTTATTTTCCTGGCTCTGGAATCCTGGGCTGGGGGACCTGGTGTGGCTGTGAGACTCCTCACTCCTGAGATATTGCTCCATGTGGCTGTGGGGCCAGCCCATTCCATGCCCATGCCTCTCCTACCAGTCTGGATGGGTGTGCTTTCTTCAATTCCATAGTTGTCAGACTTCCATTCAACTAGATTTCTGACGTTCCTGAGTGATGGTTGTTCTATATTTTAGTTGTAGTTCTGATGTGGTTGTTGGAGGAAGTGAGCCATATCTGCGTATGTCACCATCTTCTAATCTCTAGAACCATTTTAGAGCCATGTTTTGCAGAGAGGTTTCCCCAAACATAGGGTAACCCTGTGCTCCTGATAAGAAGTTTTGCCATAGCTGGAGAAATGGCTGCACCAGTTTTTCTATCCTTGAGATTACAAATTTAGATCACCATCGACTTCTGTGGAAAAATGACCTCTAATTATGCTAGTTCCGCCCTTCCTACAGTTTCCAGTTGACTATAGTCTCTACCCTTCCAGGGACATCACTAAGGAGTCTCTGAGTTCCTGCCACCTTCCCTATCATTGCAACATCTTCTCATTCATGTTTTCCCCGTTTTAAGTTTGTCCTATGGGTTTGACATTATTCTTTATTTTTAGTATGTTGGAAGATATTTTCTTTCCTTGTTATTTTTCTTCTCTTTGGATAATTGGGTCAACTTATAAGAAGGTTGTTCAGAGCCAATTTTTTGAAGGATTTTATTTATTTATTTTAGAGAGGGGAAAGGAGGGAGAAAGAGAGGGAGAGGAACATCAATTTGTGGTTGCCTCTTGAATGTCCCCTGCTGGGAGCCTGGCCCACAACCCAGGCATGTGCCCTGACTGGGAATCAAACAGCAACTCAGTACAGGTTGCAGGTTGGCACTCAATACACTGAGCCACACCAGCCAGGGCCAGAACCAATTTTTGTGTCATTTTCGTCAAGTCTGAAAGTCAATATTATTAATATTATTTTAGGAGTAGTATTAGCAAACTTGTACATACACAGTGTGATAAACCTTTATTTTCTGTTTTTTTTTTTTAGAAAAAATAATAACATTAGTACTTTTTTTTTTTAATTTAAAGACTGGTTCGGAGAAAAAAAATCTGTGTATGCACATACCCCTCTGGAGGATGAAGAAATGAGCACATGTATTTTTTTCTCTTTTCCGCCTTTCAGATTTTAGTTGTCCCCTTATTTTTAATTCTTGCTCGTCTCTCTTATGGCTTTACAGAATATACTTCAAACTTTGCTTCTTAGTAACATCTGCATTCACCTTTATCTATTGATGCCCTCTTAAGAAAATAGAAATAATGTCTTTACTCTATCTTTCCTTTTTTGTCTTCTGAAAGCATGTTCTAGTTTTACTGAATTCATGATATTTATTTTCTATGGCCCCATTTTTCACAGTTTTTAACTACATTTTAGAGTTAGGTGAATTCATTGCATTTTGTTTCTCAGTTGGTTATGTCATTAACTTGTTGTCGTGGTGTTGTTTTGTTTGTGCTTTTAAGGAAGGCTCCTGTGTGATATATTCTACTGAACATTTCGACCCTACTTTCATCTCTAACTTATTTTTCAAATCATTTTGTTTTGAAAGAATGATTTGAGACCAAGGTTCAATCTACCACCTTAAACACTGTCTTCTATTTGTACATGTTATTTGCTATATTAAAAAGCAGAGCAAAAATGGTTTATATGTTCTTACTACTATAATATAATATTTCAGAAAAGGCCACAGAATCTGTTGAAAGTGACAAATATTGTATTTAAATATTATTAATATAATTAATAGCTATAATTTTATGATCACAGAGAGGCTAATAAATAATATTATTAAATAGTTTACTCTTTTCATATACAGTTTCTGGTTGTCTCATGAAAGTGGTATCCTGTATGAAAGTATATATGATACAGGAATCATATTCAAATTTTATCATCATTGATGTAAGACTTCAATAACTTTCATCATTAGAAAACTCCAGTAAGATTAAAGTTTTCTCTTCCATTTTTTTATGATTTGAAAATTCTCAGTTTCAAATTCTTATTTAAGCAAATATACTACTTTTAAAAATTAAACCACAAAAACAAGCATCTTGCCACTTCGTAGCTAAACTCTAACAAAAGGAATGATATTCCTCAATATAAGAACAAGTTTGCTTTCCTTGGTATTCATCAAAATGCATGTACACTCAGGTATCTAGACTGTGTGTTCCCAATGCTATTAATACACACAGAGTTTCTTATCATAGGAATTCATCCAGCACAGGTTGGAGAAAGACAGTTTACATTATTTAAATATGGTTTTTTATCAATAAAACTTGTTAAGACAATTTCAACGAGTCACAATTTTGTCCTGTTGTGTAACATGGTCATGTTGCTTAATCTTTCTGAACCTCTGTGTGTTGATCTGTAAAACTGGACATAAAATAGTAACCATCCCACTGGATGGCTGAATGAAGTAAAATGATGTGAATAGAGTTTTTTTACAATGCCTCACACATAGCACTCAAGAAATAGTAGCAATTATCGTCTTGTATTAGTAACATCTTGAATTTTAAAGTATTACTATTTGGAATTTGACCGTGAGATTTACTGAAACCAAGAGATAATTCGAGCTTTTACTTTATTGTCATTCAGCTATAATTTATTAGACTACTCTGGGAGGCTCTGTATAACTATAAATTAAACTATAAATTAAGTCTGGGCCAAGTGTATCACTTTTTACTTAAATTGATCCATGTGGGTAGTCAAATCAGAATACCAAGCTCTTACATGGACACTAGTCTGAATCAAAGGGAGATTATTGAAATAATTTCTGGATCAGGATGAAAGTGTGCATAAAATAACATCATAGAAAAGAATAAGTAGATGACACATAGTTTCATAGATAACACATGGTTCTGTGTAGGCTGAAGAATTCTTAATTCCATCCCGCAATGAAAATTAACTTGATATAATTGGTCAGGTGGTGAAAAATGTGCCGGTTATTTTCCTAATTTGTCTGGGAAGTTCTATACCTGCACTGACTTCTTGCAATGTAAAAATGATAATAATGTGTGTTTCACCATTGCCTTTTTAAAAATATAAGCTGCTCTTTTGACTGATGCGGGTAAGAGTTGCGCACACAGAGTGCCATGCTGCTGGAGGCTATTCTGTCATGTTAACTGGTAATGCTGGGCAGCTTATAATGCAGACAGGAATGATCAAATTCTATCCACTAGAAATGCTTCATTCCTCCCTTCCCTAATAAGGATCAGACAGATTTAGGGGCTGTCTTCCGTCAACACTTTTCCCTCTTTAGGGGCTTGTTGGTAAATGATATTTCCAAGAAGAGCAGTTCCCTTCCCTGAACGCCTGCCATGGAGGCAGGGCTTTTGTGAGTGGCAGGCTAACAGGTGTTTTTCCTCTCGTTGGAAAAGTAGTGGTTAATGTCAGAATTAGAGTAGTGGTTAATGTCAGAATTCTTGACAGATGGTTGAGTGTGCTCCAAAATGGGCGGACCCCGCTGATAATGGGCATAAGGGAGGTTTATTCTTCTGCAAAATTCACTCTTTCCAAGCAGCTCATTTAGAAGCACTTCATTTTTTATTGACTGTTTTTGACTGAATGCTTTCACCAAGTTGACAGATCTATGGTAGTTATTATTTGCTCAAGGAAATCTGTCGATGTCAGAATTTTCCAGAACGTTGGCCTAGGCAAGAGAAAGTTATTAATAGAGAAGGTTTCTATTGCCATTGATGTCTGGCAAATGCTTTCCTGAAGAAGATAATCTAGACCATCATTTATATTCCAACAGACCACTTGTATTTCCCAGGTATCTACTTTTCTTAAAAAAAAATTCTCATTCTTTCTTCTTTTCATTGAGTGTTTCATCGTAATTTCTTTCTTATTACTCTCTTGGGCTTTTCCTTCTCATTACTTTGGCTGAATTGGTTTTCTTGAACTTGAGTTTTTAGGTATTCTCAAAACAGGATTGTGTTTTTCTTCTTTGATTCTTTTTCTTCTTTCATCTCTACCTTTTGTTCCTACATTCATTCTACATTGTTACTCAAAAACACTTAACTAGAAATTGAGAATGTGCAAGGGATTTCCATAATTCCATGAAATCATATGTATACATTCAGATTTATGTATATATCTATATTATTTTTTACAAAGATTTTATATATAATTATTTTATTTGCTCAAGAGTTATTATTATATATCGTTTTATTTGGAAAAGTTGTTAATAGATAAAATTTTAAGTAAACATTTTAAACCAGTTGGTCTGGCTGCATGAATTGTGGGGAAAACTCATTTCTGCTGTAGCAAACACTCTGATATGTACTAGAGTTCTACTCTACTGCTTTGATAATAACCTTTATTTTTTTCTTCCCAATATTTGGAAATTCCAAATTTCCCTGTGCACTCAAACTGTATACTCCCGAAATCTAGTAGCTAGTGGCAGTTCTGACAATTTATAGATATGTGAATAGAATTCCCTTTAACACTTTAAAACTAAAAACGAGAGGAATATAATTCTATTTTGAGGTATAAATGCATGGATGCTGAATGTTGTTTATGCTCTCTTAATTGATTATGATGAAATATCTAGAAATATTTTATTTTTTGCCTTTAGTTATATTTCATCTGAAGAATCATATCTAAATCTCAGAAAATTAAATAGAGACTGTTATTTAAATCAAATGTAGTTAGTTTCATTTTAAAAATTTTTCAGGGCTCTTTTCATCAAATTGTGAGCAATGACACCCAAAGTGGCCCCAGAAGAGGATGCCCACAAACTGGCGCGAAAATGCTGTGGAGAAGAACGCATGTGCCCAGGTGTGGGCTGGTGTGTTTACTTAAGGAACCCAGCAGGAAGAAAGGCGTATCTTACTCAAACAGTCGGTTAAATATTCTGTCCCAGAAAGGGAGATTTATATTTCATATAACTGGTGACCTTTAAGTTATTTAAAATTGCCTGATGGTCACATTTTTTTATCCTCTTCTGCTCTCGTTTTGATTGGTGATAGCTTTGCCTCAGTGTTACTTTTTAAAGGTGACTTATGATCAAGCAGGTACAGTTGCAAATAGCTATCTCCCAGGATGCGTAGACAAGTATTCTCCTTCTAAAGGATTGTATTTAGTTTTGTATGAACAACAGATTGACTTTGTCAGTGTGTTATTCTGGGAAACAGAAGATACAGGTTAGAGTTTTGGGTAATTTTTAAATTCAAAGACCTTTTAAAAATGTGATGAAAACTCTGGACACTCCATGCTAGAAATGAACATGTACAATTAAAAAAAAAAACACTTTAAAAAAACATTGGGGAACCACACACCAATAAATTTCACTGATTCACTCCTCTTGAATTCTATGGGTCTCCTAGGCCAAAAAAAAACAAAAACAAAAACAAAAAAACAAAAAACAAAAAACGCAAAACCAAAAACCAAAAAAAGCCCCCCAAAACCAAAAACAAAACATGCTAGGTGTGCGGCCTTATTTATTTCATGTACAAACAGACTCACCTTATTCACTTATGATAGATGGGGCAATTTTTGAGATTATGAACTAGACATTTTTTAGTGTTAACATCCCCTTTTTAAATTAGCAAAGCACATCAGTTAAACAGGTATTAGCTGTAGTTTAGAAATATGAATGGACATATGATTTGGCTAAAACTAGGAATAAGTTTAGTCTAGTAGGCACATCAGTTGCCTAGGTAGCCTCATCTTCAAAAGTGTGTGGGTCCCTGCTATCAGTGGGGGTCACTGCAATATAGTTTTCTGTGTTTTGAAAGTTAGCATATACTCACAAAAAAGGGGCATACCTACCCTGAGGAAGTGATAATAGTCATCTACTCACAGGCAAAAACTTGCCATAAAAGTTAAGTGGGCTGCATTACAGTTTTCTGTCGTGGATGAGAGAACAAGTCTGTAACTATGTGTCTGTAATTCCATAGAGTCATCCTCCCAGGTGCAGCATGCATGTACTTTTGTGATGTTCACCTGTATTAGAAACAGGAAATTCCCTTTAGCTGATCAAAGACGTCCTTCAGCAAGGGAAATAGTACCAGGAGTTGATATCTGAGGATTTCATAATGGTCAATTCATTTTCAGATAGAAAAAATATACATCATCAATTTTGTCAGCAGAATTGGTAGTTTTGATTAATGCTAACCACAGAACTATTTGAACTATCTAATATAATCCAGTTCTGTATACATAATCTCCACATCTTATTACCTGGATCTTATGAACGTTACTTTATTTGCAAAAAGGGTCTTTGCAGATCTAATTAGGTTAAATGTATTGAGAAGAAGAGATCATGTTAGATTATCTGGGTGTGCCCTAATCTAGTGACAAGTATCCTTATATGAAACACACATAGGAGACGATAGATACAGAAAAGGCAATAGGAAGAAGGGAACGGAGACCAGAGTGGTGTGGCCACAATCTAAGGAAGCTGGCAAGCCCTGCAAGCTAGAAGAGGTAAAGAATGGTGAAGTCTCTGGAGGGAGTGCAACTCAGCTGATGTTTTCATCTTCCACTTCTGATCTCCAGAACTCCAAAAGGATACACTTCTACTGTTTTAGGCCACTTAGTTTGTGATACTTTGTTATAGCAGCCCTAGGAAACTAACACAACAGTTTCAAATGACCTTTCTTTCTTTTGTGTTAGTTTGGTGGGGCTGTTATACCAAAAACCCACAAACTAACTGGCTTACTCAACAGAAATTTAGTGTTTCATAGTTCTGGGGGCTATAAGTCCAAAATCAAGGTTCATTCTAGGGGTGATGAGGCAGAAAGATGAGGCTTAAGTCTTGGCATATGGATTTGACCTCTATACCCTGGCAGCAAACCTTAAGGATTGAAAAAATCGAACTGCTGATTTAAATCTTAAGTCCAGCTGTTTATAACCTTTTACTTACTATTTCTGTGGTTTAATGCTTTATCTTCTATAGTGATTCTTCCAGTCTTTGGTCCATAAGCACTGTGTGCTCAGGACTTTGATGAAGAAAAGCAATAGGGGAAGGGAGAGAAGAAAGAACACAGAGGTTTCCTGTACCAGTGTCTGCCCTTACAAACTGTACAGTCCAGTTTCTGAGATCATGCAGGATAAGATGTGTTATTTTCTTCCTTCACAAGCTCTGATTGCTCATCTGAAGTTGGATGCAAATAATTTTTCTTTTAGAAGGCTCTATTAAGTCAGAGGGACTATTGCTTTGTACATGGTTATGCCCCTAGCATGGATGGACCGTGATTGATGGCCTCTGTTATATCTCCTTAGTATTCATGGTGGTACTGCAGCAGCGGTTAAAAGTGAAAGCCCGGGAGAAAAACCCTCCGAGAATCTTACAAACTTGAATGCATTAGAGAAAGCTAGCCTTCTTTCCCTTTCCTGTTCCTGTTCAGAGTTGGCACAAAACTTTGATTTTAAAGCTATTTCAACAGGGGTAAAAAAAAAAATGTAAGCACAGAAGCACAAAAGAAGTAAAACGGAAACCAAATAAACAGATTCGACACCAATAATGTAAATACAGTAATAATTTTGTAGAGAATTAATAATCCAAAGAGATATAAATTGGCCTCAGCCCATTTCTTCATTTCTGTTGCCTAGACCTTTCCACTTACTGCTGGAACGCACAGTTTTGGTACTCAACAGCCCTTCATTTTGAGATGGGAAGAGGAAGGAGCTGCAGATTTCTCCTGTCCTCCATGAAGAACAGAAGAAGCATTTGTTGTTTGAATTTCCTTGATTTCTTTTTGGCCTGTCAGACACTGCTTAATTATGTATTGTTTCTGTCTCATAAGTAATCATTTCAAATAGCACAGTGGCCCATGTTAAGGAAATGATTCATCTTCCTAATGTCTTTGAAATCATGGTTTGCAGCACTATTTTAGACACTGGATTATCATTCTGTTATGCCAAAAATCTTTGGAAGCTAAAATTAATGTTGATAAGAAGCTTATGCAACAGAAAAAAATGAACGCAGGGCAAAGCAAAGTAAAAAATTTCCCAACTCTTCTGCAGTTCCCGAGACTGCACATCTAACAATCTCGTTGACTCCCAGACACTGAAGGCCTTTTGCGCATCAAAGAAAGGGGAGGGGGAAAATCAGCCCAAATGCACCAGAGAATTTCCTGTTTTTCCCTTTCTGCCTCCTTTTACAAATCCTCTTTGTGTGATGTAGGGATTATACCTCTTTAGCGAGATGAAGAAAGAAGAAAGTGAGCATGCCAATTTTCTTTAAAAATTAATTCTTACTGTTTTGTGAGTTTGTAGTCTCTAGGCCAACAAGAAGAAAGCCTCAGAAAGTTATAATCTCAGAAAGTTATAGACCATTGAATACAGAGTGATGACATATATTTAATGAGTAAATGAGTTAAGTCTCTGTATTTAGAGTCCAAGAAAGATAGAATGATGATAGAGGTCCAGAAACTGAAAGGAAATAGTGTTAATGCATATAATAATAGTTATTCGTTATACAAATGAACATAAGTACTGTTTTTCCAATAGTAATCTCATATCTAAGTAGCAATTCTATGTGCAAAGATGATTTTATACCATATATGGTACATAAAATTGAGTTTCTACAGTTGTGTCATCTGACACTATAATAATTATGACTATTGCAATTAGAGCATAGCTGAACAATTTTTGTTATCCTATGATTTTTAGACCCAACTGGGAAGCTGGGAGATCATGACAAATGTTAAAAAGAAAGATCCTGTAGAAATGGCAGGAGAGAAAATAAATCATACATATTGTTGAACCTCTAGGCATAGTTAAAAGAAAGAAGAAAAAAGAAGTTAAGGCCTCAAATACTTTTCTGAACAAGAGAAATCTCAGAATGATTCTTCACTTTTTTAAAATAATAGACACAGTTTTATAAGTGAGATCAATATAAGATTTTATATCAAGATGCTAAGGGAAACATTTAAATATAAAGGAATCTCTGTGTAAAGTGAGATTCAGCCAGGAGAGGAAAGAGAAAATAAATAATGGAAAACAGGAAGTATGAAGCTAGATGATGGAAATGTGGCAATAGAACCAATGGGAAGCCGATTTTATAGCCCCTGAAATCATCAAGGTATTGGAAAATATATCCCTTCCTCACTTCAATTCTCTCAAATTTTCCAAATCCGATCTCTGGTAATAAGAGGGTTTTGTTGTTGTTGTTATTGTTTCTTTCTTGTTTTCAAAATAATTTTATCTTATTTATTCATCATAATGAAATTATAAGATATTCAAAGATAGACAACACTACTGTTTCACAGTTGAGTACAGTAAGGCTTAGATAGGTTTGACTTGACCGTGTTTGCAGATAACAGAGCTAACTCTTTGTTCCCAGCTACTTCTGACTCCATTAAGCATCAGGTTCTGTGGGTGAGGAATTTGAGAGTGGCTTTGCTGGGTGGTTCTGGTTTAGGATCTCCCATGAGTTTGCAATCTTGATATTGACCATAGCTGCAGGCCTCTGAAGGCTTACGTAGGGCTGGAATGGCCACTTCCAAGATGGCTCAGTTCAGTGGCTGTCAAGTTGGTGCTGGCTGTTGGCAGGAGGCTGTGGTTCCTCACCATGGGGACTACTACATGGCTCTGCTGAAATGTCCTCACAACACAGCAGCTGGTTTCTTGAAGAAAATTGCTCCAAGGACAGAAGCCACATGCTTTTCCTGGCCTAGCCTCAAATGTCATTCCCTCTAATTTTTCAATATCCTATTTGTTACACAGCTCAGTCTAATCTAACGTGGGGTGGGAGGGGGTTGGACAAATGAGCACAAACAACAGGGGAGGGCATCGTGGAAAGCCCTCCTGAAGGCTGGCTGCCACACTCTACCGTAAGATTACTATGGGATTCTCTTCCATCCTTTCTTACCTTCATTTACAGGTTTTTGTTGAAAACTATATACTCATTTGTGTGGTAATTTTATACACTTGCCTTGCTTCTTTACCGTTTGTCTTGTATAGACAAACCAGACCATAAGCTCCTTGAAGACAAGTGCTAGAACTTCCACCTTTTAAGTGTTTATGGATCCTGCTATAATATTTGAGAATAGTGGGTTCTCCATTGACCCTGGGTAGACAAACAACTAAATGAATGGGTAAATTGATGAAACAGAGACATCTAGTTTATCTCAGATGTGTCAGAATCAGGTGTATAATTAGAAAATTTCAGATTTCAAGTCAAGAGTGCCAGAAGTATTTCCAGGAGGAAGGTCCCAGAGCAGATCGGACTCATCTATGGTCTCAAATACCTAGTACAAGCAGCTGCTGTACTGTGTCTTTTAGATTTACGAGTGTTCCTATTTCAGATGATAGAGCTTTCTGCATGAAAATCATATATAAAAGTGATGATACAACAATATAATAAAACTAGAATTTTCCAGGGGAAAATAACCAGAAAATGTTTATTTTCTTTGAATTAGAAACTTATTAAAGCAAACAGAACATATTGACTTATATAATAGATTGCCATAGAAAAATTAAACTGAGTTTGTGTAGTTCGAGATGCTTTGGAAGAATGTGTATTATAATAGAACTAATGGCTAGGAGTAAGTTGAGACATTTTTCCTCTTCCTAGAAATAAACAAAATAGCACTTTCCACTAATTCCATATCTTCATGTTCTAAAATAGGAAATTTTCTCCAAGATAGATTCTCCCTGCTCCCTAATAAAGCAGGGCTGCTTTTGATGAAGACAATGAACGTAGGAGTACTGGCAATAACAAAGAAACAGACACAGAAAATTTCAAAATTAGGAAAATTAAAAATTATTTAAAATTCATTAGTTAATATCTTTTGTTATATTTTCATTTAATCTTTATTGTACTTCCCCATTACCGTTTGGTCCACATCCCCAGGAATCACCACACTGCTGTCTGTGTCCATGAGCCCTTTTTCCTTTTTGCTGAATCCCTCCACCCCGTCATCTTCCCCCCCATAGCTGTCATCTGCTCTCCATCTATGACTTTGTCCCCATTTTCCGTGTTAGTTCAGTGTGTTCATTAGATTCCACATAGGAGTGCAATTATATGGTGTTTGTCTTTCTCTGACTGGCTTATTTCACTTAGCACAATGTTCTTTCATCTTCTAGAATTTTATGTAGGTAGAAGGGATCCTATAGTGTATATTAAGTTTTTGGTCTGGTTTTATAATATAGTTATGTACATTATTAATATATAATTATTTTAGGATTCATTCATATTGCTGCATATTTCAAAAAATGTATTCAGTTTTTGGATATGGAGGAGTTCTTCATTGTATAGATAAACCATAATTTGTTTGCCATTTACCTGTTGATAATTTTTATTGATTCCAGTTTTTTATTATTACAGATATATCTGCTATGCATATTCACATTCACATCTTTGTATGAACATAAGCTTGCATTTATTTTGGGTAAATACCTATGAGTAAAATGGCTGAGTCTATTGGCAGGTGTATGTTTAATTTCTTAACAGCTGCTATATTGTTTTCCAAAGTGATTGTGCCATATTACACTCCCACTAGTAGTGTATCAGAGTTCCAGTTCCTCCAAATCCTCACCAACACTTGGTAGGGTCAGTTGTTATACTATTAATTTGCATTTTTCTAGTGTTTATTGACATCAAACATCATTTCATTGCTTATTTGCTATCCATATATGTTCCCAAAGAATCACTTCAGATCTTCTAGCTCCATTTGACTGTATTTTTATGATTGACTTTTGAGTGTTTTTTTAAAAAAGGTATTTTGGGTACAAGTTTTTTTCTTTTTCTTTTCCTTTTTGTCAGAAATATGATTTGTAAGTATTTTCTCCTAGGATGTGGCTTGCCTTTTAATTGTCTTAACAGTGTTTTTCAAAGAGCAGTAGTTTTAAATTTTAAGTCTTATCTATAACTTTGTTCTTTTATGGCCCCTACTTTTGAAATTATTCCTAATCCAATCTTTCCCTAATACAAGTTCACAAAGAAAGATACTTTTGCAGATTATGGAATTCCATGTGGACAAGTATGTTCTATTGTCAGAACTTTGAAATATATCTTTCATTCCTCACTCTTCTGGATGATTTAAGGTCTCTCTTTACCATTAATTAATTTTAAGCAATTTGATTATAATGTGGATGCCTTGGTGTAGTTTTCTTCATGTTTCTCAGTCTTGAGCTTCTTAGATCTATGGGTATAAATTTTTTTATTATCTGTGGAAAGATTTTGACTATTAAATTTTTAGGTGTTTTTCTGTCTTCATCCTTCTATTCCTTCAGGGCCTTCAATATGTCTTCTTCAGCCTACTTTAGTTTTACCATTTTAATAATTCTTATTATTTATAACTTTTTTATATGGAATCACAAGAATACTGTGTCTATAAAATTTAGCTTTTAGCACTCAGTTTACATAGTTGCTTGAAATTTTCCACAGCTCACTTTTTTTGATTTCTTGAATCATTTTTTTCTCTCCATCTTTCATTTGATTTATTTCTATTGCTATGCATCCAAGTTCACTATTTTTCTACTTTGATATACAATTTCCTCTTAATTCCATTAAGTATTTTTTATCTTATCCATTGTAGTTTTTACCCCTAGAAGTTTGATTTGTGTACATTTTAAAAACATTCCATTTCTCTACTTAACTTTATGAACAGTTATAATAACTATTTTCAAGTCTTTGTTAATTCTAACATCTTTGTTAGATGAGTTGACTTTTTTTCTCTATTGGTCAGTATTTCCTCCTTTTTTTGATATCTGACAATTTTTATTTGATACCAGAGACTATGAATATTACCTTGTGAATGTTGGATATTTTTGTATCAATATAAGTATTTTGAACTTTGTTCTGGGACTCAGTTAAGCTACTTGGAAAGATTATAATCCTTTTGAATCTTGCTTTTAAGTTTTGGTAGGTGAGACCAGAGCTGTCTTATTCTAGGATAAGGGTGTTCAACTTTGGTAGTATTGATATTTGGGGCTGGTACTTCCTTGTTGTGGGGTGCTGTGCCTATAAGATGTTTAATGATATTCCTAGACTGTACCTACCTAATACCAGAGCACCTTCCACCTCTAGTTTGACAAGCATACATTTCTCTGAACATTTCCAGATGCCTCTTGGGGATCAAAATTACCTCTGTTTGAGAAACACTGGTCTAGAGCTCATTCCTACACAGTCTTGAAGCAAGACCTTTCTGAGTACTGTCCGTGAGCTCCTTGAACTAGAACGTTTCTCATCTGGCTGGCAGAGCAGGCGCTGTTCCCAGCTAGGCAGAGTATCAGACACCCTTCCCCCTTACCCTTTCAAATGTTCTTTCCTCTATTTCAGGTCAGTTTCTTCACTTTCATGTGCAGATCACACTCTGCTGAATATTTGAGGGGGACCTCTACGGATCTCCAGTTTCTTTCTTTGTGTAGCTTTTTTCTTTTCTGGTTCTCTGTTTTGCAGATTCTGGGTACATTTATTATTTCCCTTTATTCTCAGCTCTGTCTTTTCAATACATAGTGTCTGATAGGTACACCTCTCAGAATCTCTTCAGTTACCCAGAATCTCTCTCAAAGCAGAAAGCCTGATCTTTATAAGTCTCACCTTCTACCTGGAATCACTGTAGTTTATTATATAGTGTTCATGTCTCACTTTACATATATTCTGTCATGATTTTGGTTATTTCAGGCAAGAAAGTAAATCTTATCCTTATTACTCCACCTTGGCCTAAAATGGTTTTCTCTCATGGATATTCTTCAAGGGCGTCTATTTTATCTATTTTTTCCCACTCAAATTTTTGATTCAGCCATCTCATTTTTCTTCCATTCTTCCTTATTAAGTGATATTTTCATGATGAGCCACTAGATAATACCTGCATTTTCAGAAACATCTATGTGATGATTATTAACATATAGCTTTTATGAAAGAGATAGGACCAAATAAAATTCGCTATGTAAAATGAAGTAAAGATAGAAAACATAAGATGACTTAGAATTTTCCCTGCCTGTGTGATTTGAAATAATGTGTTTTATATAAATGATTATATATATATTTGTATGCAAGATGGCCTAAGTTGTATATGCTTAGTCCCCCTTTTTGAACCTGAACAAATCTTGAGTTTCAGGGCTATGGCTTCTCCACCATCTGTCATCCAGTATAAAGTATGTAGTTAATGAGGAAATTAATGATAAGTGGTAAATGTGGCTTCAAAGACCAAGGGTGCGGGTGAGAAGAAAAGTTGAAAAGATACTGTCCCACCTCATCCTTACTATTTTGTTTTGTAATCAGTTTGAATTATTACAATCCTAGTCAACTATAATAAATACATAATTACAGTCAAACCTTCGTTCTAGAATGTCTTGGTTCTCAAAACATTCAGTCCTAGACCAAGCTGTTCATGAAAAAAACAATGTCTCAGTTGTCTAACAAAACTTCGGTCTCAATTCTCTACCTGACAACCCTTTCACACTGATACCTGTATGATTAGTCAGGCGTCTCTCAGGGGACAAAGGAGATTTGGTTTTTGAACAAATCACTTCTCCAACAGTTTCCGTAATGAATTAAGTTCGATAACTGAGGTTTCACACTGTTTGCTCTATCTTTACCAAGAGATAAAGTTCCACTCCCACTCAACAAACTAAATATTCACAGAGACCTTTTAGTTGTTTATGTATTTTCAAAACATTAAAGCTTCCATGTAAGCCGTGGCTGGTGTGACTCAGTGGATTGAGCACTGGCCTGCAAACTGAAGGGCTGCCAGTTCGATTCCCCATCAGGGCGCATGCCTGGGTGTGCCCTGGATGTGTCCAGGGCACATGTGGGCTGTGTCCCTAGTTGGGGGAGTGTAAGAAGTAACCAATCGACATACCTCTCACACAATGATGTCTCTCTCCTCTTTTTCCCTCCCTTCCCCTCTCTCTAAAAATAAATAAATAAAATCTTTAAAAAAATCAAGCTTCCATGTATATTTTTAGTGTAACCAAAAAACATTTTTATTTGTATAAGTGCTATGAAACAGTTCTTTTGACCTTTATGGAATATATTTATCTGGATGGTTTATGGTTATTTGGATTATATAACAAAACTGAAAAAAATTTCATTGATCTTACCAATGCTCTGTAATGACAAACCAAATGAGCACATTGAAAGGGAAAATAATTAAAAAAAAATTTTAATTCCTTTAAAAATTCCAGTCTTGCCTGGACAGAGGTCCTAATTTGTTTAGAGAATGCTCTGATAATTCTACCAAAAGGCCAAGAAGCATGGAGTCTGCTGTGAACTTGGATTATTAGAACCTGGTAGAGTTGCTTTGTGTTAAAAAGAGAAGGGATGCTTTTTAGAAAAAGGAAAGGAGAGGCTAGCAGAGGACAAGAACAGTTGGGATGGGGTCAAGGGAAAGGAAGTATAAAGAAGGCATTTTGGGGAGAAGAGAAATGTTTGATGATTATTAAATCATTTGCTATTTAATGTACACAGTAATTATCCGCTTTGTCCTATGACACATTTAGTAAGGTCAACATTGCTCACTAGAGATTTTGAGGGGAGGGGATTTCTTTACTCAGGATATGATAAAGGGCAGGGTCTAAATTAAGGCTTGGGATAAGATAAACCCAGGAGCTTTCCAAAGGGATGTAGTTTTTATTGGGCAAGTATCATTTTATACCTTGAAGGAACCTTGAAGGCTTAGGTACTCCGGATGCCACTAGGAATTTTTGGGTAAGTTACTAATTAACCAAAATTTTATGTGCCTTTATAAATATTGGTATGGAAACTCTAGGCTCTATTCTACAGAGCATTAGAAACAACACAGATCACTTTGCTAGTCTATGTTTTATTTCAACCAGCAAAGTAGATTTAGGCAAAAATCTTCTCATTACTTTACTTCCTAGGACAATTTTGAAGATTATATTTATGATATGATTTCAGGAGGTAGAAACTTTCTTTCTACAAAGAAATATCCATGGAACTTTTATAACTCAAGGCCTAAGTTCATATTAATGTCAGATAATTTCACTTATGGTTTTTAGATGTTTATCATTTCCATTGAAGTTGCTGCCACCTAACATTTCCATAAATTGGTAGAGTTAAAAAAGAAGTTTTTCTCCAAAGAATAGAGGAAGATTTGGATAATGTAAAAGCAAAATTCTTTCTTAGAGGTGAACTCCCTATTGATAAACCGGAACAGACTGTGAAGTTGTCATAGTCTTTTTAGATTAATGGGGAAAAAAGAACATTTCAATGCTTTTAAGGGAAGCAAAAAGCAGATTCCTACAAAATTTTAAATAATAATAGAATGGCATAAGGCATTTATTTCCTCATTGTTTCTGCAGTTGGTTCAGGCTTGAGAAATACAGGATAATTATCTCTGCTGTTTGATGACTCACTGATAAATATAAAACTTATAAGCACTGTGGAAAATAATTTATCTCTAGAGTAAAAAGTAGCTTGGAGAAACTCTTTCAACATTTATATTTGTATCAACATAACAGCACTATTGTGCCAAATATAGAAACCATTTTAAATGGATTTCAATTTAATTTTATTTAAAAATGTTACTAACTAAATGGTGTTGGCTTTCTTCCCACCAATCATTTTATCTGAAAGTTTTAACATTTTTTTTTCTTTCAACTATACATGTATACAATGGACTCTGATTTTACTTTAGGCCAAAGGATTGACAGCCAGCTAATGTCTTGATGACCAGGATACACATTTTTCGGTGAAAAATATTTTGAGTGCAGGCTACCTCAGCGACACTGGTGGAAGTGGGAGGGAGCAGCATCCCCTAACTTTGTGTTAAACATGACTCTCTAACTTGAGATGTCAACAAATAACATGGTATCTGGGTCACAGAATTATTTCTGCAATGTAATTGCTGGTCTCTCTCAATTGCACTTTATCTCAACTCGATGAGGCCCAGCAACTTTTAGGATTTCCCTTAGCAAGCCAAACTATAGACTTAAAATGACAACAGACTAGTTTTATTTTAAGTGATGTCTAATTTGATTAATTCAATTTTTCAAAGGTATTTCTTATAAGTTATCTCATGATTGTTTTTTCTCTAACTAAAGAGGAGAAACTAAAGATCAGAAAGGCCAAGTGACCTGCCCTAAATTATAAATCTATCTAGTAGATGAGTTAACCATTTAAGAGGACACAACTCCAGAAACTGTTCTGTGTTCCTTCTATTGTATTGAACTGGACATATTGGATAAGGAAAAGTTCTGGAATATGGGGCACTGGGCATCTCATGGTTAAAAATGTTCATCCAGCCGTATTGTTGAGGGTCCCCTCCAAGTGCATAATCTCTAACTTCAAAGTATTGACTGATTAATGTAGGAGTGAGCACATACAATAGGCTATACTACAATGTCATATGATAAGTGCCATATCATATTATAAAATTACATGAAAATGATTAACAAGTTCTGAGACAAAAGGAGGTGGGGCTAAGCTTGCTATAATTATCTGGAAACATGGCAAGATGAGCAGCTATTTTAATAAAATGGAATGAATGGAAAGGCCATTCTAGGCTTTTGATCATCACATGAGATAAGTTCTTGAATTATAATCTGCAGCAATGGTAACTGAAAAAGGGAAGATTCATACATTGTGGAGCCAGTCGTTGTAGAACTAATGCCCCTCTCAAAAATAACCTATACTAGCCCTGGCTGGCATAGCTCAGTGGATTGAGCATGGGCCTATGAACCACAGGGTCGTCGGTTCGATTCTCAGTCTAGGGCACATGCCTGGGTTGCAGGCCAGGTCTCCAGTAGGGGGCAATGTGAGAGGGAACCACACATTGATGTTTCTTCTTCCCTTCCCCCTCTCTGAAAATAAATAAATAAATCTTAAAAAAAAATAACCTGTAGTAGTATTCTATTGCGGTGTGACAAATTATCACAAAATCCACGGCTTAAAACAATTTACTAGCTTACAGCTTTGTTGGGTAGAAGTATAGGTAAGGCTTAACTGAGTTCTCTGCTCAGAATCCACAAGGCTAATATTGGGTTCCCAGCCAAGCTATTTTTTCAAATGGAATTTAGGGATCTCTTTCAATTTCAGGTGTTTGTGGAAGAATTTAGTTTCTTGTGGTTGTAGGACTGAGGTCCCTATTTCCCTGCTCCAGTTAGCCACAGGTTGCTCTCAGCTCCTAGAAGTTACCTGTATTCCATGCCACATGGCCCAGTCCATCTCCAAACACAGCAATGAAGACTCACCCTCACATCAAATATCTCTCACAATTTGGATATTTCTTTTAGGAAGAGGTCAGTTCCTTTTGTGAATCCACCTGATTAGGATAATCTCCCTATTTTAGGGTCAACTGATTTGCTACCTTAATACAACTAAAAAATCCCTTCGTAGCACAGATAGATTAGTGTTTTTTTGAATAAGGGAGAGAATGAATGTGCATATATACCAGGGGTGGGCAGCAATCTTGGAATTCTACCCACTATTAACCTGATAAAGTAGAGGAGGTGAGAAGAAAGAGTGTAAAGTAACTTCAAAGTTTTTAGAAGCCTCGTCTTCCAGAAAAGGTAATGGTACTTTAACTGGGTTAGTAAGTGTAGAATTTGGAGCTGATTGAGATGGAAGTACTGAGCTTAATTTAAGTCACTTTGAATTTGAGGTTGCAGTGAGATAGGACAGTCCAGTCAGGTGTAAGTTTTAGTCTAGATCTTAGGAGGTAGTTGATCGATTTTTGGGAATCATTAGTGTTTTAAGATTTAAAAAATATATATTTTTGTGAATGAGTTCACCTAAAGAGAGATTTAGTAAGAATTACAGATTGGTGGGAATTTAGAAGAATTATTTTATTTTTAGTTAAATGTAGAAGGAGAAAGCAAAAGAAACAAAATATAAAAATAGGTAGCTATATTAAGAATCTAAGTTTCTTTATAGACTAAAAGCTTCCTGAGAACAAGAACATCTTGCTCACCATTATATCTTCAGCATTCAGTGATGTGCTTAACACAGAGCAGGTACTCAATAAATATTTATTGAATGCATAGGGATTAATTGAAGTGGAGACAAAGAAAGCCAATGAATTTGGGAATTCAGAGAAAATTCATAGATTCTTCAAATCAATTTTATCAGAGTGGTGAAAATGGATATTGGTTATAAAGAAGAATAATTTCTAAATTATGCTCAAAAGAAGCAAGAAGTAGCTATTAAATTTGTC
Source organism: Glossophaga mutica (assembly GCA_039655065.1). Lineage (NCBI taxonomy): Eukaryota > Metazoa > Chordata > Mammalia > Chiroptera > Phyllostomidae > Glossophaga > Glossophaga mutica. Next base: position 144,818,590 of record CM077308.1, read on the forward strand.
ATTGAATGTCAGAGAAACTTCAAAAGGTAGTTTAAATGGGGAAATTTATAGTCATGAGTTGTGAAGAAATGTGTGTGTGTTTACGATAGACTATATCTGAGATTTTTTTGGTTAGAAGGAGCAGAAGAGATAAAAGACATTTGTAAGGGGAAGAGTCATGGCTGCCAAACTATTGATTGGTTTGTTTATTTATAAATAAATGTTTATTAAATATCTCTCATGTGCTGAGAACTACTTGAGGTGGTTGTGGGACACTTGTATCATTAGGAAAGTTGTATTCTAATGGGAAAATAACATATAAAATATAATGTAAAATGAAAATAATGAAGATCTGTTTAAAGAAAAGGCATATACAGCTGCATAAGCGAATTAGGAAGGTAAGAGTAATAATTAAAGCTTGAAAAAACAAGAGGAACAGATTATTGCTGCAGAGTGTTGGTGCTTACACAGGCAGGTAAATGTGAAAGTGTGGTGCTTATGACTAATTTGTTATTGTTAAAACATGGTGAGCAGGGGAAGGGCATTAGATGAGGAAGTATAAAAATGACTGGATCATTAAGTTTTAATTTTATCAGGAAGGTAATGGATATTCATACGGGAGTTTCAAAGGGTGACATGTGAAAAAATATATATATGTTTCTTGGTCAGGAGCCGAAGAGGAAGACTGAGGACAGGTAGGAGATCAGTGTGAGCCTCAGGTCTTTGAAGGAGTTGATTGGTGGTTTCTGGAGGGTAGGCACAAAGACTTGCCTGTTATTTCAAACTCTTTTTCTCCTAAGGAGCAAAAGCAGCTGTGATAATAGAAGTGAATCCTCTCTCCCAGGACTAAAGATTGGTGATCAGCTGCACAGAAGAGGCACAAAACTGCCCACTCCACAGACACTTTTTCCTACTAAAGTCTGAAGAGGATAGAAGAAAAATTTTTACCACTGGCAAAGGGGCAAGAAACTGTCATGGGGCTAAGATCCTATCATGACAGCAGAAAAAAGGTCAGATACTACTTGGAGGTGGGCTAGAAACTCCCACCCAAGACCAACATAATATAAAAAGCAGAATTTGTTGCCATGGGTAATAGGAACAAGAAGATGGAGAAAGCCTCACCTCTAAGACCTGACCATACAGGTGTCTCTTAAACTTAGGTGAAACTAGAACAAGAGAAGACACCCATACTCCCAATGTGAGCCTAGCACAGGATATAAGCAACAGGAGACCCCCTCGGTGGAATGAAAAAGTACATGGAAAGAGGTTCTTCAGTGGAGCAGATATGAAGGGACAGCTGAATAAAGGGAAAACTGTGCAACAACTAGCCTCAACTCCAACCACGGGGCAATGGCTGTCAGCTGCTAGAGGCATGTGACCTGTGGGGCACAGTGGTCAACCACAGTAACAATGGGCCCACATGTAATTCTTGGTGCGATGGACTTAGTTGCACACACTAATGGCCTGACAAAAGAAGACATGCACCCATTTCCAGGTATAAATACAATTTACCTCGGTCCTTCCTGCTTTACATAAGTCATCTAATATTCCAGAAATTACAGAAAACACAAAAAAGGAAGGAATAAGCAGCCTATCATCAAGGAAAAGCAGTCAATAGCACCAGACTCAGAGATGACCCAAATGTTGGAATTATAAGAATTTTGAAATAATTGTGATCAGTTTGTTCAAGGATCTAGTAGTAAAATAGAGGAGCAAATGGGAGACTTTCAGTAGAGAGATGGAAATTAATAGCAGGCAAAAGGAAATGCTAGCCAACTAGAAATAAAAATTATGATTTCAGACCCAAATGTTTCCTTTGAGAGGCTCACCAGTATGCTCAAAACAGCCAAGAAAGGAAACAGTGGATTTAAAGGAATGTGAATAGAAACTGAAGCAAAAAGAATAAAATACTACTACTATTTAATAAGAATGAGCTTGGAGGCAAATTTTTCCCAACAGCCTCTAGACCAAGACTCATTCTGACCATTCAGAAACCCATTCTGGATTTCATCCTTTTAATATCCCGAGCAGAGAACCCCACTCATCTTCTCTACCCTCACCCCCTAACCAAGGCCTTTGTGACCCTCATCAGGCCCAGGGTCTCCCACAGGCTACGCCAGTCAGACAGGTCTCCCTCAATATATATTTCACATCTCTCCCTTTTTTTCTTCTAGACCTTTAGATATGGCATGGGAACAATACATAACAAAATCATTTACACTATTATGTTATTGTAAAATACGAGAAAATATTTGTATTATGTCTGTTAAATCTTTAAATGACAGTGATCACAGGGAAAAGGTCATTTTTGGGGAAGAGTGTTCAGAAGATGGTTCCTTCCTGAGCTCTTAATAACCCCTATGAGTCAAATAATTTTACTCCTCAGAGGCCTGTGAATGCGTGCATGCGCACACGTAGCTCTGGGCCCTGCTGCCCCGCCCCCCCCCCCCCCCCCCCCCCCCGCAGGCGGGCAGACTGCTCCGAGCACAGAAGCCCTCATGGCTTCCCAGTTTAGGTTATAGTTTTTGTCCAGGGATGCGGTTGATCTTAGTGAGGCTACATTCCTTATTTGGAGTGAAAATAATTTTTACGGTTAACTTAGGTTTAAAAAGGGTCTAGTTTTAGCTCTTGTTAATTGTTTTTTAATTCATTCACCTAATAATATGATAACTTCCTATTCAGAAACAATGATCATGCCAGTGGGAAGCCGTTGAAATCGTTCATGAAAACGACAGGTTGGTATTGTCAGAAAACTGGAAGATAAGCCCTCCGCTCACTGTCTGTGCTCTCAAAACTGCTGTTATCACTGTGACAGAGAGCAGTCCTCAGGCATCATTTACCACTCTCTTGAGCTGTCAGAAGAGAAGGTGAAATCTTTAAATATTTTGAAAATAAATTAAAGCTGTAGTGAAGGATCTGAATCTAGTAACATTTTCTGACTCTTGCAGAAGTGTCACTTAGCAACACTTGAAGCCCTATTTTTGTTCTTAAACCACTTAAATATATAGTGTCTGTTGCATGCATGGTTTTCTCCCCCAGAGCTACGGTGATAGTTTAATCAGAATAATTTTTATTATTTTTACATACTTTTAAATTACAATTTACATTCAATATTATTTTGGGTTAGTTTCAGGGATACAGCATGGTGTCTAGGCAGTCACATACTTCACAAAGTGATTCCTGCAATATGTGTGCCACGAGATGAAAAAGGTTGAAAATCACTGGTCTAACTTAAGGAGATAAATATTTTAACTTAGTTTTTCCCATCCACTTGTTTCTACATACTCAGTTTCAATGATAATACATGTATGAATTTCAGCTTTTTTAAATTATTAAATACTCTATTAATTCAGTTTTCATGCATCCATGGCCTTTCCAATTTCTATTCTAGTGACTTTTTTTATTACTTTTTCCACCATCATAGATCATTTAACCATGGAAATTGTGAGATTTTTCAATCTATTGAATTATTATATGAGGCGATGGGGAAGAATAAGAAAGGAACTGGGTGGGTTATGGAGAGGGAATAAATAGCTATTTGGTTCATGTTAATTCTGAATTAGATATCCAGCAGGAAGGTCAGGTGGGCGATTAAATATTTGGGGCTGAAGCTCAAGGAAGAAGTTAGGACTGAGGCCTGTGAAGGAACGGGCTCCGTCACTTACGAGACTTAGAAAAGACTCGAGCTCCCTGCCCAGGGGATGGAGCGGAGTGCCCGAGGCACTGCAGAGTGCTGGTTAAGGATCCGGCCCTGTACTGCCTGCATTCAAATTCCGGCCTTGCCGCACACGCGTTGAGATGTTTCCTAACCTGTAAAGTTGTGGCAGTTGTGCCCTGAAAGTTGTAACTACCTTGTAGAACTGTTGTGAGAATCAAATGAATACTACTCTAAACATGTATGGTAAAGTGTGGCTCATTAGACCCCTTTCATACCTCTCCCACAACTATCGCTCCTACTCCACGTACGGAGGCAGCCTAATGGAGAATAAAAGCCGAACATGCTGACTCACTTCACTTTCGTCGTCACTGAAACGGTGATGAAACGAAGGCCCCTGGTGCTGCTCGTCGTGTTTCCCCAGTCCATTTGCTCTGTCACTCTCCTGGCTCCCTGTTTTATGACTTATAAAACACATTTAATTCGCTTTTTCCACTGTGAGCCAAGTGGGCCCCGGGGTGATGGCCTTTCTGATTTATCCATGAGTCCCGCCTCCCTCGATGACTGTTTCTCAAGTCTTCTCTGATTCAAAATCTCCCACTCCAAAGCCCTGCCTCATCTTTGATCCTGGATGCCCGTACTTCCTGTCTGCAGTCCGTCTTCTCTCCAGCCCCTTTCGGCCTTCAGCCTTCAGCACTGCACTAAAATTGCTCTTGTGGAGCTTACCAGTTACTTAAACTCAATGGTCAATTATTAGACCTTGTTTTGTTCTAACTTTCAGTAGGGTTTCACTTAGCTGTTCATATCTTTATTTCTAGACACCTATCTTTTCAGTTCTCCTTCTACCTCACTGGTATTTCCTTTTCAGTCCCAATTTTTTTTAATCATCTTGCTGACTTCTAGATATTGATATGCCCTTGGCTGAGTCCTCACACTTTCTATGTTCTCTAGATATACTTGTTACTTGGTGATTTTAAGAAGTTCCATGGTTTTGAATACTACATGTACCCTGAAGACTCCCAAATTCATATCTCTCTTATGCAATTGTAGTAAAAATCCTTGAAATCACAGTATACAGAATTTTATGCAATGGCTGACGTTTGGCCAAATTTGCAAAGTCAGCCTATTCTCTGGTGACATAATCACTTTTGTACATGATCAGTCATGAAAGTTAATTCTCTACTGTAAAAAGGATTTTCTGCCCTAGAATTAGGACAGAAAAATTATCATTGAGATGTTCTTTTTTTGCCAAACAGGATTCCAAGTACATAATTAGAAACATTTATGCAGGGTGGTAAAACTGGCAAAAATGGTTCTGTACTCCATTCTTATAAAGGTACATTGCTATCATTTATTCAATTCCTTCCCCACCACAGGAATATGCTACCCACTTAACACATGTCGGTGCACACATGCACAGGCACATGTACAAGGATGCACACACACACCTGCTGGGCCTATGGAACTGTGGCACGCAGGCAGACTAACAAAATGTCTTTGTGTGTTTGTGTGAATCCCAGTTATGGTGAATGGTGGAGCTAAGACACTCTTTTGGATGTGGAAGTGTTTTCGGGGGTGGGGGGAGAGTATCATTCAGTCTTCAGAAAACCACTTCGTGCTTATCTCATTGGCTTATTCTTTGCCATTCCTGCCAGGCATACCAATTTTCTCCTATATTTCACAATGTCAAAACCATCCCTGCCTGTTTCTGTATCTTTTGTCATTTAATTCACATTCATTCCCTTATCTACTGTCCCCCAGGACACCCTCCTCCTTTTGTTTTCCCATTTTCTCAGAGATGTGGGTTGTGATTAGGCTGACCTGTGAAGACTCTGTAGCCTTGGACTGTCAAAGAATGCCTCTCTTTTCTCAGAAAACAGTGCAGCGCTCAGGTGCCCACAATGCAGTGTGCTTCAAGTACACTGACCAGCCTGCCTAAGTGATAATGACTGAGGCCACATTGGTCTTCTGAATTCTCCACAGTAAATATTTCACTGAGTGATTGATTTACCTCTGAAGGTAGAACCTAATCTTTGCAATTTAATCCAAATTTAGTGTTATGAAACTACTGATTTTACTGGAGCTAGCTTTTTTTTTTTAAAGGGCATTTTCTTATTTTGAGTCTGCTCATTTCTTTTTCTTAATAATTACTTCTTTCACATTGGCACTATAGACTTAGTAGAGGAAAACTTGATTTTTCATGCCTATAGTTTGGGTTTTATGTTTCAGTCTAATAATTTAGAAAAGGACGAAAATTGTTTAAATGGGGTAATTAACAAACACCTGATTTAATATCCACGTAGAATTTTGTAGTAAGGCAGGAAATACTTGGAGAGACGGTAATAGATTGCAGTCCCAGAAGTGTCATCTCTGCCTAAAACCCACATTGTGAAATGGTCTACAATTGTGGTTTCTACAAGGATTTTCCAGGGGTATATGCTCAGATTTGCATAGGATATGTGTGCTTTTAGTGACAGCCTTAGGCATTGTCCTCATTAAAGTAGCATTGCAGCTCTTCTCAAGATCATTTTGATTTTTTCCCTTTTTCAAGTCTGTTCAGAATAATTGGTCTAAATATACTAAGCAGTGCTTCTCAGATTTACTAGCTTACTATCTATAACAATGGAGGCACCATCACTGCAGTGGCTCATTGTCACATCAATTGAGAGAGGGAGAGAAAGGTTGCATTATTTATACTCCTTTTACCAACTCCTACCTAGTGTCTGCATTGTATTTGATAGATGTTTGTTGAGTGAACCAATGAATGAGAGCCTTGTTTGGAAGATGGCTGATTTTAGGTGTGAGGCAATATGGCATATCAGAAGGTTTGAATTTGAACTTAGATTATATTAGGTTCAAATACCAACCTTACGAGTAATAAAAATAAAAAAAAAATAGCTCTTGCATTAAGCAAATTATTTTAGTTTAAGTTTCATTCCTTATTTCCAGTAAACTTTCCCAAAAGGGGAAAAGTAGTTATAGATTGTCATCTGTTTCTTCTCTCTTTAAATTCATTTTTCTGTCAGAGAGTGTTCTATTTGTCCCAGGGATAATGTTTTCTTCTGTAAAATGGGTCTACTGTGGTTTTATGTCTTTAGGGAAAAATGAAGCTTTCATGTTACACTTATTAAACACCTTTCCCCCCTGGAAAGTTATCCTTATTCTTACTCTATCCCTACCCCTAGATAGCTCAGTGCAAAGGAAAACAAAGTAAAAATTACAAAAAGAGCTTTGCAATGTTATTCAAATAATATTGGTTCTAAGACGGGGAACAGATAAAGTAGCATGTATACTTGGCCCACAAAAATCATCTTTTGGCTAAAATTAACAGCTTTTAGAATAGGGATTTGTGCTTATTAACAAAGAGGTATATTCTAATGACATTGCTTTAATTCTTTAGTTTGCCAAATTGCAAAATCTGGGTCAATTTAAAAATAATTATCCTAAGAGTGTGAGGCAATGATTTAAACTGTGAAGTCACTGCTGGGAGCAGAGCTAGAGGATTGGAATGGTAAGAGATCTGTGAGGAGAGGATGCGTTCCCACATGAGATTTTTCTCCTTTGCTTATACATTATATTTATTTTACAAACCTCTGTTTATACCAAAGATGGAAACTTTGAGGGTGTTTGAGGCCCTGAAAGGCAAGACTATGGTGCCTGATGGAGAGAGAGATGACTTGGAGTCACAAAGCATCTGGTAGAGAAATAATGGCAAGCCTCAACTACTTGAAACATTTCTTGAGCTTCACTTAGTGCATCTACTCCGCGAATGAACTGAGAGAAAACCTGACCTGCTAACCCCTTTGCACTGTAAATGAAAAATCGAGCAAGGACAACTGTCCAACTGTGGGCATTAGCCCTGCGGAGTTGTCAGCGCCTCCTTTGGAACCCTTTGAAATTTACATGCAGATATGAGATTTTTGAAACTAATGGAAGTGCTGTATTTTGCTCTAAGAATTTAAAGTTCTTTCTGAAGAAGTAATGCGACACATTGCTTACCACAATCTGCTTATGATTCAAAATCAGAGGTGTGAATTTGTTTCTGCTTCCTAATACATAATGTACAGCTGGAGGATTATTGAGAGACACTGAAGGACGATTTTGTCCCTCCATAAAGTTGTATTTGTTTACTCTCCATGCTTCAGCCATGTATTTAGTAAAACACTGTTTTACTGGAGGAGGACAAAAATTCTGGTATGATCTTTAACTTCATAATTTCAGAGGTCATCTAATTGAGCACAGCTGAGCAATTAACAGACCATATGGATCCAAAACTATATGGCTCAAATCAAAACAAAAATGTTGGTTGCACCATTTATTAATCCTTAGGCTTATGTTTTGAAAAAAAGAAATGCTTCCAAGATTTTATATGCTCCTCTTTCGTCTTAAATGAATTGAAACCCATTTCATTTCCTGCAAGTCTCCCTTCCCTCCGACCCTCCCTCATCTTTTACACTTTGTCTCAGCCAACTACTTTCACGGCCAGGCAAGAACCAGGCTGGCAAGTCCTAACTGGGCGGAAAGCTCCAAGACTTGCCAAAGTGAATGAGACCTGTGACTGTTGCAGATATATCTTAAAAGTATATAATACGTGTATTTAAATGGTATTCGATGGCCTTTGCAGAATGGGCGTGACAGCAGCATTGGCATTCTGTGTGCGGTCGTTCAGTGAAGAGGGAGGTGAGCCTTCCAAGGAGGGTGGCGATTCTTAGGGATGTAGCATGGGGTCCGCTGCGCACCTGTCAAACAGGACACTTATCTTTTATCATCTTCACTTTGATCTTTTTCATTTGGGGGGGATTCCTTTAAGTAGCCTTGCAAAAAGGGAAAAAAGTTTTACCTTAGTTTAATTTAGTGATTTATCTGACAGTTCCTAATAGAAACACTCATACATTTGAGTCTTAGGAGATAAACAATAAAATTTGTCATGGCTAAGAAGCAAATATTTTGCCACTTAAGCTTCCTTAGGTTCAATACATAAACAAAATTATGCCAAATTTAACTTCAATAATGAAAATTTTAAAAAGATGACCTTTTCACTTTCTGGAAAGTTAATTTTCACCACCAACTTGAATTTCTGGCACCGCAGAAATGAATGCACGCAGCGAGCCTCACCATTATGATGTTGGGTGCCGCAAAAAAAGTAGGCATTTTAGGACAACTCTTACTCCTGTGGATTTCAGGGGGAGTTCTGTTGTAATGGGTAAGGAGGTGGAATTCATTGTCATTCACATGTTGTGTTTCAGGACAGAATAGTTTTCAAAATGCTTTGTACATCAATAGAAAATAGAAGGTTTTTGAACTGCCATAAGTATTAATCAACACAAAATCTAAGCTTTAGTCTCTACACAAACTCTGAATAAAAATTATATAGCATTTGTCACAATATTTTTTTCCATGAAATAAAGTGTAGGAAGCATGAGTAGATGGCAGTTGATGTTGCTTAGTCTGAATTGCAGATTTCGTTCAGATGCAAAGCCATGCCCCGTGTGGCAACAGCGGAAGCCAGTATGAGTCGAATACCAGGGAATGGATACGATTGTCCAGAAAACTGGAGAACAGCACCTGATATTTTCTACTTATGAATAAAATATTTTATCTTAAGAGAACTGCAAACTATTTTAAATGCAGGGTTCCTTCGAAGGCAGATGATCATACTGTTTGTTAGTGGAGTTCTGTAGTCTGCCAGAGTCCAGGAGAGGGAGAAGTGGTCTGGGCTTCAGCAATGGAGGGCATGGAAGTTAGGAAAACTGCATATTTGAGAGCTGAAGGCAAGTTTTGATACCAAGTGATTGTTAAAATTCAACAGAAGATAATTTTTCCATGTGATTTAAAATTCATAATTTGTTATTTTTGTTGACAATTTAAACAGAATGTATTTTTTATTTGCCTTAAGGATTCAAAATATATCATATAGTTATTTATCCCTTCTATAAGGCTCATTTTCCTTAAGTTCTTCAGAATCTTTAATTTTTAGTCCTAAATGAAACAAAGCGAGCCACATATCCTGAAATACTGTTAGTGGCATGTAATACAAGAGAAAAAACAGGATGCCTTTCTACTTGATGTGGAATCTACTTGTTGCTCTCCCACCCTCAGACAGTTCTGGTGTGTGCTGGTCTGGCACCTGGCGAGGTCCCCATTTCAGATGTTTGTTTGTGTGCTGCCATTTTCTGCCATGGGACTCATGTCACTCATTATGTTAGGCTTGCAGAAGTATAATCATTTATTTCACTTAAATATAAAATATATGCATGTTAGAAAATGCGTTCACTATGAAGCTGTTGTTTATAGAATATAACATTGAAATCTAAGTATCTCTTGCCAAAAAGAGTCAAGTTTATTTTGATATTATATTGATATTAATTTTTATATTGACTTTTACTTGGCATTGGAAGTGGTGGGCAGTCCTTTGATGCTTCTCTGCGAGCTTTTTTTGCATGTAATGTGAAGAGAACAGCTGCTACCCACTCATTCCAAATTGGAGCGATTCACAAGAATCACATATGTAAACACCTTGCACAATGTTGAAAAGTGCTAGCTCAGCTGAAGCCGTTATAGGAATGAAGGTTAATCTTCACGTCTTTCTTCATAATAGCCACCTGCTCTGTTTGCATATGTATTAAGTTCTCTATCACTTTATATCACCTTCTGCCCTTGCTAGAGAAACCACATATGTTTCCTGAAAAATCTTAAAGAGGGAAAAATATTTTGTGGGTAGATTCTTTTACAACAGAGACTAGATAAGCATGTGACTGTTAAAACCGATCTTAAATAAAGACTGTTCTGACAAAATATTAGTGACAGATTTTCTTACTAACAAGTAAAAAGTGAGACTTCTAAATTTTTTAACTACACATTTTTATTCTTGTTTTTCAGGTGGCACTTCGGTGTGTCTCTTTTCTTAGGGCATACTTTGATTTCATTTTTAATAAGAGCAATTTTGAGACAAAGGAAATTACTATACCCTGAGAAATGGTTTGCAAATACATTATCTCCAATGGTTTTCCCTGAGGTAGAAACACAGAGAACTGCCTTGACCGATGGACATATTTTGCTTATAAGCCTAAAATCCCTGCCCAGTTCTAGTGAAGCTGGAGGAGACAGAGACCAGAGGATAAGCTCATACCTAATAAAGCCATCCTCAAGGCAAGGGCGTATTTTCTTACTTGTAGTGGTTTTCTGAAGGGTGAGGATCCATCTTTGATGCTATAATAAAAAATGACATATAGCAAGACACTCATTTGCAAAACATGACTCTCAAGGAGATTGGATTAGTTTTTGCCTCATGGAACCATCCATTTTTATTTCATAAAGGTCATTTATATACACTAATGTATTTTCAGCAGAGAAAACATTAGGGAAAAACACACACAAAAAAAGAAAGATAAAGATTAAGATTCCCCCAAATCCCACTTAGGATAATCACTATTAACATTTTGGTAATTGTATTTCTAGTCTTTGATATATGTACCTATATTATATGTATTCACAGAGTTGAATTAGTATAGTACATGTGGCTATATTTTTAATATTTTTAAACCTTGCCTCTTCGTGGGCTTTACCTCTTGCTATTTTAGTATTTTGGTAAACATCCTTTTTAATGGATGCATACTTCTGCGGTGTGCAGATGGCTCCTCAGCTCTGGAGAATACTTATTTTCTCAGCTCATGGAATGCCAACTTCCAGGCTGAGAAAAGATGGTTGCAAGCTTGGACTGCTACCAAATTCTTTCAACCTGAACTAGAGTGAATATAGTCTTCCGCTGGCACTGGTATGTCGTGTATTTTTGGAATAGAGATCAGAGGCCTCTGTTTCAGTGACATCACCCATGCAATGGAACACATATCTTACTTGACCTCAAAGAAATGTTCTGTGGGTAAAATGAGATGTAAGACATTCTGTAAGAAACTGTAAAGGAATATACACATACAAAAATCATTTTGATTTTGATGCTGAGTTTTTCTGGATTTATGTTGACATGTCTGTTTCCCTGAGATCATCCGTAAGGTTCAGTGTAGAAGCTGAGTACAGACACTATTTTGTTGTAACTGCTTGATCTAGCCAGCACCATGGATAGATCCGAAGGTGACTAGGAATTAAATCCAAAGGGGCTGTAAATTAGATTTTTCTTCAACTTTAGGTAAAGCCCACTTAGGCAAAATACCCAAACATATAAATATGAAAGTCACAAACTTACAAAAATTACAGACTAGAAAAATTACATGATATAAAGATAATTCTTCCAAATGCAAAATAAATACTTTGTATAAATTGAGATTTTATTATGAGATTTTATTTACTTTTAAATAACAATAGAATAGCTCTGCCTGGTGTGGCTCAGTGGGTTGACTGCCTGTCTGTGAACCAAAGGGTCCCTGGTTTGATTCCTGGTCAGGACACATGCCTGGGTTGTGGGCCAGGTGTCCAGTGGGGTGTGCAACCAGTGGATGTATCTCTCACACATCGACGTTTCTCTCCCTCTCTTTCCCCCTCCTTAAAAATAAATAAATAAAATATTTAAAAATAAATGAATAACAATATAATAGTCACAGATATTGTAAAAAATAGCTTCAGTTACCTACCTATTAGCCATTTCTATGTTTTCTAATAAATTCTGTTTGTAGCAATACTTTCAGTACCAAGTGGTGAGTCATGATTTACGTAAGTCAATAAAGTTATCCTTATTTCCCTGTGCCTGATACATACTTTCCTAGCTTCTCTTTCAAGCCATTTGCAGACCGTCCGGGGAGATATGCTCTGCTCTCCCCAGAAAGCTGCATTATGTAAGTGGTAACAGTTTCCATACCCTCTTGGTGTGTGTGTGGTATCATTGGTGGTAACATCCAATCCATACTTGTTGGGAATCTATCCTAGCTTTACAGGATGATCACAACAGGAAGGATAATAACTATCAGAGATTTATGCAGTTAAAGACTTAAGGCTTAATTTTCCCTTTGCTGGCAAACAGATCAACCTTATTAACTGTTTCAAATATTTTCCACTTAATAGAATAAACCTAAAGCTATACATAATACCCTGTTTGGTAGACTGGAAATGGTGTGAGAGACATAGAAAGAGGGAAAAAAATGAAAGAAAAAGGTAAATGAGAGAGCAACTCTGCTTTAAGATGAGTAACGCCAAAACTTTATGACCCTATGAATAAGCAAGGGTCAGAAGTTACCCTTAAACTACACTGTTCAAGGTTCTTGGAAGCTATCTAAAATATCACTTTATGTAATTGCTACTTTCAGACACCTCCACTTGTTCTATTTTCTAGAGCACTGATGCTAACCTCCATCAGGCATTCAGGGCGCCCTGTTTCTGACCGCTTTCTAAATTATACAGGCTTGTTTCTCAGTATTTGTCAGCTTTTCCACTCTGCATTCAGACTATTTCTTGTAGTCTTTGAATTCTCTAGAAATTGACTCACTTTAATCAATTTCTCACTGGGAAAGACTGACCTTTTTACTTTCAACCACCCAAAATCTCATGTATTTTTAAAGATCAGTCAAGCTACCTTTTAAAAAATCGATTGACTCTTATTTTGCCTAAAACACTCTCCTCAGTGTTGGTGATATAAAATAGTGATAAAGGTATATGGTATCTGTCCTCATTGAGCTTAGAGTTTAACCAGTACATGAGCATTGATTGCTTCAGTACAAAATGCTCTGGGAACACATTAGGAGGGCACCTCAGCAAGTCCTTAAATACTCTACCATCACTGACCTTTGTAATCTCTTAACAACTATGTAACTTTTTTTTAATGCAACACATGATTTAGCACTTGATTAATACTCTCTTGTGTTTTTAAATGTTTCAGAAACTGAAGGTGAGGTGGATTGTATTCAGTATGTTTCTACTGGGGAAGAAAATGTATTACTTTCATAAAAGTATTTTGATAAGTAACTTGGAGTAGAGGTTAACATTGGATGGTATGCATATCTAGCTGAATTGCTATGACATGAATTGGATGAGAAAATAAGAATTCATATTGTTTTTGAAAAATAAGGAGGTGGAAAGGGGGAGAAAAAAAGACAGAGACAGCAGAAGAATTAATTAGAAGACAGAGACAGTGGGAATTCGCATGATGTGTGATGTGAATCTTTAGAACTGTAGCTAAAACCACCCAATTTTGTGATGCGATTGCAAGTAGGCACTATGTATATGTGTGTGTTTGTGTGTGTTTGTGTGTGTTAGAGGGAGAGAAAGAGGAGGGGAAGAGATATGTTTTGTCTCGGACAGGGGTCAAAATCAAGGTAACATCGGTAAATGGAGTCCTTTATGAAACATATTAGTGCTACTATTCCAAATGGGTTGTCAGCTTTAAATCAGGGGCTGTGACTCATTTTCCTGTACATAATGAGGAGCAAAGAAGGCATCGACTATTTTTAATTTTTAACTGGTCCTGTAATTTCTGACAAATAGAAATTAATGCGTGGGGGCTGGAGTTGGATGTGTTGGGAGATGACAGAGACAGAAGGGGACGACATTTCTGGAAGTGAATGAACATCCATTAAATAACCAGCCGGCTCTGAATGCTGCTCCTTGCTGAGGATTGCCACAGAATCAGCAGCACGGCTTTCCTGCCTTCCCCATACTCTAAATGACGTTCTGCGCCAGGCCTGCTGAATGTGATTAAACAACATGAATAACAGCGTGCCTCAGGAGAACAGTGTGCGGTCGTCTGTGCTGCGTGGTCGGGGGGACTGGCTCTGTGCCGCCTGTCAAAATGCATAACCTTATGGGCTGGAAAGGTCACAGCCATTTCCTGTGTGGATACAGCAAAGCTACTGACTGAATTCTCCACCAGAAAACGTCCTTGGTCAATATGCACCACGGGGAAAACAAATTCTGTGCTATAATGGGATCTACTTCCAACTGCTTTGAGCTTGGAGGAGAAACGGCTGATGGACTGACAAAACTGCAGTGCAAAAGAAGCTGCTTTGCTGCTCATCCCATTAACAGCCACTGATAATAATTTTGTAATTATATGCTAAGAAAACCTTCCAAACTGCAACATTTTTTGGCTATGGGGGCTTTCCATGACATTTCTATTGAACCCTCATGGGAAGCCAGCCCCCTTATGTTGCACGATCACTTCATTAATGAACATGTTTGATTCAAGCATCAATTACGGTGGAATTTCACCAGTCTGGTCTCACACTCAGAACTATAGGGTTCACAGTTCTCCACAAACTTTCCAATCTGAGTCCCTGGAGGCTGCATGCTGGAATCTGCATTTTCAAATACACCAGAGGTGATACCAATGAGCAGTTCCTTGTTTAAAGCAGCTAGCATGATCCCTATCACCCTAAGTTATTGAATTTAAAAGGCTAGGGCAAGGCCCTAAAATCTCTATTTTTAACAGGGATTCCTGGAGATTTTACAGACCCTCCTTGAAATTAAGCAAGTGGAAGATGTAAAACATACCAAATTATCCCCATTTTACATAGTGACCAAATAGCTTACCATTTTTATTGGGTGTTAGTTGTTTTTACACTAGTTGGACAAATTCTCGAGTCTCAGTTTTACACATTTAGGGACAGTGAAAACCAAACAGAAAATAAGAAATGAAACTTACTGTTAAACTTACTGTTTTATAATTTCACCTGGGGAACTAGTAGAATATTTGCAAACAATAAGAAGGTTACATTGAGAGGAATTAAAACATTAGCCAGGATATTATTGACTATCCCTTAGTAAGAAAAAATTAATAAACTATTTTGTTATAAGTAAAATGATCATTAAGAACCTTCTTTATCTCAGGAAATAACAGATCTTTCTCAGGAGACAGACCCTTCTGGCTCCCACCTCACTGATGATGTGGGGACTGCTGAGAAAACATCTCTTAAGCTGTGAAATGAGCACAGCACCTTCTACAGGATTCCGTGGTTTGGGCCATGCCTGTTGAAGAGCCCTGATTCTAAAGACAGTTCAGGAATGCCACTGACAGACCAGAAAACTCTCTCAAGTATCATGAGAAAACATGAGTAATATTAATTGGTCATTTCAGAGAAAGATGAAAATTTTAAGAAATATTTTTATAGAGTCTGGAACTCTATGATTTAAAAAGAGTCAGTAGTTCCTGTGTGAGAAAGCAGAAATAGATATATTCATTTACTTAAATCTAGTTCCTGGTAGCAAGACTTGAGCATTCGCTCGGGGCAGCTGCTTTTGACGCCTGCACTATTGGTTGTGTGGTGGCCGACCATCTTTTTTTGCCTGGGACTGAGTGCCTTCCTGGAACAGAACTATTCGTGCTACAACGGGTCAAGTCTCAGGCAAACTGGGCAGAGTTGCTCTCCCTGGTTGGTTGCTTCCTCACCCTGCATCCCACATCCTGGGTGGAGAGTGACAGGACTGGACCTAAGTCCCTCACCACAGGGGTTGGTCTGGGCAGGGACATAAGTAGGTCTGAGGTGTGTGAAACAAAGCATTTCTGCTTGATAGTTTGGGGAAGAGAAGCCCTCCCTTTCAGGTGGTCTCATATTCTTACAAATAGGAACCAGAACCGAAACAGCCATTTTTAATACAATGAGGAAAACAAACCGCAAGCTGAAACTGGCACATGGAGGAGGGTGGAGTTCTAACAACAGTGGAATTTGGGTGACTGAGGGACCCTTTGTGAGAAACATTGGCTGAAGCCTATCCCAGGACTATTTACATGGCCCAATCAGTTCCATCACCCTTTTTTCCTTGCAATTTCATAGTGTACATACTAATTTTAAAGAGCATAAAGAAATTAACACCAAGTGCTCCCCATGCAGCGTAAGAAGTAAAATATTATTTATATCTCAGAAACTCACTGTGTTCTCTCAATTACTTTCCTACCCCATTCTCCAGGGGTGACTATAATATTTTAAAAATTTATTTTATTGTTGTTCAAGTACAGTTGTCTGCATTTGCCCTCCACCACTTCCCCCGCCCCACCCCAGCCATCCCCACCTCCCTCCCCTGCTTCCACCTCCCCTTGGTTTTGTCCATGTGTCCTTTATAGTTGTTCTGAAAACCCTCCCCCCTTGCCCTGCTTTATCCCTTCCCACCTTCCCTCTGGTTACTGTCAGATTGTTCTTCAGTTCAATGACTCTGGTTATATTTTGCTTGCTTTGTTTTGTTGATTAGGTTCCACTTAAAGGTGAGGTTATATGGTATTTGTCCCTCACCGCCTGGCTGATTTCACTTAGCATGATGCTCTCCAGTTCCATCCATGCTTTTGCAAAGGGTAGGAGCTCCTTCTTTCTTTTTGCTGTGTAGTATTCCATTGTGTAAATGTACCATATCTTTTTGATCCATTCATGTACTGCTGGGCACTTAGGTTGCTTCCAGCACTTAGCTGTTGTAAATTGTGCTGCTATGAACATTGGGGTGTGTAAGTTCTTTTGGACTGGTGTTTCAAGGTTCTTAGGACATAATTCCCAGGGTGACTATAATCTTGATTATTGTGCTATCATTCTCATCCTTTTCTTTATGGTTAATAACACTCGTGTAATCATTCATAAATCATCAATTTTTTAGTATTACATCTTTTTCCTTAATAAAATAGTGTTCTTATATTGTTTGCTTTTGGAGATTTCATTTATGTTAAAGCATCCAGCTGTAGTTTATTTGCCTGTCCAGCATTTTTTTCTTTCTTTTTTTTTAACTTTCCATTTTTCTATATACTTACACTTTAAATGTATTGCAGGTAAATTGTTTTTTCAGAGAACTTTTTGTTCATAGCAAAATTGGATGAAAAGAGCAAATGGTTCCCATGTACCCCTAGGCCTTTCCCACCATCAACATTCTGCCCAGTGGTGAAGTTTTCATAGTCAACCTACGTTGACACATCATCATCAGCAAAGTTCATAGTTTACATCAGGGTTCACCTTTGGTGTTGCACATTCCATGGATTTTGAGGAATATTTAATGCTATGTATGTACTATTGTAGTATCAAGAGAATAGTGTCACTGTCCTAAAAATCCTCTGTGCTGTTCTAATGCATCCCTCTCTTCCCCTTCCTCTAAACCCTGGCAACTGGAAATGCCTCCATAATTTTGCATTCTCCAGAACATCATGTAGTTGGAACCATATAGTATGTAGCCTTTTCAGACTCTTTCTTTCATTTCATGCACAGGTGGCAAACACAAGGCCTATGGGCTGAATCCAGCTCTCCACCTTGTTTTATCCGGCTTGGTGCCTTGTTTCTATCTGGCAGCAGTGCCGAGCTCCTTGCCCCTAGTTAAGGAGTAGTTGCATTTACACAGTCCTAAAATTACATTCAGCCTTTTGAAGGCAACCATGAGGCTGATGTGGCCCCAGTGAAAATGAGTGTGACACCGCTGAGTTAGTAGTACACATTTACGTTTCCTCCATGTCTTTTTGTGACTTGATAGCTCATTTCTTTTTAGTGCTCAACAATATTTCATTGCTGGATGTGCTGCAATTTATTCATTCACCTCCTGAAGGGCATCTTGGTTCCTTCCAAGTTCTGGAAATTATGAGTACAGGTGCTATAATCATCTGTGTGCGGAGTTTTTTGTACACATAAACCTTCAAGTCCTTTGAGTAAATACCAAGGAGTAAGACTGCTGGATTGTGTGGTAAAAGTATGTTTCCTATTGGTGTCTTCCAAAGTGGCTATACCATTCTGCATTCCCACCAGAGAAACTCCTAACCAAAAGAGTTTCTGTTACTCATTCGGTGTTCTAAGAATTCCAGATTTTGGCCATTCTAAATAAGTTTGCAGTGGTAGGTATTTCATTGTTGTTTTAATTTGCATTTCCCTGATGACATATGATATGAAATGCCTTTTCATACGCTTACTTTCATCTGTATATCTTCTTTGGTGAAATATCTGTTGATGTCTTTGGCCCATTTTTAAATTGGGTTGTTCATTTTTTTATTACTGACTTTTAAGAGTTCTTTGTATATTTTGGTTAGGAGGCCTTTATCAGACATGTCTTTTGCAAATATTTCCTCCCAGCCCGTGTCTTGTCTTCTCACTCTCTTGACGTTGTTTTTCACAGAATGGAAGACTGTGATTTTAATAAAGCTCAGTTGAGCAGTTGTATCTTTTATCAGTCATAACTTCAGTATTGTATGTAAAAAATGTGTTGCCATATCCAAGGTCATCTAGATTTTTTTCCCTATAATATCTTCCAGGATTTTTGCAGTTGTGCATTTTACCTTCAGGTCTATGATTCTTTTTGAATTACTTTTGTGAGGGGTATAAGGCCTATTGTCTAGATTATTTATTTATTATTTACTTTCTGCATGCAATGTCCAATTGTATTAGCACCATTTGTCAAAATAATAAACAATACTTTTCTCTTTTTTTTCTTCAATCCGGAAAAAAATGTTTATTTTCTTAGAAGTCCTATAAATGGTCTTTTTAAAGTTTTAGATGTGTTAAAAATATAAACTTTTTAATTTCTATAAGATAACACTCCAAACAAATTTGGTCTCTTACGGGCCTTTGCTGGTTCATTTATCCCTTTTAGTCCCTTAGAGAAGAAACGAGGGCAGCAGAAGGTATAGTTTTATGAAGCATAGAGAGAGGAAAACCCGGAGAGGCCCTGTATGCCACTGTCACCTTTATCACCTTGTCCTAAAACATCAGATCAGTGGGGGCTCTATATGGAATCTGCCACTTATGTGACACCAGGGAGCACTAATACCTTTACAGATAATAACATAACTAATTATCACAATCATTCCTATAAGTTAGTTTACACAGATGAAGGAACCCTGCAATGAAGTCATGTGCCTAATGTCACAGAGCTATTAATGTCAGAGCCTTGACTTGAACCCAGGAAGTTTGGCTCCAGAGTTTATTTATACTGTTTATTTGATACTCTAGAAGGTAATTTGCCTAGGTAATTAATAGCCATATCCCCAGTTTCATAATGGGGTGGAATGATCCCATGGATAGCATTAACAAGAAGAATATGTTCACTAAGGCTAATATTGTGAATGTCCTTGAAAACTGAGACTGTTCCCAAAAGGAAAATACTGATTGGTGGTATGCACCCCCAGACTTAGTGTATTTACTCTTTGGAGGGGTGGTATGTATGCGGGGGTGGGAGGGGATTGCAATGCAATGCACATGAGGAGATAGAGAGGCAAATGCTTCTGCTGGATGCTCTTTGAGGTCACATCGACAATGTCATTATTGCTCTAATTTAGGTCATGAGGATAGATGTTCTTATGTTTTCACAGGAGGCACAAAGCAAGGAGACAAGGGGAAGAACAAAATCTAGCCAATAAAAACATTAGCAACTAGCACTATGTCTGTGTGAATCAAGAAATCAGAGTGTCTTTAAAGAAAAGGGCACGGTATTTGTTTTTATTGTGCAGCACTTAGGATTAGTGTGAGACAGTGTAACTTATGTTTCTGTTGCCAATGGAACTTAAAAATCAACAGTTTTACAGGGAGAATTGTGAGCAGCTATAAAAATATTAATTCCCTATAGATAAAAGTTAATTCCAACTTCCATCAACCCATGAAACATGGTTTAGGGGTTAATCAAAAGAGTCAGGAGCAATGGAGTCTAGAATTCTATTTTGGTTGCTGAGTCTTTAAGAATATACAAGTATCATACTATTTTTTTAATGACAAGTCCCTCTCTGATAGTGAGTTAAAAACCTAGAGATAATTGATTTGTTCAGTCCTTTAGGGGATCATGTATTTCACTACAGCAGCCATGAAAGTTGAAATAAAATAATCCTATAGGCTCCTGTTGAACAGTGCACAGAAAAAGCATTTTCCAGTGGGCATTTGGAGGTGGCATTAAAATTGTAAAGGATTTTGTTTATCTTGGTTCAGTCATCAATTCAAACAGTGGCTGCATCCAAGGAATAAAAAGAAGGCTTAGATTTGGAAAGGCAGCAGTGGGAGAGTCAGAAAGATCACCAAGAGCAAAGATGTGGCATTAGAGACCAAGGCTAATATTATCCACATCCTTGTAGTCCCAATTATTAGGTATGGATGGGAAGGTTAGACAGTGAAGAAGGCTAATAGGAAAAAAACAATTAATTTGAAATATGGTGTTGGAGGAGAGCTCTGCAGATACCCTGGACTGCCAGAAAGATGAGCGAGTAGGTCGTAGAGCAAATTAAGCCCGAAACATCACTGGAGGCAAAAATGACAAAGCTGAAGCTGCCCTATTTCGGTCACATCATGAGAAGTGGCATTCTTTGGAAAAGATAATAGTGCTGGGAAAACAGAAGGCAGCAGGAAGAGAGGAAGTCCCAATATGAGATGGATTGAGTCCATCAAAGAAGCCACAGGCACGAGGCTACAGAAGTTGAGCAGGGCTGTTGAAGACAGGACATTGTGGACATCACTCATTCCTGAAGTTGTCAGGGGTTGGAATTGACTGAATACCACATAACAAATATTTTGGTTGTGAGAGGAAACACAAATACGCAGTGCAGTTTTTGATAAAAAACTGTTCTTGAAATCAGCATAATATGTATGTTTTGTGTCTGCCTCATTGATATGGTCATCAATAATGAATTTTATGTATGCAAGTTCACCCTCCCATATTGAGAAGCTTTCTGAAAACGTTTGAGTTGTGCTTCTTTCTGTGTTCTCCAGCTTATTTGAGAGAAGGAAAAAATAATCTATAAGGCATCTGTAAAAAAGAAAAATGAAACGGTGGGGAGAGTAATAAAGCCGTCTGTGTGTGTTAGATAAGTGTGCATCACTTTTGTCATCTAAAGAATGGACTCAGATGAAAATTGCAAAAAAAAAAAATCAGCACTAGAGTTTGTCGAAGAGGGTAATGGAATGTAGAGAAGAAAGAGAAAGACAGGAAACTATGTGCTCTCACATTAAATAAGATGTTATTTATTCATTCATTTAAATGCATATTGGGACCCTACTATGTACTAGGTGTATTTTAGATATTTGCAATATATCAGTGGGATAAAACAGATAGAAATTACAGTCTATGGAACTTACATTTTAGCAGGGGGGACAGAAAATAATAATAATATTAGTAATAATAAATTGTATAATATAGAACCTTAAGAGATGAACAATGGCATGACAAAAAATAGAGTAAGGCAAGTGGGATTATGGAAGAATTATAAAATTAGGTACCAAGACATTAACTCCGTATTAAATAGGAAAACAGAATTTGATATTTTTAACAGAATATTGAGGAGGATATCCAGGCAACAATAGTGCAAGGAAAATTGTTGATACTTGTGATGGTTATTTTTATGTGCCAACTTTGGGCTAAGTGATGCGCAGGTAGCTGACCAAATCTTATTTTTTAGCGTATCTGTGAGGGTGTCTCCGGAAGAGATTGACATATGAGTTGGCAGACCGAGTAAAGATGATCACCTTCACCAGTGAAGCCAGGCATCACCCAATCATCTGAGGGCTTGAATAGAACAGAAAGGTGGAGGAAGGCAGAATTTACTGCCTCTACTTAAGCTGAAACATCCATCTTCTCTTACCCTCAGACATCTGCACTCCTGGTTCTAAGGCCTTCAGAGTTGGACTGAAGTATATCGTTGGCTTTCCTGATTCTCTGGGTTGAAGAGGTGGATCATGGAACTTCTTGATCTCCACAATTGTGTGAGTCAATTCATATAATAAATCTCTCTTTTCTATTATCTATCTATCTATCTATCTATCTATCTAACTAGTATCTATCTGGGATGAAGCATGCTAATAGAGACTCCTTGTTGACTATATAGACACTAGTATGTCTAATAAAAAGGTATGCCATTTTCCTGCATAATGATATAATATAGGGTCTGTTACAATTTACCAACCTTACATAATAATACATACATACTTTTGCTGAGTTCATGGTAATATATCAAAAATATTAAAAAACCTCACTTGTTACTATGAAGTCCAAGGAAAGAAATTGGATCCAGGAGCAGAAGTGGTTGTTCTTAATCTTTTTCCTTTTTAAGATCATGCTTTCAGAGAAGAAAGAATTTAGAAATCTAGTAATTAAAGATTGATAACTCATCATTTGGAACATGATTCTCATGGGCAAGGAGTACAGTGCTGCTTGCGAACACACGAAAAATGTTTTGAGTGAGGACACTGGAAGTGTTTAACTGAAATTTCAGAAGGAAAAAGAGGAAAAGGCTATTAGGAAGACTGCTAGGTTTGACGTAGAATAACTGCCATTAGAGGGTTTCATTTATCATTCAGGGGGAAATTAACAAGGATATGAACAGGAAAAATGATGTACATATGCCTATATATCCTTGCTAAAATATGTCATAAACAAAATATCCTGTATTTTAAGGATAGCACAAGTATCAAAACTTGGTGGATAATGTGTTGCCTGTGCTTGGAATATGGAATTAAAAGCAATCAAATCAAAACAATGATATACAGAAGAAAAGAACTGTATGTAAGAAGATACCAGCTGGAAGTGCAAGCACAGTAGAGAGAAGTTAGCTGAGACTAAAAGGAGAGAGAAGTGACAATGACTGTGGAAATGTACGTATTCATGCATTCTATAAATTATGTAGAGAGAGAAAACCCTTTTTTAGTGGGGTTCCATGAAGTTGTGCCAAGAGAAAGCCATTCTTAGTTGATTGTAAATTAGCTTACACTCTCAGAAAATAAGAAAGATGAAAGGGTGACCTTCCTAATTTCAACCTCACTGCATATTATAGTCAAGGTTCTTTGGGTATCGAGGAAAAGAGGCCCATTTAAACCAGTGCAGTAGAAGTTGGATTCAATGTTAAGAATGCACTGAAGAACAATCAGATGTCACAGGAACTAGTAAACTAGAACACCTGACTCAGTCACTAGTCATTGTGTGTATGCTCCATTCCCTGCTCTTTGCAGATTGACTTTCTTCTGCCCCCAGATAGTGATTCCCCATCTCCAGACCAGTATGAATTTTCAGTTGGTCTCCACCCAGCTAATTGATCCAGTTTCTTATTGACTTGACTTTATATTCCCCAGAGATATATCTAACTGGGATAGTATATCTTTTCTCATCTCATTATTATTATCTAGAATTTTATTTTCATTTCTAGTGGGAGAGAGAGGACAGTGAAGAGATGAGGAATGACAAGAAATCTCATTTCCCTCCAGAAGCCACCAGCTGATCAGGCTGGCAGGGCAGGGATGTCCTTCCCAGGTTGCAGAAATGGAAAGGACTGTCAACTAGGTTCCATCAGGCTCCCCACCCCAGAAAGCCAGGCTGGGGCAAATGTGGGTGAGTTCAGTGTGCAAATCCTGGGTGATGTGGTCAGAGTCTAGCTACTTCATTTATTCCTTTAATTGAGTCCCTCTTGGTGTCTGTGGTCCAGGGGAGAACTTTAGCCTCACCCCTGGGTTCTGGTATTTTCACAGTGGTGTCTTGTCTACAGCTTGTTGGTTTCTTGTGAGAGAGACTGAAGTCAGCAGCTGCCTTGTCACTGTCTTGATGATGTCATTCCAGTATTGCTGTGGTTATTCAGAGGCTGTTGTTTTTATTTTGTAGTACAAAGCAAATGAGTGCCTATGTTGATGTCTCTGAGACTGAGATTTTTTGTATGAGATAAATTAGATTCAGTTTTATGACTAATGAGACTAAATAAAAAAATCTATAACACTGGACTTGGAATAAGATAATCAGTCATAACCCATAAGGTATTTTATCTTTAAAAAATACAGATGTTTTATTTCTGCCACTAAAAAGACATACAAACAGTATCAGACAGTAGTGATAAGCCTGGCCATTGTCCAATGTGAGGGAAATAATACTGGATGAAGAGTCAATGTGTTGAATAAATAAATGCTTAGAAAAAGAGAGATGTCTTGCGATGAGACTTTAATAAGACCGTAACTAGAACTGAGGACTATGATGAACTGAAAACTTTATGGTTGAGTTTCAACCAACAAACAAATGAAACAAAGCAAAAATAAAAATATAAGAACTGCTTATCCCAAGGATGCTTATAGTACCTATATCACCTCTGCTCACATCTCTTGTTCCTGCATTAGATGGTAACCTCTTGACATCAGCAAATGTGGTCCTAGATAGCCCTTTATCTAGAGGTAGGCAGGTGACTCAATTCTTGGAATAAGTCCTTTGGGTAGAATAGGTTTTAGGGGACATTATTCCTGTTCTGTATAGAGTTTCAGTAATTATAGGAAGAAGCACTTGTTCTGTTTTACATCTTGCTTGCTTCATTATCTTGAATGAAATTGTGCGAGATTGTGGTGCTAGAAGGGACTTCAAACATTTTGGAACATTGAAAAGAAGACAGAAAATTGTAATGATGACAATTCTAAATCTTTGGCACTGGCTTAACAAATGACTATAAGAACTAAGTGTCTCACATACTTATTAGATGAGAAAAAAATAAATCAACTCTACTTCAGGCTGCTGTTGCTTGGCTATTGTCTCACTGGAAGCTGAAGCCTTTTAGCCGTTGTGGAAAATCTCTGTGCATAAAAGGAAACACTGCTAACTGGTAATTAATACTACCATAATCGCCAACACTGATAGTGAATATTTTGAAATTCTTTTGCTCCGTATCTTTCACTGTTGCGATGTTTGTATTTCCCATACTGACATGTCATTAGGTGGAGATGATGAAGGGGGAAGGGATGCTTTGACTCAACCTAATGATTTGTCCCTAACATCAGTCAAATTAAAAACTAACACTTCTTTGTTTTCATTTTAACCCCATTCCTATTTGTGCATTTCCCCCTGAAACCCGATAATGTGCTATGTTGGCATTAGGGAAAGGAGAAGAGAAGCTCTGATAACCTTCATTAGAAGGAGTGGAGTAGATTGACTTATTACCCTGGACTGTTGGGAACATTTGCCCTTAAACAGTGTTTGGGTAATTCCTTAGGGATGAGCAAGACATTTCAGGGGGAAAATTAACCTTAATTTTAGCAAATGAGAGTGACTTGTTAGAGTCTAAGAGTAATTTGCTAAGTAGTAACCTGGAAATATCAAAGAAGTAATTTTCCTCATAAATTGCCTGAATTCCTGTCAAAGAGCTACTCAGACAGACTCTCTAAAGTAAAGGTAATAGCTTAGCATTTTATGGGATCATCTTTCATGATCTTTTTAAAATATGAACATCTTTGAAGTAATCATACACATATTTATTAAAAATATTGTGTAAAATTTCAGAGGTGTGCACAGGTTTACTGCATTATATTATAGACTCTATAACATATATTTACCTTCCTTCCAGTAGTAGTCATACTGACTATATAGTGATTATAATTTCACCTGAACTTCATGACCCCCTACCTTTGCCATGGTTTTTCAACAACGACAAGTGCCAGGGTTATTATTCTAATGAACTGAGATAATTTGGCAAACGCTGTATTGGTTGTTCCATTTGTCAAATAAGGTACAATAGACTCCCTGCAGTTTGAAAGCTATGGTTATAGTTTCAGATTGGCAATAAAACTCATGAGATATAAACAAATAACTTTAATCTAATACTATAGTTAATTAGATTTTTTAGAAGAATAAAAAGCAGAAAATACATCAAGTACAACATTTTCATCTCATTAGAAAGCCTGACAGGTACCCAAAGATGCAACTTCTTTTGCTCCTTCATGGATATAGGAGTTACATGTCTGCCATGGTTGAGAGCCAATCATCTTGACCTACTAAAGTCACAGCCCCTTTGTCCAACAGTTTTATATAACATTATAGTCAAAGGCTCACATGCCAAATCACATTTCTTACAATCTGTATAGTCCCATACAACAAACACAGCATAAACAACTCTTTCCGTTTCTCTTAACTACTGTTTTTTTTAAAAAAATTTCAAGCAGAACTTCCATCAGCACAGGCCTAATTTTAACCTTTTATTTGCTCTGCCCTTTGACCTCTAAAAGACTTAATGTTAAATTGTACAGTGATATGGGTCAGTGCCACAGTGCCAGGCCTCATTTCACAGTTTACAATGCAGTATGGATTATGAAAGAACAGCAATTATGATTAAACGTGGAATGTAATCAGTAATGTAAGAGATGTCTACAACAAAGGCATCAATTTGGTTCTGCTGAGGTTGAGATGGCATTATTTAACCCTCATGGAGCTTTTAAGTAGGGTTCAGAAAACATGCTAAATTTGTCTGATTTTTATACCAAGATAAACATATTTTGAGAAGTTATAAATTTATCATAGAAAGGTGATCTTTCATTTATCTACTGATCTACTGGAGGTGCTTGGGCTGATTCTAAATCTTGGCTATTGTAAATAACACTGCAATGAACATAGGGGTGCATATATTCTTTTGAATTAGTGTTTTGGGATTCTTCAGATGTAATCCCAGAAGTGAGATCATGGGTCAAAAGACAGTTCCATTTTTAATTTTTTGAGGAAACTCTGTACTTTTTTCTACAGTGGCTGCACCAGACTGCATTTCCACCAATAGTGCACGAGGGTTCCCTTTTCTCTGCAACCTGGCCAACACTTGTTGTTTGATGGTTTATTGATGACAGCCATTCAGACAGGTGTGAAGTGATATCTCATTGTGATTTTAATTTGCATTTCTCTGATGATTACTGACATTGAACATACTTACACATATCTATTGACCATCTGTGCATACTCCTTGGAGAAGCATCTTTTCAGATCCTTTGCCCATTTTTAAAAATTGGATTGTCTATTTTTGGAGTTGAGTTATGTAAGTTCTTTATAAATTTTGGATATTAACCCCATATCACATGTATCATTGGCAAATATGTTCTCTTATTTAGTGGGTTGTCTTTTCATTTTGTTGATGGTGTCTTTTGCTGTACAAAACCCATTCAGTTTGATGTAGTCACATTTGTTTATTTTTTCTTTTGTTTCCCTTGCTGAGGAGATATATTAGAGAAAATATTGCTATGAGAAATGTCCAGGATTTCACTGCCTATGTTTTCTTCTAGGATTTTTATGGTTTTGAGTCTTACATTTAAGTCTTTAATCCATTATAAGTTTATTCTTATGCATGGTATAAGGAGGTCGTCTAGTTTCATTTTATTTTGCATGTATCCATTCAATTTTCCCAACACCATTTACTGAGTAGACTGTCTTTACCCCATTATATGTTTTTGCCTCTTTTGTCAAATATTAATTGACCATAAAGGTGTGGGTTAATTTCTGGGCTCTCTATTCTTCTCTGTTGATCTATATGTCTGTTTTTATGCCAGTACCATGCCATTTTGATTACTATGGCCTTGTAGTACAGTTTGGTATCAAATAACATGATTCCTTCAACTTTGTTCTTCATTTTCAAGATTGCTGAGAGTATTTGGGGTCTTTTTGGTTCCATATAAATTTTTGGAATATTTGTTCCAGTTTTCTGAAATATGCCTTTGCTATCTTGATAAGAATTGCATTGAATCTGTAGATTGCTTTGGGTAGTATGGACATTTAATGATGCTAAATCTTCCTATCCATGAACATGATTTGAACATGAACATGCTTCCACTTATTTGTATATTCTTCAATTTTTTTGTTCAGTATGGTATAATTTTCCAAGTACAGGTCTTTTATATCCTTGGTTAAATTTATTCCTATGTATTATTTGATGTAATTGTGAATGAGATTATTTACTTAGTTTCTCTCTCTGATAGTTTATTATTGGTATATAAATATGCAACCTATTTCTGGATATTTATTTTGTATCCTGCTATTTACTTAATTCATTGATCAGTTCTAGTAGTTTTTTTGTGGAATCTTTAAAGTTCTATATATACAGTATCATGTCATCTACAGTGACAGTCTTACTTTTTCCTTTCCAATTTAGATGCCTTTTATTTCTTCTTGTCTGATTACTGTGGCTAAGATTTCCAGTACCATGTTGAGTTAAAGTGGTGAAAGCAGACATCCCTATCTTGTTCCCAATCTTAAGGGAAGTGCTTTTAGTTTTTTTCCCACTGAGTATGATGTTGGCTGTGGGTTTGTCATATATGGTCTTTATTGAGGTATGTTCTCTCTACTCCCACTGTGCTGAGGGTTTTTGAAATCATAAATGGATGTTGGATTTTATCAAATGCTTTTTCAGCATCTATTGATATGATCACATGCTTTTTACCCTTCATTTTGTTTCTGTGGTGAATCACATTTATTGATTTGAGGTATTGTACCAACCTCGCATCCCCAGAATAAACCCCATTTGATCATGGTGTATGATCTTCTTTAATGTATTGTGGAATTTGGTTTGCCAACATTTTGATGAAGATTTCAGCATCTATATTCATCAGGAATATTGGCCTATAATTTTCTTTGTTTGTAATGCCTTTACCCGGTTTGGAATTAGGGTAATACTTTTTGGTGCATATATTAAATAGACTGTTCTGAAACCTAGTGTAGGCTTCCCTTTACCTGAGATCAAATGCATCCCTAGCTGATACAGGAGCAGTTTTGGCAATATCTGCTTTTTGTTAAATTTGTTTGTTGTTATTTTTTTGGTAATACTGTTTTTTTTTAAATTAGCTTTTATTGTGGGTTAGATTTCATAAAAGTCTTTACATCTGCTTGAAAATATGTTTGATGACTTGGCTTGGTTTGGCCTACTGTGTGAGGCCATAGATCCACATTTCATTTTGTTCTCCTTCAACAGCTAGAGAAGGCTTTGTGCTATTCTGTACTATATGTTGTCTTATAATGGGGCAGGGAAATACTGCACAAAAAGTCACTTGTGTCTTCACTACATACTAAAAATCCTTCCCCATCACTAAGAAGCATTGGTATTTGTTGAAATAAGGTCTGGTTTATAGATATATTATGTGTACTGTACATGTGATAATTCTAAATGTGTAACTATACATTGGTGAAACTATGGATAATTTCCAACTCTGCAGAATCAGGGTCCCATATTACTGTAACCTAAGTTCATAAATGGCAAGATTTAAGCCTCTCTCACGTTCACAGTGCTAGCTGCTTCTGCCTTATGATTGGTGATCACATGGCTGTTAAGCAGTCTTTGCCATCAGCGTTCTCTGTCACCTAAGTCTGATTGTGTCAGGTTGCACTTTGTGGAGCCCTATGTGTATTTTATAAAAAGACTACCTCCCCAGATGTGTAGTGCTCTCAAGACCTAAGTCTGTCTTTAGCCTTACTACTCTTTTAAAAATCTTATTTATGGTATGTACTGAATTTTTATAACATTTTATTAGATAAAATTATTTCCTAATCAAAATTAAAAAATTAATTGAAAGCATTGAGCATACAGGATATTGTGCCTAGAATGACATTAAAGACGCTCCATTAACTTAGTTTGCTTCTCTTTCCAACATTAACTCATCACACTGTCCCCATTACACTCGCCTGTTCTAGCGCTGGACTTGTAATCTTCTGAATTTTATGGCTTAGGCACCTAAACAGTCCAAACTTTAAGTTAAGGCAACAGACTATTCTCTGTCTCTTTCTTAGTCCATTACCTGTAACCTTTGAAGTCCATGTGTATTAAATATTGATTTTGCCTAAATATACTTGCTTTCTCCCCATATATTTTACATGCTATCCTCCCACAAAACTTAGAATTCATTCTTTACTTATTCTGCAAACTTTGGCTGAGCCTAAATTATGCTAGATACTGGCGATAGAAGTGAATGTCTTTAATGTGTTTACCATCCAATAAGGGAAAAAGACAGAAAATCTATTAAATCAGAAATTCTGGTTGGTGAGATCCAGCAATTTATATGAAAAATAAAAAACCTTTCAGGTGATGCCAATATACGAAAGGTTTAAAAAGCTTATAGTCAATTAAAATCCCCAAGTGATTTTTGAAGTTCTTGAAAATACATAGAACTCCCAACATAACTGACATATTTTACTTCTTTGTTCCTCACCCCATACCCACCACCACCTTTTGAATGTGAAAGAGACTTAGCCTTTGTGCTCTACATCCACATTTTCAGGTGAGGAAGTTGGTGGACAGAGAGGTACAGTGTTATGGCCAAGACAGCCACATAAGTACTACTACACAGGTCTTTCAACTCCCAGTTGGACTTGCTTGTCTCTCCAGGCTGGTCAAACTCAGTACTAATGCTACTACCTTGTATGAAAGAGAAAGAATCTCCTTTTGTAAAATGTTTTCATTACATATATACATCCTGGTGGAAACCATAAATGCCTCAAATTATACTAATAATTTTTTATATTTTCTTTCACACTTAACATCTTATTTTCCATTTACTTTCAAGGGCAATGTCTAAAGATGCAGCCATCACGTTGTCATTATATTTTATTTTGAGAACCACGTTCTGGCATTAGTAATTTTTCCTACCATACCAGCTACCAAAAGATATATTTCAAAATAGGATTGTCAGACAGAACTGTCCCCTGGGACAGCTATCAGAATTGTTATAGGTTAGGGATCAAGAGCAAACCATAAGGTGCCATTAAGAATATTCTGATGATGGATGTTTATTGCGGGGGGGGGGGGGGGTGGCGGGGCTCCGCCTGCAGAGCCCCATCCATCTGCCACGGATGAAAATAAAACTACCAAGACAGAATCTGCTTAGGGAGCAGAGGTGGCCAGTCTCTCAAACGAGAAGGGCCAAGAGCCTCTTCCTCAATGGGCTTTTATTGGGTTGTTTTGCATAGGAATACAGGCTCATTAATCATTATCAGGCAGTAAGGATCAAACAATAGATAATGTACAAAGAACTATGTGGGCCTATTTTGAGTCAGGGTCAGATAGGTAAAGAGAAATAAAACTTTAAGGAACAAACTTAAAGTTTTCACTTTTTGCTGAAATGACAGCACTCTTAGCAAGGCAGGTTTCACAGTACTTCACGAAT
Source organism: Glossophaga mutica (assembly GCA_039655065.1). Lineage (NCBI taxonomy): Eukaryota > Metazoa > Chordata > Mammalia > Chiroptera > Phyllostomidae > Glossophaga > Glossophaga mutica. Next base: position 144,849,955 of record CM077308.1, read on the forward strand.
TCTTTCTTATGCCTGATCACCTAGGGAGCCGCTCTGGCCAACACAGGGCTGCACCACCCTCTGTCATAGTTTCAGGCTTAAGTGGATTAGAGCCAGGAAGCAAGAGATAAGGAAGACTTCTCTGAGATGGAAATAGGGACTCAGGCTATGTCAGAATAGCCAGGGGGTAAGGGTCCATCATCTCCTCTTTGCTGCAGCCCCCCAAGTCCTTCCATGAGGGTCTTCCAAGTGGCTGTGTCTGGCTTGGGTTGCCCCTCCCTTGAGGAGTCTTACCTGTCATTGACTAACCGATCAAGCATTGGGGCCAGATAGGGATGAAGCAGAAGCAGTGCTCCTGCCAGGGAGATAAGGTTTGTCTCCTTAGTAGGTCACATCCTCTTGACAGAACAGACCCAGATGAAATGGGTCCCCTGGGCTCTTACTCAGCCTAGCCTTGGGGTGGGGGTTATAGCTCCTGAAACCAGGCGGAACAGTTCCCAATAGTTTATGGCATTAATTGTGGTGATAGTTTCATTGATGTACATTATCTCCAGACTCATAAAGTTGTCTATAGTAAATATGCTCTTTTTATAGAAAAGCAAATATGGTCAGAGGAAAAAGTGACTCTTCTGAAAGCGCCCTGCTGGCAAATTTGAGAAGGGATCAGACCCCAGTTTTTTGGTTGCCAAATGTAAGGATTCCATGTACATTGTATATAGAATTCCTGAGGCAATCAGAGTGCATTTTCACAGTGAATGTAACAGTGATTCTATTCTTTGGAGGGATCTGCTGATTTTATCTCATGACAATGCATGTGGGTGATAAAACTTTGTTTCATGAGAGATGGAATTCATTTTAAACTGCTAAAGTTACAGAAAACTACTCGATGAGTTGGCAAACTAATATTATGTGTTGGTAGATTTATTATCATTACCACAGGAGTAGCACTGGCATCATACTTGTAATAGTTTCAAATGCATTAATTTTGTGGTCATGTTAAATTATTACTTAAGATATAAGGATATGGAATCATATTTCATTGATTTTTCACATTTCCATACAGATAAGGGTATAATTGCATTAGTTCTTCATGGTTTTCTTTTGCAGATGTTATATTAATTCACTTAGGAACATCCATGCATTTCTAATGACTAGTCCTTCCACAACAAAACTATTTTATTGAAGCTACAGTTTCATCTGAGTTAAAGGTAATATTCGCAACTCAAAATAACAAAGAAAAGAGTGAAAAGAGATGGACCTGGCTTGGAGAAAATATTTATACTTTATTGTCTTGCATTATGTTATTATATATTATATTATTATTAGATATATTATCTATGTTATATATAATATAATATATTGCTTTGTATTATGTCATTATATAATATATATTATCATTATAGTGACATATAAACTACTTTATATAATGTATAATTATAGAATCTATAAAATACAGGGTAGGGCAAAGTAGATTTACAGTTGTGAGTACACAAAACACAGGCTTTATTTTTATATTATTACTGATTAATGATTGTATATTTTCCACAGGAACAACTGTCAACCTACTTTTGCCTCATCTTGTACGTATTACAGGTCAGGCAGTTTTGCATGAAAAAGACCAGCACACAGGTGTAGCCACCAATGTGATAAGTCACATGCAAGTGTACACATTGATTGTAAAGGAAATAGAAGAGAGCTGACTGTGACTCAAGGCTGCGTTGCGGCTCAGGGGCCTGCTATTAAGAAGGGGCGGGGGTTAGGAGGACTCTCAGGGAAGAGGGGAACCTGAGCAGGGCTTAGACCTATAGGTACGTTGCTTAGCCACCTGGCTAAGTCTGTGGGTCTGCGGGTCAGAGAACTCTGAAAGGCAGTAGCAGCTTAGGATATTATAACTGCAAGTTCCTGTTTTATCAATATTTACCAATGAGTAACTGCTGTGGGATGAGGTGTCATGGGGTATTCAAAGCAGGCCAACTCTAAATGGCTTGACATTTGCTTGTTTGGGCTATGTTTAAAATAATTAGATGCACACAAATTTGAGTCTGGTGCTGGTAGGCTTTTGAGCTAAAGGGTCTCAGTCTGCAGGGAAGAAATAAACAACCTAAGAGCCAATGCACAAAGGCTGTTTTTCTGCTCATTTGTATAATAACGACACAATGGAAAGAACAGCAGGTTGGAATACATGCGACCTTGACTGTACTTGAGTTTTTAGGAACTTTGGTTAAGTATGTCACTCTGAACATGCTCTTTCTATTCTCTAAAGTGAAGACATTAGACAAGGGGTGCACAAACTATGGCTTGCCGGCCAGGTTGGGCCCTCCACCTTGTTTTGTAAATATTTTCATGGGACACATCTACATTTGTTCATTCATTTATGTATTTCCTATGGCTTGTTTTTCTTCTGCAGAGTTGAGTAGTTGTGAAGGAGACTATATGGCTTACAGAACTATAATATTTACTATTTGGGCTTTTACAGAAATGCTTGCCGATCCCTGGACTAGACTACTATAGGCTTTCTTCAGCTTAAACTGTTTTTTTAAAAAAATTTATTGTTGTTCAAGTACAGTTGTCTGCATTTTCCCTCTACTACTCTCCCTCAACCCCAGCGATCCCCACCTCCCTCCCCTGATCCTACCACCCTACCACCAGTTTTATCCATGTGTCCTTTATAGTTTTTCCTTAAAACCCTTCTCCCTTTCTTCCCATTTTCCCCTCCCACCTCCCCTCTGGTTACTGTCAGTTTGTTCTTAATTTCAATGTCTCTGGTTATATATTTTGCTAGTGCACTGTTGGTGGGAATGCAGACTGGTGGAGCCACTGCATGGAAAACAATGTGGAATTTCCTCAGAAAACTAAAAATTGAACTGCCTTTTGACCCACTTTTGGCAATTCCACTGTTGGGTTTATATCTTAAGAACCCTGAAACACCACCCCAAAAGAACCTATGTACCCCAATGTTCATAGCAGCGCAATTTACAATAGCCAAGTGCTGGAAGCAACCTAGGTGTCCATCAGTAAATGAATGGATCAAAAAACTATGGTACATTTATACCATGGAATACTACACAGCAGAAAGAAAGAAGCAACTCCTACCTGTTTCAACAGCAGGGATGGAACTGGGGAGCATTATGCTAAGTGAAATAAGCCAGGAAGTGAAAGACTAATACCATATGATCTCACCTTTAAGTAGAACCTAATCAACAAAACAAACAAACCGTTTTTGATTGTAAAAAAATTCAAAGCCCATCTCTTGTCATCTTGGTCAGAGTTTCTGCTTCTTATCTTTACTTACCTTTTGAACCATCACTAAATATTTAAACCATGGAGCTTATTTGTAAGTTTCAAACCAATGTCACAAGGATCATTTCTCATCCTCTTGAAATAACGTTGTCAGTCTCCCTGAATAAATTAGCAGCTATTTAATTTTCATGTCTAACCTAAAATGAACATGGAAAGAGAAGGCAAAGAGAATGCAGGAAAATGAAAAATATTTTGCTGAAATAACATGAACATTTTATATTGAAAAAAAATGTAATTACCTAATTGGATTTTAGCCAGTGGCATACTCCCCTCTCTGCCTCAGTGTGAGTGACTCTGGTCATTTCATCTCCATAGGAGTTCGAGATCAAAAACCAATTCATGTTAGTTACTTAGATGTTTATTTGGAAAACACTGTTCTTAATTATTAATTCAATATTTCAACCACCAATCACTAGTTATTATGTGAAACTTTAAATTATCAGAAGTCAAACTAAAACTCTGAGAAATCATTCTTTCCTAAATAAAATCAAAATTGCTATATGATAAATAAAATTTTATGCAGATCTTTATTATGGTACCAGCTCAAGAATAGTAAAACACATTATAAAACTGTGCATCATATATATTTAAAAATAATTTAGAGTATGATGAGAACACTTATCTGAAAAAAGAACATGTGTTTTCAGAATATTTTTGTCATCTATATTCAAAATAATTCCTTTGTGAAACTGTTTTCAATGTGATGGAAATTACAATATATTTATATTCAATTCTACTAATGCATGTTATGGTGAAGGCCCAGGGGATGCAGTATAAAGATAATGGCCAAGGTGTTTCATTGATTTACAAATAGAAAATGCAGGATGAAATTGAAAAAAATTTACATACACTCTCTGTTTACATGAAAAGTACAGTATGCAATTTGACCAAGTTTTCTGATTTCAATACATACTATGTTTGCTGCCTATGAAAACTTATAATGAACCACATTGAGATCTGGCTGATAGATGCTGCATAATTACATTCCAAGTATTGTTATTGATACTTTTACAACTATTTCCTTATTTAATGCTGACTATAGCCCTGTGCACTATTTCTTGTTGGTGTCTGACTTTGTTTGAGGCTGGGGTAAAGTGTACACTAAAGCACAGAACAAAAAAAGCAAAAGAGACAGATTTCAAACCCAGGTCTCCTGGCATTAGATATCCAAATAGAATAAGGACGACAGTATTTTCTATCCCACCAAGCGAAGCCCCTGCTGATGCTGCTCTGGTTTGCCAAAATCTACATCAATAATAAGTTGGATGAAATCTTGGTTTAAAAAAATGACAGTTAGAACAATATCCTGTACAGCAATTTTGAAAACCTTTCATTGTCATTTGTCAACTTGACACATATGAAACATCAACAAAAATGAATAATAGAGTGGGGGCAGGGAGAGAAAAGATAAAATCATGTAGCACGTCTTGTGTCCTAGTGTAATTCCTGAAGTATTTAGGAACTATCCCAACAGAGTGCCTACTTGGACCCGGTTGGATGAATGGCAATACCGTATAAATGACGTGGAGGGTGTGGCCTGCCAGACCAAATCACCCAGTGGTTTGCAGGAGGTGATGGGTCTTTATGGAGGTCACCAGGTCGGAGGGATCCCGCTTCCTCAAGAGCAGCAGATCAGCCGCCCTCATGCTGCAGCTTCTGTTAACTCTGTGGAAGTCAGCCCAGACTGTCTCCAAAACAGCGTGACTTTGACGAGATTTTTAGTCCCTGCTGCTGAATAGAGCACATTCAATACCTTGTCAGCTTGCAGCAACAGTTAAACGAACCCTTAGCCCAGCTTGTTTTATGTAAAGCTGTTGGCAGGTAGTAAAGAGCTGTGCGGCACACCTGGATACGTGCTGCACATGGCCCGCGTGTGCAGGCGCACCTCAGATGCCAGAGCGCGTGTGCGATAAAGCAAGCGCCTACCCCTTGAGTAACTTCTTCGCACAGATTCCATTACAGAAGCACAGCCAGGGTATCTAATCTCTAACTTAAAGTCTCCATTAAATACCTTTTACTAAGAAGGAGTTAAAAAGTTATAACCAGTTAAATAGTGTGCCTGACATTTCTGTGGCAAAACCTGTATATATTATTTTGAAAAAAATTTGGTACCTATTTTCTGCTGACATCCACTCCCCTTCCCTAAAGCATTATTTTTTCTTCCATAGCATTGTTTTCTTCCTTGAGTAGAAATCCTCTCTCAACCACTTCCTGCTTACTATGTGATTGTTGTATAATGAGTTTTTGATAAGGGCTTTGCAAGCTTTATGTCTAAAGTCTGTTTCGATGCCCTAGTGGTTATTTTTATACTTGTTGCTGCTAAGCATCTTTTGAATACTTTCTCTGTTAGAGGGATTAGGTGCATTAGGGGTCCAGACTGCCCAAGCTAGAAGCCCAAGTTTCTTTGGGTAAACTTCCTTCAGTTAGAATCAGACCAATGACCAGGCCTCTGTGCATCAATCACACATGAGAGTCACATGAGCAAGTGATGTGAGGCAGAGGATGCTGGGCAGAATTTACTGGGAAAGATACACAGGCGTGATGAAGAGGCATCTGCCTGCCAGATTCTATCACGACCAGAGCTGGCAGTGAGGCAGTGCTGGGGCTCGAGTCTGGGGCAGCTTCAGCGGGGCTGCCATGTGAGTGGCCTGCATTCGAGGGGTTGGAATCTTAACTGTATTCCTCTGGTTCTGTCTTTGGCCTTTGCAGAGACTCAGTGAGCTGCCGCTATCAGTTAATATATGTTTGTTTGTTTTTTTAAGGTGGGGGAGGGGCATGGTGTAGCTAGACTGGGTGCTTTTGCAAAACTGTCAGTAGCAAATACCCAAGCTTGCAAGCATTACCTTTCTATCTTTATTTTGATATCTCATGTAACTCTTAGAAGAGAGAAGTATAACAGATGTGTTCCCTTAGATACCCAAAAGTAACTTAATCCATTCTCTATTCTCTTTTCCTTTACTTTCCATGTATTAGAACATCTATTTTACTGCCCAAAGACTTTAAGTTACCTGAAGTAACTGGACACATGATTTGTGTGGAAACAGTTTTGTATCTTTTACATCTATCTTAATCCCTTATATATAGTGGGTACTCAATAAATGTTGAATGTATAGCTAAATGTTTCTACCTAAACCTTGTGATGTAAAGCAAATTCTATATATCAAGCTCTTGAAGGCAAAGTAGCATCATGCTTATTATGAGTACAAAATGTAACTTTAGAACATAATGGATTAAAGGTAACTTGAGAGAAAGAGTAGAAATATTGGATGAAAAGAAGGAATGAGGATGGCAGGGAAATGTTATTTACAATCTACAAATTTTTCTTTAGTTCTGAACAAAGGGAAAATGCTTTTTAAAGTAAACAATTGAAAAACAAACATTGGTTCTTTAATTTTATGAAAGCAAATATGCAGTCATAAAATCTAATAAAAATTGTCTGGAATGTTGTTGCGTTACTATAAAGAGTGAAAAATGCGGCACAAAGGATGAAGTGATAAGCCAAGCTGCCAACGTGATGTCGCACTATTCCAGTGATTTCCCGTTTGGACTGGCCTCCTTTTACTGGGTGACAGAGGGCTAATGAAGTTAGTCTTGAGGCAATAGGCGTTAGTGACTCCAACTCACACAACTTCAGAGGCAGGGAAGGGAGGTTCGATTAAACAACAACAACAAAAAGAATGAGATATGTCATTTTCAGGAATTAAAATTATAATGTCTTGGGCTTATTTGGGACAGTATTCGGATTTGGTCACCCCTTTCTTTATTGGATTTTTGCAGTGAAGCCAACTTCACTTCCTGTCAAGTGTCACAAATTCAATTTTCAAAGTCTGCATGTACCCACACACTTCTTTCTACCCAAGAAAAAATTAATAAGAATCCTTCAAATATGAGAAAATTGGGTCAGAAAGTTACTCCGTTAAGCCTGCATCACTCTCCCACACAGGTGAAAGATCAGCAGGGAATTACAAGGTGCCAACACCACTGTATTGAAGGTGTAGGATCAAATCATTCTAGACATCAAAGCGATTGTATGAGTCATCTTTCCCAATTCTCTGTTTCCCTAGGGATCTTTTCAGCAGTATCTCTGGAGGATGGTCATCTACTTTCTGCTTAAATAAACTGTGGTAGTGGGGACTCTGTTTGAGGTAAAGTGCCCATTTGTTTACTTAAAATAATCATCAGTTATTTTGTATGGTAGGCACAATGCTAGGAAGACATAGGCTAGACATTATAGATTAGATGTTGTTAGGACATATCTTTAAAATGTTTCTCCCATTTTGAATGGCAATTTTCAAAGAAGATATTAAAATAATCAAGAATGGTTGAATTAATTAAAGATCACATTAAAGAGCCCTTGATTTGAACATCAAAACACGTTTAAACATTTTTCTCGATATAATGATCTTTCTAGACTAGATGGCTTAAGTGGAGAATTTAATTAGATTGCTTTAGAAAAAGGGTCACTGATCTTCAAAAATAGTTAATCTTCAAAATTAAAAATAAGACAATTTTCTCATTTAACAGTTAGCTGCACAGGCAATACAAGGGTATTTTGCCTCCTTGAATTAATATTGTGTGTCTTCAAAGCTCAGCATAAATTATTTTCTTCTTGACTTATATTTTAATCTCAATAATATTTTAACATTCCATTGTGATTGATCTTTAGTAAACACTTATTTCTAAATTATCATATTGCTGGAAGCAATCTTAGAGGTTTAGTAAGAAGAAAATATTAGGAAAAAAAAAGCAAACTTTGTCATAGAAAATAGTAAGTCTAGCTACTTGAGTTTTGCACTATGCTAATTTTTGGAAGACTAGCTTTGAAAGACTAGTTTCCTAGACCCTTCTTAGTTAATTAGACACTTAGAGCATCAGGAATTTCATGTGCTCTTCCTTATTCTGGGAATGCCCTTTCTCCATATGTCTGTATCATCCCTATACATCTTTCCAGCCTTACTCAGTTGTAGCCTTCACAGAGAAGCTTGCACTGACTACTATTTCAAGATTTGCAAACCAGACCCTAGTACTTCTGACCACCTTTCCCTGCTGTACTCATTACTATTAAAATTCTAACACATTGTAGAGTTTATCTTTCTCTTCTCACAAGAAAACTCAGGAGGGAAGGAATTTGTTTATTTCTTTAGTTTGAGTACCTTGAAGAGTAGCTTCTACATGATGAAAAAATGTTTAATTTTATTATCGATTTTGCTGTTGCAGTTGTCCTGATTTTTCCCCTTTGTCTCCCTCCACCCAGCACCCTGAATCCCTCAGGCAATCCCCCCACCATTGTTCCTGTCCATGGGTCATGTGTATAAGTTCCTTGGCTACTCCATTTCCTCTACTGTACTTTACATCCCCATGGAAATTCTGTAACCACCTATTTGTACTTCTTACTTCCCTCACCTCTTTTTTGACTGAATGCATGTTCTCTATTTTAAGTGCCCAGGCAGATAATAATGAACAGGACACACATACCTGCTTTGTGGAGCTTATAGGTTGTAACACCAGTCAAAGCATTTAGAGAATAAAGAGATATTTAAAATGCATGAAGTCCAACTTCAATATATTACATGTGAGAAAAGGAGGCCCAATGATGTTATGTGGCTCTTCAATGGTCACAGAGGAACTGAAGCCTAATAATGTGACTCATAATATAGCACATTTCACCACACACTGTGATTAACTATTTTAACTTATCATAGTTTGTGCTCAAGGTACAAGTGCTACAAAAAGTAAATGTAAGACATAAAGGGGAAACATTAATGTACAATGTTATAGATAGTAGTATTAATGCCGAAGGAGTGGTATGAACAAAAATAATCCTCAGTAGCTCAGAATTGTAAGAAATTTCTGTGCCCTAAAATTATTATAACATTTTTCAGAAAGCTGAAAGATGAGTAAAATAATCATGATGGCAGTAGCATCCATGTAATTTGGGAGAGAACAATGTAAGACAATAAGCTTCCCCAAGTTAATTTAAATCTCTCGGCCTCAGTGAATTTAAACCAAGCTAGAGAGTAGGCAGTGACAATGTGATCACAGAGCAACTCAAGATATCAGAGAGAAACCAGGTGAGAAAATGTCCTTTCAGTTTTCAAAATGATAATAATAGTGGATGACAGAAATGAAGAAATGTGCTGAATGAATAGCTGAACAAATATTTTGTGAGTAAATAGTGGCAAAATTGCCATTACCAGGGGTTGTCGCAGGTTCATGGACTTGCTAGAACAGTTTGATATTTTATCCTGAAGTTTGGACAGGCGTGCCCGCATTGGTTGTGCGTGTGTAACCCCTGCTTGCACGTTTCTGTGTGTGTAAGCAGGGTGTTTGACAGGCTCCCCTTGATACCTTGCAGGCATATGAAGTTAAATCATTATCACATTTTACTGGTTCATAGCTGGTTGAAAATTTATGCACCAATTATTTATTAATGAATAGATTTCAACCTAGAATGAAGCCTTTGTTGCAGTAAGTTTTCTGGCATGCGTATATTTTAAATATCTGTATCAACGACTTGAATGGAGATTGAAATTAAGCACAGTTATAAATTTTTGAGCTATCTGATATGCAAGGTAACAGAGCCAAGATTCCAAAAATATTCAGCAGTGGTGATGATCATAATTCGAATTACTACATTGTGGAGTAGATACTGTGTTCTGACTAGGCACATTTATACGCTGCATCTCACTTGATTATTGTAACTACCCACGTAGTCATCGTTATCCTTGATTTAAAAATAAGGCACATAAAAAATTAAGTGGCATATGTAGTGGCAGAATTTATCTCATGTCTGTCTTACTCAAAAGCTGATGATATACTATACTTAGCTAGTATATCAAATTTATGAATAGAAAAGTAAAAAAAGACAAATACAAATACCTATATTTAGATACAGGTATTTAGAGTCATTTTCCTATGTAAAGAAAGTGGCAACTTGAATTCAATATACTTCTAAAAAATAAAAATATTTCTAAAAGAAGAATTTGGTATATAAGTGTAAAAAATTCCATTCAGCTGCTAGTAAAGATAATATAATCATACATCTTAGGCTGAATGGAAAATATTAAATCAAAGAGGTAATAACTTGTGTCCTGCTCCTCTTTGACCAGGTGACATAGAGAAACCTGTGCCCAGTTGGTACGTGGCCCCTAAATAATTGTACAGACAAACTAGGGAGACTCTTGGGGAGTGTGAGTAATTAGGACAGTAAGAACTTGAGCATTTTCTTTGCTTATCTATGTATTGTTATTCCAAAAATGACTTGTTACAGAAAATTTCCCAAGTTTCTATTTATAATATACATATAACAATAGCCCCTGTTCTTACAAATTAGTATCTCCAAAACCCGATAGCTAGGGTACTACATAAGATTTGAACTCATGTAAGCTTACTGGATGGATATGATCTTTTAATGACTCTTAAGAGCAATATGAAATACTTTAAAAAATACATAAAACAAATATAACACTATAAACAATATATCATAGGGCTATCACACTAAGAAAATTGAACTCCCCCCATATTTTAATATAGAGAAGCACAATTAGAGTTTCTAACTATGTGAAAATACTATAGGATATATTTATAAGCATATGCGCTTTTGTGAACCAGGGACTTACATTTTCTGTAAGTTCTACTACTATCAAGGATGCCATAAAACAATTTATAGCCACCAAGTCAGAGTGGGAGGATAACATAAAGCACAGAAGCAGCTGCAGCGTGGCATGCAGAGGCAACCTGACCAGCTTACATAAAAAGTTACACTGTCCTTCATCACACCATGTTAGACTTGCAGACGGTTCATTTAGCCTTTGATATGTTGAGTATATAAACTTCAATTTGGGTTTTCAGACCAGTTCCAACTGATTTGACAGAAGCAGAGGAGACTTCTGCTTTCAGTTTAGAGACTCTGATCAAACAAATGGTGAGTTAGATTTTTCCATTTGCAGCACTGGTTTTCTTGAGTGCCTTCAGCTATGATCTGATGAATTTGATGTTCTTTGAGGAAGAATAAAGTAAAACTAATTTAACGGAAATACCTGCAGCTGGAATAGAAAGAGGGTTCCCTGTGTCATCTCAGGAAATTTCATTAATTAAAAGGAAGTGAATCAGTGACAATTAATGCTTCATGAATATGCTAGTTTTGCATCCACCAAGTAAACTTAGAAACTCTAGAAAATTATTATTTTAATCTTTGTTAATTATGTTACCCCCAAATGCTAGCAAAGGTCATAAAAGTCAAAGTCATAAAAATGTCCACAAATACAGTAAGGACTATCAAGATTACTTTATTTGAGTCATATTAGTTCCTTGGGCCATGGACCATAAAGTATTTTTCATTTACATTGGTCAACACTATTGCTAATGGAAATATCTTAGATCTACAGCAAGTAAAATTGCCTCAGGTGATACTTCAAAGGCTAAAAGTTGGAAATGTGTTCACTGAAGATAAATACCATGTTTAAAAAGAAATACATACATCTCCTCAGTACTCTTCCTCAGTGCAAATATCAAATTATTGATATATTATTGTTAATGCAAGGAACATGCGGAGCTACATGTAATACTGGCTTAGCATTCCGAGGTCGCTTAGACTGTTAGAACATCGGGCCTCCGCATTCTGGCCGCAAGTATGAGTTTAGTGCAAGGCTATCGAGCAGTTTGATCCATGTACTTAATAAAACTATTTACATTATTCACTTGGCTCAGGAATTCATTGCTAACAACAACAGAATAAATAAAATATTTTAAAAGCTTATTATTGATAATTTTATGCATGTTCTCTCTGGGCACTACAGAGGTCATGAAGATTAATTATATCACAAGAAAAACATTAAAGAATATTTCCATAATTTTAAAAGAACTCTAGCTTGAACTGATCATCTAGATTATTGAAACTGGATTATGGCCAAATGTCCAAATTAATCAAAAGTGTTAAATCTTTTGCTTGGGTCTCTGCTTAAATTCTATTCTTTGCTATGTAAGGCAGAGAGAAGTCATATATATGTGGATGTGCCCATGGGCCAATAGCCCCTGAACACAGTCCTGTGGGAAATGGCATTCTAAATCAGGAAGTAAGGCATCATCTAGGAACCCACATTCAGATTAATGCACAAAATTACAATAAAAGCCAATTTTAATATGTCTCGTATAACTAGGGGAGTGTCGTGGCAAGCTCTCATGGGGAAGGATATGCTGGAAGGGTAGGAATTAGTTTGATGCCTCTTTTAACAGTCCTGGCAGGGCGTGATGAGGATCGAAACCAAATAAAGCAGGAGTGTGGGGCAACGGTGGGAGGAGCAACTGGGGGTCACAGGGTTTGATGCTTTAATACTAAACAATGAAAGGAAAAAGTATCACGGATGACTACTAGGCTTCTGGATTGAAGGTTCTGCTATTTCCCAGGAGAGAGATTATAAGATAAAGAGAAAAGGAAGGTTGAAATGTCTGATTTTTTTCCAAAGTCTCTTATGTCTTTCACTTACATTCATAATTTGGTGAATTTATAAATGCTCTTTTTTCACTAAGAATCTACAGATGTACTATTAGTATTCACAAATGATTTTACAAGTTTTCCAGATAAAAGATTAATGTATACCAGCAGCAAACAATTCACAAAAATAAATTTAGCATATGTATTATTTATGGCAGCATAAGTAAAATAAAATATGTAGGAATAAATTGAATGAAAGTGATATAAGACCTTGAAATGAAAAGTATATCCCTAGTGAGATTAATTAAAGAAGACCTAAATAAATGGAAGGTATATAATATTTATGGATTGGACAAATATTGTAAAATGACAGTTGCCTCCAAATGCTTATATATTCATTGCAATATTATTCAGAATCCCTACACATTTTTTCTGTAGAAATTAATAAGCTTTCTAAAACTTATATGGAGATTCAAAGAATCAAGAAAAACAAAGTCTCGAAGAGCACAGCTGAGAGACATAATATATTAACTAAAACAGTATGGAATTATATTAGCATAAAGAAAGACAAACAGCATACTTGAACTGAATGCAGACTCCAGAAATAGACACATTCATACACTCTGCAACTTACAATTAAAGTTCCATTGTAAGATGTTGGGAAAATATTGTTTTATTATAAGTGGTACTGAGTTAGCTTGGTATCAATACAGGAAAAAAAAAGAATTTTGAACTCTATCTTGTATGGCACACAGAAATAATATTAATTTCAGTTGTATGGTAGGAAAAAGGGGAAAAAATTAATGAAAGCAAAACTTCTATAAAGTAGCAAGTGCGATTCTTCATATCTTTGTGGTAGGAAAAGGTATTATAAACAGTGCACATGAAAACAATAATATTAAAGGAAAAGATTGATGAATTGTACTCAGTAAAATTAAGAATTCCCCTTCCTCAAAGACACCATTAATATAGTAAAAATACAAACCAGAGTAGGAATTTGCTATATGCATCTTTGAAAAAGTACTCAGATTAAATATAAATACAGTGCTCATACAAAAAAATAAAAAAAGACAACTTAATTTTTTTAAATGGGCAAAAATTTTGAATATATACATTACTAAAAAAAGATATGTAGTGGTGTAGTTGACTGGATTTATTATCTTTTTTTACTTTCCACTTAGATCTCAAAACACTTGAAATAGGAAGAGACTGAAATGTTCAATAATTTTCTGCAAAATGCAACTGATACAAAGAATATGGTGTTTGTCATAATTCCTAACACAGGTCTGCACCATCTCTACTGCAGCAATATCAATGTTAGTTTCTGAATAGATGGTTTTTGCCTTGCCTGTTAATAACACTAATGCCCACCAACATAAGTAATACTAGAAAATAATAGGAACGTTTTATTGAATAGTTGTTATTGTACCAAACACTCTAATGAGAATACCATATCACTCTCAATTCATGCAATTAATAAGCATACAAGATAGGTACTAATCTTATGACCCCTGTTTAACAGAAGGAGAATTTGGGATTAAAGGTGTCAAATAAATTTTCCAAAATTAAGTATTAATGAAAGATGGAGTTCAGATTTAGATTTTATGCCTGCCCATATGATCGTGCTCTTGAGCTCTATGCAATATGGTAATGAGTTATAGTAAATTCCTCCTCCTCCCCATGTCAGCAAACTTACCACCACTTTTCCTAATCAGCAAATCCTAGTGGGAAGGTCTATTTAATAGCTTTTCTTGTCCTAGAGATCTACTGAAAGACAGATGCATTGAGTTGGGGGAAAAGAATGGGTGAAGTTGGGTTTGGAGATGACTGGAACTAAGAATGGAATGTTGGCAAGATTCTGCGTGTCTGTCTTTGGCATTTGCTCCTCTATTTTGGCTGTATCTCGTGGGTGTCTTCATTAGGTGAGTGAGGATCATGTCCCTAGCATTCTGAGTTTACATTCTCACATGAAAGTCGAAGGGAGCTTCCTTACTAGCTCTGGATAGAAAAATTCTAGAGAAGGACTCTTACAACTTTGCCAAACCCTTTGCAGGGCAGGGTTTGCTCCCAGAAAATTTCCAGGGGTACCAGGCAAGGAGGAAACAATACCCCCTGTGGTTGTGAAAGTCCCCAATTAGTGACATTGTAAACAAGCAAAACAGGCAGATATGCTCACTCCAAAGCTGACTGACCTCCATGTAATGTGCTTGGAACAAGAACATGTTCACATGTGTGGAGATTCAGTAGATGCATGATCAATTGGTGATTTCTAGAAGGTTGATAAGCATGATAATTTGGCCAGTTCTTTGCAGCCCTAAATTGTTTTGGATCCTTGTATCTCACAAGACATCGTAGGTTACTGAGTTTTTTAAAAACGAATCGGCCAGTGGAAAAGACCAAATGTGAACTAGCTCTTGTTAAATTCACTTGGTCCATGAGGTGTGGTTGTTTGCTATAGCTGCTCACAGCTTGTCTTCTGGACTAGGATGATTTTGATGTTCCCTAAAATGGCTGAAATAATAGTCATTCCACCATTTTTGCTTGTGCTTGAAGAAAATTGTTTGTATTTTAATAAATAGGAATATATGCCAAGGTCAAATTTGTATTTAAAAAATCCAGACAATGGCATAATAACTAAAATGGATAAGTTATCCATTTTATCCAATAAATAGATAACTAAACAGGCTAAGGTTCATTTTGAACGCTTTGTCTCCCGTTGGTGAGAAATGAGTGCCTTATGGAATCCAAACCTGTTTTAGCCATGGGGGGATGATGTCTATGAGATGGATAGTGACTTTAAGGTTGTTTAATGATAAAATTTATGGACAAAATGGAAGGATTATTTTGTCTTAGGTCTGGTTTATAATCAATTTTGTATTTTCTTAGAAAGTCATTTAACTTGTCTTTTAAAAAATTTGCACAGTGGGTTATATAAAATCTATCAACTTTTAAGTTGATAATGAAAATAAGTAGAATTACTAGGTATAAAATTTGTGTAAGAAAATAATTGTGAGATGCTATATGTTTTGCTTTTACTCTTATTATCACCAATAATAATTCTAAGTACATTTATTGCATTTGTATATAAACTATTTCATTAGTTTCTTAACTTGTCTACTACTCCTTGGTTTAACTCAACTCAATTCATAGTACATTGTACTGAGAGATACTCTTCCAAAAGAATAGTTTCTAGTATGGCACTTCTGTTGGTTCCAGATAATTATAGAAGTTGACATATCGTAGACTGTCTTCCTTGTATTTCCCCAGAGGTTGTTGCAAAATGTTGTCATATTCCTATAGCTCTCTTTCTTCCTTTAATCCCCCATTGAAAAAGGGGGACTTATCTTTTCCTATAATTTCCTTCGCAGAGCAAATAAACGTAATCTGCTTAAGACCCTGCAACTTGCCTGCCTCTCTACTCCTAAAATTGCATGAATTACATTCTTATTTTAGAGGAAGTCATGTGTCTTCTCCTCCATGAAGTGTTAATTCTACCTACATACTCAATCATCCCTCTCAATTCCCCCAGGTTCTTGATTCAAAAGTTCCCTTTAATCTTGTTTTTTTTTTTTTTTTTCATACTTTGCTTTTCTGTGATTCCATTCTTTCTGTCTGTAGCTTTTGTGAAGTGCCTCCATCCTTAAAAAGCTTACTGAAACCTTACCTTGCACTCAAGCCACCACCTTCTGGTACCCTTTTCCTTCACTGATGTCGTACTTAAGCTGAGCCTCTAATGATTTTCCACTGCTTTAGCTCCTTTTACTCTTCAACTTATTTCAGGTTAAAGTTTTTGTTAATGTTGAAATCAAACTTGTTAAGATCATCACTGAACAAAAATTATTACTCCAATAGCACATCTCACTGCTTACTAGACAGATCCCTCCATCATTCCCGTGAACGTTGGTATTTTTCCTGAGCTCTTAATTACCCATTTTCCTCTTTGTCTACAAATGCTTCCCAGCTATATTAAGTGTATATTTTTATGACTTCATTTTCACACAAGCATTCCTGTCTACAAGTATCTCTCTGATGACAATATACACATCTACACTGCCTTTCCACATCCCAACCTGCCTGATTCCGTGTTGTCTTTCAGGGTCTTACTCAGACTGCATGCCCCTTACTTCCTCCTCTCTCTGCTGGCATACCCTGTGTTGCACAGTGTCCTGTTCCGCCTTGCTTATTGGTGGGGATTTGGGATGCTCACCACCGGCGTGCAATGTTCTTGTCTCATCGGTACATTTCCCACAGTGCTTCTCACAATATTTTATATACTAATTTCTCACTAACTACTTGATGAATACATGAAAAATGAGTATTACAATTAAAAGCTATCTTATAGATCATTAGGTTCCATTTTTAGTATTGATGGCAAATGATCAATCTGGGGGTCTTAAAACTTTAGCCTTGCCTGTACTCAGAATAGCCTCTTTTTAGCTTCTAAACAGTTTGTGGACATATGCTGAGCTGACTATATTGGAGGGGAGTTACAGGAGATACCCTCAGATGAAAATTTAGTTTTTGTAATATTTTTATTGTATATAAGTACAAAAGCTTTCATAAAATTTCTTTTGTTAAGTGAATGGCAGTGTTCCTTTCTACCTCCAAACCCAAATTGTTCCTTTTTAACTGCAGAAATAATGAACACGATAGGTAATGTATGGTGTTAATATTGGTTAATCCCTTTAGACATATAGTTTTTAGAACATAGTTGACTATTTATGATTTTCTTATGTGTATGAATTAGGGAAAAAGAGACAGAACAGTGGCTGACATGTGGCTGAAGTGTTTTTTAATTTCAACAGCAGAAGAAAGGCAAAGCAATATGAGTGAAAGAAGAAAAAGAGGAAAACATTGTAGAGTTCATCAGTAATTCTATGATAATCAGTTCCTGAATACATATACTTAGGAAATATTGTATATAGAAAAAATGGCATCTGAGTTTTTTATTCTATAGGCTGTATTAAAAATTAGGATGTTTGACATTATAGCAATTTATTTTAGAATAACATGTATTAAGCTGATATCTTTGAGCACCAATGATTACTAACACTGTTGTATTATTTTATTTTTATTTTCCAGCTTTATTTAGGTGTAAATGACAAATAAAAATTGTACATACCTAAAGTGTACAATGTGATTACTTGATATATATATACATTGTGCAATGATTATCACAATCAAGCTAATTAACACATTCATCATCTCAAATAGTTACTCTGTATGTGTGTGTGTGAGTGTGAGTACATGCATGGGTGTTTAAGATCTTAAGATCTACTTGATCTACTCTCTTAGCCTATTTCAAGTGTACCATTCAGTATTATTAACTATAATCACAGTTCTGTAGAATAGATCCCAGAACCTATTAATTTTGTAGCTGAAATTTTTTATTCTTTGACCAATATCTCCCCTCTTGCCCCATTTTCCACATCATGACACCCACTAGTCTATTTTCTGCTTCTCTGAGTTCTACTTTTTTAGATTCCACATACAAGTGAGATCATACAGTATTTATTTTTTCTCTGTTGGCTTATTTCACTTCAAAGAATATCCTCCAAGTTCATTCACGTTGTTGCAAATGGCAGGCTTTCCTTTCTTTTCAAAGCTGAAATATATTTCGTTATATAAACATACCACATCTTCCTTATCCATGCAGACAGAGACAGACATTTAAGTTCTTTCTGCATCTTGGCCATTGTGAATAATGCCGCAACAAATATGAGAGGGCAGATAGCTCTTTGAGATAGTGATTTCATTTCCTTGGGCTCTGTACCCAGAAATGGGATTCCTAGTAGTTCCATTTTAAAATTTTAATAACTGTATCAATTTATGTTTTCACCAAAAGTGCACAAGAGTTCCCTCTTCCTCATAACCCTCACAAAACTTATTTATTGTCCTTTTTTTGTGTAATTTTAGCAATGTTAGTTCAAGAGGTAGACTCAGAGGAATGAACTGGGCCTGTTACAGCAAGTAACAGGCATGATAATAAATGAGTAAATCATATAGTATGTTAGAAGATGACAAGGGTTATGGGAAAAAAAGTAGAATAGGTTAGAAGGTATCAGGAATTCTGTTCCATATCAAATACAGTGGTTAGAGCAGACTTCTTGGGGGAGATGAAGTTGCAGCAAAAACTTGAAGGAAGTGAGGTAGTTACCATGTTGTTAAGTTGCTAAAATGTGTTTCCAAATCTTTGTAAGAATCTCAAATGTTAAACATGGTAAAAATTTTGTAGGAAGAACAAGCATTTTGCTATGTACTTTCTATCTCTTTATATAAGCTTTTGGTCAATTTTCTTCAATTCTATTTTACACAAATAGTAAAAGCACATCTCCTTTAACTTGCAACATGTCAAAGTGTATGTTGCTTCAAAATGTAATTGTACTACTGTCTAGCAAGCTCTGTTTGGAAGCTGGAAATACATTTCCCAATGACAAGAGCGTATTTTGGATGAAGCAGCAAGTTGGTTATAAGTCCCTAGGTTATGTTTCAGAAAAGGAAAAGCAACCCAATCAAACAGAAGGATAAGCAGGCCTCAAAGCCTAACCAAAGCCTTCATCTCTTTCTAATTTTGTTTTCATGATTCCCAAAGAGTAAATCATCTTGCTCAAAGTGAAGTGGACCCTGTATGTTCCCTCTCTTATTTTTTTGTATATGTTTCAAAGGAAGCCAGACCTGTAGCAAGCCCACATTTTAGAGCCACACTGTCAACACCAGTGACCAAAGTATTTACATTGTACATTGCTTTTCTTTTTTTTTTTTTTTTTTAAAGAAATTCACTTCAATCAAAAGCATTCCCTGGAGGGCCCAGAGTGGCAGCTTGGGGTGGTTCATTGCAGGGTATTTGGTTCACGATTTTGTTCTGTGAAAGCTCAGCAAGCAGCTGATGAGGCCTCCACCCTGCTGCAGGAGGTCAGCTCCCTCCCGGGAGAGGTCTGATCGTTGCTGGAGAATCACATTTGTCTTTGGATTGTCCTTGACTTCTCCTAGTGCCCTAGGCCCCTTCTGCCCTACACTTTCCCCATGAATCCAGAATTTGATGAGTGAGATGTAAGTCCTAAACAGTTGTGTAATTTGAGATGATACGGAAAAGGAAAACATACTCTGTATTCAAAGAGACATGTTTCTAGTCATGGATTATTAGAAACCATTATTTTTGATTTATTTATTTTTTTTGCTCAGATGATTCTGTTCTCATTTCTCAAACTATTAAATACAGTATGGCTCTGGGTAGCTATTCTGTTGCCAAAGACACTCTGACATTTAGTTGCATCTCTATATCTGTTTTAATATTTTCCCCATAACTCAGAGGCATTTTTGCTGTAAGCTCTGATTATAGCATATTGGCCAGAAAGAGGAAAATATTTTTCCTTTAATATTCCTTTTTAAAAAATAGTGCATGGTGCGCCTTTAAATAAAATTGAAGTTTACTATATAAATTTATATAATTCTTTCCCTCTATTCCCTATCTTCTCAAATCCATATTCTATAAATCTGCATTGTTTATCATCAAATTCTGTATCTTTGTTCCTGGAATACTTCATTTAACTTATCTCTCTTATTTATTAACACCCCTGAAATACCTTTTTAAAAAAATAACTGTTAAAACTCTCTGTACAAATTATGGAAAACTCCCCAGGAATAAGTAGTCGAGTCAATTTGTGGGTAAACAGTGATGCTTTTGGGGGACAAAAACACTAAAAACATATTAGCTGAGGTGGGTGTTGTAATATGTGTCTTTACTATTGTGTTGCATGATAATTAAGCATAAGTAAGGAACAGTATAATGTCTACATTTAATATTTCTTGTGCTCAACCAAAGCATGTTTTTCTCACCTGTTTGCATGCTTCCTACTATTTATAAAAATCATGCACTAAAATGCACATGCTAACTAACATCCTTTTCATAGTATGTCCTCTGGTCTTAGGGCAGTATCTGCTTTATGGGGGTTTTACAATAAAGTGTGAACAAGTGAATCTATCCATGCAGTTACATTGACAATGGTCCATGAAAACACATATTATATAAGCATCTCTTCAGATTGGCTTACTGACCAACTGAGATGATCACACAAACCCATACAATTCTGGACTTATTTTTGAGTTCATTATTTGTGTGTATCTGGGTCTGTACTCAGGTCTACAGAAATGAAAAGCCATAGTCCTTGCTCTCCAGGTGCTAACAGTTAGGCAGGCAGGTGGATAAAACCAGAAACAACGTGGAATGGTTAAATCATAAGTTGCCTATGGGAGAACAAAGAGGTGGAAAATCACACATAGTGATTGGATTATCTTAGAAGCAATGGCTATATCTTGGGTAATTTTTAAGCACACAGTAGCAGGAAACATTTATGAAAACATAAGCAGTCTAATGCCCTAAAACCATAATTATCTATACCCATAACTCTAGTTCAGGTCTATACCCATAACTCCTAAAACTGCCTTTCTAGCTTCCAAGTGGTTCTCAACCTTACCTGCTAATGAAAATTACATTTAGAGTATATAAAATAATTAAAGTCTGGACTTCCATATTTATTCCGATTTATTGATACAGACTAGGGACTTAGACATCATTTTTTTCAGTTTAAAAAAATTATTTTTTCTATTCTTATTCTATTACAGTTGTCCCAGTTTTTCCCCCTTTCCCCTCCTCCGCCCAGCCCACCCCTGGTTCCCACAGTCAGTCCCCACACTGTTGTCCATGTCCATGGGTCATTCGTACATGTTCTTTGACTAGTCCCTTCCCCTTCTTTTCCAGACATCATTTTTAAAAAGGAGTACCCCAGGCAATTCTAATTTTGATTTAAATCATGGTTCCATTTTTTTTTCTTTCTATAACTTGGAAGAACCAGGAACCAGAAATTCAGACAGGAGGCTACGAATGGATGACTAATATTGGGAGCTATGGTATTACTGTAATGCTGCAAGAAATCATGTAACTTTGTAGCTTACCCACATGCTGGTTTGAGACAGGCAAGTGTGGTTCTATTTCCCCCAGTATCTTAGAAGCTTTTGGTAAAGACCCCTTGCAGTAGCAGGCAAGCCAGGTCCAAATCTTACACTGATCTGTGATCTGATTTTAGAGATCATGGAGGAAGCAAAAAGAAGAGAGAGAAAATATAAAAACCCTAGGAACTGAGGAACTGAAATTGAAGGTAGAGAGTGAGTTGGACAAAGACAGATGTAAAAAAAAACTTGAAATTTTAAATCCCCCCTTTCCCTCATTTTTCCATGAAACTAACATGAATCCCACAGAAGTAGAACAATACTTTCTCCCCAAATCTAGAGAAACAGTCTAATGTGGAAGTGATAGAATGAATTCCTAGAATTCCATGCAAAGGAGGTACTTATCCTTTATATTATTGTCCTTGATTAAAGATTTATGTTGCTAATACAGATATAAGAAAACAAATTATTCGATGTCTATTTCCATATTTTATGATCGCATTACACACATACACACACCTCAATGCAAACACACCCATAGCTATTGGAACATTATATGCTGGCCTTGAAGGGGTTTACCACAGGAGCGGGCTCTTGCCTTTGTGGTCCTTCTCAATGCTCAGGATCTATGTTTTTTCTTTATAGTTGTTAAGATTTCCTTATGTCTCAGTTGGGCAAGACCAACAGATTAAGCAATTTTTGACTTCCAGACCAGGACACAGGTGATAGTAGGAGTTACTCTAAAAAGCTTTGTCATCAATTATTTAAATAAACTGGGGACAAGTACCCCATCTCTTGAACAATTTAAAATTTTATTTAAATCTAGAAACACAGAACTGTATACTCTTGTTGCTGAACTTGAGAGTAGCTTAATTTTTTAAGCAACAAGATGTTTGAGGTTGGGCTCCAGGATGACTATAAATGTCCTAAGACCCAGTGTCTTATTTTCTGTTCTGGTAATTTTTTGTTATGTGGCCTCTGTTCTCATGATGACAGATGGCTGCTGCTTCTACAGGCATTATGTCTACTTCCCTGAAATGTGCAGGCAAAGTTAAAGGAGAAAAATCCACAGTTCCATGTCAGCTGCGTTCATCTCTTTTATAAAGCTTTCCCAGAAGACCCACTCACAAATTTTCTTTAATATTTCATTACTCATGTCTTGATCATATGGTCACCACTACTGGCAAGAAAGACCAACATGGGCCAAGTTGGCCAGCCTAATCCATCACCCAATTTCTCTCTCCTATTTACCTTACCCCAGCTTTCTTTGTTCCTAAACTCTAATATCTGGAATGAAAATAAGAAGACCAGCTGGCACCACAAAGCTTAAACTCACTATTAAGATTGTTGATCTTCACCTCAGATACCACGGGCTTACTATGGCTGGGTTGGGTAATGTGATGGATCACCTCAGAGGAAGTGATGTTTTCCTCCTAACAGTGCTGAAAGAACACTTCAGAACTTCAGACTTTTAAATAATTCAGTAGCTATTTTGACTTTAGTCACCTCTCACTGAGAATTGTGGCTCTAGATGCTCTTTCAGAATAAATTGAAAATAACTGAAGAAAAACAAACACCTGTGATTTTTCTCTTTAAACTATCTTAGGATCTAGGAAGCAATTAGTGTTGCCAAATTAATATAGGAAGACGTTTTGGTGGAGGTGTTGCTTTTCTTATGTTATTAACACCAATACCACAGACCAAGGAAAGAACATAGATATTAAAATTAATGAAGTTGTTACTTCACCCAAGAAAATCAGGCAGAGGTATTATTTCTGTGGGTGTTCAGTAAGTACATTTATTAAGACTGATTAGAAATATTTAAGTTAACAAGTACATCCTAAATAATATATACTAGGCTTAAAATCCATTGTTTATAAATATTTGAATCTCCATTAGAAGTAGCAGTTTCCAACCTGATTACTTGTTATTGAGTTTTTCTTGGCACATGACTACATGCGTATAAACACACACACACACAAACTGAAACAATTCTCAATTTTCCATATTAAGCCAGTATTTATTACTCAGTAATAGTGATAAAAATTCAACACACATACTCATATGTCCATAATTATCCCAGAGAGTTGTTAAATTGACCCTCCTGTTTCTCTGACTTATGAGAGTAGAACTTTTACTTCATGTTGATATTAACTACAGCTGAATAATTGAAAATACTAAAGCAATACCAAAATTACTGTCCTATTTAATTAACACAAATTAAATTATATTAATGCATAATGAATGGTTCTGGGCATTATTTTTAGGAAACATTTAAATTTCACTTATTGGTTTTCATTGGAAAATGGCAACATTTTGATGTGTTCAGACCTTGGCGAAGTACTATGTATCACGTTTGTCAAAAGGGTTTCAGTTATTTGTCACCTTGTATTTTGGTTTATGACCTTCACGTTTAAAGTAGTCATGACATGGCTGACAAAGATCTGTGCTTTGTTGTGATTTTATTGTCAGTTGAAACGACACATGAGTCTCATATACTCTGAGGCAAGGTCCTCCTTGCTTGAGGGGCAAAGCTTGGATTATGATCACATTGCTGTTAGTTTGCAGACACGCTCACTTTTTGGTGTTGAACATCGTTGGGAGCCCAAGTCTACATTCTCTTTGTATGTACCCTGAAGAGAGTAAGTAGTCTATGAACAATCAATATATATATAACACATATCTAAAGATGAAATGGGACGAGTTTAGGAAGAAATTAGGATGATGCAAGTAACCACATCCTGGAAGTTGATATTTTGATGTGGACCTGAAACCATACATAAGAAGGGGATATGCAGCCCTTTTCTGTAGGCACATATACATTTTGCAGAATTTTCTACTCTGTGGTACAATAGAAAGGTAATGGGTTTGTTTGGGGAACAATTTTCAATTACAAAAAAAAATCCAACTAAATGTGTTGATCCTTCAAAAGGAAGCATAAAATTTTTGGCAGAGAAACTTCAATGGTGTGCTCAGAAAACTGGAAATTAAGCTGAAATATCAAAACATGTAATTAAGCAGAACATTTACAACATTCTTTTTTTCTTTCCAAAAGTAAGCTTGAGATTGATTTTATTTCTGGTTAGATAAAAACTGATTTTAATTATTTCTCTGTTTCTGAGTTATGAAAAAAGAGAGAAGTTATTTGGGCATGGTACTATCTCTACTATGGTAGATAAATAACTGTTGTCTCAAGTTCTCCAAATGTACAACTAGGATTGTATTATAGTGCTGTTATTTTACAGCTAACACTTTAACAAAAATGCATGTTTTCCTCCAAATATAATATACTGTCATATTATCATGCTTAGTAAGTTATATTTATTCATACTAATACCAAAGCCTGTCATTCAAATATATATTATACTAATATATTAATATATATAAATATATCCAGATACATATAAATATTTCCAGATATGTGTGGAAATATATCCATATATCCAAATATATGGATAACTATTTCATATTTTTGTACATATTATTTTTCCATCATATTTTCATTTCTTAGCTTTGTTTTTATAGATGTTTAAATGAAACATATTGTGACCCAGAGATTCCGTTGCTGGAAATAAATCCTAAGAGTCCTGAAACACCAATTCAAAAGAAAATGTTCACAGCAGTGCTATTTACAATAGCCAAGATTTGGAAACAGTCTAAGTGCCCATCAGTAGATAAGTGGCTAAAAACTGTGGTACATTTACATAATGGAATACCACACAGCAGTAAAAAAGAAATTCTTACGTTTTGCAACATCATAGATGGACCGGAGACTATTATACTAAGTGAAATAAGCCAGTTGGTGAAAGACAAATACCATATTATCTCACTTATAAGTGGAATATAATGAACAAAATAAATGAATGAGCAAAATAGAACCAGAGGCATAGAAACATGGAACAGACTGACAGCTGTAAGAAGGGAGGGGGAAGGGGGGACTGGATAAAGAAGGTGAAGGGCTTAGTCAAAGAACATGTGTGAATGAGCCGTGGACATGGACTGCGGGGGTGGTGGGTGGGCTGGGTGGAGGAGGGCTAGGGGGGAAAAGTTGGGACCACTGTAATAGCATAAATAATAAAATATTAAATGAGAAGTACTACAAAATTATTACATAGTCTATCAGTACATCTTCTGTAGGATACTCAAAGGGTAAATAGGCTTACTGAATGCTTGCTGGAAGACTAGGAATTTTTACGTGTAGGACTAGATAATTTCACAATAAAATTTTTATATTTCTTTTGTGTATCCTTTGCAACTACTGTTCTGGGCAAACCCTGACAAAGGAGTTTCCCTTTTGACAATTCTCTCCGTTTATTTCAGAGGGACTGCAGCTGTTAAAAGTAATCTGAGACTGGGGTTAATCTTTCTCTCTCTTTAGAGACCTTTTAAGGTGTTTTTTTCTTCCATTTCAGTGACTGCTCTTCTCCCTCCACACCCCTTCTTTCTTTTGTCTCTTTTTTTCCTCACCACCTATCATGTATTAGGGATAATACTAGGTACTAGGAATAAAAATAATCAAAACAAAATGTTGAACCCCAAAGAATTTTCCCCTGGTGTAGGGGACAGAGAACCAAAATTAATAGTTTAATGTAAGGTAAGTTACATGAAACTGGCACATAATGAGTTCTGGAAATACCAAGGAGAGCACCCCAACTCTGCATTGGGTCTCAGCTGGTGCTTGGCTGAAAAGGTGATACCTGAGCTGTCATCTAAAGCAGCAGTTTTCACCTGGTGTGCCACAAGAATTCTTAAAACATGCAATATCTTTTCGCTGTCATATTTTTTAATCTTCTTTTTCTTAGATAAGTTCCTTTAACATTTCATATAATAAGGGCTTGATGAGAGGAGAAAAGGTACAGAGAATAAGTAGCATAGACAGTGGGTAGAAAATAGACGGGGGAGGGCAAGAATAGTGTGGGAAATGTAGAAGCTAAAGAATTTATGACACATGGACATGAACTAAAGGGGGGGAATGTGGGTGGGAGGGGGTGTGCAGGATGGAGGGAATGATGGGGGAGAAATGGGACAACTGTAATAGCATAATCAATAAAATGTATTTTTAAAAATAAAATAAAATAAACATGCAATATCTGACTATTTAGTTATGGACACTGGCCTCTTTTCCCTTAGGCTGTCAAATTTAAAAAAAATGACAACATCCAACATGATAGCCATTTGGTATGAGTGCCCTGCTTTAACCATAAATATGTAGATTATGTAATAGATTTGCATCTTATTGGTTATGTTGCATAATAAGGTTGAATCTGATTGGTTAATTCTTGAAATCCTTATATACAAGTATAGCCACCTGATTTTTTAAAAAGTCACTTTGGAGCAAAAACGACAGGTAATTACTATTATTAACTTTTTGTATATCAATGAAAGTTATACTTATTTTGTCAGATCTGCAAAAAATACAATATATTTTTTGGTGTGGTGAGGACTTTTAGTAATTAGTTTATGTGTGCCGTGAGATGAAAAAGTTTGAAAATTGCTGGTCTAAAGAATAAGCAATAAATAGCAAGAGAGAAAATGAAAGAGTATCCTCAAGGGAAAGGGAGACTTTTAATTGGAGAAATGCATGCTGTTTGGTATGGCTAGAGTTCCACGAACATATTCATCTTTATTTTGCCTTACACCGCTAGGGAATAGAGGCTTTTGTAATGGGAACATTACTGCCAAGAAATTTATTTCTCTGTATTGATTTGAATCTACTTATTCTTCTAATCTGAATCAAATTATTTAAAAGGTTCTTGGTTGGGGGGCGGTGCTCGGCCCGCAGAGCCCCATCCCTCCATCATGGATGAAAATAAAACTACCAAGACATGACCTGCTTGGGGAGGAGAGGTGATTGATCTCTCAAAGCAGAAGGACCCAGAGCCCCTTCCTCACTGGGCTTTTATTGGGTTCAAAAACACAGGAATACAGGTATGTCAGGTGGCAAGGATAAAACAATGGATGACATTTCAAAGAAATCTGAGGGCTTAATCTGAGTCAGTGTCTGTCAGGAAAGGGGGTTGCAAAAACTTTGGGAGACATACTCATTTCCTCCTGAGACCCTTATCATTTAAATGACAGCACTCTTAACAAAGCAGGTTTCACAGGACTTTATGAATTCTTTCTTATGCTCGATCACCCAGGGAACTCCTCTGGCCAGCACAGGGCTGCACCGCCCTTCATTATAGTTTCAGGCTTAAGTGGATTAGAGCCAGGAAGCAAGGGAGCAGGAAGACATCTCCCAGATGGAAATGGGGACTTGAGCTATGTCAGAATAGCCAGGGAGTGAGGGTCCATCACCCCCTCTTTGCTGCAGCCCCCCTGAGTCCTTCCATGAGGGCCTTCCAAGTGGTCATGCCTGGCTTAGGTCGCCCCTCCCTTGAGAGGTCTTACCCGTCACTGACTAACCAACCAAGATATGGATGAAGCAGAAGCAGCACTCCTGCCAGGTAGATAAGCTTTGTCTCCTTAGTGGCTCAGGTCCTCTTGACAGAATAGACCCAGATGAAATGGGTCTCCTGGGCTCTTACTCAGCCTACCTATTGGGTAGGGGTTACAACTCCTGAAACCAGGCTGAATGGTTCCCAACACTTGGTCTACCTAAATGTGGGTTTATTGTTTTTTTAATATTAGAAATTAGCTATCCAAATTTTTTTTTGGGGGGGTGATGGTTTTTATGAATCATACCTTCCTTCATTTATCTCAAGCACTTCTATTCTCCCATAGAGGAGAAACTAAGGTGAAATGATTTTCCCATATCTACATCATGATTTAAGAGATAAAAATGAGATTAAATATATGATGATTCTTAGTTTGGAAACTATTATATATTTTATTGAGTTTCATTTCCTGTTAGCTAGCTCCTCTTTACCATTTATGCCTTAGTACACTTCATTAGTGATAAATCATCCTACTCCGAAAACATTTATAATACCTTCAACAAAATCTCATATGGAAGAATACAGTTTTCATTTAAGTTTTTTTTTTTTAAATTTAAGTACCTATTTGTCTTTTAATTCTATTATCTGATTAATTCAACCATTATGGTTGAAGCTATATAGACTTCCTGAATTTAAGATGAGTGGAGTTATCTCATTATTGTTCCCTGATATGTCTAGAAACAGAGTAAAAAGATCAAAAGACTACCAGGCTTTCAAAATCAACACTTCCATGTACATCCTTTCCTCCATATCCTTGCCAACATTTACCTCTTCTCCTCGATTCTAATGGTAGAAGGTGATACCTCCTTGGTAGTTTCGATTGGCATTTCTCTGATTACCAGTGATGTTGAGCACCTTCTCATGTGCCTGCTAACAATTTGTATTTCTTTGGAAAATGTCTGTTTAGGTACTTTGGCAATATTTTAATTGGATTATTGCTTTTTTTGCTATTGAGTTGTGTGAGTTCCTTGTATATTTTGGATATTTACCCGTTATCAGATGTGGTTTGCAAATGTGTTCTCCCATTGGGTAAGACGTCCTCTGCTGCGCAGAAGCTTTTTAGTTTGAAGTGGCCCCATTTGTTGATGTTTGCTTTTGTTAATTTCACTTTTCGTGTCAAGTGCAATTAATCTGTCTGACTCTGGATATGCTTTTACTGTTCCCTGTGTTTGAAATCATTATATTATTATCGATATATGTCAAGACAGTGACATACATTTAATTGGGATTAATAACCATGCAGTTGGAAGATTAGATTGCCAAGCCATATACTTAAATCGAGAGTATATATTTATTAATATATAACTTTGGAAGAATGTCTCAAAAAAACAGAGTCTAGAATCTTTGCTGGGGTTCAGAGGGTGACATAAGCCTGTCTCTGGAAAACAAGTTGGCGATGTAACTTAGCAGTATTGCGATGACTTGGTAGCATGAGCCAGATGCGAAACTAGGTATGTGCTTACTTCATTCAATCATGGCCTTTGAAAATTTCTCAGTGAGGGGAAGGGTTGTCAAGGAACATGTATAATGGACACATGGACAAAGCCAAAGGAGATAAGATCGAGGGTGGGCGGTGGGGAGGGCTGAGGCAAGGAGGATTGGAGGGGGGAAGAAGAAAACAATTGTACTTGAACAACAAGAAAAATAAATAAATAAATTTAAAGAAACAAAGTTATAAAGAAAGCACATTTCTCAGTGACAGTGTGGAAGGCTTAGTTAGGAATGGAATTGCTGCAAGATGTGCTTCTTTCCATGAGTAAACTGTGTCTTTTAAATAGTTTTTAATTACAACTTCTGAGCACAGTGCTTGACAGCACCAGTCAAGCTGAAAAACAATGCTGTTTGTTCAGGTTGAGAGTATGATGGAAAAGATAATTTCTGCCATGCTCTGGAACCAATTTACATTCTGAGGGAAAAATGGTGCTGCTTAATATTTATGGGATATGTTTTCTTTGAGTAAATTTTGACTTTAAGAATAATTTAGATCTTCTCAAGAAATTTGTTATTAACAGTTATTTATATTTTATCTCATTTAATAATAAGCAAAGTAGGGAAGTTGTCTTGTAGACCACTATTTTTTAAGCAAAAATGTTATTTTTTGTTTCATGAGTTTATAAATATTAAAACATCGTAATTTCCTTTTATTTGTATAAGTTCTTTAATTTTTTTCTTTAATTTAAAAAAATTTTCTTTTAAAATTAAGCCAGTGACAAAAGAAACATAACTCAAGTAAAATGATATACCCATTGACACAAATGAGGTTTGGCCATTGGATTTTAAAACTGACAATACAATTTGTTATTCACATGTGATTTGATATCAATAATCAATAAGGGGCAGAACAAACAAAAAACAAAAGAAGTAGGAGAGGAGGCGCTAGATACTTAATGAACTGAAAATTTTGTTAAAAAATGGGAGAAGCTTATGAGGCCAGGCAGTAATGAGATGACCTGTTAGAACTATTGGAACTCAGGAAACTATATGGAATTATCTGGAAAATGACACTTAATAACTTCTGGATCCTTGTTAGATCTACTTCATTTTACATCATATCTGGGTTCTATTTAAAACATTTTCTAAATGAACTAGAGAAATATGCTATTTAACAAAAGCATTTATTAAAGCTTTTCATAAACTAATCCCCTGGCAGTATAAGCCAGACTTCTCCAAATTTTTTTATTGTACACATCTATTAGTTAATAAAAAAGTAATGCACAATGAGGGGGCGAGAAAGTAGGTTTAGAGTTGTGAGTACACAAAACACAGTTTATTACTGTATTATTATTTATTTGTTATTGGATTGTTACTATTATTAGCCTACATTTGCCCACCCCTGTGCTATATTTTCTTAATTCTAAAATGTACTTTTCTCAATTTTTTAAAATTTCCAAAGTTAGCATGCATTTCACACTTATAGTCAGATGGTTACTCTGCTTAATGATTTCAAGTTATGTGCCTTGATGGTTCTGTGCACATTCAGTTTAATTGCCATATACAAGTCTTCAAAATGGTTATCGTGTGATTGCACATTGAAATAAAAAGACATAGTGTGATCAGCCAAGCAGGAAAGCAGGGTGGCAGAGCTCAAATCCAGTATAAGTGAAGCCAACGTTTGTTTTGGAAGAATGGCTTCAATTCCATGTTTTCTTGTAAAGCAACAAAACATATTATTTATCCTAAGGAAGAAAGATATCCCCAAATAAATAAAGCTGTTCTATTAGTTTTTAAAAAAATTCTTATCAAATGCCAAGTAATGCAGTTGATGACAGTTAAAAAAGTGTCACTACCTCAGAGTAAAGAAACTTTAAAGCAACAGCTTTTATTGTGACCAATTATGTGTCTGTCATTCTGGACTCTTTAAAAAAACATGTGTCTTGGAATTTTATTTTCTAACAGCGTATTTTTTCCTTACCTAATTTTATGTAAAATGGTAATGTTATGACTAGTTTTATTTTGGAGTCTATATGACATATAAACTATGAATTGTGAGGAATGGTAATCAAATATTTATAAATGATATACATATAACACTTGCCTGTTTTATATTAACTTTTAAAATATGATTAATCAATTATTTATATAATATCTATATAAAAGTATTTTATGCGCACACACTCATATTTTCTTTCTGAGTGACCAATGGACGTCCTGTAGTGCATTACACATACACAGGAGAACATCAACATAATCAACTTCCCTTTCACAGGAAAGCTTTGTTAAGTAGTAATTCATTACATTTTACTAAATTATTAGGTTTGGATTTTTAATAAGAATCATGCAATATGTTATTATCTACATGCTTCCATGTACTGAATCCTGCGATGTTCTCCCCTCACCCTACATCCCATCTTGAAGCGTTAATGCACTACGTTTTGGGAATATCTGATAGTGAAAGCTCTCAGCTTTTGTTCTTTTTTAAATCACTGGAACATGGCCTAGGCCACATAAAACTGTTTTGCACAAGGTTATAACCCTTCCCAGATGGCTACTCATGGCCAATGGCTCACGTGGAAATACAAAGGCCTGACTAATGCTTCAATGTGCGACAACATCCAAGGGTCATCTCAGCGTCAGTGGTCCTTATAGGATGTAGACAAAGTCTTTAGTTGCTTCCACATTGTGGATCAGCCTGTCTCTGTGCTCAACCCTGCCTTTCTTACTTTCTTACTGGTGTCATCTCCCAAGAAATCTGCACACAACTCCCCATCCCAGAGTCTGGCTCCAGGCACCCAATCTAAGACACCATGTTTTATCCTAATTCTCACTGTGAAAAGAGCAGTTTATGGAGTTTTGAATAATAAATCATGTATAAATGTGTTAATTGATTTTATTTGTAATAGAAACCACAGTGCCTTGTTTATGGTAAGAGAATTAGAAAGTGGTATTATTAAGGGAAGCTGGTCTGTGATTAAAAAAGAAATAGCCTGATACATAATGACTCACACAATATAAGAGGATATTTTCTTCTCATGAAAGAATTGTGGGTCTTCTAATGATCATTTCAACATTTTTTTCATAGTATGCCTTCCTCATCTCCTAGTTCATTATTATAACATATCCTGGGGTATATAAGAATTGAAAAGAGGGTGGAAGATGCGTAATACTCACTTCTTTAAAGTTATAGCCTAAAAAATGTATTAATCACTTTAGTTCCCATTCCATTGGCCTGACTCAGTTACTTACCTGCAAGGGAGGCTGGGAAAAGTAGTCTAGGTGCGGCCCAGGAAGAAGGAGAAATGGATTTTTGATGAACTACCAGAGCCTTTGCTGTGCAAACCATTCTTAGAATGCAAAGGAACTTCCATGAAAGATGTTCAAGTAAATATATATTTACCTCAACTTACTCAGTCACAGCGAAAAGAAAAATGAACTGACCATAAAGAATAACATTCATTTTAAATTGAAATTCAAGAATTGGTACAACCTCATACCAGTGTTGGTTGTATACTTAGGTACCATACAATTTTCTAAATGCTAACAAAGGATTCTAGGATATAATATACACCTTCCCAGTATAAGCAGAAAGTGAAAATATACTCTAATCATCCACAAACAACTCTATCTTGAAAGGATGAGAACTAGGAATTTGTTCCAATAGTCCAGGAAACTATGAACTCTACTTGAAGTCCAAATAAATCCTAAATGGAATTTTGAAAATTAACAAAATAACTTTTCATTTAGAATAATAAATAGATGATACTAGCTAGTAAAATATTAAACATGAAATGTAATTAAGGAAAATTTGTCCTTCCATTTAAATGTACTGAAATTAATTAAAGCACTGCGGTGCTGCTATAATAGTTGGCAGAAAAATCAGCACTTAGTACAGTGACTGAGACATAGTAATTGTTTGAAAAATAGTTCTCCAGTAAACGAATGAATGAATTGATAAATAATAACTGATAAAACTATAAAAATATTTACATAATTATATGGCATTTCAAGTGAGTAAGGAAAATATGATCAATTCACTTAATATTGAGGGTATAATATGTTAATTACCTGGAAAAAATTAAGTCTGTGTTGTGTTTCCGAACATTTTATAACTCTTTTATTTTTATAAAATATATAAAATTATAGACTATGGAAAACACCAGAAATATTGTATTGTTCATCTTTATCACCTTATGTTGGAAGAAAATTGGTTTTAGAGAAGTTAAGTTTCTGTCAAAAAGGCCATTGAATTTAGAGAACCATAACCTGGATAACCAATTCAGTGTTCGTTCTATATTATACTTTCTTCTTTCTTTTTCTTTTGTAGTTGCTGGCTTTATTTTCCTTATTGATCACTAGAATGTCTTTGCTTTTTTAAATTTAATCTTTACTGTATTTTTCCCATTATGATTTAGTCCCCTTCCACCCCCGTGCCCCCAGCGATCACCACACTGTTGTCCATGTCCATGAATCCTTTTTCCTTTTTGCTCCATCCCTCTAGGAGATAGTTAAATATGCACTGGGCCTGCCGTGAAGCTCCAATTTAATTCCTTTACATTCTCATCCACAGAAACATGCGGAAAATGGAATTAGAAGGCAATCAAGCTTATAATCTTAAAATACAGATATTTCCTCTTTTCAAAAAATTCAAAGGAAAGTAATTCCACAGCAGTTCTTACCAGAGTGAGTGAGCCCTAGAGTTTAATAATATACTTTATCTTCCAAATGTCTAAATTCAATCTCATTTGCTATAGCTTGCACCTTTCTCTTATATTGTTCATGGAGTAGTTCGGGACAAGTTCCGCAGGGCTGACATTCATGGAACTTAATTTTCGTGAGAAGCTGGAGGTGACAAAGTGTGTACAGTTTTTTCAGGTACCATTAAATTAGTTTGGCTGCACTTTCAAGTTTATAAGAAATGGCACTGTCAAAGGAATAGACTGTATTCAGGTATTATATTGGTACAGGAAGGTTGAAATAATTTTCTGTAATGGTTGGCTTCGCCCTGGAACACCTTTGTTTCAGGGCTGAGGCATGCAAATAAGCTTGGTGCGCTGCTCAGCTCCCCTTCTCAGGCTGGTGCACTCATGGCCCAGCCTCTACTGAGTGTTTGCCAACAGCTCAGACTCACTTGTCTTCTGAGAATTGCCAGTTGGCCTGAAAAAAGAGTTTATCTGGAAAATGACACTATCTCCACCAAGGAGATACAGCTCATGACTGACTTCTTGGTGAACTCCTTGTCCACAAGGGGCATTGCATCGTTATTCATGCTTTAGGGCTCACCTGGAATCAGACTTACTGTGGGCTTCTGCTGAGCCTCATCTTTGTCCAGGCTCCTGCCACCTTGCTTCCCGTGCTCCCTTACATGTTTCTTTTTTCTTTTTTTTAAATATATTTCATTGATTATGCTATTACAGTTGTACATGTTTCACTTGAGTGCACTCCCTCACTAAATCACTTGCACAAGAATTTTCAAATCAGGCTCTGATTATAGGCGATAACTATTTAGGACAAGAAATTTCTTTGATTCCCACTGAGAAATTTTTTGCTTTGAACCAGTAATAAAAATGGTGCCCTTCTGTTTCTATTGTGTAATCATCTGTTGTCTATCAGCTCCTAACCAGTTTCCTAAATTTGTTCTCTGCTTTTATATGGAAATGTACACTTACGTCTTCACCCTACTTAGCTTACGACACTGTCTATTGGTTTAGCTACAGCGAGCCTGCCCACCGCCATTTATCGTACAGAACGAGGTTAAAGCCTAAGCACAGCTTCCTGACCCACTTCACATATGGCTGGAGGCAGAGAGGCGATCATAGCACCTGGCCACGTCAGCCCTGGAGTGTGTCTTTGCAGCCTGCTGGAATGGTGGTGCTGAACCAGGAAGCCACAGAAACAGAAATGCAGAAGCAGTCAGCCATTCACTCCTCCATTCAATCACGCATCCAGCAAGTGTGTGTTAGACACCTTCTGTTACCAAGAACTGTGCTACGGCTGGAAATACTGTGGCACCCCTGGCCTAACATACAAGGCTTGCCTTAAAAGAATTTCAATTCTATCTGAGGAAGTAAGAGAACTTAATTCAGTAATTGTAATAAATGCACTAGGTTCTGTGATAGTAAATGCAGAAGGTGATCACTAACACATAGCAGAATCATCTAGCTCAGCATCCGATGCATGTCTTCCTGGTGGAAGCAAGGCCCAAAGTGGGATATGAAATTTGAGTCACAGTGAGCAGGGGAAAGGAGAAAGTAGAGAGTGCGCTATAGGCAGAGACAGACCATGTATGAGGCCCAGAAAGAAAGGTGTCTGGGATATTGGAGGAAGTGGAGTGAGTGTGGCTGGACTGGGGGAAGGGAATGGGAGATGAGGCAGAGACTAGAAAGGAAAAGAAGGGAGAAATCAAAAGACCTCATGTTAACTTTGTAAAGTATATGATAGTCTAACCACCTTGTAAAGTATATGATAGTCTAACTAACTTGGTTAGTTTCTAACCACCCGAAACTAATACAAAGTAGTATTGAATGTGCACTGCAATTGAAAAATAACACTGAAAACAAACAAACACACAAAAAAAGGACCATATGCTATTTATAATTAAGAGAATACAATCATTCTCTCCCACTTCATCTCTGAGTCAGGTAGCATCAAACGCCTCCTCTTTCAGCAGTTACATAACTTTAAGAAAACAACATTACAGTTCACTGGAAGGTATGCATATTCACATTTTGGTCAGTGACAAAGCAAGTGCCTTGAAAAGCAGTAGCACTTTGGGGGTCTAAGTAGCTGTATGCCTTCTCTGTGACTCATCAACTGAACCATCTTTCAGAAACGTACTGCCCAAGTACTGCT
This sequence comes from Glossophaga mutica, assembly GCA_039655065.1. NCBI lineage: Eukaryota > Metazoa > Chordata > Mammalia > Chiroptera > Phyllostomidae > Glossophaga > Glossophaga mutica. Next base: position 144,886,336 of record CM077308.1, read on the forward strand.
GTGTCCTCCTAACAACTCACAGAGACACAGTCCTTCAACACTTACAAAGATCTTTACTCTTCCTGGGCCCAGGCCACACTTTTACTCTTAGCTGTTAGCACTAGTCCTTGTTGACTGGAGTGACACTTCCTATGAAGTTGGTCAGATAGGCTCTTTTGTCACAATCATGTAAGAGGACAGGGAAGTGAGGCCAAACGCCTGTAAATGACTTTGGTGAATTAACAGACCAAGAACAGCTTGGTTTCTAACACCATTCGGTCTCTCCATTGTGCCCAAAGCTGACTCTAAAGCTCAGCATACCTGGTCCTCAGCATACTGGGTCCGCCCTAGTTCCTTCGATGGAGTCTTCACAAAGTAGAGGGCTGGATTCAATGCTTAAAACTTTGTTTAAAGTAATTAGTTTCTGTAACCTGAGGCACGCTAAGTATGTCTATTTCCTGTTAGAGCTGAATGTTTCATGGAAAGAAGGATTTTTTTTTTTTAGTTGCCAAAGAAAGGGAAAAATAGGAGAATGTCATGATTTGTGAAGGTTTAGTTTTCAAATTTTCAAGTTTTCATCCTTTGAACTAATAGAGAAAAATCAATGAGTAGGTTTATTTCATGCATGTGTTCAAAGAGAAAATGAACGATGTTTTATTTTTGTTGTGTGTTTAATGGAAGTGCTGACCACGGGTTTACAGGACCACAACTGAATGATCAGGAACAGTAACTAACGCATTAAAAAGGCAGGTGGTGGGATCGCAGTTCAATTAAATTCTGCATGTTGGAGTGCCAAGCAAACATTTCACTTTCCAGTAGATGAAGTTGGTTTAGTTTTATTTTTCCTGATAGTGATAAAACCTTTTTGTAATTGTTGTTCATTCTCTGTAGGAAATTAAGGACATTACTTGAGAAAATGTTAAAAGGTCTCACGTTTTTTACATGTTGTATGGGAAAAAGTTTTTCCACATTGAGAGATATTTAGATATTGACTATTTAAATCTCTTTCCTTTGTGGTAGGAAATCACAAAGATTCGATCACGTCTGTGATGACACTTCTTCCGAGTAAAGAAAAGGAGCAGGGGTGTGACCAAGCACATGACCAGGGACATTGTTTTCAGTAGTCTAAAGAGGGCACACAGTCTGAAGACAGTTGTGAAACGTGAAACCTTCCTCAGAAGCCCTCCCGCATCTGTTGGCCACGCCCACTCTCCTGCCTTGTAGTCCTCATCCTTCATTACCGCTCTCCAGTCAATCCTGCATCTGTCTCTCTCTCTCAGACTCAGCCCTTCCAAATCCAGTCACCGCTGTTGAATTAGTGTCTCTCCCATACGGTGTTTGATTTTTTTAGTTCAAAGGTTTCTTTACTTTCACTCTTTAATTTATGTATTGTTTGGAAATTTTATAGTGAGAAGTTGAAAATACGTTTCCATTTTATGAACATGAGGTGTTGGTGGGTAAACTTTTCTGAAAGACTGAATTATAGCAAAAGATCAGTGGCAAAATTAACAGGGAAGAAGCTGCTTCATTATTCTGTTCCACCGCAATCCATTTTTCCCTGAGAGTGACAGAAGACACTTCTAACAGAGGGAATTTAATAACGGGGACCAGTTACATGGATGATTGAAGAGTTAAGAAGACAAATAGGGCTAGAAAGACAACATCACAATTAATAAGTCATTATTAAGTAACAGTAAAGAAAATATAGTGAATGATTTAAATAGGAAGTTTGCAAAAGACAATTTTAAGATGATACCATATTTCTTCTGAGGCATTTCTGGGAAAATTACCCTGCCTTTAATAGAAAATAAGAACCTAGAGGAAAACTTGGTTTAGAAGAAAAGCTAATATAGTGACTATGGGAAATTCCAGCAGACATTTTTAGTATTATTATTAGTAGTATTTTGCACATAGAAGATAATGGGTGAATGTGCTTTTATATTATGTGAGAAATATCATTAAAATATAATGGTTAAATCATATGTATAAATTTAATATTTATCAATAGTGTATAAATTACCAAGAGTATACATAGATAATAGACAAAAATTCATCTTCACTTTAATAATTGACTTCTAGTGACTTTTTCAGAGTGTCCCCCATTCCCCTGCTGAATTTTATAGTGTTACTTTTCCCCCACAGTGAGAGAAAACAAGAGAACTAGCCGGTCCACCCCACTGGTTTGAAAATTCCTTTGAGTGTGAGAATCATAGAAAACAGCAGTTTGTAAACAGTGTCTCCTCTAGGTCCATAAGAACATTTGCCAAGCTGGTGATGACTGCTATATCCCAATCAGCAGTTCCTCTGTGAACATCATGCCTTTTCTGGTTGCAAGCTCAGTCCACTCACCTGAGGACACAGAACAGGGGAAATGATATGGTGAATCCCTCTAAGACTGACTTCAAAGCAAGAATTTGGCAAATTACATTCTGATGGTGGGAAATTTGTATTTCCTCTTTGACTTCAGCTGCTACTGCTGCCGCCTTGCTCATTCCACTCCAAGCAGCTTGGCTTCCTTGCTGTCGTTGAAACGTGATATTGTGCTCCCATCTCAGAGCATTTCTACTTTGTCTTCTGCTTCCCTGAAATGCTTCATTGCAGTACCTCCACCTGTTTCACTCCTTCACCTTCTTCAAGACGCTACTTAGATGCAACTTTCTCAGCAAGACCTTTCCTGGCCACCCTTCATAAAATTGCAAGCTCCCAACCCTAAATTCTGTATTCTTCTCTTACTTATTTTTTCTCTGTAATATTATTTATCTTTCTTGTCCATCTTGCCCCACCAGAATTTAAAATTATGAAGAGGATATCTGGTGATTCCTTAGCATGTAGAACTTGTCTAGATGCTCAGTAAGTATTCCTTCAAAGAATAGATTTTGATGACCCCCAATCTAATTTCAGAATTCCAGTAGGAAGCTTTAATACATTACCAAAGTTCTTAAGGGAAGGGCCTCAATCTCTGTCTCTCGTTTGTTTAGGTTTTTACTTTGTAGGTCCACAGGTTTGGGCAAAAAGTAAATGTTTGTTAAATTTAAAGATAGTTATATTTCATAAAGCTTCTGGAAGGAGTGGCAATATTACATACATCTCATTTTAAGTATATTATCTTACAACAGCTTTTGAATCCTAGGCCTTTTGATTTTATGTAATAATTAATGAAATAGGACATATTTAACAGTGAATGATTTTGTAGGGAAGACATATTTGGGAAGAGAGTTAAGTCCTTTCCTGATAAGAGAATTAAGTATATTTACTTCCACTTCAAATAGTTCTACCATAGTCAGGCTAGGGACATTTATGCTAGAAAGTAACATTTATGCTAGAAAGTAACAGTATGAAAATACTATCCATTTCTGAGAAGAAGCATGGAGTGTGGGAGAAAATTCTGGCAAAATGATCACTTACTAACTTCAGCCAAAATCTTGATGGTTTAAGCCGAAAACAGAAATAGTTTAAAAAGGCATACCCCAGAATAGGAGACTTGAAAGTTGCTTTGGTTTAATCATAGAAAATTCACTGATCATCCTGATTTCCTGAGCTAAGCTCTTGCCTATTGGTGGTGTTCATGTGGAAACAGCATTGATGCGGCGATGCTTTAGGTTAGCTCTTGTTTCTGCTGCTTAAAGGTCTCTCCAGTGTTGAACTGTAGGGCTCCTCTTCGTCACGCTTTCTATGTATTTTTTTAGACATATTCGTCACATATGAATACTGATCTATAGCATGATCAAAGAGTGAGGGGGGCAGCATAAATTTGAAAAATCTCTTAGAAGCTGAGATAATAATATTAGGGAACAGTTAGTAGATTTTTTTCTTATTTGTAGGTCTATCTCTTTTATCCCTTATACTCTAAGTATACTCATTAACCATAATTCCTTTATCGTCATTGTGAACAAGGAGAAAGTGGGTTTTGAGTTTCTTAAATATAGGATTCAATTTGGGAAAAATAAAAAGCATATCTTGGATATTTTCATGAGACACCAGAATATAGTCTAGTGTTTTTCTAAGATCCTCTTTAACATAATATGACATTGCACCTATTTTCTCCTTTATGGGGTTTTTCTACTCAATACAAATATCATTTCCTTTGCCCTATTTTATTAGTAAACATTTGAATAGCAAATTTGTGAATATTAAAGCAGTCAAGAGTTTGAAAACACACACGGTTTGAAAACCCACACGGTAACGGGTTTTCTAAGTTCTCTTTCACTCTTGAAAATAATAAGCTAATACAAAGTAGGGATTACACATTCTCTAATGAGAATGCTTTGAGAGAAGCAGTGTTAAGCTTTCCTGTTTCATCTGAGTACTTAAAGTTTCTTAATATTTTCATGAACCAACTATATTTACTATAACCAACTTTTACTTCGGCTGAGGTCATTTTCTAACCAGGAGGTTTTTCCTAAGACTCTCACGTTGCTTTTCCATTTCACTGTTTACATTTTACAGTTGTAGTTGTGGGCATGTGTAACACAGACTATATTATTACATTGTGAATTAATTATTGTATTATTTGTTTGTATTACAACCGTGAACATACTTTCTCCCACTCTACGTATTTGTGCCAGTGGGAAATGGGAAAGCTGTGGCAGTTGTACAGGTCAGGACCAAGTCATAGGATTGTCTTAAAGAACAGCTGTAATTTTTAGACCTAACGATGAACCTCATTGCTCACATTTCCCCTGAGACTTTGTCATATGACTAAGAAAATCAGTTAAAATGGATTTAGTAGAATTCAGCTACAAATAACAGTTCAAACCAATGTAGATGAGAATACCTTAGTCCTTATTGATGAAAGAATTGTCTGTGGATCTAGCCTGGCCATGTAATTTTCTGTGCATTAAGAATAGATCTCTATAATATTACAGTGGAGAAACTAGACAAATACTATCTGAACCAGGTGATCAAGGTTAACATCAATCGTGATAAGTCATGTCGTTAGAATGTACCCTTGATAAGATGCGATGAGATTCTTTTTTACCTTTGGGTCTTCCTCTAGAAACCTATAACCTTTGTCTAACCATTAGACAAGCATTGAACAACCCCAAATTATAGGACATTCTATATAATGCCTGACCAGTACCCCTCAGCAATGTTAAAGTTATCAAAAACAAGGGGAGTCTGAGAAACTATTACAACCAAAGAAAGTCTTAAGTAAGGAGACATCATGACTTCAAGTAGTGTGGTATCCAGACTGGGACCCTGGAGCACAAATAGCACATTAGGTAAAAGCTAAGGCATCTAAATGGGCCTACACTTAATAAGAATAAGAATAATGTATCAATATCATTTAGTTAGTCATGACAAATGTAACATACTAACATAAGATGACAGTATAAGAATAGGAGAACTGGATGTGGAATTTATGGGAACTCTGTTCTATCTTTGTAACTTTTCCATAATTCTAAAACTATTGAAAAAATACATTGATAGAATTTTAAAATCTGTTTACTAATAAATATGAAATAAAGTGAAAATACAGAGTATTGGTTTTTCAGTCCCACTAATCATAAAGTGTTCAACAGTCGTGTGTGACTAGTGGCATTTGTATAGGACATCACAGATACTGAATATAATTTATCATCATGGGAGGGTGTATTGCACGGTGCCAAATTATAGAGATACCTCCTTGAATTCCTGACATTTGTTTTGAAGAAGTCATTTTGTATTTGTGGATTCTCTATTGCAAGTATATATTTTATTTTACTGAATTCTTCTCTTATCTATATTATCGTATTTTCTTTCTACTTCCCATGGGTTTATTTTCTTGTCTAATTTGTTTAGCTTCTTGTAAAGTAAAAATCGATTAATGTTCAAGTATCTTTAAAAATGTATGCATATAAAATATATATTTCACTATAAATATATACTATTAAAGACAACTTCAAGCAAACCACATTTGTATCATACAGGTGCCAGAAGGGGAAGAAAAAGAGCAAGATGAAGCAACAAGGAAAAATTACCACCCTTGGAGAAATAGTAAAATAGTAAAACATTCACTTTTAAATGTATATTTTTTTTATAAAAAACCTACTCATTGTGCATCAGATTGTCTCTTACCTTTGCAGTATACTGCTAGGTAAATATTAGGTCAGTTTTACTACGTGTATGAATCAGTCATATTTTGACTTCATTTTGGCCTTTTAATTTTAATATATGGCATATATAACACAAATATATCAACATATAAAACTAACTTCCAACCAATGAGGAGAGTTATCTTTTTAAACACAAATGATATTTAATTCCTTGGCAAACCATACAACATATCAAAACTTTGTTATGCAAAATAATTAAATTTGTCCATGTATCTATAAATGTAATGTTGTAGGACTTAGAATTGTAAATGTAAATCGCAAAACTCATAAGCCATAAAATCTTACCATTAACCCTAAAATTTACAAATTGGTTAACATTAGATTCAGTCTAGGCATTTCTTAAAATATATGTCAGATGATTTTTAATACTCAACTACTCGAAAGCTGAGTACCTTTCAAGGAAATGCATGTCAGAATCTGACAGCTGTGATTGTTAGAAATGTAGTTCTCATACGGAGTAAAATTAATTTATTCCTTCTTAGGCCATCTCACCTTTTAATTAGTACGCAGACAATTCCTGTATCTAAATCACCAGTCTTGTTCTCCCTAGAAATTCCAGGCTTGAATTTCAAGTTGTCTTTGTATCAGTTATACAGAGTAAACCCCTCTAAATCAACATGACTGTAATTATATCTAAATGTTCTTATGCTTCCCACATCTGCATTGTATTTTTCACACCCTCCCAATTACACTGGAAAAGATCTTTAATTTTGATCTCGACTTCACATCGTATAGTCAGTCTCTCAAAAATGTATATAGATTTTACATACAAAATATTACTTATATTTCCTTCTTATCATTTTCATTTCAACAGCCTCTGCAAGTCCTCACTATTTATCCTCCCCTTTTTCCTCCTCCTCCTTCTGCAGACTCTTGGATGCAAATAATTGTTTTGATCATAATCCCTAGTTCATGATATTCGCCATAATTACTCAAAGCATGAATCCCTTGCTTTTTAAATTCTAATGTAATGAATGAATACTGTGACAACATTCTGAACTCTAGAACTAGGAAATTAATAAATATGGTCTTCTCTCTGAACCTAAACCCTGTTCCCTCTTAATTCCCAATATACCAGCCTTCAGTTCTAGAATTATTTATGAGTGCTAATACTGGTATAGCAGTCTTCTTTATTTTTCTTTCAGAAATATCAAGAAGCTTCCTGCCCACTTACCCTTCTATATAGATTTGAAATAAAATCTCTATGTCATATTTCATGAAAAACATGGTAATACATTTTTATTACAGTATCATTGACTCATTGACTCATTAGGGAGTATTGCTATTTCTACAACTATAATCTTATTGATGAACATAGGATCTCTTTTCATTTGTTTGTCTTCTTTATAAAATTTTAGCAAGGGGTTATTTATTCTTTTATATATAGGTTTTGCATACATGTTGTTAGAGTATTCCCAAGAGTTTTTAAGTTTTTGCTTTTTATTACTGTAAATAGTATCTATTTTAAAAATAATATACATGTAGAAAATATACATGTCAAAAAGATGCAGCTTAATGATTTTAATCAAACACACTGTGCATCAAATCAAGAAAGATCATTAACTGATGTCTTTAAAAAATTACCTTTTTTATTTTTGTTGCCTGTTTTGTACAGCTATCCATTTCTCTACGGTGTTTTGTGATTGAGATAATGACTAAAGTTCTCAGAACAGAGCACCGGAAGGGAGAGAAGTTTATAATGACCCGAAGATTTTGAGGTGAAGACCCTCTGCAAAGACCTCAGAGCTTTAGCCACCTTTGGCCCCTCAGACTGTCATTTCCAAGGCATTGAGTTACATCAGCCTGTGGCAATCAGTGTTCACCTTGTTTGTTTCCAATTCCTCGGGGATCACTGTGTCCTTTGTTGCCTGAAGTGTGGCACTTGTAAACCCATTTCCACATATTTTGTCTGATTGTTTCAAGTGGGATGGTAATTATAGTTCCTATTACTCCTTTGGAGGGAACTTGATTTCTCCTTCTTATTTCCTAATTAAATCTCTTTTTCTATCTAATAAACCAAGGAGCACTTAAGCCAGAAGATAGAAAGTGTTGAACAGAATTCGAGTTGTAGAAATAAAAAGAAATGAGGGGACAAAGTCTAGAATAGATAGGATCTTCACTGAAATATGTTTTTGCTTTTTCAGCAATATTCTTTACTACTGGCATTAGCATTTGAAGAGATCATGAATAATTCATAATTTCTCTAAATGTGATATAAAACTATGTCAAGGCAACATATAAAGTGATACTTGTAAAAATATTAGAAATATTAGATGTATTTACAACAGATATGAAAGAATAACAAATAAGCTGAGTCCCAAAAGGTTTTACTCATGTTGTTTTCTTATTTCTGTTGATCCTGAATTTCACATCTCCAAATCCTACTCAATCTTAGATTAGTTTAAGTCTCTCCATTACAAGAAAACCTTCCAAATGGTTTTAAGCCTTTAAAAGTTGTAACATTTATAAGTTCAAAAACAAACTTCAGTTTTTTATATTATTTTATTATGTACTGTCACTTTCTTTATAGCTTAGAATCTTATTACAATAGAAATTAACTGCTCTCTCCACATTGTTGGGTGTCTGCATACCCTTCTTTTATTTCTTTATAGCTCTTCTGTTAATTTACTGGGTATCTTTGCAATCATGCTGTTTTGCTTATTACAAGCTGTATGTAATGACTGTTTAGTTCAGGTTTTAAATTCCAATCTGCCAAATTAGTTTGTCATAGCCAAAGGATGTGGCTTGTACGTATTTTTAAAAAATTTGTTTATTGTTACTAAAGGCTGCTTGTGAAAGGCCAGTAATCGGAGTTCTAAGTCAAATACAGAGTAAGGAATTCTAGTAACAAAAATCTGAGTCCTTCGATGGAGCCAATCAAGTGAAAGAGAAGCAAAAGGAGGATGTCAAGTGTTACAAGCAGGAAGAGATTTGTAGCAGAGATATCTAACCAGTCAGAACAAACTGAAATCTGATGGAAGCGAGAGTATAAAGAAAGGCAAAGACGGTTGTTTTGACCTATCCAACTCTTTAGTCCACTGGAAAATTTCTTGGATAGCATATTGTAGAGGTCAAGATTCCCCCCCAATATGAATATTCAATTGAGTCAGCATCTTTTTATTAAAATAAGCCTGATTTCTCTGTTTTGTAGAATAATTCCATTGCCATTCATTAGATGATCCTTTATGTGTAGGTCTGTTTCCAGCTTCCATTGTGTTTTACTTGTCTACCTCTGAAAGTTTATAGGTGTATATCCTTCGAATTAAATTGCTAACTTCCACCAAAGATAAACTCTTAATATTGTGATTGGGCTTTAATTGCATCTATAGATCAATTTGATATTGATCTATATCAAATATAGATATATTCCTGTATCAAATGTAGAGGGGAATTGGTATTATTACCCTAGTGAGTTTTCCTTTTGAAAATGGTTTATAATTCCATTTAAGTCTTCTTTGTTTTTGCTTTAGAATTGGTCATTTTCTGCGCAAAAATGCTTTTCATGTTACTACCAGAACAATTTCAATCTTTTAAATTATCCTTTTAATGTTCTTAGTGAAGGCTTGTTCAATTTTCACACTTTAATTATATTGTTTAATGCTGAAGTTTTAAAGAACATTTGCATACTCCCAGGAAGTTCCTTTGTGACTCTTTTCAGTTAAGCTTGAACCTCAAGCTCAACCAGACAAAATGTTTTCTTAAATTTTCTATTATCCTATAATAATTTTGTCTATTCTCAAACTTTATAAATGGAATAATACAATGGGTACTGTGTTGTTTTTGGCTTCTTAATTCAACACAATACTTTGAGAATCAATCATGCTGTTGTATTAGAAATCCAGCTTCCCAAAGTGGTTGATTATTTCACATTATTTCATCAGTAAGTACTCGAGTTCAAGTGGCTCCATATTCTTGTCAACGCTTGGTATTTACCAGTCTTTTATTTTTGGTGAGTGTATGTTATTATCTCCTTGTGGTTTTTTTGTTTAATTACCTCATGACTGATGATTTAGATCGCCTTTTTATATGGTAATTTTTCTCCCAAATATCTTTTGTAAGGGTCCCCTTCAAGACTTTAAACACTTTTTACTTGTCTTTTCTTCGTTTCTTTCTCTTTTTTTGTAGCAAAGAGAGCTACCATTTTAGAGTTCTTCATGTATTCTAGATACAAGTCCTTTGGAAGAAATATGTATCATACATATTTTTCCAGTCTGTGGCTTCCTTTTCTACTTTCTTAACATTTTTTTCCTCCTGTTTTTTCCTTTATTTTTATTTTACAGTAATTACAGATTTACCAGAAGTTCCAAAAGTTTATGGGCAGGTTTCTTGTACCTTTCCCCCAATATTTTCCAGTATTAGCAGCTTTTATAACTATAGGACATTATTGAAACCTGGACAAAGATTTCGGTCTGATAGACCAATGGTTATGCCTCTTCCCCTTTGGACAGTGTATTTTTCACAGACCCAGGTTTTTGAAGAAATTCTTCAAATATTTTTTTTCTTGACAGTGGAGAGAAAAATAATTTCTTTATATTATTTTGCCAAAATGTGTGTAAACAAGATATGGCTATTCATTAAACTATTTTTCAGATATTTTTCTTTCTATTTCTACATAGTGCATTATATTATATTTGAAATGCATTATATGAAGATATTGAACATAGATATTTATTAATAACTACTAATGCTGTGGCTACAGAAATCTTTTTTCCATTTTAACTTTTTTTAGATTTAAAAAAAATTTTAATTGTTGTTCTTGTATAGTTTTCTTCTTTTACTCCCATCCCAGCCCACCATGCCAGCCCTCCCTACCTCCCTCCCATTTCCACCCCCCACTAGTTTTTGTCCATGTGTCCTTTATACTTGTTGCTCTAAACCCTTCCCCTTTTCCCCTGAAATTCCCTCCCCTCTCCCCTCTGGTCACTGTCAGCCTGTTCTCAATTTCAGTGTCTTTGGTTTGAAAATATTGAAGGGGAAATGGAATGATTTTTCCTTTTCTTACAGAATATGCACCTATCAAAAGCATAATTTTTAGAGAAAAATTAATTTTGGTGTTGTCATAGGCTTTAAATTCTTGTGATTCTAATTTATATCAGCAAGAAGGCTGCTCTGTTGGAGTAGGAATTCAATGAACAATGCATGTACTTTGATGTCGGACTGAACCCTGCCTTAGTTTCTTGAGACTTTTGGGAAAATCCCCGAATCCGATATGCTTCACTTTGAAAGAGTTACTGTCTCCAAGGGGATTTATGAAAAACAGACTTCTGGAAATGGGTCTAACAAAAAGCAATGCACAGGGATGACAGATGACACCCAGCAGGTGGCCCAGATTGACGCCAGTGGAAGCCCTTGGAAAGCAATCATGGTGAGCTGCTCTTGTCATTCATTTCCAGGTATTATTGAGGAGAACTTTGAAAACCCCCAAATGGAAAAGTCTCTGAACCCTGAAGCCCTGGAAAAGTCAACTTTAAATATTTATTTTTTAGAAGTAGTTTACATTTTTGTCAACCCAAATTCATACAAAATCCCAAATTTAGAAAATTACCAAACACATCAGTTTTCACAGTGGGAAGGGGAGGTCCTGCAATGCAACTTTTCAGCTCCTAGAATCCACTTCGTGGCCTCTTCTTGGAGATCCAGTGTAGGCAGATACAAAATAAATATAAAAATAACTTTCTGGAGGCTACTACTTACGGATCGCTTCCATGTATGCATTGTTTCTTTGTGTCTGTCAGATTGAGCTACTTGAATATCACCTATAGCTTTTCATCGTGAGATTTTATTGTAATTAACAGATATGCCCAGTGAGCAATCACAAGTGTGGGGAGACCCAGCAAAGCAGCCTCTGCAACAGTGCATGTTAAACACCCTTTGTGCAATAACAATGCAATATCAGTGTGCTCCTGCTGCACTCGTGACCTGTGGAAAGCAGCCCTGGAGCCATACTCTCCCAAGAGTTCTTCCAGTGATAAGGACTACGCTTGCTTTATTTCGGTCTCAGAGTCACTTGATTATATTTCACTTTTTAAAAGTGTCATATTCTTTCCTGAAATAGAGATCTCTGATTTATTCCTATTATTTTTCCTACTATGTAAATATTTGAGAGCATGATTCCTGGTAGTACCTACAACTCTCTTGTGTATGGCAGGTACTGAATGAATGTTTATAGGGGTAAGGAGCTGGGAACTGGAGCCAGAAATGCTGGGTTTGAATACAGCTGCTGTGTAAGTCAGCTACCTAACTTTGGTCAAGTCAATCCACTTCTTGACATTTGAGGCCCTACATAGCTACAGGAGAATAATTCCAAACTAGGAGTGGAGAAAGAGGTTGTGAGGATTAGAAATAATTTTTTACAAAGCATCTAGTATATTATCTGGCATATAGTAGCTTTATTATTATCTGAAATAATAATTGCTTTATTTTTTTAATGAATATTATTGAGGTTGTTGTTGAATCAACGCCTACCCAATTCAATTTAATAAATGTTACTAGCCTATTGGAAGAATTTTTAATCATAGTTAGACTTGAGAGGTTTGAGCAAGAGTAATTTCTTTACAATTTGGCTAACTGTATTTGTGCAAGAGAAAAACAGTAATACATGCCAGAGCACTAAAAAAATTTAATTCCATGAACCCTTAGGAATATTTCAAAGGTATGAACTAACACAGCTATAGGTAGTGTCATTAATCCTGAGGTTATTAGCTCCCCTGTATTAAATAACATAGGGGTAAAACACAATACCTAAATTCTCAAAAATAAGCCACGTTTTACAAATGATTGGAATTATCTTATAATATTAGATAAATGTTAATTCCAACCTTTTATTTTGTTTTATCATTTCCCTAAAATGGTAGCTAAACTTTATGCTTGATCCTGTAATGTGTTAAAGCATATTACGAGTAATTGTGCCCCCTACACTGTTATAACAATAACTTGAAGGTGACCTGTCAGTCATGCATTGACACAGACATTAGTGGATACAGCCTAAGGAAAGAAGCATTCAAGCAGCGACAACATGACATTGCTAAGCTGTCAGAGGACACAGGATCCAGCTGTCAACCTGATAGGAATACTTAGAGATGTGCAACATAATTAAACCTTCCAAGCTATGGAAATCTACCAAATACAACATATTCTGAAATTTTGCATCACCTGGAGCTTTGAGGAGTACAGCTTTTATTTAATTATCTGCACTATTTAGTTTAACACATATTAAGAAAGATTGTTCTTCAGAACAGAATGCTCTACCACTATTCTATCAATGTCCTTTCACTGTCCAGACTCTGAGCCATCAATCTACTCCCCTTAAGTTTAATTAATATGAGGTGCTTCAGAGAAAATTCAAATTCAGCCATTGACCTTGGTAGTGGATCCTAGCTTCACATGCCAATCTGTAAAAGATAGAAAAACTGAAACGAAGTTCCCATATTGACAGTTGTTCTGTAAGTTACATGGTTTGTGTCATACGGTGTACGTCATTTCAGGGTATGCTAGCTGCTTAAATTTAAGTTCAGTTCTACAGCTCAAGCAATCCACAGCAGTACTCCAGTTTTCTTCTGGCTCTCATGAGGCCTGTCAAACCAAGTGCAATTTGTTCTTGGTTTAGGAAAAGGGCTTGATTTTATAAGAATTGCCATTTCCTCCTACTCACTTTGCCCCATTCACAGAACAGCTGTTAGCAACAGAATATGTGGGGATTTTTGGTATTAGAGCATAATAAACAACATCATTCCTTACCAAAAGAGAAAGTGGTGGTGTAAGAAGTCCCAATCCCAAAACAGTTTGCAAAGTGTGGCAGGATATTCTTTAAACGCGACACACTCTGAATGGTCACTGGCCAACCTATGGGGAAGGTTGACATTCCCAATAATGAATATGGAGACAATAGCCACAAAAATGACAGAATCAGGCTTCAATATATCCTGGTTTTGACAAAGAAAATAGATGGGAAAATCCAGAGAAATCAGATTTAAAACATGACAGCAAATCCAATGAGACTTTGAAGTAATTGATTTTCTTAACTTGGGATTTTGTAAAATTTTAGCATTGAAGGAGAAAGTAAGTAAATCTCATGTGTATACTAACTGTAGCAGTGGGAAAATGACTGAGATCGAGAGAAGCAGAGTTGGGTAGGGACGGCTGGCTCAGTGGTGCAGGCTGTAAGGAGCGACGGGCAAGATGAACCCAGCAAAGGTGCATGAAGGAGACAGGGATGAAAATGATGGCTGATTTAGAGCAGCATGTAAGTTCATAATTAACATTATCTGGGATATAGTATGAATATAAAATTTATGTTAACAAGTAAATGTGATTCTCATTGAAAAAAGATTATAGAGTTAAAAATGCAGTAAGAAGGGAGTGGAATCAAATTCAAAGTAAATATTTTGCTAAGCAAAATTGTAGAGGGATGTACTGTCATGGAATACAGTGGATCCCAACTTGGAAATAACTTCGCCCAGCTGAAAGAGAATAGGGATTAGGATAAGGAGTTTAATACTACTCTGGATAATGAAATGTGGATGTAGACAAGCCAGTTTATTACCTTTGAATATAATATAACCATATCTGCTCTTCTTAATTAAAAAATATTAAGGAACACTAATTACACATCCAGAGCTATATATATTAAGTTCTGGGGGTTAGGCGAGTTTGTTGGTGACTCATGAGAACAAAGGAAATAAGGAATCAAAAGATACTGTTTGTCAAATGGTTGGGGAACACACACCAAACACACAAAGGACCCTAAGAATTAAGTAAGATAATGCTTGCTCATGCCTAGTGTTATGGAACTAATCTTTCTATATCTAAGGAGTGATTTTAGGATGAAATTAAACACTATTCTTTTTAACCAAAATGGTTAAATGTATATCTGAAGTGAACGTGGATCCAAAAAGAGCTAAGCTAATTTCCATACCTCCAACAGCTGTGTGAGCTAATGTAGGTCATTTATCTCTCTAAGCTTTTATTTCTGATCTATGAAACAAAAATCCTATCCTTCCTTTTAGAGTTGTTTTTTACTTTAATAAGTTAGTGCACTTAAAACTTTAGCACTATGCCTGACACCTAGTAGATATTAAATAAATGCCACTATTTTTAATTCACTAGTGGAGTTACAGTATTAAAAATGGAATAAAACAAGTATAACCAGAGACAGTGAAATTAAGAACAAACTGACAGTAACCAGAGGGGAGGTGGGAGGGGATAATGGAGGGAAAGGGGGAAGGGTTTTCAGGAACATGTATATAGGACACATGGACAAAACCGAAGGTGGGTAGGATCAAGGGTGGAAGTGGGGATGGCTGGGGTGGGGGTGGGTGATGGGGGAAAAATGGAGACAACTGTACTTGAACAACATTAAAAAATGTGGAAAAAATATAATGACAAAAAACCAAGTAATATGCCCATCTTATATTCATGAAGTATTGAATCCTTTCATTCTTTGACCTTGTTTGATCCAATGGATACATATGGTAAAAAACTCACACTAAGCAAGGCAGAGAAAAGTAAAGGCGCTTGCCATAGATTCATATAAAAACCCATGGTTTTCAGTGAACAACTTGGTATGCCATGATTGAAATATGTTATATGATAATTTATTACCTAAAGCTACAATTAAATCAAGTAAGTTTTCCATTTTATCTTATTTTAGTTAAACAGTTGTGCTCAAGGGAAACTTCTACCTTTATAAACATCTCACTTCCATGTGTTTTCAACTATCCTACATTTCTTTCTAAGTAGCAATGAAATTGACACAAGATTATAAGGTTGCATGGATCATTTAATGCCATTTTGACACTCTGATTTTCTAGTTTTTATTCCTGTGTGTGTATATGAATACACACATATATATGTATTTATGTTCTTGTGTATGTATACAATGAGGTCTGTCTGGAAAAATTCCAGCCATTGTTAATATAACAAGAAAGGTTTACATGACATTGATGTAACCTGGCAGCCAGAGAGAGTGGACTAGAATGCACATGAATGAACAATGATGACTTGACTTTACTAGTCAGAAGAGGCAGTAGACACCACTGAGTGAACATGTGTACTGTGTGGCCATCACATTCAAAATTACTGAGCAAGTAAAGCAATGAATCTGCATAAAATTTTGTATGAAGCTTGAACATTCCTCCATGGAAACTATTTGGATGATTCAGAAGGCCACCGCTATGGGCAACTGGTGATAGGCAACTTCATCACAACAACGTGCCTGCTCAGGCATCATGTGTCATGCAGTTTTTTTGGCAAAACATCAAATCCCCCAGGTGACTCAGAATGCTTACAGCCCATATTTGGCACCCTGTGACTTCTGGCTTTTCCCAAAACTAAAATCATCTTTGAAAGGGAAGAGATTTCAAACTATCAATGATTCAGGAAAATACGATGAGACAGCTGATGGCAATTGGGAGAACTGTGTGAGGTCCTAAAGTGCCTACTTTGAAGGGGACTGAGGTGTCATTGTCCTATGTACAGTGTTTCTTGCATCTTGTATCTTCTTCAATAAATATCTCTTTTTCATGTTACATGGCTGGATACCTTCTGGACAGACCTCACACATATTCACTATGATATGCTACTAAACATAACAATGAAAATGCTATACTAACTCATGGTTTCAAATATTCAAATACTACAGTGGTCAGCAAATATTGCCTTAAAAGGTCAGATATTAAATATATTTTACTTTGCTGGCCATATAGTCACCAACTACCCAAATCTGTCATTGTAGCACAAAAGTAGTCATAGAGAAAACACAAATGAATGGCGTGGCTGCTGTATTCCAATAAAACTTCCTTTATGAAATCAAGCAGCCAGCCACATATTTGTTGAATCCTGAGATAGACTACCATAGCTTATTTGGTACTTTTGAAAATAAAGTACACATTATGAAAATTTACATCACATATCTGAAATATGTTACTTTTTTATGCTCTATCATTATTTAATTATAGTTAAGTAAAACAGCTAATTTCTGTTCCTACATATTTTCATTTGTTTATGTATTTATTAAACAAATACCCATTAATAACAATCAAGTGCCAAATACTGACTGCGCCAAGACAACAAAGATGAATAAAGGGTAATCCCTTTCCAAAGTAGAAACAAAAACATGGTTTTTTTGGTGATATATTTGTACTTACAAGTAATAAAACTAAGAGTAACATTACTGATCTATAAATGAATTAATAGGCTTTCAAAGTCTACAGCTATGGTCAACTGCAATAATTTCATAATATTTGGCATTTCCCCACTATCAGGAGGTATAATCTATTTCTCCACCCTATGAATCCACACTTGGCCGTGATTTTCTCTAATCACAGTACATTGGCAAAAGTGGTGTCAGCAGAGGCTTCAGATGAATTGGGATTTGTGCTTTCTGGCTGCTCCTTTGGACCCAGAGACCACCATGTGAAGAAGCCCAGGACAGCCTTCTGGAGGATAAGAGCTCATATGGAGCAGAAATGAACCATTACAGCTGAGACTCCCTAGATTAACCAGTCTGCCAACAACAGATGTATGAGCCAGACCATTCTAAGTTATCCAGCCCCAGCTGAGACTCCTGTTAAAATAGGAAACAGACACTGCAATGAAAATTTGCCCTAACTTAAAATGTGTGACATTTAAAAAATATGCCATATACCATATGCCGCATTGGTTTTTATTACTGTAGTACAGTAGTCCTCCCTTATCTGAGGTTTCACTTTCCACAGTTTCAGTTACTTGTGGTCAACGGCAGTCTGAAAATATTAAGTGGAAAATTCCAGAAATAAACAATGTACAAGTTTTAAGTTGCACCCCATCCTGAGTAGCATCATGAAATCTCATGCAGTCCCTCTCTATCTTGTCTGGGACGTGAATCATCCCTTTCCTCAGCATCTCCTCGCTGTATGAAGCGACTACCTATTAGTCACTCCACTGTCTTCTCTGTTAGCTTGCCATGGTGTTGCAGTGCTTGTGTTCAAGTAACCTTTAGAGTAGCCTAACAGTGCATCCTGATACCCATGTCATTCGTTGCATCCCAAAGGCAGCGTATCAGCCCACGTCATAACCAAACAGGGGAGTACAGTACCATAAGATATTTGAGAGAGAGAGACTGTATTCACATAACTTTTATTACATTGTATTATTGTTCTATTTAGTATTAGTTATTGTTAATCTCTTTTTGTGCCTAATTTATAAATTAAAATTTATCATAGGTATTATGTATATTTATACAAATGAGAAAGAGAAGGTGTTGAGAGTTCACAACAGTAGGGATCCTTCAGTTTCTGATAGAGGTCTGTTTTCAAGGGAAAAAACAGTAAAGGAAGAAAGAAATGCACTGAAATGAACTTTTACCTCAAATTAAAATATATACAGTTAAAAATATGATGCTTCTCAACTTTCACTTCAGTTAAAACATAAAGAATATCCAAACAAATGTGACAGATCCACAACTTTTAAGCTACCTCCAAAACTGAACATGAAACTGAATGTCAGGGACCTCAAAGTTTATGAGTGTTATTCTACTATGGCCACTGTACCAGCTTTCTCCATAGCAGATGTCCTCAGTACTTAGTAGCTTACAATGATGAGTTAGTATTTCTTATGACCCTATCAGTTAGAAAGGTGATTCCTTGCTGGATTCACCTGGGGTGATGCAGCTGCATTCAGCGGGAAGGTCAGCTGGTTTGGGACATCCAAAATGGCCCCACTTTCATATTTGGGGCTCATTATTTCTCTAATAAACCTCTTGTACTGCATTAGGCTGTATTGGCCCCTTGTATGTTAGTTTCAGTGTCCTGTTTCAAGCAGATGAGGCAGGAAGGCTCCTTAAGACCTATGCTAGGAACTCATGCACTGTTACTTATGTCATACTATTCTGTTGGTCAAAATGAGTGACGTGGGCAGCCCAGGAAATGGAAGGCAGAGAAATACACTCCAACCTTTGGATGGGAGAAGTAGCAGTATGAATAGAGAGGGACAAGACTACCCAGATGGGAGGAAGTGATTAAAGAATCTATGAATACAAAGTTTATGGCATAACTATTACTAACTATGCTTATGTTGAAACGTAGACAAAAGAATACCATCATGGGTTACGTTTGCTAACTTTCCATGATGGCTGAGCACAACATTACTTAACAGGTGTTCTGGGAGGTGGGGAGTGCATTTTTTTCTGAGATATTCCCAGAAAAAGCACAAAAACTGTTCTTTTCCACACTGAGGTAGAGAAAAACTACATATTATATTCCACTCAGAAATTATGATTCTTGGCATGATAAAGGCTCTCAACTGAAAGCTTGAGGCAGGGAATTTTTGGACTTTCTGCTTCTCAGCTTCTGAGGTGTTGAACTTGTTACTGGCAGCCCTTATCCTTAATGTATTCTGACAAAAGAAGAGTTCTGGTTTGAAAATTGCTGAGATAGATGAATGGGAAATTCTTTCAACACTAGAGAAAGAGTTTAGCAGGTACAATTAATATCATCCTGGTTAATAATTAAGAAAATATCAGGTGCCAATAATTATAGACATAACTGTAGGTTATAGAAGCATACATTTTTTTACTCTGTTTCCTGCTAGAATGGAGATAGCCTCCCCCTACGTTCATTTCATCACTTATTCTAGGTATTTGAATAAGGTGATTGTCGAGGACTCAATGAGTTAAAAGACCCTGCTATTACAAAATTCTTGAACCAGCTTTGAGGCAGCATGTATAACAATTAGTAGTACCAAACTATTATTCTAAATTTGTAAAACATTCCATTTAAATAGGGAAGAGACATCTATTCCTCAGTAACATTCCCCATAGGCTCTTCTAAAATGTGCATATCCACAGTGAATTTTAAAAGGATTGCAATTCATTAAAATAAGACATTTTCTTATGCCAATTTTCACAGCAGTATCACAGCCATTATTTCCATTTGTACACATTAAATACCTGTGACATGAAATAACATTCAATACCTGTGATATGAAGTGACAGAAATGTGAGTTCAGTAATGGAGTAAATTTATTAGAGCAGATGGCACCTATAATGCTATCTAAATGCAAGTATACATGGATGACTGCTCAGCCCTCCATAAACTTAACAAGTGAGTGCATATAACCACATCTTGCATTTTGTAGCCCATTTAAGAGTTTGAATACTAAGGGACTATGTAGCGTGTAGTAATAAAAGAGTGGCAGGCCCTTGTATTTTTTCTTAACTTTTGAGAAAACTTTTATTACTTTCAGTAAGTTTCAAAAATTGGATATCTTTTATAATACAGCCACACAGTTTAAGATATATTTTCCCACTAAATAAATAATTTAGTAATAAAGTAAAATGAATTTAGTAATAAGATAAAATGAAGCCTGTTACCTTAGCAATATTACAAGATCCAGGTTGCATTTAGAATGCCTTTGAAGGGCTCCAGAGTAGAAAGATACCAGTTCATTTCTAGATGACATTAGATCATCTGAATTATCTTTCCTGCTTTCTACATTGATGATCTATTGTCCTTGATTTTTTTTTTTTTTGTTTAGTCGGAATGATATGAGATAATGTAAGGATAATGTAATTTACCCTAGTGAGTGTAATATATGTCATATAATTTCAGAATTAATGTTTTCCATTGAAAGGGTATATTTGCAAGAAGTTTAAATGGTATGATTGTGTAGTAAATGTATCATGTTTTAGGCAATACACAAGATAAGAATGAAAAGGGGAAGTTAAAAAGGAAAGAACTTAAAATAAACTCTGGCCATTGTGCAATAACTGGGACCTATTTTCCCCTACCTTAAAAAAAAAGACACTGGGAAAAATACATGAAAGTGTTAGGTTCAGACACTGGACAAGAGTCAGTACAGCACAGTGATTCCTGGGCTAAGGGAAAGAGACACGGTGAGCCCTTTGATTTTCCATTTCTCTTCTGCTCAAGTTTCTGGGCCACAGAACAGGGAGACTGAGTTGAAAAGAGGGGGAGGCAAAAGGAGTGAAAATTTAATCAAAAGAAAGCAGGAGCAACTAGATTAATAACAGGTAAAGTAGACTCCAGGTGGGTTGATAGGTAGACAGCAGTATGAATAAATTTAAAATACGCTATAAAGCAAGTATACAAAATAATAGTCCCTTTAAAATTTCTTATAATACTGGCTTGGTGATAGACTCCTTTAGCTTTTTGTTGTCTGGAAGAAATTAATATCTATTAAAAATAAAGACAATACAATTTTTTTGTAGATATGCAAAAGGTAAAAGAATTTATCACTAGCAGACCATTTGTATGGGAAATTTTAAAGGAAGTCTTTCAGCAAAAAGAAAAATTATGCCAAATAGAAATATGGGTTTATACAAAGAAATGAAGAAAAGTGGAAATGGGTACTTATAAAAGATAATTTTTATCCTTTAAAATCCCTTTAAGATATAATCGACTATTTTATGGCAAAAAGTTATATTGTGTGGTTTAGAATATATGTAGAAATAAAATATGTGACTCTAATGGCACAAAGGTTAAGAGGGGAGAAATGGTAGTATACTCACAATGCACACTGTAGTATGGGTGAAGAGTTACAATATTTTCAAATGTAATATTGATAAGTATACATATTGCATGATTCCCTTTATTTAAAATATTCTAGATAATGCCAAAAAAAAATCTATGACAGATCAACAATTGCCTCGGGGATGGGATGACATAGAAAAGGAGGAATCTATTTCAAAGGGGCAGAGGAAAATACTTGGAGTTGGTGGAATTTATTTATCTATCTATTTATTTATTTATTTACTCCCATCACCATTTATCCCTCCTACACCCTCTTCCCCCTCTGCCCAACCCCTCGCCCCCGCAATCACCACACTGATGGATATATTTAATGTGTTAATTATGTAAATGATTTTACAGGTTTATACACACTTTAAATATGATAAAATCATACACTTTGAATACATATTATTTATTACATATCAATTATATTCCGATCAAGTTATTAATACAAAGTAAAATAGAACAAAATAAAACACAAGAAGTTTAAATTATCACAGGACATTAATCATTTTCCATTTGAGAAGTTTGAAAAAGCTAGTTCCCTCTTTTAAAAATGTTTCAGATTTGAGCATGTACTATGTGTCAGGCTGTTAGTATTGAGAGCATTGTATAGAGGAGGTTCTTTCATGCCTATGACACACATGTCAGGAAATTCATACTCATTTCACACAAGGGAAAGCAGAAGTTGGGGAAGCTGTGTAAGCTGTGCAGAGTCCTAGAATGAGTGGTTTTGGGGGCTGAAATCCAAACTCATGCCATCTGATTCCAGGATTCATATTATTTACCACCTCTTTTATCCTACAAACATTGGTATTTTTCTATAATATCAATGTTAAAATGAATATTGGGGCATTTTTTTCCTTAAAACAAGGATCAAATTTACATCTTTCAGTTTTTTGGTGTTTTTTCTTTTTCTTCCTACAAGCCCACCCCTCACTGGAATTGTTTTTAAGCCCTGAGCAGTTTGGAACCAGAAAAGAGCATTGGTCATTCTAACTTCATCTTTGTTTCTGTGTTAATAGCTCAATATTCATAAATTTCCATTTGTTTTTATTTGTTTAGGTCTTCTGAGGGGCTTACCAAAGTTTCTCATCTGGCCATTATCATTTGGTATAGAGATCATACATTGAAAATATATACAATTAATTTGATTATTCATACAAGTGGTTCCTTAAATATGGTAGTTCTGTTGTTCCTTAAGTAATTTTCTTGTGGGCCTGGAAATTATACACTAAAAATGTTGAATATGGAACATATTAAAATACTTAAAAAATGAATACAGGCTTCTAATCTGGGCCCCACTGTGTTCTTCATTTTTCTGATTGTGACATAGTATTTGGAAATGAAGTATACATATAATAAAAATAATCCACTTGATTTACGCTGAAATAAAAGGAGGCTAAGTTGAAAGAACGGTTTGCCTCCCAGAAAGTTCTGTCTTTGCAGCTAATGCTTTTTGTTGTGTAGTAAGAGCCATTGCATCAGTTTTTCAGGCTTACAACCTTGTAGTCACCTTTCTCATCCTTTCCTCTCATGGATATTCATATTAAGTGTTTTTATTTATCTCATTAAAGCTTTAGCTCAATTTGTTTCCTATTCCTCCTTTCATCCTGTCCCTCGTGGAAGCATGAAGTGACTGCGGGAGTCTTTTCTCTGACATAATTTCATTGTCTTCACTCATATCCTGCTGACCATTTCCAGTACAAGCATCCTAAGACACACTAGTGTCCTTAGGTTACCCAGTTCTTCAAGATCTTAGAATAACCCTGTCATTCTATATCCTTTCTGAACTTTATAACATCCCCCAGCCCTGTGCCCTCCCACTACACAGTATCATTTGAAATTTTACATATCCACTTCCATCTTTAACATATGATGTATCTACTCCCAGGCCCCTGTCTGATCTTAACCCTCCTTTCCAAAAAAGGAATTCCATCTACCTTAGGAATACCTGAATTGTATCCTTTACTTTTATACTGAAATCAAACTCTACTTGCTTCATGGATTCTATTCTGAATCCTCCAAATCACATTCATACCCTCCCTTTGGGAATACATGTGATGTTTATATTCAGCACTTAATATTTAGCTCTTGTTTGTTGGTTTTAAGTAAGCTCATAAGATTATAAACACTTTCAAAGAAAGATATACTTCCTTTGCATGAACTAAAGTTTAAGGCAGTTGGAATATCTTAAAGTATTTACTAGCTTTTTTAATCACATCATAGATTCATTACTAGGTTATAAGGAGTCTCCTGGGCTCTAGGAGACTAGAAAGACAAACCTCAACTTTCCATATTTTTAATATTCTTTGTAGTGTACCATCTATCTAATTTAAGGGAGGACTTCCCATAAAAATGAACAAATGGCAGTAAGAACTTGGACAAAAAGTGGGTGATGAATATGCATAACACTACAGTTGGTCAACGATGATATGTGATTATAAAGTTTTGAAGTTAATGTTTTGTCATGCATTGTAAATAAATTTTTGAAAGATCAAAAATAGTACTTTGAAAAATATTTTAAGAAGTAGAAATACCTTAATTAATTGATTATTTCTTGCTTTGCTAGATAAGATTTGAAGTCAGAGATTTTTGTTATGAATTTGTAGACCCTACCGTGTCCCTTTCTCCTCTTTCATCTTCCTAAGCATCTTTTAATGGCATTGGAATTACTCCCAGATTTTAAATAAGAACTACAAAGCCAGCTCTACCAGATAAATGTCTTCTCATGTAGTTGAACCAATGGAATAATGCTGGTACTTGTTCAGTCAAAATTCCAAACCAATATCAGTTTATAATATACAGAACTCCCAGGAAGGAATCCAAAGATGCTAAAGAATTTTGCCATATTGCCAATGTTTTGCACAACAGGAACATTCGAATGGTAGTTTGCTATGGAAGGCTCTCTTTTAAATGCTTGTATCTGGCCTATGTTAAGTCTACCGCATGTAAATTTTTAAAAGAAAACAAATACAAACAAATAGAAAGCCATCCAAATCACCTCAAGATTGAATTTGCTTCTATTTAAAGTTTCTCTATTGAGGAAAATAACAGCTACAGACACGTATGTACACACATGCAAACACACACTTTTTCAGTTGTCTGAACTGCGTTTGACTTTGTGTGCATATTATTGTGAGTGCATGTCATTCTTTGATTTCAGAGAGTTTTCTCAGTGCTCTGTTTACAATTCTTTTTGGAAAACAAAATTCCCTGAAGCAAGTTTTATTACTCTTCATAAATAATAATTTAAAATGTTAAGGAAAATTAGCCTCACCAAAGGGAAAAGCAAATGAAAAATGAACTATAAATGTTAGAAAGGCAACTCAGCCAAATTATTCTGACATTGCGTTATAATGAGATGATGTGTTTGGAATTGAAGAGAAGTAATATAAAATATGTACACATAAAATTAAGGCATTTTTATATCAATTATTTATGGCAACCCAAGAGGAGCCTACATGACCATCTTCTTTGGTATTGCTTTACTAACTACTAATCCCTCTGTTAGCACTATAAACAAATACATTAAATCCAAGGAACTTAACTGAGAATGTTTAATAAAACTGGGAAATTGAGAGACTCCTTGAAATTTTCTTTTAAAATATCTTAATTCAGAAATATATGGAAATGTGCAATCAACTTCCTGATTCCTCATCTTCTTGATTGTATTCACAGAACTAAATATAGATTGTTGGGAAGTAATGATACTTAATCTTTTTTTAAAACTGTTGAGAGACAGTTTAATTCATGGTGGTTTTCCAAATGCGCATCTTTAAAATGTGGATCTGTGAGGATCATATGGAATTCACAGAGATGACTATATCTATCTATCTATATCTATATATATATATATCTACCCTTTGACTAGTATTTCCTTGCCACACTCTTAATGTAAAGTTGGGAGCCTGGTGTTTCAAATCACAGCATAGAAACAAGGAGAGAGTTTATGTAAAGGAATTCAGTTAAAGATATATCACTGTGGATATAACACTGTGCATATAACACTGTGCAGATATGGAGAGAATACTGAAAATCTTAGTTTGATTTATAACACTGTGCAGATATGGAGAGAATACTGAAAATCTGTGTTTGATCCACATCAGCAGCATAGTGGATAGCACAACCCCTGAAGGCAATGAACAGGTTTTCAAATCTTGAGTGATTCTTCCTATGGGTGACCTTTCCTATGATTCAATTTCCTCATACATAAAATTGTGCTAATAAAAGTCAACCACTGAAGGGAAAAATGCAATGATAAAATTATTCACACATCTGAGACAAATTGCGAAAGGAGAGTAAAGAAGCAAAAGGAGGCTACATGGTATAAAGTAAGATGGTAGAATGCAAACAGAATATTTTGGTAATTATATAGACTATACTGTACTAAATGCTCCACTTAAAATACAAATATTTTGAGATTGCACTTAAGGTGTAAAAAATCTATCTATGAATTATTTACAAAAGGCACATATAATCATACTGATATCAAACTGATAGAAGAAAGTTGAAGGAAACATAAACACTTTACAAACTATATCCAAAAAGAAAATTGTTCTGCCACGTGACCATCAAATGAACTAAGCTTTAATGCAGAAGAATACTAGGGGTAAGAAGAGGAATTCCAAATGATAAAGATTCACCAGGGAGGTATAACCATGTAAAATTTGTTTAAACCCAATAAAATAGTTATAAAATGTAGAAAGCAAAACACAATAGACCCAGGGCCAGAAATAATTAACTCGTTGTACAATTACAGTGGGAGCATTAAGCCAGACTCTTTCAAAATTTATAGAACAAGATGGAAAAGTCAACGTTAGATGAGCAGAGTTCCCTCAAAAATTCCTGATATAATAACTAATGTTTACGAAAAAAGTTATTTTATCATGTACACCAGAATATCACTTCCATTTGAGGTTATAGGATAGACTAGTCAGGATTCATTGTTGTCACACTTTAGACATGACACAAAGTAGATACCAGTGTCAAACTTGGAGCGGTTATATATCATTCAATAGGGTTCGTTGATGAGGCCTGAAAAGAACAATGGTTTGGGACCTCACCCTCCCTCACCCTCTGCAGATTTTCCACACTCTTGTTCACTTTGTGAACACTGTGCTCCACTTCCCTGCATTCCATTAGTAGCTTGACAAAGCCAGACCCATTAGCTTAGCACAACCTTTAATAAAAGAACATTTATTATTGCTTCCCCCACTGCTTCTTAAGGCAAGATTACATCAATAATGGACTATTCCATTTTCTAGTTTTCAGCTTTATTAGTTTTCAGCCAAAACTTAATCAAGATGTAAGGTCAATGAACACAGAGTCAGTCTAGCCCTTGAGGGAGTGAAAGCAAAAATAAATGTGACTTTGGAAGGTTCTTATCACTGCCCGTAGAACTGTAGAAAATAAAACAGCAGCTAGATGTTTAAAGACTATTTTAACTCTGAAGTAGCCTGGCTTGCTTATAATTTGGAAAAGTTAACCCAGTTGGGGCCAATGCAATTACAAAAAAGAAGAAAACTTGATTGTTTTTCCATACATGAAAACATTAAGGAAATTAAGTTTTCCCCTTTTGTCCAAGTATTGACCATAATTATAGACAGCAGTGATTCTTAGTTACTATAAAATATAGAAGTGCTTTTACATGGCTCCTAACTACATAGCTGATTATTAAACGACCATAGGAAGGTTGTGGTTTAATGAGGGTAGTTTTGAAAAACCATGGGGGCGGGGATGGAGGCCATTACTGCATAATATCTTTTCTCTTTCATCATTAACTTGAAAGCACAGCCAAAGCTGAACATGTCTAAACTAGTTCAGCTCCCATTCTATTACTAATTTCCCACAAGTTGTTCTATTACTACTGCTCTTTCACAACAGAGAGGGAGATGCAGATATTTAATGTTGCATCTTAAAATCTGCTTAGATTAATATTTTTCTGTAGCATGGTTCAAAATGTTCTCAGTCTGCAGGAAAAACAGAACCTCCTGCTTTATATGAGAATATTTTTAGAAGCAGAATGGAAACCGGAGAACAGAAGTGAATAAAAGATAGCAAAATAAAAGAGATGTTCTGAGTCTGAAAACATATGTGGGAAGTTTAGAGTTAAAAGAAAATTAAAAAAAAAACATGAATTAAGCCATTTGGATAACTTTGTCATATTGCTCGTGATTATCATCACTGTTTTTAAAACAGTCTACTGCGGGACTCAGTGAGGGTTATCAGAGAACAGTGCACCTCCTACAATTCCTTCAAATTTACTCTGTGGGCCTAGGCTTTCCCCTGCCTCTGAATGAAACATAAGGTTGATCCTAACAGCTTTTATGGTTAATAGCAAACAGTAAAAATTGTCCTCCAGTCTCTCCAACTCACATAGCACACTCTCAGTTTAAGAACCAATTGCTTAGGCCTGAGTAATAGTGATAGCTTCTACCTTGCTTTCAAGTTAAAACTTCTTGCTTAATATAAATGAGATTCTGGAGGATGGAGAAAGAGAAATATAGCTCCTTATCCCATCTTCACCAGATAGCTTTATTTTTCCTTTTCTGTCTTGTTCATTTCAGCTCCAGGCCCCCTTTGTTTGGAGCTGTGGGCAGGAGGAGGGAAAATGGAAGGAGGAAAATTTCTAACAAACTGGTGTCACTGTGGAGACCTACCACCTTCGGAACGTGACAGATGTGTAAGCTGACTCTTTCTAATAAAATCCTCATCGCTTTGACCACTCAGCTGAAGTTCCCCAAGCGTTGGTGAACTCTGAATGTCCCCTTGTGATTCCTTTAATAGATTTAAGCATTTCTCATTATCTAGCTTCTTTCTGCTGAGAATGTGGATATGTTCAAAAGCACCCAACGTGGCTTCCTTCCTTTCTTTTTTTCATGTGTATGCACCAAAGGAAATTCTCATGCATTCACTACCTTGAAAACCCTGAAAAATTGGTGAGTGCAAGCTTATTCTATGACAGTAATAATCATTCCTTTTCCCCACCATCAAAGCAGCTGGTTAATCATTTAGTAAACCATTAGCTTTCTTTGTTCTGTATTAGAGACCAGTCCATGGCTTCCCACAGACCGGAATGGAACCATACAGGCAGGAAACTCGGAGAGTTTCATATGCTGCAGGTGAGGGACAGGCCCTCCCATAAACCTCTATAAACGTTGTGAAAAACAACATTCTCTCTATCAAAATTATATTACTACCTCAAGCCCACTTATTTTCTCAATGGGGATGAAGGGTTTAAATCTCATAATCAGTTGATAGGTGCTTCTGGAACCATGAACTGCACCTCTATTTAGAATGTAGCACGGACCACCATGGTACTTCAACTACAACTTTTATTTTACATTGTGCTACATTAATATTGATGTTACCATTGCTCAACTAGTTGCATTTGAGAGATAATCACTGAACAAATTTAGTAGATTAATCTTAGTGTTGGCTAGAAATTCAGTGAACAAAGCTTTTTCAGGTGCTATGGTCTATTCAAGATGAATTTGTATAATGATCAGTGCATAATATTACATCCTGTTGCTAAATACAGTTTTGCTCTTCAGATGTCAGGAGCTCCAAAATATCACAGTCTAATCGAGTCCTTGAATAACACTGTGTTCAGAAACACCGTACACATTCACTGATGTGTTTTCCAGAAGGGTTGGGTAGAAAGCTGTCCAGCTCATTCTTCGAGTTACAAGAGAAACTAGTAAAGAGAACTGTTGACAGTAAAGACTGCAGGGCTAAGTCCAAGAAACCTGGATTTTCCACTTCGTGAAAGTGTCATCTCACAGGAGATATTTAATTCCCTTGAATTTCATTTTTCTTATTTTTCAAAATGTTGAATAATCCTACATAGCATTCTTCACAGATGATAAAATATGCACTATGCATAAAAGTGCTTTAAAACTTTAATAAAATATTGTTACTGTAGTTATCGTTATCACTATTCTTTGGACTTTATTTAAATACTAATTATCTAGATTTCTTCAAATGTGTAACTTGTGACTAGCTGCAACTATATGACTACTAATTTTTCCGAAAGTAAAGAGAAGTCCTAGTAGAGATTGGGGAAGGTGGGTGAGAGATCAGAACCACCTAGTTTGACATTGTATGCATTGTAGATGTGGCTAATAATATTATTTTTGAAAGATCTACTAAAATTTGTCATTCTAATTCTTTAAACGTTGTCATGGCCAAAGTTATTCATCTGTAGCAGGAGATTCAAATGTAATTTTCCATGAGTAAAGTGACTACTAGATGCAGAGGCAACTCATAATATATCTATTTTGACAGGAAACTCAATGTATCAAAAGAATGATTTTGGCTTAATCTAAAACAAGTGCTAGAAAAAGTGAAAAATCAACAGCACTCAGTAAAGCAGTAAAGTTAGTATGTTCCCTCTAGTTTTCAATGTCTATATTGAAAACAGCTGTAACATTAGAAAAGAATCCAACCCCAAATGTACGTGCGCCAAAACCTCAAAACCACCAAAGGTATAAAACCACGTCCTCCTTAATTGAGGCTGGATGAAGAATGATAGTAAAATATTGCTTGCGGTTTTAACATGGAGCTTTCCTCAAGCCAGGAGAAAATACAACCCCAGATGTTCAGATGGCATGCACATTTTCTTCTCTGATGTTCTCATGTGGCTTCCTAGTTAATTGTTTATAGCAGCTCTGAATACAAAAAGGATAACATTTTATTTCGGAGACTATTTCCAAAGATGAATATTTTGATGTGTAAATCACACTTGTCTCACTTAAACTTTGAATCTCACAGGAGTAAAGTGACATAGCTTCCTCAAACCACAAAATGAAACTAATTTTTAAGTCATAGCAACTTGCTGTCTGGCTGAGGAAGCACCACTTGAATAGTTGTTTATCACAACCTTTAGCTAAGGGGTGGTCTGATTAAGATCTAATTAAGACTAATATATTTCACTAGAGATATTTAAATTAATGACTTCATCTCATATCACCTCTTTCTTATGGTAGGTATGTCATCAGATTCAACTTCATGGAATTCTGTACTAGCCTCTATTTCCAAACGATCCGAGTTGAAGAGGAGCCAGGTTTAAAGGTATGGCTATTTTAAGTTATCAAGTGTGGTAAACTATAATTTTTTTTACAAATATTCTGACTGCTACCATTGTGTATAGTCAATTTACTACCTTTTTTATTAATTATAGGCTTGACATCATAAAAGCACAGACATTGTCAAAAATTGTAAGTTTAACATGATATATTACTTTTTATGAAGATACTACTTTTTCCCTGTCAGATTTTCTCTTCTTCAGCATCTAGGTTGACAGTAAGAAGCAAAGTTAAAGAGGCGTGAATTTTCTACTGTTTTCAGCCTTTAGGAACTACCAGTGTCTGAAATATCGCATGAGAATCAGGACCTATTTATAATGTGTGCATATGTGTATGTTGTTATTGTCTCAAAGAAAATGATTTTCTCAGGCACATATCCATTTCAACTTGATTCTACTAGAAAATTCTCTGTTTTTAAATAGCATTTTTGTTTTGTTTTGTTTTAGGGAGGTGGCACTCTCAAAGGACCATCATTGTGCCCTGGAGAAAATTTAACTATGATTCTGTCTTGTTTACTTATTTTACCCAGAGTTACCACAAGTAAAACAAAAAAGAAAAGTTTAATATAATAGTTGTATTATTATGGATGCTATAAAAAATTATGACAAACTTAGTGATTAAACAATATAAATGCATCCTTTTATAGTTCTGAAGTTCAGAAGTCTGAAGTAGGTCTTGTGGGCTGAAGTCAGGTATGTGCCAAGCTGTGCTCCTCTCTAGAAGTTCCAGGGAAGCATCTCTTTCCTTGACTTTTCCAGACTCTAGAGTTGCATGCATGCCTTGGCTCGTAGCCCCTTTCTTCATCTTCAAAGCCCACATCTTCTAATATCTCTAAGTCTGATACTCTTCTGCTCCCCTCTTCCGCTTACTAAGGACCCTTGTAATTAGAGTGGTCCACCCAGGTAACCCAGTAAAATTTGCCTGGGTTAAAGTCATCTGACTAGCAACTGTAATTCCATCTATAACTGTAATTCTCACTTGATGTGCAATGTAACACATGTAACATTTCCAGGGATTAGGATATGGGCATCTCCAGGGGTGAGTTGAGACTTTATTCTGCTACCACAATAATCGATCAGGAAAATAGTCCTAATATTGTTACTTTCAAAGACCAGCCTCATGCCTGAATTCTCTCATGCTTCTGTCCATTGACTTCCTTATCTTAACACCTAGTGGGAATTTTGGGTTGGATTTTCTGTTTCATATGTGGCTCCCTATTTCAAATGTACAGTTTTATTGGTACCATAACATATAAATTATTATTATTTCTTAATTTATTGGGACTAGCCAATAAGGATTAAATAAATAGAATATGTGTGTCCTTTGTATTTTATTTGATGTGTCTGTTAAAAATATTATTGTTGTAAGTTCAGTATCTCTTTGGCAAGCTCATGGTGCTATGTGCCAAGAGGAACTATCCTATGGCAGGCTACCTACCTTTGAAGGACCCTCAGAAGTGACGTAGCACATAACCTCAAAATGTAGACAGCAGTTAATTTATTTGAAATGCTTTCTGTGCTAACTTTAAGTTGGTAAATCAACGTGTCTTGAGTGTTTACTGTCTGCTGTGTGCTTCATGAGCAACTTATCCTTTATCTCTAAACCACCTTTCATAGATAATGCAACTGAGGCTCAGAGATAGAAAGCTTGAACAAGATCACAGAGTCAATATGAGGTAGGGTTGTTGAGATTCTAATTTGGTTCCGCCTTAGATAATTACTTAACCAATAATACACCATAGCAAAAACAAAGAAAGGGGGTTTAAAGAATAATTGTAGTTCTGGGGAAGAGTAAAAATAAGAAATAACAATGTCATGTTAATAAGGGCAATGCATGTTTTAAGGATTGGGTGTTCAACCTTGCATTTGTGGAAGAAACTAGAAAGAACGAAGGATTACAAGAAAACCATTGAATTAGTCTTACCAACCTACAAAAGAGGAGTATTGTCATGATGATGGCTCAGATGAAAAATGTAGAAAAAGATAAAAAATTCGATGTCAAAATCAAAGCACTAAAGGAAAAAAGGAATGGACATCAAGTAAAAAAATGGAAGAAAACATCTGTTGATGTTGTACAAAGAAATGAGCACAGAGTTAAACAGTTATGAGATTGAATTTCGATTCTACTATATAGTAGCCACAACTTTAGCTACTTAATTAACTTTTTTGGGCAGTAGTTCCCCATTGGAAAGGCAAGAGGAACAAGTCACTGTTGTTACAAGGATAATGTACAAAATTTTTAGATATCATTAGCTCTAGAGGATTTAAATAGTGAGAGAAAATGGGTTTGCTTGGAGACAAAAGAGCACAGAGAGATATAGAGAAACAATAGAGAAGAATGTTAGTTTTGAAGAGATTGGGAAGGAATGGAAGCTAGAGAATAGATGGAAGGACTAACATTCCAGCAAGAGATCTACAGCGTATGTCTCTTCTTAAGTAAATCTATAACAGCAGTTTGTATTGTGAGACTGAGATACCATGAAAGGAGGTCAAAGTAGGGAAAAAATGCTGCTTTTGGTTGAGTCTTCTTTCATTCCCCTGAGTGTCTACCTGCTCTGTATTTGAAAGTCCTGCCAAGAAGAATACAAGATGTTAAAAATGCTTCTTGAGTAGCAGTATTAGGTTTCTCTAGCTTTATTAGCTTCCCAGACTTGCTGTATTTAAAGGTGGTCCTATTATCTGCAGTGGTGAAGACTGAGCTTGGTGGTTTCCCCTATGGCGGTGACAGTCTGTCAGGTGACTTGCAGCCCTTTGGGCTCCTGTGTAACTGTGCTCCCATTTGTGTGAAAATGCCACTGCCACTGTTGTAGCTTATCTCAAAAGGAAGGTGCTGTAGTCAAGTCAGTGTTTGGACGGAGGTCAGAGCAAGCTATGTAGTTATTTTCTGATTCCCCATGAAAAATTACTACAACTCAGAAATCAGCATAATTATTATATACCCAAAGTTGGCTTCATGTAAGACACCCTTTGAAATTAGTACTAGGAGAACTTTTCTACTGCTGTTGACATTGTACGTTTCCTTTTGTCAGAGAAGGACAAAAAGAGAGCATGTCAGGTTGGGTTTTTTTGTTTCTTTTTTTCTTCTTATAGAAAATCCATAACAAAGCAGAATAGTTAAGTGCAGTAACTGTGTTATTTTGGGTTCTTTGTAGGATTTTGTTTATAAAATTCATATGATAATGCTAAGTGAAAAAATAACGTGCAATTACATATACAACATAACTATAACTAAAAGATACTTAGAAAAGAACTACAAAGAATCAGCAAAATATTAACAAGAGTTGTGCTTGAATGGGATAATACAACTTTCTTCTTTCTACTTTTGTTCAATAATTTGATTATTTTTAATATACAATATAATTGAAAGGATTGATTCTACACGACTTCAAATTTCTCTTACAGCTTAATTTGCACATTTCCTTCATTTATTTGGTAATTGTTTGTTTTTTGTCTTTGCCTTCTCAGATGATCATTCTTTGAAAACTGGTATAAATTAGAGTAATGTGCATTTAATAAACCCAAAATGTTTTATTATGTAAATACTTCTATATAAATCAAAGCCATACCATTTACTTTTATTTTAGGGTTTTTTTCTTAAGTTGGTTATAATTTTAAAGGATCTGTCACATTGTGTTTGAGGACTCTGAGTAGGAAAAGAGGAGGCAAGTGAATAGATAAAGGCCAAGTGAAGAAATCTAGCTGGAGAACACTTATCAAGTACTAGATAACTCAGCCTGAGGTTTTTGTTCTACACAAATATTACTTAAAAAAACAAAAGTGTGACTGCAGGGTAGCTTCATGGTCAATCAGAGTATTGCCATTTAAGGGTTATGACTTTAGGGTGGGGGAGAGTCCTTTCCTGTCTTAACTTAGCTTCTCTCAGGGTTTCCTCTACGCATTGAGACATGTGTGAGTGTGTGTGTGTGTGTGTGTGTGTCTGTGTGTGTATAAGAAATAGGAGAGGGGAGTAGAGGGAAGGAGAGAAATGGGAGAAGAGTTCATCTTGTAGCCTAGCACTTAGTGAAGCAATGGAGTCATAATCATTGGAAGGATAAAAGGTAGGCGATGTTGTGCTGAAGATCATAAAAATGGCTTTCTTTGGCTTCCTCCTTTTATAGCTTAAAAAAGATTTGTCAGTGTTCTAGGAATTGATGTGAGATGCAATAGAATTCATGCAACTTAGTAAATAGTTGACTGGGTATATGGTAAACATTCTTGATTAAGATGAGTCATGTTGGATTTGCATGTGAGTATGAAAGTCTTGGCATTGAATATAGGGATGATTTTTGTCTTAAAATGTATTGCACCTTATTTCCCATTTGCTGTTATTGGTAGATTAAAGAACATTACATTATTGCCCTTGTTCAAGGTAATAAAAATATTGACTAGGAAAGGGTTTATATATCTCTGTATGAGATTTACTTTTTGGTTTACATTAAAATCTGTCATCCTTTGATCTGGTCAATCAATTGCTAATATTTCTGTACAACCATTGACCCCATCAGCACATTGTAGCTCTTACAGCATTACTGAGTTCCTACTGTGTTTACAGTATTTTACTGGAAGGCTATTTATGTGGCACTTATGAACATTGCTTTACATATGCTATGCAGAATAGTCAGAGAAGGTCCTTAAAAGAACTCTGGTATTGGCTCCCATATGGAAGAATAGTTTTTAGCCATTTATTTGAACACCACCTATCCTTCCTACCAAAGTATGATTATTTAGGTTCACAGGCCTTCTTATTTATCTATATTTAGTTATTTAGACAAGTGTAATTTTTTCTGTATTTATAAGATGTCTCCAGCAATGTGGATATTTTATATTGTCAAAAAGCCCTTTTAAAGCTGTCAACAAGATCTGGAAAACAATCTGTTCTTGGGATAATGGAATAATCTTTGAACCGGAATCATTTAGTCTAGGTTTCCTAACAATGAAGAATATAGTGCTGTGTTGAATACAGCCATCATTCTTTGGTCATTCGCAGCTCCAGACAGCATTCTGTTATTCATTTACTGAGAGAAAAATCTCACAATAAGCTTTCTTAGCTCTTCGATATAATTTTTCACCAAAATATTTGTTTAAAAAAGTAGTACTTGGGGCTGAATGACCTCAAAGATTTTCTTGGTTACAAAAAGCACCAGGAAAAACATAAATATCAAGAGTGCAAGAAATCTTGCATTTAAATGCTTATAATTTACAGAACTGGTGAAGAAAAATTATTAAATTTTATTCTAATTGTCCTCATTGTATTAAATGGAAATACTATAACTTCCATGCTTAGATCAAGAAATTTGTACTTGCGCCCTAAGATGTTTAAACTGCTCTGCAAACATAGAGTATTAACTTTATAAAATATTATAAAGTATTGTCTGAAATAATCATTGTCAGTTTTAAGAATATGAAACTCATGCAGAGGTCACCATATATTTAAACATATACACCATGCTTAACCTCTGTTGGTCCCTCAAAAATGCTATTGCTCCCCCTACAAAGATACTGTTTTAAAGCACATTACCAAGTAAGGGGAACAGGATACTCAGAAATAAAGGTTTGGGAATATTTATATAAAAGTTTTAAAAATCTGTATTATCACACTGTTGAGTTTTCAACTTTAAAATGTTGTTTGATTACTATTGGCTATAATGGCTCTACATTCATAACATTCTGCAAAGCTGTATAAGAGAAGGTATGTTTTAAAATTATTGATGATACTCTGGTTTTTCTTCAGATTGTATAAATTTTTCACCTTTTACTAAAATTATTGATGACATTGAGACCAATAAACAATACACATTATCTCTTGGATTACAAAAGGTACAAGTCTAAGTAGAATTAACACTTCTATTTTTTAATTAAAAAAAACAAAATAAATAAAATCTATCTCTCCTATAAACTATTTTTTTTAGTTAAAAATGTTGCTTATTGGAGAACAATGCTGTAATTAAAAAGTCTTGCTTGAAAATTCAAATCCAGCATCACTGGAAACTAAAATCCTATGTACTTTTGGTGCTTTACCAAGTTCTGTATTATTTGAGTGTCTTGCTTTTTTACCTGATTCTTTACTAATACTATATTTATGTATTGCTGTAGCTATGCCTGCTTCATATTTTCCCATTTTGGGATGAAAGATTTTTATGGATGGAGCTTGGAGGAATTTTTGTTGTTAAAATAACCAATTTCTTTTCACATGGTGCTATTGTAAGACAATAGATTGCAATGGTAGTGAAATCACTAACTTGTATATTGCAGATATTCCTAGAAAGTCCTAGGTACATTTATAGCCATACTTTATCAGCTCAATATAATCCTGTTTCTGGTTCTAGAAACAGAGTCAGAACGAGGTGTTTCAAACTTGTTTTTTGAAAGCAGTCTAAAATCTATAGCTTCTGATACCATAAATAGTAGAAATGCATTTGACATATGGGAATGGACATGAATGATTACTACCAATAGAACTACTACTTTAAAAAAATCATCTGTTCTAACTAATACACAAATTAAACAAAGTTTTGACTGTGAATTTCTTCTAGTTTCTGTGGTCAGTCACCACTGTGTGTGATTACATAGATGTATCTTATAGAATAAAGTAAGTTTATTGGGCTCATCGATGGCTAAAATGAAGGGGAACAAACAGGCTAGAGAAGCATGGGAATTTATTAGCACAAGGTCCCACAAAGTCTTTGAACAAAATAAGAATTAGTATATAAATCTAAAAAACTAAAACTTTGGTTGTTTTTAATTCTATAGCTCTGTACTGTTTTTATAATCTGTTATCCAAGTGTTAAAATTTAAAATAAAAAATATATACAACCTACCTGGTATATAAAATGGAAATGCTATTAAAGGACATGAATTGGCAGCTTATTTACAAGACATTAAATTCAGCCAATAGAACAACAAGCATTTTGTGTGCATCAGCAGGTAACAGAGCAGTATATTAAATGCTAGGAGTCACATGTAATTTTATACAATCCAAAAGAAAGCTTTCTCTAGTGTTTCTCGGCAATGGAAGATAACCATGCAATTATTTTACATACTCTGAGTTTCATTCTCAGTCTAACTCTGAAGAAACAAAAATCCACTTACGTGATCAGTCAATCTTGTATATAACTAAAAACTAGTGTTAAACTGAGAGTCCAAGATTATTTGAGATTTTAGAAATTAAGTTGTACAATTTAGAGAGGAGGAAAAATCTAATATGGAATTAATATTATATACACGTATAGACACGTTTTTAATTACATGGGCAAAATTGATGTATGTTTATAATTATATTCCCCATCATTTGTATAAACTTATTAGGCTATAGGAGTTCCTCAGACTCTTCTGATTTGCCCTTCCTGTGACCTCCAACAACCCCACATACCACGTCTTTTCTTGTTCTCAGAGCGATCACTGCTCTCTCCTTTTTCCCGTTCCCCACGGAACAGCTCTCTTGTCCTGATGGACCAGATTCCTTCCACGGGACCACTCACTGATCAGTGAGGAAGTACTCCCTGCAGCTCAGGATATTTCCATTTGTGTGTAGCCTTAGGGAGAGGGATGAAGGTGGCATGAATTAAAACAGCCTTAACCTTCTTTTTACACACTAAGCAAACGGAACGAGAAAAACGAAATACTGTGATTATTTTAATAAGCATTAATTTAAAATTTGAAAACTGAGAATTCTGTACAATCCTGTGAGTAAATGAATTCCTGTGAGCAGGAACTCTCAATCCAAACCTCAAAAGTATCTAATCCCCAACCTCGATCCTCCCAAAATAAGTGAAGTTAAATGCTGATAAGATGTGGGGGGGTTTTTGTGGGTTTTTTTTTTTTACTACTAAAGTGTTTGAATACAGATAGGATTCCCTTATTTATAAGTGGTTGTCCAAAATACCTACTTAATTACTACTTTACACTTTGCCCCCAAAATAATTCATCATCACTGTCTCTGAAAAAATATATCTTGACTCAAAAATCATAAACAACAACAATGACAAAAACCTCTCAAATGTCTACAGAGATTAGTATATCTGGTAGTGGTTGCACTCCAATCTCTGTTTTTAAAAAATATTACTTTAAAAAAGGTCCTGATACAACTTGCATATCTCTGTCACTCAAGCCTCTTATGGCAAAGCATAGAAGGAAAATAATATTTTACCTGCTTCCTGAAGGGAACTACAGGTGGTTCTTTGACATTGTGTTCTCTTACAGTTTAAATTGAGATATTAAAAAATAATCAGTGTATCACTATGCTAGTACTTTTCTCAAGATTATTATAGCTCAGTTGGTTAGAACCTTGTCCTGATACACTAAAGTTGTGGGTTTGATCCCCAGGCAGGGCACACACAAGAATCAACTAAATGATTGCATAGATAAGTTGAACAACAAACTGATGTCGTCCATTAAACAAAGTAAAACAAAGAAGTCAATTTTTTTAAAAAAGGTTATTATAGTTTTTGTCAGTGTTCTGGTTACAGAGGTCCACAGGTTTTAATGGTGTTCCTCATGGATGCTTTGCTTTTTCTGAACTGAAGCGTCTTCAGAAATGCACAGATGGCACTGGAGCAGAGATGCCCAGTTTTTCCGAGCTGTGCATGCTTTGATTACGTAGGGGAGAAGCGCTGAGGCTTGGAGGGCTTGTTCACACTGCAAACACAGCTGTGAATTCGAGGGACGCACTTTGATGATGTTCAGCTCTGCTTGGTGAGGGATTTACAGTGGCGGTAAGGTAGTTACCTTTCTTTACATCATTCTGTTCTTTTCCAATTGGAATGTCTGGCCTTATTGGAGAAAGGATTTTTTTTCTTTTTTCTTTTTTTAGTTAAAACATCTCGTTTCTGAGTATTGAAATGGTGAGCTAGGTATCATCAATTAAATATTTCATATTTCTTTTTTCTTCTAAGCATTGCCCAAATGTGAAGTTTAAAAGAATTCCTAGAATATAAATTCTGAACATAAAATTTGGCTGAAAGACAGGACTGATTCTGTTAAAACCAGTCATGTTATTTCACTGGAACACATTTTCTTAAGATGAACAGACAAAAGAAGAAAACAAAGTTAATAATTATCCTTAAATAGGTTTGTGGTGACCTTGTACATATTCTTCTATAATTCTGAGTAAAAAAATATATATCTCACAGCCCACAGTATACAGCAATAATTACAGAAGTGATTCTGGAAGAAAAAAATATATAACCTCAAGTTGTTGACTCAGCTGTTTTTCTGAAATGAATCAGAAATTGAGCACTTCAAACCTCTCTTAAGAATAGCTTGAAAGTTAAATGGAGGTTGATAATCAAAAATACAAACTTGCAGAAGAGGCATTCTGAGATAGTATACCTATCCTGCTCAGAAACACACATTGGAAGAATAAAATTAATCAGTCGTATTAAGAATCACAAACATGCCTTTTTTTCTTTTAATTTAACAATGATAGGCCTGCTCATAGGTGGAGGATGCTTTATGTTAGTACATAGGCTTATGTCAACCCATTAAGGCAACAATGATGCTGTGATTCCTGAGACTGGTAAATTCTGAAGTGGTCATTTTTCAGAAATCTGGATAAATTGAGAAATAGGGGAGTATTGTGGTTAAGCAGAGGGTCTCCAATCAGGCAAACTGAAATTAGGATTCTGGCTGTGTTGTTTCTTGTGTGACTTGGGACATGTATACTCCCTTAGCCTCAATTTTTGGTTACAGTAAACTATGAAAATCATGGTTTTGTGTTTTTTAATATTGAATTTAATAATGCCAATTTATTGAATTTAATAAAGACATTCATGCTCAGTATATTTTAGATCTGGTTAGAAATCAGGGTAACCTACTAACTGGATGTAGCTAGATAACTTATGGATAAGTGAAATTGCATCTTGTTTTTTATTACTGTAGACCCCTCCGAGATAATAGACACTCTCAATCCCACCCCCAGGAATGGTAATCAGGTCTTGTTCCTAAGGAATGAATTGATCCTTTGTCAAGGGAATGAATTACCATTCTTGTGTTTCTGGGTTGGCAGGGAACCATTGGCAGTCAGTGTTGGGTTGACCTGAAGTCTTACCTTAAACATTTTGTTTCAATGCTCATGAAGGCCTTGAAGTTGAAGGGAAAAGAGAATGGGTGTTTTTTTTTTGTTTTTGTTTTTGTTTTGTTTTTTAGTTGTGGGAACTACGAGCTAAACACTTAGAAGGGGGCGGACACAAGGAGAAAGTGGTGGAGTCCTGGAACCAGGGGTTCGTATTCCTGGGCCACATTTTGAGAAGTATTTTACAGTGGGTCCACTTCCCAGATAGTGGGTGAATGGATGTATGGGAAGACTGCTAGATCCATGGAAATTTCCAAAAAATGGGGCTGGATCTGAGAAGAAACCTAAGCCTTTTCTCCCAGACAAAGCTCCTTAGAGCACTGTGAGAATTGCCTTTGTCTTCAGTTACCAATCGCGGTAGAGGGCACATAAGAAACTTGTTCTGTGAATTGCAGTCTTCATGCAAATGAAGAGCATTAGGCCTGGCTTCAGTCTTTAGGTGCCATGTTATGTGGCTACTCAGTGAGGACACCTTGCTGAAACCCCTGCCCCCATTAAGATTACTTTTGGACCCCTGGGGGAGGAGAGGGGAATTTCTGCATTTCCATCTCTTAAGATCAGCATGGGAGTGCATCTGGTGATCCCAAACTAGGAAGAAAAGAGGGCAGACATTATCACTATAATCAATTTAATATATTTTTAAATCAGGACCACTTTGATCTTCTAATCCTGGGTGAGGAGAGTTTGATTAAGAGGCTTTTACAATTGAACTCTTAGCAAGAGATCAGCTCTACAATTTTTTAAAATGAAAAATTATTTTTTATGTAAATCTATGAAACATTTTTCAACCTTCATAGAAGGTAACTTGATGTAACTGTTGTTAGTTGTGCTGCTTCTTTGCACCCAGGATTCACCAGATAAGTGGTGGTTTCCTTAAAAACCCACTAAGGAAGCTGTGAACATATATGGAAAATGAAAATATTTTCCATGTGAAAAGATGGGAGTGGGCCCTATGGAGAGTTAGTTAGGGACAGATCACCAACTATCTCCCTCTTCTAAAATTTAAAATGTTTTCTTCCTTCCTTCCTTCTTCCTTCCCTCCTTCCTTTTTTTTTTTTTTTTTTTTTTTGTACATTGATTCTTTCCATGGCATCTAATCTACTTTAAAAAGAGCTTTTAGAAATCACTTTTTTAACAGGTACAGCTAAGATCTTTACATCTAGGTTGACTAGCAGACCAACAGAGCTGGGAGAGATTAAGTTGTGACTGTTTTAGAAATGTCGAACAGCAGAAAACAATGCTCCTACTAGAAGTTAGAAATCTTGCCCTGTTCAGTAATTTTAGCAAAATGCAGATTTGAAACAGAAACCTCCCAAGGAGTTGAACTTACGAATTTTCCAGAGACTTGTGCCAATCCTTCACCAAAGTCAGGGTTTTGTATTCATGTAAGAGTTATTATGTATGACTTTATTCTGAGAGGGAAGTATAAGTAATTATTTCCATTTTACAAATCAGTTTCAGTGTACCAAAAGTGTGTGAATAAGCAATGTTACACATTTCAGCTTCTGTCATAATGTATTGTGTAAGCAAATTGGGCTTGTCATTCTCTTAGTGATTTTCAAAATATTTCATTTTAAGACAAAAACAATATTCATAGAAGAGAGAGTAGGTATGAAAAAGAAATGGATATATTAAATCTTAGCCAATAAATGCATTTGAAATTTCCATGATGACCTATCTCTATGTAGTTATTGCTTCAGAATTTGTACCAGGGTAGTGTAAAGCATGTTTAACAAACTAGATATTTTAAAATAAATGTATGGTTCAAATTGGATTTGAACAGTATATTTTCTGTTCCATTATTAATATCCTATTCAAATTTATCAGCTAATTTCCTGAGAAAATAAATTATTGTCCACCACGTACTTTTGCATATATTGTATCTATTTTTCAGTGCTTTTGTTTATTGGATTTATGAAAAGCACATATAATTTTATCTTATTGAATAGATTTTCAAATTGTGGGTATTTGATCTGCTTTCTTGTTCTCCACATTGTAGGAGGATATGTTCAAGATGTACATAACACCTACCAGATGCAGAGCACTGCTCCAGGCACCCAGGGAAATACAAAGATAAAGAGACCTGATCTCAAAAAGTTCGTCATAAGATATACACAAATACATATAATAATGGGCACTGTGGTCTCTTTTAATAATTAGTATGACTGTGGGCAGTTCATTTTATTAAATATCAGAAAGGTTAATTGAATTGACAAAAATCCTAGTCGGATATTTGGTTCTGTCCAAAACATCCATGGAGACATTTGGTCCATGCTGACCTGCCAACCTCACCTCATGTGCATTACCAGTGAGGCTGCTGAGGCTTGAAAGGTTATTATTGACAATACAGCCACAGCACAATTATTAGACCAATAAAATGTGATTGTGTGTTTTATGTATCAATCCTGTAAACCAAAAGTATTTTTTAAAATGTGTTATCTGAAGCCATTCCTAAGTCTGGATGTTCTTGACAGGACACAATATCAGGGACAATTTGGCACAGAACAAGTATGCTCATGGAAAGTTTTCATATCACCGATGTGTTGACATGGGCCGAATGTCTGCATCAATGTATTGGACAGGACCAGATGCGGCTAATAGAGAAAATTGTTCAGCTTCTGGGTACCTGAGCCAGAACTGAAAACAAGCCCCTTCTTTTTTAAAGAAAATCACAGTTTTTATATGTAGTCAACTTTACTGTTCTATAGCTGATTTCCTTTGAAGTTGTAATTATTCCACTTTGTGAGTAGGTAGGATTATGAATCAAGGACTTTGCCAGATATGCACCACTCTGTCCAACCACTTCCTCAGATTTCTTTTATTTTTTAATCTCTAAAAGGTCATGATAGTATATAGCTTATAAGAATTCACAGGCAATTTAGTGGGGCAATACATAAAGCACTTAGTGTGTTGTATCATATACTTATTTTATGTTATATGAAGGGAAACCCCCTACAATGGAATTATCTTCTGGAGGGTGGCTACTTGTAGTACAGGCTTCCCCCACTAGATGAGTGTTCTAGGAACCCATCTGTATCTGTGTACCAGCTAGCATTGTTGGAGAGGCTGTTTGGCTCCAGAGAAAATTTTTTGAAGACTCTTTCAACTCGTTTTTCCATTCCATGATGGCTGATTTACAAGCGCACCTGCCCTCACCCACTGAGTGTTCAGCAGTTTTCGGCCCCAAGCAGCATGACCCCCATGCTCCACCCTCCTTATTCATCCAATCTCGCCCTGAACAATTTTCTGTTTCCTCGGATAAAAGGAGTCCTCAAAGGGAAATGCGAGTTCAAAAATCAATTTTTTTCCACTGATAAGCAGTGGAAAAAGAAGTCTTGATAGGTTTATTGCATCAAATGGAGAATACTTCGAAGGTGACCGAAGTTTAAATATGTAAGAATAAATACACAATTTTTTGTAAATAAGTTCTGGGTTTTTTGGGTCCCCCCCTTGTACTTTTTCATCATGCTATACATAGCATATATTAAGCATCAATAAAGTACTAGTTCATAAACTACATGATATATATAACATGCACATGTTTATGTTATATATTTCCATTATATATGAAAAACATATTGAATATTTATATATTGTGTTTGAAACATATTTTATATATCTATAAATGATCTAACCTCAGTTGGATTACGTTGTTATTTGGTACCATTTCCAGTGTCTCAGGAACCTTTCTCTCCCTCTTCTTTTCCTAAGATGGGGTCAGAGTGTATAGAGGGAAGGGGCCAAGGTGTGGTTCATCAGTCTGCAAAGTAGGGAGCAGGGATTCAGGTGCTCATGCAGGTGCCTCTGCTTCTCGAGTCAGTGGGCACTGTCCCTGGCGTCATTGCTGCTCATCCTTATGGATTCTACAGTGGAAGTGTGACTGGTGTAAGGCACAGTCTGGTCACTTTTCCCTTGGTTCAAGTGGGATAACCTCTAACAACCTTAGTCTCAACCTCTATTACAAATACTTCTGAGGTTGGGCTAGAAATTAATTATATTTGATGACGAATTGAGAAGTCTTATTAGCAGCCCTTGCTGCATAATCA
The DNA here is from genome assembly GCA_039655065.1 of Glossophaga mutica. Classification (NCBI taxonomy): domain Eukaryota; kingdom Metazoa; phylum Chordata; class Mammalia; order Chiroptera; family Phyllostomidae; genus Glossophaga; species Glossophaga mutica. The sequence continues at coordinate 144,931,119 of CM077308.1, forward strand.
TTTCACATATTCTGCTGGAAAACTCCACAGATAGATTTCCTAGTCATTTCTCTTCTATTCTAAATCCATTTGGAAACCAAGAGTAGCAGAAGGAATGAAGGAAAAAATGAAGGATGAAGGAAGGAAGGAAGGAAGGAAGGAAGGAAGGAAGGAAGGAAGGAAGGGAGGGAGGGAAAGAAGTGGCAGGGAAGAAGGAAGGCACAGGAAGAAAAAGGAAGAAAGAACCCTGACTGTGTAATGCCACCTATCTTTTATTTGTATGAGTCTGTAGCGTAGGTTAGTTCAGGCATACCTTAGAAATATTGCAGGTTGGGTTCTAGAGCAGCATAGTAAGTAAATATCATCATAAATCTAGTCACACATTTTTTTGGTTTCCCAGTACATATAAAAGTTATGTTTACACTATACAGTAACCTCTTACACATGCAATAGCATTTTTATTAAAAAATAAATTAATTAAAAAATTAAAAACCAAAAAATAAAATACAATGCAATAAAAAAGATGTATATACCTTGATTAAAAATACTTTATTGCACCCTGGCTGGTGTGGCTCAGTGAATTCAGCACTGGCCTGCAAACCAAGGGGTCTCTCGTTCGATTTCTAGTCAGGACACACGCCTGGATTGCAGGCCAGTTACCTAGTAAGGGACATGCCAGAGGCAACCACACATTGATGTTTTTCTCCCTCTCTTCCGTCTTTCCCTTCTGTCTAAAAATAAATACATAAAAAATCTTTAAAACATACTTTATTGCTAAAAAATTCTAACCATCATCAGAGCCTTCAGTAAGTTGTAATCTTTTTGCTGGTGGAGGTTCTTGACTCAATGATGTTGGTTGCTGACTGAGAAGTGTGGTTGTTGTTGAAGGTTCAGGTGACTGTGGCAATTCTTAAAATAAGACAATAATGAAGTTTGCTGCATTGATTGACTCTTCCTTTCATGAGCAACATATCTGTAGCATGCAATGCTGTTTGATTGCATTTTACCCACGGTAGAACTTCTCTCAAAAATGGAGTCATTCTTCTCCAAATCTGCTACTACTTCATCAGCGAAGTTTATGTAATATTCTAAATCCCTTGTTGTCATTTCCATAATCTTCATAGCATCGTCACCAGGAGCAGATTTCATCTCAAAAAACTACTTTCTTTGCTCATCCATAAGAAGAAACATTCATCTATCAGTTTTATCATGAGATTGTTACAATTCAGTCGTATTTTCAGGCACCAGTCCTAATTCTAGTTCTCTTGCTATTTCCATGACATCTCAGTGTACTTTCTCCACTGAAGTCTTGAGCCCCTCAAAGTCATTTAAAGGGGTTGGAAGCAACTTCTTCCAAAGTTCTGTTAATGTTTATGTATTGACCTCTTTCTGTGAATCACAAATGGCATCCTGAATGGTGATTCCTGCCCAGATACATCAGTAGAATCACTATTTCTTTAAAATAAATAAAACTTGAAGGTTAAAATTACTCCATGATCTATGGGCTGCAGAATGGATGCTGTTTTAGCAGGCAGGAAAACAACATTAATATCTTGTACGTCTCCATCAAGGCTCTTGGGTGACCAGGTGCACTGTCAATGAGCAGTAATATTTTGAAAGAAATCTTTTATTCTGAGCACTAGGTCTCAACAGTGGGCTTAAAATATTCAGGAGACCATGTTGTAAACAGATGTGCTGTCATCTAGGCTTTATTTATTTATTTTTATTTAGAGAGCACAGGTAAAGTAGATTTAGCACAATTCTCTGAAGGGCCCTAGGAAATTTGGAATGGTGAATGAGCATTAACTTCAACTTAAAATCACCAGCTGCATTAGCATCTAACTAGAGAGTCAGTTTGTCCTTTGAAGTTTTAAAGCCCGGTGTTGACTTCTCTTCTTTAGCCATGAAAGTCCTACATGACATCTTCTTCCAATGTAAGGTTGTTTCATCTGCACTGAAAGCTGTTGTTGAGCATAGCCACCTTCATTAATTACCTTAGCTTGATCTTCTGGATTACTTTCTGCAGCTTCTACCTCAGCACTTGCTGCTTCACCTTGAACTTTTATGTTATATGGATGGCTTCTTTCCTTAAATCTCATGAACCAACCTCGAGTAGCTTTTTAAAGTTTCAGAAATTTTGTATGCAGGCTGTATAACACAGAAATTATTAAAATTTAAAGTTATACTTAAGAAGATATATTAAAAACAAAAGTAACAAGTATTTTAAAAATCACTTCCAAAATTTTCTTTTCAAATACAGGTGATGGGCTACATTTGGCCCACAGATAGCAGAGTGCTGATTTCCGATCTAAACTATTCATGGAAATGCCACTCTTATAGAGAAACAAAAATATTGGTCTATTAAAAGATTCAAAAGCTTGTGTCTATTATAACTTTACCCATAATAGAAAAAATCTGGAAACAATCCACATGTCTATCAATAAGAGAGATGAGTGAACAAATTCAGTTATTTATATTAATGAAATACAACTCAACAGTTTTAAAAAATGAAATACTAATACATGCAACTAAAATGAGAGAAAGTAAGAACAAGAACAAGAACAAAAACAAAACAAATAAATAAACAAAACTACACTGACAATGCCATGTAAAGATGAATGACCCATCAACACAAGCACAGTTGGTTAGGATGTGGAGTGAATAGAATCATCATGCACTGCTGGTGGGTGAGAGTGTATAATTTGTACAGAAGATTAGGAAATTTTCTTTAAAGTCTAGCATGTATGGATTAGATGTTAGATGAATTAGACATATATGTATTTTCATCAAATACTGATAATTTTCCAGTGTAGATGTACCATTTTACACTCATACCAGCACCTACTGTAAAACTCAGCAGTTCCACTTCGAAAGAAATAATATGCTCAGGAACACACAAGTTTTGTCCAGAAGGTATCCAGCCATGTAATATAAAAAATAGAGACATTTATTGAAGAAGATGCAAGATACAAGAAACACGGTATGCAGGACAATGATGACTCAGTCCCCTTCAAAGTGGGCACCTTGGGGCCTCACACAGTTCTCCCAATCACCATCAGCTGCCCTGTCATATTTTCCTGAATCTCATCGATGGTCTGAAATCTCTTCCCTTTCACAGGTGATTTTAGTTTCAGGAAAAGGCAGAAGTCACAAGACACCAAATTTTGGCTGAAAGGGGGCTAAGTCACCTGGATAATTTGATGCTTTGTAAAAAAACTCTGCACGAGACATGATGCATAAGCAGGCCCATTGTTGTAATGAAGCTGCCAATCACCAGTTGCCTGTAACTGCAGCCTTCTGAATCATCTGAATAGTTCCCATGGAGGAATGTTCAAGCTTAACACAAAATTGGATGCAGATTTGTTCATTTTGACTGCAATGGCCACACAGTACAGTCAACAGCATCTATGCCCCTGATGAGTACAGCGAAGTCATCATTGTTCACACATGCACATTCCAGTCCACTCTCTTTGGCCACCAGGTTACATCGATGTCCATAAACTGTTCTTGTTATATGAACAATGACTGGACTTTTTCTGGACTGACCTTATGTGCTCCTAAGATAGGTCCTCCCCTCAAGATAAATGAAAATATATGTTCACAAAAAGACTTGCGCAAGATTGTTTAAAGCAAACTCATTTATAACAGCCAAAAAGTGGAAACAAGCCAAGGGTCAGTTCTTCAACAGAAAAAAAATAGATAAAATTTTTAACATATTCATATAATTTAATATCACTCAGCAATTTAAAGAAACATACAAATTACTGATATCCTCAACATAGGCAATTCTCCAAAACATTTTGTTGAGCAAAAGAGGCCAGAGACAAAGGAGTACTATAAAATCCAAAATAAAGGAAAAGACTATATCTAAGGTGATAGAAATCAGAAATGATTGTCTCTGCTAAAGTGATGACTAAAATACAGAAAGGAACATTCTAGGGTAGTGTGAGTGTTCTAACTCTTGTTTTGGCTGGTTGTACAGAGTTGTATACAGTTAACACACAGAACTGAAACTAAAATCAGATTTAATAGCATGTAAATTATATATCTCTTTTTTAATATACAAAGAGAAAAAGCCAACAAAGACAAAATTCATATAAAATGCCAAATGTTCTGATTTACCACAAATATGTGATTTACTCAGGTAATCACTATTTAGATTGCCGAGGCTAAAGGCCAGTCACTTGCTAATTTTGACACAGTCTATTTTATATCCTTAAATGTCCAATATGTCATCCACATTTTTCTGGGTGGTGGAACAGAGACTTATATGATACCATCATTATGCTTTGGTCTTTACAAGGTACCTACATTTATTTTCTCCTTTAATCCTCAATATTCCCATGAGGTATCAACATGTGCATTTTGCTACTAAGAAATGAAAAATAGAAGGAATTTGAGGCATCTCTCCAAGAACCAAAAGTTAGTAACTAACTAGACCCAAGAGATGAATTTGACCACATGGTCTCTGACTTCAAAGCTCCACAATATGGCTTGCACCTTCTGCTGACACAGACTACAGCCTGAACTGATTCATCTACTAAATTGTATGAGGTTGTGTTTCTGTAACAGAATCGTCTCTAGTTTGCCTTGCTCATTTCCCTGTGATCCTTGTCAGCCTATTTCAAAGAGAACAAGACCGTCAAGACAATAAGAATGTTATGAAACCACACAGTGGCATAAAAGAAGTTTTCATCCCAAATTTAGTGATCAGAGAGAGGTTGAACTTACATATTTTGTATTATGTGCACTTCCAACCACAGACAAGATAGCTCCATTTGGAAAGTTATAATTGCCTGTGAAGACATTCCAGGCTCAGGTTGTAGCATTTGCCTTCAGCCTAGGACAGGATGACAAATGGGTTTCTGCCCGCATGCCAACTCCAGAATGCTTAGTGGTAGCTGGCTATGTGGATTATAATAATGAGCAGTATTCATAATCTTTGGTTGGGATTCATGAAAGTGTCGTTAAATGTGCTCAGGATGGGAGAATGGTAGACTGCATACCCCATTTCTGACATTCCTTGACTATGACCTTAGGAATTTTCCACTCTGTAGAGAGAGATTTTGGAGGGCAGTCCTCCCCTTTTCTTTAATGTTTCTGGGCTTCCCCTGAGCCATAAACCACTAAGAGCCAAACAACCACAGATGAAGTGTTTCAAATGTAAAAAAAAAAAAAAAAAAAAAAATGAAGATAAACAATACACAGAAGTGTGCGGTGACAGAATGCAGTGTTACGAGGCAAGACCGAGCTATGTCCCGTTTAGGTTAAGGCCTCCCTGGAATCTCCTGTTACAGTAACTGCATCGCACAGAGGTATCTTTATCTACTAAGCAAATAGCGTATTCATTCCTTCAGACCCTTCTGTCTGCTCACCTAAGAAACTATTTTGTGGTTCTATCTTAGCGTTCCTTTCTTTGTAACAAAACAATGATAAAAAGCACTCTCGGATATATGTGGTGTTTTACAATTTATGAAACACTTTAAACTCCTCCTATCTGATGCTTGAAGTAGCTTTGGGAGGTAGATTAAGGTTATTCCCATTTCTTATAAAAAATAAAAAGGAAGAACAAAAGTAAAAGACATCAAAGAAACAGTTTTTCTTTCTAAATCCAGAATGATTCTAGATCTCTAGATCTCAGCTACCTGACTTTCAATTTTTTAATACCAATCTCCAATTTATGAGCATGTGCAGACTCAGCATACGCAAATGTAGAGTTAAGAGAGCTATCCTGGAAGAAGCTGGAATACATGTTCCATACATTGAAAGAGGTTTAAAATAATGCCATTGGGTGGGGGTTGCCCTGCCCTTTCAGTAAGTCTGGTAGTGGGATTTCAGACCCCAGTCCATTAAGTGTCCATGATCATGAACATGAAGCATGATTTCGGAATACTCGCCACATTTTCAGGAAAGGTGATAGTTGTTCTTCAAGTCCCACAGTACATGTCTTGCTACTTAGGATCTAATGTCAGAACAACCAGTAGAAGCATAAAACTGCAGTGATACCCAGAGAGCTGATTTAAAAGGTTTCTCCTCTCCTTGGGTGAAACAGTTGTGCTGGTGTGATTTGTTCGGCTTCATTGTAAGCGCTGCACACCCTGCATTTAACTCTGGACTAAGGCTTCTCTGTTCTGTTTCAATGGGCCCCTGGCCTCCACAAAGACTTGATGCAGTGCAATGGTAATTTGAGGCAATTTGTCAGTCGGAAACAGGAAAATCATTTATTTTTTCCATTCATGGTGAACCATTTTTCAATGTTAATACTTTTCAGATGTGTTTGTGGGGATACAAATGTTTTCTCAATATAGTTTGCGTTTAACCATCTTTCCTTTGTAAAGAATAAAAGATAAATCAAATGAATATAGCAATTAAGTTTAAATCCTCTTTTTCATATTTACTTCTAATGCAGTTAGACAGGATAAAAGTATATAATGCTCCAGGGTTTTTCAGCGGATTAAATGATATGCTGAATGGGAAATTATGGTGTAAACTGTAAAGAAAATGCTCTTAACCTGGGATGCAGGGTCAAATTGTTACTATCAAAGCCATCAGGGCCTGTGGATAAATTTTAGGATATTGAGAATAACCAGAGTTGTATGAAAAATGTGTTCATAGATGTGCATTTGCGATGCCTCATATTTGTGTGCTTTTTACCATAATAACTGTTTCTTTAGTAACATAAAGTTTCTTGCTTTTATTTTATTAAAGAAGAAACTACGAGAAAATAAATTATTTGAACAGGACTCTGGGTCTCAGGACCCAGTTTTCTTGATTCTAATTCTCTGTTCTTTCTGCTACGATGAACATGCTTTCAAAACCGCAGAACCAGAATTTCATTTTAATCTATCTTTCTTATAATGTCAAAGACGCAGAGACAGCCTCAGATATTTACAAATTATTTATGTATGGGTTTTAATGTTCTTTGTCATCATTCGCTTCCTTTCTTATGTTTCATTTGAATAACGGACCTGTCTTATGTTTCATTTGAATAACGGACCAAGTAGGCAGAGACAGCGTTCAAACCCAAACAGCCTGTGCTCACTTGGAAGAAGTTTCTGAGTGAGAAGCTGCCCTCTACTGGAACACAATTGTATATGGAGAATGTTTGGAAAGGACGTTTGTTCAGCAGCTATCTTTTCAGCTTGCACTTTGTAAACTGGCATTGTATTAGGTACAGGGAGAAAGAACACCCAGGCTCTTTCAGCTGCCTCACTTGAGAAGGGTCTCGAGCAGGCAGGGATATTATCAGCTTTGCCTTACAGAACGTGAATCATGTCTCCTATTCAGGGAGCAGACCAGTGCTTGGTGCGAAGCTGAGCGACCTATTAGGATAGTAATGTAAATAATCCAGGAGAAAATAATGAGTTTTGGGGAGGGAAATGGCAGTGGGATGCAGGGAAATGGGTGAATTTGGTATTTAAATATTTTAATGAGAAGGTTTTCAAGGCTGTTGGACTGATTGGTGAGAGGAATGAGGAAATGCAAGGGGTTGAGGAGGGTGCCTGGATTTCTTACTCAACCAGCCAGTATGATGATGATGATGATGATGATGATGATGATGATTATGATGACATCATAAAAACTAAGGGGACAGTGGGACTTTATTAAATGAAGGCAATTATTAGTGCAGACTTGAATATTTACTTATTTTCTTCCCTCTAAAGAGGGCTTTGGAAACTGTAAGAGTTTTGTAAAAAGACCTGAAGAGGTTTTTTTTTTGTTCGTTTGTTTGCTTTTCGGATGAGGGCTATGCTGACGCTTAGAGGAGAAATCTCCTCCAGCCGAGGATGAGGACGGTCTAGCCAGTGTTGCCATTGGACGGACTCTCCAGGCCCACCAACGGTTAGATTTCCACGCCTGTCAGGTTCTGGTGCGTCCTCGAGCCAGGCGACGGGCAGCAGTTTGTTCCATTCACCAAGAGCATTTGTAGCTTGAAATTGATTTGTTAACTTAATTCAGCACCTGCTAAGCATGCTAAGACTAGGAGGTTAAAGGGCATGTACCTGTGGTGTGGCTTTCCACCTGCTGCCTGAGTGCCCTCAGGACACGGTCCCTCCTGTGAAGTGAGTGCAGTGCTGTGGGTATATGAGCCACAGGAGCAGGGTGCCAGCAATGCTACCATGTCGTAGCATCACGGGGCTAGAAGATTCTGGTGAAAAACACCACAGTCACATGTGGTGAACATTAACCCTTTAAGTCAGGGAACATTAACCCTTTGGGTTAAATTAGGTTTTAAATAGGACTGAATGTGTGAAAGAAAAAAAAAACACGTGCAGTTGTTTTTATAGCTATATCCATTCTAATAAGATTTTAAATTCTTGCTTCCACACAAAGATGTTGGTGGAAAGGATATATTCATTTTTAAAGGTAAGAACATAAACAAGAGGTTCAGTGACCTGTCCAGAGTCATGTCATAGTTTACAGTATAGACCGAAGCACAAGTCTGATCATTCCTGGCAGTAAATAGAACCAGGGTGATTTTGCCTCCTAGGGACAAATGCCTAGAGACATTTTTGTCACAGACTGAGGGTGTGGTGCTATTGACATATAGTCGAAAACAGTCAGGTATGCATCCTTCCAAAGAGCAGGAAGTCCCCCAGCACGTACACACGCCTGAAAACATTATCCAGCCCCAAGTATCCAAGTGTGGGGCCTCTGGATTCCGGTGGGTGAGTCTCCGTCAAAGTAAGTAGGTGTTAGGGAGTTTCTCTGTCCACACACTGTACCTTTTGCAATTCCGGGGGCGGGGAATCCTACCAGATATGGAAATGGGCCACTTAGCGACACAAGGGAGTAATAAAAAATATGTATATGTGTTTCCATATTCCAAAGGGAATGAGGGGAGAGTATTCTGCTGTTTCACCTGTCTGCTGATTACCTGAGTTGTTACCTACGGACCTCTCCACAGTCCTTTCCCCTCAGCATCCATCTCCTTCTGTTGTCCCAGCCCTCAAAATTTAAACTGCTTTAGGACAGAACAGGTATCTTTTTCACTTTTACATTCCCCATTTGTTATAATCATAATATAATGTATGCAGTCTGTAAAATTTGGTTGAAACAATAAAAATGAAAGCCCAGGGCAAGCTGTGGGTAAGACTGAAGTCTCCCTTTACTCCTCACAAGGAGGACTTGCATGCAGAAATATTCTTCTGAGGCTGAGTGCAGAGACAGTTACGGAAGCAGAGGGCACTCTCAGGAAAATACTGCTGTCTTTTTAAGAGGACTCAAACCCAAGCAGTCTCTCTTGCTCAGCAAACATGCTGCACATTCTGAGAAGTGATGCACTTAAATTGAGACTGGGAGACATGAATAACAAGGTGTCTTACCTTTGGAAAGTTTCTCTTTAACAGTACCTTATTTGCTGTTTGCTCAGAATAAGGGAACCAATTTCAGAATTGTGCATAGGCAAATGTTCCGTGAAGCTACTTCCTTTTTATGTACCATAGAATCACCCTACGAAAATATCCCCACCCCTCTTGCCCCTGTGAAACACCACCTCTGCCCATGGTTTTTGTAGCTTTAGGGATAGAGTCATCTGTCCTGGATGAAACTTTATAGGTCCTTAGGGAGCTGGTCTTACCGAGTTGCCATCTGTCCTACATCCTGTTAGCTAGAGCTTTGGGGCATTTTTCTGCCCCTTGAGACACACTTTAGAGCTATACAATTTTGTACATTTTTTTAATAAAATTACAATGAATTTTAAATGCCATGCTTATGACTTGGAGAAATCATGGGCAAGCCGAGCTCTAGCAACTCCTCATGGGCCAATGGACAGGAAGCAAAGCAATTGGAAGGGGCTTCACTTCCTTCTTAAGTGCTGTGGCCATCGAAGCCACTGATGTCCGTAACTGCTTTCATGTGGCTCTACTATCTGCCAATCCAAACTGAATTCCCCTTCAAGTTCGATCTTGAACACTGTGATATAATCGCCATAATTAAAATAGTGGGTGTAGTGAGCCAAATACAGGGAGAAGGTAAACAGAAAGTGCTCTCCTGTTCAGTATAAACCCGCTCCCGATCAAGCAGCCTCTCTGGCCCTTCGTAGGGCTTTCTAACAGACGTGATTAGTTGCCTCTCATTCTATATTCTTCATTTCTTCCTTGGAAATAGAATCTTGATTGAATTCAGAGACACAGTGTTCCCGGAGAAAGTAATTTTCCCAGGCTCCCCTGCTGGTAGGATTGGCCAAGAAGTACAATCTGCCCAATGAGACAAACATGTTAAGTTTATAACATTTTACTTCAAAAGCTCCTGCTTTCCTAGAAAAGGGGGACTTGCGAATACAGCTTTCATGCCTCCCGTCTTTAAACAAGCCCCGCTTCTCAACCCGCTTTCCCTCTGGATAATACACCATCTGCCAATTACCTTTCCAGAGAAGTTCCTTGTTAATTACTTTATATTTTCATTTTCCAACTTCTTTACTCTCACACTATTTTAAACGCATTTCAATTAGTCTCTCACCCCGCCGCTCTACCAAAACCCTTCTCACAATCACTAGTTCCCTCTGTTTGCCAATACAATGGCTATTCCTCAGCCCTCCTGCTCAGGATCATATCATCCTTCTTTAACAACTTCTTTAATATCCTTCCTTTGGGACACCGCTTTCTCTTCAGTGGCTCTTTAAATTTTCCATTGTCTTATTTTTGTTCTCTGCCCTGGATCCTCCTCAAATTTCTGAACTCTCCATGTTGGAGTCGCTCGAAACTTGAGCTTTGGAACTCCTCTCTCTCCTCACACAGTCCTTTGGATCAGCTCCAGTATCAATTCTTTAACAGACTGTCAGTTCACCGGCAACTCCCACAGTTTTATCTTTGGCCCAGATTACTTCACTGAGACCTAAATTCTCAAACTCTCGATATTTCCATTTGAATCTCAAACACTCAGTTAAAATTTAACAAGTTGGAAACTGGACTGATGAGCTCCCTTAATCCTGCTCCTTCTCTGTCTTAGGCAACTCCCTAGCTAGTTTCATTTGTTCACGCCAAAATCTTCAACGACATGCTGTATAATTCTCTGGTATTCACATCCTGCACTGCCCGATCACCAAATCCTGTGAGGTCTACCAAGAGATGGCATGCAACATTTGATGACACGGGTTCAAGCCACCATCTTTTCTTAACCTAGTACTCTTCTAGATGTCCTGTGTTCACTCTTGCCCTCCCTGTGGTCTTCCCTCTACAAGAAGCCAGAGTTACATTTCACAGTGTAAGTCAGGTCACATCACTTCTCTGCTCAAACCCTCCAAATTCTGCCCTTCGCCTAAAGCCAAAATCTTTCCACGGCCTCTGTAGCCCCGTGTCACCTGTCACTCCTTTGCTCTGGCTTCCTCTGCTCCACCCCTACTTGCTGCCCTCATCCCACCAACACTTCGTGCGGGGTCCTGACCCAGCATGTGCAACAGCTCCCGTCCTCCTCCTGCTCTGCGTACCCTGCTTCATGGAATCATGGAAGTGCCGCCTCGCACGTAATGTGTAGGACTGTTTGTTCATTGTCTGTGGATTTTCAGTAAAATATAAACTTTCAGAAAGCAGGTTCCCCCTTTCCTCTCTTCTGCTTCCTCCTGCCCCGCTTTCTCCCTGGCAGTCACCATACTGTTGTGAGGTGAACACACAAAGCGATATGCAGATGGTGTGTTACAGAATGGTACACCTGAAACACACCTATGTAATGGTATTAAGCAATGTCACTCCAATCAATTCAGTAAGAAAATAATTTTTAAAAGAAAGAAATCCAAAGATTTTCTTAGAATGTATGGGAGAACAAATTAATTAAAGCACTGTTGACTTCCCAAATAAAAACAAAAATCTTTGAATTTTCTGATGACATTCTTAAAACATTAAGATATTAAAATTTATACTGCTTTTCATTCTATCTTTCATATGTAAAAATTGTGGTTTCTTTTTCTATTCCTATACTTTGCAGAGTCGGAAGTTGAGAGTGCATTATTAAAACTGCCTTACAAGTAAAAAAAAAAAAAAAAAAAAAAAAGGAAGCAGGGCTGTGTTTTGTGTACCTAAAGTAGTGTGTGGTACCTGAAGAGTCTCGGTGAATACCGGGGTGGGCAAAAGTAGCTTTACCAATTATAACACGAATAAATAATATAATAATAAATAGTAATGCAAGAATAAACTGTTTCATGTGCTCACGACTGTAAACCTGCTTTTGCTTACCCCTGTGTGTTTTTATATATGATTATACATTATGAAAAGTGTTTTATCTGTTTTGGCCATTAAACATTGCATGTTAAGGATTTTCTTGTGTCTTCTCAAGTTTTAGGATGCACATAGTTCTAATTAATACATAGAATTCAGTCATAATTATTCAGTTATTCATTGATTTACTTGTTTGTTAATTACACAAGCACACGGTGAGGCAAAAATAGGTTTACAGTGGTGAGTATACAAAACACAGAGTTTATTCTTGCATTATTATTTATGAATTATTATATTATTTTCCATACAAACCACTGTAAACCTATCTTTGCCCCACTCTGTATATGTTTGAGTATCAGTTGTCTTCAGGCCTTTATGAAATTCATCTAAGAGTTTTTTACACTCTCTTAAGATTTACATTAGTATCTTACTTCATGACTGCTATTTTATAAAAGGCTATTTTTGTAATTTTTTAAAATAATTAGCTTTTCCATAGGTAAGAAATTATTCAAAATAAAATAACCGCTTTCATGGTTATCAACCAGATACAATTTGCTTCATGCCCCAGAAAGGTGGCATTCCTCTCCTGAGCCAGAATGTGCTTCATGGAGCTGATTAGAGTCTTGAACCACATAAGTGACATACAAGTTCTTAGTTATGATTACTCTCTGGTTTGGATAACCATCCTTCTTTCATTAACATTTGAGAGAATTTTCATTTACAGAGTACCTATGCTCACCACACTCATTTCTTTAAGTAAATGAAAAACCAATTCAGATTGTTAACCATAGTACCCTCTTATTTGCAGAACTTCTGCCTTAAAATCCATTTCTGAGTGAGAAACCTATTAACTTTTCTAGTCATAAGGTACTGTGAAAAATATTAAGTCAGTTTAATTCGTGAAGAGAGACTCTATGGCAGAAACTCTAGACATAACAGCTGAAGTCTTACTTCCATAGTCTGTCTCTGCTAGTTTCAAGTTGGAAAGTCCAGTTTCAAGGTCATGATCTCAGCATTCTAGTAATTTGGGCCATAATACTACTACCTCATAAGAGCAAGAGAAGTAAACAAAGTTACGTATGAGAAAGCAGTCAGCACGGGGTCTGGAACTTTGCAGACTCTCCATAAATACTATCATTCTTCCTTCCAATAAAAATGAAAGCCTATCATTTTTATTCTAATGTTATTACTTTTTAATGAGCAAACAAAGGCTTAATTTGTACCATGCATAGGCTATTTATAAGACCACTACCAATAGTCAAGTCAATTTAATAATTTAGAATGAGTTTATATATACTTGTTTTATGTCAAATGTAGTTGACATTAACATTCGTATTAAAAACTTTCACTTTTTTTCCATCCAAAGGTTTTCAGCAATTTGTTTGATGTTCTGTATATATTTCCCTCCAGAGGTTTAAAAACTGAAATAATATATGTAATTCCCTGAGATTACTTATAATAAGAAATAAATTCAACTACATAATCCAATGCTAAAACACACTTGGATTTATGTAAAGTAGCAAGTTATTTTGGTACATTGATGAAAGAAGATATATTTTTCCTCTGAAATATGGCTTCTTAAGAGAGTGCATTTAGTTCTCTACTTCACATTTATGAGGGTGAGTAAAAGGAACTTCAAGAAAATGTCATTTGTCTTGTAGTTACACATGGCTATACCTGGAAAAGAACACGTTTCAAAGACTGACTAAAGTCAGGGTTTTTATTCTTAGTCTTAGATTATTGTCATCATTTTACAACAGAAGTATCAAATGAAAGACAAATTCAAACTTAATGTAAGGAAAGACTTTGCTCAAAATGATTATGCAATAGAGAGAGAGGGACAGTTACAGTATGAGAGTGCTCATCCATGACAAGTTCACTATAACAAGTTCAAGCATGGCTAAGGTCAGGCAGCAAAGGGCTTCTCTTACATAGGAAGGAGTCAACCAGGCTCCAAAGAACAGGTATCAGGCAGTTGATCAGGAAATGTCTTTCCTTCTGGTCAGTGATTTTTGGAAAGGGTAGTTAAGGAGAGGCTGTTTCTCATTCCAGCACTGCCTAAGGCTATGTGGGTTTCCAAGTTCAGGGTCCTTTGTGCAGGGAGAAAAGCTTAACTAAAGTTTGGTCAAGTCAATTTCACAGCCATTTTGTTTAGATTGCTGTGGAGACAAAAAGTTCAGCTAAGCCTATGCAAAGCAAAAAAAGAAAAAAAAAGGAATTTAGGGTGTCAGTGTTTGGCCTTGTGATAAGTAAACAAGGGGACTTCCAAAGTCTTCCTGGGGTCTGGTGGGGAAAGGCAGTTCTTTACAATAAGCTGTTTCCTAGAACACAAGAGTGGGAGATTTCTTTAACCATCTCTGTTTGTCAGGGTCATGGGTTAAAGTTGAACATTGTTGTAATCTAGCCAAAATGTCTGAACTTTTCTCAACATTCGGCAGGCAAATAACAATAGAGAGCTGATAGTTTCTGACTCATACTTGTATCAGAATTCACCCCATTTCGAATGGAAAGCTAACATGCAATTTTCACAGCTCTAGGCTTGCTACCATATTTAAACAATACGTTCTTAGATAAATTAAGTAATAGTGGCCTCCTGCAGTTTCTAAAAGGAAATATCTTAGCCACTCCCTTAATTAGTGCCTTTTAATTACATAACATTGTCCAATAGATGCAGTCATTATATGCTGATTGAATTGCATTTATCATGTGTGCATAATTATTATTGAGAAAGGAACATTATTCTCACTATCAAATTCCTTGATTGTACTAATATGCTGATATGTTGTAAATATTAAATGAATATTCTAAAGTTTTAGAAAACACCTTAGTGTGAATATATCCTTTTTCCAAATAGGAGCATTTTAGTGCTATATAAAGAATGAGATTTAATTTTTATTAATTTTTTAAATTTTAATTGTTGTTCTTGTACAGTTTTCTGCCTTTTAACCCCAGCCCAGCCCACCCCCCAGCTCTCCCCACCTCCCTCCCATTTCCACCTCCCCCTCATTATTGTCCATGTGTGCTTTATACTTGTAGAATGAGATTTTAAATGAAATACACCAGCATACAAATTCTGCCTGCCAGAAACTAGATTTGTGATCATGAGTGAATGACATTCCTCATCTTGCCTCAGATTTTTTCAGCAAGTGCTATCTTGAAGAATTCTTCGGAGGATTAGAGATAATATAGTACAGTTGATCCTCATTGTATGTGGATTCTTCATTGTAAACTTGCCTACTCACTAAAATTCATTTGCAACCTCAAATTAATACTGCGGCACTTCCATGGCCATGCATGGATATGTACAGATCAGCAAAACATGCGAGCCCTCCAACGTGTGCCCAGCTGAGTCTGAACAAGGCTCTGTTCTGCCTTCTCATTTCAGCTCTCCTACTGAAAAGAGTGTGGTCTGTTTTGTCTCACATTTTTGGCATGTTTATGCTTTATGTTGGTGACTTTGCTCTTTCAAATGACCCCCAAATGACATAGAAGTGCTGTCTGGTGTTCTTTAATGCAAGAAGGCTGTGATGTTCCTTATAAAAAAATATATGTGTAAACATGAGTTTTGTTCAGGCATGAGTTACAGGGCTGTTGGCTGTGAGTTCAATGTTCGTGAATCTTCAATAGATATTAAATAAGCAGAAATACATATCGACAAAAATGTAACTAGTGACTAACAGGACCCTAACCCAGTATTTCCCATAGAAATGATTCTTAAGTACATTTAATTCAGTGATCGCATTGACTTTGTGAATATACACTAATAATGAAATTGGCTCTGTATATATATGTTCACAAGACAGGTTTAGTGATTGATACATTGTAGTGAGAAAGGGAAAACCGTCCCCTGCCCTGCCCCGTTGGACCTCCAGGAGCTGTCTTGGCACTTACGGCTGAGTGCTGGTACCCTCCTGCTGAGCATGAACAATGTCATAGAACATCCACATCGGACAAGGTGACTCTGGGACCATGATGAGTCTCATCTCTCCCAGTTAATATGAGGACTGCTGCTTCTATACCCATTTGCCCATTAAGCCCCCTCTAATCTGCCCTATCCACAGACAAGATTTAATGAGATGCCCAATTATAGAATTCCCCTTATTTTCTGACAGCACTCAACCCAGACCAAATTCCCACTGTTTTAACCCCACTCCAACATTATCCAACCAACCCAAATCCCAATCCTTTCTAAAACTTCTTACCAAGACACCCCACAGCTCCCCACGCCATGGATTCTCCTTCACTGCAACGAGAAATAAACCCTGATTGTTCAACCCCATGTCTGTTCCCGGGGGGTCTGTGGGTGGAGGACATTGCAATCGACATAACTAGCAGGTAGTAGTTTTTATTTTTCAACAGGTACATTGTCAAGCTGACCCATGCTAATTATCCCAGATGGGCTAAAAAAATATGCAGAGTATAATATAATGCCTTCATATACAGTCAATTTTGTTGTTGCAAGTGTGTTTCAATTCATTTATTGTTTTGCATGGTAGTATAAAGAGTTAAAATATAGAAAGCTTAGCATACTACCCATGGCTTTTATTTTATGATGCTTTGACATCTTGTGGCCTTGCTGACTCTGGAGGGACTGTTTCTCCTGGCATTAGCTAATTCCCAGCAAACAACTCACCCATACCTTCCATATGGAAACCAACCAATCCAGAGCCCGCCAGAGCCCGCAGAGCTAACTATCTTCCCTATACTCTCATTTCCTGGGTCACTCGTCCCCTGCTCTAAGCACCCCAGGGCCAAGCACCAGATAACTAGAGCTAGCCTTTATGTCTAAAACCCTGCTAAAATTATTCAAACTATTTAACTCCCAGGCCTGCTTACTCAGACTTGCCCATCTTTCCTATGGAAACTACAATAAAAGCTCTTACCCATATTTTCCTCTGCTCCCTCTGCCCCCTGCTGACCCCTGTGTGTCCCTGGGTGCGCCCCATGGCAGGGCATGCCCTCTCCTCCTGGGATCTGCGATCATAACAAACGACCTTTTTAATGGTAGTCTTCTTCTGATCTGTTGGCCTTGCTGTACCTAAGTAATAATAAAAGCTGTATTTTAAAACAGCCTTTGTCATAAAGGAATTTAGAGTGTAACTTTGGAGACTGGATAATTCACATACGAGAACAAAAAGGGAACGATCAAACACGGTATGTAAGTAGTGCAAATCTGTGCAAACCAACTGCTCAGGGATTTGCATGGCAGCAAACACAAAAAGTCTCTGTGGGAGATTAAAGAAAACGATGCTTGGAGAGATGTGGTGTGCTTGTTGGATGAAAAAAGGTTCAGCGTCTTTTTGGAGAAGGTTATGAGGGAAGCAGTGAATTTGGAAGTAGGCAATTCCCCTGCAAAATTAATTGACTGAGGTGTAGCATTTTCACGTTTAGGTTTTAAGTTTATTTAAAAATACATTATCAAGTAATGAATTAAAAATGAGATTGGATGATGCTCATCCTCGAAAGCAAGCATCTTTCTGACATTTTTGTTTTCTGATGCAGAATGGAATCCAGGCTTTTATTTTGATTTTTAAAATGAAATATTTTTAAAGAACTTATGATGCTTATTTTTATGGACATAAACTCCTGTGTCCAGGCAACATTGCTTGGAAGAAGGGGGCAGATTATTGGCATTTTACAGCTGGGGCTCTGAGAACTCCGAAAGAAAAGGCAGTTATGGAAGCAGAAATAGCCCACAGGGCAGGGCTCTTAGAAAATTGGGATAATTACTGAAATCAATTCTGGCTTACAAAGAACATAAAAGCCGAACACACACTGTTAAATTGCGTTCTGCTCACCTGTGGTTTACCGTAATTTTTTTTTTTTTTTTTTTTTTAGTAATGCTCGGATTTTGTAAAGGCCAAGTTGAGTTTCTAACAGGTCTTCAATAAGAAGCACTTGTGGCAGTAATGGGAACACCAACCTATCACGTCTTTTGTAACTTAGAAATTTATAAAATGGAATAAAAGCAACTAAGTCAATTCCAGCAAGTGACATTCATAGATAACATGTATATGAAAGTACTTTTTAAAGCTTTTAACACACATTTCAATTTATTTATGATGTAATTAATACTGCTTGCATCTGGGAAGTCATGTGTATATGAATAATTCCATGAATCTTTGGTAATTATTCATTCATTACTACACCCCACCTGATTTATGCATAATTCATTAATCATGTGTTTGATTTTCAGGGTAAGGGATAATTGTAGTCATAAGTTCTATGGTGTGAACGGTTGCCTCAGCATGGACACTGAGTGATCTGCAATGTCCTGGCTTCACGCCCAGTGAATAGGAGACCACATCTATATGGTACCACTGCCTGGGAGAAGGAATAAATGTCGTAACTGAAGGAATGGCATTAATATGGCCTCAAGTCTACTTAGACCATAGGAAATCCAGACAAAGTCAGCACAACTCTGCTGAGGCCTGGTAAATGGATTCCATAATTTGCCCTTTATGCATATTGCTATAATGAATCAGTGATAGTGAAATTCATGTTTTAATCTTCAATATAATTCATGTTTATGCCAGCTGTTTCAAGAATTATAGGGTAGTATATGAAAAGTAGAGTTTTTTGAGATAGACAGACCTAGTTTTTGATTCTTAAAATTGCAACTTTATAAAAGAACAACTGAACATAAATTATTAAAAGTTTTGGAGCTTTCATTTTGCTCTTTTGTGTTAGTACACCACCTATATATTAAAGACATTTAAATCAGGCCAAAACATGTAAAAGAACAAGGCTGGGATGTAGGAGGTATTCAAATATGGATCCGTCTTCAAAGAACACATTCCAAACCAAATTGGGATTTTTAGAAGAAATGACTCGAAGTGACCCTCGATTTCACTCAAAACTGGGAAGTGAGTGGTTTATGATTGCCATCATCCAATTTTCCTTCCCAGTCCATTGTGTGTGTGTGTGTGTGTTTGTGTGTGTGTGTGTGTGTGTGTGTGTGTGTGGTGGCTTAGTGCTTATGATTATTTTTGATCAGTGCCTCTTTTATAGAGAAAATCTGTAATTCATTCACACTGTGCTTTAGTATTAATTAAATTATCTCTGCAAAGGAGTTACATGTCTTTTGAAAACTATCAAACTAGAGACTTCAGCAAGCGAACAGGTATTTTTGGCCCAGGCACGTATGTGTCTGGGAGTTGGGAGTGGGGAAGAAAGAGGGAGTTCAGAAGTTGGGAGTGCCATGGAGGTAGGTAGCTGGGATGTTAATTTGCTAAACTTCCACATTAACTAGGAAGGCAACTTTCTGAAGGAAAGGTTTCTCTTCCCTTTTAAGGAAGAGTATACGACCAACTATATTCAGAATATTTTTGAGGGACAGATTTCTATGCAAAGTGTTTTTAAGTGGGTTTTTACTCTACAGAACTTTTAAATGGTTTTCTATCCAAAAGTGATCCATACAAAAAATTACTAAGGAGAAGGTTGTATAATATACAGTAAACCCTTGAACAACACGGATATACTTATATGAAGATTCTTTTCAATAAATACCTGCACATTTTTCGACCTGCGGTTGGGAATCCATGGATGTGGAGGGCAGACTGTGTGCCCTCCGTATCTAAGCCATTTTATGTGGGGCACTTGAGCATCTCAGATTTTGGTATTCATGGTTGGGGGCTTGTCCAAGAACCAATTCCCCAATGGACAGCTAAGTTTTGGGGGAGTCGAAAGATACATGTGGAGTTTCGACTGCATGGGATGATGTAACCCCTGCATTGTTCAAAGGTCAACACTATTAAACAGTACATAACCCATGTTCTTATAAGATTTTAAGGAATTTTTCTTTGTATTGTCTTTGACACTTATTTTTATTCACTTGCTTTTGCCATTTCCAGGGTAAATGTGCTTCCTTGCTTTTTCACTTTGTGCTGACTATAAGATTTAGTGAGAAAAATGTGATTGAAAGCCTAGAGCTTTAATATTGAGAGTCTGAATTACTAACAATCTGATATGGAAACCCAAAAAAGTGTTTTTTCTTAATCTCTTCATGTTTTAAGTAGTTATTATTTGTAAAATCATAGGAGGGGTTTTTGGTTGTTTTTTCGTTTGTTCATTTTTGTTTGTTTGTTTGTTTGTTTGTTTGTTTGGGTTTCTTGCACTCGAAATCTTGCATAAGCAGAGCCAAAGATCATCCTCTAACAAAAAAATAAAAAGCAGGGGCTGGACAATTGATTCGGAGTGACAAATGAGTGTAATTAATGATGCTGAATGGTAGCATAATATGCCACCCCAAAATAGGTCTGCAGGCATTCAGGTACATGGTACCTCCAAATATGCCACCTTAGTTAGTATATCGATTATTTTCAGTTATAATCACTTGAAAAACAGCAAATACAAGGAGAAATTTTCTCTAACTCCCCTTATCTGCCTAAAGACAAATCCTGAAAAAAGGAACTCGATTACCATAAATCTTCTCCCCGGGAGTTTCTTCAACCGGGGAAGACCGACTCATCGTAGAAGAGGAGACTAGAAGGCAACACCAGACTTTACAGACTATTGTACGTCCGTCTTTTCTTCCATGGGCCCATTCATCTTCCCCCCACATCATTTACTCTCCCCTTAGAGGCCTACCTCCCTGCTCCCGGTGTCCTATTATCATGGTATTTAAACCTGAATTCCACACCACATCAGGGAGTGACTCATTTTTCTTTGGGTATCTCCCATGTATATATGACATCAACATGTTAATAAACTTTTATTTCTTTTTTTCTATTAAGTTGTGTTTTCGTATGGAGGTCTCCATTAAGGACTCAGAAGGGTAGAGGGAAAATTACTTTTCCTCCTCTACAATACATTTATAGGCAGTGTGAATTCAAAGACTTTCCATTTCCTTTTTATAGGTGTGAAGTTTCCAGAATCCAGAGAAGATTTTCATATGCTTATGTGATTAGAATGTGATTTATATGCCATCTAGTCTGAGGATTTCCTCCCTATCAAAAGTCATATGCCATTGGGACAAAATAATTTGCTATGGAAAAAAGCTATATTTGCAAGAATATTTAATTGGGTGATGTACCTGATAACTTAAAAACAAGCACATTATAAAATTTAAAAAATAAGTTAACTTCAAATTATGTGGAGAATACAATATATTCAAGGGGAGTATGCTGTTTTGGCATGTGAATTAAAAAAAATATTTTATTGTTGTTCATTTCATCAGTTGCCTGCATTTCCCCCCCCCACTACCCTCCACCCCAGCCAACACCCTCTCCCTCCCTTATCACCCCCCTCCCCCTTGACTTTGTCTATGTGTCCTTTATAGTAGTTCCTGAAAACCCTTCCCCCATTATCCTCTCCTACCTCCCCTCTGGTTACTGTCAGATTGTTCACTTTCAGTGTCTCTGGTTATATTGTGCTTGATTTTTTCTTTTCCAGTTAGAGGTGAGATAACTTTTATCTGAATGACCTATCTGCCTGGCAGGGCAAACATCTAATTACCAAACATCCGCTTTCCTTATCATCCTAGGAGTTACCCTCTTTCCCTTTGAAACCTTCTCCTCACCTCATTCCTTAGGCCAGGAGGGTATATAAGCCTCACGTGCCCATCTTGCCCTGGGGTTTCATGTTTTTATAGGGCTCCAGTACATATAAAATTAAATTCGTTTTTCTCCTGTTAATCTGTCTTATGTTCATTTGATTATTAGACCAGCCAAAGAATCTAGAAGGTTAAGAGGAAATTTTTTTTCTCCTCTACAATGTACTCACTGTTGATTATTTTATATAGCTATTGGTGTTATTCTGAAATGATTACTCTTCAGAGTTTTAATTCCTATCCTACTCTGATGGCATGCTGTAACTGATTACACAAAAAAATTAAGTTTAATTTTATTCCAAGTCATGTTTTACAAGTGCATTTTAACTTTGAGCAATTACATTTAAAATGAACGGATTTTGGCTGAAGGGAAGTAGATTTAGAAGCAGTGTGAATTCAAAGACCTATCATTTCCTTAACCAGCATCTAAGGAAATTTTGTCCCTCTTTAAGAAAACAGTGGCTTCTCTGCCCTCTATACAATCTCTCTCACATCTTCCACGGTGGCTTCCTAAGTTTTTGTCTCCACCCAAGCGCTCAGGTCTCTTTGTGGACCTACCTTAACTTTTGAAATCCTATCAGAGTGTCCTGTGGACAAAAGATGTACCTTATGCCCTCACTTTCTTTTCCAGTACCCTGGTTATTCTAACCATGGCCAATCACCACTCCTTAATAAATTACCTACTTTCTGATTAAAGAGAAGTAGCAGTTTTATAACATTAAAAAGCAACTTCATTAATTTGACCAAGAGACTAGAGGAGTGTTAAAAACTGAGCTCTCTTCTAACATGGATGTCTCAAGCTTCTAAAGTCCAGAAATTTTATAGCATCCCCCATTTTAATAACTACATGTTAAATAAACAAAGACAAAGGGAAAGCTTATACATGCAGAATTAATTTTTAAACCTCAGATTTCTGGTATTAATTTCTTCAATGCAGTATTCTATCATCATTCAGAAGACGTTTTTATTAAAATTTCTTTCCCATTCATCAAATATCTATATCCTCCTTCCCTATCTGAACAAAGGATATTAGTAATGGTACTTTCTTTCAGTCCTTTAGCTTGATAATAATAAAAACACATGACTAGGTCCTTTATTGTTTCCTTTATTGTCTTTTATTATTTCCCTGGGGAAGTAGGTTGCTTTGGAGATCATCTTGGCTATCAGTATCATCTACTCTCAGTATGAGTGTTTGTGTGTGTGTACATCTTCATGGGATTTTAAAATTATAGCCCATGTTTAAAAGTAATCCTACCCACATTTTGTGTAACTAGGTAGGTTATTAATCACAAGGCATGACTAAAAAATATTTTGCAAGGAGTTTTGGTACCTTCAACTGGATTTCAAATACAAAAAGAACAAAATACACATTAGTTTCTTTCCTTTGAAAACAACAGATAAAAACGTAACAAAATAGAGGGTATTAAGGATCAAAGAAATCAGGACTTCTTTAAATCTTCCCTCTAAAAATGCTAGATTGAACTTGACTTTGAGAAAATCAATTTACTCATTCTTTCATTTTCATCTTTTATTCTGGGTAATTTTATCAGTCAACAGCAGACAATACTTTTTTTTCCTAATCCAGACATTGGATTTTCTATCTTGGATAATGGGAAGGAAATAGCTAAATATATTATTGTTGATGTGCTTGTTTACCTAATTCAACCAGCAATGTTTATAGGAACTTTAAATGTGAGATAATTAAGACTTTAAGTCACTTATTTGCTGATCACTATCCACCTTTACTTTCATTTAGAAAGATGGTCTCCAGTGATTACTGCCTCTTGGTATTGATGTCTTCTGTTGAACGTGGGCTTTTCCTAATGGCTGGCTTCTAGTAAATAATGGACACTAGTAATGTGAAGTCACTTTTGTACTTAGATTACAAAAACACTAGGTATGTTTTTCTTCTTGGGCTTCCATCCCTTATTCCCTGGCTCACTTGCTCTGCAAGAATACAGCTGGCAGGTTGTGAGCTGGAGAGACCTATGCTGCAAGGAACTGAGGTTACTAGCCTAGAGCCAGGGAAGACCTGGGCCTGTCGGCAGACAGATGAGTGAGATCCAGGACAGGTGTGTCAAGGGCTGAGCTCATGCTTAAGTCTTGTGGTGACTACAGCCCTGGCCAAACACTTTCAGCGCAGCCTTGTTGAGACTCTCTGGCCCTGACAAATTGCTCGGTTGGTTGGACCGTTGTTCCATACACCAAAAGGTTGAGGGTTTGATCCCAGGTTGGGTACAACCTATCGATGTTTCTCTCACATTGATGTCTCTCTCTCTCTCTCTCTCCCTTCCTCTCTTTCAAAAAATAAAAATAAATAAATAAAAGCATATCCTCAGGTGAGGATTTAAAAATAAAAAACACTGAACCAGAGGCACCCAGATAAATGCTCCAATTTATGATCCACGAAGACTGAAATAATAAATGTTTGTTGCTTTAAGTCGTTCAGTTTTTTATATTTGGTACTCAGCAGTAAATAATATGCAACCAGATTGTCTTTCTCTTAAATCTTCTATTGATATCTAATTTTTTTCAAATTTGATTCTGTTCTGTCAATGACTATGTATAAACCATACATTTAGAGAAAAGAGCCACCATCATACTTTGTGGTACTCTTTTATTTCCCATGTATGTTTCAATAATATAATTTTTAAGTACACAAATTGGAGATTTCAGGCTAGCTTTTATTATTTCACCAAGCTATATTTTTCTTCAGAAACACTATAACAAGCCAGTAAGATAATATATTTTTTGAAATAGACTAGCATAGATATTTGCATAGACTTTTTTAATTACAGAAAAGAATCAGTAATAAGAGCAAACAACTTAAATCATATTGACATCCCTTTGTTAAAAATACTCAATTAAAATTTTCATTCAATAATAACAAGGCCCTTAGTAAATAAAGAGCTGAGAGATTAACCTACGTTAAAAAGAATATTGAGTAAGTTCTGAGTCATGCTGTGAAATTTTTCCATAAGACAAAAAGCCTTATGGAGAAGACATGACTGGATTTGTATTAGAATATATAATTTCTAGATGGTTTTAGGAAGTGGAAGGTGTGCCGCTTGGATTGAATCTCCGATCTTGCCTCAGCAGGATGCGGTGCAAACTATCCGAGGCAGTGGGTATATTGTTAAAAAGGCCAATTTGTAGCATATTGAAAATTAATCAGCCACATTAGAATATTTGGTGGGAAACTACCAGAAAAATATGATCTATTTATATATATAGTAGAATTATTATATTTACTATTTTTAGAGAATTTGTTTCTTAATTTAAAACCATAGCCTATAGACTTTAGTTACTACAAACTACTCTCAGAAAATGGAGACCCCTGGCAAAAAAAAAAAACGGGCCAAAAGCCCCCTAAGGACCCCGGGGCTGGAGCTGGTCAGACACTCTCCTGTTTCCTGCAGAGTTAATATGCCCTCAGGAGGTATTCTCTGTTGTAAGACACAAAAGTATTTTGCGAAGTGTTTCCTGGTAATAAAGAAGTAAGAGGTAGAAGGAAGTTCAGGGGCAGAACTATCAGAATAAAGTATATTTTTTTTCAGTCCTGTCCCTCAGAAAAGACTTGCTCAATATTTTTCAAGAAGGAGAGTAACATTATTCTTCTGAAATGGTATTTAATGAAAGTTGAATATAGTTTCAAGCGCGTTTCCCATAGTAAAATATTTCTCGGTTGAGAAAAGTGTTTGTGCACCTCATAGTAACATGTCTTTCTAATACTAAACTGATTTGGTCAAATCAAGTCGGTTCGACATTTTCTGTCCTACTTAATTTATTTAATTAGACTTTAAAAATGCTGTTCTTTCTTGTACAGACGTATGAGGGAGGCAAAAATAATTTTCCTCCTACGTTCCTAAATTCTTCTGGCTGGACTAATCAAATTACCATGAGATAGATTAACGAGAGAAAATGGCAACATCCATTATGTATGTGCATATGTGGGTTCCATAAAAACACAAGATCCAGAACAGACTGAGCAGTTAAGCCTTGTTTATATGCCAATTTGAGCTAAGGAGAATAGGGAATTATGGTTTGGGACTTCAGAGCACAGGAAGGCAATTCACATGGCCCTGGAAAAGAAATGTTTGCTGGGCCATTTTTAACAACGGGGCACACAGAGGACTTTGATCAAATGGCCCTGTGGGAGGTTCCTCCCTATCGGTTACACTCTGGTTTACATTAAACTACAGTTGTCTGTGATGATAGCTTCCATCATGGAGCAGGTCCTCTATCTAAATTCTTTTAGGCAGTTAGGGGGAAGGTTGAAGGTTTTCCTGAGTCATTTCTTGAAAATAACCAGCTTAAAATAATATCCCACAGAGGCGTATTTTGGGATGGCAAACTCTGCTCACCTCACATGTTTACTGTGGGTAATATGGAGCCATTATAGGAGATAGACAGATAGATAATAGCTAAGTAGATAGATAGATAGATCATATATATGTATATATATATCTGACTCTATCTCTGTCATCTATCTAAAGGTATTTTAACCTTAGAAATGTATTTATAGACCTAAGACTTATGTTGATAAAATTAATCTTATTAATTATTTTGTCATTTTCCTAAGATTTCCCAAGGGATTCTTCATTATTTCATATAATGAAAAATATATTTTTTCATATGAAAATACATTCATAGTATTTTCTAATATACAGAAGTTCTCAAGCAATTGAAACTTGTGGAAAAGAATTTTGTTAGAACAATAGTTGCAAGAAAAAATAGAATGGTAATAAATTCTTCAGAATATTCAGGGTATTAAATAATATTTCAAACTTAAGACACAGTTTAGTTTTCTTGGCAATGTAACATTTAAACAAAGTTGTAAGAATATTCATTTAAAATATTGTTATTTAAAATAAAAAGTGAAAAAATGCAAATTTTATCTGATTTACAATTATTATAGCCTATCAACATTATTTTTTTTTTAAAAAATCTTGTTCCTAGTTCAGTACTATTGCCAAAGTTTAAAAATTGCTCGAGGTTTAAATGTCAAAATGAACTTTATTTAAATTTGTCTTTTTTTCTATCTGAAGGCTCTTTTTCTTCTTCTGAATGGTTGTGATTGCAAATTCAATTGGTACAAAACAAACTCAGTGTTTAGAAAACAAAAATGTCTAGGAAATAACCAAGACATTTGATGACAAATAATTTTCCATATTGTATATAAAAGAAACAACTACTCAGTCCTTAAAGGACAGTATTTAATAGACAAAATGCCCCAACAGGGACTCACATAACCTATAAAGCTACAAGAAAATCTGAAGTTTTGGAGAATGTCAGAGAAATAAGAACACTTGGGAGGAATTCTTTTTACTTAATCAAAGTTAAGTATTTCTACATTGTTGATTTTTACTGCTTCAGAGAAAACCTTCCATTTTCAACAATGAGCTCTCACTTTATGTTGACTTATGAATTATTTATCTGAATCAGCTAATGAAAATGTATAAGCATCTTTGATTTGAAGAAAATGTACAATAATTCTGAAGTAGGATTGTGTTATCGCAAAACATAATCTATTTTTTACCATTTTTTAAAAATTTTAATTGTTGTTCTTGTATAGTTTTCTTCTTTTACTCCCATCCCAGCTCACCACCCCAGCCCTCCCTACCTCCCTCCCATTTCCACCCCCCACTAGTTTTTGTCCATGTGTCCTTTATACTTGTTGCTCTAAACCCTTCCCCTTTTCCCCTGAAATTCCCTCCCCTCTCCCCCCGGTGACTGTCAGCCTGTTCTCAATTTCAGTGTCTTTGGTTATATTTTGCTTGTTTTGTTGATTAGGTTCCTGTTAAAGGTGAGATCATATGGTATTTGTCTTTCACCACCTGGTTTGTTTCCCTCAGCATGATGCTCTCCAGTTCCATCCATGCTGTTGCAAAGAGTAGGAGCTCCTTCTTTCTTTCTGCTGCATAGAATTCCATTGTGTAAATGTACCACAGTTTTTCGATCCATTCGTTTACTGATGGGCACCTAGGTTGCTTTCAACACTTGGCTATTGTAAATTGTGCTGCTATGAACATTGGGGTGCATAGATTCTTTTGGATTGGTGGCAAAACATAATCTTTAAAGCAAATAATCTTATTCAAGCTATAATAACACCTGAAACTAATTGAACTAAAATTATTCACATCTCATCATGATACTCTCGAATCATTTTTAGTGATGTTAATCAGAAAATTAGACAATGATTGAAGGTTATATCAAACTGATATATTGAAAAGATTTCATTAAATGCATCTTTTGATAGATCAAGTTCATAGGAAGCTGTCTTATCCTTTACAATAACTTACCAATGTAAATTTTTTAACTAAAAATCATATTTAAAACTTAAAAAGAGTTGCAGACTGGTTTCTAGGAAGACTGTGTGCCTTTGTTAAGGGTGTAATAATATAGTAATTAATGTAGAAAATAATAACTTCAAGAACAAGGGTTAAACTAATCAAAACAAATGAATTAGAAATTATATGAGAGGTAAGTAAGAAGTTGTATAGGCAGGTAATGGGATTGAATGACATTGGATGGGAGAAGGATATAGAAAAAGCACATGCCTTTTTGTGTCTATGTGACTTGTTCAGGCATTTTATTAGGCACCTTCTGCCTTTTTATAATAGTAGTAGAGTGATACAGTAGATATTATATTCATTTTACAGCTCAGCAAACTATGGACAAGTGATGTTCCTTAGCCAAGGTCATGCTGCTTATAAGTTTTAGATCCAATACTTATAGTATCCTGGTTAAACTACTTCTATGAAGATTACTAGAGAAATCCCAAGAAACTTATTATACAAACTAACATGTGGGACTCTAAAACTTACTATACTTGATATAGTATCATGTGAGCAAAGCAACAATGAGGTGCGAAGTATCATAATGCATGTGGTCAATAGGGATGTAGCTGGAACTCGGTTTATGAGGTAGTAATGGAGCTTGTAAGCTAAAAGGCAGCTTGTAGTTTAACTTTCCAGTTAAAGAAAACCCTAAATACCAATGTAAGGAACTGGGACTCTATAGTACTGTACTTAAAGAGACAACCATCAAAGATTCTGACCAGATGGCAACAGAATCAAAATCATGGTCTAGTTTTTGCATTTCTTCAACTTGTTCTAGGACAAACACATTCTCTAACATAGCATCATTTCTAAAAATTGTTCAACTGAAAAGAATTATGCTGCAGTCATTTTAACTTAGACATAAGTTCAATTTAATTTAAAATTAAAATATTGAATTTAGAATTCAAGTATAAGAGAACTTTGTTACAATTGTAGTATATCCATCAAATTCTGGTACCTTAATTTTCTTTTAGATTAAATTCTAGCATTTCTTTTTAATGATCATGAGTAAAATCTTCTCTACAATGAACAGTTATCAGTCAGTCCCACAGGAAAATATATTAGGAAACATTACATGAGATAAAAGTTTTGAGGTGGAAAGGAAACAAGGAAGTTTTTCCCAGCCATTCAACAAATGTACAGAATGCATTCTACAAGCCAGAAACTGTTACAGGTTCCAGGGTTACATGCAGCAGTGAAGGCAGTCCTGGCCCTCAGTGACCTTTTGTCTTAGCAAAAGGGAGACATTCAATAAACAAATAAATAAGGAAATAACGCAACTCAGATAAATCCAATAGAATGGGTCAAGGGAACAGGGAGTTCGGGGCAGGGGGCATACGTTGCAAATAGAACACCCCTTGAGTGGAGATCTGAAAGGTGTGAGGAAGTGAACTGCAAGCTGATCTGCAGGCGAGTATTTCAGGCGAAAGGAAGAAACAGTGGAATGGTTTAGCCAAAAATGTGCCTGCAGCGTGCCAGCCCTCCAGGTGTGCTGGAGGTGTGTGACGGAGTGGGGCTTGAGAAAGAGAAGAGAGAGTGGCCGCAGAGGAGTGTCGACAAGGTGGCTGGGGAGGCCAGAGCATGGCAAGGTATTATTTGGATTTTGGTATTTAATTTAGAAGGGAATTCATGAAATTATTTTTGTATGAGTAGGGAGCAAGGGCAAAGATACAGATACTAGTTATAAACTACTGCAATAATCCAGATGAAAGAAAATGGTGGCTTGGAGTTTGCTTGCAGAAGTAAAACTTCTGAGAGTAGTAAAATCCCTAATCTATTTTGAAACTCCAGTTCAAGAACAGAGTTCACTGAGCATTCACTGGGTGTGTCACTGGGTGTGATACGTGAAAGAAATAGAGGAAATGTAGAATACCCCAAAAGAGTTAAGGTGGATGGAGAGGATATTGGGAGAGCGATATTGAGAGTGGATATTGAGGATATTGAGCGTGGATATTGAGGATATTGAGAGTGGATATTGGGAGAGCTAAGGAATCAAGAGGTTCATTTTATTCATGTTAAATTTGAGATGAGGATTAGATATCTACATGTAGTTGTTGATTTATTATTGAAATAGGTGTATATGAAGTCTAGAATTCAGAGAAATAGTCAGATTTAGATATAATATGGGTAACACTAAGAATATAAATAATATTTACTACTGTAAGATTGAATGAGGCCTCTTATGGAGTAAGTGTAGGTAAAGAAAACTCTGAGACATAAGTCCTGGGACTTTCCAACTATTACAAGTGAGAGCAAAAGGGAAAACCAGCAAAGGAAGTAGCAGCTATAGAGGTAGAAGGGAAATCAAGGGAAACTGATGTATTAAAAGCCAGGTGAAGAAAAAGTTTGAAGGAATAAGTGATCAACTGTTTTGATAACTAAAACCAGTGAATTTGGCAATGTGTTGGTTCCTGTTGACCTTGACAGTAACTGTTCCTTGGAGTGGTATGGAAGAAAGTCTAAGAACAAGTGAAGGATAACAATGGAGGCCATATTTCAAGGTGTTTTATTGCATAAGAGTGAAAAGAAATTAACTGGAGCAGAATGTGAGCACAAATACATATTTTATAATGGCATATATTATATCAGGTTTTTATTCTAATTAAAATGATCCCACAGAGATGAAAAATTGATAATGTAGTAGAGGGAGGGGAAATTGAGTATGTGAGAGAGTATTAAAAGTAGTGTGTAGAAATACGAATATTTTGTCCATAATTACAGAGAAATAGATAGGTTGGTAGATGTGATCTTAGGAATGTGTGAAAGTTTTCTCTGAACACTTCTATTGAGGTTTATATTACATCCCTGCTGTCTTTAAAATAATACCACAATCCACAGATTGAATCGTTTGGGGGTGTTTTGTGTGTGAAAAACAGAATGGCTTTTTAGAGTAATGAAAAGTTTTCAGGTACTGCTCGCAAGTAAATGCTTTTTTTCCCAAGTAAATGCTTTTGTAAAAAGTTACTTTAAATAATTAATATAAATAGTTTCATAGAAGGATTGATAAATATAACATTATTTAAATGAATTCTTTTCTGATTTGCTTTCAATTTTTGTGAATGATATCAGTAATTTTCTTATGTTCTCTTTCTATTTTCTAACTAGAGCATGCTAACTTCTTTATAAATTTAGCTATTTTTAGGAAAATAAAATGGGAATGTAATTTCTTGGTTGACATTGTTTTATGTATGACACTTACTTGAAACTCCAGACATCCTTTGTTTCTATACAAATCAATTCTTTTGAAATTTTGTTCAATGATAGAAAAAGCATTTATTGCACATGAAAAATGAGAAGAGTCAACTTCATTCCAGAATAGTAGTCTCCTAAAATCATGTACTCAGTAAGATATTCACAAACATATGCTCATTACTGAAGAACTTTATTTTAATTTTCAGGTAAGTTCACCTAAATAAGCCAGCACTATCTCAAAGATTTGGTTTATTTCCTGGTTAATATGTAAACTCAAATCATGATTTAATGCACTGTAAAGGGTGTGATTATTATCCAACTCTAAATCTACTAGTTTCTTTTAAAATTTTTTGATTGTTGTTTAAGAACAGTTGTCTCCATTTTCCCCCTACCACTCCCACCTACCCCAGCCATCCCCACGTCCCACCCTTGATCCTACCCTTCTTTGGTTTTGTCCATGTGTCCTATATACATGTTCCTGAAAACCCTTCCCTCTTTCCCTCCATTATCCCCTCTCACCTCCCCTCTGATTACTGTCAGATTGTTTCTAATTTCACTGTCTCTGGTTCTATTTTTCTCACTTGTTTGTTTTGTTGATTAGGTTCCAATTATAGGTGAGATCATATGGTATTTGTTTTTCACTGCCTGGCTTATTTCACTTAGTATAATGAGTTCCAGATCCATTCATGCTGATGCAAAGGGTAGGAGCTCCTTCTTTCTTTCTGCTGCATAGAATTCCATAATGTAAATGTACCATAGTTTTTTTTTGTCCATTCATGTACTGATGGGCACTTAGGCTGCTTTAAGCACTTCGCTGTTGTAAATTGCGCTGCTATGAACATAGAGATGCAAATTAAAACCACAATGAGATACCACTTCACATTGGTCAGAATGGCCATCACAAACAAATCAACAAACAACAAGTGTTGAACAGGATATAGAGAAAAGGGAACCCTAGTGCACTGTTGGTGAGAATGCAGACTGGTGCAGCCACTGCATGGAAAACAATATGGAATTTCCTCAGAAAACTAAAAATGGAACTGTCTTTTGACCCGGCAATTCCACTGCTGGGATTATACCCTAGCAACCCTGAAACACCAATTCAAAAGAACCTGTGCACCCCAATGTTCATAAATCTACTAGTTTTGGAGGGAAATGACTAACAGAACACCTGAACTTTGCATTACAGTGGAAAACTTGAGAGCATGAAATAAAATACTTTATTATTTTTTAATCCTCACCTGAGGTGGTTATTGATTTTAGAGAGAGAGGGAGAAAGAGAGAGAGAGAGACAGGGGGAGAGAGAGAGAAATCAGTTGCTCCTTGTATGTGCCTTGACTGGGGATCGAACCTGCAACCTAGGTATGTTGCCACGGCCTGGGACCCACAACCTTTTTGTATACGGGATGACACTCCAACCAACTGAGCCACCTGGTCAGGGAAAAAATAAAATACTTTAAATGGTCAAACAAGACCTGGTGTTCAGTTACAATTGTTGTATCCTGATCGCGAGACAAATGACCAAGTTGGAGACAGGTGGAAGTGAGGATGGGATTTATTAACCTGCGCAGGGGCGAACTCCCGACTGCCTAAGCAGGAGATACAAATGGGAGTTGTGCCCTGCACTTGTAGTGAGCTCCTTTTATGCATGATTAGCAAGCAAGCAGTTTACAGAAGCAGAAGTTGCGGTTATTGCTAGGGTACACAAGGGTCCTGACTTGTGTCCTGATTTTACCTTGGAAATGTCTAGTTCCTTAGTATTGTTGTGTCAACGTTTCTCATTTCTTAGGGTTACTGAGGCCATATCCTTGAGGTTCTGTTAGTTCTCCTTCGTTTCAAACCTAGGAGACCTTACCAAACTTCCTCCTCTATGGTCCTATGACTTCTATGAATGGGTCGTTTGTTTGGAGGTCTGACAGTCTTAATTACTCATAAAACTAGCCTTCTACACAATTTTATCCTATGACATAGTCTCAAATTTTAAATTGCTCTTTAAATAATAGGACAAAACTTTCTCCTCAGGGAAGTGTGAAGACCAAAATCAAAGAAGATTATATTACCAAATATCTCTAATTCATTTTATTTTTATATATATTATTAAATTTTTGAAAGAGCAGAGTTATACCTTAACAATTTTTGTGAACCACTGGGTGTTGGGATATTTGGTAATGTTCCTTACCTTCTAGAGGTCCACTGGTATCTCAAGAAACTGATACATCACCACCCTCTAAAATAAGATGTATTCAAATTACTTAAGGGTGGAAGGAGACCCAAAACTGTAAGAAATGCCGGGAACTTTAATATATAAATATCATTGTTAGATGGGCAAGTACTATTATTTACATTTCTATAGTTTATTAGAGAGCAAGAAAATGTGATTTCACAAATATCTTAATTATTCAAACAAATAACTAAAAAAATTTCAGAGCAGAGAAAAACTGCACACATGTATTTATTTTACAGCTGCTTTTGAAGGACATGCTATTAGAAGAGAACATAAGGAAAACATGACAAAGGTAACAATGAGAGTTAGCATATTTTATATGATTGTAGTTCTAACCTTTTCTAGGTCATAGGAAATTTGTCTGTGTTACACTGAAAGCATTCTCGTTCTCTATGTTAACACTTATAAGTGAAGCTTTGCTTTCGTTTATCTGAAATGATTCTTGGAAGATGTAATTGTGGATATGGACATAGATATGTTTTCCATTTGCAAAAAAATGTAATTTAAAAGCCCTTTGGATATTTTTTAATTCAGAAATTAAACATCCAAGGAAAGAAAAGGGGGAAGTTTCCACGGTTGACAACAATATTGATAAATTCATCTACACTCAACATTTTATATTTTGACCTTCTAAATTTTAGATTCTAGGTGTATGTCTTCTACAATCATAAACCAATCAATCAAAAAGCCAATAGTGAATTCCCGTAAAAGCCTTCTTATATATCATTCTGCAGAGTTGATAGCCTACTGAGATCACTCAAATTTGTTTATTATTATCATTGCTATTTTATTTTGAGATTTATCATTTCTTCCATGATTAAAGAACAATAGAAAGGCAAAAGGAAAGTATCCTTTGCTCTGAGAAGTCAGAGTATATTATTTTGTTTGGGGGGGATAATTTTCATTATCTTTTTAAATCACTAGAAAAATAAAGTTGAACTATTTAAATAAACTTACTCTAGAAAAATAGATTTCAGTTTTAACATATTGAGAATTTTTCATCTCTTCTGCATTTTAGAACCAAAGTAATACATACTGAAATAATACCAAGCAAGAAAAAAGGCTAGGAAAATATTTTGTGTAGTCAGAATCTTGACTTTATTTACATATATTTATCAAGAAAATGTTACATAGGGATTAATCTTTCCATGTACATTTTCTTTTCTATAAGAAAGAAGAGAAATAATTAAAATTGTTGTAAATAAAAGAGAATACAGCTTTCAGGAGAGGACACAGGGCGACTGACTTCTGGGAGAAACTAGTAAATTTCCTTTAGAGAAGAATTTGAAAACAGATACGGACGAAAGACCACTGTCTTAAGAATAGGAACATTTACTAAAGGCCTTCCTCTCTATTTTGACTTTCTATCCATAGAGTATTAGAAGTAGGATGTTTTCTTCTCCTAATATCCATGTGAAAAGAAGTAAGTCAAAGCTTAATTTTTGTTTGTATTTATTTTAATTTCTCAATTTAATGTAATTTTAGAATGATCTTATACAATCTTATACAAAAATGATCCTACTTTCATAGGTCCCTCTGCAGTACTCCTATAGGATGAATATTGAAAATTATGACAAAGAAAAAGACCAAAGTCAGGAAACACAATGTAGAATTATACAAATAAATTTTCATGATTTTCGACTGAAACTGCATTTGGTTTTAGCCTTTTGAGCATATTTACCACAGACTAGTTGATGAGTAATAACTTTGTTATGGAACTATTAGGCCTTAGCAAACAAATCAGGATTTTTGGATATAAAAATAGGAGTCTCCCTGACCCTTTTTTCAATCCCATAGAACTGAATTATCTTCTTCTTCTTAAAAAATCATCTGAACTAAAGCTGTTGTGAATTTGAGTAACCTGTGATTCTACCAAAAAAAGCAAACAATGCCTGAAATTGTTTATAATATATTATATATATTATACACTATATTATAAAATATATTACAATATATAATATATTTTATAATATATTATATATTATATTATGAGTATAATGTAAACTACAATATAGAAATATTCTAATAACTATTTGAAAAACATCTTGTCTGATCATTCCATATGCCCTATGTCACTAGTCCAACCATCCACATGACCTTGATTGCTGGCTTTAGTATTTTATTCTGAAACAAATGTAATTTTAATATATGGCATTTTAATAATATGAATCTTATTAATTAACTTATTTATATAAAATACTCTGGCAAGTGAGAGGAGTGAAAGGCTTTATGGTGAGTATAATCACGTAGATGTAAAAATATCGAGGTCATCAAGAAGAATATGAAACACTGCATGGATCAAAATCCGAGCGTGTCTGGACAGACCAAAGTGAAGACCAGTCTGCTCCCAAAACGACTTTCCCATGCCTCTACAGGAGTCAGCCCGGTGGAATGATAAAAGTGGGTGATACAATTAGGAAACTAAATCACAAATTTAAAATTAATCTCAAAAGTAAATTTTCAAGTTTCTTCTTTTTATTTTTTATTCCTTTTAACAAGTTTTAATTTTTTAATTGTTGTTCAAGTACAGTTCTCTCCATTTTCACCTCACCATGCCCCCCCCCACCCCATCCATCCCCATCTCCCACCCTTGAACCCACCTCCCTTGGGCTTTCTCCATCTGTCCTTCACACATGTTCCGTGATGGCCATTCCCCTATTATCCCTCTCTACCCTCCTCTCTGGTAACTGTCAGTTTGTTCTTTATTTCAGTGTCTCTGGTTGTATTTTGCTTGCTGGTTAGTTCTATTGATTAGGTTGCACTTATAAGTTTCTTCTTTTTTAAATAAAACTACACATTCAAAATATCGAGCTCTTTGAGAGGGAGTCACATTTCACTCATTTTAATTTCTTAAAGCCTGATAAGTTGTTTATCACCTGTAAAATGCTGACTAAATATTTATGATACAAGGAGCTACTATTTTATCAGAAACTACCTAGGTCCATTATTGAATAATTTACAACTAACAGGGAAATCAACCAACATGATTTTAAATATTCATTGAAAGTTACATTTAACATAATGTTTTGAAAATTCACATAGACAAATATGTACAAAGTGACTGTTTTTATGGTTTTGTACTAACTTCTTTCTCTCTAAATATCAAATGTTGGATGATTTAAAATTTTCATGTTAAAACAGAATTCGGCCAAAGTGAGAGACTCTCTTCCTTTAAAATGCTCTGTTTTATCATTAATCTTATGATATATCTCTACTAATACAAATTTGAAAAGAAGGGCCAGTCTTTATGAGCTCAACACAATAAAATGGAAAATGACAGGGTTTTGTTGACTGTGGTTTATGAAAAGGATGGACTTACTGTTACTTGAAGTGATCTCACCTTTCTTGTTTGATTTTCTTTTTCTTTTTGTAAATGATGCGATGCATTATCTCTTAGAGTTCTCCTTGAGGGCACTCCTTTGTACATAATGATGGAATATAATTTGGATGAAATGGTGAACTTTGTTTCTTAATGAAAAAATGTTTTCTTTCAGTACACAGTGAATGAATTTTTCCAAAAAGTGTTCGTGTTATGTTCTTATAGGAACTTTAGAATGGCCAACATGATGTCATTATTTGAAATGAGAGCACTTTTTCTTGAGACTCTGTCTCACAGAAAAATAAGAAGATAATTGAAACATCTACAATTTCTAACAGAATTGTCACATTCAGGTCACAAAAAAATTATAGTGTGTGGTGCTTTATGGAAAGTTAAACTCTCTTCAAATATTTGAATAAGCTTTCTAATATTCCTTCAGTTGTTTCCAACCAATTCCAATTTTATAGGAAAGGTCTAGAACTCTGAGATAGCCACTCTTTTTGTTAGTGAGTAAAAGGCAATGAAATCTGAATTCATGGATTTTCTGAAAGATGATGTAAAATTAAACACAGTTGCAAATAATAATAATAATAATAAGAAGAAGAAGAAGAAGAAGGAGGAGGAGGAGGGGGAGGAGAAGGAGAAAAATATATTGAGCATAATGTGTGAGGAACAGTTTCACATTTTTCTTCCTTTAAACTCCATGTGTCAGATACTTCTGTCACCTTTTTATAAATGAAAGGGTCAAGGCATTGATTGACAGGCTAAGGACTTATAATCTCAGAGATACCAAATGGCGGAACTGGAATTTAGATCCATGTACTTTGCATGAGTTGCAGAGTTTACACGCTTAGTGATGATACTCTATTAGCTCATGCAAATTCATTGAAACACAAAAAGTTTTAGATATTTTTGTGTTTTAGATTTCTCCCCCTCAAGAGATTTTTAAGCTTTGTTACTGAGGAAATACGGAGGGTTCCTTGAGAGCAAGAAAAGGAAACTTGAGTTTATATGAAGACTTTAGAATTACAAATACCAGCCTGAAGTCAAGGCACTTCTTTAAAGGTTAAAAGTAGTTAAAGGTTAAGAATAGGAGCCAAAATGTGTCTGCGGCACTTAAAACCAAAGGGGGTGGGTTCAATGGTGGGAGGCAGGAATGGGTGGGGTGGAGGAGCATGGTGGGGTGAAAATGGAGACAACTGTACTTGAACAACAATAAAAAAATAAACTAAAGAAAAGAAGACAAAAACAAAAGAAAATAGAATATAAAACAAAAGCAATCATAAGAACTGGGACTCAGCTAATTAAGTTTTATTTTCCTCTGGTCGAATTGCGTTCCACCTTGAGTTATGGAATGCTATGATTAAAAAATGTAACTATTCACTCTCCACCGTGGTTCCTTGTGCAGCAGAGTGCTGCATTAAAAATAAGAAGTGGCTGAAATCTGGTTTTAAATCCATTTAAATTGAATAATTATATAATCATCTCAATAATATTAAGGGTTTGTATATTCTTTGTTAGTTTCTATTTTAAGCAGAGTTAAGTGAGGGAACCTTACTCATAGGCAGATATGAACGTGTACCATCTACTATTTTAAAAAGAAGCTTGTATTCTTAATATTAGAATTTAAATAGCAGTTGGTGACCTACATGTGAAGAAATGAAAGTCAATTTCATGAGGAATTTGCATCCAATATACAGTGAAGTTACAACTGATTCTGATTTTAAAAGGTAGGGCTTAATGTTTGTTGCCTTTAAATCACAGGTGTAGAAATTTTCATTCAAACATTTTATCTTGGATTAGTATTAACTAGAGGGAGAGGTTCGAAGAATATGTACATAATTCCTAAATTTCTGAAGGAAAGATCTGTTCTGGTTTCTGTCACACTTCTCCATTCCCTTGCTCTTGAGCACCAAGAGGTGCAAACTCTCATAATAAAGTAATATAAGCCTGCCATGAAGACGTGTCCCCCTGAGAGACTGAAACATTGAATTAAAGGCAGGAAGTTGCATATGAAGACTCAGGCAGAAATGTGCTTTCTGCTTTCTCCATTCATCATCACGTTTTACAGAGTTCTGTGTCATACAAAAAAGAAAAGAAAAGGAAAGAAAACTGATGCTTCCTTAACATTGTGCACCAAAAAAGAGATTTATATTTGTGGAGAATTTATAGATCACTGCCATTCAAGATGAAGGCTTTGAATATTTAGTAATTTGTTTGCTTTTCTTGTCAAATTCAGAATTCTGGGATTAAATTAGTATGACTTCCCTTTTTTAAATCTAATATAGTAAGAAACCAAAGGAGGAAATATTATGCAAAGTTCCTTTTACCTAGAAAATATTTTTAAATTCATCTTTAAAAATGTAGTGGAAATTGCTTACTAGACTATTTCACAGTATAGTTCCATACTGCTAAGTAATTAAATGTATAGATATTTTTTACATTTACCTTTTAGCAAAAGTAAGGGCTGAGCTGAAAATTAGAATTCAACCAATATTGTTTAAAGAGCAAATGTAGTTATTTGTTGATTATACCCTGCATACCAGCACTCACCTACTTGCTCTCTTCATGGACTCTGAGACAACACAACTTTTCTGTTACTATTCCCAAGTAAAGGGACACTGCAATTGGCTGCAAAAGCACTGTCACTAAGCCTGGCTCTGAATTAAATCAATTGCAAAGCAATTGTTTTGTTCAGCATTTTAATATCTTGTT
The DNA here is from genome assembly GCA_039655065.1 of Glossophaga mutica. Classification (NCBI taxonomy): domain Eukaryota; kingdom Metazoa; phylum Chordata; class Mammalia; order Chiroptera; family Phyllostomidae; genus Glossophaga; species Glossophaga mutica. The sequence goes on from CM077308.1 coordinate 144,970,591, forward strand.
TGTTTTATTAAACTTGAGTAGTTTTTCCCAGCCTCACAGGAGAGTTCATTGGAGAGACCCACAGGGTCCTAGAACATACACAAACCCACCCACCTGGGAATCAGCACCAGAAGGGCCCAATTTGATTGTGGGTATCGGGGGAAGTAACTGAAAACCAGCAGAGAGTAGAGCAAGCGCCATTGTTCCCTCTCGGACCCCTCCCTCACATGCAGCATCACAACCAGCGACTTGCCCCACCCACCCTGGTGAACACCTAAGACTCTACCCCTTACTACGTAACAGGTGTGCCCAGACCAAGAAAAAAAAAAAACGGCCCAAATTAAAGGACAGTTCAAAGCTCCAGAAAAAATACAACTAAGCAATAAAGAGATAGCCAACTTGTCAGATGCACAGTTCAAGACACTGGTTATCAGGATGTTCCAAGAACTCACTGGGTACTTCAACAGCATAAAAAAGACCCAGGCATCAAAGAAAAATCTACAGAGAACCAACAGTGTAAAGAAGGAAACCAGGACTCAAAGCAACGGTTTGGAGCAGAAGGAAGAAACATTCAACCAGAAAAGAAGGAAGAAACAAGAATTCAAAAAAATGAGGAGAGACTTAGGAACCTCCAGGACATCTTTAAATGTTCCAACATCTGAATCATGGGTTTCCAGAAGGAGAAGAGGAAAACCAAGAAATTGAAAACTTATTTGAACGAATAATGAAGGAAAACTTCCCCAGTCTGGTGAAGGAAATATACTTTCAGGAAGTCCAGGAAGCTCATAAAGTCCCAAAGAAGATGGAACCAAGGAGGAACACACCAAGACACATCATAATTACATTAGCCAAGATTACAGATAAGAAGAGAATCTTAAAAGCAGCAAGAGAAAAAGAGAGTTACCTACAAAGGAGTTCCCATGAGACTATCAGCTGATTTCTTAAAAAAAACCTTGCAGGCGAGAAGGGACTGGAAAGAAGCATTCCAAGTCATGAAAGTCAAGGACCGCCATCCAAGATTACTCTATCCAGCAAAGCTATCATTTAGAATGGAAGGGCAGATAAAGTGCTTCCCAGATAAGGTCAAGTTAAAGGAGTTCATCATCACCAAGCCCTTATTATATGAAATGTGAAAGGGACTTATCTAAGAAAAAGAAGATAAATAATATGAACACTAAAATGACAACAAACTCACAGCTATTAACAACCAAACCTTAAAAAAAACATAAACAAACAACTAGAACAGGAATAGAATCACAGAAATGGAGATCATATGGAGGGTTAGCAACAGTGGAGTGGGAGGAGGAGAGTGGGGGAAAGGTACAGAAAATAAGTAGCATAAATGGTAGGTACAAAATAGACAGGGGAGGTTAAGAATAGTATAAGAAATGTAGAAGCCAAAGAACTTATACGTACAACCCATGGACATGAACTAAAGGGGGGGAATGTGGGTGGGAGGTGGTGTGCAGGGTGGAGGGGAAAAGGGGGGTAAATGGGACAGCTGTATAGCATAATTAATAAAATATATTTAAAAAATAAAAAAGAGAGAATAAAAAAAAAACTTGAGTAGTTTTTACTTAAATCTCCATGGGAAAATCTTGAGAATACTTATTTGATCTTAAAGTAGAAAATGCAAACTAACTCAACACGATAAACATTTACCTTAATAGAGTGTATATATATATTTTTAAATGAAGCAATGTCCAATATGGAATTGTTTACCAAATGCAGAGAGGATCCAAGTCTTAATTTTGGTTATTACATAACTACAGGAAAAATGTAATGCACACATTTCCATACATAGAGGCGGTCCTTGTTTTGGACAGCTCCAATACGCATGCATTTGAGTTACTGTGATTTAGTGAAATTACTCCACTCCCCAGGAACACCATTCAAGTTTTGATTCCAATATATTAACTGTGAGTAAATGCATAAAATACAAACTTACCTCTAGTTCTTTGGCCCACTAATCATGCATAAATAACAGAAATGACACATGATCGATGACCAATCATGTCACTTCCCTCAAGTCTATCCAGGAGTGGTCACTGCTCATCAGTTACTCAGTTCAGGAACTGACAACATGTCCCAGAGCATGTAAAGTGAGTAAAATACTTCACATTAAAGAAACTCTCAAAGATATTTCACCACAACGAAAGCACAGAGACTAAAATGTTAGAAGCTAATCTGAACTTAGAAGTATGATTATTTGCTGAGGCTTAGAAATGGTGCTTGCTTCATATTTGAAGCCACACAGTGAGAATAATGAGGTATGTGTTGTTTAAGCTACCTTGATAAGTTTATTACCAAGAAAAAAATTTCCTAAATCTCAATGGTTCTCACATTATAAATTGCAGTGTACTAAATAAATAGTAATTTACTGCCTTTTCTTTTTCATGTACATTTGTAACTGACAGTAAGAGGTTTGCATATTTTGACAAAATTTTTAAAGATTCTGGAACAATCATAATTTTTCTAGCCAATTATTATGATGACTTTGTGTAGATTCGGGTTTTACAGTCATTTATCCAGTACTGCACTACCGTAGAAAGTGAGGGCTGTGTATAGAGTGAAGACCCCCAAAATAGAGTTTATTTAATATAAAAATTGTGTATTTATTCTTATGTGTTTAAACTTAAGTCACCTTCAAAGTATTCTCCATTTGATGCAATACATCTATTGAGAGATTTTCCCACTGCTCAAAACAATTTTGGAACTCATCAATTTTGATGGCTTTTAGGGCTTCTGCTGTTTTTTGTTTCATCTCTTCCACATCAGCAAAATGTTGAGGACTTTTTCATCTGGGAAAACAAAAAAAAAAGTCACTCAGGGTGAGATCGGATGATTCAGGAGGGTGGAGTGTGGGGGGTTATGCCATTTTTTTGGTCAAAAACTGCTGAACACTTGGAGTGGTGTGGGCAGGTGCGCTCATAAACCACCCATCACAAGATGGACAAATGTGTTGAAAGAGCCTTCAAAAAAAATTCAATGAAGCCAAACACAGCCTCTCATAACAACGCCAGCTGGTACACTGATACAGATGGGTTTCTAGCATACTCACTTAGTGGGGGATGCCTCTGCTACAGGGGTCTGCCTGCCAGAAGGTAATTTCATTTTTTTTTGGATTCATCCCATATACAAGGAGATTAGATTTTTTTTTTTAAACAACTTTTTTTTTAAAGATTTTTATTTATTTATCTTTAGAGGGGAAGAGTGGGAGAGAGGGAGAGGGAGAGAAACATCAATGTACGGTTGCCTCTCGTTGCCTCTCGTGTGTCCCCTGCTGGGAACTGGCCTGCAACCCAGGCATGTGCCCTGACTGGGAATCGAACCGCGATCCTTTGGTTCGCAGGCCCGAGCTCAATCCACTGAGCTACACCAGCCAGGGCAAGGAGATTAGATTTTTAATGTCCAATTTGGAATAGATGTATGCATTTTCATCTGAGAGATCTCACTACTGGGGACATTAACTGGTCAATAATAAAGAGAAAAATATTTCTGTTGACAGTTTATTATTTCTCAGCTGTCAAAAAAAGAAAAGAAACACTTTTGATTCTGACCTTAGTCTAAATTGGGAGTAATAAAGGCATCTATAATAACAAAAGGGAAGTGATTTCTCAAGTACAAAAAATTCATGTAGAAAAAAATCTCCCATGCCATCTGATGACTTAGAAAGGTTAAAATGAAAGGTGTCTATGGACCTCTTTCTGTTAACACTGCAGTTAATGGTCTTTGTTAACAGCGGGCCTTGGAATCTTGGGATACTTCTTTCCTACAGGGAACACAAAGATGGCATTTCTTTGATTTTTGTGGAGGTTTTCCAAAGTGAATCCTCATAGTGATAGGTTTAGTGAAGAGCAGGTTATTCCTACGAGAAAGCTAATCAAGCTATTTAACACTTAAAATGAAAATATTCAATGATATCTTTAGTGAGGCCAGTTATTTTTACACACTGAAATCTCCCTAATATCAATTTTTACCAAATTTTCAGAAAGAGAACAAAGAGAAAACTCTCCTATATTAAATATACATGTAAATAAGCCACACTTGAGCTTCATTTCATCACTTAACTGCTTACATAGTGTGTAAGCCAATGCCATACCATACAAGGCAAGATAGCTTCATGATTCAGATCAGACTCACATCTTTATTTTTACTGACCCATGCGTTGACTTCTGCAAGTTATTTCCCCTTTCTGGTTTCATATCTTTAAATGCCGTGGAGAGATGAGATCTGATATATTACATCAAAGCTTAAATGCACACACCCCAGAGGCCCCTAGGGATTGGAACGAGAGTGACTGAGTACATGGCCCTCACCTGGTCTTTCACTTCCAGCCATTCAACAGAGATACTGTACACTATTTTGTATTTATATACTGGGTTTAGTGGTTTGTGGTTGTGGTTTTTTGAGAAAATTGATGTAGAAATAGTTTTTTAAGTACTGGTAACTATTAGAATGGATTATCTCTATGGTGACTTCTAGGATCTGTACTTAAACCTACGAGCAAGGGAAAAGTGGCATGCAGACCATGTTATTTCTGTTAATAATGATGCCAGAGCGTCACTAAAAGACAGGCTTTTTAATATAATAAGTTCTCTACTTAAAACCAGGCACACATTTGTTTATAGTTAGCTATTTGGGAGATGCAAAGCAGTTTTTTTTTCCCTTCCATAGAAACAGTTTTTAAGGTGAAGTGTTTAGGCTAGGTGGGAAAAAAAAAAGAAAAAAGAAAACTAGTTGAACTGCCAAAGAAAGAATGATCCATTTTCACTAACAAAGAAGGGGTGAAACACTCTCACAAAAACTGCAGCATAATGGATGAAATTTTTTATTTTAATTTTTAATATTTGAAGAGAAATGACTTCAGAGATATTTAATCTGTTTCACTATCTTCTTTCATTTTGAAAGTTGTCCAGAAACATGATGAGAGAGAGAGCTCTTTACTGGCATTGGCGTGATGACCGTAAAATTAAAAAAATTAAAAAAATTAAAAAGAGCCAGAGGTCATTTAACTTTATTCAGGATGAGAGATTTGCCTAACCCCATTTATATCCTGACATCTCTCTCCAAACTAAGGCAAATTTGAAAAATGTGGGTAAAAAGTAGTGACTCTTCCACTACCTAACCTTTTATACCCTTGTTCAGCTATGTACATTTCTAATCAAAAGATGCTGATAATTCAGGGAGTAGCTCTACTAAGACTGGGGGGACGCTCATATGTTTTTAAAATCTATCCTGAGGTTTAAAGTGTGTTCAAAAATATCAGTATATGGAGAGTCAGAAAAGAAATTAAATCTAAGTGTCTAGATGACAGTAAAATGCAAGTATCTAGTTATTTTGAATGTTCTTAGTTCCACTTAAGTAAACACATCATATTTGCAAATGTTTCAAATACCCTATAGAAAAGTCTATTTCATTTATGCTGGAATATTTTTCAATTAAATGTTGTCATAGGAGAAGCTGGATCAGAATCCATGGCTTTTTAATACATTGTTCAACATTCTGAATACATGGGACAAACTTCAAAAGAGATTATAATAATTTCCATGTTCCCAACCTCAGTTCTTAGATGTTTATGTGGTTTGTCATTCTTGACCTTCCCTACAGTGGAGCAATTGGGAATCCCACAAAGATTTTAGTTTCCACGAGCCTTATTGTGGGAACTGAAAATCCCATAGTATTATATCCTGAGATTATACTTATCATGGAGAGAGTTACATGATCATTCTGACATGTTGGATGCTCTGCCTACATCCTGAAATCTTGCAGTTATGAAGGAAAATTGTTAGCAGTTAGTCTGTAACTACTATAAATAGTTAACCTGTATTGTTTCATCATTAAAATAAGAATGCTCCGCATCTTTATTTTTAAGCATTAACATAGGGCCTCTTTTTGTAATGAATCACAAATACACAAAATTCTTTCTCCCAATTTTAGGATAGCAGTGCCTTAGTGTGTTTGCACCTAAAACAAACAAACAAAAATCTTTCCTATTTCCCACTTCCCTTATGACAACACAAATTTATCTGAACAAGAAATTTGAAGTTTGAGTATATTCCCACAAAATTTTAAACGTTAGAAGGAATGTGCTTTCCAGGTGATTGTTTTTAGGAAGGTAGTATGTACTTTTCCAGGCAGAGGTTTCGTTCTGATGCGAGCAGGATTGATACATGATGTACAGTAATTCCATCTCATTTGCGGAAGATGGGCATCACCAAAAACACACTCATGTGTCATGTGGTATAGGAATGTTATGGCTTGATTAAATTTTTGTTTAATTCCAGGAAACACTACATTTTAGAAGAAAAAAAATGATTCTTCTTTCTGGGAAAGCAGAACAAAGGAGCCAAGTATGACTTTTTAAAAAATAAATTATCTGAATAGTCTTCCAACAATATCAGCATATTGTTGGATGTGGTCTTCTTTCTGTCTTTCTTTTTTCCTCTGTGAAAGCTGGAAGTGACTGGATGGCAAAGAAAGATGCCCGTACATTATAGGGTTCTTCAACATCACTTTGAGTCTTCTTGCTGCCTTGGTTCAATATCTGTATCTCACATCTATGAATGATTACATGCCTAACCAAATAATATGAATGCCTAATTAAAAGATTACAATTTTATTACAACATTCTAAAAATTATACTTATGTAACAAAAATGTCACTATTAATTTCTTGCCTAATTTTATTATACATGACATACCATACATTCTAAACCATGAGTTTTCCCAATCATGTAAAGAGACAGTGGCTTCTAGAAACTCTAAAGTTCCTTGTATGCTATCGAAACTAATCTAGTTGGTACATAAAGGGCTTTTTCAGATTCTGTTTCTTAACTCTGTTTCTGAAGTCTTAACCCAGAATATTCACAAAATTTCGTGTATATGCACTAATATAGATTCTAGTTAAATTCAAATTAAGACATACCCATTTCAGAAATGACATTTAGTTGAGTTACAAAATATTAAAAAGTGCCTTAATTCAAAGTACGGTGAAAAATACAATACAGTATTTGGGATATAAGGAAGAAAACAGAAATAAGATTTAAAATGTCTTAGGTAGTAGTTGGCTAAGTAGCTAGAATAGCTAAAAAAACAACAAAACAAAAACTTTATGTTATATATGCCCCATGCAATAATATATGCAGACCTCTATCTAATTGTACCCATTTTAATGATACTGCTTTATAAAAATGTTTATTGAAGTATAATAAAGTCCAACTCAAGGAGCTTTTACATGTCTGTATGCACCCATGTAACTACCAGTCAGATTAAGATACAGGGCAGTTCAAGAGTTTTCACTAAATACCCAACACATACAATAACCACCGTTCTCTCTCACTGATTATAATAGGTTAGTTTTGCCAGTTCTTGGACTTCATATAGAAAAAAAGGTTTTGGACTTCGTATAGAAAAAAGTCACATATTATGTGACCATCTTTTTTCATCTTTGTGTCTGTGATGTTTATCTGTACTGTTGAGTATAACATTAGTTCATATTTTATGACTAAGTATTAGGCCCAGGATTTACACTACTAATTACTTATGTGAATGTGCTGTTGGTAATGCGCAGTCTAAGCCTCTTCTTCTCTCCGTACAGGTTATCCAGTCTTCCTACCATAGTCTCTTCTGTCACCAGTCATCTCCAAAGGGGAAGAACAATGATAAACCAAAACTGGAAGATTCCACATTTTGTAGCGTAAGACGATATATTATTTTTGTTGTTCTCTGCATTTTAATAACCATGGATAAATAAACCACTGAACTCACAATTCAAAAGCCACAGAAAGCCACTCTCATGCCTACTAGAAGGGCAGGACTCAATGACTAATAAACAGGAATCATGTATGACAGCTGTAGGAAAAAGAGTAGGAAGATGAAGGAAATTTGGCATGAACAGAGATAGTTTAGCCGTTCTTCAACTGAACAGGACATGTGTGTTTGAGAACATGCAAGCAGGCAGCCACGTATTGACAGATGTGATATGAGAAGGATGCTACAAAGAGTATTCTCAGAGTTGATGCCTCTGAGAACTGTTATTCAGGTTTTTTTCTCAATAGATCTTTATATATTATTAGACCTAAAACATGCCTTTAGCTTTTTGCAACAGTTCATGTAATTTCCCAAACTAAAACGTGTGAAGCATATTGTAGTAATTAATGTATTATAGTTCACTTCCTGTTATCTATGTACCTCTATCTGTCTCCTTTCCTAGGGAATAGATGATAGCCCTTTCATGTGTAAATATGGTTTGCATCTCAGCAAATACAATTCTATATTATGTGAGACCAAGGTCATTTCTGCAGTAGTTCATGGTTTTTTGCAATAATTAAATGAGCTTTTATTATAAATATTTTACAAACCTCATATACCTTGATAGAAAATATATTTTTAATGATTTTATTTTATTTCTTCAATTTTGCTTTGTGTGCTTTTATATTTCTAAAATGGGGAGAAATTTTCTCAGTGCAACATGTTGATTTTTAAAATAAATAACAAGCATTTTCCAATTAAGTATTCCATTTTGCTTCACTTTCTCTCATTTATTGAATTATTGAACTATTCTTATTCGCTTGCATCACACCCCAAAATTTAAACTACACTCTCTTCACTTACCATTTTAAATTCTAGAAAATTTTGACATGTATAGATGAATCAGTTGTTCACAGAGCAAAAATCCATATCATAAATTATATATTATTAAAATTCATAAGGCATCTATAGTGTATACATATGATCATTAGAATTTTATAAATATTATTTTTACCATCTGTGAAATTAAAAAACAATCAAATATTTCATTTGGTCAATAATCAATAAGTACTTTTCTTCTTTACATCATTTTTTATTCTATTTATGCACCCATTCACACAAGGAAAATATTAATTTTTGAGAAAATACCATAAAACCATGGTGTATAATTTTGTATAAATAATCAACATCCACATATTCATATAAGAATTATGTGTTGCAGTGTTTTGTTATAAAAAATCTTCACCCTTCTCTTAAAAGAGAGACAGCAAGCTTTCATTGTAGCAAAGTGAGTCAGTTATTTGTATTCTTCTTAAAACTTCTTGTTTCTCTATTGTAGAGCAAACTTACTGCTTTAAAAACCAATAGCTGTAACAATTTACAATAGCCAAGTGTTGGAAACAACCTAGATGCCCATCAGTAAATGAATGGATCAAAAAACTGTGGTACATTTACACAATGGAATTCTATGCAGCAGAAAGAAAGAAGGAGTTACTACCCTTTGCAACAGCATGGATGGAACTTGAGAGCATCATGCTAAGCGAAATTAGCCAGGTAATGAAAGACAAATACCATATGATCTCACCTTTAACAGGAAGCTAATCAACAAAACAAACAAACAAGCATAATATAACCAAAGACATGGAAATTGAGAACAGGCTGACAGTCACCAGAGGGGAGAGGGGAGGGAATTTCAGGGGAAAAGAGGAAGGGTTTACAGGAACAAATATAAAGGACACATGGACAAAAACTATGGGGGGGGGTGGAAATGGGAGGGAGGTGGGGAGGGATGGGGTGGTGGGTTGGGGTGAGAATAAAAGACAGAAAACTGTACAAGATCAACAATTAAAATAAAAATTAAAAAAAAACAATAGCTGTAGAAAATCCACTTTAAAAGATAAAAATTCTTAAATTGTAAACTATTCTAACATTTTTAAGCATGCAATTCTTATGGATGTATTATCATGCATGAATGATCTCTTTTCAATGATTATTTCAAATTGGTGATATTCTATTATATGATTACCAATTAAAACTTAGAAAAAGAAAAGTCAATAACTGGAGGCTAACTGATTATACTGTGGTAAGTACTGTTTTATCCAAATGAACCCTATTTTCTATGGTGAGAGAATCAACAAATCACATGTTGTTGATAGAGCAAACCCTTCATTTTATGTGAGCACTACCGCAGTCCCTCACGGTGTCTGCTGAAACATCGGGAGCTAGGCATTGTATGATACAGCAGCATACTCCACCGATAAACTCCCAAAGAGTGCATTGTAATGGCTTCACAGCAGTGAGAAAGAAGGTCTTTAATTGGCTGATATACTCGTAGAGCTGTCAACAGTTTTATCAACAACTTTGAAGACAAGAGAGAAGACATGCTGTTCAAATTTATAAATGACTACAAACCTGAAAGATTAATTAATTGTGAAATAAGATGCAAAAAAATGTTTATGACTATGATGGGCCAAGTCAACAGATGAAGTTTGACAAGTACAAATGTAGACTATAGATTCCACACTAAAATATAAATAAAAGTAGCAGCAGAAATCCGCTTGATAATGGATATGATAGTTGTGTGTGGTGTGTATCCATATGAATGCTGGTAAGAGACTTAGTGGTTTTATTTAGTCTTAACTAAAATATCAAATGAAAAGTAGAAGTGGCTAAAAGGCTGAGTTACATTAAGAGAATAATAGTGTCTTGACCGAGAGAAATACCAGCTCCTCTGTGCCATCTCTGGTTGTACCACAGCATTATGTACAAATTTAGGAGCCACATTTTGGATCAACAGTGACAAACTGGATAACATTCCCATCTGTGGTACTCAACCCTTAGGAGATGGCAGATAATATGCCACTGGGTATCTAAAGGAAGCTATACATATCTCCCTAGGAAAAGGTGCTTAATGCACATATAAAGAATTTTATATACAATTCCAGAAGGTTTTTTTCCCCAATTTTTATTTTAATTGTTGATCTTGTACAGTTTTCTGTCTTTTACTCCCACCCCAACCCACCACCCCAGCCCTCCCCACTTTCCTCCCATTCCCCCCACCCCTCCCCCCAGTTTTTGTCCATGTGTCCTTTATACTTGTTCCTGTAAACCCTTCCCCTTTTCCCCTGAAATTCCCTCCCCTCTCCCCTCTGGTGACTTTCAGCCTGTTCTCAAATTCAGTGTCTTTGTTTATATTATGCTTGTTTGTTTGTTTTGTTGATTAGCTTCCTGTTAAAGGTGAGATCATATGGCCAGAAGGTTTATCTTTGAAACCCAGCTATGAATTCCCTAGAATCTCTGATTCAGCTTCAGAAACTCTGAGCTACGACCAAGTGGTAAAGTGGTGAAGATTCTTGATTTTCTAACCTATGAAACCAGTTAAAGGAATTGTAGATGTTTAGTCTGGAGTAAAGAACACCAAGAGGTAGGAACAAAGTAGCTGCCATCAAATATTTGAAGACTTTTCATGTTAAAGAGTTATTATATTTATTTCATGTATCTCCAATGATAAGAATAGAAACTACAGAGCAACATATTTTGTGTAAGTAGAAATAGAATGAATGGGAGGAAATAATTCAATTTAATATTCAAGCAGTACTTTTCACATAGTATGCTAGACTAGGAGGATGAATTCATATATCAAATGAATAAAACATAGTCTATTTTCCTGGTCTGTTTAGAGAAGAATATTCCAGCTCAAAAAAGCAAAGTTTCTTTAAGAAAAAAGTTTAAAAACATATATGCCAACACTTTTATGACTATATGGCATAGATATTTTGACAACTTAGAGTAGATTTCATTCTTAGAAAAAGGATTGGAATGGCTACACTTAGTAATGCAAATGGATAGTGTTTTACTAAGGCTCATTGCCTTGTAAAAATAACGTGACAGTGACTTTTAAAGCCACCCATAGTTTTTGTTCTGAAATTTCCTTGGTATACAGATGTCATAGCTGGAATGTCAGTGAAAAAGAAGGTGGAGGGCATTTGGAAATACAGGGCTTCTGTAGGCTAAGGACAGGGCTAGGGAGAGTGATGAGAAACTATTTCAGAACCGGTATCAACAGAGCCCTACTCTCTGTGCTATGAATCGTCAAACACATGGCCACGCCTGCCTGGCAGGGTGACTGAGGCACGGGCTCCTGAGCATAGAGTCAATGCACTGGACTCCTGGGGGGACTCTCACACTGCAAACACATTCACTAGATTGTGGGTATCTTGAGAAATTTGTCTTATTCTGCTTTTGTTATCCCCAACACTTAGAACAGTAAGTGCTAAACTCGAGTCTTCTTGAACTAACTCTTTGTCCCGGAAGACTATCCAAGAATATGTGGCTGATAGTGACTGTGGTTTCAGAGGATAGCATTGCACACTCACTGCCTAGCTGAGTCCCTTCCCCAAGTCTCCAGCTTATTGTTTAAGACATCCTTCTCTCATCATCATGAGTCTCCTTCCACTTCTCTGTTAAGCAGTCTGGCTTTTACCCAAATGTGCTTCAATAACACACCCTGTAGTGCATCGATGGCTTTTAATGAAAAGCAATATAGGGCATATTGGTTAAGAGTGAACACTCTAGTATAGTACTACCTGAGATTCTGTCTCTCTTCAACTACTCATTAGTTGAATGATGTTAAGCAGGTAACTTGGTCTCTCTGTATTTTAGTTTCCTTATTTGTAAAATAAAGATGTAATAGTAACAAAAATAGGCATGTGTAAGGGCCAAGGAACATCTTGAGAAAAAGAAATATGGATTTATTTTTCTTTCTTTTAGGGTCCACTTTATTAGAAGCTCCGTCATAGTTTGAAATGTTCCGTATGGGTATTTCCTTCTAGGATTGGAACCTCAGACTAAAGTTCATCCTGAAAGCTCACAACAGATCCTACATATTCTTGGGTGAGAGCTGGTTCTACCAGAGCATGCCGTTCAGGCTGAAAGCCCTGCATTACCCAGCCCCATTGACAGAGCAGTTCCCCTTTAAACAAATTGAGAAGGCAGGTGTTACTCTGGAAGTACCGCGAGATTCTCCTGTAGTCGCCGCGGGTACCTGGATTGGCAAAGTTGTCTGTGAGCCACTGGCTGCTGGTATGTTAGACAATCTTTGGGTTGCAGCAGAAAGAATAGCACCTGGAAAGTGGTCACAGTAGGCTCTCCAGCCCTCGTCCTTCCTGGTGAGTGAGTGAAATATACTCCTTTAAAGTAAATGAATTCTGAGGAATTTTGAAAATAATAGAGGGGTGTAGAAAGGCAAGAGAGAGATGCTGGTCTTCCTAGTGTGTTGAAATTATTAATTAAAAAAAGAAAAAGAAATTTGCTGAAAAGATTGTTGAATCCCAAATGGATTATATCGGAGTTTGTATGTTTGCACTTTTCTTTCTGGTCTTGTCCGTTACAAGAGTATTGATGGGAACTGAGTAGAAGATAATGCTCTAGTTTATTTTTTCAAATTCAAGTCCAAATATTATGCTAGAATGAAACAAGACCTATTGACTGATATAGTGCATTAGTCATTGCAAATAACTTGCTCATCTTGAATAGAATTTCTGTGTTCATTTGGTTTACTATGGAAACTCTAACTCTAGTTACTAATAGGGCAGTCATCCTTCAGCAAATAGACATTATTACCGAACTGACTGTGTCCCACCCCACACTAAATATAAATCTATGGGTTTAGTGCCTAATCATCAATGCATATGTTTTCCTCAATAAAAATTCAGATGATTTTACTGTGCAGCCAGGATTGAAAACCGTTATCATAGAGCAATGGCTCTCAGGTGCGTTAACAACATTAGCATCACCTGGGAACTCATCAGAAATGCAAATTATCTGGTTTGATCCAGACTTTCTGAGTGAGAAATGTGGGAGTGGAGGCCAGCAATCAACGGTTTAGCATGTTTTCCAGGTGATCCTAATGCACACTCACTTTGTGAATAATGTCATAAAGCTATATAAAGTGTAGTCATTTTCCTACTCATTAATTCATACAAATAAGACTTATTCATTAATAAATTGCAGCCAAGAGGTCATTTGGAGGTAAGAACCATATCTAATGCTTCTTCTGTATCCACCCAAAATCTAGATAAGTGCATAAAACATACATTGAGTTCTCAAAAAATATGTGCTGATTAACTTGCTTCTGTGTATTTGAAGGTGATTTTTATGCCTAAAATGTGGAGTACTGGTCATGTTCATCCTGTACTAAGTCCCTTGCCTGTGATGTGTTTTGTTTTCTTCTGTAGTAGAGGTGAGCAGAGAGAGACAACTATTCTTTGAATGTGTACTATGTGCCAAGTGCTATTCTAGGTCATTAGTATACCCAGTGAGCAAAATAGACAAAGATCCTTGCCCTGGGACAGATCATCTTCTGGTGGAGGAGTCAAAAAATAAACAATAAGCATAAAATTGCAAAAATATATTTTTGAGAGGGGTAAGTACTATAAAAACTAAAGAGCAGTCAGGGTAAAGAGTATCAGTTGTGGAGGATGAGAGAAGTGGGGGAGGCCATTTGCAACATTAAATTGAATGGATAGTATGACCCCCAGACTGAAAGTGAGATTTGAGCAATGAATGAAAGTGGGAGAGGAGGGAGTGAGCCAATCAGGCACCGCAATCAGGGGGAGAAACAAAGAATATAAAGCCTATAAAGTGGGATCATGTCTGAGTGTTTGAAGACCATCATGGTGGCCAGCATGGCTGGATCAGTGTGAATGGGGGCAGGCAGAGAGGTGAGGGAGAGAGCAGAGGGTCAGAGCAGGGGGCGCCTTGTAGGCCACGTGGGAGGATTTGGGTATTTATACCAGGTCAACGGGAAGCCACTGGAGTGACGTGGTTTGGCTCGCCTTTCCAATGAATCAGTCTCCTTGCTAGTGGAGAATAGCCTGGAGTACAGCAAGGGTCATAGCAGGGCAATAAACTGGAAGGCTCTTGAAATAATCTTGGAAGGAAAGAAAAAATGATTGCTCTGATTAGGGTGCTAGCAGAATATCTCATGTTAGAATTCTGGATATATTTTGAAATTGGAGCCAATAGAATCTGTTTATGTATTAGGAGCAGGTGGACAGAAAAAGAGGAATCATGATCATTCTAAGGGTTTTACTTAGCCAAGAGGAATGAACTATTGAAAATATAAAAAATATGTATTTATGGTAGTAAGACTATACATCCTCAGAGATTTCTCCCCTTAAATGTAGAAGTGTTTATTTCTGATGCCAAAAGAAGAAATGCTCATCTTTTACCCACGGTGTTCTTGTCTTTGCACCAACTGATGGCTGAATTTAAGAATCATGGTGTCTGTGTCCTTTATACTCCTCACAGTTCTCAACAGATTTTATTCATTTACTTGTAGATTTAGCCAGTGTGATTCAACTCTAGCTGATGGGAAGGCAGTGGTGATAAATTACTGACAAGACAGGTGCTATTAATGTAGAGCTCACAATAAATGAGATAACGTGATCAGGCAGGACCCTCTTCTTCATCTTGACAACTTATTTTATTACTGTACCTTTCCTGTATTGTCTGAATGATCCTTTAGAAAAGGCAATCTCCCTCCTTCACTTGGCTGCCACATCATGACTAATTTGGGGAAAGAATACCTGTAGAGTTAACACAGGTATAGGCAATGCGGTATTTCTCCGTATGAGACAGCACAGAGAAAGGTGTAACCAACATTCTGAGAAGCCATTTAGGAGCATGGATGACATGAACCTGTTTGAAATGACTCAGGCAAATTACTTCATTTTTTTAAACAAGTTCTATGCAAATGAGGAATATAAATGTGACTTACATGCTACATAATATAGTTTACAAAGAGCTTTGACCTACAAAAGCTTAAAGAAATAATGCCTTAGCCTTAAAAAGAAAGACCATAAATTACATTTAGGAACATAGTACTACTCCCTAAACATTGATTTATTAAAAAGACCATTTGTGCTTTCAAATCAGCTCTTGCTGGCACTGCAGATATTAGCAAAATGATTTCCATGAAAAACCAAGGACTTTCCTGACATACTTGTTTCTTAGATGATTGAAAATATTATATGCTGTGAAAGACCACCAGCAAAAAAACTATTATTAGAACCTATTTTCTGTTGCTACAAATCTACTTTTTCTGGTACTAAGCCTTTAATTCTGATCTCCCCACCCCAAGGTGGGTCATGAAATAATTTGACAAATTAGATGCATTTTATGCATCATTTGATGTGATTTTCTGTTCCTTAGCTCAGAGGGCTTTTTTGATGCAAAAAGACAAAGTAGAAGTATTACATTTTGAACTATTCTTTAGGGGAGAATTATATGCTTAAGGGCTGTACCCATAGAGAAATGACAGGTTCCCAGAATATTATTATAAAACCTAGTTCTCCTTCCTTGTTCCCTCTCCACTCCCAGCAATAACAAAAAACAAACAAAAATACTGCAGAGAAGCCACTTTCAGAGGCAGGCTTTAGCCAGTTCAAGTGCAATACATATCATCCTACAGCACAGGAGGCGTTCTTAGAACGCCGGTTTTATAGCATCCATCTGACAGCCCTGCTTGCGCTGTGCGCGGCACTGCCTGGGAAACACAGCGAGCTCGCAGCGCCAGCCTGTCAGTCAAAAACCTTGACGACATGCCAAACTTATGCAGAGCACCACAGTTTTCACTATGGGAACTCAAGGAAAATGTGTGGTTTTGTGTGAATATATTTCCACAAAATACAGAAATCTCCAGAAATTCTAATGGGTAGGATGGAGAAGATGGGTGGAAAACGAGAAAGATTTTCTAGGAGATACTATCGTGTGAAGGCTGGCTGGGATAATTTTGGAGAAGAATAAAACCTCATTCTGACTGTCCCAGGAGATATCTATGGGGTCCACAACCGTAACTTCAGCAATGTGTATATGTTTCAATTGTTTTTCTTGAAAGGATCCAGGCCATTATTTTGTAACATGATGCATTTATGTATGTACATAGTCCATACAAACCAGCGAAGACATGCAGGAATCAGTTGATAAGAGAACCCTGAAACTTACCAAATGGGCAGATAAAACTGGGTCTATTCTGGAAAGGAAAGTACAAGTCTGTTTTGCATGGTTTATAGTCTTATAAAGCTGCAAATCCTCTCTGAATCCCTAAACTCAATTTCGAAGGACTCTTTGCCTTGCTCTGGCACATTATGCTTATCACAGAATGATGTTTTCTGCAAAGTTATTACTTGAGAGAAGAGCAGATGCCAAATATAAAAAATTAGCTTCTGAATATCTCATTTTTCTTTGCAGATTAAGTAAATTTTATTTTTTTAAAAAAATTGAATTGGATTTTGGATGGCATTCAATGTTCTTCTCTTTAAATTTTAAGAGCCCTGGGTATCTTGCCAAACATATAAACCAAATTTTATTGGAACTCCAGCACTTTAATAAGAAGTCTCAGATACTGCCTCCCCACCCCCACATGGCAGGACTCTCCTTTATTAGAGCCATCTCTTACCAAGCTACCAACTTCCTCTTTTGCTAAATACTTGTGAAAAACTTCATCTTCTCATGGACTCTCTTCTTGAGGTCACATTTTGTCTTCAAATACCTATTTTTTTCTGAATCTGGTAATTTTTTTTCACTTTTTCTTTGTGCCACCCACACATCCTCAACCTAATGTCTCTTGAAAATCATCTTTACTTCTTGGACATATTGCCATTGCTATTACTAGGAAAAGGGCTGTAGATGTACAGGGTATTTCCTTAATGGGAACAGCAAAAGCAGTATTACAAACTGAAGTTCCATCCAGTCACAGTGAATTTCTCTTCGGTCCAAACATATGTTTTTATCCCGTCTCTCTGTTCTCTCTGAAAAGAGTATTAGCGTCTGTAAGGAGGGGTGATAGTTCTGGAGAAGATAAATTTTGTAGCATTGTGGAAAAGAAAAATAATAAAAGAAATATTTCTGTTCAGGTTTTCCTGAGTCTCCAGAGAATATATGAAATTAAAGGAGTTATTTAAATAAGGCACACTAGGTCAATGGGTCTGGTTCATTAGTTAAAAAAAAAAAAAAAAACAACTTTAGCGTAAAGCAGAAAAAGTAATTTTTAAAGGCATAAGTACTGTTTCTTCAAAAGAAATCTTAAGCACAGTACCAATGTAAGGTGTCTTAACTTTCCTAGTCAAAAAATACACAGTACTAAGAGATACCAGACTTGGGAGGCAATGTTTACAATTCAGGAAAATTTCCTTGTGATACATTCTTATCTGGTAATTGCTTAAAATGACCTCTTCAATATATGCACATCTCAAAAGAAGGAATATCTAAGAAGAAAAGCATTATAAACAGGTTTACTTCTCATTTGCTTAAGTTAATATTTCAAAGAGATGCTCAAAACTGAAATAATGACAGTATTCTGTGTATAATGCGCACCCACATTTTTGGCCCAAAGTTTCAGGAAAAAAAATCTTCTGTTTTAATTATTTATTCAATTTTTAATTTATTTATAAAAGTGATTATCGTATTCCAGAGTATAATTTTGCATATGTATATCATTATTGCTTTCTAGAGTTACACTTTTAATGCATAAGCATAAATAAAAGAATTTAAAACATTTATATAGATACAGAATTAGTACTACTCATATATAATGTGCATCTTTATTTTTCCCTCAGAAATTTGGGCAAAAATTATGCATTATATATGGCAAAATACCATATCTCTCATTCCCACATTGAACTATATTCCATTTAAATAGCGTGATGAAATGTGATCAAACTCCAAAAGTATTACTTCAGCTGTGGTTCTCAAAGGAGGACTATGTAAGGAGCCCCAATACTAACCAACTTCTCTTTCCTATGGAAAGAAATTTTGCAACTGGTTTTATTTTGACACAAACACTAGTTATGGTAATTTTCATCACTTTCCCTATTGGTAATTTCCTAGAGATTACTATGGAAATAAAATTATGATGGTACCACTTATGTGTTTCAAATAGCATTACATAACTATAGTTTCCTTTATTTTAAGGTTTGATTGTAAGTAAGATTTTTACTCATTTAATGTAGCTTTTTCTCTGATAGGACAATGAAGTTTTCTTACTAAGGTTGCTTAAAAAATTAACAAATTCTTTCCTACCATTTGCTTTTTTTCTTCTTCTCTAAAGAATAAACTATACTTTAAATGATTCCATGTTGATTTCAGGTTAAAATCAAGGGTTTCCAACTTTATTTGATGTAACTTTTGTTGTACTGAATACTTCTGCCTCTGTCTACTACAGTTTTATGGGTATATGCATGAGGCCATTATGACACAGTACGTTTTCTTCCCCTCATTGAGGTTCTAAATCAAATGTCTAGCTATATTTTAAAGGCATTTCAACATTATGTGCTTACTAAACTTTCATAGTTCATAGTACTCACTCTGTTTTGAAACTCTGCAGTATTTAGTCAGTAGCCCCATCTGATGCATGCCGTATAGGGAAAGGAATTCATGCCCTTGCATTACATGTTAAAAGATGTTGTTGAAATAGAAGATTTAATAAAACAAGTTTTCTCTCTGTAGAGATCCAATTCAATGCCTGGGTAGCAAATCCTGGGTGAAAAGATTAGTGAAAATGATAAAGAAATAACTTCATTTTAATTTTGAGTAGGATTCAATGAATTATCATTTTATCAACCTTTGGAAAGAGGAGCAGAAATAGCCAAGAATATGAGCTAAAGGATAGTAAAGAATATGCTATCCTTCGAGATAACATAAAAATAGCTGTGAAAATGGAGTAGGCAATGTTCATCTCTCATTGTTTTTCATAACTTTTTAAAATTTAATCTTTATTGTATTTCTTCCATTACTATTGTTTTTAATGAGGGTTGTTTACGCAATATAATTTTAACTATTGATAGTTATGAGTTAGAGGCAAAGGTATCTTAAATGCTAGAGAGATGCTGGATTAACTATGATGTGCCTTTCTTTGGTCTTCGTGGACAACACATTGAAAAAATCAAATGGGTGGGTATTTTAACTCAATTTCAACATTAGTTCAACATTGAAGTAAAATGTAAGTGCAGTAGAAGGTTAGATGTAAGACAAGTAGATACAATTATAAGATAAATATTTCAAAAATTGAAATAGGTACCTAAACATCTTACAGAGTATATAGCAGAAACAATTGAAGTAGAGAAGAAAAACCAATATAAAATATTAAACTAAGAGTTAGTTTTTGAAACAATAAAATTGGCAACCCTTTAGCTATACTAAATAAGAGAAAAAAGAAGACAAAATAAAAAATGAGAGGAGACATCACAACTGATACAGCACTAATATCATAGATAATAATAGGTTACAATGAACAATTACACGCAAACAAACTGGAAAGCCTAGGAGAAATGGGTTAGTTGCTAGAAACATGGAACCTCCTATAGAAAATCTGAAATGACTAATAACACATGTAAAGATAGAATCAGCAATATCCCAAAAAAGAAAACCTCAGGGCCAGATGTTTTCACTGGTAAATTCCACCAAACTTCTAAAGGATAATTAATAGCAATCCTTCTCAAATTCTTCCAAGAAAGTAAATACTTCTAAACTTATTCAATGTAGCCAGTGTTACCTGATACCAAAGCCAGACAAGGACACACAAGAAAAGAAAATTACAGCCAGTATCCCTGATGACCATAAATGCAAAAATGTTCAGCAAAATATTAGCAAACAATTCAACAGCACATTAGAAGGATTATACAAGAACAAGTGGGGTTTATCCCTGAGATACAGAGTGGGTTCAACAAACATAAATTAATAAAAATGATATAGCACATTAATAGACTGAAGGATAAAAATCATACAATCAACTTAATAGTTGCAGAAAAATCTTTTGACAAAATTCAACACACTTTCATGATAAAAACTCTCAACATATTAGGCACAGGAGGAATGTACTTCAGTTTTGTAAAGACCATGAATAATATGCCACAGCTAACATCATATTCAATGATGAACAGCTGAAAGCTTTTTCTCTAAGATCGAGAACAAGATAAGGATTCCAACTCTCACCACTTCTATTCAACATAGTACTGGAAGCCCTAGACAGACCTATGAGGCCAGAAAAAGAAGTAAAAGGCATCCAAATCAGAAAGGTAAAAATTTAAATTGTTTGCAGATGACATGGTCTTATGTATGGAAAACACTAAATACTCTACCAAAAAAAAAAAAAAAACCTGTTAGAACTAACAAACATAGTAAATAAAGTTGCAAGATACATCAACATACAAAAATTGACTGAGTTTCTATACACAAATAGTGAACTACCCAAAAAGAAAATTAAGACAATAACATCAATAAAATGCTTGCAAATAAATTTATCCAAAATTACTGGTAAAAGATTTACTTAAAACTATAAAATATTGATGAAAGAAAATGAAAAAGACATAAATAAATAAAAAGATATCCAGTGTTTGTGGATTGTAAGAATATTGTTAAAATATCCAGGCTACCAAAAGCTATCTACGAAGCCAAAACAATCCCTGTGAAAATTCCAAAGGCATTTTTGAAAGAAATAGAGAAAAGAATGCTAAAATTTGTGTGGAACCACAAAAATTCCAGAAGAGCTAAAGCAATCTCAGGAAAGAAGTACAGAGCTGATGTGAGACATCATACTTCCTGATTTCCAATTATATTACAAACCAATAGCATTCAAAACAGGATGGTGCTGGTATAAAAACAGACACATAGATGACAAGCACCAAAAAGATGTCCCGGGGAAAAAAACACATATGTGATGACTAATTTTCAATGAAGGCACCAAGAATACACAATGAAAAATGATAGTCCCTTCAATAAGTATTTCTGGGAAAACTGGATTTCCACATGCAAAAAAAAAAAAAAAAAAAAAAAAAGGACTCACATTGCAAACCATACACAAAAATGTTAATTTAATCAATGAATAACTCTACAGAGTACAATGACTTAGAACATTGTAAATAATAGAAAGTATAATAAAAATAAACATCTCTGAAAATAGTAACATAAGAAATAGAAATACCTAGATTGTTCCCCGAAAATGTATAGCACTTATAAAACTCTACAAAACTTTATTGAGGGTCATTTAAATTACTTTAAGGAAGGCAAAAATGTGAACATACTATCCACGAAGAAATCTATACATTTGAAGGTATCTCAATTAAATATTATTTCAAGAGGTATTACATATTTCTCTCTCCATTCTTTGCTTTCATCCTTTCTTTTAGTTTTAGAAGACTAAGTGATCTCTGCCAGCTGTTGCCATTTTCTCTCCACCATCTTTGTCCTTCAGTCCCTACAATCTGGCTTTCCTCCCTGGTAATTTTCTACTCAAAAGACCTAATTATTAAAGCCAAAAATATGTTGGAAAACAATGCCTCAACCCTTCTACTATGCCTTGTGGTCACATTCTTCACAGCTATTTACAGGACATGAATCATCTTTTTTATCTTTTTTAACTCACCCAACTCTCTACACCCTCCTATCACTGCTAATAACCGCCATCCATGTAAACCAGTTTCTAAATTGTAAGTAATCATGTTTGAAATAGTCTTCCAAATTTTATATTTAAGAGTGAATAGTCATATCATATTTCAAGGAGCACCTACTTCCATGTTTACAACTGTTACATCACTTAATTCTCCACATCGTTATGTAAGGTGGCATCGTTTGTGTACAATGATAAGGAAGTAAGTAGCATTAGAATGCTGAAAAAAGAAAAGAAAACACAGTAGCTGTACTAGTCGTTAAGTCACAGTAAGGGATGCAGGAAAGACCAAATGGCTCAGAAGCACGAGTAGCTTTAAGGAACAGAACAGAACTCACATCAGAGATCTTTTGGGAGTCTTTTTGCTTTAGTATTTAATAAATACTTAAAAACTGATCACATAAGGCAAAAAAGAAAAACTTTCCTCATGGGCAAAAGTATAAACAGAAATTGTTTAATGGAAATGGAATAAATATCCCTAAAGAAAATCATTTGAATAATTAGGGACCAGGAGCTTCTAGAACTGGGTTCATGTACATTTCCCATCTTCATAATTCCATACTTAAAAGAAACCTGTTAGTCACCATTCTCATACTTTGAAAAATGCACACTGTGTGGGAAGTGTTGGGTTTTTCTAATGAAATATTCTCTTTGCTCGAGTGGTCATTAAAAGACAAAGATGTGGAGGCTGTTACCAATTTTTATATGCTTAGCAATTGAGCAGAAAACTCAACTTACTCATTTTTTTAAAATATATTTTATTGATTATGCTATTACAGTTGTCCCATTTCTCCCCCATCATTCCCCTCCACCTTGCACACTCCCTCCCACCCACATCCCCCCCCCCCGTTAGTTCACATCCATGTGTCATAAGTTCTTTATCTTCTACATTTCCCACACTATTCTTGCCCTCCCCCTGTCTATGGAGATCATATGGAGGGTTAGCGACAGGGGAGTGGGAGGAGGAGAGGAGGGGAGAAGGTACAGAGAATAAGTAGCATAGATGGTAGGTAGAAAACTTATTTTTTTTTAATGAAGGGTGCCCTACTTTGTAGTTTATTAACAGTGCATTTCATGGCTGTTCAGCATTAAGAGAATAAGAGATAGTATTTTCTCTTTTTTTTTTAAATCATACATTGATAGCCAGTTTTTCTAGGAAACAAATAACTTTCACATTTTCATCCTAATAACATTTCAAAAACTGGGGCACACTGGATATTAACTCAGTCACCTCATTCTTTCCATCCTGTTTTCTTCTAGCAAATAACCTGTTTTTATCATTGTAGTAGGAGGACTCTAATAACATAAAGTGACATCAGTAATGCCTTCTGGCCATACCTTGTCAATCTGACATCAATTCTAAACCTAGGCTTCAGTTTCACTGGCTTGGAGCATTTGTTAGGATCCCTAACATGATAAAAGTCAGGGAGATGGACTTGCATTAACCAAAATCTCAAAAGAACAAAATGTGTATCTATGATTTTCTTTAAAAATATAATCAAATAGAATGGAATGTTCCAATAAGCCTTGACTTTTTATTCATTCCTAGAAAGTTACATCTGATAATAATTAGAAACTTCTTTTTTAATTAAAGTACACTGATGGAGTGAGATACTTTCAATGGATTTTGATAGCAGTCCGTAATAGCCTGTTGTGTCCATCTCCACAGTGAGTACATGCACTGAGCAGACCGTAAGCTGAGGACCATTGTCCAGAGGACCCCCACCCCAGGGCACTAGGGTATGAACCGCTGGCTTCTGTTTCTGACTCTGGCACTTCCATGTTTCTAATCAACCATCTCACTTCAGGGGCTATCCTTTCCCTTTTAACTTATTAATAGCATTGTCCTCATCGCCACTGAAACATGCTAATGTAGTCATACTTCGAAAGAACTATGAGCTCATCTCTTCATTTGGACCACCTATTTCCAAGAAGTAATTACTTAGGTGGCTGTTTCTCCACATGGCTGACCTCATCCATTTACATATTGGTTTTCTGCAATTCATTTTCAAAAGTTTAACACGTTTCTACTTCAGAAGAAAACTTGGGCCCTTATTATGCTTTAGGATGTGATTGAGAAGTTAGTCTTTTTATCTGTACCTATTTTGTGCCTTATTGAAAATACAATTTTGAAATAATTTTAAATTCAGCCTATATATTGAACATTTTAAATAGGTAATCCTTAATATGATTCAAAAATCTAAAAAATGTACATGTAACAAAGTATGAAGAGAAATGTCTCCCTCTCATCTTTGTCCTCCCACATTTTCTTTGTCCAGTACTTGTACCCGACTAACACTAAAGCAGTTAATTTCTTCTGTATCCTTTCAATGTGTGTGTGTGTGTGTAAATATACATGAATAAATATTTTCCTAGTTTTTTCTTATTACATGAATGCTAGATTGCTGTACACACTGCTCTCTACCCTCTTTCAAATTTAACAAGATATTTTGGCAAGCTTTCCAAATCAGAGAAATCTACTCATTTTTTAGCCATATGGTATTCCAGTGTATTAATACACCAGAACTTGTTCAACCAGTTTTTTATTAATTGATATTTAGTATTTTTCTATTTTTTTTTTTTACTGTAACAACAACATGACAGCAATAGCCTGAACATAAGTCCTTTCGTCCATGCGCAGATACTAATGGACTGGCCACACACACACACACACACACACACACACACACACACAAAATCCCAGTGCATTTTAGCAAACTGTGCCAAATTTCTTTCTACATAGTTTGTACCATTTCATACTCCCACCAGTAATTTATGAAAATGAGTTTTGCCAGAGTGTGTTACCAACTTCTGTTATTTGCTAATTTGTTCATTGAAAATGGCATCTCCTTGGAATTTAATTTATCTTTCTCTGTAACATTAGAAGTAGAATTAAATTTAGCCATTGCACAAATATTTGTTGAATACCTACTATGTGCCATCATTTTCTAGGTGATGGGAATATAAAGGTAAACTGAACATAAAAATTTGTGTATATGCATGTGATTACACATATAAAACTATATATAGTAAATTATATAATGTGTTAGATGATCACTTATATGAAGAAATATAAAAAAGAAAAAAGTGAAGGAAGAATGATAGTCAAGATATGCTTCATTGATAGAGTGACATTTGGACAAAAGTTGAAGATGAGGGAGTGTGCCAAGCAGATATTTTGGGGAAGTGAGTTCCAGATAGAAGGAACAACTGGTGAAAATCCCTCAAGATGAGAGAGTACCTGGCATTTTGGAGGAATACCAAGAGTACAATGGAAGCAGATTTGGAGGGAGAAAGAGTGGTTCAAGTTGTCAGAGAGATAATGAGAAGCCAGAATGATTGGACATTGTACACAATTTACATACAGGACTTTGGCTTTTATTCTAGATGAAATGGAAAGCCAGTAAAAAATCTGAGCAAAAGAGGGCTGTGATCTGACCTCTATTTTTAAATGATTCCTCTGGTTGTTATTAAGTTTAAATCTTACAGAACTAAAGTGGTGGCCAAATGCAGCAATCCTAGAACAGGGTTGTCCCATTCTGGATATGTTTTGAAGATATAACAAATGGGAGTTCCTGAAGGTTTGGATGTGTGGTTTAAGGGAAATAAGAAATAAATTATTATCTATGTTGTCTAGCCTAAGCAACTGGTGGGGTGAAATTGCCATTATCTGGATTATTTTTAAGACTTATTTGTATTTATTTATTTTTTTCTGAATTTGCTATCCCATTGTCTTCGCTTTACTTTTGTTATAATTTTGATATTTTTCTTAAGGCTTTCTAGATTATCTACTCCATCTCTGGGAAATTATCCCTTTATAGGTAGCATGAATTAAAAAATATATTGTGCCAATTTGTATTTTTCCTAGCTCCTGTTATTTTTGTCCTGTTTATTTTAAGACATGCTGATGTTCTTTTAAAAATGACTTGAATGTATCCATTTTAACAGCTCCTGAATTTTTAGTCAAAATTAGAAATATTTTTGCTTCAGGGTTAGGAATTTATTCTTTAATGGTCTTGATCTGTGGGTTTTTTTTTTTTTTTTTT
Organism: Glossophaga mutica; assembly: GCA_039655065.1. NCBI lineage: Eukaryota > Metazoa > Chordata > Mammalia > Chiroptera > Phyllostomidae > Glossophaga > Glossophaga mutica. The sequence continues at coordinate 144,996,813 of CM077308.1, forward strand.
ACATTTTCACCTTTAATTCATTAGAAATTTATTCTGGTGAGGGGTGAAAAGTATGAATGACTCTTTCTAGATGACTATCCAGTTGACCTAAGGCCATTTATTGAATTACCATATATTTTAAACTTGTTATATATGCTGCTTTTCATAACTTAGGTTCCTAGATGTACTTAGGTCTAATTTTGGCATTTCTATTCTGTTCCTTTGGTTTTCATGTCTGTTGATGAGACATGGCTCTGGATTTTATTTACTTAAACTTTGTCATTATTTTAATTAGTTATAGGAATAAGCCCATTTCTCTGATCTTCATTTCTTTGGTTATTTCTATTATTTTCTCATTTGATCTTTAGAAGTACTTTGATTATTTGGAAACAAAGGCAAGAAATATGTCAGTCTCTTACTTGGATCATGTGAAAACTATAAATTAACTCAGAGAAAGTTGCTATCTTTACTTTTTAAGACTTTCCGTCAGGCAGAACATGATCTGTATTTACGTTTGCATTTGTTTCTATTTTGCGGTGGGGAGGTATAGTAAACAGTTTTTCCATATGGGTCTTATGTTTTTCTCATGAAGCACATTACTAGTTACCTTATCATTCTTTTGCTATTGCAGATGGGGGCATTTTTCGCTTATTCCTTGCCATTAAATGGTTTCTGTTTTACACATATGAATGCTATTGGTTCCTGTGTGTCACTTTTAGAGCCTGTTTCTGCATTACAATTTCATGTTGTTTGTCTGGATTTTCAATGGGTTCTGTGGTGGGTTTCAGTCTTAGAGTAATTTTTTTTTTAAGTGCAACAGTGAGAGTTTAATCTTTTCATTTTCTAGTTTGTTTAATTTATTAACACATATTTTCAGTAAAATTAAAAAACACAATATTTATGAGAGTAAACAGCTCCTGTAATCTCATCCTTTTGTTCCCATGTTATAGAAGCCTATAAATTAGATGGGGCATTAGGCACCTCTAGAGCATGGAGGAATATTTTCTCAGAAAATTTACCACAATAATAACTCTTCACTGTCTATCTTTTCTTAAAATGTGAGTTTCTTAAAGATACATTTTGTCCACATTTTATTATTACATCACCAGGCTCACAATATTCCCAATAAATACACATTAAGTCAATTATTGGACAATTGATCAAAGATTATATACCTCTGCTTAAATAACATAGCAATACTGAAATATATTTTTGTCTCTACACCTAAGTGGTTCTTAGCCTGAGACAATGTACTATAATTGACAGAGCAAAGGCTTCAGAGCCCAAGAAGTCTCACCTCTTCACCCTTGGCTGTGTGCTTTGGGGAGCACATATTAGTCTTTCTAATATCAGTTTGTGAAATGCAAATAATATCTCATAGGTTTCCTCTGAAGAACAGATGAGATGCTGCATGTGAAATGATCAACAAATTCTAATTACTCCCCTTCTCTTCCAGCACATGCTCTGTAGGGGAATATTGACTTCACTGATGCTACTTTTGTTGTGATATTTCCTTGCAAGTATGAATTGCTGGCGTTTTGTTGTCAATGTTGAAGTAAGCTCACTCCTTGTATCTTATCCTTCTTGTGGATAGAACTTTTTCTTCCTTCTCTTTTGATTATGCAATGTAGAATTCTCTAAATCATCACCTTGTACCTGTCCAACTCAAATTTCCATATATTCTCCCCTCTCTCTATTTATTGAAGACAGTATTAAAAAAAAAATCTCTCCTCAAAAAATAAGAGTTTATTTCACTGTGATTTACTTAGACTGAAGCCATTTGGGCTTCAGAAAGGAATCTCAAGACAATGAAACACCTTTGTACCCATCTGTTGAGGAAAAGATGGCTACAATATGAAGAGAAAAATGAAACAAAACAGTGACTATACTTGTAGACAGTGCTATTGGTGACCAGATACTTCAATTTTCTTGAGACATTTTTTAAATTTCAATTAATGATAAAATGGGAATGAGGAAAAACCATAATCATGAAATCATATTTCAACAGTCTGCCTTAGGGGAGATGACGTCTCAGCCTGCACAGAGTTTTCTCATCAAGCCGCATCCGGTGCTGATCCATAGCTTAGCAGCCATGATCATTAACTCTTCATTGGAGGCATTTCCATTCCTACCAATTGCTCTCTGAGAAATGGAAATAGCAGCCCTACAACCATCAAAGACCGAACTTAAAGCTGAATTGATTTAAAATAAGCTGGCTACATGAAGGTCTGAGAAATATAACATGGTCATCATTCCTCTCAACAAGTGGCCGATTGCTCAGTAAACCTTGCAGTGGGTGGGAGGTGCTGTATCCAGGCTAAAGTCATTAGGGTAGAATGGTTTGGAGAAACTACTGGAAAGCTATGATGAAAGGCCAGGAGCATTGTGGCTTTATTAAGAAAATGCCAAACAGTGCTAACAGTGTCTGGAAAATAAGATTACCACTTTCATTCTGGCCTCTGGGGGAGGGAGAAAGTAGCCAATTAAAACATTCAGTACCAGGAGTACCATGCTGAATAGTTAAACGATCTGTTCTAATATTATTTTACCATTTAGCACATTGTCCTTCAAACAAACCAATGTCCTAATAACTATAGTGTGGAGGTGGCAGGGGACACAACTTTTTCTTCTGGAAAAGGGACCCACCCAAAGTTTGAATTAGAGTCCAGGATTTATATTTTAGTATTTTTATATATTTTTAATTTTAAATATATTTTATAGTAAAGTAAATCATCAGAAAGGAAGTTGTGAAAATAAATAAAAGTGGTTGTATAGAATGAAGAGGATGAAAGAAGAAATGGAGGGCGGACTGGAAGGAAGGAGAGAAGGAAGGAAACATGAAGAAATGCTTCAAGTAGATGACATTTAAAAAACACATGTGGTTGACGTTTCATCACCATCCCTTTTAACCAAAGCTAAGTGGCTTTTTCTTTGAGTGCCTTCCATATAATCATTTGCAAAAATGTCAAAAATCTCCCTGTCATTGCATGACCTTTAAGGATGCTTAATGAAGACTTAACAGTTTTCCATCTGTGTTATTTCCATTTCTCTATGTCCTATGTTAGAAAGGCTGCATTGCATGAGAAGAGAGAATAAAGGAAATCAAGAGAGTGGTTTCTGTTTCTGTCTCTGTCAAGTGAATAACCTTCCTGTCTTCTTTTCTTCGTAAGAAGATTTCACTGATAATATTAGCTGTGAGGATTTGTCGCAGTAGCTGTGTTGCGTTCTGCCTCCACTTGCACGTGCACACCCGCCATGCCTCAACCCCATGGGAGGGTTTTGGTTTTCTTCTTCTTTGCCTCAACCCTACCAGCCCAGTACCTAATTCCGCTCCTACTTTCCCATGTCATAATGCAAATAACTGAAGTGCTGTACATTTCACCCCATATGCACTGTGTTAATTCTCATAATAATGATGTATCCTGCAAATTCATTCATCAGGGTCCTGAAGTAAATTAGTATGAGGTGCATTAGCTCAGGTGAATTAATACACCCTCTAAGAGCTTCTATTTTCACTACCAGATTGAAATTCCAGGTCCGATATTTGTCCAAACGTCTTAGGAAAAAAATGTAAAGCTATGTTCTGTTTGCATATAAGCTAGAAAGACAATTGATATGATGCAGCCTAAGCAGGTCTTGATTATTAATGCTTTGTTTAAAGTGTCTACACCTGTATTAAGGGAAATTTAAAAATGCTTGCAAGCAAGGCTCAAAGTGACTAAAACCACATATAGAAATGAGTGGCATAGATGTCTTAGAATATGCTGGGAATCCAACATACAGGTCAACAGCAATGAGAAATTAAGGGAGTTGTGAGTTCCCAGAGTAGTTTAGGCTCCAGGAATGTCTGCCTTCCTTCTCCTTTTCCTCATCACCATTAGCCTCCTGGATTTTGTGCCTCCTCTTCTACCCTCACTTTCCTATGTTAGGAAGTACGTTTATGACAACCAACAGAAATTACAAAACACTACCCTCATTTTTTCCCAATCCTTCGCTTTACACTGTTCATTACATTTCTAATGAAATTTTTGTTCCCATTAGAAAGTTCCTCAGCATATTTCCATGAATTAATGTTCATAAGGCTATGAAATTTCCAAGTGGTATGGCACAAAAATTAAATAATAATATAAGAATAAAAGATATATTAGTTCAATCTTCTGCTGATTGTCCAGTCTCTGTCATTTTGTATGTATGGTTTAAAAGATACTACCCAACTTCTGTTTGAATACTTTTAGTGACCAGAAGCTCCCTTTCTTACAAGACCACCTACTCAATTCTTAGTTTTAGTAATGAAAGGGATTTATGTATGTGTGTGTATATATAAATCATATGTATATGATTTATAAGTGTTAAATAATATTTAAATTTATATAAATTATATAAATATAAATATATAAATATATATAAATTTATATATATGTGATTTATTGTAAAGAATTGGCTCATGCGTTGGTGGAGCTTGGCAGGTTTGAAATTTGCGGGGCAGGCCCGTGGGATGGGGATGGGGACCTGGACCTATGAAAGAATGCTGCAGTCTGAGTCCAAAGGCGCCCTGGAGGCAGAATTCCTTCTTTTTCGGAGAATCTCAGTTGTTTTTTTTTTTTCTCTTAAAGCCTGCTATGGATTAAACAAGACCCACCCATATTATGGAGGCTAATAATAATTTAAATGTTAATCACATCAATTTCTTTACAGTATCATTTAGACTCTATTTGACCAAAATCTTGGTAACCTGGCCTAGCCAAGTTGATACATAAAACTGACCCTCACAGAGCCTAATGGCTCTTTTAGAAATACAAATCATAGATAGCACAGAAATAAGTAAATAAGTAGCGACCAACTTAAAAATAAGAAGTTGAGAGTAGATGTATTAGGAAAAAAATCTAAAAGAACACTGATTACAATATCATGGACAGCATATTTTAAGGCCAAAGGCATTGGCAATATGAAGGTGGTTTAGTACGTAATGATAAAATGTATATTCAACAGTTAGATTTAAAGTCTTAAATGCCCAAAATAAAGTAGCTTTATAATATATGTAGCACATATTAGCATAATTAAAGAATTGTAAAATTTATAGTGAGAGAAAACTCACTATATAATTCTTAAGTATTCATTTAAAAACAGACAGAAAATTGTAAGAAAACAAAAGATGTTAAATAAAAGAATGATCTAATAAATATGATAGCGACTTGTCCTCATTAACTAAGAAAATGAATATATAATTCTTAAGTAAATAGGAAACTTTAAAGCAGACTGTTCATTTTCCAGGTCGCATTTCATAAAATCAAACAATTGATTTTTATCTAAATATGTTATCTAATTGTTTAAATTATAAATATATTTAAAAACCCCATGTATAGAGAAAATAATGCTTCTGTTAAACTCATACTTCAACAGCACAGACAACATCATCAATAATACTGTAATAACTATTCATGGTGTCCAGTGGGTATTAGGCTTATTGGGGTGACTCCTTTGGAATATATGTCATTGTCTAATCACTATACTGTATATCTGAAACTACTGTAATACAGTATGTCAACTATAATTGAAAAATTTAAAAACAATTTTTTAATTCTTTTAAAATCAGAGAACATGGTACAGTATAAATGGTTAACAATCTGGTTTCAGGAATCAGACTGCCTGGGTTGAATCTTACCTCAGGGACTTATTAGATATCTGACCTTGATCTAGTTATTTTACTTCTGTTTGTTTCTTGGGAAAAAGGAAGAAAACATTTGTCACAGTGCACTTATGTAAGAGTTTCTCCAGGATATGTACCTGAGAGTGCAATTTCTGGGCCATTAGGGATATTTATCTTCAGCTTTACGAGACAAGTCTAAATTGTTTTCTAACATGATTTCCCAAGTAGCATATAATTATATACTCCCATTAATCGTGTATAAGTTTTCCACTTCCATCATAATCAACACTTGAATCAGATACACACCACATATATCCTGTTGGTTTTGTTTTTCTAGAGACTCCTCACTAATACGACAATTTAAAACATGAAATATCTCGAAAAGGCAAATGGAAAGAGAAGGCAGATTTTAGACAGTTTTATGAAAAATAAAAGTCTTGTTAATTATCTCAGGATTTAGATGGAGGTTACAAAAGTGTAAGCCCAGCACTCCCGCTCCTTGGGGCTAACTCTCCGTGTGTGCCTGTATCAGCACACTGCCTCTTTAAGCTTCTATTTGAGGGGAGTCAATAAATGAAGTCTCACGATAAGTTTTTACACTATTTCTAACTCTCTCAAATACTCAATGACCTAATTCTACTGTCTCCAAAACTAGTTTAAAAAATAAAATAACAGAAATGTACCATTCCAGAATGATTTTAAACTGAAAGTTTGCTAAGGGTTTTCAAGGCTAATAAACTGGATTTCTGGTTTCAACTCTTGATGTGAAAGTGGATTTGAGGTTAAGTGGTAGATTCTGGGATGTGTTTTTTAGTTTTCCCTTTCCCAGAACAAATGTCGAGAATGAAACATACCATCGGTTTATCTGAGATCCAGTTTTATTTGTTTTACTAGTTAATTTACTGTGGATATTACTTATCTAGAATTCCTTCCTCCTCCCTTGACTTTATATGGGGCTTTCTTATCTACTTTTTCAGGCCCCAGGTTATCTTTCTTTCATTTCCACGAGTTTAGAAAGTTAAAATGACTTTCAAGGCCAGCAGAGATTGGCAGGTGCCTCCACAGCATACTTCAAACTCAGATTGTTTTGTGTTTTAGGATTTCTGTTTTCTTTTTATTTTCCTGGTCTGTGGAAAGGCCCCTTTCTTTCTATTGACTTGGGTGATTAAAGCGTGAATGCAAATTATAAATATAGGAAGATTTTCTAGATACCTAGACTACCGTTAAGTGGAAATGGGAGAATACTTGACCTTTAATAAGCCATTATGTCTTGCAGTCAGCTCTCCACCTAGAAATTCTGGGATTGAGCTTCAGTAATCTGCAGGCATCGTGAGTTTTCCACTTCCAACACAAAATTTATCACTGTGGTAATAATAATCTTATTTTGAATCATTATTTTGGTTATGGTGATTGATTTCATCTACTTTCATTTATCCAGTAATCTTTATTAACAGTAGAACAGTGACCATTAACAGATCAGATTTAGTGAGTTATGATTTACCAACACTAAATGTTATGTTTAGATGTATTTAGATGAACCACATGATGTAAACAGTACTACAACCACAGTTAAGGACATTTCCATCACCGCAGCAGGGTGCCAGGATGCCCAGTGAGCCCCTAGCACTGCCTCCAATAAGATCCTCTATATCCTAACAAGCGATGTAGAGGAAAGTGTACAAATAAACAAAATTAGAAGTAAACAAAAGAAAGCTGATGGCTTTTCATAGAAAATAAGTTCATATCCTGGAGCAGATAATTACCGATGGAGCCTAAATCCAGGTTCCCTGGTCTCTCAATAAACATTTTCTAATTCTGAATCTCCAAGGTGCAACGTTAATATTTTTCTTTCTCTTTAGAGCACAAATTGGTCCATAGAAATGTGTCTCCAGTCAAGTTAATATCTGACTTCTTACATGGAGTAAATTCAATTTGGCCTCCTGGGCATCTCTGTTTTCCAAATTAGATCTTCTCTCTTATTTTAGGCTGCATAAAAGGTTAAAAATCAAATTAAAACTTGTTTAATTAATTTAGGTTGGTTTTAGTAGTCATGTGTATATCAAAGTTAACAGGGACAATAGTATTAGTACTATTTATAATTCCAGGCCGTTGCGTGATAGAATGAAGACGGGGGATAAGTTAATCTAGCTCAATTTGAGGAAAGCGAGCTCCAATCTTGGCTTTTGTTCAAACTCCTGAGAAATTGAAGCAAAAATCTATCATTTAAAAGTGAAGATCTGTATGTAAGAATGTTGAAGATTTTGAATCATCAGTTGTGCTCCTTTTTGTCCTCCCTACCTCTCCATAATCCTCAGACTACAGTGGTGTTCCAGAAACAATAACCCAGAAAACAGTAGGAATAGCAGGTTGTCTCTGACAACAGTTGTCATGGTAGTTTAAGACTAAAAGTTAGGACATAAATCCTCTTTGCAGAATAATGAGTCTGTGTGGTGTGACAGAGAATACCGGACTGAGAAAACAACTGAATCTAAACAGAGCCTGTGATGCTTTAAGGAAGTTATTTTATCTCTCCCAAATTTCAGTTTTCTCTCTTCGAGTGATAGGACTCAAAGAGATTTGAGTGAAATCACACTTGTTTGTTTGGAATGAATTATTCTGTAACCTGTAAAAGCACCTAGCACAGTGCCTGGCAAATATTATTAGTTCAGTTATTATTACTGTCAATTAAAAGTGACTCCGAAGCTTCCACTGGCACTATCAGACGACCCAAAAAATCCCCTTACGACTTTGTCCCTAAGAATCAGTGCGAAGTCAGCAACTCAGAACTGAGGGATTATACTAGGGGAATAAAAAATGCTGTGATCTCCTATCTTAAAAATCATCTTTGGCCTCCAAGGAACACATTCCCTTAAATAGTGGAGCATTCTAGCCATTCTCCATGCACATATTTCCGCACCAGTTATGGCTTTGTAAAAGAAATAAAGATCAAAACTAGTTTAGTCATTGGAGCAAGATTTATTTTGTGTGTGTCTGTGTGTGTGTGTGTGTGTGTGTATTCCATAAAAAGCTTTATCAAATCCTACTCCATTCCCTGAACTACCTCAAATACCACTCAGATTGTAGTTACAATCTGGGTGAAAAGCTTCCTTGCAACCTAATGATTAGCTGATAGATACTCATGCCTGGTAGTATTTCATGGACAGTGGAGATAAATTGCAGTACTAGAAGTCACAATGTCATCCAAAAGGAACATATGAAGGAATACCTCCGTAGGTGAAGGAACGCGGCAGGCCCTGGGGAGTAATCTCCAGTGACTGATTCTTTGGCTAATCCCTTCACCTTTCATCCAGTCTCCCCTTGTCTCTCTCCTCTGACAGCTGTTAGTCTGTTCTATCTATTCACTTATTGATCAACACCTAGGTTGCTTCTATATACCCCTCATGCACTATTGGTGAGATTTCAAATTGGTGCAGCCACTGTGGAAAACAATATGGAAGTTCCTATAAAATCTAGAAATAGATCTACCATACGACCCAGCAACTCCTTCTGGGTATTTATTCAAAGAAAGCTCATCAGTTTTTTAGATTAAAGAGGGTGAGACAAGATTAGTGGCAATTGAGTTTAAAAACAAGCAGAATTATCTACTTTTCTTGCTGAGTGTCTTTCCATGTATTTTTCAGCAAGTATAAAAAATATAACACCTTTCCTTATATTTATATATGTTCTCTTTTCACAAGAAAAAAGATTGGAAAAAAGCATGAAGAAAATTCTCTTCCTTTTGAGATCCCAGGGAACATGTCCTGGTTGACCAAGGTGTTTTCCATCCATGACGTAGGGAATGTTCAGTCTACACTCCCATGGTGGGGTATTGCTACACCTTTAATAAGGATTTTTTAAAGACTTTATTTATTGATTTTTAGAGGGGGAGAGAAAATTGATGTGTGAGAAAAACATCAATCATTTGCCTATCCCACACTGCTAACCAGGGACCTGGCCCACAACCCACACATGTACCCCGACCAGGCATCAAACCTTTTGGCTTTTATTTTATTTTATTGTCTATGCTATTACAATTGTCACAATTTTCCCCCCTACCCCCCTCTTCCCAGACCCTCCCCAGTCTCTCAGGCAGTATCTACACTGTTGTCCATGTCCGTGGGTCATGCATACGTACTCTTTAGTCACTATATTCCCTATGCTGTCTCTACATTCCATGACTATTCTATAGCATCCAATTTGTACTTCTTAATCCGTTCGCCGTTTTTGCCCATCCTGCCCCAACCCCCTTCCTATCTGGCAATCATCAAAACATTCCTGTGTCTACAATTCTGTTACTGTTCTGCTTGTTTTTATTTTGATTTTTAGATTCACTGATTTATATATATTCATTTATTGCCATTTGATCATTCATGTTTTTTTATTTTTTTAATTTTTACTTTTATTTTAATTGTTGTTCTTGTACAGTTTTCTGTCTTTTACTCCCATCCTGGCCCACCGTCCCAGCCCTCCCCACCTCCCTCCCATTTCCACCCCCCTTAGTTTTTGTCCACATGTCTTTTATACTTGTTGCTCTAAACCCTTCCCCTTTTCCCCTGAAATTCCCTCCCCTCTCCCCTCTGGTGAATGCTTTTGATCTTTTTAAAGAAGACCCTTTAACATTTCATATAGTAGAGTCTTAGTGATGATGAACTCCTCTAGCTTTTTCTTGTCTAAGAAGTTCTTTATATGCCCTTCCATTCTAAACGATAGCTTTGCTGGATAGAGCAATCTTGGTTGTAGATCCTTTCTTTTCATCACTTTGAATACTTCTTGACCTTTTGGCTTATGGGAAGATGCTCAACCCACTGAGCCACATAGTCAGGACTCAGATGTTTGTTTGTTTGTTTTTCCAAGAAAAAGGTGAGAATAATACCCTTTAGCTTTGTACCCACAGTTGTAAATTGAATTCTGAGATTATGCCAGTCTTCCATTTTGGGGGTCTGCCAACTACTTTGTTTTCTTACTATCTAATAAGTTTTAAAGATGACAAAATGAACAAATAAGGTGTTAAGGAGTGCTGCTTAAATTGGAGCTTAGCCCTCTCTGTTGTAGCATCAACATTGGTAGCAGTTTGACTGAATGATGAAGAATGGGTCATCTAAAACATCTCAAAGGTCAATCTGTGTTTTGTATGAAAGTTAAGTTTGACCTGAGTTTTCTTAGTGAAGTTCCCAAGTGCTTTCTTTCCAGTGCCTATCAAGAGAGTCTGAAGTTACTCAGTTCCTCATTTCCCACTCTCCCATTATTTTGTGTTTATGCAAACATTACATGGATATCTTTATTAGAGCATTCGATTTTAGCACAAATCAGGGCTCAAGTATTTGCTAAGAAAAAAACAAGTTACTAAAGAATATCTACATTTCATCCATTTTATATGAATTTCAAAATAAGCAAAATTATTAGAATTCTATTGATGTGAGGTGAAACTAAAATGACAAGCAAGAATGTGATAAAATTTCGGATAGCTGTATTTGGGAGGGAGATAGTGCAATTTAGAGGTACTCAGAGGATTCAAACTTTTCACACTCAGTGTAGTTTGTTGTGCAAAGATAAAACTTTCTAGTTGCAGAAGGAGGGCAGAATGCTCATGTGTGAGTAAATCCTGCCTCCATCACAAAAGCAAGTACCATGTGATCCCTGTTTTCTATAGGATTTTCTATATTCTATAACTTGTATAATTTCTACCCTTCCATTTTAATACTTTGTAAAAAGTATTGGATGGAGTATTACTATTGCAAATCCTGCTACCTACCTACAAATCTCTCTGTCCATCATCCCAGAGTTGGTGATTCATTGATTCTTTCTTGCATGAGTCCCATTACCACTTCGTATTCTGACTGTTAAAAAGAAAGGAAAGAAAAGCACTCCTCAATGAAAGCCTACTATGGAATTTTAAAATTTCTTCTCAGTATGCATTTTCCAAAAATACCAATGGTATTTCAGTATAACATTTTCCAAAGAAAAACACTTGTTCAATTTTTATGTATCTTCAGATATCATTTAATGGTATCTTAGATGAAACTTAGATGAAAGTGTTGAGATTTATTTTGCTATAAACTTTGTGTTATTTGCCTGCTGAAGGATGCTGATTAGATAATACAGAATGATAACATTAATTCAATTCAGAAAAGCAGCAGTAGCAGGAAGAGTTTCTTCAGGGGAAATAATTACACAACTTAGACCATGTAAGAAAAATACAACAGACCCAGATTTAAACCCCTGCTTCACAAATTAACATATGTGTGGCACAGAGTAACTCCCTAACCTCCCTAAACTGAAGGGAATCTGTAAACCTATAGCAAGTTCCTTGGTTGTCTTAGCCTGCTTTGGTATTCGTGTGAGAGATACATGAAACTGTCAACACAGGTCATAAATGAGAGTAGGCAGACTATAGCTATGCCATTATTATTGTATTGGTTTGCTCATGCTAGAAACAGTTGGAAATACATATTCGATTGAAAAATATTTGACATTTTCCTTCCCAGACAGCTTGCATTCTGAAATTGCTTTCCTGTGTTAAAAATTGGTTTCAACATTTTATGAGAATTAAAATGAATACCACTTTGAAGGCTAGCTTTTGTAACTAGATGTAGCTACAAAAAAGGCTACATTTTTGCAACATAAATAAGTTAGTGAGAACCATTGCCACTCTATTTAATTATATTGAAAAAAAAAAAAACCCAACTTTTGTGTTTTGTTTTTTTTTTTAATCTGACCAAGGTAATTTGCTGATCTGAACCTCTTGACAAGATATGTCTTTACATTAAAGTAATATTAATTTCTCTATTTCATCCTTTGCTTTTCCTTCTACCCATTCATTTTGTTAATTCAATTGATCATTCATTCACTTATTCTTTTATTCATTCCTGTAATATCTATTAGTCACCTGATATGCACTCATTTTTAGCTAGTGAGTACAATTCTCTCTCTCTTTCTCAGGACAATTCTTCAAATACTTTAAGACAGCTGTGAAACTTCTGCTTTCACTCTTAGGCATCACAATTCCATTTACTATTTATCATTCCATACAGTTTTTGTGTCTTCACTATCCTAATGTCTCTCTTTTGAAGTTTTAAAAAATCTCTTACAAGGCATGATTGTAACTGGGTGAAAGTTTTTGCTTTCTGTTATGTAAATTCTACTTTGTTATATACAGCATTATCTTGAAACATGTTTGAGAATTCCATACTTACAAATGTACTTACTGGAGCTACTACATTATTTTGTAATTGACTTAAATGATTGATTCCCAGTTTTCCTGGAGCTAAGAATCCCTTTGGGAACTTTCACATATAGGTCACTAAACTTCAGTGTCAGATGTTTTTATTCAGTAGGTCTGAGTTGGTTCTTGAGATTGATTGCATTTCTTTTTTATTTTGAAATAAGCACTCATGATTTCCCTCAAAGAAGTTTAGAAAACATTGGCATAGTATATTATTATAAATGCAATTATATTAATTATAATAACTAGTAACAATCATGCAAAAATTAAATTCACTGCCTTTGTATGTAGAAACATGGGATTTAAATTAATGTCATATTGAACATTTCAGAGTGGTCACATTGACCTCAGTGGGCTGCAGAGGCAAAGCCCTTGGAGAAGAAAAATCCCTAACCTGACTGTCGTGGACTGTATAACCTTGAACCAGCCACTGATTTTCATGATCTATGGGGGGGGGGATATATTTTTTACATGAAATCTTTGGAGGATAGAAATAAAGTAATATATTTAAAAAATGTGTAATGGAATAGAGCTTTATATAAACTCAAGGCTGTTGTCATTACATACTCTTAATAACATTTCAATTGTCATTTTTCCCTTTTCTCAGTTTAATGGGGAAAAGTGTGCTCTCATGTTTTGGGCTTATGTTGAGCACATTCTTCCTCACCCAAGCTTTTGAGTAGCGATTCATGAGAATAAAGAATAGTATAATATTGACAAGATTCTTCTAAATCATTCTAAAATAAGAATGAATGGAGGAATATGCATGTATAAATCAGCCTATACCCTCACAATCATCAAGGTATATTTTATTGAGACATGCACTTTGGATATATAGTTTTTGGTAATTTGTTGCAAATAGCAATACTGCATCTTAATTTTAACTGTATTAAAATGCTAGGGTGGTAATTACTGTTAGAAAGGCAAGGCACAGAGTGTGAATTGTTGTAGTGTCTTACAAATGAAGAATTTGGTTCCCGTCTTTTAAGATTTTTAAGTATAACCCTGGCTGGTGTGAGTCAGTGGATTGAGTGCTGGCCTGCGAACCAAAAGGTCACCAGTTTGATTCCCAGTCAGGGCACGTGCCTGGGTTGCAGGCCAGGTCCCCAGTTGGAGGCATGCAAGAGACAACCAATCGATGTAGCTCTCGTACATCAATGTTTCTCTCCTTCTCTTTCTCTCTCCTTTTCCCTTTCTCTGAAAATAAATAAAATCTTTAAAAGATTTTTTAAGTCTAAATGTAAAATGAAACAAAAATATTGTTTCTTTTAGTTATCTTCATTTTGAATCCTTCAAAGAGTAGTCACAAAGCAATGATAATTACTCATAGATGACAGACAAAAAGAAGGGGAAGTTCTATGAGCTAGTGTGATAGAAAGGAAAGCAGATGGTCCTTAAAGTCAGAGCGATTTGGATCCCCACCAGGAATCTGGTACCTACCAACTTTGGCTTTTGATTAAATCATTAAAATTCTCTCAGTCTCAGTTTCTTTGTCTGTGGCAACATCCTAAAATGTTACATAAGAGAAGAAAAAGTTCACATATACTCTTAAATATATGAGATAATATATTTCCAGAAGGAAGCTAGTGCACATTTGGAGCAGAGTGGGGCAAAGAAACTGTCTTCCTTTTATGCTAGATAGGCAAGAGATGAGGAGTAGCCACTTAGCAAAGAGGCATTTCAGTAAACCAGAGTTGCGGTAGTTTCCAAACACCATTACACATTTGAGAAGACCCACAGGATCTTTTTCTATCAGAAATCTTGGTAAATTGTCTGTAGAAATGAGAGCTGGACCATGATCTGGCTCAAACATCTCTCAAAGATCCAAATAATTTTCTTTTCTCTGTTTCTCTATGCTTGACTTATTTTTTCAGGAGAAACAAAACACTGTTTGGAAATTAGAAATTATGAATTTAAAATATAAATACAGGTAAAGGTAATATTGTGGGAATGAATGAAAGCCACCTAAATGAGGACAGAGGCTATTTCTTTAGAACTTCCGATAGCAAAGGAGACAGGCACCAAGCACCACTTACACTGGGCAGAAACTCAAAGGAAGGAAGACTAGCGGGAAAGATTTATAGTGAAAAAAGGTGGAGGCTTCAAGTGTGTTGGCTTTTTCTGTTTGACCTCAAGCTGGAAAAAGGGGGTGGGAGCAAAAATTAGGAAAGTTGCCAGTTACTGACCAGGTCCTAACCATTCTGGGCTGATTGCTCAGTGGTCATGGTTTGAATTCCCAGGCTGGTTGCTGGAGAGGTTGTGGATCACAGAGTTCTGTTTTCATGTATGGGATGGACATTGTCCACTTGTATATTCAGTTTCTCAATACACAGAGACGCATTGCCAAAGTAAAATCTGCCAGTTAGCTAGTATAAATTGTTTTATTATTGAATTTATTGGAGTAACATTAGTTAATAAAATTATATAGATTTCAGGGGTACAATTCTATAATATGTCACCTGTATATTGTATTGTATGTTCATCACCTCAAGCTGTCCCTTCCATCACCATTTATCCCCCTTATATCCTCTTCTATCTCTCCTCACCCCGCTTCCCTCTGGTAATCAACAGACTGTTGTCTATGAGAGGTTTTTTTTTTTTAATTTGTTTTGTTTTTGCTTCACCCCCTTACCTTACTCACACAGCAGATACTGCTTCAAAATGATTAACTACATGATTAACTGAAATTATCAAAAGTGAGAAGGAGGAAAGGGAAAATGAGAAATGAAGGTTGGGGGAGGAGATGTAAGCCAAGACAATAAAAAAATGGTAAGTCAACGGCAGAAAATATGAATGAATTGTACATAAATGAACAGTGACAACTCAAGCTTAGTGACTACATGTTGCACTAATACTAGCACATACAATCCATGAGCACATATTCATTGATTTCTTTTTTTAATTTTTATTTTAATTGTTGATCTTGTACAGTTTTCTGATTTCTTATAAGCAGAACTCTGTTCAATGCAGTAGAGAAATTAAAATTGCATTATCATTATTCTCAGTTATTTCCAAGATGTGGAGTCAGTCAGCATCCAATACCCTCAATTTCCTTTGGGAGGGAGTGCCAAAAATCCCCAGTTTTCTCAGCTAACATGTTAAACAAGTATTTCTCCTGCTGAAGTGCATCTCCATGCCCAGTGATAAGAAAGCTACCCTTGGATCTGCTTTCTCTTCTCAGCAGAGCTCTACACCAATCCTCTGATGTCTGAAAGTATGTCGTTATTTTGACATCAATAATTAAAGCCATGCACCTGCATTTTGGCAGTCAGAAATTGGTCCAGGCTTCAGACTCCACCCATATTTATTTATTTCCTCATAGTTATACTAATGGCAACATGACTGTTTTTTTTTTTTTTTTTTTTACTTAAATCTTCAAGGGCTATGTCCTCTCTTTACATATGAGTATATTGAATATTTAGTTTACTTATTGATTTTTTTGTTTGGGTTGTTTCTTTGCTTTATTTTATTTTGTGTTTTTTTTTATTGAATTTATTGGGGTGACGTTGGTTCGCAAAACCATGTAGGTTTCAAGTGTTCAACTCAGTAAAACATCATCTGTACGCTGCATCCTCTGCTTATGGCCCCCGAGCAAAGTCTTTCTGTCCCAAGCTCCTCCCCTTGCCAACCTCCAGCTACGCCCCAACCCTATTCCTTTCACTGCACCATTGTTATCTGTGTCTATGGGGGTGGGGGAGATGACCCAAAACACCTGAAATTTATTTATAAAAATTGTGTTTTTATTCTTACATGTTTAAACTTCAATAACTTTCAACATATTCTTCATTTGATGCAATATGCCTATCGAGATGTTTTCCCCACTGCTCAAAACAGTTTTTGAACTCATCAATTTTGATGCCTTTTGATGCTTCTGCTGCCTTTTCGTTTCATCTCTTCCACATTGGCAAAACATGTCTCTTTGAGGAATTTATTCATCCAGGGAAACAAAAAAAAAAAATCACTTGGGGTGAGACTGGGTGAATAAAAAGGGTGGGGCATGGGCATCGTGCCACTTTTGGTCAAAAACTGCTGAACACTCAGTGCAGTGTGGGCAGGTGCGCTTATAAATCACCCATCATGAAATGGGCAAACACACTGAAAGTGCCTTCAAAAAAATTTTGCTGAAGCAGAATGCAGCCTCTCAAAACAATGCCAGCTGGAACACTGATACAGAATGGTTCCTGGAACACTCACCTAATGGAGAAAAGCCTGTGCTACAAGGGCCTCGCCCTCCAGAAAATAATTTCAGTTGTTTTTTTTTTTAATCCCCTATCGTATGTGTTATATATATGTTTTTGATTAATCCCTTCACCTTCTTTCATCCAGTTCCCGAAACCCCCTCCCCTCTGACAGTGTCAGTCTGTTCCATGATTTCATGCCTCTTTTTCTCTTTTGTTTGTTAGTTTATCTCGTTCCTTAGTTTCTACATATAGGTGAGATCTTGTGGATTTTGTCTTTATCTGACTGACTTATTTCACTTAGCCTAATAATCTCTGGGTCCATCATTGCTGAGAAGGTGATTTATAAAGACATCCCTCTGTTAAATTTAAATAAGGTGCATGGTAGCCTCAATATTGTTGGGAACAGAGGTGTTAAAATGAAAGTACCCTTTACAGATGAGGGCATAATATGCATTTATACTATATAAATCATAGTCAAGCCTATAATACCACTCAAGCCCTTGCAGAGAGTTCTCATTATGCCATTTTTTTCCCCACAGCAAGACTTATTTGTACTTTGAACATTTTTTAAAGGAAGCAGCAGTGTTAATCGGCTTTATCCTCACTCTTCTTCCTTTTCTCCTGGCTCCCTTTGTCCCTTGCTTTATTCTGGTAAATTGGCTTCCCTTTTTCTAAAAGAGCATGATTTGCCTGAATTTACTTTTGCTTAGTGACTCTCCAAACTCACGAAATGATTAGTCTTCCACCAACATGAGAGGCTTTTCAGAAGTAATTGGATATAGTCAGCACATAGATACCGCATTGTGGATAATTCTATTATGTCAATTTGAGCAGGGGAAAAAGGACGCAAAGCTAGGGAAAATCACAGTCCTGCCTTTTATATGTAACATATTGTCTTCAGTGGGCCCTTTTTTCTTATCCCTGGAGCCTCCCCTCTAACTCACTAAGCCTCTTAGTCATTTGCATAGATACATAGCAACTTTTTAAAAAATAAACAACAATGTTGAAAGCAAAAAAATAGTGAAATAGTATTCATTTACCACTAAGATAAAAGAAATAGCTGCTTTTCAATTTTTGATGTCTTGGGTCCTAGCTGGATGAGTTGGCATTCTTTTAGTTTAGAGAGCACTTTCAGGACTTTTCTCAACTGTGTTTGGAAACTTCTTCAGTGTATTATTACCTTTGTGGCTCATGGGTTTGATCACACAGATAGAATCTATTGCTTTCTTCTGAACGGACAAAAGAAATACTAGTTTTTCCTCCCTTTGGTTAATTGAGAACACTCCTGGCTTGAACTGACTGACTCCCCCCATGCCCACCTTGGTAAATTATGTAGATCATGTGGCCCGATCAGATCATTACCAAATTTCACTCTTGGAAGCACATCTAACCTAAAAAAAAAATCAGATTTCTGTTCATCTACGCAGATGGTTAATTAAGACCTGATTTGTTTCATAACAGTAAAGCTTAACTACAATTTTTAATACACTAAAAAAAACACAAGTTTCATAGGAAATCAGCCTAGTACAAAAACCTGCTTTATCTGGTTTGAGTTTCATGATGCCTCATTATTAACTGACTTATAAAGAGGATTTAAAACACTTCTGTCCTTGGATGAAAGCTTGTTTCAATGGGGAAGTAGCTGCATTAGAACAACCATGGGGAAGAGAAATGCAAAGATGGCTTATTCAACCAACAAGGTTGATTGAAACATCGTGCCCAGGAGCAAGAAAAATGAGCA
Organism: Glossophaga mutica; assembly: GCA_039655065.1. Lineage (NCBI taxonomy): Eukaryota > Metazoa > Chordata > Mammalia > Chiroptera > Phyllostomidae > Glossophaga > Glossophaga mutica. The sequence continues at coordinate 145,015,583 of CM077308.1, forward strand.
TGCATTGTAGGTTGGGACCAAAATGAAATGTGGGGGTTTTGAATGTCAAACTAAGCAGTTTGAATGTAATCTATCAAGTAACTGAGACATATTAATGGTTTGCATAAAGATGCATGACCCCTCTATTAGAAATATGTCTTGTATGTTTGAGGCAATTGAAATGAATGTCTGTGTAATTGAATATATAGATTTAATCATAGATAAGTATCTGAAGATGAACATGAATAAAATTAAATTATTCAGTCTTTTGCAAATTTAACATGCAAATTTAACAGTGGTACAATGTGACTGTCCCTTCCAGGCCATAAAATTATATTAAACCTCTCTGGTGGGGATGGGTTCTCCATGAAATATGATGGATGTTCCCAGTCTCAGTCATTCCTGGAAGAGATTAAACCGAGGAAAGACAATGAGGACTCAGGAAATAGAGATTTAGATGTGGGGTGGGGGTGGGATATCCTTTTTCTTCGTGGCCAGGAGCTGTTGGGGGTCACATTCTGAGTTTGTGGAGAGGTGGTGTTTCTAATGTTGGAGACCAGAGAGAGGCTCAGAGGGACACAGCTGAGGATCTGTGCAAGGAACAAGTTCAGTAGGAGACAGCAGAGTAACTCTATTATTGCTCGGCTTACATTCCCCTTTTATTGTTCTCTAAGCTTTAGTGAAGCACTTTTAAAGATACATTATTTGGTCTCAGTCATTTGTGTCTATTCTTTGGAAAAGAAGAGAGGGGGAGAGTTGGCAGAAACAGCACAGGAGAGAACAGTACTATTCTCTCATACAGGGCCAAGGTCGTGAGTAGCGTTAGGAAGTAATGGAAGATGGCCTGCAAAGTGGCTGCCTTATGAAGAAATGGGATAAATAGGACAATAGGATAAAAATTAACATTGAAAAATGGGATAGTGGTGCATGAGTCATTAATCATCTACTTCCATGACTGTTAGAAAATCCGGCCCTGGTCAGAGTTTTTGACAGTGGTATGTAGTCTGCAGTGTGGACAAGGGATTTGACCTTCTTGAATGCAGATAGACACTTTAATTGAGGGATTATTTATGGGAAGAAATGAGGAAGCTGGTAGAGAAAAATAGCAGCACTGGGCTGCAAAACTGTGAGTAATTAACAAGACTTATTTTCCCCTTTGAAATACAGTCACAGGACAATGTAGAGCTGCAATAACATAACCATTTCTAAAATGACTAGTCATCTATTAATGAAATTTCAACATAGAAACCAGAGTTTTATTTCTACTTCTATAATAATTTTTTAAATTTATTTTTCTATTATTTTCAATATTATTTTGCATTAGTTTCAGGTGTATTGCATAGTGGTTAGACAAATCATAAGCTTTACATGTTCCACCTGATATTTCTAGTACCTACCTGGCACCATCCATAGTTATTATAATATTATTGACTATACTCCCTATGCTGTACTTTACTGCTCCATGACTGTTTTGTAACTTTTAATCAATTGCAAGTATTCATCTATATGTCTGTGTATAAATATTAGTGATCTATTGAAAAAATCAGATGTATCCCCATATTCCTTATCCTTCATTCATTAAAAAGAGGTGAAAAGTATTGTTTGGGTCTTTTTTTAATGATTACAAACTCTCCTTTCCCGTAAGTCTTTTTGAAGTTTTGCAACAGCATGGGGAATATTTATGTCCTAACATATATCTTAACATCTGAGTCATGGCATGCATTTTTTAAAATAAATGCTTGTGAGCTCTCATTCAATCTGAAGAAAAGAGAGATATTTATGATAAATAATATTTAAGAAAACAAAATCAATTTTCAATTTGAGGAGTTCTAGAAAAGTAATAAGTTACTCATTTTTCTTGAAGTCGACACTTGAAGCTACTCATTCAAAACTCTCTTTGCAAATTGAGTGAGGCTGGAATATGAGGTTAAATGCACACAAACAAACTAGCCACATTGGGTAAACCACTTATGGTTATAGGCTCTTCACCTTGATAGTATCAAAATAACTTCACGTATAAGGAGAATCTTCAGAAACTGTGAAACTATATGGAAATCTTAGTTTTCATTGCATTGACAAGTCGTTTAGTCATTAATGCTCAGTCTACAAGTCAACGAACGTGCTGATTCCCACCAAATAGTGTTTTCTCAGGTAACAGGTTTCCATCTTTATAAAGAAAATTGCATTGAAAATGGGTGAGTCTTTAAGAATATAAATCATTAATAAGCATTTGCTCTGTTAGGTATTATTCTTGGTTCTGGAGAAATAAAGGAGAATCAGACAAAGTAACTTCCTCAAGCAATTTAGGATTAAGTAGGAAGCCAGGTATACAAACAAGCAACTAAAATGTGGGGTGGCAAATGTAATGATAGAGAGAGGTAAGTACAAGGACCAGAGATAATGTGAAGAAGAAAGTAACTAATTCTGATTGAAGGTTGAAGCTGAGTTAAAGAGTATGTTGCAGAGCAGTTAATATTTGAGTTGGGCCTTATTGGAATTGTTCAGGCAGATAACGAAAGAGTTTTAGGCAGATAAAATGAGGTGTACACATGCATAGGAGAATAAGACAGTATTATATGCTGCTGGAATTTTAAGTATCATTGCCATATAAACGAAGAACAGGGAAAGTGGTAAGAAATGCAGCTTAAAGAGTAAGCCAGGGCTGGATCATGGAAGTTCAGCCATGCTAAAGTATTTGGCCATTTGGCTGAAAAAGGTGGGCAGCAAAGGAAGACCTAGTTAGTCCCCATGTCTGAAGTCTGTCACATGAGAATATAAGGGAAGATGCAGCTTTTTGACCTTACAAAGCTATGCAAACTTAAATAAATGACATGGTTTGTAGGAACTAGAAAATAAAGGTTGCTTGACAAATGACTGGATGAAACATACGTACACAGCCCACATGCAAACAGATCTCTAGAGATAATGAACACGCAAATTGCTTGTTCCAGAATCCTACACAGTACTGAATGTACAATTAAATTACTGCTTAAAGATCACATTGTATAATTCTTTATTATAAAATTAAGAGTACATCACTGAGATGCAAACTAATTCCAATATTCTTGGTGTGTTTCACACAGAACTTTACATCTAGTGTTTTCTACCCATTTCATTTTAACACAATTTGCTTGGTGCTTGCACTTCGAATAAGGTCAAAGTATGACATTTAGAGAATTCTTTTTCATCCTTCTTAGGGAAAATGCAAAAGTGGGTGGATGGCAAATATTTTGTTCAATGTGACTTGTGCAGTAGGTACTTGAAATTCATTTTAAGGGGCACATATAATCACTTGAGTGGTATTCACCTTTCCTTCAGGAAGAAGATAAGGAGCTGTGAGGTGAAACAAGGATGCGGCTTCAAGTTGAATCTGGAGTCTGAATCCATTTTCGCCGATAACATACTCAATAATGTTAAATCCTCCTCAACTCTCTGTGCAAAGGAGATTAAACCAAATATTCCCTACAGACTGTTTAGCACAATGCCTAGCACATAACAATCACTCAATAAATATAATCTTCTATCAGTTTCCTCATTAATAGATTGTAAGTTGGGACTGTATGATATTGAAGGTGTTTTTTGGCTCTAACATACATTTTTATATGCTGGAAATGAAATATTTTAGGTCATTTCTTTTCCTTAGTCTTTGATGGATGCTTTTCTCTTTCGGATGTTAATCACATAGCACCAATGACATCAGATCATCATTTTTATTATCCTGAAAGTCTTTTCCAGGGGGAAGGGATTCTCTACCTGGTGGCAGAAGAATCACCTTGGTGAAATGCCAAATGTGTAAATTCATGAACCTCACACACAAAAATTCTGATTTAGTAAATTTGGGGGCTGGGTCCAGATGATTCTCATCCTGTGGTCTGAAGATCACAGTTCAAGAAGCATTGTTGCAAGGGACTAATATTGATCATGTGACACCGAATTGAAAAACAGCACTTTTGGGGCTGTGAAAAAGATGGGATGCTGTTAAGAAATAAACAACCCAAATAACTTTTTTCTTAACCGAATAAGCACAAAATTAAAATTCAAGCCCAATTGCTTTGTGAGACTTTGGCCTTGCAAGTGCTGGTACCATTGCTCATGCTGACAGAACGAGCCGTGCTAAGCGTGCTGCAGATCACGGTGAAGGACGGCAGTTCCTGCTACTGCAGCACTTTCCACCGGCCACGACTGCTAGGCTCTCTTGTATTATTTACAGAGAGGCAGGGAAGAGTAGGCAGAGAACCACATAGATTCTGCATGTTTTGCAGCTTTTCCTGCTGCAAATAAAAGAAACAAAAACCAACGGACTCTTCAAGTATTATTTCAGTGCTCTGGCTATTCAAACCCTAGTGACTTTATGCGCAAAGCATAGTTTCAGGATTTAACCGGACTATTCTTACTTGACAAAAACTGCAGGGAACATGATGGCGGACGCCCTAGAAAACAGGAATTATCTTCTGGAGGGTGGGCCTCTTGTAATACAAGGTTCCCTTACAAAGTGAGTGTTCTGTGAACCCATCTATAACAGTGTACCAGCTGGCATTGTTGTGGGAGGCTGTGTTTGGCGTCAGGGAATTTTTTTTTTTTTTTTTTTGAAGACTCTTTCAATGCTTTTGCCCATTTCATGATGGGTGATTTGCAAGTGCACCTGCCCACATCACGCTGAGTGTTCAGCAGTTTTTGACCAAAAATGGTATGACCCCCATGCCTCACCCTTCATATTCATCAGATCTCACCCCGAGCATTTTTTTTTTTTTTTTGATTCCCTGGGTGGAAAAATGTCTCAAAGGGAAACATTTTGCCGATGTGAAGAGGTGAAACAAAAAATGACAGAAACACTAAAAGGCATCAAAATTGATGAGTTCAAAACCTGTTTTGAGCAGTGGAAAAAAAAGTCTCAATAGGTGTGTTGCATCAAATGGAGAGTAGTTTGAAGGTGACTGAAGTTTAAACATGTAAGAATAAATACACAATTTTTATAAATAAATTCCATTTTGGGGCTCCCCCTTGTACAAATGGTCAGAAAACAAGAAAAATAATGCTTTATGAGACACTATTTCTGATTAGAATTTGTAACATCCCTCAGTTCATGTTTGAGGATATCATTATACAAACACTTATTATATAAGTTTCCAGAGCCCTGATCAGTGTAGCTCACTCAGTTGGTTGGGCATCGTCCCGCAAAGCAAAGGGTCACCTGTTTGATTGCCAGCTGGGGCACATGCCTGGGTTATGTCCAGTCCTTGGTTGGGGCACATGGAAGAGGTAATCGATTGATGTTTCTCTCCCTCTCCTTCACTCTCCCTTCCCCTTCTCTAAAAAATAAATAAAAATTTTTAAAAAGGTTTCTGGAAATGTCTTGGTTAAGGAATAAGAGAAAATCAGAGAAGATAGACCTAAAATGCAAGGCCGAAGTACCGGAGAGGATCGATGTGAAATGCTTACCCAAGATTTTAAAAGGAGCTTTAACTAAAGTTTAAAAAGAGGTAATAAAATAAGTCCTCTAGGAAGGTTATCTCCTTAAGATATTAAACTACTTCTATCTGGTAATCCTATGGGGATTTGTTCTAAAGTCTGATATCTATCAATTAGAAATGAAACACTACTGTGTGAAATCATTAAATGACTAATTTCTAAGGTTACCAAATCGGCAAAGAAGAAAAAAATCCTATTTCTTTAACACTCCTTGCGCAGCAGCATAGACAAGTTCTATGATATCACAATCTGGGTAAGATTTTGAGTGGAAAGACTTTTCTGAGGCTTGACTTCAGGGAATTGATTGTAGCACAGGATGGAACAGTTACATTTGGCTAGTGAATCAGAAATTTAGCCTTTGGGTTTGTACAGCCAGAGCATAAGAAGGACTCTGTCTTCCAAAACAAAAAAAGTGTGCAGAGCCGAAAGCAGAATGAGACCTAGAAAGCAATAAATCAAAGAGGAGCATTCATACCATTCAAAACCTAATGAGCTAAAACAGCTATTAAAACGAGGAGGTTGAGAGCCAGAGTCATAAACACAAGGTGAGGAGTTTAATTTAAGTGAGAGTGATCTTATATGTTTACATACCATCAGCAGCATGAAATCATCCCGGGTAACTAACACAGACAAAGGGAAATTGTTGAGAGAAGTCGTTAGGGTACACTAGGATAAGGCCAGGTGGCCTAGCCATCATTTACTGCTAAACAAGTAAGATTGGAGGTCCTTCTCTTATTTTATAGGTGTGATATACACTTCTCAGATATTTAAATTGGCATCCTGGAATGAGAAAGAATCTAGGTTATATTTCCCAAGACTACCAAACAATGACAAGTCTGAATTCTTTTTTTTTCATTTTTTTCTTCCCCTTTTTTCAGATGGGACAATTTTCATCTGTTGGTATATTTGCAAGGTCACTGACTTGTATTCTGTCATCTCCCTTTGGCTACTATGCTTTTTCTGTGAATTTTTTGAAAAAGTTTTTATTTTTTATTTTTAGAGCTGTTTTAGATTTCACAACAAATTTGAGAAGAAGGTACAGAGATTTTCCATACGCTCCTTGCTCTCGCACATACGTAGCCTCCCCATTATCAACATCCCCCACCAGAGTGGTACAGTTTTTACCAATGAAAAACCTACATTGACACAGCACAGTCCCCCAGAGTCCACAGTGTTGTACACTCTGTGGGTTTGGACAAATGAATAATGACATGTACTCATCACCGTGGTATGTGATGGTATCATACAGAGTATTCCGTAGCTGCCCTAAAGATCCTCTGTGCTCTGCCTATTCATCCTTCCCTCTCCCCAGCCCCTGGCAAAAACTGACCTTTTCACTGCATCCCTAGTTTTGTCTTTCCCAGAACATCATATAGTTGGGCTCGTATAGTTTGTAGCCTGTTCTGATTGGTTTATTTCATTTAGTAATACTCATTTAATTTTCCTTCACGTCTTGTCCTGGCTTGGTAGCTCCCTTCTTTTTAGCACTGATTATTTCTTGTCTGGATGGATGTTATCACACAGTTTATTTATCCGCTTACCTACTGAAGGACCATGTTGTGAATTTTTATTTCGGGTCAGTGTTGTTTTGTTGTTGTTGTTTTAAAATTTCCATTTAGTCCTTCTTTACATCTTGTATTTCTTTAATGAAATTTTAAAATTTATCCATGGTCTTCAATAGTATGCACAATGGCTTACTAAAGTGTTTTTATAATACTCGTTTTAAAGTTTTTGTCAGGAAATTCTAACTATGCCAGCTTTGTGCTAGAGTCTATTGATTGTCTTTTCCCATGCAAATTGAGAAATTTTTTATATGTCCAATAATTTTGGATTATATCTGGACTTTTTGAATATTATAAGAACTTGAGTCTTGTCTTGGCCATTGTGGCTCAGTTGGCTGGAGCATCATCCCATAACCAAAAGGTCGCAGGTTTGATTCCTGGTCAGGGCACATGCCTGGGTTGCAAGTTTGGTCCCTGGTTGGGGTGCATGTGGAAGGCATCAATTGATGCTTCTCTCTCTCTCTCTATGCTTCTCTCTCTCTCTCTCTCTCTCTCTCTCTCTCTCTCTCTCTCTCTCATCAATGTTTCTCTCTTTCCTTTCCTCTCTCTCTGAAAAAATCAATGAAAAAAATGTCCGGTGAGGATTAAAAATAAAAATAAAAAGAACTTGAGTCTTGTTTACATTCAATAAAGAACAGTTGATCTGTTAATTCAGTTCTTAATACTTTAGACATGTGGAATCGGATCAGATCTAGGCAGGCTGATGTGATCAAGAGTTTTGTTTTTATTTTATTTTTAATATTTTAAGAGGAAAATATGTATTTCATCAGCAATGCTGAGCCAACATTTCCAAATACAATTGGCAGGTAGCCTGAGGATGGGGTTCACTCCCTGGCGGTGTGGCATTTCCCTTTTTTCACCTGTCACTTCAGCCGTTAAGCCTGAAGGAGCAATCCTGGCTGTGGAGGTGGAGGCTTCCCCCTTCCCCAGTGGGGTAAGAAAAATAAGGCCAAAGCTTTAACTCTTGAAAGGAATGATTAAACTATTCAGTATTCCCTCATTTTAGGCAGGAATTCCACATCGTTCCCAATCGTTTACCCTTTGTCGAAAGCTCATCCCCATCAGACAAAGCCTTGCTGTGCAGCTTCTGTTCCACATTTTTCTTGCGTGTGGCCTTGAGCGGTCCATGAATATCCCAAAGCCAAAGCGGCCGCCTTCTCTAGAAAACGCCCTCCTAGGAAACAGGCAGGGAGACATGAATTCTACATTCCCCTTGCTTTCTCCCATCACGACACATGCTGGGCTGTTTCCCAGTTCCCCTGCTCCGCCAGGGGACTCTGTGCTGTTGTTCTGTGCCTGGTTAGCACCGTTCTGCATCTCAGGTTACTAAACCATCAGTATTTATTTGTGGTCATTTAGGTCAATTGTTAAATCTTGTTTGTTCAGAATTTCTTTTACTCACCCAGGCATGTAAGTCTCACTGACTTACCAAATGCGAGTTAGTGTTGACTCTCTCTGCAGAAGGAGTGGGAGAACCCGTGCACTATCAGTGGGGGTCATGCAGCCACAGGTCATCGTCAGGTGTGGGAGGAAGTGGGTAGCTTTGGTGCCGGGCCGTGCTAAGCGGGGCGAGACCAGCACATGCCAGACCCTCAGTGGGGTCAGGAGAGGCTAAGGCAGGACATGTGAATGGAGAAGTGGCCCCATCACTATATTTTCTAAAATAAAGGCCTGAGGGGGAGAGTCTTGGGCAATACTGCTCTCACACATTCTTCTTTGCTCTATCTCTCCAGCACCTCCCTGTGAGCTTTTCAACAGTTGGGAGTTTTTTTAATTAAAGAAGAAAACCAAAAACCTAGTGGAAATTTTCCACTAGCTTGTAAGTATGGGCAACCCACTAAACCAAGACAAGGCACACATTCGTGCGTGAGTTTAAGAGCTTGGGGGAAAAGACTGGCCTCACCCTGACGTAGGCTCAGGAATCCAAGTATTCTGACAACCCCAAAGACCTGATGAGAGGGGCCGGAAGTGGCTGATCCTCTACAGACAGCAGATAAAGTACGTTGTGAATAGTTGGTTCCTGGTGAGCCAGGGGACAAAACACCAGCATAAATTCTTATCTGACTTGATAACTTACACCCCTTGAGGATGGTGTGTTTTCCAGTTCTCGGGGACTGCCTGTGTTGAGGAAATGAGGGGGAGAAGCCCCTCTTCAGCCTTGTTTGACCACACTGGAAGGATGGGCTACCCCAGGGGGTCCAGCTTCAGCCCTGATTTTCTTGCCTATGGCCCTTGTTCTTTGTATATAAATACTTAGCTATTTACATGTTAATTCCTTACTTCGTTGTTAGAGTTGGTTATGAATTTATACATTTCAGTAGGAGGAAAATATGTATTTCATCAGCAGTGCTGAGCCAGCATTATCAAATACAATTGGCAGGTCGCCTGAGGATGGGGTTCACCTGGTGGCCGCATCATGTTTCACTGTCCTCACCCGTCTCTTCAGGGACCCAGTCTGATGCAGCAACCTTGGCTGTTGACATGGAGGTTTCACCCTTCTCCATTTTGTTAAAAAGCTCATCCTCACCAGATGAAGCCTTGTCAAATAGCCTCTGTGCCACATTTTTTCTTGCTTGTAGCATCAAGAGGTCCATTTGTGTCTCAAAGCCAAAGTGGCCACCTTCTCCAGAAAACGCCAGCTCACGTCTGCTGAGTGTGTCTTACTCTGAAGAATTGAAAAAAAGCCCCTGGAGCTTCCTTTTTTACCTTCCTCTGATGCTGTTCTATAACAAATCGCAACGAGGCAGAAACTGACAACAACAATCACTGCTGCTACAATCGCAGGCACTGCCACGAGGAGTTTGTTTCTTATACCCACAGCCTGGCGCTTCTTCAGTGAGCTCACGGGACTCCTGCTCTTCCCTCCACCCTGGGCCTCTGTCTTCTCCTCTCTCCACTGCTCCCGGTCTGCCTTGGAAACCTTTCCTTCTTGCTGCTCACTGAGAAGCTTCATCAGGAGGTTCATGAAGGCTGCAAGCTGTCACCCTTTTTGCCTGAGGATACCCTCTCTGGCTCAGTAGTCTGCTCAGAGCTGGTATTCCTCTCCCGGCCTTGTAATATTTTCATGGAAGAGCCTTCTGCATCTCCTAAACATAGTGTTTCATCACAACACGTGTTTGTCAGCTATTCAGTGTCCCAACGCAGTTTGACTGTCTTGCCGACAGCCTCCATATTATTTTTAAATTGGCAGAGGCAGCAAGCCAAACGGCTCTGGAGGACCAGTTTTTCCAATTCAAGGGTCATCATGAGGATCCTCTCAACTATTATAAGTGACACTTGTGTTGTTCCCATGTCTAAATATTTTAATGCTGCCAATTTAAAAAGACATGAACCTTCAATAGTTGTCAGAGCATTCCGATTGAGAATTAACTTGAATAAAAACTTCATTCCCTGCCAGGCCTGAAACGTTCCAAAGCTCAGTTTTGTGATTAAATTGGAACCAAGATTTGAATACTGGAAGGATAGCAGGCCTTCAATGGAATCCTCATGTAATTCTCCCACGTTAGTTTCACTGTGGATCAGTTTCTCAGTCCAACAGTATGGCTTCCGTGTATCCTTATCAATGTAAGAAATGGAGTTTCCTTGGAAACTGAAGATGGCGAAGGTGCCGTTGCAGGTGTCGGGCTCTGGTACAGCACTCTGGGGCGTCTCTGCTTTGGGCCAAGACCAGTACACGACCGTGTCTCATTATCGTGGGTCCAGCGCTCACACACGTTCACAGCGGTGTTCTGTTCAGTCCTTGGAGGACCTGTCTTGGATGGCTTTGGTTGCTGCGTGCTGGTAGCTCCCAGGTCCAAAGGTTGAACCGTGACTTCAGACCAGGTCGGCTGCTGAGCCTGAACAGGCTCTGGGGGTGGGCGTGTCACCTCAGGGGGTTTTGGAGGGGCTGTGTGCGGTCTGCTGCACGGCTGTGGCATCAGCCTCCACAGGGGGCTGAACTGGGGTCTCCCGCTGGGACAAAGATGATTGTATTTTCTCTGGGTGCTTTGGAGGGTCCTCCTTCTGGGTGGGAGGTTTGACCACTTTAGTGGATTTTTTCAGGATAAGCTGAGACCTCCTTTTCAGTTGCAGATAGTTTAATCTCCTTAGGGGTTTCTGGTGTTATCAAAACCTCGAGTTCCACATCTATAATGTTATTATTAGGCAACACTGGGTGCTAAGCTTCACCCAACCTAGAGTTGAGACTGTCACTTCATGATGTATTGAAGGTTGAGCTATAACAGCCACAGAGGATTTTGGAGGCTGAGCTGGGCCCTTCCTTCTGTGGGACTGAAGGAGGTTCTACATCAGCAAGAGGCAATTATAGCAAAACTGAGCTCTTCTGCTGGATTAAAGAGTAAACATTTTCAGAGGGATCTGGATGCTGATCTAAATAAAACTCCAGGATAAACAGGCAAAGATTTAAACAACTCAGGGAACACTGCAGACTGAGCTGAGGCCTCCTCCTGGCTTGAAGATGATTCTCCCACCTCAGGGGATTCTGGTTGATGAGCTGAGGCCTCCTGGGGAGTTGCAGAAGCTTCCGTTTCCTCAAGGGCCTCTGTAGGCAGAGCTGAGACTTCCTGTTGGAATGACGAATGTCCAGAGTCTTCAGAGATATGTGAAGTGGGGGGTTTTGTGATCTGAAAGCCAAGGTTGGATGGGCCCCATGGCAACAGAGATCAGCAGCACAGGGTCCAGGGCCACTCCAGATGTCGAGCTGCCTGAACCAGCAGCTGCAACAGCTGCCACGTGAAAAGGAGCCCTGGGCCCAGAGGTACAGCCCGAACATGACAGCGGAGGTCTGAGGCACAGCGAGCAACCCAGGCAAGCGGGGTGACGACACCACATGCTAAGCAGGAGCCGGACAATTGGCAGCGGTGTCATGCCTGCATCCCTTAGCAACAAAGTACCCTTCCCCCGCCTCAGATTCCAACCTTTGTTAGTCTTGGGCTGAGTGACTGCAGAAGGGCAAGCCTTTTTCCCAGAGTTACCAGGGACCAAGCAGTCCTTTTCCCCTGTCGAGGGGGCAACTGCATGCCGCTGGGCACCGCCCCCTTCCTCCCTGTGAGGCAGTTTAAGCCACATACATACCTGGGTGGCACTGGACTCCAGCTGGCTAGCGGTGGTGGGATGTAGGGGGCTCTTAACGAAGAGAGGGGTTAGGGGGTGGTGCTGAGCATCCCAAGGAAGCCCCAGGGCCTGGTATCTCAGGACATTCAGAAGTGCTAGTCCGGTTCCGGCCATCTGAACTCCTCAAAGCTCAAATCTGAGAGACATTCTTCCTCCCCTTGGCCATACTGCTTCCAGAAAAGTAGCTGAAAAGTTGCCATGTCCTCCAAAATTCTCAGTACCCGTGTCTGATTCCTCATTCACCGCTCTATTAAATAGGGATTACCACTACTCAGTGATAACTCCAAAACGTCTGCAGATGAGGTTTCGAGGGTAAGCAATTCATTCTGGGAAAAGGGTTGTTAGTCTGAAACCAAGTGAATATCCCTTTGCAATGGTTTGGGAAAATGTCCCCCTACCCCTTAGTGAAACACAGCCATTGAGAGTTTTAAATAAAACTTTCTGGGTCATTTCATGGAGCTTCTTCCACTCCATGATTTCCCCAGTATTTTTGAGGCCCTGAAGCTCTTCTTTTCGGTCCCCTGGGGCTTTGATTATCCCACTCTGCCATGAGCTTCCACAACTGTGCCAGCGGCTGGGGTTAAACAACAGGGAACCAACTAGCAAAAGTAGTGGTGTTCACCCGATCCTCTTGGAATCGGGGCTTTATAGAACAGAGAGGAAGGTACACTTCCCTCAGCGTTAGCTCCTGCAGAATTGCTTTCTTTACTTTTTCAGTTTATTTTTTGTTGTTATTTTTCCATGACCATTTAACCCCCTTACACCCCCACCGCTGCAATCACCACACTGTTTTCCATGTCCATGAGTCCTTTTTTCTTTTTCCTCAATTCCCTTACCCCTTAACCTCCCCGCAATAGCTGTCATCCTGTTCTCTATCTATGAGTCTGTCTTTGTTTTGCTTGTTATTTCGGTTTGTTCATTAGATTCCACATATAAGTGAAATCATATGGTATTTGTCTTTCTCTGGCTGGCTTATTTCACTGTCACCACCACCATGGGATTACTTGGGGACTAGAGCTTGAGGGAAGGAAGAAGAGTGCGGGGGGAGGTAATTTCTGTCTCCTTCTGAATGTTAGGTCCTCCCTTCCTGCTCCTCAGGCTAGAGCTAAGGGGTTCATCTACAGCCCAGGGGTGTCCAGCCCATGGCCCACATGCGGCCCAGGATGGCTATGAATGTGGCCCAACACAAAATTGTAAATTTACTTAAAACCTTTTCTTTGCTCATCAGTTTTCATTAGTGTTTGTGTAGTTAATGTGTGGCCCAAGACAATTCTTCTTCCAGTGTGGCCCGGAGATGCCAAAAGGCAGAGTGGCCCAGAGACTTCAGAAGTTTGGGTCTCTCTCTTTGTCCCACTGCCCACTTCTGGCTGAGCTCAGGCTTGGAGACACTAGAGGAGAAAAGTCGGTAAACTTAATACTTGCCCTATGGGTTTCAAATTTGGGTCTTCTCCAATCTGCTTTCTATGATTTACTTTACAGGGTTCACTCACTGCTGTATACATTCTGTCAATATTTTGTTTTGGTATTTAGTGGGAAAGACAAGGTAGAATCAGAAAACCTAGTGTTGATTTTGAAATAAGTAAATATAAAACAAATTTTAAATAGTCACACAATTTCAAAATGCTAACTGTAATTTCTTTAATGCCTGGGAAAAAATACACATACATAGTATGTGGGATGATATGTACATGCATAGAAAAAGCAGTGGCATAAACATGTATGTGAACATGTTCACAAGTAAGCATGTATGCAGGTGCTTAGCTAAGACCTTGGGGAATGGATTCATCTTTATGCAATTAAAAGTTCTCTGACTGAAATCACCACCATTAATTATTTCTTGGCTGAGCTATTTGAAAGCTGATATTAAATTATACATGCTAAATTGGAGAAAAGTTCCAGCCAATAATTCATCATTTTTTCTTTTTATTAAGTAAATTCAACAAGCAAATAGTCATCAACTTTAGAATGGGGAAAGTTGAGTACATTGAAAAATACCATCAAAGGAAACTGCTGCTATTTGTGTAATTTTTTTTCTAGAAACACACTCTCCAATGTTGTACGTTCATGTTTTCGGCAGGCCTCAGTTGATAAAGGTTCACCATGATCTCATAAGTCACGAATAGAAGACTCCCTTTTTCTTGGGTTGCCCAGTTGTGTGTTATCAAATTAATAGAACACATAATTAATGAAGAAACCTTATTTTCTTATAGCTACTTAAAGCTGTACTTTAGGTTATGGAAAGTAACATTTCTAAATGTAGTCCTTGCTAATGCATTCACGACTTCACTTGAATTATGAGAATGGCCTGGACAGTTTCCCTCTGTTCATAATCAAAATACATTTGCAAGTTTTTAGAAAACCCTTTCTAGAGTTCCCTGTAACAAAGGGAACTTGTCGGTAGGTATTTTGAAGTTAATGGAGTTAAATATAGAGTGTTACACACAGAGTCCACTAAATGAATAATTTTGGATTTTACCAAGAGAAAATGAAGAATTTCTTTAATTCTAATCAGTTTGTGGCAGGCATGTCCATAGGCCAATGGCCTTAGTGGAATTCTGAATACATGGACTGAGCATATAATGAAGTTCAGCAGGCAGAAGAGCTAAATTTGATTAAATTTGGTGGTGCTTTTGTTCAAGGATTTTTTTCCTCAAGGTGTTTTTATTTCATTTCCTTTCTTGGCCAATGTGCTGGTCATTGAGCTGGAAAGATGGGTTGAAGACATGCTAAAAACACATATATGTCTAGAGACCTTTCAACTTGTCAGAGAGGCATTTTTAGGAGTGTCTGGTGATGAGAAATTAGAGGTTGGGAATGAGAACTTTTGTCAAAACAGGGTAGGAAAAATTAAAGAGGTATACTGTCCTGTGCAAATGAAACAGGCTCAGAATATGAGTGCAAATTCATTTGTAGGAGAATACAACCTTATGGCTGGACACACTAGGATCATTTAGTAAATACAGATTCAGTTTCTCATGCTGATTCATTTATTTAGTCCATTTAAAAAAGAACAGTGGTTTATTGGTATCTTTAGAAGAACATCAATGATATGTGCAGGCTCAGTTCATGCACTCTGAGGCCAGACTGTCCGTGTTGGAATCTGAACTCCACCATTTGATAGCCATAAAATATGAAGCCAGTTATTTAACTTCCCTGTGCCTGAGCATCCCATCTGTAAAAGGTAGCAATAACAGGGTTGCCTTGAGAATGAAATGAGTTAGTACACATAAATCTAGATCTTGTAGATCGCAGAGCACGTACTCAACAAAACAAATACCTTATTATGACCCAACACGTAGCCAGTAATTACTCTGCAAATAGAAAAAATGATCAATTAAAGTGGGTTACCACTTTATTTTATTATAAAATAAAACATTTTATATTTTATAATAAAATATAATAAAACATTTTATATTTTATAATAAAATAAAAGTATATAACAAACACAAATATGTATATATGCATAAAATGAAACATACATAATGTCACAATGAATATTTTATGTTATGTAAATGATATAAATATATAATTACTTGACAATCCATTTGAAGTCATTTTGCAGTTACTGGTATGTCTTATAGAGTCTCACATCATTTCTTTCATACACTATACTTGTCACCCAGTACCTGTTTTCTAGTATTGGTTTCTTTAAGGGGGAGTGAGAACTTAAAGGCATTTGTTAGGCAATCTGAGTACAAAATCCTTCTAGGTATCTGCAACTCGCCCCCTTTTTTAGTTGTCTTTTTCTACCTAATATGGCAGCATTGCTATTGTATTAATTTTAACTAACACATTTATCAAGTTTTTCTCACATTTAACATTATTTTCATGGAAACAACTTTTTTGCATTCATATGCCATTAGTTTACATTCAATTTTATTAACATTTATATTTACAATAAATGATAAACTAATCTAAAAATGTCTGAAAACCACCCAAGGGCCAACAAGATGGGCCTTGTCAGCACACAGCTTTTCACAGTGCAGGCCGTGGGTTGAGGGCGGCTGGTCAGCTTGGTGCAGTCCCTGAGCTATGGACAGCAGCCACCATGGAGAGTACGGAGAGGGAATCTGTAAACAGCTCATGGTGAGTTTTGAGTGAGTTTTGACTATATGTCCTTTCAACTTACCTGCTTTGCAGAAGGTAGTAATGTGACCTCTGAGATTATTAAATATTAAGACTCTTAGTTGATGCCAGAGAGATGTTCACACTGTTCCTATTGATTCTGGATTTGGTAGCAAGTAGGAAATACCATTTTGAAAACTCCTTTTGTATGTTGGCACAGAAATTTTGAGTTGAAGTTTACTAAATAGTATCTGGTAGCTCTTGGAAAGTCTAAAAGTGATGGAAAAAGAGCAGAGAAATATTGGCTCCATAAAACTGCAGCATTGAGCAAGGCTTGGCTTTTATTTTACATAATAACTATTTCAAAAGTTTTATTAAGTATGCTGGAAATCTTTTTGTCACATAGTATTCCATGATATAAACAAAACAAAAATTATTTGACCTACATATCAACATATCCTCACACCGTCAGGAAACTTAAATTTAAAAATAAAATGTACTTTCCATCAAAAATATATTTTAAATGTTTGGGAAATCCAGGAGGATTTTATTGATAATGTTAGAAGTAACCAGGAAATTTAGACATTTGCTATTTTACTCGGCAGGGAAGCACAGACTGTAGTAAACAGAAGAACAGCAAGTGTGTGTTCATTAAGGGGGCAGATTTTCCCTGAATTATTAGCACAATCGGAAGGGAAACAACAACAAAAAAATCAGAATACTGAAGAATGGTGAGGAAAGTCCTTAAACTGAACATCACACAGTGCTGAGCTAAATAAAGAAAAGTAATCATATTTACAGCTCTTCTTTCCCTCCCACCTGGAAGGCCTGTCCTCTCATTTCAGGCCCACACTTGACCGGTCCTTTCCTGCCCCCAGATTATAGTATGTTACCATCCTCCCATTCCTAACCCCCAGCTGTATAAAGCTGCTTGTCTTGCCTTTCTCCTCAAACCTCGGGCTGGAAAGAACATTTTTATTTTCAATAAGTTTTGATGATATTTAATGGCTCCTCCGATGAAGAATACAGGCAACACACAATAGCAGTGTTGAGAGTTCCTGCTCTGCGTTTCCCCGCGGTGTGGCACTTCTCCTCATTCTGCTCTCTTCTCTTGGCCTGCGCTTTCCCACTTTTTGTAACCTAACCACTACTGCACTATGTAAAGTTCTGTAATGCCTGTCATTCATCAGAACATAAAATTGATGAAGACAAAAGTCAAGCATTGTTCAATGAACCCTCATCTCAACCAGCACCCAGAAAAATGCCTGACACATAGCTCCTTAAAATGCTTATAAAATGCCTAAATGAAAGAAATGGTTGGAGATGCCAAATATTGCTCACTTCTAACCTCTTTACATCCACTGCAATCTCGGATAATGTCTCAGAATGCACGTTAAGAGTGGGCAAGATGAGAAGCCCGTTGCTTCAGTGAATACTGATGGGCATCTGAACACCTTTATCTGGATACTTAAAGCTAAGTGTGAGCATAAAATGGATTTCATGCATTATTGTTTATTAGCCATTTCATTTCTGGAATTCATGTGCACCGGGGTATTTGTTATATTTTGAAAATCATAAAAGGCAATCTTGCAGTAATGCTTGTTGTTGAGATTTAAATGGCGCAGATCCACTCAAATAGCCCGTTGAAGGCATCTCTTCTTACACCGCACATATGTGAAATGGGTCTCTGCTCTTTCATTCTGCTGATCTTCCATAATACAATTGAACATGAGGAGTTTATAATAAAACTTCCAATAGCATTGATAGAATAAATCTGATTTGAAATTTATGAAATGAAGGGAATATGTTGACAAGTGAGTCTAGATAAGTACATATCAGAGAAGTTAAAAAAATGACATACTGTAAACGCTAATTGTAAGGTCTCTTTCACTCCAGTACCAGTGAGCTTTTACTAACAAGGTTAAAGCACACAGACAACGCAAACTGCAGAAGGTACAGAAGGTACACGGTCCAGATACTGCTCAGGAATTCTTGGTAAATGTACTGTTTTGCTTAATGACTCAAAGATACGAATAACCATCCTGAAAAAGTTCAGACCTGGGGCAGGGGTGGGGGGGTGGGGGAGGAACTGACAGTAGCTGAGAGATCACGGGGTGGTTGGTTCTCGCAGCAGATGAGATGGCAATGGGCGGGGCAGGAGGCGGTTGTGGGGAGCAAACATCACTTTGTTAACTATGAGCTGCCTTCAGAGAACTGGAGGGGATCATGAAGAAAATTTTGTATTCAGCAACATTGTAACAAAAGGTCATTCTAAATGCAAAAAGAGAGTTCTAGTCCAGAATCCATTTCAATAGGAGCTAGAATTTGAGGGCTACCACGGAACAGCAAGGAGAGGGAATGCATGTTCACAGGACCAGACAGGGTCTCTGGAAAAGGCATTGGCGAGCACACCCAATGCGCCCATATGCGTTTGCCATTCAGCATATCCCTTCCCCGTGTGTCAAATGGCGTATCTTCTGACTGAAAATTACTCTTTTTGGAGAGATCCCACCACTTGTAAGAGTGACAGACAGAAGCTGCCATTAGGATAGCACAACCTTTTAAAAAGAAAGCTGATGTTGGTTAAGGGCATGGGCCTTGGGATTAGCCAAGATTGGTTTCAAATAATGGACATGTCCCCTAGGCTATGTGACATGAAAATGCTCACTTGAATCTCCTACCCCTCAATTTCTTTTGTGGTGAACCTGACACAGTACCAACCGCCTCATGGTATTGTCAAGAAACCTCATATGATGTCCTGCATATGAAGTGCTTAATAGAGCACCCCTACAAAGCAAACCGCTACGCTGCATATCGCCTCCTTGCACCTCCAGTCTCTCAATAGCTCATGAGATGAAAGACGGGCATCTGGCTTAAGGGGAACCCGCTCATTGGGTAGAATAAACCGTTCTTTCTCCTCCAGTATTTTGATCAGAGAGACATCAGCACTGTTGTCAGTGATCTTAAGGGAGCAGCAAGTGTGGTAGTGGGGTGGCCACAACGACCGTGCGAGCAACGGAAAATAGTCTGGATGGCGAAAGGGGGGGATGAATAAAGCAAAAGTATAACGAGAAGCAGAGGTGAGAGAGATGTTGTGATACCTAAAATACTGAAAAAGTACCCCATTTTCTCACCTTCTCATTCCAGCCTCATAGAAGGCTTAGCTATTATATATTTCTTGTCCTGGGTGACCATAAAAAAATTTATGTTTACGGATGTGAACTATAGGTGGACTATAGCCTTTTCTGTAATGTGAGGTCAACTTGGGATTGCAGTTGTAGCTATCACTTTTCAGAGAGGGAGGCGTAGTAATTATCTCTTTTGGTTCGAACACGTTTAGATGGGCCTTTCTCCCTTGCCACCGAAATTTCTTAATTAGAAGAGAATTACAGACTGGAGATATAAAGGGTCACAGTATCAGAAAAAAAATGGTATCAAAATTGGTCAGTGGGAAAGGTAGGCATTCTCCCTAAGGCAGGGGCTATCAGTCACTGCAGCTGGTCCTGATGTCAGCGGTGGCATCACTGTGTCTAGCTGTGCTGCTTTTCTGGGCCTGGAGCTGAAACACAGCTGAGGCCTAGATGTTATCTCTAGTTTGGTCAACAGATCTGATGCTTTGTTCTTAGTTATTTGATGCTGACCGGGAACCTCATTGCCCTGAGGGCTTAAGGCTTAAGGGAGTAGTGGTCCTGCAAGGGCTTGTGGGAAGGTGGTAAGAAGCCATTCTCTGTGCCCTGTCCCCCACCTTGTTCCTCCTCTAAGGGGTCTATATGCTACAGGAGGAAAGCTTAGGGGAGGGTCCAAACCCCGTGACCAGTGACATGCTAGGGGAGGAAATGTTACCCTGGGGTGTGGTTGCACCCTACAATACTTGTGTTCCCCAGTTTTCCCATTGCTAGACCCTGGGGCGTTCATCCCTGGTGACCTATACCTAGTTATCATTCCTCCTTTGCTCATGTCTGCCTAACTGCCTACTCTATCAATTGCAACATTTAAATAAAATGTTGCATTTGCCATTGTCATTCGGAAGGAACCCATCTCAGTTCCTGCAGGCTTGGAAGCAAGGCCTTGTGTGGAAGTTACGTATCTCAAGCATTTTCGTTGCCAACATTCTCAGGGGCTAGGAAAGCTGGAGAACCCTCATTAGCATATAGCAACAAAAGATACACTTCATCATATCACAAATGCACTGCACCATGCCCTTTGGTTAATCAGAGTCAGAAGCATGAATTCATTAGTCAGTGCCATAAAGCAGCAAGGGTCCCATCCATTTCTAATTGGTTGTTATCGACAGGATCCACTCCATGAGAAAAAGTTCATCCAGAAACCTGTAGTGTGTTGCTTTCAAGAAAACTAGACCACAAATAATTACTTTTAGAAAAAAAACACAATGCCCTATCTTTTCTTCTGATGTTAAAATGTAATTTGTTAAATTTTGCAACTGGGGCTGCAACTTGGTCCACTACTGAGATTTAGAAAAATTATTCCAGGTACTCTGAAATGCTAAATTTTCCCAGATGACTTTCTCTTTGTGGGAAAACTGGAAGCACTCAGCAGCATCCTGACCTCCTTCTACTTTCCCACCTTTACTCTAAATGCTGGGCGCAAGTAGGGACAAATCAAGTCTGTGATAGGAACTTGGAGCTTTCGCAGATGTTTTCACAGAAGGATTCTCTTGAAGGGCTGCCATTTGGGCTGAAGGATATGGTGTGTGTGTGAACGATGGTGGCAAAGTAAATGGAATAATTTCTAAATTTTGGAGTTCCTACATTAGTTATATTTTAGAGGTCTTTTTTTACCATGAAGTGAATAAAAATTGAATTTTTTGTTTCTTACTCAGAATTATGATGAAATCCATGAGGAAAAGGTGAGAGGACTTGCGTGGTTTTGCGGTTTAATAGAATGCCAGCCAGCCAGGTGAGCTATGATCAGGTGCCTGTCACAGAGGGAGGGCTTACTCCTCTGTTTAAGTAGCACAGATATAGGACTCAGCCCTGGGCATTTCTAGAATTTCTTGTTGACAGATTCAGTAACTCTATGACATGTACTTGCTGGTCACATCAGGAATTAGATAACAATTTAATTTACATCTGATCCTAGGTCCTTGTTAATTTTAGCTGCTGGGAACATTTAAAGAGAGGAAAGCTGCTATTACAATTCCCACTTAATTCTTACCACAAGTCTGAGACAAAACAATACCTTGTCTTTCATTTAAAGGTCATTGTAATCCCTGCAAAGTGTGAAAACTGGTCATGGCCGTGCTTCTCAAACTCACAACGTCCATGGGCCAGTTAATGTTTCTTTTTTCAAAAGAGCCATACACATTGATTTTAGCTAATATTTTTTTCACACTAAAGAAAGGGATGAAATTATTATAGTTTCACCAAGAAATACATATCTAGCTTAATAAATAGCTTTAGGCATAGTTCATTGTCTAGTTAAGTTTTGTTCTTACATTTTACTTCTATTATAATGTTCTAACAATGATAGGGCATTGTTAAGAAAAAAGCATCAAAGAACGATTACAAATATATTTTCCAGATTGAAAGACATAATGAGTTTCTGTATTGAAGGGGCCATCCAAGGGCCAGAAAAATCAGAACAATAAGTGATAAAACAAACTATCCAAACAAACAATCCATACACAGACACCAAAACAAAAACCAAAAAAACAAAAACACAATCTTAGAACTAAAGATTGAGTTTGAAGATAATGCTTCATTTGGAGTAAAAATCAAAACTTTATCTAATAATACTCATAATTGTAGTGGTGGGAGAAAAGGTCTTTGAAACTTTTCCTGGCAAAACCTTCCTTGGACCATCAGTTTTTCATGGCACACCGATCACACAAATGGATGGGAAAGAGGCAGGAAATGCAATGAAATGAGTAGAGTACTTCTTATGCAGCAAACCATATGCCAAACGTTGCATCTGCATAATCTCATTTAATTCTCATCCCATCACAGCGAGGAAAGTTTTCCTGTTTTTATTTTTTGATGAGGTATTTGAGACTTGAAGAAGCTAACTAACTTGCTGAAGGTTACCAGCTAGTAAAATCCTGAAGCCACAATCCTCGGTGTGTCTTTTTCAAAGCCAGGTCTTTTAGTCCAGGTCTCAGCAGGAAGAGCATTCTGGAATTGAATAATTTGAGGGAAAGTTGAGAGAAGGGCCTGTTCATAAAAATGTGGACATGACATTGGGAAACAGAAGTGATCATGCTTTCCCGGGACAGTAACCTGAAACCTGGGGGGGGAGGGGGAGCATGGCCATGGGGACCTGGAAGCCCGAGTGTCTCTTCACAGAGACCATCTGTGGGAGCTGTGACCACCGTTTCAGATGTCACCCCTCTCAGGAAACTCTAATCACCTAGAGAAATGCACTCTCAATGTGTTATGGGATGCCTCTTGTAATTAAGTCTAAATTGCTGAGGCTTATTTTAGCACATCGTATGAAGGAGGAATGGGAGATCTCAAGTCACCATACCAGGTTCCTTTGCTAATTTACAAGAGTCACTCTGTGAAGGTTTTATTCCCTTACACAAGATATTGTGATATTCTTTTAAGAGCATTTTTTTTAATTGATCTCCACAGTGATATTGTGAATACATTGATGTGGCCTGGCCCCCAAAAATCATCTGGTAATTGGATAAGCCAAGAAATTTGTTCTGCCTCTTTCTTGTCTCTGCTGCCTGATTAAGAACAGCTCACTGTTCATTAGGATCTCTCCAGGAGAAGCCCAGAAGAGAAATAATTAGAAACTCACCCACTGGTTTGACTCCTGCTATGAGCAAATACAGAGGAACTTAAGAAAGGGAGCTAAAATAGTGGAGAAAGTGTCTTTGAACATCACTATGCCATCATGCGAGTAAAGGGCAAATGAATATTGGGACACATAGAGGCTATTTATGGGGGAAAATCCTGTAGTAGCACAGAATTTATGAGATGGGACAATGCTTTATTGAAGAAGAGATTATGTGGTTGGAGCAAGGATGATTTGTGTTTTAAAAATTCCATACATAACAGAAAAATGAAAGGAATGAATTTGAGGTTCTATTTTAGGTAAATGAGAGAAAAGCACAAACAGCTAAAGTTTGCAACAGCAACAACAAAAAATAAGACCAGAAAGGCTTTCAAATATCAAGCATTAAACCGCATGTGATTAGGAAGGGGAACTTTTCATTAGTAACGTATTTTTAGCACTATAAGACGCATCTAGGTTTTAGAGGAGGAAAATAGGGAAATAATTTTGAAGCAAAAAATATTTAATAATCTGCAACCCTGCTCCACCGCCACTCACCACCCCCTGCAGCGAGCCAGGTAAGCTGCACCCTCCTTTTCCTCCCAAATTTGGGGGGTGTGTCTTATAGTCTGAAAAATAAGGTATCTATTTCAAAGAATTCCAAAAGGAATCGTAACATTATATTGAAAGGCCACTGGCACGTTGTAAGTATAGGATTATCTAAACGCAAGTGAGCTAACTTAAAAACTGTTAAGAAAATGTTCTCTCCTTTGAATTCTAAAACTATACCTGAATCAGTTAACTTGCAAAATGGTTTTCAAATGCATACATAGACTATAGTATGTCAAACTATGGTATTAAATATTCCCCATAATGGTTTGCATTTTTTCATAATAAATGCATCTGCAATCTAGTATGCTCTGAAATCTTTTCTCTCTCTGTAGACTTGGTTTGCTCTGCATGGGTGGCAAAGGAAGCAATCCTGTGTTTTCTTTGAAGAGGGGTGGGCAGGCATTTGACATGAATCTGGTCATCAGAATTTACTGTAACGTGAATAGGAGAAAGGAAGCAAGTGCAATGTTGTGATGACCTTGTTCATAGCATCACCGTCCCCAAAGTCAGGTAATAGAGCCATATGCTTATGTTGGACTAGAATCTTCCACTATTAGCTATGTGACTGTGAACAGATTACTTAAGCTCTTCAATTCTAGTTTCCACCTCTGTAAAAGTTGGAATAATTGCACTTTCCAAGGCACTGCACGTGTTTGCACAGGCCGTGCATTGCATACCCACAAAGGATGCCACAAAGGTAACCCTTGCACTCATTAGGTGCCAGGCACTGCTCTAGATATTATTTATACTAATTCATGCAATCCTCCTAGCAACCTATGGTGTAAGGATTACTGTTAGTTCCAGTTCACAGATGAGGAAACTGAAGCACAGAGAGGTTAATGTTAAATAACTTATATTTGATATGAAGAATCATTAATCAATGACAGAAAATAGTTTGCCCAACCTATTGAAAATAACCTTCAACAACTAAAGAAAATGAAAAATCAAATTTAGTCTTTTAATAGCAGAGATGCTTCTCAAATCAGACATTGTTCCATATGTTGAGATGACATTATTCTAATTAACTATTTTGATGAAGGAGAATCTCTATTAACTAACCTTCATTTTTCTCAGTGGATTAACTATTTCATCTATAAAACATTTCATAGCACACTTTATTCCTTTTAGTTGGAAGCTAAAGGCACCCTACTTTATCATTCCCATCAGTTTAGCTGAATGTTTTCTGGTTTCTAACAGTTGTATTTATTCTTAAACCTATATATTCCATTTTACTTGGTACTTTACTTGCATAATTCAGTTACACATCATACAAATCAATACAATGTGAGTGTGAAAAGAAATAGAATTGTCGTTTCCATGTAAACAAGCTATGTGCTTTGTTAACACTTGTGGTGGTTAGGGTTTTGTGTGAACTTCACCGGGCTCAGCAATGCCCAGATAGCTGGTAAAACACTATTCTTGGGTGTATCAGTGAGGTGTCTTCATAAAAGGGTAGCATATATGAATCTGTAGACAGAATTGAGAAAGTTGCTCTCATCAATGTGGGAATCACCCAATCCTTTGAGGACCTGAATAGAATAAAAAGGCAGAGGAACAATGAGCTTGCTGTCATTGCTTCATCTCCTCCTGCCCGCAGACACCAGTGCTCCTGGTTCTTGGGTGTTTGCACCGGGACTGAATTGCACTACCAGCTTCCCTGGTTTCTTGCTTTACAGGTGGTAGGTTGTGAGAGTTCTCAGACTCCCTA
This sequence comes from Glossophaga mutica, assembly GCA_039655065.1. Classification (NCBI taxonomy): domain Eukaryota; kingdom Metazoa; phylum Chordata; class Mammalia; order Chiroptera; family Phyllostomidae; genus Glossophaga; species Glossophaga mutica. Next base: position 145,040,828 of record CM077308.1, read on the forward strand.
ACTGTGCGAGCCAATTCTATGATTAATTTATGTATATATGTATTATCTATATCCACTTCCTATTGGTTCTGTTTCTTTGAGGAACCCTAATGCAACACTTGAAAAATCGAGTTGATTTTAAAAAGAAACGATGTTTAATTTGGTTTAAATGAGCCAAGTATAAAAGCCTGCAAGAGGATTGAATATATAGTCTAGGAAAAGAACAATTAGTGTACATTTAAATGTTTTATGCTTAAGCATACTGTTTAAATTAAGCATTTATCACTTTTTCTGTCTCTAATTGACTTGCTCAATTAACAAAAATATTTAGGTCCATATTTTATAGAAAAAAGCAGGATTTTTTTCTGTGTATACTGAGTTCCTATGACCTGCCAACCTAAAGTTTACCCTGAAGTCATGAGCCTGGGTTGTTTTTCAAAACTTACATAGCAGAATTCACAAAGCCAGTGTCCAAATGCTTAGCACATTTCAGGGAAGACTCTTGAATAAGCTACAGATGGATCGATCTACCTACTTTTCCATCTGCAGGAATGTAGCCATTATTGAGAAAAAGTTTTGTAAGAAATTTTTGAGATTTGCTTTGTGAATCACTTTAAAAAACACAAGAATACATTTTATTGTATAATATACATTCTATGTTCTGTACCTTAAAGATGTGGACAAGCCTGGGCCTTCCCAGATTCCCCAGATATGAGTACAGATCATTAGAACTATTTCCAAAACACCAGACCACATTAGATAATAAGCTGCCCAAGACTCTAAAGAAAATTGCATGAGGAGTTTATTAAGATAGTTTGGCAATGGGGATGTGTTTTCCTCCTGTAAAACCTGTCAAGATAAATGATGCACAGGGGCAGCACTTACTTGCTATTCTTGTTTAAAATTAGGTCACGTTCCCTTATGTTTCTACAATACTTATTCAAAGAATGCTTTCATCATTGTTAAATGCATTCAAACTCTCTTTTATTCTTAAAACATACATTTGAGATTTCCCCTTACAGGTGGCTTCCATTTTGTGGAGCATCGTTAAATCTTCACTGTAGCCAGCATAATCATATTTTGGGCCTCTACTGATACATATAGAAGGCGGTATTCTGTCTTCACAGCCTAGTCAGTTCTATACACCTTTTAAATATCTGTTTTATGTCATATGCTGTCTCTGACCATTCTGCCACATGGTTTCTATACTGAGCGCATAGAAATCGCATGTCCTTAATCATCTAAAATAGTGCCTATTTCACTTTTTTCCAATAAAATTAGCCAAATACATGACAACATGTGATTCACATTTTCATTTTAGGAAAACTTAGTTATGTAAATCAGCTAAACATAAGAAATTTCTTAGACTTCATATTCTTATATTTTTGTTTGTTTCAGGAAAATATCATCGTAAAATTTATAGTGTGTATCCAAATCTAGTCCATTACGGGAACCATCTGGTGATTCATGCGTGGTTTTGGTTGTAAGCAAAAAAACCCTCAATTATATCTTAGGCAGACATATTCTACATTGGGAGAATATCAAGTAGCTCATAACATGCATGCGCAGACTGGAGAATCTGGCTCAGGAATGAAAAGGAAGGTTAGGGTGTGGCGTGCATGTCTGAGGGCAACACAGCCCCCTGGATGTGATCCCCCACCTGAAGCCCCGCTCCTACCCCTGGGCTTCCCATTTCCTCACAGTTGCTGGCCACCAACTGCGGCAAGTCGATTAGAGACAGAACTTAGACTTGCAATGCCACCAGCACTGCAAGGAGTAACTGTAACTCTTTACCTTTTGCAACACTCTTCTGCTTTCCATGTTCCAGGCAGACATGTGATTAGCAATGTACGCATTGATCATTTATCTGCTTCCGATTATTTGAGAGATGGATCAGGAATATACAATCCTCCCTGGACTTTGTCTCCCACCAAAATTTATTCAATAACAGATTTCTCCCAAATGAAGAGATTTATATGCTTAAAAAATAATAAAACACCTACTTGCTAGACCTCAACTCTAAAAAATTTTGGTACAACAGGTCTAGCATTGGCAGCCCATTATATAATGGAACTATGGGATTAAGTAGTCCTGGGTTCAAATCTGTCTCTTCCTCTTATTTGTACACTTTTGAGTAAGTGATATAGTCCTCTCTGTGTCACAATTCCCTGTGGATTTCCACAGGAGTCCTAAGCATCCCTGGACACCCTTCTAAATATGCCAAATACAAGAAGTGGCCATCTCTGATGCTGAGAAGTTTCTCCAGATGGCAGTTAGCTGGGCCAAGGTGACAAGGGCATGATTGCTCCTTGTGGTGCCACTGCTCCTTCTCCACAGGAAAGACACTGGCTTGTCTTCTGCTTGCTGAGCAGCGGAATGGTGCTGAATCATTAGCCCTGTGTTCTTTAGCTTGTTTTTTTTTTTAAGTCTAGGATTTGTGACTTTAAAAACAATGTAGTTTAAGAGATGATGGTCATGGGAATCATGGCCACACGGCAGAGTCAAGTAGTTAAACAAAATCAGCTTTGATCTGAGAATACGAAAGCAATGTGAAAGCCGGAAATAACGGAATTGTCTGTTTATCTGACAGTTAGGAAATACAGGGAAAGAAGAAAGAGGAGGGACAAAAGAAGGATGTAAGAAAAGAAGGTAGAAGGAGGAGAGGCAGGAGAAGAGGAACTTGTCTCTATCATTTGTAATTTTATTGAAGTTCATTAAAATAAATTATGCTGGTGTGTAGAATGAGTGCCTGAAAGAATGCATGTTGTAATCAATTTATGCATTAATAGATAAGTCACAGGAGAGGTAAAATTAGAAATGAGATCTTATGTTAATTAATAAATATATTTTTTAAAGGAAGGTACTTCGAGGTAGGTATGGGGAGAGAAATACTTTTCAGGGTTGTCTATAACAAATATAGTTTTCCAAACATCCAACAAGCTACAGAAGAAAAAAATGTTAGTGAACTAGTTCAGTGTAAAATTTACAGATACTTTGAGTGAGTTGAAGAATATCCACATGCCCTGAGAATATTGATGCTGAAGAAAATGTCTGCTTTCTTTGAAAATAAACTTTGAGGATATTTTTACATTAAAGTATTATAATGTACCTATAAATAGTTGAAGATAAATTCTCAATTAAAGACAGAGCCTATTTAACAAGAAGAGATTAGCAACTATTGTTCTAGTCCCTGATCAAACTCATCAGAGACAAATCTTCAGGTCTTAACAGAGGGAGATTACAATGACCTGTTTATGCGTTGAATATTTGGTAGTAGAATAGCAAGGATTTCTCATCTAGACCTTTACTAACGATAAACTCCTGCAGAAATAGTTCACTCCACGTTATCTAGTTAATCTGTACCAAGCCCTGGAAAGTTAGTTTAGATAAGATTCTCATTTCAGAGTGATAAATTGAAGTATATAAAATAACTATTAGCATTATGTTATGAATTAGAACTCAAAGAAAATACAATTTTTTTGGTACCTCCCCAGAGTTGGTCTCAGTCAAAGCAAGATAAGCAATTGCCTGTTCTGAGATCTGAGGGGCACAGGGGAAGTCCTTGTATATTCCCACCAAGAATATCTGTAATGTATTATTTGGGATCAACAAGATTCTTGGCCACCACTTGAACCTAATGTAAATACCCTCAAGAGGATTAATGCATTGATATTTTAAGGTTTGCTAAATGCAGCAAATAGATTCCCTTTTAACTACTTAATGAAATCCTGGCACACAAGAAACTAGATTAAGAACATCTACTTCCATGTACTCAGGGCAAGTTGTAAAGATCTACCCAATGCGATGTTGGAATGACAAGAGGCCCTTATACATTAGGGAATGAGTGAAGAATTAAGAGGCAGAGATGGAATAATCATTTTAAAATTATGGTGGTTGAAAGAAATTGTATCTACTGCTGAGATTTTCCAAGACCAATCCCTGATGAGTACATGATTCTCTAAGAGATAATAGAAGGTTAGATCCCCCTAGACCGTGTGTGCCTTTCTCATCGAACATTGTTATATGGCTAGAATATGTGTCTTCCACACTGGAATGTAACCTTTTGGAAGTAAAAAACTACTCATTCATTGAACATATTTGTTAGGCTGCCACTATTTTTCGGTCATTCTGATACAATAATGAAAACTTCAGGTCCTTCTCCTTAAGGATCTTTAGGACTGCTGTCATTCATCCTTATACTTTCAACAGCTACAAGAATGAAAGAGATGCCCAAATAGTTCGAATTCTCTTGTTACAAGGTATTAGTTCCATTTTTCTTTTCAGAAAAGGAGGGTGCTTGTCTGGTTCATAAAGTAATACAATTAATTTGAAGAAATGTTTAGAGACGACGGTACCAAGAATTTCTTCCGTAAATACCCAAGTAACAGTTGGACAAAACTGAGTGTATCTAGTTATGTAGATAGGAAACCTGTCACTAGATGCTACATGCTTAGGACCTATACAGTATCTAATCGCACTGTAAATTCTTAATAAATATTTTATGATTGAATAAATGTAGACTGCCCTGCCTTTACCACTGGATATGCGATCTCAATAAAGAAATTTAATGTGTTTGAGTTTATTTTCTCACTTGTAAAGGCAAAAATCCTTGCTCTGACTCCCTCTCAATGTTTATGTTCTGATCAGATCAAGTAGGGAATACTTAAACTGTAAAGGTAAAAATATAAAAGGCCATATGTTTCAATATATTGTGTATACATTAAACACATAATATAACCATAAGACTGCGTCACTGAAATATGGAGGATGATGGAAACAAGCACATTTCGCTTTTCTTCTCTGCCTTTATATTCCATTTGATTTGGAGCATTAGAAAGCTGAAGTCGAAAGCTGAGACTCTGGGTCAGTGTTAGATAGGGTGCCTGCAAATGTTGAGGGTTATCTCCGAAAGGTCCTATGAAAAATATTCTTAGGCCTGCACTGTTGAATGTGGTAACCCCGAGCTTTATGTGGCTATTTATATTTAGGTATAAATTAATGACAATGAAATGCTGCTAAACATTCGGTTTCCCAGTAATACCAGCCACATTTGAAGGGCTTACTAGGGAAAGGCTGCCATAGGGCACAGCACAGCTATGGAACTCGTTCATCACAATGAGAAGTTCTGCTACAGCATTGGTCAGTTGTCACAGGGCTGCACCTTGAAGTATTAAATTAGATTTTTGCTTTCGGTATAAGATATGCATTTGGGTTATACCTAAATTTAATTACCATAAAAGTGGAATATGAAAAATGTAGTTCTTTGGTGGGAATAAACTGCATAGCTACTCTGAAGTCTTTAAAGTGTCAGTAAGCATTATGTCAATTTAGCTAGTTTAACACTGCTAAAATACAAGCAATGTAAATTTAGAGTACTATTAAAGGCTGTGCTGGAGGGAATCCAGAGGAATTCAAGAAGTTAATTCAGTGTGATAAGAATATATCTGTGGCTCACCCCTCTCTTACTCATTCCTTAAGAATAATATTGCATTTAATATAAAATATAATCAGAGCTCAACATAGTACAGGTATCATTGTTTCACAATAGGTTATAATAACTCATGTATATTCCCTACATGCATATTATTTCATGCTATCCACTTCTGAATAATCATTTCCTTTAGTGGTTTAGTGGGGATCATATAAGTAAGTAGAGTATGAAAGAAAACATTTTTTTATATTTATTAAAATACCTCACAATAGAACATTCTCTATTGCACTCCTCGGTTGTTTGTTTTTCGTACTCGAACTGTAGGGAGTCCTTGACTTTCCTGAGTGATCCATTTAATTATTGAACACTATAACTTTTATTTTTTTTAGTTCTAAAATGGAAAAAGGCAGCACGATCCTCCATCCAAAGTCTATAAGACTCCAGAAGAAAAGGTTATCTAGTCTTTGTTTCAACATTTCCAGTCATGTTATTTTAAATCACCCATATTCATTTAGGTTTTTATGCCATTAACGCTTTTTCTTACACTGGATTGAAATACCAGTTCTACCCATTGATCCGTCCTCTAAGTCTGCCAGGGTGCACGGTGAAAGTCTTATCAACCTTCTTCCAGATAACAGCACTTCAGTTACTTTAAGGTAACTGTCATGCCTCACTGCTTCCAAGGCTCCTATTTTTCCAAAGCTAAAACATCATTGGGATGCTCTTCAAGCATTCCTTCCTGCCCAAACCTTCTTGTTGTTTGAGGAGTCTTCTGTCACTAGGACTTGGGGATCATTTCTTCACCCCTAGTGAGCCTTCAAAATTGTAAGCACCAGCCCTGAGTTATTTACTACCCTAGTCTTCAAGCAGCTGTAGAAAGCAAAATCAACAACCTCAGTCTCTTTTCTGCCAACCAGGAATATATCAGGGAAGTCATTAACATTGGCCAGGTAGTTGGTGAACCTCTGTTTTCTGCCTATAGATAGACATCGGGAAGTTTTAATGTTGCTAAATGCTATAGTTACTCTCAAGAAGCCCATTTATGAGTGAGACAGCTGGCAAAGTAACAATAAGAGGGAAAAGAAATGCATTTGCAGGTAATTATGACCTTGAGTGTCATCCTAAGAAGGGAGAGAAGGGCAAAAGCATTGAAAGCAATAATGTAAAGAAGTAAAAAGACATCACACAATAGCAAGAGACACTCCATCAAGGAAAAGCTGGATAGATTGGACATCAATAAGCATGAAAAACATTACGAGAAAAAAAATTGGTAAAGAAATATAAAGGAAAAGCTGCAATTTGGATAAAATTATTTTTAACTTGTGTATACTATGAAAGACTAACAGCTTGTAAATACATATAACTTATATAAATTAGTGAAAATAATTAAAAACCAGTATGAAAAACAAGGAAAGGTGTTGAAATCCTGGGAAGGAAATTTAAACAGCCAAGCAAAGATTCTAAACTTTAATTGATTCATAAAATTTAATCAATTCCCCTCAAAAAACTAAAAATGGAACTGCCTTTTGACCTGGCAAGATTATACCCTAAGAATCCTGAAACAGCAATCCAAAAGAACCTATGCACCCCAATGTTTATAGTAGCACAATTTACAATAGCCAAGTGCTGGAAACAACCTAAGTGCCCATCAGTAAGTGAATGGATCAAAAACTGTGGTACATTTACACAATGGAATGCTATGCAGCAGAAAGAAAGAAGGAGCTTCTACCCTTCATGGTATCGTGGATGCAACTGGAGAGCTTTATGCTAAGTGAAATAAGCCAAGTGGTGAAACTGAAATACCATATGATCTCACCTATAAGTAGAACCTAATCAACAAAACAAACAAGGAAAATGTAACCAGAGACATTGAAATAAAGAACAAACTGACAATAACCAAAGGGGAGTAGGGAGAGGGATAACAGGAAAGAAGGGGAAGGCTCATCAAGGAACATGTATAAAGGACACAAGGACAAAGCCAAAGGGGGCAAGAATTGAGGGTGGGAGGTGGGGGTGCGTGGGGTGGGGGAAAGTTGTGGTGGGAAAATGGCTGTTCTTGAACAGTAATAATAATAATAAAATGTAATCAATTGAAATTGCAGCTATAAGATTTGCAATGCATATGTTAATATAAGTATTAAACAACAACTCTCATTCATTGCCAGTATGAATCTAAATTAATGCAACAACTTGGAGAACAATTTTACCATATCACATTTGTTTGAATAAGTATAAATCATAAACAAGCTAAACATTTACTGAGAATGAGGGAGAATATGTATCTGATGTAATCACACAGTCATATATGCTACAGTATTTCAAATCAATGGAGTAGATTTACTTGCGTTAATGTCATTAAATCTTAAAAATATCATATTGTTGAGTAAAAATATGCATTTAAATCTTAAAATACAAGGGTAACTTTGGAAGAAAACCAGTAAACCACTGAGTGAGGAATACATATCAAAATCCAAATGAGATTATTTTAAAAGAGAGGCAAGTGATTAGTATTAGAAGAGCTATTCAAAGAGTGCTTCAAATTTTTTGTGTGAATTTTTTATGTCTTTAAAAATATACCTGAAGAAAATACAATAAAATGTTAAAATTATTTAGGCTAAGTGATGGTTTCTACAACTGTATTAAAATTTGTATAAGTTTTAATAAATTATTCTCATATTGTCTGTATAATGAATATTTACAATATAAAATACACAAAACAAAATAATTATCAAAATGAGTACATGAATTAAACCTCTAAGGATAATAATTATATTGTGAAGATAAAAGAGAGCTTTGCTTACTCAATATGGTATAATATTATTTGAATTTTTGCAGTGAGTTTTTATGCATTTAACTTCATTAGTGAAAAATTGAACCATACAAATATAAAATAAAATAATACATAATAAAATTTTATAAATATAAAATAAATGTATATACATCATTATAAATATAAAATAAAATCATGTATAAATATGTAATTTAAAATTTATTCTATATAATTATATACATATACTTTTATTTATTTATATATTTATTTATGTATGTATTCATTTTATCTGCCTGAAGCCTACACTCAAAATCCTCGATGCTGGCTGCCCATGAATAATGTGAGCGCAGTAAATGCTGAAACATGACTCTCTGGTCATCCTACTTACAGGACATTTTTTAAAAACCCACTTGCCCTTCTTTATAACCCCTATTATGTCACTTTTAACTTGTGACACACCTAAAAATAACATTTCAAGTTGGGTGCAACCCACCTAAATTAAAACTAAGGCTGGAACACTCAGTGTTCCCAATATATGTTTTATAAACACAACCTAAGATTGTATTACCCTTCATTGTACCTTCATCCTATAGTTGCCCCATATTGTGCTTATATTTAATGACATGACCTGATTAGTTTTCACAGATGATATGGGTAAGTCAGTACTCCGTGTGTAGGTTCACCATCTTCCTTAATACTTATCTAGTCCTAATATCCCGTGGTGTGGCAACCCTTCCTATACCAATCAGTGTCTCAGTCTCCACTGAAGAAGTAGACATCTGCAGGTTGACGCAGATGTGTGCTGTAGATCCATGCCATTCCAGGGAAGTTGAATGGAAGGAACATGTGACTTAAGTTAAACTGCAGCCACTTTGTTATTATGAGGGAGACACAAAGAGGAGAGCCGAGAATGAGATAGTCAACAAGAAATAATTCAGAGCTGTGATCAAATTATTAACTTGACACTCGAGCTTTTAAGTCAATGAAAAGATTAATATCTGTCATTATTTTAAAGAACAGAGTTGAGGCTTCTTTTAATTAGAAATGAAAATGTCCTAGGTAATAACTGAATTTGATTCAAGAAAGAGGAGTATAAAATGTAACAGGTCCTAAATGTGGAAGGATTGCAGTTAGTAGGAAACAATAGAGTGAGCATACTGTGTTTAAAACCGACAATCTCTGCTATTAGTTTTCTTTCAAACAATGGTTTATTATTCCTTGATTAGCAGAGCATATGCTACAAGGCTATCATATTAAGATATTTGGCAAGAAATGTCCAATATGCTAGATTGCGTTGGCTACTCATAGCCTTAATGAAGTGCTGCTCAAATAAATATTTGCATTAAAGCTGACCATTCTGAGATCAGAGAGGGAGAGAATCTTGCTTTTCTGGAAAGAGGCCTTTCTGAAAAAAACCTGTAATCCAAATTGACTGAGAATGGGAATCTGATCATTTACACATATTGAGGGTTTGAAAAGCCAGATCTCTGTCCAACTGGCTAGTACCAGCAAAGACAAGGATGGTGCAGACACAGTAGAATCAACACTGGGGCCCAGGATGGGGCCCGGGAATAGCAAGCCCAGCTCCAAAGCACCTTTGTCAAGTTTTCTCTGCATTGTAAAGGTGTCCAGACTAAGTACGGAGACATGACTGGGTTCAACCTACAGTGAAATGTAGATGAGTCTTGCCTCTCCACCTAGCCTGTGTTTTTAGACAGTCCAACGCAGTGGGCATCAAAGCAATCTGGGTACTAAGCAGTGCAACTACACCAAGGCTGACCACCCACAGACAAAAAATCCAGGGCTCTGTCTTAGGCATCAAGACGATGATGAGACAATGTCTGGCTTTGGTGGTGATATAGGAGAACAAATTCGCCAGAAGCCCACACGTTTTTAAAGGACTTGTTTATCCAAAGGAGCCCCGGCCTGACTTACCCCGGTTGTTTCTGCTCCAGTCAGAGGGCCACGTTGTTAGTTTCTTATCATATAGCAACAGGAAATGGGCTCCAAAAGCAGCCAACACTCAGACTTTGCCCTGAGTTTCTGAGTGGTCAGTCCCTATTCTCCATTTCAACGGAAAAGATACAGCCTGTCTGAGTCATTTTGCATCATTACTATGTGACAGATGCTGAAACCTTCCCATCTTGTTACACTCTCCCCAGGAATTTGTTTCTAAAAAGTTAGTAAATTTTAAGTACATGATTACTATGAAGTGGCAAATGGATTAGCAGCTCACATAACTCATGGCAGGCTGACCTTTTATTCAGTGATTTGTTCTGGGAAATAGTATTTGAAGGATAATGTATATTCAGCTCAAAGCAAAAAAAAAAAAAAGAAAAAGAAAAAGAAATAGACAAATCATTCACTACATTATTAAAGATATGGAATGTAAGAGAATAGCATTCATTCTAATGATTTTGGAGGGAGCTATATGTTCACAGATCTTTAAGGTAGAGGTCTGAGTAAGCCAGGATAAAGCTGATAGCTGTGCCTTGATATGTTTGTCTTCTATAAATCACATCTTTTGAATTCCTTACCACTAACTGCTCATAATTTGTGAGAATTTGGGTAGGTGAAGCATTTTGCAAGTATGAGATGCTACTAAAATATGTTATTGTTGGAGATAAGCAAAAAGAAAAAATCTAGTGCCAACCTTTATCAAGCAGAACCATTTATTTAACAAAGCATGTTTTATTTAGGAATTAAAACATGGCTCTAGAGAATCCTATACTATGTCTATAACAATATAGTGAAGTGACACTATCTAATTAAAGTCACACATTACCTTTGAATTGGAACTGGTGAATATTGACACCAATTAAGTGGTAGCACATTGCAACAAAGCATTTGGTTGAATAAATTGTTTTAGAGAAATACAAGGTCATGACAGGTTCTTGGCTTCAATAAAAGAAATTATTCTGATTATCTTTGTCTTCAGTGAAATAATTTTAAATACCTCCCTTATTTATTCCTATTAAAACCCACTTCACAGATAAATTGATACAGGAAAACATTTGCTTTTTAAAAGGCATAGTGGTGATATCCCGCGCCTAATTTTCTAAGCAGCTGCACAGGCAAAAGCAGAGGTTAGCCACAGGTCTCCTGACTCCGAGATGAGAGTTCTTTTGCATTGACTGCTCTGAGTGTGTTGATGGATTACCACACACACACACACACACACACATGCGCACACTGATGTGAGAGCAATTATGCCACGTAGGAGAAGCAGCCAGTTGCCTTGTTCCCTTACAGAAACCAGGCAGGCATCTGTGTTTAGCAGGGCTACACCCCTCAGAGAATGTCTGCATGGGCTTGTGTTCCCCATGTGAACCTGAATTTTATACATTTATCAATAAAGAAGAAAGAGGATATTGCTTGTGGAAAGCAGAGGACCACCTCTACTGGAGATGGAGAACTTCTAACCCGACAAGCGATCTCAAAAGTGTAGGCTATTACAAGTCATGTTAGGAGGACTAGAGTCTCTTCGTGTTAAATGAGTTACCAGGCCACGGATAACTAGTTTCCATCTGAGAAGGCGTAGCTTTCGAGATTTCTGCAACATTTCTAGGATATCTGCAACAGATAAGTCTTTGGAATATTCTAGGTTGTTGATTTCCTAGAATGTTTAATACTTTTTAGCATTGCTTTTCCAGATTTTCTTGAAAACTGTATTTGGAAAATTCAGAATGTTGAAGGAGAGAAATAATCTACATTTCATAGAAGGGAAATCAGAGATCTTGAGCTTGTAGACTGTGATGATTAATTTTCTGTGTCAGCTGGACTAGACTGCTGGGTGCCAGCTGTTTTGTCAAGTATTATTCTGGGTGTTTCTGTGAGAGTGTTTTTGGAGAACATGAACATGAAAATCGGTAGACTGAGTAAAGCAGATTGCCCTTCATAATGTGGGTGGGCCTCATCCAATCACTTGAAGGCCTGAATAGAACAAAAATTGTGACCCTTCCCCAACTGAAAGAATTCTTTGGCTTCAAGGCATTAAAACTAGAACATCAATTTTTTTCCTGTCTTCAGACTCAAACAGATACGAAATAGGTGTTTACTAATTAATGGTAGAAAAACAAGGGGAATAATTCCACGTATGTGTATGTCTGTGTGTGTGTTATGTGTCATTGCATTGGCTCTGATTCCTGGTGACTCTCCAAATGAGGGATGGCTACAGTGTCCTGTCCTCAACAGCCCTGCTCAGCTCCTGCAGCCTCATGCCTGTGGCTTCTTTGATGGAGTCAACCCATCTGATAGTTGGTCTTTCTCAGTCCCTGTTGCCTTCTATTTCCCCAGCATTATTTTGTTTTTCCCATAGAATTCTGCTTTCTCATGATGTGCTCAAGGTACAGCTTCAGTTTAGTTATTTTTCCTCCAGTGATGGTTCAGGCTTCATTTACTTTAGGACCCATTTTTGTTTTGTTTTGTTTTTCAAGAGATCCAAGTCTCAATAGAGCTCTCCTCCAACACCATATTTCCATTATCTTCCCTATCACCTTCTTCACTGTCCAGTTTTCATATCCATACACAGTAACTGGGGACTTGAGGGTGTGGAGGACCTTAGCCAGTGCTCTAATTTCTCATGCAACTAAAGAGGTGCTCACGGTGATGCAACAAAGGCTTCTACCTTATATGGAGCAAGAATGCTGGCTGTTCCAGCCAAGTTCAGAAAAGAAAGAGACTAGAGGCTGCAAACATTCACTGGAGACTCAGGTGCTCTGAAGAAATTCAGAAGAAGGTTAGTCTATGTTTTATAGACCACAGTAAAACCTTTGAGTGTGTGGGTCATGAAAAGCTATGGGTTGTTCTGAAAGAAATGAGTGTGCCTCAGCACTTGATTGTCCTGGTGCGTAACCTGCACTGTGGACAGGAAGCCACTGTCAGGACGGAATATAGAGAGACAGGATGGTTTCCTAGAGGCAAAGCTGTCAGATAAGGGTGCACTTTACCTATTTTATCTCCCTCTGTGGATGTACTTTCATTAAATGGACTCTATTCTGCTAAACCTAGAAGTGGACATGAAATTACTAGGCTCTCCCTTATACCTCATACAAAATGCTAGTTGACCCTCCTCAGAAAGATCTTTCCGCAAGTGGAATCATGATTTTCAGATTTCTGCCCTGACCCTCACTTATCACTTAGGAAATACTTTGAAGAATCCACCACGTTTAACTGTTTAAACATTTCTTGGAGAATCCCTACAGAATCATTAAGAACTGCAACACATTTAGAAAAAGAAGTGGGTTTTTGTTTGTTTCTGAACATAAGTAGAAAAAGCACTTGAAGGAGAAAGAAGTTTATAATGAAAGTACGAACAGTGTGGAGAGCCAGTTTGAAAAGGCTTTTCAGTGTAGCACAATTGGCTGTATACAAACCTAGGAAAATGAGTGGGAGGCAAAGAATACATTACTAATGTCTGAGAAGCTAGAAGAAAGCCTGAACAAGCTAGAGCTCCCTTAGGAGCAAGGCACAGTTTCAAAACAAGGTCCTTGTTGGAGGATCTGCTGTTTCTGCCTGACCAACATGGATTTATTTGGTGGACTGCCAGTCATGTTACCCCTCTGGCTTCAGCAAGTTTCTAGCAATGGCCATGAGACTCCTGAATGCCCATACTGTATTTTATATATGGAGTCAGGTGAGAGAAGCGCTGTCTTCCTTCTGAGATGAGAAACATTGAATTTTGTAAGCCTGGAGCTATTGGCAGGCAAACTTCCTCTCCATTTCTCATCCTGGTACCCGGCGAGGAAATGACCCCCACACAAACAGATAAACAGGAGTGTGAAAGGGAAGGGCTCCCAGGGGCACCATTCAAGGCCCTGGAGTTGTGGGTGCCAACTCCACCCCTGGACTTCAGAGTGGGGAGACTCCCATTTTTCCCCAGAACCAGTACAGGTTCAGCTTCTCCTGGTGGCATACAAAGTCCCAACACAGCTGTCTTTTGGGTTGAAAAGGCCAAGTTATCTGCTGATGTATACTGCATTATTCTTTTTAAAAACATAATTGTAAGGAGAACTGATTGATAGTGTATCATTTCTACAACATCACCTTTAATGTGGGGAAGGAGCTCAGGTCCAAGCACACATGTTAACAATTCTATGTTTTCTTTGAGTGTAAAGGTTTCATCAAATACTATTTGTATAACATTTAACTATGAAAAGCAGTTAAATAATAATTAAAATTGGGATTATTACCACAATAATTGTTTAACAATTTTGCAAGGGAAATTTCATTGAAAACAAGGAAGGAAGAGTATACAGTCTGTAACCTGGTAACCTTGGATTGTGTATTGAGGCAACTTGCAATGAAAATTTCCAGATTGAAATGACTGGGACAGAGGTACTGAAATTGTGTTATTGAGTGATACGTTGAGATGGTAAGTTGTGACAAGTTACCTGGATATAAACACATGGATTTTGTCTATCTCTAGGTTATTTTGGAGCAGGGAATATATTTGTAATTCATTGAGGCTTTCCTCATCCCTTTCACTGTCTATAATTTAGGGTGTGGTTGAGTATTGACACAGCCATCAGGGAAGCTAATGGAGAATTATTATTGGCTATCTTTGCCTCCTGTATAATGAAGATGAAAATAATTGATGGGAATAAATTTGATAAATATTCATTCAAGTAAGGCTAGTATTGTATGTTTCTATATTTCCCATTATCTTTTCTTAAGTAGTCTTTTAGAAAATGGACAGAAGTTATACTTTTTATCCCAGAGATTAAAGGGGATTATTAAAAAGTTTTTATCTCGAACTTCACCTTGCAGGTTTGACTAAAGAGAACTTTTTAAAGAACAAAGCGTTTTTAGAAACACCTTGAAAGATCATTTTCTTTTGATTACATTAGACCATTTATCAACACAAAAGTAATAATTCTTTCCAGGAACAAAGTGAGAGGATTTATAACAACCTTTAAAAAAAATTTTATTCATGATGGGTTTTAGTCAAAGCAAAGCACTGTAAAATATTGATTCTCTGGGTATAACAATTCAGAATATTATTACATGAGGGGAAATTTAATTTATTTTAAATTAAAATAGAAATTCATCTCAAAGGTCCTTATATTTTTAGCTGTCGATTCAAGTATTTTTGTTTTAAATTAGCTTTTTCATTTTTTTCTTTTTATTATTTTCAGTCTATTTAAAAATTTTTTGATAGAATAACCAATTGTAGGAAATGATTCCATGTATATAAATGAGTGCTAAACTATTACAAATACATGTAATTATTTTTGAAAAAGTATTTTTTTAATAAAAGCAAATGTTTTTGCAAGTAAGGGTATAAAGTAAGGAAAAGTATACTATCAAAAAAATTAGACACATTTCATAATATATTGAATTTGGATCAAGGGAGTGATTTTAACCCTTCTGAGTCACTAATAAACCTGATAAAGTTTATGTATCTATTGCCAGAAAAATGCACACATATGTCTGGCATAGATACCATTTATTGACCATTTATTGGGGATACATGAATGGCTGATTTAGGTATGAGATTTAGAACTGATTTAAAGTGAAACCTGCTTTTTTAAGATTTTATTTATTTATTTGTAGACAGAAGGGAAAGGAGGGAGAAAGAGAGGGAGGGGAACATCAATGTGTGGTTGCCTCTCACACATCCCCCACTGGGTACCTGGCCTACAACCTGGCATGTGGCCTGACTGGGAATGGAACTGGTGACTCTTTGGTTCCCAGGCTGGCATTCAATCCACTGAGCCACACCAGCCAGGGCTAAAGTCAAGTCTGTTTATAATGTTAATTGTAAAATTTATCAATGCCATCCTTATTTGATAATGCATATGGATGGATTAAAAAGCTAAAACAACTTACTCTAAATGAATGAAGAGTAGATTATTAATTTGATTAATTTTCTGGAAAACATGTTTGTTTATTATTTTATTTTTATTTTTATTTTTATTGTTCTTCTTGTACAGTTTTGTCTTTTACTCCCATCCCAGCTCACCACCCCAACCCTCCCCATCTCCCTCCCATTTCCACCCCCTTAGTTTTTGTCCATGTGTCCTTTAAACTTGTTACTCTAAACCCTTCCACTTCTTCCCTGAAATTCCCTCCCCTCTCCCCTCTGGTGACTGTCAGCCTGCTCTCAATTTCAGTGTCTTTGGTTATATTGTGCTTGTTTGTTTGTTTTGTTGATTAGGTTCCTGTTAAAGGTGAGATCATATGGTATTTGTCTTTCACTGCCTGGCTTATTTCGCTTAGCATGATGCTCTCCAGTTCCATCCATGCTGATGCAAAGGGTAGGAGCTCCTTTCTTTCTGCTGCATAGAATTGCATTGTGTAAATGAACCGCAGTTTTTTGATCCATTCATTTACTGATGGGCACCTAGGTTGCTTCCAACACTTGGCTATTGTAAATTGTGCTGCTATGAACATAGGTGTGCATAGGTTCTTTTGGATTGGTGTTTCAGGGTTCTTAGGATATAATCCAAGCAGTGGAATTGCTGGGTCAAAAGGTAGATTCATTTTTAGTTTTCTTAGAAAATTCCATACTGTTTTCCACAGTGGTTGTACCAGTCTGCAATCCCACCAACAGTGCACTAGGGTCCCCTTTTCTCCACAACCTCTCCAACACTTGCTGTTTGTTGCTTTGTTTATGAGGGCCATTCTGACTGGTGTGAAGTGGTATCTCATTGTGGTTTTAATTTGCATCTCTCTGATAGCTAGCGATACTGAGCATCTTGTCATGTGCCTCTGGATCCTCTGTATGTCCTCCTTGGAGAAGTGTCTGTTCAAGTCCTTTGCCCATTTTTTAATTGGGTTGCTTGTCTTCTTAGAGTGGAGTCATGTAAGTTCTTTGTATATTTTGGAGATTAAACCCTTGTCTGAGGTATCATTGGCAAATATGTTTTCCCATACAGTTGCATATTTCACAGACATAGAACAAACACTTCAAAAATTTATATGGAACTATAAACAACCCTGAATAGCTGCAGCAATCTTGAGAAAGAAGAGCAAAGTAGGAGGGATCACAATACCTGATACCAAACTGTATTACAAGGCCACTGGAATCAAAACAGCCTGGTATTGGCATAAAAACAGGCACGTGGACCAGTGGAATAGAACAGAGGGCCCAGAAATAAACCCAAGTCTCTACAGTCAATTAATATTCGACAAAGGGGGCAGCAACATAAAATGGAGTAAAAATAGCCTCTTCAACAAGTGGTGTTTGGAGAACTGGACAGCTACATGCAAAAAAAAAAAAAAAAAAAAAAAAATGAAACTCAAGCACCAACTTACACCATACACAAAAATAAATTCAAGGTGGATAAAAGATTTAAATATAAGCCGTGACACCATTAAAGTTCTAGAGGAGAACATAGGAAAATCTCAGACATTTCACACAGCAACATTTTTACTGATATGTCCCCTAAAGCAAGGGACATAAAGGAAAGAATAAACAAATGGGATCTCATCAAAATAAAAAGCTTCTGCATGGCTAAAGAAAATAGTATTAAAATAAAAAAATGGAAAACATGTTTAAAAATATTAAGAAATATAACAAATATTTCCAAGCCAGAACTCTTATTGGAAAATAAAATAAGATACAGATTACTTATTTTATAATGAATCATTTAAAAAGATGTTCTACTCTTCTAAAAATATTTGACTCATATTTTTATGTTATTAAAAATAAAACTTTTCGGATTGAGCGCGGGCCTGCGAATCAAAGGATCGCGGTTCGATTCCCAGTCAGGGCACATGCCTGGGTTGCCAGGCCAGTTCCCGGCAGGGGACATACGAGAGGCAACCGCACATTGATGTTTCTCTCCCTGTCTCCTTCCCTTCCTCTCTAAAGATAAATAAATAAAATCTAAAAGGAAAAAAAAAAGTACTTAAAAAAAATCTTTAAAAAAAAAATAAATAAAACTTTTCCACACATGATACAAATGGGAAAAAATTTCCATATCATTGGAAAGAGAAAGAACTCATTAGGAACAAATGCTAACATGGACGTGCTTACAATTTAGAATATCATCAATTATTGGATGTTTGCAATTACTGGATATCATCAATGAGCTTATGTTTGCAAAGAGACAAAACTTTGCAAGTATGGAGGAACACATACACACACATACATACACATACTTCAGTGCTCTGCTTACTAATTTTCCCCTTTTATTTTATAATCACAACATATAACATGGGTTCCAGAGTAGATGTGCTGGAATAAAAACTTGGATCTCCCACTAAAAGGCAAGACACTTATTCCCATCACTTTCCTCACCTGTAAAAATGGGTGTCTCTCTTGTAGTGAGGCGATCTTCTTCAGAAGGCTTTCAAGTGCCTATTGTGATGCCTGGAACATATTTAACACTCATATGTTAACTGTGAATAGTACTACAACTCTACTGTGATAATAGTAGTAGTAGCTCTAGTACTTAATAATATTTAATATGATCCAAATATCCCCACAACTTTTCCTAAGAAATAGAGAATAGAGAGAAAGATAGATGTATGTACAAACACAGAGAACATACAGGTCTCAAACTATGGTCCAGGGCCTCTGGAGGTCTCCCAGGTCCTCCCATGAGGTTCGTGACATCAAAACTATTTCCATCATGATGCTAAGTCGTTATTTGCCCTTTTTACTTTTATTTTCTCACAAACATAGAGTGAGTTTGCTAAGGCTAGAAGGCAGAAGCAGATCTGAGAATCCAGCTATCCTCTATTAAATAAGACATTAAAGATGTTTGCAAAGTGCAAAACAATGTCACTCTTCTCACTGTTATTATTTATTTTGGAAAATATAATGATTTTTACAAAATATGTTTTAATGTAAATATGTGATGACACCTTCATGGTTATTTTAAACAATTTAATAAATATAGTAAATAAATATGTCTCAGTTCTAATTTCAAATAACCATGAATAAATAAAATCCCCATAAACTGAGTAATTTTGGTGTCATCTTTGGAAAAGTCTTGAAACTAAAAAGATTATGGACTGCTACTCTGTAGACTGGTTTGCAATGTGCTTTTCATTACTTTACCATCTATCAAGAACATTTATCCATGTCATTATATTCATATCTATAATTTTATTCCTATATGGCCAAATAATATCTCGTTGTTTAAATGTACCAAATTTATTTAACCTAAATGTGAAAGGACTGATTTTTTTAACCAAGAAGATACCACAGATTAGTATATGTTTTCTTAGGGGAGAGAGGAGAGCTTGCTGAAGTTATAAGAACAAATTTCCCAACAGGGCCTGCACAACTGACTGTGTTCAGTTTGTTTTGTTTTGGTTTTTTTTTTTTGAGGTTTTATCACCATGTCAGTTCCCCAAACACACTTGATAACCATGAAAGTGCCTAAGGAAAATGAAAGGCCTGTCATTAATTAAGCATTTTCTTATCAGCTCTAACAGAACTCAATAATGGCTACAGGGAAAGAAACCAATGGGAAATACCAAACATAATTGCCCCGAAGTCCGTGAGCACCTAATCACTGTTCGTTTAATCAGTAACAAAGAGAGTTACCTCCTGTTTCACTAAACTGATAAGATATATGTAAACCATGTAAACCCAAATTATAGGTTAGTTATGCATATTATTTAGTGGTGCTGCATTTAATCTTGAAATCTGTTAGTTTTTTTTAGTTCTATCAGTGTTTGTATATTTATGAGACTGAAATGCTAAATCTGGGTATGTGATCCAGATTTTCAGAGGTCAGCTCATGCTCAGATCAGCGTCTCAATGTCAGTGAGCAACGCAATGAAAACTCCATGTTGTGGAGAATAACACTGTAAGTAACTTAAGTTTTAACTTGATTGTATTAAAAAGAAAATATCTTCGTTATGTTTATATTAGTTTGCTATTCTGCTCTAAAAGGTCTATTTTAAGCCACAAAACATATTGTGGCTTAAATCCATATAAAGTTATTTTCTTACGGTTCTACAGTTCAGGATTCTAAAATCGATGTGGGAGTGGCTGTGTTCCTTCTGGAGACTTCAAGAGAAAGTCTAGTTCCTTGCTTTTTGTAGTTTCTGGAGATCACTTGCAGTATTTGGCTAGTAGCCCCTTCCTCTATCTTCAAAGCACTTTCTTCCAAGGACTTGTGGTTTCACTGGGTCCACCTGGATAATCCAGGATAATCACGGCATTGGAAGGCCCTTAACTTAATGATATCTGCAATGTCCCTTTTCCCACGTAAGATAACATACTCACTAATTCAAAACTTTAACGTGTGAATATCTTTTTTTGGTGAGGTACATCGTTCTGTCTACCAAATTGTTTAATGCTAACCAGGTAATTTTTATTTAGAAAGATTCTTGATAATTACTTATATATCTCAATCCCTAAAGCACCTTCTATAAAATATATTTAATAAATTACTCAAAGTACCTGCAAATTGAATCAATTGTATGTATTTCACTTAATTGCTACAGAATGTGCTAGCAAATCAGGAATACTGGTTGATTTGCCAAAATACAATGAAGATATCTACCCCAAATCTTGCTTTCCAGTTTCATTTGCCTACTTTGTTGCCATTCACAGAATGTTGATTCATTCTTCAGATATGTATTGAGGATCAGTTAGCATGAAAAAGTCACCATGTTAAAAACAATGGTATAACACATATTCTTTTCAGCAAAGAAAGGCATAATGTTTGGATTGGGGGAATCGTCTATGTTTAGACACACAAAGACCATCATAAGTTCGTACACAACAAAAACATGTAAAAGGCAGTATCTGTTCGTAGAGAGACAAGCAGTACAAACAGCACAGACTGCAAGTTTAGGAAGAGAGAATCTGTTGCTGAGAAGGGTTTCTGAGAGTTCTGTGGCAGCAGCGCAGGCCTGTAGGAGCCTGCCCAGGGGGACGGGGCATCTGGCTGTGCCGGGAACTGGCAGGAGATTCCCAGGTGCAGGTAACCACTGGGAGGGGTGGCCCCAGTCACAGGATATCAGGCCCCTTCAGCCAAATTGGATGGTTCCAAAGAGTATTGAGAAATAGAACACGAAGGTTTGACTTGACTAGAAAATGTCTTTTTTTTAAAATAATTTTTTCATTGTATTTTTTTCCCATTACCATATAGTCCCCTTATATCCCCCCTTCCCCGACAATCACCACATTGTTGTCCATGCCCATGAGTCCTTTTTCCTTTTCGTTCAATCCCTCCAGGACAGATACAGATTTTGGATATTACTAATTAGATAATCAGAAAAGATAACAATGAAGATGAAAGAAACACAAGGTGAAAGAGAGGCCAGTTAGCAAGCTGTTTACCTTTTGAATGTTGCTAGCTGGGTGAGCATGGCCATGGCTCCCGGCCTTTCTGCACCTCGGTATTTCAAGTGGAAACAAGTACTATCTCCACAACTACAAAACAAGGCTCGCCCATCCCATTCTCATGTTCTTTGGAGGATTATTGGGGATCATACATGCTGAAACGCTTGTAAAGCAGCATAAAATTAAAGGTCTCTATTAAAGTAGTAAGTAGAGGATTAATGCCCGATCATAAGCAAATCTTTATTGCTAAGATGCCTGTTGACAGAAATGCATCCTAAGTAAGGACAATCATCTTTCAGCCTTAGGAAAAATGTGAACAAGCACATAAAAAGAGAAAGGGTAGAGAGAGATGAGACAGAGACCTTCTTAAATTCCTTTTCTTCTTATAGTGCTATGAAACAGTAAATTGTTTTATCCCTCAGTTTAAGAAAACAGACAAATAATACAAAAGCAGGATAAAGACATATATGCTAATGAACCAGACTTTTACAGTGAGTTCTCTTGATTTGATTCAGGTCTCCTGAGTCTGGTACCCTTATTCAAAACTATTTTAACACCAAAGATATATATGCTTTTAATATGTTCTCTTTGGTATTGTCTCTTCTATCCCCCATTAAAAAGGATAATGAAGAACGAACTCTATTATATGCAGATATCAGTGCATACATTTTACATTCCACCAGCTTCAAGAGGTAACACTTGGAGTTCATGTCTACCAGAACAGAATTTAGATTTATAGAGCTGTTCTTGTGGGAACCCTTGAGTGGAAACGTTCCTCCATTAAAAAAAGGAATGTGATCAGCGGATTGGAATGTCAATTTCTTAGACACAAGGGTTCCCTTACAGTATTTTAATAGACCTTGACTTCAGGGTTCCCTTAGTTTAAGAATTTGTCAGGCATCAACACAGTTTCAGGCATTTCCAATAAGCCCATAAACAGATAAGAAAATATTAACAAGGTGCAAGAGATTGCATTTAGTTTAGATTTTCGAAACAACCTAAAATGTAACAGTATTAAACTAGGCACAGTTTAAATTTCTGAGTGGCAAAAAGCTCCTTTGAGATGGTTCTCCGGTTTGACTTCCACCCCATGCCAGACCACGGGCAGGCAGTCGTGCCCACCTTTAGAGCCACGTGTGTGTGTCACGGCCCTCGGTGGGGACAGCGTGATTTCCTCCTGGAACATTAGTAAAGTCTGTTTGTCTTGGAAAATAATAAACTGAATATTTTCCATGGTTACTTCCAAAGATCGTTGTCGGTCTTGATTCCAGTCCGGGATCGATTGCTCTTTAGTTGTTTGACTCTAGATGAGGCATGAGATATGTAGTATTATTGGGCACTTCAGACATGATAAGGCAATTGAGAGTAATTTGAAAACTATCTAATTACCAGCATCAGTTGCTCCTGTTTGTAATGGTGTTGGTAATAGACTAGTTTAGCAACACATTTCATCCGTTCAGCACACACATATAAGAGAGAGGGGGTGGGGTGGGAGGAGAGGGATGTAGAGGCCCTCCCCCATTAGGTCATAAAAAGTGTTTTGTTTTTATTGGATATTAAAAGTCAGGAAACTGAGGGTTCAAGAGTTATGCCTCAGCTACCTCATTTAAAAAAGAAATGCATGGAAGTTATGAGAACTTGTCAAGATAGTTAAGATAAATATGAAATAGCACAAGAAGGTAAAATAGTGCTATATATAAAATGCACTGTTATTATTAAATATATAAAATTTTTGTGAAAATCTTTATTATAAGCCAGCTCACCATGGGTTAGCCACTGCATATTCCATAAAGCATAATGAAAAAATGATTTACCTAGAAGGATCTATTTGCTAACCCTTGGGATCTCTTTCCCTGAGAGCTAGCAGAGCAGTTTCAAACCGGAAAAAGGATTTATCTGAGGAACTCTTGTAAATAATCTAGCAGAGCAAGAAATCTGCACCTAGTCCTCCCTGAGAGTCTCTACTGTAGTAAGTGACCCAAAGAGCTGTCCTTATGTCTTAGCAACCATTCCTCACAATACTAACTCCTCTCTCTACTGGGATTTCTGTTTGAGTTAGAACAAAATATCATTTCTGTGGAAATACTTTTTCATGATCATCACTACCATTTCTGGAGCGCAGTACATGCTCCCAGGCCATTTGCACGTGCTGTTCTATGGGCCTGGGCATCCTCTTTCCCCCATTCCCCTCCTTTTCCCAGTAAACATCTACGCACTTGGTTGTTAACTTATTTATTCATTCTTTTACCTATGACATTCAAAAAAAGCTTACTGGGAATGATGACACAAATTGGCAAGCTTCCTGACGTGGGTGCCACTAGAAGCCCCGTGGCTCTGGGCAGATTCCTGAGCCCCCAGTCTACGTCGGAACTTCTGGTGAAAGCGTTCCTGAATTCCTGTGTGTCTTCTCCATTGCGTATTTTCAATTCACAGGCCTTCCCCAGCTAGAGGTAGGTTCCTAGAGCTGGAGCCTATCTATCGAATGCATTACTTTATTCTCCGTTCCTTGTGCAGCACGCTCTACAGTTTATGTGCTCAGCAAAGAGTTACTGAATAAATGTATACACACAGTTTACCTATAACATTGTATTGAATTCAAAAAATTATTCTGTAAGGCAGATGGGGTGATGCCCATCTTATATACGAAGAAGCAGAAGAAAGAACACATATAAATTGCTCACGGTTACGTAACAAGTACCACGAAGAGAGCTTTACTTCACTGGTGGCATATCTGCCTCCAAGCCCTGTTATTTTCTTTTGTTCCACCGTAAGAATAGTTCCTTTGTACCAGAACTGGAAATTCTTTTTCTTCTCTTTTTTAAAAATTTTTATTTTAATTGTTGTTCTTGTACAGTTTTCCGTCTTTTACTCCCATCCTGGCCCACCGTCCCAGCCCTCCCCACCTCCCTCCCATTTCCACCCCCCTTAGTTTTTGTCCACATGTCTTTTATACTTGTTGCTCTAAACCCTTCCCCCTTTCCCCTGAAATCCCCTCCCCTCTCCCCTCTGGTGACTGTCAGCCTGCTCTCAATTTCAATGTCTTTGGTTATATTTTGCTTGTTTGTTTGTTTGTTTTATTGATCAGGTTCCTGTTAAAGGTGAGATCATATTGTATTTGTCCTTCACCGCCTGGCTTATTTCACTTAGCATAATGCACTCCAGTTCCATCCATGCTGATGCAGAGGGTAGGAGCTCCTTCTTTCTTTCTGCTGCGTAGAATTCCATAATATACATGTACCATAGTTTTTTGATCCATTCGTTTACTGATGGGCACCTAGGTTGCTTCCAACACTTGGCTATTGTAAATTGTGCTGCTATGAACATAGGTGTGCATAGGTTCTTTTGGATTGGTGTTTCAGGGTTCTTAGGATATAGTCCTAGCTGTGGAATTGCTGGGTCAAAAGGTAGATCCATTTTTAGTTTTCTTAGAAAATTCCATACTGTTTTCCACAGTGGTTGTACCAGTCTGCAATCCCACCAACAGTGCACTAGAGTCCCCTTTTCTCCACAACCTCCAACACTTGCTGTTTGTTGCTTTGTTTATGATGGCCATTCTGACTGGTGTCAAGTGGTATCTCATTGTGGTTTTAATTTGCATCTCTCTGATAGCTAGCGATACTGAGCATCTTGTCATGTGCCTCTGGATCCTCTGTATGTCCTCCTTGGAGAAATGTCTGTTCAAGTCCTTTGCCCATTTTTTAATTGGGTTGCTTGTCTTCTTAGAGTGGAGTCATGTAAGTTCTTTGTATATTTTGGAGATTAAACCCTTGTCTGAGGTATCGTTGGCAAATATGTTTTCCCATACAGTCAGTTCTCTTTTTATTTTAATACTGTTTTCTTTGGCCGTGCAGAAGCTTTTTATTTTGATGAGATTCCATTTGTTTATTCTTTCCTTTATGTGCCTTGCTTTAGGGGACATATCAGTAAAAATGTTGCTGCGTGAAATGTCTGAGATTTTCCTGCCTATGTTCTCCTCTAGGACTTTAATGGTGTCACAGCTTATATTTAAATCTTTTACCCACCTTGAATTTATTTTTGTGTATGGTGTAAGTTGGTGCTTGAGTTTCATTTTTTTGCATGTAGCTGTCCAGTTCTCCCAACACCACCTGTTGAAGAGGCTATTTTTGCTCCATTTTATGTTGCTGCCCCCTTTGTCAAATATTAACTGACTGTAGAGACTTGGGTTTATTTCTGGGCTCTCTGTTCTATTTCACTGGTCCACGTGCCTGTTGTTATACCAGTATCAGGCTGTTTTGATTCCAGTGGCCTTGTAATACAGTTTGGTATCAGGTATTGTGATCCCTCCTACTTTGCTCTTCTTTCTCAAGATTGCTGCAGCTATTCAGGGTTGTTTATAGTTCCATATAAATTTTTGAAGCTTTTGTTCTATGTCTGTGAAATATGCCATTGGTACTTTAATAGATATTGCATTGAATCTCTAAATTGCTTTGGGAAGTATGGACATTTTGATGATGTTAATTCTTCCAATCCATGAACACGGTATGTGTTTCCATTTGCTTGTGTCTTCCTTGATTTCTTTCTTCAGTGTTGGGTAGTTTTCTGCATACAGGTCTTTTACCTCCTTGGTTAGGGTTATTCCTAGGTATTTTATTTTTCTTTTTGCTGTATCGAATGTGATTTTTTTCTTGATTTCTGCTTCTGCTGTTTCATTGTTGGTATACAAAAATGCCTTTGATTCCAGAACTGCAAATTTAAAATAAAAATGTGGTAAGTACTTGTTTTACATACAATTTATAAAGACTTCAATTATATAAAAAGTAGTGTTGTTATATTAATAAATTTAAGGTTTCTCTAACAACATTTGTAAGTTGTATCTAATCATCAAAGTGTTCTGTTTTCTTTTTTTCATTTTTATCATCACTTTATCTTTTATATTCAGTACTTAGCAGTAAATAGTGATTAGTTTTAATAGATAAAGTTAACATTCTCACTGGCTTTTTGAACCTTACACCTAAGTTCCATATTTTTCTTGTCTTTTTTCTCTAAATTTTTCATTCTATTTTTTTTTCACAAGTCACCCAATGAGCAGAGTTTCTTTAACTCATCTACCTAAACAATAGAAGTTTGAGGGGAGTAATCACATAAGGACAGAAGTCTGAGGAAAAATGATTTAATCAAGTTCTATTATGTGCTTTCTGTAGGCAAGGCTTCAGCTCATTTAATTCTGACAAAACTTTTAGGAAGTGCGTATTATTTTATTTTCATCTTACCTGTGGGGGGAGGGGAATGAAGCTTGGGGATACTCTATGACTTGCTCACGATGAAACCGCCATGCAGTGGTAGAACAAGATCTATCGGACATCAGAGTCTGAATTTTTAACAATGCCTAGGACAGTTTCTTGCTCGACCTCTCAGCATTAAAAGTCAAGAAATGTTATCTTCAAAAGGCACCAGAATTTTGTTACTTCATTATATATTATATTTGCTTACTATATAAAAGTAATTTCTTATTTCTTCTCAAATCTCAGAGCACAATTATTGGCTGGGGAAGGTGTGGCATGTGGAGCCTCTGCCCTCTGCCCTTCACACGTGCCACACCCAGTTTGAAATGGGCAGGTTTAAAACTGTCCTTTGGATAGGGTTTGGCTCAGCAGAGGTTTGGACCAGAGCTAGAGGTGAAAAGGACAGCATGCATAAGAGAGGGAAAGCAAAGGATTAGGGTGCTCGTGTAGCCTCAGGTCGTTCACTGAAAAATGTCCCCTTTCCACTCCCAGTACTCGGTGGGGAGGGTACAGGGAAGCAAGAAAAGCAGAGAGAGGATGAATGAACAGGAATGTTCCGGAGTATATGCTTATCATCTTTCCTGAGCCAAGACCATAAATAAAGAAGTACTTTCCCTTCCCTCCAAGTCATCCATATCACATTATGTTCTACTTGCTTTGGTTGTAGGGTATATTGCTCGCTGCACACATTCGATTTATGATTCAGAACTCGATGATGAATCGAGAAAATATGATTTTGCCTGAGGTTGCTGTGGCAGCTTTGAAAATTCACTCAGGACAAGCAGGACTCCGTCCATCTTTCGCGGTGGTAAATTTAATGGCGTGTGCCGTGTAGTAAGTGGAGGATGAAGAGGGAACAGTTTGGTGTGTGGAGACCATGCCTATCACAGCAAGAGAAGGAATTACAAAGATGGCTTTGTTTGGTTTTGTTTTGAAGAATTTGGCTTTGAGGATAGTGGCATTTTGCTGTCACCATGAGATAAATTTTTGGGGGAAAATAATTTCTGCTAGTGAACAGTTCTCAAGGTGATCTGGTAGGCTTAGGATTTAAACAAGGAGTGTCAACAGCAGAAATGAGTGTGAAGGAGAACAGTGCTGTTGCCTTCTGAGTAGGGAGCTCAGGCTTCTAAAAATAAAGTTGGGGCTTTTGATGTTTGGCACCGTTTCCTCAAAATTGTGTTCAGTTGCAGTTTAGACCTGAGCGCTATTCCAGGTATGGAGATGGACTTCCAGTTCTCTATTCAATAGTAAAAACCCAGTCAAATGAATTCTTCCCATTATGAGGCTGAGAAGGTGTCAGGACTTGTCCAAGTTTCTGGAAGGACAGAGAGAATTTCGGTTTTTGGCATGGGTGTTGGGGGAGGGTTAGAAATATTCAAAATAACCTGTTGTTGAAATTAAAACAGCTGAAAATCAGTCTGGAAATTTTTGTAGGAGGCTGCTCATGACATGATATTCCTCAGTGACCCAGTTGCTCTGTCACCCCAGTAGCCTTCAAGTAAGGGGCTGTTTTGATTCCCATTTTACAAATAAGAAAACTGAGTCTTAAAAAGATGGTGGTTGTTTTTTTCTCCTAATGTTCAAGAATTAAAAGTTGTCACAGATCTTGGGTTCTTACTAGGGATTTCCCAGCTATCCATTGAGGTTCTAAATTTTCTTAATGTTTTCATACTCAGCTACACTTGGAGAACTCTGGATTAAACAAAAAAGGATTTTCTTTATTGCAAAACTCTGCATTGTGAGTTCCAAGAGTAGGGTATAATAAGATACAAGTGGCAGGTAAGTGTAACTATTAGCTACTTTCATCATCTTAAACTAAACACACAGCAAAAGATAATTTCATCTACCAGAGAGGACTGATAGGGGAAATAGATATTTAAGGACCTTTGAGACTCCCCATTTAAATTTACTCGGTGGATTCATGAAGGTGCTTAGTGACTGAGGCACAGCGCTGACTTCCAACCAGACTGCCTGCGTTCAACACTCAGCTCTGCCATCTACCAGCTGTGCAAACTCAGCTAAGTTACTAAACTTCTGTGTGCTTCAGTTTCCTCATCTGTCAAATGGAGATAATAATAGTATTTGCCTCGTAGGAGTGTTATGAGGATTATGCAAGTGAATATTCCTAAAGTATTTAGAATAGTGTCCAGTACAGAGTAACCTCCATGTATGTGTTTAGTAAATAAACTGCAGAATTGGGCCTTGCTGATCTGTTATGTGTTTAGATTCAAAAAAAGTCAGAAGTTCATCTAGAGGAATTCTATATTTGAATGAATCGTAACACCATGGTAAATAGCAATTGGATGTTCATAGGTTTGATAATAACTTCTTTGATACTTTGCATACATTCCTAGATTTACTCAAGTCCAAGAACACAGGTTTGAAATGCAGAAAGGACTGATTCTGCATGCTGCCACT
This sequence comes from Glossophaga mutica, assembly GCA_039655065.1. Classification (NCBI taxonomy): domain Eukaryota; kingdom Metazoa; phylum Chordata; class Mammalia; order Chiroptera; family Phyllostomidae; genus Glossophaga; species Glossophaga mutica. The sequence continues at coordinate 145,069,924 of CM077308.1, forward strand.
TACAAAGCCAAAGAAAATTACCTAAGCCTCACTGAGTTTTGGATTTCTCACCCATTCATCCGAAACGATTCATGTCTGGTATTTAGTCATGTTCGTTAGTGCATGTCAGATAATGCGTGTAAACTTCTGATTCGCAGAAGGCATTTGATAAATTGTAGATACTCTTATTTGTCCCTTTATTATTGCTTACAAGACAGTGCTGTTGTTTTAAATATAATGAACTTGGTGATCCAGTGGCCTTTTGTAATATTAATCTTATATACTTAGTAATAAAGATTTTTTAAAGAAACTTTAAACAGCAACATAATTACCAATAAACTTATTCTGTGAGACTATATGAAATGGGCTACCAATTATAGATAAGAATTTAAAGAACAATAATTGTGTGTGTTAATAAGTTCCTAACAACTTAATTGCCAATTTTTTATCTAGCTGAATGCAAACTTTCTATATTATTTTCATATTTTTAATTTTCTCTTTTAGTTCAAGCCTTGGTAGCCTTAATCTGCTAACACCTAGTAAAGCTTTTAACTGATTTATTGATATTTTAAAATATCTTAACTAAATTGCTTGATTTTAAGAATTATCTATTTAAGCTAAGCAAATGCTAATTTGGGATGCCTCTGCCCTCTCGCTAGTTCCTACCTACCACACTGTCCTGTGCATAATGTGTACTTTTTTGCTCAATTTTCTGAGGAAAAAATAAGGATGTGCATTATACATGGGTAGTACTAATTCTATATCTATATAAATGTTTTTAATTCTTTTACTTGTGTGTATGCATTAAAAGTATAACTCTAGAAAGCAATAATGATATCCAGATGCAAAATAATACCCTGGAATATGATAATTGGTTTTGTTGGATTTACAACAAACTTGCAATGAAAGCAGTTTCAGCCAATGATTCAGTGAAAGGAAATGAAGGGCGATGTATGATTATTCACAGAGTAAGACTGAGGATGCTGATTGTTATCTGCTTGATAAGATGGGGGATGCTGACTTTATCACCACAGGGTGAACAGCATGACAGTTCTCTTCACACACTGTAGGTGGGAGAAGTTTTTGGAAAATCCCTTGGAAAATTTTGAAACAGTTTTCATACACTGCAAGCTTTGAGCTAAAAGTTATTAGACATGCTAGAAAGCATGGCAGCAGAGCTGCCAAGAGACACTCTGGACCTCCTCCCATAGAAAGTATCAGGAGATTATGGGGCAACAGAAGAAAAGCTCCATCAGATGCCAGGACAGAAGGCAGCAGTGCGAGGGAAGCCTCCAAAGTGGCCGGAGGTGGAGCAGGAGGTGAGGACCTGTTTCTGGAGCAGCGTCCAACTGGGGTCTCTGTTTCGACCAAGATGGCACAAGAAGAAGGTAAAAGGATTGCATGAGAAAAAAAACACTGATGATTTCTCAGGGACGCCTAAGTGCTGCTTTAACTCTATGAACAGAGAAGGTTTGAGCATGAGGGCATAAATGAAATTTGCCTCAAAACTTCCAGCAGCCTATGAGAATCAAGTTTTGGAATTTCACCCTTATGTTATCAGTCTTTGAAAGCTGCCACCTATGATCATCTTTAAAAGAAAAACATTTCTGAAAGATTCCAAGTGGAGTTATTGTACACGTGCATGAAAAAGGATGGATGAGTGAAGGAGGCATGAAAACCTGGTTTAACAAAGTCTGCTCACAAAGACCTGGAGGATTACTTGAAAAACCAGCTTTGCTTGTTTTTGATGACTTCAGAGACCAGGTTACACAACGTGCAAAAGCAATCGCAGTGAACTTGAAAACCCAACTTGCTGTGATACCTGGTGGGCTAATCAGTCAACTACAACCTCTTGATGTGTCAGTAAACAAGCTGTTTAAGGCCCTCATGAAGAAAGAGTGGACGTCATGCATGTGGTCAGCTGGTAGTGATTTAACACCTACAGGCAGGATCAAGAAAGCATCCATCACCCAGGTTTGTGATTGGATCCTAAGATCATGGAACAGTGTCAAGAAGCAAGTGGAATCATTTAAAAAATGCAGCATCAGCAATGTTATGGATGGAACTGAGGACAATCAAATTTACCAGGATGAGGAAAGTGACTCTTCAGAAGACACCAGTAATGTAGAAATTGAAAAAGATGATACTTTGGGTATTGACAATGGTGAAGAGTTCTTGGCCTTCTATGATACATAAAGTATTGTAAATTTGTTACTGGTACATAAAATTTCTTTTACCTTGTATCTGTTCTTGTGTTTTGTAATTATTTGTTACATAAAATTTCTTATACCATAATATGTTCAAAAATAAATGCTAAAATTCCTTTATAATATAAAAAGAAGCATCTAAATATAAATAAATAAATAAATACATAAATAACTGAATTAAGAAATTAAAACAAAAGACTTTTCTGAAAGTTTGGGCCAAAAACGTGAGTAGTGAGCATTATACATGGCAGAATATGGAATTTAAATTAAATTTTAACTCTCCAGTAAGAAGATAGTGTATACTTAGCTCACGTCAAATCCCATCACTGGGTTTTGTATATGACGAAGCAGGAGTTCTTTGCACAAGCAGTGCCATGTGTTACATCTGTCCACTGGTGACCCAACTCTAGAGGATGGCATTCAGCGTTAAGTCGAGGGTGCTGTGAGGTAGATTGTTTGGTAGCGAGGGATGCACCAAGGAAACTGGTCTGTGAGTTGGAGGACTGGGCTCCGTGTTCGCCAGATCACTGCCTGTCTCTAGACTGTGATTCTTCCCCTGCTGGGGAGGAGGTGGGGCTCAGTGACCTGCCCCCAGCTCTGGCAGCCAGATCTTTTTAACACGTCCTTCAATTGACTAACCAAATGCTCTCTTTCTCTGAAAGCTGCTCTGTTTTTTAAGACAGTGTTATGGAAAATCTTCATTTATTTATTTTGTGTGAAAGGCACTTTATTTTAACTTTCATAGCTAATTCCAAACACAAAGTGTGGGGAATTCTTTTAGATAATTCCATCACATAAGAGTTTACAATGTGCATCATTCAGCTGATCTCAGTGCATTCTAAGAAACTCCACGCAAAGGCAAGTATGAACTCCGGCAACTGAAAGCACTCAACATATTAAAACAACAAACTGGCCAGCTGACATTTGCAACATATGTCTTATATTCAGCCGCATTCCTCGCAGCTCCCCTGGAGCTTACAAAGAGTTAAATCAAATTCCTACGTGGTAACTAAATTTGTTATAGTACCAAAAAGCTGTTACTTTAATAAATGTACTATCACATTCTGGGTAAACTTCTGAAATTATTACCTTAAATTCCTTCATAGTTAATTAAGTTTCTGAAAATCACTCATAACTACTAACTCATAACTTTGTTTTGACAGCTCTGTATATCCGCCCTTTGGTTTTAGATTTCTAAAGCAGAGATGTCTTGTGTGACACATACTTTGGCCACTAGTTAATGACTTGAATAATCCCCTAAGGATGCCAAGACTGAGTTCCAGCTCTGTGATGTTCATTTCAGTCCCCATATACTATCTCACCCCACCCACTCACTTTTCAAGAGGATGCCTTTTTAGTTGGTCATGAGATAAATGAATAAAGGAATAAAGATAAATTAAAGCAAAAATTTTACCTAGAAAAATATTTCTTCATATTTTAGACTCCAAGTTTCTGATATAAAATAATTAAAATTAGACCTGATTAGTTCCTCAGTTTTAATATTTAATTTAAAACTTATTTGATCTAAATACACATTTGAATGGTTGCCCACATATATAGTCTGGAAAAAATACATATATTTACATACATTTGTGTAAATATGCATTATATATAATTTTGATACATAAACATAATAATATTGATACAGTATTCATTCTCATCAATATATAATTTATGTTGCTAATATATATTTGCTGGCCAAATGTATAACCAATATATATTTTTGACACTGTAATTATTTGCATTAAAGTTCTGTAGTGCCAGCGTTTTCTATGTCATATGGAATCCTCCCTTGGGAATGCCCAATTTTTATTCATTTTTCAGTCCAGATATTTACTAAATAGTTTTCAAACTGTATACCATGGAAGCTTAATGTTCCGTGAACATATTAGTCCTAATTGTTAAATAATAATGCTTAAAACCCACTATCCTGTATGTTGTTTATCTTTTTGGTTTTTTCCTACCAAGAAGTAAGTTCTATCTCCTTTTTACTGTCTCCTCATTTCCATATGTATTATTCACTGGATAACATACTCCATGCAGTCTGGTTTTGCTTGGTTTTCCTGTTTCTGCAAGAGTCGCATTTGGTCACCCGAAGGCACATCTGACCCTCTTCAGTAGCTCACACCTTTGAGTCTCTATTCTCTCCCATAATACAGCCAATTCTCTCTCTCTCTCCTTTTGACATTTGCTTTAGTTGCAGACCAGCACTACACGTATTCAATCAGCTGATAATAGAGAATAGTATTAGCAAAATCAATGAAGTGCCATTATTAATAAGAGCAAAAAGAGGGGGAGAAAAGTTGAGGGAAAATTACAACTAGAATATTGGTTGACTAAGTAAAACCTTTCAGCCTTTCATTTACTCTGAAATGAAAACTGCATTAATTTTTTTTATCTACTAGAACCAACTCTATATCTAAGTATGCACGGAGTTCAAATTTATATTAACTCTTAAATATTCAGTGAGAGGCTTAAAAATTAAAGTAGTACTGGCTGCCTTCCCACGTTTTACTTAATTGCAGTATCACTTAATTTTGCAGTATTTAAACACAATCAAATCATGACAAAAATAAGCCTCCAACTTCCCTATTCAGGCTGCACTTTAAACGAAGTTCAATTTCTACTGGACTCCGTCTTTGCTCTATTAAACCCACATGCGATATGTCAGTTTGTTAAAATGAACTCCAGTTTGGAAATATGAAGACTCAGGTTCTGTACTTGAAATAATGGAGAAATAAAAGTTCATATATTCTTGCATATATACATAAGGGCAAATCACACACTGCATATTGCAGATACTGCACATATTCAGGTCTATTTCACTGAACAACAAAGTCTTGTAAGCTTAAAACTGAAAATCCAAGGGTTACTTTTGCCTCAATAACTTTTATGATTCAAGGAACTGTGGGAACAGTACATAACTCCTGTAAACTCAATAACACAGAATCTTCTTCCCACTGCTTCACAATGTCAGCCTACCAGAAGAACATCCCTGCTATAGACTGTTCATTTATGCAACTATATCATTTAGTACATGAAATGCACTAGGACATTCATAGCATTTAATCACTTTAAAAATATCACTCCCACACCGTCAGGCCCTCAAGGGCCTTGAAAGTTCAGCCTCAGTCTGAGTATCTTACATATTCTTCTTGTCTTCCATGACTAATTTGTATTTTATAAAAGCTTTAACATTTTAAAACCTGTTTTATTTTACACACTAAAATGCAATCAAGTGTGTGGGAAGGAATAGAGATATACCTTCATGAGAAACTGAAGTGAGAAAGACAGAAATGATATTTTAAAAAAATTAAAAAAAAACAGAATATAAAGTCTGTCAAGAAAGAAACATAATTAAAGATGTTTGATAAATAGGTTTGTATACAGGATGAAAAATTAATAACTGGATACTTACACATGATTACTCGGTTGATTCTTCTCTGTTGTGGCAAAAAACTGGCTTGAGGCCTTTCCCGGCTTTGAAAGTAGATGACTCCTTGTTGAATTCCACTAGATTATGCTGACACGTTGAAATCCATGCTTATATTTTAGTGATGAGGTAAGTTGGCAAAACTGACTGATGGTTATGGTTTACACATGACATCTTCATTTGCTAGCACTTTTTCCCTTGACATGCCAATTTAGAGAAAAGTATTTGCTCCCAAGATTGTTGCCACAAAGAGACCTCTGCCTGCCAAACTTTGCATGTTGAGACTGTTCTGATACAGGGTCGGCAGAAGTAACGCCTGCTCGACTATGGTCGGTAGGGTGATAAAATGGGTGTGATAATTTATAGTTTTAATTTGAACATTCCACCTAAAATGTCATATGGTGTGCTTGAGTGTGATATTGTTATGTTATAGAATTACATGTTTAGGATTTTGTAATAAAAGATTTCGTAATAAAAGGGGGTCGATACTTGTGCCGCACCCTGTATCTTAGGTCACCTGTCAGGACTGAGGCTGTTGCTGACTCAGCACCTCTCTCAAGTAGCGCAGTTCCCCCCATTATCCATCAATTTTAACCATAGGAGTCATGCACCTTCTCCTCAGTCTGAAAAGAACCAAAGTTTCCCTAAAGTAGCGTTAGTACAGCCCGTCGGGATTAGTATTTTCTTCCACACAGGACTCCCAGAGTACTGTTGCCATACATTCCATGTGATACAGATTTAGAATTTTCTCCCTGTGATGATTAAGAGATTTTTATGTCCCAGCTCAAATTTCCCATTGCTGTGTGCTGTTGTCCAATATAGGTTTTGTTTAAACACACACACACACACACACACACACGCACGCACACACAATCTCTTTATTCACATTTCAAATATTCAGGAGCTTAAAGCTCCTGTTGATTTTGCAAAACATGATTGAGATTATTGTGATTATTTCTACCATTTATTTCCAGCCATGTATAAAAAGGTGTCTATGTTAAATTTTCATGTCAGAAATTTGCAGCTGTGAGGAGTTACGTAGTTTCCCAGAATATCTTGGTAAATCAGAAACCTAGCACAGATGACTACTTCTGAATGTGGCTCCCTGTAGTTACATGTCCCCAAGAGGAGATCTGTGGGACTGTTTGGGGCACACTGAAAGAAAAGAGAGATTGAATTGCAACCAGAAATTGACTTGCTCCAGGAGACGTCAAGTATCATACAGCCCTTACTGATAATGTACGACAGTCTTTTCCATGACTTAATTTTTCCTACTCCACTTACCATTGCCTGGTTACTAAGCAAAAACATCCCTCAACCATCATGCAGTTTGTTAGTCCTAAAACCCCATTCATATACATATATACAAATGGGTATATATATATTTCCTGTGTTGTAGCATACTTTTAATGTATGTAGTTGGTATGTTTTTGCTGATAAGACTTGATCTGTAGTGTATTAGATCAAGTAATATTTTACTGACATCCAATTATACCTTTGGGTCAATCAACCCCATAAACATAATTTCAGTACATAGGTGGTGGACACACCTGGTTTCAATCCCAATTCTCATGCTTAACTAGCTGTATAGCAGGGGTAAGAATTTAAGTTTCTATTTAAGTGTGGAGAAAAATATATATCTGCTTTACTTCTACAACTCACTGGAAATAAGGGTAAATGAAATACTTTAGATATTCTAATAACACCTCTTTCATTTTTGTTTCTTTTGGTTTTAAACAATCATTATTATGAAAAGATATAGACAGTTTAAAATTTCAAGTCCTACTAGGGCTGTTTATCCGATTCTTCCTGCTTCTCAAGATGACATCTTGGAATAAAAGAAGGTTTATGGTTTCCATGGCATACGGATCACCATGAGCCTGGAGTGGGTGGTTGTCACTGTTTCATGCTGGTGCTTGGGCCGCACTCCACTGGCTTTATGGAGGCTGGTGTCCTCGGGGTAGGGTTAGTCTGTTCCCAACAATAAGCATCCTAGTAAGGTACAGTAATAGCTCTGTCCTTCTGACCTAGTCAAAGCTCTATAACTCTCCCTTGCTGCTGATTCATTCCTTCTGGAGACAAGGACCTCCATATCTTCCTGGACCATGACCAATAGTCCAATTTCACCCCCAAAGTAGCCTGTGCAGTAGCCTTTCATGAGCACGAGATACTTTGCCCCTAAAGAGATGTATATTTGCTCCAATGCTTATAAATTAATGTGTTGTAATAGATGATCATCTCACTAATCTCATCTGTTTGCATAAAACTACAGTTTACAAATCAAGTCAAGTTAATTAGTCTCACAATAACTGACTTAGGATCGAGCCTATTGCCTCCATTTTTTTTTATTTAGAAATGATACTACAGAATTTAATATACTTCCATTACATGACATATGTGTGTGTATGTGCTGGAACAAAAAGAGATGCGCAGGGCTGTGGGGTTCATCTTTCCTTGACACATCGCTTAAGATTTTATCATTCTTGATTGAGACTATATCCCATTGTGGATAAGCATTTTGAATATAACAGCTTAGGGGAGTTTCTGAGACAGTTCTGCTCAGTCCCATATAAGTACAGACTCCATGAGATATCTTTCCTATGCATACCATCCTGGACCCTGTAGCTTTAGCAACCACCTTTTTTTTTTTTTTTTTTTAAGTGAGGGATATAAATGTGCCGAGCCATTGAAAACATATTTCATTTCATTCACAAGGCATATTTTGGGATAAGGCTGATTGAAATCTTGAAACACACAGCGGCTCTTGTCTGCTGAGGGTCCAAGGGGCGACGTGGAAGCTGCTGTCTGCAGGCAGCTTTACTTGAATGACAATGAAAGGGACACTAACGGGGTTTCAAGCTTCTAATGACATGGATTTGGTCTTCCTGTGATAGACAACATCAGTGTTTCTTACTGGTTAGCTCAACCAGTGGTGATTTAGTCTGTGGGGACAGACAATTCTAGATCTTCATCTAGATAATTTTCTCATTTATAACATTATTGGTAGGGGGATATAGCCACTAGAGAATATAGCCACTAGAGGACAGTAGAGAGCCAGGAGCAGATGCAGAGGTGGCTTAACACATGGACACATTTGAGACCGAAGTTGTTACAGAAGAATCTGTGGCCAGTTACCTCACTTCTAAGCCAGGCTCCTACTTAAATGGAGAAAAGGAAAACATGTAAGTGCTATCCACAAAAAAGTTTTAGGATGTAGTTCTCAGGTGTATCATGTTACTGGTATAGATTTCAAGACACTAAACAGGACAAGCAATACAGAAATGTGGAAATAATAAAGGCTTGGGAATCAGACAAATGTTGATCTACTAAACAAACATTTATCGAATGCCCACTGTACACCATGTACTCAGCTAGACTTTGTAAATAGATACAGTGAAGTTTAAGAAAGACAACTGCCATAATGAAAAGAATATTAAAGGCAAATAATCACGGAGGTAAAAACATGGTCTATATATAATTTTAGTCCTAAAATTAGGCCTAATTTTAGGGTAGAATTTTAGGCCTTCTGGGAAGGTAGTACTCAAAATGATAACATTTAATAATAAACAGGAAGGAGAGAGGGGGAAAAAACTAAGTGGAAAAAAGTGAAGTATAATGAAAAATAAAGAAGGAGAAAGTTATCAAGAAGTACACCTGAATCAATACTATAAAATGCATTCAGGACATAAGAAGGAGAGTAAGTACAGTAAAACAAAGATGTGTAAGAATTCTGGATTTATCCATAATAATATTGGAAACCTTCCAGGAAACTGAATCAGTAAAATGGAGAGAGCAAAAACAAGGGTATTTTTTTTTTAATTGAAAGGTGGAGGAGAGGAAATAAAAGTGACAGGTGAAGAGTACTCTTTCACAAGTTTCAAATTAAAAAGGAGGGAAATAAGAGTCTAGAAGGGGAACAGTTTTAGAAGGGAAAGAGAAAACTTATGAAACTCTGATTCAGTCATTGGTAAGATGTGTGTTAAAAGCTTCAAAAAATTCAACTGGAACTTGATTTAGATACAACAATAGTTAAAACCAAAACCAAAACAGAAACACAAAGATCTTTGTGTTTGGAGAGTGTGGGAGGAAAAATAATTTTCCAAGCCCTCCTAGGTTCTTGGCGGAGACCCCACCCCCTCACTCCTGTGAGAGTAACAGGAGAAAAAAACAACAGAAGCTTAACAAGATGTGTACTTCCTGTATACACGGGAGATACCACCTTAAATACCATCTCCAGCTAAAGACAAAAGAAGATGCTGGTGGGTGGGGCAACCAGTGATGGGTGCTTACCAGAAAAAGCACAAGGAGCCCAAGAAAAAGGGCAAGTTGTTATGCAGATATAAGTTATTGTCTTCTCCATTGATGAGTTTTGAGAGATTTAGTCATCCTTCTCTTCCTGGTTCAGAGATTCATTAACAAGTGGAAATTTCCCTTGTAAATGTAAATGTCTCTTACAAAAGGGTAACTTCTGCTCAGTTTTCCAATGTCTGCTGCTTCTTAAAAATAGTTAGCTTAAAATAATTCTTATGCCAAAAGGCATATTTTGAAGTTGCAAATTCTGCCCCCCTTTTGGGAGCCCTATATAACACATTTGAACCTTGTGCTGAAATCATCCCCATAGAATTATCTTATAATAAAGAATTTACTTTTGATAGCTAACTGGAAGGAGTTCTGGCTGTGTTAGTTTATGGTCACGACAAAAATTTCACATGCTAATTATGTTTGGTGAGTTGGATGTAGCCCAAGCAAGAAATGTGTTCATGGAGTGCATTAGGTTCATTTCATTAGACTGCTAGGGTATGTTATGATAATGATATATTGCACTTATATACAAGTTTCTTAAGAGAACTGTAAGCACTATATCTTTCTTTGAAAGTTCCACATACTTATTAACTCTTGCAATACCCTTGAGGAGGGAAGATAGTAGATAAATTGTTTTTGTTCTTTCTGGCAAAGGTGCAAAGAAGCAATGTGTATTTATAGAGACAGAGCAGGACAGTACTGATTAGCTTAACCTGTATTTATGAGACATAATTTGTCAGTGTGCCTAGTGTCTGCAGGAAGCATGATAACTTAGCCTGGAGAACGACCACATCTACTTAATACATGGCAAGCTGTGCGGAAAAACAACTCCGTGCTTATGACCTCTATAATACAGATCTACATCATGGGAAAATCTAATGAAGTCTATGCTAAACAAATAAAGAGAGTGAAAAACTGCAGTATTTAAGCCAGCACCTTAATACATCAATTTCCATGCCTATCTTTTTGCTAGACCTTGTAAAAAGGATACAGAAAAGTCTTCGCTTTCAACAAAGAACTGGCATAAAAAGAAATATTTGGAATAAATTCTCATGGATGTTGCAAACCAAAATTAATTTTATTTTGTTATTTTTTTAATTTGAATTATTTATTTTTTATTTTTATTTATTTTTTATTGTTGTTCAGTCACAGTTGTCCTACCTTTTTCCCCATGGCTCTCCCCTGCCCTGTCCCCTCCCACTCCCGCAGGCAATACTCCCCATTGTCCATGCCGAGTTTGTGGTTCTCTGTTTGCCCCTTCCCCTTCTTTCCCTCCTTATCCACCTCCCACCTAGAATATCTGAATAAAAGAATAAAAGACATTTATCTGAACGAAAAGGACATTTATCTAGAATAAAAGACATTTATCTGAACACAAAGGAGCTGCGGCCTTGGGGACACAGATTCAGGTAGCAACCTGACTTGTGTTCCTCTGAGACAAAACCACCTTTTACACTGAAAGTTCCCACCCGAGTTCTCGATTAGGTTTATTTTATGTAAATGAGGTGCACAAGTTGTGCAGGTCTGATTGGACAGGGCAGGTCTCAGTCCTTTGGCAGAAAGATGAAACCAGGGTTTCCCTGCACTAATTGACTCAGGTGGTTGAATAAGCGGGACCTAGTACAGAAGGCCTAGTGAGTCTGAGGCTCCCCTCAGGAGCATGTGAGAAGCCCCCGTCAGCAAATGGCCATTGGGGACTTATTATTCATGAAAGTCTGGCCTTCACTTAACCAGGTGGAGTCCATCTCAGCAGATAAATTTCTTCTTGGTGTTCACATCAAATGAATGTTTCTTCTTGGGGTTTATCATATGGAGACATAGCTATACATAATTTTAGTCCTAATTTGGACAAGGTAGAAGTTTAGGCTTTCTAACCTACTGATTGGTGTTAAGTAACCTAAATATTAAAGACTTACAGTTGTTAAATACACATTTACAAATAAATGTGTTGGTTTATTCCCAGAAGCACAGAGGAAAAGGTAGAAAAAGACAACATCCTAATCAAATGGATTTGGCCACTGTTATTTTTACCATTAGTCTAAATGTTTATGTTGGGGAATATATTAAACATGTAGATTTTAGATTCTGGCATGGGTTGGAAGAAGAGAATCATATATAAAGAACTTTATATAAGAAGAGAATCATATATAAAGAACTGATTTATCACACTCTTGGCAAATCAAGTAGGTATTTACTGTTAATTATTGTAAAGTAGTTTCAATAGCGAGAAAGTCTCAATGTTTTAAGTAATCCACTGAAGCCAAGATGTTTAAGAATTCCTTTTCAAAAGCAAAATTCATCAGGCTTTATTTTAAGTAAAATTTTTAAATCAAACTTTGTAGTTCAATGAGAATATAGTTAACTTTATTGTAAAATCACTTTTATATCCCATGTATATACACTATATTAAAATATTCAGTCTTCTCTTAGATAATTCATTAACTTTTTTCTTTTAAAATCAACTTTCCATACTTTGAGTATTGTGTCAGTATCATTTTAGATAAGTCTACACATATTTGTTTCCATAACAGGGGCAATGATGAAAAAAGAGATGGTAACCATTAAATATTAAACAAAAACAATAATTGTGAAATAAAGGAGTATCTTAAAAATGAAACTAAGCTATTCAAAAGAGAAACAGGGCCGTTCTGTTAGAGAACTGTTATCTCTTTATCGACATTATCCTGGTATTACCTCAAATGTGGGATAAAACAATCATCTTTGTGTATTTCAGAATTTAATATTCCGTGCTTTAGGCTTTGATCTGACTCAATTATGACTTCCCTAATAGTATGAAAATGTCGCAGATATTTTTAATTACTTTTTAAAATTCAAATAATTAATATAAAACATCATTATTCAGAGCCCATATGTCTGATTAAGCTTTCTTAGAAACATATTATATAGCAAATTATGGAAAGTGCAGCCGTTGAACCAGTGATGCTGACTATCATAATGGTCAAAACCACTGAGCAGTTTGGCCAGTAGATCTACAAAGATATTTTTAAAAGTGTGTGTATTAGAATTCTGATTTTAGAATTGACACTTTTCATTGGCTAAATAAATAAACAAATGGTTAAGCGTATGCTTAAACCAGATGCAAAGCTGATTCTTTAAACAAAAAAAAGTTCAGTCATTTCCTGGAAGCAAATCATGCTAGAACCAACCAAACCGCAAAAGTGTATCAGTCAGTTGCATCTTTGCATTAGTAAAAACATTTGCATTTTATGTGAATAGAAAAATAAGTCATATGTTCAGAGTAGAAAAGCTGAGTACTGTCTGTTAATGAGATATATTTTGATTAAATGTTTTCTTAGGAGACTCATCTCAATTAGTGACCATAATTATTTAAAATCTTCATAAATGTGAGAATTACAAACACAGAGTTTTAATTTTGGATATTTGATAAAAACAGACACTTTTATCTGGGAAATTATACTATGAGTTATAAACTATGAATGCAACTGGATTTATATTTATTTATCAACCTACTTTAAATTTTTTAATATAATTTTTAAAAAACACCTTTGAAATGTTCAAAAATTCCTCTAGTTGACCAAAATGTTGAGTTATAAATTATTCTTTTTGTGTAATAATTATACAATAAGATATTTAGTCATTGGTAGAGTATCATTAATACTGGTATGAAAACATCCTAGTATTAAGTACTATCAGTTATTAAGTATACATTTACAGAAATGCTTGTGTTTGTTTATTCCCAGGAGCTCAGGGAAGGTAGAGAAGTTAATACAGTGACTGAACAGATTTGGCAACTCTCATTCTTCCCATCAGTCTAAATGCTTAATGATCTTAATTGATCCATGTATTTTCTTTTTTCAAAAGTCTCGTGGTAAACATTATGTCAGGTTCTCACAAGAACTCCTAGATTCTTCTGGGAGAAAAGATAACAACAGATATCTTGCAGATGTATGGCAGATTTCCTATCTCTTATAACCATGAATAAAATCCAAAAAATAAATTCTAACCCTTTGCTCTTGCATAATCTTAATTAAACTCCACTTTGCAGGTGAAATGGTGGCCCAGAATGCCAGTACATGCAATGAAATTAGGTGGTCAGTTTGAGGAGGGATTTAAGTATGCTTTTTAATGGGTAATGGAAGCTGCTGTCTCTATTTTGAAGGTTGAACTACTGATCGGAATGACTCAAATCAATCTTAACCCCTTGTACTACAGTGTAATGTATACATTTCTATAAACTGTGACTTTGGAATGCCAAGGAAAATGTTGTCCATCAATCATCTGATTCAAAATGTCCTGTTCTGGACTGCAAGAGCCCATTCCATTTTAATTACTGCCACTTCAAATTATACCTCTATTTTCTTGGAGCAACTTTGCTACTTTTATGTTCAGTCAACTTTGAAGAATAGTCATTGCATTTCTTTCTATAACCTGAGTAAATGAAACTAACCATTTAAAAAGAGAAATGGGGAAGGAAATGGAATTCTCCAGTCCAGTGATATAATTGGAGACTCATATTCTACAAAAGAAATATAAAGTACTAATGTATTTGAAGATATTTGAAAATATGGGCCTTCTTTTTTTAAAGTGCAAACTTCTTTTCTTCATTCTCGGTCTACAATGTACAATATTGGCCAGACTCTTCATTCATTGCCTCTTTTCATGAATCAGATATTTACTGAATACCTACAATGTGCCAGGGACAAGAAAGCAAAAAAAAAAAAAAAAAAGATAAATTACAAATTTTCCTGCTCTAATGGAGATTTAATTCAAGTCAAGGAAACATGATCACAAATATAACAAAGAATGAAATTATATAGTGTGTTAGGGGTGCTAACTGCTTGTAGAATAAAGCAGAATGGAGAACACCTGGCGAGAGTGGGAGTCACAGGCTTACATATGCCGTCAGGTGCACCTCACCAACGGGATACTGAAAGAGTTGCAAGGGGTGAGGGCGTGACCTATGTAGATATTTGGGGGGGAAGCATTACAGGTTCAGGGAACAGCCAATGCAAGTACTCTGAGATAGGAGCATCCAGGCATGTTTGAATTTTTTTTTTCATTTGGAAACAGTCTTTTAGGTGTTTTGCGTCATTCAGGCCTTTGGTCCATATACTATCTTTCAGCAAAATCCACAGGAAATATAGGTATTTCTCCAATTCTCAAATCTCCCAGAGTTCCTAAGCATTGTGGTTCAGCTTGTTTGACATCCGTAATTCTGTGTTCACAGTAGGAGATCAGATTTATGATCTAACATCTGTCCCTGAGGTTACACAAAGACGTGAATGCATAATGCTGCATCTGTCTTGTCTTTAATTAAAACATGCGTATAAGGCCCTGACTGGTGTAGCTCAGTGGATTGAGCATGGGCCTGAGAACCAAAGGGTTGCAGGCTAGGTCCCCAGTTGGGGGCATGTGAGGGGCAACCACACATTGGTTTTCCTCTCCCTCTGTTTCTCCCTCTCTTCCCCTCTCTCTAAAAAATAAATACGCAAAATATTTTTTAAAAAAATAAATAAATAAAATCTTTTAAATAAAGTGCATATAAGTAATGACAATCTTTAAAACATTTGTCCTGCAATATTATCCTCAGTTCTGTGAAATATAAAGGATGTGTTGTATTTTTTATAGTTTTTACAATAATAGAATTATTTGCCAGCATGCATGGAGCACTTACTATTTTTCAGGCATTGTTCTAAGAGTTGTAAGATAACAGAGCAGAAAGAATTGAACACTTTTTTTTGTTGTTGTTGACAACATGGAGTCTTCACACTGCACTCTTGGCTTCTTACTTCTGGACTTGATTTTTTAAAAAAGTTTCATCTTGTGTTAGCCATTTTAATTTGGAGATTTTCACTCATATTGTTAGGCAGAATAGATAGTAAACCGAGGCAAGAAAGGGGAGGGAGACATGTCTCATTCATTAATTCAGTAGTCCTGAGCCTGGTCCCTGATAAGATTGCCAGGTGTTCTGAAAACCACAAGAAAAACCATGGCGATAGCGCAGGAGGAGGGGAGCCCTTTAAATTCTGTATGTATCATTTCCACTATCTGGGAAGAAAGCCTCTGAAACTGTGATTAATGCCAAGGTTTAGAGAGGCGAGGAAGGAGAACCTAGAAGCTGGCTACAAGCATAAAACCCCTAAAATCCTAATAGTCAGGGCACTCAGACTAGCTAGCTGGGTGCCCACTTGCAGCTTCGTGGTCAAGTGTACTTCATAGATAAACTCGCTATCTCATTTCCACTATACTATGTTGAATTCTTCTCTTGTGAGCAAGGCAAGAACCAAGACGGGTGTGCAGTAACTTGGTTCTCTCCGGTAACAATATGAGTCTATATTCACTCCTTAGTAATGCAGCCACTTTGACTCAATCTTTTTTTTTTTTTAAACTTTTTAAAGATTTTATTTTTTTGATCTTTTAAAAAATATTTTAAAGATTTTATTTATTTTTAGAGGGAGGGGAAGGGAGGGAGAGAGGGAAAGAAGCATCAATGTGTGGTTGCCTCTCATGCACCCCCTATTGGGGACCTGGCCTGCAACCCAGGCATGTGCCCTGACTGGGAATCGAACCAGCAACATTTTGGTTTGCAGGCCGGCACTCAATCCACTGAGCCATAGCAGCCAGGGCTCAATCTTTTAAAAACATTTTAATACAGCAAAAATACATGTAAATGTCTCCCAGTTTTCATTAACCCAAATTAGGGAGCAATAGTTGGATTTTGGGTGAATTTTGTCTACTTTCTGAAAAGCCTGTTTTTTCATGGAAAGCAAAATTGTCCGTTAGTCTTAGATAATTTTACTATAAATCAGAATGCCTATATTCTATTCCTAGCTCTGCCCCTGAAGCCCCTATATCCTTAAATACCTGCTTTCCCAGCCCATTTTTCCATTTGCTCACCTGCAGTGCAGGGCTGAGGCAGATATATCTTATTCATTTTTGGTCCTTTTTCATTAATTTTATTTCAAAGTAATTTTAAACTTACAGAAAAGAGGCAAAATAGTAAAAACAACACTTTTATATATCTTGACTCAGATCCACCAGTTTTTAACATTTTGCCGATTGTTTTGTCAATCTCCCTTTATACTTCTGTGTATCTATATGATTTACATAAATATAATATATAGATATGATTATGTTATGCATAATTTGAGAATGTTACGTACATGATCTCCACTTACCTGTTTATGTAACTGGACACAGTGGAGGTCTGGCTACCAGCCACAACAAAGTCAGACTCGTGAGGCAGGTGCTGGTAGCAAAAGAAAAGAGTTTTATTCAGGTGCCAGACAACCTGGAGGAAGGGTGGGCTCTCATCCACAGACCACCTCTCCTTTCTGTCAAGCCTGCTGTTCCTATAGGGATAGGGAGGGGAGGACTGTGTCTTCTAGCCGATCATCTTGCTAGCTTTTGGCGTGCTGTCCTTCACATGCATCCTCGTTTCTAGCTGCCTGTGTGCTCAGTGGAAGAACCTGGCCCTGCTGCCATCTTGGCCAATGGGGAGACTCCCTGGCATTCAGACTGACCGTCTAGGCTAACATTTATATTTTGTTGTATATTTCCTGAGCGACAACATGTATTCTGATTTCATTAAAGTCTACAGATTTTTTAATATTTCAACTACTATAGATAACACATATGAAATTGTTTTGAGAAATTTAAAGAACTACTAAGTGTGTAGATTGATTTTCTTAGGAAACTAGCCCAAACTTATTTTACAAAAGGGCTATATTTCAAAGAAAATTATATAGCTTTATTTTCACAGATTTAGAAACATCATACCTACAATATACCTACATGAAAATCTATTGAGTCCCAATTCTTATTTTTATAAGTGATAGAATTAGATGTACAATTCTAAGGAGTCTACAGAGAGAATAATTCAGACTAGTCAATAGGGAACGTATTTCATGCATCAAGGCAAGTCAGTTACGCTTAAATTGATCAAATAAAATAGCATTTAGTAACATTTTGTAAATGACCGCCGATTAAAGTAAAAGATCACTCTTGAGAGTGCATTGCTGAGTTTTTTCTGCTCCATTGACAACATGTTTTGATACATATTTAGGCACTTTAATGCATCAAATGTGTAAAGTATATTTATTATAGAATCCTTTGAAACAGAATATTGTCACTTGCAAGGCATATTCACTTCTGGGTAGGTCTTCAAAGAATGCAGAAATTTAGCTGATGAAGAGGGAGATTCGCATGTGCTACTACTTCGAACTCACCAAGGATAAAACGTGTAGCCGTGTTTGGGACGATGGGATAATGTTTGAATCGAAGTCACATCGAAGGCAGAGCTAACCAAGCAGTACCACCGGAGACTAATGAATTTCCCTTGAGACACTGCTAAATGTTAGGCCATCACACTCGAATTTTTTAAAAACACTCCTACAAATTGAGCTGGAACAATAACCGAATTAACTCTTGGGAGAGATCTGTTCCAACAGAGAAAGGAACTGCGCGTATCCACCTCTCTGCCGCCCCCGGGACGCCAGACTGCTCTGTGGCCCACTGTTTCCTTCAGGGGTTGTAGTGAATGAGAGAATGGGTTGTTGAGGTCCTTGCAGAAAGAAGCGTTTTTCTGTTTGAAAGAAGCCTTGCTTTTCCAAAGAGCAAAGTGATGTACACAATGTAGTATTTTGAAGCATTCGGGATTTTGATCATTATGGTTTCCTGGAGCATGCACGCAAAGCTCTTTTAATAAAGATTTCTTTTCAAAACTCTCTGGCAGATTTAATATTTTATTAAAAAATACATTGCTTAAGTTTCATTCCTAACTATATAAACGCATCAGTGTTCGCACATCCCCAAGGACCATCCTAAGTATGATCATTGTAGATATGATTTAGAAATTCTGCAGATGCTAGTTTAATGCCCAATAACCTGATAAAGCTATAATTTGATTTTATAGGTATTTTAAAATTTTTAATTGTGTGAGAGAACTCTAGTTTTGGGGGGCTTGTTTGGTTTCCACATTTTTTATTGTCATTCAAGTAAGTCGTCTCATTTTCCCCTCACCAATCCCTCCCACCCCAGCCATCCTCACTTCCCACCCTTGATCCTACCCCTCTTTGGTTTTGTCCATGTGTCCTTCATACATGTTCCTGGAAACCTTACCCCCTTTCCCCGAATTTCTCCCCATCATCCCCTTTTGTTTTGAAACAAACATATCTTCATGGTCTGATAGTATTCCCCCTCTGTTATCTACTATAAGGAAAAGATACTAATAAGATTTTTATACCAGATAATATGTGAATAACATAACCTGAACATTCTTTCATGGTAGAGACTTCTAAGTAACTGTTTTTTTCTATAGAACTAGAACCCCTAATTTATTGTGGGTGACTGGGTTCTGAGAATAAAGGCTATGATTCTCAGGCCACTTCTGAAGAACGTGGCTGTATAACTAAGCGGTAACATGTAAGGGGAGAGATCCACTTGGGGGATGAATTCTTGAAATGAAGAGCGTGCCCTTTGTCCTCCCGCCCTCCAGTCTGCCCTGGGAACCTCAATGCGCTAACTGAAGTACAGTTTGGGACTGGATGCCAAGGGCAATAATATAGAAATTACAGAGCAGAAAGCTGAAAACACCCCAAGTCCCAGATAATATAAAATCTTAAACTGCCTCCATCTGGACTTAGCTTTTTCTCTTTATGTGAAATGGAAATAAACTCATATATGGCTCAACCAATTTTATTTTTAATATTTTTTATTTTGAGATAATTATAGAGTTATATAGATTTGTACAAATTAATATAGAGAAACATCATTAAACCCTTCAGCATTTTCCCTCAAAGGTGATATAATCACAATCAGGAAATTGCAATTTTATTATAGGTCTCTGTTGCAAACCTATTTAGTGAATTAATTTTTATTTGGAATGCACAACATTTGGGTCTTTGTTACACATTTAAGTCAAACATATCATAGGTACCATACTTCATGCTACAAATTACTTAGAAATAAAAACTGGAATAAATATTTTAAGCCCTTTCCAAATTCTAATTATTCTTGCATAAAATTAAAGAATCATCATAGATTGAAACCAAAGAGTGAACATAAACCTGGGGAGGTGCCAGTCCTTTAAATGATAAAGGTGGACTTTTCTGCAATGTAGGAGCTGAAGGTGTGACCTTCGGTCCTCCAAAGATGGAGACTGGCTCTATTTCCAGTGAAAGGGTGGACTGGAGCGCAAATAATCCGTGCAGGAGGGATGGCCAGGATGGAAGAAATGCTCTCAGAAAATTCCCAATCAACTGCCCTACCTACTCGTACTCAGTCGGGAAGGGTCACATTTTCACAATCTGGATCCAACAGGACCCTTGAAGTTATAAAAACCGTTAACATAAAACATTTAAAAGATAGGTCTAGGCTAGTGGTACTCCTCAGTCCTCTGGAATAAGTAAATGTATATACTTTTAAACCAGGCTGCACAAAACTCCTATAAAACAGAGCTCACAATGCAAAGTTACAAAGTACATGAGGAACCAATCAACCTTGAGCAAGAATAGAGAGAGACAAGAAAAGTGAGATGGCATTCTGTATTAATTTCCAAGGGCTACCCTAACAAAATGCCATAAAGTTGGTGGCCTTAAAAAACAAATTTATTTTGTCAAGGCTAGAAATCTGCAGCCAAGGCATCAGTGGGGCTGCATTCCCTTTAGAGGCCCTGGAGGAGATTCTGCTCCTTGCCTTTTTCATCGCTCGGTGGCCAAGGCATTGCCTACCTGTGGCTGGATTGCTTCAGTCTCTGCCTCAGAAAATCATCTCCCCTGCCCTCTGAGTCTCTCCTCTGTCTGCCTTACCTAAGGACACTTTTCACTGAGTTTAGGGCCCACTTACTAACCCAGGGTGATCTCCTCATCTCCAGATCCTTACTTTAATTACAGCTACAAAGACCCTCTTTCAAATACAGTAATGTTGTTAGGTTCTGCAGGTTAGAACATAGATGTAGCTTTGTGGGGTGGGGTCCACCATTCAACCTACTATGCTCTCTAAAAAATTGCAGACAATAATACCAGCAGAGAGTTATTTTAAGTTGGTTTAAAATAATTGCATTTTTTAATGAAAGAGACAGCAATAAGACACTATGGAAAAATGCCTTCCAGTTTTGCAGAAGACCAAAACAGAACTTGAAGTTATAAATAAAACAGTTGTTGAAATAAAATGAACCAGGAGATGAATTATACAGCAAATTAAGCACTGCTGAGATTATTAGTCATATGTATGAGGAATTAATAATAAGGTTAAGAGACATAAAGGCTATGAGAAGGTTTTTATATGTAGACATAAGTATATATATGTATATACATATATAAATATTTAATATAAATTTTAGAAATATCAGATTAGTTAGGAGAATGAAAATATAACAGTGAAAAATTTTAAGAATTATTGAAGCACATGAATCCTTACATTTAGAAATCATTTCTTAAAAAGAATAGATAAAAATTAATCCATACCTAGGAATGGGACAGCAAAGCTGCATCACAGCAAATAAAAAGAGTAGGTATCAAATGTAATTACAGACCAACTTTTTAATCGATAAAGGTAAGCAATAAGTTGAAAGCAGACTTCAATAAAAACAACAAAAAAGAAAATAACAGGCTTCTCCATGAAAACAACAACAAAAATACAATAGAATAATGTTATACATACTAAAGATAGGGTTTGGGGGTATTTATTATTTAGTTATGTAATATGTATATTTATAAATTATTTTTCCATTTATTCTTGTGTTCCTTTCTTTATTAGAACTCAAAGCATAAGATTTCTCGGACTCTCTCGCAGGGTGGCGGATATTTTAGCGCCCACAATTCAGATGGACACATACAGTTCTTATATTTAGAACCTAATTAAATAGAGTAAAAAATGGTGGAATGAGAGTCACTCTTTCACGGTTGTAGCCGCACAGCTTGAACCAAAAGTCCTGAAGGTGGTTTCTGAATTCGTTCATGCAGCTGAGGTGCCATGGTCCTGGAACCAAAAGTTAGGACGGCAATTTCTGGATTCCAGCAAAGATAAAATACACACGTAGACATGGACCCAATTTCTCACGTTAGGTCTGCTTTGTGGGTTGACACCACCTGTTCGATGTTGTCTTCATCCCAGGGACCAAGCAGAAAGAGTAGGGCCGTTCTGGAAACAGCGGGTCTTATCACGTGGTGGCAGACCACTCCGCCGCCTATGAGAAGTCCTCCCAAGTTTGTGTGCGCCTGTTCTGCTCACATCCCAGTTGACCCAGGAAGCCTTGCAGTCGATGAGCCTAAGCCGGTCAGGTAGGGATAGTCTAATTTGCTATAGGGGAGGACAGAGAAAATATCTTAAAGAAAAGTATAGTCCATCATGAACTTGTACTTATTTTCGCATGTGCATTTTTCCCCTTGATTTGGCATTGTAATTGGCCTCTGTGGCATGCTGCGATCTGACACTAAATATAGTTCTAGAGGAAATTAGATAGTAGTGGCAGAGCAAGGAGGTAACTGGCATTCCCCTCGAAGGTGATCTGTGAGGTCAGGTCAGCTCTTCAGAGAAGCAGGTCCCTCCCTATTCAGGAGAAGAGGGGGTGTTCTGCTTTACCTTTGAGGGGCTTTGAGGTTAGGGACTTCAGAATACTTACACTTATAAAATCATTCAAATATCAAGTTCTGTTTTTGAGGGGCTATCTTTTTCACAGTCAACTTTCACACCAGGGACCCAGGAAGTCTGTGGATTTCGTCTACTTCATAACTCTAAGTGTTTTATACACATAACCTTATTTAGTACTTACAAATGCTCAAACCTATTGATCTAGGTGAAATTCTTTCCATATTATGTCTCACACAATTATAATTTTTATACTATACACTCTCTTTAAGATTTTAACATGCATCAATCCTTTCCCCCAAACCCATGGCCCCTAGAAACAGTGATTTGGTGTCTATCACTATGATTTTGACTTTCTATAATTTAATATAAATGGAATCATAAAGTCTTTGGCTGTCTTCTTTCATTTAGCAAAAAGTTTGAAGAACCATCTGTGGTGTTTCATTCATCAGCACACTATTTCTCGTTATTGTTGAGTGGCATCCCATTTTGGGAAGATACTACATTCTGTTTAATCATTCATAAATTGATGGGCATTTGTTATTACTTACAGTCTTTGACTATTATGAAACAATGTGCCATACGTATGGAGGCACGTGCCTTGTTTTCTCTTGGTAAATATCTGTGAGTGAAACACTGGATCATACAGTAATTTCCTGTCTAACTTTAAAAGAAATCACTAAATGCTTTTCTCCAATAGGTTTATCTTTTCTACCTATTTTTCTATTTTGCAACATGTAAGATTTCAAGTCACCCTTGATATTTAGCAGCACTTGATAATGTCAGATTGATTTTTATATTAAATTATATAGTTGGCATACAACATTGTATTCATTTCAGTTGTACAACAGAGTGATTCAGTGTTTATATAACTTATATGATTGGCACATTAAGTCTAATAAACATCAGTGACCATACAAAGTTATTATATTATTTACTATATTCTCTGTGCTGTACACTGCATCCTCGAGGCTGATTAATTTTATAACTGCAAGTTTGTGCCTCTTATTCCCCTTCCCTTCCTCCTTTCCCCTCTGGCAGCCATCAGCTTGTTCTCTGTATCTGTGAGTCTGTTTCCATTTTGTTTGTTTGCTCATGCTATACATCATGGGATATTACTCAGCAATAAACAGAATGAAATTGTGCCATTTATAACAACATGGAGGATATCATGCTAAGTGAAATATTACTCAGAGAGAGAAATAAATACCATATGATTTCACTTATATGTAAAATAAAAAAAAACAGATTTAAAAAAATTTAAACATTCTAATGAGTATGGTGTTATCTCATTTAGGTATTAAATTTGTATTTTCCTAATAAAGCTGTTAAGCATTTTTTCACATGTTTATTTAACATCCATCTGTCTTCCTTGGTAAACTCTCTCTTCAAATATATTCCCCATTTGCAACTGCATTGTTAGTCTTAATATTGAGTTTTGTTTTCAATATATTCACAGTGGTAACAATAAGTATTCTTGCCCTGCTCACAATCTTAGGCAGAAAGCCTTCAGATTTCAATATGAGATAGGTTGCTAAGCATGTTTTGTAAATGCATTTTATCATGTTGGAGAAGTTTCTTCCTATTCCTAGATTGTTGAGAGTTTATACCAAGGCAAGCTGTTGAATACTGTAAATGCTTTATATGAATGTATTAAAAATCATATGGGTTTTCTTTTTCATCTCTTGACACAATGAATTACATTGATTGATTTTGAATGCTAAACCATATTTACCTTCTTGAAATAAAGCCCTCTTGGGATAAAGCGCTCTTGCTCATGATATATTATACTTTTAATATGTTACTGAATTCAATTTGCTAATATTTGCTACAGATATTTGCATCTATACTCATGAGGGATACTGGTCCAGAATTTATGTTCTTCAAGTGCTTTTTACTGGTTTTGTTATAGTACTGGCCTCCTGGACTTCCTCTATCTTTAAAACTCTCATCCCCCGAATGCCACATCTCTCAGCCTTGACTGGGCTCATTTTCCAGGATGACATTATCTCTATGATCAGGCCAAGCTTCACAGAGACTAAGCAGGATAGAAACACCGGAAGTTCCCCCCATCGCCCGCATCACTTTTCTCCGTGCTTAAATTTCAGCATGTAATTTCATTTACTCATTGTCTTTTCTCTCCAGTTTATCTTTTAAAATGCAAATTGTGTAAAAGAATAAGAGGACCCAAAAACCTTAATATAAAAACATTTATTGATTATTTTCTTTAGGTGACAAGAAATAGAAAACTTGTCAGTATCAAGAGAAGTTAAAAGAGGAGAAAGGAACCTAAAGTAGATTCTGGGTCACCAAAGAAAATTGCATTATTGCTTCAAACCAGATGGTTTGATCATTATTTTTGAGTGAATACACTGCTCATAAGGAATCCAATTCTGTTCAAAATTACCCCTTTGATGACTGTTAAAAAAGAGAGTAAATTTTAGTTTGCTTACCAATGTTCTCCTGCAATGCAGTATTGCTGATATTTAGTGGCCAAACTTGAGAAGATACCCTAATAAATTTGCATCACTCATGGATGACGGAAACAAGCATTCTAACACGATGACCCTCTGAAATGTGTAGACATGGCAACCAGCGGCACTTGTGTCCTAAAGGACTGAGTGTTGATGTCAGGTGCTCTGTATGTTGATGTTAGCTGCTCTGCTTTATGCAAAGCAGCCTGGCTGTGAGTGCTTTTGAGGGCAGATGCTGTCCTGAGAATCTCCAAATGTAACAAGAGTAGAATTAATATGGTAAAAACAGATAAATTATTGTCAACCTACTTTGGAAATTTGTTCCAAAATACCAAGGTGAAGCGCCCATCAGTAAATGAGTGGATCAAAAAACTGTGGTACATTTACATAGTAGAATATTACTCAGCAAAAGGAAAGTAGCAACTCCTACCCTTTGCAACAGCGTGGAAGGAACTTGGGAGCATTATGCTAAGTGAAATAAGCCAGGCAGTGAAAGACAAATACCATATGATCTCACCTATAAGTGGAAACTAATCAACAAAATAAGAAAATGAGCAAAATAGAACCAAAGACTTGGAAATAAAGAACAAACTGACAGTGGCCATAGAGGAGGAGGGAGGGAGATAATGGGGGGAAGAAGGAGATGGGGCAACCAAAAGAGCATGAATAGAAGACTCATGGGCATGGACAATGAGGGGGATTGACAGTGGGGAGGATGAGGTGGGGTGAGAACAATGAGGAAAAAGGGCAACTGTAGCTGAACAACAATAAATTTAAAAAAAGAAATACGGATATAATGCAAACTCTATAATTTTTTAAAAACATCAGTTCATTGAAACCAAAATATATGAACATAGACAAAAGGTTGGACTAAAAGTAGATAATTTGTCAGTGAGAAGGAAGGTCAAGCTTAAGGGTTATGGTGAGTCATGGTGAGAAAAAGATCTTCTTGAAGCAAATGTATTGATTAGTTTTACAGACTTCAAAAGACTGAAGAATTCAAATCACCAATTAACATAAAAGTGAGGAGAAAGTGAGGGGCTGAAAGTAGGGAATTTTTTTGTGTTTATAAAGAAAAGAGTGATTCCAAGGTCCTAGACTCACTTATCTTTCCTCACTGGACTGGGAAACAGAGGTTTATTCTCTGTTGTGTTCTCCGTAAACGTATTTTAAATTATGTCACCCTCTGGTGAGAGCTCTCCAAATCTTCCCTTCACAATGTCTGTGTTCTTCCTTTCCATGGAAAAATAGAACCAAAATGCACTTTATTTCAGGGTACTTGCAAAGCTTACTTTTAAGTAGCGGTAACACAGTTTGACATCCCTTCCTTCCTTCTCTAAGCCTTGAAGGGGAATGCAGCAGACCGCCCACAACCATGCCCCGAGGACTGCACTCACATACCCCTTCCTCAGTTGTGTCATCGGGCGAGGTTCTTCACATCTCCCCAGTGCCCTGTCCTTATCTGTGAGGTGGCGGTGCTAAAGGATAGATACGTAGACGGATATAGGCACTATCTACCTATAGATAATCAATACATAATTTATCGTGGAGTTTTTTTCCACACATTAACTGTATAAAGCACTTAGAATATTAGACTGGCACATACAGTGCTCTATTGTTGTTACTTATTATGTCAAAATTCTGTTATGATGACTACCTTAGAAGATCTGCTGTGAGTTAGGGAACTATAAAAATCTTAAAAATTATTTAATTATTTAAGATTATTTAGTATATTAAAAATTATTATTATTACAGCAGAAAACTGATGCAAAAGCAGAGGCTGGTAGTTTCTCTCCCAGTATCAATTCTGCCCTTCTCCTTACTAAAAGAACCTGATTTTATCCAGTGCAACAAAATAACTGAATTAAAGATTATATTTCCCTGGCTTGTTTACATCCAATAAAATATACTCAGAAGCCATCAGATAGAGTAAGTAGAAAAAATGTTTAAAGAGGGACATTCGTCCCTTTAGTTTTCTTAGCTTCCTCAGTCTTCCTTCCTGGAATGCTGATGCACTCTCTGGAACCACGGTAGTCCTCTTGTGCCATGGGGCAACCTCAACAATGGAAAACATGTGCTAAGAAAGGCTGAATAGAAAGATAAAAAGAGTCAGTATTCTTTAATGTTAGTGAAGCTGCCGTATCTGCCCTGAATCCTTATCTTCACAATCTTTGTGAGTCAAAGTTAAGACTTTGTGAGTCTATGATTTTAAAGCCTCTTTAATTTGGGTTTTGTATTATATGCTGCTGGTGTCAACTCCAATTGATGCAGAGGCCTTTGGTGATTTCTTTTGGCCTATAGTAAGAATATGCTCAGAAAAACATAGTGACTGAGGAAAAAAAACAAAAGTTAATCCTTTCAAATAACATGAATTCAGAATGTACCACAGAGTCTTCAGTGAAGAGTTTTCAGTTAGTTCATATTTTGGGGGGATAAGAAGTTTCTGTTTTATGATTGTTTTACTTCTGTATCGTCAGAATGCTTTTTTAAAAACATTTCTTGTAAAGCAGGTTCGAAGATAGAATGCTTGCCTTTGCTATTGGTTTTTCAGTGTTATGAGCCCGAAGCTTTGGTCAACATCGCTGTTTGCATTGCATGTCTCAGACTGCTGTGCCATGGAGAATGGGGGGCCGTTACAGTGTTCCTCACATCCATGGTCCATAAAAATGCCTGTGCGTGTGTGTGTGTGTGTGTGTGTGTGTGTGTGTGTGTGTGTGTTGGCAGTGCGTGCCTGTGTGGTTTAAAGAGCAGGGAATAGAAGCTACTGCAACTTTTCTTAAATTTAAGTTAAATTCAAGGCTATCAATTCAAAGACTCATTGACTTCTGAGATATGTAAAAAATGCACACACACACACACACACAAGGGAGGACCCCTAAAGCCCAATTTATTTATAAAAATTGCGTATTTATTCTCACATGTTTAAACTGAAGTCACCTTCAAAGTACTCTTCATTTGGTGCAATACAACTCTCAACACATTTTTTTTTTTTACTGCTCAAAACAGTTTTTGAACTTGTCAATTTTGATGTCTTTTAGTGCTTCTGCCACTTTTGTTTCACCTTTTCCACATTGGCAAAGCATTTGCCTTTGAGGACTTTTTCATCGAGGGAAACGAACAAACAAAAAAGTGTCGCTTAGGGTGAGATGGGGTGAATAGGGAGGGTGGGGCATGGGGATCAGGCTGGTTTTGGTAAAAAACTGCTGAACACTCAGTGTGGTGTGGCAGGTGCACTCATAAATCACCCATCATGAAATGGGCAAACGAGTGAAAGAGTCTTCAACAATGACAAAAAAAATCACTAAAGCTGAATGCAGCCTCTCACAACAACACCAGCTGGTACACTGATACAGATGGGTTCCTAGAACACACACCTAGCAGGAGAAGCTACAAGGGCTCTGCCTGCCAGAAGATAATTCTAGGGGTTTTTTGGGGGGTCCCTCCTTGTATAATATATATTATTATATATTATGAGGTATACATTTTAACATAGACTTACATAAGTGAGAATTTTTTTCATTCTGTATATAGCCTTACATACCCCACTACTGTTCTAAACACCAACATGATATTATAATGAGTGACATAGAGAAGATGGAGGATAATTGAAAAAACCATTACAAAAAGACACAGAATAAACTATTTGCTACTGGAAATATTTCATAAGCTACACCTCTGATCATCACTATATGAGCCTTTGGCAACTTTTACATTTCAAAACCAACCATCAACACCAAGGGATCTGGACTTGACTGGGTTCCTTTGCCAAGTCTACAAGAATAGCGTGATCACATAGCTCCCACACATCAACCAGGTTAAAGGAGAACAGGGAGTGAAAGTGAATGTCACCAGGTACTACTGTTAATGAAAGATGAAAATTCAGGATCAAAACCCAGAGTTGCTTTCTTCTGGAACACAGAAGCCTCTCCCAGTGTAGTAGATGCCTATCCACCATTTTCACCGAAATACTGCTTTCCTAAGCTGAAATAAAAGAGGAGAAAGAGAGCAGAGTACAGTATCTTTAAATCAAGTGATGTCAAGCACTTTTATTTTTAGTCTGTCTCAGCTTCCTTTGGGCAGTGCTACCCCCGTTAGAGAGTGGGAGGAGGGGAACCAGGGCAGCACAAGGAAGTTATTCCCTGGATTGGAAAAGGCAAGGGAGACTTGTGTGGACAGGGTGCCAGTAGCATACGGGTGCCCAAGGGCGCAGATGTGCCTGCGTGCTCATAGGCTGCAGGTTAGGTGTTCAGGTTAGTGCAGGCTGTGCAAGATGCAAAATTCTGTAACACATGCTAGGTCAAACTGCCATGTTACAATAGAAAACTTAAATATTGGCTAGATCACACATATATTATTACAGTTAATTATCAAATATTTCTATGATCTTGGTTGGACAGCTCTTTGGTTACCCACAACCAGTAAGTACCTACTATATCTTTTTCCTACAGAGCAATTAAACTGCTCAGAAAACACGGAGTGAGTTAAGGCAGTTAGTTGTAGAATCACAATTCTGGACCCCTCTACCCAGGGTTGCCACATTTAGCATATAAAAACACAGGGATCACTGTTCAATTTGAATTTAGGTAAACAGCAGTTATTTTCTTTAGCACAATTATTCTCCATGCAATATTTGAAACATACTGAAAAGTATTTGTTATTTGTCTGAAATTCAAGTTTTCATGGGTAGGATCCTACATTTTATCTGGCAAGTCCATCTCTACCTCATAATGCTATGTTTAAAACATACTTTAGCCCTGGCTGGTGTGGCTCATTATTTAAAGTGGCATCTTATAACCGAAAGGTTGCAGGTTCGATTCCTAGTCAGGGCAGGTACCTACGTTATGGCTTCATCCCTGGTCTGGTTGCAGGCGCATGCGACTCCCAGTCCAAGTGCACAGGGTCCCCGATCCTGGAGCGGATCTGCAGTCTGGGTACATAAGAAGGAAACTGATCAATGTTTCTCTCACATCACTGTTTTTTTCTTTCCCTTCCTTTCTCTCTCTAAAAAAAGCAAAGGAAAAATGTCCTTGGGTAGGATGAAAAATACGAATTAAAAAAATGTACTTTAATATGTTGGCTAAGGAACTTCTCTCAGTCACTTCAGTATGGCCTTATACCTTGTTTCATCTGATACAATTGGCATAGTTATGTTGAAACAGCACAATACAAACTATATTGTTAAGTCCAGTTGCTGTTGCGTCTAGTTCACTTCATTTCTCTTTTCGTCGGCTCCCTCTATTACGTCCACAGCATAGCAGCCCATGGAATCTCAGAGACCACGCAAGAGTGGGTTCTTCGTGACTTATCACAGAAAGATAGCCCTTAGCTTTGGAGACAGACTTCCAACCTACCAGGGACTATGTTCTAAAGCTGCGTGGTTAGGCCTTCAACTGAAAGCATGTCATGAGGTTCCTCCATTATGTCACCAACACCTGAAACTGGAAGACCAAATTCGATAGTCTCAACCCAGCAAACAAACCTTTTTTATTGTCCTGTCTCTTATTAGTTGGAATGGAAAATCCAGACAGTTTTCATGCAGTTACAACATTGTGGTTAGGATTACGGGCCTTATAATCAGAAGGCCTGTTTTTCTTTTTCTTTTTTACACCACTTCCTGTGACACAATCTTCATATATCACAAATCCTCATAATGTTAAGTCTTTTGAGAATATATAAGACAATAAAATGCTATCACTTAACATTTTAGTAGCCACAGGGCAAATTACCCAGGTATATAAATCCTAATAACCACTTTAAATTCCTAAACTTCAGCAACACTTCAAATTGGGATGAATGTTCTAAAATATGTTTCCTTAACTTCTAACCTGAAACTCACGGAACGCATCATTTCCTTTTGAAACTCCGGAGCATCACTGGAATGCCAGTTGTTCTCTTATGCCCAGATGAAGTTAGGCCACAGGAAGCACTAACAGAACTTACTGCAGTGGCAGAAATACTCTGGGGCCCTGCTTCCCATTGTGTTAACTGCAAGCCCCACTGTGGCTTCTGAGCACCTGAAATGCGACTAGAGCAACTGAGGTACTACATTTCAAATGTAATTTCAATTGCTTTAACTGTCAATATTCACATGCTGCTTGTGGCTACTTTATTAGACACAGCAGGCCTACGATGTTGAATTGGGAGGGTTTTAAGATCTTATAAATAGTTTCTATGGTTTCTTTATTCTGTCCATTCAAAAATGTTCCATATAGTTAATTGATTATATCTAACTCTATAAAGTTCCCAATATCTTTATTATTTCTAATAGACTTAGAATATTTAAAAAATAATTTTCTAGAAATATACTCCTATTAAGATCAGCCAATTTGAGTGAAGGCAAGAAATTTTTCCCTCCATAAGGAAAGTGCTTGTGCAATTCTAAAAAGGTGCTTCAGTACAAAGATAGCCCAAATAAAGGGTTATTTACCTGTGCAAAGGGATTTTTTTGTAGGTCTCCATCATGCACCATTGAGCTGGATAAGAGTTCTAAAATAAAGGAATATGAAACATTTATGAACATTCTTTTTTATGTCAGTATTACATTTAATTATACTTGGTATTAGCAACCCAGGAAGTTAGTTGTTGATTATTATTGTTTTTAAATACAATTAAAGAAGATCTAAAAAAAGTTTGACAGGGTCTGAGCCATGGACCAGTTCTTTTCAGCAGGATTCTTATTAAGGAGTATGAATCCTGGGCTCTTGAGAAGCTGGGATCAGAGAAAGCTTATTATTTTCTCAGTTTAAGCATTTGCATAGACAATAATTGAATTTTTTGCATATGAAACATTACCCTATGAAAAATTTCACATTGAAACTCAGTTACCTTCCTATAAAATGTGACCAGCTTTTATACTCAAGAAATTCATTGTTCTTACCTGATTCATCTTCTTGACCAAGGGAAAAAGTACCCATACCCCAAACAGAGTTTTCCAATAAAAGAGGAAGGAAATTGTGCTCAGTGTGTAGCTATGTTATATCAACTATTAATTGAACTTGCTGAATAGGAAAAGTTAACCCACATATTCAGATTACTCTGTAAGAACACCACCAAGTTCAACAGAACACTGGCTTTCAACTCTGTGGGGTAAATTATAACTTGCTCACAACGCAGCTAAAATTGCTAATGCAAATCTAAGTATAGTCTTCAGATTAAGGGGGCTGGAGCTATGATTTCTTCTGCATTGTTCAAATCACATAAAGAGTGTTGAGTTTCATTCTCAGTGTTGCATTATAATAAAGGAGGAACTAGGATAAAGTACATATGGGATACATAATTCAGTAAGCTATATAATTTAATGAACATTAAAGAACACAGAAAACTAGAACATACTGGGATGACCATAAGTGGTAAAATTGCAGAGAAAGACATGGGAATTCTTACATATCCAATCCGGAATCATAATTACCTTTACAAGAGGGGTGGTGTATTATTAGAAAGGCACATCCACATCTTTGGGGAGATAAGAGAGCTTTATTCCTTGATTTGTGTGGTGGTTACATGTACCCCACTTCCGAATCATTCAGTACACTCTTCTGTGTGAGTGTTATAGTTAGGGACCATGGAGACAGGGCCATGATCATTTCAGATGTTAAAAAACTGAGAGAGACATGGTTGCTCTTTGTCAAGTAAGGGTCAGAAATTATATGCACCGCTACATGCTGGCAGTGATGTGAATTCCATGCTGATGAAGAGCATACTTTCTAATACTTAGAGCTATTCATATAGAAAATGAGCTGCTTCTGTTTTTTTGATCTTTCTGTCATCCGAGAATTCGAGCAGGTTCTGGATGATTATCACTTGGAGGACTGTACAAGAGATGTCTGATTTGGATGGAAATACGACTTTTGTATATTCTAATTTTGACATTCTGTAACCTTGTAATTCAAGATTTCTGTTCTAACCATGCTTGACTGACCTCATAAGACTCATCCTGAACATTTTCCTGCTTGTTACATGAACATGGAATATTTCCTGGGGACGTGTCATACCTTGTTTGGGATTTGAAGTCCTGGCTTACTCGGTAGTTTCTCACATCTGCTCTAAGGGTCACAAATTTAGGACGTTAAAAAAAAAAAGCAAACCCTGCCCTGGCTGGTGTGGCTCCATGGATTGAGTGCCAGTCTGAACCAAAGAGTTGCTGGTTCGATTCCTAATCAGGGTACATGCCTGGGTTGCAGGTCAGGTTCCCAGTAGGAGGGTGCTTGAGAGGCAACCACACAGTGATGTTTCTCTCCCTCTCTTTCTCCCTCTCTTCCCCTCTGTAAAGATAAATAAATAAAATCTTTAAAAACCCCAAATCCAATGAGTATTGCATTTAGTGGGTGCTCTTCTCAACTCGAATACCAGAACATGCCATTTAATCAACCGTGTACAAGAAGCTCGCTCAGCTGCAAAAAATATGGAAAGAAAGGACGTTGTGCACTCTCCTTTCTGAAATTAAGTACAACATTGGAAAAATGGCTTTGAGAAAACATACTATTTTCTTCTTATTTGGCCAAATGACTTTTAAATGTAAAGATGAAGTCACTTCCTTGTCATTTATAGTTTCTAAAAGTAAATGGAGCTATCCTGAAATATAAACTATTAGACATTGATCCCTACACTAAGAAAACTGAAGTAGCTAAAATAAGTGGAAAAAATGAGAAGAAAAATGATATAGCAGACATTGACAGGAATACGACAATGCCAAGAGAACAAGTAAAATTTAATAAAGATAAATTCTGCTTGAGATGTTTTGCTTTATTCGGGGAAAAATAAATAATGTCCAAAACAAATTTTCTCTGCTTAGCTTCAAGAAAGAGAGAGTCAAATAAGTATTTAAATTGTTCTCCAGTTATTTTGCCATCTGTGATATGTCCAGGAAGCAATAATAATTTTCTTTAAATAAATCTGTCCCCACATGTAAAAATGATTAGAAGTTTCACTGGATGATTAAGTTAGCATATCTCAGTAGCCAGGGAGAATAACGAGGAAAGCAGATGAGCAGGCTGCATATCAGCAGAATAGGCTAGGGTCACTTACACACGGCCCCCACATCTTGGCACTGTAAGTTACTCAGGTGTGTTTCTCACTGACAGTGCACATCTGGGGGCTGGCTGACACTTCTGCTCCGTAGCTGCACACTTTTGACTCAGTGCAATATCTCAAATGGGATCAGGTTCTGTGTCAAAGGGAAAGATACCTGTGTGTAAGTGACCAAAGGGAAAGGTCTGGCAGTGACACAAACCATTCTGCCCATGACTCTTGACCAGGTTTAGTCACAAAGACTCCCTGAGCTACCAACAGATCGAAAACTGTTGTCATGACATGGCCATAAATTATTTGATACTTCTCTACTTAGAAAGTTGGTTTTATGGACTCTCTCCTTAACTCTGGGTAGGTTTTGTGAATACTTTTTTTGAGTAGAATATAAGGAAAGACCCTGTAGCAATTTTCAGGCTCAACCTTTAAAAAATTGACAATTTTCACTTCCTACTCTTGGAATTCTTATTCCAGAAGAAGCCAGTTACTTTGTAACATTTCTGACTATTCATAATATTAGGAAGCCAGAGAAAGATCTATGGAGGGGATCTATGGAGAAAGTTGCCTGGGTAACAGAAACAGTGAGGAGAAAAAATGAAAAGATCCCTCCAACAGCCTGATGCATGCAAGAAGGCCCCAGCCATATGGGTTCAGTCAAGTCAACCCTTTATCTTCCCACTGAAGCCACCACAGCTGAGGTGGCTCCAGTCATCACAGAGCAAAGATGAGCTGTCACTCCTGTGCCCTGCCTCCATGTCTGACCCACGTAACAGGGGACATAATGAAATTGTTGTTGTTTTACTACACCAATATTTAGGGCTGTTTGCTATGCAGTAACAGAATCTGCACCATAAACCTAGAAAGTGGAGGGCAGGAAATATTTTATATATAAGTGACTCTCATAGTCCCTTTCAAAACTGTAGTACACCTTTGTGTAAGTATAATTGATGGTTTACTAAATGTAAATATGATTGATGGTTTTCTAAACGTTTCTCCCATTTGATTTACCTAAGGATTCTTCTTCCTTCTTCAGTGAGGGAGAAAAATGTCTTCTGTAGAGATTTTAATCTGGGGATTTTGATTGCATCTAGTATATGTCATCTAAAAAATTGAAAGCTCATATGATCCTTGAGCTTTACAATTTAGAAAGAATTCAGGGCAAAGATGAACTCTTATGCACACATAGAACAGAAAAAGGTGAATAGAAAAGAGGGATTATATAAATAAAGTAAAAATCGTCCAGGTATTGGAAAATATGACATTTTCCCCTAATTCCCTTCATTAAGAGTCAAGAGGGAGCTGAGAAACTGCAAGCTTTGAGTAGGAAAACATTGTTCTGGCCTCTGTATCTCTGGCAAGAGAGAAGAAGCAACACTCAGAATTTCACAAGTTCCTGGCACAGTGCCTGCCTTTCCTTTCCTATAGTGCTTACAGCCTTGCCTCCGCTGTCCCCCATCTGAGACCATAAGGACTAATCTCAAATTGTCTTTCAATCCTAGGAATCTATTCCTTCCTTGTTTCTAAGTGCATTGGAAACAATACCCACCCAGGGCCGATTACAGTATTCCTTACTTCTTTTCCCTCCTATTGACATAGCACTTATCATATATGTATTATGTTTTAATTAATTTATGTGATCATTTTCATTCTGAACCCCTGTCCCCAGAGCGTGAGATCACCCAAGCATGGATATTTGATCTTTTACTTGCTATACTCCCAAGACCCAGAAGAGTGCCTGACATAGATTAGATTTTCATCCAACTTTGTAAAATGTGTGATTGCATGGATCAATGCATGATGTAAAAGGAAAATAAATGAATATTTTCAGTTCCTATAGCTATGACCCCAAGCTTTTAGTTATTGGTATTGCCCTGTAAATTAGACATATTCCACTTTTTGGTTTGGTTGAATGCCATAATCTCAATGAAGCTTGAGGAGTGTTTTGTGTTTAAAAGTGCACAACAACTATGGGAAACATTGAAAAGAGATAATGTAGGACATAGAGACCTGTTTTAGTTAGGCAGCAATCAGGTTGATTACTGGAGATAATGGAATCACTTTTGAATTATGGTCTTATGATAATTACAACTTTAATTATTATTGCCTTTTTTGGTACTCAGCCTACAATCAGAATGAACCACTCACTACGTAAATGCTAGTTAAGATGCTGTGGGTGAGTGACCCTGTTTCTTCCAGAATGTGCTAAAAATGTGAGATATCCTAGCTATTAACACATTTATCCATCAGATTGTACTTTAAACATGTCTTCTACAAAGGACTAAATATAGCAACACTAAAAACTCTATGATAAAGTAAAATGATGTCACCTGTGTTTTCATGCAATATTAACTATTATAAATTATAAGACATGGCAGATAAGAAATGATTCATAAATCTTGCAGAAATGTAGATGACATCAAAAAAGGATACAAGGCAGAGTAATTGCATTCCAAAGAGAAAAAAATGATGATTTCAGAATTATTTTTAAATGTTCCTCAGGAACTTCTATACAAGAGAAGAAAAATTAAAGGAAAAAAAAGATACAATTGTTCTAATTGACACTAAATTCTTTAATATCAATTATTCTCAGGAACTTTCCTGAACTTTGGTTCCTGTAAAGATAATTCTATATTATTTTCCTTTTTAAAAATATTTCTGATGGTTCTACAAAAGTATTATGGCAGACATCTACTTGTATCACTGAAATCAATAAGATAGATTAATCTTTATTTTATAAAAAATAAAAACTGGAAATGTGAATATTAAAGAGAAGTTTTCAGATTAGTTTATGCCCCTTTTTTTCCTCAGGGCGACAAAATCCTTTATTTTTTTTAAAAAGTTATTTCATTATTGTTCAATTACAGTTGTCTGCATTTACCCCCCATCACTCCCCTCCCACCCCAGACATCCCCACCTCCCTCCCCTGCTTCCACCTCCCCTTGGTTTTGTCCATGTGTCCTTTATAGTTGTTCCTGAAAATCCTCCCCCTTCCCCCCCATTATCCCCTCCCACCTCCCCTCTGATTACTGTCCGATTGTTCTTCATTTCAATGTCTCTGGTTATATTTTGCTTGCTTTGTTTTGTTGATTAGGTTCCACTTAAAGGTAAGATCATATGATATTTGTCCCTCGCCACCTGGCTTATTTCACTTAGCATAATACTCTCCAGTTCCATCCATGCTGTCACACAGGGTAGGAGCTCCTTCTTTCTTTGTGCTGAGTAGTTTTCCATTGTGTAAATGTACCATATTTTTTGATCCATTCATTTACTGATGGGCACTTAGGTTGCTTCCAGCACTTGGCTATTGTACATTGTGCTGCCATGAACTTTGGGGTGCATGGGTTCTTTTGGATTGGTGTTTCAGGGTTCTTAGGATATAATATCCATCTTTAGTTTTCTGAGGAAATTCCGTACAGTTTTCCACAGTGGCTGCACCAGTCTGAGTGAGCCCATCAATTTCCTAATCAAATATTTACTATTGTATTGGGTTTTGAGGATTAGTGCTATTATTTGAATTTTCTTTATACTACTTGCATTCTCTATACTTTGAATTTTAAGTGTATCAAAGAAAGAACACTTTTTATAATAGGCAATAGAACGGGGTGCGTGTGTGTCTTTGCATGGAGCCCTCTTTTTTACGTCTGCACACGGTGTATTTGTTTCTGCTTCCTGTAACCTTTCCTTTTGGTGCCAGTTTGGAAAATTAGGTTATCAGTCTTCTCTCACTAAGTTCACCAATGGCTTTTAAATTTCCAATTTCAAAGTTTTCACTCAGCCTCTTTGGGTGTTTATCTCAATTGAGCACTTATATTCTGAAATTCTCTCTCAGTTTCATTTCTTTTACCTCCCTCATCATTTCTTTTTGATCTTCTTTATGAAATCACATACAATGACAATTTTCAAACATCTTTGGCCATTCCTCACTCCTGAGATGCATATTAATATGTACCATTGGCTGAGGTGATGTTGAATCTCACTTAGAGGTGAATATGCCTCTTTCTGAACTCTATTTGCTGGTAATACCTTCTGTACAATTTCTGAAATCAAACACCTGCAAGCAATGATGTATTCCACCCCCTTCCTTGCTTTTATTAACTCTGCTTCTAAGCCCTGTCACCTGTCAATTCTAGCTCTTAAATATTTTAAATGCCCATTTCCTTCTTTCTATTAATTTCTACCACTGCCCTAGTAAAGGCCCCTATTATCTCTCTCATACTAATGCCATAACTTCTCTATCAAATGTATCATTCTCTGCCCAATATGTCTTTCATACTTTTTCTCATGTTAATTGTTAAAACATGAATAGTCAGTCACGTTATTGCCAGATTAAAATTCTTTAATTCTTTGCCGTCATCCAGAGCAGCACTTGTCAAAACAGTATAGACCATGATCATCAGAGTTGCTGGATCAGAGATACCAGGAACAGGCCAGGGGTCTTTAGTTGTAGAAATTCTCCAGGTATTAACGTAACCTGTAATACAGTCTGAAAAACACTCCCATAGAAGGAAAGCAATGCATCCATTTGCAAGGCATATATTTCCCTTCATTATCTTTATAGACTAGATTTTCCTCATCTCTTCCATTATTTGTTCCAGCATTATGGAACTGATTTGTAACCCTCAGAAGGTACCATTTCTTCTCACAAATTCACTCCTTTGAACAAACTCATCCTTCAGCTTGAAATTCCTTTTTCTGCTTACTTCCTGGAAATTTTTATTCAACCTTTAAGTCCACTTATTTGGTATTTGGGAGTGATTTGGAATCTCTATGTCTTCAATTCAAGGTCTAGCAACCAGCAAGTATCTAAGCACAGTGACTAGCATTTTTAAAAGCTGCCTGAATTCGCTGTCTCTGCACCCCATCTCAGTCTTGCTTTATTTCCTCACATCCTTATTTATGTCAATTGCAGGTGTCCTTTCCTCCGTCCATCACCAAGGGTCAGCTCACTGAGTGCGTGGGTTTTGCTCTCTGATCTGTTCCCTTTACCTGAAATAGTGGATGACACATTAAGGAAACTGTTGATTGATTGCATCAATTAATAATTTAATGTTTGAAATAGAGAATAAATTTCCAAATCAATGATATATGAGTAAACAACAAACTCTGAAGAAATAACACTGGTATCCTAGAGAACTTTGTTCTCAGCCTAGATCTTTTATTAATAAGCAGTGTGAGCAATTCTCTTACTGCCTCTAACTTAGACTTTCCAAACAGAAAAACAAGAGACTTTGGGACTGGCTCTCAATGGACTTTACAATGATGTGTGGGGGTTAAACTTTACTAAACCAGTCTGGGTGGCAGGCCCCAGCATCAGTGGGTCTCAAGGCCTCCGAGGTGATTTCAGTGAGCAGTTGGGTTGGACTGCTCTGTTGCAGATGAGGCTATTTTATTCCCTAGATGTTCTCTGTCCTCTGGGACCTTCTGAATTTTCATGTGCACAGAATGACATTTATTAAGCTTTTTATGCACACACAGAGTAGCTAAGTGTTTTTCACAAGACATTTTTTTTTTCCGGTAAGAAATGTCTCTTTGCTTTAACTAGAAGTCATTCTGCCCAGAAGCATTTGACACTGGCAAAATTTCCCACCATTCACTCTGGGAAGTGAAACAAAAACACTGAGGTGAACTCTACCAAATGCATTTTGTTTTGATCTCTCTGAACACACATTTCTCCCACCGTTCGCTGTGCTGAAAACAGCACGTTCCTGGACACCTTTCAGAATCTCTGTCCTTCTGCCTTTCAGTGTGCCAGTGGGTCCCTTTGACATGGCATCTGTGAAGTGTCCAGAGAGAAGAAGACAAACAAGCCCTGACTCATTCTGAGACAGTAGAAGCAGTTGATACTTGTCTCTAACTTTGGCCCTGCACCTACCAAATACACCTGTTAGTGAAAAGCAGAGGGTAACAAGGAGAGAGAGCACAAAGGGTATTGAAAGGAAAGCTAAACCTGAGCACGACTGTCCCAGTCCTTCGGAGACGTGGCCCAGGGAAGAGCCCAAGGGTTTTGAGTGTGGAGAGAAGAGTCAATCAAAACAAAGAGAAGCATTATATCTAGTCCCTCAAAAGACAATGTTAACATTCCTTACCTGATCATCAAGGTTTTCTGTTACTGGACCCCAGCCTCCTTTCCAGTCTTTTTGTGTTTTCCTTGCAGTCAAACATCCAGGCAAATTAAGCCTACTTCTTAGGCCCTGTAAGGGTGCATTATTTTGTTTTTACTCATGTTATGTGCACTGTCTGGGATTCCCTTTCCTCCCATGATTCAGGCTGAAATCTTAGTTCTA
The DNA here is from genome assembly GCA_039655065.1 of Glossophaga mutica. NCBI lineage: Eukaryota > Metazoa > Chordata > Mammalia > Chiroptera > Phyllostomidae > Glossophaga > Glossophaga mutica. Next base: position 145,110,197 of record CM077308.1, read on the forward strand.
CTTCAAGGTCATGCTCAAATACCTTCATCCATACACTCAGACACCTCCCAACCCTGTTCCAAATGACAAGCACCATCTCTCTGCTTTCAGTATCCGTGGCACTCTTTCTGCTGGTAGCTGTTCAAGCTTCTCACCTTACATTTGGCATGATGCTTACATTTGCATACTTAGTATGTCTCTACCTTCCCTAAGCTCTTCCTGTCAGGGTAGATTCTGAGACTGACTTATGTCTGTGGCTGTCTTAGTGCTTAACACAGTATCTTTTTAGGCACTTGATAAAATTTACCATTGAAAGAAAAGTGAAAATAAACATTATTTTTCAAAGTTCGTGTTGTTTCCTGATAAGAAGGAAAACACTGGTGTTCGAAAGAGTATACAGTACCATAAATTGCTGATGTACTACAATACACATACATAAACACATAGATAAAATAGTAAATTCACTTAACGTTTTTTATGCCACATCTTCTGTTCAGAGTGCCTTATGTACGTTATCTTTTTCAAACTTGACAGTAATCCCACAATATAGAACTATTCTCTCTATTTTAGAGGTAGGAAAACTGAGGCTCGAAGAAGTTAATTGTCTAAGATTACAAACCAACATAGACCTTGAAATTGCCTTGTTAATGCCTAAGCCCTTGCTGTTTCCATTACGCTACCTTGCTTGGGCAGATGTAAAATCTGAAGAAAGATTCCTTGAGATTGTAAATGATTTCCCAAATTCCTAAGGCTTTAAAGATTATAATCACTGCTCTGGACAGTGTGGCTCGGTTGTTTGGAGCATTGTCCCCATAACTGAGACTGAGGGTTTGATTCCTGGTCAGGGCACATACCTAGGTTGCAGTTCGATCCCTGATTCCTGGTCCGGGAGCATGTGGGAGACATATAATTGATGCTTCACTCTCACTCTGATGTTTCTCTCTCCCTTCCTCTCTCTCTGAAAGCAGTGAAAAAAAAATGTCCTTGGGTGAGGAAGGAAGGAAGGAAGGAAGGAAGGAAGGAAGGAAGGAAGGAAGGAAAGAAGGAAAGAAAGACTATATTCACTAAAGTAAGAATAAAAGATATAAAATAGTCAGAGTTCCCTATCTTCTATGTTTCACTTTCAGTATTTTAATTTTGTTTTATTTTGAAAGAAGTAATTATCACTACAACTATTGTGAAAATGAGCATTTAGCTGAGAAGTATAGCCAATATTTTATCAAAAAGTTATAATATTTTGCTAAGTAAATATCTTTTGCATCTTGTCTGTTATAATTACTTACATGCAGAGATAAAATTTTATTTCTTTTTTAGAAATACGATCAAATAAAAAGTAGGAAGGATTGAAAAGGTATGCGGTTTACAAAAACTTTTCTGGAATCCAATTTTCAATAAGTGAGTTCTGAATTCTATACATTTAAGTCAGGTAATCAGAGTAAGAAAAACGGTCCTGCCCTTCATCTGACAGAGCTTATTTCATTTTCATATCCACTGGCAGTTTGGAACAGCAGTGTTTTGCTCATGTTAATCCGAGAGCATTCTAAGGTTGATTGGCACCCCAAAATTGGAATGATTTGATTTTGACACTATTGAGCCTATCTACACCGAATGTCCCTTTCTGTTAATCCAATCGCCCATGTCAAAAAAGTATTTTTATAGAAAGACAAAGTAAGAGTAGCTGAATAGAAAATAGTTTTGCAAGTGTTAAAAGTAATAGTTTTTTTTAATTTCTATTGTATACTTTCCCATTACTATTTAGTCTCCTTATAGCCCCCTCCCCCGATCACCACACTATTGTCCACACCCATGAGTCCTTTTACCTTTTTGCTAGATCCCTCCATCCCCATCCCCATCCTGCCCCGCCCCCCCCGCCCCCCGGCTGTCAGCCTACTCTCTATGAGTCTGTCTCTGTTTTGCTTGTTAGTTTGATTTGCTCATCAGATTCCACATATGAGTGAAATCATATGGTATTGTCTTTCTCTAATTTGTCTGTTTCACTTAGCATAATGTTCTCCAAGTCCGTCCATACTTTTGCAAATGGTAAAATTTTCTCTTTTTTATGGCCACATAATATTCTTTTGTGTAAATGTCTCATTGTTTTATCTATTTGTCTACTGATGGACACCTTAGCAGCTTCCATATCTTGCTGATTGTAAATAACACTGCAGTGAACATGGGGGTGCTTATGTTCTTTCGAATTAGTGTTTTGGGTTCCTTCAGGTATATTCTCAGAAGTGGGATAGCTGGGTCAGAAGGCAGATCCATTATTAATTTTTTGAGATATCTCCATTCAGCTTTCCTTAGTGGCTGCACCAGTCTACATTCCCAGCAACAGTACACGAGGGCTCCCCTTTCTCCACATCCTCACCAGCATTTATTTGTTGATTTATTGATGACAGCCATTCTGACAGGTGTGAGATGATACCTCATTGTGGTTTTATTAGTGATGATCTTTTCATAGACATATGAAAAGATGCCATTTTTATGTCCTCTTTGGAGAAGTGTCTATTCAGGCCCTTTGCCCATTTTTTAATTGGGTTGTTTGTTTTTATTGTGTTGAGTTTTGTAAGTTCTTTAAACATTTTGGATATTAACCCCTTATCAGATGTATTAGTGAATATGTTCTGCAATTCTGTGAAAAACAAACAAACAAAAAAATAAATAAAAGTAGTAGGTTAACCAAGAAGTTAAAACTTTCAAACATTGAGAATGATGGCATTGTGTAAGTAAGGTGACAAATCTCTGAAGATAACTCATTTTATTATTTCTCAATTTTTTCATGGTCTAAAAGCATAACTTCATTTTCAGGATTTGTAGAAGCTGTGCTGAGATAGTATGCAAATATACTAAAGCCCTTGCTTGGCTTCAAATTACCTCTGGAGCCACCAATGAAGATATAAAATATAACTCATCAGCATAGGATTTTCAAATAAGTTTTGAAGCTTACATGTTTAAATATTAATTTTTGACTTTAAAGCTACAAAATGAAAATAACTAACAAATGTAATTGAAACAAGGAGAATGAGGCCTGTATTTTAAAGTGCATGACCTTGAGACACTGCTATAAGAGATGAATAGCAACCCTAGAGCATACAAGTTCGAAGTCTGTTGAGACCAACATCTTAATTACTCTCTGCCAAGATCTGTCAGCATGGATATGCAACTGGCTGCACTGTGAGATGCAGCTCTTCTAAATGGTGCCCTTTCAGAAAAGACACATACAATTGTGTATCTATCAATTTCAGGAAACCGTCTTTAAAATAGTTCAACAAGTAATGGTTTCTCCAGGGTCTAGAAAAAGGCAAGGTCAAAGCAGGTACACTTCAATGGAACAGTATGTTTTATTCTTCTCCCTGGGAATTAAAATTATAGCATTATAGAGCTAATATTGGACCCACTGGGTAAGCACATATATTCCCTAGTATTTTTCATATTATCCTTTCAATCTGCTTTCATCTCTCAAAAATTAGCAATCTGTGCTGTTAGTTTCATGCATGCTTCATCGACTTGAAGTAAGAAAATAATGTGGTTTGAACTTATACAATGCAAAGGTAATTAAGCAATTTCTCTTGCAGTAGTCTTAACTTCTTCCAAATAAGTTTATATAATTATATTATATAAATGTATTTGTAAACTTGTCTGTAAATTATATATTAACAGTAAATCCAGAAATGTTTATTCTAATGCAACCTTACTATTAAGTAGCTTAATGAACATTTATACATTCTTCAAAAATATTTTTTCTGTTTTATACATTTTGTAGCCCTTTTACTTCTGAAGTACACAAAATAGAGATAATTACCTTTCTTGATTGTACTAATAACCTATAGCCAATTCTTAATTCAAGACTCAGATAATTTAACAATGTGCCAAAAATAGGAACTATTAATGAACAATTTTAAAAATTGAGTTTACTGTCTATGTTACTCAAATAGGAATTTGAATAATTGTATTCAATGAGTTAGTATTAAAACTTTAATGATGCCATCCATCTAATCAATATGATAAGTATATAAATTTTGCTATCTGATTTTATTTTAATGTTGTACGAATAGAAGTTCTTATTATAAGGGAATTTCAATTAATTTATATGATCTTTCTACTTCTCTATGGTTATTATGGAATGATTATACTTTATAACATCAAAATTGGACTGATTAAAAGATTTTATGTAAACATTTTCATGGAAAGAAATGTGATTTAAAAAATAGAAGCTTTACAAATTTTTGTTCAATGTGGTTTGTCTTCTAAGCCATAAAGCTTTTGTAGATTTTTCAATGGGACTTGTGTACTCCATAGTGACCCATTTATAAAAATAAAAGTAATATGTACATTATTTTATTCCAATTCGTTTTAGTTCTATGCACAGTAAGGCAACATAGACACAGCATAAGCTGTGCTTACTGACTTTGAAACATTCTCATACACACCAAGAGCTTGATCCCTTCACCAATATACTGCTTCTAAATTAAAAGTAGGAGAATCAGTGTGAGCTTTATTCCTCCTATAATCACAATATTATTTCTTGCACCAGCCTCCTTGGATTGGCCATGTTTCTCTTACTGCAGAATATTCAAGAGTGCATTCTTCCTTTTAATTTTTAAACTTCTGCATGTAAAGAAATGAAGGCGGGATTACTTAGTAGACCATAAACTTTTTCCACACAGGAGTGGGCACATTTGATGCACGATAGAGAAAAGCATACGACAGACTCACTGATGGGCACGCTCACCATGTAATGGTCATAGAAGCAAGCTGTTGTCATAACCGTCACATATCAAACATTTAGTAGTGATCCATTAAGTGTAAAATGCTCACATTTTATTTACGTAAAAGTTTTCCAGAATAACTTCACTCAATAATTCTATAACCAACGCTTAAGATAATATGAATTGTTTTATAGAAGCCCAAATCAACATCTTTTCTTTTACTCCTAAATCAGACACATTTTACTTTAATCATTTTAATTAATATTTTATTTTCAGAAGATCTTACTTTTTAAAACAGCATTCATTTAAAATAAATGGCTAATGGTAAAATTTTTTAAAGCTTTGATATTTAATACATTGGAATAAAGTACTTAGAAAAAATGATTTTTGACTCAAAGATACTGGTAGAAAAGATTTTTTAAAGTCAAATTTACAAATTCACAAATTAACTTTCTTAATTTTAATTTTATTATCTTTGAATAGTCTTTATTTTGTTAAGTATTCTTCTGAAAAGAAGAATGATAAAGTCTTTGTAAATGTGAATCTAATTTCAAAATATCTACAATTTTAATAGTACCAGTAAGTCAATGGCACAAGGCAAAGCTCACATCAATGCTTCTGTCCTTTTTTTGGTGATACTTTAGTGCTGAAACATTCAAGAAATTCCTAGGTTCAAAACATACTGATTGAGACAGGAAGAAGTGCTCTCCTGGCACCCCCAGGTTTTAAAATGGATCAATTGCCAACCAAATGTGCTGATTTTATCGCCGCATAAAACGACAGGCACATGGCATCAGCAAAGCTCCATGGCAAGAAAGAAAGAGCAAGGCTGAGATTCCATATATGTTGATGTAAGAAAACAAATTAGAACCGCAAGTTCATAATGGAAACAATTAGGGGGAACGTACATCCTAAGGGTCATGAGATGGGCCTCGCATCACAAGCCTCGTTCCTTGGGGGACAGCTGTGGCTATGGCACAGCCAACCACTCTTTCTCTGTGAGGGAAGCTCTCTGAGTGTTTACCAGCAACGTGATTTCAGAGGTGACATAAAGAGACTTTGATTCCCCAAAGTGTCTCAACCTAGTATTAGAACTGGAATAGAGTTTAGATTTCATTGCATATTTTATTATCATTTTTACCCAAAGAACACATATGTATAACCCATGGACACAGACAACACTGTCGTTATGTCCAGAGGGAAGGGGGAGAGGGGGCTGGGAGGAGGGGTCAAAGAGATGGAAAATGGGAACATCTGCAAAATAAAGAAAAAAAAAAACCAAAAAAGATAAAAAGAAATACACCACTTTTAAATTGTCTAAAACATCAAAACACCCATTGTCCACATTATTTTTATTTTGAAATTGTTTTACTAGTTATATGTATTTACTCCTAATATATCTATAAGCACATTTATGCATTCCACAAATGTTTATTTTGTGCCTACATGACCCATGCAGAGAATTAAAAATGGTGAGTAAAACTGAAACAAATCCTACTTTCCTGCAGGTTATGCTATAGCAAAAAATATAGATATTAAGAAATTGATAGTGCATTTTATTAGTTGCTATTATCAGTTAATGTATCATTATCAATTCTCTAGATTTCCATCTAGTCCTTTTAAATAATCATATTTGCTTTCTGCCTTTTTTCATTAATCTGATGAATGTAATGTAGTTGTGCCTCCACTCCCCCGACTATGTATTCATTTTTCCAATAATGGGGAAACTGATGCCCATTGTGAATAATGGACATCAGCTGAAGATCGAGTAATGGGGCAACTGGCTCCCTATTAGCATGTCAGTACGACAGACAACTAGCAACACCACTAGGTCCTGTACTTACCGTTTTGCAATAATCCACCACCCATGCAGATCAACAAAGCAGGTGGAAAAGAGGTTGTGCTTTTGTGAGGACATGGAATTGTGGAATGTGGAGATAAATAGGGGCAAAGTTTACTCACTTCACAGCCTTTTGTAGACCCAACTCTGTGTCCTGAAAGGATTCATTCACACTCTCTAAGCCTACCTCATGACCTGAGTTATCGAAGAGGTTCAGACACTACTTGTTTCTTCCCATATGTATCACTGAGGAGGATGAGAGGGTGTGTGGAGGAATCCAGCCAATGGGTGATGAGAATCTATTATGTAACAGCTGCATTCTTTCCCTTAATATTTTCTCATTTAATCTCCACTACAACCATACAGGTTGGGTATACATATCCTCATTTTAAAAATGACCACAGTTAGGCTGAGAGATTTAAAAATTTGTCCAAGAAAATAAGGAATAAAAATTTAAACCTGGATATAGTATTTTATTCCATTGCACCTGAGAAATAAAATGTCTTCAATAAGTTGTTGAAAATTACATGTAGGCCAATTGGAAATGAATACATTTTTCTTTCTATAACAAGGCAGAAATTGTTTGCATTTCTAATCAGTAGACTGTAGACCTGTGTTGTAATTTGTCAAAGTATAAACAATATTTAATTGGAAAAATTTATTTCCCAAATTTTTGTTGTAGGTATTTGTTCCTGTCTAGATGCTCATGAGGTGAAAATAAAGTTATGCTAAACACTGCAATGTGGAAATCATCCCTAAAAAATGTCAGGCTTTCACTCTGCCAGTTATGGGACATGATGCAATAAGTCACAAGTAATAATAGTATCTTGTGTGCTTTAGGAGCCAAAGCATTTTAACCTAAATTAGCATATCTTAAAACTAATTACTGAAAAGTATTCAAATAGGAGTTAACACAAAGAACCTTATGTTTTTTCACCAACTCTGGCTTATAAAAATGAGTATAAAGCCAAGAAAATGAGCTAATATTTGAAGACAATAGGAGTTTGTAATCTCTGCTAAAGAGATAGATTCTCTTTATGATAAAGAGTCAATAGATGTTATCACAGTTCCTTACCATTTTCAAGTTTGTTTTCTCTAAAATATATTAACGCTGTAACAAACACAACTTTCTGGTGCAGATGCAATAATAGGCAACTCAGTGGGACGGAATATAAAGTTCCCGATGACTGCAGAATAAATATAGGTTTGGAATTAAATACAATTATTTCGCCAAAAGACAAAAGAATCAATTTTTAATAAATTATGTTAGAACAATTTTCTAACCAATAAGGAAAAAAGTTAGATTTTTTCATCCTATATACCAAATAAATTCCAGATGTATTAAAAACGTAAAGGCTAAAGGAAAAACTATAAAAATGCCAAATATAACATGAGTGATTATCTATATAATTTCTAGGTATAAGTTTTGTAAGTACTCTGAAAAAAGAGAACTATCTGATGAGCTAGGACAGACCTCAGAGGCTGGCCTGGATTCAGTGCACGGTAAGAGTGTGTGGATGCAGCCCCGTGTCATCTCTCTTGGTTCCGAATGGAGATGTGTCTGCGTTTCAGCGGGCCACGCTCCTTGCCCGGAATGCGAAACGCAGCAGGTTGGAAGGGCGCAGCAAAGCTCGAGGCTCTACTTGATTACCTATTGCCCGGCTGAACCCAGATCCACACGCTACATTTATGAACATGCCATGGCCTTTTACAAAGGAAATATCGACATACTGAAATATGTAGAGACTTTTAAAACCTTTAACATATCAAAAATTCACAATAATAAAATTTGGAAGTACTTTTAAAATCTTTAGGTTAAAGATAAAATCAGCCCCTCCATTACTGACAGATCATACAATGTATAAGTTCAAAATCCAGGCAAGTTTTAATGTTTTACTCCTTCAAACAAACATCATGACCTTTTCAGAGATCTTCAACAAAATATTTTGTTTTTCTTTTTTTTGAAAATTTTTTATTGTAGTTCAGTTGTAGTTGTCCCTGTTTTTCCCCCATGACTCTCCTCTACCCTAGCACCCGCCTCCTCCTACATTCAATCCTCCCCTCCGCCCCCCCCCGTTGTCTTTGTTCATGTGCCCTTTACACGTGTTCCTTGACCCTTCTTCTTCTTTCCCTTGTTGTCCCCCTCCCCCTTCCCCGCTGGTCACTGTCAGTTTGTTCTTTATTCCACATCTGTGGTTGTATTTTGCTCACTTGTTTGTTTTGTTGATTAGTTTCTACTTATAGGTGAGATCATATGGTGTTTGTTTTCTTGATAAATGCTGTTCTTTGTTTTCAAATGCTTATTTAACCCTCTTTTAAAGCTACCACATCAGCACCCCTTTCAAAAAATCTCTGTAGTTGGTTAATTTGGTCCACCTTGCCCTCCTCTGCCGAGCTTTAGTGTGTCACATCTTCCCTGTTCTCCTGTGGCTCCTCTGCCCCGGTGATCAGAAGGCAAATGCTGCAGCAAATCAGTCATAAGAGAAAGGTGGCAATTTGGTGTGTTAAGAATTAGTACTTTTGCTTTCCAACTAGCTGGTACACCTTCTCCTCCCACCTTCCTGCAATGCAATTCTTGTAAAAGACATAGTCTGATTTTAAATTTTAAATGGTTGGGGTTTTGTTTGTTTGTTTCTCATAACCATACCTATTCCGGAATCTCTACAAGTTTTAAAATTATACTCTGCTCACTCATGTTTCAAATCCCAAAACTTGGAGCCATGCTTAAATCACTTTCCTCTCCTCTCACCTCCCACATGTAGTATTTCAGCAGATCCTATCGGATCTGCTTTCAAAATATATCTAGAATACAACCACTTTTCCTCACCTTCACCAATTCCACACTAGTGTAAGCCACCATCTTCCCTTGTCTGGACTCAAATAGTTTCCTGAATGTCTTTCTGCTTCTGTACTGCTCTCTCGCTGACCATTCTGCATATACATGTCAGAGTAATTTTTTAACATCTCATTTATCATCTCAAAAACCTCTTGAGCTTTCCCCTAAAAATCTAAAGTGCTCACTTGGGTTTACAATGTCCTAAATGATCTAGCCACTCTGGTGACATCTAGCCAGAGTGGCATCAAGTCAAGCCACTCTCATTCTCAAAACCACCAAACACTCTCCATGGCTTGGATGATCTGCTCATTCTCCATGAAAACATCGTTGTCCCCAAGGTTGGCATGAGCAGCATCTTGTTAGAAATACAAATTCTCAGGCTTCTTTGAAGGCCTACTGAATTAGAAACTATGGGGATCTGACCCAGAAATCTATGTCTTGATAAGCCTCCAGGTGATCCTGATTCATACTCAAGTGTAAGAGTCTGTGCTCTAAGTATTCTTAAGGCAACTGCCCCATTCATTCTCATCGTTACTCAACCAGTATTAGAGGTCTTCCTGACCACCTGCCTCAACTAGCATCTTCAGCAGTTTATTTTAATCTGCTTTTGTTCATAAACTTTATCTTTACCTGGCATTTATTAAACAGTTATTTTTATCTGTTTTTTTTTTTTTCTCCCCTAACACAACAGCGGGAGGACATTGTTTTGGGGGCTGGGTTTGGCGGGATTTTTTTGCTGCTTTGTTGGTAGTGTCCAGAATAGTACACCCATATAATAATTGATAATAGGTTATATATACACATATATATGTTAAATAACTGACTGAATAGATGGATGCTTTCTGTTATAACTGGGTCAAACTGGTTCAATCATATTGTAGATCAAACAGGAAATTCTTGGGAGAACCGATTATGAAGGAAGAATCAGGAACAAGGAATCTGACCTTTGAAGAAAACAGGTTCTAAGGTAAACATAGATTATTAGATTAGCAGGAGAAACATCAAGTCTTAGAGTCAGAGAGATTTGGGGTTGAATGTCTAATGTTACTTACTAGTCTTAAACTAGTTCCAGTGAGGTCTTTGAACCAGTTCTCTTACCTATAAAACAGGGAAAATAAATGTACTTAACTAATTGTGAATAATAAGTTCTAATAATGCTTAGCACGGTGACTGGATGTTAGTATTAGTACACTCATCAACTTTGCATACTATTTTTGTTTTTTATCTCACCTAATTATTTTTTCCTTTTTTAAAAATACATTATTTTTCAGTTACAGTTGTCCCACCTTTTTCCCCATTGCTCACCCCTACCTTGGGCCCCCATTCCCTCAGCCAATGCCCTCCCACCATGTCCGTATCAATGAGTCCTCTATTCATGTTCCTTTGTGTACTAGTTTTGATTTTCATTTCCCAGGAAAAAAAAAAGAATATCAACCTCCGTCTATTTTTAAAAAACATCAGAATATGAATGTTGCTTTTAAGAATAATAGTCATTATTGTCCTTAGATCTTATTATTTCCACACTCCTGAAAAGCCAGGAGAATGAAGTAAGAATTCTTCCAGCGTTAAGAAATTTGGTAATTTATTTTCTTTTATATACATGGATACTTCACATGATTTTTAGTTGCTTCAAATATTCTTGTTTCTCAATCTTTAGACATATAAGTTGTATTTAGTGTTATGTGCTATTTTATTATATTTAATTAAAACTACACACACACACAGTCTTAAGACTTTAGATGCGTTTACTTTCATTTTGTTTCCCCAACCTCCCTAAACTGATTTTGCATTAAAGTTCTCCAAAAATAGGTTTCCTGGAGTAACCCTATGCTTAAGAAAAGATTCCTGGATTTTTCATCTATTTCAGTAGGCCCAATGATCCTATTATTTGGCTGGAATACCTTTGAGCTTATAAAGCCCAACACTGGAAGGGTAAAGTCAACCCAACTGCAGCCTGGGGCAAATGGACAGCAAACCATAGAGCTCTCCATGGTCCTGTCAGTGATGCATCTCTCTCAGGTATCCACTCACCTCAGGCAGTGACAGTTGACATTTGTCTGCCCACTTGAAGATGTATTGAATCCCACTGTCTCAATCTAATAATAACAACTACCCCGTAATAATCTCATCTCTCCCTCTTAATATTAATATTAATCTCATCTACTTCTTAACATTACACAATCGCTTGTATGAATAATTTGTGAAACTGTTGGGAGAGCAATTATGAATAAGACTACATATCTATCTAATTAAGTGTTCACTATAGAGTATATGACAAGACATCCATGCAGATGGTTGCATTTTAAATGAGGGTGAAACCAAGTAAAAAAATAATAGAGCAATATGCAGAATATATGCAGGTACAAACATATATAAATTTCTGGAAGAATGACATAAGAAGCTGAAAATGGTGGATAGTTGTGTGTTCAGGCCCAGGGAATTATTATCAACATTGCCACTTTTGTGTGAGTTGATTTTATCTTTAACATGTTCTAATAAAGTTGTAAATCCTTAAAAAACGAAAATCATGCAAATATGTGAAATCTACTTTATTTTTTTAATTATTTTATTGTTGTTCAAGTACAGTTGTCTGCATTTTCCCCCACAAAATCTACTTTAAACCCAATGAGAAAGGCCAAGCTATTTTGATAACAGAGAACAGCTCATTTTTCTGTATAATCATATCAATGTTTATTAATATTTCACAGACCAGAATTCTAGGTCTTGTTCTACTACTTTCTTTTTGCATACCTCTCTTGATCTTAGTTGTCTTATCTTTGAATTGAGAAAGCTGAAGTAGATAATCCATTAGTTGCGTTTTGGTTTAGATGACCTACAAAGTCTGATTTAAAATGTACTTTATAAATAATTCTCTTTATAATATTGCTAATCATATAACCTATATTGGCAGATTATCAAAGGCGCATAGATTTCTCAAACTTTTTAGTATGTTTCAAAATGTAATTCTTAAAACACACCACAATAAAGTAATAAAATATTTCAATGAATATACTGTAAGAATTTCACAAGAAATTTTATATGCAACACAAAAGTTTAGAAAATAGTAAGGAAGTCAGTAATTTAGTGATCAGCAATTTGAAATTGTAATTTCTTAATTTGAATCTAATATATTTATCATATATGTACTACTTTTGAAGATACTGGAAAATATCATCAAAGTTACGACAGATGTAGCACTTACTTTCTAACTTTTATTGGAATTAAAAGGTCGTAGCAATAAACATTGTTCCCCTAGAAGATTCTTCAGACTTTTGGCCCTGAAGTTGCCAGTGTTTTCTCAAGTTATCTGGCAGTTCCAGGGGCCAGAAGTCCAGGGTCAAGGTGTTGGTGGGTTTGGTTCCCCTGAGGTCTCTTTCCTAAGCTTTCAGATGACTGCCTTCTCATTGTGTCCTCATGTGGTCTATCCCCTCTGCGTGTGCATCCCTGGTATCTCTCTGTGTGTCACAATTTCCATTAGGTCTCACCCTAAAAGCCTCATATTCACTTAGCTACCTCTGTACAAGCTATCTCCAAAACACAGTCACATTCTGAGGTACTGTGGGTTAGGACTTCAACATGTGAATTTTGTAGGGCGGTCTGGGGAGAGACACAATTCAGCCCATAGTAACTGGGGCAGAAAGCAGGGGTCTCAGCATTCAGTTCATTCCCCAGTTTTCAGAACATGTCTCTACCCTCAGCTCTGTTTGCTGTGCTCAGTCAAGGCCAGATATGCTTTTCACATTTTCCGGAAACTAAATCTTCAGTTTTCTGCTGGTATGGCTTTGCCGCTCAGTGTAGAAAAGGGTCTGGACATTTCTTCTTATTATTTTAATTTCTTTTAAACCAATCTTTTGACCAGTTCTCTTCTTATTAATCCCAGTTTTGTTTCCACTTCCAAAGTTACAAGTGCTAGCAATTTTTGTTTGTTCTGGTTATTATATGGTATTTAAGTGATTGTTTCTTGATTGTCTACTCTGCTGGCTTTAAGTTCAGAATCATTTAGCCTCTCAATCAAGGGCATTTTGGCCTCCTGTTTTTAGCTCCTGAAATTGTGCAGCTCTTATGTACTCTTCTATTATTTTGTCTTTGATTATTTGTTCATTTGTAAAACTCCTCCCCCTGACTGACATTCGAGTGGGCTTTCTAGATGGGATGTTTTGTATTCAACTTGCCATCCTAAGTTAGGGTTATGAAGTTTGTGAAATAGTCTACTTGAAACGAATGTTATTTATAAAATTCAGATTATAAAATATAGTTATTTTTATTTTTTAATTTTTGTAGTTGTTAAAATTCAGTCCTGAGTATAAAAGTTAGACAAAAAGCATATATTCAACTGTCAAGGAATTGGTCACTGTGTACTACAATTTTATTTAATTTCATTTTATACCAATTATAAAATAATAATACTGTGTACTATTGATAAAGTTACTACCACAGAAAAAATGTTTCAAAAACAACATTAAGTTAACAATTTTCCATCTCAAACAGTATTCAATAAATGTTTATTGAGAATACTAATAAAGGACAAAAAATTTTTATATTTAAAAAAATTTTTTTTGTGCTATCAAAATTATTTCCACAATTGGAAAGGTTAAAATTCAACAAAATTTAGTAGTTAACTGAAGAGTCAGTATATGTTATTCACAATTACATAGTCAGTTTGGTTCAATCTAGGATGTCTATGAATCATTTAGTAATCTAAATCTAGAGCTTGTTTTGATTTCTTCTAAAGTGTTTTGTAAGATTATTTTCATTAATAAATATTTGAGGTTATGATTTCAGCGCAGAAATAATGCACAGCATGATAGTACATATTTAAATCAACAAACTTCATAGATGGTGCCTTTGATTTTGAAGACATCACTTGTTCTTAACTAAAAGCTGCCTTCTTTACAAGATATATAATTCAATTTTTGAAATTTTACATGGTTAGATGGAAAATCACCAACTGTGAAAGCCTAATAATTACATGTTTCAATAGAATAAATCAAACTTTCAAAATTACCATGGCAACTTAATTCTAAAAAGATGGTTTATTTTGGACAAAACAATTTAAATGACTTTAATTATTATTAAATCATTAAATTATGTACTATAGTACATGATAATATATGCAGGTTTTATATACATATGGAGAGAGGGAGGCAGAAGGACAGAGAGACTGAAACACAGGTGATAAAAGAGATACTAGTGAAAAGTTTGTCTTGCTGTGTGCCAAGCCAGGAAAAGGGATGACAGGTAGACAAAAAGGAGCGGGTAATAGAGGTATTCCCTTAAGTAACTATATTATATGAAAACAGGACTTGGAAACTTGATGTTATTATTGACACAGAGGCATTAACGTGATGAAAGCCAAGAACTTACTGTCATTTTGTTTGAAACATCACATTGACTGCTGTATATTATTTTCAAGAAGAAAATAGTTATAGTTTTTCTTTTTAAACTCTGAAAATATATTTCACTTATTCTAATTAAAGAAGCATAATTTGAAGCTCTAGTTTAAAAATAAGCTACTTATACTTTCTAATATTATAATCAAGACAAAAGAATTTTGATACATCTGCTCCCTCTATTTTTTTCCCAAAATATGGCTCCAAGGTTTTTTAAATAAGAATTTCCACATGAAGATGAGAATGTTTATAACATATTGGAACAATTTTGTTCACTTTCCTTTTCCATCTAGATTGATTCAAGGAAATAGGTATTGGAATTTTTTTTTTAAATGCTCAGTTATTGAAGACTAGGCAAGGTCTGTTTGAGGACAAGGACAGCATTGGCTCCAGCAGTGACTTCTGAAAAGCATCCAGGAAAATGTTCAGAAATAAATGAATGGTGTGTTATGAAATCTCCCAAGATGGCTCAGTACATCATATGTTATATAACTATATATTTTCACAGCGACATTCCTGTGGCCGCATGAGCGACAGAACATTCTGGCAGTAGTGAACTCTAGTCTATGGTGTGACTGGCATTTCTGTCGCAAGAGTCATTTTTGTGCAAGGCATTTCCATTTCCATTCAATTAGGCCACTCAATGACCACTTCAAAACCTCATATAGGTCCTAAGTGACATATATGCGTTTCCTTTATTTAGATAAAGAGTATTTTCATTTTAACACAAACTTAAATCCTATATGAGACAGTATTGTAATTTGAAAACGGGTAACAGGCATACGCTATTTGTGAGTGAGCAAAGTTTCAAATCTCATGTATTGTACATGTTCCCAGACTCTGACCTCCAAGCCCAGAAGAAGCAGAACCTGTCCTGTGCCCTGTGGTTGTCACGGTTTCCTTTCGAAGCCAGTTCATGGTGGAGTATGGCCTCCTCCGTTCAGTTGCATGCACGTGCTACCATTCTAAAATGTCTTCTTGCACTCACCATCTGTTAATTCACATTCTTCATCGAATGTATTCATGCCTGGCTGCATATTTGGAAACTTTGGAAAATGACTTTCTGAGCTGATTTCCTACCTTTAGTAGTCTTGCCTTCTACACCTCGAGAGTGGGTAGATGGGAGAGTAAAAGAAGACTTCGGTAGGACAAAAATTGAATTAAATAATTCAATCGAATAAGATTAAACTGAATTTCAAAAAAATATAACAGCATGTTAATGGCTATCACAGGATGAATATCTAAAAAATTATATATGCCCTTGTTTTTGAAGATTGTGTGAATATTGAAAAGGAATCCAGAGGTCACCCTTATAACTACATTATTGATACTATTATTATTATTAGGAAATATTTTGATGATTTTTTATTGTTCAAGTACAGTTATTATGAAATATTAAATATTTTAAAATATTTTTAAGATTAATCTTTTATTTGATTCTATCAGTCTCTTATGTTTGAAAAATGGTTGGTATGGTGTAGTATGCACATGACAATTAAGAGCTTTAGAAGCTTTAATTAAAAATCTGAGTGATTATTTTAATACAGAGCTCGTGGGCCAGAGGCCATTAAAAAGGCCATCTATGATTATTTGCAGGGAAAGAGAAGCACATTGCTAAGGGGAGAAGTAGGGTGAGAAACTACAAAAATTTCCTTTCAGCATTGCAAAATTAGTACAGATTTTTTGAAAAGATATGTGTGTGTGTTTTTTTTTAATGTTTGTTTTTGTACATGAAGGGAAGAGAAATAGCTGCCAGGAAGTAAGGTTGTCATGGGAAGACAGGTGTTGAAGCTCTTCCGCTTCCTGCCTCCCTGGACTCCAGACAGTACAGCAGTGAGTGAGCGAAGGTCCTTGAAGCCCAAAATGCTCCCTGCCTAACCAGGGTCCAGGAGCTGGGCCTACCCAGGGACACTAAGATTCGAGTGGGAAGTCCTTTGAGTTCCTTGGAGGGATTTGTTTTACAAATACTATTATTATTAAAGCTATTATTACAGCTGAGGCCTGGTTTTAGCTGATGTGTTTGTGGAGGCAGCGGGTAGGCAGCACCCCACTTTACCACCCTGCTTTACACACTTAGCGTTGTCTTCACTTTCCTCCAGGCACTGAATCTCAGTTCTCGTGTTTTACTTTCCTAGCTTTCTCTAGGAGCTCACCCTCCCATTCTCACAGAAGGTCAATCCCCGTAGAGGAGGATGATCAGGCAGGAAATCTCAGAAGAACAAACAAAGTAGCAATTTCAGTAAAAATAGCTGGATTTAGCCCATGATAAGTTGTTTTTTTACAGAGTTTGCTTGACGCACACATTCATTACCCTCCGTCTCTCCCACACACTGCAGGAACCAAAGGTGTCAGCTGGCTAGGAGTTGAGATTCTCCTCCGGCATTCTTAGGATTCCTCCAGCTGTCCCTTAGCCACCTGCCTTGGGCTATGAGGTGAGCACTTATCAGTTGTATCCTGCCTTCATTTATTCACTCACATTTTGGCATGTTTGCATCTTGTACATACTCAAGGAAGCATTTTATAGAAATGTTTTCTGATTCTTTTATCTCCCTCTTTAAAAAAATTGTTTGAAATTACATTTATGATGTCCAAAATGTAATGTCCTCCCACATACATTTTAATTGTACCTTGTACCTAGGAAGACTCAGAATCCTAATTGAAGCATACATGGATATAGGAAAAAATATGCCAATCAGGAGTGGTTTCCACAAGAAATTCTGAAATGAGAAGTTCCTTCCAAAAAATTCAAGTGGACGTGGAACTCTGCCACATTCACCACACTGCAGTCGTAGAACTGGATATTTTCTAAATTTTAGACACTTTATTATCATTATGTCAAACAACACCCAGAAATATATGAGATTAGTATCCATTTCATGCGAGTTAAGCAACATGGCACAAAATAGTAGAGCGGCATTTGCATAATGAACTCAAGTGCATGACAAGAGAACTTTTAGGGGTCATCTGCCCTAGGCCAATCAGTTCAGAGATGGAGGAGCTAGAGCCCAGAAGGGTGAAGACCCTTCCCAATGCCACTTAGTTTAGAGCAGAGTAAGGACCAAAGTCAGGGTTTATGAGTCAGTGAATTTCCTGTTCACTGTTCCTTCCACTGTTACATTGTATTCGTTTTATTACTTTTGAGAAGCAGGAAAAATTTCTAAATAAAAATGCAAATTTTAATATTAAAACGACAAATTGTATTAGTTGTTTTAAAGATTTAAGAACTCTGCCCTGGCTGGTGTAGCTCAGTGGATTGAGCGCGGGCCTGCGAACCAGAGGGTCGCGGCGTGGCTTAATAGATTGAGTGCTGGCCTCCAAACCCAAAGGGTTGCTGGTTCGATTCCCAGTCAGGGCGCATGCCTGGGTTGCAAGCCAGAGCCCCAGTAGGAGGCACATGAGAGGCAACCACACATTGATGTTTCTCTCCCTCTCTTTCTCCTTCACTTCTCCTCTCTCTAAAAAGAAATAAATAAAATCTTTAAAAAATTATATAACACATTAAGTTCCATTCAACCAAAATTTCAAACCATCTTCCATTTAAGGTATATTGTATTTTTATATTTATATATTTTTTCCTGTTTCCAAAAAAGAGAGAGAACACCTACAATGAACAATATACCATTGAACCTAAAAAGAAATTAATTTGATTTTACAAAAAGTCTAAAACCTCCAAGTTCACATTTGCATTGCAGTCTGATTTCTACAGTCATTTCTACACAAAAAGGTTCTTAATCAGGATTGAACCCAAGACAGAGTAATTATTCTTCTCTTACTAGGAGATGTAGGTGGCTATAATGAAACTCTTATGACAAATAGGATAATGAATGAACATCTAGTATTTTAAAATAAATTAAGAATTGGTTGTGAAATCTGGAAAAATTACTAGATCAATGCACTGATAAACCAGAAAAATAAAAACTTTAAGAAGTTTTAAAATAACTTTAAGTTCTGATTATGAAAACTGAAGAAAATGGTATTTATAATAGCAACAAAAATGTCATTGCATCTATAATATTCCAAGCATGGCATTAGATGGTAGAAACAAAAAAGTGCATTAAAACATGTTTCTAGTCCTCAAATAATTCACATCCTAATAAGACATACCAATATACATATGCGTGCCAGTGATTACTATAAAGCTTTCCAACATAATAATGATATTGTGCATGCATTTCAAGTGGTGTGGAATGACAAAGAAATAATTAATTTCGACTCATGCTTGGGGAAGATATGGAAGACTTCTCAAAAGGAAAAAATTACAAATACTACCCCAGGGGTAAGAAGTATCATGTTCTTTAATTAAATTATTATGAATAGATAATAGATTGTGTGCTAGAGAAAGAACAGAAGATCCATTCAGTTACTTATTTAACAAAAATGTACAGAATGCATACTATATCCAGGCACTATTCTAGACAATCATAGAACAGGGAACCAGGTGTTCAAAGCCCTCCACCTTCTGAAGTGAAAGAGAAAGTCTTGAGTCTCAAACTCAATGTAAATTTTCAGTCTAGACTTGGAACTTTGAAAGTGAGTCATCAGCACATGGGTTTTCATTAAAACCAGGCAAGGAGTAATATCATCTGTGGGTGAGAGAAGAAAGCTAAAGGAGAAGAAGGATAAAATGTGAGCCTTGTGGTTCCACAACATGTGAAAGATAGGAAGAAAGACAGAGGTGCTAAGAAAGACGGAAAAGGAGGTGCAGGCCAGTGGCTCAACGGATAACGCATCTGACTACGGATCAGAAAAAGACGGAAAAGAAATGGCTAGTGAGTTGGTTCAAGAAATGGCTAGTGAGTTGGTTCAGGAAATGTGCAGGAAAAAGGAAAGCCATGCCAGTGAGGAGTTCCAGAAAACAGATGAAAAAGTGTTTCAGGAAGGAGGGAATGATTGACTGAGTCAATATCAGTGCATCCAGGGAGACAAGGACATAGAATTCTCCACTGGATTAAATAATGATGACGTTATTGGTCCTCTAAAGACTTAGTTTGTTGGTGTGTATATAATTCAACTAAAATCACATCCAGAGAGATCTTAATCTCTTAACAAGGCAGAAATTATGCAACATCAAATGATGTAGAAAATTTGGATAATTCAATGTTTAATGTTGATTTTGAGAAAAAGGCAAAGGGATTAAGCAAAGAAAGAGCACTCACTGACACAGATAACAGTATAGTAATTACAATTGGAAAAGGGGGGTGGGAGGAGGTAGAAGAGGGTAAAGGAGGATGAATGGTGATGCAAGGAGACTTGACTTGGGGGTGAACACACAATACGATATACAGATGATGTGTTACACAATTGTACACCTGATACCTGTATAATTTGATTAACCAAACATCACTCCAATAAATTCAATTTTATATTATTTTTTTAAAAAAGACAAAATTGCTGTCATTGAAAAACTGACAAGAGGGTTTTCAATGCAGTGCTGGGAAGGCTGGGTTAGTTTAAGAAGCCATGGGAGGTGGGACATTAAAGACAAAGTGTATGAAAAACAGAAACAGTGAATTTTTCTATCTTCTTCCTATGAAGGAGAACAGAGCGCAAAGGATGAGAAACAGACATGGGAGAGGCCTCGTTTCTTTTGCTTCAACCATGACTTCTGTTCCCTGTTCTTTTTTATTTCTCTGCCCCTTGCTGCATTTTTTTTTCTTGATAAATCTTCCTTGTGTAACCAACAAACCACGGACTTATCAAACAACTTGGGGGAGGGAGGAAAAGTGTTCTGTCAACGTACAGCATATTTTTTCCAAAAAAAAAAAAAAAAAAAAGTGGGATCCCAGTGTGCCCACAGCACCGAGTAGGAGAAATGACACATTGGAGCCATCTCCCACTGTCCCAACAGCAAGTTTCACGGAAGTTGGAGGGGAAAACTGCTTATGATCCAAACCACACGTCCCCTCTCCCATCCTCCCATACAAAATGCGGCTTTGCCTCAGGGAGTTTCCCCATCCGACCCTCTCAGATTTGCATCAGGTGAATGAAGTCTTTCGCCCTATTTACCTGCATTGTTTTTTTCCACTTGGCAAGAGACAGGGGAGCATTACTGGAGAGAGATTTGCCCTCCAGGAGACATATAAAGAGGAAAGCCATTCTTGTTTGTTTCTAATTAAAACAACCCTTACTGTAAAGAGGGAAAGACTCATGATGTGAAGGAAGCAGATAACTGCAGGAGAAATGTTTGTGTATCCGAAAAGAGATGAGGTCTAGTGGAAAAGTGTGAAGTAGGAAAGAGCAAGGAGAGCTTATCAATTGTTGGAGGAGGAAAGCAGAGATTTCCAGTGCAGGTCAGGAGAGGAGTTGGTCATGGGAAGATAAGGGAATTGTTTTCTGGTGGCTTCTATTTGCGCCATGAAACCAGAGAAGCCATCACATACAAAGGCAGATAGAGAAGGGGAGTGTTAGCATTATAGAGATGAGAAGGTAAGAAATAGTTTCTGTCTATCATTACTATGTGATTTATTTGATTATGATCCTGGAGTTTGGGTTTGTGAATTGCAAAGTTAGGAAACCATTTGGGAATGTGTTCTGGGGAAACATAATTTAGATTCAGATGAGAAATGACCAAAAATAGTGTTTGAATGTTATTTTATAACCAAAGAAGACATATGCTTTTTAAACAAGTGCAGACAGGATTGAATCTGTTATAAACATGCTACTGCTTTATAATAATTTTTTGACAAAAATATGTTCTTAAAACATATTTCTTTAATTTTCTCTGTAAAATAAGGATGACTATCACTGTATCTTTGAATTTATTAATTGCATATTTTTCTCATATATTCCCTTGAATGTCATTTAAAAATACAAACTTTTGGAAACAAATTAAGACCTATATTTTTCATGAAGTATGTTTCAAAACATGTCTTTGTGATCACAAAATAATAAGGCTAACTATTGATAATTTGGGAAATACATAAATTTCTAATAAAGAAAATAAACACTATACTCCTAAGACACAGATGTAATCATTTTAATAATTATAGCATATTTTATTATATAAGTATATCACCATTTATTTAATCAGTTACGTAGGTTATTTACAGAAGTATGTTGTATTTATAAAGGAATTTGCTAACGGACAATTGGAGGACTGGGAAAGGGAGCTACATAATTGCAACGTGGGTGCAAAAGCAGATACTTTTAAAACTACAGTGCATTAGACAAATAAAAGGATGTAAAATTATGACACAAGCATCCAAAGATTTTAAAAGGGTTCTTATGAGTTCTCAGAATGTAGGTCACCTCTCTACTGTCCCCGACTTTACATGACCTGGGACCAAATCAGGAATAAGCCTTGATTCTCTGTGAATCATAGCAAAATATGTATTGTATTACTTTGGGAAATTTCAGACTGAATGAAACCAGGTCAGGTGAACCGTATGGCAGTGTTTTTTAAGCTTACCGCAGGTCCTTTTATCAGTGCAGCTGGCTACTGTGGCAGGACAAGGGTTTCCGAGTCAGAAACTGCGAGTAAACTGGGCCAGAGTTTTCATATTTTTGAAGAATTTTTAAAATTAAAGCATTATATACAAAACAGAAAGAGCAAAAGTGGTTTAAAATAACATTTGGAACTACCTCCTCTATTCAAAAGTAATTACTAAAAGTAATTACTAAATTACTACAGGATCTGAAAAAACAGATGGAGGGAAAAGTGGATGCCCATCAAAATCACTTACTCTCAAGGTAACTATGTCCGTGTTTAAAATCTTAACACAAAAAACCCTAAGGTTTCCTTTATTTTTTTGCCTTACAGTGAAGTCTGATATTATTATAAAACAATCTCTTTCATTTGTGTGCCTCACCCAACTTGTCAAAATCACAAACTCATGAAATACAGAGACAGTAAAATCAACATCTGCCTGGGGAAAATGAGTTCAGAAAGAGAATCACCCAAAAGTCAAATAAAAATTTCAGTTTGATTGTATCTTGCTTCAATATCAACCTGCTGAGGAAATTAATAGCCAAAATGAAAAAAAAAATGTAGAAAGTTTGTAAAAAAGATCCATTGTTTTATTTCTTGTTTAGATAGCATCCTCCTGGGTTTAGATGCTGGACATGCACTTGGGTCTTCTCACAGGGCTGGCCTACTCAGAATGAAGTGCTTTGCTGAAGAGCACTGACCCCAGGGATTGGTCAGTCTTCGAGCGGTAAAGCGACTTGTCAAAAGATGTGCAAAAAATCAGGCAATAGAAAGAGTAGAGATTTTAGTAGACTCTGAAAGAATGCTGGAATTGAACTGAGGTTTAGCAGGAAACCAGTAGAATGACTTTCAGGAGTAGGGCAAGTCACAGGCTAAAGAGGTAGGATTTTACGCCTTGAACAAACCATGGAGATGAGCTCAACCTATAGTTCTGAAGGGGGTCCTGTGCTGGGCAGGGGAGCCCTGTAGGCATGACAGACACTCAGAAAAATGGGCTTTATAGGGAAGTTAAATATTGATAAAATTTGAGGAGTACAGATTTTACAGAATGTATCATCTTTAGAAAAGAATAATACTTGGACATTAAGAACTATTTTTGATAATTCTTTAACCAAAAGGATATTGAGTGTGAAATTTTAAAATATCTGTAAATCACTTTCTTGTAGACAACCTATAATTAGGTCTTGTTTTTCAACCCACTTTGATCATCTCTGTCTTTCAATTGGTGCATTTATACTATTGATATTCAAATAGTTATTTATATAGTTCAATTCATATTTATCATATTTGTTTTTATTTGTTGAACTTATTCTTTGTTTCCAATTGTCTTCCATTCTTTTTCTTCCTTTTGTGCTTTCGAGTGTTTTATATGCTAACATTCTCTCTCCTTTCTTAACATATGAGTTACACTCATTTTAAATTTGCAATATATGTTTACAACTAATTCAAGCCAACTTTTAAATAACACTATTCCACCTCACAGGTTGTCAGTACCTTGTAATAACAAAATAACCCTGATTTCTCAATACCATTCCTTATATCATCTCTCTCATCCATTTCACTTATACATAAGCATATATGATACAAACATAAGGGTATATAATCAAGTACATTGTTGCTATTATTATTTTCAACAAACTTCTCTGTTAAATTAAGAATTAGTAAAATAAACACTTTATTTTACCTTCATTTATTCCTTCTTCAATGCTCTTGTTTTCTTTAATTTCAGTCCCCCCCTTATGGTCTCATCTAGTGTCATGACTTTAAAGACTAGTTATATACTGATAAGAATCATATTTCTATCTCCAGCCAGAATTATTCCCCAGTCCTCCATGTTCAGATAATAAGCAACCTACTCCATGCAGATATCTAAGAGATATCTTAACCTAATTCTTTTTTTCCAACTTAACCTAATTCTTGTTTTCCCACCCCAAATGATGCACTTATTTCAACTGTTCCTTCCTTTTTAAAGTGTAACTCCATCTTTGTCATTTAAAGGCCTCTGCTCAAAAGTTAGAGAAGTTTTTTCTGACACTAGATTCATAAACTTACATCCCCCAACCCAGGTGCTGCTTCCTTTCTTTTGCTGAATTTTCACCATTTGTTAACCCTAGTTAAGGAATTAATTTTTGTTATAAGTCTTTGCTCTGTTATAATTTCTCCGCTCTGTTCCTAGGGCCTAGAAGATGTAATGGGACATGGTTTGTGGAGTGAATGATTAAGTAGAGTAGGTTCTTGGGAGCCTGGGACAGACTTCAGCATCATCTTCCACACTCAGCCACACAACCTAACATGTACTGAGTGGGGATCGGAGCTGTGTCTCTAATTATGCTTGAAAACCAATTCTTCCCTAGACAGAAGCTACCCCTTGCAGCAACCAAACCCTCAGACAGATGAGTTGGCAATTCAGCCAAGATGGCTGAATTCAGCTTGGAGAACAATGACAAATTAAATGGCCCAGCAACATCATCTTCACTTTGATATTCAAAGTATGCCTTTAAAAAATAGTTTGTTGCCTAAGGAATCTGCTGGTAGAAGATACTAGGTGATACAGCTTTCTATGTGGGGAACACTACTAAAATACCAGTAAGTCTATAGGGTGCACTATACTTATTCCTTCAGTCGGGAGTTTAGCTTTATATACAACTAAAGTCCATTACATTCCTACCTTTTATTATAGATAGCAAAATATGCCATTTTAGAGATATAAGTATTGTGATGTACCAAAGACCAAATAATAATAGATTTAAAGTATCAGCAGAGCTATTGTGGTTTTACTCTATGCTAGAAATTATAATAAACAATTCACATGTATCCATGTAGTCAAACCTCATAAAAACTCTAGTTGGCATTAACTCCTATTATAATTGTTTTACTGATAAAAGAGCTTAGACGCATGGAGGTAATACTTGCCCTAGGCACTTAGCTGGTGAAGCTGCAGGACTTGGATGAAAATCTAGGCAGCTTGGCTGCACAGTATAAACTCTTAAAGAATCCACTCCATTCTTCTTCCAGAGGAGAGGGACTGAACTTTGTTTTACTGAGCTGTGGTCTTTTTACTTTGGGTTTTATTTCCCCTACATCTAAGGGGCTGGAATTCTCTCTAGTTGTAGTGGAGAATGAAAAATGGGTCTTATTTACTTAATGATGTTAAAATTTTAAAAGAGCCTGAGATTTATGAGTCAGGGCAAGTTAAGTGTTTTACCCAGAATTAAAGAACAGAGTGAGAGAAAGAGAACCATTTGATTTATTTATTTGACATCAACCTGATCACCAATGAGCTGCACTAAATTTCACTAAGAAGTCTGCTTAAATATCAAAAAGTAATATGATAGATATAAAACACCATTTTTAATGAGAGTAATTGTTTTACATGACCTTTGTTGTGGTCTTTTGACGTATTTAAAATATTCCTCAGACTTAGAGTAATTGAGGACATGTTAAAAGTTTATCATTAAATGCCATCATCTTCCCAAGAAATATTTTTGCTAAAGAATTTTGATGCACAGTAAAATTGAACACAAATTCTAAGAAAGATAAAAGATATTTTTCTTCATGATTTTATCAGGAAAATTACCTAGATGAAAGAGTAACAACATAGAATTTTAAAATGAGTGCAATAAAGTATAATTATGCAGAGAATTAGCTCTTTTACCTGATATACATGCGGCTCGGTGCTCAGTTTGCTTAATGGTACATTAACTTGTTTGTCTTCCTCATGAAGAACAAGCATATTCTATTTATCTGTATGTACCTCTCATTAAAAGAAAAATACATTAGGAAAAATAAATTAGACCTTAATTGAAAAAAAAACTATTCCTATGTCTATAATCATCAGAAGAGGCACTAGAACACAAATAGGTAGAATACTAGAAATGTCACTGCACACTTATTTGGGAAATGTGAAGATCCCAAATAAATTTAATTTGATACACTACCATCTATTTAAAATCTTGACTGTTATCCAAAGACACAGAATGACAAACCTTCACTAATTGATATTTACTGTCGCCACTAAAACAACTAGAACTACTAAAAGCAATAACACAAAAAAATACCAACAACAAATTCCAGTCAAGATGGAGGTGTAGGTAAACCTCCTACATGCTTCACCTCCTCGAACAACTACAGAAAAAAATTACTAGACTACAAAACAAATATCACCCAGAATAGTCCACATATTGAGCTATAGGGAAGTCTGACAATTAAGGATTTAAAGAAGCCACATTCATCCAGATGGGCAGAGGGCCAGAGGGGCAGGAATGCGTGGAGGGGCTCAGAGAGGTGTAGAGGCATGTAGAGGTGTGGTGGAGTGCCATGGAGATGCCAGATGGGCAGTCCCACATCCCTGTGTCGTGGATAAGAATTGGGAGGGATACCTCAGGAGCAAGGGATCCCAGCCCCAGACCAGACCACCCAGCCCAGGGTTCCAGCACCAGGAAGGTAAGTACCCATAATTTCTGGCTATAAAAACCAGTGGCGGTTGAGGCAGAAGAAGAAACCGTGGAATTCTTAGGAAACTCCTCTTCAAGGGCATGCAATGAACTTAGGATTTTCACTCCCTCTGGAATTCATCACATGAAGGGGAACAGCGGGAAGGGTGCCAATGGCATATGGGGAGAAACTGAAGTGACTGGCACAGGGCAAGTGCCAGGAGACAACTTCCTTCCAGGCAAAATTCCAGAGAGCTGTGTTGTCAACTCTCTGAACACTCCCCCACACAGAGCCACAGAGCAGTGACACAGAGCAGTTGCCCTGCCCAGGAGATTACTCGAGACTCTGCCCCATACAAATTACAGGTGCACTTTTCTACACTAGGCCACTCTTCTAAGACAGGGAGTCAAAGGAGCTCTACCTAATACACAGAAACAAACTCAGGGAGGGTACCGAATTGAAAAGTCAAAGAAACATGGCCCAAATGAAAAAAATGGAACAAAATTTTTTAAAAAAGAACTAAACAAAATAGAGATAAGCAATTTATCAAGATGGTCAAGGAACTCATTGGGTACTTCAACGGCAAGAGAAAGACCCAGGCAGAAATGAAGTTTACATCAAGTGAAATAAAGAAAAATCTACATGGAACTAACAGTACAGGGGATGAAGCTGATAATCAAATAAACGATTTAGAACATAAGGAAGGAAAAAACATTCAATCAGAACAGCAAGAAGAAAAAAGAATTTCAAAAAAAAATTAAAAATGAAGACAGGCTAAGGAGCCTCTTAGCCAACATCAAACATACCAACATCTGAATCATAGGAAAGACAGAAGGAGAGGAGGAAGAGCAAGAAATTAAAAACTTATTTGAAAAAATAATAAAAGAAAACTTCCCTCACTTGGCAAAGGAAATAGACATACACAGAGAAACTCCCAAACAAATTGGATCCAAAGAGGACCACACAAAAGACATCATAATTAAAATGTCAAAGGTTAAAGATAAAGAATCTTAAAAGCAGCAAGAGAAAAGCAGATGGTTATCTACGAAGGAGTTCCTATAAGACTGTCAGCTGATTTCTCAAAAGAAACTAGAAGGGACTGGCAAGAAGTATTCAAAGTGATGAAAAGCAAGGACCCACAACCTAGATTACTCTATCCAACAAAGCTATCATTTAGAATTGAAGGGCAGATAAATTGCTTCCCAGATGAGGTAAAACTAAAGGAGTTCATCATCACCAAACCATTGTTATAAAATGTTAAAGAGAATTGTATAAGAAAAAGAAGTTCAAAACTATGAACATTAAAATGGCAATAAATTCACAATTATCAACAATTTAATCTAAAAAAAACAAACTAAGCAAAAAAAACAGAATGGGAACAAAATCATAGACATAGAGGTTATTTGGAGTAATTAGTTGGGAGGGGGAAGAGGGAGAATAGGTGAAAAAGTGCAGGGATTAAGAAGTACAAATCTGTAGGTACAAAATAGACAGAGGATGTTAAGAACATTATAGAAAATGAAGTAGCCAAAGAACTTACGCACATGACCCATGTACATGAACTAAGGGGGGATTGCTGGAGGGAATGGGGTACTGGGGTACTGGGGCAAACGGGGAAAGTAATAGCATAATAAATAAAATATATTTAAAAAAAAACAACAACAAAGATTGCTTAATGGGCTTTCAATTTGTCATAACACCATTCGAAAAGAATTACAGGAATATGTCCATTGCCCTTTAGGCGTTCATCATTGAATTGAGTTGAATAACAATTTACAAGCAAATAATTAAAGCTATACTACAGTATCACAATAACTCACACACGCTCTTCAGTCTTGTATCCGGACAAACCTGAATCAATTAATCTTTGTACTTATGACATTTTACTCTGAGGAAAACAAAACATGCATATTTAAGTTACACTTGATTTATAAATTCATGACAACAGAACTACCTGCATAATCTGGATTGCCCGATGGAGTGCTCAATAAATGTAGGAGTTGATAGATAATTTTTCTTGGTAGATTTCTGAATGGCTTCTGTCCCACTTTGATCCAGGCATAGCCACACTGAATTTTCCTTCCCAGAGTACCCTAGCTGAGGAAAGACTGTCTAGATTTTGAGTGATTTTGAAAAAGACCTTTCAGGGTGCTAGGAAGTAATGCGTGGAATGAGACATTAAGGGATTACCTTGTGAGAGGCCTGCTGCATGTAATTTAGGTTGCCCTGCACACTGCGGGTGGCACCTTCATGAGTTTGAAGATCACCACCTTCAGTAATTAATGCTTCTAAGACAGAAGTCTTTCAGAAAGGTTTGCTAATTTGTCTTATTTTTGATGTCAATGAAAATTATTTTGTGCAAGTTTTTGTTCTAAACAAAGGGTACTTCATATGTCTAAATTTCCTTCCCAAGTACCATTCTGTCAACACAGTCTGTCCTTGTGAATTTATCACAGAACAGTATTTGGGTAGTATGGGGTATGTGGGGGAGAAAGCAGAATGTGAATATGCATTCAGTGAAATATTTCCAGTGTTGCCTCACCTTGTCTGTAATATCCTGTCCACTCCAATGGTATTATAATCACGGAAAACAGAGAATGCAAGGATATTATTTTTGTGACATGTAATGAAGCTACATTAAATGAACCATATTTCCACACATACTTCCATACTTATCCACACTTAATAAAATACAGTAAATTTAAAAAAAAATTGAAGACACATGAAATAGCCTTTGTTTATACGAATTGGTGTCAAAAATGAATCAGCCATCAGATACCACACTTTTCCCCATATGCCTGTTTATTTATTAGACATTTTATTTTTTTCTTTTAAGAACAAATTCTCCAGACTTAGTAAGGCACAATTTTGGTAGCAAATAAAAATATTTCCTCCTTGGAACTTCTTCCTTCCTTTCCCCTATGTCTTTGTGACCTTTATACATTTGTACCTTCTATTTAAAAAATGTTCTGGATTACATTGAAGGAAAGAGAATGAAAGGGGTCAGGGATGTGGTAAATTGCTGTTTCCTTTGCTTTATTTTAAGTACAATTTCTTTCCCACTCAGATATGTTTTTACAGAGTATGATGCTTTTGTCATTTAAAAAAAACTATAAAACTAAATAACACAGACATAGGCAATGGTGAGGATGTGTCTCAGGGAGCATAGTAAGTACCAATTTGAATGCTTTGAAGGGTTTAAATTATTTTCTTATTGAATAAAATTAACTGCACATATCTACAATATAACTAAAGGTATTTGTTTTAAACTTGTAAAAAGTCCTGCCTCATTTGTAAAAGTAATGTGTGCTAGACTTCACTGCAACTTTCTTTAAATATCCACAGTTGGTTTGTATATATTGTCAGAGCACAAGACTAATTATTTCTAAAAGAAATGAAACTTTTGGAGAAGTGACAAAATAAACTTAGCGCTCCTTTTATTCAACAGAGCCATGGGTCAGGATAAAAATAAGCAAGAGAGAGGGACACACAGGACCAAAAAAGGGCGGGAAAGGGATGGAGACAGTTCCTAGTGAGCTGGGAATCTGAGCAGAAGGTTGATGGAAATCGAGGTGGGCGGATGAGGGTAGGAGAGGGTAGGAGCTAAGTGGGAAAGGAGTTCTTAAGAGCATCAGTAAGGGGGTGGGATGTTAGAAAATAACAGAAGTAAATGTGGTCACATGCAAAAGGGAGCTGGTTCTTAAATGTGGTGCACCACGTCTTTTGGACATTAAAATGTTTCTGTAGTGACAGGCATGTGCCTTGCAAGTGTCCTTGCAGACTGTCTAGAATATGCCTTAAAATGGTATATATTTTACCATTGTCGCATTACAAATTACCACAGACTTGGCCACATAAAACGAAACCTGTTCATTAGCTCAAAATCCTGTAGATCAGAAGTCTGGATGGGCTCAAGTAGGTTCCCAGATTAGGGTCTCAAAAGATTGAAATCAAAGTTTCAGCCAGACTGGATTCTCACCTAGAGGTTCTGGGGAATAGTCCACTTCAAGTCTCATTCCGATGGTTGGCAGAATTCAGTTCCTTGGGTCTGTAGGTCTGAAGCCATTTCTTGCTTGCTGGCTACCAGCTAAGGGCCACTGTTATGTCCTGGATGCCACCTGCATTCTTTCTCACATTGCCCGCTCCAGCTTCTAACCAGCAATGGCCTGTCAAGTCCTTTTCATGACTTAAATCTCTCTGGCTTCCTTTTCTGCCACCAGCCACTAATACCTTCTGCTTTCCAAGGGCTCACCTCATTAGGCCTGGCCCATC
The DNA here is from genome assembly GCA_039655065.1 of Glossophaga mutica. Classification (NCBI taxonomy): domain Eukaryota; kingdom Metazoa; phylum Chordata; class Mammalia; order Chiroptera; family Phyllostomidae; genus Glossophaga; species Glossophaga mutica. The sequence continues at coordinate 145,141,083 of CM077308.1, forward strand.
TAGATAACCTTTGTATCTAAGGAAACTGGATCAACAGACCAGTAACAGTAATCACATCTGCAAAATCCCTTTGCCCTGTGACATACATAGTCACAGGAGAAATGTCACATTGTATCACAGCAGAGGGAATGACACAAGAGCAAAGGTAATTGAGGGTCATTCTCAGAAGTCTATGGTATCCCTTCTGGAATTTGGATGAGCAGATATTTTTGGACATTTATGCTGAACTCCACAAAACGATATTTTTAAAAGTGCATTCAACACATTGATGATTCCACATAATCGAGTAAAGCTAAGTCACAGACTTCCCCTCAAAATTAAAACAAACAAAATAAAATTATAATTACTGTGAACTAACAAGTAGTGAAAGAAATAAACTTTGTTTCTAACTATGATATTTGACAAATGCAGTATCAGGGGGGAAATGACAAAAGATTCCAGGGTTTACTACTCTTTCCCATCTTTCTTGCCAAAGAAACGCTGCCTGGTAGGGGTGAAGATAAGCGCACAAATATTCCCCAATTCAGAGAACAAGTGAATGGAAAGTGTGGAGAAAGCCCAATGAAAATATGCAGGTGCTATACTTTGCTGTGTATAATGTGCACCCACATTTTTGACCCAAACTTTCAAAGAAAAAAATGTTTTAATTGTTTCATTCAATCATTTATTTATTTATATATACTTAGATACTTGTTTTTTTGCATTATAAAGGAATTTTAGCATTTACTTTTGAACATATTATGGCACAAGAAATTATATGTAACAAATAATTCTAAACACAAGAGCAGACACAAAGTATTTTAGCTACTACCCATGTATAATGTGCATCCTAACTTCCCTCAAAAATTTGGATAAAAATGTGTGCATTATACACAGCAAAATAAAGCAGTCCTGGATTTAGCAACTTGCCAGAATCAGAAAATTGCGTGGCTTGCCTTTTCTGTTTTCAGGCTGGGAAGCAAGCTAGAGGGAGGAGACCAGTTAATCCTTATTGCCAAGAGCTAATTATTCTCAGTAGTAAAAAATATATATATCTACCAAAAATAAAGGAGGAAAAAAGCATCTTATGAATAAGATCATGTCCTTGAAGGATCTGGAGGTAAGTAGAGACATATTAACTTAGCCAAGGAAAATCCTCCACTGTAGAACAATAAGAGGAATTAAGCTTTATTAATATTTAGGAATTTTTAAATAATTGTGTAACTTAAGTACTTTCCACAAAATGTAATGAATGCAGCCTTAAGAATGAGATGTTCCAGATATGTGTATAGGAGAGAGAGCAAAGAATGGCTAACCAATGTGGTTAGTCTCGTCACTTGTCCTGGAGCACATAGAACCTCGTGTGCTTAGACTGACACATTATCATTCTACAGTGGCTCTAGAAAGGTAAAGTCCAGTAGCCTAGAGTCCAGATCTCTCAACATGTTTTTCAACTTGTATTTTTCATTACTGTTTACATTCAATATTGTTTTGTATTAGTTCAGATATACAGCATAGTAGTTAGACAATCATATATTTTACAAAGTGTTCCCTCTGATATTTCCAGTACCCACCTGGTATCATACATAGTTATTACTTATTATTGACTATATTTTCTGTGCTGTACTTTACATCCCCATGACTGTTCATTACTACCAATTTGTACTTCTCCTTAATCTGTTTTTAAAATGCTAATTATTTTTCAAGTTTCATTATCTATGTTACTATTTCACTTATGATTTTTTAGGGCAATTCAACATTTATGAACTTGTATAAAGCCCTGATGTACTTTCAGTGGAAGTTGCTTATTCTCATCACTACTTCTATGAAATACAGAGTTTGGTATTTGAGTCCAGGTTTTTCTTCAAGGTCATGGTTTCGAACAAAAAAATTGAAAGCTAAGCAAAAGTGATTTTTCTTGGTTTATACCAAAAGAAGATGATGACTAATTACAAATCACACAATTGCACTAGAAAAAAAAGAAAACTAATTAATATGATATGTATTGAATCTATTTTGAATCTTTAAAGATCAAGAAATTGAAAACTTATTTGAAAAAATAATGAAGGAGAACTTCCCCAATCTGGCAAAGGAAATAGACTTCCAGGAAGTCCAGGAAGCTCAGAGAGTCCCAAAGAAGTTGGACCCAAGGAAGTATACACCAAGGCACATCATAATTACATTACCCAAGATTAAAGATAAGAAGAGAATCTTAAAAGCAGCAAGAGAAAAGGAGACAGTTACCTGCAAAGGAGTGGCCATAAGACTGTCAGCTGATTGCTCAAAAGAGACCTTACAGGCAAGAAGGGGCCAGAAAGAAGTATTCCAAGTCATGAAAGGCAAGGACCTACATCCAAGACTGCTCTATCCAGCAAAGCTATCATTTAGAATAGAAGGACAGATAAAGTGCTTGACTAGATAAGGTCAAGTTCAAGGAGTTCATCATCACCAATCCCTTATTATATGAAATGTTAAAGGGATTCACCTAAAAAAAAAAAGAACACAATTATGAACAGTAAAATGACAACAAACTCACAACTATCAACAACTGAATCTAAAAACAAACAAACAAAAAAATGAAAACAAACTAATCAAACAACTAGAAAAGGAACAGAATCACAGAAATGAAGATCACATGGAGGGTTATCAGCAGGAAGAGGGGTAGTGGGGGAAAAGGTACAAGAAATATGTAGCATGAATGGTAGGTAGAAAATAGACAGGGGGAAGTTTAGAATAGTAAAGGAAATGTAGAAGCCAAAGAACTTATATGTACAACCCATGGACATGAACTAAGTGTGGGAAGGGTTGTGCAGGGTGGAGGGGAATAAAGGGGGGAAATGGGACAACTGTTATAGCATAATCAATAAAATATATTTTTAAAAAAAGAAGATCCTATTTTTTCCTGGCTGGTATGGCTTAGTGGATTGAGCATCAGCCTGCAAACCAAAGGGTTGCCAGTTTGATTCCCAGTCAGGGCATATGCCTCTTATGCAGGTCAGGTCCCCAGCAGGTGGTGCACGAGAGGGAACCACACTTTGATGGTTCTCTCCTTCTCTCCCGCTCTTCCCCCTCTCTAAAAATAAATAAAATCTTTAAAAAAAAAAAGATCCTGCTTAATTTTAATATCTCCAATGTTTTAGTGCTTTTATAAACACTTTACAGCCCTTAAAAATAAATAGCTAAGTTGAAGAGAATGTTAGAGCCAAATAGATTATAAATGAGTTGAATTAATAATATAAATGAGCTTGAATCTTTCACCTGTGCCGGAAGACTCTAACCTTGAATCTAAACTGAAGTTGCTGAGCCACATTTCCTTGGCAAATGGAAGGACTGTGTGGGAAGCAGGAAATGAGTGAGCATCAGACCAACTTCATTTTACTTACATCACACATCTCTTTTGAAAAGTGCCAATTGCGTTCATGGGAATGATTTTTTTGACTCATCATCTTTCTGATCTAAGTGACAAATGGCGCTATGCCTGTGCAGCAGAGGCAGAGTGCTGGGCTCATCAGATGATGTAGCCGTGTCCATGTGATTCCAAGCAATTCCAATTAAAAGTGAGGAATTCAGTTTGGTGGTTCTTTTCCAAACTTGTGTCTCAAGTCTATTGCAGGAACGATAATATCCAACTTCAGTTTAGAAAAAGATTTTTTTCAAGAAATAATGTTTTTCTCTGAGGATATATATGGTATTTTGCACTCATATTAGAATTAAAAATGATCAATATATTATGTAAATGAGGACCAATAACACACACAGCATATTTTCTCTTTAGGAAAATATTACTAATATTTTGCAACATCTCTTCTCACTATTTGTGTTTCTATTTCTGCTACTGCATTCCCCAAGTATACACAAATGGTCAGTAGGAATGGTTGGTAGATAGTAGAGAAAAATAATAGTTATGCACACACAAACACAAGACAATTAGCATTCACTTCTTTCATGAATAACCACACATAGTTTATTGATGACTACACAAAGTACTTTTTAGATATTTAGAAAATTACAATGCCAAAGTTTTCTATTAATTTCTGGAGTGGTTTTATACATAAGTCATGAATAGTACTGAGGTAGCAAGGAGAGCCAACGCAGTAAAATACAATAAATTGCGTGGTCTGATGTGAATCTAAACAACCGAAATGTTGCATGGTTCTCTAATATTAGCTTCCACTTCCAAACCTGGCTTTATTTTTAAAAACGTGCTTTCAAACTTACCTTATCTTTGTGATGTCTTACTCATCTAAAAATTACCAGAAATTATTCATAGCTAGATTGAATGAATGGATTCAACATGGAAATACACTTATTTTCATGAAAGTGATGATAACAGATTATTCATTTTCCTACCAGTTTTATGGCATAAATAGCCTTGTTAACAAAGAAAATACAATAAACTTATTGCTGTACAGTCTAAGGGATTGTGATTTTTTCCTATATTGTTATATAATGCAAATCATAATCAGGATGTAATAACCATAAGGCAATAAGTTTCCTGAGACTGACAGATTAGTCATCAAAAAATTGATAATGATATTTACTGTACAGGAAAGAACACTGGACATAGTATGCCAAAAATAAGAAATTGCCATCATTTTTATATTTGCATAGATCTGAATATTCTGATGAACAATACTAATGGGAAATTAACATCTCATCATTAACAAAACTATTCTGAATTACTTTCAACTGTTACCTCCTAATTTTTCAGCTTCCAAGTTCTTGGAATTCTTTAAAGAAAATTTAACACTTCACACTTGTATGTATTTTGTCTTACTAAAAAAAAAACAACAAGGTATTCTTTGGTAGGTTGGATAATATTCAAGCAAAAAAACCAGTGTTCTAAAATGTGTTCACAGGAAACCTAAAAGCTTTATTTTTGGTAATAGGAGTCAACATGCTGTCAGTTGCCTCCTCCAGGATGCAATTACAGTCAGCACTAAATAATTTTGAGCTTCCGGCAAGAGGCTATATTCAAAAAGGTTTCCACAGACCTATAAGCAAATTCACTTCTAGAAAAAATAGCAGAGGAAAAATCCCACTTAAGCTATTTTATAACAGTTAGATCATGGTGGAAAAGTTTGTATATCAGCTGGTTTTTATTATCGAATGTTCCTTTGAGAAGCAAAAACATTAATATTAGTTTTACTTTTATAAATTGCCAAGAAATTCTTTGTCATCAATTTCAGTTTTTCGAGAAGTGAGAGCAAATTTAAAAGCCACCTGCAGTTTGTTGTAGCTTTTATAGTGTCTTACTCTTCTTACTATGTGAAATTAAATTGCAAATCATCTACGTAACTCCCAGATGCTTAAAAAATGTGTGTATCAAATAAATATCTCAAAAGAGTTATGGGAAGACTAATGTTGCTGTGGCACATTTGTGGGAACTAAGACAAGAACATAAAAATTGATTCATCAAATACCTTAAAGATTTTTAGTGCTGAAGGTGGCAATTCAACCCTCGTTTTCTGCTTAAATCCCCAAGCAAAACTGTCAGTCAAGCTAGAAGTAAAATGTATGGGGGGGGGATTATTTCAATGAATGTAAGAAAGATTGTAATTTATGACTCCAGTTGACCCTTGAACAACATGGATTTGAACTGCTTGGGTACATATACAACAGACCAGTAATTTTTTAAAAATGGAAAATCTGATGATACCACCTGTTAGCTGGTGGGAAAGTAACATAATATATTACCTTGAAAACAGTTTAGCATCATCTTGTGGAGTTATGTATGTGCAAATTCAGGACTTGGGAGGTATTTTATAGGTCATTACTTAGAAAACTTTTGAGTAAGTCTCTCAAGTGACCTGTAGAAAATATGTATGGCATCGCTGGACCCCAAATACAAAACCTCAAAAGGACTGTAAACTTAAGAATAAAATATATTTTGTTCTTTTCACACAATAATGCAAGACTATATAATAGTGAAAATGAATGCCCTGCTCAAACACCGCAGAGTATCAGCAACATATCATTGTATGTCAAAAGCAAGATATTAAGTATTAGAGTATTATTTATTCCATTAATATAAATTTCAAAAGCACACAAACTCAACAGTAAATATCTATAACATACACCGAAACTAAAATGAAAAGAAAGAAAAACATAGAAGTTGTTATCATTATACTTGAGTTGGAAGGAGATAACGTGAATATATGAAATGTCAAAATTAATAATATTCTACTATTAATGGTAGTTGCTAAAAATTATTCTTTTACTTTTATGTATTATATATGTTCTTTGGTTTGTCCTAACTCCTTTATATCTATTTAGGTCTCACAACTCTATACATAGGCACAACTATTATTTTATTTCGCAGAGGAGAAAACAGGCACAAAGATGTGAAATAACTTCATTAATGTCATTCTGCTTGTAAGATGTAAAATTGGGATTCGAACAGACAGCCCAGAACCTGAGGGTAGCCTTATAACCATTGAACTGTAGTAATTCTTTACATTAAAAACAATGTGAACAATAAGGGAAAAGTGGTGTTATACTCTGGCAACTTCTCAAATAATGATTTAAGCAAATTGGTTAATAAAAAAATGATAATACTTAGTCTGAAATAATATATTACAGTGCAGTGAGCAAAAACTCTTCTGTGATGTGCAAAATTGGTTTGATAGAGAGCACGAGACATCTCTCTTCAATGGAACCAACTGAAGATTGTTAGAAGTTTCTCATCGACCTTCTCTGGGGACTTTGGGAAAACCCTGAAAATTACAGGAACATACACACTGAAATAATTAATTCACTAGATGAATGGACATCATATTTCAAAACAATGACTGTAAGGGATGTAGCAAACTTGCGAGAATAAAAATTAGCAATAATCACTGAAGACTAGGGTCTGTCCTGTGTCAGAGCCCATGCAAGGGTAAATGGTTGTGACATGAAAGTCATTCTGTCTGATCCTACCTTCTGTTCCCTAACATCTAGTCAGGTAATCATCTTATTATACCATATAAACACACAATTACTTAATATATTGTTCAATAAGGAAATAAGCCCTTATTATAAATCAACATATATTTTTAAAGACCCTAAAATCTTTAAAATACTTTATTGAGATGAAATTCATGTAAGATAAAATTAAAATTAACCACTTTAAGTGAACAGGTCAGGGGTACTTAGTACATTCACAATGTGGAACTACCACGTCTCTAGTTTCAGAATATTTCCGTCACTCTAGAGTAAAATCTCACACACACCGAGCAGTTTCGCCCATTTTTTTCTCTTGCCCTAGCCCCTGACTACTACCATCCTGTGTTTTGTCTCTATGGATTTGCCTATTGTGGGCATTTCATCTAAATGCAACCACGCAATATGTGAATGTTTGTGTCTGGCTTCTTTCACTTACTGTAGAACTTTTGAGGTTCCTACATGTTGTAGTAGATATCAGGACTTCATTTTTTTACAGCTGAGTAATATTCTATAGTATGTATATACCACAGTTTGTTCATCCATTGCATTGATCCTTGGATTGATTAACACTTACACCATTCCCACCTTTTGGCTATTTAGAATAATGTTGCTATGAACTTGTTTGAGTAACTGTTTTCAGGAACTTTGGGTAAATATCTAGGAGTGGGATTCTAGGATTACATGGCAATTTTGTTTAACTTTAAAGGAACCAACCATTTTCCACAATGGCAGAACAATTTTATATTCCACCAACAACATATGAGATTTCCAATTTCCCTACATTTTTGCAACCTTTTCTCTACTACAGTGCCCTCTGAAATTTTGCACTCTTTAACATATGGTGATTGAAATCCTAATTGCTTGTAAAGGCAAAAACAATTAAAAAAAAAAAAAACTTAAGCTAAATCTGCTTCTACTCCAGTATTTTAGAGTTCTCATTTTGATGGTAAGTACACGTGGTAGGTAAATATGTGTTAGAACACTTCCTTTTTCTCTTTTAATGTGGTTAGCAGAGTGCTATACATGACATAAAAAGAAATGTAAAAGCCTTCAAAATAATTAAAATATTTATGCACTCTGTAGGTTGTTTCTATGACAAAAATCAAGGGGGTTTAATTAACAGCTCATTGACTGAATCAAAGTTAAATGCATCTTTCAGTTAAAGCATGGATGTTGCATTTAATGAGTCAGAGCCTACACTTGCAGAACCTAATTGCACACCAGTGATGAGTAACTATCCTTTTACAGTAGATTAACTCACCAAGCCGTGGCTGTTCAAAATAGAAAGCTATAAAGAGAAAAACAGAGAGAATTAGCAACTATGACTGAATTGATAAAGGAAACATGTCAGTCCTCCAGGGGTTGCGTGTAAATGTTTGTGAACACAGTGCCCTCCTATTTCAAGTATTTGAAACAGGTAAATAAACACACATAAAATGGTAAAAATTTCTCTGAAAATACTCAGGTACGGGGCAACTATTTAATAAGACCTCCTCTTTCGTTAACTCCTAAATCCTACTATTGAAGTCTTACCACTCGTACCCACAAGGTAAGTGACAATGGTATCTTATTAATTATGAAGGTGTGCCATCATTATCATAGTCCAAATAAATGATTTTAGAAGATTTTCTACTAGATCCAGAACTACTTTAAAGACCTGGAAGTAAACAGACTGTAATGTACTAGACAAAACCTATTGGACTCCTGCACTGTGCTGGTCACTATTTGAAATACAAATATTGTATCTTCGCTAACATTCTATGAGGCAGAGAGTATTATTATTCCACTTTTACTGTTGAAGGGAACAAATCTCAGTAAAGTTAAGTAAGTTCTACAGAGTCACATGTCTTGTAAGATGTATACCGGACTTCAAATCCAATCCATCTGACTCCAGCATCTGTGTCAATTCCAGATTGAATTGTGGGGACAGTTTAAAAATGATGCCCCCACTGCCATGACTCCATCCTGTTTTATTATTAGAACCAAGGTAATTCTATTGTTTTTCCTTATTCTAAAGCAGTATTTTATCAGTATAAAAACTAATGTAAAATGAAAAAGGAAATAATATCCAACATACCTAAGATAATCAATTTTCTTATAACTCTTCAATTCATTTGCTCATTTTCTGCCTATTTGTCTATTCTTATTATTGATTTCAGAAGATCTTAGATATGTTGGATATATAAATGTTTTATGTGTTGAAGATTTCTTCACCAAGACTACAGCTTGCCTTTTCACTCTCTTAATAGAGTCTCTTTATGAACAATCTTGATATATTAAAATTATTCATCTTAATCTCCTGATTAGATGTTTTGTTTGGTATGAGATATACTTATCCAACGTCATGAAGATATTCTTCTTTATTGTACCCCAGATTCTATATAGTTTTGCCTTACATATTCTTATTTTGTACACAAAGCATACTTTTTGCATATAATGTGAGGTAAGAGCCAAATTTCATTTTTATTATTATGGATATAAAATGCCCAGCATGATTTATTGAAAAGTATTTTCCATCCTGATTGGTGTGGCTCAGTGGATTGAGTGCCAAACTAAAGGGTCACTGGTTCGATTCCCAGTCAGGGCACATGCCTGGGTTGTGGGCCAGGTCCCCAGTAGGGGGCGTGTGAGAGGCAACCACGCACTGATGTTTCTCTCCCTCTCTTTCTCCTCCCTTCCCCTCTCTGAAAATAAATAAATAAGATCTTTAAGAAAAAAGAAAAGAAAAATATATTCCTCTGGAGTAGCACTCATTTTATACACTAAGACTCCACATGTGCTTTGGTATTTTTCTGGGCTCTCTATTTTATTCCACTCTATTTTTCCATGTTTCCATGTATATAACATTTTCTTATTTAGAAGAACATTATACTAAGTATGAGTAAACAAGCCCACTCACATTGTTCTCTAAGAACATTATGGCTACATAAAAATTTTATGACTTATTCACAATAAACTGCTCATATTTAAAGTGTGAATTTAATAACTTTGATATACATACACACCCATAAACATAATCACAAATCAAGATAATGTATATACCCATTACACAAAATAGTTTCTTTGTGCCCATTTGTTATCCCTCCATCTCTACCTTCCATCTACCCTCCATTCGCACTCAGGTAACCACTAATCTGTTCTACCAGTATGAATTAACTTGCATTTTCTAGAATTTTCTAGAATTATATCTTATACCACCTTTCCTGGCTTTGTTCACTCAGTATAATCATTTTGAGACTCAGCCATGATGTTGTGTGTATAGTTTCTTCCTTTTATTTTGTTGAGTAGTATTTAATGTCTAGCTATTCTACAATGTGCTATCCACTCATTTGTGGATGAGCATTTGTATTTCAGTTGTTTGCCTATCACAAATAAAGCTGCTATAAACATTCCAGTATAAGTTCCTTTTTATATGGATGTATATTTTCATTTCTCTTTGGTAGATACCAAGTAGTGAAATGACTGGGTAATAAATAGGGATATGTTTAACTTTGCAAAAAACTGTCAAATGCGTTTCAAAGTGGTTGTACCATTTTACATTCTCATGAGCAACGAAAGTGTGTTCCTGGATCTCCACATCCTCAGCAATGTTTGGTATAGCCAGTGTTCTTTAAGACACTCAAATTGGTGTGGAGCAGTGTCTCACTGTGGTTTTAGTTTGCATATGGCTAATGACACTGAGTATTCTTTCGTTGATTTATATGCCGTCCACACAGCTGCTTTGGTGCAGTGTCTATTCAAATACCTCATCCATTTGGGAGGGGGCACTTGTTTTCTTAGTGAACTTTGTGATTTATATATATATATATATATATATATATATATATATATTTCATATATGTTTATGAATTTATATATGAATATATATTCTTCAGACAAATCTTTATCAGATATTTTCTCCAAAGTCTGTGGCTTGCCTTTTCATTCTCTTAACAGTAGTTTTTGAGGAGGCAATTACATTGAAATATTCACCACTATAAAGTTATCATGATCATCTTTGTGCAAGACACTTTGACATCACTCTAATCATTCCCTTAATGTTTAGATAAATAAAAATTTTCTAGATGAAGGAAAGAGTTGTCTTTCAGAATTTTTATACATGTCCTCAAATTGATTTCCAGAAAGCATTATCACAATTTCCACCCCTGCAGAACATTTATAAATGTCTTTGTATCACATCCCTCATTAACATTGAACGGCACTGCCTCCAATCTTTGTTAATTTGATGACTAGGAAACACATTATTGGTACGTATTTCTCTGATTATTTATTACATCGATCAATTTTTAATATGTTTTGGGGCTCTTCTGTGAAAATTTTGCTTTGAATCCTTTCCCCTTTTTGTCTGTTAATGTATTTGTTGCTTATGGATTTGCGCTTGAGAGAAAGAGAAAAATAAAAGATGACACTGAGAAAATACTAGTATTTGTAAATGCATAAGAAAAATATCAGGGAAATTTTGCTGTCCAGGTTTGCTTGTGCCTCTTGTTAAACATCTGAGGAGAGCGCCAAGGCAGCTTTCTGATAGCCGCTTTCCGTGAGGGGAACAGGTGAAGGAAGGCGGTCGTGCCACAGGAAAACCCCCTGTAATTGTGGTGCCCATCTGCACTCGGAGTATTATTTTTCTTTAAGCATAACCCTATTTGGTACTCAAATTTGCCTATCTCAACATGCTTGTATTACCTTGCTTATATTATTCTGTTTCTTAGACTGTAAAGACATCTTTCTGCCTTTTCTGATGACAGTGCCATAAAATCCAGGCACTACTAAAGATTCTTTAGGGTTATATCAGTGTCTTTGGGGAAAGTCCTGTTTAACTGTTTCCAAATCAGTTAGCCCCCACTGCATCTTCACCCATGTTGTGCCCTAGTGAGAGCTGCCCTTTGAGAAACGGATTTCAAAAACAACCAGAGCATCTGCCGGTAAGAATTTGATTTGTGGCTCTTATTAGAAACCGCCGATGGTCTTTTCAATACATGGTCTTAATGACATTGCATATTCTTCACACAACACATATGTAACGGTCACCCTTTACATACAAGGCAATTTTCTGGGCATTGGCATAGGGCAGTAAAAACAAAAACAAAAACAAAAACCAAGAATCCATTCCTCCTGGGGCTTATGTTCTAGTACACAGGTACATGTCTCTGAATAGATGGCATATTCCTGTACCTCTCTTTGCACTGTTCCAAAAGGAAACACATCATTGAGCTGTCTAAGGAACATCTCACATTGTGTAGACCCTGTGGCTTATGTATATATTTTAAATAGTTTCAAATACCCCCTTCCACACAGAATAACAAAACAATACGTTGAAATTAATTTTGTGTCTTCTTATTAAAAAGGTTCGAGAACAGATCATTTTAAGTGTTTTATCTAATAATTGTATGCATGTAGTCTTACTGAGTAGTCACAATGAAGTTACATATATGAGGAAAAATAATGACATGGCATTAAACTGCTTGTAAATGATACCATTGAATGTTTATTGAGCATTTACCATATACCCGGTGTTTTTCTAACTCATTTACTTATATTAATGTGTGAAATAAGTACCAGGGGAAAGCAAAACACAGAGGTTTAAATAACTTACATGAGATAACCATGATTAAACAGTGAAAATGGTGGGGAAGGAGCTAATATTAGGGCTAACAGTTTTAAGCACTATGATGATTTCAAATATTTAAGAGTGTTCTAGAGTATGGTTTCAGATCAGTTTAAATTAAGCCAAAATCACAAATCACCATTCATATCCAATCTAATGTTAGAATAATTGATTAATAGAACTCTGGGACTATCAGTAAGAGGTGAAACTACATAAAATATGTGAAAATAATGTGCATATATTTCACCCAACAATTACTTTGTTTTGATCTTTTGTAAAGTGACCTTTAGTTTTTCAGATTTGTCTACATATCCTTTAAGTGCAGAGCTCTATGACTGTTTTACTTTGTGACAGCATTCCTCATGACAAATATTTCCCAGGAGGGCTGCACACCACGAGGTTTTTAGAGGCTTCTCCAAATGATTGGAACTTTGGAGGCAAAACTGCAAACTGGATACATCACCTCATCTTGGAGGACTGAGTGCAAGTGTCAGACTCCGTTGTTTCCTGTATCCAGGGCTGGTACCTGAAGGAAGGCTGTATGTGAATAATGATACTGTGGGACAAGTACAGGGGCAGGGCCAGCCAAAGGGACGATACAGACTCCTTCCGAAGCAGGTCAACAAACTTCTGCAGAGCACATGGTCCTCTAAGATTATGCTGTGAAATCAATAGTATGGCTGCTGCAACTCACTCTCCCTAACCTGGTCTTCTTATGATTTAATTTTTTTTCTTTCTACAAACCAAAGTTCTTTTATTAGTAAAAATGAGCCCCAGCACTTGCAACGTGCACGCTAGATGCTGAATTGCCATGCGGAGAAGGAAAACTACACTGTGCAATACCAATTTGTCCCTGAAAATTCACCATCCCCTGATGAAAGCTCACTGATTCCTCCTAGAACTATCTCATAACCCTCCAATTCTTGTTCTTTAATTTAAATATGTTGGTCTAACCTTAAGTATATATGATGCTTAAAACTGAGAAAAAATTGGGATAAGGGTGTCATTTGAAGAATTTGCTGAAAGCTAATGGACGGACAAGGAAAAAGACGCATATAGGATACCATAAATCTAGATCATCTTTGCAATGTGTATATTGCTCATTTCCAATCTATTGTTAACCACATGGCTTCCTCCTTCTAAGCACCTACTTCCACTAAACAGAGGCTTGTATAGCCTGCACCATGCTCAAGTTCTGGGCAACAATGTAACAGAACTCTATGCTTGCAGTTCTCTCCGCCGCTTTCCTTATTTTCCTGCAGTAGCTGATACCACAATTGACTTCCCCCTCTTGATGTGTCTCGAAGGTCTTCATAGGACAAGTACTTATCAATATAATGTGGCAACTCCAAGATTATATAAAACACTTATATTCACAGTAACTGGAGGGAAGAGTGGGAGGATGCTTGGAAAATAATGTCCCTTCCTTTTCTTTCCTTTCAATTTTTGGGCAGCCTTTCTGATCAGAATGTGGTTTGGGGGAAAAATTAGTAGAGACCATGAATGTTTTAAGCCTTTATCCATGTGCGATGATATCATAATCTGGATAAGACAGAACTTAACTGTGATATGGTGAGCCACTATTTAACCCCACGTAAACCATAGATTAAAAGAGAATTATTAAGACCTCTGAAGAAAAAGGATAGGCATGAAATAAATATTAGAATGACTAATGGAGTAAATCCCTGAGCCTGAAGCAGTCTGACAGTCCCACAGGTGGAACAGAGGGTAAAGAAGAGTCCATAACCACTGAGCCTAAGAGTGTAGTGAGTACTTAGTATATCCTTAGTATAATTTAACTACCTCTGCAACTAATAACAACCTGCTATGTGGACTAAGAACAAAATGAAGCAGCATACCACGGACTCCCAGAAATACTTGAAAGCAAAATATAAAAACAGCAAAATTAAGAACAAAATGTCTCAAATACAGACTATGAAGTGGTTAGTAAAATTATAATACACAATTTGAAAATAAACTAAGACCAGAATTCCAATCACTATTTATTATACTATTATTTATGAACATTGCAATTCATGGAAAGAATGCACAATATCTGCATTTTCATGAGCATCTGAAGAATTATTTTACAACTCAGAAAATGGCAGAAAATTGGCTAGGGGATATGATGAAAACCAAGGAGAGCTGAAGCAGCTGAGGGACAAGGAAGAGGGTAGGTTGGAATGACTCAGGGAGCCCTTAGGGCAAGACGAAAGCTCCACCTTAGTTCATTCTTGCTAATAATCTGTGAAAGTTAAATATATATATATATATATATATATATATATATATATATAGTGACTAGGAAACTGGGAAGGTTCAAAATAGTAAAACACACAGATTAGTCAATTTGGGGAGATAAAAGAAGTTGCTGTTGGTTTAATTGTTGGGTATAAAATAGAGCTAGGATTTTAATACAATTTTTTCTTCTTCAAACAATGCTGAAGAGTAGAGAGAGAAAGAGAGAGAGAAATTGGTTCTCTCTGAACCAGCAATAGAAGCTGTAGCTGTGGTTACTACATATTCTGGGTTCTAAATGCATTGGGTAGAGCACGAGGGAAAAGACACTGTCTCCCAGTTTTGTTCCTCATTTGCGCACTCACTCCCAAACCCCTGACCCCACTTCTAAGTGACCAACAAATCTTGAATCTTCAGCCTTTCCAGTTCAGCCTGCTTTTTCTTATCTTCATCGGAACTGCCAGACCTCAAACACGATCTCCCTTGTTTGGAATCTTCTCTGAGGTGATGGCATAGCATCACTCCAATGATCCCTCACCTATCTCGGAAGTTACGTTTCCAGAGACCCCCGAGATAAGTGAAAATCTGCGAAGTAGCAGCATTATATTTATTTTATTATTTATATATATTTTAAGGCTTTCTAAACCCTTCCCATACTCCTATAAACCTTTCCCACTCTCTTATTAACCTTTCTCACACTCTTATAAACACTTCATATACTCTTAAACAAACACTTTCTACACTCTTAAACCTACGTAATTTTAACAACATATAAAATTCTATATGGGTACTCACCAGCGAAGTACAGTACCGCAAAATCCCACGATATAGCAAAAACTCCATGATACAGAATTATATTCTTTAAAAAAAAAAACAAAAAAAACCCCAAAAAACCTGTGATACAGTAAAGCCGCAATAAGTGAGCTGCAATAAGTGAACCGCAATATAGTGAGGGGTGACTGCACACCTAATTCATTTGTGACTCCTAGAGAGCTCCGTTTACCTGTTGGTCAGTATAGGTCTTCTTTCCCGGTTTCTGCCCAATTATCAAGGGTTAGGTCCAGAATTTAAAATGTGACCCAGCACTTCCTTTCACCAGATGATATGGATTCTCTATCTTTTCATTAGTTTTTCAAAAACAAAAGTGAAAATCTCAAAAATATGCTACTTTAACACCAGATAATTATTTACTGTAAACTGAATGGTTATTGATGATATATTTATAAATTACTTTGAAAATTCATTATGTAGAATTAATGTTATACGTGGACATGTAGCAGGCACCAAACTGTAGAGTTACCCCTAGAACTTTGATCGTCTGTGTTGTGTGTTAGAATTTGTTAAATGGGTTCTGTGAGTACAGAGTGCATGAGGGATTTGGAAAAAAAAGTCTTCGTGCACATACATTATTGGTTTATTCTTTTTATTTTAAAGGACATAGTGACAATGAGAATATATTTAGACTTAATGGTGATATGGAAAGTCTCTGATGCTTTCCTTTTCCAGTAGAAAGAGACCGCCTCATTCCCAGCATGCAGCCCAGGGTTCCCTAATGAACATCTTTGACACATCTGTACCACACAGCAGCCTGTCCTGAGTATTAAATACATTCACCTGCCTTGGGAACACTGGCCACCCGGATCCCCAGATATCACATTCTGTGATTTTGTGTCACCACTTCCTTGTATGGTTACAAGCCACATGATTGGTGCAGCCTTTGTAACAGTAACTTAGGGGGCATCTATTTGTAAGAGTAGGGACATAACTGTGCTCGTGCATTTAAAAATGTGTTTTGGTCATGTTTCTGTGTTCTTAGATAACTGTTACTGAGTAATAAATTTTAGGAAAATGTTTGACTTATAAACACTATACAAGAGATATATAAAAATTAAATATATAAATACAAAGTATATAATATGTGTATAATTTATTTAGTTATTACATCCCTAGATCTGTGAAAAGCAATTCCATATATCATCTCATTTTATGCCCATTAAAACACTGTGAGAAAAGGGGTTACTGAGGCACAGAAAGATTAAACAATTTGCTCAAAGTCACACAATTTATGCAAAAGTCACTACTCTATGTATTGAATGTGTCAGCAAAGATGGGTGCTAACAAGTGGGGTCTGCAGCAGAATTTCTTCACAACACCCAAACTGACAGTTGACATGCACCTCTCAATAGTACAGCACATGACCCAGACATCATCCAATGAACTGAATTGGGAGGCCCACGCTCTGATGGGAAGTGGTCTAGTGTAGGGCTCTCTCTGGTGTTCGAAGCTACTAGCCTCTCTGTAAGCAAGAACACAGTGTTCTGATAGGCAATTACCAATAATTCTGGCAATTCAGTGGCTGTATATTTTCCAGAGTCATAAGGAGACTAGTTGTATTTGATGAATTCTCCATAATTTGCTTCCTCAAAGTTTTATAGTGACAGGTCAAAATAAACCCTACTCAAAACAAATTAAAATATCAAAAGCCCAGACTAATTAATTCATTATGAATATAGGATGCTATTCTAGAAATTGTAGAAGCTATTTCAGTCTGAACACCATACTATTTTGTTGGCAAGAAATAATACTACATTAGTATTCACATTAGAGAAAGAACTCACTGTATGGTCTTCTGATTTTTATCACAGTGATATAAACTATGTCTCATCACATTAGAAGCATTTACTCAAGGTCCTTCAGAAACTATGATCTGTTTGAAATGGTTGAAGGGATCTTTCCAAACCTCTGAAATGAAAAGTGTTCTAGGTAAGGATTTACCAGTCTGAATTCATCATAAGTGGATAACTGCATTTACTCCATTTACTTAAAGAGTTACCAAAAGTTTCTAATATAAATTAGACTGCAACAGTATTCAGTAAAAGTAATAAATCAGTATTTCTTATTTCAGAAGAGAAAAATTTTGGCTAAACAGGTTTGGAGCCCACAGTCTGTCTTTCCTTTCCTTTCCTTTCCTTTCCTTTCCTTTCCTTTCCTTTCCTTTCCTTTCCTTTCCTTTCCTTTCCTTTCCTTCTTTCTTTTCTTTCTTTCTTTCTTTTTCTGATTTTTAAAAAGTATATTTTCATTTTTAATTTAATCTTTATTATTTTTATTTCCATTACCATTTAGTCCCCTTATACCTCCTCCCCCGCAGCAATCACCCTGCTGTTGTCCATGTCCATTAGTCCTTTTCCCTTTCTCTCAGTCCCTCCACACCCTAACCTCTCCAACCCCAGATATTTGTTGTCCTGTTCTCCAGCTATGAGTCTATCTCTGTTTTGCCTGTTGGTTGGGTTTGTTCATTAGATTCCACATAAGAGTGAAATAACATGGTATTTTTCTTTTTCTGACTGCCTTATTTCTCTTAGCATAATATTCTCCAGATCCATCCATACTGTAACAGAGGGTAAAATTTTCTTTTTTATGGCCAAGTAGTATTCCATTATGTAAATGTCCCATCGTTGTTTTATCTGTTTATCTACTGAGGGACACTTGGGATGCTTCCAAGACTTGGCAATTGTAAATATCACCGCAATGAACATAGGGGTGCTTACGTTCTTTAGAAATAGTGTTTTGGGTTCCTTTGGATATATTCCCAGGAGTGGGATAACTGGGCTGAAAGACAGATCCATTTTTAATCTTTTGAAATATCTCCATACTGCTTTCCATAGTGGCTGCACCAGTCTCCATTCCCACCAACAGTGCAAAAAGGGTTCCCCTTTATCCACATCCTCACCAGCACTTGTTTATTGATTCATTGATGATGGCCATTCTGACAGGTGTGAGATGATATCTCATTGTGGTTATAATTTGTATTTCTCTGATGATTAATGACATTGAGCTTTTTTTCATATGTCTGTTGGCCATTTCTATGTCCTCTTTGGAGAAATGTCTATTCAGACCCTTTGCCCATTTTTTAAATTGGGTTGTTTGTTTTTTTTGGTGTTTAGATTTATAAGTTCTTTATACATTTTGATATTAACCCCCCATCAGCTGTATTGGCAAATATGTTCTCTCATTCTGTGAGTCGTATTGTAGATCATTTCCTTTGCTGTGCAAAATCTTTTTAGTTTGATGTAGTCCCATTTGTTTATTTTTTTTCCTTTTTCCCCCCTTTCCTGGGGAGATATATCCAATAAAATGTTGCTATGAGCAATGTCTAAGACTTTGCTGCCTATGTTTTCTTCTAGGATTTTTATGGTTTTGGGTCTAACATTTAGGTCTTTGATCCATTTTGAATTTATTCTTGTGTGAGGTATAAGAAGGTGGTCTAGTTTCATTTTTCTGCATGTATCTGTCCAGTTTTCCCTGCACCATTTATTGAATTAACTATCTTTAGCCCATTGTATGTTACTTCCTCTGTTGAATATTAAATGACTGTAAAGGTATGGGTTTACTTGTGGACTTGCTATTCTGTTCCATTGATTTATGTATCTGTTTTTATGCCTGTACCATACTGTTTTGATTACTATGGCCTTATAGTATAGTTTGATATTAGGTAGTGTGATTCCTCCAACTTTGTTCTTTCTTAGGATCACTGTTGCTGTGTGGGGCCTTTTGTGGTTCCATATAAATTTTTGAAATATTTATTTTCTTCTGTGAAATATATCATTGAAACCTTGATAGTAATTGCATTGACTCTATAAATTGCTTTGGGTAGCATGGACATTTTAATGATGTTAATTCTTCCTATCCATGAACACCGTATGTGCTTCTGCTTATTTGTATCTTCTTCAATTTCTTTCTTCTGTGTCTTGTAATTTTCTGCGTACAGGTCTTTTACAGCCTTGTTTAGGTTTATTCCTATGTATTTTATTCTTTTTGAAGCAATGGTGAATGAAATTGTTTTCTTAACTTCCCTTTCTGTTAGTTTGTTATTGGCATATAAAATGCAATTGATTTCTGGATATTAATTTTGTATCTGCTACTTTACTGAATTCATTTATCAATTCTAGTAGTTTCTTAGGGAATCTTTGGTTTTTCTGTGTATAGTATCATGTCATCTGCAAATAATCCATTCCCTTGTAGTTTTTGCCTATGGAGAATGATGTTGGCAGGGGGGTTGTCATATATGGCCTTCATTATGTTTAGGTATGTTCCCTCTATTCCCACTTTGCTGAGATTTTTTATCATAAATGGATGCTGGATTTTATCTAAAGTTTTTTCTGCATCTAATGATGTGATCATGTGGTTTTTATCTTTCATTTTGCTTATGTGGTGAATCACATTTATTGATTTGCCAGTGTTGTACCATCCTTGCATTCCTGGAATAAATTCCACTTGATCATGATATATGATCTTTTTGATGCATTGCTGTATTATATTGCTGTATTATATATATGTGTGTGTGTGTATATATATATACACACACACACACATATATATAATGTGTGTGTATATATACATATATAATATATAAAATTATATATATATATAATATATAATTATATATGTATAGATCCCTCTCTTTTTTTCTTGATGAGTCTGGAATTACACTGCCTCACCATGTGGAGCTGCTGATTGCAGCTTGAGGCCATATTAATGATTAGTTTAATAACTAAGACAGATCTCTGGGAGCTCTATGAGACTTCAGCCGATCCTCCCCAGGGCCTGGTGCTGATAAAGCCAGCCTTTGAGCACAGCCTGGTTCTTTCTTCACAAAAAAAAAAACCAGGCATAGCAGAGGGAACCACACATTGTGGACTGTAGATACTTCCAAATAGGTTCACCTGGGCCAGTCACAAGCAGCATCTGACAAAGGCCTACACCAGAGTCTTTGCAGATCTACCTAATACATAGAAGCAAATACAAAGAAACATCCAAAGTGGGAAAAGAAAGAAACAGATCCCAAATGAAAGAACAAGTGATTCTCTAGAAGAAGAGCTAGATTTTTATGGAGGCAAGCAATTTATCAGATAGAGAGTTGAGAATAATGATTATAAGAATACTCAACAGCATGAAAAAAGAAATAGAAATCATATAAAATGACCAGTCAGAAACAAAGAATGCAATATCTGAAATAAATAATACACTGTAAGGAATAAACAGTAGGTTAGATGAAGCATAGGATCAAATTAGTGATTTGGAAGGCAAGGTAGAAAAAAACACCCAGTCAGAGCAGCAAAAAGAAAAAAAAGAATTTTAAAAAATGAGGAGAGCTTAAGAAACATTTTGGACAACATGAAGTGCAATTACATCCACATAATGGGAATATCAAAAGAACGGAAAGTGAGCAAGGGATTGAGAACTATTTGAAAAAATAATGACCGAAAACTTCCTTAATCTGGTGAAAAAAAAAAAAAGACACACAAATTCAGGAAGCTCTAAGAGTCCCAGATAAGTTGGATCCACAGAGGCCTACACTGAGACACATCATAATTAAAATGACAAGGCTTAAAAACAAGCAGAGAATCCTAAAAGCTTCAAGAGAAAAGCAGGTAGTTACATATATGAAAGCACCAATTAGACTGTCATCTGATTTCTCAACAGAAACATTTCAGGCCAGAAGAGGGTAGAGTGAACTATTCAAGGTGATGAAAAACAAGGACCTACAACCAAGGCTACTTTACCTCGTAAGGCTGGCATTTAAAATTGAAGAAGAAATAAGGAGCTTTCCAGACAAGAAAAAGCTAAGGGAGTTTGTTAATACCAAACCAATATTGCAACAAATGTTAATGGGTTTGCTTTAAGAAGAAGAAGAAGGGAAAGGAAAAAAAAAAAAAAAAACAGAAGAAAATAGTCTAACAATAAAATGGCACTAAATATGTATCTACCAATAATGACCTTAAATGTAAATGGATTAAATGCTCCAAACAAAAGACAGGGTAGCTGAATGGATGAGAAAACACGACCCATATATATGCTGCCTCCAACAGACACATCTCAGATCAAAAGATTCACACAGACTAAAAGTAAAGGGACGGAAACAGACATTTCATGCAAATGGAAAGGAAGAATAAAGCTAGGGTAGCAGTACTTATATCCAACAAAATAGACTTTAAAACCAAGGCTATAGTGAGAGACAAAGGACATTACTTAATGATAAAAGGAGCAATCCAACAAGAGGATATAACCATAAACATTTATGTACCCAACATAGAAGCACCCAAGTATGTGAAGCAATCTTGATGGACATAAAGGGAGAGATGGACAGTAACACACTCATAGTTGGGGATTTTAACACCCCATTGACTTCAGTGAATAGATCTTCCAGACAGAAAATCAAGGAGACAGTGTTTAATGACACACTAGTTCAAATGGATATAATTGATATTTTCAGAGTATTTTACCCCAAAGCAGCAGAATATACATACTTTTCAAGTGCACATGGAATGTTTTCTAGAATACACATGTTAAGGCATGAAACAATTCTCAATAAATTTAAGAAGATTGAAATCATGTCAAGCATCTTCTCTGATGACACTGCTATAAAACCAGAAATCTATCACAAGAGGAACACTGAAAAATGTGCAAAGATGTGGAAGGTAAATAACATGTTATTAAACAATGAACAGGTCAACAATGAGATCAAGGAAGAAATTAAAAGATACCTTGAAATGAATGAAAATGAGGACTTGGCCATCCAAAATCTGTAGGATACTAGGAAAGCAGTCTTAAGAGGGAGATTCATAGCATTACAGGCCTTTCTCAAAAAATAAGAAAAAGCTCAAACAAACAATCTAACTTCACACTTTAAGGAACTTGGAAAAGAACAACAAACAAAGCCCAAAATGAGTAAAAGGAAGGAAATAATAAAGACCAGAGCAGAAATAAATGAAATAGAGTCTAAAAAATAGATGCAAAAGATCAATGAATCCAAGAGCTGGCTCTTTGAAAATATTAACAAGGAACCCAAAGCATTTACCCAGTCAAGTACACTGTCTCTTAATAAGTGAAAATGTTATATATGTATGTTTATGTGAAATGAATACATTAAACTGACTAAATCATTTCATTCTAGCTAATGTAATGCAAGTGTCAATTATTTATATTCATATTTGTAGGTGCTCTGCTTTGTTCTAAAAATGGAATAGGAGAATGAAATGAGGTGGAATCTTAAAAAGTAAAATAAAATAATGTATCTCAAAGATTTACAATCTAAGGAAAATATATATACTAGAAACGACCATCTTAAAATTTCAGAGGATGAGAAAATAAAGACTGTTTTCCAACAATTCATTTTACACATGACTAAACTGAGGCTAGATTTTTTCAGAAAAATTTTTGAATGACATGGAGTTAAATTTTGCCAATCATCTTTTCTATAAAACACTACCTGTAGTGAATAATGCAGCAATCCTTACAAGACAGCCCATTACAAATACTCTTTGTCATTTCAACTGGAAGTGTTATAAGAATTTAAAGGAGAGATTAGTATGGCAAAATGGGACTTGGGCAAGCTCTTGAAGGGCAGGAATAACTTGAATGGAGAGACAGAGAATGACATCTCAGGTGTGCAAGTGCAACTGATCAAAGGTGGGTTGGAAGATTGTTGATTTACGTTATTGGAGCAATAATTTGTACTGAAGAAATGAGACTGAAGAGGTACAGAAGATGTGCCTCTCAGTACAAGAGAGGATTTTCAAAGCTTAGTTATGGATTTCTTAAAATAATAAAAAAACAGATTGTTAATTTTCTAGCAGGTATAAATGGCAGTTAAATTTGCTATCCAGTTACACAGTCTTTTTATTTTCCCTAACTTTTTTCCTTTCAAACATTCTATTCTTGTATCGCTATTCCTTCCAGATTATTTTTCCTTTCCTTCATGGAGAATTGTTGTTTCTGAGGATATTTTTATGCATTAAAAATATGTAATTTTCACCTTGGCTGGTGTAGCTCAGTGGATTGAGCTCAGGCCTGTGAACCAAAGGGTCACGGTTTCGATTCCCAGTCAGGGCAAATGCTTGGGTTGTGAGCCAGGTCCCCAGTAGTGGGTTCATGGGAGGCAACCATACATTGATGTTTCTCTCCATCTCTTTCTCTCTCCCTTCCCTTCTCTCTAAAAATAAATAAAGTCTTTTAACAAATATGTAGTTTTCACTTTCCAGTAAGAAAACCAAAAGTTTAAACAGCCACTCTTTAGGTGACAAGTTTGAAACTTTCCTTTTAAACCTTTACCAATTGCAAATCAGTGAAATGGTAGGTACATCAGAACACCAGAATGCTCCAATTGTAGCTACATTAGGCACTTTCATGGTAGGAACTCTGCACGGTGACTTTTCAAATAAATTTGCCTGGAGCTTCCAGGCTCCAGGGGAGCTACTTCAAACAGAGCAGCTACATTTTTATTTATTTTATATTGAAATCCTCGATAAGTATGTACTTGGAAAAATGCTTTGAACACTAGCTCATTATTATTCGGCCCTAAGTTCAATAGTGCCTGTCATCTAGGTTTTGTTTTTTTAAATGTATCAAATATGGGCTCAGACTTTCAGTTATATCTTCAGCTGAGGAGCATATGTTTAGGACCAGCTTGTAAAACAAGCTAGATTTCATCAATTTGAAGTGTTTGTTAAAAGAATAGAAAAATGACCCTGAAAAGCTAAGTCACATGTTAGAGCCATGCTGAAGACATGTATTAGTAGGCTGCAAATAAGTTCATTTATCAGAATTCTGCTAGTACTCAATCCCCACTTTGAATATTAAATATTATGTATGCATGTAAAATTTCTGGCTTAAACACTAGAAAAATAAAAATTAAGCATTGAATTTCAAAAGAAGTAGATGGAAGCAGTTGAGTTCAGTGAAAAGCACAGCCGATCAAAAAATCCAGGAGAGAAAAAAGAAAGAAGTCAAATAGAAGTAAGAAGAAAAAGAAGGATAGTAAAAAATAAGATTAAAAAATAACCCAGTATCTTTATCCTAACAAATTAATGCAGTATACACTTCAATAGAAAAAAATTGTCAGACTAAATTTTTTCTGATATATATGAAGTTTATGAATTATATTAAAATAATTTTAAAGCTATAAAGTGGCAAAATATTACATTGCAATTATAAATTTTAAAATGCAATAGCATGATGAGATTTTATTATCCTTCTTTCAGTAATTACAGACAAAGCAATCGGGAAAATGCATAATATTTTAACTCTATGATTAGCAAATATGACCTATAGGCACATATAATATCTTGCACCAGACAGTTAGCAAATATTATTTTTTAAGCATACAGACAAATAAATAAATATTGGCTACATTCTAAGCCTTAACACAAATATCAACATTTTTCAAACACTAGTATCATATGAACCATTTTCAACAATAACGTGAGATATCAGTAATAAAAATATAAAGAAGGAAACTATGCATTTGGAAAATTTTAAATACACTTTAAATGATAAGCCAAAGAACAAATCATATTAGTAATTACAAAATAACATAACTAAATAATAATAAAGTATTACATCTCAATGCTTCTTTTTGTGTATGCTATTGATCATGCTATTACAGTTGTCCCATTTTTTTCTCCCATTTATCTCCTTCTGCACTTCTTATCTGCATCTAGAATTATACAGAGAAAACACTTAAAGACTGCATAACACAGATTAATTATAAAAGGTAAAAAGCTGAAAATTAATAAGCCGGAATGTTAGATACCAAAAGGGGGTGTAACCACAGAAATTGAAAAATAATGAAAATTGATGTTTATGACTATATGTTAATAACTTAGGAGAAACACATATTTCAAGAAGAATTATGTTATAAAAACTGACAAAAGAAGAAAATGGAAAACCTCAAAACACCATAATCTTTAATAATAACTAATATGTTTATAACACAGAGAAACTCTCACATATGTCCTTCAGCAGACACCTCTCACCCCACCCCCCAAAATATGTATGCATAGGTAACACTGTGGTAGCAAAAAATGATAAACAACTCAAATGCCTATTAATAGAAGATAGATGTAAAAATAATGACATACATATGCATACATGTATATAGCAGTAGAAATGAATGAACTATGTCTTTCCTAATCTACATAGATGAATCAAATAAATGAAAAGTTGAGCAAGACAGCAACTCATAGACTACCCATGCCGTATGGTTTTGGTATAGCCCAAGTTTTAAAAGTGCCATGATAAAGCACATTATTTTAGAATGGATACACATTTGGTAAAACTATAAGGAGAAACTAGGAGCTAACAATACAAAATTGTCCCTGAGAAAGAGAGAGGGAAGGGGAGAGAAACAGAGGGTTTAGGTTTAATTGGTGATGTTTTATTTCTCAAGTTTTGTACATGGGTAATGGTACACAGATATTTATGTTAGTACTAGTATTTTAAAGTGTGCTATCATATGCTATAACTAGTTTCTGTGTATGATTTATTGCATTATACCAACAAATTCAGTTTCTTACAACTTTGAAGGTGATTGACACACATTTACTAAACTTCCTTTTTTTAATCTAATCCTTCTTCATTTTCAGTCCCATAGCAGCCCCATTTCTTAAAGGCCACTCTGACACCAACTTAATAACTGATCCTACCCCAGCCCAGCCACCTCCACGACAAGAGTAAAAAAAAGCATGTGGCTCTTTGCATGTATATCTTTGTACTCCCAAAGTGCACTGCACACCTCTCTATCTTGATACTTATATCTTAATGTCCTAAATATTGATGTATGTACCTTTCTTTCCTGCAACATTGTGATCTAATTGCTCATGGAAAGTGTGCTTTAATTTACAGTTCTGTCTCTAGACACCTATCGGATTGCCTGGCACATAACCAATGCTCCATAAATGGGTTTCCTGATAGATGATCAGATGGATGGATGGATTGTGATGGATGGATGGGTGGAGAAATGAGAGAATCTATGAATGGTTTTTACCTTTTAGTGCATTGTTTTATTTGGTTTAAATTTGTTTTGGATAATAAATATAGTTTCCACCACCGTATCTATCTCTTGCAGTACTGTATCAGTTGATCAAGATGTTTATTATGCAGTAGAGTAGAACATTCTATAAAGGAATAAAAAGACAGTAATTTAAAAAACTGCATAGTGAGTACAAATTTCAGAATTAATTTTTCATAGGGACTTTATTGGGGTGAAATCACTGTCTTCAGGAAAGCCATGTTTCACTAAATTCAGTGAAGAATACCTTTTATATATAAACACCTTTTTAAAATTTTCATCATTGTCTAGCTCATATATTTGAAAAATGCCTCTCTTCCTTTAATATTTACAAATCACCCTCCCTGGAAATCTTGAGATTAATGCAGAAGTTATATCCTAAACCTAATTGGTAGAAACTACTTTACTTTTCTGGTACATATCCATCCAACATTGTTTTACTTATCTCTTTGTATATGAAAGCTTTGAAGACTGTAAAAGAGAGTGATTTGGCCAAATCAAAACATAATTTAATTGTAGGAAAAAGAACAGAAAGTTGGAAAAAGGCGTACAACCTTATTATAGTAGTAATAATGATTATAACCAACACATTAAAATTTTAATATGCTTAGTGAGACAATAAGTTATAGCCTTTATTTTCATTTTCTCATTGAAATTTTACAGTAAATTAATCTCACTGATAAGGAAACTGGTCTCAAAGTTTAAGTCCTTTTCCCAAAAATACACATCAAGAAGAGAATTTTAAATCAAACTCTCTGACCCTACCTTTATTTCTGTGTCTGAATATTCTTTTTGGTTTACAACAATGTTTTTCTTTCTTTTTTTTCTTTTTTGAAATTTCAGTTTCAATATTCAAAACAATATTTTACCTCAAAATCTATTCAAATTCAATCTTCTTTTCATTTGATAAGTTGTCATTTAGTGATATGAACATAGGACTAAAGCAAACAGTGATAAGTAGCAAATTTTAGTTAAAATTATACCTTGAATTTACTAGCTGAGCTCTTTCCTGATTTTTTGTGTAAATTTTTTCTTCTGTCCCAGGCTTTGATCTGTTTCTGCACTTGCTGATCTGTTGTCCAGGAGAAAGACATGATTCTATAAACCATCCTAAGTCAGCCCAATATAACCATGAATTTATATTTTTCTTAAGACTGCTCAGAAATTTTTCAAATTTTATCAATGGCCCAAGTAGACCAGACTGATGATCATAATTTCTCAGAGATTACCTAATGAAATATTTATCTTTCCTAAATATTCTTATTGTAAGGATATACACCTAGTATATTATTTTTGTTAGCGACATGGTAATGTTATTTAGATTCAGTTTCTCATTAACTTGTTCAACAGAAATGTACTGATAGCCTACTGTGTGTGAGACAATATTAAAACTCACTGAGTATACAAGCAGTGAGAAACCAGGTATAGTCCCCACCCTTTTTGAACTTAGATTCTGGAATATTGATTGTGAGGAAAACAGCAACTGCAGTAAGAACAGCCAGCATTTACTGAGCGTTCGCTAAGATCCAGAACCATGTTAAATGCTTTGAGTGCATTGTCTGACAGTTCTCGCAATTGCTCTGCTAAATAGGTAAAAACATGCATTTCAGAAATAGGAAACGGAGATCCAGACACTTTTGTTGACCTTCCAGAGTCACCCAGAGAACAAGGAATGGAGCTGGAATTCAACCCAGATTTTATCTGCTTCCACACTCACATTGGTAACCACTGCTCTGTGAAGTCTACCTGTGTTAATATAGCCTTTAAAAATAAGCAAAATTGTTTTCTATGAGTGAGTGCTTTTTGAGAGAGAAAAACAATAGAGATATATATCAAATTAGATATGTGCATCTGATCTTTTCATAAAAATGATAAAAAAAACTAAATTGAGCAATTTTTCCCACCAAATAATGATAGGAGCTGTTACAAAAATTATTAATATTTACAGAAGTATTTTTGCCAAACAATGAATGATTCTGGGGGATTTATAAAATAACATTTGCTGTAACATTTTAATGCAATTATTTTTATATAATCAAAATATTTATTTTTCTTCTTTTTTACCCACTCAATAAAACTTAATTTTAGTACTCAAATGCCTGACTTTGAAGCAATATATCTTCACATTTGTTTCCTAGAATTGAATGTAATGAATACATAAAGTATTCTGAAATATTTTTTCTCTAAGAAGTCTTCAAAATGAATTTGAAGACTTGATTCCGTACCCCCTTAATTTTTATTACTCACTGAGAATCAAATGTGTGCAATATGAAGCTAATTAATTAAATTTTATTAAACCACAAGCAAGTCTTTATTAAGTATCTTTACTTAGCTTTATTATACATTCACTCTTTTCCAGGCATTGTAGTAAAGAGTAAGGATATAAAGATAAATAAATTCACACACTCTATTTTAATAAAGAAAACTAATGGGACAATAAACTGCTAATAAATCAGAGTACAATTTAGTAAAGACTGTCCATGGAGATATGTAGTAGAAATCATGATAGTATTCAGAAAAAGACCAAGTGTACCTATCAGCAGTCAAGTGGGATAGTGGGGAAAGCATCCCAAAAGTACGGCTGGACCTGGACTTGATCTACAGTTAAGAATTTGCAAAGTTGACCAAAGTTAGAAGACTATTTGATAAAAAAGGTAGAGCAGAGGCAAAGTCCCAGGGATGTCAATGAGCAAATCTAGGAAACTGCCAGTCACTCCACAGCACCAAGGACTACAGGACATGAGGTGGGAATGACACTGTGTGCTGAGATTAGAAAGGTCATACCAACCTCTGACTCTGTTTTAATTGTTTTCTGGAGTAACTACTAAAATAAGAAAAACAAGAGCCTGCTTGATTGCATGTACTTCTAAATTTGGGGTTTATGAGGGGAGGAGAAGAACAAGGGAGACGGGGAGGAGCTTTTCTTCTAAAAATAGCATTTACAAATTCAGATGCAGTTGGGTGCCCAGTACAGCGACGGCACAGATCTAGGTCCAATATCGTTTCTTTTCAGTTTGGTGAATTAAATGCAAGACACATAGTCTTGTTGCTACCAGTTGTGTGTATTGGAGGTGAGGGAAGGTGGGAAGCAGGATCTAACGCTTGCAACCAGAAACATTTTTGATTTAACAGTAATCATTCAGGTGCCTAAAGAGTTGTGATTCAAGGTGTATTGCAATGCTTTGCCAGCCCTAGACATAGAAAGAGTTATTCATTTAAAAGTGTTCTTTGGTCTTATTTCTATTAAGTAACCAAAATCCTAGAGCTCAAGTGAAATTTAAGACCCCTTGAATGTGAATAGTTGGTACATCTGAGTGCTCCAAAAATCGCTGAAGAGCAAATTTGCTACTCTGTGAAGAGTAAAGTAAATACTCTGTGTGCAGAGTTGGCTGAATTCTAACTAGATGAAATAAGTTTAATGAGGTACTCAATGACTGGCTTGGGATCTGGAAGACCTATACTGATGATTGCCCTGAAAAGTGACTCATGCATCACAACATGCAGTCTACACAATGCTTTGCTATGCATTTTCCTACTCAGTTCTCATAAGCATTCTATGGGGTAAGCATAACCGCTCGGTTCCCACAGTCAAGGAAATGAGTTCAGAGGGGCTGCTCTGTCCAAGGTCACATAGTAACAAGAGGCACAGTCTGGTCTCAAAGGCAAGTGTTGTGTTTCCAAACCCAGGTTTCATATCGCTAACTCTAAATCCCTGACCAGATCCCATAGAGTTATTAAAGTTTTCTACCTCAAATATATTAAGTACTCAGCGAAAGTTCTGCGGGTCCTGGGTGGCTGAGGGAGACTTTGCTTAGGAGGAAATGTTGTACCAGAAACTATGCAGACACATTAGCAGAGGCCAATGCAGCTGAGTAATCCAGCGGAGCATCAGGGCTTGAGAGGACCCGAGGACACATTATGTTAAGAGAAAGTCTGGTAACAAATATCATGGGATTTGTGGACAGCGAATGCCAGCAAGCCATGTCCGTATTGAGGGATCTTTAACACGAATCACTGAGATGCGGAAATACAGTTTTGTTTAATGAAGAGCAGTTTTCGGTGTGCTGATTGTTCTTTTCATGAATACAGACTATGGACCAGGGGTTTTGCAAGGACAGAATTGGTATGAACTGATGGAAAGAAGCCATGGAGCGTGTTCTCCAGTGTCCATGTGGGACTGGGGCTGAGAGAACTGGGACACCCTGCAAACTACATGCTGTCCCTCGGCCGTTTCTATTCTGAGCTACATGAAAATGCAAACCCATGCATGGCAAAATGCTTTGCTAGCTGAGCGTTTTATTTCCATCATGTTAGGGCTATGCATATGATATAACTTTCACTTAAATATTAAATTAAAATTGAAATGCTCTTTATCTCACAGATTCTCTTTCAAAACCATATGCATTAACATTTCCTTTCATTTCTTCCTGACTGGGTTTATAACAAATCCTTTAGCAGTGAAATAGCTTTCCTTGATAAGGGTTCTCAGACTTGCCCTTTGAAAGGAAATTTTCTATTTCCCTGAGAAAAGTATTCCTGTGTTATCTTCTTTTTTTCTTCTGCTTTCAGAAATTTCTAATTGGACAATTTCATTGAAGTATCAGCTAAATTAACACCTATGTTTGTGAAATATATTAGTATTTAAGTGTGTCCCTGCAGGGTTATTTTTTTTACTTTAATTGTTGTTCATTTACAATTGTCCCCCTTTGCCCCCACACTGCTCTCCCCTGCCCTGCCCACTCCCCTCACAATTCAGTCCTCCCTGACCGTTGTCCTTGTCCATGGATCCATTACAGTTTTATCAAAGGTTTTCAGAGTGTCTTTGAACAATGCACAGCTTTCGGTGTACTTCTTACAGAGTAAAATGTTTCTTGTATCCTATTTCCTATTTCCCAGTCTTTTAGGGTCCCCTATTAAATTATTTGATGGCAGTAAAAATCTCAAATATTATATCAGCTTATTGAGTATGAGAATTTTTAAAAAAATGATTTGCTTGGATGACAAAAGATGCATTATGAATATTTAAAAGAAATGAAAAATGGTTGAAGGCCTACTTCACACACACTTCCTTGCCTTATTTAATTAATTAAATGATTCAATCTAAATTTTTAAAATGTTTCTCATTACAATGGGAATTTATAATGAGCTCGGAGAACTGAAGTGTTTTCCCCAAATAATTAAAAAAAAATGACAATGTGGAATTAAAACCCACATGTATGTAATCTCAACATTCCTACCATGCCTATTATTCTATGCTAATTTTGAAAATTCAGATATGATCCCTGTCTTTCACATATGATGTGATGATCTTTGTGAGGACTGTTTTGTCTCCATGACATAATTTTCCTAAACCACTTTATTGAGGTGTGATTGACATTTTAAAAGCTGTACATATTTAATGCATACAACTTGATGAGTTTGGAGTTATATTGGTGAAACCATTTCCAGACATGGTGACTTTTTTATTGAATTGCAGAAATATGAGAAAGTAAAGAGAAGACTTGAAAATATCCAGATAATCTTAAATTCCACCCCGCCCCCCACCCCCAGAAGAGACTGGCTGGGTGTCTATGCTACTCGTGCAATTATGGCGTGTTAATTGGTATCCTGAGTAAGTCAATGGATAAGTTTTGCTTGATCAACGACTTTTGGGCTGATTTTGACAAGAGAACCTAATGAGCATTTACTGAACACCTACTATAATTTCATTTATACAACACATAACTGTGTACCTCTACAACGTTAGGTTATTCAATTCTCAAATCACTCTACATGCAAGCAAACAAGTTTTTAGATATAAAAAACTTTAGGTATTAAAGTCCACATTCTTCTTAATAACTATGTTGTGTGAATACCTCCTAATGATTGGTCCTAGTAAGTGGAACATTGTATAATCAATTGAATAGTAAAATGTCAATGAAATCTAATGATTGTTTTTATTTGACCCTTATGATGCATACAGCATAGTATTTAAGAACCAAATCTGAGCTCAATTTACCATTCCATTCCTGTCTGTGTAATTTCAGAATACTTTATTGATCTGAGCCTCAGTTTCCTCAGCTGTACAACAATAAAATAATCCCCTACTCCACAGGGAATAATGATTAAATGAGTAATGCATATGCAATGTTTTCACAGATTCTGTAGAAGAAGAGACAATTGTATATATTTGTATAGGTAGGAGATCAGGAAATCAAAATCAATTTTCTAGGCTCAATATGAAATGAACACATTTGCTGAGAAAGAATATGTAGATTACTGAAAACCAACAGAAGTGTGAAGAGAAAAATGATTTTTTCTTTATGCTATGAAAATAACATATTAATACAAAAAATAATTTGAAAATCCCTTTAATGAACAAAGCATGAAATAGCTAAGGTAAGAATATCTGCCAAAACTTGCCTCTTAGAATAATAAGCCCCTGAGGGGCGACCTGGTCAGAAGAGTAACTTGGGAATTCGGTTCCACAGCACAGAGCATCATAGCAGAAGGTGGGAAAGAAGTGATGACAAGCATACCCCATTTCTGTCTTCCACCATGACTCCTAACATGGGAAGTCAACTGCAAACGATGCAGGGTAGAAAGAGAAAGAAGAAACCACCTTGCATCACTGTGACTGAGCAGACATAAATACTAAGGTATCCTGAGAAATCCAGGTGAGACTTGCTACAAGCATGCTGAACTAGCATCTATGGTATCTGCTCCTGCTGGAGGAAAGACTCAGGAATGCTGGCCTCCAAGACAGGAGACACAACATATCTACTTTCTACTTGGAAAATGTCTGAGACAGCACTCTCAATCGGAAGCTATTGACTATTTCTGCCCATTGCTTATAAAGATGAGACAAGAATTCAATTGGCTCTATTCACACTTGAAGAAAGTTCATGAAGAATTAATTACAAAAGAGCTACATACCAAGTCGATGTAAAGCAAACAGGAGAAAAGGAACATGGCAAGCAAAAGGCAACTGCTGGTAGAGACCAGGAAAGAATTTAAGGTAGCAATGAAGTCATTATAGAAATGAACAATAAAGACATTGTGTGTAACAAGACAGTGAAAAGGAAAAAAAGGATAATAGTGATTATGATCAACACTTCCAAAGAATTTGATGAACTATACAATGGAGTAAGTAGTCAAAGGTAAAGAAAAAGTAGAGAAGTAATAATAATAATAGTAATTAAAATAATACAGGAAATATGTGAGAATAACAAAAGAATAAAAAGAACCCAAAAGCTCTTCTATAGATTAGTTAAATAAATTATGCTACACCATACAATAGAACAATGTAAGGAAATTTCCAACACCTAACTTCTAGTAAAATAAACAAGATATAGGAGAATATATTAAATAAAACTCCCCTTTGTGTAAAACCACTGCAGACCATTTTGCTTCTCCTGAGCGGAATGAGTGTTTAGAAAACATGGTAAGCAGAGGGAGTTATGTTTCACTCAATGGACCTTTGCACTTGTAGAAAAACATTTGTTTTACCATATATAAATATATATGCCTTATTTATAAATTTAAAATTTTTTAAAAAGACAGAAATCAACTTTCCCCCAAACCAGCTAATTAATAAGAAAAATGTACAGATAATGTCTTGTGGAATTGCGCACCTGAAACCTGTATAATTTTAACCAGTGTCACCCCAATAATTTCAATAAAAAGGAAAAAAATTACATCCCTTGCAAAAAAAGAAAAGTTGAAGAGTAAATAAATTAAGAACCAAAGAGCAAAAGATAAAAAGCAAAGACTGCACGAAATTAAAATACATACAAGAGTGCCTTGGTTACTCCTTTGGTTTCATTTTTAATTTTTTATGTTTAAATGTTTTAAATATATTTTGCTTTTTATTTTGTTTCCTCTTCTTTTAAATATTTCTTCTTTCTTAATATTGTGTGTTCATGCCATGTCAAGTTTTCTTCCATCACCATATACCATTTGGTGACTCTCCAAATTACACCTCTAGCCTCTACTTTCTGAATTTCCCCGAACTCCAGATTTTTTATAGCCAACTTGACATTTCATTTGCATTTCTAAGAGACAGCTTTAATTTTACACGACAAATGTGCCCTTTTCCTAGTCTTTGGCATCACCCATAAAATGCACCACTATTTACTCATTTGCCCAAGCCAACATCCTAGGATTTATCCTTAAAATATGCCGACTCATTCCCTCACTTCGCCACACACTCGTGCTCACTCTTCCCCTAAAGTACACACCGGTTCTGTTCAGATCTGTCCGGACCACTGCCACTCCGCCCCAGATGCTCGCCATCCTCTCCTGACCTCTCTTGACTGACTCCGCTTTGTCCATTCTCTCTCCTCTGTCGTTGTTCATTGTCGAAGCACCGCCATCCTGCTACCATAACAAACTCCTGATTGATTTCGCCTTTGTTTATAGTCTACTCTCCACATGTGGCCAGAGTGATAACTTTCAAATGAAAATAAGATCACGTAATTTACCTCCTTAAAACCCTCAAGGACCTCACAGCATGCTTAAAAATAAAATCCAAGCTCCCCACCGGACACTCAAAGCCCTCTCCAAGACTGACTGCCTCACTGACATTCTCTCTCCTTCCCCTTCCCTTCCCTTACTCCAGCCCATCCACTTGCAGCCTTGATTTTGCTCCTTGAAGCTGCTG
Organism: Glossophaga mutica; assembly: GCA_039655065.1. NCBI lineage: Eukaryota > Metazoa > Chordata > Mammalia > Chiroptera > Phyllostomidae > Glossophaga > Glossophaga mutica. The sequence continues at coordinate 145,176,321 of CM077308.1, forward strand.
AGCGTGGGTTTGCCTCAGCTTATTTGCATGAGATGTGTTTTTGTCCTGAAACGCTCTGCCCTCACGCCACCTCTCAGAGAGGTTTTCCCTGACCACCCGTCTAATGACACGCCATCCCATCCACCGTCACACTGCCTGGTTCCATTTCCTTTATTGACCTTACACAACTATCTGATTTTTTTTTTTTTTTTTGCTTTTGCTTTGAACCTAGGAACAAGAACAAACATCACCTAGAAAAAGTAGACTCTGTTTTTGTTGAATACATAAATGAATTCCTTTTGTATTTTTAAAATGTTAATGAGTCTAAATATAGTTCTATGGGCACAAAAAATAGCTCAAGAAACAAACAAAACACAAAAGCTTGTGGTTGGTCCTGGGAAATTAGATGGCAAGAAGGTGAACTGGCTCTTTTAATTTATATGCTTTGAAACTAATTTAACTTCTGCAATGGAAATTATATATTTTTTTCTTATTTAACAAATGCATGAAGGCTTTACAAGTAGTAAGCCCTTCTCTGGGGGATGGGGGCGGAATCCACAGATTACTGGATAGGAGATATAAGAATTGGAACTGGTTTAAGTAAAAATGAGTAGAATGCAATAAAATCATTGTTAATGGCCATATTTGATTCTAACCTCATCCCTCTTTCCTTTATGCTATAAGCTTTAGATAAAATTTAGTTGCTGAGCCATATTCATTTTCTGTATAAAACTAGATTTGTGAGATTTTAAACCAAGATACAGAGAGGTTACATTTTAATACCAGAATAGCTTTTATAACAATATGAATTTCGCTAGGTTATGTTAAGTGCTATTGATATGCACACACTGGATAAGAATATCTCTCAGGAGGTGATGTTTCGGATTTCTTCTTAACAGTCAATGGAAACCCCTTTGATAAAGTAAGAGATAACATGACCAGGGCCGTGTTAGACAAAGTGCCTTTATGTGTTATCCAGGTAATGTCCGAAAGTTCATAAGAAATTGTTACATTTTAACATCAATATCCAATTTTTAAAAAATATTGTGGGATGTTACAATCCCAACATAACCACACAGTAAAGATGGAGAAAATAAAATATTACACGTTGTTTGTAAGTAGTTAGATGTTTATGACAGTTGCTACTTTTGTGATGACTAACATAGGTGATGACTAACTGTGATTTACAAACAGAAAACCTGAGTCCTTCTCAGAGAGAGAAGCTACAGGCTCTTGGAACTACCGTCCTGTGCCACTAATGATGGGATACTTCTGAGGAACGTGTCCTTAGGTGAGTTACTTGTGCGAACATCACAGAGTGCACTTACACAGACCTACATGGTACAGTCTACTGCACGCAGTCAGCTAAGAACATCCAAACCTGTAGAGAATTTTTATGAAAGCTTATTTCAGCCAAACAGCAGATACACCCGGAAGCAAGATTTCAATAGACTAAGATAAATGCTTCTGAGAGTACTGATATGCAGTTTCTTTTCCATTTGAGATTAAGGAAGGAACCCAAGGAAAATTACCCAAAGGTGGAGGAAAACAAGGCAGGAAGTGGATTGCAGGATAGTCAGATCTGGAGAGTGGTCAGGTGTGGATGGGATTCCAGGTGCTTTGACGGAGGTGTTAAAAGGGGAAGTCTGAAAAGAGGCATTTCAAGGCATGTTAACCTGGATGCACAGACAGAGTGGACCGCTGGCTTGGGGCAAAGATAAGCTTTTACTAAAAGAGTCATCATGGGACAGTGACTACCCACCACAACCTGCCCTGTTAGGAATTTATGATCAGATTACCTTGTGACATGACTTTCAGCAGAACCCCTTTCTCTTCTGTGAATTCCGAAAAGAAAGATTCATTTGCTATGAACCCTGGAAGGAATTTATCCAATGAGATGGACTCGCCATGGTCACTCAGCGGCCCAAATGTTATTATAATAAGATCTTAGTGGCCATTTGCTAATGAGGGCTTCTCATGTATTCTATATACCAGGAAGAACTTCAGACTGAACTCTTGGCTTCCCACACTATGCTACTATGCCACTCTGCTTCACCATCTGAGTCAACCACTGCAGAGAAACCCTGGTTTCCTCTTTTCCACCAATGGACTGAGACCTGCCCTATCCAGTCAGAATGGCACAATTTGGGTGCCTCATTTACAAGAACTGGACCTAATTGAGAACCTGGGCAAAAACTTCCACCGTAGAAGACGGCCTCCCCTTCGTCTCAGTGGGACACAATGTAGATTACTACCTGAATTTGTGTCTCCCAAGCTGTAGCTCCTTTTTGCTCAAATATGAACATTTTATTCTTTATTATTCTAAAATCAATTTTTGGTTTACAGCACCATGGGAGGAGAGATGGGCATTTATCTGGATGACTATAAATGACAAAGTATAGTAGAGACTGCCATCAGCTCAAACTGTATCTTCGCAAGAATTTTAAAATAGCATTTCTTCCTTCATTTGTTTTACTTCTATTGGGCAGGAGAACTATTATAGTAAACAGACAAAGCCACAATACGTGCAATTAGAACAATGCTCCAACCTGTGCATAATACTCAGTGTCTTTGTAATTTAGGAACATTTGGCAGAAGCTATCAGGGGATATACCAGCTCCGAATTAGAAGATATTTCTAACATAGTATTTAACAGTCAGGATGAACTGTTTCATTAAGTTCCAAGTCCCCTATCACTGGAAGAATTGAAACCTTGGAATAATTAAACTCACATATTAAGTGGAAGTTATGGATAAGATTTTAAACATAAATGGTAGTTAGGCGAGGTAATCTTTAAGGATTTTTTCAATCCTAGAATTCAATGTTCTATTTCAAAAAGATTTAATGAAACTTTAACAAAACATACACAATAAATCTGCTCCTATATATGCAGGAAGGTATCAGTCATACCTTTAAGAGAAAAAATAAATCTAGCTTCTTTCTTTCCTTGAAGAATGATTTCTTAATGCCCTGTATTTATAAATCACTTGTGTTACCCTTCACGCACATGGTTCCTCTGGTTCCTGAAAACAATGAGAAAAGAAGGGCTGGCGTTGGTTCATCCATGCTGAGGCGAGAAAGCAAAGGTCAGAGCAGCGGTTTCACACGATGTTTCACAAAGGAAAGTTGAACAGAGTCAAACTCAGATCTTTTATGTCCTGTCCTTGCTCTTTCTGTGTACTCTTCTTCCTCTAGAGAGTTTTAATTTTAATTCTGGCTTTCTAATTTGCCAAGGCAAAAATGGAAATCTAATAAGCCATGTAATTATCATTATGTGAAAAAAAAAGAAGTTTGACAGGACATCAAGTGAGACAAACATTTTCACTACTACTGTAATTTCTTTGTTTGCTTGTTTGTTGACTCTGTTTCCTGCTAGAATGTAAGATTAATTAGGAAAAGGAGTCTGCCTCCCTTGTTAGCTACTTTCCACCATCTAGGCTCTCAAATATTAGCTGTGTGAATGAATACTTTAAATAATTAATTGTGTGGTCCGTATCCAATAAACCTTAGATAAAATATAAGAAAGTAAATGAACAGATTTATATGTAAGCCCACCTTAAATATATAATCAGAAGAGCGTGGGTTTATGAAATGCTACAAATAGGACAGGCTAAATCTCAAGATTAAATATGTGTAGACCAGATAATCAGATGATTGACTGCATAATGCCTTTTAATGGGCTGTTTGAACAGTGTACACAAATGGATTTTTGCACAGTCAAAAGTGAATTTCAGCCCAAATCCTTGGTCCATTATTATTTCCATTGGGAATCATCTTTTCTTTCCCCTACTCCGTGTGATTATTTTCCTGATATTTTCACTAACAGAACAGGAGAAGGAGTGTCAATCCTGATTGAATTAAAAAGATAAAAAAGATTTTTACCTGCTGGTTGTATTAAATAATTCACAGATAAGAAGAAAAATAATATGCAAATAGCTCCAAATAGGATAGGACACAGTGGCTAAACAGGAGAATCAAGTACCTACTACCAAACAGTACATTTTAAATGGGACCTAGCATCAATGCCAAAGTGAAAAAGAGAAGGCTTTGGTTCATTCTTCTTCACATGTGATCAAGTCTTTTTTCATTTGGTTCAGTGAGGAGATTTTGTTGATTTTATTTTTAAAAAGTATTTTTATTGAGACTTTGCTTTTCTAGAGCAGTGTTGGATTCTCAGCAAAACTGAGCGGAAGATACAGAGATTTCCCATTTATCCCCTGGCCCCACACATGCATACCCTCTTCTATTATTAAGATCCCCTTCTAAAGTGGCACCTTTGTTACACATGGTCAGCCTTCATGGACACATCTTCATCATCCAAAATCCATATTTATATTACGTTCAGTCTTGGTGTTGTCTTGTATGTTCTATGGCTTTGGGGTAACATGTAATGACATAAATTCATCAATATGGTATCATACAGAGATTTCACTGCTCCTCAAATCCTCTGTGCTTCACCTATTTATCCCTTTCTCTCCCCAACCCTTGACAACTAACTGATCCCTTTTTTAATTGTATTTGTCCATTACCATTCATCTCCCCTATACTCTCTTCCACCTCTACAACCCCCTTCCCCTGTTGCAATCACCATAGTGTTGTCCATATCCATGAGTTCTTCTGTTTTTTTGCTCAGTCCCTTACTCTCTAATTCCACCTGCCCAGAATTGTCAGCCAGCTCTCTATCTATGAGTCTATTTTACTTGTTAGTTCAGTTTGTTCATTAGATTCTACATCATATGAGTGATGTAGAAATCTAATGAGTGAAATCATATGGTAATTGTCTTTCTTGACTGGTTTATTTCACTTAGTATAATGTTCTCCATGTCCACCCATGATGTCACAAAGGGTAAAATCTTCTCTTTTATGACTAGTATTCCATTGCATAAATATACCATCGCTTTCTTTATCCACTCATCTATTGATGGATACTTAGGCTGCCTCCAAATCATGGCTATTGTAAATAATGCTGCAATGAACATAGGAGTGTATATATTTTTTTGAATTTTTTTTTTTTTGCAATGAACATAGGAGTGTATATATTTCTTTGGATAAATTCACAGAAGTGGAATTGCTGAGTCATAAGGCAGTTTCATTTTTAATTTTTTGAGGTAACTGCATGCTGCTTTCCACAGTGGCTGCACCAGTCTGCATTGCCACCAAGAGTGTATGACTGTTCCCTTTTCTTCACATCCTTGCCAGCACTCATTGTTTGTTGATATGTTGATGATTGCCATTCTGAGAGGTGTGAGGTGGTAACTCATTGTGGTTTTAATTTACATTCCTCTGATGATTAGTAATGTTGAACATCTTTTCATATGTCTATTGACCATGTATGTCCTCTTTGGAAAAGTGTTTATTCATGTTCTTTGCCCCCTTTTTTTTAAATTGGGTTGCTTGTTTTTCTGGTATTGGGTTTTAAAATTTCTTTTTTAAATATTGTATATTAATACCTTATCAGATATATCAGCAAATATGTTCTCCCATTCAGTGGGCCACCACTATTATTCAACATAGTACTGGAAGTCCTAGACACAGCAATAAGACAACAAGAAGAAATAGAAGTCATCCAAAGTGGAAAGAAAGAAGTAAAACTGTCATTATTTGCAGATGCATGATACGATGTATAGAGAACCCCAAAGATTCCACAAAAAACTATTGGAACTGATAAATGAATTCAGTAAAGTAGCAGGATACAAAATTAATAACAAGAAATCAGTTGCATTTTTATATATCAATAATGAACTAACAGAAAGGAAAATAAAGAAAATAATGCCATTCACAATTGCTTCAAAAAGAATAAAATACCTAGCAATAAATTTAACCAGAAATGTAAAAGGCCTGCACTCTGAAAAATATAAGACATTGAAGAAGATATAAATAAGTGGACACATATACCATGTTCATGGATAGGAAGAATTAGCATCATTAAAATATCCATACTACCCAAAGCAGTCTACAGAGTCAACACAATTCCTATCAAGATATCAATGGCATATTTTACAAAGCTAGAACAAATATTCCAAAAATTTATATAAAACAACAAAAGACCCTAAATAGCAACAGTGGTCTTGAAAAAGAAGAACGAAGGTGGAGGAATCACATTACCTAATGTCAAATTATACTACAAGGCCATAGTAATCAAAAGAGTATGGTACTGGCATAAAAACAGACATACAAGGGGGAAGCTCTCAAAAACTGGAATTATCTTCTGGAGGGCAGGCAACTTGTAATACAGGCTTCCCCTGCTAGGTGAGTATTCTAGGAACCCATCTGTATCAGTGTACCAGCTGGCATTGTTGTGAGAAGCTTCATTTGGCTTTGGTGAATGTTTTTTGAAGCCTCTTTCAGTACATTTGCCCATTTCATGATGGGTGATTTATAAGCACACCTGCCCACACCACACTGAGTGTTCAGGAGTTTTTGACCAAAAGCAGTATGACTCCCATGCCCACCCTCCCTGTTCATCCGATCTCACTTCAAGGGAATTTTACTTTTGCTTCCTCAAATGAAAAAAGTCCTCAAAGGGAAACAGTTTGCCAATGTAGAAGAGGTGAAACAAAAAATGGCGGCACTAAAAGGAATGAAAATTGATGCGTTCAAAAACTGTTTTGAGCAGTAGAACAAAGTCTCAATAGGTGTATTGCATCAAATGGAGAGTACTTTGAAAGTGACTGAAGTTTAAACATGTAAGAATAAATATACACTTTTTCATAAATAAATTCTGGGTTTTTGGTGTCTCCCCCTTGTATAGTTCAGTAAAACAGAATATAGAGCCAAGAAATAAATTAGCATCTGTATAATAATTAACATTTGACAAAGAAAGCAAAACCATACAATAGGCTAAAGATAGTTTATTCAATAAAGGGTGTTGGGAAAATTGGACAGATATATGCCGAAAAATGAAATTAGACCACCTTCTTACACCACACACAAGAGTAAACTCAAAATGAATTAAAGATTTAAATGTTAGACCCAAACCATAAAAATTCTAGAAGAAAACATAGGCAGTAAGATTTTTTCTTCAGTTTGCTAAGGGTTTTTTTATTATGGCAAGATACTGGATTTTATCAAACAGTTTTTGGAAATCATTAAGAAAAGAGTATTTTTTCCTCCTTAAATGTATGAATGTGGGGAATGGCCCTACATATTTTCCAATGTTGAGTCCACTCTTCGACTGGCTGGATAAAACTTCTCTGGTCATGACACATGCTTTAAATACATGACTGAATTCAGTTTTCCTTATTTTAGGATATTTGCATAAAATTCTGCAAATGAATTTGCCTTTAATTTTCCCTCATCATACTCCCTGCCCTGGTTTTGACATCAAGGTTATCTGAGCCTTATAAAATGACTTGGGAAGCATGCATTGTTTTAGTCTCTAGATTCAGTTTATACAAGATTAGAATTGTTCATAGAACTTTCTTGTAAAAATGTTTAGGTCTTTTTGGATTCTTGGTAAATACGTTTTTAACAACTGACTGAATCTCTTCAATAGTTATAGACCTTTTTGATTTCCTATTTCTTTTTTAAGTATATTTTATTGATTATGCTGTTGCAGTTGTTCTATTTTTTCTCCACTTTATTCCCTGCTGCCCTGCACCCCACTTCCCACCAGCATTTCCCCTCCCTTAGTTCATGTCCATGGGCATACATATAAGTTCTTTGGCTTCTCCATTTCCTGTACTTTTCTTAACCTCCCCCTGTCTATTTTCTACCTACCATTTATGCTACTTATTCTCTGTACCTTTTCCCCCTCTCTCCCCACTGATACCCCTCCATGTGATCTCCATTTCTGTGACTCTGTTCCTGTTCTAGTTGTTTGCACAGCTTTTGTTGTTGTTGTTTTTTTTTTTTTGTTCAATTGTAAGACTTAGGCATTTCTTGTAGAAGCATTTTGTTCTGATATATCTTCTCAGGAAAGAGAAACAAAAGAAAAGGTAAAGAAATGGGCCTACGTCAAACTAAAATGTTTTTGCTCAGCAAAGGAAATCATCAACAGAATGTAAAGACAACTCACTGATCTTTTTAATGTCTTCACCATTCTGCCTTTTCCAGAATGTCACATAGTTGGAATCATACAGGATGACTTCTTTCACTTAGTGATATTAATTCAAGCTTCCTTTGTGTTTTCCCACAGATTGATAGCTCATTTATTTTTATCAATGGATGATATTCCAGTGTCTGGATGTACCAGTTTATTTTTCCATTTACCTACTGAAGGACATCTTGGTTGCTTCCGGGTTGTGACAATTCAAAATAAAAGTGCTATAAACATTCGAATGCAGGCTTTATGTGGATACTGTTTTCTAATCCTTTGGGTAAATATTAAGGAGCATGATGGCTGGATCATATAGTACGAGTATGTTTAGTTTCATTAGAAACTGCCAAATTGTGTTCCAAAGTGGCTGTACCATTTTGCATTCCCACTGGCAGTGAATGAACACGTCTGATGTTCCACATCCTCGGCAACATTTGATGTTGTCAGTGTTCCAGAATTTTACATTCTAATAGTTACGCAGTGGCATCTTGTTGCTTATTGAAATACATTTCTGTGATGACATATCATGTAGAGCATCATTTCATATGTTGTTTGATGTCTGTGTACTTTCTTTGGTGGTGCACCTGTTAAAGTCTTTGGTCTATTTTTTTTAATCAGGTTTTTTGTTTTCTGATTATTGAACTTTAATAGGTCTTTGTATATTTTGGATTAACAGGCCTTTATCAGATGTCTCTTTTGCAAATATTAACTCCCAAACTGTGGCTTGTCTTCCAAATCTCTTAACGTTATCTTTTGCAAAGTAGATGTTTGTGATTTTAATGAAGTGCATTTTATCAATTATTTGCTTAATGCACTATGGTTTTGATGTTGTATGTAAAACACCATTGCCATTCTCAAGGTCATACAGCTTTTCAATTTTTTTTCCAGAAAATATCTAGAAAGAGTTTTCGTTTTAGAATTAAAGTGGTGATTTTGTTATCTTGTGAAAAAATATTGATGTTGAAATAAAAGTCTTATAGATTGGTACTATTATTTTTCTTGATGGAAATTAAAGCACTATCAAGAAAATACAGTAAGCTTTCACTTCAGTTATATTCACTCCTTTAAAATTGTTATCTATCTTGTGGTATCTGTCTCTGATGTGTAAGTATTACTAAAATATTTTCCTAATTGATGCCATTAAATAAAGAGGGTGCTGTTTTGAGAAAACATTTAAACATTTTAAATGTTTTATCTGATATTTAAAATGATAAAGATAAAACTAAAAAATTTTAAAAGTCAGTAGGAGAGAGAAGTCATGGCAAAGGAGAGAGAATATCAATTGTAATAAGATGTTAACTATTTTTAAAAAGATAAGACAGAAAGAAGCTAGGTATACATTATTTGGAAACAATTGATGTCATCAGGAAACAGGTATTCATTATATCAAGACACATAATCATTGATATTCTGACTATAGTTAATGCAAACCTATTGAATTCTGTTTCTGGTGCCACAAAACATCAAGTTAAATTGATTGTGTGTTGGAGCGAGAGAGTGAAGCAGGGAAAGGAGGCTGGCAGAGCCTCAGTGATATAGCAACAGTTTAAAAACAGAGAAGCCTGGGTTCTAAAAATAGTAAAGCAATATTGCTGAAGGGAGCGGTGTTGAGGGGAGTCGGTAGAGAACTGACAAGAAGACAAAATGCAGGTGCAGGAGAGAGGAAGATTCAAAGAAATTCTACAACTTCTGAGAAGAGAGTGGTTTGGTGGCTCTATCTGTCACTTGGGGCAACAGGGTGGATTTGGCTGCTGTCAAAGGAGAAGCCCCTCCCTTTCTCTCTGCTCTGTGATGTCTCAAACTCATCAGAGGGTAGCCATTCTTTCAGTAGGAATATGTTTTATTTATAGCCCTCTTAACTCATTTTTCCCTTCTTTTGGCTTTTCATTGTTATCTCTGATCTTTAATACTGAAGACTGCAACAGAATTGCTGCTTGGCTATTTTGGCACAAATGCACCTGGGAATATTAAGAACCATATAATACCGCTATGTAGTGTTTTATGTCAAAAATGTGTTGCTACAAGGCAATCAGTGTTCCAGGAAGAAATATAAAAATATGGAGAAAAGTTGTTTGTGTAACGTTGAAAGCCTTGAAAGCTGTCTTAGCTTTTATAATAGTCACAGCAAACATTTGTGCAGTGTTTACAATGGGCCAGATATCATTCCATATATGAACTCATTCAGTTCTCACATGGTAGACACTTTTATTTTGCCCAGTTTACAAATGAGGCCAGTCTACACTAGACCTCAAGACCCAGAAGGTGGAGGGTCTTGATTTCCAGGAAGAAACAAACTGATTTCTTTGCATTGGCAGTACTGGAGCTCATGGTAGTTTGGGTGTAAAAGAAAATCAAACATTCAACAGCAGAAAAGAATTTTTGAAAGTCAAAAAAGGGTCATTATATTTCTTATATGTGAGTTACCTAGTCATGTTCAGAAAAGTAATTCTAACTTAGTTTAAATTTTTTTCTCATTTTGACATTTACCCTGAAAGAACTTCCATTTATATGTCTCTACATCTATCTATATAGATGTAGAGAGATATAACCTTTTTCCATTTACAAAAGCAATTCCATTTATATATCTCTATATCTACATAGATAGATACAGAGATGTAAGCTTTTTCCATTTCCCAGTATTTTCAGACTGAATTGTTAACTGGATGTTGTCGAATAGGAGTCAAAATGACAACTTCTACTACCACCTGGTGGGGGAGGGACAGGGATGGTGTTTGAAATCACACGGGTGTGAAACATTTCCGGTTTTCTATTTTATGGGTTCCTATTAAAGGCATGCAGTTTTAGGAAATCAATCATTTAGTGCTTAAAGGCTGGGGGTGAGGGAGATATAATTAAATGATAATATCAGCGGAATAGAAAATTGTCCCAAGATAACGTTCATCTCTCCCGCTGGAGCGTACAAAGAGGGGCAAAGTGGAAGCACTGATTTTCTAAGCAGGAGACATTTGTTCAGTGACAATGTCTTATTACAGTTAATTTACTTTTAGTATACAAATGACGAATGCAAGAGTAATTGCAGCCCCCCGCGGATTAGGGAACATTGTTCTCCTGGTTCCTTTCTTCTAGACCAATACAAATCGCGGTTGGCAGCTGCTTGGTGCAGTGCTTAATATTTCCTTCTGTTGCTTGCTCTTTTTTCCATTTTAATTTTTCAGCAATAATTTTTTCCTATTCATCTCCTCCCACCTTCTCTTTCTGTTTCTTCTACCTCATTGCACCTTGTCAATTCTTCTCCTGATTCCTCATTTATTTATCTAAGATAGATTGAGAAATGATTTCCAAGCCTGACTATCCATCAGAATCAGAATATTTTATTAAGAATAATGAGTTCTCGGCTTCACCCCAGGAAAGCTTAACTGGCCATGAAAATCAGCAGTTTTAAAATCTGTGTTTTTAAAAAGATTCTCATATGATTATTATTTGCAGTCAGATTTGAAGATCCTTAATTGATATCCTTTAAATTACCCCTGTCAGCTTTCAATTGGTTTATATCAAAGTATGAGAACCTCTTAAAAGCAAAATCGATTCATCATCCACGTCGGAACAAAGGTTCCCACGCAGAGTCCCAAGTGTGTCTGCTCTCTGAGCCCCCAAACAGCATGTGGGCTCAGACACAGGTTCCATGTTGACTGTTTTCCTGATCCCCGACTGCTTTGATGGCGGCTAGATGAAGCAGGTAGCGGACCTCCTGCCCAGAGAGGCCTTTGAAAAAGGTGGACTATGATAGCAGACCTTCCATTTGGAATCCAGTGGTCAGAGGAAAAACCTTTCTAGATGAGGGAGCAGCCAGCTCCTTTTTCTGAGATGTATGCCTCTCCTGACTTAGCTTTTACATGCAATTACAAGACACAGAAAACCTGGCAACTCCGTCTCTCTCGTGCATTTTCCAAAATATGTGGCAACCATCTGATAAGCACAGAGAGGCTGCGTTTGCTATCACTAGGCTGGTTCTTCCGTGAGCACATGTGAAGCTGAAACCTGAAAAGAGCACACAAGCCCTGCGGACAGGGTCTGCAATTGTTGAACGATTGAGAGCACTGGGACCACGACACCAGCCCTCACAACACCTTCGGAAAATTACATCACTATGATTCATCATGCAAATATATTATTTATGGGAAAACTGTAAGGGTGTTTTGGAGAGTGTCTTAACTATACACCTTTCGGTGCAATGAAAATAAAGTTCTTATGTGATTTTCCTAGACAAAGAGAAATTTAAGTACGTATTTCTACTATTCAGGTAGCACGTATTTCTTTACATTTTATAGGGATAATGTAAGTTTGCTAGTGCACCTTTAAACTCCATGAGCAATATTACTACTTCTGTGTACACATAGGGTAGCAAGTTATCTCACCTTGAGTAGTTAGCTATGATATTAAAACAATAGATATATATATTGAGTGGTCTAGTGTCTTGCCAGGTACTGAATTTATTTATTTTTTCAAAATAAAAATAAATGTATCTTTTTTTCTTATTGTAACATACATGGTCATGTTCATTGTTTTAAAAATAGACAGTATAGAGCACAGGTGGCAAACACAAGGCTCAAGGGCTGAACCCGGCCTTCCACCTTATTTTATCCAGCCTGGCACCTTGTTTCTACCTGGCAGCAGCACCAAGCTCATTACCCCTAGTTAAGGAGTAGTTACATTTATACAGTCCTAAAATTACATTCAGCCCTTTGAAGGCAACCACGAGGCTGATGTGGCCCCCAGTGAAAATGAGTTTGACACCCCTGTTATAGAACCCTGGCTGGTGTGGCTCAGTGGATCAAGCATCAGCCTCCAAACCAAAGGGTCACCAGTTCAATTCCCAGTCAGGGAACATGCCTGGGTTGGAGGCCTGGTCCCCAGTAGGGGGTGCATGAGAGGCAACCACACACTGGTGTTTCTCTCCCTCTCTTTCTCCCTCCCTTCCCCTCTCTCTAAAAATAAATAAAATCTTTTTAACAAATAGACAATATAGAAAAACAGGAGAACAGAAAGCCCATCAGAATTTCACTACCCATAGATACCAACATCTGTGACAATCACATTTCAGAAAACACACTTCCTTCCACACATTTTTCTATGTACATTCACTCACACAGGATTGGACCATGTCACGAAATTTTCCTTCATATAACAATAACATGGAAAACAATATGAAAATTTTATCATTTAATACAGATCTGCATAGTCATTTATATAAATGTGAAGCATTTCCTCATGTGATTGCTCAATAGTTTATTTAACATACCATCTTACTGTTGACCATTTAAAATACTTCTAACTTATTGCTATCAAAAATGCATCAACACTTTATTATACACATGTCTTTGCCTATCTGTGTGCTTATTTGCTCAAGATAATTTCTAAAATGAAAACTGCTAGGCCAGGTTTCCCTACAAACATCATGCTGCACCTTAAAAAGTCCACTCTTTATTCCCATGTTACACGTGAAAGTAACAGGACAGTGAACCTGCCCAAGATCGTGGGGCTATTAAAAATATGAGTTCACATGAGGATTAGTCGAGGCGGCTGCTGATCTCATCTAACAAGTGCATTAAAAATGCATTAAACTCCAATTGACTTTTGATTCTATCAAGAGGTTAACTCCAAGTCCTCCTGGCCTTTGAGATAATTATTTCCAAATAATGATCCTCAAGACCCGTGCCATATACGGTGGGAAGCCAGAACCCTAACAAGATACTGGAGGCATATTAAACACCCTGCAGTGTTCTGATTATCTCATGTTCCATGGTTGATCTCTGCAGGATGGTTGTCTGCACTCTTACAGTTGTTACTCTTTTCAGTATCAGTTCTAACCAGGACTAGACGCTCACTCCACTTCTCCCAAATCCCATCACTACAAGATCCTAACATATAGCACAGTTCATCAAAGCTAGGGCGTTAGCACAGGGGAAGGATAAACAGAACAACAAATAATTTTAAGGTTAAATATTAGCCAGTTCTTATTTTAAAACTCCCTTGCTCTTGGCACTTAACCCCCCATTAACTCCATCTTGACGTGTGGTCAACTTCTCCCCAGCCACTCTCTCCCTGGGATGAAAGAATTGCCAGAGAGGCTTTATAAAAACTGTGTTGTCCAGGCCCCACCCAGACCAGGTGAATGAGAGTCTTTGGGGAGTGGAACCAGGAAATGAGTATTTTATTAAGATCCCCCCATTATTATTTCTAATGGACAAGCAGGTTGAAAATTATACTTTTAGACCCTCATCCAATCCTCCTCTTGTCATTTTTGGAGTCCTCCAGTTCTTTGGCCTACTGGCTAAAACCAGCAAACTAGTATTTCTTACTTTTGCAGAGCAAAGTGCGGTGGGGGGTGGGGCGGAGGCGGGGCGTTGTATCATTCTACCTCTTTTTTTAACCTCTCTACACGATGCCCTAAGGCATGACCTTTTCATACTCAAAAAGGTGATTTGTTAAGTAGTAAAGTTCTCTCCTAAGGGAAAAGCTGGTGTTCTCAGAAAGCAGCTAAGTCAAATGTCAGCACTCTCAAACGACAAAAGCTTTTCCTTTTCTCGCTCATCTCTGTGATCATCGATAACACATTTAGTGACAAATAGGCACTGCTACCGTCTAGCAGGTCCCATATTCTCTGTGGCATCAGTGGTAAACACGTACACACAGAAATAAAAACTATTAGGTTGATGAAGTCCAAATAATCCATCAGAGCATCCTGTAGCAACGGATGTAGATTTTCGGTCCCTAACTTCATTGCAGAACTTAGGTGGAAAGGGATGAAAATCAGGATGTGACCATTGAATCAGTGCATGCCTTTTCTCATAGTTGCATTTTGTCAGCCACGGAAATGGTGAACGCTGTCCTCCCCGCCACAGGAATTGCTAACAAGTGCCTACTTCATACTTCCCACTGTTGCTCTGCGTCTGTCTTCATTCATTCATTTCCCTCCAAATTTGTTAACATTTGAGGAACAAAGTACAATTTCAAATCATGGCACCTTTAAATAAATGAAAATGCAGTCACTATGTTTCTTATTGTAAATTATATATGCCTAGAAGTTAAGCAAATGCCTGTGACTCATTCTAAACTTAATTTATAATATTCTACAGTGCAAGGACACTACCTTCGGAAAGAAGTTTACTTGGACAATTATAAAACAACAAGCCTTTCACAGTCATGCCCTGGACCTCAGACCTAAGCAGCCATTCCTGAAAGGTAGGTCCAGCAGGCGGTTCCCATTACTGTCAGGCTGACATCCGCTGGCCTTGCCTCTAAAACAACAAAGGAGAAATCAGGAGGAGGTTCAAAACTGGCTCTGTCCAAGTAGGATATATACAGGGTGGGGGGAAAGTAGGTTTACAGTTGTGAGTACAGGAAACACAGTTTATTCTTGTATTACTATTTATTAGTTATTATACTGTTTTCCATACAAACAACTGTAAACCAACTTTTGCCCCATCCTCAGCCCCATATATAAACGAAACAACCTGTCTGGTCAAGGGCCTCAATCAGAATTTGCATCGTTATTTACAACTCACATGTTTAAGACTGGTCTCCTTCAAAGTGGGTTCTATGTATATTTAAATGGAAATACGCACCGGCGTTTCTTCTCGCTTTTTCCTTTTACTTCCCTACCTGCCTTCCCCACATTGTAGAAGTACCCTCTGAATAGTTCTGGACGTTCCCTATAGAAAGTTACAGGGTCTGGAGACTCCAAACAGCATGTTAAGTATCCAACTCTCAGGGCTGTCAGTAGGAGCTAAAGTACCTCTGTCTCGCCCAACCAGAGAAAAGGTTTACTTTTATAAGAGATCCCTCAGGCTGTCTGCTTTTTCCAGTCATGTCACATATTGTGTTCTGTTTGTTTTGCAGAAGTTCATTTCGCCTTCCACAATCACATTTCAAAAAATACACTGCAGTGTGTGTTGTGTTATAATGGTTTGTGAATGCTTCTGTTGCAGCAGGGTTGTTCTGCTGCCTTAAATAACCTAATAATTTTTTTAAAGAAAAAGGATATCAAACTGACAGAAATGATCCTTTGAAAAGCTTAGTTCTAATAGAAAAATAGAAGATACAAATTTATATCTAAAACATCTAAACAAGAAGTCTTTCTTTCCTAATAAAATTTTCATGGTTATTAGAATTTATTAGATGAATCTATTTTACATGTTCATACCCAAATGGAGTTTTGGCGTGCCAAAATACAATTTTTTTATTTTGTTGAACTTATTGGGGTGACATTGGTTAATAATATTATATAGGTTTCATGTATACAATTCTATAATACATCATCTGTATATTGTATTATGTGTTCACCCCCAAGTCAAGTCTCCCCCCCACCCACTTTTTCCCTCTGGTAATCACCATACTGTTGTCTGTGCCTATGAGGTTTTTGTTTTTCTTTGCTTAATCCCTTCACCTTTTTAATCCAGCCCCCCAAACTCCCTCCCCTCTGACAGCTGTCAGTCTGTTCTCTGTATCTATGAATCTGTTTCTATTTTGTTTGTTAGTTTATTTTGTTCATTTGTTTCCACATATAAATGAAATTATATGGTACTTGTCTTTTTCTGACTGGCTTATTTTACTTAGCATAGTATTCCCAATCCATCCATATTGTCTCAATAGGTCAGATTTCCTTCCTTTTTACAGTTTTGGAAAAATGATACCTCTTATACATGAGTGAAATAGAGTGTTTGTTAATAACTTTCTTCCAAGCAACCTTTTTAAAATTGGTTTTCCTTTATGTTCAAAGATTTAATTCTTTCTAAGACATGATGAAAGATATTTGTATGAAAAAGAAAAAAATTTCTTAGATATTTTCCCTCTTTTATACTTTCAACATCTAGGGTTTGCATTCCAGAAAATAAGGGAATGCAGAAAGTAAAAGAGAAAAGATGTAAGAATAAGCTTATAACAAATTATTCTAAGTTTCAGATGATCTGTCTAAGTATTCCCCTTATCCCTTTTTCTTACCTAAGTTTTCATCCCCCAAATGGTAACACATTTGAAAAAGATGCCATTTTCAGATAAAAAACAATAGCAACACCACCACCAAAAAAAAAAAAAAAAAAAAAAACCACTCTGTATTAAAGGCATATATATATATTTAAAAGGGTTTTTTTAAAAACACTTTTCTAGAGAAGTTTAAAGTTCAAAACGCAATTGAGCAGAAAGTGCAAGGATTTCCCACATACCCCATGACTCCACTTACACACAGTGTCCTGATGATCAGCACCAGTCATTGAAGGCTGCATTGTTACCATATATGAACCTCTATTGATGTATCATAATTACCCAAAGTGCATAGTTTACACTAGGGTTTACTCTTGGTGTTGTGCATTCTATATGGGTGTGAACAAATGTATAATGATGTAAATCCATCATTTTAATATTAAAGTGTTTTCACTGTCCTAAAAGTCCTCCATACTCCATCTATTTTGCTCTTCTCTCCCCCACTCAACCTCTGACGACCACAGATATTTTTGCCTTTTCCATAATGCCATGTGGTTGGAATCATATGTTATGTCATCTTTTCAGATTGGCCTATTACATTTAGTAATATGAGTTTAAGCTTCCTCCATGTCTTTTCAAGGCTTGATAACTCCTTTCTTTATAGCACTGAGTAATATTTCATTGTCTGGATGTACCATAGCTTATTTACCCATTTACCTACTGAAAGACTATTGGGTGTTTTTAAATTTTGGAGATTGTAAGTAAAGCTGTTATAAAAATCCATGTGCAGGTGTTGATATGCACATAAGCTGTCAGCTCTTTGGGGTAAAAACTAGGGAGTGTGATTGCTGGTAAGAGTGCATTTAGTTTTGTGAGAAACTACCAAACTGTTTTCCAAAGTGGCTGTACCATTTTGCACTCCCACCAGCAGTAAATGAAAGTCCCTGATGTTCCACCTCTTTGCCTGTACGTGGTGCTATCTGCGTTCTGGGATTTCACTCTCTTAACAGCTATGTAGGTAGGACTATTTTTTCAAGGAGTTTTCCTTCTTTCTACTTCAAAGGTAACTAGTGGGTCTTTTTCTAAGTCAATGATGGTGAGATTCTCAGAAATCTAAGAATAAGACGAGTTTAAAAGGTCTTTCAGCACATATTTTTATTTCTACTCCATAAAAAAATTAAGTAATTATTTGAAACTACCTTTCCAGGGTTCTCAGTTCTTTGTCTATGAGTTTATTTTCCTCCTTGAGTTCTCTTGCTCTCCTTATTTGCAATTCTTTCAGTCATATGACCTAACTGGAAATGCCACTTGTCTTCAGGAGGCGCAAATACAACAGTGTCTACGACTAAGGTCTATGCAACTGGGCACAGCTCTTCTTCTTTGAGATATATCTTCACACTAAATATGCAAGACAACTGACAATCACATAGATCCCACTATTTGAAAATGGGATCTATCGACTGAACTTGAACAATTAGGATATTTAAATGTTACTTTTGTATAACTACTAAAGTGAAATATCATTTAAATAATCAATGGTATTCCTAAAGTGTCATAAAATTCTTTCCAGTTAATTCAAATTAACAAAAAACAATTAAATCACTCTGTGTTCCTTTCCCTTGTGCATATTTGAGGCACTTCCATTTTTAATGACAATTTTTCCCTTTAAAAGTAATTTAAATAAAATAGTTTTGAGTGTTCGAGGCAGATTTTCTTCCTCCTCCGCTTTTCAGTGTCTCTTCTCTTTATGTATTTTATTTTCTACCTTTCGTAGGCATATCCTCTCAACAAGTACTCCAGATGTAGCCACAGCCATTCAGAGAAGGTCCGCACTGGAAAACTCACATCTCTGATTTTTATAAAAATGGAAAATATTTTTCATCAGTTGCTCTGTTACTGGGGGAAACAGGTTCTTCAGCAGTGTGGTGGGAAAGAATTCAGGGCACTCACGCAGGAGGAGTTTTAAGCAAGAGAAGTGAGAAAGCGGGCAGGATGGAGGGGAGCAGCCGCTCCCAGGGCCTTGCTAAGCTTCCATACATTGCCTTGTGTTCGGGAAAGTGCAGGCTTTCTTTCAAACTATCCAATCTCTTTCCTGGATTTTCCAGGACCTGTGCCCTTCCCCTATATGACCTTTTAATTCCAGATTGTCCCAGGCTTCACCCTCCCCGTCTTATGGTCACTATGTTGGCTCCTACTGCACAGATGCTGAGTGAAAGGTGCCCCCCCCCGCCGCCACCCCACGGCCCTCTGCACTGTCTTGGCTTCTATCCTGGGCATGTACTCAGTGAGAGGAATTCCCCCGAGGTTTTGTCCCTCACCAGTTCATCTACAGAAGATGCGGGCCACCCCCTAAGGTGGCTGAAAAGCTGTATTTCCTGCCTGCATTGGTTAGGCAGGATATTTGGCTCCTTTGGGTAGAATGATTCTGATTACTCCTCCTCGGTGATTGTTTCATTCACTCTCTGTTTTGTTAATTATCTAGCTAACTGCCTACTCTAACAGTTGGAGTTGTTTTTTTTTTTTTTTAAATTTTATCTTCATAGCAGTATTAATTTGCCCATAGTTGATAAATCTGTCTACATTTCCATGTGCAAAATCAAGTTTGAGTGAGCCTCAAATGCGTTTCCAAAGCATTCGATTTTCCAGCCTGCAGCTTCCTGCTGCTGCAATGAGTAGAAATATAAATAGCCACGAGATAAAATGTGTCCAGTAACAAGATAGTCCATGGAAAGTTTCCTCTAGTCGTAATATTTTTTACTACTCATCCTTTAAAGGGCTTGCTTTCTGTGCTTAGACTAGGGAAATGAGCCAAAGAGTAAGGACGATCACTTACTTTGCCTTTACCAGTGTTTTTAATGTTGACCCTTATTGCTTAAATAATGGCTCCAAAAAATAATTGCAGTTCAAAGTGGCAACATACTTATCACCACAGCAGAAAAAAAACCTAATGAACAATAACCAGACAGGTCCACATATATATACATAGTTATTTATAGATGTATGTGGAGAGAGACAGAGGAGAGAAAGAGAGCTTTATATTTTCATATTCCAGAACAAATTCTCTTCTAACCTCTTCTCATTCCATGAACCAGATGTATCTTTATAAGTCCATATAAATATAATTTTAATAATAATGGATAAGCACTGAGGATATAAAACATGTAAACTTTCATACAAATTTGATGGGACAACTTTGAGAGGTGAGAGAGGAGGACAATCAACAGTGAATCAAATGTTGTGACAATGTCCAAGTGGTAGCTGTGGAAGTTCATAATATATGCATTTTGCTTTAAGAAATGGCTTCAGTCAGTGATGGTCCATTGTAAATATGGCCAATGTAATATTGGGACTAGTCTAAAGAAGCTATCATTAGATATTATTAGTATATGCAAAATTAAAGAAAGATAGAGTAGTGATTCAGTTGCCAGATAGGTTTTCTCCCACTTCCCTTCTGTTTCAGCCTTTATGTACACAGGATGGGTAAGGGACTTTAACATAGACCACTTTGATAGGTTTAACTGGCTGGCTCAGTGAAACTGCCATTAGTCTTTACCTTCTTGGACATTCGTGATTTTCTGACTGAAATAAATTAAAATCATGATGCTCTCCAGTTCCATCCATGATTTTAATTTATTTCAGTCAGAAAATCATGAATGTCCAAGAAGGTAAAGACTAATGGCAGTTTCACTGAGCCAGTCAATTAAACAAACAAGCAAAATATAACCAAAGACACTGAAATTGAGAACAGGCTGACAGTCACCAGAGGGGAGAGGGGAGGGAACTTCAGGGGAAAAGGGGAAGGGTTTAGAGCAACAAGTATAAAGGACACATGGACAAAAACTGGGGGGGGGGGTGGAAATGGGAGGGAGGTGGGGAGGGCTGGGGTGGTGGGCTGGGATGGGAGTAAAAGACAGAAAACTGTACAAGAACAACAATTAAAATAAATTAAAATAAAATCATAATAATGAACATACATAATCATCATAATCTCTTATCATTTCCTTACTTCTCCATTTTATGGACTACAAATCATTGGAACATACCTAAGTTTGTTTGAACAGTAAAGTAATACCTTGAATTATGTGTCTATTGAGATGAATATATTGAGTAGTCCTGACTCAATGCCTGAGCTTTTTCATTTACACAGAGTCAGTCATGATGATGTGACAGTCATTTCAGCAGCCAGAGGCCAATATCAAGAAGGACCGGGGGTGCAAATATTTCTGCTCCACGTTCTTCCTACTTGTATTGCTATGCATGTTAATGGAAATATAAATAATGAAACTGAACTTTTACTCTGCAAATGGATTCCACCATGTGACTTGGGTCAAGTAAATTTACCTTAATTTCTTCACTTGCAAAATGGACAAAATAAAATTATTTTTCTAATTGGGGTTTTTTTTTTAGAAATTATGTAAAATGGGTTAACTCACTGACTGACACATCATAAGCTTTTAATAAAAGTTATCATTGTAATCATTACCATTATTCCCTTGATTGATGATCACAGAGCCATTTTTTAGTTCTTTGATTGGGCTATTCTCTATGATCTAATCCTGTAAGGGCAGATCTAAAGAGAAAGTAATTTATATTGCTCTGCCTCCACTTTCATTTGATATATTGCTCATTCTTTACTCGTATAGCCCTTAAATCAATACCTTCCTCCTAATTATACTTAATGCACCTGCTTTGAAAATGTAATCACAGCAAAGACAATATACCAGGATACTGATTGCAAGATTGTTTATAATAGATGAAAAGCTGTAATTAAGAAATGATCTAAATGATCATCAATAGAAAATTAAAGAAACTATGGTTCATTCTCACAGTAGAATAAAACATAATGTTTAAGAAGAATGAGGATGCTTGATACATTTTGATATGGAAAAAACATGAACTATGTAATAAAAAGTGTTTTAGAGAAGAGTATGTGTGCTAGAATGCTATTGATATTTTAAATTAAATATATTGAGATGCATTATATATAGCATGTGCATATATACACACTCTATCATATAAGATTAGCATATTGTGTAAAGATCATCTCTAAAATGTAAGAACGTAAGGTTCATTCTTTGATATTGAATACTCTATTGTATTATTTTTACTGCATTTTTGTATGGGCAATGCTTTAGAAGTTGCAGCTCTTAAGACTCATTGTTCTCTTCTCCACATATGGAAGGAAAATAATTCTTATAAATGTAATCCACCTCCCTTTGTGTCTCGAGCTGCCTCTATTTCCTATTTCATTTCTTTCTATAAAGAGCTGATTTATTTAATCCTCAAGAGAAAAATAACTTAACCAAATAGGGTACAAAACAAGAGAAAAATGTATGTAAAGGTTATAAACAAAATTTTAGCAAGGCAAACAGAAACTGAAGAGTTATGACTCAGAGGATTTCTAAGCTTCAGTGGTGGTTTTGGTTTTTTAAAGTCACATGGAAGAATAACGCTAGTCAATCCACACTACCCACCTCACGCCCCTATGGGCACAGCTCCTAAACAAGCAACAAATAAGAATGCCGAGTGTCTAGTGCTTCCTTTTATAATTTTCAGCCCCATGACTCTCTCTTCACTTCCAAATTTTAAGTTAGACTCTACTTTGCTGGGAGGCCTCATGGATTAACACAATATAAAAAAATCAGATATACAGTTATGTTGAAATCTGTACATTTAGTAGTATTCGTACATTAGTTTTTTAAACAAAAAGTTTTTCAATATACATGCTATTACATGACAGTTCACAACTATTGAAATTATGATTTAAAGAGATTTAAGGAAAATACTGTATTTATTCAAATAGTATAAGATAGCCAATATAATCAAGTTGCCTTATTTCTTTCTAAATATTTCTATATTTCACAGATTTTAAAATTTTAGTTTTATATTGTCATCATATCATTATTTTAGCTTATGTATCCTGTATATTAAAACTAACTAATTAACATAGTTTAATGACGATATTATATTCTACCATGTTTATATATTATGCTTTATTTTACCATCATCCCAGTTAAACAGTTCAGTTGTTTTATATGTTTTACTATCATAAGTAAGACTATTATAAAAATCTTTATGCATAAAATTTTTTCAAAAATTAAAAGGGCTTTATTTAGATTAATATGCAAGATATGACCAAAGTGTGTGCTTTGTTTAAAAATCTTAATATATATTTCTAAATTGCTTTCAAAAATGATTTTTAAGTATATTTTCCCCCTTTGCCACCCTCCACCTGATACCCTCATTCCCTCTAACAATCCTCCCTCGTTTCATGTCCATGGGTCATGCATATAAGTTCTTTAGCTACGTCATTTCCTTTACTGTCCTTAACACCCCTCTACCTATTTTGTACCTACTAATTTGTACTTCTTAATCCCTGCATCTTTCCCCCCTTTCTCCCTCTTCCCTCTCCCAACTGATAACCCTCCAGATGACCTCCATATCTATGATCTGTTCCTATTCTGCTCATTTGCTTAGTTGGTTTTTTAGATTCAATTACTGATAGTTGTGAATTTATTGCCATTTTAATGTTCATAGTATTGCTCCTCTTTTTCTTAAAAAAGGGCCTTTAACATTTCATATAATAAGGGCTTGGTGATGATGAAAGTAGTTGTATGAGGAGACGAGGCGTGTTTACCTACGCCTCCATGCAAAAAAAGATTTTTCCTATTCAGTCAACATGGATGAACTTGCTTCTTTCAGTACATGATTAAGTTTTTCATCCCTGTTTCACATTGACTACATCTACTGTGGAATTACTTCAGCTTGTAAAACCCACCCCTCACCAAAAGTTTTGCATCCTTTCCTCGTATTTTTTTTCAACTGGGAAACTCTCTCTCAACAGATTCCTTAATAGGAGCTGCTTGGGGTGCTGCTGAGACTAGTGCCCTGGCTAGATCCCATTGCTGTACCATGTGCTCTTCAAGAAGCCTCTGCGTTTTCAAGGACATGAATTACATACATTCTTTTCTTTCATTCTTTCTGCAATAACTGGAGGTGCCCACTGTGTATTACTTCCTAATTTCTTATTCTATTCCTCTCAGAAAGCTGAGTTTATGAGACTTTAACTCTCTCCTTAGGCTAGTACTTTTCTTTCCATAATCTAAAAGATTCTCAGAAATTACAAAAAGTAATTTCCTCAACCTAATAAGAGGTATCTAAAAGCAAATCCCCAGCTAACATTATACTTGTTGGTAGGAGAATGAAAGCTTTCTTCTTGGAAGATTGGGAACAAGATAAAGATTCACACTTTTACTATGTCTACTTAACAGTGCACTGAAGGTGTTAGTCATAGCAGTTAGGCAAGAAAATACATTTTAAAAATCCCTATTAGAAAGGAAGAAATAAAACTACCTCCATAAATAGATGACATGATCATGTGATAAGAAGTCCCCAAAAGAACTATTAGAACTAATAAAGATTTCAGTAAAGTAGCAATATACAAGTTCATTACACAAAAATCAAGTGCATTTCTCTACACTAGCAATGAACAATCTGAAAAGGAAATTAAGAAAACAATTTCACTTACAATAGCATCAAAAAGAATGAAATACTTAGGAATAACTTTAACAAAACACAAAATTTGTACATTGAAAAATATAAAACATTGTTGAAACTAACAAAACTCAGAATAAATAGAAAGACATCCTGTGTCTATGCACATGCTTCAGAATATTTAATATTGTTACTATGAAAATACTCCCTAAATTGACCTATAGATTCCATACAGTCTCTACAATAATCTCAGCTGGATTTTTGCAGAAATTGGCAAGCTCATCCTAAAAATGCATGTGAAATCTTAAGGGACACACAGTAGTCAAAACAATATTGAAAAAGAGCAAGTTTGGAGGATGCACACTTTTTAATTTCAAAACTTACTAAAAATGACAGAACTCTGGTACTAGCATAGGATCTACATGTAGAAAAATGGAAGCGGGGAATGAAATGTGGTACTGGGACAACTGGCCAAATTAAATATGTACTGTGGATGAGATAATAATGCCTTGTAAACAGTGTTCAAGTTCTTGATTTTTATAGGTGTTTAGGGGTAAAGATATGCCTCCAAAAGGCTCTCAAATGATTTAGGAAAAAAATGTTTACACACGTATGTGGTTACAAATATTATGCATAAAGAACTGTGTGAATGTGTGGGCATGTGCACACATGTGTGAAGAGAGAATAAGGCAAAATTTAACAGTTGCTAAATCTAGATTAAAAGCAGCAGGGGATTTATTGTACTCTTCTCAAAAGCATTCTGTAACTTTGAAACCATTAAAATGAAAATTTACAAACACAAATATAATAAGTTGTAGAGAAATAAACCAAGTCAATAGGAGAAAATATGAATGGTAGTTTGTGTTGGTACCAGGACTATAGGTTATTATTATTTGCTTCCTTCTCTCTTATTTTACCCATATCTCATATTAAAAATATGTTGTACGTGACCAACTGCAAAAGTAATGGGCACTGAAATACATACCTGCCTTCTAAGCTCTGTATCGACATATGTTTAGCTTAAGTCCTATAGTAAATTATAATATTGCCAAATATATTTAAACTTTTATTATTTATATTGATCCAGGTGTCGTTACAACAATATCTCAGAAACTCAGCCTTTGTCATAAATGTTTTTGCTAACTTACATGAAGCATGAATTATAGCTTTATTTTCTTGAGGGAACAAAATCCTCAATTTATTTATAGATAGCTAAGGACAGAAGGTATCAACAGCCACAGCAATTTCAGAAGCAAACAACACTTGAACCGAGGGTCTCTAGTCTTTCATGTCAGTTCATCCCTGACTGTATACCTTTTTCCCACTAAATAAAACAGGTCTGTTCCTTGTGCTGTCAGATGCGCAAGGCAAATCCACAGCTCTCTTCCGTGGCTCTGCCCAGAAAGGCTGGCGTCCATGTGCCCAACTCGGCATCTCACTGTTCAACAGAGACTTCAACTTTGTGCTTTTCTGTTTTGATCTCAGGAAAAGGTGTTCTATAAATGTGCATATCATCATTAAATACCAATTTTCCCTTCCTATGTTTTGATCACTGACATTTAAATGGTCCTTAATTAGTATTTGCTTAAAATAACACTGGCTGAATTTCTACCAGAACATATTTTGAAACTGGCAAATATTGACAAAGTTTTAGAGATGTTTAGCAAATGCCCACAAAATAGGGAAAACATCATTTCTTTTGTAGCAATTATTTTGACAATGCAATTATTTAAATGAAAATTTGGTAATATTGGACTAAAAGTCCTAGCTCATCTAGGGTCAGAATTGGTATTTAAAAAAAAGATCAAGAATTATTTTTTGTTCAAAATGTTTGCGATTGTTTGGGTTGCTTTCTGTTTTTTTGTTTTTTGTTTTTGGTTTTTGGTTTGTTTGTGGGGGGAGGGTCGGTCAAAGAAATACAAATGGCTACAAAACGGGCAGTTCTAATTTCAGAATAAATTTCATTAGGCAAAAAGTGATTCTGGCTACAGCAGAGAAAAGATTATCAATCCTAAAGTAGAAATTGACAAATTTCAGTGTTTATTAAAAAGATTTGCTTTGTTGCTGGTTTCTACCAATGAGGCATCATTTCACTTTCCTGTGAAGCAGGAGACTTTATTAGCAAAGATCTATTTACCAGTGGTGGTAGTGGTTGCTGTATTTAAGATAATGAACATTACTACATTAATAGTATGCAGTCTTCTTTCAATCCCAAAAGCTGTCAAAGAGTGATATTTCTGCCATTGTATCATGCATTTGGAAGGAAGTGTTGATGTGTGTGTATGCGTGTGAGTGTGTGTGCAGCAGAATGCAAAGAGAAATTAGAAATGACTTCATCCTTCATAAAAGGGAATGTATCAATAGCAACAATCTGGGTGTCTTTGCTCTCTAAACCCTATTGTGTCTATGATCTCCATTTCAAAGGAAAGCTATGGACACACGTCAGGCTGTAGAAACTCAGAAGTTAGAGACATTAATGTGAATAAATGAAAGAAAAACTGTGATGTAGCACAGAGAACAGAGCCAACAGTCCATTTCTCAGAAAAGTGCCAATACTCTTTTCTTCTCTCAATGTCTCTGGTGTCTCCTCAGTGTTAAGTAAAGGATTGTGCTGATTGGATCACAGGAATGAAATCTGTCCAGCTGGCACTGGGATGTCTTGGCTGCCAGGTGGGAGGAAAGATAAGATGGTTGTGGCTGATGATGAGGAGGCTTGATTACTTAATGTCATGATACTCATCTGGAAAATAGGAGGCTCTCCTGAATGTACTAATAAACTGTGAGAGGAGTCATTCTGGAGGAATAACAATGTTTGTATTTTAAGTTTTTATATATAGCTTTCTCAGACTTGGTAATCGATCTCCTTGGCACAGTTGAAGTGTAGTCCATTGCCATTTTATAATGTGGTATCTATTTTAAGCAACAAAAAAATTAATATTTATCCAGCATTCACTGTGCAACACATGTATACTTGTCATGAGTCATGTGTTATCTCATGGTGAGAAGCAAAATGATGCTCCTACAAAAATACCCTTGTCCTGTCCTAGTGACCAGAGCCTGTGCATGTATTAATTTATTAATAAAGTGGATTGTGGAGGGGCTCCACCCTCAGAGCCCCATCTGTCCATCACGGATGAGAATAAATCTACCAAGACATGATCTACTTGGGGAGGAGAGGTGGCCAATCTCTCAAAGGAGAAGGGCCAAGAGCCCCTTCCTCAATTGCTTTTATTAGGTTCATAATACACAGGAATACAGGTAAAGCTCATCAATCAATGTCAGGCAGCAAGGATCAAACAATGGATAATGTTTCAAAGAAATCTGAGGGCTTAACCTGAGTCAGTGTCTGTCAGGTAAGGGGGTTGCAAAAACTTTGGGAGACATATTCATTTCCTGCTCGGACCCTTATCATTTGAATAAGAGCACTCTTAGCAAAGCAGGTTTCACAGGACTTTACAAATTCTTTCTTATGCCCAATCACCCAGGGAGCTGCTCTGGCCAGCACAGGGCTGCACCGCCCTCCGTCATAGTTTCAGGCTTAAGCGGGTTAGAGCCAGGAAGCAAGAGAGAAGGAAGACTTCTCTGAGATGGAAATGGGGACTCAGGCTATGTCAGAATAGCCAGGGGGGCAAGGGTCCATCACCCGCTCTTTGCTGCAGCCCCCTGAGTCCTTCCATGAGGGCCTTCCAAGTGGTTGTGCCTGGCTTGGGTTGCCCCTCCCTTGAGGGGTCTTACCCATCATAGGCTAACCAACCAAGCACTGGGGGCCAGTTATGGATGAAGAAGAAATGGCACTCATGCCAGGGAGATAAGCTTTGTCTCCTTAGTGGCTCAGGTTCTCATGACAGAGCAGACCCAGATGAAACAGGTCTCCTGGGCTCTTCCACAGCCTAGTCATGGGGTGGGGGGTTACAGGTCCTGAAACCAGGCTGAATGGTTTCCAACAGTGGATTTTGCAGATGTGATTAAGATCAAGAACCTTGAGATGGAGAGATAATCCTGGGTTATGCTGGTGGATCCATTCTAATCCTGAGTGTCCACAAGTGCAGAATCTTTTCTGGCTGGCTAAAGAGCCAGAACTATAAACCCATGAGAAGGACTTTATCTCTCTGTGTTGGATTTGAAGGTGGTCAGAGGAGGCCATGGGCCAAGGAATGAGGCCAGACTTTAGCAACTTGAACAGGCAAGGAAATAGTCCTACAGACAGAGTGGCACTCTGCCAACATCAGATTTTAGCTCAGCGAATTGTGTGTCAGAATAATCAACTGTAAAGTAATAAATTTGTATTGTTTAAGCCACCAAGTTTGTGTTAATTTGTTACAGCATCATTAGAAAATGAATACACTCATGAAATTCCCAAAATTTTATTTCAAGTGTGTAGCATTTTCTCCATTTCTCCAGTTGAAACAAAGAACAATTTATATAAATTGCCATGGTAACATGAGTAGCCCACTGCAAAATCAAAATTAAACCTAGGCTTCACGTCCTTCAGTGCCTTAAGAATCATTAGTTCTTCTTATGACACATGGACATGAACTAAAGTGGGGGGATGTGGGTGGGAGGGGGTGTGCAGGGTGGAGGGGAATGATGGGGGAGAAATGGGACAACTGTAATAGCATAATCAATAAAATATATTTAAAAAAAGACTCATTAGTTCTTCATGTGTAATACATAATTAGGTATCATTCCATCTTTTAATGAATGCATTAGTTAAATTAATAATAAAATAATCCAAATTTAAATATAATAAGGTTGTACCATTTCTATTGCTCAAAGAGATGAAGACAATACTTGAGAGAAGTATCAAGGATGGTCAATGCGCATAACAAAAAAGGATATCCTAATGGCCTAATTGAGTGTTTTTCATTAAAGAATAAATAATGAGATAGATATACCTGAACAGACAATAACTAGTGTTGGAGAGAATGTTGAGAAGTTGGAATCCTCATATCTTGCTGGTGAAAACATAAAAGGTGCTCTAGAAAACTTTTTGGGAATCCCACTTAAGTTAAACATAGAATGACTGCATGACCGAGCAGTATCGTTCATAGATATATATCCAGAAGAACTGAAAAGGTCTGTCCAACACAAAAGCTCATGTATGTATGTTCATTATAACACTGCTCGTAATAGCCAGAAAGTGCAAACCCCGCCCCCAAATATTTATCAACTGAGGACTGCATAAGCAAGATGTAATGTATCTGTATAATGGAATATTATTCAGCCATAAAAAATAAAGTACTGATTTGTTCCACAACATGGATGACCTTGAATACATTATAAGCTGAAAAAGCCAGACACAAAATGCCACATATTCTATGCTCCTATCTATACAAGATGTCTAAAGTAGACAAATCCATAGAGACGGAATGCCGATTACCAGTTGCCAGGAGGTGAGAAGAGGGACACTGGGGAGTGACTGCCTGGCCACGGGTCTAGGTTTCCTTCAGGGGGTGGTGAAGCTATTCTGGAATTAAAGATGGTGGCACAACATTCTAGATATACTAAAAATCAGTAAAAAGCTTATGGCATGGGAATTACATCTCAGTTAAGGACAAAAGAATGGAAGGGATGCCTTTAGAAAACCAAGCATGAAAATGTGGATCCTGGGAGCTCAACATTGTATAAGTGGTTTTCCACTGATAGCTACCCCTGCAGTTTGAACAAGCTATAGTCAGGTTCATATCTGATATCTTCTCACTAAGGATATTACAAAGGCCATTCTGAATTCAATTTGGATCATTGCTATGTGGACAAAAGGGTTTTTTTAATGTATATATGATTTCTAAATACTAGAATATAATTACAAGAGTAAACACAAATTGATTTAAGCCAATTAAATGCAAATGCATTCACATTTAAGGTTAATATTTTGTCCTCTGAAACTTTCTTACTTGAGTATTCTATTGATTTGCTGGGTTAGTGTTTACTAGTACGGTATATAAAGCCTTTAATTTCTAAAATATTGCTGTTTATTGTGGAAAATCTGCATGCACCGCATCACATGAAATTTTGGTTGAGTCATGTGTTCTGTAATATATGATGCAGCCTGGCATTGTTCTATTTGCTTACCTAACAACATCTCAATTGATTATACTCATTCATTGTTAATTAGCTCTTTACTGAAGGGAATGGCCAGAGTTTTTATAATATTCTTAGCAAATAAAATGATGGAATATATAAAAACTTAAGGGAGTCTGAAGTGTCTGCTTTATTCCCAGACCTGCTACTTCAGTAAAATCAGTCTATTTTTGGATGCTGGGCCCTCCCCTTAAAAACCGGGGAAACCTGCCAACCTGCTAAGTGCACATGTATCATAGGCAGAAGGGAAACCCACAGAAATAACAACGCAGTCCAGGCCGGGAGCCACGTAAATATTCAAGCTTTTTGGAAAATATGTTTGAGAAAAAGTCTCTATTTTCTTCCACATTTTTTTTTTAAATGTATCATCGTGAGGACTTAAATGTAAGCCTTAGCAATCCCTCATTTGTCTTTAACAATTTGCAAGACTACTTGCAAGTTTAGAGTTTGACAACACGTAAAGTTTGGTTAGTTTCATTTTAATTTTGAGGTCGCTGATAGCATCCCACGAGTTTCTCTTGTTTCATAGTCTTCAAAACACAGATTCCAGATTTTTCATTTGATACCTACAAGTCTTTCTGAAGCCATAATGGATACCTTTTGTTCCAGGTGAAAAGCTATAGGAAAAATACACCAAGATCAAGACTTTTCTAATTCTTACAAAAGTGCTGGATCTGACATTCATAATTTAAGAGATGGGTTGAATTCCATTTTGGGATTTTTTATTTATTTATTTTTTAATTATTATTTTTTATTTTAATTGTTGTTCAAGTACAGTTTTCTGCCTTTTACTCCCATCCCAGCCCACCCCCCCAGCCCTCCCCACCTCCCTCCTGTTTCCACTCCCCACCCTTGTTTTTTGTCCATGTGTCCTTTATGCTTGTTCCTGGTTGAATTCCATTTTGAAAAACAATTAATCAGCTGTGGGTGTAGGTCTATAGAAGGTACTCCTGCAAGAGAAAAAGTACAAAAGGCATGGGTGGTTGAGTTCACCCGGGTATGTATGCTGGTTTTGGTGCTTGTTTTCCTTGTAATCCTCCCTACATGTGTACTCCCTACCCCCCTATCCTGTGATCCAGAACTACCTTTGGGCTACAATAGCGATTGCATCTACCAGTCTCCTTGCCCTCTGGTTTCCAGCGGGAGTCCACCACTGGGAGGCAAGACAGGCATTGAAAGAACAAAGGCCATCGAGGTCAGCTTGCTTAGACTCCACCTCCAGCTCCCACGGTGCTGGAACAGAGAGTTACTGTGGCTCTGAACTCCTACTGAAAGACCCCGGTTGCGCTGACTTCCCCTGCATCTTCAGCCCCATGTAGTTCTCAGACTGCAGAGAGCAAAGATAAAGAGGATGAAAGGGACTGATCGCACAAAGACATAAATGTTGTGTTAAGGAATTTAAATGCTTCCTGAAGATTCGGAGCATCACTGCAGGATTTTGAATAAAAAAAGTGGTAAGATTTAGGTTTGAAAAAGAATACTAATAACAGTGAGAAGAAGAGACGAGAAGGAGGAGAGCCCGTAAGAAGAAAGGTCATCTAGGAGTCTATTCAGTTAAATCTTGCAAGCAGCCGGGCCCCAGCCGCTGCCTGGCTAGCTGACAAGGGGCAAATCGAGGAGGCGCTGCAGGCGTGCCTATGTCTAACTGCCCTCCCCTGACTTCCCACTGAAGTAGATGTGTGGCCATTAGCTGTTTTCACTGAGAAAACTGAGTTTTCATATCAACTGTTTAATACAATTACAGTACCAACAGAATTTATAAAACTAATTATTTTTGCAACAATCTGTAAATAAGTTTACAGTTCCTGCAGTATGAATTATGGCTTCCAAAAGAGAACTATTTTATAATGGTACCAACAGTTGTGTTTTCATTTTCACCATACCTTTTGCAGAGTAAGTGCTAACTCTTTGTTTTAAATTATGTTAGCATTCCTTGTTAAAAAAAAAAAAAAAAAAGCTGAGCAACATAGGGTGAAAGAGCAAAAAAATTCCTTTTATACTACTCTCCTCTGTACATGTATTTGTGAATTACTTTTATGCTTAACAATTCCTATCAGAACTTTTCTTTTAACTGCAAAGAAAATTACTTTTACCCCTGCAAAGTAGCTCGTGTAGAGATGTATCTCAATTTATCTAAATCTATTTCCTTTCATGTGCATTCAGATTGTTTAAAAATACTGTTATAACCAGTGCATCAATCCTTATATGTTCACTCACAGTATGGGCACCTCTCTTACATAACATGGAAAGAGGCACTTTTAAATTGTGATACACATGGCTAACTGCCTTCCCAAATCACTGCACCAACTTACAGACCACCGATCCACAATATATAAGAATGCTGTTTTGTTGCATACTGGCCAACACTAGAGGCTGCCACCCAACTAATTTTTCATAATTCAGTAAGGAAAAAGCATTTCATCATTACTTCTTTATGTGTTGCTTTGACCACTGATGAGGTTGAGCAGCTTGTCTTTTGTGTATCAGTCATTTTTCCTCCTGTGTATTTTCTGATTATATCAATTGTCTATTTTTTTTTGAGTTATTTGTCATTTTTATATCTACTTTAGAAGCTACATTACTGTTGGTTGTTTTACATGTAGCAAACAAATCTTATTGCTTCCGACTCTGTTGCTTCTCTTCTTACCTGGGACATGGTGGTTTCCACGATATGGAAGTTTTAAAATTCTGTGTAATCGAACTGGTGAAACTCCTTACTTTTTCATTTCCAGTTTTTATGAAATGTTTGACTTTCAACTGTTTTAATTCCTGAAGCATTGCTGTATGCTTTGGCATTTATTCATCATCACAGGGCTTAAAATTTGTGGAGACAATTTTTCATCCAAATTTTTTAAATCGACTTGAGATGTTGCTTGTAGTACTTCACTTAAGAAATAAAAAAGTTTATTGGGAATTTAAGTCTGCTTTTATAGACCTTTTAGTAAGTTAATAGAGTTTTCTTCTTATGAAGCTTACCCACTTCAAGAAGGACTGTAATTAGCTGGCTGCCACAAATGCGGTCAGGAAGCTGTTCCCATCTCTACCTTCTTTGCCTCTCCTTGGTCTCATTCTTCAATAACTAGCATCTACCCTCACGTGGCCAAGGTGGCCACTGGAGCTTGAAACAAACATCCCTTCTGTATCAGTAGTCCCTGAATTGTCATGATCTCCTTTTCAGAAACATCCTTGGCCTCACTCGAGTGACACTGCTGGCAATGTCCTGTGACATTGACTCAGGACTCAGTCAATCCCAGGCCTGAGCCAGCTACCAAGTGAGTTGGGTTAACCCAACCTGAGCCACACAGACTAGAGGTGGAGGAGATGGTTCTCAAAGTAAAATCCAGAAGCTATTAAAAGAATAAGGGGAAAGAATGCATGTCCACTGTGCCGCGTTACTTTGCCTCTTTTATTTTTCCCCCCTTTCTTTTCTTATACTGGATTAAACGTTTTTTGTAACTCCACCAAAAAAAAAAAAAAGTTAGAACTAATGAAATCCCTATTGAAATTCCAAAGGCATTTTTCACAAAAATACTAAAAAAAAAATTGAACAAAAAAATCCCTAAAATTTGTATGAAAATAGAAAAGACTCCAAATAGCCAAAACAATACTGAGAAAAAAGAACAAAGCTGCAGGTATCACACTCCCTGATTTCATGTTATACTACAAAGCTATAGAAATCAAACAGCATGGTACTGGCACAAAAACAGACACATAGATCAATGGAATAGGATGGAGAGCTCAGAAGAAAACCCATGTCTACTTGGTAATTTAATCTCAGAGATACAGGCACACCTTATTGTATTGCACTTCACTGATGTTGCATTTTTACAAATTGAAGGCAAGAGCCTTCATGATCAAAAAGATTATACTATTCACTTTATTGCCATATTTGCTTTATTACAGTGGTCTGGAACCAAATCTGCAATATCTCTGAAAATAAGAATATTTTAATTCAACTTTTTATTAATATACATAAACATTTTGGCTCAATTTTTTTCATAACTACTAACAATTTGCCTCCATTCAAAGTACTTTTTTGACAAATCTGTTTACAAATCAAAATTCCTAAAACAAGTTTTATTTATTTATGATTTATTTGAATATTCAGCCAAATTTACTTGCCACAAAATTAAAGGCCTTCTTAGAATAGATGTGAATCCAATTAAAACTATAAACTCTATTCAAAGATTTTTCCCAAAATCAAGATATTCCAGAATACATTGATATGATTTTGATACAAGATTTTATACATTTTTCTCTCTGTTTGATTTGTTCCATTCCTCCTTGTTTTTGTAGAAATACATTTCAGTATGTTTTGTTTTGTTTTATTTCCAATAAATGCAATTCATTAAAGCTTGAAAATTTTACACTCTATTTATACTCTATTCATTGAATCCTTTAGTTAAAGATTTCCAATTAAATTCAAAGCAAATGCAACCAAAATTTATGTCTTCTTTTTAAAGATTAGCAATAGCATCTGTGATAATTTTCAAATGTATCACTTTTTACCACAGGGAGTTTTAAAGCATTACCTGAATTCTATAAATCTGATTAAAAATCAGATTTTTTGGAATTCATTTTCTTGTGCTAGTGGAACTGACATGTGAACACTTTTCAAACATGCAAAAGAAAACTCAAAGTTAAAAATTAACGAAATATGTAAGAAAAATTATATGATCTAAATGAAAAAAATGTGCAGTAATATGAGAAAGAACTTTCTGCAGCTCCATGTGTAAAATTATTGTTTTGTAAATTCTTCTTAAAACAATCATTAGCTTTTGAAGTAAATGCAAATGCTTATCCAACAGATTTATTCCTTGTTTTCACATGTCCAGTGACATCACTCCAGCCCTTACAAAGAAATGGAAATGTTGACAGATAATTTGGGCAATTTAGCATTAATCATCAGCCTTCTTGAGAACTGCAAATGTAGTGCTTGGTTTTTATTTTATACACGTTTTCATTTTTTGAGCTTATTCCTGCTTAAAGATATTTTTCAAGAAGACAAAGCAAATATTGTAGTCACACTATAGAACTGCTCTAATGAGAGACTTCAGACTGCCCTCCATAAACTGTATGGCTGAACTACTTTAGGTTCTATTTTCTGTACATATTCTGTATACAAGTCATCTGTAATTCTCCATATTTTCCACTGATCCTACTAACAGGTTGCCTGGAGGCCTTGTGCATCTTGAAGGCAGCCACGCTGGCGTAGCTGGCAGGAGCAGCGGAGTTGAGTACTTTTCCCCATTATCAACTAAGACCAGAAAGGTCTTAGCTAAAGGTCTTACCTCACCTAAGCTATTCCTGTCAACACACACTTTATTTTATCACCAAGTACCTGCTGGCTAATACTTAAAAGAGAAATGATTAATTCTGGGAATGTTTGGGGTAGCAGGGATGCGGTATCACTGGTCTTTAAGATCTAATGACTGGTAAAGCAGGAATTTTACCATGTCTGCTGCACAGGCATCTCAACACTTAGATGAGACCAGGATGGAAGCTAGAAGTTTAAAGTTGAAGAATCATAAATTCATTCGGACTTATTTTCATGCCACTACTCATGATAACTTATTTTTTTCAAATGTGATGAACTCAAAATGAAACAGGTGGGGGGAAGAAATGAACTAGAACCTTTACATGCAAAATAGGATGCACGATCTTCGTCACTCATAGCCAGTATGCTACACCATTTAGTGAAACAAAATTTTAAAAAATAATAATAATGCTTTTCCTCACCCTTTGAAGCCAAGAAACATGTAAATCCCAAATCTTTGAACATCTAACATGTGTCTGAAGACTTAGATTGGTTCATGGAGGCATCATCACTTCTTCTGCAGCAGCGGGTCCAATTATTCCTTCTCTGTGGGCAGAGGCAGTGTCCTTTATAGTGTCTAAGTAATGACAGTTTACTGGCCATTGTGCTAGTGCTGGGAGCCACATGCCACAAGTGTAACAAGTTGACAGGTACACGGTGTGTTTATTTGAACTACTTTTTCCTCCATGCAGTTGGAGTGAAAAGTTGGGTGGCCTGAGGCAGGGGTCTCTGGTAGTTTTCTCATTTAAGATATTCATTTTTCTCACTTGTCTTCTCTCCAAAAGACTAGGAACCTGGCAAGAACCTGAAAATAGCACAAATACCAACTCTTTTTTATTTTATTATTATTTTTTATTTGCCCAGAAGTCCCTTCTTTTTAATAGATTTTTAAATTTTTATTTTTATCTTCATCATATTGTTTTCCCATTACCATTTAGCGCCCTACACCCTTGCCCCCAGAAATCACTACACTGTTGTCCATGAGTCCCTTTTCCTTTCTGCTCAATCCCTCCACCCCCACCTCCTCCCCCCACTAGCTGTCATCCTGCTCTCCAGCTGAGTCTGTCCCGGTTTTCCTTGGTAGTTCAGTGTGTTCATTAGTTTCCACATAGGAGTGAAATCATATGGTATTTGTCCTTCTCTGACTGGCTAATTTCACTTAGCATAATGTTCTCCAGGTCCATCCATACTGTCACAAAGGGTAAAATTTTCTTTTTTTACAGCCAAGTAGTAGTCCATTGTGTAAATGTCCCATAGTTGTTCTATCCACTCATCTATTGATGGACACAGGATGTTTCCATATCTTGGTGATTGAAAATAACACTGCCATGAAAATATGGGTGCTTATGTTCTTCTGAATTAGTGTTTTGGGTTCCTTGAGATATATTCTCAAAAGTGGGACCACTGGGTTTAAAAGCAGATCCATTTTTAATTTTTGAAGAAAATCCATACTGCTTTCCACCGTGGCTGCATCAATCTGCATTCCCACCAACAGTGCAAAAGGGTTCCCCTTTCTCCACATCCTCAGCAGCACTACAGTTTGTTAATTTATTGATGATAGCCATTCTGACAGGTGTGAGGTGATTTCTCATTGTGGTTTTAATTTGCATTCCTCTGGTGATCAATGACATTGAGCATCTTTTCATATGCACATTGGCCATCTGTATGTCCTCTTTGGAGAAGTATCTATTCAGGTCCCTTGCCCATTTTTTAATTGGGTTGTTTGGTTTTTTGGTGTTGAAGTTTGTAAGTTCTTTATAAATTGTGGATATTAACACCTTATCAGATGTATTGGCAAATATGTTCTCCAATTCTGTGGGTTGTCTTTTTATTTTGTTGATGGTTTCCTTTGCTGTGCAAAAAACTTTTTTAGTTTGATGTAGTCCCATTTGTTTATTTTTTCTTTTAATTCCCTTGCCTGGGGAGATACATCAAATGAAAAAACTGCTACGATCAACATCTGAGATTTTACTGTCTGTGTTTTCTTCTAGGACATTCATGGTTTTGAGTCTAACATTTAAATCTTTGATCTATTTCCACTCTCTTTGAGGTAATTCTTTTCTGCAGTGCTCCCTGTTAGTGTATAAGCTTGTCCATCTCCTCACAGTGGAGTAGTGAGATCAAACTTTCAGTTTTGGTGTACCTGAACTGGCTTTGATGCTGCTTCACCTCCAGACTTGTTCAGGATGACTGGCATTGATAATAGCATTCTCCATGGGGTCCAGCCTAGCTGTTTGCATCCTCCACGGGAAACTGGGGTAAAAATCTTGTCCTTACATATGATTTTGTCTTCCTTCCTTAATGACTAGAGGTGGTGACTAGTTAAAAAAATACAAATATTTCTGTGTCTCCAGGTAAAAATACTCTTTCTAGCCACCAGCATCCTCAATACATTGTAGAGAAAGTATAATTAGGGCATTCATCAGATGGATAAACTTTACATGTTATCAATAGTCAATAGTCCAAATTCCTAAATAAGGTATTAAGCTCTTCACACTCTGGCTCTGCCCTGTACTCTTCAGCACAGTGGATACACTAATCTCATATGGCTATTTTAGCACTTGAAAGGTGGCTGATTCCAATTGTGATGTGCTGTAAATGTAACGTGCACTCAATTGTGGAGACAATATTTTTAAAGGTAAAATGCCATTATTTATGTGAATTGTTATATATATGAATTATAAGTTGAAATGATAATATTTTAGAACTGTTGTCTTAATTAACACATTAGAAAATAAATTTCACTTCTTTTTATTTGTTTAAATCTAGCTCCTAGACAATTTAAAGTTTCACAGGTAGCGAACAGTTTACTGCTGTTGGACACCACTGGTCTAGGTCTTCCCTCTCAACCTGAAGCCTTTATTCTTTTTAGTGCCCTGGCTGCAGATTTTTTCTATGGCACTTTACAAATATAGCATTCTGAATGCATTTCACTGCCTGCACAGCCATGCTTTACACATCTTCTTCCTCTCCAAATTCTCTACTGTTACACCTGATAGAACAAGTATAATTCTGACATTCAGTAGATTAATAACTAAAAGGCATAATTCATGTGTCACTCTTCTGCAAAGCCATTTACTTCCGTCCCCCAAGATAGTTAACTATGCTAATTCTATGCCTTATGCCTATACTTAATAGTGGATTTATGTAATTATATGTAATTATTATTTACATGTGTCTACTTGGTAACGAATTCCTTAAGATCTGGGATTATGACATATATATTTAACATAGTGCATAGTTTTCAATGGATATTTCATGAACTGAATCAAACCTTTCATATCCTGTTAATCTAAATTAATTAATGTTAGCACATATTACATCAAAACAAAGTAATACTGAGAAGTTATTGATACCAAAGTAATTGAAATGATTTTTTAAAAAATAACTTAGAAACTGAAACTGAATATGGTTATTGATAATTGCATAATCATCATGAACTATAGTTGCTATTACATAAAAGCAAAATAACTTTACTTAACAGCAAAAAAAAAAATCTTTTCTGAAAGTTATAATTGGTAACAGTTACTGAGTACTTAATATATGTAGGGCACTGTGTGAAGTACTCCATATATACTATTTCATTCAATTTTCATAAGATATTATCACACTAGTTTTAGAAATGAGAAAGCCTAGAGGTTGAATGACTTGTTCAAAGTCACCCCTAACATAGGGTCAATCTGGGAATGAACACAGATACTCTCACTTCAGAGCCCTTGAACTTCACAATCTTTTGGAGGTAAATTATAATATGTGTGGCTAAGTGGGTTTAATCATCACTAGACATGGAATATTTTACAACACTCTCATAGACAGATCTATCTCTCTTCATCCAAGCTAGATTCTTTGTCCTCAGACTGGCTAAGAGGATTAGAGACATCACAATCATCCTTTGTAAAGAGGTTGAAAGACAATCTTAGAATGCATTCTCTATCAGAATACTGGGTCAGAACAGAAACAGGTAGAAAGAAAATGGGGAAGCTATCTTTAAACACAGCAGACAAATCTCATAAGATAGCACTCTGACTTGAACTGAAAATCTAA
Source organism: Glossophaga mutica (assembly GCA_039655065.1). Lineage (NCBI taxonomy): Eukaryota > Metazoa > Chordata > Mammalia > Chiroptera > Phyllostomidae > Glossophaga > Glossophaga mutica. The sequence continues at coordinate 145,216,214 of CM077308.1, forward strand.
AACCACCATTTAGAATTTTTATCTTCTTGACTCTACCAGCTATTTTTGGTCTGTTATCTGTTGTTCCTGGATTAGTGAATACTTTCCTCCTGAGCTCTTTTTTCTCCCTTTTCCAAAGCAATCTGAAAAACATTGTCAGATTAATATTTCAAAAAACTGTGTCATGTAAGTCAATTGTTTAGCTCAGAAATCCTTAGAGGTTCAGTACCATGTAGAATAGAGTTCAAGGTCTAAATGACCCTTCTGGCCTCCATAATTATTTACCACACCTTTACAGTACTCCACTATACTCCCATCTTCCTCTATGTGTGTGTGTGTGTGTGTGTGTATGTATATGTATATGTATTTATATATATATATATATATATATATATATATATATATATATATATATACTTACATCCTCTGCTCTGAGGATACTAATGTAAACAGCCCCAAGTCCTGCCACTCACAATCACATGGTTCTGCTTTATTCATACTATTCTTGCAGCCTGAAATGTACTCCACCCCACTCCTCATTTATACAAAGCTTATTTCTTCTTATAGTTGCAATTCAAGTCCTGCTGTTTGCCTCATCATTTTAGATGCAACATATTTCCTGCTCTGTACCTAAACACTGGGGAGTCTTATTGTTATTACACTGATATCGCCTTGTGTTACATTCCATATAAATACATCTTCTCTTCTCAAAATGAACAGCTTTCTCAGGCAAAGGTCATTGACTACACCTCGTATGGTATATAATGCCTGATACAGATCTGTGTGTATAATCAGAGCTTGGTACCTCTTTCTTCTCTTAATAAAACCCATCATTAATTATTTCTCAGATTCTCTATTATAGATTTTATTCATCTAATGCAAGGCTGTGATGTTTGGTCTCTATATGAGAGTGGATATGATAACAGTCCTAAATTGGGTGTTCGACAGTGGCAAATACATGAGAGATCTTTGTAAAAAAAAATATATACTAAACTGTAAAAAACTTGTTGAGGAAAGAGAAGAGAACTACTCATGTATTTTTTTCCCCTGGGCATTTAAACTATTCACGGTGGCTCTTATTTCCATCAGATTTCTTTTTCATATTCTAATTTAACAGAGAATTTGCTTGAGTTGCTTCTGATGCCATAATTAGATAAAGTATGGGCTTCTCAAGACTAAAATCTAGAACTAAAAAAAAATTTAAATATCACTTTTACCTACCTTATTATTGTCCAAATAAGACATGACACACTAGCACAGAACTTTGTTTTAAAAAACTATAAATGTAGAATAGGCAAATGGTTTTATGCCCACACAATCATTCCCAAAGAGTTAGCTACCATGAAACTCTGGTTTCATTGCTAAATTCATGCTCATCAGGGAAATGTTCTCAACAATCTTTTAAATATTGAATTGAATGAATGCATTTATTAATTTCTGTTCACAAAATGTAATGGCCATGGATCATATAGAATCTTTGGAAACCTATACATGAAATGAATTAAAAATACCAATGGCAATAATAGTGATCATTTCACAAGTGAATATAAAGGAAGAAAGGAAAGATTTTTGTCAGACAATACCAAAAGAATGAGAACCATTACTTAAGAGAATTGTATTGTTATAAAAATGTAAAAACAAAATGCTAAATATGGTATCTTTTAAAAAATGGTTAAAATGTGTAATATTGCCTATTAGTAAAATTAGGGACAAGACTAATTCATTCAAAATATTACTTCTGAGGCTAAATTCCATGGTTAAAAAGTTAAAAATCTGTTCTAAGCCAAATAGAATGGTTTTCTGTTTCATTTTGAAAAGAATTAGTAATGACTTGTGAAATAATTTTCAAACTTTTTATTTACTAAAAATTAAAACAGGATGGATCACAAATTAATTGAAGAAAAATTAATTTTTACTTACTATTTTTCAAGTCTACCTTTTCTATTCAGGAGCCAATCGATAATGAATAATTTGAAGGAATGAATGGGGTTAAGATAAAGAAGAAATTTGAGTCTTTAAAACTAAGAGCAATCTCATTTTCTGAAATTTGATCCAGAATGTGATTACTAAGGTTACTTCAATGCCAAGCAAATTCATAGATGATGCCAAAATTTCATTAACCATGTTCTTATGATCTTGGTACATGCTGATAGTGAAGTGACAAGAACACATTTTACTTTCTGTGCTCTGTAAGATAAGCCTAAGTAAGATTATAAGGGTACTCTATAAGAAAGGTGTTCCATGTACACAATTGGCAGAGCTAAAGAAGGATAAAGTCAAAATAATTAAGAGAGTTAAAGTTGTACTTAACTGTGTGTTTATGGATTACTTGATCTTCACCCAAACTTAATTGTACCTGATCTAAAATCATCCACAATATTATAAGATTAGTGGTCTTTTACCACTTTAGTGATATTTCACCAGTGCCATCTATTACCTTCTCTTGAGAAAGGAAGAATTTATTTGACATTTGGCCTCCCATTGGTCGATATTGTTAAAAAGGTCAATTGGTGATGAAGAGATAATATGATACAGACTGCTTTCAGTAGAGATGTGAATTTTCTGAACCAAAGTGAAAGCTTTATAATTTTGTCATTTAAAAAAGGTAATGAAAAGATGTTAGTGTTATATAATGAAGAAAATAGAACTTCTGAAAAGAAAGGAAATAAAACTTAAAATTAGCAAATAAAAATATTTATATTAGAAAAATCCAGACAAATATTTGTATAGTTTTATGTTAGTTCAAATATGTATTTCAGGAATGAGGGAAAGACATTTATTTTTTTTTTCATATGGCAAAATAAAATAAAATAAAATAGTGAAATGGCTTAAAGACTATAAATATACATAGAAGCAAATATATAGACACTGGCAAGATGGGAAGAAAAATTTGAAGTAGTTAAAGCTATGGCTCTGCATTATAAAATATATGAATCCAACTTCAACTTCCCTCGCCTAATATACTCTTTATATCTACCTCTACCCACTCTGCTCCCATTCACGATTAAGCATAAATTATATAAATGATAGGCATCTACCTCCAATCTGTCACTTTTCTAGGTAAGATTTTGAGCAATTTTTACAACATATGTGGCCATGGATATGCAAACAAATGTTTTTGGCCTCTGAAATTGGTGGCTACTCATTTGTACACCCCAAATTATCCTCCCTTTTAGGAATCATAGGTGGGTTTCCTAGGCGCCCCCTTCCTATCATCACCTTTCTTCTACACCGGGCTTTTCCCAAACCTCTGCACAGGAAGTGGACCTTCTACTCTCCTAGATGTCCTCTCCTCGCTCTCTTTCTGCACAAATCCTTGTGTTTTCTCTTCAGCGCTTTGTTTCTACTTCTTTACACTGAATAACAAGTATAATTTCTTCTCATATGCCTTTCCCAATCATACAGAAAATATTCTCCTCAAATGCAAGGCCCCTTTCAGGGGTTAGCCCCAGGCATTTCAATCCTAGGGTCTTGGTCTATGCTCTCCTCCTTTGGAGTTCTAGAGGAACAACTCATTTTGATGCAAATTTCCAAGAAACAATTTAATAAACATTTGTGGGGTGATTATTTTGTGCCAGGCTCTGTGCTGAGTATGGGAAACTAAAGATGAGTAAGCCCAAGACCATTCATTCCAGTGACCTACTGGAGAACATAGGCAACAGCATGCATAGCATGCTATTGCTCAGCAATATAACAAAGTGCCAGCAGGCTGTTGTAGCAACAAATGCTTCTTGTTTTTGAAAGGTCCATGAGTGCATTTTAAAGTTCTTTACAGCACAACATTAAAGATAGCATCTGCCAACCATTTGATGTAAGCTTGCTGGAAAAAATAAAACTGCGTCACATTTGCAGCTCTAGTCCATCCTATTATTCTCTTTAGTGGCATCTCCCTTTGTCCACAGCCCTTTCTTCCTCTCTCCTTGTCACTACACCTATGTTGGTATCATATGCCACACCTGACATTCTGCCACTGGTGTCTCTCTCCCTCGCTCGCCATATCTCGTATCTCGCTATCTATCTTTCTCTGCCCAGAGAAACAACAGGTATTAATTACATTAAGATAGATGAAGCCACAGTTTCTTAAAAAACAAAACAAAACAAAACAAAATAAAATGCAAAAACAGGAAGCAATATAGAAAAGGAGGAAGATTGAAAATGGAATATTTATCTCTATAAATTCAAAATATTAATAAAAGGAAATTTATTTTAGAGTCAGTTTTGCAGCTCTGTACATATATAACACACTCAAGGTTACATGCAGCCATTACCAAGAAAGGAAAATACAGCCTTTATAGCAGTTGCTCTCTCCTCCTCGATATTACTAGTTTGGCAACAGTAAAATGCTAGAGAAAAGAATGTCACTGTATTTCCATGTTAAATCGTCCTGACCCTCATTTACAATACTGCACAAACCTCAATTTTGTCCTATACATTCAAGGCCAATATTCTATTGTTCAGACACCACTGCATCCTACTAAGAACCCTTCTGTTTAGTAAGGATGTCTCACATATTCACCTAAAAGTGTATTTTTAATAGATGCAGCTGGTTTCCTTGGGAGGAGTCTAGTGTCACTAGATCAGGACAGCAGTGATGGCTTCTACTTCGTTTAGCTTCCCAGATCTGTTATCTGGAAAAAGAAATAAGACCTCGGATGATACATGAGGAGGTGCATGCAAGACTGCTTTCCTCAGAAGGATTTAGGCAACTCACAGGTATTGTATTAATCTGCCATATGGATCATTACATCAGCTGGAGAAAAGAGTGCAGTTAATATCTAAACAAGTGATAGGTAAAAAATAGAGAAGAAAAATCTATCAGTGGCTACCTGTCATATTAAATATAGAACGTAAACCTTATAGGATTTTTCCTACTTCCCTGTATAAAGAACATACACACCCTCTACCCGGTACCCTCCTTTTGGATGGACTTTATTTCTACTGTGAAATGTGCAATCACTGTTATTATCATGTGGGAGAATACATTTAAATGCCATGCTAATTTTAAAAAAAAGTAGCCGGACTCCTTCATGCCACCATTTTTAGAAGCAAGGAGTAGAATGCTATAAAGATTGCTGTTTGGCCTCAAATTTCTCTTATGGTGTATCAACAAGCTGAGTTATGAAAGGATCTTTCATATACTAGAGCATACAGTTCAAAAATGACTTTTATTTTGGGGGTAGAATTAGAGCTTATGCATGTGCTGTTGTGTGTGTTTGCATGTAGCAGTAGATACCAATAGGTACACTAAAACAATCTTGTTTACAGCACTTTTTTCTTGAATTAATTTATATACATGGGAAATTATGTAACCTCCAATGAGTTCATTTATAATAGATTGAAAATATCCAAGGACAGGAGACTGCTGAGAAGGTAGGAAGAGATGCTGTAAGTGCAGCATTGCTAATTGTTCAAAGTTCTTTGACCTTTTCTTCCTTTAAAGTGATGCCAGCACCTGGAGCAAGGCTATTAGATTAGCACCATGAGAAATATTCTCTCTTTTCACTTAGCAGAAACATACTTGGGAAAATAATGCTACTTTCCTGTCTATCCTAACACTGACAGAGAAAAGAAGGGGTGTAATTATCTGATATAGGACTTATTCCAAGGAGCATGTATTCAGAGATCCCATTCATATTTTATTTGTCTATTTGCTCCATTTTGTATTTAATGATATTTTATTTTTTTAAATTTTTATTTATTTTTAGATGAGGGAAAGGAGAGAGAAAGAGGGAGAGAGACATCAATGTGTGGTTGCCTCTCACGTGCCCCACACTGGGAACGTGGCCTGCAACTCAGGCATGTGCCCTGACTGGAAACCGAACCAGCAACACTTTTGGTTCACAGGCCAGTACTCAATCCACTGAGCCACACTAGTCAGGGCATATTTAGTGATTTTTACAACCCTTTAAAAGAAGGGACTTGAATACTCTGACCCAGCCCCTAATACTCGCTTGTCACTATTGGAGTGCAGGAATAAATACTCCCAGTCTGAGACACAGACTTCAGAATTCCTCCAGACTAAAGGCTTGGTTCCCGTAGACATCTCATTGTTTTGTGTCATCACCCATGCTGGGTGATCAATAGACCAATGATAGTTGATTAAAGGAAACTTGCTTACCAATTGGATGAAACCAAGAACAGGGTCATTGTTAACTCCCACGGCCTAAGTCTATCATCACCAGAGTGAGCTGGCATCAGTGTGGTGTTACGCACTTAGTGACAATGGCGCACTTATTTAGTCATTGGTCAGGATGTGATGAAGAGTCAGCTCCACTTTAGTAACAAAATTTCATTCCATCCAGGTGAACAGTCTACAGATCAGACCAAATACATTTTTTAATAGAAAGAGAAGAAGGCACCAAGGAAAAGGAGCCCCCACACAGCAGCAGTGACTTCTACTCAGGGCAGAGGCTCATAAACTCTCCTAAGCAAAGACTGACTCATGGGAGTTTGTGGCTAAGTCCCAGGCAGAGCAAATGCCAGGCTGTTTCCAGACTCCACCAGTGCTTGAGAGCCCACATGCGCTTGCTAATCTTGCGGAGCCAGCATCATCAACCATCAGCAAACGCAGAGCACTCAGTGCTGTGGTCCTGCAGCATTTGCCCTAACTGGCCACTGTCCCCTTTCTCAATGGTTCACATGGTCTTTCTGCCCAAAGAGTGCTGCAAATGCTGAACACAACAGAGGCTTGGAGTAGCTATTTCTCCAGATCCAGAGGTTTAAAGGATTGAGTAAAAATCTGATTTTAATTTGCTTTAGATAAAGGCTAATTACAAGGATGTGGGTTCGCAGGGCCTCCATTCTTTGCTGGATGAGATATTCTTCTTGATATACATTCCTCCAGGGCTTATCTTTTATTTCCTCCTTTTCCCAGCTACTCGTCCACTTGAGGTCAGATTTATCAGAAAGGGATTTTGGCTTATGCATCTCTAATTATGCCTGATTAATTTCTTTTTAAGGATAGGAACAATGGGTTAGCCTTATCAGTGAAAACTTGGCCCTCTTTACCATCAGATTTTCAGCTTCCATTAGGATCATAGTAAGCTTAGCTAAAGGAAGGGGTGGGGGAATCAACTCTCTTTCTAAAGGTCAGCCTTCTTAATTAAATGAAAACTCAGACAGTAGCATTAGAAAATGAAATGACTGTAGTGTGAGCTCTTTCTGAGACCACACAGAATACCCAGCTGATCCCGTTGAAAGCAGGGCAAGCTGAATTATTCCCAGAGGTGTAAGGGAGAGGCTGCAGCTTTACAATGATGGCTCCTTTTCTGCAAACAAGTAGAATGGATTGTGGGTGCCTGTGACCATCATGGAGGCTTCAAGTGCTGAAGCTGGGCCTGTGTCCAGTGCCCCTGACTGTCACCTTCTCTCTGACTTACCACCACCATGGCTGCCATTCCCCAACACTTTCCACTTTCCCTACCACTGTCTTTCAGCCAAGGCTGAAGTGGAGCAGAAATCAGTGAAGAGGCTCTGAGCTAGGTACTTCCACATGCAGGAGCTCATGTAAACCGTGTGACAGAAGGGTCACTACTTAGTTTTTAAAGAAGAGCAAATTGAAATTCAGAGAGTTAATTATTTTACCCAAGGGCACAGAGCTGGTAAAGTATCAGGCTAGACTGGACTATGGCTAGTGGCCATTCTCTCTCCATAAGAGCTAGTGTTTGTATTGCCCTGGTTTTCTCCCGCTGCCTCATTTGGGGTCTCCTGGATGGCACCTGAGGACGACATAACACCTTCCCACAATCACAACAGACCTCTCTGTCTAGACTTTCAGCCTAACTCTGTCACTTGATTTTATTGTTCTTTTCCAGTAGGACCCTGGCCCCTCCTACTTGGCCAGGAGCTCTTCCAGGTGCTCACATGCTTGAGTCCAGAGGTTTTCCAAAGCAGTGAGGGACTGCAAGGATTGAAATTGACAGTCACTTCTAACTCCCCTCCTTAGATGGCTGCGCTATTCCTTCCTTTGTCTAACAGCATCACGGTGAATAGTGACACCGTGACATTGCTCTCTGTTTCAGCAATTAGACAACTCTGCATCTGTGATTTTATTCATTGATTATATTTATACCCAGTCAATAAATATCTTGATTGCAGTAATTCTTCATAAGTATACAGGATCTCTTAAATCATTAAAAACTATCACATAATCCTAAAAGAATTCAAAGCACACTCCAGACTCTGATTGTTTTCATATAAACAAAGAGTTCTAATCAATTATACTTATTAAAAGCCTTGGATTTGAGGGGTTTTCCGGAAAATAATTCCTGTCGAAGCATAGCTGCCACACTACATAGTTCTGTGGGCACTATGTACATTGAGCTCCAGGGGGAGCCACTGAGATTGTATGATGTGGTGGCATCTTCCAAATGGAAAGCAAGATTTTAAAGCAATGGTTTGCATCTCCAGCTGCAATTAGAATTGCCAGGAGAGCTTTCAGGATCACCTGAGGCAATTAAGTCCAAATCTCTGGGGCTGGATCCAGGCATCAGTAATGTTTTGTGATGATTATTTTTTAAATCATTGGTCGAAAGAATGGGATCTGGAGATATGGAACCTGTTCTTCCTCTGTAAATAAAGATATGAATTGCTCTTATAGGATTGTAAATATAATGCCTACCATTGCATCTCTGGTAAGCATTTTTAAATTATTATTGTTGTTGTTGAGAAATATATCACTGCTGCTCAAATACTTTAATATTGTATTTTTGAAAATAAAAGGGATAATATATTACCAATTAAGCCCATTGTTTCTTCAGAGATTCAAAGGTATGTAAAATGTGATTAATATAGGATGCTTTAAAAGATAATTCATTCAGTCAAACCTGCAGAAATCCTACCAAACTCTGAAGGTGGAGCACTCACTAAAGGTAACCATGGGCAAAAATCTGGCAGTTAGCGCCCTGCACTGGAGTTTTGCCCTTGGCTAACTTGTCTTTCCATTCTAACCACACTCTGCTTTATCTTGTATGTCCACATTACTTTAATTCTCTCTCAAACACCAAGCCTGGATTTATAGTGACCTATTAGTTACCTTTAGTGACCTCAGGGACTTCAAAGTTAACCCTCTCCCAAATATTCTTGCAGCAACTATGATGGGGTTTATAAATGGACTTTTAGTTTCCCACATGATTTATGGTATTCATGCATTTTAAAAGATAATTATTAGTCTAAAAGTGGGTAGTATTCTAATTTTGGTTTGTAATTTCACATTTTGATTTCTACCTAACTTGTGAGACTAACACATTTAAAAGAATGGTTAGGTTATGGTTTTTGAACACACAATGAATAAAAATGTAATTTGGTGACACTGGCGACCAAAAGGGGTAGGGATGAAGATTCAGAGCCCTGGAGACTTTGTATGTCATTGAAGTCGAGCTGGCATACATTCAAAAGAGTGTGCAATAACTTTAAAATGTTAAATGTAATCCCCATGGTAACCACAAGGAAAATAGCTACAAAATATAAACAAAAGAGAATGAGATAGGAATTTGAACACTTCACTACCAAAAAATCAACTAACTGCCAAAGAAAGCAGTAATGCAGGAAACGAGAGACAGAAAAGTTTTAAGGCATAGAGAAAACAAATAGCAAAATGACAGAAGTTCTTCCTCCTTGGTAATTACTTTAAATGTAAATGAATTAAACTCTCCAGTCAAAAGACAGAGATTAGCAGAATGGATATAAAAACCTGACCCAACTATGTGCAGTGTACAAGAGGCTCACTTTAGATTCAAAGAAACAAATAGATTGAAAGTGAAAGGAAGGAAAAGGCTATCCTGTGCAAATCCCAGGTAACCAAAGAGAGCTGGAGTGGCTTTATTAGTATCAGCAAAATAGACTTTAAATCACAAAAGACTACAAGAGACATACAAGGACATTATATATTTAAGTTCCCATACACCAAGAAGACACAACAATTAAACATTTATGCACCTAATGACAGATCACCAAATATGTTAAGCAAAAACTGACAAAATTGAAGGGAGAAATAAACAGTTCTAGAATAACCAGTGGAGATGATAGCCACTCCAAAATGGTCATGGACCCAAAAATCAAAGAGAATCTGGTAGAACTAGCTGACATTACCATGGATTTATGTTAGCTTAATTTTCCTATCCTCAAGAAAGTACTTTTTTTCCCCCCTGAGAAGAGAAAGTGAAGAAAAAATAAAAGAAGATGAATAAGAAACTGAAAAGCACAGAGGAATAAGTAAGATAGGTAATGAGAAAAGAAAGAAAGGAAAGGCCGTGGAAACATGGAAAAAGTGAGAAACAGTCATGCCAACTTGAAATCAAATAATAAGAAGTTTCTACATTGGTTTCCTCCCTCCAGCTGCAGGACAGGCTCTGGACCAGCTCTCACATTACTTCTTACACCTCACCATCGCAAGGGATGCTGCAGGCTGATGCGTCTGCCCCAGATCCTCTTCACAAAACAGGGATTATACCTAGAGCCAACATGAAAAGAAACAGAGAGCGCGATCCAATGGGCCGCTGTCACTGACCCTGAAATAGATACTCATAAATTATCGTCATCAAAAGAAGCTTTCCATGACTGTTACTCAAGACCATTAATGTTACAGATTAGTGTTAATTAACCATGGCCATGTTGGAATCACCTGGAAGGCTTAAAAAATTAAAAATAAAAACAGAACCTGCCCTTAGAGATTCAGATTTAATTGGTCTGTAGTGGGCCTGTGTATTTTTTAGAAATGACCAAGGGATTATAATGTGATATGAGGCATAGGACCACCATTATAAAATAAAAATTTCTAAAATATGCTGCTGGCTTATGTATTGATAAAATAAAATTTTGACTGTTATGAACTATTAATTTTTACTTTCTTGAACCCAAGGGCATTTTCTCAATGCTTTGATCTTATTCATCTGACAGCATAAAAAACCATTCATCAAATTATTTTTAACACATGTAGGAGGCACTGTGTACAACTTTTGTATCTTATTTCATTTCTTATTTCATTGCATTTTAGCCACAGTCTTACAAAGAGGTCAAGTCAGCCTGAAATCCAAAGTCATTAAGTCTTGATTCAAAGTCCAAACTCATAACTCTGTCCTTGCACCCTTCTCCAAAGGGTTCTGGTACCTTGCCTTCCACAATTGGCACTGTGCTGTTTGTATGGAATGAAAATCAGTGAGTGTTGATCCTGTACCAATCCTACCCTTCCCTTCGGATTCATGGGAGAAAACTTACCTATATCAGAAACAGAATGGAATGCCTACCACTACTATTCTCATTTCTGCTGTGGGGGAAGCTTCTGGCAGTGTTAACTCCTCTGCTTTTGAGAAGATGCAGTGAGGGTATACATATCTTCCTACATTCTTACATCTTATTTTAATAGGCTGTTAGCATTCTTACCTATCATCAGAACAAAGCTTCCAGGTTTCTCCTGTTTTCACCATCAGAGCTCCTCATGAAGCACTTGAGTGAAAGACGGGATTTCCCAAAGGCAAGTTCAGGCACTGCTGATAATAGTCCCAGAATAGAGATGTTGAAATGAACAAGCGGAAAGAATCCTAGAGCTGCATTCAGAAGATAGAGCCTATAACTGACTTGGAATGAGTCCAAGCTGCATGACCTTGAACAGATCATTCAACTCTTAGGAATTTCAGTGTCTTTACCGTGGAGAGATAGTACTTTCTGCCCCAGCCTGACCATAAAGTGATTGAGTGACCACATCAAAAGACACCTTTAGGAAGACATTTTCTACTTTTGAAAAATACAGGGCAAATGTATATTTTTGTTCCCCTTCTCTCTGTCACTTGTCTTTATTCCTCTCCATGAGGTACTTGGACTCACTAAGTGCCAACATCATAGCCAAACCTCCATGAAAGAGAAGACCTCAAGTGGCTGAGGCAGCCAATGCAGGCAGGCTGAAGTCAGAGGTTAACCTGGGCTGTGAGGACCAGAGAAGAAGTAGGGAAAAAGAATCAGAGGAAGGGAATGCATACCTCCACCATGCTTCCTAGGTTTTACTTTGCAAAATACTGCAAGTATTTATTTCTTATAAGTATACACGTTTAATGATGCTTTTAAGTTTTCTTTATGGAGTGATCGAGCAATTCTACGAAATAAGGACAAGCTTATCAGAAATGCTACAACAGAAAGCTCCTTTGAAAATGCTTAATTTTATTGGGAAAGAAAATCAACACTTGATCCCCAGATGCTGAAAATGTACGACCAAGTATGACCAATGACACAGTCCCAGAAAAGACGTCAGACAGCATTAGGAAGTCCCGTGTGCTTACTGACATTTGCCTGACTTGCTACAAAGGAAACAGCAGGAGTTCAAACAAAATGAAGATGTTTCTAACATGCAACTGTAACATAGCCTGAGCCCAGGGCACCCTCTCACACGTACCTTTATTCTGTGTATTAAATTAATAGAAGAACAGTAGATATTTCTTCCTAACAGCAACTATCTGTATGGTTTTTATCTGAAATAAATTTCAGTATACTTCACAAGATGATTACTATTTATCTTCGGTGGATTGGAAAATGGAGAATCAAAGACAGAAAGCACTGAAGTACATAGTGTCAATGGGTTTTTGCTTGCTTTTTGTTGATTATCCTTTTCCCCCTTGAAATCAAGGATTTGCCTTGGCTTAGTAATTAACCATAGAAGTATGCTCTTTTTATTGTGATAATCTGTATGCTTTGCACATTGTAAAGGCAAAGACTGAAAAAAATCTATTTCTATTTCCTTTGTTTCAAGTAAGTGAAAATAGGGGAAAATTTATAGCCCAAATTAAACTTTTTCTTAGAGCTAGGAAACCATAAAAGTAAAATTTCCAATGGAAAGAAGGAAGTTTCTAGGTTAATAATAAATATGGTTACAACTAGTAATGAAACAATTATTTATTTATTTATTTATTTTTTAAAATCAGTATTTTTTAATTGTTGATATTGTACAGTTTTCTGTCTTTTACCCCGCCCCAGCCCACCACCCCAGCCCTCCCCACCTTCCTCCCATTTTCACCCCCCCATAGTTTTTGTCCATGAGTCCTTTATACTTGTTGCTCTAAACCGTTCCCCTTTTCCCCTGAAATTCCCTCCCCTCCCACTCTGGACACTGTCAGACTGTTCTCAAATTCAGTGTCTTTGTTTATATTATGCTTGTTTGTTTGTTTTGTTGATTAGCTTCCTGTTAAAGGTGAGATCATATGGTATTTGTCTTTCACTGCCTGGCTTATTTCGCTTAGCATGATACTCTCCAATTCCTTCCATGCTGTCGCAAAGGGTAGGAGCTCCTTCTTTCTTTCTGCTGCATAGAATTCCATTGTGTAAATGTACCACAGTTTTTTGATCCATTCATTAACTGATGGGCACCTAGTTTGCTTCCAGCACTTGGCTATTGTAAATTGTGCTGCTATGAACATAGGGGTGCATAGATTCTTTTGGATTGGTGTTTCAGGATTCTTAGGATATAATCCAAGCAGTGGAATTGCTGGGTCAAAAGGTATGTCCATTTTTAGTTTTCTTAGAAAATTCCATACTGTTTTCCATAGTGGTTGTACCAATCTGCAATCCCACCAACAGTGCACTAGGGTCCATGTTTATTGGAAAAAGTATGCTGCCTTTAACAAAAAGACTTTTATTTTGCAAGAGTATAAAAACAAAAATGTAAATTACATGCTCTTGTAATTTCTAATGCTAAAATAACATTGAACTGCATCATTGGTGATATTAACAACCTTAATTAAGAAGTCATTTGATGATGATAACAAATTGGCATCGTTTTGAGTCAGATTGACACAACTCAAGACACAAGCACAATCGATATTTCTTCAGTAAAATACAGAGTATAATCTGTGAAGGAACATCTGACATTTATGGTAAAATTAAGGTCAAGGACTTGGCAAAATATGTTATAGACAGTAACAGATGTTCCCAGATAGAATCACATTTCTATTAAAAACTGAAGAGATGCTTAGCTGATAGAACCAAGAATCACAGAATTGTTAAACCAAAAGAGCTTTTTAGAGACTACTCATTCCTGTTACTTTAAAGCTGAGGAAACTGACATGCAAAGAAGGTTAAGTAATTAGCCCAAAGTCCCAGAGGTGGCTATGAAGATCTGGACTAGAACCCAAGCTTTTTCTACTATTCTAGATTCTCTCTGAATTGTGATACACAAAGGGACATTTTAATATTTTACTTAAAACCATATTTAGGGTGATCATTCTGTGTGATGAAATTAGATATGGGAATAGTAACAAAACAGGCCAGCACCTCTTTGGGATCTTACCTGATTCCTGCTCCTGGCTATTGTCCAGTCTCATACTTAATATTAAAGTCGAAATTTCAGGAATTCTACTATTCTCCCAGTAATTAAAAAAAAAAAATGCTGTCCAACTAATATTAAATCTGCAACACACATTTTTTAAAAAAAAAAAAAATTCTGTAGTACCATTAAAAATCAGCAACTATTAGCACTGTGCTAGTCTGTGGGTGGCAGTTCTTCAAATTCAGATGATGAACAAACACTTTCTCAGTTGATATTTCACAAGATTTAGTATATTCCAGAGTTTGGGTGTTAACACTAAACTTCTAAGAATCACAAATGACTTGGCAACAAATGGGCCAATACACGGACAGAATGAAAACCACTGTGCTGTGTGTCTCATGTGCTTTCTTTCATGAAGAAATCCACTGGACAGCGAAGCAGCAACATACTTAGAGGGAAATGTAAACGTTCTCAGGTGCACTTGGTTTATCACTTGTGATTGTTGAGACTTTATAGACTAGAAATTAGAAAATCTGCATTCTTTCATCATTTCTTCTGTCATGTCAGGAGGGATTCTGGCTCCAACTTTCCACTGGCCTACTGGGATAGACTTTCTACAAGACATACCAACAAAATGAGAAAAATACAGCTGACTTTCATCCCAATAATGAAAATGCAGACCTAATAATCTCTCCCTATCTTTGCCAAGGGTAGAACTGGCCCTTGTGTTCAGTAACCTGAAAGTTAACATGGACTCCTCACTGTGCCCAGCCCTCATCTCTAATCATTCAGCTTTATCAAGACTGCATCTCACTGCCTTAACTTTACTTCAGTGGTTCTAAAGTGTATGGGTATCAGAATCCCCTGGGGGACTTCATACAAATATCAAAGTTGAAGTAGGATCAGTTTATGCCATATCCTATTTCAAGGAGTCTGGGCCTCTGTGAGCTTCATTAGCTGTAGGTGATTATGGTATGCAGCAAATTTGAGAGGCATTACTTTACTGTATGCTCTTAATATCTCTCTGCCAGATAATTGCATTTGCTTTTTTAATTTTTTAAATATAGTTTATTGATTATGCTATTGCAGTTGTCCCACTTCTCCCCCATCGTTCCCCTCCACCCTGCATGCCCCCTCCCACCCACATTCCCCGCTTTAGTTCATGTCCATGCGTCATAAGTTCTTTAGCTTCTACATTTCCCACACTATTCTTGCCCTCCCCCTATTTTCTACCCACCATCTATGCTACTTATTCTCTGTACCTTTTCCCCCCTCTCTCTTCCTCCCACTCCCCTGTTGCTAACCCTCCGTATGATCTCCATTTCTGTGCTTCTGTTCCTGTTCTAGTTGTTTGCTTTTGTTTTAGGTGTGGTTGTTAATAGCTGTGAGTTTGCTGTCTTTTTACTGTCCTATTTTTTTATCTTCTTTTTCTTAGATAAGTCCCTTTAACATTTCATATAGTAAGGGGTTGGTGATGATGACTCCTTGAACTTGACCTTCTCTGAGAAGCACTTTATTTTCCCTTCCATTATAAATGACAGCTTCGCTGTATAGAGCAATCTTGGATGTAGGTCCTTGACTTTCATGACTTGGAATACTTCTTTCCAGCCCCTTCTTGCCTGGAAGGTCTCTTTTGAGAAATCAGCTGACAGTCTGATGGGAAATCCTTTGTAGGTGACTGTCCCCTTATCCCTTGCTGCTTCTAGAATTCTCTCCTTCATTTTAATCTTGGCTAATGTAATTACAATGTGCCTTGTGTGTTCCTCCTTGGGTCCAACTTCTTTGGGACTCTCTGAGCTTCCTGGACGTCCTGGTAGTCTATTTCCTTAGCCAGATTGGGAAGTTCTCCTTTATTATTTGTTCAAATAAGTTTTCCACATGTTGCTCTTCTTCTTCCCCTTCTGTTACCCATATAATTCAGATGTTGGGATGTTTAAAGATGTCCTGGAGGTTCCTAAGCCTCTCCTCATTTTTTTCAATTCTTGTTTCTTCCGTGTTTTCCGTTTGGTTGTTTGTTTCTTCCTTCTGGTCCACTCTATTGATTTGAGTCCCAGTTTTCCTCCCATCTCTATTGTTTCCCCATGCATTTTCCTTCATTTCATGTATTGTAGCCTGCATTTTTTCATCTAATTTGTGAGCAAAATCAACCAATTCTTTGAGCATCCTGATCACCAGGGCTTTAAACTGTGCATCTGATATGTTAGCTATCTCTTTGTTGCTTAGAGGAATTGGCTCTGGGGCTTTGATCTGTTGTTCTCCGGTTTGAGCCATTTTTGGTGGTTTTTTTTTTTTTCCTTTTTTGGTCTGGTTGTGGCTGTTACGTAGGAAGGGGTGGAGCCTTAGGTGTTCCCCAGGGCAGGGCAACCTAGTTGCTGAGTAGTGACGCTGTATGTGGGGGCGGGGTCCGAAAGGGAACAATGGCACTTGCTCTGATCTCTCTTGGATTCCAGTCCCTTCCGCTGCTTCCCCTTCACCCGGATTATCTGTGTGCAAATGTGGGACCACCTGGTCAGCCAGCCACCGTGCATGGCCTCACTGGGTCTGCACAGTTGCCACCCCTGTGCCCAGGGTCCACTAGCCGCCTCTTGTGTGCCTAGGGTCTGCTAGCTGCCGCCTGCACATATGGGAACTGCCAGCTGCTGCTGCCTGTGTGCCCGGGTCTGCACCTCCACTTTTTCCTGCCGTGACTCTGCCCCTCTTACCGGTATGGATGAATGATTGTTGGACTTCTGTACAGTTCAATTTTCTATCAGTTCTGGTTGTTTTCTTGTTTCTAAATATTTGTTGTCCTTAATTTTGGTTTTGAGAGGAGGCACAGTGTGTCCACCTACACCTCCATCTTGGCCGGAAGTCTGCATTTGCTTCTTAATTCATCTGCTTGACTCCAGCACTTTGCCATACCGAACCATCTTTTAGTTAGTCAACAAACCTGAAAAAGTCCAAGCTTGAAAAAGAAAAAATTAACCAACGCCTATCACTCTCAAGAGTAAGTCCAAATGTATTATTTATTTATTATTCAAAGCGTTTCAGGATTTGCCTTTTGTGGTCCTCTCCTGTCTCATTTTTCATCACTTTGAATCACATGCACATTCCCTTCACACACAAAGCTTTCTTAGTGTCTAGGTCTTTTTCATATTCATCCACATAGTCATTCAAAAATGACTATGAGTTCTTACCATTATTCACTGAGTTCTTACCATTCGTACAGCACTGGATCTAACATGGGGAATAGGGTCGTGAACAGATGGCAAACATACCAGTGCTCTAGGAGTGAAAACCACAAAAGGGGACACGTTTAATTTATCAGAATTGGGATAAATGCTATAATGAGTAATTATTGGGTTTTATGAAAGCATGTAATGGGTCTCACCTGGCCTGGCAATTTTCAGAGGTAGCTTCCTCAAGGAAGTGATTTTTGAGCTAATGCTTGGAGTTTGGATAGCAGGTACCAAGACAAATGTCAGGAAATTCAGAGGAGCTTTAAAGTTGGAACAGGATGTACAAAAGTCTTGCAATGGGAGGAGAATAACATGTTTCAAGGAACCAAAAGAAGGTTATACAGGTTAAAACAAAATGAGAGAAGGGCTGAGTAGTCACAGATAAGGTTGGTAATAGACTCATAAAACCAGCATAATTTTTCTTCATCCTAAGAAAATTGAAAGTTATTAAATACTTTTAAGCAGATAATTGTCTCAGATCTGCATTTGAAAAGATTATTGTGAGCACAACTTAGAGAATGGATTAGAGGGTGGGAAGCATAGGTCGTCTACTGCTTTACGGATGCCCTTGCAGCAGCCCAGGAGAAAGTAGCGGTGCGTGCACGGGGCTCTGGTCGCCAGGGCTGCAGCAGGAAAGATGGTGAGGGAAGACGTGCTTGGCGCATTACTCGAATAATCACCTTTATTCCCCAGCTCATAGTTTGGTTTCATCTCCAAGAGCTAGATTAGATTAGGTTTTCCTCCTCTGGGTTCTCTTGGCACTGGGCATTTACTATTGCTACATTTTATTTTTAAAATTTTTATGTTACTTTATTTTTTAAACTGTTTTTATTGTTGTTCAAGTACAATTGTCTTCATTTTCCCTCCACCACTGCCCCAACCCCAGCCATCCCCACTTCCCACCCACCTTTAGTTTTATCCATGTGTCCTTTATACATGTTCCTTGAAAACCCTTTACCCTCTTCCCTCCATTATTTCCTCCCACCTCCCCTCTGGTTACTGTTTGTTCTTAATTTCAATTCTCTGGTTCCAGTTTGCTTGCTTGCTTATTTTGTTGATTAGGTTCCACTTACAGGTGAGATCATATGGTATTTGTCTTTCACCACCTGACTTATTTCATTTAGCATAATGCTCTCCAGTTCCATCCATGCTGTTGCAAAGGGTAGGAGCTCCTTTCTTCCATCATGTAAATGTACCACAGTTTTTTGATCCATTTATTTACTGATGGGCACTTAGTTTGCTTCCAGCAGTCGGCTATTATAAATTGTGCTGCTGTGAACATGGGGGTGCATAGGTTCTTTTGAATTGGTGTTTCAGGGTTCTTAGGGTATAATTCGAGCAGTGGAATTGCTGGGTCAAAAGGCAGTTCCATTTTTAGTCTTCTTAGGAATTCCATACTGTTTTCCATAGTGGCTATACCAGTCTGCATTCCTACCAACAGTGCACCAGGGTTCCCTTTTCTCCACAACCTCTCCAACACTTGTTGTTTACCAATTTGTTTATAATGGCTATTCTGACTGGTGTGAAGTGGTATCTCGTTGTGGTTTTAATTTGTGTCTCTCTGATGGCTAGTGATGCTGAGCATCTTTTCATGTGTCTCTGGGCCCTCTATATGTCCTCCTTGGAGAAGTGTCTGTTCAAGTCCTCTTATTTTTTTAAATTGGGTTGTTTGCCTTCCTGGAGTGGAGTCATATGAGTTCTTTATGTATTTTGGAGCTCAAACCCTTGTCTGAGGTATCATTGGCAAATATGTTTTCCCATACGGTTGGTTCTCTTATTGCTACATTTTAAATATTGAGTTATACATCTTTCTTCTATATGATGTTAATTATTAAGGACATTGGCTATGTTTATCTCTTCACTGCCTGGTTGATTCTATGTTTTAATAAATATTTGAATGAGTTAACCATGAACTGGCCAACCATTTATAATTGGGCATTTATAATTGCCACTATAGACGTCCACTTTATCACTTAATAAGTAATCCCTCCCCCTCACCCATTGTGAGCCCTTGAAGCCAAATTTTGACAAGCAAATCTTTTTCCTGGAGCCAAAGATATTATAAAACTGAATCAGGCAGATTCCAATAGGGAAAGTTTAATTGAAAAGGATTTCATGAAGGGACTATTTATAGATGTTAGTTAGGGCAGGCTCAAAGGACCCATAAAAATGTATGAGACACCTAGGAACTTTGGTATCAGAAAGCCTCTACATTTTTATCTTTTTAAACATAAAAAGATAAAGAAAGTTAAGGAATAGTGTTAATGAAGCCTAGTGAGAGATAGAGGTATGGGTGTGGGTCTGTCCAACAGAAGTCGTGGTCATGAGAGCAGCCACTGCCAGGACTGTGGCCAGGCAGGGAGCGAGCTGATGGCAGGAGGAACAAACCCACCAGCCTACCTCTTCTCCCAGCCTTCAACACCTTCCCAGTGTCTCTCATTGACCGAGTCGATCAGAAAGCCAGAGGGAAAGCAAACCCAGGTGGTTCTGTCCTTGAGGTTGATCTCTCAGGCCTCTGATTAGGATACAGAAAGGGAAATAATGGATCTAGGGAGGCAAGTGATGAACAATCAGAACAGAAAGAAAAGGTTTATACAACTAATAAACCTGGGGAGTGAACTTAGCAAGCCAGAGAAGTCAATCCAATAAGGCTTTCTAAAGGATGATGTGGATCAGACAGGAGGAAAAATAAAAACATGGAAAACTCTAAGAGGGGATTGCAGAATCCCCTTGAAATAATAGAAATAATGGCAAAAAAAAAAAAAAACACATGAAGTAAATGGGCAAAAGGGAGGACAAAAATAAGCAAATGCTCAGGCTTAAACCCTTTGCTATCTTTCACATTTATGTCCACAACTGTATTTGAAGGGCAATAATAGAACCTGTCCAATCAAGAAATCAAGTAATCTCCATATTCATATCAATATGTATATATTTTTATTATAACTGCAACAAAATACCTTTTTACTATCTACTACTCAGAGACCCTTGTCTCATATACTCTACTTAATTTGGTTTAAAATATTTAAAACTCTGTGACCTAGCAGTGTAAAACTAAATGAACTTCAATATATCTAATATCCAGTATCAATTGAAATATTATATTATGAACATACGTAATTACTATTGATCTGTGGAGAATTTACTATGTATCAGGCAAAGGTTAATGCAAACCTGTACATGGAAGATACTATAATCCACAGTGTTCTGGAAAACAGCTCAAGCCTTATGAAAGCAGGTAACATACCCTACACAACAGAGAGAAAGTGGGAGGAGTCAGATCTCCCATTCTGGAGCTCTCATTCCTTCCTCTCTGTGCCGTAGCCTCCTGCAGTGATGGAGCTGCCTGAAGCTGAGGTTGAAGAACTGGCTGGTGAGTTGCATGTCTAGATACAGGAGTACTAATGAGAATTTACTTTCTTCTCTAATTAATTGGGAAAAACATATCAGAAAAGAAGGAAATGTGGAGTTGATTGGTTCAGGGAAATGGGAGAGCTTGGTTAAGCAACAGTACATGATGCCCAATAGATGTTCATTACAGAGGGAAATGAGCCTTGCCTCGGTCCCGGAGAGAATTGATGATCAGCAGGCCGGGCTTGAAAAGTGTGTCATCAGCACAGAAAGACTGGCGATGAGCTTGCAAAAGGAGACATGCAGCCTCAAGGAGCTGTCTGTGGGAAAGTATGCTTTTCAAGTCTGCCTTCCTGGCCAACTTTAGATGTTTTGTTATATCATCTATGTACTGGCTTTATTGACTCATTTCACTTTGTCTTTAATTCCAAAGGCAAACCGGATTGCTCTCCGCATTCCATGCACACCTCTAGGTGATGGTCCCGTAAAGAGCAAGTGACATGCTTTTTTCCCCTCACAGAGTTTTACATCAAGCAGAAGACACAGAGCCCTAAACCAGCAAGGGGAACCTTATATGACAGGTGTTGAAAGAGCTGCCAAGGGTGCTGTGAAGGAAAAAACCTCTTCATCAGAAGGGTTTCTTTTTAAGAACTAGGTCGTGAACAACGAGAATTAAATGGGTAGAGGAAGAAAATTAAGAAGGTTTCAAGTAGAGAGAATGGCACCTGTGAAATCCTTGAGGACAGAGGCAAATCTTTTGATGTGAACAGAACACCCCTGTGGGACAGGGATGGAAGATGAGCCAAAAGAAGCAGGCAGGTGGCAAATCATGCAGGAGCTTGTATACCACGGGAGGGAATTGGAGAGCAAGCTCAGAGCTCTGGGGAGCCACTGAAAGATTTCAATCAGTAGAGTGATGAAAATAGATTCAAGCTCAGTAAAGATCATATCGGATGCAATGTGGAGAAGAAATAGGAGGAGTTCCCGGCAGGAGACATAGAGAAGAGTCGGAAAACTTGTCCCCAAATGTGGGTGATGGTGCAAATGGTTGGTAATTGCTGACACAGGGAACACAAGGAGGAAAGACAGACTGAATTAGGGAAAATAAGATTTCAACCAAATTATTTTCCCATAAGTTCTCATCATCGCTCCTTCAACATGTTGAGAAGAAGGGAAAATATATACAATTGATAAAGAGTGGTCATGATTTTGCTTGCATTTATTTTCTGTTCTTGAACTGAGCATGGACTTCCAGGGGACTCTGTTTATGGGAAATACACAGAAATGGGAGGGACGAATTAACCTCTAACCCCTAGGGGCAATGATGATCAGTCAATCACCCATTCTTCCCACTTTGTCACAGTCTCTGCTCTTCAAGGTTTCAAAGTGAGGAAGGTAGTTTGCAGTGATGGTGATCTTTGAGGAGGGGAAAACTAAGTGTCTGTCAGGAATAAAGGAACTCTCCAAGTATATGGTTCTTACTTTGGTACACTTACCTATTGCTAAGTCGTGTCTGTTCTGCCAAGATTCACGTTAGTAGGAGGCATGTAGGAGGGAAAAGCAACTCATCAATGCTTAAGAATGGATTTTTTTGCCTGCCTCACCGCAGAGAAGGGCTGTTATTGATCTTCTTAGGGTAGTTCAATTAGCAGAGCAAACAGATTCCTAGACTGGAGAAAGGCTAACTGACTTTTGTCCTTGACCTAGAGAAATTACCTTCACAACCAGTACTTAACATCTCTCTGTCTCTTAAATGAGCGGGGTCAGTGGTGCACCATTGAAATGAGTGGTTTTGGAACTACTACTCCAAATATAAAGATTGTAGGGAGGTTTTGTAAACAGATAAATTTCATTTACCTTTCCTCCCATAAAGTGGCATAAATGCAGCCTGTGAAAAACGTCGTGAGATTCAAGCAAAATGTGCACTGTCTTCGTAAATATTAGTAATTTGCAGAAAGTGTAAGACTGCCATAATAAATAATGCTTGATGACAAAATTATTTGGTTATTTTACAGTGTTGCTCAAATGGGAAAACAGCCTAATTATAACATTTTCTTTGTATTCTTCTGTAGCAAGCAAGATTCTCTGGTTGCAGACATAGGAAGCCAACTCTATAATTTAAGGGGAAAAAAAAACTGCAGAAGGTTGCAGGGTTGACTCATAAGAATGAAGGGTAAGATGATAAGGAAGCTGGATAGAGACGTGAAGCCCTTAACTCTGGGGCCTTGCGCAGTGGGAACCAACAGATGTCTCTCCTGAGGGACAGTTGAGAAAAATGAGTTCCTTATCACGTCCAGTGACAGCTTTTACAAATGATGTTCAGGGAGGACGGAGCCGGCGTGAAAAGTGCGATGCTCGAGAAGAACTGCTGAAGCAGTCAGTCCATATGCGTGTGCTGCGGTTAGTGCTGATCCCCTGATAAATCGCACAATTCAAAACTGGAAACAGCCCAGCGAATATGCTATTTAAAGAACATACCTTAAAGAAAGACAGCAGGGGGAATAACATTTTTTTAAACCTGACTGTTCTACCACAATATCCATCAAAGTAAGGCAAAAACACAGGTTAAATTGTGCAGTGATAAACTTAATAAGGGTGGCAAGCCACAAGGGCTCCTGGGGGCGGCGGGGGTGGATACAAAGAAGAAGAGGGAAACTTACTGTCTGAGTGGAAAAATAAAACTTGATTTGGGCAGGATTTTTAATGAATTGAGAATTAGTTTTTTTCAATGTGTGTCAAATTTTCTTAAAATAAATCCCCTTTATGGGACCATGAGGATGCCCAGCCCCAGCCAATGGATAATTTTATTGAACCTCTATTTAGTTGAGCTAACTTTCCAGACAATAATCCAGATGACAGTTTAGTGTTAATTGTGACAGAATCGAATGACAAGTGACAGTGTTTGTAAGAGTAATTACATGAGATGAAGTATGTCATTTCCCTAACAGCACAATAGAGCAGGGAGAACGGTTTTCATGTGGGGGCCTGGTGTTCAATCCCCCACTTGTTTGTTATCTATGTAACTTTAGGCAGCATTTAAACTGTTGTAATTCTCAGTCTCATCATATGAAAGGAGATAGTAATGAATTCCCAGCACTGCTGATCTCACGGGATTGGGAAGTTCATCAAGCAAAATGATTGGTGGCAAAACCACTTTGCCATCTCCACAGCACCCTGTAAATCTGAGAACTGATTATACTTCTGTTGACATAACCATTTAACAATAATCTTGAGGAAAAACGTGTGATGCTTTGGATTTCTTGACGAGAAGTCTTAAAAGCAATCTTCATAGAATTTACATCCATCACAACTCTTTGGAGCAGTATGTCACCAACCCAAACGACTTTTGTAAGGAGTTACTGTCAGTGTGCTAAGTTTGCAATGTAACCCTTAAAGGAAGTAACTTCTGCCTGCAATGTATCCATCTCCATAAACAATTTCTTTTGTAAGACCATGGGAAACAGCACTTAAAAAAGCTGCAGTTGTGACACCACCTTTGACACAAAGAGCATGAGTATAATTAATATTGGATGCAAATATGATCTCCAAGTATTGAAGAGCCCGCTCACTGCTTAATTGTTCCAAAAATGAGACGGCATGTTCCCTTTAGGCCATATCACCACGAGTTTTTAAAAATTGCCCTTTGATAGAAACCACACTGTATTTTTAGCCTAGAGAAAACAGTGTCTGTGGGAACCACCTCTCCCACCCATGTCTTGGCAGTGGGAACTAGTGTCTCAGATCAAGATTATTTACTGATCTCCATGGCAACAATGGGCTTTATCTTGCACAAATCCTAATATTATAAGGACCCGATGACTCTTTAGGATAGTATCTCAACCTTTAAATAACAATCTTGATGTGCACTATAAATACTTTATAGAACCATTTTAAATAAAATATTGGTATAAAACTAGAAAGTCTTATGTAGCCTGTGTACCAGATTTTCATTTTGGAATAAATCCTCAGCCATTTCTGGGGCTGGAATGATGCATGATGTCCCTACACACATGTAGCAACACTCTGTGAGGACACTGCCCAGGTGCATGGGCTACCTAGGTTTAGGCACCAGTATCCTCTCTTTTTCCAGGCTTGTGACAAGAAATTAAATCTCTGAGAGTCTCTGCAGTGAGACTTGGTCACTTTCCCGGTTGCTGACACCCAGTGTTAAAGTGCACTGGCTAAGATTCTAAACCGCAACATGAAAAGGTTGAGCTATACCCACAAATTTCTTCTGAGGTCCTCAGAAGAAAAATTCTGTATGAATACCAACACATGGTATTATTCTTTTATCTCTTAGTCAGATCTGACACTTTTCAAGCCTACAGGATTACATACACATTTTAATAAAATTCATGTTCCACAGAGCCTACTTCCATACAGCTACATTATAATTTTTGTTCGGGAGTGTAGGTGGTGGTACTGATATTCTACTTCCTTTGACAGCTTCCCTTCCAATATTTCAAATGCATTAACACACAGCAGGAATAATTGAAAGGCTTTTCATACTGCAAAACCATTCCCTGGTATAATCTCAAATGATTGCTAAATCAGGGTTGAGTGAGCTGTAACTGGCAGTGTCATTCATTGATATTTTTTTCTGGTAGACATTTAACATTTCTATGCATTTGAACACCCTCGTTTGGTAATGAAAGTGTTGGGAGCCAACTCTTCCTTTGTTCTCTCTGCAAGGCCTGCTGTTCTTTCTCATTTTTCAAGTGCTCCATGAACAAATAGAGTAATTTGGCATGGCCACGAAGAGCGGTGTTTCAGTGCTCTGGACCCACTGTTGTTGCTCTGAATAATTTGCCTCTGCCCCTTGCAGTGTAAAAGCAACCAGAGGAAAAGGAGTGTGGTACAGCTGAGCATAGACAGAACAGTTCCAAAAACCGTAAAGCCTCTCAGGGTCCAGCTTGCCTCCCAAGGTTCTAAAATGAGTGGCCGTCTTTTTTCCAACCGAAATTGTCAGTGGCAAATGAAGTTGGATCTCACCAAGGTGAAAAAATGCATCTTATTCATGTTGGTATTCCACCCCATCAGTGCCTTACGTTGTTACAGGAGTCAAAAAGGAAAAGAAAAAAGGAAAGGTTTCTAAGCCATCAAATGATCTTTTTTGTAATATAAAGAGGAGGAAAGCTTTTATTTAAAAAAAAAGTTTTAATAGTCATAAGGAAATGCTAAACACAGGGCAAAGCATGAGTTTGGGAAACCTTGCGAACATAGTCACGTGTCTGTATTCACGGGCTGTGACAGGTATGTGTGATATATGAAATAAGCCTATAAAATAAGGAGGCTTAGAAACACAGATTTGGGCAACGCATTTGTTTCCCAGTGAAGTTTAATTAAATAAGTTATGTTAAAGGGCTTTACAAACTCCTAAGAAATGGTATTCAAATATAAAATAGTATAATTATAGATTGTTCAACAATATTTAATGAGCAGCTTCTATGGTCTACCCTTGTATATCAGTGAAATGATAACATTGGTGGGAACAAGGAAGGAGAAATCACTTTGCTTGTAGCTATACAACTGCAGAAAAGAGAGAACTAATAAAAACAGATGGCAGCCTAGAGAGGCAGTGTATGTTAAAGACCATTTAATGATGAGGCATTCCTACCTGTCCAAAATACAATTGGGCTTTGAAATATATTGCTTTATTTTAAAAAATATATGTTATTGATTATGCTATTACAGTTGTCCCATTTTCCCCGCTTCGCTCCCCTCCACCCTACACACCCCCTCCCACCCACATTCCCCCACTTTAGTTTATGTCCATGGGTCATACGTATAAGTTCTTTGGCGTCTACATTTCTCATACAATTCTTACCCTCCCCCTGTCTATTTTCAACCTACCATCTATGCTACTTATTCTCTGAAATATATTGTTTTCTGAAAGAGCCATTTTATCATTGTATTTTCAAATCATGGAAGCTCAGAATCTATTATTAAGACTAAAAATAAATTGAAGAACTTGTTTCCCTACTCCATAGATAGTATTGCAATTTATGGGTGCAGTACAAATGTTGTGACAGAAAGAGACATGAAACAAGAAAGGTCCTCAGTAACTTCCTACCAGAGGTCACCACTAATCGTATTTGCACTCATTCTCAGCTGCCATCACTCAGTCTCACAGTTGGTCAGCGCCTCTCCTTCAGAATAAACCTTCAGTTCTCGAGTGCTCCATAGCAGGTTGCTGCCATTTCCAGCTGCTTCTGGATCAGAACATAATGCTTTCAGATTTGTCTCTCTAGGTCCCTGAAACAAATACACAAGCGCAGAAATACTTTGAAACATCTTACACTTAGCAGTGTTGCAGTCTGTAACAAATTGAAAACAAATCACAATGACTAGTATTGTTATTGAAAAGTTATAGTTTCCACTTACCTATATCTGTGGATAAGAAATTTGTTGAGTTTTTAGAACCAGAGATTCTCTCCCTCCATTATGGTTAAAATTTTACATGAGGGAAGAAAATCCTGAAGAAAAGCAGTGATGTGCTAAACTTATTTCCTTCAGAAAGCAGTCTCATTAAAATAGCTTGTAGATAGTTCCAAACTATCTTAAATAAGATAAGCTCTTGTTTGGAAAAATACGTATCTCCAGGCAATATCTGTACATTTTTCTAAACACTTGCTGTGCCATTTTTTCTGTATTAATGAATGGCTTAGATGCCATATATAATAATTTATGGGCTTAGATAGCTTTTACGCATCTCCAGACATGGTTTGTTTCTATGAAACGTTTAGTCACAAGTGGGTTTTGCCAAGTCTCTTGATTTTTCTTTGGAACCAACAAGGGCCAGGTGTGTCTGGATAAATGCTCCCCTGCCTTTTCAGCTTTATCATCATCACTCAGTTCTCCCAAGCTGGTGCCGATCTTAACTGACCTTACTCAATCTGCTTCCAGCTAGCTGGACAGGATGCCTCCTCATTCATCAGGGCATTTAAATCCTCAGTCCCAAATGTTCCCTGGATTCCAATGAGGAAATGGGAAGAAAAGGATACAGTATTCCAACTTTTTCTCTCTATTCTTTTGTCCAATGATTATAGTCAAAACAGCTTGAAATTGCTTACGCTTATTTCACCTCATCTCTTCAAGCTCTGCC
This sequence comes from Glossophaga mutica, assembly GCA_039655065.1. Taxonomy (NCBI): domain Eukaryota; kingdom Metazoa; phylum Chordata; class Mammalia; order Chiroptera; family Phyllostomidae; genus Glossophaga; species Glossophaga mutica. The sequence continues at coordinate 145,244,115 of CM077308.1, forward strand.
TCCTCTAACAAAAACACCAACAGAAGACTTCTTCCTTGTACTTCGTTTTTAGCATTAATGCCTCTGCCTGTTCTATAGAGATAAGCTGCCCTTGGACATATCGTGTTTAACTAGGCTGCGTACATAAGGAGCTAGAATAAACTTTAAACGATACATTATTATAATGAGTAAAGCCTTTTAAACATGGATTTTTTTATAGTCAATGTCTGGTGACAATCTTCTGAGTGGATTAAGAGAAATATCATTTCACAAACGTTTCTTTAGAAATGTATTTAGTTAGGAATGTAACACATTATTTGGCACTACAAACAGATTACAAACTACAGATTAAGCTCAGTTCCTGAAATCAGGAATGTTCTAGTCCACTTTAAAAGGAGAACCACCAGACCTAACAGAGGCCAAAAACAATTGAATACGGCTTTATTTTCTTTTGCTTTGCTTTTTAAATGAGACATGTAACTCAACTCTTGAATAATTGCTAAGAACCACCGCCACCTGTCTTGCTTTCCTCTTGCTTCGCCAGAGGGAGGACCCTGTGGCGGTCATCAGTGGACACCTGCGATGGGCGAGAGACCCTGGAGCCCAGGCAGAATTGGAGGCTGTAGTCTGGACTTTCTGTTCTGTTTTTCAGGGGCTTGTACGCAGAAGCTTGAATAAATGCATCGCAAATTTAAAAATACATAAAATTTTCACAGGTCATAAGACATGAGTTTGGATAGAAGTAGAGGCAAGAGAACGTGTCATTTGTAATGATAAAGAAGAACAAAATCAATCCCCACGAAGAGAGCAAAAGTGAAACAGATTTGCCCAAGATCATCTCCTTGGACACCACCAGTTTAGTTAGAGCCAGATTTCTGGTGATGCCTTCAAAGTACCAGATCGTGTAATTTGAAATACCAGAATATAGAACACAAATAAACAAAAATAAGGGCATCTGGTGAATTAAATGTTCTTGTTATATAGGGCTATCTGAATAAAGAGGCCTCCTGGACACAATCTGTAATGGTTAAGGACAATGATTCTACTTTCCAAGGCTCGAGGCAGAATTTAAAATGTAAGTGATCACATAAACATACACATTTTTAAACTAGCAGAAGCCTCAACACTTCAGTCTGACCAGTGGTTACAGACTTTGCCTTCTCCTCCTTCTCCTCTACTTCCTCCTCCAATAAACTTCATATTAGATTCCATAGTTAACTTGCAAAGTAAAATGTCCACTTAGGAACAAAGAAAATACTAAGTATTTTCTCCCAGAGGGTGCCAAGTAAGAATCTACCAACTCGCTTGTCTGTAAATATTTGCTTTTATGATTGGTCTAGTATTCTATTGTCATCAAATCTCATCACATGGAAAAATTAAATCTTACAAAAAATTCAGTTTTGACAGTGCCGTAACTCCTCCAATATGAACCTGCCACCAGAGGTCCTTCGGTTTTCCATTGTCTCCTTCAACCAAAGTAGACCCCTCACAATTAGCCAAAGCAAAGTGCTTCTCTGCTATTACTCACACTCTTCTTTCCCCCTGGGATCCCTGCCTTCTCACTTGTTCACTCAGGAACTCAGTACATACAATATGTATTTGTTGCTTTATCTATACCAATATCTATGTCTCTCTCAATCCTATTCCTGCTTCAAGAGTGAGGAGTCTAATTCAAAATCAGGCAATTATTCCACAAAATCTTACTTTATCTTTCTGATGAAGAAGAATTTATTAATCTATCCATTTAGGCATTTATACAGTTAAATATTATATTGAACACCTATTGTGTACTAAGTATTAATAATACAAGTATATTAAAATAATTCTGTTCCCTGACTATGGAACTTGAAGTATAATTGAAAGACAAAACAATAAAATAGTAATTTCCCTCCAACTGCAGAGTGGAACGGTAGAGTTGGGCAGAGTGTGCTTCAAAAACCTAAATCATACTGGGAGGGCCATCATTTTTCCAGAGGAGAGAACAGCTGCAGCAAGCCTTAAAATTCAAGGAGAATTCGCTAAATAAAGAAGAGAATGAAGGATATTCCAGGCAAAATGAAAAGGCACAGGGGAAATAGCATGAGTGTGAGGAAAACCAAAGTTTCTAAGTGGTCAGATCGCACATACACTGCAAGTCATTTGTAGCAGCTTCCATGAAAGGACCTTGCTGGGTGAGTGACCAGAAGTGAGATTAAGATGTGAATAGGAAGTAGCTCTTGAAACATTTCTGACAACCAAGTTAAGAAATTTATGTTTCATCCTGAATGCTTTTGGGGAGTACTAAAATGCTGAACAGGGAATGGCAAAATCAGAATTTGGTTTTGAATGACCCCCAAATACTTAAGCCAGAAATCTAAGAGACAGACATGCTATCACCCTCTCTCCGAATCTCTCACATTTAATCCACCAAGTCTCAGATTTCACTGTTAAATATGTCTGGGTTCCATCTTTACCTCTTTCTCCTCTGCTGCCACAATTTTTAACTAGGATCAACCAAGATGTCTTCAAGAATTTTTGAAGGATATGCTAACTGGTGTCTTATCTCTGTCATCTGCACAATACTATGAACAACCTTCCTAAAAATGTATATCTGGTCATACTGTACTTCTCCTTAAAATGTTTCATTGACATAATCCTACAAAAGATGATTAAAGAAGATCCTTTAGAGGACTTTATATCTGAGGTGAGGCCCATAAGATTGATAGAAGCTAGCTATTCAAAGAACTAGGGGAAAATCAGAATTATGTCATTAATAGAGTAAAAAAGCAATCAAGGAGTAACAGAAGATATTCAAAGAACAGGCCTTATATATATAATTAAAATAAAATAATCATAAAAGTCACAAATGGCAGCCCTTCTACTAAAGAGAAGTGCAGAATGACAAGTAACACCAACCAAGTCCTGCTGAGGACTGAATGTCTGTGTCTGCCCCAAATCCATACTGTAGCCCTAACCCCCAGCATGATGGTATTGGGATGTGATGGGCCCTTAATTACCTACAGAGGTAATTAAGTATAGATGATATGGGTCTGCAGCCCCCATGATGAGACTGGTTCCATTAGAAGAGGCTGAAGAGACCAAACCTCTCATTCTCTGTCATGTGAAGATGCAGCAAGAAGGTGGCCATCTATAAACCAGGAGGAGGGTCTTCACAAAGAATCCAACTATGCAGGAACCCTGATCTCAGATTTCTAACCTCCAGAACTACTGAACTTCCAGTGTTTCTTGTTTAAGTTACCCAGTCTGTGGTATTTTGTTGATGCAGCCTAAACCAAGGAAAAGAACAAGATCCCAATTTGAACGTATGAATATATTGGTAACCAAGATGTCCAATCTAAATAAAAGGATGAGGTATGGAAAGAAATGATGCCTAGTATTATGTAGACATTTCATCATCAGTTAGACATTTCCGTTTGATAAAAACATACAAAGATCAACTATGACTGCAGTTTTAAGAAAGGCCAGGCAGAATACCTGCAGGCAAGGCAAACTCCAGCCTGCTTGCTGGTTCCTGCTGAAAACCAGAGATACAAGCAGCACCAATAGGTGCTTGTAAGAAGCTTGTGAATAATTTTAACTTAAATTTCCAAACATCATCTATTATGCTCAAATTTATGTATCATCTGTCTAAAGTTCCAGTCTATTTTGTTTGCTTGTTTTGTTTGTTGGGGTTTTTTTTTTTTGTTTGTATTTTTATGTTTGTTTCTTTCCTGGCAGTATTTAGAAAACTGAATGCTAACTGAAGGAATGAAGCATTTAGTTACCTAACCATAGGGCAAATAAAACTGATTTTAGCCATCATTGAACCTAGCAGAAGGAAAATGAGTAAGTGCTTTGTAAGAGATAGGAGTTGGGAAAGAAAGAGAGAGAGAGAGAGAGACCTGACAAAAGCCTGCTCTCTCTATGTCAAGAAAGTTCTGTCCTAGAAAGACAGAGAACATTTAGAAAATAGCTGCTTACTCTAGCTAAACACCATAGATAGACACAAGATGGTGATAATCAAAGACAAGGACAAACTTTGAAAGCAGCAAAAGAAAAACAATGTGACACAAGAGAACTTCAATAAGGTGATTTTCTGACTTCTCAGCAGAAACAATAAAGGCCAAAAAGGAGTGGAATAATATACTCAAATCTTATGAAGAAAAAACACTGTCAACCCCAAATCCTATAATCAGCAAAGCTATTTTTTAAAAGACTAAGGCAAAATAAATGCTTTTCTAGGTAAACAAAAGCTGAAAGAATTTGTTGCTAGCATACTTGTCCTATAAGAAATAGTAAAAGTTCTTTAGCCTGAAAGCAAGCAAATCTGGAGGGTAATGCGAAGCCATATAAACAAAGAGCACCAGAAAAGGTAACAAAGTAATTATGAAAGGCACTTTATAAACACATGTTTTTCTTTTTTTATTCTCTTGATTTAAAGAGGAATTGTATAAAATTATGTACATAATGTTTGCTAGGCTTATAACATATAAAATGTAATATATGTATAATATATTTGCTAATAATACAAAGCAAAAAGGAGGCAGTGGAAGCAAAACTGTATTGATCTAAAAAAGTGACTACAAGTGGTAAAGTATACAGTCAAAACTCAGTTCCCCAACATCTCCCATCTTGAATAATTTGGTTCTCCACCAAGTTGTTCAAGGAAAAAATGGTTCAGTTGTCAAACAAAATTTCATTTCTTGATCAGACAACACTTTCATGCTGATACCTGGAAAAAATAATTGTGTTTTCAAACAAATCACTTCACAGACAGCCTTCCAAAATGAATTAAGTTTGAGAACCAAGGTTCTACTGTAATTATAACAATGTATTATTGGTTTGGTAACATTAATAGATGTAACACATATGATAATAATACCACAAAAAGGGGGACTGAAGTAGAGCTATATAAGAGGAACATTTCTCTCTTTTCTTTATTTAATCTTTATTGTATTTTTTTCCATTACCATTTAGTCCCCTTAAACCCCCCTCCCCTCTGCAATCTCCACACTGTTGTCCATGTCCATGAGTCCTTTTTTTCTTTTTGCTCAGTCCCTAAACCCTTTAACTTCATTAATACCCCGAAATCAGTTGCATTTTTTATGTCAATAATGAACTAATAGAAAGGAAATTTAAGAAAACAACCCCATTCACAATTGCTACAAAAAGAATAAAATACCTGGGAATAAACCTAACCAAGGATGTAAAAGACCTGTACTCAGGAAATTATGAGACACTGAAGAAAGAAACTGAAGAAGATACAAATAAGTGGAAGCATGTGCCGCATTCATGGATAGGAAGGATTAACATCATTAAAATGTCCATACTACGCAAAGCGATCTATACCTTCAACACAATTCCTATCAACATTCCAATGATGTATTTCACAGAACTAGGACAAATATTTAAAAAAATTGAATGGAACAATGAAAGGCCCCACATAGCAATAGTGATTCTGAGAAAGAAGAACAAAGTTAGAGGAATCACATTACCTAATATCAAACTACACTACAAAGCCATAGTAATCAAAATAGCATGGTACTGGCATAAAAACAGACACATTAGACCAATGGAACAGAGAGCCCCAAAATAAACTCACACCTACATAGTCAATTAATATTCAACAGAGGAAGCAAACACATACAATGGGCTAAAGATAGTTTATTTAATAAGTGATGTCAGGAAACTTGGATAGATATGTGCAGAAAAATGAAACTAAACCATCTTTTTATACCTTACACAAGAATAAATTCAAAATTGATCAAGACTTAAATGTTAGACCAGAAACTAGAAAAATCCTGGGAGAAAACATAACAAAATCTTGGACATTGCTCATAGCATTTTTAAAAAATCAGCTCTATCTCCTCAAGCAAGGGAAATGAAAGAAATAATAAACAAATGGGACTACATCAGACCAAAGGGGTTTTGCACAGCAAAGAAAATCATGAACAAAATAAAAATCCCACAGAATGGAAGAACATTTCTCTATATCACTGTAATTAAGCTAGTTTCAATCTGAAGCTGATAAGTTAAGATGTATATAGTAACCCTTGAGCAACCACTAAAAAATAATTCAAAAATATAGTGAAAAAAATCACTCAAGCCCTAGACGGTGTGGGTCAGTTGGTTGGGCATCGTCCAGCAAACCAAAAGGTTATGGGGTTTGATTCCTTGTCGGGGTATATGGCTGGGTTACAGGTTTGGTCCCCGGTCAGGGTGAATTCAGGAGGCAATCAGTGTTTTTCTCTCACATTTACGTTTTTCTCCCTCTCTTTCTTCCCCCCTTCCTCTCTCTTAAGAATCAATAAAAGAAAAAAATACTTTCAAAAGTCACTCAAGGAATTAACATGCTACATTAGAATACATTCACTTAATACTGAAGAAAGCAGTAAAGAAAGAATAAAGGAACAAAAAAATACATGAGACACATGTACATAAAACAAAAAGTACGATGAAACATGTAAATTCAGTTACATCAATAATAAAATTAAATGTGGGGTTAAATGTTTGATTAAATATAATCAGAAGGCAGAGATTATCATACTGGATTAAAAACAAGCAAATAAAAATAATAAAATCCAATGGCATGTTTTCTACAAAAACACATGTTAGATTGAAAGACAGAAATAGATAAAAAGTGATAAATTATGAATTTAGAAGTCAGAGGAAAGCTGAAGTGGCTATACTAGTTTAGACAAAATAGACTTTAAAATAGAAGTGTGAGCAAAGATAAAGAGGGACATTTTAAAAAAAGAGTCAATTGATTAAAAATTTGTAACAAGTATAAGAATTAAATTGGCAAATACTTGTTTAGAATGACCAAGAACAAAAGAGAAAAGACTCAAAATATAAGGTTTAGAAAGGAAAGAGTGGACACTAATACTGACCTTTTAGAAATTTTAAAAAGAGATGAAAAGGAATAATAGGAACAATGCTATGCCAACAAATTGATAACTTTGATGAAATGAAAAATTCCTAGAAAGACACACACTACTTCAACTGATTCAAGAATAAATAGACCATCTGAATAAACCTACAACAAATAAAGAAATTTAAATAGTTCAAAAAACTACCCATTAAAAAAAAAGGTCCAGATGGCTTTATTTTCCATCTGCAAATGAAATTAAGAAAACAATTCCTTTTACAATAGTATCAAAAAGAATAAAATACTTAGGAATAACAAAAGAAGTGCAAAAGTTATATTCTGAAAACTGTAAAATATTGTTTAAAGAAATTAAATAAATGGCAAGCATCCACTGCTATGGGCCAGTAAACTTAATATTGTTAAGATGGCATTGTAAATGCCATCTTAAATCAGCCCTAAGCTGATTTACAAATTCAACATAATTTCTATCAGAATCTCAGTGGACTTTATTATAGAAATTGACAACCTGATTCTAAAATTCATAGTGACTTAAAAGAGACCCAGAATAGCCAAAATAATCCTGAAAAAGAACAAAGTAGGAGGACTCACACATTCTGATTTCAAAACTACTACAAAATAATGTAATGAAGATGGTGTGTTACTGGCACAAGGAGAGACATGTGGATCAGTAGGAAAAATCTGAGGTGCTAGAAATGAACCTTTACATCTAAGATCAACTGATACTCAACAAGCGTACCAAGATTATTCAATGAGGATAAGTAGTCTTTTCAACAAATGGTTTTGGGACAAATGGATATCTGATACAAAAGAATGCAGTTCATTTTATATATTGTAAGAAAGATAACTCTAAATAAATGTAAGACCTAAAACTATAAAACTCTTAGAAGAAAGCATAGGGACACATTTTTATGACCTCATATTTGGCATGTGATACCAAAAGTCTGAGCAAAAAAAGAAAACAACAGATCTATAGAACTTCATCAACATTTAAAACTTTCATGCTTGAAAGAATACCATCAAGAAAATGAAAAAATCCACAGAATACATGATAATATTTGCAAATCATATATCTAAGGGATTTGTATCTGGAGTGAATAAAGGACATTTATGACTCAATAGTAAAAAAGACAAATAACAGTTCTAAAAAAAAAAATGGCCAAAGAATCTGAATAGATATTTCTCCAAGGAAGACACACTAATAAAAAGTAAGCACTTGAAAAACTGTTCAACATTAGTCATCAGGGAAAGCAAACCAAAACCACAGTGAGATACCAGTTCACAAACACTAGCATACCTGGAATAAAAGTCAGAAAACAAAAAAGTCAGATAAAAAGCATGTAGAAAAATTAAACCCTCCTACACTGCTGGTGAGAATGTAAAATGGTACCACTGCTTTGTGTAGCAATTGGACAGTACTCACATGATTAAACATAGCGTCATCAGTAATTACATTCCTGGGTACACAGCTTAGAGAAATGAAAACAAATGTTCATGCAAACATTTGTACAGAAATATTTATAGCAGCATTGCATATAATTATCAAAAGATGGAAACCATTCTAGTGTTCATTAATGGATGAATGGATATAGGGTGGATCTACATAATGAATTCTTATTCAGCCATAAAGAAGACTGAAGTACTGATTCCTGCTACCAATGGATGAAGTTTGCAAAGTGAAAGCAGCCAGTCACAAAGGACTACACATTATATGATTCCAGTCATATGGAAGTCCGTAATAGTGAAATCTGGAAAGACAGAAAGAAGATTAGTGGTTACTTGGGGCAAGGGTGGATGGAGGGATGGGGACGGGATAGAAATGTTTTAAAACCGATTGTGGGGATGGTTGCGCATATCTGTGAATATACTAAAAAACATTGAATTGTACATGATAACTTGGTGACTTGTATGGAACGTGAAAAGAACATTGTTAAAATAAAGAAATCTGAACATTGTACTAACAGAGCCCAACTGAGACTAATTATTATGTCAATGATGGTGCAAAAAATTGACTTAGAAGAGATGATATTTGAAGCGGTTCTTCCAGGGGAAGCGCCATGTTTAATCTTTTTCTCATTTCTAGTCTTGCAAGATGGAATGGGCATTTTGTATTGTCCTTCAGTTCCTTTGAGAACTTGCTGTGTGCCTTAACAAGTCATTTATGAAAGAGTACCCCCACATCATTGCACAAAAATAACTTATTGTTTAAATCATACAAAAAAAATCGATATCTATGATCTTTTAAAAACTTACAATCCTCACCCCTCCTTAGTAGTGATAGTTGGTGTCAGCTATCTGCTCTAAGCAGTCTGTGCTAATGCTGTGGCCCATTGAGTTGGGTAACTGGAAACATTAGATAATCTTCCTGGATAAATCAGAATGGTGTCAATATTTCTGAACACTCTGTTTTCTGTCTCCTTTGAGCTGACAGTCCCTTCCCAGATGGGCAATAGGATATTTGAAGTTCTTATACCTTACACAGCAGGGAAGATTGCTAAGCTAATGATCACCAGTTGAGATTTAACTATCGTTTACTCATTTTTCACTCATTTACTGATGCAATTAATTCTTCAACCAACTCGTTGTGACTTGCTTACTGTAGGACAGACACTCTAATGAATGTTGGAGATACAGAGTTGGCAAATAACACGATGCCCCTGTCCTCCTGGAGCTCACAGTCAATAGCCAAGGGCAGACAGTAGGACCAGACTACAGCAATATGCTGTATGTGCTTTGGAACACCTGGTTGTATGGTCAGAACAGACTTCAGAAAGGAAGAGACACTGAGCTGAATGTTAAAAGACTGAAATATGTTCTTCTGGCCAAGGTGAAATGTGCGTATGTGTCTACATAATTTTGGGCAGAGGCGCAGAACATTTCACTGCAAAGAACAGCATGTGCAAAGTGCCCCGTGGTGAAACAGCATGCCCGCAAGCATTGTACGACACCCCCCTTCATGGAGTTAGGCAAATATGTCCACACATTAATCCTGACTTCTGCATCCACAAGGTTCAAAGGAGACCAATTTAAGCTCTTTCTTTGGAGCATGATAGGCCTTTAACCTTTTTATCGGGATATTTTTTCCTGTCCACACACCCCACAGCCTCTTCCAGAACTTAGAAAGACCACCCAAGCCCAGAGTACTCATTATCCAAGGCAGGAAACCGGCTCCCTTCTGCAGTGAACCTCACCAAGAGCATGCCATCTCAGTTTGGCCAATCCAAAATAGGGCAATGGATTTTGGAACATATCATCTTTTTCATACTTTAGCTGTTCCTCACTTTGGTGCAGAATTTCCAAGAGGTTTTAAGTTAAGCCCGTCAGAGTGCCTGCAAATTCTTCTTTGAACAGAAAGCAGACGCCTAGCCCCTGTTATATGTAACTATGGAGTCGCCGTGGGCCCCATGTATCAACCACCCTGTATATTAAACAAACAGTACCTTACATTGATATAATCGCGTACAATTTATGAAGATATACCACACACAGCAACTCATAGTATAATTCTAAGGTTAGAAGGTCAAGTGTTCTCTTGACTAGCAGAGAAGAAAATAGAACTCCGTGACATGACCAATGTCATTCAGCTGGTAAGTAAAAGAAGCAGGGCCAGAGCCCAATTTTTTAATTCAAATTCTGAGTTCAAAATCTGGAATCTACTTTTCGTATTCATTTTGGTTTTATTTTTCTTGCATGACAGGAAGTTCAGAAGTGGGTAAATTCAGGGTTGTGACAGCAAATCAATGTTTGGTTCACTTTCCTTATTTCATAGGTCTTGGTCCTCTGCTTGTCCCCTCCTGGTCACCAAAAGACTGCTGCAATTTGAGGCTTCAAGTTTGCTGACTCAGAAGGGAATCGGTGGAAGGGGTACAGGGACAAGAGGTCCAAAAGCTGAGCCTGTTAGGTTTTAACTGATAAAACAGACGCTTTCCTGAAGTCCCTCCCAGGGGACACCTGTTCACACCTGCTTGACCAAACTGAGTTACATGGCCGTTCCCCGCTGCCAAGGGCAATAAGAAAAGGGTTTTACTTTTGGATTTCTAAAATAAAAAAAGGCAAGGGAAGAGAGGACATTGAATAGCTCCTGGGTAAGGTAATCATCTACTATGTCCATCACTGAGCTATATTTGGTCAGCTTCTTAAATATCATACCTTTTCATTAGACATTATTATATAGAGAATATGTTATGCATGTATTAGATATAATATATTATCTAGATAATACATGGCATAAAGTAAATATCATACAGAATATGAAAATATATACATATCTGATTGGATTTAAATGGGAAGAGGTTAGACTGTCAGAATATTTTGAAGGAAAAACTACGACCTTGGCCCCTTCTTGTTCTGGCCTAAGTGCTTTTGCACAGAGATTGATAAAATGTAGGATACTTCAAACTTGCTGTTCATATGCCCATTTTGTGCTCTTCTCTCTTTTTTCTTTTATCTCTTTCATAGAAATGTTAAAATGCAAACAAAGTAGAAAGGATAACGGAATGAGCCCCTTATAGATAGGTATTTTGTCTATCTCCCCTTTGTCTTTTTTCCCTCTGGATTTTTTAAAGCAAACATTTCATTTCGGTACACCGAAATGAGCTATGCCTGTATGCCTCAAATGTCTCTTTTCTTCTTCAAACAAGAGACTCTACAAGAATTTTAACATAATTTTGAGAAAAAAAACTATCAACAGAAAAATGTTATTTGAAAATTCTCCCCCCACTCCTCTCTCATCCTCTCTTCTCTCTCTCCATATTTCGATCTCTTGTTACATAGGAGTAACAACAAAATTTTAAAAAGAGATAAATTTAAAAACTGAGAAGCTAAATGACAAAGGAACTGGAAAGCTAAGCAGAGTTTGGGCAACCCCCTCAGGGGTACTCTCACTTATCTCCTACACAGAGCAGGATTTATGACCCCCCTCCCCTATCTTAAATTTTAGGTGACAGTTATGTGTTTTTTAAAGTATCACTGGCACTTAACAAATGTAGCAATTAGTATGCTATTAGGTTTACATTCATAACATTAAAAAAAGTTTTCTAAATCTCAAACCATATGCTCTGTAATAACTTACTTAGTAGGAACTGCTGCAATATCCTAAATGAGAAGCTATTGAAATAAGAAACTAGCCTCTCCTTTTCTTTTAGAGATTTTGATTACTTTGACCTTCTGCTGCTACCCTATCCTTTAAGACAAATAAGCCAGCATGTTAACAACTATTCCTAATTAAATAAATAATGTTGTATTTGTTTATGCCCATACAATGCCATCCATTTACTCAGCCATTCATTTATATATTCATTCATTCACTAAACATGTCTTGGGTCCCCTGTGCGTCTTACTGTTACAATACATAAGGATGAAGATCCTGGAACCCTAACCGTATCTTTTCTCAGAAAGCTAAGCAAACCCACGCCCTGAAAGCTCTCTGTGCGAATCAGAAACTGGTAGTTCCCTAAAGGTCCGGAGAGGAGAAATGTCAATCTGAAAAGGGTATTTGCAAAAAGGCACAGTGGCAGGACGGCGGGGTGAGAGACGGGCCCGGCTGGAAGGCTCTCTATATGTGTATTTTTATCATCCATGTGTTGGATGAAGCAGGGAGCTGCCAGATAGCTTCTTTTCGACAGCTTGGAGTTACTGTTGGGAACAGATCCATGTATGGAAGCGAAAGCCGAAAGGCACAGATAAGCAGAGATCCAGCTATGCAAACCATGTTTAGAGACACTTAAAGGACAAGCATCCCAGGTCCTTTCTTTCTGGTAAATTTGGAGAAGCCATCACACCGGGTCTATTTTCACATCCAGCCCATGCGGACCGAGCAGCCCAGGCTTCGCAGAGGTAGGTGCAGGGCTTTTGTGATGAAAGTTATCTGAAGGATCGTTTGTGAATATTCCCTCCCAAGCTCTTGTCCCTTGAGGGAAGCTGCCAGATAATATTTTGGGAGAAAAGAAAAAGAAGGAAAGATTTGAGTTGGGGGTTGTGACTAAGAGGTATTTAACAGCTCTGCCTTCACAAGACAGGACAGCCTGGTTACAGAGGGAAAGTGACAGCACAGAATCGTTGCCAAATATAATCCCTTTGCCCGGGGTCACTTACCGTTCAGAGTTTTGTGGATATGACTCTCCCTCGGTATTGCCAGCACCCTGGGAATGGGCCACAGCTTCCAGTGGATTCTGACACTGTGTGTTTTAGGGTGGGGGAGGCAGGACTTGTCCTTTCCTTAGTCCGCTCCTCCAAAGCCAGCATAAACTCCTGTGTGGCTAGTCCTTCCTTAGACATAGGAAGAGCAGCTTGTAAACGACATTATTATTTTTGGCAGCTGAAGTCATTTTTGCAGCGTTTCTCAGCAGATTGGAGTTTGATTACATCCTGTTCAGAGATTCTTGGGTTTCTTTCACAAGCTCGGGGTCTTACACAAGTCGAAATTGCTAAAACCAGCTGTAGGCACTGGACTTAGCTCAGTACCTTTCACATTTTCTTGCTTTCTTTTTTGCTAATGACTAAACATGTGGGATCTTGAGGAGAAAATTTTCCAAAAGCTATCACAGTTTTGTCATCAGGGATGAATTGGAAATAGTAGATCATGGCTGAATAACAGAAGCTGTATATCTCAGGGGTGCAAGGAAAAAGCATGAATGTGAAGACAAGAGCATTTCCATTATCTATATGCCTCTAGTCTATTTTCTGGAATACTGGTTAAGCTAGCCAAATCATATCTATGACACTTAAAATGCTACTCCAGTTAATTACCAAATTATCATCATTAGATCATTTAAGACATTTGTAAAAAATTGTTAGCAAAATCTGAGAACTCCTGCAAATACAAAAGTCAAAGGAGAAAAATTACAAGTCATATCTGTGAAATGTGTATGTTTTTCCAAGATTTAATTAAAAGAAATTTTAGCCAAGATAATGGAATTTAAATTCAAGATTTCTCTTGCTGAGAATAATGAGTCTATATTTCAAGTAGTATTTGAGCTAACTATTCATTTAACTAAAAGTTTTCAATCTTATGACAGAGCATAAGAGGAAAAGAAGAAAGAAAAATTGAATGTGATTTTTCCTTCCCCGATGACAAAACATGACATGAAAAAATTATTAATAAACAAGTATAAGAAAATACTGAAATGTTTGTAATACTAACCAAAGAGATGTTCATTGGGTAAATTACTCAGCTGGCTAAGGCAGTTCACCTAAGAGATATACATGAAATAACTTCAGCTATGTGGTGGTTTCCTTCAAGTCGCCACAGTTCCATAATACCCAAAAAGTTGTAGAAAAGGAGAAAATATGGTTCCATTTCCATAATAATACTAAAATATGGATATTTTCATTAGATTATTCCTATTTACACTAAGAACACATTACATTAGCAATGCATTCACACTTACTCTTTCTACATTTCTAAAATAGGCTGTTTTACTTCACTCAAAAAGACAAATATTCTGTATCTGAGAGAGAAAAAGAGAGAGAGTGGAAGGGAGAGAGAATAAACTATGCCTTATTTAAAAAAAAAAAAAACTAACAGCAACAAGCTGTCATAACTTTAGCTAAAGTGAAACAGGCCTACAAAAGGGTGGTTTGAAAAATACTTAATTAAACACAACATATCCACCAGCTTTCCAAAAGGACCAGCACAGCAGGCATTTTGGCAATTTTCAATATGTAAAAGATTGTTCTAAATTATGTCACTGGTAAATTGTGATTAGATGCAACGCACACATGATATCATAGACCGTTTTCTCATTTGTTTACTGCCAAGTTCATTTCAAGTGTGTACTCCTCACGAGAAATGTCTACTCCCATTTTTCTTAGCAAAAAAATCCTAGTAAGTGTAATATAAGTAATAAACAATGACTTCTTGCTGTTTTTGTATATGGTGTGTCAATATCTATGAAAAAGGTGACAGTCATGCTACTTACCCTTTTGATTTATGACTTCTTGAGGATTCAGTGGAAACTGTACATGGAGAAAGTCTTGAAGAGATCAAATTTTGAGAAGGTAATTGGAAGTACTGCCAGTCTTAAATGGAAAAAAAATGACATGAATGTTCTACATATGCTACACTTAGCTGAGATGTGAAACAAATTCATGGTGGCCAAGAATGATAGAGAAGTTAAAATTTGTCCTGATACAGTATGGCACCAATTTAAGGCTTTTGTTTATATAACAGGGCCAGACCGTGTCATTCCTGGGCCTGGTCAATGAGCAGGAGGAGCAAGTGTTTTCTTTTTTTTAAACCCTCACTTATTCATAAGCACTCTATCCTCAATCAATAAGCAATAGGATATGCTTATTGATTTTTAGAGAGAGAGAAAGGGAGAGAAAGATCGATCCACTTCCTCTCGTACACACCCCAACCAGGGATCAAACCTGCAGCCTTTTGGTGTATGGGGCGATGCTCCAACAAATGGAGCCATCATCCAGCCGAGGTGAGGAGCAAATGTTTTTAGGGGCTTTGAACAATATCCTTGAATATAGGGGGAAAATCATATGAAGAGTAAGAGCAGACATTGCTCTTCAAAAGGCATGGAAAAGTTTAGCCCACAGGAAAGGTCATTAAGTTTCAAGGAAATGATAGCTTTGGTTACTCTTTTCAAAAGAAATTCACTTTAGAAACTGTAAATGAAATCAATTTTACTCAGGCGATTAAAAACTTTGGGACATTCAGACAAACCACTGATGATTTTAAGAACTTTAAAAATGACAGAAGGCAGGAGACCAGGGGATGGCACGGCTGAGGAATGTGAAAACCAAAGAGGCTGCACCCTTGTCTAAGGCTGGTCACTCGAAAGGGAAGCTTCCCAAGACTCCAGATCACGTGGTTTTCTGATCAAAACTGATCTCCGATGCTGCATCTCTTCCAATTTCTTAATCTTAAAGTCACCTGATATTTTCAAGTGTCATGGCAAGATATTAGGAAAAACTTCATGCCAGAAATTTTGTAGATGTAGTTTTAAGGTATACAAAGTAATGGAAGGGGAACAAATTTTCATGGCACTTGGTGTTGCTGAGGAGAAAATAGACTTTCCTATGCCATTGACTTCTTCCCCTGAAATGAGTCATAGTTCTCAATCCTAGCTGCACATTAGAATCACTTGGGCAGGGAGGGTGATATCTACCGCACACCTCAATGAACTAAAGGTGGTGATGGGGTCCCTCCCCATGAGGGCAGTTACTTTTTCAATATGCCCCATGATATTTGGGCAGTATTGTAATCCCCTAGGTTATAATAATAGATATCTTATAAGTCAAGTATCCATATTGTTAGTCATCAGAACATTTGTGAGTGTAAAAGAGGGAAATATTAATAATTACACCAGATCAGCTGCAGTAAACTGGGAATGTCCCGGGCAAACTGGGACATACGCTTGCCCTAATTAAAAGGCTCTTTCAAGAATAAATGAGTATTGAGTAGCTGTTCAAAGGAAAGTAGCTACCAATTCTTTCACCAAATACTACATACATAATATATAGACTACGAAGAATTCCATGAAAGAATAAACTAGGGACTCCTAGATTAAACCCAGGTAAATTGATTCTTTTCTGAAGGAGTTCTTGGAGTTTTTATGAAGTTACTTTACCTTAAGAATATCTATGCACTGTTTATGGTATACAGTATTTTTCAAAGTCATTTGTCCATAGATTTTATTTCTTCAAAGAGATAGTATTGTATGACTCCAGCCTTCTGATGAACTCAATATGGGGAGTAATGAAAAGTATGGTTCAGTGGAACAGGCGATGAATGTGATTCCAAGATTTTATCCAGAAATTTTAGTTAGATTGCTGAGTACAAACAATAACTCAGTGGTGTGGGGAACGCCAAACCACAATTTAGGAAGAGTGTCACTCTGACTTAGCTGCTACCAAAATGTCGAGTTTCTTCTGATCTCCTGGAGAAACAAAGAAGCCTTTTCCTGTTTTCCATGAAAATCTAATATTTGCTTTGTTCTCGTGCTTCTACAGCCTTCAGTTTGTGTCTGGAAATTTTTAAAAGTAGTTTCTTGGTGCCCTCTCTTTCTCCTCCAGTAAGGACTTGGGATCAGAGTCAAGGACAACAGGCCAGGAACAAACAAACAAACAAAAAAAGAAAACAGATTCTGAATTGCTATTGACACAGAAGCCAGAAACATTCATGAAAAACTGAAGTATGTAAAGTATGAAGGCAAAAGGATGAGCTCAGAAATGGAAGAAGTACCTAAACTTGTCAGATAGATGCTCAAGTAGAAAGTTGCCCTGGGTCCCGGCATAGAGGCTATTGCTGATAGCCGACTTTCCACACATGCTGATGGGAGTTGGGCATGTGAGCCAGCAACGAAAACACTTGGGAACTTCCACCAGCTTCTAGACATTGGTTTACAAATGATCCATAAATTTTAATGAACTACTTAAAGAATACCTCTTTAAATCTCTTCTTTTAACTAACACTTCCTTGGCGGGGTTTGGATTACCCTCCTCTATGCTCCTATAACTACTAGTGACAACAATAGCTGATGCATAAAGCATTCCTCTGTCCAGCTAGTTTAAGATCCCCTAATGGTATGAGGTGAGGCTGGCTTAACTTTGAACATTGACACTGTATTTGCTTGTTTGCAATGTTACAGCTCCTCTTCCAGTCTCCAGAGGTCCTCAAAGACTGTTGGTTGGTTCAGCATTCTTTTTAAAGACATTTCCATATATCAGAATGTAATTTACTTATGCAAAGCTTCTGAACAAATTTAGAACAGCTAGGTACTGTTTTACCATCACTTTTATTTTTGACTCTAGTTTCCCAGTACTAATGTTTACTATCTACCCTGCCATCCATGCATCTAATTGTCTATTAAACCCATTTCTGAAGATCCCCTAACTCATACTTAATATGAGTTCAAAATTAATTATGTTCAAAATTAAACTCTTTTTTTTTTTACTATCCCTCTGACTGACTTCTCTAACTCTAGAAAATAGAGTTTATTTAACTCTTCGATTAACCGTAAACCAGAAAAGCAGCTTAGACCTTTTCCCTTGACTTGCTATCTCCCTTCCACAACAAATAAGTCCCCAAACCCTATAATCATACCTCCTGAATGTCACATCCATTACCACTGCCATTTATAATTTATTACATGAGTGATTGCAATGGCAGGCTAAAACATGCCCTTCCCCCAGCCTGGTCACTCCCACTCTCCTCCACTTTGTTGACGAAGTGATCTTGCTAAGACACCGGTTTGATTAGGCATACGCA
Source organism: Glossophaga mutica (assembly GCA_039655065.1). NCBI lineage: Eukaryota > Metazoa > Chordata > Mammalia > Chiroptera > Phyllostomidae > Glossophaga > Glossophaga mutica. Next base: position 145,262,180 of record CM077308.1, read on the forward strand.
TGTGTGAAATCTTTTAATCAATCCCTACAACTTCCAAGATAAAATCCAAACTCCTTAGGTTAGTGCCAAAGACTCTTGAAATTGTAGCCCTATGTCCCTAAGCTTGTCGCTCTCTACCTCCCAATAAACATTCTTTGTCCCAGCTTTACCAAACTACTTATGATTCATTACAGTAGTCAAGAGTGGCTCAGATCTCCCTTTTCTTACATGTTTATTATATTACTGTCTTTCTTCGGTGTTTTTCGTCTTTTTTCACTTACCAAATGCTGCTGTTGCTTTAAGACTCAGTACAAAAACCATTCTCTCTGTGACTCTCTCCTTCCCATCATCCCATTCGGATTTGTAGTCTCCTGTGTGCTCCTGCTGTACCCTGCCATGACAGTATCTAGTGTGGTCAGCTTGTATTTGTTCACCTCCTAATTAGTCTCTCAGCAACTTGGGGACTTGTACTTACCTTACTCATACTTACGTATGAAGGACTTGGCACAGTGTCCAACATACAGTGGGCATAGTCCATAAATGTCTATCAGACAACAAAATGAATGCGTCAAAATAATTCTCATTGGATGAAGAACTAGAAGAAAATGTTCTCTAAGGAGTTATGTTTTTCTTTTGTTTCCCACATGCCTCAAGCAGGGGATCTATCCCTTCATCACTTAGCTCCAAACCATTAAGCTAATTTTAAGAATCCTATTTGTTCTTTACATTCTAAGGTCCACCTGAGTAACTTATAAACAGATTTTTGTAATGTTACTCATTCCCCTGTTGAAGGATGTGTGGGCTTCAGTAGTTGACTAACTCCAAAATACTCAGTCTATTTACTGTAAGGCTATCTGAAGTCACTGATCACAGAAGGTGGCAACCTCACCAGCCCCAAAGAGAGAGGACTTAACCCAGAAGAAAGGATAATTGGAATCTGTCTCTTTTAGTTGAATATTCTCATTTTAATTATTTTATTTTTCAATGTTCGCAAATATGCTGAGAATAACTTTTTAAAAATCAAGCACCAGTTTATCTGGTTGTAAAGGGCAAACACAACACATGGTGATAGCAAGAAGCTTCTATTAGCATTTTTAGCAACGTTATCCAGATCTTGATCCAACTGTTTGAAATACTTGCCATAGAGCAGTATTTCCTCTGTTTCAGATAGTTCTGAAATTCTTTTAGGTAATACTTTCAGAAATTTTATTTTAATCACACAATACAACACACCACTGGAATAGCGCTTCCATTTGGATCTGGAAACTTGTCTCAGTTTACCAGTGTGTACAAGTAAATAGGCCAAGTATACCTAGTCAAATAATCTGTTTATTTAGAGCAATATGGGCATGCCATTTAGATAACATCTAAAAATTTAAATAGATTCTATAACTTGACTTTGGCTTTGTATTATTCCATTTATTAGAGTCAAAGTGTTTTCTAACAGTAAGAAATAAATAATAACAAGGGTTGGGTATCTCATAATTGCTAAAAGAGTTTTCTCCAGAGCTCTTCAAATGTAGCCCCTGAATGGGCCTGCTTTATTAAAAAAAAAAAAAAAAAAATTCCCTGACTGATGTGGCTCAATTGTTTGGGCAACATCTTGCAAACCAAAAGGTTGTCATTTCTATCCCCTGTCCGGACACATGTCTGGGTTGCAGGTTTAGTCCCCAGTCTGGGTGCATGCAAGAGGTAACTGATCAATGTTTCTCTCTCATATCAATGTTTCTCTCCCTCTCCCTCCCTTCCCCTCTCCCTCTAAAAAATTTTTATAAATACATAAAAATAAATGATACCATTTGAGAAACAAATAATTTATGGCAGCTAACAACTGAATAATCACTAAGACTCCTGTATGGCAGAGGCTAACACTATCAATGAAGAAGGTATGTCTTTAAACAGGCACTGATTTCAAAGTGTAGAGATGAAAAGGTAAACAACCACACTCAAAATCCTAAATCCTGGCTTCAAGTTTCCATTCTGTCACAAAGCAAATAGTTAGCAAGTCACTAATGTTCTCCAGACCTCTGTTTCCTCTGAGGGATAAGGAAGTTGTATTTCAAAATGACTGGAATGCCTTCTCGCTCTCAAGTCCATGGCCAAAAGTTGTGTGAGACAATGAAGTAACAGACTTGTAAGAGGGCTCTGGTGGCATATGTTGGATTTCTTACTCACTGACACATCTGTGATTTGTTCCTGCACTCACTCTTTGTTCTTGATATTGTTTATCATTTTTACATAAATTGTCCTTATCTTTGTCATCTGATGCAGAAATAAGGAGGCATACTCAGAAAAATAAAAACACACTTGAAGAATTTGTTCTGAACTTGGATCCTTTTTTGTTCTCCTACACATTTAATACAAAATGTGTTGACCTCAGATGATGCTTTACTTTCAGACATAGAATTATTATTATTATTACTACTGTCATTTGTTGAGCTATTACCTTGTAAGCTGACATGCCAGAATTTGAAGGTATGTCCACTTGACACCAAAAGCTATGCTCCTTCTACCATATGTTTTGACTGGGATACTCAAATTGGCAGTTTTTATCATGAACACTAAAGAAATCATGTCTATGAAAAATCATAAAATTGTATATCAAGTGGTATTTAGCTTTACGACTTTATCTTTATTTAGTATAGTGCATATGTTAAAGGTAAACAGAATGCAAAACTGACAAATCTAATATCAGCCTTCCAGTCGTGCTCCCACTTATACGACTTTTCACTTGAGTTTTAGAGTCAAGTCTTCTTCTGTAAATAGATGATAGTAACATAGACCTCACTGGTTTTCGGGGGTGGCCAAATGCGATAATGGATGACAAAGTGTATAAACGTGACAAATGACAAAGAATGACTCTTTATTTTCCCCGTGAATTTACCTCTGTATTTTCCTTAGAAAACACAACTAAGATCGTCAGACAGAAGGCGGAAGCAGCTCTGCCAACGACTGACACAAATTACATTCGTGAATGAATGACATGAATTTTTCTGAACATCAGCCAAAGAGAAGATGAAACTAAATGATCTCTAGGTCCTATTTGACTTTACATATTATATTTATGATTTATTTAATCTCCAAAGCAATTTTTCATGCTTGTGTTTCTTCTTTGAAACATGGAGCTTATTTTTAATGTTTGCACTGCAAACATTTTTCAGAAAAGCTATTGGAGTGAAGACAAAAATGTCCAGGTCCCTAAAAGAAATTAGAAGTTAAATGGATGAGTCACCAAAAGGCGGTGGGAAGCCAGACATGTCAGATTCTTTCCTTATTAAAATTTGGGCCAACTGACTCAAATATTTGATTGTAGTGATTGCAAAGGCCTGCAGAGGGGAGAAGGCACACACATTTTGGTGGATTGGGTCTGACCTTAAGTTTCTCAAAGCTGCAAAGAGGGGAAAAAAGTATCAAGTGTTAAAAAAAAATTGAGAAGGAAAATGAGATATGAGAAAAGTTCACTGCAGAGACAGGACAGAGCGACTGACCGGCTGTCCATTGACGTAAACAATGTGGGAAAGACTCTTGTGTTTTGGTGGAGGGAGAACTGGAGTCTCAGCTTGGTTCTCCAACCCCTTACTTCTGTGCTCTCAATAAATTTATTTTTCTTTTCTAGATCCAAGCTTTTTTTTTTACCATAAATTAAGAGCTTGAATTAGATGATTACCAAAGTTCCCTCATAGCCATTAAATTTTATGCATGGGAGAAGCACAGATAGTCTTTTTTTTTAAAGATTTTATTTATTTATTTTTAGACAGAGGGGCAGGGAGGAAGAGAGGGAGAGAAACACCAATGTGTGGTTGCCTCTTGTGCTCCCCGCACACGGGACCTGGCCTACAACCCAGGCCTGTGCCCTGACTGGGAATAGAACCTGTGACCCTCTCTGGTTTGCAGGCCAGCATTCAGTCCATTGATCCATACCAGCCAGGGCAGCGCAGATTATCTTATAAAATGCTGTCCTTTTTATATTTTGTGTTGGTTTGTCTTTGAGCCTTTTAACTCCAAAAGATGAATTCTATACAGGGTAGGGCAAAAGGAGTTGTACAGTTGAGTATGCAAAACACAGAATTTACTCTGTATTGTTATTTATTAATAATTATTTTACATATGAACAACTTTAAACCTACTTTTGTCTCACCCTGTATTTTAATATTGGGCTTTTTATTCTCACATTTTTATATTGAAGGAATATAAATTTGGTAGGAAGTATAGTGAATAACAGGGTTCCCAAGTCCAGAGTTGAAAAAAATATCACTTAGCAATTCCTCATTGTTTCTTAGTTGTAGATATTCTTACTCTGTATCTAGTTTAATACATATGTTTCTCTATAACATGATTAGTATCTTTGCCCATATGTTCCAACCAGATGTTAGTCATCATAAAGTTTTGCTGTGCTTTGTAATTTTTGTTTTTTCCCCCCTGATGTTATTAATACCTTGTGTTCAATGTCTTTGCCAAACCAACATCAGAAGTCTTCCATTTTGAGTTTTCTCCTTAGACATCCCTGGTTACCTGGTTAGTTGTGAATCTGTCACTCCTTCCCACCCCCTACAAATCATCTCAACATGTTATCATGTTATATTCACCTTTGCACCTTCGGCATACACACTGAATTTTTCATTTGTTGAAGATTCATTAAGTACCTAAAAGATGTTCATCTTTGTTTCCTTAACACTTATTGGAAAGCTAGGTATCTAGGAGTTTCTAATTAGTCTTAAATAAGTTAATATATTTGTGTTTATAAACCAAAGCATAATTTACGAGTGAAAGATTTAGAAACATGAGTGAAAGATTTAGAAAAACAATTAGGGGATACGAAAAGGGTAAATGAAGATCCTAAAATTTCACAACAAAATTTTTCTGTACTTATTACCCTCTGCAATGCTAAAGTTTCTGTTCAGAATCTGCATCAATAATCAAAGGTTCAAACAATAATAAACCTCTCTCTCCCTGCTTTTCTATGAGCCACACGTTTTAAAGTCGAACACATTGCATCTGCCTTCATGAATATGTGATAGCACATCCCAAGTGATGGATGGTGTTTAAATGATGCATGTTTTCCCTGGATATGAGTAAAATACCCACATAATTTCACCGGTTTCTCGGCGGAAGAGAAACTTATGCACATTTAATGTCATCAAAGTTTTTATGAATGTGTCTTGAAAGGCAAGGGGGGAAATATTTTGTGTGTTTGTTTTTCACACTGATTTAATGGCACAGTGTAAAATGTTAGAAATGTCACCCTTCCCTCAGCCCTTGGCAACTGCATTTTATTTCTTTCTACTTTCTTTTTTTTCCCCTGTTTTTTAATCTATTCTTTTTCCTAGTCTCTGGCAATCACCATTCTATTCTGTGTCACAATGAATTCAGTGGGGTTTATTTTTTCCAATTTTATTAAGAAATAATCTACATATTTCACAGTATAAGTTTAAGGTATATAGTATAATGGTTTCATTTACATATATTGTGAAAGGATTACCACAGTGGATTCAGCTAACATCCATCATTTTGTACAGTGATACAATAAAAAGAAAAGAAAAAAGGAAAACTTTTTTCTCCTAGTGATGAGAGCTCTTTGGATTTACTCTCTTAACAATGTAAAGTATGTATTTGTCACACAGCAGCTTTGACTGCGGTCATCACGTCGTACATTATAGCCCAAGTACTGATTTATCCTGTAACCCAAAGTGTGCACCTTGGACCAGTTTCCTCCAGTTCCCCCTCCCTCTGCCCTCTGAAACCAGAAGTCTGATCTCCTCTTCTATGAGTTATTTTGGGGGGAGGGTGGAGATTGTTTCATTTGTTTGTTTGTTTTTTACATTTTAGAATCCACATGTAATTGAGATCATGCAATATTTATTTTTCTGTGTCTGGCTTATTTCATTTAGCATAAAGTCCTCCAGTTTCATCCATGTTATTGCAAGTGGAAAATGGTAAGATAGTAAGTTTTATGTTATGTATATTTTACCATGACAGTTAATAGATAGATACATAGGTAGGTAGGTAGATAGATAGATAGATAGATAGATAGATTTAAAAAAAAAAAAAAAACAAGTTCATTATCATGTGAAGGTTAAGTTCCCTCAGTTCACATCGGGCTATAAAATCTGAAAAGTGGCTTTGTAATAAGGTGCTGCTACATTGGCTACTTGGGGATCTAGAGAAGAGTTTACTGGCTAAAGTTTTGGGCTTGCTCCCACAGGAGAAGTCCACCAACAAACGTTCTGATTCTTTCCCTGCTCAAACACGAACTCCACCAAATTGCTGTCAGGAAGTCATTCAACGGTTGTTGGAGCCAAAGCCTGAGAGTTAAGTTCTGCGTTGGTGTCAAGGGAGAGGACTGAGTCTGTCTGTCCTTCCACCCTTAAACTTTCCTCTGTGCACTCTCCCTCACCCAGCAAAGTGTTCTAATCCCAAAGTGAAACTGAATCTTCACCCCACTTCCCCTTCTAGAAATATGCCCCCATGATCCTACCAGCAGAGGGGGAAAGCTCCCCTGCCCTCTTACAGGAAAAATGCAGAATGTCAGAAAAGTGAGGGGAGTTTCGTGGGCGGGAGAAAAGGTGTGGAACCGTGACCTTGGGAAGAACAGATCCTCCTATTTCCTCTGCCTCATACTTACTAGAATCCACTTCCCCATCAGCACCTGATCGACCGTCATGTTGACCACAGCAGACACTTTTCCCTATTTATTTATTTTTGGTTTAGAAGTCTCAAACAGTCCTGGTTAAGCCGAGCAAAATTTGAGGCAAATCATGCCCTTGTTTTACAGGTGGTGAAACAGCAGACAGACCTGATTTCTAATTCTGTTTTTCTTATAAATTGCCAGGAACATGTTACCTTCGACAGGTTTGCTTCATTCTCTAAGCTCCATCCTCTCTGTAAAACAGGATTCCAATAACCTAGGAGGGTGACGCAACAGCTACATGCGTTTGCAAAGCACTTAATGCGATGCCTGACACAGAGTAAGCCCTCAGTCAATGACAGTTATTATCGTCAGAGTATTGCTGCTACTACAGTTATGATTATCTTGTGGGATTCTGACAGTCTTCTCCTTCCAAGCCCAACATTCGCTCCGCTGTCACGGAACCAGAGCCCCACACAGCGTTGCCGTCTACCTCGTGTAGCTGGACCGCTCGGCCCTAGAGCAGCGTATACCCTCTCTCCACACTCTCCAAAATGTTGCAGTGGCTGGATCCTCTGTGAACATAAGAATTCTAAGACATGAGCACAGTCCTGAAAAATCTCAGCCAGGTGAAGAAATCAAATTTCTATCCGTAATACTAAAATGACGCAAGAAGAATTCCCATGAACTTAAGTAACTTTGAAAAGTGAAGATGATTTGGGTGGGAGGAAAAAAAATAGGTATGAGGAGATTAATGGTTTAGTGCAAAAATGTTTGGTTTTCTTTTCCTCCTCCCCAACACCCAACCCCCAACCCTTGGTTACTTAATTTAAAAAAAAAAAAACAGTTGGTTTTGTTCAAAAGCACACTGTCATATGAAACTTCCCTTTTGACAGTTAAAAGGGAACATGCTCATTCCTTCCATGTGCTGAACAGGCTTTCAAAATAAAACCCCCAAAACTTCAGAATCATGTTTCAAGAGAATTTGCCTGCACATTCACATCCTGTGAAATGAGATGGCAAGAGTCAATCCTAAGAGCATTTTAATGGACTCAGGTCTCTTCAATTCTATCTCATGATAATTCCCTGGCATTTATAGTCTTTCACGAGCTTTCTCAGTAATCTTGGGGGAGAGGAGAGAAGAGGAACATGGAGGAAAAAAAGCCTTTACTTTCTTTTAGTCTATTTCTGTCCACAGAAGGTGTCCCCCTTGTGGTAACAGCATAGGCCAGCCTGGCATTCCATCTAACCTTGTACTAAATTACACATGTACAAAGACCTTTAGTTTTCTGTCTACTTACTCTTTAATAGCTTTTGCTCCTAAAAAGTTAAACTTTTATTCAAATACTCATTCTGATCTGAAAGTTAATGCTAAACTCAAAGTCAGATATGCAGTCAGCTGGCTTTGAACTTTTTAACCTCCCTTATTGTTATTTTGAAATCCTCCTTCCCTGGGACTGGTTGTATTGCTTTTCCATGAAGTAGTATCAGAGATTAAGATGGTGTTATCCACCCATTGACAATTTGCTTACTGGAGCATGAAAAAGGACTTAAGCACAGTGTCTGTTTCAATGCCATGGCTGACCATTAAACTTTCTCAGTTATGCAACCTGGCTCTGCCTCTTCGGCAACGCTGGGAAAACCAGTCTAAGTCAGCAGGCACTGCTGTGCGCTTCTTTCACTCCAGTTCCTCTCTCCTTGGAGTCAGAGTAAACACTAAGGTAGTGAGAGTTGGCAGTTTTGCTTATTTTTAAGGAAGTTTCTCAGTTGAACTTCGGGTTCTGTTTTGAGCAAAAGAGTAGGAATACACTTTTTTTCCTCTGTCTACTATGTTGATATATCCAATGATCTTCTCCAAAATGTCAGGAATAGTAAAGATTTACATGCTGCTTTATTCCAGCAAAATAAAGGGCAATTAAGAGCTCTGAGATCATTGTTTTATAAAGGAAATCCAAACCAGACATTCTCTTATTGGAGAATTTAAAAAAGAGAGAGAAAAATGTGAACTATGTCTCTCAATCAGCTATCTTCTATAACTAAAGTCAAAGGCAACATGTATGGTATGGATTTAAAGTGTTAAAATTTGTCAGATATTAAGGAGAAGATCTGAGTTGTGGTGAATCAGTATTTAACAGTACAGATTTCCCCTTCTACATAGTTCATCTCTAATGCCACCTCCTCAAGGAAGCCTGATGGTCTATGTTTTCCACTACTGAAAACTCAATAGCCTGGAATATTTCCTACCCATAATACATATTCGGCTGAATAACTGAAAAAATAAAATGAATATATTCAAAAATACTCAGTTTGTGTATATCACCTTCTTCTCAAAAATGATTTAGGCAACTTTTACTGAAGGTAATGTTACATACAACAGGTTAGGATGATACTAATAGAAGACCTCATTAACATAGTGAAGCATATTTTAAACTGGGAAAATATTCTTAGGCGTATTTCCCCATTTTCTAATATTCTTTCTAACTTTTACCCACTGGCATGTCCTCATCTGTGTTTTCCAAACATGTAACAATTTTAAAAATCAAACATAGAATTGTTCATATATAAAACATACTATGGAGTATGAGAATTACTTGTTAGAAACAGGAATATATCTTATTGTCTACGGAAAAATTATGTTTCAGAGGATATAATCTAAGATCTGAATATGTGGAAATAAATTCCACCACATATATGTGATATTCAGACATAAATACAAGACATCAATACTCTCTTCCACAGTCTATATTATTTTTCTTATATTGCAGTGTATTTTCTTGGCAGACATTCCTTGAACAAATTTGTTGATAACTGTTTAAAAATTTGTAGCATAAATAATTCTATTGTTTTATATCTCTAGTCTGTCAGCATGGACAAGGGGAAGCAGACAAATATATCATGTCAAAGGAATGGTCAATTTGTTTATTATCATTGACAGTAGTGAAACAAAATGAATTGATAAAATATAACTGTGCTTCCATCAATTATTGGGCTATTGATTTTTTATGGCATCGGGCAAAGTCTAACTAATGCAAATTGTGTTTTTATCATGCCCTCTGATGTCAGGACAAACTGCCAGTGAGTTAATATTGAATCCTGGGGTCCTTAGGAAGCTCATAGAATACAAAACGCCTACTGTTCAAAGCATTAAATCAATCATCTGAGAACACTGTACTCATTTTAGACACCACATTTTTAAAGCATTGATAAACTATAAATGACCAGTAGGGCAAAACATCTGTGAAGATTTTCAATGGCAAGCAGGTGAAGGAGACATAGATGTTTACATTTGAAAAGACATAAGAGCTTTCTTCCAATACAGAAAGGTCCATCATACAAAAGTTGAAGGTTTTGTTTACAGTGCAACAGCACCCACAGGGGACTTTATAAGGTGGAGAAGTTCAGAACATGAAGAACTTTGCAATAACTTGAGAGGTGTGGCAAAGGGGTGGGCATTTTTGCAACAAGCGACTTTCTCTAGGTTGATTAAAAGTGTTCAAAGAGTGTCAGACAATTAATTTGCAGATTAGTTACTGAAGGAATGTTTTATTACAAAAGAATTGGACTGTGTAGTCTTTAAGGGCACTTACATCTCAAATTATTTAGAATTATCTGATTAGCTGATATGTTGCAAGTAATCAAAGAAATGTAAAATTCAGAAGATAAATTTAGCTTCACATGGAACAGGTGAAAACAAATACTTATTGAATGAATAAAGGAGATTTATTCTTAAGGGTCTTAGAGTGGGAAACTGGCAAAGCAGTCTCACCTGAGACTGCTGTTTCACTTAGCAGTCTCAGGTGAGAAAGACTAGTACATTAGCCAAGAAAAATGGCCCCAACTCAAACTATGGCTCTTGTATCATTTGCGTAGTTAAGGGAAGCACAAACTAGATTCTTAATTATTATTTTTCAAGTTCCTTCATTCATGCAAATCATTTATCAAGTACCTCATGTGGGCCAGGTAATGCGCTAGGTGTACCCACTTCGTCCTATGCTAGATTCTAGGAACACCGGAGTGAACATTCTCTGCTCTCAATAAACTTACACCACAGTGCAGAGCTAGATATTATTCAGAAATTATACTCATTATAATTTACACTCATTACAGTTATGCTAAGTGCATTTCTAGAAATAGAGGGTATGAAGTAGGGGACCTGAGCTCATCTGGGTGATCAGGGAAAGTTTTCTTAAGGAAATGACATTGACCTGAGTTATGAGAAAATAGCCACTAAATTTTATAGCACTTAAAGAATGAAGATAGCAGTTCTAAACCAACAAAGTGAAAATGCATAAATATAGACAACAGAAAAGGATGTAATACTATGGAAAGACACATTAAATATAAATATATATGTGTGTGTATATAACTATAGTTTATAAAAGTCATGTATTATTTATACTATGTCATCATCATATATAACCTACTTTCCAATAAAAGAAATTATTCAACAAGGCACTTGTAGTAAGAACACTTGCCCAGCAGGTGAAGAATTACATTTAGCAAAATTGGGGCTCAATATTAGTGAAACATTCTAAAACATCCCTTCCACCCCTAAAATTATATCTACAAGACAACCAAAAATGCAATTAATTAAGAGAAATACATAAAATGTTTGACTTCCAATCATGAACATTAGAATTTTGAGTATTGGATATAGGAGACATATTTTAGAGTCTATGTCATTTTTCACAGTATTGATTACTTAACAGGACTTTATAAATATTCAGCAATTGATTCTTCTCTAATACTTGAATTAATTCATTCATTTAGAAGAAACATATTTTCTCTTTTCTGAGAGATAGTGCTTTGTTAGTTTACTTAATATTCATCCCCCCTAAATAGTTATTTTACAATGTGGCTGATTTTTGATAATTCGTATTGACCCTTCAAGCATGAATGGGTTGATTTTGCTCCTGTGATCAGACATCTGCTCCTCCCTTCTACACCACTTCCTCTTTTCCTATAAAAGTAATTTGCTTCACACTCCTCACCAACTTCCTCCATATCTCTGATGTTTGCATGTCCTTTACATCCACCACCTATGCCATTTATATAAAAGCAGTTTATTTATCTATTTGTTCATCAAATACTGGATGTCAGATATGCTTAGATTATATGTGGAGTTTTCTCTGTAATATTTTTTATTTTGTTGTATTTTTTAAAGTACCACCTATCCCCCATATACCCCCTCCCTCCTATAATCACCACACTGTTGTCCATGTCCATGAAACTTTTTATTTTTAGCTTGATTCCTCCACCCCCTAACCTCCACCCATAGTTGTCATCCTACTCTCTGTCTATATGTCTGCCTCTATTTTGCTTGTTAGTTCAGTTTGTTCATCAGATTCCACATATAAGTGAAATCATATGGTATTTGTCTTTCTCTGACTGGCTTATTTCACTTAGCACAATGTTCTCCAAATCCATCCCTGCTATCACAAAGGGTAAAATTTTCTCCTTTCTAATGACTGAGTAGTACTCCATTGTGTGAATGTCCCATAGTTTTATCCATTCATCTACTGATGGACACTTGGGCTGCTTCTATAACTTAATGATTGTAAATAACACTACAATGAACACAGAGATGCTTATGTTCTTTCGAATTAGTGTTTTGGGTTTCTTCGGCTATGTTCCCAGAAATGGTATCACTGGATCAAAAGGCAGATCCATTTTCGAGTTTTTGAGGCACCTCCATACTGCTTTGCACAGTGGCTGCACCAGTCGGCATCTCCACCGACAGTTTAAAAGAGTTTCCTTTCCTCTACATCCTTCCCAGCACCCATTGTTTGTTGATTTATTGATGATAGCTATTTCATCTGGTGTGAAGTGATTTTTATTGTTGTTTTAGTTTGCATTTCTTTGAAGATTAGTGGCTTAGTGACTTGAGCATCTTTTCATATGTCTATAGGTAATCTGTATGTCCTCTTTGGAGAAGTGTCTATTCAGGTCCTTTGCCTGTTTTTAATTGGATTGTTTATTTTGGGGGTGTTGAATTTTGTAAGTTCTTTATAAATTTTAATATTAGCCCCTTATCAGATGTATCAGTGAATATGTTCTCCCATTCCATGGGTTGTCTTTTTATTTTGTTGCTGGTTTCCTTTGCTATGCAAAACTTTTTAGTTTGATATAGTCCCATTTGATTATTTTTTCCTTTTGTTTCCCTTGCCTAGGGAGATATATCAGATAAAATAGTGCTACTAACAATGTCTAAAATTTTACTGCCTATGTTTTCTAACATCATTAAAATATCCATGCTACCCAAAGCAATCTATAGATTCAACACAATTCCTATCAATATTCTAATGGTGTATTTCACAGAACTAGAACAAATGTATCAAAAATTTACATGGATCTACAAAAGACCCTGCATAGCAATAGCAATCTTGAGAAAGAGGAACAAAGTTGGAGGAATCACGCTACCTAATATCAAACTATACTATAAGGCCATAGAAATCAAATCAGCATGGTACTGGCATGAAAACAGACACACAAACCAATGGAACAGAATAGAGAGCCCAGAAATAAACCCACACATTTATAGTGAATTAATATTTGACAGAGGAAGCAAGCACATACAATAGGCTAAAGACACTTTATTCAATAAATGGTGTTGGGAAAATTGGGCAGATATGTGCAGAAAAATGAACTAGACCATCTTCTTACACCACACAAAAAAATTAATTCTCAATAGATAAAAGACTTAAATATTAGACTTGAAATCATAAAAATTCTAGAAAAGATCTATATAGTGTTTTTTTTAATTTTTTTTATTTTTTTATTTTTTTTTAATTTTTATTTTCATTGTTGATCTTGTACAGTTTTCTGTCTTTTATTCTCACCCGAACCCGCCACCCCAACCCTCCCCACCTCCCTCCCATTTCCACCCCCCCCCCATAGTTTTTGTCCATGTGTCCTTTATACTTGTTCCTGTAAATCCTTCCCCTTTTCCCCTGAAATTCCCTCCCCTCTCCCCTCTGGTGACTTTCAGCATGTTCCCAATTTCCATGTCTTTGGTTATATTATGCTTGTTTGTTTGTTTTGTTGATTAGGTTCCTGTTAAAGGTGAGATCATATGGTATTTATCTTTCACTGCCTGGCTTACTTCGCTTAGCATGATGCTCTCAAGTTCCATCCATGCTGTTGCATAGGGTATGAGCTCCTTCTTTCTTTCTGCTGCATAGAATTCCATTGTATAAATGTACCACAGTTTTTTGATCCATTCATTTACTGATGGGCATCTAGGTTGCTTCCAACACTTGGCTATTGTAAATTGTGCTGCTATAAACATAGGGATGCATAGTTTCTTTTGGATTGGTGTTTCAGGGTTCTTAGGATATAGTCCTAGCAATGGAATTGCTGGGTCAAAAGGTATATCCATTTTTAGTTTTTTTAGAAAATTCCATACTGTTTTCCATAGTGGTTGTACTAGTCTGCACTCCCACCAGCAGTGCAGTAGTGTCCCCTTTTCTCCACAACCTCTCCAACACTTGCTGTTTGTTGCTTTGTTTATGAGGGCCATTCTGACTGGTGTCAAGTGGTATCTCATTGTGGTTTTAATTTGCATCTCTCTGATAGCTAGCGATATCGAGCATCTTTTCATGTGTCTCTGGATCCTCTGTATGTCCTCCTTGGAGAGGTGTCTGCCCAAGTCCTTTGCCCATTTTTTAATTGGGTTGCTTGTCTTCTTAGAGTGGAGTCGTGTAAGTTTGTATATTTTGGAGATTAAACCCTTATCTGAGATATCATTGGCAAATATGTTTTCCCACACAGTCGGTTCTCTTTTTATTTTAATACTGTTTTCCTTGGCCATGCAGAAGCTTTTTATTTTGATGAGATCCCATTTGTTTATTCTTTCCTTTATGTCCCTTGCTTTAGGGGACATATCAGTAAAAATGTTGCTGTGTGTAATATCTGAGATTTTCCTGCCTATGTTCTCTTCTAGGACTTTAATGGTGTTACGGCTTATGTTTAAGTCTTTTATCCACCTTGAATTTATTTTTGTGTATGGTGTAAGTTGGTGCTCGAGTTTCATTTTCTTACACGAAGCTGTCCAGTTCTCCCAACACCACTTGTTGAAGAGGCTGTTTTTACTCCATTTTATGTTGCTGCCCCCTTTGTCGAATATTAATTGACTATAGAGACTAGGGTTTATTTCTGGGCTCTCTATTCTATTCCACTGGTCCACGTGCCTGTTTTTATGCCAGTACCAGGCTGTTTTGATTACAGTGGCCTTGTAATACATTTTGGTATCAGGTATCGTGATCCCTCCTGCTTTGCTCTTCTTTCTCAAGATTGCTGCCGCTATTCTGGGTCGTTTATGGTTCCATATAAATTTTTGAAGAGTTTGTTCTATATCTGTGAAATATGCCATTGGTACTTTAATAGGTATTGCATTGAATCTGTAGATTGCTTTGGGAAGTATGGACATTTTGATGATGTTAATTCTTCCGATCCATGAACACGGTATGTGTTTCCATTTATTTGTGTCTTCCTTGATTTCTTTCTTCAGTGTTGTGTAGTTTTGTGCATACAGGTCTTTTACCTCCTTGGTTAGGTTAATTCCTAGGTACTTTATTTTTCTTTTTGCTATATCAAATGGTATTTTTTTCTTGATTTCTGCTTCTGTTGTTTCATTGTTGGTATACAAAAATGCCTTTGATTTCTGGATATTGACTTTGTATCCGGCTGTTTGGCTAAATTCATTTATTAGGTCGAGCAGTTTTTTGGCCGAGACTATAGGATTTTCTATGTATACTAACATGTCATCTGCAAACAATGATAGTTTTGTTTCCTCCTTTCCAAGTTGGATGCCTTTTATTTCCTTTTCTTGTCTAACCACTGTGGCTAATACTTCCAATACTATGTTGAATAGAAGTGGAGAGAGTGGACAGCCTTGTCTTGTTCCTGATTTTAGTGGAAAAGAATTTAGTCTTTGCCCATTGAGTATGATGCTGGCTGTAGGTTTCTCATATATAGCCTTTATTATGTTGAGGAATGCTCCCTCTATTCCCACTTTGCTGAGTGTTTTTATCATAAATGGGTGCTGTACCTTATTAAATGCTTTTTCCGCATCTATTGATATGATCATGTGATTTTTGTCTTTGCTTTTGTTTATGTGATGAATTACGTTTACTGATTTGCGAATGTTGAACCATCCTTGCATCCCTGGGATGAATCCCACTTGGTTGTGGTATATGATCTTTTTAATGTGTTGTTGGATGCGGTTTGCCAATATTTTGTTGAGAATTTTAGCATCTATGTTCATCAGCGATATTGGCCTGAAGTTCTCCTTCTTTGTTGTGTCTTTATCTGGTTTTGGGATTAGGATGATGCTGGCTTCATAAAAAGAGTTTGGAAGTCTTCCATCTTTTTGAATTTTTTGGAATAGTCTGTGGAGAATAGGGGTTAGCTCTTCCTTAAATGTTTTGTAGAATTCTCCTGTGAAGCCATCTGGTCCAGGGCTTTTGTGCATCGGGAGTGTTTTGATTACTGATTCAATTTCACCAGCTGTTATTGGTCTGTTCAGGCTTTCTGTTTCTTTTTCATTGAGTTTTGGAAGGTTATATTTTTCCAGAAACCTGTCCATTTCACCTAGGTTTTCAAATTTCTTGGCATACAGTTCTTCATAGTAATTTCTTACAATCCTTTGTATTTCTGCGGTGTCAGTTGTAATATCTCCTCTTTCATTTCTGATTGTGTTTATTTGAGTCCTCTCTCTTTTTTTCTTGATGAGCCTGCTTAAAGGCTTGTCGATTTTGTTGATCTTTTCAAAGAACCAACTCCTGGATTCATTGATCTTTAGGATTGTGCTTTTAGTCTCTATGTCATTTAATTCTGCTCTTATCTTGGTTATTTCTTTCCTTCTACTTGCTCTGGGCTGTCTTTGTTGTTGTTCCTCGAGTTCTTGTAGGCGAAGGGTTAGGTTGTTTGTTTGAGATGTTTCTGTCTTTTTTAGATAGGCCTGTATCGCTATAAGCTTCCCTCTGAGGACTGCCTTTGCTGTGTCCCATAAGTTTTGGGTCGATGTGAGTTCATTATCGTTTGTTTCCAGAAACTTTTTGATTTCCTCCCTAATTTCATTCTTGACCCATTCATTGTTTAATAGCATGCTATTCAATCTCCATGATTTTGAGGGTTTTGGGTTTTTCTCCTTGGGGTTCGTTTCTAGTTTCAGTCCCTTGTGGTCAGAGAAAATGCTTGGTATGATTTCAATTTTCTTGAATTTGTTGAGGCTTGATTTGTGTCCTATCATGTGGTCTATCTTTGAAAATGTTCCATGTGCATTTGAAAAGAAAGTGTATTTAGCTTCTTTGGGATGAAGGGCTCTATATATATCAGTTAAGTCCATTTCCACTAGAGTGTTGTTCAATGCCACAATATCTTTGTTGATATTTTGTTTGGAAGATCTGTCCATTTTTGACAGTGGGGTGTTAAAATCACCTACTATAATTGTGTTGCTGTCTATATCTTTCTTGAAGTCCTCTAAGATTTTCTTGATGTATTTAGGTGCTCCTCCGTTGGGTGCATATATATTTACAATATTTATGTCTTCTTGGTGGATTCTTCCCTTGAGTATTATGAAGTGACCTTCTGGGTCTCTCTTTATGGCCCTTCTTTTGAAGTCTATTTTGTCTGATATGAGTATTGCTACCCCAGCTTTTTTTTCCTGACCATTTGCTTGGAAAATTTGTTTCCAGCCCTTCACTTTGAGCCTGTGTATGTCTTTTGTCCTGAGGTGGGTTTCTTGTAGGCAGCATATGTGTGGGTCATGCTTTCTTATCCATTCAGCTATTCTATGTCTTTTGATTGGAGCATTTAATCCATTTACATTTAAGGTTATTATTGATAGGTAATTATTCATTGCCATTTTCGTACCTGTGTTACTCTCTCTCTTTCTCTCTCTGTCTTTTCCTTTCTTCCCTTAAAGCAGTCCCTTTAGTATCTCTTGCAGCATTGGTTTGGTAGAGGTGTATTCTTTTAGACTTCTTTTGTTTGGGAAGCTCCTTATTTGGCCTTCTATCTTGATTGAAAGCCTTGCTGGGTAAAGTAGTCTGGGTTGCAGGCCTTTGGTTCTCATTGCTTGGAATATTTCTTGCCATTCTCTTCTGGCTTGGAGCGTTTCCATTGAGAAGTCAGATGCTAACCTGATTGGGGCCCCCTTGTATGTTACTTCCTTTTTCTCCCTTGCTGCTTTTAAGATTCTCTCTTTGTCTTGGAATTTTGCCATTTTAATTATGATGTGTCTTGAAGTGGGCCTGTTTGGGTTCCTTTTGATTGGGACTCTCTGTGTTTCCTGGATTTGTGTGGTTTTTTCTCTCACCAAATGAGGGAAGTTTTCCATCATTACTTTTTCAAACAGGTTTTCTATCCCTTGTTCTTGTTCTTCTCCTTCTGGTATCCCTATTATACGAATGTTATTCCGTTTCATGTTGTCTTGCATTTCTCTTAAACCCTCTTCATTCTTTCTAAGCCTCTTTTCCTTATCTTGCTCATTCTGAGTGTTTTTTTCTATTTTGTCCTCCAACTCGCTGATCCGATCTTCTGCTTCATCGATTCTGTTTTTCATTCCTTCTATTGTGTTCTTCAGTTCAGAGATTGTGTTCTTCATTTCCTCTTGGCCCTTGTTGATAGTTTCTATTTCCTTTTTCATGTTGATATAGTTTGCTGTGAGTTCATCATAGCTTCCCTGTAGTTTCTGATAGCTCATTGAGAGCTCATTGAGCTTCCTGACAACCATTGCTTTGAACTCGATATCTGATAGTTGAGTTGCCTCTGTTTCATTTAGCATTCTTTCTTGAGCTTCCTCCTTTCCTTTCGTTTGGGGATTGTTCTTTTGTCTTCCCATTGTTTGTAAGACTCTTGTTGTTAGCCTCAGCTTCTTAAATTGATCTGTTCTGGCTCCCTGGGTTTGTGGTATGACCTTCTGTGGTAGAATATCTGTGAGATTCAGTGGTGGATTCTCCTTCGGGTATCCTGTTGTTCACCGCTTTCACTGTCTCATCTGCTGGTATACCCTCTTTTGGGGGCCAACTCTGGTTTTTGTTTTTGTTTTTGTTTTTCCCCACAGTTTCAGGCTTGCTTGTTTGTTTGTTTTGTCTCACTCGTGGGTATTTACAAAAAGAAGAGGGGGGGAAATGAAAAAAAGAAGCAAGAGGAAACAAGAGGAAGGTAGAAGAGATAAAATTGAAAAGAAAGGAAGAGGGGATAAGAGAAGAAGGAATTCAAGGGAGGCAAAAGGAGTTGGGGAGTAAAGAAGAAGATATAAACAATGAAGAAGGAGTAGTTAAAAACTCATATAGATAGACAGGCTTACAAACAAAAAGACACTAACAAACTGGCAAAACAAAAAAGAGACATGCACACAGACACCCCCACACAAATATAAGCAGCCGGGGGGGGGGGGAAGGAACAAGCAAAGCGCAACAAAATATTTTTTAAAAAAATAAAATAAAAATATAAAAATATATTAAAAAAATAAAATTAAAAAATGAAAAAACAAAACAAAACAAACAAACAAAAAAACACCCTCTTGTTGTTTTCAAACTTGCCAGCCGGTTTTTCTGGTCTTGCTGGCTGCAATGGCCGAGGGGTGATCTTATTGCTTTTCTCTGTGTTCAGAACTCAGTCCTCACTGTGCTATGTATCCCAGCGTTAGTGGGCGCCTCTCCCCACATGGTTTCCAGCGTGTGATCTGAGCCTCCTTGTGTGTGCGCACTGCACAGCCGCCTGCCTTTGTCCCTGGGAGGCTTTCAGTGTTCGGGCACAGCTGCCTGCCTTTGTTTCTGAGAGGGGCCTGCGTTCCAGCTGCTATCCGGCGCCTGCACCTTGGGCCTGAGCTGTCCGCGTTTGCACCTCTGGCTCCACAGCTGTCTCCAGCGGCCCGCGCCTATGTTTTCACGAGTGTCCACTAGCCCGCGACCGTGTGCGGTCCCCTGAGGGTGTCTATTTTCATGCAGTTGTCTCACTTCGCCCGCGCCTCTGTCTCTGTTGGGGGGCCTGTGCTTTCGTAGTTGCCCGGCGACCACGAAAACTCGGTTCAAAGTCGCGCAGTGACCTGGTGCGGGGCACCCACTTTTGCTCCCTCGCGGGGCACCCACTTTTGCTCGGGCGCAGTCGCGCGGTGGCCCCTGAGATCTCCCAGCCGGTTCAGCGGCTGACCCAGCTCCCTCCCCAGGGCCCTGGGGCAGGCTTGGCGGAGCGCCAGGCCGGGGCCTCAGCCGCCCCGTTCTCCGCGCGCTGGAACCCTGGGCTCGTATTGTTCCGAAGAGCTCTCCTTACCGCTTGTTTTTCAGTGTCCGCTACAATTTCCAACCTCTTATTCTCCAATATGCTGTGTTACTGTTCCTTGTCTGTTCTGGTCTTTCAAAGTTTGGTTTGGTTTTTCTCCCGTGTGCAGAGGGGGAATAGGGTCTGTTCCCTCCTACCACACCGCCATCTTCCCTATATAGTGTTTTTTGAGCATTGCCAGAAAGGTGCTGTATATAAAATGTCTTCTCTCTTGCTAGAAATTCTAGCATCGGTGGAATTACTTTTTATTGAGATCGTTTTCCTGAGCATCTCTTTTATGTGGTAATTATTCTAGAGAGAGAGTAACAGTTTTAGGCACTAATAATGTAGTTAGATTATTTAGTTAAAAAAGTGTTTATTATATGTTTTCAATTGATAGGAGAAATCAAAGCAAAAGGACAACAATGATCCCTGAGACAGAGGGAACAAAGACTAAGATGAGAAGAATATATCACTTGCCTCATCATTTGCTTAATATTCTCTTATATTTAAAAGTAAGTGATCATTTGACAGGCAGGACTTATAGGGAATGATCACCAAAATAACATTATTTTTCCTCCTGGTGTTGTTTTAAACCTCAGTACAAACCTGGACAGTAAATGATGAAAGGCAATTATTAGTAGAAACACTGCAGTCATTTGAAGTCATTAACATAGTCTCAATTCAGAATGCAGAATGCCTGGTCCCATCTAATGAGCTCTTTAATTTGATATAACGTTGAGCCCTTTTCCCTGGGCCCTGCTGAGGTTGGCTGTAGGCTGATGACTGGCAGGGGGAGAGCTGGGGGAAGGGGGAAGGGGGAAGGGAGGAGGGTGTCTGTTCTCTTCTTGCTGCCTGCTTCCACTTCCCCTCCCCTATTCTTGCTAACTCAGTGGGAGCTGAGTGCTGTGACTGAGTGGAAAAGTAAGAGGGAGCAGCAATAAGAAAATGCCAGAAAGCTCTTAGTCTTTAGAACCTTGATTTCTTGTAGTCGGACAGGTGTCTAACTTGCTCTCATGGGAACTGTCTTGGATTCTTAAGAGATCCTAGCAATAAGTACATTAAATGATAATTCCCAAGATGCAAGTGACGTATCACATTTTTCTCTGACTTGCAGTCCCATCTTCAGCATCTCTCTGCTGAAGTCCCATCATGTGCCAAGTGGCCCTAATGGACAGAACCTAACATGACTACACACCAACTCTCTTGTGTTCATGACCCACATTTAGTCCATGAAGAATGCTTAACACATCTTTTTAATGCTGCTTCTGGTTGTTCATGTAAGTCCCAAACACAGGCCACAGCCCTCTTGCCCTCTGTCTGGCTGACTCAAGCGACACTACTGACTTTCACCTTTACCTTTTTGAATATATGTTGGACATGAGCTTCCCAAATTCCAGGAGACCCCTTTCAAGCCCTCAATCCCTTCTCACCAGCTTTAGATGATAAGGACAGGCAGGGTGTGCCATTTGTGCAGGATCATCAAAGAAAATCTCTATGATAATGTTACATAAAAGTAATGTATTGTAAGGAGACTGGCAAGTTCACAGCCTCCCTGGGAAGTGGAGAAGCAGAGTTGGAGCCTGGCCAGAAACAAGGGAAGAAGGGTCAGTCAGACTCCATCCCTGCTAGTCCAGTAATAACACTGGCCACAGATCCCTGGGTACCCAGCTTACGCCACTGCCCCATCCACATTGAAAAATGCTATTCCTTCCTAAGGATGCTATGATCATTGCTACACCTAGAAACTGGATGCTGCTGCTGGCCCCACCAACCTAGAATGGATGCTGCACTGCTCCTGCTTGCCCACCTCACTAGCCCCCACTGGGAGGCAGAACCAAGTGTCTGGCTGATGGCCGGTCATGTGCCCCCATTCTAGGTACCCAGAGACTAGTGAAAAATATTAGACTTTTCAGCATCTATGGTGAAAAGTGAGCTCTGCTTTAACATGTATTGATTGAATAATAATAATTACTTAACACCTGCTATTTACCAGGCATAATTATGCAGCAGGCCCTGGGGTTGAGCAAGACAATTAGATACAGTCCTCCCTCCACTCCATGCCGGAATGGAGCTTCCATTCTAAAGGAAAGTAGGAGGTAATGAGGGATGCAGGGGGAAATAAAGCATGATAGAGGACTAGAAAGTGAGCAGAGGGAGTTGCCCAAACTTGTATGGTAGAGAATTTCCCAAACCACAAAAAGATGACCAAATATTTACAAGCACAAACACCCAATAAGTGTCCCCTACAGGAACCTAATTTAGAACAAGGTGTCAATGAAAATCACCTGGACACAGTTCCAAAGGTAAAGCTTTCACATGAATTTGACTAACAGCAGTATGATTGGAATAATACTATTTTCTCCCAAAGGGACAGTCTGTGCAGGGTGATTTTATCTGAATGCATAATAACAATACATTTTTTTTAAAGTTTAGTCATATAATGTTAGTTACAGTTATACTTCTTCTACAATGGAATCTTCTTAACAGGATGATGGTTGATGTTGATGTCAGCATTCTCAATAAAGGTTTTTATCACCTAGGATTCAGGTCAGATACAGATGGAAAAACCCCAAATAAACATTTCTTAAATAAGGTAGTGGTCTGTCCCTCCTGATGAACTCAAGCTGGAGATAAGTGCTCCAGCAACCTTAGTGACATTGGGGTTGATGTCACGGCTTTATGATCACTAAGACTTCTATCTATCTTGATGCTGTGTCAGCCTCAGTGTGCTGGGTCTCGTGGACTATGAAGGCTGCTCCAATCCCATAGCCTGCATTCGAGCCAGCACAAAGGGGAAGGAGGAAGAGAAAGGGGCAGAGGGGCCATGACAGCTGTCTTTTAAGAAGTTTTCTGGAAATTGTCGTGTAACACTTCTGTTTCCATCTCAGCAGGTGGAACTTAGTTTACTGCTTATTCCAAGCTGTTAAAACTGAGAGATCTGTAAGAGAATATTGGATGAGATGATTCGTAGTCTGTAAGTTTTTTCTTCGGTTTTGTTTTTGTTTAAGGCAGCTATTCTCTCTCGGAGGTCACTGCTGTGCTTTCTCTCTTCTCTGAATAGTCAGACTTTCCGCATACTTCCTCATGCTGTTTGTAAGTTTACAGCTACCCCACCCACCCTCCCCCTCTGTACACAGCCTTGGCTTATTAAATTATAAGATTTTGGAGGTCAAAGATTTATCTCCTTTTACTTTTAATCACCCAGAGTCTTCATCGATTTATATATATAATATATATAATATATATAATATATATAATATATATATAAATTGTGTATTTTAAATTTAGATTTTTAAAATGTAAAAATATCTAATAGAGTAACTTCATAGTCACTAATAATGGAAAAATATTCAACTAATCATTGTATCTTTTACTTATTGTCATCAACACTTTATCTCATCCAGTAATAATATAACTGTGGCTCTTGTAACAGAATTAAGGAGAAACTTCGTCTCTCTGTGATTTTCCGAAAACAGGAAGTATCTATAAGAGACGTTGTGTTGTAATGGTGAACAGAACAGCGGCTCTGGAGACGGAGTGCCTGGATTTCTGGTCTTCAAATCCCAGGTCTGCCTGCCACTTGCAGCCATGTGACCACAGCAAGTTACGTAGGGTGTCTGTTCCTCTGTTCCTTCACTGCGGAGGAAGTTACAAAAATAGAGGCAGTTACAAGGATGGGTTGCCATGTGTCATTCTGAAGTGGATGTACCGAGAAGCTAAGGAAGTTTATGTCCAGGGACCCTCATATTCACAGCTCCCCCCACCCCCAACCCTGAGCGAAGTCCTGGCCATATGTTCCCAGGATCATATGCTTTGGCAAAATTCACAAAAGTAAGATTTGTTTGTTTGTTTTTCTTCTTAAAGCAGGGCCCTGAACCGCATAAGCTTTAGTTGCTACAAAACCTGAAACCAACCCCTGGCAGCTGCGCTCTGAACCAGAAGCCAGAAGTGATCCTGCACCAGGGCAACCTCAAATTAAATAGCCTATAAGGCAGAGGTGCTCCATGGGGCTGTGGCTCCACTGAATCAGAGGTCCTTGGGATACCTGTTTTAAAAAATGCAGGAACACGGAACGTGTACCTCCAGGATGAGAATCCTTGGGGATGGATCCTGCAGCTCTCTACTTTTATCAGGCTTCTCAAAGGATTCTCCTGTGTCATAAAATTTGAAACACTCTGTTGTAATATCTCTTCCAACTAGAAAATGTTAATATAAAACTGTACAATCCTGATTCACAAATCCCCCATCAAAAGCCTGCAGAAGACTCACACACCTGGCCCCCTCGGGCAGGATTCACCCTTGGCAAGGAATTCTCTGAATTTTGAGAGAGACTGAAAAAGGAGAGATGTGGACACTTGGGATCCCACTTTTCAGCATGTAAAAACAATTTGTCTGACAGGGTTAAGACTGACAAACCATTCCTTTTCCACTGGTATATTTTCAAGAATAAAAAAATTATCCCACTTCCTCCTCCTACCAGCGAGCCCATTGGTAAAGACTGGAATGATTCTCTGCGCTACGCAATTTTATTAGCTCAAATCAAGGTATGGTTTTTGGTGGAAAAAGGAAAGGAAGCTAATAGTCACTGATGGTCACTCTTCCTAAACACACTGCGAGGTGCTACACAAATGTTACCTTGTTGAATTTTTACAACGATCCTGCAAGAAAGGTGGTGTTCCTATTTTTATAAATAAAAGTAAAGCTTAAGCATATTATGTAATTTTGCAAAAAATCACACAGCTAACATGTGGCAGGAATTTAAACCCAAATATGGCTGAATCAAGTCCCTTTCTGCCTCCTTTCCCCAACACCATGGTGCTTACAAATAAATACGGCGTTTGTTGACATGAGAGGTGACATTCAAAGCTGAAAACCTTGAAAAGATATGATAGGCTATGTCTCAGAGGCAATTAATTGCCCATTTTTATATCCATTCCTCCCCATGGTGACACATGTTCTTTAAAATACTCAAGTGACTATGAACGCGCGTGCACACACAACGCTGGCTTCCTTTTAGAAAATGGCTCTGAATGATGCTTGGGTCTTCTGGCACAGTTGGAGGGGTGAAGAACACACTCCTCTCCCACAGAAAAGCATAGCACTGTAATTAAAAGGTTGTGGTTGTGATCTCTTGGATTTTTAGGCATTTGTATTTAAACACCGATGCAGTTATAGACAATCACGTATCTCTTCAAATGTGCTGGCCATAGAATATCATGGCCTCCATCTCCTAGCATATTGCTGAGTTCATTCATTCCTGACAAGGCAGGGACCAGGGAAAGGGGTGTGTTTTGTAGAGGTCAATGCACCCAGCACAACTTGAAGAAATTATGTCTCTGAGCCCCTTTCACCCAGCAAGACTTGTTGGTTAGGATTTAACCAATGCAATCAAAGCAAGGTTAGGGCAGCCTAACCTTTGATGGCAAAAACCAATTCATTCGGGGAATAGAATGACATTTGGCTTCCTCTCCCAAGTGTTTCACGAGGGGTGTTTTTGTTGTTGGAGTCCTAAATATAAACGCTTGCAGCCTCTTTACAGGCACCAAAGAAAATCTGAATCTAATTAGGAAAAAAGCAACAATAAAACTATGCAGCTTTTACTTTATGGTCTTTCCTTGTTCCATTTTTCTCCCATTCTTCAGTAATATCAAGCCACTGTGGAAACCTTATCATGGGCCCTCAGTCAGTGTTCACGGCTGTATCAAAAGCCGTGGCATCAGGAAGAAATTGCCCCAGTATATTAATTACTGTCTCGTGGATGGGAGACTGAGAATACAGAGTTACGTACGAAGCTGCTAAATGGACCACAATGATGAGATAAACAAGGCGAGGGGTGTTAAATAAGCTTGTGTTTTTCTCCCAGCGTTAATGATTTTTTGAATGTTTTCTACATATCCAGAAGTGTTGGGATGCCAAAACACTTTGTAATCAAAACTGAGATGAAAACACTCATTTATTATTCACATTTTAGTGATTTTTCCCAGTTGGAAATAAAAGTAATGTCTTAAGAGATAAGAATGAGAAACCCCTGCTCGTTGCCCCTGAAATATGTTGTCTGTTTTTTTGACCCTGATGAGAAATTTCTGTTTCTTCATCTATAGAATGTTTGGAGTATTTACTAGTATTATCTCTGTATTGGAATACCTTGAGGAAAAAAAGTGGTACTCAGCCAGGTGACAAAGAGACAGCTTTTTATGAGTTTGAAGAATATAGACTTCCCACAACCTAAGAAAATTTACGATCAGAGATAAATAGTATAGAAAGAATTTGGAGCTCAGGTTCTAGTGCAATGATGAATTCATTGTGACCATATGTTTAAACATAAAAAGTCAAAAAATGTCATTCTAAATGTAGAAATTAAAATTAAATACAAAAAAACCCACAAAATCTGACATCTCTTGAACACTGATTTTTTAAAGTATAAATTTAGAATTGAATTCCTGCCAAAAAGGACCTCCAAAATTCACTCATCTGTACTTTAAATGTTTATTCAACAACAACTGAATGTCTAAATGTTTACGCATTCTGAACTAGTGGTCTGCATTGATAGAGCTTGCAGGTTTTCCTGAAGTTTAATAATGAAATGTAACATCCAGTGAAATGAATGTAAATTTCCTTCAGAAAATTTATCAAAGTATAAAAATCATTCAAATCTTTCTGTCACTGAGATCCTTTGGAACTAAATAGAAACAGATTTTTTGAAAAAAGGAGAGAGGAGTATATTATGTATTTAAGAGAGTTTTCCAATGAAAAGAACTTCAGCTTTTTCCTAAACAAATCAGTACTTTAAATGAATTGTATATTTGATCTGATAGCTTGCAACAGTTGTTTTAAGTTAATGGTTGGGTTTAGACACACAGAAATGGCTGCCTATTGAAATTTGTTGTAACGGTTAGCTCTATAAAGGTCATATTGAGTTTAGTTGGCTTCAGCAGTATGTAAACAGGGCATGAGAGACACTTGGTCCAGCCCAGAACTCCACTGGTTATGGCTCAAATAACAGTTGTCCTCACTGTGGCAAATAGAACTACTGTAAGCAGGTGGCTGGTTTTGTTTTTCAGTAAAATGGTAATAGTGTGAGTGAGTGAGTGTGTGTGTGTGTGTGTGTGTGTAAGAGAGAGAATGTGTGTAGTGATGATAAACCCTGGGTGTGGGAGCCACTGTATCATCCCCAACCAAAGTATAACTGAATATGAGTATAAAATGTAGAACCAAGAAATTAGTGCTCAAAGAAAATTAATCAACAGGAAAAAAAGAATGAGTAAAACTCTCTAGAAACAGTACCACTGGATTTTTAAAATTTGATGCCAAAATCTGTGGCGGAGCAGGTAGACTGGAGTAACAACAATGCTGGGCACTGAGATAGCATGTTTTCCCCCGAGAAATTCTTACTACGTCGTGATCTTCTCTGGCCTTCCCTGAACCTCAATCTGAACAGCTCCCAAGAAGTCACAACTGATCAGGAAACCCGCTGTGGTGCACCAAGCTACTCTAACTCAGAAACAGATGTTTACCGAGCACTTTCTTTGCCCCTGAAAACTTTTTCAACCAATGTCTTTGCATTCGGTTCCCACCTTGACCAAATCTTTCCCTACACACACACAAGTACACGTACAGGCACACACATGCACAAGCACAAACTCTTACACACATCTTTATTGAAATTCAGCAGTTCAACTCAAGGCAAATCACTCATGTGGCTTAAGTGTACAGAGTAGAGAAAAATGCAGTCAAGTCCATCTTCAGCCAGAGGAAGGAAAGCTTTCCGTGCCAACTGACCCTTTTTTTCCTTCAGCAAAAGGTCAAGAGTCTTTCACATTTGGGTGGTACCTGAAAAGTAGAAGTGTCATTGATAAAATATTAAATGGAAAGAAATTATCCTGTCTTCAATAATGTGGGACCCCAACTGGAGAAGATTAAGTTGATTTACTCACATGTGTTCATAGGTTCTAAGGATAGGGAGCTACAAAACTTAATTCTCAATCTAGGACTATATCATAAGGTCTGTATCTTTTAAGATAACAGAAACCTCACATTTCCTTCACATCCACGATATTCCAGCGTACTAAAACAAAGCTAAAAAGATTATGTTGCTCAAGAAATTCATGTATTTATTTAATGAGCTCTCTGTTTCTGTTTTCAGAGAAAATAGTATTATATGTTTTTAAACATCGAATGTTACAAACAATGCCTGACACTGTCATAGCCAGCATTGTTTGCTATAGGCAAAATGTACCCATCGATTAATCATAACTATATATTTTGGCCCAAAATATCAGAGAAAATAGTCTGATAACTTTTATTCATTGATTTATTGGTTCACTCATCCCTTCAAATATTTAATGTGTACGTAATACGCAGTAAGGATTAGGTTGGGTGATGTAAGCGAAGGAGTGAGCAAGGCAGACGGTGGAAAGATAATTATATTAGGAAGTCTGAAATGGTTGAGCACTGTTCCTACATACTCAGAGACCAAGAGAACCTTGTATGTCCTCCATAGCTTTCCATAAGATGCGCTGCTCTTCTCGATACAGTTGGTATCAGGACAGAAGTTAGTATTGGGGGTGCAATCCCACTTTTTTTTTAATATTTTATTTATTTATTTTTATTATTTATTTATTTATTTATCTTTAGAGGGGAAGGGAAGGAGAGAGGGAGAGAAACATCAATGTGTGGTTGCCTCTTGTATGTCCCCTGCCGGAAACTGGCCTGGCAACCCAGGCATGTGCCCTGACTGGGAATCGAACCTCGATCCTTTGGTTCGCAGGCCCGCGCTCAATCCACTGAGCTACACCAGCCAGGGCCAATCCCACTTTTTGAAGGTTTTCATTTATAGGTTTAGAAAAGACATTGAAGTCCCTTGTTCATAGGAAGGACCAATAAATTTGTTAAAGTGATGATTGGATCCTCTAGTCCAGGTGTCAATGATAAAGGGGCGTCATTCCACCTCTGAACTCTGACAGTTGCTATTGCTGCTCCTGGAGTGGCCGCTACTGGCTGCGCTGCGTGCTGCTGACAGTCTCGTTGCGAGCGCAGGTCTTAGGTTCAACCTCAGAATTCATGGCAGGGAGTTAAGAACCAAAGCACCAGCTACCTAAATTACCACATAAAATTAGTGACAGCCTAAATCCTTTGGATTTTTTTAAAAGATTTTATTTCTTTTTAGAGAGAGAGGAAGTGAGGGACAGAAATATTGATCAGTTGCTTTTCACAAGCAACCTGGGACCTGACCCACGACCCAGGCATGTGCCCTGACCAGGGATCAAACAGGTGTCCTTTCACTTGGAGGCACAATGGCCAACCCACGGAGACACACCAGTCAGGGCCTTTTGATTTTTTTTGACTCCTCAATTAAAATCCCAAGTTTGCATTAGAAATCTGACACAGCCCTTTATTTCTCAGGACTTATTTTGCACCACTTTCCCATATGCATTTAAGCATTCTAAACACATCAGACTTCTTTCACATCCCAGGATGCAGCTCGAACTCTCATGCCACTGTTATTTTTCATGTCACTGCCCCTCCAGCGATCCTTGAAGACTCAGTTTAGCTATCAACTTCTCTGGAAAGCCCTACTTGCTCCTCATTTTCCTCCTCTCTGTGCAGAGCCGGCCCCGTCTCCTCCCTATGTAACAACACCCAGACCATGCCTCTGTCTGCATTGGCCAGCCTGTCCCTCTATCCTGCTCTCTTCTCCTACACCAAGCTTGAGATTCTCAGGAGGCAAAGATTTTGACTTATCCACTCTGTCCCTCTCTACAGACCAAGCAAGTAGGACTGCAGTTATTGTTAGTTGAGCAAATGGGTTTAAAAAGGAATGAAAAGCAGCCTTCTCATGCAAGTCAAGAATCCACTTTTCCTCAGCTTCTTCCGCTTTACATCTGGAGCCAGGCATCTGGGTAGTTCCTAGATCTGCAGTATCTCAGGCACGGTCCTGTTGCTTAGGGACCTCTCCATTTTCCCTGGTTTGCTGGAAATAGTTGCCTACCCCTAAAGGATGACTTTAGGCATGCCTGGAGAGCATTCACAGGGGTTGAAAATTACTCTGTTTGAGTCTCATACTGGAAAATCAGAACCATTCCTTAGGCTGCCATTTCTTTTATGTCATTAATTTCCTACCAGGACATGAGGCCTCAGGGTTGACCTATGTGAATTGAGTCTGAACCACAATGTACTCCCCACACCACATGATACCTTAGCTCCTTCTAACTTCTGTATTTCTTCTACTGTCTATGGATGCTCCTGACAACTTCTGCCTTAAAACATGCAGTGCCCAGCCTGACACTGATTCCACTTCTCTGCAAAGACTGCAATCCACACCTCTGTCCCCAGCAGTGCACAGCCCAGAACAGAAATGCCCCCTGCCTCTCCTTTCAGCTGATTCAACCCTAGGACATTTGCCTATTAGCTGTGCTGAGAAAGTATATTTTTCTGCTTAATCAATTATTCTAGTTAATAGAGTTTAGCTATATGAACGCACATTAATTTCTGATTTTAGAAGAACTAGAACATGAGGGATTATGCTTCACCCTAAAGGATACTCACTATAATTCATTTTTCTTTAATGACTAAGAAGGCTTTGGGGACCATATATTAATTTAGGGATATCATTATGAGCATCAATTATTTTCTCATAAGTACGAGAAAGTCCAGTTAATTTAATGTCCAGAAGATAACTACTGAACAACAATCTCATTGTTTTTGTGCATCTTGTTGTATCTTTTGTTTTTAGTTGAATACAGAAAACCAATTCGCTTCTCGTTGATAAACATGGTGCTTCTTTATGAGCAAATTTCTTTGCAAAATATTACACTAGAGGGGAAATGGACTTTGAATGGGTGTGGGGCAAAGACCCTGGTCTTTGACGTCAACAACGTGCT
Organism: Glossophaga mutica; assembly: GCA_039655065.1. Classification (NCBI taxonomy): domain Eukaryota; kingdom Metazoa; phylum Chordata; class Mammalia; order Chiroptera; family Phyllostomidae; genus Glossophaga; species Glossophaga mutica. Next base: position 145,292,933 of record CM077308.1, read on the forward strand.
ATGGAACAGGATAGGGATAGTCTAGGAAGTGGATAAGAACAAAATAAAGAGCAGAACATCTAACGTGAACCCTTAGGTATAGGACCTGTTGTACAGAAAGGAATGTAGACGGGACTAGGCACCAGGGACTCAGGTGGTCTTTTAAAGTCAGGTGCAGTCGAGGAGAGTGTCACCTACCTATTTTCTAAACTTCTGTGTTTAGATGCTCCCAGGACATTACATTCTCCTTGTAAGTCAATGACCACCTATTTTGGTTCCCTTCCCTGGCCCTCCTCTTTTCTCAGTCTTAGAAATAGGCATGTCCTGGGCTCAGTCCTCACACCGCAGCTGCTGTGCTTTCTGCTTTTACTCCTCATTGACTCCGCCCAGTACCCTGGATTGTAATGACCACCCAATAATGGTCAAATTTTCATCTCAGGCTACAACTCCAAGTTTCAGAGTCGTATGCTCAAATTGGAAGTCAACATCCCTACTCAGATATCCAGTAGGCATCTCAAAGTTAACACATTCAAAACAAAACAATTTATTTCTGTCTCCTGGATTCCCTTAGTTAAGGGCATGTACATTCACCTAATTGCTCAGTAGAAAAATCCACCCAACTGTGGTTACTTTCTTTTTCATATATCCCACTTTTGATTCATTAGCTAATGCTGGGGTCTCTACCATCCCCAAAGATCTAAAATTGGACCATCTTCTCCCACTGCTAATATCCTAGTGAAAGCCACTAGCAACTCTCCACCCAATGGTCTCTCTGCTTTCATCATGCGCCTAGGCTTGGGGAAGTGTACTCAGAATGACCCTCTTTAAACATGACACTCCTACTCAAAACCTCCAAGTAGCTCCTGGCACTCTTAGAACAAATTGTGACAACCTCTCAGTTCTTATATCTCTACCACTTGTTCATTTGGCTCCAGCCACACTGGCTCCTGCTGTTTCCTCAAATACAAATGAGCCAAGTTTCTTCTGACCTTAGGGAATTAGCATTTTCTATGACCTCTACCAGGACTGCTCTTGCCCCACATATAAACTTGTCCCTTATTTTCCCAGAGTTTTGGGCAAATGTTACCTGCTAAGGCAGGCCTTCCCTGACCACCTTAAAACCCCTTCTTTGTCATTCTCTATCCCATAACTTGCTTAATTTTTTTCCTTTCCTTAGGTAGTAGGGTCTATTACTACCTAACACTAGATTATATCTTTATTTTCAGCCTTCCCCAGCTGAAAGCAAGTTTCATAAGGGTGAGACTTCATTGCTCTCTCCCTAAATGAGTACATTGGCTTCAGAGGTATCAAGAACTCAGCCTCTTTGCTAGTGCGGTCGGGCAATGGAGCTTGGACAGCAGGGCATGGTGGTCCTGGGAAATTGAGACAGCCCTCTGCTTTCCGCATTAAGCCCAGAGCTTGATAGGGTCCCCTTTGATGAAGACAAGAGAAAATGGGTTGTTGTACACTGGGCAAGATGAGGAACAGGTGAACAGGAAGCAGTCATCGTTTTTGAAAGAGGACCTTATACTTGCATATAAAATAAAAATGAGTTCCACAAATAAACTCAAAATATTTTAATGAACTTGCAAATAATACTTATACGTTTTACTTTCTCATTACTTATTTCTTTCCATGCTCTGAAACAATACAGAAGCTCTTAGAGATAAAAACAAGTCAGGGAATATGTTAAGGTTGTTGACTCTATTTTGAATAGAAAATTCCTTAAAGGGGGGGAATTCTCCCAAACCCTTTAAAAATTCTGAAACATCACAGACTGTTTTTTTTTTTGCGGGGGGGCAGGGGTAGAGGAGGGGGAAATGGGAACAGAACTAAAGACAGGAAAACCTATGGCATGTGTAATTATCTAAAAAACGCACTAAGGATTTTTTGTTGTTGTTTTCTCCTAGTCGGTCATTCTAAGGCAGTGGTTCTCAAAGCCTGGTCTGGGACCCCGACCATCTGGGGGGCTCCTGCAGGGGATCCATAAGGTTAGTGCTATTTTCATAAAATATGGAAATGTTATTTGCCCTTTTCATTCTCATTTTCTCATAAGTGTACACTGCAGTTTTCCAGAGGCTATATAGTGTGTGATATTGTGACAGATTAAATGGGAAAACAGATATGAAAATCCAACTGTCTTCTCTTAAGCCAAACATTCAAAATATTTGCAAATACGGAAAACAAGATCATTCTTCTCACTAATTGTTTTGTTTTGAAACATGTAGCTATTTTTTATAAACATATATTATTTACGTTAACATGTAATGGGTATATTATTATTTTGTTGAATAAATAAATATTTAATGAATTATTATTTTTAATTTCTAACATAATAAATGTCTACAAATATAACCCATATAAGCAAAAGCTCTTTTGATATCTCACTTATTTTTGAGGGTTAAGTGGGATCCACAAAGTTTGAGAACTGCTGCTCCAAGATGCTAAACTATGAACAAAAGAATTCCTAAATATATATTTCATAACTTAAACTTAAGACAATGAAAGCACAGTGAAATGCATTTTAATTTGACCACTGTAGTTAACTATATTTCTCAGGACTTCATAAAAATCATGGTTTTCTTTCTGGTATCCACCACATCTTCCTCTTTCTGCAAAGGCTTTTAGTATCAACACAATTGTTTTAGCTCATTTGCATATCTAGTTAACCAATGCTTTGCCAACAAAGTTTAAGGTCTAGCATTGTCACCACAAGCACAGGCTTCCCAAACCAAACTGCCTACATTTACTCAACTCCCCTGCTTATATGCTTCTGTTTCTTTAAATCTAAAGTATGGGTAATAGTAGTGCCTAAATCAAAGGGTTGGTAAAAAGGTTAAATAACTTCATACTTATAAAGTATCCAGAACAGTGCTAAGGACACTTCATAAATGTTAGCTACTATTATGGTTAATATAGAAATATCACCTAACATTATAATCATTACTGAGAATAATACCAAAATATTAGAAGGAACTGTGGAAGAAAAAAAGGAAGCTAACATTAAAACTGCAAAAGTATTGGGATTTCAGTGTAATTAGAAAAATGAAAGATAAATTGAATCTTACCATTGAGACAGAATCCTTTCCTGAAAATCAAATACGTTTTGTTCAGAGGTAAATTTCCCTCTCTGATACTCTATTCAGTAACTATGTGATAAGACAATTTTGTGCATATTATATATGTGCCCCAAAGAAGAAAACAAAGGCTTTGTAAATGTACTATTTTCCGATAACATTGCTTCCCGAGCCAGGATGCCATATTTAAAATCAGGTGACTGGAGAACAATTGTCCTGACAAAGGGAAATGGAAGCCAATGGAAACCAGACTTGTCAAGAGACAGTCTGTTGGGAGATCCAGTCTCATCACTTGCACTACAGGAAGGACAGCAGGGGGGATCATCTTAAATGGAATGTCCTAAACAATGTAAATTATTCTTCTGTCAATACTATAACTGTGAAAGTTATATTTTTGGCATGTTTTCAATCCTAAACAGGTTTATTTCCACATCTATATTGAAGATTAATTTATATTAGAATTAGGATTACTCAATGGAGTTTTCGGAATTGCAGGATTTGATTCAATGTAAGAATACCAAGAATCAGAATTGTCTATACATCTTATTTGAGGGAATGAGTTTCCTGCCATTACACATCTATTTTGTTTTATCAGAAAAAAGTCATAGGTCCACTCAGTTTTCCTCTTAACCCATTACATTAATACTCTAATAAAGAAACTCATTACCCTTCTATAATAGAAGGAAACTACTGCAAGAAGCAACCTATTTTATATTCTAGATAATTTTCATTCATTTATTCTACAAATATTTATTGTCTAGAAGACATTCTTCTAGGAACCTGAAATATATCAATGAACAAAACATATAAAATCCCTGCCTCCACATGACATATTATTTTGAGACTAGGCAGATTAATAAATAATAAGTAAGTAAAATATAAATGTATCAAAAGATGTTGTGTGCTATGAAGAAAAATAAAGCAGGGAAGAGGGATAAGGAATGTTGGAATAGAGGTTAAGGGATGTTAGTTAAATACTGAGGGAAGAATATTCCCAGAAAAAATGGAAGGGGTGGGAATAAGAATTTTAAGAAGATTTATATTTGTCCATTGATTAAAATTTGCTACCTGGAATCACATCAAGTAAATTTAACTTATTTGTAACTAGGTAGTTATGTGTGTCTTTAACATTCTAGGCTAAGTGTCTTCAGTTCTTTCATTACCATGTGGTGTGATTTCTAGGTCCTTTGTGTCTTAGGTCTCTCCCTCAGATAGGACCACTGTACTGTAAAATGCAGAGTAGAATGGGAAAATGACCCACCACCCCCACTCTGTGTTCTGTCCTCAGGTGCAAGTGGTACTTCCTTCTTTCGGGATGCCTTTCCGACTCCCACATTTGAGTCATTTGTCTCCTCTTAGCTGTATTATGCCATATTATAATTCATCTTAAACTTGGCAGACTCAAGTCTGCCTTCTCAGTCATAAGCCCCACAACAATAGTGTGTATATTCTATTCCATCATTGTGCTTGACACAAGGGAGGTACGTACTAATTCTGGTTGAGCTGGAAAAATTAATATCCCTCACAAATTTCTTAGTCTACAGTTTCAGTTTCTGCTCAGGAACTATATAAACTCCAGGAGGGTGAGGAGTTTTATTGTGTTTACTGGTCTACCCATGGCACCTAGAACAGGAATGGTACATTGTAGGCACTTAAAACCATTTGTTGGACAACTGAACATCTTTGAAACAGCCAATAAGAGTGTTGGGTAAGAACAGGTAGGATCGTGTAATTGGCAAATAACTCAGCCTTATACTAATACAGTGCTGTATGTTTTACCAAGTACTTTCTCACGTGTGTTCTGCAATCTCCCGACTCCATGGGTAGGTGGATGGAAAGTTTCATTTCCATTTTATAAAGGGGACAATTTTATGAGGCTCACAGAGAGTAAGAGTTATTTTGATAGATGTTGTCAGGTTTGCATCTAGATCTTCCAGTTTATGGTCTTACGGTTTTTTACACCACAACATGTGAGTGTAAGTTTACTGCAAGGTTGTCATGTAAAATGAACATCTTTTTATCAAACACAAGTCAGAGTGTCACCATGACAGCGCTTGGCTTTCCATACCACTTCAACCCCTCTGCTTCCACACCCATATGTTTATAATGCCCTGGTTTACATGTAGGTCAAGTTTGTTCACAATCTCAGTGCATTCCTTTCTCTCCTATGTACTTAACGCTCTGCCCTATTAGTTAATGCATTGTAGCTGGATAAATATTTTTTATGATTGCTTTTTTTTTTAGATTTACCAGCATGTAAAGGAAACATGTATATTAAAGTATTGTCTTAAAAAGTTTTGATTTAAAAATGAGTCTTGCCCCATCTTGCCAAAGTTATCTGAAATTTTCACTACTTATAATTTTTAAAAAATGGCTCCAACATCTTGCAATTACAGTAATCATGCCAGATTTCCTGTCAACTTTATTGTCTTGGGTGGGGGTGGGTATGAATAGGGTATTTCCAGACAGATGCCTGAGGTCAGTAACTTCTTATTTTAATGAAGGGTGTGCTTCCTCTATGTGACTGATGGAGAAACATTATTTTTAGGCAGTAATAGGAAATCGGTGTGCTTAGCTCAAAATGTATTACTATCGCAGTACATAGGGTGATATGGGGGCAGCTTACAGGAGCTGAAATTGTGCTAGAGCCATGAGAGTTTAGACATTGATGGATAAGGTCATCTATTCCAACAGAAATGTGGTGGCAGAGAACTAAGTGAAACAGTCTCTGTGTGGTTAAGACTTGCCAGGTAAGGCTTTCAAGGTAGAAAAAAAGCAAATGAGGCTGATCTGGAAATGCAGTGGTCAAGTGGGCAAACAATGAGTCTTCGGGTAAAAAATGCTGGGTCCAAGTCCAGTATAGGGATTTATTAGCTGTGAATATGGGCCTTTCTCCCATCTGTAATATAAGGTTATCAATACTCAGAGAATGGTTCTGAAGATTAAATAGCATAATGTGTACAGAGTCTCCAACAACCATGGAATGTTAGCAGTGGCAAAGGCATCTGTTTGAGAATCTAAACCTTTCCAGCAGCTGGTTCAGGATAAAATCAGCAATTTCACAGGTGATAAGAAGCAGCAAGTCCAGGCCAAGCATTTTTTAGTTTGGAGGGTAGTGATCATAGTAACAGCAAACCACGTACCTGTAATCTGCACCATGAGATTTAGGGGAAGAAGAAACAGGGGGACATTAGGGTTAAATGACAGTGAACAGGGGTCTTCTTTATTTACAAATTAAAATGGGTTTACCAGGTTTTTGCAAGTAGATGTTTTTTATTGTTGGTTGAAAATACTCCTTTAAACATAAAAATGTAAAATTTCAATTATATTTACTTTTTATTGTTAGTTTTCAAAAATACTCATGTGTTAATGAAAGTAAGTAATGAAAGTAAGCAAAGTGGAAAGAGAAAATTACTCAAACCCCACTATCCAGATATCAATAAATATGTTACATTTGAAAGGATAGACTTTCAGAATTTTTCTATGCATATATCTATATATTTTTATCTATTCATATAAAATTATCCTTTTTAATAAATATTACACCCAACTATACATTATATTTTGCAACCTGCTTTTAACACAATATATGTTCATGTCAGTATAGATTTATATTCTATTTTGACCTGTAGATCATTCTGTTCTTATCAACATGGGTCTGTAATTCCTTTTTTGGTGCCTGCCCTAAATTTAAAGGGAAAAGAGGTCAGTGCCCCGACTAGTGTCAAATGTTTTCAGACATTTAGATTGTTTGCAATAAGTTTTTGCTATTACAAACAACAAATTTTGCTACTATAAACAATGAATTCCAATCAGTGAATTCTGAAGTAATGATACACAAAATATTACCAATTTGAAATATCCAATGAAATGAAGATTCTGGACAATAATCATCAATTGCTGCTGAAAATACTAGTTGAAAAACATTAATGAATCAAGCTGATGATACCTGAGCACATTAGTAAGTATAACAACACAAAAAGAGGACAACCAGACATTACTTCCTTCTTAATCTGATAAAATGGCCCTGGCCAGGTAACTCAGCTGGTTAGAACATTGTTCCAATATGCTAAGGTTGCATGTTCGATATCCCATCACCACATACAAGAAGAAACCAATGAATGCATAAATCAATGGAATAACAAATTGATCTCTCTCTCTCCCTGCCTCTCTTTCTCTTTCTCTCTCCTTTCCTCTTCCTCCCTCACTCTGTCTTTCTCTCTCTCATAAAAAATCAGTCAATAAAATATTTTTTAAATAACAAATTGGAAGATATATACAAAACACGCCCTATGACACAGTCATGCCAGCTAAGCATCTAAGTGTATAGAAAGGAAGGAGCAGAAATCCATATAAAGATGCCATAGCAATGCAATCAGCAAACTGTAAAATGTATAAAACTTGATAGAAAAAAAGATTTAAATTCTTAGGGACATTAAATTGCAAGAATTAAATGAGAGAAGGAATCACAAAGAGGGTCTTAAAGACATTTCAGAAGTATCTAATGTTTTGATGTTAGTTAGGTTATTATTCTCACATACCAACTGCAAACATATTGTTGATGAGAGAATCAGAGAAATTTCTGCACTTCATATTTGATTAAATTAAGTGATTATTATTAATTTTTAAGCATGATAATGTTGCAGTCAAGAAAAACAAAGGTACTCTTTTAGGAATATACATGCAAGTATTTACTAATAAAATGATGTGATATCCAAAAGTGGCTTTAAAGTAATCAAACCTGAAAGGTGGAGGTGAGCTCCACATGCCACAAAATTGACTATTTGTTGTCAACTGGTGAAGCTGAAAATGGGCACATAGACACTCATTCTGGTTCTCCCTCTACTTTTACGTATGTTTAAAATTTACTATAATAAAAGTAACAAAAGTATTGCTATATTAATTATCATATACAAAGGATTCGTGCACACTGGGAACACACAAAATGCCACTTATTTTTAGATAAATAAAGGGCACTACAGTTAGTGTTATTTCAAAATTATCTCCCCAGAGAAAAGGAATGAGTACTGTATATTTTGAGCAAGATAAAGAGAATTCCCCGATATGGAGCGGGCTTCTAATAATTCCATATCTCCTCTCTCATAACAATGAGACAGGAGATTTGGTGCAATGTAGACTAAATGAAGGAAAGTGAGCATTGAAGCCGAGAGCAAGCACTGAGACTTTATATCATGAAATATCAATGTTTTAATCAGAAAAAGGGATAGAAATCACCTCCTCACTCCCATTTTATAGGTAGTGAAGCAGAAGTGATTTGCTTAAAGTTGTAGCCATACACTAGTAATTAAATTTATTGTTGCAGTTATATGGTGATAGGTGAAAAAGTCTTTATTCCCATTTTGTTATCAAAAATTAATTGTAAAGATTGCAAAGGTGATAGCTATAAAAGTTTAATATCATGAATATAATAGATAAAGATTGTGAACACACTAGTGAATTCAAGTGTCACAAAAAAATCATTGTTTTTTCCTTTGGGAAAAGGCAGAAATTAATCAGGAATTAATTAAAGTGAACAACATTCTGAAGGGAATAACAAGAACTGAGGTTTTTTTCTGTGAATGTCAAGTGAAAAGATTCATTTTATGACCTTTAATTAAGGAAGAAATTGTCTCTAACAGGAGCAAAAGATACCAAACCATTATTCTGTCAAAAAAAAAAAAAGGAGACAAAGATGGCAGCTATAAATGTTTTCAACTGGGAGGACAAAGATAATTTACAGAAGTGAATGACACGGCGTGGACTTTTGGTCCCCCACCCACCTGTACCTACAAGACCATCGCCCCCTGTTCAGAAGCAACTCTGGCCATGGCCCTGCTGACCTTTGCTTAGGAGGGCAATGTTACTGTGTCCTCTGTAGGGTGGCGATCATGGGGCAAATCCTTTCCCTCGGAGTTTTTTTTTTTTTTTTTTTTTTTTTTACTAGGGAGGTTGAATGAACATGCATTGGTCCCCTATTACACTCTCAGCTCTGTGCACAGGGAGACATTTTCAAAATGGAAAGCTTGTGGTTCAGAGCAGAGACTTTGGACGGATAAGAACCTGAAAGTGAACAACCCTCCTGAGGGTCAGATACCCTACAGGGCATGGTTGACACTGCATCTTAAACCCATAAACTAATTGCTAAAATTCTGTGGCACACCAATATATATATATTTTGCCACAAAAAATAGGTATGCTCTTGATTCATTCATCCTGGACAGATATTGTTGTGTGGGCTGCTGTCATTTTCTTTTAATTTGACAATCTAAGGGAAAAGAGGTCAGTGCCCCCAACTAAATTGTCAGGTATTGCTTGTTTTAAAAATTCCTGCAGCACACTGGTCGGAAATTGCTGTTCTAATCAGCTCCACCAGCCTTGGGGGTCCAGTCCACTCCTTTCAAAGAATTTAATTAACTGCTTTCCTTGTGTGTACCAGGTGGGATTTCACTCTCAAATTAACTCATCTTTTAAAATACATAATCAGCTTCTTTCCTTCTCTGCATATTTTGTTTTTGACATCACTAGTTCCTATAAAATATATGATTAACTAGCCTGGATATATAGACACTTATATTTAATGTTCTCAGGTCATGTATAAATGAGTTAATGGTGTTAAATAATCGTAAATGGGGTTTTCAAGTACATCATACGTGTGAATAAAGAATTAAGCATTAAGAGAAGGATTCCCGTCAAAATTCTCGTCTCACTCCTTGTAGGCAGGGAGAAATTGGTACATCAACCAACCCTCATAAGCTATGAAGTATTTTCATACACACAGCTTGGGTCTGAGTACCATGGAACCCAGGAAGGCACAACATCGTATTTCCTTTCATCACAGAAGACTTTATACTTATGGCACCAAATGAGTCTCATGATAACATTGGAAGAAGCAGAAAAATTATGAGCATCCTCAATTTGCAAGGGAAGCAAGTCTTGGAGTGGTGGTGAGTTTACCAGCAACTAGTCAGTAGCAGAACTGAAACTCTACATTCTTTCCACTCTTCAGGAATGAGACAGGCAGCTGACCATCCAATCGGATATAAAAGCTGCTGGGAGAACCCTTATGTCATTTTCCAGTGATAGTCCCCAGGGGAGGTCTGGAGATACTCCTTTCCTGAAGAAGCTCCCCAAGGGGCATATCAGTCCAGAAATTTTTCAGTCAATTTAAGTGATTACAAGAGTCTCATCTTTGTAATTGACTCATTTCTATTTGTGGTTAAATTTTGGTCTCATAATCCATTCAGATTTCTCCCCTAAATCCCAGCAGAGAACATTTGCAAATCTTGAGAAGTTAGGAACTTGGAGAGGCTGTCGATTTCTTCAGATCCAATTTAAAATGCTGTAGAAACCTCTTTAAAAAAAAAAGATTTAAAGGATGCATTCCTTCTTTATTATTTTTATTTTTATATTATGTTTTATCAATTATTCTATTACAGTTCTTCCAATTTCCCCCCTTTGTCCCACTCCACTCCCTCAGGCAGTCCCCCCACCATTGTTCATGGCCACCGTCATGCATTATGTGTTCTTTGGCTGCTCCGTTTCCAATGCTGCACTTTATGTCCCATGACGATTCTGTAATTACCAGTTTGTATTTCCATAATCCCTTCTCCTTTTCTGCCCATCCCCTGAGCCCCCTCCCATCCAGCAACTATCAAAATGTTCTCTGTAGCAACCTCTGCATTATTCTGAAATAATCAATTGTACTATACCATAGTCCATGAATATTTTTTCAAATTCTACACAATGTTCTGACTATAATACAAAAGAAAAATCAATGCCAGTATTTTATAATAAATGAATACGTTGTTCATTCTCTGAAAGTCAGGCATGAGCGCTCTGGAAGGTGTGATGGAGCAGTCAGATGCTTGTCCCGCCTCAAGGGCAGCAGCTGCAAATGCTGATTAACAAGCAACATTTTCCATCAGTGAAGTGATTTTCCAAAATAATGAACAGCTCTTGTTAAATTCCAAATAAAACAAAGCATGATCTTTTCTCAATATATTCAGTACTTACATTCCTGGGAAACTCAGTGAAAGTTAAAATGAAAAGAGAAAGGAAGGAAGGAAGGAAGAAAGGAAGGAAGGAAGGAAGGGGAAAGGAAAGGAAAGGAAAGGAAAGGAAAGGAAAGGAAAGGAAAGGAAAGGAAGGAAACTTGGCTGTTATACGAAAGCCAGAGTGACGTTCTAGGCTCAGAAAGTAAATGTGGCACCTACCTGAGTGTCCTGTAGAACATTTGAAAGTCATATGGAATGAAGGACTATATCACACATAGCAAGATGTATTGCATCCCTGGCCCCTGTCAAATAAATATCCATAGCAATTCTCATATTATTGTGGAGAAATAGCTCCCGTGATTTTCCACTTGATGCTAATGAGAAGCACTACTACTCCAGTTGAGAATCACTGCTCGAAAGGCTTGGAGAAGAAGGGGATAATGTCAACCCTCTGCCCATCCCCTTGCAGTGTACTCTGGTAGCGTTCTGGCAGGGAGGGTGGGGAGGGAGGACCCCTGTGACAAGGTCACAACTTCTTCACATTGCTCTCTGCTGCTGAATGATCTCATTGGTTATATGTTCTCCATGGTTGGGTGACATCTGCTATAGTCCCCACTAGAGAGGGACCCTTCACTCAGCATCTCCTCTGGGCATTGGGGAACTTCTGTGTGATTAGACTCTTATTTTAGGTTATCCTCCAACTGTGACCTTATACAAAATCCACCTGATGCCTGTGGTAGAGTCCTTGGCAGGTGTGCAGCCTCCGTCGTTTTTCCACCACAACCCCACTTCTGAGATCACCCCATGCCATCTCTCCTCAATGGTCTTTCCCCTACTTCAGGAGTACGTGATGCAGAAGTCAGCTGAAGGCTGACTGGAAAATCATATGCCAATCTCTCCTTCTTACAGCCTTTAAAGCAATTCTTTGGGGGGCTTCTCTTCGCCTCAGCAGAGGAGCCGATGGAGTGGTGTCCTTCCACAGCTCCTAGCAGAGTGGGTAGCACGCTATGTAATTGCTGTTTTGTTTACATACCACAAAGCAGAAATTTTAACTTCAAATAAAAAGGTGGCAATGTGTGAATCTTTTAAAGTTATGAAATGCATTTCCTCCATTTGAGAATGTATCCAGTGCTTTTTTGTTTGTTTGTTTGTTTGTTTGTTTGTTTGTGGGGGGCAGTTCACTTGGGCTAGAAATATTTCTTATCTATAAGAGAGTTATTTAGAAGGGCATGTCTAGAAGAACATGCCCTTCTAAATAAAAGAACAAGATTCTTTTATTTAAACTGCGTAAAAAGAACAAGATTCCACCATATAATTGGAAAAGCCCATCGGTGGAGAGCTGTGGCCATTGTGGTCAGTATTGATAATCACAGAGGAGACCCCTGACAAGGCACAACAGTGGTAAGTAAAATCACATCTAGAAAATATGAACAGCTTAATTTGTTTGCAATTTTCCAGTTGTTAAGTCTCCCCCTTAATACCAAACTCAGAGTTCCGATAAACCATGCGTGAGCAAGGAAAGCAGGAAAAGTGAAGAAGACTTTATACAGGGCTGAAGTTTTCCATAGGAAAACTAAGGCAAGTCTTCAGAATGAAACAGATGAGGTATCTTAATCTTGAAAAAAGAGGCAAAGGCCAAGCCCTGTAGTTTTGCATGGCTCTGCCTACCCTGTGACCCCTACTAACACCCCTCCTCTCTCCCTTTCCGTGCTTTCCACACTCCAACCTGTTTTCATTCCTTTGACTGCTCATCCTCACCCTAGGGCCTTTGCACCTGAAGCTGCTTCTGTCCAAGACTAAACTAAGTTTGCTCACCTCTTCTCCTAGCCAGTCCTTAGTCTTCTTTCTGAGCTTTGCAGACTTTCCTTAAAAAGGTCAGCTTCCTCTGTTAGAAACTTATGTAATGTGATTAGTATCTCTTTTCTTCCCCAGGATAAAAGCCCCCTTTGTTCATGTGTTTGCTGATTATTCCCTTCTGTCTAACATAGTGCCTTGCTTCATAGTCCCTCAAAAATACTCAGTAAATGAGTGAATGAACGAATGAATGATTTTTTATCTATGATTAAATAGCTATCAGGTAACTACCAAAATCCAAGTCCATTTCCACAAAATTCAAGCTTATATCTGATCTAATCATGAGATACTATTTCACAGATAAAGGAAAGAAGTTTCCAAACTTGTCAGGAAATCCATCAGACATTTGTCTAACAGTAGTATTTGTAGATAAATAAAAGTTTATTTTATTTAAACTTACTTAATTTTAATAAATTAATAATAAAACATTAAATTTATTTAAATAAAATAAATAACAATTTCACCTTCAAACAAAGGGCTAAACATCTAAAAGTCTAGGGTATGCTTTCCATTTAAAAATATACCTCATGAGGTCAAGTAGTGTTAATGTTAAATTAACACTAGATTTCTCATAATGACGAATGCACAGTTTTCGGTTTGTGTCAGATTAAGGGTGTATCCCAAGAGATGTCAGAAATACATGTGAAAAATCAAACCAATTGATTTTATCCTTCAATTTGTTATCCAGCAAATAAGGCTGCTTTTAGCAAAATATTCTTCTGAATATGTATAATATATATGTGATCAAAAGACAAAAAGATTTGATTAAATGTTACCATTACTTTCAGATTTCCTTCACTGATTCCAATCATTTCTGAAATAATATTAAAAGCAGCTGCAGCCAGGGGCGGCGAGAGGCTTTTTACAAAGCGCCGGCTTCGTCACGCTGGGCTCCAGCTGCATCGTGCACGCTGTGGAAGTCCACACGGTGGACTTACATGCCTGGTGCTTTACTAGTAGAGTGCTGGGGTGGGTGTAGGTAGGAAGAATCTTTCACAAGCTCTCTAGGTACAAGTCAACTCTATTTCGTAAGGAAAAAAATCAGAAATTCTCAATTTCCTATAACCTATTTAAAAGTCAGCTGCGCATTCGGGGACAGACAATGGGAGAAGTCCATTTAAGGTGCGGAGACTAAGTGGCTGCCTTGTCTGTAGAGAATTTAAACACAGTAATAAAACCAACCAAGGGTCATCTATTCTTTGTTATCACACCATGTGCCATGGCACTGATGAGGTACTCTCCCTGCCTGCTGGAGCAGACTACCCAGCCCCCACCCCATCCCACGCCACCCCACCCCACTTTAGCCTGCTACTCCTAAAGGGAAAAAAATTCCCCTAGAATACTAAGAGCCTTATAGAAAGCATATGTGTTCCAATTGAAACCATCCAGAATGATTCCTCTGAAAATGAAAACAGTATATTTTAAAATACTGGCCTGAGGTGGGGAGGGGGAAGGGGCTTCCTGGCATTCTGCCAAGAATTGAGCCAAAGAGAAACTATATTCTTCCCATTCTTCTCTGGTCATTGTTTAGAGTACTCTTATTCAGGCTTCTTCGAGACACCTGTAATCATCTCCTCACTGGTCTCTTCATCATCCCCGACCCTGCCCCCTTTAACACATCTCATTCACTTTGAAAACTGCACCTTCTTCATAAAGCACGTATCTGGCTATAGGATTCAAGTACTCAAAAATCTTCAGTCTAATTCTAGCTGTGAGACTTAATTCCAGGAGTTCATGGATGACATCTAATTCATTTTTTAATCACCACAGGACTTAGCTCATGGCTCTGAAAAAAGTAGTCACTCACTATTTGCTGCCCGATTTAAAAATTCAGCCAATAAATCTGCTGCAAAATTTCCTTTAAACGATTGCCCTATAATGAGGCATGTTCCGTTAATTTGCTTAATTTGTTCAACACATATTTATTGATCATCGATTAGGAGTGTGGTAGGCACTTTGCTGTGTTGAATAACTTCCCATCCAAATCTGCCTTTCCTTGAGCAATTTCTACATTCAGAATTTTTGTTTGTTTGCTTGCTTGCTTACTTGCTTTTTGGCAAAAGAAACAGGAAAAACAAAAATCTTAACCTTAAGATACATAGTTTAAGAGTTTTATTTTTTATTTTTTTGGCTTTAAATCTATCAGTGTTCAAAAGAGACCAGTCCATGGGTCACAATCTACTTGAGGCTGAGACTCTGAGTAGACTTGAAACCAAACATGCAAGATCTGGAAAATAAACAACCATTCCTGTTAAATAAAATTAGGAAAAAGAGAGGTTGGCTATTATTTCCATGTATTATTTGCACATTTGCAAATGGTGATTTTCCCATAATGAGATCTTTAGCTACAGTTCAGAATCATGTATGTGGATGAGTGTGTGAGTTTGTACAAGACTTTGTGTACACGAATGCACTGTGTGTGTGTGAGTGCACAGGCATTCTATGTGCATTGTGTCATCTCAGATAAGAATGTAAAAAGAAGGGAAATGGGGTCGACAAACTCATGGAAAAAAGCCCTGGAACCATCATTAAGTTACACATATGCGATTTCCCTCCCTCATTGCCAGGGCTGTTGACTTTTTGGCAAGAGGTTCAGCCATGAGAACTCACTGGTGTAGTTTCCCATCTCATTGCTTTAATAAGAGGCTGTTCTTCAAGCAAAACCAAAGAGGGCACTCAGAATTCTTGCAGCAACTCTGCCTTAGAAGAAATACCACCATTTTATGTGCAATCTCTGGGAGCTAGTTTTCCTTTCTGTAAAACTCTGGGATTTATGTCACATGAAGTGGTCCTGAATGTGGTGGTGGAAGCCATGTGACCACGCCCTGTGAAGGCCAGTGGCTTTGCGGTAGGAATTACTAAAAGAACCTCAGCTTGGGGCAGAAACAAGGGATCCAACGACAAAACACTGTGCTCTATCATTTCATCTATTTGGGACTCTCGAGAAAGAGAGGAAGGCCATTGTTCCAGAGAAATCGGATCTTCATTCAGGTCTCCTCCACAAACTGACCATCTAAACTGGTGCTTGCTCCTGAAGTCTCTATCTCATTTTCTGTGCTTTATTTCTTTCATGGCAGTATCTCTGTCTGACACCCTATCATGTGTCAATGCATTTATGTTGCTTATTGCCTCTTGTTTTTCTAAGGAAATGTAAGTCCCAGGAGGGCATGAACTTTTACTGATGTTTTCCCTGTTGTATCTGAATTCAGGGTCTTGGACAAGCCTGGCCCAGAGTAGGTCCTCACACATATTTGTTGAATTAATACATGAAGGAATGAGTGAACAAATGAATGATACGACTATTCTCAACTGCGTTAATTTTGTGCCTGCTCTGCCCAGCTTCTTGTCTTTAATAAGAGTTGCTTGACCTCTGACTTTGAACATAGCAGGAAGTTCACAAGTTTCTTGATCTTTGAAAAACAATAAATGAAAATACAACCATAATACCCATAAAATATATGCCTGGAGAACCCCTCTTAACAGGAAATAAGAGATTCTCTGACATGCTTACAAACTGGGCCAAACAGGAGCTTATAAGTAATTCCAGAGATAACCGACAAAGGGTCAGTTTACAGGCACAAGCCTGAGGCTCGGTCAGATTGCCATCTCTGTGTGGTCTGGCCTCCTGCAATGTCACAGACAATCTGTCATTGCAGAGCAGGTGGCCAGGCAGGACTTTGGATGTGGATACGGTGACAATGTCAGTTGCTAACCAGGGCCATCACTGTACTATAAAGAGATGATGGCTATTAAGTTCCAATTTGCACTGGACAGGGGCCAAAGAATTTACCCTAAGAACCAAATCCATCACCTACCCATATAGGCCAGTCCCCCTACAGGGGGCACTCTGTGCTTTATGAATTCCTCTGCTGTGCACCCAAAACTGCTCTAGATGCTGGAGACTGAGTGTTCAACATGACAGACGCGGGCCCTGCAGCTGTGGACTTCACTTTCCTGACCACGTCTTCCAAGATGCCTACATGTCTTTGTCAGTTCAGTTACAGTACCCACGTGCGCCCCACGGGAACTCAAAGAGACCCTCAAACATTTGTCAGTTCACTTAAATTTCCAAGAAAAGTCCCTGTTTTTATCTTCTGTTAAATATCAGTGTTCAGAGGAGCCGCAGAATAGAACAGCACTGTGGCAGATACAGGGAGATTTTTTTTTACTTGTCTTTGCTACTAATTAGCCATTTGATCTCAGGCCGATGGTTCTCAGCTCAGTCTGAACTGTAGCAGCACCTAGGGAGCTTAAAAAAACCCCAGTGCCTGTACTCCACTTCAGATCTATGGGGACGTAACCTCTATGGTGGGCCCGGTCTTCAGTATCATTTCAAAACAATTGATACTTCTGTGTAGCCAGGACTGGGCAAATCTCTGTACCTTCTTACTCGGTCTTTAAAATGAGAGTAGTCACAACTCATCCGACTAGTTCATAAGGATTTGCCATATAAATCTTAGGTTTCAAATGGCAAATATGTTTAATATCTACATAAACAACATGTTTATTTTGGTCTACACTCAAAAATTCTAAAACATTTCCAAAGATGGTTAAGCTTTTGTATACGAGGCAGGACAATACATTAATAGAAAAGAAAAAATGTAGTTTCTAAATTTTTGTGCCCATAATTGCCAAGGACTCTTTAGGTCACATAATACAAGATTCTGAATTTTTAAGTAGATAAGAGCAGATAGTTTTGTCATTTCCAGACACTTCCACTGGTAGCGGAATCAGCACCATTACAGCCATGAATTAAGATGCCCTAAGTTCAGTCTATTTCCCCCTTAGGTATTTTTGTATGACTCTTTTCAAGGGCTACTCTCTGGGCTCTGTGGTAACCACTAACACACTGGCAGAGGATTCTAAACAGTGCCCAGTAATTGAAGATGGAGAAGAAGCTATACATCATAGACAATGCCTCAGAAAAGAGATTTATTGGAAAAGCTGAAGAGCAAAATCTCTCAGGGACATTGCTTCGGAACTGGATTGCAAAGAACAATGGCCCGGTACAGAGCAAGCCAGGGCTTCATCCTGAGTCCTTATTGAAGGAGAGTCCTTGAATCAATATTGAGGAAAATTTGTGAAACCTTGGTGAAGAAGTTTCTGTTTTAACATGATTCCCTTTAATAAAATTAATGTGATAATCCAAATCTTCATTAGACTGGAGTTTAAAATGACCCTCGGATTATAATAGAGAGAGGACCAAGTTGATAGCTGGACATAAAGGAAAATAAATATTGTAATCTGGCCAGAATGTGGAGCCCCCTTTATCAATCACATAACCACACCCTGCACTTACACAATCTGAAAGTGTATGAGTAGCTTCTTTTATCGTAGGCAGGAGAAGTACTTCATACTGTAGAGGCATTCGTTCTCCTGGGTTATTTGTTGGTCATAATTCTGTATAACAAAAATGATAGCATAATTATTATCAATAATGATAGGCCGAATGTGTGGAACCTGATTGTATAGAAACTTTTTTAACTTTGTGACTATCACTTCTGTGGAACTTTACCAATAATTATAAAACAACATCATTTAATAAATAACTATTATGATGAATAACTGTGTCAAGCACATTATATACATTTGGTCCTCCCTATAGCTCCCTGAAGGAGACTCTTACCATCCAGGTTCCGCAGACGGATATTGTGACTCAGAGGGATTAAGAAAATTCCCCAAGGTCACACAGCTAGAGGTGATATTTTTGACTCCAGATATTGTAACTCCAAAGCCTTAATTCTTAACTCCTCTCTGTTCTTTTCTGACCCATCAGTTGCTCTAGATAATGATTTTGCTCTTGAGCTACTCATTGGCTACCTTACCATTGGTGAATTGGTGGGATGCAGACTAGATGTGTCCTTAATATAATAAGAGGCAAACATGAGAAATGAAAAGTGCTGGGACTTTGTACAAGCTCAATGCAGATGATAATTTCTCAGATGCAGAAGTGCAGGCACCTGCTATCCAAAGACTGTGACAGGTCCAGAGGAAGCGGATGAGCTTGCAGCTGGGCGGCGCAGGGGAGAAGGGTAGGACTGTGAGGGAGTTCGGCTGCTCCCACCCAGCAGCAGGGCCCACTTACTGGCTGGGGTTCCACTGCGGTGCTCAACTGGTCAGAACAAAACAGAGAAGTAAAAGTGGAATTGTGGGGATAAGACCCCAGAGAAGGAACAAGAGCACTGAGTAAACAAAGAATCCCGCCACCCCCTGAGGCAAAAACCTTCGGATCCCATCCGCAGCAAAGAAAACTGAATGGACAAATGGGGCCAGAGACCCACCTGAGGTCCCTAGGTGTGGGGAGATGGCTAACACTAAGCTCCACTAGCTGGCCAGGCTCAGGGCACTATGATACTTTTTTGTTATGTAGAAATCAGGATCGGACCAGGAATGAGCAGAGAGGTGAATGGTGACACCCGCCAAAATAGTCAATGAGGTCAGGAAGGACTCATTCTGTATGAAGACGCTTAAGAAGCACCAAACACCAAAAAGCACAGTAATGGTACCTCTGACCTAAGTAATCGAAACTGAACAGAAAGGAATTATATTACGACGAAGTCATTTTTCCCTGTCATAAAAAGTTATTGGGTGTTGTAGTAAAATAAATATTTTTTTTAAATTGTGGTACCACTGATCACATGCCTAATTTTTTCATAGACTGGATTAAAAAAATGAGACCTGATTCACAAGTTTTATAATTGGTTTCATAACAAGCTGATGAAAATCTCCTGAAGATTTGCAGGAAAATAGTTCATGAACAGCTGAACCATGTTTGATGTTAGAATACATCAAATCTTAATGATGTCCCTGTGGGGTCCCCAGAATGGCCATGCTTGGGTACCTAACAGTGGAAACCCATAACTCTGAATCTCACATCCAAAGGAGAGAATGGCAATTAATATTCAAGAACACAATTAAGAAATACTACTGCCATTGGAATGTAAATCACCACCTTCCTACAAACAATATTTCTTCTTTCCAAAGCCACAGCCAAAGCCAAAGCTGCAGCAGCCTCGCAATGTCCTTAGCTAGAGCCTTGTGCAAGTGATGTAGCCTTCGATAATTCTTGCAATAAAAATCCAGTCATGCTTGACATTTTGGAGGGAGCAAAAGGTTCGATTTGCCTCGGGGCTCTGGAACCCTTATAGAGATGCCTTTCATGAGAAATGAAAGGCAAAATAAAAATTAGAGGGTTCAAAAACTGAGCCAGTTCAAAAAGAGTACCAAATCGCTAGGCACTAGGCTGCCTTTAAAGGTTCTAGGTAAACAGAGGACCATTTAATGGAGATGTTTTCCCAAGAATCCAAGTTAATCTAATGTCAACCAAAGTTGGAAAAGAGAAGGAACAGAGACCCAAGGTGTAGCCTTCATGCCTTCTTGGCTACTAACAAGATGGATTTTGATATAAAGTTCATGGACCACTGGGATAAAGAGGTTAAGGACAGGTTTTCTTTACCCTACGTCACAAACATGCTTCTTGCACTTTCAGGAAAATCTGAGCTTTCACTAAGCAGTCCGTAATAGCGATAATAGACCACACCCTTTCCATAGATTCTATTCCAATGAAATATACTCCATTCACATTTTCATTTAGCTCTTTCACTCAGCTCCTGCAGTTATCTGTGTCCCATTTCCTATGGGTGAGGTCTTTATACTATGCTTCTTTCTGCATCACTTAAAAAGCCACTTTACTCTCCAAGCCCCTCTCGTTGAGTGTGAGCCAAATGTCTGCCCTTTTTACATTCCCTTAAATTCAGGGTCCTAAGTAATTTTTGTCTGAGGACATACTCTAACAGAGAGAGGGTGGCTTGTGTCTCCCCGAGTGCAATCCTGCTCACACTCACTGGTCAGTGCAGTCTCACAAAAAGCTTGTGCGCAGAGTGGCTTCCAAGAAAATTGAACTCATAGTGAGGAAAAAAATGTCTTTAGAGAGGGATGATTCCTGGGAATATACAACACAAGAAGAAGCCTGGAATGCCCTCTACCAAGCCCAGGGTCCATGGCCACTGGCTGGAATTCAACAGAAGATTGTTAATTAAAGGGAGGGCCCTATTCCTGCAGCATCAAGTGAATGTACATGAGGCAAAAGCCTGGATCCCAGGCCTGCTCCAGAACTACTTCCTAAGGAATGACTCTCCCCAGGTTATTCATAGCACATTCTTGTTTGAGTCTTGACCTAAAACAGTGACTTTCAACTTAGGTTACATAGGAATCAACAAGGAAACATTAAAAAAAATTGCTGATACCTGGGTCCCACCCCCAAAGATTCCAAGTTAATGGGCCTGGGGTGTGGCCTAAGCACTGGGACTTTGAAAAGCTCCCCAGGAGATTTGAAGGTGCAGTAAGGATTGAGAGCCACTGGCACAGAGGCAGAGGAGGGCCGCTTCCATTGTTTGTCTCCTAGTCGAACAGTGGGGTTCCTGATCAGAATCTCTCTTTCCCTTTCCACAGGCTGGCTGCCTCAGAGCTGCACTGTAAGTACTGGGACGAGTTCTGCTGAAGAAACGGAACTTCTACCTAGCGCTCTGCAGCTTTCTCCTTCTCTCACCTTCCCCTGGTAGTTGCCCCTGACCCTCCACCCCAACATCTTGGCAAGCCATGCCAGCAGCGAATATCTACTGGTGTTTTAAAAATATGAACTTGGAGTCCCGCTTGAGAGCTATGCGTTGGTCTCAGGATGGGACGCTGAAATCTACATTTTTAACAAGCTTTCCCAGGTGTCTGATGCGCAGCCACGTTTGTGAACTTCACAGTAGGTCCAGCCTTCCATCCTGCCAAGTCATTAAGGATTTGTAAGGATGAATGAGCTGTCAAGAGTGCAAGGGCCTGGTGCAATGCTCCTTTATTAATTATGGGGAAGTGATGTATTGGCAATGATAATGCTTCTCTTGGAAAGGGCAATGAATGGTTCGTCGATTTCTGCATTAGACCTTTCCCAACTGAACCTTAATGCTCAGCTTTTACTCCTGTCTGTAGTTGAAAAGCTGCGTGGCTTTCACATTAAACGGGCTCTTGGTCTTTATTCCCAGGTGAGCTGCAGTCTGAGGGAAATACCAACACGGAGAATCTTTCAGAGTTCTTGGCTGGGAAATACCTCCCCCCGCCCCTTCCTTCTTCCCCAGCCTTATCTGCTTGCGTCAGCAGCTACTAGCCAGCGTGTTGCTGTGCATGTCTGATGTGCAGGAAAAACACGAGTGAGAATGTAAGAGAAAATCATTGATACATCCCCAGATCCCTTTAGCAGAGGGATAGAGAGTGAAGGAAGAAAGATTAACAGTTTCAGAGGTGAGAAACGGGTAGGCGAGTTGGGGTTGGGGTTCTGTCTGTGGGTGAGGCGAGGAAGGTTGGAAAGAAAAGTTGCAGCGCGGGTGTGTGCGTGTAACCGATGGGTTGGGTGCGGGAGAGAGCGCCAGCGCGCGACCACAACGCACTGCAGGGTCGAGAGCCGGGAGGAAATAGGAAAAATCTCAACGGCAGCGGCTGGGAGGCTGGAAGGGCTCCCCACCCGCTCGGTGCTCCAAAAACGCGTCGGCTCTACTCCCAGGCGGTGCCCAGAGGCGCCGGCGTTGGGGGCGCGCACAGGGCTGGGGCGCCGGGCCTCGGCTGGCCGCGGTAGCGGCGGGGCCGAGCGCGCGTGTGAGCCAGTGCGAGGCCCCGGGCCGCGGGCGGGTGGCGGGCGGGCGGGTGAGTGTGCGCGGGGGGGAGGGAGAGCGCGCGCGCCGCCCGGGCCCCGGCCCTCCCAGCCTCCGGGCCTCCGCGCCTACCTCCCGCCCGCGCGCGCCGGCTGCCCGCCGCTGCCGCTCCTGCTCGTGCCGGCTCTGCACGGGAGCCTGCCCGCTGTCGCCTGCTTTGTGCTTCCCCCTGAAGATGGGAGCGACCTCTTCCTAATCGGGTGCTATATAAAAGGAGGGAGTGCGCCGTATTTCCTACTAGCGTGGAGGAACGGGGAAAGATCCATCCACACTCCCCCAAACCAGGTAGGATCTTATGATGGGCAAGCAGGAGGGATTTGGTCCGGTACCGCCAACTGTTTTCCGTTTGTTGTTCAAAAGGCTACACTTCCCTCCGCTTTGACAAAGGACTGGCTCCTATATAGCGTGTGTGTTCCTACACATTTTCTGGGGTGTCCGGGCTTCTCGGGGAGAGAGCTTGGTCGGGCTCGTGCGTCTGGGCGTGAGTGTGCCTCCCTGCCAGTGCCGGCTGCCGGAGGAAGAAAGGGCTGCCCAGGAGATGCTGCACCCTGCGCGGCACTGGCCTCTGATCATTGAGGGCGCGAAGATCTAAGTCCACCCGGAATGCAGCGCTGCTGGGGATCCCGGCGTCCCCACCAACTGGGCTCCGCGGTCATCCCTCCTCTTGGTAATCCCTGGGGTCTTCCTCAAGGGCACACTTGCGAGTCCCTTCCTTTCTGTCTAGCACTGGGTGCTCCTTCGCCACGGACTGCGGAGCAAAGGGAGGTGTGGCCCGGGCCGGGGACTATCAGGGAAAAATGCGGCGGGGAGTGGGCTGAAGGGTCCCCTTTTCCGGGCGCTGTGCCGGAGTGTGCTTTGGGGATTCTGCACGCACAGGCTTTTTCCCCTCAAGAGACTGGAAGGGAACTTTGCAGCTGCATTATCTGCCTCTAGAGCTTTAGGGAAATGGTCTGTTCTGAGATGTGAGGATACTCTTCTTGGCTCCACCTTAATGAAGAAGAGGGAGGTCTTATGGGTGGACAGTCGGCTAAAGAAACCAAATCCTCCCAGGCGATGCTTCTGTGTGCATTATTGATTTTTTAAATCCCCCTCCCTCCATGGATTCTGTTGACTGATGCATGGCTTGGGCCGGTGATTCGTATTTCCCTCTCCAAAGTGGCAGTGGTTGGACCGACGGCAGAGTGATCAAATTTAACAAAGAATTTTTTTTGTTTTGCAGAGAGCGATGTGCATGGTGTCCGCAGTCATTGGAAAGTCATGCTTTGCACTAGGAATCTGTTTTAACCACCCCTCACCCTCCTTAGCCTGACTCCCTTGCTGGCGCGCTCTGTCTCACTCCTGTTAGTCAGCCACTAGTGGTTGTGAATATAACAATACAAACTTTGTCCTGCTGGAGGTGTAAAGACTAAAAAGAGAAGAAAGGATATCAGTAGGAGGTGTAGTGGAAGAAGCTTTTTAAAAAATGACGGATATGGTAAAGACTGTACAGGCATCTCCATCATGGAGGAACTGGCAGAGTAGGTGGAGATTCTGCTCATCTGGTGAAAGGCAGAGCTTGAGTATCTCCAAATATGAGCAATGGAACACACACACTCCAGCTTCTGTGTGAAGATTTCCTAAGGGAGACCAGGAGCACCCAGGAGGGGATTCACGGAGTGCATGTCTCACCCATGCCCCCAACACACACACACACACACACACACACACACACAGCCTCACATGTTATCTCTTTCTCTCCCAAAGCTATTCCGGCAGCAAGTCAGGAAAGGAGAGAGGAAGATGTAGCTAGAGGTTTCATTCATTTCAGAAAAGAAAACAAAGCCAAGAGAGGGATGATTGTCATTAGGTTCCTCTTTCAAATCCTGTGTTACTTGGATTTAGCTCTAGTTTTGCTAAACTTGCTTAATTGGGAGGTTAGGCGGTATGAAAGGAGGAAGGAAGAGAGAGCTGGCTCCATTTTGGGGGCCTTGTGAGTGAAAAGGTGGGGGGAAGGCCCACTTATTTCCTTAAGAAGCAAGATGTGTTTTCTTAAATGGTTCTCATGTTATAAATTCTGCCTCCTTGAAGAATTCCATTTGGATCTAAGGCTTCTTTAGCTGAGATTTCTTTTAGCCACAATAAAAGGATCCCCGCTTTCCCCCCTAAAATGGCTGTTGTCTTTTATTAAATATGGAATGATTAATTCCTAAGGGGGGAAAAACTAGACAAAGGTAAACTGTTATTCATTGTTGAGCTGTGCAGATGTTGCAAAGGATGTAAGTGGCCATGACAATTAGACTTCATTTGCTCTGTTTTGCAAGCTTAACAGAGCTGGGAGAGTAGAGTAATGGATTAAAAGAATATGCAGGCTATGCTTTATTATCTGTCAATTTATCTACTTCCATACCTGCCTACCTACCTATCTGCCTTTCTATTTACTTTTTTTCTATTCCTACTTAAGGGTTTCCACTGTGTCTTCTTGGATTAAGATTGAGAACTAGATTTGTCGACTATGAAGGGGCTTAAAATACATAGTAGTGGCAGTACTTTATCTCCAAATAAAATTACAAAAGGGAGGGGAAATATAGTTAGTAACATTTACAGTTTGCAAGGACTATTTGCAAGAATTACATTAATTGCTCTTTTAAGCTTATTATGTTTTGAGAAAAATAAAATTCCGAGAGGGTTTCAGCATTTTGTTAGCAAGCTATATTTAACATGTTTTTTATCAGACAAAAATAGACTTTTATTTATCTTGCAAAGTAAATGCATGGTTCCTTCCCTCTAAGTACTTACTGTATTTCTTTGACAAAATAAATGATGAGGAAAGCTCTGCAGATCCAATGAAGTTGCACTGCCCCTTTAAAGCAAGTTAAAGCCTTCATTTAGCTCACACATGCGTTTCTCCCAAAGTAAGTGCATTTTAGGACTTTAACATCTGATGTTCCTTTTGCAGTTCAGTGAGAGGAGCCCTTTCTTCATGATGCCTTCAGGTGGAGGGAGAGTAGCATGTAGGTAATAAACAAGCAATCTGTCCCATCAGCATGGAAATAGACAAGATCAAAACAAACAAACATTAAATCAGGGAAAGGAAATACACAATTAAAACAGGATGATAGAGCACTTATCTTCCATGGTTTATATCTTTGCAGAGTGTATGTATGTTGCTTTTAACTGAAAATTAATTTGTTGCTTTACATTTGTAAAGAACTTAGGAATCAACATGCAATGATTTTTTTTCCTGATCATATCATCTGGGTTTTTTTGTTTGTTTGTTTGTTTTTTGTTTTTTGTCTCTAAGGGATAAATGTCTCTTGTCAAAACATCTTTCCAAATCATCCAGACCTCATAGTTAGACCCCTCATCAGAGCCTCTACCAAATTGTCTCCCATCTGACCAAATTCTCCTACTCCCCCTTGTGGCAAATATTCTCCCTGACTTTCCCAAGGTTCCAGAATTCCATCTAGAATCACTTAGAACTCCCTTAGCTGCCTCTCACTTGGATTTTAAATTCTCAGTCAGTCATTGTGGCACACCAAGCCAAGGGGGTGCTGACCAATCTGTTTCCAATTTTCTGTCCGAACAAAAGGGTGTCTGTGACCTGGAGACACACCTGCGATTTGGTGGAAGTAAATGTCATTTCTGACCCTTTGAGATGGACTAGATTCTGGGAGTGTGAGCTTTCTGAGTCTGCCTCTGGAATTTTGGTCTGGACTCAGGGTGGGGCCTCATCAAGTGCAATGGGATTGTTTCCAGTCTTTTTTTCTTTCTTTCCTTCCAAAAGATACCTCTGTGTGTGCGTGCGTGTGTGACTGTGTCGCTCCATCTCTCTCCCTGCCTCCCTCCCCCCTCAGCCTCTCATT
Organism: Glossophaga mutica; assembly: GCA_039655065.1. Taxonomy (NCBI): domain Eukaryota; kingdom Metazoa; phylum Chordata; class Mammalia; order Chiroptera; family Phyllostomidae; genus Glossophaga; species Glossophaga mutica. Next base: position 145,319,371 of record CM077308.1, read on the forward strand.
GGAGCACACACACATCACAAAATATATTTTACATAATCCATATTTTGAAGATGCAAATCAATCAACTATTAGGTTCTCACTAGGGTTTGTAAAGCAAAGAGCCAATATTCTGAATGGGGGACTTCTAGGGTAAATTACTCTTCTTGGTATGTTTTTATGAAGAGCAGTTCAGAATATAAATGAGGAGGTTGGGCGCCTTTTCCCAGTGTGTTGACTTAACTCGGGAGATAGTTTCTCACAGTTCTTACTGCCTCAGATGTTTTTGGTAGGCTCTGTATAGAACCCTAAGTGTTTTATATGAACGTTTGTGAATGTCCTTTGATCTGCCTGCCCAGCCAAGAGAATGTAGTAAGTAATAAGAGAGACAAAGGTTCAAGAGAATCATATTTTCTCTTTACCTGAAACCTTCTAGCCCATTTCAGGAGAAAAGTCCTGAAGTGAAAGAAATGTGTTCGTGGTCAAGGGCAACTACATTACTGGTAGCAGGTCTAAAGTGATTTGATGCGGGCAGAATACTCCTGGGTGCAAAGCTCTTATCCATTGGCCAACATAGGATTTGAAATTCTCACTATCAGAGATATTCCTTTGAATAAGTAGGTTTACCCGGTAGATCCCTAATCAAATGCAATGATAGTACTCGAGAAGGAGGTACCATTCACTCTCACAAACTATTAGCATCATACCCTTTTGATTTTTTGAACTTGGACTGGTTTATTGGATCTGCTGGTAGACAGAAAAGTCCGGAGGGCCTGGAATGCAGGATGGTGCAGAGGAAGTGAGAGAATGTTGAAACTAGGCTGTTGCCTGGTTAGCGCTCCCTGAGGGCCCTTTTGCTGGGTGAGTGTGAGGGCCCGGGTGCCTCGGAACTGGGCTGCTGAGATGAACTCCAACACTAAAATTTTACTTCTGAGGCAGCAAAGGGAACAAAAATGTCATCCCTCCTTGAGATTTTAGCCTTTTTAAAGTCTTCTGAGAAATGGGCAGAATGTTTTCCTTGGTGTGAAATGACGTCCTTAGTATCTTGAGTGGCTTCTAACCGTATCATTTTGGAATATTCATACCAGTAACCTAGAAAGCTAGTATGATACTAATGCAGACTAAGGGTTTCTTGCATAAGCAATAGGCATAGGAAAATACATGTAATAGAATCCATCTTCGTTTTTAAAAAAGGCCAGAAAACATAATCACTTTGTAGCTGTCTATGTATGTGAAGTCAGCATAATTAATAATCGTCTGGTTGAATCTAATATGAGATGAAGTCAAACAGACAAGAGGGTGATTCAGCAATTTATTTCCACCCAGCTGTGGTATTTACTGAGCGCTCAGTGAATGCAAGGCACCGCACTGGGCTTTCCAGAGAATGCAGATGATGAAGGGGAGTTCTCTGACATACACTGAGCTCCCATTTTGTTCCAGGGACCGGTGTAAGCACTCGGTACACATTTTCTCATTTAACGCTCGTAAGCACCTGCAAGGGCAGCATTCTTTTCCTGATGTAAAGGTGAAGATGTTGGCTCAGCTACATAACTTCTTCAAGACGTAATAGGTGATGGGTCCATTTTTTGTGACTGTTCAACAGCCACGTTCTTTGTGCCACATTCTCTGTTCTCAGGGATGTTGTGGTCTAGAACAACAAAATGTCTGGCTGAGTGAGACAGGTCGCTGCAACTAATGAGCAGAGTGCTGTGGAGTGGAAAGGAAAGGAAGAAGAGAACTTTGGAAAAGTCTTCATGGAAGAGGAGGCATTTGAGTTTGTTCTCAGAGAGTGAAAAGGACTTTAATAATAAATAAACTCTAGCTATTTTTAAATAAACAGCTCCAGCTCATCTATGACACGGACAACCCTGGGGCAATGTTAGCGCCATTTCCAGACTTTTTGAGTCAGCTGTCTGTCACAGTCAGGACCATGCCATGGGGACTGTGGATCTGGAACAAATGACAGCACAAACCATTGCACAAACGCATTTTGGACAATTTCTGATGAATTTCCAGCACAGTCTTGAAGGAGAGAGGTTAGGCAAGTGCCACCTGCCAGTCTGATTCTCTCTTAAATCTGATGGTTATGTTTTCTGTGTCGTTACAGATGCATTTTTCTTTGTTTTGCACCGAATGGCTCTGGAGTTTTCTCCCCTGAGCTTCTCCAGCTCCTCACTTCTGCTTTCCCTGACAGCACAGCACCTAGAACTCTCTTTGCTTGCTCTGCTCCATGGACGGCATCCAGCCCCAACAGCAGGCCTGGAGATTCGGGCGGCTTACTCTACATGCAAACCTACACTTCCTCCACAGGCTGTGGTAGAGCCCCGGAGTGAGTGACAACAGCCAGGGCCAAAGGATAGCGCTTGGACAGGTGCTCAGTCATAGAGCAGATGTCTCCAAGTCACTCTTGTGAAACAGTCTATCATCTGCCTTTCAAATCCTGGCAGATGTGAGCCCCTGAGAGCGGAACTTTGTGAGCTGGTGCTGGGCAAAGTTGATCGTTCTTATTTGCCCTGGACCCTCACTGTCTTTCTTCTGCTGCACATTCAATGAGCTATCAGTGGCTTGTTTTAAGAGCTTCTCCTTATCAGTCCTCTTCTGCTTAGAACCACAGCTAGCTGCTCTGGAAAAGACATCCAAGATCATCCTTTAAAAAAAAAAAAAAACAAATAAGCATATAACCATATAAAGGGCATATGAAATGAAATTACTTTATAAAGTGAAATTGGAGATGGTTGAATCCAGAGTGATGACTGAAGTCATTTCACCAAAGTCACATCTCCCTTTTGTCTCAGATAATATGGACGGCTCCAGAAATGTGCCTGTGTTTTCTGGTCTTGGGAGTCTCTGGAAGAGTGACAGCAATTCCCAGAGTGGAAAGAGAACTGTGGCTTTTACTTCTAGATTGAGGGTATTGACTCATAAAATGAAGGACCCTGGGGTACTCAGACTAACATTCTCTGAGGTCTGCAGATGTATCATGATAGGTATTATATTTGTCTGAATTCAGCAAATGGTATATTTAACACCTGCACTTCATTTTCTTCATTTATTAAGTGGAAATAATAGTAAAGGGCACTACGAAGTTTTTGTAAGGAATAATACATGAATACTTGTGAAACATTTGGAACAGTTTCTGGCACATGAGTGCTCAATAAGGGCCCTCCCTCCCTCCCTCCCTCCCTCCTTCCTTCCCTCCCTCCCTCCTCACCTGAGTACATTCTTTCAATGCTTTTAGAGAGAGAGGAAGGGAAAGAGAGAGATAAACATCAGTGTGAGAGAGGAAGATTGATTGGTTAATTGGATGCCTTCTGTGCTTGCCCCAACCAGGGATCGAATCTGCAACCTAGATATGTGCTCTGACCAGGGATCGAACTTGCAGCCTTTTGATTTAAGGAATGACGCTGCAACCAGTGGAGCCACACTGGCTGGCCAGGGCCATGGTTGTTTCTTATTACACGAGAGACGGATAGTGAGAGAGGCCCTGTCCCTGCTGCGCACCTTTTACGTGAAAATGCTAATTGTGTGGGGTTGCCATGGATAGGTAAAAGAAGACAAGGGCATACATAATGACATACACCAAAGGGCACCAAACTGTCTTTTAAAATGGCCACATGATATTTTTGGTTTTGTGGACCACAGAGTCTGTCTCAGTCATTCACCACTGTTGTCGTGAGGAAGCAGCCATAGACATCTCTTAAATGCATGTGTCTGCTGTGTTCCATCAAACATTATTTATGGACACTGAGATGTGAGCATCATATAATTAATTTCCACATGCCATGAAATGTTGATTATTCATTCTTTTCCAAATATTTAAAGGTGTAAAAAACTTGATTTTGCAGACCTTACAAAGACAGGTGGCAGGCTACCTTTGACAGATTTGACCCGTTGGCCATGGTTTGCCAACGCCTGGCACGCAGGTGGACGGTGAGAGGCACCAAAGTGGTGACGGTGGGCTCGGGCAGCCTCCACAGTTGGATTGATGTCGTAGGAAGAGGGACGGCCTAGAAACTCAGAGACCTTGTTTGAGAGCTTGGCTCTGTCATTTTTGAGATGTGTGACTTTGGAAAAGTCTTTCAGGTTACCATGGCCTGAGTTTTCATGTCATGCACAGGGGGAATGGACAAAGTTGGGTGGCTTTTAGGAGACTTCTTAGCATTAAAAGAAGTTTAATGAAGGGAAATTGGACTTTTGAGATGGATCTTGAAGGACGGGGAGAAAAGCACAAGAAAGGAAAGTGGGGTGTAGGTTTGGGTACTTTTTATTTGGTAGCTCAGTTGATCTGGGAAGCTAGACAAGTGTTGTGTTATGGATGATGACCTTGAATACCAAAGTGAGGGATTAAGTATCATAGCTTCAGACTGTTAGCGCAATTTCCCAGTTTTAGAAATCAGGCTGCAAAAAGGAAAAGTGGTTTGTCCACAGCCATGTGACTGGTCAGGGAAAGCTGAGTCCAGCACTCATTTCTTTTGGCCGCCAGGCCAGTGACCCCTCCAGCCACCGCAGTGCCCCCAGCACTATGGTAGAGTGCAGTTAATGACAGTTGCATGACTGTGACCTCAGAGGGGAAAAGTCTCATGTAAATTACAGAAGGTGCCTTCAGTATTTTCTAAAAACATGATCTCATACCTCAGTGTATCGAACAAGGTAGGTCTGGGAAGAATCCCATTTCGGAAAATAGTCTTTGCAAAACTGTCAACCTGAGGCCTTGCACTCCCAGACCCTTCACCTGGCTTCTTGCTGAGCATCTTAAATTTCAGCTCACATGTTATTTCTTCAGCAAAGCCTTTCCTAATACCCTACTAGGACAGGTCTTCCGTTACTTACTCTTGTAGGGCGTTATTTTTCCTTCATTGCGTTTATCGAAGTCAATAATTATGTTTATTTTTTGTAACAATTGAGTTAATCTTTATTATCTGTCTTCCCAGCTGGATAATAAATTCCAAGAGGGGAGAGACTGTGTCTACTTAGGTTATGGTTCTAGGCCCAATGCTTTGCACATTGCAAGACTCATAGTACATGTTTGTTGAATGAATGCATGGATGAATGAATGTTCTCTTTTTAGTCATTGATACTGATGAAAACAGTCCTTGCTTAAGCAAAGGCTTAATAGGCAAAAAGTAGTCTTCACTTGTTAATTAAATGATTAGCATTTCTTTCTTCATTGACCTTTTTCTGTACATTTTTTAATTGGTCCTGTCCTTTGGGTCCTCACTGATCACAAGAATACAGTAACATGATAGCCTTGGCATAGCTACTAACTTTAAAGTCATAACACAAGCTGATTTTTTTTTAAAGATTTTATTTATTATTTATTTATCTTTTAGAGGGGAAGGGTAGGAGAGAAGGAGAGGGAGAGAAATATCAATGTACGGTTGCCTCTCGTGTGTCCCCTGCCGGGAACTGGCCTGCAACCCAGGCATGTGCCCTGACTGGGAATCGAACCGCGATCCTCTGGTTCGCAGGCCCGCGCTCAATCCACTGAACTACACCAGCCAGGGCGTGATTTTTAAACAATTCTTCAACTACAAGTGTAGAGGGTTGGCTTAAAGGGCATATGTACTAGGTGCCTCATTTTTTAGAGAAACTATATGTTTAATAAACTATGTTCAGAGATTTGTGTAAACATTTTGTATCTTCCTATAAGCCACTCGATTTATTCCTCTAAAGCTGCTTTCTATTTTAAAAATTAATTCGTTCTTTTCCTTTCTAAGCTGCTTCTATTTTACAAATTAATTTGTTCTAACCCTGACCTGTGTGGCTCAGTTGGATGGGTGTGGTCCCACAAAGCCAAAGGTTGCTGGTTCAGTTCCTGGTCAGGGCACGGGCCTGGGCTGCAGGTTTGGTCCCCAGTCAGGCTACGTACCTGAGGCAACCAATTGACGTTTCTCTGCTGCATCGATGTTTTTCTCTATTTCTTTCTCCCTCCCTTCCTCTCTCTCTAAAAATAAATTAATAATAATAACAATAATGATAAATTATCCTGTTCTAGGTACATATATATCCATTTGGTTTTAGAGCTGTGTCACTGAGTATATGTTGGGAACTTCAGAAAATGGTAACATGGGATATTGATGAAGGGTCACCATTATATGAGAATCTATCAGCTTGACTTTCTTTTTATATATTTCTTTTTACTTCTTACTTTTTCTGCCTTCAAGAGCATCTTATTCTTTCAAGGACTGTGATTTGAGACTGTGCAGGAAAATTTAAAAGATTTACAAACCTCAAGTTGATAGGATTCCCTCTCCTGAAAAGCAATCTACTTGAAGATGCAGTTTAATGACTCAGGAAAAAGGCAGATGAAATTCACCAGCCTTTCCTCACATAACCACATAACTAGAATTTTCCTTATTAAAGATTTTTTTAAAGGTATTCTAAAGCAGGGGTCCCCAACCCCTGGGCCACAGATAGGGACTGGTCTGTGCCTATTTGAAACCAGGCCGCAAGAGAGGGATGCTTGCCTGAGCTCTGCCTTCTGTTCATCCCTGCCTCCTCCGCACCCCCAAAAAACCAGTCCCTGGTGCCAAAAAGGTTGGGGAGCCACTGTTCTCAAGGCTCCTGTCACATAGCTTGAAATTCAATTTTGTATCAAACACCCCCATTCTCAAGGGGCAGACTAGAAAGCAGAAAGAGTGACTGCAAAGGTGTACTCTTAAACTGAAGTGAGTAGATGGTGCCCCATAAATAGCCTGTAATTTAAAGAGCCCAGCTCTCCTCAGCCCCAAGGCTTCCAGTTCGGGGTGTTTGTTTCTGCCTATTTTCTACCTCTCTCCAGGGCTTGTGTGTGGAGCGTAGATACAAGGTCTCTGGAAACTCCATGTATGCTGGGTCTTTGCCAGATGTCGATGAGGTGTCCTAGCAGTCCTCACCTGTTTCCACTCACAGAAGGCAGAACTAACCCTCGGCAAAATTACGAAGTAGGAGTAAGTCATTCCCAGTCCTCTGCGATCTTGTGCCGAAGGTTCACCCTTCTCCGATCTCCTCTCCCCGACCTCCCACTCACACTCACCAGGGAACTCCGTGTTTTGATGCTGCCTGGAGGCCCGGTCTGTGGGAAGGAAAATGATCTGCTACCCTACTTTACAGCAACATCTTCCTTATATGACAGCAACCACTGTCTTCTATTTTTTTAGGCCTCACCTCCTGTCAAGATACAGTGAAGTTCTTTTGCACTCCAGTCTGTGCTAGCTGAGGATGCCCCCTGCCCTTTGGAACACTTCTCCCCTCTTCTGCCCTTTCAACCCTGTATGCCAGTTTCTCTCAGCGGGTGGTGCCAAGACTGCCTATAGCAGAATCACCCAGGGGTGGGGCTTGTGAAAATTCAAATTTGGGGGTTCCTTTCTAGAACTACTGTATCTCTGATGGTCTGGCCCAGTTAGTTGCATTTTAATGAGCCTCCCAGGTGACGCTTGTGTGAACTGAAGTTGAAGAAGCATTGCTTTCTGCCTTTATTCGCATCATTGCTTCCTTCTGGGATGTCTTCTCACTCTCTCCACTCTTAGAAGCCCTCCCATCCCCTCCTTTTATGGAATTTTCTATTTTCTTTCTCGTATTCAAGGTCATTTCGGTAACGGTCACGTGAAGATTGTTAATTCATGCAGGACCCTGTGTTAATCATCTTCGTAATCCCCACAGTGTCTGGTCTGGTGCTTTGCACGTAGAGGGCTCTCAATAAATGCTTGATGAATCAGTGAATGGTTCGCTTTCTAGAACTAGAAATACAGAGAGAGCTACACTTCACTAAAAAAAATTTAAGTTGAAATGTCATCAGGCTACTGTGGAAAATATCTGTAGGTAGGAAACCTTTTTTGGCAACTCGGATAAAAATGTGTGTATATGACCTCATTATTTTTCAGTATATAAGGTCAAACATCACAAAAGGCTGCTGTTTCTCTTCAGGGTGAATGGTGAACAAATTATTGTCTGAAATGGTTATTATTGTCCATCACGAGACCGCTGAAAGCTTCAAGGAATACGTAAGAGAGCTCCCTACACTCGGAATCTCTCTGTTGCTGGACTGTGGGCTGAGAGGTCTGAAGTTTCTAGGACCCTGGTTGCATTAACCCAAGACCCCAGGTACATTAACCTGGGAACCATGTGGCTCTCTTTCAGTGCATCAAGGTACACCTATGGCTGCACTGTCTGAATGCCTGGAAAGTCTCCCTGCCCCTGTGATTCTCTAGGAATGGAAGAGATCCGTCCTCCGTAAAGAGGACTCACTTCTCCACTCTTGTAATGTGAGCTTCACTGGGGATATTATCTTACTCATCTTTGCAACACAGTATCTTGGCGCACTCGAGAGTCTAAGAAACGCTTGGCAGACAAAACCGTGAATGTGTTGTTTTCCCATTTCTTTGGATAACTTACCAGTTTAAAACATTTTTTTTAATGTCTTGACCCTAAGACAGTGCATTTGTGAGCTGCATTGAAATTCTTCAAGAAATACTGATTTATTCTTATATGAGCAAAGTATCAATTTGTCATGCTAAAATGTGCTGTTCTCTCCAGCTCCATTCATTGCCCTCTTTTATTTTAATTTTGCTTGCTCACTGCTGGGAGTTCTTTCATTTCTTTCCTCCTGACCAAGTGGAAAAACCTTGAGATTATTGCATGACTTTGGAGTGATGGCAGACCTCAGATTTTAGCTGACGATCCTCCATCGGGGCTGTCCAACCCACAGCCTGAGGGCGTGCGGCCCAGGATGGCTATGAATGCAGCTCAATTCAACATTGTAAATTTACTTAAAACCTATTTTTTCTCATCAGTTTTCATTAGCATTTGTGTATTTAATATGTAGCCCAAGACAACTCTTCTTTTTCCAGTATGGCCCAGAGATGCCAAAAGGTTGGCCACCCCTGCAAGTCTAAATGGATCATCTTTCCCAGATGAATAGGAGTGCTTACAAATGATGAATAAGAGTGCTTACAAATCCCTCATGGAGGGGTGGGGAGGGGCAAGGAGGGGAACGAGAAAGGCTCTTATGAGACCCCCGCATTTCTTCATGTGGGAGGAAGATTATTCCACACTAAATACCAAGGTAAGGAGCTCTTTGCTACCGTAGAACAGTAGTTGAATTTACACAGTGAAAACAAACAAATGAACAAACAAAAAGGTGCTGCCATTTTGTAGAACATTAAGGTACAGTCCAAAGTGCCTGTCACTTATGTTTGCATGGCTTCAGCTTATTTACTTTTATGAAAGATTTTCCTCACTCATAAATGGGAATGAAATACCTCCTTGCAGTATTGTCAGAAAGGTCAGGGATAGTTAGTGGATGCAAAGCCATCAGTATGGCATCTGGGACAAAACAAGTGCTCAGTGGTTTGAGTCCTTGCTGTCTCAAATACTCCGTCTGGGGACCCTACAGTGCCCTTGGTGCTGGCAGAATGAATCAGAGGACAGTCCTGGCTGGCTTTACTTGGAGCTCTCTGAATTCCCTCTGAATTCCTCTCCATTTATTTGCTATTAGAAGACTTTTTATTCTCTGCTTTCTTTCTCCTGCCGCTATTTCCAAGTCAGTATTACAGAGTTAATATATTTAAATTTAAATTCTGGATGCACTTTCCTTTCTATGGGGCTTTTTAATGGAGCTGATTTGGGGTGGGCGTTTGACTGGATGTCTTTTTGTTGTACTGAAAGTAGAAAAAAATATGCTTTGTTGACAGTGTCCAAAATATGAAGACCCTCTGAACAGAGCAGATGGCCTTGGCATTCCAGAAAAAATCAGCAAGTGAGGGCTGGAGGAGGAGGACCCACACCCAGGTGCTGGGGAAGTCAAGGCCCAGCCCCTCTCTCTGTGCCAGAGACCAGCTCTCCCAGCCTGAGGTTCTGTGCCCAGGAGCTGAATCACGTTTCCTCTTCCCCACCTAACACTGGCATTGGCTTTGTAGTGTGATACTGGCCTCTGCCCATTTGAGGGGACGTTTTGAAATGCGAATGCCCAGGCCCAGATCGCAGGTTGTGATTTGCTGTCAGAGATTCAGTGAACCAGTACACGCCCCTGTTTGAGTGACTGGGTGCCTTCAGTCGGCAGGTCCTGTGCAGCTTACCTTCTATTTTCCAGACTCTGCTCCAGGACCCAGACACCGCAGTGAGTGGAAGAGACCCAAATCCCTACCCTATCAGAGGGAGAAAGACAATGAACAGAACTATGAAGCAAATTATACAGCATATAGAAAATAATGAGTTCTACATAGAAAAACAAAGTAGGGGAAAGGGCCCAGGGGTGCGTGCCTCTCATGGCTTTTCAGGAACTTCTTCATTATCCTAAATCCTAAATCCATGTTTCCTTTCTTGGCCATGTTGCCTGACAGGACCGCAGTTACTTCCTTTGGGTAATGAGGTGGGTGTTTTCTGACATAGGACAGGGTCCTGAATCTAGTCTTGTAAGTTCAGACAGAGGGACTTGACCTCTCACTGCTTGTCCCATTGAGGACCTGTTCCAATTTATCAGGCAGCAAAGAGGAAGCTGTCTCATTGAAAAAAATTTAAAAAGCTAATAGCAGAGAGCTACCGTGGAAACCTAGCTCCTTCCTGAAGTGCGTGCGGTCAAGCCTGAGTGCCTGAGGATGGGGGCCAGGACTGCAACCCGCAGCCTAGATGAATGATCAGATAAGGAAAGTTACGCTTTGGCATCATCTTGTTGTCTAGAAGCATTTGGAAGTGCTAGCCTCGGTTGAGGACAGGATAGAATTTGTGGTTCCTTTAATGTGGCCTTAGAACAGATTAATTGCATAGCTTCGAGGCTTTCAGTCAGCAAGAATTACATAGAAGGAAATCCCAGGTCCTGAGGAAGAAGAGACAAGGAGTTCCTTGGAATAACCCCAGCTGCCAGTCAACAGAATGAGATTAGGCGGCCTCCTGCTCTGGCCTGGTGGGAGAGCCGGAGGTATTCCTTCTCTCTGAGTCAGGTTCTCCTTAGCAATCAACAGGGCTATTGCCTGTCACAGGGAACCCTCTGCTCTGTGGCCTCACTAATTCTCAGGCCCGTGCTGCGGGATTCTCTTCCTCGAGCATTTCACAGGAAGTTTGATTCAGACAGATTCCTGTTTCCATCCTGTGACCTCTCCCTTCAGCATGGGTTCGTGGGCTTGCTCAGTGGGATATCATGTCACCATCCTATGCCAGTGCCATTTCTGTAACCTGTAGGCGGTGGGGTTGTTGGATTTGTTTGAAAAGAAACAGTGAGCAGAAGACAATTTGGGTATTCCTGATACTGTGCTGAAGACTTACTTAGATGATGTGATGGATATTCCTAAGCAAGAACTGGCCATGGATGTAATAATGGATCTGAAACCACTGTGAAAACCAGCCTACCCCTCATTACAGAGTTCAGTAGATTAGATCAGAGCAAAATATAAGAAAGCCAGGGAGCAGACTAACTTATCAACAGCCTCCATTTCCTGCTTATTTTCCATGGGAATAGTTGACACAAGGGGAAAGCTGGAAGGCCAAATAGACCTGCTTGAATCTGATGGCAGAGGAAAGATCCTGAAAGACTGGAGACAAAAGAACAAAGAAGGAGCTCTCATTTAAATAACAGCTTTCCCACTTCATCCCAAGCATTTGGATTTAGTGTTAATTGAATAAAGAAAGGAGCTGAAGTCCGGAAAGTTCTTTCCAGTTGCTTCATTGCCAATAAGCTCTATCAGTGATTTGTGTCCATTGATTTCACAAATTATAATACTGCCCATTTTTGAATATACTTGTAATGTTTTTGAGTTAACCTCAGAAGCCCCCTTTGTTTTTCTCTGATGATGGTGATGGATTTTTATTGCTTCATCCACCCTTGCACATCTGCTACCCTTTGGCTAAGAATATATTATGAGATGTGAGCTGGGGCAGGGCTTTTCCTTGGCTGACCTAAGACATTGCCCCAAGAGTGCATGCAGGAAGAGGTTGCCAGGTAATTGCTAAAAGGCTGGAAAGTGAAGGACAGCTGTCCCCAGGAATGTGCCAGCCCACACGTCATAGCTATTGATGCTTGTCTGTTTGAGTCTCCAAGCCCTGAGATAAAAGCCAGGCTGTTGGAAACCTTCCATGGGACTTTTGCCACCTACACCCTCCTACACCTGCACAAAAGCCAAGAGGTTTTCCAATGGGCTAGTCCAAGCCCAGGTTTAATAGTTCTGAAAGATTACTTCACACACTATCAGGAATGATATAATGGAGCAGTTAATTACGTCAGTCTCAGAGACAGAGCAAGGTCGAATCCCAGTTCAGGAGTTTACTATCTGTATGACTTTTAACAAGTCCCGTGGTGCCCTGGTGCTCGCTGTTAATTTGTACCGGAACTCATGATGAGTGCCGCAACTGATGAGTACTGAACGCATTTTTCAAGCGACAAGTGATGAAGCACTTTCTCTTGCGGGACCGCATTGTGACTCATACAAGTTCTAGCAAGTGCGATGAGTCCCGAGCAAGTGCTGAGTGCTGAAACATGTTTTTCTTGTCAACGTGTGATGAGTGCAGGGTTTGCTGAGTACTGAAGCCAACGAATTTAGTTACAGGTGTGACTAACTAAACGGTCTAAGCCTCAGTTCTCCCACTTCCAAAATGGGCCAACAATATCTACCGCAGAGGGTTATTGTTAGGGCGCTGTGCGCTGCACAACCAGAGGGGGTGCGATTCACACCGACTGTAATGGAAGTGGCAGCTGTAGCTGTGTAACACAATGCTGGTGTTAGATGTGACGACGCACAGAAAGAAATTCAGCATGGTGTCACGGATCGTGCTTAAGAATGAAATCTAGTGTTATTCTCTCGAGCATTTGGCTGTCCTTTGCTGTGGTGCTATTTGAAACTCGTTTCTAAGAAAGGAAATAGTTTGGGGCACAGAAACACAACATGCAAAGACTGGGAGGTAAGAAGGTGTTTTCATGTTCAGGGAGTGGGGAGACTTTCCCTATCCTGGAACTTAGAGGCTACATCCTAAAAGATCTGAACAGCCTACTGAGGGGTTCGGCTTAGCCTTCAGGGCGATAGGCAACAGTGATCAGTTTTAGGGGGAGTGAGAGAGTCAGACCTGCACTTTAGGAAGTTCATTTTGGCTGAAACGTGAAGAACAGCATGCTGAGGTTGGCAGCAATGTGAAGGCAGTGGTTAATCATATCAGTCTCAGAGACGGGCACAGGTTCGACTCCCTGTAACCAGCTTCTCATCTTTTCGGATCCTTACAGGCTCCCAAGGCACTTCGAAGCTGTCATTCAAGGGTCACTACAAAGTGTCTTTCTCCTTTTTAAACTTCAGATCTCCACTATATCATTTTCATATCTGCCAGGCACTGGAATCATTTATACAACTAATTTTTTAATAATAGTCAAATGCTGGTCTTTTTGTTTTCCCCCTTCCCCTATAGTCTTTCTCCACGGAACCAGCAGAGAGGTCCTTTTTAAAAGGAAACCAGCTCATGTCATCCTTGTGAGCAGAGCCTCCCTCTGATTCCCATCTCATTCTCAAAGTCAGTGCCTGACAGTGGCCTCCGTGGCCCTCGTGGCCCACCCCCCTGCATTCCCATCCCTGAGCCCTGCTCCCTTTGCTCATTGCCCTCTCGTCACAGGGTTTCTCTGTGGTTCCTGCACTATGCGAAGTGCAATCCCATTCATCAGGGGCTTGGCAGCACTTACCTGGAATTCTCTCCTAGCTGATATCCATCCACAAGGCTTGGTCCCCTGCTTCCTTCAGGACTTTGCTAAAACGTCCCCTTATCAGAAAGGCCTTTCTTAACCATCCTGTATAAATCACGTATGTACGCTGTGTGTGTCTGCAAACGCTGACACGCACAAACACACACACAAACACACATACACTGACACACACATAGCCTCCCACCCCCTTCTGTTGCTCCCCACTCCACTACAGCACTTTCTCCCATCTGACATTTGTGTTTATTGGTTTGTTTCCTTCCGCCAGAATATAAAGCCTATGAACAGAGACTGTTTAAAAAATTTATCGACAAATTCTCAGGACCTAGAAGAGAGCCTAGAAGGTCATTCTGATGTATGTATTAGGTGGCATACATAAATATTTGTGGAAGAAACGGCTGCATAAGAGACTTAGAACTAGGCCTTCCACTACTCTTGTGGGCTGGTCAATGTCACCGTGTTTTAGGAGATCCTACAATCTACCCAAGCCCTACAATGACTGAACAGGCAGTCACAGTGACCATGAACTTCTGCATATTCTGCAAATGTGCTTCTGTTTCTCTGCCTTTTACTTCGAATGGAACTCCACCACCACATCCCTCTGTCGTGTCTTCTTTAGTATGGGAAAAATGGCAGAGCTTATCTCCTGAAAGTGATGAGCTGTGAAGGGTTTCAGGTGGTGGCCGGTTCTCCGAAGGTCTGCCAGAACGTGCTGGGCTGGGGTAGGGTAGAGGGGGCGGTCTCCTGGGCCCTGGTGCAGTTCCCAGAGAATGTAGGTGAGTATGGGGGAGATGCTCAGACAGCCTGAAACTGTGAAAGACTCTCATCCAGCTCCACTTTTTAAAAGTATTTTTTATTGATTATGCTATTACAGTTGTCCCATTTCTCCCCCATCATTCCCCTCCACCCTGCACACCCCCTCCCACCCACATTCCCCTCCTTTAGTTCATGTCCATGTGTCATAAGTTCTTTAGCTTCTACATTTCCCACACTATTCTTGCCCTCCCCCTATTTTCTACCCACCGTCTATGCTACTTATTCTCTGTACCTTTTCCCCCTCTCTGCTCCTCCCACTCCCCTGTTGCTAAGCCTCCATGTGATCTCCATTTCTGTGTTTCTGTTCCTGTTCCAGTTGTTTGCTTAGTTTGCTTTTGTTTTAGGTGTGGTTGTTAATATCTGTGAGTTTGCTGTCTTTTTACTGTCCTATTTTTTTTTTATCTTCTTTTTCTTAGATACGTCCCTTTAACATTTCATATAATAAGGGCTTGGTGATGATAAACTCCTTGAACTTGACCTTATCTGAGAAGCACTTTATCTGCCCTTCCATTCTAAATGAAAACTTTGCTGGATAGAGCAATCTTGGATGTAGGTCCTTGACTTTCATGACTTGGAATACTTCTTTCCAGCCCTTTCTTGCCTGTTAGGTCTCTTTTGAGAAATCAGCTGACAGTCTGATGGGAACTCCTTTGTAGGTGACTGTCCCCTTATCCCTTGCTGCTTCTAGAATTCTCTCCATTTTAATCTTGACTACTGTAATTATGACTGGCCTTGGTGTGTTCCTCCTTGGCTCCAACTTCTTTGGAACTCTCTGAGCTTCCTGGATTTTCTGGTAGTCTATTTCCTTTGCCAGATTGAGGAAGTTCTCCTTTATTATTTGTTCAAATAAGTTTTCCACATGTTGCTCTTCTTCTTCCCCTTCTGGTGTCCCTATAATTCGGATGTTGGGATGTTTAAAGATGTCCTGGAGGTTCCTAAGCCTCTCCTCATTTTTTTTGAATTCTTCTTTCTTCCTTGTTTTCTGTTTGGTTGTTTCTTTCTTCCTTCTGGTCCACTCCATTGATTTGAGTCCCAGTTTTCCTCCCATCTCTATTGGTTCTCTGGGTGTTTTCCTTCATTTCACGTATTGTAGTCTGCATTTTTTCATCTAATTTGTGAGCAAAATCAACCAATTCTGTGAGCATCCTGATCACCTGTGCTTTGAACTGTGCATCTGACAGGTTGGCTATCTCTTGATCGCTTAGATGAATTGGCTCTGGGGCTTTCATTTGTTCTCCAGTTTGAGCCTTTTTTTTTTTTTTTTGGTTCTGGTCTCAGCTGTTATGTGGTGAGGGGTGGAGCCTTAGGTATTCCCCAGTGTGGGGCAACCCAGTCGCTGAGTAGTGACGCTGTATGTGGGGGCGGAGTCTAAGAGGGAACAATGGAGCTCGCTCCGCTCTCTCTCGGATTCCAGTCCCTTCCGCTGCTTCTTCTTCGCCTGGATTATCTGTGCGTGAATGTGGGACCACCTGGTCAGCCAGCCGCCTTGTGCAGCCTCACTGGGTCTGCAGAGTTGCCACCTCATGCCCGGGGTCCACTAGCCACCACCTGTGGGCCTGGGGTCTGCTAGCTGCTGCCTGTATGCCTGGGAACTGCCAGCCACTGCTGCCTGCATGCCCGGGTCCGCACCTCCAGTTTTTCCTGCTGCGACTCCACCCTCTTACAGGTCTGGATGAATGGTTGTTGGACTTCCGTACAGTTCAGTTTTTTATCAGTTCTGGTTGTTTTCTTGTTTCTAAATATTTTTTGTCCTTAATTTTGGTTGTGAGAGGAGGCACAGTGTGTCCACCTACACCTCCATCTTGGCCAGAAGTCCCAGCTCCACTTTTAACTTTTCATTGGGTTACAAGGCTGTGTTCTGACTCCAGACCCCTTCTTATCACCACTTCATCTGATACCATAACTGACCTCCCAGACCAGAGTTACCCGGACTTATAGAGACCCTCAAAGGAGGGTCTGCTCTAAGCATTTCATGAATCCCTGGAGGGAGAGGGGATGTCAGGCCTGAGCTGAGTGTTGCCTAAGCTGGTGGGTGAATTTGGAGCCATGGTGGCTCAGTGCACCACTTTGCTTTGCTTTCCAAGCTTTGTGCTGCTCAGTGACTCTGTTGCCATAACCCTAATTGCCTACAGCCCTCCCTCATATGTTACTTTGTGGTCACTGTCATTCTGCCACATGAGCTAATATAGATGGAATTATTGCTCCTGCACTTTTTGGTCACTTGAACCTCCATTGAAGTAAGATGTGTTTTAGATGGACCATGGAAAGTATGACATCAACACTAAGAAGGAACACTTTATGGCTGGTAACGCTGATTTCACAGCCTGCCAGGCAAGAATCTTAACACACAGCCAGATTTAGGCCTGGGTATCAACCTTTCCTCTTGTGGACAGCCTGAAGTCTCTGGCGAGATCTGTGCACAGATGTGAAGAGCTGGGCTTGAAGAACCAGATGCCCAGCTGCTAGTGCATTGGGAGACCTGGGCTTGCTGAAAATTAGGAGGAAATGTGCTCTCTCTTCAAACATGCTTTTAAAAACTGTACTAAACGTGTGGAACTATTACATTATGGCAGAATTTTTTTTCCTCAAGTACAAATACCAGTGAGCTTTGATTGCAGGCACGTGTGACGATTTCTCTGCATTTCCAAGTAAGTTTGGAGCATGATTTCATGCAATTTAGTGTCAGGTGTTACTCCAGGACTTAAGATTATCACCAGGTGCTGTGGTGGTAGGAATTTAAAGTCTGAACTTCAGAGCAAGCATTTTTTTGTCTTCTTTTTTTTTTTTTAGATTTATTTAGGTTGATAAAATTAGCAAAATCTTCCAAAGCAGCTTCTATTCACACTCTACAAAGGATTATAAAAATGTCAAAGAATATTAATGAAAAAGGAGATGGCTCAGGAGGTAACATTCCTGACCCTAATTGCCTCATCGAGGAAACTCAGGACCACCACTAAAGCATGAATCTGAATAAGGTGATTTTGGCAACGAAAGAGTTTCTGGAAGGTATTTGTACTAACCAAAAATTAGGAAAAAATCTGCATTAGCTACAAGGAGAAAATGATTTAATGCTTCAAAAGTTTGGATGTTTTTCCCCTTTTAATTGGCTGTTAACATGCATAAATGTGCATGCAGCGAGGCAAGGCTATAATTGAAGTGTTTACTTCCAGCAGGTCAGCTGTGTGCATTGCTTAGTGAATGGGGACTGCATTTAGAAAGTCCACAAGCAGTGAGATTAAGTTATAAACTTTACTTCATCACTGATGAATTCTTGGAATAATGATTTACCATACATGGTGTGATAGTCAAGTATAAACAAGTCATTGGTAAAATTAAATAAGGAATTAGTCGTGCCTTGAATCTGGCTCTAACAATGCAATTCCCCACCCCCAACCCCCATCTTATTTTTCCCAGTAGGCTGGGACAGCTGGAAGTCCGCCGTTATACAGCATGCTGCGAGTAAGCCTCTCATCCACCTTCTCACTGGGATTTCATCTGCTAGCCATCGTGGCTGTCTTATTTTCCTATGTGGACCATATAAATGCTGAGACAGAAATGGAAGGGGAAGGCAATGAAACTGGCGAGTGTACCGGCTCTTATTACTGTAAGAAAGGGGTGATTTTACCCATTTGGGAGCCCCAAGACCCTTCCTTTGGGGACAAAATTGCTAGAGCTACTGTGTATTTTGTGGCCATGGTCTACATGTTTCTCGGAGTCTCTATCATTGCCGACCGGTTCATGTCCTCTATAGAAGTCATCACATCTCAAGAAAAAGAAATAACCATAAAGAAGCCCAATGGAGAGACCACCAAGACAACTGTGAGGATCTGGAATGAGACGGTTTCCAACCTGACCTTGATGGCTCTGGGATCTTCTGCTCCAGAGATTCTCCTCTCAGTAATTGAAGTGTGTGGCCACAACTTCACTGCAGGAGACCTGGGTCCTAGCACCATCGTGGGGAGTGCTGCATTCAACATGTTCATCATCATCGCACTTTGTGTTTACGTAGTCCCAGATGGAGAGACAAGGAAGATTAAGCATTTGCGTGTGTTCTTTGTGACGGCAGCCTGGAGCATCTTTGCCTATACCTGGCTTTACATTATTTTGTCTGTTATCTCTCCTGGAGTCGTGGAGGTCTGGGAAGGTTTACTGACTTTCTTCTTCTTTCCCATCTGCGTTGTGTTTGCTTGGGTAGCAGATAGGAGGCTTCTGTTTTACAAGTATGTCTATAAGAGGTACCGGGCTGGCAAGCAGAGGGGAATGATTATTGAACATGAAGGAGACAGGCCATCTTCTAAGACTGAAATTGAAATGGATGGGAAAGTGGTCAATTCCCATGTGGACAATTTCTTAGATGGCGCTCTGGTTCTGGAGGTCGATGAGAGGGACCAGGACGATGAAGAGGCTAGGCGAGAAATGGCTAGGATTCTGAAGGAACTCAAGCAGAAGCATCCAGAGAAAGAAATAGAGCAATTAATAGAATTAGCTAACTACCAAGTCCTGAGTCAGCAGCAAAAAAGTCGGGCATTTTACCGCATTCAAGCCACTCGCCTGATGACTGGCGCTGGCAACATTTTAAAGAGGCATGCAGCCGACCAAGCAAGGAAGGCCGTCAGCATGCATGAGGTCAACACTGAAGTGGCTGAAAATGACCCTGTCAGTAAGATCTTCTTTGAACAAGGGACATATCAGTGTCTGGAGAACTGTGGTACGGTAGCCCTGACCATCATCCGCAGAGGTGGGGATTTGACCAACACTGTGTTTGTTGACTTCAGAACCGAGGACGGTACAGCCAATGCTGGGTCTGATTATGAATTTACCGAAGGGACTGTGGTCTTTAAGCCCGGTGAGACCCAGAAGGAAATCAGAGTTGGCATCATCGATGACGATATCTTTGAGGAGGATGAAAATTTCCTCGTGCATCTCAGCAATGTCAAAGTGTCTTCGGAGGCTTCAGAAGACGGCATACTGGAAGCCAACCATGTTTCTACCCTCGCTTGCCTCGGCTCTCCCTCCACGGCCACTGTGACTATTTTTGATGATGACCACGCAGGCATCTTCACTTTCGAGGAGCCCGTGACCCATGTGAGTGAGAGCATTGGCATCATGGAGGTGAAAGTATTGAGAACATCTGGAGCTCGAGGAAATGTTATCGTTCCTTATAAAACCATTGAAGGGACGGCCAGAGGCGGAGGAGAGGACTTTGAGGACACCTGTGGAGAGCTCGAATTCCAGAACGATGAAATTGTGTAAGTCCCTTTTTTATTTACATGGGTGTTGAGTGTGTTTGTGGATGTGAGAATGTGGGCATGTTCTTTTAAACTAAATGGCGTACAAGGAATGGAGTACTCTACCAGACCACGAGTCTCAATCCTCACTCGAGTACCATTAGTATGCTCGGTACACAGAGATCTTAATTTGCTTTTATTTGTACTTTGGCACTTTTGCATATTTTAAGTGCATTATAGATCATGGTAAAATAAGTCTTGTGACAGTTTATCAAACCACTTATCCTGGGTTGAAAAATTTGCGTTCTATTTTGGATGACGTAATGTACACACAGAAAGGGGATGTTTACATCATCACGCCAGGTTCCTAACTTCATTACTGGGTACTAATTGGGAAAGCCTAAAGAGGGATCACCTCTGCAGAGAATTTCCTGGCTACCAGGGCTGACTGAAACAATTCCTGTTGCTCGTATCTGACACGGGGATTTTGTGACAACGTAAGATAACTTTTCGCTTAAATGTTAATGCTTAATTATGACTTAATGAACAATCCTGCTTTTTCAGTTTTATGCCAACAAGAAAAAATCATATAGCTCTTATTTGGTTCCAGTCTCATTTTACTTTACATGATTAAACAAACCCTTTTATCCTACCGATATAGTGATGGGGTGAAAAATAAGAGTCTGTCCAAGCATCCTGGTCCACAGGGTACAGGTCAGAGGAAGGAAGTGGGGAACAGTCTATTCTTTCTGTTGCCACTTTACAGTGACATTTGCTAACATTGTAACATGCAGTGCCTGACTGTGCACTGATTTTTCCATTGATGGTTACTATTTAGGGAGCTATTCCTCCTTCCTTGTCCAGAAAATTTGACTCAATGAGCAATGTCCAAACTAGAAAGAAGGAAGAAAGGAAACTATTTATAATATCTGCAGTGCAATGAAAGATAATAAAATGAGTATGTTGGTGAATCATTTCCAACTTCAGAATTTCAGGAAAAATATAAAATATAGTGTGTGCTAATGATGGATAACTCTTGTATAAATGGCATATACATGTTAAATGGCAAGTACATTTTCTCTAGGATGAAATTTCTCCTGCTGAAAGTGTAGAGAAAACAAGCACGGGGTGGGGGTGGGGGGTGGGGCAGAGGGAATAGATTTTTCCTAAACCTTCCATTGTCTTTTACATTGTATTATAGAGATGACCAATTACAGAGTGTGATACCACAATGAAATCAAGCAAAACAAAGATTATAATACCCATCTTCAGATGTGTGTGGGGGGGATAGCTTTTGATGACTACGTATTTTATGTTGGTTCTTATAATGTTAATATTTCACTTCCTGAGATGTGTTTTGTTAGGACACATGCTTTATTAAACAACACGGTAGCAAGTGAATACCCTGCATATCAGGAAGGATTTTCCCAAAGGCCTTGCGTCCAATGTGATACTGCCTGCATTAGCATATGAACTCTATTCCTTTGCTAGGAATTCTTCCTCATTATATCCTCTAATCATTTCAATTATTGAACCCTCTTGTATTAGGTAGCACTTATGAGCCATATAAAAGTATATTGCATGTTATTAAAGGAGTATTGGATGGTATTAAATGAACTCACAAGGGTAGCCCTTAAATATGACCACATTGGTGTTTTGTTTTGTTTAGTCATTTTACTTAGGATATTTTCTCAGGAAAATTTGGTCTTGTGTTTCTTTAATAATGTCTCGGATCTTGTTTATTTGAGATGCTTCTCCTGTCTATTCTGCTGTCCAGGACTTTTACCAAACCATAAATAAATAGCCTTCTTTTGGGCACAGTGTAGAATAACAGAAAAAAAAAAAAGAAGACTAAGTGATTTGATGGAATAATTTATTCTGCCAGCTCCATTTAAAACACTCACCCTCTGCCATTAAAGTGATTTAGTTCTTGCTAAGGAAGAGCAGTGCCAAACTCCTGCTTCAGAAAGTTATATATCTTGTGAAAAGTGGTAAGAATTGGTGGAATTATCAGTATGGCATCTCCGCATACATGTTCTTGGCACTATTCTAGATTCATTGACAGTTTCTAGTTTTAAAATCTCCTACTGGACTTTATTTGCTAAGTTGAAATGTGGAATTTTAGAAATGGCAAAACATTTTATTTATCCGTTGAATAAAATTACAGCCCTATCATTTTTCCTTTTCTAGAATTTTAATTTTAAAGAAATTTTATCTTGATATTATAGAGTTTTACTAATGATGAAAAACTTGATGGATGCTTAGTAGGTCTGTTGCTTAAATAAATTTGATTGAGTGACTGGGACTTAGCCTTAAGATAGGCACCAAAGTTTCAAACACAGTATTTCTAGAAAAATCTAATATTATCAAAGTTCCCTCATTTTATATTTTTTATGGATCATGTTTCCTCTGCTGGTAGTTGCTTCCAATGTCAGGTCCATACAGTTATATCCAAATGAAGAAGTTTTGTCCTCATGCCATGAAACCGAACTACACAGAGTCGACCCAGTTTATCTCTAAGAATGAACTTTTATCTCATCCAATTACACAGTTAATCACAAGAGGTTTCTTTCTTCAAAACCTCCAATACATGGTGGGAGTGCTGACACCTCTGTGCTTCATTAAATACTTCAAAAATATTTTTGTTTGTTTAATGATCCGCTCAGAGCCAGAATTTATGATTGTTCCCCGAGTACCGTATAGAAATTCCTGGAAATGCCCGGATGTAAAGGCTAACTACTTTTTAGAAGCCACTAACCAAGGTAGAAACAGGGTCCAGTCTGATCGGGGATGGAGACCGACAAGCAGTCAGCTTTACTGAATCTTTGGTTTTCAGAACAAAATAGATTCCTAACCTTTGATCTGATTTTTAGTATAGAAGTCATTTAAATTTATAAGTCTGTCCATGCATGCCTATTCATTTATATTTTTTATAGAAATGAGTTGAATTATTTAAATCTGAACTTTTTAAGATCAAATTCTGTATTTGAGAAAAATACCGCTAAGTGATATGTGGTGCTTGTAGTCTCTAATAAAATGTATTCTTGGCAAACCATTTTAAAATCATAATGGAAAAATCTATTAAGTAGATGTAATTAACAGCTAGCGCATGTGTTCGTATAAACTCAGTCAATGACAAATACTAAACCCATGCCAGCTGATCTTGACTTTCAACAAGGAATTCTGTCTAGTGTTAACAGCTAATAAAAAATAAATGAAGAATATGCTAATTTGATTTGTGGTTTGCTAGGTAATATCCACAAAGTTGGCATGCTGCTAATAGTTGTTCCTTAATGGTGCTAGTTTAGTAGTGATAATTATTACAAAATGTTGTTTGTTCTTCCAAGCTCTAACTTAGCTTGACTGTTCCAGAAAATGTTAAGGTTAATTAATTAATATAGATGCAAATCAAATTTAATTATAGTACTTAGTATAACTCAGCAGTAATATCATTTTTGGAAGACAGTTCAAAAGATCACCAGCATTTACTATTATATATTTAACATGTAGAGTTGAAAAACAAAGTATGTAGGTTGGAAAATTTATATAATATTTTGCTTAGCAAATCAGTTGACTGGGCATTGCAGAGCAATGTAATTTATTAAAAATAGATCTGTCCAAAATTAATCTTATTTTGACAACTATTACATTTTCAAATATGATTGTAACTCTATTAACTAGGAAATAAACTATGCAAGACATCTTAACAAATGTAGCTATTTGACACTAAATATTTACATAACTGTGTTGGGGAAAAGAAATAGGATAAATAAAATTCTATTTTTATATAAATTTCAGGGAATTATTATTATTATGTTCCAGGGAAAATGAATACTTTGTTTTTGCTATTTATATTACCAGTATTCTTTTGCTCTATAGAATTCTAAGGAATAAAGATCTAGCTATAGGAGAGAGTGGTTCAATTCTGAAAGTAAATCAAATATATAAGAAGGCAGACAGCTGTAAGAAAAAAAAAGAAATGAACAAACAAAAATATTAAGAAAATTGAGGCAACAGAAAAAATAATTATGTGTGTTTGGGGAATCAGAAGTGATGAAAAACACTAGAGAAAATAGTGTAAGACAAGAAAGGCTATTAGCACATGTTTCCTTGATTACAACAGAGTGGAGATTTACTTTATGGCAGAAGAATTTCATCTACATTTAACCTACTAAATTTACCTGTTGCATTAAAACTTAACTTATTTAATTAAAGTTAAAAATAAATATTTTACATTGACGTAAAATTTTCCTAGGTAATACACTGATGTGAGAAATTTGGATGGAAGAAGTTTAGGATTTGAATGGATTTCAGCTTCGGTGGATTATCTTTTCAGACTGCAATATTTATTGATTCTTAGAACCAAACCACAGGTGGCATTATCTGCAAATCTAAATTACAACCCCAGGAAATGTTTTTATAGATGCACGTGCTCTCGTGAATGCATAGCACTTATCATAATAAGACAGGGTGAAAGTAGAGAGAAACATTTAGGACTTTGAATTCACTACAGCTGGGAGGAGCCTGAATGAATGATGTGCTTGAGGGTTGTTATCATGTCAATCAGATTACCAGGTTTGCTGTTGTAATCGAATTTGCCCATGCTAATTAGTGTTTGGGGATATAACACAGCTACGGTAAAGACATTTTATCTTAGCAAGTGAGGAGGTTTCATAGTTTAGACACACCAAACTGTTTAAATTGTAGACTCATTTCTGAGTCATCATCATTCAAGGCCATTGCATAGGGGGCTAAATGCTTCACTGGTTCAAGGCTAGAGAAGACTTTGTATATCAGTCAACCTGCACATACTTAAAAAGCTCTGATTTGTGCCCAATACTGGACTAATCATGATGAAGGAAACAGAAAAATATACTCCTTATACTGTAAAATGGGAGGTGAGATAACACACATCTTGCTAAGGACAAACATCGTCATGAAGACATGGTGCAAGCTGTAGGAGAGGCCCTAATTTTGGACAAATATTTACATTTACTTTTGAAGGACGGAAGGCATAATTAAAGAGAAAATAATGTGCTGTGCATTTCAAGATGGAGCCTTATCTTGGTAAACCTGGGAAGATGGTCAGTTTCACCAAATAGCCAAGGTGGTTCTCAAATCTAGTGAAAGACACAGTGAGCATTTATTTTCTTTAATGGGATTTTAAAATCATTACAAGGACATTTAAATTAACCCGAGGATGTATCCCCGTAAGCCAGGCATGGAAGGAAAATACTGCGTGATTCTACTTACATGAAGTGTCCCCAACGATCCCTCATAGAAGCAGAGAGCAGAACCGTGGTTGCCGGGGGCCGGTCAGGGACAAATGGGGAGTGCTGGTGGACAGGGAAAACGAGCACTGCGGTGACACAAGGTAAATGCGGTCCGGAGATCTGCCACCCAGTGCTGCGTTTGCATCTCACAAAAGTGGAGTGGAGACTTCCAGATCTCTTCAGAGGGTAGATCTCTGGGTGTTTTTGCTTCAGTAAGACAACCTTTTAAAAAATAAATAACTGATCTGCTCAAAAAGTAAAAAGGCTTACGTGCTTGCCCTTCTGTACCCCGTTGTGTCCTGTAGTTAGTTCCCAAAGAAAATTTACTAGATTTTTGGTAAAATGTCGGTGCTTTATTTTGCACTCATGAGTTGGCCCTTGGTCTCCAGGAACAGTTTTGCCTGAGCAGCCTGCAACCCATTTTGCCTCCCACTCCTACCCTGTTTTCTCATCCCCCCGTGTATTGCCAGCATCTTGGTAAAACCTGAGCAGATTTTACACTGACTTGTAAACTGGGGAGAAATTTTCTTTGATTTTCTTTCCTGGGGACACTGGTAACCCTGGAAAAGAGATTTAAACGTGCTTAATTCTTTCGAATGGAACAACCTTAAGGGTATAACAGCGAAAATAAGATTATTTGTTACTCTGCTGCTCTGTCTTTGTTAGCTGAGGTGTAGAAAATTTTCTATGGGCTATAGAATCTTGAGGACTGTAGAGGTTTTCCTATGATATGCCGGCGGCGGGGAGCAAACGTAGGTTTGCAGTTGTGAGTACACGAAACACAGAGTTTATTCTTATACGATTATTTTTAATCATTCTATTATTTTTCATATACACAACCATACATGTGCTTTGCCCCACCCTGTCTTGCCATCACGTTCTGTCCTGGTTACTGAAATCTGCTCATCGGAGATTCTTTCTTTGGGATGGGAAAGCTGTTAGGCCCCAGGACATTGCAAATGCCAGATAACCAGGTGTTATCTTTGCAACAGTAGAATAGAAGTGGCTCTAAGCCAGGTGACAGGAGAGGAGGAGAGAACAGCCAACATGTAAGGCGGGTCTGTGGCACAAGAGAAGATCTTTATAACCACCTTGGGCGAGCCACCCTGGGGGAGCCCTTGGCTCGGGGCTTGCTCACTGAGCAGGCCCGCAGCTGCAGCAGCCAGGGGCCCTTAGCTGCTGGCTTCCCACACTGCCTTGCACTTTCTGACCTGATGGTGGGGAGTCCAGAAGGTCTGGGGAGGGAAAGCAAGCCGTCAACAATATGGGCAGAATGAAAGGAAATCTCCTCTTTTCCTCCTCTCCTGGCTCGACATACCACCTACGTAATACCCATCTATTTGCCAAAGGTTGGGCCCGCCAAGGCCTCATTCTTTTCACAGGCGAAATAAACAATGCCTTTTCATTTCCTGCCTTTCTCCAGAGGATTGGTGCTCCAGATGACATTTGCTTTCCTTCTTACAGTGGTCTCCACAGGGTGAGATACGGGAATAGGCATTGTGTTCTTTGGTGACAGTTGAAGATGTGGAGGCAAAGGGCATACGCAGAGCTTGGGTCCCTTGCCTTTCAGGCTGGTATTCCGTGACAGGGCAACCAAGGAAATTCACTTAACCTGGTAATTCAGATATTAATGAAGTAGCCTGGGATATTTTATTTCCACATACAGTTTTTCTCAGGCTTACATACGAGAGTTCTGGGTACCCTTGAAGCCCTGTGGTGACCCTTGGAACCCAAATGCCACCACTTTTCCATGTTAGACTTCCTGAGATAGAGATGGACATAAGAGTAGCCCTCAATTTGGATTCCACATCTAAGTATGAGCTCTGCTCCTGTCCCCTGCTAGCTTTGTGACTTTAAGCAAATTAATTAAGCTTATCTTATCTGTCAAATGAGGATGATGGCAATAGAGGTGGTGGTGCTGGTAACTGTGGTGACGGTAGTGGTGGCGGGCACAGTACAGTTGGTGGTTTGGGGTATGGTGGTGATAGTGGAGGCAGTGGTGGCGGTAGTCGTGTTGCTGATGTTGGAGGTGATGATGGCTGTGAAGGTGATCGTGGTCCAAGATGTATTGAGAGACGGGTTTCCTTCTTTTTTTCTTACAATATTCATTTGATTTAATTGTGACAACTTTATTAAGTAGGTGCTGTTATACTCATTTTACAGATGAAGGAGGTGAGGCTTAGAGAGTAACTCATTTTCTTTGGGCCACACAGCTAATAAAGTGGGTCCAGAATTTAGTGGTAGGACTGCCTGACTGTGACATCGGAGCCACCTGGTCAGGGGCCAGGATGAACATGCAGGAGGCCTGCGAGGCGGGGACCCTGACCAAGCATGGCTTGTGCAGCTCAGAAAGGAGAAATCAGAGCAGTGTTGATCTCTTCTGGGATTCTTGAACATGCATTAACCACATTGCACCCCATCCCCACTCTGGGAAAGCCACGAGTAACTGAGTTTGAGAAGCAAGGAAAACGCTAACTGCTGCAGTCCCTCGTGGACCTGACCAGACCAACTATTATCTATTATTTCCTCTCTCAGTATTTATTGCCCTTTGTTCTTAAGTAAAAAAGAAACTTTTTATTAGTAGCTTTCTATCCTTGCCAATACTAGCCCTGTAACATTTTGACTTCCTTATATGGCTGAACAATGAATGTAGCTTTTCTCCATACTTAAAATGGTAGTTTCTCGGTCTGTCTTTTTTCTATATGTGAAAAGACAATGCAGATGGACGACAACAGAGAATGTGTGCTCCAGAAGGCTTGTTACCTTGTGTCAGTGCTACCAGGAGCTTTCAAAGGTTCTATTCTCTGCTCCTGGGGGTCGTTAACAGTCAGAATTCCTGCTTGGGAGGTTTTCCTAGAATAAGCGACCCACATGGCAGTTCATCTGATGCAAACCTACCCAGAGCAAATGGAACTTTTAGGTTAAAAAAAAAAAACCCAATTCCAAGTTACTCTTGCTTCTGAGCTCTATTTGTTGCAGGAGGCAAGAATGACAACAACGAAAAACTTCTACCCGGAATCAGGTGGCTGTCCAATGGCAATGTGGATACACTTTGTACAAAATCGGTGTTCAGGTGTTTGTAACTAATTTGCTTTTTTAAGTAACGTAGTTTTTATTTCTTTAACTTTTGCTGGTAAATTATTGGTCTGTTTCAAGTAAACCTACTGTTGATACTTCATAAATGTAATTAATTATAACTTTAACGGAAGCCTCCAACCATTCCCTTTCAACAGAGAACTTTGCTGTTACACATACACACACAAAATTTATCAAGGTAAAGGTGGGAAAGTAACATTAAATCCTATTTACATAGAGTTTAATTTTGGGTGCAATAAAAAAAAGCAATTCCCAAAGGACAGCTTTCATTCTCATACACTATATGTTACAATTTTAACTTGACACAGTTTTTAAATGACCTGTTCAGTTCAATGTGTGTATCTGTGTTGTGGGGGTTAGTTTCTGTATCAGTTCAAAGAGGGGAAGGAGGAGGAGAGAGCAGGAGCAGAGAAAGAAGTGAGAAGGGAGGGCTTAGATTGGGGATCAGGAGGGGGACAGCAAGGCGCTGTGCCTTTTCTCTTGCGTGCGTGCGCGTGCGCGCACACACAATTTACCAAAGTAAAGGTGGGAAAGTAAAATTAAGTCCTGTTTGCATAGAGTTTAATTTTAGGGCACAATAAAACAAAACCAATTCCGAAAGCACAGCTTTCATTCTCACACACTAAACATGGGGGGAGAGGGTGAAGAAGGGCAAAGAGGTATAGGAACAAGGAGTGACAGAGAGGCAGACAGAAAGGGACAACTGAGGGAGAAAGCAGAGAGACAGAGAGTGGAAGGGGGGACGGAGGAAGAGAGGGGGAAAGGAAGGATGAGAGAATGAAGGAGACGAGAGAAGTAGATCTCTACCCATCCAGCTAAGTTAACGTGTCTGTATCTTCGCCTATACCTCCATCCATCTATGTAGCTATATACAGAGAGGAGGATGGAAATCAAGAGTAGGGAAGGGAAAGGGAGACCGGGGAGGGGTAAGAAGAGAAAGAGGGTGGAGGGAAGAAGAGAGGCAGGCACAGAGGGATGAAGACCCAGGCTAAGAATATACAGCCCCGATTAGATTTCAGCTATTACTAAAGTGAAGTGAAGCCTGGAATTAGTCCAAAAGACAGGATAAGAGTAAGAAAATAAACATAGGATTCACTCAAGCTGCTGCCTTATTAAAAATAGCTTCATCTTTGAGATCAAATGTATGTAACAATTGCCTAAGAATGTCAGAGAAGCCCGAGAAGCTTGTGGATTCTTCCTGGGTTGGACAGAATGGATAGAGCCGGTACCTAGTCTCTGATTGCTGCTTTCAGTACATGTTTTATGAGCTCTGATCCTGTGTCAAGTGCCTTTGCAAGATGCAAGGTCAGTGGTGGTGACGAAGACACGGACCCCGCCATGGAGAACTTCATGCTGTGCTTGAGGAGGTGGGGGTAGAGATACTCGGTCACTCACTGAGGTGGACCTTTAGCCACCCCCTGGAGCCTCCCTGTGCCTGCCTCGGCACCCCTCTCTCAGGGCCTCCTGATGGCACTCTTCACACTGGTGTTTAGGCCGAGAACGGATGATGACGGCCAGCTGCCAGTGTCCCCCGGCCACCATGGGCAGCAGCATTCCACTCTATGTGTGTGCCTGCTCTTTTCTAGAAGAGAGCTCCCCAACTCCTTCTCGGTTCCCGTCCCACCCCAGCTGGCTCCTGTCACCACTTGGCCGCCCTCTTAAATGGAGACCAGAAGAGTAGCCATTGGGAACAATTCAAATTGGATTCATTGTTCCTAGCAGTGATGAACTCAGAGGGCTGTGAAGTACGGAAAGTGGCAACACTGGTCTTGAACCTGAGCAGTTACCTGTCCTCCACTGTTTCCCACCCCTGTGTATTACCAGGGAAGGTTGTGTCGCTCATGGTTTTGTTGAGCATGAACAAACAAGGCTATCACAAACATTGGAGCTGCCTAGGCAGGAGCTCAGTCAGCTAGGTTCTGTGCCTTCAGGATCTTAGACTCACGGGGCCTGGCACCCGAGAATATCTAGGCATGGTCAAGAACAGGCCGCAGACAAAAGGCAGAGAGCTGTGGGGTCTTCTGGAGCTGTTGTTAATATGGAGAAAGGAACTCTGTATGACTGAGTGCTGGGGTGCTTTAAACGGGTGTGTTATGGGAAGCGATTCATCTGACCTACACATGGTCTGACATAATGATAGACTAATAAGAATATTAATATAATGTGTTAACATAAGCAGTATAAAAACGTAAGTCTCGATATAAGTATACAAATAGATACAATAACATAATAATATAAAAAAATTACATCCCGATTTATCCAGCGCTATCTAGGACTAAAGTGCCCTGCTAAAGTTAGTTGTTTGAATAACTGAAGCATATTCCTAGCTCTGAATTCTTTCAGGAAAAGGACATCTTTCCTAATATTTCATGACTTCATAATCACTGTAAACGATCTTCTCTAAAATTGATCTGGCTGCATTTTTAACGATAACCATTGTGGATCTGGGCCTTGGATTTTTACAGTACAGTTTTTCAGTCTTCCAGTCTACTGAGTGTTGTGCTCTTGTATTTGCTATCTAACTATATCTGTATATATTTATATGTTTATTATATGTGATATATACATATTTAAGGGTGCTTTGTTTTTTTTCCTTTTTAGAGTCAGGATATCAGTGTGCCTGACTCTAGCTATGTTCATTTTAAATGTATTTCTTCCCACACTTAGAATAAGAATGAATGATAGGTATTCACTGTGGACACAAATCACAACCTCATGAAGTCAAGTGCTTCACACTCACTGTCCTTAGTGGATGTGCTTCAGGACAGTGTTGTGGCCGGCCAGAGGCATCTTCTGCAGTGACAATGATTGATAGCCCAGGCTTTGCGGACAAACTAACAGGGCTTTAAATTCTTCCTGTGTCACTCAGAGATTGCATAAATGCATAGATAGTTAACCTCTCTGTTTTGGTTTCATCATCTCTAGATTGAGGATAATAGTACCTCTTCCAAAGGATTACATCCAGCTAGGCAGCACCTGCCTTCTAGTAAGTGCTCAGCAAATGTTAGTTGTTGTTGTTGCCGCCTTTGGTTACTTTCCAGGCAGCCGTTTATGGAAGTCTCACCTAGGCTTGCTGGGAAGTAGACAAGGGGTGCTTTCATCTTGTCTTCCTTCTCAGATAAGCAAACAAGCAGACATTGATTCTGTGTGTGGAGCGTGTGTGTGTTTGTGTGCATGCTTGTGTTTAGGGGCACTCGAGGCATATATAGTTGTCTTCTACCAGCCTAGTAAAAGTGGTGACTGCAGAAAATGATGACAATTATAACAAGCTGCTGCCTGGAGTATGCCCTGTCAGTACAGCCATCATTTTGGTAGAAAGGACGGGGAGGAAGACATAATGCGGAGACCAGGGACGGAGGACCAGCGATTAGACTTTTGCTTTTACACAGCACAGTGCTCTTGACAATGCCTCTGCTCCTCTGTTTCAGCTTCACAACAACCTTTCGGGCATTGTTAGCACGTCTATTTTAGGGCGGGGGCAGCACTGCAGTGATTACTACGGTGATAGCTGAGAGGAAGGAAGACTTTAACATGTGGGAACACTCAAGTTCAGAGAAATAAAGGAATTGTTTTACATGGCAGAGCCAAACTGGAAATGGTAATACTGACACCTCAGCTTGTGATCGTGACACCCCACCAGACGGCATCGCTGTGGGTCTGGGACAGGCCTGTGTCTCGCTCTATGCTGTCAGCCAGTCTGACTCAGAAGTGGCCTGGCTGGGCACCCACTCCCGGTTCCCACAAACCTTTCATGGAATTTCTTTTGTTTTTCTTTCTTTCTTTCTTTCTTTCTTTCTTTCTTTCTTTCTTTCTTTCTTTCTTTCTTTCTTTCTTTCTTTTTAGTATAATCTTTATTATATTTTTTCCCATTACCATTCCTTAATTATCCTTTGGAAGAATTTTTTTAAGAGTCTACTTATTTATTTATTTTTAGAGAGAGGAGAAGGAAGGGAGAAAGAGAGGGAGAGAAACATCAATGTGTGAGAGATACATTGATCAGTTACCTCTCACACCCCCCCAACTGGGGACCTGGCTCGCAACCCACGCATGTGCCCTGACTGGGAATCTAACCTGTGACCATTCAGTTTGCAGGCTGGCACTTAATCCACTGGGCCACACCATCCAGGGCCTTTGGAAGACTATTTTAACAAATATTTGCCACCTGGATTAAATTGTTAGTCCCAGGAGGCAAAAAATTGCATTTTGATGCCCTGGGCTGTGCATCTCCTTGCCCCTGAGGGATGTCTACCATGTAAATGTGCCTGAGAAGTTTTTGTAAGCTCCATCGAGTTACTCAGAGCTGGAGTTGGGGGAAGAGTTATGACTGAAATGATGGGAGTAACAGTAGGCTGCATTGAAGTAGTGCGCTGTCCGCTTCTGTTACATCTGCTATGAAAAGAAATTTCTCACGTGACAATGTCAGGGTCATGTGTCACTCTCACCCCAAACAAACAGGTCTGTGGGGTTGGGTGATTTCACCTTCCTTCAGTGTTAATGCTGCCTTAAAAGCAACTGGGGAACATGAGCAGCTTATGAATGAGCATCATCATTCTGGACATAATACTTTTGTCTTTACTGTCTAAACTTACATTCATCCCTCACCAACTTCAACCTCTTATTCTGCCATCCATCCATATATTAGTCAACCAATTAATTCAGCAAAAATCTATTAACTTTTTCATTGTGGCTTGTTTGGTGTTTAATCTAGAAACATGGAGAAGATTTAAGAAAATTATGCATGGCCAGTAAATTGATTGAAGTGGTCTTATTAAGTTTGTTTCAATGTCTTAAATGAACCGACATTCCTGTCACAATGTACATAGAGTATGTAGTTTATTGTCCAAATCGGAGCACTGTTTGGACTAAAAGAAGGCAGTATTAATAATTATGTAGGGTGTAATAATTAAGAAGCCTGGCATAGTCGCCCTAACGCGAACCACTCTGTGTGTGTGTGTGCTGTCTCAGGAAAGTAGGGCTGCTTTTCTGTGGAAGACGCTTGTTAATGCTGGAGTGATAGTCATCAGGCGTGGAAGACTTTGTAATGGATGTTTCTGTCTGTCTGCATCACCTACCCATATCTTGTCCATTTTTTTTTTAATGAAGCTGTTCAAAAGGTTCTTAGTACAACTTGGCTAGTAAACATGTCTGCTGGAATGGAGACAGATATGAAGAATTAATTAGAGGTGATGGAAGAGGGAATCCATTATACCTAAGCCACAACTCAACTCCCAATGATTCCAGTGATTCACTAGTCTAACCACATTGGCAGAGTATAGACAAGTGATTTTCATTCTTGGTCTTCAGGGAAATTGTAGAGTTGCAGCTGGAGCAGGTCTGTGGCCCTGCGTGTATAGTGTTGTCTCTGCGGAACTCAAAAAGTTACCAACTATGTTTTTTAAAAAAAGAATCCGCAAAGGCCATGAAGTCCGTTCCAGCTCTAAAATGCAGTTATTCAGCAGCGTTATACCCTCCTGAGACTCTGTGGCCTTGTATTTCGTATCATGCTCTTGGTCTTGGTCGTCCAAGCCTAGGGAAGTGCTGGGTGGGCCTCTAAGCTACTGTGTGCTGCTTTGGACTACACCCATCAGCTTTCTCCTTCAAGCACTGCACGGCACTCTTCCTCCCTGCCCTTAAAGAGCACTTCCACTCCCTTCTACAGCTGCCTGAGCCAGGTAATCCGTGCTCTTTGGTATCCAGATGACACAAATCTGTCTGTGTTCCTTCTTCTCTAACATTGACATTTCCAAAAGGTTTTCTTGAATTGAAACCTGTTGTCTTATTATAAATATACATCACATACATATACTTCTACAAATGTAACCAAAAGTATTTTTCAGGATGTCTGTGTAGAAAAGAAAGAACTTTTTCTAATCAAGTTGTCTGCATGCTTTCCGTAAGAACATACATGTCTCATCATGTACGTATGACCAATTAAGCTTATTTACTCATTTAAAAATGGGGAAAGGGATTGCAAAAGTACATGAACAATGAGTAAACCTCTAAGAGATGAAAGCAAGTCTGCACTTAAATATTAGGCTGTGGATGGAACAGAAAAATAATTGAAGAATTAAATATTTTAATTAATGAGTGCCAGGTAATTATAGATCAGTCAAGGTGAGAACAATATAGAATTTAACACAAGGAGGGTAAGTACAGAATTAGAACATAGACCTGGAATTATTTTTAAGTAAAAAAGAAATCTGAGACTTAATTGACCACACATCTCAAGTTACTCAGCAGAAAATACAGGTGACCCTGTGCCACGTCCCAGTGCGCTAAGCACACAGCAGTTACACTCTTGCATTCAAGCTAACCTGATTGCGACGTCTCACGTGGGACCTTATATTCAGATATGTGTACAGAAATTTGCTTCCCCAAAGCCTAGCTGTCTCAGTGGCTAGCACTTCAACGGCTCCTACATTTTTGGTCTCAATCTAGTATATTGTTTTCCAACAAAATCAATACTTAAAATAAAAGGCAGCAAAGAATGCAGTTTCACTCCTTAGAAGTTCTGTAATCACTTTGATTTGTGTTTCATTTTGTAAGGTACTTGAAAGGCATGAACAATATTTTTACATTTGAGAAATCAAGGTATTCAAAATTGTTTCTAAATTGTTCATGCAGTTGAGGGACCATTTCTGTAGGCTATTTCCCTTGCATAATTTCCATGAATCTTCTTTTCCAATTGGTATGAAATACAGCATTCGAGAAGCGGATTTTCTTAGCAGCCACCAAGTGGTAAATCAGTCTGCGTGATTACACACAACACCTAGTGAGACTCTGCTTCATGTGCCTGCGATGGACCGGCTCAGAGTCTGTGAGAACGTCTGATGCGTCTTCCATTCACATTATTGCATTCCCACCTGTTTAACACAGGGGTTAGTAAATACAAATCTGCCTTAAATAAGGCAGATTATAAACAAAGGAAGTTGGAATAGAATTTGACACACTTTACAGCTTTGTACGCCTTTGAGTTCCTTCTTAGAGGATGTTGATTTATATCATACCGTGCAGGGATATTATTTATCCTAAAGCCTCAAATAAGCAACAGGACGTAAGTATTTTCATTTGCATTTGGTATGAGAATCACATGGTATTTGGAGAAAAGGTAGTGAATAAATCAAATATGAAGTATAAAGTCACACCTGAATTCTTTCTAGCTTTTTTCTTTCTCACAAAAAAGGGATCTGATTTTAAATATTCTTAAAATAAATAAATTTAAAAATCAGTGATAATAACCAGAAAGGAAAAAAACAGTGTAAATTAGACTCAACTTTTCAGAGGACGTTTAAATGAAATCATAACAGAGTGTCCACCAATAGTTTTCATCCATAGTAAATTTTGCGTTTTTGTAGTTGATACTCTAATGATAAAACTATATTTTTATTGTTGTGACTGACTTAGGCCTTTGTGATTTTAGCACCTGTGGTTTTGAGGCCTTTGTACTTGCCGGTGCATTTCACAGGAATTTCTGAAACCTATGAGAATCACCTGTGAGGTCTTTGATCTACACAGGGAGTGGCGTCTAAAGAGCATATTTTAGCAAGGAAACCCTCGGACTCTCTCACGGTTAGGAAATAGCTTCATTAACAATCTCGTGCTCCCTCAAAAGAACTGTAAACTATGGCAGCGGCAGCGAGCACGAGAACTTGCTAATTATTCCCA
This sequence comes from Glossophaga mutica, assembly GCA_039655065.1. NCBI lineage: Eukaryota > Metazoa > Chordata > Mammalia > Chiroptera > Phyllostomidae > Glossophaga > Glossophaga mutica. The sequence goes on from CM077308.1 coordinate 145,355,073, forward strand.
GACTTTCGTTCCAGTGCCTGATATGCTGTAAATGGACCCAAATGGTTGTAAATAGATATAACATTTCTCTGTGTCAAGTAGTTTATGTGTTGTCAGGATTAAGAAGAAACACCTTCACGAAAACCGGTTATAGGTAGGGTAACTTAATCACATTTACTACACCATCAGAATTACAAGCCACCTCACCAACAGGGTTTGTACAGTTTCACAGACAAGGGTCACAGTTGCAAGAGATCGCTTTCTTTCTCCACGACACGAATGCATTCTGACCCTTGAGGAAGCAGCCTGTGTTACGTGAACAGTGTGTCATGGCCTTCGGAGCAGGAGTTCTGTGGTCACATGATTCAGTTCAAGCCCCAGCTCAGCTCTTTACTAGGAAGGAGAAGTTGAGCTAGTTCTTTAACGACTCTCTGCCCCACTTTCCTCACCCAGTAAACAGGATAAGTACCTGAACATCAATGATTTTTATAAGAAGTAGATGAGATAATACATGTGAAAAGGTTAGAGCCATCCCTGACACGTGGCAAAGACTCAATCCATATTAATCATTGTTCAGCTACTGACTTCAAAATAACTTAGGTGTTTGTATAAAAATAATGTACCTAATACATATTAAGATAAGGAAAATTGTAAATAATCTCAGAAAACAGATTTTTACATTTTAGTATATATAATCTTTGTTCTTCTTTTGTGGTGTAGGTCTGTTTAAAGTATTTCACAAATAAATACAATTCTTTAAAACAAAATCCTGAAAGCTGAATAATACCCTATTATATTAGTGAGGCTTCTATTATTGGTTTTTGTTTTAATATTGTTTGGTTTTGTTTTCTGTTTACAAATGTTTACAGATCAATAATGAATGCCATAGCAAACACTTTAAAAAATATCTTAGTCAACAGCTTAGATTAGTGCTTTGGGCTAAATGCTTAAATTGGAATAAATAGACCAATATACACAGATATATTAAGGTTCTTAATAACTTTCACAAGGGATCTATACAATTTACATTTCTAATGTCTATGTATAATTTTCTGATGAGACTATTAGAAAACCTTATCAGTGCTTATATATGGAAGCGCTCCCTTTAAACTTTTTCTGCCAGTATTCATTGCCTGTCTACTTTGTGCAGAATATTTTACGAGTCATTATCATACTTTAAATCTGTTAGCTTTGAAGTGTGTCTGGATTCTAATATATCATTATTGTTCAAAAACCCTTCTAAATTTCTCTCTTGAAATTATCTTCAGAGCCATAGATAATATCTGTTTTTAAAAGTTTCTGATAATATTATCTTGCCTGATCATTCACTTTATTCAAAAGTCTTAGTGCCGAATGCTTTAGGCTGGTCCCAAAATGAAGTCCAGTCAGAAAAAAAAAATTATTTTCAAAATCATTTTTCAAGCTTGCAGTGCATTGCAGTATTATAGAATAGGTACTGTTCTTGGGGTTGAAAAATCTCATTTGCTGGCCTTATAGAATAGCTAATTTAGTTATGTATTAAGTCTCACTTTGCTTTTTTGAAAAATGGTGAAACTAGTTCTTAATTTAAGTGCTTTGAAGAATAGCATGAGATAAGATGTGAAAATACTTTGTTAGTGAGAAAATGGTAATTGATAATATTAGCAAATATTAATGATAATTTATAGGTGAGTTCTAAGAGTGGCAGACATGTATTAAAATGGCATGTCAGAATGATGATGACGACTATATTTACATAGTAGGGAAATCTCATTTACAGCTCTACTTTTTCTCTGCTGTTTCTGCAAAGTTTTGTTTTTCTCTGTAATGCCCATAAACGTTCAACAAGTGCTAGAATATAGAGGCCTCTTTTACTAGTCACCAGAAAGTGACTAGTAAAAAGTGATTAGATCGCTTTTCAATGTGATCCCTGGTATTGGATATTGACTTTATTCTGGGTTCATCAATCACAAGTCAAATTGAAAGGTTTTGCTGTGATTTCTGTAAATTGAAATAATTAGAGCTCTCATATTCTGATTTTTTTATTATGTCATTTCTTGGACCTCAGAGGGGCACTATAATAATCTAATGAAACATCTCTAAGACTTACTGCCTATAGCTTTTGTGAGAAGAGGCATGCATTCTATCCCTTGCCCCAGGATTTAGTGTCAAGTGAAACCAGAAAGTTTCTATTTAATAGGGTTCTTCTCATATTTGCTTCCAGAGGCCACCTCTTCCTGTATTCTTTTTCACTGCTCTTTTTCTCCTGCTTTTTTGCTCTTCTCTCTCTCGGCCTTTGGTTGCTCCTATTCATGGGGCTATGTTTTACATAGCTCACAGCACTGCATTTTTGGTGGCGAAGGTATAGGAGATATGGAATGGCAGTGTTAATAAATTAGCAGTTTAATTGGTTGTTTGATAGACAGCTGTGAAATTGAAGGCAAGGCAAGAACAAGCGGATCATACACATGAGACTACATTCTCATTACCGCCTCTGCTAATGGCGACGTGTGGACGAGGTGGCAGCAGAATGCGTCATTTCCACTGCGTACAGAGCAGGATGATTAGGGAGAAATTAATTTCTCCCTAAAACCTGAGCGTTTTCTCTTATTTTCTCCCAATGTCCAGCGTCATTATTTGCCATCACCTCCAATTTTTTTCTACTCATCAGCAAGCTAGATGGAAGATGGAGGTTGTGCCATAAGAATTAAGAATTGTGGTCAACAATTCTAAATGGATGACCACAAACACACTCTTGATAAACTGAAGCCTGATGTGATATTTTCTGGGCATGTTTCTGAGGGATGGTGAATTTAAAAATCTTTGGAGGGTTCAAATTTATTTTTGGCTAGCTGCTTGCTTCAGACAATTCCGAAGCAGGAATTCTTGACCAAGAGCCTAAGAATCCATTATCTTTTGGCCATGAAGCAGGCAGAAACTCTGATTTCCGTTTTGCCTCCTGGTGTGTTTCTGAAATTGAAATCTGAAAATTTGTTTTCCCAATAGGAAAAAAAATTCAGAATACACCTCTTTAAGAAAGTATGATTTAGTTCTTACAGGTGGTATTTCATTCAATCAGTAGGCAATTTCAGATGAGTCCCAGAATCCGAACCAATGTGACTATTTCAGAGAGATTTGTTCTCTTTGAGGAAAGTACCTTATATTCTTGGCTCATGGTCTCAGAAATAGGAAGAATTTTTTAGGCCTTTCTTGAACTGATGTTTTGCCAGCCTATTGAAAGTGATGTTTATATACATACACCCAGATTTAAAGAATGTCATATAACTATAATATTTATTTTTCATTCCTGTGCAGTTGCTGTTAAGTTACTAAGGAAAATTAGTTCTTTTAAGGCTTCCGAAGGTTGTCAGTCATTTCACGTATGAATGTCTTTTAACTCCGTATCGCAGTTAAAATTTGCTCCAACGCTGTATCCTTTGTCATAACAGAATTAGACAAGCCCAAGGGACAAGTAATTTACATTGCTAAACCTTGGTCAAGCTCTTGAATTTTAAGTATCTAACTATAGCTTCTTGGAAGTATGGGCCTTTGGTGCTGTTTTGCCACTTCTGGGAGCGCAAAGGTGTGTTTCAGTGTGCAGTGGTTTGTTAATTAGGGACTGGGTCGTTGTAGTTGTCGTTCCCCCAGTTGAGCCACCTGCTGGTCACTCCCTTATATCCCAAAGCTATCCTAAGTGCTCTCCCCTTCTCCCAGATTTAGGCAGTTGAATTATGTTTTATTGTGCCCTTTGTGGAAAAGGAATGTCCCAAGTGCCAAAACCCATTGGTTTTAAGGAGGGAAGTGTAGAAAATAAAACGAGAGACGATCTCTCCACTTACTATTTCCTGACTGGCCTTTGCTGGTGTGAATCTGCAGACGTGTGCCATAGCGCTAAAGATATGCACAGTCTAAAAGAAAATGTAAAGCTGAAATGGGTGGAAAGGATCAAAAGGTACCGACGTCCACTTACAGATACATTAGTCCTGGGGATATAATATACAGTATGGTTATTACAGTTAGCAATACTGTATTGTACATTTGAAAGTTACTAAGAGATTAGATCTTAAAAGTTCTCCTCACAAGAAAAAAATTGTGATTACGCAGTGATGGGTATTTACCAAACTTATATGGTGATCATCTTGTAATACATACAAATACTGAGCCATTATGTCGTACACCTGAAATTAATATACTGTTATATGTCAGTTATCTCTCAATTAAACATCTTGTTGATAACCCTGCCAAAAAGAATAATAAAATAAAGTGTTGATAAATGAAGGCCACGAGGATTATCTGAAGGCAGGCATAGCTTACAGAGAACAACATACAATAAAGACTTTTGAGGGTATGCATGTTGATCGGATATGATCTAGTTGAACCACAAACAAATTTTTAGGAAAGATGTATTAAATAAGATTTGATGCCTCGAACTCTATCGGGATCTGATCGGTAGGGAGGAATGAAATTGAGAAGGCAGTTTAGAGACCTGAAGAAAATATGGCCCTGTCCACAGCCGGGCTCACCATCTAGCATGATAGAAGATTATTGGATTGTTACGGAGATGACATATTTGTGATCTTCTGAGTTATGGAATATATTCCTTAGTGTCCAACACAGTTACATGCTGGTCAGTAGTTAGAGTCACCAGTGAAGACCCACAGTTAAAAAAGTCACCTCAGAAGAGACAGAACACAAGACCAGCTCTTCATGCAGAGTGTTGGCCAGAAAAGCTAAGTGTGTCTCCTCTTAACCATTCTCTTTGCCTAAGGGACCCTCCACAGAAGGTTAGGAAGGTCAATTATTTAAAAGCTGTTTATTAAATGTCACAAAGTTGGGAAGGTAGAACAAATGCAATAGGAACGGTCTTGGTGGGAAGTAGCTGACAGCCATTCAGCAGAGCAGTCAGAAAGCAATGTGCTGGGAGCCCTGGGAGCCCTGGGAGCCGCAGCTGCAGACGGATCAGGTTTTCCCAGGCCTGCGGACTGAGGGGCGGGGGCAGGGAAAAGACTCCACAGAGGTAAAGGATTAAAAATTCAAAACTTAGAAATGGAGAAATAAATCTCCAAAATATATAAAGAACTTACAAGACTCTACTCTAAGAAGACAAGCAACCCAATTAAAAAATGGGCAAAGGATTTGAACAGACACTTCTCCAAGGAGGACATACAGAGGATCCAGAGACACATGAAAAGATGCTCGATATCTCTAGCTATCAGAGAGATGCAAATTAAAACTACAATGAGATACCACTTGACACCAGTCAGAATGGCCATCATAAACAAAGCAACAAACAACAAGTGTTGGAGAGGTTGTGGAGAAAAGGGGACCCTAGTGCATTGTTGGTGGGATTGCAGATTGGTACAACCACTATGGAAAACAGTATGGAATTTTCTAAGAAAACTAAAAATGGACATACCTTTTGACCCAGCAATTCCACTGCTTGGATTATATCCTAAGAACCCTGAAACACCAAACCAAAAGAACCTATGCACCCCTATGTTCATAGCAGCACAATTTACAATAGCCAAGTGCTGGAAGCAACCTAGGTGCCCATCAGTTAATGAATGGATCGAAAAACTGTGGTACATTTACACAATGGAATTCTATGCAGCAGAAAGAAAGAAGGAGCTCCTACCCTTTGCAACAGCATGGATGGAATTGGAGAGCATCATGCTAAGTGAAATAAGCCAGGCAGTGAAAGACAAATACCATATGATCTCACCTTTAACAGGAAGCTAATCAACAAAACAAACAAACAAACAAGCATAATATAAACAAAGACACTGAATTTGAGAACAGTCTGACAGTGACCAGAGGGGGAGGGGAGGGAATTTCAGGGGAAAAGGGGAACGGTTTAGAGCAACAAGTATAAAGGACTCATGGACAAAAACTATGGGGGGTGGAAATGGGAGGAAGGTGGGAAGGGCTGGGGTGGTGGGCTGGGGGCGGGGTAAAAGACAGAAAACTGTACAATATCAACAATTAAAAAAAAAAAAAGAAATGGAGAAATAGACACCAGCAAAAGGCAGGGAGAGAGCAAGCTACCAAGAAAGGAAAAACCATGGAAATTTTAAAAAGGAACCATAGATCATGTCTAGTTAAACATCTCCTTTTATAGATAAGGAAACAGTCCCAGACAAATCTGGTGGGGGACTTACTAAAATGAGACAGTTAGGAAGGGGCAGAACTGGGCCTGGAACCCACTCAGCCTAATCTTCCGTCCACTGTTTTCGCATTGCCATCATGAAGGAAGGCCATTATGGGGAAGCAATGAGAGAACGCAACACACACAGGGATCGCCTTGTTCCTGTTCTATGTCGATGCAGTCAGCACGTGACGCAGATGCAGGGAATACTTACCAGATGCTGACTTACCCAAGTTTCAACCCCGAGTGGTAAACGTGAGACATTAGGTCCTTCTGTGGTTGTCTCTGAGCTTCAGAGAACTGACCCACGAGGTGGGTTAGCGTGGAACTAACAGAGGATGAGCTGGCAATGGTGAGAGTGTAGGCATAGTGGAAATGCAGAACCATGCCGGCCCGTCTTTGTGGCCAGGCCCTCAGCACCGCACGCGTAGCGGCATTGGGGGGCAGCGGCTTCACCACACTGGTTTCATTGGTTGGTCCAGGAGGACGCTCCACTCCTCCAGCTTACTAGCATTAACCCCCACGCCCCGCCCTCACCACAGCTCATGCATCGACATCCTTTCCAACCCTCACCTGCCTGCTAGTGAAAAGCTGTGGAGTAGACAGCTTTACAGCCCATTTGGAAGGTTTATAACTTGCTGTTGATGTTTTTACAGGGGTGGGCAAAAGTAGGCTTACAGTTGTTCCTATGGAAAATAATACGATAATTAATAAATGGCAATACAGGAATAAACTCTGTGTTTGCATACTCACAACTGTACACCTACTTTTACCCCACCCTGTATATCTAATGTGATATTACAGTTGCTTGGGGGCCATTCTGACATCTTCCCAAACAACTGCACTCACAGAGAATCGGAAGGTCCAAGGATGCCCGGAGCTCCACGAGCAATGATGTCATCTGCTATTTGTGAGTTGCACACCCAAGGGAGCATGCGCCAGTGTTTCCCGAGATGGGATTTAGCATAATCTTGGGTTTATTGGTATGAATTTTGGAGGAAATGCGAAATTTAAAAACTGGAACTTTCTTTGTATGTGTATATATTTGTGTTTGTACACATTTTATGTGGAGGACTGGTAAGATGAACCCAATATTAATTGCATTTTCCCCCGAGTGGAAAACATTTAGAAACTCTGGGCTGTAGAAGGAGGTATATGATGTGTATGTATGTAGCATGCAGTGGCATGAGACATACTGCATAAAAGGATTCTGTCAGGATTGTAATAGTTTTTGAGAACTCAGCTAACAGATCTTTCAAAGTCATGCTAATCAAGGACCAAGGCAAATTTATGGAAATTTAAATTATATGTCAGGTCACAGCTTGTTAATATCATCAGAATACTTTACAGCTAGTATGTTACATGGATTGACCTCAGGGAGGGTGGGAAGAGTGGGCAAAAAAATAAATAAATAAATAAAACACCTGCTAGCTGAAGTACAAACACTGTATTTGATTAAAATTGTTAAAGATTGGGACAGTTGAAGAATTATCTCATCTTTCCCATTCTAACATTTCTGAAAGAGAAACATGCCCAAACCAATCACAAAGCATTATTCAAGCCATCTAATCCAATATAAAAAGGTGAAGTGCCGTCTCTGTGTTGGGAATTGGAAGGTGGGCTGGGGCTTGAGGTTTCCCAAGAGTTCTGCTTTGTAAGATGTGCTGGGAAAGGGGCCGAGGATTGTACCGTGATTCATCCATTTTATTTCAAAGACAACTTCTTAAAAACTACCATTTACAAGACATGGAAACATCCATGTATTTTTTCTTAAGCAATTCATATTTAAGACATCCCTTGGCTTTGATCCACAATGTTTTCCAGATTTGTTTTTTTCTTTTAGTGATTGCTTTAGCAAATGTAGACATACAGCCAGCCCATCCTAACTCTAAATGACGAATTCTGCCCCAACATCTTCACTCAGCAACAAAAAATGGGATTAATTTATGCTCTGAAATGTGGCTCTTCTGTCCAAAAATTAGCGTATTTCTTATGGAAATCAGGAAGCATGTTTTCCTAGCATTTTCCCCCTTCTGCCTATGAGAACTACCTTATTTACATTGTTGGTTCCAGGTCTTTGTTGAAATGAGTTACATTCTATGGGGCTGGGGAGGAGGAGTAGCATGGACGTGTTCAGTGGTTCAGTAAATTATAGCATTTTCATGGGATTATAGATTCACATAACAGAGATAACTACTATTACCCATAAGCTTCGATTGGCTTTGAAAAAGGGAAAAAATCAGCCTTTATCAGTTACTTGGGTGGAGCTTGTGTCTAAAACCCAAAATCCAAGACCTACGTTCCTTGGAACCTGTATTTCAACTTTTAAAGAATCTAGGGGGTGGATGCCCAGTAAAGAAATGATCATTTATTAATTTGTTAAATATTGGATTTGGTTCCCCAACCTGGACAAACTCTGAACTGTTGAATAGGTTTGATAGCTATTGGATAAGAGTATATAATTTAATGCGGCCTGTTCAAATCACCCTATGTGTTGCAAAAAAAATATTCCTGAAGGCACTGGCAAAAGTAATGCTTTACAGATGGAGTGAGGAAGTGGTCTTAGTTCATAAAAATGGCTAAAATGATGCAAGGTTTGGTGACCACAGGCATATACACATAAGGACGATAGAGAAAGATTTGTTGTAAGATATGTATTGAGAGAGCATTTCTTCCCCTGATGATTGACAAGTGAGAAAGCTGTAGAGAAATATGTGTGTTAAAATTCATGGGTCTACTTTATCTTGATAGTCTCAGGTTAATATGTACTATCAGGTACCAGTGGGTCTGCAAATCCATGATAATCTTGCATTTATGAGAAAGCTACATTTTAAAATGATCAAGTGAAACAGTGACACTTAATATCCAAAAGCAACCAAAACTTCCTACTTATTTTCTTTAGGGCATATATGGCCCTGCCGTGAGTTTGTTTTCACTTGATAGTTGTATTTTCGTGCTCTTGCCTTCAGAGACAATGCCGTTATTGTTCATTATTAGCTACACATTTCTTTTGGATGCCAGAGTACTTTCTATGAATAGGTTCTCTACCTTTTGAATCTTTCACAATAAATGTTCCCTTACTATTCTGAAGCTAATGTTGAATTTCAAGCTAACTGTGGGTGAACAGAGGATTAACGGAGAGGGGCGATTATACCCAAAAGATTTTCCAGACTACTGAGAAGGCCCAGGAGTTAGATGGTCTATGACGTGACTGTTTCAGGTGAATTAAAGGATCTACTGAATTTACTTCTATAGGGAAAGTTAGGGCAAAGAACCTAGCATTCCCTCGGTGAAAAATACTGTCTCCCTTAATGTGGAAAACTACAGGTAAGGGACAGAGGTGCTGGCTGCTGCCACTTGGAGGGAATGAAGAAGTGGAGTCTGGCTAGAGCTCTTTGGAAGTGGGCCTTGGAGAAAGCTCCTTAGGCTGTTTACACTGCTAACCATGGAGCAAATGCATTTCCTTCTTGAGTAATTAAGAGTCTACTTTCTTCTTAATGCTTGGGTTATAGGGAGAAATTTTTGCTTTGCAAAAATGTTTGCTTTTGAATAAAGGTAATTGGCATGTTATACTGAATAATGCCAAATTGCTTGGTACTTTGCAAGCTCGCCTCATTTTTAATGTTTCCTATTCAGTGAGGATTAACTTTAAACACCAATTTAAATTTAAGTTCCAAAGTGATTTCATGTGGTGCTATTGGTGTGTATTGTGCATGGAACCTATATCTTGTACATTTGAGTGTCATTTATGAAAGGCGCAAATGCCTCATTAGGGGAGAAATTCATAGCTTTCATTTTGTTAAGTGGGACTCAGACCTGGAGCAGTAAGTCACAAATAAAAATAAAAGGATACAATTGTGTTAATAGCTAACGGCAAAGGCTTTCCTCTGAGAGAGGTAATTTACTTGAGCACAAAGTTAAAGGAGCGAGTAATGATGGTTCGCCAAGGAGGGTAGCTGAACAAGGAGCCCAAGATGGTACCGGCCAGCCTCTTTTCATGCTCTCGTGATGGAGAAGCTGGGCTGGAAGCCCTGTTGGGCGACACGGTGCAGTTTATTCTAGCACTGGGGACATGGAGCCGTACGTAAGGGAAAATGGTCACTAATCTGGCTCATGACGAAAGTAAGTGAAATTAGGACACATGGACAAAAACTATGAGGGGTGGAAATGGGAGGAAGGTGGGGAGGGCTGGGGTGGTGGGCTGGGGGGCGGGGTAAAAGACAGAAAACTGTACAATATCAACAATTAAAAAAATACTGATTAAAAAATTTAAAAAATAATAACCATAAAAAAATAAAAAGTATAGTAAATTAAAAAAAAAAAAAAGAAATTCTGTTTAGTCCCTGTGTTTTAATCAATAAAAGCCTGGAATTGGAAATGTAGAGTTTCAGGTGTAGGACAATCTGAATTTAGTACCATTTTTCAATGAATACTGACTTCTCTCTCTAGACTCATAAACTCAACAAAGATTTAAAAATTCTACTCATTTTAATGAATTACACAGCCCCCTAACCACATACACAAAATGTTGTATCAATATATAGAAATAGATACAAGCATTTCTCCAGAAACATGGGATATAGAATTCAGTTAGTAGAAATCTTACATGAATTGTGAGTATTTTATACTTTGGCTTCAGGGAATATTTTTTATTTAATACGAGGAATACAAGGAAATACATACTAAGAACTCCAAGTGTTTTGAACTAGCCCATTCATTCCAAACTAAGTCGTTATACTGTGCAAGGGCTTTTACTAGGCATTACAATGAATACAACATTAAATTTAGTATGAGAGAAGAAGTGTATATACATAGCCATAATATAACGAATCATGATGAAAATATCATAGGAGAAAAACAGGGAAAGTGGCAATTTAGACCTTGAAAGATGTGGGTGACGTTCTAACCGTGCAGGCCGAGCAAAGGAGTTCAGGAGGCAGAACCCGCATGAGCAAAGAGAGAGGCGGGGAAATCTTCAGCTTTCTTAAGGAACAGCACTAGCGCAGTTTACCTCAAGTATAGGGTCCTGACAATAAATGATGTTTGGAAGATGACACTGAAAAAGTTAGTTGGTGTAACTTTTCAAAGGCCTTGAATACCAACTTAAGTAGACTTTTTAACATCCAGAGGGCAAGTGGCTGAGCTCTTTGAGCAGGAGTTAAAATTTCATTCATGTTCTGTGGAAGTAAATCTGATGGAACTTTTTAAAAAAGATTTTATTGATTTATTAACAGAGGAAAAGGGAAGGTGAGAGGGAGAGAAAAGTCAATGTGGCTGTCTCTTGCCTGACCCACAACCCAGGTATGTTCCCTGACTGGGAATTGAACCGGTGACTCTCTAGGTTCACAGGCTGGCTCTCAATCCCCTGAGCCACACCAGCCAGGGTGGATTGGATGTCTTATATACGTGTGTTAGTCGAGTTGGTTAAGAAACGAGTAAGAACTTCAACAGGGAAGGCAAAATGAAAAGAAAGAATATGACTGAGGGACTTTGTGATCTAAGAATCTATAGAACCTGGCAACAGATTGGAAGTCAATAAAAAAGGTAGATAAGGAATGGCCAGAAGGAGACTGAGGTTGAAAAGGGGGAGTTTAGGTTTTAGGATACTGGATGTGAAGCAGCTTCTGAAGGATGTTTGTGCATTCAATCACATAGCCTAAGGGGAAGGGCACTGGCATGGAGGGCAAGCCCGGGCAAAGCCAGGGACCAAGGAGGTGGTTGCCCCCACCATTCGAAATACACACTTAATAATGGAAAATGCCAAAATGAAACATTTTGTGATTACTCTCAAATTTGTGAGAATCTCAACATGAAATGCTGCATTAAGTACACCTACATGCATTGAATACAATTAAGAACAGGATTTTTTTGTTGCTAAATTTTATTAAGAAATGTAGACTAGGGATAAATATAATCATTGGTCATCAGCTGTATGTAGTTCATAGTAGGGTCGCTGTTGGCCTGATGAGGAATCTGAATCCGTGGTTACAAAAGTGTGACCCTTCAGTGGGCGGAAGCATGGACTCTCCTCGCAGGCTGCAGAGCGACACATGGACCTGATGTTAGGGCTCAGCTGCAGACTCACCATGTAGGGAAAGAAAGCAGATTGGCAAGTGGGTGGGTGTGTAGAACTGCATAAATACAAACTTATTTTAAAGGCAGCCTTCATAAGATGCCATTCATCATCTTAGAAGTTTATAAAGTAAATGAGGGAAAATGATGTTTTGGTGTAGTGGAGAAAGCTGAAAGTTTTACAATTCCAGATGCAAGGAAGGATGACTTTCCTGTGTACTGGTTAAGCGACCTTGGTCAAGTTCTCCAACCTTGTTGAGCTTTAGCATTTCACCTGTGCAGTGAGGTTTAGATCTACCTTATCTCTTACTATATGTAAAGCATGAGACCCATAATAGGCACTCAAAGGCAACTGCTATTAGGATTTTCTAGCCTGTTACTAGGAGGTAGAGACCGAAGCGGACTTGAAGTTTGCCTCTGTCCTTGGTGTCCAGCAGCCCGTCTGTGATGTCATATTGCTTACACTACTGCAAAGCAGCAAAAGCTGCCTGAACCTGAAGTTCAACCAGGGCCTGATTCAACAGCAAACTCAGTGTCCTCTGGGGCAGTATGAAATTAAATGAGGACCTCAAAACCAATGAAATGTTTCTTTATTGAAGTGGATATTCAAACACATACCGAAATCAGTACTGTATGTGGAGTCACCAAAACCCTCATTAGATACTGTTTCCTCTTTACTTCTTGTTGGTACAAAATTGTCACTTATCTGCAGCATTCACAAAGGGGGCTGATAATACAGGGAAGCCACAGTCAGAGAGGCAGCAAAGCAGGGTGATTTACAAGCTAGGAGAAAGAGGTCAAGATCTGCCTTCTTTGGGGGACACTGGGTTAGAGGTCAAAGGAGGTTCTACTGGTGGCCAGTGGATGAATTAGGACAGGGGTGTCAAACTCATTTTCACCAGGGTCCACATCAGCCTCGCGGTTTCCTTCAAAGGGCTGAATGTAGAGCTCCTTGCCCCTAGTTAAGGAGCGGTGACATTTATACAGTCCTGAAAGTACAATCGGCCATTTGAAGGCAACCACAAGGCTGATGTGGCCCCTGGTGAAAATGAGTTTGACAGCCCTGAGTTAGGACTTCGATGTCATGGTGTTTCGGGAGATACCTTCTTTTCCTTCTAAACTCAGCCTTTGTGTCTTCTTTCCTTCTACCCTTGAGAAGAATGGCTGTTTCTAGGTGTGAACTGGCCCGATAACAATGCTAATAGTGATCACGGGTAATTTAAGAATACAATACTACTTACAAAGCCCTTCTCACCTTACTCAGTGCAGAGCTGCCCCCAAGAAGCTGCTCGGATGCAGTACAGAGAACATGAGAACATTAGACCTATATAAGAACTCTTGCGATCCGATGTGCCATTTATTTCTGGGTGAAATTTCTTCGCCTGGACGACAGCGATCATGCGCTGGCCTCCCAAATCCCATCCCTGCGAGGTTTCGGTGTGCTGCTGTCTGTGTTTTGTAAACTGTAAAATACCGTGCAAATGTATAAAATACGGATGTCTTCCTCACCCAGGATACCAAGATTTCATGTTCCCCTCTGTGTCTTCTCTCGTCTGTGTCCTTCAAATGTGGCTTTTCCCACTGAGTTGAACACTTCCTGCCCATTTCCTGCCTCTCCTTGTTGCAGAGAGAATTGGCACCCTGGACCCTGCCCCCTCTGCCAGCTGGCAAAGTCCTTAGAACGCAGATGCTCCATTTCTGACATCGCCACCAAAACCTCTCTTGGTTGTCTGGGAAAAGCCTCCCCTGCCCCTTCCGAGCAAGGGAGCTGACCCCTTTCCCTCCCCTGGGCCTCTGACCCTCCCACCCCTCCTCCCTCTGGAGCTGACAGTCCAGTCCCTCCCCCCACCACACGTGTGTCTGCAGGAACACCCTCTCATTTCCTCCCTCTCCCCTTTTCTCTCCATCTGACCCTCAGGAGTTTTGTAAATGACTTACTCAGAGGCCAAGAGAAAGCAAATGAGTGGACAAGGAGGGTCCAGTGAATGTGTGGTTTAATTTCAAATGAATTTGCGGCCTCCCCAGGGATGTTTTGATGGGCACCGGTTCTGGTTTCCGTGGTGAATTCTCAGAAAGCCTGTCTGATTCCTTTTCTTTTTCTCTGTAGATGAGTCTTCCCCTCCGAGACCCACTGTCGTGTTTCAGCCTCTGACCCTCGTCTCCGCAGACTTACGTCTATTTGCTAAATGGCATTGAATATAGTGACTAGTGATACAGGTTCTTAATTGGCTATTTAGAATTTAGGAAAATGGTGGTTTTTATTTTGTTAGTTTTAGCAATCTGAAACAGCATCCCAGTTTTCCATCAGTGATTTTGTGTTTTTAGATGTCCCTGGTAAAAGGGAGAGGGGCTATTTATTTACTATTAGTGTTTCCCACAGTGTAGCATTTTTGGAAACATAAGAATTTAAGGTCCCGAGGGAGCATTTAGATGGCTTTTCATTCTGGTGAGAGTCAGATAAAAAAATTGCAGTCTCTTTATTTTTGGGGTCCAGACCTCTAGAGGATGGGTCATTCCAGAGTTGAGTAAAATTCCTTCAACCAACTTCCCCTCCACCGCTTCTGCAGAAAACACCTGGGCGTGGCCTGACCCAGAGCAAGGTCTCCGTGGCCGCAACCTGCCTGGCATGTACCCTTGCCGATGTTGATCCCCAAGGGCCTTGATCCCAGGGTCGGGGGTAAGGAAGGGGAAGCCAGGGGGGCCCCCCAAAGTCCCAACCGTCAGTCTCAATTTTAGTCTCCCCAGGGCGGTTCGTAACCACAGCTTGCCTTCCAGGTTTCTTGTTGGGAAGCAACTGAGAGAGAATCTGTCAGTACTTCTACCCAAAGGAGCACTCCCCTCTCACCAAACAAAGGGAATGCAATAATGCCTGGCAGCCTTGGCTATTCTGTCCTCTTTTACACCCATGGGAATGTCAGCAGAGAGAGTGGACTTCCTGAATACTGAGCCTGGCTGATGTCTCTCTGAGATGCTCATCTGGGGCTCCGGGCTGTGTGTGCCGCCCCGTTCCTCATTTCACTGGTTTTCCCACTGCCAATGGACTTGATCGTTGTCCTGCTCCAACGCCACAGTGAGAAGGACCTGTGTGCCCCAAGTCAGTGCCGTATGTCACCACAGGGGGAGAAAAACAGGCCCCACTCAAACTCGCTTTCATCCCATCCACCTGCTCGCAGATAAACACGTGTGGCAAAGCAATGTTTAGAAGGAAATAGAGGAGATTAATAAGAAGTGATTAGGCACCAACAGTGATTTGAGAAGTTAAATGGCAATTTTAAATGGCAACAGGGCAGGAACTTAAGCCTGGGCTTCTTCTAGTCCATTTTCTCTCTCTGACAAATAACGGACAAATAGTGACATAGCAAGGCTTCTTCCTTTTGAAGTGTTCAGATATGACAGTCGTGCAGATCGGCCCGTTTCTTGGTAAGTCACAGTAACAGGCTTTGTAACCATCAAACCTGTTGGCCGGGCCTCGGGACGAGTCATCACCAGTCAATCAGGACGGTGTCACAGCAGCTGAGGAGCTTCAAGTATCATCATAGCATCATTGATAACAGCAGAATATTCAAAACAGCTAAATATTTATCAATATAGAGAAGTTATGTAAATTACAAGGAAAGATTTTACCACCATTAAAAAATAATATTCTAAGGGGATAATTGTTGATGAAGAGATGTTCATATATGTTATTTCATGAAAAAGGAAAATCGTGCAATATTGAGTATTCTGTGATTGTGTTTTTATCAAAACAAAAACGAATATGTACATAGGAAAAGTGTTTGGAAATTGTGTTAACAGTGGTTAACGTTTGGTGGTGTTATAATGGATAGTTTCTTCTTTCATTCACTTATGTATCTTATAATGAACTTGCATTGCTACTGTAATTTTCTAAATTATTTGAAACTTAGCAACATATAGTAGAGAAACCAATACCCCATCAGCAACCAGGAACAAGACAGCAAGACGCCTATGGTGGGGAAAGGATGCAGATAGGACACATCTGGTAGCGACACAGCTCAGAAGGCCACTCCGCTGCTAGTGCCGATTGCTGCACTGCTCTGGAAAGCCCGCCGGCTTAGAGGCCAGGTCAGTCCAAAGACTTACAAAGGCATCTCAAGACTAAGTAAAAAGCACAAGGGCACACTTCGGGCTTCTCTCTTGAGCCTGGAATTCGGTTTGTGTTGAGTGTAAGCTAGAAAAGAAACAGTGTCTCCGAATTCTGAGAGCTACGAGGCCATGGGTGTTGCTGGATTGTTTTCTTTCAATGACTGCAGGGAACAAATGCTGTTGCCAAGCTGGCACCCGTGTCAGATGAACAGAGGGGCTCCCCATTCTGTTACTTCCCTGGCAGTTGAAACATCCGTTGGCTCAGCTGTTTCATGTGTAAGTGCAAGTCCCACAGGCCGTTCTCCATAAGGCGGCAGCTACCCAACCGTAGTAAATTCGGCGTCAGGTCTGGATCCAGAGCACACTGTGTCCCACTTAAGAAAGTGCTCTGGGTCATGTAGCCAGCAGCCCAGAGATCCATGCAAATGCATGTGAGTCCCAGGCAAGAAAGAGAATGTTTTTCTTTGACCCATGAGCTCTGTTTCTGCCGATTCACAAGGTGATCATCCCGGTGAGAATCGGGTCCATTTCAGATAACTTTGTTCCACTTTCTCAGTGGGGGGCCTGAGCATTGACATATCTATGAAGCTACAGAGGTGATTTTAATGTGCAACCAGTGTTGAGAAGTCTCATATGGAATGGTCAGGCTTATCAAATGTATCCAGATGTATAATAATGACGATATAAAAAGTTTCAAGTGCATAGATGGGGCTCCTACCCATGAGCAGGGGACAATGCTCCTCCCATCGATTTTTCACCAGTGAGAGCAGATCTGTGGCTCGTTCTCTTCCTTGACCTCATTGTAAGCAATGACAAACTTGCTTGAGATGGCCTCTGACCATGAAAAAAGACAAGCCAATTAATCCTTGTCGGGACTGATCCTGAACTCTATTATCCATAATACTCGTTTTTATCAACTGAGGAAACTTCCCTGATGGTCATAAGCTAGAGACCATCAAATGGGCACCTTAGCTCATGACCTGTTTACACCACTGGTGCTGGACAACACTGAAAGGGTAGCCAGACAGGGAGAGAAGGAAAGGGTGGGGTCAGACACACGATTGGATGCATACTATGCACCAGGAATTGCTTTCAACGCTAGGTATTTATTTTTACTTAATCGATAAAACAATTTAGTTTGTTTCTGTTTAGCAAATTTCACTAATTCATTTCCTACATGCAGTACTGAGATAACATTCCTTGCCGTTTTTCAGCTAAGGAAGTAACATGAGGACATTACCTTGCCAGGGTCATAAGAATTACGACATGTAAACCCTGGTCTTCCTGCTTAGAACCTGCCAAATGCTATGCAGACTGAGAAATCACACCTCCCCAGCACCATCCTGAGAGGGCAGTCCCTGCAGACCAGCAGGGGTGGGGGGCGGTGCTGGAGGGGAGGCGACCTGAGAAGTCAAATCGTCGCTCTTTGTCAGCCACACAACCACCTCTAGTGTTTCTGGCTCGTTTCTTTTATTTCTCTCCTCCTGTTTCACTCGTTGTATAGAGAGGATGGTGGCTGAAAGGATAGTGCTTAACAGAGATAAAATCTTATTTATACAAATAACTTTTTTCTCTTTTTAGTGAAATATCAGGCTCCAGAAAAAGCTAATGTGTTCATCAGGTATTTCTTTTCACAAATTCTCATTGCTGACTCTATGTTCCAGGCTGTGTAGGTACTTGAAAAGGTGTTGCATTGCCTGTTATCTTTTGATGTGGTCTCGATTTGTAATCCATGGCTTTCAAATGTCTATCATTGTGTTCTAATGACCTTACATTTGCAATGGGTTACCTGGATAGAATGGTGTTATTGTTGTTATGATGATTATTGGCAACAGAACTTAAGTCTGGGCTATAAGTGGTTTGCAGACGATCCATAGCTTTATGTAACCTTGGAGAGAGGTTCATTCATTCATGAGTGAACAGCTGACATGTACTGGGAAGGTGATGCCTCTCAAGTTGCTTCCTGATTAACAAATGCCGTGTCTGTGAACTAAGGATCTAAAGCAGAGGGGCCTTAGTGCAGAAGAACGCACATTTGCTCCCAATTACATGTTTCTCACATTTTCCCTTCAAAACCAATTGCTTTAAAAACATTTTATCTAAGGTTTTTGTTTTTTCTAACAGAGATGCATTCCTTTAAGAGTCTTTTCAACAAAACATCTAAGGTTTCAGGAAGTAGCATCTTTCTCCTATTTCAACCCTTGCCCATTTCCATGATGTGGAAAGGAAATGCATAGCCAGGTCCTTTTTTTTTTTCCTAGTGAAAAACAGTAGGAAATAGGCAGAATTTATAGAGCAATACAGTTATCAGGGTCTGTTTAAAAGGCAGCGTGTGCTCATGCTTCGTGAACACTGTTAGTAAAGGTGAGTAGTCCTCTCCCTCATCTGCTCTCCTTTGAAACAGGCCTTTCACTCACGGAGGCTCCTGTGTAAGCTGCAATCCACTTTTATAAAGCCTTTGGATAAAGCCTTGAATTCTACATCTCTAATCTTCCCAATGTCTTAATGTTGTGTTCTCATCACACTGATAAGAAGCAGACATTTCTGGAAAACTGAACAATTTTCGGTTTCCCTTTTGTTTCTCTTCCCTTCACAGCCTTCCTTCTCTCAGGGCAGTAAATAGATCAGAAACCGTAGGGAGCCTAAGTCAAGCTCTGTTCTCTCCTCCTCTGACTCACACGCTCTGACCCACGTGGGTGGCATTTCCCATTAGGGTTTGGACAGACTTACGAAACAGCACACATGGGGCAGAGCCAGTGGATTTGACTTGACAAATTGGGAAGAATGTGGCCTCTCCAGTTTGTGTCAGTTATAAAAATCTAGGTTAGCACAGGCCATTGTCATCAGACAGGCCTGGACTTAGTTCTGCACCGGTATGTTGATAGGCATTTTGTGGTTTGATGAATAGCAAGGCTAGATCAGATTTAAGATCTGATTTACCTAATACTGGAAAGAATTCAGCCAGCCAGGAGATTCAGCAGGACTTTTTGTGTTATCAAGATTTGAACAGTTGATTTTGATTTCTTCAGTAAGCTGTTCCTACTTCTTATATGAGTCAGCTCAAAAGTTTTTTTCTTTTTTTTTTTTCTTTTTTTTGTTTTTTTATTGTTATTGTGGTTGCTCTCTCCTCAGAGGTAAGGAGATTAATGGTCGTTCTATAAAGCATTGTCTAGTCAGTCCCTGTGTTCTAGACCTCAGTGATCTTTTGAAGCTATTCTCTTTAGGAGGGTTAGTTTGTTTAGGCAGACAGGAGATTATACCAGGGAGTTTGAGGTTTCACACCCTGCTGGGAAACTGTGGAGAGGAAGAGAGACCTTAGCTCTTCAGTTCCAGAATCCCTTCTTTCAGTATCCATTTCCTCTCTGGGACTGGGGTAGAGTTCTTGGCACAAAAGACGCTAACCATTTTCTTTCTGGAAATCTCTGTGTAAATGACAGCTTCTATGGCCTTCAACTCCCCTACTGCCAGCTAATGGGTAGATTGATATGTTTTTTCTCGGCAGGAATGGAAACTACTTTTTTAAAAGGAGAAGGAAAAAACATGTTGTGCTAAAGCAGTGATTACTATGGCAACAGGTACTCTATGCATGTCAGAAAAAGAAGGAAAATGCTCTCACAGTTCTCTAGAAAGGAAGAGAGCAAAAATCTGTTTGCAAACTTTTTTTCACATATCCATAAATATGTATTAGATATCCATGATATGCTCTATATAATCTTATCAAAGAGTATAGCAGAAATTTGAGGGTGAAATTGTCATTTGCTTTGTTACAACTACCTCTGTTGCAGAAAACCACAAAAAACACTGAGTATACATCCTATTTTATTTATTTTTAAAATTATTTATTGTTGTTCAATTGCAGTTGTCCCAATTTTTGTATCTTAGTTAAATTTTACTGCCTTGATAAGTCCACGTTAAGAAAAGCAAACGTCTCATTAGTTTAGTGGACGTGAACATGTAAAAGGGAACAAACTACTGCCCCTTGGCGTGGCATCTTTCTCCTCCCCCATACCCCCTGCCCCTCAGAATGCAGGGATTTGCATAACATGTTGCATCTTCATTGGGTGTCTAGTTCTTAACATTTAATGCAGGGTTACTCAGCCTGAGCACCGTTGACGTTTTAGCTCAAATAGTTCTTTGTTGTGGGGCTCTCTTGTGCATTATAGGATATTTAGCAGCGGTCCTGGGCCCTACTCACTGGATGCCAATAGTGTCCCCCAAATTATGACAACTAGAAGTATCCATAGACATTGACCCATGTCACCTAGAGGGCACATGGCCACTGGTGTACCACCACTGGTGTACCACCACTGGTTTAAAAATAACCTAGTTGTGTTCTCAGAGCTTGTGATGCCTGAAGTAATGCACTGCCACACCAAGGGTGAGATGCATAAGTGCAGACACAGGCCTTTTCAGCCTTTTGGTTGACAGGATGAGTTAGGTGATGACAATCAGTGAATTCAGCCTACTTGTCATACGTCAGTTCTTTGTCTGATGACAGCCCATGAAATGAATAAAACCACTGATTTTTGTAGCTGTGGTATTTAACCGTTACAAGGTGGATTTTGACAAATCAAAGAACACAAAGATAATATTTCAAATCTTTATCCCTTTCCATTCAAAAGTTATTTCCCAATTGTTTTTGCCGGGAGCATCTTTGTATGTGTTTATGTGTAATTGGAAAGGGTTTACATAAATTAGAGTAATACCCAGAATTAAGACTTCACAATGGAAATGAGAAAATAACATCATAATATTTTATTGTAGTTGGGACTGCAGATTGATTTTATGGACTGAAAACCATTGAGCTAAAAGAGGACAGATAAACATTTGGAGCATGGAAATCCTTCCTTTGGTCCCATAAATGTCTTCTCACAAATTTTATTTGTGATATTTTGTTACATTTTACTGCTAAAATGGCCACAAGGAGAGGCTGGTAGGTTTCCTAATGTGTATGCTCAGAAAATTGACCCAGAGAACAATAGAATATTCTTAGAGTGTGTTGGGATTTCCCCGCTAAGTAAGACCAAACTGTGAGGGTGGAGTGGTGTTCTAATCATCACACTTTCTGAGTTTTCAGAAGGAGTAGAGGTGATGCTAATGTTTGTGTTTGAGATGTGATTTTGTTCTTGACATTTTGTAATTCTTGAAAAGGAAGTATCAAATGTTGTGCCAGATTAGACAGCATACGTATCTTCTTTAATTTGAATGAGTGTGTACGCCCGGGCTAAAGATGAAAACCTGCAAGTTAGCACTAGCACTGATCTGACAATATGCTTTTTGTACTCCTGTTTTGCCTACTGAGTCATGTCAGCAAAAGTGTATGCATTTATGAGTTTACTCTAATCTTTGGGCTTCTCACCAGACATATACAGTAAGTATTTAACTGCATGTAAGGTAAGAATAAGTGAATCCAGAGGTGAATGGTATAATCTGCCTCAATGTTTGCAAACATTGATGGCAAAACCCTTCCTTTGCTGTATAAATCGTAGCCATGATGCTTTTCTTGTCCTCTTGCTTGTTTTATCCTTTTCTCTAATATTTTGAGCATCAGCACTTCAGTACCAATAAACAAGGATGAATGTGAAGGAGGTAGACAGGGTAGACAAAATCTTGAAAAGTTTTGGAAGTTTCAAAGATGTGTTAGCATAGAGCAAATTCCATAGCTTTTTAGCAGTTAGTACTTACCTACAACAACGGATGCCAGCTTTTTATGTCATGGTATCCAGGATACAACATAGTGTTACTTAGATGCACGGAGTGATTTTATTGTGCCCACATCCATCAGTAAATAAGCCTAAACACTCATATGTCCTAAATTTATCAAGGCATTTCTTTTTCTTTCTTGCAAATCTTTACTAATAGTGAGGTTTCTAGCTGTTTTGTTCTATTTAGATATTCTAACGAGATATTAGTTCTATCTAGATATTAGATACCTGTTCTATTTAGATATTTTACTGTTAATATCCAGTTGCAAGGGGTAGATAAAATGACCTCTTGCAATGTTCTCGAATCTGAAATTCTCTGATAAAAGATCTTTAGACGCATGGGTTTATATTTTAGAGACAACAAGCAGCGGTTTACTGTCTCCACTTGAGGACTGAACGAGAAGAAACGGTGCTGAACTGGATCAGGGATAATGTAGTCCAGCGCGGTGTAAGACCATCCCAGCGGTAGGGGCATTCGGTCACTGGGATGATATTGGCCGTGGTGGAGGCCAGTGACGGGAGGCTGAGGGCGCTGTCTGAACACGGAGAGGCCTGGCTCTGTCCTTGTGTCGGGTGGATAAACCTTTCTGCCCACCTGGCTTCACTTCATCAGCCCACAGCTGGTGCCGGTGCCCCTGCGTTCCCTCTAAAGTTCGGTAATTCTAGAGCCTGGGACTCGGAGTGCCATTGTGTGGAGGTGGGATGACTGCCGCATGGCTTGGTGCCTCTAGTCCCAGAAGACATTGGAGTGTAGTCTGGGGAAGAAAGAACATGAAAGACATAATGTTCTCATAAGTCTTGGGATGTTCACAGGAGAAGGTTTTGAGGTTAGCATCAAATTCTGAATGGATCTAGGACTACCGCACACCGAGTGTGGGGAGAGAAGGTCGGCTGTAAGCTCCAGGTTTAACCATCAGCCAGAACAATTAGATTTTCTTAAAATAGGCAATTGGAGCTTTCAGAAAGGGTTTCTTTCAAAAGGATGTGTATTCCTATTTATTCAAATACCTGTATGACACACCAGCATCACCTTCCCATTCTGAATAATAAACAAACAACTGTTCCTCAAAGCAGCCTGTCCCCAAAAGTGGAGTTATTTAAATGTAATATTATATATGTGTTATATTTAAAAACATATCTTATAATATATCTACATATATTGTAAAGCTACTAAGGACTCTTGACAGGAAGGATTAGTAGAGGAGCACTCTAAAGAATCACATTTTTTAAGTTAGAAAAAACAACAGGAAGTAAAAACAGCTTTTGTAAAATGGTCTGTCTTGTCAATAATCTGTCTAGAAACAGTTGCATAGCTTGCTAGATGTGCCTCAAGATAAATCCACAGCAGCATTTGGTGGCTTCCAAATTTACTGTTTGTCCCTTCAGGCAGTTGCCTGCCAGAGAACAGAAATGCTAAGATAAAACATCCATCAAATTGGTTGGAGGTCTTTAAGAAATTTACTTCTCACTTTCTTTTTTTAAAATATATTTTATTGATTATGCTATTACAGTTGTCCCTTCCCCCCTTCACTCCCCTCTGCCCTGCACACCCCCTCCCACCCACATTCCCCCCTTTAGTTTATGTCCATGGGTCGTACATATAAGTTCTTTGGCTTCTACATTTCCTATACTATTCTTACCCTCCTCTTTTCTATTTTCTACCTACCATCTATGCTACTTATTCTCTGTACCTTTTCCCCCCTCTCACTCCCCTGTTGATAACCCTCCACGTGATCTCCATTTCTGTGTTTCTGTTCCTGTTCTAGCTATTTGCTTAGTTTGCTTTTGTTTTTGTTTTAGGTTGTGGTTGTTAATGATTGTGAGTTTGCTGTCATTTTACTGGTCATATTTTTTGTCTTCTTTTTCTTAGATAAATCCCTTTAACATTTCATATAATAAGGGCTGGGTGATAATTAACTCCTTGAACTTGACCTTATCTAGGAAGCACTTTTATCTGCCCTTCCATTCTAAATGAAAGCTTTGCTGGATAGAGCAATCTTGGATGTAGGTCCTTGCCTTTCAAGACTTGGAATACTTCTTTCTAACCCCTTCTTTCCTGTAAGGTCTCTTTTGAGAAATCAGCTGACAGTCTTATGGGAACTCTTTTGTAGGTAACTGCCCCCTTTTCTCTTGCTGCTTCTAGGATTCTCTCCTTCATTTTAATCTTGGGTAATGTAATTATGATGTGCCTTGGTGTGTTCCTCCTTGGATCCAACTTCTTTGAGATTCTCTGAGCTTCCTGAAAGTCTATTTCCTTTGCCAGATTGGGGAAATTCTTCTTTATTATTTGTTCAAATAACATTTCCACTTGTTGCTCTTCCTTTTCCCCTTCTGGTACCCCTATAATTCGGATGTTGGGATGTTTAAAGATGTCCTGGAGGTTTCTAAGCCTCTCCTCATTTTTTTTTTTTTTTTTGAATTCTTGTTTCTTCATTGTTTTCTGGTTGGATATTTCTTTCTTCCTTCTGGTCCACACCATTGATTTGAGTCCCAGTTTCCTTCCCATCACTGTTGGTTCCCTGTACATTTCTTTCATTTCACTTAGCATAGCCTTCATTTTCTTCATCTAATTTGTGGCCAAATTCAACCATTTCTGTGAGCATCCTGATTACCAGTGTTTTGAACTGTGCATTTGATAGGTTGGCTATCTCTTCATCACTTAGTTGTATTTTTTTTCTGGAGCTTTGTTCTTTCATTTGGGCCTTTTTTTTTTTTTTTTTTTTGGTCTCAGTGCACCTGTTACATAGTGAGGGGTGGAGCCTTAGGTGTTCACCAGGGCGGGGCAACCCAGTTGCTGGGTTGTGATGCTGTCTATGGGGAAGGGGTTGGGAGGGAACAATGGCCCTTGCTGTGCTCTCTGCTGGTTTTCAGCCACTTCCCCCACTTCCCACAAGCAAAGTGGGCCCTTCTGGTGCTGATTTCTGGGTGGGTGGGTTTGTGTACATTCTAGGACCCTGTGGGTCTTTCCAACGAACTCTCCTGTGAGGCTGGGAGTCTCTACCAGCACCTCAACCCCCACAGGTATTTTCAATCAATAGTTTGAGGCTTTATTTCCCCGCCCTGGGACCCCAGGTTGAGCAGTCCATCCTGCTCCCCAGTTGCTTCTCTCAGTTTACCTGCATGTGAATGTGGGACCATCTGCTCCACCGCTACCACTTTGCTGCAAGTCCTGTCTGCCTGGCTGCCTGACTCCGCCCCTCCTACCAGTCTGGATGAATGTTTCTTTAACTCCTTGGTTGTTGCACTTCCATACAGTTCGATTTTCTGTCAGTTCTGATTGATTTTTGTTTTTAAATTGTAATTGTCCTTATTTAGGTTGTGTGAGGAGGCCCAGTGTGTCTACCTACACCTCCATCTTGGCTGGAAGTCTCACTTTCTTAAGAAGCTTATTTGGAATGATTTCACCAAAGTGTTCAGATTAAGAGAGATGCAGACTAAAATGTCCCTGGAATGAATGTGATGTATCACACTGTGAAAAGAATTGGTGGGTGCCTTGGTGGGCTTGTACATACGTGGCAGTGCCTTCTTCTCCGCAGCATGAGCGGTCTCTAAGGATGATGTGTGAGCAGGCACCTAGGGTGGTTTGTTAAAACACTGATTGCTGAGTCTGAATGATCCCCAGAGTTTATGACTTAGTCAGTCTGGAGTCGTGCCCCAAGAATTAGCATTCTAGCAATTCTGAGGTGACTCTGATGTTGCTGGCCCAGAGAGCATTCTTGGAGAACTACTAGGTTCATAATTATGCTCCTAGAACTACTGTACTTTGCTATGTATAATGCGTACTGTTTTTGTACAAATTTTTGAGGGAAAAATAAGGAGACCTGAAATACCTTGTGTCTATTCTTGGGTTTTGTAATTATTTGTTACATAAAATTTCTTGTACCATAATATGCTCAAAAATAAATGCTAAAATTCCTTTATAATAGAAAAAACATGTATCTAAATATAAATAAAAAATTGAATTAAAAAATTAAAACAAAAGATATTTTTCCTGAAAGTTTGGGCCAAAAGCATGGATGAGCATTATACACAGCAAAATATGGTATTTGGAATAATTAGCAGAAAATATATGAGAAATTGCCATAGCTTTTGGAACTGAGGTGAATTAGCCCCATTTAAGATAACATCTTGTTCACATTCACAATTAGAAACTTTTAAAAAAAGTGGTGAATAATTATGTTGCTAAGTCAAGAGATGGTCACAAGATGAAAGAACCTCCCCTTTAAGGAATGCCAATGAAGAAAACAGTAGAAGATTAATCTGTTACTTACACGGCATCTGAAAATGTTGAACTCTCTGGGAATACTCTTACTTTACTACAATGACTACGCTGTGTAATCCAGATCTTCCATGAAAGTGTTTCATCACTATGCCCAGCAATAAATTATGTTATATTCATATAAGGGAACATTACATAGACACTGAAAAGCATGATGAAGAGGAATTTTGAATGATGAGGGGATGTTGCTCATGACGTTGTTAACTGGTAGAATGCCCCAGTGTGTGTATGTGTGAGTGTGTGTGTGTCTATAAATTGAAGAAAGTAACCAGGTTATTAGCTATGTGTGATTTTAAGGAGACTGGCTTATTATAACAGTAATTTTCTTCTTTACACTTTACATTTCCCAAGTTTTTAAAGTTTCTATAGTAAAAATTTCTGTGAAAATAATTTCTCATAATTTGAATTCCTCTTCTTTGTTCCCCTCCACCTAGTTGGGAGACACACAGCCTGATGGGGGGTTTGGGAAAGGAACCGCACTGGGTGAATGAGGGCTATTTCAATTGGATGATGCAGAGCAATCAGTTATTTTAGATGAGGCATCAAAGTGCTTTAAGAGGTAGACTCATAATTTTTGGTAACTGATGCAGAGACTTTTGTAACCATGTTTAGTCCCAGCCATACTGTAGCAATTTCCTTTGCTAAAAACTTATACTTAATGGTAAATATTTGAAGTGTCTGTTGTATATATCAGGGTGAGAAAACCCTGGTAACTTAGGTTAGATTGTAAATAGGAAATATTGAGAATTCATGGATTAAGATTGCCCCCAAAGGGTTTAGGAATTAGATGTTCAGATTGCCCTCTTAATACACAGGGCATTCACCAGGGGGCTGGGGATAAGGAATTCAGGTCACTCTCTTGGGCAGCTTAACACAGAAAGGGAAAATCCTTGCTATGCGAGCCAATCATTGATCTCTACAAATTGTCAATATAGTCTCTGTTGAGTAAGCCTATTAACAGGATCAAATACGAAACAGGAATATTTTACATAAAACTTCAAACCATCATTGGAAAGGTTATTTACATACACATACACATACACATCAATTTAGCAAAAATATGTATGAAAATAAATATGAGTCTGTAGGATATACATAGATAAAGATAGATAGATATGATATATGAGTTTTATTCACTTTGAGTTGTCATTTGATTTGGCCCTAGCTTCTGAATAAAACGAGAAATTTAGAAAATGAAAATGTTCAACAGAACATTTTCAGAAATGGCTTTATCAGAAAGCAGTTGGTTTACCAGGAACATTAAGGAAGGTGACATGAACTACTCATGAAAGTACATGGTGTTGCTTAGGATGATTTTGTTTTGCCCACTCTTATCAGTAAATGAGCCTAAGAGTTTTAAATAGACCCTTCTTGTGGTTTAGGAACTTGAAGTCAATATTGGAAAAGAAGTTTTGCAATTTTTTCTCTATCATAGTTTTTTGCAATACTTTGGAGTGAGAGTTAAGATACTACTGAGGTAAATGTCATCTTCTATGAAGGATACAGACAGAGCATGTTATTTAACAACAAATATATATTTTATGTTTACCGGGGACGCACATATTAAAATTATCCACAAAACATTTTCAAAGGGTTTCTGTATTTTGTAGCAACTCAAGTTTAAGGTCTTTATGCATGTATTTACACTTTCAAATGGAGTGTTCTAATTACTGTCTTTAATAGCAATCCCTAAAGCAAGTTATGATGATTTTCAAGTAGCTCTACTCATCAACAACACAAACATTTATCTGGCCTAAGAGGGAACATTTTTCAGGGTGACTTTCTTTGAGAAAAGGACATGTAGTTCTCAGTCACGGTGTGGTGGTGTCAATCTGAGACGCGTCCTGGGATTGTGCTTTCATCTGTACACATACGTCAATTTGGCCAAATTGATTAATTAGTGTGAGAGAGTCCCCTAGTTAATGGCCCGTCAATCTTAACGAATTCTGAAGTATCCTAACTTAATATCCTGCTCCTAACAGTCTAGTTCAGCATAGTCAGCACAGCTCTTGTATTAGCAAAATGCAGCGATAAATTCTGTGGCGATCCCGCGTGCAGAGAAATAGCAGTGAAGGTCAGACACAACCAAACAGCAACAAGCGGCCCCTCAGTAGGTAGAGTGGCTACAAACCTGTGTATCAGATTTCAGTTCGATTTGCAAAAATGTGGGAAGTCGTATTTAAATGTTGGCCCCTTCAGCCAGTTTGTGAAAGGCTTGTTTCCTCCCACCTGGACCCCTGTGGGTGTCAACTCCATTATTTCAACTAAGACAATGTATCTAGAGAGGACACGTGTTTTTATGAACAAAAAAGTGGGGAATAACAGGTCCTTTAATTCATTAATTATTCAGTCATTGGGGAGGTACCTCAGATTTGCCGAGTGCTGTATCCCACACTCACAGGTCAACATGCTTATAACTACGAGACAATAGATTGTGCCTCAGTGGATATAAAAGCAAATAAAGTATAGTATTCATCCAATTCAAATAAATCAATCAAGAAGGACATAAAATAATTACAGTTGAGTCCCTCTAATTCTATGCCTGGTTAGCAGAAATTTTAAATAACTTTAAAGTAGATATTTTTTAATGAAAATATAAATGCACTTTTATTCACTAATATTTTAATAGAATAAAGTTTTTCTTTAAGTAAGGATCCACTAGTTGTAATTCTGTGTTTTCTTACTTGCCTAAACCATACCTATAATGTGCAATTTTCAGTTTTAGTTATTTTAGAGATAGTTGCAAGCCGATCTGACTGCAGACATCATTCATATTTTCCCCATCTTTTACAACTATCTTGTCTACATTAAATTAGATATTTTTTTAGGAAAACAGAAACTAGTATTGAGTATTTACAAAGCATTCTACATGATTTTTGTAGAAATAATGTCATTTCAAATAGTCATACTTCATTAGTTTATATGATATTTAATCAAATTATGTAATTACAGTAACAAAAGTGGCATAAACAGGTTTGGGAATAACAAACTGACCCTTGGTAACTGTGCAGTTCCACTGTCCAAGAATACCTGGGAATAGTCTACTGCGTGCAGGCAATGTGCCATGGAGAGCATCAAATTCACCATCAAGTTCACTGTCAGTCCCATCATTAAGTAGAGAGTGATTGGGAGCTTCTGTTGTCAAGTTCTACTGAGGACCTACGATGTGCCAGACTCTCTGGGAGGCCGTTGGGTTTAGCCTACCTTGATGCATTCACAGTCTAGTGAAGAAGGCAGGTGTGTAAAGAAGTAATTTCAGTATAGTATTAAGCACTACAATAGAGCATTGTGTTTCTGACATTGTGAAGGAAAATTAGACTAACTGTATGGAGATGGAGAATTTTGGAAATGCTTAAAGTGTTGTTAAACTGAAGAGGGAAAACTTAATTCTGGAAATGTGGGTTGAGGACTCACAGATTCACAGAGATGTAAGAAGAGGGAGAAACCAAGAAGTCTGTCTCCCTGAGGCCTCCGGGATACTAGGCAGCCTTTTATAATCACTTGAAAAAATATATGAAAGGAGAATTAGGGAAAGACAAGGAATGGAAAGGTTAGCTTCAGCCAGCCGTATGTGTGGGAGGATGTGATGGATTGGGGAAGGCTTCCTGGAGGAGGTGACAGTTTAAGGTTCACTGTGTAATAAACCATTTCAGGCAGGGCTGCTGTGATTGCAGAGCACAGCCAATCCTGATTCTGATGTCTGGAGCAACCACTGAGGTTGCTAACATGGATATACAACCTAGGAAATGTAGCTAGTAGGCTCAGTGGGAAATGAGCTTATAGGAAATACAGGTTTATGGCACTCTCAGATTCTGAATTTCTTTATTTGGAGAAAAACTTTACACTCAGACACCGAAAGGTCTAGAAACTCAGTGAGTCAAAGCTGAGGGAGGAAAAGAATCTAGCATGTCACAGAAAAAAAAGAGACATTTTTACTGCCCTATTTTGGGTCAGATAAGCAGGGTGATTTGTTGAAAAGTAGCACATTCCCTGAAGAAGTAGGACACCTGGTAACCTTTATTTTCATAGAAAGACCAAATTTGGCCATAGCCAGATTAGCAAGTAATTTCTGTTTTCCTGAAGTTGTCAAAAGCTGACTCAGATCCAGTGTGGACCCTCCTTACTCAGAAAATTCTATTAAGAATAATCATTGAAATTCTAATAAGCATAGCAATAAAATCATTAAGGCGCTCCTCACAGGCCACGAGTTACTCTGATTTCCTTCATTAAGATGGTGCAGCAGGCTCAAGTGCAGCTGACAGACCCACTTGTGCAGAATAATTAGTGATGACTTCAGTCAAACTTCCATGGACAAATCAGAGAATTATCTAAACATCTGTCCTACAGCCCTTGGGTTTTTTTAAAAATGTGGGCTGACACAGATCCTTCTCTTTTTCCTTATGAAACTTTTTGTGAACATTATGGAGTACCACAGCGAGAGTGAATAAGTCGCACGTCCATTGCACATCAGTGCCTACCTTCCTGACATTGTATGCAATTCCTGTCATTGATTTATTCTTTTTCAAGGGTGTTTTGTAACTAGACTGTGGAAGCAAGGGCCTAATGTCCTTGACATACACTTGAGTCTAACTCCTACTGCCTCTCAGCATGGCTCGGGGGTGCTTGACCTCTCCAAGGTTCAGTTTTGTTACATGGAAAATAAGTCCAAGAATATTTGTCTGGCTCACCTCTTAGTATTGCTATTGAAATAGAACCACAAAAATGCTTTGCAAACTGCAAAGCACTAACTAACCTAAAAGCATGAGTATGCAGTTTTGTCTGACTCTCATTGTGGACATTGCGCTGCAATTACAGAGCCACAAAGTGCTCGCGTGTGGTATCGAGCTGTGGAAACCAGATCCGAAGTGTTTCATTAGCAGTCGCATCTCAAACAACGTGAGATCTACCAGAATTCTTTCTGATACGGTTACATGGGCAAAATATTTGACTGAGTTGTTAAACTTGAATGGTGGGATGGGTTTTACATTCAATTTAACCTGAAAACCTGAGTAGATATTTTTAGAAAAAGAATCAAGTCACCTCTATTAGTTGTTGAACGCTAAAAGTTGTTGATCATCACAGAAGCTAAGTAGTCACAGAACAGTAGTTACCAACTGTGGCCCTCTGAACAGCAGCATCAGCATCACCTGGGACAGAGAGAAGAAACCCCACAGAGAGGGTCCAGCCATGCGTGTTTTAACAAGCGCTCTAAGTAGAGGAACTGCTGATATGGGAGTAAAGAGCAATCGGGGATTTAAGCGTTGGCATTTATTCATTTGCTCACTCAAAGAAGTACTGTAAATAGCATCTGTTATGAGCCAGACACTATTCTAGGAACTGGAGGTAGAGCAGTGAAAAAAGATGGACAGAGAGCCTGCCCCTCGTGTGGGCTGTACGTTCTGGTCTGGGGGCAAACAGGAAGCAAACGAACAAGTTAATAGTGTAATGTGAAGTGCTGGTAAGCGTGTGATGACAAAACAGAATAAGGGGATACAGCGTTAGAAGACTGTTATTTTAGAAAGCGTGATCAGGCGGTTAGGGGGAGGTGGAAGAGGGTATGGGAGATAAATGATGGTGGACGGAGACTGGACTTGGGTTGTGAATATGCAGTGCAATATAGTATAGAATCGTACCCCTGAAATTGATACAATTTTATTAACTAATGTCTCCCAATAAATTCAGTAAATAGTAAAAGAAAAAAAGAAAGTGTAATCAGAGAAGACTTCTCGAAGGAGGTGACATTTGAATGCAGCCTCAGTACATGGGGAGGCAAAGCCATTTTAAAGAGGGCAGTGAGGGAGCTGGGCCTGAAGAAGAATTCAACAGGAATGGGGGCAGGAGCGGGATGCCAGGCTGCCTCTGCCTCTGCCTTCAGCCTTCCTCCACATATCTGACCCATTCCTCTTTCTCTGGAAACGAGACTCTGCTGCTTCTGATTTGGTTTGAATTTAAAACTCCCAATAAAGAATGTGATTTTCCCAGACACTCCTCTGGACAAATCCCTCTCCTGGCTTCCTGCCTCATTCACAGTAAAAGCTCCCCAGACCTGGCCTCTTGCTGCCTCTCCGACCCGTTCTCCCCACCCCTTTGCCACCCAGGCCCCCTTCACTCTTTCTTTCTCTTCTACTTCAAGTCTGTCTACTCCGGCAGAGCCTTTGCGTTTGTTCTTCCTTCTGCCTGGAGAAGTTCTCTCCTAAAAATTGTCTTGACTTGCTTCCTTCTCTCTTTCAGGCCTTTACTCAAATGTCACTTTCTCCAAGAGGTCTTCCGTGAGTCTCTGGAGAAAATGTCTTTCCCTGCACTTTCCCCCTTAGCACTTGTCACCATCAAATACATATTTTGATTGTCTTGTTAGTTGCCTGTTTCCCTTTCATCAGAATTTAAGCTCTATAAGACTCTATGGGGCTTTGTCTGTTCTACTCACTACTTTATCAGCAGCTTCTAGAACAATGCCTGGCACATAGTAGGTGCTTAATAAATATTTGATGAATGAATGGATGGATGCTAAGAGGTGCAGGGTAATTTTCTACAAAGCCTGTGAATGGAAGGTGAGTTTTGGTTGGGAACCTAAGACGATGAGGTGGGTTACAGTTGGATGGCATCAAGAATGTTTCAGTTGGCTGTGGACAGTCTTAGTCTTCAGCCAAACGGCCTTCAGGAAGTCACTGAAACTTTCTGGGACTCTCCTTTGTCATAAGGAGAGGGTGGTAGAAGCAGAGCTGATTGAAGAGGCGGGGAGAGGAGTAAACAACAGCTGTGTTGCTTCCAGCTCCTACTCTCTAATGCAGCACCTAGAGCTCAAAGACCAGACACGTGGAACAGAGTGTCTCATTTTCTATCTAGAAATTTATTTAACTGTACCTGAGAATAAACAATGTGGTGTGTGTGTGTTCCAATTCATTTCAAGCTCTGTTCCAGGGCTGTTTAGTATCTGAAGTGCTCATCCCAGAGGTGGCACTTAAAGCACTTCAAATATCTTTCTCATAATTCATAGGTACTAGTTTTGTATTGGTACATAACAAATTAGCAGAAACATAGTGGCATAAAACAACATACATTTATACTTCACTGTTTCCATGTTGGTTAGAAGACCATGCAGAGTTCAGGGTCTCTGCTCAGGGTCTCACAAGCTTGGAATCAAGGCGTTAGCCAAGGTGGGGGTCTTATCTGAGGTTGGCATCTTGAAAGCTCAGTTGTTGCTGGCAGAATCAATTTCCCTGTGCAAATAGACTTTATGGTGGTTTGAGTATTCAAGGCCAACAAGGGAATCTCTTTGAGAATCTTTCAGTGAAGGCTTGGATCCTCTTTTTTTTTAAAAATATGAAAAATAGCCCTGGCTGGTGTAGCTCAGTGGATTGAGCGCGGGCCTGCGAACCGAAGGATCGCGGTTCGATTCCCAGTCAGGGCACATGCCTGGGTTGCCAGGCCATTTCCCGTCAGGGGACATACAAGAGGCAACCGCACATTGATGTTTCTCTCCCTCTCTCCCTCCCTTCCCCTCTAAAGATAAATAAATAAAATCTAAAAGGAAAAAAAATCTTAAAAAAAAAAAAAAGATTAACTTTCCTTAAAAAAAAAAATAAAATAAAATAAAATAAAATAAAATATGAAAAATAATACTTTATTTATGGAACTACTATGTGGAATTAAAAGAAATAACTTACATAAAGAATCCTTGCCTTGAACTAAACAAATACATTCAACGAAAGGCTAATAGTATTGTTATTATTTTTAAGGTGGGAGAAGGAGGAAAAAGGTAGAAAAGGACAGAAATGTGATAGAAAGACCAGATATTCATGATACACTCAAAATTCTTGAGGCATAAGAAGCAGGACTCCACTCTAAGAAGATAAGCAACCCAATTAAGAAATGGGCAAAGGACTTGGGCAGACACCTCTCCAAGGAGGACTTACAGAGGATCCAGAGACACATGAAAAGATGCTCGATATCTCTAGCTATCAGAGAGATGCAAATTAAAACCACAATGAGAACCACTTGACACCAGTCAGAATGGCCCTCATAAACAAAGCAACAAACAGCAAGTGTTGGAGAAAAGGGGACCCTAGTGCACTGTTGGTGGGAGTGCAGACTGGTACAACCACTATGGAAAACAGTATGGAATTTTCTAAAAAAACTAAAAATGGATATACCTTTTGACCCAGCAATTCCACTGCTAGGACTATATCCTAATAACCCTGAAACACCAATCCAAAAGAACCTATGCACCCCTATGTTCATAGCAGCACAATTTACAATAGCCAAGTGTTGGAAGCAACCTAGATGGATCCTCTTTTAAAGAGCTTATCTGATTAGATCAGATCCACCCAAGAAAAACTCTGTTGATTGACTTTAAGTCAAATGATTAGGAACCTGTAGTACATCTGGACACTCTCTTCACCTTTGCCACATAACGTAATCTAGTCTTGGGAGTGGCATCCTAACACCTTTGCCATATACTATTGGTGAGAAGCAAGTTACAAGTACTTCTCATGCTCAAGAGAAGGGGATTATGTATGGGTCGTTGGGGGTCATCTCGGATTTCTGCCTATCATACCATAGTAGAGAGTTTGGTAATTCTCATGAGACAGAAGAAGTAACTTCCTATTTTGGAAATCAGAAGTAGCCAGAATATTTGGTTAGCGGAGAGATTTTATAGGCCCCACTGGACCTTCATTAAAGGTGTAGATGGGGGGAAAAGGCAGAAAACTGTACTTGAACAATACAATTTTTTAAAAAGGATGTACAGAAGCTATAGGTTTACAATGCCTATTTTTGTGCCTGCTTATGAATAAATGTTGAAATTTTGTAGAATTTAGTCTAACATTTGCTTTCATGGAAAGGACCACTTGGTAGGGAAGTAGTAGGTCTACCTACAGAGCTACTTACATAGCTGTGGTTCACCTCTAATCTCACGTGACCATAAATATTTACCAAAATATTGAGAAGCAAATTGGCTTAGCTCAGTTTACTTAAGAAAGAAGTCATCAGTGTGCCCCCATTGTACATTGTCACAAGTGTGAGGTTGCCAAGAAATACTAGAAGGCTAGGTTAACAGTTAAGTCATAGATTTATGCAGCAATTAGTGAAGCTTTAAAATAGCATGATAATGATGGAAAAAATGTACTCCTGGGAAACTTTTAAGTTGGAAAGTCTGCCTCTTTATTCAGTCCTAAATAGCTTGCTTAAAAGGGTCAAACTGTAAACCTAAACGTCTAGGTACATGTAGTGGCTGAATTTTCAGTTGCTTCAGTTTTTGAGGAATAGATTTCACCTTATCTAAAATCTTTAGCACCTTTTGAGAAAATAATTGGCTAGGAAACTCTTTCTTTTACATTTTATTTATTTTTTAAAGATTTTTTAAATTTATTTTATTTTTAGATAGTGGGGAAGGGAGGGAGAAAGAAAGGGAGAAAAACAGCAATGTGTGATTACCTTTTGTGTGCCCCCCACTGGGGACTTGGCCTGCAACCCAGGCATGTGCCCTGACTGGGAATTGAACGGGTGACCTCTCCATTTGTGGGATGATACCCAACCAGCTGAGCCACACAGGTCAGGATTGACTAGAAAACTCTTAATAAAATTTATTTAATTCTATCTGTGCTAATGATCCTGCAGTCATATATTATACATCCAAGGTTAATGAAGATGTTATAGTATTTGATACCATCTTGAAAATAGAACATAAAAAATTCTTCTAAAACTATCTGATTAAGATACCTCTTTAAAGTGAACTGCACTTTGCTAAATGGATATGTTTGTTAGGTAGAAAATACCCTCTGCTCCAGACTTTTTTGTTTTAAAATTCCCTAGTTGGGTTAAAAAAAAAAGAAACCAAATAAAGCAACCAGAAAGGAAATATTAGCACTATTTTGAGCTAGTTATGTGTTGAATTCATCAAAACCAAAGGTACTGATTGATTGCTGAGTGTTTACTGTTCTGTAACTCCCTTAGCCTTTCCCCATTTTTGTTTGTTTATTGTGTTTTCTGGTTGTTAATTAACTGATTGAGCATTCCTTCGATCTCTAAATTTC
Organism: Glossophaga mutica; assembly: GCA_039655065.1. Taxonomy (NCBI): domain Eukaryota; kingdom Metazoa; phylum Chordata; class Mammalia; order Chiroptera; family Phyllostomidae; genus Glossophaga; species Glossophaga mutica. The sequence continues at coordinate 145,391,367 of CM077308.1, forward strand.
TTTAAAATATCAAGTGTGTCTTGTGACCACCATCAGCTGCAAACACAGCATCAATTAACTTACCAAAACAGTCTTTGGTGATTAATCTGTAATGACAGGGTTGTTCTCCCTACTGATTAAATTCATTATCAAGCAGCCAGAGGTATATGGCTTCCCAGGGAAGATTTATTGCTCTGGAACTACCTTTCTGCCTTGTAGTGATGAAGCTGCATCTGGTAAATACGAAAGATGAAAATTTGAGGCACTCCTCCAAAGTGGCTAGTCTGTACTCCCAGTGTCTCAACTCCAAAAAACAAAGTGCACCCTTCAGCATGCTCGTATGTCGTCTGTAGTCATTCACAAAGCATTTGAAACTGTTTTATTATCACAGTGGCGGAGTGATGGGTCTCCACGAGGTTCCTCTGTGTGAGTCCTGCCAGGAAGGTGATTCTCCTTGTTCTTTCCACAACCACTCTGGTACATCCTATCACCTCTGAAGTTGGATTTGGGTAATAATTTTCTAAATGGTTTCCTTGCCCACTCTCCTCTCTATAAACCTATCCATAGCCAAATTAATCTCCCTTATTCAAAATTTACAGTCTCTAATTCTGAATTACACACACACACACACACACACATACACACACACCCAGAGTAGCCCTAAGCCTTTTTTGTATCTAAATTTCATTCATTCATTCCACTTTTACTTTACCATTTTTCTACTTACCTGAGTCCCTCTCCACCTTATCTGTATGAGTTTTGGCATTCAGAGAACACTTTCTGTAACTTAACATTGTTTCTGATAGTTGTTTGGAGTCTTCAGTGAACTTCCAGGTGCCTGAGAGTGGAGAAGTCCAGCCTTTTCTTCATTGGGCCCTGTGTTTCACACTGGGTCGGACAAGGAGTCTGTCTGTAAACAGTGCCTCTCTCTTGCATTTCTTGGAAACATAACACGAATTTATTTAATCTGTCAAGTTTCCTTCTACTCCGTCAGCTCTAGTCTCATCTGAAGATAGATGAAAGAGAATACCTAAACCCACTGATATAAAATGCTGTTAGGACACAGAAAGAGAGAGCAAATAATGGACGAATGGAGAGTTAAGGATACATACAGTGAAATCCAGTACCCCCACATCACTTGCCATTGATCCTTACTCTGTTTTGTTTATCATGTTTGTTGGTCTGTTTGTTTATAGGCAGGAGAAATGTGAATTCAGTGTTATAGATCTTACTGTGCAATTCTGATTATTACTCAAGTCCTTGGAGCATTTCTGTATCTATAAATTAGATATGTTAATACCTAGTCCATGAGTTGGCTGGACTAGCTAAATAGGATACTGTGTGTAAAACAATTTGCAAAATGCCTAGCTTTAAATAAATACTCAAAAGATCTTTGTCTTTTCCCAAACTGTAAATTAGTCTTGAGATAATTTTAGTAGGAGGGAAGAAGGGCAACTCTGACTTTATTGTTGATTATTTAGGATATTATTCATATTGACACTGAACTATAGAGCATGGGAGATTTAATCACAACTGTGATTACCAATTTTTGAAGAGCCCTGATTTTCCTGAGATTGATGCAGGGCAGAGGACTTGTGGGTGGAAAGTGGGTTTAATCATTCAAGACATCTTTGTACTTACCATAGAAAAGGGACAGAGTCAAATATGCTGAGAGAAATTTAATTTTGCAATTGACATTCATCCTTTTATAAGCTCAATCTTATAAGATCTCAAAATCTAATAACAGCTTTTTAAAGAGACACCATTCAAAGCAAAAAACAGAATAATAATGTTGATGCTAATAAGCATTTTGACATTTCTGACTTCCTTTTTCAGTTTACAGTTGATGACATAGTTTAATTTTTTTCCAAGTTGGTTAGGTAAGTTTCAGTGGGGACTATAAGGCTGATGTAGGTATTTTTGTATGAATTCCTTTTTTTCCCTTTAGCATTCTTCCTTCTTTGTATTCCCTTAACACTTCTCCCCATAAACCTCCTGGGATTCTCCTTCCATTCACTAGCAGGTGAGGCAGTTTGCTGTTCTTTCCTATGTTAAGGTCAAGGCCGGAGATAATTACTTTCCATTGTCACACTAGAGAAATGAATGAAACAACAGAATATCCTATAAACAAGTGGCTTGTTAACTGCAGGGAAGGACATATCTTCAGCAAGATTCCTTAGAACCCAAACGTTCTGGAAGTGCCTTCCACCCGGGGAAGAATGGGGGCAGATGTTGTCACTTCCGAGAATATTTGAACATTTTCAAGAAATATTACTTGTAACCTAAGAGATGTAGTGAGATAGGGAGAGAAAACAGGAGAGAGAGCACTCTGGAAAATTCGGATCTCTTGCCCATTCTGGGGCAGTCAAGTCTAGAGAATATGGAAGAGAAACATCGCTATCCCAGTCAAACATCTCTTTGCTGTTTCCCATAGCAGTTTTATCTGTGAGGAAAATACTTCAGCATGATAAACAGTGAGATTTCCCAAAGGGAAGGGAGTTTGTGGCTTCTTAAAATGGAAAGTGTTACATGTACTTGAGTAAAGCTGATTAATTAGAATCTTACTTGTAAATTTTGCCAAGGTTAAGTGATCCCTAGGGCAGAGCATGCACACATTTATAAGAGCCATGGTATCTGAGTTTCCTCCTCCTTCTTTCCCTTTTTTCCCTTCCCCTTAGGAGTTCTGTGACCATATATAGCCATGGCATCAGCTTATAGTTCGTAAGATTAAAATTTTCTTGTTTAGATTCATAGATGAAACTCTGGAGTTTATGCGATTATTGTAAATATTTCTTGATGTCTGATAGCAAACTCTCTAATCCTTCCTGCATTACGAGGGGCTTATCACAATTTCCCTCTCTTTAAAGTACTTGGCTTTTGTGGCCATGCCTTGGAAAAGCATTTACATTACTTTGAAGAGAAGAAACAATACTTATAAATTAAGAATTGGGTCGGGCATTACATCCCGATTTCATGTACGAATATAGCCTTGCATTTGGTTCTCAGTGCCCGTTGGGGACACAGACTCTGGACCTCCTTCTGTTGTACAACTGTGTTGTCTGCCTGCCGGGCTGCTGCTAGGGCAACGGAGGAGCCGGTGATGTCACCTGCTCAGAATCTGCCAGCCAGAGACAGGGTTTGCACAGAACAGGCTCAACTCTGCTCAGAGACAGTTTTGCACACCCCATCCGAAAGAAATATAGTTGAACCTTTAATTCTTTCATGTTCCCTTTTTAAACACATGTGTCTCTGTTGTGTCTCCAGTATCAGATCAAATCTTGGAATAGAAAGAGCTAGGATTTATTGAGCACTTATTATGTGCCAGTTACTAAGCACTGTGCTTTTTTTTCATTATCTTGTTCAGTCTTCACAAAATCTCTAAGAGATAGAAGATATAATTTTCATCTTCCCTCTAGGAAATCAGGAAACTGAGGCTTGATGAAGTTGAAGTATATCTTTGGTAGACACCAAAGCCCACGTGCAGGATCGTTGGAAGCCATAGGCGACTTTCACAGGCAGGTCTGTGATAGTTGACGGGGCTGCCCTAGGCTTTTGTCTAACAGCCTCTTTTTAACCTCATTTTTCCTCCCTAAATGCCATCCTGTTTCTAGAGCTATGGCATTTACTTAAAAGACAAAAAGGAAGAAATTTTATTTGAGAAAATTCCTCTATTTTTTTCAAATCTGACCACTATAGAGTCTTAGGTCCCCCAAATCATAAAATTAAATTTATGTGGCCTTATAGCTGCGGAAGTCTCAGATATGGTTTCAGGTAATTACCAAGTCAAAAACCAAGTAAAATTCAGTGAATTTAGTATCATGAGCTTTGGAATTAAATTCCTCAATACCACAGGTTACTTACACCTGGCTGGGTAGTTTAGCTGTTTAGAGCATTATCCCATCCTGATACGCCAAAGTTGTGGGTTCGATCCCTGGCCAGAGCACATACAAGAATCAAGAATCAACTAATGAATGCATAAATAAGTGCAACAACAAATTGATATCTCTCTCCCTCTCTCTTTCTCCTCCCCCCTCTTATTTCTCTAAAATAAATTAAAACATAAAATAATAATATCCCAAGTTAATTAATTTCTCTGACCTTCAGTTTATTTGTAAAATTAAGATGGTAATAGTAATATGGTATTAGGAATACTTTTAATAATACAGTTGTCACAATTAATGAGAATACAGGTGTAAGAGTGTTTTATAAATGGTAAAACACTGGAGTTGGTATTGATTTATTGAGATACTGAACAAGGAATATAATAGACTTTCTTTTCTTTTATTGTGATATATTTATTGATTTAGTGTTACCTTGTAAATGTAACACATTTGTCATTTATTATTAGAGTTAAACACACTTTTAGCAAGAAGCTCAAGTCAGTCTGATAAGAATAAAATATCTAAGAAGTACAGTTTTCACCAGGAGATTGTGTTCAGGACTTGGGAATAGGTTAGGCTGTTAATTACACAGGAAAAAGCAAAGTCACTTTAAAAACAACACTAGGCCAGTAAAGCCAGCACTTAAGTTCGAGGTAAGAGGAAGGGGAAAAGAAAGAAGAGATATAGTTGGCAGCATTTTAGAGATAAGAAGTTGGGGGGAGGGTTTGCTGGAGGGAAGGTTGAGAATGCAAATTGATTTCCTAGGGATCTTGTGTCCTTTCCTCTGTTTAGCTTCTAGAAAAATGCCTGTGTGTTAAGAACTCATCCACCTACACTATGGTTCTGGAGCAGGGGTGTCAAACTCATTTTCACCGGGGGCCACATCAGCCTCATGGTTGCCTTCAAAGGGCTGAATGTAATTTCAATTCTTTTTTTTTAAATATATTTTATTGATTATGCTATTACAGTTGTCCCATTTCTCCCCCATCATTCCCCTCCATCCTACTCACCCTCTCCCACCCACATTCCCCCCTTTAGTTCATGCCCATGTGTCATAGGTTCTTTAGCTTCTACATTTCCCACACTATTCTTGCCCTCCCCCTGTCTATTTTCTACCCACTATCTATGCTACTCATTCTCTGTACCTTTTCCCCCTCTCTCCTCCTCCCACGCCCCTGTTGCTAACCCTCCATATGATCTCCATTTCTGTGGTTCTGTTCCTGTTCTAGCTGTTTGCTTAGTTTGCTTTTGTTTTAGGTGTGGTTGTTAATAGCTGTGAGTTTGCTGTCTTTTCACTGTCCTATTTTTATCTTCTTTTTCTTAGATAAGTCCCTTTAACATTTCATATAATAAGGGCTTAGTGATGATGAACTCCTTGAACTTGACCTTATCTGAGAAGTGCTTTATCTGTCCATCCATTCTAAATGACAGCTTTGCTGGATAGAGCAATTTTGGATGTAGGTCCCTGCTTTTCAAAATTTCAAATATTTCTTTCCAGCCCCTTCTTGCCTGTGAGGTATCTTTTGAGAAATCAGCTGACAGTCTGATGGGAACTCCTTTGTAGGTGACTGTCCCCTTATCCCTTGCTGCTTCTAGAATTCTCTGCTTCATTTGAATCTTGGCTAATGTAATTACGATGTGCCTTGGTGTGTTCCTCCTTGGGTCCAACTTCTTTGGGACTCTCTGAGCTTTCTGGATGTCCTGGTAGTCTATTTCCTTTTCCAGATTGGGGAAGTTCTCCTTTATTATTTGTTCCAATAAGTTTTCCACTTGTTGCTCTTCTTCTTCCCCTTCTGGGACCCCTATAATTCGGATGTTGGGATGTTTAAAGATGTCCTGGAGGTTCCTAAGCCTCTCCTCATTTTTTTTGAATTCTTGTTTCTTCCTCGTTTTCTGTTTGGTTGTTAGTTTCTTCCTTCTGGTCCACTCCATTGATTTGAGTCCCAGTTTTCCTTCCATTTCTATCGGTTCCCCATGCATCTTCCTTCATTTCACGTATTGTAGCCTGCATTTTTTCATCTAATTTGTGAGCAAAATCAACCAATTCTGTGAGCATTCTGATGACCAGTGCTTTGAACTGTGCATCTGATAGGTTGGCTCTCTCTTCACTGCTTAGAGGAATTGGCTGTGGGGCTTTCATTTGTTGTCCGGTTTGAGCCATTTTTGGTGGGTTTTTTGTTTTGTTTTGGTTTGGTTTTAGTCTGGTTGAGGCTATTACATATGAGGAGTGGAGCCTTAGGTGTTCCTCAGGGCGGGGCAGCCCAGTCGCTGGGTTGTGACGCTATAGGTGGGGGCGGGGTCCAAGAGGGAACAATGGTTCCTGTTCCGCTCTCTCCTGGACTCCGGTCCCTTCCGCCGCTTCCCCTTCACCTGGATTATCTGCGCACTCACACGTGTTGTTACATAGTGAGGAGTGGAGCCTCTGGCGCTCCCCAGTGCACTTCCCCTCTGCCTGGACCGTCTGCACGAGCGAATGTGGGACCACCTGGTCAGCCAGCCACCCTGTGCGGCCTCATTGGGTCTGCACAATTGCCCCCCTGTGCACCTGGGAACTGCCAGCCGCCGCTGCTTGCATTCCCGGGTCCACACCTCCACTTTCTCCTGCCGAGACTCCGCCCCCTTACCGGTCTGGATGAACGGTTGTTGGACTTCTGTACAGTTCAATTTTCTATCAGTTCTGGTTGTTTTCTTGTTTCTAAATATTTGTTGTCCTTAATTTTGGTTGTGAGAGGAGGCACAGTGTGTCCGCCTACGCCTCCATCTTGGCCGGAAGTCCCGTAATTTCAACTCTTTGACAGTTAAGCGGTAGTTATGTGTATACAGTCCTAAAATTATTTTGGCCCTTTGAAGGCAACTGCAAGGCTGACGTGGCCCCCAATGAAAACGAGTTTGACACCCCGGCTCTAGAGAAAACTCTGAAATGGTTATCACCCCTGCCCATGCAGTGACTCAGTGACAAGCATCGACAAAAGAAGTCCTTTTCCTTAACTTTTATATGTATTATATTTCTGTTAAATCTGTTGCCCGGAATTTATTTCCAGGATTTACAAATGTTCAGCAATCAGATCACCATATCTCTCCATGCCATGTTTTCTTGGACTCAGAGCACCTAAGATTTTACAATGATCTCAACTTCACATCTTTGTAATCTTTACTTCATAGATCTTTATCCTTAAAAATACCAAGCTGATGGGGAAATTTCGAATGATTACTGGGATGTTTCTAACCAATGTTTTGCCTCATTTCATTTTGTCCCCAGCACTAGTGAAGTCCAATTTATTCTTATGATGTTCAGCTCACAAAATCGGCTGCCAGGCTTAACCCACAGATGATTCCCTTAATTGGCTCCAGCCAGTGGCTCAATAATTTAACCAGAAAGACATTTATAAGGGCTCTTAAAGGGACTCCACATGGTCTTGCCAGGATTCTGCTTCTGCATGTCCCATGGTGTTGGTGCTAGATAGAAGGACAGAGGCTTTGGGGCTGGCTAGTCCCTAAACATAAGCATTATTTAAACAACTGAGGTTTGACTGGAGTGCAGTGAAACATCCCAAGACAACTGATGGCCAAAAAAACAAGACAAAATTCCTAAAATTAGCATGGCTAAAACTGCCCAGTTTTTAAGTGGAGCTGTTGAAGCTCATGCACATTGACAATTAAGAGATTATGTGCTGATGCTTCTGTTCCCAACTTAATGCTTTATGTCCTCGGCTAATGGCTGTCATGTAGTTGTCAGGTCCCTGAACACCATGGGGGTCACAGATGCAGTAAAACAACCCATCTTTGATGATGACAATGTGGAAAGAACAGTAATAATAGAAAAGCGTTTCTCAATTTTAAGAAAAGAGAAAGAGAAGCAAAGCCCACTTTTTCCTAATAAAATTCAAAGTCAGAATATCAATATTATAGTATATGATATTAATAGTAATTATGTTAATAACTAAATCACCATATTAAATGACATTTAAGTAATATTAGATTATAGAAGGAAATTGGGATAAATATAAAATCATGAATTTTGGTTTAAAATAACCACCGAGTGCATAATAAGGATGTAGGAGGCCTGGCTTGGCACCAGTTCCTGGGAACAAGATAGGGAGGTTTCCGCTGCCTTCATGCTTAGGTGAGCCGGTGGTGTGACGTGTCTGTGAACAAAGCTAGTGTAAGCCTAGACTGCACTTGAACAGAAACAGTGTATCCAGGGCCTTCGATGCCATCGTCTCACTACACTTTGTACTGGGCAGACCACAGCTTGAGTATTCGATTACATTTGGACCCTCATGTCCAGATGTCCTTGACAGTACAGAGGCAAGTGGATGAGGTGGCGAACAATTATGGCAGAGTGGCACAACTGATAACTCATTCACATTTGCCTTACTTGAGGGTGGGTGGTTGATTTTCAACAGGGTAAAGAAAAGACTTATTGCACAGTTTGGTAAGTTGTGTTTTCATAGAAGAAGCAATTTACCAATATTTACCAGACCTCAGCAGAGCAGGGGCAGAAATGGGGCTGGACTGGGAGAAGCCAAACCTTGGAGGTAAGTTAGTAAGGGAAAAGGGGACACGTGGGTACCGTGAATGCAGAGGGCAAGACTAGGTCAGTGTTGGATGGCAGAGTAGTTATGGTGTTTTGTCAGAGAAGGTAAGCCACAGACAAGGTCAGGAAATTCCAGTTCGGTTGGAAGACATACACAGAATCATCCAGAACCACTGTAATTCATTTCTCGTTTTTGGCACCCCCCTCCTCCCCTTCATTCCCTTAAAAATCAGATGCCAAAGGCTAAGTGCAGGTGGAATTTGAAAATGGTAAGTGTGCGTAACCTAAAACTGATAGATGAAGTCCTTTTAAGAGGACATTAGCTCGATTAACTTGTTAATTACTGTCATTGGATTGCTGCCACACATTTTTAAAAACTTCTTTGGTGATGACAAAATATCCCTGAAATGTAAACTACGTATACACACACACACATATATACATTTTATAATAATAATTAAATAATTTATAGTATGATTATTATATATTTTTATATATTTTATTTTTAGAGAGGAAAGGGAGAGAGAAAGAGAGGGAGAGAAACATCCGTGTGAGAGAAACATCCATCAGTCGCTTCTTGTACACTCCATGACTGGGGACAGAACCCTCAACCCAGGCAGGTGCCTTGACCAAGAATCAAACAGGGGACCTTTTGCTTTGCAGGATGACACCCAACCAACTGAGCCACACTGGTCAGGGATAAGCTATATTTTCATCAACATTATTAAATGCCATTTACAAAAAAATGAATATATCAATACACAGAAGTAATGTTATGGAGAAATCATAGCTCTATATGGAGCAGTTATGAAATAGTGGGAAGGATACTGGAATGGGAGGGGACAAAAAAAGATGTATTTCTTCACTTTATTTTTATTGCTTACACTATTAGAGTTGTCCCCATTCCCCCCACTTTTGCCCATGTCCATCCAGCCCTCGCCACCCCCACCTTCCCTCTGGCCATCACCATGCTGTTGTCTGTGTCCATCAGCCACGCATATATTTTCTTTGGCTAATCCCTTCATTGTTTTCATCCAGTCCCCATCTCCCCCCTCCCCTCTGACTGTCAGTCTGTTCCATGTACCCATGCCTCTGTTTCTATTTTGTTTGTTAGTGTATTTTGTTCATTAGATGCTACATAGAAGTGAGATCATAGGGATTTGTCTTCACCGACTGGCTTAAAGATGTATTTTTTTAGTCTGAGTATTCTGACATGCCATCTAAATGACCTTGAGCAAGTTACATAATCCTCTTTAAGCGTGTTGCTCATCTACAAAACCAAGATGACCACATGTGCAGGACAGTGTATTTGTGAGGATGCAATTAGAGGATAAACATGACAATTATCATTTATTCTGCACTTTATAATTTATAAAGCATTTGACAAATATTTTCCACTACATCTTTATAACAATCATTCGTTAACTTATTTGAAATGTTGCTCTGTTTTAGTCTTTTTCGTTTTCACATTTTTAAATTGTCGTTCAAGTACAGTTGTCTCCATTTAACCCCCACCACTCCCCCCCGACCCCAGCCATCTCTGCTTCGCACCTGTATGAAGCAGTTTTCATTACTGTTGGGTTTATTTTCTCATTTTTCTGATGAAATCACTCCCCTCAGGTCATACATTGGCAAAACTAGGGCTCATTTAACTTGCATGCCATGAACATTTTTTTTGTGACTACAATCTGCCAGAACTATTTTAAGAAGCACTGGCAACTGTAATAATCAAACTAAAAGCCACCATTTATTAAGTGCTTTCTATAAGTTGCTGTGAGTGTACGTGTCTATGAGTCCATTTAACTAGGTCCCTAAGGCCTAGTACCTAGCACTCTTATTATTATCCTCACTTTACAACTTGGGGAATCTAGAGATGAAGGAGGCATATCGATTACCATTTTTTAGGGAGCTTGTAATGTATGGGGGAAGAATTCAGCCCTCATTCTCCGGCTCCAGAATCTATTTTTTTTTAAATACAATACAGCATTTTTTAGACTGTCAAGTTCAATGCACCTGAATGACACATGTGTGTATGTGTTAGTTCAGGTATGGACAGGCCGTTTCCTGGTCAGGAAACCTGAGCTGTGCCGTCTGCGTGGGAAAGAATGTTTCTGACGCGATCTTCCAAAAGGGGCCCAGAGGCTTCCTTCCCACGGTGGGGCTCTTGAATGCTGCAATTCTGTCCAAGGGGAGAAAGATGCTGTTTGGCCACATGTATCTATGGATAGCTAACCATTCCTCTGTTGTGTAGGAATGCCAATTTTTTTTACCATTATAAACACAGAAATCATTGACTTTATTTTCTTTGGGTTATTCAGATATTTGAATTTATAATGACATGCCCCTGAAGCAAATCCACATTAAACAGGTATCAAAATAAGATATATCAATATATAGCCAATAGAAGGACTACCAACTTGGATGGTAGAAAGATGGAATTCTTGTCACACTTTGATGTTTTGGGTTTAATCATTGGTAAAAAATATTGGTATAATTCCTTTCTCGCCTACCTTACAGTTTTCTGAGGTTCAAATAAAGTAAAGCATTGATATACACTCTAAAAATGCTAAGGTACCATAAATAACTCATTGAGAAGATAGCCAGTAAGGGCCAGTCTCAGAGCGGTGCCAGAACTAAAAGAATACGCTCCATGCAGTACCATAATATCATAAAATAACTCAAGTTCCTTGCTTGATATCCTGATTAAAGAGACATGTGCTCTAGCAACAAACTTAAAATCTCTCTTCTCCTATCTGTTGTCAGCACATACCCTGAAGCTGTTCCCTTTCTTCTCTTAATAACAAATAAATAAAAATAAAAAGAATAAAAAAATTGCATCTGTTGCCTGTTCTTATCCTCATCTCCTCATTCTTTTCTCTTAATTGTCCCAGAAAAATAACCTGAAAAACAGGCTGGCAAGCAGGACCTTTCTTGGGGGCGGGGGCCTCTACTACAGGAAAAGAAAGCCTGGGGTTGGATCTTTTCTGATTTTTAAGTTAATGGTTCTTCATTCTATATTTGTGAATGAATGGGGGTAGCAGTAGGAGCAACGGCTGTATTTGTTATCTGTCGAATAAAAATAATCTAAGTTCATCTGATAATGGAAAATTAAATTGAAATCATTTCATTGATGTGCATGTTAATGAAGCAAAATAATTGTTTAGGGAGAACAAAAAAGAATTATTCAATTTTATTATATTGTGAGCTTTTTAGATGAAAAAGCAGTAATTTTTAGTTCTTTAGTTCTACTTGCATTATTCTCCATCTTATTTTATTTACATCTTTAATGAATCAATAAAGCATATTACCCCCACACAAACAAATAAAATTAACAAACCCTAAACTTCTTAGTGATTGGACAATTTCAAATAGTTTGAAATTTGATAATGTCTATGACCTGAAGATTTAAGAGCTATATATTTTTAATTGTTCTGTTTCTTCATGTCCCTATCACTTAATTTTTCTATTGATTATTGAGAAAAGTCATATAAACTCATATATTTTAAGTATTTTATTTACTGTTTTTTTTTCTTTTTAAAAATCTGAAAATCATGCTATACTAAGAACAAATGATATTGTCAGGCACTTGTACACTCTTACTATCTTATTGAGGGGGAAATAAAAACTGCTTTTATAAATAAAAATGTCTTTAGCACTATGGGTGCAGAAATAACAATGTGAGAAAATCTAGAGTAATTTGAATTAGTTATTTTTTTTATATTGTCTTCACATCTTTGTTTCTTCCCAAACTCACAGCCATACTTGTAAAAAACAAAACAAAACAAAACAAACAAACAAAAAAAACAAAAACTCTGCCTTGGAAACTGTCTTGCCCTGCTGAAGTGGGAAATAGTGCAACCTTCCAGAGTCAATCAGCCTTAGCGAGGTGAATGTTACAGCTCAGAGCCCGAACACAAAGCTGCGGTTGCGGCACTAGACACAGTCCTAATGACAACTGTTATAAATAATTTGGGCTGAGCCCATGTATTGTTACCTGCCAAAGAGGGGCAGGTCTGAAAGAAGTCTCTTGTTGTGATGGGTTCATGTCCATGAATTTTTAAAGAAATGTATTGTCCACGGTTTAAATAAATAACTACTGAACAATTGATATGACAATAAGACATGCTATTTTGAGTTATTGCTTCAGAGCCATTTGGGATTTAATGATAGTAGCTTTTGTTTTTTTAATCATTTACCGTGTGTCAGATGTTATGCCAGGTTATTTTTCATGGATCGCTTCTAATCTTTACAAGGATCCCATAAATGAGTTCATAGGGTTGTCATATAGCTTATATGCATCTTAAGCACTAGTTTAGTGGTGGCACAAAATGAGTGTTTACGTAAATCTTAGTTGCCATCATCACCATCATCATCATCAATATTTGAGTGGGTCTAAAAGTTAGACAGGGAAAGGGCCAGGAGTCAGTTTTTATCATTAATTATTTCTTATCTTGTTGGCAATAAGCTTCCACTTAAAATTTAAAAAAGAAAGTATGTTAGTGCATGACTTTTTGTTTGAAAGTAGGGCTTTTTGTCTTTTGAGTTTCAAGTCCCTGAAGAAAAGGATAACACTCTTCTAATACGGACCTTCACCAGTGAAAACTCTCATTCCCCTAGGTCAGGCACACAGATTGGTACTGAAGATTACTCAGGCTGTATCCTGAATGAAAGCAGTACCTCCTGGAGGCAGAGGTGGGGGAGACGACTTTGGCTATTTGCAGGGGCCTGTTACGGATGTCCTGGTGACTAGGAGTGAGCAGAATGGGTTTAGTGAGCGAGGCTAGGATGCTGGGTAAACTGCATTGCATGGCAGTTTCAAGTAAAAATTCCCTTGAGTTCTATGTCACTGTGCATGTCTACTCAGAAACCCACATACATAAAAATTTAGTTTATAATTATGAGTGTAGAACCCAATCTCTACAAAAAGCAAAGCAGTTTTGGCAATGGTTTAATACATACTGAATGTTTGAGGAATGCAACTGTCATGTAAATCCAGGGAAGATTATACTTTCCTTGGTTGAGAACTTTACCCAAAATTGCTCACAGTTTTGGGAAATCACATCGCCAAGGCAACACCAGTTGTGGTATTTGAATCACCAAGGCAACATATCTATATTGATCTGCAGTTATAACTGTCACATGCAAATATGTAATTTTATTAACATAGTATATTATTCATAATTAAATGTTAAATTTTGAAGCAGTTAATGCATTTTGTTACCATATATATTAAAAAGTAATTGCAAGCATAATGATAAATCCTTTCTGCACTTTGAGAGCTGGTAATTTGTCTTGGACATATTGTTCCTATTTTAATGGAAGATTATTTACCTCTTCCCATTTTCACATACATTTAAATCTGGCCTGTCGTGATGTACCCTAACACTAGGTTTTGTTACTTTTTTTCTCTTTTTGGTTTTGTACTTTCTTTTCTCTTTTTGGGATACATATTTATCTCCATTTTACATTTTCTAGTACCTCTTTGAATGGCTTCTAATCTTGTCTCTGACATCCAAACATATTCATTATAATAAGGCATACCTGTCTGACTCTATTGCAATTATTACTGAACAACTGCATGTATAATTACATAATATCTATTGTAAATTAATATTTTTAGTTTTTATTTATATTACAATCTGAACATTCTACATGTATATTTGTCTTTAATTAGAGGTGCAGGTAAATTTGAATATCCAGGAATTACATGTCAGGATAATGAAGGTGTTATAAAATATTTATTATGAAGGGAAATTGGATCTCATAGGGTCGATAGCCATCGTTCTCAGCAGAACTGTGGAACTGCTGCTAATTTAGAACCAATCCTTTAAATGTTCATTCATTGTTATTTTTTCTAGGTAATAATTTTCATGAGGAAATATGTAACAAGTATTGCATGTGATGAAAAGATTATCAACTTGGACTCTAGTTCATTTGAGGAGAGAAATAATCTCCCTTTAGGATCTCCAGGAACTGGCTGTGAGGAATTTCCATTCCTTCTGATTAGACAGAAATAGAGCCATAGAAATAGTGCTGGTTCCTGCTACTGTGGACCTATTTTTCATTACAGATGTATGTGTCTTGGGAGATACCTGTTCAAGGTAAATTGCAGGGTGGGGAGGAGATGAGCCTGGAAAGAGCTTGTAACAACTTGAGTAATGTTTTATAGAATTGTGGCTTCCAGTTAGCAACAACGACCTACGTAAATTTTTAAGCAGGGAAGTGATAGGATCAGGCATTTATTTTACAGATATAATTATGATACAATGTGGAGGGCTTTTTAGAGACGCGGGCCAACTGTTAGAAAATTATTTAAATTTTACAGAGTGGTAATGGGAGTGGCAAGGTGGGCATGGATTTACAGCATATTTGGAAAAGAAAATTGACAGAATCCCATGTCCGGTAGAATATGGGCAGGGGAAAGAAGGAAGCAGAAGATCTGGAAGTAAACACAATTCCAAAGTTTCCACGCTGAGGAAATGTCTGTTCATCATGATAGAAAATACAGGATGGTAAGGAGCTCAGTGGGCACCTGTGAGGTTAGCTTGGTGTGTGATCTATTTAGCTTCAGATATTGTTTGGTTGTCCAGATAGAGGTGTTACCTACCCCCATGTTAGTTGAAAGGTAGGCAGATAAATAGTGGGGATGTCTTATAAAGCCTAAAAGTAACATAAAGCACATTCCTATATTATAAATTTAATCCAAGTTTCCAAATAATCTGATCTTCTAAGAGAGATGAACCTATGAGAAGCACGAACTACTAGAATTTTTATTTTTTGCTTTCTTTAAAATTTCCCACTTGAATGTGTTTGCTCAATCCTTGGTTTTGTCTACAATTGTCATATTACCTAGGAGCAATGTCAAAATGGGCCAGGCTTCCATCAGTCATCATCCTGACCTCCTTTCACCTTGCAGAACCAATTCTGGTATATTCTATACCAGTTATCCTTGAAGAACTGATTTAATTTACTGCTGCATTAAATTTGAATGATATCAAGTTGGATATTTTTGCTAACAACAATGACAAAAATCCCTATAGTGTTTAAAAGAAGGAACCAGCCCTGGCTGATGTGGCTCAGTGGATTGAGCACTGGCCTGCAAACCAAAGGGTCACTGGTTCAGTTCCCCAGTCAGGGCACATGCCTGGGTTGGGGGCCACGTCCCCAGTGGGGGATGTGCAAGAGGCAACCCCACATTGATGTTTCTCTCCCTCTCTTCTGTCCTATCCTTCTCTCTAAAAATAAATAAATAAAATCTTAAAAAAAAAGAAGGAACCAATTTTCAAAGAAAAAGATATATGTGTTTCAAAGAATCTTAGGTTTAATTTTATATAAAATTTAAAAAGTTCCTTTCTCTTTGTTTTGTGTTAAAAAAACAAATGAACAAATATTGATAAATTCTCCACTCACTGTGTATCAATTTCTAATCTTTTCTTTTCAAATGAAATATATCTGACCAAATGCTCTTGAATACCTTTTCATTTTTTTTTATTTCTTATGTTCTCAAATACATACTTTGTACTTTTTCCTTACTAACTGCTCCATCTTTCACCCCAGTCTTTTTACCAGCCTTCCTTTTTGGGTCTTAAGAATTTTTGTCTAAATGTTAATACATTTATAAAGGACATCAGAGAACGTTGCGAAGAATGCAGTCCCAGAACACTATTTCCATATTGTCATCTACAACTGTTAACTTAGTGACAACACTCAATGCAACATACACAAGTAGTCTTATACATTCATTCACTGTGTGTTGAATGCCTACTATATGCCAGGCATTGTACCAGTTGCTGGAGATGCAGTGGCAAAAAAGAGAGATGCGGGATTTGCTCTCCTGGTGATACTAGTCTAGCAGAGGAGACGAATAATTAGACACGCGAATAAAATGTGGGGTGATAGGTTCTCTGACAGAATAAGTGTTGGGAATTTTGGCAAGGTGACTTCTCATGGTTCTGGGGACAGCAGGGGCAGTCCTCCCTACCTATATGCATGGCCACTTAGCACGTAGGGCATCTGGTCCCCTTCCATGATTTCAGCAACTGCAGGTGACAGCACTGAGCAGGAAAGCATCGTGCTGCTCTCAGTCTCTGGGCAGTGAGGCACCTTACAGTTTAGAGCACCTTATCATGAAGTCTTGATTGCACTTCAGACCATCTTGATGGGGCACCAGATAGGATCCCTTTATATGAAATTGCCAGGTACTGGCTAGTGTTTTAAAATTTGTGCAGTAATGGCAAGACTACTTTTTTAAAAGAGAAACATGCACAGACACAAAACATGATTCCTTTAGGGATTCTACTAATGTGATGACAGTTTTAAAGTATTGAAAGACTTGAAATGTTCACTTATAGGCCCATTATTTGCCCAACAGATTTTCCAAATCAGAGCACTCAGCCCTCTTATACATCAGAGAATCAATTTGTAATTTGACACTTGAAGTAAGTGGCACAAATGAAATGCCTGGGTGGCTGGTCATAACCATCCAGTTCATTATCTGAACTGTTGGCAAGCACTTAATGCCCAGTGTGCTTAGAAGGACCATAGCTAGTAAGCTCCATTAGCAAACAAGGGTCTCTTGAATTCACGGTTAACACCCAACTGAGATGGTTGCTGCTGCTGGGAAGTCTCCAACTTATTGAGCCCCTTGCTTCACCTCTCTCCCCTGCTCTATCTGATGTCATCAGAGACAAATGATAGCTTCCTGCCAGTGGATACGTCAAGACCCATGATAAATGTGCTCTTCGCATTGAGTGAGATGCACACAAGACGCGCAGGCTTTTTTTTGTCCACGTGTTCTTCTGACTCTCCTAATGTCTGACTCAGTGTTTAGCCTCGATGGTCTCTTAGATTCACAAGGGGGTGCCCTGACCAGCCATCGCATTGTGTAGCTCAGGGAGAAAGAAGGTGCTGGACCAATGATAGGAAGACAGACTTTGCCCTAATCCTGGGGAGATCTTTGTCAGGACCAGGGTCCCCTCGTGGTTAACAGTGTGATACGGACTTGTGAGTGGGCTTTTTGGGTTTAATGCCTTTACAGCTGTGTGACTTGGGGCAAGTGACTGACCCTCTTTGTGCCTCAGTTTCCCAGTGTATAAAATGAGAAAAATGATAGTCCTGGACCCATAGGGTTGCTAAGAATGAAACATAAGTAAGATGATGCAAGTAGAAGGTTTGCAGTAGTGTCTGGCACAGAGTAGGTTTTCAGGAAATGTTACCTATTTTATCATTCAATCAAGTGTGGAATAACCATCTGCCGTAGACGAAGAGCTCTCACACAAATACCTGTTAACTACAATCTATAAGTGATCTCTGATTCTGTTTTTCAAATATCAACTTTGATACCACCTGCTTGAGTCAGTATACCACAGGGTTAAAATGTGGCTGTAACTCTTAAGAGGTGTATAACCTTTATTCACTCATTCTCCCTAATTTATTGACCATTTAGTATATGCTAGGCAGTATACTGGGCATTAGGGAAACAGGAGAACAAAAATGGCCTCTCTCTTTATGGAACCTCAATCAATTTTTTTAAATATTTTTGAGCCTCATTTAACTCATCTTTAAAATGGGGTAAAATGACCTTACAAAGATTCTTAGGAGGATTGAATAAGTTAAACACATAAAGCTCCTGGCACATGTTAGAAGGCATAAATAAATGTTATTTCCCTTTTTTTCCTCCTGCAAATAGTCCTTTCACCGTCTCCTGCACGTAGTCAATATTCATTATGTATCTGTTGGTTTAAGTTCAACCCTGGTTAAAAGATATTTAATGTTGAACTCCATGTGATTTCCTGACATGACGTCAGACCCGATTTCTAACGATGCCTGTTATAAAACAAAAGCAGCAGCATGTAACGCACATCTCATCTTTGACTTCGTGCCCCACTGCACTGAGTTCAGATCTCTATTATAGGATTCGTGATGTTACATTTTTATATTTTCACATATATCTCTGTATTCTCAGCTGGACTTGTGGAGTATTTTTAAATGCCCAATTCACTATCAGGTCCCCTTGATGTTTCCCTCTGACTTATCTCTCAAACCTCTACTTCTCATCTCAGTACTTTTTGACCCTAAACCAAGCTGGTACGAGAGGCTTCTCGCCTGGTCAACTGCAGTGCGTTCATAGCTCATTTTCCACCTCCACTCTAGCTGCCTTTTGATCTGTTCTCCACCCGGAAGCTGGTGTGATCCCATCATCTCTCTCCTTAAAGCCTTCTGATGCTTCCCTGAGTGCTCAGGATGAAAACCCTTGTCCAGAATTAAAGGGCTCTGCATGTACAAACCAGAACTGTCCAGTAACAATACAACGTAGCTGAGCTGTGTATGTAATTTTAACTTTTCTAGTAGTCACCTTAAAAAGTTTAAAAATATATGAAGTTCGCCCTGGCTGGTGTGGCTCAGTGGACTGAGTGCCAGCCTGAGAACCAAAGGGTCACCGGTTCAATTCCCAATCTAGGGCACATGCCTGGGTTGTGGGTCAGGTCCCCAGTAAGGGGCACGTGAGAGGCAACCGCACATTGATGTTTCCCTCCCTCTCCTTCTCCCTCCCTTCCCCTCTCTAAAAATGGATAAATAAAATCTTAAAATTATATGAAATTAATTTTAATAATACACTATATTTGGCCTAATATATCCAAAATATTGTAATTTCAACATGCAATCAATATGTGCACAATTATTGAGATATTTTACATTTTTTCATGCTGTCTTTGAAATCCAGTGTGACTTTCACATTTACAGCCTATTTAATTTCTAACTCGCTACACGTGTGCTGGACACTCCATCCCCGCCTTGAGCTGCACATTTTCACTGCTTTCTGGCCAGTCCCAACCTTCCAGCCACACTGACCTTCTTTTAGTTCCTCCTCACCACCGTGATCTCTGCTGTCCTGAGGCCTTTATGTGCCGTCTCACCCCCATCCATCCCCACCTGGTCACCCAGTGTTTGCTCACTTACCTCTCAGTTACAAAGTATCTTCCTCAGTGAAGCCTGTCCCAATGTCCTGCCCATGTTGGTTTCTTTCTTTTTTTCTTTAAGATTTTATTTGTTTATTTTTAAAGGGAAAGGGGGGGAGAAAGAGAGGGAGAGAAACATCAATCAGTTGCCTTTCCCACACCCACAGCTGGGGACCTGGCCTGCAACCCAGGCATGAGCCCTGACCAGGAATCAAACCAGTGACCTTTTGGTTTGCAGGCCAGCACTCAATTCTCTGAGCCACACCAGCCAGGGCTATGTTGGTTTCTTAATCAAGTTTGGACAAGCACACCCCTCCATTAGAGCAGACACTTTAATTTGTCATTAAAATTTTATTAGTGCGGTTAGTTGATTGGCATGTGGCTGCCTAATAGACTAAGAACCCCATAAGAGTAGCAGCCGTGTCTGTTTCTTCTCAGTCATGTATGCCTAGCAGCACCTAGGGCAGGCCCGGGGTCATTGATTGGGTTCTTGAGTGAATAAATGAATGTGTGCATAAATGCATGAACTAAATGCTTATTGCCTGAAATAATTTATTTGGTCCTCAGTTCAGCTCCATAAAGTAAAAAGAATAAATAGGATAAGATGGGGCTAGTTCTCAAACTCAGGATTTTTTTTATTCCAAATCCCTTATTCTTTCCTTGATGTTATGAAGAAGAAAACCAAAACCTGGGAAATTTCTGATATATACATTGACTTTTATGTTTTCAAGTATCTAAAACTATGTTAGCTCTATTCTTTAGCTATCAGGATATCTATGAAAATGTACTATTAAGGGGATTACAGATATTTCTGCAACCACATTTTTTAGGATATATTTAAATATAGGCACCATGTGATAGGCTTTTTAAAAAAATCTCTTGCTACCTGGCCGGTGTTGCTTGGTTGGGCGTTGTCCTGTAATCAAAAGGTCACAGGTTCAACTCCTGGTCAAGGCACATGCCTAGGTTGCAGTTTTAGCCCTCGTTGGGGCCTGTATGAAAGGCAGCTAATTGATGTTTCTTTCTCACATCAATGTTTCTCTCCCTCTCTTTCCCCCTCCCTGCTCCTCTCTCTAAAAGCAATAAACATGTCCTCGAGTGAGGATTAAAAAAATCCCCTACCTAAATTTTAATTTTTTAAAATATGTAGACTTGAGGAATGACGTAAGAGCCTCAGTAGTTCCTGAACTTGCTTGAAGGAGTAATGAATGAATGGATAGATGAGTGGATGAATGAATGCTTTCCCCCTTCCCCTAGTTTCCTCATTCATAACAGGGGTGAGAGTTACTTTGCTACCAGCACTCATTTTCTTTGCTTCATGTGTGTGTGTGTGTGTATACGTGTGTGTGTGTGTGTATTTGGCATTTACTGAGAAGAAAATAATTTTTTGATGGGTTCCCTTTCATTCTCTTTTATACAAACACATCGGGATAAAATAACTGGCAACAGAGAGGAACCACGCAACTCGGAGACAAAGCTCTGTCTTTGTAGCAGCTTATGTCTCCCTGCAGTCAGGGAGGGGCAGTGGGGAGAGGGCAGCCACCAACTGGAGTTTCCCGAAGAAGAATGACATGCACCAAAGGAATGCCACATAAGCTGGGAGGGCTTGAATCTATTTCATTAGCATTCAGGGGTGTAGCTGGCATTTTAGATACTGGTTATTGGTGAGAGGAGGTTGCTTCTACACTGAGCATAGAAATATTGCTGTTTATATCCTTTCTTTAAATACTCTTTTTTCTTTCTTTCTATATTATTTTTATTTTATTTTTTCCATGACCATTTATCCATCTCCACCCTTTCCTTAAATCCTCTTAAATATTTTTAGAATGTCATTTCAAGGGCATGGGGATATTATAAAAATATGTAAAAATACATTTGCTTGGATATAGTGGGGATTTTCTTTTTTATATGCTCTGTACCCTAGTATATCTACATTCATAAAAATTCTCATTGCTGTGTTCTGCAGATGGGAGTGGCCGATTGACAGGGGAGTTGTAGTTATACTCTGAAAACTTGTGGGGTGTCCTTGTTTACAATAGGGCAAGGTGGTTGGTGATGAAAAGCAGAGAAGACATGGCATGTACCTTTTGTCATTCTTTTATAATTAAGGATTAATGAGACATAAGGTTTGCGTCTCTGTAATTAAACCAGAAACCTGACTGCTGTTCTCTCACTACTCTCCCCACATTAACAAGGCGTGCGGGAGGTAGAAGCAGAGGCAGTTGACAGCCTGAAAACGTAGGCAGATTCGCACAGAGGAAAGTCTCCGCAGGTGTGTTTTAGGCTGGCCTTACCTTCTCTGTACAGCACCATGACTGAGTTTGAGACAAACGTCACATTATTGTAACACTATCCAGACGGCTTTTGGAGGTAAACTTGCAAATGTCTTCATGCCCTGGCTGGGTGGCTCAGTCGGTTAGAACATCATCCCATACACCAAAAGTTTGTGCATTTGGTTCCCAGTCGGGACACAAAGCTAGGTTGTGGGTTTGATTGCTGGTCAGAGCTTGTACAGAAGGCAACTGATGGATGTTTTTCACATCGATGTTTCTCTCTTTCTTTCTCTCTCTCCCTCCTTCCCTCTTTCCCTCCCTCTCTCCCTTCCTTTCTCTCAATAAGCATATCCTCAGGTGAGGATTTTGAATTTCCTTGTGATTCAAAAATAGTTATATAGTTGAGAAGTATTCATACAATTTATATGTAAGACACCATAAATGAGTTGAATTAGATTGTATGTGAGCTTTGAAAACAAGTTGTTTCTTTAAACCTTGATTCAATCAGTCATAACTCTGAGTACTTCCTATGTGGCAGGCACTACCACATGCTGAGGGGCTAGAGATTCGGAGGGGACACAGTCATGCAGTAGTATTAGTGCAATGTTGGACATCTGTAGAAAGAGTTGGTATGGAGTGTGGGGCAGGTGAGGCAGACATAGTTCAGACTGAGGTAAGGTGAAGCTCAGTAAGGCTTCCTGGAGGAGGAGGCATCTGAGCTGCACCTGTAAGGAGTATGGCAGAGCATTAAAAAAAAAACAAAAACAGCATGTGCACACCCACAAATGACTTTGTACCTCTAGCTTTCAGGAGAGGGCCTGGCAGATTAGAGGCTCAGGATATGTTTATGACAGAAGGAAGGAAGGGGCCAAGAAAAGCATCAAGCTTTTCCAGCAAATCCCACATCAATGGGTTTATAGAACTTGGTGAAATTTTAGTAATCCAATAACACGGACAGATCAGAATCTCTGTTATAATAATATGGCATAAAATGCCAGCAAATGCCAAAGAAACAGAATGCTCGGGACCACTGGTGAGCTTGTACTAACACTTAATTGATGAGCTGATCGGGGGCAGGTGTGTATTACATGTGTGTATGCCACAAAGTACTGTGAGGCTGGACTCTGACCCGCTCCGTCACTTGGCCACAGGGTAAACTGCTACCTAGACAGTTAAGTCCATGATATTCAGTCAGAAGAGGGCAGGTGCTACATAAGAGAAAAAGAGTGATTAGTGTCAAGGTTTCCTGGCATCGTGTCAGAAAACCCTTGATCTTTCTTAGACTATTTCTCATTATGGAAATGTTGACTTCCTCACCCTTCTGCTGGTGTCCGTGGGAAGAAGGAAAGGGATCATTTTCTGCCACCAGCCTGTCTTCTGTGCCCCACCCCCACCTTGTAGGTCAAAGGAAGTGAGAACCTAAAGTGACTTTGGAGAGCAGCCCACTTTAGAGATGAGAAGTCCTGTGACTATGAGCACTGAGCGTGTTGTCAGAATTCAAACTCACCCGATCATCAGACTCACCTGATCCCCCAGGCAGACCCTGTGTTCTCTCCACCACCGTTTCCCAGCGCTGTCACACATACTAGACCCTTGGTGGTGGTGGTTCTCCCCCCCCTCCCCGAATGAGGATTCTATAACTAAATTATGCTGAGAGACATTAGTCATCCCCATATTAAAGGCTTTGAGAGATCTTGCAATAAAAAAAGCTCACTTATCTTCATTTAATGCAGCACTTCCCATATAAATTTGACAACAGAACACTTTTTTCAAAAAGTGCATATTAATAGTTGACAGTTTATTGTGTGTAACACTCTTCAGGAAGCCCTTCTCTGTGCCATGGTACCTGTTTAATCTTAAAAGTTTCCAGGGACATGTCTGGAGACGGTCTGAAGGAGAGGGCAGCCATCTGGGTCCTCCACACATTTGTCAAATTTAAACTAGAATATGAAACGAATATAGTATTATGTATCAATTATGTCTCAATAAAAGCAAAGCAAAAGACACAAAGTAAACAAGTACAATGACACTATTGTAGAATGAGGCTAGTCTAGAAATGTAGTTCTATAAACCATAATGATGGTCCAATGTGAGAAGGTTTTTAAAAATATTTCCTCCCTCCCTCCTTTCTTTCCTCGGTCTCTCTCTCTCTCTTAAGATTCACACAACTTACAGAAGCGTTGAGTACTACATTTTAGAAAAAGGAGAAGACAAATCATCCAGGCAAGATCCCAAATTAGCACCAAACATTAACCCGTGGAATGAGCAGTCCCTCTGTACTGTGTCACCTTCACACCTTCATTCAGCTTCTACCAAACCAGTGACTAAAGACTGACCGTGAGAAGAGCAATGTCTTTAAGCCTCTTTGCTCTTTTGATAGGTACAGAGGTCACAGCCATCCTCACTCAGTTCTAGGACAGGTGTAAGCAGCATTAACTTTATGTCTAGCAGATGAGTGGGCTGTCCATGGGTTGGGACTTGAAGATAAACAGCATTTGGCCCTGAATGGTGTGGCTTAGTCGTTTGGACATCGTTCTGTAAAGCAAAAGGTCACTGTTTTGATTCCTGGTCAGGGCACATGCCTGGGCTGCGGGTTTGGTCCCAGGTCGGGGTGCCTACCATTGATGATGTTTCTTTCCCTCTCTTTTTCCCTCTTTTCCCCTCTATCTAAAAATAAAATAAATAAAATCTTTTAAAAAAAGAAAAGAAACAGCACTTTGGATTACAAAATGCCTTCTGCCAAATACAAGAATTTAAGGGAGAATACAAACGGCCCTTAAACATGTGGTAAACTTACAGTCTTGTAAAATCAAGCTTCACTAAGAAACTATTTCTCATTCATAAGACTAGCAAAAGTTCAGCAGTTTCACATTTCACTGAAAAGCTGGGAGAAAAGAAGCACCCTCCCAAATTTCTGGAGGGGGCACAAAGTGGAATAACCTTTATGGAGGGAGATCTGGAAATGATTAATGGAATCAGAGATGCATTTGCCCTTTGACCTAGCAACCCCGTTTCTGGGACTCTGTCCTACAAAAACAACCGCGCAAGAGTGAAATGTCTTACATGCAAAGTTTTCCAATTTGGTGTTGTTTGTCTTTGTTCAGCTACTTACTATCTGTGTGCTGTGTCAGTAAAATGATGATTATTAAATGTCTACTTCCTTTTCCGTTTTCAGAGTCAGAAAGAGGGTCGGGCCAAGAGGAAATAGCTCCTATTTTGACTGATGCCTCTCTCCCTTCAAAGGGCTTTACCTCCATTGAAGGGTGTACAGGTAGCAGAGTGGCCACTCGCCGCTTGCTAACTATTACAGTTGCCACTTACAATAGTGCCATTTACCCCCTCAGGCACCAAGTAGGAAAATGAAAATGGACAAAAGAGTGCAAAGAGATGAGTAGAAGGGGACTTCGGGGAAGGAAGTACATTCAAGGAGAAGGTACATCTTCGAGTGGTACTCCTTTGGTTCCCTCTTATTTCGCAGGCCTGGAATTAGAACCCGCCCCACATTTACTACAGTGAGGGATCCTTGTAATTGTTCACAGCTCCAGAGAATGTTTTTTACTCACGATATTAAAACGCTGGACTCTGTAAGTTAAGGATGCTATAATGGGACAGGAGAGGAGGGAGGTTAGGGTGGAAATTGCTTCATAATAGGAGAGGGCCATTTTCCTTAATGAACACCAACAGGCCTTGGAGGGCCCAGGAAGAACACGGCAGGGTCACAGACAAGTCTAAGTTTTCATGGTTAAATGACCAGAAGGTTGGGGCCACAAGGAAGGAGGAGGATTGCTTCCTCTGCTTCATCTTTTTTTTTTAGCTGTCAAGAGTTAGTCCCCTGAGGAGACTCAGAGATGGAGCTCCATGACAGCTACCACGTATTGGGGGAAGGATGTGAGTAGGCAGGAAAATGTTTCCTGGAAAAAGTCTCATCAAAAATATTTTTTCACTCTCATAGTGAAAAAGATTTATCCCTTTTTTCTCCCAAAGAACTTTGTAATTAATGATAGGAAGTTACAGGTGAACCCGGAGTAAGTCAGCAGTGGGAGGCAACAGCACTGCCTGGAGGTCTCCACCCCTTCAGGAAGTCAAAGATAAGGACTTAAAAATAAGGTGGGTGTGGCCCTTCTTTCACACCCAGCCTGCTCTAATCCCCTCCCAGGTTTCTCAGAGATAGGCCAGATAAACCACAAAGACTTGGAAGGCTTAGACTTGCCTGGAGAATGGGATTAACGCAACTGGATTCCACAGATAAACACGATTGCCTATTCTTTTGAAAAATTGGAATCCTGGTGTTAATTTAAAGCAAAACTCTACTTCTTAAAGCAGTCAAATTGTATGACAAGTTCACTTTTGTCTGAGTAAAATGGGACCACATAAGTAGTCTTCAGAAGTGCCTGGGTAGCTCAAATATTAGAGACTTAAAACCTATGTGTACAAAAAAAACTCGCCTTAAAAAGTCACTTCAGCTATTCTTTATCCATATCCAAACTGCATCCAGATTTTTAGAGACCAAAGTAGTGTGCAATAGTCTTCATAATCTCTAGGAAATGAAATCTCGAACTCATTTTTTATAATGAGTTCTGGTGGCTCATGGGATCTTTGAATTCCCAAAGATTCTAGAAAGAGAACTCACTAGGCTTTGGATAAAAAATAGGAGCATCCATCCGCCATCACGGGAAGTGTTAGGTAACCATTTGAGACCCTCATTGAAATCGAACATTCCCCAATAAACATAATGGATTATTAGCTTTGGAGAATGTTATTGCAGAGATAATAATCTTAATTTTCTGGGCTAAATTTAGCTTCTGCTACTTTAATTCCTTAATTGAGTTTGCTTTTAAGTTGAAGTCTTCACAGGATGCATTGGCTCCAACCTCCAACACAAGTGCTGGTTTCTTCTCTGAATTTTTTGACTAAACTAAATTTTGTGACAATGGCTAGGAACTTGACACAATGGCTAGGAAGAATTAGTTATTTGATAGACAGACATAAGCAATGTTTGTTTCAAAAATCGTCCCCATTTTCCTATGTTGGCTTTTTGCTTCTTTGGAATAAGACCTGACTCTTCTATGAATAGACAGACACATGCCTGTTTTTGTGTGGTGTGGGAGAGGTTTGCTCCGAAAACCCCACCATCTGTATTTGCTGTACATCACCTTAGGGTCACTGGGGACTCCCTCAGATTTGTTGGTTTGATCTTTCATTTGGTTAATCTCCACAACCTCAAACACTCAGGTAAGCTAATCAATCCAGTAACTAAGTGACTATGATACATATAGCTCATCACTGCCTCCATCAAGGCTCTCCCCAACCCTGCCCCTCTTTCTTCAGTTTAGTGACAAAGGGGCAGATTTTAGTGTATACCAAAAGTTGTTGGTGAATGGTCTGTCTGTCCTGGGTAGAATCTGGGTTAACATATAGGTATTCTGGCTCTTTGCTGAATGCTCTCTGTTCATTTGGCCAATCTACTCAGATGTGATACATCACTAAGAACAGACTCTGGAACTGAAGATTAGAGCACTGAATACATCTCAGAACATAAGTCAAGGGCAGCCCAGGAATCACCGTAGAAGGGGAAGCACTGTGACAGGTGTATTCTTCTCTCCTTTAGAACTTCTCGTTGCAAACACATGCCCATATTTTCCATCACTTGTGCTGACTCTTAACCAGAGTCTGGAAAGTAGGTTAGAAGCCAGAGAAATGAGAGGGTCAGGGGGAATATGTCATCTCCACATCATCTCCATGGCACTTTTCAGGTCTGTGATATGTACCCATTCACTCACTGAGAGCTTGAATGTCTACCCTGTACAGAAATAAAATTCAGACTCAGTCTCTGCCTTATAAAGTAGGTAAGATGCAGCCTCTAATGTAAATAGCTAACATACAAATGTTACAAAATATGGTACAAAGTACAATGGAAGTACTTTCAGACAAAAGCCAGTTATATTGTTTTATCTGAGCTTCTCTGAATTTTCTTAGTATATGAAATATTACTTCGAAGAATATTTAATCCTGTGCATTCCAGACAGTGGAGGAGGAGGTAGCTGTGAAGTGGGCCTGCATCGGCTTTTCAGCTGTGTCCCCTAATAGCCTGGGCCCCATGACAGGTCACACACCTGTTGAAGCCCCAGTTTTATCACTGATGATATGACAACAATAAAAACACTATTTTCTTTACAGAAACGTTATGAGAATTAGAGATAAGTTATATCCAGTGCCTACCAGAGCATCTGGCTCATGACAGTTACACACAAGATGAGAGTTTGTAGTTGTTACCCAAAGATTAGTTTTTGTGCCTTTATAATTTATAACATCCTTTAGTTTTGGACAACAAGAGATATTATGCTTAAAATCATAATATCTACATAAGATGAATTTTATTTCCAGTTTAAACAGAGAGCTGTAGTTCAGCCACACCCATGCCTCAGAGAACACCGCAGCCGTGGCTCAGCCCAGTGCCTCTGCTAAAAGTGTCCACTGAGGACGGGGCATATGCTGATAAAATGCCTTCTGTCTGTGTGATGTTCTGTCTCTGTGTTTCTTGGGAAGATTTTTTTTGAAGTTAGAAGTTTTTAAACCTGGGACAACAACTCTCTATTGGATGCACTGATTTGATGTTAAAAACGTCTGCAAAAACTAGAGTCTCTGATGGGATGGGAGACTGATACTTTCCGTTAAGACGCCCAGTGATCCATCTTCCCCGGCAACTCCCAGGGCCATCAAAATGTGGCGCTGCCAGCAGCCAGCCCGGTTAGCTGAGCCCTCCTTGGACAGAAGCGGTGGTGTGACTTCAGTGACATTCAATGACTTGTTCCTCAGATCCCAGCTGATGGGAAACATGGTTTGAATGCAGATGCTGTGCACCTTCAGCATCATTTCTGGCCTCCGTGCCATCTTCCAACCGGAGAAAAGATTTCAGCCCTGTGTGAAACTTAAGATGAAAACATCCCTTCGCAACTGTTCTGTAACTTGCAAGTTACTGACCTTCAGTAACTTTGCAGGGGCTGGAGCAAATACAGTGCATTTTTTAAAAACTTTCAATTACATTAAAAAAATTGTAATTTAGATCAAATGTACATTAGACAGAAAGAATGTATGGACTATGAGCCATTATTTTATTTCATTGTCTTTGTTATTAGTGATGTGGTTGACTTTAAGGTGAAAATATATGGGCTTTAGCATTAGAGAAATTTTGGGTTACATTCATAGTTCAAATATTAGCATTACTAAAGGAAACATATTCTCACTGAATCGTCTCAAGGACTCTGCAATGTGGATGTTATGCCCATTACAGTATCTGTAATCATTTTTGGTACATAGCAGACACTCCAAACATCCTCGTTGAATGAATAAGTCAGTGAATGAATACATCCTACCGAGGGGAAGCTAGTGGCCACATTTCAAACAGCTAGTAAATGGCACAAAAAACTACCCGAATTCTATCTAAAATGCTGCCGATCACCTTGATGCTGTACAAGTGTTCCTGCCACATGCTGTACCTTGGTGTATGTACAAAAGAAGATGTGGGAAGCACAAAACGAAATAAGTGTTTTTCCATCTCTTAACCTACTTGTGTGTGGGCTGACTACTCAGGAGAGGGAAAGCCAGACCGAAACTGCAGTGGGACCCAGATGCTGGCTGAAATGTGCACAGATTATTGCTCCATGAAAAATTACTCCAAACTTGAAAGATCATTGAGCTCCAAGAATTTTTTCCCTTCCCTTCGTTTATTCTCTGCAAATTTTGGTGCCTCTAGACAAGATGCAGACAAAACAGTTTAGGCACACAGGTCATTCTTCTCTGCTCGGTGCTCAGGCTCCCTCTCCGCCTTCCTGTGTCCTGCGTTCTGTTTTGGGGACTGCACTCGAAGGGCCGGATTTGTCATTTCCACTATTGCAAGAGCTCTGGTGGAAAAAAATAAAATAAAATGTTGACTGAAGCTTCCTCTCTTTTCCAGAAAGGGTCACAGTAACTCTAAAGGCAGGCTGTGGCCCCAGGAGGAATGGTGCTGTGACCTCAGAGCAGGGCTTGTTTCAACATTGAGTGCTGGGCCCTGCTCCCAGAGACTCTAATTCATTTGGGGCAGGGCCCTAGATATTTATATTTCTAACAAGTTCCCCGGGATGCTGATTCACTTTAACATGGAGTACAGTACGGTTCTCACACGATAAGGCAAGAAGCTGCCCATCTCAGCTCGAGCGAAAGAACAACGTGGGAAACAGAAGGCTCAGTATCTTGTCACTCACTCCATCAATTACTCACTGCTCACAAAGCAGGGAAACTAAAACAACCATGCATGTAGAGATGGAGAGCCAGGCTTCCTGAGAAATGGACTGATTCAAAGTCTTCAGCCAGCTCTTGCTCTGAAAAATACAGGAAAATTTGAGATTTTCCAAAATGGCTCTTTTTCTGGCTGTTGTAAAGTACATTGGCTCCAAATTGGGGATATTCAGACACAGATTGCTTCATTTATTTATTTTATTCATTGACTAATAGCTTTAGGAATAAATCAGTGGCCCTGTCCTTCTCAGAGTTGAAAGGACTCATCTTCCATGTGCTTAACTGTGTGGATTTTTTCTCTGATACTCTCCTTGGGCAATATGGCTCACAGGGACTTCGGATTGCTTTTCTACATAGCTAAGATATCAATATATTTTCTTCCCCATGACAATCCAACTTCCTTTGCAGATAAATGGAGATACAATTTATGAAATAGCTTTAACGGTTTCAAGCATGTTTATTTTTAAGTACATATGTTGTTGTTATTGATAATGTAGGGGTATAGTTACTCTTTTTAAAGCATACAGTAAAAGGTAAGAGATCTGAGAACAGTAATAGGACCTGAAGATAAGGCTTTCTGCTGTGCATTGACTGAGACCAATGGAGACAGAGTGTTGCACCATCTCTCTGCTCTTCACTCTCATCACTGGGAACCAGGAGCATCTACCACACAACAGAGAGGGTGTCCTGACTCTGAGCAGCAAGCAGGATTGAAAAGCTTTGCATTCTAAGCTTGGGTTACTCAAACTGAATCAGTTATAAAATTTGAAAATCCTTGGCTTATAACATCTTACCCTCCATCTTTAAAACAAACAGACAAACAAAACACTGAAGGCGACTCCCAGAGCTCTCAACAGTTTGCTCATCCTGACCTGTGCGATTGGTTTGTCACATGGGTGTCAGGGCAAGAGCGATCAGGTGGGGAAGCATGTATATGGGCTCGGGGATCTCATATGCTTATGACTGTGCTCAGTGCTCAGCATTGATTATTAGGTTCAGGTCCTTGGTATCATATCAGTCTGAGAATCCAGGTCATGCTAGGTATAGGACCTAAGGCCAATTCTGAACAAGAGCTTCCCAGTAGGCCCGACCTCAAGATAGTAAATGTGTGTACGTTGGACTAGATTGGCCAAGACTAAGGCCACTGGGCGACCTGAAATTTTGTGATTTTTTTTCTTGTGTCATTTAAATATGGCTTCATAAGATTGCTTACTCTCCACAGATGCTTCTTGAGCGCACTTCTCCCAGATGTTTTTCTCTCTAGTAGTTTACATTGAAATAAATAGTGGATCTGAGTATTTGACTCAAAGATGAACTTCTCAGAGCCAAAACCACTCGGACATGTTTGTGGTGCACACCTGGGGGGATCTGGGGTTTTTTTTTCTCCTTTTTTCTTTCATGTCATTGAGGGTCAGGGGAGGGTTGGAGAGAGATTCTCTGCAGGTTTGCATGGAATCCTTTCTAGTGCATTTTTCCCCTCACCTATACTGGTGTAGACTCGGTCCTAGACACCTGAAAAGAAAATTGCAAAAAAGCCTTGGACAGACAGGAGGTAGACTCAGCAGAGCCTGTCTCTTTGAGTTGTCTCAGGAAGAGGGGTCAGCGAGTTTCCTTGGAAGTTCTCTTTGAACACCCCTCCCCTCTTCTGCCTGCCGAATCCCTGGCTCACTAAACGGCCCTTGGGCATGCTGCGTCTTCCTCGTAGGACTGTGAACCTCCTGGGACCTCTGTCTCTCTGTCTACCTCAGGTCTCAGAGTGTTGCTGACCCTCAATTGATTATTGGATGGTTTTGTATGTTTTAGTCACTAACACTTCCATAATAAAAATGGGAAAGAATAGTTCTGAGACTCATCCAATCATTAGCAGGAGCTTAGAATTTTTCTTTGGTTCCAAATGGTAAGTAGAATGGTTTGGAAATGAGACAGAACATTTCCCAAAGCAGTTTCCAAATTATATTTTCCATTCATACTTTTCTTCAATCTGTCATGAACATCTTTATTCTTAATCAGTAATAAGCACAATTTTAACTTATGGTATATCTGTGTTTCATTTATAATAATCTGTGTTTTTTACTTTATAATTTTATTTTTAATTGTACTTGGCCTACAATATTATATTAGTTCCAAGTGCACAACATAGTGAATATACCTTATGAACTGATCACCCTGGTAAGTCTAGTATCCATTTGACATCATACGTAGTTGTTACACTATTACTGACTATATTCCCTATGCTCTACTTTACATCCCTGTGACTGTTCTTAAAACTGGCAATTTGCACTTCATAATGCCTTTACCGCCTCTGCATCATTACCTGAACAATTTTGCATATGCAGATATGGTCCTGTGGGCCCTAGTACATACAAGGCTGATCATCACAGGCACTAGCATTTTCACCAGACATGACTGGGGTGGTATTTGTTGGGTGAATAGAACAGTGCCTGGCAGGTAGTAAGTGCTATATAAATTTTAAGTAAGTTGTTAGACTAATTAGAATTTCAAGTGGCCCAAGAGATGATTAACCCATAATTTCCTAAAGTATAACTTAAAACTCAGGTTTTAAATTCATAAGTAACATTCACAGGCGTGTTCATGGGTGATACATGAGAAGAGGTGGTGCAGAAGGGGGTTATCATGTGTCCAAAAAGATTGAGAAAATGTATAATTAAACAGAATTTGAAAGGTTTATTTGCAGCTGAACTCTTTAGAGGGTCTATTATATGTTACTCTGCCACTCTTTTTAAGTAGTAGTTGCCCAAGTCTTACATTGAATCATATCATATATCTTTTGCCTTCCCTTTCTTGTATTGAATATCTCACAGAGAAAGAGGAAATTGAGTTAGCCCAATATCCTCATGTAACTCATAATTAAAATGAGGTCCTGAAAGTTCAAGCTGATACAGAAATTTCAGGAGACAACCGGAATGGCGCTCACCATCTCTTAGTGTACCCAGTGGGAATCTCTGTGGACACATTTCACCCAGGTGTAAACCTTAAAGTGACTACTACATTTAGCACAGTGTCAAGGATATGCAGTATGATTCGTGTGTTCAGTGACCGATCTGTTTGGAAACTATTTAAACTCTGTGGGTCTCCATCTGACAGGTATAGTAATAAGTGGGTGATAATGGATATTAAAGTTTACTCTGAGAATTTAGAATCACTTAATAAAATTGTAATAATGTATCTTCTAATTATTAGTCAGAAAGAGCCACTTGTTTTAGTAAGTTCCCTAACTCACGTGTCACCAAAAAAACCACATAATAGCATCTTGTTGCCTAAGGAGAAAAACAGAGATAAAGCAAGTTTTAACCTTTATTATTTACATTTTCTAGAAACTCTTGGTTCCCCACTAGCCATTCATCCATCTCTCTTCCCATTCACATTCTACTATTCTTTTATCAGAATATTGGAAAGCCATGGTATCAGCTACCGAATTTCACTATGACTATCTCTACAATAATTTTATTTGTTTTATATTTTGAAAACACTACAACAGCCCTGGCTGGTGTAGCTCAGTGGATTGAGCGCGGGCCTGCGAACCAAAGGATCGCGGTTCGATTCCCAGTCAGGGCACATGCCTGGGTTGCCAGGCCAGTTCCTGGCAGGGGACATACAAGAGGCAACCGCACATTGATGTTTCTCTCCCTCTCTCCTTCCCTTCCCCTCTAAAAGATAAATAAATAAAATCTAAAAGGAAAAAAAAAAAGTACTTAAAAAAATCTTTAAAAAAAAAACAAAACACTACAACATTTTTGTTACTTTTAACAAAACATCCTTAACTCATAGATAGTAAGAGAAGGAAGGACTTGTAAAAATCAGCAAAGTCATGAAAGGATCTCTTCTTCATTTTATAAAGTAAACTGCAAAAGTGACTAGAGCTTCTATCCCAATTACTTGATTTAGACTCCAGAGTATTCTAAATGAGTGCTATGATCCTAATTAGAAGGATGGTCAGGACCAGATAAGAAGGTAACTGTTTATGCTCCACCATTTCCTTGCTTGTTTGCTATTTATCTGTCTGTCTGCCAATCTATCTGCCTACTTATTATCTATCTATCTACCTATCTATCCATCCATCCAAATTTGGGACAAGCATTTGAAAAGCAAGCTAACCCCAGGGAAGGGTGTTTCCTAGTGCTCTTTGAGCTCATCCTAAAGATGACTTAGCTTTTTTCAGAGACCCAATGCATCATCAATCTCATTTTCCTATATGTGAGGAAAGAAAAATAGTAACAAAAGACCAGGGAGCGTATAAAGCAAATACTATACCAAACAAGGAAATCGGCCAAGTTACTTCCCTTCCTCCAAATCATTCCAGCCTCCCTACTCTTGGGTATCAGCCCCTTCAAGCACTTTCTCCCACAAATGTCACAGAATACAATTAATAGTAGGTTGTGAAATAGCTTGAAATAGCTCAAAAGATGGACTTTATCGAGGGAGTTTGAACTTATGCTGGAATCCAAGCCTTAAGCAAAAAGAACAAAAAGTCCAGCATTGCTCTCCAAGTGTTTTTTTGGGCGGTAAGTGTGTGTGTTGCTTTCTCATTGTCTCTGAAATAACTCCTCCAGATTTCTTCCTACCTTAAAGACCTGTAAGGCTGACTTGTATGCTTAATTTGCATTTTCCTTACTCTTACATGGAGCTTGCAGTTTAGCAAGAAATGGATTAGCCCAGGCCAGATTTAGGGATTAAAATATGGAAACCTTGAGGACTGTGGGGCCCTCCTGTTGGGTAGAGGATTACATATCAAAAACCCTAACCCTACACCTGGGTTCTATGGGGGGGGGTGGTGAGCTGTGTTTGTCAAGTCCAGTCTCCCATCTCCCTTCTTGACCCGCTTGCCCAGTTATTTGAAATGGACATGTTACTTATATCTATCAGACGTGTATGTTGATCAAAATCAGACCACCATCTCTGATATCCAGGGAGTGCCTAATGTATCTTGACTTAAAAGCAAATAGGCCAAAACTCATCAGGGGTACAGGCTACCATGAGCACTGGGAGGCTCTGTTCTCTGCTATGAACATTGTTATTCTGCTTCCTGTGACTATGTATTCTCAATAGACATCCCAGTACATTAAATGTTTCAGAACGTTAAAAGTTTTGAAAAGTGATGAAGTAATGAAATCCATTCCATTTTATTTACTTAGTATTTTAACTGAATTTGTGAAGGTATACACAATAGATATATAATAAAATAGATGGTGTCTTGATTATTATTTTCTGCATAATGATACATGTTCATGATTTTTCTAATTACTAATATCTATTTATCCATCTACCCATCTATCCATCCATTCAGATGTGTCTTAGAAATTGCAAGTATTTCACACTACTCAACTCATACTGCCTTACCCCAAGTCATTGCTAATCACTGAGTACTTTTCAAAATTTCCCCATACTGTATTAAACGTGTTTTATATACAGAATGGTGAAAATGATATTAGGGATTGCATTCTATTTCAAAACCTACATAATTCCTTTAACATTATATACCAGACAGGTTTTCATACATGTACATAAAAATATCTCATGTACCTTGACTTCAATTACTTTTTTTCCACGACATAGTATAGTGAAATGGTAAAACACATGTTTCTAAAACAAATGCTAAAACCAAGTGTATGTAAAAAGGTAGGAGTGGCTTCTCTCTCTGCTTGACTTTAGAGAACTCTACACTTCTCTGCAACTGGATGGCCAAAGATCACGAGAGGTACACACAGCACGGCTGGCACTCTCTAGATGACATGTAAGGAGAGAAGGCACATTACCTGGATCTAACCACTGGTCATCTTTAAACAGGATACTCTGATCTGACATGAAGCACATGTAGCCTCCACGATAGCATCATGACATCTTAGGAAGGAGTAACCTAATCTTCCCATGCTGACTAAGAACTAAACAAAGACATATGAAAGAAGATGCTAGGGGCAAAGAGTGAACTTTTTTTTACTGATATAAATCATCTTGGTTCTTAAAATTGGGACAGATTCTGTGTTTGTGTTGTCTGTGTTGTGAGCTATCTTACTTTCTTTTCCTTGAGAGCGCAAGAGTAGCCATTATCGGAGGCCAACATTTTTCTTTCCAGGAAAAGTTCATCAGCTCTGGCTTAAAGGTAGTTCTTTTATCAGTAGATCATGTGTTAACTTGTAACTTAAGTTGTAATTCCTGTTTAACCATTTCAACTATTTTTATGTTTATGTTTACTTATATTTGTACTATACAGCATATTGTTTTCAAATATTTCATATCCTGGCTATTTCATAACCTAGCATTTTATTGAATTCCTGTAATGTAGATAGTACAGAGACCTATTACGAAATTATAAAAAGCAGAAAGTCCAATTACTGAAGACATTCACCATCTAATTTCAAAGTAAGAATCATCACTAATTTTGTCGTATTGCAAGGTACTGATAGAATCTTGTCTTATTGTGACTTAACTGATGGAAACAGGCCTACAGCCTTGTTAATTTTGCTTCTCAGTAATCATTCACATATATTTGTTGAGTGCTCTCTATAGTGTCTGGTGCCATATGAGGAAGTTTACAGAGCCGTCATTGAATCAAACTCCACGTTTTGTGGGTCAGGAGATCTGACTTGTGTTCCATCCCAGAGTAGCCTTCAGTTAGCAGGCTCAATGTTCTCAGAATAGTCGGTGTTCATTTCACATTATTCAATTTGCAGAAAGCTGGTTTTCCCACACATCCGTGCTATTGTTTGTTTGTTTTTACAGGTTAGCAGATGCCAATGTTATTTTTATAAGTGTTAAGATTTGTCTTATAGACAGGAGGGTCATTGCATCTCCTATGGTAAAACCTCAAATGTCTATGTCTTTTGGAAAAGTGATTAGATGCTGCCCCACTAAGATAATCCATCAGCTGAATTTTAGTCTCATTGAAGAAAGAGAGAGAGAAAGAGACAGAAAGAGGTTGTTTAAGAGAGAGTATAGCCCCTGAACCCTGTATTTGTTTCCGAAATTCTTTGGAACTGGGTGATGTTGTGCAAGGTACTTTACCTCCTGCACCTTGAGGACTCTGTACAGTTACACCTCATAATAAATCATGTGATTTTTTGAGCCAATAATCAGTCAGACAAACCTCATTTAGATGACTTAGAATGATTTAATGATAGATAAAAGAATCAAGGAATTTAATGTTTATGCAATAGTTTAGAAAACTTATAATAACTGAAATGAGACTTCCATTCATCAGAATGACATGTCTCCATGAACAGAAATAATAATTGTTTATTTTCCTAGAGATATATGGTAAATGGGAATGCAGGACTACAACAAGGAAAATAAACTGAATGGAAATCGAGGGGGAAAAGTCTGGGAGACTATGCAAAAGTATCTAGGGAAAGAGAAAAGTAAGAGATTAATCCATACCGAATAATGTCACCAAGTGCCTAATATTTGGATTTGCTAACTACTGGTGCATTATTGAGGATGACCAGAATGGAGGCACGTGGTTTGTGGTTTGACTTTGATAAGCTGTTTTTTTTTTTTTGTTTTTTTTTAAGTCAGGCATTTCTTAAAGCTTAGAGAATTCAGGATCATAAGGCAAGAAAATAAAACTATTTTGTATAAGTCAGCTACCTGGAGCAACGTTGTGATGTTGACAAAACAATATTACTATTTATGATGATATATTCTTGCCTGGAAAATTATTTCTAATAAAATATTGCGATTCAGGTATAAAGCGCAAAATGACATTCTAAGACAGTAAATTTATTTTATTTTCCCTTGTTCTTAAAAAGAAAAAAATTATTTTATATTTTCAGAGTTACATAGCAGCTGGAAAATATGCCCTGTGCACTAAGTAGGTAACTAACACATTTATCAGGTTTGAGAAGTAGAAGCAGTGTGTGGCATGTCTCCAGACACCCTGAGAAAAATTGGCTGGCTTTTGTGCATTACAAAGTTGTTCACAATGTCTTAGGCATATTTAAGGCCACTGCTTACCGAATTCCTATTTGGTGTCCTGTGTCGGGTACGTTATATTTGATGCTCACTGCCCCCTACGCAGTAAATGCTATTGTATTATCCCCATTTTCCAGGCAATAAAACTGAGGCTCCGGAAGTTAATTCACCCAAGGTCAAACAGAAAGTGGCAGAGCCAAGATTCAAACTCAGATCTCTGATACTGAAGTCCATGATCATTTCATAGACTTCATTTTAAAAACATTTTTTTCCATTAAAAAATAGTAGATATAAAAATACTAAGGGATCCTAAAATGGAATGTGCTGGCAGGACACAGAAGTCCTGTTTTGGTGGTGAACCAAAGTGGCCCTAACAACCCATATCTCTGACAGCATCTCCACAAATGGAGCCTAGACCAGGAGCTGGAGCAGTCCCAGCAGAAAGGGTCAGTTTAGATAACCTCCCTAAGGGATACGAAGTTATTTTTCAAGAAGTTTGGTTAAACGAGATTTACCTGGGACTCTGAGGAGCCCTGTGGACTAGGTTCAATCTCACAGGAGTACTGAGAACTGTCTACAATGTAGGACACTCTGAGGTTTTCTTAGTGAATGTCATTACTAACTACAGGCAAGAGTGACCCCTGCAAGGCTTTTGCTATCTTGGTTAAATCCTCATTCATTCATTCATTCATTCATTCATTCATTCATTCATTCATGATTTGTTTGGTTATTTGAATGTATAAAATGTGTCAGACACTGGTGTGGTGTGATATAAGTATGTCCCCTGCCTTCCAGTGGAGGAGACTTGTAAATCGATTATTGTAACACAGAGTGATCATTGCTATACTAACAGTGCTCACATGTCTTTGAGGTTTCACCCAAAGTGGTCCAAGGGAGGCCAAGGTCATCCTTGAAATTGGAGCAGAGTGGAGAATCTTAGACACCAGCCATTTGCCTTTAACCAGTGGCAGAGATTTAGCATGTCATGCTAAAAACCATGGCATGACATTCTAGGGAAATACAGTGCTCCGTTTTCTCTGACTAGTAAATTTTAATTTTTTTGAGATATAGTTCCAACATCACCTCACTCATTCTCAAGCACTTCATTCAAGCATCGACTAGTAGTGATTTCCAATCTTCATTCATTTCTTTCTTTCTTGACTTTTTCCCACAGACCCACTCAACTTATACCAAGAAGGTCAGATTCCATTTTGGTCAAAAGTATTTATGTAAAATGTATTTCCTTGTTTATCTGATAACAGATAACCCTGGAACAGCTAATCAACCTAACTTTATCCCTGGAAATACCAGAATGATTCAGCTCAATGGTTAATTTTGGTAGTCTAGGATTTTAAACTCACTTCAGAGATTTTGAACAGGTTTGATAGTCCTTTCCCATAAGAAAGTCTATATATATTTGACCTTTGAATTTAAGCCAGCTCTGTTCTTTTCTGCAACATGGTAGAGAACTGTGTTCCTAACCCAGTTTTGATCCTAACCCCCAACTCTGCCCATACCACCACGTAGTGCTGAAGCATAATGTTAAAAGAAGGGGCAGAATAAGGAAGTTTAAGGAAGTGTAGAATCCTTTCATTCAAATGGACTGGCTTGATAAAGATATGTAAGAATTCGTAAGGGGACCCCCATATGTCTGAATTGAAATGTGTAGTAAAGTGAAGGGTAATCCAGAGTCAGGATTTGAAGTGTCAAAGTTCAAAGCCACTTAAGTACCCAGTCGCTACTGGTGCTGCAAAGCCAATTATATAGACCCAGCCTGTGACCTTTGGAAAGGCATAAAAGATTTAAAAATATACTCATAGTGTAACCAATTCACTACAAAAATCCTTCTGAAAATTTCTATTGAGAAAAATCATCACAAAGGGAAATAATTGATAAGGTTCTACACAAAGCCAATCCCATTCAATGGTTAACTCACACAAAATTCCTGTAACATATGAGACATTTTCTGATTCTCCTGAGGGTTCTTTGGTATAGGGTTGTATAGGCATCAAAATGGGCCGTGGCCGGGAATCGGAAAAATACCAGGTAGAGGAAGTATTTTCATTGTGTGTGTGTGGGGTGTGTGTGTGTGTATGTTTGAACTAGATTGTTCCATGAATGTTCTGTAGAAAATGAAGTTAGAAGAACTGTCTAGACTGTTCAATTTTTAACCTCACTAATAGTTACAATAAAAAACATTTATTGAGAATGTGTCATTTGTCCGACACCAAGCTTTGCATGATATTGTACGCGGCATTACCTCAATTAATTCTCACAACAGTCCTGCAGCAGAGAGATGATCGCCCTTGTTTCCCGAGAGTGAGAGTGGAAACTGAGGTATAAAGAAGTTAAGTAAATTCCTGAGATCACTGGTAAGTGCTAGGCAGAGCCAAAATTTGAACCCTTGTCTATGGACTCAAAGCCGGTGCTCCAAAGCTGTTAACAAGCCCTTTCACTTGGGGAAAAAATAATTTATGATTATCTCAAGACAATTTTTTTATTCATTCTATTTTGTATGTGGCTCTAATTTTCAGGTAGCTTAATAGTAAATAGATCAGATATTATCTATAGTTATGGGCCTATATTTAGCAAATGTATTCATTAAACTCCAAATTTGTGAATTCCGCAATTTGTTCAGAATGTCCGAATTTACTGAACCATGTCAGCCAGTTACTTAGCAGTCAGCGCAAAACAGGGAATTTTTTTTATATCCTGTGCTATTAGTTTGAAATTATAACTTTCTGCATTGACCTTTGCAAATATAAGCAAGAGAGTAAGGTTATGAAGCATTCTGTGCACAGTCATTTCTCTCTGGGATTGTAATCTATTGGTGTATATAACCAGGTTAGAATAGCTGACTGATTTGTTAATTTAGGGTAAGTATCAGGTGCCACCCATATTTTTCAGTTTCCCATTTTATTTTAGTTTATCAAATGCAGTCAGCTTTAGAGATTGCTTTTATTACTCACTGGTGGTTTCATTCTTTTCACACATTTAATCCAACAACATGTGTAGTTTTTTAACAAGTAAAACTAAATTCTGTGGGAATTTTCTCCTGAAGAATAACAGGTCTTCATGAGACATGACCATTTACCCTCATCACTTTCATATGTTTCTTTTACCAATTTCACAGCCTCACTTTAGGCAAAAGCAGATACTGTCGTTATCCTGCCTCCACTACGCAGATGGAAAAAATACAGTGGCCACCTAAATGTCATGAACCCGGGAAGTCAGAAATAGGTCTTGGGAATAACCTTGAGTCCTAATAAACAGGGCAGCATGCTCCACTCAAAAATGTCATTTAAAATCCAGTTTTCTTTAAGTCTTAAAAAAAGACTCATGCTCCACACCCTTTTTTATTTAGAAACATTAGTTTATGTTTCTGATGTCTTAGCTCCTGCTCTTTAAATAACTTCACATTTCCACCCCCTCCCTTTTTATTGGCTCAGTACTTTCCCAAGGTAAGTGTCAAATAAAGCTGGAGCATTGGTTGCGAATTCCTTTTCTATTCTACCTCAGAGTCATTGGGAGACTAGGGCACCCCACAGTGCGATGATAGGACACCAGTCAGCATCACATGAGATAGGATGGGACTGGGGAATGTTTGCAGCCTGGCAGTCTTCCGAACTAAAGCCCTCGCTGTAACCTATGTGAGGGCCTGGAATGTGGACAAAAGAGCTTAGAACAAGAACGTACATTGGCAGTGCCACATTCTTGCTAAAGAACCATGAGGACACACAATTAGAATTCTTGGCCCTGTTTTGAAGATACATCATAGAACTGATTGGAGCAAAAAATCATGGATAAGTTCTCAGCCTTTTCTCCTTCCTCCCTCTTCGTGTCCACACCTGTTGCACAAGGACTCTACTGAACAGTTCCTTAAAGGCTTTTACATTTAGCTGGCAATCTTCTAGTGGCCATTTATCAAGTAGGCGGAGGAAGCTCAGCCTTTGGCCAGAGAGATTAGAAAATTTAAACACATGTGAATTTATTGAATGTCTTAACTTGACCATTCAGAAAGGGAATGTTTGAGTTATACAGACAGAAATGTTAATCACTTTGTGCCGTAGAATACTGGAAATTAGAATACAAGAGTTCAAACAGAGGAGACAGATCTGTGAAGACTTAGTATAAATGGTAACATTTGATTGCACTGAAGAGTCATATAAGATCTCAGTAGGCCAGAGCATGTGAGAGTATTCTATTCAAAGGAAACTGCAGGAGAAAAGGTTCAGGCAGGTGAAAGCCCATGTCTATTTTCAGCAGTTTCAAATAGTCCATTGTGTGTGTGTGTGTGTGTGTGTGTGTGTGTGTGTGTGTATGTGTACAATGGTAGCATGAGAAGTAGAGGACCAGGATTAGGAGAGACACA
This sequence comes from Glossophaga mutica, assembly GCA_039655065.1. NCBI lineage: Eukaryota > Metazoa > Chordata > Mammalia > Chiroptera > Phyllostomidae > Glossophaga > Glossophaga mutica. Next base: position 145,433,570 of record CM077308.1, read on the forward strand.
TTAATGTGCTTGGCTTTCACCCTGCCAGCTGACCAGATCTATTGGGTAGACAAGGGACATAACCTACTCTCTGCTTTAAGAAGGTACCTAGTGGTGTGGAGCATAGATTGAAAGGGATGAGCTTAGGGGGAAGCAGATCAGATAGGAATCAAATACACTAGGTGAGGGATTTTGCTGGCTCACAATAGGAGGAAAATGGGATTCACTGTGAAGCTTGGACGAATTTTGGAAACTTGATTGAATGTGAACTGTGAGGACAAAAGTGACATCAAGGGGACATGCTTCCAATCAGGGGGGCTCCTCACATGATCTGAAGAACACAGAACAGTTTGCTTTTGGACCTGGATTTTAAATGCTGTCAGTGGCAGCTGCAAATGTATGTCTCAAACTGAAACGGAGAATCGAGAACTGGAAATAGAGATTGGGGAATTAGGAGCAAGAAGTAATGGCTAGAGCCAATAGACCAAGTGACATTATCTACGGAAAGAATATAAGGAAAGAAAAGAACTGGAAGAGACCTTGGAGGAATGTCTTATTGGAAGGGGTCATTGGAGGGAGGACTTGACAGAAAGAAGGACTGGTCAGAGGTCCTCTATAGTATCACATCAAATGTAACAAGGGAAGAGAAAGTTCCAAGGACAAGGGTGACTAACTACCACTAGTAACGAAATTGGCCTTGGGGAGTTTGCAATCTTTGTGGATCAGACTAATGAGTTACTCACATGGTACTTTTGGGTTGCAGGGATTTCCTTGGATTGCTTAATTTCCTTTCTTAATCACACTGTTTACTAGACAGAATACTCTCCCATCTCAACTCACCCAAACCTATGAGTGTCTTAAGACAATGAAAAGTCTAACTCTTCATCCACTCCTGCTGAATATGGTCTTGTTCTTTCCGAATCCCTGTAGTTGATATAATTAGTTCTCTTTCCATATGTATGCCATATTTCCCCAAGTGGACTGTATGAGTTTCAGAGCAAATATTGTATTTTAAACTCATTCATTTTTGCCTCAACATCTAACATAATGCTTTGTACAAAGAATGTGCTCAAAAGATTTTTTTTCGGAAAAAGCTATGAAGTGAAATTTGGTCATTTGTATTAGGCGTCATAAAACAGTTAACTCCTTTGACACAGTAACACCTCTTCTGGGACTATATTCTACAAAAATAATATGAAATGTGAAAATGTCATATGCACAAACATTCTTGCCAAAGTTCTAATCAAGACACTTCAAAGGTCCAGTATTGTAATAGTGGAGTGCTTATGTGAAAATATAAATATTTTATTTAATAGAATTATACAACTTTTAAAAATTATGGAGACTACTTACCAGCTTAGAAATGTGATTATCATTTAAAAAGCAGGACACAAAGTTATTTGGGCACCATGGTTTCAAAAGTATAACATGGGTGTATTGAAAATATTGGAAGTGAATAGGTTAAAATGATGTTTTAAGATAGAGATTCCACGTGGTCTTTTATCTTTTAAAAGTTTATAGTAATATATTATTTCTATAAGTTATCTTACATGAAAGCAATTGTTTCCTTGGAAGGACCAAATACTATGCAGTGAGCTTGAAAGGTCACGTGGACCATTAGAGCTATTAATGAGCCAAGGTCTTAGGATCGATAGCTGTGCATTCCAGATAGGACCCTTTCCTTGTTTCCACATAGTCATCTTTACGCTCGCATCATCAGTCCAAATAGATCTAATAGCTTTGATAAAGGCTACACATGAAGGACAGGCCCTTCCAGAAGTGGGGAGAAGGTGCCTACTTTAAGTCTACTCATCATCACTAGGCTGTCAGGACCCTGGTGGGACCATCACCGTTGATCAATACCGCCACTTTGTTTCAGCTCCTACTTGTGGACAAGAGGACCATCTTATCCTTTTGACAGTTACAAGGTTTAAAGAGAGAGAATAAAGAGGAGGAAATTTAAGAGAGTAGAGAAATCCAAAAAATGGGGTCGGGGGCAGGTAGTAAATGAGTGGGCTATGACAGAATTAGGAATAGACAAGAAAAGACCAAGGGCAAGAAAGGAAGGTTTTTAACTCTAAGATAAGTGTGTCTGCCTCTCTCTCTGATGTTTCTCTTTCTTCAGTTTCTAAAAATCTCCTCCTGCTGCTCGGTGGAGCCTTTCAAACAGAAGCACTGTATTTTCAAATGCTGTGACTGTTTTTGATCTTTCCTCTAATCAATATTCTGAGGTGGTCTTGGCAAGAAAGGGACCTACTGTCTTAAATCACGGAATGTACTATACCAGAAACCGAGGGGTTCAGCATCGCAGGCAAAGACAAGTACCAAATAGTGGAGTAAACAGAATACTGGTAGCGGGAAGTAGGAAATGCGAGGGTGGGCTCATCGGTAAACTGGAGGGTACACTCTCCAGGCACACTGTGTAGCCTTCGTCAGCTCTGAATTTGAACAGCTGGAACAGAGGGCTGGGTCTTTCGCTCTGCTACTAGGCCTGCCTGAAATGGCCAGAACAAATGATGCTCGATTCTGACACCACACAAATTACACAGCAGCTGGTGGAAAGGTGCGGTGCATTTGTGAATCAGTTCTGGACAGTTCAGAGTTGCGGACCTTCCCTGTTGGGCTATTGAAAAAGGCAGTTCATGCTTCTTGACATGAGGCAGGCCCAGAAAGGTGCCCTAGCACAGACATTCATTTATCTTTTTGCCCATTCTAGGTAATCTATGTAGGACAGTGAAACTTAGAAAGCAAAGTGAAAAGGTACTTATTTTTCATGACAATAAGTCAAACACCTTTTAGAATGATTCAGGTTTCAAGACTGGATTTCAAAGGAAGTGAGTGAAAACTTTTTAAATGACATTTTTATAATACAAAATTATTATAACATAATGATGAAATATTAAATAGGTACAGCCTTCCTATTCACTTGAGTTGCTCAAAAGTTAATGAATGGATTTTCAGAGAAAGTAGTCATTATGCCTTGCCTTTCTCAGGTGTACTATTCACCAAATTATTGATCTACTCTACTGATTTGGAAGGGAAAAGCAGCATCTAGGGGCTGGACCAGGACTCCTGCCTGGTTCCAGAAGCCTCATAGTCCACTCCAAAAATATCTTCTTTCTAACCTACCTGAAAAGGTCAAGTTTTTTCATTGCCCTTACTAGGAGGGGATAGAGTTGTGTTTTACTTAAATCACCAGACATCAACCTACAGTCTTACAAGTAAACTGTCTGCTTTTTTTCTGGTCATTAAACAGAAAATGTAAGTTATTTTCTCTATAAAAGAATTAATTGCAGTTTTTCTGCACAGAGTTTGTAGGGAGAAAGCAGACTTTTAAATAAATAATTGGGTCATTATTTATTGAGGAAAGAGTGGGAAGGGATGTGGTGGGGATTTCCTGGGAATAAAGAAAGGATGTTGACGTGTGGCAGGAGCGGTGCATTGAGCATACTGTCAGGATCTGGAGGGAATTATAGGAAGGAAATAAGCAGGGAGTCAGATTGTAGCACGAACTATGGACCACATCTTTTCCACATCACCTCTGTAGTCACTGTGTCCTCACATAGCAAGAGGCAAGATAGTGTCAACACTGTCACCAAAAAAACAACTGTACCATCAGAAGACGCTGCAGATATGCTTTTGGAACATGACACAGTGCTATGACATTTCCATTTAAACCAAGAACTTGGCAAGATACAGCCTTTGCGAGTAATCAATAATAGCACAGTTCCCAATAAACTTCAGATTTGTGACCTTTATGCTTCTAATTAAAAGGAAAAGGGAGAGAGGGAGGGAGCAACTATATATCCCAGTTTTCTTCATGAGACAATCTTGGTTTACATGTATGGTAATTATTAATAATGCCTCTTTTACTTACCAAGTGGTCCAGCTTGGAATAAAAATTATGTGATAACTCTCTTTATAAGTCAAATATTATATACATGGAAATGAGCAAAATAGTCTACAGCCTTTTTATTCTAATAAACCTTTAAAAAATTATACTCTTGAAAGTAGAATCAGCTGTCTCATAATTTTCTCATACCTATTCAAAGATGAAATAATCACCTGGATAAGAGATCTAAATTTATGATACATTTCAACAATTTGGAATATTTTTAAATCCCTGCAAGGAATTTAGAGTTAAACACTCCTAGAAGCTGTTTGGTAAGAGAATTTGTTTTTGTTGTATTCCTCTCTCCCAACACTGGGCAACTGGACAAATAATCATCTCATCGAGTTGCAGCTGTTTTGGTCATATGTTCCTTCATAATGCCACTCTGTTAGTTTTGCTTTATGCTGTTTCCTGGTACTTGAATTTTGCCATACAAATATTTGTGGAATGGGTGTTAATCAAATTTTAGATTGGGAATTTTGGAAAGAAGATTACAACAGGCAAGTGAGCCAGAAATCCAGACGCGTTTTATGTTGAATAGATTAATCACTCGGATTTATTTTTGAGCTAAGCAAATTAACATTAAAAAAACAGGTGAAGAAATAATTTGAGACTCTGAAATGACGGTTCTATTTGCAAGAACTTTGGCAGCAGTTCTTATGGGAATCAAAGTCTTAAATTGCTTTTGTTTGTATTTCAAACCCTGAAAAGGAAATATTGATTAAAAATCAGGATGATTATTTATTAAGGAGACACTGTGCTATGGATATCAATCTTGATAGCTACTTAAAATGATCCGCTTTGTCATTTGTCTCTGAGAAAGACACTAGAAGCTCTTGGGAGAGAAAGCATTATAGTTGACTATGTGCTATTGCTTTACAAAGGATTAAGAATATTTCTGTAAATATTTCTCTTCTGTCAATAAACTTTAAATCTACCTAACATTCATTAATTTTTAACCATTCAATTGAATTTGAAACTGTAAAAGCTCTTAGACTAAAATTGTAGTAGCAATGGAATGAAATATGACCACTCCTTCTTGAGCAAAACTAAATGAATCTCAATTTATTTATCTTTAAATATGGATTATAAAACCTACCATAGAAGATAGTTCTAAGAATTCAGTGAGATTTTATAGATATACATAGTACACAGATTTCAAAATATGGTAATATCTGTACATATTATGTGTATGTTAATATTAAATATATGTATATCCCCCAATGCATGGAAGACACTACAGAAGTGGTATTTTATAATCATCTTCGTAATTATTTCATATTGAATTGATATCATTCAATCTTGACTGATGGCAACTTGTGAAGACATTAAGTGCGAGAAAATTATGGCTTCCTTCTTTTTCAACAGACATTTATGGATTACCCATACTGACTATGGGATAGTTCCTTGAAATTTTTTAAAAAATGAATAAAATTTTCTGTGATTCAAGGAACTGTGCTGATAAACTAAAAGGTACATGGCAAAGCCCTGTTCTTATATTATACAAAGCCACAGAGCAACCTTTCTGAAATCATTACTGATGCAATCTTTTTTAAGCTCATTCAGTGAAGTAGAGGAGAAGTAAAGAAAGTCAAAGAAATTAATTGCAGCTTAAACATATGTGAATTTTATGAATAAATGTCATATCAGCTCTAATGACAGATATTATGGTCCCTTACATTCTCTTAGAGATTCAGCAGCAAACCCTAAGGTGACTAATGAGTGATAGGATTCCATAGTTGGAGCGGACAGTTAAACCTTAATAAAAGCTTGTGAGGTGATGAAATGAGTTAGGAAATACTTTACAGTATCTCTGGTGATTTATTACATGGGAGGTAACAAGCCATAGCGTCCACGCCTTAGTAAGAGCCTTCTGGTCTGTGTTCGGATCACTACCAGCCTGAGCACATCAATTCTGAGACTCAGTTCTTTTTCTGATGAACAGAATCCCAGTTAGAACTGATGAAAATGGTCACAGTGGTTATGAATGTCTTAGATAATTGACTTGCGCAAACTATACATCAAATGCATGAAAATATCAGAAAAATCAATTCTATTCCTTAACAGATGTTTTCTAGGCAATGTGAAAGGAATTATTTGAAAGGGAGAAATCCAGCTGTCAGATGTTTATAACAGAAAGAGATATATACCAGAACTTTGGAAAAGATCAAGTTTCATGTCCCTTTTAATTTGTAGATGGGGAAATTGAGAAAGTGGGACCATAAGTAGATGTATGACCTTGAAAAACATCTGGAGCCAAATGTAACACAGAGTTTCTAACTCTCACACTAGAGACCTTACAGCCTTTTACCTTTGGCTTCCATGGCCCTTTCTCACTCACATTCTCCAGTGATCACAATGGGGAGTGCAGGGGCACAGGCTGTTAGAAGCAGGAATAAAAGCTGTTGATGACTTACAGCCAAATTGGCTAATTTTGTTCTGAGCAGCGACTGACTGATAGAATGTTCTGTGGGCACAAGGAGAGAAGAGGTCAGCCACATTTGATTTTAATGCATTTTCATTAGTTCATCAAATGCTCTTTTTGAGGAAACACTTAAAAGACCAAGTTTAAAAAATACTGAAAATGGAGGAAAATGTCCCTTTTAAGCATGGCCTCCTGTGTTACACGATCCATTTAAGATCAAGCCATTTCTCACTCTTCTTAACGATAAGACACACATCAAAGCGATTCAAAGAGGAAATGTTAAGAGTTTAAAGAGACTTGACATTGCCCAGCTGAAAGTGATTTCCTTATTATTTAATAAATGTCTTAAGAGCAGGCAGACCCCCAATTCTTTTTCATCTTTAACGTCAGCTTGTGGTTTGATGCAGATTTGTTTAGAGCAATCCACAGCAGCTTGAAACATACACAAAATGCCAAGAAAGCTAACTGTGTGTTCAGAAAGCCATGCGCCGATTCCAGGTGGGCCAGACAACTAAGTACAGAAGTGCTATAGGACATAATGGTTTGAGGAATCATGCAATGTGGACCCTTCATCATTTGGTCAATATTTTAATCAGTATTTTGATGAAGACATTGGATGTTTATTAATTTTACATCGAATAACAGAATAATTATTTAAAATGTTTTTCTGGAATAAATTGAATATATTTAAGTGTATATATACAAATATACTATGTGACACTTAAAAATAAAAACACCTACAACTATATAGGCTATGAGTCAGGTAATATGAGGATGATGGTGATGGTGATGATGACAACAAATCTAATGTTTGAGCCCAACTGTATGCACAGTTCTATACTCGGAAGGGTACCTATATCCTGCTTCCTCAGAACCACTTTATAGGGGAGGTACCATTAATTCCCACATAATAGATAAAGAAATCAAGAACTTATTCAGGAGAACACTAATCGAATACTTTCTATTTGCTCAAACATCACAGACATTATGTATTGAAGATGAATAATGAAGTTCTTTCTAGATCCTAAGACTATACTTGTTTGTTCCATTATGACATTTGTCTTTATGTATGTTAAGTATACCTCATAGTATGTTGCAACTGGTGGGCATTCAAAAATAGTATTTACTTCCTGTGTTTACTTCCAGGAGCAGCTGTAAAGGTCCATAGTACAGAGAAGCAAAGAGAGGAATAAAAGCCTGATAACATGAGATTAGATATAGTGGGTCCCTTGGTCCAGCTGCCTCTGAGCAGAGTGAGGTAAAGCAAAATTAAATAGAGTCAGCGTTGAGCAATTTGTGTCTTAGGTCAAATGGTATGGTCCACTGAAGATTTTATGAGCATCTGTTACTTGTGCCACTTAGGAAAATGGAAATTCTCATTGTGATCACATACATTTGGTAATATAATGTCTCACTTGATTTCTCTTTGTTGTGGAATAAAGCTATTCTTATACCCCCCACCCCCAATAAACAGGAGTATTCCAGGAATTGCAGGCATTCTCATTGCTTCTACCTATGTTACTCACTCGATTGGGCATTTATGTCTTCCTTTCCAAATCCCATTTCCTGGAAGCTGAAACCTTTCCCTTAGCCTTTTATAATACAGTCTTGTGCCACTTAACAATGGAGACATGGCCAGAGAAATTCATCGTTAGGCAATTTTGTCATTATGCAAGTGTTATAGAGGGCACTTAGACAAACCTGGATGGCATAGCCTACCACACCCTAGGTTACATGGTGTGCCACCCTCCTGGGTGCAGCCCATCACTGACTGAAGAGTCATCATGTAGCTCATGACTGGAGTGACAGATCGATGAAATGATTGCTCAAATTCTAGTGACCGTAATATTCATAAGGATTCTTTTCTTCAAGCAGCAATTCTACATTCAAATATTTCATTGGAAGTTTGAGGGGAAAAAATAACAACTTCTGGAGAATAATCTTCCCAAGTGCTTCCCCAGAAGGTACTGAGATAATACACTCATGTCTGATCCATCCTCATGTAACTTCAAGAGTCCTGAAGACAGACTGAATTTCAAGTATATATGTTTTCTTCATCAGTTAAAGTCAGTGTGTAAAAATAGTAGCATTATTTTTGGACAAACTCATAATTATCTCTAGATTTTTCTTAGACAGCAATGGACTACATTTATATGGGGCATTATGCTCCATATGTTGGAGACAGTTTTGTACAGCGGTTAAGGGTATGAGATTTTGCGCCAGAGGTTCTAGCTTCTTCATATATTGGTCATATGACTTTGGGAAAGTTATGAAGTCTTGGTGAGCTTCTCTGTAAAATGGGAATAATAATAGTACTTTCTTCATAGAGTTGTAGTGAAGATGATTAGCTGAAGTAGTACCTAGAAGTGTTTTGGTGTAGTTTTTGGTACATAGTAAGTGTAAAGTCTAAGCCATTAACTCTCAAATTATGCTGAGTCTCAGAATCACCGGAAATGGATTTTTAAAAATACAGGTGCCTTGACCCGTTCCTGAGAGTCTCTGCTTTGGTAGTCTGAGATGAGGCTCAGATAATCATATTTTGGATCACTTCTCCAGCAAATTCTGATGTACACCAGAATTTTAAAATCACTTACTGATGATTTTGACTCTCTTTTCCCCTTCCAAACTTAGCCCATTTCCTGCAAGTTTACTAGGCTTGTTTAACATGTAAAGAAAGAAAAATAATTTGATTTTCCACATGATAGCATGTGTTACCATGGATCCATGTTTAGTTACCCCTTTCCAAACAGCCTGTGGTCTGGCCTCTGGGTCCTGTTGTGCATTTCCCAGCCCTGCTCCAACCCAGAAATCTGCACTGTCAGTGTGGTACACTGAGTGTCCACAGCAGTGACAATGAAGAACTTCAGACACCACATGAGAAGGGAAGCAAACACCAGCATCAATTTCCGGTATAATGAAAATAAACGCAATTTTGAAAAACTGAGGAAATATTACAGTATTCTGTCTGATTTATATGCTGCTATGATTCTTAGGTAAAAATAGCTCTCTTGCATAAGGACCACTTAAAGTCATAGACTTACAGGGTTGAGGAATTTTATTCTCAAATTACAGATTAAGCTTATTTCACCTAGAATTTCTTTTAGTGTGTGGTTTTTTTTTTTATTTCGATCAGTGTGCCTGGCTTGCGAGTGGTTTGCTAAGATGAGTCAGAATTCTACTTAAGCCTAAACCAAAACAGCTGTTTTGTCTCAGAAAAATATGAGTCGTAAAATTAATATGATTATGTGATATAGGTAGTAACTTATTTCAATACCACTGCCCTGCACCAGTCTGAGATGTGATGGGTTCTGTCTGTCCCTAGCCTGAAATAAATATCACAGAGAAGTTGAATAAGAGGTTAAAAAGTAGTATCTCTGCCTGAGTCCTGGGGAACTAACCTATCTTGGCCAAAGCTATCTTCAGGGAAGCTGAACTTTTAAATAACTTACAACCTCAATTCCAGAATAATTTATTTTCAGTGTTATACTACTACTAAAATGAATGTTATCAGTTTAACAAAATTTTTGAGTAGTAGCTGTATGACAGAGAACCCAATAAACAAATTCTCTCTGCCCTCACGGAGTTTCCAGTTGAGCAGAAGGCAAGATAGATAAATACATGGATCAGGCAGTGATAACATAAGACAGGGTAAGAGGGATGTAGAGTTTCGAGGATGACAAAGGCCCGGAACCCTGATCGTTTTCTCTTTCCCTGATGAGACAGAAATTATGTATCGGCCATTCCGAGATGTTGGACCACCACCACTGGGTAATATACGAAGGGGGGAAGACCAAAACAGGCCAGAAAGGTATTTAGGATGGCAGCCTTGGCATTGCCAAGGTTCAAATCCTCATTCCACTGCAGCACTTAAAAGTTCATTGTTTTATCAACTGAATTTACAGGTTAGGAAATGGGGGCACTATGGCTCCATTTTATCACCTATAAAATGAAGATAATAAAAATGATAATGGTGATAATAATAAATGGTAATTAATAATTGTTGAGTGCTACCCAGCACCAGGCACTACGGTAAGCACTTTACATGTATATACCATTTAATCCTCCCAGTATCACTATAAAGTAGGCACTGTTATCATCCTCATTTTATAAATGAGGAAACTAAGGCCCAGGAAAATGAAATAGCATGTCCAAGAGCATACTACTTTTTTAGTGGAAGCACTGGTGTACAGAACCAGGCAGTCTGGCTTAACTTGTATTATACACTAATGTAATACTGTTCAAATTCTAATTTTAGACCCACCATTATTCAAAGCTAGTATGATAACAAATCTTAAAGTCAAATATTACTGCTGTCTGAATTATCTGCCTGGCAGATAATTTTTCTAGAATAATCTCAATGCCCTCCTCTCTGTGAAGCCTTCCTCTGACTCTCCCCTGAGAATCCCACTTCGCTCACTTAGGCTGATTATGTATCTCTCTGAACTGTAAAATGAGAGCTCTTGCTGCCTAGGGGTTGTTTATTGACTTGTCTCTTTCTTGCTCTGGCGCATATTTTCTTCCTTGCTCTTGCCACATCTTTGCATTGGCGCACTTCACTGAGGGTTATATTTTAAGGTGCGAGCAATTCATCGGAATGTGAGTTGACTCACAAGCCGTGTTTGTGCAGCAGATGGGAACAATTTAACTTCTCAAAATGCCAACAAATGGTGTTCTGAGAATTTGTCATTGTTGCTGGGTTTAAAGCATCATCTATCACACTCCGATTATTTTTACCTTTTTACACACTGGCTATCTTTATGTTCAGTTTTTCCCTGAAATATCTTTAAGCAGAGTTATCCAAATTTTTCTTTTAATTAGGGTGAGAAAACCTGAAAACAAACCCATATATTATTACAATACTTCTCAAGGCTGCATTTAAATACCCAAATAATGATGGTGAGGTGGCAGGATGGGATCAGAAGTCAATAGTGTCAAACTTGGTAATTTTTTAAACCTCATCTGTTAAATGGAAGTCCCAAGGCCCTTAAGAATTAGTAGCCTTGGAATTACAAAGGAACCTGCTCAGCCAAGTACATTTCCAATTCATAAATATATTTGGATGATACTGAGAAAAATATAATTGAGTCTGTAGAAGACCTTACTGCCTAAATCAACCAGGTTTATTTTCTCTTATAATCCTGATAAGGTAGTCTGTTTTCTCTCTATATATATTTTTTTAACTAAAAAATTTTATTGTTGTTCAATTACAGTTGTCCCCATTTTTCCCCATTACTCTCCCGTGCCCTACCCACCCCCACCTCCCACACTCAGTCTTCCCCCCACTATTGTCTTTCTCCATAGGTCCTTTATACATGTTCCTTGACTGGACCCTTCCCCTTCTTCCCCCAACTATCCCCCTCCCCCTTCCCTCTGGGTACCGTCAATTTGTTCTTTATTTCCATATCTCTGGTTATGTTTTACTTGCTTATTTGTTTTGTCGATTAGGTTCCACTTATAGGTGAGATCATATGGTATTTGTCTTTCACCACCTGGCTTATTTCACTTAGCATGATGCTCTTCAGATCCATCCATGCTGTTGTGAACACTATGTTCTGCTACATAGTGTTCCATTGTGTAAATGCACCACAGGTTTTTGATTCATTCACTTACTGATGGGCACTTAGGTTGCTTATAGCACTTGGCTATTGTAAATAGAGCTGCTATGAACTTTGAGGTGCATAGGTTCTTTTGAATTTGTGTTTCAGGGTTCTTAGGGTATAATCCAAGCAGCAGAATTGCTGGGTCAAAAGGCAGTTCCATTTTTAGTTTTTCTGAGGAAATTCCACACTGTTTTCCACAGTGGTTGTACCAGTCTGCATTCCCACCAACAGTGTACTAGGGTTCCCTTCTCTCTATAACCTCTCCAGCGCCTGTTGTTGGTTAATTTGTTTATGATGGCCATTCTGACCTGTGTAAAGTGGTATCTCATTGTGATTTTAATTTGCATCTCTGATGGCTAGTGATGCTGAGCATCCTTTTATATGTCTCTGGGTCCTCTATATGTCCTCCTTGGAGAAGTGTCTATTCAGGTCCTTTGCCCATTTTTAATTGGATTATTTGCCTTCCTGCAGTAGAGTCATGTGAGTTCTTTATATATACCAAGTATATACCTTGTCTGAAGTATTATTGGCAAATATATTAACCATATGGTTCCCTTTTCATTTTGTTGATGTTTTCTTTAGCTGTGCAGAGGCTTTTTAATTTGATGAAGTTCCATTTCTTTATTCTTTCCTTTATATCCCTTGCTCTAGGGAACATATTGGTGAAAACAGTGCTACATGGAATATATGAAATTTTCCTGCCTATGTTCTCCTCTGGGACTTTTCTAAATCTATATTTTGTATGCAAAATTATTTACAGAGCATCCCTTTTTCTTCGACTTTGAGTTTTTGTTCAGTCATTGAAGTTCACAAGTGGTTGAGGAACGGTATGTGGAAGTATTCAGGTTCTAAAGATTCATTGCCAAATTGAAAGAAAAGCATACTTTTCTTCTCCAAAATTGAGTGGACTAAGGTGACTTAATGAACTACATCTCCTCTTCATGTTAATCTGCAGTTTTATATTGATTTCAGAATTATTGGGTCAGCCAAAAAGTTCGCTTAGTTTTTTCCATAAAATAAAAGCTACTTTTTTTTTCATTGTTACCAGTAACTTTATTCATTTGGATATTCTGAGTATGTCTGTTACCTCCTGCTACCAGGGGTGCTGCTAAACATCTTCCAATGCATAAAACAATCCTGCAGCAAAGAATTATTTGGCCAAAATGTCAATAGTACCAAGAAACTTCACAAACCACTTTTGACATGTTCGCTTAGTCACAGCAACTTCTTCATATGCTGCACGAATCATTTTTGCATTTTTACCTTTCTTGAAATAATAAAGCACAACATGCCAAAAATGTGTATTTTTTTCATCTTCAATATTAAAATGGCTGTGCAAAAACTCACCAATTTTGATTTTTTTAAATGCACGCTGATACGACAGCTGTCACAATACAGTCTAATAAAATTGTGTCCAATGAAGTTAAAGATAACTGAGCCACCATACAGAAAAAAAGATACAAACATTTTGACCAACCCAATATTGTATTTGGCCCTTGCAATGACTTCATTATTAACAGGTTGATTGCAGTGGATTTCACTGGTGTCCATGCGTCCTCTCTTCTCTCAAAGACAGCTGCGCGCTGTGTAGCAATGATCACCGCTCAGTTTATGGGAATATCAGTCCAACTAGTGGTTTCATCAAAAATAACTTCGTTAGCACTAATGATCACTTGGGTAGAATGTTGGCCTTTATAATTCTATGACAGTTTAATCTGAAATTAATATATGTTCCATTTTCATAAAGTAGTCGACTATCAGGAAACATTTCATTGGATTTATGTATTCCTGGAAGTTTTAGTTTATACTGAGTATTGTGTACAGTACTAATATTATTTGTAATTCTCATATGGCTTATGTAATAATTCAGGCTTTTTATTACAAATTAATTTAAAAATGTTATTTAGTCATTTGAAATAGTGGAGAAATTTTCTCCACAAGTTGATGTTCTTGAATTGATGCTTATAGCTATTTATAAAAAGAAACAAACTTTGAGAATTAAAAATGTCTTGTTCTGAAAATTTACGATCTCAGATCAATTTTTGTCTTTAATATTTATTGTCAGTTAAACAAAGAAAATAGGCTCCTAATTGTAGTTTATAGTACACTAAACAGACTTTTTATACAAAATTTACTTGTTAGTATTCAATAAAATTATGTGTTCATACACAATACTCAAATTAATAATAAAAAAATCCTTCTAATTCCTTAAGCCCTTTGAATGTCTCTAGTATTTTTCTAATTAAGGGAGCACACTGCTTTGCAGAGGTATTTGAGCTTGTTCAAGTAGGTTTCCTTTTAGTAAATTGCCTTTTTTTCTAATATCCAAGCATCAGGTCTCCTTATGCCCTTAAACTGCAAGAGAAAGTCTAGTTTAATTCCTGAATGGATTCTGGTTCGTAGACCCAGTATGTGTTTATTGGCCATGATTGGCACAAACCAACACTTCCCTTTCCCCGTGTATGCCACGTCAAGGAGTTGTAGATACCTTGCGAACATAAACTTAGGTCCTGCTTGGAGAACAAAAGACTTTCTTATGATGTTTTTTTTCCATGCAATGCTTGAATACAAAACCTATGAACTTTTTTCTTCATAGAATGTCTATAGTACACAATTTAAATTGGCCTGAGGCCAGTGCAATTACTTATCTTGGTTGCATGCCCAGGTTCATTTCTTGATATAGCCCAGTGACAGCTGTTCTCATTGCAAGAAGCTTTTGAGTATTTTCCCCCTTTTGTTCCTTAATGTATTATAACCATGTGCCAAAGGCTACATAGAACCAAGGTAAAGTTTAGATAAATTCATATCTCTGGGACCCTGTTACTGGAAAATAGTTTTCTAAGATGATTGCTACACTCCCATCATGTAGAGATTTTAGATAAGTATTCCAGAAGGTTTATTTTGGATAAGAGAGTGCCATTATAGACCCATTTTCATTTGTCTTTATTCATTTGGACCAATTCTTCAGGCAAAGAGCATGATTGGGGGCCACATTTTAAGTTGCTTTTCAACTTTGAAATTCACTTGCACTTTTTCCCTTTTTTTGAAGTTGAGTTATTTCAGAACTAACTCAATTGGATCTAGCAAATGTAGACAGGAGGGCAATAATAACATATTTAGGCAATGAAATTCAAAAGAGAATTCTTAGGAGAGAAGATATTTATCTCACCTAGTCTAACCTAATATCTTGGAGGCAGCTACCTTGACTAATCTTTTGCTTATTCAGAAATTGCTTTGTTTTGGAACTTAGTAGCAAAAATAATAAAGTGCTAAATATATTAGTCTACTGATCATCATTATTATTATGCTTATATCATTATTATGATCATTATATTAACAAACTAAAAAAGGGAAAAAAGTGTGATCATCTCAATAGATGTGGAAAAAGCAATGACTAAATCCAACATTAATTCCGAATAAAAACTCTAAAAAAACTAGGAATAAAAGGGAAGTTCTTCAACCTAATAAAGGACGTACTTGGGATACTTAGAACTAACATCACACTTAACAGTGAAAGGTTGAATGCTTTCCTCCAAGATCAGGAACAAGTCAAGGATATCTGGTTGTGACGATTTTATTCAATGTTATATTGGAGATTCTAGCCAGTGGCAGTGGCAGAAGGGAGGCATACAGACTGGAAAGAAAAAAGTAAAACTGGATTCACAGACAGCATAATGGTTTATATTGAAAATCTGATGGTATCCATGAAAGCAAAATTACTAAAGTAGCAAGGGAGTTTAATGAGTTTATAAGATACAAGATCAACATGCAAAAATTAATTGCATTTCTATATACTTGCAATGAATGTAAATTGATACTAGAAAAACAGTCTCATTTACAATATCATAAAAAATATGATGTACTTAGGGATCAATGTGGCAAAAGATGGGCAAGGCCTGTACAATGAAAACCACAACTTGATGAGAAGATATTAAAGAAAACCTGAGTAAATGGAGAGCTGTATCTTTCATGAAGACTCGATATTTTTAATTTATTAATTTTTTCCAAATTGACTAAAAATTCAGCATAACATAAATGAAAATCCCAGTAGGCTTTTTTTAAAAAAGGAATTGTTAAGTTCTTTCTAATGTTTATATGGGAATAAAAGAATCTAGAGTAGCTAAAACACTTTTAAAAAAGAAGAACAAAATTGGATGGGTAATAGAACCTGAGTTCAAGACTTATTTTATAGTGTGAGAGTACCATAAAAGTAGACCAATCAAGCATGATGAAGAATATAGAAATAGATCCTGACATGTATGAATAAATTTTTTAAAAACAAAACTGAACAGTCAGTTCAGTGAGAGACCAATGTCACTGGGAACATTGGATACTCACATGCAAGGAAAAAATAGTGATCTATACCTCAGGCTATATAGCACAAATTCATTCAAAATGGGTCATAAACCTAAACTATAAAAATTTCAGGAGAAAACAGACAGGAAAATCTTTGACCCTTAGATTAAGCAAAGATTTCTTAGGTACCTCACCAAAAGCATGATCTGTAAGAGAAAATAATTGGTAAAATTTGAAACTTTCTACTTTTCTAAAGACACTGTTCAGTGAATGAAAAGATAAGCCAAAGGAAATGTTGGCAAATAATTTAACAAAAGACTTCTATCCAGAATACATAAAGAATGCTCAAAATTCAACCATTAAGAAAATATACCATAAACATTGGCAAAAGATTTGAACAAACATTTCATTAAAAAAAAAAAAAAACTATCCAGATTACAAACACCTAAAAAGACACTCAGCCTTATCAGTCACTAAGGAAATGCAAACTATAACCACAATAAAAATCTACTATGTACTGAATAGAATGACCAGTTAAAAAGATTATGTGAAGTATTTGTCAGTGTATTGAGAGACTGGGACTCTTCTACACCAATGACTAGAGTGTAGACTGGTATGACCACCTTAGGAGACAGTTTCTTAGGAAGTTAAACATATACCTACCATTTAATTCAGCCATTCTACTCTTGGTATTTACCCAAGAGAAAAGAAAGCATACAAAGGCTTGTGTATCTGAAAATAACCCAGATATCTATTAACAAGTGAATAAGTAAATAAATAGTATACATTGTAGTAGTACTATTTAGAAATAAAAAAAAGAATGAACTATTTATACATACAACAACATGGATAACTCAAAATAATTTTGCTGAGTGAAAGAAGCCAGACTCAGACCCACCACCCAAAAGTATATAATGGACCATTCCATTTCTGTAAAACTATCAGAATTTCAAATTGTGACAGAAAGATCAGTGGCTGCCTGGGGAGGGAACAAATAGATGTGCAAGGAAACTCTTGGGATTGATGGATTGTTAATTATATTGATTGTGGCAGTAGTTTTACAGATAAACATTTTAAAACATCAAATTTTGTGAAATTGAACACTTTAGAAATGTTCAGTTGCATTGTATGTTAATGGTACCTCAATAAAGCTGTTAAAAAAAAACCTGGAGCAATAAACTTTGAGAACATCAGAATAATTGTGAAAAATTATAAGATATAAAACCAGTCTATATTTGCTAAAGTTGATAAAGTCAAACCTACATCTGACAAGCCAAGAGTCCAAATCTAAAAGTAAGAACTTCTGATTTTCTTAGGTTATGAGCTCGGTATCCAGTTCTATCTTGTAGTTTTCAATGAATGTGATCCGTTGGTTTTGACATTAGAAGCCCATCCTTAGAAACTGTGAAATTTACAGGAGATGTAAGAGAATATGTGTGTTACACAGAATGCAGTTTCCTGGACCACTGTTAGAAGCTGTGTACTTCACAGCTGTAGAGAAAACTATGAACATAATCTATGGTGAAAATGGTGCCCTCACAATTGTTCGTCACGATGATCCTGGTGGTTCGGGACCCTTGTAGCATAAACAAGATCTATTCTTGTGGCCTAAGGTCACGAATAAGCAAATGGAGTGATTCAAAGTGTCCTATTAAGAGGACTTTCCTATGAGGTAAAGGTGAGTAAAAACAAGCTCCACAAAGGTGCCAGGTGAAGTGACGCTTCTATAAACTTTGCAACAAGACAGAGGAGACCTGCATGTTTCAGCTATCAAGCAGACAGCCTAAAGCTTGAAGATAAATCTTAAACCATGAATTTTGTGTTTAGCTCAGGGAGATGATGCCAATTTAAGAAATGAACAGGAGTGAAAAGCAGGTGTACTTCTTTGAGATTCAAGGGCACAAAAGCAAGGGGGATGGGTGGGGAGTAGGTCAAGACCTCACACATTTGTTTCCTTTCACAAGATCCCTTTTGTTTTGGTTCATATTTGATGCAGAAGAACTGACTGTTTTTGAGTTCAGAAGGCAGCAAGGGCACCTTGGTTTTGTTTTTGCTACAGGTTTTAAAGGATAGTTTCACAGGAAGAAATAGTAATGAACCCATTTTGCAATCACAGTGAAGTTCGTTTTTAACATTTTAAATTCTGTGAGTGATTGTGCTCATTGTTGAAAAACTAGAAATAATTTTAAGAGATAAAAATAAGAGAACAAACACTGAACAAAATAATAAAACCTCTCATGACTTCTCTACTTGGGGATACATTCTCAATATTTTATGGACATCTTTCCAGATGTTTTCTTTATATATCTGATACGTAAAGATGTCAGACTTTAAATATTCTTCTGTAACCTTTTTCTGTCAACGAGTTATCAGACTTTCCATATCAATAAATATACATCTATGTTACCATCTTCATGCCTTCAATTGTCCAATTACATGAATGCACCAAAATGATTTTAAACAATCTCAAGGCTAAGATCTGTTTAGTCTTAGTTTTTTTTTTCTTTTTCATAGGGAACACAGATTTCCTCTATAGCATGATCCTAGCAGAACTTGACTAAAAAGCTACAGCTCTGAATTTTAAATGTCAAAGTGCTTTTGGAGTCATGCCTCTTGAATGGTTAATTTTTCAATGTTGTTGAATACTAAGCCATCATCATTAGTGATCATTAGTGATCATTTTGTGATATTTATATGCATATTCTAGGCTTCACTGTTTTAATCACAGTACAGAAGTAAGCCTTTTGCACTGGTTGACCTCTTAGGGAACCTCATTCACTTCTTTCAGTTTCTAAACCTGTAAATGAATACTAATTTATGACATTTATTTAAAATAGAAAGGAACCCCATATGTTTAGATGAATAACCAATATGGATTAGGTCAAAAAACATCAGAGTTTTTCCTTAAGCTAATGTAAATATATATTAAGAACTTCAGCTTGCTCTTGCATAGCATGAGGGTGCTAAGCTGCATTTTAACACTAACATATGATCAAATCCAAGTCTTGGGACTGTGGCTTTGAGCTATTGTGGAAAATATATCATACTGAGAGGAAGGTGACTAAGGAGGCAATCCCTAAGGTCTGTGAGCTTGAGGAGGTCTTTAGCTTCTCTGAAGCTCAGATTGTTCATCTTTAAAATGATAGAGTTGGAGAAGATAGCTCTAAGTGTTCCTCCAGTACAAATATTCTGTGGTTCTGCCCTGAGTCGGGGCTGTTGCTACAAGCCTAAATACTTTAGCTCCTTGGCTGCTTAGCCTATACCCCTGGCTACTGACCTCATCTCACTCACTGCTCTTTTTCTCTGATTTGGGTTCTCTCCTTCTCCTGAGATCTTAACCATTCCTCTTGGATACCTTCTTTATCTTGTGGTACTTGCTTTCCTCCTTTCCCAGGTGAGTCCCATCTCTTGCTTATGTTCTGTGAAATCTGCCATGTTCCTTTGGGTTAACTCAAGTATTTTTGGTCCTAGCTTATTGGCTCTGCTCCAATTCCATACATCTGAATAAAAAGGAAGGAAGGAAGGAAGGAAGGAAGGAAGGAAGGAAGGAAAGGTTTGGTAGTTCCTCATTGTCTTGTACATAGTAATTGCTTAGAAGATATAAATGTTGATGCATGCTACAATATGAACTTGAAAACATTATGCTAAGTGGAAGTGAGCTGCAAAAGGCCACATATTATATGACTGCATTTATATGAAATATTCAGAATCAGCCAAAACATAGAGACAGAGGTAGGTTAGTGATTCCAGGGACTGGGAGAAAGTGAAAATGGAAGCGACTGGTAATTGGTACAAGGCTTCTTTCTGGGGCGATTAAAATGCTCTGGAATTAGAGACTGGTAATTAAAGACCCAACCTTGTGAATATGATAAAAACCACTGAATTATACACTTTAATAGGGTGGATTTTATGGTATATAAATTACATCTCAATAAAAATATTTGCTGACTGTAAAAAAATTCAGGGAGTTCTTTACACAATATGAATTACTTAGGCATTTTGGAATATTTCAATAACCAGTTTTAGGGAGATGATTGGGATCATGTAGGTACAGTGCAAAACACAGGTGCTTTTTATCCACATGCCTTTCAGAACCTGAAGTACTTCTCCCCAGGGAGGAGCTTGTCTTGATCACTAAAGAGAGAAAACAGCAGGGGAGCCACAACATGTACCTGCAAACTTCATTCCTGTGTTGAAAATGCACTTCTTTTCCAAAACATTAAATGCACTTTGACTAAGAAGGTAAATAGGGTAGAAATGGGATTTTGCCTAAAGCACTGACAGTTTGAAACTGTCCCCTCAAAAGCTAAACTCAGTAAAAAATAATCATCATCGCTATTATCGTCATCATCAACGAGTTGTATTTCACTAGTGGCATTTTTTTGTGCAAAATAATTGATTCAACTAGATATTTCACCATGTCTTGGAATTTTAGGTTGAATAAACATAATTGCAATACCCCAGTTAGTTCTGGACCCCAACCATTCCCAGGACCCACTTCCCCAAATATTTTAGAAGGCCATCTTTTCTATGCACTTCCTGCAGACAGGTTTATACCCATCATCTTCCCCACTGAGAGCGTGTCCTATTTTTAAAGGCTCCCAGAGAAGACTCTTCTTCAAAGAGATGGTATGACAAAGCTCTGCCCTATGCTACATTCCCAGCGGAGCTAATTAGCCAGGTGTCTGATCTCCATGGCATCTACCTGGCTCCCTCCTCCCCTATAGGACTGAATGCTATCGGAAATAATTGTGAGCCCAGCACACCTTTAGGGATTTGTTTTGATTTTGTTTTGATTTTTTTTCCAACTGAGAACTTCCTTCTTCTTACTGAGTGAAATATACAGCACTCAGATATTAGTGATGATTCCCAGAAGTCCTGGTGGTTGAGAGCCTTACAGCATCACTTCCTAAGCTTCTTATTCTCATTTGCTGCTCAGCAGAAGTGGCTCAAACTGGAGTCATGGGTTAGTTTCCATCACATGTTGCATCAGTTTGCCCTGTGACTCTTTCACTTTACCCACTCTATCCCTTCAGGCAGATCTGAAAGTTACCTAGCTCAGTCTTATCATATTGCAGAAGACGAGACTAAGATGAGGTACAGACTTCCCTAAAATGATGCCATAAGGTAGTGATGGATTGAGAATTCAGAACCTGAGTTCTAGTTGGGTGATTGTCCACTCCCAGCATGTCGTGCTGCCATTCTGGTAGATTCCTATCATTTCAGTTAGATTCATGCTCCTTTCACCACAGGGAAAAATTATTAAGATAATGTCACTGCAGCAAATCAAGAGGCACTTTTTTTTCCCCAGAAACTAGCAAAAGGCAGATGCCACAAAAGAAGAATAACTTTGTGCTTTAGTAGAGACCAGCAGTTTGCCAGCAGTTGGAATATTGGACGAAATGGGCTTCATAGGCTTGAGGAACAAAACTCTTGAGTAGTGTCATTTTAGTTTACATAGTTTTATTATTTCAATTTTCTGAATCTCTTAGCAGTTTTTTCTTGCAGTTAGTAACATAGACCTAGCAACTGTCTTCAGAATTGGTTGCTGAAGATACTACATTATCGTGACCCAGTGCTGCCAATGGTCCTTAACACAGACTGCAGTACTATCCATTTTCCCCTCTGAAGGGTTCCAGAACTTTTATTGTTATCTCATGTCACAGAAAGGCACAAGCTATATAGACATGGGTCAGTAGTCCTAAATGGCATTTGTGGATCCGTTTACTTTAGGTGAACAAAGTGTGTTACTAACCAGACACCTCCGGTAACCAGGAGCCTTGGTTGCCCATACTAAGAAGTCTAACCAGAGATTGTATCCCTCTAGCCAATTTCTAATACTAAAACCAAAAGGAAGTGTCATGCAAGGGGTTTTGGTTTTCTGTGGTTGAATTATTTACATCATGATTTTTTTTTCAATTTATGGACTGAAACAGAGCCATCCTTTGCTTCAGTAAATGCCAGAACACCATTAAACAAACCAAAAAATACTCTCAGATTTGACTTCTGACTCATCACAATATTCCTTCAACATAGCAGGGTGGAAAGTATTAGCTTCCCTATTCTCTGGATAGAAAAATTGGAGCAAAAATGTTGTTTCACATAGACAACCAATCAGGGAGCCTGGCCTTGACTTCAGATCTGTTGATTTCCAATTCTGTGCAGAAATTGACACTGGGGCTTAAATTAAGGAAAGGAAAGGTTTGCCATTATTTGGGCAGAGGCTTACTGACTTTGGCACCAGGACCAAGTGTCACACTTTCCTTTGGCAACTCCGGGTATTCCAGTTCAATCGGTGTGTATTTCCAAGAACTTTCCCCATGGGCCTATTTCTGGCTTCCATTTACAAAATGTTAAGGAATAAGAACATCTACCAAGTAATGTCTAAAAGTTTGCACTGACATGTTCCATGCTAAGCACCCCCTTCTCCATTCTTCTTTTTATTTGTCCTCATATGCCCTTGTGCCTCTGTATTTTCCAGTCACAGACTTTTTGTTCTGCCTTAAACAAATCCTTCTCTATTCCTGCCTCCATATTAAGATAAATAACCTAAACATCTTCAGCGGTGACCCCATTGTATGAGTCTGAAGGCTGATGTAATTTATCTTTGCTTTACCATCTGATTCTAAGACCATAAGCCTGTAGCTCTCCCCCTCAGCATCTCCCTTCCATAAATGTGGACTCTCCCTGGCTTCCCCACTACTTAGGTCCCCTGAGCTTACCTGCTTGCTGGCCTGCCACCGTGGCATGCCTGGCCAGATGTCAGATGCATGTGTGTAGGAACATGAGCATCTCAGAATAGACGGTGCCTTGGAAATACATTTACCCTCCCAGAACCTGTAGGGGAAAGGACACAGCTGCTTAAGGGCATGCATTAAGGTGAGCCAAGCTACAAAATGTACCATTCTACTTGAATCCATTTTCAGGGTTACATGTATGCACACCCCTTTTGGTCATTTTCTAATGTGAGTGTGCAAATAATGCCAAAAAGCAGTTTAAAAAACCTGTTATTTATTATTGGAGGAGTCTCATTTTCTTCCAGATATGCATACTCCATGTGGATTATTCTGAAAGACATGCTTTCTTTCTTCCATTGTAATACACCTGATAAATATATCCATGGAAAGTCATTATGTCAGTGAAGTAGTTAGGTGATTATCCTTGGAAAGTCCAAGTATGGTTTCCACTAGATGAGGCCAGAAACACAAATTATTATAGTTACCAGGGAATGTGAGGACATTAGCAGTTCATTTGTTTATCTAACAGACTTTCCTTGAACACTCCCCACGTGCCAAATGACTGTCACACGCTCTGGAATGATGGTAATCCTTTTTCCTGAACGGCGCACGCACAGCTCTGTAACTCGATCCATCATTTCAATTACTAATGTCCATGTCTGTCCCCCACCCCCACACCAGTGGTTCTCAACCAGGAACAGTTTTGCCCCCCAGGGGACATTTGGCAATGCCTGGAAATATGAATATTTTTATTGTCATATTGAGAAGGTGCTACTGATACCTAGTGGTTAAAGGTTCGCCTGATATCTAGTGATTAGAGGCCAAGAATGTGGCTAAATACCTTACAGTCCACAGGCCATCCTCCCACAACAAAGAATTGTCAGCCCCAAATGTGAATAATTCTGAGGTTAAGAAACCCTGATGCAGACTATGTGCTCTTGAGGACAGAAACTATGTCATAATTATCTTTGTATCTCCACTACCGCATGCACATAAGGGCCTCTCCAAGTGGTGATGGTGACAGTAAGGTTAAAGTGCCAGGAGTACAAAGATGCATTGGGCACAGTCCCTTTCCTGGAGCCTTGCCACTCAAATGTGATTCTGACCCGCAGAATTGCTCTGACAGTGGGAAGTTGGTAGAAATACAGAATCTCAAGCCCCACTCCAGACCTACCACATTATAATCTGCATTTTACCAAAACCCTCAATTAATTCATATGCTCATTAAAGTCAATCAGCACTCACCAAATGCGTTTTCATGTTAAATTGGTTGGCTGTATAGACTACAGATGCTCAAAAGGAGAAGTCCAAGTTTACCCAGCAGCAAGGAGCAAAAGAAGTCCACCTGGACTCATCATCACTGGAGCACAAGTTCTAGGTGAGCATGGCTGCCGCCCAGAAAACAGCTGGAGTTGGAGAACTGAGAGCCACAGCTGGTAACCCTGGAGAGACAGTGCGGTACCAACACCGTAGAAGGCGGAGGTGGAGATGAATGAGCAGATACTGCAGCCCCAGTGGCAGTGGCTGGGTCCAGGGAAAGGGTGGGAAAAGGCTCTCCGCATTCAGGGCCAAAGAGGAGGATCTTGTGCCAAGCAGCACCAAGGAGGCTGACATTGGAAAAGGACAGACCATGGGCCAAACCCAGGAGAGGCCAAGGCTCTGAGACTGTGGGAGTGAGAGGCAGCAGCCCAGACTGGCTACAGGCTGTTCATTCCATTGTCTGGGTGGCTGGAGTTCATTAGGGGAATCGAATTACTCAGACTCCTTCTACAATAGCTCACAGGACTTGATAATGTGGTAATTAACATGGGGATTCCAGGAATGCTTTGGGTTTGACTCTTGTCTGTAACAGGCTGATATGTCTGGAATCTGGATATTGAAAACTGCTATTCCAACATCCTTCTTACTTCCTTTACTAAGGATCAAGTGGACTAAAAAATATGAGTGAAAGGGCAAATGTGAACTAGAGGAAGGAAGTCTCCGGGGGCGTCTCTGGTAGCATTCGTCAGGTTTTCCCAGAAGTTTTTCTCTATTTGTTTGTGGTTGAAATACTGCCATTGTGTTTGAACATTGTGGCATTATTAAAATTTACAAGAGATAGGAGATGACTTGGATATTGCACTCCTGTTATTTTAAAATATTTTAAAAGTCACTGGAGCCCCTTTTTAAGGAGATGTTGACTTAACCAGGCTCTCCTGGCACAGCCTTACCATGGCCTGGAACATTCTACTTGCTCTGGAAGATGAAGGAGAGTTCACAGCTGCCCAGGCTGTGGTTCGATGAAGACCCATGTCCCTTCATAGAGTAACTGGTCTTCCTTTCCCTATCTCAAATTAGCTTCAGCAATTACTTATGTCGCAGACTTGAGCAACACGAGGTCTGGAAAACCCAGAATCCCTCACATTGTGAAGAGGACAAGTGGTTTAATCTGGGAACTCACCAATGATTCCTCTGAGTTTTTATTGAAAATTATACTTCTGGATTGTGTCCATGACTTCATTTCCGAGTATGACTAGGCTTTGCATATCAATTTATTGCCATATGCTTTCTCTTCCTCCAACACCTTCAGGAGCACACAGGAACATGGGCAACCAGACACCTGGGCGTCCTCCAAACTCGAGATGATCCAAGAAAGGCAAAGTCGAGCTAGTGCAGTGTTTTGTCCTTGACATGTGTTGCACTTTCCAGAACCCAATGTATTCTGTCCATGAAGTTCATTTCATAGCAAATGTAAGACTGGGTGCCTAAACAATAGCTCCTCCTTCCACCCTGACACCCACCCAGTGTGAGCCCCATGGGGACTCTGGCCACTGAGTAGACTCTGAATGTGATGAGTATGTTTGCAGCTAAATAATGATCCTTAAAGTGAAATTTCCCCCTCTTTGGGAAAGACTCCTGTTATTGGGAAGGGAGGGTCATTTAAATTGGGAATGGTGCAAAGTTTTTAAATTGAATGAACATAACATCATACGGTCAGCTGAGAATTGTCCTCTGGAAACAGATGCTTGTCAATAAATCAGGTTCTGGCAGGGTGTAGTCACAGAATTCAGCTTCAGTTCATTTTTCTAGTGCTTACAATACACAAGAAAGGAAGAGTTTGAAAATGCCTCATTGGTTTTGCCTCTTTTATTTGTTTAGATCTCCTTGGACTCCTGGAGCTAGGCTGGCAGGCACTTTTCATAATTTTATGGATAAGGAAACTGAGGCTTTGATGGACAGGGTAGCCTAAAGGTCATAATTTTGAATTTGGGATTCATATTTATGTTCTGCTACTGCTTAGCCACTAATTAGCTTTGTTGCCTTGGACAAGTTATATTAACTCAGCCTTAGTCTCTGTTTCTAAGAGGTGACTTATAACAGTTTATAGGGTTGTTCTGAATCCTAAATAAAATAGTATATATAAAATATACATATTTATTTACATATGTAAATGTATATAGACATACATACAATTATACATTTATAGAAATATGTAAAGCACTTAGCAAATTCTTGACATATACAATTGAATGAACAAATGTTACCACTATTTTGTTTTTGTTATTGTCCGAGGTCACAGAGCTACTTAGTGTAAGGGGTACAAAGCTGTACCAGCTGACTTCCAGCCACATGAACTTCCTTGACCTCCTTCCTCACTCTGTTCCTACAAAGTTGTGGGTCCCAATCCTATTTTCCTATTTCTCTCCACCTTGAAAAATTCTGTATCAAGAAGGTTGATTAAATATCTATTTTTCCTGAATGTGAACTAATTTGCCTTAGCCTACCAGTGTGAGACATGTGTTGGTAACCTCTTCTCAGTTCTTTGGTTTATATATTTGGTTAAATACTTTTCCATATGACTGTTTAGTATCATTAGCAATAAGGTTCTCAGTAAGGCAGAATAAAGAATGAATACTGCTGTGGCTGGGATGAGTTCTCAGTAGGCCGCTGTTTGTCTTTGGCCTTTCCGTGACTCAGCTACTGAACCTACTTTGCTTCTGGGGAGCCTTCAGTTGTTCTTCTACCTGAACCCCTCTCAGAGGACTGCTCTCTGGTCCCCAGAGTCAGAGCTCCAGTTGTGGGCTATGGCATACAGAATTCAGGGGCTGCAACTGAAATCTTGTGTCTGATCTTTGAACTACAGAGAAACCCAGGCTCCCAGAAGCACAGTGAGACTCAGGAGGATTCTGAGCTACTGTACACCTCTGGTTTCAGCCTTATTCTGAGGAGCTGAAACAATACTTCATCATGAGCCATCTGAGGAAACAAATAGGAAATGTACAATGTCTTCTCAATGCAATAGAACATTCTAGATTTCAAGAACCCAACACTGAAGCAGTAAAACATAAAGGCTTTGGAATCACCCAAAACAGGATGAAAATCCTGGCTCCACAGTTTACTAGTTGCATGATCTTCTGTTAGTTGTGTGACCTCTCCAACCTGTTTTCTTTTCTTGTGGGTACAATAGGTGTAATAAGAATACTGACTTCATAGGACCGCTCTAGGATAAAGAGAAATAGTACTTACATATGCCTGGCATCTGCAAGAGGATTGAAGTGCCCTAGATTTTTCTGAGAGAACAATTGGTGCCTGGGGAATTGAAAACCCTGTTTGCTTTCCATGTTTGTCACTAAAGCAGAGAGTAGGTGAAAAGTCTTTCCCCTGTGGAAATACAGGGGCTATGTGCTCCCTCCCTGTCCCCAGGGACAGGGTTGTGATGGAGGTATCTATGTGTGTTCAGGTACAGGAATTCAGAAGGCTCAGGGGGATTTTTGGAGAGACTTTGCTGCTTCTCTGTCACCACTGCCCTGACCTGATTCATATGGAGAAAGGTCTACCCCTTGGCAAGTCACTCAGTTTATTTTTCTCATGAGCATAGAAGATGGCCCAGGGCTCACTTACTGTGCTAGAAGTCTCTTCCAGCCAACTGCCCTTCCACTTCGGAGGATGTTTGGGCAGAGGCAAATGAGCAGCTCTTGAAGGTGCAGTGTAGTGATGGAATCAAAGGTGAGGGAGGATACAGGCAAAAAGCCAGACCCCAAATTCCCTGGATCATCACCCCCCAAGTCCAAATGTCTGCACGCCACATCAACAGTGCCCCTTCCCAAGAAGGGAGCCAGTGATTTGTAACTGCCTTGCATCTCCCTTCCCTCGTTTTATCACATGCAGTTTCAAAGCAGGATTAACACACGTTTCAGGGCTTTTGAGTTCAAGATGAACAATCCAAGCAGGAAATGAGTTTGTCTACAATTCCTCTTGCAGAATGAGGGAAAGAAAGAAAAAGAAAGGAGGAGAGCCTGACTGCTGACAGTGCAATCGTGTGGCTGCAAGTGTCTTTAATTGCTTTCTCCACTCTGTGGAAAGCAGGCAAATCGCCTAGGCAATCAACTCCTTTCATGGATAATGAGTATGGACATCTTTCCCGGGATCCTGATGGCACAGGATGTAGAAACAAATTGTTTGTGACACAGAGCCTGGAAGACATGAGCTGATAGGTGCCGCACAGCAACCTCACATGGCTGTGCCGCCCAGAGCGGTGGGTTGTGCAGTGCCCGCCAACCTCGAATCCGGGTCACTCGGTGTGCGGTGCCCCAAATTACTGCCTGGCTGGAGAATCAGGAGTCTGGAACTTTGTTTTTTCTTACTCTTTGAGTGGTAGCCTACAGCTCCGCTCCCAGGGGATCTAGGTTCATCACTGCTCTCCTTGCTCCCTATCCATGGTCAGAGAGGGAAGGGGAGGGGGCAGGAGGGATAAGGCCCAGGGCGGTGTGCAGACTGACTGACCAGTGTTCTTGAGAAACACTTCTAAATTCTACATAAACAATCATCTGTGCTATTTCACTAACAATAACAGTACTCTACAACTATATTTAACATTCATAGAGGCTTTTATGGTTTTCAGCATGCTCTCCTGTGCCATCTTTCACGTCATCCTTACAGTGGTGCCCCAGAGTATATGTTCTTACCATTTTACAAGTTAACAAATGTTGACCACAATGCTAAAACCATAGCCTTTGAATTTCTTTCAAAATAGAATAAATAGTCGTTCCAGTTTCTTATTTGGATCTCATCTATAAAGATTAAACTACTACTTTATCAGCTGGAGGGACAGCAAAATGGTGGTGAATACTGTGTGTATAGAGTTGTCTAGTGTTACAACAAATGCAATAATTAAAATGGTGTAGCCGTTTTATTTCCATTTCACATTTTTAGCAGATTGTTGTCTTCAATTTTGTTTTGTTTGGTAAAAAGAGAAATTATAAAGAATCAGAAGCTGGTACAAATAGCAAATTGTACCATGAATGTATATTAAGAGGTGGGTTTATTAACAATGAAAAAATGAAAACTTTGGCTTCAGTAACTTCAATTTTGCCCAGTTCTGCATGACTTACCTTGCGCACATTAGATAATGAATCTTTTGTATTCAGTATTTTCTTTCAATATGTTTGCAGAGATTTGATGGATGTTTTAAGTACAGAAGAAACTACTCCTGGTGTCTCCATTTGTTAGCATGTCCAGTATATAGAAAGCATGCAATTTAGCATTCAGTTACAATTTTGAATTTTGCTTACTAAAAGTCACTCAGTTAAGGGAGATTTGGAAGAGACCACAAGCTAGTTTTTCTTACCCATATAGTTACTAGGAAAAGAGAAAAATGTTACTTAAAGCCACAGAAGGTAGCCAAATCTCATTTTAACTGGAAGTTTAATAGAGCTCTTAAATGAGGCATGACATCTTCATGCAAAAGAAATCAGTTTGCTGCTTTTGCTTGGCTGGTATCTTTACTCTCATTAGAAAAGCAGACATTCTTCTTAGGAGTTGGGCTACAGCATCTGCATATTTCAGCTTATTCTCAACAAGATGATGTTATTCCTAGAAATTTTGGGATCTAGTCATTCTGCCCTGGGCTCTCCTAGTTAAGAAAAAATATATACCTGAAGCACTTTCTAGCATATTTTCCCCCTAGATTCATTTTTAATATTCTTCAGTTGCCGTGGAGGGAGTACTGATGTACAATGTAAATCAGATCTGACTAAATGAATTAAGAAGAGTGGTCTGAGGCCTGCTCCTTATTTCTTGCAAAATGGAGAAAATTAGTAGGTGATCCGGCGGAAGCCTGCGCGCAGTCAGGATTTCTATAGGCAGGAGGGCAATTCTCAAATTCTCAGTGTGGCACTTGGACACTAGGAAAGGAGAGCCATACTCTCGTTTCCAGCAGCAGCTGGCCAGGCACAACCTCTCTTTCCTCATCTTCTGCTCGCGGAGTGAGCTGTAGGAAAAGGAGCAGGCAAAAGGAATTTGGCCTTTAAGCCTTAATGTTAGCTGTGTCGCTAGGCGTAATATATTCTTAACATAGAGTATGGATGAACTGAGGAAAAATACTTGCATTAATAGGAGCATTTTAAATTTAATTTATAGGATTAATTCTGTTTTGATCACTATCTAGGATGTATTGCATTCAGTATCATGATTCACAGGTGTTTCTTGCAGCGCATTTTCTTGTGATCAAAATCTGATAGACTCTAATCTTGACTTTTATAGTTTATCACAAAGAAGAATTTCATAGCATAACACTAAAAATAAAATGAATAATAGGACAAAGAACATTTTCATTTCTTTAGTCATGCTTATAGGTATTTTTGAAAATATGTAAATCCTTTTAGAATGATTATAGTATACACCAAACCATTACAACTTTTGTTATATTTTATATTCAATATATTCATTTTAAATCTATCATTTAAGTAATTTTGTTATCTTTATGGATGCAGTCTATTCATCACTTTTCTTATTTATATGTTGCATGTCTAAAGAAATTTGAGGATAATTCTGAACTTAACATAGTCCAACTTTCATTCTGTTTATTTTTTTCCTCAGTGGAAGTCATCTGTTCAGGACTGCATATTTGCCACATACAGAGCATATATATTTGTGAACATAGACCATGTAAAACTGGATTTAAAAAAAATTATTTTGTTGTTTAATTACAGTTGTCCCCGTGCCCCCCACCACCACTCCCCCCACACCCCAGCCATCCCCACCTCCCTCCCCTGCTTCCACCCGTCTTGGTTTTGTCCATGTGCCCTTTATAGTTGTTCCTGAAAGCCCTCCCCTTTTTCCCCCCATTATCTCCTCCCACCTCCCCTCTGGTTACTGTCGGATTGTTCTTCATTTCAATGTCTCTGGTTATATTTTTGCTTGCTTGTTTGTTTTGTTGATTAGGTTTAAAACTGGATTCTTTAATAACATCTTTGCATCATTAGGAAACAAAAGTATGACCAGTAGGTGTTATATCTTTTTAATTGTATTTACGGCAGGGGTAGGAATAGTATTTGCATTTAATTTTATTTTAATAAATCAAGAAATACATAATTTTTGCCATTTAAAATATAAAATTAAAATAATCCAGAAGTTTATGAAAATGTAAAAGATGAAAATCCACTTTATTTTTAAAAATATTTTATTTATTTATTTTTATAGAGTGGGAAAGGGAGGGAAAAAGAGAAGGAGAGACACTCTCTCAACGTGAGAAAGAAATATCAATGGGTTGCCTCTCGTACCAAACCCACAACCCAGGCATGTGCCCCAACTGGGAATCAAAGCAGTGATGCTCACTTTGCAGGACGATGCCCAACCAACTGAGCCACACTGGTCAGGGCTAGGCATCCTCTTTAAACCTCTGCTTACAAATAAGAGATAACTGTTGATCACTTTGGACAGAAACCTCTAGACTTTTTCTAGGCATTTATAGATATATGCAGACATACATATATAGTGCTGTCTAATGAGAACTATACTTGTATTATGCAACTTGCCTTCTTTTTAAATCTAAAAATAGATCTTGGATATTTTTTCTGTAAATTTAGATATACTTCATTTTTCCAAATTCTTGCTTGGTTTCAAACCCTACCTAGATTGGTCACTTAATATCTCTGAGGGGTCTCACAAGCTACTTTACCCCATGTTTAAAGTGGGGGCAATAACTGAAGATTGCTGTTGTTACAAAAAATGCTGAAAACAATTTCTGGCAGATTTAAAAAAGTATATGTCAGGGGGGAAAATCCCATATTGATTGATATTTAAGTTGTTTTAGGTTTGTTTTTTTTTTTAAAACAAAAATGCTACATTAATGGCCATATAATTTTACTCATGTGGGATATAAAACAGTAAGTAACAAATTAACAAATAAGATAAACAAAAACTTGTAGATGCAGACCACTGTACAGTGCTTACCAGAGGTAAATGGGGGTGGGGGAGGTAAAGAAGGTAAGAGGGGTCAAATAAATGGTGATGGAAGGAGACTTGACTTTGGGTGGTGAACATACAATGAAATATACAAATGATGCATTATAGAATTGTACACCTGAGACCTATATAATCTTAATAACCAATGTCACCTCAATAAATATAACAAAATATATATACCTACATTGTTTAAAAATAATTTTTGTGACTGTGAAACAATCTATAAGGAAAAGTCTTTGAAGTAGAATTACTGGCTTAAAGGGTGTGCATACCTAATCTCCATGCTAATTTTAACTATTAAGATATTTCGTTGCAATTTGAGGAGAATGAGCAAGAAAATCTAGTTAGTCTCTCTCTTACCATTTCAGCACTTTATTTAAACCACTAAACAGGTTGTCATGGATTTAATTGATCCCAGCACTTTCCAGACTCAAAGCTTACTAAACCTGCCCCGTAAACTTCGGTATAATAATCAAAATTGCCTTGAACTCTGTACCAATCAATACCATTTCTAAAGTAACATGGATACCTTGTTTTACAACCGATTCACAACCTCCAGAGTTTGACTTTCATTTTCTTTCTGATAACAGAAAATTATATGAGTGAATACACCATTGATAGGTCTATAAAATCTACTCCATTTTAAAAATCTACTGTATTCCTCTGATTGGACAGCTGTGGAATAGCCACCCACAAATTGTACCCAATTGGAAATATCATTTCCCTTGAAGAACCCAGAGAGAAATTAGGTCAAAAGCTCAAAAGAACTGCTTTGTTTACCCTTCACTTAGCATTAATACAAGGACTTTCCTTGTACTTACAAAGCCCTATAAAACTCAGTATTAAAGCACTGATATTAGGGAAGATATTATTATTAAAATTCACCTAGAGGATATGCTTCCTTTGAGGAAAATGTTATTTTAAAATATGAATCACTGAAACTTTTCTTAATTTGTGTACAAACTCTAAAACTTCAATTTGATTAAAATTATTTAGTTGAATGCTAACATCAGCACAACTTTATTTTAAACCTATGATATAACTGTCAGTTGTTCTCGTAGACTTCATTGATTCACCTATTTTTTAAGTTCTTTAATATGGCAAATACTTACTTACTTAGTATACATGTTCCCTGCTTGTGAGAGGCTTTCATACCAGTAGGAGACACAGAAATAGGGAAGGAGATAAGGCAAAAGGTCAATGGTGATGGTGAAAAAAAATGCTAAAAATTAAATGGTTCAATAAGAGATGGGAAAGATGGACTTGATTTCCTTTAGGTGGTCAGGCAAATTCTTTGCTAAGGAAATGCCATTCTTCTAAATATTTTGTTTATTTATTGTTAGAAAGAAGAGAAAGGAGGCAGAAAGAGTGGGGGAGAAACATGGATATGCAAGAGAAACATCGAATGGTTGCCTCTCATGCGCATCCAACTGGGGACCTGGCCCACAACCCAGCCATGTGCCCTGACTGGGAATTGAACCACAGACCTTTTGCTTTGTGGGACAACACTCAACCAACTGAGCCACACCAGTCAGGGCAGAAAGTAGCATTTAGATAAAAACCTGTAGTACAAGTAAGATTTAGAAAAATGAACAGCAGAGAAAAAGCATTCCAGACCAAAGAACAGCTTGTGCAGGGATTTTGTGAAAGGAAAAAATATACATGATCTACTCAAAGAAGGGAAAGAAAGCCACTGGAACACAATGACGGGGAAATTAATTCAGAATTAAGATGGAGAATTATGCAGGCCGTCCTCTAACGTACTCTATGGTCTCTCTAATTCAGTTGAGGATGAATTTCTGAATGCTAACCTCTCTGCCCTTCCTGAAAGTCCACTCGCAGAAGGAATAGATGCTCTTATTACTGAATTTGTTAAGATAATAATACATTCTTTTTATCCCTTGCTGGCACTATTTAAGGTCTCAAATCCTCTGGTCCAGCCCTTTCGTCAGAATGACTTAACAAAAGACCAATCCAAAAGTACAGTAGTATGGTTAGAAGGCACCTGTTATTTTCTGAAGTCAATTTAAAGAAGGCTTCCAAAATTTTATTGATCCGAAAGATCACAATCGCTCCTCTGGGCACACTTCTCTCTATTAGGTCTTCATTCTATACCACATTATATTCTGAAGCGAGCTTTCCTGGGCTAGATTCAGCCCCGTGATTGGATAATCCTGTTAGTCATGGCAAGTGACCAGGGATGTCTCGAGAGGGGTGTCTCTGGAAACAGCTGTTGCATAGCAGCATGACCCAAAGCTCCACATGAGATACCCTGGTTGTTTCCTAGTTTTATTGGGGAACCCTCCGAAAGGCCATTGCATTGCAATGCAGGAAAAAGAACATGAGAGCAAGGATGGATCGATAGTCCGTCTTTTCAGCAGTAGGCATCTGGAGACTCTTTTAGCACATGTTCACAGGTAGAAAAGCCCTGAAAAGGATGTATGTTCTTTGCTCATTGCCCTGAGGAGACCACGTATATCAGAGAAACAGAAAACTCTGTATACTGATCCCGTGGCCTGGTCTTCCTCTCTCTGTTCTTGATTTCCTTCCACTATATCACATGTAAAACTCTTTATGTAGTTTATATTTAACTCACCCTGTACATGTAAAGACTAAAAATAAGTAATTATACAGCTAAACACACGGTGCTAGAAGCTAATGGGATATGTTGATGTCCAGGTTCATTTTACGATTTGCAACTTGTAAGAATTCAGAGTGAGCTGGTGGGTGGTGAATGCGGTGAAGGTGCCTTTCCAACAGTCGATGTACAGTTGTGACTGGGTGTGACTTCAGCCTCACGGTAAAAGTTGAGTGAGTCCATTTCAGCTTGGTGTATGAAAATATGATGAAAAATTTACAACAGTGGTCAAATCCAAGGAAAAAGTACATTAATAGCAAATAACAAGGGGCTTTTTGAGGGACACAGGAACTTATTCCTTAAATATTCCAGATCATGTGGCTCTTTCAGAGGCAACTGAAGCAGCATTGCTCTTGAATGACAGGAGTTGGGGGCAAAGTCACCACGAGGCCACTTCAAAATGCAAATTCTCATTATGCCATTTATAGGATTGCACCCCACTTTCCTGCATCTTTAAGAAAAAATGTCCCAGTGACTTATCTACAAAGGGAGTGAGTGGGTCATATTGTAACAAGAGAGCCCTGGGTTTCAGGAAGACACGCAGTTTGGGGTTCAGGTAACTCGTAGACTGTCAGCTGGGAAACTTATATCTCTATCGCTGATGGGTAGACTTTGTTTTCATTTTTAAACTTGTATTGAACGTAGTATAAAGCCATGGAGTTGTAAAATCTTAAACCCGCTAACTGGACACGGTGCACATGTCTTCTGTTTGCTTCTTCTGTGGCTTTGTATCCTAGGCTTGCAAGTTTGTTTGGGAACACACTTCTAATAATCAAGAATGGGGATGTTTAGTTGGCATAAACTTTGCCTGCTTATGTTATGTTGAATTTTGATGTCTAGAAAATATGTCCAGTGGTTATACATTTCTGTCATGGACACAAACCCTGGAGAAAATACCACAGTTGCCAGGGCAGTCAATTAGAGTTTAACCAAGTAGCTTGAAACATTTTTGGTTTTCTTTCTTAACGTCTATTTATTAAGGGCAAAGACAGGAAGATACCAACATAGACTACTTAGAGTATCCATGAAAAATGAGGAACTAAATGTATTAACCATTATTAAACATACTAATGGGATATTTAGGGTCTTTCACATCCTGATGATTAAAACATAAAATTACTGACAGCGACTAAAATATTCTTTACTTTCTGCCTTAAAAAATGCATTGTTGTTTTGTGGAGACCTAGTTTCCCTTTCCTGCAATCCTCTTATATTTGAGTTTCCGAAAAAAAGTCTCCTAGGAGAGTTAAACTGGATGATGAGGAAACAGCAGCTTATCCCAGGACATCCGTTACTGTAAATCTGGCCTGATTCTGCCGCAGTCTTCTCTGACAATTCATCATCTTGGCTTCGTCATCTAAGGGAGGGGATGAAGTAGTCATTGTGGAAAGAACATACGTTTAAAATCTGATGTTATCTCCACACTCTGTGAGAATTGATGGCATATGTAGGCATTCAAATAGAAGGATTTGCCCAAAAGTATATTATGCCACCTATTTCTACCCTAAGATAAAAACACAGAAAAATTATTGAAAAACAGTAATTTTGGCCGTGCATACTACAGTCCTCATTTATTAAACAGATATTTATTGAGCTTCACTACAATTCAGGTCCATCAAGGCACAGTGATGAGGAAAATACAGAACCCTGATTTAGTAGAGCCATCTGTCCAGCTCACTAACTTGAGACCAAATCATGGGCCAAAGTCCTCTCTGCAAATTCCTTGTGAGCACCCTTAGACTGTCCTCAGTTCGCTCTTTCAGACCTCTTCCTGCCCCAACAGAACACTTGCTCAAGGCTTCTAGTTCTGACCACCTACAAAAATGTCTGTCCTCCACCCGTCTCTCAACACCTGATGGAACATCTGTAGTTTCTCTCTTTCTTCAGGGGAACGTGCATTGATTGCCTTTAAAAGCTGGTTGTAAAAAAACCCTTATCTCTGTACCAGGTATTTTAGTGACAAATGATTAGCTTTCCTGAAATGTGATTCTGTTAAATAATATAAAAACCAAGCAGATGAGAAGTCTATTTCATATGTGAAGCCCTAAGAATAATTCTCCATGCATGGATTTATTTGGCGTTGTTTTTTTTTTTTTTTTTTTTTTAATCATTCATAGAAACACTGCCATGAATCCAGGCCCCATGCAGGTTTATTTCCAGAACAGACCACGTTGCCCTAAGTACCATGTATGGTTTGCAGAGAGTCTGCTGGGGGCAGCCGCAGAGAAGGACAGAGGAAGGGGAAAGTAGAAGTGGTTTCTATGCCAAAGGACCAGGGTCTACTTTCACACTGAAATCCACTTCTTTTTCTTGTCCTGTTGCTTCAGGCCACCACCCATGAAAGTTCCCTAAACTTGTGTGCTCCTCCTTGTTCCAGAATGCCCACAGGGACCAGGATCAGACCTGCAGCTTGGCCATGCTGGATGGTGTCAGGGAGGATCAGAGAAGCAAAAAGAGCAGTGCCTTCTGTTTTCCTTCAACCTCTCTGCCCCCTAGAGATAGCCGGGAGGTAAAGAAGAAAACAGCAATTCACCCTTTGCCGCTACACTGTTCTGTCTTTGTGTAGAGGAAGCAAGTGCCTGGCTTAGCATCACACAGTGAGCTAACGCAGAGCAGGTGGGAGGAAGGGAGACAAACTTGCATCTCCCGCTTGCCAAGATGGAGGGCTCTTCGTTATCATCCCCTGCAGAGCCCGCATGTCAGCTTCCCATCCTCATGTGTCCCTTCCTCAGCCTTCCCTGGCCCTCGCTCCAACCTTCATGACCCTGCCATCTTGGTGTAGTGAGTTAGAGCTAAGAGCTCCCTTGTCCTTGCCTACATGTGTACACACTCCGCATACACAGATACTGTTTTTCTTGGAACAATAAAACATCATGGGTTTGTATACTTAAATCTATGACTCAGGAACATTATGGATAAGGTAAGCTTTGTAAGTGCCCAACTCTCATTATTTTTCCGAGAACATATCTAGACTGCTGCCAACATACAAAACAGCTGTTTTACATTTTCTTGACTCACTGACATCTCAACTAAGCACTTGATTCTACACCTGGACTGGCTTGTACTGCTCTATAATTATTATATTTGTGTTTGAGTTCTCTACTCAACCAGATACCACAATACTGCAAAGTAAAGGTCTACTGTACTTTTGTCCCGAGGTGCTATGGTTCAATAAATATTTTCTGACAGACTGATAACATGATGGGTCTTACAACCTTTTAGATATTCTCTGCCAGACAAGCAAGTAAGATTTGGAAGCTCAGTATAATAGCACTTACTGAGCTCCAAATTGTATTAAATACCTTTTAGGAAGGGTTGGGGGCACTTGCTAATCTATTATTCCTCTGGAAGAGGGCAGACATTACTTAGGGACCCTAGGAAGTCACTTCTTAAAGTCTGACTCCAAATTGCATGCATAATGGCCTTACAGCATGATTCCAGCTTGCCCATGGCCACATCTACCTCACCATGTCTAAGCTGAAAGTGCAAGGAAGAATATGTGTGCAGAGCTGGTTCAATAATAACTGTGGCTAGACCAATTAAACACGTGTAACCTACAAGACAACCTGATCCACAGAGCAATGGAATCATCAGTTGCTCCAGGTTGCACATGGTTGGTCCATTGTTGTTTGGTTTTAACTGAAAGTTATCTTAAGAACAATTTTGGCCTTGGCTGGTGTAGCTCAGTAGATTGAGCACTGGCCTGCAATGCAAAGGGTCACTGGTTCAATTTCCAGTCAGGGCAAATGCTTGGGTTGTGAGCCAGGTCCCCAGTAGGGGATGCATGAGAGGCAACCACACATTGGGGTTTCTCCTTCTCTTTCCCGTTCCCTTCCCCTCTCTCTAAAAATAAATAAAATCTTAAAAGAAAGAATGGTTCTGAATGGACTGTGTGTGAACATAATGGTTCATCTTAGCACAGGATTATACAGAAAGTCACCAGTGAATCTGAGATATCAGCATAAGTTGCCCGGTACGAAGTTCATCAGTCTATGGCCATACCACCCTGAACATGCCCGATTGTGTCTGATCTTGGAAGCTAAGCAGGGTCGGGCCTGGTTAGTACTTGGATGAGAGAACAAAGTTCATCAGACTGGCACCTTAGCCCAGCTGCTTTAGAACTTAAATTTCACATCTTACAGACAGCTATTAAGGTGCAGCCAAGTCTTATATAACTCTTCTGGCCATCAAAGGCTTATCCCCAAGGAGTCACAATCCCTCCTCTAAAATCAATGATTACATTTTAAAGAAAGCTCATATAGTAGTTTTAACATAAGCATGCTTCTAGCTTTGTTACTTCTCAAAATAAATGTGTATCAGACATAGCATACTCAAGGAGGTATCACCTATCTGTTGTGTCCTGGTCTGAGTTTGCAGCTTAGACTACAGTGTGGACACTTGGATCAGAAACAGACCAACAGAAGGTGCTCTCCTGTGGACCTGGGATTATCCCTGTAATGAAGCCTCTTCTCTTTGAAGATTAATGGAGTAAAAAAAATGGAATCAAAGAGCTCACTTCTGGAAGCTGCAGAATGCACTGTAGTAAAGGATTCAATTTATTCTTTGAACAGAGAGTTATTATCCACTATTGTCTACTGTGTGCCAGACACCCTTCTGGGCACTGGGCATTGAAGAATGAACAGCATGGGGAACCACCTCAGGGTTCCAAACTCTGGCTCTTAGGGAACACTTCTGGTCCTAACCTTGTTCTCCAAAGGGTTTTCTGCAATATTACTTGCATCTCACACATTATTTTGGCAGTTAATCTCCAATTGAAAGATCACATAAAGTACTGTACTTTGGGCAAAAAAAAAAAAAAAAACCATTCTGTTATTAAACAATATGAAGAAAAGCCAAATGAAAAGTAAAAATTTCCATCTTTTCTTGATTCTCAGTGAGCCCTGGGACTGATTCTCATTTCTATCTCAATTGATGGGATTAACAATGTGATTTTGTTGTAAAACCCACATTTATCAATGTGTCAAATGGCCAAAATCAAAAGCACTGCAAGAACCCTTACCTTTTATGAGCAAAATAATTATACTCTGTTGAATCGAGAGTGATTATTTAGCTTGGCTCCCAAGGGCCGGTGGAAAAGCCAGCTTATCTCCGCTGTAAACACTGCGAACTCCCTCTCTCTGTCTGTGACAGTGGGCCACTCCCCTGTCATCATTCCCTAGGTTTAGACAAATCACACTCAGCTTTGGAGGGGTGACATGAAACAACACTTAATTTTAGACCAATTTTTAATTATATTTTATTTGAGAGAGAGAGAGAGAATATGAAGAGCAGGGTGCCTGCGACACACACACACACACACACGACCACCCTAGAAACAGATTTCCCAAATGGAGGCTCATGGTCCGAGATGCCGTTATTGAAAACATGGGTCGGCTGTGATGTAGAACCCTCCTTCCACAGTTGTGGAAAAATTAAAGACAATGTCTATCCAGATGCATATTATAGCGGTTAAAATATAAAGGGTTTGGAATCAGACCTGGGTTCAAGATCTCATTTTGTCTCTTGGTGGCTATGAGCACTTTGAGTTCCATTTCTTTGTCTGTGAAAAAGGGACATTGGTATCCAACTCACAGGTGTATTGATAAGGGCTTAATCAATGTCTTTTGAAGGAAAAAAAGTCTGCCATCCCCCTGTTCCTAAAGTCTGGTTGACCATTTTGCGAAGGAAGGTTTTGGGAAAGGTTATATTCCATGGCTTAGGAGGCTTATATTGTGTTCCCAACTCTGACATTCTTTGAGTATAACACTAGCATCTGAATTGCATGAGAGTGAGAACCGAGGAAGGCCCAGAGCCTGTCCACACAACCATCCAATGGACATGCCACTTGCTCCTTCCCAGGGGTGTAGGGATCAGCCCCCTTTACCCCCTAAAGAAGTACAGGCAGCATCCTGGACTGCTCCCCTGGGCCTGGAAGCTTTTCTCATCAGGGAGCAGTTGTTCTTGAGTTCGACATTCACTCGCCAATCTTCGTGAGAAAGAAGAGTGAGGTGGCAAACTACACTTAACGGTTCATCATAAGGCTGAGCAACAACAACAAAGAATCAAATGTAGGAAAAATATATTTTTAATTGAAATCTTTTAGTAAAAATGGAAACACTAAGATGGGCAGGATGTTATACAGATGAGACATTTTTTTTTTTAAATTAACCTCCTGGGGGTTAATTTTGCAGAGGTATTCTCTAATACGACTAGGACCACTACTTCTCTTAAGGCACTGGAATGATAGGAGCAGTTTGCTTGTCCTGGACCCCACCCAAAGTCCGGCTAAACTGTCACACAGCTTTGCTTTCCAGGAAAAAAAAAAGTTTAAGTTAGAGTGAGGGAGTAGATAAATATGGTAGACCACTAACTTTTCCAATTATTTTTCTCCTGCCTGATCTTCAGCTCTTTATCCTCAAAGCCTGGTTTGTCACTGAAAATCTGACTCTTTATTGTATATTGTTGGGAAGGCTGTTAAGGATACACAGGGGCATTCAGATTCTTCTAGAGATGGAGTCGTTTCGCAGGTGGCAGAAGGACAGCTTACTTGAAGCTTGAGCTCTGTTTTGATTTTTCAAGGGCTGGGTGCAAGAGAAGGCGAAGCAGCATTCGTCTTCACTCTTTGTGCTTTGCCGCTGCGTTTGTTTTCATGCATTCTGGAAAGGGCTGTCACAAAAACTGTTACGTTGGGAAGACGTATGGTAAATCGTCAGTGTCATTGGCAGCTAATGGCTTTGTGGAAGTGTCTTTGAGAGGGAGGCTCTGAACAATCACCTTTAAAGTGGTCCCTGATGAACCACATAACACTCTCCAAATAGCTGAGCTCTCCAAATAACTGTTTGTTATTCTCTTTTGTGAGTCATTGCCTGTCAAAGACCACATGTTTTACCATGTGTTGAACTTGTTTTTCAGGTTTATCGGGAATCAAAGACAATAGCATCTAGCTTTTAGTATGACATCAGGACAACTGGATGATGAGAAGTTATGAAATTAGTGAAGACATGAGTTTTATTATATCTTTGCTTTCATATCCTCCTTGCATGGGGGAAAAAGGAACAGGAGTTTAAAGTTTGTGGTTTTATTTTATTCTGTTTTGTTTTCACTGAGCGGGCCAGTTCTGACAGCATGTTGCAACTTCAATAGCTCCTAAATTGTCTTGAGAGCTGGTAGAATAGTTAACCTAATAAAGTGAAAGTAGTGAGTTGGTAAAGAATCAAGACTTTTTTTGAGAATAAGTGAATGAGAAAGAAAACTGATGAAAGTCAGATCCCTCCAGGAAGAACCCTTAATGAGAGAGGACCAGTTGGGCATAAGCACAGGCCATCATTGTATGGACAAAGGAATAAGGCTAACTCCAGGTTCTTCAACATTCCTTGTGGGTCTGAACTGTGGAAAGGCTGATGGGAAGGATGTCTGCATCTGCTGGACTTATTCTGGATCAGAGGTCAAGTTGCTCTTGCAACCAGTGTTTGGATACTTTTCATAGCTGTCGTCTGTTTCTGGGAAGGACTGGCCAGGAAGGGAAGACAATCCTTTTTAAAAATTCCTGGCAACTAATTCCAGCAAGAATGGGATCTCACTGTTCCCCCAAAATCTATGGCATGTTTTTCTTTTGGTACTAGATTGAACCAAGCAAAGAAATGTGTGAAAATGAAACTTACATCTCACCTAGCATTATACTTGGTAGAAGGAAGGACTCTTGAGAGCAAAATCTTTTAGTTTCCATTTATTCTTTTAATCTTGGATAAAAATGGTAATAATAAGCCAATAGTCTACATGTGCCTTAGTGTATAAATGACTGTTCATATGCAAAATGCAAAACTAGACAGTCTTTGAATTTCAATAAGCATTGTGCATGCTCACAGTATGATACTCAGTGTTCTAGCTGGCCCAGAGATGCAGAAGGTGTAGTCTTTACCCTCTGTTGAGTGTGAAAAGAGATTGCACTGGGTAACTAACACCTATTCTCATTTTTTCCCAAATACTAGTTAGTTTTACTTGGGAAAATTAGTTGGTTTAATACTTGGGATAAGAAAGGTGATTCATGGAGCTTATCCCAGATCGGAAATTACTCCCTACTACTACTTCAATCTTAAGGGTTTTCAAAATGTTTTCCTTTCAGATTTAGTTAAATTTCCCAGCATGCCTCTGAATTAGGCAAGGAAAATAAATGCCTTAGAAGAAGGAAAAGGAAAAAAAGACAGAACAGTGACCTTTTGCTGCATGTTATTGTTTTGCCATTCAAAGGAGGGAGAAAGGCAGGAGCCGATGCCCC
Source organism: Glossophaga mutica (assembly GCA_039655065.1). Classification (NCBI taxonomy): domain Eukaryota; kingdom Metazoa; phylum Chordata; class Mammalia; order Chiroptera; family Phyllostomidae; genus Glossophaga; species Glossophaga mutica. The sequence goes on from CM077308.1 coordinate 145,476,637, forward strand.
AGCTGTAGTCCTCATGAAGCTCTGCTCTTCTGTTGGTGGAGCTGGGCTGGGGCGTGGAAGCCAGGAGCTAACCCACTGCTACCACACTTCTTCAGAAGAAGACAGAGACTCCTGTGAACCCCCAATTTTGAGTATTAGGTTAGAGTGAATCCAAGAAGTGCCTTATTCCCCCCCAAGATTCAAGTGAAGACAAAGCCTCAAAAGCTCCAGAATGAAGAGTCACTTCCTGAAGATAAGAGAACATTACCTTTAATAACCACGACTAGCTGATTCCAGCAAACAGAAGTTCCTCCAGAAAACTGGCGTTGAAATCATTGCTGCTCTCTGCTCCACTTCTTTTAAAAAGAAATTAGTTTTACATGATGGACCTTCCCTTTCCAGGACTTCCCAGCACCCTATCCTTAAAGCTTTTCTTTGTAAGTTGCCTCTAGGACACAGAGCTCTGCCCATGCTCTAAGATGAACCTCTTCTCTGCTGGACCAGGCGAGGGTTCTGGACTGTGCTGGGGAACAATTTTCACAAATGCTAGTTGGGACTCCAAAGCCATGAGACACAGCTCACAAGCCCTGGCTTGATTTGACTTGCCACTCTGTTAGCTATTTTTGGCAAGTGGCCTGGGCAGATATGCCCTGTGAAACTTTCCCCTGTTTATAGCACCTTTCAACTCAGACACTGAGGATGCTTACCAACACTGATGCTTTTTTTGTTCTTATGTTGCTTTTTCCAAAACTCATAGATGGAAAAACAGTTCCCAGTCCTCATTCCAGCCGAGACATGTGAGAGCACATCTCCCAGACCCCTTTCCCCATAACCACAAAAATGTCTGCGGGATGACATTCTTTGAAAACACTAAGAGACTCTTCCCTGTCCTGTCCCTGGAAATGGGACCATGTTTGCAAAAACCAAAGAGGCTCCCCTTACTGATGAGTGGTTCAATGGGTGTTTTGCTGAGTTCATATTTCACAGGTGTTTCTTGTGAAATCTAACTGTGATTCATTCATTTTTTTCCACCAAACCTGTGCAGGCAAGGGAGGTACAAGGATGAGCAGACCCGCTTCCAGGTTCGTGTCTGCCAAGGAAGTCATGCATGTAGATCAATAAAAAGACACGTAATATTCATGCTAACAGGAAAAATAGACAACATGCCGAGGTGCTGTATCTGAGATTGATTAATTCTGTCTGAGAAATTGCAAATGATTTTGTACCTATCTCTGCTTTTGCACAAATCATTTCTCTTGCCTAGAGAACCTTAGCCTGTCTATTCTAAAGAGGCCTTCAAAGACACCAGTCCGGTGTCACCACCAGTCAGATGTCACCTTTCCTGAGACTGCTGGTCTGGATTCATCCTCTCTCCTCAATTCCATCCTGTGTTTATCTCTGTCACAGAGCTAATCACACCATATCTTAGTTGTTTGGGGTTTGACTTCGTAGCTAAAGTGTAAATGCCGGAAGGCAGAGGTTACGTTTTTTATTTCGGCTTTCCCAGTGCCTGGTTGTCACTCTGTTTTCAAACAGAAAGAAGGAATAAATGAATGAGTTAATGAAACATGATGGTTTTGCAACTTTTATGCTTATCAGAGTGCTGTGATTGAAGGCAAATGTGACATTTGTGTATTTTGACCATTGGCTTTTTTAAATCAAGAAAGAGTAGTTATCTAAAAATGGAATACATATTTCCATCTACTCATGTGAAAAATTTGCAGTGGGGCTTTTAAAAAATGGGTTTTTGTTATTTTTCCATTAGAACAGATGTTTTACCCTGTGACTAGGAATGGTGAAATTAAATTTCAGGACTTTTAAGGAAGAGAAAATAACCTGCTATTTTCTGATGTCTATTTCTTCAGGTTTTATTATGATTAGATGCTTTCATCAGGGCAGACGTCCCTATTTTAAAATTGTATTTTAATCAGGTTTGTTTTGTCACTGTTCATGTCTGCTTTTGCAATTTACATGGGCCAAAAATAATCCTAAAAAGCTGCAGCCACTACCTAACGGCCAGGACTTTCGATTGTTTCTTTCTCTCATCCGACTTCTCGTTATGGCATGCAGTGCTCTCCACAGCTCGCAATGCAAAAATGCCTTATTCTTAAAAAAAAAAAAAAAAAAAAAAGTAGGTCCTAGGATTTTAAATATCATATGGTCTATCTCTGTGAATTCCACATGCAGATGCAATGGTATATTAATCAGGTATTTTTTATCAGAATGGAAAAGAAGTGGGGGACATTCTCTTTATTTAAATGTTTACATAGTGTTTTCTCTTTGCCTGACACAATTCGAAAATTTTACAAACATGAATCGATTTAACACTTATAGCAACCCTATGATAGGATTGTTATCACCATCTTATGAATAAACTAAGAAATAAAACGTTAACGTAGAAAGGTTGGAAAGAAACAATCAAAGGCTGAATGATAAATGCAAACAATAACAGGGTCAAGAGCGAGGGCTTTTTAGTGCGGTCTGCACATCGCAGGCATGTTAGAGCCAAATACCAACGGTGTCGATTTTCCATCCTGGTTAACACGTTTCACTTTGTGTGCCTGGGTTTTTTAGTTTTATCCCATTTTCAAAGCTGATATAAGGACTTCTTCACTAAAGGAAGGACAAGAGTCAGATTTCCAAAGCACACATGGGAAGCTATATGTCAGGCCTGCCAAATGTGGACGCAGATATAGCATCTCCCAAATCATATGCATGTGCAGTGAAAGCTGTTAGTTTGCCCTGAAGCATCTTGCTTTGTTCCTCAATGGCATTTGAAATTGTTCCATTGAGTTTTGGAGGTCACACTTGCCCCAAATGGGTATTATATATTTTATCCACTTCTCCTTATACTGAAGAAGTTATCTACCCCGATCTTAGTTTCAGTAATTTTTCTCAGTTTCTGTCACTTCTTTTTATTCATGAGTCATTTTCTGTTTCACTGGCATTTAAATAAGTCACTTGTTTTAAAAACCTATATTTTAGATCATTGCTAAATTGTCCAAGTGCCCTGTGAATGCCAGAAAGCCATGAGGCTACAGCGTTGTATAGGAAGCCAGAAAATTGCTAGTTGAAGGAAAAGCTGTCTAAAATGAGAGCAGAATTAACAGCAGTCCTGGAGGTTGAGCTCCTGGACTCGGCATGAGCCGAGGCACAAAGAGACAACAGCTGTAGCCCACTTGTAAATCGCTGCGGACCACACATTACAAAATGTCTACATCAACAGGAAAACAGTTTTGATTCTTAAAATTACAGACTTGATTCAGGGTTTTAGCCTTGTAAAATAATCAAGCTGTCACATCTTTAAAGTCTGAGATCATATTTAAAATTCCATGGCTCTGGAGTCATCGTTAAGATCCAGGGCAACCAATTTAAGCATCTGGGCTTTGAAGACAACTAAAAAAAAAAAAAAAAAAAAAAAAAATGTAGGGGAAGAGTTATCAGAAAGGAGTATCGATTCAATTATACAAGATTCTTCAGAGTTCCCATGTCAGGCGGTGGGGGGTTCTGTTTTCTTGTACAGGCATCAGGTGCAGAAAAGGAGCTAGATAGGCGGAAAGAAGAGGTAAAGGGCCACCTTACCGCATGTTTAGACATCCCATCAGTGTGTCCCTTATCAGAAAAAGTGGAAGAGAGATCAAAACGCCCTAACTCTCCAGATCTGCCTCTCCTAACCCTGAAGAATATTGCTTCGTCCACATGTGGCATCAGATACTTTCCCTTTGCACATGTGTATAATATGCAGAGTAACTCTTAATTTCCCCATATCATCATTTTGTGGGGCCTTTATTTTCAAAGACACAGGGAAATAAATTATGGAGTTAATGGCTACTAGAGAATAACCATTGCATATTTTAAAAAGATACAAACTAATGATGTCATGAAACGAGATTATAAAAAACCCAAATTTGTTAAATCACTGCAGGAAACACTGAGATACCTGCAGATTGCCTGGCCAAATCCTTTCCATTATGTGACCTTAGGGAAATTACTTTGCCTTTCTGCACCTTGGTTTTCCTGTCTGTACAGTGAGGGTAATGACGTATTGACCTTACGAAGTAGGTATTAAAATTAAATATGTTAATAGACATAATACATGTATTTAGGACAGTGCTCAGCACATAGTGAACATATACATGTGTTTGTTGTTCTCATTTTTGTGCTTAGTTTTTTACTTACTCATGTATACAAATGATAAATGTTGATTTTTATCACAACTAATGTTAGTTAAGTGTTTACAGTATTTCAGACTCTGTGCTAAATATCTTGCAGTGATTATTTATTTTATTTAATTTGTATGACAACTTTATAAGGTAGATACTAGTACTATCCCTATTTTAAAGATAAGAAAACTGAGGCACAGAGAGGGTAAGTACCATCAGAGTAACGAAGGTAGCAAGTGGCAGAACCAGAATGTGCCAATACGTGTTATTATTATCAGGATAAACCATGTATTTTTATATTAACTTCCTGTTCCTCTGTCTTTGCATCTTATACTGTGATGTTTATGCAGTAGAATCTATCGTTGGTTTTTAATTTACATATGATACTATTTTTAGTTGAATAACTGTAGTCTGCGGTGTAGAAGAATCTCATTACCTTTCTACTTAGACTTTGGAAACTAAGTCGTTTAACTCAAAATAGCCATTCTAAGCTAAATCATCACAAAAGTTAAGTTTTATCCATAAAAATCCATCGTTAGTTGGGTATTGTCCATGTCCAGGATAAATCCTGTAACGTGACTTTAACCATGAGAAATAAAAAATTCTTGCAGTCTGGAATAAAGATGCCCAATAAAAACAATGGCCTCTTCAAAATGCATTTTGAAAAATTAAAGAAGCAGTAATTTCTTGGAACTATTAACACACTGAATAAGACAAAGAAAGAAAAGTACCGTCCTTCACCATGCCTCTCCCTAAATATTTTATATTATCCACTGGCATTGATATGAGTAGAAACCACTAGATCACTTTGGTAGCTGGAATTCACTGTCCTTTAAAACCATAGTATCCACAAAAAAAAAGTATGAGCTGGTTATCTTCTGTTGGCTACAGAATAATGCAGGAGGAATCAACATTCTCTAAAGTGAGGAAAATGCATCAAATCTGTTAAGGCTCTTATTTTCACCCATTGTTCTCATTAAGCCATAGAGTTTTGAAGGGAACCCAGTCTCAGTGCCTGTTTTCTCCGTCTGAACCACATACTGCAATAATGGACTTCCTTCATCAAGACATCTGTTTAAGGAACATGGTCTCAAAGGGAGGCCACAAAGATCGGGCAGCAAGTCTGGCTGCTCTCTGCCTTCTCTACTTGCTCTGGCTTTATAGCAGGTGGGAGGACAGGAAGTGAGGTGAAAGCACCTTTAATTAGCCCTCATCCTCAAACTTTCCAAATATTTGCCAAACTTGCCAATCTAAAGTCATCAAACAGACCAGAAGATTTCATGTGTTTGATTTTTACAACTAGCTCTATGGATCTGTTCACCAGTTAGAATGTAAACATCCTCAGTGCTCAATCAGCTCTCATGATGGTTTACAGAATGAGTCTTTCAGAGTCAAACTGTACTGTGGTACGTACAGGGATCTGGCCCTAGGGAGGTTCTGCCCCCTCCCCTCGGATGAGGTCACCCTCAAGCAGAGATGTCAGTGAGTCCCTCCCCACAACACCCATCAGCTGGGAGACCGACCTCCCAGCAAGATTCAGACTCGAGTATGGCCTGCCTGCCTTCGCCTTGCCTTATTAGAGTGTTTCTAAGTTTACAAAGCACCTTCCGCATAATTATCCCACGTGATTCTCACCAGTCTTTTGAGGTAGACAGGGCTAGAATCTGTATTTTCATTTTAACACCAGGAGAAATCAGGCTACAGAGGACTGAGGCTTACTCACACTTGCATAAAGGCCAAGTAAAGGAGAACAGCCTCAAATCCGGGCCTTCTGGCTTGGAATCCATTTCTCTTCCCAGACAACCTGCTGCCGTGGGTGAAAGCAGGCTCTACCCTAAGCAACACAGAATGTGTTGCTTTTGGAGGTTAACTTGAAGAATTTTCTCCACAGGTAGAGTGGTTTGTTTCCACAACCTAGTGCACTTACTGAAGCTTTGAGTGACATTGGTGGCCAAGAGCTAGCTGTGGATCCTAACCATACAACAAGTCTCTCGTTTTTTCAGGCGATAATGACTTGAGTCCCGCGTCCTATGGGCAGGCACCTCATGGTCAGAATTAGTGACTTAACTGCAGTGGTATCTACAGTTTTTTGTCTTCGATTTATTTCACTGTTGCTTGTTCCAGGATTTTAAAATTACAGTAGAATAGTTTCAATTTTAAATTGCTCTAATTATAAACCATAAGCATTTAGCTCCTGTTCCATTCTTTTAAAATAAGGTAATGTTGGGAAAATTGATCATTTGTCAAATATTTTGGTGCTAATCTGATTAATCTTTGCATAGTAAATAAAAATGCCTCAACTTGGATGTACTTCTGTAGTAGAGAAAGTGATGAATTTATATTTCCATAGTTTGCCCGCTGCTTGCGGAAACCAGGCATTCGTCGTTTTTTTTCTATGGGGATATTGTAACCTTGAGTCATTTACTTTTATTGAGGTGGTCATCTAGCATTTGATTTACTGACGGCAATGACCTTAGTTTTCAGATGAAACCTGTATTTGGTTTTTCTATAGCACAAGTTGATCCTTGTGTATCATTGCCTCATCTTTTGTAAAATCTCTATTAATGAGCATTTATGGCAAACGATCAAGAGATGTGAACCTCTCTCGATCCCATTCTTCCACATAGAGTTGAACAATCCCCCCCAAACTCTCATTTTCCAGAGACAGCCCCACTCCCCAGCCTTTGGCCCTGCTGTGGGCACCAAGTCTGGGGGCATAATTTCCATCGCCTGTCCCTATGGGGCTGGATGACCTAACTCCGCTGTTCCTAGTTCATATTCAATCCTAGAAATTATGTTTATTGGCAACATTACAACAAGCAAAGTTGGAGAAATCAATACATGTAAGTGGGGCTAAAACCACAGGGGTGGGCAAAAGCAGGTTTACAGTTGTGAGTACATGCAACAGAGTTCATTCCTCTATTACTATTTATTAATCATTGCATTCTTTCCCATAAGAACAACTACAAACCTATTTTTGCCCACCCCTGTATGTAATGCCATGCCCCAGGGTGCCTTAGTTGAAAACAGTTACAAGAATGTCTTCTCAGGAGACAGACAGCTGAGACAGCATCAGCGCCTGGTCTATTTCATCCAGAAAGACTGCTCCATCTCTTCCTGTGGTCCTCTGACCCCAGACTGTTTAGCAAAGGAAATGAGCAAATGAGGCTAAATGATCTAAAAGCGGGTGCAGTGCATTTTTCATAAGGAGGCAGGTTGGCGGGAAGGCAGGGTTCGGACAGGTGCACAGCCCCTTGCCCGAGTACCAACACCCAGCAGTCCTGGGGGACACAGAGCCTCTCAGAGAGGTGGGACCACCTCTCTGAGCTCTGACCAAGACAAAAGACTGTCCGTCCAACCAAGCTGAAATGAAGAGCGGAACATGGCATGTTAACTATTTCTTCCTCTTTCCCCTCTTTGCTGTGCAAGTGCGCCTTAGTGGGAGACAGGAATTTCACTTCATACCAAGGCATTAAACCAGAGAGGAAAAGTTCAGGCTGACCTAGAATTGCTATGGGGTCATTTAATAACCATATTTAGTTAATTCCTGATTAATAGGCATCACTTTCTTTTTTTAAAGATTTTATTTATTTTTAAAGAGAGGGAAAGGGAGGGAGAAAGAGAAAGAGAGAAACATTGATCTGCTGCCTCCCGTACGCACCCCAACTGGGGACCTGGCCCAAAATCCAGGCATGTGCCCAGATGGGGATTCAAACTGGCGACCCCTTACTCTGCAGAATGATGCTCAACCTACTGAGCCACGCTAGTCAGGGCTGAGCCTCACTTTCAAAGGACAGAGTTATGTTTACCCTTATTAGAACTAATAAGTAACATCTAATTTTGGATACCCTGTAAAGTACTTTAGGGCTTTCCATAGTGCTTCTATTTTAAATAAAGGTTCTGACATCAAGCATTTTTTTTGCCCAAAATCAGTGAGCAGGACTAAGATTTCTGTGCCTTTGTAGCTTCTTCTTGGGTCATCTGTTCATAGGAAGCCTCTCCTTATACTTAATAATGAAGAATATGTAGAATGAGTGCATTTTCCCACACAGAGCCCAGACGCCCTCTGCATATAAATCTTTTTTTATAGATTTTATTTATTTATTTTAAGGGGAAGATGGGGGAAAAAGAGGGAAAGAAATATCAATCAGTTGCCTCTTGCACGCCCCCAACCGGGAACCTGGCCCACAACCCAGCCATGTGTCCTGACTGGGAATCAAACCGGAGACCCTTCAGTTAACAGGCTGGTGCTCAACCCACTGAGCCACACCAGGCCGGGTGGCATATTGCATCTTGTAGTACACACAGGGCCTGTGTTAGTGCTCCCCATCTGATGGGCCAAAGGCAGGCAGTCAGCTCAAGGTGGAAATTAGCTCCAACTAATTTAGAACCATTTATTTCGCATATGTTCTCAAAGTAAAACAAAATTGCAAGCACAGTCAGGAACAAAAAGTGGAAAATGTTTAAAAGGACATTGCCTGGTGCGCTGTTTCCTAGGCTGGCTTGGGAATTAGGATCGTATGCCTTATCTGACTTGGCCGTAGTAAACTAATGTGACCTTCTAGACCCACATGGCAGGGTCTGCAGAGGCTCAGTGACCTGACTCGGTCCACACGCCACAGCCTCTGCATTGTTGGTGTGAGGACCATGGTTCTTGACTCTTATGCGACTGAAATCCTTTCATTATCTAGGGAGTCTCTGTCATTACTTTAAGATGCTTTCATCTGTGTCTGCAAATGAATTCCAATTTCTAAAAAGGATGTATGTAGGATTGGAGGAGAAAGAGAATTATAACCCCTATCTCCTTCTCATCATGGCCACCAGCAAAAGACATGTCCCAAAATGCTAATGTTCTTAGTACAGGAATAGGGCCCTACTACGAACCTAGCTTAGGTGCTTGATAAATGTTGATTGGATGAATGAATAAAACAATGAGAACAGGACAGAGCCTTGTGATGGAAATGGTAATTAAAAAATAAAGTTTGGTCATCAGCAAAAGTTGAGTCTGTACAGGAAAACCAGTAAATTAGTGGGATGCTTGGGGGAAGGAGCGGGCCGTGGCTGGCTGTCACGGCTCTGCCGCAGTGTATTTCATGTAACTGGCGCTGAAGACACAGGCAGTGAATTTGTTCAACAGATATGTGAGTGCCTCTGCTGTGTAAGGCCCTGTTCTTGGCTCGGGGAGTTGCCTGCCCTCTGGAATTTTCTACATTCTAGTGACAGAGACAAATAATGAGAAAAACAAGCAGACAAATGTAATGGTAGGTAGTGGTGAGGAATGTGAAAGCTAAATAAATGCACTCAGTTGGGGGACAGAGAGTGAAGGAAGGGTTTGGTACTTCAGTGAGGGGACTCAGAGAAGCTCTCCGGGGAGGAGACGTTTCATCTGGGTCTGGAAGAAGAGAACAAACCACACAAAGTTCTGGAGCTGACCCTTCCAGGCAAAGGGCGCAGCAGGGGCCATGGTGGCTGCTCCTGGCTCAGGGAGCTCGAGGAACAGCAGAGGCAGTGCAGCTGGAGCCCCGTGGGCCGGAGGGTGGGCATGAGGGCAGATCGGAGAGGCGTCCTGGGCCAGGCCAGGTAAGGCTTATTGGCCATGGCAGAGGGCTTGGAGGTCCTGTTCTGAATGCGAGCAGTCATTAAAGAGTTTTGTACATGGGAGTGACGTAATATGACTGCGTTTTTAAGGATAACCCTGGCTGTTAGGTGGATTATAAGCCTGGGGCAGGGCAGGTTTGTATGTAGGTCCATAGGGGATCAGTGAGGAAGGACTGGGGTACAATCCAGGTGAGAAGGGATGGGCCAGAATGAGAGTGGTAGCAGTGAATGTGATAAAAAGCGGGGAAGATAGAGCTTTAGAAAACCAGTGTCAACTACTTAAAGGATCCTGGAAAGGTAGCGCCTACCTGAATCCCCACGAAGTTAGCCTGTAGCTTCTTAGCTAGGATTCTTTGAACCCTGGGAACCACCCTCCTCAGTACTTCTTGCCCCATGAGGTAAGAATAATAATGCCACACGCACGCACACACAAACATATCCACATCCCAGTTCCCAGAATCTACGAATATGTCACTTGCCTTGGCAAAGGGGCCTTGACAGATGTGATTGAGTTAAGGACCTTGAGATGGGAAAATTGTTATGGATTTTCCAGTGAATCTGATTTAATCACACTGGGTCCTGAAAAGCAGAAAACCTTTCCTCTGGAGTCAGAGGCCGAAGTGACTATGGAAGAATGGTCAGAGAGATGCAGTGTCGCTGGCTTTGAAGATAGAAGAGGGAGCTGTGAGCCGTGGCCCCTGGAAGATGGAAAAGGCAACAAAACACACTGTTCCCCTAGAGCCTCCAGAAAGGAGCACAGCCCCGCCGATCCCTTGATTTTATCTTAGTGAGACCTGCCTAGGCCTCCCGACCTACAGAACTATAGGAGAGTTATGTTGTTTTAAGCCAATAAATTTGAGGAATTTGTTACAGCAGCAATAAAAATGAATACAGCCCTGGCTGGTGTGGCTCAGTGGACTGAGTGCTGGCCTGCAAACCACATGGCCACTGGTTCGATTCCCAGTCAGGGCACATGCCTCCGGTCCCCAGTAGGGGACATGCAAGAGGCAACCACACATTGATGTTTCCCTCTCTTTCTCCCTCCTTTCCTCTCTCTCTAAAAATAAATAAATAAAATCTTTAAAAAAAAATGAATACAGCCTCTTATGCCAGCCCCCTTTAGAACTCCTAGCAATAGAGCTGGAAGGTGCCTAATGCTATGATAAAGTAGAAAGATCCTGGCATAAAAAAATCAGATTCTTGATTTTCCTCATAAACAGTGATGGTAATTCTGGGGCTCTGCACTCTTCTTTGTACTTCAAGGATAGCATGGCTGATGTAGGTGCTGGTCTGAGAACCTAATGATCATTTATCATGTGGGTTTTTGTACACTTGTCCACTCTAGACTAGGGACTTTGCAATGCCTTATTTAATTAGGGAGTTCTCAGACCCTCAGACATATCAAAGGGCAAATGGAGCAAGATACGCCATTCATTTTCCATGCCCAGTGTTCTTCTTTTCTATGCCTCTGCTTCCTTAGTGCTTTACAAACGGCAACAATCAAAGTGATCCATAAGATGTAACTGAATGGCAGCCTGGTGATGGGCAGTAACAACCTGTAACTTCTGCTGATCCCAGCACCCACCAGCCCTCTGCTCCCTTGTAATCAGTAGCTCTGGCTCCAAGAGTTCACTGAGGTTCACATCCATTCCCAGCTTGAGAAGTCTTTTTCTTGCTTTAAAATTCTTCAAGCAGTTCTAGAACTTCTCTCCTATAATAGAAATAGTCAGTAATTGAATTGTCCTCCGAGCTTTTGAATGCTCACTACTCTGTTTACACTCGGTTCCCTGACCCTCTTAGGTCTCGTAGGCTTAGGCCTCATGATTTTCATAGGAATGCAAATGTCTCTCAGCCTCATGGACATCATGAGTTCACATTTGGAGTTCTTTTACATTTCAATGTCACGCTGTTCTCTGAACTTCAAGTCAGGTTACTTTGGAATAGAAATGTGTTGGGGAGAGGTTAATAGCTTTAAACAAGTTTATTCCACACGGTATCTTTGGGGGATGATTTGCTTTATGTGTTTTCTTGCTGTTGAAATTTTTTCCTTAAACACTGGACTTTCTCTGACCTCTTCACTCCAGGGCTTTCACTCACTGAAGGAGACGAGAGAGCAGGAGTCCTTTCAGGACTACGGAATTTGTTGATACAATGGAATAGTTTCCAGAAAGTAGCTTACCAACTGTGACCTATTTTCTGCCCTAATACATGTGGATAGGAATCCAGATGGTTTGATTAAATATAGCCTCTCCTGGTTCTAAAGGGAATACTTTCCAGCATGCAATATAGAGAATTAGCCACATGACTCCCATTAACATTAATGGGGGGTGCCAGGCATCCTCCATATTCCAAGCTGTAAATACAATCCTAATGCTTGTTAAAGGGATATTTGTTCCATCTCTAGACCATTGTGCAAGTGCATGAAAAATTTCTTGCGCTTAGAGAGTGCATTTAGAGGCAGATGGACATAGTACACTTCTCAACTGTAATTTGCTCTAGAACCAGATGGTGCATTGCCAAAAATGGAGATTCCTGGGCCCCATTTTCAGGAAGTCCGCTTTAACGTGTCTGGGACAGGGCCCAGGACCCTTCATCTTTATCACCTTCGCATGTTCACTGTGAACTGGAGTTTGGGAAAAGTCATTGTATCACTCCTAACTTTTGATTAGTCATTTGATTATAAGACTGCTAATGTTGGCATGGTAAGTCTGTTTTCAAGATTAAATGTACTCATATGTAAAACACCCGCCACAATTCAACAATTGCGTTTTCCCTCTTTCTTCCATCCCATTGACTGTAAGTGCTCAAGAGGAAAGGCAAGCTGTCATTAAGGAATCTCCCTAATGCTATCTTGTTGACTGGGCACAGGAGACTTGGGAATATATTTGGGAAGGATCCTCATTGTCACATAGGAAGAAATCACTGCAAAACAATTCCCTGTGTTCTGGACACCCACCTGAAACTCACTGAAGCTCTTTCCTCTCTGATAATATGAGAAAAATAATATCTACTTTGTAGAGTTGTTCTGAGAATTCAAAATATGACCAGTGAGATGCCTAGCATCCATGCCCCAAGGTGCTGAATAAATGACTGCCTTTATCATTTTTCTCATTCATTCATTCATTCATTCATTCATCAAACACATAGTTGCTGAATACCTTCTGCACACCAGAAACTGCAAGGGCTGCTGGGATACAGTCAACATACATGCTTCTTGCTTTCACTGAGCTTACAACTGAGTTAGGCAAGCAGACAATCAGAGCACTGTGTTGAGTACTTAGTAGTATCTTTCTCAGGACTTTTATTCTTAAAGGCTACCATAGGACTCAAAAAGAAGGAAAGCATAGTACAAAAATAGGGTCATGACAGGAAAATGTTAATGAAGAAATCAGTCATTTGTATGTGTTACAAGCCCACTTACAGAGGAAATGTTAAGTTTCCAGGATTTCAACCTTTATATTCTCCCTGCCCACCTTCCTTTAGTTCTGTTCCTTATAAAGGGTAAAGTTTATGGCCAAAGTTGTCTCCCAAAGAGGAGACATAAGACAAGACCTCTCTGGGTGACTCAGGCAAATGCAGTCTTTCTCTTCCAAGAGAGTGATCCAAGACCTCGCCGCTGGGTCAGCAGAGCCCTTGCTCTTTTACTTTCCTGCTTTGTATTCCAGGTAATAAAATTGTTTCGGTATTGATGGTGGTAGAACAGCCTTCTTCTTTTCCTACTCAATTTTTTTTTAGGTTTTACTTATTTAATTACAGTTGACATACAATCTTATATTAGTTTCAGGTATACAGCATAGTCATTCAACATTTGTAAACCTTACAAAGCAATCAGCATAATAAGTTCTAGTAATGGGACGGGAGACAGAAGGAAAAAATGATTGATAAATTGTGGTGGATGTTTTACGTACTTTATCACATTTAATTCTGAAAGCAAAGTTATCATGCTGACATTTCCTATTCTGTTATGAATAACTTTGCCCACCATTTTCCCCAGCAAACCGAATGAACTGGGCTTTCAAAAGCTGGTAAATGATGACTCCCTTGCACAAAGCAAACTACAAACAGGAGGGAAAAACCTCACTCTCTGCCCTTTGGGTTTACATCTTTCATTTCTAGAGGACTTAACAAATAACTTGTATTGGCAAGATATTTATCCTTAGTCATACTGTTCTAGCCACTTACTGATGAGCTAGTCATGCCTTTTAAACAATTCAAGTTAGTGAGAGGAGAAGAGAGTATTAATTTTATTTACAACCCACTGGAGGGATATGGCCATGCTTAATGACTCAGGAAATAGTGGTCTCTAGGCATCAACCTGCAGCTTAACCAATCATTAGCCCGGTGAGGAGAAAGTGTGCAACGATCCAAGGAGAAGGATATGGTACAAAATGTGCACACATCTGTGAATGGTCTCCAGGATGGAGGTGGTAATTGACCGAGCTGGCTCTCCTAACTGTTCCCTTGGGAAATTTTGTCCTAGAAAATGGTAGAGGATAAAATGGCAGGCACCTTTCTTCACAGCTTTCTAGTATCTGCAAGCAGCGGGCAGACTGCTTTCCAACGGCCTCAGAGTTGGTACTATTCTTTCTCCCCATGATTCAAGATCTTTACCTTGACTCTAAAAATTACAAGGTACAAAGGAGATACAAATAACCCACCCTTATCAAATTATTGTGGGCCCTAGATTAGGAGTTCCAGGATATATGGTCAATAGGAAAAACGTGAACCTTTTTCTAGGTGGGGGTTGGCCCTCAGATTGTGATGAACATATTGGGTCGGCTCAGGCCGACAAGCTGAAGAATAGGAGCCCTGGGAATACAGTTTTTCTGTAGTTTTGAAAAAAAGAAGTACCTGCATATGGTGGCCTAGAAGGGACATTGATAGTAATTGTTTTAATGCATTTATTTCAAATTAAGTAGAAATAAGCTATGTGCACTGAATTCAAGAAACTTTTTAAATTCAGTCTATTGGGGGAACAGAAACCGTAAGAATTCTAATTCTTTATCTTCTCATTGTTGAAGTTAGTGAAGAGTATGATCTGATATATAAGTGGGTCCTTTCAGGAAATTAATTTGGACCATTTATGTTAAATGGATTGAACTAAACAGGTTGGAAGGTTTGGTCTTGGAAAGTTTTCACAGTGGTTATTTCAGTGCATGTTGAGATCTTTGATTTTTCATAGATTCTTTTTCTTTTTGCCTGGGTCTTTCCTCTGTAAATAATTGTATGCTATAGAAGTGTCATGCTCTCAAATCTTGTTTCCAGTAATGTATGAGGACAGGCACACTGTAAATAAAAATTAATCATTTTCAACATCTAAGCAGCAGCCTGAGTGCCACACGGAGAATGAATTACTGCCTTTCATTCTGAAGAATATCACATAAATCATTTAAAAATTGATTTTGTAGCTGGAGTTGCAAGCTCTTCATAAGGCCCTCCCTTCATCCCATGTAATCTTCAGGTCATGAACCTGAGGGAAATAAAGAGTTCTGCAAAACTAATGGATTATTTCAACCAGTGTTATTTTCTACCCACCTCTCTCCAGCTGTTTAGTTACCTTTCGTTGACCTTTGCTCAGAGAATTTTCTTTTTATGTGTGTAGAAGAAAATTAGTATTTTTCCACATCAAGAATAAGAGCAACAGGAAAGTCAATTTTTCTCCTGTAGAAGTTAAAGCCACTGAGTGTTTTGTTCTAATAAGCACTGAGGATATCTGTAAGGTGGAACAAGAAGCGTTGGCCTTATAATTGTAAGACCTTGGTTTGAATCCTATAGCTTCAATCTTGGGCAATTTAGGATAAGCCAGGATTTGCTGCAATAATAGATAACTGCCAAAATCTCAGCGACAAAATAACAGAGATTTCTTGCTCGTGCGCATTCCATCATCATTAGCAGGGGACTCTGTTCTATGCTGTCCTCACTTCAGGAGACAGGATACTGGATAATCCTCCTTCTGGGATATTGTTTGTGGTAATACAGGGGAGGGAAGATGGCTTTAAAGTATCCAACCCAAAAGTAATACATGTCTATCTTACTTATATTTTATTAACCAAAGCACATCATGTGGCCACATCTAACTTCAAGGCAGAGATGAGGTGTAATCCTCCTCTGTGCTCAGAAGCACTGAAAGTATTAATGTTCTAGCCCTTTAATCCTCAATTTTCTTGCATGCAAATTATATATACTTCTCTGAGTGTTGTGATAATAGTCATTAATGAAATGTATGCTCTATTTCTGTTGAATAACAATTTTAACAATTACTACATAATAATAACACTTATTCAGCTGTTATGTGTCACTTAAATTACCATGCTAACAATACCCTGTTTTATTTTATTTTGAATTCACAACAACCCCATACCTTAAGTATTATTGGTGTTTACTCTAGAGATGAAATTAATGCTTAGAAAGGTTAAATAACCTTGTCACGGAACTTAACTGATTCCCTAACCTATGCTTTGACCCCATGCTATAGGTTGTTTAAACATTAGATCATTCACCAAAGGGATATTCACATTGTGGATCCACGTCAGCGATGGCATGGCCGTACGTGGAGTCAGTTCAGTGCTTAAATATCTTGCCTTCTTGAGATTTACAGAAGGACCATTTGCTCTGACCAGTGTTACTACACTGATACCTGGGTGCCTCTTTGTCCCCTTCATTCTGTGCTTCCACGGGCACCTCCTTTCCCCACGTAGTTGGTGAGGGAGGTGGCAAGAGAACTAAATAGGATCAAAATTTGAACAAGTCTTGCATAGTATCCATGTCATTTGTTTAAAGCAATTTGGCCTAGGACTGCTGTTTTGAACTCCATGAGAGGGAAGGCTCCGTGAGCTACCCATCTACCTTGTTCACCCAGGAATCAAAACGAGTCCCTGGCACAATGCAGGTGCTCAGAACATATTTCTTGAATGAATCAATGGATGCTATATTTTGTCTCCTAAAATAAGATGGTGTTTATCTTTTATAGCTTAAAAATGGTTTACAAACCAGGATACCAAAATGTACTAAGAAATATTAGAATTTGACTCATTTAATCTCCAAGTCAGATGGAGTCACCGATAACTCAAAGACCATGTTAGCAGCTAACCTTCATTCCATCACTGGCTGTGGTCATCAGCGAGCCTCAAGAAAATCTATACTAACTTCTCACCTGAGGAGGGATGGGAACCATTGGTTTGAAGGAGACAAAGGGTTTGTTTGTCCTTTCTTGCAGCGTGCTGAACACCGTGGTGTACGTATCGGTGATACAGTACTGAACATGGCAGATATGTTCTGTGTCTCCACGGAGCTGGTGATTTATTTGTAGAGCAAGCACTAAGCAAACACTATGCAAAAGAAAACATATGTGTAAACTTTGATGAGAGTAATAAAGGAATCCTTACCTACCCCAGCACCTCACTTTATATCCACCCCACAATCATTTTGTCTTTGTCTTAGACAGGAAGATGTGAGAAGAAAATGTACTTACTGAAAACCCAGTGCAAAGTCTGAGCCTCATGGCTATGCAGGGCTCATGCTCACAGTTTCCTCTTTAAAAAATTCATGCACACCTGCACACAAATGAAGGCATGCTCTCTTGACACCCAGGCAAGCATGGGATTCTTCTCCACTGAATGGCCTGCGTAAAAGCTGCTTCATTTTCAGAGTCTATGAGACCTCCTTTCTTAAAAGTAGCATTGCCTAAATCTCTGAGCATAGGAAATCAAGTCAGCCAAGTGAGACTTTGGGCTTGAAGTCACCCAAAACATCCTAAAACTTTCATCACATTTTGTTTGGACATTTCAGCCCTAGTAGACCCCCAGCAAAATACCAATAGAACAATTTCTAACGCATTCTGTTAGATTGGTGTCTCTGTCTAGTATGAAGGAGAAACCTTGCCGGCCAAGGTGGAGAATGACAAATAAGTAGAATCTAAAAGGAGCTGAAAAGTGTTTGCCTCTGCGAGCACAAGCTGTTAGTGTGTGTGCAGAATACTGATGGGCCGGGCTTCCCCTGTCTCCTGGGGAAGAGAGGCTCCCCAGGGACTTGCAGGGAATTGATCTTGACAGAGGCAGTGAGCACGCCACAGCCTGGCCTTCCAGTCAGGGTGATGGAGGGCTCTGCCTTCCTACTACAGAAGATCTCACAGCCACGATTTCCCCAAGCGCAGCAAGAGCCGCTCTGACCTGGTTCTGTCGCTGTCTTCATGTGTTCAACGTATTTAGATTGTAAAGAAAAATTTATAGGAGCCCTTCCGTCTCTCTCCCTTCCTGAATCTTGGCCAAACTACATTCCCAGTTGTGGCTCCATTGAGTAATTTCACCCCTTTTAAAGCGCGAATGGAAATAAGATGAAAAGTTCTTGAAAAAAAACTGCATTCTGAAATGTTTGCCACATACTCTTGGGTCTGATTATGAGGGAGAGAAAACCGTGTGTCTGGCTTTCTTGCCCGAAAGGGTCCGGATACGTAAAATGAGCCCCTTTGTTTCAGAGACTGTGGATACGTATGGGAGATCTAAATATAAATTTAAAAAAACAAACCAAACTTCTCTCAGAAAGGAGAGAGAGTGTTTCGGTAGGCCATACCACAGCTGAGATCCAAAGGAACCCGGAGTTACCGTCTCAGCCTCTGCCTTACTGGAAGAGCGAATTCGTATTACCTTTCCTCCAGGGAGTATGGGTACACCAGATATAAATTGAAATGTCTTTGCAGTTATTTACTCATCAACTCTGTCATGAGAAGACTTCTTAAGGGAAGTTCATTTATTTTTTTAATAATATATGTATTTTTAGTATTTTATTTTTTAGTTTAGAGAGAGGGGAGGGAGAAAGAGGGGGCAAGAAACATTGATGTGAGCGAGATAAACTCATATTGGTCACCTTCCCTACGTGCCTCAGGGGGCTGACCCTGCAGCCCAGGCCTGTGCCCAGACCTGGAATCAAACTGGCGACCTTTTGGTTCGCAGGAGGATGCCCAACAAACTGAGCTACACCAGCCAGGATGGAAGTTCATTTATTTTGGTGTTTACCACTAATGCTTTCACTTCTGATCAGCCTAAATCAATCAGAGCAGGTTGAAAACGCATGGGACAAAAAGGTTTTAAAAACTGATTCGGTGAGGTTGGTCAAGAATCTGTTCTTTATCTTCAGAGTTGACACCACAGACTTGCCTTCACAGGCTATAGATCTTTGAGTTGTTCATTCTGTAGCTGAGATGATTCTTCGTTGAGCTCCTGGTCCTCCCTTTTGGTTTGCCCTTGAGAAATAGCTTCCAGCATTAGATGAATAGGTTGCGGGGGCTAATTCACATTTGTCTTCAAAGGAGAGACAGAATGAGAGAGACTATCAACCTCCGTTCACTTTCTCGGACTAAGGAAGTTAGTCTCTGTTTATGTGTAAGTGTTAGTCGGGTTGCAATACATTAAAGTATTCAGATATAAACTGTTAGCACTCTAGATTAAATTAGCCCATTAAATTCACTGTCAACTTTCTTAAGGTATGAGACATAGGACACATACATTTTGGTAAGAAAGACAGTTGGAAAAGGTCTAAGTGCCATCCAGTTAAGCTTAATCTAGTGAGACAGTCCCTGCCCAGAAGTCAGCATGGAGGTTTTGAATACCTTGTGAAAAGTTTGCTAGAAGAAGATGCATGGTCAGTGGTAACTTACAGCTCATTTACTCCGTGTGCTAACCTGGACAGTTTATCATATTTTGGGTAAAATGACTACTGGTTGTTTCTGAAAATGGAAATCTATCTAAATGAAATGAAGATTTAGTATACTGATGATACTCAATGACTGCCTAAATTCTAACAAAAGAGGATCATGAGAAGAAGAGGTTCTCATGTGGGGTTTAATGACTGAGAAGAGTGTGAAGAGGAAGTGGGAAGAAGCTCTCTACAAGTGGTAGAAAGAAATGGCTCTTCAAACAAGGCAATATCTAGAAGGTAGGGGCTCCTACTGTTAAGTAGATCTTGATGTCTGGACAGGATTGGTGGAGTGGCTGTTGAAGACAGTGAAGATCTAAATCTTAGGTCTGTAAGCAAACACGTATTTGTAATGAAAGTGTTGCTTCGTCTTCATCCTTGGAAGCATTCCGGCCCAGAATATCAGCCAGGAATATCATAGACAGGATTTCTCTAGTAAGTTCAACACACAGATCCTATCGCCTCTAGGGAGCGCTTCAACACTTAGCAACCCAGACATCTCCTTAGAGACTGCCTATGGACTTGCACGAAGTAGTAACATTAACATCTCCCATCTGTCCCATTGGCTCAACATCTCCGAACGTATGTCTCCTTGCAAAACTGCCCTCAATGTATAGGAATTTATCCATAAAACTGTGCCTAAGTCTTAAAAAAGAGATTAGAAAAGTATTGTTTCCCCTTCTTTTTCTTTCTGGTTCAATTACAGCCATTGGAGACATCGTCAGAAAAATGTGATTTTTATATTGAAAAGATCACAGTCCTGAAAATACACTTTAACCAAGGCCAAAATTGCATACAAGGGCTTGGTTGGAGAGCGGTGAATACGTGATGGGTAGAAGTCTTAATGCAGAAGACCAGTACAGGTTTTAGGGCCAACTGTGACTAAGAATTCGAAAAGGAAATGTGGATATCAGTTATTTTATTTCACTTGGGTATCTGAAGGCAAGTGGCTTCCCATGCGTTGAGAGGTATTCTGTTCCTCCCTTGGCACAACAGCCTCCTGACAGTGGCTAGACCCTGCCCCAGTGACCTGCTCGATTAATGAGGGAACAAGTTGCTGAGCATTACCTCCAGCCCTGGAGATGTCAGTCTGCAGGCAGTCAGAGAAGCCGAGGGTTGCAATTTGAACAAAATGTCACTGTTTAGAGATTTTTTTTTAATGTGCTTTTTCTGTGATGATAAATCACAGGCCTATGCAGGGGATAATAACACAAAATGTTTGACAGCTTTTCTTACAATTGTTTGGCATCCCGTTTGCCTAATTATTGTCAGCATCGCCCACACTGGCAAATTGTCGTAGCAGAACCCTGAGCAGGGACTGTCAGAGTGCACGTGCCATCCTCCGGCCCTCCTCGCCACTCCTGTCCCTGGGGCCACGGGTCGGGCATCACCCATCTTTGCGGTGTGAAAATACTTAATAAACCTTGGATTCCTGCGTCCATGCAGAGATGTGGTTCAGCCATCTGAGCGGATCGGGGAATGAAGCAGACAGGGTTGCTGGAGAATTTCTGAAAGCTTGTGTCAAGATAAAGGACGGTTTAGTTCAGTAAGGTTCTTTGACACACAGAGGGCAGTGCGAAGGAATCACTCGCCTTACGGGTATGGATTGGAAAATTATGTATTTATGTAATCACCCTGCTTTGAAAAGGGAATTAATTGCTTCAATTAACTCAAGTATAAACTAGATTGTCCCCGGGGGAGTGTTAACATAACGCGCTTTGCCATGTCTGATACGCGGCTGTCGGAAAGAGTCGCTATCTCTGTAACCGTGTTCCTTTCTGTCGGACCTCCCGGATGGTGTGCTGGCTATAAACTGGGATCCTGTGAAGAGGGTCAGAAAAAGAAGGAAAGGTCACGGAAAGGTCACCAGTCGTCACTGATGTTTTACAGTGGTTTCACAATCATTGCTCAGGTTTCCTCTGATTTGGGCCCATCTAATTTTCCACCAGTAGCTGACAGCAAGTGAATGGGACATAGTGGCACAGGGACACAATGAGGCAAATGCCATCATCTGTTTAGGAGCTGCATGTTGGGAATTCGTTTCAAAGCCAGTCCCCTATGGTATATTTAAAGAAGTTTTCTGAAATATATGGAAGTGTGCTGGTGGGTTAGGAAACCTCTATAGTACACTAGAGTTCCTTTAAAGTGAGCTAACTTCTGCAAGTAGAGTTTATTTAAAGTGAGCTAACTTCTGCAAGTAGAGTTCATTTCAAATGAGCTAGTTTCTGCAAGTAAAGTTCACTATGTCCTTAGCTGAAATGCAGCTAAAAAGATTGTAACAGACTGGAAGATTCAGGCTGAGAATTATGACTATATATGTATCTATGAGGTATATAGTATATACGTAATGCATAGTATACATATACAGTATGCATATCTACAGTATACATGTATAGTGTATATACCTCATAG
Source organism: Glossophaga mutica (assembly GCA_039655065.1). NCBI lineage: Eukaryota > Metazoa > Chordata > Mammalia > Chiroptera > Phyllostomidae > Glossophaga > Glossophaga mutica. The sequence goes on from CM077308.1 coordinate 145,498,479, forward strand.
AGGTATATAGTGTATATACCTATAATTGTGTACATATAGTGTATATACGTATACCTATATACTATCACATATAATTTTTTCTGGGTGCACTCAGTATCCCACTGTGGTCACCCACCTTGCGCCATATTGCAGAGCTCCTGCAGAGCACCAGGAGCAGCTCCCAGGACCTGTCAGCATGTTCTTCCAGTTTGTAAATGGCTGACTACATCGTGGCCCTAATTTCAGTTGGAACACACTTGGACACAAGGGTGGTGCCTCCAAAGGCACTGGATGCAGCCATGGCTACCCTCTCGGGGAGAGCCTCGAGGGCACAAGTCTTGCCTCTTAGCCATGTCCTAGGATTGCAGTGATAGTCTACTCTTCGCATAATTTGTGAACTGAGGCAAAAAAAAAAAAAAAGATGTCCTCAAACTATTGTCACTCTTCTTAATTCTGCCCATATTTTCCATAATGGAATCATGGAATTTTAAAGCTGGAACTTTAGAAATGAGAAAACCAAACTCCTGAAAGGTGACGTGACAGACTAAGATCCCATAAAATGAGAGGACCTGAAAGACCGAGGTTCCCTGACGCCCAGTCCAGATTGCTCTCCCCTCCTCTACATTAGCCTTCTTTTCAGTAGACAGCCTCTCTAGACAAAATAGCTTGGAAAAATGGTTTCCATTCTCCCTTTGAATGGACGTGACAGGAGATATAGTCCAATAGCTGGGAGAGGCATCGTGAGCTCTGGGACCTCCCAGAAGCTGAGGACCTGGAGCTCTGCCATGGCTGCCTCCCCACCTGGTTTCCTGCCCACTCACAGCCTGCTAGGGTGCAGATGGTGAGGATATCATCATTTCCACCATGGAAGTGGGAGAGAGAAGAGACACTAGTTCATTTAAGTTTATTTCGAATTCCTTCTTGTTTGTCATGTTAATTCTGTCGCATTTGCATATGTTAACCAACAACTAGGAAGAAAGAATTCTCTCAAGTGCAGCCATAGAGAGACAGCATTTAAAAAAAGTCTGTCATTTATTAAGAAGGAAACAGGGAAAAGAAAGCAAAGAAGGGAAATCTAGAAAGAAATAGAAGTTGGAAAGAGACAAGATGGAAGGAAGGGAAGAATCAATAACAGGACTCAAGCCCATAATGTTCTTATAATTAAATGGTGCCTTGCACATCAGTCCAAATGTTCATTCTTTGATATAATTATCTCCTCATTAACATATGCCAAATTACAGTTGCACAGTATGAGTTCACAAGTGGAGATGTCAATATTACCATAATGAGCCTGTCAATCTTGTGAAAATGAACAGAAACCAATATGCTGGCGGAAGTTTACTGTCTTCTGAGAATTTGGTGGAGCTGATAAATTTACCAATTATTCAGACTGACTAGATGGCATTGGTGTGGCTGTGACCTTGCAGACTGTAACTTATAGATTAAAACTTCATGATTTTCTGGATAGAAATTTGGAGAAAAAAAAACGAGTAAAATTTTTAGACCATTTAAAGAAAGTGATATTTTTGAGAGTTGCAAACAATAACTGCTGCATTTAGCTTCATGTTCTCTAATGACCTTTTCAAATAGGCTCTCTGTTTGATGAAGCATTACAACAGCCTGCAAAGAAAAATGCATGTTTAACAGCTCAAATCAGGAGCAGTTTGATAGAAAAAGGGGGTGTTGGTAATGCGGCATGCCAACTCTGAGCTCAGAGCGTTGGCTGCCTTTTCACAAAGTGGTATTCTTTTTGACCCTTACAATGTAGGGAAATGACTTAAGACCCCAATCTCATTTCTGTTTTTAAATCCATTGATGACTTAGCAATTGTAAAGAACTCGATTTTTTTCTTTTAATGTGTAATGAGCAATGCTAACATTCGCCTTCTAGTTAAGTGAAAACTTTTCAACAAAGTAAGAGTTGGTTTGCAATCTTATTTTATCCTCATTCAAAATGATCGACTTTTACAGTCATAGGTTTGAAGAGACACATTAAAACAGGCATTTTCTTAAAAAAAAATAACCAACTTGCAAACAAACTTACAGATGTAGAAAGAGCTGTTTTATATCTTGGTTTTGCCAAACTTAATCATTCTCATTTCAACTCTGCAAAGTCAACATCTGAAACCAGATTCATACAAGCACATTATAGAAAATTTGGAGATAAACATAAAAAGAAGGAAAAATCAATAATCCATAGTTTTCATATCCATCATTAACGACCACTGTTTATTGTTTGCTTGAGTTTTTGTAAAAATTTTGTATTTTTACACCTCTATATAGTCTATCATACTGCCTATATAGTAGTATAAAAAACAAAAAAAATTTCTTACTAAATTTATAGGGAGTATATTTTTTATGCCACACACAGTGAATATCTTGTGGGATGGGATTACTTGTAAATCCACTGCATTTACCTATAGTGCTCTGTGTGTGCCGAGTGAATGGAGCAAACGAAAGGGAAATCATTGCATTTTGTTACATGGTTGGGTTACACATACTACTAAAAGAGTAGAGAGATGTAAGTAGTAAGTTGCTTACTTGTGTGTATATTTACTTGTTCAATGTGACCTCAGTCGGGCAGACTCAGTTGCCCATTCTCCCTCAACTTCCAGGCGTTGCCCCTACCTAGGGAGCACAAAGTCAACGTCGGTTGAATATCTGAATGAAAAGATCTCCTATGAGACTTCTTCCTCGTACAGCTTATCAAAGCGCAGGGGTAAAGTATCAAAGGAATCATGAGGCAATGCATGTAGGGCTGCTAAACTTTATTTCCAAGTGATTTACCAAAATGTCAGCTGGGTCATCTGGGTTCATCTTTCAGGGACTCAGATGGCCCTCTTTAGAAGAAAGGCTCTTCTATTCTTTTTGCCCCTCTTTGTCTGCCTGCCTGCCACCTCTTCCTGCTCCTCTGAAACGAAGCATGCACATAACAATGAAGAGGTTTTCCACATTAGCCTTATTGCCAGCCAGCCACTTCTCCTTGTTTGTCTGTTTATACAGTCTCCTTGGCAACATAAAGTAGAAGGAGCTATTTTTTTTTTTTTTTTTTTTTTATATCTCTGACTAGCAGGTTTGGTTTTCCCTTTGTCTGAAGCTTACCCACCTCATACACTGACTTTTTTTTTTCTAGTGAGATTTTTGTTTGTAATTTTAAAATGAATCATTTCACACCCTAGTTATTTTAGCAATATCCTATTCAGGCACTCAGTATTTTAGGGGTGGGGGTTCTTAAAAATAAACTTCAAAGTGATGAATGAATAAAACATTTCTTTATAAAACTTGCTAATATTTCATTCTTCCTAGCAATTTCAGTAGGTTCTCTAGAGCTGTACCCACTCCTGCCTGATGCCTTTACCTGATGGCTTGAGAGGCCAGGGACCCCAAGGCAGAAAGAACTAAAGGCCGGAGTGGGGATCAAACTCTCGCCTCCCTTAGTCCTGTGAGCCAGTCAGTGGTGCTGAACAGCTGTAGGCACTCTTTTGCATGCAAATATACTTCAGTTATTTCAGCTATATCGTGCTGAAGTACACTAGGAAAACATCCTGTTTGTCCCCAAATTCCAAATTAAATATGGGCCAAATATAGACAGACTTGAACCATATTGGTACTCTAGACTGGGGGGGAGTTTCTTCAGTAGCAGATCATTGAAGGGATAACCAAGTCATATTCCCTAAGTACATCTACTGAAAAGATTAAAATTAACTGGACCAGTCATTCTTTGTTTTTTAATCCTCCCCCAAGCATATGTTTGTTGGGAGGGAGGGGGAGAGAGAGAGAGAGAGAGAGAGAGAGAAGAGAGAAACATTCATCAGTTGCCTCTTGTATGTGCCCTGACTAGGGATCGAACCCACAATCTTTTTTTATTTGGTGTACAGTACAGTACTCCAGCCAACTCAGCCACCTGGCTAGGTCTGGACTAGTCATTCTTAACCAGGGTTGTGCTTCAGAAATTACCTGGGGAGCTTTCTCCAAACACACAAGTCCCACTCTGGACTTAGATTCTTCTATCATGGGACTAGGGCATGTGTATGTTGAAAGTTTTTCCAGATCATTTGTGTTGGAAAGTGCCAGTTAATCACTGATTTAAATGGCAGTGGTAATGTTAAGCACCTATGATTTGCCAAGATCTTAGATTGTTTTTTCCAGTTAGTACTAACAATCTCTTTATAATGTGTATATTATTCCCATTTTCTAGATTAAGAAACTGAACCTCAAAGATGTTAAGTACAAAACATTGCCTGTCACATGGTAGAAAAGCAAGAATTTTAATTCAGCCTCATTGCAAAGTCCTAGTCTCCTTAAACTATATTAAACTTCTCCCCATTCCAAATAATAAAGGAATACTTAAGGGACACTTCTCTATATTTCCAGAAAATTTTTATTCTCATAATGTGTTTTAATATTCATCACATGTCCCTTTCACAACTTTAGCTAAGGAATTGTTTCTAGGTTGTTAAATCAGGGTACAGAACAATGGCTTGGTTTGAGTGATATAAAAAATAGAACATATGTGCGCGCACACACACTCATTCACAACACACAGGTTTTGAGAATAGATAAGCAGATCTATAGATTTGCCTGTTCACCTCTTAATATAACTGCAATACCTTTCTCTGAAACAACCATTGCTACTTATCAAAACATGTTTTTTTTCCAACTAAAATCTACAGATTGAATATCAATGAGTCATTTCCAGTGAAGTCATCACCCTTTTCTTAAATTAGGTCTAGATAGATAATCAGACCAGGAAGCATTTTGCGCTACCTTATACATTGTAATTTGTCGATACTCACAAAATTTAAATGATTCTTTGGCAATTTTTACTACAGTACCTACAACATGAAAAATGCATTGCAGTTATTCAAAACAATGGTAATACCCTGACTTTAAGTAAATAAAAATAAATAAATAAAGCCAAGTTTTTAAAACCTTGACTATTTTTGGAGGAATTATCTAGAGTAGTGCTTCCCAGGGTAGGCATGGGAATAAGGGGGATACCTCTTCTCTCTCCTACCACTTTCTTGGAGACTGGCAGAGTAAGGCCCAGGCCTCTCCCCCCGTTTGAAAAGCACAGAGAGTTATGAAAATTTATGGAACATGGTGAATTATGCAAATGAACAGTACCATGACTGAATTTTGAAAACTACTATTGTTTTTCAGCAGTTATCCCAAGTAAAAGTGCTTAAGATTTTTGTGACCAGGGATTTATTTATTTCAAAAGGTTTGGAGAGTATCTTCCCTTAGAATGGATGGACATCTCTAGGTGAATGAGGCTGTTCTTCATTTGACAGAGGTCATAACAGAGACATATGTAATGAGCTAATGGCAGCTCTGAGAGGTTTAATGCCCAACTAACCGATCTGTTTAAGTTTTCAGCATGATAGTGAAGAACTTAGCTTAGTCCCCTTCAGCAGACACTGATTTTAAAAAAGAAAATTCAGCTGCTTATAACAATGTGAGGAAAACTGGAAGGTGCCATAGTTCCATCTCTGGAGCAAGAGAGTTTTGCAGAAGGCTTTCCATCATGTGCTCATTTCCTAGAAGAAATTATAGCAGGGCACAAAGGACCCTGCAACAATTGGCCGGCTGATCACATCATCAGCTCTGCTAGTCATTCTGTTCTCACTGAATGTCCCTGGAAATAAAAATCCATTTTGTCTCTGGTGAAGTAGAATCAGAGTAAAACACATCATTAGTTGTAGATTTGCTTGTTTGTTTTCTCTGAAATTGCTTATGGCCTAAAGTTTCATTTACAATGAATAGACAAACAACCCAACCCCTTTAAAACCAGATGATCTAAGATTTGAAAGATTAGAACTAGATTTTCTCTATCAATAGCCAGTGGTCTCATGTTCAGTCTTAGTTTGATTACAAACACCAATTCATTTATGCCTAAACTTGTATCACTCAAAGGAAATTTGAATATAGGCTTTTAAACCTAGAATAAAAAAAACTGGTATTTATTATCACCTTCAGAAAGGCCTCAATAGGGAAACCTTAAAATCCATTTCAAATAAGTGTGGAAAAATGCACCTAGTGTTGGCACTCTATTTATAATCCACAGTCTGGAACATTTAGTTCTCTTAATGTGCTTTCATGTCATTAAAAACTTTGAAAAATTTTATTTATTTATCCCTTGGAATGCTATTTCTAAAAATGCTATAAATATTTTTGGTGTGATAGAGAACTAAGATTTAAAAAAAATGAAGCCACTTGTTTTAAGGGACTCAAAATCACTATTATCAGTCAAGTTTGAGGTCAGAGAACACACACTTACAAAATATTGTTGGAACATTTTATTGAGAATTGAGCAGCATAACTGACATAAGTTAATTTTGCCTCTAAGTCTATTACAGCTGATAGTGGAAATAGCATTGAATGTGGGAGCAGGGAATCTCTATTCTAATCATAGTTCTGATATTGATTACCTATAAGACTTTGCAAGTCATTCAACTTCTCTGTATTTTGGCTTTAATTCTTGACCTCATCTGCACAATGAGGGCTGGTGGAGATACAGTCATCCCTCAGTACTTGGTGCTTCAGAACTCATCAAACCTTGTACTCATCACATTTTGATGGAAAAAAAAATGTTTCAGCACTCAGTGCTTGCTTGGAACCCGTCGCACTTGCTAGAACTTGTATGAGTCACTAAACCCTCCCTCAAGAGAAAATGCTTTGTTGTTTGGCACTCATCGGTTTCAGTATTGATCATGAGTTCTGGGATGAATTAACAATGAGTACCAAGGTACCACTGTAATCCCTAAGGTCCTTTTTCTCTTGTAAAATCTAATTATTTATGCATTTTATTAGAATCCTATGTGTAAATTTGTATTTTCTCTAACACATTACAAAAAAATTAAAACAGAGTTATAAGCCAGAGTGATTAGAATGTTTGTCGTTTGCATATTGGCCGGTACAGCTGACGTGACATACATGCCCTGAGCCTTTTCTCTCCCTCATTTTTGTAGCACCGTCTGGTGCTCTAGCAGATGGGAGAGTTTATTTCTGTAATCACATTAGTATAATCCACGCTACACCCATCAGTACACACACACACACACACACACACCACTTTGCTGTGTTCTAACGTTGCTTCGGTCACACTTCTCGCATATTCTGCAATTAAGCATTTCCAGTCACGTGGCAAGTGAAGTGAAACAAGGCCCCTCTGCACTTGGCCTGACCTGGCGTCTGACAGGCCAGGACACGGGGGGCCTCAGCTCAGCGGTGCACCTCGCCTGTGCTGCTGATGCTCTCTGGGGGTCATGGGCCTCTCCATTCCAGGGTGCAGAAAGCCAGTGCTCTGTGCTTGGAAAATCCCCCAAGGCTCAAAGCCTGGACATAGTTGAGAGTCAATGCTAAGGTACCAACTCCCCAGTTCTGCCCAGGAAGATGGCCAAATTCTCCTCCAGCTTTAGTCCGTAGGAAATATGCAAGGCCTTTCTTTCTACTCCCGCGTGTTTTCACACTAAAATGGTTGTTTCCCATCCTTCAGATATTACATTTCATTTCAGAAAGTGTGGGGAAAGATGAAAGAATCTGAGGCAATAATGGAAAATGCTCACTTTTTTTTTTTTTTTAACACAAACCTGTTGGAGCGCCTGCTTTTCCAGGCACTGACAGCTAGACTGTGTTTGCACAGCCCTAATCACCTTGCCCACTTTCCTTTAAAGTGACAAAATTAAAACCATTTAAAAATTTCCCCTGAGGTGTCATAAGAGAAGCCCGTGAACAAAGAGAATTTTAAAAACTGTTTATTCAACAGAGTGCAAACCTCCCATGAACAGCCTTAATGTGAAAGCGTATCAAAGCCCTACGTGTTCACCATCCACCTTCTGAAACAAACAAACAGCAGTGTCCTTCTCTATGAAAGGTCTGTGTGAAGGGCAGTGGTGGAAACACAACACCCTCAACCAGCAGATCCTAGAGGCAGGCTGCGCAGAGGGATCGACTCCCGCGCAGATTGGCCAGCCCAGCGCCTGGGCCGCGCCGCTGCAGTCTGAGGGTCTGCTGAATGAGACTCAAGGGAGAACTGCCGTGAAGAAAGTCTGTCTTGGGGACTAATTGGAAACTTGTACAATGAACTACACGAAGTAAGACCCAAGGAGAAAAATTATGTCTCCCTATTTGACTCTGGCCAAAAGTTGCATGATAGCAGGGTAACCCCGCTAAGAGCAGGCACTCGTAGGTGGAGTCGAGGCTATGGTCTGCGTATTGCAGGTTTCTCCTGTTCAGAACATCTTTCTAAAGCAAGGTCTGGATGGCTATGTATCATGGGCTTGTAGTGCGGGTGAAACCACCCATAACCGAGGAGTGCAGCTATGAAGTCTCTATGTAGAGTGTTCTAGTTTTTCGTTTTGCTTTGTTTCATTTTGTTTTTCTTCATTGGAACTTGTGTGTGTGCAGCTTAAAATTGAAGTTATTGCCTAGTCAGGAAAAGGAACACTTAAAATCTATTAAAACTCTTAAAAGAAGAGAGATTAATTAAACAGCTGTTTTAGAAACCAGTCCAAGATAGGTCATATAGCCAAATGATTAAAGTCACAAGTTGCTGAGGCAGACCCTGTGGAGTGCTCACTGAGCTGCTGACCAACTGTGTAACCTTGAATAAGTTGCCTAACCTCTATAAACATCTGTTTATTCATTCATAAAATAGGTTTTCTGGAATAAAATAAGGATATATATATATATATATATATATGGATATATATATAAAAGGATATAATTATATATAACATTCAACGTATCGCTGACACATAGTTATATAATTATATTACCTACTATATAATAATATATAAGATATTGTAACTTAGGAACTAGAGATGATGTCTAACTGGGGATATTTGGCATGATTTTAAAATCTTTTGTTTGTATTTTTGTTCTTTAAGCCTCTTGTTTGTGTTTCTTAATCACAATGTGTGTCATAAAAGAGCAGCAAATAGTGTGGGGAGGGAGTGATTATTTTTAGAGTCAACTTTGTAATGTAAGAAAGACGAAACCAAATGAAAATATAAGTGCAAGGACATGTCTGCTTTGGTTTGGCTTCTTCTGCTAAATTTGGTGGTTCAAGCGAGTCTGTGCGCCAATGGCTGGTTTCCAGGCAGAAACAAAGAGGGGTGTACAGCACGAAGTCAGAGCATGCGAAAATTTTACCTTGTCAGATTTCATGCTTGCTCACAATTGTCCTCTCAGGCACTCTGTCCTGAGAAAAGCTCACTAATCCACTTTAGATTTGCACATTGTTCTTCCTAGGTGGACCCTTAGCCTTTTTCTGTCAGTTTTGTCATCAGGGAAAAAAAAAATGTCTTGAACACATTTTTAAATCTATAGACACTTAATGTGAGTATGGAGTATGTGTTGCTGGAAAGAAGTATCAGAGGGATCAGACATAGACCCTCCAGACCAAAGAGATGGGTGGCACTCCTGGAGAGAGGCCTGTCCGGAGAACAGCACGGGGTGGGATTCCAGCTCTTCTATGTGCCACACTCATAAGACTCGTGTTGATTGGAGTGGGAATGATTCTCAGTTTATACTGAATTCCTCTTCTTTTGATTTTTTTTGTGATCCTCACATATGGTGCCTATCATGGCCCATTTCAGGTTGCTCAGTTATAATGGTTGCCTGTTTTTAACATAGTCATTTATATAACTCAAGAGCCAGGAAGCTACCTTTGAACTCTGTAAATAGTCAAGTGGTCTTTGATTTACTAGAATCCTTACTGCTTGGCAAATATATACAGCAGACATCCTCCAGAGAATGAGTGCGGAGAGTCTTATCCCCCAGACATTCCCTCCCTGTGTTGAACAAACCCACAGGCTCCTGCTGGGACTCCAGCAGCTCTGCTTGGGGGCAGAGCTTCTGCATTTCAGCAGCAGCGCCCCCTGTGGCCGCTCCGGCGTGACTGATCCTCTTTGCCGATTTTCCCCAAGCAGGCTGGGGAGGCACTCCACACAGAGCAAAAGTCTAGCTGAAAACTGCGGTAAAATCTGTTCATTTAAAAATATCCAGCAGTAGGAAAAGGCTCAATCATTTGTAGACAGACTGAAATTGATGAGTGCTTTCTGTCAGAAAAAAAAAGTTTTTTTTTTTTTTGGTTTTCATATCATGTACAACACTTGTCTGTTCAGCTCCAAAAACAACATTCTCTCACAGCAATTGCCAGGGAAAAAAACATGAGGTGGAAAAATCAGAGTAACGTCTTCCCTTAGGGCGAGATTATACAGGAAAAGTCATTGGACAACTCCCAGCCTGGGCTTCGTAGGTTGGCAGGAAAGGCTGACATTACCTTAACGTGGTTGGGAAATTTACAGAGATAATAGACGTGAAGGGCTCAGAACAAGGCTCTCGCGTAGTAGGTGCTCAATAAATGAAGGTGGTTAGCCTGTGGCTTTGTTCATTAGCGTGGACTCACTCCTTATTCACCTCCCGTCACTAAGTCCAAGCTCCCAGAGCTTCTACTTACTTCCTTGCTAACTCGCTGATGAGAAGGTCTGGAAGGCTTCAAAGTTTCTCCATGGGAAAGCGTAGAGGAAGCAGTCTCGTTGGAATGTAATGTGTGCAGCTGTGTTTTCACAGCACTTTTTATGAAATAACTCTCATGTTCATTTTTTATATCCGAGACGGGGAGCTGCTGATGGCCAGTTGGACCTCTGACTCTAGAACCCTCTGCGCTCCGAAATTACTTAGAAATGTCGCCATCTGCCTGCAGGCTGTCCCTGTGTCCTGTATTCTACCTGCTTTCCTCTTACATTGCTCCTCACTCAAGTGTCCCCTTGAGGTTTTAGACATGGTATTTGTTTACCCAGAACTTAAGTCTCATCAGAGGGAGGCACTAGGGCACTTGGATGGAATTCTTTCCCCACCTGAATATCTGTTGTCTTTGAGGAAAAGAAATAGGTTTCACTATAAATGCACAGTGGGGTTGGTGTCCCTTTGGCTGTGAATGCACTTTCGAGCACACAGGCCAATCCATCCCAAAGGAGAAATGCCATGGTCTTCAGAACATCTGTGGTGCTGATAGAACATCACCTTCCTTTGTCCGGATTCCTGGAGTGAGGCTCCATTTGAATCCTGATGTCACTACTTTTGAAATATTGAATTTAGAGCTGAGACATGTTTCTGCTTTTTTTCCAAAGATTGACAACAACTCCACTAAGTACTAAATTACCAGCCTAAAGATTTAGGGACGTCCTTCGTGTCAAAGCATCACAGCTGCCCTATATGGAAACTAAGGGCTGTGAAATGAGTCGTCAGCATCACTAGTCCTGCCTTCCCGACATTCTGTAGGCACTTGTGTCCATGTTTGTGGAAGGAGGGAATGACTGATTCATTATAATGACATTGTAGATCTTCGCAAAGATCTCAGACTGGGGAAGATAATCTTAGTAACCGTGGAATAAAGAGCAGAGCTGCAATAGCTTTGCCTTTATAAGCGTGGAGATGGCGCCAGGTATTCTCTGCATTTCAAGTTTGTCTTCACAGTCTGGCTAACTTTTCTTAGTGCCACAAATTAGTCTTTTGTTTTTCTACAAAAGCCTGGGAAGTCTTGAAATACAAGTCGTTATTGTATCTCCCACGTCTCCTGCTATCATTGAGTAATTGTAGGCACAGCATCTTAAAATCTTTGGTCGTTGGTTTGCTCCTGAGTAGATGGATAAGTGATACCAAGACTAAATGTTGAAACAGGTGCCTGATGTGAAGAACCCGTGGTAGCTGTTTTCCTAACATGTTTAGGCCGTTGACATTCAAAACAGTATCTGTACCATTATGTTTTCTATGGAGAGCTTTACAAAGGGAGAGTCGAGTTGCTGGGTGCAGCCATTGTTTCTGTTAGTGAATGGAGACTTATAATTATGCCCTTTTCTGCTCAGAGCGCGTGACACGGGGAGAAGCTACATAAACACAAGCAGCATGATGGGGAAGGGGGAAATCCAGAACAATAATGAGATTACAAATTACACCAAGCAATTTTACCATGGATGAAATAAGCTCTATTTGCAAATATGAAACGCAATGCAAACTTTTTACTGTTCTGTTTTTGTTTGTTTTCTAAAGTGATATTTACAAAGAACTAGACAAGCCTACTTAAACATCTTTGATGTTTTTAGTTCTGGTTTGCAGTGAAATTCTGGTGGGCTCCTTTCTTCTAAATATTCTTATATACGTTCCCTCTCTCCCTCTCTCTCTTTACCTCTCTCCCTCCCTCACACACACACACACACACACACACACACACACACACACACCTTTTTCACTATTTAAGGAAATTGTAAGGCATTACTTCTGTATATAATAATATGTGTAGTCAGTTGAGACATCATAGTGCCATTATATTCACTTCTTGGGAGTCTGCCCCAAAGTCAATAGCAAGCTACAGGAAATAGACCAAACTGTTGAGTAGAACATTGCTGGAATTGTAAAATTGTATGTAATTACTCTTTCCATTTTGTTCTTTACATCTCTCATCCCAAATATTCAACAACACAGCTATGTTAATTTTATAATCATAAAAATAAACTACATCTACCTATTTGCCTAGTTACAGTAGATTTGGACAAATTTCTGGGTGTTTACGATGCCACAGCTCCCAATCCTCACTGGCTATGAAAGGTGACAGGGTTTCTCAGAGTCTGTGGAGTCCTTCTTTAAGAGTAGAGGGTTCGGCACACCCTGCACAGACTCTGAAATGGGCCTCCAGTGGATCACCTTCACACCCTTCCCTTTCCATCATGTGGAGAGTAGTTTGCAGAATTTAGAAGGGCAGAAAGGTTATTCATATCTCAAAGCCAGGGGATGGCAGAGAAGAGGTGTAGAGGATGCAAATGTGATATCCTGCTATACCCCATGTGTTTTACTCATGCTGTGTCTCTTCTACATGTAAGGAAGGAATTAATCATCTCTATTTTAAAAATGACACACATGTGTATGTGTGCATGTGTGTGTGTGGATATACATATTGGAATGGTATGCCTGGCATTTAGTAAGTGCTCAAGAAATGTTTATGGAATGAATTATTCTAGTTATACACACACACACACACAAAAAAAAAAAAACTTCACATATTTTATATACCTGTATGTTTACACAAAAGTATTTGCAATGCACACTCACGTGCAAATTCATGAATGACAGAGAGAGGGCTCCTCTGGGACTCGCTGAACATGGCAGGAACTGTCTCCTCCTTTACTACTACAGAGGAGCTCAATTCAAAGGCTCCTCTTAACCAGCCCAAATAATGGCATTACCCAGCCGTAGTGTTACATGGGGCCCAGTTCAAGTGCCAAAAGCTGAACTCCGAGGAAGCCAAAACAATCACATCTTGATCAGTGAGAGTATTTTCCACCCATCAACACTGTATGACACACTGTCTCGGGGACCTCCTAGAGCCCAGGGAGTCCTCAGTTCGGCTGGAGACACGACACCAAGCCTGCTGCACAGTCAGCCCTTAATGAGAGTTATGTAATAAAGACTCTCTGTCTCTGGAAAGACCCACGTCCCAGTCACAATTTATGAGCAAGAGGGCTTCCCTCCCCCCCCCCCAGTATAATGCCATAACTATGTGCTCAAAATCATACACCAGTGTCCCAACCATCACCCATGGCTTTGAGCTAAGCCCCCTCGATGTGTTTCCCAGGCTGTTGGAGGTGAAGCTGGTTTCACGGTTGGCTTTATTATGAGCCTGGGATTTTTGATTCACACAGTTTCAGGGGACGGAAGAGGTGAGGTAATGATGGCAAATGGAGAAAACTTTCCCTTCTTGTACTACATTAAGGTACTAGTTCAGTTTCCAAGGTACAAAGTAGTAATCCCCTTTGCAATCGGTATATTTAGGGAGGAGATACATACTTCAAGGAAGAAGTTAAAAATTTGTTTCATTTAGCAAATTGGACTGGTTTCTTCGAAGACATAAATGGTCCATGAAGTCCGGATATTCAAATTCAGAACTTGACCCCATCCCTTCATAAAAGAAGACCCCAGGGGGAGGGCTGTAATTCACACGGCAGCCCAGACATTCTGTGTGAGGAGGGTCAGGGACTGGATTTCTAGGCCAGCCACATTCACTTTGGTACCTTGGACAAATCGCTCACCTTTTTAGACCTTGATTCCTTCATCTGTAAAATAAGGGGCCTGAATAGATGTACTTTGGGCCTCTCAGATCAAAAATATTGTAGCTCTAGCCCTGGCTGGGTAGTTCAATTAGTTAGAACATCGTCCCCATATACCAAGGTTTCAGGTTCAATCCCCAGTCCAGGCACATACAAGAAGCAACCAATGAATGCATGAGTAAGTGGAACAACAAAAGTGGTTTCCCTCTCTCTCTCTCTCTCTCTCTCTCTCTCTGCATCTCTCTGCATCTCTCTTTCTCCCTCCCTCTCTCTCTAACTCAATAAATAAAAAAATTAAAAATATTCTGGCTCTAAATCTGTTTACATCATAGCAACAGAGAGCCCAAAGGTGATCAAAACTAGGAAAAATCCCCAGATAACTCAGCTATCTCAGCGTATACCCCCCAGGCAGCTAATGCTCAAATGCGCTTAACCAACGACAGGAATAGTGATTGAAATGGTCAGTGCTAAAGATAAACATGAAAGGGTTAGCATTTGGGTGCCTCATTTATCTTTAAATAAACCCAAATGTTCTTTTTTGTGTGCTTGACTTTGGTAACTATTGTTTCTTTTTTAGGTGAAGGTTACCCCCATGTGGTTTTAGTCAGATTTTAGTTGCAAACTTCACTAAATAAGTTAGAAGCCTCCATATTTTGTTTGTTTCTGCTACAATTTCATTAAAATTCACTTGGGAAACCAAACTGCCTTAATAATAGACTCGCATGTTATGTTTTGGGGCCATTTCCATGGCAACGGTGACAGGTGCAAGTTCTGGTATACGCGCTCGTTCACTTAAAAGGTTACCGCCATTATCACTGCAAAGGTAAATTTTATCGCAAATAGCATCTAAGTACCTACATTGTTACTCTTAGGAGAGACTAGTTCTTGTACTAATGATATACATTAATTTCCTCCAGAAGAAAAAGATTTCATAAAAAACATATTCATAAAACTTACTCATCAATCTTGGAACACTACTTGAGTCATTTTTGTATAGTAGAAACTTTTACGTAACTTCATAGAATACAGACTTCAGGAATTTAAAAGACTTACCGCATAGCTCTAACATGGGGGATAGTGCCAGCAAGAAGGAAAAGAGAGAGTTGGAAGGTAACAGGAAGTTATTGGGGCTGCTGCTGCATGAGCCATTCAATGTGCGGATTAAGTCTCCATTTTCTCACCCTAACCTCCTACCCTCCAAACTCTTTGGGCAGATAGGTGCTGGCTAAATGGCACATCACCCTGAGTGTATAAACCGTGTCATTCCTTGAAAAAAGTTGGAGACCAAAATGTGGGAGGCTGTACCACATCCACATACTCCATCTCTCTCCTTTTGTTTGGTCTCTCGTAAAACAACATCATCTGTCTGTACTCAGAGCAACGATGTGCCAACTGAAAGAGGACACACCTGCCTATACGCTTCTGATTTCCCCTGCTTTCCATCAGCACATTCCTAGGACCTAGGTGCCCACACAGAGTTGAGGGTTCAAAAGAAGGTAGAGTGCAAATAGTCTTTCAGGTCAGGTCCATGGTCTCCTTGGGGTTCTACTTCCACAAACTCATAACTACTTTCTGACCCTTTCTCTACCTTGACTTTGATAATCTACCATCCCTCTCAAGCCTTGCTTTACTCTTTGACCCTGACCCATCACCTGCTAAACCCTCCTGGCCTGCTCTGTCTGTTCGATTGTAAGATTCTTCCTCTCCGGAGCTTTATCTTATGCCTGTTCATGCTCTTCAGTCTGTAACCCAGTGCCTCCCACACTACAGCCATCCCAGGCCAGAGTCCAGAGACAGCCAGGCCTGGCTCCAGTGTCCCTGTCCTGAGCCAGATTCACATTCAAACAGGAATGCTGGGAAAAAATTGGTTCCCGAAGTTAGTTGCTTTTACAGGTGTTGGTGAAGGTGGATGCTATTGGTGTAGGTGTTGCTGGCTCTGACTGAGAAATGCACACACCCTACAGCAACTTAACCTGATGGGCTTATCTTCCAAGGAAGATTTGTGTGAAAGACATTGAAGAATATAATCACCCAGAGCCCGGGGGGGGAAGATCAGTGTAAGCAGCTCTACAGAAGAATTAATGTAGAAAAAAATAGTGAGACTGCCAGGTTCACAACAGAAAAATTCATGCAAAGTAAGTCCTGGAAGAACAGAACGAGTGATTTGACCTTGAATAAAGGCAAAAAAAAGGTGGGGGTCAAAATAAATGACTAGACAGCCATCTATTGACAATAAAAGTGCCACCTTTGACGATAAAATGGGAAGATCTGGAGTTCCAGGCAACCGTAAAGATCTACAGATGTATATCAGCGACACACGCACCCAAATTAGATGTTAATGCTAAAAGAAGCGTGAATGTTTTTCATTTCTTATATCTTACATATATTAGAATCATCAAAATTTAACTGCAATTTGTCTATATATTCTTCATACTGTCTTTTTCAGTTCAGGAAAAAAAGTGTGCCGGAACCAGTACCGCTCTTTCATAAGTGGCATTTGCCAATCTTCTGAAAATACTGAGTATTCCTTATCTTGGGTCCTAAGACAGAACGGGCCAGAGAGATTGCAGTAAGAAGCAAGGGGTCCAGGTCAGGGAAACAGGCCAGGCTTCAGAGAGGTGGCAGATCCTTTAAAGGGCTAGCTAGAGGGCTACCCTCCCTCCTGCTTCGGTGATAGCATCAGAGCATTTGACTTCCTGTGCATCAAAACAGATTTGTTTTAACCTGCTTCTAGCCACCCTCACACTTCTGCTTCCCACATAAATGGCCACAGACACCTGCATGTGGGACACCGCCTCCCATATGAGGTGAGCTTTCCAAAGGGGCTCTCCCAAATAGAGAGCAAACAGAGCCATCCTTTGAATTTGTTTATGAAAGTACATTTAGCTCTTGTTCTTGTAGGCTATAAAGTAAATATGGTAAAGATCTGAACTTGACTTACATACAAATTTGCATTAAATTTTATATTAAATATCTACATAGGATCATTCCTTGTAAACAACACTCAATTCATTATAACTTTAAAGGAAAATTGAACAATACATTAACTTTTCCCATTCGTCAAACCATTCATAATGTGCTCCTAGCTATTATATACGTCCTTTTAGCAATCAGTGAAGGCTGAGATGGAAAGTTATAATTGCCTCACTTGTTGAATTAAGGATGTAAAAGAGGTGAGAGCAACTGTTTATATTGTTTTTATGTGTGGATCTCAATAGTGCTTCTCATTTGACCTGAGATGTAATGTGTGAGCACTTAGAAAGAAAGCCAATTCTCTGGAATGCGAATTAATGGGATCAGAATGAGGCAGTGAGGGTCAGCACATTCTAAGAAGTGGGAAAGGCTCAAAGTTCTAACAGCAAGAAGGCAGGCATGCCCAGGCTTCATTTGGAGCTGAGGATTTATATACAGAAGAACAGGGGCGACCAGGCAAATCCAGCAAAAACTGAGTCTTTTGAGGAACCTGCAATGTTTCTGGACTGGCTAGAGCTCAACATAAGCCAGTAGCCTTCTCATAATAAAATGTCCAGGCTTTTGAGCCAGGACTCCAGGAAAAAGCTCCAAACTGGAGATCCAGAGAAACACTGTAGCCACAGCTCCAGTGACAGCGCTGGAACGTGTAACAAATTGATTCATCTTCTAGACCTCAGATCCAAATCCGAATACAAGTTTTAGTGTAGTCGATCTCTAAGTTCTTTCACAGATCAACACACAACACAAAAGGACAAAAGGCTGTAAGTTGTTAGTTCCTGTCCTTCAAATAAGACAGGAACCAACCTAGCTCTTGGAACCGATGTCATAGCCATTAGTAACTAGACTCTCCGAGATATGTATCTTTTGTAGGCTCATACTTTTTCCTAATACTGCTTCTTTTGCACATGAACAGCAGCTCCTTAAAGAACCAAACACAATACAACGGGGCGAAAGATAACGTGTATGACACACAACACAAATGTTGCCAGGCGTGCCCAGAGCATTTTTAGAAAAAGGTGTCATGGGATTATGCTCAGAGGAGCATGGGGAACCCTCCCAGGAAACGACATGGAGATGAGGCCTGTGGACAACGATGGCGGTGCAGTGCTGTGGAAACAGGGAGAGCTGTAAATATGTGTTTGGACTTGTCAGTAGAGAGTCTTGCAAATAATATCAACTCTTGACTGGCCAAATAGATGAAGCTTTGCAGCTGCACAGAAAACACAAAAGAGAGATTAATGCAAGGAAAAGTTCTATCAGTTTTGAAAAGAAGGGATTTCTCTGACAGTTGGTTTTTGGGGGGAAGTGTTTTCTCTAATTAGTTCCCAGTTACATGACTTATGTTCTCAAGTACAAATAACTCTATGAGAAAATAGATTTCTCTTGAAGTAGCATTCTCATTTTCTACTTTTTGTAATTATAATTATGGAAATCGCACTCATGCAAATGTCCTGGGGTCAGAGGCCATTAGCTGTCTCTAATTGGCACCTTTTTCTACTCAAGTTTCATCCCTGTTAATTGCACGTGGAACGAATTCAATTTATATGTGAACAGCAGCCAGGTAAACAGCTTTTTGCAACATAGTTGCAATGAAAGGTAGAAATTAGTTCAGCTTTATGGTTCTGCTTATTGGATTATGCATGAAATGAATACGCTTTATTAGCATGTGAACATTATAGCATGTGACCATTTGAAATTAGTCATGACTGGTACCTACTAGCCTTTCAATCCACAATGGCTTAAATACACCAAAAGAACAATTGTTTTCCCTTCTTTATGGTTAATAAAAGGGATGCAATCTAGCAAGATATATTATTTGCAAGAAGAACTGAAAAGTGAGCACCTTTCGCGTAATCAAATTATTGAGCAAATAAGCTCTGTAACCATAAGTGTTGCGTGATTCTGTCCCCCCTTCCCCATGGTTTGGTGAGATAGTCTGACCACTTGTGCATCAAAGCAGGTATTGTTTCTTTGTTTGTTTGTTCTAATTTTCACCTGAGGATGTGTTTATTGATTTGAGAGAGAGAGAGGAAGGGGGAGAGAGAGAGGAACATGGATCAGTTGCCCCGACCAGGGATCGAACCTTTTGGTGCGTGGGACAACACTCCAACCAACTGAGCCACCCGGCCAGGGCAAAATGGTTTTGTTTTAAACTGCTTCTAGCCACTCATTTCTGCTTTCCACAGAGATGGCAGCAAATACCATATGAGAAAATCTCCCTGCCTCCCAAACCTTTAATGAAGACTAGAATATGGCAGTAATGAAGTTGGCCCAAAATAAAGACCTAGGGGTCTTGTCATTGTGAAGGTCAGTGATGCCAATCCACTGCTGCCTGTGCCAGGCCCCACCAGGGCTCCTGACACCCCAGGACTCAGGGCTACAGCTGGCTGCCACTGCTGTCGAAATCCCCAACTCCGTTTCTCAGGCAGCTGCGGCTGCCCCCAATTGGCTGCGATTCCAGTGCCAGGCCAATGGAGACAGCAGCACTTTCCGCAGCCATCGCCACATCATCGCGCGTTCCTGAGAGCTAAAACTAGCTCCACTGTGCTGCTGTATGTATGTGAATTCTCCTGCAGGCATACCTGGATCTTGTTAGGCAGGATTAACGCTCGTATCTACTGCAGGAAAGAAAAATGGTATCACATGTATGTTGCCATAGCTTTACACTATGCGAAGAATAGTGTATTATGCGAAGAATGATATGTGATAAATGGCTAACGTAGAGAAGTTCTATATTTCATAGCAAGGAACAGGGCTTTGTCAACAGCCATATTTACTATGGCCAGTGGTCAAGGCAAATTGTTGTTTTGTTTAATTGCATTTGGAAAGAGAAAAGTAATTTTAAGCACCCATTACAAATATGCTAATTGCATGTCCTCTTGGGGGTATTCATTCACCAGCATCATTTGAATTCTATGTATATAAAATGTGAGTAATAACCATTTCTAGACTTGCAGCCCTTTGAAGGCAGAGAGTGGCTCATTGTCCTCCGAGTTGCCTAAGATACAGGAACAAACTGAGTCTAAAACAACACAATTATCTCCTTGGTCACAATACTCAGCACTGCCCTGGGATTCTGCAGAGAGTCTGGTGCTGGGAGTAGGGAATCAAAGACAAAAGACACAAACCCTAATTCCAGAAACCTCCTCAAGGAGATAAATTAATGGTCATTTACCACTAAGGTCTGATTAGGGTGTAAGAAAGGAAACAAAACACTTCTGTGTGATCACAGACTATGGTATTTGCTCAACCCCTGGCTGGAGTTGGTAAGGAGAACGTTAGGGAAGATGCCCTATCATACGTAAGGTCCCTGGTTTCTGTTACTAATAGTTTTGCTGTGGAAACTATACTGATACCCATAAAACCAAGAACCCTAAGAAGTACAAACTTAAATGCTGAATGAAAAGGTATGGAGTCCTTGTTATATAATTAATAAGAGTTTGGGGAAAAAGTCAGAGCTTTGACATCCAATCAGGATAACCAAGAAAGGTTATTCTGTTATTCTCAAAGTATGGCTGTCCACCACCCTGTTTAAAACTCAATGGTGAGCCTCCCCAAGCAACGTCCTGGAGTTAACATTTCTATTAGTTGCGATCACTCTCTAGCTCTGTGCTTTCCAGAAAAGCTACTGTGATACAGAACAGTGCTAGTTTTGTTTTGTCCACATTTTATTGCAGTAGCAGTTTTACTACTCTTGACTTCTATTATTAGGTGTTCGTTAGTGACACTTGTATCAACTAAGTTCAAGATTATACCAAGTAAAAATCTACCAAGTAATCTTCTAGATCATTCGTCAGCAGTTGAATGCCTTCATCTGTTACTCTTACAGACATTCACATGTGAACCGCTTCTTAGAATGAATCAAAATGCAACTCAGTCTAATACCCACGTGTTTGGTTCTCCTCTGCCCCCAGAGTGGGGGTGGGGGCGGCGGTACGGTAGGAGAATCCAGGCCCTTTCCAGAATCTGAATTGTCTATAGCTAACTCATCTGTGGAAGAACCACCCGGGGGCAAGGTCCCTATTCAGAAACCAGATTATTTGCAAGCACCTGGCCATTCCAGGCCTTCCCTGTGCCTGAGCAGGTGTGCGGTCCTCATGTGCAGCTTGGTTCCCCAAGCCTGCATTTCAGTTTCCTATGGCCTACAAAGCTGACCCTTAAAATCCTGGAAGTTTGCAGTATGAGAACACAGACAGGGTACACAATGCTTCCCAACCTCCATCCTCTCTTGAGCTTTGGAGCATTATGTAATTATGCTTCGACAAGCCGAAGAGACTCAGCAAGGTTAAGTTTGAATAATTTTGTTCCAAGACTTGAACCTGCCTAATTTGCCATCCTTTGTCATGCCTATCACCCAGAAGGCTCTACTGTGCTTACAAAGTAACTGTAATGTCAAGGCCCAGCTTCCAGAGGGAAAACAATAAAACCAACTGTCTTCTGATGTACTTTAAAAGTAAGCACATCAGGTAAGTTAGCCAGAATAATGGGAAGTGAAGCTGACTTGTGAATTCATCATAAACCTGCATGGAAAAGAGTATTGCTTACCATCTTATTTACTTGTTTGCTAAGCTAGAGGAGCTGAGCAATTATGTAAAAGATTTCAGGATTGTCTGAAGAGTGAAGTATAAATAGAGCGATTCTAGCACTGGAGCTCACTGTTCAAGTGCTAACCGTACTTGTCTCTGTCTAGCAGCTCATAGAATTACACCAGAGGAACCCGTCTCTCCAAGTGAGGCCAAGGTAAAGTGCGATGCTTAGGGAGCCGCCTCACCAAGAGGCATCTTTGGGAGGGGCTTTCGCCTCCCCTCCCCAGTCTGCATCAGCTGCCCCAACCACCACCAAAACATCACTAGGGAAAATAAAGGGTGTGATAGTCAGAGGCAAGCTCGGCTTCAGGATACAGTATTTCATCGTGTATAATATGCACTTTTTTGCCCAAAGTTTTGAGGGAAAAGTAAGTGTGTGCATTATACATAGGTAGTACTGATCCCATATCTCTATAAATGTCTTTAATTCTTCTATTTATGCTTATGCATTGAAAGTGTAATTCTAGAAAGCAGTAATGATATCCATGTGCAAAATAATACCTGGGAATATGATAATCAGTTTTGTTGCTAAATATAAGTAAATAAATAATGGAATTTTAAAAATTAAAAGAAAGGATTATTTTTTCCTTGGCAGTTTGGGCCAAAAATGTGGGTGCATATTATACACAGGAGCATTACACAGACAAAATACAGTTAATAGAGACAAAATACTTGACTCTCACACTGAGCCCCCCCATACAGCATTTTGTACCCTCCACGGGGCGTAACAGAGAGTCTGCATGATCCAATATCACCCTTCCCCAGTCACCACATTCTTTTGTTTAAAGATAAGGGCAAAGAAGAAAAGAATGGGACAGATGCCCTTGTGTGGCCGAGAGAAAATTGTCAGTTGCTGTAAACATGGCAGACGGAACTATTGCTTATTGAGTACTACTATGCACCAGGCACTACTTAACACATATATATTTGCATTTAACATCCAAATGCAATGTGAGGTGGTGTCTATCATTTCCACTATGCAAATGAGGAAACTGAGGCTTAGCGAGGTGGCATGCCCGCACTCACACAGCTAACCAGAGTTAAAACCAGAGCAATGCAGACTGCAATGTGTTTTTCCGTATACCCACCTCCACAATACGTTCCTCAGTTTCTCTAGGAATAATCACTTATAGGATAAAGGAGAATGCAGTGAAAGTCTTACAGTTACCTACTCAAAACCTAAGACTTCAACCCTCCAGGGAAGCTGCAGTGTTAAATGGAAAAACTACAGAACCAGAAATTATAGACCCATGTTCTAGTCCCCCGACGTCGGTCCAACATGAACTTCACTTTCATCTTTTGGTGAAGATAGGGTAATATTCCTGCCTCAAAGAGTTGTGAGGATTAAATAGTTCTCAAACCTGCAGTGACTCAGAATCATCCGGGTAGCTTTAAAAGCTACACTTGCACCCTGGCTGCTGTGGCTCAGCACTGGCCTGCAAATTAAAAGGTTGCTTGTTCAATTATCAGTCAGAACACACGCCTCGGTTACAGGCCAGGCCCCCGGTAGGGGGGCATGCAAGAGGCAACCATGCATTGATGTTTCTCTCCCTCTCTTCCTCTCTCCCTTCCCCTCTCTAAAAAAGAAATGGATAAAATCTTTTTTTTTAAAAACCCCAAACTACATTTGCCTGGTGCTAACCCAAAGCCAAAGGAATCTGGTTCTCTGGTGGGTGGTGGGTTGGAACATGTAGGTAACTGTATTTTTTTGTTTCCATGGGTGATTGAGATGCACAGCCATGACTGGTAATCATTGGATTAGATGAGGTATGCGAACCTCAAACCACCGAGCACAGTCCCAAGCACACACGAACACATTCTTCTTCCCCAGCTGTGACTTCTTTGGCAGCTGGTGGGATTCTCCTTTCCTTTCTCATAAAGTGGTGGTGTTGCAGTTCCTGGTATCTTCCAGTTCTAAATAGTGAAGTGAATTTGGGGATTTTAGGAGACCTGATGCCCAGCACATCTGTAAGAGAGGCAAAGTGTAGCTTTGGCTTCTCTAACTCTGTCTTTTGAAACATCTCATTAACCGTCTCAATCCTTTTGATCCTCCCCAGGACCCCAAAGAGCCTCTAGGAGAAGACAGTCTGAGCTCGTTCTCATCTGCACCTTCACTGTTCAGTGAAAAGAGTAAGGTGCTATGTGAGAGGTTAAAGCAACCCCATCTCACTAGATAATTAGCTATCACTTCCCTGCCAAATAACATCATGTTTGAGTCCCCACAAGTGAAAATTCCAGCCCCTTTAATATCTCTGTGAGAGGTGTACTTGTGGCTAAGCTATGCCAAGTCCACATCACTTGCGGTTACCTGTGTAGTTTCTGGGCAAGACCTGCTCTGATTCTTCGAGGCTCGTTCCTGCTTTGTCTCCGATTGTTGTGGAGACAGGGCACACTTCTTGCTCATCTTCCCCCCATGTCTCTTATTATAGATTAGGATATGCACTTGACTAATATACTGACAACCCAATGGATTTAGGAAAAAGATGTTCTTGTGATAAATATTTACTTAATGGAAATGAATTGGATATTTAATCATTTGTCTAGATAGTCCATTTCTTGCTGCTTGCTTTCCTGAGGTCGACATTTAGTACATGAGATATTGTGATGTAGTGATCAATAGGTCACCAGAGACCAGTTGCATATGGGTCTCCAACCCCTCTCACCCCAATTAATTTCCAAAACCCAGGTTGACAGAGAAGGTATGGAGAGTTTTAATTTTTCCCCTGGGAAAATAAAGCATTCAAATAGCAATGACTAATACTTAAGAGCACTCGGACATTCTCTTAAGAAAATGCTGTATTTTTTTAAAACTGTAACGCAGAAAGGGGGCTGTTCCCTCTTTCATCCAGTCTGAGCCTGTTTCAGTTCTGCGTCATTTTTGTAACCATCAGGCAGCCTGTTAGGAAAAAGATGAACAAAGGAGACAGAACTGGGAAAAATCAGATGAATGCAGAGAGCTCGAAGCCAAGCAGAGTTTCAGCCGCCCCCACAGCCATGCCCTAAAATAGATGCAAAATTGCACATGCTTATATTTCATTGGCCAGGTTAAGAGTTAGCAGAAATTAATAGCTGAGTGCTTTTTTCTTAATGGAAGTACTGCGATGTCAGGAAGATAGGAAGGAAGAGCTGCAAGATTAAACCCATCTCCAGGTGAGCTGGCCAGCAAGTGGCAAACCACATGGGTAAAGACCTGTGCCCAGGGGGCTGCCAGGCTTGGACCTTCCCAACAAGCACCTAAAAGGTAATGGCCGAGTATGAAGCTTAAGCCTGACTCTCTAATGACCTCCTTCGGAAAGGGTGCTGTTCTTCTCTCACTTGGGAGTGAAGGTGCCAAGTCAGAGACATCTCGGCTGTCCGAGTTGACACTCCCCTGGAAGCCCAGTGGAGCACAATTATTTTTCTCTTCCTTCCTAACCTCCCTTCTCTCTTACCTCCTTTCCCTCTCCATCTTCTTTTCTTCACTACTTTTTTCCTTCTCCTATCTCCCTCATCTTTCTCCTCTTCATTTGTCTCTTCCTGTTTCTTCTTTTTCTCTAAGGAAAAACCTATTAGGTCAAGCCATGAATATTGTCTCCTCCAGGCTAGCCTGTTACAAGGACATGGCGTCAAAGATACAAGAGCCAAGCAACTTTGGCCTGATTTGCCTGAGATAAAAAATTGAAACAAATGAAAGAGTGATCCACCCATCTCAGAAAAGATAAAAATAATCTTATTTACCTGGTGCAATTTCAGTCATACTCTGCCTAATCAAACTTTGACATACATATATAATATATTATATATAATATATATTATATATTTAAATATATTTAAATATATATTATGTTTATTAAATATATATTTAATAGATATTATTTTGACACATCTTAAACATATATTTAAATATATGTATTATATATATTTAAATATATATATATATATTTTAAAAACTGTCATGTAGTAGGGAAGCTCCAGTGAGGCTAAATCACCTTCCCCATGATATCTCATGGATGCGAAACTGGACTGTCATCACATCACTTAAAGCTCATTAAGATACTGATTCAACTCCTACATCACTATTAGCAAAACTTAAAAATAAAAACATGCCCTGACCAGGTGTCTCGGTTTGAGCATCATCCTGTACACCAAAACGTTGTGGGTTCAATACCTGGTCAGGGCACTCACCTAGGTTATGGGTTCAATCCCCAGTTGGTGCATATAGGAAGCAACTCATTAATATTTCTCTCTCATATTGATGTTCCTCTCTCTCTCTTTCTCTCTCCCTTCCGCTCTCTCTAAAATCAATAAGCATATCCTCAGGTGAGGATTTAAACATAAATAAATAAAAATAAAAAAATATTTTAATGATAAGTATCAGAAGCCAAAGTGACTTTAAAAGACTTTTACTGTTAAATAGGTTAACAACTTAGTAGAGTGAAAGGAGGAAGGAGGAAAAAAGACATTGTAATTGTGGTGTTTGAGGCCCTTTCAAAAATGTTGATAAACGTTGTTATATATGAGAAAACATCACCGAAGGAGACTGCAAGGAGATATTTCCACCTCATTTCTATTTCTTCTGGTTTGGAATACTTTGGCAACACTGAATTGGACTGAGAATTTCTAATGTCTCCCACGATGTCCTCAGGGGTGAAGGGAAATTGCGGACGGAACATGTTACCAATATTCTGAAATGTTTGGAAGGGACTCCTTGCTCGCTTATCCACAGCAAGCTCTGCCATGTGCTGACAGTACGAGATGAGGCAATTGCTGTGATTGCTTCTTGTTGGCCTCAGCTAGTTTATGAATTTTAATTCCATGCAGGAAGCCTGCAAGGTCAAGTGAGAGCCGCTCTTCACTCGCCCTTTCTTCTCATTCTGTGCTGTTCCTCCTCTGTGCGCAACCCCCCTCAGGACTCATCTCTGCAACCTCACCCCTCCCCTGCATCCCTGATAAAAGGGGCACAGGGGCTGGGTGCCCCCAAACGAGGAGAGACTTGCAGGCACTCTTCCCTCCTTAACTTCTCCGACAAAAATTGTATGACGTTATATCAGACCGAGGAGGCTGATACAAGGTTGCAGGTGGAAAGAGGATTCGAATGGGATAGTTACAGACGACCAGTTTCCTCTAGTGCATGGGCAAATCTTGCTTTCTAAATAAAACTCTGGTATAAGTTTTTTTAAAAAAAGCACTTGGGGGTAACTCCTTGCCACAAAAGCTGGGCACAGGGCCAGGACAGCACGTTGATTAGCCTTGGGATGAGCCAAGGTTCCCAGAACACCCGGTCAGCATTTTTCATCCAAAGATGGGGGTGTCCTGCCGAAATCGAAAAGAGAAGAAACAAGGTTACCAGTCTCTGAAAGCCAGGAAGTTAATTGATTTTTCCTCCCAGGAGAATGTTTTCATCTTTTATAGAGCATGGTAGGCCCAAGATAAGTGGGATCATCCGTAAAATCGGAAAAGTACATTGGCTACAGGCCTAGTGTATGCTTCCCCTTGTTCCCTTGGCTCTGTGCACAGACAGTTCAGTAAATGAAAACGGATAATAGTATTATAATTTCAGTCTGCTTGGTCACACCAGATATGTTGTCATTCAGAAATAGTCTTCCTAGCTGCTCATGTTTCGTTCAAAAGTGCTATGCCTAATTTATTGACATTCCCTTGTTCTCGATGTAGTAATTACACACTATTTGTAATGAGTTCATCAAAGCAAAACACACCTAGATACAGAAAACAGGACATTTTCTAAAGTAAGCCCACTAGTCCAGGTGTCCCCATAGCAGAGGGAAGAAATACTGATAAAGTGAAATGCAGACCCAAAGTGGTTATTTGTTGAAATTTTCATTGATAATGATGCCAGATTTGCAGGTTAACCCTGTAATTCAGGGTTGTAGGTGGAAACAGGATTTTATTTTGATACAGCTAAATCTCCCATGACATACTGGAAGCTGTGCCCTTCACTAACCACTGAGACAAATTAGCAGTTACCTGCCCCCAGCACTGGTCCTGTAGACCCGGACGCAGAGATGCGTCCTCATGCCCCCCATTCACCACCTGTTTGTTTGCTTCAGAATACAGACATGTTCGCTGTTAGGTAAAATAAAGATTAAGTATGTGACACTTAACATTTTTTTACTCTTTGACCCCAGTTCTGTTGCCATGCAAATATAACTTTGATGGGCTTATCCACTTATATAACTGGATGAAATTAGCATTATGTGTGTCAATGTTGTGATTACAATCTTCAAACTCGTCGTTTCACAGACTGACAGGTGGGATAATTTTAGCAAAGCCTTACCTTGCTGTTCATTTCTTCTGGCTTCTGCATATGGGGCAGAGGTTGGGATCCCAGGTGACTCCCAAGTGGGCATCCTCTGAGCTCCAAACACCAGGGCAGCATTGGGAGGCCTGGAGCCTCCTCAACAGAGAGACTTTGCAGGCGGGGAAGAGATGCCCCTGAGAATCCATGCAGGACAGAGCAAAGCCTGATGGATGCTGAAGCCCGAAGGGCAGGTTTGGGTCAAGAACCAGCTTGCACTGGGAAGGCTTTAGATGTCAACCCATTGTCACCCTTTAGCACCTACATGCGGATTCGTGTGTCAGACATCAGACCAGGGCAGGGCAATTTGACAGGGTCATGAGAGACGAAAGGGGACTTCCCTTGGGGGTTGAGAATGGTGGCGTATGATTGGAATAGGTTTCGAGAAAGGTAACTTCAGCAATTACAAGATAAAAATAATAAGAGCCAGTGTGTGTTAAGCTCTTTCTGTGTATCCCACTCTTATGAATGCTCTAGCAGAACAAGGAAAGGAAACTGTGGAAATTCTCGTATGAATTAGTATGCACAAAAAATAGGAAAGTATTCTTAGTGCATTACAAAACGCCTAAGACCTTGTCTGACTTTACAGTGCTCCTGAACTTGAAAGTAGAGACTGGCCCTAGCTGGTTCTCGGGCCCCAGGAATTGGTCCTGTAAAATCATTAACATATCGACAGGCACCAAAATCCTGCGACAGAAACAGAGCTGGCAGCCTGCTCTGTAGGAACTGGAGAGAAAGGGAAACCATGAACTCCTAGCTGGCCTCCGGGTTCTTCTTTCCTGCAAATCTCAGCTGCTGGGCTTGTTTTCTCTAAAGTCGGAGGCACAATGTGTGGTCCTGGTCTGGATTTTGTAGTGAACAGGTACTTGGGATGTCTGCAGAAATAGATGATGTGATCCTGGGCCACAAAACCAGTCAGAGCATCTACAGGCAACTCAGGGTGAAACTCTCAGCGCCAAATATCCCTCCTTTCCCCCACTAATTGCCTGCTCAAAATGCCTATCATCTGTTATTCCTTTGAATTGTGACCCAGAAATCCCCTATAAAATACTGATCCATTATATAAGATCATATACAAATAGATGGTAGGCTAAGCAGCTTCTGGACACCTGGCCTGAACAGAAAGGCAACAGGTATATTTTGGGAGAAGGGGGAAGCGTACGGCTGAGGACACTATCTGACAGGGCTCACTGACGTGGAGGGGTGCTGTTTGGTCCCTGCTCCAAGGAAGCACAGTCAGGGCACCTGGAGAGTGAGGAAGGGGTTGGGAAGCCAGCCTCAGGGACTGCAAGGAAAGCTTCACCTGATTCATAGCTGAAGAGGCTTCAGTTCCTCTGTGAGCTTCCAACAGTTGTGTGTTTTGGTGTTGAGCATGTGAGAGTTCACGTGTGCATGTGTCTGCATATTCACACATGAACATGTACAGAGACAGACATATGTAGGGGCAGATGCGTAGGCTGATTCCTAATACCTGTCAAACCAAAACCAGGCTGCTTGGGCCACACAGTCTCATCCCACCACTGGTGGCCACACTCGGGCTTCCTGGGGATTTCTGAGTATCCATGATTGTCTGTGGCTGTTCATTTTCCATGGCCCATTTAATTGAAAGGTGATGCGGTTACTGTTTTTCTTTTAGGAAAGTGGAGTTTATTGCCCTGCTGCCTCTGGAAATTAGCCACAGCTTGCAAATTTGGAACACCCAAAGCAAGCATGATAAATTATCCCTACTGTAATATCCCCAGAGCTTCTGCCAAAACAAAGGCTTGGCAGCCTGCGAGAGTTGACATAGCTCTCTTCCCTGCCGTACCAGCTGCAAAGTGGACTCTCCGCCCGCACTCCCCGCCCCCCATCCCGCTCTCCCAACAAACCACAAAGTAAAATGATCAATTTTGAAAGAAATTTAAGAAGGGAAAAAAATTGCATTTGAGGTTCTTTCCCAGGTGCTGGGCTGGTGTTAAGCAAAACTGTGAAGATACAGAGGGACTTGGAGGAATCTAAGATTCCTCTGTGTCTTACTACTCACCTACTGCTAATGAACGCCCCTGCTCAGTTATTCCTATAAAACACTTCAGGTAAGAGCCACCCATGTCATTCTTTACGTGTACCAGCTGCCATTGCACATTAAGCTCAGTATTTAGCGGTTGTGGTGGCTTTGTCCCTGTTTGAAAGACTACAGTGTTAACTAGCAGGGACAAGGTTCTGGGGACCACATACTCCATCTACTGGTCAAACACATTCTATCCAGAGAAAGGCTCTGAACCTTCCCTGTGGACCCTGCGTGTAGGGTAGCGGGGAGGAGAGGAATGCAATTCTAATAGACATCTTTAATGGTAGGTTTGATTCCTGAGTCACTCTGATCTTCGCAAAAAATTATGTATGGATGCTGATATCACTAGTAACTGGAATGTGAGGCTGAAGATTAGAAATGAAAATGTTCCATCTTTTCTGAAGTCAAAGTTGAGGGGTAAAGCTGCAGGAAAGACTCAACTTGGTCATGTACTTTAGGTTATAAAGATTTAAAGCTAGCATACCACAGTATTAACTTTCAGCTAATGAGGGTGTCACTTCCACAAATCCAATGCCGGCGTGCTGCTGAGTTCCCTGTAGGCAGCTGCTGGTCCTGACTTAGCTTTATGCCTTTTGCCCACCTCCAGCCCTGCCTCCTCACATGCACTTGGCTGTCTCAAATGTATGGATCCATCCATGGGACACTCTGACCAAGGTCTACATGTGGCTGCTGGAAGATGTCAGCAGTGTCACTTAAAGAGGAGGTCTGAGTTCAAGGCACTCTGCCCAAGATCTTGAAAAATGTTAATGTTTCCTAGAGGAAAGAAGGGAGCCAGAATGTCTTCACTCTTTAGTGCTTAATCCTTCCTTCCCTGAGGTGTTCATGATGCCTTCGTGATGCTGCGTCCCCTCTCTCTAGCTGCGGCTGATCAGCATCAGATCTTCGCCAGAAAGAGCGATCACTTACGTGCCTTCTCTCAGGTTGCCTGGGAACCGTGTCCTCTCCTCTGCCCTTTCCCTGGGCCATCTTGACATTCTTCCTTGTTCTACTTCTCTTCTTTATTGCTTATTTAAATTATATAAAATATGTAGATTTTTAAAAACTAAGACAGATGCAAGGTACTGGAGAATATATAGTAGGAATTCACTCAAAATTCCTTATATTTCTGCTTCAGTGAATTTCGATTAAGTATAGATCATGGTGTTATGTACTGTTCCATGTTTTATTCATATGTCACTACTTATGCCTTTAATGTTACACTCGTGTATCATTCCACCCGTCAATCCTTCAGAAAAATCTTTTCTCCTTCTCAGACTAACATTCGCCCACTTGTCAAGATTCTGTCTACTCCCATGAAATAAATAAAACAGGGTCACCGGCCCCTTGCAACTTGACTTTTTAACCCCTCACTTTGCTGAATTCAGCCTCTTAAGGACGACTGATCCCGCCACCCCCCGCCCCCCCGCCCGAGTTCCCGTTCCAGAGCTGCAGGAGTTCTGTGGGGCGGACCCCTATAGCGCTGACCATTTGAGGTGCCCGAAAGAGCTCTTCCTGTGACTTCTCTAACACCTAGAAGTCTGCTGGGTAGCTTTTCCCATTGCCCCTAATGAATCGTAGTATGGCTTGTCTTTCTCTTCCCACTGCTTAAATATGAAAATCTCCCAAGCTGCTGCCACCAGCCACTGCTCAAGCCTCCAAAGACCTCACTCCTTTGTGAAACGTACACGTACGACCCTCGTCCCAGCATCGATAGTTTTCCCAGCTATCTCTTTAGGCCCCAATTTTTGTTGTAAACTTCAGGCCACATTATTAGCTGTCTATTGGAAAAGCCCAACTGTAAGACCCATTGATGATTCAACGTGACAAACAAAATGCCAAAAATTGAGTTTAAAAGTCCCAACATCATGAAAATACTTTAATAGGGCAAACTACTATAGTTATTTGAGAGGTGCCAATCCATATGAGTTTCAGGTCGAATGAGTATTCACAGTAAAAAGAAAACGAAGAGGGAAAGGCTAGCATGGTTGTTGTGACATGATTAGAGAGATGCCCACTAGCCCCATGTCCCAGTGCAGGTCCTCAGTCAAAGGCAGCCATTCATTTTATTATCGAACTTGACAGAGTTATTTCTAGGCTGCAGAGACAATGAAAAGACTGGCTTCAGGAAGGCCTGATTTTTCCAAAGATGGATAGGCCGCTGGAGAGGAAAGTCTGGGTCTCGATCAAACCTAACGAGGACTCCGTCATGCGTGTGCTAGCCCTGGCCATCTGTTTGTAACTGTGTGTGGCCTGGCGGTGTTAATGGTGCCTTATAAACTTGTCCATTCTAAGAAACTGCACATAAAAAAAAAAAAAAAAGCACAGAATTATGAGCTCACTAAAATCAGGTAAGAGACGGGGAGGATTGTAAAGGTCAACAAGCCTTCCAAGAAGTAAAGTGAGTGGGAAGGAGATAATGAGAAGCAATTCAGCAGAGTAGGGGGTTCTGAAGGTCACAAACAAACTCCCAGTGTGGGTGCAGAAATGACAACAATGCTTTGATTACTCAGCATTCATTAGCTAATTCTAATTTTTAGGAAAACCTTCAGCTCTTCTCTGAATTTCTAAAGCCCATGTCTATCATTATGATGAAGTACAATGCTAGCATATTTTTATTTTGAGACTGATATTCATAACGTAAGGTAGGAAACAATTTCTAAAATCAAAAAGATGTAAGGATGCTTAATTGAAAGATAAGAATCCTTCATTTTGGCTGCCTGAAAGTTGCATTTAATGAGCACCAAAATCAAGGTCTGCATAAGGAGTGAATAACACAATTACTTTTTGAGTTAATAGGATTTTGTGACAATAGCTTGATGGAATAATTACATTCAGGACAGATTAAAATAAATGCCCCAAGGTGATGTAGTGACATCTTTTGATTCTAGAAGTAGATATTGAGCAAAGTGACACATACCCTAATTTTAGGACTAAAATTCAATAATTTCTCACCACTCTGATACTGTAATAACACAGGTTTATTCACACTGGCATTCTATAAATTAGGTGAGGGCACAACCGAACTGGTTCTTCATTCATTCTCCATAGCCTCGATCTTTTCGTGGGTTCCATTATCTAATTGCAAAGTAGAAGCTTGTTCCTTTATTCCCCTTAAGTTTACTGAGTTCCTGAAAATAACCTGTAAAATTTTTTCTATAATTTTTCCCATGAGATCTTCCATTGAATATATTTTATTTCCATGTCTCGGAGAGAATTTTTATGTCAGCGAATCATGCAAGCCCAACCTGTTCCTTTGTCCCATCACCTCTCCTGTCCCCAGGTAGGACGACAGGACCGCCGAGCCTGTGGGCCAGCGCAGACAGCGTGTGCTGAAGTAGGAAGTTGACAACATTTTGGAGAACAATGGGCTTGGCATCTTCTGCCATCATTTACTAAAGGGTTGGGCCTTATCCGGCCTCTAGTACTTCATAGACCTAAAAAGTGATTATGGTTTGCAAGAGGTGATTTTTTTAAAAATAGGGAGTTGTTATTCTTTTATCTTTAGGTTAATTCACAGTTATGAATGGCTGTATGTCCAGCTGATGTCCAGGCATTTAAAGCGAAGCACCAAACTCTTGAAAACGACTGTGAGTGAACAGTGGACAGTGGAAAGAAAATGGGGAGGAGATCTCATCCCTCAGTCCTGCCTGTTCAGTGCTGTAGCCACACGGGGCTATTGAGTCATTGAAACGTGGTCAGTACCTGTTCAGGGATGTCGTTACTACAGCAGATTTCAAAAATTCAGTATGAGAAAATATACCTCTCATTACTAAATTTTGTATCAACTCTATATTAAGGTGATAATATTTTTATTATATTGGGCATAGAAAATATTATTAAAATTAATTTTTCCTTTCCTTTTTACTTTAAAAAACATGATGTATGTGGCTTGCATTGGGTTTTTATTGCACTAGCCTGCCTAACCTGTTCAAAATGAGGCAGACTTGTATCGTGGGCCCTGAAACAGTACGCCATGAGCTCTGCCAGAGGGATGGAGTCATTTAAATGGGGTTAATTCGTGGTCTCTCACTGGTGGAGCTTTGTAAATTCAATTAGCTAATGGAGTGCTGGCTAAGAACAAGGTCCATATGGTTGTTTTCCTCCAGTTAAGGGCAAAAATGTGGAGTTACTTCTGCTGAAAACTGAGGTATGTAGTTGTTGTTGAGGTTACTGTGAGTCGGGATGAAAAAAATCTGAAAACCTATAGCCGATTTTCTTAATGGATTGTGGTAGAAATGAACGATTCAAAATGTCCTTAGAGGCTCATAGGAATTTTCTGTAAACATTGCACCTGGAATAATTTCACAATTCTTACAAAGTAAGTAGCAAGTAGCCGTCTAATCCGGTCTTAAAAGAGAACAATGCATCCCAAATTTAGGATTCTTTTTGAACAGGCATTCAAGCACACCGCCCAAATAGCAACAGCAACAAATGGCTTTTAAAAGCATGGAAGTGTGCTTCAAATGTCATCTAAAGAACACACAGATCTTTCCACATTTTTTTTCTCTTCCCCTCTTAAATGTGGTTTGTTGTTTTTAACCCTCACTGTTAGAATTAGGAACTTAGATTAAAGGAGACTCCTGCATTAGCAGCGCTAAATTTCTTCATCTTTTTCCATGTATTACTCTGTTGGTTTTCTCATATGTTGTAGTTATGTGTGCATTTTTGACCAAGGCTCCTCTGAGCTATTCTTGCAGCTCTTGGGCAGCCAATGGAAACTTTAGCAGTAGGCCTACTATGGAAGGGGATTTTTTTCAGTCCTGTGCTTTGGGAATAGTTCATGAACCTGGAACACTTTCTATTTAGGTTTTTCTGGAACCCAAACCTGGGAAATGGAAGGAGCCAAAAGCAGTGCAATGCTGTGGGGGAACAGAAGACCTGTTCTCTAAATATATTCCAGTAAAGTTCTTCGCTCCGAACTACCCCAATCTTCCGTGCCCTTTCATTTGTTTATCTCGGAATGTACTTGGAGCCTCTTTCCATTTGCTAATGAAAGCTGTGTCTCCAGGTTTATTACCTCCAGGATCAGGAATGCAGAGTTTCTAATAAGTGACATTTGGAAGAAATTGCAAGTAAACATGCTTTAAGGGGATCTGAGCAAAGCTGCGCTAACATCAGCCAATTAGTCAGAGTAAGGGAAGGCTGCCCAAAGTAATCCCTTTGTTTTATTGAACGTGAGCCGTTAGCACAAAATGCAACAGCCCCCTGTTACTGTCTCAGTGGACTCCAAGCATGGGTGTCACTATGGAGTCACTGAGTCTTATCAGCTCTCTGTGCTCCTCACGGGGCACTTTTTAAAGCATGCCTGAAGTGGCTTACAGGGATGGCATTCCCGTTGGCATTGACTTCCTCTAGGAAGACCAGCAAGACACGCTATCTGGGCCTGGAGATAATTTCTTAGTCGCAAACACAGGCTCTCCAACCAAGGGTAATTGCAGTTCATGAAGAGCGACTTTTAGCTGAAGCGATAGATTGGCTGTCTAGAGCCACGACTCCGCTGGCTACGTGAAACGAGCCTCTCCCCGCGTGTGTGGGTGTCCACAGGTGGGCACCAGGGCCCTTCACAGCCTTGTTCCTGCTGTGTTGTGGGTCACAGTGCTTCCTGCAAGCGCTCGTTTAGAGTGAGGGGAATGGTGTTGGCCTAGGAGAAAAATATATATGGACATTATTGTATATTTTGATTCAATACATATTTTAGGATGACTTCCCCTGCTCTCTGAAATGCAACGTTGAAGCAGAGAGGGAATTTGTTCTCGAAGTGTTAACAGCCCGATGTTGATGATCAGGCAGGAACAAAATCACCATGTGAATCAGAACATGATATATGCCATGTGAATTTACCAAGAAAAAAAAAGTGGGTGATAAATTCAGAAAAGAAAGAGGTAGTTCTGAATGATGACTCATAGATGGCTTTGTAGAAGAGGTGGCCTCGTAGCTGTATCATAGACTGAGCAGGTTTGGGACAAAATTATGGTTTACAGGTGCTGAGTCTATATGGATGCTGACCCTGGATTTGGAATTATCTGCAAAGTTCCAAATGTTACATGGGAAAGATAGTGCGCAGGATACTCTTAAGCACTCAGCCATCAATTAATTCAAGGTCACCGAGGCCCAAGAAAGAAGGGCAAAGAAAATAGGCAAGAAAAGAGCTCCAGCCAATGAAATCCTTGACCTTCTCCCTGCCACAAAAGCAAGCCTGTAATTTCCTCCAGGAATCACTAGAAAGGGTATTTTATGTTGCAGTGACTTGAAATATGCTGCAAAGAGATACAGAGAGATGTAGGCTGGGAGCCAGCTAGTGAGTACCCTGTGACAATCTTAACCTCTCCTATAGTTTGTGCTTGGCAAGTCCTCTGGAAAGATCTAGCTCACCCTGTCCTTGACAGTATACAGAGGAACATTAGTGTGATCTATTTAAGAGTGATGTAAGCTGACTTTGTTATGAAAACAATGTAATTTTAACATTGGAATGACATCTGGTCTCTGTCACAGCTCTATCAGGATGAATGGTAATTGGGGGAGAGAGACCTTCCTTTGCCAAATACGGCCATTGATGAGTAATGCTTTTTTCCTCTCCCAGTTCCCCTGTTAAGACTGGAACTAAGAACAAGAGCCTAATGTAAGTCCTGTCAATTTCCAAGTGATCAATTACCATGTAGAATCAGCAGCGCTGCCAAAATGCACAAACGATGGGGCTGCATTTCTGTAGCTGTGCTTTTTCTAAACGAGGAGAGGAATTTTGAGGACATCCTTTATTGGCCAGTAGTGGGAATAATGCTCTGCTTATTCCCAGATCCTTAATTCGTATGGTCAGGGAAATGCAAAGAAGAATTTGTACCTCAAACAATTTTGCATAATCACTGAAGCCTTCCTTTGTTGTTTAATCTTTGTTCTGAAGTAGTATCTAGTCTTTAGAATACAAATCCTGTTCCTGTCAGCATGTGGATCACCTGTGATATAGTACAGACAGACAACACCTGTGATCCGTAAGGAGGTCTAGTCTCTGTAGCCCGATCATGATGGATTAAGAGTATCATGTGCTGGTCTAGGGGAGCTGCTCCAGGGGATGCTCTGAGCTCCATTCTCAGCAAACCAGCGATCCAACATGTACGCAGTCAAGGTTCCCACGTGAATAATTTCCATGTGCAGCTCCGCAGTAAAGCCGTATAATGCAAATTATATTATTTAATTCCAGTGTTTCCCAGGATTCTGAGTAGGCCCCATCACATACCCTAAATCCGATGACTAAAAATATGGAAATGTTCCTAGCCCCACTTTAAAATAGGATATTAATTTTTAGAGTCAGAAAATTAATAAATACAGGAATTGGAAATTTGTTTAAGTGCATTACCAAGGACTTTTAAAATATAATGCCTTCCATCAAGAAATATACGGTCATGTTATGGACCCTAGAACAGCGTAACTCTTTCAAATATTTTTTTTCTTCAGTTAACTTTCTGTAAGGCTGTGGGATCCCTCTGGAAGCTCTCAGCATCATGTACAGAGAAATCCCTGCAACCCCGTCTCCATGGTGAAAGGGCTGATGATTGACTTGATGCACATGTTGGCATAGTAATAAGGGCCCGGGAACCACATTTTAGAGACACTCTCAGGGTAGTTAGTGCCTTAACAGGGGAACCTACCCAGTGTCATGCTTCCAAACATGCTGTCTGCACACCTGGAGAGCAGGTCATATTCCAAGGTCTCTGACTTTGGGCTTTCTTCTTCTTCCTCCTGTTTTCCGTACCACTGTGGCATTCATTTTCCACTTTGGGTTCCATTCTGTATTAACACCCTAGGTCTATTTTACTAAATGCAGTCTTTTTGAAAAATCAATATATAATTTTCTCATAGCAAATTTAATAACACTTGAAATATTTTACCGAAATTATATGAGTTAACTATGTCACCAAATGTTTTGGGTATCTGAGAGATCATACTGCATAACTATATAATGTTGACACTTTTATAGCCTCTTTCTAGATCGGGAAATATAAGTAAGATCTCAGGTTAGTAGCATTCCCTGAAAGAATGTCCTGTTCATGGAGCCCACATGCCTGGGACTAATGCTCCACATCAAACACAGTGCTTTCCCAAGTGAAGAGGTTTTTTTGCTATCATTATCTTCCCTAGCACTGACTCCTTTGTTTTTTATTCCTACATTTCACCCAGGTTTATATGACTCCATTGTCCCTAAAGATTTTATTTAAACTATCACAGAGTCATTGGAGAAGTTAATATGTGCACCATGACTTTTT
This sequence comes from Glossophaga mutica, assembly GCA_039655065.1. NCBI lineage: Eukaryota > Metazoa > Chordata > Mammalia > Chiroptera > Phyllostomidae > Glossophaga > Glossophaga mutica. The sequence goes on from CM077308.1 coordinate 145,536,724, forward strand.
CAACTCTTTATAGTTTTACAGAGAAATAGTCTCAAAGATCCCTAATATTTCCATCTGCCTAAATGCCTGGCCAGAGCTGGCAAGTCTTCCTAGAAATTTGGAGCTGATGGTCCTCTGCTGCTCTCCTTCTGGTCTTTTCTGATTGGCACTCACCAGGGTCCTTCTGATCTATGTTTCGTTTGGTACCATAGGCAACTGAGAGAACTAAGGATGCAGGAGACAGGCCCTGCTTTTCCTCCACAAAGCCTTCCCCATGGGGCATCCTGGGAAGTCCTTCTCTCCTGGAACTGTGGCAACAGAGCCAATCTTGAACATCACAGACAACACCACTGTCTTGGCTCCACAGACGGGGGAAAAAAAAAAAGTAGGATGAGAAAATTTCCTAATTGGAAAGAGTCTTGGAGACAACCAGCTTCACTCTGAATATTCGGTTGCCTCCCATTCTCAGGGCACTCAATTTCGCTTGACAGTCTTTGTTTAGGAAAGAGTTTAGAAAGTGGAAGTAAACCCACAAAAATACCCACCGGAAGGCGAGGGTGCAAGACAGGAGAGGGGATGAAAGAGAGATCTCTTGCTAAAGAGGGAAAGCAGTTTATTTTATTGTAACTGTCTGCTTAATTAAATGCATTTCCTGGGCTGTTTTATTCATAAAAGTCAGTGTGTAGGTTAGGGAATAATTGCTCAGAAATTGGCAAGTACTTCCTAAGGCACATTTTTCTTTATGATGTTGCTGGCATTCGTGGTCTACTAGTTCCATCTCCAGACTTAGCCACCGCACCATAAAATTATAGCTTCATCCCAAAGTACCAGCTATCACTCCTGCCAGTAATCTTGGAGCTCAGAGAAAATAGCACAGGTACTCGCATGCATAGAAAGTGCATCCCTCAGTAAATGCAAAATTGATCAGGAAGGCTATTGCTACTGAAATGCACTGAAAATTATTTCATCTGGCCCCCAAATGGGAACTGGGGCTAATGACTTGGTGTGGAGTAGTGCTAGACACACCTGGTTTAATGCCACAGTAACAAATGCCAGACTCCCTATTATTTGTAGCCACTGATGTATGTGATCTATCCAGGAGCATTTTTGTAAGATCTTCTAATGGAGAGTTATACAGGTTAAAGAACAAATTGATCTGCCATGAACAATAACCCCTGTGCAGACGCTTTACAGACTTAGTAATTCTATTAAATAATAAATGGATTTTTACCACTAATCAATGTACTGAGAGTAGATTTGATGGAAAATTCACTGGCCCACAGAGGCCACAGAGAACCACCTCCTTTTCTTTTACCCTGAACAATGGATGGTGTGATATCTGATCAATCTAAAAATTGTTACGGAAAAGGGATCAATTTCATGAGCTGTTTAATGTGGAAAGTGAAATAGATATGAAAGGTGGATTTTTTTTTTTAAGTGCCCTTTCCTAATATTTTCTGTTGAGCCTCTTAACCTGAGGATAGGAGCAGGTTTAGTGAAATGTTTTTCTGATGCCAAGTGATGGCCATTGCCATAGAATTATTAGGGGAGTTTCTTTAACACTCAAGATTCCTCCCACTCACCCTTCACCTATGCATCCAGAGATTCTGAATCTATGGTAAGGACAAGAAATCTATATGTTTTTTAAGATTATTTATTTATTTATTATTAGAAAGAAGGGAAAGGAGGGAGGAAGAAAGGGTGAGAAACATCAATGTGAGAGAAACATTGATTGGTTGCCTCTTGTACTTACCCTGACGGGGGACCAAACCCTCAATCCAGGCATGTGCCCTGACTGGGAATCAAACCTGTGACCTCTTGCTTTGCGGGATGATGCCCAACGCACTGACCCACACCAGTCAGGGCCTGTATATTTGTTTCTAAAGCTCTGCAAAAAATTCTGGTGGCCTGTTGGCTCCGAGGACCCACAGGACAATATCACATCCCTTCCATAAGTCTCATGACTCACAGATTCAGAATCTGATTTCTCAAGATGTCATGAGTCTTGTTTTCACTAGAAATTCATGTAAGTCTTACATGCATAGGTTTTTTCAGGTTGATTTGTGTGCTATGTCACCATTCGCTACAACTGCCCCTGCTGTAGGTCATCTCATTCACTTTCTCTCGTGTGTTAAAATTCTTTGAGTACACTATCAACAGCATTACTCATCAAAATCTTACCTCCCTTCAAATAACTACACAAATTATCTCTTTGGCTTTATTTCCAATAGTTGCCTCTTAGCCCAAACGATTCCCTCTGTAGTTGTGGGGCTTCTGGTTGGATGTGTTAGAGCCTCTCTCTTAAAGGACACCCTGCCCTAAGCTTCAAGGACCCGGCGATTTCCCAGCTTTCCCATAACTGGTGCTTTGGTGTGGGCACCTCCCTCCCTCCCTCTCCTTTTTTACACTGTTACCAGAAATGTTGCAGTATCAAGGTCCATGTGCCTTGGCTTTGGCTTTTTTTTTTTTTTTTTTTTTTTAGGTCATGCCTTTGGAGAAAGTCTATCAGCTCAAATGAGTGGCTTCAATTTCCATTTCAATACGCATGACAAATGCATAGAGACCTCTCACCTTCACTGACAACCCATATTCCATACATAGCCCAGCTTGGCTTGCATGAAATATATCAAGAGCAGCGTTTATTATCTTCTCCCCATAAAATTCTTTAACATTTCATATTATTATGTTAAATATCTCCCAGGTGTAGAGCCTTGGAAAAACCATTTAGTTATATATCTAGCAGTTATAGATAATCGTAAAGAAAAATATCACCATACAAAAGAGATTGGGAAGGGAGCAGGTAGAAAGAGTCCAAGGAAAAAGGCATTGTGGTGGCTGCGATATTGTCTTCAGATTCTTTCTACCTTCATCCCTTTCCCCTGGGTCTCCACAATCCCAGAATGATGCCCAGCAGCTTCCTGAGCCCCACTCCACCCTGACCTTATTGAGTAGGAAGGATTTCAGAAGCACTAGCCCAGCTGTCTGGGCCTCACCTTCACAAGGGGCTTGTCAACCGTCAGATTCTGCCCTTTCTCCAGCTGCAATAATCCAATCAGTCATTGATCAAACACTGTGGCATCTCTATGCACCCTACAGCACAGTGAACTGCTGCATTTCTGCACTCTAAGTCAGGTCTGATGTCCTTTCTGGTGTCTACCTTCCTATCTTGATTTCAGGACTTCAGTTCATCCTAAATGAAGGCACATCTTTCCTGTAATCAGTCCTCTTGGAGGACTGGTGCCTCTCTCAAGTGAGAAAAGGGTTCTGCTGCATGATGCTGTTTGTAGTAGCCCATTGTCCTTAAGAATATAGCGATACCGGAAAGTCTGAGTCCACATCATCCATCTTCATGCTTTCTTGCCCATCCCACCCACTGGTTGACTCAGCTTCCATCGATCACATATTTCCACACTTCCTGAGCGCTGCGTTTTGCTGCTCTGGAAAGGCTCTCATCCACCTGCTCCAGTCTCCCTCATTTCCAACTCCTTGCTCTAGTCCAGTGGGAAGACTGCATTCCAGTCTCGTTCTCATCCAGTCTGTGTCCCCCACCATGATGGGTCAGGCCTGGCCCTCTGACGTAACACCAACTGCTGCTGCTGAGCCCTTGTGATCTCTTTTGCCTTCAACCTCTCACTGCTCCTGTCTGCCTAACACAAAGAAGAGCAAGGAACAGATGTCATTTTATTCATGTCTTTGATCTTTTTACATCTCATTTGCCTCCCATAGTAAATTACTATTTCTCATCATAGACCCCAGATGCTTTCTATTCTCTGTCGCTCTCTCTCGCTCTCCCCCACACACACTGCCTGCTCAGTAACCTAAGAGTCACTTTTCTTAGTGACTGACTGCTCACCGTATCAGGAAAAGGAATGATATTCTTTTTATCCTTTCCCACACCCCAACATGTAAATTTCCAATTCATTACATCATTTTTTTGTAATTCTCTCACCAATTCTCCAGTATAATACTGTAAAAGATAATGTAACATGATAGCAATTGTCCACGTAATTCATTGAGCTGAGACTTCAGTTTTTCATACTTTCATTTAAAAACAGTGTATACATCTAGATATCATTCAGTCATAGACCTTGCCAAAAACCACTCACAGCTGATAAAAATAAAATGAAATATAGTCCTCCATTGATGGCCAATAATTAGATTTTTCTGTTCGTGAAGATCAAGTCAGTTTACAATGATGATGTTTCTCCAGCAGAATGTGTAGGTTACTGCCTCCATCTTGCTATGAGAAGCTGATCGTTGCAGGCAAAAGGAGGCACTCAGAGAGAGCATTTCATGGAATTTCCATTTGTCTTCTCTAACCCGAACCCACAGGCAAGTTTTCAGGAAGGAGAAAAGTTGCAGGAAAGAAATTAAAATTTCAGAAAAGGATGTAGAGATTACAGCCGTTTCTTTCATTTCTTCAGCTTTGACAGGTCTAGACTGAGGGCTGGGGTAGCTGAAGGGCGCCGTGCCAGACGCCCTGGTCGGGACTTGAGGCTCTGCCAGTCCAGGAGACAGCAATTTCTCCACAGCTGCTTCCCTGCCCTCTTCTTCATTCTCTTCTTTTTCTTCTATAACATAAGCTTTATCTCAGAGTTAGATGGATTTTCTTAAAGGTCAAAATGGGTCATGGCAGCCCGAAATCAAAAAGGCCCATTGGCTCTTTATTACAAAATTGTGCCCACATAATTTAATATTTCTTCTGACCATAAGCTCTCTTTCTTGTCTTAGCTCTCACCAAACCTCCTCCACATACATGCTCCCCGTAAACATGAACGAGACAGAAAACTTGATACTTCTTAAACATACCATGTCTTTTCATTTCTCGGTTATTTGTATCCAGTGTATGTTTTGTTTTCTTCTTTCTTTTTTGTCTTTGAGGCTTCAATACATCTGTGCCTGGCAAACTCTACTTTTTCTTTGGGAACCAGCCCAATTATTCCTGCCCTTTTAAAGTTCCTCACCCTCCGAGTTCCCACAGCACAGAGCCCGGACTTATATTTAGCACATGTGGAGGTAGGTGATCTTTGGTCTACATGCCTATCACCCCTAAGCTATGAGCTCCTATTCCTCTTCTTATCCCTGACACCTAGCGTGGGCCTGACGCGTGGTTGGATACGCAGCAAAGGTTTGTGGAACAGCTGGACAAAAGCACGTGCTGCAGGAATCTGAAGGGTGTCGGGTCGGTTCATTAGGCCCTCCCTAGTGAGGTCCAAGTCAGGAGCTTGAATCCCCTACACACGGCTTATGTTGCTCACTCTCATGGCCAAGGGTACACTCAGAAGCCTACCTTTTCATCTAAAAAACTATGTGGGCTGCTTTTTATTGAGAAGTCTGAGAGGCCTTGATGGATCAGCATGAACTCAAGTACAAATTGTGACAAGGAGAATAGCTGAGTCATTCACAAGCGTCTGTTAAGCAAACACCTTCTGCAGGCGCTGGGCTCACTGGGGTGGGAAAGGCACGCAAAGCACCCAGCCGTGTCCTGGCTCTTCTCAGCGTGCAACTGTTGAGGATAGATGGTTTCACCAAAAGATTGCACATTACTGGGGCTCTGAAGATCCAGGCTCTGCTTGTGTGGATTCCATTTGATTCCACTACCAGTCGAGTCTCACTAACTTCCTGAGTATGAATATCAGGAAGTCTGACATCCAAATCAACAAATTCAAAAAGTATTTTGAGCAGTGGGGTAAAAAAACCTTGATAGGTGTATCGCATCAAATGGAGAATACTTTGAAGGCGGATGAAGTTTAAACATGTAAGAATAAACACATTATTTTTTTATAAATAAATTCTGGGGGGGGTTGCATCCCCCCTCATATAGTATGAAAACATGAGGATCGATTACCCAATTTAATGTAAAGTTACAATTCAATATTAGACATGGAATAGAAATGTGAGATATAAAAATCAGCATTGATTCATTAGCTATTGTCTTCTTTTAGCTATGTTCAAGAAAGTGTCTGATATCCTGCCTTTTAGAATGTTTTATATGGATGCATGCAGAGAGATTGATTTGCCATTGGCTATTGTGGCTATGGAGGAAGGTGGGGAAGAAAGGAAAAGAGAGAGAATATGAAATTACAAACTTAAGAAAGCCAGCTGTATTTCTTGGTGTTCTATTTTTAAGCTGGCCTCTTTCAGATAGAGATACTTTTGGCATCTTTTAGCTGCTGTCCTGTAACATTCTAGGAATGAAATCTCTTCCTTGTTTTCCAGGGTAACTTTTCACTTTGAACCACGAATCTTGACAGAGTTGTTAAGACCAAAGATATCTCTGCAAAGAGTCTAGTGACAACCCAGGAATGTTTAAAATGTTCAAGATGAAAGGAGCACTTGAAATGGATGGAAAACCAATAGTTCCTTTGAAATTCAACAGTATCGATTTCACTTAATTCCAAATTCTTCCAAAGGGCAGTGGCAAATTGAGGATTTATCAGAAGTTCCTGAAACTGAACCAAGATGATTATATGTTCAGTTCATAGAAAAATGCTCAATGTCACAGAGTGCTCTTAACATAATCCTTAGCTTTGAAGAATTTGTTAAAATAGCTTTTTCTAGAGCATTTGACCGTTTCCACTACCTTTAAGGAGCATAGTGAAGATCTCAGATTACAGACAAATATGTAGCCCTACCAAACGATGGCATCAGTTTTGAGATGATGACAATTCTCTGTCATTTTGCTAAAAAGGGCTTCTATTGTGGAACTTGCACAATGCTACTATTATGAAATTAAAAAATCTAGACTAAGATCTATTTTGGTGTATTTCAACATGGTGCCCAATGCTTTATTTTTCACAAAATTAGCAAATTGTCTCAGCGTGCACTTTTAGGTGACAAAACCCAGGATCCTTATTACTTTCCCATCCTTAAGACTGAAGTGTATTGACTGCAGAGGAGTGAGGCAATGGTAAGGTATGAATTTTATAAATCACAAAATTATAATCACTTTTCAGTACATCCATATCATTTTCTCTTAGTAAACTTTACTCATGTGATTTTCCCATTAGCCTGCCATAATGGAATACAGCTTTGGGGGATACTGGAACACCCAGTATATTACCTATTGGAACAATAGTTCTAGGGGCCAACTAGCATGTCTTCTAGGATAGGAAGATAAATCATAGGTTTTTCTTTTGAGACTAAAGCTGATAGTTGATTGCTAAAAGGAGAGAAACCAGAAAAGAGTTACATTGGTTTCTCTTTCACATTGGGGAAAAAAATGAATTAATTGCCACTCAGTTTCAAAAGTAAACAGAGGAAAATAAAATAGGGCAAGGTTTTATTGGAAACCCCCACTCCAGTGCTCTGTAAAACGCCCCTGCTTTCCCTGGAGAGCAGCAGGATTGTAAGCCGCTCCTGCCTCTTGCCCTGCTTGAAGCAATGATTTCAATTACCACTTGATAATGCAAAGAGATCAGTGCACAGATGACAAGGCCTCCTGGAGAATTACTGTGGTTTAGCTACTTTAGCAACTCTCAACTTTGGAGTTCATTTAAAGTACAGAATAGCACCATCCGGGCTTGTCAGGCTCTGCTTCATAGCCGGAGCTCCAGGAAAAGTATGGCTTCCATCCCCTCTGTGTATCTAGCTAATGTGGGGAAGGGAACCTGGCAGAGCTGGGACTGGGAAGCTGAACAGTAGCCTTACACCCCTTGCTTCACTGAGTTTAAGGTTCTATCCCATTATGTGGGATGGGATCCAAGTTACGTACGAGAGTAAACTAGAGTATTATCCGTTACTCCATCAATTATTTCCTGACCCTCCCCCACCCCTTTCACCATCTGCCAATTACCCCTTTTAGTGACTAGGCCAACAGGTTAGGAATAACTACAATGTAAGCCACTGCTTTTCAACTAATCATAACTGTTTCTAACAGTTTATAGTTCCGGTCCTTTGCAAAATTATTTTGCATGCATTACATCACTTGATCTTTGAAACAATCCCTGAAGTTTTATTTTCCACACTTGATGAATGATGACACCCATTATTAGATTCCAGCAACACTGTGAACCTCAAAGTCACTGTGCAACGAAGTTCATTATCCCCATTTGATAGATGGTAACATCGACGTTTGGAAAGGTGCCAGAATGGGCCCAAATGTCTCAGCTAGACAGTGGCAGAGCCACGTTATGAACTCAAATCATCTGAGTCCCAGGTTGGGGCTGCCAGCACCTCCGCAAAGGGAGCAGCAGGGTAAGTCATCATTTATTTTCTTTTCTGTGGCCATCTATCTGAGCATGGAGCCTAGAATGAATTCCCAAGCGAATCCATGACCAAAGTTTCTCACCAGCAGTCTAAAAATGGTGTGGAAATGTTATTAGAATTAATACAAATAACAGCCTGTCCTGTCCTATTTGGAATGTTAATTAGACAGGGGAGTTGATTCGGGTCACTTACGGACACTGCCAACCATTCATGCGTGGGTCTTCTCTGACTGCCCTTTTCCTTCCCTGACTCCAAATCACCAAGCGACTCACCAAATCAATTTTTGAAGAGAAGGAGCTTCCAATGGTCCAGGAATTTAAACCAAGTGTAGAAAGGCAACCCATAGCAAGCATAGCTTTCCTCGCAGGTGAACATGAATCCATGGCAACAAGGGTGCTGGGTAATACCCAAGGTGATGGATGGGAAGAGAGCTGGTGATGGCCAGGGCAGCAGGCACAACTTACAATTATAGTCCTTGCCTTTTTAGATAAATTCTGTGAAGGAAATGCTGTTTCTGACATTTGCCATAAAACTTCATACTTTGGGGAAAAGAAACCAGCCAAGGAGGCCAGGCCAGAAGTAACGGCTGCCAGAAATGCTTAGCGTGTCCAAGCCCAGCATCAGCAGCCCCTGCCCCTGTAGCAGACAGAGAGCTTTCTTAGGGGACCTGAGGGAAGGGAGGGACCGAGTGCAATTGGAGCTGACAGACACAGCGGTGGCACTTGGCTTTGATGTCAAGTGTTCTGTCTGGCAGTACCAGCAAAATTTGAAACTCTATATTGAAACCCCTGAACATTTTAACAACCTTTTCTCACCCAAAGAACAGCCTTTCTAAAGACTACATTTTATCCTAATTCTTGTTTTTTTTAAATAACAGCTTTATTAAAATATAATTAACATGCAATAAACAGACAGATGTATTATAGAATTGTACAGTGAAACCTATGTAATTTATTAACTAATGACACCCCAATAAATCCAATAAATAAGGAAAAAAGATATAATCAACATGTCATACAATTTGTCTATTGAAAACATGCAATCCAGCAGGTTTTAGTGTATTCTCAGAATTGTGCAACCATCACTACAATCAGTTTTAGAATATTTTATTGCCCCAAATGAAACCCCATTACCCACTGGTACTCACCACTATGTACTCCCCAACCCCCAGCTCTAGGCAGCCAATGATCTGTTTTCTGTCTCTCTTGATTTGCCTCTTCTGGACTTCCCATATAGTAGAATCATGCAATATGTGAAACTTTGTGTCTTGCTTCTTGCACTTACCATTGTTTTCAAGGTCTATCCATGTCACAGTGTCAAAGAGGAAAAGTAATTTCCCCTCTACCCTTCCAATTTCTTAGTTTAGATGATGTACTAAAAACAGGTTAACGAGAGAAAAACAAAATACCTCATGTGTGCATGGGAGATACTTGGGGAAAGTGTGTCATTCTCTGAGGTGGCTTAAATATCACCTTGACAGGGCGAGGGGCTGGGGGGTGTGGCTTCTTAGGGAAAAGTAATGATTCAGGAGAAAGATGAATGGACGCATAGAAGAATGATGGGAGATATGACAGCTTGTGTCCTTGTTTTTGTCTGGATCTGGTGTTGACCTCTAGTCTCTTCTCTTGTGATAAGAGTCGATCTTCCCTGGCTGCTGAGACTCCCAGGAGGGGATTTATGACAATTGAGTTCCTTTTGGAGGATCTGTCTTTACGCAGATAAGAGGAAATACAGGGAAAGCCTCTCGATGCATTTGCTGTTTTTCAAGTGCCTACAGTTCAAAATAGTCAGTATACTGAGGTGGCATATTCTGGGGTAGCATGTACCCGAATCTCATTTTTTGTGATGGAATAATATTCTGTCATATGGATAGATCACATTTTGCTTATCTCTTCATCAGTCGATGGACATTTAGGTGGTTTCCCCTTTTTGGCTGTTAGGAATATTCATGTACAAGTTTTCTTATACATGATATCTCATGTACAAGACCTATTTTTATATTTCTTGGGTACATACTTAGAAGTGGAATTGCTGGGTCATATTGTAAATCTATTTTTTAACTTTTGAGAAACTGCTAGATTTTTTCAAAGCTGCCGCACCATTTGCATTCCCACCAGCAATGCGGGAGAGTTCTTTCTAATCCCCCTCTACATTCTCTGTCTCACTTGGTATCTTTCTGACGATAGCTATCCCAGTGGATGTGGATTTGACTTGCATTTCCCTGATGACAAATGATGTTGAGCATCTTTACATGTACTTGTTGGCCATTTATTTATCTTTCCTGGAAAGGTGTCTATTCTTTGCCCATATTTAAGTTTAGTTATTTGTCTTTTTGCATCATTGGAGTTTATCCTGATGCTTTTAACATCAGGGCTACTGGGGATTAAATTTAAACTTGCCTTATCTAATGACATCACTCTGTGTTCAGAGAAGTTGCCAGATCTTCTTTCTTCATATGTGGTCCATCCTGAATCACTTCTCTCTTGAGTCTGAGTGTGCTGGCTTACTTGTGAAAAGTTCCCAGTCCCACCAACATGACCTTTCACTGGTATGGCTCAGAGGCTCTCTGGGTGTGTGTGAGGAGGGATGGGACTGTTATGAGGCAATGAGGCATTACTGTCTTCTGTGGCAGTTGAAACCCTTAGTTTTTTCGGTCTCCAAATAGAACCAGAGTCCCTTTCACTTCGTTAAGAAGAAAATCACCCTGCATGAGTGTAAACTCCATTGCCTGAATGCTAAAGTGTTTTCTCACTTATACTATTAACGTTGCCTACAGAGGCCAGCATTTCCTAAGAGGCGACAACAACAACTTCAGGTACTCTACACTATCCAGAGAAGAGCATCGGCGAAGGACAAAATGTTTCGCCCATGTTTCAACCTGGATTGCTAGTTTGATCTAAAATTTAGTTGTGACTCTGATTTCCTCACATTCTACCTATTCTTTATTTAATACATTCTTTTAACCATCGAGCCATGTATTCTGGCTCTCCATTAGCCAGTTTCCTGGCTCCATATTAGAATCCCCTGAAAAACTTTTAAAAACTATATCCATGTTGGGGCCCCACAATGCAAAAGTTTGATTTCACTGATCTGGAGGAGGCCCAGCCCAGGCATTTAAAGTTTTCAAAGCTCCATGCATGCTTCTAAGATGTAGACAGTTCCAAAACATAAGCCAACTATCACCGGACTCTGAATTCATTATCTGAATTAATAGCAAAAGCCACTGTCCTCTCCGGATCAGTGCTTCTCAAACTTTAACATGCATAGGCATCACCTGGTGATCTTCTGAAAATGCAGATCTAATTTGGTGGGTGTGGAGTGGCCCTGGGAGTCCAGAATCCTAATGAGCCACCTCTGAGACCCTGGCTACTGGCTGGTAGCTCAAAGTCCTCAGAGCTGGTGAGCCTCTACACATCCATGGCACTTTTCAATTAATCCTAATAGGACCTTTATCTCTTCAAGAACTTAACTCATCAAGACAGCTATCATGGAATCTATTATGTGCTGTACTTCTTTTAAAAAGAGAATTGATAATCTATCATTGACCATCTAGGCAGTCTTTGTTAACATAAATCTAGAACAATAAACTTCTATATTAATTTAAAATAATGATCCAGCTCCTTTAAAATGGTCATAAAAATACTGCACAACTGAATAAATACGGGACCTTGTGGGTCACGTAATGAAAAGATCTTGGTCTTTGGAGCCACCCGCAGGGCTCTCGCTTTGCCATCTTGGAAATGACTTAACTTCTCAGAGTCACTGTGTCCTCAGTTTTAAGTAGTACAAGGTATTTTTCTAGGGGTGTTAGGAAGACAAGTGAAATAAGACATGCGAAGTGCCCGCCAGCCCAATGACCTCTGAGTGGCCTAAAGAGAAGTTGAATCTTAGATATGGCAATGGCTTTTTAAAATTTTATTTTATTTTACTTCTAAGTATGTGAAATCCTCACTAAAATCTTTTGCATGAGGATTTAGAAAGATTCTTCCCTGCTTAATCCTCCAACTCATCTCCAATTCATCTTTTTCTCACTTCTGGAGATGTGAAGGGCAATCTTGGGGAAAAGAAATTACAAAAGGACAAATCGAAGGTGAAAGTGAAAAAAAAAAAAGACTGTGATACAACGTTGGCTTAATGATGAGAGACTAGAACATATTTTGAAGAGATTTTTTTTTTTAGTTTCCTCTGATAAAGCCTTCCCTTCCTTTCTCACCATTTGCCTGAGTCGCCACCTGAGGTAAGAACTCCTTGTTAGAGTGTCTGAGGGTGTTCAGGTCCTTTGAGACCCATCGGGTGAGAGAGACTGATAAGCAAAGGACAGATGTTGGTTTTCTGTCATCAAAGGAAAGACACTGCAAAACTCAAAAGGAACAACCCGTGTGTTTCCACTAAATGAATTGATCTTTCTTAACCAAATTATTTTTTTTTAATCTCTCTCTAAAGTTGAACAGTGTAGGATAAAAACTATGTTTTCTGGAAGCTAGCAAATCAGGATACATTAAGTAATTTCTCAACATGGCCAACATTTTTATGGAAATACCTTTTAGTTCCATTTCTGGGGTGGGGGGGAAGCAAGTGAGAAATTCTCCTTACTTTCTTCATAATAATTATGAAAAAATTCTGTTCTTTATCAGCATGATAGCAGCACAGGAGTTGCCACTGGATGGAGGGCTATGTCTGTGTAACTAGTCTTGTTTTGGTTAGCCTTTCAATTTACGGGAATATTGACAGTTAATCTGGCTATTTCCCATTGGCAAACAGGACGAAAGTCCAGACACGTGACCCTGTGCTTGCGGGCAGGACCCCTTGTGACGGTGCAGAAGCCCCGTGAACACGGGATCGGAGTGTGGCGATGGGGCAAACCGGAGGATGCGCGAGGCCCCTCGGCCCCAGAGATTCTGTTTCTACCGCAGCGCTGGGAGGGGCAGAGGTGGGCTTGTGCTGATTATCAGGCCAGTGTAGCAGGAGTCTGCACCACATCAGCCTCCCCCCAGGCGACATCCCTGGTGGTGGAAGTGCTAACAGTTTCTTCTGTGCATGAGGCTTGGAAAGTGAGCAAAAGACATCCCTTTAAAAATTGCTTGACAATTTTACCTTTGCTACCTTTGCTAAGGGGAGAAATAGTTCTGTTCTGAAGCAGAAAGGAGGCATGACCAGTCCCTTTTGATGTTTGCCTCTTCTCTTGACCCAGAGGGCTAATTCATAGGGCTTGACTTCATCCTGCCTCTTGCAGTGGATTGACATATCCTTTAATGAGCCTTTGCAATGAATAGCTTCACTGCCCAAGTAGAGCAAAATCAATATAAAATGTAATGATTCCTTCTGTCAGGGGCACTACTGATTGTATAACTAATGATTTTGAAATGATATGCCATTATGCAAATCCCATCTATTTTTGGTAACTCTGCCAGCACCCACAGAGGGACTGTTTTCTTTTTCTTCATCCTTGATTTTCTAGCATGTCCTTTAATGCATGTTATCACATGCCGAAATGATGTTTAAGAATTGTGACCCTTGTGAATAGTGATACTCTAATGATACATTTGAAGTGCTTATTTTATTATACAAACTGTGCAGAGCCCTGTATTTCTCACGCTCTTAAGCTACTCAGAGTAGAGAAAATCAGGCTCTTACAGTGATGGAGGATTAAATTCATCAAAGAAAAGAAACAATATGTTTTTTGGTTGTTCTCATTTATCTGTGAAAATGTGGTCATATTGCCCGTGAGCATGACGCTGGCGGCCGTTCTTAAACACTGGTCCCATTAAGCACAACTACCCCAGCCATCTCCACTGTGCTTTCTGTATTTCTACAATCTAATAACATATGTGATGAGAGGCAGGATGGGTTGGGAGTGCAAGATGAAGAAACGTAAATCAAATATTTTTAATTCACGATCGTGGACATTAAACTGCATGGCATGTTGCAATGCTTTTGCTCACATGAAGTGCTTTGCTTTGATAATGAACCTGGGACTGCCAGGTCCAGGTAATGGTAGTGTGGCCCTCCTACTGCCCACCAGTACTTCCCCACACACAGTCGTATTGACAGTCTAGTTTAATGATTACAAGGCGATGGGATGGAAATTAATACCTCACATACATAAGTTTGATGACATAGAGGGGAGACAATTAGCAGGTTTTTCTTGACTAAATCGTATCTCACTTATAACATCAAATTCAGTTCTGAAACAAAGACCACACCTATTATTTCTTACGTCATCTTGTCCTGTCCCTAATGTTTTGTGTTTTGGAGATACTGAGGAATGATCCTGGTTAGGTCAGGGCAGGCTGGGTTGTCTTTGTGTGTGTGTGTGCACGGGCACGCGTTTCCCTGTGTATTTATTAAACAGCAAAGCCCCTAATTTTCACAATCGCTATGCATTCCCACATCCTTGTTATACTTTTTATTGTATTTTCTCATTACCATTTTAACCTCCTATGCTACCTCCACCCACCCTATTCCCCACCCCCCTGCACCCACTGCATTGTCTGTGTCCATGAGTTCTTTTTCTTAATGTAGCTTATACACTAAATAAATAGATGAATTTAAGAAAATTGTTCTGAAAGTCTGACTGGAACTGTTCGCTTATACATTGGCCTTTGTCACATTGTTGGTAAATATCTAACTACTCTAAATCACAATTATTGCCTTAGTCATTTACAGCTGCTCACCTAGCTTTGGTATTTCAGTCTTCGAGGACAGAACTGAGAAAGGAAAGGCACTGTCATGAGCTCCAGCTCCATAATAGAGAAAAACTGAGATGCGAGCATCATGCAGAGATGTTCTGTAGCTGAGGAGCAGAGAGGGGGTCATGGGTTCCAAAGGACCAGAACCAGCCACTTGGTCCCACATCTGCAATGCTGACCAGGAAAGCAGGACTAAAGCATCTAGCATCGGGGACTGAGAACCTCCGAAAATTTAAAGCAACTCCTACCTATAGCCCTATAGCTTCCTTCATACTAGGATGCTCTTTGGCATGCATAGGTCTAAATGAAACTTGTTTATATTTGAATTCCCAAAGTTAAAATACATGTGTGCGCATACATGTGCGTCAGTTTCCTTCCAGAAAACCTAGAAAATTCCACCAAAATTAAATAATATTTACACCATTAAAACTGTACGTCTATATAAACTCATTTCAGAAATTTTAGTCAGAAATCATTAAAACTGTGCGTCTATATAAACTCATTTCAGAAATTTTAGTCAGAAATGTTTTTGGCCAATGTTACTAAAAATATATATATTTTCCAAGAAATGAGTGTTTAGGAGCTCTGAGTAAGCTGCAATACATGAAGAGATTAAGCAGTTATTAATTGGAAAATAACATTGGATTTATTTTCAGAGCCATCAAGGCTTATGGGAAGTTGAGATTTGCATAATATTTGCATTTGTCCCACCTGCCTGTCAGTCACTCACAACCAAAAGATTGTACGGCAGGAAGTGCCAAAGAATGGGTTACAGAAAGAATTCTTAACAAAATGCCTTTGCGTATCAATAGAGTGTGACAAAATACATTTTACACGTCTTTCAAAGTTGAAACTTGACTTTGGGAGGGATGAAAATAACTGAGACATCATAACTCCTCACCCCTTACTTTTCGAGACAGCTATTGGGAGGCGTCCTTCCATCTTTAGAAAGACAGACAAAGCGCGAACGACTTCCTCTCGTGATCTAGGTGGGAAGTCTGACCTGAATAAGAGTTTAATTCTGGCACGTTGGGTGGCGTAACATAAAGGACTTTGTATCTTCTTTTGTGGTGCTTTAATACATTTATTATTTTAATAAAATCGTACGTTAACAATATTACATTTGGAAATACAATAAAGCACAATGAAGACAAAAATAATCCATAAGCCTAATGCCCAGAGATGACCTCTGTTAATATTTTGATGTGATTTATTGATTTGTTTTAAAGGAGTGATTTCCAGGGCACAGCCCAGACAATCCTATAGTTACGGCATTTACTGAACACATACTTTTTTTTCCTTACTACTGTGGTCTGTGTTCTTCTGCTCTTCCTTTTTATGATGATGATAAACCTGTTAGTACTGAGTACTGTGTTTTGCCTGAAATAAGTCTGTGGCCCTGGGCAGGGGCACTGTGCCTTGGGTGACCTCTCCCATCTTTCAAACCTATTCCATGCTCATTCTTGAAGGAAAAATTCACAGTACAGAAGTTTCTCAGTTGCTCTTTGTATGGAAGTGCAGCTCATTAACCTTACTTTCCTCTTCTTTATGTTCCTTCTCTTCTCTTTCCTCTTCCCCTTGTTCGTCAATTTCTATTCTTCTCTGTTTCAGCAAAACAATATCAGTCAAGGTAATTGATGATGAGGAGTATGAGAAAAACAAGACCTTCTTCCTTGAGATTGGAGAGCCCCGCCTGGTGGAGATGAGTGAGAAGAAAGGTGGGGGAGCTGCTCTGGGGCCGAGCCCAGCAGCTTCTGCTGGCCTGCGGCACCCCGGATGCCTGCACTCTTCAAACGTGATTTCAGCACACATATCCCTCCGCCTATGTAACAGGGCATAGATCTCACCGGGGGCCACGGTGGGCCCGGCCTGTAGCTCCACTGGCCGGTTTTGGCCACTCCGCACATTACGGGTCTGAGCTATTAATCTCCAATGCAGTCCATCAAGCCTCCATTTCTGGGAAAGTTGGTGCAGATGCTTGTTGTGCAACAATGAAACCACCTTTCTGATTTCTCTTCCTAATTTGGGGTACCTTCTGACTGCTCATCAGAGCAGGAAGAACTTGTGAATGTGATAATTAGCAAAGCAAACTTATTGCTGGCCAGCTGAGAGCACCCAAGATGCCCTTTTACATACTTCGGGAGGTCCATGTGTTGCCAGCTCTCCCTCCATAACATCACAGTAACATTCGGCTTGGTGAACACCCAGCATGAGCGTGTGACTCCAACCATTTGTTTTGCCTTTGTCTTGTGTTCCCACAGGAAGATCATTACCATTAGAATATTTGACCGTGAGGAATATGAGAAAGAGTGCAGTTTCTCCCTTGTGCTTGAGGAACCAAAATGGATAAGAAGAGGAATGAAAGGTGTGAGAGTATACAAAGACATACCAGCGAGAAATTGTACTCTTCTCTCTCCGTGTCTCCCTACTCTCACACTTAACTCTCTCCTCTTCCTCGGCTTCCAAGTACTATCCTTCATTTCCTCTGAAGCTTTAGCAGTTTCATGGCCCTTCCCTGACTCACAAGTGCACCAGGCTCTGCCCATTTTCTCCAGGAAATGCCAACTAACCTTGATTGAAACCAGATTTAGTAAATGCTGGAAGAGATTTCTGGAACTCAGAAATGATGCTATAAAAGAATGATTTATGCATTTAGTTTCTCACTAGTTCAGTGATCATTCCTGAATTTGGTTCCAACTGTTAAATCTCCCCCAAAATATCAATGATAAAGACCACTTCATTCCTGTTAGCAGTGGCAGATGAGTTCAAGGACAACTAGTAAGAAATTTCAAAAGAATTAAATAATTAGGTGTTTTCAGAGGACCCAGGTTTCAAAAAAATATTTAATAAGAACAAAGATCCTGAAAGAGTACTGGTATCAATATTCTAGTGTTCATTTGGACACATTGGTTATATAATCAAATATGACATTTAAAAGGGACCATAAGTATGAACGCATAGTCAATTTTCTTAAGAAGGCTATGGTCCTTCAGTTAGAATGTAGTCCTTGCTTAAGGCCTAATTAGTCTTATGCACAGAACCTTTCCTTATAGAATTCACAAATTCTTAGCATGTATAATGAAAAGAAAACAAACTAGCTGTATTCTCATAACTAGGCTTTTTTGGTTGATTTGTACTTATAGTTGTAGAATTATTTGAATAACGAAGACAATTTTTTGTTCTCTTTGACTATATTGTATGTGGCTGATATTTGATAAGGAAGGGTAAGAATTTTCTATCAGCTTTAAAGAAAATTTTTTATTCTGAGTTATTACGACTTCCTATGATTATCCTGTATAGTGGCCCTTTTAAAAGAAATCCTACTCATTTAATTATTTGCACAAAATAAACATACTACATACTAATAGCTCTTACTAATTGCATAGAAATAATTGATGATTAGATGGACCACTTTGCAAGAAATTTAAACTTTTACATGTAAAAAAAATCAAATATATAGGGCTAATTTCTATACAGACCGAGCGTTTGGGGGAATTGAACTAATCCCACATTTATAAGAACTCAATGGCCACAAAGTCCACCAGAAAAACAAGTCAGGAACATAATTTCTTTATCACCCTCAAAATGGTAACAGGCACCTTTGGAAATGATGGACAATGGAACACTGACGACCTATTCTAATTCAGCCTATTTCATATGCTCCATAGACCGGGGGGCAGAAGGAAAAGGAACTTGAGAAAATTGTGCTGAGTTCTTACAAAGATGGGATCAACAATGCTTCATTAACATACAAGGAAAAGCACTTAACTTCTAAATGAATTCCTCCTAAGCACTGTCTTTTATCTAAAAGGAGAGCGTCTTGGATACAGCCCTCTCAATTGTCATTTTAATAAAATATGCCCTCATGTAAGAGGGAATTAAAATTCCTTGATAGCACTATCCAGTTTTGCACCAGCCAAGTGGATTCTTATCACTATAAATAAAATTACTGACTTGTTTCAGAAAGTGTCCTCTAATGCCACCACTATTAGAGCGAAAATTGGGCCTGAGAAAGTCATTGTAATCTTCCTATCTACAACTCCTGAGGTCCTTTATTTGATACATTCAGTCAGGTAGCTTTCACCAACATAAAGTGCTGCACAGTGTAGTCTGAGTTCAAAGCACAGGACCTGAAAGAGGAATTGTGTACCCCCGCCCCCACCACCATGCCTCATCAGTTTCCATGGAACTCTGCGTCCACAGAAGCATTCTGGTTGTCCAGTTATAACGTGCAGAAGTCATAGATAAGGACAGACAAATAAGCACTAATTCCTGGGACTCGAGCTGAGGATTAAAAACAAAAAACAAAAAAGCATCCCTTGATGGCCAAAATATAATGCCAATGGAACCTACAGAGAGAGACCTTTACCTTATCCAAAGTGTCCTTCCAGAAAGGGTAGCCAAAATAAAATTTCACGAGAAGTTTTATCTGTTTTTATTGAATGAAAGATAAATCATCCAGGAGCTCAGGTATTATAAGACTTCCATTTATGTTGAATTAACTAACTCCCAAGCAATATCTCATGGAAACACCCACTCAAATACAGTTTAGGATTAACTCTATAAGATGTTTCTACTATATTTTGTAAACTGGGTATATATACTATGTGTCAACATATATAGTAGAAATTTTCACTATACAGAAATATATATATGTATACACATATATGTGTGTGTGTGTGTATATATATGGCACATTTTTGGAAATTAGTGTTGGGATTATTTATCTGGAAATACTCCCAATGCCCCAGCTCTATGGGCTGCACCAGTATCTCATCAGTGGTTCCCTACCACTGCGTGCAGATCTGCCTGGATTTCTTTCTGCTGATATTCCTCTTACTTTCATTATTCATCTGGTCTCTTATTCTGTGTTTGTCTTTGTCTGTTTCCTTCACAGCCCTGTTATTGAATGAGCTTGGTAAGCATTTCATTTCTTGCATTTCCTTTCCATTTTTCTAGGTTAATTTCCATTTCTGTCCAGTGATACAATAGCTCTCTGACTTTTATTTCTATTGATTTACTAGCAAGATTATTATTTAGGGCCATTGGCCTCATTTTTGTTAAGGTCAGATAGTTTATATTCCAGTTTTAGTTTAGTATAACCTTTTTTAAAAATTCTGATTTCTTGGATATGCACAGAATTAAATTTGTGCACCAAATCCCATAATTTAAAAAAAAAATAATGATTATGTCGTGAACCCATGCTTTTAAATTTTTCTTAATTGTAAATATAAGTTGGCAAGTTTTTACCCCTCACATGGGTTGTCAGGCAGTCTGATGTCACTGGTGTTTGTTATTTAGAGTGCGAGTTAAATAAATTGTAACATTTCTTTTTTTTTCTTTTCTAGGTGGCTTCACAATAACAGGTATGAATTTTTAAAGTCTGATGACATCAAATTTTACTTTTTACTGTCTGTTCTCACCATCTTTTGTATAAATTTTTTAAAAAATCATTTCTCATTTTTATTTGCTTTTAATGAAGGAAAATGCCTGTATGGTAAGAAATATTTTTAATGTCCTTTATTGTTTTCAAATACCCTTAAAAACCAACCAAAACCACATCTTATGTAACCTGTGTTAACATTTAGATGTAGCTCCTGGTGTGTTCTTGCTAGTTTCACACAATTTAACATTTTGCACATTAATAATGTGTGTGTGTTGTGTTTCTTTATACACAAATTTATATGGAGAACCTGTAATTGTTCACATTTTGACACTGGCCACTTTACAAATGTTCACATAGCCCTGGTGATGTACAATGTACCCTGCTAGATGTTTCAGAAAGTACCAGAATAAATAAGACAAATGCTGGCCTCAAGGAAACATAGGAGGTGACATCCAAGGTTCCTCCGTGGATGACACTCGGGACACTAAGAGTGCATAATACCCTGCTGGGAGGAGACAGAAGTCCTTCCCCATCGTCCCACCTCCCCAGTGTGAACAAACCCTCTTTTGGGAACTTACGTTTTAGCATTACTAACACTTACAGATTAATGAGTAATATTTCTGCCAATTGAAGGGTACTACGAAATGCTCTATGAAAACTCAAATGCCCGTCAGAAAGGTTAAAGCCCTTAAATTCAGAACGCGGTGCTCAGCCTGTGTTGAAGGCGTCGTTGAGCACAACTCTAAAGCTATTTTCTTGTGAACAGAAGGAAGGCATTTCCTTACAACCTTCTCTCTTAATATTTTCTCACCCTTTCGAAATCGTCTCTGCAGATTTAGAGTGGGAGATAGATAGCACACGTCCAATATACTGTGCAGATATCTGACTTCAGAAACAAGGAACTAGAATAGTGAGAGCTGAACACAAAAGTTAAAAAGGAAATATTTCCAACTATTCTAATTTTGAAAATGCTGTGTGTGGTGGGAGTTGGGGTGAGCTTAAACCACTGTTCATATAAACACAGGATCAAGTAGTTCTGACCTGATTCTGTCCAAAGTGGAATTTTCTGCAAATGAGAAATTTCACACAGGCTCTTACTCCCCACTGCCTTGCTCCAGACAAAACGTTTAATGACAAAGTGACTCATGGACTCTCAGAGACACAGACATTGAAAAGGATGGAAATGTTGAACAGGACAAGCCCTGGTGGAGGATTTCTTAAATCGGACTCATCTGAAGCTCTCTCCCCCAGGCCATGTCTCCCCAGTTTTGCCCTGTTTTTAAATCCAAATGTAGAGATTTCCATTTATTTTTAATTTTTTAAATCTTTTTTTCTCTCATCTGTCATTTTAACTCATTGAAGTCTTCTTGGAAATATTCTGATTCTGGGATCCAGTAAGTTAGTTGTCCTTGTGAAATTTGAGGAAGGTAGAATTTTGGCAAGTTGAGCTTCATGGCTTCCTTGAAGTATTCTTTTTAAAAAGTCTACCATTGTACAAGTAATACAGTATCTGGCAGCACCTTCAGCCCTATACAGCCTGGTAAGGAGACCTTAAGTAAACATCTCTGGCTGTAGAATGCCTTGTTAAAATGCATTGAGGTGTTTGGATATCTTCCTATTTTCTTTATCACTGAGTATGTCAGGATTTTGCTTTTAGGCCCATCCTTCCACATCACTGGAAACCTCATCTCTTTTAGTTTCTAGGTAATTGGATCCCGGTATTCTTTTCTCAGAAATTGTTCCTATAAATTTCTAGAATATCTGTCCAGGAATGCCCAATGTTTGCTGCCCTGGACGTATCTTGCATCCAAGAGGACGGAATCACTTCTAAAGATGTCTGTCAATTCATGTACTTCATCAAGTCTGAAACTTTCATCTAAAAAGTAGTTTTTGTGTTGACATTATCTCTTCCCAAGACTTGATACTGTTAGAACAAGAGAAAGTTCCAGAACTGTCTGGGAATCTCTACATTGGCCTCTCTCTTTGCATGGCCTTTCTTCTCCTGAAGGAGTCGGAATGCCTGGGATCCGCTTTCTGTAGATGCTACCAAGGAAAATTCTGGAACTTTGGGACTTACAGCTGCTTTTGACTATGTAGACCTAAGAGCTTTTCGCTGAAGTCAGTTTGGAGCTTTGAAGTCAAGGCTTTGAAGTGCAGGGGTAGTAGAGAGGAATGAATCTAGTCTTTGGATTTTTCCAATAGCTTTTATGTTGTCCTGTGCAGCTGAGTGTGAAAAATCTAAAACTGAAGCAGGGTACATGGAGATTGAAATATAGGTACTGGGCTGTGGACCAAACCATTTTTTCAGAGATCTCATTAGTGGTAGCCATTAAGTTCTGGAGGTAATTTTGGAATTTGTAAATCTTTACCTGTTGTTCCTAGACCTTGTCTCATTGAAAGGCTCTTCATTGGACCTATGACCTGATTCCCCTTTGACCCTCCAGACATCCAACATGATAACCCCCTATACACTACAGCTCATTAGAGTTTGTAAAACATTTCTTATTCCATAAGGTTGAGGATTAAATGATACAGTAAATAAGATGTTACTGTTCTCCCTTAAAGGAGAGGAAGTGAGGGTGCAAAGATATTGATGAATCTTCCCATATCACCCATCATGACTCAGAGTCTGGCCTTCGGACTTCAAGTCCAAGGCCATGTGATGACTGTTCCAATCCATGCACTTCTATTTCCTTTCTCTGAACTGCTTCATTCTATCCTGCATTACTCCTTTTCAATTCAAAGCCTTCATTCTATCCTGCATTACTCCTTTTCAATTCAAAGCCAACTATCTCATGAATACCATCAGTGTGAATGCCAGTCAAATGAGAAGCCAGGGGACCCCAAAGGGGGGAAACTACAGCACATTAATTTGGATATTTTCAATATAATTAAGTGTTTTGGCTCAGTTTGGAGAGGAGAGAGGCATGTTTGACTCCCCAAATAGGCAGCTGTAGTGTTCCCTAATTATATAAAAGCATGTAACAGTCAATATACCTCTTTAATTTTCTTTAACTTAACTGATTTTAGAGAGAGAGAGAGGATGGGAGAGAGAGAGAAATATTGATTTGTTTTTCCACTTATTTATGATTTCATTGGTTGATTCTTGTATGTTCCCTGACTGGGGATTGAACTCATAACCTTGGCATGCTACATTGACACTCTAACCTACGTACCAAAGCGACGAAAGTGGTTTGTTTGTGTTTGTGTTTTTTTTTTTTAACTATAAGAATTTTCATAGTTTGTTTTCCTTCCATGTGCCTTGTTTAGTCTATTACATGATGAGCATAATGTGATTGGAAGAGTAACTTTTAAAAGAGGTACCAGTATATTGGCCCTGGCCAGGTAGCTCGGTTAGAGGAACAAATCCCTTTCTAGTTCAGTTTCATTTCACAGTTGAGAACTGGGTCTCAGAGAAGAAAAGTGCCTTGGCCAAGTTTGGACAGCAAGCATTATGACAGAGTTGGCGCCAAGTCCCCAATCTCCTGATTCCCTCCTGTACCTGGGTAGCTCTTGGTAGAAGCCAACAGCAGGTGGACATGGCAGTCAGTTGAACCAGGAGTTTGCATTACCTAGGCCTAGGGTTTTCATCAGACAGTTGCCATGACCACAGTGTACCCTTGCAAAGCCTGCCAGTGAAT
Source organism: Glossophaga mutica (assembly GCA_039655065.1). Lineage (NCBI taxonomy): Eukaryota > Metazoa > Chordata > Mammalia > Chiroptera > Phyllostomidae > Glossophaga > Glossophaga mutica. Next base: position 145,560,627 of record CM077308.1, read on the forward strand.
ACCGCATTCTCCCACTCAGAATGCCCAGGAAATACATAAGCATGTTCTCAGATGTCATGTACTTGACCCTTAAACCTGTGATGTAGATATAGCAGGTACTACTGGCCCCATTTCACATTGTGAATAAACTGGGGCAATGGCCTGCTTTAGGCTATGTTGCTGACATCAATAGGAAAGCCAGGGTACCTTTCATCACACCCAGTGCTTTCCATTGTTTCATGATGCCTCTGGAAGTAGCAACTTAAAGGACGTGAATATTCCATTTCAGAAACTAGCAGCAATCTGGCTACACGCCTACTCTGGTGTATGTGGTTTACTCATATAAAATGGTTTGGCTAGTAGAGAACTTGCCCCATTCACTTCTCACTTCTGTAACCTACGTAGGTGTGACCTATGACCATTCAACCCCCTAACATTGCTTGTGATGTGTGCATCTCAGTGTGATATTTAGCTTACTAATTCCCAAAAAACTCTGCTAGCAAACCAGTGCGATCTATCCTGCTCATTTTCTGCCTGTCCTTTTGCTAGGCCAACCTGTCTTCAGGAAAGTTCATGCTAGAGAACATCCGATTCCCTCTACTGTCATCACCATTGCAGGTACTCATTTCACTGTGGTCCTGGAAAACCAATTTAATTAATTTGAAGTTAACTGTCTTCAAGTGTTCTTTAGGTCTGTGGACAGCGAAGTGACACCGTTTAGCCCTTGTCCCTCTGAAACACTGCTAAATAATGCAGTGGCTTCTCTGTACCTGGGGGTTATGGCAGATCAGCAACAACACACAGCCCTGTCAGCACAGGCTGGAGGCAGGCATGGCCCAGGGAGCAGCATGGACCACCGGAGACCATATTTCCTGCAAATCTTGCTGCTCAAGCATGGGTCTTTCATTCCAAGTATAATGAAGTCTCTTTGAAAGCAGGGAGTATTGCTACCCAGAGCCTGCCTTTCCTGCCTTCGGCCAACACGATGTTAGCCATATGTGCGCAGATGATAGGACATCTGTGGGGTTTCTCCAGAGGGGAAGGTTGACAGGGGGACCAGAGGATTCCACGACTATCCCAGACCTCCTTTGGTTCAGAGCCCAAGAACCATCTGCAGCACTGCAGCTCTGGATGAGGACATGAATAGTCACTCCTCTGTGTCTCCATGGCCCCTCACTGGCCGTGGCAGTAAAACGCTGCTACCTGCCCCAGTGGAGCCCTCCTTGTCCCCACCTCCCATGCCCTGACTTGATAATCACGACACCCAGCCCTGACTACAGAGTTGTTCCAGAATATTCCTCATGGAAATTAAATTACTGGTCTCCTTAAACTCTTATCAGAGAGGTCAGCCTAGGGCTGAAAACTATCAAGAGGTCTCTGCTTTTAGACGTTCAGCACAGATTGGAGTCAAGGATTACAATAACCTGGAGCAAATTGTCCCACCCCCAGCTTGGTAAGCCTTTCCAAATTTGACATTGTTATGATTAAATACTGCAAATACATGAAAGAATATCCACAGTAGCTCCTCAGGCACAGATCTCCTATGGAGTCTATTGTTTTCTAATAGGGATCACTCTCATCCCTTCGCTGCTTACAGTGCCACCTCTGCTTCGAAATGCAGCCTGGGCCAGAAAGCATCAACAGCAGCTTTGGCATACTTCTGCTTTGTCCAGATCCCAGGCACCTGCTAGCTTTTGTTATCTATCATTTGCAAAATCAATTACTCAGGAGAAGAGAGGTTCCCATACTGGTGATGTTATCACAGGACTGTTTTATGTCCTATCAATACTGATTTTAATAGTGGCTATTAATTATGCACATGATCTTTACGTTGTGTAGGTTGGTTAAGACCATGATGTTACATGATTTATTATCAACTTGTCAATAAAATAGGGTGAATTTGAAAAGTATGTATGTATGGAGAGAAAGACAGAGAGAGAGAAAATTAATTTTCTCTGAGGAGCAAAACTAAAACCACCATATGTCATCACTCTGCATAAGTAAGGAAATGAAACTGACTCAACCGTAGTAAATGGATTGCATTTGGTCCAACCCTCAGAGTGGAAGGTATCTAAAAGAGGACACTTGAAAAAATTGCCTCGGCTCTCTCTTTTGCAATGTCCAAAATCTGCACCATAAATGCTAATTTTTCAGTATCCATTAAAAAGCACTGATAGAATTTGTCCAGCCGCCTTTTCTCAGTTACATATAAGTATAATGATCTCTTAAGTGTTCATGACATTTATGAAGGGAAATTAGCTGTCACCCTTCCAGGACACTACTCCTTTGTGCTTTGACTTCTGTCTCCCCTCCTTGCCCTACCACCTCCCAGCCATCCTTGCCAGCTCCTTCACATAGCAAAGATCTCCTCTTTGCCCCAGTTCTCTCCGCAGAGTGAGCTGCTCCTGTGCCCTTGTCCTCAGTCCCTACCTGGCTGCCCTAGTCCCTACCTGGCTGCCCTAGAAGCTGTGCCATCTATATGCCTTGCTTCCCATTAGACCATGAGCTCCTGGAAAAGGGAGGGCAGGGGGCTTCAGTGTGCTGATGTATTGTAGGAGCGCAATGACGTGTGTTAAATGAACAAATCATCTTTATGTACAAAGAACAAATAAGAGGCTTTACTAACTGAATTGGAGAGTCACACAACAAATATTTATTGAGAACCTACTGCACTGTGTACATTGTAATAGGCTCTGGGGGTCGTGCGGACAGTTTGAAGAGCAGTAAGACATATTGTTCTGCCTTGGTAAGTTTACCGGCTGGATATTTTGTATATAAAGATGACTTAAAAATTTTTTAGAAGTATATTAGCAAGGTCTGTGTTCAGTACACACCACAAATATTAAGGAATTAATATAAAGTTAGAGCAGTTGTTCCTAAATAGGTCAACTAGGATATTTCATGCAAGGAGAAGTAGGGTTTTGAAAAATAAATTGCACTTAGCTGAATGGAAATAGGGAAGCTTTTCCATGTGGGTAGACAATAGTTAAAAATATGGCATTAAATTCAAGTCACATTTGGAGCAAGAGTAGGAAGTAATAGAAACAACATGCCTGGCTTTCCTTTGGGTTCGTATGAAATCTGTTGAGAGTATTTCCTAAATGTTCATCATTCTCATACCTCCTTTATAATATTTGCTTTTGCTATACAACTCTTCTGTTATTTAATGTACTTAATGTAATTTTTAAAAATTGCTGCATGCTTGTTCTTTACTGGATTAGCTTTTAAAAGAAAATTTTATCACTAACACTAATGGAAAGCTAGCATTATTCATCATCAGTAGCAAAAAGGGTTTTAAAAAGTTTAAAATTTAAAAAAGTTATTAAATTCTAACTACAAGCTGGATATTTGTATATAAAGATGATACATGCTCTTTGTACAGTCCAATGCTCTTTACCTGAGAACTGTTTTCTCTTTCTTAAATGGTGGAAACCCAAATGTCAGGAATTAGTTTGGTGCTGTTACGTCTGCCCCTAAGCACTTCCTCTTGATTGGAAGGACTGAAGGATGATTAAAAAGGGAATGATCATTTTCACTCACTGTGTGATTCAATTTCATTTCCTACCACCTCCATGTACTCAATGCCATGTTCCAAATCATTTCATTTTGTGAAATGCGACATTAAACAATGTCTCCACATCGCCTTTCTTTCGTAATTTCTCAATTTTTTTCTACCAAATTACCTTGCATCCCATTAAAAGCAACTTGCTATTTATAAGTTTATAGTAGGGGGGCTATTTATTATGCCCCCTACTACAGAAAAGATGGGGCGTAATAAATATTCTTCCCCAGTGGCTTTTCAATTCAAATAAACATCTTATTTTTTTCAGAAGAAGAACTACTATAACTAATTCCAACTTGATGTAAGTCTTCAAGGCATCCATGGTCAGCCAAGGTTTTCAACAAGGACCTTAATATAACTGCTCTTATGAAAACTACCAATAACTTTATCCTGGAGTCATTAAAGTTATTTCACACAATAACTTTATCAAGGAGTAGATGGCAGTAGTAATCAAAACATCACTCATTTGCGCAGTGGGTACATTGGACAGCATGTATTTCAGCCCATGTCCTTGACTACACACACATAAGTTCAAAGACAAATCTTAGGGACACCAATCAGAACCTTTTGCCTTCCCTTGAGTCATAACGTTCCAAGCCTACTTTTAAAAAGATTACCACTTTACGGTTAAAATTCATCCCCCTGCACCTCTCCTTTGCATCTGCTAACATTCAGCAGTTTCTGGTCAGTCCAAAATCACTTCTTTTTAGTCTTTATCGCATTTCTTCAAGGACCCTGTAATCACTGGGGATAGGAAAGCAGATTCTGAAACACCCTTTTAGAAAGACATCGTTGAATGCATACTAAAGAATTCATTGATATGCCACATTCTGCTTTGGACTTCTGTTGGTTTTGACACATGGCATGTGTAAAATGCTAGCCATGCCTCTAGCCCATCTGCTCTGTGCCCCAGCAGGGAATGACTGGCTTAGGAACCAGTTGTTGCAACACTTTCTAGAGCATCAAATGGAGCCACCAGAGCATGCCCCTCAGCAGAGGAAAGCCACGTGTCTTTGGAGGCAATGGGAGGTGTGGACTCCTGCTAAGGCCTAAATGCAAAGGAACGGAACCTGGGCCAGAATTCCCTCCCTTTCTGCTGTCTCCTCCATCAACAGACTCTTACTGCAGGCAGTTTGCCTGGATGGTTCTAAAAGCGAGGGCATCAGGGCTGAGGTCATTCTGTACTGCCAATACTACCTCCTTGGAGATGAGGTGTATTCAACTTGACTCTGAGGGGAAGTGGCCTGTCTTGCTGTAGCATCCTGGGCCCGAAGGATAAAGGGGCAGAGTGATTACAGGAATAGTGTTTGTCCTTCACGTGTGCATGGCCTTTTCAGTCTGGGATTTATTCTAATGACCTTCACACAGAGAGCAACCAACTGTGAGCTTCCCCTCATTAATGGACTCTCAAGTCCATTAGCATTTTCTCAGCACCCCTCAGCCTCCTGGAGTGTAAACTACATGGTGGTTCTGGAAATAATCATGCCCACATGGTGAGTAGCTTTAACTCCCCAAAGGCCTCACCTTCACCCTCCCTGTTTGCTTTAAGATTAACGTGGTCAAGGTCTTCCTAGCATATTTCAGCTTCGCACCACAGAGAGGAAGCCCTGGAGCAGGCATCTTACTGAACCACACTAGGATGTTTTGCTTCTTAGCCTCTCCCTTGCCAGAAGCCCCTGTTGCAAGCTAAGGTCAGAATTTCCCTTCCACATTCTCTTCAGCCCTGGGTCATTCTGTTTCCTCTAGAAAATGGAGGGAAAGAGGCCAGATTCCTTTGTCCATTGAGTCACTCTCACTCTTTTAATAGTGTTTCCTTTTGGTCACATGCTAAAGGAATGTGCACAAACAGCCAGGTGAGCCAGCATCGCAGGGGACAGCTGGGTGAGCCCCGCTGCAGGCAACCTGCAGGCAGAGTCTTTCTCAGTGATGTGCCCCTGTAAGTTGTTTGCCCTGGTCTGCGCTTTCACACATGGGACATTGTATAATAATCACGTGCTGTCGTAGTGACATGCTGCCTGACACACCAAGCATCTATCCAGTACTCCCCTCCAGCCTTAGGATTTCACCAAGGAACTTTTAGTAGGTCGTTAGGCCTTCCTTCCTTCCTTCTTGGTTTCCTGATCCAGGGATTTCCAAATAAAACGGGGCACATTGCTCACTTCCTTGCCTTTCCCTTTCACAGAGGAATGTGACGACAAGCAGCCGCTGACCAGCAAGGAGGAGGAAGAGAGGCGCATTGCAGAAATGGGGCGCCCCATTCTGGGAGAGCACACCAAGCTGGAAGTGATCATTGAAGAATCCTATGAATTCAAGGTATGCTCACCCATACTGCCCACCCGGGAGGCCAAGGCTGTCCTGGGATTAAAACTGTTCCTGGTGTCAGATCCATCTGGAAAGAGAGGCAGATGTAATCTCAGGGAATTGCTCATGAATGGAGAGGCCTTCAGAGCAGAGTCGGAATTAAAGCGTTAGTAGGGAATCGAGAGTTCCCACAAACCAAGCAGCATCAGAACCAGGGCTCAGGGGTGGCATGTATCACTGAGTCAGAGGTGGCCCGATGGGAGGCCTTCATCTGAGAAGGCAGCAAGGCAGAAGCAAAGGTGGATTCCAAGAGAGTGTTATGTGTGGAAGAAAGCAAGCTGTATTTGCAAAAGCAAATAAATCTATTAGGAGCAAAACAATCAATGAAATTTAGGTGGCTTTTATTAGGTGCAGCAACTCAGAAGGCTTCCCTATGATTTGAAGGAGAGATGGTAAGCTCTCCCTATGGAACATCCCATCAGCTAATTCCCATTTATATTTAGTCATCCTCTTCAGATCCCAGGACATGTTAGCACAATCCTTGTACTGGAGGCACAGTGCCTATGGCCAAAGAGCTTATAACTGTGCTGATAAAACTGGATTTCCAGATCTCTAGACAATGACAGTTATTTTGCAAAATTTAAACAAAATGGGCCTTGGGATGAGCTTAGGACTTTGAGGTGCAAACACCTGTCATTTTGTAGCTGTTCCCTCTGTCCCTAGCCCACCTCCCATCCTGTCGCATGCACGTAGCCCTAACATCTGTGAAAACTCCAGCAGAGTCACACCTTCGTTCTGCGGTAGGACACGAAAAGGAGAGTCCTTTCTCTGGCTTTCGAGAACTACACATCCAGAACACAGCAGCGTTTTCTCCACTCACTTTTTTTAAAAGCACTCTGCTTCTGTCTGGGAAACCAGGATTCCAAAAAGGAGAATCAGGCCACCAACTTAAACTGCAGAGACTTCTATCAGGATTTTCCTTTTCTGTGGCCTCTTTTCCTTTAGCTGAGCCCGTTATTTTTTAAAATGTAGTTCACAAATTGAGGTGGCTGATAGGAGACAGGCAGAAAGAAAAAGATGCTTTTGCAATTAAAGTGAGTTTTTTAAATGATGAAAATGCAATTAAACTTTCCCCTTCAGGCAACTGAAGCACTATCTGTTAACTTTTCCTTTCGCTCATTCCCCTAAACAAAGAGCCAGCAGGGGTCAATTCCAGGACCAGTGCTTTCTGGGCAGACCCCACCAACACAGCACACCTGTTGTTCCATCTGGAACCGGGCTCACAGCACGCACACAACTGCTACGCACCCAAGCTCCCTGTAATCGCAGAGTACAGACATCTCGGGCTGCCCATGTCTATGGACCTGCCTGTCCAGATGTGTCCAACCTCACTCCTCCTCATGCACCTTCTTTTCATCTGGAATTAGAGGGCTGGGTGCCCCTTGCTGCAGCAGAGATTCTGTGGCTTGGCATTTCTTTATGAGCTTGTCTCCCACCCCTCCCAGGTCGCTGGTAGGGAACTGTGTGTTCTCTCCCTAACAAGACAACCCCCATCCCTTCCCTTCTGTGGGCAGTGACTAGGAAGAGCCATCACAGTAACTTCCTGTAGGAAGTGTTGGGTCGGATATGGCAGCGCAGTCTCCCAGACAGCAATGCTGTCTGGAGTCTGAAGCTCTCTTAGGTAAACACCCTAATGATCTGAGCATTTCAAGGTCCCCCAAGCCTTGGCCAGGTGGCGAAGTTGGTTTGAGCATTGTCCCATAAGCCAAAAGGTTGCAGGTTCAATTCCCAGTCAGGGGACATACCTAGGTTGCAGATTTGATCCTTGGTCAGGGTATGTACGAGAGGCAATTGATCAATGTTTCTCTCTTACATCCATGTCTCTCTCTCTCCCCCACCCCCCCCCGCATCTCCTTTCTCTCTCTCAAATCAATAAGCATATCCTTGGGTGAGAATTTAAAAAAAAATTTTTTAAAGTCCCTTTACATGAGTCTAGTTGCTTGGGGTACTTATCTTCCTAGAACAGTTTCCATAGACTATTTCCTCCCATCTTGTCCAGGTTCATCAGGGCAGTTACTGCTCTCAGTAAAGGGCAGCTTGGGGGCAGCTTTCTGGAGTGCTCTCAAGTGTCAATTTTGATATTATATTATTCCTTTAAGAAACTTCTTTTTCTAGACCATGGCTATTTTAAAGAACTTGTTTAAAGGTCTCAAAACTGCAGTGAAGTCCCAAACCTGGGTGACACCTCACAATGTCCCCCTGCTTTGCCCACTGGACTCTGGTTTACTCGTGACTGAGGGCTTGGCTTTCCTGAAACCCACCACCAAGAGTGAGGTTATAACAGTCGCTCACAAGGCTAGGACAGTGAAGAATGGATCACTGGCATATAGGAAACCTCCGTGTAAATATAAATGGCAATGTCCAGGTTCAAGTGTCTGAACTTCAGATTCATCTTATTCACTCCACCTCCTCCAATAGGTCAAAGGAGGACACATATGCAAATGAAGTCCTAGAAAGAACCCAAGCTATCCCAGAGTTCCCCAGGGTTAACATGAACTAAAGTTTACAATATATCCTGAGTATTACATATTTATACATTTTAAGTTTTGTTTATCTTAAAACTTTGTTCTTTGGAGATATTTCTTGAGGCAAGTCTGCATTCAACTGTGAGACCAATTTATCTGTTCAAAAGTTTATCTCCAGGTGGTAAACTTGGGATTCTCTGCCTGGGCTTCAGAACAAAGAGGGCTCCTTAGGAGAGAGGCCTGTCCCAAGTTTCCATTACACTTAGGAAAAATCAAGGTTATCTCTTGTGACATTCTACGCAGGACTCTGAATTGGCATCAGCCAAGACACTCAGTGCTCGATGAGATGTGGTTGAGTCTCGAAAGAAAAGGCAGATGCTTGTCATGTAATTCAAGTCGTGGTGGCCAAGAGCAGGGACGGCGACCGCTCTCATCAGGAGCACTCTCAGTTCTTGACACAAGGCTAGAGGTTGAAAGGTCACCACTTTAAGGACAAACAAGCTGGCAAAGAATAATTTTGGAAATACAGAGCAGTCCAGTTGGAGATGGGCCCTCTCATGTTATCTCAACATTTGGGGTCAGTTCGAGAGAGACTCGTTAAACTAACACACTTGACGTTCTGATTTAGCTTTGGCCCCCTGTACAGGCCCCTCGGATTGTTTGTTTTTTTCTTTTAGTACCAGTTAGCTGACAACGTGCACTCTCTCCCTCTCTCTTAAACCATAGTCAATTCAGGTGCACTGCATTAAACTTATAGAGAGTTTGACCTAAGACAAATAATATGTGTTTTCTGCCTCTTTGCAGTCAGTGGGAATTCGAGGCTGCTCTGACAGTAACTGGATGTGTGGTGGACTCGCCGATTCGGTAGTTCCTCTGGGAAGAGCAGCCTCTGACCCTGGACATGCCCTTCTCCCTGTAGTGGCTGTGACGTGTGGTTTTGGATGCATCTGCTTATTTAGTTTTCTTGCAAATGCTTGGCTGCTCCTGTTGTTACATTAAGTGACAATTAGAAAACTAGAAAGTGCTAATTGTAAAAACCAACTGCTTCAAAAAGGTCAAAAGAAAAAGAAGAGGTTCAGTGTTAGCAAAGTGGGGTGGGGGTGGGGCTGGGGCTGGGAGGGTTCCCTGCAAGGTGAATTGCAATGTGCCCTAAACTGTATGAATTGATTCCTTGTTCTGGGCTTTCTTGATTGCAGTAGGAGTAGGGTGAGAGCAAATTCTCTGACAGCCACCAGGCTGACAAGATCAGTAGCCAGATAAAAATCCGTTTATGCATGATCATACAGCAGCAGTTTTGAGGTTCTGCTGTCTGGCTGCAATTTATTGGTAAACAAAAGTATGATAACAGGTTTTAGTTTTATAATCTATCTTCCACATCCGGTTATTCACAGATATGTAACTGCTGAGCAAAGCACATGTTAATTCAGTTGCAGACAGCACACCATAGATGAAGCTAGTCAAGAAGCAAGTTCATAAAGCATTCAGGGTCAGGGATGGGCTTTTGCAGCATCTGCTATTCTGAACACTGAGGCCATTCTTCATTGGCCATTAGGCAGCGAAGGAGGCTTGTATTTCCTACAAAGAAGTTTCCATCCCAGTTATGTTTCCAAGTGAGGACTATGCCTGTTTGCATAATCATAACAGTGTTTGATGTCAATACAGTGGTGCTGAGCCGAACATCTGCTACCCTTTATATAACCCTGGGGTTTCAACATCAACAAGGTCTTAGATTTTCCAAGGCCTAAACTAACCCAGCAGTTCTTCTCTTACCCTTTTCAACCTTTCTAGAGTACCGTGGACAAACTCATTAAGAAGACAAACCTAGCCCTTGTGGTTGGGACAAACAGCTGGAGAGAGCAGTTCATTGAAGCTATCACCGTCAGCGCTGGTGAGTGCCTTTCTCTGCATGTGATCAATTACGATGACCCGGCTAGGGGAGCTGACTTCTCCTGCTGTGATGACTTGTCTATGTCAAAGCACCAAAGAACTTCCGTGTTAAAAATCCAAAGAGAAAGAAATGTGCGTGTAGCATATATGCACATTTTGGAGACTAATTTAGACTTTCTAGATGAAGGAAATGTCCTCAGATATGACATTCTCCTCATCTACATTACTTCTTTCTCTCTGGAAATAGACAAGATAAATTTATAAGGCTTCTGTGGCTCTCTCCAATGGGTAAACAATCTAATGGGCTCTGTCTGGAAAATTCCCTGAAAGCAGAAGTGGCCACATGAAGGTCAGCAAGGACACAGCAAACTCGTAGGTGGGACAGGCTGACCTGAAGGCACCACCATGACCATCTGTGTCACTTTACACTTTCTTCAACAACGTCTGACAAATAAGTGTCTGCACTCGCACTAGAAGTGGAAATAGAATCACATTCTGTTTCTTCCTGTACAAGCAAAGTGCAGAGTTTTATTTAGGAAAACCCTACAAAATGAAGTATTTTTCTAACTCAGGAGCCAGAGGCCTGAGGGAATTAAATATGGAAAAGAAGTGTCCCTTTCCTGCATTGGCAAACCTTGTCCACCCCGTGACTGTAGGAAGGTAGAGGAAAACCCCTCTCGCAGATCCATGAAAGCAATGGTATTCTAGGATTTTTTTTTTTTAAAGTTCTTCTGCTCCATCTCCATTGGCTTTTCCCTTTCAAGGTCCCTGCAGGCTCATCTTCTGTTACAGCTAATGAACAGAGCTAGAGTTTTCTAAATAGTGATTCCCACACTGTACAATTCGGAAACGGCACCACCAGCAGCTGGGCTATGACTTCTCACACTACGCCCTCCTTCCAATCTGCCACAGAACAATTTGACAGATCTCCCAAACGCGGTGGGAACAGAGGGTGGTAAACATTTTTGCGCCTGTTTATTATTAGGGTTGTTTATAATCATACTTTGTTTTCTTGCAATTGACTCTACAATGGAAATTTATGAATATTAAATGGTGAGTAATTGCTTGGGAGAATAGATTTGGAATTCACATGTAAATTCTAATAGGGGGAAGGGGAAACTCTCAGTGTTTGTTGCTTATACACCGTCCAGTCTATGGTATTTTGTTACAGCAGCCCAGAAATTTATTTCTCACAGTTTTAGAGCCTAAGAAATATAAGATCAAGGCACTGACAGGTCTGGGGTCTGGTGATGCCCTTCTTTCTGGTTCACAGACAGCCTTCTCTACATGTCTTCACATGGGGAAAGGGGTGAGCAAGCTCTAGAATCTCTTTTACAAGGACATTAATACCATCCTGCAAAGCCTTTACCTCCAAGGTCATTAATCCCATCCTGCAAAGCCTTTACCTCCAAATACCATCATGTTGGAAATTAGATTTATAAAAAACACAAGCCACAGTGAGGGAGTGCTAGAGACTGAAGTGTTAGGTCTCAACAGCTGAATTTGGGAGGGACACAAGATTAATATCTGAGGCATGAATTATACTCCCCCTTCACAGAGAGAAAAACCAAAAGGACGAAGGTAACCTGAATAAGAAACTGTTGGTGAGGCCAATGGTAGAAAAGATGAGAAATAACCAAATTATTAGGAATGGCTCCTTATGACTTATAGCTTGCTTTTAATATTTCGAATCTGATATGTCAAAGCCCATAATAAAATAGTTTCCAGGTTTCCTTTGGCTGGAGACACATGAGCATCTGCATAATGGTCATGTGCTGGGCATGATGCATTTGTTTTTCTATATGTCAATCATTGTTCTTGGTGAGAGGGGTATGACGGTGAATGGAACAAACACCCCTGCCGTAGTGGAGCTTACATTCTAATAGCAGACACAGCAAGTAAGCAAAATAAAAAGTATGTATGATGGTGAGCTTCTCATGAGAACAACAGGCTGTGGAGAGAGACAGGAAGTGTGTGTAGGAGCCACATTGGGACCGTGGCCAGGGAGACATGGTCAGTGCATGCATCGATGCCAAATTTGCTTTTCTAGCACTGGCATGGTTTTGCGTTGGGTCGTTCACACGTTTTTTTGTAACTCTCAGGGACCGGGGTAACCATTTTATGATCAGTCTATGGCAATAGAAAAGGGTTGTTTTAAACAGTGAGAGAGATTATGCCGCCAACATGGCCATAGTTGTGCGTTTGATCCTGGTCAGAGTAGGTACTCAGAGAAACAACCATAAGGATGCTGTACTTTCTTACTTTACAAATGGGAAGATTTTGGTTTGCAAATATTTTTGTATATTAGGTTGAATTAAGTCCTTTCAACATCCTGTGAAGTAGATGTGTTAATATTAGTCTTACCTTCTAAGGAAGAATCTGAGCCTCAGCTAGGCAACACTGCTTTGCAACGTAACTCAGAGCACTGACCCACTAGAGACTAGTCCAACGTGCTCTCCACGGCCCCAAAGAGAGAGAACCTTCAGAGAAAATTGCTCCCCACCGCTCTCACTGGATGACGCTCATCTTGTCACCTGTCCTGGTACCTATTGGTTTGAGCCCTCTTGTGATGGGACCTACTCCCACCCAGATCCTTTGAAGAACTGTTAAGCACTCGAGAGGTTTTGCATCTCATTCATTATTTGTCATGCAATATACTGGGTTTTTATGTTTCTAAATGATGGTTAGGGAGTAAGTAAAAATTATTTAGAAATGTGCAGGCTGCTGGGTAAATTGACCTTATTTACAATTTTGAGACCAAATATCAGAAAAACAAACCCATATTTTACAGGCATGAAATTACTGAAGGGCAGTTAGAAAGCTGAATGTTTGTCATTAGGATTAAATTTAAGCTCTAAAGAATGTTAATTTTCTTAGGTTGTGAAATGGACAATAAAATTGGTAAAGCTGCATTTATTAAAAACAGACTTTGATTGGATTTTAAGATTTCATGGCTAAAAAGTTGCGAATCAGAAAGATTTGCCTTATTAAAAATATTAAATTGCTTTTCAATGGCCCTACTGAGAGGTTATTTCCTGTGCAATTTTCTGTGCAAAATTAAGTCTATATATCTTAAACAAAAAATAATAATTTTGTAAGTAGGATTTTGCTTCTGTGTCTCTCTGATTATATTTAAACTAGTTTCAAGGTAGCCCCTAGTGGTCTTTTTGTTCCCCTGTTTACCCTGAATTTCATAGCTCAGTAGCTGGGCCTCCTGTGACCATAACGTGTCTGTAAATCAAGTTCTTATTGTTCAATATTTGAAGAGTTAAAGGGTTCATGAGACTCCAGAGACGAGGAAGGGATTAAGCAGTCACATCCCAGCGGTTCTCCTATCATTTCCTGGCTGGAACACCTGGAGACGTGGCCTGCTGCAGCTACGTGGCTGTCAGAAACTTAGAAGGCCAGGCCAGCACCCACCATCAGGTGCTCTGAAAATGTGTCAGCTGGTATACGTCTACATGAAGCTAGTGTGCACTGTGCATCTAGTTTGAATTTCCCCCAGTGCCTCCTCCTTCCCACCGTCTCTGCCAGGGCAGAAGGGAGGGTTGGCTTTAAGAAATTGTGTACCAGCTGGCATGCAAGGGAGAATAGCTGTGTCCAGGAAAAGGGCAAGGAGAAGCGCTGGGTCAAGAGAACCAGATGACAGTGCCAGTTCCACAACAAATGAACTGCTGTTCTTCAGGCCTGCCTTGGGCCACCAAGTGGTGACCTAGAGAGCGGTTGTAACTTTGGCATGGGGTGCAGATGGGGGTTGTGTCTCAGACCCCCAGAAACTCTCTGGGCAGATGGCTTCGCCTCTCAGTTCACTCATAGGTACACCGGAGACCACTGCTCCACACTCAGGGAGCTGCTCTAAGGTAAGCGAGGCCATACGTATTTCCACAAGGGCTGTCTATACTTTCGAATACCACATTTGGTTGCTTAGAGGCAAATCATATGGAAGACCCTACAATAAATTATAACTACACATTTACAGCTTTTGTGTAAATGAAGTCAAGTCAGTTTAATTACGAACATGTCTAAGTGACTAAAAACACCGCAGGTTGGTTTTGTTTTATAGCGTTACATGTACCATTTATATATAAGAAAATGGAGATTCAGAAAAACAATGGAACTTGCTCAGAAAGAAAAGCTAGTGAATGGCAATGCAGGGCTACAGCACCACCCAGGGTTCACTCCAGCGTGAACAGTGCACTCACTCGCTGTGCCTGGGGTGTGAACATGCACACACATGACCATGAACACATATGTAGACAATAATTCACTCGAAAATATGGTCAACCTGAAGACTGATGCACTCCACAAGCCCTAAATAATCAATAATAAAAATAGCACCTCAAATGAGTTTCAAGGGATCGCCAGGCCATCTGGTCCAAGCACGTCTCTTTCTAGCATCCCCCCCATTACTGAGTATCATTACTGAGGAGACACTCTCATCACTTAATGTGTTAACCCTGGGTCGTATGAAAATCCCATTTAAGCAATTAAAAAATAATCCTGTTCAGTCAGGTTTGACAGAGTCTCAGTGTGACTATAAGACAATCAAAATAAAAGGTTGGGGGAGAAGCTGTTAGAGACTGGGAGTTTTCATTTTGCCCTGTTTCCTGTGTGTCTGTAAAAATTGTGTTTGCACACAAACATGCATGTTTGTGTGCAAACACAAAGACACACATTCACAAATGGGTGCACATACATGCACCCATATAGTCACTAAACACACGCACACAGAGATATGCACGTGTACCTTATATGGCATGTGCCTTTGTTGATTTGGATAATTGACCTGAAGCTTGACATCTGAAGGGTAATTTCCCTCAATAGTTGCTAAGCCTCCTGAAGCCTGATTCATAGTCCCTCAGGGAGGATGGCAGTCAGTTCCATACAGAACAAAGGGGGCGCTTGTTTGCCTGGGCGCATGCACAGGTTTCTCCTGCCTGGAACTTGGTGACATTCTTTGAGAAAGTCAACACACTGTCCTGTCACCTGACAATTTTAAGTACATAGGAATGAGGATTTTTCTGACATTTTTTTACTCTTGACAAAGATCTTACATATCTGACACGGTGTTTACTGGCATCATGATGAAGGAACACTCAAAGGTGGCAAAAAAAAGGCATTTTATTTTTTGTAGCCTTGGTCCTGTCTCTTACCAAATGAATGACCTTGACAAAGCATTTAGCCTTTCTGAACTTTAGTTTTATCACCAGTAGAGTGGGAGGGCTGGACTGGGCCGGTCCTAAGACATAATTCCACATTAAAATGAGGGAGATCTGTCAGTGGCCATTATAGTTCTGCAGTACGCTTCATGGCATGGCGCTCCATGAACCACATACTTTTTGCAATGAAGAAGTGTTTCATTTAAGCAAGCCAGATATGGGGCTTGCTGAACCAAACATTCAGCACAATTATAGCATATAGTCCAATCTATTCTCTGAAGAAAATCCTCTCATTTCTTTCCTTGTCGAAGTGTAGCCTCAAAGTACAGCATAGGGAAAATAGTCAATATTGTAATGACTATGTGAGGTGCCAGGTGGGTACTGGAAGTATCAGGGGGAATGTTTTGTAAAGTACATGCTTGTGTAACCACTATGCTATAGATCCAAAAAGAATACAAAATGAAATTGAATGTAAACTATAACTGAAAAAATATTTTTAATGTTATTAAGTGTAGCCTCAAAGAAACTGAGACAATGACTTTGGAAGTGCCCGCTTTCTCCCTGCTCTGTGATTGGAGCTCAGAAGTGCCTGTGGAATCCTCTGCAGTAGAAGGGTGGGTATTCTACACGAGACCAGGCTGGTAGATGCGGCTGGTCGGTCCACACTCACCGTGCTTCACAGTAGCTTACAATCGGAGACCGGACTATTGCTAAATAAGGGTGGAGGACATGGTCTCCCAAGCTTTCACGCAAATATGAAGATCTGTTTGGTTTGGAGGACATGTCTGTCACCAGTCTTTCATCCATGCACTCCACGTAGAGTAAGACATGCTCTCAAACTGAATCATTCAATAGCAAAAGCTGTCAACCCTAGGGTGCCCCAGATGATAATTCACTTGAAAATACGGTCAACCTAAAGACCGATGCACTCCACAAGCCCTAAATAATCGATAATAAAAATGGCCTGGCGATCCCTTGAAACGCATTTGAGGTGCTATCTGGTCTAAGCACGTCTCTTTCTAGCATCTCCCCTATTACTGAGCATCACTACTGAGGAGACACTCGCATCACTTAATGTGTTAACCCTGGGTCATATGAAAATCCTATTTAAGCAGTTAAAAAAATCCTGCTGTGTTAGGTTTCACAGAGCCTCCTTAATTATAAGACAATCAAAATAAAAACGTAGGGGCTTAGCAGGTGTGTTAGAGATTGGGAATTTTCATTTTGCCATTTTCCATATGACTATAATGATTATTACTTATCCTTTGTCTATACATTGTTAGCTGACTGAGGTTTGTGAAAAATGATGTGGTTCCATAAAAAATAGTTACAACTACCTTAAAGAAAGTCTTTCAAAAGTCTACACAAGAAGTCGTGGCTCACTTTATGCTTAAGTAATGTTATCATTTACTGGCTGTCTACTGCATGGCCACTACTTTATATATATATTCCTGTTCCGCACAACTATATCATGAGGTACCACATTTTTCGGACTATAAGATGCACCGGACCATAAGACACACCTAGATTTTAGAGGAGGAAACTAAGAAAAAAACATTTGAAGCAAAAACTGTGGTAAAATATTTAATAACCTGTGACCCTGCTCCACCACCACTCCCCCCGCCACCACAGTGAGCCAGGTAAGCTGCATTCAGAC
This sequence comes from Glossophaga mutica, assembly GCA_039655065.1. Classification (NCBI taxonomy): domain Eukaryota; kingdom Metazoa; phylum Chordata; class Mammalia; order Chiroptera; family Phyllostomidae; genus Glossophaga; species Glossophaga mutica. Next base: position 145,577,697 of record CM077308.1, read on the forward strand.
TATAAAACATACCCCCATTTTCCTCCCAAATATGGGTGGCAGAGTGCATCTTATAGTCCAAAAAATATGGTATTTTTCGTCCTAAGTTTACAATCGAGAATCCTAAGGCCCAATACGGTTAATTAGTGTCACACAACTAGCAAGTGGCCAGCTGATATAAAAACCCATCTGAGTCCAAATCAAGTAAGCTGTCAGCATGACCCTGGGTGTCTTTCCTACAACTCTAATTTGAGTCTGCAGTGGGCAGGATGCAAGTGAGTCATGCAAGACAAAAGGGACAAAGTTGATGGGTCCTTCTCTCCCAGCTACACACAGTGAAGTTAAGGGTGTGGAAACGAGTGTGCAGGCATTGGGCAGAGATGCAGAGGGACCAGAAGGAGTACCAGTCGTGGAGAGGAGACAGGATCAGCCACTGCATTTCCTAGAAAATCCAAGTTTAATCCCATCTCGATGAACCCAGAGGGACTTCCAAATTCCTGTCCTGATCTTGGAATTGTATTTATATCTGCTGCTAGAAAGTATGTCAGGTTTTCTGAAGCAAAACAAAAAAATGGGGGCATTGATTCTCTCTGAGCTCCTGCCATTTCCTGTTGGTTTGATTAGCTACTCGGGTAGGTTTTCATGCTTAGAATCACAGCATGCTGAAACTAATAAGAATAGCAATTATTTTAAACTCTAAACAGGAGATGTGAAGCGCACTGCTGTCATCCAACTGAGTTCTCATTCCTTTTTTCAATATACAGCTAAAACATTCACATTTTTCTGACAAAGACAGGTTTAATATGGATGGTAAATAAACCATTTAATGTAAAAACTTATACGTTGGAATCTTTGGTTTCTCTGGGGATTTTAGTCCACATGCTTTAAGGGCCACCAACTAGTTGTGCAGCTCTAGACAAGTCCTCTAACCTCACCCATGAATTTAGGGGTTTAACATAGGTGACCGCTGTGATTGGAACATGGAAATAATAAAGGCTCCTCTTATGGACCCTGCATTTTCAGCAGTAAATGTCAGCTTGCTTTCCTTGGTCCTGTTATTTGAAATGTAGGGCTCTAACTTTAATCAAATGAATATCTGCCTTAGAGAACAAGTTAGACAAATCAGGTAATTTGGCCAAGGCTCGTTTAAAACATCTAATACTTAAGACACACTGTCCAATGGTCACCTTCACTAAATACAGTCACTGCTCTTCCTCACCTTGAATTAGATATCAGAAAGCAAAGCTTTTTTAACTTCTTATCAGTTTCAACTTCAAAACTGCCCTCATTGGATTATAATTTAGTTATGATTTTAATTTATGATTTTAATTTTTGCCTTTAAAGTATAATATTTGAGAATTATTATTTTCTCTTTCCTTGGAGTTTAAGTATTCATGATGTTGCACATTACACTTTTGGAAAATTTCCACTTTAAAGTTTTGTTTTCCCAGAAAATTATTCTTTTCTAATTGCAGAAATGATAAAAATTAACTATATAATTCAATGTTTTCTTATTTGCTTTGACCATCAGGAAGTTTAGTCAATCATTTTTTGTCCAAATGTTCAAAATTTACTCGGCTCAAGTGCCTGAAAGCATTCTTTATTTCTGTTTTCTTCAGACTTCTATTATAATAGGTACAGATCTGCTCATGTCTTCTTAGAAGTAGGAAGAGTTAAAATTAAAATCCATTTTTTTAAATAACAGCAAATCTGTCCTCTTCACACTATTTCTCTAGTACCTAAGGCAGTGTTTGGCTATGATAAGTATTTGACTCACACATAAATTCGTTCATTCTTTTCAACAATGTTTTTCAATCTAAATGTAATGTATTAAAAAGCATTTTTTCACTACATCATACTGTCATGTCTGATGTAGGAAAAAATCTATATAAATACATACATATCCTCACATATATGCCAAGTTTCAGAAAGTGTCAGAGATATATAATTCATGTATAATAAATACATATACACAGGACACACAGACACACACATGCATGGATTTGTATACATAAAACATATTGATTTTGACAAGTGCAAATCTACACTTAAAATGGCACTGTCGATTTTTCTAGTGGAATTTTACTGTTATTTAGCCAATAATCATGATCCTGACTGAGAAGAAGGAAAAGCTGAGGGTATGAGTAAGAAAGAGAATGACAGGAAGTTCCAGAGAGAAAACTGAGTGTGGGAACTATACTAGGGCCATACTGGTAGGGAGGCGATGCAAATCAAAGGTGTCCGTCAGCTGAAACATGTCAATGAGCGCAGAATACAATGCTGAATCAGGTAGCTCCATCCCCCAATTTCACAATGCAGCCAGCTACACAGGGGAGGGAGGGCAGGAAAAGAAGCAATTATTTTCTGGCCCCTGGGTATGCTTTAGCTGGTATTAATGAAAAGAATATTGGCTTGTTGGGCTGCTTTTCTCTGAAATTGCTTATTACAAAGTCTTGAGGAAAACAATGTTTTGGAAGGCTCCAGAATGATTCAGCACTCTTCTCATTTAAGCCTGAAGTCACGTGTGTGACGCGGCTTTTGTCCTAAGAGGCAGCAGCTCAGCTCTGCAAACAATACCCCATCACTGGACCCAGGAGCTGTTTTGTTGGAGAGGCTGCTGAGACATGAATACAGTTTGCGTAGGGAACACAGTTTTAGTTGTCCCTTACTAATCAATGCACCAGACGTGGGGAGCTTTTCACCCCCAGGAGGGAGCCTTTGCACACGGTTTATAGCAAGGGAAACATTTCAGCATAATCCTAAGTGGCAGAAAGAGGAGAAAACATGACCAACACACGCACACACTCTCACATACACATGCACCCCACAGGCAGAGAAAAACCTTATAAAAGTGACTTACAGCACTAATTCCTACTGCTCACAGCCTGTTTTCTCTATAAACCTTGTCATTCCAATTCCTGTAATCAAAAGCCACTCGGCTGAACCAACAGGCTTTGGCACACACTCCCTAGCCCCTGCATCTCTTTTGCTTTGCCTGTACCTGGTCATGTCTAGCTGGGTGTTGTATCTTCAGTCCTGTGAGAGCATCTTCAACCAGAATCCTAGCACACAGCTGAAAAGGAGCTAACAGATCAGCCATTGCAATCTCTTGTTTTTGGTAAACAAGAATCTGAGACCAGAGAAAGAGACAGTTTCATCCAAGGTCACACAGAGGTTGTTTTAGAATCTAAGGTTCTTGCTGGAGCATACTGCATCGCTCTCATTTTTCCTTTGGAGTTGGCATTTGTGGAACCAGTACCCAAGTCCTTACTCCCTTGATGTTCCCTAAGGACCTCTGGGCTTCTTGATGATATGATGCTTCAGCATTAGGTAAAGCACAGACCCAGGCTTTCCTGGGCCAACACTCAGAGGCATTGCACGGAGATGAATGGCCCTGCTACTGGTGAATATTTGTTTTGTGTTCACACAAGCCTCACCGCAACTCTGGGCGGGAGGTACTCATGAACCCATTTGCAAGATGGGAAAACGGAAGTGAGGATTCAACCCAGCCCCGGGTTCTTATTCCAAGGTCAGACCCCTTTCCATCTTGTCATACTTGTGCCTCCTGGAGTTTAATGCCTTCAAGCAACAGGCCTAATTCCATTCTCAGCTCATGTGCAGACTCTGAGCAGGAGCAAAGCACTGTTTCTCTGGGTGAAAGGCTCTCTCTCCACACCTGCACTTTCTCATCACTAAGGTCTCAGCTCACAGATCACCTCCTCAGAGCCCATATCAGGATCTTAAATCACCATATCTGATCATATGTTTTATTTGATCACCATCTCTCACCCTTGGAAGTCCCATGGGGCCTGTTTGTGTCAGGCATTGGCAGTGTAGCCAAACAGTTTATTTATACCATTCAATTGTGAAGTAAATATTTATTAAGTCCCTCTTTTAACCTCTGTATTCCCTGTGAAGATTTACTACAGATATGGGCTCAGGTTGGGGATTCAGCCTAGGCTTGTGGTACAAAATAGTGACCTGAAATATTTTTAGAGCTCAGACCTATCAACATAATGGCATTTGGACTATGTCTTAACCAAGTAAAGAAAACAGGCCGAAAACTTAACTGGCGATGAGAGAGAAAGAGATCTTTTTAGGGTGGTTTATGTTGAAGAAAAGCATCACAACAGCTTGGTGCAGGGTTATTATTTGTGAAAGACTAAAAAGCCACTGGCAGACAGACAAACTCGATTGTCACAACCCCCTTAGCCAGCCTACTCTCTACAAAAAAGAGTGTCCATGAGCAGTGGGGGAATGGAGATGTTCCATCTGAATTCCACTAATGAGCTATTCCTCCCCCTGCAAACTGATATCACTACATATAAGGTCATAGCTCTCTTAAAAAGCTCAATTATCATTGTAACAACAAAAAGAGAGAAGTAATGCAGGGTAGCCTCAGTTTCCAGGACAAGAAATGGAAGCACGAGGAACATCTCTGTTGAAGTGCCCAAGAACCTGTAACTCATCAAAGCCCCCTTGTTCTCAGTGGAGGGCCCAATTTACTGGGATCTCATTGAAGATCATGGCAGAGAAGAGAAAACGGGCAAGCAGATGAGGGGTATCCTGAGTAACTGCAATTACTGTATTGTGCAAACCAAAGGCATGATTAGAATTTTAGGTTCTCAGGTTCTATCACCACTTTGTTCTGACCATGGGGTTTGTGAGTTGGTTTGCTGGCAAAGTCCCTTCAAGTGATCCTGAGACCAGGAAAGCAGTCACAGAGGAGGGGAATCACCGTTACTGAAGGTCTAGAGTCCTTCCCATTTGCTACACAGAGAGACAGATACTTGCCACCCAAATGAGAGAATCTCACTTCCAGCAGGGCCAATATAAACCACTAAGAGAGAATTTTCACCAAGGTGGAAGGAAAATCAGACTCTTTAGGAAGAAGAAAGGCAGTAGGACAATCCATTCATTTCCCCAAAAAAAGCATTCAGTAATTTCTACATGACGCCCTATGCAGAGGGTTAGCTCAAGGCGGGTGGTTATTTCCCAATTACACATGTCATAAGACAGCCCAATAAACTTAGATGCAATCAGAATGGATTTTTGCTGGACAAACCACAGAGATTTTCCTCACTGGAATCAGTGAGTCAGGTAATTGCAGTGAAGTAGTAGAAAGGGTTTTAGATCTCACAAGTGTCACTTAAATTCTCTGAGCCTTGGTTTCCTCACCTTAAAAGCAGAGAAAACAATACCCCCCCTTAGCAGTCTGCTGGGAAGATGAAGATTGAGTGAGATGTATGTGTTTCCCCGCGTGCATGAAGGTAAGCACTCTGCAAGTAAACCCAAATTCATGGATTAACCACAGCAGCATCTTGAAATCCAGACAGTCTTTATACTCCTCTGCATGGCCGGGGGGTGGGGACAGCCTTTGATACACGCCAACTCAACCCTTTATATAAATTTCAGCATTTTTCTAGAGCATAGCATTGAGCAGTTTGTTGAAAATTAAAGGGTTATTGCTGCCCAAACAGCTCCTCCAAGGCTCAACTTCCCACACTGCAGGAGGCTAATCCACACAGCTGTTGATATTTACAAAGTGTTATCGGAGCCCTCAGGCCAGTCTTAGAACCCAGTGTGCCCACACACTACCCACTGTAACTAAACCATCTAAACTAGCAGGAGGTATCTACTTGTTGCGGGTTTCTTTCTTAGAGAAGCATATTCCCTACAAACTTGAGCACCTATTTCAGAAGCCTGGATTTCTGCTAATCCTACAATCAATAAGTGGTAAGAGATCACAATTTCAAGATTCTCAGCCTGATGTGGAGTTATTTTGAAGGAAAAAAAAAACAAGGCTTGGGGCAAAAACTCACAAGACTAATTGTGTCAACTTAGGCTCATTTGGGATGCTCAGAACACAGAGAGGAATTCTTAAGAGAGAGACAGGCTAAGCAGTCGATTTGCAGCTTTAAACTGATTATTTTGCCAATAATCAAACTTCCATGGGACTAGAACTCCTTAGTGGATCCATTTTTCATTTTGACAGTGGCTGCATTTGCTGAGAAACATTTCTGTCACATTAGATATTTCTTGTGCTGTATTAACCAACCTAACAAGGACCACAAAGGCTTGAGCTGGTAACCTTCTGGTGTTTGGCACATTTCACCCAGGAGTCCATTCACCCAGACAGGCTTGCAAGTCATTCACAGAGCGTTGAGTTCCTTCCCGCATCCTTCTCAGTATTGTCACATGTCATCTGTGCCTACTGCCCCAAGTACAGACTATAATGAGCACTAACACTGTGAGACAGAATGACCCATAGCTGTCTCCAACTTGGAAGCACAGGGTGGGCATGATTCATAGCACCTATACGGGTGTCCTCTAAGAACGGGCCAGCGGTCCAAGTTGCAAGTCTACAGAAACCTTGAACTCTATCTCCTAGATGTGGGTGCCCAGGCACAGTAGATTCTGGGCATGGAGCCTCCACACTCATTTTGTTCCCCACTAGCTAGTGACAAAGGACCTTTCAGCAAACCACCAGCCTTGCCCTCAGGCCTTTAGCTGCACGGGACTAGGACAGCAGGACTAGACACCGACGGCGGGGCTCACATCCTCCCAAGGACAACCAGCCACACCAAGAGACTTTTTTCCACAATCCAAATACATTTTGAAGAAGTCTTTCAGAAGGAAAGTTCTTATAAAGAGCGTCTATAATGTCAAAATACAGGTTTTCTAATGATAAGGTTTAACTCGGACTGAAAAAATATTAACTAATCGTTTCTCTTCAAAAGCCCAGTAAAAAGAGGTGAATGATTCTACAGTTGTGTCTCAAAAATCAGTTACACCAGTGTGGGAAGTGAAACACATGAGCTAGAAAATGGCATTGAAACAGGGGGTTGTTGTTAATGTATAGGTGTAAGTAAGCTGTATGTATGACAATGTGTAATATGGCCCCCAAAAGCCTGATGTGTACATTACCGAAAGTAAATGTGTCCAGAGGAAGAAAGGAGAAAGACTTTCCCCAGAGCAGACAGGTTAAGTTCCTCTTGGAGTCGCATTCAGCTCCAAGCACCATATTCTAAAAAGGGAGGTTATGACTCTCTGAGCGAGTGCTCAGAGGAGCATGGCCGGCCTGACAAAGCACCCTGGAGGGAGGGCTGAGAGTGATGGGCAAGTGACCAGTGACAAGTGCCTGCAGGAATGTCATGTGGAGCCAGACTGGATTTATTCCATATGGCCTAAGCAATGGGACCTGGGTAAATTGCTGGAACTTAACAGCCTGAGGCTGACAGCTTGAGCTCCTGAAACTTGGATTGCGAGATCACAAACCCACTGGTAGCTGAGACTCAGTGTGGGACAGTGACGACTGGGTAGAGATTTTAAAGGAATTCATGTTCAATAGGGAGTTGACCTTGGCAAGCTCTGACACCTCCCAGTGGTTTAAGTTCAGTTATTTTCTACAATAATACCTACTAGTTTCCATTGATGGGATCAAATACCTGCCTTTTTATCTGTTTTGGCAACCTGTATCTATAAATTTGAGTAAAGTCCTTAACAAGGGAGACCCCAAAACATACTTATCTTGTAATTCACTTGGTTAAAAAAATTGCAGATGTCTACTTTTCATCAGAGAATACATAAGTAAGTACTTCCTGCCCGTTGGGTGATAAGATGTTTATAGCACTTCTCCCAAATCCAGAGCAAGAGATTAAATTCTTGTTTGGGAATGAATCTCTAGGTTATTAAACTTAGCGGTATATAGAAATCGTTAAGTGTTGGAAGAGATGGATAAATATTTTCTCACTAGAAATAAGATACAAGCATGTTAAAGGGAAAAGGAGTTTTTAGATCATTGAGTGAGCACAACAGTAAAAGCCACGGGGTTTAATTCAAACCCTGACATATCAAACGCACACACATAGATACAAGAGTACAAGAGAACAAAAATTCATCCATTAAATCACAGTTCTCAGTTTTTTCTCTTATAATGAGAAGGGGTAAATTAGCTGATTGCTAAGGTTTCTTTTATCTTAAATATTTGATGATTTTGTTAGAACCTTGGAAGCGCAGAACTTGATTTGTCATTTCCACTTCTCTTTGGTTTCTGTTTTACATCTACTATATGTATCAGGTTGCAAAAGAAAGTGATAGATGTGGAGGAGAAATCCCATTCGACCAACGTAACTTGTTAATTTGAAGACAACAGTTCTTGGTGCTTAGAAACTAAAGAGACACAAAATCAAACTCAATCCTGCTTGGAAAAAAAGGAACAATATTTGAGAAAGAAATTATGCCCGAAACAATGTGCGTGGAATATAGAAGTCTACTGTAGTGATCCAGGTTCATAGTTACTGATTTGTACATTACACAGGGCTACTAAGTACCGGTAACGCTTGTTGGGCTCATGAAATCACATGGACGACAGTGTTGTTGGCCACAGAAGTCACCCTGTCATACTTCCTGAAAGTGTTCTGATCATTCTCACTCATCCATAATGGAGGATTCTCTCGCAGAATAAAAATGGACTAATTATAGATACAAATGAATACCTGGGAGAAGTAGAAAGTCAGACACTTCCTCTGATTAACAGCAGCATACATCCCCCAAAGTATTTTTCCATTACAGATTCGTGATAATGTAGGCCAGTTCCCCAAATTCAAGAGTGAAGAGCTAGATGCAAAGCAGGACGTTTGATTCGAAACTAGATAGTTGACCTTTGACAACTAGAAATGGAAATAAGAACTTGTCATACTCTAAATCACAGATTTCTAAATAATCATAACTGTGATGCCCTCCATTTATTATCTTATTTCCTGCGTTTACTTGGTCCCCAAGGGCTTAAAAAAGAACATGTGGCTGACTGCTGAAAATATATCATATCTAGAAAATGAATTAGAACAAACATTACTGATCAGTGTTCTCGAATTCCTTAAAAAAGCAACATTGTATTTCTACAGCATTTAGACATAGGAAGAATTCTCAGATTCATACTTTAGCATCTGTCACATATTGATTCAAAGTCCTCAAACTTGCTTCAATAAGACATCATGTGCCGTAAATAGACTGTAAGATCAAATCCCCACTCAACCACTTACCAACTGTGTAACTATTTTAGAAAGTTACATAATTCTCTGAACTTTAGGTTCTTCATATGTGCAATGGGATTAATAATGTCCATCTCTCGTGGTTATTGTAAGGATTAAATGAAATGAACTGTGGGGAAAAAATTAGCTCAGTGCCTGTCACTTAGTGTCATGTTCTCTCCCTCTGTTTCTTCCTTCTTTTCTTTTCTTGAAATCAAGCAGTGTGGAGAAGCTGGAGCAATAAATGTTTCATTCAAACAGACTATAGATTCTGTGAAATCAGGAAGCTCAGGTTGTACTGATTTACTGCCTTCCTCCTGACAACAGTGATAGAAAATGGTACATCAGTCTGCAAAGAGGTTCACAGTAATACAAAGGACTTGGACATTACATCTTCTAGTCTTCACCACAGCTCTGTGATGTGGGAGCTAGGAAACTGATTCAACAGATGAGGAACTGAAGCTCAGGAAGGTCAAGTGCCTTCCCTCAAAACAAGCTATCAGAACTACAAATGGACTTAAGTTTTCTGATACAGCTGACTACTATACTCCAGCAGCAGCCTCCTTCTCTGGTTCTCAAAGCTCTCCCTGAGGCCAAACCCTGAGCATCTCTAGAGGGATGTAAACTAATCTCTGGTTCACTTTAGATGTTGTCTTATCTTCAGGTGCCACGCCCAGGGGTTGCCCTGCATGATCACTAGTTCTGAGGATGGTCCTGTGCTCAGCTCCATGACAGGGGCAGTGCAAGTACTGTTACATCAAAAGATGAAGTGATCCCCTCTCCACTATTTGCGGTTTTAATGCTTTGGCTATGCTCGTGGTTTTAATAATTTGGCTATTTTTGTGGTTATATTTTTAGGACATCCAACATGTATCAAGGAAATCATTTAAAGGCCATGGGACAGATTAATCAAATACAGTTTTTGTGTTATCTTTCTCTTTGTAGAATCCCTAAAGCTGAAAAGAAGGGTTCTGAGATAAGAGGATCATTTGCTTGGGATCCTATAAAAGGAAACCCACCAGCCTGCCTGTTTCCTTGCTAATGGAGAGGAGGGGCTCAAAAGAATTGTGAAGCCTTTAGTAACCCTGGGCTGGCAAACATACACCCAGGCAGGTTACCATCAACTTTGTTGTCACATAAAAGATGCTCCCAGGCTATCTTTTTTTTTTTTTTTTTTTTTTTTAATGCTCCACTGATCTTTGCAAGGAACAGACTTTTAAGTCGAGTCCAGATGGTGATGGATGAGCATAATATTTCTCTGTCCTTCTCCAAGGCAGGCTAATTGCACATCACGCATGGCAGTCAGGGTTTACTTTTAATATCTTCATGACATCTGAGTTGGAGATTAAAGTTTGTAAAGAGCAGTGAGATCCCAGGAAAAAGGATGGGAAGCCACTGCTGCTTTCAAATGTAATAAAACAGATGTGTCTCCCATTCCAGACGTGAGCATTAAATTATTTATGATTCCTTGTAATGCTAGAACCCCCAGAAGGAAATCTCAACCTCTCTCTCCCCCCACCTCATTTTTCATTGCACACTTAGGGATTATGAAGTTAATCCCAGAGGGCTAGATTACATTTTCTTTTTAAAAGCCTAGACTGTAAATTTAGGACCCAACACATTGACCAAGCAATTAAAGATTGTGGCTGTGTTTCCTTATCATTATTTAAGTATAGGAAAATAATAGCTACCATAATAACTGCTATCTTGAAATATCCTCAGATACTTTAGAGGTGATCTAATTGTTCCCCTACACTCCCTCATGGGAAAAGTGTTATTATTTTCATCCTGAAGACGAATATAATATCTCCCCTCTATAATTGTCATTTCTTCTGAGAAGCTTCATTTTTTTGTTTTCCTGTTCATCTTCACCATATGGACTTAAGACACCCAAAATAATCTGTTTTTCGTAGATGACTGATTAAGATTCAGTGTTTTCCAAACTGTTTTGATCATATACCCTATGAAATTATAAAATGTCCACAAATATAGAAATTTAAAAGGATCAGATACAAAATAAACATAACTTGGAAGTCTAGTCCTTTGGTGGAGCTTTCCTGGGGTATGGGAAGCACCCCCTCCTTTGGAGTAGGCGGGGGGGGGGGAGAAGAAAGTAGAGAAAGAAGGAACGTGGTTCTCTTCTTCTTCACTCCCTTCAATAAGCCCTGACAATTGCAACTTTCACAATAAGTTCTACCTGCAGCTCATGTGTAGGGTAAAAGGAACACGGGAAGGAAAGCAAAAGGAGGGAAAAAAAGAAGAAATGCATAAAAGGAGAACGGAGTGGGTAATAGAAGCACTGAATGACTCTTTCTGTATATCAAGGTTAGGGCACAGGAGGCTTCCAAGTGGGTACTGTAATAGTTTGCTAGGGCCACCATAACAAAATACCACAGACTGGGTGGCTTAAACCATGGAAATTTACTTTCTCACAGTTCTGGAGGCTAGAAGTTCAAGCTCCAAGTGTTGGCAGGTGTGGTTCCTCCTGAGGCTTTTCTCCTTGAGTTGGGAGAGGGATGGGCACCTTCTGGCTGGGTTGTTCCAGGACCTTTCCTCTGTGTGCACGCATCTCTGCTGTCTGTCTCTCTCTGGGTCCCAACTTCCTCTGCTCAGAAGGACACCGGTCAGACTGGATTAGGGCCCACCCTAACAGCTTCATTGTAACTTAAATCCCTCTTTAAAGGCCCTGTCTTCCAGTGCAGTCACATTCTGAGGTGCTAGGGCTTAGAGCCTGAGTTTGATGGGAACATAATTCAACCTGTAACATGTATCACTTTGGTTTAAGAGCATCTTCTGCTTTTAGGCAAGGGTATTGATATTAGAAATATGTAACAACCATACAGCATGAATGCTGTAGGAAATGGTTTTTAAAAGATAAACTGAGACTCACTAAAACTTTTAAGAGTTTATTTGTGCCAACATGGATTCAAATTGGGCAGGGTCAAACCAATAATGCTTAGAGTGCTCCGCCAGCAGGAGCTAGGAGAAAGACTTCTGCAGAGCAGACACCAAAGCAAAGCAAGGAAATGATTTTATTGGCTGTAGCTTAAGTGGTTGCCACCTCCCATCCATCCCCCACCCACCACTGCCCTAGTTTCTGATTCAGTGGGGCCAGAAATGTGCATTTCTAACGAGTTCCCTGGTAAAGCAGCTGCTGCTGCTGCTGCTGCTTCTGGAGCACCCTGTGAGATCCACCAATCTAGTGTTACAAGTGCTGGGGGCTGTGGAAGCTCTGAGGAGGAGTTTCCAGCTCTTGCTGGAGGGGGCAAGGGGGTTCAGAGAAGGTTTCATAAAGGAAGTGAGTTTTAAAGGACAAGCGGGGAAGCATAAGGAGGGGAGGATTGGGACATGCCAAGTACATTTAGTTCTAAAGGACAAAAGGAGAAAGTACGTATGGTTTGTAGAAGAATGCAAATAATAATTCCATTTAGCTGGGATGAAGTTTGAGTTTGAAGTAGTCGCAGGATATAACGCTGGAGAAATAGTTGGGCCCAGAGCCACGGTGGAGGGCCCTGTGTGAGCACTGTCCCGTAGGTGATTACGGGAGCGTGACTGCCCAGAGCTGAAGTTGAAAAACAAAAATGTGTTCCAAGAAAAGAATCCTGGTAGAAGAACTCTATCACAGTTATCTTCCTTCAGAAGAGTCTTCTTTCTGAGCTGGGCATAGGGCTTCCCAGACTTTTGGAAGAAATCCTTGTCACTTCTCTGAAGTGACAAATCTCACTGGAGCTGACAGGAGAGTACAGTGTGTTGATTACATATAACTAGTAAACTGGGTGTTGGTGGTGGTAAGTTTTTGCCTTTGACCTATGACACTGAGCCTGAAACAATAATAGTTTCGTTATCATTGACTCTTGGAAAACCCTAAGCTTCACCCACTTCTAATGGTCTCCTGGTCAGGCGGAGAGCAGAGGTGACAGGAGGGACTGGTTGGGAGGGAGACCCTGACAGCACAAGTTGTGATAACATGTGTTTCACTCCTGTCTTTCTAGGGGAAGATGACGACGACGACGAGTGTGGGGAGGAGAAGCTGCCCTCCTGTTTCGATTATGTGATGCACTTTCTGACTGTGTTCTGGAAGGTCCTGTTTGCCTTCGTGCCCCCTACAGAATACTGGAATGGCTGGGCGTGTTTTATTGTCTCCATCCTCATGATTGGCATACTGACAGCTTTCATTGGCGACCTGGCTTCCCACTTCGGCTGCACCATTGGCCTGAAAGATTCTGTGACTGCAGTGGTGTTCGTCGCACTTGGAACTTCAGTACCAGGTAGAGGATACATTCACGTATGAGCCCCCTACTCGAAAGCCCATTTGCCTTATGACCTTATCTTATCTAACAATTTCAAGGACTATGATGACAAACCAGGCCTCTGAAATACAAGAGCCCAAAGATATGAATAATGTCCCTGCTAAGACATTGTCATGGCATCTTTCAAGGTTAGAGAGCTGGTCAGTATCATCTGATGACAGGAAGGCATCCCCAGAGGGACTGCATGGCCTGAGGGGCAGAACAGGGTGATGTGATGGATGGAGCTGTAGCTGAGCTCCCCAACACAATCAGCACTTCCAAAAACACAAAGCGAAATTACAGAATCATCTTCAAGAAGAAAACTTCTGTCTTTTAGGTTATTTCCACAAAACTCTGTATTCATTGGATAACTAAGATAAATCCTTACTGAAGGCCTAATATGATATTCCCTTGACCCAAATATTAATGAGAGTAAACAAAAAGAGGCAGACATTGATCAAGAGAGGGGAAAAGTAACCTTACAAAGCACACATTTCATGGACATCCCTTCATGCATTCCTATAAGCTGAATTTTTCTCCCACCTTGCAACTTCAGCTCATTATGGTTTGCTCCGACTTCTAAGTAAGACATCATCCTTCCAACGTGACATTGACAGCAGTAATTTTCAAATTTTGGTGGGCATCAGAATTACCTGGGAGCTCCTTTAAAAAAAATGCAAATGCCCAAGACCTGCCACCAACCAGTAGAGTCGGAAGATCTAGAGGAAGGGCCTAGAAATGTGTGTTTTGAGTTCACAGGTGACTCTGCTGCACATCAGACCTTATTGTAACTGAAGTTCCAGGCCTATTCCCCAGCACTAGTTGACATCTTGACAGATGAATGCAGGTTGCTCAAGAGTTAAGGATGCATGCACAAGGTCAAGTGTTACAATTCTCAATCTGGGGTAGAGGCGGGATGTGAGGGGACATACAGCCCCACTGATGGTGCCATTCAACATTCCACACTGACCACAGCATTTAGGTAAATGCTGAGATTACTACTAACCGTTGCCAACGTGGGCAACCTTGGCTTTTGGTTTTGAGTCTCAAACAAGTACAATTTAAATCATGTCTCCTTCTTCGCTGGAATCCTCCAGTTGTTTTCCACTCAGACACTTACGAACTCAGTGACCAAATATAAGTAAACTTCTCGGAGCCTCAGTTTCTTTATTTGTAAAATCAGGATAACCGTACTTAACTTGCAGAGTTTTGGTAAGGACTGGAGAAAACATCTATAAATTATGTACCCAGTAGAGCATCTGGGATATAGAAGGAATTTGATACAACAGTGGCTTGTGTGATGATTTATGTTGAATAGGTTAGGGGGACCTGAGCAGTGTAAATCTGGACACTTCGTCCGTGAGGAACCAGGGATGAAGGGTCCAGATTTATTCTGGTCGGCCATTCCACGTGGTGCCACCCAACTGACGGACCATTTGGGAGTCCTGATGACAGCGCCTGGCATGGTTCTGGTGATGGAGGCGCCAGGGGCTCCGGACGTGCTCTTAGTCCTGCCCGAGTGAGCAGGGCTCCGCACGGTCCTCCGCTGACTGCCCACCCTCGGAGCAGAGCAGGCTCCCTCTCTGCCTCAGCTCTCTTCTAGCAGCTCCACATTTGTCTTTACTTCGAATTTTTTTCAAAAATGACCAGAAATTTACCAAGCAGGAGGACAAATATTCATATTTTAAGTTGCTTTGTTTAGAGAACACACACACACACACACACACACACACACACACACACACAACTAGAGGAACTAAACATCATGGTTATCCACTGTTCCGTTTGCGGTGATTATAAGAAAATGTTTTCGGGTCCACTTTGCATCACGCTTAAATCACTGTATCAAATGGTGCCCACATTAGCTTACTGTTGGCTGTGGTTTTAACCCTTGAGGAGAATATGTTCAAACTATGATAGTGAAGGCAAAATTAGGGCTCTCGTCACGGTTATTCAAAGTCAGCAGTTGGTCCTAGCAAATGCATCTCTTGCTTTCAAAAGGATTTTTAAAATGTTTTTCCTACATCAAATCCTTGTTCCAAAATAATGTGTTGTTGTTGTTTTTTTAATTTCCAAACTCCTCATCTCAATATCTAAAACCAGCTTCTTTCTCTAATACTAATCTTGCAAAATGGCTGCCTGCATCTTTTGCATTAATGTTTTTGAGCAGTTTGCAGTCATATGATTAAAAATATTTTTCTGTAACATAAAATGTGGATTACAGTAAACCTCAGTGTTCAGAGGACTCATTTGTTCTGCCACTTAACACCACCTCAGTTCCCAGGGAGAGGCATCAAGAGGGAAGAAAACCTATTGGGAAGAATACAACAGACTCGTTTGTTGTCAGAATGGTTCCCCTACACTGCCATAAATTCTTCCCGTTGGGATACAGATGTCTTTCCTCTGTTACTGGGAGAATTCCTGTAATTTGACACAACATTAACTATGCAGCATGGTCCCCAAACAATATATTCACAGGTAATTGCAAATAATCATATCTGTATCAACTTTCATTTTCAAAAATCAGCTGTGCAAATTGAACAAGATGCTGTATGAACATAATATTTCTGACCTTATTCCTCAATGCTGATAATTCCGAACAGTGCTTTATTTTATCTCCTGACTTTTAAAAAAATAATAATTCTATTGTTCCCAAAGCCCAGTTGCTACAGGCAGAAGAATGAGGAAAACTCATCCTCTTCACTTAGAGCCTACCATTAATTGGCATTGGCCCAGGGCCCAGCTTTTTCTCTAGGCTGATGTCTTGACACTTTCCCTAAAGTAGAAGAGCTCCTGGCTGGTAACTGATACACTGCTGCTCCTTTCTAGGGAGACTCTTAGATTCTCAGCTGATGATGGCCTGAAGGGCACTGGAAACGCACCCTGCCTGAAGGAAGAATTAAATATCATTTGAAGTGTTCTTACCCCATTGCTCAAAATCCATGGGAAAAAGTGCTTAGGACTTTCTGAGTGAGAGAGAGCTTCTTCATCATAGAACTGGTAGCAAATGCTCGTTATAACCCACTGGCAGAGAAACATTCCTGAGGGTCTTCACTCCCCCTCGGCCTTTGGTTAGGTATGCATAGGAGAGCTTAAAGACCCATCCGGTTAGTAGAGGAAGGACCTGCTTTTCCTGAGTCACCTTTTACAGAACTGTCTGTTTGGAGAAGAGTTCTGGACAGTCTCTTTCCACCTCTGCATCTTTGGTATTCATAAATTCTTGAAAGTGTGGCAGCCATATGACTAAGATATTTTTTTCTATAAAATGAAATGTGGATTGCAGTTGGGGTGAGCCAGAGCCCGGGCACCAGCCCCCTTCTCTTCTGGGTCCATGGTCACTCCCTGGTCCATCACATCCATCTGCACGGCTGACACGCCATCCACATGCCAGTGATCACCAAATGTGTATCCCCAGCCTCGACTTTCCCCTGAGCTCTAGACTCATGTAACAACTGCCTTCCCTATACTGATGCCAGATGTGTAATTTGCAGCTCAAAATTACCATGCCCAAAATAGAACTGTTGATTTCCACTGCCTGAGCGCCTCGTCCTTCAACCGAACCATTTCTTTCCAGATCTTGCCTTTCTCAGGAAAGCAGCACAATCGTCCACCCAGGTGTCCTTGTTCCTTTTCCTCATCCCTGCAGCCAGTTCCTTCATACCTCCTGCAAATCGTTCCTCTAAAGTATCTCTCAATCGAAACTCTTAGCTATCTCTCCACCACTGCCCCCTGGCCTAAGACAGCAGTACACTCTCAGACCCGCAGTACCCTTCCATCCGTCTTCGTGCTCCTGCTATACGTTGTTGGTTTAAGGGACAGATCCAGCCACAGTTCAAGGCTGCTTATTTCACTTAGGTTTCTGTAAGCCAGACTGCTGCTTTTAAAGTTTATCCTATCCCCCTGCCTATCTTCCGACTGTGTTGTCCTCCTTGCCCACTATCCTGAGGCCCCATTGGCCTTTTCGCTGTCCTCATCACAGCAAGTTCATTCCTTTCTCAGCTGTCTTAGCTTGTTAAAATGCTCTTTCCTTCATTTATACAAGATTGGCTCTTTGAGGTAATAATAAGATCAGATATAACTGAGACAAAGAGATCATGCAATGTGAAGTGGTCTACCAGTTCTACTTTATTACACCACCTTATTTTCTATATTTATTACTTTCTGGATTTTTTTTGTGTGTTTATTTTTGAATACAGTATAGAAATTTATTCAAATAAATATTATTGTCTAACTCTCCTCACTGAAATGTAAACTTCATGGGAACACAAATCTTGCTCTTGTTTCCCTCTGTTTTATCCTTGGCTGATAGAATAATGCCTAACTAACACAGAAGTAATGCAGCTGTGTGCGTGCATGTGTGTGTGTTGTGCGTATAAATGAATGTACAAGTAAGTCATTTACACATTAGTATAAGTTGGTTCAGTTAGGTTGCTTTCTTCCTAACACCTTCTAGAGACAGCTAAGAATTAAAGTTACCACTGAAGAAGATGATACTTCTATAGTGTGGCTTATTTTTGAGGAATAGAATATATCTGAGCAGGGTATTGTAGTAAGACAGGGCAACAGTAACTAAGAAACTCAGAACAGAAACATTTTTCCTCTTGCATGATTTTAACTACACTGGGAACTTTATGCCTAAAGTTTTAAAAGTTCTGGGTCTTGGAAGCAGGAATTCCTGCAGAGTAAAAAAATACTCTGTGGAGTGCTAAATAGGCATTTTTCAATAGCTTAGCATCGGTTCATAACTCTGTTATATCACATTGCTTCTATGGAATAAGTTTCAAAATTCAAAGGAAGAAAATGTCAGAAGGAACACTAAGGGCCCCCTGTAATGGCACATTCTTTCAGCCTACAGTTACTTACTTGGGTAAAACTTGGGTACATGGAGTCAAGCGTTCTGGCTTCTATACCAGATTCCAAATATGGATTTTACTTTTATTTCTTGCTCCTAGTGGATTCAAAATGAAGTAAGAATTCTTTCTTAATTGCACAGGAAACTCCTAGATGCTGATGAGTTGGGAATATTTTCATACACTCACTAAGCCTTTCTCCTTGGCCTTTCTCCATACATCTCGATTGAGCTTGTGCTGAAGCTTGTCTACTGCTGCCTACCTCTTCCCTTTACTGCATGTTTCACTCCTGGGGCCGGAAACTGAGTGTTCTAGCCTGTCCCTCAGCCTCTGGCACTGTCGGATTTCCTGTCGGCTTGGAGCATTTTGAATATCTTTTGGATTCTGTCAAGTAGGAATTATTTCATGCTATAGATTTTAAGGTATGAATTGAAAAGAAATAGATTGATTTCAGGGGGGTTTCCCACTTTATAAGTACAAACTTTTTGAAAATAACACTTTTAGAGAAAAATGCATGTCATTTTTAAATTACATCATTTCTAGACTTCTAAATATTTGGAAGGAATTTGTATACGACTAGTTATATTACCTGTTTACTTTGTTCTCTTAGTATAGTGTTCATAAGTGTGCACCAGGGGGGTCTGGTAACAAGAGCTTTGGAACCAAATTCAGAAAAGTGGACTTCTAAGCATTATTCACTGTGTGGCTGGAACCAGCTTACTGACTCTCTGAGCCTTGGTTTTCTTCTCTGTAGGACAGGCCTAACAATACATGGCAATTCAAACAGAGTCAAAGATAGGGTTAGTGATATGGATCTCAGAGCATTGTGTCAACTGACAATCGGTAGAAAAAGCGGGAAATGATCTATTCCTGTTGGCGTGTTGAGAATTGCTCTCAGTGTAACTAACGACAATTATTTTCTGCATTATCTATTATGTTTTTTAGGTTGTATCATTAAGTGATGCGAAGCTATTTTGCCTCCTCCAAATGTTTATTTTTTGTTCCTTAGATTCTTCCAAAAATGAGATTTTCTGTTTGTTACCACTAGAAAATCTATTATTAGTTTTTGTGACAAAAAAAATATCATTAGCTATTGATGGTTTGAATTTTTGACCTACTAATTTTCCGACTTCCAATTATTCTGAAACTAAGGTATCCTGGAGTATACTTAACAAATTGTGATGAACTTGTTACTTATGTCCTGCTGCTTTATTTCTCAGTGGATCCTAAAATAACTCGAATGGTTGTGCAGGTTGCATACTGCAATCTTAGCGATGCCCCGGGAGACACACGAAGTGCCAGGTCCCCAGATGTATAGAGTGGTGGCCCTGTGTAAAAGTCACTTGGTAGCATACAGGGGATTGAGCACCAGGGTCCTCAGCTGCACGAGAAAATTAGGGCTCATACAGAGTATGTAAGTGGCTACGGTGCCACTTCTCCCAAGAGATCCTAAAGGGCACAAATATTTTGTTTCCAGAGCTCTACTAAGCACTCAGTTTGCCACCAAGAGAGGTCAGGACTGCTGAAGATAGGCCCTCTGGTCTGTAGTCAGGCCAAGAGGCAAAGCCACCCAGGGACACGGCCAGAGGAGTGGCACGGGCAGCCTAATTGGCCAGATGGCGTTCCAAGGGCCCTGATCTCAACTCCGTGCCAGTGAGGCGCTGTCTGGAGGGGAACCGCTGCAGCACACTTTCCCATGCACATGTAATGTCACCAGCATTGAAGGAAGGCCACAAAAGCAAAAATGTACAAGGACAGAGTGAAACAAAGAAAAGCTAGACACCTGATTTCACAAGTTGGCTCCATAGATGGCACAAGAACTGCCCATTATCCCAAATGAAGAAACACTGGGGATGAGACTGCATGCAACGGGCCAAGGGCATTTTGTAAAAATCCGGGAGAGATCCATCCCAAGACTATTAGCATCCCCCCCCCCCAAAGAAGAATTTGTATTTTTAAGTTTTTTTTTTGTTTGGCTTACTTTCTCAAAGGGCCACACTGCAAGGGTGCCTGGCATTGAGCACAGGGCTGGAGGGAGACCAGGATGATAACAAAGTCAGTCCACCAGGAGGTGGGGGTGGGGGGCAGGCTACTAAGCCTGTGTCATGAAACTCTGCAGAGTCATAGGATAAGTGCCCCAGTTCCACACCAGCTACCTTCTTCACTCAGTCCCACAAAAGTCACAGTGCAAGAGGAGGGCGCTGAAAATACTTCATTCTAGGCTTTATCTGGGCCTTCTTGCATGCTCTAGGTGAGCCAGAGCAAGGGCATTTGACAGGGACATCATGTGTGCAGGGGTGTGTGTGTGTGTTGTGTTGGAAGAGTTGTTAAGAATGTGTGATGAGGGTGAATGTAAATTTCCTCTTCTTTTCGGCCTCAAGCGTATTCTAAAGGGAGCAAGCACCGAGGGTAGCCAACGCTAATTAGGCCTTTTTGCTCCAGAGGGATTAACAAGAGTGTCGGTCTCTAGCAAGTGACTTATCAATGTTGAAACGTTGACTTTCATTTCTCCCTGTTCACATTTGAAACATTTGAAGATGAAAAATTGTCAAGGACCACTGTTTTGTTCTGTTTCAAATTCAAGCCTCAGTTTGCATTTTCAACAACTTTATCGCTGTATAATTTACTTATCATTTCAAGACTACAATTCAGTGATTTTTTTTTCCAGTAAACTCACTATGTTATGTGCCACCATCACCCTAATGCGGTGTCAGCAATTTCATCGCCCCGGTGAGACCCCTCCTGGCCACTTGCAGGGAACCCCCACTTCCACCTCCAGCCCCAGGTCCACACTAATGTACTTGCTGACTCTACGCAAGTATCTTTTCTCAATTTTTCTCAAAGACCAATTTTAATATACAAATGTCATAGATTCTCTACATGACTGTAATTTATACTCACTCTAATAATACGTAATGTTAGGATTTTGCCATGGGTTCTGTAAGGTTTTAAAATAATTTTTAGTTTATTAATTACAAAATCTCCATAGACATTTGTAAACTAAAAGTGTACGTAAAATATATTCGGCATTGTACTGAACGCTTTGTATGTATATGGATCTTTATACCTTCTCAAACAATCTCACTACCCTCCCCCAACAGTAACCTTGGCTCACATCATCGAAATTGCTGGGGGGAACATTGTACAGTAGTACTTAGAATTAGCCCTGTGAATCTTGGGGCCGCACCGTATGTTTAACGATCTATAAATGTTAAATGCCCTTGGCCAGTTCAGTCAGTTGATCATAACACACTTCGAAGGAAGCAACTCTCCAAAGTTCAGCTTCTTACCCTCATACACACCCCAGCGCATCACCGTGGATCAATACAAACCTACGGAAGCCATTAGGAAGAGAATCGAGACCAAGGCCGATTGACCAGAGGCCACGTGCATGGTCTCCCTGCATACAGAACGACACAGTCTTACTATGACACATACTGAATTCAAGAGAGAAAGTGAGGGCTATAAAAAAGCCTCACTCAATTGCCATGTCGGGGCCACTGCATGAGCAGCAAAATGAATTTAAGGCCCACTGGTATTTTTAGAAGAAGAAGGCAAATAAAATGCTAAGTCAATTTAAAAGGCAAATTTTACATGTGACTATGAAAGAATTTTAATATCTGTTGGGGAGAATGCATATTATAGATATGAACTCATGCTGCTTGGCATTTATGCACGATGCCAGCTGGAATGCCATCGTTATTCCTCAGCACACAGACTCACATCCTGCCTTTTCCCAGGAATGAACATAAGCTATATATTACTTGTTTATACTCTGCTTCATTCCCGAAAAGGATTTAAATCTATAAAATGCTTTAGCATTGTTCAGCCACCTTTTCTAGCACATGACCCAGAAATGCTAAAGCTGTTGGTGACCATATTCGATAACCTTTGTTTAGCTCAGCACATGTAAAAATCCTGTATTTTGTACACCAGGAGAAAATAGCTTATTTTGGTTCTATTACTTAAACACAACATACAATATTGTGATTGTTTTCTCCCTCTTCATGCCTTACAACCCCACATGCCCTCTGGAGCTCAAGGGGCTCTTGGCATGGTCCTCCATAAACTATAAGCTATTATTGGGCTATCACTGTAAAAAAAATCATGGCTTGAGACAACAAGCAGGACTTGCTATAGTTCTGGACTGAAATGACCCCCACTGCAGTCTGCAAATGGGCCCAGCAGAGGACTAATTGTACTTTTTCATTCCTGAGTTACAGTTGTAAGACAATAAATGACCATAAATATGCAAAAGGGTCTCAGCGATCCTTCTCTGAAGGATTCTCTGCATGCTGATGCTCCCAGTGGCTGAACTATGGCAAGCCAAAACCCCTAAACTCATCCGTCATCGAACTAGAGGCCCTCGGCTCAGGCCGCTCAAGGGGTCAGCGCTCAGTGCCAGGCTACAGCAGCAGTAGTCCCAGGTACTGCGCCCTTTCGTCCTGTGCTTCTCAAGTTTCACTTTGAGGAAGAAAAGGGACAGACCTGATGTCAATGACTTCTGCTGTGTCAAGTATTCTTGTTCTGAAAGGAAGGATTAAGCCCTGTCTCATACAACTTCTACACCCAGGCTGAGTCTACAGAGAAATATTGGTGTCAGGTAATATTCAGAATACAAACATGCTGTGTTCCAACAGATGATGCCCATCTCTAACTAAGAAGCCTGAACCAGGCCCTGAGGCAATGTGGCATTTTGGATCATCAAATATTCAACTGATCTTCCTCTACACCAGTCAGGAGTCACTAAAAAGGACAGCAACACCACTGTTTGAAAGTTAAAACAAAGGAAACAGTATGGTGTGGTGAAAAGGCATAGGCTTAAGAGCAGTTCTGCACTTGTTTTCATTCAGTCACTCTACAAACGTTTCATGAGCACCTGCTGGGTACTAACTAGGCCCTGTTCTACATGGTGGATGGGTAACCAAGATATTTTATGTTTAATCCCATGAGGTTCACACTCCAGAAGGAGAAGACAGATACTTAAAAACATGACAAAATTTCAGATAGCAACAAGGATGAACACTGTTGAATAAAACAGAATTGTGGAATCATGACATAGTATGTGTATGCGCGGAGGGGTGTTTTAATAGGGTGCTGTGATTGCTTGTACCATTAATCTTTGGCAAATTACCTAAATCACTCAGACCTCTGGTTCTCCCAATGCAAACTTACCCAGGCAGTTCTAGTCTTAGAAACTAGGGAAGTGTTACTTTTTCTGGCTTCCATTTCAAACAATAATGCCTTTGAATGACAGCAAGCCTTTGAATAATGTTTTTTCATTCAAATTATTTTCATTATAATGCTGATGAGATGCCTCAGGAATTGAACTCTTATCTCAATCAGCCTACGTGAAAGTTGGTTTCCTTATCTGTTGTTTCACCAAAGTCCCAAGAACCTATTGATGATACTTAGGGAGGGCCTAATATATTTGGCAGTGGGGGTGCTTATATGCCCCCTCTGTTCTTACCATAGTACTCATGTGCCCTGGGTTTTCCTCCCAGCACTTGTTCTACAAATGCAAATATTCCAAGTTAGCTATGACTTTGGAATATTCAACAAATGATCCACATTAAAGCATCAGTGACTAATGATGATTTCATTAAGGGCAGAGCACTTGCATTTAATACAAGAAGTGTTTCAACAATAACCTCATTTGCATAGCTTCATTGTTTAAAAAGTGCATTTGTATAATTTATCTCTTTGGTATCCACAGCAGCCCTGGGAGTTAGTTCATCTCAACATGTTGTCAGATTTGGAGCATGGGGTAACATCTGGCAAGAGCAGGATTTGATAAAGGATCCTGGAAAGGAGCCTGCAGTGTAAGGACCTGGGCATCAGGAATCAGAGAATGGGGAGTATAATCCCACCCCACTCAAATTCCATCTGACCCCCAGGAAGCTTCCATTTTCTCTCCTGAAAAAAAGGGGCCTATGGTTCTGTTCATCTCAAATGTCAGGCAGAACAAATAGTATAACATCTATGGAAATAAGAGGTACCTGTCAAAAGACTTATTGTCTACCAAGAGCTGTGCTTGGTGCCTGGGACAGACAAGGACAAAACTTGACATTAAAGCTCAGCCTCATAGCATATTCTTAGCAGCTTAGATGGAGCTCTACACCTTATTTTCTGGTCTTTGCATTACAAATTACATTCCCCAGTAAGAGCCCAAGTACAATGATGAAAGACTTGGATATTACATCCCTTCTCAGATATCTTAAGGGCACAAATCTCTTAACAAGCTTGTAAAAAGTATTTGTCAGGACAAGTGCATACACAAACCAATTGTGAGTTGAAGTCAATAAAACATTGTTGGTAAATAAAATACGATGTTGCTGTAACACAAAATACAAAATTGAGAGAGGATTTTGGCTCTGCCCTATAGTCCTTCCTTGCTTGACAGGCATGGTGGGAGGGAGACAGACAAACACACATCTTGCCTCACAGCCAGTCCTGGGCAAACTTTTATAATCGGTGAAGTGGGTTTTTCGGGAATTTGTTCCACGTTATGGCCTGTCCCAGGCACCTTCTGACTCTGGCCTCCAGGCCAGCCCCTGATGCCCAGGTAATGTCCTGAGAAGGTCCTCTTCATCTCTCATCTTCCCCACCCTCCACACAGTTTGAAACACACCTGCTCTGTATGCAGAATGTATGATGTCTTCCACCAAAGACCCAACTACTCTAGATGTGACTACTGAAAAGAGCAGTAGAGGCTGAAAATCAAGCCTCTATCCCTTCCCAGACAGACCCTGTCATTTACATAAGACTACTTTTAAATGTATATTTAGTAGCCTTTAATAACCTAAGTCATAAATAATATATTCTTTTTACAGTTTGCTTATTACAAAGAGAATTTTATTTACAAATAAAGAGTAAAAAAGAAATCATGCAAGCCCACCTCCACTTGCATTCATCTCTCTATCTTTCAGATTTTAAAAGCCTGGGAAGTTTAAATAAATTGCAGAAAAATGTGCTTGCAAAGAATATGAAATATGTATCCACGTTTTAATGGATTCAACTAGGCATCATGATATCAACTGCTTTTTCACTTTGAAGTTGTGAAAAAAAATGATGGACATTTTCTAATTATTCTCTAACATAAAAGCTCTTACCATCACTACACATGACTTTTACACTGGTTCAGTCACTTCTAGATCTTCAGAAGTAGAATTGCTGGCCCACAGATTGTGTGGATTTTTAAGACTTTTGAGAAACATATATGCTTTTTCGGCACCATATGATTGATTAATCCAGAGGAATGAGCAAATGGGGGAAATTTTACTCCAAGGCAGTGCAAGGTGGAAGCAGACACGGGAGAATTATTGTAACTTTCCAGAACTCCCTCAAGTTGCACCTGTCCTCACGTGTCACCTGCTGCCTCTAGTGCTTGGTTGAAGTTGTGTGCAGTGATAGTTTCTGCTTGAGTTGCCTCTATTTGCCCACTTTTAATAGGACTCATGTTTACCTGAACTTATAATGCACAAAGCAGTCCCTTCAAAAAGGGACTGTCTGTGTGGAATGAGTAACTGGGGAAATGTGGACAGGGCAAGGGCACATGCTGGGTGTCTTCAGTGTATCGCTCAGTGGATCCTCTGTGTGATGCTGAGGCGGTGGACCCACAGTTCAGGTAGATTCCTTCGTGAGGTGACCTAGAGGTGGCAGTGGGCGGGTTCTGTTTTAATTTTTCTCCCCGTTTTTCTATCAGATCCTCCTCAGCTATCTCTGACTCTCACCTGGCTTGGGGTATTTCTAATGCAGGACTTGAGAAAAGGAGGAAGAGGATTTGAGAAGACTCAGATAGGATGTGGATGTTCCATAAATAGAACAAAGCACAGAAGAACGAATCAGGCTTCAACTTCAAGGAGGCTAAAGAGATGGGAGCAGGGGTAGATTAACGGAAAGGAAGGAGAAGTGAGCTAGAGGACCCTGGTCTGTTCTGCGCAGGGCAGCCCTGGGCTGTTTTCGAGGCAAGACGAGAACTTCAGTCTTTTCTAGTAACAAATGCCTTGCTTAGGAATGTGGTCATTAATTCAGCTGTTTTAGCCCCACATCTGCCCTTCCTTTTTTCCTTTTCAGAATTAGCAAAGTGCTGCTTGACTGAATCTTACCAATTATTCTATTCTCATGGATTTGGTATTGTTAAAATAAAGGTTTATTATGGAAGGAATAAAACTATAGGTCAAAATTAAAAAGATAAAGAAGTTGATGTTCTTTTCAAACTAGGTTCAGTCGAGCCTATTTTTACTTACTGCAGAGACTGCAAATGTGATGCCAGGAGCAGCCAGGAACTAAGGAATGAACAAATGTTACCAATCAGTGATCGCGAACACTGTTCTGAGAGCATGAGAGGTCTTCCCCGAAAACAGCCCTTCCTTCATGTTTCCGATCCGTGCAAATATAGTATTTTCCTCTCATGCCTCTTGCCCCAGTTCACCCAGGATATGAATCACCCCATTGTTCCGCATCTCCACACTGCACATGCTCCCCACCAGGCGGTCACTTAGCAGCCACCTAGATCATCAGACGGACTGTCGTGGTGTCACACTGCTTGTGTTCAAGTGGCCCTTATTTTACTTAGTAATGGCTCCAAAGCCTTTCACATAACTTTCCTCACAGTGTATTGTTGTAATGGTTCTATTTTATTATTAGCTACTGTTGCTGATCTTCTACTGTGCCTAATTTGTAAATTAAACCTCCTCATAGGTATGTACATATGGGAAAATATAGTACATATAGGGTTCGGTACTATCCGCGGTTTTACGCATCCACTGGGGGCCTTATCACCAACATCATTTCTGGACATCAAGGACAAACATAGTCTCTCATCATCCTGCAAAAGATGTATTAACCCTCAGCTATGGTAACCTAGCCGAAGGAAACCATAACGAAAGATTTAATATTCTTAACACTTCTTTTGTCATCAGAGCAAAGAATTCTGATAGATAATAGGTTAACAGTTGTGCACCTACTAATTCTCTTCAGACATCATGCTAAACCTTTTTTGCATTACTTGTTTTAATCATCTTTAGAGCCTTACAAATGAGGACATATTTTTCTCCTTGTTTTACAGATGAGATGTCAAAGGCTTAGAGAGGTTAGTTATCCTGGGGTCACACAACCAGGACATAAAAAATGAGAGACTAGGATTGAGTTCTACTCCACCGCTTAGCCCCCTTGCTCCCGGAACTAGATGCTGTATGCAGGCCACAGTAATTAGGACTGGCTTTCTTCAGTAACAATAGCGGTTACCCACAGAGTAACACAGACTCGGGTGACCAAATTAACCTCTTACA
Source organism: Glossophaga mutica (assembly GCA_039655065.1). NCBI lineage: Eukaryota > Metazoa > Chordata > Mammalia > Chiroptera > Phyllostomidae > Glossophaga > Glossophaga mutica. Next base: position 145,605,140 of record CM077308.1, read on the forward strand.
GGGGCCTCAACTTACTAAATATGTCTATACCAAGCAGTAACCATTAATTCACATGGACCAACTGGGAACTGCTAGAGGCCACGGTCATCACCCAGCTGCCTGTTCACGAGGTTGACCAGAGTCAGGAGGCTTCACTCAAAGTCAGTCAGTCAGCCGCCCTGTAGCCCTGATCAGGTACACATTGGAACTTCTACCACTATAATTTGCATAAGCCTTTTGGGAGATGGGGCTGGGAAGTAAATAAGCTAGATTCCCAAAGTGAAGTTAGCCAACCATGTTGGAGCATACATACTCTGATCCAGTCCAGGGCCACATTGATGCAGGTCTCAAGACACCCAGGTCAGAACACTGCTTCCCTGATCCACACCCAGCCGGGGGTTTAGGGCTCTTGTCCCACGGAGATTGGAAGGGGAAATAGTGGCCAAGCAACTGAATAGAACGAGCACCATATCAAATAAGTTTAGAGTCCTCTCAAAGGCCAACGTGTGTTTTGTTTTGTTTTTTTTACATCAAAGATTTAGAACCAGGGATATTAAAAAATTTTAATGAACCCCATGAAGCTTGGAATTTGATCAAGGCAGGGAAAACTTGGATTTTTCAGAGCATCTGTGAACACCATACTGAAAAACAATTCCATTCTGGGAATGTTTAAGAGAGGACTATTATCATTTTTTTAAAAGAAAACATCTATCAAATTACAGTTTGGAAGGCAGATCAAGTAGAACTGTTGGTTCTCATTCTCTTTTAATTAAAAGAGAAAAATAATCCCTATTGTTTTTCTCTTTTAATTAAAAATTAATCTTTTTCTTTGAATTTAAAATGTATCAGGATTTCAGATTCATAATAGGAAAAACTAATTCCCGGAGGAAACTCTGCAAAGTGCCAACATCCAAGTTGTATCAAAATAAAAAGTAATTTGTGTTCTGATAACAAGAATGGTTGTTTTCGTTGATCTGTGTGACAGAGCTATTCCACACCGGGGAGGTGCCATTGTCTTTACACAGATGATGAAACGAGGCTGGGAGTGGTTATTAGGGGTCTCGATCTGGTTGGGGGAGCTTTAAAAAATGCCAGTGCTCAGGCCCATCCCAGACCAACAAAGCGCAAGCTTGGGGTGGGGCTAGCAAGTCGGTATTTTCCTACAGTTGCCCTGGTAATTCTCGTTAACAACACGGGCCAAAAATGAGTAGAAGCAGGTGTTCTGATCTGCCAGCACGAGTCCTCTTGAGCTCTTTCTTCTGTTTTCTTCTTTTCTCATAAAAAGTCATGTCACTGTCTCCATTACTTTTTCATTCTCTTCTAGGACAGTTTTTTATGGGTGGAAATTTTAAGTGTTTTTCCCTTTTTCAGGTTTTTACGACCCTTCTCCTAACTTGTCATTGATCGATCAAACATCCGTAATCCCGTGAGCTCTTAAACTTCACTTGGAAGCCAAACAAGGGCTCTTGTTCATAGACCAGTGAAGCGGGTGTGTGCATGAGAGTGAGGGGGGTGTGGTTTTTCTCATTAAGTTCCTCAGTGACAGCAGAAGAATTAGCAGTATCTCCATTTCAATTCTAAAAGAGCAAGACAAGCAGTGCGTAGAAGAGTGGAAAGAATAGAGAGGAACTCGTGCATTGTTTAAGCAAAGACTCCTAGCCTTAGAGCCACTCGTAAGATTAGGACCTTAAACCAGAAGAGCTCATGTCTTTTTGTGACTTGGGTTATAGGAGATTTTCAAAAGAAAGAACCTCTTTGATTTTTAAGAACAATTTTTTGCTCCATTAGATTTCTAAATGCAGAGGATCATAACATTAATACACTTCTAAAGGGTGTTATAACTCCTCCAAAGTTTAGATCATTGCATCAAGTCAGAATTCCTTACCACTTACATGTGCTCTTGGGGTCTGGCTCCGCTGTAGAAAAAAAATAGCCAATAATACTGAGCACTCATAAGTGGCAGGCCTTACTCTGAGTGCCGTTCATGTTCACTCATTTCCTTCCAAACCCTATGAAGTATTAGGTAAGCTTCTTACCTGGCAAGTGGAGGAGCCAGAATTCAAGTAATTTAACTTTCCTCTTCCCTTGGCCTTTCATAGTACGCACGCATGCTGGCACAGGTTTTTAAAAAAATAAGCATAGCTTAACTTGAGAGTCGGAGAACTTTAGAGTTAAGCAGTTCCAGCCCCTCCACCAAGCCCACCCACGTTGTTCTACGAGCAAATGACCACTGTCTCCAAGGGCATCGCAGTCTGTGAGAGGAATCAGCTCCTCCTTGCCTCTCCCCGGTTAGCTGCTTCCCTAACCCTCAAAGATCTCCTCCTCCCAGCAAGGCTCCCAAACTGGGGGCACTTGGAGCAATGACCTCCATTTCCGTGCCTTACAGCGTTGGTTCTCAAACCTTGGTACAAAAAAGAATAAACTAAGGCACTTGTTAAAAGCACATCCCTGCGTCCTTTTCCTCCGAGAGTCTGATTAATTCGTCTGAGGGTGGAGCCCCAAATTATCATTTTTTAACTGGACTCTCCCAGTATTTCCGATGTCAGTGGTATGCAATCTTGGTTGACATTACACACAGTATTTGAAACACAATCATCGCGGCTACTAGTTAATACATGGCTTAATTCAGATAAATGGATGGCTGGCCAATAGGATTTGAATAAATAATTTTCCAACACTTATCTGTTTTAAAATGTAAATGACTCTGTGCTGTGAGGTTTAATTTCATAAATATTGCCACTATTTGATCAATGGCAATATCTTCAGATCTGTCTTCCTAGACTTCAAATATTTCGTTTAGGTCATTTTTTTATTATTTTTAGAGCAAGGGGAAGGGAAGGAGAAAGAGAGGGAGAATAACATCAATCTGTGGTTACCCTCTCATGTGCCCCCTACTGGCCTGCAACCCAGGCATGTGCCCTGACTGGGAATTGAACCAGTGGCCCTTTTGCTCGCAGGTCCGCGCTCAATCCACTGAGCTACGCCAGCCAGGGCAGGCCATTTATTTTTTAAAAGGAGAGGATATTTTATTATCACCAGTCAATTCTAGTGAAGCAAGGTGATCATGTATAAACTCCTACAAAAAAGAAAAATCACACTGAAAGCGTATCTGTGAACTGAGCCCTTTGTATACTGTGCAGCACCCAAACAGTGAAGTTATGGGAAGTCTTAGAGATGTTCTATGTACTAGACATTGAAACCAGACCGTAAGCAAGTGAAGTGTCTTGCCCAAGAACACACAGAGAGAGTTAGAAAAGCCAAGAATCTCCTTGGTGAGGCTTCTCCCATTACTCTACCACCGAGCTCCGCACACCCTCGCCCGTCTCTTATGTCGTCAGTAATCACAGATGCTGCGGGCACGCGGGCATGCCCCCATCAGCAGATGGACTTCAGTTACAGTCACTGTCAGTGTCGATTCCTGAACACGAATCACTTGAGAGTAAACAGCTGGCCCCCAAAGTATATGCCAAGAGTCAGAATAAGATAAATCATCTGTGGTGAAGCACATGCTCCAGACAATACATAAATACGACATGTAGCTACATGTCATTAAATATGTCATATTGTCCAGACAATATATAAATCATGTACATCTACATGTAGCTACAAAGTTTGAGAAATTCAGGTAAAAAACAATTTCTGGGGGAAAGGGAAGTGTGTTGACCTACCGCATCCCAACCAGATGATTTGGTCAAGGTTAGTGGACTCAAGACAGGTCTGCAGAGGACAGCCATGGCCTGGCTCTGTGGTGTGCTGTTTACTTCCAGCCGCACAGCCTCCCAAACACATCTTTCCTGTCACTGATTCACGGTCATGGGTCCCAGGGAGGCAGGACCGTGCGACTAATCTCAAATTTATTCAACTTCAAGGTGACAGTTAAAAGTGAACATTGCTTTTAGAAACCTGGCCTGAAGTAGACTTGAGGGATGTATCTACATACATATTCCCATGACTTGGCTTGTGCCAATCACACTGAAAATCTGATTTACACGTTTGTATTTAAGGGGCCAAGTTCTGAGTGTGACTATAACCCCTTCTGAGACCACGGCAGTAGTTATTTCTTGGGTTTTACTTTGGAGATGGCATTTGAATGGTTTATCGCGTTGTTCAGCCGTCAGCAGGTCGCGGGCTTAGCATTCAGGATGGGGCTCTCTGCACTAAGCAGAGAAGCACAGAGGGGACTTCAGGGAGATTCCATCACACTTCATTTGGAAAACAGAGTTGCCTCTGTTGGAGCTAAGGTTAATGGTTTGTTTTCAGTTCAAAAACCATGTAAAAAAAGTTGCAGAAATCCAGACAAAAGCCCTGATATATACAGGCAAAAGGCCTGATGTATAACCCAGGTAAATAAAATCAGTCAGACCCAAAGAGGTCCAAAATATGTTTTATGTATGTGACAAGCCAGTTGCTCTGGCTACTCATTTTTAGGGAATCCAGAGAAACACACTTGCAAACAGAACTACCATTACAAGAATTTTCATGCAATGCTCACAATAAGCTATTGAAAAATGGCCTGAGGGAGGGGGAACCCCTATAGGCCCGGGTGTGCTCTCCATTTCTGGGAAAATGACTGGTGTGGGTGTTCGGGGTCCTCGGACCCAGGAATCTTTGATTGTACACCTCACTCCTTTCTGGCACAGTGGCAGAGTGCCACCCTGGGTAGAAGCTAGGGTTTCTGCGTGGGGAGAGGACACCTAGAAAGTCCAGCGTGCCCTGCACCACGTGTGTGAAGGAAACGGGTGTGCGCTGCAGCACAGCGCCAGGTCACCTGCCCCTGCAGCACGGGGAGACCCCCCCACTGACGGCTCGCCTGAGGTGGCCATCTGTGCACCGCCAGCTGCTGTGGCAGCCACGTCAGCACAGAATGAACATCTCAGGTGCCCTTGGCAGCGGCTGAGCTGTAAGCTGCTTCCTCCTGCTTGGGATTCTGTTCCTTTACTTTCCTTGCTCAACTACCTCTTCTTGAAAAAGAAAAGCAAAACAACTTTTTTTTTTTGAGGCTGCTGTGGCAGCTCCTAATAACTCTTAATGATGACATGCAGGAGACCATTAAGATTAGTCTTGCTTGGCTATTTTCCCTCACCAGCCTCTGTGACTGTCCAGGTTGGGCTGCAGTGTGGGAACTGAACGCACAAAGCAGCACACCCCCTGGGGGGGATGCGGTGGGGGGGTGCAAACTGCCTATAGCCACTTCAGTCTTTGCTGCCACTGACAGAGGAAAGAGCATTGTTCGAGAACCTCAGTGAAATGGACCGAGAAGAAAGGAAGACTTTAGCCTTCCAGAGGCGGGGGAGCTGTGTGGCATGGCCCACAGAGTGGGCTCTGAAATCCAACAGATTTGGCTTTAAAATCCTTATCTTTTGACCGACACCCAGTCCAATGGCACTTCCAACTAAATAAGGAATAGTAACATCTTCATAAAGCTAAGAGGGTTGAATGAGACAATACATGTAAAATGCATAGAGCACAGAGTAAGCATGTTTGCTTTTGTATAAAATAGCAACTAAAACCTGCTTTCCATCACAGACAGAGGCCAGAGTCAGTGAGATGGGCCCTCAAGGCCTAATGAGTTCCCTTTCAGAGAGAATGTGATGCTGCAGCTTCAGTAGCCACTCAGCAGCCTGAATAACCTTCTCACTCATTGTAAACCACAAGAATCTACAGGCTGATTTAAACTGAAATGCTCCATGTGTCATCCCTATTGGAGATTTGCCAAAGAAGGGTGGTGGCAACAGAATAGCCACCAAGGGGAGAAAGTGGTCCAGATATCATGCAACCACATGCATGCTCAAAGCATGCCAGCAGACTCAAGAGGACCACAGCACATGCCATGACACCTTGTGGTACCATCACACCTGCCATTACTGGCTTTGCAAATCTGAGCTCGGTTTGAAAGTTATTAACATCTACTATAAAACTACTGTGCACGGTATTTTGTGAAGGCAGCTGAAAGGACTTTGATATCAATAAGCAGGCAATTGTATAGAAAAGAAATTGAGTATGTATCTTGCAAGCTTTGTTTACATGGTTACTAAAGGGAGTTATTTCAGATCCTACCTCAACTTTTAGTAAACTGATCTAACTGGCTCTATTCATGTTATCTTTTCCAAACAACAAAAAGGGCTCCTCTTACTTTGTACCAAACAAACATTCCGCATGTATTATTTCAACTTAACAATGACACACGGAAGTGAATGTCACTAGCCCCATTTTACAGATGAGGAAGTTGAGGTACTCTGCCTGGGTCACACATTCTGTTGTGAAGGCAGGATTTGAGACCCTCTGGCTCAGAGGTGCTCTGAACCTGTGCTCTGCGCATTAAGCCTAGAAGTCACTTTGCCCTGCTCCCTGTATGCACCACGACTTTCCTGTCTTTAGAAAATGATGCATTCAGGACTATTAGTGGAAGAACTTGGAAGACGGTCATTGGTACCCATAGCCCAGTGAAAGGTAAGATGGCACAGTGAACAAGCACTTGCTTTGAAAGCAGGAGGCCCAAGCTCGAGTCCTGATGTGCTTCTTCCTCACCGTAAGATGTCACACCCCTTACTTCCCATCTCTAAGCCTAGTGCCCTCACCTATAAACTTTTCTCCCCCCATAGAATTATCACAATTGATGCAGTAAGACAGGTGAGTCTGCTCTCCTATTCATAAGGCTCTGGGCGAATGCCAGCTATTATAATAATTCAATTAGCTTCAGTGCCACTATTGAATTGCTCTTAAATCTTTTAAGGGGTCAGGAGATAGTTTCGCTTTCTCATCTATAAACTAGACCTGATGGTGTAGCATCTCTTAGTAATTCCCACCAGCAGCTGTTTTTAAACTTGAGTGACCTAGAATCTTTTGGCATGTTGGTAAGCCAGATTTCTGAGCCTCATAATAGTCCCTCTTAAGAAGAGCCTCACAGATTCGGATGTACATGGGCCATGATCACTCTGAAAAATGCTGTCCTGTAAGTGCAACGCTGCCCTGCGGCGTCTGTGCCTAAAGGACTCAGCGTAGATCACCTGTAACACAGCCAGCACCTAGTCCTCCAGTCCTGACGCCTGGATCCTGTTGTTCCGACCACACCGCTGGACTGCGCAAGGACGTCACAGCCCTGCTGTGCTCACTGGGCTTCCACGGGGGGTTGATGCTAGAGTACACAGCTGCAGCCCGCAGCACTCCACAGACAACTTTAAAAGGCTAGCTAAGTTTCACGGCCTTTTTGTTCTTCCTCCGCAGACACATTTGCAAGCAAAGTGGCAGCTACCCAGGACCAGTACGCGGACGCGTCCATTGGTAACGTCACCGGCAGCAACGCGGTGAATGTCTTCCTGGGAATTGGTGTGGCCTGGTCCATCGCTGCCATCTACCACGCGGCCAACGGGGAACAGTTCAAAGTGTCCCCTGGCACGCTAGCTTTCTCTGTCACTCTCTTCACCATTTTTGCTTTCATCAATGTGGGGGTGCTGCTGTATCGGCGGAGGCCAGAGATTGGAGGTGAGCTGGGTGGGCCCCGGACTGCCAAGCTCCTCACATCCTGCCTCTTTGTGCTCCTGTGGCTCTTGTACATTTTCTTCTCCTCCCTGGAGGCCTACTGCCACATAAAAGGCTTCTAAAGGAACACTCAGATGTAGTAAATTTATAAATATATACATATATATACATAAAAAATTATGTACAACGAACAGAGGAAACTGACATTTGTCATGTTCACTTAACCTGCTGATGGAATCCAGCTTCAAGAGCATACGTGCTAGGGCTGAAGTGAGAAACCATCACCTCCCATTCCCAGGGGCATCGCCACACTGAACGAGGCGCAGAGGCAGGGCCGTCTCTGCAGCTCGGCCTAGAAGGCTGTGTTCTCTCCAGGTTCATAAGTCGTTAGGTCTTTGATTTGTTTTCTGTTTTGGCTTGTTTTTAATGGGGGTTCGGAGGTGGCTGATGTTTGCCTTTTATTTTAGTTTTGTTTTGTTTCGTTGGGAAGAGCGGGGTTTTTGCTTCTCTTGTGAGAGGTGATGACCAATCTAAATGCAAATGGATTTTTGGTCAAAATTTAAGTCATTAAGATTATTCTCCTTCCCCCAAACACTTTAAAAATTATTTTGGATTAAGAAAGAATATGGGCGCGAAAGAAGAAAGAAGCATGTCTTCCCTATGTTGCTAAACCCAAGCTTATCTCTGGAACGTGAGCAGAGGTGAAGCTGTCACCCAGAAGAAGCGTGGGAGCTGGACTGGAGCCAGGAAACCTGATGGTTCCAGACACCGTCTGATATTTAAAGATACGATGCCTGGCACTCTTGTTCAACAGGTACAGGAATAACGTGCCTGGATTCCCAGGAACATGCAAAATCCTTTAGTTCTTATCTCTTTAGCTCTGGATCGTGATTAGCGAGGCCCTCTTCTGCTGTTCCAGCCCAGCTAGTGCCCCCGGTCCCCCACCCCCACCCCTTTCCTCCTGCCCTCCAGGCCTCATGCCAACAGGAAGAATCACCCCATTCAAAAAGCCTATCATCTTTTTCCATTTGCATCGATATGTGTCCCAGTCCCATGTCGCTGTTGCCTGGGATCATCTATTGGTTTCATTTTCACAAGCATCCATGCCTTGCACAATCCTGTTTCGGTCATGACTGAACATTTGCTCCTTCTTCATGTGCCTGTTTGGGAATGTTGTTGTGATACTTGTTACACAGTGCATGGAAGAAAACAAATAAAACAAAGCGTTATCTGTATATAGTAGAGTATAGCATATACTGTTCTCCCATTCAGCGATGTTAATTGGACACTGAAGACCTAAGTGAGTTTTCTTTTCACCTGCGTTGTAACTTTTGTGTTGTGACTGAGTTTATGACTAGGGATAAAAGGAGAAAAAGGTGTATTGTCCACAGAGCTGCACATTCATTTCTAAGAAGCAATAACTGTCACGTGGGAAGCAAAAGCTGTCGAGAGGACAGCAGGTAAACTTCAGAGTATCTTCATGGGAAAGTAGCCATGCGGGACACACCAGAGGCCTCTAAAGCGCGCCTGTCAGTTCGGGAAGGCCCAGGGGACAGGTGTGGAGAAGCGGATGCATGAGACGTGCCTGGGCTTCGAGAGCCTCCATTTTCACGACACCCCCTGCCCCTAAAGTATTTATTTTCACATCTGCTCTGTCTGGCACAGATGGTAGATAGTGCTGGTTTGTTCGTTTTATTTTTTTATGTGAAAGGCTATTTTGAGCCCTGTCTCTTTCGCCATCCAGACCCCTCTGATTGTATCTGCAGTTCCTGAGTAAGAAAGAAGCCAAGCTGACCGATGGGTCTTTAAAAGTGAATCTTCTCTGTTCATGACTAAGGGGTAAGCAATTAAATGAGATGATTGCCTTCCAGGAGGACCGCACTGGGAGGTTTTTAACCTTGAAGCAGAAATGGCTCTTTTTATTTCGAAATACCAAAGAGCGTGGATAAAGCCACATTCCAAAGTAGTGAGTCCGCTAACGAGGAAAATGGAAGGGGGCATTGGTCCCCTCTCAGAGAAGATCTACAGATCCCCTGGCTGGAGACAATCCCTAGCCCTCTGTGTTGATTCAAAGATACTTAAGAAATAAAAACTCTTAGTTTCTTTTCTTCCACTCATTGATCATGATCATTCATTATTTAATAAACATTCATCTGAATGAATAATTAAATGCTGGCTACCCAGTCAATATGCCAGGTACTCTGCTACCTCCCAGGGTCTAAACCATGAACCAGACAGCCCAGGTCCCTGCCCTCAGGGGGTTCACAGTTGATGTGCTTGCTCTTATCATGAGTAAAAATCAACCCAGCCGCACGGAAACAAGATTTATCTTGCAAGGAAAAACACAATTATGAAACTTTAAAAATCAACACATTGAAACTGTGCAAATACAACTGTTAAAATACCTAAGATTTCTTTTTTAATTAAGAGGGTATAAGCACAGGGTAGGAATAGCATCCCAGGTGTCCTCAGCCAATATTGCAGGTGGGTACCTCTCCTCATCTTACACCAAGAAAGGCCATCCTGTTGGGATTGCACCTCACTGAGAAGGCCCAATAAATCCCAGTTTTTATCTTGGTCTGACCATGATTCTTTCCTATGCCCCACGCCTCTACAATTCTTCTTACCTCCTGGAGAGTCAGTCCTGACCTGTTATGGCCCAACACACTGGTGGCCTGATTCCTTTGGGGACACATTCTAGCCTCCCTTTTCAAAGATTTACTAAATAGAAAGGTAGCCTAGAAACACCAAGTAAATATTGGCAAGGGTTATGCATTTAAACTTTAGAAAGATTTTTGCCCTCATTTTCAGCCATATTTGAAATGTCAGTGATCCCATAGCAAATTGTTACAGAGGACTTTTGAGAAATTCTTGCCAGTGGTCAATTTCAATTTCAAAGCTTTTGGGTTTGTTTGCTTTTTAAATTTTTATGTTATAGGGAAAATATGATTCTGGTTGTTCAGGGTTTATTAATAATCGTAGCTGTGTAAAACTATTCTATTTTGTTTGATTATTTTATTTTGTGTGTATTGTGCACAGCTTTAGGGGGAAACGCACCACCATGCGGTTCCTCATTCGTGGTACACATTACTGACACGGACAAATAAAGTTTCTAATTGTTTCTGACTTAACCATTAGTGATACGGTATACTCTGTATGGAACATTTTCTCTCTCCTCATTGTCATCCACTTCATTTTTTGTTCTCATGTTTTAAAGAAATAAAAACCCAAAAGGTATTATTGTGCAATTGGTATCCTCATCCAAAAGAAAGGAAATAGTATTCAACTCTTGCAAGTGTCAATCCTTTGGTTATTCAGTGTTTTCCTTTTTAATGTCCCAAGAGAGCCCAGCATCAGAGTATTATCCATCTGAGAGTGTTGAGATAAACGGTGGACATTTCTCCATTTCGTTAATTGTTTTCTTACATCATATACTACCACTTTATCTACATCTGTTCCGCATCCAAGCACATGAGCCCCAAAACAATTGCACATCACTTGTTAGCATATGGCATATAACGTCAAATCTGTCCCAGTATGATCGATCATCAAATTGCTTTCCTAGTTTTCACTGTGCACATGTAGATGATACTCTGCTCACCTGACCATCTTTAAAATGTTTAGAATTCCTCATTACATTCCTACATGGCCACGTGTGGAACACTTCCATACGTGAAGGAAATAAGGTATAATTTAAATATTTTCTTGGGTCAACAATTAATATGCTTCCCGGGACCCAACCTTTGGTTTAACATAAGACGAGCAGCCAACATTTACTTCTTTAAAGGGCAAAGAGAGTAATTAAATGACCGGCGAAGCCTTGACTGTTAAACAGCCCCTCAGCACACTGCCGTGGCCCAGTGAGGCGCAGGCTTTTATAAGCTGACTCAAATTCTCTCAAAGATTCTAATTCAAGCCTGCCACAAATGCAGATTGTACAGAGCTTTGGTTTCTGAGGTCAACAACATAAACAAACGCACTAAGTTTTTTCTCGCTGTTTTTCAAGGAAACAAAAAATTATAAAATATGTTGTTTTAAGCGACCCGGAAGATACTCTGTTAGGTGGCCGTCACACGCAGTGCAGCCCCTTTCTGCCAGTGGTCTCCTTACTGACAACAGCTCGCCGGCCACTCTGCCTCTTCCACCCAGGATTCTCTGTTGATTGCCTAGCCCAGAGCCCCTGACCCTAACCCATCAAAGTGAAGTGAGCTGACTTATTTGCTCTGTGTACATCTGAGAACTTTGTGGAAGCAATTAGAAGAAAAACTGATTTTCTCTGGGAGAAAATAAAGCCCTCTGTCCTCTTACATTCCTGAGACTGTGAAGTTCTGTGGCTGTTAATCAGTCCCTTTAAGATTTTTTTCAATGTTTCCTGGCTCAAGATGTAGAGAATCTCTTTTGATTCCAGTTTGCTGTCTTTGATCTGGGGCACTTACATCTGGAGCAAGTCTTAGGAATACTTTCACAACTTCAGGAACATTTGACCATTTCACAATTGACCGCGTACAATATTGTATCTCACCCTGACCTACAAGTGGCATTTGGCGTTTGTTGCGGTGATCACTTCACTGGGGCAAGGCATTCTAGCTATTGGTAAAAATTAGCATTTCCATCCATAAAGGAGTGTATTGTGCAGAAATCATATTCATCTTACAGAGAAAAAAAGGGGCCATGATGAGTGGATTTCATTCTAATCTACCTAAACTTTCAGTAATGGATCACATCTCTGCTCTTCATTTTAAGCATTATGGCCTTATCACTTCTATTCACATTCATTGTCTTCCACCAACTATACTTCAAGTGTTGGGTGGTCCTGATGGTATTTCATAGACAAGGAGAACATAAGGGGAAGCAATTGTAAGTTACGTATTTCATTTTTGGCACTTAATTAGGTCAGGATTAATCACCTCCCCAAGCAGACAATGCGTTATCCATAGGAGGGGCAACCACTGTGAGGTGGGTCTCTCAAGGGAGTGAGCGTGTCTGTCTCCAGCCAACAGGAGATGGTGACTATCTAGCTTTCCGTGACTTTTTCCCCACTGCTGGCCACAGTGTCGACAATGACGCACTCAGGGGCTTTCCCAGTTTTCAGTTTTGTCAAAGTCCCTCTAACTTAATCCCCTATCAGTGGTCGTTGTATAAATTATTTTTCTTTTTATTTATTTATTTGTAGGAAATAAAGCAGGACTTCATAACTTCAAAACACAACATGACTTTCTAGTTAAAACTATGAGCCACACCTTCACAGGGAGGCTTGCCTGCCCTGAAGTGCCTGGTCCGTCTGCAATCACTGCTATGCTTCTCAGACGCTTGACTGCTCAGGCTCTTGACAGTCGTGCAGCCCTAACCTTCATCGAAGGTCCAGAGGGGTGTCCCCTTGGGAACATGCAATCTTAATCTTTCTTTTCTCTGTTTCTAACCTTTGTGGGTTTTGCAGGGCTACTTGCATTATATTCATTATCCTTCACTCTCAGCTCACTCTTACCTCTCAGCAATGGAGAAAGGCTCATGGGCATGTTATACTGAAAGAGAATTTGCCACAGGAAAAATTAAATATAATTTCACCTACAAAAGAGTCATTAGATCAGTCATTATAGCTCACAGCGGCACACTGCAGCAGATGGCTGGCTCTGTTCCTCTTTGGATCACATGTTTCCTGCTTCAGTGCCCATCTCTCTAGCCTGTTCTATCAATACATGTGGGTTTGGGTCAGGGATAAGGACCCACATACACCTGCTAAGGTGAAGTGTGTAAACGTAGGAAAACATCACTCAGTTTCCATTCCACCAAGAAATATGAGTGTGCCAAGTGCTTGTCTCTGTACAAATGGTAGGAAACTTCATATTAATAAGCAAATTCACCAAAAGAGAAATTAGTTAACTTTGACCGTCCACACTGACCCCGTGATATCAGTGTCAGCCTGGCACTCTCACTTCGTTGATGACAAAGACAGAGCCACCCAGCCAAATCCAGTGTGTTGTGGGGAGGGAACATTGAATAATTTCTAACACAGAGGGGCTGTAGATCATTCACCTGGAAGGATCTGGCCCAGAGATTTTTAACGACTTTTCTCCTACATTCCCAAACTGCAACAAATCACTTTTAATTTACAGAACTTGTTTCCTCTTTTTAAATTTTTTATTAATTTTTTTTCCAATTACAGTTTACATTTAATATTCTTTTGTATTAGTTTCAGGGGTACAGCATAGTGGTTAGACAATCACATGCTTTACAAAGTGTTCCCCCTGGTATTTCCAGTACCTGCCTGGCACCACACAGAGTTATTACAACAGTATTTTATTAGACCCCTCGAAGCCACATGGTAGGACAATAGATAAATTCTCTAAGGAGACTTTCCCTAAAAATGTGATTTTAGGTTTGTAATGGCCTAGATTCTAATATGAAGATCCCAGTGTTTCCAAATGGAATAATCCTATGAAATAATCAAATATATAACACTTTTCAAAATATTTAACCTAAAATAAACTAAATTGCATAACTATTTAAAAGTTATATGACCCTCATGTCTAGTTTTGAGAAAAATTAATTTCTTTGTTGGAAACTTCCTACCTTCTTATACTCATCTTAACATTAAACTTTGAAAAATACTCCAAGGAAGAAATCTTAAAAGATTTTACATTCTCTTAATGCTCATATAAATCAAGTAATACAGCTGAAATAATGATTTGGGTGAGAATTACTTATGTGATTGTCAAAATGTATCTTAAAGTGAGAGAATTAACAAGAAGAAAATGTGTCACTATTTCATCACAAACTGCCCTTGTCTGTGCTATTTGAAAGTCCTTACCCTTAAGGAAGGGGACTACCAGTTTCCAGCAGCAACAGCACAACTTAAACTTGGATCCTCCATTTTTATGAGAAAATCAAAGATGGGCATACATAGCTTTTGCCCTGGCAACCAAAAAATAAACAATGATGCTGTGGGCATACTTTCCCACGTTATTGAGTTATTTTGTGGAATTCACTGGGCCTCACGATAATGCCTTCAATAACTTCACTCTTCTTTTTTTTAAGCCATGAAGTTCCTAAATTTCATAACTTAATAACTTGACCATTTCACTGATAAATGGCTGATTCCATTTTGATGTTGTTGTTTATCCTTCCAAACCTGTTTTATTATCTAAAAGAGTCAGTGTCAGATGGGGTACTGAGCTGGAGTTTAGCCCAGTTAAACAATAAAGCCCAGCAAGACATACCTGTAGTTGAAAGTCATGTGAAACACTGGCCTTTTCATACACAGCAAGTAGAATTGTTGTTTTCTATCTTCTATCTACCAAAAATGGCTAATTCAACCAGTATAAAAACAAACAAAACAAGATGTGAAATGCTAGTGTGAAGACTGTTTCTATGAGAACCAGACACAGTTCCAGCACCGAGTCTCCTCCGTCCCATTGCTCCCCGGAGCACAGAGATGTACACATACCATACACACACAAATAGACGGCGCATGTCAAATAACTTGAATTGCATTTCTTCTAATGTCTAGGATAGTGTTCCTTAAAAAAAAAATCTAGTTGTTTTTTAGGAAAATACATATAATTAACAATATTCTAATTTCAAACAACTTTGAATTGCATCTTTAGCTAACAAAGAGAAAAAATATCTTGTCCCCTGTCTTCCATGTCTTCTTCCATCTCTTGCCCCCTTTTCCTATTTAAAAAGGAGATCTGATAAAAAGGAATTCATTTTCTTTCCTTCATTTAGCAAGCATTTCTGATAAAGTTCTTAGGGTCAATTAGGGCTCCTTTCTGATTTTGCCAATCACCCTCACTCCCTTTTCAAAGGTGTTAGAAAAATATCCTTGTCTAGGTCCAAATTGTGGGGGATTAAAAGGTTGAGATTTTGTATTTTCAGTGGCAGGCTGACGTTATCTAGAAATGTATGCTGGGTGAAAAGGAATGGGAGTCCTACCCAGTGCTGCCAAATACCTAATCGTCCAGCACCACGTAGCTCCTCCACTATCTGTAGTGTAGCTTAGATATTTTCAACTAAACCAACTTAACTTTCACAGTTGTCTTGTCCCAGCAGTTTCCTACCAAGACCTTACTAACAGGCAAACTAGACCTTTCAGCCATTTGGTACATGGGACTCCTTCAAGAGGAAGGATGAGGAATGGGAAGAGGGGGGCATAATGTGGATGCCAAGTCACTGGAGCCTATTTAACCAACTGCCTCGTTACATATTGGACCCTATTTGGGACACTCACTTTTGGAAAAACTGGAAGGACTTCATTTTATTGCAATTTCACCAAAATCGTTGCGGTATTGGATCTAAGCAGAGGATAGCATCATGGAAACACAAAGTTGTTTTTATTAGCTACAACTATTATTACAGTTTGGAAGAAAATATTTCTTTGATGTTTCAGTCTAAAACTCTGAGAACAACAGGTTTTTGCTGCCATCGGTAACCTGATAGGAAATTTGACACTGAATCTTATTGGAGCCAGATGATGCATATGTTTAATTTGTGCATAAGGCTTAAAATATTCTTGATATTCTCAGGTTGTTCTCACAAGTTCTGGATAGATTTACTTTTTAAAAAAAAAAATAAGTATCTTCCTCATCAAATTGGTTGGGAATTTTCCCAATAACTGGTTTCACATTGTTGAGAAGTGAGTCTAGCAGCCACCGAAGCTGTGGAGCAGCAGGTTACATACATCAGTGATTCTGCTTCTCTGCCCCCTTTTCCTGCTTCTGACTCTGAGCCCCTCGTGCACATCCTTCAGAAGCAGCTGCAGATGGTGAGAGAAAGTGAAAAGGAAAAGAGTTGTCCTCCCTTTCAAAATGGGGTAGATCTGCTGCTTATTGCCTTCAAAATTCTGTTAACTTTTTAAACTTTAAAAGCATCTCTCTTTGGCTTGCATTTAAATACCAAAGGGAAGCAAAAACGGCATTTTGGGGAGCTCTAAAGATAATGTGCATTAATTGTTGAGACATGGGATTTAATAACATCAATGTTCAACCACTGTGCTCCCACCATTCCATTTACACATTATCCAGAAGCAAACAAGCAGTGGGAATAGAGAGACAGATCCTGATTCATTCAATTACTAGATAAGGTCAAGAACTAGGCAAAGTAGATGGGGCCAACCCTAGTCCTGCAGCCAGACCACACCCTTACTCACTCTCCTGATGGATATGATCTGTGAACGTTAGAGCAATTCTGAAAATCCTTTTTTACACTTGATATGACTATTACCTGCAGTGATTCCTTTCAGCTCTGAGCCAGGTTATTTTGTTTGATTCGAATCTTTGCAAACAGTCCTGCCATGCAATCACATGCTTATTGCCTGCATGGGGAATGAACCGCCTTTTCAAACTGGTTGTCATGGAACTAATTTTTAAAAACATTAAAGAAACAGCATAGCCAGGTGGATTTGGGTGTAGCAATGAGGAGTCTAAACTTGGATTTTTTTCTTCCTATCCAATGTTCTGACTCTCCAACCCTAAAAGTGATTTCATTAATAAAATGAAAATAATTGCTTTGTCACTGCTTAGAATTAATTCACACCTCTTCAGAGCTTGAAGCTTCCACATGCCAAAATGAGGTCCATGGGGAGTGTTGGTATGACTTTATCCAAAGGCTTGATTTGTTTTGCGAAGGAGCCAGCATTGGGCTGGGTCTCTTTAAAGCACCAGACAAGACATTTCCTAACATTTGGAAACAATGACAAGGGTTCAGCACAGGCTCCTGGGTTACAGGGAGTAGGGCTTCTGATAGGATCTCCTCATGTTCTGCTCTTCTATCTAAGTGTTTATCTGTCCTGGTTCCCAGTGGAATACTTCCCCACACTCCATCAGCCAGGATACTGACATAGCTCCAGGCTCAGCCTTTGATTTCCTAATTCTCTCAGGGGAAACAGCCATTCCAGGTCTTGCATATCAAAGAGGAAAAAAAAAAAAAAAGACAGATGTCTCATTGGTCAATGTGTTGTACCAAAACACAGCCCATTCTGATTGTCTCCATATTAACAATTTACTCACCAAATGGCTTTTTTTTTTTTTAAGTGACTGGAACCCAGGAGAAATATTTGAGGAAATAAATATCTTCAACTACTAATGCAAAGTCAGAAATTGCTTTGATGTCAGGATCTTAAAAGCCATTTTACCTTCCTGCCTAGTCTTCACAAACCCATGGGGGTTAAAAGACTCCAAAAATGTTTGGACAGTGCTCATGAATTAAAATTCAGATCTGGGTCCTGGAGCTAGATAAATATCAACTGGAAAATTAACCTGAGGAAAAAGAATCTGAAAGAAGTTAAAACCTAAGAGGACTGAAAATTAGTCAATTTAGCAAGTGTGTCTTCCAGGATCATGGACTCACTTTATATTCAATTAAAACTTTTTTAAAACATCTACACAGTCAAGGCAGTAGAGCAATTTTTAAATCTAGTATCAGAGTTTATTTTTCTTAATCACTCAATCTCATAAACCTCAAGCATTTATTTTGTGCAGAGTATTAAACTAGGTACCCTAAGATGGTGTGAAGAATTCAAGGCAAAAGTAATTTCAAGATAACTCTAGCCCTGAATTTAGGAAGAGTCCAGTTATGACACTGATTAAATTAACCTCTGTTTTGTTTTTGTTTTGGGGTTGTTGGGGGGTTTTTTGTTTGTTTGGTAAAATGTTGCTAGACCAAAAAAACAAACAATTTCAGACTGCTTAATGGAGCCATTCTTAAACTTATCAAGTAACTCTTTTAATAGAAATAGAAATATTAATTTTCTTAACTTCACATTCTACCTTTCACCAATGAGAGAAATGATTCTGACCCCACTAACACATCTAGGGTCTACAGCAAGGTAAAGATTGGATGAGGTTGACAAATGGTCTTTTATTTAACATTCCCTGTCGGTAAAAATTTGTTCCAAAGATCGTTTGTCTCTCCATTACTGAAGGTTTGTTTTTTTCTATTGGGTGATAATATTAATTCATCACAGCATTTTCTTAACTCTGCCTGCTGCTCCTCTGACTTTGAGACATCTGGCTGTACCTCACTGAGCTGCAAACCCAGCCATCACATTTTCATGGCCACATGGCGGAGAAGACCTCAGCCCTGGTGCCTGAGAGCACAATGTTCTCTTCGTTTTAGCATCAGAATCACCAAAGAGGAGACCCACATCTTTCCTCTTTGGTAAAGTCAGTATTTAATTGCTTCAGAGAGTTATGAATCCTTAGCTCTCTCTGGACTTGAATTCCCTCATCGTTAAATGGAGGGACTTCACCTTTCCTGTGGTTTTCCAGGACACGCCAAGTCCCGTATGATCCGTGCCTCCCCGTTATCACCACTGGGTGTGGGTTGAAGGTGCTTTATGGTGTGAACCAGTCATTCCTCAAAATATTTAATTACCAGTGTGGTTTCATTGCACTAAGTCTGACAGGAATTTAAAGATTTATTTTGAAATAATTCTTTGTGTGCTGAAAAAAAAATTCCCTTCCCTAAGAGGAATGAAAAGTTTCTCCCTTTGGGGGATGCCTACAAGAGCAAATTTAGCAGGCTTGGGATGGATTCCACATCAGTGACCTTTGTAAGGCTAAACTCACTATTCTTCTAAATGTAAACTTTAAGTTCACACAGTGTCCCACGATATTTCCACTTCTATTTTCCATTCTTTGTACTTAATGACAACCTTTTAGGAGAAAGAGACAGTACTCATTTTACACTAAAGCGCCTGAACACAAACAGGATGTGCATTGAATGGGCAGAAAGACATTACAAGATACAAGCACTCTAAAGGAAGATGGAAAAAGAGTTGCATTTCCTACAGATTCAGCTGTCTTTTAAACACCTCCCCTGTTGTGGAGAAAATGACAACTACTACTCAGAAAGATTTTACAAAAAGACTTAAACCTGACCCCTAGCAATCATATGGTTTGCCACAAACCAGATGCCCCATCAGCAATCTGAAATTGCACCCAGTGGGAGAAAATATACCAGGAGGGCTGTAGATGTTTCCATGGCAAAGAGAAAGAAAACAGAAAAAGCAACCATGGTGAACTCTGCTCATATAAACGAAGAATGTTTGAGTGGAACACATGTAAGCTTTCTCTTGAAGGAATCCCAGTTAGAATGTCCTCGAAAATGGCAAAACTGTTTCCACACCATAGCGGCAATGCAGTCCCGTTTTACGAGCACAGAGGCACAAAACCAGATTTGTCTGGTGTTTACCTTTCCCCGTTTCCAGCCTTGCAACAAATAAGGTGATCTTGTGAGCCTCACTCTTAAGAAAATTAAAACAGATAGTATTTTGTGAAAACTATCATCTGTGACCTCCCCCAGTGATAAAATTACTTGCCCTCCTCTCACTGTGTCTTTATATAGAGCTGTCATTCACGTGCAGTTGGCATCATGTTTATACGTTACGGTAAGTTGGCCCTGTTGAATTTGACCCCCATTTCATTTAATTAGAAAATTCTAAATCAGAAAGGTATGTTTTTTTTCTACCCTCCTTTAAAAAAAAAAAATCTACTCCATAAGCATTTTATGGAGATGACTGCCTTATGCCGTCCTGGCAGCTGTCAATCAGCTGGAGGTACTTGGCATAAGGCAGAGAACGGATGAATAGATTGAGCCTTCCTTCGGCACAGGCAGCTGCTCCCCGACACAAACTCATCTCCCCTTCCTCGACTCCTTGTGCCAGCCCAGCCTCTTGAACAGACCTAGGTCCACCTATCAACCAAACGGCAATCCGTAAGGATGTGTGCTGACAGCTGCTTCAACCTAATCCCTCATCAACTGAAACAGGATTTTTACTAGAAAAATGTCAACAAACCTTTGTGTTGAGTGAAGAAACTGAATAGATACTGCTGTTATCGTATTGATTATCCTGAGGTAATAGGGAGACTATCAGCCTCTGTAGCAAGGGAGAAGTTTAATGCTGTTATTAAAATAACACCCTGAAGACAGGCTGTAGAGTCTTCCACCAATCGGTTTTTAGGGACTGAAATTTATGATATAGAAAAATGATGTTCCCTTCAGAGAAGGTTATAGCTTAGAGCATGAGTTGGAGTCCCATTTCACTTACAGGTTTGCTGTACATGCTGGTGCAATACTTAAATTTCGTAATCTCTAGATTCTCTATAATTAAACGAGCACAAACCAAATACGCCCCTCACTTACATTGTAAGAACATCTGAGGGAAAACGTCTAATACTGACCTTTACCTTCTACACGGAAAACTTCTCCATTGGGGGTACCATTAAGGTGATGCGGGTGCTATCGTGTGTTTTAGAATAGCCGATGACAGTGATTGCAATTAACAAATTGCAAAGTCGTTGCTAATGCTGCTTTGCCAGGGACCACGCAGTAGCAAATTCTCTGGTTCTACCTGGGACCACGGCCCAGACCCATGAATCAGAAATTCTGGGAGGAGGCCCAGCAATGTGGGTTTTAACAAACCCTTGTGATTCTGGTGTGCGTTCAAGGTTGAGAACTACTAAACAGTGCTCCGAAGTGGTGAGGAAAATCTAATGTCAGCCACTGTTTAACACTGCTTCCCCACAGGAAAAAAGCTTAGAAGCTTAAGTGGAAGGTTGCATTTAGGCCCAACACATTGTTTTTATCCTCACTTGAGGACATGTTTATTGATTTTAGAGAGAGGGGAAGGGAGGAAGAGAGAGAGGGAGAGAAACAGAGATGTGAGAGAGAAACATCAATTGCTTGCTTCTGGTATGTGTCCTGGAGGAATGGGGGTCAGAACCCACAATCTAGGCATGCGCCCTGACTGGGAATCAAAATGCAACCTTTCCATTTATGGGGTGACACTACAACCAACTGAGCAGCACAGGCCAGGGCCTCAACCCATTTTGATAAATGGACAGAAATGTCCACCATTTGGACCAACAATATAATTTGAAGGAAAGTTAATTCTTACAAAATATTTCTTACTGGATAACTGAGCTTCAGGCAGTCTCTCCACTCAGATTTCTAATCAGCTTTTCTAGTTCTTTTCAAAAACCAACAACTAGTCTGCTTTGCCTGACTGCCCAGGGCCCAGGCAATGACCTTTGACACCTTTCTCTTAATTGCTCTGCTCTGGCCCATTTGTCTTAATGATAAACCATCGTATATGGTACTGAATTCCATTAAATGACACTGGTTTGAAGAGTGGATGTGGACTGACTGAGCTAAAGTGGGTTGCGGTTATGAGTGACTTTTGGTTTTAGAAGACAGTTGCAAAAACTCACATGGCTTATAAAATCTGGAAACCACAGACAATACAGACATCAATCCCAAGACCACTGGGAACCCTTCCTAGGTGTGTCCAAATCGATGCAGAACCACAGCGCAGAATCAGCAAGTGACTTACATACAAAAGTGGCCTAGAAAAGGGAATTTAAGATTGTAAGTTGTATGTGTGTGCACTTGCTTCCTTAAATCTAACCTGAAAATATCACATTTACAGGGACCTTAATGCATCCATGTATATTTTGATGCGTCCCTACTCAAAGTATGCAAAAAGAGGCCTAAAATGGAAGCTCAACTATGATTTTCTGGAGGCAAATGCTAAAACTATCTGTCCACATCTCCCTTAGAAGGAGCCAATCCTGTTAGATATTTTGGAATGACTGTTCTTTTTTTAGGAATTACTGAAAAAGAATAACCATTATATCATAATGCGTTCTACCTGCTCCTCTAGAGTGTGTGTTCCCTCTCCTGTTGGGGGCCAAAGTTTGAGTGTTTGGGCGTCCATTTCCTGTCTCCAAGAGCATTTTCTTATTTGCTCTTTCTTCATTGTCCAATTTTTCTCTCACTCACCCAATCACCAAATAGCTCCAGCCAAAGCTCAGTTCCTCCTTCCTGTCTCCACCATGTGCCCATCTCCATTTGCATACTCTTTTACTCAATGTTAAAGCCTCCCCAAGAAGACACTTCATAGAACAATCACCAATGTCAAGGTGCTTTGGTGATGGGAAGTACTCCTTTGCAGGACCAGTGGCTGGATCAGACTGACTGGGATTCACTCAGATCTGGAATGTTGACCCCCTTCCAGATCTTTGGGGTATACAGTGTATTTTTTTAATACTCTTAAGCCCAAGGTGAAGTTACCATGGTGGCTTGTGTTTCTGTGCACAAGCCATGGTTTGTGTTTTTGCCTTGAATCTTCAAATCTTGAAATAAAACTAGATTTAAAATTTCTCTCAGAAAGCTTAGAATATAAACTTAAAAGGCCTTGACATTAGGAGG
This sequence comes from Glossophaga mutica, assembly GCA_039655065.1. NCBI lineage: Eukaryota > Metazoa > Chordata > Mammalia > Chiroptera > Phyllostomidae > Glossophaga > Glossophaga mutica. The sequence continues at coordinate 145,627,805 of CM077308.1, forward strand.
TAAAAGGTCATGTTTCTGATCTCCCAACAGCTTTGCCTTTCCGCGCCATTCATGGTGATTTTCATAGGTCAGTGGTGCAATTCAACACTATGAAGCCATAATAATAATAGTTGGCACAACTGTTAATACAACCGGGACTTCTCTGGGTTTCATCTATTAATTTTTGTAGACAGGACGAAGTTCACACTGAGGAGACACTTGTAGCTTCCCAGACAAGGGCAAGAGCAGGAAGGAACATACTGTACATACTGTAACTGCAAGGAACCTGCTCTGAGCCACTGGGAGTGTTCTGTAGGGGTAGGCGAGAAGGAAGGATCCAAGCAGAAATCAAACTTGGAACCCCTCTCTCACTTCTGATGGTCATGATGGCAGTCTGTTCCCACTGAATGAACCCAGTGTGCACTTTGGATAGTACACTGAACTTATTCTGAGCCAGCGCAACAGGAAATTCATAAAGAAAAGGTGGCAGGTCACTGTGCCAGAATCCACCTCTTCCTGAGAGGTGATCATGAATTTCCTGCACAGGACACACACGAAGGAACAGCCTGTTCACATTCCATGTGCACGGTTTAAAAGGCCCATCCCAAATAGCCATCGGAGACAGGGATAGTGGAAAGGAGAGAGGCCAAAATGGAGAGAAGGTGATGCGACCTTGAAAATGAAGTAAACAACTCTAATGTTCCTCTTGTTGACGGTCACACGTCTAGAGCTACTTTACAAATAACTTCACTGCACTTTGAAATTCCTGAGTAGTGGCGTGTCAGTAATACATTGGATACTTAACTGAATTTCTCCATTTTTATTCTTTCATGCCAATGAATGTAATCGCTAAAACTTGCTGTTTTGAGTTTACACAGACACAACATGCACATATATAAGGCATACGCATCATATATGACTCGTTTTGTGGGAAATGCATATAAAATAATCAAAAAGATACCAGTGCATCCTTTCGGTGTGTTTCAGTGGTAACATTTTGGGGGGTATAAAGGTATTCATACCCTCTTTGCTGACCATATTGTTAAAATTGTGACCTTAAGCAACACTGTTAGAAATGCCTGTGTAAAGTATCTTCCCTAGTGTTTGTGAATCAATACACTTTGAATATAACTTTCAAAAAGAATGTGTGCTAAACTTAAATGTTTTTATATCTGTGGAGTTTTCCTATTAACCGATAGTAGCGAACAAGTGACCACATGACTGATTTCACCAAAAAAGAAAATGGCCTACAGGAACTGTTAGAAGTGGAGGAAGTTGTTTATAAAGTCTTCTGCCAAAGACATTTGCTCAATGATCTGTAAAGCGTAGATTAACTTCTTTTATTATGAATGTGACTACAAGAAATGCTCACTCTATTATCCTTTGTCTTTTGAAAAATCAGTATTTTGTATTTCTAAGGCCTAAGGAAAATATTTTTTAAGCCAATGTAATACACAGACACCTTGGAAATGAGAGGTACAAAGATTGGGTCAACTTCATCATGTGAAATTAGAATTCCAACATCCAATGGTAAATTTAGCTGTCTTTCCTACAATTCTTACACTGCAAAAAATTACATTTGGGAATTTCAGCTAATCTTTTCAAATTAAAGGCGCCAACATTACTGACAGATCTTGTCTAACATGGAAGACATTAAAACGTTCCTTTCCCAATACCTTCAGTGTATGGAAATTACTATCAAGTAATTTTCCCACCGAGCCGTGTCATGTAAGTGAGCTCAGAGGTCAAATGATGTTGCGTGGAGGTCATTAGACTACGTTCATCAAGGACATTGAAACTGTGCAGTTAGCAAGACCTAGCCATTTACGAAATATTTGAATATCTTTTTTAAGTAAAATTTTTGATTTCTACAGTTTTGTTCAAACTGCTCTTTTAAAATAATTAGATTTTTTTTGAATTTTTAAAATAATCTGTTGTAAGGTAGATGTTGCATTATTGACTATGTGACTCAATGTACACTCAGCCATATTCCTGTGGGGAAACATCGATCTTACCGACTTTCTTGGCATCGGCCAGATATCCATCGTTTCTTTACGGACTCTAAGTATGAAACCAAACAAACCCACCGAAATTAAATGCTAGTGAAGAAATGAGAAGTCTATTGTATAAAATGTATTTTTAAAACCTTAAGATATATGTGATTTACACTGCCTGTTAATCTAGTCTGTTTGTGAAAAAACAACAGCATAATATTTGTTAAGACTCTGAAACACCAAATATTTGTGATGTTTGTATAGCACCCAAGTTGTTATAATATGTGATTTCAAATGGTAAGCATCTTTGTTGTAATCATGTGAGCCCACAGAAGAAGAAATTCCTGCTCTTATGTACAACCAGCTCTCAGAATTCAGATTTCCTGCAGCTGCTGTTATCACCGATAAATGAGAATTACTTGCGAAAAACAATTTTTAAAGAATCGAGTTTATGATCACTGTGCATTTTCCTAATGAATGAATTCTGAGAGTTTTATTTTTTACCAGAAATGCTCTCTTTCAGTCAGTAAATACAACTGCTGATTTCAACCACACTGTTATTTCAGTGGTCTCTGTATTCTCGATCTAACTACCAAAAACTGGAAGCTTACTGCAAGGTGTGTCCTAACAAATGTACAATAAACAACTTTTCTTGCATGCTGCTTGAGATATGTTGTATTTTGAAATGTCTTATCAAAAAAGTATATATTTCATAGCCCCAACTGAAGTGACAATAATTATCATGCATATAATCAATGGTATGTTAATATCGAAATCTGAAGAACTGTCTGTCATACATGTACGTTACATGTGATGTTTAACTTGTTAAACTGTAATCCATGAAATGTCCATTGCTTGAACTGGTCAGTTCTGTACAAATCATTGTCTTAACTGTTTTGTTTTCCTAATCTTACCATATTTCCTAACACTTAAATATAAATGTTTGTACATTAGTCACTAATTTTTTATTGGTTTTTATGTATCTTCAGTGTGATTCCACTAACTAACCCAAAGAAGAATCAAAGCTTTCCCCTGTCATAGTCCAGTCCAAGATCAGGGACATTTTAGCTATAGCAAAAATTCATTCGCTCATCAAATAAATATTAAGCATCTACTGTAAATCAAATATTGGGAGAATTCTTGAGAACCAGAGTAATCACAAACCTATAACTCCCATTGAGGATTTCAGAACTCTCCCTAAACTATTCTGTAACTTCCATGGAACTAAGAAATTATTTTCTTTCTTTTTTCTTATAAGAAAGAAAGAAATTATCCAAGAAGAGTCTAGGATTAAGTAAAGTACATTTGGCCAAGAAAAATGCAACTGTCATTCACAGAAGTATTGTCTTAAAGTCAAATTTAAAAATAAATTAGAAGTCATTTTTAGAGACTGGACTCTAACTCTGGAAAAAACTCTTAAAAGAACCCCTCTTGAAAACTACGTATTGTGTCTGTTTTAAAACATTAATCTTAAAGTTCTTTGTTACACATAAAATGTAGCATCAGATCACATTTCCTAAAACAGCACCCCTGCAAGTGAGCAAGGAATTCTGTGAAAGAGGAGAAATATGGCTGATAAAAGGATAATCATCCATAGACACCACAGAAGGGAATATACACAGGTTGTTTCCTCAATAATAGACTTCCTTACACGGACAATGTCTATTTACAACCTTTTTAAGTGCTTGTACACACACGTGCACTCACACTAAGGTTCACAGCTCCCACCACATAAAACTTCATGGTTTGGGACATTATAGTGCTTAGGGTAATGAGGTGGACCGGTGGTCCATACCTTGACTTTGGTAACACAAAATAATTTTTGTAGCATTTGTAATGCCTTTGCACTTGTATAAAATAATTATAACTTTCCTTTCACACAGATATTAATTCATTGTAAATATTTGCTAAGCATTGGAGGTAAAAATTAGACCTACCCACACAGCCGCACATGCTGGAGATGGAACAACACCCACCAATGCAGGTTTGTGGAGGCAGAAAACTCTAGATTCAGATGCCAGCTCTATTAATCCACCCAGGTAATCCTGAGAAAATTCCTTTACCATTCTAAATTTCAATTTTCTCGTCTATAAAAACAAGACTCATAACATCTACTCTTTAGGATTCTCGTACGAGTTTGATAAAAACTCTCCTTGACCAAACTTGAGTCAGGCTTCTCTGGAGACCTCTCCTTGACTAGACCCCAACCTTAAGCCCTGTCCCTGGCCAGCTTCATTCAGTTTTCACAAAAATCTTCTGGAGTCAGTTTAGTGAAAACCTCCCTACCCTTGATATCTAATCAAATTCCTTATCCCCAGCTCCTGCTATCTAATCATCCTGGCTTGCTTTTAGCAAAAATCATGCTGAGTCAGCCAAGCAGATGGATTTTTGCTGGCCTTGATGTTTCCTCTTAGTGATTGTCCATCCACTGACCCCCATCCTGCTCCCTGGCTATAAATCCCACTTGTCCTTATTCTATCCAGAATTGAGCTCAGTCTTTCTGCCCCATCATAGCACTTCTCTTCTCGAATAAAGTATCTCATGCTATCTTTAACAAGAACCTGAATAAATTTTCTTCAACACCGACGACATCTTCCATGCTCAAAGATGAAAAGACCAAATGAGCTAAATTTGAACTCTCTTCATTGTAGTAGTTTAGGCAACATTTATTGGGTGCTTGCTGTCAATCAGGCAGTACACTAAGCACTTTATTTGGATTTTATCTCAACCTCACAAAAACCTTTTGAAAGGAGTACAATTTTTGCCCCTTTTTACATGCAATAACTTGGTGTTTAGAGAATTTGAGTGCTTGCTCAAAATCACATAGCTACTGAGTGGCAGAACTGGAATTTGGATTCAAGTTTGTGTGATTCCAAAGTTTAAGTCTATGATCATTGTGTTATTGGGTCTCTCTTTATTAATCTTGAAAACATCCACTAGGCTTACGGAAACTCTCAAAATGACATAAAATGATAGCAATGTCTACCAATATATACAACCTACGCAATCACCATGATCTCCAGGTTAGTTAAAAAAGTTCCACTCACATTTGATGTATTGAACATAACCCCATGACAACAATCCTCATAATTATCATAGATCTTATAATCTGTGACAAGACCTTATATAGACTGTCAAAATCAGTAGAGACTTTAACTAATATTCCCAGATATATGGAAAGTACACTAAATAAGTTTTCATGCATTATCAAAGTCACATTGGAAACAGCTCATCCAACATCAGCGCCAGTATTTCAGACAACTACAGAGAACAGATATATTTCTTTCTTGCTATTTTGTCCTGCCTTATCTGTACACATCTGATTTGGGAACAAAAAAAATCTAATTTCTCTCACAAATTTACAACACAATTATTTTCTTTGAACAAAGAAAATTACAAGATTATCCGGAACAAAAACAAAAAGGATGTGACTGCGGTAGATAATCCATGAATGGGAACAATTACCAGTCCAAAAATGGGCTTGAGTGCACCAGGATTTTTCCATTCTTGCCAATGACCACTCTATTCTAAGATTATCCATAATACTAGCTTCGTTGCAGCGATATTTTCATCAACCGTGATTTTCAGGTTGTGCCTAGTCTCTGTGTTCATTGGCTGCAAACCCAGACAGGGAGAAACATAATCAGATCCAGACATTTACCAGTGAACTCTTCATTTTTCTTTTCACTTAGACCCCAGTAATTGAACATGGTTAAGTGTAGACTCCCAGGATCCTACAACTGCAGAACTATTAGTAGCCCTTCCTAGGATCTGTGGTTAGACATTCAGTAGCAGATGAACATCAGCTCATTTCAAGGAATAATGGTGCACACACTGAAAATATACAACTAGTGACATTAACATTCAATCCTTGGTTGGCACCTGAGCCAGACCTTCTTAAGTTCCTCTGCTTCCATATCTTGTCTGTTGGCTAAAAAACAAAATGCTATGAAACTTTTTCAGAAATTCTGAGGTGATGAATCTGAACATGTGAAGGTTATCTACAATAGTCCCATGCATATTCCATCTATTGAAAGGAAATCACTTCATCTGAGTGATAACACTGGCCTTCCTTACCAAAGGTCTGATATTGTAGGGAAATAATAATTTTTCACTGTTCTAAGAACATAATAAAGTAGGCTACACACAACAAAGATTCATTCTGGGTTCTTTTTCTTACTCTGTGTTACTAAAAAGAAGGTACAAATGTAATAAGAATCCAGTAACATAAACTAGAAAATACGACAAAAGCTCAGGCCCTTATTAAATAGCTGCACCTGTTCTGACAGTTCCGATTTCAGTTTGTGTGAAAAAAATGTTAACAATTTTCTTTGGTTACCATGAGAACTAGAGGACAAACAACGAAGCAAGTTTCCTAGCGGGAAAAAAGCATGTGGCCATCTGTTCTAAAATTCTAGCCAACAAATTCCAAGTGTATGTAAGTCCCAGCCCTATAGGAACCAGGACCTAAAGATACAAGTGAAAAAAAAAATCTTGTCCTTGATTAACCTGAGGGCACTCATGTTTGAGGACATGGCAGTAAGAAATGAGCGGGGACCACAGTTTATGCCTGTTATTCATACAGAAAATCTACATTTCGTAACTGAAGCCACCATGTGCTTCATCGCTCACACATTAGTGAGGATTCTTACTAAGTCGGAATTCCATGAATTCCTAGCGGAAGATTAACTCAAAAGTCCTCATCTCCTTCTGTCGACAAATCAGAACATAGAGATTTCTCTCAAACACCCCTTCCCAAGGGCTTTTCAATTCAACAGAAATGAATTGTTAGAACACCTGTGTCTTTCTGAATATGATTTAAAGCAAAGTCCAGATGTCAAAAATAAAATCCAGTTGTCAAAAAATGATTAAAACACAAAACACACACAATGGCTGCATGAACAACAAAGAAAACACCAGAGGTTTTCTGAATGGATGAAGGTTTAATAGAACAAAACCACAGGCAAATGACAGACTATTTAAGGTCAGTCACCCAGGGAACCTCATTTTATTTGAGTCAGAGGAAGTCTGAGGTGGAGCAACATGTTTGGTAGTCATGGGAAGCCCTAGTACTTGACCTGCTGTGACCTTTGAAAAATCACTAGGCCTCCGATCTCACAGCGTAGGGTAAATGTCAGGAGTTAGGCAGCGGTGATGCAGTACAGCCACACGTACACTCCTAATACCCGTCCAGAGGGGCGCTAGAGAGTAATGGTGAAGAGCACAGACTCTGGAGCCAGACTGCTTGGGGTGAAATCCTGGCTCTGAGAGGCTGTACAATCACAGGCAAATTATTACTTGGTCTGTGCCTCAGTTTCCTCATCAGCAAAATGGGGAGAATATTAGCACCTATCTCATGGAGTTGATGTAAAGATGAAATTAGTGTGTGGCCGGTAGTGAATTCCATGTAAATGTTACATGCTATCGTCTCTGCCATAACGTAGACATTTGTTTGGTATACTTACTCTCCGTCCATAGTGAAGTATGACTTAGAAACAGAGTAAGAACCATTTTCTTTTTTTTTTTTTTTTTAAGATTTTTTTTTAAGTACTTTTTTTTTTTCCTTTTAGATTTTTATTTATTTATCTTCAGAGGGGAAGGGAAGGAGAGAGGGAGAGAAACATCAATGTGCAGTTGCCTCTTGTATGTCCCCTGCCGGGAACTGGCCTGGCAACCCAGGCATGTGCCCTGACTGGGAATCGAACCGCGATCCTTCGGTTCGCAGGCCCGCGCTCAATCCACTGAGCTACACCAGCCAGGGCCCATTTTCTTAAACATAGAGAAGAGAAGCCACTGAGACACAATTGGGAAAAGAAAAATACAAAAGTGAAAGAAAGTATGGACAAGAAAGGGACTCATTTTCATGCAGAATAAGAAAATGGGAGTGGAGTAAGAAAGGAAAATTGATGGGTTAAAATACTGATACAGTTACTGCTACCTGTTGAAGTATTCTTATTACTAAGCTACAAACCATAATAATATCGTTAGTTCACATTCACTGAGTACCAGACACTGCTAGGCACTTAGCATACATTATTTCATTTAGCCTTCACATGCATGCATGCGCACACACACACCACCACTACCACCACCACCACCACCACCACCACGAATCAGGTATTAGCATCCCAATCTCTCAAATGAAAAAAACTTGAAAGAAGTCCCTAACACTGAGGCTCACACGGCTGACCAGGGCAGAGCCAGCATGAAGACGGTCTGACTCCTGGGGCCGCTCCCCGACCCGCTGTGCTGCACTCACACCCACACGGGTCAGGACAGGGGTTTAACTCTGAAAAAACCCGAACGGTGAACTGGATGGGAACAGTAACAGCCATAAAGAACCTGCTCCTGAAATCTTCCCTTCTGTCCTCTTCCCTGTGGATTTTTCCATGTTATATGATTGCTATTTGTGGAGTTAAATAGTATAAAAGTACTAAGCTCTACTCTTTGACAGTCAGTGCATTTATGGATTCATTATTGTGATTATCATGTCTGTAAAAAAACAAACCAGCACCATTTCAGCAAGTTGCATATTTGCGGAACCAGACCTCTGCTATGGGCAGAATAATAGTCATTAAAAAATAGGCCCCTATTGTAAAAATAAGTCCCCACATCATAATATCGTAAATCAATCCTGACTTTCCTACATGGGGAAATATGTGAAAGATGGGAAATTTGGTTTACAACCACAAGCACTTAAGCTTGATAAACTATTACATTCCAGAAGACTGAAATACATCAAGTTTTCTAAGCTGAAATGCGTAAAGTTTTCTAAAATGCATAAAAATCCTTTTCACGGGGAAACCAACAATAGAATTTCAGAAAATTATGCATAAAAATCCTTTTCATGGGGAAACCAACAATAGAATTTCAGAAAATTATGTTGAAGTTAACATTGCATCAGAGCATAGTTGATAAAATTTTTGTCTTATGAATTCTTTCATAGTTCCTTCAATGTTTTTATAGCAACAGGTCAGAAGGTGAAAGAACATTTTTATTGTGATCATAAAATTCGCGAAGTATGTTTGGGGGAGAAATTTTATCGAAATCTTTGAAGAGTCCCTGAGAGAGAGAGGCAGGTTCACTAATCATCCAAGGAAACTCATACGGTATAAGTCCTCCTCATTCCAGGGCAATGACATTGTAGCGCTATACCCATGGTAGGCATAAAAGAGCAAGTCATTGACCAAGGTTGGGGTTAACTTCCTCCAACTGGCAAGATGACAAATGATCACTTACATGATGCATATGAGAATCTCTTAGGAATAACATGTGCTTAATTGGCGAAGGGCTTTAAGGGTAATTACTTTGCATCAAAGACTGCCTATAAGAATTTAGGAGTAACTCTCCAATGGCCAAGTTAGGCATTTCCTTTGAACCTACTTATAATTAGAACCACGAAATAATCAATTACATGAGGACAATAGTTTAAGTGGAATTAAAGATGAATTAAAAGATTTTAGAACCCATAGAAAACATGATTTACTTTTGTCCCCCGCCCCCATATGATAGAGTATAGAAATCTTCATTGACTTCTTCTGGAGGTTAATTTTACTAAATTTCCATATTTATTCATATAGAAGATAGATGACTAGAAAGCCCAGGAAGAGTCAGGATCTGAAGATTAAATGGGACCGCTGAGGTGGTACGTCAGTTTACAGGGAAGATTTCAGTTCTGAGAAATCAGAGCAGTGGTTTTAACCCTGGGACCAGGGGAGCATTTAATGTAAAAAAATTGGCTGAGGACCCACTATAGACCAATTAAATCAAAATCTTTACATGAAAGGGTAGATAGTAGAGCTTAAGTATTTTTCAAAACTTTCTAGTTGGCAGGTCCTACAGATACAAATACAGAATACCCAGTTAAATGTTAATTTCTGACAAAAAAATATTTACTGTTTTTCTGAAATTTGAATTTAACTAGGAGTCCTTATTATATCTGACAATTTTATTTCCCCAGATACTCTAATACACAGTATTGAGAACCTCAGAATTCCACTAAGCTAAGTGGGTGGAGCATGGCATCAAGAAAATAGAACAGTAGCAAACTAGAACATCCAAGACACCCAGCATTTGGCAACCAACAGTAGAAACACAGGTTCAGAAGCAGTACTCTAGCCTGGGAAGACTAACAGTGGTGAAAGTAAATCCCCAGTCTCAAAGAAATTGGGGCATCGGATAAGAAGCCAAGGCAGAAATTCATTTTAAGGGAACAAGACAGAGCCCCAGCTGTTTGCTATGATACACTATGGAGTTAGGGATGGTCAGAACACTGTTGTGGAAACTCAGTTAGAAGGTGAGAACAGAATGCACAAATAGGCAAAATTCTTTCCTCCGGTACCAAATTATGGGTCCAGGAGACCTAGTGTTTTCTCTGCCAGGAAATGAATTTATCTCAGAGGATAAGATGTGTAATTTCGAGAGAGATCTGAAGTGACCTTAGTTGTGTGACTGGCCTTTTGGATTGAAGGCTGACATTTCACTGCAGCAGAATCAGCGAATAAGCCAGCATTCACATCAATAACTCTTAAAAGTACTTCTATTGACCAGTATTCATGTCAAAGCAACAAGCCAGATGAGAACAGCATTAAGAGCAAGACTTGAGCAAGATAAATGTCAGTCACTACCTAAAAGAGTTTCCTTTTGTGAACTGAGGATGACAAAATAAAAGTAGGTTCTGACATTAATGGAACTATCAAAGAAAAAAAGAATTAAGGAGTCTCGCTCTTCCTAGAAAAATCCAAAGGTACTCTGACAAAAAAAAAAATTAGAAAATATTATCATAGAATATATCTCATTTGGAATGCCAGTTTTCAAAATAGGAATAATCTTATATCTTTAAAAAACTTTAATAACTTCTATGTATAAATATGAAAAAAGACATTAATAGCAAAATGGACAAGAGAGTAGAACAAGCACTTGAGAAATAGACTATCCAAGGTGCCAAAAATGAACAGACAAAACATAAAATGGCATTACCCACTTTAGGAACCAGGATCATGCAGATTGAAAGCACAGAGTTACACCGCTGCACACCCACCAAAACAGCTAAAATTAAAGAGACCATGTAAAGTGTTGCTGAGGACAAGAGCAATTGGAACATGATCAGATACTGTTGCTGGGAAGGTAAATTAGTCCAGTCAATTTGGAAAATCACTCAGCTACTGTTGCTGGGAAGGTAAATTAGTCCAGTCAATTTGGGAAATCACTCAGCATCACCTATTAAATGCACAAATATGCATATTCTACAACCTAACAATTTTACTCCTCCGTCTTCAACAGACATGTGTACAATATTGACCAAACCTCATATGTGTGTACATTAATAACCCAAACTGGAAAAACATATGTGATAATATAACAGTTCAATAAAGTAGGTATATTTATTCAATGAATACAAAATAGAAGTGATAATAAACTACAGCTATTCTCAACCATTTAATGAATCTCAGAAACATAAGGTTGAATACAAGAAGTCAGATATAAAAGAATATAAAAATGAAATCATGCAAAATGTAAAGTCCAAGAACAAGTGAAATAATTTTAATGGTAGGAGTCACTACAGTATTTATTTTGGAGGAAGGCCAGGACTGGTAATAGCAGGGAGACATAACAGGAATATTGGGGGGTGCTGGTAATGTTGGATCATTGATCTGGTGATAGTTAAGTGCGTATGTTAACTTTCTGATAAATTTATGCACATTTTATGTTTCCCTGTGTATTCTATCTTTTAATGAAAAGGTTTTTTTAAATTAAAGAATTATGAAGGGATCTAAAAGAAGATTTGTTTAAATGTAAAGTCCCTATTCTTATATAGGAAAACTCAATAATGTCAATTATTCTGAACTAATCTACAACAATGACATAACTACAATCAAAATACCAACAGTTTTTTAGGGTAAGGGGAGGGTCAGTAGATAATATTTAAATTCATGTAAAAATATAGAATAGAGTAGTTCTGGATCTTTAGAAAGTTAAGAATAGTGATGCTCTTCCCAGATAATAGTGTCAATAGAAAATTTAGAGAACTTTACCTGATATATTTTGTTTTATGACCATGAAACAAGCTGTTATTGACCAGCAAGACTTCAGAACTGAAACTGGTCAGAAGCTCTGCTCTCAGCAGGCCCACGTCAGCTTATAAAGCAGGAATGAGGAACTAACTGCATTGTTTTCCTCATTCATGTGATCAGTTACTAAAAACTTCCTCTTGGGGGAGGAGGTAGCAGTATTATGTAGGTTCACTTGATTGCAGCTAATTGGCTAGGAAGCTGCAAGGTCATGTTGACATGAGGAAAGCTTTATTGATTGAGGTCATAGTTAGCATTTCAGGAAAACAGTGACAGTTTATGTTGTGATTAATGTGGCTACGGGTGATTGGCTTAGGAAAGCTACTCAAATTGTGGAATTTATTTTGGTTTCTCTGCATCAATAGTAGAATGTTTAACAATTTGGTAGTAAGAATAAATGTAAATAAATTTTTAAGTGTGTATGTTATAAAATCACAGTGATAAAAATAGTTTGAGACTTACAAACAAATAAAGACTGATAAATTCAGAATTGAGAGTCCAGAAAAAGACTCAATTACATGAGGAAATTTGGTGGCATTCTAATTCAGTGGGGGGCAAACTTGATTGCATAATAGAAAATACTGCAAAAACTATTAATTCATCTCAGAAAACTATTAGGTCCTTGTCTCATTCCCTGCTACAAAAATATGTTGGACGAGTTAAGGATTTAAATGAAAGTAAAATTAAAGCACCAACAAAACAAAGCTGTAAATAACAGAAGAAAAAATATTTTATAAGACAGAGAGCTCAAATGTCTTTAAATAATAAACAGCGCCTTAAAAGGCTCATGCAAAAATTTTAAATGTGTGGGGAAAATACTACAAACCTCATAAAAATTTAAAACTGGGAAAAATTTTGCAGCAGGTGGCAAAGGGCTGTTTCCCTTAATATAAAAGGAGCTCTGAAAAACTAGTAAGAAATAGACTATCAAGCCAATAGAAAATGATGGACAGAGGACAGGAACAAACAACACAAATAGGGTTTAAATATATTAAAATTTAGTAATTTACACTTTTTAAACCCATTTTAACCATTATTAATATTTTCTTTTTTTGTTAAAGTTTTTATTATTGGGTAGCATTTTTCAATTTCGTTCATACAGATCTTGTACATTGTTTATTCCCAGGGTTTTTTTAAAACCTGTTTTGTTGCTATTGAGTCTTGTTAAAAATTATTTCTTTAATTTCCTATTTCTACATATTTATTTCTGCTTGTTATTTCCCCATCACCGTACTAAATTCTATTTATGATACTTCTCAGTTGATTCTCATGAGTTGTGATGGCGAACGTGCTGTCATGCAATAATGATCATTACATGATAATATTTTCCTTTTTATTGAATTTATTGGGCGGATAGTGGTTAACAAAACTATCCAGGTTTCAGGTGTACAATTCTACAACATATCATCTGTACCATCTTAATCATCCTTGAGTGTACAGTTCAGTAGTTTAAAATAGATTCACATTATTGTGGAACAGATCTTCAGACATACTGATTCTTAATACATGAACTACAAATTAAAACTATAAGTTTTCACCCAGGAGATTGGTCATGATCAAAAGATTCATGATATGCAACACTGATGAGGGAAACAGGTACATACACTCATTCATAACTGGTAGGAGTGTAACTTTGCTCACTATCTTTGAGTGGCAATTTGGCAAGATCTTCCAAATTTTAAATGCACAGACTTTTTGGTACAGCATTTATACTGCTAGATATTTTTTCTGCAACTATGTGTTCACATATACAACATATTTGGTTCAACATTATGAAACCTACCTGCCCACAAATAAATCACCCTATCTATTCAATGGAATACTAAGTAGCCCCTGTAAAGAATGTCAATTTTTGTGTAATGATTTGGAACAATCTCCAAGGTACATCAGAAGGTAAGAATTTCAATGTACCATTTATCTGTGTTTTAAAATATTGGCAGGAGAGATAAGAAATGTTGTGCTCCGACATGCAGAGAATTTCTCTGGAAGGATTCAGAGTATGGTTTGAGAGTAACCTTCTGGAACGAAAACTGTTTTATGTGCTCCTGATGCTTAATTTTTCAAAAACATATTTCTCACTATAACCCTTTGTACTATTTGCAATGTGCCACATCTGTGGTCTTATCAAACCAACAGCAGCAGCAACAAGAAACCCTGAAACCAAATAACCTCTCTTGCCCAGATGGTGGTTCATACAGATTCAATGGCATTTCCTCCTCAGAGTAGGGATGCAATCCTAGCAGCCACATTACCTCGACTTTGTTGAACAATGGAGGTGTGGAAAATGCTGCTATAGTCTTCCGTTGGATGCCAGGCTGTATAATGATTTCAGAACTCTCGGCATAAGAGGGAATGTCACTAGGAAAGTCCAATATTCCTTGGGCTCTCCTCACGAAGCACGTAAGCACTCCACACCTCTGTTTTGTGTTCCTCTCACAGGAGGATTTATGAAAACCATGCCTGCCTACTTCAGAGGTTTGTGTGATCAAACAAAACCAGGTTCATGAATATGTTTCATCAACAAACATGTAACATTTCATGGTTATCATCATTCATCGTATTCATTTAGACCCCTAAAATCCGTTCTCAAAAGCATTAGCTTACTTGTCCAACCGGTATGTCATCAGACAGAGATGACACAGAGTTGGTTCCTTGCCTGTGCAAACAAACCAAGACAAGCACAGCTCATCGTCCTCTCATTTTCTGTTAGATACATCCAAGTCTTCACTTCCAGCGCTGCAGACATCTGAGGATGATCATGTCTCACCTCACACCCAGTGAGCGTGTCATACAGCCTCTCAGAAGAAGAGGCGGATTATTCATCACACGCCTTATACTCACTAGTCATCTGCCTCTCAGCTTTACTCCAGTGGTAGTTATCAACAGTTTTCAAACTCTTTCAGGTTGGAAACGTGACATTTCATGAACAGTACATGCCCTTGAGAAAGTCATGTAACGTGTTAATAGTGAAGTGAATTAAAGGACAAAGAAGAGAGGGTAATTTTTAGAAGGATCCCTATGTCTAGAGCTATAGCAGAAGGAGAAGTCATCTGTGGAACTTTAACTCATGCCAAGAACTATGCTTCCAGGTGCCAGTGGTCCCTGCTAGGCTTCTGCGGCTCAACACAGACCACATATGCCTTTGTACCGGGGTGACAGGCAGGTCACCCAAGGTTACTTCTAGACAATGGTTGAGTCCTTCTCCAATGTTATTCCTGCCTCCCTCTACAGTTTTAAAAGTTGGCTTTAGTCACCTTCTCCTCTTACCTCCCTTTCCATCACAAGTATTAAGGTGAGGGTTTCCCCACAAATTTTCCCTGAGTAAAGAGGGACTCATTATCTGCATGCTTAAAAAGTCTCAAAACATGGGCACAATATAACTTTAATCCAAAAGATACTTTATTATTCCGAATAAACATGTTAGCTTAAAACGCCCATAATCAATGTTAGTTTGGGTGTTTACAGAGGTCACATGATGAGTTAATCTGTAAATAATAAGGAAACAAGGAATCTATTAAAGATATAGTCATTATTCCTGGAGTATGAGCTCATAATTATGAGTACCAGATGTCATTGTAAACAAGACTTTTTCAAGATCATTTTAAAAAATCAACATAACAATAAGTTACATTGTAGCTATCATAAACACACACTTAAAAAGAAATAAAATTGCCCTGACTAATGTGACTCAGTGGGTTGGGCATCATCCCACAAATCAAAAGGTCGCCGGTTCCATTCCCAGTCAGGGCGCATGCTTGGGTTGTGGGGTCCCTTCTCACATTGGGGGTGTGTGAAAGGCAACAATTGGCGTTTCTCTCCCTTTCCCTCTTCCTCCCCTCCCCTCTTTCCAAAAACAAGTAAATATTTTTTAAAAAAGAAAATCATGGATATTATTGTTTTTTGAATGAGTATCTTACGAGATTCAAAAGGGACTGTCTGAAAAACTTTGATTTCCAGAGTATGTCATCTTCATTTTCATCTAATAATTCAGAAATAGCTCCATTAATGATGATGTCAATGCTGAATACTTTATGTATTGAAATAAAAATTATTTATAAAACATGAAAGGATAAAATACTGCATGACTAATTAATGCTTTAGAAAATGCACAATTGGCCCTGGCTGGTGTAGCTCAGTGGATTGAGCGCGGGCCTGCGAACCAGAGGATCGTGGTTCGATTCCCAGTCAGGGCACATGCCTGGGTTGCGGGCTAGTTCCCGGCAGGGGACACACGAGAGGCAACCGTACATTGATATTTCTCTCCCTCTCCTTCTCTTCTACCCTTCTCCTCTAAAAAGATAAATAAATAATAAATTTAAAAAAAAAAAAAAAAAAAAAAAGAAAATGCACAATTGAATGCCTATATAATTACATAAATTAAAAATAAATACATTTAGACATTCATTTGCATCCTGAAAAGTTGACCTATTATGGGTGAATGAATTTGTCAGGTGTGCCTAGGATACTTGCCAGTGGGAAAATGGTGGACATTTTATTTGCAGTTTCTCAGACTTGTGCTTGTATATTAGCCATGTGAATCTCTCCCCAACTCACATATTCACATAATTACAAGACCTGAGGCCTAAGGAGAGAGTGTCATAGTCAAGACTTACAGAAAGTGATTGGACTAGAGTGACACAGATACTGACACTCAGTGTCCACGGCATTATGGATGAGACGAGACAAACTCACATGGACTACCGAGTCCTGTGGAGGAAAAGGGATGTCACGGCCCCTCTCTCAAGGGGAGCACCCAGACCCTTGCCTTGACAGGCTTTTATTGGATTCAATTTACATAGGAACACAGGGCGTATATGTAAAGCTCATCAATCATTATTAGGCAGAAATGATTAAACAATAGATACCATTCAAAGAACTCTGAGGGTCTATTCTGAGTCAGGGTAAGATAGCTAAAGGGCCATAAAACTTTGAGGAACGAACTCACTTCCTACTTGGTCCCTTATCATTTAAATTGAGGGTATTAGCAAAGTAGTTTTCACAGGATTTTATGCATTCTTTCTTAGAGAAAGAATTTTATGCATTCTTTCTGATCACCCTAGGGAACCCACCCTTTTCAGCACAGGGAGGCACCTACCTCCAGTATTATTTCAGGCTTAAGTCAGGCAGGGGATATAAGGGAGCCAAAAGATTAGGAGACTTCTTGTAGACAGAATGAGGACTCAGGCATGATCACAGGGGCCCCCAGGAAGGACTTGGGGGGCTATAGAAAAAGGGGGTGATGGACCCTTGCCCCTTGGCTTTGACAGAGCCTGTCTTAGATCATCCCTTCCTTGAGGAATCTTACCTGTCATTGGCTAACTGATCAAGCATTGGGGGCAGGCAGGGTGAAGTAAAAGGTACAGAGGTGGTGCCCCTGCCAGGGAGATAAGCTTTGTCTCCTTAGTGGCTTGTGGCCCCAAGGTCACTCACTTAGCCTTAGCCATGGGGGAGGTTACAGCTTCTGAAATCAGGCAGGGCAGTTCCCAACACTAAAGAGGTTGGACTAGTACCCAGGTCACCACATAGGTCCCACACTGACTTTATTCAGAGGGAAATCCCAGTGATACCACAGTGATGGGAGCAAGTGTGGTGTGAGTAGAAAGTATTGGGACAGCAAGTTAAGAGGCTCTCTGGGAGGATTGGAAAAGACCATAAAAGTCAGAAGGCTTTTTGCCCCCTGAAATAATTACATACTATTTTTTTTATTGCTGTTCAGTTACAGTTGTCCCCATTTCCCTGCCACTACTCTATTTACTGTTTTTCAAACTGAAGAAGTAACATGCCATGGTAAACACATGGATTATGTTTTCTTTGTGGACTAATTTTTCTACACTGTCAGGTGTGTCCACCATGGGATTGTGCCCTTGTCTGCACTAGAGGCATGTGACTCAGGTGGGTCCATGAATGCCTTGTTCTCCTGAATCCCTTATAAATCTACCTGGGACACATGGTCCAAGAGGGGCCAATTAGAATCCTCTGGAGAAACTCTCTTCCTCCTGGGGTTACAGAGTGGAAACAACAAAGACTAGTGTTTCCATCAGCCATGCCTCCTGGCCTCGTGGAGGAAGTGCATCTTTGGTGGATGGAAGTAACACCAAGACACAGAGAGAAACTGGGTCAAGAACTGTACTGAAGGAGAGCACCCTGCTGTGAGCCCCTCATTCTGAGTGTTGCTGAAGTAATGTCCTTAGAGTTCCCAGTCGAATAAGCCACCAAATAGCCTTTTTTATTCAAACCAACCAATAGTCTACTAGTTATACCAAGAAAATACAACAGACAGTCAAAAGAACAGAATAAAAATCAACCACACTCACTCAGGAATGAGCACACACACACGCACTCTCATTAAACATGTTAAAATATACTATTTAATAAAAGACTTTTTTAAACTAACAATATACTCCAAACATATTTTCATAGGAGATTTTACTTCTAATGTCAATTCTAATATTAACCAGCTGGATAAGAATGAGCCATCTCATCTCTGATCACTGCATTTGTCAGGCAAAGAGTTGGAGAGGTACAGATAGACCAGTGGATAAAAGATTTTAAATCAAGAAGTTTGGGCAGCAGTGAACTAAGGTGGGCCCCTAAGCCAGAGTCCTTCCTAATTCCATTATTACATAGTCTTTGATTTTTTTCCTCTTACAGCACCATTTGAAACTTTAAGATAGCCCCCAAAACACAACTACTTGTATTTTCTGCCCAGTTTCCCATCATTTCCTGAAAGTATGTTTTTATTTCTTATATTACATGAAGTGAGCCTTGTTATAGATAAGCCATGGTTGTGACCCTCACTGATGAAGAGTGGAGGTTCTGAAAGCTCATTATTCCTACTGCTTTCATGGACTTAGGCTATTATTAGATGAGAGGCAAGCAAGGGTCGTATTAGCAGGTGAGGTACTATCAATTATACTTGGACTTACGAGAGGATCTTAAATAAGAGCACGAACCTGTGTCCTTTCAGACATTTCTAAATTTGCCTTCTCTTCTTTCAGCCACAGAGTAATCCCTGAGTAAAGGCAAAAGTAGGTGATGGGCCCTGTTCACTCCTGGGAAATCTAGAAACTTGAAAAGATATTCTCCCAAGAAGGGACTCTTCAATATGAAAGAGCTCCCTGTGGGGAGATGACTAACTCATCTCTCTGGCATGTGGCACTTGCTCCTTCTTATAGTACATTCCTTTAGGGACATGATTTCCAATAGCTCTTCCTGAAATTGGTGGGAGCTATAATGCATAATACACAACCTGAGAAGAGCAATTCTGACACAGAACTGGGTCTGCCAACAGATGAGGCCCCATGCCCTCTGCCACAATCACGACCCTCTCTGTGTGGCATGGTTTTACTTTGTCTAACCACTGGGTTGTACACTTGAAACTAATACAAGATTATTCATCAACTGTAATTGAAAAACTGCTTTTTAAAAAAAAGCCATCAGTCTAAGAATAATGACCAGGTATCACTGAAGAGGGCAGAACACTAAAGGTTATCTCAAATGAAACCACTTGTGTTAGGAAATTTGACACGTGACATTCATACAACTTACAAAGTGATCACCCCAATAAATCTAATACCTATCTGACACCATACAGTTATTACTTATTATTGACTATATTTCCTTTGCTGTACTTTATATCCCCATGATTATTCTGTAACCACCAATTTATACTTACTAATTCCTTCACCTTTTGCACCCATCCCCCCAAGCATTTTCCCAATGGACAACCATCAAATGTTCCCTATATGTAAGCCTGTTTCTGTCCTGTTTGTTTGTTTATTTTGTTTTTTAGTTTCCACATATAAGTGAGATCACCTGGCATTTGTCTTTCTCTATCTGGTTTAGACTTATGGCTTTTAAACATGATCTTTCTTTCTTTCTTTCAAAGGAAATCAGGGGTGGGGGACTGTGCAAGGAGTGAGAAGGGTTGGATTCCCTGTGTTTAGTGTCTCCAGGTTATCACCAGCACCTGGATGGGAGGTGCTCCAGATCCCTACATGGCTCCCACTTAGGGAAGGTAGGAAGATGACTAATATTATGAGTGTCCTCTAGGTGCCCAGGCACCCTGCTCAGCATTTATGTTCACTACCTTATTTCATCATTGTAAGCACCCAGTCTGGAAATACCACATTACATGATAAAACCCATAAATGTAGTAAGTGAAAGAGCTAGAATTAAAGCCCTCCTTTGTGACTCTTCCCAGATTACACCAGAACCTTTAGTTCAGAGAAATTCCTAGAGGAGGAAGGAGGACAGAGAAGACGTTTGTTATTTTCTGAGAGTGGGTCTGCCATACCTCATGGTTCATGGTTTGTTCTTGAGTAATTGTTGACACACTCTTGCTCATGGTCTCTTGTGAAGAATGGGGTAGGCTGATATATTGGAGGTGGAAAAGTATCAGAGAATTGACCAGCCACATTTGAGCCTCTAAGGGCTGGTTGCTTCTTCAGAGCTGCAGCCTACAATTCTGGGGACTACACTCAGGTCCTTCTCAATTTCTCCTTGTGGTAGATTTAAAGACAGAGCTATTTGTCTGAGCTGAACAGCCCCTGGCAGAGAAAGAACAGCTGTGAATTTGTCAAAATGCCAGATGGATGACAAAGTGGAAAAAGAAGGAAGGCAGCAGCAATGACATCCTTTGGAGGTGACCAGTTATTCCCATCTGAAGGCAGGCTTGGCCATATTATTGTAGTCCTGTGAGGTGGGTGGATATACCATGATGCCAGGCGGAGGCGGAGGCGGGGCCTGGTGAAAGCCATTCTTTATGAGTCAAGTAAAGTAAAATGTTGGTTTCAAATCACTGTCATTAACACACAACCCCCAACCCCCACTACATACATCTGTGCGCATATGTGCTAGTGAATGTAGCCCCATAAGTAGGAAAAGGCCCTGGTTTTTAGCCTTTAGGAGATAATGAAAAGGTTCTTCTAGCAGAAAATAATAGGGTTTCCCTGCCTTCCAATTCCTTGGATGACCCAGGCCATCTTAATTCCCTACCATCTCTCTATAACCTCACCACAGCCACTAAGACTGTGACGGCCACAGCCAACCCTAAGCTGTCCTTGCTGCCTGAAGTGAAACTCACTGCTCCCTCTCTCAGTTGCTGGTGATTAAAGAAATTGGGTTACATGCCAGAACCAGAGGGAAATATTGACCTGAAGGGTAATCTGTGATACAAAGGAAGAGAAAGAAATCAAATTTAGCTAGTGGAAATTGAGTTATTAGTAAATGCAGAAGAAACTGCATAGAAGACCCTGAGAAGGGAAGAGAATAACGGGAGAGAGAAAAGAAGAATGGTAAAGCAGTTGAACCACAATAGTGAGGATGACCAAGATTGTCACGTGGACCAAACCAAGGAGGGCTACGGCCTTGTAGGCGGCACTGTGTGCACACTGCCCTGGCAATCTTATATGCCTCTTAGGCCAACTGGATTTAAATGACAAAAACTGCATGTGAAGGAAAGAAACAGCAATGAGGGGCAGAGTCACTGCCTCTTGGTTTGCATTGCAAATTTCCCCCAGAACTGCCTCCAAGATTATAAAAAGGGGTTAACTTGCTCTTAGGAAAAGAGAGGCAGCCCCTCAGTACTAGAGACCTGCTGTTTCTACTCTTCCTAGCAAAAGTCATGGTAATAAGAAGCCACATTTCTACATTTTGGCTAGCTTCGGATAGCCTAACACTGCCTCATGGCTAGAAACCAGCACTGGGAGAATACAGACGCTCGTCCTGTTCTGCCCTCTTGTCACCCGAATTCCTCCCCTGCCTTGTCGCTGACCTGGATATCCCGGCCTTCCCAGAGTAGGCTCACAGACAGGAGTCAACGGCTAGAACTGACTGGCAGTGGTTGCATGTCCAGGGACAGCCTCTAGGCTTGTGGGTTGTTTGCAGACCCTCGCAAAGACTGACTGGAGGGTTAGTGACACCTCTCAAGTCAAAGAGCAGTCTCAGCTTTTGCTTTGTCTGGGGCAGGGCCAAGAGTAAGATCCCTTTTGGCATCTGGGGCCTTAGCTAAGGAATGATAAGCAGTGATGATGATCAGTCCTATGGTGAATAGCAAGGTAAGGATCAGACTCCAAGAACCGAGATGACTGTACCAGCTGTGGCCAAGGCTGGCCTTAAATAGGTATCAGCAAATTACCTTTTACATGAATAATTTTACATGTATGCTTTACTTTTGCATTCTCTCTCTTAACCATAGCAATAACTTCATTAAGTATAATAGATACTATTTATTATCTTAAAAACTTGGAATTTCAGATCAGAGAACTTGAGTTAAGATTAAAATGCAGGACTCCAAAGTCAGATGCTATTCCCCTACTCTGTCTCTTATTTAAAAACTGCTGTATCATCACCCCTGCCACACACAACCCCAAAGGTCAGCAGTCAGTATCAGCTCCGCCATACAGATTGAAAACTAGCTGAGAACAGGTGGAAGGAAAACGGTGTGGGGAGCAGTAGTAGGGAAGAAGTGGATGCTGGAAACAGAGGGGACAAGTATTAGCCCCAGGACAGCCGGCTGCCACTACGAAATGACAGCCTCGATCATCTGAGCCCTGGAATGTTAGAAGCAGCACAATCAGATCCCACTCCAAAGCCTTCAGGTACCACACAATGTCATGTTGGAAATGGCCAAAGTCTCTGGAGAAAATGCAATAGCTGAATCCTGCAAAGAGGGCATTGAGGGGGTCAGGCCTATAACGGAAGAGGCAGTTCGTCTCTTATGCAGAGACAACCAGCCCTCAGGATGAAGTAAAATTCAGAGAAATCCCTAGAGGAGCAGAGAGCAGGACTTACTCTCTCAGGGGCAGTCTGAAACAGTTGACTGGAGTCTGAAACAGCTGCGTGTCCATGGTGGCTCAAGACAACTGTGACTCATCATTTGCCAGAGTACAGAGTCCAGTCTCCAGGGCAAAGGGCATGGCGGGGGGTTGGCTCTGGGGTAAGGAAACACCATGACGCAGAAGATGTCATTCTCTGGCACCCCCCCCCCCAATGACAACTTGGTTGATTCGCCATGGCTTCGCTTCGCCATGGCTTCGCAAGAGGTCCAGAAGCAGGTGAAAAATCTGCACTCTAAAGGAGGAGCCCTATTCCATCCACTCATACCCATACTCCCACCGTATGGTATGTTTTAGTACAAAACCTCAATATCCCTTAAAAAACCCCTGTGGAGAGAGAGCGAGGGGACTGAGGAAGCGGGAGGGCTCACTGAGCTGCCGTCAGCCTTTGTTACTTCCGTGTGATTGCGTTCCTCACAGGGTTTATAGAGTTTACCGTCAGCAAAGTCCACAGCTCAAGATACTTTTCACAGTATCTTAGGAGGTAGGGTAGGAATTATTATTCTCTTGCTACAGGCGAGAAAACTGAGGCTCAGAGAGTAGAGATCTACTTCACACCTTTGTCCCTAATACGGTGTTCTCTGTACCCCACTGTACTGCCACATTTTTAATTAATGTTTGTTTGTTCTTTCTGTTGAAGGTAGCAGGACAGATTCTTGAAGTAAGCAGATTTATATCTGGACCCTCACAAAGGGAAATATTTTGCAGGTTATGGGTCAGCCTCAGATGATAGTGGAATAATTCTCCCATCCATCCAACAACTTCTATGGTCCAAGAGTCCAGTGGGATTGTTTCGTAGCTCCCAAAGCCTTTTCCTCTTCCCATCCATCAGAGTCATTCCTTACTGATGTGGACACCGGCTAGCAGTGTCCAAGTCATTATGGATGAAATAAAACATGCACACGGACTACCGAGTCCGGTGGAGGAAAAAGGATGACAGCGTGGCTTTTGTCTCAAGGGGAGCAAAAGCTGCAGCCTCCACCAGGACAGGCCTTTATTCTATATCTCCTCACATTACAAGATGGTCCTACTCACTATTTACCAGTTACAACAAAAGGAGCCAATGCCCCTAATCACATCACAGAAGAAGGATATTAGCAAATGAAAAGGCAAAAGTGGTTGAGCTGGTTACACTGGTCCCTGCAAGGTTTAGCATTTGCAGGGTGAGAGAGTTTTCAGCAAAAAGCAAGCTTAGGTACATTGCAAATCTGATTACCCACAGAGAACCTATCTGTGGGCGTGGGTCCTGTGCATCTCCAAGTGGGAGCTGGGCCCATGCTACACAGAAGGGTCTGCCACACCTTACAGTTAGGTATCCTAGAAATTAACCACCTTGTCAACGTGTTTGCATTTAAGGGCAGTCAACAGGAGGCAGTGAGCATGGGAATTAAAAACTCAGGCAATGTGCACACAGTATAACCAAGGGCAGGTCACTCAACCTCTCTGGACCTAAGTTACATTTTTCAAATGAGGAGGACAATACTATCGAAACTTCCCTTCCAGGGTGGTTATGAGAATACAATGAACTAATCCAGCCCTCAGCATTAGTTAACTTTCAGAAAATAAAGTTTCAGCCCTGGATGGTATGGCTCAGTGGATTAAGTGCTGGCCTGCAAACCAAAAGGTCACCGGTTCGATTCCCGGTCAGGGCACATGCCTGGGTTGCTAGGCCCAGTCCCCAGTTGGGGGTGTGCAAGAGGCAACCAGTTGTTTCTCTCACACATCGATGTTTCTCTCCCTCTTTTTCTCCTTCCCTTCCCCTCTGTCTAAAAATAAAGTATTTTTTAAAAAAGAAAGTTTCATTATTGCTAGTTTCATCTCAATAGTTTCCATGAACATCTTACAAATTTCTTTCACTTTACTCATTAGCAGACCGTTTATCTGATAAAGTTAAAAAATACGAGGAATTGTGTTGGGGCCCACAAGGTTGCACGACTACTTCAGGACAGCAGGGTGCAAAGGGGCACATGGAAGGAAGGCAAAGAAAGGTAAACGATGGGAAAGTAGAAGCCTCGAAAATTTCGAAGGTGAGATACTTGTTTTCACAATGTTGTGCTAGAAGAGAGGACTCCTATGTGACAAATTAGGCTAAACAATCATGGCATTTTTTGTTTATGATTTTCCTTCCTGGAACTGAGGATCAATCGGTGTTAACTAAATCCAAAAGAAAGAGTTTTCTGATTTCCTTCCCTCCAAATAGCATTCAGATGAGTTAAATATAAATGAATTTGAAGCAGATGGATCAAAGTGGCACTTAAGTACACAGGGGGTTGAGAAGCAAATAGAAAAGGCAGTTTGCAAAATACACCCTGAGCTCACTGAACCTGAAACACCTGTAAAAGTATCGCCAGGTAGAGCACCCGAAATGCAGCTGCAGCCCTCCCACTCCGAGCCCCTGTCGCCGATTTCCCAGAGGCCCCCTCTGCCACTCGTGGTCCTGTTTTCACCAAGAGCCATACAGACAAGCATCATGAGAATATATCCCAATCTATTATTATTTTTTACACAATAAAACTGTTTTAAAAAGTCTCTACCTTTGCAACCAGCCTTCGAGGCTTACTTATATTTTTGCCCCTGAAAAGCCCATTAACAGGAGATCAAAATTAATGACTCTATGAGTTTGAAAAAGATAACTGCTGATTTTATTCATGTAACTGGCAGGTATATATCCAGCAGCTGCAATGTGGAATGAATGACTGGATGTGCAAGCATTGTGTCCTAATGCAGACAATGGCAGACACCAAGATGAGTGAGATGCCCTCACAGGCATTATTCTCCAGGAAAGGAAATAACACACATCAGGATGAAAAGAATTCGACAGAGCCACTTTCGTGGCCAAAGGTCTAGAGCTATTTAGCAAGCAGCTAAAGTAGAAATTATATGAAAGATATTATAATTCTCATTCTGGCTTTACTACTCACTATCTAGTTCCCTCGTCACTCTCTCAGTTCCCCCATCTATGGGTGTTTGGAACAGATTAATATCCTGGCATCAGCATCCTTCTGTCTCTGGTAAAGGAAATCCTAACAGAATCCCAGTGCATGAAATGGGCAAACACAGACACTTTCAGGAGACGTTGGGTGGAGCCCCCACTTACCATGTCACCCAAATCAGACAAAACAGACTACATGCTTGAAGGTATGTATCGGCAAGTTTAAAAACGCCTGCAAAATCACTCCCAGGCGAGATGAACGAAGCAGATGTCATCAGAGGAGGGGCAGAAAACAGGATAAAACACAGGAATTCAAGGAAGGGGCCCTTTCCCGTGGTGTAGAAACCTGCAAGTGGCCCAAACACCCTACAGGGGTGAGTGTGCTCGCTCTCTCATGGAGCGAGGTGAACGGGAGAGCCATTGGCTCTGCAGTCAGGGGGCTGAGTTCCACCTTCAGTTTCCTATGAATATAGTTGGGTGACTATTAACAACTCACTCTCTTTCTCTGAGCCTAATTTCCACATGCACAAACATATCCTTTTTCATTGTGGTTAAAAACATAACATAAAATGGTTAAGATGATACATTCTAAGTGTACAGTTCAGTAGTGCTAAGTATATTCACATCATTGGGAAAGAGATCTCCGGAACTTTTTAAATCTGGCAAAACTGAAACCACACCCATTAAATGACAACTCCCCCTCCCCTGTCCCTGGGAACAAGCATTCTACTGTTTCTATGAATTTGACATTAGTCACCTCACATACATGAAATCATACAGTATATGACATTTTGTGACAAACTTATTTCACATAGCATAACATCCTCAAGATCACAGATGTTGTTGCATATAACAGGACTTCCTCCCCTTTTAAAGTTGAGCAATATTCTGCTGTATGGATAAAATAACACCATCAAGTTGAAGACTTTAGAGAGGTGTTATTTTTGCTAGTAGGCTGCTTCGGGTTATCGTCCCAGAATCCCAGAAGTATGACTTGACTATTTTTGAGTAGGGGCACCAATGAGTCATTCTATAAATCACAGAGGCCTGGGGATATGTGCAGAGTATTGGGGTTGAAAGGCAGCCACGCACATAGGTAGAAAAGGGATGCTCTTTCATCCCCGACCTCTTATCACAGAAGCAAGTACAGTTTCACCTTCTCAGTATTTTCTTGTCCCTAATGGTTTTAGTTTCTACCACAGTACATCCTGGCTATGTTTCTGAAGGAACATTTTATCCCCCTTCCTTCTAGTCCAGTGGCCTTCACACTTAACATGTCTGTAAGACTCACTGAGGGAACTTTTTGAACATCCAGACGCCTTGCTCCAATTTTTTAAGAATCTGACACTACAGTCTGAAGGAGGGCTTAGGACTCTGCATGCCCGTCAAGCACTGCCGGTGATTCTGATAGTTCTCTGACCGCTACTCTGTCCAATGCCACAGGGGCCGCCCAGCACTCCTCCTCAAGCTTGGGGAGTAAATACAACCCACCTGTGTTTCTTATTTGTGGGCAATTAACTACAGGAAATCTGTATCAACTATTGAATAAAAGCTTATTTCAGTCAGTCATATTTTCTAACCTAATTATTTTAGTTGGCAAAGCAAAAATCCATTATTTAATGCTACCCAATTTCACTGAATGGCTCATGAACTTGGATCTTAGGTGACAAAATCAGAACCACACATGTCCTAAACATTTTTTTTTATTCTCATCTGAAGATATGTTTTAGAAAGAAGGGAGGGAGAGGGGGTGTAGGGAGAGGGGGGAGGAAGTGGGGGGACGGGGAGAGAGAGATGTGAAAGATCAATTCCTGTCTCCTGTACACACTCCCACTGGGCATTGGACCCGCAACCTAGGTCTGTGCCCTGGTTGGGAATAGAAGTTACAAGCCTTTGTAACTCCAAGAAGTTGGAGGATAATGCTCCAACCAAATGAGCAACCTGGCCAGGTCCAAAGCAGCTAACTGCTTGGTGACACTCAGTAAAAGTAATGTTAAGTCAGGTGACCTTAGGCGAGGAGTTGAATGATAAGTACACATTTTCAGCAAAACAAGGGGCAAAGAATATAGCAAAGTGTCTAATCTGACCCTTCTATCCTGTCCATAAAACATCCGAAAGTCCAAGTGGCAGAAGACCGAGTGACGAGATGTGGGTGGAAAAGGCTGTCACTTTAAGCCACAGCAACTGGGGTTGGCCAAGAGCTACAGGGCAGGCACATGCAAAGAGTGGAAGGGAGGGAGATGAAGTACATGGTGGGGGGTGTTTAAATCTAGTCAAGATGCAGCCCAGGGCCTACTCTAGGCCTCTCCAGAGCCAGGGACTTGTTTAAATGCCCAGAAAATTGTACCCAGATGTTTTGACGTGAGGACCTCATTTCCCATGAAGTCAATTAGACGCATTTGTTGCTTATCCGTAGCGCTCTGGTCGCTGCCAGATTATCATGCACTCCAGGGGGAGGTGTTGTTCAACCCTGTCGTGTCTCCCCAGAGTAATTGTCATGTATGTGTCTGCAGCTAATTGATGCTTGCTTGTGTTTCAGTAATTAGTCAGGTGGTGGTAATGAAAACTGAACAGGAAAAAAGCTGGGCTGAGTTTCATTTAATGACTATTCAAGTAATTAAAATTAATAGCAGAAGAGCCCAAGAACAATCCGCTTTGACCTGTTGTGCTGACGTGGAGGAGGGCTGAGGCGGTCCACCTGACGTGCTCTCAGCCATGTCTCCCTGAGTGCGAGGGGTCGGGGGAGGGAAATGACCTGGGTGGGGTCTGAGCTTTGTTCCGTTCCCTGCAGAAAGACACAGAGTGATGACCAGGAGAGCGGATAAACCCTTTCTGTACAAAATTCCCTTCTCATTATCCCCGCCCTCTCCTCACCCCTGGAACTTTCTCCCTGCAAGTACTTCCATGTGGCTCTACTAGTTCCCCAAGGCCTGTCCGACCAGGACAACCCTGTGGTACCACCTTGACTTACCACGTCTAACAGGAAAGGTTAGTGGAAGGTTCCAGATGATGTGCTACCAAAGACCCAGGAACCTCTGGAACAAAGCCTTAGATCGCTTCATTAAACAAAGAAACCCAAACAGCTGACGCTTTGGCTAGAGGCAAAGAGCATATAGAAATAATGTCAGAAGAGATTTATTAATATCTGCTACACCCTTGCAAATAGCAAGAAGAATACGTGCAGAAGTTAAAATTATTGTTTCCTGTTTTCACACATACCCCTCGAGCCTGGGCCTCTCTGGTTGAAACTGCACTCTTGCATGCGCTGCCCTTGGAGGTCTTACAGGCATCTCAAACTCAACGTGTCTAGTGTGACAGATGAAGAGTCTGTTTTTATTCTCCATCTGAGTAAATGGCAACTTACAACTTCCCATTTGCTATGGTCCAAAACCATGATATCCTTTGTTATTCCTCTCTTTTTCTCTCTCTTCACATTTAGTCTATTAGCAAATACAGTTGGCATTCTAGTTTCTGGGTCAGTCCATGGTCTGATTATTTCTCATCACCTCCTCCGCTATCTCCCTTATCCAAGCCACCATCACCTCTCCACTAACCAGGGTCTTTCCCTTGATAGCCCCTGAGCATTTTCTGCATTCAGGCTAAGAAATAACTTCTACTGAGTTCTTACTAAGTGCAAGCCACTGGCTTGCCACTCTTCCAAGCATTGCCTGACTATTAACTCATTTGATTTTCACAACAACTTCACGAAGTCCGCACCATACTTTTCTCTAAATCCAGAAAACTGAGGCATGAAGAGGTTACCGTCCTTCTAATAGTCTGATTAGCTTCCTTTTCCTCTGATGCTGGGTACCACAGGTATCCTTCCAATAAGTTATTATTAATAAAGATCACTTTATTTTGCTCACATACAAAGAACCATTACTGGTATGTACTGGTCTTGACATCACAGTGTCCCTCCCTGGGTTTCTTTCCCATAAGGATAGGTATATTTGATTAACTAGGGTTCATAACTGGTAAGGTGGCAGGGGGAGCAGGTGTGTGTGTGTGTGTGTGTGTGTGTGTGTGTGTGTTGGACTCAGGAAACCACCGCATTTTCATAGAAGACTCTTAAGCATACAATCTCTTAAGCTTAGATAAATAAATAATTGCAAAATTCCTGGCACCATGATAGGTTCATGATGAAGCTATTTTGGGGGGGAAATCCACTCATAGGTGATTTCCCCAAAGTCACATCTTATAACTGATCCCTAGCCTTGGCAACAGCCCAAAACTACTGTGTTTATCCTGAAGCCTCAAGGAAAGATTTATCAGTCCCTCCAGGCCCCAAATACCCAATTTTTTTTTCTGAAAACCCATTACTGGTAATATTCCACACATTTGGAAAGAGGATTTAGGATGTCAGTTCAAGATATTTAGCAAATTAATAAAAAGATTATTTTTTCTCTATATATTTATCTTCCCACACTTTCCAATTTCTCACTTTTCAATTTCTCTTTTTCACTGTCATTTCCAAGGGGCTAAAAGGAGCTCTGTATGTCACACAGAAAGATTTTTCTGGTTTTTCTTCTTTAAAATGCTCCAAAGGCAATACTGGAGATGTACATCAAGTAGAGATGTTGACTTGTTTACTGTAGCCAATTATTTCTTCCCATAAAAATGTTAAAATGGCCTTTCGAGTCATCTTAAACTGCGTTAAAACAGTTCTAAAGGAAGTAAGGACAAATTTGCCAATTGCCAATGAAACGAGCAGTAAAAGTGAAACCCTCAGGACATGATTTAATCTAAACCCCTTTGAAAATGAATGGACTTATCAAGAATACCTTTGAAAAACTAACCTTTAGTTTGCCAACTGTATACTAAGGATTAGAAGGGGCTTTGCATTAGGAATGACTGCAGAGACTCCAGGGTCGTCCAGATCTGATTATGTTCAAGGTCAGAAGAGTTGGTCCCGGTGGAGGACTTCCGGAGAATCAAAGCAATCTTGGAGATGTTTTCCTGTTAGTGACCAACTCTTGTTCTTTTCCCTGTCTATATTTGATTTCTGAATTCTTATTTTGCCAGTTTTTGTGTTCAATTCAACTGATCCCCTATTCTATAAAGATTACATAGTTAGTTTAGCTACATGAATGGGGTGGAGGATATGAATTATTCATATTAGCGAAGATATTCTATCACATGTGCTGGGAGAACCGTGATGAACAAGAAGAGTCCCATCTTTGATGTTAGTGTGGAACACAGGCACCGAATATATTTCAGAAGTGTGAAAAGTGTTAATACTATGAAATGGGAAGCAGAGAGTGGTATGAAAGGATCAAGTGGGAAAAGTTGCCCAGAGGTCAGATCAGGCTTGTCTGAGGAAGAGACAACTAGTACCAGACCTGAAGAATTAACAGCGGTTAGTGAAGGAGAAGAGTGTTGCAGGAAAGAGCACGCTGAGACGTCTGGAGAGAGACGACATGGACTATGCTCACTAGGGGACGAATGGAAGCAGGGGTAACAGGTTGCTTTTGCAAGTTTTGGATTTAATTTTAGGAGCAAATCTATGCTGTTGAAGGTATTTAGACCGTTTTGAAGAATATTTTGTTGTAGACTAATTATATTACTCCTCCTATGCTGTAGCTTAGAGACTGGATGTGACTACCACAGGAATAACTAAATTGATTCACTGATTATATATTATGCAACTAATACTTTTCCAGACATCAGGACAGAGCAGAAAAAAATTAAAGCAGAAACATCAAAAAGGAGATTCAAGTGACAGCCCAGATGACACGGCTGCATGGACTAGGATGCTGGCGTAAGGAACAGAAGATGTGCGAGCCTGATGAGAGCCCCTCCATAGATTTAGTGATAATGCGACAATATATCCAAGAGTGGCAGGAGCTATGAGAAGTTAGGATGAGTGCCAAGTCTTAATCTTAAGTTATTTATAAAAATGCAATTAAAAAAAAATCTTTTGGCTGTCCAAGACTGAATTTATCCACACCTCTCAGAAGCTTGCTTATCCCTCAGGATTTAAGATGTGTTGAAACACCCAAGTGGAGAAATCAAATAAGAAGTTTTATAGATACAGGTAGGTCTTGACTGGGGTCAGAGATGGATTTGGTTAGTCAGTGAAACCAGGAAAGCAGATGAAACAGACTAGGAAGAGTATAGAAAGTGAATGAAAAACGGAATTTCTTAGGGCTCTAAAGCTTACAGCTCACCGAGAGGAAGAGTTGCTAAAGGCATCTAAGGAATAACCACAGAAGCCAGAATAAGTGGAGTCTGAAGGAGGAGGAGTGATCAGTGATGACACATGTTTCCATGAGGCCAAGTAAATTAATGACTGAAAACTGTCCATTCGATTTAACCACATCAAGCTCGTTGGTGGCCTTGATGAAGGCGGTTGCAGTGCAGTGGTGGAAGTAGACCCACATTTTGGCGAGTGGAGGAGTGAATATGAGATTGGAAAATAAAGACGATCAGTGAGGATAACTTTATGAAAGAGCTGGAAGGGGACATGAGGCAATTCAGGAAACCAAGATATGATTTGGGTCTGGTCAAAATCAATAGTTTTTGTTTTTGTTTTTTTTTTAAACTCTCATCAAGGGAGGCCCAGCTAAAGGCTCCAGTATGAAAGATGCCCAGCGAGGGGTCCTCAGGCACCCTTCCAGAGCTCATCACCCCTTAAAGATTTGGTCAATTGTACTGGTTTTTCCCTCTCATCTCTACTCCAACTACTTGCTTCCCCATGCCCCACCCCCAAGGGCAGAAATCTGAGACTGTTTAAAAGCTGTTTGGAATAAGTCAATAGATTTCAAGAAATTAAAGCTGTAATTAGGAGGGATTTCACAAAGGATTATCTCCTAAAAAATGAGGAACGTGTGAAATTTAAAACAGAGTATAGGACTTAAGCTCCTCTTAAAAAGTCAATTTTTCAACGGGAGACAAGGAGAAAAATACGATTTGAAAAGGTAGATTTGTGAAATTGGTAGCACTAACTTGAAGTTTCTGTCGATATGTGAAATTGGTAGCACTAAGTTGAAGTTTCTGTCTAGTGACATCTATTTTTTCAGCAAAAGAAGCTAGTGACATCTATTTTTTCAGCAAAAGAAGCCAGATCTATCAGGTTAATTTAAGGAGGACACATTTGGTTTGGAACTTAGAGAATAGTAGGGCAATTGGAAATGAGTGAGTTGAAGACTGCTGCGTAATATCACACACAGAGTGGGATGATGACCGCAAATCCAGGGCCATGTCAGTCTATAAAAAAGTGTAATTTCCTCAAGTAATACCCAATAAATCAGATACAGGCATATGAAAAAGTGAGCAGTTGAATTCATCCAGGGTTCAGGGTTTCTCCAGGTAGGCATAACGAACATGAGGCACAGAAGGGTGAAGTTATTAGAAGAGAGAAGTTGAAGTGATGGAATAGCGCACGTAAGCTGGAGAGGAGTGAGAGAAAGGCCCAAGGCAGAGGAGTCGATGATGTGGTGGAATGAGAGGTGTCATGAGAATAACTGAGTCAGCAAGCTCAGAGCAATGAGTCTGAATTATGAACAGTCTGGGCTGAACAGTCTGGGCTGATGTACAAGGATGAAACTGAAGGGAGGAAGGGGTCCTTGGAGAGAAAGAAACTGAGAGACCCAGGTATTGGATGGCTGGCTTGTCCATAGAGCCTGAAAACTGCCCTGGATGATGATTGGACTTCAGAAGCAGAGGCAAGTCACGATTGGGATTGGAAGTTCAACGAGGAATGACTGGGTAGTAGATAGATAATAGCAAGAGGGAGAGATTAAGGAGTGATGAAAACAAAATTCATGAACCTCAGAGAAGCCAGAAGGCAGAGTCATGATCTGGAAGCCTCAGGAAATGCAAATCTCACTGTGCAATCCGGGAGTCTGAGATAAGCCACAGGATGCAGCAGAATAAGCCTCAGAGCAGGGAGTAGTATCCTCGGGTGAGACCCAGGTTTCTGCTACAACCAGGAAGTATATGGAGTATTAAATGATTAGGGAGAAGACGAGGGGATTTTGTTAATCACTAAGCAGGAATTCTGAATGATTAACAGAGACAAGGAGAAAAAGTAGAGTAGAGGATTTCTTCAGGGGAGAGGCAGTACAAAAATATACAGGAAAGGGAATTTATAAAGCAGGGACACACTGAGACATGCAGTGTGGAAGAGAATAAATGATTTTATGCCTTTTCTATCCCATTTCTTTTTTTATGATTTTATTTATATTTAGAGAAGGAAGGGAGGGAAAAGGAGAGGGTGAGAAATACTGCTGTGAGAGAGAAATATCAATCCATTGCCTCTCCATGAGCCCCAATGAGGACCAGACCCCAATAACCCAGGCACCTGGCTCCAGCCTCCAGCTGGGAGTCAAATCAGTGACTTTTGCTTTGCAGGATGACGTCCAACCAACCAAGCCACACTGGTCAGGACTCAATCCTATTTCTTTAAATATTGGTTCAATGCTTATTTAAAGAGATTAAGGGGAAATATAATTTTTATCAATAGAAAATCAGATTTTTTATGTTCAAAATATGGGAAGCTAGTACTTGCCTTGAACATGTGACAGGATGGTTTTTATTTTGAGATATAAACTTTCTCCCAATATTTTCTCCTTCTCACCAATTAAGGAACATAGCAAGTATTGGAGAAGGAACCTCTGTCTCCCTGATCTTAGTGAGGGACTTCTGCTAGAGCACTTCCGGCATTCCTGGCTCCTTTACTCTCCCCTCCCAAGGGAGAGTGACATGTCTACTTGGTGAACTTAGGAGCCGTCGCTGTGTGTGACTTGTCCATGATAGCAGCTTTTTACTTGTGTTCTTCTTGATACTTTACCCCTGAATTAGAAAGTCTTATTCAGCCAGCCCCTGGCAGAGCTCTGCTAACTCATTCTCCAAGACCCTGTTCCAGGGAGCTTTGCCCTTGGCAGAGAGCAGGTAATGAGAGCATATACATCCTGAGGGCGGTAGACCAGAGAGAGAAAACTTGGAAGCCACTTTCTCAAATCACCTTCCTCAGTAGAAAAGTTAACACTTTTTATCTCCATTCTTTTGTCTCCTGTGTCTCATTTCTCAGACCCAAACTCAGGAAGAAAATATATAGGTTGTTTCTTATTTCCATATTGCTACCATAACAAACTTAGTGACCTAACACAATACAAATTTACCATCTCACTGGTCTGCAGTTCACAAGTTCCAGGGAGTAGGGAGGGCATGGACATCTTAAAAGGCCACAGGTTACATAAGTACCACATACTACTGAGATACCACCTCCCACCTGTTAAGATGGCTATTATCAATAAGACAAGTAATAACAAGTGTTGGAGAGGTTGTGGAGAAAAAGAAACCCTCATTCACTGCTGGTAGGCAGTGAATGGTACAGGCACTGTGGAAACAGTATGGTGGTTTCTCAAAAAATTATTAATAGAATTACCAATGACCTCTCTAACCAAAAAAATTGAACGCATTTATTCACAGATATACGCATCCATATGTTCATTGGATAACAGTGGCCAAGACATTGAGACAACCAAAGAGTCCTTCAATAGATGATTGGATAATGCTGTGGTACATATATACTATGCAATACTACTCAACCTTAAGAAAAGATGAAATACTGCCATTTGCAACAATAAGTATGGACCTTGAGAATATAATGCTAAGTGATTTCACTCATGAGAGCCACAGGTTACAGGCTGCCTGATACCCTCTTTGCAGACTCAGTGCTTCCTACTTGGAAGTAGGTGTTGAAGGGCACAAAGTAGCATTAGCAGCACAACCTCATACTTCCCAGATTTTGTTTCCAAAATCCTAAATCCTTTGTAGAGATTTTCCCAGGTGACTTGGAAGATTTAAAGAGAAAGAATACTTTGAAGGCAAATATGAAGTTAAAGAAATTTCCCCCAGCCTAACAGGAGGTTTTTGGAGCTTGGAAAGTGGAGGAAAAGGTCTGTGTGCCCTGAGGTCATCTAGGAACTGTTCACTCACCTGTGAATATGGAGGAAGCAGTGACCAGGAATGCCCTGAGGGAGGTGGGACCTCAGTACCAAGGATCCCAGACCTAGAAAAGATTCCCATTCCCCGTGGAAATGTATGGAAACAGAACCACCAAACTTCATGGAATCACTGTGGCTTGGACAATGCCACAGTGACAACAATAGACAAGATCAAGGACCCTATTCTCATTTTCTAAGTCACCCTTAGGGAGACACATTCAAAATAAGCACAGCTTTCTTTAAAGCAATGGAAAAATGTCCTCGAGTAAGAGAAAAAATTTTTTTAAAGAGTAAGGAAGGGACAGTGGAAGAGAGAGGAAAATTTTCTGAACAAAATGAGGAAGAATGAAAGTTGTACTTATTTTGAGCCCTGGATTGCAGGTTCAATTCCTGCCCAGGGCACATACCTAGAATGTGGGTTTGATCCCTGATTTCTAGTCCAGGCATGTATGGGAGGCAACCAAGGAATGTTTCTCTCTCACATTGACATTTCTCTATTTGTCTATATTCCTCACCTTCTTCTTCCTCCACCATTCTCTTCAGCATTTCTTCATAATTTTCTAAACCAGACAATTTCTTGGAATACAATATTAAAATATTTGGATTTTAATAATAAATCACTCATTTTCAGTACATGGAACAAGTCCACACATTGTTCAGTTTTTCCAGCCAACTAAGACACAAGGTGCCAGCTGGCTGATGTGTATAATGTGTAAGCACAGAAATGACATTGTAGAGATGAAAAAGTGTATATTTTAGAAATGAAGGTTATTACTTGGGGGTCCTGGCTGACATAGGGAAAATGTGTGTTTTCTATAAGGAAATCTGATTTAAGGAGCCTCACATTTCCAACATTTCTAAGAATTCTGGCATGTCCCTTAAGCTGGTTCTGCTAGGAAGTACAGCAATCCAGAGGACTATCTTTTGGAGGATGCCCTGGATGCACAGTGATATGAACCAAGACAGTTGCATGGTGGGAAGCCAGACCTTACATAGTTCATAAGCAGAGGCCATGAGACTTTGAAATGGAGCGAGGGGCTCCTTTGCCTCTTGGTCCAATAAAGGAGCAGTGGGGCAGGCATTCAAATGGGTAAGTATGAACCTTGATATCCTGCATGTGTGAATGGGCAAGATTCCCCTCTGCTTTCCTAGATCGAAGTTTGGGCTCAGTCCTGAGAGTACATCAGCCCTGAAGAAGGAAGCTCTTTCTGGTCTGCTGACTGCAACACTCTATGAGTGCACACTGCACAGTTCAGATTATTTTTTCTCAAATACTATTTTTGCTAGACTTTTGTCCCTGAATGTAAGTCTGCCTTTATTCTTAGTTGATACGGCAGTTATTTATCAGATATTGACTTCTTTACTTATTTGTGGCTATCTACCATCCTATCTATATGTCTTCTGACAGCACTCTATCCTTCTTTGGAGAATAACCCATTCCATAGCATCTCATGGAAAGCTCTATCCTTCTTTGGAGAATAACCCATTCCATAGCATCTCATGGAAAGGTCATTTCCAACATCTGCCTTCCCCTGCAGGCTCTTCCTATAGAAACTCACAGGACCTCTGTCTGACACTTGCCTCTGGGACCAGGATCTTGAGCAACTGTGACCAAAGCATAGGAAATTGAGAGGTCAAATGGGTCAGATATGGATGAAGAGCAGTGGCATCTGAACTGCTGGCTTTGCACAATGGGTCACTTAGTGCACAGAACCAGTCCTAGTTCTATTTCTGGGAATAGTGCCATCTACTCCTAGCACAAATGAGAGAAAATGGTTACATTGAGAAGGAATGCTAAGATGGGAGAACTGGGCTATTTCCTAGCATTCTTTCACACAAGTGACAGCATTATTTCTGAGGAAATACTGAGAATTCCCAGAAATCCAGGCATGGAAATTCAATTTTAATCACAAAATTATACTCAGAATGTATTTTGCATTATTCTATAATATTAACCATTTGGATTACCTCAGATAATCAACTCCGTCATAGAAATTTATAGGGATTAACAGTGATGCAGGATAATTGAAAGAAAGATGCAATGGAAAAAATATCCAAAAAACCTGGAAGATAAAATCAAAAGGAGCTGATATTTAATTCAAATTATTTGGGATTCCAAGATAATCCTAGTCACCACAGAGAGATCCTGGGTAATGCTAAGGAACTTTTGTAAATTAAATAGTAACAGGGGCTGCTCAGTTATCACAGTCAAAGCTCACCACTATAGACCTCTGGGAACCCATAGCTGAAATAATTTAGTTATATAATATTTACTTGGATTTTCTTTTTAAAAATTCTCAGCGTTAAATGTGAATGAAATTATATGAGTAGTACATAAATTGTCTGCTATAAATGAATTCTGAAACACAGGATGATCCTTAAAAGGCCTAAGGGATAGAAGTGTATGAATTATTGTTAGTGCCAACCTTATATTTCAATCAAGTTTCTTTTATTTGGGGTGCTTCCCCCCTCAAAATGGGAAAAATAAAATTTGAGAGACATATCTTGAGACCCTGTAAAAGACTTACTTCCAGCCTACCTCCCGAACCTACTCAACCATGTCTGTTTGCTTTAGCACGGACTCATGTCAAATTAGCAGCAGTAATTTATTTAAGCTGGTATCTGTCAATAGTACTCTGGAAATAAAGTGGCACAGAGATGCAGTATGAAAGGAATATGCTCTGCCTAGTTTGATCTGTTTATGAAAGAGGTAAATGGGAACAGCCAAGTCAACGGAAACAGCCTCACGTTTAAAGGTTCTGTGAGTACAGCTGAGACTTTCTCCAAAGAGTCCATTCCCACCCCGCCCTCACTTCATGCCCACTACCAAATTCATTCTACTTCCCGATCTTGCTGCCAGAGGAGCAGAAAGCCTTCAGAAAGAGAAGCCGGCTTCTAAGTAGAAGCCGGCTTCTAAGTAGCAAAGGGCAGGGTGCACCCCAGCGGGAGGTAGATGGCCAGCAGTCTCTAGTGGTGGAGCTGCCACCTGTGTGCACCCAGGGATGGAAATGGCTGAGCCTGCCGTCCCAGCAGGTTGGAGGCAAGGTCCTCGATTTGAAGTCAGAGGAAAGCCAGGAGAGGCTGCTTGTGGAGTGGAGAGTTAGGAAAGGTTGGGGATGACAGCAGCCAAAATCTAAATCCTAACTTCTCCAATATCTAGGAAGGAAAACTGTCAAGCTCTTAATAAGCAGTCGCATCCTGATTTCTCCATTCAGAGCATTTCTGCAGCATTTATAACTACATACACACACACACACACACATATAGAAGTTACCACAATTATCATTTGTTTTTCACACTCATCTTTTCTTCAGCATCAAGTATAGCCCCTTATGTAATTGCATTATATCATTCATAGGAATAGAAATTACATAGACATAGTTTATGAATGAAAATCTATCCCAGATGCATCTGGATATCTGTCATCATTATAAAAATAGAGTCCTCATGAGCAAGTGCTTACTCAGCTTCACAATAATGTTCTTTGGGACAGAAATCTCCTGGTGAGGTTGGAATAGTAAATATTTTCTTAATTTTTTTCAAATCCTCCTAATTTAGAATTGCTTAAGGAAACATTACTTTTGTTTATATATATCGTATTTTGTTCTAAAATGAGTTAATACAGCAAGGTAAAATAAATTAGAACTAAGTGTGGGGGGGGGTATACCAAACAAACAAGAAATAAAATTAACAAGTGAATACAAAAGAATCTGCAGTGCATCCAACCTCCCTCTTGGCTGTATTTCATTCTCCTTAAATAGCTTGTACCATTTAGCAGGATCGAATGCCCTTCTATCCACTTATTTTAATAATGAATTATTTAGTGTCTACGTGTGAAGACACACAGCATCTACCGTATTTTTCAGACTATAAGATGCACTTCCCCCCTCCAAATTTGGGAGGAAAGCGGGGTGCATCTTATAGTCCAAATGTAGTTTACCTGGCTCTCAGGGGGCGGTGTGGGGGGGTGGCAGTGGAGCAGGGTCAGGGGTTATTAAATATTTTACCACATTTTTTGCTTCAAAAATTTCCCCCCTATTTTCTTCCTCTAAAACCTAGGTGCATTTTATGGTCCGGTGCGTCTTAGAGTCCGAAAAATTCGGCATGCGCCATGCACTCTGCATGGAACTTTCCCTCCTTAACTTTCGGAGCGATGTCCTCTCATGATGGTCCTGCTCTCTATTTTCCTACGTAATTCCTAGTCCCTGCTTCCATACCTTAAATTGAGGAATCTTTTTTGTGCTACTCTCAGTCCCTTTTAATTTATCTTCAAAAAAGTAATTCCTAAATATATGAACAAACTCTTTCCGAAGTTCAAGTTCTCCATTTCCAAAAGGCCACAGGATGCTTTTCCTCACCTTAACGTTCTGCCAGCACTATAAACTTAAGTGATAAACTGCTTTGTCCCAACCTGCCTGAAATCCCATCCTTCCGAGGGCACACTCACACACTACAGACACAAAGCTAACTTCTTGTCTCCTTCACTTTACCAAGGTCACTGGCAAACTTCCCGCCCCTTGGAAGCTTGGAAGCATCTATCTTGTCCGTCACCAAACTCTTGCCTACTCTTCCCAACCCGTTATCACCAGCACAAGCAGAGAGATGAACAGAATCTGGGATGTACTGTTATGCGGACTCATATGAAAAAGGCACAACAGGCCTTCTGTTTACAGAAGGATGGGCTGGCGAATAAACAAGTGAGAGCAGAGCGAGAAAAGGAGCAAAAGTAGGCTAGCTTAGACGTGATAAGGAAACATGATCACGGTTGCAGAAGATTAAAATATTTACAAAACAGTGCTACATGCAAAATAAGTGGCAACAAATGTGAGAAACCGAGGCTCATACATTCAGTTACTGCCTTCAGTAAGTAAACATATCAACTCAACAAATAATTTTCCCAATACTATTACTTTAGATGAATGATTGCTTCTAATCTAAATATAAACAAAATACAGGGATATTAAAATTGCTTGGGAATACTTATATGCTCACACTAATAGTTCTGTTTTAGGGGGGTTTTAGATGAGAAATTAAAACTTTTTAATTTTTCAGATACATTTCTTAAATCTCTATGCCACTTAATTTAATTCAGTCTTTAAATCTCTTTCCATGCATGCAACTTAAATTAAGTCCTTAAAAAATACAAATACCTGCTCAGGGATTCAGTCAACAACAGTTTAAAAAATTCAGCTTAATTTTTTTCAATTACTTTACATCCAGTACGATTCTGTGTTGGTTTCAGGTGCAATACACAATTGTCTAGGCACTA
Organism: Glossophaga mutica; assembly: GCA_039655065.1. NCBI lineage: Eukaryota > Metazoa > Chordata > Mammalia > Chiroptera > Phyllostomidae > Glossophaga > Glossophaga mutica. The sequence continues at coordinate 145,668,837 of CM077308.1, forward strand.
TGTACTTCACAGAGTAGTCGCCCTGATAGTTCGAGTACCCACCTGGCCCCATACACATTATTATGATATTATTATTTTCCAGGAACACAGATGGCTGACATCAATGCTATTAGTTTGTAAATCACTTCAAGTGGGCACCATCTCAATGATGCTGTGGTGCATCATTAAAAGAGGCTTCCCTGGCCCATCCCCTCTAGAACAGTCTCATCCTCTGCCACCAGCAGTATCTCCACAATGGTGAGTTACCATTAGAGAATAAATACTGGCTCACTGACATTCTCTCAATATGAGCCCTCCACGAGCCATTGCTTCCACAATTTGCTGCCATGATGAGAATTTATACCCATAATGAAGAGATAGAAGCACTGATTGCACAATCCTCAAGTGCTATCATCAAAGAAGAATTGAATTAAGTTTGTTTAATTGTAGTATCATTCTTCAAGCACTGGCAGTTCATCTGTGGGCTACCTCTCAGTTAACCGGACCATTTTATTAACAGCAGTCCCCCTGAGTGCGCTGAGCAATCTCGAGTACACAGAACTTGATCATCTTCATCACCGAAGGCACTGTCCCTCTGCCTCACGACGAGTATGTAGCTCCAGTCTTTCAGCCTGGCATCCTGACAGCACGGAAGGAGGCTTTGTGGAGGAGAGTGTAGTCCATAATAGCTTGGACTTTGGAGTCAGACTCAAGTCTGATCTTTACTAGATCATAAAGAGCTAGTTTAAATATGGAAACAGGTTATTTGACAATTAGAAGTGAGCATGATTTTCAGTGCCTTTTTAAAATACCAAGAAATAAGTCTCAGGCACTTGGTGGCATTTATAACTTCCAGAAAATGCTTCTTATCCCGCACTGCATTCGAAGCACAGGATTCATTTAGGACAGATCTTGCCAAAGGAAAGTCAGGAAAGTTTCTCCTCACTTCTGGCGCCTTCGGTTCCCCAACTCAGCCCTCCTCTCCCTCTTACTCTTGAGTGTCTCCCAGTCAAGGATGGAAAATACAAATCTGGAACTCTGCTCACAGACCTCCACCTTCATCTGAGAATCTTTTCGAGATAAAGCCAGCGATTCCTGTTTCATTCGTGTTTATGCCAGATTTGAGATGGGAGTTGGGGAGGGCAGCAGGTAAAGGGGAGACAAAGAAGGCTGCTGGACGCTGACCTGACAGAGTCATAAATCTCTGGACACATGTTTTCTTCCTTCCTGCTCCCATCGCTGTCTCTGTCTTCTATTCTTATTTCCTATCTCTATTCCTTCCAAGAGATGGATGTGGAAGAAAATAAAAAAAAAAAACACCTAAAATCTTTCTCCTGTATTTACATTTAAGGATGAGCCATTTGTTATGAAAATGACCTGATTGGTGCCTGGAACATATGTCACGCCTTAGTGCCTTTGTTTACATTCAAACCCAGTTCTCCTTCTTCCAAAGTTAGTGCTATTTTCTCTACCCGAAATTATTAAGAGGAAGGTAATCAAAGTTGACTAGTAAAAATGCTCTTGTACTTCTTTTGACCAAATACCCAATTTTAGGTCAACCTCAAGTGCAACTCAATGAGCAAGAAATAGTTCAAAGTACTACTTTAGCTACTCTGACATTCCGAGTGCCTTATCTATGTACTGATCACAGCTAATTTTTTTTAAAGTTAGGTTGCCTGGTTCCACTCTCCACTCAAACTTTCTAAGGCTCAGTTTTCTTATCAATTACAGGAACACATAATAATGCTATGACATAAGCACTGATAAAAAATGACATAAGATTAATGCATGTAAAACAATCCTAAAACATAATAAAAGATGTTGATTCTGAGCAGAGTTCTTTCTCTTAACACAGCAAATCAACATGGAAAGAAGAAGGCTGTTAATTTTAAGCATAAACTTCATTAAACAAAAACAAAGAGAAGGAAAATGAGTGTTCTCTGTGTGTTATCAATTAGAATCTCAGCTATTCTGGGAAACAAGGCCCCATTCACCATGGGTGTTGCGACTTTCCTTGGTAGTAATTACTCTAACAGCAGTGGCCACTCTTGAACCTTAACTAGAGCTGTCTTCAAAGGCACCAACTGACTGGTTTTCTCCAGGCAGTGGCAGCCTGATTATGCACCTTCCTGCCTCAATCACCCTTGCTCTCAACATGGTATTTAGAAGCCAGCATCCTCTGGCTTCATAGGTCAGTTGAGCTGAAGCTGGCAGCCTTTCAGGCTGGCTTAATTTGAGAAATTAGAAAGTAATGAGGAAATAGGGAATGAGTTGGTAAAGCAACTAAAGACAATGGGAAGTCTGACACGATTCACACATGAAGATCAATGAATAAAGTGAATGGGTAGCAGAAAACAGAATGGAGCCAAGACAGCCCCAAAGGAAACTTGCAAAAGGAAACTTGCAAAAGAACACATGATTAAGTCAAATTTGCAATTTCTTAATCATTCAGTAAATAGTCATTGAGTGCCCACTACATAACAGGCACTCTTCGAGGTACTGCGATGTAGCACTGAACAAAACCAACCTCTCTACCAGCAGAGAGAAGAAGTGGGCAGCCTGCTAACATTTGACCAGCTGAGCTTTCCTCTTCTGCTCCTTGGGTTTGAAATTTTCATGGGTTTAAAGGAAGCTAAAGGACCTTTATTTCCACTTTTGCTGAGTTTTTTTTTTTTTTTTTTTTAAGCAGGAGACTCTGAAAGGAGCAAACTCATGCATAAAACGCCATTGCAAGCGCTAGGGAAGGAAACACCTAGAGAGGCGGCAAAGAGCTTCATAAACCAGAAGGTGCACAAAGGTAAGCTGGTCTAAACCAGGAAAATGTGCCGACAACGTTAAGTGAACGAATCAGAGAGCTAAGCCTTTTGAAACAATTTCCGATGCTAAACGTTTGTGATAGGTTTACTAAAGCTGACAAAATTAAGGTTAATTTAGCACTTTCCCCAGGCTATCTCAGTTAAAAGCCAGTAAGCATCATGGGGGTGATATGGACTTAATGAAAGCAGCAGCGCTTGGTCCATGGTTCATATACTTTGCATTACTCTTGTTTCAAGGTTCTAACACAAATTTGTCTTCTGATTCTCCACTGAACTGAGGAGAAAGATATGTTAATAGTGGACTGGTGACTAATTTCTAACTATAATCTCTAGATAGTGAGAAAGTCTACATAAGAACTGAAAGATCAGATGACAGTTGTCAAGAGAATGGTATTTAGTGAAAGTATAATGTTACCTTGCCTCCTGTTTATTCCTACACGACAGTAACTGGTGTCGGAAATTCTACCGCAACCAAACAATTTGAAAATGTCCGCTAATTTATAACTTCCCCATCAGTAGATGCCTGCTCCCATCCCAGAGTGTATTAACTTTTATAGCAACATGTAGCAGCTCCCTTTAATAGTCAATATAAAAATATAACCATAATACTTGCTAAGATGATTTTTCAATTGGCCTCTTTGCCCTCTACCAGGCTATATGTGCCAAAACAGCAGAGAACAAATCATGTTTTTTACTTATTACTGAATTGCCAGCACCTAGCACATAGCAAGGCCTCCATAAATATTTGTTCATTGAATGAACAGTTAAGCTTTGGGACTGTGGAATTGGTTATATTCCAAACACAACATTATGATGGGCAAAGTGGGTGTGAAAAGTCATAAGGAATTGGGAAAGGGAAAGCAGAATGAGATGATCTGTGATAAGCAGTAAGCGGTGTCTCTGAGAAAATCCAATTCGAATTATAGGAAAGAGCGGGCATAAATCCATGGAGTCATATGTACTGATGTCAGGTTCTTCATCGGTTTCCAGGCTGACGTTACCCATAGTCATCATTGTCATCATCATCATTGTTACTTCAGGGTGCTTCTGTACTATATTATTCTCTCCTATTCACACTTAGGTATGCGTTATCACCCCAATTTGACAGCTGAAATGATTAAGGCTCCCCGAGGTCTTAAGCAGTGTAGCCAGAAATCTAATTCAATCCTGCTCTGAGAACACTGCACTGCCTCCCCAAGACTCACTCAGGAGTCGCAGTCTTCTTTCTCCAGTGGATGTTTTCTCAAAAATTTACCATATTAGGGATCACTTTGTAGTTACATAAATGTCTAACCACTGTGCTAGATACCAGAAACTAAAAAAAAAACAATACATTTTTCAATGACAGTTGATGTTCAATATTACATTAAATTTACCATCTTAGATTCATAGCACCGCAGTTTTTCCTATTCACCTGACCCTACTGGTGTTCATTAAATTCATCTGTTTTTTCAAAAAATACAAGTCTCTTCCTGTGTTGTATTAGTTTCTTACGGAGCCTATTCTGACAGCTCTGGCTACTCCAGCAAAAGAGTACTGGAGGGCGTTCCCCACAGGGCGGGCTGTCACATCTAAAGTGCTGACCTTCTTACTGGATGGCCACAGAGTATAAAAGAAGGAATTTATTTATTTATTTATTTATTTATTTATTTATTTATTTATTTAGTGTTTGTTCTATTACAGTTGTCCCAATTTTTTCCCCTTTCCCTCCTACCAGCCAGCCCCTCCCTCTCACACAGTCAGTCCCCTCTCCATGGTCCATGTCCATGGGTCATTTGTACATGTTCTTTGACTAGTCCCTTCCCCTTCTTTCCACCATTTCCCCTCTCCCTCCTCCATTCCTACAGCTATTAGTCTGTTCCATGCCTCCATGTCTCTGGTTCGATTTTGCTTATTAGTTATAACTGGAACCTAATGAACAGAATAAAGTGTGATCATATGGTGTTTGCTATGTGAAATAAGCCAGTCGGCCAAAGACAAATAGTGTCCATTCCATCCATGCTGTCGCTAAAGGTAGGAGTTCCTTCTTTCTCTGTATAGTACCCCATTGTGTAAATGTACCACAGTTTTCTAATCCACTCAGCCCAAATGCCCATCAGTAGATGTTTCCAACACTTAGCTACTATAAATAGTGCTACTATGAACACAGGGGTTCATAAGTTCTTTTGAATTGGTGTTTCAGGATTCTTAGGGTATGTTCCCAACAGTGGAATCACTGGTTCATAAGGCAGTTCCATTTTTAATTTTTTTGAAGAAATTCCATACTGTTTTCCATAGTGCCTGTACCAGTCTGCATTCCCACCAACAGTGCAACAGGGTTCCCTTTTCTCCACAACCTCACCAGTACTTGTTGTTTGTTGATTTATTAATGATGGCCATTTTGACAGGAGTGAAGTGATATCTCATTGTGGTTTTAATTTGCATCTCTCTGATGGCTAGTGATGCTGAACACTTTTTATATGTCAGTGGGCCATCTGAATGTCCTCTTTGGAGAAGTGCCTGTTCAAGTCCTTTGCCCATTTTTTAATTGGGTTGTTTGCCTTCCCAGTGTTGAGTCATATGAGTTGTTTACATATTTTGGAGATTAAACTCTTGTCCGATGTATCATTGGTAAATATGTTCTCCCGTACAATCAGTTCCCTTTTTATTTGATGATGGTTTCTTTAGCTGTGCAGAAACATTTTAATTTGATATAGTCCCATTTGTTTATTTTTTTCCTTTATTTCCCTTGTCCTAGAAAATATATCAGCAAAAATATTGCAATGTGGGATGTCTGAAATTTTACTGCCTATGTTTTCCACTAGGACTTTTATGATGTCATAAGTTTTCTTTAAGTCTTTTGTCCATTTTGAGTTTATTCTGGTGTATGGTATAAGTTGGTGGTGTAGTTTCTTTTTATTTTTTTGCATATACCAGTCCAGATCTCCCAACACCATTTATTGAAGAGATAGTTTTTACTCCACGGTATGCTCGTGCCCCCTTTGCCAACTATTAATTGACCATAGAGACATGGGTTTATTTCTGGGCTCTCCAGTCTCTTCCATTGATCTATGTGTCTATTCTTATGTCAGCACCAGACTGTTTTGATTACAGTGCCTTATATGAAACTTACAGTATAGTTTCCTATAAGGTATTATGATCCCTCCAACTGAGGTTATTCAGGGACTTTTTTGGTTCCACATAAATCTTTGGAATATTTGTTCCAGATCTGTGAAATATACCATTGGTATTTTAATTAGGGTTGTGTTCAATCTATAGATTACTTTGGGTAGTATGGACATTTTAATGATATCAATTCTTCCCATCCATGAACACAGTATATGCTTCCATTTATTTGTATCTTCCTCAATTTCTTTCTTCAGTGTTCTATAGTTTTCCAAGTACAGGTCTTTTACATCCTTGGCTAAATTTATTCCTAGGTACTTTACTATAGCAACAAGAAAAAAAAATGGGATTTTTTTCTTAGCTTTATAATCCTTTTGTTAAAAAAGAAAAAATATGCTTTTAAAAGAATTCTTTGTCTTTATGTATGGGAAGTTCAATGGTTCAACAAAGAAAAGTGCCAGTCTTGTACTTGCCCATCTCCTTGCACAATTATTTGTATAACAAATATGTTTAACAGAATCTTGTAAATGTTTATTGAATGTAACTGGTTTTTTAATTATTATACAGTCTAGGGGAAAAGGGAGATCAGGCTTGAGGATGCTAATGAAGACTTAAGGAACTGACCTAAAACACTTGATGGCAGGTGAAATTATACAAAGGTGCTTGCTTGGTCCAAACCATGGCACCTTAGACGGCACTGACCTACAATGCCAAGGAATGAAGGACTATCTGGTCTTGGAGAGATTAACACTAAATTTAATGTGTCTTTTCTTTATGCTGATTAATAGCTGGCTTTGGGGAAATGAGTTTTCTCATTGACGCATGCATACAGGAAACTCCCGGGCCCCGATGGGTGGGCCAGCATGGTAAAACTGGAAAATCACACTGGGTTCAGTACAGATAGCGTAAGTCAACTAGTTTACTCTCATTGACAGTCAAAAGTAGTTTTCTCTTTATTGCATCTCAGTATCCACATGCAAGAAAGACTAGCTATATACCTTCTTCCATTTTCCATCCAGTTTCAAAATGTGTGGTCTTTTGCCAAAATACTGGTAAATGTAATAAGCAAATGGCATGAAGGAGAGAATCATCTCTTGGGCAACACTTTAAGCTCATTTTAAGAAAAATCTAATTTATAAGATTCTATTATTTCAATCCAAAATCTGTAAATAAATGATGAGTTGAAGGAAGGAGTGGAGGGTTTATTAAATTACTAAAATAATTTTTTCCTATTACATAAGATTCTCTGAAGGTTTCCTTTAATGCACTAATGAACCATTTAAAAATATGGGATAGGATTTGATGGCATAGATGATAGTGACACAGTGTCCCAAGGTTGTTTGTTTTAAATACTTGACCTCTGGATTCAATGCAGGAACCTGACAAGGAGGGCTTGGCTATGGTAAATACTGGAGGTATGAGAAGTCGGTGTAGAACCAGTGAGTTGCCTCACCTGCCAGGGACACAAAAAGATGATTTCCTTTTGTTCCAAGTTTTTCTGGATTCCAAGACCAGCAACCGCAATTTAAAAGCATCCCCAAATGAATTCACCTTATTGTCCTAACACACTAGATGGGGCATTCGCTAACACGAAAGCAGAGCTTAATTAAAATTGAAGCATAGATGAGCTGGAACCGGGGAGAGAGGAAGCGCTGTTAAAGCCAAAGCTGTCTTTCCTCTCGCGCCCTCTACCCTGAAGCATGCGAAACGAGCAGTCGTGTGCAGAGGGGACGTTGGTGTCATCTGGCTAAAAATAATCATGGTAATAATGATATCAGGAGCAATTATTGTAACAATTATAAAGCATTAATTATGATCAGCAGTACAGTTTGGTATATCACAGTAATGATTACTTTACTGAAGTAAATCTTAAAGACTAGTTTTAATTAATAACAGCAATCATAATGCAATTGAAATTGCTTGTCCTATCCTCCAACAGCTAGGGATTCTCTCAATGGTAGGGATTAATAAGGCACATATTTAAAAGTCTGGAGAAAGACTTCTGAGAAAATAAGGTGACCCCTTTTATACTCCTCCAGGTGGCAGGAAGTGAAAAAGGACCTACCTGTATTTTTCGGATCATAAGACACATCTAGGTTTTAGAGGAGGAGAATAGGGGGAAAAAATTTGAAACAAAAAATGTGGTAAAATATTTAATAACATAAATAATGTAATATTTCACCAATGTAAGTGTAAACAGAGCTCAACAGTAGCATTAACAACCACTATTCCTCCCAAATTTGCTGGGGGAAACATGTGTCTTATAGTCTCACAAATATGGTACTTCTCCCTAGTATCTGGCGATTGAAGATCATTTCCTGTGCTTTCTCACTTCCTCATCTACCCTTCCAAAAACATCACCCAAAAAAGAGACCAAGCAATTCACTGATTCTTGCAACCTGAAAAGGCACAGCCAACTCCCCTGGCTAATTCCAAGTCTACCTAACTGCTCATGCTTGTCGAGCACCACTGCTTTAAGAGATTCCAAGGAAGAAGAGAAAAAAAAGCCCTCCCCCACCTTCCTACCACTACCTCCAGCCTTATGTCGTTGGATAATATACAAGACTTTAAAGAACTCAGAAAAACTGTATGTCATCATGAAAACTTTAGAAATCCTTAATCTATACTCCTGCTAAAACTCATAGTAAAGTCTGAGGTAAAAATGGTTGAGAAATCGGCCAGTGCTTACTCAGTGTCCTGATAATCACATGCAAGCTACAGACCCAGTCCACCAGATAGAAGAGGCAGCTTTTTTGCAGTTAGGAAACACTCAGTATGCAGGAAGTAACTATCACAAACCCTGCTGTTTTTAGCTCTCTGGTGTCTGAAATTCTGTACCCTTATACATATTTAACATATATGCTGTTTGAGAGATATAATTGGGTTTTGGGTGTTTTTTTTTTTTTTTTAAATCCAGCCTGACAATCTTTATCTTTAAATTGGAATATTTCTGGCACGTTTACTTCAAATGTAATTACTTATGTTATTTGAGTTTAAATTACCACGTTATTGTTTACTTTCTATTGGTTCCATCTGTTCTGTCTCTGTCTCTCTGCCCCTTCCCCTCCTTCCACCTTAGCTTCTTTCACATCTACTGAATTCATTAGTTTTGGTCTATTCTCTTCTTGATTATCTTGCTTTCTTTGCATTAGTCCTGCTTGGGGTGTGTATCTCTGACTTGAAGAGATAAGGGTACAGAATTTTCCAGGACAAAAACCTTCAAGTATTGTTACTGTCACAGTTTCTTAGTCTCCCCTCTTATTTTCTACAAAATATTAAGCATAGTTATATTAAAATCCAGGCCTAATAACTCCATTAGAGGAGGGGTCTGTTCCTTTTGCTTCTTGTTTCTTTTTGTTCGTGGTCACAAATCCTTGTTTCCTCATATTATGAAAAATGTGGAGAAAATTTCAGACTCAACTGTGGCGTCTTCCTCCTCAGGAGTCTTAAAATTTGCTTCTAGGTCCAGGCTACGGGCACTTGCAGTTCCAGATGGTCACAATCCAATCAGGGCTTGACATGACTCACAAGCTGTCTGTTTCCAATTCACCCTCACTCCTAAGGAGTGCACCGTTAAGGACCCTCAGGGGTTTGGCAGAGCCCTTTCCTTGGTGGACCCTTAACTCCGGTGTTTGCTGGCCAAAGCTCTGCTTAAACTTCTTAGCCTTTGAATTCCCTCTTGCAGAAATGGTAGAAGCCTGTGAGTCAGGGGTTCCCAACCCCCAGGCCAGGCTGTGAACCGGTCCAAGTCCATGGCCTGCTAGGAACCGGGTGGCACAGCAGGAGGTGAGCAGCAGACAAGTAAGAGAACTGCCCAGCCCCCTGCCCAGTCCATGGAAAAATTCTCTTACAGCAGTGGTCCCTGCCCCTTTTGGCACCAGGGACCGGTGTTGTGGAAGACAAAGAGCAGCCCCAACGGCCACCCTCACTTCATGTGGTTTTATTCTTTCCCCATACCTTTCACCCGTAAGTTGTCACTGTCCTGCTACTTTCTTAAGCCTCAGGATACATATTTTTCCTATTTGATCCAGCTTTTCCACTGTTCCCAGTGGAAAGTCTGGCCCTAATGACCCAGTTCACATTTGCCAGAAGTGGAGTTCTAGGGTCTGGATCTAACCATTGGGGAGTTTCTTTGTTGGCATTTGGATTTTAAGTAGGAGCAAAGCCTATGCAGACAAAGAACCAGAGAGGGCATTAAGTCTTGTCACTCATTTCCAGTTACTTCCTTGAAAATGTATTTATTCTTTTCTGGGTGGTGTGGTGAAGGATAAAGAACACACATGGAAATGTTGTGTGCCTTACGTTACAGGTTAGCTAGTTGGAAAGATTTCCCCTAGTGTCTTGGATACACAAGTATCAGGAAGAAACCTATAAACACATTAATCTACACACACATTTTTGACCCTGGAGTTTTGAAGATGCTGCTGTCTAGATGGTTCTTTGCTGCAGAGAGAGCCTCACTGAAGAGATCAGTGTGAGGATAATCCATCCCTCTGTGGCTGCCAATGGCAAGGTCAACCATCATTGGTACTGCCTGCCCTTAGCTTGAAAAATCTGCTCAAGCTCAGCCTGACAAGCAGCTCTGATGTCTTTCCTCAGGGAAGCATGGCTGCTAATTGTGAAATGATTCTCTCCTTAACATTAGTGCTTTTCACAGTAAAAATGCTTGAGAATAAATATTTAATTAAATAAATGCCCAGCCCCACCCTTCACTGGGAATATAAACTCTATAAAGTAAGTGATATGGAAGTAAAAAAAAAAAAAAGATGAATCTTATTCCCGCCCTTTCATAACATAGTTACATTACCATGGTTTTAAGAGTTTTATTGTAGCCCTGCCCAGGTGACTCAGTTGGTTAGAGCATCACCCATACACCAAAAGGTTGTGGGTTTCATCCTGGTCAGGGCACATACCTAGGTTGCGGGTTCCATCATTGGTTGGGGTGTGTATGGGGGGCAACTGATTGATGTTTCTCTCTTACATCAATGTTTTTCTCTCTCTCCCTCTTCTCTCTCTAAAATCAATAAATATATACTCATATATACTCAGGTATGGAATATTTTTTAAAAAGACTTATATTGTACATATTTTGATTGTAAGTCATTTCAAGCCCTTTTTGAAAGCAGTCAAGGCATAAGTAATGAATAAATCTATGAACAAATCTCTATCCCTGTTCTCAAGTTTATGATCCAGAACTAACTCAGCTTACTATGGTGTTATCAGAATGTTGCCCTTGAATAGAAGGTCACTGAGCTACTTCAGGGCAGACAGGGATACTCTTGTGTGGACACCACGAGCTGCCTACCCAACACCCAGTGCTCTTCCTTTCTTAACAGAACCCTAATTTTGTTCATGTATCTAACTTCCCCACCCATAGTCAAGAGCCTTAGGGGAATCTGGCCACCCCTCTCCCCCTGACAACTCCAGGGATGAGTATGATCCATCTAAAGTTAATCCTCTTCCCCTGGCCAGAAATTAGGACAGTGGCAGGCACATGACCCAGCTCTGGCCATTGAGATGTGAGAGCAAGTCTCCCCTAAGCAGCTCCTAAAACACAGCCATGGGAAGAAGCTTACTTTTTCTTCCTCCAGATGCTTCTGTGTTTAACAGTGGCACCTAGACCTGAGGCAGCCATCTAGTAACAAGGCTGAGGATGAAGCCAACATGGACAACAGACTCTGGAGATGAAAGACTATGGCACTTTGATGACATCATTGAGCCAGTGGGCTAAAAGAATATATAACTCATTCTAGTCATTATTTTCTAGGAAGGAGGAATGTAAACAATGAAGAAGTTTTAAAAACTATAAGAGAAAATAACACTTTGTATAAAACTGTATGGAGTGGTTTGTATAATGTCCTACAGTATTCCAAGGAAAAGGTACAGGATAAGGAACATGATATCTGATGTACATATTTATCAGGCTCAACTGTATTTTAAAGGGAATTTTTTTTCTAACAAGCATTTCATTGTAATCAGTACATTTCCACCAGGTGTTCTAGATCAAAAGGCTGAGATCAGAGTTTCTCAGCCTCGGAACTATTGACATTGGGGCCTGATAATTCTTTGTTGCAGGGGGTTGTCCTATGTAAGGTATTTAGGACTATTTTTTTTTTAAATTTTTAATATATTTTATTGATTATGCTATTACAGTTGTCCCATTTCTCCCCCATCATTCCCCTCCACCCTACCCACCCTCTCCCACCCACATTCCCCCCTTTAGTTCATGTCCATGGGTCATAAGTTTTCTAGCTTCTACATTTCCCACACTATTCTTGCCCTCCCTCTGTCTATTTTCTACCCACTATCTATGCTACTCATTCTCTGTACCTTTCCCCCTCTCTCCTCCTCCCACGCCCCTGTTGCTAACCCTCCATATGATCTCCATTTCTGTGGTTCTGTTCCTGTTCTAGCTGTTTGCTTACTTTGCTTTTGTTTTAGGTGTGGTTCTTAATAGCTGTGAGTTTGCTGTCTTTTCACTGTCATTTTTATCTTCTTTTTCTTAGATAAGACCCTTTAACATTTCATATAATAAAAGCTGGGTGATGATGAACTCCTTGAACTTGACCTTATCTGAGAAACGCTTTATCTGTCCATCCATTCTAAATGACAGCTTTGCTGGATAGAGCAATTTTGGATGTAGGTCCCTGCTTTTCAAGATTTCAAATATTTCTTTCCAGCCCCTTCTTGCCTGTAAGGTCTCTTTTGAGAAATCAGCTGACAGTCTGATGGGAACTCCTTTGTAGGTGACTGTCCCCTTATTCCTTGCTGTTTCTAGAATTTTCTCCTTCATTTTAATCTTGGGTAATGTAATTACGATGTGCCTTGGTGTGTTCCTCCTTGGGTCCAACTTCTTTGGGACTCTCTGAGCTTCCTGGACATCCTGGTAGTCTATTTCCTTTGCCAGATTGGGGAAGTTCTCCTTTATTATTTGTTCAAATAAGTTTTCCACTTGTTGCTCTTCTTCTTCCCCTTCTGTTACCCCTATAATTTGGATGTTGGGACGTTTAACGATGTCCCGGAGGTTCCTAAGCTTCTCTTCATTTTTCTGAATTCTTGTTTCTTCCTCGTTTTCTGTTTGGTTGTTAGTTTCTTCTTTCTGGTCCACTCCATTGATTTGAGTCCCAGTTTTCCTTCCATCTCTATCAGTGCCCCATGCATCTTCCTTCATTTCACGTATTGTAGCCTGCATTTTTTCATCTAGTTTGTGAGCAAAATCAACCAATTCTGTGAGCATTTTGATGACCAGTGCTTTGAACTGTGCATCTGATAGGTTAGCTATCTCTTCACTGCTTAGAGGAATTGGCTCTGGGGCTTTTATTTGTTTTCCGGTTTGAGCCATTTTTGGTGGTTTTGTTGTTGTTGTTGTTGTTTTGGTTTTAGTCTGGTCGCAGCTATTACGCAGTGAGGGGTGGAGCCTTAGGTATTCCTCAGGGTGGGGCAGCCCAGTCGCTGGGTTGTGACTCTATAGGTGGGGGCGGGGTCCGAGAGGGAAGAATGGCGCCTGTTCCACTCTCTCCTGGACTCCGGCCCTTTCCACTGCTTCCCCTTCACCTGGATTATCTGCGCACGCGCTCGTGCTGTTACTAGTGAAGAGTGGAGCCTCTGACGCTCCCCAGTGCGGGGGCAGCCCAGTCGCTGGGTTGTGACACTATAGGTGGGGGCGGGGTCTGAGAGGGAAGAATGGCGCCTGCTCCGCTTTCTCCTGGATTCAGTCCCTTCCGCCACTTCCCCTCTGCCTGGACCGTCTGCCCGCGCGAATGTGGGACCACCTGGTCAGCCAGTCACCTTGTGTGGCCTCACTGGGTCTGCACAGTTGCCCCCCTGTGCCCAGGGTCCGCCAGCTGCTGCCTGTGGGCCCGGGGACCGCCAGCCGCCGCCTGTGCACCTGGGAACTGCCTGCAGATGCTGCTTGCGTTCCCGGGTCTGTACCTCCACCTTCTCCTGCCGCGACTCCGCCCCTCTTACCGGTCTGGATGAATGGTTGTTGGACTTCCGTACAGTTCAATTTTCTATAAGTTCTGGTTGTTTTCTTGTTTCTAAATACTTGTTATCCTTAATTTTGGTTGTTAGAGGAGGCACAGCGTGTCCGCCTACGCCTCCATCTTGGCCGGAAGTCTATTTAGGACTATTTTGTAAAGTTTGGTCCAGGGAAAGAACCACAGATAGTGCCACATCCCTTCCCTGCTTCATTCTACACGTATTCACACATGCAGAAACCACATGGAAGTCACTGGGGTTGGGAGGTAATCATTACGAAGAGAAGGATGTGGTTTATGAGTCTGGCCCCATTTATAAGACACAGGAATTGGACAAATGACAATGAAAATGACAGTATCATTTCTGGTTAGGCTAAACTAGAGTCTGGCTTGACCTGTGGCCAGAGATAAGCTTCCTAATCTCTCCAGGTTGTATGTTGCCCCACCAAGTGGAACTTTCCCCCATCTCCTGTAGAGACAGGATTGCTCACAACTGTGATGAACTTTCTAGATCAAAGTGGAGCTGCTGAGAACTGGCCATTCCAAGAGACACCTGGGCAAGGCTGAGCCCTCTGTGCTCAATCCTGTCCTTTTCCACTCCCCAATCATTTGTCCCCCATTCCCCTGAGAATGCAATGAGAGCTAATGAGAGGCCCTGTGTTCTTCCCATTCTTTTCCATGTAGGGCGATAGAGTAGTAGTACTTCCCACCTATGAAAACTTGAGGAGAGGGAACAGCCTTCTCACTGTAACAGTGGCAGAAACTATGAATGACAGAGTAGCACTTGTTTTACATGCTACAAAGATTGGAATCTGAACCAGATGAAGAACAAGTTGGTTTAGAGTTTTAAAAAGACACAATAGATATTGATAAACATACACACACATACACATATATATGTATGCTCTTCTATAATAAGGAAAGCAAACTTTTCTCAGTTAAGACAAAAATTTACCTGTTAGTGATATAACACTTTCATTAAGGAAAATTCTGACGGAGTCAGTTGAGAGAGATGATCTGTGCTCCATCTGAAGTGTTGTGGCCTATGCATTTGCTTCATCCCTCCTTCCCTTTCTTGGCTCATTTCTAGGGGTTTCCCTTTGTACATCCACCCATGCCATCCACAGACAACTTATTGTGATGTAAATTCCTTGTATCTCAAGGCTGTACCTGCTTCTCATAACTAGCAAATTTGCAAGAGTTTCCAACCTTTTGGCATCTCTAGGCCACAGCGGAAGAAGAGTTGTCTTGGGCTACACATTAACTGGGCTACACATTAACTACACAAACACTAATTAACACTGATGAATTTAATTTAGTTTCTCCCCATTTGATCTGAAAGTACAATATGAGTCATTTCTGTTCTCTCTAGGGTGTCCAGCATGTGGCCCGCAGACCGCGTGTGGGCCGGGATGGCTATGAATGTGGCCCAACACAAAACCATAAATTTAGTTAAAACTTTTTTTTGCTCCCCAGTTTGCAGCACCTGAATCGGTCACATATTCCTGAGTAGTAATTCCCAGAAACTGTCCAAAATGAAAAGTCTCAGTGGAAAATATCTCAGTGGAAAATATGTCAGCCACATTCTTCAATTTATGAAGTACCAGCTCAGGCCCTTCTCACTGTTGATCCACCATCAAAGGAAAGAATTGCCAAGCCCCAGGATGGATTTAGCGGCTCAAAATTCTATTCTTAAAAAATGCTTTTGAGGCCCACTGAAGTTTCTCAGCCAAACAAAGTAAATCCCCACGCTGGGATGGCAGATGCTAGATAAAAAGAGCAGACACCTTGTGCACAGGGAGCTGCTGTCCAGAGAGTGTTCAGAAGTATCATGTGCACGGCCAACCATCCTCAGCGCAAGGTTGACAGAAGGCCACCAGACCCTCCAGAGCTGAGAACTTTCAGAGTCGCCCAAACTAGGCTTGTATTTTCTCAAATGAACCTCTATGAGAGATGAAGAAAAATAGAATAACACTGACTTACGCGAAGATTTAACATACGCATAAAAATAACACAATCTCTAATTCTTACTCTTTTTTCTTAATTCTTACTCTTCTAAAGTGAAACTTTTAAAAAATGAATTTTATCAAAACAATTTTAGGAGAATACTATAATGGCAATCTGTGCGCTCACAAATGAACTTGAGAAATAAAATATTATAAATACATATGAAGCCTCTCTCATTTGCATTATCCTCTCTCCCTTACCTGTACAGCTAAATACTACTTTGAGTTTGCTGTTTGGCATTCTCATGCATGACACTCTACCACATATCTATAACCCATAAATGATATATAGTATTGTTTTAGTGTTTTTCAATTATGTAAATAGCACTGTACTGTGAATATCACTTCCGCAGTTTGTGTTTTTTTTTTTTTCTCTCAACATTATGTTTTTTAAGCAGATGACTGACAAGATTCTTTCCCTTATTTTGATTTAGACCATTGTAGTCTTGGGAACAATCAGATAAATGAGTAATAACTGAAATAAATCACTTTAAGACCCCACCAAGGTTGTTACTAGGTCCGCCTATAATAAACTAGTGCCAATATTCTTCAAACAATTAAAAAAAGAGATTATTTATCCTTCCTCATATATCTGGACACCATTTCTCCTTTCATAGATACTAGCCCATCCCATATCTCTTAAACCTTTCTAACTGCCGTCAGCCTTCTAAGACAGAGAAATGTGTCTTACGGTAGGAAGGAATTAGATGCAATGGATTCCTCATGCTTGATCCTAGAAATATGGGAGTCATCTTTGGAGAGTTACGAGAGAATGGATATAAAGGAGACTGAGTACCCGTGTCATTCAAAAATCAGTCCTACTACGTTACAGTCACTGCTCATAGAGCCTGTCCCCGAGTGTAAGCCCCAAGAAGGCAGGGGTGTGCAAAAGTAGGTTAAATTAGCAGCCCTCAAAATCATAAGTAAGGCCCTGACCAGTATAGCTTGGTTGCTTGGACGTTGTTCCTCAAAGCAATTCCCAATCACAGCACATGCCTGGGTTGTGGCCCACTCCCCGGTCAGGGAGTGTGCAAGAGGCAACGGATGGATCTTTCTCTCCCTCTTTCTTCCTCCCTTCCCCTCTCTCTAAAAATAAATAAGATATTTTAAAAAATTGTAAGTAAGCATACAAAACAATAAGACAAATAATACAATAAATAAATAAGACATAATACAATAAATAAATGAGACAAGAATAAACTCGTGTACTCACAACTGTAAACCTACTTACACACACCCCTGCATTTCTACTTCTCTCTATCCCAGTGGTTAGCACATGTTTTGCTCAAAGCAAGTTCACAATGAGTATTTCCTGATGAATCTGATGATGGTGAAGACAACTGGGACCAAACAAATTTCCGAGTTTAAATGATCAAAATTACTGACCTGCTGTATTTTTATGTAAGCTCTCCTAGTTCTTGCCAATTTTTCCATCACTAACATCCTTTTTAGTGGGCTTTCAGTCTCATTAGTGAAAAGGGAAACTTGCCATCATCAAATACTAATTATCTTGACATTTCCATATCTGAGGCTCAATGTATCATCAATGAGCCTTAACCTAATCAGTCAGAACCCTCTGCCACTTCGCTGACAGGAGGGCTGGCCAGTTCCCGGGGGTATTCTTTCAGGGCTACAAATTGAGAATCTTCAAGGAATCACAAATCCTGCTTCAACAAGGCCATGGAAGGAAAAATGAAACATGTATCAGAAAGCCAACATTTTACTTTACCATAAGAAATATAACTTCTAAGGAGAATAGACCATGCAAGTTGTCACATTTGGGCATCCAAGTCACGCAGTTCTGGAGACTTACTGATGACATTTCTTTTTCAGGTCACCTACATCTCTGCCTGTTTGCAGGCTTGGAAGAGTTCCTTTCATTCTCAGCCAGAAGGAGTGTCCTGCTTGCCCTTGACCAAGCTAACCTTTCTCAGAGTTCCATTTCACACTTAGAGATTCACACTTCTACTTAGAAGGACAAGTAAGGACTCGATGGAGACTGAAAGTAGTAGGCTTCTATTAGCCCTTCTTATTCTTAAAAACTGATCTGATTAAGTTCTGACCCCCAAAGCAAATCTCATAAGAGTACTGAGCAGTGTATGTGTAATCAAAGGGTTGGGCTTAGTGCCCTGAAATCTAAGGAGGCTCTTTCTGTATGAAAATAGACTGGGTGCGATCTACTTGATCCAATCTGTACTTACAGGCATCCAAGGATTAATTAAAATATTACAGTAGCATCCCAAGGAGGCACATCTCTCAGGAGAGTTATTGTACAGTAGTTCACCATCAAATCTCTCAATTCTAAAAATGGTGTTAAATCTAAATTTGGAAAAAGTAGATAAGGAAATAGATGAATAATACACATACTAAAAAAAGAAAACTCAAATAACATAAATCATTTACGATAATTTTACTAATATTCTACCATATCAGAATGTGTGAGTTGAAAATAATTAAGTAATGGATTTTTATGAAAATCTTAGAATAGTGTTTAAATTGACTTTGAATGGCCAAAATAACCAAATTAATTACTGAACAATTTATCATGAAAGTAGAATATATGAATCAAACGATTAAGTTTTTAAAAATAACTATTGAGGTGGTCAAATTTGTATTTAACAGTAAAAACAATGAATCTATCCTATGAAGGTCAAGTATGCTCCAGCTTCAACTAGCCCCTCTACTTGAAAACCAGCATAAAGGATGTCCTATAAGGTCCAGACAGTAAATACAATACTTATGGATTCTATTTAATTTCAAAACATAATCTCAAAACTGGATCTAGTCAGATAATTTGTTAGGAGGCTTGTGATATATTGGTTTTAAAACTATTCAAATAATTTTGGAAGTGCCAAAGAAATTCTTAGAAAAGGAGTTAGAGCAATTATAAGTTCTGGCTGATGTTAAAGGCCAATGTTTCAATAATTTCCTCATGAATTTAATAAAATCTGAATATGAACTAAAATTCTTTGGCACAAACCTAAAAGTTCAAGACAAGGTGTCCCAGTCTCCATTTAGTAAAATCATATGAGTTTGTGTTCTAGAAAATGTGCTCTAGAAAATGCTTTATTTTATCACTTGAGGCTCTCCTCCTTCTAACTTCAAGGCCAGAATATAAACTTGTGCCTTGAGCTTCCAGGACAGAAGTCCAGTGGCTGCCAATTGCTGTGGTTGTGCAGGAGTCTAAAGAGAATACTTTGATTGCACTGAGTGAGTTTAACAAGTATGTAGAAATTCTGTTGGGGTGTTCACATTTTTGCTGTCTCCTAGTGTGAAGGAAAGGAAAGAGAAGGTGAGAGGGAATGGGGCATGTCCATTTTAGCAGATTCCTGTGCAGCACCAAATAAATACTGTGGACAGGGGATATGAAGTTCCATGAGCCTTCCAGTCTGTAATTACCGAAACATTAGGTGTCCTGCTAGCCCAGAGAACACCACACACGTTTCAGGGGAAATTTATGAGCGGTAATTTACTGCTACATAAATCAACCTTGCCAAACCACAACTCATCAGTCAGATTTACTAAAGAAATCAAGGAGTTTCTTGGTAAATTTCACTCTAGAATCTCCACTTCCCAGCACACAACAGGAAAGCCTGCCTAGTAGATTATCGTGAAGGAATAGCTGCCAGTGCCTCTCATGAGGCCCTGCTCCATCCCCAAGGATGTAGACTCTTCATCTCACCTCCTCCCTTACCCAGCAAGTCCAGCTGCTAAATTAGAAACTCTTCTTGTGAGCAAGCTTCAGCTTCTGTCCAAACAGACTGGAAGGAAACTAGGTAACCTCAGCTTCCAGGACTCAGAACACCTGATATTAAAATACCGTCTGCCTCCTAACCTGTCTGAAAATGCGGGCGGTGGGGGCGGGGGGAGGGAACCAGATGGATTGTTTGAAACACTGAGAAATCTACCAGGCTATGCCTTCCTGGCAAAGATCCTTCAGTCCTGAACAAGATCAGCAGATCAAACCCAAGACAGAGTAGCAACACGTAGAGACCCAGTTTGAATACGGATAGAAACCCGGAGTATAGGGACGTGGAGAGAAGAGCAAGGAGAAATGGGCAAAGGGACATCCTGAAGGACAGGGAATGTGGGGAACTGGGGCTTGCAATGTCACACCCATCCAAGAACTCAAGGTAGGCACAGGCCAGGGCGGAAGCACCACATGGGGACGGGCATGGAACTGGCAGCAGAGGATGGAGTGGGTGGAGGAGAGACTGTAAAACAAAGTTTTTGGTTCTGCAGTCCTAGCTTGTACCTTCATTATGGCTGCCTCCAGGAGAAGCCACAATAGAGCAGTTTGTCTCCTCTACTTGACAGTGTGGGCTATTACAAAGAGCTGCTGCTATGCGGCCATATTTTACACATTATAAAACCATGGTTTCTGAAGCAAACACACCGGTGCAGGGTAAAAAAGTATATTCCTAGGTTTTGATCTGCTTTCAAACTGTCTTCATCAATACAGTCTTCAAGTGCCTACACAGGACAGACTTCAGTGAGAAGACAATGCTCACTTTCTCATTTTCGATTAGATCTGGAAATATTAAAATTACATTGAAGGCCGAATACCTTTCTATCTTTGTGAAAGGAAAATGCTCGCAAGAATAAAAAGATGGACATGAACCCGAAAGTTCTTATTTTTCTCTTCAAGCTGCTTGGTTACTAATACTTTAAATACTTGTCACTGGTCCTTTGGCAATGCAATAAAGACTTGCAGAATTGAGCAGCCATAAATCTTTTAATAAAATACAATTCTGCAGGCATATTTACCCATACCCAAGAAAAGGCATTTGGCATCAAAAATTAAATGCAACACGTATTTAAATGCTAAATTATATAGCATTATAAACTGGAAATTAAAGAGGAATAATGTGGTCAGATTCCTCGACACCATGGCTGTTGCTGTGTCCATGAAGTCTAAAAGTACCGTACTTGTCTGTTACTGATTTTGATAAACTGGCAGCAAGACCCCCCCCCCCAAGTATGAGTGAGAAACAAGGACAAATAGATGCCATACAGTTCAGGATTTATCTCCCTCTTCCTCTCCCCTCCCCTTAAGCCACACCCCATGATGGAGACAAATAAGGAGAGGAAAGAAATATAATGACAATGAGATTGAAGAGAGAGAAAGTTAAGTTTCACCAAGTAGCAGAAGCCCTATTCAAATAACCGAATACCCTCACCTATTGTCCCGTGTCACTGAAACCTGCCCACAGAATCACTGAGTAATCGCCTGGAGAAGTCCCCCACGTGGACCAGAAAGCCTCCTCCACTGCATCCTCATGGCTTCTCTGGTCCTCACTGTGGACAGATGAGTCACCACGTGTGATAATGGGCGATGCAGACAATTTACAACAGTCAGACCATCCTAGAACAAGACCTCCGCGGTGCCAGAGAAGCAGCTATTGAGCAGGTGTTTCTCGTGTCTGATTCTTTGCAGGATATTTTAAACAATTTGAATTTTATTATTTTGTTATAAAACAAACAAAACACAGCACAGCAACAAAATGGTTTTGTTCTCCTAATATGGTCACCACCTTATTTTAGATGAAAGCGTGGTGAATGCCCATCATGACTAGACTTATCGGTTAAAAAGACCCAGAGATACATTTGCTACGCTTTGTGTAACTCTCATTTGACGACTTGGCTTTGAAGCCTGCACAGAACAGTAGTCCTTAAAGGGGAGAAGCAGAATATTTATTGGTTTTCAACGTGACTAGTAGTCAATAAAATAACTGTCGCTTCCATTTATTTCACTTAAAGTCCATATTTTCTCACTCCATTTTTTCTACCACTTTTGTTGTTTAGATCTCCCTAAATTATTGAAAGCCCCACTAACATCATGATGGCATCCAAATATAGAACTTGTGTATCCAGGGCCAGGCAGACAGGGTACAATCTATAGCAAATACCACTTGCCAAAATTTCAACATAAAATCATCCCTGGAGAAGAGAACTACTAACATTCAACATATGACTCAGAAATGCTTTGCAAACACACTGCTGGTGAAGAACTGGGAAACGGTCAAGATGAGCAGAGTCTGTCATAATGAATGAAAGTTATGAAGGGGTCCTTTGTCCTGTAAACTGTCTGAAGGAAGAAGGTGTTAAAGAAGTTGAGTGGCCCGCACGTAGGTTTTTAAAAATGTACCCTTTGCTAGGTGCTTCCCAATCAATAGCCACAGCTTATCTATGGTAGAACAGGCATGGCTCATAGGTCATAAAGCTACTCTAAAATGTGGATATAATACTTTTCAGGATAATTTGCTTGCCTTTGTTCTGGCTCCATTTTTTCAAAGCAACTGCACATTGCTCCCATCACTGGAATGGCATTTGCCCCATGGTAAAACAACACACCCATATCCTGTTCTACTGTATTTTTCTTGGGGACATTATTTAGTGTGTCAGTATCAAAAGCTTCAGGAACTCTGGGAAAATGGAATGAGGAAAGCTGTCGCTTGCCCTCAAGTCATAGCATCCCCATTGAGGAGCACCTAGTGAGGCTTTAGCTGAGCTGAAGTCAGATGACTTCACTCAGCAGCATCTTTTTTTAAAAAGCAGAAAAGACAAAATATAAAAGCGTGCCTAAGTACACTTCAATCTTCTTCCAACAGCATTGTGTGCTCTCAAAAGATCATTCAAATGCATCCCCCACGATCACAATTATATTTTGTTCTGGCAAACAGTAACTCGAAGGCAGATGTTAGAACAACAAGGAGTCGTTTTTATTGTGAAGACTGGATAAACGTACTTCGAGCTTGCGAATTCGATCACTTCTCATTCTAGCACCCAAAGGAAATGCATCTAGTCTACCTCACTGCAATCAAATGCCCTTCAGCACACTGAAAACCCATTTGGAAAGAACAAGATAGTTCAAGCACTTGCAGCTCTGAGGCAAAAGACCTTTGCTGGGTGCACGTGTGGGATTTCAGGCCCTTGAAAATGGGAAATCACACAATTTCCTTATGAAGAAAAGTCATCCACAGTTCTTTCAATGGATACTCTGAAGTAACGTTAGTGCTAGTTACCTTTTACCCTCTTCCTTAGAGCCCTGGGCCCTTCCCAAAATACATCATTTCATGACGATGAGTTTGGAATTAGTATCTGCATAAGTATCTTGATAGGTTAAAGCTGCTTTGTCAGTGCAGATGAGGCTTAAAATTTGGCTTGGACTTGGACACCAGTACTTTATAAAGTTATACTCGAAAAAACTGTTGAACCAAACAAAAAAAATGGTACAAGACAAATGCTAGCTCTAAATTTCAAACACAGCCCAGGAGCTTTGACACATTTGTAAATTTTCCCTACTATGCAAAATAGTTATTATACAGTTTCACTAAAACAAACAACAACAACAACAAACAGAAAGCCCTGAGGCTTAGGAAGGTTAAGTCATACTCCCAAGGTTACACAGCCAGACAGTAAAAGAGACATGTCTGCCTGATACCTTTGAAAGACACTGCAGTACCTCTGAGTACATCTTTGCTCAGTTCTGGATCAATGAATCACTTTAAACACACAGCTTCTCCTCGCCCCAGTTTTTCCTCTATAAAATAAAGGTAGTACACTAAGTAATTCTGACCCCTTCTTGCTTGAAATTTTATGACAGCATGTGAATTGCACAGCTGAAGACCACACTGTCTAATCAATATACGCTGGCTCCCTAGGACTTGTAGAAGCTTTTGAAATTCTGAAACGCAAAATCTTGTTTATAATCTATTGATTAAATGTTATGCTAGCAATTACTTTCAATAGGCAATTATAAAAACTGAACACAAAGGGCAACAGGTCGTAATGGTCCTTCTGAAAGGTTTGAATGTAGTCGACAGAAAAAAAAAAATGCTCCTCAATGGATCTAATTGTAGTCATGTAAGCACAGTGTAATCTCTGAGGCCTGGGCCAGGAGACAACTACACTATAACTGCCACAATCCTAATAATGTCTTTCATGTGCTTTGGGCTAAATTTTCCTTTCAATAATACCTCTTTCTTATATTGATAAGACTATCTGAGAGCTGAACCAGTACAGCTGACAAGCTCTGCAAAATTCCAGGTTCGAAAAATCTAGTCCATTGCAAGACCCAGGTTTTAAATTAGTCAATGTAGTTTTTGCTGTTAACTATGAACTACTTCTGGGGGTACGTATAGTGAAGTAAGACACAGGTTCAAGTCCTGTTCTGTTTGACAGACAATTAGATAAAGAGCTGATGAACCTCCTCTGAGCCTCCGAGCTCCTCACTGGTAAATGAGCGTGATAATGTTTACTTTAAAGGGGTGTCGTGAGAAGTGAGATAAAGCATATACCCTTCACTAAGCCATCATCATATTATGTTCTCACTAAGCCATCATCATATTATGTTTAGATTCCTAAAACAACCTCCTAACTGATCTTTCTTCTTCTATCCCGGCTTTTACAGACTTGTCTCAACACAGCAGCTAAAGGGATCCTATCCAAAAAGGAAGTAAAAGAGCTTGCTATCACAGTAAAAGCCAAACATCCATCTGTGTTTAATGAGGCCCTCCATGATCTGCACCCTCTCTTCCCACCTTCATTCCCTAGTTCTCCAACACTGTTGCAGCCATACTGCCTTCCCGCCACAGTGTAGGGCCCTGAGTTCACCAGCCACATTTCTTTCCTATGACGTTTGCACTTGCTGCTCCTGCTGCCCGGAATTCTCCTTCCCTGGATGCATGCAGGGCTCACTCCCTCATGTTACTGGGTCTCTGGTCAAAGAGCATCTTCTCAGTGCACACTTCCTCAGTATTTTTTTCTCAAGATTTCCTTCTGCCCTCTGGTATTTTTTACCTTAGTTTTTATGATCATATAGCACACTGTACATTTTACTTATTTGTCTTGTTTGTTAGCTGTTTGTAGCTTAAATTCTAGAGGGCAAAGACAGAAAGCATGCCTGCCATATGAGTATTCGATAAGTTTTCTTTCTTCCTTTAAAAAAATCAAATCTTTTAAAGACAGTATTATCTATAGATGCAGAAAGCTAGAGAAAAATCTGTCAATATATGAGCAAATTGTGGTATGACACAAAAATATGATTTAGTAGTGAAAAATGAATGCAGCTATGTAAAAATACATGTGATTCTTAGAAATATAAGTTGAGTGAATAAAGCATATTGCAGAAAACTATACACAGCATAATACCAAAGCCTAATTATAAGGAAACTAAACAGTGCATTGTTAAGATTACACTCATGTGATTAAAAAATATATTAAAAATATTAATTTGGGTCCCAGGAAATCCCTGAAGAGTACCATGTTTTTATTTTTAAAAATATTTTATTTAATTATTTTAGACAAAGGGGAAGGGAGGGAGAAAGAGGGAGAGAAACATCAATGTGTGATTACCTCTTGAGCACCCCCTACTGGGGACCTGGCCCACAACCCAGACTTCTGCCCTGACTGGGAATAGAATTGGTTTGGTTCACAGGCTGGTGCTCAAGCCACTGAGCCACACCAGCCAGGGCTGTAATCTGCTTTCTAGCTCTTCCTTATGTGAATACAACTTACCACACAAAATAACTATATATATATATATCTCACAGTTAAGGTATGAAAATAACAGAAATGTGATACACAATTGTTTCAGGTTAATGGTTATCTCAAACAAGAGATGGAATGCTAAGGGGTATCTTTAGCTGTATCTGTAAATCCAGGGTGGGGCAAAAGTAGATTTATAATTGTGAGTATGTGAAACACAGAGTTTATTTCTGTATTGTTATTTATTAATTATAATATTATTTGCCATAAGAACAACTATAAATCTACTTTGCCTCACCCTGCATTTTCTTCTTTCCTCCCTTATTTTCTTCCTTCTTCTCTCCATCACCCTTTCCACCTCTTTGAGAGAGAGATCTAAAAGCAAATGTGGCAAATAGTTAAAAACTGTTTAACTTGCTGAAATTTTATGACTGTTACATGATTGTCTACACTTTTCAATATCTTTAAAATGTTTCAAATTTTAAAGTAAAATTTATATATCATGTGAAAATTTATGTTAATATAAACACAAAACGAATGGTTACTTTTCTAAAGAACAAGTAATTTTTTGAAAAGAAATAGAATTTTTTAAAAAATAGACCCAAAATTGTTAAGAAATGAACCAGTAATTTAACACCTACCTAACTAAGAGAAAAAAAGATCCAGGTAATTTTATAAACAAGTGCTACTAAATATTCAAGGAATAGATCACCCCAATATTATGCAAAGTATTCCAGATATTATGGGGGAGTGCTTGTGGGGAGATATTCTTCCTAACTCTTTTTAGGAGGCAGGGAAATACTGGCTTCCATTATTAGATAAGGACCAGAAGAGAAAGTAAGAAATCTTAAGAAAATTAAATAAAGGTTTAAGATTTAGATAAGAAAAACCTTTCCTTCACTGAAATTATAGTTGAATATAAATATTTTAGATTTTCTAAAATCTACAAACTATTAAAACTAATGAGAAATATAGAAAAGTTCCTGGCTAAAAAAATAAATGTACAATAATGTGTCTTCATATAGACATTTTAAAAAACAAATAAATTTGTTTAAGGATGCCATCTGCAACAGCAAAACCAATACATTTCTCAGGAAAAAAGAATTTAAAGAGAGAATGAGAGAAATGCCATCCTTTCATGGAGAAAATTATTTCAAAAACCATTAAAGGAGACAAATAAAGGAGATAATTATGTAGAAAGATATAACACATCCACTCATGGGAAGAAACAGTAGTGTGTGAAAGCACTAAGTCTTCCCAAATTAAACCATAATTTCCACGTAGGGAAATTAAAAGTTCCAACAGGACTTGGAGGAATCTGACAAGCATGTAATCCTAAAATGCATGTGCAAAAACAGAGTGCCAAGAATAACCATTAGAAATAAAAGGAAGAAGAGTAGGAAGAACAGGGTAGGACTGCTGTCTGACCAGATACTATAGAATGGTGGTTAAGTACATAAACTCTGGAGCCAGACACGGGCTTAGGTGAGGTGTTTTTCTTGTTTGTTTTTTTTTTTGTTTTTTTGTTTTTACATGATTCTTGTTTTAGACTAAAAGCACTTCCAATTTTGCCTGACATGCACTAAGTGCTTTGCAAATGTTAAGTGTTATTATGAAAATAAAAAATTAGCAAATGATATAAGTAAACAATTCACTGAACTAGAAACTTTAATGTCTAGCAAACACGAAAAAATTTGTCAACTTCACTGCAGGAAATACAAGTTAAAGCAAAAAAAAAAAAAGATAGCCAAAAATTAAAGTGTCTGACAATATTATGAACTAAGGAAATTGTGAAGAAAAAAATAATTCTTAAAACTTCTTCAAAATGTTTTCAACATCCTCAAAAAACATCTGGCATTATTTGTTTGAAATGAGCAGCACATAAGCTACAATCCAAATTCCACTCATCTGTGAGTATTCTAAAAAACCCTCAGATCTTGCAGATGATGATTCACACAATCACAATTGTTCAACTTTGTTAGAGCAAGTATTGGAGACTCTATCAGTGTTCTGAAATGGGAGAATGACTAAATTTGTGATATGTTAACACAACAGAATACATAATATAGTAATAGAATAAATGAAATGGTGTTTAGCCACACAAATAAACATAATGAAGAGTAAAAATAAACAAGTTGTAGAAAAATATGTACAGTATACCATTTATATACTTTAAGTACATTCAAAATGATAATAAAACTATTTTATACATGTGATGTGTAAAAATATTTATACACATATATATTTTTTAATCCTCATCTGAGTATATGTGTTTATTGCTTATAAACAGAGGAGGAGAGAGAGAAACATTGATGTGAAAGAGAAATATTGATCAGTTGCTTCCCATATACACCCTGACCAGGGATCAAACCCACAACCTAGGTATGCATGATGACTCTAGTTGATAATACTGTATTTTTATTATTGAAAGTTGCAATTTTTTTTCTTGTGATGAGAGCTTTTAAGACCCACTCTCTTAGCAACTATGTATAATGTTAACCAGACATTGAGGTGATCATTTCAAAATACATACATATATTGAACACCTGAAACTTGTATAAGGTTATAAGTCAATTAATCTAGTAAAAGTATAAAAGCATGTATTAGGGATACAGAGCACCAAATTTAGAAGAGATTACTTTTGAAGGAGAGAAAGGATAAACCAAAGGTACAGTGGGAGCACCAATATAACTTTCTAATGGTATCTTTACTAAAATATGTGAAGCAAACAAAGCAAACTAAGACCGTTCACAAAGTTTAGGTGGTGGACATACGGATATTTATTTTATTATTTTCAGTATTTTCTAGGTGCCCAAATATTTCACAATTTCTAAAAAATCTGAGTATTGAGTACGTTGCTGAATACCACATTCAGAACAATCACATTCCTATAAAATAAATAAACAGCAGAAGTATGAATTTATGCCTGTATGTCGTGTATTAATGAAGGCCAGGAGGAGGCATACAGACTTCTCAGAAAAAGGAGTCTAGAAGTCTAGGAGGCTAAACTTCCACACCTCCTCTGTATGCTTTCTGCATTGTTGGGATCTTTTGAGAATGTATTGCACTTGGGTTATAATAAAGAGAAAATACAATAGGACCGAGTCCAGAGGAACACTTAATGGCAAAACCCATGGAATGTGGAACTTAGGCCTCCGTTACACAGAAAAGCTACAGCCCTACTTGAGACGAATATCTCCTCTCTGCGGTACCAGTGAATTCCTTCCAGGACCCCAGAGACTGCTATCAAACCTGAGGCACTCCTGGGTGGAAATTATTGCCAGTGTTACCCTGAAGCTTCACTCTCCCAGCAGAAGGACACTGAGACTTAGGATGACATACGAATTATTGTCATCCTATGAGACTTAGGATGACATACGAATTATTGGCATCCTATTTATTTGTGCAGGAAGGTCATTTCCCAAGACAAGGAGTAAGGGTGACATGGAATCATTCTGAGCTCTAGAGAGTGATGGCGAGACAGTGCTGGGAGAAGGGTGGCCTTGAGAAGCTGTTTTTCTGATCTGCAAAGAGGAGGCAGCACATTCTCATTAATCACAGGGAAATCAAGCTCAGCCATAAACGCAGCTGGCTTTAGAATGAGCTGTTTTCCAGGAGTCATTTATTTATTTGATGTTATGTCACTGATAAACTGCTCCAACCATGACACTCCGTGATTAAGCCAAGTTTATTCAGATGTGCCCCTCTGCCTCCTGCAACAGCTAAGACCGAGGCCCTCAATCTCTGTCAGGGACTGTGAACTATTGGGGCAACTGAACAACGGGCTCTAGGCCCCATGATCAGTGCTAAAATGTAAATCATGCTCGTCCAGGTACCTAAAGCAAAGCCCAGGAGGTGTAGGAGTGGTTGGAGGGAGGGGGCAGTGCAGAGCCGTGTTAGCGAACCTTAAAAGTCAGGAGGCTCGTCCTTCGTTGTTATTGAAAATTCAGACAGTTGGGGCATTACATAACAACAGTACCGTTTGCCATTTCCTGTGGACCAGCAGGGTGCTCAGTGCTATTTGTATCCTTCGTCCTTTTACTGTCACAGTCCCATGCAGGGCCCCCCCGCGCCGTCAGGCCACACCCCTGGAGCCTTCAGCTGCGGGTGTACCAGCAGGCTAGTGATGAGGAGAGCAGGGACAGAGTGCAGCTGGCACACTCTTTGGCAAATCATTTGATTACTCTGAGCCCCAGATTCCGCTCCCTGATATTCGCTAAGGATGAAATGAAATAATGAATACAATAACTTATTGAAAAATATTTAGCTCAGATGACAAAGCAATCACTCAGCCCATCTCACAGCATACTTCCATGCCCACTCCCCTTCCCACCATACGAACACCAATCAGATCTCTTCACGTAGGTGACTGATTTCTTCTGGTCCATGCTTGGAGACTTAATATCCTGGTTTTCATCTAAACATGGCAAATCACTGCACCACCAACAAAAGTTCCAGTAGTTTTATTGCTTTTAAGTACTCAATAAAAATACCTTTCTCTTATAAAAATGTAAATATATAGGTGAACCTAAAATTCCCTTTGACCACTACCCCTAATCACTTTTATACATTTATAGGCCTAAACACACACACACACACACACACAAATTGTTGTGAGTCACATAAATATGAACAGTGTAACACCATTCTGTAACTCGTTTTCTGCAACAATATGTTTAAGACTTCCTGTGTTAGCTGCAATGTCCTGTCTACATAGACTGTTCTTTGGAACTTGAAAATTTGAGTGTGTTCTATTCACTGTTACTGAGAAAAAGTGGATATGGCTTCTATTTCCAATTAGGAAGAGAGAGCAACCGAAATAACTACTGAGCGCCTTTCAAAAAACCTTGGTGTCCTGATCCTGGGTTCAGCGATTCAGTCCGTGCTTGACCCCTTATTTGTAAGTGACAGGGTCAGGGGGAATCAGTGTAGAAGAGAAAGTGGTAGATCCCAGGGCTCTACAACATCAAAACAGGTATTTCAGCTAGAGAGGCCAGAAAAGATTTCAAATCCCTTATTTTACAGATAAGAACTCTGAGACTAAGAAATATTATTATTTAGCCAAGTTAACAGAGCCCAAGTTTCCTGGCTTTGCCCCAGCATTGCATTTTCTAAAAAAAGCAGCCCATCTTTTTTAAAAAAGCAAACCCTTGCAACTCACCAGCTATAAAAGGTGATGTATTTGATTTCTTTGCACTAGGACGCCACAGTAAAAATTAAATTGACATCTAATCAATCAATAGTGATAGTGACAGATTGCTTTCAGTCATTTCCAGAGGCCTAAAAAGTCAACATTTGCTCAAGTGAGGCCACCGCAGGACTTCCACCAACTATGAATTTTTACTATCTGTGGTGAGAATTGAATTGAATTAAGTGGTGCAAGTGGTGCATTTACTGAGCACAGTGCTGGGTCCGCAAATGCTTCCTATCGGTAGGCACTTTCATTTACAGATACCCTCTTTGCGGGAAACTCTTCCATTGCTCGGAACTGAGGACCACTGGGTCCTGCTTGCCAGCATCCTAGCTCATGTCACCTTCTTCCCAACACTCATTTTATTTTAGACAGAGAGGGGATGATGATGGTTTATGTGGAGCACGGAGGATTGTTTTGTCCATCTGAATTGACTTAAATGGCTATTTTGACAGGATAAGTGTCTTCCCATTGTGGAAGTCAACAATTTCCCTACCTGGCATCTCTTCTCAGTTTTGAGTAGAAATGGTTGTTAATCTTCCTCCCAAGCCAGCCCTCCTCCAAGGCTTCAGGCAACTGCAAAGCACCAGCTGGCAATGAGCTCTTGAGCGAAGAGACTCTTCTCAGGTTTTTTATATTTGCTGTATTAACAAGTTTATCCATTTGATTTTTCCAAGGCCTTCTTTATAAATGAAAAGTAAACATGCCATTGTCCTTGGATGAGAGCCTCTCTGACCTTCTCTCTTAGCAACTTATGAGGAGCAGATGCAATGTGCTTATAATTTGGACCCAGGGAAACCCGTCAGTGTTCCAATTATATATGTACAAACCAGATGTTGGCCAAGAACTCCTGGCCTCTTGAGATGTAGATAAAATTAACTTCAATCCCTGTTCCACACCCAGTGCAAGTCCAGCACATCTGCCCTCCTTCCAAACTTGCCTTCAGATTCCTGGGCAGCCTCATTCTCATGGTCATCTCTGCTCCAGGCTCCTCTCTCTCATGTGCTTGCTTTCTCTGCTCAGCAATGAATTTCCCCAAAGGTCAAATTTATCTTTATAAGCAATTTCCAATCAACCAATCAATCAATCAATTAAACGTATACCCAAAACTTGGACAGCTATAATTCAATGAACTTAAGATTCGGGGAGTTAGGGCAGGAAAGACAGAGAGGGTGTGATACCACAACTTTTATTCATCCTTATTCTTAAAATGTCTTTTAGTTGCCTCACTTCGGGCAGTTTCCAGGCCTACTCCTATGAAACCAGCTGCATCCCCTCTTTCTGGCTTTGTTTTTCTTGTCCACCTCCTATTTCATTTCACCCTCTTATTCAGGGAATTTCAAATTCCTTTTCTTCAGTTATGCAAAGCCATTCAGCTCTCCCAATTTAAGTCAGCAAAACCCTGCTTCGGGTCAACCTCATTCGCCAAACCCAACAAACTCTTCAGCAGGAATGTGCAAGCTCCACCCTTTTTAGAGGACAGTTGCCATACAATTAGAAGTTTTTTAATTTTGTTACATGTGAGTTAAATTTTTGATTCAGGATGGGATCAGGGGACGGCCTTGGTCATACTGAGATTTGGGGGAACTGCACCCCCGGAACTGGGCGGTGCTCAGACACATGGCCATTTGCAGCTGCCTTGAATGCAACTAAGAAGCAATGAGCAAATCAGTTGAAGTTGCAGGAATTGACACCTTGGGGAGAAACATTCAAAGTATAGAACAGCAATGAGTTAACAGCTAAAATTATGGGAAGATAAAGGAATGTAAAAAAGAGTAAAGAACCAAGGTGAAAAAGAAAGGGAAGCAAAGAAGTAGCTAGCAGGAGAACGGACAACTGGTTTTATAACAAATAGGGGGGAAAGGAATAAAAAATATGAAAGAAGGGAGTGCTCAAAGGGACAGTGGGAGAATGGAAGTGGCAGAGAAACAGAAGCCGCTCTGCCCACATTTTGTTCTGGCTCCACCACTGTTTTGACGTCACCCAGCCTTAGGTTATCAGCAGTGTTGTCCAATGAGACAGAGCACTGGGCTTGAGCTTGGATCCAAACTCTTACTAGTGACTACAGGCAGGTCACTACTCTCCCTTGTCTGAGTCCAATTGCTATCTTTTAGAGAGGAGTTGATGTTATGAGATTCAATGTCTTCATGAGATAGGACAGCTAATTCCTCAATCTTCTACCCCACAGCAAAATTAGTTGCTCCATTTCCGCCCCGCCCCCTTCCCTCCTTCTTGATCTGGGCATAGGGGGACCAGAGGCCAAGTAGCTCACACTGAGTCAAATGTCCATCTACTCTCACAGCTATTAGCTACCTAACAATATCCTAAAGATCCCTGGAAGGAGGCACAATGCTCAAATGCACATTTAACTATGATTACAGCCACTTTTAAGTATCATGTAAGGCAGCATCAAAGCAAACTGGTTTTTACTGTTTAGTAACTGGTATAACTGTTTTTATATTTACTATTACTGTTTGACCTACAAAGCCAAAATGCTGGGCAAATTTACACAAAGATTTATTTACCTAACTCGTTGAACACTCACTAAGTTCCAGAGTGTTCAGCCCTCTACTACACCCTATGGGGGTTTCCAGAATTAAAGCCATGTGCAAGGGGAATCAGAACTACCCCAATAAAAGAAGGATAGAGCTGGCAGGTAGGAGAGTGCAACAGCCTTCTGCATCCCTACCCTTCTCAAAGCCCTATCTCTAAAACCTTTCAGGGGTAAACAAATAGAGAATTAGAAAATCTTAATTCACCAGATACTATCAATGGCTATAAGATATTCTTTATGCAATGCTAAAATGGCTATAAAAATGAATCATCATATCTTCCCAGTCATGTAATGGGCTACAGTGAAATTCAGATATTTTGGAGCAAGCATCCATTTCTGTACCTCTGATGTTATACCACACAGACTATGTATTTCTCTGTGCAATAAGTTGGATTTTTAAATTTTTAAGTTTTTGCCATGTTCTGTTACAAGAAAAGAAAAACTGTGAGCTCTGCTTGCCTGCATTCCTGAGTGTTGCTTGGGCAAGTTCCCTGACCTGTGCCTCCAGTGGGACTCCTCTCCACACTCACAGGATCCAGAGATGACATCAAAAGATCCATATTCTCTCAGTACTGATGAGTCTGTCATGTGAAATTAATGGCTGGGACTCTGCCAACTTCTGGAAACTGCTGCAGCTGAGAGATCATGAGCATCTGCCAGCAAAGGCAGCTCCTGTACAACAGCATACAAGATGTGGTAGAGGATGTGATTCTCAGTCAGCCAGCCAGCGGGGAAAACCCACCAGTGAAAGAGCCAACAACAACCAAAACCCAATTACAACAAGAGAGCCCATGTAAACTGCATAAAGGGCATCCCTAGAGTATCCAGCTCAGGAGTTCTGGGAGACTGCACCACTGAGTCCCACAGAACTCCTACCACAGAAGGCCATCCTATGAAGAAGTAAGTTAAAGCAGATCAATCTAATATGCAGAAACAAACAAAAAGAGCCAACCTAAAATGGGGAGGGAAAAAACCCAATTGAGAGGAAAGAAGGAATCCCTAAGAGTACTACCTGAAATTGAGTCAAGCAATTTATCCGATATAGAGTTTAATAATAATTATAAGGATACTAAAAGAACTCAGTGAGAATTATAAGCAACTTAGTAGGATAAGAACCAGGAGGAAATGAAGAATACACTAGAAGGAATTAATAGCAGATAGCAGGCTAGATGAAGCAGAGGATCGAATGAGCGAGTTGGAAGACAAGGTAAATAAACACCCAGTTAAAACAAAATGAAAAAGAATCAAAAGGAACAAAGATAGTTTAAGGGAGCTGCAGGAAAACATGAAACATAACAATATTCACTGCATAGGGATTCCAGAAGGAGAAGAAAAGGAGCAAGGGATAGAAAACATGTTTGAAAAAATGACAGAAAACTTCCCTAACTTTGTGAGGGAAAAAGTCACATTAATTCAGGAAGCACAGAGGGCCCCACTCAAGATGAACTCAAAGACCCTCTCCAAGATACATCATAATTAAAAAGGCAAAATGTAAAGACAAAGAGAGAATCTTAAAGGCAGCAAGGGAGAAATAGCTAGTAACACACAAGGGAGCTCTGATAAAGCTGTCAGTTGATTTCTCCACAGAAACACTACAAGCCAGAGGGAATGGCATGAAATATTCCAAGTAATAAAAAGCAAAGACCTGCAACCAAGACTACTCTATCCAGCAAGGCTCTCATTTAAAATGGAAGGCAAAATAAGGAGCTTCCAAGACAGACAAAGGCTAAAACAATACTTCTCTACCAAACCAGCGCTGCAAGAGATGCTAAAGGAACGGCTTTAAGAAGATGAAGAAAAAGGGCAAGCGAGGGGCAGGGGCGAGGACACAGACACAAAGGAAAAAAATGGCAATGAATAAAAACCTATCGATAATAACCTTAAATGTAAGGAGATTAAATACTTCAATCAAAAGACATAGGACAGCTGAATGGATAAGAAAACATGACCCACATATATGCTATCTACAAGAGACTCACCTCAGAACAAAAGATCTACACGGGTTGATAGTGAAGCAGTGGATAAAAATACTCCAAACAAATGGACATGGAAAAAAAAAGCTGGGGTAGCAATACTTATATCAAACAAAATACACTTCAAAACAACAGCCATAACAAATGAAGTCATGACCTAATACTTAAGGGAGTTGTCCAAAAATATATATATAAAACTTTCAAACATATATGTCTCCAATATAGAATTCCCAAAATATATAAGGAAAATCTTAGAGGACTTTAAGACGCAGATCATGTCATTCTTTGCAAATGACATGACAGTGTACATAGAAAACCCTATAGTCTCCCTGCAAATAGTACTTGACCTAATAAATCTGGCAAAGCACTGGGATACAAAGTCAATATTCAGAAATTGATGGCATTTTTGTATACCAACTATGAACTATCAGAAAGGGAAACTAAGGAAAAAAAATCCCATTTACTATAGCAACAAGAAAAATAAAGTACCTAGGAATAAATTAACCAAGGAGGTAAAAGACCTGTACTCAGAACACTATAGAACACTGAAGAAAGAAACTGAGGAAGATACAAATAAATGGAAGCATATACCCTGTTCGTGGATGGGAAGAACTGATATCATTAAAATGTCCATACTACTCAAAGTAATCTATAGATTGAACACAACCCTAATTAAAATACCAATGGTATATTTCACAGATCTGGAACAAATATTCCAAAGATTTATGTGGAACCAAAAATGACCCCAAATAGCCTCAGCAATCTTGAAGAAGAAGAATAATGTTGGAGGGATCACAGTACCTGATTACAACTATATTACAAGACCACTGTAATCAAAACAGCCTGGTATTGGCACAGGAACAGACACCTAATAGATCAATGGGACAGAAAAGAGAGCCCAGATATAAACCTATGTCTCTATGGTCAATTAATATTTGAAAAGGGGGGCACATGCATAAAATGGAGTAAAAATAGTCTCTTCAATAAATGGTGTTGGGAGATCTGGACAGCTACATGAAGAAAAATGAAATTCAATCACCAACTTACACCATACACAAAAATAAATTTGAGGTGAATAAAAGACTTAAATAAGTTGTGACACCATAAAATTACTAGAGGAGAACATAGGCAGGAAAATCTCACATATTCCATGCATCAATATTTTCACTGATATGTCCCCTAGAGCAAGGGGCATAAAGGAAAGAATAAACAAATGGGATCTCATCAAAATGAAAAGCTTCTGCAAAGCTAAAGAAAACAGCATTAAAATGACAAGAGAACCAACAATATGGGAAAACATACTTGCCAGTGATACCTTGGACAAGGGTTTGATATCCAAAATATATCAAGAACTCACATGACTCCACTCCAGGAAGACAAACAACACAATTAAAAAATGGGCAAAGGACTTGAACAGATACTTCTCCAAAAAGGACACACAGAGGGCCCAGAGACACATGAAAAGATGCTCAGCATCACTAGCCATCAGAGATTTGCTCATTAAAACCACAGTGAGATACCACTTCACACTGATGAAAATGGCCATCATAACTAAATCAACAAACAAGTGTTGGAGAGGATGTGGAGAAAAGGGAACCCTAGTGCACTGTTGGTGGGAATGCAGACTGATGTAGGCATCGTGGAAAACAATATGGAATTACCTCAGAAAACTAAATATAGAATTGCCTTTTGACCCAGCAATTCTACTGCTTGGATTATACCCTAACATCCCTGAAACATCAATCCAAAAGAATCTATGCACCCCAATGTTCATAGCAGCACAATTTACAATAGCCAAGTGCTGGAAGCAACCTAGGTGCCCATCAGTAAATGAGTGGATCAAAAACTGTGGTACATTTACATGATGGACTACTACACAGCAGAAAGAAAGAAAGAGCTCCTACCCTTTGTGACAGCATGGATGGATTTTCAGCTACTTTTGCATGGCATATTTTCTGGCCTCCTTCCCACACATAGTCATTATTTCTTCCTGATTCTTCAGTGAAACAATCTCATTTTGTCACTAATGCAAGAGTGGGCTGACGGTGTCACCAAACCAAAGAATCTAATGACAAAATGTAAGTAGCACCAGAACATAGAATACCAGGGCATATGCCATTCAATACTGTCTTTGATAATAAGTACAGAGTCTTGAACAAGCCATATGCCACCAGTTAGCTGCTGATTGACATTACCCAGACCATTTAACACTTATGCCTCACTTCCAAAATATGAGTGTAGGACTTGACTTGGTTCAGAAGTCCCAGTCAGCTCTAGCAGAACCAGAGACAAGATAACAGTCTGTTAACTATTCTGGCTTTAGAGTCAGACCACATTGAATCTGAACTGAACTCTGCCACCTACTCTCTGCATGATAGGACGAATTATGGAACTTTTTACTTAGGAAAGATGATGACCCCCAATTATCCATTAATATTTAGTTGACCTAAAACATGATGATTAAGTAGAATTAGTTGTCTTAAAAAAGATTTACTCCCTGGCACATAAAAAGACATCTATAAATATTACTGTTACAATTATCATTAACTTCCTATGCCACTGAATTCTGGCTATTTAGGTAATAAGTGTAATAATCCCCAAAAGGGTCAGATTCAATCCTATAAAGTCCACAAACACAGGTAGTGTAACACCTTGACCATGCCAGCCTGCATCACATGCTAGAAATGTCTACTGCGAGATCATTGTACTACTTAAATCAGATAGTGTCAACGCTCTGCCTAAAACTCATTAATGGCTGCTGGTTGTGTTTAGACTAGAATCCCAAATGCCTACAGGTCCCGGTAGCATCTGGCCCAGATTTCTCCTCCTCGCACTCACTCCTGAGACCATCCTGCTCGGCCTTCAGGATTGCGCTCCTGCTGCTGCCCCCTGCCTGACCACATTGGCCCTCATTACTCGATGGCCCGTTTTTCTCATTTTTTGAAAATCCTCACCTGAGGATATGTTTATTGATTTGACAGAGAATGGAAGGAGTGGGGGTGGGGGGGGGAGAGAAAGAGGGATATGTCTATGTGAAAAAGGAACAGATTGGTTGCTTCCCATGTGTTCCCCAACCAGGGATCAAACCTGCAACATTTTGGTATATGGGGAAATGCTCTAACCAATGGAACCACTTGGTCAGGGCCTATTCTTTCTCATCTAGCACATTCCGATGGAAATATCACTTCTTCATAGAGGCCTTCCCTAATCACACCATCTAGAGTGCCTTCCCATTTCCTCCTGAAGTTACTTCAGTCCTGATCTTTTGGCTCTGGTATCCTCCAATCCCCAATTATGGCATCTATGTCTATCAAGAGCCTAAAAGAAAGGAGAATCTTATTGGTACAGCTAAGGTTAGAGATTCATTCTTTGTTCAATCAATGACAAGGAGGTGAAGTCATGCCACATAAACATGACCTACCACTGGGGGGGTAAGGGGGATTGGACAGATACCTCCCAAAATGTCTGAGTTTTCAAGGCCTATTGGAGAAAAATCAAGCTTTGATTTTTGCTTGAAAAAAAATCAAGCAAAAGCTAGAAAACTTCTGCTCATTTAAGACTAATTCAAATAAAAACAAACTAAGCAAACAGCTAGAACAGGAACAGAATCATAGATATGGAGATCATATGGAGGGTTATCAGTGAGGAGGGGGGAGGAGGAGAATGGGGGAAAGGTACAGGGATTAGGAAGCTTAATTGGTAGGTACACAACAGAGAGGGGGATATTAAAAACAGTATAGAAAATGGAACAGCCGAAGAATTTATACGCATGACCCAGGGACAAGAACTATGGGGGAAGGATTGCTGGAGAGAAGGAGGGTACCAGGCAGAAGGGGGCAAAGGGGGAAAAATTGGAACTATAATAGCATAATCAATAAAATATACTTTGGAAAAAAAAAACAAAAAAAAAAAACTTCAGCATCTCCTCCTTCACTTCTCCCATGAGGCATTCCTGACACCATGAAATCCCTTCCTAGCAGCAATGCCCACTTCCTCCTTTCAAAAAACATGCCTTCCATCACTGATAGTCCTTCACTGTAATGATGATAATGATGGCAAGCCCACAGTGTGGTAATGTGGTACATGAAAACATTTGTTCACTTCAGATATAAAGAAAAAAAACTGTCCAGTGACTTCCTTCATCTTCTCTTCTTTCCACATACTTTTGAAGGTCACTTTTTTAAAAGACCATCTCATCCCAGTTTGGTGGGAGAATAATTAAAGTTAAACTATCTGCACTTTATAAATATCAAGCTCTATATTAGCAGAAACAGTTAAAAGAGTTCGAAGTTCTGGGGTGGATTTTGGGAGCGGAAAGAGTATGTGCTCCAGAAATGTTGGCTTTGAGGGCAAAATGGCTATTTCTCAATAACCTATTAATTATTTCAACAGATATGAATAACCAATCCACTGCCTGGAAAACATTAAGTAACATTTAACATTCAGAATAAATTTCATTATGACATTTAAAATAATCTACATTTTAGAGGATGCCGTAACCTAAACTGAAATTAAAATCACGTAATTCCATTTTTGTCTCAAACATCTTGAAGCTCTTTCAGTCTTCAGCAATGGAGGGTAATCTAGTTTTTATATTTCTATTGCTTTAATCCAGCTGCTTCCTTTTGCTGAAGCAGCTGGAATTTCTCTCATTCCCAACATTTTGCTTCAAAATTTGGCTTTTTTTCCTTTTTCCCTCCCTAGGCCTGGTATAAATAAGGACATGGATTAAGAGAATGAAAACGTAAACCAAAAGCAGCAATCTAAGGAGTTCTAAGGTCTGTTTTCATTATGAACATTTCTGGGATTCCAATCTATCACCAATTCTTCAGGAATGTTTAGATGTTGGATAGAGGACCATGACAGCTGGTCTGCAGAAAGCAACCTGTATCAAAGATGGAGCTTTGAAGCAACAGTTTTGTAAAAAAAAAAATAATAATTGTATATGTTTCTCAAAATAACAACCTTAATAGATTGGGTAATTCGAATGAAGCCTGCTGAAGCACTACTGCGTGTCTGATGACCCTGGAAATAGGCCAAGTGCACTGCTCAGTGACTCATGGATGTTGCTATATTGGACTCCATCACTGACTTGTGAAATTAGGAATGTTTCTGAGGGCACTGAGAGACGTTTGACAGGAGAAAAAGGTACTTGATTTCCACATATTAATAATTATGGTGATTCCATAATTTTATTAATAAATGATTACTGACATTTTATTTGATAGCTTACATTTAGAGACAATTGGATTTGAATCTCAACTCTGCCACTTAATATAATAGCTATGGGACCCAGGCATTATAGAATCTCTCTGTGCCTCAGTTTCCTCATCTGTAGTGTGGGATTAATAGTATCTACCTCATAGGATTGTGTGAGGATTAAATCAACAGGACATGGTATACAATAAGTGCTCTATAAATATTAGTTCAATTATTATTGACTTATTATGTATTTCAGGTTATTTTGACACTGAAGTCTCTGCTCATAATCGTTGTTCTATTTTGCATCCTGGGTGACAGATGGTAGGTGAGGTGGGAGAGGAGGGTGGATGGGTGGAAGGTGGAACAGTGGAAAAAATTAACAAATAGACTCAAACCTTGTAACAGTTCACTTTGGGATTCATGTCATAAATTCAGAGTAAGAGACATAAACCATGATCTCTCTAGAGAGGAGAGAATCTCAGAACAAATCTCATTTGTGTACTCCATATTTCTTTCAGACCGTAATGTTATCGAATAGGAAAAATTCGATTAAAATTGATTTAATAAAGCTTTGTTGAACTACAAGTGAGTGAACCAAGAATATAGTTCGAGTAATAAGAAAATGAGAAGTTTGCAGAAGGTAATGGAGAGGATATGTAACATGGCAAAGGGCAAGCTGCTGGTGGTTGGGGTGGGGAGATGTGGGTCAATGGGGTTACAAATGGAGTGGAGGGTGTCCCGATCAGCTCTCCCCTCTTCTCTCCTGTGCTTTGAATTCATACACCTGCAGAGCCTGAATGAGAACCTGTTTATAGCCAGGTTCTCTAGGAAGCTGACTCTGAGACAGAATCTGATGTGCAGGAATTCATTAGAAAGGGCCCTCAGGACCCACTCTGGTGGAAGGTGAGCTATGAAGCGAGGCCCCCTGGTGACCTGTGATGGGCTGAACTGACTTGAGTCTGTACTCCACCTGAATCAATCATGGGATGTAGGATGTTGGCAAGAGGGCTTTGCGTAGCTGACGCTTTCCCTAACAGGGCTTAGAGCTGAAGGCTGCCTGCACCCCCAGCAGCTGGGACAACAGTCCTTCCTGGAAGGGGGATTTGGGCAATGCACCCAGCCATCCCTCACAGCCCTTAGATCAGTGTTTCGCTACCTGTAGTCAGACAACCCAAAAGGGGCAGGTTCCTGGGACCCAACTCCTGCCTTCTGAATCAGAGTCTCTAACGGTAAGGCTTGAGAGTACGCAGTTAAGTAAACTCTGTGGGTGATCCCGGTTCACACTGAAGACTGAAAAGAGCTATACAAATGAGGGAAAAAAAAGAAAAACTCGCTGCCCAACCAAGTGGAAACTTGAAAAAAATCTTCCAATTTCTGGTACTAATCCCACAATGTTCTATGTAATGTACAAAGTAAATTTCTGCCTCAAGTAAATTTTCTTTAGCTCCCTGACTGCTCCTGGAAGAGGATTTTCCTCTGTGAGTGTGGATGCATTATCTGCTGCTGGCCATCCATCCGGTGTGTCTGCCCGCAGACACCCAGAGGGCTGCAAGGCTTCCAATACATCAGCACCGGCCTGGCAGGCCTGATGCGGCAAAGGCTGATTCGTCAGGCCAAAAAGGGCCTTCGGCTCATTTCTGTGTCTTCCTCAGAATGCTTATTGCTTCTGAAGAGTCTATATGTTAATAAGACAATCCAGCTAAATCACTGCCTCATATAAGGAAGCTTTGGGAGGTCAGAGGATAAGCCCCCAGATCTACACCCACTGAGCAGCCAAATATTTGAAAGGCATTTAATCTCTCTCAACACTTCCCTTTTCTACACTTCACTGCTCATCTGAAACTCATCCTCTGGGCCACTGCCGTGCGTGTCCTCTTCCTTACTTCCTTCTGATAAGGTCTGCAACTAGCAATGACACAGCGACCTACAGCTCTTAAGCCCCAAACAGAAATTGAGCCAGCCAGGCGAAATAAAACATATGGAAAACAGCAAAGTTTTCTTTCTGAAGAAGTAAATATTTATATTTGCCCCTATACATTAAGAGACTTAATGAACTTCACATGCTCTGACTCCATAAAGTCACCTCTTGGGGTTAACCTAAGGAATAATATGGGTGGAAAAGGCACAAAGATGTTCCCCTCACAGGATTACAGGTAACAGTGAGAAAAATGGAGAAAAAGAAATATGCTACAAGTATAATTGAATATATATATTATATTATGTAGTTATTAAAATATTTATGAATAGTTGAACAACAAAGGAAAGTGCTATTATTCACTACTAAGGAAGAAGAGCAGGACACAGTCTTGTTTACAAAGAAAGAATTCAAATGGTAAAAATGCTTAGAAAAGAAGGCAAATTTACCAAAATTTTAATTAGCAATGCATGATGTAGGGAACTGGTTTGTTTTAAGTCTGGCGAATGTGACTCAGCTCCTTATGGAAAACCTACAGAAGCAAAGTGGTGGACAGGAGCCAGACCCTCAAACCGGTTTTCCCGTGGGAACCAGGCCTGGAAAATGCATCCAGACTGTTATGACTTGCTCTTGCTGAAACTCCCTCACCCTGGTCTGAAACAGTAGGTGTGTATTGTCTATCTTCAGGGTAATTTCCAAAGCCTGTGTGAATTTTCCCAAGGATGCAGCTAATCAGCTCGCCACCTTTTCCTTCTGCATTCGTCATTTTCATTTCCTTGATTGTACCTAAAATGTAGACAACAATATTCTATGTAATAGATAATAAATCCTTTTTTGATGTAAGACCTGAGAAAAACAATAAAAGCCTATCCAGGCAAGGGCTGGGGTGCTCTCCCCTTGAGAGAAGTGGCCGCAGAACTCATCTTAAGAGAGTACTGTACTGTAGTCTGTGCATTTGTTCTCGTCTTCAGCCACAACACGCAGACTCTGCTGGCCGGAGTCTGCCGCACATGGGAGTGATGAAAATGTATCACTTGCTTCTCTTTTGAGAATTTTAACTTTACACTCTAAGTTTATAATTTAAGAAATAAAACTTGAACAAAATGCTTGATTTTCTTAAGCTTCATTCTCCATATTATCAGAGGAGTCTATTAAAATTCAAATTTCTAAATA
Source organism: Glossophaga mutica (assembly GCA_039655065.1). Lineage (NCBI taxonomy): Eukaryota > Metazoa > Chordata > Mammalia > Chiroptera > Phyllostomidae > Glossophaga > Glossophaga mutica. The sequence goes on from CM077308.1 coordinate 145,712,219, forward strand.
TGAAGGCAGTGTTTGCTCCATAACGATGCCCTGTTATGTGGAAAAGTGTATTAGAGAAGCAATAATCTGGTGATATAGGTCTCATCAATCCACAGACTTGGGCAATGTTGTGCCTTTTTCCATTTATGTTCCTAGCGCAGTTTCATTTGCTGACAATCCTCAAGGAAACTAGCCCTTCTCCGGTGACACATTCACAGCCACCAGCAGTTGCCTTTGGAAAGTGCTCGCAGCTGCTGCCCCATGCATGTGCTAGCTACAGATCGCGCTGCCGCGTGAAGCTGGCTGGTCATTCTGTGTGTCCTCTGCTTGCTCTTCCACGGAGGAAAATAAGGAAAACTTGACTACATAATAATAGATTTACTTACGTAAAAATTGGTGAACAAAATTTAAAGGATATGAGTTTTAAAAGCAAGTAAGCTGGGGAAATGTGGCAGAAATGTATGAGGATAATGTCCTTTATTTAAGGACAAATCAAAACGTGTTTTGAATAAATCAAAAGATTTATACAAATCAAAAAGAAAAATAGTTTCCACAAAAGTAAATAATAAAACCACATAAGTCAACACTGAAAAATGAAAAGCGATTATTAATATGCAATGCTGACAAGCACACAGAGAAATGGATACTCTCATTAACTGATGAGAGAAATGGAAATTGATACAACCCTTTCAGAGGTCTGCAAGGCAATATGTATCAAGAGCCTTTCATTTATACTCTTACACACTCTTTCCTTTTCTAGGATTCTACTCTTAGAAGGCAACTGGAAACTTTTTGTGGTTATTTATTGCTGGGTAACAAATCTTCCAAAATATAGTTGTTGCTTAAAACAACAGCCAGCCATACTTGGCTCACAAACCAATGATCTGGGCAAGGCTCTGCAGGGACAGCTCATCTCTGCTCCAGGCTGGGGCAGGTGGGCAGGAAAGTCCACTGCCAAGTCTGGGCAATTGGGGCCAGCAGCTAAATACATTATGGTATATTTAGCCAATGGAATATTATATAATCATTAAAAACTGTGTTTATAAAGAGTCTTAAATATCAAGGAAAATGCTTACATTAGATAAAAATAATTCTAGACAAAATCTACATACAGTTGTATAAAAGGGTAGTAACAGTTCTTTGTGTCTTCAAATTATCATTGGTTTTTATGTTTTGCTTTCATTATATTCTTCTAGTATTTCTCTAACATCCCATAATGGGCCTATAAATTGGAAAGGAGCCCATAGATTAAAGTTATCTGTTTTTTAATGTGGTCCATTGTCCTGTCCTTGGCCCTGGACTAGAGCAGCTGGGAATATGTCCTTATCCCTGCCTGTCATGTGTATCCTTGTACAGTACCTGCTCTTAGCTTTAAACTTGCTTGGACTTCTGCCTTCCATGCTACCTCACTGTCCAATTCATTTCTTGGCTTTATAGACCTTGGTGTCTCAAATATGCAGCAATTTGGCTATGTTTTGTGAACAGGTCTCCCTCACCTGGAGCCAGTCAGCACCACTGTTGGCTGGAACAGCATGTTGGTTTTTTAATTGTTGTTCAAGTATAGTTGTCTCCATTTTCCCACCACCACTTTCTCCACCCCGCCTACCCCCACCTCCCACCCTCAATCCTGGCCCCCTTTGGCTTTGTCCATGGGTCTTTTATACATGTTTCTGACTTGACCTCTCCCCTTTTTTCACCCATTACGCCCACCCCTCTGGTTATTGTCAGTTTGTTCTTTATTTTAACATCTTTGGTTACATTTTGCTTGCTTGTTTGTTTTGTAACAATAGCCAAGTGGAACACCATGTTGAATAATGGTCTGTATTGCTGCTCCCCCTTAGAGATTGCTGGCCATGCTCTCCACATGGAGGGCTGACTCTTGCTGTAACAGAAGGTGCTGGGCCTATTTTTCCAACAAATTTCCTTTTCCCCTTCCATACCTCAGTGCACTATGCTCTTCCTCCCTCATCCTCATCCATTGATAGACTTGATCAATTGTCAAGTAAAATGACAAAATTATTCAGAACCCACCTGAGCTCTTTTCCCTCTGAATGTTTACAACCCCTGTTTCTACCATAATTATGCTACTTAATGTCAATACTTTTCTCTACATGCCATCCCCCTCTTCAACAACTCAAATTAAATGTGGTTTACTCTGACACCCCCCTCAAAACCTCACCCCCACCCAAACCAATGTTATGCCCTTTCTGCATGCCATTATTTATGTGGGCCCTTCCATTGCACATCTCATTTGTAGAATTATCTGCGATTCTACAAACTATCTCCCCAAAGATGGGACTTGTCCTGACAACTGTATTTGTAGTAGATATGGCTTCCTTCAAAGCCAGTGCGAGCCCTCTTCCTTGCCACATTTCTCAAAGATTAGAAAGTCAAGTGCTTATGTTGCCAGCCTTCCTTGCAGCTATAGGAGTTACATGAGACATGCAGCTCATGAAACATTAGGGGAAGTCTGCTGTGAGGACTTCCATTAAAAAGTAGTATTCTTCGGTGGCTTATCCCTTCCTCTTTCCCTGTTACTCCTACCTCACTCGGTGTCATAATAGCTGGACGACAGCAGTCATAAGGAAAAAGCCAGGAAAATTTCAGAGACAGGGCACTAACATGACTGAGCCTCAAATCCAACAGCAGCTGACTATGGGCATTTTATTACCTGAAAATAATAAAATCCCATCTGTTTAAACTAGCAAACTATGGCCTTGGGCCAAATCCAGTCCACTTCCTGTTTCTGTAAATAAAGGTTTATTGGAATATAGCCATGCCTATTCACTTATAGATTGTCTCTGGCTGCTCTTACAATGGCTGAGTTGAATAGTTTCAATAAGAATCATACAAAATAATTACCATCTGGCCCTTTACAGAAAGTTTATTGACATCTGGTTTAAGCACCTATTGGTCAGCGTTCCTGTTAGTTATAGGTAAGTGATTTTTCATTAATGTAATATCCCCAATACCTAATGCAGGGACTATCCACAGAAAATGTTCACTAAGCACGTATGTGATAAATGGATGGGTCAATAATTTCAGGTCACTGTCTCTTCACTTAAAAAAATCTATGCCAGTGTCAAGCAGTGCCTTACATAATGGATGCTTAACAAATATAGATTTTTGTCTAGATGTGGATACATAAAACAACATTCAAAACAATGAGAAAACAATTAAATACTAAACTGTGTGGACTCGAGTGTAACACTTCTGAGAATGCCAAGCTATGTGTGTGGGCTAGTGCAGCACAGTTAACTTTCATGGTGCAGCTGGGAATTTTGACAATTTTATTCTCCCTTCTTTTTTTTTTTTTTCCCCATTTTTTGTTTTATTTTTTTTAAATCAGTATTTTTTAATTGTTGATATTGTACAGTTTTCTGTCTTTTACCCCGTATTCTCCCTTCTTAACATGATTACAGACAAGTAACACAACATTTGACCAATAAAGAAGGACTTTTAGAGACATATTACTCATAATGATTCAGGAGAACATCTCATAAGGATTTGACAAGGACTCTGGCATCTAAAGAAATGTGTTACCTTATTGGATAGAACTGACAGAAGGGGAGCTGGCTGGGCAGAAATTCAGATGGGAACTGGGGGGGACTGGCACAGGTTGTCAGCACAAAGTTAGGAAAGATCACCACACACAGAGTGTGGAGCCAGGACTAGCTTCCCCATTTGTTGGGGAAGCTAATGCTATTTTCCTTCTAAGGAAAAACAAATGTTGAATTCCGGATATCAATGGTTCTCCCACTGGACAAATACAATATTTCATGGTCTCAAATCTAATGGTCTATTCTTCTGAAATGATCAATGATTTTAAACCACAAGAAACCAATGAATTATATGCTTACTTTAGGCTAATTGGCACTTAGTGTTTACTAAAATCATCTCTTTACAGGGTATGCCTCAGTCTAAAAGCTCAGGCAAATCCATCAATAATCCACAACTCTTTCACATTTTGAAGTGGTTTCTGTCATAAAGAGAATGCATTCAGATTAAGACTTCACTTTCGATACACTGCTCCTATCTGTTTCAAGAGGACTGGGAGCTCAATACTAAAGAGATCATTTAATCATTATGCCATCCTCAACCAGGTGCTGCATGAGAAACTGCCAGAAACCTGAACTAAGAACCTCCTGATTCTCAACAAAGAAAGTAAATGAAAAGCACATCTCTAAGAATGTAAAAGTGGTTTCATCCTGAATTAAGCCAAACTCAAGGCCAGGACAGATCCACCAAAAGTTGAGATGAATGAAGAAGTTGGGGGGCCTGGGCTGCAGTAACTTAGTATATCAAGAGATAAAGTGTGAGGATGAAGGGGAATTATTAAAAACCTACTTGATGGTTCTACAATTTTGACCCTGACTATCTTAAACCCTACCCTTCCTTGACCAGCTCGAATTCTTGAAGGGAAGATTAACAAACAAGGCTCAGGGAGCCTATGTCCCCAATATTTGAAATCCACAAATCACTAGAGGGCCTAGTCACAGAACTTGTGTATTCTCTTTCCTTGACAGGGTTCCAAACAGTGCACACAGCATTGACCAATAAAGCGCTTTTAGAGTGTATGGGCCTGTGAGGATTCAGAAGAATATCTCAAAGGGTTTGTGAAGCTAAGCATTTGATTAGGAGTCAAGTGCATCTAAAGACTGTCACCTTGGGGTGCTTAAGAGCTCTTTATTCTATAGATCCTGTTTTTCACCTTTTCACCCTTTGTTCTAGCTCCAGAGGCTCATAAGAAAGATGAAAAGAACACTACGCTAAATCAAGATCTGAATTCTGGCCAAGGTTCTACCAGGAATTAGCCTGTGGCTTCAGTCAAGTCACTTGGCATTGTGTCTTAATTACTTTTTTTATAAAATAAGCGTTTGGCTCTGGCCCGTGTGGCTCAGTTGGTTGGGCATCATCCTGTGCAATAAAAGGTCTTGGTTCAATTCCCAGTCAGGGCACATGGCTAGGCTGCATGTTCAGTTCCTGGTTGGGGCATGTAAGAGAGGCAACCAATCAATGTTTCTGTCTCACATCCATGTTTCTGCCCCTCTCTTTCTCCCTCTCTTTCCCTCCCTCCAAAAATAAAACAAATTTTTTTTTTAAATGAAGCATTTAGAGCTCTGAAGTCCTTTCAGCAATATGGGCCCTGATAGCCCAAGATCATGTAGTGATTATTATCCTGGGCTGTAACTGCTCTAACAGCACTCTAAGCTCCTGAAGAAATAATTTTAAAGAAAGCATGTTTGGGAAGGTGGCAGGATGTAACAGAAGCTATTGTACCTGGAGTCTCATGGACCTGATGGACAGAGCTAAAGAGCTACTGCTCTCCAGAAACACAGTGTGGATGACGTCAGGCAGAGGACTCCATCTCTTTGAGCCTCATTATAAGGGCATTGTGAGAACTGCATGAAACCACATATAGAAAATGTGTGGCAAGATGCCTGATATATGCCAGGCACTCAGTTAATGGTAGTTCCACACTCTTTACCCCCACTGATCAGAGATGGAGAAGAATAGTGAGAGAGGCAAGAGCTGAAAGTTACTAAAGGTTCAACCAAGAGTAACTGGGAGGACAGGGACTAAATAGAAATAAAAATTTTGGTAGAATAAAGTGGTCTGAAAGTGAAATTCAGTTTTTGGATTAGCCATTTTAGATAAAAGCTAAACAACCCAGAGAAAATGTCCAGCAGGCATTCTGAGAATACAAAATGTAAAGCTTACAAGAAATGTAAGAGAAAGAGATAAAGATTTGAGTATAATTTATCATTGAATCTCTACAGGAGAGTTTTTTGAATGTTGACTGCAACGCATTTTAAGAAACACATTTGGCATTTCTAGCGATTGTTTGCTGAAGTGTGTGTGTATGTGTGTGTGGACATATCAAATTTCTTATTAAAGAGTTGTAGGCTTGCAACGTGAGACACAGTTAGATGTTTTCAATTGTATTGGATTCTATCCTACTTTGTTCTGTTCCTATGTGGGGGCGGGGGGGAAGAATCCTGGTGACAACTCTAAATTGATTCCATGACCCAATAATGGGTTGAAACCTACAATTTGAAAAACACAGTTTTGGAGGATGTAGAGTCATAATTTATAGCTATTATCTAAACCATCCAAGTTAAAAACTCAATGACCTTCTAGCTCTATCCACAGAATGAGAACAACCTCTGCTTTCCCGTGACTTGGTAATCTATGTTGTGTGTCTGGTAATCATTTAGAGGGTTGCTCTCATGTTAAATGTTCTTACTGCAAGGAGGGAAGGAAGGCAGGAAGGACTTACACTAACTGTGGGGGGAGGGGAAGGGGAAAAATCTCCGCCAGGGTTTGTAATATCAGTTTTAAATTGACCCTATCATTAGCTTCTGATGTAACCTTTCTGTATTTTGCACAAATGAGCAGGTGCATATCCACTTTCCTCAGGAGGATTGAAAATGCTATCAGAAACAGTAAGGCTTTCAGGCACAAGAAAGATATGATCCAATTTCTATTTTTTAAAGATCACTCTGTGATGTGACATTTGAAATAGCTGAGATGTGCCTAGAGAGCACAGGTAGGGTCTAGACAGATGAAGGCAGTGAGAAATGCACTTCAGGAACATGCAGTGGGCACTACATGTGGACTGCAGGCAGGAGACACGCAGACCAGAGACCAGAGCACCCACACCTCAGAGGTCTGTGAGTGATGGTGGAGGGAAGGACACAGACGAACCGCCATGCAGCAGGCGGGGTGGGGGGTGCGGGAAGGGACCCTCAACAGCAGGAGCAGGTCAGAGGGAAGGAAACTCTAAAAGGGGGCACAGCAGGGGGTACAGGAAATTCTGGGAGGGGGCTGGAAGGACAGGGGACCCTCCCTAGAGGGGGAACAGCAGGGGATAGGGAGCCCTCCATGGAGGAGACAGGCATTATCCTAATTCCAAAACCAGATAAAGACACCACAAAGAAAGAAAATCATCGGCAAATATCCCTGATGAACATAGATGCTAAAATTTTCAACAAAATATTAGCAAACCAGACCCAGAAAGACATTAAAAAATTATACACCATGATCAAGCAGGCTTTGTTCTGGGAATGTGAGGTTGGTACAATATCTGTAAGTCAATAAACATAGCACAACACATTAAAAAATGAAGGCTAAAGATTACACAATCATACCAATAAATGTAGAAAAAGCATTTGATAAAACTAAGCACCCATTTATCATAAAAACTCTCAGCAAAGTGGTAATAGAGGAAACATACCTCAATGTAATAAAAGCCATATATGACAAACCCACAGCCAACATCATACTCAATGGGCAAAAACTAAAACTGTTTCCCTTGAGATCAGGGCCAAGACAGGAATATCCACTTCCATCACTCTTATTCGACATAGTATTAGGAGTTCTAGTCACAGCAATGAGACAAAAAGAAGAGATAAAATACATCCAAGCTGGAAGGGAAGAAGTAAAACTGTCATTGTTTGCAGATAACATGATACTATATATAGAGAACCCTAAAAATGTCACCAAAAAACCTACTAGAACTGATAAATGAATTCAGTAAAGTACAAAATAAATATCCAGAAATAAGTTGCATTTTTATACACCAATAATAAACTATCAGAAAGGGATACTAAAAAAAACAATCCTGTTTAAAATTGAATTAAGAAAAGAAACACCTGGGAATAAATTTAGCCAGTGATATAAAAGGCTAATATTCAGAAAGTTGTAAGACACTGAATAAAGAAATCGAAGAAGATAAAAATAAGTGGAAGCATATATCGTGTTCATGCATAGGAGGAATTAACATAATCAAAATGCCCATACTACCCAAAGCAATCTTCAGATTCAATTCAATTTCTACCAGGATACTAATGGAAGAAACTGGAACAAATATTCCAAAAATGTATATGGAATCCTAAAAGACTCTGAATAACCACAACAGTTTTGAGAAAGGAGAGCATAATTGGAGGAATCATGCTATCTGATATCAAACTATAAGGTCATAGTAATCAAACCAGCATAGTACTTACATAAAAACAGGTGTGTGTGTGTGTGTGTGTGTGTGTGTGTGTGTGTGTGTGTGTGTGTGTGTATCAGTGATTGTCAACCTTTTTAATCTCATGGCACAGATAAACTAATTACTAAAATTCTGGAGCATATCAAAAAATATGCCAATCTGACAAAAAAATTGACATAATTTTGATTCATTCACAGTGGGTGGCTATTGTTGTCTTGCTGTTGTCATTTTTCATGGACAATCTAAGGGAAGATAGGTCAGTGCCCCTGACTAAAGAGTCAGGTATTGCATGTTTCAAAAATCCTTGTGGTACACCACTATGCCTGGCATGACACATTGGTTGAAACTTGCTGATATAAATCAATGGAACGGAATAGAGAACCTGAAACAAACCCACAACTTTAGAGTCAATTAATAATTGATAAAGAAGGTAAGAACATAAAACAGGGTAAAATAGCCTATTCAATAAATGGTGTTTGAGAAAATGCATGCAAAAAATAAAATCAGATCACCTCACACCATGAAGAAGAATACACTCAAAATTGATGAAAGATTTAAATGTAAAACTCAAAACCATAAAAATCCTAGAAGAAAACATAGGCAGTAAGATCTTGAACACTTCTCCTAGCAATATTTTTTCTGATATGTCTCCTTGGCAAGGGAAACTGAAGAAAATACAAGCAAATGGGACTACATCAAACTAAAAATTTTGTGCAAAGGAAACCAACAAAATGAGAAGACAACCCACTGAATGGGAGAACATATTTGCCAATGATACATCTAATAAGGGGTGAATACCCAAAATTTATAAAGAACTTATAAAACTCTACATCAAAAAACAATCAAATTTAAAAATAGGGAAAGGACCTGAATAGACACTTCTCCAAAAAGAACATACAGATGACCAATAGACATACGAAAAGATGCTCAACATCACTAATCAACAGAGAAATGCAAGTTAAAACTACAATAAGATAGCGCCTCACATGTGTCAGAATGGCTGTCATCAATAAATCAACAAACAAGTGTTGGTGAGGATGTGGAAGAAAGGGAACCCTCCTGTACTGTTGGTGGGAATGCAGACTGGCATAGCCACTGTGGAAAGCAGAGTGTAGTTACTTCAAAAAAATTAGAAATGGAATTGCCTTTTGACCCAGAGATTCCACTTTGGGGATATAGCCAAAGAAACCCAAAACACTAATTCAAAAGAATATATGCATCCCTATAGTTATTACAGTGTTATTTGCAATAGCCAAGATATGGCAGTAGCCTAAGTGCCCACCAGTAAATGAGTAGACAATAAAACTATGGTATATTGACACAATGGACTACTACTCTGCCATAAATAAGGAAATCTTATGGATGGACATGGAGAGGATCATGCTAAGTGAAATAAGCCAGTCAGAAAGACAAGTACCACATGATTTCACTTATATGTAGAATTTAATGAACAAAATAAATAAACAGAAACAGATTTATAGATATAGTAAACAGACTGACAGCTTTTAGAAGGAAGGGAGTGTTGAAGGACTGGGTAAAAAAGGTAAAAGATTAGGGAAAAAACAACTCCTCGACAAAGACAATATGGTGATTACAGGAGGGGTGGGGTGGGGGAGGTAGAAGGGAGTTAAGGGAGATACAGGGTGACGGATGGAGACCTGACTTTGGGTGGTGAACACACAATACTATATACAGATAATGAGTTATGGAATTGTACACCTGAAACCTATATCATTTTATTAACCAACATCACTCCAATACATCCAATAAAAATTTTTAAAAATTCTCTACAGGTTTGATGTTTCTTACATCAGAGTTTAAAATTAAAAGGCTACTTTTACCTATTAATTTGAATTAGGTGGATTATGCTCTCCTTCCTATTTTCTTTCTGGATTTTTGGTCCTTTGTTCCTCAATGTTTAAGTATTCTTTACATGCAAAGAATATATATTGCAAATATTTTCTTCTAGTTTTTCAGTTAGTTTTTTTATATGTAAATGTGTTTTACTTTATGTGGTCAAAATTATCACTCTTCATTTACCGCCTATAGATTTTGAGGTGTAATTAGACTTTTCCAACACCAAGATTAAAGAGGAATTTATTCACGCATTCTTATTGCTCTAAATGGTTTTGTTGTTACATTTAGATCTTTGAAGCATTTTAAGCTATATTGTGTATAGTGTGAAGGATGAATCTAATTTTTCTTTTTTCATGTGGCTACCAGGTATTTCAAGTTTTCCTCATTAACAAGTCCTTTACTTTTTATCATATGCCAGATTTCCATATGAATTTTGGTCTATTATTGAGTTTTCCTTCTGTTTTTCTCTGCTGTCTATATAAGCTCCAATTCTTCATAGGTTTAGTTATAGAGATTATATGATGTGTTTTAATGTCCAATAAGATTAAACCACACTTACAGTTTTTCTTTTTCAGTGTTTCTGGGCTATTCTTCTACATTTGGTTTTCTATAAGAATGTCAGTATCAATTTGTAAAATTCCAGAAAGAAGGATATTTATACTTTATCAGTATTGTGGTAAATTTAGAAATTAACAGAAAGAACTGACATCTTTATAATGATGTGTTTGAGTTACCAAGGGGGACCCCCAAAAGTGAAATTACCTTCTGTAGAGTGGACCCTTTGTAATACAAGCTTCCCCTGCTAGATGAGTGTTCTAGGGACCCTTCTGTTCCAGAGTACCAGTTGGCATTGTTATGAAAGGCTGCATTCAGCTTCAGTTAATTTCTTTGGAAGACTCTTTCAACATGTCTATCCATATCATGAGGGGTGATACACAAGCACACCTGTCCACGCTTTGCTAAGTGTTTAGCAGTTTTTAACCAAAAATAGCATGACCCTCTGTGCTCCACCTTTCCTATTTACCCAGTCTCACCCAGGAGTGACTTTTTTTGTTTCCCTGGATGAAAAAGTCCTTAAAGGGAAACGTTTTGCTCATGTGGAAGAGATGAAACTGAAAAAAAAAAAAAAAAAAAAAGCCAGCAGAAACACTGAAAGGCATCAAAATTGACAAGTTCAAAAACTGTTTTGAGCAGTGGAAAAAACATGTTAGTAAGTGTATTGCATCAAATGGAGAGTACTTTGAAGATGACCAGAGTTTAAACATGTAAGAATAAATACACAAGTTTTTATAAATAAATTCTAGGGTTTGGGGGAGTTGTATCTTTGAGTCTCTTGAGTTTGTCGAATTGAAATAATTCTACTTCTTCTTTATCCATTCTTACATTTTGACTTCTGTCCTCTAATGTGTTGGCTAACACCTCTAGCAAAGGGCTGAAGTTCAGTGAATGTGAAGATACACCGTCTACTCTTCATCTCAGTAGAAATTCCTGCACTACTTCCCCATTAGTAAGACACTGGTTTTGTAACAAAGACATCTTTTATTACATTAAGAAAGTATTCCTTGGTTCATTTCTTATTGAATGATTTTATTATAATTACTGAGTTTCACCAATGTATCATCACTGATAGAAATATTCACATGATTCTTTCCTTTAGAGTTATTAATATGGTATGTGATATTAGTGGATTTTCCTAATATTAAGCAAACATAGAATAAATTCCACTTGGTCGGACTGTATTATTTTCTTAATCCCATGTTGAGTTTATGTTTGCTATTTTTACATCAATATTCATAAATAACATTGTTCTATAATTTGTATCTTATTTGCAATGTACCAAAATTAAATGTGAATATTACATATGCTTCATAAAGAAAGTTAGGGGGTTTTCATTCATTTTTAAAACTCTGGAACAATTTATTAGAACATTAAAACTACTTGGTCTTTGAAGATTTACTACAGTTTCTCCTTGAAACCACCTGGGCCTGGGCCTTTCCTGGGGGGATAGTTTCTTAACAACTTTTCTTTATTCCTAATATCTTTACACTTTCTAACTCTAGTTGGATAAATTTTGATAAATCTATATTCCTAAAAATTATCCATTTACTTAGATTTTCAAATTTATTTGCATTGAAATCTGCTCTATTAATAATTTTTAAATTTCTTCTCTTTCAAAGGTTATTCATCCTTGTCCATTTTTATTTTATATATAAGTGGTTCCCCCCTTTCTTTTTTACCAAGTTAGCTGGTTTTATTCATTTTTTTAGTAGCTATATAGTTAGTTCATGTTTCATGAGCTAAATTGAATATCTTTTCTTTTTTTAATATCTTATTTTAGTATAAATTAAACCTATTCACATTTATTGATATGACTGATGTGTCTGGCATCAACTGTAAGAACAAAATATTTATAATTATACATATTGTTAAATTTATGTTTATTTCTCTATAACTTACATATTCTGTATTCCTTAATTGAAAAAAATGGTATTTAGAAATGTATGTATTTTTGTTCTGGTGATTACCATGGTACTTATACATTTTTAAGGCCTCTAATCATTTCAGATTTTTTTTTGTTTGGATTTTGCCTTTGACTGTCTGGTTTATCAGTTTTTGTTACCTTATTTTAACTCACACCTACTGCTTGTACAAACCATCAATAAACTTATTCTATTTTCTTCTTCCCTATCCCTTTCCCTCCCACTTCTCATTTGCTTTATTTCTACTTGGTCACAATATGTAACATTTATACTTTCAGCTTCCACTCTCATCCCTGCTGTGTTTATTTTTATATCTATATTTACATACTGACATTTTCACCTGAGTTTTAGGATGTTCAGCAAAATCCTTGGGCTGAAATTTTCCCTGTCATCTCTCAGTTGGATGATGGACTCCGACAAGATTAATCGAATGATAAACATCTTCAATTTATTTTGCTGTATAAATGTTCTTCTAAAATTATGTTGCTGATATTTTCTTTTCCTTAAACTCTCCTTCCCACCCACCTCCCCCAGGGGGGAAAAAAAAATCTTAAATCCATGGTAATGTCCCTTTCACATTGAGTAAGCCACTTGGAAACAATGTCATTAAGAGCAACAATAAAAAAAAATACATGTCAAAAAAAAGTCCTTCCAAAGACCTTTTAATAACATTCCCACTGGAGTATTTAGATATAATCAGCATTTAATCCAATCTTTGTAAAACCTGTAGCCTTAATAATGATATTCATTGCTGGCATCATCCCCAGTCAATTGCAGTTCTATTTATTCATTTGATGTCTTAACATTTAGTTGAATTATCCAACAAAAACACCCCAAGAAAAGAGTAATTATATAAACACTTGGAGCAGAACAATTATAAAGCAAAAGCAGTTAGCATTTAGCCTGGTTAGAGAGCTAATCTGCATATGCATATATCCTGAGGTGCAGGCCTGGTGGCCTTTACTATCTGTTTCCTTATGTTCTTCTTTGATTTCTGCATGTTTTATTAGTTTCCTTTAATTAGATGCCATAGAACGTTTTTCTCACTTAGGTGTCAACACTCATGGCTCATTGACACTAATTTCAGTGCAAAGATGTGTCCAGGACCCTTGGAAATGTAGGTGGGGTGTCGCATAGGATGCTTTGGGACATGGACAGGGAAAGCAAGGAGGAGTTTGTCTGGAGTTAGACCTTTAGTGCCTTGGGGAGGCACAAGGTCTCAGATTCCTTCCTAAATGGGCCTTCAGCCACATGCACATTAGGTCGTCAGGAAAACCTCCAGCATTTAACTGTAAATAAAAATGTCCGGTGATTTCAGAAGCTCTTTTTGCAGTTCTGGCTCCATTTCTTTAGCCTAAAAGGAAATCTTTAAGGAGGAGTAATTTCTCTGACCTTATTTTCTCAATATTCTTTCACATCCTTCCCCCCTTCCTCTTTTCCATCCTCTCACAGGGAAACATAAATATATTTTCCTTGAACTTAATTGCTTAGGTACCTGACAGTTTGACTCAGTTCCCAAGGAAGAGGTGCTTTTGATTCATGTGTGCTTAAATCACTTGCTTTAAAATATCCGGTTTTTCAAGAATATACCAGTTGAGTTCAAGTGAAAACCAGAGTATTCTGTGCAGTTTGACAAAACTAAAATTCTCTTTAGGAGAAAGAAAAAAATCTTGCCACTAGGAAATGCTGTTCTGCAATGTAAGGAACTGAATAGTCCCAGGGACAGAAGACGCCAGGAGGTGACGTTCTATGTACGAGCCATAGAAGTATCGAGATGTGTGTGACTGGACCAGGTTCACTGTTAATCCCATCCACTGAATGTGCCCTAAAATAAAGAAAATGAAAAGCTTAAAGGCAGAGACACATTCCCGTGCCTTTATACCCTGAGAATTTCAAGGACAGATGTGAATGAACTTAAACCTGGATGAGGTGGGTTAGTGTACAAAGGGAACATAAACGACTCTCAATGATCCACTCTCATTCTCTCAAAAAAAATTTTTTTAACAGCATTAATTTATGTGACCAATTTTTCCATGACATGTCCAGAAAGTCCTCAGTAGATAAAAGTTTCCTAGGAGGATGAGTAGGATAGAAATCTGCTAGTATTTTCATACTGATGTACCTTATTCTAACATTGCTCAAATTTCTTTATGGGTAATTATTTTCAAAGGTTCCTAACAGTGAAATTTTTTAGCCCTCTTCTCTAGTCTAGATGGAGAGAGGCCCATAAATGCACCTTGAGTGAACAGGATGTCTGAATCACCAGAACAGGAGGCACAGCCCAGGGGAAAGAGTTGAATTCAGAAGGAAAAAGGCAGGCACGTGATGCACAATGAGACAGAGGGGTTGTTGCCAGAAATGGGCAGGTTGGAAAAAAATGCCAAGAGACCTGAGGCCCGTTGGACATTATACTAGATAATTCTGTCGTGATGTGGCTCTTATCTTCATTCTTACAGGCCTAAGTCCTGGAGACTCAGAACTGAATACCTCCTTACTGATAGGTACACGATGATTAAATTCACAGGAGACTTGTATATGAACCAAAAGGCCAGTTTATGAAATTTCCATCAGGCATGTGACAGCCACAGAGGCTCAAGAGAGAACTTGCTGTAAAACCCTTGGGATCCACCACTGCATTTGAGCCACTGCGATGCTCTAAACCCAGCAGCCCCCGCCCATTACTGAGCTCAGCACAGAGCGATGGCCTGGCCATTTCTGCACACTGCAGACTCTTCTCCAGAAAGTGTACTGGAGCTCCCCTGAGTTTGGCAAATATGTTCTCAGAGTTGCACCACAGTCTCAGGCTCTGCCTACCCAGTCAGTGTTCCTCCTTTTTCCCTCCTCTCCAATCACAAGTGTGAGACCTGCATTGCAGCATGAAGTCTCTCCCCACCTTCTCCTGTTCTCGCTCCTGTAACTCGTATAGACATCAGCCACGATAAATCTATTTTTACTTCTACTCTTTCTTGGCATCTATTTCTCAGAGGACTTGACTGTCCCAAGGAACCATTCCCTTTCTGTAAGTAGAATGTTATATCTGTACAGCATTGCTCTTGTCTTGTTATCAAAGTCATTCAAAGACCTCAATCAGTAATTGGAAATCTGTTGAGTGCAGCAGCAAGATGTGGCTGTTTCCTTGAACTCTGTCCTCCAATAGTTCTGACAGGTTTGCAGTCTTCTCAGATTTTCCATGCACATTCTTCCCTCTTCCCCAATCTTGACCTGGCTTGGCTCTGTTCACAGTTCAGGATCAGGAACAGATCAGTATCTGTTCTTCCAGGCAGGCTTCTCTGACCTGGCCTCACCCATAGATTTGGTGGCCCTACATTGTTTCAGAAGGATTGTACATATACCCCCTTTTGTGCCAGTTACACTCTATCATCCAAAAATACATGGCTACTTACCTCACTAGATGACTATCTTGTAAGTAGGGATTACGTCTTACACATTTTTGCATCCTGAGTACAAAGTGCCTCAGTGTCTCACATTAACTAGCACTCAATAAACAAATGATGTGGAAGGGCTTATGATTTTGAAATGATATCAGGATAAGGTAACTTCAAAACCCTCCCACAACAAACATTTACAAATGCTAGCTGAAACATAAGAAACATTCTTTAAGATCCAGAGCTGAGCTTACAAGGAAGAAAGGGAATTCCCAAACATCAGAAATGAAGGCAGCATTGAACACTAGAGCAATGTGTTCTGCTAATGTCACACCAGCCCGAGGAGAGCTGGTGAGAGGTGGAGGTAGCAGCAACCTCGGTGAGTAAGCTAGGTGGTGGGGCTCCAAGGCCCGTGCAGAACAGGAGATGAGGCCCTGGGCCAACGTGGAAGGAAGGGGCAAGGCTGAGTTGGCACTTTTCTGAAGGGCTACTACTGCAGTGAAAATTCTGACGAGGAAAGAGATTCCCACCAGCACTGGGAAATAAGAGGGAAATTTATCTTTCTCTGTCAGATGCTAGATAAGAACAAACGAAAATGTTCTGTAAGTGTTTAAAACCCAAGCCTGAACTTCCTTTGGTGTGTAATTCAAATGTGTGTTGCCCAGAATTTTCCGATCAACAAACTAACAGAAACTAACTTCAGATTCAAGATATCTCTACAGTGCCTGTCAAGACTATATGCAAAGGCTGCTCTGGAGGGGCCTGGCCCCAACCTGAGTCACAGTTTTCCATCCATAAATCCGCACCGTAACGTAAAATAACCACACACAAGGAAACAGAATGCTGTGAGCTGGAACAGCGTAAGTATTCTAAAAACTTTGGCCGCCAGTATGGCAATCTGAAAGAAAATATTTTTTAAAGTATTAAATTCACTAATGGAATAATCAAGAGCCTAAGAAAAGGATAAGACACTATAAAAAATAATGGATAATAAAATCCATGAATATGGCTGCAACAAAATTCAGTAGTAGCACTTCAGCTAATATTATGCAAATTGAAGAAATAAAAAGTTGGAAGGCAAAGAAGAGAATGAGACTATGTAAAACAATTAAAAAGTTAAACAAATCAACATAATGTCTCAAAGTAAAACATATAAGCATTGAAATTAAATAACAAGAGACAGATTAGTATCAAATAAAACACCATGTTAGAGATGCTTAATAAACTGAAAGACAGATGTGAGGAAAGAAAAAAGTGAAACAAATAATGCACTGGAAAAGAAAGCTAGGAGGCATGGAAGAGAAATAAATTATTCTAATTTACATCTAGAAGGTGAAAGGTCACTTCAAGGAAGTAACAGCCGTATGTGCATAAGTGTACAGCCTAATTATAATTGGTTTTGGAAGGCAGGCTCCAAATTAAGGAAATGGATTTTATGACTAAAATACTACGGAACCTAGGGTTTATCTTCCCATGCAGTATAACAGAGTGGTTAGGACTCACATCGACATAGCAGACAGAAATCTGCATTGCCCAGAGTGAACTTGAACTAGAACACAAATCACTGGGTACCTCATCACTAATGTGTCTTGCCCCTAAGGTAACGTCCATGTCCAGATCCAATATAAAATGTTAAACCCAGGACTGCAAGACCAAAGGCCCTTTCTCCAGCCGTGGCTGTCCCTACGCCAGGCATCTACCAACCCTCCTGCTCCTGGACACTAAGCCCCACTCAAACCCAAAGCCACAGGAAGCTAAAACAAGTTGAAGGCCTGCAATAATATCTGTGTGGGCAAGGAAGGTTTCCACAGATGTGGAAAAGGAAGATGAGCTTACAAGGAAGAAAGGGAATTCCCAAACATCAGAAATGAAGGCAGCATTGAAAACTAGAGCAATGTGTTCTGCTAATGTCACACCAGCCCGAGGAGAGCTGGTGAGAGGTGGAGGTAGCAGCAACCTCGGTGAGTAAGCTAGGTGGTGGGGCTCCAAGGCCCGTGCAGAACAGGAGATGAGGCCTTGGGCCAACGTGGAGAAGATGTGGGAATGCTGGCAAATGAGGGAGGAGGAAGAGAAGGAGAAGAGAAGGAGAAGGAAGGAGGTCGGGGGAAGAGAGAGAGGGGAGAAGGGGGAGGAGGAGAAGGAAGGAGAAAAGAAAAACGAAACAAGACAAGGTGGCAAAGCCAGGATATTTCTATAACATTTCTGTTCTCATGAAATCAGTCTATTAATTAAACTAATTCAAATAATAATGTTTGAGATTCACTAAATGTTTAAATGAATCAGGTGAGGCCCTGAATTAAACACTTCATGTATATTATTTTATTCTCCTAGCTACCTATACGCTACCTATAATACCTATAGGTATTATTATTTCCCCCATTTTGTAGAGAGGGAGACTGAGGTTTAATCCAGGATAAAGAGCTAGCAAGTGATGGAGACAGGATCCGACAGGACAAAGATGAAGTCTGGCTCCAGCTGCACATCGGCGCAATACAGTTTCCTGTCCAATCCTATTAAGCTGTCAGGAAGAGTCATTATACACAGAATGGCATATAGGTTTTAACTGATGCCAACTGTAATCCGTTTGTGGTTGTTTTGATAAACATTCCAATGCTCCACCAGGGCTCAGTGAAAAAGAGTACTGTGATCACTTAGCAATGTCTGTCACTGGTGGGAAAGCGGCAGTGACGATATCCGCTACGTATTTGCCAGCCCCAGAACAGTGAATTCTCAGGAGAGTTTCTATCTTTAATACTCGAGTTGGAATTACATGAAGAAAAATAACATTGACAATCGCTGCCACTCCTGATTTACTTCTTAATGGAAAGATACCCATATGTGATACAGAACTCAAAAAGGGAATACAAGCTGCTAAATTGTTCTGGAGTCTGCAATGCTGAGGGTTAACCTCAAATAACATTTCTTTCAGTATTCCATAGTTTTTAAATGATAAAAAAGCAATAATCCAGCAGCAGAGACAAAATGAAGTGATATGGTTTTTAAAAAAAAGTATCTCATAACTGTCAACCAGCTGCTAGGAGTTTCAGGATTCCAGCACCCAGACGAATCAATTCTGGTTTCCCACTGATCTGGAGAAACACAGGAAAACCACATGTCTAAGTACAGAGTTCGGCAGAAGTACTGCCAGTGAGTGTGGTTGGTTGGTAGGGTGTGTAAATATCTCACACGAGATGGACAGCAATTTGAGCATTTCACCTAAAATGTCATATGGTACACTTGAGTGTGATATCGTTATGCTACAGACGATTTGGTATAGATTACCAGCTCATAAAAAAGGGGCGTTATTTGTGTTGGACCCTATGTATCTGACCACTTCTCACCACTGGACCAGCAATCACCATGGCCCAAGCCATCTTCTCTCTCCCCAAGTCTCTCACCTGGGTGACTGATACTGCCCTCCCTGATCTCATGGCTTCTACCTTTAACCTCTACAGGTTCTAGCACAGGTGCTAGAATGATTCTTTTATAACGTAAGTCAGAGTCTGCTACTCTTGCTCTTCTATGCAAGACCACCCAATGCCATCTGATATTAATCAGAGAAAGAGCCTGAAGTCCCCACAATGGCATGGGGGGGACTGAGCTGGGGAATGGCATGGCTGTGTCTGAGCTGCCCTCTTTTCCGCCTGTCTCCACCTCACCATTCTTCCCTGCCCCTCCACATCCACGACACTGGCCTTTCTGCTAGTCTGCAAATACATGAGGCTGGCTCCATCCCAAGGGTTTTGTGCTTGTGGTTCCCTGTGCCTGGAATATTCTCCCCCCAGCTCACCCCTTCACCTCCTTCCTTATCTTTGCTCTGAGGTCCTTTGCTCAAGGAGGGCTTTCTATTTAAAACTGCAAGTTCTCAACCTCTACCTTATGTTTTTTTAAAAGATTTTCTCTATATCACTTATAATCATCCTACTTTTTGTCTGACTTGCCCCTTCCCCTTTTCTCTACTCCCACTAAACTATAAACTTCATGAGGGCAGGGACATTTTCCATTGTGCCCCCTGCTTTATACCCAGTGTCTAGAATTGTGGTTGTCACACAGCAGGCACCTCAGAAAGGAACAAATGAATTAAGCACCCACACTCTATAAGTTCCGTTTCCTGTAAAACAGAATGGAATGGCAGGGGGTGGGGTGGCAAAAGCACATTTTCCAAGTATTTTTTAATAGTGGATCCAGGACTCACAAAGATGACTAAAGTAGCTCTATGGGGGAACCTTTTTTAAGTTTCTCGATTAAGATGCCAATTTCTAGAAGCCCTAGTCCCTAAAACTCCACGCTACAGCTCCCAGTCCGCAATGGCCACAAGAGCACCTTCTGTCCTCATTACTGTGCATGTAGTCTAGGCGCACGTGCAGCATCAGCTGGGAACTTGTCAGAAATGCTGGTCTGGGTTCTCACGTCAGAACTAAAGAGTCATAATGTGCATTTTAGCACGACCACCACCCAGGCAATTTTATGCACAAGGAAGTCTGAGAAGCACTATCCTGCATGACGAGTTTCCAGCAAAGGGCTCTGAGGTCTTGTAAGTGGAAGTGTAAGCCGATCTTTGGAATCCAGGAAACCCAGGTGTTGCCTGTTCCTAGAACACAGAGCTTTTAAAAAAAAAGAAGAAATGGAAGGCTGACACCTAGACAACTAAGTCCTACATCAGGAACATGTGAAATTGCGTAAGTTAAAAAAAAATTTTTTTTCTCAATATGCCATGCTGCCGTTAGTTAGCATCCCACTGCCAGCATGCATTACCGCTGAGCCAGAAAAGCATTGCACGAGGGAACCGGTGCCTGAGCTCTTGAGTTGCAGGCCCTGGAACACATCACGTTTTCTTCTTTGGAGCCCAGATGACTCATCTGTTTCGATGGGAAGGAATACAAGCCCTGCCTCCCTTAAGGATGTTTTGAGTTTCAGATGGGATTATATTTGTGAAAGTTCTCTGAAAAGACAATAGTGCTGCATAAAATGAGGTATTATTTAAGCATTAGTATTTACTTGCCATTTCCTACCACATGCTAGTTCATGCTTAGTGAGATGGAGTCATGCCATATCACGATTTGCATTGGAGGACCAACTGTTGTTTGTTCTTATACTAGAAGCTGTAGCAGCTAAGGTAGGACATCTTCCAATTATATGGTTTTGCTTCTAATTATCTTGCACAGCACCCACTCAGCAGGTTTTCCCTTGCCACTAACAGAATTATAAGAAATAACTATCCTTCCTTCCTGAATCACTACAACCATTAGAACTGAGTTCTCCCCAGAGAGCGCTCACCCTCTTCCTATGCTTCCACAACCAAGTCCCCAGTGAATGTTGCATCACTTTGAGGAGCAAAATAGCCCTATCGTCAACAAGGACATGTCTCACAGCCAGAACAGACAGCTGTCACCCATGGATCAACTGGAAAACAACAGCTTGAGAGCTGCATACTGTCTGTCTATACCTAAGGACACACTGTCCTGTTCTAAGCACCTGTTTCCTGATGCATGAACTCCTGCCCGTAAGGTTTTACCCAGTAGTTCCACAACACCCCAGGCTCCCCAATGGTATCTTTGTCTATATGCTGCATCGTAGATCAGTGCTGAAGTGCCTGGGCCTGGTCTCTTCTGGGACACTAGCTCCCAAGACCTAGTACTGAGCACCAATATGCTGGTCTTTCTCGTGAAACAGCATACTCTACTCTTGCTGTGTCCAGGTGCTATTGTTAACCTATCACCCATGGCTCTCCTATGGGAAGCTCAACAGTTCCCAAGATGGATTCCTTTTTTTAAATACACGTATACGGAAGTATAATAAATATACAGGAAAGTACAAGTCAGAAGCAGCTCGATAAATATTCAGAGTGAACACACCTGCATAATGTCCATTCAGATGGAGAAATCAAACATTTCCAGCATCTCAGAAGCCCCTTCACACCCTCTCCTAGTCATTAAAATCCCTAAGTTAAACATTTTGCTCCTCCCAGTCATTGCGCACCTCCCCAAAGGAACAATTTTCTTGACTTCTAACATTAAATTAGTTTTCCCTGCTTTGGAGCTTTATATAAGGAATCACGCAGTGTGTACTCTTTTCTGCCCGCCTTCTTTGACTCAGCATGACATCATGAGGTTCATCCACACTGTTGCATGCAGTTTCTGTTTTGTTACAACAAGGTATTCTGTTGTATACATATATCACCATTTATTTACTTTTGATGGACATTTGATTTCCAATATTGCTCTGTTACAAGAGTATTACAGTAAATGTCTTTGTGCCTGTCCTGGTGAACATGGTGTACACATTTTCTACTGAGTATCTAACTAGGAGTAAAATAACTGGTTGATAAGGTGTACACATTTTCACCTTTATAGCAGAGGTGGAAGTTTTCCAAAGGTGTTGTGCCACTTTACGCTCCCATCAACAGCGTGTGAGAATTCCAATTGTCCAACATCTTTGCAAACACCTAGTATTGTCTGTGTCTCATTTCAGCTATTCCATTTATTCTGATTTAATGTAATTCCCCTGATGACTGATGATTCCCAGCACTTTTGTACATGCTTATCGGCATTTTGGATATTTGTTTTTGTAAGTGTCCATTCAAGTCTTTTGCCTATTTTTCTATTTATAAATCTTTTTTAATGGTATGTGGGAGTTTCCTATGTGTTCTGAATATTTGTACTTGTAGGTAATTCAAAAATCTCCCCCTACTCTGTGATTTCCTTACCACTCCCTAAATAGTCTGTTGATAAAGAGAAGTTTCTAAGTCCATAGAGTACAGAAATTAAAATTTCCCTTTATAATTAGTGCTTTTCTGTGTGTTCTGTAAGAAGCCGAGCAACTGATAGTCTTTGGCGAAATTGCTCCCACATTAGCATCTGTTGATATGAAAGTCACTCAAAATAGTCAATCTTTTCATCATTTGTATGACTAATTTCTCAGTTTTCTTTGAAATTTTTGACTGTTCTCAAAGCTTAGTTTAGAGCTGGCCTAGACCTTTAAGTTATCCACAGACAGAAAACATAATATATTGACATATTGTTGATGTACTATTATTCATCTTCACGTCTTCTCCTACATGTATAAGGTTCATCAACATTGGCCTAAGAAAGCCAATCTCAAGAGATCCCCAATGAATTTAACAAAGAATTCATTATCCCTAACCATGAGTAAATGGCTTACACTTCTTCTGGACCAGAGAGTAAATAGCTTAAATCACTCTACTCAGGGAGATAGATAACAGTCCAATTAGTGCCATTTGTACCAACCACACCCGAAGAGTGATGAAGTCAAGGGAATAAATCTCATTTTGGTGCATCAGCTATTCTATTGAGATCCTCCCCTAATATCTCCCCTAAACTCCCAGGCTTTAAAACAAAAGACCCAGCCTGCACTCTCTCTCTTAAGAACACGCCCATGCCTTTTCCTTCCACTTCTTCTTCCCCCAGGTGCATTACCTTTGCCTTTCTCTTTCCTAAACTCCAAGGGCCCTTTCTTTTGCGTCTGTTAACTTGTTTCCTGAGCCTACACAGCCCAGTTGGCTCATTTCAACTACCTAGGTAGCTTTCTAGATAAATTTTTTCTATAAATTAGGGGAAAAGGAATTCTTTAAAAATATGTACTTAATATTATTTAGCAATAAATTTGGTAAATAAAGACAAAAACTACTGTGTTTAACTGCATTGCCTTATAAAGAAAATATTAACAGTAACCAGAGGGGAGGTAGAAGGGGATAAAGGGGGGGAAATGAAGAGGGTTTTCAGGAACATTTAGAGAGGACACATGGACAACACCAAAGGGAGGTAGGATTGAGGGTGGGAGGTGGGGATGGCTGGGCTGGAGGAATTGGTGGGGGGAAAATGGAAACAACTGTACTGGAACAACAATAAAAAAGAAAATATTGATTAATATGAGACTGTTAGGACCATTAAAACCCCAGAGATTATTTAGGGTCATTTTATTTAATAAAGAAGATCCTATTCACGACAAAGAAAGTCCTATTATTATATATCACTTAAAGATGAGAAATTTGAAGCACAACTATAAGAAATTAGATAATTCATAAAAGTCCACAGGCTAGTGCCTGTCATATGATACAGTCAATAAACATTAGCTGTTGTTGTTACAAATTCTTTATTTTGCAGTTGCAAAAAAAAATTGAGGCCCACAAAGATGTAGCACCTCATCTCTACCCACAGGATTTTCTAGTTGCAGAATTAAAATAAACCCTATACACTCATATTCTCAGCAAAGGATCCTTTCTATTAAACTACACAGTATCTCAGAATTGCCTGCCTACCATAGTTCCAGAGGATATTTACAAGAGAAATGGATTCATAAACATTTAATAATGAGCCAGTGTTATAGCTTCGTATTTTCATCTTTTTGTAAGTTATAATACTGTGCTTCTAATGATTTGATCTTTTTGTCATCGAAACAGCATTCTTTCTATTTTTCAATTACTATTTTTCCTTAAATATGAATGGATCTTCTCTACCAAAAGAGCATCATGAGTGTTTCATTTGATTTTTGTTGGGTAATGCACTATCCCAAAATGTGGTATCATAAAACAAGAATCTAAGGATCAGCAATTCAGGCTATGAGTTCTTTTGATCTCACTGGATGTACTCACACATTTGTGTTCAACTACAGATTGGCCGCACTGCTCTGTTTCTGAGGGTTAATCTGACAGCTGCTGGGGTGTTGGGGCATCTAAGCGCAATGTGTCTGATTACCCAGTAGGCAGCCTGAGATTATTCACATGGTGGTTCCAAGAGAGCAAATGGAAGTGTGCGAAGCCTCTTGAGGCCTACACTCAGAAATGACAAACCATTTTTGCTTCATGCTGTTGGCCAGAGCAAGTCACAGGTTGTTGGAGGAGGTCATCAAGAAGACCTGACTGCCCACTGACCTGCCAGCAGGACCCGGGCAATCAGACGCTCCTCGCCCTGCCCCTTTTCCTTAGCACACAGTAAAATATTAAATGATATCAGAAGGAAGTCACAACATAGGAAGGTCAAAAAAGCTTATTATATAAGGTATTATTTTCTATGTCTTTTTTGGTATGACTACTTTGTTTTTGTAATCAGAGGATAAACACCCTTTGACAATAAATTTATCAGTCTTCTCACCTGCTGCAAATATAGCATTAAAAAAATAATGCTCCAGATCTACCTTCCGCGATGTGGTATTGTCTCAGAACTTACAAATCTCATGTAGTACTGCAAAGCACTGTTTGATCTTAAAGATCCACAGTGAGTCATGAATCAGTGCTGGCCAGCCACTTGCTGTTTTAATACTCCAATAACTGGCACAGGCAGTACAGTTTATTTGGAATAGAAGTCATAAAATGTTGTTAATAGGTCCAGCTTTGCCATGTTCTACTTGGGGAAAAAAATGAAAAAGGAGATGGTGATTTTCTTCATCTGTCACATGAGGGGATAACTGACTTAAAAACTCCTAGAGAGAAAAAACTGGCATGGTCTAATTCAACTCTGTGTCCTCAGTCTCACCTAGGGATATGCTGTATGTGCTCAGTAAGTAGAGTCCCTGCCTATTTCATGGAGGCATTTGGGAGAACCATGGAAGTTGTATGGAATATTCTGATAACTGCACCATCATCCTGCAAGTAAGTTTTCTGTAAGAATGGCAGACAAACCAGACACCCCTACGTCCCACATCATATCCTCTCATAGTCACCCATCTGCACAGCATTTGGCCACCTGTCCCAACCTGAGTGGCTGTGGTAGCTACCCACTGGGTGGGAAATTTGACCAATTTCACATGGGCACAACCCAAAAACATGTCACCACATACCTATATCACACCCTCCTTGAGGTTTCCTGTTGAGGTAGAAGAGTAGAGGGAACTCTGTGGAAACTGATTGGAAACCACACAAATGCAGTCCAAAGGTACATAAGAATTAGCATATGGGGTGAAACTCCGACCAGTGGACAAAGTCTCCTCCCTTTCTCCCCAAACAGATTATCCTGAGAAATGGTCTGTTATAGAGCCCGCATCACTTGACACCAGTTTGGAAATACGCCATCATGTTAGATTTTTCTACCTTCCTTGCTGTCCTCCCCCTTTCCCTCACTCCTGCCTCCTGAGATTTCAGGTCCCCTCAAGCAGGACCCTAAAGGGCAGTGGTTAAGGAAATCCTAGTGGGCAGAAGTGTGAGCAGCACGTTTGATCATTTACTTTGTATGGAGAGAAGGGTGGCCTGAAGTGTAGATGTACAAGGAATCCCGGGAAATGGCAAAAGAATTGGCTGGTTGGCCAGGGTCCCAGAAGGAACAGATTAGAAGACTGGGGAGAAAAAGGTCTGTGTGAGAGATTTAATGATGGACACAGGAGCACGACAAAAAGTGTGCACACTTTATGTGTCATGTCCTATGGAGGGCACTAATCACAGAGGAGATGCTCGCAAACCAAATGGTTAAGAGTGACTTGTCTTGTGGACGTCAGCCAGGCTGTCTCCTCGACCACCTCCAGCTGACACAATGGGGCCATGAGCAGAGTGATCATGGGGACAGGAAGGGAGGCTGGGGGAGGACCCCACAGCCTGCACTCCCTTCTCAACAAGACTAGTCTAGTTCTACTGCTGCTGAATGCACAAACCGCCAGCAGTGAAGACTAATGAACGTTGAGCCCTCTATGACACCATTCTGGAGGGAACGGCCAGCTGTTTGGTGGCAGGTGGATTGTACCAAATCTGTTTCACGCTGGAGGAGACAGCAACTTATTCCAACCAGAATCCATGTCTACTCTGGATCCTTCTCTGCTACAGAGCCTCTCCCAGTATCACCATCCAAGGACTTAGAGAATGTCTGTTCTGTTGACATGAAATTCCATGTAACGTTTCCTTGGACCAAGGGACCAATTTTTCATTAAGAACACTCAGAAATGGGTACATGACCATGACCTCAAAGGAGCCTCTGACTGACTAGACTTGTGTGTCCCCTCTAAAAGGGGACATCTTTTTGTAGTTTAGGAGCCAATAATGCCACTCCTCACTGCTCCACCAAGTACAATACCTTTTGCTTCCTGCCAAAGATTTCCTATTGATATTGAGGTGAGATGCTGCAGAGCCCACATACGCCTACCCAAGAAGTTCAGAAAAATTAATACCAAGTTTCCTTCCTTTCCTGGCTCATTTCAATTTTCTTTCCCTCCTGTTCCCTGAGATTTTACTCCCTAATAAAGAAGTAGCACAAAAGCCTCTACCCCAAGCTCTAATTTCTAGGGGGAAAAAAGAAAGAAGACAGGATAAGACAGAAAACTATTAGCAGGCACAGCAGTGGTATTCACACCAGGGGAGAGAGACTTGTGTGGTAGGCAGCAAGGTGCCTATAGATCGTAAGATACAGCCCCCTCTCCTAAGAAAAAAATGGGGGGAAGGTTTTCATGAACCTCCCAATGTTCTGGTCCAATGCCAAGATGAAGGCAAAGAGTAGCCTAATGATAAGCAAATGTACAGATATTCCCATAATCCCTTTCTTCTTCATCAGCCTTAAAGTGCATCTTTCCTATTCTGATGGCGCTGACCCTATCTTCACCTCCAAGGATGATTATGAGATCAGTCCTGGCCCATCAAAAGTTCCTTTCCCCTAAGTACCATAATTGCAGCAGGGATCAGTCTCTGAATGGAGCCAAGCCAGACAGGACCCTCTCCAGGATCTTTCTACTAGTTTTTTAAAAAATGTTTTCTTTGTGCTGCGGCGCTGAGGCTAAGAAGATGTTGGCAGGCTAAAGAAAATAAATTTAGATCACAGAGGAAATAAAAGAAAAAGAGAATAGAAAAACAGTAAGATGAAAAAACTAAGCTACTTTCTTGAAAAACAAAACTGACAAATCTTTAGACTAAGGAAAAAAAGAGGAGACTCAAATAAAATCAGAAATGAAAGAGACTTTGAAACTGTTAACACACACATATTATACGAAGGATCATACGAGACTATTCCAATTACATGCCAACAAATTGGATAACCTAAAAGAAATGGATATAAAAACATGGAGCTTACCAAGACTGAACCATAAAGAAACAGAAAACTTGAAAAGATCAATCATTAGTAAAGGGAGTAAATCAGTAATTTAAAACTTCCCAATAAAGAAAAGTCCAAGAACAGATGATTTCTCACTGGTGAATTTTACCAAATATTTAAAGAAGAATTAAAAGCAATCATTCTCAAATGCTTCCAAAAAACTTAAAGAGGAGAAAATGCCCTCAAACTTATTTTAGGAGGCCACCATGACGCTGTTATCAAAGCCAACAAGAAAACCCTGCTATCTGCAACACCATGGGTAGACCTGGAGGGCATCGTGCTAGTGAAATAAGTCAGAGAAAGACAAATACTGTTTGATCTCCCTCGTACATACATGGGATCGAAAAAAGCCAATCTCTTGGAGACAGAGTGGAGTGGTAGTTACCAGGGAGGGGCTGAGGAAACAGCGGTGGCAGGGGGGATGCTGGACCAAGGGTACAAGCTTCCAGTTATAATGGGAATAAGTTCTGGTTAAAAAAAAAAAAAAAAATCACAGTGGCAAAAGCTATGATTGGTAAAATTTGGTATGCATAAAAAATGTGCAATGTACCCCATTATGAATTGATCCCAGCGGAATATTTCAGAAAAGTATTGAAAATAAAATAGGTTTGAATGGATAAAAAAGAATGAGGTATTTCTAAAAATAAAAAGGAACCCATAGAATATGAGTCCGTTTGTGATCATTAGAAATGCCATATAGACTGAAACTCAGTATGTCTTAGAAGACAACATTTGAACAAACCTCCTGGGTAGACAAGTGGCAATGGCTGCCCTAGGGAAGAAGCCACTGAAACGCCACCACGTGAGCTGCATGCATCCAGTGGAGCTGTCCCCGGCTGTCCCTGTCCCATTGCTCAGCTTCCAGGGTGCCATGTAAATTGAGTCATTCCCAAAGGGTCTGAGGTAGACAAGGCCTTTGGAGCTTTTGTTCCTTCCGCCTCTTACATAGCACCAAAGCATTCTAATCGATGTGACAACTGACTTCATTAGAAGGACAGCTGAAATACTATATACCAAATATCTCAATATTCAGCCCAGTCTATAGAGACACAGCCCTGAAGCAAGTTGGAGGGACAGACCCCCATATGTCCCAGCTGCTGTACAATGTGCACTGTAAAGCGAGGCGGCATTTCCCCCCTGCATTTCCTGTCTCCACAGTTAGTCCCAGAGGATGATTTGAAAACATGGGAAAACATAAGCCTTTGTCACCCACCACTGCCGAGTAACGATCACTTCGTTCATGGAGGAGCCCGCTCCAACAAGGAAATGCACTGACTGGAAACTGATGTTTTATAGTCACACATCTGCACTCTTGCAAATGCTTTCTTGGCACCATAATATTTTGTTTGATTAATTTCCCACTAGATTTACAAAGCAATAAAAATCCCCCTTTGTAAAAGTTTCACTTGTATTTTCAGAGTAATTCCTGATCCTATATGCTGAAATTATGCCTTAATATTCAGCAAGGGGGGAAGTTGCCTTCTTCAACTGGACATTTTTAGTTGTACACTATCTTTGCAATGTAACTCTATGCTTTATCAAATTTATTTAGCAAAGCATATATTAGATATGCATTATAATATAAGGAATCTTCAGGCTACTGTGGTCCTCCTAACCTTCCATATAGAAAGAACAATGCAAAACTCAGGGTGGTGGTTCTCCAGCCCACGATGTACAGAGCAGGCTACCAGAGACCCAGGAGAGCACAATTCGAAGAGAGTAAGCTCTACGGGAGAATGACGTGGCCTTGGGCTGGGCTTTCTGTCTGTTCCCAGGACACAGAATTATCTGGCTTTTCTGAATCTGAATGAGGGTCATGAAAACATGATAGAAACTGCAGGGTCCTATGTTGAATGAAGAACAAGGAAGTAAGCTGTATATCATATGGGCTATGCAAAATATACTGAGGCACTATATGTTTTGTAGGGTCTTTGAGGATGGTAAGGGTTGTGGAACAAAGCCAAAACAAAAATGGAGCTGCCTCTCACATCTCTCTAACCCACTCTGCCCTCTCCGAACACTTATACACACAGAAACACAAGATCTGATTCATTACACAGAAGATGGGGTCTAAGAATCTACATCTTTTAAAAGCTCCCCAGTGATACTGATAATCCAACTAGGGAACCACCTGTCTTAAGTGATCTTTTTAAGTCTCCTCTTGGGCCTTGGTAGATAGAAGATATAGCCTGTGCCCTCCTGGAGCTTGAACTATAATTACAAAGTTAAGGCAATACAAGCTAAGTATTATATAGGCTGTATGAACTATATGAGTATCACAAATAAAAGTTCTAAGAATGTAAAGGTCCAGAAGGTCATCTCTGGAGGAGGAGGACTCTGAAATGAGTCTCAGAGAATTTTTAGAAGGTGCAACAGCAGGAGAGGCGGTGGCTGCTCTGGGAGGGACAGGGGATGGGCACAGGAGTGGGTGCAGCAGGCCCTGCAGGACATGCAGGCTGAGCACTGCCACCTTGGTCTTGACTCAGTAATTCTCCCTTCTGGGGAGGAGTTTGCTTACCTTAAGATGTCCTGCGGGGTGGAGAAGAGAGCACTGACGAGTTCTCAGCCTAACGCACTGGTGTAGTCGGCCTAGTGTATCTTTCAAGACCAGACTCAGACCCAGCCTCTGCCATAAAGCCTTCTCAGACCAACACAAACTTACTATCTTTTCCTCTGCTAAACTCAGCTAGAGACCAATGCAAGCACCTAACCCAACTCCCTTGGATTATAAAACATCATCCTGAAAGTTTCATTGCTTGCCCAATGTAGAAGAGCCAAGAGAAGTAGATCCCTGGTCTTTTATTGACAGCCCAATTTCCCTGCATTACTTCACCTTCCTTTCTTGCTGAAGGGACATGGCATCAGTTTTTAATGTCTCAACCCATATCTTTCCAAGTTTATTATCATCCACAGCGTCCAGTGCAGGATGAGACATATAGAGTACCTAATAAATACTAGTGAGATGGAAGTAAATTCCTTCAACTGTTCATTGAATAGTAAAAGGAAGACAACATAGAAAGAGCAACCAAGATTAACGACCTCAGCAAAACTTTCCCCAGACTCACTGTGTTCTCTCTTCCTTTGTGCCTCAGAATGTGCTCCCTGGAATTCTCTCCTGCCAACCCTTCTTCCTTCTCCTCTGGGTAGCTCACACACTTGCAAATAGCATGACACACTTGCCTCACAGCATGACACCTCCCTGGAAAGCCATCCTGGTTTAGCGTCCCTCCTCTACATCCCCAGAGCTACATGTGTGTAACCCAATCAAAGAACAAATCACACTGAGTGGTCCTCTGTCCGCCTGGACTGGGAGTCACTTGCAGGGAGACATCCTAGCTTTACCATTGCTGCTCCCCTCCCCAGCTATCCAGCTCGGTGCCTGGGAAAGTAGAAACTCGGTAAGTGTGGGGTAAATGGACTATTTCTTCTCCCCACACCCAGAAGTTCATATTATGATGCATGCCTTCCACTGGATTGGACAGTTATTCATGTATAAGTATGACACAGATACTACTAGGGAGAGGGCAAGAGACAGAAAAGTGCAGGTAACCAACTTAACACATTTGGTCTTAGTAAACTAAAACAAAAAAATTACACTTTCTCAAGTGTCATTTTTCAACTTTATATTTTTGTTTTGTCAAATTATAGTTAATATATGATTATAAAAATGTTTTTAAGTAGAGTGGTAACATATCCATGCAATGGAATATGAGTGACAATAATACAAAATATTGATACCTGCTACAGCATGAACGTCCCTTGAAACCATGTTAAGTGAAAGAAGTCAGTTGTAAAGAATTACATAGTATATGATTCTGTTTACAGTGAAGATCTAGAATAGGAAAATCTATAAAAACAAGACCGTTTCCCAAGGCTGGGGAGGAGGGACTAAAGGATGATGGCCGAGGAGAATGGGGTTTCCTTTTGGGCTGAGAAAGATGCTTTACAAATGACTTTGGTGATGATTGCACAATTCTGTGAATACACTAAAAAACATTGAAGTATACACTTAAACGGATGGATTGTATAGTATGTGAAATACAGCTCAATAAAGCTGTTAATAAAAATAGGGTCATATTTCCACTTCTTTTCCCTGTTCCTCCTGCCAAGTGTGACTAAAACCTGGAAATTGCATATAAAACGAATATAAAATGACTCTGACATGCATAGAGTAGACAATCAATAACATTACAGGTGATTCAAAATTCTGAAAATTTGTTCAAGTAACCCATAATAAGGCAGGAAAAAGAAAAGAGAGAAATGAAAAATAAAACAAAGTAAATCGCACATTTAGGATCTAATATTTTAAAAATTATTAGATATTATGGTCCAAAAATGTCAATTAAAAAAGACAGACTGGGCCAGCCGGCGGAGGGGGGGGGGCGGGCGGGGGGGGCGGGGGGGTAGGGGGGCTGGATGGAGGAGGGCAAAGGGGGAAGAATTGGAACAACTGTAATGGAATAAACAAGAATTAAAGAAAATAAAATCATGAGAAAAAAGAAACTGGCAGAGTAGATTTTTAAAAAATGATCCAATTATATGCTACAGGTATATTTTTAAAAAATGATCCAATTATATGCTACAGGTATACGACAATATAGGCAGGTTGCAAGGAAAAAGGATATATCATACAATTATTAATCAAAGGGAAGCAGAAATCCCTATATTAATATCAAATAAGTAGACTTCAGAGCAAGGAAAATTACCAGAGATAAAAGGAGACAGTATATGATGACAAAAGAGATGACTCACAAAGAATACACAGCTATGATATATATGCATGCACCTAACGACAGAGCTGTATGTAAAATGTGTTAAGCCAAAACTGACAGACTGAGAGAAAAAATTCCCAGAGACATCCACAATATTC
This sequence comes from Glossophaga mutica, assembly GCA_039655065.1. Lineage (NCBI taxonomy): Eukaryota > Metazoa > Chordata > Mammalia > Chiroptera > Phyllostomidae > Glossophaga > Glossophaga mutica. The sequence goes on from CM077308.1 coordinate 145,744,810, forward strand.
TTCGGCACTTCCACATACCTCTCTCAATATTGATGGAACGACTACTTCAAAATCCAGCAAGGATATAGAACAACTCAATAACATCATTAACCAAAAAACCCAATAGACATTTATAGAACACTCCACCTAAAAGCTATATAATACACATTCTTTTCAAGCACCCATAGAACATATATCAAGACAGACAATATCCTGGGCCATAAAAATCCAAAACACTAATTTGAAAAGGTATAAGTACCCCTTTGTTCACATCTGCATTATTTACAATAGCCAAGGTATGGAAGCAGCCCAAGTGCCTATCAACAGATGAATGAATAAAGAAGATGTACTATACACACGCATAATGGAACATTGCATAGCAATAAAAAAGAATGAAATCTTGCCATTTGTGACAACATGGATGAACCTCGAGGGCATTATGCTAAGTAAAATAAGTCAGAAAGACAAATATATGGTTTCACTATGTGTGGAATCTAAAAACAAAACAGAACTCATAAAAGCAGAGACCCAAGGGATGGTCTGTAGAAGCCACCAGAAGAAAGGGAGCTTGGGGGTGAGTAAAACAAGTGAAGGGGAATATAGTCAGTAACATTGTAAGTTCGCACAGCGATAGATAGTTACTAGAACTAGTGGGGTGATTGCATTGCAAGGTACAAAAATGTCAAATCACTATATTGTACACCTAAAGCTAATAGAACTGATATAAGATTGTATATCAAGTATACTTAAATAAATTTTTAATGGGCAGCATGCTTTATGAGATAGCATAAATAAAATTTTAAACAAGCTAAAATATATCTTTCTTGAAAAAAATACTCTTCAATAGCTTATCCTGGATACTCACCCACAACAGCCCAGTGGTTCCACAGGGGCCTCTAGGGGGAAGCATGGCCGGCAAAAAGCTAAGTGAGGAAGGCCACATACCTAGGAAGTCACTACTCAGCACCGGAAATCATACAGTCAACTGTGAATAAGACAAATGCACCCTCTAATCTCCTATTTGGCTCCACAGCCAAACAGGAGAAGCCTTGAGAGCTCAAGGACTTTATCTTCCTGTCCATGTAGTAAGGCATAAGGATAGCAGTTCCCACGTACCACACGAGGACAAGCAGAATGACGTCTGTGACAAGAGCTAATTTAAGAGACTTATTAAGTGAGGAATCGACTTCCCCGGTGGTCATGACTGCAGTTTGAAGCAAAGGGAAGGTAATTCACACTGGACACTTCCAGCATGCCTACAAGTTGCAGATGGAAAAGAGAAGCAGGAACCGAGGTAGAAAGGTGAAAGGGAAAGTTTGGAGTCCCCAGTGGCACCCAGTTCTTTGGGGGCCTAAGGTAACCCCCCACGACCCAGGCACAGGACATTGAAAATCTCCTTCCAGATGTACCTTGTCAATAACAGCTGATCAAATTATGATCACGTGGGGTGTCCTGTCATATCAAATTACTTCATCAAATCATTTTCTATATTGTAAATTTAGCAATAGTCCACACACAGCTTTCTCAATTGAAAGAATTGATGTCTTCAGGCCATTCCAATGACAACACTACCCTCTAGTGGCTGAAACAGGTAGCTGGCTTGACAGAGCTGAACTTAACTGTTCCGTTTTCCTTGTCATATTGGTGGCACTCCTTATCAAAAGGAACTGCACAAAGGAGTTGTACTTTTTAAATAAACACTGGTCCATTCTAGGTTGTCATGGACTAGCACATTAAAACAACAGTATTAGCTAGGTTAACTATTACAACTCCACTTAAGCCTCACTCTGAGTAATTAGCTAAGTTTATTTTTTTTAATTCAAGGTTTATGAATAGGATTTTGTTTCAACAATAATATTCCTTGTAAATTTGGAATGTGACTTGACTTACGAAAGCCACAGCTCTATAGCTATGGCTATGACTAAACCAGACTATAGCTATGGTTTAAAGTAAAGATACGTAGGTTTTCACTGTCATTTAAAGATGAAAGGGTAAGTCTGCCTGCTCAGAAGGCATGAACGTTTAGAACTGAGTGGGATAAAGCACACATTCTGGAGGATCCAAATGCAACTGGAGCTCCAGTCCTGCCACTGGCTGAGAATCCTGGTCAAGTCACTCTGTGTTGTGATGCCTTGGCTGCCTCTACTATAAAAATGGAAATAAAAAATATATGCCTGTCTCACAAACACTGTGGGGTAAACTGCCTGCACAATTCCTCGCCTAGAATAGATACTCCACAAATTATATTATTAGGTATAAGTCTGCACTCGTTTACAGATGCCCGAGAAACTCAAACAACGGGTGACATGTCATTTGGAAGAACTACGGAAAACGTGAGACGTGTGCCAGCCTTTCCTTTGCAATTTAATCACCAAGATAAGCTCCTAAGACCGTATCTCCAGATGCTAGACCTTTTCAGTAATTCTTTGAAATACATTTACTGTATGCTAACCACTGTTCTCAAAACTTTGGACGGAATAGTTCATTTAATCCTTAAGTACCAAGAAAATGATGAGAGACGAAAGGTCAAGATCATACAGCTTGTGTGTGGCTCCGCGGGGCGCTTGAACGCAGGCACTTAACCTCCAGCTGCACCCTTCTGAGACTGCACCCCCCTTCTGAGACTGCGCGGCGCCAGCTCCCCGAGGTAGGCCCGGCCACGTGGAGCAGAGCACTGGCTTGGGATTCCCGCTGTCACCCATGGCTTACTCTTACAGCTTAAACTCAGGCTAACGGGACCTTGGAAGACAGAGAAGTGAGCTACTGCCCAAGAGTCAAAATATTTCTAATTAGAAACTCTCCCTCCCCACTCGCATTTTCTCTGCTTGCCATGTATGAACCAGAAAACGGAACAAGCAAAATATCCACATTTGTTCAACAGTTTGGGTTGTGGTTTCCTCAAGCTGCTGAAGATGATTTTTTTGTCCTCACAATCATGCTGACCTAGAAAAATGTTATTCCCCCATTTTATACAGGTGAAGCTGAGATGGTCACAAGGATCGTCCAAGGTCACACAAGGAAATGGCAGAGCTGTGACCCTTAAACCCCGTTGTTTGCTGCCAGTCCTATTCTTCCCCCTCCATGGTCTCTTCCTTTTGGCTGTCTCTGCAGTCCCTCAGAATGCTCCTGCTTTTATGCGGCTCTTGGTGCAAAGTCTGTTGTTGTTGCGCAGTCTCTTGTAAGCATGTTGTTCTCAGTCTCGATCAGCACATGGTGTTTACGTGAGCTCCGAGAAGCACGTATTGTTTACGCTGCTCCACTGCGGATGCGCTGAGGGGCGGCGTTTCCTTTCAGAGGAACACAGGGGTCTTCGCCACAGGGTGCTGCCCTTGCTGGAGGAATCCCCTCATCCCTCTGCCTCACTGCTCTCAACACAGCTCCAGTCCTGCTCTCCACATTGCACCCCTTGGTTCCTCCAGTGTTTGCAAGGAATTTTATTGGTTAGGCAAAAAGTCTATATGGTTTTTCCATAAAACAAGACATTTTTTCATTTTCACCAATAACTTCATTGATTTGGATATTTTGAGTATGTCGACTATCTCCCATGTGGTACAATGTTGATTGTCCTCAATTAATGTCTCAGTTTGATCACTATCAACTTCAACTGGTCTACCCAATCACGGAGCATCTTCCAGTGCAAAATCTCCAGCGTGAAACTTTGCAAACCACTTTTGACACATTCAATCGGTCACAGCACCTTCTCTATACACTGCACAAATCTTTTTTGCATTTCAGTTGCGAGATAATAAAGCATAATATGCTGAAAATGTTGGTTATTTTCTTCTATCTTCAATATTAAAATGGCTACACAAAAATTCACCAATTTTGATAAGTTTTTTAAATGCACGCTGATATGACAGTTGTCACAATCGATCTAACAAAATTGATTCAAATAAAGTTAAAGACAACTAAGCGCTACTAGAACCATCTTATGGGGGAAAAAACGAACTTCTTGGCCAACCCAATACATTGGGGGAATCCCTTAAAGATGATTTCCACATGGTAGCTTTGAGACAGAATCCACGCATAATGACACATACACAGACCATCGGTAAGAAAAGTCTGTAAACATGTCACCATATGTAGACATCCCTTTGATGTTATTTGAAAATGATTTTATTATGGTCATAATCATCAGCTAATTTGTAATTGACCTGTTTTTCATATGTTGAAGGCTGCTAATGCCTATATGTACACTTAAGACCATGGTATGTTACCTAGGATTGCATTGCTTGGTTGGCAGCAGCAAACCTTCATAAACTGGCACATGTCTACAAATCTTTTGTGCATATAATATTGCAAGTTTTCCCAATGATATAGGGTTTGTTAAAACAGAAAAATTATAATGAGATTGAATCATGGAGAAGGCATCCCAAGGTGTTCAAAGGTGGCAAAATCAACATATCTTTTTTAAAGTTTGTAAAATTATTTTTCTTTTAAATAATTTCCATTCATTCCATGAGGGTTTAGTAATACTAGGGTTTGATGGTGAGGCCATAATACTTTCTCCTTGCAAATTCTGATTTTTGACTATCTGTCCATTAATTAAATTGTAAGTAAATTTATTACCCAAAGTATATGTTCTTAACGGAGAGTTATTTAGCCTGAAAAAAAGCCTCATCGGCATCAGTTTCTCTAGGGTTATCTTTAAATCCTGCCGTGGGGCCTAAGGCCACACCGGCGTATGGGTTGTGCCTTGGTAGTTACACCATGGTGCCTTTACAAGAGCATCACCAAACAATCCTAGATTACATAGTTTTTTATCAAACACTTTTCGAGTAACGTGGTTACATTCCAAAATTTTTAATCCACATCATATTTTCCTTTTCCCATTTTTCTGCACCTGGCAGTACAGAACCACTTAATCAAGTAGTAGATACACACAATTCCAACCACGAATACTAAAACATTGGATATTGTTTCCTTCCTGCCACTCCACCTGTCGCTTAGAAGGTAGATTAAATTTGCAGCTATTGCGAGATTTTAAATCAGCCCACAAGCCTGAGCACGTTTTTAGGTGCAGGGCTCTGTGACTGAGTCCGTCTTTAGGGGTGTGCGTCTTTATTGAGGGCCAGGGCAGTTCCTTCCACAGACAACCCCTGATTGACTCCATGTGCTGCCTTTTCTCATGATGTTTCATGTATTTTGAGGGGCTCTACATGTTTAGTTATATCATTTCTCTTTCTTCCTGGCATGTGCATTTGGTTAAGAGTCTCATGAGTGATATATAAGGAGTCTCTCCACGTAGTATTATCTGTGTGGTCTGCACACACATAGGCTCTATGATTTTAGGTGCCACAATAGAAGTATTGCTACCTAAAACAAGGTTTGCATGAGCAAACGGACTTGTGCTAACATAGGAAAGAGTGCTGAGCACTGGTGCAACTTTGCTCCCGTAGGAGTAGCATTGTTAAGATTAAGAAAAAGCAACACATGGGTGCACACCAAACCAAATCATGCATCTTAATGTTATTTGCTCTTCATGTTTTTTTGCATTTCATCAACCTTCCAACTCTACACACAATTGAGATAATAGTCCTATAATTTTACTATTAGCGGTTGGTAGCTTGTGCAGCACCAGTGAAATGCCTGGGTTCCCAGAGGCTTCCCTTTTTGCACACAATCTATTGATGCTAAGAGTAAGATACGCTGGAAGGCAACCGAGCCATTGATTTTCACCCAGCACCTGGCTCCTAGGCTCTGTTCCCTTCCCAGCAATGCTCTTGTTTGGGTTACCACTCCTAGACTGTATTTGGTCCAGGTAAGTTTTGTGCTACCTTTAAAATTTCCTGTTAGGTATCCTGGCACTTGACAGCATGCAATATATGCTCAGTCAAGCATGCCATGGACTGGAGGAGCATTTGATTTGCATGATTTTCTCAAATGCGAATGCCCTTGGATGGGACCATTTTGAACTCAGATCATCACATTTGCAGCCACAATGTGGATGGCTCCTTTTTAACAGTAAGTTAAATGTTGTTGGGCCCCTCATATGCTGGAGGGACGGTCCCATTTAGGGAGCCCAAAGATATAAATTGGGTCAAACAGTCCTCCACTCTCTCTAACAAGATGTACCATTAAGAGTCCTGATGGTTCCAGCTATAGCAACCCCTGTTATCACTGTAAGTTTTGCAAGCAGGGGTATGTCCAGTATTCCTGTAAGTAAGCAAGTTACAGCTAGGAGACCAAGCATGCAGACAACATACATCCTATCCAAGGAAATTCTCTACAGGGGTGAGATGTGCTCTGTCTCCTGAAGCTGGAGTTGCCCTCGCCTTCCAAGGGTCCAATAAGTATTTCCTTCTCCATCAGCAGCTATTTCCTGTGGAGATAATTTCCCCTATGAGCTCTTGTAGTGAATTTATGCGGGAATTTGTTCTTCCTTCCATTTCCACGTTGAGTAGGAGGCTCCATCAGAGCCTTGTGTGGCGTGAGTCTGCCTGGTCTTTCTCTTTGATCCAAATTGAATGCTGCCCAGTCCAAGGTTTCCTGAAGTGCAGTCTTTTTATCTACTGTTTTTTATCTATTTTTATCAGTCTGTTGAGCCTCTCTATACTTCCTGCTGCTGCAGAGTTCTAAGCCAGATGAAAATCCCACTGTATACTAATTTCTGTACTAGTTTTTGGAACTTACAACGTGTTCCTTGATCACATTCTGTGAGTCTAGGTGCTCCGTAAGGGCTGCACCACCCAGCTGAAGTTTGGATCGTTGCCTGGGCATCTGGGCTAGCACGGGCTTGTGCTGTACCTATGCCTGGATGGCTATCTGTCACGGTGCAGGCACGTTTCTTTTGAAATCCTGCTTCTACGGGGACAATGACATCCATTTGGCATACAGAGCTAAAGACATGAGGCCTGTGCACATGCAGTGCTAATTCCCTTCTGTGTAGCTCACTGAATTGCATGCCTCACAGTTTTTCAGGGGAAAAACTTCTTCTAAGTTTCTGCCAAGAACCTTCAGATTCCTTTTTCTCCTACCGCTTACATAATGCATGTGTTCCTAAGCGTCCTAATTCCTCATGAAGTTCCAGGATTACTCCTGGAGGTATCTCCCCACATTCCGCCTCTTTGCCTTTTTTTTTTTTTTTTTTAAACAGAATGTTTGCCATCCTTTTTAGTTATAATAATTGGTGTCTTGGCTAAAGAGACTCCACAGTCCTTAAATTTAGAAGGTAATTGCTCTGACTTTGGGGGAGCTCCTTCCTAGGTAGTTCTCCCCTCGTTAGTTTATCTGCTATATAATTGAAGATTGTCTCTTTTGAGTCATCTTTTTGATGAGCAGAGACATGTCACACATGTATTCATCTTCTCACGGGATTCATAAAATTTTCGGTAGCCTCTGGACCAGACATCCTTTCCACTAATTTTGAAATCTATTTGGGCCCACTTTTGAGGCCACATAGTGATGCATTTGCTACTGCTCATGACTCTGTAAAGATATAAATCGTTCCCTTGCCTTCTTTCAATGAGCGTCTCACTGCCAACACTACAGTCCTGAGTTCAGCATGCTGTGCGGATAGACTCGCCAGTTAGTCTCCGAGTTGCGTCATCATCCCGAGACCTGACAGCTGCAGCTGTCCATTAGGTGCGTCCACTTGCAGTGGTCAAGGAGCCGTCTGTATACCAGGAATTAGACAGAGAATCAGACCAGGAGGGACCCCATTTCCCTGTGGGGGCATGGATTTGCTCCTCCCTCGGAATTCTTTCCGGCAAGCCTTTCTCTGCTTGGGGAATGTCCTCTCTGAGGAAACTGGGTTGTCCTTAGCAGTCACATCCCTGCTCTGGATGTGCCACTTCTGTGTCAGGACCTTCTGGTTCAGAGTCACTCCTGCCACTTCTTCAGGACTGAGTCTCGCCCAGGCCACCACTGGTATCTGAGATCCGATGGTAATCAGAGTGTTACCAGCGAGAGGCTCTGTTGCTTTTAGTGCTTCAAAAAGAAGCCAGGCCAGTTTTTCCAAATTGGAATATTTGCTTGATGGATAAGGAGAATGTTTGGGCCCAGAAACCAGCCGGTTTATACAATATGCCTTGGCTACTCTTGGTCCATAAGGCTCAAGTGCTGTAATTGTTGGACAATGTCATCAGGGCCAATTTAATTTGGTCACTTTTTCTGGAATAGCTGAATTGTTGTAATGTCAATATATATATTTCTCTAGTAATTTGAAGTCCTGTTTGAGGGGTTCACCCCATTCAAAGTCAGAGGCTTTTCTGGGGACATCATACATGGGTCTATGCATGTGTCCCATGTAAGGACTATGTTTCCTCCAATAGCCAAAAAGTCCAATTAAAGGGCTGAATGTAATTTCAACTCCATAACAGTTAAGGAGTAGTTACATTTATACAGTCCTAAAATTATTTCCGCCCTCTGGAGGCAACCATGAGGCTGATGTGGCCCCCAATGAAAATGAGTTTGACACCCCTGAATGAAATGCTGTGCTTCAGCTTTATTAGCAGGTTCCTTTAATGCCTGTATTTTATCTACTGCTGATTCTGGAACTTTTCTTCCTTCCAGTGACCAGTGTATTCCCCAAAATTTTGCTGATGTATTGGGGCCATGGGTTTTTTTCCTTGTTAATAGTCCACCCCTTGGCCCTAAGTTCATCAATTAATTTATTTCTTTTTTAGGTTCTAGGACATCATGCATCGTGATGATATCATCTATACAGGATACGATGAACGACCCATATTTTGTTATATCCATTTGTCAGGTCAGCAGTGTGTGAGCTACAACTGCATTGTTGAGGTGTCCTTGTGGCAGTCTTCTGGACTGGGGCCCTGTGTACCTTCCCAGCTAAATGCAGTATATTCTCTAGACTCTGGTGCTATGGGAAGAGTGAAGAACATACCTGACATGTCAATAGTAACAAAATATTTTGTGTTCCTAGCTGTTATTCTGTTAGTAACTTCCTCAGCATCTGGCAAGTGTCCATCTTTGGTGAAAATTTGTTAAGACTTCTCTAGTCTATCGTTCATCTGTGCTGGCCACTTGGTTTGAGAACTGACCAAACTGGGCTGTTACAAAGATGAGACCTCTCTTTTTCTGTGATATCTCCCCTTAAAATTTCTTGTATTTTTTTCTTATTTCTTTGGTCCTCCATTAAAGGGATATTGTTTAATATATGTAGCTTTGAAGGGTTGAGGAAGCTCAGTTGGCTCTCTCTCTACCTGTACTAGGTTTACTTTATATGAGCACTATTTAAGGGTTTTTTATGGAATCAAATCTAATTACAATTGGTCCATTATCCATTCCTAATATGTTTTCAACAGTAGGTACTATATATCTTCTACTAAAGGCTCTAAATTATATCTAAGAATAAAGAACTTAATAGCAAAACATTGTGTAACCTTTCCACCTAATCCTACATTAATAGGCAAGCCTTCTATTTCAAAGTCGTCTTCTACTAAAGTTATCTGGAATCCTGTATCTGTAAGGAATTCAACCACTCTTTCTTGATCATTTACAAATATTTTAAGTTTGATATCAGGTCTGTTGTCTATAACTTTCAGTTGAAAGCCTGGGTGGTGGCAGTATTTCCCATTTTTTAAGAAAAAAAATGTGCAGATTTTCTAACTTGTTCTTGCATTTGTTTCAGGTTGCTGTGTCTGGACTTGAACTTCTGACCTGTGTTGTGATTCCTACGTGGTGTAGGTCTGTTCTGTCCTTCATTCGGTGACCCCTTTCCCCTTGGCAGTTGCCAGTTTCTATTTTGTTGTTGCCAGCCTCTATTTTGGGGTGGCTGCCAATGTGTATTGTTATTTCACCCCAACTGTAATTTATTCTTGGGGTGTTTTTAATCTCTGAGGCATTGATTTGTTTCTTTGTGTTATTTTGGCATTAAATATAAATTTAGGCTGGCCATTTATTTCTGATGACTTGAATATGTTCAATATGTCCTCAGCTGTCCTGGCCAGAGCCATGGCCGGCATATATGGCATCTCTAAAGCAGCTGGGGCTCCTCTAAGGATCACCTTCTTCACACCAGTCACTGCTGGTACCTGTATTTAGTCCTGTCCTAGCAAATGTCAGGAACAAGACTGCCAGTTTCCTGATAATGTTAGTCCCCTGTTTCAAATCTGTCTACCTCCTATGACCTCCATGTCCTGTCATATCCTGTAGGGCACGCTACCCTCAACACCCTGGCTATCCAATCCCACAGGGTGAGAATGGGTTTTGTCCTCTGTGTGTGAGCTCTAGTGATGCTGTATTTGCTGAATTCTCTTCTGAGATTCCTGCAATTTGTCTCATTTCTGTGCCTGTAAGTAATCCAGCATTAGCTCCTGTATCCCAACCCATAGCTAGCCAATCTACATCTGTCATGTCCTTTTGTTTGAAACCTACTCTCATACTTTGAAATTCCTGTCTGGTGTGTTCTCTTCTTTCCTCTGAGTACTGCAGTGTCTGCTGCCCGTGATGATAATCTATTATTTGCTGTCTTAGCACTACTGGTCCAGAGGCATACAAATATCCCCATGGGTCATCATAATCACCTGGATCCTCTGGGTCAGGATTCTTTGGTTTAATTTTATCATTGTCACTAAAAGTGACTCTCTAACATTGTCTGCAGACTTAGTTCTTTGCATAATTCTGGGTGCTAAATATTCACCTTTATGCCTACTGGCATCTACTAGGATAATGTCTTTGGAAGGAGTGCTGTAATTTCTTTTTTATCAGCTCTATAGAGGCTCTAGATTCCTCAGAACAGGAAGGTCTACCCATACATCCTCAACAGTCTGTACAGGCAGTTTCTTACAAACTTGCACCTCAGTCTCAAAGCAGGGATCTTCCACTGGCAGGACAGTATTTAGCCTTCTTTTTAAGGTTAGGGCTTTCTTTTAAGTTTCTTTCCCAGGGCTAACATTTCATAAAATTCTAGTAGCCACTATACATCATTTCTTTAAATAATCTGCCACCTTAACCAGCTGTACCAATGAATATTTTTCAGCAAACTTGCTTTCTCTCCTTCAGCCTTATAATAAGCCTGCTTCCCCAACCACCCACACACGTGCCACTGAGTTTCTCGTGAGGGTTAGAAAAATGAGCCCACCACAAGCTCATTCATCGGTGCCGTGTTTTAGCCTCTAATTAAGACCAGCCGCTGTCACCCAGCCCATACTGCACACCTGCCCCAGCACACCACTGTAGAATACGCGATGTGTCAAGACACACGTTCTTTGCACACTGGGGTCTGGTTTCGTTTTCAAGGTTTCGGAGACAATTAAAAATTAAAACTCAAAATTCTAGATGTGAAATTAAAGAGTTTGAAATTTTGAATTTAAAAGTGCAGGCTACGCCAGCTGTCATGAGTGTTTTGCAACATAGTCTTTCCTGTAAGTCAGCCCTCGACCCCTGCTCAGGTCATCTGGCCTGGACCTCAGGAAACAAAAGCTCCAGGCCACCTATAATACCACTAGTCCTACAGGGGAGCACTAGCCCTGCAGGTAACACTGGCACCAAGGAATAACAGTGAGTCAGCACAGGTGACTATGCCATTCACTCAGCTCTTATTAATGCAGATTCTATTCCAATCTATAGTAACCCAATAAAAAATAATCACCACTCAAACAATCAGCAAGAGAACTGGGGGATAATGAACCCAAATCTCGAGAGTCCAAATCAGTGTCTGGATCCAGGAGGCAGACAGTCAGCATCTTGCAAGGCAGAATCCGCAGCACTTGAGTCCGCTAGAGCAGAATTAAATGGAGCAGCATGGTGTTGCTCACTCCCTCTTGCCTGCTTCCTCAGCAGCCCGTCTGAATGCTCCTGCTCTTAAACTCCTCTTGGTTGCAAAATCACGTTATTTTCATAGTTTCTCATAAGCATGTTTTTCTCAGTCTTGATAAGCATATGTTGTTTATGTCAGCTCTGACAGGCACGTTTATGTTGCCCTACTGCACATGCTCTGAGTGAGTACTCAGGTAAGCACGTGGTGTTTGACCACCCTGCACTGCGCATACTCGAGGGGTTGCATCATCCCCTTGAGTCACTGCTGTACTGCATGCTTTAAACATGGCTTCAGTCCTGCTCTTCACAGCTCATTTACACTGCAGGAAGCAGAACCAAAGATGAGACTTTCTATTGAACAGAGTTATGATATCACCAAAGGGAATTTGTAGATCCTTATCCAGTTGACAAATATGGACATGAGGTGACAATGAGCAATAATGAGTTGTGTATCACTGGTGGAATCACCTCACTGTCCACTTCCAAACAAATGTGCATTTGTGACCCCAGTAGAGAAGGGACCATAGAACAATGGACCAGAAGAACTCAAGATGTTACCTACTGCTGGGAGAATAAGAGCAAAATGAATTACACAAGATGCTTCAACAGAATGATTTTTGCAATGACAAGCTTTATGTCTTTGGTGGTGTCTGCATGGTTTTGAGGTCCTCTTTTGCATCTCAGGGCTGCCCTTCCACAGAAGTGTACAACCCAGAGACAGGCCTGTAGACCATTTATTTTCGCTTCCATGCCTATTTATAGAAGTGGACACGATGTGACTGTGCTGGACAAATAATGGTTCTTGGAGGCCTTTGCTATAATGGTCATTACAGCAATTCCATTCTCACTTTTGACCCAGAAGAAAATAAATGGAAGGAAGAAGAGTATCTGTGGATGCCCAGCAAGCTAGGTGGGTTTGCAAGTATGCAACCTGAGTTTTCCAGAATGTATTGGATGAGGTATGTCGTTGCAACTGATGACATATTCCTCATTTTAAAGCCAAACAAAACATTTGTGACAGCGTAGTTAATTAAAAACAAAGAAGATCTCACCAGTTTTATTATAAAAGTCATTGCTTTAATAGCGTAAAAATGTTTCATTCTGCCAACATCCTTTTTTTTCTTTTTAGTGGCCTCAACTCATGAGTAAGTTAGTGGTAAGCACTAGCCCTTGAAACTACTTCTTGAAGCACTTATCTGGGAAGCTGAAGGTATGCTTTAAACATTTTTTCTCAAATGTCAGTGTAGGAGTCATGCATCTTACAAGAGAAGACCTGATAAGTGTCACTTGATGTAATTTCAGTTCCTGTCTCGACCTGAAATCTTTCTGAACATTTATTTCAGTGTATTTCAGTCCATTAGACATTTTGGTTTCATTGTTTAAGTTTAAAACTCTTTCCCTTTTGGCATGGCTTTTTGCTAAAAATGCAAAAATATAAATTTTCTAAAAACTTCACTTTTTATATGCAAAACACTATTTCTATGCTGCTTTCTCTTACCTGCATTGTGTTGGTGAAAATGCAGCCGTGCATGCATGCATATTATGGATACGTAAGGCACAGCCTCTTTTCTGTGTGGTTAGGAGCCTACATTTTAAGCAAGTGCACTTGCACACATGGTCTGCCCTACTTGAATTTTAAATGTAATGTCTTTTCATGTATTAACATTTTTTCAGGAAGTTAAAATAACTGGAGTCCTCATTTGGTATCAAAGTAGGTTAACTTTTTCAGTCCATACTGATTCAGTAATATTTGAACTCTTTATATTCCTCAAACATGTATGGATTTATGAACACTATTTTCTATTTGCAAAAGTAAACATTAATGTTCCTTATGAATGCTTATCTTCCATTTGAACATGTTTTTCTTTGCAGTCTGTTTAAAAGTACCCTGTTTTTAGTGAGAACTGGAGTGGCATGTGACAAGCCCTGGCCCTACAGTGTGCAAGCACATTTAAAGAGAATTTAGGGACTACCAGACTCCTAAATAAAGGCCCCTAGAAAGTAAGAGCAGCTTCTACTCTTTACATTCAGTAAGCTTGCTGCATCTGTTATTGAATGGGAAGTAGCAACCTGTGGAAAATTTGAGCTCAGTTTTGACTGAGAGCTAAGGAAAAGAATTAGAATCTTACTGGTCAAAGAATTATAATCTTACTAATCTTTCTACTTATTTAGTACAAAAAACTTAGTGGCACTGGGGATGGAAACCCTCAGCTTTTGTTTTACTTACTGAAAGCTACTAGCAGAAAGGACAGTAACATCAAAGTTGAGAATAGATGGAGAGTAAGTAACTGTTTAAAAGCATTTGTTGTACGTCTTTTAGAATTAGCCACACCATTCAACTCAAAAGAAAAACCTATTGTGGACAAAGTTAAGCCAGAATAACCAGGGAATGGCCCATTAAAATCGATGCCATTTTCCTGAGTAGAGTCTGTATCTGAGGCAGACGGGTCTACACGGGCAGAGGTTGCCAGATCTCAGGATATGGTGCGAAGTTGCGGTGCCTTCTGTCTGGCTGTTGTATGAATTTTCAGGTTTTGCTTTTTTTCCCCCCTGCTGCCACCACCGCACATAAGATAGAAGAGTGAAGTCATAGAAACGTGAAGACTTGTATTCTGTTTTTCTTCCCCGCCGCCCCACCCCTGCTTTTTGGGCAGTTAAATGAGACAACTATTAAAAGTGGCAACAACTTGACTTAAAAACTCCCAAACCGGAGGTGTTTGAGTTGATGAAACAGTCAGGTACACGGTTTTTGAAAAAGAAAAACACTGGCATTGGTTTTTAGAAATCAAATCAGTATTCGTTTGCATTGAGACTTAAGTTTTTATTAAATGATTCTATCATTTACTTTGTTTTTAAGAGTAAAACGATATCATTTCACATGGTGATATGGGTAGAAGTCTTTTGCTAACATTTCAAAAATTATTTCTAATCATTTTACTCTTGAAAACTAGGATTAGCTTAGTCATTCAATTCCCTATCCAATATATTAGTTGGTTTAGTGTTCTGTGTGCCTGCTGTCTTGCTTTAAAAAAAATAACAAGAATGTCTTTATTTTCCTCGTTGTTGTCTTTTGCTGGAACAGGCTAAGACAGAATACCTCATCAGGCTGTTCCATTCTAGTGGTGGTTCTCTTTAATTGCTTAGATACAACTTCATAGCCCCAGTTAGGTTAAGCTCTGAGCAAACAATTGAAATTCTTGGTCTTCCATTTGAAAGACGGAAGGCCAAGGTCAAAAAGTTCATGTGTTGGAAAATCTGAAATCTTAACTTCAACTAACCTCCAGGTTCAACTTCACACTTAAGTCAGGTCTGACCTGATGTGAGCTGTGATCAGCTTTGAGCTTCAAGAATAGTTGCCACTGCTTGGGTTCCTTATGAATGTATGTGGAAATTCTTCTGTTTATACATGGTGCTAACTTAGGTTCTTTTAAACCCATGATAACTTACATTCTGTTTTCAGTTATGGTTTAATTGCCGAAAGACTTATTTTTGTTATACTAAACTATGGAAAAATATCCCATAGAATTTTTGCCCCCATTTAGTCTTCGTTTGCTTCATTTGGAACCATTTCACTTATATACATTGTATGTGTTCAAGATAGTTTTTTTAAAAATCAGTAAGAAATTTGAAACTATTCAGTGCAACTGCTGTGATCTTTGTGTTAATTTTCACTTTAAATTTTGAATGCCAGGCTTTACAAAAATAGCCAATTTTCATTAGTGGCATCTTAATTAGAAATGTTTGTTCACTTCCATGTTTTGACCTAAGTTTTGTCTTTAATCTGCTTAAAAGAAAATTCTTGCACTACAACCTTTTCATAAAATTCAAGATTCTCTCCTGGAAGGTTTTGTATCGAAAGAAATACTGGTGTTTTGTTTTGTTTTGTTTTGTTTTGTTTAAGCAAAGCTTAATTAATAGAATTATTAGCTTTTCTTGAGACAGCTCTCTCTGTGTTCTCATTACTCTGCTGTGCAGGAGTGTTGCTGTAATGTATGAAGTATCTGGTGAGCCCTTCCCTGTCTTTTCTAAAGCAGCACCTCTGGGCACCTCATTCTGGGAAGACAGCTCCAGTCACAGTGCAGGGCACAGGGTTTGTATGGGGAGATGTGGTAAAAATGCAGAGTTTTGTCTCAATTACATGAAACGAAGCTTTAAAATATTTTAACAAATTCTTTCAGATGCATAATCTAAGCCTGTCAAACCTGCAGTGGGACTGTTTTTATATATGTATATGTGGTTGCAGGTCATAACATTCAGTTTATAATGTAGTTATTTCAGTTTACTGGCTGTCTCTCAAAAAAGACTAGCTCTTTTGAGAATACACAGTTCCAGACTGCAGTAAAACAACACAGATAATAGTGAAATTAGATATAATTAAGGGCTAATCTGGCAGAAAAACTGCTCATGACATTTTTCATTTGTCTATTATACATTTTTTATTTTTCTTGTACTCTGAACATTTTTAGGGATCAAAAATTTGATTGGATTAGAGTTGGTTTGAGAATAAATCACTGCTAAAAAAAGGTTTATCTTTAAAACAAAAGTCCTGAAAAATTAGTTCATTGAGATTGTCAAATATTCAGTAGACATGGGGCAGAATAGTTAAATTTATGGAAGTCATATCCTTCCAGTATACCAGTATAACTTCAATACTACAAAAGTAACATTGAAGATGTTAATAAAGTAACATTGGGAGAATGCCATCAGCTTTGCTTGTTCCACTTAATATTCTTGGGTTCTCTTTTTACATCTTTGGGAACAGCATTAAAAACCTTTTAAATCAGTATAGCAGTGAGGATTAGGAGTTTGCTTCCTGAAGAAATGTTCCAGAGACAATCAGACATGTTATTTTCCACCTAACTTGTATATGCCTTTACTCCTTGGGCATACTTTGTTAGAAAATATTTTGACCCTTGGGTACATTTTGGGCCAATAGTAAAAAAAATCCTGGGGTCAATTTAAAAATCTTAGAATAGCCCTGGCTGGTGTGGCTCAGTGGATTGAGTGAGCACTGGCCTGTGAACCAAGAGGTCACTGGTTCAGTTCCCAGTTGGGGCACATGCCTGGGTTGTGGGCTGGGTCCCCTGTGGGGGATAGTGCATGAGAAGCAACCACCCATTAATGTTTCTTTCTCCCTCCCTTCCTGTCTCTCTAAAAATAAATAAAAATCCTTTACAAATATGTGAATAATTTAAGTCTGCCTTTTATAGGTCTTTTGAGAGCCTTTACAGTTTTGTCTGGTAATTTTTCCTCAAGCTGTGAAAACAATCTAGTCAAACATGTTTACACTGTCCATTCTGTGTGGGGGTTTTTTTGTTTTTTTTTTTTAGTTTACTATAATGCTTTTTGTTATTTATCTTTTTTATCTTTATTGTATTCTTTTACATTACTCTTTAGTCCACTTATACCCTCCTACCACCAGAAACCACTACACTTGTCCATGAGTCCTTCTTCCTTTTTGCTCAATCCCTCCACCCATTCACCTCCCCTACCACTAGCTGTCATCCTGCTCTCCATCTATGAGTCTGTCCCTATTTGCCTTGTTTGGTTTGTTCATTAGATTCCACATATGAGTGAAATCATACGCTATTTGGATTTCTCTGACTGGCTTATTTCACTTAGCATAATGTTCTCCAGATCCCTCCATACTGTTGCAAAGGGTAATATTTTCTTTTTTATGGCTGAGTAGTATTCCATTGTGTAAATGTTCCATACTTGTTTGATCTGCTCATCTATTGATGAACACCTGGGCTGCTTCCATATCCTGGCAATTGTAAATAACACTGCAATGAACATGGGGTGCTTATGTTCTTTCAAATTAGTGTCTTGGGTTCCTTCAGATATATTCCAGAAGTAGAATAGCTGGGTTTGAAAGACAGATCTATTTTTAATTTTTTCAAATATCTCCATTCTGCTTTCCACAGTGGCTGAACCAATCTGCATTCCCACCAATAGTGCTAAAAGGTTCCCCTTTCTCTACATCCTCACCAAGACTTGTTGTTTTATTTACTGATGACAGCCATTCTGACAGGTGTGAAGTGATACCTCATTGTGGTTTTAATTTGCATTTCTCTGATGATTAGTGATGTTGACAATCTTTTCATATGACAATTGACCATCTGTATGTTCTATTTAGAGAAGAGTCTATTCATGTCCTTTGCCCATTTTTTAACTGGGTTGTTTGGTTTTTGTTTATTTCAGTGTTGAGTTTTGTAAGTACTTTGGAAGCACACAGTGTTCACGGATAGGAAGAATTAATATTATAATGTGCATACTACCAAAAGAAATCTATAGATTCAACACAATTCCTATCAACATTCCAATGATATTATTTCACAGAACTAGAATATTTCAAAAATGTATATGGAACCACAAAAGGCCCTGCATAGCAACCACAATCCTGAGAAAGAAGAACAAAGTTGGAGGAATCACACTACCTAATATCCAACTGTACTATAAGGTCACAGTAATCAAGCCAGCATGGTATTGGCATAAAAACAGACACATAGACCAATGGAACAGAACAGAGAGCCCAGAAATAAACCCACGCTTTTACAGTCAGTTAATATTTGACAGAGGAAGGAAGCACATACAATAGGCTAAAGCTAGTTTATTCAATAAGTAGTATTGGGAAAATTGGACAGATTCATGCAGAAAAATGAAACTGACCACCTTCTTACATCACACACAAGAATAAATTCAAAATGGATCAAAGATTTAAGTGTTAGACCCAAAACCATAAAAATCCTAGAAGAAAACATAGGCAGCAAATTCTCAGACACTGCTTATAGCAATATTTTATCGGATATATCTCCTCAGGCAAGGGAAACAAAAAACAAATGGGATGACATCAAACTAAGAAGGTTTTGCAGAGAAGGAAATCATCAACAAAACAAAAAGACCACCCACAGAATGAGAGAATATATTTGCTGATACACTGATACGGGGTTAATACCCAAAATTTACATTGTGTTTAAATTGAAAAAAATGTTAGAAGTGTTTATGAAAAACTTAAATGAAATATTTTTCATCTTTAAGAAAGAAGAGCTGACAGAATTATTGATTTCTTGCTGTAGCTAACTAACCATGTGCCGACTTTATTTTCCTATTTCCCCTCTTTGGTGCAATTGAAGAGAGTTTGCACTAGAATGATAATCCATGGCTCTTTTGAAAATGTGTCTTACTTAATTATCAGAGGATGACAGAAAGGATAATGATGGCACTGAATGTTGACTTTAGATTCTTAATGGTTTTTTAGAGAATTTGTCTGTTTCATTGATGAGACTTACAGGCTATGAGATAATAGCAACAGAATAAAAAACGATATGTTTTTCTTCACACTGATAAAGAGCTGATGCTGAAAATATAGATTTTTCATGAATTTACATTTTAATAAATATTTCTGCTTCAGATAACTTAAATAGTCTTTTGGGTTTTTATCTTTCCTAAAATACTAGTTTCCCTTACTATTTGTTTTTACATATTTATTTTTCTTAACTGCACCAATGTTGCATGTTCCATTGTACAAATGACACTTAATAGGAATTCACAAAGCAATGTTTTTTAATAAGATTCCTCTGAAGCTGAAGAGCTTCACACTAAATTAGCTATCTCCTAATCATTTCTACCAAACTATGTGCCTACCAGGTAAATGCCTTCTCAAGGGCCTTATATACCAAAAACATGAAGACTCTACTTGAACTTCTCAGTGCCCATCTTAGTCAGTTGTGCTGCTATAACAAAATACCATAAATGGTGGCTTAAACAACAGACATGTATTACTTCCTAGTCTCTTCCACTTTAAGAGATTTTGTATTTTTAATTTATTTTTTAGATTTTATTTCTTTGCTTTCAGAGAGAGGGGAAAGGAGGGAGAAAGGGAGAGAAACAATGGTGTGCAAGAGACACAGTCCATTGGTTGCCTCCTGCACGTCCTCAACTGGGCACCTGGCCAGTAACCCAGGCATGTGCCCTGACTGGGAATTGAACCAGTAACCTGTCAGTTCACAGGCCAGCACTCAACCCACTGAGCCACACCAGCTAGGGCTCTTCCTCTTCTTGTAAGGACAGGGCCTCTACCCTCGTGACCTCATCAAAACCTAATTAATTCCCATAGACCTTCCCTCCAGATATTACACATTGGGGATACAAAATATTATCACACTGGGGATTGAGGCTACAAAATATGAACTGGGAGGGAGGGGGCACAAACAGTCGCCAGCATGGCCTAATCTTCCATTCTGTGCACTGGGGCTAATGAGCCTACAGTGGAGTGAGATGTTGGCTCAGCCTGTGGGGACACAGTTGGAACGGCATAAGGCAAGACAATCAGGCCAAAAAGGTCTACCGATGAAGCTCAACAACTAGTAGAACAATTTATATATGAAGAAAACGAATGGAACAGAAATTTAAAACAAGTATAATAAATATACAGAACTGATAGAACCTATGTTAAAATAAGCAAATGAATGCTAAATACATAAAGCAGAAACAAGATATGATTTTAAATTTTTGAAAAATTGGATGCAGAAGATATTGCATTGAAATGAACACTCAAACAGAAGGAATTAATAGCAGAGTGGACAAACTTAAGTAACAAATTAGTGAGCTGAAAGATTGCATTGAGGAACTCTCCCAGAAACATAAGGATGCAAGCATAGAAAGAAAAAAAAATAAAAATAAAATGTATAAGGAACAGATGTAGAAGTGTCCACAAAAGTAAGAGAAAGGGGAGAAATTCTTTGAAGAAATGACTAGTAAGATTTTCTGAGAACCGATGATAGATCAAGAAGCACAGAAGAGTTCAGAGCAATGGGGTTTGAAAAGAAAAAGTCAGTCCTAAAATTCATTAAGATAAAACTTTTTAAAAGACAAAGGCTTCTGAAGAGGATAAGAGAAACAAATCTCCTTAAAAAAAATAAAAAACCCTAAATTGCTGTTAGATTTTTCAGCTGCACTGGATACATGAACACAATGTGCTAATATCTTCAAACTGCTGAAAACAATCATTAACCCTAGAATATTACATCCTATTATGCTAGAAGTGAAGATACAATAAAGGCATTCTCACACTTATGAGAAAAAATATAGTAACACTAGAGCTGTTTCAAAGAGACTCTGCAGGAAGAAGAGACAAGAGTACAGAAGGAAGCAAAGAGATGTGGGAAGTAATTAGAAATCAAGAAGTTTATACAGTTTGTGGTTTAAATAAAGAGGGGGAACATGAGGAGGGAGAGTGGAAGGTGGGGGAGGAAGGACAGAGCTGGAGATGAGATGACAGATGGGGAAGACAAGGACAACAGAGAAAGAAGACAGTATACCCATACCAATCTGAGGGGGAAGAACACTTTAAAATGTTGACAGAAGAATTAGGAGATGGAGCTGGGACAGGTAGAGGCCATAGGAAAGTGAGAGTGTGTTGCCCTCCTCTCTTTATTTGAGATGGGAGTGGCGGGGAGAGGAATGAGTGCAGATCCACTTTATTTTTTATTGTTGTTCAAGTACAGTCATCTCCAAGATCCACTTTATAAATTGGCAGGAGAAATAGGTATAAATTTGACTTTCAATAATTTAGAAGTAACCAGCAGAATAAAAATTAAAGCTAAACTTTCAAGCTTATCCAAAAAAGATTAATTTTTAAAAGAACAAAAAAGCATAGCAAACAGGAAACACTAGGATAATTCTCAGCTGTTTTTGTCTTTTATTCTATGTGATAAACTACATTAATAAGTTTTCTGATGCTGAATCGCTGTGTTCTTGAGATAAAACTATATTTAATTATGATACATTAAGAAACTTAGATTTATCTATGCAATATATTAAGATTTTTACATCTATGTTCATAAATGAAACAGCTCTATAATTTTATCTTTGTAGTGTTCTTGGCTGGTTTGTATATCTAAGTTAATCTCTTTCTGACCAATTATTTAAGCAGCTGTCCTTTTTACTCTGTTATGGAAAAACTAAGATACACCAGTCTATTGGTGCTCTAGGTAACCATAAACCCTTGGTTCCTAGCACAATTTGTGGTGGGTGGATTGTCACCACGTTAAAGTCTTTCATGGCTAACAGGGCATGGAGACTCTTTTCAATCTGCCCCATTTATATCTCCAGGTACATCATCTTCAACTTCTTACAATCTGGGGTCCAGCCAAACTAGCCTACTTGCAGTCATACAAATAATTCTCTCACTTCTTATTCTTTGCATGTTATGGTTTCTACCTATAATAAACACCCATCCACCCACCTATGCTTATCTGTCGAAGTTCCCACTTGCCTTTTTTATCTCAACCTGGGCATCTCTTCTCCTGAACACTTCTCTGATCTGCCCACCAAAGACCTACAATGTCCACTGGATTTACCACATTTACCACTTACATATTTGCTGGTTTTACACTTGACATGTTTTCACAGTTCTCGTGTCAGGACCCAAGTGCAAACAGATGTTCCTGCTGCAGCAGCCCTGATCCCCGCCCCCCATCTATGAAGCCACACTGGCCCTAAGGCTTAGAAGCACTTAGCAGGCCCCGGCAACCCGAGGACACTGAAAAGGGAATTATAAATGATGAATATGAGAAAGATGGCATTTTTTAAATTAACAGGACCCATTTTCTTTATAGGAGCTTCAACTTTCCAGGATATATATTCAACCTAACAGAAAGCCTCAGGGTATTGGCTCAGCCTTTTCACATGACCTTCCCACCTACAACCCTGTGACTACCATGGTCAACATCCTGATCACATTGTACTGACACCATTCCAACCTTGCGTGTGCCTGCCACTAGACCAGAAGTGGGTGAGAGGAAACTGATTAAGAACCCAATGAGCTGCAGCTAGACCAGAATCAAAAATAAGCCTAAGTCCCGGCTACACTCTTCACTAACTTTGGTGTGTGTTGCCTATGCTGAGTCGGCTCCGACTCCTGGCAACCCTATGAATGATGCCCCATCCTCAACAGCCCCGCTCAGCTCCTGTAGACTCTATGGCTTCTTTTATGAAGTCAATCCATCTTGTGTTCAGTTTTCCCCTTTTCCCGCTGCCTTCTATTTTTTCCCAGCATTGTTGTATTTTCAAAAAATCCTAAATTTGGTACTTTGGGCTGAGTTTGGACACATTGACTTTAGTGCTCTGCCTTTCTTTCTCCCTTACAAAGCATTCCCATCTAGCTCACAGGGATGCCTGCAATGAAGGGAACAAATGACATTTCTCATACAAAAGTGTTCTGTAAATTGTGAAGAATTATACAGATATAAGATGCTATTAGATGAGCAAAGAATTGTTGGCTGGCCTTAAGAAGGGGCTGCAATATTTCATGGCCAGCTTGTACTATTTTGTGTACTAAGTAGAAGAGAGAATTTTGTAAATGACAGTCTCCTGGCTTAAAACATTCACATAATTCCCCTA
This sequence comes from Glossophaga mutica, assembly GCA_039655065.1. Classification (NCBI taxonomy): domain Eukaryota; kingdom Metazoa; phylum Chordata; class Mammalia; order Chiroptera; family Phyllostomidae; genus Glossophaga; species Glossophaga mutica. The sequence goes on from CM077308.1 coordinate 145,767,916, forward strand.
ACTAAAAATGTTGCTGACTTCTTATAGGAAGTACCAGATTTTTTCCATCAGCATATAACAGGGTCAAAAAAAATTTTAACTCACACAATTCAGATGTGCAAGTTAGGCAAATCACTGCTTAGTCTATGGTTGATATATTCTTTCTTCCAAGACTATAACTTCTTCTCAATCTACTTTAGATATAATCTGATTCAATAATATAAATAGTCCCTTAAAGTATTAGCTTCTGTCTGGCATGAACCTTATTTACCCAGAAGACATTATTTTTCCTCAAGCCTAAACCTGGAGAAGTAAAAACAGGCAGTACATCCTACCCTCTCTCCCTTCTCTTTTTCTATCTCCATTCTCTGCACACTCTTACAAACTCAGCAAACAGAAAAGGTGTGCTCTTAATTTTCCTGCATCTTATCATCTCTAAGTTAGTCAGAGAAAGACAAATATCATGATTTCCTTCAATGTGGAATTTAAAGAATGATACAAATAAAACAAAAATGGGCTCATAAATACAGAGAAAATACTGATGGCTGCCAGACGGGAAGGGAGTTGGGGGACTGGGTAGAAAATGTGAAGAGATTGTGAAGTACATATTGGTAGTTACAAAATAGTCATGGCAATGGGAAGTATGGCATAAGAAATACAGTCAATACTATTGTAATAACTATATATGGTGCCAGGTGGGTACTGGGAATACTAGAGGGAATGCTTTGTAAAGTACATGATTATCTAACTACTATGCTGTACACCTGAAACCAAAGCAAAATATCAAATGTGAACTGTAATCTAAAAAATAACTTTAAACATTAAAAAGAAGAGATCCCCCACAACTCTGCTTCCATTCTTCTCAAGACAAAAAAGAGCCAGTGATCACCTTATGCCTATTAGGATAACTATTACACAAATAAAGAAAAACACTAAGTGGTGGTGAGGACAAGGATGTGGAGACACGGGAACCCTTGTGCACTGTTAGCGAAAATGTAAAATGGTACAACCACTATGAGAAGCAGCATGGAAGTCCTCCAAAAATTAAAAACAAAGCAACTGTATTATCCAGCAATTCCACTTCTTGGTATACACCTCAGAATTGGAAGCAGGGTCTCAAAGTGAGGTTTGCACATCCGCTTTTGCATGCGGTGCGATCCACACAGCTAAGAGGTGGCAGCCACCCAGATGTCCACTGACAGATGGATGGATGAGCAGAATGTGGTACCTGCATAAGATGAAATAGTCTGCCCCTAAAAAGGAAAGAAATACTGTCACATACAACATGGATAAACCTCGAGGACAGAATGCTAAGTGAAAGAAGCCAGACACACCAAAAAAACCCTGTATGATCCCACTTAGGAGATATGTAAAGTAGTCAAAGTCAAGAAACTGAAAGCAGTATGGTGGTTGCAAGGGGCTAGAGGCAGGGGAAGAGTCGTTTAATGGGTACAGAGTTTCAGTTTTACAAGATTCAGTAGTTCTGAAGATCGTCTTCACAACAATGAGAATATTAAAACACTCCTGAACCATACACTTATACATGGTTACGGTGGTAAATTTTATATTATGTGTTTTCACCACAATAGAAAAAGGGCACTCAGTTTCATGTCTAAATATTACCTGCTGGGTTCTGATGTTTCGTGCACTCACACAAACCTGCTGATTTGGTCCATTCAATAACACGTCATTGAATCAATGTAAAATGAATAGGTGAAGCTGTTTTTGCACGGAGTTAAAAATCTCCATGTAGACAAGACCTCAGTCAAGTGAAGGTTATTTGTACAGCTAATGCAATATATGAACATAAAAAGATTATTAATAGTATTCCTATGGTTAGAACTCTGCCCAACAGTGGGATAAGAAGTACTGCGTGGGCAGGGCAGGTGGGAGCAGGAATACGGGCTGTTAGGTAGGTGGTTTGAGAGTCACTGTCCAGAAAAGGGAACGCAGACAACACCCGCATGAGGGGGAACACACTGAGGAAAGTGGGTGGAGCCCAAGGAAGACAGTGGATGACAAGGACTGAGTCTCTTTCGACCTCCCACACTAAGCCGAGTGGTCATATTTGATAGTCTCCTAAAACCACAAACTCTTTTTCAGAGCATTAAGCTCAGTGACAATTGTCAGTACTCAACCTGAACCCACTATTCAAATTACAGTCTTGCCAGAGAGAGAAGAGGGAGGTCCACCTTGTTCATCGCATCGCAGAGGATTTAAGGCAACTCAAATGCAGAGTTCTCCAGGGTCAGCCAGCACAGCTGGTAACTCTACCACCGGTGCCCTCCGCCCAGCCCACAGGCTGCCATGGCAGTCATGGGAACTGAGCCCCCTTCACCATTTGAAGGTCATTTAGATTTCCATTTGGGAGACTGAAGTACAGAGAGGGGGTAAAGAAAGAAGTAGAAATTATTGATTTGCTTTTTTTTTCTTGTTGGTATTTCTTTTAACCATTTAACAACTGCCCTGGAAGAAAGGAGGAGACTAACCAAAAAAGTTGCACACATTTGTGGAGACAAGCAATCATGACAGAAGAATTTTTAGAAGAATTTTTTAGAAGAATTTTTAGAAGAATTTTAGAAGAACTCTATTTAGAAGAATTTTTTAATTTAGTTTCATGATCTTCACATCTTTCATAAAAATTTGAACACTGCTTAAGATTCATGGATTGGACAATTTTATGTTGTTTTAAGTTTTCTGAGTAGGATGTAGGGAATTATACTTTAAAAACTAGAAGGGGACTAATCTCTCAAATACCATCATTAAAAAAATATGACTATCCCATATAACTTCAACAAGCCTTAGTATGCTTTCTTCTCTAATGCACCACCAGAAAAAGAACATACCAGATGTAAAGAATTAAAACTAAAAAATAATTTGCCTAACTCTGAATTCTATCTTTACTACTTCTTTGCTATGTGATCTTATGAAAATTATTTAAGCTCTCTATGCCTTCATTTTCTCTTCCATGAAATGGGTACAATGACATCTACCTCATGGTGTTGTTGTGAGAAGTAAATGAATCCACATATGTAAATGCCTGGATCAGTGCTTGGTACACAGCAAGTGCTATGTAAATGTTAACTCTTATTTTCTCACACTCACTGGATTGGTGAAGACTGGTTTGGTTTGAATCTTAGTACTTAAACAACAGCATGACCTAACCTCCGTATACCAAGTTTGCTCATCCAAAAAATGTCAAAAACCTTTGTATCTCTGTCACAGAGTTTGGTGAGCGTAAAGGAGGTGATCTGTAGTATAAACCATTCTGCCTAGTGCCTGGTACATGGTATCTGCTTCTTTTGAGTTTTCATTCATCCCGTTAACAGATTTTTTTGCAGACATTTCACTTAAAGCATTGGGCAAAAAACTCTAAGACTCAGTCTCTTGTTCTCAGAGGGCTTATACCCTTTTACTAAATTAAAACACATGTATATTTATGGCGTGGGGGAAGTGCCAATGAGTGGGCAGCAGAGATAGCGCACAGTCAGAGTGCCAAGGAAGGGAACTCAGGAAAAGACTTCTTGGAGGGAACCACAGCTCAACTGCGCTTTAAAGAATGGGCAGAGCTTTGAGCGATAGGTATGGTGGGCGGACAACAGCCTTATTTTACTGGTGAGGAAACTGAGTCAGAGAGTGGCAACCACTAGCTGCAGGGGGTGGGGCCGGACCTGAATCCAGGCAGTCTGGCTCAGAGCCCATACGCTCCTCCTCCTGCTTCCTGCTGCGTCCTCCAAGAGTTGTCTCTTCTTCCTCTTTTGGAATAAGATGTAGGAAACAGATTTTTTTAACATTAAATGATTCAGATTAAACCAGGGAAAACTTCCTGGGCCAGTCAACACTCTCGTTCCCACGGTTGCAAGTCCTCTAGCTGGTCTTTCGTTGCCTGACGGGGACATGGGCCTCCACCACACCCCCACCCTGGGAAGGACCATGGGGTTGAACAAAAAAGCACACTGCATTCAGGGGACGAGAGACCTACGGGTTTGCTGCTTTCATCTTAGCATTATCTCTCCACTCCAGATATTTTTGGAGCAGCTGTCTTGTGGAGAGGGTACATACTCTCAAGAGAGCAGCAAGGTGACAGACAGGACATCACAACTCTGAGTGACCTTAGTAGGTTACAATCCTCTTCAGTTTTCCCTCCCAGAGCGGGAATGGTAATATTTAACCAAGACCCAGCTTTATTAGTGCTTATGTTTATCTCAGGTAGGCACTAAAACCTTTAAGGAAAAACAATCTTTGGGCAAATTATGTGGCATCTCTGAGATTGCCTGAATTTTTTCCTATACAGTGGAGTGCTCTCTCTCTGAAGATTAAAAAAAAAAAAAAAAAAAAAAGGACTTAACACCACATAGATGTCTGTTAGACTGAAAATTATTTAACATCATTAAATCATCTACCGCACAGTAAATGCTTCAGAAATGCTAATTCCCCCAACCACTCTCAGATTCACACCTCCCCTCTTCACTCTCCCAGCCTTATAAGGGCTGAGCACACGACCTAACAGAATAAACTTAGCCCAACCGGATGTGTGGCCTTGTCGTGGTCCGCCATCTCTCTCTCGCCCCACAATTGTATATATAACTCACTGAAAAAAAAATGCTTTTGAACAAAAAATCTACCCTTAGCTTATCTATTTCCTCTGTGTCACTCCCTTTTCTATTCAGCCTCACATTTAAGAGATAAAATGTACTTCATAATATGCCTTCAAATATGATTTTCTTCCTTCCATCTTCTCTATGGGCACAGATCCCAGAAAAAGTCTTCAAACCTCATAAATATCAGTGACTTTATTAAGAGTTTAGTTCTGGCTAGTCTTTCTCTGTCCCCAAAGGTCTAACTGCTGCAAGTTTTTCCTCCAAAATATTCTAAAGCAGATTGACAGTGGGAAAACAAATAAACCTCCACAGGCAAGTTGTAAATCTTATCACTGTCTAAGACAGAGGTATCAAACTCATTTTCACCAGGGGCCATGTCAGCCTCATGGTTCCCTTTCCAAGGGCTGAAATAATTTTAGGACTGTACAAATGTAACTACTCCTTAACTGTTAAGGAGTTAAAATTACATTTGGCTCTTGGAAGGCAACCATGAGGCTGACATGGCCCCTGGTGAAAATGAGTTTGATACCTCTGGTCTAAGGCATTATCTATATGACTTGCCACACTTGATAAAGATGCAGCTTTACAAAATAACACATGTGATAAGGAAATGGTAATTATATGGCACGAAGCAGCTGCTAGCTAATACTATGGTGGCAATCACTTTGCAAATACTATATCAAGTTAACAGGTTGTACTGTTATGTCAGTTTTATCTCAAAGCTGGAAAAAGAAATAATACATATGGCTCAACGGACACAATCACGTACTTTGAATTACTTTAAGACAACAAACTTCATTTTCTAATTTGTGTGAGATTGTGATTTGCTTCATTGTTTTTCTTTTGTATTTTTATATTTTCTTAAATCCCTGAACCTCCCTTTTTTTTTTTTTTTTTTACGAGTCACCAAATCCCTCCCAGGCTTCTAGCCCACCCTCCCATCCTGCTAACAACACAACTTCACAGCCTCCTGTTGCTGTCCCGACAGGGGTCCAGCCTCTGGAGGAAGCTGCCAAGTAATGCACATGGGCTCCTGGCTCGGGTCCAGCACATAATGGACATTCAATAAACATTCCAAATTAGTTGAACCACATCTTATTCATCTCTCAAATATCACAGAGAGCCTAAAGTATTACCAGGTGTCTATGCCAGACTTCATACATCCTTAGTGAACTGTTAACTTCCTTTAGACAAGCATGACACCTTACATGGAAGATCATGTACAGTGAAAACTTCCCTGCATATTCAATTAAGTGAGAATTAAATTGAACCTCCCATGCAATGAAAACTTGGTGGGGCTGAACAAGTCACCACTCATGAGAAATGGGTAGCTGGCCCATTAATGTTAACTCTTATAGTGAAAAGATCAAGGAAGGATTCACTTTAAGTGTGGAAGTGAAATTTTCCTTACTTTCATAAAGGCGGTTTTCATTATATACAAATTCTACCTAGTTGCAAAAAGCTTTCATTTTGTGAACATTGCACTATGTAAGACTAAGCAATGTGGGACTCCACCAGCAATGTGAAAACATGACCTAGATTTAAAGTGGCAATTACCTCTATTTTAGATCTGTGGTTCCTAACTGGGGGCAATTTCATACACAGAAGACATGGGGTGATATCTGGAGAATTTTCAATTATCACAACTTAGGGCAGGGGGCAGTTTCACCTGGCAGGTTGGGGTTGAGGCCAGGGATGCTGCCGAACATCCCACAATGCACAAGACAGTCCTCCGAAACAAAGATTTATCCACCCCAAAACATCAACAGCGCTGAAGCTTACAAACCCTGTTCTACCGAAGCTCTGTCACTTACGTGTGTGACCTTGACCAAATGACTTAACTGTGATGGTTGGGCATGGAATTTCTTCCTCTTCAGCTTGTCAGTGTTGTAAAGACCCAATATAATACTTTAAAAGTATTTAATAAACTGTAAGGAACTACATAAATACGTTGTTAATATTAAAGCGTATTTAAGAAAGCATGAAAGTCAAGTTGCTGAGTCTTAGGTAGCCTCAGCCAGCCAGTGCATCTCAAAATGAGCAGGCCTGAGAGGCCAGGCCAATGACAGAGCCAATGCACACACAGCCCCCAAGCAAGAAGACTCCCAGGTCCCCCTCAGAGCAGGCCATAACCCCCAAGACCACTGTAGAACATGGGTGGTCCCTCGGAAAGCCTTGAGGAGCTGCCTAGGAGAGACACCAGGGAAGGGTGCCTGGCTCCCTCCCCTGTTGGCCTCCATGAAACACCGACACAGAGGCCAGTCTAGCTGACCCCATGGTGTACGTTCAACTGGAGCCAACCAACAAAGCAAAAATGTCCTTCCAGTCGCGTGAAAGTTCCTTAAACACAGAAGCATTATTTATAGACTGAAAATAACTTGTCGAAAGACATTGTACCAAAACATGTTGACCTAATCCCTGGCATGAGTGCCTAGAAATTAGGAATCAGTGACAAATGTAAGCCCAGATGAAACTCCTATGAAAACAAGGGCAAAGTAGCTCAGAAAAGCGGTTAATATCAAAACATAAGGTCAGTTCTTTTCCAGCTGACGAGAACTCTGGTAGAAAGGCAGCCCATAAATATTTTTCCTTCCCATACGATCCTTGAAGAAAGTAAAATTCATGTTCTAGAACTGTCTCCGCAAATCATAAACTTACTTGATGGAAAATAAAAAGTGCTTAGGCACACCTGAAAGTTCAAACCATATGTTTAATTTATGGCAGATTCCTGAACTTTAGAATATTTAGTAGCATGCCCCAAAGCCAATATACTAGAATAAAATTCTAAGATTTTTCTTTGAGCTTTGGCATTACTATTAGTTCAGTCAACCTGCACTAATAATCTATAATTTAATAATGCACAGAGTAAATCTCACAGTTAGACTTGTAAAACAGATGTTAACATGAGAGGAGGAATTAAGATATGTAGATTCAAAATTTAAAGAACTTGACATGGGAATAAAAAATCCTAGGTGTGTGTCACTTTAGTCATCTTTGGTGGAAAGTCCAGAGTAAAGGCAAGTTTTTCTAATTTGGATGGCCATACATTTTTTAAGGCATGAGGTACCATTATTTTCCAAATCACAAGAAACAGAAATGACAGTGATTGCAATATGCTACTATTGGCTCTGGGTTTCTAAAACTTTTTATTAAGAGTTCTGAAAATAAAGAAATATTGACTCTTCCTACATTCTCTGTCTGAAAACACACTAGACCCTAACTTTATTTAAATGTGCTTATTTCATTCACCTTAAGCAATCCTTGGATTGGGAGCTACAAGCAAACATCAGCCGTTGACAGGTTCTTCTCAAGTATCCAAGTACAAAGCATTTTGCTGAGAGCTCCCAATAATACTGAATGTAAACTAATTCAAAAATTTAAATTTAAAAAATAAAAATCATTACAGGGATGAGGAAAAACATCATATCCCACAAAATTCCTGCCTTTTGTTACTATTGTTATTAATGGAATGTTCACATTTTTCAGCTTTGTTGGGGAAATAGAGAACATGGAAGATATGATAATACAAAGATATTAATAAAAATTCAATATGCCATCATAAGAGATTTTATAAAGCAGAATATGACTACCTGCTCTGTACATAGGATAACTGTTATTATAATGTAAAGTCAGAGAAATTACTGTGAAGAGGAAAGGCCTAAGAAAGCATCTGTAAAGGGGAAAAAAGACTCAATTTTTTCTTCCTAAGTAGGGAAACAATTCTTTCCTACTGTGTTTCTCTTCCATGAATGTCCTTTACTACTTATTATAAAACACTCACTCCTGGTCAGCAGAAATGTGGAGGGTTTTTCCCACACCAACAGCAGTTCCGTGTGACACCAGCTGGGTGTCCTACAATTTTTAACTCAGTTCTGACAATATCTGCCCATATAGCATCAGATCCTACAGATTAAGAGCTCAGTCCCGCATGACTGCAAATCCCCTGCCCCCAACCAAATACATACTTCAATTACTCACCTGTGCTTCTGACCAGCCATTACAGACTGAAGGTTCCAGTGACCCTTTTTGGGGTTTGATAAATTTGCTAGAGCAGCTCACAGAGCTTGGGAGTTCTGTGGCAGGAACTGGTGGTAGACAGTAATACATATTTTCTATTACCTTACGGCATCACAGAGAGAGGAATTGGAATCATGTTTTCAAAGATGAATAGGATTGTGATAAGCAGAATAAAAGGGAGAAGATATTTTATTGTGCCAATCAAAATAGAAAGGTGAAAAAAATCCAGGAGACAGGGGATTGAACAGTTGTACTAGACCAGGGGTTAAAGGTAAGCCACTGGAGGGAAGATTGAAAATGAGCATATTGTAAAGGGCCTGGAAGGTACATTTCAACTTGGACTGTTCTTTGCTAAAAGAAAGGAATCAAGGGAGGGAGGAAGAAACTACTCCTTGATGTCCCAGTCCTAACAGGCCAATGCCAAAATCAAAATATTTTCAACAAGACTTATTTAATAGTAAAACACACACAGTACCTCAGAAAAGAGAAAGCCAAGAGTTAGAGGGACTAAGGCCAAACTGGAACAACTTCCAGATCCCTCCAAAGTTCATTTCCTTTAGCTATATGAAGCTGTGTATACGGTTTAGGAAGAATGACATACCAATTTTGACTCACCTACTAAAAGATAGTTCGCATAAACATAACTACCAATTATTTAAGTACCTTTTCTGCAAAACAACCAACACTGTTAAAAATTAATCTTTCTTTGGTGGATTCTACCACTCCAGTTAAAATGTTGCTCAATGACAACCAAGGACCATAGGCTATCACAAAGACTTGATATGATTATGTAACCTTATAATGGCTAAATGACAGGAATACTGTTCAAATTATGAAGTTCAACAGTCCTACTCTTTCTACACATCTGGAATACAGTGCTAAATTCCAGCAATCATATTTTAGAAAGGCATTGATTAATATATCAAAATTGTCCAGAGAGACCCTATCAAGTTGGTAAAGAATCTGGGTATAAAGCAAATCAAAGAACAATTGGATAAACGTATGAAAGATCAGACAACTACAGATAACCATTTGAGACTAGTCTAGATGTCCCCAGGTTCTAGTGAGCTTTCCATCACTAGAAGTACTCAATCAAAAGCCAAACTAGTTTGTCTAGGAGACTATGAGCATGATTCTTAAGTTTTGTGAGAAATCTAGGATTTCCTACAGCTCTCATATCCACAACCTAGGATTCTCTCTTCTCCTGAGAATTGTTTACAAAGAACTGATACCAACTGGAACTGGCCTAAACAAAAGGGAAATTTTATTGGAAGGACCTATGGGTTGTCTCGCAGAGCCCAACGGGCAAGAGAAGGGTTGGGTCCCAGGAAAGGCTGAAAGCAGAAACAGAAGGTGATTAGGAACCGATCTTTGTGTTTATCAATCTTTCGGTCTTCCCCTTTCTCCTCCTTTCTACCCCCTCCAACCTTTTCCCATCTCGCCCCTCTCTCTTCCCTATATCCACACCTCCCTATAAATTACCACATCATAGTAGTTTTCCCCCTGGTTTCAAATACAGATCCCTTCCATCAAACTAGTTATAAAAATCAATAGACACTGGAAAGTAAGTAGACTCCCAGTCACTAACTGTTGGTAACTGCATACAATAATATCTCCCAGAGTGAAGCTATTCAGATTTGTAGGCTTTCATTTGACTTTGGTGGGTTGCAAAAACAAAGGTGCTGTCAGTAATACAGTGTCACCCTTTCAGCCACCTGGTGTAATCAGGCTGAGAGAAAAATATAATTTTTTGTCCAAATCTCTCTCAAAATATTAATGTAATAATGGGTCTTTACCATTACATAACCCATTCATTTGGCCCCCAATGCATAGGCACACGCTCCTCTTTTCTATTTATACCCAACCTTTCCCATTTTGGAAAGGACATCAGGTTCACCACAGTGGTGAGTTAGATGCTGCAGCAGGACTAGTCCAGCAAGTGCCTCCCCCTCAGTTCACTCCTGTTCAGGGAGGGTGAATTACACAGGTGCAGAATTGAGGGGGGCTATCTTTACCACCCAGCAATATGGCTGATGGCTTGTTAATTTCATTTTGTCAGATGCGTTGGGAGCCTCCTGTCCAATCAGGCCCTCGGGTGGTCTGACATTGAGGTTAAAAACAGTTTTACTTTCTTGCTGAGGAATCACTGTTTACAGCCCTTGTGGTCATATCCCTGGCCCTAGGACCACAACATCAGATAGGGAAATGAAGAAAATTACAGTGACATGAGGATGAAAAATATCGCGACACCTTCCCCATGCCCTCTCTTCCCCAGATCCAGAGAAACAGCTCTACTTGGCGGGAGCACTCCTTTAGCCCCACTCATGTTCCTGTTGAGTGTGAGCCACACCCCTGAAGGCATGTAAGCCAGCCCTTCATACCTCTACCTCCCCCATTTGAGATAACCAATGTTTTCTCTGCCCACTCCAATTCTCTGTCACCCTAGTACTGAGAGCATGTCTCTCTGCTCATTGTCAAACGTTACAGGTTGTAAATAAAGTGTGTTTTTTGGCCATCCACATTAGTGCCCTGTATTCTGTTCACGCCTTTCACAATTCTCTGAGCATTTGCATCTACCATCAGGTTAGCTAAGCCCAGTCCAGGTCCCGTTTGTGGCCACTAAGAGGTAGGAGCCTCAGCCTCACTTGCCATCTATGTTCAGGGTCTTCCCATGAGGGAATCTGCCACATGGCCATCTGCCATCTCTAACTCTTGCTGGCAGACAGAACCATTCTTACTGAAATCTTGTGCCTCTGAGGATGTGAGAGGACTGTGTACAGTCGGCTCATCTCTGCCTTTGCTGCAGTGCCCCCATGTCCACTCGTTTTATAGCCCCAGGTAGAAACTCAAGGGAGCCCACTGGGATGGCTGCTTGTCAACTCCAACCACCTTCCAAACCTGGAACAAAGTTCTGATGGACACCAACATGCCCCACTTTAATGCACTTTTTCAAACTGCCATAGGGCTGGGCCCCATATGGGCACCTTTAGCAGCGCAGGTTTCCATCGTACAGTGTAGCCATACGGACCATTAGCCAAGGCTACCAGCCACTGCCCATGACTCAGCGAAAACCTAAACACTGGGGCTTTCACCACTGTCAACTCTTCCATCACTGTCACAGTAACAGCATCTGACTCACCTCAGATGAGGTGATCCATTTTTACCTTCTCCCACCAGGCTTTCCATACACTGGTCTTAACACAGTGGCTTCCCAAACAGGACATTGTCCATTCACCTTGGCATTGTCACCCGCAAACCAATCAGCACTTCACTGGTGGGTTGGGAGTGGTTTACTGGGCACTGTCCTGCTGACAGCGGAATCCAGCGTCTTCTTACACAGTTCCAGAGTCGGTCTGCATGGGGAGGGGAACCTGCCTCTCCTGGGTGTCTTCCTTGCACTTCCCAAGCACCATGCTCCCAGAAAAACCATTTCCATTTTAGTTTGAAACTCTCCTGAGCACTCTCATCACTGTTCGCTGCTTCAATTCTCTCATGTAAAGTCCCAGTGATCGTCACTGACAGGCGCTCACACGCTATGACATGATCCCCTTCTCTGTCCCACAAAGGCCTCAGGGCACTGACTGTCTGTCCCCACCAGCACTCGGTTTCTACATTACACTGTGTGGGCCCAGGCAATCTTACTGGTTCTCATTAGCACGACCAATTAATATCACTTGAAGGATGGATTTGCATGCCTTCAGTTTCACAACACCAAGTAGAAAACTTTTCCAATCTGATCTAATTTCTATCCCTTAATACAATCGGGTACTATAGGTGCAATCATTTCACTTAATACCTGTTTGAAACATATCAATTCTTCTACAAACTCTTACCTTAACCCCATCAACTCTTACATTCCTAGCTGTAGCCTCTATTTGGACTTAACAGTGTTTTAGTTTCACAATTTAAGGGAACCCCATATCACGCCAAAGGAATTCCCTTTGTTCCAATGATGTGATTGGTTCTATGGGCAACCAGCCCCCATCCTTAGGTGCTTTCCAGAAGTCCTCTCATTAACGTAACAAGAGATACCATTTTTTAGGCTCAGGACTGAGAGTCCTGGTAGCTGTGAGACAGAATTGTGGATGAAGACCAAATATGTATGAGTAATATATTTTGGTCATCTGAATGATAAAAATTACATTTCTTATAAATCATAATAGCGCACTGATAAAAGGAACCACTTTCATAAAGTCACATTGCTTAGATTTGCTTAGGAGAAATTTTATCCACACACAAAGCTGAACACAACCTTGAACAAGAGAAGTAGGTAGGGCACATTTCTAAAAACAGGGTCTCCTCTGAAACCTGCCTAGCCAAAAAGAAAAACAAGGTAGAGAAAAGAACCAGCCCACATGAAGAAAAGTGGTCAAAGGCCTTTTGGTTTTTTGCCTGAGATGCTGAAAAGGGACAAATAGTAAAGAGAAGCTACCCAGAGGAGGAGGGACAGAGCATAGGGAGCAAAGGGAGAATTACTGAGGGACCGTTAGGGACAGGGCATCAGTTCATTACTTTGACTGTATTAGAACTACTCTTCCGAGTGAGGAAAAGCCCACCTGAGACAACTGGAAGGCCCAGCACACTGATTTCAGGTACAGTTCGGAGCAGGTTCAAGTGCTATGGCCAGGACACAACTTCCTTCCATCTTCCTGCCTTTTCTGCACTAGTTCTATCTTCAAATAGGCTTTTACCCTGGCACTGCAAGAGATTGCAGCATTTCTAGCCTACATCCTCTCAATTTCAAGTTTAGTAGAAAAGAGTGTTTGAATAAATGCAGAAAGAAGTATCCCAAAACTGAGTCTCATTAGCTCTGATTGGCCTGACCTGGATCAGATGTCCACCTCTAATTCAACCACTGTGGCAAGAGGAACAGTATGTTTTCCTTGGCCGATGCCTACCTAGGTCCCCTGGCTCCATTCCTAAAATCAAGTATGGGGCCCACTTGTCTTGAAACACATCACTAAGAACTGGGGACTATCATCAAAGGTATATTTTTCATAAGGGAAATAGATGCTAATGGCAAAAACAACTAGCATGCACCCCATTTCTCAACTAAGCTAAAGTGTAGCTTTTATCCTAGCTGGCCAAGTATATGCTCTGATCCTGAATTTTCAGAATCCCTCAAGACATCACAAAGTGGTATCAATTTGGGAAACAAACATGAATTAAAACCTGGCTCCAATTTATTTTTGCATAGGATTTAAACCATTACTGTAAAAAGAAAAATGCCAAGTTAATTAACCTCACTAATCCCGAATTTCTTATTTCTAATATAATGATGATATCTGCCTCATAGAATTATAAGAAGGACTTAGGTAATACATGCAAATTACTCAGCTCAATAACCAACCCAGTGAACCCCAAACAAACATAGCTGTGATGACAAAAAATCATGATGGTAATGGTGACATTTAGAGTTGCACTAGTGCCAGAAGAACTAGTTATTAACCTGCTTCTCTGTTTCATTACGCTCAGCACACTTGGAATGAGGCAGAGGTACCCTGAAGAAGGTACGGTGGCCAACCTAATTTGCACATTCTGCCTTGCTTTGATCTACAACCTCATTTACGTGAGGCTAAGATCAATTCCACTAACCTTACGCTTTCTATAACATACCTTACAGATGTCAGAGAAAGCATAAAAGCACATTAGTCTCTCTCCCACAGAACTGAAGATTTCCACTAGTTCTACCCTGGAAAGTCAGAACTTCATTACTGTAAAAGGAAAAATGCCAAAGCTTTTTGGAAAGCTGGCCGAACACTGAGAAGCCCTGTTTATTTCAAACAAGCACGTACTGCCTCTGCGTCACACATTTCGCATCTACGATTTTAACATCTTCTACAAGATCCCCTTTTCTTGGACAACAGAAACATCAGTTTATCGCCACATATTGGGGAGGCCTAATAAAGCTGCTGCATCAACAGAAACAGGCAAATTCTTTCATTGTCTCCCAGCACCTTCCCAAATTCCATGGAAATGGAGCCTCTGCCCTTCACACATGGAAAGCCCCCAGGTATGTTTCTCCTTAGAACGTGCTGCTGAACTTCAGGCTCTCAGTGACCTGGGAAGGACTTGCTCAGACCATTAGATGAAAGGCACTATTTCCCCCTGCATGTTTTAATAGCTCTATATTTCTCATGTGTCCTCTATGTCCTTCCTTTGCCCTCCAGCATCACTAGCAAATCCTCAGAAGGCCTCTTGGCAAGGTCCACGATTCAGCTTGGCTTCACCCAATGTTATTTTACCTTAGCAAATAAATAATAGCTGATTATGGTTACTCTTGTCAATCAGCGAGCATCCTTTTATACCAGAGGAGTTTTATCATTTTGATTGTAACCTGAAATATTCTTAGTGTATGCTTTTTTAGTATTGCAAAAAGGTCATGTAAGAATTTTTTTTAAACAACTTGATTCCATTAACCAATTCTTTAAACTCTGATTTCCTAACATCACCTATCAGTAGGCAGACTGGTCACCCGCAGAGCCCTCAAATAACATTAATTGCATTCTTTAGATTTATTTTAGGAAATGTTAGGGGGCAAGGTGAATTGTATACACTGAAAAGTGTAAACTCAGAAGGAAACTAAGTATGATGATTCCTTGACAGCATTGAAGGTACTTTTTCTTCCTCATTGTGCTCGGCAGGTATGAGGGCCTCACAGGCGAAAATTCAAAACAAAACAAAACAAAATCAGACTCTAATGGAAATTCATCGTGTGTTGTCATGAGATAGCTAAACCCAGCACATTTTATTTGATGCGGACATCCGCTAGCAGTGTCTGCATCATTATGGATGAAATAAAACATACACACGGGCTATCGAGTCTGGTGGAGGAAAAAGGACATCACGGCTTTTCTCTCCAGGGGAGCAAAAGCCACAGCGCCCACCCTGACAGGCCTTTATTTTATTTCTGCTCACATTACAAGATGGTCCTCACTCACTATGCACAGGTTCACTACAGGTGGTTACCTTTTACAGACAACAAAGGAGCCAGTACCGCTAATCACATCACGGAAGATGGATATTAGCAAGTGAAAAGGCAAAAGTGGCTGAGCCGGTTACACCGGTCCCTGCAAGGTTTAGCATGGATTTTAGGAAGTTACAATAAGCACTTGGCTATCCCAAACCAGGGTCGGGGAGTTTCATCAAAAAGCAAGACTCAAAGCAGCCTAGGTATACTGCAAGTCTGATTACCCACGAGAGAACCTATCTGTGGGCGTGGGTCCTGCGCATCTCCAAGTGGAAGCTGGGCCCACGCCACACAGAAGGGTCTGCCACATCTCCTCCGCCCCTTTTGTTTTAATAGAACCGCTATGATGCCACATAGCTTGCTGCTTGCTGGTCTCCCACACAACCCGGGGAAAATAATTTGCAAATACATCAAAGTACATAGAGCATTATTATAATCAGTAAGCAACGAGTGGTTCCAAAGACCCACATTCTCAGATTAATCCCAATCAATCACTGTCAGGCAGGTCAAATAGATAACATTCAAAGACAAAAGACAAAGGGGGATCCAAGGGCTGCTAGGACCCAAACTTGTAAGTTCAGTCCATTGAAACAGTTTTTAGGGTTCAACCATTGAACATTAATGGGGCATCGAGGGGTTGTTGCTCTCTGCAGGAGGCGCCTGAGCCTCAGCCCCTGTCACTGGGGCAGGCCCCATCCTCCTCTGTTGGCAGACCCAGGCCTGTGAGTGACAGTGTGAGTGTCCGTTTTCCTTCTGGTTGTTCAGGATCAGCTGGGCCATCTGGTCTGTCTGTCGATTGGTTCTCAGCTCCAGGTAGCAGAGCTTGGCATCTATTCCACTCACGACAAGGCTTTACTCTTTTGGCTGGCAGCCAGACAGGACCTTTAGGGATGGAAACACACACACCCTCTTCCCCAAGTTAAGAGATCTACAGGGCCTTGCCAGGAGCCATCTCCCAGCGAATCTCTGTATAAAACCTGAGGATAAGATGACTTTGGCTCCTTCTTCTGAAAATGTTTCTCAATTGGAGTACAAAGCAACTCACCACAATTTAGAAAATTATAGGTAAGCAGGACTAACATAATCAAATTTTGGGGGGAAAGACTCATGACTTCCCCCTTTTTGTGTTTTTTAAGAAGATTTTTTTTTTAATATAACGAGCTCAATCTACAATTTTCTTACTGGTTGGACTGTAAGATAGTCCTGCTTTATGTTGGATATTCCAATGCTGAAGAAAAACCTGAGTAGAATGGGCAAGGTGTCCAGGGCCATTATCAGTTTTAATTTGCTGAGGCTGTCCTAAATGACTAAAGGCCTCAAGCCAATGGGCTTGTATATTTTGAGCAGGTTCTCCTGTAGATGGAGGTGCCTTGCTAAGGGCTTGGCAATCAGGACATTCTTTAATAATTTGCTTAGCTTGGAAAGACAGGCCCCTTGCTGTTTCTGCAAGCTGCAATGCATTCACAGTTTTCAAGGAAAGTGGGAAAGATGGCGGGGGGTGCTCTGAAAAAATACGTTTTAGCCAAAAAAATGGTTGCGCGCCAAGGGCCTTCTGTGACTTGAATGATTAACGGTTCCCTTTGGGAGAATAGCCAGTTCTTCCCCAAGGAAACGATCAGTGTTTACAGGTACTGAGTTAAAAAAAAAAAAGGTACTTTGTCTTCGTAGAAAAGGGCTAGTTTTACACAGAAGACAATATACCTATATTTCATTTTTACAATAAAGGTCACGGCTCTGGCATAAACAAGGAGGATTCTTAACATTTTTTAACACGTGGCACCCCCTATCCCACTGATAGCATGCTTTAGATTAACAAATTTATGAACACATTCACAACTCTCAGAAACAGTTTTTTCTCTACTGGCAAATACATTTCTTCTTCTTCTTTTTTTTTTTTCTTTTTTTTAATGATCGCAAGTGCGCGGGTGTGTCCAGGTGCGGGGAAGGTCTCCCCCAGCGTGCACCCGACCGGGGAGAAAAAGAGGCTAGGGAAACCAATCTCTTCTCTGCACAACTGCTTGGCCCGGCAAAGAGACCCATGCAGCGGTGGGTGATGTCTCGGCATCCCACGGGACACCACAGGGGGCATGCGTCCCCGGACAGGGCACAAGGCACAAAACTCAGCCTCGGTGGGAGCCGCCCCCAACAGGGGGCGAGCGGGGCGGGGTTGGGGGGGGGGGATGGGGCACAGAACCCCATGCCGCCCCAGACCTCCTGCGTTGGGAGGCTAACTGCAGCTGGTGCGAATCGCGAGAGAAGGGCCTAGCTAGTGCGCGGTGGTCCCTTCCCTTCCATGCTTCCAAAATGTAAAGATCCCGTATCTGGGAGGCAATCAGCAGCCCCAAGATGCTGATGAACCTAAAACATTGCTCTAGTTTTAGAGAGCCTGTTCCCCATGGTTGAGGAAACACAAAAAACCTTCAAAGAAATTTTTAACAAATAAAAGAACCTTTTTCTGAAATTCCTCCCGCCGCCAACATGGCGATTACAAAACCAGTCTCGATTTTGCTTTCTCTCCACATGCACCTTTAAATCCTTATGCCAGCGGATGGAGGGAAAAGCAAAACTAAATGGGCCGTGAGACACGGCTTCAAAGAAAGAATTTGCTGAGACGCCTGTAAACTGTCCTGTAACTAGCTGATGTTTTTAAAGCTGATTAAAGGGAAAATCTTTGCTCTTTCTCCCAAGCCTAGACCTTAGTTGAGGTCGCCTCCCAGCAAAAGCCTGGGAAAGGGAACAAAGCTTCTGCTTACTAAAGAAGGTAGAGCTGCAAAGCAGTCGCAAGAGAGCGACCTAGGAAGAAAATTCTATTCTCCTCTGAATCCAACACACCCTACGACATTCCCGAAAAGCACTCAGGGTCAACAGCCCTTACCTGGGCTGATGCGTGCGTACTCCCACCAAGTTGGTGTGTTGTCCATAACCACGATGGCTCGTGGCCTCTGGGTCCCTGTCCCCCACCTGATGCAGACACCAGCTAGCAGTGTCTGCGTCATTATGGATGAAATAAAACATACACACAGACTACTGAGTCTGGTGGAGGAAAAACGACAGCTTGGCTTTTCACTCAAGGAGAACAAAAAACCACGGCCTCCGCCATGACTGGCCTTTATTTTATTTCTCCCCACATTACAAGATAGTCCTCACTCACTATGCCCAAGTTACAACAAAGGAGTCAATGCCCCTCATTACATCACAGAAGGATATTAGCAAATGAAAAGGCAAAAGTGGTTACACTGGTCCCTGCAAGGTTTAGCACTTGCAGGGTGAAGGAGTTTTAGCAAAAAGCAAGACTCAAAGCAGCCTAGGTATACTGCAAATCTGATTACCCAGGAGAGAACCTATCTGTGGGCATGGGCCCTGTGCATCTCTGAGTGGGAGCCGGGCACACACCATGCAGAAGGGTCTGCCACAGATGGGGGTGCCTTGCTAAGGGCTTGGCAATCAGGACATTCTTTAATAATTTGCTTAGCTTGAAAGACAGGCCCCCTGCTGTTTCGGCAGGCTGCAATGCTTCAAAGTTTTCAAGGAAAGTGGGAAAGATGGGAGGGTGGGAAGGTCCTCTGAGAAAATGTGTTTCAGAAAAAAACGGTTGCGCACCAAGGGCCTTTTGTGACTCGATTGATTAACCGTTCCCTTCGGGACAATAGCCAGTTCTTCCCCAAGGAAATGATCAGTGTTTACAGGTACTGAGTTAAAAAATGGTACTTTGTCTTCCTCCTGACCTGCTTCCTGTGGCGTTTGTATCTCAGAGCCGCTGATAGCAAGATGTCTTCAGGAAATGCTAAGATTGGGCACCCTGCCCCCAACTTCAAAGCTACAGCTGTTATGCCAGATGGTCAGTTCAAAGATATCAGCCTCTCTGACTACAGAGGAAAATATGTGGTGTTCTTCTTTTACCCTCTTGACTTCACCTTTGCGTGCCCCACGGAGATCACTGCTTTCAGTGATAGGGCGGAAGAATTTAAGAAACTCAACTGCCAAATGACTGGTGCTTCTGTGGATTCTCACTTCTGTCACCTGGCATGGGTCAACACACCCAGGAAATAAGGAGGACTGGGATCCATGAACATTCCCTTGGTGTCAGACTCCAAGCACACCATTGCTCAGGACTATGGGATCTTAAAGGCTGATGAAGGCATTTCATTCAAGGGCCTCCTTATCATTGATGAAAAAGGATCCTTCACCAGATCACCGTAAACGACCTTCCTGTTGGCCGCTCTGTGGATGGGACGCTGAGACTAGTTCAGGCTTTCCAATACACACTGACAAACATGGGGAAGTGTGCCCAGCTGGCTGGAAACCTGGCAGTGATACCATCAAGCCTGATGTCCAGAAGAGCAAGGAATACTTCTCTAAGCAGAAGCGAGCAGTGGGCCATTATAGGGTCATGGCGGCAGCGTACAGCCATGAGAACAAAACCTTATTATTGTATTGTCACGCTTAAAATGCAAGATCTTAGATTTAGGCCAGATGTGGTCTGGGACAAAACAGGCCTTTCCTGCAGGGTTTGGGGAGGCCAGCCTTTCTTTTTCTGGAGGAAATGACCTGAACTTATGAAGCAGGTCAACTGACATGTACAGTAGTGGGGCATCACCATTTTTTGTGTAGTTTCTATTAAACTTGAACTGAGACCTTGGTGTTTATTTTAGAGGGCATTAGCCTTTGATTTACTCTTTGCTTTCTTTCGTTAAGGGACAGTGAGAAGTGAGAGCTGCTTCCGAATCAGGACATTATAGAGGGGAAATGCAAATAGGGAATGGAACTAAACCAGGATATTAACATTTTGTTTCACTATATTTGGGAAAAAAGCAGGACTCAAAGCAGCCTAGGTATACTATAAATCTGATTACACACGAGAGAACCTATCTGTGAGTGTGGGTCCTGCGCATCTCCTAGTGGGAGCTGGGCCCACGCCATGCAGAAGGGTCTGCCACATTTATTTTCTAGTAAATTAAAGAATTCTTGCATTCGATATTCACTTTGTTAGACTCATCTGTGTTGGGACTATAAGAATATAAATTTCTAATATTCTCTTTAGCATCGATAAAAACAACTTCAAGAAGAAAAAGTAAATTACCTTCCAGATGACACTGTACTGGATTGATGCGGCCAGAATAACAGAGCGTTTTCTGCCATGATCATCCGGAAAATAAAATCTTTCAGGTTAAATCTTG
Source organism: Glossophaga mutica (assembly GCA_039655065.1). Lineage (NCBI taxonomy): Eukaryota > Metazoa > Chordata > Mammalia > Chiroptera > Phyllostomidae > Glossophaga > Glossophaga mutica. The sequence goes on from CM077308.1 coordinate 145,788,660, forward strand.
TTACCCAATCGATCTGACAACACTAACACCCCATCCTTCAAACAGCTCGCCTCCCTGGAAGACATCTGCTTTTATGACATTAAGAAATGTTCTATTGAAAATCAAATCCTGTTTATGAGCCCTGTTTTTATTTCTCCCACTCCAATTTTACCTTTCTGCTTTCAAAAGGCAAAGATGCATTTTGACTTGAGATTTTATGTCATCTTCACTTCAGCCTTAGAGTCACTACACTTTTCCAGAACTTCTGATGAAAATGTTTGCTGGAATTTGAAGAAAACCAACGTGCTGGGAGATCAAACAAGGCTTATTCTATATCAGAGAACCTCCAGCCCTATCCCAACCCCAGTGCTGTTGGGGCCCCAGCAGAGGAGAGAGGATGGTGGTGAGGCTTCCTTCCCTTCATTCCTTCCTCCCCCACAACTACGCACTAGTAGCTTCCTTACCAGGACATTCTTGCTTGTGCCATCCTCATGGAGCTTACAGACAAGAACTGCTACCATCAAAATGCAGTGTGTCAGGTACCACAGTGGGATCACAGGGACAGTCACCTTCAGGTCCAGCTTTCTGGGTGCACAGTTTCTGTAGTCACACAGGACCACAAGTGCCGAAGAGCCCCAGGTGTGGTTTCATGCTATTGTTACCATCTTGAAATTCTTAACTTTTTAAAAAGGGGGCCTACATTCATATCACTCTGAACCCTGCAAGTTCTAGAGCCAGTCTTGGTCACACTTGTTGTCCAAGGCCCTTTCCCCTCTCAGGCTCAGTCTGGCATCTCAAAGCTCTCTTTTTCTGAAGCAGGTTCCAATGCCTCAGCATGCTGCCCCTTTCTCCTTAGTGCCACCACTGCATTCCTTATCCCTTGGGCTCATCACTCACCTAAACTGGCTGTAGAAGGATGCTTAATGCGTTGTTCCTCTGCTTTTTTAGAGGACACCAATGATGTAATTTTTCATTTCATAGTCTAGATAATCACTAAGGAGAAAGAATAAACATGGAAATGCTATAACGTTACTAACAAAGCAAATGGCAGACCACTTATACACCAGCCCAACTGCTTTAGTACTAGTGGTGGGACAAAATACACCCACCTCAGCAGGCCTGATCTGTAAAACTGGAAAGAATAGAAACTCCTTGGGTGATTGGCCTTTCTGCAGCCCATTGAACTGATGGCATCTGTTTCTCCAGGGCCCTACCTGCCAACAAATTGAATCTTTGAAGGATTTTCCCAGAGGGCGAGACTCCATGAAGACTCAGGAGTAAGCAAGTTAGAAGATAGGGCCCTTTGCTCCGTGAGACCTGGGGTGCCCCTATAAGACACATCCTATTATTACGCCCATTTTGAAGAAAAATCTGGTGCAGAAAGGGGTAAACTTTGCAAAGATCACACAGCTAATAAATGGAGAACCCAAATTCAATCCACTGACTCTGGAACCTCCACTCTTGAGCTCTCTCTCTGCTGCACTGCCTTGCACAACTCCAGACTTCCGTTACAGTTCTTTTGGGCCTCCCCATTTCCCCCACCCCTTAATCTTTAGCTGCTATATAAATAACCGGATGCAATAGAAACAAGGGGTTCTGTTCTACTCTCCTGACCTTACTCACAGTGGTTTCTAGTCCCAAATGTAAACGTGCATTTCGGGGAAAGGCAGAGTTCACTTCTACTTGTTCTGGGAGACAGCCTGGGCACAGAGTCGAGGTGACAGATCTGCACCATGGGATGGGGGACAGGTAAAGGCACACGCTTTTAACATTCCAACAGGGGGTCTTTATGGGAAATAGGGGTTTTAGAGAGGACGGGGTGTGAGGTCACAGCACAGGAGAAGCCAAACAAAAGGACCGGGGGCATAGCAGCAACGATTACCAAGGAGACAGAGAAGCAATTTTCAGCAGCTGCCATGAACTGGGAACCATGAAGAAAGAAGACTGCTAAATGTAATTTTTAGGAAGCCTTCTGTGTAGACTGCTGCATAATGCACACCACTTTCTAAAGAAACTTATAATTTAAAAGAGAAAAAGACATTATTCTTTAAGTGTTCTGAAGTTAGACTGCTGTTTCCTTGAAGCAACAGCAATACCATGCAGTGCTGGGCCATACGAGACTCTGGGATTTATTTAAGTTCCAAAGGGCACAAATCAGCACTTCACCACCATTTCTACTCCTGAGGAGTGAACTAGAAGCCCCTGCGGCATGAGTCGTGCTACCCCCCGCCCCCACTGAGCGCTACCACTACTGTGACTCCAGGGGACGCTTCTTTTAGACAAAAATCTTTTTTTTTTTTTTTTTAAGCAAATGAGACCAGAAATTAGACAGAGTTTTAAAAAAGAATTTCAGGAGAAAAGAAACATTCCAAGAAAACATAATCAGCTACCTGGAGAGCAGAAAATAAACCCCACCTGCAGAGCAGAAAATAAACTAGATGTGTTCCTTCCAAAGTGTTAAAAAAATAAGGTTTGATTATAGGGACTCAGCAGGGAAGTGGGTCTCCCTAATAGGTACCTGGATTCCAGATGAACGTTTAGACCCCGGAGGACTCTGGGAGCACGTGCATATATTTAGAGATAACGAGTCATCACCGAGTGGCCCATTACGCCAATTTTTCACCTTAGCGAAGTCTCAGGTTGAGTCCATTAAATTGTATGTGCTCTAGGGAGACTGACTTCCTGATCTACAAAGCAGAGTAATGAAATAGTGATACTCACATCATGTCAGGAGATAAAATTAAGGAGGCTATTTTCACCTTAGCAGGGAATAATTCACCGAGTAAACAACCCAGGAGAAAAAAAAAATGCTAACGTGCCAGAAGTAAAAATCTTGATGTCAAATTAAACCCCAAGCTGCTGGAAAGATGATTAACTTTGTTAACAAAAATGGGTTTTCTAGGCCCTTTAGAAGAGGTCATTTTCTAAAAGAAAGGCTGCCTCCAGGAGTGGGAGGCAAGGGGACCTTTTGTTCCTCCAACTGGGACACGAGCCACAGAAGGAAACCTCATTCTCACGTAGTCGGAGAGCTCCCAAAACTTTACCCAGGCCTTTCTTTCCTGAGAGGAACAGTAATTACACATTGCCGTGAGGTGTTCAGGATCCTAAAGAACAAATACCACCAGTGCCCTCTTTTTTCCTTTACAAATTTTTAATTGCATGGGAATTTTACCTCAATTGAAAGAATCATCATTAACTATTTTAAAGTATACAGTTCAGTGGTGTTTGGAACGTTCGCAGTGTTGTGCCATCATCCCTGTATGTAGTTTCAGGGCCCTTTCAACACTGTAGCAGCAAACCCTCGACCCATTAGGTACTCACTCCCCACATCTCCCTCCTCTGAGCCCCCAGCCACCACTAGTGTGCTTTCTCTCTCTATTTATAGGAAACACTGAGAACAGGCAAATCCATAGAGTCATACAGTATGTGACCCTCTGTCTCTGGTCCCTTCTGTCTAGCACACCATTTTGGAGGTGCATCCACATTGTAGCCCATAGCACTACTTCATTCTTTTTCATGGCTGAATAATATTCCCTTGCGTGAACATACTACATCTTGTTTATCCATTATCAGTTGATGGACATTTGGGCTGTTTCTACCTTTTGGCTGTTATACATACTGTTGCTGTGGACTGGGCCCTCACTATTAATAAAAAGGCTTTATTCCTATAAAATACTTTTTTTAATTGAATTCTTTTTTTTTATTTTAATTGTTGTTCTTGTACAGTTTTCTGTCTTTTACTCCCATCCCGGCCCACCACCCCAGCCCTCCCCACCTCCCTCCCATTTCCACCCCCACTAGTTTTTGTCCACATGTCTTTTATACTTGTTACTCTAAACCCTTCCCCTTTTTCAGTTTGCATATAATACCTCTTTTGACCCTCTAATAATATCCTCCCAACTCACCTCTCAGGGTTATTTCCTCTGACACAGATGGTAAGAGTTTCAAAAGGTATATTCATGTGTGGGGTACAGAGCTCTATAGCCCACCCATGAAGATGGTCTAGTCCTTCTTAACTATCTTATTTTTATCTGGGACTAACTGTCCTTGGACAGATGAGGCCACGTAAATTGATTTCATGCTCCAAATCCATTCAAAACTATGGCTCGAATTTAAGCTCCTACGAAGAATTATGTTTCCTTCATCTTTACAGTCTAGCATCCAATACAGTGTCTAGGAGCACAGAGGACACATACTCGACAGACACACTGTCAAGGGTACTAGAAGGATTCCAATACTGGATCCACCCTAGAATCAAACTCTCAGTAGCCTGTCCAATTCAGATCCCACTGCTTTCCCCATTATCACACACTTAAAAAATGATTTTTCTACAGTGTATTGGGTTAAGCAGAAAGCTGCTCACTGATGGAGACAATGGTCCTAGGCCTGCTAGCTGAAAGGGGTGGGAAATCAACTGATTGGGGGTTATTATCCACTGATAAATTTTTCTTCCCTGTTTCCTATGGAAACTTTACATTAATATTAATGTGATTCTTACAATGAATACTTGAAATAGGGAGTATTCTCATTTTATACGTAAGGAGACTGAGGTTAAATATAAGTAAGTGATTTGTCCATCTAATACGTAGCAAATCCATTGCTCTAAACCAGGCCTTCTCTTTAAATTTAATTGCTCGTGGCATAATTTATTCCCCAACTTGGGATATACATCAATATCCAAGAAGCTTGTTAGAAATACAGATTCCCTAGGGTGGAATCATGGACTCTTTCTGAGAAGCCTCCAGGTGTGGCGGGTCTTAGGGCCCACCTTCAGGAGTTCCACCACCGCTGTCCAGAGAGCCTGAAGTTGAGTGAATGTTCACAGCTGCCCCTTAATTACCCAGACTTAGCCTGACCAAACTTAAGTCAGGTGTCTCTCCCTATAGCCATGAACTTTGACTCCCCCAAGCTTGAGCAAGATTTAAAATGCAGAACATCTTCCATACCAGCTCACGTCAGGGACGGGCCAACTACAGAGAGAAACATTTCCTGTTAAACCATCCTGCCATCTGTCCACCCTCACTCACTCTCCTGATTTCCCCTTAAAAGTTTCTGCTAGACCTGCTTTCCCCTCCCTATAAAAGAAAAGCCTTTTCTTTTGTGCAAGCAGCAAACTGGCTGGAGATTCGATCCCATAGAGAGCCATAGGTGCCATCACAGGCTGGTGTGTGTTTGCTGTAGCTCACTGTGGCCCTTTCTGATCTTGGTTTCAGGACTCAATTTCTGGCATGTGAACATCAGGCCTATGGGGACCCTAAGATTGAAATGCTTTCTAAGTCTCCAGCTTCTCTCAAAATCATAGAAGAGTGTCTGTCATGAAATATTTCACTACAGAGAGGCACCCAGCATGACTGCATCCTCCAGTAATGTGTCACAGTTGTCAAGGCCCCTCTTGTCAAAGAGATCTTAAGAACTGTTTCCCTCCAAGGAGCTGCCTTCTTTGGCTTATGTAACTGCAAAGTCAAGATGCACACTTTTCATCAACTATGATTAAGCAGAATCTCAACAGTCGTCCGCTCTCTCCCCAACCCTCCATCTCCCGCTGAACACTTGGCCAGAGTTCTGCAAAGCCAAGCCCAGGAAATCACCCAGGCTCTCAAGGTACAGATTTTACGGAGAGAAGAAAGTGCCAAAGAATTCAATTAAGAGAACTTTTTTCTAAATGCAAAATCCCTTCACAACAGAATTAGAAAGCATTAGGCTGTTTCTAGTCTAAAGCTTAAAGTGATTTCATTTCGTGGGTTTTTCTATTAATAATCATACAATTATGCCCTGTGACACAATTCCATGATGCTGCCAACTTCATCTTTCAAGCAACAGAATAAACATTCTTATATATATATATATTTTTAATTATGGCTCACAGGGGACTTCCAGTCAAGATGGAGGGATAGGTAAACACACTTCACCTCCTCTCACAATCACAAAAAGAATTACAACTGATCTCAAAACAAATAACACCCAGAACTGTAAGGAAATCGACCTGTGTGGAAGTCCAACAACAAAGGATCTAAAGAAACCACATTAGTCCAGACAGGTACCTTTTATAGGTTGTCAAAGCAGCTCTAACACACAGAAACAAACAGGGGGGCTGCCAAATTGAGAAGACAAAGGAATGTGGCCCAAATGAAAGAACAGAACAAAATCCCAGAAAAATAACTAAATAAAACAGACAGCCAACCTATCAGATGCAGAGTTCGAAAACACTGGTGATCAGGATGTTCAAAGGATGCATTGAGCATGGAAACAACATACAGAAAGAAATGGAGGTTACACTAAGTGAAATAAAGATAAATCTACAGGGAACCAACAGTGAAAGGAAGGAAGCTGGGATTTAAATCAATGATTTGGAACATAAGAAAAAAAAAAAAACATTCAACCAGAACAGAAAGAAGAAACAAGAATTCAAAAAAATGATAGTATAAGACAACTCTGGGACATTTCCAAACATGCAAACATCGAATCATAAGGATGCCAGAAAGAGACAAAGAAGAGCAAGAAATTGAAAACTTTTGAAAAAATAATGAAAGAAAACTTCCATGATTTGGCAAAGAAAATAGACATACAAGTCCAAGAAGCACAAAGAATCCCAAACAAGTTGAACCCAAAGAGGACCACACCAAGACACATCATAATTAAAATGCCAAAGGTTAAAGATAAAGAGAGAATCTTAAAAGCAGGAATAGAAAAGCACTTAGTTACCTATGGGCCAGTCCCCGTAAGACTGTTAGCTGATTTCTCAAAAGAAATGTTATAGGCTAGAAGGGACTGGCAACAAATATTCAAAGTAATGAACAGCGATGACCTACAACCTAGTTTATTCTCCCAGCAAAGCTATGGTTTAGAACCAAAGAACAAATAAAATGCTTCCAGACAAGGTAAAGCTAAATAAGTTCATGATCACCAGGCCATTATTATATGAAATATTAAAGGGACTTTTTAAGGAAAATATCAAAACTATGAACATTAAAAAGCAAACAAATTCACAACTATCCACAACTGAATCTAAACAAAACAAACATAAAAAACTGACCAAACAACAAGAAAAGGAACAGAACCATAGGTGTGGAGATCATTTGGAGGGTTATCAGCTAAGAGGGGGAAGGGAGAGAATGGGGAAGAAGGTGAAGGAATAAAAAACAGTTTGTAGGTATAAAATGTTAAGAATAGTATAGGAAATGGAGAAGCCAAAGAACTTATATGCACAACCCATGGATATGAACTAAGGGGGGTGATTGCTAGAGGAAAGTGAGGTACCAGGTGGAGAAGGGAAAAGAGGGAAAAGTTGGGTCAACTGTAACAACATAATAAAATATGTATTTCTAAAATTCAACAATTAAAATAAGCAATTAAAAATATTTGGTATTAGACCTGAACAGACACTTCACTAAAGACAGAAGGGTAAAAATACATATATGAAAAGATATTCAACATCATTATTGGTCATTAGTGAAACGCAATTTAGAACCATGGTATGATACCACTGAACTAAGCGAATAGCTACAGTAAAAAGTACTTAAAATGCCAAGTGCTGACAAGGAAGTAGAGCAATTGGAACTTTTATACATTGCTGATAGAAACACAAAACAATATAGCCACACTGGAAAAGAGTTTGGCAGTTTCTTATAAAGTTTAATGTAAATTTGGTGTAGGTTCAAGCCCTCTAACTCCTGACTATTAACCCTAAAAAAGCAAAAACAGATGTTTACACAAAAACCTGAACACGAATGTTTATAGCAGCTTTATTCATAATCACCAAAAGCTAGAAACAACCCCAGTGTCCTTCAAGGGGTGAATAGACAGACACACTGTGGTACATCTATGCAATAGAATACTAGCCAGCAATAAATATGAATGCTGATACCCGCAACAACATGGATGAATCTCAAACAAAATATGCTAAAGGAAGTCAGTCTCTGAAGCTTACATACTGCATGATCCCACTGGTATGACATTCTCAAAAAGACAAAATAGTGATAAAAAGTCAAGATGTAGTTACCAGATGTTAGAAGTGGGGAGTTTGATATAAAAGGACACCTGGAGAGAGATTTTTGGATGATGGAACTACTCTGTGTCATCACTGTGGTGTTGGTAATTCCATGAATCTATACTTTTTTTTTTAAAGTCATAGAACTAGCACTGGCTGGGTGGCTCAACTGGTTAGAGCATCGTCCCATGCACCAAAAGGTTGCAGACTCAACTCCTGGTCAGAACACATACCTAGGTTGCGGGTTCGATCCCCATCCATGTATGGAAAGCAACTGACTGATGTTTCTTTCTCATATCAATGTTTCTTTCTCTCCCCTCACCCTTGGGAGGAATAATGGTTGTTAATTTGGGAGGAATAATGGTTGTTAATGCTGCTGTTGAGTTCTGTTTACATTTACATTGATGAAATACTATGTTATTTATGTTATTAAATATTTTACCACATTTTTGCTTCAAACTTTTTCCCCCTATTTTCCACCTCTAAAAGCTAGGTGTGTCTTATGGTCCAAAAAAACGGTACCTTTCCTGTCACATCTCCTCAAAATCTTCCTTCTTGTGCCTCTCTACCTACCCTGAGGCTCACTCACTGTTCCCTCTGCTTAGAATTCTTTTCCACAGATATTTCCAAAGCCCCCTGCCGAACTTCATTTGTGCTTCTGCTGAAATATCAATTCCTCGGAGAGACCTTCTTTAACTGAATTTCTATAACAGCATCTTCCCTATGCCTTATACCATTTCATTTTTCTTCATGACACTCATCACTAAGTGACATCATGCAACAGATTTATTTTATGGTTCTTTCCTAGTTCCCCACCAGAACAATGGATCTGTGAGGACAGGATCCTGTCTGTGCTGTTCATGCATATGTCCCCTGTACCTAGAACACTGCCTAGCACAGAATAAGTTAGATTCCCAAAAATATTTGTTAAACGGACTTAATCCATAAACCCCAGTGCTGAACATTCAATAACAAAATTCCCAAGGCTTTGAACTTGGAGCCATACTTTGGCTTCTTTGTAGCACCCCTCGAATCACCTGACCACTTGGTCCCTGAGTAAAGCAGCCCCTCCCCAGAATATTCAATTTGATATTGGTGCTTTAAAAATAGACTAAGTTTGACATATCCCTTCTAAGGGCTGTGGTCCGGTGCTTGGTTAGGCAACTGGCAGGAGGATGAGCTGGGAGGGGGCAAGGCTGCCAGCAAGTGCATTCCGAGGGTAGCGGTTTCCTGAGTGCAGGTAGCAAGCTATCTAGAAGCACTCCTGATGAGGGCAAGGAAGTCTGAGGTGAGACTGAAAACAAAAACAAAACAAAACAAAAAAGCTGGATGGATGGAAGGGGGGAAGGGGGATAGGGAGGGAGAGAGGGTACCTCTACCTCTCTGCAACACCATTCCAAGGTAAACAAATACATTAGCATTTGTACAGCACCTACTCTGTACATTCCAGGCGCCCTTTAAAGGTTCCCATTTAATCTCCATCCACCCTTCAAGGCAGGTTCCATTGATCCCATTTTCATGGGTGACAAAAATCAAACCTAGGTTAAGTAACATGCTCAAGGTCACACAATGACAGGGAAGGTCTGGTGTTTTAAACCCAGGTCTTTGTAGCTTCTGCTTCATTCCTTTTGCACTTTAGATTTTAGAAGCAACGTTCAGGAGCATGAGGGTGAGCACTGGCCAGAGGAGCCAGGCAGGCCCTTGAAGAGAAGATGCCAACCTGGACACAGGTGACCAGGGTCTTCTCTCAAGCTTTTCAAAGAGCAGCATAGACAAGTTGGCTACAGCGAGATGCTAATTACCATCCCATAAAAAATGTCTTGAGGATCTATTCTGTAACAGTTCCTGAGCTCAGGCTTTCCACATATATTCTGCTATTCACTTCTCATCACTGTTAAAAAACAAAAACCTGCTAACATGTATGGAGGTATCAGAGGCTGTTTGGCCAAGACTGGCATAAACCCTGCGAGCAAGCGAGAACACCTGAGAATTCCCTACCCGGCCCTCCACGCCGGTTAGGAATTTTAAAGTTACCCTACAGACAACAGTGTGGAGACCCAGACAACCGCGGAGAGACTTTCCTTTGTTCTTTCTTTCAGTCTAGGGCAGTGTTTGGCACACTAGTTAGCACGGAAATCCCTGTTCAGGGTGGCATACCCAACAACCATGTAAAATGCAACATTTTGACAATTAAAGCATTTTCAAGCGTCGAAAAATTATGACTTAGAGGCACTGCTATGTGGTAACGCTACCAGCGCGGTTGTGAAGAAACTCTTTGGTACAGCACTCTGAGTAGGCAGCACTTTGTCTTCCCTACTTCCCTAGGAGACTCAGAAAAATATTGAATAAATGAGGCGACCAATACGGTTAACAAGGAAAAACCCAGAGTGCAAACACCGGGTTGAAAACCCCAGCTCACCACCTCAGGAAAGCATGCTCTTAGGCGAGCCACAACCAGTTCAAGTCTCGGTTTCCAGATGTATAAAAGCAGGCACAAATAACATACAACCCAGAGTACCTAATCTGGCTGAGGAAATGAGGCGATTTGAAAGCACTTTACAACAGTAAAAGGTTTTAGAAAAACAAAGCGATAAGCAAATATCAAGTGCCATCATTAGGACCTGCAAATCATCCCTCCGCGGCTGCGTGGTACCCTTTCCCTCCACTCCTCCAGGAAAAGGAAAGCAGTTCTTACCTTTACGACGTATCCCAGAGGCTTCGTGAACGCTTTTGTCAAAAAAGATGAATGTTAACAAATACCAAACTGCATAATGTATGCAAATCTTCCCAAAGCAATTCTTCGATAATACACACCGTAAATTTAAGTAACAGCACTCCACTTGTCTAAGGCCTCGTTTGAGCTCTTTGGGGTATTGGGTAATCCATTTACTACACAACTCAGAACTGGTTGCACACATAAAGATACAGATTTTTTTTTTCTTTCTAAAGGACCAGGAACTTGTTTTTCAAAACAAAGCTTATCGTAATGTCTCCAGTATATTCTATTTCTCATGTGGAACCTACAATGGAGAATTATTATATGCCCATCATTTTCTAGAGAAGGAAGCAGAGGCACACAATAAGCAAGGCAGTCAAAAACAGCTTTGAAGTATCTGTTATGTTTCTCCGGCCCTGGGCCTTGAAAGGAAATTAAAAGTCAAGTCCGTGCCTCATGGGAACTTACCTTGTGTAGCAAGAAGGTCCTCCGTGGCCTGGAGTTGGAAGGGAAGATCTTGGGGAGGGCTGGAGTTTGGAACTGAGGTTTCCAAAAAACTGTGTCGCCACATAAATTCCAAAACAGAGGCAAAACCCAGCGTACCCGAGCCCCTTTCACCAAATCACACTCACCTTCAGTGACGGTCAAGATGGATCCTTGGAGCCAGAAGCAGACAGAGCAGAGCCTGGTCCGAAGGGCCCGTCCCAGGCCTATTTATAGGAACTGCTGGGGACAGGCCCAGCAATCTGGTTTAACAAGCCCTCCAGGTGACACTCTGAAGTTTGAGCACCTGTGCTGATTTCACAGTATGGTAGAAAAACCTGATCTCTCTGGTTTAATGATGTTCCTAGTAACTGAAGTGGTCCTGGATTCAGTGCGAACTTCCTTTGTTTGCCGCTTATTATCATTTTTACAAGAAAAAATTAAAGTCCTGTGTTTTGTAAAAACAGTAAAATAAAGGAAGCACTACAGGACAAACAGAAGACCCTGTGATCCCACAACCCAGAAATAACCAGTTAGGATCTCTAGCACTCCGGGGTTGTGTTTCAGAGAGTACAACGTGACTTACAGTAACACTGTGGAACTATTTATTCATGTTTTATAAATATCTTCTAAACACATCCCCCAAATGGAATTGGTGGTACATACCATTTTAGAACCAGCCTCTTTTCACCAAAAAATATAATCATGAATACTTTATGTCTTTACTATTTCTAATCAACCATGTTGTTTTTAATGGCGGCACCGTAGTTATTTTAGTGGATTTGCCATAATTCTAAAAAATCCTATATTGCTTGATAATGTGTTTATTTACAAGTGGAACTCATAAATATTACAACAAACAATGTACAGCTGTTTCCCTGTGCACACCTGTGGTTATTCCTTTCCACTCCGAGCTAAACTGAGACGTAAGTAATAAGGTTTGCTCTTTGCCGTGTTGTAGCAGGCCCCAATCTCTAGATTTTGGAGTCTTTCTGAGTTTCCTAGTTATGCTTGTTTGATGTGTTAGACTTTATCTATCTTTACTAATCACAGAAGCATCTGGTTCAACAAAGAATCCGTAAGAAAACACATACACCTGTCCATAAGCTGCCGTGTTAAAGAGAACTGAGGCCCTATGGCAGTTCTATTCTTAATTTCTTGAGGACTTTCCATACTGTTTCCCCTGGCAGCCGGATCATTTCACATTCCCACCAACGGTGCACAGGGTTCCGATTTCCCCCCTCCTTGCCCATGCTTGTTACCCAGCAATCCCACTTCTGGCTACACATCCAAAAACTAGACAGCAGGGTCTCGAAGAGCCGTTTGGACACCCATGTTCATACCAGCACTATTCACAACAGCCAAGAGGTGAAAACACCAAATGTACACTGACAGATGAATGGATAGATAAAATGTGGTATATACATAGAGGAAGTTATTCTGTCGAAAAGAAAGAGGAAGTCCTGTCACATGATGAATCTTGAGGGTCATAGGCTAAGTGAAATAAGCCAATCACAAGAAGGCAAATACTCCATGATCCTGCTTGTGTGAGGTATGTAAAGTAGTCAAATTCACAGAAACAGAGCAAATGGTGGTTTCCAGAGAGGGTGGCAAAGAGCAGTTGTTGTTTAAAGGGCACAGAGTTTCAGTTTTGCAAGATGAAAAGTTCTGGAGATCTGTTTCATAACAATGGGAATATATACGTAATACAACTGTGCTGTACACTTAGAAACGATTAAGATGGTACATTTTATGCTATGTGTTTTTTACCGCCATAATTTAAAAAAAGACACAAAGTGCTCTCAGCTTCGCATCCAAATGTTACCTACAGGATTCTGGTGTTCTGTGCCCTCACAGATAACACCTGTATCTAAAATAATCAAACCCACAGAAGCAGAGAGGGGTCCCCTGGGGCTGGGGGAGAGGGAAATGCAGGGCCATTGTTCAATGAGTATAACTTTCCAATCATGGGAGGTGAGTAAGCCCTAGAGACCTGCTGTACAACATAGGGCCCACAGTCAACAGTACTCTCCGGCACACTTATAAATTTTGCTAAGTAGGTAGATCCCAAGTCAAGTGTTCTCACCACAATAAAAAAAGAAAGTAAAATAATAATAAATAGAGAATCTCAACCTCTCTAACGATCAAAGCAATGCAAATCGATGAACAAGAGAAAGACAGGGAACTGAGATACTAACACCAAAGGGAAGCTTACTCCCTCCCAGAGAAAGCCTGATGATTCAGCATTAACAGTGACTACCCCCTGCTACCAGGAATCCCGATGGCCTCCCCGAAGCTTTGCAGAAGGCTCATTAACCAAGTGGAGTCCTTTCAGCTGAAGCACAGAGGAGAATTTTCCCCCACATTCCTGACACTCTTTGGTCACTGAAGGTCAGCTACCTTCCAGTGTCTGGATGCTTTCAGTGGCCCCTTTCTCCCCTTCACCTGTGACTAAATGGACCTTTCATCAATTTGCGTCCTGTGGAAGCAATGCCAGTCTGGAATGGATGGTGTTGCTGTGCACTCAGCATTGGTAGAAACATACTCCAGCCTGCCAAGGAGCAGGGTTCCTAATGCAAGGCTGACAGGCACTTCATAACCCTGGAGCACTGGGCTGACCAGCTCCAAGCCTGCATTAGGCAAGGAAATCCACACTTGACTACAGCACAGCCAGGCTCCTGGTTGGAGCGCCATGGTCTTTCGATGAAAGCTGCAGAGCCAGCTCCAATGCACCAGCAGGGGCAGGAAGTGAATCACAATAAAACTCTGGTTGTCGCACAGCTATGCACAGATGAGTCCCTGGATCCCCACCCACATGCCCAACTGGGGCCCTCATCCAGCTTGCCTGGGCTGGAGGGAATTCAGGCTTCTCATTCTTCCAGGTTATCACCTGATCTGTGTTCCCATGTTCTCCAGTTATGGCAAATACTGGAATATAGAGGGAAACAGCATGATCTAGGGGAGAACGTGGTCGAGCACCTGTAAGCAGGTGAGAACGGCAGCTGTCCTCATCTCCCCCATACATGGACTGTTAGGCTGAACCGGTAATTCTGTCACTGATGAGCTTCCCCGGGGCTCTACAACCACCTTTCGTTTTTCCGGAGAGCCCTGAGGTAATGGGGAGTGGATCATGTCAGAGTCTAGAAACATGTGCGGGCCTTGCTTTGCCCACTTGAAGTGGTCTTCTTCCCTCCACCCCTCCTTCTCCCCTACTCGGATGCTATTTTCCCTGCCATCCTTCTAAGCCATTTCGAGCCCCTCTTACTCCACCACGAGTTCTGACCACACAGTCCACAGTGCATTCTCCACTCCCTCATCTCCCACAGCACTTTATGTCCCTCCCACTGCTTGGGGGCTTACACTCACTTGTGTTATCATTTCATTCTTTGTGTGTATGTCTCATTATCTACCACTAACTTGTAAACTCCTTAAAGTCAGTGATTATGAAGTAGGCTCTTGTGCATGGCCTACAATGCCTCCCATCACGGAATTTATCTTAAGGAAATGATCGCAATCACTTACGATTGATTAGTGGCAACCAATATGTCAACCATAAAAACCACTCCAGAATTTATTTGCTCCCAGTCAAGCCGGAAAGAGCAGTAATAGTCTGTCTTCCCCTCACTTAGCACTGCCACCTGCTTCCTGATTCTCCACATCCCAGGACCCAGTCCCAAGGAGACGGCTGGTCACCAGTCCTCCAAAAACTCTGGAGATTGCTGGACAGGGTAAGGGCGGGTGGGGTGGTTGCTAAAATATCCCACAGTGTAGTACTTGTTTGGTAAACTTCTGAACTGCCTCCAGTTTTTTCAGAAACAATCACAACTTTCTCTATTCTCAAAATCAGCAAAACACTGTTCTAGGGGGACTTCTGAAGTGAAATGAGTGAAGATGGTGGAATTCTTGAAGAATGGGAGTCACTGGCCAGGAAGAAGGCCCCTCAGTGATGGAGAGGACGCTGCTGTCCACGGTGCCTGGGCTCAGAGACAGACGGGAGATGGGGGGATGTCCACATGGGCTTCACTGCCCATGCCCAGATGCTCAGCCCCATCCCCTCTCCTCGATGATGCTTGACATTTGGTTAAAAATGGACAAAGCCTTTTGTTCTTCAATCAGAGATCATATTTAAAATGCAAATGCTGCCAGTGTTTAAATTAACATTATGAGGTGAATGGTTTGTGTCCACTCTGTTATCCAGTGCAGGCTTGGATGACAGAACACTCAGAGGAGGCTCCCTGAATGAAGAAAGAGGAGAGAAAAGGAGAGAAAGTCTCCCTTTGGGCCAACATTAGGCTTTATCCCTCTTTCAGCCCTGATCACTTCTGCTCTCGAATAGCGAGTCGCCCTCACGGAGTGCCTTGTGTCTGCGCAGCGCCTTCACCTCCATCGCCTAATGAGTTTCTCGGAACAATCCCAGAAAGTAGATGTAGTCCCCACTTGGCTGGAAGAAACCAAGTCTCACGGAGACCAACTGGGGGGACCTTGATGTGTCATGGGTAGTGAATAACACAATCAGGTCTCAAAACTTGGTCATATATCCACTTATTCAGTAAATAATTTTGAAAGCCCTACTCCAGGCCAGACTTCTGCCAGGTGCCAAGGACAAAATGATGGGCAAAACCCACACAGACTGTCCTTATGGGCTCGGGAGCTAATTAAGACAGGTCCTAACCAACTAATAACTAATCATAGCTGTGATTAGAGGAATGGAAGTGTGACAAGAACTGACCTACGGTGAAGCCTGAGCTGAAGGGAGAGTTCAGAGGGAGAGACAGGGTGAGGGCTCACACAAGCAAGAGCCAGCACGTGCATTCCAGAACCTCCCAGAAGGCCAGCCTGGTGGTGGGCATGGAGTGGGGAGGGGGGCGGGTTTCCGGGGGGCGCGGGGAGCTACCAATAGAGTACATGAGAGCTAGATCATGCAGAGGCTGGTTTGCAATGCCCTGGGCTTCTGCTAAGTCCATTGACTTTCTGCTAAAAACCACTGATGCTGCTAAAATGTTTGAAGCAGGGGGATGATTCTGAGAAGTACCCATGATTGAAAAACATTTTCATGGACAATGGCACCCTGTGTCGACCCCACAGGCATTTCAAATCCGGCTGAACATCTTTGGAGGGGAGCCACAGCCCCACCACTGGCCGCAGCTGTGCAGTCAGAGGGCTTTGCTCCTCACAGAAGGCCAGCATCCCTTCCTTTTTCCATCCAGGCAAACATCTCCGCAGGGCCCACCACGTGAGGTTCTGTGCTGGCACCACCACAAACAAGGATGTCTCAGGCTCAGACTCTGCTCTAGGACTGGAGCCACTGGGACAATGAGCTGTAGAACAAAGTGGAGAGTGATGCCTTCCTCTTGATAAAGGAAAAGGACATACTCACAGAATGACTGACTTTCCTCAAGGCTCTGGACATGTGGGTTGGTTTCATTGTTTTCTGACGCTTGTTCTAGCAGTGAAGTCAGAGGCCGTGCTGAGTCATTCTGTTTTATGCAATCTCTTCCTTTTACTTTTTGGACATATGCAAGCTTTATTGCTGTATTTTTGCAATTCGCAATATGACTCTGAGTCAGTTGCTTTTCAGGGATTTTGCTAAAAATATAGGGTTTTCAATCAACCCATTTGAATCTTCTTCAACTCAGGAAAGTTTTCTTTAAGCTTAAATATATTGTTAGTTATTGCTTCTACTTGGAATGCCCTGAAACATCCTCAGGAACATATAAACTGATTAAGTTTCTTCTCTAGTCTCCACCATATAAATAAATAGATATGTGTGTATATCCATATATCTGTACACATACACACATATGCACACACACATACACATGTGTGGATGTACAAGGGTAAATTATTTGTTATGTTTTTGTATAGAATATCATCTTATCTTTCATCTTCATTGTCTCTGTCTTTTTCCTCTGAAGTCTGAAAGAGCTATTCTATTTGCCTTCTGCATCATTGATTTGATGTTCAGTAATATCCATTCTTCTCATTACTTCCTCTGATGAGAATTTAAATTCTACTTTGTTTTTAATTTCTTCATCCTTTGTTATCACACCAGTTGCCCTGATTATATCTCTGGTTGTTCTCTCCTTCTCGTGTCCTCCTTTTGTTTCATAAATACCAAGTCTTCTAGCCTTTCATTGAGGCAGCTAAAGAGTTATTAAAATTTCCCTTGTGATCCCTACAGTAAATAGTTTTAATAAGTCTGCTCTTCCTCTGAATTTTCAGAATGATGTATCTTCTCACTTATTTTGCAGAAAGTTCTGTCTCATAGGAAACATATTCCTGTTGCTTATTTTATTTTATTTTTATTAAAACTCAAATGAGGAGCCATCTATCCAGGTCCACATTTGCCAAGAGATAAGGAGTTTGGAATGCCCTTGACCCAACTTTCTGTTCCTTTTAGTCTTTATCTAAAACCCTTGTCGAATCCATAGACCATTGTGCACAATTCTGACCGGTTTCCAGTCTTGAATGGACTTTCCTCAAGAGCAGCTCTGCCAGGCTCCATGACACCTTCCCCAGCTCTGACTGGCTCCTTCTGTGCTGTGCTGAACAGATGGGGTAAATAGAAACCTCTCTCTGCACCTGCTGTCAGCCCCATTACTCGTAGACTCAGTACCAGCAAGGATATCACGAACACAGCCAGTCCCCACCACCACCACCACTGCCACCCACTGGAGGTCCCAATCTCTGGATGGAGGTGTTACCTTGAAAGTGAGAGGGGAGATTATGTTGTGGCAACATTAAATCGTTGACACATCGGCCATGCGGTAATAGAGGTGGATGTGCAGTTTTCTAGTTAATACAAGTCCTGCATTGCATGTAACATGTAGCCATGTGGAATGGGCACAGAGTCCCTTCCACCTCCTCTTAGGAAGGCAATCTCAGTTCGTTTCTAAGCACAGGTAAGCTGCTGATTGTGTTCTCAACCCAGTTCTCAGCCACATAATTTGTGGGAATTTCTCTCAAATTCTGGTGATGGGTTAACTATCAGTCATATTCTTCATATTTTTCAATGTCTTCCAGAGTTCTTTATTCAGAAGCTGAGAGAGGTTGTGGAGGGATCATTAAACCCTACTCAACACATTTTTTTTTATAGAGACTTCTTCTCCTTAGTGTCAAAATTCAACTGTAAGAATTATCTCCAAAGCTAAGAAGATAGCAGGATAGGGAATATGAGGGCCGGGAAAATTCAGTCCACTCCTCCCAGCTCTGCACATTCTCATCATCTGTTGAACAGAGAACCTGTAATACAACAGTATAAGGACTTTAACCTTTTGGTGTTTGTTCTGAATGCCTTTGGGAAAAAGATTGCAGGAGCACAGGACTAAAATCAATGCCTGAAAACTTGGTAGTAATCAAATCAAAAATAAAAACAAATACAAATGTGAAAGTTCAACTAGGAGCTAGATCTCCGGACTCTGGGTCTAGCTCTGTTCCCACCTGCTCTATGGCATTAGAAAAATTCCCTTACTCCAAGCCTTGGGGTCACTCACTCATTTAAAAGGTTGCTGCTCTAAATTCGAGGTTCTCAATGAGGAGAGATGTTTGCTAGAACTGTACCATACATACAAGGAATGTGGAGCCAGATAAAGGACTGAGAACACCTAACTCTCTCCCCAGGGTGGCAGCCAAGTCTAAAATCCCATGGTTTTATGAAAACTGAGTTTGGCCAAAGAGAAGGAGCGTTCTTGGTGAAATTTGGTCCCACATCCCAAAGGCCCATACCTTCCCTAATCTACCAGGAAATGCTCTTGCCAGTATTTCCGGAGTGGCTTAGCCCAAGCTTACTTCAGGGCACTGGTTTGTGCTTCCAAAGAGGTAAGGTTCCTTAGATTGCCCAATCAGCTGTGCTGCATTCAAACAAAGACAAACAGTAAATGTAAAACCCATTAAAGCAAACCAGGCATAAAATAGGCTGAGCAAATGTATACTGCACAAAATAGATAGTTTTATCTTATTTTTGTTTCTTTCCAGTTGGATGGGGGAGGGTAGAGAAACCCTAGAGCTCTTGTATTTCAACGTGTAAAGAGGAAATGGCGCCCCCTAGTGATGCCTTTACTTTGTCTTCTACAAGTCACACACAGAGCCACCTCATAGGGTTGTAGATTCCTACAGATGATGATGTAAGTGGCATTCTCTGGGTCATACACTGTACCTCCTAGACAACCATGCACAGCAACTCTTTCACATACACATGTGAATGCATGTGTGTACATACCCAGTATATACACATGCACATATCCATATGCATTCACTCAACATATACACACATACCAAGTACATATACACACAAGTATATATAACAAATACACCCATACATAAACACTACTGCATGCACACAAATATAAGCACTTGCATCATACAGAGCATGAACAATATGTGTGCTTAATATACAGACACAGACATACCTAAAAGTATATACACACCCACACATGTGCGTGCACATATATGTTCAAATATATGCATTCACAATAAGCCTGTATATGCATACACGTATATGTACCGCAAGCACACATATAGACATGTAGATAAAGTCATGTACCTGCACACACATATACACGCTGACTCCATGACATAAGTTATAATTAATCAATAAGAATAATAGTAATTTTATTGAGCATCTATTATATGACAGGCACCTTTCTGAAAAATTTATATGTATTAACTCATTTAAACCTCAAAAATTCCAGGAGATTGGTCTTATTTTAACCCCCATTTTACCCATGCAGTTTGTTAACTGCAACAAAGGAAAGTTCAGTAACTTGCCTGCGGTTACAGAACAAGTAAGGATGGAAACCACTGTCCGAAGGGGTCCACGCTGGGAACTGTACAAACGTCAATTACGTCTAAGGTATTGGAATGCATTTCTGTGGGTAAGAAAATGGTTTGCGATAACATCTGTAAGGCATTAGAGTTGGACTGCCACGACCTCTCACCAGCCCTTTCGAAAAGTTTTATTGCTTTCCTGACGCCTTCTCTAAGTATCCACACCCCCTCACCATTCCCACTTCCATCCTGTACACGCGCGCGCACACACACACACACACACACACTCACTTTAGCAGTCTTCTATCTTCACCTTTTGTATCCACACATTTGTAGTTGTTTATAAATATATGTACTATCTTTTGAGTGCCTGCTATATGGAAGATGCTTTTCATATATTTCTACATTATTTAATGCTCATAGCATCCCTGGAAATTTCTTAGTACAGTGCCTATTTTACAAGAAGAAACCAAAGCACAGAGAAAACTTACTTGAGAATCAATCCATAACTAGTAAATGGCTGATCAGGTGTGAAAACCAGGCATTCTGGCTCCAAAGCTCACGCTGTTTTCACTATGTCACCCAGCTTCTCTCTTTCCACCCCATAAAAATTCCTACCATTTCTACCCACAATTCACAGCAGTTGTGAAGGATGAAATTCAGTAAGCCAAGAGATTTAAAGATATTTGAAATGCAACTGCCAGATTAATTTTTGTACATGGGGACAAACTATAGCCTAGTTTCATTCTTTTGCATGTGGCTTTCCAGGTTTCCCAGCACCATTTATTAAAGGGGCTTCCGTCTCTCCGTTGTATGTTTTTGGGTCCTTTGTTGAAAATTATTTGCCCATATATGTGCAGTTTCATTTCTGGGCCCTCAATTCTATTCCATTGGTTTGTGTGTCTAAACTTATGAACCTTGGTCTTAGAAAAGATTTTATAAATTTGACCCCGAAGGCAAGGGAAGTGAGGGCAAAACTAAATACATGCGACTATATCATACTAAAAAGCTCTGCACAGCAAAAGAAACTGCCCACAAAACAAAAAGGCAACCAACCAAATGGGAGATTTTTGCAAACAACAGCTCTGACTAGGGGTTAATATCCCACATAATATAAAGAATTCATACAACTCAACACCAAACAAACAATCCAGTTAAAAATTAGCAGAGGGCCTAAAGAGACACTTCTCCCATGAAGACAAACAAATGATTAACAGATCTATGAAATGATGCTCAACTTCACTAGCTATTAGGGAAATGCAAGTCAAAACTACAATGAGATGCCTCTTCACATCTGTTAGAATTGCTATTATCGACAAGACAAGTAATAACAAATGTTGGAGAGGCTGTGGAGGAAAAGGAAGCCTCATTCACCGCCGGTCAGAATGCACGAAAACTGATACAGCCACTATGGAAAATAGCCTGGAGGTTTCTTCAGAAATTAAGAATAGAGTTACCATATGACCCAGCAAGACACCTCTGGTTATTTAACTGAAAATTTTAAGGAATTTGTTTGCAAAGATACATGCACCCCTATGTTCACTGCAGCATTGTTCACGGTGGCCAGACATGGACACAGACGAAGGGTCCCTCAGCAGATGACCGGATAGGGAAGAAGTGGTGCATGTACACAATGGAATACTGCTCAGCCAAAAGAAAAGATGAAATGCTGCCATTCGAGACAACATGGATGGACCTCGAGAATATTATGCTAAGTGAAATAAGTCAGTCAGTCAGAAAAAGCTAAGAACCATATTATTTCACTTACATGTGAAATATAAAACTTTAACTGAGAGACGCAGACAAAAGCATGGTGATTACCAGAGGGAAGGGGGTGGGGAGACAGTCGAGGGTAAAGGGAGCCAAACGTCTGCTGATGGAAGATGGGACTTCGGGTGGTGGGGGCACACAGTGCAGTGTACAGATCATGCATCATAGAAAGGTACACTTGAAACCTACATAATTTTATTAACCAGTGTCACCCCAATAATTCTGATTTTTAAAAATAAAATTAAAATTAAAGAAACACAACAGCTGGATTCAGCTGCAAATAATATAAATCATGTGGCCCATTTAGGAGAAAGGGGTGTAACACATGTGATTGCATGCGTACCAGCTTAAGGGAAGGTCTAAAGGAGCAGGCTCTCTGCCACAGCAGGAAATCTGGAATTAGGAAGATGCTGTGGCAGCTGCTGACTCAGGGTCACACTGAGCCAGCTGTGGTCTGGGGACCGGTGGTCCCTTTAGGATGGCTGGCCCCGGAGCAATGTCACACCTGCTGGACCCTCATGAGTAACAGAATGTCTCCTGCCATACTACCGTTCTCTCTTCCAAACTGACTTTTGAATTTAAGTATCTGTTAACTGGCCCAATTGGTAGAATTCAAATCAGATCTAAATCCCTACTGCAAGGAAGTCTGAGGAAGAAAGGTTCCAGTTTGCCAGCCCGGGCAGGACACAGGCACACAGGGAAGACTGAAGCAAGCGTGGAGAGACCCAACATACGGTCCCCTACTGCATCACCTTCAACAGAAAAGAAACGAATGTCTGGAAGAAAGACGGCTGAGAGTATCACATTCAAGTAAGGGAGCCTGTCAGTCATCCAGCAAATAGCTCCACAGAGGAAAGTACCTATTCTGCCCATCAGCAGAGCCAATTCTTTGCAACGAACAGCCAGCTTTGCCTGGGGACTTTCTAATATTCCCCTTGGGACCAGGAGGGCCTACCAATACTGCCCGCCATTTGAGCTACTCCCCGTCAACACGGAGAGTGTCTCCCAGCACCAGGAGGTGGGGCCCGCCGCAGGCTGCAGGAAGCAGGCACTGCCTGAGAGCTGTCCTGTACTGGTCCCTCACCACTGGGATCCGGCCCAGCACTTGGCATTTCCTTTCCGCACACTGAGAACTTGGCAGGGAGAGAAACCATCCCAATCCAAACCAAGCAAAATGAAACACTTCTCTCTCCCAGTTCCCAAGTCAAAAAAAAGAGTGTTGCAATGACTCCCTTCTGCAAAATCACCTTTATTTTAATGAGTCTGTGTGCGCCTGACTTCACGTCAGATGGGCTGCAAACCAGATGTGACAAGTCAAAGCAACTCTACAGCTATCTGAATGAAAGAATGCATTTTTTAAAAAAAGGAAAGTTAATTTTTGAATACCTTCCATGAGCCAGAGAGTGTTCTAGGATATCTATATGTTACTTGATAACTCCTCACGTCAAATCTATAAAATAATCATTACTACTCCCTCAATTTTACCAATGGTGAAACTAAGGCTCAGAAATTTAAAAATTCACCCTAGGCACACAGCTCTTACTCCGCAGAGCAGGGATTCAGACATAAATCTCTTGACTCCACAGCCCTCCTGACTCCCATTATGTGAGCATTTCTCATCCCTTTGTGGACACATCCCCTCCCAAAAAACTTCACCAAGCATTCCTTTCAGTAGCTTATATTACAAAAATAACAGAGTCTTTTATTTTTCCAAACAGGTGTTATTAAATTTCACTTCCAAATACAGAATTATTGTGTGATCCAATTTACTCTTCTCTTTCAAACTATACATCATCCCAACTCCTCCAAGGGTTACAATGATACACTGTTTCCCTCACCACTGCTATTATGCCTGAAATATGACAATAACATCAACCAGTGAAAAACAATTGAGAAGGAAGTCAAGGCAATTTCCAAAGTAAAGTTATGAAATTTATAAAAACAGTCACCTTAGCATAAGACATTCCAAACCGAAGTTTGGCTCTCTTGCCAGCTGGCTTCTTCATTTATATATGTGGGATATTCCACATGCTTTAAAGAGTTGTGAAGACAAATTCTAAAATTTTGCTACAAAAAATGCTTTCTTGTTTCAAAGACTATACAAAGGAAGTTGAAGTGTTATTTTTGGATAACAAGCCATCTTTAACTAAATCGATCCTTATCCTTGAATAAACCAATACTCGTATCAAAAAGCGGCTGCTTCCTTCCTTCAATAAATGTGAGCGTAATACTCTGAAAAATAATTGTCTCAGAAATCTATGGACCTCTAAACTTCTAAAGAATGGAGTTTTTTTACATTGAGCCTAGGAAGTGTGCCATAGTGGAAAAAAGCTGGTTTTTAAAGTTGCTTTATCATTTTCATTTCATCTAGGTTGAATCCTCTTCATCTTCCCATTATTGATTGTACTGACTGTCTTTCTCATCTCTTTCTTTAGAATTTTATTTGCAAGCTTATTTTTGTGTTGAATTTGTTTTTCTTTGTTTTTCTTCCTCTCCTCCCTTCCTGCACAGCTTTTTATGGTAACTTTACTCCCAGATCAGAATTAAGACTATTAACAGTAAGAGTTACAACATAGAGCAGTGTTAGGAATATGACAGACACTCGCCTAGAGAGTACCTTGCTTTGGTTCTTGGTTAAGAGTCTGGATCTGGGTAACTTTCTAGGCATTGGTCTTAAAGGCATCAGCCCAAGGCATTGGTCAGCCGCAGGTTTTTTCCCAGCTTCCTTTACTTAACAGGAAGTAGAAGTCCCACCAGGGTCCTGGTTTCAAGTGCAAAGCCTGCCTCTCTTTCCCCACCTTGTAAGAAGCAATTTTAACACCATCAGCCCAGAAGAACCAAACCTCCAGCCCCCAAGCATGCGTCCAGTCCTGATTCCAGTCTGTCTGTGGCTTCAGCCCCACCACCCCTTGGTGTTTCTGACCTTGTTCATGAGATGTTTACTCTGAACACCAAAGATTTTAATATTCTCTTTTTAAATTAAAGCCTGTGTTCAGTTCTCATGTTACATTATTATGGAGTCAGTCCTTAAGATTTAAGTTCCAAAGACATTGGATATAAAAACATTTCCCTAAGTAGTTTGACCAACCCATATCTAGGTGATACTCTACGTAACTCTATGGGGAATTTGGTATCTACTTAATTCAACAAATACTACGTGGTCAGATTAATGACGGATCCACTGGAGATAGTTTCTGGGTTTCTGGCTGAGGACTCACAAAATCCTAAGAGGAAAAACATGGGACCCAGAGCTACCACCACCCCCTCCAAACCCATTAACAGGCATCACAGATTCATCACACTCTTCCCCTTCCCCACTAACCCTGAAGCAGACTCAGAATTCTTCCCAACACCCAGCAGGGCTAACCTGCTCCAATCAGTTGGTGCCATGAAATAAAACCTATTTCCCGTAGCTGGCTCAAGACAATAAAAGCAAGAACGTGGTCAAAGCAAAAGCCATGTGTACAAGAGCTCATTATAACAAATACTAGTTACATTTAATAAGGCAACCTGGAATTAATGCTGACACTTGTAAAATAATGTGAAGAGTACCTGCTGAGAAGAATCAAAGATAACATATGTTGCCTTGTTTCATTTGTTTGTTTGTTTGACTTTATAGCCTGAGTAAACCTGATTAAAATCTACCGCAGTGTGGGAAAAAAAAAGTCAACTTTTAAAAGTTAAAACAAGTCTGTGTCTGTTCCAAGGAATTCTTTTCAATCTAGGGTAATATATTTTTCCCCAGGCACAACAATCTCAGCCAAGGGACTCAACACTGCTTAATTTCTTTTGTTCTAACAGCTTCCCTTGCAATATTCCCACCATCCCTTACGCAGCATTCATTATCCAGAACGTCGAAGCTCATATTAGCGGTTTCCATCATCCAGCGATGGAACCTCTGAAAACGACAGCAGCGTTTCGCATCAGTGTGCCGTGCTTCACCGGTACTCCCTGGAAACTCGGTGTCGCTGATCCCTGCGCCTGCAGCTTCCTGGCTCTGGAGCGGCTCATTCTGAAGCCTTCCTCATTTTCGAGCTATT
The DNA here is from genome assembly GCA_039655065.1 of Glossophaga mutica. NCBI lineage: Eukaryota > Metazoa > Chordata > Mammalia > Chiroptera > Phyllostomidae > Glossophaga > Glossophaga mutica. Next base: position 145,814,401 of record CM077308.1, read on the forward strand.
TTCATCAACTCCATTGTTTTATTAAAAGAATCACAAAACCTCTCTTCACTCATTTCCTTTCCGAGGTAACTTTTGAAAAAGCCCTATAATACAATAAACTTAAAAACCTTGGATTGCCTCTTGTTTAAAAATTTTATATTCTCAACTGAGCATTGGAATCAGATCTTCCTGGCTAGAGATATGAAATAGGGGGCGCATGCAGACAGAACCATCTGGGGGTGCGGAGTGTCTGTCTGGGTTTGCCTTCGCTGGAGGGTAGGGTCTCACCCGCTACCGAACTGCCCGTGAATTTATATTGTTTAAATTGTAACTGAGAGGAAGTATCCTTAACTTCAGGACTTTATGACAACAAAAGGAATTGTCAGGATTATTGAATTAAATTGACTATATATATTTTTATGCAGCAACACATAGCAATGCGGACAAAGGGTTTAGCAGCTGGTGATGAACTTTGATGGTCGCAGCTAAGGAAACGGTTGTCTTTATTTCACCTCTGTGTGGCTCCGCATCATTGTTCTGTCCCTGATGGTCTTACTGAAGGCTCCTTGTTACTCTCACAGGTCGTGGGTAGGCTTCGATTACTGACCCTGGGAGGCTGCGAAGGGTCGCAGCAGCTCCCCCTCCTCTGCTTCCACAGCAGGGGCCGGGCGTCTGCACAGCAGCTCACTGTGACTGACACATCTGAGCTCCGTGGCGTTGGGGGAGCAGTGGGAGCAGCGCCTTCTGCTAGTGCCGTGGCAGCGTCTGCACTGCGCTGTGATGCCTGCTGTGCGACATCAGTGCACAATCTCCAGTCACCTCATGAAAGCGACTTAGGAACATCCAGGGTGCTGTTACTGAAGCGTCTTCACGCCCAGTCAGCGGGCTGCAGTGTCCTTCGCCAGTCAGAGGGAGCCATCGGAAGCAATCCATCTGTTTTCTGACCTTCCTGACCTACAATGTCCTGAATGGTGGAGCAGGACCTTGGCCGCAGAAATGAGCTGGAGACCACCCACACCAACAGTATGCATCTCTAGGACCCTCTCTAGACCCAAGGAATGTGCAGCCACATGAAACGGAGACTCGCTGACTCAAATAGTAGAAAAGAAGGCAGAGATGGTATGGTTGAATTCTACCTTTAATTCTACTTTTTTCACTCAATCCAACTACCTCACCCTACTACTGCCTTCCTTCTTTGACCCCCTGCTGCATTTAACCTCTGCCGTGCATTATCACACAGCTATGCACTCACCTGCCTGCCCTGCCATAGGTCCGCGCCTTAGTTTTCACTCTGCAACCCATCTTTGAGATGGAGTACTCCCCAATACACATGGGTCCCTCTTTTCATCTACCTTATATATATAGCTTCATGTCACATGCTCAACAAATACTATTCTTTGATAGCAGAGCACTCGTGATGGTCCCTCTTTTCATCTACCTTATATATATAGCTTCATGTCACATGCTCAACAAATACTATTCTTTGATAGCAGAGCACTCGTGATTCACTAAGGACATAATTTACAAGGATCTCTTTGTTACATAAGCCTTCCCAGAATAAAAGCTAACATGCCACAAAAGCCAACTGTCTCAGGCAGAGCCACTGTTGAGCATTTCTTCTTGAAATGCAGCAGGTATAGACTAGAAGTTGAACAGGAGCCAGCAGACTGTGCCCCCAATCCCATCAGGTAAGAGCCTCCTCCTGTCACCCTGGCAAGGACCACTCTGGGTGCAGAGCAGGTCTGGGGGATGCCAGTGTCGGAATGGAAATCTCCTCATCACAGCCCCTCGCCCCGTGGAAGTGCTAGCGTCTTGCATCGCCCCTGCATTCCTTCAAGCCAGCCAGGGGCCTCGCTCGGGGCTGCATCGAGACAGCAGGGCAGCCAGTGCTCTGCTCTGGGGTGAAGAAAGGCCAGCTCTAGATCATTTTCTCATCTTCATGGATTATTTTGCACCTTCCTGAAAAGAAATGAGTTCTGGGGCCAATAGAGAAAAAGCCACTATGAGACCTGTGACCCGAGCAAAGGAGAGAGAAGACCTGCGCAGCCTGCTGTGCCGATGACACACGAAACGGAAGTCTGGTCATTTCTCCCTGCATCGCCCCACAGCAAGAATAAACAACTGCCAGTTCCCACCTTCCAGCCAGGCGCCGTTATCATACAGGATCCCCTCCCCAGGGAATCGATAGCTGCTTCCGTCTGTGACAACGCACTTCAACTATCCAAGTAACATCTGTTTAAAGTTAAAACATGGCACAGCCTCCAACACAACAATGCTACTGTGACTTATTTATTTAGTCTGCAGACAATGTTTGGGGGGGTGTATATATCATTCATATATATATATAGTCACTCATGGATCCTATAAAATAATTCTGCATTCACTAAAATATACGGTCCACAAATTGAGAATAACACTGTTCATTTGGCACGTATTGGCCAAAAAGGAACATTGTCTTGAGCTGCTATATTATTCACTTACAAGTAAACTAAGACAAAGGATCTCATTTGTGTTGTTCAGTTTCATCCCCAGGGCCCGGAGCACTGAAATGTCATATAGTAGGCGTTAATTAGACAATTGTTAAATGTTACATGAATTCAAGTAATTTACTTTCATTTTTCACATACTTGTGGTTTCTTTCTCCAGTTCGATTGTGTGTTATTGGGATGAGGGCTCTTTTGTTCACTGCAGCATTGTGAAGTAGCTGCTCCTTAAATATCTGAGCAGTTCCCACATTGTAATCCATGACAAAATTTTCTGGGGGAGGTGACAGGGGTGTAGCGTGAAATACAGTGTTCAGCGGTCAAATGAATTTGCGGTCCAAATCTGTCATGAGAGTTCACGATGCCCATTAGCACACTGCAGAGCCTGAGATCCTCCAGTGAAGAAGCCCAATGCGTTTTCAACCACCAGTTTTTCTCCACTTTGAACACAGCCCCAGTTTATGTGGCCTGTCCATTAATTCCATGTAGAACGATGCCCCATGGTTTATCCACCCGTGTGAAAATGCAGGCCTTCATGTCCACATCTCTGTATGTTCGTATGTTCTTCACGCAATAATGCCGTGCGAAGAGACTTCGTTTAGACACCGAAAGAACCAAGTGCTGGCCCTGGTTCTCACGTTAACTAACACGATTGGGAGCGAACCATTTCACGATGGGTGGTGCCGGGGGAGGCTTCTGCCAGGGATCATTGCTGAAGAGCCAGTCGTTACTGGCTTTTCTCACTTTTTTGTATTTTCTCACATTCACTTCAGGAGTCCTGACAAGGAGTGTTGGAATGTGAATTCCTAGCTATTTTAGCTTCCACTGTAACTTACACCATGTCATTGATTTGCGTTTGAAAAGTCATCTTAGAATCATTACTCAAGGTATAATACATCGATCGGAACATTAAGTGGTACACCTTAAATGCAGTACACTCAGTTTTTTGTCAATCGCATCTTAATGAAGCTGAGGGGGAAAGGTCACCTGAACACTGCAGTAAGAAAGGAGATGCCACGGAGAAATTAGAACCTAACTGGCGTTCACTGACTAGGCCGCCTGGACAGAGGTGCCTCTCAGTGCCCACTCTGCTCGCCTTGCTTGGTGTCCCCTGAAGACGGCATAGCTGCGTGAGTAAGCTCTAGCGAAAAAGTACAATGGAGTGCCGTGTAGCACCCAGGAACTTGAGCTGGTACGTGCCCTCTGCCTCTTTGGTTCCTTCCTCCCCCTTTGTCTTGCCCCTTGGGGTGTGGATGCAGTGGCTGGAGCACACAAGGACAAGAGCCATGCCCCAGGGACAGTGCATAGTGAGCCGGAGCCTGGCTCCCTGAGGACTTCGTGGCCAGAGTCACCACAGCAGCTCCGGTTTGCCAATCCGCAACCTTCACACCAGAGAGAAGCAAGTTTCTAGTTCATTTCGGTCACTAGTTTGGGGGTTTTCCATTATTCTCAGCTGAATCTCACTTGAATGAACACCGCAGTTTATACCTGGAAGTTGGGGATTGTGTGGGACCAAACCCAGGATAAATGACACTGATGCAGTGCAAGCTATCAGGGGAACGTGAAGAGGATACAGATATAACAGGACGAAGAAGTATCCTTGTTTCGATGTGGCAAATAGATGACTATACTGTGCCCTACACTACCTAAGGGTACCATGTGCTGACCGAGACATCCTGAAACATTCAAGGACACAATGGAGGGGAAATAAAAATGTTGTATTTTGTGCTCCTTAACTATGAAAGAGAAAACTCAGCCCAGAGTGAACTAGTCTGCAAGCTGAAGTGGGGAGTTAGGAGCCCTCCAAAGGATGTTCTTTCTGCCTGCAACGGAGGCTTCCAGGCCTTGGAAAGCCAACTGCTTTTACATCCTCATTTGAAACAATGAGAAGCAAGTTTCAAAGCTGCAGCCTTACCACGAGACCACTGATGCTCTGGCATACAAAGGTCAGGTAAATGTCATGACATTTTTCTGTTTGAAACCAAATTAAAGGTGCTGCCTTCCCACCCAAGCCAATGTTTCATACAGCCCCAAGAAAAAGAACATCAAATTAGAAGAGAAAAGCATGGAGCAGGGCCCAGTAGGTAAAAAATTAGTGTCTTCAACCTTGAAATTATGTCCAGACATGACCTTGGCTAGATACTTGAACATGGGACTGCCTGAGATTTTACTAAGTAAGTCTGAGAATTTATAGTCATAGAAACTATAATAAGCTTTGCCTGTAAAAACTCAGGCAGCTTTAACCCCTTAGAGCCACCCTGGGCCACAAACTTGCGTCAACATGAAGCAATCTTTGTAAATGATGGAGGCCCCTAGAAATGCATCCCTTCTAAAGAGCTCAGATTTAACCTGGACGATACTAGTCATGGACAGAGCCAGGAGCCACAGAGGACAAAAGATAAGGGGACTCTGCCCAGAAAGCAGAACCAGGGTTCCAGAAGAGTTCATTAATCTCGGGTGCTACCACTATGGAAAGGGATCATCACTACTTGTGCCCAAAAAGACTTGATAATTGCTATGGACAGGCTTTCTTCCCCCCCTTTTCCAAAGAGCAGTTTCCATTGTAGGTATCTTGTTTCCACTCCACCACCTCCTATTGTGGTATTTGAAGGTGGAGAGCCTGTGTGTTAGTTTATGAATTGCTGGTCCATGAAGAGCCACATCTGGGAAGGTGTTTGTACCACTCAGAGATCCTGACCGTGAGCTAAGATGGGACTTGGGACCTTGGGAAAGTACTTTATCAATAGGAAGGTGAATATGCTCAGATATATCATGGTCAAATAAGCAGGCTATTTCAGAGCCCTCTGTTTGTACACAAATCCATATTTTCTTTTTCTTCAATGAAAATTGTGCCTCCAAATTTTATCTGGGCACATGGACGCCCAAAATAAAGATGTGGTAGAAGTAGTAAAATATTGTCAGCTACAGCAGACATTTTGAACATAGAGCCCCAAGAATTTGCTGAAGGGGTAGAGTAAGGTGGAGAGGGGACATAAAGGAATCAAGGGTGACTCCCAAGTTCTGTGGCCTGAGCAGCTAGAATGACAGAGCTGCCACTTCCTGAAACAGAAAAGGCTGGGCAAAGGGCATATTAGGAGGAGGAAAGCCCCAGAGTCCAGTTTTGAATTTATTTAGAAACCTCTACAGAGTTGTGAGCAGGAAGTAAGATACAAATTGGGGCTCAGAAGAGATGCTAGGGCTGGAGACAAAATTTTTGAAATCATTGGCTCACTGAGACTACCTAAAGCCCTAGTGTCAGATGAGGTCACCTAGGGAGCAGGAACACATGAGATAAGTTCAAAACCAATCATCCTCCAGAGCTTAGAGGTTGCAAGATGAGGAAGATCCAGGATGGGAACTAAAAAGAAGCAGCCAGTAAAGGGAGATGGTGTATCAAGAAGTAGAAAGTTAATCAACTATATCAAACGCTGCTCAGAATTTGACTTAGTTGTCCTTTGGAGCATCTACTGAACATACAAATGTGAAGATCGTTGTTAACCTTGACAAGAGTCATTTCAGTTCACAGGAGGAGTTTGTAAAGCTTGATGGGAATGCAAAAAGGAGAAGTGGCAACTAACAGATACGTTGGGGTTGGACGGGTGGTGCGGATCCCGGCTTGTGGGGTCTGCCACATTGTAGATGAGGCGCAAGAAATTCACATGGACTACTGAGTCCTGTGGAAGAAAAAGGAAGGCATAGCTTTTATCTCAAGGGGAGAAAAAACCCTGAGGCCCTCTCTCAGTGACCAGCCTTTATTTCTTTTCTCGGCACATTACAGGATGGTCCTCATTTACTATACACAGGTTCCATTTAGGTAGTTACCTTTTACAGAAAACAAAGGAGACAATGCCTCTAATCACATCACAGAAGAAGGATATTTGCAAATGAAAAGGGAAAAGTAGTTGAACCGGTTACACTCATCTTTGGAAGGTTTAAAATGGATTTTAGGAAGTTACTTTGCAGTTAAGGTCTGCTGCCTCAATTCAGAGTGAGGGAGCTTTAGCAAAAGCAAGTCTCATAGCAGTCTAGGTACAATGCAGGCCTGATTCCCCACGGGAGAACCTATCTGTGGGCATAGGTCCTGTATATAAGACCTTGCTTTCCACTGGGAGCTGGGCCCATGCCACGCAGAATGGTCTCCTACAGCAGGGGATGGAAAAAACCTTAAAACAAAGATTATTAAGTGTCCTGTCCTGTGCAGCCTTCCATGTATGTCTGCCTCCCATTGTCACTCCCATTGAGTTATTTTATAACTCTGTAAATTATTAAAAGAACTGAACATAGAGCAAATGATTTGTATTCAAAGAAATACAAGTGAAATTTGCCCAGTGGAAATGCAATTGGCATCCCCATGAGGGAAAAGATATTCCAAACATAGTGTTTTATCTTCCCATGGATTTTTATCACTTTGTATATATTAGCAAATTCATTTCCTCATTGCCACTGTTATCAGTGGGGAACAAGTTCTTGGGGTGTCAAGAGGAAAAGAATTTCCTGAGACTCACACAGGAGGACAGGGTTCTGTGGTCAACTTGATTGATGATGTAAAATTAAGGATGTTCCCCTCCTGACTTCCCAATGTCCCACCTCTGTCTGTCACACCGTGGAAAAAGTCCGCAGCAAAGCCAAGACAAAAGCCCGTGTCCAGAGTTTCTGCTCCATGTAACAGTCCAGTCCAGTCCAGTCCAGTGTCTGGATAGTGTGGCGTGTGTTTCCAGATACAGCCCACTGCTGTGCTACAGCCTAGAAAAGACCAGAAGCTTTTTCAAAAAGACCAATCAACTTCCCAAGTTTTCCCTAGCTTTGGATGGGTTTACACCCCCTAGTTAGACTGACCTCTATGCTCCAGCACCTCCTCCTGTGCTCCCCCACAATCTGGTACCAGAACAGGAAAGGAAGGAGTGTTAATCCCCTTGGCAGAGCAAGGCTGTGATCCCCTGGAGTGTGGAAAGCTGCAGCTTCCTGGTGGAGCAGACAGGCTCATGTTCCCCACTTTATTCAGCTCCATGTCTAGTGCCCTTTGACCTCCTTTCTCATCAATAATTAGCTAAATACCAACGGTAACACCATGACCTATAGATTTGCCTATTCTTTGAATTCTCTTTTGAAAGAGTTTTAATATATACTGGTTCTATCATTATTTAATGAGCTAAATAAAAGCCTGTAGCATGTTTTCATTCTATGTCTGTTACAAATCATAAGTTTCTTTTTGAAAATTGTCCTGTAACACTCCTCTTCCTCACTCAGATCTTTTGAAATGAAAAGAGCCATAATTTCAAAAGAATATCCCATACCAGCGCTAAAAACAAGAAAGTTGACCATCAGCGGATCAGAAATCAGAGGACTCCTTGAAGACAAAAAGCACTTGGAATCGGAACAGCCAGGAAACATGAGCCAGGAAAAATCACAGCTCTGCTGCCACAGAGGGAACCTCAGTTCTCCCCCACAGAGCCTGCGACCCCTCAAAGTCAGACTCGACAAACCAGAGTCGAAAAGTAGCATCCACCGTGCAAGAATGAACTCCGCCAGGCCATGGCAGCAACGTGCATCCACTCTCAGGATGAAACGCAGATAACGCCTTTTTAAAATAAGCAAATATACTTGGGGAAAGAGTGTTCTTGCAGGGATATTGGGAGCCTGAAAGAACCAGAGATCCTGAGACAACTTGGACCTCAACCACAGAAAAGGAGGGAAGGTCGAACCCGGCAGTGAAAAGGCGCTAAAGCAGTCCACCTCCGGGACAAAGACTCCTGAAGGCAGCCGGTGAAGTGGCCGCCTTCTTGCTCCTACCTGCTCCCCATTCACACATTTACCCAAACCTACTATTTTCCGTTTTAGTCATTAGGGAGCGATGTGTACATCCTCACTATTCTGGCACCTTTCCCATTCTCGATGACTGAACAAAGAACACTGGCACATTTTGAGAATGTGCTGAAGAGCTTTCAAAATTGATATTATCTATCATGTCTCTTTGTTCCAACTTTCCCAATTTGAAAAGCACTCTTCTTGCTGTAAGTTATGAAAGTAAAATAAGAGTTGAACGGGTCTCTCCCCCTTTGGGATCTGGCCATCCTGCCACCCTCCCTGAGAGTAGGCGAGCTATGCCTTCCACGTGGTGCTGTAAGAGGAGTGATAACACAGGCGTAATGTTTGCTTGCAGGGCACGCAGGCTGTACCCCCACCATGGCCAAGCCCCAGTCCTATGTCAGGTATGTCACTGTGAAGCAGCACATCCAGACTTGACAGTAACACGGCACAGGCCATCCACCAGGACGCATCAGGGCATTCACTCGTTATCACCGATTAGAGCGGGAAGATGCCCAATGTCTCAGACACCTTCCTCACCTTTTCCTAAATCTGAATCCTCCCTGGAAGATGGTCACATCTTAGGTGCACCCATTAGTGGTTTAACTCGGTAATTGATATGGGACTTCAAGCACTAGGCTACCCCAAAAGGAGGATATTTGAGGGTTATTGATTAAAGGCATTTCCTATAGCTCTCAAAACATACTATAAAGGTGGGGCAAAAGTAGGTTTACAGTTGTGAATACATGAAACAGTTTAATTATTATATTATTGTATTATTATTCATACATAATTCATTATTGCATTATTTTCTAAAGGAACAACTGTATACCTACTTTTGCCCCACCCTGTACTGATGTATTCCATTGCATTGAAATAACATCAGTCATTTCATTTCAAAACCAACTTTAACAAGTGTACTCTAGGAAGATGTAACATACCATTTCACTTGGCCAGCCCCATAGACCTTCAGAGGGAGGGGCGTGGGAGTGAGGAGCGAGGTGGAGAACAAAGGAAGGGAGAATTTGCCAGCAGTCTTCCATGGGTAACTTCAGACTTCACTGAAATGGAAATTTTAGGTTTAAAACCCCCTTAAGCATCTTTGAGATAAGAGAAAGGACAGTGAAGAACATTTAAATCATCTTTCTCTTGAAAACCAAATCAAAGATTTGAGACATTTTTATGCCATGTAATGGAAAGTTAGATTTGAGCCTTGCAGAAGAATAGGTAGTTTTAAATTTGCAAATAGAATGTAGGAATTAATAGTATCATTAACATTTTTAAATGCTGCTCTGAGCGCATATGCTAGAAAATCGTAACAATGTGAGCTCCTGCATTTAACAGCTCACTGCGTCTGTATACCCTGCTCTCCGGAGCAGACACATCAAAATGAAGAAGGGGCACATTTGCTCTTTGTCCATTAGGATTACACAAAACACGGGCTTTTTTTTGGAATATCCCCAATATTGTCTTAATGAAAATTGCGGTCCTCCCTCAGTTCTTCTCCTATACGACTTCCTTCTATCTTCTAAAACAGCGATTTTCAACCAGTGTGCTGCAAGAGTTTTTAAACATGCAGTATCTGCCTATTTAGTCAGGGGCACTGACCTCTTTTCCCTTCCATTGTAAAGTTAAAAATGACAACAGCCAACACAACAGAAGTCTTACAGTGTGAATGAATCAAAATTATATGTATTTTTTTGGTCAGGTTGGCAAAAAAAAATTTTTTTGCTGTGCTGCAGAATATTCGTAATTAGTTCATGTGTGCCATGAGATGAAAAAGTTGAAAATCGCTGTTCTAAAATAAAGACCACAGCCCTGGTCAGGGAGCTCAATTGGTTAGAGCATCATCCAGAAATGCCAAGGTCGTGGGTTCTATCCCTGGTCAGGACAAATACAAGAATCAACCAATAAATGCGTAAGTAAGTGGAACAATGAATCAGTGTTATCTCTCCTCTCTTTCTCTCTCCCTCTCTCTTTCTTTCTCTCTTTCTCTCTCCTAAAACAATATAAAAAATGCTTTAAAAAAACTAAAAATCACAATAAAACAAAGAGCACAGCAGGACTGACATATGAAATTTTTCCAAGATACCCACAGTTTTTAAAAACATGTCATCTTTTAAAAACATGACAAGGTATTGCAATCAATTTTAATCACTTTACATTTACTTATTGAGCAATACTTTTGTTACTCACAGACAATCAAATCCAATCTGTTAGCAAGTTGTTAATATTTAGATATAAAGGAAATATAAAATCAGAATGTGAACATAAATCTTAAATCTCACAATGCAAGTAAAATTGAACAGAAAGCATAAAGCATATGCTCTTTTCTTCTAATACTTTACTTTTGCATTTCCATCAACAGTAGAATCGCCGAGGCAGGGGACCAGGACTATGCCTAATTTAAAAGCCGACCTTACTGCACATGCCTTTCTCTCTTTGCAACGATAAGGAGATGCTGGATCAAGAAGCAAAACAGACCCAAATTTAATCTTGGCTCTACTACCTAATAGCTGTGTGACTTCAAGCAAAAATTACTTGGAATCTTGGTTCCTCATTTATAACTATTTCCCGGACCCCTTCTTGAGTTCCAGATATGTAGATACACTTCGGTGATACTAAAGTACCTCATTCTAAGAAGAAACTAATTTGTGATCTTCCCCCACGAACTTGGATTCTTCCACTGCCCCTCAACCATCCACTTAAGCTAAGCCAAAATTTTAAAATTCATTACTGACATCACCCTCTCCTCTTTACCAAGTTTTGTTAAATTACTGCCTTTCCTTTCCGTCCATGTCTCTGTATCTCCCCCACAGCACCAATGCCATCCAAGCCACCCTCACTCTCATCCAGGCTACTGTGACAGCAGCTGTCCACCTCTGGCTATTCTTGCTCCTTGAATCAGTATTCTTTTTGAAATGCAAATCTGATCACCTGACCCACTCCACCTCAAATATTTCTGTGACTTATACTAGCTATTTGGAAATCCAGCAAGGCTCTCTGCACTCCTATCGCATGGTCCTCCTTTTGGTTCCTCAAATGTGCCTGCGCTCCCATACCACAGGGCCTTTGCGCATGCTGCTCCCCCACCTGCCACACTGCTTGGCCTCCAGGTAACATACAGTCTTCCATGAGACCTCATCTCAAGTCTCACTGACTCAGAGAAGCTGTCTCTCACCTCCCATTATGTCGATTCTCCTTACATGCACACGGTATTACTACAATAGTGATTTTTAAAGTTATTTGTGTGATTATTTGAATATTGCCAGCTTTCCCATTAGACTAGAAGACCCATAAACGTAGAGACTGAATCTCACTTTTCCCACAGGGCAGATGCACAATAAATACTTACTGAACAATTGCATGAGTCAATGAATATAAATAAATTAACAATGATATAAAGTTAAGTACCCTCTGATCACTGAAATCCTACATGCCTATTATTTAACTTCTCTGTGCTATCACTAGCTCTCACCAGTCAAAATGAAACAAAGTTTTATGAGGCCCAAATTGGCCTAATACCAGATTTTGTTGTCAGCCCAAATAAATGAGTCTGGAACAAAATTCCTCATATAGCTCAAATTCTTGAGAAGAAAGCAAACTATCTATCAGAGCGCTATATATAGAAAAAGGTGTTCAGGAAGGAAACGTTTTGATCGAGAGGTTGGCAACGAGAGTACATCCAGATACATGCTGACGAAGGGAACAGCCTGGGTGCCAGAACTCGGAGGAGCTGAGGGACAAGGGAAGTACAACCTGGGGGACGCAAACAAGAAGTATGGCCCCTATACGGAGAAAAAGACATAGGACATTATGAAGTAATAGAGCTGAGTCATTCATCACCATGAACCAGCTCACACCACGCAGGCTCCGACTGAGCAGGCGCCCTATAAAAGAGTTTGGGTCTGAAAGTTGACATTTTTTCCTGGGACGGCAGTTTCACCGCTGCCTTGCATTCCTGGCAGCCTGAAAGATGTTAGAACAGGGACTGTCTCCTGCCGGCGGTGGGCTGCTTCGTTGGCTGCGCTGGTGGCCAAACAGTTGGATCCTGGCCGTAGAGGGGAGTTTCATGATTACTCATTATAAACTGACTGCCGGCTCTTTGAACGAATTCTGGGACAGGGTGGAGTTAGAGGCACTTCAGGAGCTCCCAGGAGAACCACACGCACACACCCCAGAGCTCTTAAGCACAACACAGAGGTAATACCTTCAGGGCTTTACCACTCAAGCATAAGAAGAGAGGAGCACATGTCTTTCCCAATGCCACATCCACCCAGCCAAAAATCTAAGGGACTTTGGAATTGGCTCCTGCCCCTACTACATTCTTTACATGTCAAACCCTCAAAATACTTTAGCAGATCCTCGTGTTCTCCTTCCCGGGGGACTAGTAGAATAGGCCCAATGATCTCACGCAATGCGCCCTTCCCATCAGTCTTAGATCAACAGTTGGGACCTAGTCCTTTCTCCAGGGAGTCCACAGCCGGGAAGGAAAACCAAGCAGCAGCTCTCAGGGGCAGCGCCTTGTCGGCCACTGTGTGCTTCTGGCTTTCATGGCCCCTGGGGTGTTGCTGAGAGGTGGAAACCCACAGTATTCATATTTCAATGCCCCCAAAGGGTCCTGCCAGGCCCTCTCTTAACAACTATGTCTCCCAAGACACAACTCTTGAACAGAACTTGCTTAGGATCTCTGCACGTAGGACTAGGGGCTCCAGTCTCCGAAACACCGCCCGGTGCACACTCAAGTGAAGGCACAGCTACGCTGACTTTCCCCCTCGGCACCGGGCTGCTTCCATGTGCAGCGGAGCCTCTGCCAGCAGTTCAGAACATAACCCAGGATTCTCTCCTGGCAAATTCGAATTTGAGTATTTTGGGGACTTAATCCCCAAATCTCCTTCCAATAAGACACTGGGACACATTTAAGCATTAGGATCAGGAAACACCTTGAGTTTCCCAATATTGCCATTCAAAATAATCCTCAAAAATGCACAGGAGAGGCCATTACTTTTTAAGGAACCATAGATTTAAGACGAAAATCATGCCTTTCTCACCACAGACCATGAAGGTCACATTATCTCAGGAAAAGGTTTTAGTGGAGGAAACAGGAAAACTATAAATTACTTTTGGTACCCAGATGAATTTCTGGCAAGGTATTGTGTCTGGTCTTCAGTACTTAATTTTCATCCCTGGAGAAAATAAAGATAAGATAAACCTCAAAGTGGATCTTTGAAATACAGAATTGTCTCTCTCCTCAATCAAACCTTCCCAGCGTGAGAGAACAACATAGAAGTTAGGTTTCAAAACACCTGTAAAAGTTTCCTTGTAAAAACTCAATTATAAAATAATTGACTGCACAAAATAAACCAAAGGGAGTTGGTATACTTTCAGCAACTTGTAAACTTGGTTATTAATCCAAATTTTACATCCAGCCCTAGTTTATTTTATACTGCGAGGAGGAGAAGCTGTTTATATCACCACGAAAGCCTGAGCTGGATGGTGAAAATACAACGCAAAGAACAGAGTGGTGGGAAAGATTTCCTTAACCTCAAAGTTGCCGGGATGATGCTTAGAAGCATGACATTGTCCCTGTGATTTATCTTTTCACACCCTCAAAAATATCCTAAACTTCAAACTTTTGTGAAAAATTTCCCCAAAAGGTGGAAATAATATACAGATTATTTCTTGATGTCAGAGAAACGGTGCCACAAGAAGTTCCCCTGGTCTCTCCCCTTGAAGTTACATTGGTTTGAACAGCATAGTTCAACAAAGGATCCCCTGCTCAACACACAAGCACGTCTGAGAGATCCATGACATGAAACGTCTGAAGGCGGGCCAGTCAGAGACAGCAGGGGCGGAGGGAAGGGAGCAAAGCAGAATGGGTGCCAGGGACGCTGCGCAGGGCTCACTGCAGGGGTGGAGATAAAGGTGAGGTGGCTGAGGTCTGGCAGTTGCCATTACTAGAAGGAGAACAAAGCCACAAAGGCACCAGCCAGCCTCGCCCAGCTCACTCCACCCCCATCCACTGCAGTGGCACTGTGGGCCACATCTGGATGCCAGGGACAGTGCTGGGATCCAGGGACTGAAACCACATCATCTACCACATGCCTCCATGAGAGTGGTACCCTGGGACTGAGGCCACCTGGTCACAGAGGAGACACTCCCCTCCTCAAGGAACAGGGGCATTTTGCATTGCCTTGCAGAGATCTGAGAAGCCAGAGCCTGCAAGGGAAAGTAAAAAACTTGTGCTTCAGCACCATCTACTGGAAAAATAAAGAAAGACTTCTCACCAACCTACTAAATACAGAAGTGCCTTAAGGAAGGAAGGAAGGAAGGAAGGAAGGAAGGAAGGAAGGAGAAGGAAGGAAGGAAGGGGAAAGGAAAAGAAAAGGAAAAGGAAAAGAAAAGAAAAGAAAAGAAAAGAAAAGAAAAGAAAAGAAAAGAAAAGAAAAGTTTATTTCATTCCCAGAGATGCCAGACCAAGAAAGACTGCATCAAATACCATAAATAACCAAGGTAGTGAGGCAGCTCAGAAAGAAAATGTAGACACTACATTCTGTAGAAAATAAACTTAAAGCCATTAAAATGACAGAAATGATTTGAAATGATTCAAGTGACAGAAAATTCAGCATCGCGGTTCTGAAAGAACTCAACGTGATACAAGAAAACACAGGTTGAATGAACTCAGAAATAAAACCAATGAAGGAAAGGAATGCTTTATCAAAGGGATTGAAACTATAAAAAGAGAGCCAAATAGAAAGTCTTGAGATGAACGCCCCAATAAAAGAGAGGAAGGATGAACTAGAAAGCTTAGGAAACAGAGCTGACCAGATAGAGGAAAGAATTCATGACATCAAAGATAGAAATCTAGAAATGACACAGATGGAAGAAAAGAGACTTGAGAGTAAAAAAAAAAAAAAAAAAGAAAGAAAGAAATCCATGAGAACTATCTGACTCCATCAGAAAGAACAATATAACAGGGAAAAGAAGGGGAGGGGGACGCAAAGGAATACGAATAGAGGATGCATGGGCACGGACAATGCGGGGCACTGACTCTGGGAGTGGAATGGGGAGTGGAATGGGGATTGGGTAGGGGAGAGTAATGGGGGAAAAAGGCAGGACAACTGTAACTGAACAACAATAATTTTAAAAAAAGAAGAAGAAGAATGGGTATACCAGAAGGAGAAGAGAGGAAGGGAACAGAGAACCTATTCAAACAAATAGTTGACAAGATCTTCCCAAACCTATAGAAAGAGCTAAATCCTCAAATCCAAGAAGCAAACAAAACACCTGATTATCTCAATCTTAAAAAAAAAAAAAAGGCTTCTCCAAACCACACTATATTAAAACTGTCAAAAATTAATGACAAAGAAAGAATTCTCAAGGCAGCCAGGGAAAAGACGGTAACCCGCCTGGCACCATCCGCAGTTGTTAGAACATGATCGACTCCACTCCCTAGGCTGTACTTCGCATCCCAGCAATCCCTACTGTTAGGCAAGCGCTCTGACGCACAGGTGCACACCCGCTTTCAACTGTTCTAGTTTTTTTAATGAATTAGTAAACCATAACTTGTTCATTAATGTTTCGTTTCTGAAGTCAGAATTGTTATATCTTTATGATACGCTGATGCGTTTTTTTTTTTGTTTTGTTTTGTTTTGTTTTTTACATTTTCATCAGCATTTGGCTTTCAGCTTCCTTTATGTAATTCAGGGGTTGGAAAACTATAGCCCTCATACCAAGTCGGGACCGCCACCCACGTTCCTGAATGAAGTGTTATTGGGCAACGGTAGCCACACCCACTCACATACTGCCTACGGCTGCTTGCATCCAAAGGCAAAATATGCGCTATCCGACCCTTTCCGGAAAGAGTTTGCTAACCCCCTGATTTATGCCCATTTTTAAATTTAGAACTTTCATCCGTTCCCGGGTCTCCTTACTTCTACTATCTATATTCCAACCCACGTTGGTTATCACTTGCAGATTGATATTCCAACATTCAGTTCTAATCACATTATTCTTCTACTCTAAATGATAGTACTATGTTATCTGTATATACGCATTTCATCTTCTTACTAAAATATTTATAGTATCCATTCCTTGAAAGCAGTATTTTTCTTAATATTCTAAAATTCCTTTTTACTATGCTACATATAACAGATAATCAATATTTATTCACTTAATTGATAACAAATTTATTCATTGTTAGAAAACCTAAAATGTTCTTTTTTACTCTACAGTCTGAACATTAGTATTAGGAAATAATAATAGTCTGACTAATAGTCTGAAATAATACATATTATTTCCATCCTTTCACTGCAAGTCCACGGGAAAATAATTCGCCACCACCTCCACCCAGCAGCTTCCTCTTCGGCCACGAGTCACCGCCGTGGGACCCAGCTGCCTTTGCGCCCTGCTCTCCTGCTCCCACCCACCAGTTCACTGCTGAGCCCCCTTAACCAACCAAACATTCCTTCTCAGTATTCATGAGGTGTATTTTGTCTCGTCCTTTTGTTCAGAAATCGTGATTTTGCAGATGAAAGCCTGCTCTTCTAAATTATATTTATAGCCCACTCACTTCCCCAATCTCCTTTCTATTCTGAATGCATAGTGTTTAACTAGAAGGAGAAATGACTATAAACCCTGGGCAACCTTTCCCTTCTCCTTCATTTTCCTGCTCAGAGACTCAGATTTCTGAAGAAAATCATAGGTGTCTCATCCCATGTGACTCAGCAGAAGCTAAGTTCTGCATTGGTAGGACACACAAAAAGGCTATAATTCACATCAAAAAATTAGTCAGAAAAGGGTCTCCAGACAACTCTGCCTATACCCCTTTATTTATACTGAGAAACGTTTAACTCAGTTTTACGTAAATTGTTCTTTAGAACTCGGGTATCCCTTGAAATGTTCTTCGGGGCTGTGTAAACATGACTTTCTTAGTGACGAGTTTAGGAAGTTATAAATGAACTAAAGTTGAAGAGATTTTCCTGCTGCAAGTTGCTCAGAACCTTTACTGTTCTAATGGCACCATGGACCTTTGAGGAAAGAACACGTAGCAAGTAACTTTCCTAAACTCATTGCCTCCCACTTTTGGAGAGCAGCTGTTAACACCTTGCTGAACTACCAGAAGAGAAGTTACCATCTGAAAACAATTCAGTAAATGCTGGTGAAACTCGCAACTACACCTTGGCTGAGACGGGGAGGACCTTTATCAAACTAGGGCGTTAAGGAAGGTGTTTAACAACCTAGTAGGACTTTTGTTGAACTATGTCTCTCTCATTGTTGCTCTCTATTGAAATACTCTTGCATTATCAGCTTAAATTCGTAGTTCCCCTGAGAGGTGAATTTCTTATAGCACAATATTCTCAGTGCAGCCTAAGCTACTGACTAAGAGTTTTCAGGGGGGCCAGGGGTGGGGGGTGCCTATACAGCGATGCATCTCTTGATGGTGGCTTAATTCCAATGAGATAAAGCTGAAGTAACCAGACAAAGCAACTAAGAAAAAAAACTGACCCACTTTGAACCTAGTTTGAAGTCTTTATACCTCTATGTATTTTTATTTCACTTTTATCTTGTTTAACTTTAAATTGCTTTAAATAACAACCAAGATCAAAAAGAAGAGTAAATTACCATCATCCCCTCTGGGCCCCTCACCTTGCATTTGCCCCTCTCTAACCTCCCTCCTGTCTCTTTTTTGCCTTAAAAGAAAATAGTCTTGCTGGGTTTGTTGCGTTTCCTTTTCCTCCCTGGGTAAGATTATTAAATCAATTGGTTATTGGTTTATCACTTGGACCAGCTTGTTGGAGGAGCAATATTCTTCAAGCCTGTTTCTTATCTACAATCCCTTGAGGGAGGAGCGCATGATTAGTTTATGAACAGGTGCCCACTGCAGTGTCCCCCAATAATGTAACCGTAGAGAACAGGCTTTAGGAGCAGTTACATCAGTCAGGAGCAGGTATGAGGCCGCTCGTGGCGACCGGAACAGCCTGGCGGCATACTGGTAACAAGTGGAAAGCAGAGGAAAGCTAGAGCTTCCTCAACTATTTCGAGTTCAGATGAAATTTTAAAAACTACTTCCATGCCTTTTACTTCACTAGCGGTGTTAAAAATAGAAATGGCTTCCTCCCAGAAACGTGAAATGTTCTTATAAAGAGACCGTCCGCTTGCAGAACACCGCAGACATAAAATCACATCCACACACACTTCCCCTCTCCTCCTTTTCTAAACGGCACCCCTTTTCACGCAGCGTGAAAGGGGGAACCTGAATGTGATTATTCAGACATCATTTTGCCACTCAATTCCCAATGACACACTAACCTCACTCTTGGGAGTTTTTCCAGCAAAACGTTCTAATAAGAAACCAGTGCTGTGTGCATCAAGAAGTTGCTGAAACATTTATGGCAAAAAAAAGACATAACCTAAGTATTTAATAATAGGGAAACATTTATATACATGTTTCCCTTCAAGAAGAATAATTAAAAATTTTCTATTTTCAACCAAGGCAGAAAGGCAATTGAGGACCAGCCATCACCAGCAGCAGGCTGATTGGCTGGGGCCAGGAGGTTCACGGTAAGTGAAAGGCAATAGGCGAGGGCCGTAGAGGTAATTCTTGACATTTCGCTTTTAGCACCACTCAAAGATGGATTCAAGGATTATGATTAACAAATGTGTATTGATTTCAGCTAAGAAAACAAAGGATATTTGACTATGGCTTATACTGATTTCCATTTTAGAAGTCAATCGATTTTTGCTGTGGCCACCTTCAGCTTTGAATGACTGTGTTCTAATGGATGCAGAGAAGATTTTGGATTTTTGTAGGATTTTAGTAACTCATAAACAATCAAAAGCAGAGCTCCATTTTTACTTCCACAGATGACAGATCTCAACATCTCTGTTGGAGAAAATTGGAAACAATATTGTATAGAGTGACAATCTATTATTTTTCGACCTTTTGTAACTTGACTGTACATCAAAAGCTAGATGAACACCAAGAACCCAAAGCAATGAAGCCTGCTCGGAATCCATTGTCAGATAAGATGGAAAAGTAATAGTTCAAAGTGGCTTAAAAGAGTTTTAGAAATCACTAACAAGGAACTAGTTTCTTTCCTTGCACCAAAGTGTTACAGAACAAAAACACATCATCTTAGATGAAGCCCATTGACACAAAAGTAAGAGAAGGACCCATAAAACACTGACATCTTATTTAGTTACCTTGGTCTCTTCTTTTCAAGGGAATGGTGGCATCTTGTGGCACAAATGCCATTGCTTCAGTGAGCTGACATTCCCTGTGAGCAAAACAGTTTGGAAAACGACCTCTGGTTCCTGAGCATCTATGTATAATTTTAAATGCCCTTTCCCTGTAGGACCAGCCCCTCTCCTGCCCGTCTGCAGCCATAGTTGCTCACAGGACACAGAGCGGTGGGTGGAAGGTGCTTGGTTTATCAAACACAATCTGACAGCCAAACCACCAAAATGAGCTCCCCACACAGCTGCGCTCACCTCCCCCCAACTTTATTCCACTGGGGTGGGGGACTCTGATTTCAGGTTCCCTGAGATTTTTCTCTCCTTGCTTACTTAGCCTAAGTAACTGTGCCTATAATTACAGTTTTGGGCACGTTGTCCTCAAAGCGCTCGGCCTATTTCTGGGAGCAAGAACAGTAGCTGTGGGCTTGTGGCAGTGCAGCCTTAGAGTTTGAAACCCAGTGAGAGGAGGAGGAAAGCCCTGCGCACTGGGAGTCATGAGGGAAAGCAGCGAAAGTGTTCCAAGACCATCTTTTTCATACCGAATGAAGGCAAGAACTCTGACACTATCATACCTGTCTTGGGAGCTAACTTCAATCATAAACGTTGGATTTCACACATCTGACTTGTGGGGAGGGGTGTTTGCGGTTACTCCTCAGTGTCAGTGCCGTGGAAGACTGAGGTCCCGCAGTCTTTTCTCCTCATCCTAAAATCACAACACCAGCTACAGCAGGCACGTGTGTGTCCAGGACAGAGCTCTTCTGTGGCTATTATATGATGCCCTGCCCCTTTGGAAGCAGCATCAAAGGCTTACAAAACGTTGCAAACTGCATATTCACTAGGGCTGGCAGCTTCTAATTTCTCCCTGCCCCCCTTTATAAAAACATCACTGGTGCACACCAAGATTCACAAGCAGATTTCAATACAGATACTGGAAGTGTGGACACTTCCTATCTCATGAAATCTAATGCCAACATTGAGTTCTCAACACAGATATATTTTTTAAATCCCCCTAATTATTAAGCACTTAGGTTACCTTCCTATACATAACACTATGTAAATCTTTGTAAGCATTTCTGGTTATTTCCCTAGGAAAAATTTCCTGAAAAAGTTTCTGGGTAAAACAATAGGTATATTTTAAGAGTTTTTAAGTATATTGCCAACTTGATCATCTAAAAGACTGTACCAATTTACATTCCCCTGAGCAATGGTTTCACACAGTAATTCGAGTTTTATCACTTTTTAAACCTTGCCGTTTTGATAGATCTAAACTAGTATCTTACTGCTAAAAGATCAATTTGTGTCACTTCTAGTGGACAAATATTTATTTATACATTTTTACTTTATATGAATTTTTGTTTTTACTTCTTCAAGCCCTTTGCCTATTTTTAAAAATGCTTATCTTGTTTAATTAATTGGAGTCATATTTTTGTGTATTAATAAAACCAACCCTGTATCAGATAAGTAGAAAATATTGTCCCCACTTTCAATTTCAACTTAATTCCATTTATGATGTTTTCCTTTGGATTCTAGTTCAGTTTGTTTATATCTCAGCCTATCAGTAATCTCTTCTCTTCTTTTTCTAGCATACTTTAACTTGCTTAAGACTTGTAGTCTTTATTCCTACCCGAAATTGACTTTCATCCTTCATGGGTCTAGTATTTGTAACAGGTTGTATTTTATGTCTGAAGAGAACGAATTGATTATTCAATAAATGTTGATCAGAAAATTCAATATCTAAAAGGATATAAAATTTATATTTTTACTATACGACTTAACATTCATACAGGCACACACAAATTCCAGATGAGTTCAAGGTCTAAAAATAAAAATTAATAATAAATGAAAACAAAATAAGTAATAAATTAGAAAAAGAATAAATAGAAATAAAGCTCCCAATCTTAGCAAAGAATCTTGTGTCCAAGTCCAGCAGGAAACAGTAAGCGCTTGAATAATGAGCATACAAATGATATGCAGGTGGACTATGGAGCCCAAGGGCCTGGACGAATACATCCTCTGCGAATGAGAACCTCCTCACATCCATGAAGGTTTAAGAGCAGAACCCCAGTGATGACTGACCTAGAGCTTCTCACCCCTACAAGGTGTTGTGAGAGATGCATATAATTGCACTTAAAGAAGATAAGGTGATCTGGTTACCTTATCATCCTACACATCTGATTAGGGGCACAGAGTCAAATCTGATAGATGGTAGATGGAAAGAGAGATAAATAAGCAAGAGATAGAAACCTGGATTTATATATATATATAAATATAAAAAGGTTGTTTCTAGTAATTAAAAACTAGAAACAACCTACTAAAAATGGAACAGTTAAATAAACTATAATATGTCTATACTTTTATGAAATGCAGTTATTTGTTTTATAAAAGGGATATATTAGTAATTATGACTTAGACAAAGATCTACCATCTTGGATACAGGTAGTAAAAACTGACCAAATTCTGAGTATATTCTAAAGTTACTACCAATAGTATTTACAATTGAATTAGGTATAGGATTTGAGAGAAAAAGACACTGTTTCTGGCCTGTATAAAGAGAAAGTGGGAGATAGTATTTCCTGAAAATGAGAAGGTGACTGGAAGAACAGGTTGGAACCTACAGAAATCAGGAGTTGACATTAAATCTATGATTTACAGTGAATATAATTGTTGCACAGGCTACAAATAGTAAGATCATATAAAAGTATTCATTTTGCCTTGAGGTTGGAGTGATAACAGTTTTAAAAAGGATTCAGTCATTTTAACTATCTGGCTTTAAAATAACTTTTTAACATAAAAAAATAAATGGCATATGTAAATACACTTTTTAGCCAAGTTTACAGTTTTCTATTAAACTATTTTACAATGCTACCACCTGTGTAACATCAATCAATCAAGACTTAGAGTGAAATGATTTATAATGCAAAATAGGATTATGCACACTTGGTGATTATCAAGACTGTAAGCTGAATAAAATGAGAAGCTCCATCTGTTATTACCTACCTTTCACCCATACATGAAGAAATATAAAAGAAAGAGTTATAGGAAATTCTGCAAATAGCTGCACAGAATGAAAGTTCCCATTTGGCAGGGACTGTGTGTTATCCATTTTTTATCACCCACGGTGGCTGGTGTGTAGTAGGCGTCCAATTAACATTTGTAGAATTTAATCAAAGTCTATTGGGCTGTAAAAAAATGTCACGATCATTATTCAATACATTTGTGCAAGAATTTATTATGAAATGTTAAAAAACAGCTGAACTTCTAGCAACTTCAATTATCCACAACACAGACAATAACTGAGAAAATAAGAGAGCTTAACTATCATAAAAACATGTACTTTACTATTTAAAAGAAGGCAGTTGTCACTTTTAAGCCAGAGAAGGCCTTAGCATTATAGGTACATTAAAATTCATTTACGTGCACAGTAAATTCACAGGTACACACTGAAACACACTGATCAACGATAACAACAAATGAATGAAGGAAAAGAGGACACCGATGAAGTAAATAATCTAGATAATATTTTAACTGCTGGTAGCATTTTTCTCTGACCGTGAAGTGTCATAAATGATGTGAATGATGATTATGAAATGATTCAATTCCACACATATGTCAACAGATAACACATGATTAGATGCTATAGGGATTCGAAAGTGAATAAAACAGACTCAGCTGCCAGGGACCAAAAACCCAAAGGGGAGGATACAAAAAGTACATAAGCTCTAAGCAGGAATTCTGGTCAGGATGGTGGTGCAGGCAAATGCGGAACTTGAATCCTCCCACAACCACATCACAATTACAACAGAACAACCATCATGCAGAACCATGGAACAGGCTGACCCCACATTCACGTGTGGCAGATAAAAATTGGGAAGGATATCTTGGATACAGAGGTCCCCCTGAAGAACAAGGTGTCCCAACCCCACACCAGCCCCCCAGCTCAGGGTTCCAGTGCCAGGCAAAGAAGTCCCCATAACTTCTAGCTGTAAAAACCAGCCTGGATTGTAGGTGAGTGAGACAGAGGGCTTCTGGAATCCTAGGCATTCCTCTTAAAGGTCCCACACATGGACTTACTTGGACTCACTTGATCTGAGTCCCAGCACTGGGGCACAAGGGACATATGAGGAGAACTGAGTGGTCTGGTGTCAGGGTGACAGCTGAAGGGGCAGTCTTCTCCCAGACAAAAGTGCTGCCAGAAGCCATTATTCCTTTTCTGAGCCAGCAGGCAGGTGCCATATCTGAGTCTCCATCAACCTAGCTAACACTGTTTGTATGCCCTGGTGATTCCTTGAGGCACCACCCCACCCAACTTGCCGGCCCAACCCAAGCTATTTCCAAGCTACAACCAGCATCTGGCCTTGGTGTGTCTGAGGCCCAGCACTAGTGGCAGCCAGCCTTGGTTCATAGATTGGCCTCCCTGGGTATCTTCAAGCCCAACACAAGTAGCAACCATCTAGAGATTATTCTGCAGCTCATTCCGGGTAGTCCAGGGCAAGTCACAGGTGGCTTACCTTGGCCTGTACCTCCTGGGAGGGCCCAGAGCCACTGCACCCAGTGGACAGCTTT
This sequence comes from Glossophaga mutica, assembly GCA_039655065.1. Classification (NCBI taxonomy): domain Eukaryota; kingdom Metazoa; phylum Chordata; class Mammalia; order Chiroptera; family Phyllostomidae; genus Glossophaga; species Glossophaga mutica. Next base: position 145,838,469 of record CM077308.1, read on the forward strand.
AGACCAAGTCAAATCACCACTCAACCTTTTTCACAAGGGACACACTCAAGCAGCAGGGACTCAACAGACACCAGAGCCCTGCTGAAGTCCTGCTCTGTGAGGTGAGTTCCTGCACAGCTGATCCTCCAGTAGTTGTAGCCAGCTCTCACAGCCAGTCAGCCTGGAGGTAAATCCCTCCCACTGAGGTGCCAACAGCACTTAAGGTTCAACTACAACAGGAGGATATACATAGCCCACACAGAGGTGGGGAACACCTGAAGTGCCTAGCTCAGGTGATCGAGGAGGCTGTGCCATTGGACCTTATAGGGCACCTACTAAATAAGGCCTCTCTACCAAGCCCAGATGACATAGCAGCTTTACCTAATACATGGAAACAAATATAGAAGGCAGCCAAAATGAAAAGACAAAGAAATGTGTCCCAAATAAAAGAACAGAACAAAACTCCAGAAAAAGAACTAAACAAAATGGAAACAATCTATTAGATGCAGAGTTCAAAACACTGGTTATAAAGATGCTCAATGATCTTAGGGGAAGAGTAGATGAGCTTAGTGAGAACTTCAGCAAAAATAAAACATGAAAGAGGAGATAGAAAACATAAAAGAATGAGTCAGAAATGAAGAATACACTAACAAATGAAAAATACAATACAGGGAATCAACATCAGAGTGGATGAAGTAGAGGATCAAATCAGAGATTTGGAACATAAGGAAGCAGAAAATATCTAATCAGAACAGCAACAAGAAAAAAGAATTTGAAAAAAATAGGACAGTGTAAGGTGCCTCTGGGAAAACTTCAAGAATACCAACATTTGCATCATGGGATTGCCAGGATGAGAAGAGAAAGAGCAAGGAATTGAAAACCCATTGAAAAAAATAATGATGAAAAACTTCCCGGACTTCCGGCCAAGATGGAGGCGTAGGCGGACACACTGTGCCTCCTCTCACAACCAAAATTAAGGACAACAAATATTTAGAAACAAGAAAACAACCAGAACTTATAGAAAACTGAACTGTACGGAAGTCCAACAACCATTCATCCAGACCGGTAAGAGGGGCGGAGTCGCGGCAGGAGAAAGTGGAGGTGCGGACCCAGGAACGCAAGTAGCAGCGGCTGGCAGTTCCCAGGTGCACAGGCAGCGGCTGGCGGTCCCCGGGCCCACAGGCAGCAGCTGGCGGACCCCGGGCACAGGGGGGCAACTGTGCAGACCCAGTGAGGCCGCACAAGGCGGCTGGCTGACTGACCAGGTGGTCTCACATTTGAGCTCGCAGACGGTCCAGGCGGAGGGGAAGTGGCAGAGGGGACTGAATCCAGGAGAGAGCGGAGCAGGCGCCATTGCTCCCTCTCAGGCCCCACCCCCACATACAGCGTCACAACCCAGCGACTGGGCTGCCCCACACTGGGGAGCGCCAGAGGCTCCACTCTTCACTACGTAACAGCACGCGCACGTGCACAGATAATCCAGGTGAAGGGGAAGCAGCGGAAAGGGCCGGAGTCCAGGAGAGAGCGGAGCAGGCACCATTGCTCCTTCTCAGACCCCGCCCCCACCTATAGCGTCACAACCCAGCGACTGGGCTGCCCCGCCTTGAGGAACACCTAAGGCTCCACCCCCTCACTACGTAATAGCCGCAACCAGACTAAAACCAAAACAACAACAACAAAAAAAAAAAACCACCAAAAATGGCTCAAACCGGAAAACAAATAAAAGCCCCAGAGCCAATTCCTCTAAGCAGTGAAGAGATAGCCAACCTGTCAGATGCACAGTTCAAAGCACTGGTCATCAAAATGCTCACGGAATTGGTTGATTTTGCTCACAAACTAGATGAAAAAATGCAGGCTACAATCCGTGAAATGAAGGAAGATGCATGGGGAACTGATAGAGATGGAAGGAAAACTGGGACTCCAATCAATGGAGTGGACCAGAAGGAAGAAACTAACAACCAAACAGAAGACGAGGAAGAAACAAGAATTCAAAAAAATGAGGAGAGGCTTAGGAACCTCCGGGACATCTTTAAACGTCCCAACATCCGAATTATAGGGGTCCCAGAAGGGGAAGAAGAACAGCAACGAGTGGAAAACTTATTTGAACAAATAATAAAGGAGAACTTCCCCAATCTGGCAAAGGAAATAGACTACCAGGACGTCCAGGAAGCTCAGAGAGTCCCAAAGAAGTTGGACCCAAGGAGGAACACACCAAGGCACATTGTAATTACATTAGCCAAGATTAAAATGAAGCAGAGAATTCTAGAAGCAGCAAGGGAGAAGGGGACAGTCACCTACAAGGGAGTTCCCATCAGACTGTCAGCTGATTTCTCAAAAGAGACCTTCCAGGCAAGAAGGGGCTGGAAAGAAATATTTGAAATCTTGAAAAGCAGGGTCCTACATCCAAAATTGCTCTATCCAGCAAAGCTGTCATTTAGAATGGAAGGGAAGATAAAGTGCTTCTCAGATAAGGTCAAGTTCAAGGAGTTCATCATCACCAAGCCCTTATTATATGAAATGTTAAAGGGACTTATCTAAGAAAAAGAAGATAAAACTATGACAGTGAAAAGACAACAAACTCATAGCTATCAAGAACCACACCTAAAACAAAAGCAAACTAAGCAAACATCTAGAACAGGAACAGAACCACAGAAATGGAGATCATATGGAGGGTTAGCAACAGGGGCGTGGGAGGAGGAGAGAGGGGGAAAAGGTACAGAGAATGAGTAGCATAGATAATGGGGAAAAAATAGACAGGGGGAGGGCAAGAATAGTATGGGAAATGTAGAAGCTAGAAAACTTATGACCCATGGACATGAACTAAAGGGGGGGAATGTGGGTGGGAGAGGGTGGGTAGGATGGAGGGGAATGATGGGGGAGAAATGGGACAACTGTAATAGCATAATCAATAAAATATATTTAAAAAAAAAAGAAAGAAAGAAAAACTTCCCAACCTAGTAAAGGAAGTAGACATGCAAGTCCAGGAAGCACAGAGAGTCCCAAACAAGATAAACTCAAAAAGGCCCACATCATGACGCATTATAATTAAAATGCCAAAGGTTAAAGACAAAGAGAGAATGTTAAAATAGCAAGAGAAGAACAATTAATTATCTACAAGGGAGATTCCATAAGACTATCAGTTGATTTCTCAACAGAAACTTTGCATACCAGAAGGGATGGGCAAGAAATAGTCAAAGAAATAAAAAGCAAGATTACTCTATCCAGCAAAGCTATTATTTAGAATCAAAGGACAGATAAGCAGCTTCCCAGACTAGAAAAAGCTAAAGGAGTTCATCACCACCAAATCATTCTTACAAGAAATTTTAAAGGGCCTTCCTAAGAAGAAAAAAATAGATCAAAAATAAGAATAATAAAATGGCAATAAACACATGTATATCAACAATTACTTTAAATGCAACTGTATTAAAAGCTCCAGTCACAAGACTGTGGATGCGGGATGGATAACGGAAAAACAAAACCCTCACATATGCTGCCTATAAGAGACTCACTTCAGATAGAGAGACACACAGAAACTTAAAGTAAAGGGGTGGAAAGAGATATTTCATGAAAATGGAAACAACAGCCCTGACTGGATAGCTCAGTTGGTTAGAGTGTCGTCCCAACGTGCCAAGGTTGCAGGTTCAATTCCTGGTCAGGACACATACAAGAATCAACCAATGAATGAATGAATAAGTGGGACAGCAAAAATCAATGTCTGTCTGTCTGTCTCTGTCTCTCTCTCTGCCCCTCCATCCTTTCCTCTCTCTCTCGAGTCAATTAAAAAAACAAAGAAGCAAAATCTGGGGTATCAATACTTATACGAGACGAAATAGATCTTAAAAAACTAAATAAGCGAATGAGCAAACAGAAAGACATAGATACAGAGAACATTTTGACAGTGCTGGATGGGAGGAGTATTGGGGGGATGGGTGATAAAGGTGAAGAAATTAAGAAGTAAAATTCGGTAGTTACAGAATAGCCACAGGGATGTAAAGTACAGCATAGGGAATACAATCAATAACATTGTACAGTAATAACTATGTCTGGTAGGAGACAGGTACTAGATTAATTAGGGTGATAACTTAGTGAGTAAGATCACTTATATAATGTCTAATCACTGGATTGTGCATCTGAAACAATATAATATTGTATGTCAACTGTATTTGAAAAATAAAAAAATATTCAAATTCAAAAAAGTACTCTAAACAAGAGCAGACTAGGAGGTTTACAGAGTCAGGAATGCAAAAGAATGACAAATAAGAAAGATGTGATTTGTGGAGGGTGTCCACCACGCAAAGGAAATATCAGGAAACTTTATCAGGTTAGCCGAAGCCATAAGTAGTGATTAGTGAGAATCGTAAATGGCAAGGTGGTTTGGAGCCATATTAGGGAAGACATACGCACCAAGATCAAGATTTTTCAAATTAGTACAGATGGGCATTTGAGAGTCACAGAAGAATTTTGAGCAGGGAAATAATATGATGGGAATTTTGGTAGCGGGACGATTAACCTAAGAATATTATTTGGAGTGAGGTCCCCACACCAGCAGCATCTGCATCTATTACCAGCTTTTTAGAAATACAGACATGGGCCCCACCCCAGACCTGCAGAATCAGAATCCGCATGTTGACAAAATCCACAGGCAGTTTGTAGCACGTTAAAATTTGAGAACTTAAGTGAAATAAGCCACCTGGTGAAAGAGAAATACCATCTGATCTCACTTGTAAGAGGAATCTAATGAACAAAATAAACTGACAAGCCAAGTCAAACCAGAGGCATGGAAACGTGGAACAGACTGAAGGGGAAGGGATTAGTCAAAGAACTAATGTAGGAATGACCCAGGGACATGGACAATGGTGTGGGTGGGGACTGACTGTGGGAACCAGGGGTGGGCTGGGCGGGGGAGGGCAAAGGGGGAAAAACTGGGACAACTGTAACAGTATAACAAAAGAAAGAAAGAAAGGGAATAAGCAAATGTGGTAAAATGTTTACACTGGGATCTGGGTAAATGGCATCAGGAATTCCTTGTACAATCTTTGCAAATTTTCCCTAAGCCTGAAATTATGTCAAAATAAAAATTTAAAGCCAATAATTCCACATATCATTACACTTCAAAAGCATTCTTACAAAATAATAAGCAAGCAGTTGAAAGAAAAAAAATGAGAACTTTTGCCTGAAGGGGAAAGACTCTGGAAATGAAAAGCCAAATAAGAGTTCACTGCACTAATACAGTCAATAAACAATGAAAAGTAGGAAACCGCTACTGCCATGCCTCACTTACGGGTCCATGGCCCTCAGGTGAGACTGAGCTGTGCCCTAAGTCAGTCGCTATCCTGCGCACGTGATACTTAATGGGACTTCCGACACTTTCTTCCGGAAGCCCTAGACTGAATCTTTTACTTCCACTCAGTTCCACCATCTCCTTGTTCTCTACATGCTGAGGCCTCAGCTTTCCCTGAACCAAATTTGTGAAGATTCTCTGTCCCATACTTTATGGCATAACCAAACCCCCCATCTGCAGTTAGCCAAATGAGTCTAAGGAACACTGAAAACTCGCTTTGTAAGTCATCACCAAAATCACTACACTCGGCCTGAATCCCGGAATCTTGGAAGTCCAGTTTTCTTCTTAGGGATATTATTTTGTTGAAAGCACCATGATGTATTTTGAGTTATTTTTCTCATGAAGTCTAATACTCCACAGAGGAAAGCACTTTCACACCAAGTAAGCACTCCCTGTGCCTACCTCCCACCATGGAAATTTCCCCAGGTGCAATCCCTTTGCCATGCGTGCTCTTCCCTCCGCCAGGTAAGCCCTCCCACTGATCTCACTGCTCCCACCTAAAAACCTCCGAGGCAGCGCTCATTGCTTCGGGTGTGCTCCAAACCCCTTCCCCCTCTCCCTACACAGTTAGTGGGCCCATCGTCTGTGTTCCAGACCTGGCCAGAGAGGACCAAGCTGTCCCTCCAGTAGATGGTCGGCTACAGTGTTAGCCCACAGGTAAGCCTCATACTATCGAATGTACGCCAGAACACTAAATATAACTAGAGCTGCACATTACGAAAAGGGGCAAAGGGGGAAGGACAAAAACAAGAAAAACAATTAACTTTCAATACATTAGCAATTTTTTCAACATCCATATCTGGCCTTTTTCTGACTGGAAGATGAGGATGTTTAATGAGAGATTTTTTGGGCATCTATGATTGACCCACAGAATTAATCATAATGGCTGGAGTTCACTAAGTTTTTAATGTCTTACAGCTCAATTCTTTTATGTCTTATTAAAAAGCAAAAATGCTTCATTTTCAAGAGGTTTTAGTCCGATACTGGTTTCGCTATCTGCGCTTTTAAAATAATTTCATATTCTATTGCATTTCAGACAGCTGCTTAAATTGCAACATAAATCTCACCAGAGAGTGCAAAATTATTAGCTGAAATAGTTTCATTTCAACCAACATCTTATTGGATTGGAATATTAGGCACAGAGCTTTAAAAAAAATGTATGTTTCACAACCAACCCATTGCTAGAGGTATGAAATAAATAGATTTTCCAGAGTGAACTCCCAATTACTTTAACTCCAAGATGTTATGTTCAAAATAAACTCTCTCCAGAACAAATTTCTGACATGTTAATGTACAGCAAAAATTACGCTCTGGTATAGTTGTCAAGGCTGAAAGTTTAAAGACACTAAAGATATTTACATTGGCTCAAATTATCTTCCTTTAATTACTTATTAATTGAAAGAGAGAAATTGTTATTTTATATTTGCACCGCCTGAACGAAGAAATCAAAGCTAACACCTCCAACACTGGGCAAGAAGACATCACGTGCCTCCTCATGGAATGCATTAAGTATTCAGCACCTGGGTGGTTTCCTGCCAAAAATACACCACCTTTATCAACATCTGAGGAAATTTCAGACAAGTTTAAATCGAGGTACATTCTACAAAACAATTATACTCTTCAAAAATGTCACCATAGCCCTGGCTGGTGTAGCTCAGTGGATTGAGCGCGGGCCTGCGAACCAAAAAGATCGCGGTTCGATTCCCAGTCAGGGCACATGCCTGGGTTGCCAGGCCAGTTCCCGTCAGGGGACATACAAGAGGCAACCGCACGTTGATGTTTCTCTCCCTCTCTCCTTCCCTTCCCCTCTAAAGATAAATAAATAAAATCTATAAAAAAAAATGTCACCATAGAAAATGACAAAGACAGTGCAAGTTCAGCATATTTTCTAGACTAAGGGAGACCAAAGAGACAGGACAGGTTGAATCCTGGACCTGGGGGGAGGGATGGGTGTGGGTGTAAGGGTTAGAGACGTAGCTGTAACACTACTGAAAAACTAATTAAACTTAAAAGTGGATAGGAAAAACTAATTTACACATTCCAGTCATAATGGGACAGCTGCCTTCCAAACAATGGCACTTGCCGCTGGGCTGACCACACCTATTGCCACCGAGGGGGCTTCAGGGAGCAATTTCGAAGTTGCAGCCTCCCTCAAATGTACTTACTAAGTACAAAGAGCTTGCTCACCTGTATGATGCAGTTTTAAGCCCACAGTGAATAAAAGTATAATCTAAGCAAAACATGTACAGACAGCTTGCTGTATACGAGTATATAGGAGAAGAGGGAATAACATGGTACAAAATTAATTTTATCTTTATGTAGATCCCTATTCCCTCTGATGGTAGAAAAAAATATTTCCAATTGAAACTGGAGCCTGAGTGTAGTCTATTTCAGTCTCTTTTGGTTAACGCTCACTGATTCCGGTTTTCTAACCTCTCCCCATCCTCTTCTGCAATATGACACCTGAGTGCAGGTGAGACTCGGACATGCTCATGTAGTTAAAGGGAGGCCATGATTCATAGGCAGTGCTTACAGTAAGGCTGGTCCAGCCCTACCCTTAGCCGTGGGGGCTGATGCTTGTGAGGTGTAGTTAGTCCCATTGATTCTTCTGAAGTCCTTGCCCCTAGAACCTCTTCCTCCTAAGCCCAGGTCTGTCTGAACCACTGGTTCTCTCAGCACCTCTCTCCTCTAAGGGAAGGACTGGGAGTTCACTGTGCAGGAGTCTGTGAAGACATCCTCCATCCCACCCACCATTACCCACCTACTGCCTGCCCGTTGTCAGTCCAGCACTGCACCAAACTGAGGGGCACACAGATGATCCCAGACTACCTGTGTTAGGCAGAATAAGGGCCAGACCTCCAAAGATGTACCTGTCCCTAATCCCCCAAATTAAGACAACTCGTGAAATGTTACTTGGCAAGGGGAATCAAGACTGTCGATGAAATTAAGTTGCTAATCACCTGACTTTAAGATGAGAAGATAATCCCGGATTATATCGGTGTCATCAACAGTGTCGAAGATTCCGAGCGATGTGACGTGAGAAGAAATCGACTGGCCACTGCTGCCTGCGAAGAGGGAGCAAGAGGGCCCTGCGCCAGCAGTCTCCAGAAACTGGAAAAGATAAAATGGATTCTCCCCTAGGCTTCCAGAAAGAAGCACAGCCCTTCCAACCCCACAATTTTAGCTCAGAGAGACCACTGTCAGACTTCTAACCTCCAAAACTGTAAGATAATAAATTTGTGCTGGTTCCACCACTAAGTTCATGTCAATTTCTCACATCAGTAGCAGGGAACAGATACACTACCTGTGTTTGTAAAAAGCAAGAAGCAATCCCCCCTCTGCCCCGAGATTGCCCCCCCCACACACACACTACCACCTGCACCAGCAACCACACCCAGGAAGTGAAAGCTGCCCAGTCTCTTAGCACCTGTCCGTTCCTCTCGTCCCTGCTCCCTTCTCAGAACAATAAAGACAAATTCTTCTGTGGTCTTTCTGCCCTTAAAGCATCTACCACAGTGCAAAATAAATTTAGCATTCAGACATCCAAGTTTTCTCTTGATATTTAATGGGATTTTTTAAAATTTAGAAGTCCTCCTTCTTGCCCTTCAGAACCTAGTTTGCAAAGCAATTATTTTAAGGTCGAAGAAAGGCTGATTTCAGAAGCAAGGCTTTGCTCTAAATGGTATCTGCTCCCTCCCAGTACAGAATAAAACCCACAGAGTATATGAGCGGAAAAAGATTTCAGTGAATGAAATAAATCAGAAAATATATATGGGAAATATTATTCCTGGTATCGAAGCAAACCGCTTAACCCCTCCCACCATCTCCCAACCAGATCGCTGCCTCTAACCCCGTCGTACACAAAATCCTGGAGCTGCCACTCATCGGAAAATTTCCATAAATAAAATGTTTGATATGACCATTCATAAAAATGTGACAGAACTCTCACCCTGGTGATTTCAGTCAACAAATATGTATTGAGCACCTACTATGTTCCAGGCATCGGTCAGAGGACTTGAAGAATAACAGGGATAATAGAGGTAGCTTTTTCTAGGACCCAGCTCTAGTCATTGTCTTTAAACCAGTTCCCTGCTGCTCACTTTGTCTCCCAAAATGGGACATCAAATGCATCAAGCCTGAGGAATAGGACTAAACAATTAGAACACCATGCATGGCACATGGGCTTTGTTTGAAAAATGCTTGGGGTGAGAAGTTTAATATGGTCCCTTTGAAGCTATCTATGGTACAAAAACCAACACGCAATAGATCCCCTGACTGAAATATCCTCTAAGAAACATTTATTTGGGTGGAAAAACAGGATGCCACTACTGAGGGTTTTTGACTACTGAGTGCCAAAAAGTAGGCTCTATTCCAATATCCGGGAGCTGTCCAGGGGACTTAATTGGACTGGCCCAGATAGGTATCAGCTGACCCTAAGGCTGGGCCTGTTAGGTTCTAAAGTGAACTATGACCCAGGACTAGAACTTATATGGTGGTAAAGAGCTGGGAGGCTGAGAAACAATGTCTCAAACCCTGACCAAAGCCAGTAGGTACAGAAGAACCACCGTCACTGAGGTCTCTCTTTTTCTTATAAGGTTCTGCATGCAACTGGAATGGAAGCACGGGCTAGGTGAGCAGGCCTGCCTTTCTGATTCCTCACCCATAATTTCCTTCTAGGCAACTCTGATGCCTATTTCTAACCTACCTTGTATGTCTTCTTAGTCAGTCCTGTCCTCTTCTAGTCAGCCTGTATGAGAAAAAAGAAATAAAATATGAAAAAGTGTATGGACAAGTCCATCTAATTGGTGACTTACAACATTATAAATGGCCACAAGAACTTCCCCAGTTATTCCATAAACCAGGACCAACTGCTGGAAGCTTACAAGAGTCAGATTAGTGGGTGTAGTAAGTATAAAGTGTGTCTGTCCACCCTGGAAATAAGGTGGGCTTTTACCCCGCCACCTTCCACATCATCTACCCACTCTCCCCATTCTCCCTCCCCCTCTCTCCCTCTGTCTCATTTTTCTTTCTCAACCACATATAAACACAGACACCCAAACTTAATATGTGATAAAGATAGCATAGCTTCATGATGGATGGTAGGGCAAACGGTTCACAATGAAGGGAACGAGACTGTGTCAGCACCTGATGTCACATACAAATGTGGACCCCAGATGAGTTAAAGACTCAGTGTGAAAGGAGAAAGCACACAGGTCGTGGGGAGTGGGCAAGAGGAGTAGGGGGTCTTTGTGGCCAAGAGGCAACACGGACCGTGAGGGAAGAACTCCATCCAACCATTCATACCACAGACCAAGCTAACAGACAAATGGCGTGACGGAAGGTGGCAACTGCAGTTTTAACACCAATAAAAGATTAATAGCTAGCATAGGAAAGGAACTAGGCTCTGCAAATCAATTGGGGGAACAAACAGTAACTTTCAACAGAGAAAAATGGGAAAGAATATGAAGTCAATTTAGAGAAGAAAAAAGATGACAAACATAAAAAATTCAAATTCATTAGTATTCAGGAAAATGCAAAGAGGACCAATAATAAAATACATTAAATTAACTGAAAAAAAGAAGAATGCCAGACCATGGCTTCACTTGGATCCTCACACCCTGCTGGCGGAAGCAGAAAGGAGCAGCGATTCTAAAGGACTCTACAGTCCTTCCGCGGTTTGGTCCGTGCACAACGCATGGCCACACCCCTTTGCTCCTGGCTATGTATGCCAAGAGCATTCACACATAAGTCTACCAGAGGACACACACAAGGCTATTCATTGAGTGCTACCTGTTGGTGGGAGGTGCTGGGGGCTACCTTGGGGGAACGGATGGGCAGAAGGTTGGCGGATGCACACCATGGAGTCCCCTGACGAAACCAGGACTAAAGGCCTCTGTGTACATCCAGAAATACACATTAATTTGAGAAGTAAGGTACTGAGGTGAAGGTAAAAAATCTGAGTGAGATGTAGACTAGAAAACCATTTTTGCAAATTAAAAATACGTGTATGCAAAACAACAAGACACAACTTGCTAGAACACAAATAAACTACTACACTTTAGAATGGTTGCTGCAGGATGAGGAAGGGAAAGACACTCAGGTTGGGGATGAAAGGGGATGAATGAGAATGAATAGTGTGCATGACGAGCAAAGAAATGCGAAAGGGAGCTTGCACAGGCGGAGGATGCTGTGTCAGGAACTGAGGGATGAAATTAACTCCATCCTCTGTGCCTGGATTTAAATAAATAGTCACAATGATCCAGGAAGTCCTCAGCCTGTCAGTGTGAGCTTTCGATTATTCTTCAAACCTTACATCAGCATTTTCCACCCTCAGATACATTGCCTTCATCTCGGGGGTCCTTCCTCTCCACGTTTCACTCTCTCCTCTCCAGCATCTCTTTCCTGACCTCTACTTCGTCTCCCTACTCCTCTTTCCTTCTCTGTTCACTATTTTCTCTCCTTCCTTAATCTCCCTTCTATTCTTCTATTTTCAAAGTGCTCTCGTTTTCTCTGAGAATTGCTTTTATCATGTATATGTAACACAAATTTTACCATAATCATAATAGCTAGCATTTATTAACTACTTATTATATGCCAAGCACCATTCCAAGCTATTTCTATACTGATCCTCATAATAACTCAAGTATTAACTATCCTTAAAGTTATTTGACAAGAAAAAAATTAAAGCATAGGTTAAATAACTTGCCCAAGGTCACACGGCTAGTAAGGAGCAAATCATGACTCCAAACTCCAGGCAGTCTGGCACCAGAATCCATGCTATTAATCACCATGCTACACTGCCTGCTCTAATCTACAGATAGACTCTCAGAAGTGTTCCAAATCCTAATAAGAATGTCTCTCGTAGCATTGTTGTTATTTTTTTTTTTAAGATTTTTTTTTATTTATTTATCTTTCGAGGGGAAGGGTAGGAGAGAGGGAGAGAAATATCAATGTACGGTTGCCTCTCGTGTGTCCCCCGCTGGGAACTGGCCTGCAACCCAGGCATGTGCCCTGACTGGGAATCAAACCGCGATCCTCTGGTTCGCAGGCCCGTGCTCAATCCACTGAGCTACACCAGCCAGGGCACTCGTAGCATTGTTTATAAAAGAAAGAAGCCCTGATCTTAATCTAAATGTCCACTAATAGCTGTCCATATGCCTACATGTTTAATATGCCCATAAAGAATGAACTAGATCTCACATATATTCAAATGAAGAAACCTAAAGACATAAGTGAAATATGTAAGAAAAATATTATGTATAATGTGATTTATTTTTGTAATTTCTTTTTTTAAAAAAGAGATGAGTGTTCATACCTGAACATGCAAAATACACTCACAATCTGCAAAACTATTTTTAGAAAAATGGTACCTAGGAATATGTTTACAGTAGTTTAAGTTGGGAAAAGGTCTGGGGTAAAAAGAAAAAAGTTACTTTTCATTTCATTCCTTTTTGGATTGCTTAAATCTTCTAACCACACATATACTACTTTGTTTTTAAACAAAGAGAGTTACCAGAATGGTGAGATTGTAGGCCACTTTTGCTTTGTTCCTTATTTTTGTGTACTAAAAAAAGCCTAATAAACACTATTTGCACAAATATATATACTATTGCCTTGAATCTGTTGATGGCAGGAATCGCTTAAGCTTTCACAATTGAAATTTACACTTTATGTCTGAGAGTGTTAATGAAGCACATTTTGGTACAGAACACAATTTCGCAGAGGAGAAAAGTAGCTTCTCTTCACAAAAAGCTGGCAACCTTGGCTTAATGAAGCAGGATAAAGATGGCGTCTCTCCAATACGACAGCATGTGGCCTTTCAGATGGATTTACATTAGCGCTGAAAAACACCCTTTCCTAATGATACCATGAAAGGGAGGATAGAAGGGGAGGATCTGGAGTAAGAAGTCCTTGCAAATCTATTTAATGGTAGTGGACAGTTTACTTGCCAAAGGCTCTTCAGGAAAATTAGATGTGAAGTATGAACATTAGTTACCAAATACCCAGTGATGCCAATGTCCAAGTAGTGTGGATTATCAACACAGTAATGGTCTGTGGTTCCCAAGGAGGAGTGTTACATATGAGGTTTCTACTCAGGCACAGCATCATTAAACCTGAAATGCGGTATAGGAATAGCACAAACATCCAGATCTGTTCATTGTTTACTAACCAGAAAGAGACCCAGAGAGATAGACACACCGTTACCTTACTGTTGCTACACAGTTTTCATGGCACCAATAAAACACTGGTTTCCTGTAAAAAATATGGAAGGTTTCCTCTGTTGTTAATTAAGCTTTGTTTTTCCTAATGGATTTTGTAATCTTGAACAAATTTTAAATTAACATAAATGTATCCTTTTTTCAAAAGTTTGAAAAAGGTTTATTTGAAGTATTAATTAACTTTAATTGCCTTTATTAACTTCAGTTAGAAATTTCACTAGAAGACTGCATTTTCAATAGCAAAAAAAAGATAAAAATAATATGCAATATATATCAAAGGAAAGACTACTCCTGACAGAAACAAAAGACAAATTGAAAGTATGAAAAAGCAGCATCACTAACGATGGTCATTCTTCCCTAAATTAATCTACAACATAAATCTGAGACAATCTCCAACAACAACAAAAATCCCACATCTTTGGAAGCTAGTTAGGAAGATGTATCACATTTTAAAAGCACATATAAATCCTACTTTTAGGAAATTATTCTACAAATCTACTAGTCCCATGATCCATGTTCAAGGTCATTCACTGTAGCATTGTTTGTAAAAGCAAAAGATTGCAAACAACCTAAGTGACCATCCTTAAATTATTGCATATTTATCCCTTGAAATACTATGCAGCTGATTAAGACAAAACAGTACAAATTTCTAAATCTATGATGTGCTTATCAGTTGTGATTTTTGTTTTAAACAGAGCTATCCTTCAGACTTAGTAACAGAATTCTATTATTTATCATTCTTGTGCAGACCTAGAAAGGAAAATGTAAGTGAAATCAGCTGGTTAAGGAACTCCTAAAACTTCTTCACGTTCAGAGTCCACTCTCTGAATCACTTTTAGACTCAGAGATACAGAAATCCATGCTTGGCCACGGAATCTTACCCTCTGTGCTCCACTATTATCTCCCAAATCACCCTCAAAAATGCTGATGCGAGTTAGTTTTGATGCTGGAAACTTCTTAATTTTTACAAGAAGAAGGAATTGCAAGGCTTTCAGACACAAGCTGGGACTCATCCTTCCCCGGAGGCGGTCTTTCATCCATCTGCTGCCTGCCCCACGCAGGCACAGACAGCAGCGAAGGCACCATGACCGCTGTTTATGTGCCATGCCTCTGAGCTGTCATTGAACGTAAGCCTCCCCTTCACATAAGGGGCTAGATTGTTCAAAAAGTCTTATATGGTCAAAATACATTGCTTAGTGAAAAGAGCAAGGCACAGTCCAATGTGTAAAGCAGGCCGCCATTTGTGTTAAAATGAGGATAAAGAATAACATATGTGACTGTGGAAGCAGAAACTATCTCTAGAACACATGCACATTCTGCCATTGTCTGGGGGACTCGTACTGGGTGGCTGGAGATGGGGTAGGTAGGAGGGAGGACTTCACTGTGTAAATATTGTGCCCCTTGCATTTTAAAGAATGGAAATATTTAATTCAAAAATACATCTGAAATTTATAGATTTGTTTTTGCTGTTTTAAAATAAATCGGAAGTGATTTTATTCGTATCACAAAGTAAGTTTTCAATGCTAAATAAAATGTTTGCATAAGAAGTAGCCACATACATTGTGTCTTGCATTTAGTTAATTTAAGAGCCAAGAGACTCCAAAGGACCCATTACCACATGTAAAATCTAAGTGAAAGTACAAATCAGTTAATAAATCAGACTTGGTTTGCCATTTGTGTTCTTATCAGTTGACTGCAAAAAGACATTTAAAAGCTTTGAACCAGAGGGGAATAGAAAAATGCCATTTCTTCCTCTCCATCCCCTTCTTTCCCCCCTTTCCCCGCTCTGCCTTCCTCTCTGGTCACTGTCAGTCTGTTCCTTATTTCCATGCCTCTGGTTCTAGTTTGCTCATTTGTTTGTCTTGTTCATGAGGTTCCTCTTATAGGTGAGATCAGATGGTATTTGTCTTTCACCACCTGGTTTATTTCACTTAGTATAGGGGAAAGGGTCTGGTCAAGGAACAGGTATAAATGACCAATGGACATGGACAACAGGGTGGGGACTGACTGTGGGAGCAGGGAAGGAAGGCAGGGGAGAGCAATAGGGAAAAATTGGGACAACTGTACTAGAACAACAATGAAAAAAAGAAAAATGTCATTTCTGATCCATCCTTTTGAGTTGTGCGTACAAATACAAAAAGAACGGCAGTCATTCACTTGATAAACTACTGAGTAGCTATCATTATGGAACTAAAAAGGCCATAGTCTTAACTGCAAGAACCTCTGATTCCAGTGAAGATAAAAGATACCGTAGACGTATGATGGAACTCAATGGGAGGTGCACGCACAGGGCAGAGAAAACACAGGCGGGCAGCTAGCATGGTTTAGGATTATATAAGGGCACTCACCCTAACAGCTGACACTCAGGCTGAATCCCAAAGATTCTAACTCTGAAGTAAACAAACTCAGTGGAAAATGTGTTCAAAGTCTGGTCAGAGGATCCATTCACTTATACTCTTGAGCCCACTGCCATCTGATAATTGATGCATTTAATAATTCTATCCACTTTCTCTTGTATATCCTTGACTTCTTGCATACTAGCTCTTTCTTCTAAGCATAGAAACATTCTCATCTCTTCCATCTCTACATCATCTTTTTCTCCCATGACCCCTTCTAATTATTGTTCTCCTTCTTTGCTTTCCTTTGTAACCTTTTTCTAAAACATGCTACATTTACTATCTCTGCTTCCTCAGCTCTCATTCATTCTCGCCACCTCACCAATAATTGCTCTTGCCTAGGTAGCCAATAATCTCTTGCCTGCCAACTTCAGTCAATAACTTACCATTTCTTACTTGACCGCTTTTTCTCATTTCTTGGTTTCTCAAATCTTTGAATGAATGTCCATTGACTTTATTATCAGAATTCATGCTAACCACACGATGTGTGAGAACTTACCTAGTTTGAGAAGCCCATTTCTATTTCAAAAACAAATGTCTGGAGAAAAATCGATTAGGATACATAATAAAGAAGTCCCTCTCCCCCGTAAAAGTCCATCCTGTTTAATCAGACGATCAACTAACTGACAAGTACAACTTAAAAGGCCTGTGCAGAAGTATTGGCCTCACTAGGGCCTTCATTCCCAAGCTAACGTCATGGCAAAGAGCAGACCAAAGTTTCTGATCTCATTAGGCAGAGAGTCTCATGGGAAAATAAAACAAAAACAGACAAGGTCATCTGAATGAACCATTTCACTAAAGAAAACTTCTTTAAAACTTTCTTCAGCTGGACTCCCAAACAGCTCACAAAATTCTGAGGTCTTACTAGGCCACGGATAAGAAGACAAGAGCCAGGGAAGGTAAGCCTGGCTACGGCGTGGCTGCATTTTCTCCAAAGACATCTGCCTCTGATGGAAAAGAAACCATAAACTCATTCTCATGGTGAGTCTTCTTGAGGCCAAGGCACCAGAACTCAAAGCGGGAACACTGCCAAGAGATGCAGCTCTGAGAAATTAATTCCCACATTCTACTGGAATTATGACCACATGTCCTCAGGGTGGCGGTGAACTGAAAATAAATCAGCACTCCAGGGATCTGTAATCTAGCCTTCCATTATCTGAATGTCCAGGAATCTCAAGTTTGAACCAAGATTAAGGAGGTCCCAGAATGGTAGCACTGCCAAAACACCGAGTAGAACCAAACAAAAGTCCTCTCTGAGAGAAGATACCATCATCCTAGGCATCAAAATAGTTCCTAAATGTCTTTTTAAATGCAATGTTCAGCACAGACTTAAATATAACCAAGCACACGAGGAAACAGTGAGAGAACTGACCCTAAAACATGATGTACTGAAATTTTTAGACATAGACTGCTAAAAAAAAAAAAAAAAAAAGCAAAAACAACAAAAACTGTTTATGTTTGAAGAAATAAAAGCCACAGTTAAAATTTTAGGTAGGAAACTAGAAACTATAAAAAAGACAAGTAAAAGTCTAGAACTGAATAATATAATGGCTAAAAATAAGAATGCAACAGATGATTTAAACAATATATTTGGGGCACAGATAGAGAAAATTGGCCAACAGACCCCTGACTGATGTGGCTCAGTTGGTTGGGGGTCATCCCACAAAGCAAAGGTCACTGGTTCAATTTCTTGTCAGGGCACATGCCTGGGAAACCAATGGATGTTTCTCTCTTATATCGATGTTTCTCTCCTTCATTTTCTCCCTTCCTTTCCCTCTCTCTAAAATAAAATAAAATATTTTTTTAAAAAATAGGCAGCTGAAAGGCAAGTCAAAGAAACTATCCAGAAATAGCACAGAAATTCTAGAAACAAAGGAAGGTACTTGAGAAGGTATTTAATACCATAAATTTTGCAGCATGCAGAAGCGGAAGAAAATGCATTATTTTTGGGGGGGGTGGCGGGGCAGCACGGGCAGGCAACCGAGTCCCATAAGACAAGGGAAATGTCTGGGCCTCTGTGTACTCGCCCTGTTCCCAAGTTTACCAGGCAAATAATTCACTTCTCCCCTGAAAGGAACGTGTAAGGGGACAGAGAAGGGACAAGGATATTACTATGACCAATGAAGCCAGGAAAAATTCAGGCCACTCTCATAGAAATGTTGTTCTTGTCTAAGGCATTGTGGTGTATTTGACTGGGACGTGAGAAGGAAAGGTCAGGGAAAGAGAAAGTGAGTGCATGTAAAAGGCAAATCTTAAGAAAGCTGTAAAACCTGTAACTGAGTTAGAGAGTAATAAAGAGGATGCCTCAGATATTTTCAGAAGTTATGAGGACAAAAATAGATAGTAGGAGCAGATACAACCATTGGGAGACATAGGAAAGAAGTATTGGTTAATACAAAATTCGGATGAAATATGATTCCTTCTAGTATGTCTGTCTTTACCTGCATCCCCTTGAAAAATATCAATTACACAAAAGCACTTTTTAAAAGGGTGCATTTGTCAGCTAAAGTTGAAGAGCAGTTTCAATCAATCAAAGGCTCATGTAAAGTGAGAAAAGATATCATCTCAATCCTTCCATCTTTAAAAATACCCCTAAGCTAGCCACCTCAGAAAGATAATGATATATCCTATATTTAAAGATTTCCAAAGAAAGACTTTACATGTCATCTCAGGAACTAATTTCAGCACTTAGCACAAGCTCTTTTCATCAACAAAATTAACTATCATTCAGAACTTTAACCGCAACCTCTCTTTTTTTTAAAATAAAAAAAGCTAAATTAATTTGACTTACAGCTTAAATCTCATTTTTTCCTCCCAAAAGATAAATGTTACATGAGCTCCATAAGACTGGTGTTAAGATACCCTGGTGCACTCTCAAGCAAACCTCCCCACAAAAAGCAGGAAGTTGCATGAGAATGAAAAGCACAGAACCGCTCTTTGTCATCAGGCTGGACAGACCCGGTGCGGGTACAGGATTTATGATGCTGAAGTGAATTATTTGACTTTGTGGAAATCAATGCAAGTAAAATTCAATTTAAACTTTTTATTAAAATAACATAAATTTCAAAATGTGACTATCCTGTCATAGTAAATCATCAAGACTGGTAAGGATTATTAGAGGTAGAACCAGAGAATAATCATTCAAGTGCATGAATTATGCCCTTGAAAGAGAAGTATTGGCCCTTTTGGGTCCATCAAGAAAAGAGAAGTTGAGTCAAGTCTACATACTACAGGCACACCATCCTATCTTTCACGTCAGCACTCTCCAGAAACAGTGACTGGTATGGCCAGGTCAATTACACAGCAAGAGGCTGTGATTATTTCAATTACTAAAATTTGGGAGCCATGGTATACACTGTCCTTTCAAACACAGTGATACAGCTTACGAATTTGCAATATTATAACGAATGTAAACTTGTGGCATGACACTGACATTGAGCTAGCCCAGGCTGCTAGCTCCCTCACCTGAACCCAGCACTGAAGAACCAAAACCAAAACAGAAAAAAAAAAAAAAAAAGCATAACAATAAATAACTAAGAGGGATTCACATACATTTAAAAAGCTAACATAAAACCCATCACAGACCCTTGAGGATCCAGGATGTGGTTATAACCTTGAGAGAAGAGAAAATAGCAGTCTCACAAAAGAGGTTTACAAACCAAGCTTTGAACTACTGTTTGTGGATACTCATTAAAAACCAAGATAGCAAATATCCCCAAGAGAATATCAGCTCAGAAGGAAAATGGCACTTGCAAAGCATAAGTGCTATAAAACAAAAGACAGCACGCCATGACAGATAGCAAGCATGGTGAATTAATGGAAGAAACACACTAAGAATTTAAAGCGCATATAAGGTCACATATTGGTTACATGATGCAGAAACGCAGAAACAAGAATTTTATAAAAGAACCAATGAAGAACCATGAAAGGCAGCATGAATGCAGTGAAAACTAATCTAGTGTGCTGGAAAACCCGGTCAAAAAACCACCCCGGAGAAAGATTCAGGGGACAATTAACAGATAGATAGAATATAAGTGGGATATTATGAATACATGTTAAAGGTGTGAAACAGTGATACCATTTGCGTAATAGTATAATGGGAGAGTAAACAAAAGGAAGGAAATATTTGAAGAATTAATGACTGACAGTTTTCCACAATTAAAGATGAAGGACCTAGATTAAGAAGGCACGTAAAATGCCAAGGACCAAAAAAATAATGACATAGAAGGAAAAGTAAAATCCAAAATCTAGACATCAATGGGGAAAACTCAAGAACTTCAAAGTCTAAAAGAAAATACTAAAAGACTCCAGAAAGAAAGATCAATTCAACTACAAATAATAAAATTCAGACTATTACTCTTCTCAACAGCTATACTAGAAACAATGGGAAAAAATTTTAAAGCGCTTCAAGTAAAGATGAAACTTAAATTTTTTTCCAGTAAAGCTATTGTTTGAATATGAGAAAATGACAAGAATGTTCTTTGTATGAGAAGCCTACAAAGCAGTTTTCACCTGCTGTGAAAACTGCTCTGAAAATGTACTCTAACAAGAAGAATAAAAACAAAGCCAGCTATAAGGAGAGTTGGGATGAGTAAATAAGTCAGTAAAGTTTACCTTGTCTAAAAAAGCAAAGGCAAAAAAATAAATAAATATACATAATAATCCAAGACTAGAACAGGATGATACTAAATGGGCCTTTCTTTAGGGAAGAGGAAAGTAGAAGCTACAGTCAGAGAAAAGTAAGAGTCCATTTACAGATGAGGAAACCGAGGCACAGATAGGTGAGGAAAATTGTACAAGGACACACAGCTGGCAATAAGCAGTGCCAGGATTCAAACTCAGGCATTCTGACTCACAGTCCAGTCTTAAAAGGAGAGGATACAGATATTGATAAAGTCAAGAACTGAAAAACATAAGAATAGGTCTTAATAAGTCTTAGGTAACAATCAGATAAATAAAAAAAATATGTGTAACTGTCTAAACAGCGTAAGAATACGTGATTTATTCATTGGAAGAAGAGAAATAAGTTAAGCAAATGAGAGTATGATGAAGAGATATGAATTAGATGGCATCGATAACTCTATAACAATAACTAAAATAAATAGGAATGATTAATTAACAGAAAGGGTATCTGACTGGCTTACAAACAAACAAAGATGCAAAAACAATTTTTCTACAGAAATACACAAGGGGGAACCCCCCAAAACCAGAATTATCTCCTGGAGGGTGGGGCCCTTGTAGTTCAGGCTTTCCCTGCTAGGTGAACATTCTAGGAACCTGTCCGTATCAGTGTACCAGCATACAGAAAAGTTGGAAGTGAAGAGAAAGAAAAAGATGTAATAAGAAAGTACACAAAAAAGAAAGCCAGAGAAGGAATTTTAATGTCAGATGCAAGTGAATTCAAGGTAAAAAGTACAGGGAAAGGCATAAGTACTACATAAAGATTAAAAGAATATATAAGAGGCATAATGATTATATTCCTAAATATACTGAACAGCATCTCAAATAATAATTCTTCGCCTTCATATAGTGCTTACCATATCCCAATCACCATTCTAAGAGCTTTGATCCTCAACAGCACTAGGGGGTAAATGTTATCATTATCCCCACTCACAGGGGAGGGAACTGAGACACAAGATGAAGAGATTTTGGCAAGGACATGCTGACTGTTTAACTCAGAGTTCACCTTCTCAACCTCTATTTTCTGCTACCATTCTAAATTATAAAGTAACAACTGACGGGTTTTCAAGGATATAAATCAAAACTAAATCATGGATTTATTCGGAAATTTTAACACGCCCTACAAGGAGAATCCGATAGATCAGGTAGATAACAACATAATAGAACATGAGTGAGAAAATTATGGCTTGCAAGCTGGCTGCCTATTTTTGTAAATAAAATTTTATAGGAACACAGCTAGACTCATTCATTTACATAGCGTCTATGGCTGGTTTTGCATTACAACAGCGGAGCTGAGTAGTTACAACAGAGACTGCTTATCTGCTAAACCGAAAATATTTACTAGTTGTCCTTTAAGGAAAGCATCCTAGCAATTGCTATAGAAGTTTTAAACCACAAAATTCACCAGCTCAATCACTGATATATAGAGCATTTTATACCCACAAAAGAAAGTCTACACATCTCCCAAACAGGACATCGAATTCGTTACTGTAAACCTCTAATTCTACCCTCTTTGCACAAAAACACGGTCGTCCAAAATATATCCCTGATGACGATATTAGAGAGTAAAACACACATAAGGACCAGGTAAGTGGAAGAAAATGAATGTCTTAAGAATAGACATTTGAATGTGACAGTCAAATGCACAAATCTTCAGTGCTGATTTAAGAGTGCAGACGTATAGATTAGTAGAAGGTCTCAACGCAATTGTGACTCCCAGTGAACACATTTTAAATAAGCATTGACTGCACAGTTACTGGAAGCATCTACTGCGTATCCTTTGAAGCAGAAAGAGTGAACCATAGCAGGTAAGAACCTGGGCTCTGAGGTTAAGCAGCAAGAATCCCGTTCTCAGCTCTGCCCCTTAGCCTGGTGTGTCTTTGGAGAAGTCACTTAACCACTCTGTGCCTCCATTTCCTGATCTGTAAGGTGAGGTTAATGATAGCAGCCAGCTGATCATAGAGTTGTTGGGAGTTGACAGGTGAGATAATGTAAAGGAAAATTCCTAGCGCACAGGAAGTTTCCAATAGATACTATTAGATAGTATCTGTTGGTAAATGGAATACCATTCTATTGATCATTGGGAAACCACCATGACTTCAGAAACAATGTTCTAGGAGATTACTTTTAAACTTTTAAAAATCTTCCTGTTTTAGCAGCTGAACTATCTGTACTTTGAGAGTCCAGGTTGCTGCTATCCAGGATTCTCTCACTTACTAAAAATACCCCAGTTTAGAAGCAAAAGCCTTGTGAGGAGGAGGGCGAGGAATGGGCAGAGTATCTGTTCTAAGGGGAGAACAGACTCAAAATACAAGGAAATCCAAGTTTAGGAGGCTATCTTTTATTCAGGTCTTTGAATGTCTCCTAATAATGACTGTCATAATGATAGGGCAGAGATGTTCTTATGACCAGTGCCATAGAAAGCAAGATATTAGTGCCAAGGTCTTCCTGGACAGAAAATCAATGTTAAGAATAGAGGTGCAAAGGGTGCGTTCTCTAACTCTAACCCTAACCATTATGTTGTTGTTGGAAAAGCAGTATCTCATTCTGATCAGGACTGAAGAGATACAGAAACAGGGTTATCAGATTTTAAGAGAAACAAAGCTTCACCAAAATTTAAGGGGCCCAATTTATACAGGTATTGGAAATAGAGCAACAAAAATGACACTGGGGGTGGAGGAAGTTTAACTTTACACATCTCTGGATAAATATGTTACTTTGAATATTCACTCAGAAAGTACCCATTTCTGTGAAAAAGGAAGCCTAAAGAGAAAGATTATAGTATTGTCATCATTTTAGGTAAAGTTTCTTACAAGATTGTGAATCTCTTTTGTTTGAAATGTCTAATTGGGAATATTATTATACGAATAGTACCATTTAACTCATGGCTGACATAGTACCACGGGCTTCATGTGATCTGAGATCCTTTATATAAAATAAAATGTAGGAACCTCCTAAGCAATAATTAGAACACTTCAAACACCTATCTTTTTTCTCTTATGCCTATAAGTCTTCATAATGCAGCTTGCCCGAATATCTCATCAAGACTCAGCAATAATTAGCACAATTGGTCGTGTGCATTTAGACCACTATTAGGAAATATCCCCAAAACAAACTCTTGAGTTGTTTCATTGCTCTTATGAAATGCTGAACTGATTGAATTAAAATTTTATTTAAATAAATACTACCAACTCCAACAGAAAAATAGAACAAGTTCATTACCACTCCCATCTATTGATCCACCTTTTCCTAGGGTATACAGGGGAAAGATTTTCTTTGGTTTCTAAATATTTGTATTGAATTAGGCCTACCCATGCGCAGAATATATAGCTGTGTTGATTTTCAAAATCACAGAAGCAACACCAAGCAACTTGGAATTAGTTACAGATTTCCTTCTGACATTTATTTACTGAAATATCTGTTGAACAGTAAAAAGAAAAAGGAAGGAAAGAATAATGTCACATCACAAAATCTCATTTCTGTAGGCAATGCTAGTGTTAATGCCATCGAATGGAATAAACAGGAAAAAGCTTATTAAAACTGTTCCCAGTGATGATTACTATTTATTAAATTTGTTCCTCAGGTTGTATTTTATCATACTTAGTTTACACTTAATCCAGGATGTGAGATTGGATGCTTTGCCTCCGTCAGATGTCGAAGCCCGGGTAAAATAAAGAGTTTCCAGCCGGTGCCATAAAACTTCAGTCCAGAAGGCCGTCGCAATAACTCAGGCAGGAAGGCAGAGCACAGAGCGGTCCAAACAGAACATTTTTTTTCTCCTCTCACTTCAAAAACCAAACCGGGCTGAAACTACACAGCCATAAAACACCAACCAACTTAGAACACATCTCTGGAAAGCCCTGACCTCCAGAAACTTGTTTGTTCTGCATAATTATTTTGTGAGCAAAAAACTTAGGAGTGCCAGTTCCCCTAAGCAGAACAGGATTCCCATACACAGCTGCAGTTTGGCTAAAGGTGAACTGCCCCCCTTCTCATGGATATTTTTCCAAAAGAGAGGCCTTCCCCTTGGTTTTCCATGTTTTCTCTATTCCCTACCCCACAAGTACATTAAAAAAAAAAAAAAGACCTTTTTTTTTGTTTGTTTTTAATCTTTATTTATTGTAACAATGAGAAAATCCACAGACTGGATTCTTTTTTTTTTTTTGTTAAAATTTCAAATATATATGTGTTACGTTTCTGGTCATCCTGCCTTTGAATTTTCCACTGAATAAAACTGCATGATGTCCTAAATATCGTAGAATGGTAGACAAACCTTTTTACTTCATCCAGAAGTAATTCAGCAATAATCTAAAATTGTACAACTGTGACTGTGATTATGACAAATTTAGAGAAAACTTTTAACAAAAGCAGGGACCATCTAACAAATTGGTATGATTATCAACATGACCAGCCAAGGGGAAAACTACATTTGAATAATGGTAAATTTTATTAAACCTACGGTCTAAGAGAGAGAATCTTTTCATGTTTTTTCTTTAGACTTGACAGGTATATGTAATTTATTTACTGCAGAAACATGTCTAAAAAAGACCTTTCTTAAAAAAATAAGCCAAGATGTAGCCAGTGAAGAATTTTTCCCATTGGACTCCCTACAAGAACCTTTATGTTTAATTGATGATAATTACGCTTCAGTTATTCAAGTCCCTGTCTACGGAGATGGTGACATTTCTATAAATAACTAGCTCTTTACCATTGTCTCGAAAGTAATTTTTAAACACCTTTCTAAATGCTTTACACAAAAATAATTTATATACATGATTTTTATAATATCTCAAGCAATTAATTGAGGTAAAATCTGAGGAAGACTCTTAAGAGTAAACAATTCCTGTATCTTTCTCTTTCCCATCACTTTGCATTCATGATTGGTGGGTGGGATTTCCTGGGAAATTCACAGAATTCTTATAAATTGACCCAAGCAGGCAGGAGAGCCAAGAGTCACAAGAGGTAGCACCTGCCACACATCAGAAAGAAATGCCCACTACTGGAGGTATCCCCTCCCTACTCCAAATGGGGTCCCACACTGCCATCACAGGGTCCTGCTCTGTCAAATCGTACTAACGTACACTCAGACCCCAAGCGAGTCTTCCTTCCTTTGTCAGGAAGGGAGCTCCAGGAGCACCCACCTCTCCAGGCTGTTCCCTGTCCTGTTCTCAACACCTAGAACAGACATAGTCATAATTTCTGAAAACTGTTGTTTTTAATTCTGTTCATTCAAACTGCAGAAAATAACGCCAAGTTTTGGGTTCCAAAGATCATATGCCATAAGATGTCTAATGAGAACAAAGACAAAAGGACACATAATCTCGACAAAACCAAGGTTCAACCCTTTTTGCCTTATCTGTGACTAACAGGTGTAAACATCATCGGCGCTCTGCAGAGCACCTATTGGCTACTGTATAGATCCAGAAAATGAATCTTGTATTTCAGGGCAGATTTCATTCTCTGTAATGATGCGTTTGTCTAAGTATTTAAAGATACACCAAGTGTTTAAAGTACAACCAGTGGAGCCTGCTTTCTCCACCTGACTTAAAACTGTGTACCTTGTTCTTTCCTGTACACCTGACCTGCCTGAGCCTCGTCTGTTTTTTATAGCACTTTGCACCCTCTAAACACTATGTACCTTCTGTACTATGACGGTTTCTTTGCTTGCTTCCCCAAACTAGAATATAAGTGCTACAGGTAAATTTTTAAGTTTGGTTCACTGATGTCTCCCAGCTTCTTAGTCAAAATCATGGCTTGCACAGAGTTGTTCAATGAATTAATGTTTCTTTAATTAGATATAACATGCTACCATTGTATATTAGTGGCTGGAAATATAAAAACAGAAATGCAAATCTGAGTGAGAATTATAGCATCAATATAACCACTCTTGGCCTGTTTCTGAGAGCTGTATCAGGTATGCTTTATGGAAAACATCATGGGCTTTTGGGATAGCGATTATGCATTTAAGCAAATGTATAATTGAGGATTTATCTGCATCCAGTTTGAGCTTGGTCTAGGATAACCTTTGTTTCAGTTCAGAGTGCTTTTGTAAGGCTGGTCATAATAGAGGAGCCACTGTTAGGGGGACTAAACCATAAAGACCCTTATCATTTACTTAATGAGAAAAAGTAGGTAATCCCTGGGTTCAAGGTTATTAAGGACCCAGGCTCTTTCTTATGTTCTGCTTCCCCATTCTTAACTTGTTGTGTTTTTGTCCTTCATGCTTATGCCTCATGGTTGCAAGATGACTACCGTAGCATAAGGCAACATGTCTGCATTCCAGACAGAAAAAAAAAAATGCCACACTGGAGCTCCCGTTCATCAGGAAAGTGAAAAGTTCTCTAGAAAACCCAGCATAATTTCACTACCCAGAACTAGGTCAAGTGACCGTCCCCAGGGATTAAAAAGCCTGGAAAAGCAAATGTAAGGCAGAGAACAACAGGATTGCCTGACAATGGTTCTCTAGTCCTACAGAACCCTCTCTACTGGGAGACTTTTAAAATCCCACATCAGGCCAATGACAGCAGATTTATGGAGAGGGAGCCGATTTACATGCAGGCAGGGCTGAGAACCACAGACTGGACCATTCAAGAGCATTGTTAGGACTAGGCACGTTGTCGTCGTGAATGAAATTTGGGTCTTGTTTCAGAAGGGAAGAAAAAAAGGAGATGGGAGGAAAGCAAATAACAGGGCCAGCCACGTGCTTCAACTTAGTACAATCACCACAACTCGACTTGAGAAGATGCATTTGGCTACTGTCCTTGCCTTCACTCAGCACCTTCTAAGTGACAGGCCCAGGGGACAAAGGATGAGTGAGTTCTCTAGCCTAGAGACTAGTAAGAGAGGCAAACATGTGAAAAAAAGAAAAATCCATAAAAATCCAGTATGCCAAGGGTTGGGGGGATGAGGAAGAAATGGGGCGCTATCATTGAGTTTTATAAGGGGAAAGAGTTCTAGACATCCGTGGCACAAAAATGTGGATATAGTTAACATTACTGAATTTTACACTTAACAATGGTTAAAATGGCCCTGACTGGTGTGGCTCAGTTGATTGGGCATCATCCCACAGAGCTAAAGGTCGCCAGTTCAATTCCTGGTAAGGGCACAGGCCTGGGTTGCAGATTTGGTCAGGGCACATGCAAAAGGCAACTCATCTATGTTTGTCTCGCACATGGATGTTTTTTTCCCTATCTTTCCCCCTCCCTCCCCCTCTAATTAATTAATCTTTAAAAAAATAATGGTTAAAATGGTAAATTTTATGTTTTGTGGGGGGTTTTTTTTACCACAATTAAAAACAAAAATAAAAAACCAATGAGGTAAATCCTAATAAAGGAATAAGACTAAAGAGCTTATGCTAGAACAAAGGTTTTTTTTTTTTCATTATCAAAACCTATGGAAGTGGACAATGGCCCAACTACTCTTTTTTTAAATTAATTTATTTTTTATTGTTGTCCAAGTACATTTGTCTCCATTTTCACCCCACCTCCCACCCTCAAACCTACCCCCTTTGGCTGTGTCCCTGTGTCCTTTATACATGTTCCTTGATGGCCCCTGCCCTATTTTCCCCTCCCTCTACCCCCGCTTCTCTGATTACTGTCAGTTTGTTCTTTATTTCAATGTCTCTGGTTGTATTTTGCTTTTGTTTGTTTTGTTGATTAGGTTCCACTTATAGGTGAGATCATATGGTATTTGTGGGAACTCACACGACTCCACTCCAGGAAGACAAACAATGCAATTAAAAAATGGACAAAGGACCTGAACAGACACTTCTCTAAGGAGAACACACAGAGGACCCAGAGACACATGAAAGGATACTCAACATCACTAGCCATCAGAGAGATGCAAATTAAAACCACAATGAGATACCACCTCACACCTGTGAGAATGACCATCATTAACAAATCAACAAACAAGTGCTGGCGGAGATGTGGAGAAAAGGGAACCCACTACCCTTTTCAGTAACCATCTGTCTCTGCTCTGTAATTTCACCCTTCGTGCCCTGATCTTGGGACACCCACCTTGCTTAGAAAGTGGCCAACAGCAGTTGCTGCCCCGGAAGCACCCAGAAGGCACCTTAATGGGGGAGGAATCAGAGGCCTGGCAGCCAGGACATCAGACCATGGGATTGGGAAGCCTCAAAAGGCATTAAAGGCCTGAGCTCCTGCCTTTTTTCAGTCCCATTTATAAACAGGCTGGCATCCCACCAACAACCTCTTAGAAGGTAGTTAAGGCTTTTCTTAACCTTTCCTCATTTCAGCAGGCTAGGCAATTCAACTCCTTTTAATCTTTCATATGTGAATTATTTTCCTTAGGTCTTTATTATTCTCCCTGAGCTTCTCTACTTTCATATCCATGTCAAAAATGAAATTATTGTAATGAATGTCATAAAATACTATATTAAGTAACAGTTAATAAATATATAATTTGTGGTCAGTTTGCAGTCCACTTTTAGTAATTAGGTTTTTAACAAGTAAATTTGGATTAAATTTCTGCCTAGCCGGTCTTCCCCATTTTTGCTTTGCATTTGTTCCTATCAGTTATATCTTCTTACTGAGATTTTTTAGAGTTTTGAATATGGTTTTGACAGCATCTGCATAAAAAGCTAACTATAATTTCAAGATGAAACAACAAGGAATTTCCCAATGAAGCTATCACCTAATACAGTTTTCAACTAAATGATGTATACAAATGTTTTTAATGCTATGTATACCCACTGAAGTACAAATACTTACCGATGCGTTTAAAACAGAGGGGTGGTCAAATTCATCTGGAACTGTTTGGACTGACAATGGCGTCCAGCATTTGTTGTGGCTCTCTGTGTTTTCCAGTAACCCTTCCCTGGACACTCAGGGTCAGAGCTGCCTTTGAGGAACTCCAATTCTGCAAAACTAGAGCTGCTATTCTCACCCTATAGACAAAGAGCCCCAAGGTTTGTAACAGCATTCCCCGCTGCCCAACACACATGCTCTTTCACCACTGCAGGAACTCGTTACTTAAAGAAGCCCAGCTCACCGCCACAGTTAAGACACATACTGCTGATTTAAAGAGTGTGTATGCCCAGCCTAAAAAGTCTGGGAAATCTACACTACAATCTGCATCCAATGTAAACAACCAATACAACATCCAGTACAAACTATATACAATGTCTAAATACCAGATCTAAGCCATTCTGATTAATGATTAATCCATGTACTAGCACTGTTTTAAAGTAATTTTTTAAAAACTAGAAGAAAATGACCATCCAAAAATATAAAACTCAGAATGTTGGGCCCAACCCCTGATTAGAACCCCCACTAGTCAGCCTGCCCTGGATTGCCCCAAGACTGTAATGTCTACCCCTGTCGACAGTAAATCATAAGCACTTAAGTATAAGACGCTTGGTTTATATAAAATCTATTGTCCCAGGTGAGTCATAAATGCAGCTGAACCCAGCTGCCAACTGGATTACCTTCATCTGAAACTGGCCTGCATCCCAGTCCTGTGGCGGTGATGGCACCCCTCCCTGTGCATTCCCTGGGAACAGACCCACACGCTTGGATTTCCCGTACCAACTCTGCTCTTAGTTCCTGCTTTGGCAGAATTACTCAGATCAGCGTTTCCACAACCTATATGCAGGGTGCGGCCCCTTTTCTACATCACAATACCCTGATTCTTAGAATTCTAAAACACCCAAGTCACAAAGCTGTTTTGTCTACTGGTTTTACTAAAAGTCTGGGTCCCTGGAAAGGGTTTAACATGTCAGCACCAGAAACAAACTTAAATTTAGTATTGAACATGCGTCTCGGGTTTTACCCCACCACAGGCAATCCCGCCCCCACCTCAGCTTCCTACAATCCTGACCCACACAGCGCCTTTCCCTGTCTGACCTTCCCCCTCACAATATCCCCTCCATCCTAATCCATCTTCTCCCCCCCAGTATTCCTTATGTCCTGTTGACATCTTATGCAGAACCGTTCATTTATCCCTGTATTTCTCTGGTCAGTGACTTGAAGCCTCACTGAACTCCACTGAGGAATTTTCATCAACAAAGAATATTTTTGTACCTACACCTAATTCTGAGGCCAGCTTTTAAGATTATTTTTCCCCCGACCTGGCTAATTTCAATTTTGAAGTTTATGAGGCAGCAGATCTGTGTCATCTAAGTTGATTTGAGTGACAGGGCAATAAAGCAAAACAGAGTGATAAAATACACAAATATTATCCGTGATCTAGAAGCTCCACTCGTACCAACTAATTTCCGGCACTATGTCCTATTCCGCAGCGATTTTATGAAAGAACCAAATGGTTGCATAAGCCAGCGCTGCAGGCTGCATGCTTTTGTTTTGTATCCATCCTGTTTTTCTGTTTAGACAATTCATACACTTACACAAATTTACAGCACTTAATGTAAACAGTATATTGTTAATTATTAAATTTCAAACTTTTAATAAGAAAAGTGTTGGACAACAAGCCCCATTATGTGTGGATATAAAACAGAAATAGCTTTTCAAAAATGCTAAAATCTATTTCCCAAAACAGCAAAAAAAAAAAAAAATGGCCGTAGACAGCAAAGAATTATCACCCTTCAACAAAAACAATAATTGAGATGAATACATAACGCAGTAAGTTTGCCTGTTCCACAGTGCACTCTCAATGCTTCACGCCAGCAATGGGAGAAGAATTGACTGAATTAAGCCTACCTTCTAATAAAAATCTTCAGATTCTATTCTGCCAAGTACCATTGGCAATAAAACACAGTACTCGATGTTTCTGAGAAAATAAAATCTGTCTCTTGATAGGGTTTGTTTACTTGCAAATCATATCTGTTTGAGTTTTAGGGTCATTTTTTTCAATTAACATTGAAATAAAAAACAGGTAAAATAACTATCGACTAGAAAGCAGTAAGGCTTACAGAAAACTACAAGGGAAAAATAACAAAATATGGGGATCCTAGCTAGTTTTGGACATTTTGGGAAGATTTCTTTAGACTAAGAAATAGAAGGTAGGTAATAGCAAACCTCTAAAGGAAAATAATTCATGGTAAATGTACACACAAAATGGAACAAGAGAAAAGGAATATTAAAACAGTAGTCTGACTGGGGTGAACATAACTGTGAGGAGAAAATGACTTTATTTTATGTAGGCAATACAGTTCATTCAAGTAAATTGAAGAAAATTGTAGATTCAGTCATTCGTTCAGTCAGCAAATGTATCGAAGAAATAATTCCCAGACTCCCCTCCAACTGGAACATTATAAGGGTCTATCAGATATAAATATGGTTTTATGGGCTCAAAATATATTTAAACAAATAAAATCACATCAAATAACCTAGTGTTTCAAAATATGCATTAAATACGTGGCACAATTTTTTTCCAAAAGCACTGAAAATACTAGATTCTATTTGTACATCAAAATAATTTCATGCACTGTATAACTAAAGCAATTGAATTGTCTCTCTAGATTGAAGCGTGAAGATTGAATCTTTTGAATTTTGATGCTATATTAAAACTACAGTGATATAAATACTAATGAATAAATAACATTTAAAGGTAGTATTTACATACACAATGCAATAATTTTTTGCTAAATTTTCTCTTTCTTGATTGCATGTTCAAAGAAGCACCATTCAAGGTGATTACCATGTGCACATAAGTGGTTTAATCAGTGTGTGACCAACCGCTTTTTCCCAAATTGCTTCTGCAGTTGCAGTCATAAAAATACGTTCATTCTTTCTTTCACAATCCGCAGTGACTTGGCTGGATTCTGCGTGTCTGACAGATTTCTGTACCTACATCTATTCACAATGCCACAACCCAACTGAATTCCGAAACTGTATAAAACCCTACTCTTTACAAGTTACTCTGCTGGGTTGTAGAAGCAAGAGTTCAACAGACTTCCATGGTGCTTACTAACTATATACCTATCACCAGGAGGGGGCCTTCCAAAGGCAAAGAACACCTCTCTCTACTCAGCAAAGATGTTCCAAGGAAGATGAGAAGCCAAAAAACAGAAAATCAGGTGAGATCAGGTGAGAAAATGCTCACTTGATCTCAGAATAAGTTCATCTATTCAACCTTATGTATTAAATGCCTACTATATGCCAGCCCCAGACATCACATTGCTTTCCTTTCCTTCCCGTATGTCACATTGAATTGTCATCCTTTATACCAGCAGTCCCCGACCTTTTTGGCACTGGGAACCTGTTTCGTGGAAGTCGATTTTTACACAGACTGGGTAGGAGGGGAGACAGGAGGTGGAGCTCAGGCGGTAATGCCAGCGGCATCCATGGTCCCCTGCTTTACAGGTCTCTCTGCACAATCCAGCACCATCACCATTACCTCCCATTGAACTGAACGTTTCTCAAAGGCTGGGACCTTGTCATGTTAACTGACACATTGCCACGGCCTCAACATATATGAATGAATAAATAAATGATAAAGGTACAAAATGTTAGGTGAGTAAAAGGGTGTAAGAAAGGCAGGAGAGAGCATCATGGAAGATGCGGCACTGCACTTAGCCTTGAAGAAGAGAAACGGAAGAGAAAGGGCTCCAAACAAAGGGAACAGTAGAAGCACAGGACTGGCCTGGGAGGAGGGAAAGAGTGGGCATTTTGGAGAAGCTGGCAATTGAACTGGTTGGTATATAGCAATGGCTGCTGCTCTGCTGGGGAGAAGGGACCCTGGCTCACCAGCAAACCCACTCAGCTGCAAAGTTGTTAAGAATTTTATCTCTGGGGTCCTCCTATACCCTTAAATGTCCCCCACTGACCTCCGTACCCTACCCTTATCCCCATATCTGGATCACAAAGGCCCTGCTGGTTTGGTGGTTATAGCAATTCCTCCCAGCGGAGTGACCTTCTTTCGTGAGTGACCTTCCATTCGGTCACATTTGGTTCAAGTCAGCATACATTTACTGACAGCCTTCCGCAGGCAAGCAAGCCAGTGTGCTCTCTAGGGATGCCCAGATGAATGAGGTCATCCCCTCCTCAAGGATCTCACAATCGAAATCATTTGCATTTTAATGTCTAAGTATCTACTTCAAACACTTCTAAGAACTAAAGGAATTGCCAATCACATCAAAATAGGAAGAGATCTCGAAGCAAATGATACTGCCCTAAATTCCTAAAACACCTCACTTAAAAATGTATCTGTTCTAAAATTGCTCCTGTCTACTTGCAACTTCCTACATGTTGAATATGCAATATCCAAACAGCAAAACTCAGCTGGGTATGCTAAGCATCTATAGGGATCAATGGCTCTCTGTCAGTACAGACTTTTTTTTTTTTTTTTTTTTTTTTTTTTTTTTTTTTTTTTTAGTAAGAAGTAGAAATAGTGGAGGACAGAGTATTTGGGTAATGGGGAGAGACTTCCAGGTGACTCTCCACTCAGAAACCCAATTATTTTCTCCCTAAAGAGGTAGAACTCCACCTGTTTTATCTCATCTCAAACATTGTGTGAAAGGCATTGTTGGAATTGCTGTGCTGAAGCAGAGTCCAAAGGTGAGAAAATGCACTTGACCCCCCAACTGGAGGAAGAGCAGTCCCTGACCTTGCTGTCCAAAGGCTCCTGAAGGGGGAAAGGCAACAGAAGAAGGGACACTGGAGTGGGGTGTAAGGGGAAGATGGGCTCAGCCATGGTTCTGTCCAGAAGAGCATGTTGCTGCCCAGCCACCTTGGGCAGTTCTGTGACAACCTGGTCCTACCCACCTCTCTACCTTTATCTCCAGTCATTTCTCAACTCAGAATTTATGCTCTAACACCACCTAGCTGCTGTTGTGGCCTTCCTGTCCCACTCCCTCCACCATGCACACACACACACACTCACACTCACACCTGCTGCTCTTTCTACACTACATCACCACGACAACCCCTCCACCGCCCCTCCCATCCCCAGAAAGTCATTCAACTCTTACACACCCTTCAACACTTGGCACTGGAGTGATTTTCTCCAGGAAGCTCTCCCTGCCACCTTTTTGTGCTGCCACAGCATCCTGGATACATCCCTAATAAATCAATCTCACCATCCTCTAAGCCCCTTGAGGTCCAGAACCTTGCTTACTAGTGTTTGTGTCCTCAAGACCTCAGGTGGTAGCTGGCAAGGTGCGGGTGTCCAGAAGTTGTTAAACTGAATAGGATACGTTATGTTGGTGTGCTTACCATCTTGGGTACAGAATGCAGAAAGTGCTAAGGAGGTTTCATGGGTCTCCCCACATAGACTGGAGAGTCAGGAACCCCAAAGTACAGAGAACTTGTAATGAACTATGGCAACTGCTGAGAGAAGGAGAATGTAAGTCTGGAGGCAAAAAAAGAAAGGATTTCACCAAAATGGAAGGATCTGAGAAGTCTTAGGGCTGACCCTTTGAAAAGCCCTTGTTACATGACTCCTTAAAAATCTTCATAATACTGTCCCCCTAGGCCATGAAGCTGCGGAGAGAGTGGGGAGCAGGGAAGTACTTGCCAGAGAGATAGTAATTCATTTAAAAGTTTCTATTTATCTATTCATGTCACTACAGAGTTTTAATGCTGTTTTTTTTTTTTTACTGTTTCGGAGGCAACAAAGTTACACTTAGAGACTGATTGTATATTTACCAACAATATTTAGTTGTGGGAATTATAATAATTTCACAAGTCAATGGCACACAGCATAATATCTCTTAAAAGCCAATAAAGAAATAACTTACTCTAAACACATGACAGATTAATCACTCTATTGATACAGGCAAGGGGAGATGAAGGAATGATGCTCAAATTTAATATCAGGTATACCTTTTTACACCAGAAGGCACGACAGAAGAGAAGGCAACCAAGCAAAAGCTATCTCCAGCTGCCAGCACAAGAAGAATGTTTCTTGTTGCTAGAACCCGTTGCTAGGGAATGAATACATGAAGACACAATGTTACCATTCTAGAATCAGTCATCTCACCAAGACAGGAGCAAATACCCCAGAGTCTTCCCAGAATTTTTAAGTTAGTGAAGAGTCGCTTTGCTCAAACCAAAACTTACAGTCCTCACAAATTCTCAATACAATTGACCTTGAAAAAACTGTGCTGGTCCACTTAAATACGGATTGTTTTTTTCAATGAATACAGTTGACCCTTTGTATCTTCGGATTTTGCATCTGTGGATTCAACCAACCTCAAATGGAAACAATATTTTTGCATTCCCAAATGCATTTTCCCATCTGTGGATTCCCTATCTCAGACAGAAACTGCTGTTCGAATCTTTGGATGCAAAGGGCCAACTGCAGTTAAGTTTGGGGGGAATCAAAAGTTATACACAGATTTTTGACTGCACAGGGGTCGGTGTCCCTAGCCCCCACGTTATCCAAGTCAACTACATTTATAGTCTTATAGTTGCATTTCCACATGTTCTTACTGATAAGCCCCCACTAGGACCCCTCAGCAGCTAAGCTGAGTTCTTACCAAGGACAAAAGATGAGATGATGACATCCTGACACTTCATGCTTAGAGCAAAACTACTCCTAAAACGTTTTTTTCTCATTTATGAACAAGTGGATTAAAATGATTTACTTGTCATAAACAAATGGATTTGAAATCATTATTAAACCAACGCAAAACAAAAGGTGTTCATTTTGTAATATGGGTTCTATTCTTCCCAAGAAATATTTTCATTGCCATTTTATAATTCAGAGTTAAACAACGTTCCCTCCAAGTACTGGTGAGAGACCCAATCAAATCAGGTGGCCTAAATTAGATTGTGCATTCCCTGCCTTGCTGGTTAAACACGTTAAGAACTGTGAGCTGTTTCCTGACCATCAGGGCATTTAGTTGGAGAGTGGAGGGTGCTCTTGGTCCTGGGGATTCCCAGCTTCCGCCCAATTCTTGATGAAGATAGAACAAGCCTTCTTATGAGAGGAGAGTAGTGAGGAGGGATGAAGGAGAGAAGAGGGAGTTGGGAGGAATGGAGAAGGTTCATTGTATTAGATATCAAGACGTCTAGGTTCCTGTCTCACCTATGCCAGTAACTCGCTGTCCCTTGGCCTCTCTAGACATCAACTTCCTCAATCTGAAAAATAAGTCAGATAGATTAGATGATCAATTACGTGAGGCCTCCTCGAGGACAATCTAAGCAGTTTAACCAAAGTGACTCACTTGGGGCCACGCCCAGATGACCTGACCTTCTCCAGAACTCTCTGCAGGGGGTGCGGGGCGGGGCGGGGGGGGGGGATTTAGCTCCACCCACCCACCACCAACCCCTGAGCGCCCGCCTCTGAGCGCGCGGGAACGCGGCGCGCGCTCACGGCCACGTGACCCCTGAGCCGCGAGGGCGCGCCCGGGCTGCCATGGCGGCGGGGCCCGGGGATCCCAATTCCGGGCCTGCCACGGGCGCCCGCTTCTTCTGCACAGCGGGCCGCGGCTTGGAGCCCTTCCTGATGCGGGAGGTGCGAGTGCGGCTGCAGGCCGCGCAGGTGAGTCGGCCTCGCTGCGCCCCGGAGGGAAGGAGGGAGGCCCTGCCAGCGCCCCCCTCCCGGCCGGCCCCGTCTTAGACCCGGGAAGGCGACGCGAGCCGCGGGCCCCCGCGGCGACAGCCCCGGTCCTCGCGGTTCTCCTGGCAGGTCTTTCCACTGCTACAGGAAAGAACCGCCAGTCGTCTCTCCCTGCACGTCTGTAACCGCAGGTCATTCACGGCTGAAATGTTTTAAAAAGGGGGTTGAAGCAAGTTATTTCCTGGATTCTTTAAAAGGAAATGTTTGGTAGCGCCTGTAATTAGAGTTAGACCTGTCAAAGTTGGAACCCTTTCTCCATCCTTTAAGCACGAATACAACCTTCAGGTTCTGTTACTTGACTCTTGCCAGTTTCCTGGCGGTGATGGTACGTCTATATTTTGTTGCGAGGCTAAAATGATAAAGGGTATGTAAAAGTACACCTTAAACACACAGCAAATGGTAGCTACAGAAATGCTCTTGGAGGCCTCAGTCCAACTTTCAGAGAAAGTTACTAGTTTCTGGTATTATAAGTTGTTAATTTCAGTGATATGAACAAGGTTTTAAACATCAGTTTTGGTTCATTTAGGGTATGCGTGTCTGGTTTCTTGAAAGCAGAGGAAAAAAATGTAACAAAAAGCCTTCAGTATCTTGATGGGTAATATGACAGTGCAAATGATGTGGTATTGGAAAAGGAAGGCTTGCCAGATGAAATTGGGGACTCCGGCAGCTCCCCTACTGTTGGAAGCCCCCAGAAGTAGTTTCTGCAGTGAGAGGGTGGCATCACAGGAGAGAAGAGGTCAAGAAAATGGCATCTTGGCAGACCACCTGCCATTGGTGGTTTGGGTGGCAGATTTGAATAGAGTGTTGAATGTAACTTAATACAATAACAACTGCTAACATCAGGCATTTAATACATGTCAGGCACATGTTCTTGGGTACTTACTCTGTATTCACCTCCTTAATTTTCACAACAACCCTATGGCTTCTCATTTAACAGAAAAGAAAAATAAAGCATAGGTTCATCCAATAAATTATTCAAGTCATGTATCAGAAATGGCAGAGCTGGAGTTTGAACCCAGGCTGTCAGTCAGGCTGTCTCCTAGGTCCAGTCCTTGACCATTTTGTGGCTGTGACATAATGCTGTACTAATTTTTCTTAAATGTTAACTTAGAGTTCTTGGTATGAGAAATAGAAGGCTTGACCCAGTCTGGGTATATGTCACATTATTGGAAAAAGAAAGACCCTCTCTGCTTGTTCTCCATCTTCTTGACAGACAAAATCAGATTGGGCAGAGCAGGGGCGGGGGGCGGGGGTATGTATTTTAATCACAGTAACAAAATCTAATTAATTGTAAGGAAACACTTTTTGGCCATGAGAACAATTAAATGCCAAGAGACTTTGGGGATTTCCATATTCTGACATGGTGTGTTTTAAGGATAGATATCCCTGGAAATGGTCTCTGAACAGATAACCTCTGAAATTCCCTCCCAGCTTCTCTAATATGAAACAGATTCTCAATGTGAAGGCAATTCTGAAATAATAATGATAGCATCTAACATTTATGAAGCACTTAAAATGTGTCAGGCATTTTATGTACATGTTATAATTTAATTCTCAAAAGAACCCTAGGCGATAGTTCATCTTCACCTCCATTCGACAAGGAAATAAAGAGACAACTGATGCTGAACAGTGGAACTGGTACTTGTGTCTGAATCTCTTTGGCTTGAAAGCCCATGTGCTTTAGTTACCACTGTGCCGAAGTTTACCATGAGAAACTGTCCGGGAACCCTGCATGTAGGTTGTTCTGTGACAGCATCATTACAAGAAGTGTATGTGGGCTTTAGGACCCAAAGACGTGTTCAAATCTCATATCGTCCTTTAATAGATGTGTAAGTTGGGGCAAATAACTCAAATTTCTGAGCCCCAGTTTCCTTGGATATAAAATAGAGATGATAATACCTACTTTAAGGAATACTGCATTCCTTGAGACAGATCCATAGCACACGTAGTATGGTGTATGGCAAACAGTGGGTGCTCAGTTAAACATTCCTATAGAATGAGTTGCACAGGAATATTTAAAATCATGCTTGCAATGACAAGAGAGACTGCTAGAAACTTTGGTTTGCTTTAAGAAAATTAATAGTGTAAAATCTTAATACGAAACAGATTAATTCAGAAGTGATTGTGTAATTTTACAAAGTAATCACTCTGTTCTGATCAGTGTTTTTCCGATTTTAGTGAATATAAGAATCACCTAGGGAGCTTGTTGAAAATGCATATCCCTAGTTGCCAGCCCCACAAGGTAAGCCCAAGGTGTTTGCATTTTAACTTATAAATTCTCTCCCCCCTCAGGTGCTTCTTCTGAGTGGGTATTCATTTTAGCTTTTTATCATGGAGAATTTCAAACATACACAAAGGTAGAACAGTATGATGAATCTTACTCATCAACCAGCTGCAACAACCCATGAATTTTGCTCCATTCACACTTCTCCCACTCCTCAATCCATGTTATTTTGAAGCAAATCCCAGACATCATTTCATCTGTAAATATTTCCCTGTGTATCTATAATATCAGGGCTCTTTTTGTAGCATAATGTATATGGTATAATATTAAAAAGATAATACACACAGCTCTTCTTAAAAATATAGGCCATAATATCATTATCACATCTAAAAATTAGTAATTTTTTTCATCAACTATCTTGTCACTATTAAGATTTCAACTTGCTCATAAATGTCACTTTTGTTTTAAAGTTTGTGTATTTAAATCAGGATTCACATAAGGCCCACACGTTGTGATTGGCTGGTAAAAGTCTCTTTTAATCTATACGTTCCCCTCCCATCTCTCTCTGCTTTCCCAGGGCAGTTTGCTTGTTAAAAAGATGTCAGTTTGTCTCATGGTCTATAGCAGGGGTCAGCAGACTTTTTCTTTAAACGGCCAGAAAAGAAACATTTTAGGTTTTGTGGATCAAAAATGTGGGGTGTTTTAAAGGCTTTGTGGATAACATTGTGGTTTCTGCTGAATTTTATTATTGCTTGCATATCCCTTTAAAAATGTCAAAACCATTCTTAATCCAACAGGCCTAGTTTTCTGATCTCAGGTACAGAGAGAGCCTTGTCCACTACAGTCATCTCTAGCTGCCGTGGTTATTTAAATTAAAATTCATTAAAATCAGATAAAACTTTAAAAATTACTTTCTTAGGTGCACTAGTCCCATTTGAAGTGCTCAGAAGCAACATATGCTAGTGGCAACTATGTTAGCACAGGTGATGGAACATTTTCCTCACCACAGAAAGTTGTTAGACAACACTGCTGGAATTCTCCTGGTCTAGATATAGCCGCTTGCTTCTCCATGGGGTATTCAACTTGGTCCTCTGTGCTCTGTATTTCCTGTCCATTGGAATCCCGTAAGTTGTATCTAGAGCTTGGTCAGAT
Source organism: Glossophaga mutica (assembly GCA_039655065.1). Taxonomy (NCBI): domain Eukaryota; kingdom Metazoa; phylum Chordata; class Mammalia; order Chiroptera; family Phyllostomidae; genus Glossophaga; species Glossophaga mutica. The sequence goes on from CM077308.1 coordinate 145,878,945, forward strand.
TCAGGTTTGGGATTTTACCTCCTGGTGGTATCTTTTTAGGCTCCTGGGTCTTTTTAAATATTTATATTATATGAATATAATGTGTTTTAAATACAATATACTTATATAATGTCTATTTTATATATCAACATAATGTATTTTTTACTCATTCTCTTTTTAAGAAATGCATTGGGAACAATTTAACTTTACTTTGTAACAGTGTTTAATGTATTAAATACTTCTATTTAATATAAGCATAATAGTAGGAACAGTGATTTTTTGATATCAAACTCAATGGACTAGACGTGTTCCAAATGCCAACTAGCTAGAAAGGCCTTGTCAAGTGATTCCTCGACCTGGAGAGACCCACAGAGCAAAGACTGTTGACGCAAGTGAACAAGGCAGTCAATTTTTGTTTTTTAATGAGGTCACCGTAGTAGGAGGTAGTGGGGCAGAACTAAGCAAATAGTCTGCTTATTTCATTTAGTGGGATGATTGCATAAAGTTGCTTTTTTGAGGATTCTAGGCATTCCTTTTAGATTGAATGGCTCTTTACAAATTAAGTAAAATATGTATTTTTAATTCTCTCTTCTAAAATGAACCAAAAAATCTCACACGCCACCTGAACTCTTCCCTTAGCACTTTTAAATTAATTCTGAAGCTAACTGGCATCTGTAGAATTATGAAAACTTTGGTATCTCCCTATATTACTGTACATTTTACCTATACTTAAATTTCATCTTTGTATTAGACTTGAATTTTTAAAGAAAGGGAAGAATGCTAACTGCTTCGATATGCTAGCCCATAACAGCTGTTTTTACTTTATTTTTTTTTAAATATTTTATTTATTTATTTTTATTATTTATTTATTTTATTTATCTTTAGAGGGGAAGGGAAGGAGAGAGGGAGAGAAACATCAATGTGTGGTTGCCTCTTGTATGTCCCCTGCCGGGAACTGGCCTGGCAACCCAGGCATGTGCCCTGACTGGGAATCAAACCGCGATCCTTTGGTTCGCAGGCCCGCGCTCAATCCACTGAGCTACACCAGCCAGGGCTGTTTTTACTTTAATAAAGGATGTTATTTTATCTTTGGAAGTGTTAGACATGAAACCAGCTGGTTTTAGACACTTGGTTATGATTTAATTCCAAGTGCAATAAACAGATGGTATATATATATATATAAATTTTCAAGTTACAAATATTAGGCTGAAATATTCTAAAATGCTACATTTCTCCCTATTGTAATTGAGTACCATCAGTTATAAGCAGTAAACTAAGGAAAGAGAGTAGCACTAGCTTCAGCCATTTTTGAAATCATTAAGCACCAAAATTCATTCTCCCTACTGCTTTAAGCTATAATACTTTATCTTCATAAAGGGCAAACCATTAAAGTGCTTTCGTATTTATGATTATGTCATTTTCACAGTGACTATTTTATAACTTAGTAAACTACTTCTAATTATATGCTTATTAGTTATAAAAGAGGAGACCTTATGTTGATTATTAAATATAATGCTGATTTTGATTTTGTGAATGTATTTGACACATTAAAGCATCAACATGTATTATTCTTATGCTTTGACCCTAAATAAATTCTTATAGGTCTTCTTAATTAACTTGATATTCAGTTATGTTCTTTTTGAAAATCTTTCCCCCTCCCAAAAAAGACATTTTTAGAAAAATTCACTGTATATAATGTTTCCCTAGATGTTCAAATAAGTGGGCAAAACAGATCTTTGTACAGTTAAGTAACTATAAATATGTAGTTCACTGGCTACTTAGATTAAAATCATTAGTCTAGATGTTATATCAGTTTATTTGTTTATAGGACCTGGACCTTAAAACTGTACATTTTCAGTGAAGTATTTATTTCACTTCCCCCAGAATCTTGTCAAGGTATTTTATGTCCGTTACTTGTTTTATGGTAGCTTTAATGTCAGAGAACATAAAAATGTAAAATTTTAAACATGTACTTTTTAAAACTTTGTTTTTGAGTTCTAAGCACTTTGAGGTATGTATTGAGTTTGGAAAATGTCACCTTTGTAATGAAAAAGAAGTAAATTCTGGAAGCTAGAAACTCTTCTTTTAGCTGCTTCATTATCCTCTTAAATATTGATCTCTCAATTTTCTTTTTATTCCCCACTTCATCTCTCTTAGTCAGCTACATTGCTGGTATCTGAGCTATTTGGGCTTTCTTTTTATTTATTCTTCAAGCTTTAGTGAGCTGTAATTGACATAACATTATGGAAACTTAAGGTGTACAGTGTGTTAATTTGATAGATTTATGTATTGCACAATGATTACTACCATAGCATTAATTAATACCTCCACCTGTCACATAATAACCATTTATTTTTTGGTGAGAACATTTAAGACCTACTATCTTAGCAACTTTCAAGTATATAATTCAGTATTATTAGCTATAATCACCATACTGTCCATTAGATCCTCAGAACTTGTTAAGCTTATAACCAAAAGTATTTGGGTTTAATTGGTGACAACCTGGGGCTTCCTCGGCAGATATTCTTTTTCGTCAACATAGAATGGAAACCCCAGAAATTACCGTCCAAAAAGCTTACTTAAACCACGTCAGATAAAAGAAAACTTAAGGGTTCAAGTTCCCATTGAATGGGAGCTCCCTAAACACGTGGGATGCCCCGAATTCCCTGCCGCCGTCAGTTCTAGAGATGCATTAGAACCGTGTTGGTCAGCCCTTGGGCACCGCTGGAAGGAGGACTTCACGACAGCCCACATCCGTCCTGAACTTACGGGGGCTGGGCTGACCCGACCAAGGCGGAGGATTCCATGGGTATTGAACACTACTTACCACACTGCCGAACCCACTCAGAGTCCCCAGTTAGAGTCCCCATGGGTCGATGCTTTTTTCCTTTGCCTTTCTTCCTTGTCTTTTACCTCATAGCTACCGTCTCCAAAGCCGGTTGCTGTTTGATGCATATTTCTTACTTCTCTCCATTTTTCAGTTCCCACAGCCAAGTGTCTCATTATTTCTACCTCAGTAATCTACTTCTCCCTCCAGCATCACTTTCTGCGCTCAGTCCTTTATGCCTCTTCCAAAGTAATTTTTTCTGCCAGCTAATTTGGTGCTGTCAGTTTTCATCAAAAGTCTATGATGGTTGACCATTACCATCTCTGGCACTCCATGTCATGGCCATTTATCAAGCTGGCCGGAGCTACACCATCCGTCCGCCTGACATTCTCAGTCAGCATAACACAGCAAGTGTTGCTGTGCTAACCTACGGGGTACCTCAACCCGGCTGTCGCTCGCACCCCTGCCTCTTGCCCTTTGTTCCTTCACTAGAATCTCCCTTCCCAGGTCTCGTAGGATTCTCCTCCAGGACTTTTACTAATGATGCCCACTTTCCAGTAGTGTGTGAAGGTTAGCAATATGATCACTGAGTATTTTGTATTCTATTTTTCTAGTGTGTGTACACACAAATGCACACTCACACTTTACAGATGGTGGCGTGACATAGTAAGATTATGCTCTTGGTCACAGACTTTGTGACTTTTCACAATTTTTTAAACCTGTCTAAGCCTCAGTTTTCTAACCTATAAAATGAGGGTGATAATCTACCTGAGAGAGTTGTTATAAAGATGAGGGAAAAGAATGTATTCAGAATGCCTAGTACAGAGTCTGACAAATACCAGATACTTCAGAAATGGTCATTTTTATTATTAATCTAGATGCTATGTTTTAATTCATTAAGGGGGGAAGGGAAATGGTTCTTATTCTACACTACATTAAACTACATTAATATCTCTTTTTCTATCTCTAGGTTGAATATGTTTCAGGAAAAGTTTTTTTTACCACCTGTTCTGACTTGAATATGCTGAAAAAATTAAAATCCGCAGAAAGATTATTTTTACTGATTAAAAAACAGTTTCCATTTAATGTTTCTTCCGTAAATAAAGGTACAGTATATTATACCTGTTGCTTTTATCCACACAATAGATGGTACCCCAGAGTTTCCTGCTTGACAATTAATAAGTAGCCATTTGACATCTGTAAGATTCATTCCTACCTGTGGGACCATCACTTATGTATTTTTCTATATTTTCTGAATATTATCACCTGCATCTCCTCTCTTTGCAATTCGCTGCCGGTCTTGCTGAGGTTTCCGTGCCCTAAGTCACACTTCATTTTGAGAATTCTGATCAGACACCTTCTCTACAGATATGTATGGTCAGTTGCATTTATTTAGATGGAGGACATCTAATAACCCAAAATGTACTGTTTTGATAAATTGGTCTAAATTGTCACCTTGTAAATTTAACTGAGTGATATAAACGGAAAAATACTGTATAGTAAAATTGCCTGTATCAGGGACCTAAAATGCTTGAATAAACTTTTATAAAGCATTACAGTTAAAGGGGGCTTAAGAGATTTTCTGTTTTAAGAATGTTGATAAAAGCAGCAAAATCCACACAAAATTTAATGCTGGATTAAACATTGCCTTAAGCTTCATTTTGATTGCTGATTCTGCCCAAGAGATCATATAGTGTGTAGTCTGTAATAAATTGTATCAAGCAGGGTACAAAAAGGCAGGAAATTAGGACAAGGCAGAAAAAATTATTTTAAAACAAATACTAAGACATTGTACTGTGGGGTCAATATAATTTCCTTCCAATATTCCACACACATTATTAGAGAAATACAGAGTAATTACTCTTGGGTCTTCTTGATAACCCTTGTTCATCCAGAAAAGATTACATTGTGTTAAGTGTGCTGGCAGTCCCTAAGTTATGAACGGTTCTGTACCTGAGGCGTTAGTTTATGGAAACTCCTTTCATGGTGTGCACTGGTGTAGTGCGGTCTAAAATAGTCTCAAAATTATACCTCTCTGTTTCTGAGACCTGTGTTTTGTAATTTATTTTTTTTTCCAGCTGAATTTTATAGGCGAGATCAACATCATTTCAAAGATCGATACACACTGTAGGTCAAGGCAGATATATTGAAGAGATACACATATTATCAAGGACAAATGATCTTGCTAAAGTATATGATAATCTTATCAGAATTTTAAAGTAGTTTTGATATTTAGTATGGACTGTAAGAATGAACCTTATTTTGCACATTATTCTTATATTAAATGATATAAATTTCAGATGAAAATGAGGGTAATTAGCTTAAAAAACATTTCATAAAAATAAAGATAATTGAATTTGGGGGTCATGAATATAATACACTGTCTTTAAAGTTTCAACATAAGATAAACTGAGATTTTATTTATTTAGGAAAAATATATAATGAAATGCAAAGACTTATAAATGATGATCCTGAAAGTTGGTTGAATGCCATTTCAATTTGGAAAAATCTTCTTGAATTTGATGCAAAAAAGAAAAGACTTTCTCAAAGAGATGCTAACCTACTAAAGAGAAAAATGGGAGAAAATGACACCATTATCACTAAGAAATTAAAAGCAGAACAAATGCAAAAGACACAAGAGAATAGGGAATGCCAGCTGGAAAAACAAATAGAAGAGGAGACGCTGGCACAAGGGGATTTTCTCACTAACAGAGAAAAATTTCAACTAGAAGAACGTCAGAATGGAGCAGTGGAAGCAGCTGGCACTCCCAGCCAGAATGACTTGACTTTCAGAGTGTCTTGTCGCTGCAGTGGAGCCGTGGCAAAGACCTTTTCTGCACAGGTACACTCACCTCCAAAGTGGGCTTTCGCTTCCTAAAAACAATTAACTACTCTTTAGATTTAAAATGAGATCAGAACCTTTCACAGAATAAATAATAAGGTTCAGGCAGATAACCAGGCCTAATATCATATAATTAAATCTCTTTAAAAATGCATTTCCCATTTTAATTTTACCTCAGATGCTTAATAGGAATAGTATGCCTTTCCATGTACTTATCTCCTTTTACTTTCTCCCCAAAAGTTTTCTTAAACTTACAGGTATCTTTTTTTGCATTTAGAAATCCCGACATGGTGCTAAGCTTTTTGGGTTCTCCTTAGTTCAGTTCTGTGTGTATTGAGTGATTACTCTGCACCAGGCCCTGTGTGTGTGGTTGCCATTAGAACCCAGACTGCAAATACATAAGTATACTCAAGGTCTCAGCCATCTAGGGGAGGGTGAACACTACAAGCAGGTTCCTTCAAAAACTGTTATCAGTTGACCCCTACGAAGGTCAGTGATATAAAGAACATAGGTGTGGGTTCTTTGGCCAACCTTAAAATCAGACCCTAAAGTTTGAGGCTAATGCTACTGATCTGGTCACTTTAATAAGCGTATAGACTTAGAGCAGGTGAAACAGTTCATCTTTTTCAGCTTGTATCCATTCCCTAAAACCTACAATGGCTTTATTTACCAGATCATAATTTGGTTATTTCATATCTCTAAAAATTACGAAAATAAAGATTACACATGAGTAGATGTTAATGCCATAGCATGTTGGGGGGGGGCAAGGGGGTGAAAAAGGTAAAATGCAGCCTTATTGCCTTGAATAGAAAGTTTTGTAGTATAATATTTTAATATTGTAATTTTAAATCGCTATCACATAGTCTGACTTGGTTTTCCTACTAGCTCTGTTAGTTTCCACTTATATTTACACTTAAATTTTTATTTATAATATTCTTATCTTTTCTATAACTTGCTCCTTTTCCAGGAGGTAGGAAGAATAATTGGAATTGCTCTTATGAAACAATTTGGATGGAAAGCAGATTTGAGGGATCCAAATGTAGAGGTAATAAATGTTCATTTTATTTTGAATGCTTATAACCTAATTCTTTAAGGACAATGTCAGCTAATCTACTGTACTTTTCAATTTTGCTTTAGAGTTTCAAAAAGCCTGTCTACATGGATCCAGCAGTCTGTTCTTCTGTAGCAGTAGAACAGTGCAAATAATTTTGCTAGTAGTTTTCAGTGTGTAAATATCTTATCCAAATAAAATGTTTTGGAATGGAATTGTTTTGTCACAGTTGAGCTAAAAAGCAGTTATTATAAAGCTGCGGAGATGCTCTCTACAATCATTGCAGTACATAACAAATCCCTATAATAAAAGATTCTAGAAAATGTTTTAAAAACATAGAAAACAAAAAGGCTGCACAAAATTCAATAATGTGTTAACAGTGGTTTTGTTAGGGTTGTAGGATGTGTTTTCTTTTTCTCTATTTTTTAAAACTAATGAGGTTACACTATTTTTAGTTGGAACAAAACATAACATATGGGAAAATAAATGCTGGCTACCAAAAATGTTATTCACTATTTTTTAAGAACCTTCTCATAAATTCGAATAGTCAGTTTAGTCATTTTCAAAATTCATTAACGTATTGTTATATAGCTTTAAATAGATTAATTGCTGGCCAAATCAGAACATTTAGTGTTATTTTATTTTTTTAATTCTTTGTGTGATATTTTTCACTTTTAAAAAGTAAAGCCTGGTGTGTATCTTTTATTCCTGTTATGCAAATTACTTTGACCTCAAGAATGTTTTGACACAGGGTGTCTTCCTTTTGTCTCCCCTGTCTGCTGCCCAGTTTCCTCCTCTTCCTCTCCCTTTGATTTTCTCCTGGTCTCAGAATTACAGTTTTCCATAGTTTAGCTCAGAAATAAATATAGCTAATTTAATTCCTGTCAGCCATTTAATGCAATTAATATTAGCTATTATTGGTAGAAATGACCAACATAAAATGAAATTGGCAACACTAAAATCAGAGGACTTCAAGCCAAAATGGTGGCATAGGTAGACACACTGTGCCTCCTTGCACAACCAAAAAGAGGACAACAACAAATTTAAAAACAAAAACAACCAGAACTTTCAGAAAAATCAAATCGTATGGAAGTCCAACAACCAAGAAGTTAAAGAAGAAACCTTCATCCAGACCAGTAGGAGAGGTGGAGATGGGCAGCCGGGGTGGAGAGGACCTCACATACAGCGCCATAATTCATCAATGTGTGTTGACCCATCTTGGCAAAACACCTAAGTTTCTGCTTCTTACTACGTAACAGGTGTACCAACACACACACACAAAATAGCCCAAATGAAAGAACAGATCAAAGCTCCAGAAAAAAATACAACTAAGTGATGAAGAGATAGCCAACCTATCAGATGCACAGTTCAAAGCACTGGTAATCAGGATGCTTACAGAATTGGTTGAGTATGGTCATAAAATAGAGGGAAAAGTGAAGGCTAAAAAAAGTGAAATAAAGGAAAATGCACAGGGAGCCAACAGTGAGGGAGAGGGAACCAGGACTCAAATCAATGGTTTGGAGCAGAAGGAAGAAATAAACATTCAGCCTGAACAGAACGAAGAAACAAGAATTCAAAAAAACAAGGAGAGGCTTAGGAACTTCTGGGACAACTTTAAACATTCTAACATCCGAATCATAGGAGTATCAGAAGAAGAAGAGGAAGACCAAGAAATTGAAAACTTACTTGAAAAAGCAATGAAGGAGAACTTCCCCAATCTGGCAAAGAAAATAGACTTTTAGGAAGTTCGGGAAACTCAGAGTCCCAAAAAAGTTGGACCCAAAGAAGCACACACCAAGGCACATCATAATTACATTACTCAAGATCAAAGATAAGAAAAGAATCTTAAAGACAGCAAAAGAAAAGGAGAGACTTACCTACAAAGGAGTTTCCATAAGACTATCAACTAATTTCTCAAAAGAAACCTTATAGGCAAGAAGGGGCTGGAAAGAAGTATTCAAAGTCATGAAAGGCAAGGACCTACATCCAAGATTACTCTATCCAGCAAAGCTATCATTCAGAATGGAAGGGCACATAAAGTGCTTCCCAGATAGGGTCAAGTTAAAGGAGTTCATCATCACCATGCCCTTATTATATGAAATGTTAAAGGGATTTATCTAAGAAAAAGAAGATAAAAAAATCTGAACAGTAAAATGACAACAAACTCACAACGATCAACAACTGAACCTAAGAAAGCAAAAGAAAAAAACAAACTAAGCAAACAATAGAACAGGAACAGAATCACAGAAATGGAGATCACCAGAGGGTTATCAGTGGGGAGGGGGAGGAAAGAGAATGCGGGGGGTGGGGAGTACAGGGAATAAGAAGCATAAATGGTAGGTACAAAATAGGGGGAGGTTAAGAATAATACAGGAAATGGAGAAGCCGAAGAACTTATAGGTACAACCCATGGACATGAACTAAGAGGTGGGGGGATGCTGGTGGGAGGGGGTGTGCAGTATAGATGGGAAGAAAAGGGGGAATCGGACAACTGTAATAGCATAATCAATAAAATATATTTTAAAAATACTAAACTCATTAAAATATAATAATAAAATAAAATCACACACAGCAAAATTTGTGACCAAAATTGACAGAAAAATCAAATCAAACCTTTTTCTGAAAAATAACAGAAAAATTCATAGGGAGAGAAGCTGTTCTTTTTTTTTTTTTAATATTTTATTTATTTATCTTTAGAGGGGAAGGGAGGGAGAGAGGGAGGAAATATCAATGTATGGTTGCCTCTCCTGCATCCCCTTCTGGGAACTGGCCTGTAACCCAGGCATGTGCCCTGATTGGGAATCGAACCCTGATCCTTTGGTTCATAGGCCCGCGCCCAATCCACTGAGCTATACCAGCCAGGGCGAGAAGCTGTTCTTAATAACATTTGATATATAAAAATATATCTTTAGTGTAAATTTGAAATAGAAGAGAATCACAATAAATAATTTTGCTGAAGTTGAATAATATAAAAAATTGGAAACTTTAGCTCTGATGATCAAGGAATTAAATTGACGAAAGGGAGTTCATCCCAGATCACTTTTCTTGATGAAAATTGATCAATATTGGAGTAGTCCTGATTAAACTACATATATGAAAAGAAACCTTGGGGTGAAAGTATTGGGGTTCAAATGCTCCTGAGGTCAAACAACAGAATTAGAATATTACGTAAACTTCATCAGACTAAAAAAGTAAGATTCTGACTTTTATAATTTTGGGCTACTATTTATAACGAGACATTCAAGTCCTCTTTATGGTAATAAAGATAATAGAGAGGAGGAAGCTCACCTAAGATAGAAGAGAGAGAAGGTCACCCTTGTTACAATATATTTGACCTGAAGAGAGTTTTCTGTTACACTAAAAGTATTTAGCCTTGGATAGGCCTGTGTGGCCCCAACTCTTATTTGAGGTAAAATAAGGGGTATTTAGGAAGTCTTCCCTAATCCCAATGCTGAAAAGTCTGATCCAGTTATGATAATTCAGAGAATCTTTGGGAAGAAAGTTAATCTTGAGTTCTTCATAACATGAATTTCCATATAATTTGCATACCAAATTAACCTCAAAATTTTCTATGAAATGTACTTAAAACTTACTGCACCTCATCTCAAGAAAAATATTATGGAACATTATTCCATGTAATATAAGGCTTTGTTTGGTTCAAAATGGAAGTTTTCAAATTATCAGTCATTTGGTAATGTATTTCCTGTTCCATTTTAACTTACGTGTTTGTTCTTTCAGATTTTTATACATCTAAATGACATTTACTCTGTCGTGGGAATTCCTGTGTTCAGGTATATATTATATTCCAAGCTTCAGGTTTGTCCCTCAGGAGAGTTTGTAAAAGTAAAAACTCCATGCTCTGCATTTCCAGGGTGAAACATTGATGTAACAGAGGGGGCTAAAGGCAAAGCGTTCAAGTTCTTTACTTGAGCCAGTAAAGTGTTTTCCTGAAGCTTAGTGGATATGATTTGATCTGACCAGTTAAAGCTACGAAAGATGTTATCATAGTAATCCACTGATTATGTGATTCATACTTAAAATTATATCTAATTATTTCTCTTATTAAGTGATTTTTCACCAGCCCATATTTAAGCTGAAATTTTTAGTCCATTGGCATCTATTTTAATTAAAATAGAAAAAACAGCATAATTCTTAAAATTCATGTTGAACATTAACTGTGTACAGCTATGCCACGCTATACACATGTAGCATAGTGGATAAGAACTATGGACTTCAGTTCTGCCTTCTGAACAGATTAACTGCAAATTTCAGCAGATCATCCTATTTCTCCACTATACAGTCAGGAAAATACTACTACCTTCTTCATTGCTTTGTGGGTGAACTCAGATGAGATAACCTACATGAAAATGCTTGGTACTATTTCTAGGACACAGTAAGTGTTGAATAAATTTCTACTGCTTTATTTCTGAAATACATCAGCAACTAGGGAGGAAAAGGAGAAACATTTAGTAGACTAGGATTAATTTATTCAATTAATTTCTGTTGAAACACCTAATGAATACTTAGTATATGCTAAACATTATGCTAGACAATCAAGGTGAGGAAGATGGTTATTAAATTCAAGGCATTCAGTTTGGTGGTGGAACAGATAGGTGATAGATGCTTTACTAGTCAGAAAAGGGAAGCCCTGGCTGGTATAGCTCAGTGGATTGAGCATGGGCTGCGAACCAAAGGGTCGCTAGTTCGATTCCCAGTCAGGGCACATACCTGGGTTGCAGGTCAGGTTCCCTGTGGGGGCCACATGGAGAGGCAACCACACATTGACGTTTCTCTCCCTCTCTTTCTCCTACCCTTCCCCTCTGTCTATAAATAAATAAATAAATAGGGGACCTCTCTCTGGTGGAGGATGGTAAGCAAAAGACATGGAGGAGAATCCCTTAATGAATCACTGAAATGGAGAATGGAGGAGTATCACACTGAGAACACTAGGAAGGGTTCCTCAAATGAACAAGAAAAGGAAAGGGCCTTCCTTATAAGCAAGGATTTGCATGTGCAAAGGCGTGGAGGTATGTGAAAGCTTGATTTACATGGGGACAGCAAGCAGTTTCAGTAGAGATGGGACACAGAATACACAGAGTGGCAGAAAATGAGACTGAACAATTAGAAACAAGTCATGAAGTATCTTGTAAGCTGTGCTGAACAACCTTGATTTTATTTAAAAAGCAGTAAGAATTTGAAGCAGCAGAGCGATGTAATCAGACTTGTGATTTTTGAGATATTGCCACGGAAATTGTATCTTTAAATGAAAGGAAAATAAAAAGAAAATGGAGGTTTAAACTCTTACAGTAGTTCAGGCAATGAACGATGAAGAGCTGAACTGTGAGGTAAAATAGGGGATAACAAAGAGGAGGCCATGGCCTCGATAAAAAGTCAAGGAGTCTAGAATAAAAGTCAGATACCTGATTTGGACGTTGGGATAACTAGCAGATAACGGTGTCACTCACTGAGGAGGAAATGTAGGGAAGGCAGTATATTCAGTGAGCATTGTCTGAGTAGATATTTCAAGTGATAGCTCAGGAGTTCAGGTGACAAGTCTAAGCCGGACATGTAGGTTAGGGTACCCAGTATACAGATGGAAAGTAGCCCAAGAAAATGAAGAAAAGTATCAAGATATGAAATACAGTGAAAGGGGTGTGCTCAGTTTACACCTGTTGAATTTGCAGTAGTTTAGGTAGGTAAAAAAGTGTGCGAACACACTTAAAAATAAAGATCCTGCCCTGACTGGTAAGGCTCAGTGATTGAGCGCCAGACTACAAACCAAAGGGTCACTGGTTCGATTCCCAGTCAGGGCACATGCCTGGGTTGCAGGCCAGGTCCCCAGTAAGGGGCACATGAGAAGCAACCACACGTTGATGTTTCTCTCTTTCTCTTTTTCCCTCCCCCCCTCTCTAAAAATAAATAAATAAAATCTTTAAAAATAAAGATCTCAGATTCAGGTGACAAGTCTCAGCTAGAAACGTTGGTGAGAGTCTTCATCTTTATAATGGCGTGTAAGAGAATAAAGAAGAAATGCATATATGTGGAGAAGAAGATAAAAACCACATTCATTTTCATATTATGTAAAAGTCAACTCAAAATCTGATTAAAACAAATTAGCCAGATTCTATGAAAGTGGAGAAATATTTTTATTTTCAAGGAGTTTTTTTTCTTTAATATTTTATTTATTTATTTTTATAGAGGGGAAAGGAAGGAGAAAGAGAGGGAGAGAAACATCAATGTGTGGTTGCCTCTCACACGCCCTGTACTGGGGACCTGGCCTGCAACCCAGGCATGTGCTCTGACTGGGAACCGAACCAGTGACCCTTTGGTTCACAGTCCTGCGCTCAGTCCACTGAGCCACACCAGCCAGGGCTCAAGGAGTATATTTCTGAAAAATTTCTTCTCCTAAATAATTTTATCAGATTGATATAATGGGCCCTTTTGTTGAAGTAAAAGCAGACAATTTGTCCAGATTTATGAAAAATAAGAACACGTTCACTTTAGTCACATGTTAATAGGGTTGGATTCTATAAATAAAACCTCTATTGGTCAAAATATACATATAATTGTCAAAATTTTCAAAGGTTATCTATATAAATCCCTGATACTCAAAAAGGCACTTACCAATATATGGACAAAGACAGTTTTCCATACCAAGTCTCTTATTTTGGTGCCTAGAGTGAAAAATAATCTCTCAGTTCTGGTTTTAACTGTGTTTTATAGTAAGACAATTGTCAAAACTAGCCTGTAGTATCAAAACCCACTGATCAAAATATTTCTAGTCATTCCACCTGCAAAGTTTATATCCCAGATTCTAAATCTATGAATATGTACTAACTGAATGTGAATTATTATTTTTTAATCCTCACCCAAGGATATGTTTTTTTCCTAATTGATTTAGAGAGGAAGGGAGAGAAACATCGATGTGTAAAACATCGATCAGTTGCCTCCCATACGCTACCCAGCTGGGGATCAAACCTGCAATCTAGGTATGTGCCCTGACCAGGAGTGGAACCCATAACTTTTGGTGTATGGGACGTCACCCCAGGCAACTGAGCCACCTGGCCAGGGCTGCAATGTAAGTTACTTTTTGAAAAACCTTTAAAAAATCAAACTCCTATGGGTTTACCATGCAAAGCTTCCTCATCGTAACAGTAACTATACAATTATACTGTTTGATTTGAAAGGGACACTTCATCTAATTATAAGATTTTAAGAGGCTTAAAATAAATACACAAAAAACAAGGCAACAAAGTCAAAGATCAGAAACAATGAGGAAAGAGACAGGATTTGGAGAACACTGTGACTTTGTATAATGTTCAGAGAGGAGCCCTCTTAGTGGGTTTGAAACAAGGCTACCCCCAAAACAATCAAGCAGTAATTTTCGAAATCATGTCTTCATGTCTTAGCAACAAATTATGTAAATGAAATAGAAAAATGCATCGAAATTTCTAAGGGAATGCTCATCCATTACATTAGACATGTAGAAATAATATTTTAAACTTTTCTACCAAATCCAGAAACAGTGACAGTAGCACTGATGAGGCAGGGATGAAGTATGAAGGCGGAAGTGATGGAGACCAGAGAAGGCATTTGGGAGATGTCTGCTTCAGTGCAAACAATGCAATGTCATGCTTCGTCTCATCTTTGGAGAGAGATGCAAATGAGCAAACAGCATACTTACCCAAGGACTTTTTATAGAAAACATATTTCAAGGGTTAGCATCCATCTGGTCCGTCCTCCTATACTACATCTCTGTCACAAAACAGCATATTCCTCTTAATGACTCCAGATCAGCAAACAAAGGGTCTCTTGCCTGTGGAAAAACAGGGAAGTGCTTAAACACTTGATTAATTTTCCCTCATGTGTGATTAAATTTTATAAGTTAAACACAGAAGGGTTTAAACTTCCATCATTTAAAAATTGTACCTTTCTAAAGTACCACACTACCTGATTAAACAAGATGCCAAGTACAGAAGGTATTTTTATAAGGCTAAGTACTCCCAGCTTAGGGAATATTCGGTGTGTGTTGTATGAACATGATAAGGTGATTCACAGATTTGGGCAGGCTACTCATTTCTATCTACATCAGGTTCTTCTTCAATGGACAGTAATAGTGGCTATGTCATCAGGTCCTCCTTTCTCTGCAGGGCTCCCCTGGCCAGCCGAGCTTACATCAGGACGGCAGGGCTGCGGTCTACCATAGCCTGGGCAATGGCCTCCGTCGCCGAAATTAAGGCAAGGAAAACGTTCCTATTATGATGATAGCGAGGTCCTTTCCATAATTAACTTACACAGTCTCTTACTACAGACATCTCGGTTGCTTGCTTTTTCTGTTTCCTTTTCTCCTTTTCTTTTATCATTTTCTCTTGCTGTTTTTTGTTGCTGTTGTTCCCATTACTGTACCCTTATGAAGTTCTGCGGTGATGTTTTTATGTATTGTTGGACTTCTGAGAGTATTTTGCCTATGAAAAAGCTAAAAGCATGGCCACATTTTATTCTTTCTAATGTTTTGTGTCACAGTCACGTGGCCTGTAAAGCTCCTGCTTCTTAAAATGTAACCTTTTTCCTGTGACCAAGATCTTGATCATTTTTTGGAACTGTTCCATGAGCATAAGAAAAAAATTGTATTTTGTAGTCAGTGTCCTCTGTATCTTTAATTACTATTTTACTATCTGCTTATTTTGAAAGGCATTTGAAATATCATTGACATTTTTTTAAGCCTTTGCATTTTTATCAGCTGCCTTATTCAGCCTCTCTGTAGTTTGCTACATATACACACATCTGCCACTGCTTCATCCTGAGTGGTGCCTTTAATTATTACATGTGTTCTCTTTGCCTGGAATAGTGAGTTAAAACCTAAATTTCACCACCTGTTAATATTTTCACTCCTTTCTTTTTCTTTGTATTTGCCTAATATATCTGGACCCTCCCTTACTGTCGACTGTTTTCAGCGTGCTTTCTGACAAGCGTGTCCCACTCCGATGGTGTCAGGCTTCCAGAGAAAGAGTTCAGTACTCTGACACACACCTGGCTGTGTTTCTCCTGTTTTACTCTGTTTCCTACTTCTTACAGTTTACCCTTTTCATTTCTGCTAGTCTGACCAAGTTACTTTGTAATCATTTCATTTTTCTCCCTGAGGTTGGAGATTGTACCTTAGTGCTCCAGCCCATGAATGGTTCCCTTTCCCAGCTCTCTCAATAAAACAGACAGGACTCTACTGTTATGTTACGAGATCTGCTTCTTCCTCTGACAAGACAGTTTTTACTACCAAGACACTCACCCTCATCTTCCCCATCATAAGATGAGACCCCTAGGTATTCTTTCCTCTACTCCTGACCCACCGTTACTCCTCCTACAGTGAGACCCTAGAAACATTTTATCTCCTTCCACTCCCAACCACCAACTACTAGATTGACCTAAATCATTGATCATGTATCAGATTTCCCTGAAAGTCTGTCTTGTCTGTTTCCAGAGTTCTTATTTAGCACTTGTGTTACCAGCCTGCCCCTAGTCATCGGTAGAATCATGTGCAGCGAACACATTTCTGTGCAAGCATGCAAAGGTGTGCTGCAGAGGGTGTCAGTCCTCACCGTGGGTCGGCACGTGGTGTCTCCCCAGGTAGGGCCCCTGCTCTGATCTGCTTACTGCTGGGTTACGATCCTCCCGTGAGTATTTTCTTTGCATGTGGTATTTTAGTAGCATACATGGGAATTTCTATAATCCTCGCATCTCTTCCTTCCATCCCGATGTTTCCATCTCATCCAGAGTTGCAGTCTTTTCTCCCAGCTGTCGGTATGTGCTGTCCTGTTGTCTTTCAGCTGCCGGTGTGAGAGCCGAGTTGTCTGTGCCAGAGTGATTTTCTTTTCCTTTATCGCCACCTTGTTCTTTCTGCTCAGAAACTGGTAAAACTTTTGTCTTTAGTCCTGTAAGGCTCATGATTGCTACCAGAATGTGCTTGTGTGTCTTTTCTGTTTTGCTCGTAATGCAGGAGTCTGACTGCCTGGGTTCTAATTCTGCTCCACCACTTGCTGACTGGGAAATTTTGGGCAAGACACTTAACATCTTTGTGCCTCAGTTTCTCACTTGCAAGATGGAAAGAATAATTGCATAAGGTCATGTGAGAATCGAATGAATTAGCATTTATCAAGTGATTAGAACAGTGACTGCCATTAGAAAGCGTATAATATTAACAACTGCTATAGTAATAATTATGGTTATAATAATTATTTGGATTCTCTAATGATTGTAAAATTTTTATTATTTCTCTAGTGCAGCCACTTTTTCTCATTATTTAATTATTACCACCTCAACTGCTTTGCATTAGAGACTTGAACCAAAAGTACTCTTTTTTCTGCTTCTGAAATTCTCTCTCTTTGTCTCTCTGGACATTTTGGTCCTTTCCATTAGGTACCCTCTGGCAGAGGGAAACCTGACTGATCACTGAGCACTCTGCTTCCTCTGTAGACAAATCAAAGGACCATCGGGCCTGGAGGTGGGGTAGGTGTCCTGCTTGCTTGTCATTGTTCCTTCTGCCCCAAACCTCTCAGTGCCTTTGAAGCACATGCCATGGGATTCTTGCAGTCATACACAGATCTCTTCCTACCATTCCTATAAGAATATAGGCCACTATTCCTGTTATAATTCTTTATGGTCTCACTATCCACTCCATAACCTGACGCCTCAAAGTTTCAGCTTCCTTACCTTTAATGATCTGCCTTAGGCACATCCTGGACCCTATCATACTCAGAAGTGAATGCCTCCCCAAAATCTCACTTTCATGAAGCCTGCTGTTAACCACCTTCTCTTTCCTGTTCACATCCTCCAGCACCCTAAGACAGTTCGGTAACCCTTTGGGGCCTCCAGCCTTTGACCCTACCGCTGCCCAGTCCTCATCACCTGTCCTCATCCCTCCCTCACAGCTTGGATTTTATTTTCTGCCATTACAGTCATTTCCTTGCCCACACCTTTAACTCTCTTGATTCTTATTTGACATAAATATTCACCATGTTCTCCTCACCAACTCTGCCAGCGTGCCAGAATCTGTGCCCACTTATGTTGCCTTACTGCCGTTCCGTCACATGAATTGCCTTGTTGCACTCCACCGCTTATGGACTGGATTCCAGTCCCTCTTACCTACCTACGGACTTTCTATTGGGCCATTCTCATCACCAGGTACACTTGCTATAATATCTTGCAACTTTAAAAAAATAACCTTCTCCTAAACCTACATGCTCATTCAGCTACCACCTCCATTCTTTGTTTCCTTTTACAGAAGAACTCTTGAAACTAGCTGCCCACACTTGCTGTCCCGACCTCTCTTCCTCCCCCTGTCACTTGTGCCCACTCCCTTCAGCGCTCCACCAAAACCGCTCATCTCACACTAAATCCATCAGCACTTTGCCACCAGCAGCACCCTCCTTCTTGAAATGGTTTTGTCCACTTTGTTTTGGGAACATTACACTGGGTTCTTCTCCTGCTTGAGCATGTGTGGCGTTCTGCATGCATTGCTGAAAGGTCATCTACCAAACGTCTGTACTTACAAGATCATCCAGGTCCAACCCATAGACTATCTTCTGTTTTAACTTCTCTTGCTTCTATATGCCTCATCTGGTTCTGGTGCCTTAAATACCCTTCGTAGACTGACTGCTCCCACATCTACACCTGTAGCCCGAACCTGTCCTCTGAACTCCAGGCTCCCGTGTCCAGTGGCTCACTTGGTCTCCATAGGTGGTCCAGGAGGTATCTCAAAATTACCACGTCCAGAACTATACTCTTGTCTCCTTTGAAGCTTCTCCTCCCAAAGTCTTCCCATCTCACTAACAGGCACCTCTCCTCCTCCAGTTGCTCAGGTCGGAAACTTTATGCCTCTCAGGCTGCTGCCATTCTTTAGCACTCCATATCCAGTCCACCGTGTTGGCTGCGCCTTTCAGATATATCCGGAATCCAGCCACCTCTCACCACTCCCACCAGTACCACTCTGAATTTCAGCTACTGTCATCTCCTGGATCCCCACAAGTAGCCTCCCTGCTAACGCTCTTGCCCTTCTGTTCTCTTCTCCCAGATTGTCTGGAATGATCCCTTTGAAATGTAACGTCTTGTCACTTCCCTGCTCAGAGCCCTCCAACAGTTTCCCGTCTTTCGGAATGGAACCAGAATCCTCACAGTACCTACCAGATCTGACATGCGACCCCCAGAATGGGAGTGATTAGTGTTTTTCTCCAGATTTCCGGTTCTCTTTCCAGGTGCAAACAGGATTACACTTTCCTGGCCCCTTGTAATTGGGTGTGTCATGTGACTGACATGCTTTAGCCAGTTAAATGTTGAACATATGTGTCACTTGCAGATGGCACCTTTAAATCCTAATGCGTAACTCGTCGTGCTATTTTTCCCTCTGCCATGGTGATGGCTGTGTGCCAAATGGTGACCATTTGTTCAGTTGGACTTCCAGAGGGAGGAGCAAAAGCCCCAGGTGCCCTACTGTGGGCATGCAACATGAGGTTGCATGCTGTTCAGACCTCTACGACTGGGAGGCTGTTATTACATGCAGCGTGAACCAGCCCGCCTGCCTGCCTCTCTGACGTCATCCTGCACGTTCCCTCTTGCTCGCTGTGCTTTGGCCCCGTCCTGCCTAATCTTCACAAAGGCCAAGCATATACTTGCCTTGGAGCATTAACCACCTGAAATTCCTAAAGGGTCAACAGGAACTGGTACTCTTAAAATACTGGTTCCTCAAGGTTTGTGTCTCTTTTATGTTACCTTATTACAGTAGACTCAACAGTACCAAATCAGTATTTCTGTCCACAGGCCGGTGCATTGGTTTTGGATCCAATGTGTGGACTCGGGACAATACTTCTGGAAGCTGCTAAAGAGTGGCCGGTAAGTTCTAAACTTTGGTAAACTAAGAAATATATTTACTGTAATTGGTATATGTATGTTTACTTACCAATTATTTACAAGTAGATTGTCTTTGGGGGATTATTAATTATATGAATCACTATTTACTCTTGTCAATGGGCTTATAAAGGGTTAATTAAATTGCTATGCTATTTTTTCATAGTATAATAAATTTAGCACAATGTGAGTAATTCCAATGATTAGTCATGACAGATTATGCTAATCCCCAAATTCTGTAGTCATTTGTAACTGTAAAATATCTTAATAGATTTTAAATTTTTAACAAAAATTTTTGCTATTAGATGTCATTTTAAAGAAATCCTATGAATTCGTTTCAGCCTGGATTAACACATCCATTGATTGCGCTTTCATCATTTGAGAAAATGTCAGTAGGTTTTCTGAACTACAGAAAATATCTGATAGTTTTATTTATACTTAAATATGAACTTCTTTCCTCATAGGACGCATACTATGTGGGCGCTGACGTCAGCGACTCACAGCTCTGCGGTGCTCGTGACAATCTGAAAGCTGCAGGCCTTGAGGATAAAATTGCGTTACTTAAAGTCTCTGTCGTAGGTAAGATGTGGAAAGATGAACTTACGTAAATATCTTCAGAATTATAAAATAAGACTCACTTCCCATATATAAGAGTGAATTGGTTATGCCTTGTAATCTATTAGTAGGGCCAATACTCAGTTTACTTCCAATATTGTAACTGTAACTTTTTTATTTTTTGAAAGATTCATGATTGGGAACAACATTTATATAGTTTTCCTAAGCATTTAAATCAAACCATGCCTTCTTAAGATCACTTCACACAGTGTTTATTGTCTTCACTAATTTGGTTTTACCTTTGTTGATACCCATGAATCCCTTGTTCAACATTGACAGGTGTGCAGATGGTACACCTTTTTACTATAGTAAATGCAGGCATGGACTTTAGATTCAAGGAGACTAAGTATAAATCCGGGCTTCACCATTGTTTCTAAACTGTATGCCCTTTAGCAAAGTACTGGACCTCTCTGCACTTTCTCATCTATACTGTGAAGGTAATACCTTCCTCCTAAGAGCCAGAGTGAGGGTTCATCACAGGAGCACACACTGTGTGGTGCCAAACACACCACCTGAACTACAGACCTGCAGGCATGGGGGTGTTCAGGATGCTAGCACACTCCCATCATGACTTGCGTCTCTGCGGAATCACGGCCTTCGTTCTCTTTGTGCACTTTTGTGACTTTATTATTTCTAATTTCAGTAACATTCACTTTATTCATTCATTTCACTTTATTTTATGATCCTTAACTCATGCAAAAGGAGATGGTTCTCTACCATACAGAAATTACATGTGTTTTTTGTAAAGTATATGATTGTCAAAGCACTATGCTGTACACCTTAAACCAATACAAAGTAATATTGAAAGGAAACTATAACTGAAAAATAAATCAGAAAGAAAGATTGGCCATGAGTTGAAGGTTGTTGGGACTGGGTAATAGAGGTTAATGGTACTATTCTCTTTACTTTTGTATATGTTTGAAATTTTTCTAAAATTAAAAAATTTAAATATAAAATCTAAAGAAATTGATGTATTTATTCCTAAATTTTAATCATCATGATTAGGGTTTTTTTTTTTTTTTAATCTACAGATATAATTTTTTGTATAAGATGGAACACTATAATATTTAGGTTTGAGCAAAAGAAACAAATGTGTAGTTAATTAAAATCACAAAAACTATACACAGGTTAAAAAGAGAGGACATTTCACTCCTTCCAATTAGTCATTCTATATAGCCTGTCATGCATTTCTTCAGTGAAAGAGTTAGAACAAGATTATTGGTAACAATTGCTTTGTTCTCAGGTGTCATTCATTTCTACCCTTGTAGGAGTAAGGCTAGCTTGGTTTCAGTATCCCCATGCTGGACTGGTTACATTTTCTTTTGTATTAGTGTGAGTTTTCCTCTAATACCCTTCCTGGCCCCAGTGTTCCAGCCAGGTGTCCTGTGGCCCATGCTGTATTCTGCAAGGTGCATGAAGCTACCAGGCTGCCTATGTGAGGTGTGCGGGGAGTGGGGGGTGGGAATCGGAAGCAAATGTGGGACACAGTGAGTTAAGTTTCTGTGAAATATGTGTAGGAAGTAGAGGATAAGAAGCTTACCATAGGGAGTTCAGTGCTTTTGCTACAATGGCTTTGTCATTTAATGTATAGTATGAATAGTTTTTCATTGTTTGGTAACACTGCTATTCTGTAACATTTTGCAGCAATATTTTTAAGTGCGTATTTAATGAAAAAGTAAATACAGTAAGTGTTCACTTAATGTTGATAGGCTCTTGGAACTATAGCAAAGTGATGTGTAATAAAACCAATTTTACCACAAGTTAATTGATACAAGCAAGAGTCAGGTTTCTGCAGCATCTCATCTACTTTATGAGAAAACGGTACTACATGAAATAACCTCATTCTAGGATCTTCTGTACTGAGTTTTCATTTCTCAAGAAAGCTGATGATGAACACATCTTGAATAGAATGTTTGTTGACATTTACCATCCACTGTGAGGACCATGATGATTTCACTGACCAGACAAAACAGATCTCTTTGTGGAAGCAGCTAGCATTTACATCAAAATGGACTGGTTATTTTAAGGACATTGAGCCCAAAGCCAGCTACTTC
This sequence comes from Glossophaga mutica, assembly GCA_039655065.1. Taxonomy (NCBI): domain Eukaryota; kingdom Metazoa; phylum Chordata; class Mammalia; order Chiroptera; family Phyllostomidae; genus Glossophaga; species Glossophaga mutica. The sequence continues at coordinate 145,901,207 of CM077308.1, forward strand.
TCATGTGCAGCTGAGGAAAATGCACTTAAATGGTGCCCTGGGAAACATGACTTTTTATTTAAGTCAAATGACTACTCTTCAATGAATTTTGCTCTTTTTTTTTTTTTTTTGAATTTTTGAGAAAGCCATTTATAGACGTCTACAACTAAATGCGGGCTGAGAAGGATAAGGAGGTTCTTAGGAAAGTGTTTCCTGTTCAACTTTTGTGTACATTGTTAAATTCCAAAGTTCACGTTTCACAGAAATTCTGTGATAAGTATAAAAGAATTCATTAAACAAAAGCTCAAAAATACATTCAAATCTTATAAATCCTTAAGTATTTGTCACCTATTAGTATCACCTTTATAGATTTAGTAAAAGATAGTTTTCCTGTGACCGCTGATCACTTACATGCCATTGCCTGTGGCACCTGCATGAAATCAAGGGGCCTTGGAGAAGCATACTTGTGTGTCACATGTAAAACACATAGGAATGTGGTACTTACTCTTGGCGCCCTTGGGCAGTGGCTGTCTGCAGGAAGATGCCGTCCCTTCCTGTGGGGGCAGCTGTGGGGATGAGGATGAGGTGCTGTATGTGACAGTTGATGCAGGTCACAATGGACAGCAAAAGCTCAAACGCGGCCCACGGGGGGCTGTGGTTCGTGCCAGGCAGAGGTTCTGGAGAGGACATGCAGTGGCCCTGATGAGAAGCATGGGAGCGACAGGACACTATGGCAGGGCAGCGTCCAGAGCAGCCACATGCTGCCCGCGTTCCGCAGATCCACAGGGAAGCTGCAGAGACAGCTGTGCAAGGACAGGTTCGCCATGTTCACGCACATGCCCACGTTTGGAGTAACTTCATCCAGACCAGCAAAAGAAGACAAGTAATCAACCTGCTCAGGGTGTGTAAGTGGTCATTGTGGCATCACATACCAGACCTGACCTCATAATACCTGATGTCCTGCTGCAGGCATGGTGGGCTTTCAGCCCTGCAGTTAGTCTATGCCAGACATGACCAACACACCCCAGCGTGGGGACTCAGGTCGGTCAAGAGCTTAGAGCTGACCAGGCTGCTTCCTTTGAAGTTCATGCAGTCATCCATCTACAGTCGTGAGAAAAAACGGCTCCACCTGAAGCTTGCCACCGGCTGTGCTTTTTGCCTACAATTATGCCTCCCTTCAGATGCAAAAGGAGATCTGTTTGCACACATGGAAGACCTGGTGTTCTTCCAGAGACCACCAGTGGAAGCTTACAGCAGTACCTGAGTGGCACCAGCTTGTGACAGGATGGACATCCCTGTGTTGGAGGGGAGAGCCCAGCAGTTAGTTTTCGCAGACTCTCAGAGAGGGGGCCCGAGTGCGTCAGGAGGGCAACCTCCGGCTGCTGTTAGGCTGCTCTCCTAGGCTGACTGGGGAAACACTGCATGTGGGAGGGCTCAGGCCAGATGAGCCACTATGCGGAGGCCTTGACATTGGGGAGGTCCTGAGTGCTTCTGAATACCCTAGGTCCCTTAGACGTCAGCCCCTCTGACCCATACCTGATGTCGTAATGCTGTCAACAGCATGCTGATCATTCATTCTGTTCGGGAACACTTCCGTGCTACTGTGGACCCAGGCAGTCTGATCTGCTGTGGGACATTTTTAACTATGAGAAATCCCTTTATGTGAGCCAGGAACTGATTTTTGTATAAATCTGTGGCATTACAGCATGCTTTGCACACAGGTGCATAATTTGTTGGTAGCTATTAGAATGTAAAAGGGGCATAGCTTTTTTTAATTCTCACCCAATGATATATTTATTGCTTTTAGAGAGAGAAGAAGGGGGGAGAGGGAGAAAAAATCAATGTGAGAAACATCCATCAGTTGCCTCCTGTTCATGCCCCAACCAGGATTGAACCCGCAACCTAGGTATGTGCTCTGACCTGGAAATGAACTCACAACCTTTGGTGTATGGGGTGACGCTCCAACCAACTGAGCCACCCAGTCAGGGCAAAATGGACAGAGCTTTGACCAGCAGTCCCCTTTTAGGAATCTTTTATAGATATGCTAAGATGTGTATAAAATCAAAGTGTGGGATGCTCACCAGTAAATCACACCAGCACTCTCCCTGGCACTGGAACTGCCCAAGCAAAGCTGCAGTGACCCTTTGGGGCACATGGTAGGGGGATCCCTGCATCCCCTGGGAGACTGGACTTGTTGACCTCAAAGGTCCATCTGTTTATAAGCTCTTAAAGACAGGTGACAGCCTTCTAGTGCTATTTCCTTCTCTAATTCCCTCTGTCTCTCCTCTCAGCACAAGCCGTGGAGCTCCATGGAGAAGGTGACCAAGACCAGGGGTTGGCGTCAGACACCTCCCCAGAGGTGTCTGGGGCCACCTCTCTTGCTTATGCTGGTGGGGAAGGAGTCCGACAGCATGCTTCATGCAAAAAGAAGCAGCATAATTAAGAGGCATAAAACAGATGGGGAAAGATAAAGATTGGTGTAGGAAACAGAAGACTCAAAGAACTTACATGTACAACCCATGGACATGAACTAAAGGGGGAATGCTAGAGGGTGGGGGGGGCATGGTGGAGGGGGGATAAAGGGGGGGAAATGAAAAACTGTAACAGCATAATCAATAAAAATACTTAAAAATAGATCTATACATGCAAAATTTTATAAATAACTGTGAAAAGAGAAATAAAAGCTACAGAATGTAATTTTTGTAATATGTTCTTCTAGACAACATAATGTATTTCTTCATGGTACTGGCAATTTTCTAGTCATGTAATATGTTTAGAGAATTGAATCTTCTGGTTCATTTAAAATTCTGCTTACTTATGTCATATTTATCATACCTGAAAAACCAATTTTCAAAGAATGGAATATAATTAGTGTACCGTTTATCTTCAGTAATTCTAAAAGCCATTCAGAAACTTGTAATTTCTTAGAAATAATATTAGCCACCCTAAATTTTATTTAATATGCAAACATAATCCTGTGTAGTTTAATTTTCTCATATTTAGATTATAAATACTTGAACTTACTGAATAGGATTCTCTAATTTCTGTATTTCAGAATTGCCATTGCCTTCAGAAAGTGTCGATGTTATTATTTCTGACATTCCATTTGGGAAAAAGTTTAAGTTAGGAAAAGACATCAAAAGCATTCTACGAGAAATGGAAAGGTAAGGTGTTGAATTTATTTCCATAATTTTGAGCTATTGGACACTTAAACAAAATGTATCACAGCTCTTCAGTTTAGATTTTACTGCATTTTAGTAATTTCCTAGAGTTTTTGTAGCTTAATTTTCTAAGGTTTTAAATCAGAAATATATCATTGAAATAAATACTTATTCCATATCATCTTACACTATGTTTCATTCAGAAAAAAGTTATTATTTTTTATTATTGCCTGAAATTTGTGTATCTGAAATGGGACCTACTGAGCTAGATAATTTACATATTTACTTCTAATCAACACAAAACCCTGCATTCTGTGTGTTAATGCCCCACACCTCACAGATGGGAATCTGGGGCCCAGAAAGATGAACTTTCTCAAGATCACACAGTACTAAACAACAGAGCAGTCACAGAAGGATGGTTCGGTGACATGGAGAGGACAATGCCTTTATTGTTGACGATGAAATGAAAGTGCAGAAGTGTTCTTCATGTTAGGGTTTCTAAGGTTGACCTCAGGGAATGTAATTCAGTGAAAGTGTTTCTTTGAGAGGTTCAAACAGTAAGTCCCGAATCTGTATTTTTATGATCATTTAATGTATTAGAGTATGGAGAGAACCAAAATGCAAAACCGAAAGGATGTGAGTAAGTGGTCAATTCTTATTAAATTGTTTCAGCTGAGCATTAGATAGAGCAGGACAACATAAATGTTCAAGAGTCTGTATATAAATCATGTCATCAATTGAAAAAGTGAATCATGTGGGCTGGGGTGGAGAAATTCAGTGTCAAGGCTGACATTCCATAAGGAGAAGTAAAGCTTGATGGGAAGTCTTTTAGTTCAACTAAGAGTCATTTCACCTCGTTCTTACCAGCTGAGTGCTCCTAACTTCTTTTTGGATTATCTTATTTCTAAGCAACTTGCTCTGTTAATGCAGTTACCTAACTCTTGAACTGTTACCTGAGATCTTTTTCTGGGCAGCAGCTATAATTTTAGACACTTTCTGAGCTCCTGTACTCCCTTCTGCCTGGTGCCACATCCCCCACGAGCAGCTGTTGCAACCCTGACTTCCTAGTAAAATTATTTCAGGAGCTTCTGAGAAACATTGGTACCCACTCTCCATCTCTCCTCTCTGAGGCTCTGAGGTGATTGTCAGGATTCCCTACCGCTCCCCAGGTGATTCTGTTGTGCAACCAGAGTTAATAACCACAGGCTTTGCATCTGACTAGGTATTAATAATTCACCAGCTGTACTCTTAAGCCAACTCATGGTGAGATACTAATATGTGTGAGTAGTGACTTACATTTTACCTTGACAGGACTTTTCAGAAACAACGGCTTCACCTAACTAACAATCGAACACTGCATGTTTTAGACATCACAAATCAGTGAAGGGTAGTGTTTTGAGTAGACAGTCCTTATTGGCCTGACTTTCTCTAGGCTGGTTTTGGTTTTTCTACGTAATTGAAAATGAGACAGCCCTGGCTGGTGTGGCTCAGTGGATTGAGTGCCAGCCAGCGAACCAAAGGGTTGCCAGTTTGATTCTCAGTCAGGGCACATGCCTGGGTTGCAGGCCAGCTCCCCAGTGAGGGGCATGCGAGAGGCAACCACACATTGATGATTCTTTCCCTCTCTTTCTCCCTCCCTTCCCCTCTCTCTAAAAAAATAAATTAAAAAATATTTTTAAAAAAGAGAGACAGTAATAGATATGAATGCCCTCACATTGTGGCAGTAAATTTAAATACCTATCTAAGACTTCTGGCCAAGATGGAGGCGTAGGCGGACACGCTGTGCCTCCTCTAACAACCAAAATTAAGGACAACAAATATTTAGAAACAAGAAAACAACCAGAACTTATAGAAAATTGAACTGTACGGAAGTCCAACAACCATTCATCCAGACCGGTAAGAGGGGTGGAGTTGCGGCAGGAGAAAGTGGAGGTGCGGACCCAGGAACGCAAGCAGCATCTGCAGGCAGTTCCCAGGTGCACAGGCGGCAGCTGGCGGTCCCCGGGCCCACAGGCAGCAGCTGGTGGACCCCGGGCACAGGGGGGCAACTGTGCAGACCCAGTGAGGCCGCACAAGGCAGCTGGCTGACCAGGTGGTCCCACATTCGCGAGCGCAGACGGTCCAGGCAGAGGGAAAGTGGCGGAGGGGACTGAATCCAGGAGAGAGCGGAGCAGGCGCCATTGTTCCCTCTCAGACCCCGCCCCCACCTATAGCGTCACAACCCAGCGACTAGGCTGCCCCGCACTGGGGAGCGTCAGAGGCTCCACTCTTCACTACGTAATAGCTGTGACCAGACTAAAACCAAAACAACAACAACAAAAAACCCACCAAAAATGGCTCAAACCGGAAAACAAATAAAAGCCCCAGAGCCAATTCTTCTAAGCAGTGAAGAGATTCCTAACTTATCAGATGCACAGTTCAAAGCACTGGTCATCAAAATGCTCACAGAATTGGTTGATTTTGCTCACAAACTAGATGAAAAAATGCAGGCTACAATACGTGAAATGAAGGAAGATGCATGGGGAACTGATAGAGATGGAAGGAAAACTGGGACTCAAATCAATGGAGTGGACCAGAAGGAAGAAAGTAACAACCAAACAGAAAACGAGGAAGAAACAAGAATTCAAAAAAATGAGGAGAGGGTTAGGAACCTCCGGGACATTGTTAAACATCCCAACATCCGAATTATAGGGGTCCCAGAAGGGGAAGAAGAAGAGCAACAAGTGGAAAACTTATTTCAACAAATAATAAAGGAGAACTTCCCCAATCTGGCAAAGGAAATAGACTACCAGGACGTCGAGGAAGCTCAGAGAGTCCCAAAGAAGTTGGACCCAAGGAGGAACACACCAAGGCACATCGTAATTACATTACCCAAGATTAAAATGAAGGAGAAAATTCTAGAAACAGCAAGGAATAAGGGGACAGTCACCTACAAAGGAGTTCCCATCAGACTGTCAGCTGATTTCTCAAAAGAGACCTTACAGGCAAGAAAGGGCTGGAAAGAAATATTTGAAATCTTGAAAAGCAGGGACCTACATCTAAAATTGCTCTATCCAGCAAAGCTGTCATTTAGAATGGAAGGGAAGATAAAGTGCTTCTCAGATAAGGTCAAGTTGAAGGAGTTCATCATCACCCAGCTTTTATTATATGAAATGTTAAAGGGACTTATCTAAGAAAAAGAAGATAAAAATATGACAGTGAAAAGACAGCAAACTCACAGCTATTAACAACCACACCTAAAACAAAAGCAAACTAAGCAAACAGCTAGAACAGGAACAGAACCACAGAAATGGAGATCATATGGAGGGTTAGCAACAGGGGCGTGGGAGGAGGAGAGAGGGGAAAAGGTACAGAGAATGAGTAGCATAGATAGTGGGTAGAAAATAGACAGGGGGAGGGAGGGCAAGAATAGTATGGGCAATGTAGAAGCTAAAGAACTTATGACACATGGACATGAACTAAAGAGGGGGAATGTGGGTGGGAGAGGGTGTGTAGGGTGGAGGGGAATGATGGGGGAGAAATGGGACAACTGTAATAGCATAATCAATAAAATATATTAAAAAAAAAGAAAAAAAAATAAATACCTATCTAAGAATCAGGAAGATATTCAAATTTTCCACATAATACAAGTGCCTCAGTAGGGTCAGTTTAAAGTGTCTGCATTTGGACATAAGGAACTTCTCCTGTGATCAAGCCTATGGTTTGACTTGACTGTTTGTGGTTTGAGGTTTTACATGCCTTGAGACAGTGGTGAAGAGTACAGGCTTTGAAGCCAGATGCCTGGGTTCTAGTCTTAGCTCTGTTACAAGTAATTCTTCAATCACAGGCACATTGCTTGGCCACTTTGTGCCTCTTTTTAAAATAACAGTACCTACCTTATAGTATAGTTCTGAGGATTCGGTGGATTTAAATCTCTCCGAACTGTGCTGGGACCTACAAAGTGCTGTTAGCTAACCTTAACTGTTAGCTCTTACCTGACTTTTTAGTGTGAACCACTTCAGGTCCTTTTCAGAAGTAGGTGGGAATATATAGAAATATATCTGTGTACATGTAACTTTTCTCCCAGTGGTTTATGAATAGTTTAGGGCTATAGATAGAAAATGGAAGGGCAAGGGAATTGTGTGAGTAAAAATAAGAAAAAATACAAGAGGCCAGTAAAGCTGTTTACAGTAGGCAAGAAATAGTTGGTCCCGTATGTAAAACAGAACTGGACTCTTCAAGAAAGAACACGCAATCAGAATTAACTACTGTCGGATAAACAATTGCTCTGGTAGCATGAGCTCATCATTCTCAGCTCAATTATTTCCTGCTCTAGTTTTTTCATCAGTAACCATTTCATGAGGACAGAGCATTGTGAGTAATTCAGAGAAGTATGATATTGTAACTTTCCTCTCAAATACAATCTTGGAAAACATATGAGCAAAATTAGAAATTTAACTTGCTCACCTGGCAATAAGAAGTCACTGTGTGCCCAAGAAGCTTGAGATGGATTCATTGGAGAATCAAGATTTCGGTGAAATTTAGAAATTTGGGAAGAGCGAGAAAGGGGACAATGCCATGTTTTATACATGAAGATGTTCAGGAAGTATTTCTTGAGTAAACACTCCGAAAGGTATGTGCTCGGAACAACAAATACACCGGGCTGCTGCCAACGGAGATTGGGGTGGAAGGTTAAAGCTTAATGCATTCCAAGGTCAAATAATTTGGAGCCATTTGTACCCTCTACCCCTAGTCTTGCAGGTTCACATGCAAAAGGGAAATCTCTCTTCTGCTGTTTGATACAGTTTCCCCAACTTACTGGCCATAGAATTCATTTTTTACAAGAAGTCATAGTTCATACTATTGCTGGTGTTCAGAGGAATACAATTTGGGAAATGTTGCTTTATAAACTCTAAATATTAGTTTTCTTAGTAAAAAATTATGTGTATATGAATATGAAAAGATGCCTAGAAGGATATTTGTCAATAATGTTCATCTCTAAGTAGCAGGATTTCAGGTGATTTTTATTTTCTTATCATCTCCATTATTTGAAAAAAATCTATAAGGACAACTTAATGAAAGTTCTGCAAGGCATCTCTCATATTCATATATATACACACACACACACACATATACCCATATATGTAATATATACAATACACCAATAGGTACATGTTTTCAGTTTAAAATAAATAGGAGCATCCTTCATTTTCTGTACTGTAACTTGCTTTTTTTTCACTCAGGAACATGTCATGAATCTCCTTTCTGATAAGTTGTTACTGTGTACATAGATAGTATCACATTATGTGTATATACCATTGTATAACCCATACCTATGGGTGTGCATTTAGGTAATTCCCAATTTTTCATCTTCATAAAGACCAACGCTCTGAACATCCTTGTACAGTTTTCAAAGTTAATATGACTAAGTTACTTAAAATCAGAGTACCTTGGTTTCTACATCCCCAAAACAGTAGTGCTAACAGGACACACTTGAAAGGGTAAGTGTCAGGATTAAGTAATGGATAACAATGTATCCAAAACAGCCTGGAATCACCATGTGGTCACTCTTATTCTTCTACTTCTACTGTTACATCCCCTTAGAATAATTTCCTAGAAGTGAGACTGCTGGGTCAAAGCTTATACATGTTATATATTTAATACATTATTGTTAAACTGCTGTTTCAAAAAAGTTATCCCAGTTTCTATCTCAGCAGTACTCATTTCTCATAACCTCGCCATACTCAGGATGGCAGGGTTTGTATTTCTGTTAATATTTTCCATTGTGTTTATTATTTTAATTCTGTTTTCTTTGATGTGTATAGAGGTAGGTGAATGTTTTCCTGTTTCTGCCCCTTGGTATACAGCCTCATCTGTCCCCACCCCACACCCCTTGGTGGAGTGCCCCAGTAGGACAGGTTCCTCTCTTCCAGCCAGGGTTCATCCTCTAGATTCCTGCCTCCTCAAGGACCACACTCTGCCCACGTCACACTGATGTCTTCAAACCATTCATCTCCCTGCTCCGCAGATTAGGTCATCCCGTCCCGGACACTTTCGGAGGCCTTGCGTATCCCACACACTGCTAGGCCCTAGGGATAGAGCTGCAGATAGGACAAAGTCCCTGCCCTCGTGGGGCTTGCATTCCAGTGTGGACAGACAGATTGTTCATAAATGAACAGGATAATTTCCAGTCACGATAGATAATGTGAAGGAAATAAAACAGGATATTTTGCGGGACAGTGACTGAGAGAGGAGCAGTGGCTACCTCTCCCAAGGCCTCTTCCCAAGGCCTCCCCCAGAAGATGGTATTTGAACTCTGGGGCCTGAATGATGAGAAAGGGAATGAGTGGTAAGTGCAGCATGAACAGCAAGGTCAGATGTTCTAAGACAAGAAGCAGCTTGTCTAGTTCGAGCCTCTGAAGGAAGGTCAGTCACTCAGACCACGTGAGCAAAGGGAGGCAAGCAGGCGGTGGAGTGGGAAGGTCGGTGAGGGTCAGATTGCATAGGGGTTTAGAAGGGATTTGAGGTAGAGTGGAAGCGAGAGTTAGCCGAGACTTACACTTGTTTTCTGTGTGCAAACTGGGAAGGAGGAGTGGGAAGAGTGACAGGCGTGGAGAGCACCTGTCGGGAGATTGTACACTCGTGCAGGTGGGATTTGAGGACGGAAGGGAAGTAGGTGTGATGTCCTCTGGAGACAGACGTATCTAGCTTTGCTGATTGTCCTGTGAGGGGAAGCTCCTTTAGGTCCTGGCATCTTTGCTGGCTGTGGGGAGATTCCCGTTTCCTTACCAAACTTCTTGGGAGTAGTCTGCACTTGACATCTGCTTCCTCACCTTCCCGTCCCCCTTGGTTCCAGCAGACCATCCTTTGCTCCAGGTTCTCTAGTGACTTCTTGTAACCCTACTCACCTGTTAGTCCTGTGGTGTTTGACCCTGCTGAGACCCTTCCCTTCTGTGACTGTACTCCTTTGACTTCCGTGACCTCACTTCGTCTAGACTTTTCCTGAGGCTCGTGTTTCCCTGAGTCTCCGCGTCTCTGCTCCTTGGCCCCTTTCCTCCTCTCACTGTGCTCTGCCACCCCAGGTGATCTTATCCCCCACTGTGGCTTTATCTGCCGTTTACTGCTGAGGACTCCGGGGTCTCCACCTCCAGCCATCTACTGGCATCCACGCTGACTGGCGCCCAAACAGAACTCCTCTCCCCGCTCCTCCTCCCACCACCCTGCCGTTCACCCGCACTCGAAACTGCTCTCGGTGCCTCGTCCTCGTCCCTTCTGCCAGTCTCTGATGCTTTCTCTGCCTCCCTCGCCTCCCTGCTCCAGCCCCCAGTCTTCCCTTGGCCTGGCTCACCCCTGCCGTCCTTCCATCGCAGTGTAGGGTTGAGACCCTCTCTTTCCTGGCCTCTCTCCCACTGTTCAGTAATCTCGACAGCAGCTCGGAGGATTGGATCCATTCATTACTTTTTCCACTTAAGTGCTATACAGACTTTGGTCAAGTGATTGAAATGAATTCTCCTCCACAAACTCAAGGTCTTCCCGTTTGCCAGTCCTTTGTGCATGTCCTCGTTCTTTCCTGGTGCCTTTCTTCTGCCATCAGACAATTGCCTTTAAAATGCGCTGATTCTTCAGGATTTCTCCTTTGCCTTTTCTTTTATACAAGCATCTATTAAAATATTATAAATTATTTTGAGGCTACCTTTTAAGTAGAGTGAAAATAGATAATTAAAGCAGATTTGTACTAGCAATTCCATAACACTAGAATGCATACGCATTATGGAAGATACTGCCTAATTATCAAAATCCTTGTATTTAAATAGATAAAATTAAATTTCACATTAAAACCACCAAACACTTTAAATAAAATGGGATTGTTCGTTACACACAAAGAAGGGAACACTTACACCAGGTCTCGCTTTCCATCACAGAGTGCTTCATGCCGGCGGGGTGGTCGTGCTGCTGCTCAGCGAAGCCCACCGCAGGAGCCTCACGGAGGGTGAGGGGGGCGGCAGCCCTCTGGATTCCGAAGGCAGCCACGCAGATGAACCTGGAGCTGGAAAGCGCTTGATTCCCGAAGAAAAAACCGGCACGTCAGAGACAGCGTCACCGTCCCTGGAAGCCGATCACCAAGGATGCTTACCCAAAATGCCACCATTTGGCTCTTTGGTGCCCGTGGAATGCTACAAAGTTAGCCTTGGGAAAACAGATGCCTTTATATACAAATACAAGAAGTCGTACTCTTCTGCACTGTAGCAGGCTACGTACTGGGAGCCACGTTCAAGTCCTTGAATGTCAGCCCTCCAGCAGAAGCGGTTGCCTCCAGGATCTTGAGAGTGCCACAGAGTTCCAGGCGGACAAACGCCCCCAAAGACAGGAGGTGTGGCTGCTGGACACAGGTTTTTAGTACGTGTTTCTGCTTTTGGCTCCAAAGGGCTTCATGTTTCTGACGAAGAACCATGGATAGTATTAAACTCAGGTGCTCCTAAACTGTGTGTTCTGTGAGAGCAGGGCAAGTTCTGCTCTGCCCACAGTGTTTCTGAGCACCAAACAAACAGAAATTCTCAGAGGTTCACAAAGTGTATCAAAGTTGTCGCAGGTCAGTAATAGTTTATCAGATTTTTTTGAATATAGAAACTTTTACACTAACTTTTGATATTAAACTTGATTTTTGAACCTATAATTTTACGTACAATACATTTCATATGTTATGTGTCTTGTATTATGTGAAATACCAGTGGGAATGCTAACAATATGAATTACGCCGCTGTGGTCCAACATGGTAGAAAATGGGTGGTTTCTACCAGGGTAGTTTCTTTCTAAAAGCATTAATAAATTGTCACCTCATTCTTATTTAAATTAAATGCTTTCCTTATGTGCACTACTTGAGAAGAAGAAACAGGAAGTTGATGAAAACATGATTTCTTTCCAACAATATAATGTAGTAGCTTCGCTTCTCGGCTGCTTTAGAAACATTTCCCTATTCAGGGAGTCCCGCCTCTCCAAAGTGGAAACAGGAGACTTGCTTTCCAGCTCTGCTGGGCGTGTGACCTAGGCCCAGTGTCAGGGTCCACCGGTCAGAGTGGGGCTGTTGGGCCACAGGTGGGAAGTGGGGTTTTCCCCTGAGAGCACCTCACAGTAGACTCAGTGGGACCCGAGCCTGTCTCATACTCATTCCTGCTCTCTGCTCTCTGCCAAGGTACTGTTCTAGGCTTTGGATCACGTCAGTGAACTGAACAAATACCCCTGCCCTAAACATTCTAGTGGGAGAAACAGATAAGAAACAACAGACAGAATAAGTAATTTATTTGAAAAGTTAGAAGCTGAAAACTGATGGAGTTGGGAAGGAAAGCAGAGTAAAGTGATTGGGGAAGACAGGATGATGAGCAGAAGTGTTCTGCATTTTTAAATACATCACAAGAATGTGAGATTTTAGCAAATATTTAAAGAACTTGAAAGAGCATTCCAGGCAGATGGAACAGCCAGGTACAAAGACCTGGAGGCAGGAAAGGATCTGCTGTGTATAAGGAACAGCAACAGAGGCAAAGGTGGCTGGAGCAGAGGGAGTGAGCAGGGGAATGAGAGCACAGAGACGGAGTGAGTGGCAGGTGGGGGCGGTGGGTGAGACTGCATAAGACCTGGAAGACTGTTATTTTGACGTTGACTCAAAGCCACTGGAGAGTTTTGAACAGGTGGCAATCTAACATACATTTTACAGGATCACTATGACTGCTGTATTGTGAATTGATTATAGAAGGAGAGACCAGTCAGAGTTTTTTGGCAATGATGCAGGCAAGAGAATGTGGTAGCTTGCCGCAGGATGGTAGCAATAAAGGTATAAGAGGTAGCTGGATTCTGGCTGTGTTTTCAAAGTAGAACCAGCAGGATCCGCTGATGTGTTTGATGTGTGTATGGTGTGATAGATGGAAAAGAGACAGGAATGACTGCAAATTTTGGTCAAACATCCAGAGCAATGGAGTTTCCACCAAATGAGCAGGGAAAGGCCACAAGAAGGGCGAGCTGGGTGGGAAGTGTCAGAAGTTCAACTTTAGACCTATTTGAGATGTGTATGACACCAAATAGAGGTATGAGTAGGCAACTGAATATATGAGAATGCAGTTTAAGGAAAAGGTCTGCTCCAGAGATACAAATTTGGGGATTTTCAACATACAGGTACCATGAGACTTGGATGGGATCACCAAAGGACTGTGTGGGGGGTGAGGAAGGAAGAGGAACATGGCAGAGCCCTTGGTTCCTCCGACACTAAGAGAGCGGGAAAAGAAGAGGAACCTGCAAGGGGCACTGAGAAGGAACGAGCGAGGCAGCAGGAAAAGGAGAACGGCTGTCCGGAAGGCAAGTGGACAAAGGCTATGGGAGCGAGCGATGAGCCGTTACGTGCTGCTCCCTGGCCAAGTCGGGTGAGGACTGGAAATACACCGCTGACTTTAGCAGTGAGGGTCATTTGTGAACCTAACAATGGGGTTTAGGTGGGGTAGAGAAGAAGCAAAACCAGACTGCATTGGGCACATGAGAAAATAGGAAAAGAGCTGGAGGTAGAATAGACAACGCATTTGACTAGTTTTGCTAAAAAAGGGAGCAAAGAATGGAGGTAGTATGTTGGTAGGGCATGTGGAATCCAGAGAATGAATTTTTTTAAGTGGGACAAGTAGCAGCTTTTTTTTTATGTTGATGAGAATGTACCAGGAAAGGCGAAAAACTGATGAAGCAGAGAAAAGAGGATAAACGCAGGAGCAGTGCCCTTGGATAAGGGGATGGAGGCAGTGCGCACGTGGAAGAATTAGCTTCCGATAAGAGCGTGAATAATGTCTCCATGGTTACACATGGGAAGGCAGCATACAGACATTTCTGCAATAACATGATAAATGTGCTCCTGAAAAATTTTTTATTCTCAAATGCATGCACTGAAAATAACCATTTATGGGGAAAAATAAGGTTAGGGCCAGCCATTCCAAACCCATCAAACTTTGCAACCTGCACACTAACAAAAACACCAATTAACATAGTTTTTTTTTTTAACATAGATATAATAAATGAATACATCAGTAAATAAAGAATTTCACCTTTCCAAGGAAAGGGCAAAGACAGCTTGATAAAATTTGGAAGAAGGAAGGGCAGAAGCAGCTGAGCTGTGCTATAAGCACTTCCAAGACAGAATCTGTGGCCACCCCGAACCAAGAAGAGGCCGCTGTGGCGAGCGGGCAGCATGCAAAGTACCTTGTTCCCTGCAACTGTTTGTGTAGATTATTCCGCCGCTGCCCTTCGAGTTCAGCTGCTCTGGTCTGCCAGCATAAAATATTAACGTGCTGGGGAAAAATCACTTATGAACCCACCCAATTCCCACATGATAGTGACATCATCTGCCGACTGAGCCTTAATATTGGAGCTAATGCCCATTACAGAAACGTGCACTGTAGAACAGACCCTCAGTGGGAGCAGATGCGGGAAGGTGGGCAGATGTGGTGGAGGTAGACCCTGGAGGTCCTCTGCTGACTGCCTCCATTTTCTGTGAGAAAGTGTGTGGTAACTTCTCCAGTTCCGAGACTGGAGACTCAGGCTACTTGTGTCCCACTGTAGTCACAAGTCCCCACTGTGGAGGAGGTCTGTGCGCAGGCGGATGACTGCCTTCCCCGTGTCTTTCCCTTTCCCAGGCCGCCCTTGCTCAGTGGCCTCATGGACAAAGTGGCCCTGGTTTCAGGCGTAGAGATAATGTGCTGGCCCAGGAAGGACTTCTCACCAGCACCGGTTAATTTTCAGCAGCAGAAACTAACTCTGAGACTTGTAATACCACACCCAGGAGGGGATTATAGTGGAGGCCTTTCCCTTGTGGAGAGGGCAACAATTTGTCCTCACTGGAAAAACTATGCTTTCTGGATTTGGATTCTCCAAGCCAGCAGCACCTTTCACGAACTTACCAAATTGCATTATCCACTGTCATTTATGTCCATGCAACCATGCTTCCCACCAGAGTTGACTGACAGTGATGTGAGACAATAGATAGGTCTGTAGTATTTCTAGTCTTACCATGTACCCCATCACCGGAAACAGAAGGCCTTATGGGACAGTGGAACAGCCCGTTAAACACTCCATTGTGCCAGCAGACAGACAATTCCTTGAGAGGGTGAGATGCCTCTCTACAGGATGCTGGGTGTACTATGAACCAGTGACCAATAGATGGTGTTCTTTCTCCCAAAGTCAGAATAAAGTGCCAACGCTAAGGGTGGAAAGGGTACCTGTTACCAGATCCTGTCACCAGATCACCTCTAATGAAGTGGGCACCATAATGGAATCCACTTTCTGGAAGGGTGGCAGCTGAAGCGTCTGACCTTAGGGTCAGCAAGGACAGAGGGCAGCATTCAGGGCCCAACGTCAATGGTGCAAGTTGCGGTGTGGGTGCCCAGCAGAGGCTGCAATGGGTGCCTGGGGCAATAGCCCCGTCATAGGGTTTGGGTGGTGCTCCTGGTTGGCTTGCCACCCAGACTAATTTTCTGGCCCTCTTGAACATCTTACTATATTTGTAAATAAACCCCTTTGTTGCTGAACTGCCTGGCGGCGATTCTGTTGTTTGTACCTGGGCACCCTGTCCCCCACGGCAAGGGCACTGAAGTGCACTCCTTTCGCGCAGGCCTGCCCATCTCATTCTCAGTGGAGTGCCCCATACGCTTTACACTTTCCCTGTGGCCTTATTTCCCAGGTTTCAATTTTATGTTCTTTGCTGCACACCCCCCACCCACCCAAAGTACTTTTAATGTTTCGGCCTCTCGGAGACTTTGAACAATATAGTTTTTTTTCCCCCATTAAGTGTCTAAGCCTTACTTACATTTTCAGAAAGAAAAAATATACATGGGGGTGGACATCTTTGTGTACGTAACCAAGAGGCAGCGAAGGGCAGGTAGGAAAATGTGTTTCTTCATTGACTTCGATGACAGTGGAGGTCATAAGGGGCAGTGGTGAGAATTATCTTAGACACCTCTCAGTATCAAATCATGGTTTCAGTTTCTGCTGGAATAGCTTCGTTATCAAAGGCATAAGACAAAAAAAAAAACGCTTTTGGAGAATTTTCCCAAATTTGAGGATGTCTTATAGTCAGAGTACATTATAATAATATGTTCCTTTGTCACAGGGTGTGGCATATAGGAACAATTAACATTTCTCAAACTAAACTAAACGGGCTCTGTTAGAAGGGAACAAATGCCTGCAGACCTGAGGACAGTGAGTCAGAGAGACACTTAGAAGAAAGCCATGCAAGAGACGGCTGTCAGGGAAGACACCTCCTTTCCACATAACCTAGAAAGCCAAGTCTCATCAGGGATTCGAAATACATTGATTTTAAAGAGGAACCTCTCCCTTGGATTCTAGATAGATGAGATTGTTCAAGGAGCTATGCTGAAAGCCTTTGGGCTGAAATCATAAAATCAGGTAAAGTGCAAGGTTTTTCAGAAAGCTATCCTGGTAACTGAGAACTCTCAGGTTGTTTTTTTTTTTAATTTAAAAAAAAATGCTATTCACTTATTGAGAAGGGGAAGGGAGGGGGAAAGAGAGGGAGAGAAACATCGATGTGAGAGAGACACATCCATCAGTTGCTCTCACACACACCACAACCTGTGACGTGACCAAACCCGAAACCCAGGCATGTGCCTGGACCAGGAATTGAACCAGTGACATTTATTCACTTTGTGGGACGATGCCCAGCCCACTGAACCACACAGGTCAGGGCTCAGGTGAGTATTCTTATGCATATTAAACAAACACTATTTTACCCTGGTGTTTGTAGCCTTTTCAAATCTCTCATTCTTTCACTCATTCGTTTACTCCTTCACTCATTCACCTATTGAGCATTTACTGAGAGCTTGCTATGTATCAGGCTCTGGGGCTGCTCCTTGGTAAACTGGTCTCCTGGGAAGCGCTTCGGTGGCAGCCTTTTAGAAAGAGAGCAAGGCAGGCGTGTGAAGGTGCCAGCCAGAAGTCCACATTTCTGAGAGAGAGGATTATTTCTGACCTCTGGAAATCAGGAGATGAAACCGCTCTCTAGGAGAGCTTGGCTGAGGAAGGGGGACAGAACCCAGGAAAATATTTGAGAGTAAAAAATAAGGGACTTGTTGGGAGTTCAAAGAAAAACCGAAAACTTGCCCAGGTACATGAAGACCTCAACTTTGAATCAGACAAGCTCATTTAAGAGAATCAGGACATTGGAAGTATAATTTTGCCATCAGAACGCTACAGTCATTTAATATTGTCAGTTTTCATCAAGTTCCTTCAGCAAGAACTGCTTTCCCAAGGGTGTGACAAATGAGAGCAATCACTCTGGGTCCCCTTCCTGTCTGGCCCCCTGTCTCTTACACATTATTTCTACCGTTTAGTGGTCATCCCTCTAGCTGCCCTTTTGTGACTCCCGCCCTTGAGATGTCTGCACTGTGTGAGATTGAATTCACCTTGGAAGAGTGTCCATATTAACCACGTATTCTGTCAACGGGCCCGTGGGCCCTGAATGCCCAGTACCGGCCTCAATATTAGCATGGGAACCAAGGGAAATTCATTCACTGGGCCAGAGGTTTTTGATTATTGTTTTTCTGTATGTCATATCACTCTCCTGCTCAAAACCCTCCAATAACTTTCCACTTTACTCAAAGTCTTGATCTGGTCCTTGATCGCGCTCCAGGTTCATCTCTGACACCCTCCCTTTCGTTCCACCCCCTCACCGGCCCTGGAATATGCAGAGCTCAGTCCCATCGCAGGCCTCCGTCCTCGCCGCTTGACATTTTTCTGTGTCTGCATTGCTCAGGCTCTCCGCTCAAATGCGCCTGCGTTGGCCGGGCCTCCCTGGCCTCCCTATCTAAGATGAGCCATGCCCTCACCCTTCTGACCTTTCTCTCCATTTCTCTTTACAGCACCTGTCACCACCCAATTCTTTGCTTATTGTCTATCTTTTTGCATTGCAATGACAGCTCTTAAGGGGACTGGCTTTGTCGGTTTGCTCACTGATTATCTCCTGCACAGAAGTCAGCGTCTGGCTTGTGCTAGATGCTCAGTGTAGGTCAGATAAATAAATGACCGCGTGCAGGTTACTTCTCATGGTCACCTGCCAACCAAGTGAACAGGGTCAGAACAGGCTCAGGATGCTAGAGCAAGTCCCCTCTTTGTACCAAATCCATGGATTCCAGTGTCACAAAGAGAAAAAGGAAACATTTGCAACTATTACTCCCCAAAGGAAGATTTTCTTTTCCTTTTTTCCGTGGTGACCTTGGAATGTCCAGAATCATGTGGCACAGAACCAGTTGCGCAGTAGTTACTAGGTAAAAGCGTGACATTTCCTGTGACCCCCTTCCTGATTATGTAGGCGGATCGCAGACCCGCAGGCTGATTGCTTTAAAAAGTACGGAGATTGTAGTAAATTACATCTTAACCCATTGTGTTTTTCACTTATCTGGCTTCCTGCAGTAATTGTTGTTGGTTTTTTGACAAGTTTGTGAACAGGGAGTCTACCAGTCCCACTCCACGTGGCTCCGAGTGGCTCCACGTGGCTCTCCGCCCCAGCTGCCTCTCTCCAGTTCACCCTCTTTCTTCTCTCACCTTCACTGAAGTCTCTTGAAAACCATTCCCCATTCCTGCGATCACTCTTTAAATTGTTACTTTATTTGGAAAATGCTTTGTTTAAGAACTGGCTCATTCTTTAAATCAACGCTGCACTAACCACCTGTTTTATCTCCCCCACTTCACCATTCACAGTTGGTTTAGTTTCAATTCCCAAGTCCGTCTGAGGTGAGAAGCACACTGGCATGGTGTGATTTACAGCAGTCACAGCAGAGGCATATAGAGCAGAGGCTGATGCTCCGTCGGCACGTTTGCAGGAATACAGACACCTACTCAGGTCTGTCAACCTCAAACTCTAGTTAGTTCGCTTGCTGGGGGATGGACACCTTGCTAGAGATGGGCTGAGAGACCTTGGGTTAATGCTCAGCCTCAGCATCCTCCATTGCCAACAGGGATGACAATCAGAACCTTCATATACCTCCCTCTCCTGAGCTTTTGTTTTGTTTTGTTCTTAACTCACTGCATAGCACCCCACCTCTCGGAGAGAAAATATGAAATGAAGTACTCTCCTTGATGCATAATTAAAAAACCAGGAAGATGCCCTTGCATCGACTCAACATCAGATGGCTTTATTACATTGTTTGTGCAATTTACCTGCTGTGCTTTACAAGTGAGTTCACGTTCAATTTGGAGAAAGAAAACCAAGTTTATAGAGATGTGCAAAGTATTCATGGGCTTCTTAAATGGAAGGTGGTTGCCCACACCCTCGGAAAGCACATCAGCTTGTGGATAGCCCCAGAGGTCAAGAAGAGATGGGTGATTGTCAGAGCCACACATCCAGACAGTCACAGAATGAGGAATAAAATGCATGAGTCTCTGAGTTCTTGTCCTCTCTCTAACCACAAAGTTATCTAGTCTCTTTTTCTGAGTAATTGCTTTCATCAAATAAATTTTCAAAAAGCCACAGGGAATGCTCTTACAGGACAAAGGAGGACCTAGCCACTTAAATATTAATCTTTGAGCCACCCTGGTGACATGGGAATTTGTTAAAATGCTCTGGCGGGGGAGTGCCAAGAAGTTAATTAAAATTGCTGTCATACCTTTAGGCTACTGCAGAGTTCAGGGTCTCCTGAAGGCCAGTCTCGTAAGGAGAGGTTCTGTGCTGATAAAAATAGGTCTGGCATTCTTTACAGAATCACAAAGGGCAGTGTGTTCTCTGGTTGAGGAATATAGCAGCTTGATTAAAAACTGCAGAGCAGTAACTTACACGGGGAAGAACGAAAAACAAAGAGGAATGTGAACCTATCCAGATGTATAAAATTCTGAGAAATAAGCTCAGGTATTGTTTTAAAATTCACTATTGGCATTTCTGCTGGGTGGCGGGTAAGTGATCCATGGCTTTAACCTGAGAAAGTGGAGAGAGTGGAAAGAGTATCAACTTGGGAGTAAACAGCCCAGAATCAAAATCTTGGCTCTGCCACTCAGTTCCTGAGAGAAGGTTATTTCACCTCTATGAGCCTCAGTTTTCCATCCATAAAGCAGGGGTACTTGTGAAGAGCATGGCTTGGAAGAGACACAGAGGAAAGACCAAGTCAGTCCCTTTGGTTTTCCACCAATGGAGAGGACTTAAGAATCAGAGCTTTCTTTTCCACTCATTTATATCTAGCCTTTACAAGAATGAAGGAGACCTGGGAATTGACAGGGAAGGGACTCCAGCATCACCCTCTTAGAATCAAGTGCTTTAAAAGAGAGAGGGGGGTGTGTGTGTGTGTGTGTTTGAGCACCCAGTAGAGTCTAGAACTAACAAATGGAAAACCAAGGCTTAAGGAGTGATGAAAAGCTTAACGATTATTGCAGGTCTCTGGATTTCTCTTGCATTCTTATGTTGAACAGCTTCAACAGGTGTGATAAGATGTGATGTGAATTACCTGTGAGAAATGAATCCACAGCTGAGTGAAGTTTAGTTCAGGCCAAGTTTCCAGAGCAAGTATTTGTGTGCTCATCACAGTCAACCTGACAGGCAAAGCCTTGGGGATAAAAAATAAAAGATGTTTTATGATTCGAGAACTAAAGGTCATGAGCTTAACATCTGGCCGTGATTGTGAGGGCCCTGTTGTGTTCTGGGAGCACAATGAGTCCCAGCCTCTTCTTGTCAGGATCTAGCAAAGCCCCCATGATCCCTTACTATAGCAAGGCTTCCATGGACTCGCCAGAATTCCCAGAGGATGTCACCCCACATCTGTGCAGATAGTCAGGGAATTTACCTCTAAGGTCCTGAGTAGATTTAGAATATTCCCTGACGAGCCTGGGGGTACAGTTACTGCATCCTCAGAAGCCATGCTCACCATGGTGGCATCATCAGAGACTTGGCCATCCAAGGTCAGCAGATCATGAAGGGAGTGGTCTGTGCATTTTGTGGGTGTTGGTGATGCCAGCCCTAGAGCATGGCTGGGGCGTAAGAAGAGCAGGCCAGTAGTCCAGCCAGTGGGATTTAAGCTGGGGTGGCCAGTGTGTGACATCTGCCCTTCCCACTCACTCACGATCACTGTGTTCGTTCCCAGTGCCTGGACTGAAGTCTTCCCAGGCTCCAGTAACTGACCAAGTTCACTTTCAAACTGAATCCTATTTGCCAACCCCAGTAGAGGCAGCTCCTGGAGAATAACTAGAAACCAAAGAGGGTGAGTCAGCAGTTGGAAAATTAGAGAGAAGGAACAGGGGGTCATTGGCCATATTCTCAGCAACAGCTTTTCAATCTTGGGCTCCACTCAGTAAAGCATAAATGCCATCCTATGTGACACTGGATTTACCATGAAACTTAGTGTTTTTTTTTTTTTTCATTTTTTTCAGGTTACCTTATCCCCTCTTTTTCTACAAGAACCATAATTACCTTAGTAAATAACCTAGCTCTTAAAATTGCTTAGTTGTCATCCTTAATAATACCCCTTTCCCTTCCCCCCACCCCTCCATCTAATTTACCAGCAGGTCTTGTCAATTCCATCTCAAAAATACATCCGCTCACTTCTCTCCAGCTTCCTCTCCCCTTTCTTGGTCCAGGCCGCAGTTGCGTTGCCTGGATTCCTGTAACACCCTCTTTCTAACTGATTTCCTCACCTCCACTCTTGGCTTCTTCCAGTCCATTCTCCATCCAGTCCAACCCTGACATTCTTAAAGGGGAAATCAGGCCACATGACTGTTCTTCTCTAAACAGTTTCACTGCTTTCATCGCCAGAACAAAACCCCGCTTTCTCACAGCCATCAGCAAGCTTGCTTCTTATCCATCTCACCTGCTCCGCTGCCCCTGCTCTCCCCACTCCAGCCCCTCGGCCTCCTCTCAGTTCCCGTGGGCAGAGAGGCCCCAGGAGAGGGCCTGAGGGAGACCCATGAGCAGCCCAAGTCCTTACACACAGCAGGAAGTATTTCACAATACTTAGATGCTGATGGGGAAAAAATAGGCAATAAAGGCAGAAAATTATTTTATTTGATGGCCAACGAATTTGTTTTCCTCCGTGGAAGCTTCAAGAAAGCATAATCTAACAGGATTTAGAGCAGTTGCCTATGGAGAGGAAGTATATTGGCTAGCCATGTTCCCAGTATGCAATGGGGCACCCTGAGAATCTTTGAGCCTTGGTGATTGCCCTGCAGCAAGAACTTCCTCTCTTCCTGGTCAAAGGACAGGGCCCGGAGAAATTCAAATAATTCAATTTTAATAAGTTCTTGGTCAGTAGAGCTATTTGCATTTAAAGGAAGTCATTTTTGAAGCAGTCCTTTCAGAATTTCAGTTAGAGATTTAAAACATACTTGCACATAAATGAGAAAGCTTTCAATTGAGGGGTAAAACCACACTGGGGTTACTAACTTAATGCTGTTCAAGCCGTCAAATAAATACTCCGCAGTGCTCAATTCATAGCACATTTCGAGTGATATCTGGGTGAGTTTGGGTTAATAGCCCCTTTAATTATTCTATGAGGCTTACTTGCTTACCAAGCCATATTCACATTCCATTTAGCCTATTTTACTACTGTATATTTTTTATGAGCTCCCTAAAATTGGTACTCACAGAGTGAATTCTGTCCAGGGAAGGTGAATGTATCTTTGTGACTCTGAATTCACGTATTTGTCCCACACAAAGAGTTATGAGCACCCACTGTTTTCCAGGGCCAACCACTGGGGACAATACATGGAAACAACAGAGTTCCCACCTTCCAGGGCTCTTTGATCCAGTTAGGGGTGAACAGGTGACTAGGATGCAGTGTACCTGGTCAGGAAAGGGGAGGGGGTAAAGCTGTGCGGCGTGTTCAAGGCAGGCTTCCAGGAGGGTTGTGCTGTAGCCCAGTCACAAGGGAAAGTCAGCATGAGCCAGGCAGAGGAGGAGCAGAGGACCCCAGCAGAGGAGACAGCCTGAGCAAAGCCCTGGGGGCAGCGACGGGGCAGCATCAGCATCAGCATCCCATGTGCACCGGCTTCCATTGGGTCATTGATCTTTGACCTTGTGGTCTCCTGAGTATTCAGGATTCCAGGTTCCTCTTCATCTTTAGCTCAGGTAGCTGAGGCTTACCTGTGCAGTATACCTGTGTCATTCGTGGATTTAAGTTTCAAATGGGAAGTCTTTCAAAGGCAACAGCAACAACGAAAACTTAATGTATTTTTTATGTTGCTGAGGATAAATTCAAATCAGAATGATATGAAGTAAAATGTACAGCCAGCGTGATTCAAATGAAACATATTTTAATAACTATATCAAATTACTTCAATCCTGGATTTATGAACACATTAAGGGCTTGAAAGAGTGTCTAATTTTTTACTTGTACTTTAGTGCATTTTATTAGAATAAGCTTCACAAGGGCAAGAACTCTGGTCTGTTTTGCTTCTTTGATGTTATTTCCCAAGTGCCTAGCATAGTGTGGGGCACATAGTAGGCATTCAGTAAATACTTGTCGAAATAGGGAGAAATGGCATTCTATTTAAGTTTCCCACATCTCGGACTGTTGACTACCAAGGGTTCATGGTGCTCCAAAGAAAGAGGATAGGGCTGCCTAGGAGCGAGAGGCAATGGTTCTAACACAGCAAACAAAACAAAAAACACGTTGTTACAATGATGGGCCTGTGGAGCCTATTGTGAAGTTCTTTTTTTGTAAATGCTGTCTATCTATGACAGATGGACACGATTTTTAGTTTACAGTCCCAGCTGTTCTGTAAATTCACTTTCTATTCAAAGCTCTGTCTTGTAGGACTGAGGGCATTTGCCCTCGATTATTATTCAGAACACAAACACAGTTGTGCCAATGTCCCTGGGCCTCCCAAAGGTCAGACTGGCTGTCACTAAGAAACTCTGTATTCCAAGGTCTGGTCCCTCCCAGCCCACTGGTCTGCTACTCCAGGTTGGGACATGAGAGCCATTGTACCAAGAGCCCCAGGGTGCCTGGATGCCCCATACAGCCATCCTCTGAGGTCCCGATGTCACTGGAATGGGACCAGGCCTGAAGTGGGTCTGCCTTGGGCCGGCCTGTAGTGTATGGGTTCTTGACTTTGTGCTGGAAAGATTTCACAACATGAGTCCAAGTGATTTTGAGGGTACATTTATTAAAACTGGGGACAATGAAACAAAGGAAGGGCTTAGGGTAGAAAAAGCAGCAGGAGAGATCCTAGGTGGGGCTGCTTTGGCTGTCTAAAAACGTCAGAGAGGGGGCCTTGGAGACGTGTTCAGGGGCCAAGCCCCAAGACAAGCTGCCACTTGCTGTGTGCTGCTCCCCTGGTTGCAAGCCTTGGGGCTACCCTTAGAGCTTAGGAGAACGTTCACACAGAGAAAGAAAAGGTGTGGGCATGCTCCAGAAAGAGCCTGCCTGCTCCAGAGACAGTCTGCACTGTCCTCAAAGCTTCTTGTCTCTTTTGTGGTCAGGAACCCTAGGGAAGGTCCCAGGGAGAGTCTCAGCAGAGTATTCATCAGTTTTCCGGGTGTGTTCTTAATAACATGTGGATGTAGCAAATGAGTGCATACAGGGACCAGCCTCATGTTCTGGTCAGCTTTTCCTCTATCTTGGATTTGTTTGGTTATAATTGTTTTTATTGTTGTTGTTGTTGTTTATTCCGCTGACTTTCTCAGTCCTTGGGTTTGCCTGGCACAAATGGCAATAATTGGGTCTCTGTTTCCCACCTCCCTGACCAAGGTAATTTAAGCTATTTACTCCCTGGTTAGAGAGGAAAGGTACAAACCATTTGCTCTCCCCCTGTCCTGGGTTTAAGGAAGATAAGATGTTGCAATTTACTAGCTGGCTGTAAATTTTCTCTCATCATTTTCTCTCTCTGGTCCCTGGCTACAGGCATGCGGCTAGAGGTGGGACAGAGAGAACAGGAAGAGAAAAAGCAAATTGTCTGAATCAATTATTCTGCCCCACGTAGGAGTGGTGCAGCCATTCCAATCGCTTCATTCACAAGCCAATTAAGGAAATAACCTTAAGAGAAGCCCAAGGAAAAATTTTTTTAAATAATTGTTTTAAAAAAGAGAGAAACTGAAGGACTAGGGGCTAAGTGCTTGAATTTGGCAACACTGGATCGCCCTTCCTGGCGGCAAATAGAAAGCAGGGAACCTCGGGCACCCCGCTCCTGCTCTGAGCTTGCTTTGGCTGGAAGGCGGCGAGGCTTTGTTCTTGCCAGAACACGTTTGAATCCTAACTGAACTTTTCCCCCTTCTGGGCAAATTTTTCTGGTGCGTGAACCCTTCAACCTTCTGTCAGTCTGAGGCTTTTTTCCATTCTCACTCCAAACCCCTAGGAAGCTTTTCAGAAACTTCAAAAGTCAGGCACTCAGACACTGCTTTGGTGGTTGGAATATAAATGTTCAAGAGTCTCGACATCTTCTACGGGGATCTTTAAAGAAGACTTCAAAGAAACAGCTCTCCTGCTTTGAGATTTTCCCACATAAGTAATAAATAAAAATAATTGCCCCTTTCTATATATCTCTGATCTCACCCAGAGGGACGGGTTTATAAAACAGGCCTGAGAGATTGCCAGGGAGTGTACACACAGGTGTAACCCCACGGGCCCAGGCTGGAGCTCAAGTGGTCTCTGAGATCATCTAACCTCTTCCAAAAGGTGTGTGTCACATTATATGAACACTGCCACTTGGAAGTCAGGCTTCACCGGGCAGGGGAGGAGAGTGAGTTATCATTATCCTTTTGTGAGCACCAAATGAGTTGGCATCTTCCTCTATTTTAAAGAGCATTTTTATCCCACACTGTGTATAGAACAGAGGATCATGTTGGCATTAAAAGGAAAAACTTAGAAGTAAGCTAGTTCCCACCCTTCCACTTAAGATAAGGAAACACAACAGAGGATTTAAGCTGCTGTACTCTATCCACACCTAGGAAAAGGAAGCAAGCATTCTGAATCTGAAATCATACCTGGAAAAAATGTAGTCCAGTTACTGGCCCGTAGGAAGAACTAAGTAAGTGTTAGCTGCTAAGGCACCGACTGCAGCTTCGGCCCAGAACAGTGGCCCTCAATCCCAGCTGCAAGTCAGGATCCTCTGGGATGTTTTTTTCAAAACACTCAAACTCAGGCCCAGCTGCCGACATTCTGGGGCAGCTGGTCTGAAGTGGGGTCCAGTTTCAGGATGGTTGAAGCAAGCAGGTGTAGATGATTCTGACGGGCAGCCAAGGTTGAAACCTACTGGCCTAGTTGTCCAGGGAGAAAGTCGGAGACCTTGAATCTTCATTACTCACTAAGTATCAGGCAGACGGTACAGGAAAAGATAGAGAGGGCAGTGGGGAATTTAAAATACTACGGTAAGGTTTTTTTAAAAAAAAAATTGAAAATGACAGCTTTTTTTGCATAGCAAGTGTGTGGTTGCTACATACAAGAGACAAATAATAACAACCAACCTAATCAAGATGGAGCAATTAGTAAGGCTTCATTATCGTCTTATTCAAACAAGGTTCTCATCTGTCTGTGTGGCCGGGAGGCCTATCGCCACAGCTGGAAGACAGGAAAGCACACCCGGATTAACAAGGGGCCAGTCGTTTAATGGGGAAATCCAGTTAACATAAAGAGACAGGGCGGACGACAGCTAGGACTTCAAACAATACTGCATAGTGTCACGGATCAGCTCTTACACGGTTGGCCTGTTTTCCTTAAGATTTTGGTTCCAGTACAAAGACGGAGAAGAGACTTCAATTAAAAAAATAAATAAGGCAACAGAAGAAGAATCTTCCTGTGACACGGAACACCCACAAAAACAAACAGTTGGTGCTGACAGGAGACACCATTAGGACAAGTTCTGAAGATGCTGTATTGAAATTTAACAAGCATGGTACAATGACGAGAAAATTATACTTGCTTTGTTATGAACCCTTTTGCAAATAGAAATGACTCTGAGGCAAGTGTTATGTACAAACTTGCTGAAATAAATGGCAACCATACAAACTTTTCCATTGCAATTTCCTCTTTTTTTTTTCTAAACCTAGAAATGTTCCATGGCACTGCTCCCTATTTCTCACAGTCAAAGCATAAATAGTCATTAAAGCACTTGAATCCACAGTAGTCTTGTCCTAAGAAAGGTATGGAGGTTTTGCATGATTTTCTATCAGTCATCCAGAAAGGGCTGGCAGGCAACAGGCTGGAATGTAAAAGATCGCTTTGTGCTTGGGATCCTGATGCGAACTCCACTCTGTTCCCCTCAAGAGTTATCCGTACTGTGGACGGGCCACCGAGCAGTGAACTTGAGTGTGGACAGTCACACCGTGGAGTCCCTGCCAGACTTTAGATGTGCAATCTTGGTCCGGCTAATAAATGGATAGGCGATGCAGAGACCTCCAGCTGCCACGATAAAACCTAAACTGCACCAGGCGCAAAAGATAGACCAGCTGTAGCCATGTTCCACGTCACTGGGCAGGCTATAAATTAGCTTCGGGAGGCGGTTCAAGTCATAGGAGATGCTGGCAGCATAAGTGCAGAGGGAAATGGTGCAAAATATCCCTGTAAATAATACAAAGAGAGCAGGATGATCAGTTACAGTTTTGCCTGCTACAAGGCAAATGCCACAGAGGCCTTTGTGAAAATCAGATTGGCCAACGAGGTGATCACTTCAAATTAATAAAGGATCTACAACTTTTGGCTTGAATTACTGCTTCATTCAACAAAGACTGGCAAGACCAGACCATAGGCTAGGCATTGGAAATACAGGAGCAAAGAACCCAGGGGAAAATTCTAATAACTTGAATTATTCAGAATTGTCTTGCTTGAATGGTATGTATATTTAAATTCGTATTTGCTTTTTATTATTAAAAACAACTTAATATCGATTCTAATTACTTTCAAGGATAAAACTCTTCTATAAGCACTCAAACCTAATATAAAAGTCTTTACTTCCTTTTGCTCTATACCTGATCTGCCACATTTTTATGTAGTCGCAATTATCATACAAAATCTGCTTTCTTTTTCAGTTACCATGCGCATTAGTCATCGTGTTACAAATAAATTTTTACAAATTCTAAATCATTTTTTAAGCCACAGAGTCTGGCACTTACTGAAGCCTCAACAAATCATGTGGGGTTTTTTTTTTAAAGCTTTTATTTATTTTAGAGAGAGGGGAAAAGGGGGAGAAAGAGAGGGAAAGAAATGTCGATGTGAGAGAGAAACATTGACTAGTTGCCTCTCACACACACCCCGACCAGGGACTGAACCCGCAACCAAGGCATGTGCCCTGATGGGGAACTGAACCGACGGCCTTTTGCTCTGCAGGATGGTGTCCAACCAACTGAGACACACTGGTCAGGTCTGCTGGGGGTGGGGGTGGGGGTGTTTTTGTTTTTCCTTAGTGAATAAAAGGTTTTAAATAATATAAACTAAATCCAGGAAGTTGGAGACGATGTAAAAATAGCTGAATAAGGAGGTCATATACTTCATCCATTCAGAATGTAGGCAATTTGGTTGATATAAATGGACAGACCCAAAATTTTACTTGGTTATATCAACATATGTATGTATAATTGTCCTTCCACTAAAATCGGACTCTAATACAAATCCCCCAACCACAGGCTTTTTAGTACTTAAGTGATGCTCCAAGGATGGAGATGCTCCTAGTCCCTTACAATGGACCCCCAAGGATGCTCCTATTGGGTGGGCAGGGAATCAGAATGAGGCCCTTGCTGAGCTGAAGATGGGTAATGAAAGCAGAAACTGGCCCCAGTGACATGGGCATGCCCAGCTCTAGTTCAAGGCCTACACATCTCTTCCTCCTTCTTTAGTTTAGCCCCTGTGTACAGTGGAGGTTGCGCCATCTGCTGGAAAATTGTTTTGGTAACCTTAGGGATCTCTGCTGCCTCTCCACAGGAAATAGAGACACAGATTTGGTAACTGAGAAGAAAGAGCCAAAACGAAAATACTGCACCTTTTCCAATAGAGCTTTTGGGGATAAGAAACACAGTAAGAGAAACAAACTCAGAGCAGGCAGCAACTGGGAAGAAATAAAGATCTGAATGCAATTTTTTAGGTGCTGGAATTCTGCCTCCACTCAAATCACGTAAAAGCACATAGCCTGAGTCCTTTTCTAAATGTTCATTTAGAAAAGAAATGTTTTCAATTAAAAGAATGCTTGATCTGAGATAATTCGATATTTCCTACTCTGCCTAATTGTTTTTAAACTCTAAAGTGATTGCTTTTCTACAAAGGATAAAAGCTTGTCTTCCAATTCCTTGCTCCAGAATATAATGGCAAACATATCACTTTGAGTTCTCCAAAGAAAGATTGTGATAGGAAAAATTCTTTCATAAAGGAATGAACCAGGCAAGAAAGAATACTCTGCTCCTTTCAAATCTTGTCAAGAGAAAATGTTCTTACATCTGCATGAATGTTTTCACTGGCACCAAAACGAAGACAGTGTTTATATATAACAAGGTCCTTCTAACAAATTCTGGAAGGAGAACAATAAGGGAGTTAGAAAATAATTGATCTTTGGAGTATCAACAGGTACCATATAATAATAGAAAAAAACCTCCATTCTGCCTTTAACTGCCTGCACCCAGCTGAATGCCTAAAAGCAAGGCTTTTCACAAGTACCGTGGTTTTAATGACCTCTGAAAGCTTGAGTTCAAACTCAGCCTTTTAAGCATCCTTTGATGTCCAAATGCATTAGGCTGAGGTGTGGGAAATGCGATTCTGGTCCCCAGATCTACTACTGATCACTGTGTGACCTTGAAATTACCTAGCTTTGCTGAGCCTTTGTTTCTTCATCTAGGAAAAAAAAAAGCACAGGACTTGGTTACTAAAGTCCCTTATAGTGTCAATTTTCTGTGATTCAGTTACTCCAAAATATGGCATAAAGCAAGAACATGCCCCAAAACATCCTAGTGAATCCAGTACCTGGTAATATGCAACTAAATAAAAAATAGATTGTCATGGATTTTTCTTTCTCTATATACTCCCTTTGATTTTTATACTAAATGTTGATTTTATTAGCACCGCTCCCCTGCCAACTCCATAAAATTGCTTTTGGTGAAATGAAGTTCAGTATAACACCTCCAGTTCACCCTGAATAGACAAGGATTATAACAAACAATCTAACCTGAGGATTTAACCGGAGGCTGATTTTCTCTGCCCTCAGTGTCGTGAGCGGCTGTGCTTTCCTTGAGCACTTGATCTGTGCGTGCTTAAGAGACACTGTGAATGATGCCGCTAATGAAATGTCTTTCTTGGACCGAGTAGCCCGAAAGCTGAAACTCCCTAAAACTAAATCAGCGGCCCACCAGGAGCAAAAGTCAGGGACTTTGTGGCATGCTTTTTTGCTACTAAGTTCACCCTTGGATCCATCTCACCTTGCAAACCTGATTGCTCACCTGATTTTTATGACTCACTCGCATTTATTTTATCATGAAATAATATATGCACTTCTGGGCCACTTAAGTTCTTTCTGGAATAGGGCATTCACTAAACCTTGATGAAAACCTGCTTTACCTTCTGAGGCCTTTACTCCCTCAGCTGGAAGTGGCAGAAAGGGTTACTATGAACCCACAAATACACGCCTGTCTGCCCTTCTCCCGACCCACAGACACCGCCACTGGTTACCAATGGCATTTTTTTTCTCTTTCCAAGATGTCCTTGAAGTTGTTCTGAGAGTAAAGCCAAGATTAACAGAAGAACATATCGAAGAGTCCCTCCTTTTCAGAGGCTCACATCTCCAAAAAGGTTGCAAATATATAGCTGCCACCACTATTATTTGTGGGATGGGCAGGACTGTTTCTGATTATTACAAGGAAGTGCACCAAGAGTAGAAAAAGCATTGTTTCCAAAGCTTTTACAAAAGAGACCTGACCTATGAAAGATATTTCAAAAAGGTAAAAATAAAACCACCTAGCTTCAAAGACACCATGAAAAAGCGCTGTTTAAATGATGAAAACATTTGTGCTGTTCCTGGATTGTTGGTCTTAGGTCAGTTTCCACAGTATGGAAACTGAACCATTTGGGTTCTATATGCACATCTTACAGTGCTCACGAGTCTTGGTTTGCTAGGGCTGCCATAACAAAGTACCACAGATGGGGGAGGGGAAGCTGAAACATTAGAAATTTATTCTCTAATGACCTAGAGGGGAGGAGTCTGAGACTGAGGTGTAGGCAGGGCTGGTTCCTTCGAGGCCTCTCTCCTGGGCTCAGGTGTGACCAACTTCGCCCTGTGCTGCCCACAGTCCTTCCTCTGTAGGAAGGGGTCCAAACTGCCTGTTACAAGGACCCCAGCCATGTTGGATTAGGGCCCACCCTAGGACCTCACTTTAACTTAATTACCTTTTTAAAGACCCTCTCTCCAAATAGTCACATTCTGAGGTACTAGGGGTTAGAACTTCAACATGCGAGTTTTGAAGACACACAGTTCAGCCCATAACATTGTGTGTACGTGTACACCTACGTGTGTGTTGTCATGTATGAAGTGTACAGGGTCCAGCAGAAGTAATGCCTGCTTGAATGCGGTTGGTAGGTTAATGATATGGGTGAAATAATTTAGAGTTTTAATTTGAACATTTCACCTACAATGTCATATGGTGTGCTTGAGTGTGATATTATGTTAGAGTTATATGCTTATGATTTTATAATAAAAGATTTTATAATAAAAAGGGGGTGTTATTTGTGCGGGGTCCTGTACAAATAACCCTTTTATAGGCCTAAGCAAGATTTTGCTATTTAAAATGTTATTTAATGAGTTATTCAAGAATTATTTAGCAATCATCTACTATGTCCAAGATCAGTTCTGATTATCTTCGAGGTAGCTTTCCTGTGGTCACAGCGATAATTGGTACCCAGTCGCTGTGATCAGGAACCTCAAGGGCTCTTTCCACTCCACTCTCCAGCATGCATCTCAGGGAAAAGTGCAGCGACCTCCCAGACTCTGTAAGTTCACCACGGAGTCTAACACAGCTAAGCACGTGGAGCCAACAAAACCAGCTGAACAAAACTGAGTTCTGCAAGACACTGAGTTCTTCCAGCCTGAGCACCAGTTCATCCCCAATTGCCCGTGTAGTCTTACCTATACAACAAATGACTTTAAATAATGCTTCATTTTTGTCAGTGGCAATCTGGTTAATGCTGGGTATGGGATGGGGGTAGGAAAAGATAAGGTATCACCGCTTCATTCAAAAGTTCCAAATCTAATGGTCCTTCCCAAAAATCCATGAGAAGAGAGGTCACCTCTCCATTCTTCTAATAGGCTCCTCCTTCCCTTTGCGTCCCCCTGACCAGCTGGGAGTTACCCGTGGCTGCCACTCACACCCTGCAGCCCAGCTGGCGGTGCCCAGGGAGGCGGTTCTTGAGTTCCGAGCTCAGGCCTGGCTATTGCTGGTACCATCTTCAAAATCATGAATAATTACTGATTCTGAAAAGCCCTGTATGCAGCTACTTTTCTAATAAAATATTAAAAGGTTTTCTGCTAATATTCTTAATTAGAAAATACCATGATATCACAAAATTATAGGGCTGGAAGGGATATTTTTGGGTCAAGATAGATGAAAAATTATACTGCCATCCCAGATCATCAACCTAATTTTCCTCCCTAAAATCTCCATGGTGCCTATGGCCAGCTGGTGAGATGTGATCAGGGTAACTGGGCCCACTCTGTGGACCATCCTCCTCTGATGTGCTTACAAGGTGGAAAGAAGCAGAAGTTACTTCACCCTGGTTAGTCTGCTTGATAAATAACATAAACGCAGCACCCAAAGGCCTGGACATTGACCTCCCCCCCCTCTTCAAAGGATGACCTGCCCATCATTCTGGTCTCTTTGCAATTCCAAAAAAAAGTGCCTCATCCTACCTCATACAGATTGCTCAAAAAGCCATTCCTAAGTTATCTTAACTAAATGACTGAGCAGGAATGATAGAGATGGACAAAATTTTATTTTAAAAAAGAAGTAAATAAAAGATTCACAATCTGCAATTATTAAATCCCCCGAACATCCACTCTTTTCCTGCAAGATTGCAGGAATCTCATAAAAAGGCAAAGCCTGATCTGATGGAACATAAAGCTATTTATAGTCCTTATTGATCCAGCTGAGCATATGTTTTGCTGCAGACATGTTAATGTGTTTGATCTCAGACCTTGCTGAAAGCGTTGGCTAATATATGCACCCTGGTACCTTTCTAAAGGAAACTTTACAATCTGAATTCCAAAACATACCTGGCTCCAAGGGCTTCAGATAAGGCATTAAGGACCTGTGGTTTTAAGTGGATAAACTAGGGAGCCCGGGGTCCGTCTCTGCTTCATCTGCTGTCACAACACAGGCTGGGTAGCCCTGCCTGGTCAGCAGGGGCGGCCTGGGGCACAGCCGGTGAAGGGGAGCGGATCCAGTGGGCAGTGAGACCCCATCAAGGGAGCACCAAGCTTTACCCAACTGTTGAAACTCCCAGTATATCGAAAGATAGTAAAGACCCTACAACAGGACACAAAACTCGTATTTAAAAATGTTTGCATTGAAACTGAAACGGACTCAGATACAAAGAACAGACTGTTGGTTGCCAAGGGGAAGGAGGGTAGGAAGACTGGGTGAAAAAGGTGAAGGGACTAAGGAGTACAGATTGGAAGTTAGACGTAACATCATGGGGACGTAAAGTACAGCAGAGGGAATATAGTCAGTAATACTGTAATGACCATGTATGGTGTCAGGTCCATCCTGGAAATATCGGGGGATCACTTTGTAAAGGATGATTTTCTAACCACTACAATGTACACCTGAAAATAATACAAAATAATACCGAAAGAAACCGTAATTAAAAAATTTTAAAAATGTTTGCATTGAGTACATTCAGCCTTTAAAATACTGACGACAAATCATTATCATAATTACATGACCATGGCTATCGAATGGAACACATCATTTAACTTGATGGAAATGTTCACTCACAGTGCCCTGAAAGCTGCGTGTCCTCCTAACGGGCAGCAGTTTACAGCAGAAGATAATTCCCTCTGTCCTCTGATACCTCCGTGACCGGGTGTAACCTCAGAGGTCATGAAGTCAAAGGGCTACATTTGAAGCCCTTGGGGGATACGAGGCCTGGCCCTGGTCCTTCTGGAGGACCCCCTGAGAGGCCCCAGGAAGGAGAAAGGGGGCAGAAAAGAGGACAGAACCTGGCTCCCTGACGAGAAGTGACAGCCGGCAGCACGGCTGTCCCGCTCCTGTGTAATCACGAACTGTCTGTACGCAATACGGCAGAAGGAGGAAGCTCTCAAACTGTCACTGCACTGATGTTCTTCATCGAAGGTTCGGCTAATAAGTTCAGGTGGAGAATGAAGACGCCAGCACATTAGAACGGGCTAAGTTTAGCATCAAAAATCTGTGGGAGTGATGCTGACAAGGGCTGCGGAAGAGACATCTGCTTAATTAAAATGAATTCTTTTAACTCTGATGGCTCTCCTTCCCTGCTACTGCATGCGAACATCCTACAGCTAATTTATCTCATGCAGTGCATTAACATAGTTATCTCAGTGTTTACGAAGATAATAAAGAGGCATCTGTAGTGGAAAAATAAAACAAACCTCCTTAAATCCCACAGTAAGGGAACAAATACAGCCCAGCCTATCCACTCCGTGAAAGAACACGCAGCTGTTAAAAACCGAGCACAGAGCTCTGGCTGGTGTAGCTCAGTGGATTGAGCGCGGGCCTGCGAACCGAAGGATCGCGGTTCGATTCCCAGTCAGGGCACATGCCTGGGTTGCCAGGCCAGTTCCCGGCAGGGGACATACAAGAGGCAACCGCACATTGATGTTTCTCTCCCTCTCTCCTTCCCTTCCCCTCTAAAGATAAGTAAATAATATAAATAAATAAATAATAAAAATAAATAAATAAAATATTAAAAAAAAAAAAACGAGCACAGAACTATGTAGTGACATCAGGAAAGGTGATGGTGTGATGTTAAGTGGAAATCCACAGACTAAATGTGTTCCATGTGATGACTGATGGCTGCAAATATCTTTCTTTCTTTCCTTCTTTCCTTCTTTCTCTCTCTCTCTCTCATCTAACAAACAAACATATGAACAAGAAAAATAATTCAACAATTTAATTTTCCAGGTGGTGAAACCTATAAGTGAATTTCCCCTTTATTTCAAAAATGTTCTTTGGACAACCAAAAGCACAAGAAGAAAAACAATGCGTGTGTCTCTTAGTTCCTCAGGACTGGTCATCAAACTTCAAGTTCATAAGTGCTGGTTGGGTTCTTTTGGGGGCGAGCAGTCATTATGGGTTTTTATTATTATGGCTATTGTTTTGTTTGTGTTATTTTTGTGTAACAATTGCACAGGGGCTTTCGATGATAAAGCTGGAGAACCCCTGAGCTAGTCTGGCTCTGAGTTAGAGGTCCAGTGTGGCTCAGAAATAAGGGCTGAGCAGGGAAAGGTGGAACTGGCTGAGGAAACTTGGCTGCAAGCTCTCCTCTGAGTCAGCCCACGCTGAGCTCCCACGTGTCATTCATTTAGTGCCAAATGAGCCCCTCAGCCTCCCAAGGAAAAGTCACCGGGCCTGGCTTTTATGGCCCTGTGATTTATGTCATTGCTAACAGTTGTTTTATATGCTAAGCGCATCCTAAATTATTTGCGTATTACCCATATTAAAAGTGTCCTTTGAAAGCTGCAGTCATACCTTGGAGACACTGCCGGGCAGTTCCAGACCACCACAATAAAGTGAGTGTCCCTTTAGCAAGTGGTAATCTTTGCTGGTGCAGGGTCTTGCCTTCCATATGTAAGGAGAGCAACATCTGTGAAGCGCAACAAGTTAAGGGCAATAAAATAAGGTATGTCCTACCGAGGCTTCTGTGGTCCTCAGCTTCTCCCATGTTCCTGACAGCCGCGTGATGTGGGGCCTTCCCAGGGTTGGGGGTGAGGGAGTGGATTCGCATTTCTTTCAGTATATAGGGACAAGAGCCAGGACAATGAGGGCTCAGTTAACAAAGGGAGGGAAGACAATGGGAAGATTTTTAACGACCATTGAGCCCCGCAGAGGCATAATGGGATAGTATGGGCTCTGATTCTTTGCTGTCCTAGCCCACTTATTCTATACTTTGGATTTTAAACGAACCCCTTAGGCACGCACCAGATGGTCGGGAGGCTTCAATTCCTCCTCCCAAACCACAGGAACTAGAATTTTAGCCTCCCTATGCCATGGTCCTGGCAGCCACTGTGTATTCATTCCCCAGAATCTGGAAAATCTAAGCTGGTTTTCCGCTCACAGGTATTCAGGGGCTGTGGGACTTCTGACTGCTCTGTCGGGATGTTGACAATGATGAGCTGCAGCATTCAAGAGGTGGGAAAGGGGCCGATGGGAGTTTCTTAGGATGACTGGAAGACCATGCCAGAAAGCAAAGCGCCAACTACCTGGCAGCCCTGAAAGACAGCTAGAAAACGGGGTCCGCCACAGAGGGGTGCTGCTACCTCCGGTTAACAAGGCTTGAGTGAGTGACAGTTGGTTACAGTGCGAGATGCCACAAAACCCAGTTGTGGTCACTTGAGTAACAGAACTCCAGGTCGGTAGAAATAAGCTTATTCGAAATAGCTACATATCCAGAGTAACATTAGTTCTGGAACTGAAGATACTTCAGAAAACTGTTCATTCGGCATTCACTAACCATGGATACCCTAATATTTTGTGAAGGAACAGGAGGAAAGATTTCTTCCCTGCAGTCAGTGTTAGCCATCAACTCAGACCCTGACTCCTTTTGGGACCAAGAGATGTCCTTCACCTGCTGATCCCAAAGGCCGTACGTAGTCATGTCTCCATGTCCCCCCTCCACTCCATCCCCTGCCCCCAGGGCCACCCCCCATCCCCTCACTGTTCCAATCTGCTGTAAGATCAAGTCACTCCTCTGCTTAAAATCTTCTGGCGGCTACTATCACCCATAAATTAAAATCCAAGCTGCCGCCTGCTTCCCATGTGATCCTCTCCTTTCCTTCCCTGCCCCCAGCCACTCCAGTCTTCTTTCTGCAAGGAAAAATACACCAACCCCGCCCCCACCCCACCCCCCCACCCCCCAACCCCCCACCCCCGCACCCCCACCGTCAGGCTTGGCACTTCCAGCTTCCTCTGCCCGCAGCACACTCCCAGCCACAGGCTAACTGCCACTCACGGTTTCCCTGGGTCCCCTATTCCATCCTGCTCATTTTTTCATCACTTTTATCACTCTCATGAATTGTTTACATCTCCCCACAACAAAAATGGAGAAGGATTTTGTCTGCCTAGTTCAGTGTATACCTCTAGTGCCTAGAGCAGCGTCTAATACATAGAAAGTCCTCAGAAACTATTTGTGGAGTGAAATGAATGAATGGTTTGTGCGTAAAAATGACACCAGTGACACCATCACTAAGAGATGTAGTTGGAGTTGACTTTCAGCTTTGGGGGGCTGGGCTGGGCTGATCTATCGCCCTCTCCCTCCTCAGGGCTCCTTGTTTGCCAAAGTCCGGGCCAGGGCTAGGGGTGCAGTAAGGAAGAATGGAACAGAAAAATAAGAGATATAAAACCCAAGACAACTCCATCTAACCTTCTAACAGGCCACAAGGAAGAAGTCGGGAATGTCTTTTTTAATACTGCTGTTTCTTTAAATCCTGTGTTACCCACCAAAGCCAAATGACCTTTGGTCAATTTCTCACAAGTGAACACAAAGTAAGTGGAGAGGAAACAAGTGAAGCCAGCTGCTGGCCGAGTAGCCTCCGCTTTTGCCAGGAGGGACGCCCAAGGGGTGCAAGGGGTGCACGTACCTGTCATAAGGAACAGGAGGCCGGCCACGTGCTGGGTCAGGCTTTCCTCCCAGAAGAAACTGACCATGGCCACAATGCAGCCGCAGAGCAGCACAGCCACTGCCATGCCCAGGAAGCCTGCAGTGATTCTTCTCAAATCTAGTCTCGAAACACAAAGGGACATCCAAAATAGTAAGCAGAAGAAGGAAAATATATGGGATATCAGAGCACAAAGAGCTTTGCATATGTCATGAAAACTGATACGTTACATGGACCGGCTTAGGGCCTACAAGGCCGAGGTGATGGTCCTGCTATCTTTACTTCTTTGTTTTCTTATCCCCCCTTTTTTTAAAAAAAAACAAAGACAATTTTTAAAATCATTATCTAAATTTCTATGACCCTTCTTAAAACAACAGATCCCAAAGACAAGTCTGCAGCCCCTGTGCACCTGGGCGCCCAGACAGGGGCAGCCCCGCCCACTGCTTGATGGGGGGCTGCTCTGCTGAGGTGGAGGTGTCCAGGCAGCTGCCACCTCGTTACATGTTCATGTGGCTGCCGTCTATCTTAGGGGCGCTCCAGAGAGGGTGGTTTCTGGTCCTACTCCTAGTCACCCATGGATAAACCATCCCTTTCCTTTAAGCAAATTGTTCATTTCCAATTTAGAGCATCTAAATTAAAGCAGGACATCGCTGCCTAAAGGAAGCGTAGACACCACACAGCCAGGGGCAGGAGCAGTGATCGTTTAAAGGGGCTGACGTTAATGGTAAGGATAAAAGTAGTTGAAGACATCCACATTCTGAGCAGGAGAAATGTAATAATAGTTCAGCCACTATTTTCTGACAACCTCCTAAATTCCCTGCGGTTCAAGTTTTATTTTCTGTGACCATTCAAAGGCGTAAGGTTCAGATATAATCCACATGGGATTCGCATTAGCATTGGACCTGTTAAGCTTCTCTGGTAAACACAGTACAAATCACCAAGTGTGATTTTCTTAGGAGGAGCCATGCATGAGACTAAAGGCATCTTTCCATGCAGACTTCAAAGAAGGTTAAGAGAGGATGCTCAGACACTGTCTTGCTGGGCAATAACAGAGCGCAATCTGTTAGAGTGGAGATGAGATTCTTTGTCAGGATCCTGTGATTATTTTTCTGATCTAAAACCGATGACTATGTGGCTTTCTAGGCAGATGTGAAGAACTCCAAATATGCTCATAAAGAATTAAGACATAAAAAGGCTTAGATTAGTCTCTACCTCAGATCTGCTGAGAAATGAACGTTAAGATCAGCCAGCAAGAAAGAACTTTCAGGAAGTCATACTGTTCGGAAATAAACCACATTTTAGCCAGTGAATTTCCCAGTCCTAAATTTGCCAATCATAATATTTACATATTAGACTGCTGCAATAGCACTTCTGTGTATGTATTTGAGAATCAAAACAGAGCCTTTTGATCTACCAGAGAGATTTATTTAGAAAACAAGACCCTGTTTGGTTTTCTGCAGTGGTTTTGGTCACCAAACGACATCATCAAAGTCGTTCCTGTTTATTTCATTGCAAAATGACAATGTCCACCTCTGATTTGGGTAAACACTGAAAAGAATTCAATCTAGTTTTTGCTTTCCTGAGTTATCTATCACCAGGCAGCATAAATCAACAGTTTTAGATAAGTATCAGCCCTCTTAAGCATCACATTGCGTGATCCTTCTAGAGTTTCACATTTCCCTCACAGTGAAAAAGGGCATCGTCAGCCTTTGAAATGTAGAGGTAACAGACACCCTCAGAGAAAATGATGGCATACACCCATAAGAATATTTTTGCAGAAATACCAACGTCTGAGATAGACATGGTAGGTAAAATGAATACCTTATAAACAAACAAACAAAAAAAAAATAAGGAGTACCTAAGGTATAATCTCCTTAGTTTGCAAAGACAAGTGGCAGAGCCCACCCTTAGACCTGCAGGTCCTTGTACCTGGTGACTTGGTGAAGAAAAGACTCAGGGAGCCACTTGTGTACAGATGCCACCAGGGCAGAGGTGCACGTCATGCTGTCCCACAAAGCCTTGTGCCTGATTTTCACATGTTTGACGTGTAGAAGAGCTGCGGCCATGGCACAGTGAAACGACTCCCTGAGTCTCCCTCCAAGTTGAATCGGGCTCTGAGGCCCATGTATGGTCAATAGAGCATCTTTCAAGTCAAACCTGCGAAGGCAGGTGGGAATACATTTTGTTCCGAAAGACACCATTTCCTCTCTGCCCCATTCCCAGAGATACTCACGGAGCAGGTGCCATTCATCTTGCTGTATTGTCTTGGTTAAATTGAAAGGAATGTTTCGTAAGCGGATTGGCTGAGAGAAGTGGTACTTGATAGCTGTGCATCGTTGTGCAATACCTTGAAGGAAATAAGAAATACAATTTACTGGTCGGCATTTGTAATAGAATTCTGGAGACCAGAGGCCGAATAATGTATTGTAAACTGGGTGGACTGGGGGAGGGGATAGGAATTTCTTGATTATTCTCATTAATAGAGGCCAGCCAGAGCAGCAAAAACCTAACCATGAAATAACTTTTTAAAATCACGTTTCGTTTTTTAATGTATTAATTTTGATAAGGATCTAAACTCCCCTAATTGTGTTACAACACTGATTTGTATTAACTAAATGCAAAACTCCTCAAGGAGATATGGCCTAGAAGTATACAGATGGTTGGGAGAAATCAGCCTGAAATATTGTTAACACAGATAAATTACATGTGTCTGAATCTGATCCAATCTCTAACTCTCAAATGGGTTGCACCAAAAAGTTCATTAGGAAGTATGTTTTCTGGAAACCAGAAGACATTTTTCCAGAAAAACAACCTTCTACTTGGTGGTTTAGGTGGTGATTAAGTCTCCGGATAACCCACAAGGACCTGTTTAACCCCAGGCTAGCTGATGTAATTCCTCAATAGAAGGTTCACTGACCTGAATTCTGGGTCCTGAGAGAAAGGGTGTTATTGGAAAATTCCCTCCCTTTCCTGGTTGCAAATTTTGATATGGGCATGTGTTCCCATTTCTTCATTTAATACCTTCTCCTACCCTCCCTCCCAATCTATACTTTTATTGCATAAATTAATACCAGCCTATTTCCCCTCTAACGTCTTCTGAATCCCATAAAAGTATCTACTCTCCCTTCAAATTAAAATACAAGGGTACATACTTCTTTCATTGTAAATCATCTTGGTCAGTTGTTTGGATTAATTCAATTTGATTAGATTAATTTTGAAGAGATGTGAGTGGATATTAATCCTTTAATCCTGGCAGCTGTTAAAAATATCCTTATACCCCAGCTGGTGTGGCTCAGTAGACTGAGCGCTGGTCTGTGAACCAAAGGGTCGCTGGTTTGATTTCCAGTCAGGGCGTATGCCTGGGTTGCAGGCCAAGTCCCCAGTTGGGGTGCAAGAGGCAACCACGCATCGCTGTTTCTCTCCCTCTCTTTCTCCTTCCCTTCCCCTCTTTCTAAAAATAAATAAATACAATTTTAAAAAATCCTTATAGATGAAAATAACCTCTAATCAGTGACATTTCAGTAAGTATAATATTTAATGTTGGAGATGGGGTGTGGACTAGGGAGAAATTGTTCTCCCAGACTCAAAGGGCTGGCCCTGAAACAACCCCGGGGCTAGGGAAATGTGTGGGCCCCTTTTACATCACTGCAAATATTCTCAGGGCCCATTTCCTCCTCTGCCCCTTGCTGGGAGCAGGCACCATCCCAGTGGGCAGAAAGGA
Organism: Glossophaga mutica; assembly: GCA_039655065.1. Classification (NCBI taxonomy): domain Eukaryota; kingdom Metazoa; phylum Chordata; class Mammalia; order Chiroptera; family Phyllostomidae; genus Glossophaga; species Glossophaga mutica. The sequence continues at coordinate 145,942,817 of CM077308.1, forward strand.
GGTGGGCAGCCTACCCTGTGCTCTCCCCCTTCCCCAGGGGAGTCTGGCTGGTGCCAGCAATGAGGTAAGCGGTACACATATCACCACATTGCCTTTCCTTCCCCACCAGGCTCCCAGGCTAAATTTAAACTTCCAGGATCCCTGAAAGGAGAAGAGAGAGGAGGTGGGGAGAGTGATAAGGTCTTCCCTGCACAGTAGTAACAAGCTGTCCTCAAAGATCCCTAAGACGAGGAGACTGGTGGTGAGCCCAGAGCTCCTCAGCTGAGTCTGCAAGAAAATGTGCTCCGACCCTGATGCTCCACTCCCTTGGACATGATTAGAGACCTCGGGCAGAATTAGAAGAGAAAGTGGGAGTGAAGGACAGATCAGCAGCAGTGTCAGAGGCCTGCCATTCGCCATTTGATTTCCTTTTTCTTAAACATTCGTTCTCCTGTCACAGCAGAAGGTCTAATACATTCGAAGAGGAAAGTATATTATTAAGGTTGGGCTTCCTACATCATACACAGACGACTGACACAATGCAACCTGACACAAACCACACAGGAAAAGACCAGTAGTTTCTTGATGGCTTACCAAAGCCAAATTAGGTCCCCTGGATAAAAAGATGAGTACACGCATGCACATGGACGATGGTAAAGACGGAAGGTCCATGCAATGTTACAGTGAAGAGTGATACTGTGAAAATCCACCAGGAGGCATTAGATTCAAATTTTTTCAAAGCCATGCTTGCAAACTTTGAAATTTACTGGCTTTCAGGATTCAGAGAGCAATGAATCTGGCTGGCTCTCTGAAAAGGAACACAAAAAGCATGATCTCATAGCACCAGATGGCATCACACAATGGGGGGAAGAAACATGCAGAGGGTTGAAAGGAACAAGTTGTGGTCTATATATAGTGATTAATGAGCTTCTTAAAGGGCCAAGTAGAGCCACTTAAATGATGATATAAACCATAGAATAAGATCTATTAATATGCTGCATGGGGTTACAAACAGGGTTTATGGGCTGGTGAATTTCTGCTGTTGTTGGTGCTTAAAGAGATGAATCAAATTCCAAGCTTCGTCATAGAAACCTTATTCTAGGTTAAATGAGGGGAAAATGTGAGAAACAGCAGAACATGCTGTAAAATGTCATTATTACTAATTAACAATGAGACAGTATACTAGGAGGTCTGTCCAGAAAGTATCCAGCCAGGCATTATGCAAACTAGAGACGTTTATTGAAAAAGATACAAGGCACATGGTACACAGGACAATGAAACCTCAGTCCCCTTCAAAGTGTGGCGTCACCTTGGGACCTCACACAGTTCTCCCAGCGTCTCTTCCACTGTTCAAAACACTCTGCAAAATCCTTTGTTCGAATCTCTATCAGCTGCTCTGTTGTATTTTCCTGAATCTCATCAACAGTGGAAATCTCTTCCCTTTCAAAGCTGATTTTAGTTTTGGGAAAAGCCAGAAGTCACAGGGCACCAAATCTGGGCTGTAGCAGGGCTGAGTCACCTGGGTGATTTGATGTTTCACCAAAAAACTCTGCACAAGACGTGATGCCTGAGTGGGCACGTTTTCATGACGAAGCTGCCAGTCACCAGCTGCCCATAGCTGCAGCCTTCTGGATTGTGCAAATAGTTTCCACAGAGGACTGTTCAAGTTTAACGCAAAATCTGATGCCCCACTCATTTAGTCATTTTGAATGTGACAGCCACACAGCGCACATGCTCACTCAACTGCCCCCACTGACTAGTACAGTGAAGTCGCACTGTTCACACATGCGCATTCCAATCCACGCTCCTTGGCTGCCAGGTCACATCGATGTTGCGCAAACCACTCTCGTTATATAAAAGAAGGCTGGACTTTTTCCGTACAGACCTCATACGTGCTAGCTAAAGTCTTTGCAGTCAGACAGCCTTGGGTTTAAATCCCAGCTGTGTGACTTTTGGCAAATTACTTCGCCTCCCAGAGCCTTGGTTCCCTCATCTGCAAAAGAAGGGAAATAATGGCAGATACTGTATGGGGTCACTGTGCAGAATGAAGGACTTGGTATACAGGATGTCATCCACTCTCAGCACTCAGTCAATGTCAGCATTCCATCCCGAGGCCTCTCTTAGTGCCTGCCCACATCTGCTGTACAGAACCACTGCCACACTAGGGGTCTAGACCCGAAATGGGCATCACAGATGAACCCAGGCAGACACATGAAACAGCTGCCTGAACAATGGCACAACCAATGGCTCTCTCTTTCCTCTCCGTTCTCACCCCTACGAGTTAGCTCACTGGCTTCCTTGCCACTGTTCCCTGCCCCCTGCGGCCCACCCTGCGTGCCTCTGCTTCACGAAGCCACAGTCTGTGGACTTGGGGCCTCTGGAGCCTCAGTCACCCATCTGTGATGTGCAACGTGAAAACCTTGAAGATTTTACTATATCCACCTGCCTTTTATGGTACCGTTAACTTAGTATGTTTCTTTGAATTGATTACTATAAGTAGGAAATAGTTTTCTTGCCATTATGTAATTATGTGTTTATTTAAAAATAAAGTGCCACAGAGTAAGCGCTACATGAGGGTTCATTAAATAGTTTAACACTGTGCCAATGTGCCACTTCCACACTTCGGCAAACAGAAGATGAGAATGTCTCTGGTGGTCCCTGAGAGCAGTCAGTCTGGGATTTCATTGTCCAGCTCTGTCTTGGCCCTTTCCAAGAACACACCCTTGTCTTCCCCCAAATCAAACAGGCTCTAGGTAGCTAGCATCTATCCTTACCCTCCCTCTTACTTCCACTTTCCTGTGACTAATCCCCAGAGGCTATCCCACACCGTGCTCTGGCCTGGTGGTGCCCATTTCTACCTCTACCTACACCCCCACCTTAGAACAATCCCAAACCCACGAACCATCCAGGGCCACTGCCTTCATTCAAGAGGCTTTCCCCAAGCACAGCAGCCCGAGCCGCTCACTCCCTCTGGCTTTCTTCTGATGTTAGAGGCTGAGACACACAATCTGGCTCCTGATCACTCGGTCTTTGTCATTTCCTAATAGATCAAAAAGTGTGCCTCCCTGTGCATTCCCCAAGTTCCTTAAGAGTTGAGACCGTGACCTTTTCCTAGGTTTGTGACAGCTAAGAGACGAGCCAACAACAGTTGAATGGCACTATGACCGAGGCTTCAGTCTCTCTAGCAAATGGAAGGGTCAGGGAACAGGCTGCACTGTTTCCTAAAACATTTCAGAGGCCCTTGGAATTCCATAACTGACCCGTGGGCAGAAAAGCCAAGGGCTCTTCCCCCCAGCTCTGTCCACACACAGCCCAGTTTAAAAGGAAAGATCAATCGTGAGGTCACAGGGCAGAGTCACTGCTGTGTTCCTGTCAGAGACATCTAATTCCAGAGGAATCAGGTGCTAAGCAGACAAAAGAAAATGTTTTCCTCATCACTGCTTTCATGAGTACGAACAGCCTTCACTTCAATAAATAAACTAGTACAGTCAGTCTAGCAGCTCAGTGCTGCCTTTTAAGCCTCAGATGACCAAAATGAGTCCTGAAAGGGAAGCCCCCTGAGGGCAAACCATCATCAAGTCTCCAGAATTGAAAGGGGGAGTACAAATGAGCAAGTCAAGACTGGCCCCGCCCACTAGAAATATGGTGCAAGTCGCAAGTCCCATATACAATGCTAAGTATTCTAAATGTCACACTAAAAAACAAGTGAGATTAAGTTTCATACAGGTTCATTTAACACACAACCAATATTTTTGAAAATGATTGAGATGTTTTACATTCTTTTTTTTCCATTCTAAATCTTTGAAATCAAGAGTGTGTTTTCCTCTTACAGAACATCTCCTTTCAGACAAGTCTAATTTCAGGTGCTCAACAGTCTCATGTGGCCGGTGGCTATTGTACTAAAGAGAAGAGATTTCCAGGTGAAGGTGAATAACACCCCAATTATAGTAAAAGCAATGGAAAGCAAGAATGTTTGATATAGGATGTGCCTGAAAGGTGTGAAAGTTATTCTTTATTTATTGTCTCTCTCCTCAATATACTATGCGGTTCTACTAAAATTGTCTCTTATTACCAGGGCAGAATCAGCTTCTTGTAATGTAGAGCATTTGTATCTGCATTCACTCTATATTCTCTTTGGAGCAAGATAGCCTGGATTTGCATTCTGGCTTCACCACTCACTAGCAGTGTGCCCCTGGCAAGTTACTTAACATCTCTGAGCATCAGTTTCTGCAGCTGTAATATACAGACGGTGATGGTTCACCTGCCTCATAGGAGGATTAAGTAAGACACTCATATAATACTATTAATTATAGTATTATTAGCATTAGCTCCTATTGTTATTATTACTGCTATTACTATTATTAGTTTATTTGCCTGAACAAACCCAGATAACTGGACTTTTTTAAAGATTTTACTTATTTAGAGAGAGGGGAAGGGAAGGAGAAAGAGGGAAAGAAACATCAACGTGTGGTTGCCTCTCATGCAGCCCCTACTGGGGTCCTGGCCTGCAACCCAGGCATGTGCCCTGACTGGGAATCAAACTGGCGACCCTTTGGTGTGCAGGCCTGTGCTCACTCCACTGAGCCACACCAGCCAGGCCTGGATTATTTCTTAAAGGCAAGACCCAGGTGAGTTCCTTGAACTATAAGCCCATGATCTCTAGGGTTCAATGACAAGTCTGAGCGATTCAACCTATTGCAGAAACAGTAAACATCATGACGGGAAATTTCTTTTTTTAAGTGGCAGTGGAGAACGCCGGGAATAATGGTGCTCAGACAGGCACAGTCTTGTGCAAAGTGGAAATTGTCAATCGTTTAGGGTAATGAATGACCCCTGATTTCCCTGAATTAAGTTTTGTTCCATTGTTTTTAATCTTCACCTGAGGACATGCTTATTCATTTAGAAAGAGGGGAAGGGAGGGAGGGAGAGAGAGGAGGAGAGAAACATTAGTGTGAGGGAGAAACATTGATCTGTTGCCTCTTGCATGCGCCCTGGCTGGAGACGGAACCCGCAAACTAGGCATGTATGTGCCCTGACCTGGAATCCAACTGCTACCTTTCAGTTCACGGGATGATGGCCCAATCCACTGAGCCACACCAGCCAGGGAACCCAGAATTAAGTTTTAAATTTCCTTTAATATGGTTATTTTTTTTAACCTACAGTAACACATAGTAAAATATTTAAACCTTTAAAACCAGAGATTCTCAGCTTCTCAGAACCATCATGGCATATACAGCTGGTGACTTAGCTGATGGGATAAGAATTCATGATTGGAGAGGATATGATTTTAGGTGGCTTATGGATTTGAGCCAGCTGAGTGCTCTCTGCTTCTTTCTCCTTCCCCAATCTTTCTGCCCCCTTCCCTTTACCTTCCCTCTCTAGTAGGAGACTGGAGAACCACAGTGTGGAAACAGTTCCTATTTGTTTTCTCCATCTCAGAGTCGCCACGGTGGGAAAGGGGGTATAATCATGCCGTTGGATTATGCCCGTCCTTCTGTGGAAGGCAGACAGGGGCAGGAACAGACACCCAGCCCACACCTTGCTCCCTGAGCTCCGACCCACGTGAAAGTGAATACAGCCACTGACTCGGTGGCTGCTCAACCACAGCCCACTGGAGGATTTCCTTCGCACAGGGGATACCCAGTTACAGGGACAGACTGACAGTTGCTGTGGTTAATCCTTGCTTCGGTCACAACAGGCTGACCTCGGAGAGATCAACACAGTCTGAACAAAAGCTGTCTTAATTGTACATGGGTCTAAAACTGTTGTTAACACACACCTGAAGTTAAAATCTCCTGTGTTCAGAGAGGCATCCAGTCAGTACGGGAAGCAATTCTAAGCTTTCTTCTCTCTCCAGCATGCCTTTTTCAATTGGTGTGAACATCAGTGATTGCCTCTACAGTGGGCCCTTCGTACCCCCGATTCATCCTAGGACCCAATGGAAAACAGTACTTTCCATCGGCAGTTGGGAAGCCACGTTTGGAAATACAGAAATACTGTTTTCAATCCAAGGTTGGTTGAATTTGCAGAGGGGAATTTCCCCGTGGATTGTGGGGCTAAGTGTATTTATTGGGAAAAAATCTGCGTGTCATGGACCTGAGCAGTTCACACCTGTGTTGTTCAAGGATCGATTGTACTCATCATTTCATCCTCATCTCCATCCAGCATTTGGGAGGAAGAGGCGAAGTCTCAATCGCTACTTTTTGCCATCAAAAGTCAATCATGTGTTCTTTCTTTCACTCATTTATTTATTCACTTTTTCAACAAACATTTATTTAGCAAGTGCCTTTTAGATAGAGGACCTACTTTCCACATCTAGACTATGGCACCACAAAAACAAAAACAAACAAGATGAAACTAAACCGTAACTCTGAAATGGAGAGAGGGGACGGAGAGAGGTTGGGGGGGAGGGGGCAGTCTCCCACCTGCCACGTGATGACCTATAAACAAGGATGGCAATTTCCCAAATACTCAAAAAAAGTGACTTACTGGAGAAAGGTTGCCCATTTCAGAATGGGCTGGCAGTGGTCCAGGCAAATTAGCCTTCAAAACAATGCACTGTTGGCCCCTTCCAGGTGCTTTCATAGAATCCTTCTAATGGAGCTGCACTTTCAGAAGTTTATTTCCTTTCTGAAAATGAACCCTGGATGAAGCTGAATTGACTAATTGCTACTGCATATAGAGACTAGGAAAGCAATGTTTGGTAGAGCTAATATATGAAAATATAGGCAAGGGCAATAGCTCTGCTCAGACTGTGAAAAAAATTAAACATATTTGCCACTGTGAACAATGTTCTCTTGTCCCCTCACCAGATGGGCTGCTGGATTTATAAGGGGCTGTGTCACAGATACATATGAAGATAAATGGAAGCTAGGAGCCCCTTTAAAGCAGCCAGCAGGGTTTAAAAAGAGAGCCATTTCAGTGGCTGATGGAGTTGTACTTCTGGGCTTTGATGGGTTAGGGAAATCGGTTTTGAAAATATAAACTGATTTGAAACAGTATTTCCCTACTTTTTCTAAGTCATGATAAAGGCTAAGCAATCATCAGGCAAAATTGACAAGCCAAAATTTCACTTCCTTTAACTTCTTTAGCCCACCTTCATATGGTTAGGTGGCCTGGTAGGTACCAGAGACAAGGAGTCAAACCTCTAAATGGGATGGATGCTCAAGGATTCACTCCAACAAGAGCGGAGGATGGCATTCACCACCTTCCAGTGGCAAAAACCATGGGCAGGAGGAAGCCAAATCCCAAAGCCATTTCACAGCAGCCGAGAAAGATTCCAGGGCAGGGCCCTTGGTCTTTGGCAGCCTTTATCACCACTTCCCATGCGTTTTGGTTCCTCCAACAGCTCCACAGGCATCGCTAAATCAGGACAGAAATCTGCAGCAGATAAGCGCACTTCTGAGACCACCAGAATTGCGTTAGTGCAGTTATAGGAAAAGGATAATCACACTCTTATTTATGACATAGCCTCTTAGGCTGCATTCCAAGTGCCTTCTCACACATCTCTGTAAGTTACTCAAGGCAGACATTCTCCCCTTTTTACAAATAAGGAGAATGAGGCAGGCACAGACCACCTCAGTCATCTAAACAGGAATGATAATTTACCGAGGCTTCCCACAAACCGGGCTCTATGCTGAGAACTTTACTCACATTTCCCCCACGGGACAGGTTCTGTTGTTACCTCTGTTTTACACAGGAGGAAACTGGGGCTCAGAGAGGTTAAATTATCTGCCTGAAGCACCACAGCAGACAAGTGACAGAGCTGGCACTGAATTTGCCTCTGCCTCCCCAAAATCAATTTGTAGATATCTTAACAGACTTTGTCAGATGAGAGTCACGACAACTACATCTGATGATGACTAATCGATTCCCTTAAATGGACATGGGCAAAGCAGGAGGGCAGGGATTGACCCGTGGCACTGCTTCTATCATAGTATTAATCTCTGTATTTCCAGCGCTCTCACACTGCCCTCCACCCAGCAGGAGGCAGAGACAAAGACTCCAGAACGCAGACGCCCGAAGCTCCAAGTGCAGAATGAAGATTTCCTTCACTGCTTGCTGAGCAGGATTTCAGGTGCCCAAATCCCTGATGGAGGCCAAGGAAAACTAGAAGGGGCAGCCGGATGGCTCTGGAAAGAGAAGAAGATGCTGGAAGAATGGGAGGGGGAAAAGGGCCACAGGGGGAAGAGATTCTACCTCTCTGCAAGCTCAGAGCCCTGGGGCACACCTGAGCCCCAGGTGGAAGGTTGGGGGTGAGGGTGCGGGAGTGGTTGAACACCTCAAGTGAGGGCGGGGAGGGAAAACCTCACCCTTGACCGAGTGGAGCTGCCACCTCCTGATGGGCACCTCCCCGTGTCTGGGGAAAGAGCCGCCACAACCACCCCAACTGCATACTGAAGCCCCCATCCTTCCTCCTATCAGAACTCACGCACCTAACCACAGAGTTCAAACAGTCAAAATCACCAATAGGTGCTGGAGCCTGAAATATAAATGGACTTCTGGTCCGGTTCCAATGACAGCGTGAAGGGGAGCTGTAATTCTCTTTCTGTTTACCACCTGTGCTTATCGCATCTATTTCTAACAAGTCCTTGCTGGAGGACAAAGAGAGGACGAGATACCTCGCATATAGTTCACAGCTATCCTGTACCACCGTTCTCATTGCATCGTAGAACACACACACACACAGAGACACACACACACACGCCACCACCACAACCACCCCATTTCAGCCCACATCTCACCAGAACATGCCCACAAACTGTTCCCAGCCCTAATTTTACATCAAGCAGCATGAATGACATAAGACAAATGGGCAGAAAAAAGAAAAAGTGCCAATAAGCATCACTTAAATCAGCTATTTGGGGATACAGCAAGCAAAGAACTGGAGGGCAGGCAGAATTTAGCAGAATCACAAAAATTGAAGGTTCCCCCAGCCCCCATTCACCCTGTGGGTCAGCAACCCTGCCCCAGCTGCCACTCTGTGCCTCCCATCTGCTCCCCACCCTGCCCCCAGGCCCTCTGCCACCAGCTCAGCCGGCACAGCATATTAGCATTCTTATCACTCCCCTCAACCAGAGAGGAAAAACTTCCAGCTGCCTGGTACTTAAGCATCACCCTTGGCACCGCAAGCCGGTAAGCCGGAGCCTGTGCATAATTGACAAGGAATATGTTGATAAGAAATGGGACTGTTCCAAGTTTCTGAAGGATAACTAGGTAATTAAAAGAAAAATCTAATTTAAGAAACTTCTGAAGAAATCCTTTTAAACTCTCCGGCAACATCCTTTATGAATTACTCTCTTTTACTAGTGACTTCTGCTTTGTTTGCTTTTCAAAGCCTGGGGTTAGATATCTGACGTTCTAGGTCATCCCACCATCCCGCGGCCAACTCTGGGTAACTCAAAAAGCCCCAGACTACACGGAGAAAGGCACATCCATTTCCCTGCATGGCTCAAGCACCCGAGTTGTCTGAAGCCTGAGTGCCTGGTGACTTCCTGCTCTGGACTCCCACAGTGCCCTCTGCGGGCCCGGGCACTCCGGCCAGCAGCTGTCCCCACTTGTGCAGAGCAGTGCAAGTCTCAGAGAGCACTGTTAATTACCAGGAGCGCCGGCGTGCAGAGATGGCATCAGCCTACGCAGTGCTCTCTGCTCCTGGCTGCCTCACTTGGCTGCCTGGCTGGTTTAGGGCCACGCAATGAGCCAACCAGCTGCCAAAACACCCAGAGACACACACACACACAGGCATGTGGGGCTCTACAAACCACACACCAGGCACTCCATCACTTCCTAACAAACAGCCCGGACCAGCGTGTTCTTCATTCCACATCACCTCCCTCTCCGGAAGGCTGGCTTAACATTAATTTATGGTCTACTCCCTGCTGCCTTTATGAAATTCTCTGAGCCCTAGTTAATCTGTAAAATGGGGCTGGTAATATTAATTTCGTACCTTACTCCAAGGACCCTAACAGACTAGGCACGCGTTATGCACGATCGCCTTTAATCCATGCTTTCTGCACCGCCCCACTTGCACTAATGGGTCTTATCCAGCCCCATTTGTTGAAGAGCTTGTCTAATCTCAGTTATTGGGTCTTGTGATTTTCCTCCAATTCCATCCCACCTATAAACAGAATGAAAACAAACACAGGGAGAGTTTAGAATCTAGTGAAGGACAGTGACATTACTGAAATAATGGTACTAATATTGTAGATGTAAAATTACAGCTCTGCCATCAAGGACTCCACAGAGCAAGAGGTGGCCCAAGAAGGCTGAGGTCCCTAAAGTGCACAGGATTACCCTTGTGGGGCAAAAGGGAGGGCAGGTGGAGGGCTTTGAAGAGGAAGGCCTGCAGAAATGAGGTACAGAGTATGAGGGGGTATCAGGGAAGATGATGCTACAGAGGAAAGTGAGAGCTAGACTGCAGAGGACCTGAAGGCAGGTTGAGACGTGATCTCTACTGTAAGCCTCAACAGAAGTCACCACAGATTGTAAACTAGGAAGAAGGCATGATCAAAACCGATTTTTAAAAACAAACAAGCATAAAACACTTCACTCTTGCCCCAGCGTGGAGAACAGATCGGAGAGGGCCAGAAGTCATTGAGGCGATGGAGATCCCAGCAGAGAGAGACAAGTTCCAGGTGAGCGCAGGTCAGAGAAGGCCGCTGGGAGGGGATTTGAGAACTGAGTCCATAGCCAGGTGCAGGGGCAGGAGGTGGGTGGCGTTAGAGGAGGAATGGGTGCTCTAGACAGAAGAACAGTGAAAGTGTGGGTATAGAAGTCAGGAGTGCTTCCAGGGACTGGAGGTTTGGTGTCCCTGGGGTGTGAGGGATGAGAGGGAAAGTGATGAGGAATGAAGCTCCAAGGGGAGGCTGGCAGGGAGCGGGCAGGAAGAGCTCCTTCCCCCACACTGTTCGGCCTCAGCATCCCGTTATCAGGAGCCACAGAAGGGTTTAAGCAGAGAAGAGATAGGATCAAGTTTCGTTGTAGATAGATGATTCTGTCCGTTGGGCAAAAGAAGTCTATGAGGAGACAGGGGGGCTGGAAAGACTGGTTTACTAGGAGGCCATGCACCCACCGTTAAACTATTATGCAGGGATTAAAATTGGAAAATTCTCGTGGCTCAGCCCTAGATGCAAAGCAGCATATATTGTATTCTCCCAAATAGGTGCTTGTGTAAATATATGCATAAAGACTGGGTGAAAATAAATCAATTTTTAACAGGGTTACATAACTAAATTGCAGGGTTATCAATGAGTTTTCTTCTTTGCAGTTTTCTGCATTTTTTACAATGAGCATGTGTTTATGAAAGTTCATAATTAGAAAAAAATAAAAATTTGAACTACATAAAATCAGCATGGATGGTCCTATCCAACTGATAGCAACAATTTACATTTTGCTGGTGCCTGATATTTAGTGACCCTAAATCTTAAGCCACAAGATAAATATCATTCTCCCTGTGTTCACAGAGAGGAAAATGAAAAACAGGGAAGCAGAATGATTCATTTAACATGACACAAAGGGCTAGAGGCAGAAGCAGATGAGGACTAGGTGGATGCATGTACTCCTCAGCTCGTTCAGTCCTTTCTGCTGAGAAATTATTTGAACAGAAGAGATCATGCACAATCCAATAATTAAGATAGCCAAAATAATTAGACAGACAGCCCAGCATACTGCATGATTATCAGCCTAGATCAATAAAAAAGAAGTCAATCCACAGCCTTGAATAAATAAGGCTGCAGGCTACAGTGCTACAGGGACTGTAATTCCAGAATACTGAGCTCAGTTACTGACACTGTTTTTCTAGAAGTGAGAAGGCACCAGCATGAGAAAAGAAGGAAGCCCAAGTGGCTTCCACCCTGGGCTTACCCATCCTCACCCATGCTGATTGTGTGAAAAGAGAGGATGAAGCTAACCAGCCATACACAATCGTAGCACACTTCACTCCCACACCAAAAGCAATGGTTCGTGCAGTCCTGTTTCTTTAATTACTGATCATTCCCTGACTCTTCCCATCACTCGGAAGAGCTGCATGAGCACAATCCCGGATGAAGCCACAGCTACAGATATCAGACCTCGTGGCTCCCTCCTGCCCAGGATGAGTACCCATCACAGTCCGGGCAGGGGAGCTGCGGTCCCTGGAGAGCACCAGGCCTGACTGCTTCTCTTCTCTGTGTACCCAGAAAACACAGCAAAGACTGCCCCACGGAAGACTGGCCTCTGTGGCACCTATTTTTATTTCTTTATATTAAAACTTCAAAAAAGCTTAGAGAAACCCAGTGGTATTTTTCTAGCCTGAAATATGATTCTTGGCTTTATTGGAAGGGCAAGGTGAGACTATGCAGAGGGAGAAAGGAGGAGGTGGGAGGCTTCCCAAAATTGCCAAGCTTGCGGATTAAACAAGTGCAAATTAGTCAGTGTCCAAATTTATGCTGAAATGGACAATACTGTATTTTGCAAGCCAATAAAGTGGCATTTACATGTAAATACACTGAAAATGAATAACCAATTTAGATTTTCTTAATCTACTGCAAGTGGCCCTGAGGATCAACAGGATGACAATTAACTAGAAGTTCAGCATCCATGGGTTCTAATTCAACCTTGCTAGAGCCAATCCCCCTGTATTTGCTTTTTCTAAAGGACATAGTAACAGCCCTCAGAGGAGAGACCAGCTGGCAAGCCAAGGCTGTGAACAAGATGACTGAGTGGAATGCCTGCAAATGAGATCTGACTGTGCCTGTCAATCATCTGGACACTCTCACAGACCCGCCCCTCCGCGCCCCGCCCACCCCCCCGCCCCCCCCCCCCCCCCCCCCCGTGACCCCTCTCTATTTCTGAGCCCTCAGAGCAGTCCCTCCGGCTTGCCTTGTTCTCACTCTCATTTTCTCCTCTAGTAAGGAGGGTCACAAATTTTACATTGTTCCCTAAATAGGAAGCGCCATATACCTTGATACTGTGCTTATCTAAGACCCACTTATTGCAACCCAGAAGAACACCCGAAGGCCTCAGTCAATAACAATAAAGTCCCAAAGTCTCACTCACAGGAGTACCTCCTGAAACCTCACCTCAAGACTATCTGCCCTAATTTCAGACTTAATTCCAACTTGCTTCACCTATGGACCCCTGCTCCAGACCATTAGAAGCAGCAAAGCAGAGTAGGGAAAGGAACAGCTAGAGGAAGACAAAAGAAGCAGAAGGAAGTGGTATTTAGAAAGGCAGGAAGCATTTAAAAAAATCAGAACAAGCACAATCATTTTGTTTAAAGGACAGTAGACTTCCAATAGTTTTGAAGCAAATAGCTCTACACACCTCTGTATTCCCTAAGGACCTCAGTATTCCATCACAGTGATAGTTCATAATGATAACCTTGCATCACTAAGCCAAAGTTAAACCTAGTGCTCTCGGTTTCAGAAAGCGGAAATGTGAATAAGTGTTTTGAATAAATATATTATTCAGTTAAATAAAAACAAGTTTTAATGCACAGAAAGGCAGGTTTTAGCTATCTGGAAAACTTACCCTTTATTTCCTGATGCTTTAAATAAATCATAAAATGTAATAAGTTGGAAAACTCGTAGAAATCATGAAGGGTGATGTGACCTTTCCTTTCCCTTGTACAATGAAAAACTGAGATCTAGAGGGGTTTAAATGACTTGACAAGCTCCCATCTGTAGCAGGAAGAGCCAGGACCAGACCTGTAGCTCCTGGTGCCCGGGGTTCTTCATCTCCCGCCACCCTCCCACATGGACATGCGACCCTCTGTAAACAAATGGTAATCACCAGCAGTCCCAATGTTATTCTCCTCCATCATATACGCTAAGTCAGGGAGCACAACTCCTTTTCCTGCTTCTGCAAACTGGTTCGGATTATGCGGAAGAAACATGCTGTATGCATTTACAGTGCTTTTTCTTACGTTTTTCTTATATTCCGTGAGTACAGCACTCTTGGTCATATAGCTACTCCAGAGTAATTTCGCTTCCCTGGTTCATAATCTCCCACGGATTTTGTAAGGCTCTTCCTATTATTACTGTTTGTAGAAGAAAACAAACAAACAAAATCCCTAGAGGATGCAGAAACTTCCTAAGAGATGTATTCCGGATCAAGAGACTGAAGTTAAGACCACTCTGTGATGACTCTCCTCTCATTCTCCCTGCAGTTGCCTGCCCCCCACCTTCCCCATCACTGTTCAGTGTAGGTTAGTTAACCCTTTTTGAACAGGCTGATTTTCCTTCTCTTTCACAGTCTTCTACGTAAGTCTTCCAACTGACCCAAATGCTTGTGACGGGCAAAGGTGAGGAGATACACTCTACACCTTGACCCTATGTGGTCTGTCTTGCTCTCAGTAAGAACCAGCCTGACCCTGACGGGGATGACGTACATGACTGGTGTGTCTGCCTGATCTCTGCTTCACGTGGAAGGGTTTGAGTAAATACAGCTGGTCCGGACAAGCATGAGAAGTTGAGCAACAGGTCTACCATTATAATCATTACCATGGATGACTAACAAGATTACCTTTCCTCTGCATAAAGGAGGAAATTTGGGGTCAAGAAAGTCGTAGCATGTTCAAAATTTTGGAGTAGGGCTTTCAGTGAAGTTAACTATTATGCCAATTGCACTGTGTAGCAGGCCATCATTTGAGGGGGAGAGAAGAAGGAAGTAAAATGAGTAATCAACATTCATAATACAAATTAAATTAAAGTGATCAAATATAACTTCTAGTAGATTATTAAATTCTGAAAGCACATCTCTAAAACTTTTGAACAAAATGAAGTATAACACAATTGTTGAATTCTCATTTACTTCCGTAGATTATTAGTATTAAATACCCTTATGAAGGAAAGAAGGATTAATAAACGTAGAATGTTTTTCCTGTAGTAATAAAAAAGTATAAGTCGTCTTTCTTTCATCAAGCTCTTTTCAAAACTTCTTCAAAGAAATTTAAAATGAGCAACTAAGGCAAAATTTAATTATACCATGCAATTTTCTAAAGGATACTCCTTTTTGTTCTCTATTATAAACTCTAACTCCAGTTCCTAGAAGCAGCTATAATGTATGTCAATGTAAGACACATTCAAACCTGTAGTGAACTTTTTGTGAGTTTATTTGAGGCAAGCTGATGACAATTGCCAGGAAGCAAAATCTCAACAGAATGAGGAATGCTCCAGAGAATGGCAACTTAGCACCTTATTTTATATTTTACAGTCAAAAGAGGATGTGTAAGGGGGTCACATGAAATCCACTGGTGATAAGAGGGAGGCAGGAGAAAGCAAAGCGGGGTGGGGGGCCAACTGGGATTGGATACAAAGTAAAATGATAGGCACTTTTACACAGATGAGAACAGGATAGTTTACAGGCAATTAACATGCAACAGTGACAGCGAGGGGGCTTGTGGTCTCCCCCAGGTGCGGTGTCCATGCTCTGAGGGGTCTGGAGAAAGGAAATTGGATGTTCCAAAGGTATGCTATCACAGATGCAAAGAGACAACAGACTGGCTCAGTTGAGGCAAAGTTGGACCTTTGTTAGGAAAAAAATACCAGCCTAGGACTTGTCTACCCACCAGGAACTGCTTTTAGTTAGAAAGTTTTAACTTTTCTGAGTTTGTAGGGCTGCCACACAGGCCTCCCTTGAGCTTGTTAGGTTGCGCACGTGGCCCCTTTTCTTCCACACTTATTATTACCAATTCCCTGTGAAATCATTGGAGAGGAAAAAAAATTACACAGTTGAGGCCTTCCAACCAAATGTTCCCACAGAAGAGAATTCCTGGAATAATGTAGAAAGTCCTGCTTTCTCCTTTGAAACCCTCAGGAAATGAAAAAGAACATTGGCAATAAGAAAGCATGTCACATTTAAAAGGGCAAGGGGAAGATATGTGGGTGAACAATCTGAAAACAGGAAAAGACTCTCAAATGGGGACTGTGCTAACGTTTACCTGCTTCTAGAGAGAACTGACCTTTTCCTCTCCGTACACTTTGCTGAGTTAATTAAGCTGCTGTTTTGTGGGCATCCTATAATTACTGCCAGTTAATGCTGCCAGAGACCCGACAGGTTACACGGATCCAACCTCTATATTTACAAATGAGAAAATGAGGATCTGAAGGGGAGAGGCGACCTGCCCAAGGTCACACAACTGGTTAATAGCAGAGGGAAGAAGATGCTCCCAGTCTGCCGACTTCTGTCACCTCAATAAACTGCAAAATAAACTTACTGGGAGGGGAATCACTTCAGAATGCCAGCAATGCCAGCAAAGCCGCCGGTCTCTTGGAAAGCTAGCTGTCTCTGCTGGAAGAGTCTGAAGGGAACTATTGCTCTCCATGCGATTCTCAAGGCTCTTTCAGCATGCAACAGCCTCCCTAAAAACAAGGCTGACACAGCAGAACCGCTCATTGAAGAGCCGGAGAAAGGGCAGCAACCTAGAGGCTTTTAGCAAATTATCCCAGTGGTTCTGTTTTCTGGCCAAAGGAAGTATGCCATTGGAATTGCAACGACTTCACTGAAAATAAGAAATATTGACTATGCCAAAACTGTACATGGAAATGCTTAGAATGAACTTGACAAAACACCACCTATGTATTGAGTTCTCAGTATTTGAAAACCACCCTACTTAGGGCTTGTAAGAGAACAGAGACAAAGGAACTTGGAGGTAGGGACTTCCTATGGAGATGAGCAGAAAGACAAGAAAACCTCAATAACGATGTAGTCTTTCAGTTAAGGATTCAAAACATTGTATGAGGAAAATCCCCCTTTAAGAAGTGCTCCATCAATATTACAGTGATTTCTTTGGAATACTTCAAAACTAAAAAGCATAACATAACTGTTTTTTTTTTTACTTCTACTATTATTGCTACTTTTATTCAAATGACAAGTACTTTGTCTTCTTTGAATTAATTATTAGTGTACTAGTCTTTGAAAACTGAGAATACTTCTTCCTTCTCCTTGCCCTTGAATTGAACCAAAAACAATGAAGCGGGTGAGAAGAAAATGGACCAGATACGACAGTGATTTGAATCAATCCAACATAATTTTTTCAACAGCCATTCTATAAACAGATGCTGGCAGCTGTCCCTGGCCTTCAGGTAGGGAGGAAAATAGACAAGAAAACAAACCACAAGGCAACGTAGGAAGTGCTGTAATAGAAGTATGTATGAGGCACACTGGGGTCCTGGCTAATAAAGCAACTTATGCTTTATTAGGGAACAAAAGGCTAAGGAGGGAGTCAAGGAAATTTAGAGAGCAAATAACAATGAACTAAGCTTTCCAGAAAGAGGGCCCAGATGAGCAAGGAGGGATGGTGTCCCAGGCAGAGGACCCAGGACATAGAATGACACAGAGGGTGAAGGGCAAGTGTTTTGAGGGAATGGCAGCGGGGCTGGTGGAGCCCGATGCAAAATGTCACGGAGAAGAGGCTGGGGTCTCTAACCAGAGAGGCAGCCACTCAGTGAAGGCTGACTTAGGGCCTGCTGAGAAGTTTAGACTTGTAGCTGTGGGCAGTGGGAAACCATTAGAGACTTTTTTTTTAATTTTTACCATTTTAAAATGTACAATTTAATCTTAGTTAGTGCACCATCTAGCCATTCCCACTTTCTATTTCCAGAACTTTTTTATCAACCCCAAAGAAAACCCTGTCCCCATTAAGCAATCATTTCCCATTCCTCCCTCCTTGTTTTCAGTCCCTAAGGATTGGCCTATTCTGGATATTTCCATAAACGGTATCTTACACTATATTGCCTTTTGTTCTGGCTTCTTTCATTCAGTATAATGTTTTCAAAGTTCATCCATGTTGCAGCATGAATCAGCATATCATTCCTTGTTATGGCTGAATAAAATTTCATTACATAGGTCTAGCACATTGGGTTTATCCATTCATCTGTTGGTGGACATTTGGGTTGCATCCACCTTTTGGCTAATGTGAATACTGCTGCTATGAACATTCATGTAGATATTGTCGAGTTTCTGTTTTTAATTCTCCTGGGTATATTCCTAGGGATGGAATTGCTGGATCATTTGGTAATTCTTTATTTAACGTATTGAGGAAATCACCAGATAGATTTGTAATAAAAGGAAAGACACCACTATATTTTAGAAAGAAAAATATACCTAATAGATATTTAAGGAAACAAGGTCCCATAGAGATGGTACCCCAAAGAACCACCAAATAGTTGCTTATTTGCTTCTTTCTGCTTTCTTTTCTTTCCTGTCTGCTCCCTTGGGTTTTTTTTTTCCTTTTGTCTTTTTTTTTTTCTTTTTGAACCTTCAAATTGGCATGCAATCTGGTGGCCCAAATATATGTCCACCCACATACCTTGTGGCTCTACACCATCTTCTGAGGCTTCTGTGCTAAAACCCTGCTTCCTCAGCCCATCTGCAGCAATTCAGACTGTTCTCACTCTGATATTCCTGCTCTAAAGAGGCATCAAACTTTAATAAACAGGACTCTGGTTTCAAATGAGAGGCCCACGTGGAGCACAGCAATTGCACGTGGAAAGGTGAGGTTGCCCTGGATTGGTCTGACATGAAGAGGCCTGCTGAGATATCGGGGGTTCATCTCAGTGCCCTCTCCCTCCACCCCCCTCCTCCAAACACACAATCACACACTGCTGCACAAACACTTTCTCAGGGGGCCTCCCAGGTTTTTAATGTCGAAAGCAAACAATTCTCTGCAGAAATTTCAAATATTGTTCAAGTCCAGTACAGACGCAAGTAAAGCATCTTTTCTTCTAACTAGAGTCGGTTAGTTTCTCAAACATTGACTATGTGCCTCTGTCCACACATCAGGACACCAGCAACAGCAAAGAGCGATTTGCTAATTTTCTTTCTCAAAGTTGGTACAGTCAGAGGTGCACTTGGCAGTTGTAATAATGGCGGCTCAGTTACCAATCACAGGATGGGAATGAAACGCGGCCTTGTCACTGTTTTTTTCTACAAAAAATTAAAACAAGTCATATCGTAGGGTAAACAGATTTCTATAAACTGGCTTGGGGGTGAGGTGGAGGGGGCAAGGCATGTTCAGAATAATGATCTCTGTGAAGCTGTCTCTGGAGCGCCCTGCACTCCATGCGTGAGGGGGTGGGAGGGGCGTAAGAGGGGACTCGAGGCTGTGCGGCTGGGAAGCATAGAAACGCCCAGCTCACCAAACCAGTGTGTATTAAATCTACAGTAACTGCACGATCAAATCTTAGAGGATGCTGATAGCTCTGAAAATGCACAATTTGTACACTTTACATTGCATTTAAATGTAAAAGTACAACTATAAATAAGCCTCCTTAGAAACAACCATGCAGTCTCTGAGTCACTAGAGATTGAAGAGTCGTAAAAGTAAAGCGCAGGGCTTCCAGGGAACTTCCACGTGCCCACGAAGGGTAGGAGACTATGCCACCCTAAAAATAGGCCTCTTTGACATAGGGATTGTTGTCAGTTGAAGGCAATTGAGAAGTAAATACAAAAAGCTCTGCGCCACACTCCTAGTTGGCTAAAAGCAGGACATAAATTTATAAAGGTTCTCCACCTCCCCTCTTTAGTTTTCCCCATATATTTGTCTTCCCACAATTTGCCAGCCTTAGAAACTGAAAGACCTTTTCCTTTGTCTCGCTATTTCTCTAAAAACGTATTGTTCTTCTGTTCCGATGCTATGCAAGCCCAAGCTTTAACCACCTCTTTGAGTTACTCATCTCCGAATGCTCCCGCGTACATGGTTTTGTTTTTCTCTTGTTCAACTATCTTTTGTCAGACTAATGTATAGGGTCCCAGCCAGGGAACCTAGGAGTATAGAGGGAAAGAGATGTTTTTTCTCCCCTGTGTCAGGTCAAGATGGGGAGAGAGAGCGTAGTAAATCTGGAACCGCCCGGAGAAAATCTGGGGGCTCCACTCAGTCCTGTTTGGCAGGCGGGACGGGACCACCACGTGGGCTTCCCTGCCGTGGCAGGCACCAGGGTCCTATACGCAACAACGGTGCTTCCTTAGCTAACAGAAACCAGACCTGTTCAGGTGTCAGGTAGCCAAGTGCTTCCTGGGGAGGGCAGGGCCCTTCCCCCGCAGCAGGGGAGAGGCTTGACTGGTCTGCAGGAGTTAGGATGATTCCATTCCACTTGTCAGGGACTGGTTTAGCAATGGTCATGTAACATAATTCTGACCAATGAGACCTGTGGGACATCTGCAGGGAGGCATCTAGAAAATTAACATTTATCGTAAAACAAGGTCCAAGAAAGGGGCGTGGCCCCTCTGCCTTTCCTAGCCTTCCAGCTGTTGCTGTGTAGGCAGTGATTCACCGCACTGCTATGAGTAGAAAGAGACAAGCCTGAAGGCAAATCTTCCGTGTTAGGACTAGGAAACCCGACAGCCCTGAATGTTTAATCCGCCCAGGTACAGGCCTCCTCCAAACTTCTTGTTATGGGAGATGACAGACACATTTTCCTTGTAGATTAAGCCATTTTTATTTGGGTTTTCTGTTATTTGGCACTAAGTAAAAGATCCTTAACTGGTAAACTTAGTTACATGACTGGATAAATGTTTATCAAACACTTTTATTAATTGCATCTAAAAAAATTAGGCCTACAACTCAAATTATGATGTTTCATACCTAATCAGAAATGCTGCTGTACCTGACCTTTCCAGAAATAACAACTCCAGAAAGCTACATGTACAGAACACTTGGTTGTGGGGTGGGAAGGTTATAATGACATGTCTGCCATTATAACCTGCAAATAGACTAGCAGAGTGCTAAAACAAAAACTCTGTGATAATTGAGAAATAAACACATGCTGTAAAAGAACACCCCTGCCACAAATGGGCCCCAGGTTTTCCAAAATGAAAACCTGGGGCCTATTAGTAAGAAGCATTCGATTTTTCCCTGTGGCGTAATCAAAATGTTACTGCAAAATCATCTGTATCCGTGGTTGAAAGACTAGGGAACACTCTGTTTAATGCCTTTCAAGGGCTCGAAGACATAATTCCAACAACTCTGTCACATTTGGAGGGCATACAAGACCGTGACCTTTTATGATTTCTCCTATCATTTAAAATTTTTTTCCAAAATCAGATGTGTTGGGATCAGAAGACTAACTTACTAGTTATTTATAGAGCTCTCAATTTTCCAAATCAACCTGGGTATGACTTTGGCCTCAGAAGCACACATGCTGACAATACCCATCAGCTACCCTTACAGCTCCCACCCACCCCCCCACAAAATAAACGATCTGGATAAAGTCCCCATCCACGCTGCCAGTCTGATTGCTGTCCCTAAGCCTCTTCTGTACAAGAGTACAGGGCCACCCCTGTCCAAGTGATAGACTCTGTTTTAGAAATTAAAACTAACTTGAGATTACACTGATAACATCCCCTCCTACACAGGCATTCTGACAATATGCTTTCAGAAAGAAAAGGGTGGGGGTTAGAGCTGGCACACTGGAAATTCCATGTATTTGACAGGAGTTTGTAGAGCACGTGAAACTTTCAAGGGCGTCACAGTAAAAAAAAAACAAAAAACAAAAGAAACCCTGGGTAAGGATCAGGCTGAACATTCTTTCTACTATATGAATTTTGATTCTACATGTGTTTACCCATTTTCCTCCTACCAATTTGACTTTCTCTCAGAAAGAAAAAGTAACCCTTGAGGAAAAAAAGGAAAGAAATACAATATGATTTGGTGCTTCTTTGGTGGACATCTTCTGGCTGGATTTTACCTTTTCCTGCTGAATAGTAAACAGTTTCCTTGTGTCTTTGCACCTAAACAAAAAGACAGCATTTTGCAGAAACATGTATGTTAGTAGTTATTGTTTTTCCTGTCACACTTTAGTTCAGCTTATCTTTTATTTTCTAGTGCTTGTTAGTTTTAAGTTCCTTTGATCAATGCCCCCACTGACTGAACACCAAATGGAAGTTTCCCTACAATATGTTAGTCTCGAAGGATTAAATCACCTGGGATGGGTGATTCTTAAATATCAATGACATAAAACAAATACTGAGCTCCAATTTGGCCTGCACTCAGTTATTCCCATTGGCCATTCTATTTTTGGTTTCTTCCCCCCTACAGTTTATTTTTTCTTCTATGTCAAATTGTCACTCTGATGATCTGTTTCATGTTTCAATCATGTAACAGGTGATCTGTGGAGTACTATTTAACAGGCTGCACATACTTAAAATTCCATGACGACTATACACATTATGAAAAGCAGCTTTCGAAATTGTGAGAACTTAAGAAATGGCATTCAAACTCAAATTAAACAAGAACCCTCTGCCACGGACTCCAACCTCCTTCCTCCCTTTCTCGCTGCTCTGGGTGTGCTTTGGGGAAGCACAACCCCACGGGATAAGGAGAACTGAGCACCCATGTTTTTCACCAAGCAGCCTCTTATCTTCAAAAGCGTTTCTTTTCCAACACTCAGTAGTAACATTTGTTGGCTCATTGTCGGAGTGACGCAAATGCTCATGTCCCCTACACCAAATAAAAATTCCTTAAAATGTAGCCCAAAGAGATCTGAGCCCAGTATAGCTTCCCACACCCCATTCTCCCTACCCTGCCCCTTCTGCTGTTATAGACCCTAAGTCTACAAATTCGTGCTTATTGGCAAGGCAGATGGAAGCATTGGCATCAGTTTGCAGTGCAGCGACCTGTTGAAAAGGAACAATTAAGCCTTCTGGAATTATCTAAACACTTGTGTTTCTGGAACCTCTTCCCTGTCTATCTGCATAGCATCAAATAACTTGGAGAACCAAAAGGGAGTATATTACATACTTTAGCTCCTTAGAGGAGCAATGAGCTGATTGATTTTTTTACCGATGAACAAAATATTAAAAAGTCTAAACACTAGGGGACATCCAGCAAATTATAAAAAGTAATTCAGTGTGCCCTCAGTCATTCAAATAATGGGAGCTAAAACTCAGTTTGCTCTGTTCCCCTTTTTTCACTTGCTAACGAATTCCCTGAGGGGTGTCCCCATGACACCATTGTTTGGTCTGCAATCAGCTTATCTGGCTGAGTTACAAGAAAGATGGAGAGCAGCGTGTAGTTTCCCCTTCTCTGCAGCAAACAAAGGCTGTCAGCTTCCTGCCGGCTCTCTCCTGCTCCAAGTCCAGTTACTTCCTTTTAGTTAAAACTTGCAATAAAACAGATTAATCACTGCAATCACTTTTCACCACAGGGAAGCACTATAAGAGAGCAGATAAAAATAAACTGTCATGAATTTTACCAGGTTTTGAAGATAAAGTCCATTTTCTATTTACAAATCCCTTTATTTTGATAACAATCTTTACAACCAGTGGTGCACAGCTTTAGACAATATCAATGGTGTGGTGTTTCTTTTTTTTAAAGTAACTGTAGAAAAAACAATTTTTTTATCTTAAAGCAAGTCCACGTGGTTAAAATGATCTTATCGGAACTGCCTCCAAAATATTGAACTGATGTTCTCCTCCAAAATAGGCGTATTTGCTGTTTGTATTATTTGCCAGCCCTCCAGTTTGGTTGTCTTCAGTGATTTCCTTTCATTTCACCAGTTCTTTTACAAGGGGGTGAGAATTGAGGATGACCAGATCTGATTAGTTTTATTCTTTTTAACCAGCAAAAAATACAAGAAAAACAGGCCCAGACAGTCACACAATTGAAGGACAGTGGAATCTCCCTGAAAGAAAGGTGGGCACAGAAGGGTGGGCACAGGGAATAAGGAGGCAGCCCATCTGTGGTCACGGCTTGCTTGGTAGAGTCCCAGATCAGTAATCTGGGGCATACCGCAGGTGTACTCAAAGATGAAGAAGAGTTCATTCGTAGTAACTGTTGGGAAAACTCTGCGACCAGCCTACATGCCTTCAGTGTTCCCAGGCCTCATGGTCTCCCACTTGGCATTGACATTGGGAGGCTCGGTAACTCCCTCAATGAAATGTAAAGTCCAGATGCTCCCTAGCATAAGCTTATCTTCTATGGCAATCAAGAGCACTTGCAATTATGAGCAGTCTGCCTGATGGGGGTTGAGAGCTCTTTTTGAGCTTTAAAGAAGAAAAATCAGTAGCTAAGGAAAAAAAAACCCACAGCAACTTGAGTATATAATTGGATGTGAACTTTCTATGACATAGCAAAAATTCTTCTTTCTTGCCGCTCAAGACCATTGCTAAATGTTATCCATGGAACACGGTGGATACAAATGTCCTTTCTTCTGGCAATTTTGATTACAAACCACTTAAAGCACAATCTAGCTTTGTCTTTATAAATTACTTTTAAAAGACAATTCTTGTATTCAGATGGACAACATGGAAGCAAGTATCTATTTTGGAGGTCAGAATGGCAAGTAAGAATTTCATTTCTGTTCAACATAACCTTCAGGAGGGTAGCAATAGAATGTGTTGAAACACAGTATCCCACTCAGGTGTGGTGAGCCTCAAAGCACTATGGGACACAACTACAAATCCACTCATCAAGAGCTGTGGAGTAGGAACTGGCAGTTGTTTAACTGAAAAGGGTTCATTTAATCCTGTGTCTAATGGCAGAAATGATACGGACATAAAATGCATCTTCTTCTCTGCCCTGTGCAAGATAAGTGTGTGTGAAGTAATAGTGCCCTGGGAAACCCACTATAAAGTTTACCATGGTAGGAAAAATCACTCCTTCCTCCACTCAGATGAGAAACTTGACTCTTCCAATGAGCAGTGACAGGAGTCTTCAGAGTGGAGTGTGTACATGGCGGGGGGTGGGGGGGATACACAAGCAGCCCTTTGGAATGTGGGGTGAAATAGTTGAACTTTCGCTGATTTCTATTTATAATCACATCCCTTCAACATTTGTTTTTGTGTGTTTTATGACATCTATGTTAGCACGGTCCATGCACATGATTTAAAAATGATTACATATAAATTATATAAGGTGATGCTCAAAATAATTTTGGAGACCACTTGCCTCAATAAGTACAGAGAAAAAGGAAGTCTTAAAGATATCCCCAGCACCCTCAAAACTGAAGAACCCTTCTGCCAGCAGCATCTTGTGGTCCAAGAGAAGGTCAGAGAACAGTAGGTGAGCTAAGGGGTCAGAAAGGAGAAACAGTGCTAGCCTCTCAGCTTTCCTAGATAATCTGCTCTTGGAAGATAATTATTCCAACACAAATGATACCCTGGTCTACAAATGTGCTGAAGAAAATCATCAATCTATTTCTGTGTCAGGTAGAACTTGGTGGGTCTTGTACAGACTATTAATTTCATGGAAAACAAGCAACAGGGGAAACAGATAAATCATTAGCAGAGTGAAGAGCAGACCCAATGAATTGCTACCAATCCCTGCTTTCCTTTTCTTGCAGAGAGCAAAATGACAAAGTATTTATGTCCTACTGTCTTTGATATCTCTGTTTATCTCATTAGAGAAGAAATGCTTGTGAAACTACAAGGACATGTTTTATTTCAAGTTTCAAGAATTCAATCCCAAATGATTGAAACAAGGTAACTTTTGGCACAAAGAATTGTAATCTTCATATTTTTTAAATTCTATCATTTCAAATTTCATCAAAACAAAACACTACAGTATTAACTTTCCTTTTGTTTATTGCAGGCAATATATAATATTAAATTTGATTTACATAAACAGGATACATATATTTGAAAAGTAATGTTGTTTTAATGAAAATTTTTAATTAAAAAATTTTAATAAGTTAAGGCTAGCAAAAACAGTTGGAACTTTTGAAATAATTGCAATCACAAATTCCTATTTTAAATTAATTTCTCCAAAGTTCTACATAATGTATTCACTAGTCTCATCAATGTTTATTTACTAAAGTCAGTGTTTTAAGTAACTGAAAGAAGCATTATGAGTCTCTTTCCATCTGTCCTCTCATTTTACTATTTATCCAGTAGTTTAAACATAAGAATTACACTTGGAACCGAATGGCTAAGTGTCCCCCAAAGGGCACAGTGCTCCACCATTTTGCACTCTATTTCCTGTCATTCACTTACCAATTCCAGCAGCCTTCCTATTAAGTGCTTGTCCCATAACCTACAAGAGCAGTTACTGTGCCGTCCACTAGAAAACAACTCCACTACTAATATAGACTCTATGAGGGCAGGCATTTTTTTATCCATTTTGTTCACTCCTGTATCTTCTACGCCTAGAACAATTCCTGATACACAATATATATTTGTTGAGTAAGTAAACAGGGTGAATGAATGAATGAATGAATAAAACAAATGTTATCTGTTCCATTGTACAGATCAACTAAGACTCAGGAATTTTGTAAAGGAAGCAGCGGTAGGACCATAATTTAATGGTGAGCCAACCTCCAGGATAGGGAGAGGAGGTAGAATAAAGAACCTATCTTTAGGTCACCTCCTCTCATGTCCTGGGCTCCTTATACAATCCATGCCGCCTTCCTACCTTTCTGACTTTCTGTAACTTTTACATATAAAAGCTTCTTTCAAACCCCCTACAGGCCCTGAGGAGCCTGAGACTCCAATGCTTTCTGTCTGTTTTCTCAAGTTCCTACCAGTAGGCTCCCTCAACTTTTCTACCTTTTTATTGCTGAGTGGAGGATAACTTCATTTGCATACTTATCAGAGACAGTTCTTACTTTGACCAGCAAAGCTTTCTTAGCACCCAAAGTCAGTCTGGTAGCACAGTGTTCTAGTCTTGGTTCTTAATGGGTTTATCAGTAACTTCTCCTCCATTCTCATCGAAGGTCCTTGGGTTGAAGGTTCAATGTTGACCTTCAAGGGTCACTTTGGGCTAGAAGTGAACAAGAATCATAATGAAAGGCTAACAGAATTGGATGATCTTTCCCAACTACTTTCCCCATGAGATCAATCCTTTTCTGGCTCATGTGATTCCTCTTAAGTAGATTAAGACTCTAGAGTCTACACATTTCATTTCTAAACTTATCTCTCACTGTCCACATTGACTGTTTGTCTTCTACATCTCTCAAAAATACTTGCTTCCAGTCTCAGGAAATGCAATCAATTCCAATTGTGAGAATGTTTTCCATACTACCAACTCTTCAGCCCCCCCATTTTCCTCTGTAGCTTTCACCCACCTCCTTCCTGGCTTTGATCTCTAAGTCCAAATGAGGAAAGCAGACCTCTTTTTCTCTCAAAAGCTCATTGAGTATGCCAGGTGGTTCTTGTAGTCCTTTCCCAACCCTCCCCACACCTCCCATCTGAGTCTACTTTTTTTCCCATTTCCTATTATTAAAATTTGTAAATGTCAGGACTCATAAGCAGGGTAATTCAGAGAGGGAAGTGAGAACGGAACTTGGGACCCTAGTTATCCAACTTTTTAAATTAGATGTGCATGAATTTCTAGTTATATATGACTCATTTAAGATATTCATACCACAGCCACTAATGTCAGATGTCAAAACAAAGGTAATAATGTTTACCTAATACTAGTGCCAAAATCATCTGTTTGAGAAAGGAAAATCTCAGCAGCATTTTCCTTTCTCAAATTATTCGTAGAATTTTAAAGCTGTTCATTTTAGCCATTCACTTCACAGATGAAACTGCAACCCAGAAGACTTAGCTAACTAGCCCAAGGCAGGTTAGTAACAATGTTGCAAGTAGTTGAGGCATTTTTGGCCATCTTCCAAACAATAAGTTATGGTCCTATAAGGTACTCCTGTTGTCATTTTTTTCCAAACTCCTGTCTTAATAATGTCAGCTTATTAACTCCCCAGGAAGCTAAATTTACATTGTTATTATTACAATGATGATAGATTTCAAAACTAGAAAATTCCATAAAGAAGAGTCAGCCTTCCTAAGACTATGGACAAGAAACTGAAGGCCAAAGAGGCGTGGCCACCTGTTAGAGGCTCTGCTGCTAAATTGCAATGGAGCCTATGCCTTCTGATTATAACCTCAGATTTTGTAGTGTTCTGAACAAAGGATTAGCTAAATGCCATCAAC
Organism: Glossophaga mutica; assembly: GCA_039655065.1. NCBI lineage: Eukaryota > Metazoa > Chordata > Mammalia > Chiroptera > Phyllostomidae > Glossophaga > Glossophaga mutica. The sequence goes on from CM077308.1 coordinate 145,970,642, forward strand.
ATTATAAATCAGAGATTGTCTTAGTCTAAAACAATCATATCTAGAAAAATAGAATGTCTTTAAAGTATACAACTCCTGTCTTATGAAGTACTAGGCTAGATAACCATTTGTCAGAAAGATGGTAGACGAAGGGAATTTGAAAAATGGGCAGGAGGTTGGATTCCATGACCTCTAAAGTCCCTTCTGTCTCTAGAATTATTTGCTCCTGGACTGACCAGGAGCCAGCACCTCAGCTAGCCAGAGCACCTGCAGAGACAGGGAATGTGCCCCTGTCCCATAGAGGTCCCCCTCCTGTGCTTGGGTTGGACTCTGCCCTTCTATTACAGGCATTACCCTATATCCAATTTACATGCAATGAAATACTCTAGGCATAGAAAAAGTGTAAGGAAATGCAGCTCTGTCATTTCCAAAGACAGACTACACTGTTTAGCTTTCAAAATTGCCTTGCCTAAATGAGCATTCCATAACTGAGCCTCCAAATTCAGCTTTTACAGTTTGTTCATGTGCTATGCTACTATCAGAATTAATTGTGCAGCATCTTCCTGAGCAGAAATTAGATTTGGATGCAAGTTCGGAGAGGAAAGAAAAAGGTGCACTTCCCAAAGGCAGGTTACTGTGTATGATTCCCCCAAAAGCTCTGGAGTCCTTCCATGAACAGACAGGTTTCAGATGGCAGTCCCCAGCTGAGCTAGCCATAGGAAGGAGGAAGTTGACACATTTGAGAAATGAAGAGTATGCCAACAAGATTCTGAAGGCCAAAATATTATTAACCCCCTCTTTTCTAAGCAATTCCATTCCAAACTGGAATTCAACACAAGTTTGTTCATTCATCTTCCTGAATGGCTACTAAATACTAAGATGTACTGATTTTAGACTTTTTCTTTTTTTGATAGTTCAAGGGAAAGAAGGTTTACTTTTTTATCTCAAAAAATTATATTAAAGGTGGTGCTCTGAAAGTTAGAAAGGAGCTTCCTCAATAGGATTGTCACACTGAATATTTTTACATAAATGAGATTTTTTTAAAAATCAAACTATCTGGTCACATACATGGGGCCCAGGTGTTGCGTACATTTCAGAAGAGCAAACTGATGCTCTGCAACCCAGTGCTAAATTACAAAACAACCACCAAAACAGCCTTACAAGATTCTTAGTACAAAAGTAAAAGGAAGTGATTATGTAGAGAGTCCATGAGCAAATCCAAAAGCTCTGCTTTCAAGGGTTGGGGCAGGTTCTCCCCTCTCCTCACCCTGGTGTGCCTAGGCACTGAGGACGGTGTGCCGAGTCATCACCACGGCTGAAAAAAGGTAGATGTCCGATCTGCGTTCAGCTGCCGCCACCAAAGCACTGGTGGTATATTCGAGGTCTAATCCATAGGAACCCTGCACTTAGGAGGTTTGGAGAAAGGTTCCCAGGCCTTCTTAGCTCCCCATTAGCCTGCCAGCGACAGCATCAGTTCCGCCTGCTGCCAACATTAGCTCAACACAAGAAAAAGCCCCTTTCCCCCTCTTCCGAGTTGTGCGGCACTTTTCTTCCGAAGGTATTTCTAAAAGGAAAGCACAACTCGAGGAAAGGAGCCTACTGGGAACCCCATGGGCAGCAGCTTCAAGGAAATCGACACGGGCATTCCAAGTGAGGCAGGTGTACAAAGACAGGGAGGAGGAGAGGGAAAGAAGAGGGAAGCGCCGAGGCAAAGAAAGACTTGCGAGAAGCGGGGAAAGGAGAACAGGATGAGGAGATAAGAAGAGAGTCGTGGAAAGACGTGTGAGAGGGAAAATAAACGAGGATGGGGAAGAAAGAAAGGGAGAAGGATAAAGATGGGAGGCGGCTGGGAGGAATGAAAGAATGTGCCGGGGAGCGCAGCACGAGGACTCCGCGGGGAGGCGGCCGCGGGGACCGGCGCGCCCACAGGGAGCCGCGGGCTGCGCTCCACGCGCGCGGGCGTCCAGGACGCTGGGCGCGCCCGCCGCTCACCTTTCAGTATGAGGGTGTCGATGTCCCGGTCGATGCCCAGGAAGTAGCACTTCCTCCAGAGGCCCGAGTAGGTGGCGAAGAGCGGCCGGCCGCACTCGGCGTCCAGCCCGCCGAGCCCCAGCAGCGAGCGCCAGGACTCGGGGTCCGCGCGCCCGGGGCCGCCCGGGAGCAGCCGGCGCCCCAGGGGGGGCGAGTCCCGCAGCGGCAGGTGCGACAGCGGCATCAGGCGGTTCTTCTGGTCCGGCGGGTCGGCGCCGGTGCGGCTGCGCTCGCAGCTCTCCTTGTGGCGCCGGGGGTCGGTCTCGTACCAGTGGTCGGTGAAGATGGCCGTGACCAGCAGCCCCAGGGAGCAGAGGCTGAGGCCGAGGCTGAGCGCCGTGACGAGCGCCCGCGGCTCCATGGCTTCCCGCCCCGCCGCAGCCGCCGGTGGGATCGCGCGCCGCCGCCAGACACAATGCACTTGGCCTCGGCTCTCCTCCGCGCTCCCTCCTGCGTCCCCCCGCCGGCCCCCCACCTCCCTCCCGGGCCTCCCCGCCCCCGGCTGCCGGCCCCGCGGGCTCCCTCTTCCCCTTCCTCCTCTCTCCTTCCCACCGTCTCCTGCCCCCTCTCGGGGCCCCGTCTCCTCGCCCACCCCCGCGCGATCGCACTTTCCTGCCCTCCTCTTCCAGCCCCCGCGGCTCACTCTCCGCGCCCCCTGCGCGCTCACTCCGTTCCACCCTCTCCCCTCCTCCGGCGCTAACTGTCGGCCGGCTCTCCAGCGATCTCCCTTCCCTTTTTAATCCCTCCTCGCCGCCCTCACTTTTCTCTCTCTCATCCTCCTCTCTCCCCTTAACCCTGTCTCCACTTTCCCCTTACTTTTCTTCAGCTCTTCCACTCTCTTCCCCCCGCTCATTTGTCCCTGTTTCCCGGCTCCGTGTCCCTTTATGTCCCTTCCCTGGGCTGGGCTCAGTGCGTCTTTCCAGCTACCCCTGAGCTCACCGTCTCCGGTCCTCTGCCCTCCTACGACGTTAAAAGACATCCACCAACATCAGACTCAGTCTTGACACTTGTCCAACTCGATTTTGATCAGTGTTCCGTTTTGCGCCCAGAAGCAAATCCCATCAGGGCGGGCTTCGTGGTGGGATTTAACTCTTGGGAATCTGGGTCCGGAGCTGAAGACCCTTTCTCCGGCCCGTAGCAGCTGTCTGTCGCCTTCCTCTTTCCCTCTCACTTGACCATTGCAAGCTCTGAGCGTTCTCTCTGCTCCAGCCCCTCTTCTGAAAGAAAAGACACCGAGCGTCCCTGGAGCAATAGACCGATGGCTAGAGAGTTTCTCCCACTTCAATTCCGCCAGCTCAGAGATGGACTTCGTTTTCTTTGACCTTCTCCATCTCCTGCCAGAGTGACATCCTCCTGAAATTTCTAGAAGGGCATAGGATCAATAAACCCCTGCAACAGCACCTGCTCTGTGAGGTGATTATTGCCTTTGAATAAAGAAAGCCCTGGTAATAAATCAAAGTAATGATTTTTCTCCCGTGCAACTTTCTTGAATGGCCTGGGAAGGTCAACAACAAAGCAATGCCACGCACCAAAGTCAAGGTGGTAGCTCCGCTCTGTTCTTTTAGGGCACCCAGTAGTCACAGATGTTAATTCTGAGAATGGCAAGCAGATTCACATCTTCCAAAATGAGGAAGTGTTAGGACTCAGGTTACTGGAAGAGTTAATCCTTTATGTTGTGTATTCTTACAGCAGAGGTGCAATACCCTTGTGCCACTTAGTGCCCAGAGACAAAAAACCATGCTGCCTGAGCCAAGGGATGCCAATTCTTGTGTTCTTATGCCATGAAAAATTAATGATCAAGAGATTATGAGGCATTCATTAGATGCTAAATGTCATTACTCCACGATTTAATGGGCCTTATTAATTAGTGACCCACATCAATTGGTATTAATGTGATTTATATATTTCCTCTGGAATGACATCTGTAAAGGTGGTATAAGAATCTTGCTCGAATTTATTTTCATTGCTGTTTGTGCTCAGTGTCTTCAGAGGGTATATTTCCAATGAAGACTTATATCCCTCCCGAGCCATTCAGTTCACACATAGATCGCTTAAGCAAATCTTTCAGTCGTATTGGACCCCCATGCCCATTTCTGCTGATCTGACAATGTGAATTATTGCTTGGATTTTCTCACAGCTTCAGCAAGATCTATGGTGAGCTCCAGTCTAATTAAGGAAAAGAAAGAATTATAATTTTAGTGTTTCTCTCACCTACGAGCTTTCCCTAAAAAGGAAATGCTAAGCTCATCAAAGGAGTCTTATCTGGACTTACACAAAAATGATGGGATTTAGAAGCTTTCTTTTATTTATACTCTATTATATGTTTAAAAATCCTAGATCTTTATGGATATGCAGAGAGAGTACCTTTAACTGTGAGGTGACAGTGACAACTGAAATCCACTCAAGTTGTTATGTGCCCTTTTATTTTTTTTAATGCCTCTTGAGATAAAGTGATTACAAACCTTTAGTGAGTCTTTACTCCCTTTTCAAACATTGATGTTCTACAGGAAAAAAATGTTCCACCACATTTCAGAGTCACCTGATTGTCTCCACACACTAAACCTGTCCCCAGCTGGAGTAGACAGAAACAAACATCTTTTTCAGGCACATCCGAGGAACTTAAAAGGACATAATGTTCTGCTTCATTTTTCTAGCCAGAACCCTTGGATCGTCCCCTTTTTAGAAAATAGCATTATCCTCGAAGTTCAATATGTCTATGTTTAAGACCAGTCTCAGCATATAATCCAAAAGTTACTGTATGATGAATTACCCTTGACAGTGTTTCATTAAAAAATGTCACACATTACAAATATGGGCCAGCAGCATGTAATGAGCGCACTGCCTCTGCTGGTGCAGCAATAACACCGTCAGCAGGGATGTGACATATGATGCGTACCCAGGCTTGGCTACGGCAACTGCACATTGTTCCATCCGTGGTCCTAACATTTCTGCTCTGGGTATTTCCAACAACAAAATAGCACCCACTAACCCTCACTCCGATACGGGAGTGGGGAATACAAAGAGACATAAATAGTTCCCACCCTCAAGGTGCTCCCAGCCAAGTGGTGACAGACACATAGTCTGTCCTATGTGCTCTACTAGAAATAAGAACAAAGTGCTGTGGGATCATGGACAATGAAATAAACTGACTGCTTTGAGTAGTCAAGCGGCCGCTTAGAGATAGCAACTTTTGAGTTAATTATCAAAGGATGAATTAAACTTGACCAAGAGGCTTCAATCAGGCATAGTGTCATTACAGTCAGTGTCATTACAGTACAGGCATAGTGTCATTACATTTAACTTTTTGATTTACGTGACTACTTAGAAAATTTGGAGGCTGCAATAGTTTTGGACCACTGTAACCTAAGAACTGTTTCTACATTTTTTTAAATGATAAAGTCATCATGTTCGAATGCCTGACTACGAGCTAAATACTTGTAGACCAGTGGAAGCAGAAATCTAAGCCAGAACACAGTCACTGTCTGAGGACGTTTAGCCTGGCGGGGAGTCAGCGTGCTGTGAGATCAAATATCCAGCCGGAGCACTGTAGCGTGTCTCAGCTGTGGCTGTGCTGTGACCTCAGCACTTTCAGACTTAGCTGGTCCTTTACTTGTCTTAAATATCTCTTTGCTGTCTCCAGATCTGCTATCCCCAACGCATCCCTCGGAGAACAACAATGTCCTAAAATGGCAGGGATGGAGTCAGAGAATTTCTACCTGGCTGTCTCACTGTGTGATTGAACTCAGTATATCCAAAAGCAAACGCTTACATTCCCCTAGGGTTCAGCTGCCCCTCCCCACTTCTTTCTCTCTGTATTGACAAGTCATTCAAGTCACCTAGACTCAGTCTTTTAGAATTATCTATCACATTCACAAAGTCATGGGGATTTTCCCTTTGACATGTCTTTTATGACCAGTTTTTCCTCTACACTTCTGCCACTTGCTGTCACTATGCCTCTCTGACCTCACATCTGGATTATTACTACAGCTGCCTCCGTGGTCCCCACCACTCTAGGAGCAGCCCAGCCTGCCGTTAGCCTGTATACTCACTCTTGCCAAATGCATCTTCCTGAAGTGGCACTTTGATTCCGTAACCCCTCATCTTCCAACTCTCCTTTCTAGGCTAGAGAGAGTCATCTACCCTGTGACTCTAGAATCCTTCTTTGTTTCTGTCAGGATTCCCATAGCATTCTAACATCCCAAATGATGTGTTGGCCATGTTTAAATATTTAGAAAACAAAATGTTTCGCCTGCTCTAAACACATTGTCATAATACATAGGTGCTTTATGACATTCATTGTATTTCTCTTTATAGTCAGGAAGTTGGTAAATAAATGTTTCCCTATAAAAATGTTCAGAGAGAGAGAGAGAGATCTCCAATTACCACTGAGCCATGGCAATGATTTATTGACACACCTATGCTAAGCTAACCATGAATATTCTAACAGGCTTTTTCACCCTTTGCTCCAGTGCCAACACCAAAAGCAATATCCTTCTTTATTTCAAACATTTGGATTCCACAGAATTTACACAATGCAATTTAACCTAAACCATGCACTGGCTTTCATAAAGAGTGGGGATTTTTTTTCTTGGTAATTTTTTTAGCGTCTACTCTAAGGATATAGTCCATTATGTTATTGATCTACAATATGTCATGTCTGCAAATAATTGAGGTATCTTGTGTTAAAGTCATGATTCTAAATTGTTTTTCTAAAACAATTCTGTTTCAATTCAACAACCTATATCGAGCACCTCCAACGTAAGTTACTGTGCTAGGCCCCACTGGATTACGCAAAGATGAAGGAAGCGTGGCCAGTGCCCACAGGAGCTGCAGGTTAGTGGAGGAGGAAGATAGACATGCGAGAGGCTAGAAGGGGGATTCTAGCACACCTGGGAGGAGTCCTGTCACAGAGGTATAAACAAAATGCAACAGGAAAACCTAGGACAGAGAGGTTACTATCCATTTGGGGAAAATGCGTATAAGCCAAGCAGATTAGATGTCATTTCCATTAGGCCTTGGAGGAAGAGGGGTATTTTCTGTATGTGTGTCAACCTAGTCCAAGGCAAAGCCAAAGTAACTTTTAGAAGTAGCACCTACCATGGTGCTCTTCTCTACCCCACACGCAGTAAGTCGTCTTGGCAGTGCCATTTTGTCACTAGCTGGAAGCCTGGAACCATAAAATACCACAAACTCCCAGAAATAGACAGTGCCTGATAAGTTTCTCATTCCACTGACACACTGCAGAATGTCACCATTCTTTTACACATTCCCGTTTCCTTTTTAGAGACTTTAAGCACATATGGTGAAGAAAAAAAGTTCAAAGAAACCCATAACCATATTAAGTCCCACTTCGTATGTGATGTTTCAGCAGATGGCGGCTTACTAATTGTCATACCTAACTGTACTCCCACCTTGTCTGTGGGTGTGGGCACCGGGTTCTGAAGCTGGGGCCCAGTTCAGCTCCTGCAGGCTGTGTGTGACCACCGAGGCAGAACTGGATATAACTGAGATGCCCAGGCTCTCCAACTCAGTGGCCCGTGATGCTTCCCATGTGAACAAAAAAGCCAGTGTTCCAGGTGTGTGTCCCATTTCTTATCCTCAAACCTCATCTCCCAACCGTGTCTGCTCCAAGGCACCAGGACCTGGGGACCACCCACGGGTGCTGGCGTCAGACCACCTGTAAATTCCAGACCCAGTGCTTCCTTCCTGCTCTCTCTTAGCCAGTTACCTGACCTCTTCAAATCGCCTAGCTTCTGAGAAACAGGGATATTAACATCTACTGCACAGGAATGAAGACCCCCCGATTATCACACAATAAATATGTTTCCTCCCTCTCCCACCACTGCTCCCTTCCCCTCCCTGTTCCATCCATGTAAACACGCTTTAGAGAACCCATAGCCTAATTGTATAATTTAGTGTCATAAATACAAATGGCTCAATAAGTTATTAAAAACATAATTTTTCGTATTACTTATTATTTCTATTATTCATGTAGGAGAGGCAATCCACTATTTTCGCTTGTTTGGTTAACATTTCTAGAGACCCTATGGGCCAGGGAGAGAGTATTCCAGGCAAAGGAAACACCAGGTGCAAAGGTCCTGAGGCATGAAAGCTTCGTACCACTGAGGAAGTGAAGCGAGGCCACTGTAGGTAAAGTAGAGAAGGGGACAGCATGTAGCATGTGATTCAGTTGCAGAGTTAGCCAATGGTCAGATCATACACAGTCTTGAAGATCTCCTGTGGAGTTTGGACTTTGGTCAAAAGAAAATATCTGAAGAGTTGTTTTTTTTTTTAAACTGCTTTTAGAACTGCTTTTATTTTATTTTATTTTAAGATTTTTTATTTATTTATCTTTAGAGGGGAAGGGTAGGAGAGAGGGAGAGAAATATCAATGTATGGTTGCCTCTTATGTGTCCCATGCTGGGAACTGGCCCGCAACCCAGGCATGTGCCCTGACTGGGAATCGAACCGCAATCCTTTGATTCGCAGGCCCGCACTCAATCCACTGAGCTACACCAGCCAGGGCAATATCTGAAGAGTTTTAAGCAGGGGAGGGGAATGGGTTGATTCATGTATTGCATGTTGCTCAGAAGACTATGTGACAAATGAATTGAGGCTGGGGGTGGAAAGCAGGAAAACCAGTCAGGAGGCTATTGTAATAGTCCAGAAAGGGGTATCAGTCAGTTAGACTAAAGAGCCCGAAGCAGAAACAGACAAGTGGGTAGAGAAGGAAGTCACAGAATTACTGTGAATCCACATCAGGGAAAGGAGAACTCATGACCATGCCTACACTTCTGGCCTGAGTGTTTGAATGGCAGTATCCAGCACTGAGATGTAGAACACACCAGAGGAGAAGTAAAAAACAAAAATCTTTTTTGGATTTAAGTGTGAGATGCCAATTAGAAATCACAATTAGATTTATGAAACTGAAAGTAAAGAAAGCAGTCTGGAACGAGGATTTAGGTTTTAGGGATGTCAGCATATACGTGTTTTACATATGTTGACATTGAAATTCACGGGACTAAATTAGGGGAACGTGTAGCTAGAAAAACGAAGAGGTTTGGGGCACTCAAGCTCTTAGAACTCCCCCAAAAGAAAGTGAGGTGCCACAGAAGAGACTGGGACAGAGGGTAGGAGGAAAACCAAGAAAATGCGTGCACCCAAAGCTGAGACAGAGGAGTCTAATGATATGCCACAATGACATGGACACAGGACAGTGTGGCCTCTGGGAGGTGGAGTCAATGAGAGTTTGGTTCAGATTCTAGTGTGACTTCTTTGTGTGTCAGGAGAAGGATTGACTTAGTGTCTCCAAGCCTCTCTTTCTTCATCTGCAATGTGGGGATAAAAGTAATAATATCCTTCTTAGGGTTGCTGTGAGAATCAAACATTGTGAATATAGAGCACTTAACAACAGAGTGGATGTGAAGGCTGACATATAAGTGCTCCATATATAAATGGCAGCTGTTGCCATTGCTGTTATTTATCATTGCCAACAATATCTGATGACTGCTCACATTTATAAGCCATGATCTTTGGTGCAGTACAGAACTTTATTCTCCCAAGAATTGCTTCCTAATGAAAAGCATGGAAGCCTACCATAAGGCCCCTAAAAACATAAATTGTCTGTAGTATTGGTGGAATGGTAGGCATTCAAAAGTATGAGAAACCATTATGCTCCATCAATAGGCTGTTCTGTTACAAGCCCGTAAAAGGGGTTTAACACTGCTTTGTGAATAGCCGAAATAAGCTGTCAGAATACAATAAGGTATCTCCATTTCTCAGAGATTTTAAATGGACTAGATAGAAAATCCTCTGCAGGAAATGATTGCTTGTAGCCACTACATTTTAGAGGTAAAAATGATGTTAGGGGAATTTAGGGGGTGCCTGGACCTTTTCTTCCCCATGCAAGGGTCTGGGGAAGGCCTGAGAATACAAGGCGACATAAAACCAGCTATGGATAGCATCTGGATTACAGAAGAGATAACCTCTCTCTTAGAAGGGTGGGGAGGAAAGGGTAAAGACTCAGGAAAGACCCAAGACTCAGCCAAGATGCAGCTACTAGAAGCCAGAAGGTAGCTCTCCGCAAATGAGGAGAAATCCAAACTTTGCCCAAATAAGCTAGGTCAGCATTTCAGATTTATGTTGTCAAGACCAGGAGACAAAGATTGAGTCAGATGCCCCCAAAGACTGAGTCAGATGAATTCAACACAGGTGTCCCACCTGAGAGCAAGGCCCCCACCTTGGACAACTCTGTTTCTATCTTCAATTCTTGACTTGGATAAACCTCTTGAAAAATTACTTGAGTACAGGTAATCATTCGCAAGCACATGAATAGCTATTATGAATCAGATAGTCTGAAGAATACATAACAATGTTCTCTACAGCTCTCGGCATGCCAGCATTCAGCAGGCACTGTGGAGGGTGATGATCATCTGAAGCGCACCGTGCCCGGAGAACCGCCCTGTTTTTTTGGAAGGAGTATCCAGTTTGGCAGGCTTTGGCACGCACCTTCCCACAGCCGCACCTGAGCCCCTGTAATGAATGGGTGCCACATGGCATTGACGGTCACTCAAGTGGAGAAGTAAATGAAAGCTTGAGGACAAATTAACATCTCACCTCCGACTGCTGGTAAGGAGAGGTAGGACCTTGTCAGGGTCAGATTTATGAGGCTAATTAAAAAAGAGAGGGAGAGGAAATGCACCAATGGCCAAAAAGGAATCCAAGTAGATGGCTTTGATGTATGAGTTCCATCTGCCTAATTTATCTGGTGTCTGCAATCCGTATGTGATCAAGAGCCCTAGACTCTGTGAGTGGCAAGTCAGGGAGGGGGTTGGCAGTGGGGGAGATGTCTCTTAGTGTTTTCCAACCAGGTCACCATGTGCCCTTCCGAATCCCGCTGAAACAAAAGCACACACAAAAAGGGGATTTTCTCCTAAGGATGATTCTGTTTAGCCAAAAGAAATCCCCAAAGGTTTTAAACATTGAAGTTGAATCCTAATTTCAAGAAGTTACTGTCTGGATATTTGGGGAAATTTTTAGTTTCTCATTTTCCTTCTCTAAAAGCTGTCTGACTGTTTTTGTCCTGAATTTGGTGGCATCGTTTTAATTACTTGCTTTCTCCATTCTCACTCAGCAGTTTACTCTTTTCCCTGCCATATCAATCACTTTTGCCAGAAGATCCAGTTTTGTTTTGTTTTGTTTTGTTTTGTGCCAATAACATAATAACTGGAAACTGCTCTCACAGCAGTATTGTTAACAGGGTTTATGGAGTACCCATTTAAATATTATATTTGTAGCAATGGCAGAAAACTCACTATGGAATCCTAAAAGGGGAGAGTCAACCCAGAATACAGCCAGGATCAGGACTAAGACTGTCTGAGGTTCCTGGGACAGAAAAGGAAGTTTGGAGAAGAGCTATAGAAATTACTCCTAAGACAAAGGAAAAAAGAGTGATAATGGCAAATAATACATGATCAAGAAATGTTAGCTATGCCGCAGTTGGCCCTTGAACAACACGAGTCTGAACTGCCTGGGTACACTTAGAGGTGGATCTTTTCAATAAATACACAGTTGGCTCTCTGTATCCCTGGTTCTTATATCTGCAGGTTCAACCAATCGCAGATTGAAACTATTAGTATTTTCCATCCACAGTTAGGAGTTTATGGATGAAGAGGACCAACTTTATGCATTGTTTTGTGCCATTTTATACAAGGGACTTGAGCATGTATGAATTTGGGCATCCATGGGGCCCTGGAACCAATCTCTGGTGGATACCAAGTGACAACTGTAGTTAACTTTGGGGGAGTCAAAAGTTATACGTGGATTTTTGACTGCATGGGTGTTGGTGATCCCTAACCCCCAGGTTCTTCAAGGATCAACTGTATTATTCTCTGAATCTATAGGTACAAGCTGTGCAAAATAAGCAGCATACTAAGCAGTTGGCACAGATCATGGTGGGTTGGAACAATAATTCTGCACCCTGGTTCAATATGGGCTTGGAGATTGAAAGATTTGGACAGCTCATGCGTAGGAGAATGGCCATTTTCACATTTCCCTGATCTTCTTGCCTACTACTTTCTACCTATTGTCATGGCATTTTTATAGCTTTATAGAATAATAACATGTAGCTAACATTTGTTGAACACATACTATTTGCCAGTCACTCTGCGAAGCAATTTATGTTTTTCTCATGTAATCCTTGTAATGATTGGAGTGTTGTTGTTGTTATTTTACAAACAAGAGAACTAAAGCACAGATAGGCTAAATAACTTGCCCAAGGTTATACTCATAAGCAGTGGCAGAGCCGGGATTGAAGCCTGCAAGGTGTGCCTCCAAGGCCTGCACTCTTACTGTCACTTGCATCATTTATAGAGGACAGAGATCAGGTGATAACAGTAGAGTGACAAGAGTAGCCTGGACTCGGGATAGATATTGAAAGTAGAGCTGACAGGATTTTCTGATGTGTACAACACGTGGTAAGAGAGGAAAAGGACGCAACTGGGTGGAGGGGTCATCACTGGACATGGGGAAGGCTGTGGAAAGTAGAGGAGTTCAGTTTGGGGCACACTAGGTTTGAGATGCCTCTTAGACATCTAAGTGGAGATGCCGAGTGAGCAGGGGAGGGGTTCAGACTAAAGATATAAATTTGAGAGCCAGCAGGATCCACATATAGATGGTACTTTAAACCATGAGACTGGATGATGTTGCCCAAAGATTAAGTGTTGATAGAAAAGAGAAGAGGGCCAAGGAGTGAGACATGAAAAGGCGCTACGTGTTGAGGTCTAGGAGATGAGTAGGAACCAGCAAAAGAAACTGAGGCGGAGAGGCCAGAGACATAGGAGAGTATGAGTTCCAGAATCCATGTGAAGAAAGTGTTTCAAATAAGAGAAAGTCATCAAAGTCTCAACGTTTCTGACTGGTCACGCAAGATAAGAAATGAGAATTAAGCATTGGATTTAGCAAGGTAGAGGTCTTTGGCAAATGGGCAAGAGGGAAGGGATCTGAGAGACTAGGGGAGTGGTAGTCTTAAGTAGATGCATGAAGAATTTCTGTGTGGTAAGAGTGGGAAAAATTAAGGACATCGTGACAGTTGCAGGAAGATGGGTGGGTGGATGACTGGACCTTATAGAAATTTTCTGCTGGCCTATAATATGTTCAGCAAATGTTAATGTGTTCAGAGGGAGGAGAAATCTTATAAATAGAGATGACCCAAAAAAGGATTGATGGGGAAATTGGAACTTGAGCTTTGAAAGATCTATAAGAGAAAATTGGTAGAGAGGAAGAGAGTATTTCAGGAATGGAAAACCATGCGAACTCAGAAATAGTAATGAACAAGTTATGTTCATAAGACAGCATGGAGGTTTTGTTTGAAAAAATTGACAAGTTTAGGATAAATTTGGAAATGTTGATTAGATTCAGACTGTAGAGAGTTCAAACAACACTGAGTTCTTTAGGCAATGAAGAAGAGAAGAATGACATATTAAAAAAAGAGAGATTAGGACTTTTGCAGTGATGGTACTTGGTTAGAAGAGCTTCCGCTCACCCAGGCCTTGTTGATGAGGGCTGTGAAAGCAGCACTGGAAGCAAAGGAAGAGATGCCAGAAACAGTCTGAATAAAAATAGTGAATAGGTCAACTCAAAGGGGAAAAGAAAGAACCAGACACGAATGCTGGAGATGCAAGCCAAGATGACTAAGATGATGATGGATATGTTGGCAAAAATAAATAAAAAACCTTTATATAAGCAAATAGTAAATAAATCAGAAGAGAGAGCAAATTTGGAGATTTAAGCTCTGGCTGTTTGAGTTTGAGAGGACAGAAAGTTATCTGTATAAAAATGTCCACCAGGTAGTTAAAAAAGTGTATTTGGCAGGCATCCACGGAGAGGCACCACTGCTGGGAAGTCTGTAAGAGCTAATGTAGACAAGAAGAGCAGGGGTCACATGTGGAGGCAGGGGCAGGGTAAAGGATGAGGAACCAGGGTCAGGCAGCATGTTGTGAATGAATCAGAAGAGCCGCACAAGCCAGCAACGGGGAGTTTCAAGATGGGCCTGGTCAATGTATTGAGAATTGCAGGAACATCCAGCAGCGGGGAGAGAAAGGGCCTCAGTGACATGACCCCCGGGCCTTCAGCAGGTCACTGTCAATGGAGAGATTAGGGCACATCAAACTTCCTGCATCTAAGGGATGAAGAGAAGGTGGTGGGGGCTGGGGAAGTCATACATGTTGACTAAGTTTTGGAGAACTTTAGCAATCAAAGGAGGGAGAGGAATCATTCTGTAGCTAGAGAGTCAGGAAGATGGATTATTTTGAAGGCTGAGAAAGGCCACGTATGTTCAAAGAAGAGATGTGAAGAAGGAAAGCCCAAAGTTACCCCTAAAACTTAAAGTACTAGTTTGAATAAAAATATGGTATCATTAATATTATTTTTGTTTGCCTATAATAAGATTTCATTCGCCACAGATGGATTTAATGTCAAGTGGAAAACAAAAATTTTTAAATCTATGGAAATCCCATCAGATCTGACGAAGATAAAAACGGTCTAAAGGCAGAAGCTTCTATTTTGTATCTCAGTGAAGACTTCGACTTGGTAGTTGTGGTAGGATAGAATAATTCCCCTCTCCGCTCCCTCAACCATTGAAAATGTTATCCTGTGTGGCTAAAGGAACTTTGCAGATATGATTAATGATTTTGAAATAAGGAGATTATCCTGGATTATCCAGGTGGGCCCAATCTAATCCCATGCATTCTTAAAACCTTCCCTGATTCTCCATTTTTAAGCTTCCCTATTACTCATTTATGCCAAACCAACGATCCGCAATATGTTAGTACTCATAGTATTATACAGAGTGGTAGGTCAGATATTCAATATTTATTTGCACTTCTACTTGCCAATTCTTTGCTTTCTTTTAAGTCTAACCTAATTTATATCAGCCCACGTTAAGCAGGCCTCTTTCTTCTGAGCCTCTCAGAAACAGGTGTACAATGGGGAAATGGGTAGAGATGCACTGCTGCTGGCTTTGAAGCTCCAGGGAGTAAGCCAAGGAATACAGGAAGCCTCTGGAAACTGGAAAACACAAGAAAACAGATTATTCCCTAGAGCTTTGAGAAAGGAATTCAGCCCTGCCAATACCTTGGCTTTAGTCCGGTGAGACTAATTTTGAACCTCTGACCTACAGCACCGTAAGATAATAAATTGTCTGAAGTCCTTAAGGTGGTGGTGATTTGTTATAACTGCAATTGGAAACGAATACAGTGGTAACCGCTTCCTTTCCCAGACAGGTAGCCCACAACTCACCACTACTGCCCCTCCTCCCTAACCCCGCTCCCTCGTTAATCATGCTCCAAGGGGCTACTGCAGCCCAAAGGTATGACAATTAAAATTCCTAACAGCAGGAGAGCGAATGTCTGTCTGAGCCAATCCTCCTGAGCACCAGGCATCCTTTTTCCTTCAGGCGTTTATTTCAGCTGAGCATTCATTCCCTCGCCCAAGGTGCCACTCTATCTGCCGTCGGGGAGGAGAAATGATTGTGGTCAGTGCTCTGGAAAGCCCCAGAGAAGCCCAAGTGCACGTGAGTGTGTCTGTTACAGTCACAGGAAAGATGCATTTGGAGCTGATCAGATCTATGCAGAACCATGAGCTGTTTCCTGTAACAAAGGGTGGAGACTGTTTTCAACTTCACTTTGAATTCAATGAATTTCTACCTGGCATTTAACAGAATGAAGCATATGTAGCCATTGCCCTAATTACCTGAAGCCAAGTGATCAAGGCCCTAGAGATTGCCTTTGGACTCTGCAGATGGACTCTGACAAAAACTGTAAGTTTTCTGAGAGTTACTTATAAGGCAGGTACATACTGAGTGAGCAGTTATTGATCAGAGGAGGAAATTATTGGACAGGAGGAAGAAAAGACCTCAAGGCTAACTCGTAGAATAGAAGGAGCTAAGATGATAAATTTAGGGTGGAGATGTGGAAAGGTCATGAATGCTTTATGGAGAAACCAGCCAAAAACAAAAACCAAAACCGAAAAAAGGAGAAACTGAAGAGCGTTTATACTCTTAGCACCAGAAAAGTGACAGGTGCCAAGAACACAGTTGAGGTTTAGGTATAGAACGCAGAAGGTTCAACTGAAGCTGAACTACACCTGTCTCTGCTTCTGTTGCCCCAGCATTGAGGCTTGTTTCCCCTGTTAATGATGTTCTGATAAGAAAAAAGTTCATTAGAGATTAGAAGCTGGACCACATGTGTCTAGGTAGCACCATTCTGAGAGGAGAACTGAGTAGGGGTTTGGAGGAAGGGTGGTTGTGCTGCTGTGGATAAGGTTATGAGAGAAAGAAATCGCTTATGTCTAAAGGGTTAATTCGGACCCTTCCAGCAGAGAAAGCTTCTGGCCTGGCAACCTGTCACTTTTCTGGTTGAACAAGCAAACGGATGTAGGTATTAAAAAATGTGTCTGTGTATAAGCCTTGTCTTGCCCATCCTGCATGGAAGGCAATCCTTGGCACATGGGCCAAGAAGCAGTTCAATGTCCCAGTGCGTTGTGGGGTCCAGCGGGAGCACAAAGTCTTGGTGGCAGCCTGTGGCTTGCCCTGCTTCCCTGATGTTCACGAGGGTGTCCCCGCCCAGGCACGTGCACGGAGAAGAGAACACAGTGAATGTCACTCATCATTCGTTGTAAAAACAAATCAATGCTCAACTGTCTATATGTGGGCTGATTGTTAATGGAGACTCACTTAAGGGAACCATATGATACAGCAAACAAATGTATTGATCTTGGTGATATCTTAACATAAATCATTCCTGAAAAAAGGAAGGATGTGTGCTTATCTACATTTTTCAGAAGTCCTTTTCTCTCTAACTAGACAATGGAGGGGGTAGGTGATGGGGGGTGGAGGGGCAATAAAGTGATATATCTTGTTCAACTTTAAGATGCATTTTTGTTGAAATTCCATGGTACCTTCCTGTATCTTAAAGAAAGGTAGACAATGAAAGTTGTGTGTTTATGTCAACTTGCACTCATTTACACACACATTTGTAAATACATACTGCCTCTCAACTTGACAAGCGAGTTAATAATATGGATGTTTATGTATATGAAGATGTGATGGAAGGGGCTAGAAAAATCCCACCATTAAGTACCCACTGTCACTTGGTAACTAAATTGTATAGCTTAATTTCAGGAAAACTAAAGAAATAAACTATCTCAAATGACAAAGTCTTGGAAGGAAAAAAGACATACGCCTTTCCCATACTTATTAATGCCAAACCAGTGATCTGTAGTGAAAGCGTTATGTTAGTACACATAATATTACACAGAGTGATAGGTTATAGATCCAAGTTTTATTAACAGTCCTGTGTGCTTTCTTTGCTATTCTTTGCTATCTTTTAAGTCTAACCTAATTTATATCAGCCTGTATGAAGCATGTCTTTTCATTCTGATGCTATGACATCTAGGGCCTTGCTGCCTCTGGAGGGCCCACCCCTCCCAGGACCAGCCAGTTCTGGGAGGTAATAAAAGACTCCTCTGGAAGCACACCTTTCACATGCAAACCAACCAACCCAGACAGTCCTTCCCTGGGCTTTCCTGACCTGAGCCACCATTCCCCTGCTCTAATCACCCAGAGCCCGGTACCAGGAAACTGGGCGGTCCCTACTCCTCAGAACCCTCAGGAATTACTCAAACTAGCCAACCCTAAACCTGTATCCCTGCCGCACCTGTCTCTCTTCTGGAAACCACAATGAGGACTCCCGCCCATGTTTCCCCTTTGCGCTCTCTGCCTTCTGACGGATCCGGTGCTTCCCTGTAGGCTCGCTGGATGCAGTGCCCTCCCCCTGGGGACTGTGAGTGACAAACTTTCTTTTCCATGGTAGTCATCTCATGATCTACTGGCCTTACCATACCTGAATGGAAACAAAACCTACATCTTAAAACACAGCTCTGTGGGTGCAGGTTCAAGAAAACTGGGCTGATTAAAGACTAGGATTCAGTTGCTTAGGGGATGGTACTGAAGAAGCCAAGGTGGTGTCATAAGAAAAGTCAGGTTTTTAATCCAATTTACCCACTGCCAAATACGTACACTGCAAATTCAGTTATTTAGCAAACATTTTAGAGCTACCATGTGCCAACTGGATCTGTGCAGAACTATCTCTCTAATTCAAGAGAATTAGAATCCTTATATAAGCAGCTGAAACCACCAAGGCCAGGAAAGAAGAAGCACCATTCACCTCTGGCGGGCCAGCATCACCTGAATTAGTACACACAGACAACAGGAGCTTCTCGGTTTCCTATCTGTGCTACCTGGGAGGTAGGGACACAGTAGCAATGATGCGATCATATCACTGCGTGTTCCTTTCAACCAATCTGCAATAATTTGTCCTTTAAACCACTCCACAAATATACAGCCTTTTTACCTTACACCTAAATATGCTAATAGTAAGGATGCCTGCCCTGTCTTTACAACTTAAGTATCTTTAAACACATCCATGGAATTGTCCCAAAGTTCACTGGGGGAATGGGGGTAGAAAGGACTTAGTAGGTTTCATTTAAATAATTGCAGGCTTTTATCCTCAGAAAACTTTTGCATTCCAGTTTTATAGTTGAAGAAGCTGAGACCTAGAAAAACAGTGATTTATCTTGAATGAATGGCTGACTGGGGATGGGACCCCTACCTGCCTTCTACTGCAGTCCTGCCCCAAGAGGTTGTGTGATTCAGAGCACGTCGGCTAATTTCCCTGAACCTCAATTACTTTTCCTGAAAATTAGGATAATAGTACCCCTTCACAGCTTTGCTGTATTATTCAAGATTCAAGCAGAAAGTGCTCTGTAAATTATAATGTGGAAAATGAATGATGCGCATTATCAGTAAAATAAAGGGGCCTCAGTAAACAACTCAGAGTTCTAGTCCTACCTTCTTTCAGAAGACAGAAGCCATATCTTAGAAATACGCTTGGAAGAAATGTTTCATCCAATAGGCTAAGAGCTACTAGAAAACTTCTGTTTGTAATTATGGATTTATTCTTTTTGGCTACTGTGTAATCCCAGGATTACTGTGGGAATCTTGACTGGAAAGCTTTTAAATTATTGAATCTGCTTTTGCAAATATACGTTTAGTTCCAGAAGTAACACATGTTAATTGCAAACCTTCCAGTAACACAAACGTGTAGAGAGCTGGAGGGATGGATCCTCCCCTCATCTTCCCCAGCTCCAACCCCCCAATGCAACACTGTTACATACGCAGTCTTTACCAGAGAAATGCTATCATATTTTTATAAATAATCTAACATTTCTTCCTCAGCAGTCTATGGTGAACGTCTTTATCCGTATAAAGCTTCCTGGCTGTTTTCCAACTATGTAATATTCCTTTGCATGAAGGAATCACAAGTTATGGCCCCAATGTGTCTTTCTTATATGTGGTGCTATAATTATAATTAACTCCATCGTTATGTATTTGTGGATACTTGTTTGAATATTTCTGTAGAATGGATTCCTGGAAGTCACAAGGTAGACACCTTTGGGAGAGCTCAGAGAACCTAGACATTTGTTTTTATTTTAAGTAACTGTGCTGCCTGACTTTCATCAGTCTTTTCCCACCCACTGTGCCTCCAGGCAGAAATTATGCACCAGCCCCAGGCAGATGCAGTCTAGCTGGTGCAGAGTCCGTGAAGGCACTGGAATAGAACCCGTTGCATAAGCGGGGTTATCTATCTGGCAGGCTCAGCAGAATGACTCAGCCCTCACATCGCCTGCCTCTCACCTTGTCAAACTCCACTTTCCTGCTGACTCGTGGCATCTGTGTGTACAATGAAACTTTTGACACCAGCCTAGGTTGCTTTAAATATACCAAGGAAGTCACGTCACAGTTAGTGAGCATTCATGAATAGCTTTCTAATGAATAAAAAAAGAGGAAGATGACACTTTGATTCTGTGAAAAGGTCAGATTCAGTTTCCATTTGGAGACGGGGAATATTGACCTCTCATCAGCCAGGTGAGGTGCTTCTACCCAGTGGGCTGCTCACAACTCCCGCCTCTCGGCCCCCACAATCCCAGCCTTTGTATCCGACCTCCAGTGCCTGAGAAAATCTTGGAACGATTTCCAACTTTTAAAGTTGTCTTCAGCTTCAAGAAAATATGTTCGGGAGTCCAGTTGTATTCAAGGTCCAATTCTGATGCATCCAGTTTTCTAGACCAACCATAATCCACCTGTTACATTTGGGCTTTCGGCTGTGCTATAGTTTTTCTAAATTGAAATGTTCCTTATGTTCAAAGATCTCCCTGGTGTTCAAAGCAAAATTGGTTTCCTATAAAAACTTCACATAGCTATCATTAATTAACCCAAAGCAGAATGCTTCTGTGTTTACCTTCACAAAGTGTATTCATGCAATGCAATTTTTTCCCAGAGGCATGGTTTGTTCCTATGGATCAGAAATTAAGAATGTATTTAAAAATATAGAGACATGTCTTTTACCAGCAGGGAAGGTTTGAAAAGGAGATTACTGTATTTCATGAAAAGACATCAGACACAGGGGTGTGAAAATTAAATAGAGCCTCTCACTATGAGAAAGTAAATCATAATAAATCATTCACTTTATCTGAGGCTACTTCTGTGGCTTGATCCAATTTGCCAAACAATGTATGGGCTGATCATCCAGCCAATCAGTAGCTATTCATTGGCCAGCTTTGTGGTTGATTTGACTTGTTAGCAAAGCAAGGTAGAAGAGTGTGTGTGTGTAAGTTAGCACTCACTGAACGACAGAGCTCAAAGTCAGAATTCTCGTAAAGACTGTTGCTGGAAGGTAAGACTCAGAAAAAGGTTCTCTGTGTGGTTTCTTTTCAGTTGGCATAACTGTGGCCATGGCATACCTAAATCTATGGACCATAATGAAATATGAGTTATATTTCATATGCATTAGATGGTTTTAAGTTATAATGACTTCTGGGTACATCTTTGAAGTTTGGAACCACATTTTATATTATTTTTGTCTCTGTGGCTTTTATAATAAGATTATGGATGTAAGTAGTACTGATGAATATTAGACATTTAATAAACACTTGCTGAATTTAATGAAAGATGATCTCATCCCTGCACTACCTATGTTCTATGATAGACAACATAAACTAAAATATTTTAATTCAAAAACACTACTCAGAATCTTTTGGGCTTGTCACTCACAAGAAGCAGGAGGCACAGTGGGACTTCCAGTGGAAGGAAATGGCCTTGTTGGCAGTCCTCTTCCTTTTCCCTTCTGTTGAAATCAGGGCCAGAGCCAAACAGAGCAATGCCATGTGTCCTGGGAGCGCTGAGTAACATCAATTCTATTAAACAGAAAATGGGACAGAGCCCAGACTCAGGCAGGCAGGCGGGAGGCTGGCTGGGGCCTTGGCAGCAAAGGGCAGGCAGGACTGGGCATCATGAACGGGAGTACAAGCAGGGCCAGCTGCGAACTTGACGGTCCTGAGTCCAGCCTGACAGGTGCACACTCACCCATGTGTAAAGAGATCAAAAGGCCTGCAAGATTCACTCTTTCCACTACCATCCGCCCCTCAGCCCCCGCCAAACCTCTGCCTGCCCTCCGTGCTCGCCAACCATTCATTTCGACCCCAGTTTCAATCCAGGAACCTCTGTACACCTGTTCTTTTGTACAGTAACATGCCCCTTAACATCTAGGCTGGTGGCCTTTCTTCTCTTTCCTCATTTGGTGAGGCTTAAACTGTTCTTCTAGAATTGTGAGCATCATGGTCTCTCGAGCCTGTCTTTGGAACTCACTCCTGTAACTGCCCCCATGGGTAACAGAGCATTCAGCTCAACCTTCCCAGCTTACACTTTGCCCTTAGCTGCAGGCAGCGAGAGTCAGACTAAAGGCATGATCACCCAAGGGCATAATGACGTCAGGCACAGGTCAGAGTTTGTGGACATGCAGAACTTCAGCCCAAAGGGAGGGAGGAGGTAGCAAAAGATTCCTAGGACAGGTTCATATGTGATGCCAGGCAGGAGATGGCTGCTTGGTGTTGGATGCTGAGGGGGAGCTCAGAGCCCGGCCTTTGTGGCCATGTCACTGGACACCCAGGCTGGAAGTATGAACTGATTTCAAAGTGAAGCTAGTACACCTCCTGCTAGAATTGATTTTGGAACTAAAGTGAACATGAGTTTGGAATTGGGACCATTTAAAATCCAGCTTTATGGAGTTAGGGAAGACAAAGTCAGAGGAAGAAAGGTAGGTATAAAAAACTAATTGATGTGGATGTCTTAGAGGAGACTCAGACTTAGAAAATGACTATTTATAGTATAGTAAGACAGACAGAAACAGGTCTTTTATTTCTACTAAAAGAATGATGTTTGAGTCCTGGCCAGATGGCTCAGTTGGTTGGGACATAGTCCCGTACACCAAAAGATGCGGGTTCGATTCCTAGTCAGGACACATACCTAGGTTGCAGGTCCCATCCCCAGTCAGCCAGTGTATAGGAGGCAATTAACTAATGTTTCTCTCTCCATCATTGTTTCTCTTCTCCCCCTTCTCCTTTTCTCTCTTTCTAAAAGCAATAAACATATCCTTGGGTGAGGGTTAAAAAAACTTACATTTGAGAGAATTTTTAGAGAGAAAAAAAGGTGGAGTAGTTAGCAATTTCAGGTTTTCCAAACTAAACAGAAAATTGTTATGATAGTAGCTATAAATTTACTCACAAACCAAGAGCATTTATTTACAGTTGGTGTGAAACTTGCTGAAGGAAAATGAATAAATTTCCCTTTCAGAACTCACAATTCCAAGTAAAATGACAACTCTTAATAGAACGGGTAGTTCAAAAGAAATCTTCAGGCTTGGAGAAGGCCTGCTGGTGATACGGCAACATCTGAACTCACACGCCGAGATCAAAAGGTGTCCTCCCCAGAGTGTGTGTCAGTAATTTAATTCTTCTCACTTCGTAATCTGATTTGCCACTATAAGTCAATACAATAATCACAGCAGCAAACACTTAAATATATGCCCGAAACCTGGATAACTGCCCAGAAGTAAAATGCATCCAAGGATCCAATATTCTGACATTTAATAAAAGTTTGAGTTATCTTTGCAGTCTGCCGTGATTTCATTTTCTTGAGTTTAATATTTAATAAAACCATGGAAAATTATTACCAGTATCTCGCGCCATTCAGCTATGAGCCTGATTGTGGAGTCAGACTGCAAGCGGTTAAATCCCCACTTAGCCACGTACTGGTTGTCTGACTGGCAAATGACTCAACCTATCTGTCCCTTGGATTTTCTCACCAGCAAAATGGGAATTACCCTAGAAGCTACTTCCCATGGCTGTTGTGAAGATTAATAAATTATTACACATAGTGAATACTCAGTATACATGAACTAAGTTTTGTTTTTTTAAAGTGGAGCCCAGCTACTCACTCTTGTTCTGTTTGGGTTTTTTTTTTTTTTTTTGCTTGCTTGTTTCAGATAACTGTACAAATATCTGCACATTTTCCCAGTTTGTTTCAAATATTCTTTCAAATTAACTCTCTTTTGAAAGAGAAGAATCCTACTGATTGCAGACCTCAACGCTGTAGATCTGAAGTTGTGTGGACTGAGAATGTAAGTGGTGACATATATGAACCAAAGGAGATCATGGAGAAATCTGACGTGAAAACTGGCGCCAGCCTCTGAGTTCCAAATATGAGTGGATTTCCACAAAGCACAAGGAAAGAAAGGCCTGGTGAACAAGGCAACGTGACAATATTGCTTAAGTCTACACCTGCCCTCTCTACCTTAAGCCTTGTGATAGCAAGAAACATGTCATATCTACCTTGTTATCCTCGAGGCCAGTAGAATGTCAAGAACCTAGGAGACAATCAGGGAATGCTAGTTGGTTGTTTAAATAAATGAAATTAGAAATGAACCTAAGACTAGGCACCAAGCTAATAATGCATCGCCTCCTCATGTAGGTTAGCACTACATCAGGGCTAAGTACTTGTGAAAATAATGAAGTACTTGTGTTATCTGGGGACAAGTACTGTGCTTCATTTTTCTGTAAAATTTTGTTGAAGGCTTTGTTTTCCTGCCTGGATCTCTAGTTAGTCAGGTAGAATATAGTGTATTAATGGTAACATGGAGATATAATAATAACAGATTCCATTTATTGAGAATTTAAGTGGGCCAGTCACTATGCTAAGCATAGTACATTTAGCCTTGTAAGAAGTTAGGGCTGTAGCTATTATTATGGCACTAGTTTCACAGATCACAGAAATGGAGAACAGAAAGCTTAAGTTTTCAAGATCACACAGCTGACCTGGGCCTAAAATCCAGCTTTATCTGATTCTAAAGACCCTACTTTTCACCACTACATTGCATTAAACCCTCTTAAAAATCACAAAATATCAGAGACAAAAAGATCTTGCATGTTTTATAAGTCAGGAAACTAAGATTTAGAGGTGGAAAGTACCTTGCCAAATACCTAGCTCATCAAAAGCATAGCCTGGGACTTGAACTTAAGACTCCTGTTTGACAATCCAAAATGCTTCCTTCTGTAACTATTTCCTCTTTAACAAAAGCAGTCCTATCCTATCTAACCTTTGTAAACTTCAGTATGTTTCTTCACTGAATGCTGAAAAGGATTTCCCTTCTAGAAATGACTTACTCTTGTTTCATAAAGCTCAATCAATTCTTTTGTAATCCAAAAAAAAAAAAAAAATCACCAAATAAATTCCACAGTTTAGTAGTCTGAGCACTCATTTTTTTATATTAAAAAATTTTCCCTGCCTTCAAAATCGCCATTCAGGACATGCTGTCTGACACAGGCTCCTATCCAGGGACCGGGTCTGATGGAGAAAAAGGAGAAAAAAAGACAAGGTCCAAATGTATTTTCACAATCAGATCTAGCATTCACCAGATGATTGCCAAGCAATAGATGTGGGTGACAACCATTACCTGATAAGGTCCAGCATCTTAACTAAGATACCCATTGTGCCCAATCCATTTGTTAAAGATGCTCACACTACACTGATTTAAGGCACTGTTACCAAACCAGGCATTATGAATGATGTTTAAAAAAAAAGCACCATGTATGTAGAATGCAAATCTGATTACAGCAGAAATAATGCTTTTGTTGTTCAACAGCTTATGTGTAGGCTGTTTCACTCCAGCAGTGATGTGGGGTGGATCGCAGGCCCTACACTCACCCCCTGTTCGAGTCAGGGGATGTCTCTATGGCTGAGGGAGGGGAGAGGATCCAGTTTATGGATATGGGACAAGGGGGAGTGGACGTGGGATCTATTCAGTCGCTTTGGAATCACCAGCAGAGCCTGCTGCAGAATCACCCCTAATAACAGTGTCCTTTTCACATGGGTTATATGGCAAAACATTGATAGTCAGCAGGTCTGGGGGATGTGCAAAGGGGTCTATTATTCTGTTCTGTCTATTTTTTCTGAATTTGAAAACTTTCTTTTGCTTTTTTCTTAACATTATCATTTTCTTGGGAAGAAGCTTTGAAGCTTCACAGAACCTTGTCTTAGAACAATGTCCATGCAGGAAGCAGGGATTAGTAGAGGACACTGGTCTTGAACTCAAAAGTTCATGACCTCTATCAGTCCAGCAAACTCTCTGGTGACACAGCCTTGAGAATTCAGCATTTCCCAAATCCAAGTCTGTTTTATGGTCCCCTCTCCATTTTCTCCCATCATACCCTGGATAACCATTGTCCTTGTATTTCCTTTGTCTTCTTCCCCAACCCTCCGCCCCCAGCATCACGACCTACCTGACATTGAATCACTAGCACCTGGTACAATGTCTGCGGACAACCAGCACTCAGTAAATCCTTGCTCAGTCAAGGAAGAAAGCAACTGACATTGATTAAGTATATGTTAATTAGTAGTACCCCCTTACTGCTGTTGTAAAGATTAAGTGAGATCACTTAGAACAGTGGTTGGTGTGTAGTGAGCACTCATGTAATGGTAGCTGCTATAATGATCATCATTACTACTATCATTATTATTATCCACCTGCCATATGCTCTTTAACCACCACCTGCAATAGAATGCTCAAGCCATTCCCAGTCATACCGTTTTGAAGTGGCAGAATTTGAACCTAAGAGCATTTGACTCCAAAACTCATGCTCTTAGCTCTGCACCATTCTGATTCTCAACACTGGCAATTCTAGCATAAATCAGTCTGCAGACAGGACTCAAAAGTGCCAGAGGATCTCAGTTGTGGATTGTCATCCTCACAGATAGGATGTCAGAATCTGAAGGCAGGACACCTGGCACCCTCCATGGCTGAAAAAAGGAACCATCAAACTGTTCCAGGCTGCTTAAACTCAATTTAATCCCTGAGTGAACAGAAAGAAACAAATAGCAGCCATTATAGTTCATGTTGTGGAAATAAATGTATATTTCACTTGAGTCGGCAGTTTTCTCCCCAAATGTGTGTTAGTGTTAGCATACTGTACATATACTTTTTACCTTTAGATTGAGTTTAACCACAATGATATTAAATCAGGAGGGTGGTGCTAGTCCAACAGCAGAGGTTTGGACTAAACGTTGAGGGGATGCTGGATTGAAACAATTTCTTTTTCCTTCATCCGTGTTTGAATTTCCATTTTCCTCAGCAGTTATGAATGGCAGCCATCACGGAAGATGAAGTGTGAGGGCAGACTGGCTGGGAAAGGGTGGGCGGGAGGGACAAGCAGTCTATTAGCTCTGCCTACTGCACTAACTTGGTGATCTTGGACAAGTCATTGCCTCTCTCTGTGCTTCTGTTTGCCCAGCTGTCAAGGAGAGAAATAATGCACAGACATAGTGACAACTGGGAGTTCATTTTACAAAAATACCCTGAAAATCTACATAGGGTTAATAAAAAGGAATTTATTATACATGCAAATGGCCGCATGTGTTCACCGCACATTACGAAAGTGTCAAAAAAGCACAGATTTTCTAAGTTTCATTTTCACATGCCTTCCCAACCCACAGCAGAAGGACCAGCCAGTGTCAGGGGGCCACAGCCAGCCATTCTCTGGCCGAATGCATCCTCAAGGTCCTTCTGGCTCCAAGAGCTCAGACACGTCTTCCTCGCAGTGTGTTTTCCCTGGGAACTCAGCCAGGGATCTAGGATTAGACTTGGAGGACCAGCCCTCAGACACTCCTTTTCTAAATGTATCACACAGATCATCAGATAAAATTGTAATTGCATCAAACGACCTGGACTAAACTCACATTTTTAGCTTTCTGGGGATCTTAGAGTGAAATTCAAAATTATCTCCCTGGCAAAGGAAGGGAAGCCCTTAAAACAACTAAATGAATCATTGATGTGGCAATAAAAGGTTAAAGTCAGGAATGCATCAGATCCTAAAAGGGTTGCCAACATCTTCAAAGATCAGTGGTTCCACCTCTTTCCAGGTTCTTCAGGCTTCCTTTCTAAAGAAAAGCAATGTGAAGAACCTTAAAGCGATCCTGAGAAGTCAGATATTTCCCTCTTCACTAGCAAGCCTTCCTGGGAGATAATAAAGAATCTCTCCCCTCACATACTCCAGACATGAAACAGTAGACAGGAGAATAGTGGGAAAAACAGGAGATAGCAAAATCAAAGAGGACTAAATGTTCAGAAAGCAAAGGAGAAATTTCAGGAACCAGAAGATAAGTTTTTAACACCATTTTGACTTTGTAGGGAAGTCTACAAATTGTGATCATAACGTTACACTGAGACAGCTTTCCAGAAAAGTCCTTAAGCCCTTTAATCATGAACAAATGGAAACAATAAATCAAGATACCCAGAAGAGATATACACCCAGCTCTAAGAATTAGGGAACCGTTGCCATATCTCTGCTGAGGGAGAAGTTGTCTTGCCCTGTCCGAGGAACAAACGAGTTAACCAGTTGAATGAACACTGTATCAACTCTACTGGGCACATTGAGTTACCTTCAAATAACACATCCATGTTCTTAAGCTTTGATTCCAGAATCCTAACCAGATATTGTTTACTGTAACAAAAACAATCTGACAGATCCTAAAAGCCGTGTTGACATACACACTATGTCACAGATGGTGCACATAGCCAAAACTGAAAACACTTGCACACTCAATACCACAAGGAGAAAATGTGTACACACCACATAGAGATGACTTTCATGCTCCCCTGTTGGTCTCTAAAACTATTATTGTTACTCCTCACCTCGTCTGGCCCTCCCCACATCAACTTCACTGCACACTCACTAACCTTCTCCCTACAAGTAGCACTCTTCTTCCCTCAGTTTGCAGCAATCTGGTTGAAGTAATTTATATTAAGTTATGAATGTTTGATAGCCTAAATCTTTCCAGAAGAATGTGCATTTTAGAAATAGAAGACCCATTAACTTCAATTGATCTACAGCCTAAAGGTTTTAGTGAAATATATATATATATATATATATATATATATATATATATATATATATATATTCTAAATATATAGTCTGTCTGGAAAAATTCCAGCCATTGTTAATATAACAAGAACAGTTTGTGTGACATCAATGTGACCTGGCAGCCAAGGACAGTGGACTGGAATGCGCGCGCATGTGTGAACAATGACTACTTCACTGTACTAGTTAGTGGAAGGTTATAGATGCCTTTTAGTTAGCATGCGTACTGTGTGGCTGTCACATTCAAATAACTGAGCGAGTAGAGCAATGAATCTGCATCAAATTTTGCATTAAGCTTGAACATTCCTTTGCAGAAACTGCTCAGATGATTCAGAGACCACATCTATGGCAACTGGTGATTGGCAGCTTCATCACGACAATGCGCCTGCTCATGTATCATATCCCATGAAAAGTTTTTTTGGCAAAACATCAAATCACCCATGTGACTCAGCCCCACTACAACCCAGATTTGGCACCCTGTGACTTCTAGCTTTTCCCAAAACTGAAACCACCTTTGAAAGGGAAGAGATTTCAGACTGTTGATGAGATTCAGGAAAATACAATAGGGCCACTGATGACGAGGTCCCAAGGTGCCTACTTTGAAGGGGACTGAGGTGTCATTGTCCTATGTACAGTGTTTCTTGTATCTTGTATTTTCAAAAAATGCTTCTATTTTTCCAATCACATGGCTGGATAGCTTCTGAACAGACTATATGTATGTGTGTGTATATACACACACACACACACACACACATATACAGACACACACACACTCACACACACACACACACACACACACACACATATATATATATATACACACACACACACACACATATATAATTTGTATAGAAATAATCTGACTGGTATAGCCCTATTCCCTGAATGGCCATGGACATAGGGGTGACATAGCTCACAGATGAAGGCTAGAGTCCTACCTATGGGAGGGGAGTTGTGTTAGTGAGGATTTTATAGGCTGGATAGACATCCTGAAAGCTGACTCCTACAAAAGGCCTTCCCACAGGCCTTTTAAATTGGTGCTTCCGAAACTTCTCTGGTGGTAAAATCATCACACCCTCTCCTGAAGACTCTGAATCAGTGAGTCTCAGATGGAGTCTGGGAATGTCTATTTTTAGTAAGTGTATCAGGTGATTTTTATCATAAGGGAAGCTTGGTAGACTCCACTGAATCAAACCACAGTCTACTTCCTATACAGGACATCTCTGTGCTGTGCAGCCAAGCTGTACCATCCTGCATTCCTCAGAATGCCTTGGCCTGTGGTTTTCAATGAGCCTACTCTCCTCAAACTGATATCTGGGGAGTCTTCTATCCTGAATTATTTCAAAGACTCAGGAAGCAATTGTGATGAGACTCAAAATTACCTACACTTCAACTTTAACAGGAGATAGGGTTCCAACATTTCAAAGCTAGATGCAGAGCAAGGATTAAAAGAAGCAGTCAACTTCCCATACAGATGTCTGTTCCCCTCCTTAGGGACCAGGGTGGTAAGAAAAACTCCCTTCCTTTAAGAACTTCAACTGCCTTGGGAGGAGATGAACTTGACACCTCTCACATTCTCCCTTCACCCCAACCCCACCATTCCCTGTCAGGCACTTTATCGCATCGCTGCAAAGATTGATTTTCCACTTCTAGAACATCCCTATAAAGGGTTGATGGGACAGTGACGTGTAACAAACCAAAGACTTAGCCCTACATGTTGTTTTCAGACTCAAATAATATTATCCTAAGGGAGAAAATGTGATGCAGGTTTATCTTTACGGTGGGAGTAATCAAATAACAGAAGCCACAAGTTCCAGCCAAAGCAAGGATCAAGTAGACAGTTCACGACAACTGCTGAAATTGTTTTCCAGCATAAAGTACAGCTGACTTTTTAAAAAGAAGTGTGTTGCAAAATAAGAAATACAAAAAGCCAACGAACATGAAATATTGCTCTATCTTAGTAAGAGAACAGAAATTTTAAAAAACACTGAGCTTGTTTCTTGCCTATCAAATTGGCAAAGATAAAAAAGCAGAACTCCCAGGGCTGGTGAGGGTGTGGGAAGATGGGCACTCACTATGCTTCTGGTAGGAGGATGAGCAGGTGCAGCTTTTCCAGAAGGGAATTTGGGTATGTATTTCAAAAGCTTTAAAAATGTGCAAACTTCTTAACCTAGCAATTTTGCTTTTTAAGAATTTATCCTAAGAAATGATTAAGCCCTGGCTGTTATGACTCAGTTGACTGGAGTGTCATCCTGTACACCAAAAGGTTGGGAGTTCGATTCCTGGTCAGGGCACATACCGAGGTTATGGGTTTGATCCCCGGTCAGGGCGCATATGAAAGGCAACCAATCAATGTTTCTCTCTCACATTGATGTCTGTCTCTCTCTCTCTCTCTCTCTCTCTCTCTCTCTCTCTCTCCCCCCTCCCTCTCTCTCTCCCCTTTCCTCTCTAAAATCAATAAACATAAAAAATTAAAGTATTAAAAATTATTAAGACTGGGCACAAAAATTTATGGTGAAGCTGTTTATAACAACATTAACCATATTGACACATACTCAGAGGAAAGAACACCCAGTAATAACAAATGGTTGAGTAAACAGAGGCAGATGCATACAATGGGTACTACACTGTTGATAAAACCAATGAGTTTTTGTTAGAACAGTAATACCAATAACAGGGAAGTATGTTGGCAAAATATCAAGTGACAAAAATAGTTACAAGAGGTATGATCTCATTTTTATATTAAAATTTATAGTAGGCACATTTAGACAAGGCTGCCTAGTACACAATCCATTATTTGGAATTACCCCAACCCATAATTCCTAACAAAAGGGGTGGACTTTCTGACTGTTTTAACAGCAACTTGACTTTGGCTGATTGATATAGTAGCCTGGAATTTTTGGACTGGAAATTTGGGGAAAAAAAGAGGCACAAACCATGCTCACGTGATGGCTGACATGGGAATTGAAGGATGTTGCCAACCTGGGGACTGGCGTGGCCCTTTTCATTCACCTGCAAGCAGAAGAGTAAGCAGAGAGAGCCTTGGCAGCAGCGGGAAGGGGAGGAGCAGAACCAAGAGAGGAGCAGAGAATGTCTGCCAAGGCAGACGCTGGTGGGTGGAAGGAGGGCTGTCACTGGTCCCTCTCTCCCCACTGTTCAATAGTCCCCTGTAGTGGGCCCCCCCTGAATCATATAGGCGCACACCTCCTAATATAACAGGCATTATTTCTGAACGATGGGATTTCAAATCAATTTTATGACCTCAGTTTTCTTTCTGTTTTTTTTTTTTTTTTTTTTTAATTGTAACATATGAGATGAAATGTCAGAAGGCCTGTACTGCACCCAGGATTCTACCACTGAGTGAGTGACTGGGAGGTCATTTCACCATTTAGATTCTGTGGGACTTTCAAGCAGGGAATTCAGGCCTTCTAAAGAAGATAAAGAAAACTCATGGGGTTAAGACCCACAGAATTCCATTATCTACCCACCTTATAAATGGCTCAATACCTGAGTATGAAAGGCTGAATAATGTCCTGTAACTTATAAGGCCCATAAGTGGCAGCCTAGATGTGAATCCTAGTTTAATTACTTAGTGTTTGTGGGTTTGAGCCATTGCTTAATGGTTCTGTTTCTCCATTTCCCTCTCTATAAAATGGGATTAATTTTTTTAATTCTTTTTTTAATATATTTTATTGATTATGCTATTACAGTTGTCCCCTTTCTCCCCCATCATTCCCCTCCACCCTACACACCCTCTCCCACCCACATTCCCCCCTTTAGTTCATGTCCATGTGTCATAAGTTCTTTAGCTTCTACATTTCCCATACTATTCTTTAATTTTTATACCACCTCCATGGGACTATTAAATGAGATGTCAATGTGAAGTTCTTAGCTTAGAGCCTAGAACATAAAATATGTATCAAAGAAATAGTGTGGTCTCCAGAGGCCTTGTTCCAGGAAAGGGGGTTCCTCCACGTCCAAGAGATTGGTCACTCCACTAGGCCAGTGCTTCAAACTTCAGTGTGCCCGTGAATCCCCTGGAGATATTGCTAAAATGCAGAGTCCTTTCAGTAGGTCTGAGGTGGGACCTGAGAATTTGTATTTCTAATTAATCCCAGGGAGACCAATGCAGCTGGTGTGGGTTGACCACTATGCCTCAGAGAATATCTAACACGTACGACAAGCAAAAGAACCTTCACTTAACTAGAAAACATTAAGACTGAGACCTTTGGCTACTTGGATGTTTTAGTTAAACTGGGGTTCTGCCATGTTCTTAGTTTTAACTCCTGGAGCAACTATTTCTAGAAGATATTATTAGTTCACTTTTTGGCTTTGGGAAGAACAGGACATAATTTAACCTTTCTTTGATGATTTGTGCGGTGCTTCAAACCCTTGCAATGCCTCAGGTCATTATTTAGGACATTCATTTCACTGCCCACTTCCATAGACTCAGGAGTCATAGGATAAGAAATTGCACTGAAATTGCTCAGACCCTGAGCAGAGGCTGAACTCTGTTCAAAGGTTTTACGTGTTTCTACAAACTATTTGGAAAGAGTGTTTTTTTCTTGCCTTAAAGTAAATTGAAAGATGCTGTTCTGGTTAATAGGAAGGCCCAGCTGTGCTCGGATTGTTAAGTTATATACCGTTCTACATAATGATACCATGCCACAGATGTTGCCAGGGACGCCCTCAGACCAGACGCCATGGCCTTCAATGAAGAGCGCTAAAGGAAATGTCCAGACCGTGAGGCCCCCTGAGCCACTTTATCTCCTCACTTACGCAAATGCTCCTTTCTCCTCAATCTCATCTTAACAAAGATTAGGGCAGCTTCAGAGCCATTCCTCAAAAAAGTAAACTCACGACTGCTGCTACTGGACATTCAGGAAACCTGTGTTTTTCTTTAGCCGGCGGCGCTGCCCTGCGGAATGGTAGTTTCTCGGGCTGTTGCCAATTCACAGGCTCTATTAGAAGCCACATGATCCATGTCTAGTCTTGCCCAGCTATTTTTCTCAATTCAGTTCTGTCTTAACTTCTCTTCCAATCTCCTCTATTTGGTCTTCTTTTCCTCCTTCTACCCCTGCTGAGGCATTCTTACCGAGGCATGACACGCGTGGTCACGGCCAAGAGAAGGCCACATCCTCCCTCTGATCCTCACTTGGGCTGCTCTTGCTTTCCGGTCATTGCCCTCTGAGGTTTCTCTATTACACCAGTTTTACTCTTGTAGGAAAACTTGGTCCCCTTTTGATGTAAAGCCAGGCACCATTTCTCCCAGATGTTTCTCTGATTCTGAACCTTTCTGAATGTCTGCAGGTCTCAGCACACACATGAACTTATTACCAAAGACTGCTAGCAAATGCTCCTTTGAGGCCTGAGATATATCAAGTCTGAGCCTCCCTTCCATCTCAGATGTCGATAGATGTGGGCGCAAGTGCGTGCTTGTACAACCCTGTGGCATCACCTACACCAATTCCAGTAGACACAACTCAAACCCCAGAAGCTCTGAGAAGTGGCACAGATCAGTGCTGTCCAACAGAAATATACTGTGAGCCACACAGCAATTTTAAGCTTTCTAGTAGCCAAATACTTTTTTAAAAGAAAAGTAACAAGGTAAAATTAATTTAATAATGTACTTTACCTAACCCAATATATTAAAAAATGTTATCATTTCAACAAGTATTCAATTAAAAAATTATTGGTGAGATAATCTATCTTCTTGTATTCATACCAAGTCTTCAAAAGCTAGTGTGTATGACAGCACCCCATCCCAATTTGAACCAACTATGTTTTAAGGCCTCAACAGCCACATATGGCTGCTGACTCCCACACTGGAAAGAGCAGAATATAGATCTTCACTGTGAATTTCTTACTTAAAGTAGCAGGGCAAGAAGTTTTACGTAGCAAATCATAAAGGCTACATCCTTGAAGTCGGTTTTAGATAACTCTCTCCACCCAAAGCAACCACAGAGAACCGCTCACCCCTCCTTAGCCCCGGCCCCTTCCTGCTCCATCCCACTTCCCGTTTTTTCTCTTCCTTCTCAACTTGCCCTTCCTACCCCAGGCCCCAGGCACTGAAAACCCCTTTCTGACTGCTACCTCCCCCACCTCCGCAAGAATTTGTTCTCCTGGAATCGTAATGAATAAAATTGTCTATCTTACTTGCTTATTCTTAAGCGTTCACAGTTCCATGGCATCGGCCCACCTGTCTCCCTGGTTTCCTGGGGCTACTACGCCTGGGTGAGCACAAGTGATCCCCAGCCGGAAACAGATGAGCCACTCTTCAGATTCATGAGGACTTCACCAAGGCAACCAAATCTGCCTGCAGTGAAAAGTGCTCCTGCTCACCAGCTCACTTTTCAAAGCCAGTCTCGGTCTGGTCTCGTCTGGGGACCGCTGCCAGCGCTGCAGCTCTAATAGGAGAGTTAATGGGAAGAGAAGATTCTGCTCCATGGCCAACACGGTTCCCGCCCTGCGGTGCCTGAGTCTTGAGAGTGAGAGGGTGGGAGGACGTAGATGCGGAGCGGCGCTCCCAGGACCCTTTGATTATACTCAGCTGGAGGGGCTGTATAATTAATCATAATTTGTTTGTACAGCTTTTCCGTCAACACCAATTATATCTACTCTTTGCTTCTCTAAGACTCAGATGTGCTGTCCCCCAAAGACAATGCAGGATGAGTTACATCTTCTGGCAGAGGAGATGGATCTGCTCACGTTTGGCCCTAGCCTCCATCGGATTCCTTATGAAACAGTCTCTAATCATTTGGTTGGGATGAAGAAAGCAAACTTTGCTCATAAGATAGATCCTCTATCTATGGAGAATAGACATGTATAATAGTTTCTGGATAATCAGCCTTGAACTTCTTAAGACACAGTTGATTCTAACTGAATGAGCCCTTGTTATTTTCATATCCATATAAAAGGTATGATTGGACTATGATGATCTACCCCAAAATGACCCAAATTTTCATAGGGATCAGAAGCAATCCAGACTTCCCAGTGTCGTTCAGATCAAGAGGGGCCTAAAGCTAAATAGTTGAACCCCTGCAGTTTTCTGAAGCAATGCAGTATTGGCAGAAATGGGTCATCCAGGGAGAGCACAGATCTGAATACTATTCCGTTCAGCATCTTTCACCTCCTATCAATCACTTAGAGAAACCCTGGGCTGAAGACCTGGTTACTCTTGATACACCCTCTTGTATCTAAATGATAAAAAATACCCAAGAAATATTCATTTTTCTTTTCATCTTTCCTCAGCTGAATCAAATCCTTCTAATACTGAATGGCTTTTTAATATCTTTGACATACTCCTCCTCCTATGTCTGCCAATATTATAATGTATTACTTGGCTGGTGATTTTTCTGATTTTTTTTCTCAGCTCAGCAGCCAGACTGCTTCTCTCGACTTGGCAGGAGTTGAGAATGTCCATTCTTGCTGACTTTTGTGCCTATTCATTGCCAAAAAGCCATAATCTTTAAGGTGTTCAAAATTTTCTCTGCTTTTTTGGGGGAGGGTGGGTATATTTTCTTGGGCCAGACATTCAATATTTTCCAAATTTACTTTATGGTTTAAAAAGTACCTAACATGGTACTTGGCAAATCTCAAGAGATATTTAATTATAAATATAAATAACTTGTGGGTCAAGTTATGCAAGAATTCTATAGACAATATAATTAACTGAAAGGTGGAGTTTTTTTCTTATGTTAAATAAAGGAACGTGTCTTGTTGTCTGTGATACACAATTATAGTTTCCTCTGAACTAGTTCATAGTATGCATCTCTCTGCTGATTTGGGTGAATAATAAGTTAATGAAAGTTTAAGGTAGCTTTGGTACAGTGGAAAAGGTATCAAAGAACTAGACTCTACCACTAGCTAGTTGTGTCCTTGGAAAGTCACTTAATATCCATAACTCATATTTACCGTAATCTGTTTAAAACAGATTAGGCAAGGTCAGTGTTCCTATATACAGGTCCCATGAGGTTCAAAATCCACAGAGTTTCCAACTCCATGTATACACCTAGTAAGCTGTAGATGAAATGAATAACATATCTCACTCATATAGGCATAGCTATTTGTTTTCAAACATATGTAATTGCTGTTCTGATTAATAAAGTTTAAATTCACCTAAAATGATTATTCCATTCATTTTATGGATGCTACAAGTTTAAGCACTACTGCATAGGAATCTAAGGAATGTTGAGGTTGAAAAGGGGTACTCACACTTAAAAAGGCTTGGGAACCACTGTGGTATAATGATCTATAAGATCCCTCGCAGCAGTACAGTTCTATGACTAAACATTTCTATTTCCATGGGGGAGGGGCTTCCACGCTATAATTCGAAGGTCAGGAAGGGACATAGCTGTGCACGGGCAGTCACCAAGAAACCATCAACTGGCACAGTGAAGACGGCTCCCACCACACTCTAAGCTCTTGTAGAAGAGAGGAAAATTCCAGACGAAGGCTATTAGTGTCTTAGAAGATTTCTTGAGACATTTTTTCCTCTCTTCTCTGTTCCACTGAACTGTTGACTCACTGCTGACTGTATGTGTCTGGACGAGGCGCTCTCTATCAATTATGACAGCCAATCATGAAGCCAGTGGTCCACTCTCATTTGTGGCCATGGTGTTTTAACAGAAAACAATAATTTTCAAAATAGGCACGTGTAAATATGAAGTAAATTATATCCAAACCACAAACCACTTCTCTTGTGAATGATCTAATTTTTTTCACCTTAATATAAGTGAAAATCTTGTTGGTAAGAATTATTCCAAGAATGTAGGACTATATACTCATTTATGTAAGAAGCCAAGTGTAATGATTATAAAAATATAAGGAGTTAAATATCTTTCAAAGATATTTTAAGATAAATATATTTTAAAAGATATTTTAAATATTTTTTGAAGAAGTAAGAAAGGGACAACTTACTTATCATGAGTTCCCTAAATGATAGACAGTCTTTTATTTACCTTTGTGTTCCTGAATCCTAGCATTTGTTTATGGTTGTTGTTATCAATAAATATTTTTAAGTGGTGAATTTCCTGAGTATAAAAAGAAGCATTAGAATTGGGAGAGGGTCTTGACTACCCCTCAACCAAAGAGAATATGACTGGAAAGAATTAACCACGGTCTTTAGAGTTAATATGAATAACACAGAATTGAAGAATAATTTTGTGAATGCATTTTCTAAGAGCTTGGGGAAAAAATGGGAAATGAGCCAATAACACTACCAGAACATATCGCTGCAAAATGATAGATACTAATTTTTCCACTATCTTAACTAAATTTGACTTCTTTGGAACTAGTCTATCACATTACATATGGAGTCAGAATATGGGAGGATTTTGTAAGAATATGAAGTCCCAAAAAATGTCAGAGGAATGACGCAGGGGACCATTTACTCCACTCTGAAGAAGCCAGGGGTAGTATGCACTAAAACTCTTAGGAAAGGAATGAAGCAAAAATGCTTAAAGAGATAATTGGATCAAGGTGCTCGAGAAATGCAGAGTCTAGACAAAAACAAACAAAACAGCTGACTTAAAATGTTTCAAAAAAGAAGGCACTGACAGTGCCTATGGGTTGTGCCTACTTCTATAAGTGAAAACCATTGTCCTTGACAGTAGACCAGACTCTTGCATTTCTGTCCCTTAGCAGCATGCCTTAGCCTTCAGCTAAATGCCTCCTGAATGACTCCTGCTGAGGAGCTGAAGCAAAACTTACCAGCACTCTGTTCTAGCTGAACCTGATGGTTGACTGTTTACTTGGAAATGAATTGTTACCTTCACCACCATCAAGTGCTAAGCAGGATAGTTTGGGTTGGGGCTTAAAGGATAAGGCTTCAAGGTTTCTCATATTCTTCTGAGTGCCAGTCATATCCCTCTCTGTGTCTCCCATCTCTCAGCCTCTGCCAAATCTAACTTCAGCTTGGGGCAGGGATGTTGGTTTTTGTAGTTCCACAAGGTGCATGATTATCTGACCCACAGTCTTAAATTACTGCTCACATCCAAATGCAGGAAAGGCATCTCTTAATGAAGTTATATACTATTCCCTTCCTGCTTTCTGAGGGACCAATTTATTCTGAAGCTTTTCCTTTTCTTGAAAGACAACGTTCTAAAATTTTGACAACTCCTCCAATGCTCCAGTCTCAGCAGGCACATGGTCTGAGTTGAAAGAAACCACAGGTGACCCTTCTATCATATATTTTAGAAGAGCATAACAAAGATTGTCAACTTTCTGCCCTTGAGTATGGGTATTCTTTCCATCCTCTCTGCACAGACTCACCCAAATCTTCACTGTAGAGTCTGTCTCTAGCAATGGCCTATTCCTAGCACTAATTCTAGTCCTTTTTTTTTTCCAGTTGTAAAGAACAGAAAACCAACTCAAACTATCTTAAGAAAAACAAAGGAAATTTATTGTGTCATATAACTGGAAATTCCGAAAGTGAAACTTCAAAAACAGCTGGATGAAAGATCTCAAGCAATTCATCTTGACTGACTCTCACTTTAATTCATATTGGAACATAAACTTGTCAGTCATCTCTACCTTCCAGCTCTCTCTCTCTGTCTCTCAGATCTGCTTGTTTCTGCATTTTATTTATGTTGGCATCATTCTCTCTTGCCATAGATGGGCTCTGTTCACATGAAAGAAAAGACGGCCACTGGCGTCCCAACCCCACATCCATACGGTTCACAACCCATACATGTAATTTAATTCAGGGGCCTTGGTGGGCCTATTTGGATTATATGCCCATCCCTTACATAAAGCACTGTGGACAGGTTATCACAACCAGACCCAGGTATGTACCCACTCTCAAGCGATAATTGTGCCAAAAATACGTGGGTTGGGGGAGTAAATGTTTCGCAACTGCAAAAAGGAGGATACGGAACAAAAAAGCAGAACAGATGTTCCATCACTCCAACATAATCATCCTCTGCACCTGAGAGCATTCCCAATATTCACGGGATCAGAAAAGACACCATCCATCTATTTTTTTTTTTTTAATGTACCAAAGAATTCCAGCTAACCATGTTTAATACACAAAAAAAGAGATGGCCAGATACCAAAAGTTAGCAGTGGCCTTGCTTTCCTCAGGTTTGATTCTAGGCTTAGGAACTAAGTTTTATCTATGCTTTCAGGAAGGTCTTGCCTTCCTGGAGTAAAACTTTGTTCCTTTTTCCTCATTTTGCAACTTCGCTTCAGCTTCCGCTACTTTCTTAATTCGGAGAAATCTGATTCTCAAGTTACATTCCCCATTATACATTTCAGATGGTATCTCTTATTGGATTTGACTAGTTAAACACCATAGCTGGTACATAGCTACAAGGATGGTTAAAATCCAAAATACCATACAACACCAAACACTGAGAAAGATATGAAGCAACGAGAACTCGCATTCATGCTGGTGGGAATGCAAAATGGTACGCTCCCTTTGGAAGCCAGTTTGGCAGTTTCTTATAAAATTTAGCATAGTCCCACCATACTATCCAGCAATTGCACTTCGAGGTATTTACCCAAATAGTTGAAAACTTTGGGTAAATTGTGGAATATTCAGACAATGAAATATTATACAGCAATAAAAAAGAGCTCCATTTCTGGTTCCCTAAAATGACTATGTGAGCTAACCACACAGTAGCGAAGTACATGTTATTAACTCTTAGACCAGAGTAACCCAGCAAGCTCACTGGTTCCTGCCATAGCATTAATTCGGGACAGCTCTCAGCATCCCAAGGACCACCTGGACTCAGAATAAGCTTGGCAGACCCAATGGCAATAGCTACTTTTAGGAAGCTAAAATACTATGGATTTGAGGACAATGAAAAAAAGAAAATGCAGATATTTCTAGATGCCAAAGAAAGAGTCATCAATAAGTAATTTGCTCAAGTTACAAGGAATTCTGAGAAGTTCGTAGAGAAGGGCCAGAATTAACCTAGTTCAAGGGAACTCCTGGTTCAGAATCAGGCAAGATGTAAAGACTATTCCACAAGTATAACCATCCATACTGAGCTTGTCTAGATACACCTTCTCGGAAACACTGATAGGTGATATTTATTTCTCCAAAATCCTTTTCTCTCCAGCCTATCTTTCTTTTAGTTACCCTTTAGCTATCCTTTGTTATTGATTTATTTTTGTGCTGTATGTGTACATGGTCTATAGATTATCAATTCTTGATTTTATTGAGAATTGTTTTATAGTCCAGGATATGGACAGTTTTTGTAAATGTTGCATGACATGCAGGAATCTTTGTATTTCATGAAATAAAATTTCTTAATTGCAAAGAAGAGAGAAAAGGGAAGAAATGATCTATGAAGCCATGAAAACATGCAGAAAAATTTAAAGGCCTATTGCAAAATGGAAGAAGCCAGTCTAAAAAGGCTGTCTGTTGTATAATTCCAACTAGGTGACGTTCTGGAAAAGGCAATTCTATAGAACAGTAAAAAGACCCGTGGTTGCCATCAGCCTGGGTGGGGGGAGGGAGGGATGAACAGCACAGGGGATATGTAGGGCAGCGAAACTCTTCTCTGTGCCACTGTAATTGTGGATACCTGACATTCTTCATTTGTCAGAACTCACAGACCTGTACAGCACAAAGAGTGAACCCTAATTTAAACTATGGACTTCAGTTAATAATGCCAATATTAGT
This sequence comes from Glossophaga mutica, assembly GCA_039655065.1. Taxonomy (NCBI): domain Eukaryota; kingdom Metazoa; phylum Chordata; class Mammalia; order Chiroptera; family Phyllostomidae; genus Glossophaga; species Glossophaga mutica. The sequence continues at coordinate 146,011,647 of CM077308.1, forward strand.
TCATCCATCATATCAAATGTAACATATGAATGCAAGATATTAATAATAGGAGAAACTGAGGGGGATACATGGGAACTCTCCGTACTTTTTGCTCACTTCTTTGCAAACCTAAAACTGTTCTAAAAATAAAGTCTGATAAAAAAAAAACCAGTTGGCCGAGACATCTTTTGGTGCTAGAAATAAGGACGTGCTCAAAAACAGAATGTGGGGATGTCAGAAGGACACGGGAGCCGATCTAAGAGCTCCTGGTAGCCAAAGCTGGATTGACTTACATAACAAAATAAATGCTGATGGCATGGGGTTGTAATCCAAAGAATAAAATAAATATCCACAAAAAAGTCCATCTGAAACAAACAAACAAGCAAGCAAGCAAAGAAGGGACAACTCTTCCTTACAGAAGAATTCCAATGAATTCTTACGAAAGGAATGAGGGAAATAGAAAATCACTATTAGAACACTTCGGTAATCATTGCAAGGTGTACTGATGAATGCTCAAATCTGTGGAAATTTGAAGAGAAACAGGATATTTGCATAGTCTGAAAATATTGTCCACAATCTACTTATTAATTACACTGGGGAAAATAGTAACTGTCCAGTAGAGAAACCCGGCAGGTAATCACCTTAACCAAGTGATCAAGGTTACCATCACAAGTGGTAAAGTATACTGAATCATGTATCTGCCGGTAAGATGCACTGAGAAGGGTACATAGCCCCTATAGTATCCTCAAAATGTATAACTCATCTAATTATGAGAAAACATAAGGAAAGCCCAATGGGGGGACATTCCATAAAACATCTGATCAGACTCTTTAAAAGTGTCAGAGTCACAGTGGACAAGGAGAGGCTGAGGCCCCATCATACAGTGGAGAAGATGACATGCAATGAGACCAGGCCTGGCTCCTGGGCCAGCAAAGGGATGGGTGGGGAAGCTAATGGAATCTGAATAAAGTCTGCGGTTTACTTCATTGCTTCTTACAGTTCTTCTCATTGCATCATAGTTATATAAAATATTAGTATTGGAGGAAGTTGAGTATCTGAGAAGTCTCTCTATTCTTTTTGTAACTCTTCTGTAAGTCTAAGCTTATTTCAAAATCGAAAGTTAAAAATAATAGTTGATGTTGGTCCATGCTGACTTTTATTACCAGTGTCTAAACTGTTCATGGGGCTGGAAAAATTACTAACTAAAAGTTTTTCTTTTCCCCAGAGGTAGTCATATGGGACAATATAATCATCTTCATTAATGAGAAATCTGAAGAATTTCTGTATTTTAAAAATTAATACCAAATGGCCCTCATACTCCGCATGTTATCTTCCATCCAGACCTGCAGAGCTGTGTTTTGCCATGAGGACTGAATGGGTTATTAAATATAAGAATTTAGAATTGTTCCTGGCCCTTTGTGGGCATTGAATTTCACTTAGCTGTTGTGACAGTTACTATTATATAAGCCACACAGAGAATATCACTTGGTTTTGGAAATGTAGGTAACTTATAATTTTGTCATGATACTTTTCTGCACTTTTCAAATTTGCTTTAATACTTTTATTTTATTTTATTTTTATTTTTTAAAGGTTTTATTCATTTATTTTTAGAGGGAGGGCAAGGGAGGGAGACAGAGAGGAAAAGAAGCATCAATGTGTGGTTGCTGCTCATGCGCCCCCTACTGGGGACCTGGCCTGCAATCCAGGCATGTGCCCTGACTGGGAATCGAACCAGCAACATTTTGCCGGCATTCAATCCACTGAGCCACAGCAGCCAGGGCTGCTTTAATACTTTTATTATAAAAAGCAACGGGATTCTAGAAAAGGTGTACTATATGCTTATACTTTTGTAAAAACAAAATACACACAGTTATATAACTTTCCTCCCTTATTCCCTCCTTGTTGCCCTCAGGAAAATGTCCTAAATTCTTAACACAGAAAAAGACCTTGAGTCAGTGCCTGACCCTTCTGTCTTCTTCAGCCTCATTTCTCACCCTCACTGCCTCACAGTCCAGCCGTAATTTCTTTCAGTTGCTCAAAATGCTGCTTTCTGTCTCTGCCAAGCCTTTCTATTGTCTCTTTCTTAGAACACTTTTCTCCGCTTACTGCCCAGACTAACATCTTCTCATCCTCCAGATCTCAAATTACTTGTTTGTGTAGTCATTCATTGGTTCCATTCACACCACAAAATACTACTGAGCTTCCACGGTGCACCAGGACTCGGGAACAATGGTGAGTGAGACAGGCTAAGTTCCTCTATCATCAAGGTCATGTATTCTTGACAGATGGACAGATCAATCCTTATAAAATTAAAGGAAGAAAAGAAGTGTACCTAAGAATATTATTTTAAAAAACAAATGGCAAAGCTACATCTGAATACTAAGCAACCCACAACAAAACATTTTGGGAAACTATAAATTAACATTTGAAAAGAATGGAAAATAAGGGCAAAAGGCAAAATGAATGTTATAGGTAAAAGATAGTTTTGTTTTGTTTTGTTTTAAGTAGTAAGACCAAGCATTAAAACTAATGGTCATAGGGATTAATACTCTGGTGCGGCTAAAGTACAGTTGCCAACACATGTGTAAAAAAAATATCAGAAGAGCTGGATCAAGATGGAAAACACCTTATAGAAAAAGAGAAGGGAGAAATAGGAGAGGGGAATAATATTAGCATATTCTGTGAAACAAAGTTAATATGCAGTTGTAAGTATTCAAGTATTTGTACTATGTAAATGCCTTTTGCAAATGAGATTATAGACTTGCTTGCAAACATCAGTCAGGCTAAATAACTGTAAGGTGCTATTATTTAAAACAACAACAACAACAACCAGTGAATGATATTGGCAGCAGTCCCTACAGCAATCGCAAGCTTCCAGGAAGATGCTGTCTATAAAGAAATGCGAACTGTTCACAGCATCCCCGCAGCTCGATGGGGTGGGGGGATAGCAAATGAGAAATAAACATTTCTCTCTGAGTTCCTCCATGAATTGAAATTGATTGGTTTGCTGGACAGTAACATGGTGAGTTCCAGGATGAATATTCAGGGGACAGAATCCTGGAGCTTCAGATTGCTCCGCAAGGTTTCCCTGTAGGATCTGGGCGACTTGAACAGTGACTTAGCCCAAGTCAGTGAGTGGCCTTTAGCTCTGGTACTTGAAATAGGAGCATATCTGTGTTACTCCTGTCCACTCACGTGGCCTCCTCCCCTTTGTCCACAGAGCTGACGAAGCACAAGGGAAGCTGAAGTCTGTGTGTGTTTACATCAGTTCTGCAGGACACAGCGGAATCAAAAATGGATTGTGACCTGCTGGTAATCTTTCACAGCAAACCCAGTGATCATCGATTAAAAATAGCTTTGAACATGTATCACACATCTATTTCAGGCCTCATTCTATTTGGAATGCAAATTCTGCTGGAAGCCAGCGCTACATGAGCAGCAGCTGGAAATCTACTCAGACATTCTAGCCAATTCACGCTAAGCCCAGTTGGCAAAATTAATGCTATTCTGCGGACTCAGTGAAGGAGAGATTGTTAATTATGCCCTACTGCCCAGTGGTTTCTATTATGGACACATCTGGATGGAGAGGCTCATTTGAAATCCCCAAATTCACTGCTTCCTGGAGCCTAACCCAAGGTTTAAAATTGATTTGCAAGGATGAGAGGGTAGTGCAGACAAAGTGCCTCACCCACAGACACCAGGCAAGCTCCAGCGAAAGTCTGTTCTAGTTTCAAAGGCTCTTTTATGCCTCCGGTGCTCATATTTTCATCGGTGTTTCTTACCAGTTCCGAAAATGCAGCGTTTGGACAGGTTTCTCAGTAAATGATAAATAAAACACACATGCCCATTCCCGTATCTCAGGGCTAAAGATTTTCTTTTCTCAGTCATGGCAGCCTGTGATATTTTCATTTCTCTGAAAGGAAGGCAGTCTGGGACCTTGCCTGCTTCAAACAGAAAGCCTTTCAAGGAAGGCCTGTGCCTCGCATCAAGAGACATGGCCATTTTCTCTGAGGAAAACTTCCCTTCAAATGATCATGGACTCCTCTTTCAGCAGCAGGAGGGGCTGAGTAGAGACTGCACTGCTGGAGGTGCGTCTTTAAGGAGAAAATTAAGGTAGACCATCAGTCAAACCCAGGGTGGCTATTTAAATCCTACAGGACCTTAATGTTAGCCACCTGGCCACTTTCTGTTGCATTTAGACCTCAAATACACGGGTCCCTAATCTCCCTATTTTTCACCCCATTTTCCCAGGAGGCCACCCACATTCACAGCGAAGAGAGCAGCATCAGACCAGGTAGGTGCCCCAAGATGGAGAGGTAGGGCAGGCACACCTTGGAGAGTCAGGTGTCCTGACATGACTCTCAAAAGCACTGGGAAGCTCTGTTCCCTTACCCCACGCTCCCTCAGATGACCAGCTGACTAAGATTCATTTCAAATGTGTTCTTCCTTTCTGCCAAACTTTTCAAAGCTTCATCCTTAATGAACTGTTCATTCATGCTCTTAGGAGGGGCAATCATGTTTTGTCACTTACATCTGATGGTAGCTGAGTTTCCAAACTTTTTCTGGCAGCTGGAATTCTGATGGAGGAAGAAAAGTTAGAGCTGGGGTGGCGGTAAGAGAGCCTTAAGAAAGGCTGCACGACTAAGAACACTAAAAATATGCCCTGGTTGGTGTGGCTCGGTGAATTAAGCACCTGCCTGTGGACTGAAAGTTTGCTGTTTCAGTTCCCGGTCAGGGCACAAGCCTGGGTTGCGTGTCAGGTCCCCAGTTGGGGGCGTGTGAGAGGCGACCAATCTATATTTCTCTCACATATGTTTCTCTCCTTCTCTTCCTCCATTCTTTCCCCAATGAATGAATGAATGAATAAGTCTTTAAACTCCACTGGAAGACCTTATTGATAATTTTGCCTGGAACTTATTTTGCTTAGCCCATTCTGATTTATATAAATTACTTGGTGGATGGATCAGGTTTATAAAAATTATTCTTTAATAAGATTGGGGAAAATCAATCAGCTAAGGAATTTGAAAATTAGAGAGAGTATTATATGAGCTTAATTTTTTTTAAGTTTTGAGCTACCAGGGCTGCCTAATGCTGACAATTAATGCAAGAGATCATGTGGTTCCCTGGGAAGCATTTAAGCAGTCTACATTCTTTTCTGATAATGGTGCTAGAGAAGGCATTTTTGCCTTGGGCAGGCATTGGAACAAGATCTAGTTGTAGGTCCATTCCAACTCTACGGTTCTCAGGGTTTACTCAGTTATCTTATGGAGACTTGCAGTTCTGACCGAAGGAGATGACATCATTGTGACATCTAAATAGCCAAAGCAGGAACACAGGTGCCCACAACTCACAGAGTTAGGAAGTTAGGCTACAATGCCTACCTCCCTCTTTGAACTGCCTGGGGACCACACAGGGCACTGCAAACATATCTGGCCTAGATGTAGACATCATCCAGAGGCGAGATCGCTGTGCTTCAGAAACAGCCTCATCCTGAACTACCGATGCCCACAGAATAGAAGGTGGTAACTTCAGGGAGAGCCATGTTCATTTATCTACCATGAAACTGAAGGCTAGGACTATAAATGGTACTTCCATGGAAGAGGATGACAGATTGGAGTCAGATCTGGGGGAAACAAGGTAGAATCCAGATTTACTCAACGCAAATGTTAAAGGTGGAGCCTGGGTTCAGAAACCAAGTGGAAGGAGCATGGTGCCCTGGAAGAGCAAGGGCTTTGGAAGCAAACAAATGTGCATTTACATCCCAGTTCTATGGCAAGATCTTCAGCAATTTCCTTATGTTTTCTGAGCCTGAGCGTTGCTCTAGGATAGTGGGGCTAACGATGCTTCTTTTAAGGAATTGTATGAGAATTAAATTAGAAGACAAGGAGTAATGGAGAAAAAGCTAGACTTAGAGTGGGCACACTGTAAATGTTAATTACCCTGCCTCCTACTCACTTGGCATAGCAGGTTAAAAACACTGGGAGATTTTTTCAATCATTCCTATGCCTGAGCCCCCCCGCCCCAGAGATTCTAACAGACTGATCTGGAACAAGATTCAGTGATTGGTATTTTCAGCTGTTTCTAAAATCTTCCCAGGAGATTCTAATATGTTCCCATGATGGAGAACCACTGCCCAAGTCTATCAGAATGAGTATCATCTTTGGATTTGAAATTTTCTATTATGGTTTAGGCAAATATTTTACTTCTCTGAGGCTTAATTTCTTTACTATTTTAATAAGGGGAGTAATTTCTTATTTTAAAGAATTGTTTTTGAAGATATAGTGAGATATGTTTAATAAAACTCCTATAAGAAGAAACTGACAATTAGGTGCTCAATAAATATTCATTGTTTTTCCTTTCTTTTCTCATCATTAGTCAGGGAACATATATGTGCCAAAAATTATTAAAATAAATAAGAACAACAGACATTTCCTAGCTGGTGTGGTTCAGTGGATTGAGTGCCAGCCTGTGAACCAAAGGGTCGCCGGTTCAATTCCCAATCAGGACGCATGCCTGGGTTGCAGGCCAGGTCCCCGGTTAGGGGTGCATGAGAGACAACCACACATTAATGTTTCTCTCTCTCTCTTTCTCCCCACTTCCCCTCTGTCTATAAATAAATAAATAAAATCTTTTTAAAAAAATCTAAAAAAAAGAACAACAGACAGGAGATACTACCAGTCAGGCAGTTTTGAAATTAAGATAATTACTACCTTGAGCAAAACTGTCTTATCTATTGTCTGCAGGAACATGAGGTTAAATCCTAGGATAGGGATGGCAAATATGATGCCCACTTACCCCATTCTTCCTTTATTTGCTCTTGGCAGACATCACTAATCAATCACAGCATTCTTTCCGATTGAGCCCATATGAGGCCTCAAAGTCCTTTACCATATAACTCTCTCAGGCATACACTAGCAATTAATCAGAGCCGGAATATGTACTGAAACAAATTTACCATCCTTATCTTGGGTGATGGGCTACCTTAAGCCTGCAAATGAGGCATATTTCAGAGATGATTAAGAGGGATCCCTGGTAAGTAGGGAGTATGTGGCCAGAGATAAAGGCAGACCCTCACAAGGCCCACTTTTATATAATCTGATCCATACCAAACTAAGAACCTATGCTTTCTGGTGAGTGCAGGGAATACAGTGGGGGAGTCAGTAAACACCAAGTGAGAAATGAAAGAGCCAGTATCTGCATGGTGCTTAGTGCACTCATGGTGAGCAGACCTCCCATAATTTCCAGAAAGCACTATCAGATTGTTTTCCAGAAGCCAGATTATTTCTCTAGCTTAATCAACATGAAACCAGCTAACTCAGTGTTTCCTCCCCAAGGTGACAGGCCAAGGCTCTGACGAGAAAGCCCCTGTAAAACTCAAGTCAGTGGGTACAAAGCCTGACATTGATGTCTGCAGGCTTGTCACAGCCAAGACCTTGTGATACTGAGGCCAGAGGATTAGTGCCAATGGCTGTGGTTCTGACCGGCTGTGGCCACCCAAGGACAACTAACAATTCTGAAAATGAAGGCTTCTGCTGATATTCCTTGTTACTGATTAACCGCTTTGCAGACCATAAGTGTGTTCACTTGTTACAGAGCAGCATTAGCCCCTGCTGGACAATACCCTGATGGCTTTGAGCTGATTCTACAGCAGACACAGGTAACAATTTTGATAGCCTGTTTAAAAGTCTTTTATTTGGAATCTTATAAATCACATAAAAATATATCATTAAACTCAAAATCAACATATCCACCACTCAATTTCCTTTTATTCAGATCCCAAAAATGCCAGCAGCTACTTCAGGGCCATCCCGCACTTAGGGAGTTGTAATGAAGGGAAAGGAGGAATAGAAAGAGACAGCTGTCTTAATAACTTTGATCAAAATATGTTATTTTGAAACTTTACAAGAATATATGATCATGATAAAGATATTGATGGGCCCTCTCCCAGGGTTTTTGGAAGAAGCTCTACAAGCCAAGATTTGTGGTGCTTCGGATACATTAAGTTCACAGTTTGTCCCTACGGAGGAGCGCATAGGATCCAAAACATACAGCAGAGAGATGTCTTCAGCGATCACTAGTAGAACCCTCTTGATATACGAGGATGGGAAGACTGAGGCCCGCAGTCGTTGTGTGACTTCCCCAGGATCACACATCTGTTTAGTGACAGAGCTGGGGCTAGAATTGTGCCACCAAATTCAGTGCTTTTTAGAGTGCTTCCAGCTTTGTGGGTTGTTTTCCTTAAGATCTTTAGACTTTGGGAGTTAAATTGATGCTTAGTGTGTACTGAAGGAGATAAAGTGTTTAGAAGAGGTGTCACTCAGATTTCACTTGGGCAAAGTCCCAAATAGATGCCTTTTATCCCTGTGATCAGTCTCACAGCCTCTCACTAAGTACTTGTCAACAGAGATATTTCACTGATGCATTGAATTTCACACAACAAAAGGGGAAAATCCCTTTCATAAGTCATAATGCTTAACACATGTTGATGTGATATGGTTTGATACCCAAATAGACATGCTCAATCCAAAAGAAGGGAAAAAAATCCTCAAAAGAAGGAAAAAGTACTGAATGCTAATACTAATGCTAATGCTAATATTAGCCTATTACAAGTGTCTCATGATGTGGCTCTAGTCTGATTCGTGCCTTGAGATAAAGATCAATATCCCTCGTTTGAATGACAGTATCTACGTATTGGGTTTTTATGAGCTGCAGTATGTTCCTATACTAATATTTCAATGCAGTCACTTCCATCCTGAAGATTTATTTCATCCGAAAACTCACACAATCAAACAAACTTCAATCATCAGCTATCTGGGCCACATTCTATTGTCCCCATGCATGCAGCAATTATTTATTAAATGCCCCTGCTGTGCCAGACACTGTAATACAGGAAATAGGGAAGGCATGTGACGCTGAGATGGGACACAAAGGTGAATGATACACGATGTTTGCCCTCACGGAGCTCGTAGATGAGGGCGGTAATAGGTACCTGGTCCAATGCTCACGGTGCAATGCGGCCGAGTCTGATAGCCAAAGGACAGGGAACAGGGGAATCCAGCCAGGAGCAGGGAGATTGAAGAAGGCTTCTTCAGACAGCGGACACCTGAGTTAATTCTCGCAAGAAAACATTCCCTAGAGAGAAAAGAAGAAGGCGTTAGAAACAAAAGGACCAATACGTGCATAGTTTTGGAGATGTGAAGGAGAATGTTAGGGAGACAACTACCAGTCAATTTTGGCTACAACTTGAGTGCCGGGAGCAGGGGGGGGTGGGTGGTAACAGGAGAAAAGCTGAAATACAGAGTGTCATATCCATCTGGGAAGGATTTGGGTACCAAGCTAAGGAGTTTGGACTTGCTTCTGTAGGAAAGAACAAGCGTTTAGCCAGCATAGTGACATGATCAGGTCTGTGTTGAGGAAAGCCAAGTATAAGAGGCATGGAGTTACAGTGCTGTGTGTGGCAAAGGTTCAGACAAGAAATAAGAGCCTGAGCTATGAACATCTCACTGACTATTGTGGCAGCATCCACTGGCAAAAAATCTCAAGAGGTATCTTCTGATAAGCATCTCATTGTAAAAGTCGGGAACTAGAAATATCACGGCTAGATAACCAGACTAGAGCCCTCCCCATTTTCTTTCATAGAGCAAGCAATTACTCACAGCATAAAATTGCCAGGTCATCTTTAGAGGTAAATAAGATTTGTCTCTGGATGGTCTATATCTGATCCTTTCCTCCTACTCCAGCCTAAAGACATCGAATGTTGTTTACTTTTTTTTTTTTTTTTTTTTTTTTACAATCAATGAGGCTGAATCTAGATGGGCCAATAAGTCATTCATAGAGATGACAATAATGTTAAGAAGCTTGTCACCTGTCTCAAAGCTCCTTCCTTCTAGGTCAAACAGGAAAACACAGAAATGTATTGGCCCAACGGGAACAAAAGCATCAGCTTATTACTAGGCCAGCAAGTGTCCAATAAGCCCCCAAATGCAGAGTTCACTGGTAAATGATAGGCTGGAGTAAAAACAGATTAACCTTTAGGATAAATGGGGCCTCTGCTCCCTACCCAAATCTGTACCTTGGGGCCTGAACTCAGGCATGCCTGTGATGAATGGGCGCTCGGAACTGACGAGCCTGCTCACTCAGCCATTAGAATGCATGAGGTCTGAGCGGGGCTCCAGGACAAAAGGAGAGTTGCTAAACTCTTTCCCATGGGCAGCCCTGCTCAGGGGTTTCTCTCAAGGGGGAGGAAGAGGGAGAGAACTCTTAGCTCCTGGGTCCAGGCAGTGAAAGCCAAAGTGGAAGCCAGTCATCCTTGTCAGTCAAAGGAACATTGCAGATTCTGGCCAGGCTGATCAGAAAGTCCCAGTAAGAGGATGGAGAGAGGCAGAATCACCCTCCCCATGTGGTGAGAGGGACAGACATGTTTGGTGGAAGGCAGAGGTTGCCAAATCATGTACAGAATGCCCACTTAGAGTTGGATTTCAGTAAACGACAAATAATCTGGTAGTATAAATATGTCCAAAATATTGCATAGCATATGCACTTAAAAGTTATTTGTTGTTTACCTGAAATCCAAATGAAACTGAACATCTTATCATTTTATCTGATAAATCTGACAGCCCCAGTGGAAGAATCTTCCTCCATGGCATAGATGTTCACATCCCCACGTCTGAATTGGAATTTGACTTCTAGAAATGAAGAACTTTTCTTTTAAATCATCCAGTCCATCAGCTTCAACTTATTCATGATGAGGATGAGGAGACCCACACAACTGCACCAGCCGGCCCAAAGTCACGCTGCTAATGAATGGCAGGCCAAGGAATAGAGTGCATCCACAGGTCCTGTTGTGGGGTTCTTCCCCTCCTGCCCTTCTACGCCCCTTCTATCCATTGGCTCCCTAGCTCTGCAATTACATGAAAATCCCCTAAGGGCAAAGAGAATTATTTTGTAATACCGTCTCCCAACGCCTAACACGATGCTTTAGGAGCCCTGGCAACACGATCGATATTGCGGAGGGGCAGGCCATGGCGGCTCAATTACCCGGATAACTGCCACTTCTTCCCACTTCACTCACACCTTCTGTGTCCTGTTTTTGTGAACCCATTTTGGGGAGGGGCTGCTAGAAGTTTGGCACAGCCTCTAGCCAGGTGTGAAAATTGTCCCAGCCCTCCTGAGGGGCCTGAAGTATGACTTTCCAAATAACACAGCGGCTTGGGGAAGGATGCTTTCTGCTGAGGTAATGCGTTCGAGGAAGACACAGCTGAGACCTGTGAGCTTTTGCATAGAAGGGAGTTTCCTTTTCATCAGGAACTTCACCTTCCTGGGCAGCAAACCTTTGGCCAGAGCTGCCAGACAAAAACCAGCTGGACGTTTAGGATTCCTTTCACTTCTTTCCCTTGCCTCCCTCTTGTGGACAAGTAGGCAAGCCGTCAGCACAATGGACATGAGGAGAGAGGAGTCCTTAAACAGCCCCACAGACTGACAGATGGCTGTCTCTGCAACCCGTGGGACTTGTCAGGCCAGCCCTTGAAAAATCGGGAAGCGGGGTGATCTTCGTTGCCCTGCAGCACTTCTCACAACTCACACCATTTTGTCTTTTCCTGGTTCCCGGAAGCCTGATCATCTTCCGTCTGGCCTCAACCTCTTTTGACCTCCATCTCCATGTTCCTGACCTCCTTCCACTACCAACCAACCAAGGCTTCGACTTCCTGGAGTCCTGGTGCCCCAGGTACATAATTCTTACTTCTCCAGGGAATCAGTTGTGTCATTCCAAGGAAAAGAGACCACACAGTCCTAAGCAGGATGCCGAGATGCTTCATGATGATAATAATGTTTATTTAGAGCTTAGTAAGTGTAAGCTTCTTTTACTAAGCCCTTGATATACATTATCTCATTTATGTCCATAATCTTCACAGTAAACCAATGAGGCATATACTGTGCATATTATGTTCATTTGACAGATGAGGGAACTGAGGTTTGAAAACATTAAATAATGCACTCAAGCTTTTACTCTAAGTGGCAGAACTGGGATTCCGACTTAGAACATTTGGCTGTAGGCTCCAAAAACGTGTTTCACAGGACTTTCTGTAGTAACGGAAATGTTCTGCATTGTCCAATAGGGTGGCTACTAGCCATAAGTAGCTACTGAGTATTTGAAATGTGACTATTTCAACTAAAGTTTTAATTTTATTTAATTTTAATTTAAATAACCACAGATGATTCATGTTACCTCCATTGAACAGCACAACTTAGAACCTAACCCCTGTGTTATTCTGGTTACCTGCTTTTCTCGCCCCCATACACAGACTCATGTGCACCCTCTAAGTAAGTCAGGGGCCCTTACTCCACAAAGAGTTCAAGTAGGCCCTGACTGAGAAAAGTGATAGTTGACTTATGTCCTCATTGATGCAAGAAGGCAAGAGAAAGTGAATCAATAATATAAAAGATACAAGCTCTTATCTTCACTAGCTAGTGACACGTGACAATGATTTCTCTGAGCCTCAGTTTCTGCCTTTGCTCAAGGACAGAGCCAGGCTCCATGATCTCAAAGATCACTTCCAGCTCTAAGGTTCTGCAGTCGGAAAGTGCCCCACAGAACTGCTCTCCAGTTCTCAAGGTGGCACATTGGAAACAGGAGTCCCAGGTGATTACCTGAGGGAACCAACCGTGATTTCCTGGAGGAGCAGCCAGCCAGCGTGCCTGATTGTGCACATCCAACACCCCACGATACACGGGGCTCTTTTTTTAGAACCCTAATCAGAGATTCTATTTGCATAATTAACATCTTTAGGAATAACTGCAAATGACACATCTGTTCACCATCACCCCCTTCGTGGCAAACTATGTGTTATAAACACAGTTTCTTCAGCTCTGTAAACACTGGGTGGCCTGTCCCTTTGCTTGTTGCTTTAAGTCACTTTCTGCCTTGAGGTGGTGATAACCCTGTGTGACCTGTTTCTGCCTGGTCCCATCCCTTCTGCCAGTAGCACTCAACCCAAAGTGGGACCTGCCTACAGTACCCCATTCTGACTGGCCACATAGCATGAGTTCTTACTCTTGGCTCCCTTGTTCAAGGTTTCAGAGGATTCATGAAATTTATGGAATTTAGAGTAAATAGATTTGTGCATGAATGTTCTGGGGAGAAGGTTTATGGTCTCCATTAGTGTTTCAATAAATGTTTGTCATACAAAAAATAGCAAAGAACCAGATATTATATGATTCCATTTATATGAAGGTACAGAATAGGTACTTTAGAGAGATAGAAAGTAGATTAGTGGCTACTGCAGTTGAAATGGAGAGGGGTTGCAAATAAGGGGCTGAGGGGAGATAATTAAAGGATGAAAGGTTTCTTCTTGAGGTGATGAAAGCGTTCCAAAATTGGCTGTTATGGTGACACATATCTGTGACTATACTAAAAAACACTGAGTTTTACATGCGTAAATTGTATGGTATGTGAATTATATCTCAATAAGCCTTTTTAAAAAATGGTTACGAACCCTTGCTTAGGGAAAGGGCTGTAGACCATGGGCTCCCCCAGACAGTGAGGCTCAGTCTGATCTCAGAAAGCCTTGGGTGGTTCCAAGTACAGGTCTTTACTGGAATACAGGCTAGTTTAGTGGGGCCTCTCATTGAGTATGATTTAATAGGATCAGGAAGGCTCTCAAGGCCAGTACTTCTCAAATTTTAACAAGCATATGAGTTATTTGGTGATCTTTTTAAGATCCAGATTCTGGCTCAGTAGTTCTGGGGTGGGACCAAGATTCTCCTCGTGGTCCAATGAATGCCCTATGAGTAAGAAGGCACTAGACCAAAACTATGTTAGCATCCTCTCACCTCCCCTGAATCTTCATACTTATGACAACTTAATTTCCTGAGATATATAGTCCTAGGTACACTTTCTTTCTGACTAGCTCTTTCCCCAAGGGAGAGGGTGGTCAAATGAAGCAGGTTGTCTCAAAAAAGAATAAGTACTCCTTCGTCAGCCTTATTCAAGCAGAACATTATCACAGACGCTATAGCAGGGATTGAGTGGTATAGTAGACTGAAAAATGTGGCCACCATATTTTGCAACAACTCCCATCAAGGGGTAGACCATTTCTCCACCTTGAATCTGGGCTGGCCCTGTGACTTGTCTTCACCAATTAAACGTGGCAGAAGTGTTGTTGTATGAGTTCTGGAGCCCAGCCCCCAAGAGACCTTGCAGCTTCTTCCTTCTTGAAACGCTGCCTTGAGAATGCCATGTAAGGAACCCAGTATAGTCAACTAAAATAAGAAACGACATGGAGAACAAGGCACCCCAGCTGACACCTGGTGCCACCTGCACCCCCCCCACACACACCCCAGTTCCACATAGTCACATGAGTGGATCCAGGTGAAATAGCAGAGGAACCACTAAGCCAAGGCACAGAACTGAGAAAACACTGTTATTTTATGTCACTACGATCTGAAGTGGTTTGTTACACAACAGTTTATAACGAAAATAGAATGACAAACTAGATAACATCTAAAGACTCTCCAAACATGATTCAGAAATGTTAGGTGGACCAGGCCAGGGGAGTTATCAAGCTTTTTCTTCTATGCATCTACAGCTCTGTTCTCCATTTACAACAAGTCTGGTTTCTGCGTGTGCTTTTGCTGCTGGTTTGCCAAAACCATGAATGTCCCCCCAAGGACCTCTTCACATCGTTAGTGACTCCATTGTAACAGGGTGCCTTGGTTGAACTACAGCAGGGATTTAGACATGTTTGAAAGCACTAGTGGGGTCGTATCTCCCCACTGCAGGAAATGCTACGCCTGGGGCCTTTGGACTTTGCTTGGACAATGTTGGGCAGTGCTGATAGCGAGTGTCTAGAGGGAGAGAAGGGAAAACAGGATGATGACGTTTTCTCCCACGCTGACCTCAGCCCCATCACAAAGGACTAATTTAGAATCTCAAAGTAAAGAGTAATTACGCCAGAAGCTTTAGGAAGACGGTGGGGAAATCTAGGCACACACAAGCTGCTTTAGAGCCCAGGAGACAGAACTGGCAACAGAGTTTCCTTCCACACCCTCCCCCAACTCTGCGGTGCATAAAAAGCACCTGATGGGCTTCCTAAGAAGAAAAGACTATGGATGTGTTTAGCGGGGTCCCGTTGTCACTGAGGACCCAGTCATCCAACACAGAGATCAGGGCCCCTGACAAAGTAGCCAGAGCACACGAGCAAACCTGTTTCTGTGTATGCATGATATGCCAACACCTTGGGGACACCCTGAAATAACTAGGGGAGCCTCTGGGGGAAGGTGACAGAGGTCCATTCCAAACTATGGAATAGAAGTTAGGAGCTCAATGGTATAAATGAGGGCCTCTCATCCAGCTTAGCTGCCTTTCATCTATGTAGGGTGGAATAATTGCTAGTCCAGGCACTATTTTATCTCAAGTTGTATAAAGATTGCTATTGGATTCTTATTTCAAGAAGGGAAAGACAACCATAAGTATCACAGACCAGGTTACAAGAAATAGACACTATTTGCCTGATTCAAATAAATTCTTATAACATTTTGTTGCTATTAGTCTCCTACAGCTTATTCTTTTTTAGTAAAACCATTAGGAGAATGCTATATAGACTATTTTTAAGTGCAGCTTAATAAGTTGGTAATAGCTAGCAAAATTGAAGGAAAGTTTACCTTGTAAATCAACAAATCCACCCTGAAGTACAAACCCTGAAGAGAAAAACCTCACACGTGGGCCTGAGGAGACCTCAACAAGAATATGCGTTGCAGCAGAGAAAAAGACGTTCATCAACAGCACAGAGGGAAATAAATTTGGAGTTACTCATGCAAAGCAATACGATGCAGCAGCTAAAATAATTGAACAAGGTCTATTAGTATCAACACAGATAAATCCCAACATAATGTCCAACATAAAGAGGTTTTAAAAGGATATGCAGAAAATATACTACAAGGGTTAAAATTCAAAGCCCATCCCCCACAAAAGTACTACATGTTCTTTCTGCATATACCATATATCTATATAGTAAAAGTAATTTTAACGAACAAGAAATATAAACTCTAGTGCTTTGATAGCAGTTCCTTCTGGACAGCAAGAGAAAGGAAAAAACTTTCTATCTGGGGTAGACATATGGAAATTTAACTATACACAACACTTTATTTCCAAGAAAGGTAGGAAGGAGGGGAAGGAGGGAACCAGTGCTGATAACGGCAAAATGGCAACTATTAAATGTTGCTTGGTACCTGAGTACCAATTACATGCTTTTTCACAGTTTTCTGTATGTTTAAAGTATTTCCCTTTTTAACTCAAAAATGATGAACAGCTAGCTCACCAGCAATGGGTCTTCACCCCCTCTGCTGTGGTGCCTATTCCCTAGGAGCTTCCCAGGTTTATTAATGACCAAGGTAATGACCAAGTAACCACATCCTCAGATGAAATGCTAATCCTCATTTCTTCTGATCCCCCCACACAAGCCGTTTTCCCTTGCCATTACTGACGTGCACACCTTTGCTTTCGGCTGGGGGACACTAGCCCCCGGGGACGAGATATGAGAGAAAGGGGGAAAGCATGAAACCAAACGCTTGTAAAACACGAAGAAACACTTACTCTGTTAGAACCCACTTTGGAATGCTCCGTGTTTCTGTCACCTCGGGCATTCAGATTCATTCTGAGCATCTCCTCCAGATACAAGTCATTTAGCCAGCTGACAGGAGGAACAATTACTGCTGGCTTAAAAGATTGGTTGATTTCTCCTGCGTCTACTTGCCTGCAGTTCTGGCTCTCTGACAAATCAAGTCAGATCAATTTGTACCCTAAAGAGTAAATGGGAGGATGCAATTATTTTCTGGTTCAATAGAAAAGCATTTCATTTCAAAGGGCTGCTGCACAGCATTTCTTTTGAGACTCACTATAGGAATGGGTCAGGTCCACAGGGAGTAAATGATGGGTTCTCGGGGGCACAGCTCAGCTTTGCTTCACACTGAGCTTTGAAAACAGAGGCAGGATGTGGGGGTGAACAGAAGGCGCTCTCCACTGAGAGAGAAGGCTCTACGTATTCCATTGTCTTGGTCAGTTTGGGCTGCTATAACAAAATATTGTACCATTTTGTTTATCAACCACAAAAATTTCTCATAGGTCTAGAGGCTGGATCTGAAATCAGGGTGCCACTCTGGTCAAGTCCTGTTGAGGGTGCTTGTCCAGGTGGCAGAGAGCCAATTCCTCGTGTCCTCACCTGGCAGAAAAGAGAGTCAGCTAGCTCCCTGGCCTCTTTCTATAAGCGAATTAATCCTATTTCCAACGGCTCCACTCTCATGACCTAATTACCTTCCAAAGGCCTCGCCTTTGAATATCATCCTGTTGG
Source organism: Glossophaga mutica (assembly GCA_039655065.1). Lineage (NCBI taxonomy): Eukaryota > Metazoa > Chordata > Mammalia > Chiroptera > Phyllostomidae > Glossophaga > Glossophaga mutica. Next base: position 146,028,971 of record CM077308.1, read on the forward strand.
GACTGGGGTTTCAACATGTAACTTTTGGAGGAACACAAATGCTTGGTCTGTAGCACCCATGTTTAAAGAGTATTTTCTTCGTCTCATCAGAAGCAGTGAGTCTTCTTCTAAGTGTTAGAAAATATGCTGAAGATTCAAGAGGCTAGAAACCTAATTCTATTGGCAGTTACATCGGGTCTACAAGATTACCCCCAAAATTAAACAAACGAACAAAAAGCAGAATTTAACTTCTGAAGAACAAGAGGGAAACAGAGGTGGGAAAGTATTGGAACCAATGTGGTCCTTGACATTTTGATGCCCTCCCCTTGCCTGCTACCAGATTTGCTGGTTGGGACACAGCCTTGGGGGTTGGCTCCAGGTCCCTAAGACTGAGGGCTTTCCATGGGGGCTCTGCCTTCTCGGATGTTATCTAACGCTTGAACTCAATCTTCAGGATCAGATTCAACTGCACTCACACACGTTTTTCATTCCTTCACCCCACAGACATTACAGCTGACACATAGGTATTGGAATAATGTAGCACAAACACACAGGCTTTGGAGGCAGGCTGCTTGGGCTCCATTCTCAGCTCTGTGGTTTATTAGTTGTAAGTCCTTGACAATCTACTTAAGCTTCAATGTCATCTGTAACAGAGCAACAGTAATAGTACCTTCCTCCCAAGGTTGTTGTTGAAGGAGATGGTGGGTGTAAAGCTCTTAACACAGTGCCTGGGGCAGATCAAGCCCTCTACACGTGTTCATCACGACTGTTGTTGCTATTGTCTACCGCTTTGGCTATGTGACACTAATTGGTTTCCTATGGAGGACTTGAAGATTTTAAACCCAAATGTCAGTGGGAATGTGTCCATTACGTGAGCATCAGATATATCAATTTCAGTGGGTCTCTATCCTTACAGGTGAGACAAAGGCTCCCTCTGAGTCATTCCCATTTATCACAGAATTGTCATTCTTCCTTATATTGGTCTCCACAGCAATCAGACATTTATTCTCACTCTCCGTCTCTACATCAGTCCACATGAGATGGATTTATGCCTGTGCACAATGGTGAAGCAATGGACAAGAAGTCAGAAGGCAAGGGTTCTGTTTTTCAGGAATAACTGGTTGCATGTGACTGATTTATCATCTCTGCCTTTTGGTTTCCTCACCTGGAAAATGAGGATCATTTTTCATGCTCTGTTTACTTCCACAGGTTATGAAAAACTAAAAAATGAATGTTGGCTTGTAAAGAATAAGGAGGAAAAGAAATCCAAGAGACCATTGTTTGTCAATTGCCTTTATTCTGACACCGAAGTCCCTGAATGCATGAACCCAACAGAATCTGACATGGTAACTCCTAGAATGCAGGAAGTATGTCTACCTAATACTGCTTTAACAGGCCTCATATTATAATAACAAGAAACTTCATAAACACTGTTGACGATGGTGGATCCCTGAGTTAAGTTTAAAACTTTGCAATATGAACTATAATTCCTGTCTGTAAACTGTTAATTGCTGCCACATAGTATATAATTAAAAGCCTTCTATCCTAAAATTAGAAACTGACCATACACAGTTTCTGGTTGGTTCATTTAAAGTATTTGTATATGTTTTTTAAGTATTTAACTTCCATAGAAGAATGCTAAGGGACAAATAAGTTTTCAGTCTGTTTCTTTTTATTTTAAAAATACACTTGTAAAGTATTAACCAACTTTGTGTTTTCTGGAGATATTTTTAACGTCTCTAGAACTGTACCCAAGCCCATTAAAATGTTGTGTGCAACAAGAAATGGCTTCCACTTACGAACATTTTCTTTGTGTTCTGTTAAGACTGGGATAACACCTACTATTATTATTATTTGCTGTACTGTCACATCAGAAATGATGCTCACAAAGTAAATTATAATAGTTTATTTGCAACAAGCATTTCCTGCTGCTAAAGACTTATGAGCACCCTGCTTCACATCCTTGAGCAATTTGGAGATGATTAATCACCACTCCTGCTTAGAGAATACAAATATAGGCAACTAGGGAAAATGCATTTATTGATATTAATGGGATTTATTTCAAAATTTAAAAAAGTGTTCATTCTCCCTAGTTATGGTGAGATGAGAACTCTCAGGCCCTTTTGTCCCAAGGAAATTACTATGTCCTTATCTTCATTCCTTTGTTCACACCGTTTCCTTAGGCTGGATGCCCCCACTCCTCCACTATTTCTATATCTGTCAAAATCCTTTCCTATGCTGCCTATTCTGGGATGCCTCCTTCCCATCCCAACCCAATTCCTCTAAGCTCTTACAACCATGTACTCGTATCTCTGCACAATACTTATTCTGCTTTGCTTTTCGATTCTTTGTCTCACATAGAATTTTGTTTATTTATAGGACTATGACTCGTGTCATTCAGATCCCTCTCTTTCTCTCTCAGTACAAATACATATAGAGCACCTACACGATGTTTTGCACATAGTAAACACACAATGAATATCAATTGACACATCATAAAAGCCATAATGTACTGATTCAACAAGCATCTGTTAAGTACTTCCTATGTAACAGGGCTGCGCCAGACTCTGAATTGGCCGACAGATATAATAAAAGATACTCTACTGCAGTAGCTCTTAGACAAACGCAAATCAAAATTACAATGAGGGAAACTTGGGGATATCATGCTAAGTGAAACAAGTCACATAGAAAAAGTTAAGAACTATATGATTTCACTCATGTGTGGGAGGTAAAACTGAAAGCAACAAATAAACAAACAAGAAAAATGAACAGAGTTGCAGACAGAGACAACAGTGTGGTGGTTACCAGAGGGAGAGGGTTGGGGTAGGTAGGGGTCAAATACGTAGTGACGGAAAATTTGAGTTTGGGTTGCAGACACACAAGGCAATATACAGATGACATGTCATAGAATTCTACACTTGAAACCCACACAATTTTTTTATTAACCAATGTTGCCCTAATTAATTTAATTTTAAAAAAGACCCAAAGATGTAAAAATAAAATCATAAGACAAATTTAAAAAAGGACACAGTCTAGAAGGAGAGAGCCATACCAATAAAGATTAGAACACATTGTGATAAATGCCCTGCGAAATATTCGAAACACTACAAAAGCCCAGGAGAGAGAGGGAGCCCTGACAAGCTTCCAGAAGAGGCAAGCTTCAAGTTTCGGCTTAAAGGATGAGAGGAATTCACCAGGTGGCAGGGGCATGGTGGGTGTGGAAGGCATTAAAAGTAAAGGGAATCAGTTATGAAACAATCACAGAGGTACGAAAAGAATAATAGTTGGGGGTGTGTGTGTTTGCAGCATTTGGCATGCAGTGGTGAGTGTGGGGCAATAGGCTGGAGAGAGAGGGAGCCAGACTGTGAAATATTTTCAATGCCAGGGTAAGGACCTTCAACCTGACCCAGCAGACAGGAGGAGACCTGTCTTAGATTCTGCAGCAGGAGAGAAAGTGGATTAGACTTGGGTTTTAAAATGGTCATGCTGGTAGCCGGCAGCTCAGCTGACCATAGCTTTAGGCCCTTGCTGTCATTCTTGCTCCTGATATTTCACTATCTCTGGGGAGTTTAGAGCAAATGATGGTGAGTTCCCAGGAACTGTTAATTCCTTTTAACGCTTCTATCCAAACTTGTCATAGTCTCAGAATATAAATTTACTTTTGCATACTTTCACATAGGCAAGCACAGTAAAATAAATGTTGTTAATTAGCGTTGGTCTTGAAGACTAACAGCATTTAAATCTTCCCCCCTTGAAATAGCATTGCCTTTGCAAGGAGTCAGAGGAAGGGAATGGAGCGAGTGAAATGTATGAATAAAGCAATCAGAGTAGTTTAATTAAGTGAAACTGCCAGCTGCTGTGGATGTGACCCACAGCCTTATTTTGTTTGTATTTCAAATCATCCTTTGTGAAGAAAGGGAAGAAACGTGCCTAGAAAGAATCTTCCTATACTCCTTCACTCTCACATATGCTTTTAGCAAACTAGATTTAAATGCAACCATTTTTCAGATCAATAGTAAGAGGCAAAGGGAGCAGTCGGCAGTGACCCTCTGATCCTTGCTAACGGCACCTAAAATGCTTCATGGATTCTGCAGGGAGTGGAGATATCCTACAGCTTCCAAAAATGGAAAAGGAGGAGTGGGGGTGAAGAATGCTCTAATTCTCAATTGGTTCCACCACCCTTTGGCTCGTATTAAAGAGCAGGGAGGGGGCTCCACATGAGCTAAGAAGGCTAATTTTCCAAAGACCATGCTCTGTTTTTCAGGACCATGACGTTTAGCAGCCCGGAATGCAAAGATCTCATTCCAAATAGCCAGTTTCCTTTTTCCAGTTCTTTGAAGCAAAACAATTAGCCTGTTCATTTGAACTGTTGACTTATCTCTTGCCAGTGAGAGCAACAGTTCAAGTTTGGACTTGGAAGTCAGACTTCCCAGGTTCTAATCTTCGATCCACAATTTTCCGTGTGATTTGGGACAAATTACTTACCCTCCTTCTTTAGGTCTTAAATCCCTCACCTGTAAATGGAAGTAAAGAAAGCATCCCCCACAAAAGTTGTGAAGAAGTAAAATAATGCATATGTCTAGCACAAAATAAGCACTCATAAATGTTAGCATCATCAGCAAGTGCCAGCAAAACCTTACTATCTACCTACTATCTCTCATCTGACAAGGAATACTAGTTAGTGCGGGTTGGTTTATTACATTGTTTTTGAAATACAGCTGGAATTTGAGTCGTAAAAGAGTCAAAGAACAACAAATTCAACTGTTCTACTCTTTAGAGAAGGATGTTGAAGTTGTGATCTGCCCTTGAGCCCTTGCCTCTTCAACGGTCAAACTGGGACGAGATCCCTGGGTCCCCAGTTCTAGTTAAGTGCCCCTTCTACCGTGAAATTCTTTGCTCTGTGAGGAAAAAAAAAAAAAAGACTCTGAAATCTCAGAAGGTCACTGAGCACCTGAGAAGCTGGTAGTAGGTTAGATACCCAGCTCAACTTAGGGTTAGGGCGACCAGCTACCTGAGTCTTCTCAAAACTGAGGGGTGTTCCTCGTCCTGACCAGTGTGGCTGTGTTGGTTGGGTGCTATCCTGCAAAGTGAAAGGTTGCCAGTTCAATTCCAGGTCAGGACACATGCCTGGGTTGCATGTTTGATGGGGCATGTACGAGAGACTACTAATCGATGTTTCTCTCCTTCTCTTCCTCCCTCCCTTCCGCTTTCTCTAAAAAGAAATAACACATTTGAAAAAAAAAAAAAAACTGAGGGAGGATGCAGCACTTCCTGGGATGCAGCACTTTCTGTTCTAAAAGCAGGATGCTCCCAGGTAAACTGGGCAGCTGGTCACCTTTGCTAAGGCAGACCCTCAGTAAGTACTTATTGAATAGGTGAATGAATGTCTCCTGAGCACCAAACAAATTCTCTGTATGAAGGTGGCTGGCTCATGCTGGGAAAGGGAAATACATGAGAAAGAAAGGGTGGGTCTGGCCCCTTTTGTCAATGATGAGAAATCTGATTTGCCAGAGAACAATAGCTTCTTGGTTAAAAGGAAAGTCTTTCAAAATGGATCCTTAGAAAAGAAACAGTTTTTATCTAAAGGAGAAAAGCAAAAGGTTAGCCAATAAAACACAGCCATAGCCAGGGTACAGGCTGGCCCTGGTTCATTTTCCCTGGATGCCCTGCCTCGGTTAGGACTGGGCATGAGGCTGAGGCTGTCCCTTACATGTGGAGAGGAACACCTGCACTGTTCCAGGGCAGAGAAACACACCACGTCTGCACCTCCAATGGCTGCAGAGAATAGGAGACTCAGCTAGAAAACAAATCAGACCTAGAGAACTAACAGCGTATGGGAGACAGAAGTGGAAGGACAGAAGAAAAATACAGCTAGCCAGCCCTTTCCAGAATGATTAAAGGATTCTTACACTGTGAGTCAGAGCCAGCCTAGAAGACAGGAAGTACAAAGCAATATTTTAGGGCCCAAGAATTTGCTGTGCATAAACAGCCATCACTCTCCCTCCAGAACAGAATGGTATTTCCCTGAAACCCAGTGCTGTGCTAAACTAGTAAAATAAGTGCTCCTCTGCCACAATTTTCATAAAACTGCATATTAGCAATATGGTTTTTGCTCAGTGAGTGGGTTAAACCCTGAAACACGTGGAAGATATTTATTCTTTTTTTTTTAATAATAGTGGTTTTCTGCCTGAACTCAGCCTGGTGGTATGAGGAGATTCCCATGCCCACTGGTAATTTTTAATTCCTTTTTGGAAAATTTCCATTTCTGCTCAACACTTTTCAGGTGATCTTAGGCAAATCACAGCCCCTCTCTAGACCTGACTCTCCTCCTGGACTGGGTGAATTAAAGAGCTCATTCCTATTCTTCCATTCAATTCTAAGACAATGTAATAGAAATATTTTGCCTACACTCTCAACACAGTACTGGGGCTCTGGCTAGTCTTGGACTGTTCTTAGAACTTGTTCAGTAACAAGCTCAGAGCAAGATGAATGGGGTGGGTTCCTGGAGCTCCTAGAAGCTGGGTTTAGTAGCCTAGCAGACAGACCTGCCAAAATCAACGACACCAAGCCTCCAAACACCAGACATGTTAAAGGGTCAGAGAGGTTGCTGTCAACCTGGTCCTCAACCAATAGCTTTGCTTGTTTCTGTTGCCAATTCATGCACAAGTTAATATTGCAGCTGGACCAAGATCACCGAACTTGAAAGAATAAGGTCCACATGCCCCATGATGAAACTTGGCAGAAATGTGTGATCTCCTTCCTCAACAGGGCTGGGGATATGGATACCTTCATCACAAAATGAACTAGCTAGAAATACACTTATTGTTCATTCCCACCTCCATCAGTAGTAAACTTTTGCTCATCTGCCACTATGCTAAGCAGGGCAAAGTGTAGGCAAAATTTAATGGTAATGAAATCAGACTGAGAGATTCCCTCTACTTCTCTTTAAGCAGCCCACCTTGATTTCGGCCTTGCCAATTTCCTCCAATTACCATGGTCAGTATGACCCCACAACCTGGGCATCCAGCTAGAACTGCCACTTTCTTGGTGTCATGGACACCAGGTTCCATATGGACCCACGAGCTGCGCATGACCCAGGATGGCTACAAATGCGGCCCAACACAAAACCATGAATTTACCTAAAACCTTTTGTTTGCTCATCAATTTTCATTGGTGTTTCTGTATTTAATGTGTGGCCCAAGACAACTCTTCTTTTTCCAGTGTGGCCCAGAGATGCCAAAAGGTTGGACACCCTGCTAGGCCTTTCCAGAACCATGTTCTTTCTTTGGAGTCATCTCTCTCTGTTCCTTCCCCTGCCTTTTTTCCCCCACCCAGAAAGTTTATGGCCAACAAACTAATGAATCTTAGTTAATTAATATACTAGAAAGGGACTCTGGTATATTTTCACTTATGGCCTTCACATTTGTAAAACATAGAAGACCTAGTACACTAGGGAAACTAATATCTCATCCACTTTTCTTACAAATCCTGCCTAGAGAGAAATCAGCCTGCAAGTGAACCCATGAGCAAGTGGATATTTCTGGTAAAGAGAAAAAAGGAAACGAAAAATTATTGAACTCCAGAAACACACCAAACATTGACATACTCATTTAGTTTTCACAACTCTGAGAGATAATTTATGTTGTGCTTTCTGCTTGCCTCACACCTTTTGTGCATTTTGGTATGTTTAGGGAAATTCCCTGTCTTACAAGTGCTTCCCCAGAGACCTTGGCAGCTAGAACACAGGCACAGAGCCTAGGACCTGCCACTAAGATGTACCTGAGCAACAGTTTAATCAGAAATGATGAACCAGTGGAAGGCGACAGTGCCTGACACCCATTTGCTGACCAGGACGGTTGCAGAGGCATCCAGTTTCCTGGGGTACCAGTTGTTGTAAGATCAGTTCCCAGCTTGGTATATCAGTGCTGTCAGAGTTGCAGTGGAGCGTGAGTTCCTGGAAGCCAGTCCATGCTCTGGGGAAAAGCAGGGTCAGCAGCTGCCCTATTGGGTCACTTCTGCAGCATAGTTTCAGTCCTTGACCCCAGAAGCTTAGCCTCAAGCCTGGTTCTCAAGCCCTCCTACTGCTCTGTGAGGTACCCCATATCCTTTCTGCTTAATCAGCCAAAGTCAGTAGCTGTTGCTTTTAATTGAGAGCCCTGAGTGTACACAGATAAGTATTGCTACTACCCCTTCTTAATGAGTGGAAAGCAAAGCTGAAAGATAAGAAACTAAAATGGAAAACTAAGTAACTTGCCCAAGAACATACAGCTCGTAAGAGGCAGAGGCAGAGGCAGAATTTGAAGCCAAAACTGTTTGAAGATAAAGTTGGTGCTGCTTTTAACATATTAACTGAAAAAAGATCAGGGAAGGGGCACCTATGTGGGGTGGGAAGGGGAATGGTCTTACCATTTCCACTGGCTCTAGATACCTTTGAGCTGGGATACCTTTTTCTCTTTGCTTGCTCTCACTGTTCTGACTTAACTGTGTGCCAATAAACATATGGGTGATGCTAAAGATAAACCAGCACCACTATTTTCCATCTCTACCTTCAAATATTGCTGTTCACAGTTTGTAAGAGGTGGGACCACTCTCTGTGGTTTGTTGAGAGGGTGGCGAAATGTTGGGGTTTTGTTTACCATTGCTTTTGGTGAGTCACAGAGAGTTATGCATTATTCATAACCTTTAGGTTCGAAGAAAGTTCCCTTGTGCATTTTCAGCTCATTGGCTCCACCAATCCAAGACTGAGATAAATACCAGCAGACAATGAAGTCTATAGCCCGACCTGGGCTTTTAAACCATGTGAACTAATGCCCAGAAAACCAAAAAGAGAGGCTGGAAGAGTGAGTTTTAATTCAGAGTCTTGCCATGTATATTAAAAAATGAAAACTGAGCATATTGATAGATACATAACAAATCTGAAATAATCTACTAGGCACATGCAAATTTCAATATCCCTTAAGATGAAAAGAAAAAAAGGTATCAGGCAGGTGCTAAGAGTGAGAGCAGTTTCATCCACAATGTGGAGCAGAAATCTGTCTTGGGGCTCTCAGACTCCCATTCTTTCACCCCTTATCCCTAAGTGGTGCCCTCAACCCCTCCACCCCTCAATACCTAGATTACATTCTCTCTCCAAACTCCATTCGAAAACCTACTCATTCTCCTTCAAAGCAAAATACAAATGACCAATAGCAACTTAAAGAACTACTCCTTCTTTCCACAGGCATTTGCACTTACATTTAATCTAAATCTTAAGAAAGGGGCTTACACTTGGTAGTGGATATCAGTTGTTCCCATAGTTGCCCCAAAATCTTTTTTTTATATCTCATACCAAAAATATCTAACCTTTGATATACATTTTGAAAAGTAGGCAGCATATTTTGATGGTTAATTTTGTTTTATTTTTCCCGGGTCACAGGGTGCCCATATATTTGGTGAAGTGGTATTTTGGGGTGGGTGTCCATGAGGGTGCTTCTGGATGAGATTAGTATTTTAATTCATAGACTGAGTAAAGCAGCTTCCTCATTCAATCCCTTGAAGACCTGAATAGAGTAAAAGGCTGGGTGAGAAAGATTTTTTTTCTCTTTGCCTGACTGCCTTCAGCTGGAACTTCGGTCTTCTCCTGCCTTCAGACTTGGACTTGGACTGGAACTCTACCATTGGCTCCCCTAGATCTCCAGATTGTTGACTACAGATTTTTGAGACCTCTTGGCATCCACAATTACTTCAGATAATTCCTTACAGTAGAGAGAGAGAGAAAGAGAGAGAGAGATCCTATTCGTTTGTTTTTGCTTTTCTGGAGACCCCAGACTAATATACATATAAACTACTAGAAAGTAATGAAAAATTGCAGACTTCCCACCCAGCCTCAAAAGTAAATTGCTATTGCTCTCACCTTTTCTATTCTCCAACCATTTTGCCAGATGTCCAAAACATTTTGAACGACTTCTTAGCATTTTGATAGTTCCCCACTCTGTAGATCCCGCCTTCTCAACAACAAATAGATAAAAAATGGTATTTCCCAGTCTTCCTTGTGCTAGGGTGCCTAGGGTGATTGTGACTGCAACAATCAGCACTCATTTTAGCCTGGGAATTAAGTTATACAGGAAATATGAATCTGAGGCATTCACATTTCTAGCAGATGCTGTTGCTCTCTTAGAAAGCCATTTGGAATGTGCCAGTGCACTGTGGGGTTATTTCTGGAAGCTGACCTTGAGTCTGCTTCTTCAGCCTTTGTATTGATTCTTTAACTCCTTTATCCCTTAATAAATTCCTTTCTGCTTGAAGTAAGCAGAGTAAATTCATTGACTGCAACTAAGGAAGTCTGATCAATACAAAAACTGGACAATAAGTGATGGTAAACAAGACTTCAAGGACATGGAACTTTCTCTGGCTATTTGACGTGGTTGGGTTTGAAGTGAGTATTTGGGTATATGAGGTGGTAAAACAGCAACTTAAATGATTATCTTTTGTCATTTGAAATAAGTACCTAAGCCAAAGTTTTGGCTTCCCTTTTAATTGCTTCCCCAAAGACTCCATTATGTGGGGCTAAGGAATACAAGAAAGGTGGGCTGGGAAGGCTGCCCTTACTAGCATCAGTGAGTTTTAAAAACAAAAAGACAGACTAGAGAACTTAAATTCTCAGACCTAGGTATTTTTAGAGAAATAAGGAGTTTCTAGGAATCCCCTAAACACATCTTCATCTCTGATAGTCACTGAATTGCCATAGACAAAAACCAAATGCAGAGTAGGATCTGGCCAGTTACTCATTTTCAAAGTAGGTTAAATTCACGTCCTAACTAGATATCTTCTATGAAAGTCAGGGCATTATTTGGGAAAGAGGTGGCTACAAGAATTGGAATGAGGGCATTTGAGAGTATCTAGATGACTATGGGTACCCTCAAACCTCATTGTACTCCCCTCCTCAAAAGAAGCCATCCCTCCTCCCCTGTCCGAAGATGCTCATCTGGTCCTGCCTGCTTAAAGACTTCATAATGATCTCATTTGAGACAATTAGTTACATTCACACAGAAATTCTAGTTTTCCTTATGCCCCAACCTGTGACCCATCATTTCCCCCAGACTGATAACTAGTTCCCAACCCAGCATGCCCATTGGAGCCAATTGAAAATGTCAAACATGGAAGGAAGAGATTCATGTGCTAAAATAATTGCAAGAGTTTGCTGAAATTAATATTGGCAAGAACTTGGAGAATATATATGGTATTCTGCCAGAAACATAATTTTATGTGCCAAATTATTAGCATAGATACACTAACCACAGATTCTGGATTCATTCTACTTAGCTTGAGCCCACTGTTAACCTGGTTCATTGACCAAAACCTGGATTTTACTGTGGCCTGTTGCTGAAGGAAGTTGAAATGCCAAGACTGCAGAGACTTAGTGAGATAAGAATGCTGGAATGGACTCATCCTATACAACATGTAACATAGACCAAAACAAGCCCAAAGCACAGTCCCTTTCCTGAGGCACTGAGGAAAACATTGATGAAGGGAGAACCAGAATCACTGAAGAGTGCTTTGGTGAATATCTTCTGTACTCTGGGGATGAAGGTGGGAGTTATTGCTATTGAGGTTGGTTCCCTGATTTCAACAGGTTTTATGGATACCCAGAGGGGCAGACACTAAATAGGATTTAATTGCCAGAAACAGAGTGGGTGTGGTTGTTATAATAGCAGAATGATTTCACTTGTAGTGATCTTTTGGTAGTGTCTAACTGGTCATGGTGTTCCTAAAACTGAACTAGATGGGCAGCCTACAAAGAATGTACCTGGCCTGTATAATTGAAAAAAAATCTTCCCTGGCTGGTGTGGCTCAGTGGTTGAGTGCCAGCCTGCAAACCAAAGGGCCACCAGTCTGGGACACATGCCTGCTTTGCCAACCAGGTCACCAGTAGGGGGTGCACCAGAGGTAACCACACATTAATGTTTCTCTCCCTCTCTCCTTTCCTCGCTCAAAAAAAAAAAAAAAATCTTTTTTTAAAATACCATAAGTAATTAAAAATTTGTTATAAAAAGAGAAAAGAAAAAATTCTGAGTCTGGTGAACCTAGACTTAACTCATCATAACCAACATAGCTCATCACTGGAGAATCATGGCCAGTCTTCCAATAATAAGACTCTCAATCCAGTGAATGAAAGGGAGAAACCTTGAGGAAGAAAATAAGAACCTATGAAAATCTTCCTCTCCCCTTTACCAAAAGTACCTGCATACACTTACCAAAATAATTGTGTGTTATAGAAAGGGAAACACCTATACCTTTCACAGTTTTTTGGGATATGGCTTTGAATTTGTGCTAATTCCTAGGGACTCAGAATGTCACATCCCCCAACCCACCCCTACCTACTCAGAGAACTCTCTCTATGGGAATCCAGTGATAAATAGAGTTTGAGTCCAAGTCCATCTCATGGAGGACATAAAGCTTCTGTTAATCCAGCCTCTGGTTACTTCCCCCAGTTCTGGAATTACAGTTTGAAGGGATACATCCAGTAAATACTGGAATCTAAAATTGGCTTCCTGACCCAAAGTAAGCACTATTGGGGCTACATCTTCCTAACAAAATAGTAAACCAAAGGCAATGCTATATTTTTAAAAGAATTCTTGAAATTAGTATCATCATCAAAGAAAGGAGAAGGAGTGATGGTTTCTATTATGTCCCCTGTTTAACTCACTTGCTTAACATGTGCTGTGAACAGATGGGCCTTAGAGCACAAGAGTGGATTATCAAAGTCTTATTCACCAACTTCTGTTGTTTCTACTCTTCCTAAAGTTCTCTGTACTGGAGAAAATTGACGCAACTCTAGCCATCTAATATTCAGTTTTTATGCCTACGAATGCTTTTTCTCTAATCTAATAAGCCTAATAGGGGTGTCCAACCTGTGACCTGTGGACCCCCATGCAGCCCAGGATGGCTATGAATGTGGCACAACACAAAATCATAAATTTAATTAAAACATTATGAGATTTTGGACTTCCAGCCAAGATAGAGGTGTAGGTGGACACACTGTGCCTCCTCGCACAACCAAAATTAAGGACAACAAAGATTTAGAAATAATAAAACAACAAGAACTGATAGAAAATTGAGCTGTATGGAAGTCCAACAACCATTCATCCAGACCAGTAAGAGAGGCAGAGTTGTGGCAGGAAAAAGTGAAGGTTGGCGGACCGGGTAAACAGGGAACAGTGACTGGCAGATCCCAGGCGTGCAGGTGGCAGCTAGTGGACCCCAGGCACGGGGTGGCAACAGTGCAGACCCAGTGAGGCTACACAAGGCAGCTGGCTGACCAGGTGGTCCCACATTTGCGCGCAGATAATCAAAGCGAAGGGGAATTGGTGGAAGGGACTGGAATCTGAGAGAGTGTGGAGCAAGTGCCATTGTTCCCTCTCAGACCCCACCCCCACATACAGTGTCACTACCCAGAGACTGGGCTGCCCCGCCCCGGGGAACACCTGAGGCTCCGCCCCTCATGTAACAGCTGCGACCAGACTCCCAACCCCCCAAAAATGGCTCAAACAGGAGAACAAATCAAAGCCCCAGAGCCAATTCATCTAAGCGACGAAGAGATAGCCAACCTATCAGATGCACAGTTCAAAGCCCTGGTGATCAGGATGCTCACAGAATTGGTTGATTTTGTTCACAAATTAGTTGAACACATGAAGGCTACACTAAGTGAAATGAAGGAAAATGCACAGGGAACCAATAGAGATGGGAGGAAAACTGGGACTCAAATCAATGGAGTGGACCAGAAGTAAGAAAGAAACAACCAAACAGGAAAGAAGGAAGAAACAAGAATTCAAAAAAATGAGGAGAGGCTTAGGAACCTCCAGGACATCTTTCAACATCCGAACATCTGAATTATAGGGGTACCAGAAGGGAAAGAAGAAGAGCAACAAGTGGAAAACTTATTTGAACAAATAATAAAGGAGAACTTCCCCAATCTGGCAAAGGAAATAGACTACCAGGAAGTCCAGGAAGCTCAGAGAGTCCCAAAGAAGTTGGACCCAAGGAGGAACACACCAAGGCACGTCATAATTACATTAGCCAAGATTAAAATGGAGGAGAGAATTCTAGAAGCAGCAAGGGATAAGGGGACAGTCACCTACAAAGGAGTTCCCATCAGACCATCAGCTGATTTCTCAAAAGAGACCTTACAGGCAAGAAGGGGCTGGAAAGAAGTATTCCAAGTCATGGATGTCAAGGACCTCCATCCAAGATTGTTCTATCCAGTGAAGCTTTCATTTAGATGGAAGGGAAGATAAAGTGCTTCTCAGATAAGGTCAAGTTAAAGGAGTTCATCATCACCAAGCCCTTATTATATGAAATGTTAAAGGGACTTGTCTAAGAAAAAGGAGTTAAACAATAGGACAGTAAAAAGACAGCAAACTCACAGATATTAACAACCACACCTAAAACAGAAGCAAACTAAGCAAACAACTAGAACAGGACCAGAAACACAGAAATAAAGATCACATGGAGAGTTAGCAACAGGGGAGTGGGAGGAGGAGGGAGGGGGAAAAGGTACAGAGAATAAGTAGCATAGACGGTAGATAGAAAACAGACGGGGAGGGCGAGAATAGTGTGGGAAATGTAGAAGCTAAAGAACTTATGACACATGGACATGAAGTAAAGGGGGGGAATGTGGGTGGGAGGGGGTGTGCAGGGTAGAGGGGAATGATGGGGGAGAAATAGGACAACTATAATAGCATAATCAATAAAATATATTTAAAACACCACCACCAACAAAAAACATTATAAGATTTTTATCCTAAGAACCCTGAAACACCAATCCAAAAGAACCTATGCACCCCAATGTTCATAGCAGCACAATTTACAATAGCCAAGTGCTGGAAACAACCTAAGTGCCCAGCAGTAAATGAGTGGACCAAAAAACTATGGTACATTTACACAATGCAATACTACACAGCAGAGAGAAAGAAGGAGCTCCTACCCTTTGTGACAGCATGGATGGAACTGGAGAGCATTATGCTAAGTGAAATAAGCCAGGCAGTGAGGGACAAATACCATATGATCTCACCTTTAACTGGAACATAATGAACAAATGAAAAAGCAAGCAGAATATAACCAGAGACACTGAAAGTAAGAACAATCTGACAGTAACCAGAGGGGAGGTAGGAGGGGATAATGAAAGGAAGGGTTTTCAGGAACTACTATAAAGGACATATGGACAAAACCAAGGGGGAGTGTGGAAACAAGGGAGGGAGGGGCTTTGGCTGGGGTCAGGGGAGCAGTGGGAGGAAAAGGCAGACAAATGTAATTGAACAACAGTAAAATAACTTTTTTTAAAAATTATGAGATTTTTTTGTGTAAGTATGTGTTGCAATGTATTCACTGTGTGGCCCAAGACAACTTTTCTTTCAGTGTGGCCCAGAGATGCCAAAAGGTTGGACACTCCTGGATACAAGAAGCAATTTGCTTTTGCCTGTCAAGGAAAAAAACCTTCATGCCCTGTCTCTGAGCTACTTCAATTCTCCATGTTCCTTTTATGTGTGAGAAAAATGTCTTACACAAACATGGACCACATCAAAACTCATGTCATAGTCAATGGATATAGAAAGAAAAATTGGGGGATATTTGGGCCTTTGCTATTTAATTACTGCCCAAGAACGAGAATTTAGAGTCAGATTATTTTTCTTGAAAGCTATTAGAAAGACTAAATTGTAACAGTTCACAAGCTGTTGGTCCACATGCAGTCAATTTGGTAGATCAATCAAACATTCTAAGTTTTCTTTTTTTGAAAAAAATCTATCTAAGTGGTGATTAGACTGAATTGACCAGTTGTTCCACGGGATGACAAGTCAATTCTTACCAACATCCCTGAATAGATTTAGTCTGTGAGACTCAACTGCCTTTGATTAACAAAGTGTCCTCATTCCCATCACACAACAGCAATTTTTTAAGTTTCTTTTTTAAAGTAGATGTAGCCAGAGACCCATTCTTTTTCTCTTGGTTCTGGAACCAATACAGATTTTGCTAGTTTGACTGAAGGCTTAAGCTCCGTAGACCTCACTAGTGAAAGAATAATAACACTGCCCTCACTATAAATTCCATCAGTAGAGGAGTTATTAAGATGAATGAGGCCGTATTGGGCCCATTTCCTATTTTATGTAAATCGAAGACAAAGTCAAAGTCACACAGGATTAGAACCATAGGCACTGTTTTCCATATTCCCTGAAGAAAGTCACTTTATCAATGTAACCTTGGCACAATTTTGAAATGTAACAGCATCCATCTCATCAGCCCACTGACTTACTGTAGTAAATTGTGGTATTTTCCTTAATATTTTATGTCCAAAGCCACAGAAAGATTAGTGTTACAAGTTAAGCAAATTGATATTTACAGCCTATACAGTTGGTGAATGTTAAAGTCCTTTCCTAGGTCCAGCTTTCTGAGGACCACAGGAGAAGGTCACATATGTACTATGGAGACAGTGCACTTTCCTTAATGTTTAATCCACAGATTAATGTCAATGTTCAAAAGGAGGAGAGACAAGGATAAGCTCCCATCTGTCACTAGGAGCAGGGGTGTAAAGTGATGAATCATTTGGGAGAATATCTATTTATGAATAAGAAATAAGGCCTGCACCCAGCTCCAGGTTACAAACAAGTACTGATTTTATACACGAGAAGGCAACAGTGAAATACTGCTTCCAAAGAGTCCTGCTGGTTTCTGGATTTTCAAAATATCATCCGCATCAAAGAGTCTTGTTGAGAATGTCAGCTACATGCCAGAGGCTACAAGAGCAACTGAAGCTCTTGAGAAGCTTTATTTCTGGGTCATCAGGGAGGAAGGGAGTGAATCGTAGGTGCTGCTGTAACCAGACCAGTGTGGGACTCTTTTTTCAGTGCTGACAACACAATCAACACTTGGAATCTGGGTTATCTGTAAAGAGTAGCTGAATAGACCACCCTAAAATAGGCCATTTTGACACACTGGCTAGTCTGATCTGAAGACAGTTGAGAAGAAGCAGATACAAGAAAACTTCTCTGCCCTTCTCCAGTTTGCCTAAAAGCATAATAAATTTGTAATGGTGTCCCTGACTTCCTGCTCTCCCAGAAAAGATAAAAGTTAATCATTGGAGACAATTCTAGACCCTTAGCATGGAGACAGCACCAAAGGAATCTGTATAAGATATTTTACTAACTAGCTCTATCTTCCATTAGTTCCTCTATATTTACCTTCCCCCAATTTGATGCCCTAGAAACTCAAAGGAAACTTCTTTTCCTTTGTCTTGTCACTTTTCTAAAAGTGTATTTTTTAAGATACTACAGCAGCCCAAGCTTTAACCACATCTTTGAGTTACTCATCTCTGAGTGCTCTCATGTATATGCACAATGCACATGTTAATAAACTTCTGTGTGTTTTTCTCTTGTTAATCTGTCTTTTGTCAGTCTACATGAACAGCCCCAGCCAGAGGACCTAGGAGGGTAGAGGAGAAATAACTTTATTCCTCCCCATCCCTAGATTAGGTCACCAAGAAGTCAGTTTCACATATATCTGACCATTCACCCTGAATCAGGAACCAGACTATGATGGAAGATATGCATGGGGTAAGACAAGGAGTCCTCAGTGAACTCACAGTCCAGGAGAGGCAACAAATGTGCAACCCAGCCATCAACACATCAGAGTTCCCAGGCTCTTACTACCCCAGAGAAAGAAAAATGTTCTTTCTTTGCCCATGGGCCTTTCACTGGTCCTCAGAGAAACATACAGCTTTCTCAGATAGTTCTAGGACTTGGGGAGTAGTCTTGGAGAATGAAAAGATAATGACCTAAAGAGGGGATCTGCTTACGAAGAGAGACTGGAAAGATAGACCAATAAGCAGAGGGAGGGAGAAGAGTAGGGCGGAGAGAGGAAAGAGGAGAGAGAGATGGAGGAGGAGGCAGCGTGTGAGAGGCTCCATAGCACGGTGAAACCGGAGAGAAATGGAGAGCAAAAATGAAAGGGGTTTCTAGAAATGCTGGTGGGTGTTCTGGTCTTGATTCCTTTTTATTCCTTTTTATATTATTTGGCAACTGTGAGGTCAAGATTAGGCTTCCTTTTTATTACCTGGGGCTCCTAGGGCTGTTTCTTTTTATTTGCTGTCCTTACCGAGACTGGACCACGTGGGACCTCAGGAGAAGTGGTCAGCTGCCCCTGGTTTAAAACCCTCTATATCTGAGCCCAGAGGGCACTTTTCACCGAAGCTGCCATTGAACGAGAGTACAAAGAGCAGAGGTTAAACAGGCTCAAGCCATAACGGTTATTTGTAAAGCCAAAGGCAACTTGGAAAGCCAAATAAACCTCAAGAATATACCGCCCTAGTCAGTGCTACATGATACAAGGGAATGCGCAGCGAGGGAGGCGGTGTTCCAGCCAGAGAGGCAGTTTGGGCAGTCAAGCAGCTTCTCACACTGGGACCAAACAAGATCACCAGCAGATCTAGTTAAAATGCAGGTTCCACACCTCATGCTTGTTAGTATGGCTATTATCAAAAAATACAATAAAAAAATAAAATAGCAAATGTTTGCGAGGATAGAAAAAATAGAAAGAAGTGGGAACCCTTCTGCACTGTTGATGGAAATGTAAAAAGGTGCAGCTCCTTATGGAAAAGAGTATGGTGAGTACTCAAAAACTTAAGAATAGGACTACCACACAATCTGGATACAACCAAAATAATTAAAAGCAGGGTCTCGATGAGTTATTTGTATATCCATGTTTCTAGGAGCACTCTTCACGATAGCTAAGACATGGAAGCAACCCGAATGTTCACCAACAGATGAATAGATAAGCAAGCTGTGGTATATACATACAATGGAGCGTTATTCAGCTTTAAAAAGGAAGGAAATTCTGACATATGCTATAAAATGGAAGAAACTTGAGGACATTTTGCTAAGTGCAATGAGCTGGTCACAAAAACACAAGTATAATACTAAATGATATCACTCATATGAGGTGCCTAGAATAGTCAAATTCATAGAGAGAAGAAGAGTAGAGTAGTGGTTACCAGGACCTGGGGGGAAGAGTGGAATGGGAAGTTGTTTTTTCAATGGGCATAGAGTGTCAGTTTGTCAAAATGAAGAGTTTTAGAGATTGGTTGCACAATAATTTGAACGTACTTAACACTATTGAACTGTACACTCAAAATGATTAAAATGATAAATTCTCTGTTATGTGTATTTTACCACAATTTAAAAATTTTAAATGTAAATTCTGTTCTGTAGATGTGAATGGAATTAGAGATTAGGCATTTCTGGGGGACTTTCTTAGAATTCCAGAGCCCTGGCTACAGCCAGACGCATTCATCACAACCTCGAAAGTGGAACCCAGGCCTAGGTGGGTTTTGAAGCTCCCCAGGTGATTCCAACATGTAGGAAGGTTCAGGAACCACTATTTTCCACTGAATTGGTTTTCATATCTCACTCTACTCGTTTCCATCTCACTCTCATAAAGAACTGATTGGAGCCCAGAATAGGGGTCTCAGTTCATACTGCCTTTGAGAATCACCAGAGTTGCATTTAAAAAGCTTTGTACTTTGGCTCCACCATTTCCCACCCCTCAAGAGATTCTAATTTAATTGGTCTGGAGAAGGGCTTCATGGGTAGTTTTTAAAGTTCTCAGGTAATTCTAACTGAAAATTCCTAGCCGAGAGGCTGTAAGTTAACCCTGTCTGCTCCCTGATCCAGCCAACATGCTCAGACTCTGCCCCTGGCCTGGCCTGTAGGCTAGTCCTGGCATCCCACACTCTGACGGAAGTTTGATTTTCCACGTACTAAAGGGTGGCTGATGATTAAGGGAGCAGAGTGCCAACTAATCAAGGGTAGCTGGCAGGCACTGAATGCTGTCAGGAATCACGGATGCACTTCTTTTGTACCAATTAGCTTCATGCCCAGAAAATACTGATCTGTGGCCACAAACCACACAGTTTACTTTAGCCTCACAAATTCATGTCATTTATTACAAAAGAAGTCAGAAAAAGGGTGCTTGGTTTATACAACTTGTCCTACTATGGGGATGGGGTAGGCAGGGAATTGGGGAAATATGTGTGTGATGGTTAAATTTATGTGTCAACTTGATTGAGACACGGGGTGCCCAGATATTGGTTAAACATCACTTCTGGGTGTCTGTGAGGATGTTTCCATATGAGATAAACACCCGACTCTGCAGAGTGAGTAAAGCAGATTGCCCTCCCCAGTGTATGTGGGTACCATCCAATCCATTGAAGGCCTGGATAGAATAAAGGGCTTTGGACTGGCCTGGAATTAACACCATCAGTTCTGCTTCTTCTCAGGGCCTTCAGATTTGGATTGGACCTATCCCATCGGTTCCCCTGAGTCTGGACTCAGCATCCATAACTGTGTGAGCCAACTCATGTAAGTTGTGAGTATGAACTGTGGCTCACACAGGTATGGAGACTGAGGAGTTCAGGGCCAGGAGAGCCAATGGTACAGTACACACATATATATACATTTATACATTTACACATACACTTATAATGTATATGTCTATGTTTATATCTTTTTGGTTGTGTTTCTCTGGAAAACTCTAATGCAATGTGTCCTAGTAGTAGTTTATTCATGTATCCACCATTACAAATATACATATTTATTGAGAGTCCACGTTGTGACAGGCACAGTTCAGGGTGCTTGAATAAAATCAGCATTCACTCTCCCAGCTGTAGAAGCCACCCTTTTCCAGATTAGAATCAAAATCCAGACTTGTACCTTATATACAGCATAAGGTGGGGATTGGCTTATTAGTAAACTTCAGCAATCAGACACCATATTAACTCTCTGCCTGTCATCTCTAATGTTAGACCTAGAGGTTTATGCAACCTCTAAGGCACGGTGTCAGGCAGGGCTAAGGAGAAAACATACTTTATGAACTCTGATTGCCTCTTGTTACACCTTGCTAATGTAATCTGTGTTGCAAATTAGAATTAGCATAATGTTATGGGTAATGCCAAGCAAAAACGCTCTGAGCCACAGTGCTGTTTGTGGTTTTGGTTTTGTTCTTCAGGAAGTTGCCTGAGTAAGGGCGTAGTGAGAGCCTGTGTTTTCTTGCCAGAATTGTAAGGGAGAACATTTTCTTTGCCCTTTCCCTTTCAAATAATAAATCAGGGAGTAACAGGCTTTATCACTGCGTCAAGTATGACTGCTCCTGGCCAAATAACATTTAACAAAATTCCGTTAAGTCACAGGATTTATTTATTTATTTTATTTCCCTTTGACCTTTCAGATCAAAACTGTGACTAGCAACAGTGTTTGGGCCAATTACATTTATAATGTGCTATCTGTAAAGAACCTAAGCCATGGCCTTTCTAGAAATAGGCGCACATACACACCTACATATAAATACAACTCTCCCAAGCATGAGGTCTCTGCTGATCACACATTGGTTTCTCTCACCTGCCATGTTTTACTATAAATCTCTTGAGGGCAGAGGCCAGGCCTGTTCCATGGAATCTGTTTCATGACTGGGGGGCTCTTGGACTTGTGGCTCTTTGATTATTATTCACTCACCTCCTTTAACACTGAAAGGACAGACTATGGAAGAAACACTATCCACTGATTCTCATTTAACCTTGAATGCAGAGGAGTCAATGGCACTTTTTGGGTTCTGGGAAGAATTCCTGGTAAGTGGATAGCGAGATTCTTGAGTCATGTCTGCAGCCTTCAGCGTGGTCTAAATCTCTGGACCGAATGTGGCTCCCTATGCAGACTCACCAGCCCCTCACCCAGGAAAAGACACTCCACACCAGGGGCATCAGACTCATTTTCACCAGGGGCCACATCAGCCTCTCGGTTGCCTTCAAAGGGCTGAATGTAATTTTAGGACTGTGTAAATGTAACTGCTCCTTAACAGTTAAGTGAGAGCTCGGCACTGCCGCTGAGTAGAAACAAGGTGCTGGGTCGGATAAAACAAGGTGGAGGGCCGGATTCGGCCTCGGGCTTTGTGTTTGCCACCTGTGCTCCACACTGATGTCAGCTTGAACACTCTGGATTGGGTCTCCATCTCACTTTTCTGGAACCCTCTAAACCCAGATTCCCGTCCTGAAAAAATTGTTTCCTGACTAGGATATTACCTTTCCTGTTCACTTAAAAGTAAAACGAGACCCTTGACCAAAAGACTTAATTAAGCTTGTAATTTTTCTGATGGGAGAATCAAGAGATGAAGCTGCGGTTTAGGTTTTTCCCACATGTAGAAACAAGAATCTAGAGACCATTGTGCTACTGACTGACTCAGACCCTTTGGAAAACCATTTTTCTCTATAAAGTAGATTGGCGTTGACTACAAATACCCCTTATTAATCTCATTTTCACTTTTTCCTGTTAGATAGTCCCGTCATTGCTATTGTACATTGCCAGGTTAATTATAGAGAAAGTGGTGTGTTTTTTTAAAAGCGCTTAGCTCAATGTTGGTTATAATTTTAAACTTGCAAGTACTTGAAAATAGGATGCATGAATTGCATCTTAATGAAAGTTTAAGGGAACTTTATCTTGTGCAACTGATATTTTTGTGTTTTCCCCACTTAGAATATCTTCATTCTTTTTCTCTGGATATGAAAATAAAACTTGCTCATTATGAAAAATTCAAGCAGTATGAAGGAGTGCAAATTATCTACAATTTCACTATCTAATGACTTCTGTGAATTTTTTTAAATTGAGATATACTTCATACATCATAAAATTCATCTTTTTAAAGTGAGCAATTTAGAGGTGTTTGGTATATTTGCAATGTTGTACAGCCATCATCATTATCAGTACTCCCAGAACTTTTTCATCATGCCAAAGAAACTCCCATACCTATTAGTCTCTTCCCATCCCCTGCTTCCTCAGGCCCCAGCAACCACCAACCTACTTTCTGTCTTTATGGATTTCCCTATTCTGTACATTTAATTTAATAAAACCATATAATATGTGGTCTTTTGTTACGGACTTCTTTCACTTAATGTTTTAAAGGTTCGTCCATGTTGTAGCATATAACAGTACTTCATTGTTTTTTTTAAAATGAGTTTGATAGAGTTTATTTGAGCCAAACAGACTATATAACTGGAAGCAAGATTTCAACAGCCCCCCCAAAATCCTTAGTACTTCATTGTTCTTTATGCCCATTTTACACCCAACAACATTTCATTGTATAGACATAATACATTTTTAATCCATTCATTATTTATTGATAAACAGTTGGGTTGTCTCCACTTGGGGGCTATTATGAACAGTGCTGACATGAACACTTGTATACAAGATTTTATGTGGACATATGTTTTCAATTCTCTTGGCCTGAGAATATTTTAATAAATAAGATTTCAAGCTTTTGCTATGCATATCTACATTTACAAATAAAAATATTGTTATATGTCATGTATGGGTCCCAACTACTTACTCCTTTTTTTGTTAGGAGAAATAATTCCTGTAGGCAATTGTTTTCAATCAGTTGCCAAATGACTTGTACTGCCTTCTGTGGAAAGAACATTGCATGCCTGTCCGGGAAGTATCCAGCTATGTCATATGAAAAATAGAGACATTTACTGAAGAAGATACAAAATATAAGAAACATTGTACATAGGACAATGACACCCCGGTCCCCTTCAACGTAGGCACCTTGGGACCTCACACAGCTCTCTCAGCATCTCTTTCACTGTTCAAAATACTTTGCAAAATCAGCCATCAGTTGCCCCATCTTATTTTCCTGAATCTCATCAACGGTCTAAAATCTCTTCCCTTTCAAAGGTGATTTTAGTTTTGGGAAGAGCCAGAAGTCACACGGTGCCAAATCTGGACTGTAGTGGGGCTGAGTCACCTGGGTGATTTGATGTTTCCCCAAAAATCTCTGCACGAAACATGATGCACATGAGTGGGCGTGTTGTCTGATAAACCTATCAATCACCAGCGGGCCCATAGCTGCGGCTTTCCAAATCATCCCAGTAGTTTCTGTGGAGGAATGTTCAAGCTTAATGCAAAATTTGATGCAGATTTGTTGCTCTACTTGCTCAGTCATTTTGAATGTGATGGCCACACAGTACACATGCTCACTCAATGATGTCTACCACCCCCACTGACTAGTATGGTGAAGTTGTCATTGTTCACACATATGCATTCCAGTCCACTCTCCTTGGCTGCTAGATTATATCAATGTTAGGCAAACCGTTCTCATTATATTAACAATGACTGGACTTTTCCTGCACAGACGTTGCATATCCTCACCCCACCATCATGCCCAGCATGTTGCTTGCCTTGGCCAATGGTCTGTTATTGAAGGTAACATTCATGATGACTGAGGGAAAGTTTCAGAGCCAGTGTGTGTTTCTGGGAGCTGTCTTACCCTTTCCCTCTGCCATGAGTAGCAAACTGCGTCTTCAGCTTGGGTCCCAGAATAAGAAGAAACAGTAGCTGAACTGCAGCTTCCTATGGCCATTAATGATATACAAAAGAGGAATAAGTTGTTATTATAATTTGGGGGTGATTGTTTCTGTAGAAAAGCTAACAAATGCACAAACAAATCATTTATTATCTACTTTTTCTACCTAACAATGCACTGTGGAAGTTTTTAAAGATGTAAACTTGCAACAGTGACGTTACCTAAACTGAGGTCAAACAGATGAAGTGACTTGTTCCAGGTGACGAGGTTAGTAAAAGGGACAAAGTCAATTTTCCATCCCTGTTCTGATTTGCAATTCAGTTTTCTAATTTAAGTAGAGGGTAATCTTGGACCTTTTGATGAGATTATAGAACATTTATAAAGATCCTCATGCAACTACATGGCTGTAGGGCTGAAAATTCCAGACTCACTTATGTTGTACTAATGAGTTAATACTGATTAGCAAACTGTAAAAAACTGAAATATGTGTTGTGCTTTTTGCAAAAAGGTTTTATTTTAAAGTCAGGGAGCATATCACAAGAGCAATTCCTTGTTTTTTATCGTTGCAGACTTGAGGCCTGGGATCACTACTGAGAAATAAGTAGTTCTCTGCTTTCAGTACATTTTGTGTGCCTCACCAAACTGCCACTCCATTGGGCACAATTTAACGCAATCGCCTGCTTTGCCCCAGAGGCCCGATGCTTAGCCCACAAAGAGTCACGGATGGAAGGAAATCTTGGCCAGCATCTGCTCACGCTCCGTCTGGTTTAAGGCAGTGTTTCCACCTCTTTTTCTATCTCAAACTCATAAATAAATAACAGTGTTTTATGACTAACGTTCAGAGAGAAAAGATTTTGGTAAATTGCCACTGTAGTTTCATAATAGCTGACCCCTTACAAATCCCTGTGGTGGAAGGACCCAGTTTTCAGTCTTTTATATTACTTGTAGGTGACAAAATGGCCACTGGTGGTCTTTAAACCTAAACCCAGCAGGTCAATACAGCAGCCCCCCTTTATCCACAGGGGACACATTCCAAACCCCTGGCGATGCCTGAAACAACAGATAGTACCGAACCCTGTACACACACTGTTTGTTCCTATACATAAAGTTTAATTTATACATTAAGAACGCTAAGAGATTAACAACAATAATGAATAATGAAGTAGAACAATCACAGTATAACAATATACTGTAATAAAAGTTATGTGAATATGGTGTCTCTCAAAATATCTTATTGTACTGTACTCATCTTTTCACTTAAAGGAAGTGTTGTTCGGTTTCTCTTGGGTATATCTGAATTGCCACAGTCACTACTCTTATGCTGTGGGTCATTATTAAGTTAAATGAGGGTGCCTGTAACACAGGCACTGTGATACCACGACAGTCCATCTAACAACCAAGATGGTTACTATTGAACTAACAGGCAGGGAGTAGGTACAGCGTGGAGATGCTGGCAAAGGGATGATTCACGTCTCAGGCAAAATATCA
This sequence comes from Glossophaga mutica, assembly GCA_039655065.1. NCBI lineage: Eukaryota > Metazoa > Chordata > Mammalia > Chiroptera > Phyllostomidae > Glossophaga > Glossophaga mutica. The sequence continues at coordinate 146,054,810 of CM077308.1, forward strand.
CAAGATTTCATCATACTATTAAGAATGGTGTGCAATTTAAAACTTATGAGTTGTTTATTTCTGGAATTTTCCACTTAATATTTTTGGACTGTGGTTGACGACAGGTAACTGAAACTGCAGAAAGTGAACCTGTAGCTACAGGAGGACTACTGCACAGGAAGAGTTTTCCTTCTTGATGTTTGTTACACTGAGTAGCACAACTCCATTAAAAATCAGTGGTTTCCATGCCTTCATAGCGGTGAGAATAGCAATTTAAGAGGTTTATCTTATGGGTCTTTTTTCTCAAATTTATTTGTACTTATATGCATAAATATATAAGATACTACCAGAATGCTCAAATTGTTAACCTTTTTCATCAAATCAATTTTATATTTATTATGACAGGCCTTTAGAGATTATCTCAATTTACAAGCAAAAAAAATAATAAGCTCATAATTTAAGGGGCATATCTTTAGGTCATAAAGCAAGTGATACTTGAACCCCTACCTCCTGACTCTCTACCCTGTGCTCTCTTTTTACTCCATGCCGCTTCCTTGGCAAGTCTATAACCAAGACAGAATTTGTAAGACCTCTTCAAGATAGATATAAGATGTGTGACTGAACCTTCTAGAAAGTTGAAACACTCATGGAAAGTGTCCTATGAGCGGGCATGAGCCCTGCCAAGTACTAGGAACAAAGATACTACTAAATCGATGGACAGGAGCAGATACAAGTCTTGATCTGGTGGCAAAATTATGACCAAGTAAGGTTGTCCAATCCTCCTATTGTCGACCCAATGAGACAAGCAAAGACTAGTCAGAGACAATGTCCTCAACAGCAATAGGACAGGGAACACCAAGAGGGGCAATTGTTAAGACCCTGCTGATGTATTAAATCCTCAGCTCAGCAAGATCCGGGTCTGCTCCTTGAGAGGTAGGAGTACCGTGGGCCAGTCTGGTTGCCCTGAGGTTAACCTTTCTCCTCATCCAGTCAGGAGCCTTCGGCAGCTGGATCAGAAGGGAGAGCAACATCCTTTAGCCAGATTCACCACGGTGTCCGCATTTTGCCATGACCCTGGTGTTCTCTGGAAGTGGGGAAAAGGTCAGAGGAAGCAAGATCCTGACAAAAGGGGGTGAAGAGGAAAACTAAACTCAGCAGGTTACCACTGACGCTGATCCAAGCCCAAGCTTCCAAGAGGGAATTAGAAATGTCCTTCATGAGAGGCTTACTCAGGACTTAGTCTATTTGTCTTTAAACCACCAAGTTATTATTAGGCACAGCGTTTCATAAGGGCCCCAAGATAAGCCAGTGTTTGGAAGGCTTAAAAGGCGAGACACCCAGGCTCAGTAGTAAGAGAATTTGTGGAAAAAAATAGGTCATTCATTGTTCTAAGGTACCAGAGGGCCAACAGGAATAAATGATGTTCACTGTTTAGCTTTAGACAGTCGTTGGGGGAATGGGGTGGGAGAAGGAAGCTCAAATCATGAAATAATGTGGAAAACAGACGTGGTATGAATAATCATAGTAGAAAGATCTTTTTATATGAGTAAGAAGAGTTGCAAATCAGTAGAATTCTTGGTAGAGAGCTCTACATAGATTATTCCTGGCATTTTAAATTTCTTTTCCTTTTCTCTCAACTCCCCCAAATAGCCTCTGCTCACTGAAAAAAAAAAAAATTCACAATACCAAATAAATCCTCCCTCTGACTATAAAACTCCAATGTGCAGGCATTCTGTCACTGTTCGTTATTAAGTAATTTCTGTTTCCAAATGTAATTTTTGTCCTTTTCTATTCCTTTCATACTTCCCCCACATTTTATACTCCCAATCAGTTCTTTCTCAAAACATACCTATTAGGCAGGTCAAGGAGAGTTTTATGTGTACATTCCATTGGAATGCAGAAGGTGAAGTTAAGTGGCAAGATCAAGGACACAGAGACGGCCAGGGGCAGAGCAAAACCCTGAAGGCTCTACCACCCAGGGCTTTGCATGCCTCATTATTATACCTATCTCAAAACCCTTGCTGAGACTAGAGTTCCTCCAGCTTTTATTGTCGCCATTAAAAATATTAATAGTCCAAGAATCCAGAAGACCAACTAGAGTTTTCCTGAAATACCTTACCACAGCTGAACTGAGGCATGCTCAGGGTGAAGCATCATTAAGCTGCACTGCCTGTGGACCAAGCAAGACTAAAGCAGCAGAAGCCTACTTGTGAAACTAAAGATATACTCAAAGTCACCCTCATTAGTGTGAGCTTCTCACCCACTTTACAGTCCCTCCTCTATTAACAAGAGGGCCCCACTCCGATAGCACTCTGGTGTCAGCATTATCAGTGACATTAAGATGTGTTTAAACCCTGACCTGTGAGGCTCAGTTGGGTGGCATTCCACAAAGTAAAGGGCTGTAGGTTTGATCCCCATGGAGTCGGATGCCCAGGATAAGTGTTCAGTCCCCAGATGGGGTGATACAGGAAGCAACAGATGGATGTTTCTCTCTCACATCAATATTTCTCTCCCTCTTCATCTCTCTCCCTTTCCTTCTCTCTAAAAATAAATAAGTAAAATCTTTTAAAAAGAAATATGTGTTTAAGTGCTGGCTTTTTCTTCTCAGGAGGTCATGGGGGAATCACTCCTCTATCTCCCCCTCCCTTCACAATCCATGCTTTGCAATTACTCCTTTCATGTTTGTAATGGGAGAGCAATGGAAACTACCAAGGAACGGGTTGAAAGGTTTCATTCTGCTCCAAGGAAGCTGAGCTATGTGGGCTCCAAGTGTGGGTGACCCCACCCTTGGGAAAGCTCAGAACCTAAGAGCACTTCCCATGACCAATTGTCAGATGGCATTGTCAGATGTTGGTCCTCCTGACCAAGACCCTGGGCTGAGAGGGTCACAGCTGCTGCTTGAACCTCATCAGTCAGGGCAAGGCGTGTTCCCCTGCCCACCCCACCCAGGCTTACTATTCAACATACCTATTGATGTGGCCACACAAATCTGGTGTTCTCATTCAGTATTTGGACTTTCACTATGAGAAACTAGGGGCTATAACTTTAAATTCTAATATTAATCAATCTTCCTGAGAGGTTTGACACCAAAGCAAAAAGTCTTCAAGGCACATTAGCTTGAATGTATCTGACAACAGCAGGCAAAGGAAGAATACCTGTTTTCTAATCTCAACTCCATCCATAGCAACTCAGGTGACCAAGTCACAGAACCTCCCTCAGTCTTCTCAATTTTCTTATCTGGGAAAAGGCAATACTTCCCACTTTGTCTTTGAGTATTTCAATGATGACATTAAGTAATACAGGCAAAGATGCACAGTAAAATGTAAAGCAGTGTGTTCAAGAGGGAGATGATTGTTACATCTTTGTTTGCTTCTGCTCCCAGCCGGCCGTGTGGAAACTTGAGGACCCTGGTCACATGGAGCCAACGTCAGCCAGAAGATTTCAATCATCGCCAAGGTAAGCTAGTAACTGTCCATTTACAAGGACTCTCTGAATTCTTAGTGAAATTTCTTCCCTTTCTAATAACAATAACATATTTGTAAACCTCTTGATACAATGCCCATGAGAAGGACAATTTACCCTCTGTATTTTTTCCCAAAACCTATAACCCCAGTCTGATCAGACAAATTCAAACTGAGGAACTTTTACACAATATCTGATCAGTATCAGGTCACAAAAAAAAACAAAAAACAAAAAACAAAAAACAACCAAAAACCCAAGATTGGGAAACTGTCACCAACCAGAGGTGTCCAAGGAATCATGAAGACTGAATGCATTGTGGTATCCTGACCTGGGTCCTGGAAGAGAAAAAGGGTGTTGCGGGGGCGGGGGGTGGGGGTGGTGGGGAATGGTGGAATCTGAATAAAGCCTCCAGGTTAGTTAATAGCAATGTACCATGTGAATCTCTTAATTTTGACAAATATACCTTGATTATACAAGCTGTTAACATTAGGGAAAACTGGGTGAAGGCTACACAGGAACTCTTTGTACTGTGTTTGCAATTCTGTAAATCTATCATTTTTCCAAAACAAACAGTTTATTTTTTAAAAACTTAATAAACATATCCACCAGTCATATTGTGGGACTGTATTTGAGCCTTGATCAAACAAACGACAGTTGACTCTTGAGCCATATGGGGGTTAGGGGCATTGGTCCCATACACAGTCAATAATCCACGTATATAACTTCTGACCCCCCAACAAAACTTAACTATGAATAACCTACAACAGTAGGACAAGAAGGCTACTGTTGACCAATAACATAAGCAGTCTACTAACACATATTTTGTACATTACATGTATTATTTATTGTATTCTTATAATAAAGTAAGCCAGAGAGAAAATGTTCTTAAGCAAACCATAAAAGAAAATACATTTACAGTCTTTATTGAAAAAAAATACACACAAAATTCAAATCCATGTTGTTCAAGAGTCAACAGTATTTTTAAAAATTCATTTATGAGATAACTGGAAATTTAAACATGTGATATTTGATTATATGTGGAATTAATTATTAATTAATTTTAGGTGTGTTAATAGTACTATGGTTATATATTTTTTAATCTTTATTTTTTAGAGATTAAACTAAACATATTTAGAGATGAAATTGTTAGAGGCAAACAGTCCAGATGCTAGGCCTTGGTGCTCGAGTTTTGCTAAGGAAGGGTTGAGAGTCAAGTCCCAAATACAAGCAAAAGTTTACTTAGAAAGTCACAGAAGTAGAACATGCAAACCATGGAAGAAGCAAGCCAGCTGAGCTGCATGGCTCAGGAAACAAGTTACAGAGGCAAAAGAAGGGTTCTTGGAACTTAGGAGAAAGATGACAAAGGTATACATCTTCAGGGAAGAAAGAGGGAGGAAAGGCGAAAGGCGAGAGAGAGAGAGAGAGAGAGAGAGAGAGAGAGAGAGAGAGAGAGAGAGGTAGAGAGAGAAGCCTTTTGTCTTCAGGCTTTCTAGGCAGTCTCTACTGATTGGGTGATGCCCCAGCAGGGGCTCATCAGTGCTGACAGCCTTGCCCAGCTTGGCCTTGCTGCTTTTCTGGGCCTGGAGCTGAAGCACAACTGAGGCCCAGATGTTATCTCTAGGGCTTAATGCCTAAGGGCAGTGTTGTGCAAGGGCTTGTACTCGAGTTCTATGAGGCTATACTCCGGCAGCCTTGTTCCTCCTCTATGGGGGTCTACCACATGACTAGCAACGTGCCAGGGGAGAAAAGTTCAGGGGAGGGTCCAAACCGCATGACCAGTGATATGAAAGGTCAGGGAGTCTAAACTGCATCCCTAGAGACACGCTAGGGGAAAGAAAATTCACCCTGGGAGCAAGGTCCCACCCTACAGTTGCCCACTGCTAGGCTCTCAGGGATTTCTGCGTAGGGGACTTGCTGTACCTGGCCTATTGCTCCTACTCTGCTCTGGTCTAAGTGCCTACTACATCAAAATGACACAGTGTCTTGAATTTGTTTCAAAATAATACAGGAAGGGGAAGTTGGGAATGTTGATTAAACAAGACATGAGTAAATAATTATTGAAAATGCTATAGCTTTGTAATAATTCTCAATATCCGCTAGGCTAAGTCCTTCTTCTGGAATATGTCAGGTATTCATAGCCCTCTGTTGTTCTGTTTATATTTTAAAATCCATCTGTCAAGTTCTATTAAAAACTCTACTGAAATTTTTATTGAAAAAAATGGGTTATGGATATATAGGAGTTCATTATTCTGTTTTACTTTCTTTCCATTTTATAGAATTAGAAAAAAAATATTTAAAAAAATCCAAAGGCAGAAAACCGTAATCCCCTACATTTTGTACCGCTGTATTTGCCACCCAAAAAAAACTTCCCAGTTCTTTTCATTCAGTCTCCTGTTCTCACCAAACCCACAGACCATCTTCGCGGTCAATGTTCTCTCTGGATGGTCCTCTCACATGAGCCTCTGGAACCTGCCCAGGGTTCTAGATCACCATCATCCAGGTAAGAAACTAAGGCCAGGAACCTGAATAGGTTTTCCCCCAGACTCTGGTGGCCACAAGTGCCACCTGAGCTCAGCAGTGAGGAAAGAGGGTGCTTATCATGAGTCTAATGGCAGCCTCTGGCTTTCAGATTCGGAGAGCGAAGAGGTCCATCCTCTCTCTCTCAGAGATGATTTTGACATTTTACCTCCTTTCAGCCTCGAAGCAAATTGGATCTGAACACAGATGAGTGGGAAGAGAAGTGACGACAGTCAAGGCTTAATTTTAGTGCAGAGAGCTTTTTCTTCCCCAGTGCAGAAGTCTTATTAAAGAAACAGCAGGATGCTGACAGGAAGCTGTGCGTAAGTAGAAATAACACTTATTATAACAAGTCAGAACAGCAGGCAGATAGTTTTGTTTGTTTGTTAATTATATCTGGTTTTATTTTCTGATGAGTGCCTTAAGAAAGGATCGAGACATCCACAGAACGCATATGTAATTTGTCCACATTTAAGAAATATAATCTATAGCTCTTTTCTATGCATGATATTCCCAGAGAGAACAAAGCATAGTTGCCTTTCGTGTTAACTGTACCCAGATTTAATTTCAACTGAATGTCCACACGGACATGAATCAGGAACAATATATAGTTTTAAAATGAGGATTCAAATGAGAAAGCAAAAGAAAATAAAAACAAACAAATACACAAACAAAAAAATTCTTTGAGGAGCAGAGTTGGGAGTGAATTAACTGCAACACTGGTTTTTTAAATTGTCCTGGGGTAAATTTAGCCTTCTGGGCTTTCTGTTTGTTTGTTTGTTTGTTTGTTTGTTTGCTGTCAGAAATGAGTAATTACTAAAGGACATAGTTCACATCTTGCATTTTTAGCCAGAACTAAGGTTCACATTACACATTTGTGCTCTATGTTTTTGTTTTTATTTTTTAAATAAAGACACTTTATAGTGTAACTATAAACACCTGTAAAACCAATCAAGGATACCTTGGAAATGAGGTCTATGCAGAAAGAACATTCTGAATCATTTAAACCAGAACAAAAATACATGCAATAAAAAAAGTATAATAAGTGGTGGGAAAAGCAGATCTGTTGACTAGATATTCCATAGCACCCTCTTAGTTCCTAGAACGATTGCCCTGCCTCCTTCTCCCCTAGGCACTTCCCTCTCTCTACACCATCGTCAAAACTCTCCTTTAAACTGGTGCCTCCTGCAGGAAGCCCTCCCTGGTTAACTGACCTGATCCTTTTATTCTGCCCCTTATTGCCCCAAGAAGCATGTATGTATTTTGCATTTGGTCCTTAGTAGCTTGTTTTGTTATTATTAAAGTGTTCCTCTGCCTCTGTGTCTTTATTTTATCTACCCCCTTATACAGAAGTTCTTTAAAGACCTTACTGTGTCTTCCATTTGCTGGGTATTTTCCTAGGGTGCTCTCCGTCCACAAAGAGGACTCTTAGGAACATTGTCTAAAAACTGGGTAGAGCCTGCATCAAAGTGACTGCTTTGGCCTCAGCCTTTGGGTCCCTTCTAAAAAAAAACTGGGGGGGGGGGGGTGAGATTATATAAATGATATTAATTAGATTCTTTTTAAACCTTTTTTAAAAAATCTGCTATGTAGGGATAATGTAAAATTTCTTTCCCTTCCCCATCTACCCCTCCCGCTCTAAAAGAAAGAAAGAAGAAAGAAAGAAAGAAAGAAAGAAAGAAAGAAAGAAAGAAAGAAAGAAAGAAAGAAGAAAAGGGAAGGGAAGGGAAGGGAAGGGAAGGGAAGGGAAGGGAAGGGAAGGGAAGAGAAGAGAAGAGAAGAGAAGAGAAGAGAAGAGAAGAGAAGAGAAGAGAAGAGAAGAGAAGAGAAGAGAAGAGAAGAGAGAGCTGGCTATTCTTGTTTGCACTGAATGAAGGGTTTCTTGGGGCTTGCTTGAATCTTACTAGTCAATGCAAAACCAGCCTGTGGGCTACAGGCAAGGCTGAGGCAGCTCTATGACAGCTCAGGGCAAGAGTGCCTCCTTCTCAAAGGGACTGTCTTCGATGAATTCAGAAGTTAAAGCAAGGTCTAACTTGGGGGAGTTTGATACAATAAAGGGGCTTGAATTCCTCCAGCCACTGATTGTTCAGTCCGTCTAGGGCACAGGTGGCAAACACAAGGCCTGCGGGCTGAATCCAGCCCTCCACCTTGTTTTATCCGGCCCAGTACCTTGCTTCTACCCAGTGGCAGTGCCGGGCTCTTGCCCCTAGCTAAGGAGTAGTTACATTTATACAGTTCTAAAGTTATATTCCGCCCTTTGAAGGCAACCTCGAGGCTGATGTGGCCCTCAGTGAAAATGGGTTTGACACCCCTGATAGGGAGAAATGAGGAAATAAAGTTTTTTTTAATCAAATTCTCAAGGCCATGAAATTTTCATAAACAACAGACATGGTTAATTCAAGGTGAGAATGAATTAAGGTAGAACAGGAGATTTAGGAGATTAAAAACTGATCTCTTAGGGATTGAAGTAATGATATTTTCTATTTGAAAAATTCTCGAAATGGAATTTCTCACCCTCTTTTTATTGGTGTCCAGAGTAATCAGGAGCCTATCCTGAGGCTCTTTTAGCAAAAACGTTTAGCATACGCTGGGATTGCGGGTGGTGGGAGGGGTAGACTTGATGTAAAGGAATACATACTTTCTACTACTGAGAGACAAAGACAGCAATCCAATCTGCAGAATATCCCTAATTAGCTTTCTTTCCACCAGCACTCACAAACCTCACAGTTTTCAAGAAAACCAGTGGAATCTCCAAGAGGTCACAAAGACATATGAAATGACATTGAATGTCACTAGTCATCAGAGAAATGCAAATTAAAACCACAATGAGATATCACCTCACATTTGTCCAAATGGCTATCATCAGTAAATCAACAAACAAGAGTTGGCAAGGATGTAAAGAAAAGAGAACCCTAATGCACTGTTGGTGGGAATGCAGACTGATGCAGCCACTGCGGAAAACAGTGTGGTATTTCCTCAAAAAACTAAAAATGGAGCTGCCCTATGACCAAGTGATTCCACTACTGGAATCTGAAACACTAATTCAAAAATATATGCACACCCCTATGTTCATTACAACATTATTTACAATGACCAAGCTATGGAAGCAATCCAGATGCCATCAATAGAAGAGTAGATAACAAAGTTGCACTACATATACACAATGGAATATTACTTGGCCATAAAAAAGAATGAAGTCTTACCATTTGTGCCAGCATGGATGGACCAAGGGGGTATTTTGCAAAGTGGCAGCTGGTGGACCCAGTAAGACGGTGGCTAGCAGAGGGGGCAGTCCCACATTTGCATGCAGATAAACCAGAGGAACAACTGGGGAGCGAGATAAACTGCGCAACCCAGGATTCCAGCATGGGAAAATAAAGTCTCAAAACCTCTGACTGAAAAAACCTGTGGGGATTGAGGCAGCAGGAGAAACTTCCAGCCTCACAGGAGAGTTCAGTGGAGAGACCCACAGGGTCCTAGAACACACACAAACCCACCCACCTGGGAATCAGCACCAGAAGGGCCCAATTTGCTTGTGGGTAGCAGGGGAAATGACTGAAAGCCACCCAGAGGCCAGGAAGCAGCATTGTTTCCTCTTGGACTCCTCCCCCACAAATAGCATCACAATGAAGCTGGTGAATGCCTAAGGCTCTGCCCCTTACTAGTAACAGGTGCAAGGAGACAAAAAAATATGGCCCAAATGAAAGAACCCATCAAAAATAGAACTAAGCAATGAAGAAATAGCCAAACTATTGGATGCCGAGTTCAAAACACTGGTAATCAGGATGCTCACAGAAATGGTTCAGTATGGTTGCAAAATAGAGAAAGAAGTAGAAACTATGCACAGTGAAATAAAGGCAAATGTACAGGGAACCAACAGTGAAGGGAAGGAAACCGGGACTCAAATTAACAATTTGGAGCAGAAGGAAGAAATAAACATTCTACCAGAACAGAATGAGGAAATAAGAATTCAAAAAAATGAGGAGAAGCTTTTTTCCAGAACAACTTTAAACATTCCAACATCTGAAACATAGGGGTGCCAGAAGGAGAAGAGGAAGAACAAGAAATTGAAAACTTATTAGAAAAAATAATGAAGGAAAACTTCCCTAATCTGGCAAAGGAAATAGACTTCAGAAGTCCAGGAAGCTCAGAGTCCCAAAGATATTGGACCCAAGGAAGAACACATCATAATTACATTACCCAAAATTAAAGATAAAGAGAGAATCTCAAAAGCAGCAAAAGGAGACAGTTACCTATGAAGGAGTTCCCATAAAACCATCAGCTGATTTCTCAAAAGAAAACTTACAGGCAAGAAGGGGCTGGCAAGAAGTATTCAAAGTCATGAAAGGCAAGGACCTATATCCAACAATACTCCATCCAGCAAAGCTAGCATTTAGAATGGAAGGACAGATAAAGTGCTTCCCAGATAAGGTCAAGTTCAAGGAGTTCATCATCACCAAGCCCTTATTATATGAAACGTTAAAGGGACTTATCTAAGAAAAAGAAGATCACAATTATGAACAGTAAAATGACAACAAACTCACAACCATCAACAACTGAACTTAAAAAAAAACAACACTCTAAGCAAACAACTAGAACAGGAACAGAATCACAGAAATGGAGATCACATGAGGGGTTATCAGCGGGGAGGAGGAGCACGGATAGTGGTGGGAGAGGTACAGGGAACAAGAAGCATAAATGGTATGTACAAAATAGTCAGGGGGAGGTAAAGAATAGTATGGGAAATGGAGAAGCCAAAGAACTTACATGTATGCCCGTGGACAGGAACTAAGGTGCAGGAATGCTGGTGGGAAGGTGAGTGCAAGGCAGAGGAGAACAAAGGGTAGAAATAAACAGGACAACTATAATAGCATAATGAATAAAACATATTAAAAAATACAGAATATTTTTGCCTTGCTTTAAACAATGTTGATTTTTAAACTCCAAATAGATAAATCACTGAAGAATTCCTGAATTTATAAAACATTTCACCACAAGATGGCCTTAAAAAGTACAAATTTCCATTGTCATTCTTTTTAGGTAGAATCAGACTTACAAAAGGAGAATTTATCTGCAACACTGAAGCAGCACATCTGCTACATAAAGTCAAGTAGCCTTGGAGTTGTTCCAAATCATAAATAAAAGAAGAAGCAGTCATTCTTCGCCAACATTATTCAATTGAGAAATCTAGAAGAGCACTCTAAACAACCATCTTCCTGTCAGTGGCTATATTATTAGACCATGGCTTTCCAGTTTCCTGTATGTTGACAGGAAGCTGATCTCCTGAAGTAGAAAGAATAACACAATATATACCCACAGGATCATTTCTTCAGCCCCATTAGATATTAGTCAGGGTCAGTTTGTCTACACAGAGCTACTTCAACCGCAGTGAAAACTCTGCAGTAACAGATTGGCACGCAGTGATTTCCAGGAAAGTTGTACAATGGAGTATTTAGCTGATGCTTTGTGAGCACTGAAGAATTAGGAAGTGATCACTCGGAGCCAACCTAAAAATGAAAAAAAAGATAATGACATCTTTTTTAGAGTTACTGTTCTCAATGATTATCGAGAGTTCCCTCCAGTTCCATGATCTTAGCATTCTAGGTGTTCCTCAGATGCACTCTTATTACCCAAGCCTGAAGGCCTGACAGCATCCTCAACTGCAATGAAGTACGGTTTGGTGATGTGAGGCCTAGCATAAGTGACTCCATTTAGGGCCTTCTTGTTGTTTCTGTTACACTGACAAGAGGAATCCCATTGGGAAGCAGAGATTAAAAATGACAGCATGATGAGAGAGCGTGCGAAACAGTAAAGAGATAGGGGACCAAAAAGGACAGGTGGCTGGGGGACTTGCCTTGTAGCCAGGGAAATTACCTGGTCCCAAGGTGATCACAAATGGCAGGAACTCTGTAGATGTTATGACAATGCTGGTGAGAGGTGAAGCAGGTGGGGTCAAAGATCCATGTTGTTCCCTGGCAAAATACTTGTGAGAAACTGGTAAGGTAGAGAAGAAATCCTAGCTCAGGTATTTTGGAGACTGGATCCTGCCCCAAAAGAGAAAGAGCGGCAGCCCCTGTGGGTGGGAGATCTCAGGGACCATTTCTGAGTTGAAATCCAAAACAGTCATTTCCCGAGGAAATGATATCAGATATGATTCCTCATTCAAGTCACAAAATTATCTGCTGGAACCATACACTTTGCAAATGAGGAAAATGAGCCACAACCACAGTGAAAGAATTTGGAGTTCGCATGGGTCCACCTTTCCACTGTTTTATAAAGTGTAGAATACCTACATGGCATGTAGCCTTCCTCTGAGACACCCACCCTCAGTCCTGCTGAAGTCACAGCAGGGAAGGAAATCCACTTTGTCTTGAGCATCACGGGGTGCCAGGCTCTGTGTGGGTTGCTTTTGCAAACATTCCATTACTTAATTCTCATAATACTCTATGACATCTGGATCTGAGCTTCTACCCAAGATGGGAGAAATCTGCTTTGGTGCTTTGCAGACAGCTCCAGGCTAGTCTCTTGGCCTCCCTGGAGGCCCTCCTGTGTGCAGACTAACCGGGCCTACCAGGCCAGGGTGAGGGAGGTGTCTGAGTCCAGGACAGCATTTCGCCCTGAGCATTTCCATTCTTCTCCAACCAGACTGCTGGAAAAGCTTTGCATTTTTACCTTCTCAACGTTCCCTTTTTTCCAAGCTGTGTTTCAGACAAATATTTGTGGTCATTGCCCAATATAACTAAGGTGCACAGATGCCATGTATTAATTTTTTTTTTTAAAAAGCAAGAGGCAGGATTCTCTGAGTACTTACCAGGAACATGATACATTATTTTGTTCTAAGCCAACAACCCCAACCCAACCCTCGCTGGCAAAGCCCTTCTCATCTCTCAACTGACAGAACCAGAGCCAGCCACTGAGCATGGCTTCTAGGAGGAGGTGAGGTTTCCAAGAAATAAGGAAATCTCTTCCCCTCTCCATTTTTCAACTGTATATTCAGTCTCTCCTGGCCACTAGGGACCCTTAGGATCAATAGTTCCTGTCACTTGTCTACTAGGGACCCTATTATAATGGCAATACCTATGAGAATATCTCATTATTCTGCTTTCACTTTACTTTACAGGCCAAGATTAACATCTGAATTTCCATAAACTTCTCTTGGTATCTTGTTTTTCCCAGCTTTATAATCAGGTGATATAAAAAGCATAAGTAGAATGTTTAAAATTGATTACCAGTCTCATAAAAGCAGTCGCCAGCAGCTCATTCCTAAGAAACAGCAGCTCCATTCCCAAAGCATCTACTACTTCACAGGGCAAATGAACACGGTGTGTCTCTAACCCTGGAGAGCCCTGAGGATCGCTGACGTGGGTCAGAGATTCAGACAGCGGCTCCCTGCCCATCTGAGAGGAATTCCCACCCCCTTCCCTCTCCAGCCTTTCACTCCCACACCATCCTCTCTCCTCCTCCATCCCCACACCTCCACCAAGAAAAAGCAGGGGAGGCTTTCTTCCCACAGGTGTGCACTAGCCTGCCTGCAGCTGAGTTCAGTGATGAAATCAGTAAACAAAAATTTATTGATTACCAGCTATGTGTGAGACTAGATTAAGCCCCTTTCATTATGTATCATCTGCATAGCTCATTAAGAATGAGGAACATGGGAGCCTTTGAGATCTTGCTCCCCAGAATATGTCATCAGTTTGGCTCAAATAAACTCTTCATTCCATTGGGGGCAGTAGGGGAAAGAATTAGGAACATAACACTTTGAAAACATGCACCGTAGAAATGCTGACTAATAATGATAATAAAATAACCCATTAGCCTAAGCAGACTTTACTAAGATGGATAAAATTACCTAAGGAGTACAATGAATCTACTGAATAAGGTGAGTCAGAACCTACATACTTGTGCTATTTGTGAAAATGCTGCTATTCTTTATTCAGCTTTTAAGTCATCCCTGGTATTCAAAGCCTATCTGTGTCTCAAACACAAGGCCCTTGAATGTGTTTCATTTTTAACATACATGTAGCATTGTCTTTTTCACTGGAATAATTTTAAGTTATGGGCTTTTTCTCAACAAGATCAGGTAGGGGAAAAAATGTTAATATGAAGGTATTGCGTTCAATTTATTGATTCATTCCTTCTTCAACAATGTTTTGCATGCCTGCTGTGCTTAAGACATTATGCCAGGTACTGAGATATGGGGTGAATAAGACAGTTGTGCCCACGAGTATCTCACAGTTTAGAGGGCACCCACACAAATTATAGCAATTTAGTGTTACGAGTACCATGACAGACATTTGTAAAGTCATTACAATAGGAGTCCCAAAAGCCATTGCAGTGGGTTCTACCTGGGAAAGGTCGTAAAAGACTTCACAGAAGAGATGACAAAAGGTGACTTGGCAAAAAAATGCATGACATGGCAGATTCACATTCAAACAGCACTTTTATAGACATTCTGTCACTAAGTGGCCACCTTTTGAGACACAAAATAATTTGTTATTTCTGGCAGTAATGACAGACAAGCTTAGGAGATGTGATATAGGCTTGATCACATGTGTGAGGTGTCTTTAATTGAGGTTTGTGGTTTGCATATTATTCCACAGAACTATCCACAACAACTGTCAAAGTTTTCTAGCTCTCCGCTGGCTGGCCTACAAACCAAATAAAGCAATGGTCTTCACTTATTCAAACATTTTTTTCTGGCTCAGCACCTATTAAAGTCGCACATCCTGGAGTCATGCCTTCACTATTTAAAATACATCTGGGAAAATTTGAGTAAGTTTTGTAGTTTAATGAATAGCTTTGTACTAATGTCATTGTCTTCATTTTGAAATTGAACTACGATTATTTAGATGTAAAAATTGGCAAACCTGAGTGAGGAAATATATAGGAAAGCTCTGTACCAATTTTGCAACATTTTAGTCAATTTAAAATTTGTTCAAAATAAAAAGTAATTAAACATATGTAAATAAATATTAGTGTTCATTTATATATGTATATATTTATACTTTTTAGGAGATTGATGCCATTCAATGTATTCTACAAACCATCACCAATCAGGCAAACTAAATATGGAAACTGAAAGCAAGAATTTAGAAATATTTATAACAATTTAAGATTTCCACAATATTTAAGTATATGATCATTTTCCTAGAAATTTAATTTTATTGCATTTTTAAGATAGTCTGCTGGTAAAAAAATTCCTCTTGCTCAAGCGAGTTCAGTCTTTATTCTACAAGTCCTTCAACTGATTGCATCAGATCTACCCACCTTATAAAGGTAATCTGCTTTAATCAAAGTCTACTGATTTAAATGTTAATCATCAAAAAAAAAAAAAAAAAAAGTACATGAACATCCAGAATAACAATGCTTGATCAAATATCTGGGCTTCATGGACCAGGGGTGTGGTCACTCTAGGACCATTGCTCTAATTTCCCACGCAAGTAAAGTGATGCTCACGGTGATGCAATGTTCCACCTTAAATGGAGTAAGAAATGCTGCATGTTCAAGGTGGATTCAGAAATGGAAGAGGCATCTGAGATCTAATTGTGAGCATTCGCTGGACACTGGAGTACTCCAAAGAAATTCATAAGAAGGTTAGTCTATGTTTTATAGACCAGAGTAAAACCTTTGATGGCATGGGTCATGAAAAGCTATGGGTTGTTCTGGAAAAAAAAAAAAAAAATGAGTGTGCCTCAGCATTTGATTGTCCTGGTGAGTAACCTGCATTGTGGATAGGAAGCCACTGTCAGGACAGAATATAGAGAGACAGGGTGGTTTCCTAGAGGTGAAGCTGTCAGACAAGGGTGCATGCTATCTTCCTATTTGCTTAATCTGTATGCAGAACATGTCATACAAAAAACTGAGCTTGGACTCAGAGAAAGGAGGAGTGAAAACTGATGGAAGAAACATCAACAACTTAGGATGCACAGATGACACCATCTTGGTGCAGAAAGTAGCAATGATTTGAAACAACTTCTGATAAAAGTGAAAGCAGGACTGCATTTGAATATCAAGAAAACAAAAATCTTGACTACAAAAAAAATACTCAACTTTAACATAAACAATGAAGAAATTAAAATTATTAAAGATTTGGCTTATGTTGGTTCAGTTATCAATTCAGATGGAGGCTGCTGCCAAAACATCAAAAGAAGGATGAGACTTGGAAAGACAGCAATGGAAGAATTAGGAAAGGTCACGAAGAACAAAGATGTGTCATTAGAGACCAAGGCTAAGATTATCCACACTCTAGTGTTTCAAATTACCATGTACAGATGCAAAAGTTGTAGAGTGAAGAAGACGATAGAAAAAAATTGATTCATTTGAGTTACGGTGTTGGAGGAGAGCTCTATGGATATCCTGGACCATCAGAAAGACAAACAAAGGAGTCCTGGAGCAAATTAAGCCTGAAACATCGCTGGAGGAAAAAAATGACAAAACTGAAGCTGCCCTATCTCGAGTACACCATGAGAAGGCAGGGTTCTTTGGAAAGACAATAATGCTGAGAAAAATAGAAGGCAGCAAGAAAAAAGGAAGACCAACGATGAGGTGAATTGCACCCATCAAGGAAGCCGTAGGCACAAGTCTGCAGGAGCTGAGCTAGGCTGTTGGGAACAGGACACCACGGACATCACTCATCCGTAGGATTGCCAGGAGTCAGGGCCATTGCGGTGGCATGCAACACACACACATGGCCCCGCCACGTTAACATACAAAATTAATCATCACATGGTCCATGACAGATTAGAAAATTTTTTAAAAATGCCCTTCACTGAAGATGATTTGAGAACCATTGTACAAGACAACTTTTAATAGTCTCCCAATTAGTTACATTAATTTTTTTTAAAGTATTCAGATGAAGAATGTTCATTTTAAGTGGGAACAGTGGAAAACACTGGGAGCGGTGCCCTGGCTGGAATGGGGAAAGGAGAATAAAATCACTTTTTTACTCTTGCCAGTGAGTCTAAGCCATTAAAATCCATCTTCGCCCATTGAGCAAGAGGTTTCCAAACTTATTCAATTCACAACATCTTCCTGTCTCAGTAATTTTTTTTCACAGAGCCCCTAAGCCAAAAGAAATACCTAACAGAAATATCATTTGTATGATAGTTAGGTGCTAACAACTTAGCTGTTTCAAAAAGTAATATACATAAATTGAAAGAAAATAATTTTTACTTTATTCTTAACCATAATTGCTTATAAAAAAGACATGCATGCCAATCGGGTGTTGAACATCTTCTCAAATCTTGGAAACTGCGTAGACACCACCTGCATCTCTTGTTCCACGCTGATTCTCACTTCCTACTTGTTTGCATTTTATAACCACTGCTGAATACCCCACTTCTTAACGAGAAGACATCTTTGAAAGGGTTGGAGAACAGTATAGTGTGAACCATCTTGTCCTAGGAATTTGTTCTCTTGGCATCCAGCAGATGTCAAGTATCACCAGGGACTCCTCCACGTTTAACATAAGCCTCAGCACCCCCAGGAGTTTGCTGTGGTGACCTGGGCCCGTTGAGCATGGTTTGGGACTCATGATTCTATTTTTTTTCTATTTTTGATTCTGTTCCCTGATTTGCAAAATTATAAGCACCTACTTTACGTGTCCAGCAACTACCTCTGTTAAGCCTAGGGGTAAGCAGAATATAACATTTACTGTCATGTTGCAACCATTCACTGCTAACACTTAAGAAGCTGTGTATTCTTCCCTCCTATGTTCTTTGTCTATGTTGAAAGGTTACAGAAGATGGGAAGGCCCCCAGTGGCCAGGATTCCTAAATATGTGCTTCTAAAGAGCATAATAAAATCTTTGGCTCTGTTTTATATATTTAAGATTATTTATTTATTTATTTTTAGAGAGGAGAAGGGAGGGAGACAGAGAGGCAGAGAAACATCAATGTGTGGTTGCCTCTTGAGTGCCCCCTACTGGGGGCCTGGCCTACAACCCAGGCATGTGCCCTGACTGGGAATCAAACTGGCAACCCTTTGGTTCTCAGGCTGGCATTCAATCCACTGAGCTATACTAGCCAGGACTCTATTGTATATTTAAATAAGAATAGTTTTTAACTATGTTAATTTTTAAACAATTAGATCAGGACTGAGAGCAGTGTGATAATAGGTATAATTTTGTACCTTTCTCACTAATTTTTAATTATTCACAATAATATCTTAAGCTTATCCTGATTTTTCTATTTAATTGTATTATTTCACTTACCCTAAATTCCTGTCATTGTAGTCAAAAGTCCCTTGGATAATGTAAGTGGCTCTGATAGGAGTTTTAAGCATAGCTTGAAATTAAAAGCCTTTTTTTTCCATCTGGGTCAATACCTTCTCTTCATCATTACAGTTGTCATCATCATCAAAAGATGAACTATTTAGCCTGTTTGGCTCATGTCAACAGTTGGAAAGATGGCCTCCCCCGACTCCTGTTTCTAGCTTTTTCCTGGCTCATTTTCTATAGACAGAGCAAAGCAGAGAGAGAGACTTGTGTATCTCTTATACCCCTGCAAGACCATCTCCTTCCAGTAACAAAAAAGTCTCCTTCCTGCTCTCTCTCCCCTCCTCCCTTTTTATGAATATTCCTAGCTTCTTTTATTTTCCAATTATAACCAGCTACATACAGTTGATACAACCTGCCTCTGATATTAACCTACTATCTTGTAATGAAGACTATATTCCCTTTCCATGGATAAATCCAAGCTTATGAGTACATCCTGTAGTTTTAAAACCTCTTTCCTAATGAACAGAGCACAATTTTAGACAGTGGCAGAGAGCGGTTTTGCACTCAGGAACAGGTCTGTTGCCAGGACACAGGTCAGCAGTGCCCTCCACTGCTGTTCCCATTTCCCCAGCCTGACGTTGAACTTCCCACTTCTTTCTTGCTGGAGCTTTTCTGCAAACCAGATGTCAACAAATATATCGGATTCTTTATACTTTAATCTGTTTAACATTTGCAAGTGTTGAAAGAGTTAGGCACATTATTCATTCAGCTATAGCTACTTGCCACTTTCCAATGACCTGAGGGGGGTTAACAGGATACCTGTTTGGAGCAGGTATCCCAGAAGTCACCTCGCTGTGTTTAGAATCCAACTGGCACACAGCCTTTGGTGGAAGGCAGATGGGTGGTGTTCAGTAAAAATTAAAAGCCTAGGAAAAGTACAGGCCCCTGGGCCAGAACAAAGCTGCTGAATGATGGTTCTTTCTGGGAGTAGAAGTTGGAATTCTTTCTTGCCTTGCCCCTGGGGATAAAAGTAAAGACAATACTTCTTTGTAACAGTGACTAATTCCTCAACAGAGGGCCTCCTGCTTTTTCAGAGTAAATTTCATGAGTGGTAAATGAAGAGTCTCTTAAAGGGAGAGCTGACAGAGGAAAAAACAGAGAAAGAGTACAACCCAATCCATAACCATTACCCACCCTGTAAAACAGGAGGAAATTTTCAGAAGCAAGAAGAGGAACCAGGCCACCCCCAGATCTCCCTGGGACACGTTTTCTTCCTTCCTGACTCACTGGGTTTCTTTAGGAAAGCCTGGTGAGAAGGGATTAGGAAGCAGGCAAGGGAGCCAGCCTTTTCTGGCAACATGGGGCATTTTGATTTCAGATTCTGCAAATCGTCAAGAACAGACACGGTGCGCTTGTGTCCTAGGCTGGAGGCCAGCAGCAGTTCGGCTGCAGATGAAGCATGTCAGATAGTCAGTGCTGTCTGCCAGAGACCCAAGGACTTTCCTGGGGCTGCCCCTCTCCGGAAGTTTGAAGATGTCGGGACAGGTTTGCCTTCTGAAACGTGCAAATGTCACCAGCCGGGAGTGGCAGATGCCAAGAGGCGGCTGAAAACAAATCTCCATCTGGTAATGGGTTAGGCTTCCTGGGACACAGATTAGAATAGTTCGAAACAAAGTGACGGAAGCACCGGGTTGGCTTTTCATATGTTGTTATGGTCTCTGGGTCATTTCCTGCCTTTGGAATTCATTTCCTGTCCAGGTTCAACAAAACCAGATGATGACAAGAAAGAGGTTGGGGTTTTTCTTTGCCTCGGGCCCAGTGAAGGGGCAGGTCTGTGTCCGTGAACTTGAGGCTCTGGGGTGGTTGCATCCTCCAGTGCTCCTGTCTACTCACGCTGAGCCCAGGAGGTGGGAAGCCTTAGAATGGAACAATAAATTAGGGAAGGGAGCTACCTCCAGTAGAGTCAGATGAATCCTCTTGTTCCTAGAAAACAAAAAGAGAAAGAATAGATTGAGACAGATAAAAACGATGCTTTATGAAGGGGAGCTCTTTACTACCAATACCCCATTCAGGGACACAGACCCCACTGAAGGTAAGAGGGTGAGACCAGCTCCACAGGTCCCCACCCTTGACCTGCTGGAGTCAGCCAGCTTGCTCGTTAGAAGAGTGACATTTGCTACACAATAAAGACCTGCTTTGTTTTAGTTTACTAATATTTATCTCCCACAGAAAAGAATTGAGGTAGTAACAACTGTCTTCTCGGTAGCATTTTTATGCTCATTTTGGGATACTTTGAAGCTGATGTGGGTCTTTATTGCAAGATCCCTCTGCCACCCCGGTATGCCCTGGACCCCCCATGCAGTTCTACAGTGCAGAGACACCTCCCTCCCATCAGAAGCCAAGGTGAACCTCTTACTACAAGGGCTACAGGGGCCAGTCAAAGTTTAATGCAGAAGCTGCTGCCACTATTGTTTCTCTAAATCTGAAAAGGTTTCTCTTTCTAGAGAGTGTTCCACAGTCGCACGTTCCTTCTGAAAAGCCAGCTGGTGTAGGCCCTGTTTTCCGGGGGAGCCTTGTGGAGTCTGTTCATGTCCAGAGCCCATTTCTCTCTCTAGACTGAGATCAGAGTTCACAGCTTTAGAAGAGGTGATCTTTGCCCCAACCCTGTCTGAGCACTGGCACCAGGTCCCCAGTCTATGCAAAGGAAGTGGCAGCTGGCGATCAGCTTTTATCCCAGCTCTCCAATCCCCAGAAACAAGAACCAAAACTCCCCCTTCCCCCACGGCCTTGACAGAAGGCCAGGTAATTATTGTGCTCAAGAGTGAATTGAACTGACCTTTCCAAATCACAGTCTCATCAGGCGTCCACAGAAATGGTCTCCTGTGACATTCACAGCGATGGTTCTAACAACATTTAAGAAGTTCCAGGGAAAGTAACTAGGGACAGAGTTGGCTCTATAAATAGGCAGGGTTAGAAACACCTGTAAGGTATGATTCCTGAAGCGCCAGGACTCTGCCTGAGAGCCCCAACTTTCCCCCACTAAAGACTACCTTGGAAGATTAAGGCATTATATTTCCATGTAAAAGTGTAGCCCAGGGCTGATAAGTCTGTAAGCCACTGCATTTAAACTTCAGTGAGTCTGACTGCACAGTTGCATCAAAGGAGCCAGAAATCTGCATTTTTATCAAGCCCACCTGCTGATGTTGGTGCAGGATGTCTATGGCTCAAACTTTGGAAAACTGAGCTGCAAAGAATTGTCATTCATTGTCACGTAAGCATGGATCAACTCATGATACAAGAGAGCTCCTTACCTGAATTCCAGGCCAGGCGTTGGCACTCTGACTTTGGGCAAAACAAATGAATTCTCCCAGACTGAAAGCTGCAGGACCAGACGGTGACCTCTAAAAATTTAGTTGGGGACTGGTTTCTAAATTATGGCCCCAAAGCCTGCAAAGTCCAAAGGGTCAGAAGGGCAGGGACTTCTCCAGCATGCCCTGCACACTCACTAAGCTCGGCAGTGCAGAAAAGCCTGGACACCGGAGAGGTCCCTCTTGCCCAGGGGCTGTAGTCCTGGTGTCTGAGGTCTTGGGGTACAAGAACCACAGTAGCAGATTCATTTCCTTGCTTTGCTCTCAGTCATTTTGCTCTCAGTATGGAAAAAGGAAAGGGAGAAGACATTTATTTAGTGCTTTACATGTTTATCTTTGCAAATCTCAAATAACCCTTCTACCATTAGTCTCATTTTGAAGATGAGACTTGAGAATCAAAGAAGTTGAATGACTTGCCTAAATTCCCAAGGTCACATGGCTACTGCGTGTTTGAGCTGAAATTTGAACTCTTGCCTCTCAAGGTGCAAGTTCCATGTTCTTTCCACAAAACCATTCATAACTGAAAGTTTTGCTGCAGCCATTCTGAAGCACTAGATGTTTGGAGATCCTCAAAATAACCTCCCTCCTCCCTGACCTTTATCCACACCTCGTACCCACTCTGTTTCAGAATCTCACCATGTCCTTGATCTTTATTGCATCCCTGACCTCCAACCCCTCAGCTGTCTGTGCTCATTTCTTATCCCCACAACTTCTTGACCCCCGGGGGTAAAATACGCCTTCATCTCTGCTGGGCCCAGGGAGACATTTCTGGTCCACAATTATTCTAGTCACTGACTTCAGGACCAGTGGTTTTCATGGACTGAGAATCCCCACATGGTTAAGAGGCATTTGTGTACTAACTGAATTGAAACCCCTCCCACTCCCCTTCTACCCTCCACCCACTCCAGCTCTCTTCTCAAATCAGGGCTTCAATGCAGGAAACATGAGTCAGTCCATACCCTCTTATTAGTCAGCCCCCACAAACCTCTACTTCCTAGTAATAGTGATTATTCTGGGATGCTGGGCACCCCCTAGTGGGAATAATAGAGAGATATGAGAGACTGCTTTGATGCTGTTCTCAATAACCCACGCACCCCCAGCTTCCTGGCCCTCTGCAGCGGCCTTGGCCTTCCAGCCCAACTCACTGTTCTTGGAATGACTCATACTTCCCACGATTGGACCTTTTGCTCCACAAAGCCCTCCCTGACTTTACAGACATAAAGAACTAAAATTAAGCAGAAGGCAATTCACGCAGAACAGTAGGAAAAGCTCCCAATGGTGTGAGCTCTTGAAACCCTGAAATTCCTTATAAGGCAAACTGAGTAAGACCTAACTGCATTCAGCAAAACAATAGAGAATATCTGGGAAAGATATTTTTGGAAGTGAGGAGGATGAGGGAAAGGCTACTTTCCTGATTTCAAGATATGCGTTAATGCCCACATCTGACACCTTCATCTTATTTCAAGACTTATGCTAATACACAGTGCTATGTCTTATCCCTTTTAAGGGCAAGGGAACACCCAAAATTTAACCATTATGGAATAATCAGATGAAGCCCTGTCCCAGCAGAGGGGCAGCCCATCTGTGGTTATGGGACATTCTGAACATTTGTCACTATCCTTCACTCTTTAAAGACTGTCACCATAACCCCCCATGGCAGGGGATGAGCCCTATTACATTGTAATCAATAAACCATTTTCTAAATACCTACAAGGCTCAGGGAAACCTGATCTTATACATTTTCTGTCCACCTCTAGTTTAGTCCTCCATCCAAAGAAGGGCTTTAATAAAAGATACGGAGAGCTAACATATTTGAGCGCATGCACTAAGAATTCTTCTTGGCATATTCACAGTCCAGATTTTAGTTCAATAGCTGATCATCTGTTCACTGGGAAGCGGTCAGCCCAACGCCTGCAGCCCAATGCCTGTCCCTAGGGGACAGGCATTGCATAGCATGCCACCTCCATGTGACTTTGGTTGCTATGGTCTTACCCGTTCCTGGATGAGTCATCGACTCATTAGTGCCCATTCAGGTTGGTCTTCTCTGATAAGGTCCCTGCGACCCTGCTCATAATGCTAGCAATTTCACCGCAGGATCTCCGCTATAGCTCCTGCCTCATCTTGAGCCTAGTCACTTAGACAGTTTAATCTCCCAACTGCTTAGAATGTTAATCCCTTTCATCTTCTCTTTTAGAGCCATTTGATGATGTTTATCTCTCTGACAACCAGAATTTAGGAAGAATCTCTCCCCTCAGGCACTTCCATTTTTGTGTCCCTGCTGGCAGCCTTCCCAATGCACCAGAGGCCCCGCAGAAGGAAACCCTCTGAGGAGGGTTAGAGGAAAAATTGGACACAAGTTCATTGGACATCTGGGAGAAAGAAGAAAGGTCAAGGATGCTCCCGCTTGGTCAGCCTCTCTGACTGAGGCCTGACAGCAGAAGCTGGGACTTCTTCCTGCATAACTTGGGCTTGAATTAAAGGCATTTTTTAGCCTAGAGACCTCTGGCCTTCACTCTGAATGGAACACTCAAAGGGAGGAGTAAGGTCCCCAGCTGGCAGGAAAGACACATTGGCCCCAGCCCCAGTGCCTTGGCCAACCTAGGAAGAAGACACAAAAGCTGCGGTGAGTTAGCTAAACCTCCTGGAGTGCTTCTGTCAGTGTAAACTGTCCTCATTCGTGTCAGCTGGCCTTGACTTTGTGAGAAAGGGCAGTGGTGTGTTTATGTGCTCAGAGGAGAGAACATTCTGGAGAGAGAATGAGAATTAAAACTAATAAACCCAACTAGTGGCTGCTTTGGGTGGCTAGAAAAGAAGGAATCCTCAGATAAGAGGCTGCAGCTCTGAGAGTTAAAGATAAGGGAACTGCCACTACTTCTGTTTCTATTTTAGAAGAAATAAAAACCAAATCATAGATCTAAAGATGATGACCCATTCATCTGGGAAGAGGATTAAACAAGCTGTTACATTCCGAACAGATATCAGAACTGTAAAAAGTAGACACTGTTAACCTGTTAGTGGAAACGTTTCTTTCCTGAAAGTCACCGTCGATGAGATTAGACACCAAAGACGAATGAACA
The DNA here is from genome assembly GCA_039655065.1 of Glossophaga mutica. NCBI lineage: Eukaryota > Metazoa > Chordata > Mammalia > Chiroptera > Phyllostomidae > Glossophaga > Glossophaga mutica. The sequence goes on from CM077308.1 coordinate 146,079,430, forward strand.
AGAAGTCACTTTTCATGCAGGTTAAGCAGCATTAATTTAGGCTGTCTGTGGGGAGCTGGATTCCTAGCACTGGATGCTTTCCAGGAAAAACCAAAAGGTGAGCAACCAGAGAAGTTATGGGAAATTCAGAACTGTGATTTGTCGATAAAGGTCAACGGAAAGTGGGTCAGCTGACGCAGAGCTGCAACAAACAGAAATCAATGGTTTTGCAGCTTAGGCAGTACCCAGAAAAGATGGGGTCCCTGGCTCAGGTCTTTGGAGAACCAGCACTGAGGTCCCAAACTCATGCTTGTGGGCAGGGGGATAGGTCTAAGCTGCTTGCTTGCCAGTGCCTGCCCCAAGTTAGATATGCATTACCTGCTGCTGTCCCCAAGGGAAAAAAGTTATGTGCCAGTTGGAGATCTCCCAGAAAAGTCAGGTATCTACATACCATAGCTCTTGGATGATATCCAAGGGAACCAGGTGAGGGCTTGAACTCTGGCCAGAGAAGCAGGGTGTGTGTACCTAGGAAGCTGAGTGGGAGTCATTACACTACACTCAGGCAGGGGAGAATGGGGTGTGGTGTGTCCCTGAAGGGTGGGTATGAGCATTCCAGAGCCTAGATACTGTTTATGGAAGACGCTTCAGTAAATATAAAGCACAGGTGACTCTGGCTGTCCTACAACCCTTTCTCCTGCTGACTTCCTGATTCTTTTAAAGCTACAGCATAAAGTTCTGAATAAAGTCAAAGCTAAGACACAGATTGGATAAAATGACCAAATCTTCAGCATAGAGCCAAGGAGACAAGGCAACCAAACCCTTGGACTTGAAGTAGACAGCTGTGCTTCTAACTCACAGTAACTAAAGTTAAAGGAAGCACTATGGATCTTCATTAATTTAATTTTTCTTCTCTCACTTCAGGGAAGGCTTTAAGTCACTCTACGGTGTCCTTTTGAACTTTTACTTTCCTTTTTGCCCTTTCTCCCATGTGGTCCCTGCGGTCTACTGGAGCTAATCCAGACCACCTCTCAACTCTGTGTTCAATAATGGCACGTAGCAGCTTACTGCCAGCCATGGTGGGAGTACTTACATTGTAGAAAGAACAAATGCTACAAATCAGAGGTTTATTTATTTTTTCTGGATAGTCAGTTGTTAAACATTTACCAGGACACCATGCCTGTAACTGAGAGTTTTTACATGGAAGAAGCGGTGGACTTAGGGAGAATAGTGTAAGAAATTTGAGGGTCAAATGATGAAGCCCAGACTGTCTAGAAGGAAATGGTGGGCTGCCAAGACTGGCTCTGCCCACCTCATGAACGCACATAGCCCACCCCTAACCAAACTTTGGATTCCATATTTAACAGTTGCTCAGCAAGAACCTGCTCTTGTGTCTACAATGTCTACATATCTTTGATTTGGGGGGCTGTTTCATCTTCTCACTTGGAAATTTTCTGAGGTTTATGGTGCAGGATATATAATAAGCTAGGTACAGATGTCGGTTCTTCTGCCGTGGCCATGGAGGAGCAACACCACGTCATGGCCCTGGCCTCAACAAAAGCCGCAAGGTGACCAAGAATGTGAGCAAGCCCAGGTACAGCGGCTGCTGTGCCAAGCACATCAAGTTCATGTGGGATGTGATCTTCAAGGTATGTGGCTTTGCCCCTATGAGTGGTGCACCATGGAGCTGCACAAGGTCTCTAAGGACAAGAGGTCCCTGAAGTTCATCAAGAAAAGGGTGGGGACACACATCCATGCCAAGAGGAAGAGAGAGGAGCTGAGCAATGTCCTTGCAACCATGAGGAGGGCAGCATCAAGAAGGACTGAGCCCCATCCCCTCTACATGTAATAAACCTGTTCAGAAAAAGAAAAAAAAAAAAAAAGAAGAAGCTAGGTACAGGGTGTTTCTCCTGTTACAGATTTACAATGTTTTCACATGGATTCAATTCCTCTTTTGCCAGACCAACCACCCAAACAACAGTAGGTGCTCCCTACACCCCTGTATGTGCTTCCCTTTGGCCTTTGCATTCAACATCTTTTTTTAAAGTATATTTGAATAAAGTATATTTGATTGATTACGCTATTACAATTTTCCCCCTTTGCCCCTCTTAGCCTGGTTTCCCTCTTCATTCCAGCAATCCCACCCCTTAGTTCACATCCATGGGTTATGCATTTAAGTTCTTTGGCTTTTCCTTTGTCTATACTGTTTTTAACTTCCCCCTCTCTATTCTGTGCCTACCAATTATGCTTCTAAATTCCTGTACCTTTTCTCCCATTCTTCCCCTTCCCCCTCCCAGCTGATAACCCTCCAAGGGATCTCCATATCTATGATTCTGTTCCTGTTCTCGTTGTTCCTGTAGTTTGTTTTTGTTTTTTAGATTCAGTTGTTGATAGTTGTGAGTTTGTTGTCATTTTACTCTTCATAGTTTTAATCTTTTTTCCTAAATAAGTCCCTTTAACATTTCATATAATAATGGTTTGGTGATGATGAACTCCCTTAGCTTTTACCTTGTGTGGAAAGCACTTTATCTGCCCTTCCATTCTAAATGATAGCTTTGCTGGATAGAGTAATCTTGGATCTAGGTCCCTGCTTTTCATCACTTTGAATAATTCTTGCCAGTCCACTCTGGCCTGCAAAGTTTCTTTTGAGAAATCAGCTGATAGCTTTATGGGGACTCCTTTGTAGTAACTCTCTCCCTTTTTCATGTTGCTTTTAAGATTTTCTCTTTACTTCAATCTTTGACATTTTAATTATGTTGTGTCTTGGTGTGAACCTCTTTGGGTCCAACTTGTTTGGGACTCTGTGGCTCCTGGACTTACATGTCTATTTCCTTTGCCAAATTGGGGAAGTTTTCTTTTCATTATTTTTTCAAATAAGTTTTCAATTCCTTGCTCTTCCTCTTCTCCTTCTGACATCCTTATGATTCAGATGTTGGCCTTTTCGGAAATGTCCCAGAGTCTTCTAAACTCTCTTTTTTTTTTTTTGAATTTTTGTTTCTTCATTTTGTTCTGGTTGAATGTTTATTTCTTCCTTATGTTCCAAATCATTGATTTGAATCCCGGGTTCCTTTCCTTCACTGTTGGTTTCCTGTGAATTTTTCTTTATCTCCCTTAGTAGAGCCTTCATTTCTTCCCTCATGCTTTTGCCGTATTCAGTAAGATCTTTGAGCATTCTGACCACCAGTGTTTTGAACTCTGCATCTGATAGGTTGACTGTCTCCGCATCGCTTACTTCTTTTCCTGGGGTTCTGTTCTGTTCCTTCATTGGGGACATATTTCTTTGTCTCCTGAATTTGGCAGCCTCCCTGTGTCTGTGTAGTAAGTAGAGCTGTTTTAGCGCACCTGTTAAGTCATATGGGGTGGAGCCTTGGGTATCCCACCAGGGTGAGGCAACTGTGGCTCCATGTGGGGGAGGGGTAGAAGAGGGGACAATGCCTCTGCTAGCTGACTTCTGGGGGTTTTCCAGGCCCTTGCCCCATTTCCAGTCACTTCACCTACTTCCCGTGTGTGACTGGAGCCCCTTTATCTGCTGTTGTAGTTGTGGTTCCCAGGGTGAGTGGGTTTGTGTAGGTTCAGGGCTCTCTGGCAGTGACTTCTGCTGCCCCAACCCCCACTGGGTCTATAGCCAGAAATTATGAGGCTTTCTTTTTCCGGTGCTGGAGCCCTAAGCTGCACCGTCTGGCCTGGGGCTGGAATCGCTCGCTCACAAGGTGTCCTCCAGATTTTTATCCACCACAAATGAATGTGGGGCTGCCCATTCTGCCATGGCTACCATCACTGCTGCCACCTTGCCACCTCTTTGCCCCCGGCTAGCCTCCCCCACAGTGAGCCCTCTCCACCCTGGCTCCCTCTGTCTCTGTCCCTCCTTCCTGTCTGGATGAGTATAGCTTCTTTAAATCCTTGGTTGTTGGACTTCTGTACAGTTCTGGGTTTTTTTCTGGGTGATTTTCTGGAGGTTCTGGCTATTTTTCATTTTTAAGTTAGTTGTGTTCCTTCTTATGGTTGTGCGATGAGGTGAGGCATGTCTACTTATGCATCCTTCTTGACCAGAAGTTCTACATGTTTTCTTTTATAAAAATATCCCTGAGCTGGATGACCATCACTCCCTCTAGAGTACAGTTTTTCTTTACTTTAATGTGCATGCAAATCACCAGGGGAATCTTGTTAAAAAGCAGATCTGCATTCAGTAGTCCTGGCTGGGGCCTGAGACTCCCCATTTCTGACAAGCTCTCAGGTGCTGCTGCTGGTCAGCAGGTCTCTCTTAGCAGCAAGGCTCCAGACTGGACATGTTCATCCATTTTGCCTCTTCTACTTCAGCAACTCCTACCTACACCTCTGGAAGGGACAGTCTTCACAGGAGGTTGGACCAGTAGTGGAATCATAACCAAAAAGCCAAATCTATGTGCAAGTGGGGTTAGATTCTCCTTCAAGAATTTGAACTAGAATGCTATCCTAGCCGGGGCTTCCCCACAAAGCAGAGCCTGAGATGGAAGTTTGTACATAGTAATTTATTTGAGAATCCCAAGCAACAAGACAGCAGGGATGGGGAGTGAAAGATGAAAGGAAGGAAAACCAGTATGAGGATGTGACTGAACTGACGATGGCAAAGGGCACCAGGTGCTCAGTCCTGTGGGACCCTCCAGTGGGCCCTCTGACAGGTATCTCAGTCCCATCTCAAACATTTACCCAGCCTTCCTTTATGAAAACACTCATTAAATGCTTGATGACCTTTATTTTTCCAGTTTCCAAATAATGACTTGCTTCCTTCTGTAGCATCCTCTAAAAGTCACCAATAACTTTTACTTTAATATGATTATGAACTCATGGATTATTAAGATTACATGTAAACTATTTAATACAAGGTACACAGCAAGTCCTCTGGAAACATTAGCCATTGCTGACCACTCTTTTATTATTAACACATTCTCATGACTTTTCCTACCATAGTGGACCTGTTTGATCATATAGAATACCAAGACCCATTGGCTCCTTTAGGTTTAGTTAAAATTCCCAGTCCTGGCTTATACCCATCCCATGCAGCCTGAGAGCAGGTCCGATGCCCTGTTGGGTGTGTTTTATTCCAGGAGTGGGCAAACTATGGCTTGTGAGCCAAGTCTAGCTTACTGCCTGTTTTTTCAAATGAAGGTTTTTTTTCCGGGGGTGGGGGGCGGACATAGACACATCCATTCATTTATATATTATCTATGGCTGCCTCAGTGCTACAACACCAGAGTTAAATAGCAAAGCCTAAAATATGTATTGTTTAAAAAAAAGTTTACCAACCTTTGCTCTACTCTATTCACAGACTAGGTACCAACTCCATGCAACAATTTTGGGATGGGTTATTGATCACCAGGGAGAGCAGGTAGGGGTGGGAATGAATCGCTGCCACCTCTTTTCATTAGAAAAACAATTCCAAGCACTATTAGTAGAGAAGGTGTCAATTCAACCTTCTAAGAGCAGCGATTTATATTATCCTTCCCTGAATTAAACTAGGTACATAGTCCTTCTTTTGGCTAGTCCATTCCACAAGCAAAACATCAATAAACTTTTTGGTGAGATTATTAGCTTGAAAACAGAAGACTATTGGTAAAATAACCTTCCTCTTATTAAGGGATTTTATCAGAGTACTCTAAAAATAAATTAGGCTTTCAAATAAGAGTAAATACAGATAGAATTTATCACTTTCATTTTCTCCACAAATATCTTTGACATGTTAATAACCACCCAAGGAAGAGCAACATTAGATGAATATTTATGATGGCCACAGTTGACGAGCATGATCCATGAAGTATGCGTTGGTACTGGATTTCAGGACGGAGTCATGAGATATGGTTAGTCATGGTAATTGAATACACACTGAATGACCGCTTTACGTTAGGCCCTCCCAAGTGCAGATGCCCCTACCCACGCAGAAATTTCAGCTTCTTTTGTGAAGTAGTCTTTCAGAGCAGAGAGAGAGGAAGTTGTTTGAGAAACCCAGCTCTGACCAAATAACACAGATACTTTTACCATGTTCAGAGGTCAAGCTTCAACAGCCTTCTGAAAACAGTCCAAAGCCCCAAACTGCAAAAAAGGATGAGTGGGAAGGGAATGTTTGCTAATTAGTGTTTTTTGGTTATGAAAACAATGTAATATTTTAGGAATTTTAAAGAAAACGTTCCTTTATCCCTGAGCCCTGATACAGTTGTTTTCATTTTTATGTAACGTCATTTAGTCTTCAACCAAATGCATATACACGTTCACATACAATTAACTGTCAATGAGAGTTGCTATTAGAAAGAATGTTTAAAACTCGCATGAGGGTTATCCATAGGATGTTTATCACGGAGCTATCTATTACACTGCATATTAAAGCTTCAAGTGGTTCTCAAACCTCCCTGTACATTGGCATCTCTCGGGAATGTTTTTTTAAAATACTGATGCTCTGGCCCCACTTGGCAAACATCCTGATTTCATTAGCTTGGGGTGGGTTCCAGGGTTGGGTATTATTGTAAAGTTCCTCAGATAATTCTAAAATGTTGATCTAGCCAGATGCCTTGATATTGCAGGTCAAATACTAAAGCCCAGGAGTGTACTTCAAGCCTGCTGCCCTTTCCCCACACAAAAGCTTTTTCGGGGCCCCTGAGACCACAGTAAACGAGCAGCTGGTTGAAGACCCTGTATGAAAAGGAAAATCTAGAGCTTTCCTTGGATGAGCAAGTGGGGGTGGATTCCAGGGTCTAAGAATAAGGATTTAGCCTCTTTCACAGCATGGAATAAAACTTTCTTGCAATAGTCAACATCCACCTCACTATTAATATGGGGCACACGATAGCATTCCTTAATTGGAGCTGTACCTTTGGCCTAGTTCGGATACAGTGTCCAGATGTTTGGGATTGTGTTCTCTCAGCCATCCAATGCTCAGTTTAATATTCAACAGGATGACCACCATTATTTAGAATTCTCCTGAGGGAGTAGGCTCCAAAACTGAAGATTTGACACGATCCCTCTTTGCTCTTTTCCATGGGGGTGGGGTTTAAAATGCTTCTGTGTTGTGTCTTTCCTTTGGGAATTTCCTCTAGAGCTGGAGATTAATCATTATGCAAATATTAAACAGTTTGAAAGTTCAAGAAAGGAAGGGAATTTGTCTAAGCAATCCTGTTGTTGTAGTTTAAATGAAAGATAAACAGCTGTTGTGTTTTGACCTGCATTCAAATTCTACTGTGCAGTTTGTGTGACAAGAAATTATGTTTAAGTCTTCTTTGAGATTTATGTGTACCTTTGCCAAAACCTCTGGGTTCCCATAAATCTCCAAATATATCGACCATCACCCAGACTGTTTGCACTCCCTCTCAGACCTAAAGGCCGTTCTGGGAAAGGACAGATTAAAACATTTCTCTCCCAGAATGTTGGTTTGACTGAGATGTTATTTAGATTTTTTAAATAGCCTAAATGCCTGGGGTGATTGGAAAGGAAATGCTGCAGAGTCTAATGTTGCCCAATAAATAGGGCAAGTCATGCTCACTCAGCCCAAAGGGAAAAACAAAGTCCTCACTCTTATCCTGAAGGTCAGAACTCCTTGGCTTCACTTGTCATAGTCTCTCCTACGTCCTTGTGGATTTCTAAACAATAGACTGCTGGCTAATAATTCCTTATATTAAACATCCCCTGCTTAAATCACTGTGCAGTTTCTCCCTCCTGATCTGACCCATACTGATGCTGGGCCCTTGACAGACACTGAGTTCCCCAAGAGCAAAGGACGTCACTACAGAGCCAGGGTGAGGCAAGCAAGGCGTATGTCATGGAGTGATAGGGCCATTCAAGCGCAGGGTGGATGCCTGAGGCGGGTGACTCCTTGAATGCTATGCCCTGGGTCTCTTGTTTGCCTCACCCCTAGCCCAGACTCTGCTGTGCTATTTCCTTTTTTTTCTTTCTTTCTTTTTTTCCCCAGGGTTTAGTCTAGCACATTCCAAAGATACTAGTTAGTACTTGTTATGCGCTGAATGTTGTGTCCCAGCACAAATTTGTATATTGAATCCCTAACCTCCAATGCGAGCATATTTTGGAAACAGGGTCTTTGGTAGGTAACTAGGTTTAAATGAGGTCGTAAGGGTGGGGCCCTCATTTTGGGGTTAGTGCCCTTATAAGAGGAGGAAGACAGAGAAAGATATCTCTCTCTTCACATACATTCACTGAGAAAGGACCATGTGAGTACACAGAGAGGTCATGAATTGGGTTCTCTGTAGGAAATGAATTTGCTGGCACCTTGATCTTGAACTTCCCAGCCTCCAGACCTGTAAGAAATAAATATCTGTTGTTTAAGCCACCCAGTGATGGTATTTTGATATGGCAGCCCCAGCAATGCTCAATCAGCATTTAGCAAAGGCTGAATTACTTTGTCTTTCTCAGAATCATTTTTCTAATTCAACTTAAGAAAACAGAACTTCCGGCCAAGATGGAGGCGTAGGCGGACACACTGTGCCTCCTCTCACAACCAAAATTAAGGACAACAAATATTTAGAAACAAGAAAACAACCAGAACTTATAGAAAACTGAACTGTACGGAAGTCCAACAACCATTCATCTAGACCGGTAAGAGGGACGGAGTCGCGGCAGGAGAAAGTGGAGGTGCAGACCCAGGAACGCAAGCAGCAGCGGCTGGCAGTTCCCAGGTGCACAGGCGGCGGCTGGCGGTCCCCGGGCACAGGGGGGCAACTGTGCAGACCCAGTGAGGTCGCACAAGGCGGCTGGCTGACTAACCAGGTGGTCTCACATTCGAGCACGCAGATGGTCCAGGCAGAGGGGAAGTGGCGGAGGGGACTGAATCCAGGAGAGAGCGGAGCAGGCGCCATTGCTCCCTCTCAGGCCCCACCCCCACATACAGCGTCACAACCCAGTGACTGGGCTGCCCCGCCCTGAGGAACACCTAAGGCTCCACCCCCTCACTACATAATAGCCGCGACCAGACTAAAACCAAAACAACAACAACAAAAAAACCCCACCAAAAATGGCTCAAACCGGAAAACAAATAAAAGCCCCAGAGCCAATTCCTCTAAGCAGTGAAGAGATAGCCAACCTGTCAGATGCACAGTTCAAAGCACTGGTCATCAAAATGCTCACAGAATTGGTTGATTTTGCTCACAAACTAGATGAAAAAATGCAGGCTACAATCCGTGAAATGAAGGAAGATGCATGGGGAACCAATAGAGATGGGAGGAAAACTGGGACTCAAATCAATGGAGTGGACCAGAAGGAAGAAACTAACAACCAAACAGAAGACGAGGAAGAAACAAGAATTCAAAAAAATGAGGAGAGGCTTAGGAACCTCCAGGACATCTTTAAACGTCCCAACATCTGAATTATAGGGGTCCCAGAAGGGGAAGAAGAAGAGCAACAAGTGGAAAACTTATTTGAACAAATAATAAAGGAGAACTTCCCCAATCTGGCAAAGGAAATAGACTACCAGGATGTCCAGGAAGCTCAGAGAGTCCCAAAGAAGTTGGACCCAAGGAGGAACACACCAAGGCACATTGTAATTACATTAGCCAAGATTAAAATGAAGCAGAGAATTCTAGAAGCAGCAAGGGAGAAGGGGACAGTCACCTACAAAGGAGTTCCCATCAGACTGTCAGCTGATTTCTCAAAAGAGACCTTACAGGCAAGAAGGGGCTGGAAAGAAATATTTGAAATCTTGAAAAGCAGGGACCTACATCCAAAATTGCTCTATCCAGCAAAGCTGTCATTTATAATGGAAGGGAAGATAAAGTGCTTCTCAGATAAGGTCAAGTTCAAGGAGTTCATCATCACCAAGCCCTTATTATATGAAATGTTAAAGGGACTTATCTAAGAAAAAGAAGATAAAACTATGACAGTGAAAAGACAACAAACTCATAGCTATCAAGAACCACACCTAAAACAAAAGCAAACTAAGCAAACAGCTAGAACAGGAACAGAACCACAGAAATGGAGATCATATGGAGGGTTAGCAACAGGGGCGTGGGAGGAGGAGAGAGGGGGGAAAGGTACAGAGAATGAGTAACATAGATAATTGGAAAAAAATAGACAGGGGGAGGGCAAGAATAGTATGGGAAATGTAGAAGCTAGAAAACTTATGACCCATGGACATGAACTAAAGGGGGGAATGTGGGTGGGAGAGGGTGGGTAGGGTGGAGGGGAATGATGGGGGAGAAATGGGACAACTGTAATAGCATAATCAATAAAATATATTTTAAAAAAGGGGGAAAAAAAAAAGAAAACAGGTGAGTCTAGAAGTAGTATAGCATGGGGTTCAACAGTTAGACTTTAAAGTCTTGTGGAGCCAAGTTGAATCCCAGCCCTACCATGACCCTGGTCTAGTTACTCTCTGTCCCTCAGTTTCTTTAGCTGTAAAGTAGACATAATAATAACATCTAGTTCATGAAGTTGCAGAAAGGATTAAATAAGATTTTACATATAAGGGACTTAACTCAATGCTCTCAAATATTAGCTTATAGTGTTGCTAGTAGGCTAAAGGTACTCCCCAGTAAATTAACCCCAAATTCTCCCTAGTCTGAGTCACAAAATGAGGAAATAAAAACCAAAAGCCAGTATGCCAGTAATTAGTCTTTCAAGGTGGGGGGCTGGGGGGAGGCATCAAAAGTCAGAAAAGTTGAACATTGTCTCTCTCTGTCCCAAGAGTCAAACAAAAGCCAAAGTAAACAAGTTTAGGAAAGAATGTCAAAAAGGCATAGCAATAGCATCAATCTCCTTTCCCATAGAGGAGATTGGAGTAGAATAAATTTTCAGTCCGTTCTTTTTTGTTTCCATTTTAAAAACCTGAAACTTTATTCAAATTCAATTTAGTGAGAATGTTTAGTGCCCCTTCCATGTTCTAAGAATTATACTAATTTAGTAAAGATTCAAGCAGATAAAGGTCTTGAGCTATAGAAATAAGCATGTAAACAGCACAAAGGTCATTCGAGCAATGGTTACTCTAACTGTGGTGGAGTTCACTCATGGGCTCTGCAGAAGAAAAAGGACAGGGATCTGGCAAGGTCAAGGAACCCTTCCCAGGTTACATCCGTATTGCCATTGTGGAAAGGGAAAAATGAAACGTACTACTCGAATTTTTCAAATGACTAGAGCAAGACAGTGTTCTGTCTGAAGCTAACTGTTAGTGTATTTGATCATTTGGAACTACTAATATTAATAATGATAGCTACCACTTAATAGTATAGTTAATGTATAGTAGGTATTTTAATATGCCTTAATTCATTTTCAACTCAATCATTCTAAAAACTCTGGAAGATAGGAAGTATTATCATCATTTTACAGACAAAGAAACGGAGACACTAGAGACTAGGTAACTTTCAGCTGGAACAGTGGACCTGAAGTCACCTTCCTCAACTCTGCTCTTGACCTGTTACTGTTGACTTTGTCCAATTTCTAGGAATCCGTTTTCTGCTATTATACAAAATCACACAGGGCCTAGAGAGCATTTTGAAACCTAAGCAAACGTGACCTAAATTCCTGCATAAAACATTGACTATAATAACAGGCCAGATTCAACCAGCTTTTATTCACAATTATTAAAATTGCATTTTAATAGAAATATAAATGTGCTACTCAAACCCAATCAACTTATTATATCACACCTAAAATGGTTCTGGCAATTTATTAATTGGAGTTGTAAAGAATAACACAGCCCTGGCTGGTGTGGCTCAGTGGATTGAGCGCGGGCCTGCGAACCAAAGGATCGCGGTTCGATTCCCAGTCAGGGCACATGCCTGGGTTGCAGGCCAGTTCCCAGCAGGGGACACCTGAGAGGCAACCACACATTGATGTTTCCTCTCCCTCTCTTTCTCCCTCCCTTCCCCTCTCTAAAAATAAATAAATAAAATCTTTAAAAAAAAAAAAAAAGAATAACACAGAAAATATTCTTGGATTTTATACCATCCTGAGCTCAGTAAGCAAAGCTCCCAGCACAGAGCCTGACACAAAGTGGGCAATCACCAAACATTGCTTCTGTCTCCCTCCCTTGCTCTGGTACAAGTTGTAGAAAAGAAACAGTGAGCTGGGCAGGCAGATCAGGAGTTCTCTCCCATCCAAAGACAACAGGATAGAGAATTATAGGCTCATCACCCACAGGCATGGTTCATGGCCCTTTCCAAACCATCTCTTGAGAGATGCTGTGGCCAGTTTCTGTTTCATCCAGAAACTGACCTTGGCTCAGAGCCTTCTACTCACCTGGCCAGGGACTCTGTACACCTGAGAGGTCATTCTTGGCCATAGATAAACTCTCCATAGTCCCTTTAATTGTACTGATGTTAGAGATAAGCTTACTAAGAGTAGCCAAGGGGCAGGGTTGGAAACTATGCAATTAGGATAGGAACAACAGGCTACATAAAATGGGAGCCCCTGAAGTAGCTTTATGATCAGCCCCAGGGAAAGCCTTCAGGTGGAGGTTGGAAAGAAGCAAGTCATGCGTATTATAAGGAATTGACTTAGCTTCTGGTACTCAGAAAAAAGTACTTGAGCATACATTTCCTGATGAGAGAAGGAATAATAATGAGATGACTATGCTGAGCACTCTGCTCAATACATAGGAAGTACTCAGTAAAGAAGAGCCACTGCTATTCTAATCATTAAGATTTTGCTCTTCTTCATTAAGACTAGTTTTTTAAGGATTTCACAGAAGTGAAGCATGTCCAAGTACCTAAGGGGGTGCTAAAGTGAGTACTGTAGTAGGTTCAAGAGGTCCTAATTTCTGGAACTGCTAAACATTACCTTATTTGAAAAGAGTCTTTGCAGATAAGATTAAGTTAAAGATCTTGAGATGGATGAGATTATCCTGGATTTTCTGGGTGGGCCATAAATGCAGTCACAAGTGTTCTTTTAAGGGAAAGATTTCACACACCCACATATACACGCACATAGGAAAAGGCAATGTGAGATAGAGCTGGGAGAAATTTGAAGATGCTGGCCTTGAAGAGTGAAGTGATGCAGCCACAAGCTAAGGAATGCCAGTAGCGGCCAGAAGCTAGGAGATGCAGGAACAGAATCTCTCCTGGAGACTCTGGAGGTAGCACAGCCCTGCCAACACCTTGGATTTGACTAAGGGATACTCAGTTGAACTTCTGGCCTCCAGCACTGTGAGAGAGTAAATTTTGATTGTTTAAGCCACCAGCTTTAGTATAGCAGCCATAGGAAGCTCCTATAAGTGGCTCTTCAACCTACACAAGATTCATCAGTAAACTGTTGTCCAGCTGGAGTCCTAACTAATGAATATTTATTAGATTGTGCAGTTCCAAAGGTGGAGACAACAGCATGCTGATAAACCAGTTTCTTGGGGGAAATTTCAGAAGCCCGGATTTTTAGCAGATGCCAATTCCTGTGATACAAATACTCCCACCGTGGCCCAGTTTCGAAGGTTTAACATCTGGCTTGCACTGTTCCTTAGTATTTAACAGCCGGCTCTCACACGCTGGAAGGTGCCAACTAACTTCAGCACATCCCTGTAGAAGTGCTCTAAACCACTGGTAAAACTGCTCTCAAACTGTATTGTGCATAATTTTATTCCTCCTTGATAATTCCAAAGGGTACTTTATGGTATTGTAGTTCCTGAGAGTGTGTGCAGAGTTGCCAATCAACGGCATTGTGGTGCGTGGCTTACAGCTCCACAGGGCTGAGGAGGAAAAGGCAGAACAGAACATCCAGGCACCGTCAGTTGTATGGTTTTATTCCCTAGGGAGCTCTGGAAGGGATTCAGTGGAGACTATCACCTTCCTTAGGTAAATTTACGGCGGTATAAATAGTAATAGCAGTGACAGAAATCATAATCGTTTCCTTCCAATGGAATAAGGCTTTACAATTTTCAAAGTGAATTGGACTTTCACCTTGAGGAAAATAGAATAGAGGCTTTATCTCCAGAAACAAATGGAGTGTGTAAAATTCAGTCGCTCTGTTCAGCCCTACGCTGCTGACTTCTGAATAGCATTCCAGCTGTATGTATCTGGGCCCTGGGAAATTTTCCTAGTTCCCGGGGAAGAAAGTTAACTAAAACATATGACATCTCTGGCAGGGATTACAATTTCACACAAAAACTTTCTTGCAATAACTTCCTCTGCATATTGCTTCCCGTGGTGGAATCACTGTCTCCGGGGAAAGCAGGGGTTTAAAATGACAACTCTGTTTAACGAAAGTGAAGGCTGAATGCTAAATCCAGCAGCCCTTTATTCCTTCAGGAGAAGCCTTCATATTAAAATCACTTTTTGTGGATGAGATAACGTCTTCCAGATTTTTTTTTCTTTCTGTTTTTAGAGCATGCAAGCATTTTATAACTCCAGTGAAAAAAATAAATACAGTTACTACTTCTACAACTCAACAGTATTTCCCGTAGACAAGCTATTATAAATGTATATAACATATATTTCTGGAAATAGAAGCAAAACAGTTATCAGCCATCCTTGCTAGGAGAGGAAAGCACAGAACCATTTCCATATTAAAGAATGAGGTCACCGCCTGTGTTTCAGTGTGGTTGCGGTGCCTGCTCTTTATGCTACTGTGTGTGTTGTACAAGTGCCAGGACCTGGACCACGGGCTGTCTGGTGCAAGATCTCACAGGATGCCCGACGTATAAAGGATTTTCAGAACACATCTGTTCATCATCACAGGGATGAGGTGGTATTCAAGTGCTGGACACACACCTACTGGAGGCAACACGTTCATTACCTACAGGAAAGGAAGAATCAGAACCGGGAGGCGAAGGACTGGACTTGAAGCTCCAGTCCCTTCAGCAGCACTGGAGAGTGACAGGGGAGACAGTTCGAGTCCTCTCAGGACTTCCAAGGGCTCTGTGGTGTAAAGATGGGTAATTTGCTGGGAGCTTGAAATAGTAAGGCCAACAACCATGCCTGATGTTGCTACTGTAATGACGAATTATCTTGCTCGTGAAATTATGTCCACTTTGCAGAGGATTTTAAGAGGATCTTTGCAGTGTGCATTTTCACGAGCCCAAAAGTTACTTCCTTCCCTCCTTTGCAAAGCTGTGAGAACACAAATGTCTGCCTGTAACAATTTTAATTAGCACTTGCACACAACTGAGTGTGTTCAAGATCCCCTAAAAAGATTCTAATAATCAAATACATAATTTGACAAATGTACAAGTCAAATATATAAGGTTAAGGAAGAAAGAGACAGTATGGAGAACTAATCCATGGATAATCCAGTAATAAAGTATCTTAAATTAGAACATTTAATTTCAAATATTATTCTAAGAATTCCATGTTCTTGCTCTTGGATAAAATGAGTAACCAAAAAAATGAGATAAAAAGATAACAGCAAAGAAAAAGAAAGATATGAATAATGATTTTTGTTATATCCCCAAGCCAAAGGAATAATCCCTGAAGAACAAAGGGAACATGGTTTTTGGGTTAAGATACAGACCAATGTTTTACTCCTATTGTCCATTTATAAGCTGTATAACAACCTTGCGTAATTTACCTAAATTCCTCTGAGCCTTAATTTCTTTATTTCTTAAATGGGATAATTACACCTAATTCATAAGATTCTTGAGAAGATATACAGTAGAAGCTCAATAATTCTAATTACCATCCAACAGATAAGAAGACCCGTGGTGCGGTTTTCTTTGACGCTCGGAGTAGGTATGGATTTCTGCAGCTGATTTAGGCCAGGGGATGTGACTGTTCCAACAGGCAGGAAGGGTTAGAGGTGTGTGAAAGTTTCCTGCCTCCTGTTCTTCATTTGCACACTTCTGTCACCCCCGTAGGAGTCACATGACCATGGGTAAGGCATCACTAAGATGGTGTGCACATTCACATCTCTACTTGGATGGATGAAGCCCCAGAATTCTTTCACTCCCCATCAGCAAGGATTCACCCCCAAGGAAGTCATCTGGCAGGGGTGGGGCGGGGGGTCAGTAGTGAGAAGAGACAGGCATCGCAAGGCAGCAAGAGGCCTTGCAGCTGACACCATAGGTTCTTTTGGTGACATAGGTTCCCACTCTAAGTGTCTTGTCCTGAGGGGGAGAGCGGCACAGTGATAAGGGGATAGGTTTTTATGTCAAACAGATCTATTTCCAAAGGCTGGCCCTGCCATATGCCACTTCTAAGCTACAATGTCCTGAACAGTAGATAATGATCATAATTGTACCTACCCTCTAGGTTCATTAGAAGAACTAATGTATTGAGCTAACATATATTGAGCACAGTGAGTGTTGTCTCGGTGAGGAGACAGCACTGACGCCTTCAGTGCTTTTCTAAAGGCTTTGCATAGTTTAACTAATTCATTTCTCGCCTCAAGTCTATGAAGCAGTATTATCCCCATTTTATAGATGTAGAAACTGAAGCTCAGTTTCCATTGTTTTCCCAAGGACCCAGAGCCTGAACTGAGTCCATGTCATTAATGACTATATAACCTAAGAAGAATAGATGAATTAATGCATGTACAAGCTCTTGGCACCGTGTCTGGCACTTAGAAACCAGTCCACATTGTCGTAGCTAGGGTAGCATCCATAGCTACTGTGCAGCTGCGTCTTCTTTGTGAATTCCTGTTTGGGTTGCCACCTGAATCTCTCTGTTGGTTGTGTTCACAGGATTTGTAGTCTGGCTCATCAATAGATAAAGTTACAATGCAGATTTTGGGGGTCCATTCTGGCTGATCTAAGTCATTGGGAATTTCAGTGAACATCTGGATGGACTGGGCAACAGGATCGGCAGTAATTGTAGTTCATCCTGTGGGTAATTTGGTATTAATCTCATCAAATCATTGAGAAATACGTTTTATTGGCCACTAACTTCAGAACTGGTGACTCTTGGCAAAAATGTGGCCCTCATTTAGGTTAATAATTTTTTACATGATAATTATCTATGTGAGTTATAAACTTGGTTATATAATTTGAAAGGAAATTTTTCACTGATAATGGTGTGTGGGAGCAGGGGAGGAGGGAGGAGAAAGGAAAAGAGAGGGTTAATGATATAATTCTGTAAATATCTCAAGTGGAAAAAGAGAAAACCAGAAAGAAAAAGGAACTATTAAGGAGAATGCAATTGCGTTCTTAATGGATATATTTTAATCACCATTTAATCCATATCTTATAGCTTTTCTGAAAAAGCAACTGTCAAAAGTATCGTAAAGTGATTCCACTCTGCATCAACTGTGTTTTGTAGAGGAAAGAATAAGGGTTCTTGGGCACTGCCACCAGGTGCACTGGGATTTTAATATCAGCCTCACGCTTACCAGCTGTGTAAACTTGAGCAAGTTACTTAATCAATCTGGATAACAATTTCCTCATGTCTAAAATTCAAATAATAGCATTCATCCAACAAATTTGCTGTACAGATTAAAGTGTGTTAAAGTCACATAGTGGATGCTCAATAAATGGTACTTACAATTGTTATTATTATGTTTGATTGGTTTCTCTTCGACTAAATTTCTGAGACCTAAATGAGAAAGCTTATTCAAGGTATTATCCAGATGTTTCTTAGCAGGGTTTCTTTTCATCCTAATTATACACATTAATATTGTTTACCTGAGTGGAAGAAATTCTATAATAAAGAAATGACTAAACAAAATTAGTTGAGGAAATTATCTGATTAGTTCAGGAAAAAAAATAATAAAAACAGGCTTCAAAGTCTTTTCACCCTTTGTCTATGGGTCAGTTTATTGCTACAACCCTCTAATTTGTTTTAGCTATGGAGACATGGCTACTTCATTTCATTTTTCCTAGGAACTAGAACTGTACTTTGAAATAGGGACAATTGGATTTAGAAAATTACTTTTATACAGGTAGAACTCATGTACAGCTAGTTATTTATTCAAATATCCAGTTGACTGCATAATAAAAATTAGGGCCTTCATTTAATTAAATGCTCCGGTTTACTATTCCCTGCAAATGACTTGGAAACTGCTCTTTCATGTACTTAAAATGGCATCTAACATCAACACAACAATTCTTTAAAAAGGGACTTGCTGATGTGATTTCAAAATGTATTTAGTATGATTCCAACTCAATGAGGCTTATAGGCATAGATTTGGGAAATAAGGAGCTTGTCATAGGGTTTTCATAGCCACCCCAAAATGGCAAATAAAGATAAATTGCAGAAATCAGGACTAATGTGGTAATCAAAAAGGAACCTTTCCACAGACTAAAACAAACTTGGATAACAAATGCTGGCATATTAAACAGTAAAGTCGGAGTCATATTACTTCTTCCCCTATGATTAAAGCCTGATAAGCACCATGCATCAAACCGTAAACACACACTGGTTATGGTGGACCTCATTGGTTCATATTTTCTTTGGTAAACCACAGCTGCCTCAAACTTACCACAGAAAAGGTGTTTAAGGGAAATGAAACTAGCCGCCCCCTTCTTTGATACATGTGACATATTACCCATAATAAGCAACTCATGTGATAAGAGTAAGCATTCTTATAATGTTCTAATGCCTCTTCTACATTCTGAAAAATATATGTATAGTACATAATATCCTTATTTTTACTTAATGACAAAATATTCGAGAACTTTCCGTTATTAATTTTAAGGTCTGCATTTTTATTTTATCTTATTTTATTTTTTTTCATTTTTAAGTTTTATCTTACTATACTTAAGTCTTAAATAATCTAACCTGGATTTTAACTTTATGTATGGAATGAGATAGGGAAGCTAATTTCTTTTTTCCCACATGGAAAATCATTTATCCTAACATCCTTTCAAAAGTACAATGTTTCCCCACTAATATCACCTCTTTCACATAAGGGTCACATACGCTTGCATATATTTCTGATATCACTGTTCTATTATATTAATCTGAGCTAATGCCAAACTATCATCTGTTTTTGTCCAAATGATTTTAACTTATTGTTTCTTTTGTGAAGAATTTTTTTTCACATTTTCTAACTTGTTATTGTTCCTATGCATTAATTTTTGTATGTTAACTTTATATGCAGCAACCTTACCACACTCTCTAATTAGTTTTGTCTGTAGGCTCTCTTGGATTATCTGTGAAGATATGTGTTTGTAGCAAATAACAATTTATTGTCTTCCTTTCTAATATTTACATGTATTATGATGTGTGTGCATGTGTGTGTTTTGCTGCATTGGTGAGAACATTGGATAGTTCTTTTTTTTTTCCTTTTTAAAATTTTATTTAAAAAATTGTAAACTTTCTTAAATTAAGGTCTGAATTTTTAGATGCCTTCCTGTTCCTGAGCTAGCAGCTTTACTAATGTACTGCTCTAAATATATACACAGGAGCTCCCTCAAATATATACCAAGAAACACATTGTATAAAATGAGAGGAATCTAAGTATGAAAACAGCTAATAATCACAAAGCTAATGTTTATTCAGTAGTATTTGCCAAACATTGTGCTAAGAGCATTAGAAGAATTGTTTTATTTAGTGAGCAGTCCTAACAAGACAAAATCCCAGCATTCCAGATTATAAAAATTAAGAGTTTTGAAAATCCTAATTGATTAAGAATTAAATCCCTAAATGAGAATAGAAGGTATTATACAGGTGATTTCTTGGCAATTTTGAAAATTAAAGTTTTCCTTAAGTTAACTGTCTGCTGATACTTACTGATCAGACATTGGGAGTGTTCACAGTAAAATTCTGAGTGATTTTCCTGCTTTCTTAGTCATTTTTATCAGCTTTTACATGAAACTCCTTTTTGTAGGTCCAACCGAAGACAAAACAGATAAAACCTTCTTTTCCATACTTTAAGCTAATTCTCACTAAAGTATCCTGTCATCAGAAAACCACTCTAAGTCCAAAAGATCTCCCACCATTTGGACCTTTCATCATTCCTCAGATTATAATGACTACCTACAGTGTTCCACGCCCTAGAGATGCAAACAAGACATGAACTCCACCCTCAAACAACATTCAGCCAGTTAAGGGGGACATGTAAATAAACCACAGCAAATATAATGTGCCATATATCACACAGTAGAGGTAGATAGAATGGAGGCCCAAAGGCGGAAGTAGTCAATATTCACAAAATAAAAAAGGAAAATTCTAGAAAGCTTCATAGTACCAGTGACACAAAGGATAGTAGGTTAAATGTAGATGAAATTCTGTGGCTTTCAATGGTTGTTCAATTTACTTGAATGTTCCATCTACGTTTTTGTCAAAGATGAATGACTTTTTAAAAAAAATCTGTATCTAATTCATCTACTCTTCCATACTATGTTATTTCCTATTCCTCACATTTTGCTCCAGCACTTGACTTCATTTTTTTCTAAGTAACTAATCAGATTGTTTCAACATCAACATGAGAACTCTTTCCGAAAGACTTATGATGCAATGCAGTGCTACCACGCCTAGGCATGCAGCCCTCACAAGGAGACATGTACGAGAATGTTTATTCCCGCATTGTTTGTAAGAGAAAAATAATGGAAACAATTTATAAATATCCATCAGCAAGAGAATGGATAAATCATGGTCTTTTTGTATAATGGAATATCATACAGCAGTTTAAATGAACTAGAAGATACGTATCAATACACGCCAAGGGAGAACTTGAAAGTGTAGAATATATCATTTAATACAGATGAAAAACAGGCAAATCAACACTATGTGTTATGTATGGATACATATATAAGTATAAAAATGCACAAAATTTAAAACTAGAAATTTAGGGTAGGTGTGTACTTCTGCAGATAGCAGGAAAGGAAAGAGACAGGTTAGTTACAGGGATTTTACTACATGTACAAGATTTTAATTGGGGAGGAAGAGAAAGAAGAGAAAGGAAAGGAGGGAGGGAGGGACAGAGGGAAAAGAGAAGGAGGAAGAAAGAGAAGATTGAAGTAAATATGATAAAAGTTTATTATATGACTGAGCTGGGTGGTAGATACATATTTTTTGTTATTATTCTCTATAGTTTTCTGTATGTTTGAAATATTCTATCATAAAATGAAAGATGTGCTAATCTGTTAATAACTAAATTGTTACTTCCAGGTGCAAAATTTAAAAACTCAGTTTGGCAAATAAAGTAATCAAAGTCAAATCATTTGGGGGTCTCTGACATCAAAATAGGATGACAATCCAAAGAGAGGCCACATTTAAGGAAAAGGACCCAGGGCTAGGAGAATGAAGACCTAGTTCCTAAGGCTAACTCTGCCACCAGTGAGTAGGGTGATTTTACAGTGTTCACATTAACCTCTCCCTGAACCTTCATGTCCTTGTCTGTAAAGTGAAATATTGAATCTGAGCATTGTAAAGTTCTTTCTAGACCTAAAAGTCTATAACGTAATGTCTTAAATCATAGCAAGATATGAGCACTTAGATTAAACCATGGGTAATAAAAAATTCTCATTAGCGACTTTCACAAGTCTGATAAATAAGGTGGAAATATGTTTCCAGACATAAGTTTAAGCAAATCATTTCTCCCATTCCCTAAAAGAGGAGCTAGAGATGAATAATACATATGATGTAAAAATTAACATGGGCTCTTTGTAATCTGCAAGAAATCACAGGAAACTAGAGTAAAGCCAGAAAGTGGAAGGTGCAAATGCAGCCTTTCCATAAACCTTCCTGAAGCTATCGCGTACAGGGCACTATTAAGTTAGAGAATATAGTCCCAGCCCTCAAAAAACTCAAGGTTTTGCCCTGGCTGGTATGGGTCAGTGGATTGAGTGCCAGCCTGTGAACCAAAAGGTTGTTGGTTCAATTCCCAGTTAGAGCACATGCCTGGGTTGCGGGCCAAGTCCACAGCTGGAGATGTGTGAGAGGCAACATATAGATGTTTCTCTCCCTCTGTTTCTCCCTCACTTTCTTTCTCTCTAAAAATAAATAAATAAAATCTTTAAATAAACTCAAGGATTTGTAAGGAAGACAGAGGTAGACATTAACTGTTATAATAGAGGCAATATACAATGTATTACCTGATCAAGTAAGAACTCTTAACCCTGCCTAGAGAAATCAAGGAAGGCTTCCCAAAGGAAGTGATGTTTAAACTAACTTCTAAAGGATGTACAGGAATTAGTTGAAGGAAGAAGAGGCGCACCAGATAAAAAGTCAGAGAAGTGACATGAGAACATGGTTATTTTGGTAAAGAGCAAAGAGCTTGAAATGCCAATAATTCAGTGCAGGGATTGTGGCAGGAAATGAGAGTGGCAATTTAGGCAAAGATCAAATCATGAAAGGTACTGAATGCCAAAAGAAGGGTTTCAATTTTATTAATAGTAATGAGGAATCCTTGATACTAATAGTAATGAGGAACTATTTAAGTCAAAGATAGAGATAAGATGCGTGGATTTTAGCTGGCTCTCTCTGAAAGCTCTGTGAATCATGGATTGGAGCTGGAAGAGACTAGAGTCAGGGGAGACCAGTTATAAGACAGCAATACAGTAGTAATCCAGGTAAGAACTGATGAGGGCATTGGCTAAGGCTGATGTTCCGATTCTCAAAAGGGTAGAAAAGGATAGACTCTGCAAACTATAGATTGATAACTACTACATTTTTCTCCTCAGAAAACTCTGCAAAAATCACCTAACAGATTATTGGGGAGCATTAAAAATGTGTTGATTGATCATTAGGAACCACTAATGGTTCACCAAAACAAGGCTGCCAGATTTGAAGGACAGTGTGCCTTGACTTCTCCACAATGGTGACTCTGTTTCATCTTGGCATGTGGATACTAGCAATGATCCAAGCTCTGTTTTTGGCCTTGCCCTTTATCATAATAACCTAGATGAAAATCTCTTTTTAAAGACTGTAGGACCTCAATGAGACCCTTGCAACTCAGAGATGGACCTTTAAATCCAAAAAAGGCTAAACAAAAGGTATTAGAACTTTCCTAAGAATATTTTCCAGTTTCAGAAGCTAAAATCACTTGTAAGCCATGACACTGATATGTCAAGAATTCAGTTCTGGCCAAGATGGAGGCATAGGTAGATACATTTTGCTTCCTCATACAACCAAAAGAAGGACAACAACAAATTTGAAAACAAAAAACAATCCGGACTGCTAGAAAATTGAGCTGTATGGAAGTCTGACAACCAAGGAGTTAATGAAGAAACATTCATCCAGACCAGTAGGATGGGCGGAGACAGGCAGCCAGGGAGAAGAGGATGTAGGGCAAGGTGGTGGCTAGTGTACGGGCAGTAACACATTTGCATGGGGATAAACCTGAGGGAACAACTAGGGAGTAGGACAGGTCACACAACCCAGGATTCCAGCATAGGGAAATAAAGCCTCAAAACCTTTGGCTATAAAAATCTGTGGGGATTTCTACAGTGGCAGGAGAAACTCCCAGTCTCCCAGGAGAGTTCACTGGAGAGACCCATAGGATCCTAGAATGTACAAAAATTCACCTGTTTAGGAGTCAGCACAAGAAGGTCCCAATTCACTTGTGGGTAGTTGGGGAAGTGACTGAAAGAGTGGCAAGAGCTGAGCAAGTGGCACTGTTCCCTCTGGGACCCCTCCCCAACATACAGCACCACAACACAGCAAAGTGGGTTGCCCCACCCTGGTGAATGCCTAATGCTCCTCCTCTTACAACATAACAGGTGCTCCAAGACAAAGAAATATGGCCTAAATGAAAGAACAGATCAAAACTCCAGAAAAAGAACTAAGCAACGAGGAGATAGACAACCTATCAGATCACAGTTCAAAACACTGGTAGTCAGGATGCTCAAAGAAATGATTAAACTCAGTCGCAAAATGAAGGAAGAAATGAAGACTACACAAAGTGAAATAAAGCAAAATATACAGGGAACCAACAGTGAAGGGAAGGAAACCAGGACTCAAATCAACAGTTTGGAGCAGAAGGAAGAAATAAATATTCAACTGAAACAGAATTAAGAAACAAGAATTTAAAAAAGTGAGAAGAGGCTTAGAAACCTCTGGAACTTTAAACATTCCATATCTGAATCATAGGGATGTCGGAGGGAGAAGAGGAAGAGCAAGAAATTGAAAGCTTACTTGAAAAAATAATCAAGGAACACTTCCCCGATCTGGCAAAGGAAATAGACTTCCAGGAAGTCCAGGAAGCTCAGAGTCCCAAAAAAGTTGGACTCAAGGAAGGACACATCATAATTAAATTACCTAAGATCAAAGATAAGAGAATCTGAAAAGCAGCAAGAGAAAAGGAGACAGTCACCTACAAAGGAGTTCCCACCAGACTGTCAGCTGATTTCTCAAAAGAGACCTTACAGGCAAGAAGGGACTAGCAAGAAGTATTCAAAGTCATGAAAGACAAGGACCTACATCCAAGATTACTCCATCCAGCAAAGCTATCATTTAGAATGGAAGGGCAGATAAAGTGCTTCCCGGATAAGGTCAAGTTAAAGGAGTTCAACATCACCAAGCCCTTATTATATGAAATGCTAAAGGGACTTATCTAAGAAAAAGAAGATCACAATTATGAACAGTAAAATGACAAAAAATTCACAACTATCAACAACTGAACCTAAAAATCAAAAGCAAACTAAGCAAACAACTAGAACAGGAACAGAATCACAGAAATGGAGATCACATGGAGGGTTATCAGTGGGGAGGGTGAGGGATGAAAATGTGGGAAAAGGTACAGGGTATAAAAAGCATAAATGGTGGGTACAAAATAGACAGAGGAGGTTGAGAATAGTATAGGAAACAGAGAAGCCAAAGAACTCATACGTATGACCCAAGGACATGAACTACGGTGGGGGAATACTGGTGGGAGGGAGGTTGCAGGATGAAGGGGAATAAAGGCAAGAAAAAAAAATGGAACAACTGTAATAGCATAATCAACAAAATATACTTTTAAGAAAAAGAATTCAGCATAATATTCCAGATGAGAATTGAATGACCTGTCAAAGCCAACTGAGTTTGTTTCATATCAGTTATTCACAACTTTAATCTTTGTGTCAATTTGTACCTATTCCCAGTGGATGGCTGGATTCTCAAGATCCTGCCAAGCTCTCCTTCCATGACAAATTCTCTCCCACTCTTGGGCTTTTGCACAGCTGGTTCTTGCCTAGAAGCCCCACCCCCCCGCCACACACACACACACACACACACACACACACACACACACACACACATGCCTAACTTCTCTAATTTTAGGGCTCAGCTGAAAGTCTTCCTTGACCACCCAACCTAAAGTGGAGTGCCCATTGGTTTCACTGTCTCGGACCCCTGTTTCCTTCACAGTAGTCATTACAGGCCATACCAATTTACTTGTCGGATACCTTGTTTGGTTTGATTTAGTCTTGTCAGTCTCCCCAGAAGAATCAGAATTTCCCTGAGGGCAGGGGCCAGGTCCGTGTTATCGATCACTGTACCACCAGCATGTAGCACGCTGCCTGGAATTTAGTGGGTGGGTAATTAATATTGATTGAATGAATGAACGAATGAATGAACGAACGAATGAATCTCTGGCTTCCTTGATCCAGACTTCCCTCATTTATAAGACTCCAGTTTGCTTCAGCCTCTCCACTTTCTTTTCTGCCCTAATCAGCCACCAACCTTCTCAAGCACACAGCATCCTATTTCACCCCTCACCCCTGCCTGGCTCGGCTCTCCCAGCCTGATCTCTCCCCTCAGACTACACAATGAACACTGTGTTTATCTTGGAGCTGTTTCCCTTGCTGCCTCAGTGATCAGCTAGAACTGTTAACCTCAGCTGCCCTTTGCTGCCTCTACTTGTCAAAAAAAAAAAAAAAAAAAAAAAAAAAAGCCCAAACCACAGCTGTCTTGGGATCCTACAGCTAATCTTGAGAACTGGCTGTAATTATCAAATTTATAGAAGGCACAAGTTGACAGTGTGGCTAAAACAATGGTGAATTAATAGCGCAGCAATCCTCACAGGCTGGTCAATCACATGCCTGGAACATTATTTTCAAGCTGGGTTCCCACTTAAAGTATGTCCAGAAGAGGGTGATAAGTTTGTAAATTGCTTGAATAGGAATAGACTGAACACACAGACTCTGGAGCCAGACTGAGTTTGAATCCTGGCTCTTCCACTTACTATGTGTTATTTGGTAAACTAATTATCCTTATCTTGGTTCCCCCAACTATGAAGTGGGCTAATAGTAGTACCGATCACATAGAGCATTGCAAGGGCTAAATGAGTTGACACATGCAAAGCACTTTAAATAGTGTCAGGCATATATTAAATGTTATATGAGTGTCAGATATTGTTATAAGAAGAATGATTAAGAAATGGGTACAGTATCTGATTACTCAGAGTATGGTCTGAAGACCAACAAACAGCATTAACTTCACCTGGGAGCTTAGAAATGCAGAATCGCAGGCCCCACCCCTGACCTGCTGAATCAGAGAGGGCACATCAGGTTTGGTGGGGGGAAGAGACATAATAAGATGTCAATTCAACTTAAAAACAAAAATTAATTTTTAAATTCTTCTTTCTTCCTTCCCTTCTCCCTTCCCTATTTCTCTTACTTTTTTCTTTCTATCTCTCCCTCCCTCTTTCTTTTAGTTTTCTTCTGTTTTAACATATACTTTTTTTTTAAAGATTTTTTTTAGTTTATTTTTAGAGAGAGGGGAAGGAAGGGAGAAAGAGAGGGAGAGAAACATCAATGTGCGGTTGCCTCTCACATGGCCCCCACTGGGGATCTGGCCTGCAACCCAGGCATGTGCCCTGACTGGGAATCGAACCAGCGACACTTCGGTTCGCAGCCCATCCTCAATCCACTGAGCTACACCAGGCAGGGCTAACATATACCTTAAAGAGGAAAGACACACCAGTCGGAGAGAAACAGTAGCAAAATTGAGTGAGTGCCCCCTACCAAGTGCAGCACCATCTTGGCTGCTGCCGCACATCAGCCCACACACAAAGGAAGCCCCAGACTGAAGCAGCCAATGGAGCTATCTTTTTTCACCCACCAGACAGGAAAGAGTCAAAAGTGGCCCAAGCATGGGGGGAGGGAGAGTGGGCCAGGTCTCCTGCCCACTGATTCCTCTTACCTCTCTGCCCTCTGAAAAGAACAACTTCCCCAAAGGCAGAATCCCAACTTGAGCAGCTAACCATGCCCTGCACAGCTGTCCAGTGGAATGTCCTTACTCTGGGCAGGTCCGACCCACCAGGAAGAACAGGAGGAAGCAGCCAAGGGAGGAGAAAACCTCCAGCTGCCTCACACCGAAGCAGCCAGAGAAGGGGTGTGTTTGAGTCCCAACTAAGACTAGCCCCCGGAATCCAGCCAACTCAAGATGGCCCAGAATGTCTACCAGTGAGAACCTAATTTCTACCTCCAGAAAGACTGTGACGTGTAAGAGGAACAAAGAAGTTGCTAAATGGACTGCATACATATGGCAAGGAATGTGAGAGAAACAGATTCTTGTCTGACTCTACTTTGAGAACAAAGCAGAGCTTATTTTGAGGGGTCATATTAAGAGAGTTTCTGAATGTAATAGAAATGCTATAGAAAAGGTAAGACCATTAGAAAAGAAAAAAACAGCTTCATCTTGCTGATCAGAAAAAGGAAATATGTTGTCATATACAGGTTTTAAAGATTGTTTTCTGTACATTTGGTTTCCTGACGAGATTATAAGATACTGTATGTCAGGGGCTAAAACTTCTTCTCTCATTTTCCCCAAACAACCTAATACACTGCGTTGCAGGCAGTAGCGCTCGATACAGGCATTTCAGGGTTTGCTGAGCTCACCAGGACTTAAATCGATTTGACAGCAATCAGATGATTAAAAGCATTAATACAAGGAACGTATATGGCACTAAAGAGACCAGAATCTGCCACAATCCTCATTTTTCTGTGTTAACCAGCTTTGTAACAGGAAGGCAGCAGGTGAGAACTGTTAGAAAAAAATGTGTGAGCAGATAAGGATTGAACTCTAATTTGCTTTGTGAGTCCTGCTCTTAAGTTATTTGAAGTTTACTAGGTTTTTAATTTCCTCATCTGAAATGAAGGTGGAAGATAGTAGTTATTAATGCAAATAAAAATTGTGGAGATGGCCATCAAAGAGATAACTGCACAGAGAGGCATTTCTGTCGAATTTCTTGGTGGAGAGATTCCTGGTCTCACATTGGCAGTGTCACAGGCTTCCCGGATTGGCCCACATAAGGAATTTATCCTTAATTACCTACTTCATTTTCTTCATTTGAAAAGTGGAAAAAAAAAAAAAATGAAGGTAGTCAGTGAGGCCTGGTTGACTATTTGCAAAAGATTCAAAATCCATCAAGGCTCACAGTCAATTCACCCTGCATTGTAACTCCTAATCAGCATTTTAATATAGATGGAATTACATAGAACTTCAGAAGAGCGGGGATTGTGAGGAGCCAAATCCTAGCTTTAGGGTATGAAAGGGTGAGGTCTGGAATCAGCTGGTGCAGCTCCCCATTTATGTGCGACCTCCAAGCAGCAGAGATCCCTCTCTGCCAGGTGAGGAAATGGATGGGTGGTGAGGAAAAGAGAGGAGTAAGAACTGTCCTGATTCATTGTACCCTAGGGACACCCAGACAAAGTCACCACATCTCTTAGTCCACTTGGGCTGCTCAACAGACTACCATAGACTAGGAGGATTATAAACAACAGAAACTTATTTCTCACTGTTCTGGAAGTTGGGAAGTCCAAGATACCGATACATTAAATGTCTGCTGAGAGCCCACTGCCTGGTTCGTAGATGGCAGTCTTCTTGCTGTGTCTTCACATGGACAAAGGGGCAAGAGAGCTCTCTGGGAGCTCTTTTCTTTCTTTCTTTTTTTTTTTTTAATATATTTTATTGATTATGCTATTACAGTTGTCCCATTTCTCCCCCATCATTCCCCCCCACCCTGCACACCCTCTCCCACCCACATTCCCCCCTTTAGTTCATGTCCATGTGTTGTAAGTTCTTTAGCTTCTACATTTCCCACACTATTCTTGCCCTCCCCCTGTCTATTTTCTACCCACCATCTATGCTACTTATTCTCTTTACCTTTTCCCCCTCTCTCCTCCTCCCACTCCCCTGTTGCTAACCCTCCATATGATCTCCATTTCTGTGGTTCTGTTCCTGTTCTAGCTGTTGGCTTAGTTTGCTTTTGTTTTAGGTGTGGTTCTTAATAGCTGTGAGTTTGCTGTCTTTTCACTGTCATATTTTTATCTTCTTTTTCTTAGATAAGTCCCTTTAACATTTCATATAATAAAAGCTGGGTGATGATGAACTCCTTCAACTTGACCTTATCTGAGAAGCGCTTTATCTGTCCATCCATTCTAAATGACAGCTTTGCTGGATAGAGCAATTTTGGATGTAGGTCCCTGCTTTTCAAGATTTCAAATATTTCTTTCCAGCCCCTTCTTGCCTGGAAGGTCTCTTTTGAGAAATCAGCTGACAGTCTGATGGGAACTCCTTTGTAGGTGACTGTCCCCTTATTCCTTGCTGTTTCTAGAATTTTCTCCTTCATTTTAATCTTGGGTAATGTAATTATGATGTGCCTTGGTGTGTTCCTCCTTGGGTCCAACTTCTTTGGGACTCTCTGAGCTTCCTGGACATCCTGGTAGTCTATTTCCTTTGCCAGATTGGGGAAGTTCTCCTTTATTATTTGTTCAAATAAGTTTTCCACTTGTTGCTCTTCTTCTTCCCCTTCTGGTACCCCTATAATTTGGATGTTGGGACGTTTAACGATGTCCCGGAGGTTCCTAAGCTTCTCCTCATTTTTCTGAATTCTTGTTTCTTCCTCGTTTTCTGTTTGGTTGTTAGTTTCTTCTTTCTGGTCCACTCCATTGATTTGAGTCCCAGTTTTCCTTCCATCTCTATCGGTTCCCCATGCATCTTCCTTCATCTCACGTATTGTAGCCTGCATTTTTTCATCTAGTTTGTGAGCAAAATCAACCAATTCTGTGAGCATTTTGATGACCAGTGCTTTGAACTGTGCATCTGATAGGTTAGCTATCTCTTCACTGCTTAGAGGAATTGGCTCTGGGGATTTTATTTGTTTTCCGGTTTGAGCCATTTTTGGTGGTTTTTTTGTTGTTGTTGTTTTGGTTTTAGTCTGGTCGCAGCTATTACGTAGTGAGGGGTGGAGCCTTAAGTGTTCCTCAGGGCGGGGCAGCCCAGTCGCCGGGTTGTGACGCTATAGGTGGGGGCGGGGTCTGAGAGCGAACAATGGTGCCTGTTCCGCTCTCTCCTGGACTCCGGCCCTTTCCGCTGCTTCCCCTTCACCTGGATTATCTGCGCACGCGCTCGTGCTGTTCCTAGTGAAGAGTGGAGCCTCTGACGCTCCCCAGTGCGGGGCAGCCCAGTCGCTGGATTGTGACGCTTTAGGTGGGGGCGGGGTCTGAGAGGGAAGAATGGCGCCTGCTCCGCTCTCTCCTGGATTCAGTCCCTTCCGCCACTTCCCCTCTGCCTGGACTGTCTCCGTGCGAGAATGTGGGACCACCTGGTCAGCCAGCCACCTTGTGCAGCCTCACTGGGTCTGCACAGTTGCCCCCCTGTGCTCGGGGTCCGCCAGCTGCTGCCTGTGGGCCCGGGGACCGCCAGCCGCCGCCTGTGCACCTGGGAACTGCCTGCAGATGCTGCTTGCGTTCCCGGGTCCGTACCTCCACTTTCTCCTGCCGCGACTCCGCCCCTCTTACCGGTCTGGATGAATGGTTGTCGGACTTCCGTACAGTTCAATTTTCTATAAGTTCTGGTTGTTTTCTTGTTTCTAAATATTTGTTGTCCTTAATTTTGGTTGTTAGAGGAGGCACAGCGTGTCCGCCTACGCCTCCATCTTGGCCGGAAGTCTCAACCTCTGGGAGCTCTTTTCTAAGGGCTCCATAGTGATGGAGTCATGACAGTTCCACCCCCATGACCTAACCACCTTCCAAAGGCCCCACCTGTAAAGACTAGCATACTGGGAATGAGGTTTCAACATACGGATTTGGGAGGACACAAACATTCAGTCTATTGCATCATACTTGAAAGAGTAAAAAGAGGTTCATTTTCTTCCAAGACTCCTTATTACTAAACCAAAGGTCAAGAACAAAAAGTAAATGCAGTATGTTTTGTTTTAAGACTGCATTGTCAGACAACTGTACTTGAAAAACAATAAAAAATAAAAAGATTGCATTGTGGCTGAATGTTGGTTCAAAGAGAACGAGGCAGGTTGATGTTTCAGTGTCAGAATGGTAGCAAGAAAATCTGGTGCCAAATTTGGAAGCTTATTATACCAGAAGTGGGATAGGAAGCAAAGAATTAACAGGAACAAATGTAGCACATATGCCCCCAAATCTTCAATTATCTCATGATGAATATATTTGCTGAAAGCAGTGGTTTGGGTGGGCTACACCATATTTGGGGGCTATGTTAAGTAACAGAGTGAAGAGGAAGAGAAAGGAAATAGAATCTTATCAAGAAGGAAATGAGTCAAGCAAAAGGAAAAGAATCTCTAGAATACCTCTGAAGCAAATCTATTTAGAAACCTCAAAGCCCTTTAACCCTTTGGGGTGGAGAATCATTAATCTAGGCTCTTCTTGGTTTATCATTTACATTTCTGAACCTTGGCTAAGTTGAAATTCAGAACTACAGAATTGTACTTGATGTTTGTTTGATTTTTTTTTAAGTCAATGAATGCTTAATTCCTCTCTATTGTAGATCCAGCATCCCATCCCAGCCCGCCCCTGTTTCTGCCCTCAGATCCTCCACTTACTTGGCTCCTGGCAAAGTCCTGGGTCCAAAGTTCAGATTTCCAATTGCACGAGCTCCAGTGTCACATTCTCAGCACTCATCTTCTGGCAACATCAACTTTAGAAAAACAAAGTTCAATGGAAGATAAAGATCACATAAAATCACTATACCATTTAGAAATAGATTAATTTCTAATGCAAATGGTTCCAGCCCCAAATGGAAATTATTACTTGGCCCAGGAATGGTATTCAGATAATGAAAGCTGAGCTCAAAGATGTAACTCACTTTATTGGTAGAGGTTCTTGAGATGGCTTGTGGAAATCAAATCAAACACATTTTCTACCTATAGCAAGGGTGGTTTACATATACTGGATTCTGTTTACCAGGCAATTGTTATTATCCTAATTTACAGCTTGTTTCTGAACTCTTCATTTCAAAAACAACTGCAGCTTCTCTAACAAAATTCTATTCATTCTTTCATGCTATAATTGTAGAAATTTCTTCACTCTTGAATCCATTAATTTCCATGAATTATCATTAAATCACTAGATTAAACTTTGTTGAGACATTCTTTATTAAAATGTTTGTTTATCTGATTCTACCGCTCTCATTACAGAGTTGCTAACTCAAAAATATCTGTTCTTTTGTGTTTGTATTTCTGTTTCCTCTTCTCCCCTCTAAAGTTAATTACTGGGAACTTTGCTTTTCCAACTTTAAAATAAGTACCTGTGTCAGACAAGTCTACTATTCAGAAAACATTTCAGCACATATAATCAAAGTAATCTATTTCCAAAAAGAGACATCAAGCTAATTAAAAAGTTTGAAAACAGTGAAAATGTTTAAATCTTTTAAAAAGTTTAAAGAGTGTGAAAATGGAAATCACACTTAAACTACCATTCAGCTCCATAGGGTTCCAGGCAATTCAGGTCCTGTTCTAAATGAATAGGAATTTGTAGATTTATAAACAAAGCCAAATTTTCAAACAAGTGAATGTTGTTTGTTTTCACATATAAGCTATAAAATATTAAGAAGTAAAATTCAGTCACATTTCCTCACTGAGGACCAGTTCTTTTGGCACCTTACTATTATTGAAATCAAAGTGTTTACTTTTTATTGACACCAAATTCTCTAATAAATAAACTTCTGTTAAGTGTTACATTTTCAAACTAAGAATAGCAGTTCAGATTTCTTATATATCCATTCGAATTTGCCATGTGATACTGGAAACCATATGTTTCACATTACGTTATCATGAATCATTGCCTCTAGGCCAACAGGAAGTAACAAAAAGCCAAGAAACAATGTGGTTTTTTTTTTCAGAGTTAACTGAATACTAGATATTTTTAATATAGCTTTTTCTCTCTATAGAATAGACAAGAATTCCAACATATATAAGTGTGTGATAGGTATAATATATAGCATATATTTATTATAAATAGGAATATATGAATATACATATACAATTTAAATTCCATCCCTAATATATTGCTTTTCTTTCTCTGTTACAATAAAAATATCCATATCTTAAGAATCTGAATTTTAAAAATGATGAAAAATAATCTATATACATTATCTCTAATCTGCATCTAGGATGAAGTTCTCTGCATTTTAGTACAATTTTTCTTACTGGAGATAAATTTTCTTTCAATTTTAATACATCTCAAAGGTCATAATATACATTTGCTACATAAACCTCTGAAAGCTCAGAACAAAAGACAAGCTAAGAAACAAAAGACAAAATGAGCAAAATGGTTTACAAAGCTACAGCCCTTAAAATGAGCTCTTAAAAATAATATAATCTTTTAAATCATAGTAAATTACTATGTTGTAACTGATCCTTTTGTATAGTGTTTATTAGTGTTGAAACGTGTGGCAGTTTAATCATTTTCAGTCCTGCGAGTTATTTGCAATACAATTAAAAACACATTTCTGTTTTGCTTTTTTTTTTCCAAACTAAAAAAATTCCATTTTCCTTATCTCTACCTCCTCTAATCCTGGTAGTATTTGCAGACACTAACACTGGGCATATGCTACCTCAGGCAAACACATCCCAAATAAAATTCACATAAAGGAAAAGACCACCTGACCCTCTCTTCCTGTCTTATATTACTTTAAAAATATGACTCAGGGCTCAGTAGTTGGCATTTATTTTATTATGGCCACTAGCGGGTTTCTTTTTTTAACTTTCAAAGAGATCATCGAACATTCAAGTTGATTATACTTAAACCAGAGAGTCATGAAATTTTAGGCAACAGCTCCCTCATTTTACCTCTGAGCTTAAGTCACTTGCTCAACCTCACACAGCTCACGAAACAGAAGGCTTGCACCTGAACTCAGGTCCCATTACCAGATGAGTAATCCAAAAAGTGTGTACTGTAAAATAAATACAAATGACGGTATTGTAATCTGTATTGAAGAGAAAATGGGAATCACACTCTAAAATGCCATTCTGCTTCGTAGGTTTCCAGGCAATTCAAGTCCTGTTCTAAATGAATAGGACCTTGTAGATTTATAAACAAAACCCAATTTTCAAAGAAGGGAATAAGCCAAATGCAGCAACATAGGAGATCTGCGTGCTTAAAAAAAAGAAAAAAGGAAGAAAGCAAAAAGAATGTGCCCCTTCTTATCTCAGAAATACAACATACACATATTCTTAACTTGAGAAATAAAGCTAAATTTAATTAAGCACATTTCTACACATCAGATGAGCCTACCACTAGTATGAAAGAGTGGAAACCGAAAGAAATGCCACATATTTCATGGTGTGATTCAGTTTTTTACAAATGACACTTCCTTTGAAGAGGCAGAGATTTGGAATGTCTTTTAGAAAATGTTTCCTTTTAGTTTTCGAATATAATTGTGATGTAATTAATCTAATCTGCATTTCAAAGCTTCTAGAGCTGAGCTTACCACCAAAACTAAGCACCAGATCCCTTTTTATGGACCAAAATAAAGAGCAGTGTATTGAATTATCAGAGAAGCTTTTGTTCTTTTCTTCAAATTTGTATGAATTATTCAGGTTTTGTATGGATGGAGCTTTGAAATATTCAAATTCCTTAAAATATTTCATTATTTAAGGTTCCTACTTATTAAATCCCATAGGATGTCCTTTTCCTACAAAAGTTTAGATTCAGTACAATTATTCTTCCTTCAGTAGAGAGTGTATACACAGCAGAGTCTCAGGTGATGGAGAAAATACAAAGATGAGCAAGATGATCTTCAGAGAATTTACTCATAAGGGTGAAGAAATACAAAGCTATAAACTACTTGTAAATGCCAAGTGTTGGAATTTCTAACGAGAAAGCAATGCCTTCCAGTCCAGGTCTAAAGGAAACACTTTGGAGAGAAGCTGGCATTTCAGATGGGCTCTGAAGGACCAACATGAATTTCACAAGCGAGGGAGCAGTGAAATGAGGGGGCTGAAATCTCAACATGACTCAAGCTCTTGTTTTCATCTATGAAACCCCTTTTAGATACGATAACGCATGATGCCATCTTCCCATCTGCCGTGCTAGCTCTTCTGGTCTTACCCTTGAGCCAGCCCCACCCCAACCTGGCAAACTATCGCAGGGGCCCCCTTTCTGAGGGCTGCCCCTGTATTCCTTCCCCAGAGACTCCCTGGAGGTCACAAGCAGTCCTAAGGAAGCAGCCCAGAGAAGCAATCACAATCTCATTAGAAACCCCAACCCATACCCATTCCTCCCCTCCTCGGAGTCCTTCGAGGTGAAAGATGCCATACAAAGCTAGAAATCTGATCATGATGTGGTCATGTGACTCCACTCCCACTGCCAATACTTCTATGACACCCTAAATGATAGTGCTTAACTTGCTGTATAAGGCTCTTCTGCTCAGCCTCCTATCTCCCCTCTCCCTGGCTACAGCAACTTTGACTTTTCATAGAGCGCGCGTGCGCGCGCGCGCGCGCACACACACACACACACACACACTCACAGGCACGGTGGTGAATTCCGCTTTATTTTGCTTGTGCAACCCCTTCCCCAGGTTGACACAGTATTTCCTACTCATCCTTTAAACTTCAGCCCAAATGAATTCTTTCCCTTTGAATAGCTTCTTGGTCATATCTTTCTGAACCAAAACCGTTACTCAGATCAGCACAATACTTGGGTCTTGATATTCGGCCCATAAAACAAAGGATTCCTCCTCCTTAATAGCAGAGAGAATGGAACAGGGAAAGCTATTGATGTTACAAATATTCAGTGTTTTGGCGGATGAGGGGAGCCTAAATCACAAATTAAATTTTAACACAAACACATCAAAATATTGTCACATTTAACTACCCGACTTCACTGGGAAAACAGTGAAATGGTCTAAAAGGCATGATAAGGGATCACAGCAAGTGTGTGAACAGCACATTTGTTAGAGAGGAAATTGGAGGAAAGAGGATCCACAGGATATGTAATTAACTGGCTCTGGAGAAGAAGAATCAAAGATAGGCATGATATTGAACCTTAGAAACTAGGAGAAGGACGGTACCTATGATGGAATTGGGAGGCTCACAAGGGGAGACACTTTGACGGGACAGCAGGACATCAAGTGGAACGCACCACCAGCAGATTTCTGCTCTAGGACTCGCAGGGTGGAGGAAGTCCCACAATACAGATAAGAACTCATTTGGAGGTAACCGAAGATGGAAAAATGTAGACGAGTAAAGAAAAGAGATGGTAAAACCAGAGCGCAAAGGCCTTGGCCTTGTGGGACATCTACAGTGACAAAATGGAAGGAGGAAGTGAAAACAATTAAAAAAAAACAAACAAAAAACAAGAGTCAAAAGAGGTAGTGAACCAGGACATTGGAGCACTGTTTTAGCCACAGGAAGAGAGGCGTGAAAGGAAGAATAGACTGTTCCGTGCTACAGAGGAGTGAAGAAAAATGAGGACTGAAAGAAAAAGCTGTTTAATTTGGTGATTGGGAAATGACAGTTGTGACTCCAGAGAGAGCAGTTTCAAGAGAAAGGTGAAGAGGAAGTTAGATCACAAACAGTAGACAGCAAATGAGAGTGGACTTACAGCCAAGACGGTGCTTTGAGGACCCTTCTAATCTAAAACAATGGTGATTACAGATGAAATATAAAGTGGCAGAAATGGGTGGCATGTTCACACGCAAAAGCACCTCTGTGGCCCAGAAATGGGACAGAAAAATACAGCAAGTGGCCCAAGGCTGTAGCCCTGGGAGGCATTCTGAATTGAGGCATTCTGAAACTGGCATTCAGAAGCTGGACTCCCACAGAATGTGAGAGGCTAAACATCCCTCATGGGAGGCAGAAGACTCACCTGAAATCAAAGGCCGGGATAGGGCTACCCCTTAAAAAGGAGCTGCTTAGGGCCACAGGCTTGTACAAATCTGCATAACTAGGGAGAGTGGAAGAATCAGTCTCAGGGTCAGAATTTAACCCTAGAGAAGGAATTGAATCTGCAATACAATAGCATAAGACCAAGGTCTGGCCTGGGAGTCCCAGACACGAGATGGAGAGAGATGGAGATAACCGCAAGACTACAAAGTAGGGAAGCCTGAGTCTGGAGGGACATATTAAAGGAAGGAAGAAAAGCAGGGAGGGAGGGAGGAAACTAATGCTGAGATACAGAGCCAGAAATAAAAGCTACCACATAGACATTCTCAAAAATTGGAGAGGAAAGTTATAAGATCAAAGAAAATAAATTAGAGGTTTAAATATTGAAAGAGGTTTAAACATGGAGTCATCAGCTCCTGTTTATTTGTCCACCCAGCATCCACTTCTCCTTTTTCTGATACTAACACTCCAATTTTGCCTTACAGAGCCAGTCTTGCTCTCAGTCTATATGCAAATTCTAACCCCCTAACTAAAATTATTCCTTTGGAAATGAGCATATGACCAAATGAGCAAATCAAACTAATCCTAGAATTTTTGCAGGTAGCAACACTAAAAAGAAATTCTATCTTCTGGGTATTGGTGAGAAAAGAGGA
This sequence comes from Glossophaga mutica, assembly GCA_039655065.1. Lineage (NCBI taxonomy): Eukaryota > Metazoa > Chordata > Mammalia > Chiroptera > Phyllostomidae > Glossophaga > Glossophaga mutica. The sequence goes on from CM077308.1 coordinate 146,116,893, forward strand.
TGTAAGCCTTGAGCTTCTGGCGGCCACAGGGAGATCCTGCCTAGAAACGGAGCCAAGACAAAGGGAAGCACACTGGAATGACGGCCCCATTCATAACAGCAACAAAAATTAGGAAATAGCCACCAAAACCCCAGAACCCTAATAAGGTATGTACAAGAAAAGGATATAAAACTTAGGCAAAGACCTGAATAGGAGGACTTAATGTTGTCAAGATAACAATCGTCCCCCAAATTACCCTTAAATTCAATACATTAGCAATAGAACAAGAATTGATCAACACTTCTGTGAAGAATAGAGACCCCACAAATGGGCCCATGAATATAGAAGTTTAGTATGTTATAAAGACAGCATTCCAAAACAAAAAGGGAAAGAATGGACTCTCCACCAAATGATGTTGAACCAATGGGCTATAATTAGAAACAAATAAATAAATTCTAGATCTGAAAAAAACCCAAAATACTATCAAACCATTAAAAGAAAATACACAGAGGACCAGGTTTATGACCTTGGGGGTAGGAAAGATCACCTGAAACAATACACGAAATGCTAAAGCCATAAAGAAAAGGATCGAAAAGACGAATGTTTTACTTTACCAAAACTTGGGCTAACAAAGGAAACTCTAAACAAGGCTGAAATTCCAATGATAGACTGACCAGATGAGAACACTGTAACATGTACAGCAAAGGGCTTGGCTCTTCGTTGTCCTCAACAAACACCAACAGCACCAGCGTTATTACATATATATAACAAGATTTTTTTTTGACAAATCTTGGGTTTTACAGACTAAACTTTTATGCACATATGAAGTATTATTATAATTAACATCTTTATAATTCATCAGAAGACCATATATTTCTAAACAATAAATCTAACACCTTGTTTTAACTCCCCCCTCAAAAAGGATAAAGTAGAAAAACAGACAAAGACTATGAACAGGCAATTCACAAAAAGGAAACATGAATGGCAAATATTTGAAAACATGTTTCATCTCACCAGTTTGGGAGGAAATGCAAATAAAAACAAGGGGGCACCATTTTTTTTTACACATTTGTTTGGCAATAGGTAAGAAAGCCTGATATCAGGTGTTGGCAAAGGTGTTGGCCAAGAGATCCTCTCTTATACCATTGCTGGGAATAGAAACTGGCTGAGGCCTTTTGCAGAACAAATCGGACAGCAGTCCTTCCCTCTGTCGTTGCTTCTGCTTTTCTGACTCAGCGATGTCACATCTCGGTTTCCACCCTAAAGAAATACTGATATATGTGTTTGTACATAGATAAGGAGGCTGGTACCAGGTTGCTCACTGAAGCACTATTTGTAGTAGCAAAAACTGAGAGCAACCTAAATGATCATCAAAAGAGGGACAATTAAATAAAGTGATGCATCTGAGTTCTGCAAGAGTATGCAGCAGTTAAAAAGAATCACATAGAGAAATCTCTGAGACATGGTTAAATGAAAAAGAAAGGAAGCAAGTTAATGAACTGTCCATACTTCATGATGTTATGATACCATTTAGGTCAAAGCAAAATTCTTTTTCTCCCTAAATCCGTGTGTGTACACACCAATATGCACATATGTATACAAATATATAATATACAGATAAATAATTCAAATATATGAAAACCAGAAAAGATAAAAAAGATTGAAACCAGTGTTTGCTGGAAGTAAGAACCTGACACAGAGGTGGAAGGAGAGGTAGAAAGAAAAATTTTTTATTTACCTCTAATGTGTAATTATTTTTTGAGCCCTTGCAGCTTTATGAATGTAGATAATCACTCTGATTTGGAAAAAGCCCTTCCCTTTTGTAAAGTCCTGCCCTAACGTCAAGCATCTGGGCCCTGTGCTACATTCCAGACCAGCTGCATTCCTGGTGAGGCAGTGACTCAGCTGAGTGTGCCCCGGGCCAGGCCGGGACAGGGTACAGCAATTCTGTGTTTTAGTTCTGGGTCAGCATTCACCCAGATGGACCATTGACTGTTCCTTTCTCTTAACAACTCAGTTAAGTAACAACAGTTACTTCACAATGCAGTGGGGAGAACAAGGGTGCAAGCCTATGGCCACGTATAGGCTTATAGGCTGCCTTCCATCAGTGGGGAGGTGGAACACTCAGAGGAAGTGCTGGTCGACTCTGTGCACTGCTCACAGCAAAAGGGCAAGCTGGGGATACCCTTGGTGGACATTTTCTGGTGCAGTCAAGTGTTGCTCGCCCATCTGGCAGCCTATATCCAGTTTTCCTTGCACTCCCTTTGGGTTACTGTGCAGCAGAACAAAATAGCCCTTCACCCTACAGAAGTAGCCCTGGAAAGATGATCCATAGACACCAAAGATAGATTGAACTGAGGAGGGGGACCCCACTGTTGTGAACAACCTCCTAAAAAGAATGTTTTGAGTAAAAACCTTACTTACCAGTGAGTGGTGTACTAAAAGAAGAGGAAGTCAGCATGCAAAAAAAAAAAAAAAAAAAAAAACCCAGCTGTGTAAATTATAAAGCTTCTAGGGTACAACTAACCACATATACTACTTCCTAAACACTGGAGTCCCTCCTTCTTTCTCCTCCGCTACCCCCAAATAATCTAAAACAATCTTTTAACAATTACCAAACTAGGGGAGGGGCAAACCATCCAGGGAAAGAAAAAAATAGCAGCTACTTTAGACACTTTTCTTTTCAGCCTGTGGCTAGGATTGTTTAAGTTATTTTTCATTTTCTTTTCTTCTTGGCTGTCTTGACAGCCCTTCAGGATTTCAGCTGCTTCCAAGCACAGCTCAATAAAGATTATTTCAGAGATGTTTCATATTCCTAAGATTCCTTAAATTTCTCTTTCTGCAATTTAGGGAATGAGGTTGAAAAGGATGAAGAACACCCAGATTGCACCATTTCCTGTGCAAGTTTCATGCAAAGCAAGCTGGACCTCCCTTTCCAATAAGAACAGAGAGGCCATTCTGACTGGGAGGTGGGCTGTACCTCCTCTGGAGCAGTGGTAGGACTATCGTCTTTTGGAAAGGCCCCAGTAGGCCCAAAGGCTGTTTGAAACCGTTTTACAAAGAAGGGGAGGAAACATAAAAAGGAGATGTTTATGTGCTCAGCCATTTAAAAAGCCAGTGAGTGTTCTGTGGACTTCATTCCTTCACCAAATGTCTATTTGGCACAACTCCTGCACCAGGTTCTGTTCTAGATGCTGAGGGTAGAGCAGTGAAGACAACCAAGTGTCTGATCCCTGCAGGGAGTTTCTGTGCCAGGGGGGGCTGATCCATGAAGAGCTTGAAGCCCTTTGCCCTGTTTCCTCCCAGTTAGGCGCATGCTGTCCCTTCCCTCCTTTGGGCTTTTGAGTCTCTTCCTTCTGCTGTTCCTTTTCCTGCATCCTTGGTTTATTATACCCTTCATCTTTCCCCTTTATAATCACATGTCCCTTTGTAAACATCAAAGGAAAGAAAATAAGCAGGGCCAGGGAGCTGATGAAAATGAGGCCTATGAGTCATAGGAGGATGTTTTTCTATTTTTCATTTATGTGACTCTCTTCTCAGAAGAACCTAGGCGCCTTCGAGAAACTAGCTTGCCTCCTCTTCTTTAGGGATTCCACCCTTGGGCTCTGATGGTCAAAATCCACTCTCAGCCATCAGCTGGTGTTGCCCTACAATTCACTGGGGTCTTCAGAGTAGCCTGGCAATCATTTTGTATTCCCCAAGTAGCTTTTTTTTTGGGGGGGGGGTATCCTTTATTTGACTATTTCAAAAAAAAAAATCTCTCCACACTCCCCAGAGTTCCCTACCCACATCCCACCGCAACCTCCATACTCACCCAGTAAGCTTCAACAGGTAACAGTGTCCACACTTCATAGAGAAAACGGAAATCATCAGAAAGGACTCCGTCCATTTCTAATCACTTCACCTGCCATAGACTGAAAATGTGTGTCCCCCCAAAACTCATGTGTTGTAACCTAACCCCCAATGTGATGGTATATGGAAGTGGGGTCGTTGGGAGGTAATTAGGTCCTGAGGGTGGGACTATAATGACTGAGATTAGTGGCCCCAGAGAGCCCTCTTGCCCCTTCTCGCATGTGAGACACCAGGAAGCAGGCCCAAATGTGCCGGTGCCTTGGTCTTGGACTCCCCAAGACTCCAGAACAATGAGGAATAAGTTTCTGCTGTTTATAACAAATCCAGTCTGAGGTATTTTGTTATAGCAGCCCAAGTGGACAAAGAACTGGCTAGATGAAGTTATCTGCACCTGCATGCCTTTTCTTCAGCCCTGAACAAAGAAAGGGTGTCTTCTCAGCTCAGGTAGCCCCTGCACCAGAGCCTTGGAATCTACCGTGCTCAGTCTTCTCGGAGAGAGCACCCCGTCAGTCAGCCCCTTCCTCAGTTTCCCCTCTGCTGGAGCCTTTCTTCCAGACTAACCCCTGGCCTTTTCCTCACATGAACTTCCTACTAAACTTTGGTCCAGAAACTCATCAGAGTATGAATAATATTTTTTTTTTTAAAAAGAACCAGAACAGGACCTAAGTAAAGATACTATTAACTGACTGTTGCATCTTTTGAAATTATTCTTTATATCTCTCACCTTCTACTCATATTGTACTTTCAGGAATAGTTCATCAACTCTATTTTATAAACCTTCCAGTGAAATTTTTATTTTGCCAACCATACTTTTTCTTCCCAAGACTTCCTCATATTTCTGATCATTCTCTTTATGGTATTCTTGCTCTTGTTTTAGGTAGGTAATACTTCCTCAAATCTCTGCAGATACTAATTAGAGGTTGTGGGGGTTTTTTAAAAATAAGTTTTTCTCTGTTCCCTAAATTATGTCTCTGTCAGCTTTGTGGGATCCTCATCACTACTAGGCGTTTGCTGATGAGTACACATATATATTGCTACTCCAACTCACACTCCTGAACTCCAAATTTACATCTTTAACTGCCTAGTGAACAATTCTACTTCGATATCCTGAAGACACCTCAAACTGAACTCATATTTCCCTCCAACTGACTGTTTATTTCAATAAATAGTAGTACCATTTATTTAGTTACACGAGTAAGAAACCCAGAAGTAATTCTTGACTGGCCCTATTTTCCTCACCCATATTCAATCCATTAATTCCTAATGATTTTTTCTCACTAATATCAGTCAGTGTTGCAGTGTTTCCTACTTTGTTGAAAAAACATAGGGGCTGCAACTTCTGGTGTCTCTCCATGGATTTAACCACTCTGTCTCAGGGAAGGTGGAGTGACACATGAATCTTTGTACATTTCGGAAGGGCAAACTGGGCATTTTAGTGGTGAGCCACCCTTCAACTTCTAGCTATAGGAAAACACACATTCTGCCCCTCCAGAAGTAGCATCCCCCAGAGGCTGCCACAGGCTGGGTTCTCTGGGAAGCAGATTCTGAGATAGAAATTAGTGTTCAGGGGGACCAGAGTCTGCCACCCCCAAATATACCTTTTGGAATATTTATTTTAAGCTAGTTATTTTTTTTTAAGATTTTTATTTATTTACCTTTAGAGGGGAAGGGTAGGAGAGAGGGAGAGGAAGAGAAATATCAATGTATGGTTGCCTCTTGTGTGTCCCATGCTGGGAACTGGCCTGCAACCCAGGCGTGTGCCCTGACTGGGAATTGAACCGCGATCCTTGGGTTCGCAGGCCCGCGCTCAGTCCACTGAGCTACACCAGCCAGGGCTAAGCTGGTTATTTATTTATTTTTTTTTAAGATTTTTTTTTTTTAAGTACTTTTTCTTTTCCTTTTAGATTTTTTTTTTTTTTTTTTTTTTTTTTTATCTTTAGAGGGGAAGGGAAGGAGAGAGGGAGAGGAAGAGAAATATCAATGTATGGTTGCCTCTTGTATGTCCCCTGCCGGGAACTGGCCTGGCAACCCAGGCATGTGCCCTGACTGGGAATCGAACCTCAATCCTTCGGTTCGCAGGCCCGCGCTCAGTCCACTGAGCTACACCAGCCAGGGCTAAGCTGGTTATTTTTAAGAAACAAGAGACTCAGTGTAGAACCTTTGACCCTCCTCCTTACTTGCCTAAAGGAATTTAAATAGAAAAACCTGCTGAAAGGAAGGGAGTGCCCTGTCTGGTAGCTCAGCGGATAGACATGGACCTGTGAACCAAAGGATCGCCAGTTCAATTCCCAGTCAGGGCACATGCCTGGGTTGCAGGCCAGGTCTCCAGTAGGGAGCGTGAAGAGGCAGCTGCACATAACGTTGCCCCCTCGCCCTGGCCCTCTCTCCCCACTGAGATCAGTCATTGGATGCTGGCCACTCCAAGAAGGGAACATGACTTTGGGCTAGTGGTTCTCTTAGCTAAGGCCATCCCTAAAGAGGGCCACTAACTGACAGTACAAATAGCACTCCTAGCAGCCAGAGGAATAAGCTCTTCATTACTGAAGAGGGATCCAAGTGGTACACCACAACACACACCTGAGAGGCCTGCCCTAATCTGGGCATTTACTTAGCATCTCATTTGATTTTCACACTAAGCTAAGACCTCCTCTGCAGCTTTTTTCAGCAATAAAATGGCATGTTTTAGAGTCCATCTGTCAATACTTTCTTTTATATCTTAATTTCTTCAGAGATTTTGACTGGGACAAAGGATGGTATTTAAACCTAAGACACTTCTCAGTATCCTTCCCACCATTCCCTGGGATCAGGCCATCCTCCTCTCTTTCTTAGACAATAGCTGTTTCCTATCCAGCCATCCTATCACCATTATTACCCCCTCTAGTTTTTTTCTCCACACTTTAGCCCAAGAAGACAAAAGTGCAAATCTGATCATCTCACTCCCATTATTAAAACTCTTCCCTGCTTTCCCCTTGTCCTCAGAGGTAAGGTCTAACCTTCTTAACAGGGCTGAGAAGACCAGCAAGATTTGATCTGAGCTCCCTTCTCTTGTTTGATTCTCTTAACACTCCCTTATCCCCCACCTCTGACTTCATGCTCCAGGAAAAGTACTTGCAGTTTCCATCAGCAATGCAATGCTTCCTTGATTCTGTGCTTTTAAGATATTTCCCAAGATTATAGTGTGTTGAACTGTTTCCTTGTCCACCTCACGCATCTGAATGTGAGTATCTTGGGAGCAGAGACACCTCCCTGCTCACAGTAGAACTCCGTAAGTATGAAACGAATGCATGGACATATCTGGAAAGGATTTATGGTCCATCACATGCTCATTCATTAGCAATGGCCACTAACTATATGGAAAAAGGTTCAGCCTCCCTATTAAAAAGGCACTTTGAAACAAGGAGGTATGATTTTCCACTGAAAAATTGGAAAAGTTACTAACAACACTACTTGAGGCTAGCAAGGGTACGACAGAACATGTTTATCTATTGTACTTGTACCCTTGAATTATCCACAGGTTCTGCAATGGGTAGAACCCATTGTCTTCATTTAAAAATCAGCAAACTAGTAAAATGTTAACACAGTTAGATTTAGGGTTATAGTGTGTGGGAGCCAGCCTCTGGGTTCGCCCAAGGATCCTCACCTTCTGGTATTCACAGCCTTGTGTAGTTCCCTCTACATTATTCCAGCGTTCAGCTGTGCAGTCACTTAAATGTGACGTAAGTGATGATGTGCCACTTTCAAGATTAGGTCACAAAAGACCCTACAGTACCCATGCTAGTTTCTCTTTCTCTCAGATCACATGCTTCTGAGGAAAGCCAGCTGCCGTGTCGTGAGAGCGCTCTGTGGAGAGATCCACACGGTGAGACGTTGAGGCCTCTTGCCCAAACCACACGAACGAGCCTGGGAGCAAACCCTCCAGCCCGAGTCAAGCTTTCAGATGACTGCAGCCCCATCTGACATCTTACCTGCGATCGCAGAAAGATGAGAGAACCTGAGCAGAGCCACCCAGTTAAGTTGCTCCTTAATTCCTGAACTGGAGAAACTGAGATAACAAATGTTTGTTGTTTCTCGCTGATGTACTTTAAGCAGGGTGATCAACAGTCCAGGGTTTAGTAGAACTGAGGAATTTCCTGGGACATGGGACCTTTGGCTCTAAAACCAGGGAAGTCCTGGGATGGTTGGTTACCCCAGTATTTTTAAATACAGCTTTCTTCAGATATAATTCACACACGATAAAACTCACTCCCTAAAAGTTCAATGATTTTAGTATATTCCATTGTGAAATCATCATCACAATCCAATTTTAGAAACTCATAAAGAAAGACAACACTCTTTAGCTATCAACACCCCGTCCATGTTTCCCACCCCGAACCCCAGCCCTAGGCAAAAATTAATTTACTTTCTTTCTCTAGCCACCCTAGTTTTGAGGGTATTTTATTATGCAGGAATAGATAATTAATGCAGGATTATGGATAATGAGGTGAAGGATCTTTTCATATTCATTATTTTTTTACTTCATACATTTCTGAATTTTGCAAATTTTCTACAGTAAGCATATTTTCATTTACTATTAAGAAAAAAGCGGTAACATTCTGATTTCTTGAAAAGATGATGGAAGATTTCATAGAACTGATGTTTTGATGCCCCCAGCATCCTTCTGCTCCCTGTTCTGATACTACCATGACCTCTCTCCCCTGGGAGGCATACTCCCCCAACACCAGGTGGTTCTATGTGGTTGCCAATCGAAGGACGAGGTAGATACTTGACTCAGGCTAGAATAATCATATTTTCTCTTCTGATAAATTGAATCTTGAGTAGGGGCAAAAAGGGACAGAGAGTGTTTAAAACTAGGCATCAGAAGCCAGAATCCTAGAGAGTGTGTTAGAAAACTTTTGTTTCTAATATTCTGTAACAATCCTGGTTCCTCTTTTTTCCTTTGGGCATTCAGTATTCCCTTTGATTCTGCAAGTTACTCCTATATGGCTCCATAAATCTTTCTTGACTTAAGCCAGTTTCTCTTGTTTGCAACAAAAGAACTCTAACTAATCCATATAATAACAAAGAATACGGAGGAGTAGAAGACTCTTACCCCCTCAAAATAAACCCCATCAATCTATCACTCCAATGCAGCAGTTTTTTATTTTTTCATATAACCTATTGGTTCACTTTTACATACTTAAAATCATGGTGAACAAATCATCTTACATTTAGATTTCTCTACTTTCCATTGTGCCTACAAAAAATGTTAGCATTTCTTTTATTTATTATTTTAAAATCCATGTTATTATCTTGTACTGGTATATCACAATTTATTAAATCTCAATTGAGGGGTTAGATATTTAGGTTCATTTTGTGTTTTGCTAGCAGACAATTTTAAAATGAACATTTTCACAGCAAGCTTTGTGTGTCTGTTATGTCTTTCTTTAGGATAAATTTACAAAATTGAAAAATGATCTGACATGGTGTTATCCTTATTCCTTTAATGTATTTGAAGTGTTGCTTTCTAAAGTGAAAGGTGGTTTTGTGCTGTAAGTAATTTTGTATGTTTGGACTTTTATTTATAAGACATTTTTCGATTAGGCAAATTCAGATGAATGGAATTTACTTATAAATTGTGCTTTGTATTGTGGCTGGTATGCAGGTATTCAAGTGATTTTCATTTTAAAACTTTTATTGAATATAACGTACATGAAAAATGGAAGAAAACATAACACAGAGTGAGCACACTCACACAGCCACTGGAAAGATCAGGGAGGACTGTTTGTACTCTGGAAGCCCCCACTGAAGCTCCCACCCACTTACTACCCTCTGGCAGATAACCAAAATCCTGACTGCTATCACCGTAATTTAATCTCTTTTGGTTTTGAATTTTCAAGAAATGTACCCTTTTGTGTACGGACTCTTTCACTCAACATTATGTTTATAAGCTTCATCCGTGTATAGCAGTTCATTCATTCTCATTGCTGGGTAATACTGTACTGTACAGATATACATAATTTACGGTACTGCATTGATACTAAGTCTATTATACTATTGGTGGAGATTCGGGTTGTTTCCAAATTTCAGCTACCGCAAATAGAACTGGAATTGCTGGGTCATAGATTATGTACCTACTCAGCTTTCCTAGAAGCTGCCAAACAGTTTTCCAAAGTGGCAAACCAATTTACATTCTCACCAGCAATATAGGACAATTCCAATAGCTTCAAATCCTCTGATTTGAACTTGTGCTTTTTCATATATTTATCAGCCACTTGAATATTTTCTTTTTTGAAGTGAAGTCTGTAACTCATTTTTAGGAATTAGGTTTATTGGTATATAATTTTCATATAATGAAATTCACCAATTTTAATGAATTTTGCAACTTTATTCTATAATGTAACCATCATCATAGCCATGATAGAGTTTTCCCATTACCCCCACAAAGTTCCCCGATATCCTTTGAAGTCAATAAGTTAATATTTCTTTTTTCTATTCTCTGGAAGAGTTTGTATAAGATTGCTGTATTCCTTCCTCAAATGTTTGGAAGAATTTGTGAGTGACATCATGAGGATCTGGAGATTTACTGTGTGAAGATTTTAATCACTATTTGGTTTCTTTGGTAGATATAGGACTATTCAGGCTTTTTATTTCTTTGGCATTACTTTTTGTGAGTTGGATTGTTGCAGAAGTTTCCCAATCCATCTAAATTTTCAAATTTATTAATATTAAGTTGTCTAAAATATTTTCATTCAACTTTGTAATGTCTGTAGAATCCATAGTGAGGAACCCTTTATCAAGCCTGATAGGAGTCATGTATCCTTTTTGTTTGTTTTGTCTGGGTGATTTTGTTAGAGATTTACCAGTTTTATTATTCTTTTCAGTGATTCTTCTCTACTGTGCATTTTTTCATTATTTTTTAACTGCCCTACAAATCCTGTACACTGCATCTACATGTTTTCTCTTCACTTTACCATTCCTTTTTTATACTTTCTTCATGTTTAATTGTTTTTTTAAAATAAGTTCTTGAGATGGATACTTAGGTAATTCTTGTTTAAAGCTATAAACTTCAGCCCTTAAGTTTATAAATTTCCCACTAGACACAGTTTTATTAGCTACATCTTAAATTTTTTATGTCATATTTTCATTATCATGTAGTTCAATACATTTTCTAATTTCCATTGTGATTTTTTCTTTGATGGATTACTTAGAAGTATATTGCTTAATTTCTCTGTTTGGGAATTGTGTAATTTTCAAAAAATTGTTGACTGTTAGCTTAATTCTCTTCTCAAAAAAACGTACCTTATGTAATTTTAATTTTTTTGAAATATGGAGAGTCTTGCTTTATGACCCAAGTAATGTGGCTTTTAGTAAAAGTTTCATGTTCACATGGAATGAAGTGCATTCTGTAATTGTTGAGTGAAATATGGTGTCAATTTTGTTAGTCATGCTGTTTAAATGTATATTCTTCCAATATTTGTCTCTTTTTTCTCTATTACTGAGAAATGTGTCAAAAAGCTTCATTGTAATTGTAGATTTGTCTATTTCTCCTTGCAGTTGCAACATATTTTTTACTTTATATATTTGTAGTATTTTGCTAGTTGTGTACAAATGTATAATTGTTATATCTTCCTGATGGGATAATATTTTTATTATTGTGATATATCACACTTTATTTCTAATAATGTTTCTTTCCTTAAAGTCTAGTTTATATGTTCCATATAGCTGTACCAGCTTTCTTTGGGTTTGTGTTTGCATAAACTGTGTTTCTATTCTTTTGAATATTTTGTGTTATAAATTAAAAATATAACATATATTTTGTAGAAAGCATGTACATTTTTAAAATCAGTATGATAATCTTTGTTTTTTAATGGAATACTATGCCATTTATATTTATAATTAATTAAGATATATTTGTTTTTACTACTTTGTTTCACCCCACATATTCCTTTTTTCCCTTCTTTCTTGCCTTCCTTTGGCTTGAGTGGATCTTTTATTATCATGTTTTCTCTCTATTTATATATTATATCATTTATAAATACTTTTACTATTCCCTTCATAGTAGCCCTAGAGTTTACAACATGTACCCTTGACTTGTTTCAGTTTAGTAGAATTTAATATTTTCACATTTCTAAGACAAGATATCCTAGCCAGCATTCAATGAGAGGTCTATAGCTTTCTGATCTGTTATTCTGGCATGGGCATAGGTCCTCACCATTCATGGAAACTAACTCTTCTCTGGTTCTCACCCCCATCTCAATTCAAAAGATTCAGATTCTTCTGAAGTCAAGCTGTCCTTTTTTCTTGGAGACCTTCCCCTTCCAGATAATTGAGTCTTCTGCCTACTTGGGCCTTTAGGAAATTACTACATCTTAACCTTCCCACTAGAGAAGAGAAAAGTGCTTCTCATTTCCCATAACAAGCCCACAGACAAGAAAACAAGACATGACTTCTCTAATCAACTTATCCTGCTATACCTACTAATATTTTGGGGGTTTTGTAACCTTGACTTAGAATCTAGCCATAATTGATCACATTATTTCCATGGGAAATTAATTCCAAGTTATAAACACTTATCCTTCAGGGAACTTTGAGAATCCAATATACTCATTATATAAACATTCTCCATATAACAGCAGTTTCCCTGCTTCTCTTTATTCAGGAAAATTCAAACTTGCAGAGACTCATCATTACTACAGGGATACCCTGGTCACTGTGCATTAGGGCTTTGCTTCAATATTAACACCCACAAAAGAAGTGAAGATGAGGGTATATACGATATTTTACCAAAGTGCAAGAAAATTTTGTCTTTAGTTTTCTTTGCCAGTACACAAACAACATAGAGATAGAGGTAATAATTTTAGAGCTGCAACTTCCCTGAGGTACACTTCCAAGTTAAAAACGCAGGCATAAATGCAGATGTGGGTACTGTATTTTGTACATACAGATACAGGGAACTGTATTTTGAGTGTTGTGGCACTTAGGCCAAAGAGCCACAAGATAGTGGCCTAGTTTATTAAAATATTACAAAGGTCACTAAGGAAACTCTCCAGGGACAAAATGGTGGTAGTTTTGAACGAAGCCATGGCAGCTGGTGCTTGTGCTAAAAGTAACTGTGCTGACCCTAAATCTATCTCATTCTGTGATACCTAGCTTTTCATTCTGTGGAGAGACAGTGCAGTCCAGACCTGTGACCATTTCCTGTGCTCCATCCTGGACTACTCTAGACTAACTTATTACTCTGAGAACTTCTTACATGATAGGCTAAGGGTAAATCGAACTGAAAATATTCTTTTCTTCAAAACCTTTTCTTATTACACAATAGAACAACCTTTGTTTTTCAGTTTCTTTGGACCACTATTCTCATGTCTAATCCAATAAATGCTGAAGGAAGAATGCTAACAAGGTGTATTTGTATGTGGTTACATAGTCATCATAAGAGGAAATGTTTTTCCAAAATTCTTTGTAAGTTTGGTCTAGGATTGCCTGAAAACTAGAAATAATGTATAGAACAATTCCATAGTCATAAAATGAAATTTTAAAATCTGTCCTCTCCCATAAGTGATCTTCCATACTTAATCATTCAAGAGTTGATTATTCAGAATGTGTAAAACACAAACCACTTATCTTCTTTTCCCTTCTGCTGCCTGATTTTTGGTCATTTCACAGATCATTAGTATTCTTTCTCTGAGAAAATAAAAGCAAATGTAGCTGAAACGAGTATTTTCAACTTTTTATGCAAAGGTTTTGTAGGAAGGGTTAAGATTACTGGTTAACACATCAGTTTTCTTTAATAAGTAATGGGTTAGGCTCCACTAGACATGGGGGAAGAATTTAAAAAGTTTAAGATGTCCCTGCCTGTAAGACTCTTACAATATAATTGGGGAGACACATTTGTGTACAGTCAAATATTATGCAAGGAAGTATATATTGAACAACATGAAAAAAGCATGATCATACAAACATAATGTATAAAAGAACTTTATAGACCTAGCATGATTCAGAAAAGAAAGAGCATAGTATGGACTGACAGGATTATCATGGACATTCTCAATAAGGCAGTGAAACTTGAGTTAGATATCAAAGAATGAGTGGAATTTCAACACAGGAAAAGGAAGAGGGAAAAAAATTCTGCACAAAGAAGAAAACACAAGAAAATCCCAGAATTCCACAGTCCAAGGCCCATACACGAGGTCTGCACAGACTGTATCCAGCCAAATAATATGAAAAATAGAGACATTTACTGAAGAAGATACAAGATACAAGAAACATTGTACACAGGATAATGATGCCTCAGTTCCCTTCAAGGTAGGCACGTTGGGACCTCATACAGTTCTCTCATTTGCCATCAGCTGTTCCTTCATATTATCCTGAATCTCATCAATGATCTGAAATCTCTTCCCTTTCAAAGGTGATTTTGGTTTTGGGAAAAGCCAGAAGTCGCACGGAGCCAAATCTGGGCTGTAGGGGGGCTGAGTCACCTGGGTGATCTGAGTTTCGCCAAAAACCTCTGCACAAGATGTGATGCATAAGCAGGCATGTTGTTGTGATAAAGCCGCCAATCACCAGTTACCCATAGCTGTGGCCTCTGAATCATCCAAATAGTTTGCATGGGGGAATGTTCAAGCTTAATGCAAAATCTGATGCAGATTTGTTACTCTACTCATTCAGTCACTTTGAATGCAAAGGCCACACAGGACACATGCTCATTCAATGGCGTCTACCACCCCCACTGACTAGTACAGTGAAGTCATCATTGTTCACACATGCCTGCATATTCCAGTCCACTCTCCTTGGTTGCCAGGTCACCGAGATATCATCACACAAACTGTTCTCATTGCATTAACAATGGCTGGACCTTTTCCGGACGGACCTCATGTACATGCATACAGAGTATAGAAAATAATATAACAAACTGGTCTTCCTCACTCAGCTTTGTCAAATATTTACTTTTTGCCATACATGCTTCAGATCCACTTAAAAAAGACACAATAATAGAGAGTTGACTAAAGGCTTCTGCTTCCTCTATCGTTATTCTTCTTCCTCAGCAGAGATAACAACGATCCTGAAGTTGGACTTTATTATTATCACAAATATTTTTAAATGTTTGTCATACATGGAAATAGGTAGTATTGTTTCATGTGTTTAAACTTAATATAAATGACAGCATACTTTGTGTATCTCCTGCCACTGTTTCACTCAATATTCTACTTTTTGAGGTTTGTGCATATTCTAGTTCCAGCCCTAGTTTATTTATTTTTACTACAATATAGTATTCTACTATGTGACCAGACAACAATCTACTTATCCATTCTCAGGCTGATGAACGCTTAGGTTGTTTCCACTTATTTTCCAGTTATAAACAATGATGCTTCAGTGAAAATCCATTTACATGTCTCCTTATGATGCATTGAAGGGAGTTGGGTATACGAGTTATATAAAAAAGTGGAATTGTTAGATTGTAAGATAAGGATATCTTTAGCTTTAATAGATATTGCTAAATTGCCCCCCCCCCCTCAATGTGGTTGTACCAATTTATTCTCCACACAGTAGGGCATAAGAGTTCCCATATCTTCCTTATCTTTGCAAGATGCTATCACTGGCATGGAACTGCTAGGATACCCTGAGTCGATTCTTCCTGTACACTGGCTGTCTGTGTGGGTGATGCTCAGTTTTGGAACTCACTATGACCCAGCCAAGCTGGAAGAACAAAGAAAGGAGTGGGGTAGTGGTTGAGGATTGGGTGCACATTTTATTCACTTTCACATCCCCAATATCTAGTACAACCTGGAACTTAGTGAGCAAGGCTCAGGACATGTGAAATTGACCAGAATTAATTATCAACCTTGATCAGTTTCTAAGCTTAAATTTCCCCATCTGTAATTATGGATAATAATACAAGGAGTCATTCCAAAAATAGAATGAGGCATAAATGTGAAAACGTTCTTGTTATGAAAGTCAGTAACACTATTTTCATTTTGAACGTTTAAATAAACAAGGTCCATGCACATTTTCTCAGACTCTCACTTAGAGATATCATGATTCTACTGCCTTTATTTGTATGACTCAAATTTATGTCATAATCTAACGCCTCTTGCACTTTCTAAATTTGTCACTATCCTTGCAATGGCTCCTCCTCCAAGCCCTTTCATCTCCTCAAATTCAACAGGCCTAAAAGTGAACTCACGTTCATTCCAAATATAGCTCCCTCTCAGGACTTCCGTATTTCCATTGTTGATGTATTAGAAGAGTGTTTATTGGCCAGGTGTGGTATTATCAGAAGAGGAAGAGAACCGGGCCAGAGAGACTAATTAAGAGGCTTGCACTACATAGCAGAAAACAGATTGCACTCAGATTTGCAGACATGGTGTTCTGGGTTTATTTGGAATGCCCAGAGAATGTCCTCTTTAGGTAAGAGGACACATAAACCTTAAATATTGGCATCAGCCACCTGTTATACTTTTAGGCATTAAAAATTCATGCAAACATTTTCAGATATTGGTGCTCAGTTAACAGTTTTGACATTGAGAAAGAGAAAACTGTGTGTATGAACTCCACACTTATGCTTTTAAAAGGCTATTCACAAATTTCATAAAGGAGCTTAGCCATTTGTAAATAAAATACAAAGCAGCAGGAACTTTTCATGAGTTTCCTTCCTTCTGTTCCTTTTATGATGAGAACAATTATTCCATCAACACATGTTTAAACTATTCTGATGGTATCAGATGCTCAGCTGGGCAAGTTTGTACTACCAGATGAGCCCTAATTTAAACATATTTTTTTCCAAAAGTATCTTTAAGTAACTCAGATGATCAGATTCCGGGCTGAAGTTTTGGTTCTAATACCAAGAAGAGGCATGCCCTGATGCAGATAGGGTTTGCCCTGGGTTTAGGCCCAGCAAATGAATCTGCTTCCTGGGTCTGGCAGAAATCTGGGTCAGTTTGAGAAATGGGTTACCTTCATATCACCTTGAACTGTGAGCAGGGGGTAAGGAATAACAAAAAAACTCTTGACACATGATTTAAATTACTCGCCTGGGCTTCTATTTCTATTTTGGGGGGCTTTGATCAAGAAAAATGCCAATCTAGGTTTAAATTGAATTAGCGAATTTTTTTTCCCTAAGAGATGAACATTCTAGATCTACCCATAGATCTAGGGGTAGATCTAGAATGTTCTAGATTGGGGAGAGTACCTTTACCCAATATGTGCTCTGTTTTGTTGGTGGTATGAAAAGATGATATCTGGTCTGATAAACTGTTGGCAGGACAGGACCTTTCCAGTAGAATATATGAGACCAGGTTTCTTTTTTTGTCCCTGGCATTTTATGGCAATCAGGTTCAAGGACACCTCTGATGATCTCATTTAGTGGGGAGCAAATATGTCTTTTGGAGATGTTTTCTGATTAGGAGCCAGTGGCAAGGTTGGAGATGAGGATTATATGATTATAAATTATAATATAAATGGCATCCCCTGAGTTGGGCACTACAATGGCCCTGAGTTTGTTGCAGCTATTTAAAAAATTGAATCAAAGTTTAGGTGACAATATAGTATTCAGACAATAGGTAGTTATAATCCTTCTATAGTCAACACTAAACAGACTGCATTTGAAATATTGAGCTCAAGCCTTAGTGCCAGAGTTTAGAAAGATGTTAATATATTAAATGCATCCATAAGAGGGGTCCAGGTGAGCTATATGAAGATCATGATACCTGAGAAAGGTTGGAGGGGATCTGGGAGAATATAACTAAGAGGAGACATAATAGCAGAAGAGGGAATACAAATTGCGATAGTTAAGTCAGCACTGACCTCCATAATGACGAATCTAATGACACTTTTCTGTCTCCCTCCTCTTCAGTCTCTGACATTCAACGCTGTTGATAACACTCCTTCTTTGCTTCATTGACCCAATTGTACTAGTTCAGCAGACGATAAAATTGGATTAGAAATGCAAGATTCTTGTATGTGGACACATCTGTGAAGGATAAAGAGGAAAGGGAGGGAAGAGTCTCAGACTGCAATGCACGTCTTAATGCCTGTGATGAAAGAGAAAGAAGGGAGAAGGAATGGGAAGCCTGGGTCTGCAGGGCGGCTCTGAGAAAGGCTCAGTCAGGCCAATGGGGAGCCCAGAGTAAAGACTGCCCATTAGAGGAAACTGCATTGAGTAAGAATAGCTGACAGTGCTCAGTCAGTGATTGGGAGCATCTGAGGAGAACGAGACCTCTGCAGAAATGCTGTGATGGATCCCAAAGGTGTGATGGCTGGAGGTTTTCAGATAAGTACACTCTTCAGAGCAGGTGCTTCCTTGTAGGGAGTCCTGAGTGGCTCTCTCCTATGGCTACCACACCATTGTTGGAGCCCATTTCATTTCCACATACCATACTGGGTGTCACCTTCCTAGCCTCTTTTGCTGGATTCTCTCCCTTTGCTCACATTCTAAATGTTGGGGTTCCTTAGGAACCCATTTTCTTCCTATTCCATACATCTTCTCTATGAGAATTCATCTCAGTTCACAATTTCAAATACTATCATTATTGAATGTTGATGCTAACTCCATATGTTAATTCAGGCCATCATTTTCTCTAGCCTGGACTACTGCAAGGGTCTGCTAACTCTTCTCTGTCCTTATCTTCGGTCTTGCCATCAGCCTCCAATTCATTCTGCATGCTGCAGCTAACTGGAAATTTCTAAGGCTCAAAGAAGATCATGCTACTGCTATATGAAAAAAACCCAGCAACAGCTCCCTTTTGTTCTCAATAAGAAATCTAAATTATTTAACATGATTTACATGCCCGTTCATGGACTGGTTCCTGATAACCACTCTAGCTTCATCTGTTATTCACCCCAAACACAGCACCTTTCATTTCTTTGAATATTACATTTATACCCATGGTACAGAGTGTACCTTCTTGCCTGGCTAATTCTCTAATTATCTTTTAAGTCTCAGCTTAGAGGTTCCTTCCTTTGTGAAGATTTCTATAACCTGCAAAGACTAGATTCAGTGCCCTCCTATATGGTCCCAGGAATTACCTGATAAAAGGCACAGAGGGCAGTTAAACACCATGGTGCTAAATATTAAAAATGTAGTAAAAGGAACAATGTTTTACATATCAGGACTTTTTTGATATATATACTGCATTAGATAGAAAGGAATACTATGGTAAATAGTTACATGTGGGTGATGGTTCTCTCGAGGGATACAAGATAAGATCATCCTCAATCCAGTAACAACCCTACCCCCAGCACAACTCCCAGCATTTGGAAATATGGGTAGCTATTCTTGTTGTTGATGCCAATATGGCTGGGAGTAGTCTTGGTGTGGGGGACAGAGAAGTTATAATGTATGGGGACAGTCCCATTCTCCTACCCAAAATGCAAATAAAACCTCCATTGCGAAACATTATAATAGGTAGTATGCAAATCTGGGGGCAGAGCTGAATTGCTGAGAATAATGCAGTGGAAGCTGAGAGCTGACACCTTAAGATTTTCATCTTCACCCACTCCCCATGCAGAACTCCACTTCATCTGTAAATAAATGTTGAATACATGCTCTTAAACATATTCATTTAAAGAAAATTTTTTAAAATGTGTATTGGTTTAAAAAGAGCCAAATTATTAGCCCAAGAAGCACCTAATTATTTCTTGGCTCTGCTTCCCTGCATCTCAGTATTAATCTCACTGTAAAAGGATTATCTGAGAACTTGTCTGCACCCTCAACTTGAGCTCCGGAATCATGCCCTATTGTATCGCAGGGGCCTAATAGAGTTTGGCACATGTAAGATGCTCAACATATATTTCTGAACTATAACTCATAAAATTAAAAAGTTAGTCCTGAAATCTTTTCTAAATGTCAACCCTACATGTTTATCACTAATTTTACACTTCCAGTTGAACAAATCAAACTTAACAGGTACAAAAGAGACTCATCTGCTTTGATCCAATGCTAAAACCATCCCCAAATAACCCCAGTTCCTTTTGTTATGACAAATGTTATCACCTTGTTGGGATCTTCCCAATTATCTAAGCTAGAAGCCTACATGTCACCCATGTCTCTGCCTGCTTTTGCACTTCCCCAAACTTGTTAATTCCATCTTCCAATTATCTCTTAGGTTCTTTTCCCTTCTCTCCTTCCTCAGTATCTCTGACCTTAATTCAAGGTCTTCTATATATGTTTTTGCAATTGCTTTCTAAACCATATCTCCATTCCCATCCCCAACTGACCTTTAAAACATTCTAAAATGTTCAAAAAAATAGAAATTAATACTTTGTGGGTTTACTGTGGTGCCAGGCACTACTGTCTTTTACCTCTATTTCCTTTTCGACTCTTTATGGCAGCTTCAGTTTGAAATAATTTCCCAACGTCATTCAGTAAGGTGACAGAGACAAAATTTAAACCCAGGAAGCCTGGCTCAGAGCTCTGCTAGGCTGAGCTATATAGCCTCTTGGAACCCTCTGCCATACTGTTTCACATACATGTCTGTGTCTGATCCTCCCTGGTTGTGGTAAGTCTCTTTTGACCTAGGGCTTGCTCAGTATTCCTTTCCCAGAGCTGCTGATATACCGAAAGTGAGCAGTGGTGATGTTGAATGTGAGTGGTGGTTGTGAAAGAGCTGGTACGGAGCTCAAGGAATTCCTAAGGTACAGACCTCTGAGAAGTAGACTAGCTGGACAGTGGTTTGGATATGCTGGCAACTGTCCATTTCAGCCTTTATGTGCTTCCTACTGTGTCGTGCTTACATGGGCGGGTGCTTTAAGTTGCTGCAGCTAAGTGGCCATCCTTGAGTATAGTACCACTTCCTCATTTGTCTGGCTAACTTCAATGCATTCTGAAAATTCTAGCTTTAGCATCATTCCTATATCTTCCTGTGTACATTAATGTCCCTCCTTTGTGCTTTTCACAGAAATCGGACTGCAAACTCCTTGAGGGCGAGGAGTATGGCTTTTGTTCTCTGTATTCTATATCACTAGAATCTAATAATCATTGACCATAAGTGCATTCATTACAAGGAGGCAGATTTTGGCATAAGAGAAATTTTAAAAAGTATATTGTACAGAGAGCATAGACTAGTGGCTAAGAGTCTGGACTTCATGTTATACTATCTCTGTTCAAATTTCAGTTTTTTGTTTTACCTCGAGCAGTTTAATCTGTCTGTGCCTGAAAAAATGCAGACGATAATACCTATGTTGTCGAGTTGTTACATGAATTAAATGAGATGATACATGGAAAGTAATTGACTCAGTTGGCAACTTATAAATACTTGTTATGTGAGATAGCACTATTTTTCTATTATGATTAGGATCATTCACTAGCACTATCTCAAAATGAGGCCACTCACTTTGGAAGCAGTGAGTTCCCTTCTAGTCATTTAATGTGTCCATAGGTTCCTGGAACTGTGGGGAAATTACATATAACAAAATCAATTTTACCACAGGCTAATTGATATGAATGAGAGGTAAGTTCCTAGGGCATCTCATCAACATCATAACAAAATGTTGAACAAATTGATGTTATTCAAGGACCTGCTGTATTCAAACAGCAATAAACACAGGAAAGATGCTGTAGAAGCAGTTTTGACTTAGATGATTTCTAAGGATGCTTCTAATCATAGAAGAGGGACTATTTCTCTGATTCAAAGAAAGTGTGATCACTAGTGTTACTTCTAGCTAAGTGAAAGAGTGTTAGAATAGAAAAAGACATCAGATTTGGCTGTATGTACATATTAAAAAGAAAAAATATTTTATTCTTTGTGAGCAGTCAATTGTACAAGTATTTTTATTTATGTTGAAGCTCATATGGCAAATCAGGCCCTCACATGAAAATCCATCCCTTTTCAAGAGGACTAGCTTGGCCCTGCCAACATAGAACAAACAAAACTTCAAAGACTGTTCTAGCCCTACTGAAATGTCTTTTCCCTTTGAAAGAAGTCTATTAGTGATGCAAATGCAAAGTTATCTGCACAGATGATAATCCTAGCAAACAAAACAGTGAAACCATTAGAACAGTTTTGTGCAGCATTAGGTCCTGAGAATCCTGAGAATTTGTCATTCCAGCATTCAAAAGGCAGAGAAAGAAAGCAGAACAGTTCCTATTTGGAATAGTTTGTTAGGTCTGCTTACCTGAATCCTGGGCTAATTATCCTCATGTTTAGCTTATAGGGGCCAAACAATCCTCCAAATGTGGACAAGCAGAAGGAAGGCCTGCACTCTGGGCCCCCAGCAAGTGTCTTAAACAGGCAAAAACAGGATCTCTGGCCATGGAATAATATTTAGTCCAGAGTTTAATTCTCAAGATACCAGAGCCTTAAAGTAAATCCATCTAGAAGAAATACAATGATATGTAATCATTAGGAGCAATTTAAGTAATATGCTCATATAACTGATGCTTTAAAATAATTAAAAATTAGACAATTGAGGAAAGGCTATTTGTATAGGTGAATAGATGGTCATGTTCCAATTTCTTAGTCAACAGACACTCAAACTTCTTTGGGAATTTAGTAAATATGCAATCTTACCATAGGCAAAAGGATTGAAAGGTTAAAAATGTATGAAGCAGTTAACCATAAGTAGTTTGCCTGACTATTGTTCTATTAGATTTATTTTATCCCTAACAGGTTTGATGAGATCTTGTTCCTCAGGAGCCATCAGGCATTAGGGAATATTAATGGTCAGAGGGTGTGGTACCTTAGGGTATTAGGTAAGTATTTCTGAAGCAACACTCCAAAGTGGTTTTGCCGAAGTGGCCATCACCTGCTTGATTAAAGCTTTTGGAAATGCCTAATAGACAATTTACGGAGAACAGAAAATTAATCCTCCATCCCCATATGCTTTCTTGGACAGGTATTAACAGCTGGCATTGGTGTCCACATAGACTAGATGTATTGCTCGCAATCTGTCTTAAGCACGGTGGGGCTTTGGGTAGGTAAAGAGCTTCCAGATCATCGCGTGTTTACATTTCTGGTGCAGGAATGGGACTTGTCCACCCCCTCCACCCTCCACCACCTCTCCTTTGCAAGGTTGCACGACAGCTTGCACAGTCCCCACCCGAGTCTTTGAAAATCCGGACGTCTCTGGTGAGGAGGTCAATCATTGCCCTGCCTGCCTCCCACGCCCTCTACATGGGCTGGCTGGCGGCCGCTCTGCGTATTTTAGCTCCCGGAGCTTCCCATGCCCAACCCGCTCCACTCGCCTCTTTGCCAGTCCTCGTGGCTTGTCCTCTTTTGCACCCTCGCAGGCCAACTCCAAGGGCCCCAGTGTCTGTAGTAGAGCAAGCACTGCTCACTTTTCTCACGGCGACCTCTTCCCCGCAATCCCAATAAATCTGTAGCACTCGTGTGTGTTCTCTGTGTACCTCCTTCTCAAGTTTGAGACCTTGGCTGTCTGGTAATATTAAAACGATACTACCTGTTTAGGATTGGGAACTGATTCGGAAACGTCAAACTTTGTCATTAGGGGAATCAGAAGTGCACAAGAGCTAATTTTTTGCCTGTCCTTCCTGCAGTCCTTCGGGGCAGGAAAACCTTTTCAGACTTTCCGCACGTCCACACTCGGGAAAAACGCGGCCGCTCCGGCCAAGTACTGCCCAGCAGCCCGCTCCGGCCCGGGAAGCGCAGAGGCGGAGCGCGCACGAGTCGGGCGCGCGCGGAGCCAAGGAGCGCTCCCTCCGGGATCGCGGCTGCGCAGTCGGGCGGGAGCCGGGAAAAGGGGGAGGAGGGTGGAGGAGCTGGAGTAAGGGGAGGGGGAGGAGCGGCGAAGGCGGAAGCCATGTTGGAGTTTCACCCGGAGCGAGGGGCTGCGAGCGTTCTCCTCTCCCTGTGGGTGTGACCGGGGTTCGGCGTCGCGGCTGCGGGGGGCGGGGACGGTTAGCCCGGTCGGCGTCGTCCGCGGCTGCGGCGGCGTGAGGGGAGCGGCGGCTACAGCGTGGAGCCAGGCGATTGTGACCTCCAGGGGAGCCGGGGGCCGGCCGCGGCTCCCTCTCTCCGTGTGGCCCCCTGAGCGCCCCCCCTCCCCTGCCCGGGAGGGAGGCGGGGGGCACCTGGGGCCCGCCATGAACCCCGGCTTCGATCTGTCCCGCCGGAACCCGCAGGAGGACTTCGAGCTGATTCAGCGCATCGGCAGCGGCACCTACGGCGACGTCTACAAGGTAAAGACGAGGGGCGCGCGCCGCCGAGGCCCCAGGGTCCCGACCTGCTGCGGGGAGGCCGGGGGTGCGGCGGAGCCCCGGCGTCGGAGTCCGCGCTGCCTCTCTGCGGGAGGCGCTGGCGCCCGGGAGCCGTGGGGGAGGAGGCGGAGCGGGCGCCCCGGGCTTCGCTGCCTTGGAGCGAACAAAGGGCCAAATGTTTAACCCCGAGACCTCCAAGTCCTTACCTGAGCCCTGCCCTGGACGTGCGTTTCCCGGGAGGGCTGAACGCGAGCAGGCAGCTTTGCTCACCGTAGCGCAGAAAGGGACTGGGCGTTTGTTGCATTGGCAGGGTCAGACAGCAGGGGTTTGGCGTATGTCAAACCTGCGTGCTTCAGACGGACCTTGCATTATCCGCTGTCGGTTGGGTACTTCTTCCCACCAGGCCCGTTGTAGTTATTACACTGGGCAATCTCCTACGACAGCCGCTCAATTTTTAGCCTTTAACATTTGCATACCAGTTTCTTTCAGTTTTCTAAGTAATGACTTTCTTTCGTAAAAGCGATCTAGTTAGCATGATTTTTTTTTTTTTTTTTTTTTTTTTTTTTAGAAAAGAGAAACTGTTTTCTCCAAGTCCAACTGGACTTTGATGTCTTATTAAAACTGGTTTTTCCCCCCAGTGATTCATATGTGTGTTGTTGTTGTTGTTGTTGTTTTAACTGAATTGAATGCATCGGAAAGGTGCTTGGTTGGACAAGGTTAGAATTCAAAGCCCATAAGTAGTACAGCATTCCTCTTGTAAAGGGTCCACTTCTAAATGTGGGAGATAAATCACTCTTCCCTGGCCAGCTCAACTCTTGGCCTCGCAGAGACTGCCAAGAAGAGAGGAGGATAGTGCCAAGTGTGGTAGCAGTCTTGATTTAGTTGTGTATCTTCTTACTAGTAACTGAAGTGGAACAACTCCTGTTTCACGTAACACCTGAGGATGCACAAAACTTATTTTGACTTTGGAAAGTTTTGTCTTAACTTTATTTTGCCCATGGTTAAGCTGTAGGTTTTTACTTTTACTCCAGTGTCATGCATGTTCTTAGATATTTAATACAGTGCAGCCAGTATTCTGCATTAGTCTTGTTTGGTGGATGATTCGCTTTCCACCATCACTTATCATTTTCCCCACAGACAGGTGTATTGTGCTCACCTGCTGTATAAGGTACTGGGCATCAAAGCACTTGGGTTGTAGCAGTAAAACACATGTTCCCACTTGGAGTTTATATTTTTTTGGACATTGGCAACATTAAACAACCATTTATAATTATTTCATTGCAGTCTTAATTTGTGCTGCAGAGAAGAGAGGATTAGGATTAGAGTTATGAGAGCATTTAACAGGATGACCTGATCTCCTTTGGGGAGTCAGAGGCAGTGGGGAGAGATGAATTACGCCAGATAGAGCACATTTTGGTGAAGGCTCTGAGGCTGGAGGTAAGTAAGGATCTGTAAGAATGCCTGTATGGCCCAAGCAGCCAGAGAGGGAAGATGGCCCTAGATCATCACATAGGCCTCCTAATCTTGAAGGAGGTGGGACTCCTCCTTAGGACAGTGGACTGTAAAATTAAGAGTGGGTTTTCAAAAGATCTACCCACCGCAGTATGGGTGGTGGAGATTGGAGTGGGAAGAACAGTTAGGAAGCCAATGCAAAAGTTCAGGTAAAAATAACCATTGTTGCATTTTGGAATTGGTGGTGATTGTAAAAATTGAAGTGAATGGATCCAAGTAGCTTACAGCTGGTTAAGGGACTTTAGTTATATATTACATGAAAAGTTAACTGAAAGTTTGATAATGGATACACCTTAGGTGGCAGTATGTACAGTGAGTTCTTTTTCAGTTCCTTACAAGAATAATTGGATATGTATTTACTATATTTAGAAAAAACAGCTGGTAGTTAAGCCATATGATTAAAAAGTAAACAAATTAAGGTCTGTAATTTCCTAAGGACATTTAAGTACAGTATAGATATAAATTGATTGATTTTATCATCTTTTCAAAATAATAATAAAAGTTAACGTTTATAGAGCGTTTATTACTTGCCAGGCAGTACTCTAAGATTTTTTCATGTATTAACTTAATGGGTTGGCCAAAAAGTCTGTTTAGTTTTTTTCTGTGAAATAAAATAAATTTCTCATTTTCACCAATAAGTATTAATTGGAATATTTTGATTATGTTAGCTATCTCTCATGTAGTATAATGGTTATCATTCTCAGTTAATGTCTTGGTTTGATTGCTATCAACCTCAACTGGTCTACCCAGGTGGGGGGCAGGGAGGGGGGCGCATTGTCCACCAAGAAATCTGTAGCATGAAACTTTGGAAACCACTTTTGACATGTTTGATCAGTTATAGCACCTTCTCCATACACTGTTCAAATCTTCTTTTGTGTTTCAGTTGTGTTTTTACCTGGCTTGAAATAATAAAGCATGTATGCCAAAAATGTTGCATATTTTCTTCTACCTACCATATTAAAATGGCTACACAAAAAGCTGTCACAATATAATCTAAAAAAATTATTTCAAATGCAGTTCAAGACAACTAAGTGCTATTAGAGCCATCTTACAGAAAAAAGCAAACTTTTTGGCCAACTCAATACTTAATCCTCACAACAGCCCTGTGAAATAGACACTGTTATTAATTCTATTTTGCAGCTGAAGAAATTGAGGCACAGGGAGGTTACAGTAACTTGCTGAAGTTAGTAGCAAAGCTGTAATTTGAACCAGTTAGCTTTAGAGATTGCTTTCTTAACCAATGATCAGTACTGCTTTTCTAAAGATAGGATATTGGCAGGCGATGTGTTATAACTGAATTTCCAGTGGAGAAACTGAGGCACACATTTAGTTCAGCATTTTGTTTGTAGCCGCACTCTGAGTAACAGTGGATGTTTAAGTAGTGTTTGGGTTACCTAACCCCTGCTGTGCAGCCAGGCCTCCCTGTTTTTGTAGTCTGCCAAGTGGACATCACATAAGAGGTGCTTGATCCCTGCCTGCCACATCCGATACTAGGGACCCAAAGCAGAAAAACTCAATGTGATTTTTGGCATTAAACTCCCTGCTTGCTAAATAATCCACAGTTTATTTGTATTTTTGTCTGCTATCATCTTTATGCTGTAAAGATGACATATTTTTGTATTTGTTTTGCCGTTTTAGACATTTCTTTATACAAATTGTGTTGATTAGAGAGGAGCGCATTGAAGTGTTTGTTTTTAAAAGCCAATATATATTATTTATTTGTCAGCATTTAGGTGCTGAAAAAGCAATGATCAGATCTTTAACTTAAGGAAATAAGTTAGAGATCTAACTGTTTATAGACATTCTTAGAAGTTTGGTGTTTTAAGGGATTTTTATTTTGAAAACTGTATCCTACCCCAGGGTAGTAATAAACTTATTACATTTCAGATGGCATGGTGTAGTTAACAAGCATTGAACTAGGAAGTAGAAGGTCTGGAAGTTATTAGCTATGTGGCCTTATAAAATCATTTAGCCTTTCGGAGCTGTTTTGTTGTGAAGGTGTTAACCATCATATGCCCTTCTGCTTATGGTGTTAAATCAATGACCTGATTTTTACTCAGCAAATAAGTTTTTATTTTTTCCAGGCCAAAAAAATGCAAATATGTATTTCCTCTGCACTGTCTTAAAGTACATGGAAATACAGGGTTTTTTTAGAAGTTATTCTTTTAAATGTTCTATAACTGTGGGCTTTATCTGTCAGTAAGATGAAGTATCTGTAGCAAGGATTACCTAGGGACCTAAGCGTTGACTGGAGAAGCTCTGTCGTCGATCTTCAGGAGGCCTGTGAAGCCCTCTGGAATTAATAGGTTTGATGTTGTACGTATGCATATTTTCCTGGAGAGATGACTTAATAGCATTCATTACATTCTCAGAAAGGCCAATGATCCCCCTAGAGAAAAGAATGAATGTTCTATCGGTTTGTCATCTGAAAGAGTTTTCTTGGAGAAATTAGGTAGTTTTATTTATTTAACCAGATCACATTATCAACATTTATCAACACATTATTTATGAA
The DNA here is from genome assembly GCA_039655065.1 of Glossophaga mutica. Taxonomy (NCBI): domain Eukaryota; kingdom Metazoa; phylum Chordata; class Mammalia; order Chiroptera; family Phyllostomidae; genus Glossophaga; species Glossophaga mutica. The sequence continues at coordinate 146,144,879 of CM077308.1, forward strand.
AACATTAATATGATTTTCACATGCATTTATGCTGTTTTTTCCTCACAACATTTTTCAGTTTAATTTGTATTACTCCTGACCTGACAGTCTTCATGTCCTGATGTTCTTGTAGATTTACTGCTAGAAAGAAGCATAAGATCCTAAATCTGGAGATAGGGTAAGGCAAAGGATGTTTTGAAGGACCATCTTCATGTTTCTCAAGAAGTATTTTACCTAGTCTCCTGACTTTAATCCTGTCCCGGTGAACCACTCCCAGAAGTCTCTAGCCCGAGCTCTCTCCTGAGCCCTAGCCCAATGTCTCCCGCTGACCTCTTCATAGACCGCATCTACCCTCAAATGTGTGCCTTTTCTCATACCCCCTCTTGTCAACAGCCTCACTATTAACAATTTATTGATAAGGCTTGAAGCTTTGGAATATCTTTTACTTCCAGACTGAACTTTGTAGGCATTTTTCGATAGTGAGGCTGGCTTACTCCAAGGAAAGCAGTACTGTAAAAGTATACAGGGGTGGGCCAAAGGAGGTTTACAGTTGCATTGTGACATTCTTTTGAGTTAATAACCTGCACGTCTTTTCCATATGAACAACTGTAAACCTGTTGGGTTGGACAAAAAGTCCATTTAGTTTCTCCCATAAAATAAAGGACACATTTTTCATTTTCACCAGTAACTTTTATGATTTGAATATTTTGAGTATGTTGGCTATCTCCCACTATTGGCTTCTAGTGGGTAGAGGCCAGGGGTGCTGCTAAACATCTTCCAATGCATAAGACAGCCCCACAGCAAAGAATTACTTGGCCAAAATATCAGTAGTACCAAGAAACTTCACAAGCTACTTTTGACACATTGCATCAGCCACAGCACCTTCTTCATACACTGCACAAATCTTCTTTTGTGTTTCGGTTGTATCTTTCTTGAAATAATAAAACATAATATGCTGAAAATGTTGAATATTTCCTTCCATCTTCAGTATTAAAATGGCTGCACAAAAATTCACCAATTTTGATAAGTTGTTTTTTTTTAATGCATGTTGGTATGGCAGTTGTCACAATGCAGTCTAACAAAATTGTTATGAATGAAGTTAAAGACAACTAAATATTACTAGCCATTGTATGGGAAAAAAAATCAACAAACTTTTTGGCCAACCCAGTACTTTTGCACACCTCTGTATTAAAGGCAGAAGTCTTGTGGTCAAGAAACCTATTCAACTTTGCTTAACCCAGCAAGCTCCAAACTTACTTGACTATGGGATTCTTCTTATCTGTCATACCTATTGCTTGTCCTTAGAACTAGTGCCTTATAGAACACGCTTTGGAAATGTTGATATCTATTTTATCTATGTATGTTTGGAGACCATTTCCTCTGAATCAGAGCCTGAAGTGTTGCTAAAACTCCAAAGGTAGTATTCCCACGGTAGTCCATGTAAACAGACTTGGAGACTGAAAGCTGACAGGAGAAAAGTTGAAGTTTGGGCTGTGAAACCAGAAAATTGATTTGTATGTTCAAGTATTTTGTGAATTATATATTGTCTTATTTGTAACTGCATCTTTCAAGGTGTCCTGATAATATTAAACACTAATTCTTAGATTAGTGTTTTGTAACAACCTTTCTAGAAAACTCAGTTCTGAAACCTCACCTCTGGTGAGGGACATGAAGACCTGAAGCCTTTAGAAAAGAGCAGCTGAAGAAAAAGAAAACACAGTTATTTGGGGTTATGCTTATTTTTACTTCCATGGAGGCCCAAGTCTAGAGGAAATGGTCCTAAACTTTGGAAAAACTGCTTGAATATTTAAGGTAAATTAAGGTAGAATTTCTCAACATCAGTAGTTATTTGTGATGAAAAGGATGATGGAACAGACTGTGGGATAATTTCTCTGCAGTGCTTCAAAAAAATAAAAAATAAAAAACCTCCAGGTTATGTGATTTTGATATTGATCTGATTCCCTGAAGGAGGTACTTACCTCCAAGATTTGATCTATGTACATACATACGTACTTATGAAAGAAAGTTGAATGCATTATTTTGTATGGAGAATAAATAGTCGGTAGTTCTCTCTTGAGAATACACTGAACAACTAGACTATGTTGAATAGTTATATATGAAAGGAAGTGTTTTGGGGACTATGGGAGGAATGACAAGACTTGGTACTAAGAATTTACAGGCACATAAAATATGTACCTACTTTTAGCTATCCCAGTTTGAGGTCAAAACTTCATTGATTTCATCTTTTTTGGCATTTTAAATCTCTTACTATTTGAGAGGTTATCTAGATAAACAACTTCTAGCATAGCAAGTTTGCTACCGGTGTCTGGAGTCAGGCTGCCTAGTTTCACCACCCAACCAACCAGTTACTTAATCCTTCTCATTGTGCCTCAGTTTCCTCAGCTGTAAAATGAAAATGCTCGGAAAAGTGCTTAGGACAGTGCCTGACATGTAATACTCAGTAATTATTAGTTGTTGTCAATATCTAGTATCATTTGTTATTGTATATTTCTTCTGCTACTGTCCCCCTAACCTACTCTGCTTCTCATGCTTCTGCTTTCAGGATTTTTGCACTTGCTATCTGAGCCTGAATTCTTCCTTCACCCAATATTTGTATGATTTGCTTCTTCATTTCCCTCAGGTCCCAGTGCAGTATGCATACTTACTTAGAATGAGAAAAGGTGTCCCAACAAAATGTCTGTAATTCTTTTCTTCTGAGATCTTTTTAGACATTCAATCAGAAACGCTCTCGTAAAATGTTTCCTGTTAACCTGGCTGCCTCTCCCTGCCTACAGTATTCTGTTCCAGTAACTTTCAAAACTCACAGAGGCCCCAGCAAGTGAGGAGGGCTCTGCTCCTTACTCTTCCTCAGTTTCAGCGTGGTATGCATCACCCTGTATTTATCTGTTCATTGCCCTTCTCTCAGCAGTGGAGTGTGAATGCAGGAAGCCCATGGTTTTTTGTTCTGCTGTATCACCAGAAACTAAAAGAATGCCCGATACATGTTAGAATCTCAATAAATATTTGTGGAATGAATAAGCGAACTGACACAAGGGAAAAAACTTGTGCCGTATGAATTTAGAGGAAGGAGATCCTTGTTTCTGGGTGGGAGAAATCACTGCAAGTTTTATAGAGGAGGTAGCATACAAGTCTTGTAAAATATTTGTGTATAAAAAACCTGGAAGAAAATACATGAAAATACTAAGGTTATTTATGCTATTATTTTAATTGTTTTTTGTTCTTGTTCTGGAAGAGGCCATGCTTCAGAATTCCAACTTCCTTGAATAGAGATTATTATAGGTTTGGGTTCCTATAATGTATGGCCTACCTTAGTCCTTAAACTCTGTGGAAGAATTTTAGATTTGAACATAAATTTAGGCATGTTCAAGTAAGACATTTATTTCATCTGTTTAAACTCTTCTCAGAAATTCGAGATGGTGAGAAAGTTCTCTCTGTATAAATAAATCTTAAGGTATTGACAGTGGATAGAAGTTTTCCAAAATTCAGATTTCTCTTTGAAATGACTAAATGCTCCACTTGCAACAAATACTGTTGGGTTTTTTGTTGTTGTTGTTGTTGTTGTTGTTTTTCATTGAAATGACAGATTCATTTAGTTCATTTTCAAGGAAATGTCAAACATCTAAGCATGAATAATCACAGTTTGTCAGTAAAAATGGTGTTCTATGGAAAAGTAGCTAGTTCAGTTTGCAGCTCACAGTCACACATGCTGTTCTTGGAGATACTGTTGCACTTTGGTATGCCTCGGTTCATCAAGAAAATATCAAAATGACATGCATTCAGGGGTCAAGATCTAATAAAATTAATGATGTGTGTGCTTCAGCAAGGGCATTCTTAAGTGAAAATGGCTTTTCTTCTTCCCCTGTGAGCACATAGTGAAGAATACAGCAATTGCTAATGTATCGTGGAGCTGCTGCCTTGGTCTGTGCTAAGACACTAGCAGTTGGGCTGTCATTGCTTTTGCACCATTAGTGCAAATATCAACACAGCAAAAGGCGGGGAATGACATTTTAGGGTTACCGTTAAAATAATTTTGACCTTTCAGACCCTCAAAATATAATCCCAAGGTCCCCAGGAATTGTGCTAGATTACATGGAGTAGGCTAAGGGTGAGGTAAGTGGTGATGGGCCGGACAAGACAAATAGAAGTAAGGAATGGAAAAGGGGTAAACAGATGAGAAGCATCTTAGAGAAAAATTTCACAGAGCTTTGTGGAGTAATATGGGATACAGAATAGTGATTCAAAGAGGACTTCACAATTTTAAGGCTGATTGAGGAACGCATAAGAGACGCTTGATGAATACTTGTTCAGATAAATTAATAGTTGCAGAATGATTTCAGTTACAAAGACAGTAAAATTGAGAAGGGGGGAGCTATGATGAAGTTGGGATGTTTTATTAGAAAAGAAAGAGATACCTCTGAAATTTCTTTTCATTTTCTTGCGGTGGTTACTCTAAAGAAACCCTAATGATAACTTTTTTGTTTTCTGTGGAGAATAGCAATTCTTTAGCAGTATCTTTAGAACTAATAGAAACTGATGAGGGTCAGTACCTTTCTCCAGCTCTGAGGGATTACCAGGATGTGCAAACATGTCCTGTTGAAGAGTCCTACAGGTTTGGAGAGTAATCGATAAAAGGCATCAGTGTGAAACAGTAGAATATGGGCTAGGTATTTTTATTCTGCCATAAACTTTTAGAATGTTTCTTGTTTTATTCTGATTATGATGTATATACATTTTTAAGAAAGAATAATGAGACAGCTGGAAGTCTATTGAGTATAGTCTGGAGGATGTACTTGCTGTCTGTGGCGTTGTTTTCTGGAGTTGTTGGAATGGTTGGCAAAGAATCCTTATTACAAGTGTTTCAGAAGGTAAGAGATGGTGACCTCTTTGCAGTCCGCTGTTGAGAAGTTTGATCCTACTCTTTCCTTCTAGAACCATATCATTTTTATCTTTAGTGGCCCTCAGTATTTATTGAGCATCTATGTTGAGCTTTGTACCATGGCTGATACAGAAAATGTCTTTCCTTTCTTTGGGGAGGTAGCAGACTAATCCTCTGGGGGACAGGTAGGTATGATGTAGGGTGGACTCTCAATCCTCAGTCTGATATTTCAGACTGTCTGGAAGATGGTGCAGTAGTTCAAGAGTGAGTGGTAATAATATGAATTAGACTAATGACAGGGGAAGTTTGGGGTACAGATGGCCTGAAGAGATGGGAAAGCTGAGTGAAGCAAGATACAGAATTAGATTTTGGCCAGATTGATTGAGATAATATATTGAAGTAGAAAGGTGTCACCCCATTACTCTCCTCCCCACCTTGCCCTCCGCCCCCCAGAGTGGTGGACTAGCAGAGTCTATTATATAAAGTTAAGAAAGAAAGTGCACACATGAGGACAAGACTTCTTCAATGATGGGAGCCAAGAGAAGGGACATCTTTTGCCCTGAATTTTCTAAGGAAGAGAAGTTCTTATCCAACTTCCTGCTCACTTTACTATCCAAGGAATTCAGGGAATTCAAGAGTCAGGGTTTTTCAGTCTCCCTTTTGAGGTATGATATGACACTGAATGAATGAACTATGTCTTCCTCTTGAGATATGATATGACATCAAATGAATGAAATATGATATGAAAGACGTGTGCTATAAGTACACATGTATGTGAAAGTTACGGTCTTTAGGAAAAGGTTTGGTATTACAAGTTACTGAATATTTTCTAGTTGAAACAAGTAAGAATAATGGAGTAAATAGAGATAGAATTTACCTACAGTTGTTATCAGAATTTTCTTTTAACATGTGCGCATCATTTTTGGATTTGAGTTTTCCTTTCATTGCCTCAGTAATAGGTACTTATCTTCCACTGTCCCTACACATTCCCCTCCATCCATGTCATTCTTAGGAGGTGACAAAGTTGGTGGAAATAAGGAAGTGTTGGAGGTGCTGAGTGATAGGATACCAGATGGACAATATCATTATAAAAACTTGTTCATCTTTCCCTTCTGCATTCCTTGTACATCTGTCCTCACCCCATCCTCCACCACCCTTTTTCTCTTCAATAAAAACTCAAACCCCAAACCTTCAAAGAGCATTGAGTAGAGACTGTAAAGCCTTTCGTAGAAACAGGCCCCACAGAGTTATGTTTACTTTTTTAGCTGTCATTCAGCTTGAACAGTGATAAGTTAGTCACTGTCATTTTTATTTCATAGTCATTATGTTGACATTTTTCTTTGAGGGGTGTCATGTTTCTGGTTAGTGCTGTGACGTTGATTCACTAACACTGCTGGAGTCTGCTAATCATATCAAATGCTTTGGTTTGGAATGTTGAGATTATTTTTTCTTCAGTAAACTGTGGTTACATGAGGTTTGACAAACTTTTTTTCTTTCAAAAACCAAAATTGAAGGTTTCTGTTAATTACTGGGCAGAGTTGCTATTTTTACAGTAGGTTTGTATTGTTTGTGCTGAGATTTCTTTAGCTGTTTTTATCATGCTGTAATGCAGTATTTGAATTAAAATTTGAAGAATATTTCTATAACATAATGCTGCTTTTATAAGAAGTGATTATATGAAGGGTCTGAAGTTTAAATCAGGATATGTTTTATAAGATTTTTAGACAAAGTATTTTTTAAATATAATTTAACCTATTTTGGTGGGCTTTATAGTGAATTAAAGCCTGAAAAGTAACCTTAATGGGATCTAATATTTTTAGATGTTGTTTGCAGAAATTACTCATTTACCTGATAGGATCAGCTGTGTTGGGGGACAAATTTTTTTGGGGTATCTGACCAAAATTTAAACTCATCATTTAACACTCATAACATTTAAAAAATTATTTAAATTGTTTATTACTTAATTCTTTAATTAAGATTTTTTAAACATAAACTTAATTTTAGAATAGTTGTGGATTTATAAAATGTCACAAAGATAGCATAGAGTTTCTTCGTATTCCTCACCCAGTTTCTCCTTTTGTTAACATCTTACGTTACCATGGTAGGTTCATCACAATTAAGGAACCCACACTGGTACATCACTATTGGAGTTAACAAACTCCACCGTTTATGTGGATTTTACTAGTATTTCCTTAAAGTCTCTTTTTTGTCCCATGGTCCCACCAGTAAGCCACATTGAATTTAATCATGTCTCTTTAAGCAGAATTTTCTGATCTCTGAAAGTTTCACAGACTTCCTGTTTTTGATGACAGTTTTGGGGAGTGCTGACCAGGTATTTTGTAGTGTTTCTCAGTTTAGTTTTGCCTGATGTTTTTCTCATGGTTAGACTATTGAGGATTTGGGGGAGGATGAAATACACATGCTATTAACATGACATCGCTGGTGATGTTGACCTTGATTTCCTGGCTGTGGTAATGTCTTCTGGGTTTCCCCATCATAAAGTTACTATTCTCCACATTTTTATGTTGTGCCCTCTGAAAGCAAATCACTAAACACAACCTCATGCTTAGGGGGTGAAGAGTTAAGCTTCACCTTTTTGAAGGAGGGAGTAGCTATATAAATTGCTTGGAATTCTTTTATATGGATATTTGTATTTTTGACTTTGAATTACTTGATATTTAGTATGGGTTTTGGATATTTATTTTATACTTTGGGTTATAAACCAATACTCAAATTTTTCAAATTGTTTCAGGTTAGAGATCTCCTTTGAGTTGTCTCAGTTTTTCAAATTGAGATCTCCTTTGAGTTGTCTCCTGTATCCTTTTAATATGTCCTCATCATTCCATTTTTAATATTTCTTTACTGTCTGACAATATAAGGTATTTCAGGCTCATCATATATGTTCCTGCCCAAGCTTTATAATCAACCATTTTTCCAAGGATGCCAGGCTCCTTTTATTGGAGAATAGTATACGAAATCAAGATATGGGCTCTGGGTGTGTTTGTTGTTACTGTTGTGTCATTACCTCTAGGCCTTGTCAATAGATGGAGCTAGAAAATACATGTACATATTACTAACCCTTGCATACATACGTGTCTATAATTATTTCTGTACTTATCTATCTGCGTACATTTTAAGCTAAACATGAGTTTATGCCGATGTCTCTGAATCAAATCCAGCACCACATGGTTCATTTTAGTCTTCTCCCACTGTCCATCTGCAGCCAGCCTCTTTCTCCAGCTGCGGGAAACCTGGCTTCCACTCTCTGCCCCCATCTATTATGTATGTATTCAGCCTCATTGTACTTGTACAGCTTTTTAGGAATTGTCACAATTCTATTTTACAAGTGTTTGATCCAAACTGCTCTTTAACTTGATTGTTTACCTCTTTGAATTAATAATTAACACTATGTGCTAATAATTATTCTGTGAACTTCTACATGTAATAACCAGTTTTAGTCTTAATCCATGCTATGATGCAGGAACTTTCTCTGTTTTACGGGTGAGAACAGAAGGGCACAGAGAGCTTTATCGATTTGCCCAAGGGTGCCCAGATAGGAAACGGCAGAGCAGCAGTTGAAGCCAGTGTGCCTGCCCGTGGAGTCCACATTTGGTCACACTGCCAAAAGTAGGTGTGTGGAAACATGGAGCTAAACATCTGTCATGTTGGTTTCTAATTTTTAAAAAAGTATTACTTTCTTGCCAAGGAAGGAGGGTCGGAAGTGATTCAGTGATACCAGAAAAATCCCCAAAGTATCCCCCTGGATGTGAGAGGGGATAGTGGTTAGAAAAGAGTAAATTTCCTTAAAAAGGCAAACATGCAGAAATGGAACTATATACTTACTAAAGGAGAGGTTTGTCGTCTTCTGGTTAGTTGGGGAGATTGTGCTTGTAAGAAAAGTAGTTTATGCTTTTGCAAATGTTCTGGAATAAAACATGGACAGCTTTTTTTTTTCCCCTCTTAAACCATCCCTCCGTATTTGCCAGGTTATTTTTTCCTTCTGGTAGAAGCATGTGGTTCTCACCCCCTTCACATATGTCTCTTGCACAGAAGAGAAAGGACTGGGTCAGAATTTCAGTTAGCAAAGGCATTTAGCTGGCAGCTGATCAAGTCAAAAACTAAATCAGTTGAAGGATTTCTTTATTAACATGCAGAAACGTCTACCTGTAATCTAATCTGTTTCACAAGAGGCTTTTTAGCATTTTAGCATTTGATTTCATTGGTCAACGTACATAGAAAAGCTTAGTTATTCCGGAACTTTGTTTTCAAACACTGCCTCGTTCCCCACTCCTCCACTCCGGTATCTGTCTTAAATTTTTTAACAGCTTTATTGAGATATAATTCAAATACCATATACTTCACCCCTTTAGAATGCAATTCAATGAGTCGTACAATCAGTCTGACATAAATTTGAGGCTTAAAATCAAAGACAAGATAGTGCTAGATGGAATCTATTCATCCAAATGTTGATTTATAATTCTGTTTTATATTAACTGCTGTTATTGGAAACTACAGGTGCCTATTATTGCTTAACATTAACTTATAAGGATTGGAGAGACAAAAAAACCACTTGAAACAATCAGAGTGTGGTTTGTATGTTTAGACCTCAGTGAAATAATGCACACCACTGCCTTATTTTTACCATGATTCCATTTTCTTTTCTCCTCTTTAACTGGCTATTCCTTTGCTCCCACTCAGTTTTAAAGGCATTTAACTCCCATAAAACTGTTTCAACTAATTTTAAAGGCATTTAACTCCCATAAAACTGTTTCAACTAAGTCATAATTAAGCTGAAGCAAGATTGTATTTATTACTTTTCTAGCAATACATGCAAAGGGGAAAAAAGATCTTTTTGTGTGTGCTGACAATTTTGATTTCTTTAGTTGTAGAGCATGTTAAATTTCTCCTGTTGCTTAAGCAAAGTCAGGTTAGCTTACATAGAAAACCTGAAGAAAACTTTAATCATCAATTTTGATGCCTGTTCAGTTTGTTTACATGCTTTTAAAACGATGGCCATACATTTGGAACTTCTTGAGAACCATAACTTTTAAAAAGCACTTCAATTCCTAGAAGGAATTTACAAGTACAAGTTGTAATTTCACTGAAAACAAAATCTGGTTGTGAACCATGCATACCCAAGTTGCACCTGGCTCATAGAATTGCATATAGCCTCTTGAAATTCTTAGTTGTTCCAAAATTGTTGGTGACAGTTATGATTCTCTGTAAGTTTGGTGGATTAATTTTGGGTAAATGAATTACCACTTATATAATGAATTATTTAGGTAATATTTGCTTTTCATACAAATTCAAAGTAATACATTGGTACATACTTTTAAAAGAATTGAGGCACAATAGGTGGGGTAGGAAATATCAATCTGTAAGCAAGGGAAAGTGGGATATTGGGTCAATTTCTCAAAAAACTTTACTGAAACATTTTCTTTTCCTTTTCTTAGTCTTTACCTGAGAATATGTTTATTGATTTTAAAGAGAGCGGAAGGGAGGCGGGGAGAGAGAAACAGAGACAGAGACAGACAGAGAGAGAGAAACAGAAACGCTGATCAGTTGCCTGCTGTACGCACCCCCATCAGGGATGGAACCTGCAACCTAGGTATGTGCCCTGACTGGGAATTCAACCCACAGCGTTTTGGTGCATGAGATGATGCTCCACCCAACGGATCCACCTGACCAGAACTGAAACATTTTTTAAAGAGCATTTATTTTTCTGGAAAATTTGCTTAATACTATTATAATTTGAGTTGCTGTGTGTTTCTTATTTCCCCCAGAATGGTATTAAAAACTATTTAAAAGAAGACTTTCATGTAAAAAATCTAAAATTCCCCCACACTAGGATTTGGCAGGAGATACTAACTTTTAGGTTAAGAGCAGGACTTTGCTTTTTTTCTCTGCGCCTAGGGAGCATTGATCTTTGGAGAAGATTGGAGCCTCTCTTTGCTTCTCATGTTTGTTTTCAATAGAGAGTTTGGTGGGTATGTTTCTGGTTCCCAGGCTTGGCTATTTCTTTCTAGATGTTCGTGGTACAAGTGTCAAGACTGAGAGAAACAAAATCATAAGCAGACTATTTTAATGATTACACTGACAATAACATTTAGCCAGCAGATATGCTTTGAGCTACTCTTCCTTTATGGTCACCTTGAGAAAGTGTAACAAAAATCTGTGAATTCCTGTGTGTGCTGTTACCCCCATGAGTGGCAGAGTGATCCAAAACTAAGCTTTGCTGAGCTCCTTAATCAGATCCTAGGTGTCTTGCACTCCAAGAATCCTCCAAGTAGCTCTGAGAAAGACAACTGTGAACAGACTTCTTTATCTGGTGACATAGTATGCCTACCTCTACCTGGTCTTGCCTTCACTATGACTTTTTCTGATTGTGTTCTTGTCCGTTTTGTCCCTGTTCCTGGAATGTGCACCTCCACCATGTTGGTTGTTCCTGGTGTAGCACATGGATTCTCACAGTTAATCCTAGTCTTTGTTAGTGACTGGCTGTGACCTGGTTTTGACTGTCAATCATTGATTTCATATATTTTGTGATTGTGCTTGTTTTCACCTGTGCCAGACCACTGACTCCGTATACAGCTCCTTTGCCAGGCTGTACTGACCTGGTCGCCACCCTCACGGCCAGAGGATAATGGCCAGGAGAACCTTGGTTCTGATCCTACCACTCCCGTTAGATGAGTGACTGGTTCAGTAATTTAACCACTCAGGGCTGCAGTTTTTCCTCTCTTGCTAAGTCCTCTTTAAATATCATTTTCATTATGTTAACATTTGTCTCTTGAAAACAAATTCTGTTTTTCTTTGCACACTTGTGTTTTTGTTCCAAAATCATATATTGAGATTCTTGGTTGTTAAAATTAAATGACTATAATGGTTTTAAGTAGAGTATGTTATATTAATGTGTGGGCACCCAACCAAAATTTATATAGATACAGAGCTTTACAAAACATATTCTGAGATTTTTTTCAACATTACCAGTTGCTTTGTCATGATTCTATTCCTAGTTTTCTAAAACTGTGAAATTCTAAGTTACTGAAGTGGGTGCAGGTTATTGCATCAGCACAGAGATCTCTGAATTCTTGATTCTGGCCAACTGTTGGTGGTACATCCTGACAATCCATCTAGCATTTTTCTGCCTCTTGTACTTACTTAATTCAGTGGCCTGTTCCTGAGCTAGAAATCTGCTTTCTTGTTATAAGACAGATTAGCAGCCCTCCTGCACTAATCTGGGTTAGATATTTCTCTAATGAAATCAGAAAAATTTAAAGAATATTGAAAAAGAGAATGTTGTACATAAACATACATAGCATTTTGTTTCTGCTTTTTTGAGAGAAGTTTTTCAAAATACTTTTAGTAGTATATTTCTGCTATTTTTAGTGCATTGTTGTAATTAACACTTAGAAACTGTGTGCTTAAGCACTTCTGACCTTCTTAAAGCAACTTTGTCCCTGAACCACTCTGTCCTTATCTTAGTGACTGTGAATTATACTTTTGTCTTTACATTTATTATAATACTACATAAATAGATGTATATACAGACTAACAAAACCAGTGATTGCATGTAGAATCTGGATAATTATTTTTAGTCTGTTTCTGCCCACAATGTTAAGTTATTGTGTCATCTTTGGTTTTTAACTGAGTTTATTTCAGTATCTACTATGTTTTATTTATTTATTCTGATTTCTTCTTTCTCTGCACACTAAATTTTTTCTGAAGAAATTCACAAAGGGTAAGTGTTTATACCAAAGCAGCTAATCTGGTTTCAAATGGATCTTTATTGAGGTTCAAAGATACTACTCATTTTTAACTACCTCTCATATTCCCATACAGTACCTATTTTCAGGCCTTCAGTTTTATTTACTGAAGATGGCATTTGGTTTTAAAAAACGTAAATTCAATTAATCACACATGTATCGAGCACTTATTATATATAGAGCACTGCTCTACCTGACCCTGGGTATGAAAATATAAATAAGATAGTCCAGGAGCTTACAGCCTCAACAGGGCAGACAGACATATGAACAAGCATCACAGAGCAATTTATTTTAGCATTATATTTTAAGGTTTGTGATGTAGTACTCATCTGTAGTATGAGTACAGATTCTGAGTATGCCAAGAAAAGTTACAATGTGGAAATTACCTTTAAGGTTTTTTTTTTTCTTTTTACAAGATGCTTTATGGAGATGTAATGGATACAAGGTAAACTGTGTATATTTAAATTTTATGGTTTAATAATGTTGTCATATTAATGATTTGCTTTAAATATATCCTATTTGTTTTCTGTTTTTCCCATCTGTTCTTTGTTTTCTTTCTCCTCTTTTTCTACATTCTTCTGAATTGACTATTTTTTATGATTTCATTTTATGTCATGCATTGGTTTATTAGCTGTGCCTCTCTTATATTTTTAGTGGTTGCTTTAGAACTTTAATTTATCTGTCAACTTTCGATTGATTTTATAACACTTTGTATGTAGCATAAGGACCTAACAACAGCAGAGTTGCATTTATCCCCCTCTGTCCTTTGTGCCATTGTTGTCAGATACAGATGGGACAAAAGTAGGTTTACAGTTCTTATGGAAAATAATGCAATAATTATTTGATAACCCTAGAATCAACTCTGTTTTGCATGCTCACAACTGTAAGCCTACTTTTGCCCCACGCTGCATTTTACTTGTACAGTAAGCCTCACAATATATCGTTACTGTTTTTGTTTTAATCATTTATCTTTTAAAGAGATTTGAAAATTAAGGAATCTTTTATATTTATTATTTCTGATACCCTTAAGTCCTTCGTGACAATACATGTTTTTGTCAAGTATCATTTCTTATGTTTGAAGGATTTCCTCTGTTGTGAAGTTTGATGGTGGTGAGCTTTTTCTGAGCTTTCGTATGTCTAACAAAGTATTTTGCCTTCATTTTTGAAAGATTTTTTTGGTGTATAATTCAAGGTTGACTCTTTCTTTTGCTATGGTAATTTAAGATGTTGCCTCACTATATCTAGTTTGCATTGCTTTTAATCAGAAGTCTTTTATTCTTATCTTTATTTCTCTGTACTAATATGTGGGGTTTTTTTTTTTCCTTGCTTTTAATGGTTTTCCCTTTATAACTGTTTTCAAACATTTGATGATGATGTGCCTTAATGTTTTCTGCATGTTTCGTGTCTGGGAGATCATCAAGGTTTCTTTTACTTGTGGGTTTATAATTTTCATGAAATTTGTAAAAATTCTGACCATTACTAAAAACTTTTTTTTTTAAGATTTTGTTTATTTACTTTTAGAGAGAGAGGAAGGGAAGGAGAAAGCAAGGGAGAGAATCATCAATGTGTGGTTGCCTTTCGCATGCCTCCCACTGGGGACCTGGCCGTCAACCCAGGCATGTGCCCTGACTGGGAATCGAACCAATAACCCTTTGGTGCACAGGCCCATGCTCAATCCACTGAGCTACACCAGCCAGGGCTCAAAACTTTTTGTTTACCTGTTTATTAGGCCATTTGAAGTTGTTCCACAGCCAACTGACACTATTTCATTTTGCATAGTTTAGATTGGCTATTTTTTAAATTTACTAATCTTTTTATCTGTGGTGTTTAATCTGCTGTTATCCTATCTAGTGTATTTTTTTAACTCAGTTACTTTAGTTTTCATCTATTAATATATGGGGTTTTTTTTAATATTCCATGTTTCTATTTGCTCAATCTCTACTTTCATGAACATACAGAATGTACTTAAAATATTTTATTTTATTGCCCTAATAAAATAATGTATTGTTTAATGTCCTTGTGTACTAATCCTATTTTTGGATTTTTTAAAATAAAGATTTTATTACTTTTTAGTGAGGGTTGAAGGGAGGGAGAAAAAGGGGGAGAAACATCCATGGTTGCCTCTTGTACATCCTCAACCGGGCACCTGGCCCGCAACACAAGCATGTGCCCTTACTGGGACAACCTTTTGGTTTGCAGAAGTACGTCCAACCCACTGAGCCATACCAGTCAGGGCTCACTAATACTAATGTATTCTTGGGCTTTGTTCTGTGGTACTGTGAAGTTATGTTGGAAACAGACCCTTTTGAGGTTTGTTTTTAAACTTAGGTGGAAACAGAACAGCCTGTATTTTAGGGCTGATTTTCCCCAAGACTGAGACAGTATCCTGAGTACTCTTGCCAATTGCCTCTTAAATTATTAGTAGGTTTTCTACTCTAAGTGGTGGGAATAAGAACTATGCCTCGTTCTTAATGAGATTTGGGAATTATTCTCTCTCCTCCTTTCTAGTAGTTCTGCTTTAAATCTTAGGTATTTCTCACACACTTGCAGGGATCAATACTGATCTGAAAATTTGAGATGAAAATGGGCTGCCTACAGATTTCTAAAGGTCTCTTTCTGTGTAGTTCTCTCCTTCCTGGTACTCTTTGTTTTATGAATTCTAGCTGCCTTGGTTTCCCCATGTTCCAGCTTTCTCTCCTCAACTCAGGGAGACCATCAGATTCCATGTGGGTTCCCCTCCCCGCACTGAGGCCTGGAAATTATCCTTGGGCTGGAAGCTGGAACAGTTGTAGAGCCCTGTAGGGTTTTGCCTTTCTGTTTTCCGGAATCACTGTAGTGTACTACTGGGTGTTGTATCTAAAGACAACTGTTCAATATATTGTTTATTTTTTTAAGTTTTTCAGGGTAAGGATAAAACTGGTCCTTGTCACTCTGTCTTGGCCAGGTGCCATACTTTTGAAAGCTAAAAACCACTGTATTTACTCATTAGTTAAAGGGAAAATTACAGTGAAAATTGCACAATATTTATACAAATGAAAAATTATTAAAAGTATGTATACAGATAAAGCAGGACTTGCAGTCATAATATACAGTTGTAAATTCATTTATTAAAAAACAAGAAAGAACAAAAAATATAATGATTAAGCACTTAACTCTTCTCCCCCAGAAATTAGAAAAAGAACAGAGTAAACCCATAAACACTAGAAGAAATGTAAATAATAAGGAGGGGCAGAAATTAAAGAAGAAAAAGAGCTGTTCAATAAAACCTGAAGCTGGATATTGAAAAGATGTAAAAAAGAAAAACTTCTGCCCTGGCTGGTATGACTCAGTGGATTGAGTGCTGGCCTTCTACCCAAAAGGTCGCCAGTTCAATTCCCAGTCAGGGAACATGCTTGGGTTGCAGGCCAGTTGGAAGAGTGCAAAAGGCAACCATGTATCTTTAGCACATTGCTATTTCTTTCTCTCCCTCTCTTTCTCCCTCCCTTCCCCTCTCTCTAAAAAGAGGGAATGAATAATCCTTAAAAAAGAAAAAACCTACAAGATCACACAAGAAATAAAAGCAAAGGCATAAGTAATATTTATTATTATTAGGAACAAAAAGCAGATATATAGCACATGTTTAAAAACTCTTTAAGGAAATATTGTGAACAACTTGTGCTAATAAAAGCTAAGGCCTAGATGTGTGGATTGTAAAAGTCAAGACAGACTGGAGGAGTCTGTTTGGTATTTCAGAGGAGAGATGGTGGCTGAACCCTGAGGCACCAGGAGTAGAAACAGAAGTAAAAAGATCCAATAAAACATAATTCTGTGACTGGGGAGGTGGAGCATGGCAGGGAAGGATTGAGGCCTGGGTGTATAGGGTTCTGCTTGGATAGTGAATGGTGTTGTGCAGTGGCGTTATACCAGGGGAATAGCAGGGTTTGGAGGGGAAGGGCTAATTCTGGGGTATATGGGGGACAAGTGGCATTGTCTAGTTGGTTAAACGGGTCTGGAACTTAAAAGAGAGGCCTTGGTAAATTGTCTGCGTATGTTGCCACAGGAATGGGTCCTTGTTTTTAAACTCATCAACTTGTTTTTCTTTTTCATGAGCATGCCTTTAAAAGTTGCCAGAAATATAAAATACCTTTTTTTAATCAGTTTCAACCCTCCCCCATATAAATATTATTTACCCAGCTAGATCTTAGATATGAGAACAAAGATCCCACTTAGAGCAGTCTCTTGTAATAAACACTAAAATGTATGCTTGTAACAGGAGCCGTTAACTTTTTGGCACAGTTTGTATGTAAGTGCTCAGATTTCTCTGAGTGATATGGCTGTGACTTAGATTCTGTTTCTCTAGAAGTCATTGCCAGGCTTGCTTAACCTGGCTCCTGGGCAGCCTTTACTAGAATATAGCCATTTTGTCTTACCTTTTACTTAACTAATGAAGTCCTAAAAATACTTTAAAAACAGGCCACTTCCACCTATTGGTGAGGTGCAGAAGGTAGACTTTCTTTCTCTTCTCCCTCTTCCTAAACAGAACACTCAGCCACCCCAAAGACAGAAGCGAGATAGCCTTTCTTTGTTTTATCAGGAAGAAGAGAATATAGCAGATAGATATTGGAAGTGGACTTTGCTCATGTGCATTCATTCCTTGACTGGATTGAAGGTTGTTGTTTACTTCCTCCACCTGGCCAGTTTTAGCATAATCTCAGCCTGACCTGTGTTGAACTGGCTATTACTAAAACCTTTATTATCTACATTGTCAAAAGTATTTACTGCCTGTCACAAGTGTTGCCAATTTTTTATTGACATATAAAATGCCACTATATCTTGAACAAGGTGAACAGTGTGCTTTTTGCTGCATAGTACAACATGAATTTTCAAAGTTCAAGGCATTCTGACAGGTATGAGGTGATACCTCATTGTGGTTTTAATTTTCATTTCTCTATTTTTCATATATTTTATTGATTATGCTATTACAGTTGTCCCCATTTCCCCCCCATTTATTCCCCTCCTAGGCAGCCCTGCATCTCCCTTCCCACCCTTATTCCCCCCCTTAGTTCATGTCCATGGGTCATACATATAAGTTCTTTGGCTTCTCCATTTCCCATACTATTCTTAACTTCCCCCTGTCTATTTTGTACCTACCATTTATGTTTCTTATTCCCTGTACCTTTCTCCCCATTCTCACCCCTCCCCCTCCCCACTGATAATGCTCTGTGTGATCTTTATTTCTGTGAATCTGTTCCTTTTGTAGTTGCTTGCTTAGTTCATTTTTGTTTTTTGTTTTCATTTATTTAGGTTCGGTTTTTGACAGTTTCGAGTTTGTCATCATTTTACTGTTTGTAGTTTTGATCATCTTCTTCTTAGATAAGTCCCTTTAACATTTCATGTAATAAGGGCTTGGTGATGATGAACTTCTTTAACTTGACTTTATCTGGGAAGCATTTTATCTGCCCTTCCATTCTAAATGATAGCTTTGCTGGATAGACTAATCTAGGTTGCAGGTCCTTGCCTTTTTTTTTTTTTTTTTTAAACTTTGAATACTTCTTTTCAGCCCCTTCTTGCCTGTAAGTTTTCTTTTGAGAAATCAGCTGAGAGTCGTATGGGAACTCCTTTGTAGGTAACTGTCTCCTTTTCCCTGGTTGCTTTTAAGATTCTCTCCTTATCTTTAATCTTGGATGATGTATTTATGATGTACCTTGGTGTGTGCTTCCTTGAGTCCAACTTTTTTGGGACTCTGAGCTTCCTGGACTTCCTGGAAGTCTGTTTGCTTTGCCAGATTAGGGAAGTTCTCCTTTATTGTGTTTTTAAATAAGTTTTCAATTTCTTGGTCTTCCTTTTCTCCTTCTGGCACCCTTATGATTAAGATGTTGGAACATTTAAAGTTGTCCCATAGGTTCCTAAGCCTCTTCTCATTTTTTTGAATTCTTGTTTCTTCGTTCTGTTTCAGTTGAATGTTTATTTCTTTCTTCTGCTCCAAACTGTTGATTTGAGTCTGGTTTCCTTCCCATCACTGTTGGTTCCCTGTACATTTTCCTTTATTTCACTTTGCATAGCCTTTACTTTTTCCTCTATTGCAACCACACTGAACCATTTGTGTGAGCATCCTGATTACCAGTGTTTTGAATTGTACAACTGATAGGTTGGCTATCTCTTCATCACTTTGTTCTATTTTTGGAGTTTTGATCTGTTCTTTCATTTGGACCATATTTCTTTGTCTCAATGCACCTGTTACATTTTTAAGGGGTGGAGCCTTAGGTATTTGCCAGGGCAGGGCAACCCAGGTCACTGCATTTGGCGCTATCTGTGTGGGAGGGGTCCAAGAGGGAACAATGCTGCTTGCTTGGCTCTCAGCTGGCTTTCAGTCACTTCTCCTGCTACCCACAAGCAAATCGGGCCCTTCTGGTATTGATTCCCTTCTGGTTGGTGGGTATGTGTACATTCTAGGACTCTGTGGGCCTCTCCAACAAACTCTCCTATGAGGCTGGGAGTTTCTCCCACTGCCACAACCCTCATTGGTTTTTACAGCCAGAGGTTTTGAGCTTAATTTCCCGGCACTGGAACCCTGGGTTGTACAGTCTGTCTTGCTCCCCAGTTATTCCTCCAGGTTTATCTCCATGCAAATGTGGGACCACCCACTCTGCCAGCTGCCTACTTGCTACAAGTCGTTTCTACCCAGGCTGCCCATCTCCACCCCTCCTACTGGTCTGGATGAATATTTCTTTCTTTAATTCCTTGGTTGTCAGACTTTCAGACAGTTCAGTTTTCTGGACTTTCTGGTTATTTTTTGTTTTTAAATTTGTCGTCCTTCATTTGGTTTTGCAAAGAGGCAAAGTGTATCTGCCTACACCTTGGCCAGAAGTCCAAGTTTATAGTTTATATGAAATTCTTGAAAAGACAAATCTATTGGCAAAGAACAAAACAGTGATTGTTAGGGGTTGGGGTAAAGGAAGAATATAACTTTCAAGGGTATTTTGTGGTGGTGGGACCTCTCTGTTTCTAGATGCTGGTGATGGTGTTTACACAAATCTCTACATGTGTTCTAACAACCAGAACTGTATTTTCAAAAGTTGATTTTTCCTCCTAGTTATAACTAAATAAATTCTGGGGATGTAATGTACGACATGATGTCTATAGTGAACAATATTGTAGTGTATGTATATTGAAAGATACTAAGAGAGTAAATCTTAAATTCTCATCATAAGAAAAAAAGTTGTAATTATGTATCATGGGGCATATGTTAACTAAATTTATTATTGTGATCATTTTGTTATATATACATATATAAAATCATTATGTCATACACAAAAAACTGATCCAGGGTTAGATGCTAATGATACTTTAATTTAAAAAATGGAAATTTCCAAATTCAAATAACTTATTTCATACGTAAATTATTTAAATAAAATTCAGTTCTTTAGTTATACTGGCCACATTTCAGTGGATCAATAGCTACATGTGATACAGGGCTACTGTATTGGACACTGCAGATATGGACCATTTCCAGCAATGCAGAAAGTTTTATTGGATGGTGCCATTCTATAGCAGGGATTCAGTTTTTTTAGTAGAGGACCAGGTAGTAAATATTGGAGCCTTTGTTGGCCATTTGGTCTCTATCTCAGTCAGCTACTCGGTTCTACTGTTGTATTGTTAAAAGCAGCCATAGACATTAATACTTAAACTAATGAACATGGCTGTGTTCCATATAAACTTTATTTATTAAAAATGCATGTTTGCTGACCCATATTATTGAGAATCTGATAGGTATATTTTTCTTTTTCACATCAGCTCAGAGTTTCTTGCTAGAGTGATCTTATAATTTATCATTACGATTACCAAATTAAATAAAATTTTAATTGTAATTTTGAGAATGAAAGTGGCCACTATTAACCTGCTTGGACAATAGGCCTGGACTGGGACTATCTTGGGCAAATCAGGGATGTGTGTCACCCTGGCTGTGTTAGTCTTCCTATAAGTTGGTTGCCCTTGTGGTAGGCTCATACCTATTCCAAGTAACTGCAGAAAAGCAAATAAAACGATTTCTTTAGCAGTGGCTCTGGGTTAGCCATTTTCCTCTGAAAGGGAGTATTTATATGGGAGGTACCCTGAAGTTTGGCATGCCCAGTACACTCAAAATAGCATGTTTTCTGTCCCTGTGCCTTTGCTCATGCTTTTATTTCTATGCCCTTTTTCCCATCCCTCTTACGTGTTTTTTCTAACCCAGGCCATTTTTCAAACCTCTGCTTAAATGGTATCTCCTTCATAAAACCATCCCTGTAACACCCCTTTCAGACTTAGAAATTGGTATTTATGCTTCAGAAAATTCAAAAGGCTTAGTGCCTTAAGACCAGGTCCCAAAACCTGGCTGAACATCAGAAGTACCTTGGTAGCCTTAAAGGCAGATTCCTGGGTCCCACCATAAATCTGTTGATTCAAAATCAGTGGCCGTGTTTTGTTTTTGAACTTCTCATGTGATTATTCTGTAATCAGCCAGCTGGTTTCTATTATGGAATCTGGTAATTTAGACTTAAATTATTTGATATAAACATTGACTTTTAGAATTAGAACCTTGGAAATAGTCTCTTACTTTCTATTTTGTAAATTTTACTTTCTTTTCAAACCGGAAGGAGGGAGTTGGAGAGAAGATGCAAGGGAAATTACTTGTTCAGATCCCATTACTTGTTATTGGCAGAGCTAGAAATAAACCTTGCTTTTCTTCACTCCCATTTTAGAAACTTTCTTTATATTCATGTTGGACAACCCTTTCTAAAGATTAAGTTTTGAATACCCAGAGGTGCCTGGTAATAGTAGATAATCAGGTTTTTCTTCTTATTGATAATGACTGTACCACGCTTTTTTGTGTTTTGTCTTTGCTTCTTGATCATTCCAGCTCTCGCTCCAGGACTACCTGTCTGATAGTTAGAGATGATGTGGCAGTCCGCATGAAGTCATCTCAGAAAAATTCTTTTCTGAACTAGTTTTAATATGAATGGTTTCTAAAAGCTAACTGAACCAAACTGAATTCTGGGACAGCTTTGAACCGTAGTAGTTTTCCAGAGCCCCTCTAAACTGAGATCCATTCTAGATCTGCAGGATTTTGCTCACCAGGCCCCACACCCATTTGAGAAAGATTACCCAGGATTGTGGGAGTATGTGGGGGAGGGGTGACTAAGCCAGAATAGGGGTTAGGGAGAAGCTTGTGGAAAGTGATAATAACTTAAGTTGACAGCTTTTAAAGATGTCTAGGAGTTAGGCCAAGGGAGGGAGTTGGGGCAAGGGAGGGAGTTGGCTACCGAGTATGCCAAAGTGCAAAAGTGTGGAAAGCATTGGAGAGTGGCAAGTTGTTTAGTTTGGCTGAAGCATAAAGTGCAAATTAGGGAATGACTGGAAGGATAGACAGGGGCTAAATAGAATAAGGTTTTGTAGTAAAAATGTTGTACTTCACAATTCCATATCCACATGCAAAAGAATGAAATTGTAGCCCTACCTGACACCACAGAAAAATTCACTCAAGATGGGTCATAGGTTTATATGGAAGAGCGAAAACTATAAAACTCAGAGGAAAACGTAGGAAAAAAAATCACTGTGACCTTGGATTAGGAAATGGTTTCTTTGCTGCAATATCAAAAGCACAAGCAACAAAATAATAGGTAAGTTGGACTTTATCAAAATTTAAAAAAATTGTTTCAAAGGACACAATCAAGAAAATGAAGACCACCCACAGAATGAGATTAAATATTTGCAAATCATGCAACTGGTAGGAGATATATCAAGATCTATAAAGAATTCTTTAAAATACAACAATGAAAAGACAAACAATGCAATTTAAAATAGGCAAAGACTTGAATAGCCATTTCTTCAAAGGAGATATCCAAATGGGCAATAAGGTATGATGAAAAGATGCTCATCATCATTAGTCATTGGTGAATTGCAAGTTAAACCACAATGAGATACCACTTCTCACCCACTAGGATAGCTAAAATAAAAATGACAGAAATAGCAAATACTAGCAAGGATGCGGAGAAATTGAAACCCTCATACATTGCCGGTGACAACATAAAGTGGTGCAGCCATTTGGGAAAACAGTTCAACAGTTCATCCAAAAGCAAAACGTAGAGTCAGCATATGATTCAGCAATTCCACTCTTAGGTCTGTACCCTAGAGAATTGAAAACATGGGTCCACACAAAAATTTATACACTAATATTCATAGAAGCATTGTTTGTATAGCCAAAAAGTGGGAACATCTCAGATATCCTTCAACTGATAGAGGAATAAACAGAATGTAATATTTCCATACAATAAAATATTATTTGGCAACAAAAGGAATAAAGTAGTGAAACATGGTACAATATGAGTGACCCTGAAAATGTTATGCTCCGTGAAAGGACCACATTTTGTATGATCCTATTTATATGAAATATCCAGAATAGTCAAATCTGCAGAGACAGCAAGTACACCAGTAGTCGTCAGGGACTAAGAGGGGGAGGAATAGGGAATGGCTGCTTAATAGGTCTGGGGTTTCTTTTTGGGGTGATGAAAACATTCCAAACTTACATAGTAATGATGGTTACATAACTAAATATTCTAAAAGCCACTAGATTGTACATATTAAAAGAGTAGACTTTATGGTATTTAAATTATATTCCAAGTGCTATATTTAGTGAAAAATTTAAATTCTCTGACAGGGAATATGAAGTTTTGTGTTTAAAGCATTGGTATGTGTCCCTGAAGAGTTTTAAAATCAAGAGCTTAATCTGTGCATCACTTGGAGGGCATGTGAAGAGTGGTGGTCAGATCAGCAACATGGCAGAAGACATCTAGACCCTTATTTATCTTCAGCTTTCTGCCCTGAGCAAGTCTGAGAACTTCCCATTACTGATACTCAATTAAGAATTTTTAACTCTCTACATGATAATATTTTACAATATTTACCTTGTTCATGCCCCCCCCCCCAATAAACTGCTCTAGGTGATTAAAAAAGAATAGCGGTTACAGGGTATTAGAGATAATATTTTTAAATTAATCTCAGTTTGTCACCTTGACCATTGTAAATTTAGAGACAGATAACTATTATTTATTTTACCCAGAAGACTAAGGTTTTGGATGACTCATATGCTTTAAAGACCTTTTATTAATGAGCATGAATTTTGATTTGTAAAAGCTTAAATTTATTCAATAAGCATTTAAAATTTTTTTTCCCTTTTTGTGAATTATCTTAATTCTGTCAAGTTACACATTAGGAAATACTTCATAAGGCAGAAATAGCATAATCATTTTAGCTGTCTTGTTTTATTGACTCTAGAGAACCATAATTTTACAGCTGTTACACCTTTAGAAAATTCTGGCCTGATTTAATTTTGAAAAATTGTATTCGGAAGTAGCCATGTTGGACAGACACTGTTGTCAATAGAGAGTGTGCCCTCTTGTGGTTAATTGTAACAAAATTTCATCCATAAAAATCTAGCTTTCTGGGGGTTCACATTTTCTTAGCTGTTTCATAATGAAATCACTCATACTCTCAATTTCTTTTTAATGAACAAAACAAAACCATGGCAGGATTTTAAAATGGAGAATTAAGAATTGGAGAGAGTAGTTACTTGCCTTGTTTTATGTGGATAAGTGCTGAAAAAAATGTGGGTTGAAGGATGGAATATCAGTATGAAGGAGACTAACAGAAAAAATACTGAAGTGTGAGAAAAGGCAAGTAGTTTTTATAGCATTTGAGAAGATTCATCACTAACATTATGTGATACACCTGAATATTTTACAGGTACGCTCTACTTCCTATACAAAATGCTTCCAGAATGGTGTTATTCTGATTTTATTTTTATTTCATTGTGTGTGTGTGTGTGTGTGTGTGTGTGTGTGTTTTCTCATCATAGGAAAGGGAATAAATACTTAATCTAGCACTATTTGAAATGTCTGTTGCGTTTAATGGAAATTAAATTTAGTTTAAAATAACTGTTCAAATCTGTTTTATACTGCCTGTCATTAGTTGGTATCATAAGTGTTTATTAGTAATGGGTATTTTTTTTCTGAAGGAAAGAACTTTCCCTGCAAATCTTGTTTTAATTTTTAAAATGTTTGTATAGGGGGATCTTTTAATACCTTTGTTTTTGTTTTTAGTTAAAAGGTTAAATTTCACATATCAGCAATGGCTACGTCTTCATATTGGCCTACCTTTCTAGACCCTTGACTGATACTTTTAATGCCTCAGTATTCATAGAAGAGTTCCACTGTTAGTGCTGTTACCATCCCTTGTGGGTGATTCACTGATCATCACCACTTCATTAGTAAGAGTGTTGCAACTAAGAATAATTCCGGTCACATGAATGCACCTTCCTATGATCAAGGAATCGCACATATTGGCCTTTATTGTTTGGCATAAAATGTATTACATTTTAGTTAATAGTCCAAATATAAGTTATAACAGTTTAAAATAGAAGTTCTGATTCCGTTATAAAACAGTTTAAGTTAACAAAGAATTACCGCTATTTTTATATAAATTGAAAAGACAGTTTCTGTCATTTATAATTTATAAAATGATTTTTAATATGTGGCTTATAAAAATATATTTGGTTTGTATTGAGCTCACTGATTTGTTACCATCGGTTTTTGTTTTAACAGATACATGAGGGCTGTTTTCATGGATATATAATTGTGTTAACTTTTCATATTCTAAGGTTTTTAAATGAACACAATTAAGAATGTTAATAAATTCAAAAACTTAACCAGACTGAATGAATGGCAATAGAGTATAATGCTTTAAAGCTTAGACTCTGGCCCTGGCTGGTGTAGCTCAGTAGATTGAGTGCGGGCTGTGAACCAAAGGGTTGCTGATTCAATTCCCAGTCAGGGCACAAGCCTGGGTTGCAGGCCAGGGCCCCAAGAGGGGACATGCAAGAGGCAACCACACATTGATGTTTCTCTCCTGCCCCTTTTCCTAAAAATAAGTAAACAAAATCTTAAAACTAAATAAATAAATAAACAAACAGAGCTCCGACTCTGGACTCAGGCTGCCTGGGTGGGAATCCCAGCACTGTCACTGACCAGCGGTATGGCCTTGGAGGGTTCTTTAACTTTTCCGTGCTTCTGTTTTCCCAGCTGCATCATGGGAATAATGTTAGTATCTACTTCATAAGATTGTTTTGAGGATTAAATGAATTAATGTAAAAGAACTTAGAATAGTGCCTGGCACATAACAAGGCGTATATGTATATTAGTTGTTACCGATATTATTAAATTTATAGTTAAATTAATAATGGAATTCATTGTAAAGAGCATAGTGTTTGTTTTGTAAATATAAATCAGTTTTGCAGTTCTTTAAAAAATATTTCATATAACTGAACATAAACAGCTAATGACATTTTATGAAGTTTTTGATGAAAGCTTTTTTCACAATTATCTTTTCTTTTTTTTTAGGCACGGAATGTTAACACTGGTGAATTGACAGCAATTAAAGTAATAAAATTGGAACCAGGTAATTGAAATTTGATGTTTCTTATTGCTGTACACCAATAGATATCTTTAAGGCTTGTATCAATGGTGTTTGGTTAGCATTCTCCTGTTCCCAGTATCTTTGGGGAAATAGAACTGGTATCTACTCTTTTTCTACACTTCTTTGAGACCTGTAGCTATTTCATCCGTAAAGATTTACTAATAACTGGGTTCACGGGGAGAATTCCTGAAGAGGCTTTATTCTTTCTGAACTCAATTGAGCAGACTTGTCACAAATCGGTAGTGGTAACTTTGTCCTGTGGAAGGGGCAGTGTGATGCAGTGGAAAGAAGCGAACTGAGATTTGGGTGGTTGTAGTCCAGTCTTTGTGTCCTGCTCTCTTGCTCTGTGAACTTGGGCAAGTAACTCCACTTCTTGAGTCTCACTTTTCTCAGTAGACCTAGCTCTCACAGTTTATCTTTTTTTTTTTTTTTTTAAGATTTTATTTATTTATCTTTAGTGGGGAACGGAAGGAGAGAGGGAGAGAAACATCAATGTGTGGTTGCCTCTTGTGAGTCCCCTGTCAGGAACTGGCCCGCAACCCAGGCATGTGCCCTGACTGGGAATCGAACCTCAGTCCTTTGGTTTGCAGGCCTGCGCTCAATCCACTGAGCTAAACCAACTAGGGCAGTTTATCTTAATAGATACTTCCAACTTGAGCAGCTTATTGTAAAGCCCCTAAGACTACTCCATATTTTTTTTGTCAGCTTCAACTACCGTATTCTACTCCTGAATTCCTCCCACCCCCTGTAAAAATCACATCTTTCTGAGCTAACTATACACTCTTGTTTATTTTCTCTTAAGGCCCCCCTTTCTCTTTTTCTCCTTCTGTCATTAGCAAATAATTGTGCTGGTGTCTAGATTGAGTTCAACAGCAACGATAGTGCCTTTCTGATGGCTTCTTTCATTACAAACAGATAATACGAATTTATTGATAAAACAGATTTTAGCTTCAGTACAACAGAAATGCACTCAAGGGTGGGAACTTCTTTTGTAAAAATGCTAAATTGTAAAATATTTTAGGCTTTTGGACCACATGTGGTCTCTGTATAGAGTCCTCCCTCTCTTTTTTTCCTCTCTCCCTCCTAAAATGGAAAACCCATTCTTAGCAAAGCAGGCCACCTGCTCTTGTATTGTGCTCACCCCTGACTGGGATGGTCAGCAGACTTTTTAGAGGTAGCATTAAGATGAAATTTGAAGGATGTGTTGACTGTGATCAAACCACGCTGAAATATAATGAATAAAAAGGTACTTTTTTTTCAGTTTTATGTACTTACAGATTTTGTGTAGTCTAATTACATTCTAACAACACAAGATACTTTTTTTTTCCCTTTGAGTCCCGTGCTATTCAGTTATGAGAAACTTAAATATGGTATTTGAAATTGGTGAAATCTGAGATTTAAAAAAGATTTGGCATTTTAAGCAGGGTCTTCATTTTTAATCATTAATAAATAGTTACTTGATGAAATAGTCTCTAAATCAGTAGTAGTTTGTACATACATCAGTCTCAAATCAATTTAGTGCCTTCTCTTTCAGGAAGTCTTCCTTGACCTCTGGTCTGATTAAGATGACTCTGTGGGAATAACTTGGGTATAGCACTTAACCATGCCTATATTGTTAGTCTAGAACTGCTTTTCTTTGTTTTTAGGTTTTAATTAACTTTGTGTACACAGAACTGAACTTAGGGCCTGGTACATAGTACTCATTCATGTGTCTTAAAATTTCCTTTAAAAAATTAGAAACTTAAGAAGTCTTTATTGTTCATCAAGTCACTTTTTTGATCAGTGAAACGTTCACATTGTTATGCTATCAGTCTTGAACACTGCCATGCATAGATTGATCATTGTAATAAATGTAGAAAATACAATTAAATAAAAAGAAAAATTATTGGTATTCTAACACCCAGAGATAACAAGTGATATTTTCATGTTATTAAATATATACTTAAATTTAGTTAATATTGAATTCCTAACTTATATTTTCATAGAAGCCATCTGAATTTTTATATTTAATTTTTTGTTTGGAGTTTGAGGTATATGGCCTCGTGATTAACAGCATAGACTCTAAAACTACTTTGATTCTAGTCCTAGCTTGACTACATTGCCTAAGCTTTCTGGACCTGTTTCCTCTTCTCTAAAGTGGGGATAATAATAATTTTTCTCTTAAGGTTGTTGTAGAGATTAAATGAACTGATATACCTAAAGCACATAAAATGGTGCTTGGTACAGAGTAAGTACTTGCCATAGTAAGTAGCTGTTAGTAGTCGTAGTAGGAGTACAGTTGTCAAGATACGGTCAACTTTGTTTCATTTATACTCAGTACCCTCCTTCCTTCTGCTAGTAATGTTGTATCATTTTAGCCCTTAATATTTCAGCATGTATGACTGAAGGAAAGAGATGAAAATATAACTACAAACAGGAAACCTCATGCACTGCTTTTGGGAATGTAAAATGGTGCATCCACTTTGGAAAACAGTTTGAAAGTTTTGTAGAAAGGTTATGAGGGAGAAGACTAATATTTAGCCTATATTTTAAAAATAACTGGCAGTAATGCGGCAGATATATTGAAATGTAAGTTAATACTGGAAACAAGTTAAGAGAATTATCAAGAAGGATAAGGGTATTAGGGTTCAAGTTAAATGCTACAACAAAGAAACCCAAGGTAAAGTGACCTGAATAAGGTAGACATTTATTTCTCTCTCATGGAACAGTTCTCAGGTGAGTCCAGGTTGGTAGTTCAGTTCTGTCCCATGAGGTTATTTGGGAATACCTGTTTCTCCCATTGTATGCTATCACCCACTAGAGCACCCATTCATCTTACTTATATGAGAATAGGTCACTTGTGTGTCCATTGTTAGCTTGCTGGAAGAGAGACAGAGGTATTTCAAGGCAAGAAATTTTTCTTCTAAAGAAGTCACATACCAGTTCTGCTCATTTTCTGTTGCTGCAAACTTACCTAGATGGCCACACAAACACAAAGAACCTAGGAAATGTGGTCTTTAGCTGGCAGCTGTGTGTCTAGGGAGAAGGAGAGAACAGCTATTGTAGCCTCAACCAGTGTTCTGCCCGGAGAGGCAATTTGAGGGTTATTATGAGGATTTGAACCAGGTAGTTATAGTGGGGCTGAAACAGAGAGATATTTAGGAGGTAGAATGAAGAGAGAATGCATTTCCATTCATTCGAGACACATTGCTTATGTGGTATTTAGAGGTTGTGTATGTATAGGATTAGGGCAAAGTAGTTTTACAGTTTTAAGTATAAGAAACACAGTTTATTCCTATTACTATTGTATTATTTTCCATATGAACAATTGTAAACATACTTTGGCTCTACCCTGTACATATAGTTGTCAATTTGATCTACAAATCTGGAGCTCAGGAGAGAGGTCTTGGCTGGAGGCATTGATCTGAAAATCACTCATGTTTGGTTGTAGTTGTAATTGGAGAGTTTCAAAAGGAAAGAAGGGTCACTAGTATCAAATGCTGCCGAAATGTCAAAGAGGGTGAGGATTCATAAGAGGCCTTTGATTTGGGTCTTAAAATGACATGGACCTTTGCAAGAGTAATTTCAGTAGTTGTGGGATGAAAAATAGATTGGAGTAGATCAAGTAAGGACTGAATGGAAGTAAGGAAAAGGAATTGTAGCTCAAACTATTTTTTAAGAAGTTTGGCTGTGAAAAGCAATAGGGGGACTGGTTTAATATCGGATAAGCAAGGCTAAGGGAAAGTTTTTACATTGAAGGAAGTTTGAGCATGTTTGTAGGTTGATGGGCAAAAAAAGTGAGTGGTGGTGAAGAGAACATAAATGATGGATCAATATTTTGAGAGCTTAGAATGAGATAGGATCAAGCGATGCCTCTTCTGAAAAGTACGGGAGTACCACCTTTGGGATCATATCTTTGAAAGGGGCCAAGTTTGGGCACAAATACAGATTAGCTTTAAAGTTGAGGAGAGGGTGGTAAAAAAAAAAAAAAGATCTTTACAAGAGGGTCTCCATTTTCTCAGATGGAGGAATAGGAATATTATAGGAATGCAGTAATTATTAAATAAAGGTCCTTAGCTGAGAG
Organism: Glossophaga mutica; assembly: GCA_039655065.1. Lineage (NCBI taxonomy): Eukaryota > Metazoa > Chordata > Mammalia > Chiroptera > Phyllostomidae > Glossophaga > Glossophaga mutica. Next base: position 146,175,066 of record CM077308.1, read on the forward strand.
TGAAGCAGAAGTTGGTAAGTAGGATATCTGAAGAACAATGGCAATAACTTTCATTGTTGTAAGAGCCACTGTGGGGAATAGAAGGAAGAGCCAACTAGTTACCAATGATGGGACTGTTAAACAGTGTTAGGTGTGTAATTGAATTTAGAAATCAACCATTTTTTATTATTCCCATTAATGTAGTTACGATACTATTCAAGAACTATCATTGGAACGTTTGAAAGCAATGCCATTAATTTTCACCTGTTAAAAGATCTTTTCACTAGAAATTAAAGTTATGAGGAAATTAGTGTTAAGGGAATTAGGTGGTACTCCAAGATAGGTAAACTTGTCTCTATTTTAAAAAGTGCTCATTAGTGAATTTCCTGTCCTGTTATGTTAATTATACATCCATGTTATCTTTTCCCCACAGTCTCAGAGGTTAACAAGTATATATTCATAGTTTATTTTCAGCCTTACTCATAAAGTAGGTTTAAAAACAAAACAAATACTACGATAAATGTTTAATGAAAGGTAGAAGTACCTTTATAGGATATAGAAAAGCAGTACCCAGATACATCACTCTATAAGCTCATCCTCTTGCATAATCTTCTTGATTCCAAATGCGCAATGTGAACCAGTGACTCCTGATATTTTACTTGAAATGTTGCTAACACAAATTTAATAATTATTGCATTCCTATAATATACCAGTAAAAAAGAAAGTCCAGTTTTCTTTTTAAGACTATTACTTCTAATAGAACTTACATTTTCCTGGTGTGTTACAAATGACATTGTAGTCCTAGAGGTCCTCACAGCAAAATATTAACCCACACTTGTTACCTCTTGGCTTTTGATGATAGCCGTCATGAAGGTATGAGGTGATATATCACTGTAGTTTTGATTTCTGTTTCCCTGATGATTAGTGATGTTGAGCGCCTTTCAGGTACCTATTGGCCATTCGTATGTCTTCTTGGGAAAAATGTCTTATCCAGATCCTCTGTCCATTTTTTAATTAGATTGGGTTTGTTTTGTTTTGTTTTTTGCTATTGAGTTGTATGAGTTTGTTATGTATTTTGCATATTGACTTCTTATCAGATGTATGATTTGCAAATATTTTTTCCCATTTTCTAGGTTGCCTTTTCATTTTGTTGATGGTTTCCTTTGCTGTGCAGAAGCTTTTTAGTTTTTTTTTATCATGAGAGAGACAAGAGATAACAACTGTTGGCGAGGATGTGGAGAAAAGAGAACCTTTGTGTACTGTTGCTGGGAATGTGAATTCCCATAGTGCATCCACTATGGAAACATTACAGAGGTTCCTAAAAAAAATAGGAAATAGAACTACCGTAGGATCCAGCAGTTCCACTTCTGGGTGCATATCCAAAAGATATGAAAACAGGATATTGAAGAGATATCTGCACTCTCATGTTCACTGCAGCATTACTCAGTAGCCAAGATGTGAAAACAACCTAAGCATCCATCAGCAGATGAGTGGATAAAGAAGATGTGGTGTATGCGTGTTCAGTGGAATATTATTCAGCCACAGGAAAGAAGGAAAATTTCCTCCATTTACAACAGCGTGGATGGACATTGAGGCTATGCTGAGTGGAATAAGCTAGACAGAGAAAGACAGTACTGTACACTATCACTTCCTTTGTAAAGTGTAGAATAAAAAAAAAGAACCCCAGAATGTAAATTCTGTATGTTGTTAGTGAAAAAGAGTAGGAAACAATACTTACACTTAAAAACGAGGCCCCAAAATATACGAAGCAAAAACTGACAATTGAAGGGGAAAATAGTTAAACAAAGCCTCAGACATTACTTCTCCCAAGAATGGATCTCTTAAGTCTTTTATTTTTCTTTCAATGTTTTAAAGTTGTAACTTTATTTTATTTTATTTAAAGATTTTATTTATTTATTTTTGGAGAGTGGGGAGGGGAGGGAGAAAAAGAGGGAGAGAAACATCAATATGTGGTTGCCTCTCACGCACCCCCTATTGGGGACCTGGCCTGCATCCCAGGCATGTGCCCTGACTGGGAATTGAACTGGCGACCCTTTGGTTCACAGGCCAGCTCTCAATCCACTCAGCCACACAAGCCAGGGATAAAGTCAGAATTTTAGAGCCGTAAGGAACTTTTTAGGTCACCTGTCTCAATGGTTGTCAGATGTTTTACAAGTTTCAAAACTTTTGTCATAGGAAATAACTAGTGGTGGGGAGGTGTTGTGTGAACATTCTCTTAAGCCTAACACATTTAATATTGCAGAAAAATAGTTAACAGTATTTATAATTTGCCCAAAAAGTCACACATCCTTTTTGTGGATCCGATTCCTCTGATTCTTGGCCCATTGTTCTTTAGTTTTTTACTCTTTAAAAAAATGGTATTTAATTAAAGTCGTTTAACATTACTCATTTGCAGTGCTGGTTATTAAAGTAGAATATAAAAACATAGCTGATTAAGTAGCAACTTGTGGGAGAATCTTGTTCCTTTTAAATGGGGAAACATTCCTTTTCAAACACAATGAAAAATATTGAGATTGATGAGTAGGAAATTCATAATGAGAAAGTAGGGTATTATGTTTTATTTCCATCAGAGCAGCATTTACTATTTTTTCATGGGTCTCCAAAGCTATATTTTACAAATCTTTCTCGTCAGCTTTTGACATTAGTTTTTTCTGTCCCGAGAGGTGGGGGAGGTGCTCCTCCCCTTTATTTTCATCATAGAGTGACAAAACACCAGGGTAGTTATTTATCTGGCTTCTTTTCCTTCTCTCCCTGGAGTACTTTAGCAGATCCCTTACCACCACTTGTTTACTCAGTGCCTTCTGTGTTTACTGCCACCATGAAGAAAGTTGTTGTTACATCATTTATGATAATTACTTTGTGAGGTTAATCATGGATTGCTTAGCTACACTTTAATATATTAGAGCCATTTCATGGGCTTGAGCCTGACTATACTGGACAAATTAGAAATTTATACATTTAAAAGTAATAATGCTCAAAAATAAGAAAGCAAATAACAGAACGTTTTAGTGTGTCTGCAGTATCTTCTTCATTCCCAACCCTTTATGTCTGTTTACTATGAATATTTACATAGCATTAATTGAGTTAGAAGATACAAAGACATGGTTATCTGCCTTCACTAGCTTGTTACCCAATGTGACAACGAGGTGTTGATGTAGGTAGCACCCATTGAGCAAAGCGTGTGTGTATGTGAATTGTGCAATAAGGAATGGTAGTGGCTGTGACTAGAAAAACTTAATTCACAGCTCGTTGAACAGCTGGCTTTGACTGTTCACCCTGTGAAATATGCCGTATAGGGAATGTCTAGACAAGATGTCCTGTGAAAGGACACTAATAGGATAGAGTAGCTAATGTATGCTGATTCATTTGGTGGGTCCCATAGAGATTGTGAGGTTCATCTCACTTGGTGTAATTAAGGAAGGAACAGTGCATCTGAGCCTTGAAGGCTGGCTATCATTGTGCCAGCAGTATAGGGGAATATAAGGGTAGCGTGAAAGCAATGGTGGTGCTGGCGTACTAGGCCAGTTTGGGAAGTCATTTCATTTGACCAGAGTGGTGTGCTCTGCTTAAGCATAGTGGGAAATAGTGGAAATAGTGAAAAGTGGATTGATGGTAGTTTATGGAGAACAATAAGTGTTAGCCCAAAGATTTAGACTTTACCCTATGGACAGAGAGATTTTCTTTTTAAGATTAGGAACAGACTGTGGTTCTTCTTGGTAAGCACGATAAAGAGAGAAAATTTTTTACCACTGTGTTTTCACTTAGTTTAAAATCTATACTGCACTTTATTTTTCTTTTTTCTGTTCTTATGCCAGAAATGTTTTTTTAATCTACTGCAGATCTGCTTTATGTAGAGAAACTCTAGGAATGCTACCATAATAGTCAGTAGAGTAGGAGGGATATAATCGAGAGGACTGCTACTGGGAATTCGCTTTTGGGATATGGGACCTACCTTACTTTGGATCTTCCATCAGAGCTACATTGGTAAACCTGGCTCTCAGAAGAGCTGGATCCAGGGAAGAAAAAAAGACCTAGCAGATTAGTCAGGAATCTCAGGTTAAGCCATTCTTTCCTTGCTACTTGCATACCATCTTCTCTCAGATCTACTTTTAAAACGAGAAAGGGGAGGAATCTGTTCTTTAGAGGTAAAAAAAAAAAATCCTGCTCTTTATATATAAAGCACAAATATACATACAGTACATAAGCAGCTATGCAGAATATCTGTGGCATTAAAATTCATGGGGAGAGGCCATTACGAAAATAAGGTTGAGAAACACTGCATTAGAGTAGCAGTTTTTTAGGAGTGGGGATCATGTTTTCTTTAAACCAGAAACTAAACCTAACCCTCCAGCAACCTATTTTGGCACACCAAACAGGATGTTTTAATCTTATCTTTTACTGTTGAGTTTCAGCAAGGGGATTTTTTTTTTTCTTTTTATCCTGTTGAACCCAAGTTCAAAGTTGATTCATAACAATTGAGGCAAATATGATACTTCTCTTAACCATTGTTAATCATGAACTCTTACTAAAATATGGCCAATCAAATAAATAGGCTTATGTATTATTTTCATCAGGTGAAATATTTGAACAGTGATTTTCTTTATTCTTAATATTTAAAAATACTAATATTGTTATAATTATTTTTGTTATTTAGATTGAAATATCTAAAAGTTAAGATTATTAGACACTTCCTTTATATTTCTGAGTGGTATGAATTATGGTTTGAGTATTTTTCCAAAGACTAAAAATTGGGCATTGGTTCTGGTGTTTTACAAAAAATATTTTATAATTGTATACTATAACTATTTAATGCTAATTTATGTTTTTAAAATCAGCCATTGGATTTCATTGTATACTGATAGCTTTTAAAAATAATTGGATTTCAGTATTTCTTGGTACTCAGGCAGTTTGAGATAGTAATCAACAACTTATTTAAGAGAATCAGCTGTGGGAAGAGAGCCTTTTGAAATACTTTTGAAATACTAAAACTGAAATGCTTTTAATTCTATTTATTGTTTCTGCATATGACATGGAGTTTATCTATTACATATTTGGAATATATCACACATCAAAAGGTAAATTAAAACTGGTCTTATTATTAAAATATTTTAGCACATAGCATAGGTAGACATTTCCACTTCTCTGTGTTTAACATAGAGTGCAAACTAGAAGATACACAAGTGAAGTGTCCATCACAGGTAATGTGTATTGCTGTAATAACTAAACTAGAATGTATCAGTGGCTTAATACAATTACATTTTATTCACAGTTTATGTAGTTGTTCAGTGCAGATGTTCAAGTTGTTTGATGACTCTTCCTTTTAGTGCCTTGGGGACCAAGACTTCTTACATTTTCTGAGGCCTCACAGTATCGTGGAGCCCTGCTGGTACGTTTGCTCACATCCCACTGAAGAGAACAAGCCCCTTGAGCACATCAGTGTTCACGCTGACTGGGAAATGTTGTCTTTTAGTGGATGGTTGCTTCCCACCAGTAACTTCCACACTGTGGAAGGGAGAGCACCGATTATTTAGGAATGGCTAGCCAGCTCTGCAATAATAATAATAATATAATAATAATAATAATAATAATAATGTTAATAGTAATCATATATTAGTTTCCTAATGGCTACTGAGCAAATTACCACAAACTTGGTGGCTTGAAACAGCACAAATTTATTCTCTTAAAGTTCTAGAATTCAGAAGTCCAAAGTGAGTTTCACTGGGTCAAGACCAAGGTGTCAGCAGGGCCGTACTCTCTCTGGAAACTCAAGGGAGAATGTATTTCCTTGCCTTTTGTAGCTTTTAGGGCTGCATTCCTTGCATTTTTTTAATTCTTGGCTCATTCTTTTATCTACAAAGCTAATATCTATCTTACTGCCTTCTTACAGTCAAGTATCCCTTCCTTTGATAAGGACACTTGTGATTACATTTAGGGCGTATGTAGATAATTCAAGAAAATCTCCCATCCCAAAGCTCCTTCATTTAATCACATCTGTGAAACTCCTTTATCCATAAGCATCGTTCCCAGGTATCCGGAGTTAGAACCTAGATACCTTTGGGGTCATTATTTGGTCTACTACAAGTAGTTAACACTTACTGACTGCTTAATATTGTCATGTTCTAAAATTTTTGTATGTATTAGTTTGTATTTTTCTGTTTACTTGTTTTATTTATTATGTGCTTGCTCTACTTAAACGCTTACCTGTTTTTGCTCAACTGGGTGTTTGTTTTGCCATCCTCTGGAAGATGTGTCCCTTCACTTTAATGTTTAAAAATTTCATCAGAAACTCTTAGAATTGAAAGTCATTTTTAGAGATTATGTGGTCTAATCATTCTGTTCTGCCGTATCCTATTAAGTGTTCTAGAATTAGGTGAGGAAGTTGTTAATTATTCTATGGAATCTATTTCTCCTGAGTCCTGAAGAAAGTTCTTTAAATCTACCATTAGGCTCCTCCGGATTATTAATGTATTAAATTCTGCTTTCTTTATTCCTATCCAAACCTGTCTTTTCCAGTTACTTTTTAAAATTGTGTTGTAGATTATTTCTTTGGATTTTTTACCCCACAAAAATGTTGAATTTTATTTGACCATTCTTGTGATCACATGGAAGTGACTTACTAGGAAAAAGGTAATGCACTTTGGATCAAAAACATTTTATGGGCCCTGGCTAATGTGGCTCAGTGGATTGAGTGCTGGCCTGCAAACCAAAGGGTCACCGGTTTGATTCCCAGTTAGGGCACATGCCTGCATTGTGGGCCAGGTCCCCAGTTGGGAACATGCTAGAGACAACCACACATTGATGTTTCTCTCTCGTTTTCTCCTTCCCTCCCCCACTCTCTCTCTCTAAAAATCAATCAATCAATCAAACAAAACCATTTTATGGGAGAGAGGTAGTTGAAGACTTCAAGCCACTCTTAGGTTTCAGTAGAAAGCACAGTAATTGGATGAAATTAAACCAAAAGCAGATATACCTGATTTAGAGTTATCACAGAGAAGAATTATGAGGTATTGTAGATTAATTCAGGCAACTGTTCTATTAATCACATATTTGGTGCTAAGGATACAAAGATGATTTAGGTGTAATCCTGTTCTAGAGGACCTAATCACTCTAGCAAGGACCTGGACATGCAGGCATTGTTGCAATGTCATAAGGGCAGTGATAGGTAGAGATCACTGTAAAGGTCATGATGCTTACAGTTGTGAGTAACGGAAACCACAACTTGGTGCCTAAACAGTGCAGGGAATCTATTGGTTATATATGGGTATATCTGAAAATTACAGAGGCAGCTGAGGTAGCTCAGTTACGTCATCGTGTGCCTTTCTCCTCTTTCTCTTTTCCTGTTCCTTTTCACTGTTTTCTGATCAACTTTATTCTGAAGCTGGTTCCCTTTGAGTTTGTGTGATGACTGCTGAACTCTCAGGGCTAACCCCAGAAAGAGAGTTGCTGTCTGACCATGAAACTAAAGTCCTGGCGTCACTCTGACGACAACCACTTTGTTCTCATGTAACCTGTTCACCAGATCGGGGGGAAGTATGATTGAGAGGCAAAAGAGAACGCAAAATTTAGAACTTTCAAAGAATTTACTCTATCCCTGAAAATTGGTGTTAGTCTTATTTTGGCTTTATTATTTTTACCTTGGATTTTTTTTTAATATACAAAAAATCTGGAATTCTTAATGGTGGCAGGTGAATTTAGAAGAGGATTTCAGTTCAGTGACTTTCTTCTGAAATTTTGGAAGCGTAAAAATTTCCTGTTCTCCCATTGGAGATCTCTGATTCTGTAGGCACTTCATTGCAGAAATTAAGAACCTGACATACAGTCTGTTCTTTATTACTTCTTCTCTTGTAACTGGGCGCTAAGGTGCGTTTTGATATTGGGTTCAATAGTTCATGGTTGTGCCACTTCTAGAGCCAGTCACATTTGCAATAGGAAAATACCAAGGCCAGAAATATGGTGTCTTGCTCTAACAGCCTCATACTTGTGACTTGAGGGGTACTTTGGAAGACTTCTGTTTTTTACTTAGCCTAGTATACATTTACTCAGGGTCTTCAAGCATGTACTACTTTAAAAACTGAAATAGTAGGACGAAGCTACTTTGAGTTAAATGCTTACACTTCCATTTGCTCTCTTTTTACATAGTCTCTGGTGCACCACACTTGCATTCACTGCAGTTCTTTTTTTTCTCTACGACAAGTATTCATTCAGGAGCCACAGCATGTGATCCTGCTATATGATTGCCAGATCTTATTTTGAAGAATTTGGGCAGAGGGAGTAGAAGACAGATGATTTGCTAATAGTCTGACCCGGCTCAAATACAACCCCATTCCGCATCCCAGCACAGGTGGAGCAACGTGTTGGAATACAGGCTAAGCCTGTTGTTTGTGGGCCATCTGGTAACCCAGTAACTGCTAGAGTGTAGGTGTCTTGGCCCTACAACGAGTTTGTGAAGGTACATTTGACACTCTTGGTGTATTAACGTTCCTGCCCTAACTTCAAAAAGAATTACTTCTTTGTGCTATAATTATATTAAATGTTATTTCATAAAAAGGGAAAAAGTAATGTATAAATTGTAGTCAATTATCTGGAATTTACTGAGGTTGACCTTCATTAAAGTTAAAGGGTAGGTTTAATGGAGACTTTAGTTTACATAGGGATAGGTACTACCCCCAGGTCAATGACTGTGACACCTTTTAAATGGGTTCTTTAACAGCTACTTTAAAACTACTTTAATGGTAAGTGGTTCAAAGAGCAGAAACTCATACACCAAAGGTATCAAATGTACCTCCACAGACCTTTGTAGGGTCAAGAGGCCTGCACTCTAGTAGTACTGGGTTACCAGATGGCCCACAAACAGGCACTAAGTATTTTACATATATTGGCTACTTTAACTTTTCCAACAGTGCTGTGAGATAGGTTGTTACTATTTTATCCGGGTTTTACAGAAGAAGAAATTGGCATAGAGAGGTCAAGTAACTTGCCCAAATTTACACAGTTTCGTAAGGTACGGTTACTAAACTCTAATCAGAGTTAGGATTTTAATTATACAGTCTGGGACCAGGGTTTATGCTTTTAGTCCCTCACTGTATTTTACTTTCTATCAAGCAAGGACTGAAATTGTCATTAAAAATAATAGTAACATTTATTATATTTTGAAATGAATAGACATTTTGGAACTTATTTTACCTATTAAATATTCAATATACTTTTTTTTTTAATTCTAGGAGAAGACTTTGCGGTTGTGCAGCAAGAAATTATTATGATGAAAGACTGTAAACACCCAAATATTGTTGCTTATTTTGGAAGCTATCTCAGGTACCTCGTTTGTCTCCTTTTTGAAAAGCAATAATGATTCATCACCTAATACATTTAACAAAATAAAGTTAGCTCTAGTCCATGTTTTGTAGTTTTCTCCCTGCTTTGAAGACAGGATATTTTCATATGAATGGAATTTTTATTTATGACTTATTTATGTTAATTCTGTAACTAATATCATTGTCGGTAATTGTCTGTTGTACTATTGGGAATTCTGGACATGGTCTCATTGAGGAAGCTGACAGCCAAAACTTACTTTTATGGTTAGCCTTCCCGCGATAGAATGGAGATCTAAGCATGCTGTTCTGTTGCCTGCCCTTTTCTTCTAGACGTGGGTGAATTTAGAAAGGAGCGCTTCTTCCTGTTATGTTTTTATTAGAAACTTTTTTGCGTTTCTAGCCTCCAAATATTGCATCATCTCTGTCCTTCATTTTGTCCAAAGGACTGAGAACTATAATTATTTTGCTGAGTTCTTACTTTTTCAGGTCTTTGAGTAAATTTAGAAAGACTGAATTCGCCACCTCTTGTTTTGGTTTAGCAGGACAGGCCTGGTTCCCCAGGTCGTATCCAATAGGGGATGACCTCAGGGACAATCCTGTTTTTCCATTCACTTCTATATGCAACTGAGTTTAATGCTGTGACCTAGTTTTAAAGGTTCCTTCCAAAAGGAGAATTGAAGAATGTTTTTTATGTGTTTTAAAAAGTCTTCAGTCTTGTTTCAGTATACTGTAAGGATGTAACTTCTTGCAGCTCCCATTCTCATAGTGATCCAGGTACAAAAACACTTTAACTCTTCAGTTGTGGGCATGGCACATGGAAAAGACTGGGCAGTTCTTGCCCTCTTCTTTCCAGCTTGCGAAAAGGCATGGGAACCAGCTCTTTGTGATTCTAACCACTGTTGGAGAGCTTTGCTTGCCCAATTTTCAACAAGGTTAAAGGGTGGGTTTAATGGAGACTTTAGTTCAGAAAGGGACAGTGACTGCTAGGCATTTTAAACAGGCTCTTTAACACATCCAATTTAAAACTACTTTAAAGGTAAGTGGTTCAGTCAGTAAACTAACACAGTTTCCTCATCAGTTTTTATTCTGTGGAACAACACAGCACAGGTAGTTACCGTCCATGTATCAGTATGAAAATATGATAGAAACATGCTTATTTTTTTTTTGTAGGCGCGATAAACTTTGGATTTGCATGGAGTTTTGTGGAGGTGGTTCTTTACAGGATATTTATCATGGTAGGACCAAAGTTATATTTTATAGAAATTAAGTAGAATTTCTTAATATATGGTAATATACTATATTAAAATGTTAATGTTGTTTTGAGGAAAGTATGTTTTATCATTGTGTTATTTGGATACATAAAGGTATTTCAGATATATATAGATGAAAGGAACATTTGTTTATAAGTTGGAAAATTACATGCAATTGAATTATTTGTTAATTCTAAAGAAGGAATATTATAGATCGTTCAAAATTTCAAACTTAGACTTATAGAAGACATGCAAAGGCCTTGGTGGCTAATACTAAGCCCAAAGAATATCCAGTTGTGAAATGAATAGTGTTAACACAAAGATAGTTGCTTTTGCTCTCATGTATTCAAGAAGCATCATTTGAATATTTGCGATCGGAGATGTTAGATTCTGGGGAATTAAAAATTATTGGCACATTTTTCATTGAGATTTCAATGGAATAGTATACAAGACTTTTAAAGTAAAATAAATAATTTTTACTGTCTTTTCTCCCCTTTTCTGTTTTAGTTATGTTAATGGGTTACTGTCACAAACTGCAGAGTAGCTTTATTCTTGTGCTGGAGGTGTGCTTTTTGATAAATATAAAATAAAATCATGTGTCAATTTATGATGTCAGTTTTCTAAGAAAATATTTTGGAAAATTTTTCTAATTTTTTTTATATGGCACTTGAGCTCATGTATCTAGTTTGGAGCCTCTTGTGTAATTTTAGGGACTGATTGTAATCAAGATGTTAAAAGGCTGTTTGGATAGGAATATTGATTCCATTTCACTTCACTTTACTATATCTCGTTATAAGGTCACTATCTAGCAAAACATCCCATCATTGGAATTTGATTTTTAGCATAGTCTCTTCCAGCGAATGTATTTCTTTACTCTAAAGTGATGCAATAGTGAAGTGGACAGATGCACACACAGAAATATGAGGTCTTTCTGGAAAAAAGTCCAGCCATTGTTAATATAATGAGAACAGTTTGTTCAACATCGATGTAACGTGGCAGCTAAGGAGACTGGATTGGAGTGCACATGTGTGAACAAGGACGACTTCACTGTACTAGTCAGTGGGGACCGTAGATGTCCTTGAATGAGCATGTGTACTGCGTGGCCGTCACATTGAAAATGACTAAGCAAGTAGAGCAATGAATCTGCATCAAATTTTGTGTTAAGCTTGAACTTTCTTCTGTGAAAACTATTTGAATGATTCCGAATGTTGCAACTATGGACAACTGGTGATTGGCAGCTTCATCACACCTATGCACCTGCTTATGCAGTGTGTCTCATGCAGAGTTTTTTGGTAAAATATCAAATCACCTAGGTGACTCAGCCCTCCTAGAGCCCAGATTTGGCACCCTGTGACTTCTGGCTTTTCCCAAAACTAAAATCACCTTTGAAAGGGAAGAGATTTCATACTGTCAGTGAGATTCAGGAAAATATGTCAGGGCAGCTGATGGTAATTCTAACAAAGGATTTTGCAGTGTTTTGAACAGTGGAAGAGACTCAGGGAGGACTCTATGAGCTTCCAAGGTGCCTGCTTTGAAGGGGACTGAGGCATCATTGTCTTATGTACAGTGTTTCTTGTATCTGGTATCTTCTTCAAGAAATGTCTCTATTTTTGGTGGCATATGGCTGGATACTTTCTGGACAGGCCTTTTATTTTTCTGATCTTACAACATGACTAAGCTATATTTATTGATGTAGAAAGGTGTCCATGATAAGTGAAAGGACATGTTTCAGAACTGTATGTGTAATGTGATTTCATTTGTGCTTTTGTGTGTGATGCATACATACTTTATATAAAATATCTTTGCATAAAATTGTCTGATAATCTATAGCCCAAACTATTGATACTGCTTATTATTGAGTAATAGTTTGAATAGAGAAGAGACCTTTACTTTCCAAATTTTATTGATTGGATTTTTGAAAGTGAACATACATTAATTTTATAGCTACAAAGCTAATCATTTTAGGAGAAAACATTAATTTTAAATGAGCCATAATACATGTGACACATCAATTTTTTAAAAGGTTTAATAACTAGCCAAACCTCTTGTCCATGCTTTCTTTTAACATTTAAAAAAATAATAATTTTAAAAACATTTAACATTTAAATGATACATTAAATAATAATTTTGATAATTTAATAACATTAAATAATTTTTAACATTTAATAATAATATATTTTTACAAAAATACATTTATATTATGCTTAAGTAGAATTGTAATTAATTATATATTAAATAACATAAGTATATTTTTGTATATTTATAAAAATATAATTAATTTCAGAGACTATTTCAGGCCTTTATTTATTCTTTAAACAGTTTTTGCACAATTTTTCCATGCCAGACACTGTTCTGAACACTGAAGGTACAGTAGTCAGCCAATCAGATTTTTAAAGATCCTACTCTTGTGGAGCTTACATTTTAGAATTGTTTATTAAACAATTAAACCTGTTGCTTAGTGGAACTTGTAAAAGTTGTCACTTTTGAAGAACATGCTTTACCTAATTTTATTAATTTTCTTGTCTTACAGTAACAGGACCTCTGTCAGAACTGCAAATTGCATATGTTAGCAGAGAAACACTGCAGGTAAAGTCAGTGCTAATTAAAAAGTGACAGTCTTTATTAAAGCAAATGTTTAATTATTGTGCACTACCCATTAATTAAAGTAAGGATTAAATAGTCTAGTTTGGTAAACTCTTAAATAGTGATACATTTTTTTAATTGTTTGTGTAATAAACCCAAATTACATCTGCACATAAGTACTTGAAAGCCTCAATGTGATAATATAAACTCCTAAAATTCAAGTACTATGGACTTATTATTTTATGTTTTTATATTCCTCTTAATACCAAAGAAAGACTAGAAAATTGAGAATGCTTACAATAATTGAAACTCATTCTGATACTAATTGCACATATACTTTTTAAGTTATTTCAAACTATTTACAGAGTTTAGTGAAAATTATCTGTCTTTGGGAAATTAGTGGTTCCAACTGAGCTTCGCCTTTTTCATTTTCTTGATTCTTCTGTTTATTAGGATAGATCAGTAAAATAAATTAATGATTACCAATAGACTATGTAAGGAGTAAATAAAAAATAGAGACTACTACTTAGTTGGTCATTTTAAAGCCTAAAGTGAGCTCTATAGTAAAATCTTGTTAATTATTCTGGTGTTCTTTTGTTTTGTTTGTTTTTTTGAAACTCCAGGGACTATATTATCTTCACAGTAAAGGAAAAATGCACAGAGATATAAAGGTACGTGTACATCATACGTTTAGTTACCCTGTGGGCCCTGACTCTGATCAGACCGTTGAGTATAATTGCATTGAGTGTTCTGTTGGATGAATTTGTTATCTGAAATATGTTACAGTAGTAAAATTGAGTGATACTTTTAACAGTTTTGTTACTTTTTTATAGTAACTTTATTGAGATACAATTCATATAACATAAAATTCACCCCGTTGAAGTATGTAGTTGTGGGTTAATGATTAATATCCCATTTTAACTTATTTGTAGTTAAAATGCAAATTGGGTTTATAGTTTTCATTGAGTTAGTTTTAAGGAAGATTCATCCTTTGAAAATTATGGTAAACTTTGGCAGTCTCAAGGAACTGTCATTAATGTTGTTTCCAGATGGATACATTAACCTTCAGTGATTTCTGGTGGCCTTTCATTTGACTGGCAGAGGCACATGAGTGCGCTGGACGTGCTGAGGTTAGCACTGTGGTAAACCAGGTGCTATGGCAGGACTCAGAGGCTGTTTCTAAAGATGCCGCTGTCTCCCCAACTCAGATATTCTTCTCCTTCCACTTACTTTTCTCTTCTTTCTTGTTCATCTTCTCTCCTGCTTCTTTTCTTCCTCTTTTGTGTTCTGAAATTTTCCCTAGCATAAAGGTTCTTAACCTTTTCTGTTTTTTGATACCGTGCTATCCTTCTCATCTCCGATGAAAGCCATGGACCCTCTCCTCAGAAAATGAATGCCCGTAAGCACGTGCCTTCAAATTATGCGTGAAGTTTCAGTGGACTCTCAGATCATTTGTTGAGATCCTCTGCTTTAAGTAATTTTCATACCCCGCTGAAGAGACATCAGCAAAGAGCTTTGGCATTCAAAGGGAGAGGAGATCATAAGAATTTGAGTAAATCAAGAAAAGTTCTTTGTCACTGGCACTTAAGCAATCTGGAAGGACTTGCAGATACTTGTCAGAATGGAGGTTTGGAGTGCTTTTAAGCAGAGGGAACAATGTGAGCAAAGGTACAGATGCCAGAAAGTGAAGGGTCATTTTAGAAAGCATAAAAGCAGCACCACATTATTGAGAAGAAGAGACTGTATGTGAGAATAATAGCAGATGGGGTTGGCTGGGTGGTTTGGTGCTTCATTGTGCAGGGACTTGTGGACCAGACTTCAGAGTTCGGACCCTTTTGGGTAGTTTCTGACCATTGTCACTATTTCTACCTTTGTTTGACCACTAGTATATATATCTCACTTGGACTTTGGTAATAGCCTTCTAGCTAGTCATCTTGCCCCTGCATCTGTAGTCACTTCACCTTGCAAACAAAGTGATCTTTTAATATCAGACCTTTGTCACTCGCCTGCTATAAACCATCCATCATATGCGATATAAAATCCAAGTGGTTTAGTATAGCCTACAAGGTTATGCATGATCTGGCCCCTGCTTTCCCTCTGACCTCATCTCACACTCCTCTCCATTTTACTCATTCTGTTCCAGCCATACCAAATTTCCTGTTCTTGGAATATGTTGATCTTATTCTGGCTCCAGGGCTTTTTATTTGCTATTCCCTGTCCCTAGCATGATCTCTCATATTTTGGTATGGCTCTGCACCCTCACCTTCCCCAGATCTCTGCTCAGATTACGCTGCTCTAGAGAAGCCTTTCCTTCCTGCTTTATGTATCTTCAGAGTACTTTACTTGGCTGGCTTGGAATCATCTGTTGACTCATTCATTTGTTCATTCATTCGCACACATGTGCGTGTGTGTGTGTGTGTGTGTGAGAGAGAGAGAGTTTTCAGTTTTAGATTTTCTTTCTTTCATACTTGGGAGCTAGAATTTATTTATTACTATAATCCCAGAGCTTAAAATAACACCCAGTTGCTACTAGTCTCTCAGGGAAAGAGGAATGGATAGATGGGTGGAAGGAAGGATATATCAAAGGCCATAAGTGCAGGTGATGTGATATAAACTGTGATATAGGAAAATTAATGTGGAGCTGAAGAAAGACCAAACTAAAGACTTTGGCATAAGTCTAGATAGCTTGGGTCTAGATCAAGTTAAAATCCCAGCTTTAGTCCCTTCTCTCTATGGAATAAAGGGAGAAATAAAAAAAAATAGAGTTACAATAATATCAGGGATATAGTCTCATATTATTCACCCTCTGTGTGGGGCAGGAAGGGGTTTCTTAGTATTTTCCCCATAAGATTATAATTACATGATTGGTAGCACCCTAAACTAAAGAGGCTGCTTACCTTTGCTTGCTCATTTAAAAGTTGCAGAAAAGGCAAAAATAAATCAATCAAAAGCCTATAGTACCTTTGAGAGATAGTATTTCTATCTCCTTCAAAAGCATTTGGCTTATTGGAAATAAAGTAGTTATTACCCTTCCGGCCAAGATGGAAGCGTAGGCGGACACACTGTGTCTCCTCTCACAACCAAAATTAAGGACAACAAATATTTAGAAACAAGAAAACAACAAGAACTTATAGAAAATTGAACTGTACGGAAGTCCAACAACCATTCATCCAGACCGGTAAGAGGGGCGAAGTCGCAGTAGGAAAAAGTGGAGGTGCGGACCTGGAACACAAGCAGCAGTGGCTGGCGGTTCCCAGGTGCACAGGCGGCAGCTGGCGGACCCCGGGCACAGGGGGGCAACTGTGCAGACCCAGTGAGGCCGCACAAGGCGGCTGGCTGACCAGGTGGTCCCACATTCGAGTGCACAGACGGTCCAGGCAGAGGGGAAGTGGCGGAAGGGACTGAATCCAGGAGAGAGCGGAGCACGCGCCATTGTTCCCCTCTCAGACCCCGCCCCCACACACAGCGTCACAACCCAGCGACTGGGCTGCCCCGCCCTAAGGAACACCTAAGGCTCCACCCCTCACTACGTAACAGCACTCGAGCGTGCGCAGATAATCCAAGTGCAGGGGAAGCAGCGGAAGGGACCAGAGTCCAGGAGAGAGCGGAGCAGGCGCCATTCTGCCCTCTCGGACCTCACCCCCACCTATAGCGTCACAACCCAGCGACTGGGCTGCCCCGCCCTGAGGAACACCTAAGGCTCCACCCCTCACTACGTAACAGCCGCGACCAGACTAAAACCAAAACAAAACAAAACAAAAACCCCACCAAAAATGGCTCAAACCGGAGAAAAAATAAAAACCCCAGAGCCAACTCCTCTAAGCCGTGAAAAGATAGCCAACCTATCAGATGCACAGTTCAAAGCACTGGTCATCAAAATGCTCACAGAATTGGTTGATTTTGCTCACAAATTAGATGAAAAAATGCAGGCTACAATACGTGAAATGAAGGAAGACGCATGGGGAACCGATAGAGATGGAAAGAAAACTGGGATTCAAATCAATGGAGTGGACCAGAAGGAAGAAACTAACAACCAAACAGAAAACGAGGAAGAAACAAAAATTCAAAAAAATGAGGAGAGGGTTAGGAACCTCCAGGACATCTTTAAACGTCCCAACATCCGAATTATAGGGGTCCCAGAAGGAGAAGAAGAAGAGCAACAAGTGGAAAACTTATTTGAACAAATAATAAAGGAGAACTTCCCCAATCTGGCAAAGGAAATAGACTACCAGGACATCCAGGAAGCTCAGAGAGTCCCAAAGAAGTGGGACCCAAGGAGGAACACACCAAGGCACATTGTAATTACATTAGCCAAGATTAAAATGAAGCAGAGAATTCTAGAAGCAGCAAGGGGTAAGGGGACAGTCACCTACAAAGGAGTTCCCATCAGACTGTCAGCTGATTTCTCAAAAGAGACCTTCCAGGCAAGAAGGGGCTGGAAAGAAATATTTGAAATCTTGAAAAGCAGGGACCTACATCCAAAATTGCTCTATCCAGCAAAGCTGTCATTTAGAATGGATGGACAGATAAAGCGCTTCTCAGATAAGGTCAAGTTCAAGGAGTTCATCATCACCAAGCTCTTATTATATGAAATGTTAAAGGGACTTATCTAAGAAAAAGAAGATCAAAAATACGACAGTGAAAAGACAGCAAACTCACAGCTATTAAGAACCACACCTAAAACAAAAGCAAACTAAGCAAACAGCTAGAACAGGAACAGAACCACAGAAATGGAGATCATATGGAGGGTTAGCAACAGGGGAGTGGGAGGAGGAGAGAGGGGGGAAAGGTACAGAGAATAAGTAGCATAGATGGTGGGTAGAAAATAGACAGGGGGAGGGCAAGAATAGTATGGGAAATGTAGAAGCTAAAGAACTTATGACACATGGACATGAACTAAAGGAGAGGAATGTGGGTGGGAGAGGGTGTGCAGGGAGGGGGGATAATGGGGGAGAAATGGGACAACTGTAATAGCATAATCAATAAAATATATTAAAAAAATAAGTAGCATAGATGGTAGGTGAAAAATAGACAGGGGGAGGGTAAGGACAGTATGGGAAATGTAGAAGCCAAAGAACTTATGACACATGGACATGAACTAAAGTGGGGGAATGTGGGTGGCAGAGGGTGTACAGGGTGGAGGGGAGGGAAAGGGGGGAAATGGGACAACTGTAATACCATAATCAATAAAATATATTTTTAAAAGCTTTAAAAAAATAAATAAAATAAATTAAAAAAATAATAAAGTAGTTATTACCACCTTTGAACTTGGGTCAAAAAGCAAAAGTAGCTAAAATGCTACTAGGTCATTATAATGGACAAAACTCAGGATTTTTCCTTCTGTGTAGATTCTTCCCTACTATGTCTTTCCTGTGAGTCTCCTCTGCTACTCACATAGAACACTTCACTTCTGACACTTCTGGTCACCAAACGTGTGGGTTTTCCCCACAACAAGCAATTTTCTGTGATACTAACTGGATGTCCTATAATTAACTCAGTTCTGACACTATCTGGAGATAACATGAGAGCCAACAGATTAAAGGGCTCAGCCCCACAAGACTCCCCCTCTTTTGTGCCACCCCCTCAACCACACACGCGCGCGCGCGCGCGCGCACACACACACACACACACACACACCCATACACCCATACTTTAGGCACAAGTTTCAAGCTCAGGCTATATGTACTTCAGACCAACCAGCTCTAGATTGGAGCTTTTCAAGATCCCTTCCTTGGGTTCTGTTAATTTGCTAAAGCTCACAGAACTCAGGGGAATACTTAATGTTTACCAGATTATTAAAGAATATGATAACGGATGCAGACAAACATCCACATGGAGGAGAGGTGTAGGGCAGGTATGTGGGAGAGGCACAGACCACCCATGCCCTCTCCAAGGCACACTACTCTCTCAGCATCTCCACGTATTCACCAGCCCCAAAGCTCTCCAAACCCTGTACTATTGGGACTTTGTGGAGGCTTCCTCACCTAGGTGTGATCGATCATTAACTCCCTTTTTAGTATCTCTTCCTCCTTTGGGTAATGAGGGTGAGGCTGAAAATTCCAAGCTTCTAATTATGGCTTGGTGTCCTGGTGACCTCATTCCAGGAGCCACCCAGAAGCTCACCTAGAGCAGAAGACACTCCTGTCACCCAGGATATTGCATAGATTTCAGGAGTGGTATGTCAAGATCTAGGGTTAAAGACCTAATAGTGGAACAAAAGATGTCCTAGAGCCCTTATCACTTAGGAAATTATAAGGGTTTCAGGATCTTTGTGCCACTAACTGGGGGCATAGACCAATATATATTTTCTGATATCTCATAGTCACGTGGACAAGTGACATCTTAATTCTGTGGGCCTGTGGCTAATTGTTTATATCCTAAAAGGTCCTGAACAGACATATTACAGATAGACAGTCTCATATACTAAGCAGCAGGGTTCAGTTCAAAACACTAGCATCGGTTCAATTGATGAGTTAGAGGTTTGTTTTTATTTTTTAACAGGATATAGCAATCAAGTTTAAAATATTATACAAGGAGTTGAAAATGCCAGTATTAGGTAACATTTTAGTGTAGTGACAATGTTTGATCAGTAAGAAAATAACATTTAGATGAAAACTAATATAACACTTTCATAGTAACATTTATATTGTGTTAATAGCAGCTTTTGCAAGGCAGAACATTTTATAAGCATAGTCAAATTGCTTAAAATTTGAACAGTAAATTTTTCTGTGAATATAATGATTTAACATTTTAATTGGGCATACTTGAAATTTTAAGTATTTCCAGGTCTAAGGCTGCCACTTGTGATTATTTTAAATATGTACATTTATTATATGTGCTATCTGATAAAATGTTTCCTACTGTAATTAAAATGTTCTCACTTTGTAGGGAGCTAACATTCTGTTAACGGATAATGGTCATGTGAAATTGGGTAAGTAAATGAAAGTTTTGTCACTAAGGCAAATTTATTCCAAAACTAGCAAATTTACATTTTCCTCTGTAGGACTAGGGTTCCCCTCTCCTAGCAGCGTCTGTATATTTTAGGTGGGAATCTCATTGTGAAGCATATGTAATGTCTCTGTATCTGTTTCTTCTTTTTTAAATGGGGATTGAACGTGCACTTCACGTATGACAGATTTGTTGTAAAGACAGAATGAGATAGGAACCTTTGGAAACACCTCTCACCCCAGGAATGTGATTTCTAGTAAGAACTCTGTACAAAATTGCCTTGTAACCAAAAAACAAGGTAAACAAAAATTACAAAATCAGTGATGCCAAAAAATCCTGCATTCTTTACATTAGCTTTAAAAATAAAATACAGTGTTACTTATATAACAATGTAATTTAGTCCTGACTGGTGTCACTCAGTTGGTTGGGCATCGTCCCCCAAAGTGACACGTTGCTGTTTCAGTTCCCGGTCAGAACACATACCTGGGTTGTGGGTTTGGTCCCTGGTCAGGGCATGTATGAGAGGCAACTGTGATGGATGTTTCTTTTTCACATTAGTGTTTCTCTCCCTCTACTCTCCCTCCTTCCCCTCTCTAAAAATAAATAAATAAAATCTTTTTAAAAAAAGTGATGTAATTTAGATGCTTTAACTTTGTATTTATTGGGGTGACGTTGGGTAATAAATTGTATAGTTTTCAGGCATACAGTTCTATAATACATCATCTACATTTTATTGTGTTCATAGATGCCGTAACTTTTATTTTGTAACTTTTGGTTGTCAAATTATGATTAAAATAGAATTCAAAACCTTAATAATTTAAAAGTTTAAGACAAGAAACATGTACAAAAAGTCACTATAAACAAAGTCATGTCTGTTAGGTATTAAATCAAGTATTTAATGGCAAATATGAAAGTTATTTTGATCTATATATTACAGTAAGAAATAAAAATTCAAAAATATATTTGTTATAAAATGAATAAAACTATATCCTGCAATAGGACTAATTAGATTTGAAAGTATGTATCTAATTAACATAAGCCATAAAATTTTCCTAAGCCACCTCTAACTATGGGAAAGACAGTTACCTGTTTATGACTTAGTAAACAGTTCCTATGAGCAATTTAATATTTTGTGTTAACATTGTGTGCCCTACTCAAAGACATCCTGTATATAATGTATCTTAGTTGATAAGGTTTAGAAATCATTCAAAAACTAGAAAATGTTGGAATTTAACATACCTAAAGAAGAGCAACAAATTCCACTTAAAAAATTTCCTGAATGATTAGAATTGGTATTAGAATGTATTGCTAAGGAAAGATTTTGGGGTGTGTTCTGTTTGGATATCTTCTCTAGCTAGCTAGATTTACTAATAGATTTATTGGTTCATTTGATGTCAGTCTTCAAGGGCATGACAGGATGTGAATAGGAATATATTACTACTTTAGTCCCTTCCAGTGGAACCCCTTCAGTTGCAGGTCCTGGGAATTTGAAATTGTATCATTAAGTCTGGCAAGTTAGATTCTCTCTTTCTCATCCAAAGTATTTGATCGTGACTTTTGTTGTCCTTTGACTCATGCGGTGATGCATGGGAATCTGTTTGGTTATGATGTATGCTAACTGCTTTGTGATATTTTAACGCCAGTCTGTTAAAGTTAAAATTTTAATGTGATATTTGAGGATATCTCTTATTTCTGTAAAATTAGTTTAATGAAAATAATAATAATTAAAGCCTCTTCTCGTGTTGTCGTAGGTATTACTTTCTCTCAGTTCTGTAAATGTTTCTCATTTTCTTTAATAGCTGATTTTGGAGTATCTGCACAGATCACAGCTACAATTGCCAAACGGAAGTCTTTCATTGGTACACCATACTGGTAATTACATTTTAATTGATAATTTAACTTTCTGTATTCTTTTCATTATTGAATATAGCATTTACAAAAAATTAGGCTAAATAATCAAAAACTTTGGCAGGAAAACATTAAGAAGGTTATCAGCAGATTAATTTAGGCATGTGTATACTTGTGGCTAGAATACACAGTCAAAAAAAATATTCTGTCATGTTAATTTTTGTTAAGTGGAAAAGACTATGAGGATCAGTATGCCTTTAGGGAACCTTTCCCAGCTCTGCTTGAAAAAGCCAACCCTTGCCACCACTCATGTCATGGATTTTCACAGATGTTTTAAAATAATCTTTCTTCATCGCCATTTCTAGTCTATAATTTGGCTTAATCTTTCACCATCCCATTATTTACAGTGCCCCTTTGCTCAAGTCTTTTTGGCATATCTTGCTTGCACACAAGATCAAACATGTATTTCTTGGCATTTGGAATCTTCCACAGGATGACCTGTATCTCCCTCATTAATCTTGAATGCTACTAGTTGCCTCCACAGATCTTTCTAAACTGTATTTGTCTGCTAGGTATTCTTTAATTATTCTATAAAAATTACTCATTAATTTACTCAGTAAGTGTTTTTGATCACTCACAGTGTACTAGATGTGCTATTAGTCATTGTGAATATAGTGGTGGGCAGGTGTAGAGCTTTTTTTGTTCACACTGATCCTTCAGCTTCAGCGCCAACACTCCCCAATGCTCTCCTGGTCAGCCCGATCAGCAGTGGGATGGCACTAATCTGGGTGACTTGTTTTCATGTTTAGGAGATGCTATATAGTATTTTTTTTATTGATTTGTCTTTTTATCAAATGGATGTATATGTTAGAAGTTCAGCAGTGCTAAAGGGCTTATAAACTTATGTAGACCCTGGTCAGGTGGCTTGAACGGTTGGAGTGTCATCCTGTGCACCAAAAGGTTGCAGGTTCTAGGCCTGGTCAGGACATAAATCTATTGCTGGTTTGACCCTCGGTCAGGGCACATACAGGAGGCAACCGATCAATGTTTATCTCTCACATTGATGTTTCTCTCTCAAGTCAATAAATATATCCTCAGGTGAGAATTTTGAAAAAAAAATTAAAAACTGATCTAGTTGTACCTTCTGGCATCTCTAGCATATCTGTTACTGTTTATAGACTATATTATGATAGGTGAGGATTTTAGCTCTCTTCATTCATCTTCCAGTCTTCTAATCCTTGGATTGTACTTGCTGAGTCAGTTGTTACACTGTTATTACATTTGCCAACTTGAAATTTATTTATTTTTAAGTTGCTTAGCTTTTAATCCCTAGCTAAGACTTCTATACCTTTTTGTATTTTGCAGTTCTGTAACATGCCTGTATACAATTTTCCACATCATAAAGCCTATCAAATTTTTTTGTTTGTTTTTTGCTTTTTTTATTTTTTTATTTTTTGTTATAATAATCCTTTTTGGAGTTGTCTTCCCTCATATTCCAACCTGAATTGTTTGTTTTCAAGGTCTTTTTACATAGCTTCTCCCTGGTAATTTCTTTTTTTTTTAAAGATTTTATTTATTTATTTATTTTTAGAGAGAGGGGAAGGGAGAGAGAAAGAGAGGGAGAAAAATATTAATGTGTGGTCACCTCTCATGTGGCCCCCACTGGAGACCTGGCCTGCAACCCAGGTATGTGCCCTGACTAGGAATCGAACCAGCAACCATTTGGTTCACAGCTCATGCTCAGTCCACTGAGCTACACCAGCCCTGGGAATTTTTCATCTTCAGCTTGGGAATTCATTTCCTGGAATCCAAGTTTTCCTCTTTCATTACTGTTTCCCCTCACATGCGTTTCGATAACATGTGTTTGTTGTTTTACTTTTATTTGTTGTACTTGGCATTTGTACCTTTCAATCAAGAGATTCATGTCTTTCAATTCAGGGAAATGTTCTTATATTATTTCTTTGATAATTTCTTTGCTATACTTTATTCTGCTCTCTCTTTCTGGATATCAGTGGTTATATCTTGGGCCACTTGGATTAATCCATTAAGCTTCTTAAATTTTGTACCACTTTTTAAAAATATTTTTGTTCTGCTTTCTATAAGATTCTCACAACTTTTTAGTCTAATGCTTTCATGATGGAGGCTTCCCTCAGATGACTCGTAATCTTTATCTTCTGGTTCTCGTTAAAGAGCAAAGCACGAAAAACTGATTCATAGCACTGTGTGCAGTGGAGATAGTGTTCACTGAGGACTGAGCAGGTGAAGGAAGAAGGGGAACTCATTGTTCTAGAGACAGACTTCTCCTGTCCGAAGTCCCTGCTTTTCTTTGTTTCTGGTATTTTTCAGTCTGAAGCCTCTCTCTCAGTTTCTCTTGTTCTTACCCAGTTGGCATGGGGAAGGAGCAGTTCCTGAGTCCTGAAGGACATGAAGAGAAATCTAGAGCACTAACAGTTTTTAATTTAGATGTGACACTTTCTAATACACCTTTTCAGCCCCAACCTCAAGCTTGCTTTTATAAGTTTCTAACCCAACTTTGTCAGCTTTTCGGGGATTCTTTGGGGTAAGAACCAACTAGTTGTTTTGTAGCCATCAATAAACTATTAACTGACATACTCTAATGTTCACTTTTCTTATAATAACTTGTGTATTTATAGAGCTACGTGAAGAATAATAAGATTTTAAGACCAAGCATTTGAAAGTTAGTATTTTTTTTTTGCTAACTTTTCTGACTTACTTTTCTTTCCTGACATTGTACTGGAATTGTACCAGGAAGACAAATGTACATAAGTATGGCTACTTATTTAAATCTCTCTTTTGATATGTAAGAGTTGAGATCTTTATCTCAATTATTTTCAAAATTGTGTTTTAGTGTTTGAAAATTTTAATATTTGAAAATTAATATAATTATGTAAATCAGTCAAATACAAATTATACAGGCATAATTGGAATAAGACTATAAGAAAGTTAAAAAAAAGAAAAAATAATACTGAGTTTGGGCAACTTTTCTATGAATAAATAAATTATTTTTAAAAACCAGATACTTTTTTTCTTGTTTTAGTTCAGTTTGTTCACAACTAGTGGAGGGGGCAGGTGAAGGACTGGAGAGTTTGAGCAAAAAGGAAAAAGGGTTAGACCTGGACAACAGTGTGGTGATTGCTGGGGGTAGGGGGGAATGAGGGGACTAAATGGTAATGGAAGAAACAATAAAGATTAAATTAAAAACAGACACTTTTATAACCTCTCCACTATTATAATAAAATTGAAAAAATGCCAGCTAAGTTTATGGTAAACATGAGTTAAGTACTAAATGAAGATTATTGGTGCCCCAATAAATAATTTTGGTCAAATGAAAACAGTCAGAGGCCAGATTGTAGTTTATTGATATAAGGAGGTAGAGCTAAAAATTGTAGAATATTTATTGCAAGATGTTACTTCTCTAGAATTTCACTGTGCAGAAGAAGAGAGATTGGGGTATGGACAAATTTTGGGATATGTTCCGTAGTGATTGTAAATTTTTACAAACCTTTATAGTAAGTAGTATAACAAAGTAACAAGTCACCAATAGGGGCTTGGGATGGAGGTTCTTGTAAAATGATGAGATCCTAAGAGAAATG
The DNA here is from genome assembly GCA_039655065.1 of Glossophaga mutica. Taxonomy (NCBI): domain Eukaryota; kingdom Metazoa; phylum Chordata; class Mammalia; order Chiroptera; family Phyllostomidae; genus Glossophaga; species Glossophaga mutica. The sequence goes on from CM077308.1 coordinate 146,200,620, forward strand.
GGCCTTGTAAGTACTACATATTTATTTTTCAGACAGCAAATCCTAAGTAGATTTCAGCTTAGATAGTGATGGTTCCGTGTGGCTCTTGTGGGAATGTGAAGGAAAATACAATAAACAGAAGATTTTCTTTTCTGGAATATTTCCTCAGGATGGCTCCAGAAGTTGCAGCTGTTGAGAGGAAAGGGGGATACAATCAGCTCTGTGATCTCTGGGCAGTGGGGATCACCGCCATAGAACTTGCTGAGCTCCAGCCTCCTATGTTTGACTTACACCCGATGAGGTCAGTGTGTCCTAGTTAAAGAATCCTATATTTAAATAAGGAAATTTCACGAACAAATGATACATTTTGTCTTATTTGGGGATAAGAGTAATAGAATTTACATTATATAGTAATATGAAGTCTTAAAATGCTGCGTAATTATTTGTTGTTGATTTTTTCAGAGCATTATTTCTAATGACGAAAAGCAATTTTCAGCCTCCTAAACTAAAGGATAAAATGAAGTGGTGAGTATCTTTGTGTTATTTACTTTTACAGATATGAGGGAAAAAATCATTGAAAATGAAAAGTTTAATTTTTTAAATTTCTTAGGTCAAATAGTTTTCATCATTTTGTGAAAATGGCACTTACCAAAAATCCAAAAAAAAGACCTACAGCTGAAAAGTTATTGCAGGTATTATTTTTGCCATGAACTATGTCTTTTTTCAAAAGATAAATGTCAATCAGATTTCTAATAAGTGTTCTGTGCTTTATTAATTTATCTTTATAGCACCCATTTGTCACACAACCTTTGACACGGTCTTTGGCAATTGAACTCTTGGATAAAGTGAATAATCCTGATCATTCCACTTACCATGATTTTGATGATGATGATCCTGAGGTAGGAACTGTTGTTACTAACTGGGATATGTAACATATATGTACATACATTCCAAAATCAGTTTTTTTAAATTCTGAATCTGGTTTCAGTAAGGCTGATTTAAATAAAAAACTACTGAGGTGCCCTGGCCGGTACGACTGAGTTGGTTGGAGCATCATCCCATGACCGAGAAAGATCATGGGTTCAGTACCTGGTTGGGGCACATACCCAGGTTGCAGGTTCGATCCCCAGTCAGGGTGTGTACAAGAAGGTGGCTGATTGATGTTTCTCTCTCAAATCGATGTTTTTTCTCCCCCTTCCCTCTCTAAAAGCAATAAAAAGAATGTCCTTAGGTGAGGATAAAAAAAGGAAAAAAAACTGTTGAGGAAACAACCAACTCTGACTTAGTTTCTCCTAGGGAAATCATGTGCCAGATTTTTCTTGTTGGCTATAGGTAGCTATTGTCTGAAAATGGCAAAGGCAGAATCATTTAACCCACTTGTTGAAGTTACTGTAGTTATTTTAAAGTAGTCATTGTAGATGAAGTTGCTAAATAACTTCGTCCACTGTACATCTTTTACATCCACTGTAAAAGAGATTGCAAATGGGAAGCATATAAACAAGAGGTTAGAATATACTTAAAATTTCTGTTCAGTTTTCTTCCCAAAAAGAATCCCTATACAACCTGATGAATTAATAGTGGTTAGTAAGAAGTATAGGATTTTTTTGGTGACTAAAACCCTAATTGTCCACTATGGAAATGTTTAAAAATGAACCAGTATAATCATTGAATGAAATAACTGTAATGCTATGGAAGCATTGATATTAATTAATGGCAGCCTCACTTCTGTTGGCATATTTAACATTCCTAGCTCAGCTAATAATAGTGGCACCAAAGATAAACTCACTATATGTGATGTGGCAGATTACTGACTGGGTCTGTAACTGAAATGAATAGGCTTAGCTTGACTGAATTTATGGAAGGTACTTAAAAAATGGTGTAAATTTCATTGATGATGTTGTAAGAATGGTAGCTCTCAGTGGTCAGAAAGGTGGTCGCAGATTAACTTAAATCAGAGAGAACCTTTCTGTCAATTCACCATTGGTCTAGCTTGCTATCTTTATACGGCTGATTAAATAAAGCTATCTGTCCTTTTGGTCGGGAAAGGAGTTTGGAAACATAAAACTTTAAAAATGTAACTTCTATTGACCTTATAATTATACTAGGAGGAAGTTGGTTTTTGTTTTGCTTGATTTTGTTTTTTAAAAACTCTAGTTTTATAAACTCTTCTGTAATTCGGTGCTCAGTTTACATGGTGTAGTACAGGACTGTAATAGTGACATGTAAGCTGAAACCCTGCAACACAATCTTAGTAATCAGTGGGGGGAACTATAATTATTTTGTGACCTTAAAAAATATCAAAACATTAAAAACTCTCTTGCTGGCAGTTTTAAATTTATAGAGGAATGGTAAAAATAGTAAAACTCGTATTTATTTAGTACATTGTTTTCTTGTTTAAAAAAACTTTTATAGATAGTTTAACTATCAAGTAGTCTCCTTACTGCGTAGAATGCACAGTGCTGGCCTTTTTCATATAACTTTATAACAGAGTGAGTACCTTTCTGTGCCGTGGTATCATATTCCTTTCTAAGTTTGTATGGGCTTCCCGCATCTTATCTTTTGCATTTTCAATGCATGAAATATCTCAGTATCCCGGTAATAGGAAGCTTGTGCTGGAGCCCCACTGTGTCCCAACTGCAGTGCTTCCTCATTCGTGTCAGCAAGTTCACCTGAGCTTAGCTGTACTCAGTTCCTCCAGCTGTATGCCTGCAGTTTCTTGAAGTGACCATATCAGCTCTCACCGCCATCTTTTTTCTTCCTTAACTCCGTTTATGTTTGATTTACATTGCACTTCTAACACTCTCCAGGATTATCATTTTTTACTTCTTTGCGTTGGTTTGATCTGTGTTTGCTAATCCCTACATTGAGTTATCAGTTTTTGCAAAAATGTCACAAGCGTATAATCAGTGGGAGACAAGGAGGTAGCACAAGTGCGCACTCTGCTGTTTGTGCTTGAACCGAGTAACAGATGCTCAGTGACCACGCAGACGGACTTTGAAAGAAGTGATGTGAGTTAACAGTTTGGAGACTTCATCCCCACTCCACTTATACCCCAGAATTCTCAGCAAGTAGCAAGAACAGAAAGATTTTTAAAGTAAAAGGAAAGAGAATAGAGGGCTGCTCCTACAAGAAAAACATAAAGGGAGAAAATTGTGTTTACTAAGTAAAAGGACCATAAATCATGAACACATTTAGCATTATTTCATTTCATTTGTCTCAGCCTTTTTGAAATATGAGGCAGATTTCTTTTTATTAGTTTTTCTCCTCTGCAATTGGGAAAGTTAGCTGTAGCTTTTGAACAGCTATTGAGTTACTGGAATATTGAATTTTGAATATTTATACTTAATTAAGAGAACCTTTATTGAGAACCTACTATGGATAAAATACATTCCTAACTTTGAGAAGCTCCTAGTTTGAGGACTGAAGAGTTCCAATTTGTGGTTGCCTTTAAAAAAAATATTGGCAAAGTTGTACTTCATTCCCATTTTTTATATAAAATTAAGCATTATTTCATATTTGAGTAATTTTGTGGAGATCAAGACTGCGATTTCATTATCTAATGCGACATCTTTGCTTTTGTTCTTCCCTAGCCTCTCGTTGCCGTGCCACATAGAATTCACTCAACAAGTAGAAATGTGAGAGAAGAAAAGACACGCTCGGAGATAAACTGTGAGTGTGCGCCACACACGGTGATTTAACATTAACAAATATGATTTCCTTTTTCGTTGTTTTGCATAAAAAATATTTATTGAATACCTATTCTATGTCAATATTTACTCTTTATCACCATTCTAGTAAATGAGGTGTAGGAGTAAGAAAACAGATACAAAAGCCCTCTACTCAACTATATAAATAAACTATAAGGAATGATAGGACATAAATGCCACTTACAAAAAGTAGAGCAAGATAAAAGATCAGAAATGTTGATTTAGGGATAGAGAGATTCAATTTGAAATAGGTTTATAGAAGAAGACCTTACTAAGAATCTTCCATTTGAGCCAAGACTTCAGGAATGAAAGGGGGGTTGCTATGTGGATATCTAAGAAAAAAATTTCAGGTAGAGGGAAGAGTCATAGCAAAGTCCCTAAAGGGACATTATGCTTGGAATGTTCTAGAACAATGAAGGAGTTGTGGGGCTGGAGTGGAGGGAGTTGAGGGGGAGAGTGAGAGGAAATGAGGTCAGAGCGGTAGGTGAAGTGGAAGAGGAGTCAGGCAGGGAAATATAGTTAGTATAAGGACTTCAGATGATTTCTCTGAAAGAAATAGGGGGACATTTGAAAACTTTAAGCTGGGTTTGAGGTAATATGACTCATATTTTAAAACAATCCCTCTCCCCATTTTATTGAGTACACTTACATGGGGCAAGGCTGTGAAAGCAGAGACCTGGTTAGGAGGCCACTGCAGTAGTCCTAAGAAGAGAAGATGATGGCGTACACCAGGGTGTTAGAGGTGAAATATGAGGAGTAGGCACATAGCTGATGTATTTTGAAGATACAGTAGCCAAGATGATTTTTCGAAGGATTAGCTGTATGTCCTAAGAGAAAGAAAGGATTCAAGGATAAATACAAATTTTTCTGGCTTGAGCATGTAGATGGTTGGAGGACAAGTAAGATTTTAAGTTGTAGTTTTATTATAGCATTTTTGCTTTATTTTCTTCAAGTACTTCTTTTTACCAAACCCTTGTAAAGGTAAAGTTTAATTAAGGCAGTAAGAATTTTACTTCCGTTGTTCCTGAGGAATTTCTGGTAGTAGGAGGGTGTGTATTTATGTTATTATTTGGGAAGAGGAACAAAATCCCTAAAATGGGCAGTAGAGAAGAAATCACAGCAGTGTTTCTTAAACTTTTATGTGTGCATGTCACTGCAGTTCCTGACTTCAGCAGATCTGGGAGGGGACCTGAGGTTGTTACTTCTAACAAGTTCCCAGGGTATGTAGATGCTGACGGTGCAAGGGCCGGTCTTTGAGTATCAAGGAGAGGTGGAGGTCTGCAAACTGGCGAAACATCTGAATAACCTGAGAACCTTTAAAAATGGATTCTCAAGCCCCACTTTTCCACAGATCCTGAGTCAGTAGGTCTTGGGTCAAACTGGGATTCTACCTTTCAGAATAGCTCTCCAAGTAATTCTTACAGAAAGCCAAGGTATGGACTCAGCAGGACATTCATTCATTCACCTGAGATCCAGTACCATCAACTTATTAATGATAAACTGTCAACAGGAATCTTTGGAATAATAGTGCCTTAACTTTTTTCTTCTTGGAAGCATTAATTCCCTGTGACTTAAAATGCTAATTAATGCAACGAGGCTTATAATAACACTTCTCTGTGAGCTGAAGATTTAACCTTAGGGACCTGAAATCCAAAATGACCTTAGGGAAATTAAGTAATGTGATAACTTAAGACAACTGTTGAAGACAACATTTCCAGTTCTGGCCAAGACGCAGGCGTAGGTGTAGACACACTTTGCTTCCTGGCACAACCAAAAGAAGGATAACAACCAATTTAAAAACAATAAACAACCAGAAGAGCCAGAAAATCAAATTGCATGGAAATCTGACAACCAAGGAGTTAAAGAAACGTTCATCTATACCAGTGGGAGGGGTGGAGACCAGCAGCACAGAAGAGGTGGGGCTGGCTGAATGGGAAACTAAAGATACAAAACCTCTAGCTGTAAATCACTGTGGGGATTGCGACAGCTGGAGAAACTCCTAGTCTCATAGGAGAGTTCCTTGGAAAGTTGGGCTACAGCAGAGCAAGCCAGCGGCATTGTTCCCTCTCGGGCCCCTCCCCTACAACACAGCAAAGAGGGTTGCCCCGCCCTGGCAGATACCTAAGGCTCTGCCCCTTTAAACCTAACAAGTGCTCAAAAACAAAGAAATATGGCCCAAATGAAAGAACAGATCAAAACTCCAAAAATAGAACTAAGCGATAAAGAAATAGCCAACCTGTCTGATGCAGAGTTCAAAACACTGGGAACCAGACACTCACAGAATTGATTGAGCTCAGTCACAAAGTGAAGGAAGAAATGAAGGCTACACAAAGTGAAATAAAGCAAAATATACAGGAAACTAACAGTAAAGGGAAGGAAACTGGGACTTGAGTCAACGGTTTGGAGCAGAAGGAAGAAATAAACATTCAGCCAGAATGAAGAAACAAGAATTCAAAAAAATGAGGAAAGGCTTAGGAACATATGGGACAACTTTAAATCTTCCAACACATGAATCATAGGGGTGCCAGAAGAAGAAAGGGAAGAGCAAGAAATTGAAAGCTTATTTGAACAAATAATGAAGGAAACCTTACTCAGTCTGGCAAAGGAAAAAGACTTCCAGGAAGCCCAGAAAGTCCCAAAAAAATTGGACCCAAGGAGGAGCACACCAAGACACATCATTATTAAGTTACCCAAGATTAAAGATAGAGAATCTTAAAAGCAGCAAGAGGAAAGGAGAGAGTTACGTACAAAGGAGTTCCCATCAGACTGTCAGCTGATTTCTCAAAAGAGACCTTACAGGCAAGAAGGGGCTGGAAAGAAGTATTTGAAGTCATGAAAGGCAAGGACTTATGTCCAAGATTACTCTATCCAGCAAAGCTATCATTTAGATTGTAAAGGCCGATAAAGTCCTTCCCAGAAAAGGTCAGGTTAAAGAAATTCATCATTACCAAGCCCTTAACTCTACGAAATGTTAAAGGGACTTATCTAAGAAAAAGAAGATCAAAGATACAAACAGTAAAATGACAGCAAACTCATAACTATCAATGACTGAACCTAAAAAGGAAAAAAAAAAAAACCTAAGCGAACAACTAGAACAGGAACAAAATCAGAGAATTGGAGATCACATGGAGGGTTATCAGTGGGGAGGGGGAGGGAAAAAGTGAACGGGGAGGTACAGGGAATAAGGAGTGTAATTGGTAGGCATAAAATAGATAGGAGGAGGTAAGAATAGTATAGGAAACAAGAGAAGCCAAAGAACTTACACATACAACCCATAGACACGAACTAAAGAGGGGGAGATACTGGTGGGTGGGGGAGTACAGGGCAGAATGAGGGATAAAGGGTAGAAAAAAATTGGGACAACAGTAATAGCATAATCATTAAAATACACTTAATAAAAAAAAGAAAACGTTCCCAACTTCCAGTCAAGATGGAGGCATAGGCAACATGCTTTGCTTCCTTGCACAATCGTAATGATTACAACTAACCTCAAAACAAAAAGCACCAGAACTGCCAGAAAATCAAACTGTATGTACCTCCAACAATCAAGGATTTAAAGATGACAGAGTCATCCAGGAGAATAGGAGGAGCGGATCCGGGAGCCAGGACAGAGAGGATACGATGTTCTAATCCCAGTTGATTTAGAATGTTTTATGATTTTATGTGAAATGATGTATAGAATGGTCAGTAATGCTGTTGACTTTTTTTACAAAGGCAGGCTTTGGAAAAATAATTTATTTTAATAATGTTTCTCTTGAACATGTTTCATGTTTATAATTACACGGTGTCTCTCCTTGCAACCAAAGTTTTTTCTTCATTAAACTAAATGCTATTTAGGTGCCATACATAAAACAACTGACTCATTTGAGGAAAGGAATTAATTTTTTCCTCTTAGGAGGTCCCCTCTACCTTTAGTTAAATGTGACAAAGGCTTGCTTTAAGAAGAAGTAATTCTGGGGCTCTTGTTTGCCTTAGTAGGATTAGTTTTGACCCAAAATGACTAATGAAGGCTCAGCAGGTGATAATGAGCTATCTCAAAGATGCTAAAAAGGAGTTTTCATCTGGGTATTAAAAGATAAGTTTATGGTGTGTTGCTTGACATACATTCAAGGAGATGGTAGGGGAAACCAGATCAAGACCAATATACAATTACAGATAAGTAGGAGTTTTCTACATTATTAAGAGCATCATAAACAGCATTGCAGCCCGAGATGACTGACCAACAATTATTTGAACAATAGTTGGAAGATCCTATGGTGGAAGCTTGTCATACCTTCAGGGAATTTGAAGAGAACAAAAAAGCGATGCCCATGTAAGATGTGAAGAATGAATCTCCATAGGGACTTTGCCCACCCCATACGGGCCCCCTTTCTGGAAATGCATTCCCCGGAGTACAGGAGTATTGACCATCTGCTGCAGTTAGGGTTCTGTCTTTGTTATGGAGGCTGTTCTAAGACAAAATCTCTGTATCTCTGTAACCAGTGATCATACAGTCTGGTAAGGAAAATAGGCATGTTTGTGTGTGACAATAACACAAGGCAGATGGGTGCAGAAACTGTCCTCATGTAACTTTATTAAAGATTTAATTTTGCTTTTTGATGACAAGTGTAGATGAGAGCTGTTCAGTACACCTCTGTTGAGGTGATGTATATATTGTTTATAATACCTTATTAAAGGTTATTTTGTAATCTTTGATGTGTGATCATATGTGAACAGGTATAAGGAACCCATTATTGAAGAGCCTGCTTATTTTCAAGGGCCAGAAATTGATACTTAGTCCGTTAACAGCTATAAAGCGTACACATAGTCCCACACAAATGGAGATCTTACAGGGCTGTTTCACAACCTTTTTTACTTGTGCCTAATATTACAAAATGTCTTAATCTCATGGTCTCCTTTAATTGGTATTAACATTCATAATTAATCATACATTAAGCTAAAATCAAAACAGTTGTAAAAGCGATGGTAGTTTGAAATCTCACTCATTTGCCCACCTTGATTAAGGATTGCAATTTTAGCTAAAGCTCTTAACTAGTTGAACTATAATGTTTTATATTTATATTTTTGTCTTTGCTTTTATCTCATTGCTCTCGAATGTTGTGCCCAGGCTATAAAATCAGATAATGATGAGATACAGAAATTAAGGTAGAGGTAGTGAAACTTCAGTATATTAGAACAGCAAGGAAAAAGATGAATGCATTATTGTTAACTTATGTCTGTTCTAGCTACTTTATACCTTGGCTACAGTAGTATATTAGTTATTTATTGCTGCACAGCAAATTATCCTAAAATTTAGCAGCTTAAAACAATAAACATTTATTATTTCACTCATTCTGAGGGTCAGGAATCCGGGACAACTTAACCAGTGGTTCTGGCCCAGGGTTTATTGAGAAGTTAAAATCAGAATGTCAGCTGGGACTGCAGTCCTTTAAAGGCTTCACCAGGTTGGAGGATTTGCTTCCAAGGTTACTCACGTAACTGTTAGTCTCAGGCTTCAGTTCCTTGCCATGTAGCCTCTCCTTGGGACTACTCACAGCACGACTTCCTCCAGAGCAAGTGATTCAATAGAGTCTGACACAGGAGCCTCATCTTGGAAGTGAAATGCCGTCACCCTGCCCTATTCATTTGGTCACATAGACCAACCCTGGGGCTATGGCAAAGGACTACGTAAGTTTATGAACACCAGGTCATCGTGCAGACTGGCTTCCAAAAGCACTCTGCCTCAGTTGCCGTCTGCCCACTTCAGCCCTCAATTAAGATTGTCTATTTTATGCTGGGTCACAACGAAGTAGCAAGTTCATCCTGACTATAACGTAATTTTGCTAATTATGTTCTTTTTTACTATGGAAAAGGCCTATTACTAACAGATTAAGTTTTAACAGTTTAGACTTTCTTGGACTTTTTCTGGCTTTCTTTATTAAATCTTTGGATTGTGATTAATGTAGGGTAGATAGTAAAATTAAATCTGTTTGCCATTGAGTAACTATTTAAATTAGTATTATCATTAAGAATGAAGAAACAGATCATGGCTTTACTTGTTTTCTTTTTTAGTTGGCCAAGTAAAATTTGATCCACCCTTAAGGAAGGAGACAGAACCACATCATGAACTTGTAAGTAGTTTCATCTTGGAATGTTAACATTGAATATAAATGTTTTAATTAGTCTTCATGATATATTGAAACTGACTTAAAAAGCTAGTCATCAATATTTTCAAATGCATTTGGGGAAATAAAAAGGTAAGTCATTCTGAAATTCAGAATAAATAAATCTGTGTTGCTGAGATTGAATATTTTCAAAATTATTTAGGAAAAACTTACTAGCTTTACCACTCTAATTAAATGTTTTTATTGCTGGCCCTTTAATTTCCTTTTTATTTTTGTTTTTCAGTTTTTGAGTATCTCTTTGTATATGTATTTATTAGCATAAATGCCATAATTTTAAACTAAAATGTTGGATCAATAAAAGTCCTTCTCACTAAATTCATGGGCAGTCTTTTAAGAGTGTAGGCCAGTTTTTAAAAATTGGAGTAGAGTCAGTCTGTTTGGAGTACTAAAACTCAGGAGAGACTAGGCATACATAGTAAATCAAGTTCGTCATTCATTTAAAACTTGCTAACTGTATGAACTTTCTCTTTATGATTCCTCTTTGTTAATGTTTTATACTTCTTTCCAAACATATGATAATAGATTAGATGTAGTCTTAGAAGCAAAATGTTTTGCACATATTTGAGATGTTAATATTCTATGGAACAATAAAACATGAGACTTAAAAAACAAACAGAATTAATCCTAATGCAGTTACTTTACCAGAGCTCCAGATAAGATTGCATTATTTTTCTAACTGTTACTGTATTTTTCGGACTATAAGACATACCCCTCCACCCCCATTTGGGAGGAATAATGGTTGTTAATGCTGCTGTTGAGTTCTTTTTACATTTACATTGGTGAAATATTATGTTGTTTATGTTATTAAGTATTTTACCACATTTTTTTGCTTCAAAATTTTTTTTCCTGTTTTCTTCCTCTAAAACCTGGGTGCGTCTTATGGTCTGAAAAATACCATAATAAGTGCTAAGGGTTGAAGTGGGAACTTTCTTCTTAAATTTAAGGCTTATTTTAACCCACTTGACTAAAGACATCCAAAAGGAGTCTTTAGCCTTTAACTTTTGGAGTTATTCCCATTCATTATACCAGCATGGAGGAAAGGAATGTTAAAGAAAAATTCTTAAAATGATCATATTACAGTATTGAAGCCTGACGTTTACATAGGGGATGGAGAAGGTTAAGAAGAAAAAGTAGACATGATTTTTATAAATGCTAATTGTATTTTGTTAAGGCAGTCTATTTGCTTTCTCTTTTTAAGTTGGTATTGCATGTTTTTAAATTCTGTACTAATTTAATAATTGCATTGTCGAGGCAATTTGTTGCAGTGTTGCTTTTTTAGAAGCTCCTTTGTATGATTTGACTTTGCATTCGCCTTAACAAAATTATGTTAGCAGGACTTACTTAAGAAAATTTCCCTTTGTGAATTTATGGCTTTTAGTCTAAGTGTAAATAACTTGGGTTTCTTGGTCTCTGCTAAACAGCCCGACAGTGATGGTTTTTTGGACAGTTCAGAAGAAATGTACTACACTGCAAGATCTAATCTGGTATTTCTCATCTTCTGATTTACTTTGTCAGCATTGTTTTAGTCTTGTTTTTTTTTTTAATCAAACATTTTGTCCAGTTTTAATGAACGAATTTAAACATTGTTTTATAAGTTCCTGCTATTTAGCAAGCTTCTATTTATTAAGGATTATAGCAGTTTTTCCATAACAAGATAAATAATATATCTACACAAATATATTACAGTGTTGTAGTAAAAAATAAACATTTTTATGTAAAAACATTTAATTTTGTGGCTCAAATATGTCTTTTTATTGCATTTTTCTATAAAAATGTCCAGTTTTAATATGACTTGTTTTAACGAACTAGGAACCATCCATATATACACACATATCCATTCATAGATATAAAACTATTTCCATGTATTGCATAAATTATATGCATATCATTTAAAGAAATAATTTACCCCTAATTAACAAAGAATCGAGTCTCAGATGAAGTTTTAGCTCACTGGTGTTATATAATACCCAGTTTTCTGAAGCCAAAATTTGTATTTTAAAGCCTCCTTGACATTAGAAATATTAAGACTGTCTTACATTTAGGTAAGATAGAACATTAATCCTGGTGAATATTCAATAAATACTTGTAATAGTCGCTATTAAATAAATAGCTACTTCTGTAGCTGGCCAGGGCCCCCAAATGCCTTTACTTTACTCCTAGATTTCACCTTTCTGCCTTTGCAGTGAAATTTTCCTCATCTTTTTCTTCCTCTCTGCTTCACTAACATGCCTCTTTCAATTCTGGTTAATTTAAGTGGTTCAGTTGGTTAGAGCATTGTCCCAACATGCAAAGGCTGTGGGTTTGATCCCCAGTGAGGGCACATACAAGAATCAACGGATGCATAAATAGGTGGGACAACAAATCAATCTCTCTCTCTCTACCCCTCTATCCCCTCTCTCCCTCTCCCCCCTCCCTCTCACACCCCGTTCTGTCCTCTCTAAAATCAGTTAATCAAGCAATCAGTGGTTCTTAACATAAATTCTTAAATCTGTGCTCTATAATATTTGTAAAACATAAAAGATTTTAGACATAATTTCTCTTTCAGGGAAGTTGCTGTCTCAGTAAGCAGAAAATACTTATATAAACTGTTAGCCATGCATCACAAAATATACTGGATTGCCAAAACTTTGCCAGGTAGCGACTGTTGATGAGGAGAGGCTAACATATAATTCCTACAATAGAAATTAGAGGAGAAACAATTTTGTATTATATGGCTTATTTGGCTTCTGGGAGGAACTAAGACTGATTTCAGTATTGCATATCAAGCACTATAGATTCTTCAGGAAGAAAATGGATATGTATATCTCCTGTGTTTCATGGGTATTAATGTGAGGACAGTCATTGGTAGAGACCACAGTTTTGAGAGATGGCAGATAAAGAGCTAAAATTATGAAATTGTCATACTATTACTGGAATTATGGGATTAGCTCAAAAGAGGGAGATTGGAGTAATCAAAGAGGAAATGGTCAATGATGCCATGAGATTTAATGTGTCTCCCAGCTAGTCTAAATAAATAAAGAGTGCAGAAAACTGGTTACCACAATGGGTGATTTCTGTGTTTTGTAGTCAAAGACAGACCAACAATGGAAGTAGGGAAGAAGCAGTTGAAAAGCTAGAAGAATCAGTAGATGCACTGTCACAAAAGATACATCAAATGGCCCAGACAGACCAGAAAGTATGAGGATTGAGAATTAAACCATCTGAGGAAGCAAGTGAGGAGTGATTTCTGGATTGAAAATTTCTCCAGAATTAGGCATAAGTAGGCTAGAATGACAATCAGTGAAATTTGTTGTGGAAATAAAATATTACAGAATCAAAAGTTTAAATTAATATTCTCCAGAAAAGACAATTACAACACCAAAACATAATACTGTAGAGTTACAGTGTTCTTTTCTGTACCTGTGTGAAACTATCTTAAAAAGCTCACTTCTAATAATAATAAAAGCTAACAGTTATCTAGAAGTTTTTGCACAACAGGCATTATTCTAAACACTTTAAATATATTACCTTATGTTGTACACAGGAGAGGATTTAAGGTGCGAAGAAGCTGGAATTGGTCTTAGACCAGCCTGGCTCAGCAATTCACAACTAAACCACTATGCTGTGTCACCTCTGCCCAGCATGTCAGCATTTCGTTGTCTGCTGCTTGTGCTCTCTCATTTTAGTCAATATGTATGTCAATAGTTGTTTTTTATTGTGGGAAAATGCACATAAAATTTACCATTGTAACCAGTGTTTTTAATCCTCACCCAAAGACATGCGTATTGATTTTAGAGAGAGGAAGGGAAAGAGAGAGGAAAAGAAACATCGATATGAGAGAGGACAATATCTATTGGTTGCCTTTTGTGCATGCCCTGACCAGGACCAGACCTGCAACCCAGGCCTGTGCCCCAACCAGGAATCAAACGGGCAACCTTTCACTTTTCAGGATGATGCCCAGCCAACTGAGCCACACCAGTTGGGGACCATTGTAATCATTTTTAAGTGTACAGTCCGGTGGTGTTAAGTACATTTATATTGTTGTGCCGCCATGACCACTGTCAGTCACTAGACATTTTCATCTTCCCAAACTGCAACTCCTCACACCAATAACTCATTTTCCCTTTCCCCCAGACCCTGGCAACTGTCATTCTATTTTCTATCTCTTTGAATTGTTCTGTGCTCTAGTTACCTCCTGTAATTGGAATCATGAAACATTTGTCCTTTTATGACTGGCTTACTTCACTTAGCATAATGTCATAACATCCTCACGATTCATCCATGTTGTAGTATTTGTCAGAAATTTCTTTTTTAAGACTGACTAGTGTTCGTTGTATGTATAGACCACATTTTGTTTATTCATTGGACACATCAGTGGGCAGAAGTTGCTTTCACTTTTTGAGTCTTGTGAATAATGGTGCTGTGAACAGGGATGCACAGATATCTGTCACGTCTCTGCTTTCAGTTACTGCAGGTATATACCTGCGGTAGGAATTGCTGGATCGTGTGATAATTCTACGTTAATATTTGAGGAACAGCCATACAGTTTTCCATAGCACTTGTATCATTTTACAGTTCCCATCAGCAGTGCACAAGGGTTCCAGTTTCTACATAGTTCTCATCAATACTTGTTATTTTCTAGCAGTGGGAGGGGAAGTTTTATTTTGTTTGTTTTTAAATAATAGCCATCCTAATGGATGTGACCTGCCCTTAGTTATTTCGGTCCCCTAACTTCATTAGTCCTAAAACCTTGACATTGTGAACCAGATTTTTTAAAATTATATTTCATTGATTATGCTATTACAGTTGTCCCAGTTTTTCCCCTGTTGCCCCCCTGCACCCATCACCTCCCACTCCCTCAGGCTACCATTGTTCATGTCTGTGGGTCACGTGTATAAGTTTTTGGCTACTCCATTTCCTATACTGTACTTTATATCCCCATGGCTATTCAGTAACTACCAATTTGTATTTCTTAATTCCCCTTATCTCTTCACCCATTCCCCCACCCTTACCCCATTTGGCACCTATCAAATACTCCATATCCATGATTCTGTCTCTGTTCTTCTTTGCTTAGTTTGTATTTTAGATTTAATTGTTGATAAATATGTATTTTTGCCTTTTTATTGTTCATAGTTTTGATCTTCTTTTTCTTAAATAAGTCTCTCTAACATTTCATGTAAGAATGGTTTGGTGATGATGAAGTCCTTTAGTTTTTTGTTGTCTGGGAAGCTCTTTATCTGCCCTTCCATTCTAAATGATAGCTTTACTGGGTAGAGCAATCTTGGCTGTAGGTCCCTGCTTTTCATAACTTTGAATATTTCTTGCCAGTCCTTTCTATCCTGCAAAGTTTGTTTTGAGAAATCAGCTGACAGTCTTATGGGAACTCCTCAGTAGGGTAATTAATTGCTTTTCTCCTGCTACTTTTAAGATTCTATTTCTATCTTTAACCTTTGGCTTTTTAATTGTAATGTGTCTTGGAGTGGGCCTCTTTGCATACATCTTGTTTGGGACTTTCTGTTCTTCCTGGATTTGCATATCTATTTCTTTCACCAAATTAAGGAAGTTTTCTTTCATTATTTTTTCAAATAGATTTCCAATTTCTTGCTCTTTTTCTTCTCCTTCTGACACCCCTATGATATGAAGGTTGGACCTCTTGAAATTGTCTCAGAGGCTGCTTATAATACCCTCATTTTTTTTATTCTTTTTTTTTCTACTCCTGGTTTTGGTTTTTTTTTTTTTTTGCTTCCTTATGTTCCAAATCATTGATTTTTTTTCTCAGCTTCATCTACCTACTGTTGTTTCCCTGCAAATTGTTCTTTATTTCAATTAGTGTATCTTTCATTTCTAGCTGGATCTTTTTTATGCTGCTGAGATCCTCACTAGGATTCCTTGAGCATCCTAATAACCAGTGTTTTGAATTCTGCATCTGATAGGTTGATTGCTTATCTCGATTTCATTTAGCTCTTTTTCTGGAGTTTTGAAATGTTCTTTCATTTGGGTCATGTTTCTTTTTCTCCTCATTTGGGTATCCTTCCTATGTTTGTTTCTGTGTTTTAAGTAGAGCTGCTTTGACTCCATGTCTTGGTAGTGTGGCCCATTGTAGTAGGTGTCCTGTAGGGCAGGGGATGTCAGACTCATTTCCACCAGGGGCTACATCACCCTCTCTGTTGCCTTCAGAGGGCTGAAATAATTTTAGGACTGTATGAATGTAACTACTCCTTAACTGTTAAGAGGTTGAAATTAGCTTTTCCCCCTTCTGGAGCTCTGATGGATGTGTGGGTCTGTAGCAAGCTGCAGACGTGGGTCTTTCATCAGCAGGATGGAGTTTGTAAAAGTTGTCAAAAATAAAACCTACTTCAAGAGATATCAAGTGAAATTTAGAAGATGATGAGAGGGTAAAACTGATTAGTATGCCTGGAAACGCTTGGTAATTCAGGATAAAAATTAGTACAATGTACCCAAATACAGGATGATAGTTCATGTAACCAACAGAGATATCATTTGTCAGATTGCTTATGCTCATATAGAAGGAGATATGATAGTTTGTGCAGCTTATGCTCATGAACTCCCAGCATATGGTGTGAAGGTCAGCCTGACAAATTATGGTACTGGCCTGCTGCTGGCCTGCAGGCTTCTCAGTAGGTTTGGCATGGGCAAAATATATGAAGGCCAAGTAGAGGTGACTGCAGATGAATACAATGTGGAAAGCATTGATGGTCAACTGGGTACCTTCACCTGCTATTTGGATGCAGGACTTGCCAGAACTGCTACTGGAAATAAAGTGTTTGGCGCCCTGAAGGGAGATGTGGATGGAGGTTTGTCTGTTCCTCACAGTACCAAACAGTTCCCTGGTTATGATTCAGAAAGCAAGGAATTCAATGCGGAAATGCATCAGAAGCACATCATGGGTCAGAATGTGACTGATGATATGTGCTACCTAATGGAAGAAGATAAAGATGCTTATAAGAAACAGTTTTCTTGATACATAAAGAACAGGGTAACTCCAGACATGATGGAGGACATGTATAAAAAGGCTCATGCTTCTATATGAGAGAATCCAGTCTATGAGAAGAAGCCTGAGAAAGAAGTTAAAAAAAAGAGGTGGAATCGCCCCAAAATTTCTCTTGCCCAGAAGAAAGATTGGGTAGCTCAGAAGAAAGCAAGCTTCCTCAGCTCAGGAACAGGCTGCTGAGAGCTAATAAACCAAACCACAATTTTCTATGAAGATTTTTCAGATAAAGATAAACTTACTGAACAAGCAGCTAAAAAAAAAAAAAGTTGAAATTACATTCAGCCCTTTGAAGGCAACCACAAGGCTGATGTGGCCCCTGGTGAAAATGAGTTTGACACCCCTGCTTGTAGGTTCCAGTGGCACAGCCTCCCGTATCACCGAAGCTGGGCACTCAAGGTGCACCCTTTATTTGGCTTGAGTACACCCTCCTGTTGTAGTTGAGCCTTGATTGCTGTAGGCAAATCAATGGGAGAGATATACCCAGACCAGTCAGCTGCAAGGATTGGCTGTGACCACTGAACACCGGCCTCCACCCTCCATGGAGAATCAGTTGTGCAGGGCCAGGGTGGTGGTGCTCTGATGTGGTCTGTAGCTGTCCACTGAGTGTGCTGGCCCTGGGGTTTCCTAGGTGGTTCAGGCCAAGGTTAGCCCTCAACTGTGTTTTGCCCATGGCCACCCTACCTGAGCTATAATGCAATCTGAGATGCCTGCTACTTATGCTGGGTTTGGACATTCCCAGGCTAAGTCAAGCTGTGAATTTAGGCTAGCTGCTGCTAGTGCTGTGCCTTGCGGGGCGGGGGGGGGGGGGGGGGGGAGGGGGGTCCACTGAGGCCAGCTGCCGTTTGAGAGAATTTAGGAAGTTGTGAGACATGAGCCAAGACCAGCATATGGAGAAGCAGCTTGGGTGAGCCTGTAAAGTGGATGGGGCAGAGTCTCCGGGGATCTCCAAGGTGGCTCAAACAGTGTGAGCCAGGTTGGTGGAGTCTCAGATATGGCACCAGATTGCCAGCTCTGTGGCTCTCTAGGGGGAAGGGTTTGAAAGGGGCAATGGCCTCTGCTCGCCTTGATGCCAGACAATTCAGTTTCTCCCTGTATGCCACTGGTGCCTTACAGGCTGCTACCCCCGTGCTGGAGCTGAGAGGGAGTGAATCTGAGTAGGTGAGTCTGTGTGTGGGTTCTTTAAAAGGAACTGCTTGGGGTTCCAGCAGTTTCTTACATTGATTCAATCTCCCCTGGTTTTTGTGGCCAGAAGTTGTGGGGACTTATCTTCCTGGACTGGAACCCTGCAGTGGGGGGCCTGGTGTGGGTCAGTGGCTCCTGGCTCCTGAGATATCCCTCTTGAATTTTTATCCACCACACATGGGTGCAAGACCAGCCAGTTCACATCTGCACCCCTGCTACCAGTCTGGATGGACATAGTTTCTTTAATTCTATAGTTGTTAGACTTCCATTCAGCTCAATCTGATGGTTCTGAGTGATGGTTATTCTATATTTTCGTTGTAATTTTTATGTGGTTGTACGAAGAGGCGATCCATGTCTGGCTATGCCACCATCTTGATGGGAAGGCAAGAAGATTTTATCGCTTACAAATAACTTACAAATAACTGGCCACTAGAAATCAGATGAACCCCAAATGTCTGGCTGTCATCTTAGTCAGCAGTTGCCACCAAGATGACAGCCTTAAGTCTTTTAGGACCCAGAAAAAAACACTTCCTTATAAAAACCTTGCTGCCTGAAAGTCTCATGTTATCAGTGATTTCTGGTTGATTTAAATACTTAATGTATTCATTCTATGGTTTCGTAAATGAATTTTGAATATAACACTTCAATTTTCATTACTATAATAAAGGGATTTTTTTTTTAAATCAGGCAATTATAATATGTGAAACCAGAAGAGCAGAGCTTGATTTTTTAGGATTGTTAGTGAATAAAAAAGTTCTTTAAACTTTGAAAATGCCCAAGTTAAAACCAAAAACAAAGAACACTACAGTGTGATAATTAAATGCCCACAGTTTTGCCCACAGCCAGATGTGTGTATCTGTTTTACACACATACGGATGTGTGTATCTGGTCTGTTTTTGGATTAAAAGGTTATATTACATATCTGTTCAGCTGATGGTAATTATTTTTAATTTGCCTGGCTTTAGTATATATTTTGGCCCATATGCCAATAATGAAAAATATATTTAAAGTTAATTGTGTGTAAAACTTTGTTAATTGTAACAGAGGAACATGAGTAGTAACATTGTTACTTTGAAGAAGCTTACAGTACACCTGTGATAGAATAAAATATTTAAGTTAGAATTTAAAACATATTAGGAATAAATATAACAAAAGGACTTTAAGATTATTCCTGAATTAGGTTAAAATTGAATAAAGTCTATAAGTAAAGTTAAATTTATTCTGGAAAAGAAACAGTAAATGCCAACTTTGTTTATTTTCAATCCGTTCAACTATTACTGTAACACTAATGTTGTGTAGTCACTTTTCTTACCCAGTATTTAAAACAGTTTCTGAAATGAGCTCATTTCATAATTGTGCAATGACAGGACATTTTCGGGAATGTCAAACCTAACCTGCTGGTATTCATTCTGCTTTTATTACTCAGGATACTGCTTGATCAGTCAGTGTTCTAACTACACTTGCTCTTCTAACTTTCTAAGAAATAAAAACATCTTTTTGAATTATCTAGGATTCAGTCCCTTTTTACTTCTGTAAATTATCCACCACGTTTAAAGGTATCTTAGCAGTTTTATTTGTACCATCATTTTTTTATTTTTTAATGAGGAAAAAATTTTTCCTTTTCTGCTGTTCTTTTTTCTTGGTTAAAATATATTGGTATTTTTTCTTTTGTGTGTTTGTAGCCAACTGTATCAATTCTATTAACTTCCTGCTGTTTTCTCATCAAGTATAGACTTTGTAATCTCCTGAGAGAAATAAAAAAATAAAATAATAAGCTCTTGATCATGTATTTTCTTTTTCCAGTGTTTCACGTTATATCCTTTTTCTTTTTCAGTTTCTTTCTGGCACCACGTTTTCTTAGAGGCTTTATCCTAGGTTTGGAAATACTCCCCCATTCATTAAAAGACACAACTGAAATTAGGACTCTGTGATTCAGAAAGATACTTTGATTGAGCCAGGTTGCCCATCTTAGATTTTCGTTGAAGTGTTCAGGTTGAATCTGTACTAGGCTACTGCATGTTTTCAGTCCGTGTGTTACTTCCTCTGCTTGACTGTTGTTCAGTATTTTTGTTCACTAATGAGTTGATGTTTGATTTGTGCAACTAATTTTTTAATGTCTGTCCTGGCATGTACAAATGTATTCTTATTTAGCTTACTTAGGCCACATTTTACCATCATGTAGGCTTTATATTTTGATAGCTTTTTCAAGTATAATTTTGGTAGCATTTTGTTACAGGATAGCTTCCGAG
This sequence comes from Glossophaga mutica, assembly GCA_039655065.1. Lineage (NCBI taxonomy): Eukaryota > Metazoa > Chordata > Mammalia > Chiroptera > Phyllostomidae > Glossophaga > Glossophaga mutica. Next base: position 146,220,892 of record CM077308.1, read on the forward strand.
TCCTTTTAAAAAGTATTTTAGATCAGTTTTTCATAGGCTGCCTTAAAGATACATAGATAACTATTGACTTTGCCCAGATTTCATGTTTCTTTTCTTCTTTTATTTCTTTTCTTTCTTTCTTTCTTTTTTTTTTTTTTTTTTTTTGTCTGATTTACTGTCTCAGTTTTTGACATATAATGATAGGTGCTTGGTAAATAATAGCTGAATTAAGTGAGATTAGGTACTTATTAGAAGGACTTAGTGTAGTTCTTTTACTTCGTGATATGCCCAGCACATTGTTTATGTTCTGTGGTTGTTAAAACATAACTTGATTTACAGAGAAGGAACTAATAAATAAGCCTCTTTCAAAGTAAGCTTTCCTGGTAGGCTTCACACATGGCACATTTAGTTATCAGATTTGGGATTGGATCTATCTACAGTTTCTCCCCAATGCCAATGTTACTTTAAATATGAACCCATACTAAATTTCCTATTAAAATATGTTAGTTTTTTAGACCCTTCTTTTAAAAATTATTATCATAACTTGGTAATTGTCACATCTGTGTTTAAGGAGCAGAAGCTATGGTCACTTAGCACAAGTGTTTGCTTTTGGAAGCTGTCATTTGATTAAAGGTTTAAGAGATTATTGGCTTAAGAGGTTGCTAGCCTGGTAGAGGGCCCAGTTATCTACAGCTGAAGAAAACAAACTTGAATTTGGAAGTGTATTCGTTGAGATAGTACTCTCTTTACTAAGTGTCAAAGTTTAAAGGTTCTGTATAAAGTCCTGACCACTTAAATTGTTCAGCATAATAATTGTGTGACAGGATATCAGTGAATTTATCCTATCAAGATATATCATAAATTAAAGAGAACAGGTGTCCCTTTTTATTAGGATTTTATGTGATACCATTTTGACAGTTAACCAATCTTTTTTGTTTGTGATGTATTATCTTTTCTCTCACTGGTAGGAACATTTATTATTCTGCATGGAAGAGCATAAATATTGAAGAAGACAAAATTTTAGCCTTGTCTAAACCAGGATTAGGATTTTGATTTTCATCAGATACTTTTTGAGAGGTCTTTGTAATGCTTAAATGTTAAAGAACTTTTCACTTAACTGTAACATATTGCTTAGAATCCTCTTATTTCTAGGCTTGGTAGTATTATGATCTAGAATTATTTCCATGCATATTAACAAAGCTGAAGTTATTTATTTATAGGAAAATTAACAAATGGCATTTGAACAAGCATTTACTTAGGGCCTAGTTAAAGTGCGCTAGGTATTATGTTAGGTCTTAGGCTGCAGGGGGAAAAAGATGGATTTAACAATTTCCCTTTGTGCAAGGAGCTCACAGCCTGGCAACTATTTTTATAGACTTGTAAATAAATTAATTAAAATGCAGAGTAATATTGGAAGGGAACTAAGTGTTAAATGCTATGGAGACTTGGAGAGGGCGGCAGCTATCTTCCTCGACAGCGTTGGAAGGCTGCTTGCTCCAAGGAGGTAACTTTTGCATTAAGTCCTAATCGTGCATCTGACACTATCTTGTAACGTTAGAAAGCACTCTCAAGTACACTGTATTCTATTGAAAATAAAATTCATTTGAACTGTTAAATATTCCCCCTTTGTTGTTAAAATAGTGCTTGAAATACAGTAGCTCTAAGAAATGGGGAATAAAAGGAAACTATTTTCCATGGTTGTTGGAAAGCACTTTTTTTTTTCCAATTCAAGAAAGTGTTTGAGTCAAGCAGATATGTATTACTGTCCCTTTAAATTTCCATTGTTAACTCTCTGCAATGCGCAGCATTTAGTGGGAGTGTTTAAATAGTTGAGGAGCTGCCCTAATAATACTGAAGTTTTGCTACTTACACTTAACTCTTTAAAAGTATGTCAAAACTCCTGACATACAATTTATAATCTTTTGTAAGTCCACATATACAATTTACTTCAAAAGAGCATTTTATTTTATTTCTTTAGAAAATTATTCCCTGCCTAAAGCAGTAGTAGAAATATGTGAATGTGTGTATATGTAATTATTGCAGCTCCTACATACAAAGGCAAACCAAGATTTTTGTTGCTTTTTCTCCTCTGTAATCATTTTTGCTTAGTTATAGCTTGAGAATACTTTATTTGAGCTTTTTTTCTTACTAAAAGCTGACATAACAAATGTTAATTATAGTAGCAATAACCTTAAATAAAACTTGCATACATTATTTATACAAGTTCCCAGAAAAATACTGAAATCATCTTTTATTGTGGGAAGTCCCACCATACCTTCTTTTTTAAGAACATAGCAATACAGATTTATTTGAAGTCTGGTGTTTCTCTTTTAAAACTAATATATATTAATGTATTGTGATTTGTGATATACTATTTCACTAAATATGTATTTTGTATTGTTAGGATCTACAACTAGAATATGGACAAGGACACCACGGTAGTTACATTTTAGGTGCAAACAAGTAAGTAAAGGTCTTTTAAAATTAAATTTAAATTCAAAAATAATTAAGTGGCCTTAAAATATTATATTTTAATAATGACAATAGTAAAAATAGTCTGGTAGATATATTTTATAATGCACTTTTAATTTTTTTTCACTGCTACCATGCTAATCATTTAATCAATAATTGTAATAACAGGAAAAATCACCTCAAATTTTTATATCCAGCTACTTTGTATATTTTATTTATTAAAGAACATTAAGTATATTTCAACTGAAGATAAAAATATGTTTGAGCAATTCATTTCCTTTTTAAAAAAATATTTATTTATTTATTTTCAGAGAGACGGGAAGGGAGGGAGAAAGAGAGGGACAGAAACATAGATCGGTTGCCTCTTGCACGCCCCTGACCAGGGGGACCTAGCCTGCAAACCAGGCATGTGCCCTGACAGGGACTCAAACTGATGACCTTTCAGTTTGCAGGCTGGCCACAATCCACTGAGCCACAACAGCCAAAGCAATTTCTTTTTGAAGGTGACCTGTTTATTCCTTATAAAACTTGCTGTGGTATGTCTTTTAGATGTGTTGGCTTCTGAAAACAGCTGGAAATATTCACACTATTCAAGAAACCTTAATTTTTTAGCTGCTAAGAGTCTTTTAAAAAGTGAATAGAAGTTAAAATGTGTCTGAAGTCTTAAAAGTTATCATTTTATGCAGGAAATAAGTCCAACGTTTATTTAAGCCCTACTATAGACCACATGCTGTCTAGGTTGTACAGGGCAGTGGTGAAAAGGCAGCTTACAAACTCTAACAGTTTCAGTTGTTCATGGGTCTGTAAGTTAGCAACACAAGGGGACAGCACTCTGCTGTTTCCCATGGATTCTCTTACTGTCCTCCCAGCATTCAACCCTCCCCAAAATGCCCTGAGTAAAAGGGTTTGATTTTCTTAGCCAAAAAGCTAATTTATAAGGAAATATTATTCAATTGCCAGAAACCTCCCAGCAAGGTAGATGTTTTAGTAATCAGAGCAAATTAAACATTTTTAATATAATAATTACATTAGAGAGTTGAGGCATACATACATGCCTATACTTTAAATTAGGCAGTTGACAAATACGGACTAAACACAAGTAGCTCAGATTTAAGATTATAGTGTAAAATCATGTCTCTCTTTTTATTAAACAAATCATTTAAATATAAATCTTTTTCAACACAGAGAAAAGGCTTTGAATGACAATCTAGAGAAATGCATTAGTTCTGATTTAAACTGAACTTCAGTTAAGTACCATGAGGTGTTTTTAGTAGTAGTAGTAGTAATAGTAACCTTATTTATATTTCCTAAAATGGAAAAGAAGAGTAAGTTTTTCCTGGTAGAAAAATGAAATTCTATCTAAATAATAACTCATTGCTATTTATAACTTGTCCTAATTTGTTGATGGACAAAGGAAAGTTTGTCTCATACTGGGTTAGCAAAAAAAAAATTTTATGTATATTTTTTATGTTACTTTATCTAAATTTGAGGCCACTAGTTTTAAGGGTTCGTGTTAGCAAATTTCAGTATATTTTAAGAGACTGGATAATTTAGAAAAATATTTCATTTACCTCATTTTGGTTTGTTTTAAATGACGTATTTGCAAAAATACAAAAAAAAAAGGCTTATCTCTAAATGCTTTACCCGATTCCTTAGTTCCCATTTTCTGATTGTTAGACATTTTCATAGTATATAGTTACTTTAGCTAGGTAAAATGTTAATAATTTGCCCAACCTTCATTTTTTGATTAATTGGATCCCTGCTTAAGGAACTGTATTCTATATAACGAATCCCTGGCAAGGTAGGTTGGCCAAAAGTTTGACCTTTGGCTGTGTTTCATGTACAGGTGTGTACATGCGTGTGACGTGAGCGTGGATGTAGCCCTTCTCTTACTGTACTGATACGTCTGCTTTAATCTTGTGGCTAGGCGGTGTTTTACAGCTCACAGGGTTTCCTGCTTTCTCCATAGGTGTTCGGGCAGACAGATTTCCATTTATGGGTTTCTACCTATTCCAGACCAAGCAGAATTATATAACATAGTTTTTTGGGGGTCTGTCTGGTTTAATTAATTCATCTATTTTGACTTACTGGGTTTTGTTTTTTTTTTCTTTTGAATTCTCTTTTAATTGATGGGTCAACTTTTCTGACCATACAAAACCAACAAAATACTATTTTTAAAGGAAGCTCTAAATTATTTCTGATTTTTTAATGTAGAGCAAAAAATCCTAAAGGTCCTCTTTTAAGGACTTAATACAATAGTGAAAACGAGTATATTGAATTATACAATTTCTAGCACAGTTGAGTGTAGTAGTAGCAAATGCCAGCACTGTCTCTTTCTGTAAACTAGGAGACTTCAAGAAGTTTATTTCAATTTCTCTGGTAAAATGGGGATTATAATAGTGCCTGCTTCTGGGTGAAATGGAATAATCATTGTAAAGCATTTAGCATATTTAGGATTTAGTAAGTACTTACTAGTTGCCCTTATTTGTTGTGTTTACTCAATAAGTAATTGTTGATTGTAAATCAAGTGAATATAAGTGAATAAAACTCTTAGGTTTTAGACAGACACAAGTATTTTTACTTTGTTTCCAAATACAATCAGGGCAGTACTTTCTAGATTGTTTTGAGGCAGTTAGGCAATTTCGAAAGACTTTAGTAACCATCAGCAGGAATTTCTTAGTTAATTCAAAAATGCTAAATATTTGGCAGTTTTTTTTTTTTTTTTTTACTTCACTCTTCACAACAGTTTCTTCACTTCAGTTAAATCTGTGTTTGCATATTCTCCCGTTTTTAACCTGATCATTCAGTCATTTTAGGTGAATTTATGAATTCAGTATCTGAAGGCATTGTTTTTATTTTGTCATTACTTTCTAAAAATTCAGTAACAGAAGAATCCAAGTGGACTAGTGAATAGTGACATTGTTTATTGCATAGCACCCAATCTTGGTGATTAAATTAGCATCACATTTTTTTTGTTTCCAGTGCTCTCAAGACACAATCTTTACTGCATTGGACATTTGAATAAATTTAGCCATGTTTTGTTTTCTCTTTCATAAAGTCTGAAAAACAAATCATATACTGTACTTTGCATTAATACTTAATGAATTCTTGTCTTTATTAACAAAAAGTCTTAACACATAGTAGGAGATTTACAAGTAAATGAATAAAAAATACATATAGGTCCCTCGCCATAGACTAGATGCTTTTTCATGTTGTGTTTTTCAGACTTTCTCTCTTATCCTTAGAGAACCTAGTACTCCCAGGAAGATTCTTTTATAAAAAGTGAAATGCCATACAAGTTCATATAACATGGTAACTGAAAATGAACTACATTTAAATTCTCTCTTAATTATCCTCAAACTTTAACATTCCCTACTGGAAAAAGAAATACTTCAAAAAATATTGTCATATGCTCAAGAAAATGGTTTTTTTCCCACATCTTCTAAAATGATATGAAAGCTTACTCTCTAGTTACAAGATACTATGTTTAACTTAGTAAAATAGTTTAAAACAGCACTTCTTAAACTTTTAGTTTCAGGATCTCTTTACAGTCTTAAAAAACTATCAAGGACTTTAATGAATTTTTGTTTATATAGCTTATAACTATCAATATTTATATTATTAGAAATTTAAACAGAAATATTTAAATATCAATTAAAATAGTAATATACTCATTACATGTTATTAATTGCATCTTTGTGTTTTACATTTTTTTTCCACTGTTTAGAGCCAACTCAAATCACCTCTCTTCTTTCTTTTTTTTTTAAATATTTTCTTTATTTTTAGAGAGAGGGGACAGGAAGGAGAAAGAGAGGGAGAGAAACATCAATCTGTGGTTGCCTCTCACATGACCCCCACTGGGGACCTGGCCCGCAACCCAGGCATGTGCCCTGACTGGGAATTGAACCGTCACCCCTTTGGTTCACAGGCCCATGCTCTATCCACTGAGCTATAACCAGCCAGGGCTCAAATAAACTCTTTAGGGTACCTCCCTTCTAATACCACTTGATTCCTCTCATGAGTCTTAGATGCAGCAAATAATTGCAAAATGAGGCTTTATATAGATCAGTGTAATACAACAAACTTTTGAGGCTCCAAAATATTTTTTATGAAAAATAGCTAATTTTTCTGAAATAAGGTATTAGTAAGAAAAGTGCATTGTTTTGTTTTGTTTTTATTTATTTTATATTTTGCAAATCTTTTAAATTTCTGGCTTAGTAGAAGACAGCTGGTTTCTCATGTCTGCTACTAATCTGTTGTGATACCATGCTTCGTACAGTCTGGAAAACTCGAGTTTCCTTCTTAGTGAAAGAATAAGAGTGAAAAGGTAAATACTTTAGTATTACAAAATTAGTTTTGACCTTGCAGACCTCCTACAGGAGATTGTGACACACCCCCCCCCCCAACCCCGGATCACCAGACCACATTTTGAGAATTGCTGGTTTAAAGAAATGTGATTTAGTCAATAATAATAAAGAAAAGACTAATTGAGTACTTATTATTTCTAAATTACTATTCTAAGCATTTTACCTATATTAATTCCGTATATCTTCAGATATATAAACACTCTGACATTAAGTACTATTATACTTCCCATTTTACTATTACGGAAACTGAAGCATAGGAAAATGGAAGTAACTTATGAAAGGCCACGCAGCGTACAGCGGCAGAGGCAGGATTCGGATCAGGCTGTCTTTGCTTCACAGCCTGCCATCATTCTGCTACCCTGCCTTTAGACAGAGAAGCTCCTGCCTGCCTAAAGGTAGGCCTCAGAGAACTTTGTGGATTAGGTAAAACTTTTGACTGAAGTACCTCAGTTTTTTTAATCTGCAAAATAAGATCCAGGCTTAGAACTTTGTCATTTTTAATACTTTAGATTGTTACTAAGCTGGCCTAATTAAATTTTGATGACTAAAATCTATTCAACCTAATTGCTTATACCAGCTAACCATACCTTTCCATTTCTTTGGTTTTATGTTCTGTTAATTCTGAGGGCAGGTCTTTTTCTAGTATATGTAAGAGGGTGAAATGTATAGAAGGTACTATATTATACCTTTCAAGGAAAATACATTTTCTGCTGAAAACTTTTACCTCAGTGACTGTATTTCTCTCTACTCCACTTGTTTTTAAGAAGGCTGTTGAGTTCATGTGCTTCCAGAGTATTTAATATAGGGAGAGCGCTGCATGAACTTGCAGTTAAAAGAAGTAAGGGACTTCAGGAATGCCGTGAGTTCTCTCTGACATTCCTGAATATCAGAGTTTTATAATTGCTCCGAATGGTGAAATCCTCGCACCTGGTTTGATACAGGCTTAGTCTCCCAAAAGTGTAAATGTGTTTGCCAGTGCACTGCTGGAGAACAGATGCTTCAGGTGAGTGAGTGTCTCTGTGAAAGCAAACTGCTGCTACATTCATGTATCACCTCACATGCATGCATGCTTTTGCAGACAGGTCCAACATGCTGAGTTTCATTCTGTAGGGTTGCCTGAGAGCATGATGTTTCTTAAAAGTGTGTCACCTTCCTTATATTAAGAAAAATAAAATGTAATTTCAGGTATCAGGGAAATATTCCTGGTAAAATCTGAACCCTAGAAACCCCTGATTATGACCCCTCAGTTATTGTTTTGTCAGTTCTATTGTGACGTTTCGTGATGGGTTGTCCTCTGTTTGAGTTGGTATTTTCCAGTAAACATTAGGATTTATTTTGCTTATTTAAAATACATATATAAAAACATTAGCAACAGAAAATATAGATAGCTCATTAAATATAACTTGATGTTTTCTGGTCTAGAGATCATCGTAGCAAATTTTTAGTAAGTAGTAAAAAAGTCATTTAAAAATTAATGGGCATGGTTAAAGTGAAGAAAATACATACTTATTGCTACTTAATTCACTTTTTTTTCTTTTAAGGAGTCTTCTGAAATCTGTTGAAGAAGAATTACATCAGCGGTAATTACATTTTTTGAAGCCTAAAATACTTTATCACAGATGAGTAAAGTCTTTTTTGTCTCTTTCTTGGTCACGTAGCTTAAAAATCGTTTTGTTGTTATTGTTACTCTAATTCTGAATTCTGTAAAGATGTAGAAATAAAATTCTGTCTTGCAATAGCTGTCCTGCATTTTCTAAAGTTTCTTCTTAAGGTGTGTTGGTGAAGTTCACTTAGTAACAATGGAATTATCCTTCTTTATCTTTAGAGGGCATGTGGCACATTTAGATGATGATGAAGGGGATGATGATGAATCTAAACAGTAAGTTCTGTTTCAGCCTTAGTAAAAGAAACATCATTTGACCTATTTCACAAGTCTGACCGTTTAATATCGACGGTAATTTTAATACCATTAGTAACATAGGACACTAGCACCTAGTGTCCTTCTCACTATATCCTCAAATGGACTTCTCATGCAGAGAAAAGAATCTCTCTTCCTTTTTTTAAAAGACTTTATTTCTTTTTAAGCAGAGGTGGAGGAAAGGAGAAAGAGAGGGAAACATCAGTATGTGGTTGCCTCTCACACACCCCCTACCGGGGACCTGGCCCACAACCCAGGCTTGTGCCCTGACTGGGAATCAAACTGGTGACAGTTTGGTTCACATGCCAGCACTCAATCCACTGAGCCACACCGGTGGAGGCTCTCTCCCTCTCCTATAAAGCCACTAATCCTATTCGATTAGCACTTTATTCTGAAAATCTCGGTCAACCTTCATTACCTCCCAAAAGCACTATCTCCAAATACAATCACACCAGAATTAGGACCTCCACATACGCTTTTGAGAGGATACAACTCAGTCCATAGCATTGCCCCTTGTCCCCAAAATTTAGGTCCTTAACACATGCAAAATACAGATGGAGTCATTCCATCCCAGTGACCCTAAAAACCTTAATTAACTCTTTCCAGCATCAATTCTAAAGTCAAAGACTTATCTAAATATAATAAATCAATTTGATTTAGACTTAATGATTTCTCCCTCTTTTTAAAGAATAGTGCATGTTCTGATACCTCTGTCATCCTGTCCTGTGAAATCCAAGGAGTCCAGCAGCCTTCCTTCATTTTTGTCTCTCCATTCCCTTCAGTTCGGGCTGCCAGTTTTGGTGCTGGTATAATCTCATAAATTCCCTATCGAGTGACAGTCCAGCCACACCCTTGGTGCTCTCTTCAAAACATGCTTTCTCATGCCATACATTTCTGAACTAATATGGATAGGCTGATAATTTTTCAAGTTCTGGTTTCTTTTTGCCTAGCAATTTTTTTTCAGTTCATCTCTTTCATCTCATTTTATTATAAGCAGTCAGAAAGAACCAAGTCACTCCTTCAGCACTTTGCTTAGAAATACATCTCACTATATATCCAGTTTTATCACTTGTAAGTTTTACTTTTCCACAAAACACTAGAACATAATTCAGCCAAGTTCTCTGCCTCCTTTATAAGAAGGATCACCTTTCCTCCGTTTTCCAGTAACATGTTTGTTTCCATTGAAGACCTTATTTGGAATGGTCTTTAATGTCCATACTTCTACCAACATTCTGTTGATGATTAGTTATTTATTCTCTAAAAAGATGGAAACTTTCTCACCAACTCTGTACTTTGTGAACTCTAACCAGAATCACTCTTAACATCGGTATTTCTGGCATGCACCATTTCCCAGTTCCAAAACTGCCTCTACATTTTTAGGTAGATGTTATCAGAAGCACCCCACTTTTTGGCATCAAAATCTTCGCTCCAGCTGCCATAACAATATACTATATAGACTGAGTGGCTTGAACAGAAATTTGTCAAAGTTTTGGAGAGTAGATGTTCAAGACAAGGTGCCCATTCATTCAGTTACTGGTGAAGGCTCTCTTCACGACTGCCTTCTTGCTGGGTCATCACAGCCTCTTCTGAGGTGTGTGTGTGTGTGTGTGTGTGTGTGTGTGTGTGTGTGTGTGTGTAGAGAGAGAGAGATTGAGATCTCTTCCTGTTCTTATAGAGGCCCCCAATCTTATTGGATCAGGACTGCACCCTGTGACATCACTTAACCTAATTACCTCCTAGAAGCCCTATGTCCAAACCACAATAATCACATTGTGGGTTTAGAGCTTGAACATATGAAATCAGGGTACACATTTCAGTCCATAGCATTAGATTATAACAAATATCTTTGGAAAAAATTAACAACGATAGTAAATATATCTTGCAGCTTAGTATCATAAATTAGTACGTAAATGGTAGTTGCTATAACTACTACAACTACAAAGAGGCTTATTCTATGGTTGATTAAATTTAATTTGATGTATTTCAAAATAAAGATTTTGGATTAAATGTAATATTTTTTAAAGGGAGAATATTTTTAGTTATGTAAGCATTGATAGTTCTTTGACATTTTTCTTTTTTCCTTTTTTAAGAAAGATACAGTTTCATGGTAGAGCTACAGCAGCACCTGAGTGTGTAGAAGCATAGGTTTTCCTTTCTGCCTCACTAATCTGTGACCTTGGATCAGGTCACATAATCTCTCTGGACCTCAGTTTCCTCATCAGAATTTATGCTACATCATCTTCTAAGTTTTGTGAACGTTCTTAAAACTGCAATCCTGAATTGTAATGAATCTTAGTTTCAATCAAATCAATTCTATAATTTCATAGAGCATGTGTATAACTGTTGATGAGATTCATCAGAGATATTTTATATCTGACAATATAAAAATATGTCACTTTCCTGTTTTTTCCTAAACTGTTACTTATGCTTTTATATTAATTAAACTGTTAACTTATGCTTTTATATTAATTACCTTTCAGTTGATACAAACTGTAATTGTAGTAAATATTACTATATAGTATTTGAAACCAAGAAAGTATATATATATATATATATATACTCGGTGTATCTACTTAGTTGTTTCTAAATAATCATTCAAGCATAAGTTGAATATTTACAAAATACTTTATAAAACACCTGTAGTCTTAGAAAAAAGAAACTTGTTTACACAGATTTTTCTTCCATAACTTTGAAAAATTAGTAATATTTTAGTATGATTTTTTGTAAAACAAAGATTTCTAACTCTAAACTTTTATATTTTATAGTTCAACCATGAAAGCAAAAATTCCACCTCCTTTACCACCGAAGGTAAGCAGATTTGTTTTTGTTGAATTTGTGTGTGTGGCTGTTTAATAGTATATTAATAGTTATAATGGTAGCTTATTTTCACTTGAGATGCACAATGAAACATCAATACAAAGTTACAAATCATGATATAGATAATTGTGATTATTATTGTTTGTTTTAATTATCCAACTTGCCATTTATTGTTTATTCTAAATTATAAGGCAATTTATATTCTATATCTTACTCTAAATAATAAGATATTAATGGATTAGTAATATTTCATTTAGGACTTACATTTCTCAAAATCTACAATCCACTAATAACTGATGTCCTGAGAATGAGTAAAGAATAGCGATTTATCATATCAGATATTTGATTTTCAGAATGTACTTTTAAATTTATAACAGATGAGTAACTTTCAATTTTTTTATCAATAAAATCCTTTTGCCAAGCAAAAAAAGCATAAAATAATAAAATAATTCCAACACATGATTTTTTTTTAGGATAAAAGGAGTTAATATAGGTAGTGGTAATATAAATTTATTTTATAAGCTTATGCATAGCAAATTTTGTTTATAAAATGGGCTGTTTGCTATAAGGTTTAAAATCAGGGGTTATAAATGAGAACTGGAATCTGACCAGACTTGACATCCACGTGTTACTACATTTTGTTTTCATTTTATACTTTTGTGAAAATCATGGTTCACATGGGTAAATAATACTGTGCTTGCTCGTTTAGTATTGTATTAGCAAAAGCATAGAGCTCTGAAGTTCAAAGAGGTTAAGTGTTGAGTAATCTCCCTAATAAGCGACACATTTACAAGTTCTCCAGACCTTCTGCTGATTATCTGAACAAAAAGTTTCTCAGGCATCTTGTATATTAGTATTCTCTGTGATAAAATTTTAATTGGTATCTTCCCCTGCCCCCAGTCTGAAAGATTAAGCATTAACATAAAAGACATTGAGTCATCTGAAAGAGACAGTTTAGATTAGCCTTGTAAGGAGCTGAATATTTAAAATAAAAAGAGACTCATTTAAATTGGAGATAAGAAAGACCAGAATATTTTTCTTTGGCAAGTCTTAAGTGGGAAGGCGTGTGAGGAATTAATAGAAAGAGGCCTGTTGTTTCCCTGAAAAAACATTTTAGTGTGCAGTTTTAAGATATTTATTGAGATAATCTAAATCAGATAGATGGATAACCTTGAAACTGTGCTAGTAAACAGTTTTAAAGCCTCTAATATATAATAATATATACTTAAGGAAAAATACTTAGGATTTTTATGTTTAATGAACATGAATAATTTCATGTTTAATAATTGGTCTCCTTTTCTGTATTATTTCAGCCCAAGTCCATATTCATACCCCAGGAAACTCATCCAACTGAGGATGATAATCAAGGAACAATCAAGAGATGCCCCACGTCGGAGAGCCCCGCCAAACCGTCCCAAGTCCCGCCTAGACCGCCGCCTCCCAGACTGCCGCCGCAGAAGCCTGTTCCTCTAGGTAACGGGGGACGGGGGGCCAGGGGGTGCGGATGAATGGAGCAGGTTTCCTAATGGTGTGGAGAAAATGCAGGGAGTCTTGAAGAGGTTATTTGAAATTCCTTTGAGGAGGGAAGAAGGAAGGCAAGGGCTACAGAGATGTTTTCTGCATTTTGCCTCGTTTGAAGTGTTTTTATGACAGGATTACCTATGGCCTGGTTGGGATCTTTGGCCCCTTGTTTCTCCTCTCATATCTAGCCTTCCCTCTTTGGGGGAATTGTTTATGCCCAGCTCATCCTTCATCTGTAGTTTGGCAGGAAAAGAAGTTAAACTCTGAACAAAAAGGAAAAGGGGTTTTGGTTCTAAGCTACTTATGTTTTAGAAAAGGAAGAGAATGCTTTGGCTTACTCCTTTATTTTACTTCATTTAATCATTTAAAAAAATAATTGTCAGTATTTGCCTCCAAATTATAATACAGGATGCTGTTTTAATACTGTAAAGTTTCTTGCATATTATGCAGAAGGAGCAATTTTTTTAAAAGCAATGAAAATTTCTTTGATAACATATTCTAAATTGCTCCTTTGCTGAAATATATATTCAGTGTTTCTTTTTTGTCTTTTTAACACAAATATATATGCTTAGATATAAACTGAGTTTAAATTTATCTATATGAAAGAAATTATATACATTTAGTACTTCAATACTAAATATTCTGATTGGGTGATCCCAAATGAAAGCTGAAACTATTGTGGAGCTATTTTTCTTTTCTATTTGATAATTTCCTGAGTGAAAAATCAATCATTGTTTAATACATTTAAATATATCTTATTGAAGGAAATGGAGTGGGCTCCTTCCAGTTAAATGGTGAACGAGACGGATCATTATATCAACAACAGAATGAACATAGAGGCACAAACCCTTCAAGGAAAGAGAAGAAAGATGTACCAGTAGGTATTTCTGTTCATAAAGTCTACTTGTATTTGTTTTCTTTTTCTCCATTAGGTTGGTCTGGCGATGATAATTAGTGAACTACAGCAATTGTATATTTTATGATAAGTTATATTAGTGTTTTAGTGTACTAATTTTAATTATGTGGATTATTAAAATATTTTTAAAAAGTAACCTTGCTATGGTAAACTTGAATGATGGCTTTCTGTTCAAATTATTTAGCCAGTTTGTGACCTGCATACAAGTAAACACTTATTTAATCTTCTTGTGTTTATTATTATTCTCATTGATGAGAATTGATTCATAAAAGTTCCTCTTGGGAGGTTTAGGAAACAAAGACATGGACAGATAAGGAAAACTATAGCTTCTACCCTAGGATAAACTTCTAACTATAGATTATGCAATTTGCAGTATTACTACTCTTGCTCAGAATAACTAAAGAGGAAGAAAAATTAAGATTATTTTCTAGTAGATATCACTTTAAGAAAGATGAAATTGGCCGTAGCAGCTATTTCTGTTACCAATTTTGGATAAAACACATGATATAACTACTAAAACAAATAGTATTTATCAGGGAATTTAAAATATTTAACATTTGTAAATAATTTCCTCTTCAATTTAAGAAAAGAATTTACTCTTGATCATCGGAGGACATTTGTCTGTAATCATAGAACTTAAAACAATAAAAAAATCCTTAAACTCTCCAGTAGAGCAGATGCCAGTGAGACCATGAAATGAGATAATATTGTTGAAGTTTTTGTGTATACTAATATTTGTTGTTAGATTTATAGAAATTTATATAGTACCTTTAATATATTCATGTGCATATGGCTATGGTTTTGCAAAGTAAGCATTGTTAGAGGCTTTGTACTATATCTGTTCAACTATTTTTTAACATTTGATTATAGAATGTGACTGTTTTTCATAATTCAGTTAAGGCATTTGACTGGGTTGTCCATTGTAATTTGTGAAATTTATGACATTTTTAACAAAGGTATAAAATGTCCTTCAGAAACGGGTTTTATGAAGTCTTTTCAACTTAGCAGTGCCTTTTTGTTTTCATCAGTTTAAGTTTTAGCAGCCCTGTTAATGTCATAGTGTAAAATTGTAGCTTAGTAACTCTGTAGCAGTATAGTAACTTTTGAGAGATGTATATGTTTATGCATATATATATATATGCATTTTTAATTCACTTTTTCTATTACCTTATTTCATTAATATAAGGAACTACTAGTTAAACTAGTAGTCTTAATAATTCTGAAATATTCCATGACTATAATATAGGATAAACAGCATCCATGATATACTGAAGCATGGTACTGTTTGTGCAGCATCTTGAAATTATTTACAGGCAATTCTGTTAGTACTTAAGTCTAACAGTTATAGTATTCAGAGCTCCCTAATTAAAAATGATGTTTCGTTAAAATTGATGGTAGAAGAAAATTTAAGAAATAAATATAAAAATAAGCGCATGAAGTATTTGCCAAACAGGAAAAAATTATCAGAAATTTGTGGCAAAAATAGCCTGTACATTCTCATAAACATATCTACAAAGTAAAATTTTACATAGTCAATTTCAGAAGTGTCTAATATTCATATAAATGGTACTACGCAGAATATTTGTATCATGCATATGAAACCAACTAACAGTAGCTTTTTAGTTCATTTTTGTTACTTAAAGAATTCAGATTTATATCAGGTGGGAAAAAATTGTAACATTATTCCTTAAAAAGCTGTTATTAAGATTAGCTGCAAAAGATACCTAGACTTTTATAAAATATATATCAAAGTATAATGTCTCCCAAAGAGATTCCTTCTTGAGGGACAAATCATACACTCCAGAAATGTAGCTCCTTGGAAAAATATCTGGTACCCTTGAGAATATTGTAGGTGAGCATATGTGCTGTTTTTGCTCTTCTTACAATTATCTGTATATGCTGACCAATTATTTGTATATTTGAGTAAATCAAATTTAACTTTGATAAAACATAATGTAAACAAGGTTAGGATAATCTACAGACTAGGAGAGCATATTTCAATATATATATTAGATAAAATATTTAAATCTAGATTATATCAAGAACACCAGCAAAAAGATTTAAAAAGATAACTTAGTAAAAAAAAATGAAAAAACAGTTTACATAAGAGGAAGTACAGAGAGCCAGTAAACATATTTTTTAGAAAGATTCTCAGTCTTTCTAGCAGCCAGAAACATGAAAATTAATGAGAAACACCTGAGAAAACTTTTTTACTGATCAGTTTGATAACACTTAAAGCATCTGTGAGACTGTAAGCACCTAGGACACTCATACGTTACTGAGTGTGATGTAATATGAGAACTCTGAAGGACACTTTGGCAGTCAATAAAATGTAAAAGGTACAGATTCCACCTTCCCTTAGTTTCCCTTTTCACAGCACACCCTGAAAAAAGTTCATATATTGCATAGTAAGGTATATGCAAGGGTGATCATTTCCACATTGTTCTTACAATAAATAATTGAAAGTAACCTAAATGTTCAGTAACAATTAGGGAATAGCGAAATTATAATCTTACTATTCTGCAGTTAAAACAAATGGCCCTGGCTGGTGTGGCTCAGTGGCTTGCGTGCCAGTCTGCGAACCAAAGGGTTGCCAGTTCAATTCCCAGTCAGGGCACATGCCTGGGTTGTGGGCCAGGTTCCTAGTTTGGGGGCATGTGAGAGGCAACCACACATTGATGCTTCTCTCCTCTCTTTCTCCATCCCTCCCCCTCTGTCTAAAAATAAATAAAATCTTTTTAAAAAATGAGCCACATCTATCTGTACTAATATGAAATGCTAAGACCCAATATTAAGGCAAAGAACAAGTTGCACAATAGTGCTTGACCATTATGTTCTTAAACATACACAAAAACAGTATTTTCTTTGGGGACATTTATATAAATATATCCAAAAAGTCTCAACAGATACACAAATACATGAGTGTATATAATGGCCTGAGAAAGGTTTGGAAAGGTACCCACTAAGCTGGTTTTTGAGGTGCAGGTACTAGGAATAAGTGAACTGTGGAAGATGGATAAGGAACTTCAGCCTATCTATAGTATTTCATTTTACAAAAAGAATGTATTCATGTATTTTATGCTTATTCTAATACGTGTACTTAAAATATGATAGTAATACCAAGCAGCAATAAAAGAGGTGTAATCATGCATGTGTTCTTTTTCTAGAAGCCTATTAGTAATGGTCTACCCCCAACACCTAAAGTGCATGTAAGTATAAATATCAAGTAAGTTAAGTTTCCCATCTAAATAAAATGGCAAATAATTGCTTGTACGTGTGCCTTTGATTAGATTGCTTGCCTATTTGAAAGAACCTCCCTGATTATTGAAAAAATCTGTAAGATTGATAATTTAAATATTGATTACATATATGAAAAGTAGTTCATCAAAATAAAATTATGATAAAATTATGCATTTTAAAGCTCCTTTATCCCAAGGTGTGTTAATATCTTCCTTGCAGATACTGTTGAAGAAGTGTGAAAAAGGCACATGGCTAACATGTTTTCGGTTATCAAAAACATAAAATTTTAGAACTAGAAGGAATTTTGAAGGGGCATCTGGCTCAACCTCTTTGTTTTGCCCCTTGAGTAAAACAGACCCCGAGGCCTTAATCACCAATATCAGGAAACTTCACCCAACTCAAATGAGACCTACAAGTAGAAAGAACTTAGATGTCCATGGTGTATTCTGTTGTGGGCAGGGGGCGGGGGTTATTAGACTATGGTGTCTGTCCTAGGATTAAAGTGATATTAACTCAATGTAGTTTCAGGTTAGTACAGATAGAACTATATTTTCACTGCTACAAATCTATAATTCAAAACCTACGTAACACTAGTTTAGAAAATGTTCATAGTTTTTTCAGTTTTTAACTATACTTTTAGCCATTTTACCTTTTAACTCTACTTTTTAATTAGTATCAAAATCTAAATAACTATATTTTATCTTAGAAGTTTTGCATATAAAGAGGTGCTGAGTCTAGCAGATATATAGACATATATATAGATATACATAAGATATATACACACACCAAAGAAGGATGAAATTTCTTATCTGGCTACAAGGTAAAACTGTTATGTCAGGAATGCACTTCACAGTGGGAGCTGATAGCCATGGAACACCAGATGAGACCAACCATACAAGTTGGCTTAAGGCTGAGACTAGTTTGTACCTCATTTTGTCCTTGTTTTTTTTAGGGGTTTTAGCAGTACCTTAACATAAGCCTTTTGGTAGCTATCTTAAAGGGTAATTTGTTAGGATTAGTAAAGTGATATACCATTTCTGCCCTTACATTATAGAAACATTTTTGTCAGTCTTCTACTTCCTGATGGTATTGCCGAGCTGTTCCTTTTTTTGGCACTAAAGTGTTTAAAATACTGGTATAGTGGGTTTCTGTGCGTAAGAAGGACATCTTAAGATTCATTTATTTTACGTTAATATTTTTAATTCATTGTAGTCAACTAGCGATGTGTTTTCTCAGAGTACAGGTTGGGGCAAAAAGTAGGTTTATAGTTGTGAGCACTCGAAACACAAAGTTTATTCTTGTATTATTATTTATTAATTGTTGCATTATTTTCCATATGAACAACTGTAAATCTGTTTTTGCCCCCCATTATCTCCCCTTTTGTAGAGAAAACATTCCTGCTGTAAAATGATGCACAGTGCTGTTGTTTTTATATTCTTTTTCCTCTGAGTTCTTGATAGTAAGTGATTAAATGAGTAAATTTTCTTATATATATTTATTCTAATCTGAACAATAATTACAAAATTAACATTTTATTCTTTGAATATCAGAAAAGTTCAAATGAGTGATACTGTAGTTCATTATAAGGTATTATCTGAAAGATTTGTAAATGGGCTTTTTTATTGAATCCTTCCAAAGAAAGTAATCAGATTGCTCAATTTTTTTAAAAAAGTGACTTTTTATGTTGTAAGATTACATATATGAATTTTAAATCAATCATACCTCTTTTACCATGTAAGGTTAAATTCAGTGGTTTTAGGCTCACAGAACCAAATAAGGAAATTTTTCATCTTTGTAGAGATTATTATGATTTCCTTCTTATCAGGGAATATTACATTGCTCTTGATGTGGGACATGTAAATAATACTTTTATTAAAAAATTATTGTGCAGAATGGGTTGCTATTACTGCCTTGTTTATTTGAGAAGATAGGAAAAATAAAATAACTCTTAAGTGAAATTTTTTATCAGTTGACAGTCCTGTTGTTCCTGGAATCTTTAGGCAGATGACTATGACTCAGTGTATTAATTTGGTTATTTTTCATTTTTCCAGATGGGGGCATGTTTTTCAAAGGTTTTTAATGGGTGTCCCTTGAAAATTCACTGTGCAACATCATGGATAAACCCAGATACCAGAGGTAGTGTTGTATGTTTTTATCTGTTATCTTTCTAGTTGTTTTTAAAACTGAGACCATGAAGGATTTGATTTCATTCATATTCTGAATCTTCCTGAAAAAAGTTTTTGTTACAATTTAAAAAAAATTTTTAAGTAAATGTTTCTCTATATTAATAGCAATGTTTGAGGTGGCGTATGACATTAAAATTTCACCGTGTAGCTACCATATCAGTATAGTGAAACCATACGCTCTCTGCCACCCTGATTTCCACCAGAAAGTTTTTGCTTTTCTGCAGTACAGTCATTCAGTATCTGTGTTTCAGACACAGCCATTGCTGAACTATTGCTTTAACTATTAAGAATTTAGGATCTGGTGACTACTTTAGAGGATCTCTCGCCTTAGAAGGGGTCATAAAAGAATAGTTGTTATTAGGCACTAACAACTGTATATGTCTGACTAAC
The DNA here is from genome assembly GCA_039655065.1 of Glossophaga mutica. Taxonomy (NCBI): domain Eukaryota; kingdom Metazoa; phylum Chordata; class Mammalia; order Chiroptera; family Phyllostomidae; genus Glossophaga; species Glossophaga mutica. The sequence continues at coordinate 146,240,698 of CM077308.1, forward strand.
AACATAGAAAAACACATACTTATTCTTTCTAAACTTAAAAAAATCCAAGTACAGGTACTTTCATTTCCTAGGTAGGGAGAATGACACTCAGGGAGGGTCTCAGCCGTTCGGTGGTCGAGCTGCAGTGTGAAGCCAGTTCAGTCGGCTGACCATAGCCTGTGCCTCTAATCTGCCGGCGCTAATCCTGACCGCTGGGCAGTGCAGGATGCTTGTGGCATTCTAAGTTCTTGGCATACTTCAGTTTAGTCTGGAGTTCTTGGCCTGTTGTTTTAGATTGTAAAAACAGATCAGACAGGACCATGACCAAACTTCCAGTATCTTTCAGAACAGCACTAGGGGCAGAGCTCAGGCAGTAATGTGTAATGCAAGAGAAATCTTTGTTCGCTGGCCTGCTGCTCACCTCCTGCTGTGCCACCCGGTTCCTGACAGGCCATGGATCAGTACCGCTCCGCAGGCTGGGGGTCAGGGACCCCTGTTCTAGGAGACACGGAGTACTGTAGTATGGATCCAAGTTTTAGTTAACTCTTTTAATAGGCACTAGTCAGGTTTTCTTTATTTCTTTGTGCTTTTTTTGTTTGGGGTTGTTTGTTGTTGTTTTTTGACATTGGTGCTTATAAAAATAGCCCATGTGCAGAATTTTTGAGTCTGTATCAGCTGTTCTTGATTTATATTCTGTATGTCAGTTGCACATGATCCTCTGTTAAAGGAATTTTAGAAAGGGATCTGAGATTCTCTGCCAGTCCTCAGCACCCTGTGACAAGTGAGAAGTCTTAGCATGCCACTCTCCAAAACATTTTTTACATAAAAGTTTTCTTCAGTGTTTTGAGGGTAATATTGGCATATAACTCAGTTCATTAAGTTAGAGTGTTTAAACACTTACTTGCATTAAAATAAAAAGGATGCAGTGCTTATAAATCATAGTAATTTTATATTAATACATATTTACTTAATTTTAGATTATATAAATTCTTTTTAAAAGTTTTATATATATCAAAATCATCGAATTATTTTTGTCATTTCAGATCAGTACTTGATATTTGGTGCTGAAGAAGGAATTTACACCTTGAATCTTAATGAACTTCATGAAACATCAATGGAACAGGTGTGTTATTTTGTATTTTTCTTGTTTTTAATTTTTAAGTTATACAAGATATAGATACTAGACAAGAAATAATTTTAATTTTATGATATCCTGCCTATTTTACTAATAAAACCTTCATAGATCTTGTTTTATTTACCAGATACTGAAGACACATTCACAGTACTAGTCCTTACTCTTAAGGAGCTCATGATCTAATGGAGGAAAGAGACACATAAACCAATAACTTCACCACTGAGAGTTTGATGTAGTACAGGGAGGGTATAGGCCACAGAGGCAGAAGTCACTAGCAGCTCCTGGGCAGAGATGGGAAGGAGAGACATTTGAAATGGGTCATAAATGACTATGAGTAGATTACAAGAGAGAGAGAAAGAGGGTAAATAAGAAGGATGTGTGAATGGATGATTTGACTTGAGTGTAGAGTGAGCGTAGAGTAGTATCAATAAATGGAACTGGTGGGTAGGCAGGTGCCAAATCCCAGAGCTTTCTGGATCATGCTGATGATTATATCTGTGTCGTAGAAATACCTGTTTCCAGTATCGTGAGACATGAGACTAGAGCTTATGGTTAAAGGGTGAAGAAGTGTTGTCAGGGCAGAAGTGGAAAGGACAGAAAGGGAAAATGGGGTGTGGGACTGTACAGGGACATTTTTAATTGTCACAGTGATTGGCTGAAGCTTTTGGCATTTGGTACCCAGAGGTCAGGAATGCTAAACAATCTACATAAACACTAATAATGATGATATTAATAGTTAATACCTATATAAAATTTACATGTTCCAGGCACAGTTTTAAATGCTTTACATACATTATTTAATCTTCACAACAACTCTGAGGGATGGATAGTAGTATTATTCTCATTTCCAATGAGAAATCTGAGGCACAGAAAGGACTAGTAACTTTTCAGAGATCCCACAGCTATTAAGTGGCTGACCTGGGATATGAACCTGAGCCAGCTGGCTCCAGAGTCCCTGTTCTTAACTGTTTGACCACACTGACCCTCCTCCCACTTGTACTGCTCCTATAGAGAAACATTGGGTCTAGAGAGAGGTGAGAGCTAGAGTGGCCAAATTGAATGGCCAGTTCAACAGGGAGCGTCAAGGAGTTGGAAGCTGCAGGTTTCCAACCTGCGTGACTGGGTGAACGACAGTACTTTGGGCTGGGTGTAGTATACAGAAGGAGAAGGTGGTTTGAAGAGATTAATGATGCATTCATTTTGGTCACGTTGAGTTTTAGGTGCCTGTAGGGTGTTCAGGTAATTCTCCATTATCAATAGAAATTGATTGCAAATAAAATGGAGAGGATAATTCATAAGTAATGATAATTTCTGTATAACCAAACATTTCCATCTTCTCCCATCACAACATTTTTTTTAGTCAGATTTTCTAACAAGATCCTAAACTGTATAATACACCCTAAATCTTTTCATTGGAGAGGTACACAGTGAAGTGGCTGAGAAATACTTAAGAGCTAGGGGAAAAGAAAAGCATCTTGTTATTTATAATTAGTAAGTAACTAATTCAAAGGTGGCAATAATTTTCTTGGATATAAGAATATATCTAAAAACCATATTACTTAATAACAGTTGTAAAGAATGAGATCAACTTCATGCATGGGTTGATAAGCATTAATTAACCTAATTTAAGGGACTTATATGAAGGTAGTCTTCAACTCTATTGAGCCCCAGTCTGCAACAAGTCTTCTTAGGTGCTTCAGCATTTGAAATTACACTATTGGAGCAATGTTTTTTTAGCTAAACATTCCCTTCAAAATGAACCACTTCCCAGAGGAAGCCTATAGAGAATGAGTGTATGTGAGCCCTGAATTTTTTCATCTTACTGTGAAATTGATTATTAGGTTGGTTTTCTCTGTACTTCAGGGGAAAGAAACTGGGTGGCATGAGTCTGCTAGATAGGCGAAGATGCCAAAAGGTGAGAAAATGAAACAAAACAGGGTCTTCATTTTACATTTTTTACCTGCTATAACAGCTAACATTTATTGTGTACACCAGACAGTATGCTAAGCACTTTACAAGGAGTTTCTTGTTGAGTTACTAATGATGAATATCTCGTTTTACAAATATGAATACTGACACACAGATTAAGTAAATTACCCAAGGTCACAGAGCCATTGAGAAAGCACATCTCTGAATCTGGGCAAACTGTAGGACCTATTCTTTTATCTATTATATGCTTTTATGAAACTGATTATTTCACCCACAGCCTAATTTGCTAAAGGAAGTGGACATTACAAAGCTAGAAAAACTTTAGAACTTCATTAAATGTGACTAAAAATGAGAATTTAAAGTGAAATCCAACCCTTAATAAAACTATGCATAAATACTTTTCATTGTCCCTGTGTTGATAATATGGAAGGAATTTGTGTCTTTTCCAGGTAGCTGCATTAAATAAACTGACAATCTATAGCCATACCACCCTGAATGTGCCTGATCTCATCTAAATAAACTAAATCACTTATACTACAATATGTAATCCCATAATAAACCATAGATGTGGTACTACAGAAATGTTTTTAATATGTTTCTCCCCTTTTATTATTACCTTTTCTCTTTTAATTTCTTGAGGCTGTCATCTTATGCTTTAATGTAGTGATGTCCTTAGAGGCCTTGAAATGTTTCATCATTTATTTCTTAATTCTCTCCATTCCCCACCCTCATGCCAATCTGTTTTGGAGTAACCTAATAGGAAATGCTAGAGTAAACCCAGCAGCCAAGCTTGTTAAATCAAAATGCTTTAATGATATTCATCACTGGTTTATTCATCACTGGTTTTCAAACTACACAGTGCATCAGAATGATCTGTAGGGCTGATTAAAACAGATTGTTGGGCTCACCTTCAGAACTGCTGCTATTCAGTAAGTCTGGAGTGAGGTCCAAGAATTTCCATTTTTATATATGCTCAGGTGATGTTTTTGATGCTGCTGCAAGGACCACTTTGAGAACCATTGATATTCCTGATAAAATATCTAGAAAGAGCAGGAGTTTTTTCCTTCAAAGTATATGGACTATGGGTTTTTTTGGCCCTAAATATTAATCACTTTGAAGCTTCCAGAGGTGTCTCTTAGTTCTTATGTACTAGATTTCAATAATGAATTCCATATATTGATATATTCTTTATGATTTATAACTTGTCATCATATTCTCTCTCAGCCATTTTTTTCTACACCTGGTATTTTCATATCCTATGTTCCAATGTGCCATAGTCCTTTTTTTGTTTGTTTCTTCTGCTCCAGAAGCCACACGTGTTCATATGCATAGATAAGAACATTTTGGGGAGAAGTACACAAGAGTCTCTCAACCGTCTAACCCCAGAACCAAAATAAAGGAATGGACGCTGTTTGAAAATGTCCTTTTCCTATGTAGTTTGGGATTACATACTCCTAACCGTAAACGAGACTCCAGTTAATCATATCTTGTTAAGACTTGCATTGCTAATTTACTTTCTCCCTCCCACATACATGTGTATGTGTATATCTCATCTTGTTTTAAATGCCTTATAAAATGAATTTTTATTTAAAATAAGTTTGTTTGTTTTTAAAAAAACTGGCCTATTGATATGACAGCTTTGGTTAATATGTACATAGTAATTACATTGTTGTTACCTGTTATCCTTTGTAAACTTTGTGCTTTTTTTTTTTATCAGCTATTCCCCAGAAGGTGTACATGGTTGTATGTAATGAACAATTGCTTGCTTTCAATATCTGGTAAGTCTTTAGTACTTAAATGCCTTATAGTTGTTCCTATTTGTATGATTAGCTTTTATGTTATACTTATTTTTCTCTACAGGTAAAGCTTCTCAGCTTTATTCCCATAATTTACCAGGGCTTTTTGATTATGCAAGACAAATGCAGAAGTTACCTGTTGCTATTCCAGCACACAAACTCCCTGACAGAATACTGCCAAGGTAACTATACATTTACATAGTATGTTAAGTCATTCTAATAAATAGTTATACTGCAGAATTTGAAAAAGCACTCAGTTTGCATCAATAGAAATTATATGTAATGAAAAGATTGTAAGAAGTAAATATAGGAACTTCGGGCCAATATGGAGGTGTAAGTAGATACATTTTGCCTCCTTGCACAACCAAAAGAAGGACGACAACAAATTTGAAAACGAAAAATAATCAGAGCTTCCACAAAAATCAAACTGTATGGAAATCTGACAGCCTAAAGACTTAAAGAACAAACATTAATGTAGACCTGTAGGAGGGGCAGAGATGGACAGCTGGGGCAGAGAGGATGCCTGACAAGGTGGTAGCTGGAGGACCAGGCAATCCCGCATTTGCATGAGAATAAACTGGAAGGAACAACTGGGGAGCGAGACAGACTGTGCAACCTAGGGTTCCAACATAGGAAAAGAAAACTTGAGAACCTCTGACTATAAAAACCTGTGGAGGTTGCAGTGGTGGGAGAAACTCACAGAAGAGTTAATTGGAGAGACCCACAGGGTCCTAGAACACACACAAAACCACCTACCCAGGAATCAGCACCAGAAGGGCCCAGTTGGCTTGTGGGTGGCAGGAGAAGTGATTGAAAGTCAGCTAAGAGCTGAGCAAGTGACATTGTTCCCTCTTGGACCCCTCTCCATATATAGCACCACAGCACAGTGACTCCAGTTGCCTTACCCTGGCAAATACCTAAGGCTCTGCCCCGTACTATGCAACAAGTAAACCGAGACAAGAAATAAGGCCCAAATTAAAGAACAGATCAAAACTCCAGAAATAGAACTAAGTGATGAAGAGATAGCCAACCAATCAGATTCACAGTTCAAAACACTGATAATCAGAATGTTCACAGAAATGGTTGAGTATGGTTGTAAAACAGAGGAAGAAATGAAGGCTATACAAAATGAAATAAAGAAAAATATACAGGGAACCAACAGTGAAAGGAAGAAACCAGAACTGAGATCAATAGTTTGGATCAGCAGGAAGAAATAAACATTCAGCCTGAACAGAATGAAGAAACAAGAATTCAAAAAACCAAGGACAGGCTTAGGAACCTCCGGGACAACTTTAAACATTCCAACATCCAAATCATAGGGATGCCAGAAGGAGAAGAGGAAGAGCAAGAAATTAAAAATTTATCTGAAAAAATAATGGAGAACTTCCCCAATCTAGTAAAGGAAATAGACTTCCAGGAAGTCCAGGAGGCTCAGGGAGTCCCAAAGAAGTTGGACCCAAGGAAGCACACACCAAGGCACATCATAGCTGCATTACCCAAGATTAAAGATACAGAGAGAATCTTCAAAGCAGCAAGAGAAAAAAGGAGACAGTTACCTACAAAGGAGTTCCCATACAACTCTCAGCTGATTTCTCAAAAGAAATCTTTCAGGAAAGAAGGGGCTGGAAAGAAGTATTCAAAGTCAAAAAAGGCAAGGACCTGCAACCTAGATTACTCTATCCATCAAAGCTATCATTTAGAATGGAAGTGTAGATAAAGGGCAGGTTAAGAATAGTATGAGAAATGGAGAAGCCAAAGAACTTATATGTGTGACCCATGAACATGAACTAGGGTCGGTGGGGCGGTGAATGCTGGTAGGAGGGGTCATGTAGGGAGGAGGTGATTAAAGGGGAGAAAAAAATGGGGCAACTATAATAGCATAATTGATAAAATATACTTTTAGAAAAAGAAGCAAGCCCTGGCTGGTGTAGCTCAGTGGATTGAGCACAGACTGTGAACCAAAGGGTCACCAGTTCAATTCCTAATCAGGACACATTCCTGGATTATGGGCCAGGTCCCCAGTGGGAGCCACATGAGAGGCAACCACACATTGATGTTTCTCTCCCTCTTTCTCCCTTCCTCTCTCTCTAAAAAATAAGTAAATAAAATCTTTTTTTAAAAAAAAAGAAAAATATATTTTCACGTGTTTATCACATTCTTCTAAAACTTGTTTCCATTATCGAATTGCAGCAGGTGTTTTCTTTTTGAATTTTTAATTGTTTTTCTATAAGGTTAAAACTAAGTTTTTTCCTGTAATTTGCTGATAATTATGTTACATATCTAAATAAAATGAATTTTTCTCCCCAGGCTGGTGTGGCTCAGTGGATTGAGTGCTGACCTGCAAACCAAAGGGTCACCAGTTCAATTCCCTCAGGGCACGTGTCTGGGTTGCGGGCCAGGTTCCCAGTAGGGGGTGCATGAGTGCAACCACACAGTGATGTTTCTCTCCCTCTCCCTTTTCCTCTCTAAAAATAAATAAACAAAATCTTTGTAAAAAATGAATTTTTCTGAAGGTAGAGTTTCTAAACTTAGAAATCAAAATGATTTATTAAATAAAGGTTTTTACATTAGATATTTACTTAGAAATTGAGGGTTTTACTTTTCTACTTTTAAGAATTTTTAATTACATTCTCTTCTAGTTACTATATTGGACCTCATTTATTGACTGAAGTCTTAAGAGTCTGGTATAAAATGTATTTTACAAAAGCTTTATAATATAGCCATTCTTTCATTTAAATAGTAGTTGTAAAGCAACTAATATAGGACTTGAGCTTTTAAGTTTCATGAAAAGCTATTGTTCTCAATTGCTGAGTTTATAAGATAACTAAGATTTTCCTTTTTGTACACAAAACTTTTAAAAATTAACATTTAGGATGAAAAATATTTTAAAATATGCTGCATGCTTTTATGACTTAAAGTGGATTATATTTAGTTAAACTGCATCTTTTTATGATGACTCAGAGTTGGTGGTTATGAGCTTAGTTTACTTGTATTATAACTTGTAGTTGGAGTTAGGGGTATTAGGCCTCAAAACAAGCTCCAAGAATGGGGTCAGGGAGTTTCTTCCTGCGTAGTTTTTCTGCCCCTCTTTTTCTTTCAGCTGCCACTTTTGTGCTGTTATTTTTCTGCCTACTTATAGCACATTTCCATCCAACTTTCTAAGTTAATAATCCTAAATTCCTCTGGGCATGGACCACCCAGCTTTAAAAGTATATACATAAGGTACAAGTTAAGAGCCCACAAAGAATGTAAGGCAACTAAATTTCAATGCATTCACATTTTGATACCATTTTGTTAGACTAGAGACCTTGTATTCAGTTCTTCAAAGTGTTCTGGTATATAGCTGAGACAAAATTGAATAAGGTATTAGCTCTTCCTTTAAGGAATTTCTGTATAGTAAGATTTTACCTAAAGAGTATTTTACCTCTAAGCTATTATGTCAGGTAGTTTTGTTATAGTCAGCTTCTAGTGTTCGCAGCACCCACCAAGATGTTCTTCTCACTTTCTTCAGTTTCATTATGTAGAAATCAGTCACTGTAAAATTTACGCTTAATTCTTTTTAGAGAGAGGGTAAGGGAGGGAGAGAGGGAGAGAAACATCAGTGTGTGGTTGCCTCTGTAGCACCCCCTACTGGGGACCTGGCCTGCAACCCAGGCATGTGCCCAGACTGGGACTTGAACCTGCAGCTCTTTGGTTCACAAGCCAGCACTTAACCCACTGAGCCACACCAGCCAAGGCTGAAAACCTTTTTCTCATGATACTTCATATATGTATTAATACCATTTTTTCTGCCATATAGTGAGCACAAATTAAACTGCTTTTGAGTAAGCACCTTGTAATGCCTCGTGGTTCCCATTATAAATATAGGTACTTATTGTTCTGTATTATATATGCTCTTTAATAAAGCAAAGGCCTTGGAGTCCCATTAAACTTGAATTTAAATCCTGTATCATTCACATACTAGGTCTTGGGCCTTGGAAAAATTACACAACCTCTCCAATATAGTCATTTGTAAAATGGAACAGTATTCCTGTCTTGCAGAGTTGTTTTGAAAATGATAAGTTATTTATGTAAAGTACTTACCATGGTTTCCGGCACCTAGTAGGCTCTTAATAAATAGGCCAATGGTCATCATTATTAAGCATGGTAAATTGAACTGTGGCTGTGGTATACCCTAAAATATCCTATATTAAATACAGTAAGAATGTTAGCTAACTTAGGATTCTAGTCAATTGGATGCTGGTAAAATAAATTTTATTGTCTTTTTGTAAAATTATGACTAAAATTAAAGTTTATAGGTCTCTATAGAAAATGATAAATTTTTATAGGCTGCCCACCTCTCAATTTTGAATGTTTTCTTTATTGTTAACTGGAAATTATACTTAATGGTGGTATTTTTCCCTTGTCTGTGTCATTTATTTACTCCTTCTGGATTTTGAGTGATTCAGTGAATTAACTCCTTAGTTAGCCTTGGGAGCCAGGGAACAAGTTCACAAGTGTGGACCAGAAACGTTAAAGTTGTTGCCAATGGAAATCTATTAGGAGTTTGGTTCAGATTTTTAAACTCTACAAAGGACTTGGTTCAGCAGTTTGCTTAAGGGTGTGGGAGAATTTTTGTTTTGCTTTAAGCTGTATAAAACTCTAACATATATGAAAGGGGCATGTTTATAATTTATCTGTTGTAAATTAGATTAATTGGTAAGTGTATCTTCCCAACATAAAGTCACTCAAGGGGAACAGTCAGTACTTCAACTAGAAATTTGAAACCTAGATATTTTAGATTGCTGTTGTAGTCATTCAGCGCCTCAGTATCTGACTAATTTCTGTACCATTGTGTAGGTACCATAGCATTAAAAAATTCTACAGAGGAGTGCTTAGCAGTTGTAACAGTTTTTAACAACTCACCTTGTAAACTGATCAAGAATCACAAAGAGAAGTAGATTTTTTTAAAGCTGAATCCCTGTAAAGACTGCAGACAGACAATACTAGATTAGAGGGTTTTCCCCCCTAAATTGCTAACTTTATAACCTTGAGGAAATGTCTAAATCTGAGCCTCAGATTTCCATGCTATGACATTCCTTGTGGCATTGTCACGGAGACTAATGATGCAGAACATGTGAGAGCCAGGGCCTATAGCAAGGACTCGGTTAACGTCAGCAATAATTGGAGGTTTTTATAGACATCAGCATGTAAAATGTACTAATACTAAAATTACAATACCTCAGTGTTATATGCAGGGTAATCATTCAGGTGCCACCAGTACAGTGACAAGAACATCCACCAAAAAGCTTATTCTGAGCTTGTGTGGAATGGTATTGAGTATCAAATGCGTGTTCTACAGCTTTGTTACCAGCAAAGCACAGCTCTAATTTAAAAAGTAATGCCGAGTCATGACATCTAATCTGCGCCACATTAATACATTTAAAAGAAGTTTAAATAGGTGGACAGCCATGAAGCAGTATAATTTGAAGATTGCACAGCTTGGTACACTAGCAGTCTTGTTACACATTTGACTACATGTTTTTTTTTTTAATTTTAGTTTAAAAATATAATTTTAAATGGATTTTTACAAACTAAATTTGAATGTTTGCAAATCTAAAGCACCTTTTCAGAAAATCTACATTCCCACTTTTTTGAGAAATAAAAATATCTCAATAAAATGTTCTCATAAATTGCTTTGGTGATAAGACAAGTTTTTACATAGCTTAAAATTTATTGTGTGTGCTGAAAATATCTTTTCCCAGTTTGTGGCTTATCTTTTCACTTTTCCAATGACTTTTTTTTTGTAAAATGAAGTTATTAATGTATTCAACAAATTCATTCACCGAGTTGAATGCCACCTGTAGCTTGAGGTACAGCTGTGGAAAAAATACCAGTTAAAGTTTATCAGTATTTTTCTGTATGATTTGTCCCTTTTGCATTTTTTAAAGAAACCCCAAGGTCATCTTTGTCTATAATCTAAATATTTGATAGTTTTGTTTTTTATATTTAAATCCTTAATCCACTTGGAATAGATTGGAGGGGAGGTTGAGAAAGGACTCCAGTTTACTCTTATTTTTAATAAATGACCTGTTATGTCAGCACCAATTTTCAACAACTTGTCCTTTCTCCACTGATCCATAACAGTTCCATTATCATATACTCACTTTGTGTATCTATGTGTATTATCTATTTATTTTCATTTATATTTAGGAAATTTGCTGTATCAGCAAAGATCCCTGAAACCAAGTGGTGTCAGAAGTGTTGTGTTGGTAAGTAAACCATTTAACGGCATGTGGCTGTCCTGCTTTGCAAAGCGGATAGGAAAACGCTAGGAGGCTCACTTTTAAATCTAGTGTAAAACAGTACTACTCCAGGGCATTCTGCCAGTAATAGTGCCCCACCTCCCAAGTAACAAATGTGTTGACCACTCCATCTCCATGTAAACTAGACCTAAAATAGTACACACAATAGTTCACATAACAGTTGTTTTGCAAATAATTTATTGACTGGATCAATGGGGGAAGTAGGATGAGTTTTTATTACAGCACTTTATTACACCCTGTTTTTCAAGGGATCTGTTTCTATGCACCATTGTTCTTTGTAATGGCTTGTGAGACTGCATAAAGTCAATCAGCATGTATTTTAATGTCTTTAATATGTGGAATCTTAGGCTGTGAAGGTTAGAGTTTCCCTGCTCACATACTTCTAGCCTAAATTCCTCTCTGACCCCATAACAAATAGCCATTTTATTTGCATATAGCAAAAACAAAAAATAGTTTTCTTCCCTTAAAAAACTGAGACAATTTAATATTCTTATTTGTAAATCTGTATTGTGATATGTGATTTATGTCATCATGTTGTCACAATAAAGCATCACTGCCTCTGAACTTTACTTCCAAAAAGACACTGAATCACTTGTCCCCGAATGTGCTGTAGCCTATCAATTTGGCAACTTCTCCCCAAATCCACTTTGACCCTTCTTTCAAGATCTTGCTGCCCCCAAGTCCCATAACAACCAGCAATTTCATTTGTGGAAGCAAACGGAAATCTTGCAAGTGATGAGGGAGTTTCATGCTGTTACCTGAAACAGTATTTCTTTTGCACCCTGCAGTCTAATTAAGAAATTGAACTAGCAGCCAGTGTTCGTTTGTTTGTTTGTTTGTTTGTTTGTTTTTGGAGCATGCAACTATTATGGTGAGGACTTTGTATTATAAGAGAATTTACTATACTTTTTTGCCTTGACAGTGAGGAATCCTTACACAGGCCATAAATACCTATGTGGGGCACTTCAGACTAGCATTGTTCTCTTGGAATGGGTTGAACCAATGCAGAAATTCATGTTAATTAAGGTAAGCATGAAAGTCAGCCTAAGTCATTCTTAGTATAAAAGCTGAATTAAGCCCATTTTTCTCTTCTTTCATGAACAATTTTTTTTTCAGTTAAATCTCTAGTTAATTACTTAATGATTTTGGATTATGTGGCAGGGTAGTGAAAATCTGCCCAGTCGTAAGAAACTAACTCAGTCTGAAAAAAGTTTTGAAAGAGACTAGAGAAATAGTTCAAGGGCCTGTATGGCATTACGAGCTAGAAATAGCATCTGTGTGTACACATAGTCCGATGTCAGGCATAGGCGCTCAAAGAACAGGGAAATGCTGAGCGCGTCCCTGCTTGGCCTGCTCCATCACAGCAGAGAGACAGCGTGCAGGCTGGTGTGTGGCCTGTGAGGGGAAGGGGTCCAGGCAGTGAGAGCGAGACTGTTCGTTTTGGTACGTGCCCACATACTAGTTTGCCTAGGCTTTTCCTTGGATGGTTTTTTTGTGCCCACACTTCTCTAGAATCTTTCATTAATGAATGTTCTTTAAAATATTTAACGTTACTCAGCTATCATTTAAATTTTGAGGAAACACTGTGTAGTACAGGCTCAGTCACATCAAGGAAATTCCAAATGACGTTTTTAAAGCTGTTTTCTTTGCTGTTTTATCTAGATTAAGTAGGGTTGTTAAGCATTTCACTTTGACCTCACTAGTTAGGGCCGTGTTTCCTGGTGTCACCCACCTGAAACTGAGAAGACATGGATGAGTAGTTTTTAAGCTTTGTATGTCTTTGAAGTCTTTTATTTCTTTTGTTTTTATTACTGACACTCTTTTCAAATGTCCCCATGTTTCCCCTCTGGGCCCACCTCCTCCCAGCCCCTGCCCTCCCTTTCCCTCCGTCCATCACCACACTGTCGTCTGTGTCTGTGGGTTAAATGTATATATACTTTGGCTAGTCCTTCCCCTTCTTTCATCCAGACCCCGCTCCCCTCTCTCCTGACAGCTGTGCCATGTATGCATGCCTCTGTTTCTGTTTTGTTCATGAGATCCCACATATAAATGAGATCATGGTTATTTGTCTTTCTCTGGCTGGCTTATTTCACTCAGCATGATAGTCTCCAGGTCCATCCTTACTACCCTAAGATAATAGACATGCAGCACAATTCTACTTGCAGCTCTCCCTCAAGGTTTCTCACTCTTTGCGGTTGGCTTAAATTCCCTGCGCTGTCGGCCCTTACCTACCCCTTTGACCTTAATCCAGCTCTCCTTTCTCTGTCTCCTGCTTTAAGACTGTTTTGTTTCTGTATTTGACATTATTTTGATGAGTGTTTCTGATATTTCTGTACTACAGCTCTTATCAGATGTGTTCAAACATTCAAATGCTTTCTGTATTTTTCCTTCCTATTAATGACATTTCTGACAGTTTTGCTTCATTAGACATTTTCAGCATAAATAAAAGTTACAAATTAAAGACATTCCCAACATACATTTTTGTACTTACTACAGACGAGGCACAGTGCCGTGTAACTAGAGACAGAAATGGGTGAGATAGAATCACTGCCCTCAAGAACCATCACCAATAGTAGCTGGATATACACAGGAACCCTTTTCTGTCAATGAGTTATCCATGTTGTTTAGTTATGACTGGAAGCTGAGGTAGAAGTATTCAAAATCTGTTGGTTTTCTTACTTGCTGGCAAAAAAAATTAAGTAGAAGCATTGTTTTCTTTCTGCTTTACTGCTCTTATCACGTTTCAAAGTGAATTACTTAAAACGTTTCACCTTATTAAAAATGTGACAGATTTTATCCAGAGCATATCCCTGGGTAATGGGAAAGCTCCCAGAGAGAGCCTGGGGCGCGTAGATGGCCGTCTATCCCTGTGTGGGGGTGGAGGCCCTCCTGCGGTCACAGGTCACAGGGCCGGGAGGGTGGGGAGACACCGGGGGCACTCCGAGCTTTGTGATCCACTCCCCCCACAGGAGGACCACATCGTGTCTTCTAACACTTCAGGGCTGGCGGTTGCGGGAGCCCCTTCTCACCTGTTTATTTCTTTAGAATTTATTCTTTAGCATTTACAAGTTGCCAGATTAAAAAATAAGTCGACTTCAGTGGCTTTGTTAAATACTAGCAATAGCCATTTTGGAAATGTAATGAAAAGACAGCGCACTTTTAAGAACAACAAAAATATAAAATACATTAAGTGTGGACTTAATAAAATATGTGTAAGACCAGTATCTTTCAAAAAAACTTCTTTATTGTCAAGAACATTGCTAGTACCTTAGAACTCCCCATGGCACCCCTAAGAGTTGACTCCCTTATCTTCCATTTTTACTATATAAGCATGTACCCCTAAATATTAGAAATAATTTTACCTGATATTTTAAACAGTATATAAGTGGAATCAGAAAATATATATTTATTTGTGTCTGGCTTTTGTGCACCATTATAGTTGTGTAGTTGTTGGAAATAGCTATAATTTGTCCATTTTCATTGCTCTATAATTCTTCATCATGATGGGTACACCATAATTTTATCCATTCTGCTACTGAGGGACATTTGGGTTACTTTCAGCTGTGTGTTATTCTTAGCAGTGCTGCTGTGGCATTTTTGCGTGTCTTCTATGCATGTGTGTACTTGTGTTCTCTGGAACATGTAACTAAGAGTGTTACTACAGGGGCTTAAGGCGTACACAACATTAATAAATAGTATAACTGATCAAGGTGGTCAGTTCCAATTTACACTCCCACCATCTGAGCATTCATTTGCTCCTCTGAGTAACGCTCGTTACTGTTGTTCTGTTTAAGTTTAGTGATTCTGGTGGGTTTGTGTATTCTCTCATAGTTTTATTCCCTGGTTGCTAATGGACTTATTATTTTCCAGACTTTAAGGATATGAACCTACTTAGTCTCTTTATAGCAACATGAAAATGATTTTAAAGTTGTGTAAAATTAGAATGGCTGCATTATGACTAAGGTAATTTATTAAATATATAATCACTTGAAATATGAGGCTCAGTTTCTCCTATTTGTTTTTTTTTCTGTCCACACTTGTAAGAGGAGTCTCTTGCTCACTGGCATTTCGCTTCTCCTACCCGTGCTGGGTGCGGAGGCAGGGGAGCACTGCCGAAGCAGCCCGGGCTGGGGGACCAGACTCTGCACAACGGGCTGGGGGACCCTGAGCTGGTCGCCCGGTTTCTGGGTCTCAGTTGTTAACTCTGAAAAAAGGGGGTTGGACAAGTGATTTGTAAGCCCTTCTAGCCCTAATACTCTAAAATTAAGTAATTTTTAACTGAAAATATTAACAGTGCTAAAACTAAAATCTTTATAAAGAGACTTTATAATTTGGATTTTTCTGCATACCCCAAGTTTCTGTGACAAGAAACAATATTTATGGTAGAGAATGTTACATATGTCATAAATTGAAAATTCTTAGTACTGTTGTCGTGAGATTATTTGGCTTTTGTTTTCCTTGTTTAATATGTTTTTGTTTCTTTGTCTAGCACATAGATTTTCCTATACCGTGTCCACTTAGAATGTTTGAAATGCTGGTCGTCCCTGAGCAGGAGTACCCGTTAGTTTGTGTCGGTGTCAGCAGAGGCCGAGACTTCAACCAGGTGGTTCGATTTGAAACAGTCAATCCAAACTCTACCTCTTCGTGGTTTACAGAATCAGGTTTGTGATTTTTGCTGAATTATTAAGGCCAATACATATACTGGACTTACAAATAATAAATGTATTTTATCTCTCATTAGGCAAAATAAATGTACTATATATATAATTGTTTTCAATAATGCATAAAAATTTAATCTTCAGTAACTTATTAAACTAGAAAAAGGAAGATGACTTGCTTTAAGACTGTCATTTGTTTGACACTTTTAGGTGGTTCTTAATCTTGAAGAGGCATCAGGATAAACTGGGGGCTTTGAAACACATTGCCAAACCCTGGTGGGGTAGTTCAGTTGGTTGAAGCGTTGTCCCATACTCCAAAAGGTTGTGGGTTCGATCCCAGGTCAGGCTAGGTTGCAGGTTCAATCCCCTGTTGGGGCGCATGCGAGAGGCAACTCACATCAGTGTTTCTCACATTGATGTTTCTCTCTCTCTCCCCTGCCCCCCTTCCCCCCACCACCTTTCTAAAATCAGTAAACATACCTTCCGGTGAGGATTTAGAAACACACACACCTTGCTGGGCTCCATGCCCAGAGATTTTCATTCAGTAGATCTGGAGTAGAGCCTGAGAATTTTCATTTTTGTAAGTTCCCAAGTGATGTTGATGATGCTAATATAAGGACTACACTTTGAGAACCACACATGCACAAACCTCAGACTAGTGGAAAAGTTGACTGAAATAAAAGGAAAATTTTATTAAACATAGTTTATTTTCTACTCTATGCTTATAATGGATACACCAGTACTATCCAGAACTTTAATTAATTTTTTCAGTGATTTGTAATTAGGATACAAATTATCAGTAAGGCACTACTTGGGAAGTATTTTAGGGTTCTTGAAAATAATGCTTTAACATAATTTCCTTAAACATTGATTTACATTGCCCAATTGCATAGCAGATTCTTTCTTCATAACTAGTATCTTAGGAAATATTTCTAGTTCATGAGCATTTTGAAGAAATTTGCTTGTAGTTTGAAACCTTCAATTGTGTTGTTGCAATCAATACACCATGGCAAAACTTGAGTTTTGTAGTAAACAAACCTGATTAAACTTTCACACTTTAAAAAAACAAACAAACAAACATGACCCTGAAGATCCTCTTATCAGTATTTTACAAGCACTGTGATTGTTATAAAGCTTCTTTTGCTTTTTTTCCTCCCTTTAATAATGACGTAATACCATGTTTTACTGAAAATAGACAATGGCCATTTTAGGAGGCAGTTTTTAAAGGTCTTGCAAAGGCCCTTTGTCAGAGGCTTTGGCTATTTGGGGAAGTGTTAACCAATATACCAAAGTATTGATTGGTTTAGGAGTTTGATGGAAGCCTGGAAGAGTGTTCATAAAAAAAAGAAAAAAATTAAGAGACTGGGGTTTTTGGCACTGAAGAAAAATGACCACTCACAGTCACAAAAGCCTGGAGACCATTAGACAGCTTTCCAGAGCCAGGGTTTGGAAGCGCTCTCCTTTTGTCCTGAGCATGGCGGCCTTGGCTCCTCCGAAGCCTGTGTACTCTGTTCTCCCTTAAACACCCATCCTCCCTTTCTGATCTCTTTCTTCCTGTCCACAGGCAGGGGTTGTTAGTCGATTAATATTATATTATTGAGTAATATTTTTTAACGATTTTTTGGAGTTTGGAATCTCTAGCTGATTCCAGTATTTGAAAACTAATTGTTATAAGCAATTGATAAAACCTCATTTTTCCGGGTTTTCTATCTGGTAATGCTAGCCTGGCTTCTTAAGCTGAGGAGAGCTGTATAGACATGTTCAGATTCTTAATTTTCACCAAATGTGTAAGCTGCAGATGTGGTTGGCCTGATTTGCAGGAGACCTGTTCCGTATGCTTTCAACCCTGGTTAGTTTCCGAAGTACTGGGTCTGCATACATGTGAAAGTTGAAATACAGCAGTCCTTCCGTGTCCGAGGACTCTAAACATTATTGGAAGCAGAAGAAAAACAAGGTAGACTATAGATCAGACCCGCTCTCCGAGAAATCCAAGACCAGAAAGGACGGCCTGTAGTGCAGCCGTTTCAGTTCTGATGTTCATACAAAGCTTGGGGTGTCCTGCTTTTCACTCGATGGAAAATCAGATCGTTGGAACATTTTCAGTTTGTAAGAACTTTGCTTAATCATTATCCAAATAAAAATATATGCCTCTTTGCATTTTGGTAGTACTTCATTATTTTTAAAATACTTAAAAGTTTTTAATATTTTAGTTTTTTCAAACTCATTCGTACTCAGAGTAATTTGTTCAGTTCACTGATTCATTCAGTAAATACGTATTGCATATGCTAGGCACTGCCATATAATGATAGCTTGTCCTCCTGAGCTTAAAATCAAAAATTAGTTATAACAATAATATACGTTAGACTCTTAATTTCACATATGAATGAAAATAATTACATTACCAAAAGTAATGATTATAGTTAATACTCCGCTGTGCACTCACATAGTTTAGCTCTTGCATCAGAGTTTGAACACAAACAGCCTGACTCAGCCGCTGCATATGTGCTAAAAATATAAATTCATTTTAAATTCAGTGATGTTCAGAATTCCTTTTTTTTTATGTCCTATGCTCTAATAATTACTCTTTTCCGTAAGTTTACTGAGTTTGTTTGTGTTACAGATACTCCACAGACGAGCGTTACTCATGTAACCCAACTGGAGAGAGATACCATTCTTGTATGCTTGGACTGTAAGTTTTTATTTACATACATCTTATTTTAATAAGATTTCTCTTATCGTAGTTTCTGAGTGACTTTTTCTCTCTCTCTAGGTTGTATAAAAATAGTAAATCTCCAAGGAAGATTAAAATCTAGCAGAAAATTATCATCAGAACTCACTTTTGATTTCCAGATTGAATCAATAGGCAAGTCAAAGTTTTATATTTCTTGTTTGATTGCATTATTAGCTGCTTAAAATAATTTATCTGATAATTTTCCAAAATTATAAAAATATTTTACTACAGAATCATTTTTTTTAACATATGATATAATGGAATGAGGTCAATATCAGTCTTTACTTTTACGCATTCTCTAAAGTAGTTTAATAATTGTGATACAATCTAAATAATGTTATCTTTACAGATTTTGTACTTTCAAAAAGTACTTACTTTCCATAACATAGTTATGAAGTTCCATTTCCTCTAGATTCCTATAGCTGTCCTCTAAGCACTTTAAAATTTAGTACTTAGAGTACTCGAGATATTTTTGACTTCTGTCTGATGATCAGAGAGTTTTAAGTAGTATATGGAATTACCTTCCTACCATTCTTACATTTTGTTTGACAAGTTTTTCCTGAAAGGGAATTTCTTACAAAATTAGTACTCTAAAGTGATTCCATTCAGGAAAACTAAGGTGAAGTGATCGTGTATGGGATAGTGCTAGGGAATACGAATGACAGTGAACTCAGTGCTTAACTAAACACGGTATATTTGCTTGTAGGTGTGTTGGCAGAAGGCAGGGCCAAGCACAGATACTTCATTTGTCTCTTCCTGGTTCTGCTTTTACTCCTCCACCTAGAACATCTCTCCCAGCAAGCACATGCTGGTGATAATAAGAAATCAGGTTTAGGGGGTGCCTGCTAAAGATGTTGAAATGTAATCCATACTTAAAAACACATAGCCAGGATTCAAAACAGGCTACATATTTTTCAATCAAATTTCTGTAACAAATATTTTTAGTGAAATTTTTTGCCAAGAAGATGAATGAATAAGTAATACTTCGTTTATTTCAAAAGTAAAGATGCCATATAAATATGGAGTGGCTGACATTGGTTATTAGTTGAAATATTGCTATGCAAGACAGAGGGGGATGAAATGGTGCTTGTCAGTTGAACTTCTGTACTACTAACAGTAACTGAGCTGTTCTTGCCTGCTAGTTTGCCTACAAGACAGTGTGCTAGCTTTCTGGAAACATGGAATGCAAGGTAGAAGTTTTAGATCTAATGAGGTAAGTCCTCTTAAAAATTGCATCCATTTGAAACGCTATCAAACAGTTTTATTTAACTTTAGGAAATTTCTAATTACTGAATTTTTCAAACTGTAAGATGCCCCCCGCGTCCCCCCCACCATTTTTGGAGGAATAGTGGTTGTTAATGCTGCTGTTGAGTTCTGTTTACATTTACGTTGGTGAACTATTATTTGTGTTATTAAATATTTTACCACATTTTTTGCTTCAAAAATTTCCTATTTTCATCCTCTAAAACCTAGGTACATCTTATGGTCCAAAAATACGGTAATACAAGGAATACTTGATTTGCTAACTTTATTATTATTTACAGCATTAGTCTAGTGATAAAATTAATAGCACATATTCTATAGCCACCTCTCTTTCCCCATTCACACAGACGATTTTAGTGCCTATGTTAATGCGCTTCCAGATAATCACCCTTATGTTCGGAATAGGAACTTCCTAATACTGCTCAAAGTGAGCCGACTATGATTTTCTCTCAGCTTTCCCACCATCACCTGGAACAAGAGTGCTGATGGCAGCGCTCTCTGTCTTAAGGCACCCTTCTACTTTGTCCTTCGATTTTTTAATATTTCAGAAATAATGACCTTTGCTATAAGCAAAGGTTTCTACATTTCTCTTGAAGCCTCCTTGCCTCCAATTTCTGTTACCATTATTTACATGACATTTATAAGATTCTTTGCTTCTTTCCCCTTTTTATTTTTGAATATTTTATTTATTTACTTTTAGAAAGAGGGGAAGGGAAGGAGAAAGGGAGGGAGAGAAAGATCCATGTGTGAGAAAAACATTGGTTGCCTCTCACACGCCCCCAACTGGGGACCTGGCCAGCATGTGCCCTTGCCAGGAATCGAACCAGTGACCTTTCGGATCACAGGCCAGCACTCAGTCCAGGGAGCCACACAAACCAGAGCCCCCCCTTTTTAAACCTTATTACCTTTTATTAATCTTTAGCTGTATAGTCTGAGTCCTTCCTACCTTAATTGAACTCCAAGAATAATTGACTTCCAAGTCATGAGACATATTCAATTTAGTTCAACATTTGCAGCAGGGAGTGCTGGGGTCATAAATGTGAACAAGACGTCATACTTGCCCCCTGGAACATTGGAGGCAAGTAACATCATCAAAAATTCCTCTGGTACCCCCAAACCCCAAACAAGGAAATAGCCCATTTATGTCCTGCATTGCCATTCATTACGCTCGGAGCACATCTTCTAACAAAGTAAACAATCTAGCCTGGTGAGTGTGAGCCTGAGTCCCAGAGTCATGACACCCGGACTCACGTCTCACCTCGCTAAACATGTAGCAAGACCACACATAGGTGTAACTATGTGGTCTTGGCATATCATTTAACTTCCCTTAAGTTAAAGTGCCTATATTTTTCATCTGTGAATTGATAACAAAATAGTACTGACTTCATAGGTTTGTTAAGATTAAATGGAAGGTGTACACCTGAAACTAATATAAAATAATATTGAATGTCAACCGTGGTTGAATTTTTTTATTAAAAAAAAAAGATTAAATGAAAGGAAGCATATAATGTACTTGACATACTGCCTGGCCTATGTAAGTAGTCAAGAAAGGTTGCTGCTAATATATATCTAGAAGTAATTCCCACAAGAGGGTCACTTCTCAGGAAGATACTTAAAAATTACCTGAGGGAATCGAGCAGGGAGGTAAGAAGAGTCAACAGCTAATAAACACTAGGAAGAGAAAGAAAGGCTTCAGAGGCAGGATACAGAGAGTGGTTTTAAAAAGAAGAAAAGAGTTTGTCCCCAAAAATCACCCAGTGGACATTTTTCCAATTACACAGGAAGCCCTTACTGAACACAGTCCCTAGTACGCAAACCCCAAAATACCTTGAGATGAGCATGATCAGCCACTATTTACTGAAGTAACCATGTTATATTCCATATCCTTCAGGTGCACTGGGATACAAAGCAAGTTAAGAATCACTGGCATTTTCATAATAACTAATTGTAGTGGGACTGATGGAATAAATTGAATTTCAAAATCCAATTGTTTCTTCAGCCTACCAAATTTGGGGGAGAATTTACTGCCATTATAATTTGAAATGGTTTCCATTCGGTAACCAATAAATAGTGAATGTCTCTTTCTCCTGTAGACTTATTCTTAACTTCCCCAGCTGGTGACAGTGAGGATGTATTCCATGAGAAATGTTCTGTCGGGAGACTGGGGAAATGGTGGGAAAGAGCGTCACCTGTGGAGCTCGGACCTCGCTAGGCCTTATCCCCACAGTGCTCAGTAAGAACATCACAGGACACCCCTGCAGGGCAGATACTCTCTGTCCCATTTTGCGGAGGGCAAAACTGTTTGCAGCAAACTACATACCTTGTGCATTGTCACAGCTGGCGGTACCCTTTCAAGTAAAAGGACCAGATCCAAGTGGCTTGCTAGTAACATAACTGACAAAAGGTTTCTGACAAATAAAACAGACGAGGGGTGCTTTGCTTTTAAATTATTCCCTTAACTTTTATAATTTAACAAGTAAACGATTTTCATCCTCTCATTTTATGATTAATTAAAAGTTAGTCACATTTTTTGTAAACTAAAATTGATGCACTGGTATGTTGAGTTAACAAAATCACAGTCGTGCAGGTATGTATTTCCATTATAGGAATTATGTCTTTTCCATAGCACTATAAATTAAATGCCCATATAAAATTTTGTCTTTTTCAGAAATTAAATTTGTATTTTAATTGAACAGGTAACACAAGAAATTTCAGATAGCACAAGAATTTTCAGACTGCTTGGATCTGACAGGTATGAAAGGGGTTGTATTAAATACATAATACTAAACAGTGTTTTATAAATCCAATATGAAACTAATTTCTTCTTAAGTATTGAAATGTCTACAGTAATATATTCAACATTATATTTTTCACACAATTAGAATTCACAAGTCAAGGTGTTAAAGCCTTTGAGAATGTGCCTGATCTTCCGAGAAACAGGAATGTGTAGATCTGTCGCTGATGGTTTTGTATTAAACATACTATCTAGACAATTTCCAGCATGAGAAAGAAGAAACGTGGTTTGGCAACAAGCAGAAACTTCTTTATTTCAGTGCCAAATAGGATGTTGGGATTCTATTCTGATTTACTTTCTGATTTTTTAACTACAAATTATTTTTATAAATTTCAGTAAATTAGTAAGTTCCTCCAAGTTATCCTAAGAGAGGTGGGAGGTGGATGATAGCAAAACTGACTTCCCCGAGCTAAACCTGGCCCCTTAACCTCGGTGACTCATAAGTGAGTTCTGTCCACAAATCAAATAAGCAGCATATTTAGAGGCATATAATGAAGAAACAGTGGAAAATGTAAGCAAACATTAGTTTTCAAGAATAACTTTATTTTGTTATCTATTTGTTTATTACTTTTAGGGTCGTGGTTTTGGAAAGTAGGCCAACTGATAACCCCACAGCACATAGCAATTTATACATCCTGGCGGGTCATGAAAACAGTTACTGAGAAATGGTGTGCTTTGACAGTTAACTCTAGAATGAACGAACACTACCGCCGCAACGCTAACGGATGCTTGAAGCTGTACAAAGCTGCAGTCACCTGCCTTCACTTACTTGTAATTTATTGTGGCATGAGACGAGATGGGGAAATTTTTGTTTTAAGTGGTATGGATATATTTAGCATATTGAACCACACAAGTGCTTAATTCATTTGAAGTTATGTAATCTTTGTACATATAGGCAGTATTTTTCTGTGAAACTTCGTATTGCTGAAGACATACACTAAGAATCTATGTAGATAATGTACTTTTATGGGATGTACAAGTGAGTGTCTTATCTGTAAATGTTGTAAATGTTGATGAAAATGCAAATGGGGTTAATATTTTAAGAATTCTTTAGTATATACTTTTGGGTGTGACGATTACAAAACGGGATGCTGGCAATGAAACAGGACATTGAACACTATCGTATTTTTATTATATGTAATTTAGTAATATGGATATAAATCTTGTAACTTTTAAAGTTATAATGGAGGCTGTAATCATTTTATAATCTTGTTTTTAATTTTAATGCAAGTACACTGGTTTATATTTGCACAAAGTATTGATATGTGATGTATTAAGTCACAAAAGTAAGCTGTGACACTGTCAATAATGCATTTGGCTCCACAACATCTTTTTTAAATGTATTTGGATTGTTTTCTATGTGAAACAAACAGATTAACCACCTGTTGTAGTAACTGGTCTTTTTATATTTAAGCAGAATCCTGTAAGATTGCTTGTCTGTGCTTAAAAACAATACCTTTGAAAAAATTTCAAGTCACAGAATATCGGTACCATGGTGTAACTCCGCAGTTGTGTCTGAATTACAACGTGCACAAAGAACAAATTAGCATTATTAAAGAGTCCACACTAAACATTTCATATAATCACATCGAAGAACTGTAACATTCCATAGAGTGAAATGGTTCAAATTTCTAGTGGAATTCTTAGTTTTGTTGGCCTTATTTTATGATGATTTTCATATTTTTTTAATTTAGAGTATTAACATATGGCCAAAATAATTTAGTTACTACCTCATATAAACAATATAATGGTTACTATACATCACAGGAACTTAGTTTTGGTTAAAGTCATTTTTGATTGCTTTTTTCCAATGGAATATGTATATACCAAGTTTTAGCAAAATGCACACTTTTGGCTGTTTTTTGGTATATGGTCTTTATATTTTAATGTGAGTACATACACTAAGAACAAACTAAATTGTGATTTATGGTCTTCATTTGTTTTAATTGATAATATTTTTAAATATGTTCCTGATTGTACATAGTGTAAAATAAACATGTTTTTTAACATGCTGTTGTATAGTAGCTTGTTATCTGACTTAATCTATATATAGCAAAATTAAAATACATTGAGAAAAAAATTATATTCTGCATTAAATCCTTCAGTATTCATTCTGGTTCCTCAGATTATCTTTTTTTAATCTAAATTTCATAAGTAATATTCCAACATAAGAGAAAAAGGAAGTCTATTTGTAGAATCTTAAGCTTCCTGATTAGGAAAATCAATTAAACATTCATAGTCTTGGTTAGAATAGGTGTTGTTAAATGATATTCCTCAGCCCATTCGTACTCGCCAACTGTTTTTGTAAATAAAGCTTTTACTAGAACATACCAGGTATACATTTACATGTCGTCTATGGCTGTTTTGGCACTACAATGGCAGAGCTGAGTGGTCACACACAAAAAAAAAATGTATGGCCCACAGAACCTAAAATATTCATCATCTGACCCTTTATAGAAAAAGGTCACTGGCTCCTACGTTAGGAGGGAAGGGAGAGTGTTGGGGACTACAGTTCTGCAGATGAGGAAAGGGGAAGATAGGTGGGAAGAACTGGTTTGGAGGTCAGGAAGCACCATTTCTGCTCTTGCTAACACCACTGCCTGTTGTGACCTTGGGTAATTTACTTGACTCTAGAACAGTTTTCTTATCTAGAAATGTAACTTCTAAATCATACAGATGTTAACAGTCATAGCAGTTGTGTACATTTATTACTTTTCCCAAATTTATTGTGACCAATCTTAGCATTAATGTCTGTTTTGAAAGCGCATTTTTTCAGTATAACATCTTCAATTTACTGAAAAACAGACTCAATGGGTTTTCAAGAAATCAAGATTCTGTTCTTGGCATTTATTGACAAGGTTGTTGATCCTTTTACTGGGCAACTGTTGTTCCAGGTTTCTAAGTCCTGTAAGTTAAAGGAAGGGTCACATCTCAACAAAATTTAACCATGACATTTAACTGTCAAGCATTTACAAATATTTCCAGGAAATAAGGTATATACAACTGGTTGTATGTTACCTGTGGGCTTGAAAAAGATACCCCTAGAATCAATCTTTGGGGATAAGGCACAGTAACCTGTATTTTTATAAAGTTGTAAAAATAATTCTGATGTACAGCCCTGTGTGAGTACCACTGGTCAACACTCAATTTAAAATAGCGTTACTGAGTGTGATCCAAGGATCGCATGCCTCCGAAAAATAATCCTTTACAATGTGTAAAAATGCAAATTTGGAGTCTCCACCTAACTTTTGAGTAAGGATTTTTATTCACTCAAAAGGAAGAGAGTCACTCAGATGTTTGAAACAATCAATTTGATCTTCGTTAAAGTTCAATTCAATATTTTGATAGCTACTTTCTTAGACCTTGGTGTTGAGATGAATATCAGTTGTTTCTGGGCCTGTTGGTATCATTCAGCTTGCAGGTGTGTTGCTGATTTCAGTAGAGACCAAGAAATAAAGGACAGATACCAGTTTTTACTATTACTAGAAAAAGGATGAAAGTGTGTGCTGAACAAAATAGTGGGTACACTCTAAGAGTATTTAAGGGAGTGTAGTAATAATACGTACCCAACCCATGTTATCTGTGTGCCAGGTACTAGTCTACATTCTTTACACAGATTCCCCCACTGAAGCCCCAGAACAGCCCAGCGAAGAAGGTATTGTTAATGCCATTTAACAGATGAGGAAACTGAAGCACAGAAAGTTTAACTTAGGCGCCTAAGAATATAGCTGGTAAGTGGTCGAGCAAGGGTTTGAACCTAGGCACTTAACTATTGTGCCAAACTATGTATTACACCAAATACATGCAGTATATCCACTCTCCTCTAAAGTACACCCTAGCACTTGTTTATCCTGAAATTTATTTTCTCCAAGAGGAAATTGGACTTCAAATTCTGATTTTCACTGTCTGCAACAAGGGAAATTCTTACCTTAATTTTTTTGCTTTCCTAAAAAGCATTTTCCTTGTTTAAAGCATTTTGTTATGAAAACAAAAGGATTTGCATAAGATTAGCTTTACAGTTAAAGTTTATTAAGTCTAGCCCTGCCTAGTGTAGCTCAGTGGATTGAGCACCAGCCTGCAAACCAAAGGACTGCCAGTTCAATTCCCAGTCAGGGCACATGCCTGGATTGTGGGCCAGGTCCCCAGAGGTGAGTGTGTGAGAGGCAACCACACATTGATGTTTCTCCCTCTCTTCCCCTCTGTCAAAAAAAAGTAAATCTTTTCTTTAAAAAAAAAAAAGAAAGAAAAAGCTTTTTAAGTCTAGTTAAAACTCATTATAATAAGATTTTTTTCTTTTGTGAGGTAATTATTTAACCAACATTTAATATTAATCATTTACAGTGTATCCGGACACTACTGGCACTGCAGAAAAGATGGAAAAGCTAACATTCCCAGTATTCAAATGGCATATTTGAATAAATAAATTTATTTTTTTAGAAGAATATGTCATGATTTATTTAGTTGTATCACACAGAAATACACAATTGTTTATTTTGTTTTTTAGTCTATAGGATAATACATCTTTTTTAAATATATTTTATTGATTATGCTATTACAGTTGTCCCATTTCTCCATCATTTCCCTCCACCCTGCACATCCCCTCCCACCCACATTCCCCCCTTTAGTTCATGCCCATGTGTCATAAGTTCTTCAGCTTCTACATTTCCCACGCTATTCTTGCCCTCCCCGTCTATTTTCTACCCACTGTCTATGCTACTTATTCTCTGTACCTTTTCCCCCTCTCCTCCCATGCCCCTATTGCTAACCCTCCATATGATCTCCATTTCTGTGGTTCTGTTCCTGTTCTAGCTGTTTGCTTCGTTTGCTTTTGTTTTAGGTGTGGTTGTTAATATCTGTGAGTTTGCTCTCTTTTTACTGTCCTATTTTTTATCTTCTTTTTCTTAGGTAAGTCCCTTTAACATTTCATACAATAAGGGCTTGGTGATGATGAACTCCTTGAACTTGATGTTATCTGAGAAGCACTTTATCTTCCCTTCCATTCTAAATGGCAGCTTTGCTGGATAGAGCAATCTTGGATGGAGGTCCCTGCCTTTCAAGACTTCAAATATTTCTTTCCAGCCCTTTCTTGCCTGGAAGGTCTCTTTTGAGAAATCAGCTGACAGTCTGATGGGAACTCCTTTGTAGATGACTGTGCCCTTATCCCTTGCTGCTTCTAGAATTCTCTCCTTCATTTGAATCTTGGCTAATGTAATTATGATGTGCCTTGGTGTGTTCCTCCTTGAGTCCAACTTCTTTGGGACTCTCTGAGCTTCCTGGACATCCTGGTAGTCTATTTCCTTTGCCAGATTGGGGAAGTTCTCCTTTATTATTTGTTCAAATAAGTTTTCCACTTATTGCTCTTCTTCTTCCCCTTCTGGGACCCCTATAATTCGGATGTTGGGACGTTTAACGATGTCCCGGAGGTTCCTAAGCCTCTCCTCAATTCTTTTTTTGAATTCTTGTTTCTTCCTCGTTTTCTGTTTGGTTGTTAGTTTCTTCCTTCTGGTCCACTCCATTGATTTGAGTCCCAGTTTTCCTCCCATCTCTATCAGTTCCCCATGCGTCTTCCTTCATTTCATGTATTGTAGCCTGCATTTTTTCATCTAATTTGTGAGCAAAATCAACCAATTCTGTGAGCATCCTGATGACCAGTGCTTTGAACTGTGCATCTGATAGGTTGGCTATCTTTTCACGGCTTAGAGGAATTGGCTCTGGGGCTTTCATTTGTTTTCCAGTTTGAGCCATTTTTGGTGGTTTTTTTTTGTTTTGTTTTGGTTTTAGTCTCGTCGCGGCTGTCACATAGTGAGGGGTGGAGCCTTAGGTGTTCCCCAGAGCGGGGCAGCCCAGTCACTGGGTTGTGACGCTATAGGTGGGGGCGGGGTCTGAGAGGGAAGAATGACGTCTGCTCCGCTCTCTCCTGGACTCTGGTCCCTTCCACCGCTTCCCCTCTGCCTGGACCGTCTGTGCGCGCAAATGTGGGACCACCTGGTCAGCCAGCCGCCTTGTGCGGCCTCACTGGATCTGCACAGTTGCCCCCCTGTGCCCAGGGACTGCCAGCTGCCGCCTGTGCACCTGGAAACTGCCAGCTGCTGCTGCTTAAGTTCACAGGTCCACACCTCCACTTTTTCCTGCCGCGACTCCGCCCCTCTTACCCGTCTGGATGAATGGTTGTTGGACTTCCGTACAGTTCAATTTTCTATCAGTTCTGGTTGTTTTCTTGTTTCTAAATATTTGTCCTTAATTTTGGTTGTAAGAGGAGGCACAGTGTGTCCGCCTACGCCTCCATCTTGGCCGGAAGTCTGGATAAATAAATTTAAAGAGAGGTGCAAAAGGTTGTACCTAATTCTGTTTGGGGGAAAAAGAAAACCTCTATAGAGAAAGTTAAATACAAACCGGGTTGTTAATAAACGAAAGGAGTCTATCAAGTGCAGGGGAAAATCGGAGTAGGTACTGTACACGAGACTAAGACATGCAAAAATGCTGTGTTAGGTGCAGCTGAGCTTAGGGTGCATGGAGCAGGGAGTGGTGAACTAGGATGGGCCCAATGGCGAAGAGCTGCTTAGAAAAGCTCTAGTAATCGACATTTTTTGGAAACTGCAGAGGTAAAACAACAAGAAGGTAAAAAAAGGCTGTTGGGTTTGTATGTAAGGTTATCACTTGTATCCTTACTGAAATTTTTCTATGGCATGATAAGGGCAGAAACGGTACAGAGATGGGTAGGTGTGAGTTTATGCAGGTTTGAATATTGTGGAAATAAATTTGGCCTTGGAGAAGGAAGGAGATAAAGGTTTCTAGTTTGGTTTCTAAAGATAGGAGGAGATTGGAGCATAGTTCTAAGCAAATGAAGAAAATAGAAAATTGTAGATGAGAAAAAGGAGAGTCACCTCAGGGAAAAAAAATGGAAATAGGGACATCCTAAATCCGGGTGTGATGGAGAGCATTTTATTGAAGTATGTACATGCTCATTAACAGTATGTTTAAGTTCGTCTCGGGAATAAGAAGGGTAAACTTTGCCAAAATACATATATTTCCAATTTACCTCATATAGCATTCATCACGTTGTTTGCTCGACTTGCTCCTCCACTGGGTGTCAGACATGTCTCTTATTCTATCAGCCCCGGATACTAGTACAATGCTTGCTGAATTATGGAAATGGCCGCAAAATACTGCACCTAATAGATGCTTGTCACGGAAAAGCCTACAGAAGTTTGCTGAAAATTTATTTGGGAAATAAGGCAGGATCGAAGAGTAATGACTTATAAAAGGATCTGACAAACTGAGCGTCTATGCCCAGGTGAGAAAATGGACGTGTGCTCCACGCTTACACGCGCTTAATTTTAGTGCTTTTAAAGCCTTGAATAGGAACGGGACTTGGTATAATGAGAGTGTTCATGGAAAAGGCAGTGTTTCCTGAGCGCCGCCTTCCGAGCATCTTCAAGGGTCCCCGGAGGAGAAACCGCTGTTGCGTCCACACGCTGAGGTTCTCGGTTCGCCCGTCGATGACCATGGGCCTGGGAGCCCGGGTGCCGGGCTTCCTCTGCGGCGAGCGCCCGGGAAACCCGCTCCGGAAGCCGCCCTGCCCTGCTCGGCCTGAGCGTCCGGTTGCCCAGGAGACGCCGCTGCAGTTCCGCTCCGGAGTTGCGGCGCCTGCCGCTGGCTGAGCGGAGCGACCCGGCGTCGGACCTGGGACTGGTCAGGGCAGCGCCACCGTCGCCTGGTCCGCGCGTAAGTGCTGGTCCGGTGGGGGCAGCGCGGGTCGCTGCACGGCGGGCCAGGTGGGGTGGGGGGCGGCGTGGGCGTTGATGGAGATCGATGTGGCGTCCGCAAGGGGCTCCCAGACAAGGGAAAGTTGCCCGAGAGAAGGGGAGCGGGGCTGCCTTCCCCTTCGGTGGCCTCTGGCGGGACAGCAAGGCGTGAGGATGAGGGTCTGGAGGTGACAGACGGCTCCCGCCGGCCACAAGACCGAGTCCCTGGGGCTCCCTGGCGGCCGGAGGAAGGGGCAGTCCTCGGGGGAGAGCAGCCCTCGGGACCGGGCGGCGGCGGCAGGGGAGCGAGGGGCGCCTCTGCGCTCTGGGAGTCCTAGGCGTGGCCCCCAAGCTGCGACGCCCTTCACAGAAGGGTCGGGACTAGTTTAGCGGCCTGGAAATAAAGTGATCTATGCCGAACTTTCATTCCTGTTATGTGTACAGGTTGAAGTGTGATTATTTTTTTTTAAAGAAGACAAAATTCGTTTCTTGAACTATGTGAATCATGTGGTTTTACAGTTTTCTGGGGATGCTTTTAATTAATACAATTGTTCTGTCACCAAGAGAAGTTTATAATCAGGTGTGTGTATTCTTGAAGTTCTGTAATTCCGTATTATAAAACAGACGCAGAATGGTTTTTTAGCCTGTTTTCTATTCAGTTCTATTAAATATAAATACATTTGGTTGCATTGGGAACAAAAGCGACGGCGCAGATTGTGATTTGTAACCTGCAGAATCCACAAATGATCTGGCCTGGTCTTGAAAAGGTTTCCTGTCCCCCCTCATGCCTAACGCCACAGTTTATACTGGTTTCCTAGAAACTTAGATTCGGAAATTAGTGTGTTTTCCA
The DNA here is from genome assembly GCA_039655065.1 of Glossophaga mutica. NCBI lineage: Eukaryota > Metazoa > Chordata > Mammalia > Chiroptera > Phyllostomidae > Glossophaga > Glossophaga mutica. The sequence continues at coordinate 146,271,883 of CM077308.1, forward strand.
TCCCATTTTTCTCCCTTTCTAATTTTGTTTTTCTTCTCCACGTATCCGTTAGGCTTGCTTGAGCCCTCAGGACCTGGTGTGTGACACAGTCATGGAATATAACGTGCCTACAAGTGTTTTCTCTTTTTCAATCCTTAAAACAGGCAATTAAATAGAAAATTTTCAAAGAATTTAACAACCCACTCAAGTATCTATCTCTGTATGTCTTTCTGTATTCACCAATTGGCCCAAGTCTATATCTGTTTTTGCTTCTGTACACAGAAATTCATTAACTTAAGAGTCAAATATTTGGTAAATGCTGAAGTCAGGAGACTCTGTAACCAAGAGACATATGGCTTCAGATTGTAAAGATCACTAATGATGATGAGAAATACTTCCAACCAATTGCATCTAATCTCTGCCTAGTATACCTTTATCAATAGTTTTTTTTTAACCCAGCATCATTAGGATTCTCTGCATACAATAGCATACCACTTCCAAATGAGAGTTTTTCTTTCCATTTCCAATCTATAGACTTTCAATTAATTTTACTTGACCTGGGGTGAGAACTTCCAATACAATGTTAAACATAAGTGGTTAACTACAAGAATTTCCCAGTCTTGGGGAGTGGGGAGAAGGATTCAGTCTTTCACCATTAAGCATGATGTTAACTGTAGGTTTTTCTATAGGCCTTCTGGAAAGAATGTTGCCTTCTATACCTAGTTTGATGAGATTTTTTAAATCATGAATGGGTTCTGGATCTTGTTAAGTGCTTTCAAAAATATGTACTTACTGAGATGATCCTGTATTTCTATCTTTTATTCTATTAGTATATCGTTTTACCTTACTGATTTTCAGATATTAAACCTCGCATTCCTCAGATAAGTCCCACGTAGTCATGGTGTATAACTCATTTTATATATTTCTGCTAATCATTTTGTTGATGATTCTTGTGTCCTTATTCGTGAGAATAATGATCTGTAGTTTTCTGGGGACTTCTTTATCTGATTTTGTATCAACATAATATGAGAGGGAACCAAGAAAAACTGAACTTATTTATTAAAAATTGTGTATTTATTCTTACATGTTTAAACTTCAGTCACCTTCAAAGTACTCTCCATTTGATGCAGTACACCTATCGAGATTTTTTTCCACTGCTCAAAACAATTTTTGAATTTGTCAATTTTGATGCCTTTTAGTGCTTCTGCCAGTTTTTGTTTCACCTCTTCCACATCAGCAAAACATTTCCTTTTGAGGACTTTATTCATCTGGGAAAACAAACAAACAAAAAAAGCCACTCGGGATGAAATTGAGTCAATAGGGAGGGTTGGGCCATTTTTGGTGTCAGGCCGTATTTTGTGAAAAACTGAACACTCAGTGAGGTGTGGGCAGGTGCGCTTGTAAATCACCCATCATGAAATGGGGGAAGCCTATACTACAAAGGGGCCCACCCTCCAGAAGGTAATACTGGGGTTTTTTTGGCAGGGTCCCTCCTCATATTGGCCTTACAGAATGAGTTGAAAAATGTTTCCTCTACTTCAATTTTTAATTGGGTTGGCCAAAAAGTTCATTTAGTTTTTTTCCATAAAATGGCTCTAGTAGTGCTTAGTTGTCTTTAACTTTATTCAAAACAATTTCGTTCGATTGTATTGTGACAGCTGTCATATCACAGTGCATTTTAAAAATTATCAAAATTGGTGAATTTTGTACAGCCATATAAATATTGAAGATGGAAGAAGATACACAATATTTTCAGCATATTATGCTTTTCTGTTTCAAGAAAGGTAAAAATGCACCTGAAACAAAAAAAGACTTGTGCAGTGTATGGAGAAGGTGCTGTGGCTGAGAGAACGTGTCAAAAGTGGTTTGTGAAGTTTCTTGGTACTGTTGACATTCTGGCCAAATAATTCTTTGCTGTGGGGCTGTCTTACGAATTGGAAGATGGTTAGCAGCACCCCAGGCCTCTACCCACTAGAAGCCAATAGTGGGAGATAGCCAACATACTCAAATATCCAAATCAATAAAGTTATTGATGAAAATAAAAAATGTGCCTTTTGTTTTATGGAAAAAATAAATGGACTTCTTGGCCAACCCAATAAAACAGTTTATGAAGGATCGGTATTTACTATTCTTTGGATGTTTGGAAGAATTCACCTTCGAAGCTGTCTGATCCTGCCTGGGCTTTTCTTTGTGGGTAGAATTTTCATTACTAAGTGAAAATTTGTATTCTTTATGAGTATAATCAGGTTTTCTATTTCTTGGGTCAGTTTAGCATTCTGTGTCCTTTTAGACATTTGTTCAACCATATGGTCTACTTTGGTTGCATAGAATTGTTCATAATACTCTGTTTTAATCTTTTTAACTTCTATAGGGGGGTCCTGGTATTGGTAATTTTTATTTTTCTGTTTTTTCATAATCTCCCTCAGCTTTAGCTTTTCTCTCGGCCTTCTCAGGTTTTCCACATATGCGCACATAATTCATAGTTTTCTGAACACAGTCTGTGGTAGAGTTGCCATGTGTTACGTGAGTGTGTGTGCTTGGGTAATAGTAGTAGTCATTCACCCACATAAACGCTTTCTCCAGTTGTGTGGTTTTATGGTGGCGAGTGAGGAAACATGGTTTCTTTCTTCACTGGGGTAGCCTGTGGACAGGAAAGCCTGGACATTAGTGAAGTTAAAAAAATACTCATTTGAAATGAGAAATTTTTTAAGTGGTCAACTCTTCTTCTAAGATGTAATTTCTTTCTTTTTAGAGAGGGGGAAAGGGAGAGAGAATGAGAGGGAGAGAAACATTGATGGCTGCCTGGACCAGGGACCAAACCCACAACCCAGGCATGTGCCCTGACTGGGAATGGAACCAGCAGCCTTTTGCTTTGTGGGGTGACACCCAACCAACCAAGCCACACTGGTCAGGGCAGAGGTCAACTCTCTACTTCAAATCTTATTAATATCAATATCTGGTTAGAGCGGTTCTTCAAATTGTGCTTTATTTTTAATTAACCGTGAGGTAATATAGTGTAGTGATTAAAATTGTGATATTTGAAATGTGACTGCCTAGGTTCTAATTCCATACTAACTTCACTGTGCCTCAGTTTTCTCATCTGTAAAATTGGATAAAAATAACTCCTACTTTATGAAATATTTGTGCACATTACATGTAATTTGCATAGAACAGTATTATAAGCTAGCTATTATTACTAAGTTTATAATCAAGATTCTACTGAGTACCCTGGCTGGTGTGACTCAGTGGATTGAGTGCGGGCCTGTGAACCAAAGGGTCACCAGTTTGATTCCCAGCCAGGGCACAGGCCTGGGTTGAGGGCCAGGTCCCCAGTGGGGGGGCACATGAGAGGCAACCACACATTGATGTTTCTTGCCCTCTCTCCCTCCCTTCCCTTCTTTCTAGAAATAAATAAATGAAATGTTTTTAAAAAATTCTGAGTAAAGTGGGGTAGGATTTTTAAGACTAATTAGAATTTTTATATTTTTAATTCTTAGACTGGCCTGTTTAATTATGCTGGCCTTATTTGTTATCTAACATGTAATCTAGTCACCACAAAATTCACAAATGGGTGACACAGGACAGAAAAATTAAACACAGTATTCCGTAGAAATCACTACGGGTATGAGAGCATACATGAAGGATTAGAGAAATCTGCCTTCTGTTTTGTGTTTTATTTCTATTTTCTTTGGGTTAGGGTTAGGCTCTGTTCCTTCAGACACATACATGCTAAGCACAATAAATAATGCTCTACAAAGATTTTATTATTTTTAATTGCTTTAACAGTCCACAGTTTCTCTTTCTTCTCTCTCCACCAGGTGGAGGTATAGTGCTTTGTACCGTGTCTTGTTCTCAATTCTTCTGATCTTTGCCATATTCAAATGGTTAGGAGGGAAAAGAGAAGCACCATATTCAAGAATAGGTAATACTCATTCAGCTGGATTTTACAGCATCACGCTTTAATCATTTACTAGAGGATAATGAAAGCAATAGATTGGATAAGGTTCCTTTCCACAATTTCTTTGAATTCAACTGACGTCAACACAGACCCATTATAAGAAATAGCATATGAAATTTTTCAGTAACTGGAAGAACTGCAAAGGACTGAGCTCAACTAACAAAATAATGACCAAATATTTTTAAGTATATTTAAAGTTAATCAATGGAAAGAAATCTTTGTCATCCTTAGCAAATTGGTTTTATATAATAATCGGTGAGAACATTGTCCTTGATGAATTGATGAAGCTAAGCCATCTTATTTTTCAGGTGCAACATTGTACTGCAAGTTAATCAGCCCCATAATTTAAGTCACTTCTACTATCATGGAAAAGTATGAAAAATTAGCTAAGATTGGAGAAGGGTCTTATGGGATTGTATTCAAATGCAGAAACAAAACGTCTGGACAAATGGTAGCTATTAAAAAATTTGTGGAATCTGAAGATGATCCTGTTGTTAAAAAAATAGCACTAAGAGAAATACGTATGTTGAAGGTAGGTTAACTTTATGTATCTGTAATGTCATGGTATTGGGGGAACTATGTGTACCAAAATTACAAAGAATTTCTAAGTGATTTTTTTTTCTACTGGACTTTTAAATTCCTCCATATCAGTAACTTGGGGAAATAAATTGATTTTCACCTTGGACTTGAGCCACTCTGATATTTAGCTGGTATTTATTATGAGTACAGCTGTAGATTGTTAAACTATTGAAGTACTTCCCTTCTAGTTGGTAAATCTCCACTGTCCTAAGTCCCCTCATCCCCCTAACTGTGCCCCCCCACTTCCCACCCCACCCCCCACATAAACCAGCAAATAAAAGAGCATCTGCTGGCACAGAGGGGCCCGCAGGACTGCGCCCGTGGGGCTGCAGGCCTGGCTGTGGGCCGGTCCCGCCTGGGACCCGCTCGTCCTCAGACATGGTGAAGATAGCCCCAGCTCGTGTACACGTTATACACAGAGGGTTTGTCATCGTCGTTTCTGCTCTGGTGGGACTTGGCGTGTACAATGTGTAAGTTCTCAATGGAAACATTTTCCCATTCTAAAAATCTTACAGTTTTAGAACCTTAAGAGACCTAGAGATGCTTCTCATCAGCACCCTTATTTCATCAGAGAAGAAGCCGAGTTGTAGGCAGCACTTCTCAGACGTGAAAGTGCATTGGCCTCCCCGGGGGGCCTTGTTGAAAGGCTTGGCTCTGCCTCGGGAGGGGTGTGTCCCCACACCCCTGAAATTCTGCATTTTGGACCAACTCCCAGTGGCACAGAAGCTCCTGATTCATGGACGACACTTTGAGTGACAAAACGTTTATGATTTCAAGAACACATAGCCGACTTTTACTTTTGACATGTCATCTGCTTTAGGGAACCCCCAGAAATCCAGTTTTTAAAGGAATATAATAGTTAATTATCCTTTTTCAAGAACTATGCGTAGCAGGTTTCCTCAATTAATGAGTTCTAGTGTTTTGTTTAAAATATACTTAGGTACACATGGATTTTTTTAAGAGCACATGCATCAAGATAAAAAGCAGTTCACTGCGACCTTGCAGCCCGCAGCCAGCTCTGTCACAGCTAGGTCATGGGGTGTGCCTGAGTGGGGCAGTGGGTGTTTCCCAATAAAAGTGATGCATTTTAGCCGCTGCAGCCCCCAAAGTCTCCAGCTACAGTTAATGCTTGGGTCATGCCTCGAGATTACAAGTTTCCCAATTGAAGGACGGACTTTAAGGTTAAAAAGCAGCCAGATTCCAGCTCAGCTTGGTCTCTGGTGATGAGGATTCTCAGGGGGTACCCTTTCCTGCTTTTGGTAGCTACACCCAGGTACGCTCGGAACAGCTTCCTTCCAGGATGTAGCCACTGGACCTTCCTCAAATACTCCAGTTATTTAAATTTGATTGATTTCCCTCCCTCCTTACTACCTGTTTCACTTTAGACAAGTCACTGTTTTTCTGGGCTAAATTAATTTCACGGGCAAATGAGCTGTAAATTGCTGATCTACCCAAAGGCAGGTTTGGCCAGGTTGAGCCTTGCCATGACATCCAGCGAAGGCATCTGTGAGTCCCTCACTCTCCCGGTGGAGACACGTCTTCGTTTCCTGTCTACAGCTTTGGCTGCGGCACAGAGCAGCTGGATTACCTGTGTGGCCCGTTTGCTCCGCTGTTTGCCTTTCTGCCCTTTTAGACAGCAGAGCTCATAGAAAAAAAAATGACTTGGTGCTCTGGGAGTATTTTTCCTGTATGATGAATTCCCTTTTCCCAAACTGCTGAGCAGCAGGAATTGCCACAGGTTGATGTTTTTCTGAGTCAAACCATGCCTGCAGATGCTGAGGTAGAGGGTGTTGTGTAAGTCCTCGTACTTAGGACTCTCTACTGGGCCTGCAAATTATTTGTTCAGCTTTGCTGTGTATACAATACTGTTCTCTCTTTTTTTATATATCCTTCTGAGTAAATGGTACAGGGTTTGGAAAAGTGATTTTCCTGCTATAGTGGGAAAACAAGAGAGAAGGTGAGTTACAAGTTAGGAGTGATCAGATGTCCTGGTCTGTAACCAGAGTTGGTCTGATCAGCATCCTCTTTCAAAGTGTCCTGGTTTATACACTAAGTTATATCGTCACCCTAGATATAGGCTGGGTGACTGTAGGTGCCAGTTTGCCTGGGACAGCCCTGGCTTGCACTCATTACCCTGATAGGATGATAAATTATATAGTCCCTGTAGTGACGGGTCATCTTAGATTATCCTAATCAGGGTCTTCCCTTGATTTACAACATTAAGCAGAGGCTGACTTGCAAAATGCTTCAGTTTGGGAATAGAATTTAACATGTAAGACATCTAAGCGTAAGAGAGAACAACAAAATCAAAGGGCAGAGCTGGAAAATGACAAATTAAAAACAGACCGACTGCGTGGACTCCTAGAACAGGTGATGTAATTGGGTTTGAAGGTTGGGATCTATTCCTGAGAGCCAGCACTGAAGTCCAGACTGGGTTTACATCCAGCTGACATTTACATTCAATCCATGGCGATACGTAAGCGAAATGGGTATTGATGCTTTTTACAGTCTTACACAATAATTCCATTTCCTCAGTTTTCTATTCAGGTTATTTTATGACTTACATATTTAGAATTTCCACAAAATGCTAAAGTATTTTTAGTGCTAGTATACTTTGTTTTCTCCAGAGAGATTCAATTTAGTTATTGTCTATTATGAGTGTGTTAGAAAAATTCTTAAATTTTTCTTCCAACTTTGAGATTCGTGATTCTTACTAAGGATAGTTTCTCGTGTAAGTAACTGTAATAAAATTCTCCATAAGAGATGCATAGAGATGCTCGGCAAGACCTTCTGTTCTTAAAATCATAAGGAATGCAGGGAGAACTCTTACAAGAAATAAATCACCAAACGTGTATTTCAATTCCTTTGCAGCAATTAAAACACCCAAACCTTGTGAACCTCATTGAGGTGTTCAGGAGAAAGAGGAAAATGCATTTGGTTTTTGAATACTGTGACCATACACTCTTAAATGAGCTGGAGAGGAATCCCAGTGGGTAAGTAGTTTGGACACCGGAGCTCTGTGTGGTCGGGTCCCAGTTTCATGTGCGTGGGACTGACTGCGGCCAACTTCAGGTGTGAGCCGCAGTTGCCCTTTCTACCCAGACACGTCTGCTGGCTGCCCGCTCCCATCTCAGGAGTGGCTCAAAGTGCGGATGAATATTAACCTGGAGTAAAAGGGATTAGGGAGACAAATCTGCAAATGCAAATCATGATATATTTTGAGGCTAAATTATGTATTGGATGTCTGAATTCAAGGAATGAACCATGGTTCAATATTAGGAAATCTATTCATATAATTCACTAATAGGTTAAAGGAGAAAAACATGCATGTGGTTGGTAAAATTTGAAAGGCAGTTGATAAAGTCAACATTCTTTTCTGATTTTTTTAAAAAGCCTTAGCAAACTAAGGTTGAAATACTTTCTTAGGATACACATACACACACACACAAACCATATTCAAATCAGCAGCTAATTTTTTACTCTGCACCAGAGGAACCACCATTAAAGTGAGAAACAAGACAAGGACGTCAGTTGGCACCAGTATAATAGCGTAGCATTGTTCTGAGAGCTCTAGACAATGTAATGTGACAGCAACAATTAACAGAGTACATGACTTTTGGAGACAAGTTTAACTAGTCATCATTTTCATTATATTCTGCAAAAATCTAAGAGAATTACTTAAAGAGTTAATAAAACTAATAGAATTCAGTGTAATGATTACAGCACTCCAAATTTCACACATGGTGAGGTGTTGTTGCTAGTGCCGTAAGGCCTGAGTTATATCTAGGCCATACCACTGTTCTGGAAGGCCAGCCACAGCTGCACGATTCATTCGGTTGTTCAAAAGTGATCTAAACATATTTAAATATCCAGACATGATAAAATATTAGAGCCAAGTGATGAGTGTGTTTGGAATATTAGATAATTTTAATTTTTTAATTAAGAAACTTAGAATAGACATTTGGTAAAAGAAATCTTGTTTTAGGTTTTTCGAAATATGCAACCAGCAATCCTGTCCCATGAATAGGATGGGAGACCAACAACATACTAAGGAAAATAGTTGCAGCATGTACACAGACTCTGATGTAAACTGAGTCTTCATAACTCAGTTTAAAAAGGAGTAAACAGACCAATCAAAAAAGTAAAAAGCTGTGAGCAGTAAATACACTGAAAAAGAAACATAACAGCCAATAATCGTGTAAAAACTAAATTCACTAATTAAAGAAATGTGAATAAAAACTAAAATATTTTTATTTTAACCACAGATTGGCAGACGCAACACTGGCAAAAACAAATGAGGAGATAGGGCCTTCAGTGCCCAGATGTTTTGTGGGAGTGGGGCACCCTCCCTCACAGAGGGCAGCTGGGCAGCGTATAGTATAATTTCGTGGGAGGGTGAAGTGAGCAATGGAAACACATCCACAGAAAAGTTACAGTCTTGCCGTGATTGCTACAATCTGTGGAGATGGTTACACAAAGCACACTATTCCAGACAAGAATACTCCCCAGTTCCCCAAGGAAAATACACCTGCCCCTGGCACTTCCTAGTATCTTCCACACAGAGTAAGAATTCTGCAGGGACGAAAGCTCCCAGGGTCCCGTTCTCACGGGCTCTTGATTATCCCTGGCTTCCCAGAGTGCCGGCCTGCTTACCAGGCGTAAGTCACTTTTACAAAGCAACTCCAGCACTTGCTTGAGGGCTTACCACCAACTCGAACTGGGTGAATTGAAGGTCAGTCTTCAAGCATACCTTTTTCCCTGCAACACCAGACTCAGGTCTACCTGAAGTTCATCCCCGCAGGATCAAAATGTAACGTGTGCCTACATTTGGTCCTGGAAATTCCACTTCTAGAACTTACCTTAAAAGATCACTGCATAACTGCAATGAGATGGATGATTACGTATATTCATTGAAGTGTTGTTTCCAAAAAGAAAACGGGGACCACCAGTTGCTCATCAATGGAGACTAAGTAAATGACGATATATCCATATAATGAGACCCTTTACAGTCACAAAACATCTGTGTGCTGAAGTCCCTATTCTGAAAGAGGCAGGGGGGTCGCAGAGAATGAAATAACTGGCTGGGTAGGCGGGCCTGCGAGATAATACTTCATAGAGATACTTCTGGGATTTTTACATTTTAAACCATATGAATACACTTTTTAATATTAAAATTGAAAAGTAAATTCCCACACACAGAGGGGAGAGGAACAGTGGAGCCTAAGGGGCCGCCACCACAGGTCACAGCAGCTGTTTGCGGCAGCAAGACTTGAGTGAACACTTTTTATTCCTTCACTTTTCTGTGTTGTTTGAATTTTCTGTTAAGCCTGTATCATTTGTACAGATGTAAAAAATTGAAATTTAGAGAGGAAATTTTATCATGAAAAAGAGTGACGCAATTTTCATTAAAACTTTAGAAGGAAAACCATTTTCAAGGCACCCTCTGCACTGCGTTCCCTGACCGTCACAAGCCCCACTCACTCCCGTTCTGCTCCTGCTTCTGCCCCCGTAATCCCCACCCCAGGAGTTTTTAACGTCCTTTGTGGTGTTTTTCCCTAGAGTTGCCGATGGAGTGATCCGAAGTGTATTATGGCAAACGCTTCAAGCTCTTAATTTCTGTCATAAACACAATGTAAGTGACATTCTCTAACGCATTTGTTAATTCTTCATGATGATTCTTCTGCACATAGCTCAGGGGTGACTCCAAAGAGCCGAAAACAGGGGTGGGGAGCGGAGTTAGAGCCAGAAGAACAAACCTGAAGAAAGTTACAGAATATGAGGGAAAGCAATGCATTGTTTGGGGCCCTCTTGCAATTTCGGTAAGAATCAAATTTCTAATTCCTTATGAATTGAAAGTTTGTATAAACTTACTGTTTCTTTTGCCTCACTCCTAATGATTTCTCTGATTATTTTTAAATTGGATTAAAATAAGTTTGCAGTAGTGTAATCCACTATGGCACTTGGTTTTGTTGTGTTTTTCTGTCTCTTAAGTCTTTTATTCTGTAACAGTCCCTCTGCCCCCACCTTTTGAAAAAACTTTTCATCATTAATTTTTTTAGAGCCCCAGTTCTCCAACTCGCGTGTGCATCACCGTCCCTGGAGGGCTGGTTGGGACAGTCTCTGGGCCCACTCCCAGGGTACCCGATTCCATAAATCTGGGGTAGGGCTTGAGAATGTGCATTTCCAAGCGTTTTCCTCATTGATACAGAAGCTGCAGGTCCAAGAACCACACTTTGAGTATCACCATTACTGAAATCATCTTGGCTGATTGCTTCCCGTGTGTAATTGAACTTGTTGTATTTCCTGTAAATTGGTATTTATATTTAGAGGCCTGATCATTTTCAGGTTCATATTTTTAGATGAGAGTACTTCATGTATAGTGCTGTACACTTCTTATTGGGTCGACATCATGAGGCATCCAATGTCTGGTTATCCCATTCTTGGTCATCTTAAAATAGACTCGTGAGTTCAGAGGTACTGGTTTGATTTTCCTGTGTTATCAGTTTCCCTGTCAGCATTTTACTTGATGGTTTTAGCATCCTTAGATGATTATTGCCTGTAACCAGCATTTCATTAGGTTTAAAAGGTGGGATTTTTTCTAATTCTGTTATTCCTTCTGCATTTATTAATTGGAATTCTATGGAGAAGAGCTTATCCTTATGGACTCTGGCCATTGTAAAGTACAGTAAGATGAATATGGGATTATTTCCTTTATTTATCAATACTCAGAGTAATGAGTTGGTGTCTAAGCAACATCCAAGAGTGAACAATGAGGGGATTTTATGGAATATGGTAGATAATTATAAACTTAAGGATTTTATGTATTTGATGTGTATTAATCCTTTGCAATCATTGTTCTCTCTGATGTTCAAATCATCCCATCTTTGGTTAGCGGGAGCCTCTTGTTAGAGATACACTGAGTCTAACCTCATCCAGAGTGTTACCTCTTACAGTTAAAATAGAGCCCAGTAAAAACTGGAAGAAATAATTGTACAATACAACCATCCCTCCCGCCCCCCCGAAAGTCAGTTTTCATGTTCAGCAATCATTTTTTCACTGATGTAGCTACACTTTGATTTTTTCTTTTGATATCATGAGTAAAAAATTGCCAATTTAAGTTCTTCTAGAAAAATGAAGAAACCCCATATTTGTTTTCATCTCACAGGCTATATGTATCATTTAAACTAATAGTTACTTTCTTTTTGCTTTGTCACTTTGATGGCTCAAAGAAATAATCAAACATTATCTTACAGTGCATTCACAGAGATGTAAAACCTGAAAATATTCTAATAACTAAGCAGGGAATAATCAAGATCTGTGACTTCGGGTTTGCACGAATTCTGAGTAAGTAGCCATTTGTTACTAACGTACCCAGTTCAGGTGATTATGAAATAATGTAGTTGAAATTCCTACTTTAGATATTGAATGTATGCTACCTATTACATTGTTATTATTCGAAAAGGAAAAATCTCACTTTAACCTTTAGTCACTACATTAATTTGTACTTCCAGTCCACTCCATTCAACTAGAACTTATTTGATGTCACATTTATATGCTCTGCCCCATTGGAGGGGGAAAGAGTTATAAGATGCATTTCTGCTTTTCATGCGTGCACTTGGAATCTGAAGTAAAAAAATATATACCTATTACTGCAGGATGACTGGCAGTGAAGTACAAAAGTGAAGGTGCAGATGGTTCCCTAGAGGGAAATAGTAATACTGTGGGCTAGAGTGGTCAGAACAATACCTTCGTGGAGCTGGTGGGACTAGAGAGCAAACTGATAATCGAAGAGGGAATTCAGACAGTGCTCAGAAAAAGGAAATGATCCCAGACAGGGAGGAACCAAAGGTAAAGAGGGACAAATCGGTGTTTCTCCGCAAATCTAGAACTGTGCTGCAGGCAAAACCCTGCGTTAGCAGCATGCGCATCACAAGGTGGGGTGCACATAACCAGTATCCTCGTAGGACCCAGACCCGGGTGACTCGGCAGTGCTTCCGGAAGTTGGTGTAGACTTGAAGTTACACTACAGAAGTCCTCAATCTCACGGCCCTCTGTTTAGGAATCATACAGATACTGACTAGCCAAGGTGTCCTTGGAAGTCGAGTTGACTGTTGGAGTGCACAGTGTAACTGTTTACTCAATCAGTGCCTTACTGCATTAACCGCTCGGACCATGTGGCCTCCGAGAGTGTTCAGAGCTTACCTGAAGGCCTGACCTGCTCTTGGGAGTAGTTCACCTGCTGTGAAAATGCGACCCACCTCACCCGGTGTGTTTGCAGTTCCAGGAGATGTCTACACTGATTACGTTGCTACAAGATGGTACCGAGCTCCTGAACTTCTTGTGGGAGACACGCAGTATGGTTCTTCAGTCGACGTCTGGGCTACTGGCTGCGTTTTCGCAGAGCTCCTGACAGGCCAGCCACTCTGGCCTGGAAAATCAGATGTGGATCAGCTTTATCTGATCATCAGAACGCTGGGTAGGAGCTGCATTTTATGGGTTACAGAGTCGCTGGGTTGTTACAGTAATAGCATGTCATGTAATGAACCACAGGAGCTTTCTTGCCTCGCCGAGGTACTTGCTGCTCAGGATGGCTGTTCTGGGCTGCAGCCAAAACCCAGCCCTTTCCTCAATGTGTAGAGCCAGCACTCCTCTCACTGAGGAGTTTTCCGATCCTTTCCAAGTCAAGCCACTTAGCCATGGAATAAACTATACATTTACTTTCCGTATTGTGCTAAGACGGGGCTAAGGATATGAGTCAGCTGCCTAAAACTCAGTCTTATGAGGCATTGGATCAAATGCAATTTCTGTCCACTGTAAAAGAAGGTTTTCCTCCGTTACTCCAGAGAAGGGATCGGCACACTTTTTTTATAAAGGGCCATATTTAGCCTGCAAAGCTAAATAACTTAGGCTTTGCAGGCTACACAGTCTGTTGCAGCCCCTCAACCCCACTCCTTTGTGTGGTATATAATAATTCACAAATCACGTATGCACACACCGTCCCTTTCAGTCTTAAGAAAAGCCCATCAAGGACGCTGTAACATTTTCATTGTGCCTCTTTTAGAAATAAGAAACTGAGGCTCAGAGAACTTCCATGATTGGCCTAAATCACACAGCCAGGTCAGTGCAGAATAGGAATGGGACTCCAGGGGTGTCCTTCATCATGTGCCAGCATCCTCAGCAGTTGTCTACCTCCCCCTGGCTGGAGAAGAATGTGACCCGAAAGGTTAGCTGCACCTTTACTCTGGCACCATGGGTGCAAAGGAAGCAACACATCTACACACAAGATGAGTGTTTGTTTCTTCCTTGCTACGCGCTCTCCTGGTGGTGTGGACGCTGGGCAAGGGAGTCACTGCTGTCTAGTCGGGTCCCAACACATTCTTCTGGACAGCTCTGCAGCACGGAAAATGGGGCGTAGAGTTTCACTATGGAATGCGCCTGAAGTGTATATTGTTTCATTTCCTAAAAGGATTGTGGAAATTTACATTAAGCAGATACCAGACAGACCTGAGGTTGAATCCTGGGTCTGTCACGAAACGTCCACGTGACTTTAGACAGGTTATTAAACCTCTGAGCCTCATTGTCTTCGATACAATGGAGCCAAAAACCAGCGGCCATTGTAAGGTTGTTATGAGATTAAATGAGATGGTGTGTGTAAAGCCCTCCACACCGTTTTCATGCCTCCTCTTCCGGAGGCAGGCCGAGTGGCAGGCCGAGCCCCGTGTGGCTCAGGGCTGTGTGGGCGCACTGGTCTTCCCTGAGAAGGACGTTTCCGCAGTGACCCGGTCCTTCCAGGGCTGCAGGTCACAGTCAGGGTCCGTGTTTCTTTCACATCTGGCCCTCAGAAATTAACCATGCAAACACTGCGTTGTTTTTATAAACTTAACATAAATCATGTGGTTTGCGTTTTACAGGAAAACTAATCCCAAGACACCAATCCATCTTTAAAAGTAACCAGTTTTTTCATGGTATCAGTGTACCTGAACCAGAAGACATGGTAACTACCTGATTTGGGATGTTTTCTTCTTTATGCTGCTACTTGAAAGGGGTAGTTGTTTTTAATTTTCAGGATTTTAGCCTCTGTTTCCATATGCCACACTAATACAGATCAAAGAAACTATATAAAAACCACATAAAATGAATCGGAGAAAATGCTTATCGAGTGTGTCCTACCCAAAGGTTACATTTGAAGTGAAAATATGTTTAGTTCCTACACAAATACCTGATCCTTTTAGTTAAAACACTCAGGCATCTTTTCCTGAAATAATTATTACCTCATACACAGTACTTACAGTAGTGCTTCTTTATTTTGGGGGGAAGCATTCTCTACATTTTCAGCATGTGAAACAAAGTTCAAATCAATAAAACCATTTGTTGACCAGGTATATTTTCACATGGAAGGTCATTCTACAAAATGACCCTCATTGCATCCAAATCAATACCCCAAACCGCATGCTCACCTCCACACTGTGGCTGTGGGCCTTGCCTTTTTTTTGGGAAGGTATCAGTTTGACCCTCTTCCTTCTGTAGACATTGATTTCCTGTCTGCGCTACCTAAGTTTGGGCTGTGACCTTTAAAACTCCATACGGTCTGGATTCTGCCTGTGGAGCAAGAGCACTGTCCGTAGGCGTGTGTGCACACGCCAGCCCTGGAGCCAGAGAGGCGCAGGGCAGGTGAGCGTCTGTGGGGCCAGGTCCCGATTCACAGTGCCTGCGAACGGGCTGCGGTTCAGGCGGCCCCAGCGATCTCTAGACACTCTCTTTGTTTTAAATTTATTTCATGTAATACCTTGATTCACATACTGTATTTCTTTTACTAAGCATAATAAATGGCTAAAAGTTAAATTACCAGGCTAGAGGTTGAATTACAAAAGAAAATGTCATTTAAAGAATAAAATAACAAATCTGTGTGTATACCTGCTGCTTAGCTAAAGAAGAATGTTATTATCTTTGAAGCTTCCTCCTCCCCACCTGCTTCTCCTGAATCCCATCCTCCTCGTCCTCGAGCCTTACTACTCTGAGTTATGTCCCTTCTGTCTTGTTCATACACCCGTAGTTCAGTGCATTTTCATTAATGCTCAAAGCATTCCAGTAAGTAGGTCAGGCACAGATAGTGTAGGACTGTTGCAGTCTTTTAGGGGGGGACATTTGGAACCCACATTTACCAAACATCAACAGCAAGACATTGTGAAATTAAGAAAATCACTCCAGTTTTTTGCTTTCAAGTCTTTACACTTTAGTGTAAAATTATATTAAAATATGATTTTAAAAATCTTTAGAAGAAATTAACCTACTGAGGGGTCTTTCTTTAAAGTATTCTTATTACTAGTATATTCTAAATATGCATATTTTGTTTTTACGTAATATTGAGTGTCTTTGTTTTCTAGGAAACTCTTGAAGAAAAATTCTCGGAGGCTCATCCTATGGCTTTGAATTTCATGAAGGTACTTAAGAATCAATTATAACTGTTACTGACTGCAGATTATAATGACTGAAGCTGGTAACTCTGGGAGGAGCAGACAGTAGTGCAAATAATGCCAAAGTAGAATGTAGTCATTGAAAATGATAAGGAACTGTAAAACCATTACAGTTAGAGGAATATCAGTGGTGTATGCAGTAATCCTTGTAACATATTTATTAAAATTAGTAGGAGGTAAAAGTATATTTAGGGTTTGCTGTTGTAACACTGTTACTTCTTTTGTGTTCATTAGAAATTTGAATATTAAATTTGTATATTCAGACTGTGGAAGCTTATGAGGATGAGTGCCGCTCCTTAAGTTCAAAGGTCAAGAACTGCACTGTCCAGTGTGGTGGCCACCACATGTTACTACTGAGCACTTGAAATATGGCCCATTTGACTGGAGATGTACTAGATTTCTTTGAAAATTATTATAAAGAGAGTGTAAAATACGAGTATTTCATTAATAATTTAAAATATGAATTATATGTTGAATTGATAACATTTTAGACACATTGAACTAAATAAAATTTTAAATGATTTTTTTAAAAGCTAGCAGACCAAGCAAAGTCAAAGCCGTATAGATGCCACAGTGTGCAGCCTCTGCACCAGGCCTGAGAGAGGTCACCAAACGTGGGACAAATTCCAATAAAAAATGGAAGAGACTCGTCTATGATCATCCGCTGTCCATGCTCGACCAACTGAGGCCGTGCTAGATGTGACTCTTTCATCCAAAGTGGATACTAAAAGCCCTTAGGGGATAGGGATGGAGCTACCAGTAAGAGTATCTATCTTTAACAATCAATTAAGTTCTGTTTATAGCAGCGGTTTCCACGCTACTCCTCAGAATGACCTGGGAGCTTTTCAAAAACACGCATTCCAGTATCTAAACTCAGGTTACAGAAGTAGAATCTCTATAAATAGGACCCTAGAATTTATGTTATTAAATGTCCCCCCAGGTGAATGTGATAAGCAGTGCAGTTTGAAACTCGTATGATCTACAGGGTGGAGTCATCTGGACAACCTACGGCCCACTCAGACCAGCCCTGGTGCCAGGGCCGGCACCGCAAAGGTGCTATCCAGGGTGCTGCTGGATTCCTCCAGTCTGGGCCCTCCTGAGTTCAGAGCCTGACACCTCCGGGCTCACCGACTGCCCTTGCCCCTGCTCCACAGCCTCAGCTATCTTCCGCCTGTCTCACTGCTGTGACCTGCCTTAACCCAACACTTTGCAGGTCCTTTCCTGGAAGCCCAATTTTCTGACCTTGTGCAGGACAGGTTGTTCCGACCCCCCTACAATTTAACAAAGCCCAGAGCAGTTGGGGTTGGGGGGCATCACGCACTACAAGCCCAACCCATTTCCATATTGTGGCCAGGCCTTCCTGTGGTTCCTCCTCCAACTAACCAGAAAACTTCAAGGGCACAGGAACTCCAGGCGGAGGACAAACTCCCTGTCCTCATCTCCAAAGGTGGCATGCCCTGTTGGCTGGCCCAAGATGCCAGGCGAAGCTAGTTTTGTCTCACAGCTATTTGATCCAACCTCATAATGTTAGACCTGAGACCCAAGAACTCTCTCAAGTGCATCAAGGGTTGTGCTGTTCAGTGAGTCACACCCTACGTTCTAGACTCCTACCCCATGATAGACAAAGGCAGTCTTCCTTTCATTAATTGCAGTTGAAACATCTTTAACAATAAGTGAGTACCAGCTACCATAACAGGCCATCATCCCATGGGACTGGGTCATAATCTCCGCAGGGAACAGTTCAGGTGGGGGAAGTGCCAGCCAATGACAGTGCCAAGGACAGTGGTGGCATGCAGCGACAGAGCCTTTGTGTTCTGTTCATTAGGCTTAAAACTAGACAGTGGGTACCACATTTATTTTTTATTACTATGTCTTCATGGTAATAGCCATTACCATCCTATCTCTAGATCAGTTTTATCTGGTCATCAAGAAGTCTGTTGACTCTTGGAAATTTTGTTGAAGGGCTTTTTGTGAAATTTGAAGTCACTGGAAAAGGATGCCAATGTGGACTTTGCAATTCCAATTTCTTGCCCCTCATTTTAAAACTTTTCCCAAGTTAGGAACACTTCAATCAGGAGCACCTCTGAGAATTCATCAGCCTCTTGGTGTGCAGAAGGCCATTAATCAGGCAGCCAAGAGCTCAGAAGCCTCAATTCCACCCAGCCTGTCTCAGCGCTACAACTAGTCAGGCAGGACATCATTCCAGTTCACAGTCTCTTCTTCAGATCTAAAAATTCTCTTTAAAAAAACAACCCCATAGGTATTTAGTGAGAGACTAGATTTCAGTAGACTGAGAGTCCATACAAGGAAGTGAATGGATTCAAGGTAGAATTGGAAATAAAGTGGATAGGACCTGACGATCGTTTAGATCTGGAGTGTGAAGTAGAGGAAGGTGGCAGAGAGGAGGTGTCTGTGTCGGTTTCCTGGGGCTATCCTAGCAAAGTACCCAAAACTGGGCAGGTAAAAACAGTAAAATACATTCTCACAATTGTGGAGACCAGAAGTCTAAAACCAAGGTGTCGGCACCCACTCTTGTCCCCACCCCTCTTGTCTCTCCAGCACCGTGCTCTCTCCAAAGCTTCTAGGGGAGGGTCCTCCCTGGCCCCTTCCAGCTTCGGGTAGTCCCAGGCATTCGTGGGCTTCTGGCAGCAGAATTCCAGGGTCTGCTTCTGTCTTCAAATGACGTCTGCCACATGTGTCTGTCTTTGCAGGGTCTCCCCTCATAAAGACACTGGTCATATTGGAGTATATCCCACACTACTTCAGTATCACCTCCTCTTAACTAATTACACCCACAGTGGCCCTATTTCCATTTAAGACCACGTGATGAGCTACTGGGGTTAGGACTTTAACAAATATTTTGGGGAGACACATTCAACCCACAATAGTGAGTGCCCTTGAGGCAAAGCGGAAATAGTACATAGGCCCTTACACACGCAGGTCTGGATTTCAAAGGAGAGGTCTGGACCAGAAACATACAAATGGAAATCTCTGGTAAACTTTGACCTTTGAAGCCACTGAACATCAGTTAGATTAGCTGGACACTTAGAACAAATGAGAAGAAAGGGGAACCTGGGATGGAGCCTTGAGGAATTTCATGCAACCATGAAAATGGAGAAGAATGCAAACTCACAGGCTGGTTTGAAAACAAGTGGCCAGGAGGTAGGAGGAACGAAAAGTGAGGTGTCAGAGAAGCCGAAAGGAGAGTTCAGGAAGGAGGGCAGTGGTCAGTAGTGTCTAACACCACTGAGAGGAGAATGCAAAGTGTGGGAGGAGGTTTGAGAATCGGGAAGTAGAAGTCTTAAGCATGGATAGCAAGAGCCACTCGGGGAATTCTGGAGGCAGAAGCCAGAGCGGAGCGCTGAACAGAGATGACCAGTCATTAACAAGTTGTAAGTACCAGGTACTACGCAACCCCGATTTTTGAGACTCATATCACTCTACCCAGTTATTACTCAGAGTTTTGGGACACAGTAACAAAATAGGCCCTTTTTAAAATATCTTCTTTGCTTTTCTTCCAAAGGAGTGTCTGAAGATGAACCCAAATGACCGATTAACCTGTGCCCAGCTCCTGGAGAGCCCCTACTTTGGTTCCTTCCGAGAGGACCAAGCCAAAAGAAGAGCACGTAATGAAGGAAGAAACAGAAGGCGTCAGCAGGTACCTCCGCACAGAAGTTAAAGTGCTATAAAAATGATATTTTTCCCTTTTTCCGCCTTTCAAAGTGAGGCTAGGTGGACATCAAGACCTTCTCTTTGCACTGGTGTAGTTGTATTTGTTTATCTCATAAATACTGGTTGATGTAATAAAGTCATAAAACAATGAAAATATCTAGTTTGTTACAAAGTCTTATTCCCAATACTCTTACATCAAATGATTGCGCAATTCCTTCATACACTGATTGGATATCTCACCTGCCAGAACATGAACCCAAACCACAACAGCTTCAAACACTAAAACCCCGACTACAGCAGGACTGAGTTTCCACTGTCCGTGCAGAGGAATCCCAGCACCTTTCTGAAGCCTCCGATGTGCAGCAAAGGAAACTTGACTCTTACGTCTTCTCACCCGGGGCAGGCACCCAAGTCTGCCTGTCTTCGACTTTTTTCCCCGAAGGTGAGGACAACTCTGGCCAGATACAGAGAGATGAGACTCAGACATCTGGGAACGAAATCCCACCCTCAGATGTGCCGGTGTTGTAGGAAAGCGTGGTGAATATGATGGCAGACGTTGGTTCTGCGGTTGATCAGGTGGCTGCCTTTTCTTGCTTCCAGAAAACGTGGATGTTAAAAACATGAAGTTCATGGAAGTAAGGTCGTTTGGGCTTCCCCACCCCCTCTTGTGTCTCCAGCACCTAAAATAATATCTGTCACATAGCAGGTACTTAATCAACATGATCCAAGTAACTAAATAGATGAGCCTTGCTTATTAATAAGCCAGGATGGTAATTTTTAATTTATCAGAGTCTGACAATCGTCCTATTCGTGTTTACGTAATCTTTCACCTTTGG
Organism: Glossophaga mutica; assembly: GCA_039655065.1. Taxonomy (NCBI): domain Eukaryota; kingdom Metazoa; phylum Chordata; class Mammalia; order Chiroptera; family Phyllostomidae; genus Glossophaga; species Glossophaga mutica. The sequence goes on from CM077308.1 coordinate 146,292,381, forward strand.
TCTACATTTTGGTCAATTATCTTCCCATTAACAAGTCACCATAAAGGAAGAAGGCAGTCTTTTCTTTCAACCATGTGATAGTTAAAGTAGAAGTTTGTTGGGAGAGAAAGGTCAAACTAATCAATAAGAAGAAATGTTAAGATGGTTTCCATGTATACAAAATCTCTGGGTCTCCAAATTTGTATTATGGAGGGTTTGGTTTTGTTTTTTAACTTTTTAGAGGTTCTTTTTTAAAAAAAAAAAAAGTTATTTGTTTGTTTTTAGAGAGAGGGGAAGGGAGGGAGAAAGAGAGGGAGAGAAACATCAATGTGCACTTATTCACCCCCTACTGGGGACCTGGCCCACAACCCAGAAATGTGCCCTGACTGGGAACCGAACCAGAGACCTTTTAGTTCACAGGCCTGCGCTCAATCCATTGAGCCATACCAGCCAGAGCTGTATCATGGAGATATTTTACCTTTCCCTGTTAAAGTTATGTGTTTGTAAGTTAAACCCAATACCTTTTACTTAACCAAAAGATTAGGGTTTGTTCAAACAAGTCTGAGGCAGCAGTTTAAAATACAGCGTGAATTGCTTGTAAAAACACTGTCCCCTTGAAAAACTTCTCACGAGATTCCTCACCTTCAGCCTGGAAGGGTAGACAGTGGCACTGTGCCATCCTGCCCCTCAGTCCCGACTGAAGTCCTGCCACACTGTCCTCCAATGGGGACTGTCCTCCAGCCGGGTGGGGATGTGCTCTCCAGTGAAGTCTCCAGTTCACAGCTGTGCTCCCCATTCCTTACGACCCTCGAGCCCACTGACAAAGATATGGGACTTCACAGAGACCTTCTCAGAGACCCAGGACAACAGAAGGAGGAGAAACACAGAGCAGCAGGCATCCAGATCATCTTCGTTTACAAAGATGACGACAGTCTCCCCGTCGTTAGTCAACTGCAAGCTGTCCACCTCCGTGCAGCAGCCCCCTAGAACCCACCGTGAGGCAGTGCCTGAACATCTCCCCCAAATGCAGTCTCTGGAGAGCAAGGCCAAGAGGAAGAGGGATATCTATGTCTTTCAAGTCCTGGTTTTCTTTCCGAGCACACACCTCTTTCCTAGACATTTTACCATATCCGGGGGGGCGGTGGGGGGAGGGAATACAGAAGGATCTTTTCATGCAGTGTGGTTTCGTTTTGTGAGTTCAAATTTCTGCCTTGATACCAGCTTCTAGATCTCTGAGTGAATGATCAAGAAATTCCTTAAAACTAAATATTGTTTAACATTGATAGCAAAGAGGTTTTTAATCTTTGCTGCCCTGCCAGTATCCTAAAATTTAAAATTTGGTGGGCAGACTGTAGAGTCTTGAAACTATTGTTTGATAGATTGTGGGCATCTGTCTTTTAAACACTAACTAGACACTCAGAAATTTGTGTGTTGAAATAAACTGGAGCACATCTATGAGAAAGGTAGAGTGAGTAACAATGTCATTTTCAAGAATATCATTTTCATGATATTCTTATCATAGTGTTTTAAAAGTATCTCTACTTACTTTTTAAATTCATGTCTTTTGACACCTTTGTACCATATGTATCCTTTTTGCCACCTGTAAATCAAACTGTACAAATAGGATTTGTTTTCAATATGCTTTCTTATTTTTGTCTTGTTCTGCTATTAGAATCAACTGTTGCCTCTCATACCAGGAAGCCACATCTCCCCCACACCTGATGGAAGAAAACAAGTCCTCCAGTTAAAATTCGATCACCTTCCAAACATTTAGGAAAATGTTCTTTCAAGTGGGAAGTAATTTAATCTGTACACATTTTTGCACCAGAGAGATAGGAATTCTCTGTTTCAAATGCAAACGAGCCGTACGAAAATGAAGGTGCCTTCTAGAATTGTTCTGCTCTGATCATTACTGACTCCTCTGCCCGTGCTTTTCACATGCCGACTTTATTTTTTAGACTATTTTCTTGAAATGTTATAACTTCTGAAACTGCACATATGGAGGAGATATTTTCAATTTCATCAGAGCTGCCCCTCCGGAGGCAATTTATATTGAGAATTTGTGAGCTTGCTCTGATGTATGAAAAAGATGTACAAGTATCATCTTGCATCAGCTGACCACATAATGTCGTAGAGCAATATCCAGTAACTCTCCTCACTGTTGTTTGTGTGAGGAGTGACTTTATGTTTCTGCATCTTAATTCACTCTTATTGTAATCAGGTCTGTTGAGTGACTCGGGTGTTTTAGTCTGTGTGTTTGCCTTGGTATAACAAGGGAGCCTTGACATGTCACCTGGGTTTGTTCGTGATTCCAGGGCATACTCTTTCTCTGACTCATGAGACACTGACGGTTCTATTTTTAAAGTTAGCCAGAGAAAATTTCAGACATTTACGTAGCAAACACTGGGTGAACTACAAGGAATTCCTATCCTCATCACACCCTGGGATAATCAACTGCTGACTCTAATGCTGCCCTTTGGTACAGCGTGGTTTCTTATCCTCCCTCCTCCTGGGTCAGTCTGAGGACCTAAACCTACCCATCCGCCTGGGAGTGTTTTCTAAATAGTGTGTTATCAACAGTCTCTTCCAAACATTTGCATCCACAGCATCTACGAACTTGTGCAGCCCTAAACGTGTGCATCAGGTTTGTAAACGTTTCTGAGAGCAGGAAAATTATCTTTCAGTTAACGTCATTTTGTGTCTCTTAACCAAAAAAAGGAGGGGCAAACAAAACACCTCAACAGGTGAGCCCAATTTAGGTTGTGATATTTTCCCAAATAAACTTGACAGACCTACCTACCTACTACTTACGTACATTATATATTTATACACACACATATACATACACACATGTACATATATATAGTTCTAAATTTTGAAGCAGCACCATAGATGCTTTTTATCCTGGACATCTAAGAATGATGCAGAACATTTAAAGTGCCTTTAGTTTGCTAACAAGGAACTCATGTAAAGCACAGCACAGGGCTGCCTATCCCTGTCTGGCATAAAGACACAAGAGTGCAATATTCCTATCAATAAATATTAAGATTATTACTTTCATTAACTCTTTTCTGCTCCTAGGTTTGGTGTGCTCACCCAAACATTTTGCAAATATATGTAAGTCCAGAAATTTCTTGTACCTGACACCAAGACACTAAGCATCAAGTGTTTTTAAGAAAACGCAGTAACACTCTATATTCATCTCTAAAAGTCGATCATACTTATAAATCTTGCTATGTAAACCTGCAGAGAAGCTAATTCAGTAATTAGGATCCTCAGGTGCCTGTGCCTGACGAACCTAAATTCTTCCTAAAGAATTGTGGCATCTAAGCGATAGTTCCTGGCTCACTGGAAGGACATTCTCAGTGGGCTTATTTGGCCATTTAACATTCTGAGTGTGAATATAAGCTGCTAGGGACTTCTTATTTTCATCTTGCTGTCAATGTGTGCTTCTTCAGAGTTATATGTTTCTTAAATTTTTAAAGATTTTTTAAATTTATTTTTAGAGAGAGGAGAGGGGAGAAAGAGGGAGAGAAACAGATACATGGATCAGTTATCTCTTACACACCCCTAACCAGGGACCCAGGCTGCAACCCAGGCACGTGCCCTGACTGGGAATCGAACCAATGACCTTTTGGTTCACAGGCTGGTTCTCAATCCACTGAACTACACCAGCCAGGGTTATTTCTTGAATTTTTAATAAGATGATAACACAAGTGCAAGGAAAATGAAAAATAAAAGATAAAAGGCAACTTTGCTAAAAGATTTCATTTTATCTTTCATAATGTTTTTATTACGTAAGCCTCTTTATTGCCAAACCACTCATGCTACTCCAGCTCTTACTGTGTCTGCATAACGCAACACATGCAGAAATCAAGACAGCCCAAGACTCTGTGGTCCATTTTGCTTATAATCGTGCCTCAAACAACAGTGGAGTTTGAGGCAGAGGTCGGGAGGGTAATCGTCTTCCCTTATTTTTGCTTGTATTTAAGAATTCAAAGTAGCGTTTCTCAATTTTTTCCCTTAGACACATCCTTCATTTATGTATCACTGGAGAGGAGAAAGCGTGTAATGCTTAGAAAAATGTTCTGAGGCAGCCATGTTACCACGAAGCGGATGGTTTCTGATGACGTTTGCATTCCTGACTTTCCCGGAGCGACCCAGGTCACCCAGCACCGCGCTGCTGCCTGAGTCACTCGGGCGGGCGCGCAGCTCTCCAGCTGCAGCGCTTTCCGCCTCCCCGGTGCGCAGCTCCCCCCGCTGCACCGCACAGCAGATTCCCTCGCGTTTCTCAGCCACATGAAAGACAGTTGCACTCCAAGGGCTAGGACCCAAATCAAGTCATGTCTGTTGTAAAACTTATCCTCAGCAAATAGCCTTGCCCCGGGCTCTTCGCGGAAGTCCCCAAGATTTTGTTAACCGCGCATTTCCTTCCCATTCTTGCTCAGTGTCTGGCTCACCTGGGGCTTTCTCACCCGAGCCAGCTTTCCGGCTTTTCCATCTATGCATGTAGCTCTTCCCTCCGTGCTGCACAAATACTGCGCTGTCACAGTGAGTGACGCCACCTGAGTGCACCCTTTCCCCCACCCTGGCGTGACCTCTGCGCGCCCAGGTTTCCTGACATTCCCGCACAGGTACCTTAGGATCTCCACTTAGTTGTCAGTTCTTTTAATTTTTTTAAATTTCAGAGCACTTTACAGAGAATCAAACAATGCAGACTTGACTTCCTCTTAGTGCTCCTGCTGCTTGGGGCATAAGGAAATAAATGATTAAAAAAAAAAAAGGATATTTCGTTAGACCTCTTATCACCCCCGTAAAAATCTCTGCTTGGACTGTATTTAGTTTCCGTGCATTTGAAGGTAGTAATTGTTCCCCCTTGCCCCAATCACAAAGCCCTTTTAGGGGGTCACTTTTTGAAGATTATTTTAACTAGACTGGAGCATGAAGAAGTTGTGTTCAGGAGGCTTTTGAATGCTTGGGGTTAGGGAGATGACTTGAGGGTGAAAACGAAGCTCTCCCGAGGCGAGGGCAGGGAGGACGAGAGTAGATGTCCCCCGCTTCCGTGTTCTCAGCTGCATCACACGCGGCATTCAACGCTGTTGCAGATGCCCCAGACTACAAGACGGAAGAAAATCAATACGTTATTTCGAGAAAATTTTTAATTCTGCAAATATTTTATAGTTCTTTAGCTTACTTGCTATAGAATTATATTTTTTTTCAAAAAGATGTCTCTTTCTTAGTCATTTGTCACCATCAATGACTTCCACTCGTGGTTTTAGAGCAAATGGCACAGAATTCTCCCCTCTCCTCAAATTTTTTAATTAAAACCTATTTCCAGAAGAGGAATGACCCTAAAATTCCACAAACAGAAAAAATAGTGGAGTCAGTGTAAAATATTAGATGAATCACAGATATACAGATTTTTAAAGCATATAGTTAATACATAAAGATAAAATGCAAGTTAAAGTTCTGTGTGTAGTGCTTGTCTTAGATTAAAATCTTTAACTCAACAACTTCATTCTTGGTTTAGTAGACAACTAAAAGTCTTTAAGAGTGGTAGTTTAGAGAATAATAGAAATATCATGTGACCTGGGAGTTAGGACATCCGGTTCCAGGCCTGGCTTGCAACTCTATGTAGACACGTAACTTGTCTGAAGCTTCATTGTCTCATTTGTATCATTAGAGAGCAGATAACCAGATGACCTAAGGCTTGTGTCCTAGACACGTCTCCCCTCTAGAAGGTGCTTGCTAGGATTGTTTTTCGTTAACAATACCAAGGTAAATTTAGGTGTTCGTGATCTAGCCTGGAGCTTGAAGGACTCTCTCAAATATATTCCTCTCTCTCATCTGTCTCATCTCTCCCTTGCTTGATTTCTTTCTCTCTCTCTCTCTCTCTCTCTCTCTCTCTCTCTCTCTCTCTCTCTCACACACACACACACACACACACACACTCAGCTACTCCCTGCTAGTTCTATCAAGGCAATCGTAGTTTGCAGACAACCATCCAGTGGAAGTTAAGTTTTATAAACTAAAGTGGATTTTAAAGCTGATTATCACTAGAATTTGATGTAAATAAAATAGGTGTTCTTTTAAAATGCAGAATAGTGTATAATCATTTTCTGATATTTTAATCTAACTGCTTAGCTTGGAAACGACATTTATGCTTTGAAACGTTAAGATAACCATTAAGGCAAAGAACACTTAGCACATTTCTAACCTCAGTAAAACTTTTAGTAGTTTCAGTAAATTATAATTTAATCAGATGCTACAAATATATCTGAATTAGACTTGTTTTATATTTTAGCAGCAGGACTTGGGCTCAGGCAGCTTCATGTTTAACCTATCGTTTCCTCAAGCTGAGAATTGGTTAGTCTATTCAATAGGCATATAAATAACTTGTATTTACAAAGTTAAAATTTTTCTTTTCTGTTGTAAACACCAGTCACTAACCATCTCTTTCAATAGTGTCACACTGAGGACCTTGTGCGTTTCCTTATTACTTTAGAACTTATTCCAAATCACATGGAATCATGGCTATATATTAATTAGCACTTGATAATTAGCACAATGGCAATATGTGCTGCTAGAAACAATTAGCTAAGAGCCTTTTTAGTTGTATTATGTTAACCATATAAATATATAACCTTTTAAATTTAGCTTAAGTGTGGGATTAAACACTTTGGTGACTTTGTATTTGTATATATTACTTAACCTGAATATGTTCTTTAGTTTGTTTTAATAAAAGTTAGAAATATTTCTGTCTATTTATTTCTGTTTGACTCAGCTGTTAGTCTGTTGTCAAATACTTTGTATTTAGGTAAGAAAAACTGTCATCTTCACATATAAATTCCAGAACTTCTTACTAAATTTTCCATTAGTTGGAATATCTGAACAGCTGGTGTGGCAACTATTCCTTTTGTGCCTTGAGTTGGGAAATTTTACAAATGGAAAAACTAACAGAATCTTTTCCAGTCTGACTGGCTATATGCCTATTCCTGAGAACATCTTTACAACTTTACTTTGAGGCTGTAAGATTTTTTTCTTTCAATTCATCAGAATATTTCTCTGACTCTTTACAATACTTAAGCCACAAGATAGGAAATTTTCTTGCAACTTTAATTCCTGGCTATCGTAATAGAGTATCTGTGGCTTAAAAGGTGGAAAAGCTCAAGACCAAACTTAGACTAATGATCGAAAGAGAGAAAAACAAGTAGCTAAACAGTGAATGAGGTCATTGTTTAAATATACTTCAATTCTTGTATTTTCTTTTGTACTAACTTTCCTGCTTTTATTATTTTTAATGGTGCTTATGTTTGAAAGAGTACAGTAGATTCCTCCCATCCATGGCTGCAACTATTTCTCCCACCTCGCATGCCTTTTGCAATGATACTTCTTCTTTTACCAAGAGGTGAAGTCTCCTTCCCTCCTCCCTGTCTCAAGACCTGTCACTTCCTTAGACAAACAGATGCAGCAGAGGTGTCACTGTGCCCTTTCTGGGCCAGCCCCCTTGCAAGGCCTGGCAATTTCTGCTTTTGTCTCTGGGGAAGCCAGCCACCATGCTGTAAAGAAGCTTAGGCTGGACTACCAGGTGACAAGACACCATATGGCGGGAAAGAGGCCCTGGAAGAGCAGTACCAAAGGGCCAATTGTGGGAGGAACGACCTCTTGGCCCTTCCTACTCAGTGTGGCCACCTGCTGAATGCAGCCAAAGGTGTGTCCCCAGCCAGCATCAAGCAGAACAGGATAACCACCCAAATGAGCCCAGGCAACCCACAAAATTATGAAAATAATAAATCATTATTGTTTTAAGCCACTACTTTCGGGATGTTTTGTGATAGAGCAATAAATAAGTGAAACACAGTATGTTTTTACATGGTTTACCATATATTACAGTTGAGAAGCATGTTCTCAAATAATATACACACTTAATGTAAGACACAGGGTCTGATGTCATTTAACCTAGAGCTCTAAGTACTTCCTAGGGAGCCTGGAGATCATTCTTTCCTACTACCTGCAGACCTCTATCTGTCGATCTTACATATTTTAGTCAAGGCTGCTGTACTTCCAAGAAGGACATCATCTTCTCAGAAAACACGTGGAACAACCCTATGCAGAAAATCTAAACACTGTAGGGAAGAAATGATCTAGACATTGTATTTTACCAAATATGTGAGTACGTGCTTGCTAGAAATTTACTAGATTTCCTTATAGTGGCCTAAGAGAAACCTTCCTTCTTTTTTTGCAAGAAAAATACAGCTTTGTTAAATAGTTGCGTAGGTGCTAAACTATGCAGTTACCTACTGAGAGTGCTAGAATATGCGTTCTACCTTTTCTGCAAATCAACAATCAATTCAGGGTCTGATGGGTGTTCTGTTCTGACACCCATCATTCCACTCTCTGCTCTGACAAACGCCTGCTCTGTTATTCAATTTCCCCCTCCTGGATTTGCTAAACTGCTCTTACTACCTAAAGTTTTTATCCTGAAAAATCATCCTCTATTTAATCTCATTTAATATAAGAACCCCCTATAAAACACCAGCACTCATATATAAACTAAGTTGGAGAATCATCTTAGATTGAATTCAAACAAATCCCTAAAATGTACTTGTTGTAGAGATTGACATCTATTTAGATGCCCTACTCTGTTATTCCTTAAATGTAATCTCATTTAGGAAAAAAAAATCCCTCACCCAAACTGATTCTACCAAATATTCCCTCTAAATCATAGGATCTTAGGCAGGAGTTGGCTTCAAGGACTCCAGTAGAAGTCCCTCCATCCATTTCCAAATCCAGATTCCAAATGTCACCAGGGGCCACTATTGCCCCAAAGTACAGAGAGTTCCGCTGGGTGGATGCCTCAACAGTTCCCAGTTACACAGGTATAAAATATTTCATTCCTTTTTTTCTTTGATTACTTTTATCAAATGTTTGTAAGTTTTGGTGGCCGTTTTATAGAAGCAAGACTTCCATCATTAAATTTGCAGTATTAAAAAAAACAACCTGGGACAAAGGACCTCTTCCCCCTTACCTTTTCTACATCCTGAGCCCTTCAGGACTTGAAATAGAGCAAGACCATGACTAATTCTGCCCCACAGGCTGACTGGGCTAGAAGAGATAAAAATCCCTTCCTCATTCTGCACTAAATATTTAACCTTTAGAAATTCATCTGTGTTCCAAAAGTAATCCTACTGAGAAGATTAGGGAGATAAGTACGGGTTAGAATTTTCATGTGAACTTATTTAAAGCAATCTCTTTCCCCAGAGCTGATTGTCTCCGGTATGCTAGATAGGCTAAGAAAGCAGAGTGTGGCCTGGGGCTGGTGGGCTGGTGGGCTGGTGGGTGGCTGGAGGACAACCTGAGGACCTTGGGTTTTTCCCTAGGGATAGGGAGTAGAAGGCACCATGCGGGTGAGAAACGGAGGAGGAATGCGCCTACAGCAAACCTGTCTGCTTTGAGAATTTTACAGTGGCTTCTGGGCCATTGTTTCTCGCAAAGAGCATGCACTGAAGCACGTAGGCAATGGAAATACCTTGTCTGGGTTCCAGAGCCAGCGCTGCTACCATACGCACTGGGTTGAGCATGTTCCCTTCTCTCTCTGGCCCCTTAATCTAGAATCAGGAGGAGTCGAGCTCAATGTTTTTAAGGACACCCCCAGCTATGATATTTCATGAAATGACATAAACGGGCAGTCACCATCTACCCCGTGTCCTGTTCCTGTGTCCTTTTCCACCCTCCTTTCACAGGTCTCTCACAGATCAATGGGCGAGGTGAGAACAGAGAAAGGGCCTTATAGGAGTGTGCCCTATCTGCTTCACAAGCAAGGAACTAGTCCCATGTCCTTCTGCCATCCCAGTCTACTCTAAGATCTCCTTTCTCTGTCCTCTCCACTGCAGAGACTCAATCCGTGGTGACAAGTGCAAAATCTAGTGGTATGGCTACTTTGCAAGAGGCCAGCGTTTATTTTTTTAAGCAAACCAAAGTCATTTGAGAGGTATTAGATGGCTTATCGTATTCAACAGTGGGCTTGGTTTTTGTTTTATTATTGCTGTTGTTTTGCCTTAATCAGCACTTTAATCCACTCGTGGCCACAGATGATGGCTCACTGTCAATAGATGAACTAGATGCCACTCTGAAAAGGAAGACTGTCATTCTTGCCCAGGAAGGGTACAGCATGCCCTTTGGTCAATATATCAGCAAAGAAGAAGATACATGCCTAAAAGAACAGCTATTAAGTACCAGTGAAATTGAAACTTCACTTTTCACATTGCACAATTCCTAAGAATTAAAGTACATCCTTGGCTGAACCCCAAGAAGACTCAATTTAGCAACGTTGCCAGAAGATTTTCCGGCACTCTCAATATGTAAAATCCCAGAACATTATTTACAGTATTTTTATTTTATCTCAACTTGCTAACCACCAGTTACCCTATCTTCACAAATTTACCAAGTGTTCTGTTGTTGTTTTCTAATTTCCAGAACTTCTAAACCTGTAAGGGAGCATTAATGACTGACTAGTGCAGTGGAATAGACAGAATCGAAGCTAGAGAGAAGCATCAAATGATAGAAATCTCAAGCCTTACATAATGAAAAGGAAGTATTTTTAAATCAATATTCGTAATATAAAGCAGCTATTATGTTGAAATACAAATTATTGATGCATTGTGGAGGCAAAGTATGGTTTTTTAGTTCATCAAAGTTCACCAGTTAATGTATGTGTGATGTATTCACATGCATGTATTATTACCTCTCTTTCGATGGCCTTTATGTTTGTGGTAGATTAACTGGACCAAGGGAGCTAAATTACATTAAATCCTTTTCAGATGTCAGACTTTGTACTGGATGATTTATGTATACTCTCTCTCATACTCTCCCAAATACTGTAGGAAGTAGATACTGTTTTTCTCAAGTAAGAAATCTCAAGTTCAGAGATGTAGCCAGGGAGTGGCAGAGCTAGCTCTAAAACTTTCAGAAATCTCCCACCAAACTTTGCCTGATTTTTTCATTTAACAGTGGCGAGCGTTAACTGCCTGAAGCCAAGTCCCTTGCCTTGGGGCATTTTCTATTTCTACTGAATTCTTGCAGCCAGATATTTATCATTTCTGTAAGGCCAACCTCAGTTAAAATAACTGTGTAAAAACACTGTCTCCTTAAATGTATGGCTAGCCCACGCTAGTCCAAGGTGCTTGGTCTCTTTTGGGGTAGGTCTCAGCACATTCGTGAGTGAAAGGCCCTGTGGCTCCCTCATGTGTGCGCGCACAGCCTGGCTCTAACCAAAGGGAGGGCACTGACATGATCCTGAGACGTGAACAGTCACGTGAGTGCCACGTAAAAACATAGCATTTAAACCGGAGAGTCCTCTGTGATTCCATGCCACACTTCTGATTGTGCAGATGAGGAAGCCAAGGCCTTGAAGAGTTAAGAGGCCCAAAGAAATGTTAAACACAGACTGAGTAGGTGATCAAAACTGTATTTATTTATTTAACTATTTTATTACCTTGATATTTTATTTGCCTGATGATGGATTTGAGGCAGCTTCTATGTAAAAGAATTTTTAAATAAAATGGAAAATAACTTCCACAAGCAAAAATAATGAAAACATTCTAAAATTTGATAGTGGTGATGGTTGTACAGGCTGTGAATATACTAAAATCTATCAAATTGTATACTTTAAAAGAGTGAATTCTATGGTATGTAAATTATATCTAAAGCTTACTTTTTAAAAAGATCAAGACTATATTTATTTTTTAAAAAGTAGGATAGAGGAGCCCTGGCTGGGTAGCTCAGTTGGTCAGTTGGTCAGTATCCCGATACATCAAGGTTGTGGGTTTGATCCCTGGTCAGGACACATACAAGACTCAACCAATGAGTGCATGGATAAGTGGGACAGCAAAGCGCTCTCGAGCATGCTCTCTCTCTCCCCCCATCTCTGCCCCTCTCTCCCTGCCTCTCTCCCCCTCTCTCCCTGCTTTCTCTCTAAAATCAATAAATTAAAAAGTAAAAACAGGATAGAGGATAAAATTAAAAACAGGATAGAGGATAAAAGCAAGGGTTGATGACATTTGTATTTTAGTTTCTTTTTTTTAATTCATAGTTTCTTTTCTCAGGTCCATATTAGAATGCCACCAGTGAATTGACCCTCAGCACATTAGCTTAATAAATCAATGACATTGATCTATTGCCTCCATTTTTCTATTGTAGTATATTAGGGCCAGGTTTTACAGTTTCTACTGGGGTTGAGATATTTGTTTTCAAATAAGATTCTGGAATATATTTCCAAAGAGAATACATGTTTTCCATTGAGACATTCTCTGAGTGAATTAGTAGCCGTAAACTAAGGGGTCTTGTTGATTTCTATCAAGAAAGTTAAATCTGTTGCTCTGTATATACAAGCATACATTTACATACAAGCATGCATGTCAAGCAAAATCCTTTAAGACGAATGCACATAAATAGATCTAGGAATTCCCCTTCAAATTTGTCACAGGGTATCATGAGCTTAGAAAAAGGCTTGGAAACAAAGATACTCATCCCAGCAGTATCATTGTTACAGTAGTAAAAAGGCAGGAACAAATCTAACTGTCCATCAGCAGGAGAATTCTAGGGTGCAGGGGAATATTGTAAAGTCCTTTACAATGGGGGTTTAATTTATTTTAAAATCCATATTATATTTGTGATTCTAGAGATAATAACAATATTCACATTATTTAAAAAATTTAAACCTCCAGACATTTCCCCACAATTCAGCATCTTAAGAAATAACCAAAATTAAGTGCCTGGTGAGTATTTTCCATGCTCCCCCTATAGTACTACTTAGCAACTTGCTTTGTTCACTTTCTAATGAGTCTTTGTGCATTAGATTCTGCACATCTGCTCCACTAGTTTGTTTATTTGTAACATTGTTTTTAAAAGTATTCAAGACTCAGGGAGATGTTCATTGTCCGTAAAGTCAAAAAAAAAGCAGAATATAAAACATACATATGGTATGATCCTAAACTGGATAGGAGAAGGGAGTGGAAAAAATTATACACAAATTCACACAAAAGACTGAAAGAAATACAACAAATTGTTAACAATGGTTAGTCCTAAGTGATAGGAGTATGAGTAAATATTTTCTTCTATAAAATATTTTGTATTTTCTAAATTCCCTATGATAAGCCTGTTAAAAATAGCATCAGCTTTTTCTACATCCAAAAAAAATTTAGGTTTCTTTTAGGCAATCTGGAAAATACAGATAAAACCAAACAAGAAAATAGGAAGTTACTTACGATCCAGTAACCCAGAGATAATAATGGTTAGCATTTAGATCTATGTTTAAACTACTTTTATTCTGTGCTCATGTGTGTATGTGTGTGTTACATGAATAAAATTATGTTGGCCATAATTCTTCTAATCGCCCTTGTTTACTTAAACATATTGTGAACATTAAAAAAATTTCATTAAACACTCTTCTACAAAATGATTTTTGACTACACAGGACACTAATTCACATATAAGATTCCGTTACTACCAGTTTTTGCTTTTATAATTGCTGTGCTGAACACTTGTATGGATGCGTCTTTGTGCATACATACTGTACAGTAGTTTCATCTGGATAAATAGCTAGAAATGTGATTGCTTCATCAGATGGTTTGCAAAACGTTAATGTTTCTGATACTTATTGCCAAGACATTCTTCAGAAAAGATTTAGCAAGTTTTCTTCCCAGCAGCGGTATGAGAAAGTGGTCATTTTCCACACTTTTCATGGTGCCAGGTGCGATTAACCTGGAAAATAACTTTTATTATTTTTTCTCTGACTAGGAAAATAGTAAATGTTTATATAGAAAACTTAGAATGTACAAATATACAGAGAGAAAATAAAAACTACTAAGGATGTCACCAACCACTGATGCTGTGTGTGCGCATGCACTTGCATGCTTATGTACGTTATATCCTCCTTAATTTAATAAAGTTATGTAATAACAGCTAATATTCATTAAACATTAGCTGTTTGTTAGACCGTGCATTGTATGTTTAAGGTAAGTTATCTTATTGAATCTTTGCATCTCTATAAAATAGCATTTTAGTATTTAATATGTCCATTTTCAAAAGAGGAAAACTGAGGGGAGAGACTGAGAAGCTTGTCCGAGCTGGCACAGCTGACATGCGGCAAAGCCAAGAGGAAACTGTCTTTCTCTAGAGCCCTAGTTCTTATGCCCGCTGGGACGGTAGTCAGCTTTGCTAAGAGTGTAAGTACTGAACCAACCCCTTTACTTAAACAAAAGTATTTGTTGTTTTTAGTTAAAAGGATGCTTGTAAGTGATTGAAAAAAATGTAAATAAGGGAGGGAGAGACAAATCTTCCTTACAGAAGAAGTCCGCATGGTATGGATAGAATAGGTGGAGAATAGATACTATTCCCTCCAAGAGCTAGAGTTCACTCTCCTTCCCTCAGTGGCTCTCTTCTGAAGAATAAAGCATGAAAAGGAAAAAACAGTGACTTTAGGGTGGAGGAACCCAGCAGACCTCCCTCCCCACGGGCTCCAAGTTGGCATCCACTGTGGTCAGTTGATGTCTGTGTCCCTGCTGTGGTGTGGAGAGAAGGGCACTCGCCGCTGGTGTCCTTCCCACGGCTCTTAGCCCCAGTGTGACCGTGAGAACTCAGCATCAGACCAACCCAAACTGACAGTCTACAAAATGTCTGGCCAACACTCCTCAACACGATCGATGCCGCGAAAGACAAAGACGGAGAAGCTGTGACAGAGCGGAGGAGACTAAGGAGACGTGACAGCGAAAGGCAGTGTGGAGTCCTAAATGGGACTGGGACAGAAGGAAGGATGTTTGTGGGAAAATGAATGAAAGAAATGCAAACTAGTGAAACAAAACCTGGAATTTAGTTAATAATAATATACCAAAATGTACCATGGTAAGAGAAGGGGAAAACTGCGTGAGGAACTGTCAGGAGCGTCTTTGCAACTTTTCAATGAATCTAAAATTATGCCTAAAATCTAAAATAAATGTTTGTTTGTTTGTTAAGGCGGCTGTTTCCATACAAGCACTGCTTGTGGAAAGCAGAGACAGGGCTCCAGCTATGGCAGGCTTCTCCAACCATCAGGGTCTGAACCAGTCCCCTCTCTTCCTGTCATTGCTTCCCAATGAGGGTCCAGCATCCAGCTGGAGTGAGGCCAACAGGGAAAACTCCGATGGGGCAGGGCCGACTGACCCCAAGGACTCCAACCAGTTTTTGTCTTAGGGTTGGTTAGATAGTTTCTGCAGGACTGAAAGGCCCCTGGCCACTCTTATTGATTAGTCCATTCCTCTGATATCCTCTAGCTCAACCATTAGCAAGCCAAGGAGGCGGTGGTGAAGTCCACCCCTGGCTTGACCTCCAGCAGCAGGGACACCTGGGGTTGGGTGCTCATGCGCCAGGGCTGGCTGACATCACGAGTGGGTGTGGAAAAGAAAACTGTGTTAAGGTCACCAAGCCTTTCCAACATGGGCCCAGTAGAGTGGCTCCCCCAAAGAACGGTGGAGAGAAGTGTTGTTCTGCTATCAACAAGGTAGCAAGCAGAGAATACACCACTAACATTCTCAGGTACATCAGGGACTGGGCTTCCAGAATCAAGCCCCTCAGGCAGTCAAAGAGATCTGGAAATTTGCCTTGAAAGAGCTGTGAAGGCCAGGTGTGCACACTGACACCAGGCTCAGCAAAGCTTTCTAGGCCAAAGGAGTAAGAAACGTTCCATATGGTATCCATGTGTGATGGTCCAAAAAATGTAAGAAGGATGAAGATTCACCAAACAAGTTCTAAACATTGGCTACCTATGTACCTGTCACTACTTTCAAAAGCCTACAGACAGGCCCTGGCTGGATAGCTCAGTTGGTTACAGCATCATCTGGATATGCCAAGGTTATGGGTTCAATCTCCGGTCAGGGCACATACAGGAAGCAACGAATGAATGCAGCAATACATGGGACAACAAACTGATGTTTCTCTCTCTCTCTCTTATCCATAAATAAGTAAAAATCTACAGTGTGGATGAGAACCAATCACTGAATGTCAAAGTCATCAAACCACCAAAAAAAAAAAAAAAAAAAAAAGGAAAAGAGAGAGAGAGAACCAAAAACTCAGAAAACAATATAACCCTGTTTGTTATCTTTAGCTGGACTATCTCTTCAATATTTCTTTAGCTCGTGAACCAGGGCTGTTTCCCTGGTTACAAAAGCCAGCTCACTAGGACAAAGGGCACAGTGGATGTGTCATTCCAGGAATTCGTAATGGCAAATGCCACGCTTTCATGTGAATATGTGTGTTTGTGTCCTAAGCATTTGAAATAGGCTCTTTGTAGACTTATAGGTTACTATAGCTCTCAACCACTTTGTAGTCTGCTGCTTTATTATGTTTTTTTCACTTAAAAAATCATGAACATCTATCCATGTTTTTAAATGCTCTTCCACAAATCTTCCACAAATGTGATTGTCTCAAAATGGCTACACAAATTGAGGACACACATGGAAGGAACACTCTGTGTGTGTTTAAATCAATGAGGTAGCTCTCCTGGGCTCATGTTGAACAGCCTCTAAGAAGAACTGAGTGTAAAAAGCCAAGGGCAGAGGAGTGTGAATAGTGTGCTACTATTCAAATACCGCCCCCCCCCCACACACACACTCAGAAAAGAATGGATTAAAGAAAGGATTAAAAAGGAAACTGGTATCGGTTGCCTTCAAGGAGGAAACTAACTGGCTAAGGGCTAGGGGTAAAAAAATACTATTTTTTATTGAGTAACCTTTTATATCTCTTTTTTAAAATTTTATAAGACACTCATGAATTGTTTAAAGAAAAAATTTTAAAATATAACATTGTAGATAACATCTCTCTAGTATATACATTAGGCTGTTTTCAACATTTCTCTTTTTTTTTTACCGTTGTTCAATTACAGTTATCCCCATTCCCCCCCATTACTTTCCCCCACCCTACCCACCCCCACCTCCACATTCAATTCTCCCTCCCCCCATTGTCTTTGTCCTTGAGTCCTTTATATATGCTCCTTGATGACCCTTCCCCTTCTTTCCCCTGTTTTCCCCCTCCCCCCTCCTCTCTGGTTACTGTCAGCTTGTTCTGTATTTCAGTGTCTCTGATTATATTTTGCTCACTTGTTTGTTTTGTTGATTAGGTTGCACTTATAGGTGAGATCATATGGTATTTGTCTTTTACTGCCTGGCTTTTTTCACTTAGCATAATGCTCTCCAGCTCCATCCATGCAGTCGCAAAGTGTAGGAGCTCTTTCTTTCTTTCTGCTGCATAGTATTCCATTGTGTAAACGTGCCACAGTTTTTTGACCCACTCATTTACTGATGGGCACTTAGGTGCTTCCAAGAATTGGCTATTATAAAACTGCGTTGCTGTGAACATTGGAGTGCATAGGTTTTTTTGGATTGCTGTTTCAGGATTGTTAGGATATAATCCCAGCAGTGGAATCACAGGGTCAAAAGGGAGTTCCACTTTTAGCTTTTTGAGAAAATTCCATACTGTTTCCCACAGTGGCTACACCAGTTTGCATTCCCTGAATAGCCTCCACAATTCTGAGAAAGAAGAACAAAGTAGGAGCGATCATAATACCTGATATCAAACTATATTGCAAGGTCACTGTAATCAAAACAGTCTGGTACTGGCATAAGAACAGACACATAGATCAATAGAACAGAATAGAGAGCCCAGAAATAAACCCATGTCTCTGTGGTCAATGAATATTTGGCAAAGGGGGCAGAAGCATAAAATGGAGTAAAAATAGCCTCTTTAATAAATGGTGTTGGGAGATCTGGACAGACCCATGCAAAAAAATGAAACTCTACCACCAGGTTACACCATACACAAAAATAAACTCAAGATGGCTAAAAGACTTAAATATAAGTTGTGACACCATAAAATTCCTAGAGGAGAACATAGGCAGGAAACTTTCAGATATTCCATGCAGCAATATTTTCACCAATATGTCCCTGAGAGCAAGGGACGTAAAGGAAAGAATCAATTATTTCTATTACATATAACACTTCATATAACTTCATGCCAGTCTTAGTAGCTAAATCTTTGCCTACATTGATGTCGATTCTTTCAAATACATTACCACACATGAAATTGCTGGATCAAAGGGTAGGAACATTTTTAGGATTTTTTATATGTTTTGCTAAATTCTGCAGAAAACAATGAACTTACATATTTCCCTATACCATCACTTACTTCCCTATATCCTCAGTAAGAAAGAAAGTACTTTTCCTTTTCATTTTGGTAGGATAAAAATAATGGAATATATATATACACACACACATATAGTTATTTTTGTTTCATGAGGAGCACATGGATGGTAGGCTCTTGAAATCCTTGCATACATTATTATATCTTTATAGTTTTATCAGTTATAGATTTTTCAGTCAGCAATAATCTTCTCACAACTTTAAAGACAGGACTGTATGACA
Organism: Glossophaga mutica; assembly: GCA_039655065.1. Taxonomy (NCBI): domain Eukaryota; kingdom Metazoa; phylum Chordata; class Mammalia; order Chiroptera; family Phyllostomidae; genus Glossophaga; species Glossophaga mutica. Next base: position 146,310,809 of record CM077308.1, read on the forward strand.
TTCCTGATCTTAAGCCTGACATTGACCTGCACCCTTTGCAGGTCACCAGACTTCTTTCTTCCCTTGGAAGCTTGAGTTTGGGCTCCATATTAGCTGGGTCTCGCTAGATCAAGGTGCGTAACAACCTCGAGATCATAACAACTTACATACAACAGCAAATATCTACTTCCTGCTCAAGTTACAGGTCAGCAGCTTGGTTTGGCTGCCACAGCCCTGCTCCACGCAGTGGTTTGAGAACAGGTCCGTGTGTCTTCTCTTTAGGGATCCAGGATAAAGGAGTGGCTCCCGTAGGGCATGTGCCCTTATCTCGCAGAGGGCACAGAAACAAAAGGCCTGGTGGAAACTTGCAATGCCTCTAGAATCTTCTGTTCGGGAGCGGTGCAGGCCACGTCTGCTCACAGTCTGCCGCCCAAGGCAAGTCATGTTGAGTCACCTACATGGAAGGAGGCCTTCTCCTTGGAGTTCTGAGTTTTTCCCTAGGAAGCATCCAGCCATGAATTCAGCTCCTTGATGATTATAAAAATTCTCCTCATGTAAATAATTTGTGGGTTGTAACCTTCACTAACCATCGGAAGCACATGAGACAGAGGGGGGGCATTTACAGCAGCGGCACAAAAAACCTTCAGATTTGAAGTTTGACACTTGCTCATGTAAAAGTCCTTGGACTCCCGTTCCAATGGGGCTTTTCACTCCCACTTTACCCCACGTAGCAATGGTGTGCCCTTGTCTTCTCCCTCCTCTCTGTCCTCCTCTCTGTCCTCCGGACCCCTGAGTCTCCTCAGTTCCCAGAATTTCGGGATTAATATGCTGGGACTGGGGCAGGAAGCGGCTGACCTGACAGAAAAAGATTAAACATGCCTGCTTCAGTTATCTTGTGCTGCATAACAAACCACCTCGAAACCTAGTGGCTGAGAACAACAGCCATTTTATTATCTCTCCCAGTGCTGTGGGCATGCTGGAACTCGGCGGGGTGATTACTTCTGCTGGTCTCCCCGGGGGGCATCTCACGCTGCTGCAGTCAGATAGTAGCTGGGCTGCACCACCCCAGATGGCTGAGTCTGGCCTGAAGGCTGGCGGAGGTGGGACGCTGGGGCCGCTCAGCATCTCTCTACCCCTGCAATCCCAGGGACTTTCTCTTCTCAGGTGATCTCTGCACAAATGCTTGCAGTGGGACTTCTTACCTATTTGCACAGGGCTCCAAACTGCCAGGCCTTCTTACAGCCTCGGCCCTGAACAGGCAGGGTGCCACTGCCGCACTTGCTCTGGAGTCCCCGGGCCCACCCGTTTTAGCGGGGCAGGGACCACACAGGAGCAAGAAGAACAGGAGGCCTGCTGGGAGCTGGCGCTCCTAAAGGCTCACGCATGGGGCTTTGTCCTATCATTCTATTAGAGACAACCGCTGTTTTGCGTCAGGGGTTGGGTGGGGAAAATGAACACTTGCAGCCAGGTGTCATGTGCGCCATGTGGGGCCAAGCACGTGGGCATGGCAGATCGGTCCTGGGGCAGGTGGGGATGGAACCACTATTTTCAGCTCCCTATTAGTAAACTGGCATTTCTGAGCCATTTCTTCCAAGTTCTTCGTGGCATATCAGCTTTCTCCAGAGCTGCATCAGCCCTGTCCGTACTTGAAGCTGTAGCTCTTTCCACATTTCATCATTATTTAACCTCTCCTCATCCATTTTGGATGACCTGCAGAAACAGGTCATCTCTTGTGGCTTTTCCTGTGTCGTGCCAGGTTTCTCTGGCGCTGCTCAAGCAGAAAGTCTGTGCTCTACCAATATCTCTGCTTAGAAAACACAACCTCATATAAAAGAAAAGGGGGAAACGTCCAGTGTTCAAGAACCATCTCTCCCTCTGCCTGTGTTTCTTGACCTGTAAAGGAACACCTGCGGTCTTTGGAGTGTGGAAGAGAGCCTCCACCCATCCCCCCACTCAGCACACCCACTCTTTTTCTGAAAAATAAACCAGCGATGGCTGAGGTCAGCAAAAGGCTCTGGTGGGTGGCCAGGTACCTGCTTCTCCTTCTGGGACCCTCTCCTCTCTCTAGCCTGCCCTCAGCAGAACTGAATGCTCTCTGTAGCAGACGGTGTAAATGAGTTCAGTGCCAGCAGAGAGCAGTGAAACTGCCTTGGGGGGTGTCTCCTGGGGTGACTTTTCCATCTAGAAAGGAAAGTGATAGTATTCCCTGTTTCTGATTATATTACCCTTCAATCTGACTAAACAACTATCAAAATATCATTAAATTTTTTCCTCCATTCAGAACTTCAGTGTGGAGTGCTTACGAGGGGTGTATTAGAATGATGGATAGATTTCTTGGTTTGGGGTATGGCTTGAGCCAAAAGAAATGTGATAATTCCCCAAAAAACAGAACATGAGTGTTATGCATAATTATCCCTAAGTCTTTCTGGGTATATTTTATTATCCACAAAACAGAAATGAATATTTTCAGCAGTCAGAAGAAGGAAAATGTCAAGACAAAGTACGACAAAGTGACTTGATGCGAGACTGGACCTCAGGGTGTCTTGAACTCTTAGTGGAGAGAGCCTGAAAAAACTAGACTGATGGTGGTTTAGGCAAATATGGGCTCTCAGTGTCTCGTATGTGATATTGTTTATGGCCGAATAACTCAGACATGGAGAGACACACTGACATCACACTATTTGCCATTGGTTTTTGCCCTCTCTGAGGGGAAATAGGATTTCCCGTAAGAGAAATTGATATCTGCACTATTGACCATCTTTACATCAGATAAAGAAAGGCCTAAAGTGCTTTCTTTGCAGGGTAGAGCTGCAGACGGGGTAAGGCGGGCCAGCAGTAAAGCAAGCAAGGTGGGGCTGGTGTGGACACTGGAGACTTGTCTGCCAAGCTGCTGCCTCGCAGTGTTTTTCTTCCTTTGTCCCAAAGTTTTCTGCAGTGCTTCATTTAAAGTTATAGCCAGGTATTGATATACGGTGAGAAATTAAAGAGCCTTGGTAGAGATGGGATAGAGCGGCCAAGAAAGTAACAGTCAAGGGCTAACAGCTAAAACATGATTGTGCTGGAGTGAAAAACTAAACATTTGTAATAAGGAGACTTCAAAATCCAGTGGGTCAGACCACGGAGAAGTTGACTTCCCTGTGACATCGCAGTCCAAGGTGAGAGCTCCAGGTCAGCCGACATCTCTGCTCCACTCAGACACCCGGGGGCCCACATTTGGGGGTTCTGCCCCCCGTGATCTGTAGCTTCTAAGATCGGTCTTCATCACTATTCGAGCCAAAAGGAAGGAAGAAGAGGGAAAGTCAAGGGCCAGGAAATTCCTGTTAAGAAAGAAAGATGGAACTTTCCCACATCACCCTTACTCACAGTTCATTGGTTCAGCTTAGCACACTTGGGAGCAAGGGAGGCTGGGTAGGCATGTCCCAGCTACATCTTTTTTTCTGGGGAAAAGTGGGTGTTTAGATTTTGATGGACAGCCAGCTTTCTCTGCTGCTGTGGTGGCAGCAGAGACCAGGTGATGCCAGTGGAGTGGGGAGCTCAGCAAGGGACAGCAGTAGTAAAGGGGACCACGTGGCTGCTTGAGGACTTGCCCAGAGCAGAAGATTACAAGAGAACCTATTAAGGCTAGCCTGAGACAGCAGGGGAATCTCAGAAAGAGTAGGGGAACCCTGTCCAGGGGGTTCATTTCAAGAAATAAGGTTAATGGGGGATTCATTATCTTAATTGGAATGATGAACTTTTTCCCTTTGCTTTTCTTGAGAGGCATTGTGGTAGCAGGGAAGAAGCAAGGGGCTTGGAACGAGGAGGCCTGTGCTTAAATCTTTCTTTTTTAAGATTATTTATCTATCTATTTATTTATTTATTTATTTTTAGAGACAGGAGAAGGGAGGGAGAGAAGCATCAATGTGTGATTGCCTCTCACACACCACCTACAAGGATCTGGCCTGCAACCCAGGCATGTGCCCTGACTGGGAATCGAACCGGCAACCCTTTGGTTCACAGGCTGGTGCTCTATCCCCTGAGGCACACCATCCAGGGCTGGATTTAAATCTTAATTGTACTTCTCATTTAGTAGTTTTGAGATTAGATGTCCCACGTTTTTAGGTTCTTCATCTGCAAACTGATAAGACCCCTCCTCCTTAGATTGCAAGATTGTTGAGTCAAATGAAATAGGATTTTTACATCTACTGTAAATTATAAAATTTTGAGCAAACATAAAATTGTTCCTGATAACAATACATTTCGTTGATTTATCCTGCTGTGAAATAACATAATGCAAGAATCAAAACAAACAAAAGTCTATAAACCTCTGGTTCTCTCCTCTGTCCCTAAAAGCTCCGGCCTGAATGTCATAACTCATGCTGCCTCGGACGCATTTTGGAACGAGGCAAGGTTGGTATAAAAACATCAATCATGGATCATAAATCTGAAGGAACTGTAGTATGAGCCTTTTTGCTTTCCGTTTGCACCGTTCGGATACATGGACAGGAGATGACCGCCAGGCAGCCTGCCGTGGCCTTTCGTCGGCAGATCTTGGGTAAAGAAGGAACTTCAGAAGTCATGCCCTCAACCTCCACCTCCAGCTTCCAGCGACCACCTCTAAGAAACAGAACCTCTCTGCAAATTCAATTAAAAAAGGAAAAAAAGAAGGAATACTCACCAAATAAACCCCAAACCAAAATGCCGACTGTGAAGAAAGAAAGAGAGGTCAAAAATATTGTTCTGGGAGTTTTTCTTCGAGTAACTAAAACATCCGGAACCTGCCCCATCATGGACTTGAGTGATCGGAGCCCGCGGTCCGGGAACGGCGGGCAGGGCCGCTGGCCTCCGCCTCCTGAGCGTCCGCCCCCAAGCCCATTCATTCTCAGGTCAGCCACCCACAGCCGCTTTGCTTTTCCCTTACCCTAATGGAACCCCGTCCTCGGGAAAGGAGCCTCACCACTCCTTCTCCTTGAGGTGTACATGATCAGGAAAGCATAACATTTTCCTTCTTTTTTCACGTTTAACAAGAGGCAAAACTTTAAGCCAAAGGAATAGATCTCTTTATCTGTGAAATTTCAGGTATCAATCAGCTGAGTGCTTAGGTGCCCAAAAGTCTCACAGTATAAAAGACTCCTTATATCTTTGTATCTTTACCAATTTATTAAATGAAAAATGGTATCTTCTCGTCTTAACTTGCATTTCTTTCACTGTAAGCTTTTCTTATGTGGTTTTTGCCATGTGTGTGTTTTCTTTTTGGATGTCGCTTACTCACGTGCTTTGGTAGCTTGGTAGAAAACTCTCTGGGCGGGGAGTCAGACGGCCTGGGAATCGGCCCAGCCCACGAACCTCAGGCCTCGGTTTCTTCACCTGTAAGATGAGGGAGACTGGTTCCGGCGACCGTGGGATTCTCTAAGAGCTCTAAAACGTGTGACTGACAACATAATAACCAGTTTTCTGTAACTTTTTTGCTCAAAGGTAACCAATCTCATCCACAAAACTGAAAGTAAAACAAGGAATCAAAATCTTCTACTCCCTCGAAAGGTTAATAAACAAATAGGAAGGACTTGTCTGCATCCTGTCTTTGCACCAACCAAGGCAATTCACCACCATCTACAGGCCTATGTGGCTTCTGGCTATTTCAAGCTGAGGTCTTACTGAGGCCTTTATTTGCATGAATTATGTTTATAGAAATTAGTTTAATAATTGCCCTTCTTAGACATCATCTACTATATTTTCCTTATGTGTGAGAATAAGGCTACATTTGATTGTATCTGCATTGTTTAAATACTATACACACCTTAAGCAGGTTGAAGATGAACTCTTAAAACAAGTACCTGCCATTACCTGATAAAATCCAGATGCATCAATAGACGTGGAGGCTAAAATATCACAATCCTGGTTAAAAGCCCAGTTACCTAAAAATCCTACTTTGGGGAAGGATAGAGAGAAGTTATTGCACTTACATTAAGATTTCCCTGGTATAGATTGTATCTAGTAAAGAAGTAGATGAGGAATTCTACATGTAAAGTTTTGGAAACTCTAGAGTACTTCCAATAAGCTCCCAGAGCCAGGCATGCACTATTTTTGACAGGTGGTGGTTTGTTTTGAAAGATTTCCAGACAATATATATTACATTTGCCTTTTGCAACAATTTGGTCCAGAATGAAACAACCAAAGTTAGGAATGACATTGAAAATAAGGAAATTAGCCCTGGTTGGTGTGGCTCAGTGGACTGAGCACCGGACTGCAAAGCAAGGGGCTGTTGGTTCCATTCCCAGTCAGGGCACATGCCTGGGTTTCGGGTCTGGTCCCTGGTGGGGGCACACAAGAGGCAATCACACATTACTGTTCCCTCCCTTTCCCTCTCTCTAAAAATAAATAAATGCAATTTAAAAAAAGAAAATAAGGAAATTAAGTTATAATTAAAGCGAGACTCTCTAGAGCTGTATGGTCCAATACAGTAACCGCAATTTGAGCTCTTGATATATGGCTAGTTCTAATTGAAATGTGCTTAAGTGTAAAACATACAGTGAATTTGAAAGACTTAATATAAAAAAAGAGAATGTAAATGTCTCATTGATAAATTTTATCAATTACATGGTAAAAGGATATTTTGGATATGTTGGGTTTAAAAAGTTTTAAGCATGTACTCCTGATATGTACCTACATTTACTAACTTATAAATAATACACACACTAAGCTAAATCATGTGCATTAGAAAATATGTATTTTAGCTATTGTAAGTACCAAAATTTTGCTCTTACTAAAAATATTATTAGTGATAACAATATAATTAGATGTTCCTTGTGTTTTCCATTTTATTACAAAGTATTATATAAATATTCCACTAAATCCATGTAAATAGGCTTATCTGTTGGGGAGCTCCATCCAGCAGAGCTCTCCTGACTGCCATAGATGAGACTGAATCTACCAAGACATGATCTGCTTGGGAAGAAGAGGCTGACCAGTCTCTCAGAAGAAAAGGGCCTCAAGCCCTTCTCTTTCTCAATGAGTTTTAGTGAGTTTAGTTTGCATAGATATACATGGCATGCAGGTAAGGTTTACAGATAACATTTCTGGGATCCGGGAGGGTCCTTTTGAGGCAGGGTTTGGTAGACAGGGTGACGCCAGTTGCTTGTAAAACCTGGGAAAACAAACTCATTTTGTGTTTGGACCCTTGACATTTAAGTTGAGGACATTCTTAGCAAAGCAGGTTTCACAAGATTATATGCATTCTTTCCAGGTCTGATTGCTCCTGGGAACTGCCTGTTCCCGTACAAGGCTGTATCCCCCTCAGGCACTGTAACAGGCCGGAATCAGGTGGGGGAAGCAAGGCAGCCAAGAGATTAGGACACTTTTTACAGATAGAATGAGGACTCAGGCTATGACAAAGCTGAGGGTTGAGGGTCTTTTGTCCCTCCTCCATAATCCCCTAAGTCCTTTCCTGATGGACCTGTCGTGAGTCTGCCTGTTTTAGGTTGTCCCTTCCTTGAGGAATCTTACCCATCATTGACTATCCAGTCACCCACCTGGGCCAAGCAGGGTGAAGTAAAGGGGGTAGAGGCTATGCCCCTGCCAGGAGGATAAGTTTTGTCTCCTTAGTGGCTTACAATCTCAAGGTCCCCTAGCCGTGGGGTCTTTTTGCCTATTGGCAAGGTTACAGCTCCTGAAACCAATATTCCACAAATACTAAATATGCTAAAAGACAAAGAACGAGTGAAAGCTTCACTCTCAAATTTTCCATGTCATGGATCCCCCTTCTCTCAGATGTCACCATGAAAAATTCACAAGTCTCAAGGAGAAAAAGTATTTTTTCATTGTTCCTTGTTTTTTTGTTGTTTGTTTTTGTCTATTTTAGCTGTTGAGATCATGGAACCTGGAAAAAAACTGAACCTGAAGGATATTCATCTCAACCCCAAAGTATTGCTTTCCCAAGTATCTCCCTTATAGTCGGTGACTTCTTGAGAATTTCCTGAATTTAGAGAAATGCTCCCCTACATACTAGTTTTCCTCTGTGGCATTCTATTCAGTGCAGTTTAAACTTTGAGAAAAACAAATTTGATCAGCAAAGTATCCTGCTTGGTTTTCTACTGAAAAAGACCCAAAGGATGGGTTAAATCATCAATGCAAAGTAAAATGTAAATCCCGACCAAACTGTCTGGAAACTGCACCCAACTTCTTGTGTAGAAAGGCAGAGCCTTGGGAAAACGGGCAGCCAGGGCTGCAGAGAGGTCAGGAAACAGAGGAGGGGGAGAATCACATTTGTTGACCCCCTTCTCCATGCAATACACTATTTTAGGAGCTTTATTGTAATTGCATCATTTACAGAATATAAAGGAGTATGGAAAAGGGATTAGAAGAGAGGTAAAGAAAATCCCTTGCCTATCTTTATCCACCAAATCTAAAGTCGTATATTTTAGCAGAAGCTGACAATGACATTCCAAGAACTGGATGGAGGTGGCCTGCTAGGACTCTGGCACTCCTCCCCGCTCCCCCCAGAACAGGTGGTGGGGCTTTTCGTAAGACTTGTCTAAACAGCCAGTAAAAGAAAGTGCGTGTTTAATTTTGGAGAATGGGCCTGCTGTTTTTTATGACTATTTTTAATTAGCCATTTTGGGGGAGTTGATTAAATTTGGAAATAATTGCATCTTTGAAACTATTTAAGAACCTCAGATTGTAAACCTCAGGCTGCCTCAGGAATTCCGGGATGGGCTGTCATTCTGTGACCAATTTCCACTCATCAAAATAAGCATTCTTTGTCTACAGAAGACATCACAGTCATGCAAATTTTTTCTAGTTCTTTTCTGCCTGGAAAGAAACTCCCATCTGGCAGACTTCTCTTTTTTCTCCATTTTCTTGTATGAAATATGCAAAGCACAAATGCATGAGCCACCAGAACAGCAGATGATGCTGTCTGCATATTGCAGATAAAAACTGAAACATGACAAGAAGTTAAAATTTGCCCTTGGGAGAAGCATGTAATAGACAATTTATTCACATAATGATATTATAAAATTTTTAATAAGTCCAGGATGGAAAATAAAATAACTATGGGGGAAAAAAGAAAATTGTCAGTTTGAAAAAATGAGGCATGAGTCCTGATTGGTGTGATTCAGTGGACTGAGTGCTGGCCTGCAAACCAAGGGGTCACCAGTTCAATTCCCAGTTGGGTTGCCTGCCTGGGTTACAGACCAGGTCTCCGGTAGGGGGTGGGTGAGAGGCAACCACAGATTGATGTTTCTCTCCCTTTCTTTCTCCCTCCCTTCCCTGTCTCTAAAAATAAATAAATAAAATCTTGTTTAAAAAAAATAAGGCATGAATAAACTTAGGGAAATAGTTTTTAAAAATCCAGAATATTTAAGAATGGGATGTGAACCTGTTTTATAAATAGATAAAATTCAGATTAAAAAAAATACTGCTAAGATTATATGTCTGACCAAATTTACAAACCACCTTCACATCCATTATACTATCTAATATAATTATGAGGGAGGGAGAGAAGTTATTATTAGACTTACTTGATAGGTGAAGGTACTGAAACTCAGAACACTTTTGCCCAAGGTCGTGAGTGATCTTTAGCTGGAATCCACACATGCAGGTCTTGACATTCAAAATTCCTGACTCTTGCTGAAGTATCCCGCTGCTTCTGTTCTGTTCCTGAAAATATTATGAAACTAAATAATAAGCTAATCACGAAGCAAGCTCCTAAGTTTATTATGTTTACTAATACAAATTTAGAACAGTGGTTAAAGGCATGGACTATGGTACCACTGCTTAGCTGTGTTACCTGGGATAAGATACTTTCTCTGCCTTAGTTTACTAGCCTGTGAAACAGGAATAATAAAAGCACCTACCTCATAGGGGCTTTGAAAGCAATAAATCAGCTAGGATATCTTAAGCATCTAGTACAGTGCTTAGCTGACAGTAATCATTTTTAATTTTTTTTATTGATTGATCTTTGAGGGAGAGAGAAACATCAATTTGTTGTTCCACTTATTTATGCATTCATTGGTTGTTTCTTGAATGTGTTCTGACCAGGGATCCAACTCACAACCTTGGTGTATTGGGATGATGCTCTAACCAACTTAGCTGTCAGGTGAGGGCAATAATCATTTTACAGGTGTGAGGTATTACATGATCTCACTCAGGTGGAATCTAATGGACAAAATTAACTAATAAGCAATTTAGAAACAGACGCCCAAACAGAGAGCAAGCTGACAGTTTTGGGCGGGAATTGGAGGGGGACGCTGAGGGTGGTGGGAGGATAGAGAAAAAAAGGAAAAAGAGAGAAAAAACTTATGGACACAAACAACAGTGTGGGGATTGCCAGGGGGCGCTGGGTGGGGGGTGGGGGAGGAGAGTACAGGGGGATAAATGGTGATGGAGGAGACTTGACTTGGGGTGGTGAGCGCACAGCCCAGGGTGCAGATGATGTGCTGTGGAACTGTGCACCTGAAACCTGCATAATTTTGTTAACCAGTGTCACCCCAATAATTTCAAATAAAAAGGAAAAAATAATAAAAGTGTGAGGCATTATTTTCTTTGTAATTATTTTTTTTTGCAATTAATTTTTATGTCTGGGTTACTCTAGTAAGCACTGAAGTGTTAATTATTTTAATAGCTGCATTAAATCTGCAAATTAATTTTATGTTTAGGTTACTCTAAGAAGCACTGAGATGTTTTAAGTAGCTGTGTATGCATTGTATTAAATAGATCCTAAAAACTATATAAATTAAAAACTGAAACCACAAATCTCATTTTATTATCTCCAGCATACTCTTGCCAGTTATGAGTAAGTATCTCTTTTATCCAATCAATGATCAGAGCTCAGAGTCAAATTAATTAACCCAAAGTCACAACAAAATACTGTGATTTACTCCTACTCTGAACTAACCTAGCCTAAGAATCATGGGGACTTCAATATAATTTTGAATAGCCTTTTGCCCTTTCCAAAACAATGGTTTAAACTCACTCACCTTGCTTGAATACATTGATAGTACAGAACATAATTTAGATATCAGGTCCCTCAGGGTAAATGTTAAATGTTATAAATGTTAGTTAGACTTTGTTCCTGCCTTCAAGATTTAGTATAAAAACAGGCAAATACACAGTCGAGAATCACTGAGTTTTCTTGTGTCAGACGCCAAGGATGCTCTCAATAACTCCTGAAGGCAGGTAGAAAGAACACAGAAACAGCTCCAAGGGGGTTCCATCAGGGAAATAAGGGGCTATTGGACACCAAGTAGAATGGTAACTGTAGCTGATTTTAGTGCACTGCATTTCCAACATCTATGAATTTATAATGATAGGGTAGCAGGGAGAATAGAACAGCAGGGCAAAGCAAAGTTTCACTGTATAGAAGAAGGCCAGCTAACAGCCAACAAAGTGAGAAGGCAACATACAGCATAGGAAAAAATGTTTGCAGACTTGTGTATCAGATAACAGGTTAATATCCAAAACATGTAGAGAATCCAGACAACTCAATAGCAAAAATAAATATATAAAAATAAAAAGCCCAAACAATCCAATTAAAATGGGCAGAGGCACTGAAGAGACGTTTTTCCAAAGAAGATATACAAATGCCCAACAGAAACATGAAAAGATGCTCAACATCACCAGTAATGGGGAAATGCAAGTCAAAACCATAACAAAATATCACTTCACCCCTATCAGAGTGGCTATCGTTAAAAAAAATAACAAGTGTTGGTGAGAATGTGGAGAAGAGAGAACTTTTGTGTGTACCATTGATGGGAATGTAAATTGGTGTGGCCACTATGGAAAACAGCGGAGTTCCTCGAAAAATAAAGTAAATAAAACTACTACATGAACCAGAACTTCCACTTCTGGTGATATATCTGAAGGAAATGAAAACAGAACTCAAAAAGCCACCTGCAGTCCCACGTTATTTATGGTGGCCAAGATACAGAAACAACCTCGGTGTCCAGCGTCAGCTGATTGGATAAAGAAGGTGTGATGTATACAAACATACAATGGCATTTTATTCAGCCAAGAAAAAGAAGAAAATCCTGCCATTTGTGGCAAGGTGGAACTTGAGATAAATCAGAGAAAGACAAATATTAAAATAAATATGATATCACTTATATGTGGAATCTAAAGAAGCTAAAATAGAGAGTAGAATGGTGGTTACCAGGGGCTGAGGGGCAGAGGAATTGGGGAGATGTTAGTCAAAGGGTATAAGCTTGCAGTTAGAAGATTAGTACGTTCTGAAGATCTGATGCACAGCATGATGGTTATGGTTAACTACTGTATTACATACTTAAAAGTTGCTGATAGGCTCGATCATAATTGTTCTCACCACAACAAAAAAAGAAAGATAAAAATGTGATGTGATGGCGATGTTAGCTAATCCTGTCGTGGTACTCCTATTGCAATATGTAAATAAATGTATCAGATCAACATGTTGGACACTTTAAACTTACACAATGTTATCAGACGATTGTATCTCAATAAAAAAGAAGAATGCCAGCTCACAAGTGTTTGGTAAATTATGAAAAGCCACCATATTGCCACCTCAGTGTTACAACTAATGCAAGCAAGGATTATTTAATCAGAGGTTCTCAAACGTCAGTGTGCATCAGAATCACCTAACAGCCTATTAGTACACAGAGTTTAGAAGGCCTGGGGGTGGGGGCCAAGAATTTGCTTCTCCATCACCTTCCCATATGATGTTGAACCAGGATCATACTTAGAACTGTATGGGGTGAGGGGCTGTTGAGGAGCAGGCTGTTCACACAAAGGTTATTTTAAAATAAACATTTAAAAGGAAAAGAAAATGCCCAAAGTGATTCACCATGGTAGAAATTACCAATTCCTTTTACTAAGTTCAGATACTGTTCGTATTGTTTTCTGATCCTGAAATCTTGGCATCAGAAGAGGGCAGACCTTCCCCGAAATGCCAGGCAGGGTCACAGCTAAGCTTTAAAAGCACTTTAAGACCCAGGGTTCTACTTTTGTTTCTACTATTAACAGACTTGCCTGACCCTGAGCAAGTACTTGACTATTCTTTAGGCTTTATCTCTTATAAAATTAGGACAAACTCAATGTTTTCCATGAACCTGATGACAAAACCTGAAGAAATTAGGCTAGAAAAAAAATGACCACATCCTGCAGTTCTGAAATGAGAAAATGGCGATACGAAGACGCCATCTCTAGTGAAAATTACTTTTATAACATTGCATCAGGAATTTTTTTTCTTAGAAAGATGCTTGTCTTAGCATTTTAGCAATATAGATTTTAAAGGAATGTAAAAGAAATGTTTTAAGACAAGTTTTAAAAAATCAATGTTGCTGCAGACACTGCTACACCTGATCTCAGCCAAACGGCGAGAAGCGATGCCACTGTGCTTCATATAGGGAGCTAGGAACCACTTCACTCTGTGGAAATAAATTAACCCGGTTCTCTTAAATGGAGTGTTTCTTTCTCACTAGGTGTAAAATCATAAACCACACTTACAAAATTTTGTGCAATAATGAGGTAGACTAAGGGAGAACTTATCAGAAAATGTGTTTCTTTGTACTACCTGTAAAAGGCAGCCAGTTTATACTGGATGCAGTTTAGATAGGTCCCAGACTTATCGCTTTTGCAGATTCTTTATTCCAGTCTTGAGGCCATTTGAGGTTGGAGTTACAATGGTCAAATGAGCATATCTTAAAGGGTACCTCAGAGACCACTTCTCCAGCCCTTGCCTTTAGATGTGAATTTCATCAACAAAGGTGCAGGAGAGGACAGGTCATCTTGATGAGCATGCAGTGGCAAAAGGTGGCTCCCCCAAAGAAAGCTTTCATTGGGAGTAGGGGAAAGAAGACTGGACAGGCAAAAGGAAGATTAAACATCAGGGTTTGCTTTAGTGAAATTAGAATCTCCAAGGAATTAGGAGGTTGGAGTAAGAAAGTGAGAGGCTTAAGAAGTGAGACTTGACTAAGGAATAGGAACACAGATCGTAGAGGTAGCCCGGTGGGCACAATGGGTGGAGTGAAGCTCCGGGTATCTTGAAAATTGAGCCTGTCTGTCAAGTGGAGGAGAAGAAGATGACCTAGAGAAACCAAGCTTGCCTTCATTTCTTTATGTTGCAAGTGAATTGTAATACCACTTTCAGCAAAGCTGATCAGGCTGAAATCATGCAGTTCTGGGCTGAACATTGTCATATATTTTTACCCCATGCCTCAGGCAATGCTGCCTTCCCTCCTCATACTTCACTCCCTTCTTCTCCAGCCACAGACGCTTTTGTCACTGTCTGTCACAGCAATGGGTTATAGAACTAGGAAAGGAGAGCAAAGCCAAGCCCTAAAAGGCTGTGCCCCACTCCTCTTGATCTGCAGGGTCCCGCTCCTGAGCTGTAATCTCCAAGGGGCTCTGGAGTGTCCAGACTCTGGTTGGGATACTGTCTTTAGAGGAAAAGCCCAAGTCAGACATGCCAGATTGCTAGCCCGGCGGGTGAGTTTGTCCGGCCTCCGGTTCGCCTGCATTCCATAATAATTATACACAACAGAAACACATAATTAAAGACATGTCACAGTGCACCTATTTATCTGGTTTTAAAAAATGTCCTAATATTTCAAAATTTAAAAAATTGCAGAACATTGCCCTTTCCTTCTCCTGATGGTGTTATATCATGCTCAATGTACTTGTTATAGGTGTCATATTTGTAACACTCAGTGCTGGCTGCGTTTTTTAGAGTGCAGAGGGTGACCACTATAGAATGGTACATACATGGATCACAAACAGAGAACTGTGTTTCTGGTTTCACACATTCAGGCCAAGCATCCCTTTTTCTAGTACTACATTTTAAAGGTAGGAGCTGAATAGCACCTAATGATTCTATGTACCTCCTTAAAACAAAATGCTAAAGAACAACACTGGGATTGAGCAAGGGGACCTCTCCGAGTCACAGCCTGCCATCAGCTGCAGCTGGACCTCACAGTAACCTTACACACTGCTGTCCTTCAAAAGATCAAAGAACAAAGCTGTTGGAAGGTTCCTCTTTTGAACGGCCTCATTTTTCAAAGAGATGAATCTGAAGTAGCGGCGTGCAGACCATCCTTGGTTTGAGGAGCCACTGGGTGGAAGGAAGCAAGCACTGACCTTGGAGTTAGCTTTGCACTGAGTGCTGTAGAGCAGAGTATTTGAACTAGCTGAGCCTCAGTTTCCTCCTCAAGAAAGTGAGAATACTAACACCCGTTTCACAAGCTAAAATATGAGTAAGGTACCTGGGATATTGGGAATGTTCAAAATATGTGAGATCCCTTTGTCCACAGCCAAGCCAGTTCTTGGACAGTGGCAGCAGGGGAGGACAGAACATGGTCTGCCCAATGAAGGAGAAGGTGATGGCAGGATGAGGAAGCTCCAGGTTGATGGTTTTGATTTTCTTCATAAAGTAGAAGTCAAGGTCAGGAGCAAAAGGGAGGTGGAAGTGAGTGGGAGAGATAAGATGTAAGAGAAGAGGAAAAGGTGTAAATTAGGTATTTTGGAGATTGATAAGTAGAATTTACTAGGATTCAGGAGCCTTCTGAAGGATATTGAGTGCCCTTTTGAGGCTGTGATCATGAAATTAAGGTGATACCAAGCTATGCAACTATATGGTTCTCTAGCAAGTCTCACGTACACCTGGGCAGGCACAGAACGAGCGGGTGGATGGGATTAACCAAGGCTGAGTTTTTGCAAGGAGAGTGAGGTAAAGGGAGAAGGGCAAGGAAATGGAAATGGAAAGTCTTTTCAAGGTCATAGTCGTACTCACGAAATTTAAGCTAAATAAGGAGAGAAGAAAAGACAGTAGGAGGCTGCCCTGAAAGTAGCAGGGAGCAGTTTGGCCATCGATTCCACCTCCAGAATGGATTACGTTACCTTCTACCTTAGAAGACAGAAGCGGTTAAGACCAGTTTTGTTTTAAAATAATAATTATTAATCTCCATTACACTAGCAAACTAAATCTAGACATTCATTAACCGAATAATACAACTTGAGCAAGGACAGTTCATTCTACCAATACACAAGTACTTACATATTATATCAAATGATGAAAGATGAAAAACCAAACGATCATATCCTCAGATATAGCACCAGTTATCCATCACTGCGTAACCACCCCACAGCTCTGTGGCATAAAGCAACCATTTTATTATACTCATGAATTCTAAAGGTCAGAAATCAGGCAGAGCACAGCAGGGGCCATTTATCTCTGCACCACAATGTCCAGAGCCTCACTGGGTTGTCTCCAGGCTGAGGCGGCTTGATGACTGAGAGACAGCATCGCCTGGAGGTGTCCTTGCTTCCTTGTTTGGCACTTGAGGTTAGCTGTTGGCTGGGACCCCAGGTGGGCTGTCGGTGGGAAATGTAGACATAGCTTCTGAATGTGCAGGAGAGAGCACCTGCAGAGAGAGCACCTCAGATGGGTTAATCTGACTTTTCTCATAGTATGGTTGATGGATTCCAAGAGCAGAATGTGGGAGTGCATGGCATTTTAACGATCCAGGCTTGGGAGTAACGTAGTATCACTTCTGCTGTGCTCTGTTTGTCCAGGCAGTCGCAGAGATTACCCTGGTTCAAGGAGAGGGGATATAAACTCCAGGACTCCATGGAAAAGGGGCCAAGCATGTGGGATGAGGAAGAATGTTGTGGCATCTTAAAAAGTATAATCTGCTACAGATAGTGAAAAAATGCTCAAAAACATTCAGCAGCCCGTTCCTTTTTAAAGCTCTTAGATCAAAGGAAATAAGAGGATGGGTATGTACCTAAAACAGTTAAAGGCAAGGTCTCAAAGACCTATTTGTATTCCCATGTATGTAGTAGCATTACACACAATAAATAGCCAAGAAGTAGAAGGAACCCAAGTGTCACTGACAGATGAATAAACCAAATGTGCCATATACATACCAGGCAATATTATTCAGCTTGAAATTCTGACATATGCTACAACATGGATGAAACTTGGGGACATTATTCTAAGTAAAACAAGTCAGTCACTAAAAGACAAATACTGTGTAATTCCATTTATATGACTTATCGAGAAAAGTCAAATTATAGAAACAGAAAGTAGAATGGTGGTTACCAGGGGCTGCGGGTAGGGGAGAAACGGGAAGTAATTGTTTAATGGGTACAGAATTTTAGCAAAATGAAAAGGGTTTTGGAAATTGGTTGCACAATAATGTGAATATACTTACTCTACTGACCTTGCCCACTTAAAAGTGGTAAATGTAAATTTCATGTGTATTCTATCACAATTATTTTTTTAGAAATAGGAGGAAATTTTCTAGATATGCTAACTAATACCATGGTCGATATTGCTGCTTATGGGCATGCTCTAGAATGGAGGCACAGAGGGAAACTAAAAAACTGTTTCTCAGGCTCTTTCGTGGCCAGGGCTCAGGATGGGTCTGGGTGCCACCGAACAGAAACACTCCTGCGGCTTTGATCTGGAACGGAGGGATCGGCGGGGAAAGGCAGCGAGCAGAGCATCTGCTGCGCCGGGCAGACTGCGCACAGGTGGTAGGAATCTGCAGCCAGGCACTGTAGCGGCAGCCTGTGAATGCGGCAGATGACTTCTCCACTCAGCAGCTTTCAACAGCAGTGCTGGCAGCATCCCCAAACGTGGTCAAGGCAGAGTGATTACGGGGTCCAGCAATCGCCTAGGTCTCACTCCTCCCGCCTCAATGAAAAGGTTTGGAGGCAAAAACCATCATGCTTTGCCTGGAGCTTATAAACACAGAGAATCAAAGACATCATTTTAAAAAGAAAACGATTGGAACTATCGAAAGAGTTAAGTAAGACAACCATACGTTAAAAAATGTTTTTTCTTTAACCGAACAATAATTAAGTAGAAATGTAATTTTTAAATTCCCATTCCTAACCACAAAAATTTAACAAGAACCAGGAATAAACTTACGAGAAATGTGCAGGACCTATTTGGCATGCAGATTCTGTTCCAATCCTTTTTCTCCCCCTCTGTTTCACCTTCAGAATATGTTCCACATCCTCCTAACTAAAATGAATAAACAACTAAAACGGATATGATAACAAAATACTTTGTGAGTCCATGGCCAGTGTGGCTCAGTGGTTGGTCCCATAACCAAAAGGTTGCGGGTTCCATTCCTGGTCCCGGTGCAGTCCTGGGTTGTGGGTTCATCCCGAGTCTGGGTGCAGCGCGGTTAAATCCCAGTCAGAACGTGTGCATTCCCAGGTGCTGGTGCGTTATCTCGGTCTGGGTGCGATGGAGGCACCCGATCAATTCTTCTCTCCCACCAATGTTTCTCTCTCTCCCTTCCACTCTCTCTCTCTACAAAAAAGCAAATGAAAATGTCCTCGGGTAAGGATAAAAAAAATACTTCACGAGAACTGTTCCCACTGAAGTCTCAGTAGTAAGAAAACCTATTTTTGTCCGATCAGCTGAGCAAATTAAAATTCAGTTCTTCTTTAGCGGTTGCTGTTGTTTTTCATGCTAAGGTTTTGTTGTTTTTGTTTTAATTCCTATGTTAGAGTTAAGAAAACAAAAAAAAAAAACAAAAAAGAAAAGAAAACAAAAACTGTACACCCATAAATCAAAGCGAACTTTTACATATTTAGACAAAGGAGGTTAAGAGCAAAACAATTCCAAACCAGCAATGCTCTGCCTCAGGGAGAGAAACTTTTAATGTAGTCCGTATGAAACTGTGTTCCTGGCACTCTCTTCATAAATCGTGCATGTATAAGTAATTTTCAGAGATTTAGGGAAATGAACTGTTGCACAAGGGATAATGGGATGTTACTTTTTTGTATTTGTTTTCTTTCTCTTTCCTTTTTAGTTTTTTATTGATTGTGTTTAGAGAGAAAAAGAGGGGGAGGAGGACAGACAGACATCAATTTTTTGTTCCGCTTATTTATGCATTCATTGGTTGGTTCTTGTATGTGCTCTGACCAGAGATCAAACCCACAACCCTGGTGTATAGGGATGATGCTCTAACCAACTGAGCTACCCAGCCAGAGACTCTCTTTCTTTTGTTTAAAGCTGCTGGTAGTTTACTGACTGCACCCCCCACCCCCAACCAAAAGAAGGAGGAAGAGGAGGAGGAGGAGGATTGAGAGTGGAAAAAGGCAGAGGGCGAGAAGGAAAGGGAGAAGAAGACATTGTCTCTGTCAGAAGGAGTAAAAGAATAGGTCTGATGAAGTTTGGATGCTTTAGCTGTATTTATCATAAGTGAACTCTGTTTAAGGAACATCATCAAAATTAGGGTAAACTGCAAGTTCTTACAGAGATTCAGAGCTATATCGATATCTGTACACATTATGAGAAAGGAATCAGTTCAGAAAATTATGGATGTTTCTATAATCGATGAATTCGAAGGTTTTATAGGGAAGCCTCATGATTTAAAAATATCAATATTCATTTACAAATATATCAGTTGGGTCCCCCGGGAAGCAGAATCTGAAATGAAGTTAAGAGTGCAAAAGGCTTGTTGAGTGGTAACATCTGGGAGGGGAAAGGAGGAAGCAGGGCTGGGCAGAGGAGCCACCAGACCGCATAGCAGATTTGCCAGTGACTCAGCCATCTCAATGGGGAGCTCCAGATCAAAGATCGCCTGTTAGAGGTGTCCTGCATTGGGTGGAAATGGCCAATTTTTCATTCCACCATCTTGCTGCAGCATTGATTAGGGCCACCTTAAAAACAGTAGGACTCTTGGCTGAAAAACTGAAGGAGACTTGAAAGGAGTTAGCAGTTGGAGGCTATCAGTGAATAGTACAGTCCTCAGTTAGGCAACAAGCCCTTTCCTGAGAGGGCATCTGAGCTCCACAGCATCTCCATGTCTGCTGCGATGAGTTAGCATCGATGTGCAAAACAAATCGTGCGCTCCTTCCTTACAATTTCTTATTTTTTAAAATGATAAGGATGTAGCTCTGACTGATGTGGCTCAGGGGGTTGGGCGTCCTCCTGCAAACTGATCGATGTATCTCTTGCATGTCAATGTTTCTCTCCCTCTCTCCCCCTCCCTTCTCCCTCTCTAAAAATAAATAAATAAAATCTTAAAACAAAAAAAATGATAAGGATGTAAAACCTATAAATAATGTGAGTTTTCCACAGATGGCAACTGACCAGTTGGCCTGACCGGCTCCATCATTTGTTGTACGTACGTGGAAGAGAACAGGTACTTTGTAGGTCATGTGTTTATCTAGTAAAATCTGGAGTGACTCCACTAGTCTGGAAGATCGTATGAGCTCTCAGTGGGGTAACAGCCCTGATATCTGAAGAATTTTTTTCAGGTACACATTTTGTAGTAAAATTTAGTTGACATACAATATTACACTAGTTTCAGGTACACAATGTAATAATTCAACATTTATATGTATATCTTACAAAGTGATCGCTGTGACAAATCTAGTAACTATCTGTCACTATGCGAAGTTGTTACATTATTTACTACATTTCCTATGCTGTACATTACATCTGCCTTAATTTTTTATTTTTAAATACATTTTATTGATTATGCTATTACAGTTGTCCCATTTTTCCCCCTGTACTCCCCTCTGCCTTGCACCCCTCCTCCCACCTGCATTTCCCACCCCCCTTAGTTCACATCCATGGGTCATATATATAAGTTCTTTGGCTTCTCCATTTTCCATACTATTCTTCACCTCCCCCATCTGTTTTGTATGTACCATTTATGCTACTTATTCCCTGTACCTTTCCCCCATGTCCCCCTCCTCCTCTCCACTGATAACCTCCATGTGATCTCCATTTCTGTGATTCTATTACTGTTCTAGTTGTTTGCTTAGTTTGTTTTTGTTTTTGTTTTTTTTAGGTTTGGTTATTGGTACTTGTGAGTTTTTTAGACATTTTACTGTTCATATTTTTGACCTTCTTCTTTTTCTTAGATAAGTCCCTTGAACATTTCATGTAATAAGGGGTTGATGATGATGAACTCCTTTAACTTGACCTTATCTGGGAGGTACTTTATCTGCCCTTCCATTCTAAACGATAGCTTTGCTGGATAGAGTAATCTTGAATGTAGGTCTTCATCTTTCACAACTTGGAATACTTCTTTCCAGCCCCTTCTTGTCTGCAAGGCTTCTTTTGAGAAATCAGCTGAGAGTCTTATGGGAACTCCTTTGTAGGTAACTCTCTCCTTTTCTCTTGCTGCTTTTAAGATTCTCTCCTTATTTTTCATCTTGGGTAATGGAATTATGATGTGCCTTGGTGTGTGTTGCCTTGGGGCCAACTTCTTTGGGACTCTCTGAGCTTCTCAGAGTCTATTTTTTTTTTTTTTTTTGCCAGTTTGGGGAAGTTCTCCTTCATTATGTTTTCACATAAGTTTTCAATTTCTTGCTCTTCCTCTTCTCTTTCTGGCACCCATATGATTTGGATGTTGGAATATTTAAAGTTGTCCTGGAGGTTCCTAAGCCTCTCCTCATTTTTTTTGAATTCCTGTTTCTTCATTCTTTTCTTTCCTTTTTTAAAATATATTTTATTGATTATGCTATTACAGTTGTCCCCTTTCTCTTCTCCCCCATCATTCCCCTCCACCCTGCACACCCCCTCCCACCCACATTCCCCCCTTCAATTCATGTCCATGTGTCATAAGTTCTTTAGCTTCTACATTTCCCACACTATTCTTGCCCTCCCCCTGTCTATTTTCTACCCACCGTCTCTGCTACTTATTCTCTGTACCTTTCCCCCCTCTCTCCTCCTCCAACTCCCCTGTTGCTAACCCTCCATGTGATCTCCATTTCTGTGGTTCTGTTCCTGTTCTAGCTGTTTGCTTAGTTTGCTTTTGTTTTTGTTTTAGGTGTGCTTGTTAATAATTGTTAGTTTGCTGTCATTTTATTATACATGTTTCTTATCTTCTTTTTCTTAGATAAGTCCCTTTAACATTTCATATAATAAGGGCTTGGTGATGATGAACTCCTTGAACTTGACCTTATCTGAGAAGCACTTTATCTGCCATTCCATTAAAAATATGGAACGCTTCACGAATCTGCGTGTCATCCTTGCACAGGGGCCACGCTAATCTCTGTATCGTTCCAATTTTAGTGTATGTGTTGCTGAAGCGAGCACTCTTCATTGTTTTCTGATCGAACGTTTATTTCTTCCTTCTGCTCCAAACTGTTGATCTGAGTCCCAGTTTCCTTCCTGCCACTGTTGGTTCCCTGTACATTTTCCTTTATCTCATTTTTCAGAACCTTCACTTTTCCCTCTATTTTGTGACCATGCTCAACCATTTCTGTGAGCATCCTGATTACCAGTGTTTTGAACTCTGCATCTGATAGATTGGCTATTTCTTCATCACTTAGTTATATTTTTTTCTGGAGCTTTGATCTGTTCTTTCATTTGGGCCATTTTTTTTTCTTTTTTCTTTTTGTCTCAGCACCCTGTTACGTAGTAAGGGGTGGAGAATTAGGTGTTTGTCCCGGCAGGACAACGCGCCTAGCTGCTTTGTGGTGCTGTATGTGGGGGAGGCAGTCAAGTGGGAACAAATGCTGCTCGATTGGCTCTGGGTGGCTTTCAGTCACTTCCTCTGCCACCCACAATCAAATTGGGTCTTTCTGGTGCTGATTCCCAGGTGGGCTGGTTTTTGTACATTCTAGGACTCTGTGCGTCTCTCCAAGACATTTCCTGTGAGGCTGGGAGTTTCTCCCACTGCCGCAAGTTCCACATGTGTTTTTAATCAGTGGTTTGAGGCCTCATTTCCCTGCACTGAAATCCTGGGTCATGCAGTTTGTCTTGCTCCCTAGTCGTTCCTCCTGGTTTAGCTGCACACGAATGTGGGACTGCCCCAGTTCTCCAGCCGCTACTTTGCTGCAAGTCCTCTCTGCCTGGCTGCTCATCTCCGCCCCTCCTACAGGTCTGAATGAGTGTTTCTTCTTTAACTCCTTAGTTGTCAGATTTCCATAGAGTTTGATTTCTGGCAGTTGAGGTTGGTTTTTGTTTTTAAGTTTGTTGTTGTCCTTTTGGTTGTGCAAGGAGGCATAGTGTGTCTACCTACACCTCCATCTTGGCCGGAAGTCTGATATCTGAAGAATTGATAGCAGATATATTGTGGAATAAATTTGTCTGTTGTGATTAAGCTCTATGCTTTACAGAATGAACATGGAATAACAGTAGTATAAAAAAGATCACTAGTTTTATATAGTTCAGAAGATATTACCACTTCAAGGCACGAGGTATATCTTCAGAAGAACTCAAAATACCATTTTAGAGTCCTTATAGATACTAATATAATATAAATAATAATAGAAATTGTCAGTGTCAGGTAAATAAAATTTTCTCCTTTGGCTTATTATTACTATATCGCTCCAAAAGAGTACCCTGAAATATATTATGAACACTAAGTAATTAGCTTTCTAGTTTGTCAATAATTATTAAAATTGTGAATGTACTTTGCCTTTGATCCAAGAATCCTCTTGAGGGAATTTATCCTCAGACATACTTGAATACAAGCAAAATCATTTCACTCATTGCAGCACTATTTGTAATTAGAGATTAGGGAAAAAAATGTCCTTCAAAAGAAAACTGGTAAATTATGGTACATCCATGTAATAGAATTCTATGTAACTATAAAAATATGACTGTGAGTGGGATATGAAGTTTCTTTTTGGGGTAATGAAAATATTCCAAAAATGATTGCGATCATTGCACAACTCTGAATACACTCAAAACCATTGATTTGAACAATTTAAATGGATTAATTGTACAGTATGTGAATTTTATCTTAATAAGCTGTTTTTTAAGATAACATGTATTTGTACACGTTACTAATTAATTACAAAGGGTAAAAATAACTTTACATTGTAGAAACTTGGAAGACTTCACCTTAAACAAGTAATCAAAGTTAGTGTCACTAATGATGGGACAAACCATCACTGTGTCCCCCCCGATATATTCTCTGAAGGACGTAGCACTTTATACACTGTTTCTGTGAAAATGCCAAGATTTTTTTTTTTTAAGAAAAACCTGAATCTTATCATGGGAGAACTTTAGACAAACCCAAATTGAGGGACATTATGAAACAGAATGGCCTGTCATTTTAAGAAATGTCAACAGCATGAAAGACAAAGATAGGCCAAGGAACTGTTTTAGATTAAAGGAGACTACACAGACATGAGAATTAAACACAGTATGTGATCCTGCTTTGGATTCTACACCAGGAAAAACAATCTGTATAAAGAACATTGTTGAGATATTTGGTGAAATTTGAATGAGGTCTGTAGATTATATTAGAGTACCATACCAATGGTAGCTTTCTGAACTTAATAATGTTACTATGGCTATGTAAGTGAAAGCCTTTATTCTTAGGAAATGCACACTGATTCACTGAAATGTTTGGGGTGAAGGGGGGTGATATATGTGAGTTGCTCTCAAGTAATTCTAAAGAAACATACACAAACATGGATGTACACATGTATATAGAGACAAGGACAGAGACAGAGGGGAAATGATATAGCAAATGTGGCAAAATGTTAAAAATTGGTGAGTCTCCATGAAAGGTGTATGGGAATCTTTGTATGCTTTTGAAACTTTTCTGTTAAACATTATAATTGTGTTTACATTTAGAAACTCTGGAGGAATATATTTTTTAAAGTAATAAAAGTTGTTACATTAGGGCCATGATTTTCAATCTTTTTCATCTCATGGTACACATGAACAAATTGCTAAAATTTTGCAGCACACCAAAATATATATTGCATTTTTTGCCATTCTGACAAAAAATAGGTATAATTTTTGATTTGGTTACACTGGATAGCTATTGATGTATTGGTTGTTGTCATTTCTTTTTTTATTTGGTGATCTAAGGGAAAAGGTGAGTGCTTTTGAATAAATAGTCAGATATTGCATGTTTTAAAAATTCTTGTGTTATACTGGATGAAAATCACTGCATTAGGGAATAGGGTATGAATACTAATGCTGGCGGGAAGAGTAAAAACACATTTTTGAGTCATGCGAATATATTATTTATTGGAAAATTTAAATGCCAAATTCTTTTTTAAGTTAACCTTTGAGTATCTTTGAATTACATATTATAGTTCCTCATATTCAGATATTAAATTCCTTATACAGTAGGTGCTTGACTGGTGAGGTTACTTCCTCTGGACACAAATTATACAAGTTGGTATAATAAATATTAAGTAATTTGTTTAAGGGAAAACAAAGAGCAATAAGGGGCTTGAGCTGGCTAAACTGAGTTGCTTCTCTAACTCTCTGTGACTGAGACTGAGAAGCTTTGGACACTTTAGCCTTTAGATGCTGGAGAGAAGAAGTGAAAAGAGAAACTGGCAGTCAGTACAGATGCTTCATACGGTTTGTCTACTTGTGTTGCTTCTAGCCTCTTCCAACTCTAGCCTATCATTAAGAGCAGATGGATTCTTAAGTTCATTTCTGAGACTGTCAAGTATGGTACAGAATTGTCTATGAATTCACTTTGTTCTATGTGGGGGAGCTCTCCCAGCTGCCGCAGATGAGAATAAATCTACCAAGACATGATCTGCTTGGGGAGAAAAGGCTGACCAATCTCTCAGAAGAGAAGGGCCTCAAGCCCCTCTCTCAATGGACTTTTACTGAGTTTAGCTTGCATAGGGATGCATATCAATGAAAGGAGGTATGGTTTACAGATAACATTTCTGGGATCCGGGAGGGTCCTTTTGAGGCAGAGTCTGGTAGACAGGGTGACGCCAGTTGCCCAGAAAACCTGGGAAAACAAACTCATTTTGTGCTTGGACCCTTGACATTTAAATTGAGGACATTCTTAGCAAAGCAGGTTTCACAAGATTATATGCATTCTTTCCAGGTCTGATTGCTCCTGGGAACTGCCTGTTCCAGTACAAGGCTGCATCCCCCTCAGGCACTGTAACAGGCCGGAATCAGGTGGGGGAAGCAAGGCAGCCAAGAGATTAGGACACTTTTTACAGATAGAATGAAGACTCAGACTATGACAAAGCCAAGGAGTGAGGGTCTTTTGTCCCTCCTCCACAGTCCCCCAAGTCCTTCCCTGATCTTGAGTTTCCTCAAAGCCTGGCAGTGGCTTCTCCCAGAATGAGAGGTTCTAGGGAGAAAGACACTAAAGTCATAATGTCCTTTAAAAGTTAGCCTCAGAAACCACATGTATAATTTCTGCAAAACCCTATTTTTTGGAGTGACGATTGAAAAAGATTGTTTATTCACTGTGGGAGTAGTATCTGTGCTGGGACAGGAACACCAGGAGATAAAGCTCACTGTGCCATCTTGAAGACTGGGTATCACCATAAATACCACACAACTCAATTCTGTTTGGTTTTTTGCTCTTTATATAATGAATTATTCAGTGGCTAGTTTCTATGTCCTGCTCAATATTCTTTCCCACCCCCCACCCTTTGGAAGTTCTCAAGGCACATTTCCATATTGCCAGTGTTATTTTTTAAAAGATTCATTTATACTGAGGTGTCTTAGTTCATTTGGACAGTCATAACAAAATACTATAGACTGGGTGGTCTATAAACAACAGAAATTTATTTATCGCAGTTCTTGAACTTGGTAAAATCCAAGATCGAGATACCAGCAGATTCTGCATCTGCTTCTTGGTTCACAGATAATTGTCTTCTCCCTTGTCTTCACGTGGTGGAAGGTTTTAAAGATTTTATTTATTTTCAGAGAGAGGAGGAGAGAGAGAAACATCAATTGGTTGCCTTTAGCCCACACCTAACTGGGAACTTGGCCCACAACCCAGGCATGTGCCCTGCCTGGGGTCTAACCAGTAACCTTGTGGTTCTCAGGCCCACGCTCAATCCACTGAGCCGCACCAGCCAGGGTGAGGGATCTCTTTTCTATTGGCACTAAACCCATTCATGAGGATTCCACCTCATGACCGAATCACTTCCCCAAACCCCACCTCTGAATGCTAACGCATTGGAGGTTACGATTCAACATATGAATGGGGGGGATATAAACATTCAGTCTATTGAAATATAGATGGCTGTAATTCATTGTTGATGCTCTATATTTTCTCACAATTTATGTGCCCACCCATTCTATTCTTTATGCTATTACAAACAATGTAGTGAGGAGTTTTCTCTGGTATATGTACGCCACAGGAACGTAGCTATGCTAGTTTATACAGGACAGGTCCATGTTCATCTTTTAAAGTAAAAAAATCATTATTTAAATTGGCTGTACTCATTTATTTTCCCATAGCAGTGGATGAGAATTTCAATTGCTTTACATCATTGCCAAAGCTTAGTATTGTTCAACTTCTAAATTTTTGCCAATTCAATGGGTATGGAATAGTATTTCAATGTAGTTTTAAGTTGTATGTCCTTAATTACTAATGAGGTGAACAGGTAACCATCGTTATGACCTCTAAGATAAACTACCTAGTAATTTTCTTTTTAAAATTTTACTTATTTATTTTTAGAGAGAGGGGAAGGGAGGAAGAGATGGAGAGAAACATCATCGCCTCTGTAGGCCACCAACTAGAGACCTGGCCCTTAACCCTGGCAGGCGCCCTGACTAGGAATCGAACCAGTGACCTTTGGTTCGCAGGCTGAGGCTCAATCCACTGAGCCACACCAGCCAGGGCCTGGACAGTAATTCTTGATTATATGGGTTGATGGCTGATACTACTGTTTTTACGCCTATTAGGCTCTGAAGTTTATGGGATAGGAATCGTAAATAGGAGCTGAGAAAGACTTCACAGAGAATGTGGCATTTGAGCTGGGAAGACAGCATGGACAATACTTCCACAGTGAGCGTGTATATGGGGGGTGGAGTGAAGCTGTAATGGGTGGGAAATGAAGAAAAAAACTTGTTATGGGCATTCCAGGCAGACAAAACTGCATAGGAAGGAAAGAGAGACAGTAGTTCATTCTGAGTGCGAGATATAGCTGGAAAGATAAGTAAGTAGTGGCCGGATTGTGCAAGGCCATGAATACCAAGCCAGGGACTTTGGACCTCATCCTGGAATAGCAGTGGAGGCTCTTGAACAGGATCTGAAGTTTGCTCCGGGAAGATAATTGTGGCTGCAGCCAGGCAGGCAACCCTACGGCTGCGTGCGACTGCAGAGGGTACTGCACTCCCACCTGCGGGGGACTCGCCGCCTGGCAAAACGCCTTCCCCGCCCCCTCCCTGCTGTTGGGGTTCTGACACGACACGCTCGGAACTCGTCTAGCCCTCCTGGACACGCCCCCCCTCGGGCCTCCTCTACGCCGCCTGGGCCCGCGCCGCGCGCGCGCGTCACGTCCGCTGTGGCTCGAGGCTGGTTAGAGCTGAGCAGGGGCGCGAACCGAAACTGCGCCTGCGTAGCATCGGCGGTTAATGCCCAGGGCCCTGTGGGGCTTTCGGGTCTCTATCAGCACATTTCTGAGTCTCTTGCAGCACACTCATAGGTGTTTTGATTTGTCCCATGAGATATAGGCAAACGGCGCAGAGGGGCTCGATGCCTCCCTGACCCTAAGGTCGAGCCCGAGCCCGGTAACACTCACTCCCCTTAGGCTTCTCAGCTAAGAAGCGTCCAGTCTCTGCAACATCCCTTCAGGTTCTTGCTCTCCGCCTGCAGCCAAAACATCCCCACTAGTGGAAACCTGTCCCAGCCACTAAGCATGCCCAGCCCAGGCTGTAATTCTAGGGCATCTTTACCTCTGCAGTCACATCAGAGCCTCAAGTTGAAGGGAACCTTGTAGGTCAAGTCCAACCTAACCTTCCCCGACATCCCGAGTGAATGTACTTTTTTTGCACACCTCCAAAGATTGTTCATTTCCTGGGACAACTCTATTAGGTAGTCTTCCTAGAAGTTTCCTACGTTCAGCTTTCATCCCTTCAGAATTATTTATTGAGCACCTACCCTGACTCATGCAGTGGAGGTTCTGGGGATACAATGATGAACTAGAGTGAACACAAAAGATCGCTGATCTCTTTGAGTTTGTATTCTACTTGGGATAGACCCATAACTAAAAATAATGACAGACCATGATTTATGCTATCAAGGGAATAAGCCAATGTTTACGGTGGAAACCTGTAAGTGGGAATGACTTAGAGTTATCAGAGAAGGCCTCTTGGAGGTGGTGACCTGTATAACCAGCCAAGTGAACCATTAGGAGCAGAATGAGTTCCAGGCTGGGGTAAGAGCAAAGCCCTTCAGGCAGAAATGAAGTTGGTGTTTGCTAGGAACAGAAAACCAGTGTGATGAGTGTGGTGAGCCAAGGACAAGAACAGCGAAAAAAGATCAAGAATACAAACAGGAGCCAAATACAGACTTTGTGGGCCATGGTAAGAAGTTTGAAAAAAAATAATGGGAAAGCGAGGAGTGATTTGAGGCAGAAGCTTGATCTTACTTCAATTGTTTAGAACCACACAAACATCATATGGTTTTTCCTTATCAGTCCTTTATATATTTGAAGATGGCTGACATGTTTTCCTCTGAGACCCCTTCTCCTGCCCCTAACTCCTCTCTAAACTATGGCTGCACAGAGGATTTATGAATGACTCCCAAAATGTCATTCTGAACACTTTGAAAGTGTGCAGAATTTTAAATATAAATCATATGTGTACATTTTAAAAGGAAAGAACCTAAGACTTTTATGAGATTCTCAAAGAGGTCTTGTGGGGATGTAAAAGCACCATTTAAACGTTTCTCATCTCTCTGACCCTGGCTATTCTCTTCAATAGCAGGGTACAACATCAGCTTCAACTGAGGCTAGTTCTTCAAATTGTCTTCTCGTCTGTGAAATGAAAACGATGGGATTGCTATGAGGATTATATGAGATAATGCTCATGATGTGCTTAATGGTAAACCATAACAAGCAAGCCACACAGAGCCATCGTTATAAACAAACACCTGCATCCCTGGGGTGGAGGAACAATTTACAGTAATGCTCCTCTAGCAGTCCACAGACCCTCACTAAGTGCCTGTTCTGTGTAGAGCTCCTGGTGAAAAAGATCTGCATTCCAAGAGTTTGTTACTTTGTTGAAAGAGAATCTGTTAAACGAAATGTCCACGAGCGAAGGGTTATGGGATTTGGGAGCTGCAGATGAAGTCTTAATTTCCACTGGAGGTAAGTTATTGGAGCTCATATTTGAAGTGGGTTTGAAAGATGAAGTGGGTTTGATAGATGAGCATATTGAATTTTAAACGCACACATAAAATCAATGTTACACATACACATTCTATTCTTGATGATGTGCAAAGACCGATTGGAAACATTGCAATTACTTCTATTACTCCGCAAATACTAAGCTACCTATCTTTTGTCTCCAGTCTGTTTACTATGCACTGAATGCTCTGGGCAGTCCTTATCTTCATGTTCAGAGCAAAGTACACACATACACACCCCTTTCTGAAAAGACTCCAAGAGAGGGGTGGGATCCTTCGCGGCTCAAGCACACAAAGGGGGTCGCTTCACCCAAACCGCCCTCGCCCCCCTTCCACCCCGCAAGCCCCACGCAGCCCGCGGTTCAAGTTCTCCCAGCCCTTTCGCTCCTCCCCTGCAGCCTTGGGGGCGGGCCGCAGCCTCGCAGCGCAGCCTTGCCGCGCGCCCTCGCACACTCGCACACTCGCACACTCGCGGTTCCCTCCGCCTTCGCTGGGGAGCCGGAAAACGCGGAGCGAACTGGCCCAGCCCTGCGGCGCATGCTCAGGAGCGAGCAGGTTCAGTTCGCTAGTAGGAAGCTCCAGCGCTACACCGGCGTTGGCGGCGGCCGCGGCGGCACCCCGGGGCAGCCAGATTCCCCAGCAACGACCACGGGCCTCTCCCCTCCCTCCTAGACCC
This sequence comes from Glossophaga mutica, assembly GCA_039655065.1. Classification (NCBI taxonomy): domain Eukaryota; kingdom Metazoa; phylum Chordata; class Mammalia; order Chiroptera; family Phyllostomidae; genus Glossophaga; species Glossophaga mutica. The sequence goes on from CM077308.1 coordinate 146,341,481, forward strand.
CAGCACCAACTCCGCCCCGCTCGGGGTGGCTGGCACATCTCAGTCTCGGCTGTGCTGACCGTGCGCCGCGGCCGGAGCGCCCCTTACACGCCCTCCCCCAACTGCCGGCTCCCCCGCGGGGCCAGGCCGGGCCCGGAACGCAGTCCCGGCGGGCGGGCGACCGAGCAGGCGAGCGGCGGCCGCAGCGGAGGGCAGCTCGGGGCGGCGCCGGTGGCCGGGTAGGGGTGGGGGGCCCAGCCCCGGGGCGGTGGTGCGGGATGCCGCCGCCGCCTCCGGGCTGCGATCGCTCTCCGCGGCTAGTACCTGTGTCGGGTGAGTGGCCGGGCGCGGGCCTCGCCCCCCAGCTCCCTCTCCGGGGCTAGCCCAGCCGCGCAGCACCCCAAGGGGGCCGGGCCGTGTGGTGGGGCCGCGGCCCTGTTCAGCGCTGCGAGCTCACCCTCTCGCGGCTCTCCCGAGCCCGGCCGCCGCCGCCCCCTCCCGGGCCAGAGGTACCCAGGGGCACCATGCAGGCGCAGCAGCTGCCGTACGAGTTTTTCAGCGAGGAGAACGTGTCCAAGTGGCGGGGGCTGCTAGTGTCTGCGCTGAAAAAGGTGAGAACTCGCGGGACCCGCTTCCCCGCTGCAACCCGGGCGAGGGCACCGGGCCGGGGCTGGGGAGGCGGGGCGCGCGGGCTGTCTTTCTTCCCGGTCTTACAGCCTCCCAGAAAGGACAGCGCACACAGAGCGGTTCCCCCACACTCGCTGGCCCTTGGTGTTGACATTCACCCGGTGTGTGGGAAGGCCGCAGGAAGCCAGGGAGAGTTTGTCCGAATAATACAATCACTGACAGGTTAATGCCCTCCCCCTGATTCACAGACCAGAGTTGGAGGAGCCTTAGTTTTCAGTGGAGGTCAAAGCAGGCCACTTTTCCGCCTTCTTGGTCTTACCCCGAAGCTGCTGTCAGCCTCCGGTTTTAGGTGTCCAGTCTGTTCGTTTTAGTGGGCTCCAGAGTGCTCTGGCCATAATGCATGCTCTAAGTAATTGCAGGGCTCGCCTGCCAGCAGAAATATGGCCTGCTTTGCTCACCCTCTGTAATCACTCTTCGCTGCCCCGAATTCCCCCACTCCGATTAACAGGCGCGGGGCACATGCCGTTCTCTTCTTTCTAGAGTTTGAGAATCTTGGTATTATCATTCGGTTTGTGGGTTAGAAATTTTAACCTTTTGGTGTTTGTTCCAGTTTGCCACATTGTTATCTAAAGTTATAACACGATCTGTACTTTTTAAATGTTTTAGGAAATGTTGATACGTTTTAAAAGCTTCTAAAGCAACATTGTGACTTAAATATATTTAAACATCAGAAACTGGTCTGAATGAACGTTAAAAATAACCACACTATTTTTTGTTTGCCTTTTCCCTTTTCCATTGCTTTACTCTTTTGATCGTGTTTTTAAATCCCAATTTCTTGTTGCTCAACCAATGTTTCAAGTTTTCTGGTGAAAATATATTTTTACTCCTACTGAAAGTTGAGATTATGGGTGTACTTTTTATTCTAAACATTTACCATTTAAAAAATTGTGTCTTAAAAGGTGTCTGATATTTCTCAGAAGCCAGAAACTTTTACTTTCCCTTTTGCCCTGGTTTCCCTCTCCCCCTCTTGGTGCCTTACAGTGGAAACTGGTTGGTTGGTTAGCAAAATTTGCTCATGTATTTCAGGTACAAATTCATGACTTTTTCTCAGGTGTCTGGCTGTCTGAGTAGTCACAGACATCTCTGTGATATTGTTTTTCAAAGAAAACCAAAGAGATGCTATACGCCTTATATACTTTCTTCATTAGAAATGCCATCAGGCCCTCACTCCATTTACTTTTGCTTTACCTGTAAGTTTGGCATCTTCACTTGTAATAAAAGGTGACTGAAAGGTCTTAGCGATGCTAGACCTGATCGATATCTTGATTAAGGTACAGAGGAGACAGAAAAAATGTTGATATACAAAAGAACTCATAAAACATACCAATTTGGAGCTATTTTGTTGGGAAGCAAGGAATGCCTGTCGCAAGGGGACCACCAAGACCCCCTACCAGTTGAGGGGCCTAGGAAGCAGTGAAAGAGCGTTGGAGGAGTTGGCAGACCAAGTCTAACTCATCCACACGGGTGGCCGTTGCTGAAATCTGTCCACAGAAGAATTTTGTTTGGAGGGCACCGTGTTATTTTAATTTTAATGTAATTAGTTGCCAATGTTTAAAAATGTGACATATTACATAAAATCTGAATTTTGAGCTTTTCTTCAAGAACAGGGGGCTCTCTCCACATTGGGCCTGAATTTGAGCAGGGCAGTAAACTGCTAGAGCTGTCCTTTTTGGACATAGTGTGTAGTATTTCCAGTTTACCACAGTTCCCACCAGTTCTCTTTGCTTATTTACATAAACCAGCTTTGACTTTAAGCAGAGATACCCTTGGAGGACAGTAGAAGTGATGGGAAGAGGTGCAAGTGTTCACAATCTAGCTGATATGTAAGATTCTTCCAATTCTTACTTAAAATATCCACTAACAATAATTCTAAATCACCTAAGACAAGGTTGAAAATGTATTTCACATCTGGATCTGCTCTTGGTGGCTCAGAACCTGCATTTTCACCTGCCTGCTAGACATGTCCAATGGCTATCTCCATATCTTGAATTCTTTCTTTAGACTTACTGCATTGTTTGCAGATGGACCCAACTTGTGTTATCTTGCCTGGGCCTCTTTGGAAATGTTCTCTTCACCTGGACTGCCCTTTGCCTGGCCGGACATTGCTCATCCTTCTGGACTAATGCAACCTCATATCTTTTCTCAAATCTTCACTGCTGAGTTGGAAAGTCTTTATTTTCTGTTAGCACCCTAGCGTAGCACTTAACAATGAATTTTAGGTTTCTATATATTTGTCCCCCCGCCCCTGCTCCTCCCCAAGTAGATTGGAGGGTCCTTAAGAACAGTGATGACATTTTAACCCTAATTTTATCCTCCATCCATGCAGTGCCTGACACTTAATAAGCCCTTAAATTTGGATGAATGGATGAGTGTATACCCAAACTAAAGTCGTCACCTCCATCCCTTGCACCCACCATTAAAAAAAATCTTCTTCTTAATTAATAACTTTATTTCTGTATTTTATTTAAGTGGTTTAAAACTTTGGAGTTGTCTCTGAGTTCTTTCTTTGCATTACTGCCCACATCCAGATTCACTCCCCTTTGACATGTTCTTTTAATCTGTTCCCTCTTATTCAAAATGCTCTGAGTTCCCTTTCTCAGACTACTGGGACAGCCTCTTAACTGAGGCCACTGCCCCTCACCTCCCCTTTATCTATTTTTTAAATTTCAGAAGTTGTAATACACTTCTGAACATGTCACCCTTTTGTTCAGAACTACTGATGTCTTTTGAGGGCACAGGATGACGTGCACATTCTTTACCATGGAATTGATGGTGGTAGATGATATGGCTTTATCCTGCTTTTCTGGCTAGACTGTCTGTCATAATCTTTTATATTCTTTATGCTTCAGCCAGTCTGCACTACGGCTTTCCCTGAATATGCCCAGAATGTCTTGTCATATCCACTACTCTAAGTTCTATCTTATTTATTGCACAAATATATCATGATGCCTACCACAGACCAACTATTGCTCTCAGTGCTAAGGATAAAAAAGTAAATGGTATCATCCAGAAGTGACAAAGTTAGAACATGATGGGAAGTGGCAGAGGATGAGTGTGGAGAGGAAACTGGTTGACAGAGAATTTTTTGTCTGTTAGGCTAAGGAGTTTGAATTTAATCTTGAGGGGATAGAAGTCATTGAGGAATTTTAAATAGGGGAGTAACATCAGATTGAATTTTAGAAAATTCACTTTAATTCATTTTGACCATGGAATAGAAGGTGGATTGGAGAAGATGAGAGCCTAGGTGAGAAGAGTTAGAAGGCTAGTTTAGTAGTCCAGCTAAGAAATGATTTGCATTTGAACTAAGAGTGCATTTGAACTAGGATGGATGTGTGGGGATGAATTTTATTTGAGATGTTTAGAAGGCGGAATTGAGAGACTCACTGAGTGGTTGAGGGAAGTGGTAGGAGAGCAGAAAGAATCTTAAGCTTTTGATTTGAGTGCCTTTAGTTAGGATAGAAAAGGTAGGAGGAAATCCTGTTGTTGGGGTCAGGGCAGCAGTGTAGCAGGACGAGTTATGGACGTGTTGACTTAAGAGCCCTTTTGGGTTATCCAGGTGGACTTGTTGAACTGACAGTTGGTTGTTGGTATCTGGTGAAGCAGATTTGGGACTTCTAGGTAAAGCCATAAGAACAGATTAAGCCTGTATCCATACAAAGGCTTACGCATGAATGTTCATGGCAGCTTTGTTCAGCAAAAAAATTAGAAACAACTCAAATGTTCATCAACAGATAAACAAATACCCGAATTGTGGTATTGCCGTATATCGGGATACTACTCAGAAATAGAAAGAATGAAGTACTGATACACATGACAACATGGCTGAATGTCACAATAATTAAGCAGAATGAAATAATCCAGACTTTTAAAAAAGTATATACTGTATAATTCTATTTATATAAAATTCTAGAAAATGAAAACTAATCTACAATGACAAAAAGCAGGTCAGTAGTTGTTTGGAGGGGTAGGCTTTTATCTTCATTTGTCTTTATTGTGCCAATTGTTGCAGGGTTATATGCATATGTTAAAATTTAACAGAGTGTACAGCTTAGATACATGCAGTTTATTGTATGTCAGTTGTACCTTAAAGAAGGTGTTTTTAAAAAGTAGATTAGGCCACCCATTGAAAATGATTAGAAGTAAGACTGAAATGGGGTTGGCATGAGAACTGGGGAAGAGTGGACAATAGTGTACGGGGGGAGAGCAGAAGGAAAGGAGGGAGTGGAGGAGATTAAGAAGGAATGACACCCTAGTGTCTGAAAAACTGAGAAAGGAGGGAGTTTCGAGAGGAGTCATTAATGTGTCAGGCTACAGAAAAGTCAAATAAGGAACCTGAAAAGTATTAGATCTGACAGCTAAAGGGTCACTTTGTTTTAGCAGTTCCAGTGTGAGAGTAGAAGATGGAAGAGCATGGAAAAAGAATAGCAAGTACAAAAGGCTATTTTAAAGGTTATTTTTTCTAGAAGCTTGGGAATGAAAGGAACAAATACTTCCGTGGCAAGAAGGGGATTCAAGATTGGGGAAGACACTTTTGTTTTTATTTGATTGTGAGAGAAACTGGTGTATGTTAGGAGCATTTGGGGAAGGAGCTCATAGAGAATGCTGGTGAAATACTGATCAAGAAGATGAGCTCAGGAATGCAAACATGGAATTTGCCTTGAAGTATTTGCTGTAGTATTTTAAGTGCCTCACATACGTTCTCTAATTCTCACAGGGTACTATTATTGCCTCCATTTTACAAGAGAGGAAACTGAGGTTTAGAAAGGGTAACTTGGCTACAGAATCTGCATTTTCAAACACTATGCTATGCCACCATCCTTTCTTCTGAAATGGGTGGGAAAGAGATAAAGATGGGTTTGTAGGCTGAAAAGCAGGGAGTTCATGCTAGGTAGCCTCTACTTTGATGATGAAATGGGAGGCAAGATCCTTTACATAGAGTGAGGAAAGAGAAATGAGTAAGGAGTTTAAGAAGTGTGATTAAATTTTGGAATTGCTGCTCTGGAGAGTGCAGGAGGAGCCAACCAGTGAATTAGAAGGAATTGCTGAGCAGTGCTGAGCGCAGACCGTAAATTCGGAGTAGCATTTATTGGTCTGATGGTTGTGAGATTTTCCTCCAGCAGCACTCATTAGTTCAGGTAAATGGGTAGAGAGGGATAGTTGGTTGCAGGTGGCTGCAGTAGGGACTAACAAGATATGCATATTTCAGGTGATAGAGAGGAAGTAAAAGTACAAGAGAAGTAATGGAGGTGTAAATGAGGGCTCCATGGATTAAAAGTCTTGATACATTGGAAGTGGAGGGTATTGGGAACAGATAGGGGACTATATAGTTAGAAGTGATGATGATTCTATTTTAGAGTTTTAAGATTCCAGAGATGAAGGAGATTAGATAATTAGAAGCTCTGAAGTTGGTGTATTGAATGACCAGTTGCATACGTGGATGATGATGATGAAGTCCACAAGGATTATGTAATATATTGCGTGGAGAGGAGACTGTTCCAGCAGTGGCGGAGAGATCCAGAAATCACGTCTGTGAGGATGCTTTAACCAAATAATGATGAAAGTGGCAGCTACTCCCCGCTCCCTATAACGTATTGTTTATTGTAGCTGTAGATGGAATAGGGGGAAAAACTGCACTTCACTTTAAAATATTTTTGTCATGTGATCAAGTTTTTTATCCAACATGTTATTATGAAAAATTTTAAATGTGCAGAAAAGTTGAAAGAATTGTAAATACCCATATACCCAGCACACGCTTATCCATCCCTCCATCCATTCACCAATCTTACGTTTTGATGTATTTTTTAAATTTTTTTATTGTTATTCTGTTATAGTTGTTCTAGTTTCCCTCTCTTTGCCCTCCTCCACCCAACTCAGCTCCTGCTCCCGCAATCAATCCCTGCACCATTGTCCATGTCCATGGGTCATTCGTGCATGTTCTTTGACTAGTCCCTTCTCCTTCTTTCCACCATTATCCCCTTTCCTCCTCCCCTCTGGTCACTTTCAGTCTGTTCCATGTTTCTGTGCCTGTGGTTCTATTTAGTTCGTTAGTTTATTTTGTTCATTAGATTCCTCTTATAAGTGAGATCATATGCTATTTCTCTTTTACTGACTGGCTTATTTCACTTAGCATAATATTCTCCAGTTCTATCCATGCTGTCACAAAAAGTAGTAGTTTCTTCTTTCTTTCTGCTGTGTAGTACTCCATTGTGTAAATGTACCACAGTTTTTTGATCTCCTCATCTACTGATGGGCACTTAAGCTGTTTCTAGCACTTAGCTATTGTAAATAGTGCTGCTATGAACACCAGGATGCATAGGTTGTTTTGAATTGGTGTCTTGGGATTCTTAAGGTATATTTTCAGCAGCGGAATCGGTGAGGCAAAAGGCAGTTCCAGTAAATCCTTATAAAGGACACATGGACAAAAACTATGGGGGGGTGGAAATGGGAGGCAGGTGGGGAGGGTTGGGGTGGCAGGTTCGGGTGAGAATAAAAGACAGAAAACTGTACAAGATCAACAATGAAAATAAAAATTTAAAAAAAAAAAAGGCAGTTCCATTTTTAATTTTTTTTAAAGAAATTCCATACTGTTTTCCGCGGTGGCTACACCAGTCTGCACTGCCACCAACAGTGCACTAGGATACATTTCAAAGTAAGTTGCAGACATCAGAATACTTTACCCTTAAACATTTCAACATGCATGTCGTTAAATAGAGTTCAGTATTTATTTATGGTTCTTTTTGTTTATTAGGTAAAATGTATATGTAATGGAATATACAAATATTAATTTTGCCATTTAGTGAGTTTACAAAAAATGAATGCAACCCAAACCTCTATCAAGATATCAGATATTACTGTCACTTGGAAAATTTCCTTCATGTACCTTTCAGTCATTCCCTGCCCCTACTTCCCAGAAGCAAATGCTGTTCTCATCTTTTATCATTTTACCATAGGTGTATCTATTCTAGAAGGTCATATATAGAATCATACAGTATATATTTTTGGTAAGGCTTTTGAGGTTGTGTTGATGAAGAATTCAGTTCTTTTTTCTATAATGTAAATATGTCAGTTTATTTATCAAGTAAGTAGTTACCTGGGAGGTTTCCAGTTTGGGGTATGATGGATAAAGCTGCCTTGAATATTCTTGTGCAAGTCTGTTTCTTTTTTGTAGACAGGTGTTTTCATTTCTCCTGGGTAAATACCAGAAGAAGAAACTACTAGACCTTTTCTCAAAGTGGTTGTACCCATTTAGCATTCATACCAACAATGTATGAGAGTTGAATTTGCTCGACATCCTTGCCAATATTTGGTGTTACTAGCCTTTTAGTCATTGTGAGGAGTGTGTAGTGGTAACTCATTGTGGTTTTAATTTGCATTATCCTGATTACAAATGACATTGAGCACTTACTCATGTTCTTATTGACCATTTGTATATCTTCCTTTGAGCAGTGTGTTCATAAATATGTTGCCCACTTAAAAATTGTTTTGGGTATTTTTTTTTTTTTTTTTTAGTATTTAGTTGTAAGAGTATTTAGTGTTGAGTTATATATCCTGGATAACTCTTTTATTAGGAATATGTTTTATGAATTTTTTTCTTCTAGCCTGTGGCTTGTCTGTTCATTTTTGTAATGGTGTTTTTTGATGAGTAGAAGTTTGTAATATTGATACAGTTGATTTTTTTCCCTCACGCAAGGACATTTTTTCATTGCTTTTTAGAGAGAGTGGGAGGGAAAGCGGAAGGGAGAGATAGAGGTATCCGTGCGAGAGAGAAGCATTGATTGGTTGCCTCCCGCTTGCGCTCTAACCTGGGGTCTACATCTGGGCTGGGGGATGGAACTGCAACCCAGGCATGTGCCCCAATGGGGAATGGAACCCACAACCTTTTGGTTACTGCAGATGACACTCCAACCAACTGAGCCACACCCGACAGGACTGATAGAGTCAAATTTATCAGTTTTTTTTCTTTCAAGGTTATTGCTCTCTGTACCCAAGAACCTCTTGCCTACCACCAGGTCGTGAAGATACTCTCCTAACACTGTTTTCTAAAAGCTTTATAATTTTATCTTACATAATCCATGGTTCATTTCAAATTAATTGTTGCGTATAAGATGAGGTAAGAATTGAGACTCATTTTTAAAGTTATTTTATTTTTTAAAAATTAAAAATATATATTTATTTTTAAAGAGAGGGGAAGGAAGGGAGAGAGGGATAAAAACATCGGAGTGAGAAAGAAACATGGATCAGTCGCCTTTTGTATGTGCCCCAACCAGGGGACCAAACCCGCAACCTAGGCATGTGCCCTGACCAGGAATCAAATTGGCAACCTTTCACTTTGTGGGAGGATGCCCAACCAACAGAGTTACACCAGTCAGGACTTCAGATTAATTTTTTTAATGCTGATATATAGTTATTTTAGAACTATTTGTTGAAGACTTACCTTTCCCTGTTTCATTGTATTGATGTTTTCTGTGAAAATTAAATGAATATATAATATTTATTTATGTAAATATATATTTAAATGTGTTATATATAACAAGTATATATGTATCTCTAGGCTCTCCATTCTGTTTCAATGATCTATTTATCTTTATTTCACTACCACACTATTAATTACTGTAGGTTTTTATAGTAAATCTTGAAGTTGGGTAGTATGAACATTCCTATTTTGTTCTTCTTTTAAAATACTGTTTTACTGTTTCCAGATTTTGCATTTCAACATAAATTTTGAACCCACCTGTCAATGTCTGACAAAAAGATCTTTGTGAGATTTTGATTGTGATGGCATTGAATCTATAGATCACTTGAAATTAACATTTTAATAATATTAAATCTTTGAATTCATGAATATGGTATCTCTCTACATTTATTTAGACTTTTTAATTTCTCTCAGCAACACTGTAGTTTTCAGTGTAGAAATCTTATATATCTTTGGTTAAGTTTAATCCTAAATATTTTGGTTTTTGATGTTATTATAAATTGTTTTTAAAATTATTTTCTAATTGTTTGATACAACTACATAAATATACAGCCAATTTTGGTATACTGAGCTTATTTTCTTTGACTTTGCTGGTAGTTGTTCTGTAGTTTCCATAGAATTATTTTTTTTACATAATTATGTCATCTACAAATAGGGACAGCCCAATTGTTTGTTTATTTATTTGTATTTATTTTTCTTGACTTATTTTACTGGCTAGGAGTTCCATTACAAGTGGTCATCTTTGCCATTTTCCTGCTCTTAAGGGAAAAAGCATGTCTTATTTCACCATTAAGTGTGATGTTAATTGTTAGTTTCTTTAGTGCCCTTTCTCAGATTGAAGATTTCCCCTTTCATTTTTAGTTTTCTGAGGGTTTTGGAGTTTTTTTAAAACCATAAATGGGTTTTAATCTTGTCAAATGATTTTTCTGTGTCTGTTAAAATGATCTTAAGGTTTTTCTCCCTTATTCTGTCAATATAGTAAATCCCACTGATTGGTTTTTGAATGTTAAAACCACCTCACATTTCCTGGATACGCCATAGCAGATAGAACTTTACTGAGTTCTTGCTATGGGGCAGTATTCTAGGCACTTGGCTGGGCACTTTACATACTTATCTTTATTCCACCCATTGACTTTGCAAGGCGGTTAATTTTTACTGCTGAGTTTTACAGCTGATGAAATGGATCCTGAGAGGCAAATTGCTGAAGATCTTGTAAGGAGAATTAGGATTTGAACCTAAATCTGTCTAACTTTAGAGATAGCTCTTTCCATGGTGTTGCTTCCTTTGAGTGGGCAGTATAGTACAGTAAAATGGTGTTGCAATTGTCCTGTACCTTAGATTTCAGGAAAAGAAGTGCTATAGGAGACAAGGTGGCCGAATGAGGAGGGCTTCAAAACCCCTCGCTTTCAGTTGGGAAGCTCAGCCCTTTTACATACTGACACTCTGCACAGGATCACATTTGAAGAAAAGGTTTTGCTGCATAAAAACGTGAGAATTTTAAAGGCAGGAGTTAATGGAAAGAGAGGTCCTAAAGGAAAGGGTCTTGGGTGGCAATAGGAATCCAAAAGATTGTCCTTGTGTGTTTATATTTGGGAGTGATAAGGTGACATTTTAAGTAAAAGTGGGAATTGGCTATGTGAGCATGAGGACAAAGTATGTTCCAAGGACTCATGGTGGCTTGGTATCCAAGAACTCAGCATTTAAGGACTCCTGTATAACTGGAGTCAGGATGGTGAGACTGAATCTTGTAAACCAAATTACTGCATTTTATTTTGTGAGCAGTAGCAAGCCACCTAAGGGTTGGAAGCAGAGTATTGACAATTACATAGGAATTTTGAAGGGTCATGGTCTGCTCTGTAGAGCATGGATTAAATGGCAGCAGAACTGTAGGCAAGAAGGCCAGTTAAGAGATTTTGCAGCAGTTCACAGAAGGGATAATGGTAGTCTTGACTAGGGCAATAGCTGTGGTGATAGAGAAAGTGGGCAGATTTTAGAATTAGAGGTAGATTAGTGATTAAGTGACAGGCTAGTGAGAGAGAAAGGAGTCAAAGCTGATTCTCAGGTTTCTGCCTTAGAAGTATAACTGGTAATGGTGATGAAAAAGAGAATACTGGGGAAGGAGTACACTTGGAAGGGAACTAAGAAAAACCATCAGTACTCTGGGAAAGAGAGGTTGTGAGAAAATTGTGATAGGACAGATATATTATACTTTGGGGGTAGCCGAGTATGGCAAGCATAGGAGGCATCTTTGTTGGACTGTCCTCGTTAATTACAGGCAGGTATTAAACTAAAGGCTCTAATGATGTCTTTCAAAGTATAATTCAAATGCCATCTCCTCTACAAAGACTTTCTACTACAACTCCGTCCCCTAAGTAAAATGAACCTCTTCATTTCCTTAGTACTACATACCTTAATTTTAGCATTTAATGGCAGTCCGCTCTTTAAAGTTTGTATCTGTGGCTTCTCTCTTCTCCTATATTGGGAGTTAGTCAAGGGCAAGAGTAGGTTCCTTCTCACCTTTGTATTCCTTATAATGCTTAACCTATTTCTCATGTATAGCAGGTGCTTAGTGCCTATTTGTCAAATTGCATGTGGTTCTGAATCTGTCCCCTCGAGAATATACTACTAATGTATGGAGTTAGGTGGGTCTTAGTTGAGATCCTCACCAGTCAAGAGGCACTGGATTGTCACTTTTAGTGTATTTTATTTTAGCAAATAGGGAAACAAATGCTATATATTTTAGCGAGGATTCCTTTAAAATGGCTAGATTAAAAAAACAACATGCTTCAAGGGAGAAGCAGATGCCAAGATGGATCAAGCACGCAAGAAATTTACTGGAAGTACTTGTGAGAGGAAATGAGGATGGAGGTCAGGAGAATTGTCAGACCATGGGCAAGTCTGACTCTAAGTGAAGGGGAGAGATGAGGAAGGAAGGAGCTTCAGGTGAAAGTGTCTTAGACTGCTGTTCACCAAGGCCTCCGGAAGTCCTTGAGTGAAAGTTGCCTATCACAGGAATTCCTCAAACCGAGGACAGGTTTGCCTTAGTGTGCATGCCTGCTATGCTCAGTGACTGGGCTGGGAGCAGCGGGTGAGAAGCGTGGCCTCCGCTCAAACACAGTGATGGATTTCAGAGTGCACCAGCTGGGGCCCTCAGTCAATTATATTCCTTGTAGTAGAGATCTGAGAGGCTCATTCTCATAGCCAGCCAGGGTGATTTCTGGCTATAAATTGCCTGATTCAGGATAATTGAATTATAGTCTTTCTCCACTTAGAGTGGGTAATTTGTTTTCCCCAAACCTCTTGTGCTTAAAAAAATATCTTAGGATAAGTTCTGAAAGTCAAAGGTTAATTACTGCTATTAATAGTACACAGTTTGCTTTAGTAGTTATCAAATAAAGTTCGCATTTCATATTGAAGTTTATTTCATAATTAAGCCTTCGTACAAAACTACAAACAAAGCAATAAAGACAAAAGGAAACAAAATGATACCTATGTTATTATTGTATGAACTAGTGAATCAGGAACACTTTAGGCACTTCAGTAGTACCCTGAGTAGTGCATCCATGACTGCTTGTTGACTTTCCTTTTGAGGCTGGGCTACCTCAGAGGCAGGCGAAAACAAATCAGTAAAACTTTCTCATAAAGTCAAATTCTGGACACCTTCCATTAGAGTTGAAGATGGGGGTATACATTGGAGAAAAGAAGTAATTTAAAGTTTTGGTATTTTAATTAATAGACTTTTTATAATTAACTTAAATTCCAGTTATTATTTTATAGTTAGTAAAACAGTTTTCCCTTTCTATATGGACAGGTCCCATTTTCTATTTTACTTATAATCTAAACCATTTGCACATAAATTGATTTCTATGTATAGCCCATTAATTTGTAATGGATTGCCCTTCCTGATAATTACATGCAGGTATTTGTGTAAAAACTTGGGTAGGATTCTGATTTCTGTGCATATATTGAGTAACTTTTTATTGTAAAAATATACGTCTTACATAAAGTTAGCCATTTTTAAGTGTGTTAATTCAGTGCCAGTAACTGCATTCAGTGTGTTGCGCAACCATCCCTACTAAAAGTTTTTCATCATCCCAAACAGAAACTCTGTACACATTAAGCAATAACTCCCCACTTTCCCTTCCCCCAGCTCCTGGTAATAACCTCTAATCTACTTTCTGTCTCTATGAATTTGCCTATTCTATACATTAAATATAAGTGGAATCATACAATATTTGTCATTTTGTGTCACACTTATTTTGTGTAGCATAATGCCTTCAAGGTTCATTCATGTCATGTGCATCAGAATTTCATTCTTTTTTAAGGCTAACTAATATTTCACTGTACATATTTACCATGTTCGTTTACCCACTTCTCTGTTGAGTCATTTCTGCCTTTTGGCTATTGTGAATAATGCTACAATAAATACTCATAGATAAGTAGCTGTTCGAGGCCCTGTTTTCAATTCTTTTGGGTATATAGCAAGAAATAGAATTTCTGGGTCATTTGGTAATGCTGTGTTTAGCTTTTAGAGGAACTGCCACACTGTTTTCCACAGCAGCTGCACCATTTTACATTCCCACCAGCGATGCACAAAGGTTTCAATTTCTTTATATCCTCACTTACATTTGTTATATATATATTTTAATTGCCATCTTCGTTGGTGTGAAATGATCTCAGTGTGCTTTTGGTTTGAATTTGTATTTCCCTAATGACTAATGATGTTAAGCATCTTTACATGCGCTTTTTGGCCATTTGTTTATCTTCTTCGGAGAAATGTCTATTCAGGTCTATTGCCCATTTTAAAATTAGCTTGTATTTTTGTTGTTGAATTTTTGATATTAGCCCTTATTGGATATGACTTATAAATATTGTCTCCCATTCAAACCCAACCAAAAAGTTGTCTTTCAGTGTATTGATGATGTCCTGAGCACAAAAGTTTTTAATTTTGATAAAGTTCAATTTAAATGTTTTTTTCTTTCATTGGTTGTACTTTTGGTGTCATATCTAAGAATCCATTGCCAAATCCACAGTCATGAGGATTTACCCTTAAATTTTCTTCTAAGAAGGTTATGGTTTTAGCTTTTATGTATTTAGGTTGTTGATCCATTTTAGATTCAATTTTGTGTTTAGTGTGAGTTAGGTGTCCAATTTCACGTTTTTTTTTTTGTTTTGTTTGTTTTTTTTATGTGGAAATCCAGTTGTTCCAGCACCATTTGTTGAATGAATTGGTCCTTATCTATAGGATAGACTTGGCACCTTTGTCAAAAAACAGTTGACCATAATGCACAAATTTATTTCTGGAGCCATAATTCTATTCCATTGGTCTATGTGTCTATCTTTATGACACTACCACATTGATTACTGTAGAAGTGTGTATTAAGTTTTGAAATCAGGAAGTGCCTTCCTTATTATTATTTTTTGCCTATTTAGGGCCCTTTGCAACTTCATATAAATTTGAGAACTGGCATTTCCATTTCTGCAAAAAAAAGGCTACTGCAATTTTGATAAGGATTGCATTGAATCTATAGATTGTTTTGGTAGTATTGACAATATTGTCTTCCTCCTGATGAAACATAGGATGTCTTTAGATATAAATTTATTTAGATCGTCTTTAATTTTCTTCAACAATGTTTTGTAGTATTCAGGATAAGAGTTTGTCATCTCCTTGATTTGATCTATTCCTAGGTGTTTTATTCTTTTAGATGTTATATATAATTCTTTTAGCTGCCAATGGAATTACATTAATAATTTTCAGGTTGTACATTGTAGGTGTATAGAAACACAGCTCTTTTATGTGTTAGTTTTGTCCTGCAACTTTGCTGACTTAGTTTACTAGCTTTGCTAACTTTCTTGTGGATTCTTTGGTATTTATTTTTCTATATACAGGATTATGTCATCTACAAATAGCAAAAATAGTTTTACTTTTCCTTTACATTATAGATGGATGCCCCTCCCTCCCTCCCTTTCTTCTTTCCGTTCTTTCTTTTTGTAATGGGAATGTAAATCTAGGAGAAATACAAAGTGGAGTTACAAACTAAACACACAATAATACTACCTTTTTATATCTGTCAATGCGTTTACCTTTACTAGAGACCTTTATTTCTTCAGGTGGCTTTGAGTTACTGTTTAGTGTCCTCTCATTTCAACCTGAAGGACTCTTTTTAAGATTTATTGTTGGGCAGGTAGAATGGTAGTGAACTCCTTCATCTTTTGTTTATCTTGGAACATCTTAATTTGTACCTCATTTTGAAGCACAGTTTTGCCAGATATAGATTCCTTGGTTGACAGGTTTCTTTCAGCACTAAAAATATGCCATTCTACTGTGTTCTGGCCTCCACTGTTTCTGATGAGAAATGATCTGCTAATCTCATTGAGGCTCCCTTGTACCTGACGAGTTCCTTTTCTTACTACCTTTAAGGTTCTTTCTTTGTCTTTGGACAGTTTGCTTATAATGTGTCTCAGTGTATGTCTCTTGGAATTTATCTTGCTTGGATTTTATTGAACTTTTTGGATTTGTAGATTCATGTATTTCATCAAATTTGGGATGTTTTTAGCCATTATTTTTCAAATATTATTTCTGTACCTTTCTCTCTCTTCTTTTTCTGGGACTCCCATAATGCATATTTTGATCTACTTGGTGTTATTCCACAGGTGCCTTGGTCTGTTCACCTTTTTTTTTAATTCTTTGAGCATATTCTAGTTGGTTGTTATAAAGTTTTTATCTACTTAGCTTGATGTCTGGAATTCCTCAAGGACAGTTTCTGTCAATTTTATTTGTTTGAATGTGCCATACTTTATTTTCCTTTTTTGTGTGTTCTTAGTGACTTTTTTAAAGAAAACTGGACATTTGAATATTATAACGTGGTAACTCTTGAAATCATGTTCTTTCTGTTCCCCAGGGCTTACTATCTTGTTTGCTTGATATTTGAAGGCTATATTAGTGTTTATTTAGTGACTTTCCCAAGCTATTCTGTCAAAGATTGTACTACTTGGAGTGTGTAATCACTGAAGTCTCTGTTTCTTAGTTTGTATTCTGATAGTGTTTTGACAGAGCTTTCTTTGAGCTCCAGTAGCTAAAAAGCCAACCAACCGAATAACAGCCAAACCCCCCTTCCAAGCTTTATAGATTGGCTTGTGATGGGGCCCTTTGTACTCGTTGACCAACACTTCACCTTATACATATCTCTTCTGTTCTTAAAGAAAATATGTGATGGAGATGATAAATGTTAGAGGACATGTGTTAACGCAATATGGGATAGATTTCCATGAATAAACTCACGTCAAATGGAATACGGTGAGCAGGTTAATAGTTTCTTGGAGACACCTTACACCTATTAGAAAATTCAGAAAGACTGATGAGGAATGGACATCTTACGGAAAAAGTATAAAGCTGCTTTCTCTGCCCCGCCCCCTCCCCTTTTAAAAATCTCCCTGGCCACATCTGCTTATGGGGAAAGACAGTCTTGCTTTCCCCAGTCTAGATTATAGGCTACTAGATGTTCATTTTAATAATTGCAGAATATTAAAATATCTTTTTCATTTATCCCTTTACTTTAATAGGCATTTTTTTTCTTAAATTAAGTAATCTGCATTGTTTCTTTCATAAGAATTTGGGTAGCCAAATAGATAACTCCACATAAACATCTAGCTTCTCAGGCACCAACTATAAAAAGCATAGAAAATACTATTAAACAGCCTTAGCTGGGTGACTCAGTTAGTTGGAGTGTCATTCCATACACCAAAAGGTTGTGGGTTCAATTCCTAGTCAAGGCACATACCTAGGTTGTCGGTTCAATCCCCAATTGGGGCCCGTATGGGAGGCAACTGGTCTATGTTTTTTTTCACATTGATATTTCTCTCTCTCTCTCCCCCTTCTTCTCTCTAAAATCAATAAAAATATCTTTGAGGATTAAAAATATTTTTAAATATTACTAAATACTAAAAATAGATTACAAAAGCATTGCTGACTGATTTGTGAAATTATTTCCTAATTGTCCTTGGTCAGCTCATGCCTAGACTTCTCTACAGCCTATAACCTATTCCAACCATTCTGCAATGTTGCTAAAATAATTTTTTGCTTCACTGTTAAAACTATTAATGACTCTTCTCCATTGTCTTTGAATGGTGACACAGCCTGATCCTATGTTAATCTTAGATTATGTGGAACTAGGATGATGTTTTTTTTTTTTTAAGCAAGTTTTCTTATTAAGGCTTCAGACTTGGTGAGTTTTTACCTTTTAAACTTTGCCTAGCATTGGGGAACCTAGTAAAGTAATAAATGCACTTCTGCCCTAGATTCTGAATGGAGAGTTAATTCAACATCTTAAATACAAACCTTTATAAAAAAGATTTTATTTACTCTTAGAGGAGAAGGGAGGGAGAGAAACATTGATGTGTGAAAGAACCATCGATCTGTTGCCTCTTGGACATGCCACAACCAGGGACCAGGCCCACAACTCAAGGCATGTGCCCTGACCAGGAATTAGACCAGGGACCTTTAGCTTTGCAGGATGACATACCACCAGTTGAGCCACACTGATCAGGGCTTAAATACAAACTTTTGAATGTAACCTTCAAAACTCTGGTGCTTGAGAGTCCCATACTGCCTGGCAGCTAGTTTTCCTTATTAACCTAGGAAATTTGCCTCATTATAGCCCTTCGTAATTGAACCTCTCCTATCTGAGCTAAGACTTTTTTGCTTGCCTTATCATAGTGTCTCCTTCTCCAGGAAGTCTTTTCAGATGAACTCAATCTATTCACCAGTCTTTAAATTGTTTCCCAAGAATCCTTAGACACTGTATGGGTCTGGGAGTTCTCTATGAGATTTAACAATTTTGTGATTCTCTATATTGATGCATCTGGTGTCTACTGGAGGGTGAAGTTGAAAATTATTATTTTGAAACAAATGGCAGAAGCTTTCTGAGAGTCTTGTAAGCAGCAAATTTGAGCAGCAGTTTAAAGATTTTAAAACTGTAGTCTGTGTACTTCTAAGAAGTGCTTTAGAGGTTCTTCCTGGTAACAGGGGATGGATAAACTTGAGGCAAGACTCACGACACTCACTTTAATGAGGGTAGCTTCACTTTTTATGTGTTATATATTGTGGTTCAATGTACATTTCTCTTGGGATCTTCCCTGTCCCCCCTAAAAGTTTTAAAAGTCACTGGACCAAAAGGTTTATGGTTTGGAGTTTCAGTGTGGGAACACAGATGATGTGTGTGGCTGACTAAATTATATGTAAATAGATTTTCTGTAGTTAACTTGATAAAGGTAGCCACCAAAATTATTAATGGTGATTGGGAAATGCTACTCCAGGATGTTTTAGATTGGTAGATCAGTAGTTTTTAAGTTTTTGATCTCAGGACCTGTTTACACTCTTAAAAAATTATCGAGGCTCTCAAAGAGCATTGTTTATATGGGTTATACCCATGAATTTACATTGTAAAAAATAAAACAAAAATTAATATATTTAAAAATAATAGCCCTGGCTGGTGTAGCTCAGTGGATTGAGCGCGGGCCTGCGAACCGAAGGATCGCGGTTCGATTCCCAGTCAGGGCACATGCCTGGGTTGCCAGGCCAGTTCCCGGCAGGGGACATACAAGAGGCAACCGCACATTGATGTTTCTCTCCCTCTCTCCTTCCCTTCCTCTCTAAAGATAAATAAATAAAATCTAAAAGGAAAAAAAAAAGTACTTAAAAAAATCTTTAAAAAAAAAAATTAAAAAAAAATAAAAATAATAAACATTACATGTTAACAACTATACCATTTTAATTAAAATTATTTTCCAAAGCAAAAACAATTAGCTAGTGTCATTGTTTCACATTTTTGCAAATCACTTTAGTGTCTGGCTTAATAGAACAAATCTGGATTCCATCAGCTTCTGCAGTCAGTCAGTTATACTCTGCTGTTTTAGTTGAACTATGTGAGGAAAATCTAGCCTCATGCATGTAAATAGTTGGAAAGGGAAAAGATATATTGAACAGCTTTTTAAAATATTACGAATATTTTTCTTTGACATCAGACCTCACAAGTGGTAATTTTTATTTGCAATGTGGAATCTGAAACTATAGCAGTGAACTTTTCCTCTCCTGAATTAAAAGTAGCAATATAATCTTGTAAAAAGTCTCTAAAGGCCTTCTCATTGACTTTGCATCATTGCCACCCCCTCACACTCAAAGTCCAAGTCCGTAAGTGACTTAGCCTCCTACTGTCTCTTTGATCTCATCTTCAGACTCTCTGCCATCTCTGTTCTAGTCGCACTGAAGTCCTTCCTTTCGTTTCTCTGAAACAGTCTCCTGTGTTGGGCTTTTGTGCATGCTGTTTCTTCTGAACTCTTAGCAAATCAATTGCATATTGTGTTAAATTATCTTAATTTAGTAAAAACCTACCGGCAGAACACATCTCTGTTTTTAAATGTGAAAAATAGGAATCCCTGACTAGAATTGCTTATACCTGTCACTGCCATCAGAAACATCTATTTAGCACCTTTCTGTCAGACTCTGGCCCTGTCTTGTGTTTTGTGAAAGTGGTACTAAGTCATTTAGATTGCTAATACTTTGCTGCAGAGTATGTCGATGTGACTTCTTGCTGAGAAAACACTGAAAATTGTCTTTATTACTATATAGTTTATTTCAGGAACATATAATAGAAGCAGAAAATAATTTTTTATATGTTAGGGCAAATTTTGATTTAAATCTAAGTGATTGAAACAATTAAGGTACTAGCCAAGAATATTCAACATTTTTCTTCAAAAGTACATTTTTATTGTTTTTTAAATTATATTTTATCGATTATGTTATTACAGTTGTCTTGATGTTTCCCCATATACCCTCCTCCAACCAGCACTCCCGAGTCCCTCAGGCAACCCTGCCACCATTGTTCATGTCCTTGGGTCATTTGTATAAGTTCTTAGGCTACTGCATTTCCTCTACTGTACTTTACATCCCCATGGATATTTGGTAACTACCTATTTGTACTTCTTAATGCCCTCACCTCTTCACCCATTCCCTTACCCCCATCCCATATGGCAACCATCAAAATGCTTTCTGAATCCTTGATTGTATCTCTGTTTTTCTTGTTTGCTTAGTTTGTTTTTTAGATTCAATTGTTGATAGATTTGTATTTATTGCCATTCTATTGTTCATAGTTTTGATCTTCTCTTTCTTAAGTAAGTCCCTTTAACATTTCATATAATCATGGTTTGGTGATGATGAACTCCTTTAGTTTTTACTTGTCTGGGGAGCTCTTTATCTGTCCTTCAGTTCTGAATGATAGCTTTGCTGGGTAAAGCAATCTTGGCTGTAGGTCCCTGCTTTTCATTACTTCGAATATTTCTTGCCAATCCCTTCTAGCCTGCAAAGTTTCTTTTAAGAAATTAGATGACAGTATTATGGGAACTCCCCTGTAGGTAACTACCTTTTTTTCTCTTGATGCTTTTAAGATTCTCTCTTTATCTTTAACTTTTGGCATTTTAATTATGATATGTCTTGGCATGGGCCTCTTTGCATCCATGTTGTTTGGGACTCTGTGCTTCCTGGACTTGCGTATCTATTTCCTTCACCAAAGTAGGGAAGTTTTCTTTCATTATTTTTTCAAATAGATTTCAGTTTATTGCTCTTTCTCTTCTCCTCTGACATCCCTATAATGTGCATGTTGGACCTCTTGAAGTTATCCCAGAGGCTACTTATGCTATCTTCTTTCTTTTTTAAAGATTGTATTTATTTATTTTTATAGAGATATGAAGAGAGGAAGAGAAACATCAGTGTGTGAGAGGTATATCAATTGGTTGCCTTTTGCAACTGGGGAACCAGCCAGCAATCCAGGAGTGACCCTGACTGGAAATCAAAAGGGCACCCTTTGGTTTGCAAGCTAGTGCTCAATCCACTGATCCACACCACTCAGGGTTATCTTCTTTGTTTTGGATTCTTTTTTCTTCTTCTTGTTCCAATTGGTTGTTTTTCGCTTCCTTATGTTCCAAATCATGTATTTGATTCTTGGCTTCATCCACTCTACTGTTGTTTCCCTGTAAATTGTTCTTTATTTTAATTAGTGTATTCTTTGTTTCTGACTGGATCTTTTTTATGTTGCTGAGGACCTCACTACATTCTGTGAGCATCCTAATAACCAGTGTTTTGAATTCTGCATCTGATAGGTTGATTGTCAAGTTAAAGGAGTTCATCATCACCAAGCCCTTATTATATGAAATGTTAAAGGGACTTATCTAAGAAAAAGAAGATAAAAAATAGGACAGTAAAAAGACAGCAAACTCACAGCTATTAACAACCACACCTAAAACAAAAGCAAACAACTAGAACAGGAACAGAACCACAGAAATGGAGATCACATGGAGGGTTAGCAACAGGGGAGTGGGATGAGGAGAGAGGGGGGAAGGTACAGAGAACAAGTAGCATAGACAGTGGGTAGAAAATAGACAGGAGGAGGGAACGAATTAGTGTGGGAAAAGTAGAAGCTAAATCTAACAAAATATATGTAAGATCTACATGAGGAAAACTATAAAACTGTGATGAAAGAAGTCAAAGAACTAAATAAATGAAGAGATATTCCATGTTAATAGACAGGAAGACTCAATACTGTCAAGATACTGGTTCTTCTCAACTTGATTTATACATTCAGCACAATCTCAATCAAAACTCCAGCAAGTTATTTTGTGGATACTGACAAAGTGGATTGAAAATTTTTATGGAGAGACAAAAGACCCAGAATATCCAACACAATCACGAAGGAGAAGAATAAAGTTGGAGGACTAACACTTCCTGTTTTTGTTACTGTAAACCTGCAGTAATCAGAACAGTGTGATATTAGTGAAAGAATAGACAAGATCAGTGGAACAGAATAGGCCTACATAAATATAGACAACTGATTTTTGATAGAGGAACAAAGACAATACAATGGAGTATAGAGAGTTCCTTCACTAAACGATGCTGGAACAACTGGGCATCCACATATAAAAAAGAAATTATCTAGACACAGACCTTACCCCCTTATCAAAAATTAACTGAAAAAGAATCACAGATCAAAATGTAAATTTCAAAACTCCTAGAAGATAACATACGAGAAAATCTATGTGATTTTGGCAATGCCTTTTTGGATCTCATTCTTGACCCATTCATTGATTAATAGCATGGTATTCAATCTCCATGAGTTTGAGTGTTTCTGAGTTTTTTCCTTGAGGTTGGTTTCTAGTTTCAGTCCCTTGTGGTCAGAGAAAATGCTTGATATGATTTCAATTTTCTTGAATTTATTGAGGCTTGTTTTGTATCCTATCATGTGGTCTATCTTTGAAAATGTGCTTTTGAAAATAATGTGTATTTTGCTTCTTTGGAATGAAAGGCTCTCTCTATATATCAGTTAAGTCCATTTGATCTAAGACATTGTTCAATGCCACACTATCTTTGTTGGTATTTTGTTTGGAAGAGCTGTCCATTTTTGACAGTGGGTTGTTGAAATCCCCTACTATAATTGTGTTGCTGTCAATGTCTTTCTTGAAGTCCTCCAAGATTTTCTTTATGTATTTGTGTGCTCCAATGTTGGGTGCATTTATATATTTACAATGTTTATGTCTTCTTGATGTATTTTTCCCTTGAGTATTATGAAGTGAACTTCTGGGTCTCTTTTTATGACCCCTTTTTTTGAAGTCTATTTTGTCTGATGTGAGTATTGCTACCCCACCTTTTTTTTTCCCTATCTACTTGCTTGGAATATTTGTTTCCAGCCCTTCACTTTCGATCTTTGTAGGTCTTTTGTTCTGAGGTGGGTCTTTTGTAGGCAGCATATGTGTAGGTCAGGGTTTCTTATCCATTTATTTATTCTATGTCTTTTGATTGGAGCATTTAATCCATTTACATTTAAGGTTATTATGGATAGATACTTATTCATTGCCATTTTTTCATACCTGTGTTCCTCTCTCTCTCACTTTTTTTTCCTTTTCTTAAAGCAGACCCTTTAGCATCTCTTGCAGAGCTGGTTTGGAGGAGGTGTATTCTTTTAGACTCTTTTGTCTGGGAAGCTCCTTATTTGGCCCTCCATTTTAATTGAGAGCCTTTCTGGATAGAGTAGTCTTGGATGCAGGCCTCTGGTTTTCATTACTTGGAATATTCTTTGCCTTTTCCTTCTGACTTGGAGTGTTTCCATTGAGAAGTCAGCTGCTAGTCTTATCCCGGCTCCCTTGTGTTACATCCTGTTTCTCCCTTGCTGCCTTTAAGATTCTCTCTTTGTCTTGGAATTTTGCCATTTTAATTATGATGTGTCTTGAAGTGGGCCTCTTTGGGTTCCTCTTGATTGGGTCTCTCCGTGTTTCCTGGATTTGTGTGACTTTCTCTCTCATCAAATTAGGGAAGTTTTCCATCATTACTTTTTCAAACAAGCTTTCTATTCCTTGCTCTTCTTCTTCTCCTTCCAGTATCCCTAGTGTACGGATATTATTATGTTTCATGTTGTCCTGCATTTCTCTTAACCCCTCTTCATGCTTTCTGAGTCTCTTTTCCTTTTCTTGCTCTTTCTGGGTGTTTTTTTCTACCTTGTCCTCCAGCTTACTGATTTGATCCTCTGCTTCATCCAGCCTGTTTATAATTCCTTCTAGTGTATTTTTTTTTTATTTCCGAGATTTTATTGTTCATTTCTTCCTGGTTTTTGTTTATAGTTTCTATTTCCTTTTTCATACTGTTGTAGTTCTCACTCATCTCCTTGTAGTTGTCTGTGAGTTCCTTGAGCATCTTTATAACCATTATTTTGAATTCTATATCTGATAGTTTGCTTATCTCCATTTCATTTTGCTCTTTTAGTGGGGAGTCTTCCGTTCCTTTTAATTGCATGTTCTTTTTTTGTCTCCCCATTTTGGTTGACTCTTTTTGTTTGTTTCTGAGCTTCCTGATGTTTTGTTTTGCTAGCTGTCTTTGTAGGGTGAACTTCTGTGGTGGGAATTCTATGGGGTTCAGTGGTGTGGTCTCTTTGATCTCCTTGTCTGGATGTTCTAGGTTTGCCCTTTCTTCTGTTTGTGTGGGCTCTCCTGTCATACTTGGGTTTTTACCTCTTGGTGGTTCCTTTGTTGGTGGTTTCTCTCCTCCAGTGGGCATACTGATGTTCGCAGCTCCTGCCTACTTTCGTATGTGATCAGTGGCGAGGGGTAGGCAAAATGGATTAAGACAGCGGGAGCGTATTCTATGGAATTTAAAGTACCAACAAGTAGAGAAGAGATAGGAGATTCTTAGGATCAGTATAGCATTAGCCATGATATTTCACCCAACTAGCCACTTTTTATGAAAGGTAAAAGAGAGGTAAGCCTCTTGTTAGAGGGGAGGAGGATTGTGAGCTGAATCCAGAAAATAGAGTGCTTACGCAAGGTTAGATGATGAGATATAGTGAGAGTAAAGGATAGAATGTAGGCGTAGTGTGTGAGAGAATAGAGTTAACCAGAACAATGATGAAGCTTAGGAATAAAGTGAAGTGGGCTAAGATCAGGGAGGGTTGCTGTGTAGTATTTACAATTGTATGGAACAACAATTATTTACAATAGTACTGGAACAATAATAATATGACAAGAGATATAAGATTTGGATAACCGTAATAGAAAGTACACGATCAAGAGTAGTGTGTTATTAGAACAGGAGTGAAATGAAAGAAGGAAAATTAAAATTCAATAAAGAGAAAATAAGGAAAACCAGTCAAACAATGCAATTAAACAAAGAAATAAAATGGAGAAAAGTAAACAGAAAGAAGAGAAAATTTTAAAAAACTAATAAAAGAAGTGAAAATAATGAAAAAAAAATAATAATAATACAAATAAACAATAAAATGCCAGTTCTATGGGATAGTAAAGTGAAATTTCTCTCAGTTTCTCAGTTTTGGGGGTTAGCCTTGTGCTCGCCCTTTGGATCTGTCTCTGGACCTTTCATAACTCCACATCTTATTGTCTCACTTGGGGGAAGAAAAAAAAGAGAGGAAAGAAAAAAAATAAGTCTCCTGCTGACTTTAAAGGTGTTGAGCTAGTTCTGCTGGTCTTCCTGGATGCCACAGGAAGAGGGGGGTTGGGCTTCGCTTTTCTCCCGTCTTATGGTTTTGCAAGGATGGGGGCCAGATCTGGGCCACAATATTCAGTTGTGCAGCCTCCAGCCCAGGTCCTCATTGATCTGCCAGGCCCCCACTGTCCATATGCACCAGGCCTGCACCTTTTAATTCACCAGTTGCGCCGAGGTCTGTGCAGTGCGTCTCCTCCTTGCTCTTTTCAAGCCCACCATGGCTGGAGCCTACCGCCAGGCAAGCAGCACCAGGCAGCCTCTGGGCATCCAGCATTCCTCAGCCTCGGGGCGGGCAGTGCGAGTCAAGCTCGGGCAAGCAGCTCAAATCAGTCTCCAGCGAGTGGTGCTGTGAGCAGCCAGATCAGCTGCAGGGCAAGTGTCGCCAGTCAGCCTCCAGGTGAGTGGCGTGACTCAGCTGCCCAGCTATTGGCCGGAGTCTGGCGCAGGCAAACAGCTGGAATCAGCCTCAGGGCCAGAAGGCGGGATCAGCTGCCCTGCAAGCTGGCTGAGTCAAGCGCAGGCACGCAGCTCGAATCTACAGTCCAGCTGATAAATAGAATCTTAAAAGCAGCAAGAGAAAAGCAGAGAGTTACTGACAAAGGAGTTTCCATAAGAATGTCAGCTGATTTCTCAAAAGAAACTTTGCACGCTAGTAGGGACTGGCAAGAAGTATTCAAAGTGAGGAAAAGCAAGGACCTACAACATAGATTACTCTATCCAGGAAAGCTATCGTTTAGGATAGAAGGGCTGATAAAGTGCTTCCCAGACAAGGCAAAGTGAAAGAGTTCACTGTCACCAAGCCATTATTACATGAACTGTTAAAGGGACTTACCAACAACTGAATCTAAAAAATAAACAAAACCCCCAAAACTAAGCAAACAACCAGAATGGGAACAGAATCACAGACATGGAGATCACTTGGAGGATTATCAGCTGGGAGGGGGAAGGGGGAGAATGGGAGAAAAGGTGCAGGGATTAAGCATAATTGGTAGGTACAAAATAGACAGGGGGTGTTAAGAATAAGTATAGAAAATGGAGTAGCCAAAGGACTTATACGCATGATCCATGGCCATGAACTAAGGGGGGCATGGGGGGACCAGGTAGAGGGACCAAAGCGGGAATAATTGGGACAACTGTAATAGCATGATCAATAAAATATATTTTAAAAAGTGATGTACAATCTATTTTTTTCTAAGAGATTATGAAGAATTATCAGGTATTTTTCAATGAGGGGAAATGGGGAACAACTGTGATAGTATCAACAGTAAAAAAGGAATGAAATCCAATATACGCTGCAACATGGATGAACCTTAAAAACATTTGCTAAGAGAAAGAAGCCAGACACAAAAGGACAAATGTTCTATCATTCTACTTATATGAAGTAACTAGAATAGTCAAATCCCTAGAGACTGAAAACACTAAAACATTAGTTACCAGGAGTCGGGGAGAGGTGGAAATTGAGAGTTGTTGTTTAACGCATAGGGAATTTCAGTCTGGGATGGTGAAAAGTTCTGGGGATGGACAGTGATGATGTTGTACAATAATGTGAAGGTTGTACTCAATGCCAGTAAATTGTATGCAATGGTTAAACGGTAAATTCTGTGTATTTTACCATAATTTTATAAAAGAATCATGTCTGTTGGATCCACCAGAGGTATAGGTAATCTGAATATCTAGGGATGGGGCTCAGTGGCAAAATTAAAAAAAAAAAAAGGCTTTTCAGTTAATTGTTATGCATCGTTTAGGTTAAGAGCCACTGATATATGGGATTACATAATGCAAAGTAGGGTAAACTGGATTTCATGGTCTATCTTTAAAGAGAAATTTATCAGATTGATAAGTCCAAGTACTTACAGTCTTCATGATTTTTTATGTTCAGCTGTTAGAATTTGTATCTCTCTGCATGCAGTAATGTGAATAATGACTACTCATAATCATTTAGCATTCTACCATTTAAAGTCCTTTCAGGTATATGATTTCAACTTGATCATCACCATATTCTCTGCAGATGAGTGAATGATATTGCCATTTTTAGGTGAGAATCTTAAGATTTAGAAGATTTAATGACTTGCCTAACTGAGATCATACAAGTTAAGTCAGACCTCCAAGACAGGTCTTCTGATTACAACTCCTTATTATTTACTCCATTGGTACTCACCAAGAAAATAGCAGGTCTTGTTTAAGTTTTTATAAAGATCCTGTGGATATAATTGTTTTGTAACTGAAAAATGTGAGGTTATTAAATAAATCATAAGACTTAATACTTTATTTTACAGACAAGACTTTATCATTTGACAGCTCTACTGTTCTTGCCATGTTACCAGTATTTAATATTTACAAAATTATGATATACTGTCCTGGCCCATGTGGCTCAGTTGGTTGGAGCATCGTCCAGTAAACCGAAAGGTCACATGCAGATTCGATTCTGGGTCTGGGCCCTGCCTAGGCCGAGGATTTCATCCCCAGTTGGGGTATGTGTGAGAGTCAGCCAGTCAGTGTTTCTCTGTCATATCAGTGTCTGTCTGTCTCTTGCTTTCTCTCTCCCTCCTCCCCTCATTTTCCCTCTTTCTAAAATCAGTGAGCATGTCCTCAGGTGAGGATAAAAAAAAAACTAATATATATTAATTCTGCATAAGGAAGTACTTTTATAAAATGTAAACGTGTGATACTTAATAAATACTAATTAATGCCAGTTATCAGGGAATGTGAAGCAAATCCATCATTCTGTGGCATTATTTTCTTCTCTTGCATTAAAAGGTTCTCTGTACCTAACCATGCTTTTCATAAATGTGACTATTCTTTTAGAGCAGGGGTGTGAAACTCATTTTCACTGGGGGCCACATCAGCCTCATGGTTGCCTTCAAAGGGCCAAAATAATTTTAGGACTGTATAAACATAACTACTCCTTAACTGTTAAGGAGTTGAAATTACATTTGGCCCTTTGAAGACAACTGTGAGGCTGATGTGGCCCCTGGTGAAAATGAATTTGACACCCCTGTTTTAGAGCTTCCCTTTAAAGAATGTATGGCACAGTTGAGCCCAGGAGTCAGTAGACAACTTTTTTCCCCCAGGGACATTTATCCATGTTCTAGGATAGTACATGGGGCAGTCACTTCTAAACATTCCTGTATGCACCTAGACTCCTTGTAGCCTTACAGTCTACTACCATGGAATTGGTGGGGTAAGGGCATTCAAAGCATTAAAACATCTAATTTCTGCTGGATAGTATGGAAGTCTGGGCAGGGGGCATTTTTTTTTTTTTTTTGGTTTCTTATGACATTTTTATTTTACACCGATTTAATATCTAATCACTTCTTGCTATTTTGATGAGTTATTCTATGATATAAATTATTAGAAATAAGATTCCAGATTTATTTACCCATATATTAAACCCATTTTTTGCTAATTTCATGTCTCAAAGATATCTCAAGCATAATGAAGGCAAGAACTAAAGTCTAACCTCCTTGTTCCCTTTCCTGCTTACTAAAAAATCTGTTCTTCTTACAGTTTTCCCCATCTTAGTAAACATATCTGCCTCTGGTGCATCTGGCCAATGGTCTGGGCCCTACCCAACCTTCTTATTTTATCCTCTCCATGTCTGCGTATGCTGTTCCCTTTACCTAGAACATTACTTCTCTCGTTTTACCAACCCACTTTTCACCTAAGTTCTACCCACCCATGAGGTTCCTGCTTTAGTCTTCTTTCCAGAACTGCTAGGTTAACTTGGGCCCCCTTTTGTAATGTCACTGCACTCTCTAATAAGAACAGCAGCATAGCTACCACTAACATTAAGTGAACATTGACTGTGTGTGCACTGGTACATAATATTACCAGAAGGATTAATTAGTTTGCTCAGGGTTACACCCTGGTAATTGAAAGTACTGAGATTTGAATTTAGACAATTTAGATCACATTTAACCTCTCTAATACTCTGTTTCTTATTATGTAGTGGTTCCTGTGATGACAGTTGTGTTCCCTGCTATACTTCTAACCATCTGATAGGGCAGGGACTCTGTCTGTCTTCTATTCTCAGTGTCAAGCGCAGTGTCTGTTGGACACATGCATGTGCGCATGTGCCATATTTGGCATATAGCATCTTTTACTCAGAAAGTATGGAAATAGATAACATTCATAAGTAGAATGCCCAGGTGATTTTGACCATTTCACCTCCTAGAAATAAAAGTATAAATAATGGAGGAATCTATTTAGTTCATTTAGTACATCGGTTTACTGTTCGTGATCACACATCAAGGAGCCTGATCTATTTGGAGAAGCTTGAATTTGAAATTTTATACCTTTGGTTCACTAGACGTTCTAATCTAATGCTTAGAGGTTATAAGCAATCAAGTGGTGAACCTTACTAGAAAGATACCCAAGTCACAAACTGCCACCTTTTGGAACTTTTTAGAAAACTGCCGAAGAATAGACAGTGGACACACATGAATAATGATTTCTACTTCAGCCTTAAAAATGCCTCTTAGAATGGGATTGAAACTTAAAATAAGATGGATAAGAACACCAGGGGCAGGGGGAATGGGAACTTTATAAAGCACCCCTACCTGTGTTAGGTTATCATTGATAAAAGATTTGTGCCACATTTGGAAGACCCTTGAATAGTATGAAGATTAAGAAAATGCTTGAAGAAGAACTAAAAAAACGGAGATTTTTTTTTTGAGCCAGTTCTTTGTTTTGTTGGTGGGAACTCTGTTATCACAGAACGTAATAAAAATTTGTTTGGGAAGGTCATATGTATTGTTTTTTAGAGCAACACAAATGAAAGATGATACGAACTTGGCACTTGATACATATTTGTAATTTGATGTGTGTAGTTATTTTCTGTGGGAAAAGACTTTGAAAATATTGTCTTTCCATGGCTAATGTACACATAGCAAAAAAGGAATCACAAAACATTTTATTTAAATGAAAACGAAATGAAAAAATTTAATTAAATTTTTATTTTCATATATACATGGGTACATAAAATGTTACCAAAGTGTATAAATATGACAGTTATTTTTAGTACAGGCATTTTGGGGGGATGGGGAAAGGGTGGTTGGTTAGTTCTCCCCATTTTTCTTTCCTTCCATCCACACCCCTCCCCTGCCAGGACCTTCCTACCCATGTTAATAATCTAGGTTATATTATTCCATATTTGTCTCCATGTTGCCATGTTGATGTACAAATGTATGTGTCTATAATACATTATAAACAAACGTGTGTGTGTTTTGAACATTCCCTGTACTTCATTTTTTTCTATCTTAAGAATACCTTGCAGAAATTTATCAAATGGCATAGCTCAAATTTATTATTTTTAATGGCTATGACGTTGTGTTTGCCAGGGCTGCCATAACAAAGAACCACACAATGGGCAGCTTAAACAACAGAAATTTATTTATTACAATTATGGAGGCTAGAAATCCAAGAACGAGGTATTGGCAGGGTTGATTTCTTGTGAGGCCTCTCTCCTTGTCTTATAGATGGCTGTCTTCATCCTGTGTCTCCACATGGTCTTCCTTCTGTGTATATGTGTTCCAAATTTCCTCTTAAAAGCCTGCTAAGGACCTCATTTTAACTTAATTACCTCTTTAATGACACTGTCTCCTAATGTAATCACGTTCTGAAGTACTGGGAATTAGGACTTCAACATGAAATTTTAGGGGCTACAATTCACTCCATAATAAAAATATTCCATCATTTATTCAGACATTCCCTTACTAATGGCCAGTTACATTATTTCTAGTTTTTATTTTTGCCACTACGAACAGTGGTACAATAAAATCTTGGTATGTATATCTTCTTATTTCTATAGTATAATTTCCAAGAATGTGTCTGTTAGGCCATAAAGTATAATTATTTTTAATTTTAGTAGTGGTTGCTGTTTTACTTTTTAAAAAGTCTGTTACCAGTTCCCTGGATGGGTGGCTCAGTTGGTTGGAGCATTGTCCAGTACACCGAAAGTTTGTGGGTTCAGTCCCTGGTCAGGGCACACACCTAGGTTGCGGGTTTGATCACTCGCCAGGGTGTGTACCGGAGGCAACAGATGGATGTTTCTCACATGGATGCTTCTCTCTCCCCCACTTCCCTGCCCTCTCTTCTTCCCTCCCCTACTTTCTCTCTCTCTCTGAAAAGTCAGTAAACATACCCTCAGGTGAGGATTTTTTTAAGAAGTGAGTTACCATTTCCATTAGCAATGTAATAGAATAACGTTTTCCTAGCATTGCTGTCAACAACAGTTGTTACTGATTTTTTTATTTTTTTGCTGGTCTAATAGGGATAAAATATCTTACTGATCATTTAATTCGCATTTCTCATAATTCTGTTAAATTTGAGGATCTTTTCATATGTTTATATTGGGAACTTTTTAAATATCAAGATTCAAAGAGATTATAAAAAGTTATTTTAAGAAGAAAAACTTCAATCATTACCTAGGTATGTTGCCAATTTCCAATTAATAATGAATGAATTGAGTTTCAAAAGTTGGTTTGTGAATTGCTTGGGATTTAAAATGCCATCTCCTAGGGAAGTGGTATTATAAACAGTGCTTAGATTCTCAACCCACCCAACAAAGCCTGTTTAACTCAATAATATAGCTAATGTTGTATGGAACTTAGCCATGTGACTCATTCATTCATTTTACAAGTACTCCATGAACAGAACTCTTCTTCCTCTGAATTATCCTACTGTGGTTAGGGGCTATGTCTCCAGCAAGGCGATAGGCAAGGATTGGAATGAACGGATGACATGGCAGTTATAATGAAGTACAGATAGGGTGTATATCTGGCTCCACTGGGGGAAAAATAATATTTCTGGATTTGCCACCAATTATGTGTTTACATAAGACGTTCACTAACTGTGTGTTAGTAGAGTGTTCTTAATTCATAGAAAAGCTTAGCTATAAGATGACTGCATGTACTTTAGTTACATCTGTAGTTTCCCTTTTATTTTTCCCCCATATAACAACAAAAAAAAATTATTTACAGTTGAAAAGCAAGGGAAACCTTGGGTTCTGAATCTGTGATACTTCCAAGGTCTCATGATCAAACAGGGCAACAGCAAACAGGCGTCAGCCCAGATTGTTTTACTTAAGAGAGTCACCTGGAGCGAGGGCAGGCCTACAGTGGCAGAGACGTGGCGGTCTGCTTCAGTCTTGATCTGGACTGCATCTCCCCACACTGAGCTTACCACAGGCAGCTTCCGCTTATTGTTGAGTCCTGTGGGAACATTCTCAGTCTTCCTCATCACTAGAAGTCCTTCAGTGATTTTTCCAAGTACTACGTGCTTCCCATCCAGCCAATTACTCTTAGAGCAGGTGATGAAGAACTGGCAGCTGTTTGTACTGGGACCACTGTTTGCCATGGAAAGCAGGCCTGGAGCTGAGTGCCTATATTCAAAATTTCCATCTGCAGATGGCCCCTAATAAATACTGGCAAGTTCAATACCATCTCTGTTAACGAAATCTCCACCCTGAATCATGAAGTCCTTCCTGACCCTGTGGAAAGTGCTCCCTTTGTGTCCTATCAGAACCCCATGTTTTCTGAATTTTCCAGTACAGAACTACCTAAAGTTCTCGGCCTGTCTTAGGCACAGTGTCTGCAAAGAGCTCCATCTTCATTCAACAAACTTCCTGTTGACAAACTTCCTTTGATGACCAATGCTGACATCAAAGGACACCACAGGTTGACAGGGCTTGAATTTGCCGCCACCGCCACCGTGACTCCAACCTAGAAGCAGAACTTGGGAACACGGGGTTCCTCTGTTATACCTAATATTTGTGTCTCATTTCAGTAGATTGAGGTTCAAAAAATAAGATTCTCTTTTTAAAAATAAAATCAAATGGCTGGAGCCCTCTTTTTATTAAAATAGAAGCTCAGTGAGAGCCAGGACTTTGTATATCTGATTTACTGTTGGATCTCTGTACACAATAAATATTTATTGAATGAGTCCCAGTGGAAGGGAATTTTTTTCCCCATCTTTTCATGTTCTTATTCCCCTCCGCCATTGGTAAGTATCAGAAAAGGGACTTACTTAGACTAAATATCGGTCAAGGTTTTAATATGAATGGTTCATAGCAAACCATCCTTGTAGCAGATTCTTTATTGTATCGATCTGATTATGTCAGTGTCTCATTTAAAACTCTTCACTTATTTTGTGCTTTCCTGATCACTTTCCATCTTCTTAGCATGACTTAGAAGCCTGCCTTTTCCAGTCTTAGCTTTCCCTACAGGTACTCTTCAGTACAACTCTAGTAGTTTCCCCAGCACATCATTTTGTCTTAGCCTCTATGTCTTTTTTATATGCTAGCTTTGTTAGTAAAAACTCTGCTTCCTTATCTGCTGCCTGATGCACCTTCTTTATCCTTTACACCCAGTTCAAGTATGGTTTACTTGTGAAGGCTTCTGATACTCCTCACACACCATCAGCAAGGGCTGCTCTTTTTTCATTTTTTGGTTTTTTGGTCATCACCGTATCTTAAATATTAACTTCATTTTAGCCTCATCCCATCTGTGAAGACAGTGTTTACATGTCTAGCTCCTCTGTGAGCTGAAATCTTTAAGGGCAGATGCCATGTCCTCATTCATTTGTGTGTCCCCAGCAAATGAGAAGACCTCGGGTGTGGGGGGTGCGGGTAAGGGGAAATTGTTATATGCATGGACCTAAAGGTAATTAATAGGCCCAAGGAAGTGAGAAAAGATTTTAGTCCATTTTATTTATGGAAAACATTTAAGTTCTCTAACTTGTTTTATTTTTGTCTTTAAATGTTTTATTTTTCAAATAAGGGATTTCTGCTTTGATTTTAATATAAACCTCAACCCTGGCTGGTGTAGCTCAGTGGATTGAGTGCCAGCCTGCAAACTAAAGTAAACCACAGAATGAGGAGAAATAAGCATCTAAAACATTGAACATTGACTAAACAATCATAACACCGAGAAAGAGATTTAACAATCTGTGTCTTTATTATTTACCATTGTAAAGGTTTTGAGAATATCAGTTTTATTTCAACTTCTCCTGTTATATTTATAAATAAAAGTAGCAGATCTGGGCTCAAGATATGACAAAATACAATCTAGAAGCCTTTCTAATTCTTTAGAGAGCCATTAGCTAGAAAGGGCTATTAAAGATTCATCAGAATTCAACATAGTGTCTTCTGGCAGTTTACCCAAGGGGTTCCTGAATACACTTAGAGGAGTCATATATCAAACAGCTAGGAATTGATTTAGACCTAATCTCTTTGCTTTTTCAGATTCCATAAAATCTGGCAATAATCGCCAACAAAGTTGCTTCTAAATCTGTTAGAAATTACTAGAGACAAAATGAACTGGCAAAATAGAAGCAGACAGTCCTTAGGGAAGGTTTAAAATTCAAAGGGTAACATCTTTAGTTGAATATGATTATTGTATCTTAAAAGAATTACTGTCATGACCATATGGAACTCTGATTCATGGCCATCATTAATTCTTTAGTGAAATTTTTGCATTCATTTAACTTAAATTAATTGAAGTAATTGTATTTAAAGTAGATGTTTTCTATGTCAATAAATGTAAGTATAAAATATAATATTTTTGAAAAGTGTTAATAAGGGAAACCTCACATCTAGTGTAAACCCAACTCTGAGTGCTTATTTTAATTGCACAAGGGTACACCACACTGGCATCCACCCACTCACCCTTCAGTGAGTGTAAGTTGTAGCTGGCCTCAGAAGGCTGCCATAAAATGTGGCAGGGTAACTTATTGCATATAACCTTTTTGAAAAATAATCCTCACCTGAAGATATATTTTTTGATTTTGGGGGGGAGAGAGAGAGAGAGGGAGAAAGAGAGAGAGAGAGAGAGAAACATTGATGTGAGACAGAAACATTGATATCAGAGAGAAACATTGACTGTTTGCCTCCCATACATGCCCCCAACCAGGAATCAAACCTGCGACCTTTTGGTGTACAGGATGTCATTTCAACAAACCGAGCTACCTGGTCAGCGCTATTCTGTGTAATCTTGAATAATTTGGATTGCTTTATTAAATATCTTTGGGCACCGTTTAGGTGGAATGGAACACTTTAGCTATAACACTGTCAGAAGAGAAAGCGTTTTTTTATTCTATCTGTATAGGAAGTGTAATACTACTTCTGTCTGTTCATTAAGGAAATCTTTTAACAGTATCTTCCTTGAAAGATGAAAAGCAAAGTCTGTGTATTTCAGGAATTGGTGCTATGCTTGTCTTTAAATATTTACCATTGCCCATTTTTTTCAGATGTTTTGAATTATTGTTTTTGTTTTTAAGGAAGTAAAATATTAGTTTCTTGTCTAAATGAACTTTTTGATTCTAATTTGACAGATTTAAGATATGATAAAGGTTAATACCCAGAAACTTAGAACAGTTGGCATCATGCATTATTTACCTAATAGGTTTATTTGGCTATTAATAACCATCAGTGAATGAAACTATTTGAATTTGAATTTCTAAAATTTTATGTCATACATGGTGTCAGACTTATTTGAATTGCATATGCCTGAATTATAAACACGATCAAGTGTTTGTTTTTTTAGACCTTTGCATTTTACCACTGTGGTTATATACAGTTCATTTGATTTTATGTACCAGAGGAGAGCATTAGATCCATGTGAGCAGGGACTATATTTGATTCATCTCTATACAGACATACCTCAGAGCTATTGTGGATTTAGCTCAAGGCCACCACAATAAAGTGAATGTCACAATAAAGTGAGTCACAGGAATCTTTTGGTTTTCTAGTGCACATAAAAGTTATATTTATACTATACTGTGGTTTATTAACTGTGCAATACATTATATCTAAAATATCAATGTATATACCTTAACAAAAATACTCTATTGCTAAAAAATGCTACCTTATATCATCTGAGCCTTCAGTGAACTGCAATCTTTTTGCCGATAGACAGTCTTGTCTCCATGTCGATGGTTGCTGACTAATGAGGATGGCAGTTACTGAAAGTTGAGCTGGCTGTGGCACTTTCTTAAAATAAGACAACAGTGAAGTGTGCTGCATTGATTGACTCTTTCATGAATGATTTCTCTGTAGCATGTGGTGCTATCTGTTAGCATTTTACCCCAGTATAACTTTCAAAATTGGAGTCAATTCTATTAAACCCTGCCACCACTTTATGGACTAAGTTTATTGTAATATTCTAAATCCTTTGTTGTCATTTAACCGTCTTCACTGCATCTTCACCAGGAGTAGATTCCATCTCAAGAAACTGCTTTCTTTGCTCATCCATAAGAAGCAACCCCTTATCCATTAAAGTTTTATCATGAGATTGCAGTCACATCTTTAGGCTCCACTTCTAATTCTAGTTCTCTTGCTATTTCTACCACATCTGTAGTTACTTCCGCACTGAAGTCTTTAACCTCTCAAAGTGATCCATGACGGTTGGAATCAGCTTCTTCTAAAGTCCTGTAAACGTTGATAGTTTGACCTGTTTCCATGAATCATGAATGTTTGGAATGGTATCTAGAATGGTGAATCCTTTTTAGAAAGTTTTCAGTTTACTTTGCCCAGATCTATCATAGGGATCCCGACCTGTGGCAGTGATAGCCTTATGAAATGTTTTTTTTTAAATAATGAGACTTAAAAGTTGCCCTGGCTGATGTGGCTCAGTTGGTTGGAGCATTGTCCCGTAACCAGAAGGTTGTGGGCTTGCTACTGGTCACGACACATGCCCAGGTTGTGGGTTCAGTCCCTGCGCCAGGTGCCTGCAGGAGGTAACTGATCGATGTTGTTCTCTCCCTCTCTCTCGCTCGCTCTCGCTCTCTCGCTCTCTCGCTCTCTCTCTCTCTCCCTCTCCCCCTCTCTCTCCCTCTGCCTCTCTCCCTTCCTCTCTTTCTCTAAAAGCAAGAAACAAAACCTTGGGGGAGGATTAAAAAATTATTATGTGGTACACTGTTTATAAAAATGTACTCGTACACGGAGGCTGTCACTCCCTTCCAGCTAATGAGGTGTAGTAGGACAGGCCGCACCAAGTGTCCTTGGCTGGTGAGCACTGTGCGCTTTTCCACCCTGTGAGTGTTCTGCCTCCCTTTAGAGAGACAAGCATATTTTGAAGCACATTTTTTGTCTCCTGGAACTGATTTTCAGTCATTTTTTTAAAAGGAGGGAAAATTTTGACCCATAGGGATGCAAGTAAAGAATATCATGCTGGTTATTAAAATGTAAGTTTTACAGAGGCCAGTGGCCTGAGGTGCCTCCAAAGAAATGGTCAGAAGAAATGAAGATAAAGATTATTATATATTTAAGAATGAGTGACCACCATATTATCTCGCTAAGGTGTAGACAGTCACAGATTGTCAGAAGCACCCTTTCTGCGTGCTTTGGTACAGGGCGACTTAGTGTTCAGCAAACATTTAACAAGCTTGCATCATGTGCCCTCCACAGTGCTAGACACTGGACTTACACTGGTGAGTAGGACAAGACATATCTTTCTTGGACTTTATCATCTAGTAGGAAAGATGAAGTAAGGGACAGAGGGCCATCCGAGTGCAGGTATGCCCACGCAGTGTTTCCATCTACCACTGGCTCTTGGCAAGAGCTGAATGAACTGCATCTTTCATTCCCAGCTCAGCCTCTCCTTCCCTTTCTGTATTCCCACACTTCAGGGTAACTGTGATTTCAGAAAAAAATATTGAAATTATGCAGTTAGGTACGTGACTCTCCAAGAACACATTAATAAGCATGTGTGGTGAAGGTGGCTGAGAGAAGAGTTGAGATCTCCTGACTTCTGAGTCGTAACGTTGAACTTTGTGTTTGTAAACTCTACCGTGTTCTTGAATACAAACCCACATTTTTAAAAAATTATTTGTTTTGTTTAATTAGATGAAACAAACTTGCATTATAATTACTTTGCTCTTTGTTTATAGGTCCAGGGGCAAGTTCATCCTACTCTTGAGTCTAGTGATGATGCTCTTCAGTATGTTGAAGAATTAATTTTACAGTTGTTAAATATGCTATGCCAAGCTCAGCCCCGAAGTGTCTCAGATGTAGAGGTATGATAAATTTTCCTTGTATTTATTTTATATATACATCTAATCAGTGTGCTTATTGTACTGTTAATAAAGAGGAAAGTGCTTGATCTTCAGGTCATATATATTTTTATATATTTAAAAATTGAAAACTGAATTCATTTTAACTTGGTATTGAGTGTATGATAGCTTGCTTGTATTATAGCTGTCAAACCATTCCATGTTTTGTTTTTAATCTAAAATGAATTTTTGTTAGCCTCTAAACACTACTTCTTGATGCTAGAATTTTATTTGTGTATATATATATATATATAGTATATTATATAGAAGTATACATAATATGTGTTATATGCATATATAAATATGTATATAAATACATATATATAATTTATGTTATATATAACATAAATTATGTATATAGCAATTTATCTATAAGTTATATATAATACATAATATAGAATTATATACATATATAATGTGTATAACACATATTATATATACATATATTTTATATATAATATATAATTTATATTCTATTAGAATTAGAATTAGTAATTGCCATATCTTTAGAGAATAGAATATGTTTAGGTATTTCTTTTTTTTATAAAGCCAGCTATCCTTTCAAGAACATCTCAGTTAATTTCTTGATCTTCAGGTATTATATGTATTTTAGATAATGAATGGACCCCTTTCTACCAGTTGGAAGGGAGGAAGGAAGTTCTATAATCTCTTTCAAAGATGACATGGTCCCTGTCTTTTTAGGGATCATAGTTTAGTGGAGATAGAGATAGAAAAATGGGCAATAACATAATGTGATATACTATGAGTAAATGGAATGTGGCAACTTTTAAAGGGGCAAATAATAACATGGACTTTGGAGCTTAGGGTTAGCATCTCAGAAGCAGAGGCATCTAAACTGAGTTCTGAAGGAGTCAAATGTTTAAGAGAAAAAGATATAAGGTTTGTAGTCCTGAAAATGAGAGATAGAGCTGGAAAAATAAAAGTAGTTTTATGGCAGTGATAAAGGATCATTTGACTTTAATGACCTCCAATGTATAGTGTTACAGATGTTTGGGTTTCTGTGACATTTCTTTTGCAGTACTCAAGTGTGAACACACACATGCACACACACACACACAAAAAATAGTAGCATTGAATGGTATTTCACCATGGACATACAATGGAAGAAGAGTAGGGCGAAGGAATTGTGGGAATTAGTAATAGCAGTGCTTTCTAGTCCCTTTCAGGTCATAACCCACACAGACTCTAATGAGGACTTTAAGGCGCATAGTGACTGGAGAGGAGACAAGTTTTTCTACCCCAGGCCCTGCTCTGTTCCCCTGAAGGTTGAGGCACATCCAATGAGGAACTGCTGAAAAGAACATCAGAGAACCTATTCAGATAGGAGAAAAGTGAAACGTAGTTATAGCTGACGTCTGAGTGCTAGCTGTAGTAGCATGCACTGATCTAAACACTTGTATGTTTTATATTTCATTTAAAGTTTTTAATAACCCCATGAAGATGGTGCTGTTTTTTCCCCTTACTAGAGTGTAAACTCCAGGGATTTTTCTCTGTTCACTGCCAGATCTCTGCCATCTAGCACTGGCACTGAGAAGGCACTCAGGAAATACACGTTGAATGAATAAATGAGCGAACTGAAACACTGAGAGGGAGCTAATAAGGAGTGAAACCAAGCCTCTAACCCAGAAAGTCTAAGCTTTGAGGGCATACATGCCACTAGCCTATTCTGCCAGGTGGGAGAGAACAGGCAGATTGGAAAAATAGGGAGGGACTTGGTATTGGATTTCCCAGTGAGGTCCGAGAACTGATGACACTAGAATACCTGAGTGAGACACATAGAAGAATAGATTGGGGTCAGAGACAGTCGTTGGAATTTAAGATTTCTTTGGTAACATCGTTACAAAGCAGGATGTTGCTATGTGGTGTTGGCTGGGGTAGAGGTTATTAATTAAAAGGCAATGGTATTTCATGTATCCTTTGTGTAGACAATAAAGTCACACAGGATGATGGCATGATTTCATAGGCGAGTGAAAAGAGCGATGTTCCAGAAGCAGCTTGCAGAGTGGAAAAGGTGCTAAATTCACCTTCATGTCAGTTTTGAGAAAAGGGCAGTTCCTACTCTAAGAAGTCTTCGGGGGAGCTCCAGATTTCAATTGAGCAGAGCGATACTAAGGAACGTTGAGTTGCAGACATTGTGGATGTAGAAAGATTGTGTACTATGGAACAGTAATGTCCTTTGGTTACTTAAGTAATTTAAAGTAGATTTAATACTTTGTTAGCCTGTTTCCCCTTTGTATAAGGTGGAATATCTTTTGTGCATCATTTCCTTTAGGCACTAATTACATTGGGCTTCAGAGTAGATCTTAAAAAGAACTGGTTACCGGACTCTCCTCATTAATAATTCTGTTTGCTCTTTTGGGGTCTAGCTGGGTTCTCCCACAGTGTTTGTAAAATGCAGCATCTATCCCTATGCCTGCTGGATTAAAACAGAATGACAGGTCTCGCTTACCATTTCAATGTCGGTGCACCCCAGGAATTTGCTAGTTTGGTAACACTGCATACTCAAAGAGCCCTTTCTAGATATGTTGTACTATACTTATACTTATCTAGTTTCCTCCTTTTGAATAATCTAGAAACTACCGTGTTTTGCTGTGTATAATGCACACTTTTTTGTCCAAATTTTTGAGGGAAAAATAAAGATGCACATCATACATGGGTATTAATGAAAACACACCATGGGTACAATAACGGGCATAATAATCCAGTGTATAATGTGCACAAAAACATGCTGCACATTATACGTGGGAGCGCATTATACACGGCAAAATATGGTCATTTAAAATTCCCTAGTATTGAAAGATGTCATGGGTTCTCAAAAATAACTAATGAGTCTCAGTCTCTCACTTGCACAGATTTAATCAATATGTAGGTACTTAATTTTCTTTATATAATTGTCTTTTCTGTTTCCCTTGTTGGCCTCTGTGTCCTGTATTTAACCAACTTCCATTTCTTAGGACATGGATACATTTTTCTTTTCATTTAACTAAGGTTTTCTTGGACTTCTTATCCTAGACTTTTTTCCCCATGAGTCATATCCTAAAATTTTTTAAGTTTGCTTCCCTTTTCCAGTCATTTTTTTCTTTAACATTTTTCTTTGCATCCTAAAGAATCCTTGTAATTTTTTAATGTTTTCCATTAACATTTAGATTTCCCAAGTAGTTTCTCCATACTTTCTATCTTTCCAAAAAAAAAATATCTCCCATGCATTCTAAGTATTTATATTAATAAGACTTCAAAAGTAACTGTGTTCTGAATACTTGCATGGAAGTTTATGTGCAGGAGTTTTCATAGGTTCTAGAATATTTGTCTTGGAATTGATCTTTAAGATTACCTATTTAGACCCCTTTATTAAGTAAAGCAAAAGACAAGGTTCTGCTAATAAGAGACAGCTGAGACCTGGCCGGGTGGCTTAGTTGGCTGAAGCATTATCCCGTACACCAGAAAGATTGTGGGTTTGATCCCTGGTCAGAGCAGCTACCTAGGTTGTGGGTTTGATTCCCAGTCGGGGCACATATGGGAGGCAACTGATCCATGTTTCTCTCTCACATTAGTGTTTCTCTCTCCTTCTCTCCCTCTCCCTCCCTCCTCCTTCTCCCCTCCCCCCTTTTTCTCTCTCTAAAATTAATAAACATATCCTTGGGTGAGGATTAAAAAAGAGAGAGAGAGTCCTGGCTAGTGTGGCTTAGTGGACTGAGCACCAACCTACAAACTGAAAGGTCGAGTCCAGTTAAGGCACATGCCTGGGTTACAGGCCAGGTCCCCACTTGGGGACATGCAAGAGGCAACTAATGACAAATCGGTGCTTCTCTCTCCATTTCTTTCTCCTTTCCTTCCCCTCTCTCTAAAAATAAATAAATAAAATCTTTTTTTAAAAAAGAGAGGGAGGGAGAGAGAGAGACAGTCGCATCTCAAACCTAGTTCTGTGTCTTATTTTCTCAAAGCCACTAGATATTAATCAAGACGGAGTTTCTCATTTCAAACAGGATTATTAATTTTGAAAGTAGCAGAGTATTAGAATTCCAATTCATGAGTCTTTCTTGAGCATTCCTCCTTGGGCTTCTTTACTTTTAAAAAATATATAAAATAATTGTAAAAAGTTTTATTTTGTTTTGAATTATAATTAAAGTTGTCACTACAAGAGATAAAGTAATTCTTTCAGCTTGGCCTTTCCACATTCAAGGCACCTTTTTTGACATTACCAATTTTTTTCCCATACATTCTGAACATCAGTGTTATCTGAGTATATAGTTGAATAATTTGATTCCAATAATACATTGATAAGAAAATTTAAATGTGTTCTTCATCATTATTATTTCTTCTTTCTTGTGTTCTCTTTTGTCATTCCTGATTTTGTTTCCCCTTCTTTCTTAAAACAATAGATAAACTTGGAGTTGGGTGGATAAAATTGGGATGGGAAGGGGTTGCTGTTCTATTTTCATTTTCTTTTACCCACCCCCTGCCTACAATTTGCCTCTGTAACTCCACTGATGATTTTTTTCAAAGATACAGAATTGTCAGATTGAGTTCACCTTCTGTTCTCTTCTACTGCTTTTCTGTGACCACTACACACAAGTGCTTTTTTAGATTCTAGGTCGTAAAATCACTCTAGTGAACTGCCCAGCTAACTTTTTTTTTTTAATCAATAGAAAATACTAGTTCATTGCATACAATAAGGGCAGGTTTTGTTTTATGAAACTTTGTTCCAGTGCAGTGTGTGTGTGATGGGTAAAGTGTATTAAGGATTTATTATTTCATACTACGAGTTGAGGTTAAAAAAAAAAAGTTAGCCAAGCCACAGGGCCATCCCATTATAAGGTCTGTACCATGGTTGTACCCATTCAGTCAACCATGGATTAAAACCATTGGTGTGATCATTTTAATTGAGAACCATGGTAAAGTTAGTCCTAAATCTCTGTTACTTTTAGAATAGCAAATCCATAGTGTCGACTTGAAGAAGGAATAGAATTTTTGTTTTTGCTGTTTCTTTCAACCTTTCCATGCCTTCCCTTTTTTCCCCTCCTTTTTCACAAGCCAAACTCCTCCAGTATTTTGGATCTTTATGTTGTCTTTATTATATGAGGGTAAAGTGTCCTGGCAAAAAGCTCTTCAACTAGGCATTTGGAAAAGTTTGTAAACTTCATTTTTAACTACAATAATTTCTTTCAATACATCTTTAATTCTATTAATTAGAATCAAAATGATCACTTCTTATATTTGGCAGCTGATTTACTAGCCTTGAATACAGATGGTGAGGAAGTTTACTGAAATTCAAAGGGGTAAACTATTCTTAATTTTTTAATTTATTTTTAACCTGTCCTAGAGTTGGCCTGTCCTCCCACCGTGTTACATGGACATCTATTTTTTATTTTCCATTTTAATAACAACTGAAAAATGCTTTTATTTAGATTTATAATCAGGAGTGATGTTTAATTTTACCTAGTAGTACCACTGAACACTAATTCAAAACCCATGTGTTAAAGTTATGTAATAGCGACCTCTACTGGTTTTAATTATAGTATCCTGAAAGGTGATTTTAAAAACTTGTGAGGGATGAGAATACCTTTTGTTTGAAGTAAATCACATTAGTCTATTAAAGTAAGGAGATTCAGCTATTACATTAACATGAGTTCTTTCACTTTCGATGGGAATTATAACTGAATAAGTGCTGGAAATTAAAATGAAGTACTTTGTTAAAAATTAATGACCTATGGAGGATTCAAACTCTGATGATGAACTACAGTGTATTAAAATTGCCGTTACCAGTGTAAACCCTTGATTCCTATAATTTGTAAATAGTTTTAAAGTCAAGTGCCTTTTGCATGATGGATACTGAAAAGAATTCTTAGCCCTGGACAGGTAGCTCAGTTGGTTAGAGCGTCATCCTGATAAGCCAAGGTTTTGGGTTTGATCTCCAGTCAGGGCACATACGAGAAGCAACCAATGAATGCATAAAAATAAATGGAAAAACAAATCAGTCAATCTCTCTCTCTCTCTCTCTTCCCCCCATCCCTCCTTTTCTCCCTCCCTTCCTCTACCCTCCCTCTCTCCCTTCTGCTATCTTTCTAAAAGCAGGACATAAAAATTAAAAAAAAAAAAGAAAATGAAAAGAATTCTTAGAGTGTTCGAGTGCAAAATGCTCCATGAGCTTGTAATTGATACTGAAAGTAAGGACAATGAATGAGAATTGGATTTAGATACTTCTTGAGCTTAGGTCTTGTTTTTTGAATTTTTATATAAATA
The DNA here is from genome assembly GCA_039655065.1 of Glossophaga mutica. Lineage (NCBI taxonomy): Eukaryota > Metazoa > Chordata > Mammalia > Chiroptera > Phyllostomidae > Glossophaga > Glossophaga mutica. The sequence goes on from CM077308.1 coordinate 146,385,964, forward strand.
ATGTTCAAAATGCTTTCTACTCATTCTTGTCATTAGCTTTATCACAGTAAAGTTGAAATTCAGAATGTTAGCTAGTGCAAGGAATGTTTAGTCTCTTAATTGCCTAATTAAGAAACGAATACATTGACAGTTATCATTTTCTCATAGCTCAAATATGTTTGTAGTATAAGTTATGCCACATGTGAAAACATGTTTTGGTATTCTTGGATTGCAGAAGTAAATTTTAAGTGAAGAGCACTATTTCATATATTTGTTGCTTAGTTGTTATTTTCCTATTTTCCAAGGAACGTGTTCAAAAAAGTTTCCCTCATCCAATCGATAAGTGGGCAATAGCTGATGCCCAGTCGGCTATTGAAAAGAGGAAACGAAGAAACCCTTTGTCTCTCCCAGTAGAAAAAATCCATCCTTTACTGAAGGTAAAGCTGAAATACTGACTTTTTGCCTTTTAAAAGCAAAATAAAACCCATAATTTTAAAACACTAGGAATAATATATTTTATGGATAACAGAGTCAAGTGAAAAGTAAAGTTTTAATTTTTTTAGGAATTCATGTCATAGGGAGGGGCGATGTGATAATACAAAAGTATAAGATGGGCAACATGATTTAAAGTAATTTCACACCAGCACTAACAGTCAAACAAATTGAAAGAACTAAGAAAGTTGTAATTGTAGATTTTGTTCATCTCAGCAGTTAGTAGAACCTTGAAGACAATTTATAAAATTCCTTTCTTCTTGGTTAGACTTGAATGTCCCTGTTCCTTCAGATCTTAATCCTTCGTGCGTCATTAGATGCGTAGGGACTTCTGTAAGACTGCCTTCAGGCTACCTGTAATCTTTGAACACAGGCTCCCTAAAGGTCACTTAAATCATCCGGGCCTGCTTGTCATTTAAATCAGTCAGTTGAACCTCACCAGAACTAACAGAAAGAGTAACTTCTGGAAACTCTAATAATGCTATTTCTATTTTATTTAGTACAGTGAACAAACTATTGATTAGCTCTCACATCAAAAATATAGGCATTACGAGAATTAAAACCTAATGCTTGCATGTATGAGCTAAGTTTTGTTACTCAACTAAGTTATTATGGTTATCCCCAGTTTGTGGATGAGGTAACTGAGGCAGAAAGTTATTATAGTAACTTTTAGCCCAACTTTACAGGGTTCTAAGTGATAATGTTAGGAAATCCAGATCTATTATATCTGTCCAAGATTTAAAGCTAAACACTTAGATGATGTTGAAGAGTGTCAAAAGAGTACAGCCTATGTTTTGTACTCAGATTGTTTGAACAGAACTATCTCCCTGTATCTTACTAAATGGTCTGAGGAAATAAGTGCAAATTACATAAAATTACTAAACTGGTAGTAATTGCATACTTTATCATTCTCTTTTCATGATTTTTATTATCCGCACATTGAACTATATTCTAAGAGAATTAACAAATTAAGATATGTTGTATTAATGATCCTAAATTTTGAGTTTTATCTAATTGTTGGTCTTTCAATTTATTAATATATCCTTGTTACTGTAAACATTTAATAGTTTTTACATATCCTTATAGGTAAATGCAACCTGTTGCCAACTTATAAGTAAACTTACTTCAAAATTGTTTTTTTTCCTTAATTGGATTGTTTATTTTAAAATAAAATTTGTTTTTCTATAGGAACTGGTCAGCCCCACAAAGCCCATTCTATCTTTGAAGTCTAATAATAGGACTATTAACATGTTGTTAATAACCACTATTGTTCAGTAGGACATAACATGATTTTTTCCCCATGGAAATAGTCCAGATGCCAGGAATGTGCCACTAGGGTTTGAGAAAGCCCAGTTCCCTTTGGAAAGGATAGAGGAATAAGGGTAATCTGTACTCGTTAAGTATTTTTACATGATGATAGGTAGTTTTGCCTTACCTTTTCTTAGTTTACATTTTTAAATAGTAATTAATGTATTATTCATAAGTAAGCCACTTAAAATTAGATACTGTTGATAATCATAGGCCTCAGTAAAAGTTGAGCTAGTATGCATGTTTTTTAATCAGTGTCAAATTTATAGTATATGATTTTTAAACATGCTTTTCTTTTCATTTTTCAGGAGGTCCTCGGTTATAAAATTGACCATCAGGTTTCTGTTTACATAGTAGCAGTATTAGAATACATTTCTGCAGACATTTTAAAGCTGGTGGGTAACTATGTACGAAATATACGGCACTATGAAATTACAAAACAAGATATTAAAGTAGCAATGTGTGCTGATAAGGTAGGATACTGATCTTCTATATGTTTTGTTCTTAAATGTTTATGTGACTTACTAAATGCTAACATACTATTCAGATAGAATAAAATTGTTCCTCTTCTGTTAGGCTATATTTACAGTAGTCTAATAGCAAGTACTCAAGATATCACTTTATGAAAATAGAGTATTATATGTAGTATTGAAATGTGTTTAATCATGTTGCACAGTATCTCTTTTATATGTTGCTTCAAGTAGGGTTAATAACAGTAATAATCTCTTATTAGTGGTATCTTAAATTTTCATTTGGGTTAGAGATTTAGAATGTTATGGATTTACTCAAAAACAAATTTTGAAAATGTAAAAAAAAACTAAATCCTTGAGAGTTTTATTTTAATACTTAGCTTTCTTTAGATACTACTTGTATGATTTTACTCTAATAGCATTAAGAACAAACATTTTTGAAAGTGAAGCATATATGGAACTCATCTCATTTGGTCCTTAGGATACTGCTGTATAGTAGCTCTTACCTACATCTATCTCATAATAGGGAAGCTGAAGTACAAGAGCAATAAAGAAGTTGGTTCAGAATATTCCAAGAAGTTTCAAAGCCTGGACTTGAACTCCAGATTTGTCTAAGTCTAAAGTTCTTAATCTTTGCACTACACTACTTCAGTATTTTCATTTTATAAAAATGACTTTGTAGAAAAGAAAATATTTCCTAATGAACCATTCCATTTTTGCTCAATATACTATTTCTGATTTGAAATATTTTTTTCTGGCTACTAAATCCATTTATTTACATTTTAGTGTTTCTTCTTTTAGGATGTGAATGTATAGAGTAAAAATCGCCTGACCTGATGAAGGATTTCAAATGTTTTTATATTTTTCAATGAATAAGTATTTGGTTTTTAAAGTAATTATTTTTCAAAGAACATAAAATATTTGATACTTGTAGATGGAGCATACAAGTTTTTGAATATATATTATGTGCTCACACAGGAAGGAGATGCAAGAGAGGTGTAAAGCAAGGTTTCAGAGTTGATGAAGGGATACTTGTATTTGTGAAACAAGCAGAAAGTCATACCAGATGGGATGCTGTTTTTCTGTGTTGTGGGGATAATGATGTGGAAGCTCACGGAAGGGGAAAGATGAGGTCTGGAAAGAGCAATAATGGTAGACCTCTTAGGAAAAACAACTTGTTCTGATCATTATTTAACAAATGTAGGCCTAGAAGCCTATAAGAGTTATTTAAACATGAGGTGCTGAGGCCCTGGAATGAAGGGGTGATGGCAAGGATATGAAACGAGAAAACTAAATCAGGGCGAAATCCAAGACAGGAGTTGGAAACATTAAAAGTAATAGGTAGACCAGAGAGACAGAGAGATACTAGTATTGATGGAGAACTTGGAGGAGTCAGGTTGTGATGCCAGATGTTGAATTCTCTTAGAGAAGCTGTGGCAGGATGCTGGCAGTGTGTCCAAGAAGAGATCATCGTGTTTGCTTTTTGTCATTTACAAACTGTCTTCGAAGAATAGCTAAGGGCGCTTAACTTCAAATTTGACTGTAGATTCATATTTTATTATGCTTTGTTAAATATCTCTGTAGGTATTGATGGATATGTTTCATCAAGATGTAGAAGATATAAATATATTATCTTTAACTGATGAAGAACCTTCCACCTCAGGAGAGCAAACTTACTATGATTTGGTAAAAGCATTTATGGCAGAAATTCGACAATACATAAGGGAACTAAATTTAATTATAAAAGTTTTTAGAGAACCCTTTGTCTCCAACTCAAAATTGTTTTCAGCTAATGTAAGTATCATGTGTGCATATATATATCATTGCATGTGTTGCCGATTTTACATGACCAATGAAATGTGAATTTGTATAGCTCATGACTGCTAATCTGTCGATTTTTTTAGTTGTGGGATTTATTTCAGGTGACTGATGACAAATAAAGTTGCTACAGCCATGTCAATAAATTACAACAGAAATTAAAAGACAAAATCTAATCTAAACTGATTGTATAAGCGCAAATGAATTCTTCCATATACAGTACTCCAAGACTAAAACCTCTTATTTAAGGAGATTTTGTTTGTTTGTTTAATTTAACTCATTTGAGTCATTTCAACTGGCACTTCATCAGTGCTGCCTATATTGTTAGGTACCATACTTAGCAATGGGAATTCAAAGATTATTAAGAAAAATTTCTTCCCTCAAGTTTAATCTGGTCAAGATAGAGATGTAAACTTAAAATTAAATTGCAATACAGTGTGGTAATAATTACCATAATGGAAATATGGAAACAGTATTTTGGGGAGCACAAAGGAGGGAGCCAGTAGCATTAAAAATTAGAGAAAGGGTTACTGATCGTACAGTAGTAATCAAACCAATCTAATGGGGTCCTAGGGACTGCTGAATGAGAGCAGTTGAGATTGTCTAGAGCTGCATTCTAGTAATCCCTAGAGCTGTAGCCACATGGCCCTCCGGGACTGATGGAGACGCAGTGTTCACTAGAGGCTGAGACTGGGGCGCAAGTTATGGCAGCGAGTTAACGTTAAAAAACAAAGGAGTAGATTGTGAGTTGTACAAATCTATAGATACATAGTACAAACCATTGAATCCTTTAAATGGATGAATTGTGTGATATATAAGTTACATTTTAATAAAGTTGTTTAAAAAAGAAAGGGTTAAGGATAAGCAAAGATTTCTTAGGATGCAAAAATCAAGATCAGTAAAAATAAATATTAATGAATTTTAGACTTTATTAATATGAAAACCTTTGTTCTTCAAAAGACATTGTTTGAAAAGTAAAAAGATAAGCCACAGATTGGTAGAACCTATGTCAAATACATATTGCTAACGAAGGACTTGTATCCAGAATATATAAAAACTTTTACAATTCAATAATTTAAAAAATAGCCTGACTTTTAAAAAAAGATTTTATTTATTTACCCTTTTTAGAGAGAGGGGAAAGGAGGGAGAAAGAGAGGGAGAGAAACACCGATGTGCAAGAGATACATCGATCAGTTGCCTGTCGAACTCCCCCAAGTGGGGACCTGTCCCACAGCCCAGGCATGCACCCTGTCTGGCATTCGAACCAGCAACTTTTTGGTTCACAGGCAGGCACTCAATCCACTGAGCCACACCAGCTAGGGCAGCCTGATATTTTTAAGTGGGCAAAAAATTTAACATTTTATAAAAGAAGATACACCAATGACCAAAAAGGACATCAAAGGATGCTCAGCCTCAGAAGTTATCAGGGAAATGCAAATTAAGACCGCAATGAGATACTACTGTACACTCATTAGAAAGGTGAAAATTAAAGACTGACAATATCAAATGTTGGGAAGAATGTGGAGCCATTGCTATGGGAATATAAAATTTCCACATTGCTTGTGAGAATATAATCCAGTGTAAACACCGTGGAAAAGAGTTTGTTAATTTTTATCACATTAAACATAAATTAGCCTTACTGCCTAGAAATTCTACTCCTGTGTTTTTACCCAGAAGAAATGAAAACATATCCATACAAAACTTGGTCATGAATGTTCATAGCAGCTTGTTTGCAATAGTTTCAAACTTGAAACACTCAAATATCCATCAACAGGTGAATGGATATACAAATTATGATATGTCCAATGGAATACTATTCAGCATTAAAGAGGAATGATGTAGTTATATACACAACAATATGGATGCATCTTAAAAACATGAGCAAAAAAACCCAACTAGGCACAAAAGACTACTTAAGCTTTTATTTATTTGTTTAAAATAGGAAAGACAGTTCTAGTCTATAGTGACAGAAAGCAGATCACTGGTTTCCTGGAGGAGTAGTGGTGATTAAAAGGGATGGGGCACAAAGAAACTTCTTGTAGTAGTGAAAGTGTTTTGTATCTTGATTATAGTCATAGTTCAAGTGAGTAACATAAAATCTCATCAAAAAGAGGTGTTACCTTACTAGGTATTAATCATGCCTCAAAACTGATTTGACAAAAAAAGAATAGTCACTGATGAAGATAATAAATTTAAAAAACAGTAATTGTGTAAATGCAAATTAGTACTTGCTTTTCAATTATCTAAGCATTTTTCTAAAAGTTAAGATTGACGATATTCAGGGTTGTAAGAATTTGGCAAAACTGTAACTCCATACACTACCAACGGGAGGGTAAACCAATGGACTGTTTTTAAGGAAATATCCATAGATATTTTACATAAAAATCTTATAACTGAAGTCTTTATCCAGGAATCTAACCTACAGAAAATCTAGTGGAAGTTACAAAGTGTTATATTCAGTATCTTGTATGCATGTTTATTTGTAATGAAAATAAGATAATAGAAGAATAGAATGAATAAATGAAGCAAAGGGGTACTGTATGGATTCGTGCGGCTTCTTTGTCGTTACTGATAGAACGAGAGCATGGCATGCCTTAGGAGGGCTTGAGTTGGAGAAGAGCTGAGGCAGGTGGGAAGTCGCATAAAGCACGTCCGCCCGCCAAAGTATGGCTGGTGTCCTGAGGAAAAGCGCTGTCTGGCTGTTTGGGTTACAGACTGAACTAACCACCTGTTTTATGAAACACTGCTTTCACCCGAAAGAATGCCTGACTGCGGTTATTTAGAGACATATTTGGCTGACATTTTTCAAAAATGAATGAAGTATACCTGTTACTTCAAGAAAAATAACTGGCAGTATTTGGTAACAGTGATAAAATTTGAACTTCCAAGCAAAGTTAGAGTTTTGGAAAATCTGTATCCACTCCCATAATCTCTGATGATACTAATGGATTTGGTCTTTTAATATTATATATAGTGAATATGTGTTAAATGTGTTAACATTTGGAAGATCTACAGAACTCAGTATTTTCCAAGTGACCAAATTTATAATGCTACAAAATCACACATAGGTAAAAGATCTATTCAGACATTCAAAGGTCAAAATATGGCAGTGGATTTTTTGTAATCCTCTCCTGAGGATATGTTTATTGGTGAGAGAGAGAGAGAGAGAGAGAGAGAGAGAGAGAGAGAGAGAAACATCGATCCATTGCTTCCTGTATGCGACCCAACCGGGGACTGAACCTGCAACCTAGGTATGTGCCCTGACCGGGAATTGAACCCATAACCTTTTGGTGTACAGTATTGCTCCAACCAACTAAGCCACCCGGCCAGGGCAGGCCAGTGGATTTTGATAACAGTACAGAATCTGATGTGTTTTCAGATTCCACATTGTAACTAACCTTTAAGAAACTACTAGTTGAATTTTCAAGTAATGTCATAGAAAGCTATTTATTCCATTGATACGCAACATCCAGATTACTGGTTACCATTGACTAATGGGGAGAGGAGAATGGAGAGCTCTACTAATGGATATAGGCTTTTTTGGGGGGTGGTGATGAAGATGTTCTGGAATTTGATAGTGGTGATGATTGAACAGCTCTGTGAATACATGAAAACCAGTGAAGTACCCTTTAAAAGGGTTAATTTTATGGTATATGACTTACATCTCTATAAAGAAACTATACAGAAAAAGGACATCCATAATTATTTGAATAGACTATTAAAATACTCCTTTTTTCCCCAACTACATATATGTATAAAGCTAGATTTTCTCCATATGCTTTGACCAAGACAACAAATGAAAATCCAGCTATCGTCTATTATGCTAGATATTAAAGATTTGCAAAAACATAAAACAATCCCATTCTTTTCGCTACATTTTTTGGTTTATTTTGGAAAACTACAGTTACTTTTCATGAAAGTGATATTTATTGTTATTTTTAAATAAATGTTTTAATTTTTTGGTTTTAATGTCTAATATGGTAAACATTAATAGATATAATTACAAACAAAATCCCTTTGGCATCTTCAGTAATTTTTAAGAGTGTGTATGAGTCCTGAGACCAAAAAGTTTGAGGACCACTGACCTAGAGAAAAGTATTTGCAAATTATATATTATTGCAAAGGGATTTTTACATTATCTTTTACTTAAATTTCTAAGTTGTGAAAATTTCTTACTATATCTACCGTGTTAAATTTTGTGATTATAAAGTGACTTATTGGCTCAAAACTTGTTTTTTATTATACAACTTAATTGAATTAGTGTGTTTTTCTTCCCAACAGGATGTAGAAAATATATTTAGTCGTATAGTAGATATACATGAACTTAGTGTAAAGCTACTGGGCCACATAGAAGATACTGTAGAAATGACAGATGAAGGCAGTCCCCATCCACTAGTAGGAAGCTGCTTTGAAGATTTAGCAGAGGTAAGTACTTTACCCACCAAAACAAATCTGCACAAAAACCCTGCTTCCCATTAAAATTGGAATCTTCATTCTTGCTTCCAGCTAAAGTGATAGTTAGTATTAACTGCTGCCTACTCTGCTTTATTGCCCTTTCAGATCATTGTTAACATGTTTCTCTTATGGAAACCCAGGAAAAGTATTCTCTTGTCCATTATAAAAAAGCAGACTCCATTGACAGGAGGCATTTACAGCTGACACTCAATCGTTTGTCTTAATATAGCAAGGCTCAGACAAGTCAGTGAATGCCCTATCAGTGAGGGGGCTGTAGGACTTGGGTATGAGGTCAAACTCTTTGTGTTCCAGTCTAAACTCTGCTACTTATTAGTTCTGTGGGACCACAGGCAGTTTATTTCACATATCTAAACCTCCATATCTATATTTGTAAAATAAGGATAATAATAAGACTCTGGGTTTCTGTGACAAATAAAATAACCCACCTGAAGTATTTAGCTAACCATCTTCAGTTAAGTAAGCTACTCAATATATGGTAAGCACATATTATTTAGAATAAGAGGGGTGAAATCAATGGGAAAATGAAGTCCAGGGCCTAGATGATTCAGATATGATGGGGTTAGAAAAATGGTTGCTCTCTCCTTGGATATTTCAAATGCTGAAATATACACATTAGTCCTAATAAATTAGCATTGATTGTCCTTCTGAGATTTCTAGCTCTTGCTTTTGTTCTTACTCTAAAATCTGTATCTTTTATTGTAACAAAGGGTTGAGTTTAGAAAGCATGAAAAAGATTTTCGGCAAAATAGTATGATAAATTTAAGCTTTACTACAACCCCTCCAGTCTTGGTTCAAACGTAAGTCATAAAACATTTTTTTAAAAAAGAATGTATGTAATGACTCAAAAACAAGATTAGAAATTGAATAAACCTTCAAGGTAGGGAGCTCTGGTAGCTAGACATTGAGCTCTTAAGGATAATGAAGACTAAATGTGTTCCATGAAAGGGAGCAAGATTTCTTACTCCAAAACCTGGATTGCAATAGGATGCTGGGGAGGTCTATCCAACCTGCCTGTAAGGACTTACAGAAAGTTGTGGATTTGAGGTGGGGAGACAAAAACACTACCTTCCAACAAATGTGCCTTAAAATTTAACAGAGTGGCTCACAATATTAAGCCAATATGATCAGAGAGCCTGAGATCAAGAAGTCATTTTAAGAGCAGGTTCTGGTCTGGATGAGTGATCAGTCATACAAGAATGAGAGAGAGAAAAAGGAAACCAAAAATTTAAAGGCTCTCCCTAAGAAGTCTGTAATGCAAAATTATAAAACACAAAACAAATTTGAATGCTCACAACGATATCTCACAAAATCAACAATTACAAAATAAGTTCATCCCAGATGAAATTAATTTTGTACAATAGATTATAAAGAGTTTAAAGGAAGTTTAGGGTGCTCAAACAGATAAATGAAAGAATGTGATTTATTTATAAAGAAGACATTGTGAAATAGAGCAGGCAGGAAGGAAATAAGAACAAGTAGGTATCGAAAGATGGTGGGAATTAAATACTCAAGCAATGCAATAAAAACTCATTATGTAGTAGTATAACATTTACCAGACCTAGTTCAAGGATAAAATTAGTGAATTGGAAGATAGAATTGAAGACTTCACTGAGAGTGTGACACAGAGAGACCAAGATAAGGATCCTAAAGGACACACCGAAAGGCTTCAGTATACATGTAATAGGTGTTTCAGACAAAGGATGATGAAAGCAATTTTTGAAGAGATAAAAACCGAGAATTTTCCAGAAATGAAGACAAATTTTTAGATTAAAAATGAATTCCAGATATTAGACAGCATATAAAAATAAACCCACAGCCAGAAACATGGTAGTGAAACTATGGAATATGGCAGGAGGTTTTATATCTTCAAAGTACTAAGGGAGAATAGTATTTTCAGCACAACTAAACTTTTATTCAAGAGGAGTACATAACTATGTTCAGTGCCAGGCGGGTACCCGAAATATTGGGGGACCGCTTTGGAAAGTACATGATTGTCTAACCACTATACTGTACACCTGAAACCAGTAGAAAATAATATTGAATGTAAACTGCAATTGACAAATAAAATTTTTAAAAGAGTGAGTATGAAGATTAATGAAGCTTGCAGAAGCAAATGAGATTTTCATGACCTTGAAATAAGCAAATACTTTTTTTTCTTAAGATTTTATTCACTTATTTTCAGAGAAAGGGGAAAGGAGGGAGAAAGACAGAGAGAGAAACATCAATGTGCGGTTGCCTCTCATATGGCCCTAGTTGGGGACTTTGCCCACAACGCAGGCGTGTGCCCTGACTGGGAATCAAACTGGCGACCCTTTGTTTCTCAGGCCAGCACTCAATCCACTGCACCACACCAGCCTGGGCAGCAAATATTTCTTAAACAGGATACAAAAGCACTAACCATAAAAGATTAATAAACTAGACTACATTAAATGTAAGGACACTTGTTCATCAAGAGACAAGATTAAGAGAGTGAAAGGGCAAGCTATAGACTGGAAGACAATATTTGTAATATATGTAACCAATGAAGGACTCACATCCAGAGTATGTAAAGAACTCTTACAAATCAGTAACTGAAAGACAGGCAGCGTAGAGTTTTGCAAAAGTAGACAAAAGACCTGAACAAGTACTTCCTAAAAGAATAAAAGGTGTTCAACATCGTTATTCATCAAGGAAATGTCACTTAAAGCCATGGAGCAGCTGGAGCTCCCCGTTGCTGGTGGAGGGGGCATAAACTGGTACAGCTGTTTTGAAAAGCTGTTTGGCACGTCTACTAAAGCTAAGAATACAGTGTACCCTGTGGTCCAGCAGTCATTCTTGGTCATATACCTCCCCCCAGAAATGAATGCCTATGTTTACCAAAAGACATGTTCAAGATGTTTGTAACAGGCTTATTATTCGTAGTGGATAATCTGTGATATATTCACATAGTAAAATGCTATATGGCAGTGAAAAAAGAATGAACTACTGATGTTTTTAAAAAGGCAACATAATGTTGCATGAAATAAGAAGACTCAAAATCTGTAATTGCACTTGGAGAAGGGGCTAAAACATGTAAACTGATCTTTGGGGATAAAAGTTAGAATAGTGGTTCTTGTGGTGCTGGGTTTCTGTTTCCTTATCTAGGTAATGATTACACAAATATGTTGCATAAATATGTAAAAATGCATCAGACTGTGGACTTCATGTATGTTATGCCTCAGTTTAACAAATCAGAGGAAAAAAGTGAGAAACAAATAAAAACAGACTTATGCTGACCATGAAATTTTCTTACCCATAGGTCCTTGTTACAAGAAGTATTAAGTGATATTCTTTAGCAAGAAGGAAAGTACTCAGGGAACTCAAGAAATACAATAACTAATGTTGAGAAGCATGTTGGTAATTTTGATAAATCACTGAATATTTTAAAATCCAAACTTTAATTCTTTGTGTTTAAAAGGGAGGATTAAACTAAACTTCTAAGCACCTGTAATAAAATATATAGTGTGTAAAGGGCTTGTATTCAGAAGGACAGAAAAACTGAACAACATTAAGCTCTTTTTGAAATTTAGAAAAATTAAAGACAACAAACTGTATTTAATTTTGAAAACATTTAGGAAAAACAACAAAAGAATAGAAATATTGCCTATAGATTACAATGTGCATATGAGGGGGAAGAACTATAGTTTTCCATATGGAGAGAACAAATTTCTTCCTTAGTTCATCTCATACTCAAAAAAGTTATCAATAAATTTTAAAATCTAAAATTGAAAAGTAAACTTTTTATAAGTTCAGAAGAAAATATAGAACATATTTATGACTTTGAGATAGGAAGAGTTTCTTAAAGAACAAATAGAAATTGCAATCCTTTATAAAATAAGAGATTAAAAGTTTAAAAGGGAGTAAAAGACAGAAAACTGTACAAGATCAACCATTAAAATAAAAAATTAAAAAAAATTGTGTTCAAAATCATAAAATTATGAGAAGCACAAAAGAATGCAGTTGAACTCACACCATGTACAAACATAAACTCAAAGTGGATCAAAGACATAAAGTAGGAGCTAAAATTATACAACTCTTAGAAGAAAGCATGGCTAAATCTTCATGCCCTTGGCTTTCGCAAAGGATTCTTAGATATATGACACCAAAAGCATGAGCTGCACGAGAAAAAATAGATAATTTGGGCTTAAAATTAAAAACTTGTGCTTCAAAGAACACTATCAGAAGTGAAAAGGCAACACACAGAATGGGAGAAATATTTATAAATTATATATCTGATAAGGATCTAGAATTCAGTGTATATAAAGAACTCTTATAAAAGACATTTCAATTTTGCCTTAAAAGGCAAAGTATCTGAATAGGAATTTCTCCAAAGATGACATGGAAATAGCAATAAGCACATGTAGGATGCTTACCATCATTAGTCATTAGTGAAATACAAAACAAAACCATTATGAAGTACCAGTTCACACCCATGAAGAGAAGCTAGAATATTTTTTAAAAAAGAAAAGTGTTGGTGAGGATGTGGAAAAATTGGAATCCTCATACTTTGCTGATGGGGATGTAAAATGGTACAATTTTGCATTCTCCGGAAGATCAGTTATACCTATAGTATTTTATTTCTTTAATAAAAAAGGCAAAAGTGTTATAAAATACTGCTTTTCTGTATGTTTAGAATATTCTAATCATTAATACATAATTATGTGTATTGATAGTTAAATTTTTATTAATCTTATACGTATTGCATTTTAACCAGAAAACAAATCATAAAGTCATCTATTAATTTACACATGGGTTCTTAGAAGTGCTTGCCATTCTGCAAATTTATTCTCAAGAATAAAACTATGTGATTAGAGCTTGGATTACCAGTTTTTTTCTCCCTTGATATTAGCTACTTTCAAATGATAATACTAGATATCATTTATTTAGTGTTTACTATGTGCATACCAAATCGAAAGCATTTTACATATGATATTTAATTCTTAAAACAACCCTTTGAAGTAGGTATTATCCACATGTTACAATGAGGAAACTGGCTTAGAGAAAGTAGGTAATTTGTCAAAGGTCACACAGCTAATAAGTAGCATAACCAAAATTGGAATTCTATGACTAAAGACATGCTTGCAAGCTACTATACTCTGGCTAGCCTTTCCTTTATGTATGTAGTTCTCATAAAAATTCTGTAATAAAATAAAGTTTATTGAAAGAGGAGGACAGATATTATCTGCTGTACATGATAATTTCTAGCGTTGAAGAGACCTAAGATAGAAGCATCTAATCACATTTTTGTGCCTCTCTCCCTCTTTTCACACCTGACTTCTTTCTGTTGTTATTGTTGAAACTGTCCATTCCAGTAAAATATGCAGTGGGCTGGGCTGCAATTTCCAGTGTTATATTATTATAGAAATTCTCAGTTGGAAAGACAATTGAAAGAATTGAAATTAGGAAATGAACTAGGAGCCTGCTCAAGAATTCAGGATGACTTGGACCTTTATGTGCCATATTGCATTTCACAAAGAACAGAACTCAGGTCTTGTAATTTCTGATCTTGTGTTGTTGTTATTATTCAATCTTTCCTTAAAAAAGAAGAATCCGAGAAACAACAGTAAGGGTAATTAATACATTTGTTCTTGTCATTTCCTTCTACTTTCTTCTGCTGCATGCCTCCACTAGATGTCCCCTTCCTTCTTCTAGAATTACCCTTCATGGAAAGGAGCTCTGTGAGAATCTAAAAGCACCGTTTTCACAAAAACATTTTTTAACCTGGAATATGGCATAGGGTGGAAAAGAGTAGAGACTCTATCTCCTGCTAAAGTCTAGACACCTGTCCTCTTTTTCCTCAGGAATCATCAAAACCAGTTGATTACAGTCTTGTAGACATAACCATTACAGTTGTTTAGTTTATTAACGAATGATGATGGCCAAAAATTGTTTATTTTGTGAATTTTAGATGATATAATTTGTTACCTCTGGCTTACAGAATTTGAAAGTAAAAGTCTACCACTAAGAAATGACCACGAGAAAATAAATTTTTGGCACCAGTATTCTAAATGTTTATACTCTATCTAGTTGTACATATCTGTATTCTTTGGTGTTCAGGCTAAACTTGTTTTCCAGAACCCAAAGTCTCCCCATTCTTATGACCATGTTTGTTGATAATACTTTACTAGAATCCTTTAGTGAGGTGTCATAACATATAAGAATCCCATTACTCATCAGAATAAATTGAATTATTTTCTTAAGAATATTAGATTTAAAGTATAAAGGACACATGGACAAAAACTAGGTGGGGGTGGAAATAGGAGGGAGATGGGAAAGGCTGGGAGGGTGGGCTGGGATGGGAGTAGAAGACAGAAAACTATACTTGAACAACAATTAAATTTAAAAAATGCACAAAAGTAAAAAAAAGAATATTAGATTTATTCCATTAAAATTATAATTCATAGCCATGTAATTTTGTTTGGAGGCTTTAAAGGAAATATATAATTGTGCTGGTATAGATGTGCCTATAATTTAATCTTTCTGTGTGTATGGTTTTTCTTATAGTCTACCTTGGAGAAAGATTATTTATGTTTTACCTTCTTTATTTCCTAAGGAACTGGCATTTGATCCATATGAATCATATGCTCGAGATATTTTACGACCTGGTTTTCATGATCATTTCCTTAGTCAGTTATCCAAGCCTGGAGCAGCACTTTATTTGCAGGTATAGTAATTTTTAAATCAAGATATATGATACCTGAAAAATACATTTTAAAAAAATTAAATCACTTTGTCTTCTAGTCAATAGGCGAAGGCTTCAAAGAAGCAGTTCAATACGTTTTACCCAGGCTGCTTCTAGCCCCGGTTTACCACTGTCTACATTACTTTGAGCTTTTAAAGGTAAGAAAAATATTCAAGTGTGATGCAAGCAATTTTTTACCAATTGTTTGTGAATTATTATGTGAGCACCCATGGATATTAGTCTGTATCTATTTTCTTTTTTCTAGTTAAGAAGCAAATGTCAATGAATCTACAAAAGGATGGCATATTCTTGCCAGTTTTACTAGTGAATTTTAAAGCAATGATCAGATGCTTTTTTTATCTTGTGTCCCTACATTTTGTTTACATGGCTGATTATTTGGGAACAACCTTGGATTTAGGCATCTAAGTCTCCATTTTGGGACCTCAGCAGATTCAGGGCCTTAGATAGTATGGGGATAAGGCAACATGGGGAAGATTTTATTATCCAATTTTCATAGCTCAAGTTTATATCTGTAAAATTAATTATCATGACTTTAAAAACAGTGAGCTATATATAACCCCAGTAAAAATTCACTGTGTTGTCACAGTTCAAAATATTCATTTTAAGAAGCAGTGACCAAAAGTAAAGTGTTCTGTTCCCTTCTCCCCTTTTTTCTGTTATACTGAAATTAACTAGTAAATAGGGGAAACTTACTCTATATAAATTATAACTCACTAGTGTAGCTGGAAGTTATTCACTTTTAAATATTTTATGTATCTAATGATGTCTTCTTTAGATTATGGATAATATGTTCTTATAACATATTTTCTTTTTTTGTGTGAAGTCTTTCATTATTTTTTCAATATTTTATTGATTTATTTTTAGAGAGGAGGAAAGGCAGGGAGAAAGAGAGGAAGAGAAATATCAATGTGCAGTTGCCTCTCGAGTGTCCCCTACTGGGGACCTGGCCTGCAACCCAGGCATGTGCCCTGACTGGGAATCGAACCAGTGACCCTTTGGTTCACATGCCGGCACTCAATCTACTGAGCCACACCAGTTTAAAACATATTTTCTCAAAAATTTTAAATAATGGGTGAGAAAATAAAGATATTCTCTTTACCTTTTAATGAACTAGCCCCTTAAAGACCACAAAATAAGACATGCATTAATACTATCATTATTTCTCCCATCCAAGTACTAACCAGGCCCGACCCTGCTTAGCTTCCGAGATCAGACGAGATCGGGCACGTTCAGGGTGGTATGGCCGTAGACACTATCATTATTTCTTTAGCTTTTAAAATAATGTTTCATTAAAGAAAAGTTCTATTTAGTATTTTGTTATGGAGAATGTATTATTAGAAGTCATATTTATAGTTTGCAGGAGTACATGGTGAAATGGGCTCTCTGTAAATGACTTTTTGAGTGAATAGAAGTCCTCTGCATTTGGTAAACTGGAAGAACTCTCATCCCTCCATTTCCCTCCATTTCTCCAGGTCTCTCTACATTGCAGTAAGGGAATTGAAGGATTTAATCACCAGGCAGAATAACAGAGCCTTTAGCTCTTCGTTCTAGACTTCAAACAAATACCATTTAAGGTCTTTGGTAATATAGGATGATTATTTTAAGGAAATAATCAGCCGTGGCTGGTGTGGCTCAGTGGATTGAGTGCCAGCCTGTGAACCAGGGGGTTGCAGGTTGATTCCCAGTCTAGGGCACATGCCTGGGTTGTGGGCCAGGTCCCCAGTGGGAGGTGCATGAGAGGCAACCCCACACTGATGTTTCCCTCCCTCTTTCTCTCCTTCCCCTCCCCTCTTTCTAAAAATAAATAAATTTTTAAAATCTTTAAAAAAAGAATAATCAGGAGGAAGCACTTTGTATGTAAAATTCTTGACCAACAATTCATTATAGCAAACCATAGTCATAATGGGACATTTGCAAACAAGTTTGTTATACAGAGCCTTTCTTCATAATGGTATCTCTAATAATGGGATTGTTACCTGATTCTGAATTGAAATTCTGAAGGATTGAAAGCTGTATGAAACCTCAAAGCATTTAATAATTTATAAATAAGGACAAAAAGCTTTGATGAAGTTTCAGAAAGCTGTAAAACCTAATCACTTTAATAATTTAAATTTATTATTCCAAGTATAATCAATTAAAAAATTTAATTGTTAGTTATGATAACATTTTTATAAGTGCATCATTCAGCAATTTAAAAGATTACTACTGGTTTTAGCATGGGTATCCCTAGTTCATATTACTGCCTAGATTTTTGTAAACTAAAGTTGAAGAATAGTTCTTCACTTTTCCCCCTTAACATCACAAATATTACAAAAAAATGTATCCCCGAAAGGTGAAATACATGAATTGTGGGGAAGGATTACAGGTAAAAACTAAGAACTGCATATGGCAGCAAGTGGAAAACTTAGGGTCAAGAACTGAGAAATGTTAAAAGCAGGAGATTTTTTTCCCTCCCAACTTAACCTTTTTTTCAGTGTTACATAAAACAAATTGGAAAAGGCAAATATGGATCGTGCTATCTCATTCACTTCAAACACCTACTCATCGCCTTCACAGCATGCACCAAAAACCATGCAGAAATATGCTCCGCAGTCCCCTTTTACAAATACCATGTGTGCATTTGTTAATGGCTTTGGTTTGCTGATTTTCCAATTTGGAAGCTAGACAGTATCAAGCATCTTCTCTAAATCATTTTTTCGCTACTTTTTTTTTTTTATGTTGTGAATGCATCTGGTTTAATTGCTATATGCATATGCTCAAGATCATCATTTATACTGCCCATTAGCTGATGTGTTACTCCCAGCAATTAGAGATTTAGAAAACAATTTCTCTGTGAGTCTCATAAAAATGAGCCCATCAGAGGTCTCACTTTTATTCCCTTTAACTACCTTTTTAAATTTAGAAATTATTCAGAAATGATGAGCTCAAAGCAGTGAGCTAAATGATATTGTATCTGACCACAGATATTGAGCATCTAAAGTTAAACATAGAATAGTGTAATTTAGGAGCTGTTATAAATAAACAGCTGACTATTGTAGTACTCTAATTTTAAATTTTAAATCAACTAAACTGCTATGAGGGGCATTTATAGTTTTTGGTAATTTTCTCTCTGATAAGAACAGAAATGTTCTGTTTATTTGTTTGTTTGAATTGTTAATTCAAGTACAGTTTTCTGCCTTTCCCCCTAGTGCAATCCCCCAGCCCTCTTCACCTCCCTTCCATTTCCACCCCGCCCCCTTATTATCCCTGTGTCCTTTATAATTGTTCCTGCAAACCCTTCACCCTTTTCCCCTGAAATTCCCTCCCCTCTCCCCTCTAGTCACTGTCAGCCTGTTCTCAATTTCAGTGTCTTTGATTGTATTTTGCTTGATTGTTTGTTTTGTTGATTAGGTTCCTGTTAAAGGTGAGATTATATGGTATTTGTCTTTCACCACCTGGTTTATTTTGAGAAATGGTTTTAAAAGGATATTTTATTTTCCTAATGAGAGATCCTAACCTTTTTTTAGTCTTAATTTCCTGCTTAAAGTTTCAGACTTCTTTCTACCCTTCAGATTTTGATTTGCTTTTATGTTATTCTTGCATTTCTGCCATTTTTCTCTCATTTCCTCCCCTTCTAGAACTCCAGTTACATGTATATTGGTTATACTACTTTATGTTGTTCCACAAGTTTCTTAAACTGTTCATTTTTCTTAGATCTTTTTTGTTATTCAAATTGTATTGCATTGACTTATCAATATAACTTAGTTATTATATTTAACCATACTTTAGAATTTCCATTTGGATTTTGTTTTACAGTTTCCAGAGAGTCTCTATCTGCTCACTCAATAAGACCATGTTTTCCTTTAATTCTTTGACCATGATCCATAAGAGCCACTTTGAAGTCTTTCCTAAATCTAACATCTGGGTCCACTTGGAATCAATTTCTATTAACTGACATTTTTTTCCCTGAATATGGGTTGTGTGTGTGTATGTGTATGCTAGCTAACAACTCTGGATTCTGTTGTGTTAGGGATTGTTGGGTTTTTGTTCTGTTGGTGGTGGTACTGTTGTTTTCTGATTGTTAGTTTTTTACTCTGGTAGGTAATTAATTTTCCTAAACTCAGCGGCAGATTTGTCTTTTCTGTATTATGCGGCAGCTGATATCTCTGTTCACTTTTTTAGGATTTTCATATGCTGCTGCTTTAACCCGAGTCTCTCAGATATTCCCTACATATGTATAATTTGACAGACAAGTGTTTGGGCAGAGATTGTGTTCGGATTTGGGGGCATAGTCTCCGTGGTTTCCTTACACCTGGAGTTTCCCCCTTAATTTCCAGTTGCTTTGCCAGTCTCACACTCCATCCCCTGGGTCCTAAACCAGTTAAGCCTTCAGCTTTTTGCTCTTGAGCTGTGTACAATTGGGGAATAAACTATGTTTTTAAAAAGCGGCAGAACTCATTCATGACAGCTCTATTTCTTAAGAGTGGATTCATCTTTGGCCTCTGCCTAATTTCTTGTCAGGCTCCCTGGTGTCTCTTCCCATGCACGCAGAAGTTAGCAGTCAGTCAGGTGTTTGGGTGTAGTTTATCCTCAGATTTGGGTCTCAACACTTCTGCAGAACATTCACTTACAGATTTTCCCCTTAAATTTACTCTGAAACTCTACTCTCTTTCATCCCTAGCCTGGAAAGTACTCTTTTCCTCTCATTCTCCCTCACTGTTCACCATGGGACACTGGGGCAAACCCTGCCTTCACAATGTACTTTCTAGTTGCAACTTTCTGAGCAGCATAATTTCTTCCTTGTGCTTTCTTTTAAATATTTTCCAGTGCCTAGAAATAGGTTTTTTTTTTTAATATTTTGTCCTGATTGTAATCTGCAGGAGGGTTCTCAAGACTTCTTCACTCCACTTTTACTGGAAGTTCTTACATTTTTATAATTGTTCAGTATTTGTTATGGCTGTTGTGTCTACAAAAATAGGAGGGGAAACTGTGAAGGGCACCAGACTCCTGAGGTAGACAAGAGGGCTGCTAATGTTAGGAAATATATTTTAGTAAATTCAAACACAGAATTAGTTGGATCCTATTTAAAATATGATTGGAATATTGGGCATATTTAGAAATCAGTAGGGATTTTTTTTTAACTGCTTTTACATGTTCTTGATCATCTTTTGTATTTTTCATCACCTAGATTCCATGCTTGGGCTTGAAATATTCCCATACAAAAACAGCACACAAATTTAATCCAATTAAAGAGAATTCTGAGAACTCATTACAATTAACTACGATTATTTCAATCTGAAAACCCAACAGTAATATTTAGAGACATCTCCCACCCCCTCCCCACCTTTTTAATTTTTTGGCTACATGTAATGACTTCATCAAATAAATATTCTGTCCAAATATTTTTTCCTTTTTTAGGTAGAAATTCACCTTATGTTGTTTTAGTCCTTAAAAAGCTAATAATAAAAGTAAAGTTGGCCTCACGATAAACGTAGTGATTCAAAGTCAAAATAAAAGGAAATGGGTAACATCCATCAGCATCTTTTGGCCTTTCAGTTATGTTACACTCTCTTTTTTTTTAAGTGTAAGGTCTTTCATAGAGTACTCCTCTATTTTTGAAGGTTTTCAGAATTTGATATAATATATAATTTGTAATTTTTATTAATAAATATTAGTATATAATACTTTTAACATCTGTCTCTTATCATTCTTTTCATCAGACTTCCTGAAGAACATTTTTATATAGTTTTAATTCCCATTATATATTTAAATGATTATATTAATTTTTATTTTCCATTTCAATAGGCAGTAAAGAAAGATAAAAGAGGATGGATAAAGCCAATATAAAAAATCTTAACAACTGCCAAACATGGATGATGTTTATAAGCATTTATTATTTTATTTTTGGAGAAACAGAAGCAGGAAGGGCACTGACCTTCCTCTCCCTTCTGCTGTTTTCTCAAATTCCTTCAATTTAAAATGTTCAGTATGCCATGGTGCCGTTTTTTGGGGGTAGCGTGTCTCGAACCCCATCACTCCCTTCTCCTGTCCCCATCCCCCACCTTATCACTCATGAAGTTGGTCTAGAAAAACAGTGACCCCTTTGATATCAGGTAAACATGTTACACCAAAAGTTGATTTTAGCAGCATGAAGAAAATCAGGAACATCTGTTGGTCTCATTAGGGTTAAAGGGATTCAATGAAGAGAAGGGTATAAAAAGGAAATGGGGAAATACAGGCTATTTATCATCCAACTATCCAGTGCTTATTAATTGTATAAGCACTTCAGATTCACTTTCTTCAAAACTTCCTCTTTCCCAGCACAAGTGTTCTTTCTGTGCTCATTCTTTCAATGAGTGGATCCATCTGGTTGCTCAGATTAGAAACCTGGCAGTCCTCTATTCTTCCCACTCATTCTCCACATCACATCCACTTCGTCACCAAGTAAGTCCTTTTCATTCTTGAAAAGGATCTTCTTTTGGATTTATCTTTTCATTTCCTCTCAAAATTCTGCCAAGGCCATGATTATCTCATCTGGATTATCACAAATCTCCCTTTAGTTTTGCCTTTCCTGTGTCCCCTCTCCCCTACAATCTGTATGGGTAACCAGCCAAAGTCATTTTTCTACAATGTAAATTTGAACATGTTAGTCAACTAGCTTAAAACCCTTAATGGCTCCCCATTGGTCCAGGTTAATGTCCAAGTTCCTAATAAGGCTTACAGGCATGATTTGGTATCTATTTACTTCTCCAACTTTTTGACTCATTACCTTTCCCCACCCCTCATTCTTTCCACCCACCAGGCTTTACCTACCGCCAGTACTGGTCCTAAAAGTCTCTGAATCACACATGCTATTTCCCTCTGCTTAGTACATTCTTGTACTTCTGTTTCCTGTGGCTAATTTATTCTTATCCTTCTGGTCTTAGAGTAATTCCCTTCTGGAAGCCATTCCTGCCATCTTCTCTCCCCATATTCGATCAGGAGCTCTTGTTATGTATTTCCAGAGTACCCTGTATTTTCCCCATTATAGTGCTCTATCATTCATTTGTCTTCTCTTGTACACTCTAAGCTCTAACAGCAGGGACCAGTTTGGCTTCCTCACCATCACATTTTCATTGCTTATAAACAGTGGATGGTTAATTATTTGTTAAATTAATTCTGATTGGTATTTGACCAGCTTCCTCTGTAGATCTACCTGCTTTGAGTTTTTTCTCTCAGCTACTATTAATATTCTAAATAGTTTCTAAAACTTACTATGCAAAGACCACTTATCTCAATAAAATGTGTCACTTTTCTCAAAAAGCTTGGAGATTTTTTGTTTTATTTCCTAATGATGAATTGTAAGTCATGTTTCAATTTATATTTTAAGATTTCTTTTTTGTATTTCCAATCATTGGCTAATTTAATAAAGATACTGTTTTATTTAAATTACAATTATGGAAGACGGTACTATGTATAGTATTTATATATACTATAAATTTACAATATATTACCTATAGTCTGTACAGCCTTCATAATGATCATCTGCTCACTGTCTTCAGGGAACATAAAGGTTTAGGTTGGTTAAGTAAAAGAAGATCAAATTTTGTTAACATCATTAACATCACTTACTGGTTGAATTTTGTGTATTGTAAGAGATTGCCTTCATGTATGAAAGTACTTTAACTCAAAAAATAACTTTTGCCCTGGCTGTTGGCTCATTAGTTGGAGCATCATCTCATGCACTAAAAGTTTGTGGTTTTGATCCCTGGTCAGGACACATATCTAGGTTGCGGGTTGGATCCCTAGTTGGGGTGCACACAGGAGACAACTGATCAGTGTTTCTCTCTCTTCCTCTCCCTTCCTCTCTCTATAAAATCAGAACATCCTCAGGTAAGGATTAAAAAAAACTTTTGGTGAGAAAAGGAATGAAATTTAGGAAATTTGCTTGTTGGCTTAAAAAGCAGTACAAGTAAGTAGAGTATACAGACAATCTCTACATTTCATTTTACAAACTTCATCACCATCACCTGTACCTTTTAGTTGTGCTGCTACCGTAAAAGAATAATTTGTGTCATTGCCTTTCTTGCACTGAGCTTTTAATGAAATATTTGAGTTATGACATAGCAAAGGGTCAGGTGCAGTTAGTTTAATTAGTTGGTTTCTGAAATAATTGGTTAATATTACATACATTTATTAAGAGACTAGTAAGTTAAAGGTACTCTTTGACTATGTATTTTCCACATTGTAATCTGCTCTCATACCTCATCAAACAGTATATGTCATCATTCCAAAATCAAAACATAATCCACATCTTCGCTTGTGTTCTCATATTTTGTGATGAGCTCTTTATATATATGTACACACACATAACATTTTAGATACTTTAATGTCCCAAACATTGACAATTATAATGCATATTTTATTGTGTATTTTGTAATCCTTGTGTATTGCAATTTACCTATTTGAATGGATAGGTTTTATTTGCTGAATATTTTATTTGTTTTTTGATTTGTTTTCTTTTGTTTTGAATTTTCAAATATGTTTTTATTTTGTGAATGAAAAATCACATTTGGCTTAAAAATACAAGAGGCAGTTTTCCAAGATACAAACAAAAGGAAGTAAAGGAACACAATGAAGTAAGACCACCAGGAGCCTCAGAGTTAACTTACAATTTCTTCTTACAAAACTGTTAAAAATTATGGGCAATATGAATGTCCATAAATACAAAAATGCTAGAATAATGGAAATAGCAGAATTCAGACAATTCCTGTTAGCTCAGAGTTTCTACTCTACCTTTATTTTCCATATTTTTTTTAATGTTTTAAGTGCTCCAAGGAAAAATCTGATGCAAATTTCAAGGTGTTTTAGACTTTGCATACATTTACTTATTTAATTATTTATTTATGTTTTTATTGAATTTATTAGGCTGAAATTGGTTAACAAAAATTATAAGATTCAGGTATGCAATTCTATAACACATCATCTGTATGTTGTACTGTGTGTTCACCACCCCAAGTCAAGCCTCCTTCCATCACCACATATCCCCCCTGCCCGTACCTTCTTCTACCTCTTCTCCCAAACGCGTCCCCTCTGGCAATCACCCACCATACTGTTGTCTCTATGAGGGCTTTTTTTTTTCTTTTTTGCTTCATCTCTCCACCTTTTTCACCCAGCCCCACACCACCCTCCCTTGTGACAACTGTCAGTCTGTTCTCTATGAATGTTTCTATTTTGTTAGTTTGCTTTGCTCATTAGATTCCACATATGAGTGAAACCATATGGTATTCATGTTTCTCTGACTGGCTTATTTCACTTAGCATAATGCCCTCCAGGTCCATCCATGCTGTTGCAGAGGGTAAGATTTCCTTATGTATTAAACACCCCAGATTTTTTATTCATTCATCTACTGATGGGTATTTGGGCTGCTTCCAAATCTTGGCTATTGTATATAACGTAGGGGTGTATATATTCTTTTCAAATTAGTGTTTTAGTCTTCTTTGGTTATATTCTGAGAAGTGGAATCACTGGGTGATAAGGCAGCTCCATTTTTAATTTTTTGAGGTAATTCCATATACTTTCCACAGTGGCTGAATGGCTGTATGTGTATGTGGCACCAATCTGCACTCCTACCAACAGTGTATAAGGGTTCCCTTTTCTCCACTTCCTCTCCAACACTTGTTGTTTAATTTATTGATGATAGCCATTTTGATAGGTGTGAAGTGATATCTCATTGTGGTTTTAATTTGCATTTCTCTGATGATTAGTAATGTTGAGCATCTTTTCATATGTCTATTGTCCATCTGTATGTCCTCTTTGGAGAATTGCCTATTTAAGACCTTTGCCCATTTTTTAATTGGATTGTTTGTATTTTTAGTGTTGAATTGTTTAAGTTCTTTATACATTTTGGATATTAACCCCTTATCAGATATATCATTAGCAAATATGTTCACCCATTCAGTAGGTTGTCTTTTCATTTTGTTGATGGTTTCCTTTACTGAGAAAAAAATACTTATGTTGACATAGTCTTATTGTTTTTGTTTTTGTTTTTTTCTTGTTTCCCTTGCTTGAGGACATTTATCAGGAAAAAATACTTCTATGAGAAATATCCAAGATTTTACTGCCTATGTTATCTTCTAGAATTTTTATAATTTTGAGGCTTACATTTAAATCTTTAATCTATTTTGAGTTTTGTGTATTTTGTAAGAATATGGTCTAATTTGATTTTTTTTTTTTTTTGCACATCTGTCTAATTCTCCCGCATCATTTATTGAATAGACTACCTCTACCCCATTGTATGTTCCTCGATCCTTTGTCAAATATTAATTGACTATAAAGGTGTGGGTTTATCTCTGGCCTCTCTATTCTTGCTCCATTGATCTATCCAATATATGTCTGTTTTTATGCCAATACCATGCTGTTTTGAATATTGTGGTCTTGTAGTATCATTTGATATCAGATAGCGTGATTCCTCCAACTTTGTTCTTTCTCAAGATTGTTGTGGCTTTCAGGATCTTTTATGGTTTCATGTAAATGTTTGCAATATTTGTCCTAGTTCTGTGAAATACACCAGTGGAGTCTTGATAGGAATTGCATCGAATCTATAGATTGCTTTATGTAGTATGGATATTTTAATGATGTTAATTCTTCCTATCCATGAACACAGTATATGTTTCCACTTACTTGTATCTTCTTAAATTTCTTTCTTTAGTGTCCTATAATTTTTCAAGTACAAGTCTTTTATATCCTTGGTTAGGTTTATTCCTAGGTTCGTTCGTTCTTTCTTTCTTTCTTTCTTTTTTTTGATGGAATTGTAAATGGGATTGTTTTCTTAGTTTTTCTTTCTGATAGTTCATTATTGATGTATAAAAATAGAGCTGGTTTCTGAGTATTTATTTGTAACCTGCTACTTTACTGAATTATCAATTCTAGTACTTTTTGGTGGAGTCTTTAGGGTACTCTATATACAGTATCATGTCATCTGCAAATAATGACAGTTTTACTTCTTCCTTTCCAATTGATGTCTTTAATTTCTTCTTGTCTGATTGCTATGGCTAGAACTTCCAAATACTAAGAATGGTGAAAGCAGACATCCCTGTCTTGTTCCTGATCTTAAAAGAAATGCATTTAGTTTTGCCCATTGAGTGTGATGCTGGTAGTAGGTTTGTCATATATGGCCTTTATTATGTTGCAGTGTGTTTCCTCTATTCCCACTTGCTGAGACTTTTTCATATAATGGGTGATGGATTTTATCAAATGCTTTTTCTTCATCTATTGGTATGACCATGTGATTTTTTATCTTTCATTTTTTTTAATGTGATCTATCACATTTAATAATTTGCAGATACTGTATTGTACCAACCTTGCATCCCAGGGGTAAATCCCACTTAATTGTGGTGTATGATCTTTTTAATATATTGCTGAGTCCAGTTTATTAATATTTTGTTGAGGATTTTATCATCTATATTCATCAAAGGTATTGGCCTATAATTTTCTTTCTTTATCTGGTTTTAGAATTAGGATAATGCTGGCCTTATAAAATGAACTTATGAGTCTTCATCTTGAAAATGTTGGAATAGTTTGAGAAAGGTATTAGTTCTTTGAATGTTTGGTAAATTTCACTGTGAATCCATCTGATCCAGGACTTATGCTTTGGGGGAGTTTTTTGATTACTACTTCAATTTCATTAGTTAGAATCTGTCTATTCAGATTCTCTGATTCTTCCTAATTCAGTTTTGGAAGACTGTATGTTTTTAGGAATTTGTCCCTTTGGTCCAGGTTGTCCAACTTATTGACATATAGTTGTTCTTAATACTTTCTTATACTTCTTTGTATTTTTTTGGTGTCAGTCATTTCTTCTCTTCTCTCATTTCTGCTTTTACGTGTTTGGGTACTCTGTTTCTTTTCTTGATGAGTCTGGATAAAGGTTTGTCAGTCTTGTTTATCTTTTCAAAGAACCAGCTCTTGGTTTCATTGATCATTTGTATTTTTTTAGACTCTATTTTATTTATTTCTACTCTGATATTTATTATTTCCTTTCTTCAGCTCACTTTGGGCTTTGTTTGTTGTTCCTTTTCTAATAGTTTGAGATTTTCCTTGTTTCTTCACATAGACCTGTAATGCTATGAACTTCACTCTTAGGACTGCTTTGGCTGTGTGCCATAGATTTTGGGTTGTTGTGTTCTTATTTTCATTTGTTTCAAGGTATCTTTTGATTTCTTCTTCATCTCATTGTTAACCCATTCATTGTTTGGTAAAATGTTATTTAGCCTATGTGCTTTGTGTGTTTTTCTTTTTTTTTCTTTTGGTTGATCTCTAGTTTCATACCATTATGTTCAGAGAAGATGCTTGATATGATTTCAATCTTTTTAAATTTAGAGACTTATTTTGTGTCCTAATTGGTGGTCTAACCTAGACAGTGTTCCACATGCATGTACTTGAAAAGAATGTATATTATACTGCTTTGTGGTGAAATGCTCTGAAGATATCAGTTCTTTGGGGTGAAATGCTGTGAAGATATCAATTAAATCCATCTTACCTAGTGTGTCATTTAAGGACACTGTTTTCTTGTTGCTTTTCTGTCTGGAGGATTGATTCATTGATGTCAATGAGGTGTTAACATCCCCTACTATGACTGTATTTCTATTGATTTCTCCCTTTATATTCTTCAGGATTTGCTTGATATACTTAGGTGCTCCTGTGTTGGGTGCATAAATGTTTGCATGGTTATATCCTCCTGTTTGATTGATCCCTATAACTTTATGTAATGTACTTTCTTTGTCTCTTGTTATGGCCTTTGTTTTGAAGTATATTTTGTCTGATATAAATATTGCTACCCTAGGTTTTTTAAAATTGCCATTTCCATAAAATATCTTTTTTCTATCCCTTTACTTTTAGTCTGTATGTATCTTTTGTTCTGAGGTATGAGTCTCTTGGTGGGGGGGGAGAGAGACAGAGAATTCTGTCTGTCTTGTTTTCTATCCATTCTGCTATCCTATGCCTTTTTATTGGAACACTTGAGCCATTTACATTTAAAGTGATTATTGATAGGTTTGTATTTATTGCCATTTTATACTTTATAACTATGTTCCTCTGTATTTTTTTCTATGTATGATTCTGTTTGTGTTCTGCTTATTTGTTTATTTTGTTTTTTAGATTCTTATGGATAGATATGTATTTATAACCACTTTATTGTTCATACTTTGATCTTCTTCTTCTTCTTCAAGAAGATCCTTTAACATTTCTTGTAATCTTGGTTTTGTGGTAATGAACTTTTTTAGCTTTTTCTTTTATGGAAAGCTCTTTATTTCTCCATGTATTTTAAATGATAGCCTTGCTGAGTAAAGTAGTCTTGGTTGTAGTTCCTTGCTTTTCACCACATTGAATATTTCATGCCAATCCCTTCTGTCCTGAAATGTTCTGTTGAGAAGTCAGCTGACAGTTTTATGGGAACTCCTTGTAGGTAACTGTCTTTCTCTTGCTTTCTCTTAAGATTCTCTCTTAGTCTTTAACCTTTGCCATTTTAACTAATGTGCCTTGGTGTGGGCCTCTTTGGAGTCTACTTATTTTGGACTTTCACTTCCTGAACTTGTGTGTCTTTCCTTTCATCAGACTAGGGAACTTTTCAGTCATTATTTCTTCAAATAGGTTCTCGATCCCTTGCTGTCTCTCTTCTCCTTCTGATGTCCCTATAATGTGTGGCTATTGTGGCAAAGGTCCCATAAACTATCCTTTTTTTGTTTAAATTGTGGGATTTATTTTGCTGCTCTGATTGGGTGTTTCTGTTATATTGTCTTCCAAATTGCTGATTCAGTTCTCTGCTTCATCCAACCTGTTTATTCCACATAGTATATTCTTTATTTCAAATATTATATTCTTCATTTCTATGGTTTCTGTCTCTTTTTATGCTTCCTATCTCTTTATTGAAGTTCTTACTAGGATTCTTGAGCATCCTCATAACCCATTTTTTTTAAACTCTATATCTAGTAAATTGATTGCCTCCATTTCATTTAGCTCTTTTTCTGGATATTTCTCCCATTCTTTGATTTGGGGCCTGTTTTTGGTTTTTGTTTTTGTTTTTTGTTTTTGTCTTCTCATTTTGGCTGCCTCTTTGTCATTTTTTTCTATGTATTAGGTAGATCTGCTATGACTTCCAGTCTTGGTAGGGTGGTCTTAGGTAGCAGGTGTCCTGTGGGATCCAGTAACACAGTCTCCTTCATCACCTGACCTGGGTGCTCCAGGAATGCCCTTTGTGTGGGTTACATGGACCCTCCTCTTATAACTGAGTCTTGATTTCTTTTGGCCCATACATGCATATTGTTGACCTTTGGGCTGGCTGCCTGATGATTGACTCCGTATAACAGAGTATGAGCTGTTGTGCAGGCACTGATCCCATGAAGCAGAATTCACCTGAGCAGAGTTTTGTGCCTACTGATATCCCTTTGGGTATGCCACTCGTAATGCTAATTGGATCCTGCTCAGATTTTGCCTGAAGCTGGTTACTGGGTGTATTGGTTTGGAGGCCTCAAGGGAGGGACTCTGGTGCAGACCATTGTCAGATGCTGCCTGTGACTGGCCCTGGGCAAGCTGTTTGGAACTACAGAGTAATCCACAGTTTGTGGTTGCCTCTGCTGGGCCTGGGAATGCGTAAGAAGGACCAGGTTGTGCACCAAGGCTGCCTTTTACCAGCACCAGTTTGGGGGCAGGTCAGCAAAAGTTCCAAGACAATTTGAGACCCATATCTGCCCTCTAGCTGCTTGTTAGGCTCAGTCACTGAAAGAGCCTCTGGCAGTATTCAAGTTCCATGAGGAAGATTTTCAGTGAGTCACCAGGTAGGAACAAGTGGTGTCCACCAAATCAATGCAGTTTCAAACTCCAGGCCAGTGCAGGGTCTGGGGCCACCCAGCCAATGTCTCAGGGTATAGCAAGTCTAGCTGCCACCCCCTGGAGGCCTGAAGACCTTTGAAGTTGGGTGGGGTTTCAGGGAGTCCTCAGGCATAGACCAAGCAGAGTTTATCAGGCCCAGACAAACCAAGATTTGGCCACGCCCTGTACCCGTTGGGCACGTGAGGGAACAACGTCTCCCATCCTAGAGGCACACAACTCAGTCTGTCCAAGATTCTGGTGGGAGGTCCACCTCAGCAGGACAGGGACACTAGGAGTTGAAAGGGTAAGGCAAATGGATTTCCTGTGAGGGGGAGGTGCAACAGATTTTCAATTTCTTGCTCTCTCTCTTCTCCTTTTGGCACCCCCATGATGCAAATGTTGGTACATTTGAAGTTGTCCCAGAGGCTCCTTATGCTCTCCACATTTGGGGGGATTCTTTTTTTTGTCTTGCCGTTCTGATTGGGTTTGCAGGGGGGGAGGGGTTGTTTTGTTTTGTTTTGCTTCCTTATATTCCAAATCACAGATTTAATTCTCAGCTTCGTCCACTCTACTGTTGATTTCCTGTAAATTGTTCTTTATTTCTATTAGTGTATTCTTCATTTCTGCCTGGATTTTTTTATGCTATTGAGGTCCTCACTAAGTTCCTTGAGCATCATTATAACCAGTGTTTTGAACTCTGCATCTAGTAGATTGTCTCCATCTTTTTAGTTCTTCTTCTGCAGTCATTTTTCTTTTCTTTCATTTGGGCCATGTTTCTTTGTCTGCTCATTTTGGCAGCCTCCCTGTGTTTGTTTCTACATATTAGGTAGGGCTGCTGTGTCTCCCAGGCTTGGTAGAGTAGCCTAATGTAGTAGGTGTCCTGTAGGGTCCAGGGCACAGCCTCCTCTATCACCTAAGCTTGGTACTCAAGGTCCACCCACCATGTGGGCTGTGTACACCCTCCCGTTGTACAGTAATTGAGCCTTGTTTGACGTTGGCACATCCAAGCTCAGCCACTACCTGTCTTCTGTCCAGGATCACACAGTATAAGCTACAAAGCGATTTGCAGGTGACTGCTCTTTGTGCTGGGCATGGAGGTGCCCAAGTGAAGCCAAGCTGTGAACCAACACTGGCTGCTGCTAGTGCTGGGGCTGGGGCAACTTAGTGAGAGGTATGAAGGACTTGCTGAAGCCTCATGCTGCTTGTTTGAGAGAATTCAGGAAAATCTGAAGCATGGGCCAAGACAAGCCATCTGTATAGAAAAGCCACTGGAAACAGCTTGGGTGGGTCCAAAAGATGGGAGGGGCAGGGCCTCAGGGAATCACCAGGGTGAGCCAGAAAATGTGAGCCAGGCTGATGGAGTCTTGGATATGTGAAGCTCAGCCAGCTCTGTGGCTCTGTGTTGGGAGGTCTCAGAAAAGGAACAATGGCCTTTGCCAGCACTTCTGTCTGAGAGAAAGCTGCCCTCCCAGTTCTCACCTTGAGCCAGACAATTCAGTTTGTTCCATCCCCATATGTGATGCCTTTCAATCTGCTACCCCGACACTGGAGCTCAGAGGGACTAAGTCTAAGTAAGTCTGTGCATAGGCCCTTTAAGAGGAACTGCTTGTACTCCAGAAGTTTCCCTCTTCTATAGCCTCAATACCTGTTGGTTTTTACAGCCAGACATGGAGACTTATCTTCCTGGCACTGGAGCCCTGGGCTAGGATACCTGGTATGGAGCTGAGACCCCTCATTCCTGAGATATCCCTCCTAATTTTTATGTACCATATGCAGGTGTGGGAACCAGCCTGTTCTGCATCTCTGCCCCTCCTACCAGTCTCAATTTGGTTTCTTCTTTAATTCTGTAGTTGTAGGACTTCCATTCAGTTGGGATCTGAATGATTTTGTTCTATAGTTTAGTTGTAATTTTAATGTGGTTGTGTGAGGAGGCGAGCTGTGTTTACCTATGCCACTATCTTCACTGGAAGTCCCAAATTATTCCTTCATTTCTTTCCAGTAATATGCATCTGAGAAGCTGCACATTACTGCCTGTCATAAGGGTTGACATTTTTTAACACTATTTCTACTTTTAACATAGAAAACTTGATTGCATGTTGAGATGGACAGTAATATATAAAGAATAAAAAACTCATATTTTTGACATTTAAATTTTTTATTGTGGTAGAAAGAGTTCAATCAATGTTAGTTTTATCCTTAAAATAGGCTTATTATTTTTTGTAAAAAGTGTTCTACTGGTTCAGATTTATCCTTTTCACTTTACAGCAGTTAGAAGAGAAGAGTGAAGATCAAGAAGATAAGGAATGTTTGAAACAAGCAATAACAGCTTTGCTTAATGTTCAAAGTGGTATGGAAAAAATATGTTCTAAAAGTCTTGCAAAACGAAGACTTAGGTGAATATTTTCACTTTTTTATATCTTCTTTTTCACCTTGAATATTATCGTATAACTTCAGGGATCCCAGTTCCCTTCTCAAGTAAACAATGAAGAAAATAGTTTTAGTGACAAGCTTGGTCTTTCAGAGGAAGTGACATCAAAGCCAAGAGAATTTGTTATTGTTTGAAAAACCTTTCATATTGTGCATTTTCCTTGCATACTCCCAGTCAAGCCCTCCTGAGAGTCAGCTGGTAAGCTAAGGAGAGAAGCTCAAGGAGAGATAGAGCAAAATGTATCGGGTAGATTTATGTCAACATCATTGTTCGGTCAAAGTATCTCTTATTTTAGGGATTCTATGATTTATGGCATTAATTCAGATAATATTGCTTCCAGTTTCCTAATGATAATATGTGCATGTTTTTTAACTTTGGGTCTTGTCTACTGAGCATTTCTAAATAATTTCTTAAACCTCTTAAATTACTTTTCTTCACTATTTTGGACTACTTTTTAACATTTGTCATTCTAAAAACTTCTAAAAATAATTCTATAGCTGAATTTCTGTATAAGGTAGAATTTTGTCAATAGTCACTGTTCTTTTTAGAGCACTAAAAATTGTCTATACTGTGTTGCTTCACTTTTCAAAATTGTGTAGTTTTGTAACACTGATATATTTGGAGGATTAGTGAAACCTTGTCAATGTAACTCTTTAAAATATACTTTTACATTGTCCTTTGTTTACATGAATTTTAGGTTCTCTGCCATCTGTGTACTAATGATGTTTTTTCCTTTATCCCAGTGAATCTGCATGTCGGTTTTATAGTCAGCAAATGAAGGGGAAACAACTAGCAATCAAGAAAATGAATGAGATTCAGAAGAATATTGATGGTTGGGAGGGAAAAGACATTGGACAGTGTTGCAATGAGTTTATAATGGAAGGAACTCTTACACGTGTAGGAGCCAAACACGAGAGACACATATTTCTCTTTGATGGCTTAATGATTTGCTGTAAATCAAATCATGGGCAGCCAAGACTTCCTGGAGCTAGCAATGCAGAATATCGTCTTAAAGAAAAGTTTTTTATGAGAAAGGTACAAATTAATGACAAAGATGACACCAGTGAGTACAAGCATGCTTTTGAAATAATTTTAAAAGATGAAAATAGTGTTATATTTTCTGCCAAGTCAGCTGAAGAGAAAAACAATTGGATGGCAGCACTGATATCTTTGCAGTACCGGAGTACACTGGAAAGGATGCTTGATGTGACCATGCTGCAGGAAGAGAAGGAGGAGCAGATGAGGCTCCCTAGTGCTGACATTTATAGATTTGCAGAGCCTGACTCTGAAGAGAATATAATATTTGAAGAAAATATGCAGCCCAAGGCTGGAATTCCAATTATCAAAGCAGGAACTGTTATTAAACTCATAGAGAGGCTCACATACCATATGTACGCAGGTAAGAAATCAGAAGTTGCCTGTGACTTTTATTTTCCTGCTTCAAGCTGATTTTCTTTGCTGCACTGGCCATTGTGCCTAAAATAAGAAGCAAACTAACACAAGACCTCCGCATTGTTGGAATTCATTTTTCTTTCACTAAAACTTACTGCTATTTATATTTCTTTGAAATTTTATGCTTTTTCCTACCACATTTGCATATATTATTTTAACTTTACAACCACAGTTACAAATGAGAAAATAAAGTCACTAAGCTAAATTTACCCAGTTAGAAAGTGGCAGCAGCAAGACCGAAAGTAGTCATAAATCATCCTCATTGGGGTCTCGAAACCTCTTTACACCTGTACCTCCTTTTTGCTTTCTTTCTACTATTGGGATTTTAAAATCAATAAAAATTTTAATACACATCCATGACCAAAATTATGCTGGTAGTACAAATATACAAGGCATTGGTTTTTCTTAATTTCCATTCCTAAAACTTACTAAATTTAGCAATCCTAAGTTTTCAGTACTTTTCTGCTTTTTACACCTGATGTTACTGAAGAAAACAGTTTCACCTTAGCAGGGTGATTTTAGAGACAAAAGCACATCCAAAACATGCAGGAAGATTGCTATAGGATGAATCTAATATCATGTTTGAGGAGGGTAAGGAACACATGTAATGATTATTCATTTTTAAGTAATTTTATTTCTTCTAAAAAAGTAACATGATAATCTAATGTTCTTCCACCTTCAACTTCCCTACATAATGAGAGGTTTGACAATTGTAAAATACCATAGAGTATGGTATAGTAGAAAGAGCATGAATATAGACTTACACCCTCACTCTTATAATTTAAGGTCTCAGATTAGTTTGTCATCTCAAAAATCAGCATCACAGCAACTACCTTAGAATATTGTTGGAAAGAGTAAACAAAATGCTATATGTGAAAACTTTTGTAAATATAAATGCAAACTAATTTTCAGAGAATGTTTTTATTAAAAAAAACACGAAACTGAATGTAATTCTTATAGCAAATACTGTTCTTAAAAAGTTGACTGTGAAGGTTAATCTCCATCTCCATACATCTTGCTAAATATATTCTTATCTCTAGGAAATGTGTGTTTCTGGGGAAATTTTTCTTCAGTTTTTAAAATCTTATGAATGGGTTCTCACTTCTCTCTGGAAACTACCCTGGTTAAATTAAGTTAAATTAAGCTTTTAAAGATATCCATTAACCCACTATAATAAAGATGAATAGTATTTGATAATACTAATCTGTTCAATTTATTAAATGTCCAGTCACATCTACTTATATGGCCTAGAAACTATCAGGGCCACCTTGTAAAAATGTAAAATTGAGTTAAAGTATTTTTTATCAGTGACATCAAAGCATTTTATAAATACAAATTTGTTCATTATCTCCTCTGGGATGAATAAGGCAGTATTTTGTTTTTCATTTTCATTTGGTCTCTAATTGGTAGTTCTTTTGCTAGTGTTTTCCACAAGCTAATTTTAAAAGCAGTTTGTGTTCTCTAAGCACATACCATTTGGTAGTAGCAGGTAGTAGATGAAATACGATGAATATAGAGAAAAAAGATAGTCTGAGATTGCAATTTTACTATTGATTTTTTACCTAGAAACTTCTGTAGTTAGTGTATTCATTTTACTGACCAAAAATAAATCAAGGCACAAGAAATGTAACTGAAGCTCCCTAGGATTTTACACAGAAAAGAAATAGACTATTCTGTCATCTTTTTTACGTATGGAACTTTGAGAGGAGGTAATTAATATGATCTGTCTACTTGATCTTCATTAACTTCTCTTTAAGATCTGGAAAATAAGTACAAAATGTTTTATTAAATTACTCAAAATTTGTGGTTCCAAAATACTTATTTGCTACTTTTAAGGAATTTTTAAGGGATGAAAGTTCAAATTGCTCTTCTTGCCACAACATTCTGACTTTTAAGTGTCTTAGAAAATTCACTGAATTTTTTAGCATAAGCTTTCTAAACTGTCCATTTTATTTTATAACCTTTGTTTTGAATTCTTCCACTGCTTTGAGTAAAATTAATTCTTTCATTTAATATTAGTAGAACTCCTAATACAGAAGTTTTCCTACTTTTTCCTGTAGAGAAATGTAAGTGGCAAATGCTGAAGAAGACTTACTGGTGTTTACCATCACAAGTCAGTGGTATTTGAACTTGAAAGACATTTTCAGATTCTAAAATTTGTAATGTCATTGTTTTTGTCAAACTCATTTGTTAATTATAAAAATTTTCTTTAAACTGCTTGCTGTATTTCACAGCACTTTTATTAGTAATGATAAAAATTTTATTTAAACTGCTGTATTTCACAGGCCTAACATAATTATTAATAAGTAGTTGCAGAACTACAATTAAATATTTCTTTTCTGGGAAACTGTGCCTATTATTTATTTATTTTTTAATAAGGACACTTTAAAACAAAATTTGAATAAACGCAGCTGACAGGTTTTCTACGAGCTTGGCAGTCTTCTCTCCTTAGTGCACACACTGGCTGAGTCTGTGGACAGGGTACTTGTGCCATGGTGTTTTATTAGTTACTTTTGATCTTATTTATTTTAATTTTTAGCTTTTGAATAGAATAATATTTTAAATGGTCATCCTTCTAGGTAATATGGAATACCAGATTTCTAGATGTATAGAACTTTGCAAAGTTAAGTATATTCAAATTTTAATTGACAAAAAAATGGGGTTTTTTTAAGCTTTTAAAAATTTTTCATCAATTTCTTGAGGAATAAAATGCCAATGTTGCTTTTTAAAGTGTGTGGCTAAGTTTTTGACATTTTTCTTTTCTTTTTTGAAACTTCATTGACTATTAAAATAACTTACATCATAAATACTGACATATTACTGGTGTAACTAGAATCCTCAAGCAGCTTTTGTGAGTTGTGCCTTACCTTACACACAAATCAGGATGCTTAGTTTGGGGTCTCGGTAAGGTGCCACTTTTTGCCATGTATAATGTGCTCCCATGTACAATGTGCACCCACATTTTTGGCCCAAACTTTTAGGAAAAAAGTCCTTCATTTTAATTTTTTATTACTAATTAAGTACTACTCTTGTATCATGAGCATACTTATTTTCCCTCAAAAATTTTGGGGGGGAAGTATGCATTATACATGGCAGAATACAGTATATTACTCAATGGATTACTGGCAATAGAATGTATTTTATTAATAGACCATCCATAAACTTGTAAAACATGAAAGCACTTTTTAAGCAGTTATTATGTCTTTGTCAGTTCAAATAGATTCTTGAATTCTCACTACAATGATGGGGTGTCCAACCTTTTGGCGTCTCTGGGTCACACTGGAAGAAGAAGAGTTGTCTTGGTCCACACATTAAATACACAAACAATAATGATAACTAATGAGCAAAAAAAAAAAAAAAAACGGTTTTAAGTAAGTTTATGATTTTGTGTTGGGCTGCATCATAGCCATCCTGGGCCAGGCCACAGGGTTGGACACCCTTAATTGTAACAGGTCAAGTTACCATTTGTTTTAAGAACTGTGAATCTGCTCTTTTTTTTTTTCTTTTCTTGGGGGGTGGGAAGGGTTGGTTAGTTGGTTGTTAGGTATTCATTGGAGAACATACAGTGCAAGTTCTCCAATGGAGAACAATGGTGGCTTACATTGAAACAACTAAAACTTAACTTGCACATTTTTATTGTATTGTTATAGAATTATAATAAAAAGACATTGGTTATAATATAATGAGAAATTTTAAAATAACTAATAAGCACTATTTTAAGATTTTTTTAGATTATAGGTTGGTTGCAAGTTGTCATAAAAAGCAGAAGAACCCTGAGCCACGTGGCTCAATTGGTTGAGCATCGTCCTGCAAAGCTAAAGGTTGCTGGTTCTATTCCCCATCAGGGCACATGCCTGGGTTGCAGCCCAGTCCCCACTTGGGGGAAGCACATGGAGAGGCAACCCGACAATATTTCTCTCAAACATGAATGTTTCTCTTTCTCCCTCCCTTCCACTTTCTCTAAAAATAAATAAACGAAATCTTAAAAAAAAAACAAAAACAACAGGCAGAAGAAAAACTAGTTTAACATTACTTAATTCAGACTTCCCTGTGCCTCCTGCAAACTTGATCCCTCGAGTATTTTAACATAACATGTGAAATAAAGCTATAGCTCTCTAGTGTTGAATGAGGTGACCAGTTCCCTACTTTATACACAAAACCCAAGGCTCCAGAAAACATATCATCAAGTAACTGCAGAGTGAAGACTAGACTATCGCTTCTTGACTGTTTAACAGA
The DNA here is from genome assembly GCA_039655065.1 of Glossophaga mutica. NCBI lineage: Eukaryota > Metazoa > Chordata > Mammalia > Chiroptera > Phyllostomidae > Glossophaga > Glossophaga mutica. The sequence continues at coordinate 146,424,167 of CM077308.1, forward strand.
ATATCCTTTCTACCATATTATACTGACTCATACAAGGTGAATTCTTTTCATTAGAATATCATTTTTATTATTTGTATCAAGTAATGAAAATAAAGAGACTTACTTGCTTGGTTTGAATTGCCAGTAATATAAGTAGTTTGTTCACTTTTGGGGAAGACAAGTCTACTATGGAGATACAGTTAGAGTAATTTTTTTCTTATTGAAATAGTTAATAAATTCTAATTATAAACTTTCCCTTTTAATGCAAATATATCATGTAGTTACGTACTCATCCTCAAAAGTTTAGTTGTTAACAAAACCCAGTCATTAGTCTATTGGTGTTTGCTCTGTGAAGGAAAGCTCTCTGGGAGAAAGAATTAAATACAGATGAATTAGGAAGTGCTTCCTTGCTTAAACGATTGCAGCAGGGCTTTGTGGGGAGTCTAATTTATAGCTTGTCTCTCAGATCCAGTGTTTCTGTATATATAATAATTCACTAACTACATCAGAAAATTGGAATTCATCCCAAAATGCTAGGAAGAAAATTTTCTGGTCAGACGGATCATTCTGAATCTGGCAGAGATACGAAGAGACTTTCCTTACTTAAACAGTAAGAAGGCACAAAGCAATACGCATAAAAAAGGAGATGAGAGTAGGAATTTGACTTTGGTTACAATTATAGGAAATAAAGTACAAATTAATATTGAGAGTTAAAACAACATGCTTAAAGAAATGTTTAGTGATGGTATGTCTGGTCTGATGTTTCAGAGAAATGAGGTGACCTTGAGGTACGTAGGCATAATAATTCAGAACTGACATTATGTGGAAATAAAAGCTTTTCATATTGAAATGTTGGGAAAAGGTGTTTCCCAGCATGGTGAATTTCTCTTTTTTGGAAAATGGTACTGAAAAAAACTTAAGCCAGTTTATATTTTTCTTTAAAGTACTTACTGCTATTTTATGCCCTCAGAAAATCCTCAAAAATCTGCATCAGATTTCTTTTGAGTTTGTGTGCTATACAAGCTGCATTTGGGTGTTTTAACTTTAAGAAAATCTTTTGAATGGTTTTTGACCTATAGGGCAGTGCTGTTCTATTTTTAAACACTGATTTTTTTTAAGTGTTTGTGCGTCAGCATAGCTGTCTGTTTCCTTTTTTAAGGAATTCAAGAGTGATTGTTTATAAATCCTTGCTGAGGAACTTATTGTTTCTTGTAACTTTTTAAATGGCTGTATTAAAGGGAGAATTATCACGTAAACAGACATCCTGATGAACAGTGTTTCACTACGGTGACTGGGGAGGGGTATTCTTTACATAAATAACTCTAGGTAATAAATATCTCATAAGTATCATTGATCTTGCCAAATAAAATATCAAGTGTTGATCAAAATAAGCACATAAGGGAAAAAACTGAAATCATCATCTCAAATCTAGAATGCTATATTCTGAACATTAATGTAAGTGTATTCTGAGTTCCTTGGGTTTTGAAGAAGTGTGCAATAAAATATCAAAGAACAGTTTTAGAGTGAGGGAAACAGTCAGCTAGAAAACCAGCAGAAAATAGTAACTACAATTCGTGTTTGAAATAACCAGGGCCTAGACCAGGGCCTGTCTAGGCCCTGGCAAATATATTGTATATTTGCCGTGTATAATGTGCTCACGTGTATATTGCATACCCACATTTTTGGCCCAAACTTTCAGGAAAACGATCTTTGTTTTAAGTTTTTAACTCAGTTTTTATTTATTTATATTTAGATACTTGTTTTTTGTATTATAAAGGAATTTTAGCATTTATTTTTGAACATGTGGTACAAGAAATCTTATGTAACAAGTTATTACAAAACACAAAAACAGATACAAGGTATTTCAGGAACTACCCATGTATAATGCACATTTTTTATTTTTCCCTCAAAAATTTGGGCAAAAAAGTACGCATTATACACAGCAAAATATGGGTATAGAGAGAGGGATGCTGAGCTGCTGGTTAGCATGATGGAAATCTTAGTAGAAGAGTGGGAGTCAGATAGAAGAGAAAAACCACAGAGGAAGTTGTTATCATTGCTAATATTGAAATCCATTAGTGGTTACTTTGAGAAAGAGGTTTGAGGCCTGGCTGGTGTGACTCAGTTGTTTAAGTTTCGCACCACAAACCAAAAGGTCGTGGGTTCAGTTCCTGGTCAGGACACATGCCTAGGTGACTGGTCTTGTCCCAGTCTGGCACCTACCAAAGGTAACCAGTTGATGCTTCTCTCTCCCATCAATATCTCTCTCCTCTTCCGCTCTCCCTTCCCCTCTCTCTAAAATTAATAACCATGTCCTCAGAGGAGGATTTTAAAAAAAAGTAGTTTGTAGAATTATATCCACAAGCAAATGATAAATGGAAAGATTTCAGTGTTGAAATAGTTGATTTTCATTTTCTACACAAGTATTTGTTTGTGCTTATATTTTAAAACCAAACCAGCCTGGCTTTTGTATTTTTATGCATTTGCCTTCCATCTGTCTGAAATACCATTTTATAATATAGGTAGATAACTGCTACTCACAACCAACAGAGGCAATATAAAACTTGACTTTTATCATTGCCTGATAAGGTGATCCTTAATTTTCTTACAAAATTGTATAACCTGTCTTTATTAATGAGTATTGTTAAAATATCAAATTATCAGCCCTGGCTGGTATAGTTCAGTGGGTTGAGTGCTGGCCTCCAAACCAAAGGGTCACAGGTTCGATTCCCAGTCATTGCACATGCCTGGGTTGCTGGCCAGGTCTCCAGTAGGCGGCGCATGAGAGGCAACCACATATGGATGTTCCTCTCCCTCTCTTTCTCCCTCCTTTCCCCTCTCTCTAAAAATAAATAAATAAAATCTTTTTAAAAAATGTCAAATTATCCTAGTTTTTTATATCATCAATAAGATAAAAGTCTCCAGTGTAGTGGGACATGGTATATGTTAAAATCACTGAATGGAGAAGTCAACAGAAATAAAAATAGCTTCCGGAATATGGACCCTTTTTTGTACAAAATTTCAAATGTGCAGATGTTATGTCTCTCATTATATAAGTTTTTCATTCATTACCAGTTTTTCGCTGTGTTAGACTAAAAATAGAGTCTAAATTCATATAAGCCTGGGAATATATGCAGCTTTTAAGAGATTTTTTTGAAAGTGATTAAACTTTTGCCAAATTTTCTTGGTTTATTTTTAGCTTCTGGGTTTTTTTTTTCTCTTTTTGGCAAGACTACTCTTACATCTAATCAAACTAAAAACAACTTCAAACTTGAATCACTTTAGAACTTGTACAACTGATGATTGTGGGAGTGTTTATTTCACCGCCAGCTTCAGAAACTCCTCTTCTGAATAGTGTACAGGAAGGTACAGCTGCTACTTCCTAAAATCTGGAAGAAGACTTAACAAGAATTACAGAATCACAATTAGACTGCTGATGTTTCCATGACTTTCTAGTGCTTTTATCCAAGATTTGCAGCTTATAGCTACATTCTGCATTAATCATTTGTGTAAATTTCTGTAGTGATTTTATAATTTATGGATTCATTCTTTATATTTAGATCTCACAGCCTTGGAAACCTTAAGGGATCCTTTAATCCAGGGAGGTAATGTGTACAGTAGGAAAAAAAGCACCGAATCAGAAATTACACAATCTAGATTACGGTACCATCTCTGCACTCTCTTGTGTGACCCTAGATAAGTCTTACTTCTCTCATATGTGGAAAGGAAAAATGCCACTGGCCCTACTCCCTTCACAGAAACCGAATGGAATACAGAATGAGAATGCTGTTTGCGAACCTTACAGAACAGACATCAGGAATTGATGTGACCCCTCTGACTGATGTGGCACTGAGGCACATCATGATTTCTCAGCATTGTCATCAGTTACCAGTGTGCTGAAATGGCCAGAAGTTTGGTTTAAGATGAAAAGACTATTTTAAAATAGTATACCTCTAAAAATAGCCTGTTTTTAAAAATATTTTTAAATTCATTAAGAACCTTTATTCTGTTTCTCAACTTAAAAGTACCTTTAATATCCCACAACTTTTTATCCTGACTTAGGTGGTATTCAAGGAGAAATGGGTCTGGATGTCGGTTTTAAAATTTTAGACTGAAATAAACTTTTTTTTAATAAAAAAAGGACAGGTCACCCTAAATTTGGAACAGAACTCAGGGATACTTGGAGCCCTTTGTACTAAAGGTCTGGGCGCTCTCTCCAACAGTGACAGCTCAGCATCTCTACAGTGGCCACTGCTTCTGCTTCCTAAACACGTGATGTTTTGAGTAGCCTCACCTTACAAATAGATTTGCAGAACAGGAAGAAGATTCTTGAAAGGGAGGACTGTGATGAAATCGATATAAATCTCAGTTTTAAAATCTTGTACAGCCTTCTGTTTTAAAATCTTTTCTTCTGGTTGAGACATTAGTCTTTAACGTTTGAGGAACTCTGTAACTGAAGACAAACAATAAAATACGAACAGAGGAAATTACTAAAGGGTTGTATGTGTTTACATGACTTTCATTAGTAACCCACTCTAGTGAAAGAAGATGGGTATTAAAACCAATGTAGTTTTGTTATTAAATTTTTCTTTAACTTAAAAAAGTATAATCTTAAAATCAAGGCTGTCTGATATTTAAATCAATTCATTACCTCTATGACTATATACACCAATTGATTGGAAGTAGATTTCTGTTTTATGATAAATCTAAAAATCAGCTTTTTTGGGGGGGGGAGGTTAATGTATTATTATTTTATTGTAAGGCTAAATTTAGGGTAGTTCTTAATCAAACAGAATCAGTCTAAAAACAAATTTTCCAAACAAATTAATTCTGATTCTTGCTAAATCCTATGATAATAAAAGACACTATACTTCTTATAAAGGGTCCACAGTGTATATATAGCCTAAGAAAAATAAACGTACTTGCTACTCTGAATGAATTTATCACTAAATTAGAGCATACTAGACCATAATGTAAGATAGGAAAAGGATTTCCCAGTAAAAAACTAAAGTTAATGAACTCTTTCCCTCATCCTCTTTAACAACTCAAAACTAAAGGTGGAACTTGATAACATTTGTGTTATAGAAGTTCCGCCCCCTTCCCGCCCCCCATTGTGGAATACTGTCAGGCAGAGACTGCAATTGGCCAGGCCTGGGGGAGTGATCACACTCAGTCAACCACCTGTTTCACTGCAGGGAGATTTGAATGACAAGTAGGTCCTCTGCTGGAAGGGGTTGGAGACTTCTGCTCTTACGACTGAACTCTCATTGTGACTACTTGAAATAAAAGGAATTAAAAGTTGTGAATAGAACCAAATCAGCATTTTCTGGCACATTTGATAGTTTTAATAACTCATACGTATTTGTAAGCATCTTTTAGTAGTTTTTTTTAAAAAGACCTTTAGCAAATAAAATAATTTAGAAACTGTAAAATTTAACTTTATCTACAAAATTGTAAGATCCAATTTCTAGTTGTATGCTCTGTTAACATGATTGAAAGCAATCTAGATAACTGATCCTAAATAAACTAGTCTGGATGTCAGGAAAGGCAATGGATTATGCTGTGGCTTTTCTCTTCATGAAGGAGATAAACCACCTGGTGATGCTCTAAGATCCAGGTAGGAGGTGGGGAGCTTGCTTCCATGCTTGGCCTTTGCCTTTCCCTTCCTTCCCCTTGCGCCCCTGTGGCCAGTGATGACATCAGCTAGTCAGAGTTGTGCAGAGGTCAAGAAAATAGGTTGACATAAAATTTTAGTATCCAGCCATGGCTGGTGTGGCTCAGTGGATTGAGCACCGCCCTGCAAACTGAAAGGTCACTGGTTCAATTCTCAGTCATGGCACATACATGCCTGGGCTGTGGGTGAGGTCCCCAGTTGGTGTGCAAGAGGCAACCAATTGATGTAGTTCATGCACATTGATGTTTCTCTCCCTAAAAGTAAGTAAATAAATAAAATCTAAAACTCTAGTACCCTTAGTTTTGCCACTAATTTAAGAGGCACTAAGTCTAGCAGTTCATTATAAAATCCAAAGCATTCTATGTGGTTAAAACATTCTGGGACTTTTAAAATTGACTATTTGATCTCTTTTGAAAATGTAAATACTAGTTTAATTATTCTGAGTCAAAAATTTTAATAAGATTTTTCCTTTTCTTCTTAGATCCCAATTTTGTTCGGACATTTCTTACAACATACAGATCCTTTTGTAAACCTCAAGAACTACTGAGTCTTATAATAGAAAGGTCTGTTAATTTTTAAATATTTAAATTCTTTTCTTTAGAGATTGAGCTAAGATCTTATATTCTTGGAACTATGTTAAATGAGCTTTAAATTGTAGTTCATGAACACCGTTTTAAGAAATAAAATCTCTTAGAAGATCATTTATTTTGTTAGCTTTGATTATTTAAAAACAAAAATAGACATTCTTTTTTACATAGAAAATCAGTATGTGAAGCTTCAAATTTGTAAGTTAATCTAACTTCCTAAAGATCTATATAAAATGTATAATTTAGACTCAGGAGATTCCAATTTTGGTGATTTAGATGTTCTAAACAGAATTTTTCAAATATGCCACAAGTTGAGGAAAATGGAGCTTATCAGTGAACAAATAATCAAGAAAAGTGTTTCATCCAAGAAACACTGTAATCAAGAAAAATTTCATCCAAAAGAGCAGTCAACTTTTTAAGCTTTCCCTTTAAAAAGTATTATCTTAGTTGATTTACAGTAATTATACAAGCCAAAAAGGAGCATCAGTTCAATAACTTTATAATCACATTTATTTTTAGACTTTGCTGGTATTCTTTATTGTGTTTCTAGTTAGGTTTATCTATAAGATCATTAGCCTTTACATTATAGAAGCCTTGTTTTCACTGATGTGTCTGTCTTTAGTAATTTTTTACAATGCTCTCTTGATTGTGCTTACTAGTAAAACGGTTTGTAGTTTCCTATTTGTATAATTTGATACAATTAATATTTTCATTAGTTTATTCTGCTTTATGTTAGGTTTGAAATTCCAGAGCCTGAGCCAACAGAAGCTGATCGTATAGCTATAGAAAATGGAGATCAACCCTTGAGTGCAGAGCTAAAAAGATTTAGAAAAGAATATATACAGCCTGTACAACTGCGGTAAGCGTTAAAAAATAACTGAAGTAAATAAGCCATTATAGAACTTTTGTTTCAGAGTTGAAACAAAGCCAGGAGGAGGTAGTAAGTAAAATGAGTGACAAGCAATTGTCAAAAGTTAATGTATAAGTCTTAATTAACATGGAATTTTGAAAGTGGTAAGCAACTTATAAGATTATTTAATTTAGTGACAGTTACTGTTTTCATTTATACCATTCATTGTGATAAGCCTTTATCTCCGAGTTCCCTTGTAATTCAATTATTGTTCTGTGTGAATGCCATAGAGTATTAAATGTCTGCCGGCACTGGGTAGAGCACCACTTCTATGACTTTGAAAGAGACACAGATCTTTTGCGGCGAATGGAGGAATTTATTGGAACAGTAAGAGGTATGGTTTTTGTAAGTGCCTAGTTTTACATGTAATAAAAGTACCTGTGTGGTGTGTGCACTGCTGTCCTTACAGCCCGTTGTTAAGAGGTGTATGTGGTCGTGCCAGCATAGCAATTTGAAAAATTTAAAATTTTCATCAAACAACATTTTTTACCTACAAACTGCTCAGTAATCACCCTGTTGAACCAATGTATTTTTGTTTAGTAAATCAACTGGCTGTTTATTTTGGAATTGGATAGGAAAAGTCTCATAGATAGATAAGTGTACTGTCTTTACACTTATCTGACAGTGGGTGCACAAAGGACAGTTAGGGACTGCTGCGCCATCACGACCCCGCTGACGAGTCCCTGAGCCACAGGTGAACAGGGCATAGGTCAGAGTGGCAGCAGAGCACAGGGAATGGAGAGCTGGGAAACAGTTTTATTCCCAGCACTGCCCGTCATCAGCCCTGACTTCAGGCAAAATTACTTTCATTCATTTTCATCAGTAACATGTGGAGCTAGGTTTAATGATCTCTAAAGTTTCTCTTCTAGTTTTAAAGATTCTATGATTGTATAAGTATACGTCCGTCTGTCTTAGGTAAACTTTCTACATTTCCATGGTACATGCTGAATGAGGATCAGAATACAGTGTCCAGTACCCGTACTTCCATGCATAGTACAAAACAAAGCTGCCTCAGAAACTCATACTTAAATGAAGGACTCGGTCCTCTGGCACTGTTTGGTTTATAAAATGCAATGTTGATTAGGTTAACAGTGCATGTGTATAATCTGTCCTTGGAAATCTCATTTGTGTAAGATAAATCTTTTTTTTTGAAGATTATAAAATATTTTGAACAGAAGTTCAGAACAATAGACATAAAAAAATCTCTGCAAATAAATTACTTTCTAATTTCATTTTAAAAGGAAACGGAAGAATATAAACCAAATTATAACAGTGGTTACCCATGTGAGGAAGAATGAGATTGGTATAGGGAACAGGGAAATGGTAAAGGGGAACTTCCATTTTTTAAGTTTTGATCATTTGAACTTTTTATAGTAAAGATACATTCAGGTATCACTTGTATGATTTTATACTATTTTAAAAAATAAAATATTGAATAAAAAGTATTTAAATGTTATTTTAAATGTATTTCAGGTAAAGCAATGAGAAAATGGGTTGAATCCATCACTAAAATAATCCAAAGGAAAAAAATGGCAAGGGACAGTGGACCAGGTCATAATATTACATTTCAGAGTTCACCTCCCACTGTTGAATGGCATATAAGCAGACCTGGGCACATAGAGACTTTCGACCTGCTCACCTTACACCCAATAGAAATTGCTCGGCAACTCACTTTACTTGAATCAGATCTATATCGGTATGTAATTTGACATTCAAGCTGAAAAATCACTTTAAAGGAGTTAATTTTTTTAATGAAATACTTGCTTCTGCCTTAAAAGATTGTTATAAGACATATGTGAGTAAGGACATGAAGTGTCTGGTGTGCAGAAGGCTCCTCTCTCACTCTCTGACCCCCTTGCTTTGTCTGGATTTTAAAGTTTCTCTCTGTATGCAGTCACCCCTTGTCGCTAAAGCTAAGTTCAAATCCTGGCTTTACTATTTGCTGGCTTGGTGTTCTAGAGCAACTCTAACCTTCTTTTGTAACTTTCTCCCTTTGCCTATTAGTTTCCTCAAGAGTAAAATGGATCCAGTGATATTACTCCTGGGCTGTTGCAAGGTTTAAAAAGTCGATACGTGTACAGTGCTAGCACAGAGTAAGGGCTCAGTATGTTAGCTACTGCCGTTGTAATTATGAATTTAAGTCGTGGCCAGTTACAGCCTTTTTAGTTTTTCTACATGTTAATAACTACTGTCTCAAAAAATGTCTGTTTCTAGTTGTAAATGGGGGCTATTTAGAAATTCAACCTATTTTTAATAACTAAATGAAAAAAGGAACTAAATTTATAGATCTCTTCCCACCAAAGATCATCACTATTCTGAAAAATCAGTGTTAGAGTCTATTTTATTTTCTAGGACTGTTTTGTGGTTGGGTTTCCCCTCCTCCTCTAGAGAAAAAAATTATGAATTGCAGTATTACTATAACCTCATTGAGCTGATTATTATAACAGATATATCATTATTTAAAAGAATTATCCCAAACTACTTTGTCACCCCAATTTGTTAAATAATATTTGTAAGTGCTGGGAAAGATATTATGAAGAAATCCTAAACTTGCCTCAAAATGCTACTGTAAAGCAATAATAAAACTACACAGGTACATGCATAAAATATTTTTAATATATAGAAAAAGATGCAGAATTATAATTTTTTAAAACCTTGTCATATATCTTGCTGCTGGTATAAGAGGAAAGTTTATATGAATTTAGTTTTACCTGTCTCATTTACTTAATGAAACAGTTCACTAGAGAGAAAAGTATCATGTAGAATTATATCTTGATGATTTTAGAGCTGTACAGCCATCAGAATTAGTTGGAAGTGTGTGGACGAAAGAAGACAAAGAAATTAATTCTCCTAATCTTCTGAAAATGATCCGGCATACCACTAATCTCACTCTGTGGTTTGAGAAGTAAGTATTACTGACATTCTTACATTCATAGCAGTCAGATGCTTTACAAATTTTATCGCAGTTCTGTTTCTATATGTCTCATGTTTTGTTCTTCTTTCTGCTTTCTTTTTGCACTGAGTGAATAGTTTTCTAATGTAGCATTTTAACTTCATTAATTTTTTATTGTATTTTGAGGCTTTTTTAATGGTTGCTTAAAGTTTACCATATACATCTCATCAGAATCAGCTTCATATTTATAGTAGCTTAATTTCCATGATACATAGAAATGTTAATCCTATATAGCTCTATTTTCTTTCCCCACTTTTTGTGGTATTATTGTGATGCATGTTACATATAAGTAGTGATGCAAATCTAACAATACGCTATAATTATTGCTTCACCATTTGCCATTGTTTTCTTAGCCCTTTACAGCTTTGCTCTCACGCACCTCCTTTGGGTGGTTACTGGCCATGTATTGCACACCATTACATTTCTGTTTGTTACAGGCTCAACAGTACATCACATGCACCTTGTTGTATACAGTGGCTCTTTAAATCACTTAGGAGAAGCAATGAGAAAAAATACGCATTGACAGTATCTTTTATAGTCACATAATTACCTTTACTGGTCCTCTTTCTTTGTGTGGATTCATATTACCATCTGGGGTCACTTGCTTTCAGCCTGAAGAACTTTTGTACTTAGGTCTGCTAGCAACGAATTCTCTCCGTTTTTGTTTGTCTAGGAAAGTCTTTATTTTGCCTTCACTCTTGAACAATAGCTCTATCTTCAAGTTAACTAATTATTTCTTCTGCCAGTTCAAATCAACTATTGAGCCCCTCTGGTAAAGTTTTTGTTTTAATTATTGTACTTTTCAATCCCAAGATTTCCATTTGGTTCCTTTTATGATTCTGTGTCTTTGTGATATTCCCTATTGGATGCACACTGTCTTCATACCATTCCTTGCTTTTTAAATCATGCTTTCCTTTAGTTCTGTGAACATACTCATAATGGCTACTTGAAATCTTTTTCTGTTAAATTGGACAGCTGGTCTCTCACCGACAGTTACTATTCCCTGCCTTTTTCCCCAGTGAAAAGGTTATACTTTCCTGTTTCTTTGCATGCCTCATAATTTTTTGTTGGAAATTTGACATTTCAGATAATATTGTAGCAACCTGTAATTACTGTCCCCCCCGCCCCGCTGTCCCAGGGCTTGTTATTGTTATTGCTTGTTGATTTGTTTAGTTGATTAGCTGGATTATTTTAGTGAAAGCTATTCTCCCCCATCTTCCCCCCACACTGAGATGTCCCTCTTCTGAGAGGTACAGATAGGGGTATACTTGCCCACAGCCACCCTAAGAAGGCAGCAGAGTCAGTCAGGCTTTCTTTCGCTGCCCCCTTGACCACACCAAGTTGTTAACCTCCAGTGATTGCCAACTAATTGCTCTACTGTTTCCAGAAACTCCCTGGTGGCATAAATTGCTCTGCAAACTAATCCAATCATATTGTGACTCCTTTGAAGAAATGATTTCTGAGGTCTCTACTTTGATATTTGTTCTGACCGCACCTATCTCATTCCCTGGTTCTCTCCTATGAACTAATTTGCCAGAAGTCTAGGCTGTATCTTCATTAAATCCACAGATATCCAAATTACTCTTCACCACAATCTTCATTGTTCTTGAGAGCATCCTTAGGTTTAAACTTCTCCACACTTTGCTGTAAATGGCAGGAGATTAGGAGCAACCTGTTTGAGGCTAGAGTCTGAAGCTGGGGGCCATGGCAAGTTTCTCTTAGAGTTAACATTCTTGCTCCAGCTGAGTGCTTGGTGGTGGTGCATGTGCACATACAGCATAGCCTGAGGTCCTCTTGGCTTGCTTCTCTTGATATAGAACTGCTTTAGGAACCAGGGAATTGCTGTCTTCCCAGGATTTTCAGTGTGCCACGTTCAAGGTAGAGCCTCTATTCCACATCAAAGTTATGCAGGAGGAAGGAGCCCCTGCCTCTCAACTGCCCTCACCTGGGACATGGCCTTGGCAACAACTGCTTGGGTCAGGACGAATGAGAAATGCTGGAGTCCTGCTCCTCCTGGGAAGAAAGCCCTGTAGCTGGGAGCTGGGTGGACAGGGAGCCCTATGTTCTTGGCTGCAGCAATCTGCAGTAAACCACTCCACCCACTCCCCCTCAGAGGTTCTCTGGCAGGAAGAAGGGAGAGCGCAATCTTAGTTCAAATACCACAAACTCTTGCCTCGATCTCTTTTACTAAATTTTTGTAGATTTTCCTGAACAGATGTTTCTTCATTTGCTATTTGCTTTAGGGCCATTTCCAGAGACTTTAAATATTTATGTGTATATATGTATCTGTATATAATTATCTATAAACATATATGCACACACACAATTTTCACCAGTTTCACTGAGGAGTGAATAAGCAGAGCTCCTTACACTACCATGTCAGAAGTCAAGTATCTCAATGGAATTTTATAGTTGTGGCCAGAGATTGGAGTTTTATGTATTGGCGGCCATGTTTTTCTTCTGAGTAAAAACAGTCAAATATTATTAGTCAAATATTAGTCAAATAAGGGTGATATGAGGTTCCACAGATCACGTCCAGTGACAGAAGGGAATGACTGGGACCTGAGCTAGAATGTGGATACAGACCTGAAAGAGATTCCTAAAGAAAAATAAGCACCCAAGTAATCTGCAAGTTGGGATTTTCTGCTATTTACTTTATTACTCCTCAGCCTCTAAAAAAGTAAAACTTTGGAATTTTCCTTCTATGTGTTGCTTCCTGATTTCTTCATTAAGTTAAATAGCTACACTTTGGTATGATTTCCATTATAATAATTAAATTAAATTATTAAAACTTATAATAATTAAAACTTATGTTTGTAAAGAGGAAACATAACTGATTGAACATAGAGACCATTTCATTTCTGTCCTATTTTTTAATAGATTACAAAGAAGAAGGCCATTTCCTGCTTTGTCCTTTTTTTAAAAAAATTGTGTTAAGAATACTTAACATGAGATTTACCCTATTAACAGATTATTTCAGTGCACAACACAGCATTGTTATCTTTAGGCATAATGTTGTACAGCAGAAATCTAGAGTTTATTCATCTTGCAACACTGAAATCTGATATGTGTTGATGAGCAGTGCCCCACTTTCCACTCCAAATAGTCCCTGGCCATCACCATTCTGTTCTTTGCTGCTATGAGTTTGACTATTTTAGAACATGCAGTATTTACCTTTTTGTGACTGGCTTATTTCTCTTAGCATAATGTTCTCAGCGTTCATTCATGTTACGTACTGCAGGATCCCCTGCTGAATCATATTCTAGTGCACGTGTACATCACACTTTCTTCATCCATTCATCCATAGATGGACAGTAAGGTGGTCTGCACATCTTAGCTATTGTGAATAGCATTGCAATGAACATAGGAGTGCTAATATATCTTTGAGGCACTGATTTCAATACTTTTGGATAAATTCCCAGAAGTGGGGTTGCTGAACCATATGGTACTTCTATTTTTAATGTTTTGAGGAACCTCCATACTGTTTTCCCTAGCAGCCACACCGTTTTGCATTCCTGCCATCATCAGTGTACAAGGGTTCCAGTATCTGCCTTTTCAATGTGAAAGGTTCTTCTCTATCTGCCAGAGTGGTTCTTAGCCATGGGTGTGCATTAAATTGGAGTTGCCTGTGGATAAATCACTCCATACTTACCTGGTTGTTACAAAATCTCCACAGGTGATCTGTTTATATACCTAGTTAACAGCAACTGAAATAGTTAAATAAAAGATGCAAATACATTATACTTACATTATGCCTTTTGAAATGTCTAACTAGCTATCCAGAATATGGTATATTTGTAGAGATCTAGCTAATGCTTTAAACACATAAACATGTTATATTTAACTTGATATAAGGCAAAATATTTTTTATAGTTTTACAATGGTTTTTTTCTTAATGTCAGTTCTGTCTCATTAGAAAATTATGTAATCTGCAACTGTACGTTTTTTTTAAGTTTTTTAGAATTGATTTGAGAGAGAGAGAAACATTGATGTGAGAGAGACATTGCCTCCCATAGGCACCCTGACCCGGGATCAAACCCACAACCTTTTGGTGCACAGGACAGTGCTCCTACTGACAGGGCCACCCACTCAGGGCTGCAACTTTACACTTAAAAAATGTTTAATATTGATTTATGTTTATTTTTCCAGTTATGTATTCTATTTTTTCATGGATTATAAGGTGTTTAATTTTACATTATTGAAAACCAAGTTTAATGCGTCTCTTTCTTTCCTAATAACTAATTAGTAAATAAATTGTCTCAAATATTAGAAGTGGAGAGTAAATGTTCACTGAGGAATTTTCTTTTTTTTTGAGCATAGTACACTTCCTTTTAGATATTTACCAAGATATATACATGTGTACTTTCCAAGGATTCTTGATATTTAAGTGCTTTTATTCTCATTGATTTTTTTCTAAGTAATTAGAAAATTTTACTCTTGGGAGAAAATTGGGGCAACTGTAATAGCACAAACCCTAAAATATAATGAAAAATAAAAATAAAAAAATTTCTTCTTAACTGTGGTAAAATACTTTCACTGACATTTTTACCCTATAATGCTTACTATTTAAAAGCTGTTCCTAGAATTTAGCTAATTATTTCTGTATTTCAAAGAAAGAAATTGAGGATTAATCACTCAAATCTTGCAATTAGATGAAGAATAGGAAGCACAGAATTTTTGAATTCTAGAATAAATTCCCCTAGAACACCCCCACATCCTCCAAAACAGCATACATTCAATAAGATGTTAGACTCATCAGTTAATTCTAATGCCGAGACAGGATGCCCCAAATGTGCTAGGAACGTGCCCGACGCGGGTGCATAGTGTCCATCTGGAAGGCAGTGCGGAGCAGCATGCCTGACTGCCAAGGCACTGCCGTATCCTTCAGCCTCCTGCTACTTACCTAGCATTCTGACTACATAATCTTTACAGTTACACGTATGGCCTCTCCATACTCTACATTATTTTACTTACTAAAATTTTCAACTCACATCTTTGTTGTAAAAACTCTGAATTTTTAAATTCATTTTTGTCTGATTCCCAGATGTATTGTAGAAACTGAAAACTTAGAAGAAAGAGTGGCTGTGGTGAGTCGAATAATTGAGATTCTGCAAGTCTTTCAAGAGCTGAACAACTTCAATGGCGTCCTTGAGGTTGTCAGTGCTATGAACTCATCACCTGTTTACAGGTTGGACCACACGTTTGAGGTAGGTTTATATAGTTGGCTTTTTTAAAAGAACTTAAATTTCATATTCTAAGAATAAGGATTTTAACAAATATGATCTTTAATTTTTAACTGCCTCATCTGTCCCTCACTAATATTGGGTTGGCCAAAAAGTCCATTTAGTTTTTTCCATAAAACAGAAGACACATTTTTATTTTCACCAATAACTTTATTGACTTGGATATTTTGAGTATGTTGGCTATCTCCCATGTGGTACAACACTGATTGTTTTCAGTTAATGTCTCACTTTGATCACTGTCAACTTCAACTGGTCTACCCAACTACCCAACCGTGGAGCATCATCCAGCATGAAACTTCACAAACCACTTTTGACACATTCAATCAGTCAAAACTTCTGCATGCACTGCACAAATCTTTTTTTGCATTTCAGTTGCATTTTTACCTTTCTTGAAATAATAAAGCATAATATGCTAAAAATGTTACTTATTTTCTTCCCATCTTCAATGTTAAAATGGCTACACAAAAATTCACCAATTTTGATAAGTTTTTTTTTTTAAATGCACACTGACAGGACAGCTATAACAATACAATTTAACAGAATCATTTTGAACATAGTTAAAGACAACTGAACTACTAGAGCCACCTTACAGAAGAAACCAAATGAACTTTTTGGCCAACCCAATAGTTTAAAAAATCACATTATCTAAATTTCAAGTTGAACTGGTTGCTCTTTTTAAATTAGGCATTTTCATTAAAATGCATTCACAGTTAGAAGAAGAAAATGCTTTCAGCACTTAATTTGTGTTGTACAATTATACTCACATAATTGTGTGAGGAATGGTGTGAGAAACCTGATTTCACACACACACACACACACACACACACACACACCCTTTAAGTTTGCACTAGAAGCCATGAAGATAGTCTCTTCAAGCCAGCATGGCTATTCTTAGAATCAAGCTGATACAGTTGTGATTGGGCTTTACTCATAGCCTGGAATTTTTTGGAAAAACCTTTGATTTCTTTTATAAACTTATGCTCCCTATATTATTTTTTATTGTAGCAAATACCAAGTCGCCAAAAGAAAATTTTAGAAGAAGCTCATGAATTAAGTGAAGATCACTATAAGAAATATTTGGCAAAACTCAGGTCTATTAATCCACCATGTGTGCCTTTCTTTGGTGAGCATTTCCTGTTGAATTTTTATTGTGTTTCTGGATAAAACAAGACACTTATTTCATTAAATAACTGAGTTCACACATGTGTAATATACCCGCAGAAAATTCTTATTTAACAAATATTTAGCACCAGAATCCTCTTAGAATTTTTCTCTATTAGGACTTTTTAAGATCAAACCTAATCTACACATTGCACTTTTTATTTCCATCTTGGGCGGCCATCTGATGTGATGCCATCTCCATCACACCAGTTTCCCTGCCTGCACACGTGCTCTGATGATTCTTCCTCTGAAAACTGAATCAAAACAGTGATTTATGTTACCTGTCTGGTGTTGAGTCTTTTTAGCATGTGGTATTTTCGCCTGGCCATTTCCTTATCTATATCTATATATTCCTTAATATTCTACATATAGAATTGTATATTCTATATAGAAAATATATATTATATATTCTTGATATTCTTAATATTCTATATATTCCTTAATATTCTATAAATATATAGATATTCCTTATCTATATATTTTTATATAGCTTTAAGTTATACCATGCAGGATGTTGTTATATCCTGATTTTTTTAAATCAGCACATCATATTTTCCCACTCATTTTCAGGCTCTATAACTAACCACCTTTGTATTTACTTCTAATCTTTTTGCTATGTACATTGTATATAGTTGTAATCATATGGCATATACACTATTGTTTACTTTTTTCACTTACCATATTCTAAATATATTGTTGTGTTTTATTAGTCTTCATAATTATTATTTGTAATGCTGCATAATATTCCAGAAAATTGGTCTGACAGTTCATTTAACTATTACCCCACGATTGAACACATACAGTGTTTGCATGTCTTGAGGTTTCCTAAATAATGTTATAATGAATATCTTTATTTGAGATATTTTTAAGCTAGATATTTTACCATTATGCCTTTTAGTTTTTATTCTTTAACATACAGTGTATTTAAATTCTATAATGTCTGTCTTTCCCATTATGATTGCTGTTGGTTCTAACCTCAGAAAATTCTTACAACCAAGTAATTTAATATTCAGTGATATTTTCTTTTAGCTTTATGAGCTCATTTTTTAAATTATGTTTAACTTTCAATCAAATTGAAATTTCTTTTAAATATATGAAATATTCAAATTTATTTCTCCACCAAATTGGTTTTTTATTGACTCGGGTTTATTGAGTAAGTCTTCTTTTACCCCATTTATATATAGTAACACCTTTAATAAATAATTTCCCATTAAGTTCTTATACTAGTGCCCAGTTTTAATGATTGGCACTTTATAATCAGTGGTTCTCAACTGGGGGCAATTTTTGCACGCCAGTGAATATTTAGCAAAATCTGGATATATTTTTGTTGTTCTCACTGGGAGGTGCTAGAGGTACCTAGTGGGCAGAGGACAGAAATGTTGCTAACATCCTGCGATGCACAGGACAAAAAATTACCACAAAAAGTTACCCAGTCCAAAAGGCCAGTTGTGCCAAGGCTAAGAACCTCTGTTTAATAGTGTTTTCAAATATGATAGCATTGGCTCTTCAGTGTTTCTTCAGTATTTTATTTGCCAATTTTGTCTCTTTATTTTTCCAAATAAACTTTATAATCAGTGTGGGGGGCGTAATTTCCTCTAATACAGTTGAAACAATCCATCAACTAATTTGGAAAGAAAATGTATGGTACTTAGCTTTTTTTCTAGGTGTTTCTCATTGTGAATGGTATCTTTTTTAATAGCAAATTACCCTTAATTCCGGGACTTTTAAATTTCCTTGGATTTTCTAAATACTTAATGATGTCTACCAATAGTGATAGTTTCTCTTGTTTTGATCTTATTTCTGTGCTATTCCCTGGAACATTGGTCATAACTTCCAAACAAAGGTTTAACAACAATGATAATAAGCAGCTTGGTTTTAATCTCAATTTAAGCAGAAATAGGTATAATTTTGCTGTTTTCTTGATTAGATGCTTTTTATGTTAAGAAAGTTTCCTTTTTATCTCCTTTGCTTTGTTAGCAATATACATTTCTTTGGTAAATAGTTTTCCATCTTAGTGAGAAAAAGGATTTTTCTTGTTTAGCAAGAAATTATTTAGATTAAATTATAGATTAGTTAGTACTGAATCTTCCTCCTTACTAATATTAACTCATTTATTCATGGTGTATTAATTTTTAATATATAAATAAATTCTATTCATTATCATTTACTTAGGATTTTTGCATCCATCTTCATAAATAAGGTTGATCTGTGGTTTTTCTTTTTGTACTATATTTGTTGTTATGGTTATATTTACTTTGTAACATTAGTTAAGTAACTTTACATCTTATTTATTCTATTCTAGAATATCATTGATTTTGTTTATTTTTAGAGAGTGGGGAAGGGAAGAAGAAAGAGAGGGAGAGAAACATCAATGAGTGGTTGCCTATCATGCACCTGCTACTGGGGACCTGGCCCACAACCCAAGCATGTGCCATGACTGGGAATTGAACCTTTGACCCTTTGGTTTGCAGGACTGTGCTCAATCCACTGAACTACACCAGCCAGGACTCTTCCTTAATTTTTTAAATTTCAGTTATCTGCTTTGCAAGTGTCTCATTTCATTATTTTAAAAAACACAAGCATTCAGTTACATCTACAGAAATGTTATTTTGTAAATTATTCCTATTTGCAGTCTTTCTAATTTCTTTTTATACTTGGTCTACTTTCATTTGCTTTTTTTTTCCAAAAACATAAACTCTTAAACATAATTATTCTCTCTCATTCAATGTTTTTTATGTCATGTATTTTTTATCACTATTTATTTGTTCTGTTTTCCTGAGGACTTTCTCCCCCTAAATTATTGATAAAACTATTGAGTTCATTTATTTTCCTTTTCTGGTAAAACATTAAAGCTTATGCGTGTACTTTCATGTGTGGTAACTATAGTGCCAATTCCTACAGGGGAGCCTGGGAAAGTACCTGGATAAGTTCATTTTATTCAGTCTGTCAACAGATATTTCTTGATTACCTGCTATGTGTCAAGAACTATGTCAGGTGCTTAGAAAAAGTGAAAAATACATAGCACTGACTGGGCTTATAGTCATGCTACTCATGATATTCTATAGCTCTGTACACAGAGGTGAAGAGAGACCTCAGGGCCTGTTCACTGGAGTAATGAATCAGCCCCTGCTACCTACCCCGTTACCCTGATCAGCAGGCATTTATTCACACAAACTGAACTCTCCAGCGTACTCTCTCTCAGATGAACTAACATTACTGTTCTTCACAACATGTCATGTGAAGAAAGGATGTTTCAGACCTGTATTTAGAATGTGATTCACTATGTTTTAAGGTGAGCTGTATGATTTAGTAAGTGAATACAGACATGTAGGTAGTTTGATAGGTACAAACAGCCTACCTGCTAACCTTCCTACTCATTTCTGCTTGTATTTCCTGGTTGTTGAGCCTCTGTTCTCTCAAGGCAGTTTATCTGAACTATCTCTGTTCAGTTCTGCTGCTCTGGGGAGATTTTTGCTATTCCAAAGCTAAAAGTTATCAGTCCCTGGAGTTGGCCAGGCAGCCTATTATGGTTCTGACCCAGTAGGTAGAGCCATATGTTACTGCTACTGCTTAATTCCATCTCATCTATACTCCTTCCAGATTCTTATCCTTAATTCTGTACGCTGTTTCTTACCCTGTATGGGAGGGTCAGGGGTAGTATCTAACATTTTTACTTGGTCTTCATTTTCATTCAGGTCTTTGTTGGCACTACACCATTTACAGGCAATTTCTCCTTCCAAGGCCCTGCCAGACTATGGTCTATATCCCAGTTTTTCTCCACACACTAAAATGTTCTACTAATAGGTAGAATAGAAATGTGCATATGCAAACTAACGTTTATTCCAAGGTACAAAGGATGCTGATTCCTCACTCAACCAAGTCTCACCTCTCTGCACAAGCATCCAAGCCTGTAGCATTGGCTTTGCTCTTTCTTTTTACACAGATCTAATTGTATGTTCTCCTCCTCTTTCTCGTCGGTTTGTTTCATCTCCACTCATGCTTTCCTGCCATTTTAGAATTGATTATTTGTCTCTTGCATCCTTTCATTCATTCAGAAACATTCATTGGATGCTCCCATGTGATATGCCAGGCCCTGGCCTAGGTATTAGAATAGAAAATAAAATATTGTCTTACCCTCAGTAAGCCCTCTCAAAAGAACAGAAAAATAAATTGCAGTACCACATAGAACATACAGTACTGTATTGTTGAGACGTGGGAGTCGAAGTGTGAGCAAAGTGCTGTGGGACCTAGAACTCTAAGCAGCCGCTTTTTCCAGAAGGGTTGGGAAAGACATGAGCAAAAAGGTGAAACCTCACCCTTCTTCATTATTTATGTAGTAGTGCTCTGCTTTCCCTCTCCCTAAAACAATGGTCTCCACGGGGTATATAAAATGATCTATTTAACCATGGCTGGTGTGGCTCAGTGGATTGAGTGCCAGCTTGTGAACTGAATAGTCACCAGATTGATTCCCAGTCAGGGCACACACCTGGGTTGCAGGCCAGGTCCCCAGTAGGGGGCGTGCGAGAGGCAATCACACATTGACACTTCTCTCCCTATCTTTCTCCCTCCTTTCCCCTCGTTCTAAAAAGAATAAATAAATATTTTTAAAAAATGATCTACTTAAAAATTAAGCTTTAACAGTATATTAGTACATATATATTATATATAGAGAGAGGACGCATGCTTAAATTTTTTTACTGATATATATAGTATATATTTTTTACTATATACAGTCAACAAAGTTTGGACACCACCTCTTTGATCATTTATTCTCCTTTTGACTAGCCATTAACTTGTCACAAAATAATTTCTAAATTTGATCTTGAGCTCTACCAAAATGCTATTTGTAAGCATTTTCACAACTCCATCCAAATATACTTTTAATGCTTACAACATCTCATAACTTATTTCCCATGTTCCTAGAGTCGGTCATTATACCACCACCCAGTCACTCACGCACAAAGCTGAGTCTTCCTTCCCACTGCCCCCCCACCCCTGCCCAGTTCTTGTGGCGGCTATGTCTTGAATGTTAATGCACTCCATTCAATCCCTGTAGACCCTAAGAGAGCCCTCATTATCTCACTACCCTGCTAACTGATCTTCCTGCTTCCAGGCTTAATTCATCTGGCTTCACATCTGGTAACCCATCTGGCTTCACAATACAGCCTGAGTAATCCTTCTAGGGTGCAAAGATGCTAATAATTTCCTAATTACCTATTAGGTAAAAGTTAAACTCTTTTAAAAAGGCTCTTCATGACCCAGTCTAGATGCTACTGCCCACAAATTCTTCATAGTTGGGCCATCAATTTGTGACCCAACTGGAAAGTAGATTTTGTCTGCCATTAAATACCATATTTTGCCATGTATAATGTGCTCTCATGTATGCTGTGCACACAGATTTTTGGCCCAAACTTTGAGGAAAAAATCTTCCATTTTAATTTTTTAATTCAAATTTTTATTTGTATTTAGAAACAAAACTGATTATTGTATTCCAGGGTATTATTTTGCATATGGATGCTATTATTGCTTTCTAGAGTTACACTTTTAACATATATGCATAAATAAAAGAATTAAAACATTTACATGATACAGAATTAGTACTACCCATGTATAATGTGCATCCTAAAAAATTGGGCTAAAAGTGTGCTTTATACACAGCAAAATACAGTATGTACTATCACGGACTTATTTGTCAGACTGAACGTTGACCTAAGTCGGTCATGCAGCTTACTGTAGAGGAGAATATAACTGGCAGATGTGGAAAATGAAAGAGCCTGTGCTTACTAGAACACAGGGGAAATTTGTCATGAATGTGTAACCAAGAGTGGCCTGAGCCATAGCTGGTATGCATCAGTGGACTGAGTGGCAGCCTGCGAACCAAAACATTGTAGGTTTGATTCCTGATCAGGGCACATGCCTGGGTTGCAGGCCAGGTCCCCAGTTAGGGAGGTCGGGAGGCAACCAACTGATGTATCTCTCGCACATGGATGTTTCTCTCTCTCTCTTTCTCCCTCCCTTCCCATCTCTCTAAAATAAATAAATGAAATCTTTTTTTTTTTTTTTTTAAAGAGAGTGGCCTGTGTGCTTAGAAATAACTAATACACTTGGTAACTGTATACTTTTTAGAATCAAACAGGCATTGATGTCTATAATATTCATTATTGCTGACTTGTGCACTATTGATTTTGAGTCACTTAATCTTTTCAAGAATGTGGCCAAAAATTCTAGCATTGAAAAGTATGCCTGTACCACAAAAGCACTTAGAACCACTAAAATACGGTTGGAACTGAAGTGCCTGTTATTTTGTCCGTTCTCCTCACACAACCTGAAGTGATGCAGAAGGAATTAGAACTCCCAATCCCTTGCTTGTGGCATTCCCGTACCCTGCCACTCCTCTCCCTTCCCACACGTCAGACCCCTGTGGCCCAACCATACGAAACAACTTGCTGTCTCTGAGTGCGCCTTCCAGGCTTCATCACAAACCAGTGCCTCTGTACACACTGCTGCTCTGCTCACAACGGCTTTAATCTGCTTATTAAATTTCTGTTCATTTTTGAGACTTACTTTAAGCATCACCTTGTCTGTGATCCTTTCCTATAGGCAGAGCTAGGCATACTTCCCTTGTGCTCTCATAGCATCTTCTGCACTAGTACTAATATAGCACTTACCAGATTGTACTGTAGTAGCCCCCATTCAAAGCTCTGAACTCCTTGAGGTCATGGACTGTGTGTCTTGTTGTTTTCAGGTCTGCAGTACCTAATGCAGCGCTTGACATACAGCAGAGGCTCAGTACACATGTACTGAGTGAATGAATTTAGATGTTTACGCACCCTCTTTCCCCTGCCCAAAGCATGACAAACAGTCAGTACTTTAGGGGAAAAGCCAGAAGCATAAGAGAATAGGGCAAGGTTAGCAACAAAGGCATCAACAGTCACAACCACAGCTAATGAAACATGTACTTTTGTCAGGCCCTATTCTGAGCCTATATACTCGTTCGTTTCTCACAACAACCCTGCCATCCTCATTTTATAGATGAGAAAACCAAGGCACAGAGAAGCTCAGCAACTTGCACAAGATCACACAAGTAGAAAACAGCAGAGTTGGCTCCAGAACCATTGCGCTGGAACAGAAAGGAACGAAAGTGGTCCTGGCACCAGAGGGCCATGTGTAGAACCAAAGTGCCCACTATTTTGTTCATGCTCCTCCTCATCCAGTGCACAACCTGTGCACAGTGATGAGGAAACAGGAGCTCAATTATCAGGTTGCCATTAATTCTAGAAGTCTCGAAGGCCAGAATATATACATAAATTAAATGGAGTCTTGTACTTGACAGGCTTGCAGACCCTTCCCTGTTTACATGAGTACGCCTATCCAAACAGCACTACATCTGAATTATGTACAAACCCTAACAAACTCTTGTGGAGCCTCGAGAGCTGCGTAAGCAGCAAATAGAATCCTCTGAATTGAACATTTCCCCCTTTTGCCAAAAATAAGTGCTGTTAGTGACAGATTATTCTTAAAGTTTCTTTTACACAACTGTGACTTTTGTCAGATAATATGTAGTTTGGCAGGTATGGAAAATTGGTTATTCCTCCTGAAAAATGTATTAACTTTGTTAATTTTTCTCTCTTTTCCCGGGTATTTATAAAACTTCAGTTTGTTGCAGAAGAATTTGATACTCATAAAACTTTTTCTCTTGATATTTACCTAGTTTGTTGTTTTTCATAGAAGGGAAATCTGTACCTTGATTCTTTGGTTATGATGGTTGAGATGGTACAATGTAAAATGACTACAATTACTAAGAAAGAAAAACTAGATTTTTTTTTCTTTATCCTTGAAATAATTTCATTGTATGTTTTAGGAATTTACCTAACTAATATCTTGAAAACAGAAGAAGGCAACCCTGAGGTCCTCAAAAGGCATGGAAAAGAGCTTATAAATTTTAGCAAAAGGAGAAAAGTAGCAGAAATAACAGGAGAGATCCAGCAGTACCAAAATCAGCCTTATTGTTTACGAGTAGAATCAGATATCAAAGTAAGTTGAATTATTTGAAGATACATATTTCTGATTAAGTTTATAACCTGCCCATTGAAAGGCAGGTTTATATTATGGAGAAGAAAATTAAAAAATAATTCAAATTTTCTTATGTTAAATGTTTTCTTAAATTATTTTCATGAATTTCAAACTGAATTTCTAATATTTAATACTAATAGTTGTTTCTTTGCGTTTATTTTAGAGGTTCTTTGAAAACTTGAATCCAATGGGAAACAGCATGGAAAAAGAATTTACAGATTATCTTTTCAACAAATCCCTAGAAATAGAACCACGAAACCCTAAACCTCTACCAAGATTTGTGAGCACTTATATATCTATATTACTTTTACATTTATGTGTTTTTCAGTTGTCCTCTGTATCTGGTGATGCTGTCAGTACCGTATGTGTTATACAGATTAGTTTTCTATAGAGGTATTTAGGGTGAAGTGCACAGGTGATAGGTAAAAGTCATGAATAAGTGCTTAATAAATATGCTCAGGAATATCCCACTTGGTTCCAAAAAATGAATATTAATATTATTCTGAATAAGTCCTGATATGATAGATGAGGATATTAGGCATATATAAAAGTTTTTATTTTTTTAAACAAAAAAAATTATTCAAGATTTATTTTAAGGGCAGAAACTTTGATTAATTTATATTAATTCACTTAAATAAATGTACTTATGACTTTTTTCAAAGTAATGACTACGAGGTTTGGCTAAAGATAATTTGGGGGAAATTAAAGTTTCCAGTGTTTTTTAGTGCTTGACAGTGCCTGGCCAAACTTATGTACAGTGTTATCACCTCACTGTTCTGACTACAATCTCTGGTATTCATAAGAAAGTCAGGAATCACGAAGTAAACACAAATGGCTTCTAAATAACCAAGATAGATCTCAAAATGTCTGTGAATTACAGTTTATATAATTATGTCACAAGAATATTTTTCAAGGCCCAAAATAGTTTTTTTAAAGGTGGATTGAAAACAGCAAATTGGAAAAATTTACAGTCTGCTCCAATGAGGCATGCTGACATCACTGAGAAATGATCACTCTGTAAGAAAATTCCGTAAAACTAATGTAAATGCACAGATGCAAACTCAGGCGACTTAATGCATTTGTGAATGTCAGGTGACCCTGATGGCGTCACTGGTACACAGCACAGTGAGAAGAGAGTCACAGTTCACAGTAATGATCCTGGCTTTTCCAAGAAGGGTAAATCAGTTCAACATAGTCTGTTTAAAAAGCCTGAGAAATACACAGCATATCTTAGAAAGATTTTCATCTAAAAATATTAAAATAACAAATACTCTGGTATTTATAGGGTTAAGATTGTTATTTAAAGAAATCCACTACCTAATAATTTAGATAGCCAAGAGCTTATGAAAATGGGATGTTAATGTTTTAGCTTGAACAGGTTAATTTGAATCATTGTATAACTTTTTTATTGGTGGTATATGGTTTTCTTAAACATTACTTGAATTTTACCAGGCATTTATAGAAATACCTTCCTTTCTATTATAGTGTTATAAGTATTGTGGGTTGTTTTTTTTTTTTTTTTATGTCTACAGCCAAAAAAATATAGCTATCCCCTAAAATCTCCTGGTGTTCGTCCATCAAACCCAAGACCAGGTACCATGAGACATCCCACACCTCTGCAGCAGGAGCCAAGAAAAATTAGTTATAGTAGGATACCTGAAAGTGAAACAGAAAGTACAGCATCTGCACCAAATTCTCCAAGAACACCGTTAACACCTCCTCCTGCTTCTGGTGCTTCTAGTACCACAGATGTTTGCAGCGTATTTGATTCCGATCATTCAAGCCCTTTTCACTCAAGTAGGTGCTAAAATTTTAAGTGCTTTAAAGTAATTGTTGGTATTATATGTAATAGAGGTAAAAAAGAGTCTGTATAATTGTACTTATCTATTTTTTTGCTAAATTTGTAGATGAATCAAATACCATTTCAAAAAATATCATAAAACAAATTCTAAACTCTAGCAACCTATAATTTAAAAAAAAAAATTTTTAACAGCCCTCCTTAAATTTATTATATTTGGCTGAAAGACCTGTTGATGAAATTGCTAATTGCAACTTCATTTGAGCATGCTTTTAATTGGTGAATTTAAAATGCATGTGTCATATCCAGAGGGAACAAAGCTAGCTCCTAAAATCTGCAGGGAATGTCAGTCCAAGGCTTTAAATGCAGTCTCCAAAGTGATTATATATGTATACTACTCAGTGCATCATTCCCTTCCCACCAAACTCTGTACCTTTTAATTCGCAGTGTACCAAATTCGAACTCCTCCTTGATCTTTCTCAGTCTATACTGTTGGGCACATGGTACACAGTACCTGTACTTTCATGCCCAGCCATACAGGTCTCACAGACTGCGTGCTGTTGCTCACCCCTTTCTTACTTCTAGGTCAGTACTATCCAGTAAAGTCGGTGCAAGCCACACATGTACCTTTGAATGTTCTATGGTCACATTTTTAAAAAGCTAAAAGAATTAGGTGAAATTAATTTTCATATATTTTATTTAGCCCAGTATCTGTAAAATCTTGTCATTTCAACATGAAATCAATATAAAAATTTATTAATGAGTCATTTTACATTCTCTTTTTGTTCTGAATCTTCAAACTCCAGTATGCATTTTACACTTAACAGCACACCTCAACTTGGATGAGCCACAATCAAATACCTGATAACCACATGTGGCTAGCGGCTAGCAAATTGTATAGCTCAGCTATAGCCCTTTGAATGAGCCACCTTTTATATAGAGATGCTTCTATTAATTTTCTACTAAATTTCGTACAGAGTTTTAAAGAACACACAACTTTTTTCAGTTGTTCATTATTAAATCAAAACTTGAATCTAATCACCTTTAACCCTCTCACAACCACTTCCATATGTTCTTGCCATTGACTGTCTTAGCTCAGTGTGCAGACCACATTCCACCCTGGTATTTGACATAACTAAATGCAACACTCAGAAGCAGCATGACATTATTATGGGGGAGGAAGTTCAGAAGAGCTGACCAAGGAGTTAGGAATCCTGGCTTGTCATTCCAGTCTGCTAGTGTGCTTTCTGATTTTAGGTAAAATACTTTTTCTGAGCCTTCTGGGGATCAAACTAGATTTAAGATTTCTTCCAACTCAGATGATCTAACTTTTTAACAAAAATTGACTTAAAATTATTCTTTGGAGGCATATTATTTTGAGACTTGGTCCAGAATCCTATTTATTTATTCCTGTGTTATACATACATTTGAGTTCCCAGACAGTCTGTCTTGTCTTTATGCCCCCTAAAGTGCATTTGTTTTGAGAATTACTACATCTTAGCTTTATTTGGCTACTGAGGGTTATGGAACAATGTTATTCACTTAGTAAGCTATCAGATCTTTTTCAATGATACGTTCAAATAAACACCAAGTTTTAAAAAATCCCATTAATTTTCCCCAGTCCACCAACCCCCTAAATTAATAAAATAAAACCCGCTCTATTTGCACCTAACCTAAAATCATTATTTATTCTCACACATTTTAACTGTTTGCAGGGTTTTTCCCCTAAGATAGATGGTTCAAGTCTATATTATAAAGATTCCCACATAAGTAAATTATTAAAACCATATTCTACCTACTGCCAATTCTACTTCTCTTAGTTTAAGAAGTAGCTAAAAATGGAAAAGGTGGAAAGATAGGAGATAAGCACATTTCATTCAGATTAGCACTAACTCTGTAAATGATCCAGCAGGCAGGGAAGAAGGGGTGGTTTTGGAATGCAGTGCTCTGGATCAGTGCTTTGTCTTGTGGAGGGAACAGTGTTAATTTAAGTAGCTGGACAAGTGGAGAAACCATTGTTCCAGTAGTTAAGCTTTGTAATCTTAGCCTCTAGAGTTTTCTCAATGTCTTTCTTTGAGATAAAGAAAACCCTATTACTATTCCCTTTGCTCTTAGTAAACATTGAAAATAACTGATTTTAAAATCAAATAAGCCAGCACAATGTAAAACCATCCGTATGCTCAGTTAGTCCCTTATTTAAAACTTACCATTGGTGCAAGTGTATTAAAGGTCCTCATCTGCTTGAGGCCCCACTTCTGCTTGACAGATCTGTTCACACTGGGTGGGGCAGGGTTCACCGGAGTGCCCAGCTTGCTATCCACTGCACTGCCACCAGAGTGAATACCTACTGCCTCGCTTCCTTAGGGCCTGGCAGCCAAGAGCTGCTGCACCTGCATTCTATGTCATCTGAACACATTCCACTCAGTACAAAGTGGTAGAAGTACCACTGCTTGAGTTTTTCAAAAAGCAAATTTGACTAGAATTTTGATTAGTCATAATAGTACTTTTTTGCTTCTTACAATTTTTTCCCAAAGCAATTTACTTTAAACCCAGTAATTATTTTTCTTTAGCCAGTATCTGTTGTATATTTCACTCCTTGCCAGGCACTTACACATCTTCTCTGGTAAAGCTTACAGTCTTACTGAGACATAAAAAATAATCATAGGACAAAGAAAAGCATAGTTAAATGCTTAACCATTGTTAAACGCTATGATTCTCTGGCACTATGATTATTTTTCATCTTTCAGTAAGATTGCAAGCTTTACCAGAGAACATGTGTAAGTGCTTAGCAAAATGCTAATAAATGGTGAAGACATAAATGTTGTAGAAGTTTACACAAAGATAACAGAATGGGCAAGGATGGTCATGGAAAACTTTGTGGCAGAGACAGCAGGGAAGGAAACGGGCCACGTATTTAGTGTGTTACATACACCCTCACATTCAGAGCCCTGCTTCGCACCTTGCCCTGGCCAGGTCCACCTCTGAGGTGATGACAACAGTGGCTGGGAAAAGGGAAAGGACCACCCAGCTCACTGCTTTGTTTCTGCTGCTATGGCAAGGAGGAGAGAAGTGCTCTTGGTACCTTCCTGTTGGAAGACTGCTGGACATAAAAGGGAGCCAAAGGTCTGACCTGATCTGTGTGCCACAGATCAACTTTTAGCTCTATCCCTTCTAGGGGAAGTTTTAACAAGAAAAGATGTATTCCAGGCCTTTCATGGAATGCATGATTTTCTTCATAAAACATTGTAGTAGGCGATTAGTTTCTAATCTGAAATACATTTGCACTTAACAGGCTTTTGTGAATTTAAAAAGTTATCCATGATTTATATGATTTTTTTTCTGTAGGAAAATGCTTGTTCCTATTTCAAGAATGACTCTCTTAGAAATTGGAGAGGATTCTCAACAGTGGTTTCAACCATGGCTGCATATTATAATCCCCTGGAGGTGCTAATGTGCAGCCAAGATTGAGAACCACTGATCTGTTATTTGGGATTTGTGCTAAATAAATTAATACTACATTTTCAAATTAATTGTATTTCATTCCTAAGTCATTATCAACAAATATGTTGGTACCCAGCTGATAAGAATTTCCAGTATATGTTTCCTGATTAGATCATGTATAATTCAGAGAGGTTTTTTTTATAGCATTTTCCAGGCAGTGAGACCAATTAATTTAAAGTGACGAATGAGGAAAGTGCCCCAGATTTATCAAGTGCATGCATCTAAACCTGTGCTGCGTATAAATATTATCAAAGCCAAGTCCACATCTGTGTGCTCAAGTGTGTATGCATTGGTATAACCGTTCTCTCCAAAAGCCTGCAGTTTGTAGCTGACATGAGCTTCGTGTTTTGATTTTATTCCTATGTTATACTAAGCATACAACCATGTTCTTGAGTTGATGTCCAGGAGGCATATTTATTTCCTCAGTGGAAAATGCAGAAGTAGGTAAACACGAGCTGGACTGTCCTTTCACAGGTGCCTAATAAGTAGTGAAGAGCATCATTGACAGAGCAACAGCTTCATTTAATTTCAAAGTATAAAAGTGAATTTTGATCTTTCAAGAGATGACTTATTAGAATTAGCTGGATTGCTATCCTTTATTAACATTGGCCTCCAAATAAATATCAGTACCGACAGAAAGGCAACAATGGGATGCATTATTTGAAATTCAGGCTGTCTGGGAAATAAGACCATTATATCTATATGAGCAATCAAATTAATAGTATTGCCAACTGACCTGGGATATAAAATTATCTTTATTCTGAACAAAGAAACTGCAAAAAAAAAAAACCCAAACAAACAAAAGCAATGGTCCAAATGATGACTGACTGTCTAATGTGCAAAAACAAGAGAGAAACTTGAATTTTAAAAAATCAGCTCCATCTAGTGCTACAGAGATTATTTTAGCCTCTTGGATATTATCTATTGGTAATGTGAGGCACGGTAAGGTGAATGACTATGTTGATTTAAAACCAGTACAGATTAGCCTTTTGTCTCAGTTTGCCTACTTTACGTAATGCTCTTGGGGCTTTGGCTTTTATGATTTCCTTTTTTTTGTTGTTGTTAAAAGAATTAACATTGCTAAAAATCAGACATTCTAAATTTATCAGTGAGTTGCCTGTATAAAATGTGCCTAAGCACCAAATGTTTATATATCTTTTTTAAGTGTTCAAGGATATAAAAGGGAAAAAACTATCTCACTTTCAAACTTTGGTAATATCCAAAACTAGTTATTTTATGATGAGAATATATTTCCCAAGAATATTTTCAAAGGTATATAATAATAGTAGTAGTAAGAAAATCCCTTTTATTTTATAATTTATGTAACAAATTCATTATTTACTACTTATTTCACAAGTCTGAGTTTTCAAAATCTTAGTACATAACATATTTCTATATGTCCAGCTGTCTTCTTTGTTCAGATTGGGTTTATACATTTTTTAAGTTTATCACTAATATGGCATATTTTAGTTTTCTCATGAATGCTTTTAATTTAATCACTGACATCAAGTAGTGAATCTAAAAGGAATATTCAAAATTCCCAATATCATATTAACTCAATTTAATTCTTTATTTTTCTCAAAAGTACGTAGTAATGAGCTTTTACTAAAGATTTATACCATTCTTTAAACTAGAATGACAAAAATAACATTGTTATCTTAAATAAATTTTTACAAATGAGTTGAATATATCAGTGAAAGAAAAAAAAAATCTACTCTTTCTTGTTTCCTTTCACAGGCAGCGATACCGTCTTTATCCAAGTTACACTGTCCCATGGCCCAAGTTAGTATATTTGGTTTAAGACTCAATTCTCGCTTTGGCTTTAAAAATTAAACCAAGTGTAACCTTTCCTGCTGACACTCTTTTTGAGTCTGACAATATTGGTACCTTGCTTGCAACATCTTAGAAGTGAGGCCTTCACTTGTGCTATCTTTTGATCATAAATGATTTGCTTAAACTTACATACTTTTCATGCTTTTATAAAACCTTTTTCTCTTTTAAAAGAACAGTATTGTATGAGTGGCTTCCACATTTAACTACTTCTCTTTTCCAACTATAGAGTTTAAATATACTTAATGCTCAAGTTTTAAAAAAGCAAGAGCATGCATGCGCCTGTGAGAATGCTGGCAGCTGCACGCGGTGTCTAGGCCACCGAACACACTCGGCCCGGGGACAGTGCAGACCGCAGGCAGAGAACTATGATGACCTGACCTTAGAGGAGCTGTCTGACAATGGCAGCTACTTAAATTATACGGCCTAAATATTCATCACTGTTAAGCAAAATAATGTCCTATTACAGATACTTACTTTCTTTTTAAAGTAAACAATTCAGCAAATTATTTCATAAACTTTAAGCTAACAAGTTAATGTTTTTTGCTGTCCTTCATACAAATGATTTCAAAACATGTACAACAAAAAAATACTAATTACAAACTAAATTAACATAGTCTCAGGAAAAAAGGTAAGGTAATAAAAATGTTACTTTTTAAAATAATATCACTACACAAAGTACTCTTTAAGTTCTATATTGTTATAATATTTAACTGGCAAATAAAAGCTGTCAATGCTTAAAGATAAAAGAACCTGCCTGTATGATTTTAAATGATTGTTTAAGTATTTTTTCATATCTTTTTTATAGTGTTCATAAACTAACAGCTTAATAAATGATGCCTTTCAACGTATCATTATTTACATGCCTGTATTATGCCCTTGTCACCATAAATGCCTGTAGGTAGGTTCCAGTTAGAAGCGTTACTTACTTTTTTGTGCCAGTCCATCAACTTATTCTTAAATCAGGTTCAGTGGATTCTAGCGTAACTTCTGTTTTTATTATCAAGGCTGCCTCACTTATCTTGAATAGCTCCATCACAATTAAAATTTTGGATTAGAGTGTGATGAACCTGATTTTGCTTACCCACCAAGGAGAGCCTATATCAAAGCAAAATGAGGAGAGACCCCTCCCACAGACATTAGATTCTCTCTCTCCCTGGCATCCTTGGAGAGAGTTGCTGGGGAGAGTGGTTAAGATGAGAAGCTAATTCCAAGGACTATCCAGTAAGGGTAGGAAAATGCTATCCTAATAAAATTAGAGGGGGAAAATATGAGCCCATCAAAAGCTTAACAAAAATTATCATTCCAAAGGTTTTTAATAGTTGGCCGTCTTTCCTAGAAATATGACAGGCCCAAATTTCAAATTTTCAATGATAAATTAACAGTGGGAATGTTATTTTGTTCAAGAAGCAAAATAACAGAATATGTTAGGCCCCTTTTTTTCTGAAAATTCTGCTAAAAAATTTCTGCATGCTTTTATAGCA
Organism: Glossophaga mutica; assembly: GCA_039655065.1. Classification (NCBI taxonomy): domain Eukaryota; kingdom Metazoa; phylum Chordata; class Mammalia; order Chiroptera; family Phyllostomidae; genus Glossophaga; species Glossophaga mutica. The sequence continues at coordinate 146,457,360 of CM077308.1, forward strand.
GTTCGCTTTAATAAAGGAATACTATCGGATATTGGTTTATTGAAATGCTTTTGATACTTCTGTACATTTCTTTTAATAAATATAAGCAGTTTCCAGCTAAGCCTTTTCAGGATTAATACATGAAATAAAATTCCTGTGACCTTTTTAAAAATTTCAACATCCTGCAGGATCTGCTTCAGTATCATCTATAAGTTTAACCAAAGGCACTGATGAAGTGCCAGTCCCCCCTCCTGTTCCTCCACGGAGACGGCCAGAATCTGCCCCCGCGGAATCTTCACCATCTAAGGTAAAGCAGAAAATCTTGTTACCTGGGAACTGGAATCATTATGGTTACATTACACTCAATTGCTGTGTCTAGTTTAGTTCTTACTGGGTTAAGTTAACACTAACTGGGTTGGGGTTAGAGTTTGGGCTTAATGAAGTTTACAAGGATCAAATACAGATTTACCAGGCAGTGCTAATGTTTATTTCTTTTCTTCTGAAAGTAGTTTTTTGGTATATTTTCAAAAGCCTTGTAAATCTAAATCATGGTTACTATCAAGGGAAAAAAAGTTTAATCTATAAAGTAAGAGTCTCAAGCAGAAAGAAAGAGGACTGAAGCTTGATATGAAAGCACATTTTAAGTGAAACTTTATCTTAGCATATGCTAAATGTTACCTATCTGAGCCCTTTTAGTAGTGAATCTGATGAGTTTTCAAATGGGATTTTCATGAAGATTCCAGGTTAGAAGAGACCTTAAAGGTTCATATAGCTATTTTTTCCACCTAGTTAAACTTCTTTCTTTGTCAACTGTTCATTTGATTCAGTGGTTCTCCAAGTGCTCGGAGGGCACAGTACCTCGATAAGTCAAGACATTCCTTGTAGAATGTAAAACATTAATATAGTAAGTTTAATATTGTAAAATTAACAGGTAATTTATATTAAATGAGAAAAGTTCTTATATTAGATTGACTGATAGGTAAGCAGTAGCAAACAAAATTTTGAGAAAAGTAAAGTAAAACCTTAACGTTGAAAAAATATATATATTTTTAATGAATTAGCACAACCTCCCATTTAAAACATATGGCAAAACTTCCTGATCCACACCTAGGGTTCTTCCAATAGCTTGTTTGAAATCCCTAACTTAATTCTTAATATATTCATGGTAATACATAAATTACATTATTAATAAATGTGTTTTCTTTTTCATTTGTCTTAGATTATGTCTAAGCACTTGGACAGCCCCCCAGCAATTCCTCCTAGGCAACCCACATCAAAAGCCTACTCACCACGATACTCAATATCAGACCGGACCTCTCTCTCAGACGCTCCTGAAAGCCCTCCCTTACTTCCGCCGCGAGAACCTGTGAGGACACCTGATGTTTTCTCAAGCTCACCACTACATCTCCAACCTCCCCCTTTGGGCAAAAAGAGTGATCACAGCAATGCCTTCTTTCCAAACAGCCCTTCCCCCTTTACACCACCACCTCCTCAAACACCTTCTCCTCATGGCACAAGAAGGCATCTGCCGTCACCACCATTAACGCAAGAAGTGGACCTTCATTCCATGGCTGGGCCACCTGTTCCTCCGCGACAAAGCACTTCTCAGCATATCCCTAAACTCCCTCCAAAAACTTACAAAAGGGAGCATACACACCCATCCATGCACAGAGATGGACCCCCACTGTTGGAGAATGCCCATTCTTCCTGAGTTCCTCTGTACCAGGATGTACATTTTCCTATCCCCAAATCCATTGCTGGCAATGGATGCACTGAATGTGCCAGCACTGAGGAGTTAAAGTGAGAACTCCAAACACTAACGACTCTACTTCAAGATGCAGTATAAGACAATGAATTTTAACCTACATGTAATTATGTAATGGAAATCGTATTCGTGTAGAATATGAAGAGACTGATCTAAAGAAATTGGACAACTGATTCACCTGAAACTCAATTTAAAGGGACTTTTTCCAGCCAATGGGCCGGAGCCTCTTTTTGTGAATTGATCTATATCATTAAAGGGATGGAAAACACAGTCTAGTGTCCAGCAGGCCCACATGATGACAGTTTTTTATAATTCAAAATATTATGCACTTTTTAAAAAGAATCTTAAACAGGGATCTTCATATCCTCCTTTGTTTTCCTTTGCTTTTACTTGTCCAACTTTAGAATATTTTCTTAAAAATCATTCAAAGGACTGTGAGGAAGGCTGTGGTACCTGACCTTGTTGGCATCGAGGCCCAGCACTGTACTGCAGTCCTGTTTACAGCTCATTGTAGTGAATCGAGTGAATTGAATGGGTACCAAGGCTTCACCAAAGAGGTACTTTTTTTTTTTAAAGAATAATTATACCAATTTTAAGAGCATATCCACCCACCCTCCCTATACAAACAAAATGTGGTGGTGTTGCCTTCAAATGAGAATTTTTGCGTCATTAACATGACAGAAGAACTTTTTTTAAAACTGTAACTGTCAAGTATATACAATTTACATTTAGGAGACTGTTATCTATGCTAGATTGTCATTTCACCCCTTCTCCCACAGAAGTTTACTCGTCATCCATGCCGTGGCTCATAGCGGTCCCTCTGACCACGCTGTGGCAATGCAGTCATCAGTGTGAAAAGGAGCACTTAGTGCTTGCTGGGCATCACTGACACCATTTGTGTGTTACTAATAGTTGAGTAATCAGCCTATCTAGAATTACCTTGCATTACCGAAATCATGTGTATATAGTGAATGTTATATAATAAACCTAGCTGGTCTGTTTTAATTTAATTGAATAAAGATACAAATACCTTGTTGGCTGGCATATATTAAATTATTATATGGAGAAAGTGGTTGATTCTTATTTCTTTGAGTTGAAACACACACACAAACACTAAGCATAAAAGCACGTATTGTGGTACGCCTTGGTTTCTAGTTCTGGATGTGTGTATTTATCTTAAAGAATGATCTAAGTTGCAGTTGGCATGCAGGATAATATTTGGTTAGAATAGGATGGGTATCTTTTAAGCAGAACTTTGTGAGTTTTTTAATTTCCTAGGCAACATGTATACAGTTTGTTAAAGTTTATATTAATCATTCTACCTTGCTTGAGGTCTTTGCTCTGTCAGAACTATTCATAAGAGAACATCTACCTACATCATTAAAATCATAATATGGATTATTCATTAAGTCTATGTATGGATCTTCTGAGTCTAACAAATTCTGTGACTGAAATGCATGCGACTTGTTGAAGAGAAAAACTTTTATTAGCCTCCACTGTAATGTCTGAAATGTGCAGTATTCCACCCTTAGAGAGCCACCAGCTCATCAGTGTCTGCATGTGTCCTGTGAACAATGAAGCGCCATTTCAGCAATTCTGTGAACCATGAAGCGCCATTTCAGCAATTCTGTGAATCATGCCATTGGAGACATTTTCAGAAGTGCTGCATCACGGTTGAAACCTAATACTTTAATAATTTCCTGTGACATTTATTAGAGCATTAAATGTACATCGCAATCATACAGTAAATAGTCCTTTAAGACCAGAGTATTGATTGCATCATCATAAGCAGTCCATCCTAGTATATCCTTATTTATTTGTTAGAGTTGAATCTTTGTTTAATATCTGTACTGTTCCTATTATGGTAGATAGCCATTTTTCTCTTTGTAAAATGTCTCCTTTTAAAAGTCTCCCAAAAAATTAATTTCAAATCCATTCTTGTATGCAAAGTGTCCATAAGACCATTCATTCAATAAGAATTTAATAATCTAAGCCTACTTACTAGTGCTGCTACAATTAATCACAATACACATTCCAGAATCTCCCATGACTTTTTATTAGACCAGCCTCACTGTCCCTTGGATTTCCCTTTAAATGTCTTATTGGTTGTTTCTCTTTTTCATTACCCTTCCCCACTGCAAATGAGAACCTGAGAAAAGTCACATTGGAGCCCAGTCAATCTCTCTGGCCAGTGTGTTCACCTTAAGGGTTTTCAATCTGCCTTATCGTATAAAGAGGAAAAATGCAGGATTTGGAGCTCTAATCATACTTCACAAAGGGAACCACTCTAGACCTGGTGGTTCTGAGAAACTCCTGCGCATCAGCTTTGTATGCATTGTGGATAGAGGACACTTTTTTATTTTGAAGGGTGACATCTGGGTAAAAATATTTTCTGCAGTGGTAACTAATTAGACAAATTCCAATTGGATGCCCTTAAATGGAGGTGAAAAAACTGTATCCTTGCCTTCACTTGTGGAACACTAGCTGACGAATTCATTCTTTGTAGTAACTAAATTACTTAACCAGGGACAAGAAGTGGCTGAGAAGATGAATGCATCACCACAAAATTCTGCTTTTGAATCCAGGACATTGTAAGACAGTCAATGCAGCATGCCTTTTTCTAAACCAAATTTCAAAATATGGAACGTTTAGAAATGGAAATGTTCTTAGAGGTTTCATTACCTGGATCACACAATGAAAATATTTCCAGGTTGAATTTCCTTACGTGGGCTGATAACTAATGTACTTGTTTTGTAATAGAAAAGGAGCCTTTTCACATATTTAAGCATTTTTAAAAGCAGGACAGATAAGTAAATGTTTCTAAATTCATTCAAAGCTTATTTACTCTCCCCAGTCTTCAATGTATTTTAAAAGTGCAAATTATGAGGAAATATACGAACGTTAAAAGTTTGCTTAGTTGAAGGTCGTTGGGCATCAGATTGTGTGTTTAGTAGGTCACCATGCCCTCCAACCTGAGAATGCTGTGCTGGGGCTGAATTTAGCAGAGAGCACGCCACAGTACTCCGCTACCATCAACAGGACAGTCGGGGGAATGAGTACTGTTTCAGTTGGAGACTATATTATGGTTCTAAATTCTCCCTTAATAGGTGTTTTCACAAATCAAAAATTAAGCACCCAAAATTTGGGTCTATGATCATGCTCTTGTCTTAATTTGCAAGTTTAGCTTACTTTTTTATGTGTTTCATTGTTTGTCTTTTAATGACAGCTTGAATTCAATTTTAAGTGGCTCAGCATAACAATGGAAATGGAGAGAGGGGTGTCCCAGTTTATTCGTGTTGTACATATTAAGAAAAACCTTTTTTTCCTTCCGATTTAGAGAGAAACCAGTTTAACCATTTATTCCTTTGTGTTCCGCTGGTACGGGCAGGTTCACGTACTCTCTCAAATCCTGTGTTGTGCGACAGCTGTGCCAGCGCAGTCCCTGTTGCATTGCACATTGGTCTTTACCAGTGAAGTAAACATCACAAGGTTATTATCAGTTTGGCTGAAAAAATTATGCAGTGCAATTATTTATAAGGGAAAGTGATGACTTAGTTTGTTTATTCAATATTTTTCTTCTGAAACATCTCATTACTTTTAAAATTATTTCGTAATCTCTTACAAATGAGCCAATGAAATGTTATGAGCTCTAGTTAAGAAGCATGAAGTCTATATGATTAAACAACAAAAGTACTTATAACTTGTTTTGTAAATTTCATGCCTTATTTTCCATTTTTGACACCGTAAAGTGCATTTTCTGTCAACTGTGAGTAAATTTCCCTTTTGCCTTTAATGAAAATAGTGCATTAAGTAGCCAATTGCTGCAAAATTACAAAGCAAGTTAGCTTAAGGTGGATCATATTGGACTACCTGCCACTCAAAAGAAACACGATGCATCACAGATGGAAGTCACGCGTGTGGCTTTAGGGAGAGCGCACCTGTGCCAGATGCATGCCACTTTCAGTAGCTGCCAAATGTGCCTTTAATTAAGAACATCTCTAATTTTTTTCTTCAGATCAAGTCAGCATTTGGGGGCGGGATCAGGGCAGGGGACTCTGGGGTGCAAATATCTGGTGAGACCCACCAGAGAAGAAGCCTTTGTTTGTCAAAGTGACATGTTTAACTTTAGTTGAAACATGTTGGTGTACATATATGTGTGTGTATTTGCCTTTGTTCAGTAGCACGGTATTTGCTAGAGTAATTGTCAAAATAATTGGTCTGTTAGTCTTACTTTGATGTAAAAACAAAGTGTGATCTATACATCTAATATGGCCTTTGTACCTAACCATGTTCGTAGGTAGTCTTTGTACTCTATGTGCAGCAGTATTTGGTTTGCATTTAAAGTGAAAATAATGGCTGTTATTTTTCTGGCATCACTAAGATAAACTGAAAAATAATAAAGAAAAATGCCTTACATAGCCCATGAGTGTATTATTTTGCATGTATTGATTTTAGAGGACAACTTTTTAATGTCACTAGTGACTTTAATTTTAGCTCATACTTTCCACATAGAAGTAGGTTGCTCTCTACCATGCCCTTGCCTTGGAGGTGCTTATTCCTGTATCACAATATTATAAAAGCAGTTCAGCATTTCCTTCTGTATCCAGCCCTACAATTGTAGTTAGTGGGAGGCCCTTGGAGTGAAAATGAGTACTTTAGTGACCGTGGGTGTCGCCTGGATGAAGTTTCAGAGGGCTAAGGCATTTGTATTCCATTGAAGAAGTTTTATGCTTATCACAGTGCCTTGACAGGCAAGTTTTGCTGAGACCTGCTGGTATGTGGCAGCCTGACATTTATTGATCCTTTCCAGGCTTGGGATGGAAACATACAGTTCACAGTTGCACACTGTAAAGAATTATGCAAGTGTGCAGTTATCATGGTGAACTATATAATGTCAAAACTGATGAATCCTTGGAGTTCAAATACCCTTATTTAAAAATTGAAGCAAAGGAGGCCTGGAGCAGTGAGATGACTCAGCCAGCATCATGTGGCAGTTAATGATTGAGACCACTGACTCAACTCTGATGCCTGGTATTTGGAGGACTGCTTTCAGGAATAGCTAAAATTTATTAGAGTCCCCCCCACCCCGGTTTAAAGACAGTTTCATTTGGAGGCAAATGTGATATCCAAGTATGTATTATTGAGTATATTGTAGGTAATAGCTATAGGAAAATAACATTAATATTGCTATTAGTCAAACCTGATTCTGAATTGGCTCTAGAAACATCACTGCCTTTGAATTTTAACCAGGTGGTTTGCTTTTCTAATTATTTTAATCATGTTAGCTCATTACAGATTGAGGACACGTAAGTCTCTAGGGTAGAGCACAGAGCTGAGCCCACTGCTTTGCAGATAGATGCACATGATTTCCAGAGGCAAGGGTGACTCATGGTAAAGTACAATTCCAAAAAAGCAGTTTATGCCTATTCTAGCATTTTAGGACTCTTGATTCTCATTGGAGGCAAGAAAAAATCTACAGCCATTTTTAGAAGCTAGTTTCTCTACCTCATGACTCATCAAGAAACGGAAGAATCATTGTGGTAAAAGAATACAACAAGCAGGTGCTTCAAAATCACACGTACCTGTGTTCTCAGTCTGGTTCTTACTAGATGTGTGTCTTTGGCAAAGTTATTTAAATCGTGAGTCTCTGTTCCTCATCAGTACATGAGATTAACAGAGCTATTCTACTATTGGGGACTAGTGTGAGGTTTAAAGGTACAGTAAGTCCTCAAAAAAATCATCAATAGATCCTGCAACTTGAAGTGAAACAACATATAATGAAACCAATTTACCACTGGTTAACTGATATAAACAATGTTATAGCAAAACAACACAGAAACATTGTTATTCAAGGACCTGCTGTAATATGTATAAAGTCCAATACCTTTTACAGAGTAGTTCCTCAATAATAGTAACTAAAAGTAAAAGTTAAGTAAAAGCTTTTAAAGTGTGCCTGCTATTAGATATCTTATAACAGGTTAATGGTTCACCTAAAGTCCCCATAGTTTGATTCTTTACAGCTTCCTTTGCCATTTATTGCCACTTACATTGGTTTTGAGTGACCTTAGTTATTAGCACTTGATAAGGGCCCATTGGACTATTCAATTTTCAGCAAATATTTATTGTTCCAGGTATAGTTCTGAGGTTAGGAATACAGCAATGAACAGAACAAACAAAAATCCATATCATTGTGGGATTAATAATGTAGTGTGAAGATGTAGACAATAGGTAATAAAAATAAATAGGTATATTATACATTAGGATGTTGTAACTACTACGAACAAGAACAAGGTGGCTGGGAATGTAGGGGATGAGGTGAAATTTAAACGAGGTGGTTAGAGTCATCTTCATGGAGAAGGTGATGCGTGTGTGAAGACTTGAAGAAGGTAAAGGAATGGGACATGCAAGTATCTGGGGAAAGAATATTCCAAGTCCCAGGGAATAGCCAATTCAAAACCCCACAGGCAGGAGCATACTTGGTATATCTGAGGAATAGTAAGGCTTTTTTGCATCTGGAGAGGAATGACTATGGGTAAAACAGTTTTAATGGGGTCCAGGTCACTTGTGATGACTTTGCCTTCTATCTGAGAGAAATAGAGCCCTTTGAGGTTTGAGCAGAGGCATAACATGATCTAGTTTTCATTTTGACAAGATCACTCTGGCTGCCGTGTTGAGAATAATTAGGGGTGAAGAGTGGGAATAAAGAGGCTAGCCCAAAAGAAGGCGGCTTGGCCAATGGGACAGCAGTGGAGGTAGTGACAAGAGGTCAGAGCCTGGACATATTTGGAAGACAGTCAGTTAGCTGATAAAATAGATGTGGGCTGTAAGAAATAGAATTGTCAAGGATGATGTTAAGGTTTGGGGCCTCGGAAGGACGAAGTTGCCGTTCACTAAGGTAGCGAATATATGGTTGAAGCAGCTTTGGGCATGTTATATTTAGTAAATTCATTAGACACCTGGGAGATGCCAAGGAGGCAGCTTGAGATGCAAATATGGAGTTTAGGAGAAAATTCTGGGCTGAAGATATAAAATTGGGAGTCACTTTCATAAGATCATATTTTAAAGCCAGCTGACTGGAAGAAGAGATCTCAGTGAAGGAGAGCCCTGGGGCACTCTAACACTGAGAGGGAAGAGAAAGGAGGAACTAGCAAATAGACAAAGAAGGAACTGCCAATGAAGAAAGATGGAACCAGGAGTATGTTGTGTCCTTGAGGTCTAGTAAAGAAAATCCAGGAGGAAGTGATCAGCATGTCAAATGCTATCTGTTAGGGAGAGGCAGATGTTTGAGAATAGACTGCTCTTTGAGCAAGGTGAAAGTCACTAACCGCAGATGGATCACAATGAGTGGTCAGGGGAGTGGTGTGGGCCTAGAGAATTTCATACAGAATGAGAGGAGCGGAACTGCAGCAGTTTCTTCTTTCAAATCTTACTATAAAAGAAATCAGAGAACCGTCAAGAGAAGATTTCTTTTGCTTGAAAAACTGGGGAAAAGAAGAGCATGCTCGTATGCTGAAGCGTTTTGCTCAGTTGAAAAGGAAAATGTGATAATGACCAGAGATGTATGGAGTGCCAAGCGGAAACAACCAATTTAGGCCCTGGCTGGTGTGGCTCAGTGATTGTGTGATGGGTAGCTGGTTCAACTCCTGGTCAGGGCATAAGCCTGGTGTGTGGGCCGGGCCCCCAGTGGGGTCATGCAGAAGGCAACAGATCAATGTATCTCTTAAACACTGGTGGTTCTCTCCCTCTCTTCCTCCCTCCCTTCCCCTCTCTCTAAATAAAATCTTAAACAAAAAATACTTAGAAACGCAAGTATCCAGCCACAGTCTTTTACAGTGGATCCTCTATCTTTAGATGAAGAGGTTTATAGACATGAGGAAGAAACAACATATTCAATTTTCTTGCTGAGAATTAAGAGCATTTAATGCTACTATGTCTCAAGGGAACAAGGCAAGAAGAAGGAATAAAAATCTCTTTTATAGATAACAAACAAGTTTAGATGACTTATCAAAGATCATGCACTAAGCTCTTCAAAAACAACAATAAATTTTGGAAAACAAGTTACTTGGTTTAGGTACAAAAATCTTTACTTTGAATGTCTAACAACTTCCCAAAACAATATTTTCATTCTTACCTAAATCACACCCTTATGTTCTTATAATGTTTAAAAATCAGGTCTATTGTCACACATTGATTTCTATTTTTTTCCCTCAAAATATATAGGGCTCCATCAAGCACTGCCCCAAAAACTTCTTTGGCCAGATAACAGAGAGAAATCTAATTTCAAAGGCGTTCACTAATTTCAGGAAAATGGAAAGCTTGACTTAAACCTAAACACTGGAAACCCCCCAAACTTGGCAGCCACCCTTTAGTGTTCCAGTCTTCCTGTTGTTCAAAATGCTAATGAATGAGTTCCTTAGTCATCAGACAAGTGGAAGAAAACTTGCAACACTTAAAAGTGAAGCCTCCCTTATTAGATCAAACAGTGCATTACTAGAGGGCCATTCTCTGAAGAAATACATTCAGGTGCCAAGATTTTGAATACACAGTAACCAAATGCCCCTGATTTATTACAGATAACTGCCTAAGAATGGAGACAATGGTTCAAACCTCATTTTTTTTCTATGATGATTCTGACGTTTGGGGCAGGTCAAGGACGTAGACCATCTTAGACATACGTGTGGAAATAGAGCACATTTTATTACCCCACACCCAGGCAAGCCCCATTGCGATGATTCTCATCTGAGATGTAAGAACTCTGTTTCTTTACAACTTAGTTCTGGAAAACAATAAGGTACCACCAGCCTTAAGCTTTCCTTCTGACCTGGTGCTTGCAGCAACCAAATCAAGTAGCTTGTAGCTACCATATGTGGCCATCAACACATTGGTGTTGTTGCCACCTTCTTTCCAGACTGAAGAAAGTCTTCTAAGAGGATGTGGCTGAATCAGTGCACCCCTACCTCCATCCCTCTGGTCATGAGTGTATGTAACACTCAGAATCACTAGGGGGATCTCTGATCTTGACCGGGGACTCAGTAAAACAGAGACTTTGGACTGTCCACAGCTGCAGCAAACCCACATAAGAAAAAATGTTTCTTTGGCCTCCCACTTTCTAAAGAAATCATTGTTCCCTGTACTGATTTTCATAACTATAGAACAAGAGAAATACTACTCTTAAGTTTCTCTTCCTGTTTGGAGATCAATGTATCTTTAAGATTTGAACCTTTTGTGTCATGGTATAAAATCTCCACAACTCAGAGATGCAACATGTAAAGTACAAGTCCGTTAACTGATCCTTTGCCTTAGGAATGTTAGGTATTGCCTTGGAGTTTTTGAAAGACTAGTGGCAAGACAAAACTGGCCCCTAACATAGTGTATATTAGTCTAAGAATGCTGTGATGAATTATAAGCTAAATGCCTAGGAAGCATAAAATTCATATCCATGTTAAATGTGAACAAGCTAATGTTATACTGGGACAATGACTTCAAGGTGGAAGTTTTGATCTTACAAACATTTATTTTCCTCCAAATTTACTGTGTTTTTCTGTAATTCTGTAAAAAGTCTTCATTTCCCTTTTCCCAACTGTTGAGGTTCAAAAGCCATCTCTCAATCATATACTAATCTTCATCTCTTCAATATCTTGTTTGTATATTGATTTAGTTTGTGTCATATGTAAGTACTTATTTAAGTTTTCCTTGGGGATTTATACATCAATATATATATTCCTACACAAATATATACAAGTTTTTTATCCTCGTCTTACCACTTGACAATACAACTTTAAGTATGTTTTACACAGCTGTTCCTTGGTCAAGGTCATTTGCAAGAGCAAGTCGGTTTCTGAAGAAATCTTGTTTGGTGGGTGAAGGATCCATTGAGGGATTCTCATTAGTTTTTTCCCTGTATTCTGATCCACTGGACCTAAAATCTCAGCACACAGATAAAGTACAGGTTGATTTGGTTTTAATTGTTTTCAAATATTTTATCTATCCAAATTGTTTTGCATTTGTAAAACAGTTACTTCCTAGCTTTGGAATAATTTTCACTTCTCCTGAATTTCATGACTCAGGACACACATAACTAAGATTTACAGAGAAGATAAAGAGAATATCTTTCTAATGCTTTATGGGGACGATTGTAACAACCGTGTATGTCAGTGTAAGATATTGTGTAATAACACTGTAAAAGGGGAACAAAGCTCAGAAAATTCAAGAAATCCTATTTTTTGATTCAACCATGTACTATAACTACTCCACAAATTACCAAGGCCCTTAAATTAAAATGGATGGAATTCATCATTCTCAACCAAGTTTACCAAGGGCTGTTACTGAACTTGAGCATTACATTACAAACTCTTGCTTTTGCTTGTTTTCATTTTTAAATGAAAGATTTATTGAAGCCAACCACACATATATGCTACATTAAGTAGAATGCAGAAATTAATACAGCAATGAGCTTGAGGAGATTCTGTAACTCAACCACCATAGAGGAGACCAAGCCCAACCAATAGTCAACAACTCAGATCAGTCCAGTAGGTTCCCCAGTCCAGGGTGCACTCTTCCTTTATCTTGGTTAAGACAGTTGGGTAATCCATTCCAGCTCTGCACTTCTCCAGTTTGTTCATGTCAGGAGTCCCTGGAGGGAGGAGGCTTTCTGGAAATAACCTTTGATAAGCTAGGCTAGGGCCCTTCTGCTAGCTTCAACTCTGAGCTAGAATGGGTAAAACTAGCCCAGTGACTAAGAACCAGTATCAAAAGACCTCATGCAGAGTGTGTGAAAGTGATGTTAGACATGAAGTTCTTTGTCCAAAGCTCCTATACAACTAAACAAGTTCTCCACATGTGGAGGCAGTCAGGCATGCTTCCACTATCCACAGAGAAGAATAAGTTTTTTCACTATCATTGGTATGCTACATGTCCTCATTGTTATCAGTTAATTATGACTCTCATTTACTGAACTAATTGGGCAGAGTTCAAACATCTTTTTTATATTATTAAAGAAAGAAGTTGGATCCACACAAAGACTAAAATCCTAATGTCTGGAAATCTGATAACTGACTCGATTTTTTTTTTACTTTTCACCCTAATATTTGGTATCAGATGAAGCCACGGCTGCCCAGCATGCTTTCTACTTCTGGCTACTTTTCTGATCAAAAGGAGCACTTTTCTACTGCATCCCAGTGCATAGAAAAAAAAAAAAACATTTTTGTTTCTCAGCCCCAACACATGTGGGTACTCAACGGATAAGATAATATCTGGATGGAGTGAAAGTCCTCTTCCTTTTTAGGAGCCCCCTTGGAACTCTGCCTTGAAACAGCTTCCACAAGCCCACCCTAACAGACCTCCAGGCCTCCTCTCAACTCTCAAGAGTTCCCACCTGCCTCCAATTCAAATCAGCCCTACTTAGAGCAGTTGTACCCACAATGTTAGGAAGATTTGTCTTTGACCATTTCCTTCTTTCCTCATATCGCCTGTTATCCAGAAGACTAGGAATGCTTGTAGTTTCGGGGGCAGGAAATTGGAAGAAGACTTGAATCTGGCTGGTGTTTCTTCTGAACCATTCCCCGCCCAGGGCAGTTTCTCAACATGAGATAGTCATTAGTCGAAACTTAAAATCTTTACCTCTAATTTCCCCTCAAAGCTACATCTGATCTCTCCAAAACCCAACACATCATACTTTGATGGTTCCAACATGCAACTATTTAGTGTTTACCTGGAAATGGGAAAGCTTTGCTGTCACCACCAGCCCCAAGGACCACAGAAATCTTCACCAGTTGCGTTCCCATTTCTGAAACAAATGCCAAAATCGCCCTGTCTAGTTTTTAAAGTCCACAAACTCAACTTAGTTTTTTTTTTGTTTTTGAACTGCTCTTCTCATATACAACCTCTGTGTGTCTATAGGTTTGTGAATTTCTCTGTGTTTCTTGATATTAACTATTAATTAACTAATGGTTGACTTGCTAATTCTTTTCAAAATCTAGCATACACTTTAGCCATGACTAAAAGCTCATTTTTATCCTTTTAAAGATAATTGTAAGTGACCTCTATAATGCTTATATGGTATATGGCCACTTCAACAGTTGGCCCCTCCCAAAGGTATAGCTGTTAGGCTCTGAAGTAATGCGTACTTGAACTACTAAGAAATCACCTGCAGAATTGGTAGAAAGGGCCAGCGTATTTATTCCCTTTCTGTATAAAACAGGAATGGCTTTCGAGTTCCTGGGATCATTGTGGTTGACTGCAGGGTGGATCCCAGCAGACACTAAAGAGATGGGCAGGCAGACACTTGCTGGGTAAGGGTACAATCTGCCTACATTCTGACACAGTACCATCTAAGTGTTTGATGGAAAGCCCTGTTGCTAACTTTCCTTCCACTCCGTTGACAGAGACAAAGTTGGGTAGGTCACACAAGAACACATTTACTACAAATAATCCTTGAAAGCTTGTTTGGAGTTGGGGGAGGGAGGAGGGGTAGAATCCAGTGCACAGACCCTCTGACCTAAGTAAGGGCTGGTTTTCTGATTGGAAAGATAGTCCACTTTGAACGCTTTAGGAGACATGAACCTGGAGAAGTAAGCAGGGGTACATTCAGCCTGTCGGCCAAATTATTTGGCCCTTGTAATCAACAAGGTGGTTGACAAATGAGCATTCATTTTTACTACATATTTGTTGAGTGATCACTACATTCTAAACCTTGCAGCTAGCTTACCCTTACATCTGGACTGTAAGCTGTTAATGGACTGCTATCATTTCTTTTAATTCTTTTGTGCTAGACAAAACCTAGTACACTGTAGACCCTTAACTTCGTGATTGCTATCAAATGACCTATTGAGAAACACTCATAATCTCCAGTTTGAGTAATCTAAAATGTCGTCCTTTCAACCATCTCCTTCAATTTTAAAGCTGTATAGGGAAGTAAAATGGGAAATGAGAACCCCAAAGTGAGTATGAATGTGGAAAGGACTTGAGATAGGCTTTAAGATGTAAAGAAGGTGAGGGGAAAATTATCAAATGAGTCTTTGTAGTCCTGCCTTTTCTTAGAAGGTCTGTCCCACAGCCAAGGCTGGGCATAGGCAAAAGCAGTTGATACACACCAGAAGTGGATTCTCTCCTGCTGAATTATCCTGGGCCCTGTTGAAGTATTCTGTGTGCGTGTGTGATTAAGAAAATAGAGAGATTTTTATGTGATTGGTTGAGGGAGAGTAATGACTGAGAAGGAGGTACTCTGAGGTATATAAGTTATTGTATAAAGTGCTAAAGAGGAATGGATTGGGAGAGGAAGTAGAATTACTCATTTGGAAGCCATCTTCTTTATCTTACATTTCTCCCAGATTTGAGGATAAAAAGGAAGAGCATTTACATTCCCTATCCCTGAACTGTCTTACATAATCCTCTTCCCCATGCCATACCCCCAACCAAGAATATTTATTAACCTAAGTGCAAGATTTACGTATAATGGTAAAGTAACATTTGCTTTGGACTTCAGGATAGTCTACATGCAAGTCTTTGACAGCCTCCACATAGATCCTTCCAGAATGGGATAGTTTACCTCCCATCCTGCTCACAGGCAGCAGGATTAGGATTCAGTCCAGCATCAGCCTATCTATCACATTAGGTCTATTCCTGGCTTCTAAGAATCCTCATTAAAAATTTTTAAAGTAACTTAACATTTTCAAACTTTAATAACATGTAGTCTTTATTCGGATCAATTCTGGGCAGCCTTCAGAGACAAATGACCTGGTATCTATCTACCCAGGACAAATGTGCCTGAGATAGAAACAGAGCATCATCCTCTTCCCCAAATATCTTGGGTATTTTTCAGGATTTTTAAAAAGATTTCAACTTGACTCTCCCTTTTGAATCCTTGTGGGTATGAGCCTTCGGCCCTCCCAGCCTCAGAGGGAAGAGAACCCTTTCCCAGGTTTTCTGTTGCATCTGGCTCCATGCCTAGCTTCATCCCGAAGCAGCATTCTGGGTGTGTGGGGCCACCAGCCAAACAAGCCCCTATGGATACAAAAAGTGTGTCAGTGTAGACAGGAATGAGCCTCCAGAGGGCTGTGGTGTAGGCAGGCAGTGAGCCCCAGATGTGACATGGGTGGCCTCTCTGGCACTAGTCCATTTTGGACCTCTGAGGCCAGGCTCTGGCATGGTTCCAGTACCCAGGAGTGACCACGTCCTGGTCACAGGGCTTGCTGCCAGCCTGACCTCCCAACAACATGGAGAATGAGCTGGACGTCTCTTTCTGATTCCTCCCTCTACCTGTCCACAGGCCTAACTTCAGAGTCCTCCATAATAGCTCCTACATAGTTTCTACATAACCTCTGGGACCATGTCATTCATGGTTCCTATAGAAGTGTTTCACAAAGTGCATGCATACAAGAAAGAATGCTTAATTAATGAGAAGAGTGAGTGTCATCTAAGAACCACCGACCTTTCTGTGCTACAATGGGGCTTCCTTGCCCTTCCTCTTTACCTTAGCACAATGAACCAAATTTTCCATGGTTTTTGGAGGAAAATACTCAGAAGAAGCTACTCAAGCTGTTTCTTGATCCCATGCCAAGTCCCCAAAAGTGCCCACCATGGTACCCTGGTACACAAGGCAATAAGCAAGCATCCTGATAGTATTCACAGTCCTATATTAGATGTAGAAAACCAGGAAAGCCTGCCAGAGGGAGCAGCCATTCATATAACACTTCGGATTGCAAATACAAAGGTAGGGTGGCAGCAGTATGATTGATGAAGGAGGGGCTGATCTAAGAGAAAGGATAAGAGGACTATGGGCATCCATTTGGGCCCTCTAAGAAGGGTCCCAAAAAGCTGCAAGAGTTGTAGAAGCAATTAACCAACATCGGTTTGGAGAGTCCACATAGCTTTGTGCCAAGGGATGTGCAGGGCTATAGAAAGATAAAATCTGCTCTTCCGCATGCTGAGTCTTTGACATTATAGGTGCCAAGGCCACGTTAATTTCTTGTTTCAGATGCTATAAGATGTGATTACTTAGATTGATCTACGACAAAGTTCAACTACAGATAAGACAAATCTCAGCACTAGTAAGGACTCAAGTAAATCTCGGGCAATGTCTCACCCAGTGCAGGAATCCCTGTCGTAGCATCTCTGACTAGGGTCATCTAGCTTCTACTAAAGAAAACCCACCCCTTCATGAGGCAGCCAGCTCCAGTTCTCAGCAGTTGCATTTTTAGAAAGCTCTTCCTCTCACTCATTGCTACTAGTTCTGCCCCCTGGACACAGAAAGGGTAAGTCCATTCCTTCTGCCTCAGGTAACTGGCAGAGCATTTTCTTACATCTCTCTGAAAAATGGGAATTTGTAAAAAACCAGAGGTGGATCCAGGACTCATTATTCTCCAATAGACAGTACCTAACCATTGTAAATGGCAGTGGGCAAAAAGTGACTGTGTATTTCAGAAATATTGTGGTTTAAAAAAAAAAAAAAAGGCCCAAGCAGGTGCTCTTAGGAATTTGGAGTCCTCAGAGGGATTTAGGAACCTAAACCTCAAGGTCAAGCTGGAGAGCTGTCTGCTTCCAAGTCTCCACCTGTGCCAAACTTGGCAGACGTAGGCGCTGCACCAGGAAAGATCTAAATCTGTGACCCTAGAGAGAGATACAGTTCTTAACTCCTCACCCTAAATAAAGGGGATCTAGCAAAAGCCATACATACATGCATGGGGCTGCCTTAGCAAAACTGAAAGGAGACTTCACAGAATAAGGCTCTTTCTGATTGCAGTAATGTTTTTGTTCCTTCCTATTTCTCCTCCTTCTAGTAACAACAAGCAGTAACCAACAATCAGTGGCCCACTAATCTCAGTACCACCCTCCCTATGAGAAAATTAGACAAACGATTAAAAAAGTCCTCACTTCAGGCCTGTCCCTAATTCTCCCATCAAGACCATTATCTAAATCAGCCAGCAATCTCCACCTTCAAGGAGAATGTGATTTCTCTGTGCTTCCTCACATATTCAAAATTCTCCAAAGGCAGCAATAGGGTCTTTGTTTAAATTTTCCGCCCACTAAAATATGAAGACTTACTGTTTAAAACTGACTGCAAGCACCTCCTCTACCAAGACAAAGTAAGTTGCAGGGAAATAGGCCTGAGGACCAGTGGAGATAAAGACTGCAGTCTCTCAGGTGGGCAGCGGCTGGACTGGAGAATCATTCTACGGTCCAATGCTAATAATGTTCAGTTCCCTGTTCCTTACATTTCATGCTGGGGTAAGATGGTGCTGGTAAATGCTGGCCAAAATGCCTGGTGGGTGATTTCATACAACAAGGACTTAGAAGGACCACAGAAGAGAAATGGCCTGTTTTTGCCTCCTATGGAGTATAGAAACTCCATTAAAGTGATTTTTTAACTAGGGTGCAAGCCAAGTCCATTCAATTATCTCTGCCAGGGAAGACACTGTAAGTCCCAATAAACAGGTACTAACCCCCAGGACAACTATAGGCCTCTACAGGCAGAAGTGCTGAGATGCCTTAGAAAACCTTCCATTACACCTAACTCCCATTAGTGGACCCCACTCTTCCCAGTCTAAAAGGTATTTTTCATTGTCACCAGCTCATTCCCCAGACCTCCTCTGCTCACTCTGCTCAGAACACAGGACTTTGGGCACTAGGAAGTAGGGCTAAAGACAAAAGAGGCAGAGGACAGAGCTGAGTTTGCTTTTACTCTAGGAGATTACAATGAGAAACATCTTCGCCTGGCAAGAATCGTAGCTACTGGGTGCAGGCACTGAGCTTGAAGCAGTTGTGTGGAAACCAGGCTACTTGATACTTAGTGCTATTAAAACCTCAAGACAGCCCAAAGGGAAAGGAGTTACAATGTTGTCTTGTCTAAGAGCTACTCACTTCTTTTTAAAGAGCTTGCGGAAGGAGCTGCGAAAGCCCCCTTTCTGGTCTTGCCTGGGATTTTGATCGCTGAAAGATGTTTGTTCACTTTCTCTTTCTTCCTTTGGACAGAATCTGGTGGTGTCTTCTAAATGCATCTCCTGCAAACACACAAAAAAGGGGATGGTTTTTTTCCCCCACTCTTTTCCAAAGTTAGTATCTATCCTAACTGTGGGACATTTTTTTCTTAACTCTGCCACTTTCCTCTTTTACTCCCAAAGACTAATGGTGGGTACCCTATACCAACTAAAGCAAACCTAGACTAATCAAGAAATTAGTAGTTGCAAAGATCATTTTCTGCTGACTGTAGAAATATTTTCTATGTATCAAGGCAAAGAGTCTAGAGTCTGTATCATAATCCTATATGATGTAACAGTAAAGATCAGGAGATAAAGGAAATTGGCAAATATTAAGAGTACAGAGATTAACTTTTTATTCTGGCAGGAATAATATCTTACTGGAAAATCATATCTCTGGGTATGTTTCTCTTTCTACAAAACAAGAAAGTTCCTTGATTGTAATACTAGTTTTAAACTAATGTTCCTAACTCTTCAGTTTAGACATAAATGAGAATGGAATTTTTGAGAGGTCAGATCTGTTTAGAAGTAAATGTCAACTAACATTTCCAACCTGTTGATATGCCTTTAATACAGTTTGTACAAGTCTTAGTCCATGGCATTTGGAGTATACAGTAAAAATGAGGCTCTATCTTTTGTGAACTAACTTCTTTTAAAATGTGAGATGTGCTAAATAAAATAGGTGTGCATATATATTTATATTCCATATGAACAAAATATTTACTTTGAGGTTACTGAAATTTAAAGCAACTAAAATCTAGATGCTTAATTTTGAACCTGAGAAGTCAAAAACCACCCTGAAAGTTTCATGAATTGGATGGATGACTGCTTGTTGATAGAAAAGCAAAGGTTGGGGATGAATTTTTTTTTTTCAAGAAACATACGGGTTTGACTTTGAGAACTTAGCTTGAGATTGTAGTAACAGATCTAGAGATTCTCTGATATTCTACTAAGGTTCATTAACTAAACCATGGAGACTAACATCTTGATGGCTTAGTGTGGTGTTTCTCAAAGTGTGGTCTGCGAGCTAAGGATCAAGCAGGGTCTTTATTTAAAATATAGATCCCTGACCCCCCAACCCAGACTTTCTGAACCAGAATCTCTGGATTTAGGCACATAAATTTTGAAAGCCAATGGTTAGAGGTATACTTCTGCCCAACTGCATTTAATGTTTATATGAATCATCTAGAAATCTTGCTAAAATGCAGATTCTGATTCAGTGGTTCTGGGGTGGGGCCAAAATTCTGCATTTATAACAAGCTCCTGGGTAATGCATTCACTACTAGGCCAAGAAGCATATTTTGAGAAGTGGGCTTTTAGGGACTATTTAGAACTAAATCTATTAATAGTTTAAGGAAAACCTTTCTGTGGAATCATGATCTTGATAATATCTTGCACTTGTTTCTATAGCATTCCATACTTTGCAAAGTATATTCACAAACTTTCTCTTATTTTGCCTGATCCTCACAAGCCCGTGAGGTAGGAAAGGTATATATTGTTTTATTTTTACAGATGAGAAAACTGGAAGCACAGAGAGAAGCCACGTGAATTGTCCACAAGCACACAACTATTTGGCAGCAGAGCTAGGACTAGAACCCAGATATCCTGCCACCTAGCCAGGTGCTCTTGGCAGTAAAGCATACCGTCTTCTTTCTTAGAGCACTAAAGACTAGGGTCGGACCTCTTCGATTGTCCCAAGACCTTCAGACCGCAAGGTTAGACCTCAAAATACTAGACACTGACATGGAGGCCAAAGAAAGTGATTGTGAATCAATGCTTTCTTGACTATTTTGTGTCGTCCCTGTCCCACTGGGGTCCGCAAAGTCACGTGACACCCCTTTCCAGTCAAAAGGAAAGCAATAGGAAATATACTTAGATTTACAATGAACTTTGCAGGTAGTCCACAGTGAGACAGGGCAACTTGCGTCTTCCCTAACTACACACAAGGTTGGCGAGGATCGGGGAGGAGACTACGCTGGCACAGTATTCAGTATTTTGAACATTTTTTTTTAAAGATTTATTTATTTATTTATCTTTAGAGGGGAAGGGTAGGAGAGAGGGAGAGAAACATCAATGTACGGTTGCCTCTCGTGTGTCCCCTGCTGGGAACTGGCCTGCAACCCAGGCATGTGCCCTGACTGGGAATGGAACCGCGATCCTCTGGTTCGCAGGCCCGCGCTCAATCCACTGAGCCAGTATTTTGAACATTTAAACAAGACGATGTGCCTAAAAGGCAGAGGAAGAGACAGACAGTCCTGGGACTTGCCTGCAGTGCTTTGAAAGTGAAGTGCAACCCTGAGGTGCTGCAGCTCGAGCAGGGAGGCAGAAGAGACCCCTAACTGCCTCACTGGGCGTGGGGAGGATGGTGTAAGCAGGTGTGAGACTCGTCAGTGTCTGTTTTATCTCTTTGCTGTCAGACGCATATATACACGTATGGCGCGCTCTTATGCCTTGGTATGAACTGCAGAATGGGCGCTAACCCTCGCCTTCGCGGGCAACTACGGTCCATACAAGCCTTCACCCTGGCATCTGTCTGCCGTAACTGTGGGCCTAGCCGGGCCTGGCCCCCAATCCCCATCTGGCAGGGCACCCTGAACGCTAGGTGAACCCAGGCTGCTCCCTGGCTATCTAGGTCCGGAACTGCCAGCGCTGTGGGTTGGGGTTCGGTTTTACTTTACCCTCCTTACTTCCAAATAGGTCTGCTTTTCGCTTTGGGACCTCTGTTGGGGGAAGTAGGCCCTCGGCACGCCGCGAGCGGCGGCGAGGGCAGCAGGGCCGTGAGGCTGCGCGGCGCGCTCGGCCTTGAGCGGCGCGCGGCCGCCGCTGCTGCTGCGCGTGCTGTAGAGGCGCGGGGCCACGCCCTCGGCGGGCGGCGTGCGCGGGAACTCTTTGAGCGAGCGGCTCAGCGGCTTGGCCTTGCCGTGCGCCTGCGCAGCCGCCTCGAGCTTGTAGGCGCCGCCGCTGCTCGCGGGGGACGTGGCGCTCTTGGGCAGCTGCTGTAGCGGGTGCTCCGGCCGCTCGGCCTCCATAGCGAAGCTGACAGGCCGGAGGAAGCATATGTCCAAGCTGGACTCGGAGGAGGCGGGCGAGCAGTTCTCGAAGAGGGCCGGGGCCTGGAAAGGCTCCTCGTCGTAGGGCGCGGGCAGCGCGAAGATCTCGCCGCCATATTCAAACTCCTCGTAGGCCGTGGGCACGAAGCCGCGGCCGTCGGGCAGGAGCTCGGCCGGGGCGCGCAGGGAGCGCTCCACGTTGCCCAGCGAGGGCTCGGCCGGTGAGGGCTCATAGTCCATCTCCGGGATAGCCTGCAAGGGCCCGGCGAGCGCCTTCACGTCCTGCTCGGCGGCACAAAACTGCGCGGGCGCCAGGAGGTTCTCGGGCCTCTCGTGCTTCCTGCTCTCCATCTCCCAGTCACTGGGCTTCCCCGGCTGCATACTCTCCATCAAGCTTTGCTGTTGTTGGCTTTTCTTCATTGGGGGCAGCAAATGTCTTTAAAGGGGAAACAATACAAAAGAGGAGTGCTTACGGTGTGTTAGTGCAGGCCACTCACCGAGCAGCTGAGGCCAGGAGCAACACCCTTCCTGCCTGATGCTGCCGAGTCGAGGTGCAAAACTGCCAGTTCTCTCTGCCCCTCCCAGGCACCTACGCGTGTTACCTACCGAGCTCCACAGGCCTCTCCGATTAAGGAGTTCCCACGAGCCCTGGTCCCCTAAGTGGGAGAGTGACAGTGGATGTCTGTAAAGTGGATGCCCGAAGTCTCCGTCTGAGCAAGGAGGCACTGCGTAGAGATGGCTGGTGGGCCACTCCCCACCATGTATCAGGGCCCCAAGGTAACTCTTCTCTTTCCTCTCTAGCCCTAGTAGAGTCATACAAAATAGTGAAACAACTTTTGTGTTTGACTCATGGGTCTTAACACGTAAGAACAAATTCCTAAGTAAAATAAATATGGTAGGATGTTGATAACTGAACCTGGATGATGGTATATGGGACTCACTCTAAACTTTACTTTTATGTACATTTGAAATTTTTGTAATAAAAAGGCAAAACAAATTCCTGTGGCTGTAAATCATGCTATATAAGTTGTCTCAAACTTCCACAAAAACTACCAAAATGAAAAGGTTCTCACTCTGAATATGCCTAATTTCGTGGGGGTTTTTTCCCCTCATGGATAACAATTTACATAGGATACTAGGATGGATGTGATTTGCCAGTTCTGCTGACATTTAATTGCCAGACAGATGTGAGTTCGTTACTATATACTGACCCAATCTGGTTATTCTGCTAGTTTATTTGTTCATGTTTAATTTTACCTTCAATTATGCATAAAGAATACAAATGTCACTGCTAATATTGAATAGCTTTCTCTGGTGATCTTAAGATGAAACTTGGCTCTTACTCTTAACAGAGGTGGAAAGAAATACTAAAATGGAATGTTGACCTGACGAATTCTCTTTTAACTTGGATTTTTTTTTTCTGACTATTTTCCCAACAGAGTGTGATGGCAGCCATCTTGTTCAGGCTGAGTATAATCTCTAGGGATTTCATGTTTTGGCTCTATTTGTTGCACTTCAGAAACAATAGTTTTATCATTGTTTTAAGAGCTGAAATGATCCACAAAGTAAATATACACTTCCCGCCTATCTCTCTTCCACTCTCCACCCAGGAAAGGATTTTTTCTTCTGTGTTGAGTTCTCTCCCCGCAGGACTTCTAGGATTTTCTCCATAGAAAGAAAGCATCCTCGGTTCTACTTATAGAAAGGTTAATGTCTCACGGTTTTCAGAATGATTGTGGAATTTCTCCTTCCTGCCTCTCCATGTTTTCCCTCCAATCTCTCACTGATAAATGTTCTCAGTTTTTAAGAGATGAGAGCAAAAGAAGGAAATGGGATTTATTTTGCATTAGTGACCAGTTGCTCCTTCCAGCGATTGTAATTGGTGTTTTAAAAGCTGCAGTAATTAAAAATTGAAATAATCTCAATGGCTTACCTCTAACTGGCCTCATTATAATTTTAGGAAAGAATAGTAGGTTCTTATATGACTTGTAAATTTTGCTTAAGAATAAAACCCAAAGGAGAAATTATAGTGTAAGAAATTACTTTCGTGAGAATTGTCTATATTGGGTAAAGTGAGGATTTGGAATTTTGAGTTTTGGTTTCCCTTAATCTTCCAGAACTCCTAGTTCCAAAAGTAGCCAAGTTGACTTCATCCTTCAGAGCTAAAATGAGGTCCAGATAAATAAATGGTCTGATCATTACTCTAAATATCATCAATAGGTTTGCTGAATGAGAATTCAGCTTAGTGTGTTAGAGGGTTCTATGCGGAGACTTTAAAAGGCTGTCAAATCCATATACTGCCCAGAGCAGCTTTCAGAGAAGCTATGATAAGTGAAGAACAGAGCTTATGCAGTCCCTTTCTGAGAAAGCTTCTAGGAGAATTGGAAAGGGCTAAACAACATTCCTTCTGGATCACCTCAGACCTGTTTTTTATCCTCAGAGCCCAGACTTTTCACTGACCCCTGAATGAGATTCTCTTTCCCTCCGCTATATGTTTTGGAGAACTTAGGTAGGTTCCCACCCTTTTGAGGGGTTGCAAAATGCCTTCCTGTCTTCTTATGACACTCTCTTCTACTCTATCTTGTTCAAACCCAAAGAGACTCATGCTATAGATAGAGAGTGGTTATGTGCAGTCACCAAATTATTGGGAGTGACCTTCAGCATCTACGCCTGCCCTTCCAACAGGGGTGTCCAACCTTTTGGCAACTCTGGGTCACACTGGAAGAAGAAGAGTTGTCTTGGGCCATGCATTAAATACATAAACACTAACGAAAACTAATGAGCCAAAAAAAAAAAAAAAAGGTTTTAAGTAAATTTATGATTTTGTGTTGGGCCACATTCATAGCCATCCTGGGCCTCATGTGGCCCACAGACCACAGGTTGGACACCCCTGCTGGGATATAAGCATTGGGTCACCTGCTTTCCTGTCACATAGAAGCCTGATTGACAAGAGGGATGGAGGAGTTCTGTTGGTCATATTCCTAATCCAGGCTGGCCTACTACCCCACACAGACTGTCTGGGACCCAAAGGCATTGCCATTAACCTTTCCATAGCAACAGGTGCTTACGTGACGGGAGGGCCAGAACTTGGAGCAGAAGGGTAGGGTTGCAACATCTCTTCGGAATGAATCCCACTGTCACGGACAGCTTCAGAGCCTGCAGTGGGGGAAGCATCTTGCCCGGCATTTGCACACTGGGAAGCCAGCCCTTTGTACAGTTTTGCCATGGATGACCTAATAGAAATGGAAGTAATAGTTTTCAGAGTGTGCAGTGGGAAACTGGCTTTTTGAATACACAGATTATGCCAAGAAAGACAGGGAGATAGTGTTTCTCAGATGAAGCTCAGCTGTGAAGTTCTCGCTCTCTCTTTTTCTCTCTCTCCAGGGCCCTCTACCTACCAGGTTGCTTACATAATAGGTGTGCGAACTGGATGTTGACAGGAGTTAGGGATGCTGATAAACTGGCTGAATTGAGTTTGGGGGAAAGGGATGGTATGGGGAGATGTCCCCCATTAGAGGAGCCCTGGCTTGGGAGATAGCACCTTTTTCTTGTCTGAAGCACCCTCAGAAATGACTCTTCCTTATTAGGATGTGATGAGGTTGAAGGAAATCCAGGTCATTAGGAAGCTCTACTATTGGTTTCTTCTATTCTCTCTGAAGCCCAAATTCTCCCTCATAAGCCCTTCCTGTTTCTTCTTAGCAAGAAATCTCTTCAACCATCATCCTCTCCCTTATTTGTTTTATTTTTATCCATAGCACTTATCAGCATCTATTGGTTCCCCAGGTCTAGAAAGTAAACTCCGTGTGGCAAATATTTTGGTCTGTATTTTTTATTGCAGTATATTCAGTGCATAGAAACAGTACCTGATACACACAAATAGGTGCTCACTAAATATTTCTTGAGTTGAAGAAACCATATTCTGGCCTTTAAACTGTATTTTTAAATCTGGTGAGTTTAGGGAAACTATTTTTGTGGTAGTCAATATGAGGTATGAGAGAGTCTGTATAAGCATTAGAGTGAAAGTGCTTATTTTTCTAAAGTAATTTCTGTCAGGTAGTAGGTGCTTCCCCTCCTGTAGCCAATTTGGCCACCTCTCTTCCCTCCCCTTCTCTTCTTACTGTCACTGCATTTTAGCCACTCAACATATAATATGATTGCTTGTTACACACACCCACATTGTCTGTGTCCTGTTCTCAGAAGCCTCTGATCAACCCTCTAGACTGCAATCAGAACCTTACTTCTTGAGCTTTTTCCGTTTCTGAATAAGCAAATCCTCATTGCATTGAAACAGCAGGGTGTAGTGTGAGATAAACACTCGAAGACGCTGAACACACACCAGAAGTAGGTAATAGTCGGGGTGTTCCTGCTCTGTGAACTTCAGGACATTCTGGATAAAGGAAAAAAGGAAGCAGTATTGCATAGTTAGAATGAAAAGTTGTTTTGTCTCTTCTGCACCTTGCCTTGATTTGTTGAGAGAGTTTGGTAGCTATTTAATCAAAACAATGTATATGGCCAGGCTAATTATAAGCTGAAGAGTTAAACTTGCTGTATTCTTTGTCCATCACACCAAGGGAAAATAATAGTCACTATTGCTCCTATTTAAATTGGATATGAACATAAGATAATTCCATCTGAAAAATTATAAGGATCTATTAATTAGATCTCTGAGGTAATGGAGCCATTTTAACAATTACTGTCAATAAGCAATACTTACATGACCCACAGGAGTCAGACCAATGGTGAAAATACCAGGCATCAAGGCACTCTGGAGGAGGTGGGGTGTATGATCAATCCTGGCCTGGTGGTCCCCTCTATTACATTGACTACTGGGCTCTAGTGGAACATGCGTGCAAGTTGGATTTGGGAAAGCTAACGCTTAATGAGTACTTCCCATTGCCAGCACTAAGTCATTTACATACATTTTCTCATTTAGTTTTTACCATAACCTCGTTAGATAGGTACCATATGACCTTCACTTAACAAGGAAATCGATGTATACAGCAAAGTTAATTAATCTTCATTAGGTCACACATGTAGTTAGTAGCAGAACCAGGATCTGAACTCAAGTCAGCCTATAGAACCAGGGCTCTTGTTTACCATACTGTTTGCAAGACCTGGATTTTAGTCCTAAATTTTTTCACCTATTAGGTATGTTAACTTAGGCAAGTTACTTAACTTCTTTGCCTCTCCATTTCCTTAACTTTAAAAAAATGCGGTAATAATGAAACCTATTTCATAGGATTGTTGAAAGGATTAAATAAAATAATTGTTGTGAGAAAAGTATTTTACTATCTAAAGTCATACAATTAAAAATCTTTTTGATATTGATACTGGGCTACTTCTACCTGTGATAAATCCCAAGCATTTCTAAGATGCTTTCATTTAATTACTTAGAAAGGTCAGTCAGCAAATAAACCAGGACAGGTGGGTGTTGGGAAGAAGAGGGGCCGGTAAGGGTGTTGGTGAGCCTCTCTCTCAACTTTACTTCCTTGAAGGTGGATAAGACCTGTGGGAAAATGGTGTGGAGAAGTCAGCTTGCCAGTTTCTTCATGCTTCTTCTGTCACATAAGATAGAAGCAATGTTTGGTAAACCCCTGCACTCAAGCCAAAAGAAAGTAGTCAGTTAAGTGGACAGGTTACATAGGTAGTTCTTAGACTCCAGGAGTGGGGCGTGGGGAGTGAGGGTTAGGGGATACATGGCTGTAGAACAAAGGTGGAAGGGACTGAATAGTCAGGCAGAGTCTAGTAGGAGCTGCTATAGAAAGAATCTGGATCAGCAGAGGTGGCGATTGCAAGTAAATGAAGATAGAACATCAAAAGCAGGCATCACGAGCCAAACATTTTGAGAGACTGAGATTTTAGCTCATACCACAAGGTGGGGTGGGGAAGTCATTAACACTCTATTTTATATTTTAGAAATAGTAATTATTCCTTCCTGATCCCTCGCAGTGTTTCTTGGAAGCCAAAAACAATAGTTTGGCCTGGAAATCACTTTGGGGCCTTGCCCAGCCATGCCTACCTGCAGATGTATCAGATATTCAGGGATGCGCTGGACTATGTGAAAGAACAGTGTGTAGATGTCAGATTTAATCTCTTCATCACCCTGAATGAAAGAAAGGTACAATCACTCTTCAGTGTCTCTCCAGTTCTGGCTTCAGAACCCCAGTGCCAGTCCCACCAGAATAGAAAAAGTTGACTCCCAGAGCATTTTCTTCCTCTAGAGTGTCATGAAGCACTGATCTCTCGCTGGACAGGCCACTTGTTCAAGGATGTGCTCAAGGAGACAATTCTTCTTTAGAAGAGAGCATATCATATACTACCTTTGAATCTATCCAGCTTTTCAAATTGCCCCATTCATCCTCAACCCCAGATATTTGCACAGTGCTATACAGGAGTACTCAATTAATTATATTTAAGCTGAATGAAATCATTAAGATTCTTCAGCAAGTAATCATTACAGTGGTTTACTAATAGGCACTTAGGGTGGTTTGAGCCTGATGACAGTGGGTGAAAGAATATGATTAGAAACTGGCCAGCTGGCCTGGCAGCAGGAAACAAGTTGGACTTTCTCCATGTCCCTTCCCTTCCCTTCCCTTCCCTTCCTTTCCCTTCCCTTCCCTTCCCTTCCCTTCCCTTCCCTTCCCTTCCCTTCCCTTCCCTTCCCTTCCCTTCCCTTCCCTTCCCTTCCCTTCCCTTCCCTTCCCTTCTCCTTTCCTTCCCCTTTCTCAAATATTTTCTTACACAAATATTAACATGTGATAGGCATTATACTAAGTTGGGAGTAGTAGGGTAATGTAGAAAATTAGTAAGATCCTCACTTCTTGTGAAACTTGATTAACTCTTAACTTTAGGGCTTCTGATATGGTTTCTTCCTGTTAACCTAAAATAACTAGAATTGTTTTATATTTATATGTGCTTGTTGAGCACCTAATAGAGCATTGCATGAGCAATTCTGAAAGCTACATGACTAGAATCATTTTACAATCTTATAAAATGACAGATACAGGATGACTTGAGTTTAATAGTCAGATTATATAAATTTAATATTCAGATTCATATTGTCTGAGCCTAAAAAATTTCCTCATACAACATACAGGCTGCAGCCTGAAGATCTCTGCTTAGAAAACCTGTTTACTTTGCCTAACTTCCAGTGGAGTGGAACAGATGGTCAGTAAGGCAAGGCAGGGACAAAGCAATGGCACTAATCCTCGAGTGAGCTTCTTTAACCCCAGGGAGGAGTGTTAGTGCTCTGCTCAAACCATTCCCCAACCTGGAAGACAAGCTCAGAGTGCATGTGTTATATGTCCTGGGTGGGTGAGCAACATCATATGGTACGCAGGTACCCAAAGGATAGTGTGCAGATAGAGTGAACTTACCTCCTTCAGAACAACGACATGAACCAAAGAGATGCATTCAGGCAGATCCCTCAGGTAGGCAACATAATAATCCAAGAAATTATTCTTGAAAACAAACATAAAAGTGCATGATAAGAACCCGGAAACAGGAATGATAGCAGCCAATATTTTTTATAGTCCTATATATCAAAAAGAAGTACTTTGCAGAGATTATCTCAGTCATTCATTTAATGGGTTCATTAATGTGTTCTTGTTTTTTATTCATCTTTTTGAAAAATCTTTTGGGTTTTATTTATTTATTTATTCTACCTTAAGCTTTTTTTTCCCCCCCAGATTTGTTTTGACTATTCTGGGTCCCTTTAAAATCTTTTGGGTTTTAAGGTAGATATCCCTATGGACTTGGGAAAAAGTGAAATGATAAACTAAGGCAGAGGAGAGGGATTATATAAACTAAAAAAGTATTTTTGAATTGTTTAATGATAAAAATACATATTTTGTTTTAAAATTACTTTTAATTTTAATCATCTACATCCAAATGAGGGATTTTGTTCAACCCACTTCATAGTGTCTAGACTAATGGTTCTCAACTTTTTCCACCAATTGCATGTTCGCCTATGCAATATGCCTTTGGGAAAACAGTTCTCAGCTTCCGAAGTTATATTCCCACAGAAATAACAAATCTTAACCCAAGAAAGAATACTGAATACAAATGAGTAAAAGTGATATGAGTGGGGTAGCATTACATCTACTCTAATCTGTACAGCTAGGTAGTTTGTAAACTTTGTATTATTATCCACAGTTGAGAATCCTTGATATACACAGGTTGAATGCAGGCAAAATATGGCTTGCAGACCAATTTTAATTACCCCACACAATATTTTAAGATAAGAAAATCTCACACAAAATTCTAGATTTCCAGCTGCTCTTTAAATATCAGATCTGGCAACTCTAATCTTTCTTTCTGCATAAAAACTGGATAAGCCAAGTAGTCATTCCTTATAGAAAAGAATATCTGCTCCACTTAAACTCACTTCCCAACATTCCCTCTTGTATTAAATTCCACCTACTTCTACTCATTCATATCACTGTCTGGCTCTGTAGGCATTTGAGTTTGCAACTTCTGGCCTGGATCATATTTAATTTGTAGAACCACAGAGATTTTGAAACTTAGGGCCCTCTCCAAGGAAGTAAAAACAAAAACATTCTAGACAAATGGTTACCCATCACATTTTTAAAAATCTCTAAGGAATAAAATTGTAAGTGAAAGTACATACATATATGCAACCTTTCATATATTTATTTTATATGTATATTTTTGGACTATAAGATGTACTTTTAGCCACATTTTTTGCTTCAAATTTTCCCCCTATTTTCCTCTCAAACCTAGGTGTGTCTGGGGTCTGCACCATAAGACACACCTAGTTTTTAGAGGAGGAAAATAGAGAAAAAATTTTGAAGCAAAAAATGTGGTAAAAAGTGCATCTTGTAGTCTGAAAAATGTGGTATCGATATATATGCATGCATTTATTTATGTATAAATATACACAAATATACACACACACACACATATATGCGCATGTTTAATGGCAGCAGTTATAGTATAGTGGAAAGTGATGAACTGAAAGTTCGAAAACTCAGGTTCCAGTGACAGATCTACAATTATCTAGCTAGCTGGGTGATTCAGCAAAGTCAAAATTTCCCTGAACTTTGTATTATGTGTAGAATGAGGTTAGACTAGATCTCAGCAGTTCTTCTAGCTCAGAAATTCACTGATTCCAGATTCTCTATTTAAAGAGAAGTAGATGAGGGGGACACAGATGAGTATAATTCAAATTTATAAAGAATTGTTTAAAAACTTACCTCATCATTTGTTAATTTAAGGAATAAATCTCCAAGGACTCCTTGGCGTGGCCACTTCAGGACCCTTTCCTGCAGAGCATGAAGCAAATCCAAGTGCTGTTGGACAAGGTACCGTAAAGAGCCAGGAAAGAGGCTTGAAACAGAATAGAGAAAGAATCACACAAACCAGGTACAGAAAATAAAAGCCCCTACAAGAATATATGCAGCAGAGCCCATTTTCCTAGTTATTCAAAATATTCTGAATCACAGACCTGCATTTGGAATTAAAAAAATAAAAGTTTGTCATTGTAGACCTAATAGCAGATATCCTCAAGATATCAAAAGACCCCTTTACTGATGACTCCTATAATACTGTGTGTTGACATAATAAAGAGCACATTACTTGATTGGCCTTTTTAAAGCCAAACTGGTCCACTGTCATTTATGTGACAGTGAAAATTCTAAAGGAAATCTTTTTCAGTGTTTTACAGTTCTTCTCACTCAATGTGCAAAATAGTCTTAGTGTTATCGGTGACAGCACAAGGTGACACTTGGTCATTCTTAGCTACTGGGTAGGAGACTGCTATTTACATAAATAGGAAATTTTGTTTAAAGCTGGCAACTAAAAGCACAAGGAAAAGGGGTATGGAAGTGTTCTTTTTTCTCTTTCCTTTGGTTTCTAAGAATACCGGGCAAAGCCAGAGTCTTGAATGGGGAGGCTACAGATCAGTCCTGGCCTGCTATTCCCTGGAGTTTCACAGAGTCCCCTTCCTACTCTCATAGTCCCTCTAACCCATCTCAGTGAGCCTCGTTTTTTTCCAGAGGAAGTGAAGGGAGGAGGAGTGATATCAGAGGAGAGGAGAGAGGCAAGAATCATGGAAAGGAAGAAGAAGGGGGATTAGATGGGGAATGGTGGGGTTATCAGGGGCCTATAGGAATGAGGAAGGAAGAAACAGAAGGAAATGAAGTTTAGCTGGACTACAAGCAAGGATTTGATTTCTAACTTGGTGATTTAGAGGAATATAAACTAGGTTCCCTCTGTGTTCAAGATCTCAAGTTTAACAAAGATGAAAGTGATGGCCTGCTTGTCACTGAGAGCTGAACTTATTTGGCTATTTCCCTAGGATCCAGTGAGAGTAAATTAGTGGACAACTAATTAGTGGATGCTTTGCCAACCCTGGACAAGCAGGCTTTTTTTGAGAACACTGGGAAGGACACCAATTTGAGAGGAAAATTTTTCAACCCATTTCCAACTAAAGCAAAGATGCCCCTGTGACTACAGCTCAGAGAAAACCCACAACACCATAACAGGGCACCCAGCTGCCTCCTGTGATACAAGGATTCCTTCCACTTCTATCTGCTGCCCCTCTACCTCCTGCATCACTGGCCTCCAAACATGTGAGGCCAGCTGATCCAGAAGCACAGGGGCAGAGGCCTCCTGGTCTGAGCTCTTATGGCTGATGCAGTGGACTTGGAAGATCTAAGTAATCCCTGTCCAGATCAGAGAGAATTTGGAGGGATAGCCAGGGGACAGTTGGATTGGGAGAAGATCATAAAGTTGATGGAGGAAAGCACAATTGATTGAACTGAAAGAAAGAAAAACTGCACCAGCAAAAGAACTAAATATAAAGGATTTCTTCCCACCCAGAGGCCATCAATGACAGGGTAATATTCCTGGTGTGACACTGAAAGATGTTAGGACACCATGGTGAGATCTGACTATGAGATGGGTTGCCTGTATAGGTTAGGTAATATGTCTTGGACTGGATTATCTATTTTCTTTTTTTCTCCTTTCCTTTCCTCTCCTGGCCTTGCCTGATTTTCTTCTCTTCCACTTCACCTCTGTCTCTTCTCTTCCTTGTCTCTTCTCTCTTATTCTCTCCCCTCCCTCTGTCCATCTGTCCGTCCCTTCCTTCTTTTCCTTGGAGGACACCGTCTTCTGCTATACTGTGCCCAATGTACCTGTAGAGTTGGAGAGCTGGTAACTTGGTTGGAGTCCAGGATAACTCCTGGACTGTCACAGGGACAAGTTTCATATTTCAGAGCAGGTCAGAGAAGGCTAATGCTCCCCTCAAGTATCATGGAAATACATAAGTTACATGAAAGGCAATGACCTACCAAATATTGAAAATGGGTTTTTAAAAGTTCTTTAATTTTTTAAATATATTTTATTGATTATGCTATTACAGTTGTCCCATTTCTCCCCCATCATTCCCCTCCACCCTGCACACCCTCTCCCACCCACATTCCCACCCTTTGGTTCATGTCCATGTGTCAAAAGTTCTTTAGCTTCTGTATTTCCCACACTATTCTTGCCCTCCCCCTGTCTATTTTCTACCTACCATCTATGCTACTTATTCTCTGTACCTTTTTCCCCTCTCTCCTCCTCCCACTCCCCTGTTGCTAACCCTCCATATGATCTCCATTTCTGTGGTTCTGTTCCTGTTCTAGTTGTTTGCTTAGTTTGCTTTTGTTTTAGGTGTGGTTCTTAATAGCTGTGAGTTTGCTGTCTTTTTACTGTCATATTTTTTATCTTCTTTGTCTTAGATAAGTCCCTTTAACATTTCATATAATAAGGGCTTGGTGATAATGAACTCCTTGAACTTGACCTTATCTGAGAAGCACTTTATCTTCCCTTCCATTCTAAATGACAGCTTTGCTGGATAGAGCAATCTTGGATGGAGGTCCTTGCCTTTCCTGACTTAGAATACTTCTTTCCAGCCCCTTCTTGCCTAGAAGGTATTTTTGAGAAATCACCTGACAGTCTGATGGGAACTCCTTTGTAGGTGACTGGCCCCTTATCCCTTGCTGCTTCTATAGTTCTCTCCTTCATTTGAATCTTGGCTAATGTAATTCTGATGTGCCTTGGTGTATTCCTCCTTGGGTCCAACTTCTTTGGGACTCTCTGAGCTTCCTGGACGTCCTGGTAGTCTATTTCCTTTGCCAGATTGGGGAAGTTCTCCTTTATTACTTGTTCAAGTAAGTTTTCCACTTGTTGCTCTGCTTCTTCCCATTCTGGTACCCCTATAATTCAGATGTTCGGGTGTTGAAAGATGTCCTGGAGATTCCTAAGCCTCTCCTCATTTTTTTGAATTCTTTTTTCTTCCTTGTTTTCAGTTTGTTTGTTTGTTTCTTCCTTCTGGTCCACTCCATTGATTTGAGTCCCAGTTTTCCTCCCATCTCTATTGGTTCCCTGTGCGTTTTCCGTCATTTCACTTATTGTAGCCTTCATTTGTTCATCTAATTTGTGAGCAAAATCAACCAATTCTGTGAGCATCCTGATCACCAGGGCTTTGAACTGTCCATTGGATAGGTTGGCTATCTCTTGGTCGCTTAGATGAATTGGCTCTGGAGCTTTGATTTGTTCTCCTGTTTGAGCCATTTTGGGTTTTTTTTTGGGTCTGGTCGTGGCTGTTACTTAGTGAGGGGTGGAGCCTTAGGTGTTCCCCAGTGCGGGGCAGCCCAGACGCTGTATGTGGGGGCGGGGTCTGAAAGGGAACAATGGCACTTGCTCTGCTCTCTCTTGGATTCCAGTCCCTTCTGCCACTTCCCCTTCACCTGGATTATCTGCAGGTGAATGTGGGACCACCTGGTCAGCCAGCCACCTTGTGCGGCCTCACTGGGTCTGCACCATTGCCACCCTGTGCCCGGGGACCGCTAGCCACTGCCTGTGCACCTGGGATCTGCCAGCCGCTGCTGCCTGCCTGCCCAGGTCTTCTTTTGGCTCTCCACTTTTTCCTGCCTCAACTCTGCCCCTCTTACCAGTCTGGATGAATGGTTGTTGGACTTCCATACAGTTCAACTTTATATAAGTTCCGATTGTTTTCTTGTTTGTAAATCTTTGTTGACCTTAATTTTGGTTGTGTGAGGAGGCACAGTGTGTCCACCTACACCTCCATCTTGTCCGGAAATCCTAAAAGTTCTTTAATTTAATAAGGATAGTATTTGAAATAAGGGAGGAGTGTGGAAGAAGTGAGCCAGAAGATGGAAAGCAGAGGAAGAAAGAAGGCAAAAAGTATAGACATATTTAACTTATTTCACTGTTTTGTCTAGATCCAGACCTGACTCCCAGAAGCAATTTTTTTGTGAAGATGAAAGTGTTAAGTGTTCAACTTCTTTCCTGTTCCTTGCTAGCAGTGAAATTATGGCAAGGTGAGTAGTTAGCATATTCTTTTTAAAGCCTTCAAAGTTATTTTAATTCCCACTGTTTGGTACCTAAACAATGAGGGAAATAAACTAAAAGCAATCAAGGGAAATCCAGTTATAGTTTCAAATTAATAATGTAGCTCTTGTGAGTCCAGTATTAGACCAAATACTGGATGTCAGCACAGGATGTAGCTCAACTTGATCATGAAACATGTGCCACCTGGTGGTGATCTGCAGCATACAGCTTGTTGAGTTCTTGGTGGATGCACTGGGGTTTAGTTTATAAGGCTAACTGGCAATCTTGTAGAGCTGACTTTGCCCCACCCCACAATGTTCAGACAAGACTCTGATTCTGAGGTTGTAGCTCTATCTGAGTGAATCAGACCAGAAAAAAGCCAAGAACACCAGCTTCTGTGATCCTCCAACAATGAGCCACAGCCCACAAGATCCATTCAGGCTTCTCTGCTGACAGCCTATGCCTCTCCTACAGTCTCTAGCCCTTCCAGCGAGGGGCAGGGCTATCTCGAGACAAGCTGGAGAGACTCCTGAGTGCTACTTTTTTCTACATTTTCAGGGAAAATGTGACATTTTATTTCACAGATTCGAGAAGACGTGGCAACCTCAGGTTTGAGTGTCAGATTGTGATTGTGGTGGATGTTATTTTCATCCCCAGGTTCCAACAGGAGTAGAAGGTGCTCACCAGTTGTTATGGGAAAGATAGTTAATGTTAATTTGTTTTAATCTTTGCATGAGGAAAAGCACCAATAAGGAAAAACAACTCTCATTCTGTTCTGTATTTCATCCAGATGGTCTATTTAAAGTACACATGGAGGCTTCAGAAAAAGCCTAGAAAACCAGAGGTTACCTTCTGTCACTGCCTGTTCTGTTTTCAAAGACTATTTCTGGAACTCTGTACAGGTCTCAGAATTCCCAAAGTGGAAACAATAAACACTTACCTTAAACCTTAATCAATCTGAAAAGCAAAGGCAATGAATACATGGATACCTTCTCTCTTTGGAATTCCTCTTTCCATCTGACCCCTGGAATGTTGCCTTGATCTTCAGGATGAGAGAGATGTTAATGACATACTTTCTTTCTGATTCAAGCAGTTCCAAAGCCACAGTCTGTCTTTTAGCTTTAAAAACAAACCAAGAAGGGAACTGTTGTTAACTGCTCCTCCCCAAAACCCTAGGAAATAATAGAAAGTAATAAAAAGATAAAGGAAAGCAATAAAAAGAGACATCAGCAAGTTTGGGGGATATGAGAAATAGAATGGAGGCATGCTAATTATTTCAGCAGAGTAAAGAGCACAAAACCTTGGTGTTTTCATCTGCAGTTGGGAAATCTGCTGAGATAAGAAAGACTGGAGGACTTGGAGGCACCACACAACAGAAGTGCAAATGAGCGGCAGTGCTGCAAACAGGAGGCCTACACTACATAAAGTATAGCGGACCTCCAGGTCTCACCCCCATGCCAGAAAGCTTCCTCAATTTCCACCCCATGGAAAATGGGAAAAAATGAACTAGAGAAGCCCTCCTTTCCAGTATCTGGGCTAAAGACATCAGAAATAGTAGAGGCAGAGATGAAATGCTAAAATGAAAACAAGGGGCTTGCATACTGAACAGTGAGACTCCCCTCACCTTCTTCCCCTGCAGGTCCCACAATACCAGACTTATACTCTCCAGGCAGGGGATTGGAGGATCTCCTTCTGGAGAAACTGAACTGCCTAAGGAGAAAAGAGCTACAGACCCTGAC
The DNA here is from genome assembly GCA_039655065.1 of Glossophaga mutica. Lineage (NCBI taxonomy): Eukaryota > Metazoa > Chordata > Mammalia > Chiroptera > Phyllostomidae > Glossophaga > Glossophaga mutica. Next base: position 146,494,222 of record CM077308.1, read on the forward strand.
ATAAAGAGGTCACCTATCAAAAAGTTAATTTGACACCCAATTAGCCAATAATGAAGCCCACTTATTGACAAGCTTGGTCAATACAGAATTTCAGATTTCTTGTTCTTTAGGGCCTCTCTCTTAGATAGAAATAATTAGCTGAGGATCCTCAGACATTTGAATCAAGCTTACACCATAAAAGAAAGAGAAGAAAAAAAATATACACACTTTTTTTGAAGGAGAGGGTGGCACTGAATAAAGAAACAATGCAGGAGATGTACAGCATGGGAACCATCGTTAATAATACGTATCATATATTCAAAAGTTGCTGAAAGAGTAGATCTTAGCTCTGACTGGTGTGGCTCAGTGGGATAGGCATTGTACCACAAATGGAAAGGTCCCTGGTTCAATTCCTGCTGGTGCACATGCCTGGGTTGCAGGCCAGGTCCCCAGTAGGGGGCACACGAGAGGCAACCACACATTGATGTTATGTTTCTCTTGCTCTCTTTCTACCTCCCTTCCCCTCTCTAAAAATAAATACATAAAATCTTTAAAAAAGAAAAAGTAGATCTTCAAAGTTTTCATGACAATAAAAGAGAATTCTATAACTATGTATGGTGGCAGACATTAACTTGACTTACTCTGGTGATCATTTTACAATATATACAAATATCAAATTATGTCGTACATCTGAAACTAATATAATGTTATTGAATGTATGTCAATTATGCTTCAATTTAAAAAACAGATGATGCTGAACCTAAAGAAAGCTTTTTAAAAATCTTGTAATTAATATCCTCAAAGAGATATGAAGAAAATATTCTAGGTATTTAAAAATTATACGATGTGATTTTTTAAGAGAACAATCTAAAAAAGAAGAAACTTTATGGCATTTTTCAAGTAGAAAATAAAGTCAAGGAAATCTGCTTGCCACTCCTTTCAATATCCACCCCCCCCCAAAAAAAAAAACAAGAAAGAGATATATTGAAGACAAATAGAAGAGAAAAAGATGATAATGGAGAAAATCAATCTAGGAGATCCAACATCAACTTATTAAAAATTCCACAGAAAAGAATAAAAATGGATGACAGGATATTATCAAATCAATCAGAGAAAAAATACTAGGATATCATCTCCAGAGGAAAGGGTCTATGTCCTCAGCATAATAAATGAAAAAGACTTTCATGTCATTGTAGGGCACAACACATCACTGAGAAACTTTAATGCACCAAAGGTAAAGAAAAGATCCTAAAAGTTACCAGAGAGAAAAATCAGGTAGCATAAAAAGGGCTGGGGGTTGGAAGGTGCTGGGCTTTCCAACAGGAACATGAGATGTTAGAGGACAATAGAAAAATTGCTTCGAAGTGATGAGGGAAAATGATTTTATATTCGGCTAATAAACAAAGCATATGGAAGCTGCTGGATGATGGATTTCATCAAATAAGGAGTAAACCAAGCACACAGAAGATTAAAATGAACAAACAGGAATCTAACATAGGAGAATTATGAAGGGAATTTCTAGGAAGCCTGGGAAGTTGCAGAATGGCAGTAGTACAATGGGCCAGAATGGTAGGATGATAGAGGTCTCTAGGACAAATGTTTTAAAAAAAAGAATGCAAATGATAGACTTTTTTCTGTTACATTGCTTTAAAAAATTAAATAAGACCTATATAAAGGGAGACATATACCACGCTCCTTGATTGGAAGACTCAGTACTGTTAAGATGTCAATTCTCTGATAATTGGAATAAAAAGAATATAGGGTTTACTCCCAGGCAAAATGGAGGCATAGGCAGACATACTTCACCTCCTTGAGCAACCACAAAAAGAATCACAAATTACCTCGAAACAAAAAAACACCCAGAACTGTCAGAAAATCAAACTGTATGGAAGTCCAACAACCAAGAATTTAATTAGCCATAGTCAACCAGACAGGTAGGAGGGGCAGAGATCCCCACCTGGGGTGGAGCTCTCCATTGGGGTGGAGAGGACATGTTGTAGCATGGAGAGGTGGTGGTGGCAGTGGAATAGGTGGTCCCACATTCACTTGTGGTGGATAAAAATCGGGAGGGATACATGGGGAGCCAGCCCCAGGTCATACCATGCAGCCCAGGGTTACAGTGCCAGAAAGATAAAGCCTCATAACTTCTGGCTATAAAAATCAGTGGGGGTTGGGGGCGGCACAAGGAACTGCCAGTTTCTCAGGAGAGTCCATTTAAAGGACCTGCACAGACTTAGAATATACACAAACTCACCCACTCTAGGAATAACCACCAGGGCAACAACTACAAGGGTGCCAGTTACATATGGGAAGCGTGTGAAGTGACTGTAAATGGGGCAAGTGCCAGGCAAGCCTCTAGAAGCCAGGCAGTGTTATTGTCCCATCTCTGACCCCTCCACCACACAGAAAGCCACAAAGCATGGTGAAGTGGGTTGCCCTGCCCTGGCAATTACTTGAGGCTCTGCCCCATATAAGTTAACAGGAACACCAACACAGAGAGTCAAAGAAGCTCTACCAAATACACAGAAACAAACATAGGGAGGCTGCCAAATTGAGCAGACAAAGAAATATGGCCCAAATGAAAGAACAGAACAAAACCCCAGAAAAAGAACTAAACAAAATAGAGATAGCCAAACTGTCAGATGCAGAGTTCAAAACACTGATGATCAGGATGCTCAGAGAACTCATTGAGTACAGCAAAAACATAGGGAAGAAATAAAAGCTACACTAAGTGAAATAAAGAAAAATCCACAGGGAATCAACAGTGATGGGAAGGAAACCAGGTTTCAAATAAGCAATTTGGAACAAAAGGAAGAAATGAACATTCAACCAGAACAGAATGAAGAGACAAAGTATGAAGACTTTGGGATATCTCCAAATGTGTCAACATCCAAATCACAGGGATGCCAGAAAGAGTAGAGGAAGGGCGAGAAATTGAAAACTTACTTGAAAAAATAATGAAAGAAAACATCCTTAGTTTAGTGAAGGAAATAGACATACAAGTCCAGGAAGTGCAGAGAGCCCCAAACAGGCTGGACCCAAAGAGGGCCACACCAAGACACATCATAATTAAAATGCTAAAGGTTAAAGATAAAGAGAGAATCATAAAAGCAGCAAGAGAAAAGCACAGAGTTACCTACAAAGGAGTTCCCATAAGACTGTCAGCTGATTTCTCAAAAGAAACTTTGCAAGCCAGAAGGGACTGGCTAGAAGTATTCAAAGTGATGAAGAGCAAGGACCTACAACCTAGATTACTCTATCCAGCAAAGCTGTCATTTAGAATTGAAGGGCAGATAAAGTGCTTCCCAGACAAGGTAAAGCTAAAGGAATTCATCATCACCAAGCCATTAATTATTACATGAAATGTTAAAGGGGCTTATTTAAGGAAAAGAAGATCAAAACTATGAACATTTAAGATGATGACAAATTCACAACTATCAACAACTGAATGTAAAAAAAACAAAAACCAAGCAAACAGCTAGAACAGGAACAGAATCATAGATATGGAGATCATTTGGAGGGTTATCAACTGGGAGGGGGAATGGGGACAATGGGGTAAAAGGTACACGGATTTAAGAAGCATAATTGGTAGGTACAAAATAGGCAGGGGGAGGTTACAACAGTATAGGCAATGGAGAAGCCAAAGGACTTATATGCACAGACCATGAATATGACACTATGGGGACAGATTGCTGGACGGAAGGGGGTATCAGGTGGAAGAGGGAAAAGGTGGAAAAATTGGGACAACTGTAATAGCACAATCAATAAAATATACTTTAAGAAAAAGAATATAGGGTCTAAAATGAGACTCACCCATATATGATCACTTCACTCCAAAATACATTAAGAAATCTTACTAATACATAATAAAAAAATAAAGAACCCAATTTAAAAATTAGACAAAGGACTTAAATAGGCACTTCATAAAAGAACTACAAAGCCAATAAGCATATGACAAGATGCTCTACGTCAGTAGTCATGAGGGAACCAAATTTAAATTTCAGTATCATACCAGTACACACCCTGGAGAATGGCTAAAAATAAAAAGACTGACCATACTAAATATTGGGAAGGATGTGAAGCAAATGGTTTTCTAGTACACTGCTGGTAAAATAAATGTTCCAACCACTTTGAAAAACTGCTTTATATTTTCTTTTAAAGTTAAACATAATCATAGCCTATAGCCTGGAGATTTCACTCCTAGGTACCCACTCAAGAGGAATGAGGACATACATCCACAGAAAAAAGACCTACACAAGAGTATTTATAGAACGTTTATCCATAATAGTCTGAAACCAGAACACTCCAAATGTCCACCAGCAGGAGAAAGGATAAACAAATTGTAGTAAATTCATTCAATGTGATTTTAAAAAGGAATGAACTACTGAATGAATTATACACAACACATTATGTGAGAGAAAGAAGCCAGACTCAGAAGAGTACATATTGTATTGTTTTACTTATATGGAACTCAAGAACAGACAGAAACTAATTTATGGTGATGAAAGTCAGCATAGTGGTTCCTTGGGTGGGTATTGGCTGGAAAGTTGCCTGAGAGAACATTCTGGGGTAATAGAAACATTGTATATCTTGATCTGGGTAATCATCTTAAGGAGGTATCCCTATATAAAAAGTCAATGAGCTTGAACTTAAGTAAGCATTGTGAATATTACTCTGTGTAATTTAACCTTCAATAAAGTACTGATTTAAAAATAGCAGCATAAACTTTTTAAAAAACATAGAAGCAAGTACCAGAAGAACCTGCCAAAAGAATTTAAATTGGTCGCTGCTGTTCTTCATAGTAAACCTTTTAGTACTGTTTAATTTTTCATGTATTTGATAATAATTTTTAAAAACTACCTCCCACAAAATAGTTGAAGAGAAATACTGTTGTCTGGCACATACTAAGTATTTAGTAATAATTTATGATTTGAAGAAAAAAAGGAGTGAGCAAGGGAGGACAGACTCTGTTGCAGTGCTTGACACAAGATTCAAATACTGAGGATCCGACGCCACTGACTAAATAGTGCCCTTCACAAAATTGTGCCCTCTTCTACTTCAAACTTATGCTTCCCCTCCTGCCCCAAAGCACTGTGTTACTAAATGTTATGGACACCCAGCATCAAGGTGGTAGTCCCAGCTGGCCGTGTGGCTTCTGGTGAGTCCCTTCACCTCTGTAAGGCTTTAGTTCGTTCACCTGAAAAGAATCCAGGTACTATGTGGCCTCATGTGCCCAATGACTCTAAATTCCAAGGATTCTAGCCCTTAGGTCCATCATATTTTTTAAAATTTCAGTCTGTCATAGGCATGGAAAACAGTTCAGTGTGGTGATTGCAGGTGGGGGTTGCATAGAAAGAGGGCAGTGGAGGAGGGTGTCGGGGGATAAATGGTGATGGACAAAGACTTGGATGGTGAACACACAATATAGTGTCCAGATGATGTGGTGTAGAATCGTGTGCCTGAAATGTATATAATTTTTTAACTAGTGCCACCCCAATAAATTTGATAAAAAGGAAAAAAATAAAGAAAAATAAAGATTCTCTACAAATTAAAAAAGAAGAAGAAAGAAGAAAATTCCAGCCTGCATTCCCCCTTGGGACTTACCAGCTAAAGAGGTTTCACATAAAACATTCTCCAAGGAGCTATGTCTGCCCTGGCCAACTTCCTTGAGTTTATCTGGGTGGTCTTTTGTGACATACTCCTCACCCCACTCTTTGCCATCCTTAGGTTGCCTCCACACACCAGATGGCAGATGGCCCTTAGACTGGATGTCAGCCGGGAGGCAAGGCTTGAGGTTTTCTTCTGATTCTGGAGTTGTTGGGTTCATTCCTGAAAAGTAATACTTGTCATCAAGATCTAATTTTTTTTAATTATATTTGTTACTAACTCTTAAATACTATGCTCATGTGCAGGGACAAGGATATATCAACTAAGGATTAAACATTTTCACAATTACAAAAGATCCCCTCTCTCTATTTCTGGTCTATGTATATTCTACTCTTTGTACCTAGTCTCTACTAAATAAGGAATTTTTAAAAAATAAATTTATAAAAAACATAATTAATCTACAGTAGTATGTATTGACTCCTTCTATCTGCTTCATTCCAGGTGACTACACCAAGTACCTATAGCACTCCTGGGAAAGAAAGTACAAAAAGAGAAGGAAGAAGGTGCCAAAGACAATGCCATCTTTGGACCTTGTCCTCCTTGGCCCTGATGATGGTGAGTTGCAAAAAGGAAAGAGTAAGTGCATGTGGGGAGATGGAATAATTTATAAAATTGAGGTGAATTGTCTATTAAGTAAATAACTTAAATTACATAAACCAGCAATTTTCAAACAATGTGCTGCAAGAATTTTTAATAGATGCAATACCTGTCTATTTAGTCAGGGGCACTGAGCTCTTTTCCCTTAGATTGTCAAATAAAAAAATGACAACAGCCAACACAACGATAGCCATCTGGTGTGGATGAATCAAAATTATACCTATTTCTTTATCATATCAGCAAAAATATATTTTTAGTGTGCTGCAGAATTTTATAATTAGTTTATGTGTACCATGAAGTGAAAAAGATTGAAAGTCACTGAAGTAAACTATAAAATGTGTGGCTCATACAAAACTTATCTCATGCTACATACACCTGAGAATTCTCAGCCGATGTTCATTCATCAGTAATTGAAAGGCGCCAGAAAGAATCAAGAGTAGTGGTTTGGTCTTAAACTTCCTCACACCATTTCTGTCCTTGGGTTTAACTGAGTCACTGACCTACTCCAGCACATCTCAGAATCCTGATCACCAATATGCTTAACTTGCCTGAATTCTTTCATGCCTAGTTTGGGACTGAGGGAGTAGAAGCAAGGAAGGTTGAAAAAGGCAAAGGGTGGAATTGCCAGAAGAAAAGAGAACTCAGAGAAGGGCCACTTACCGGGGCCCATCATTCCCTTCACATTACTGTCTCCTATATGCATGGATCTGGACTCTTGGGCTGCAGAGAAAGGAAAGCTTTCAATCACTATTCATTCCAGTAACGTGGACTGGGCACTTTCTATGAACCAGACATTGGGGACAGACTCACCCAGCTCATGGTTTACTGGGAGGGACAGAGCAGTAAATAAGTAAATAAGTAAGTAAGTAAGTAAATAACAAACAATGCAGTGTGACAGATGCAATTTTCCCATCTGTAAATAGATATAATAGTGGTACTTACCTCATAGACTACCATAAGAATTAAATCAGTTAATATTTGTAAACTGCTTCAAGTGGTACCTGGTAAACTGCAAATTATTGTTTGACCATGATGGTGAAGAGGGTAATGATGAGAGGAGCCAGGATGGTGCTGTTAAAATGTCAGACCCCTTCATTCTCTTCTTAGCCCTCCAGTGGCCTCCCATTTTTGTATAAAAGTTTTATAATGACTTTATAATGATCATAAGACCCTAAAACATCTGCCGCTCTCCCCGCCTGCTGTTTCCTTTCTTCTTTTGTTTTTTTAACTGCAACTCCTATTATCTCCCTTGTTCACTCTGCTTTGGGTTCTTTTTGCTATTCTTTGAACATGTCAGTTATGTTCCCACCAATACCTTGGTACTGGCCGTTGGCTTTCTTCCCCTCAGTATCGTTCCTAACTTTCTCACTTCCTTCAGGTCTTTACCTGGCACATACTATAAAATTACACCTATGTTTCTTCATTTTTCTCCTTATTGCTATCTAATATATTATGTATTTTATTTATCGTGTTCATTGTCTGCTTCCTTCAGAACAAAGGCTTCATGAGGGCAGGAACTTTTGTTGTTTTGTTCAGTACTATATCCTATCACCTAAATCGATGCCTGGGGTGGATGGATGGATGGATAAATGGATAGAAGGAAGGATGAGCGGCTATGGCCAACACTTTGACTGCAGCCTCAAAAGAGATCTTGAGCCAGAGGCACCCAGCTAAGCTGTGTGCATGCTCCTGACTCAGAGAAACTGTGACATAATGAATGTTTGCTATTTTAAGCTACTAAATTTGGGGGCACATTATAACTAACAGTGAGTAAGTCAATCCTTTCTTAAAGTTTAGTCTTTTGACCTTGAGTTTTAACATAACCTACTACCAATAGTATAGTGCCTTATTATGGCACGTTATTCCCAAATTATTGCAGCAACTTGGTAAAAGAAACAATGTTATGTAAGCCATGCCTACATAGTAGCAAAGGAAGGAGGAGTTGCCACTAAACAACTAATTTAATCTATCTGGGCACTTAAAAATATAATTTCTAATTATTTATCTTGTAGAAATGTTCAGTTGCCTCAGATCTAGCATTGATCTGACCTTTACTTTCCAAGCCCATCCTGTAATCTCTCCTAACAAGACCATCTTTATGTCATGCTCTCCATGACACCAGACCACAGAAAACAGAGCCCTACCATAAACCCACATCCCAGGCGGATCAAGTGGGTTTTCCCAGGGTGCACCTATCAGTCCCTAAAATAGCTATGCAAATTGGTAAAAAATAAAAATAAAATCTGTACTTTGAAGTTAATACTGATTAAAAGCCATTTGATTTTTAAATTGTTATTCAAAATATATTTATTGTCATTGAATATATGAGCCTAATTGTACATTAAGCCAAAAGGGTAGAAAACCACCAGTCCTGCCCTTGAGGACTTTATGATTGATTGAGAAGTCACTGAGCCTCTTTTGGAGACTTTCTACATATGACCAAAAAAAAAAAAGAGAGAGAGAGAAATTTATCCAAACACTGTTAGTATCTACATTCATTCTCCTGTCCGTGCTTTGCTAGCTGTTGTTGAGGATACAAAGAAGTGGCGATCATTGTTTGTTTAGTTTCTTTTCCTCAGTTCAATACAGGTCACTAACTGATGTCTACGGACATCCCTCAGAAAGCTAGTTTGCTTCAGTACTGCCCAAGTACAATTTTTTATTATTTGTTCTAACATCTCAGATCAGGGATGTGGCTGGTGACTATTTCAGCGCATAGACAGTGCAAAGTTAGACTGCTCCTGACAGCACTACCTGACAGGTAGGGTACACATGACTTTCTCATATCAGTGAAACCTTTGCTGAAAGAAAAGCAGAGCACACAATTTTATCTGTATGCTAAGAATACAGCTATTTTTAAAATGTCTATGCAGAGAGACCAGCATTGAAAAAGTAATATGGGGATTAAAACAATTTATTAGAGTGAATAATTTTTAACATTTTTTGCCCTATGGTTGTGCAACAAATTATTTCTAATCCACTTGAAATTTAGAACACCCAGTATTTTCCCAAAAGAGAAAATGTTTTAAAATTAGGCAGACTCTCCTGGTTTCTCAGATCCTCTGGATTCTTTTAAATTCCATATACAAGAGGGAAAATTCTGAACAACACACCATTTTCCTCTAAAAAGAATGAAGGTCTTAGGCCCATTCTTACTATTACTTTGACCCTCAGATTCAAGGAAAAAAAAATGCTTGGCTAATACAGTATGATTTGTGAACTGTACCTTTTTCATAGGCTTGAGAAGGCAAAATGTTTGTAAAGTCTTCATTTGGAAGAACAGGCTCAGGTACATTGATTGAACGGAAGGGACTTCCTTGTGCTTGAGCAGGCCCGGCCTGTGAGCCATGTTCTTCTTTTTGAGTTTTCCTAGGGAAGGGAAGCAAAAGGTCTTAATACCTGATGGATTAGGAAGAAATTCAATTCAGAATAATTCAAGAAAGTTTCTAAATTATTAAGGTAAACCATATAAAAGTGCTGTTTTAGTAAATTAAAAATGATCAAGTACTAGCAACTTAATTCATCACCAAGTTAAAGAAAAAAATTTAAATATCTATTAATCACCTTCTAATTTTAACATCTACATTCTTATTTTTTTGTTACTGGTTTCCCTGTCATCAGGCTCTTTATAGAGTTTGCAGTGGTGACAATTTGCTTAGGATAATTTACATTAATTTAACAAAGCAATATTAAGGTGCCAGGAGGCAGCAGATCTTCAACTGAAAACAATAAACTATTCTCCAGGATCACACAAATTTATTGCCATATTTCTATTTTAAATTTGATAATATTAAAAACATATAACAATAAAGATTGTGTATATTTACTTCCAGTCAGGATAGAGATGTAGGTAAACATGGTTCACCTCCTTGCACAACCACAGGAAAAATTACAATAGACTACAAAAAAAAAAAAAAAACAACCAGAATCATCAGAAAATCAAGCTGTATGGAAGTCCTACAATCAAGGAATTAAAGAAGTCACACTCAAACAGACGAATAGGAGGCACAGTGACATGGACACGTGAGGAAAGGCATGGAGACACAGACATGCGGAATGGGCAGTCCCACGCCCACATGTGGTGGATAAAAATCAGGAGGGATACCTTGGGAGCGAGGGATCCCAGCCCCACACCAGACCACCCAGCCTAGGGTTCCAGTACCAGGAAGATAAGTCCTCATAACTTCTGGCTGTAAAAACCAGTGGGAGTTGGGATGGAGGAAGAAACTGTGGGATTCTCAGGAGCCTCCTCTTAAAGGGCCCACAACTGACTTAGGCCTTATGCAGACTCACTCCCTCTGGACAGCACTAGAGCAGCAGCTGGAAGGGCATCAGTGACATATAGGGAGAAACTGAAGTGTCTGGTTTCAGGGTGTGTGCCAGGGGACAGTTTCCTTTTAGACAAAGTCCAGAGGCCAGGAAGCAGCACTGTCCCCTTTCTGAGCCCTCCCTCACACAGAGCCACAGAGTGGTAAAACCATGTTGGAGACTCTGTTAACCTAGTTCACACAGGTTGCCCCATCCTGAAGATTACCTAACGCTCCACCCCCATCTAACTTGCTGGTGCACTTTTCTGCAATAGACCACGTTACTAAGATAGGAAGCCAAAGAAGCTCTACCTAATACATAGAAACTACCACCAGGAGGCTGCCAAAATGAGCGAAGAAACATGGTCCAAACAAAAGAACAGAGCAAAACTCCAGAAAAAGAACTAAATAAAAGAGATAAGCAATCTATCAGGTACAGAGTTCAAAACACTGGTTATTAGGATGCTCAAGGAACTCATTGGGTACTTCAACAGCATAAAAAGACCCAGGCAGAAACAAAGGTTATATAAGTGAAATAAAGAAAAATTTACAGGGAATCAAGAAGACTGGGACATCTCCAAACATGCCAACATCCAAATCATAGGGATGCCAGAAAGAGAAGAGGGAAGGGCAAGAAATTGAAAACTTACTTGAAAAAATAATGAAAGAAAAATTCCTTAATTTGGTGAAGGAAATAGACATACAAGCCCAGGAAGTGCAGAGAGCCACAAACAGGTTGGACCCAAAGAGGGCCACACCAAGACACATCATAATTAAAATGCCAAAGGTTAAAGATAAAGAGAGAATCATAAAAGCAGCAAGAGAAAAGCACAGAGTTACCTACAAAGGAATTCCCATAAGACTGTCAGCTGATTTCTCAAAAGAAACTTTGCAAGCCAGAAGGGACTGGCTAGAAGTATTCAAAGTGATGAAGAGCAAGGACCCACAACCTAGATTACTCTATCCAGCAAAGCTACCATTTCGAATGGAAGGGCAGATAAAATGCTTCCCAGGAAAAGTAAAGCTAAAGCAGTTCATCATCACCAAGCCATTATATATGAAATGTTAAAGAGACTAATTAGAGAAAAAGAAGTTCAAAACTGAAAATTAAAATAGCAATGAATTCACAACTATTAAAACTTGAATCTAAAAAAGCAAACTGAGCAAACAAGCAGAACAGAAACAATCATAGATATGGAGATCATTTGGAGGGTTATCAGTTGGGAAAGGGAAGAGGGTGAATGTGGGGGGAAGTACAGGGATTAAGAAGTACAAATTGGTAGATACAGAATAGACAAGGGGATGTTAAAAACAGTATAGGAGGTGGAGTAGCCAAAGAACTTATATACATGACCTGTGGGCATGAACTAAAATGGGGAATTGCCAGAGGGAATGGTGGGTACTGGATGGAATATTAGAAAGGGGGAAAAATTGGGCAAACTGTAATAGCATAATCAAGAAAATACATTTTAAACACATTTTTAAAAAGGTTATGTAGGTTCAGTGCTGAAACTTTACTTGAGTCAACCTAGGTAAGGTATTATTTAACATGAATTTATTTTCCGTGGTAGAGTTAAACTAATAGTAGCATTAGAGAAATTTTGTAAAATTAATAAAAAAAGAAAATTGCTGGTGACTTCCCCCATCCTAACAAAACAATAATTATTTTATTTATTTATTTACTTATTCTAGAGAGAGGTGAAGGAAAGGAGAAAGAATGGGAGAGAAACATCAATGTGAGAGAGAAATATGGATTGGTTGCTTCTTGCATGCACCCCAACTGGGGACTGAACCTATAGCCTAGGCATGTCCCTACCTGGGAATTGAACTGATGAATTTTCGCTTTGCAGGAAGACACCCAACCGAGCCACACTGGTGAGGGCAACAATCATTATTTTAAAATATATCTTTCTAGTTGTTATTTTACATGTTATCACAGTTGAAGTCAAATTCTACATATCATTTTATATCATTTTCATTTTACTGCCTATTAAGTGTATTTTCCATCTAATAGTTACCATCAATTTTTAGTATTAACCAACTTTTATGGCTCTATAACCTCTATCACATGCTGACCTATGGATCCCAGTGGCCAGCTAACTGTATACTGATAATGAAGAAAGTGTTTTCAGTGTCTACACAAGTCATTGCTTATGGATTTGCCAGTGGTCACTTTTTGGAAGAAACTTACTTGGCTTTTACTTTTCTAGATTCTCTTCGCTTCTCCTGTTGAAGCTGTTCAATTTTCTGTTGCATTTCCTCTTGTTTGGAAGTGATGGCCTGTATCATTGACATAGCATTGCTTAGCTCTTCCTAAAAAATAAGCATTGGTATGTATTTAATTTGGTGTATTGGGTAAAAGTTTAGAATATCTAGTATATAGTAAGCTTTTAATACATATTTGTTAAGTGAATGAATGAATAAGTCAATGAATGAGAAATGGAAATTTTACTTCTATTGTGGTCTCTAATTTTAACACAGAGATCCAAGAAAGAACAGCATAAAATAGATATTTTTCCATGAGAATTAGTGAACTGGCAAGAGAGAATATTCTTATATTTGGCTGCTATGTGAAAAGGTAAGTTTTCTACTTGTGTAACTGAGACCGAGAAATCTTTCATCAGCAGGGAAATAGAAGATGAGCCTACCTTGAAATAGTTTAATGAATTCTTCATCTCAGTAACTTTTTCTTCCATGGAACATTTGCAGCTCTTAACCTTCTCTTCCAAAGCATATTCTCCATGTTGAATTCTGGACAGTTCTTGCATTGCTTCTGTGAAACCAGTTTTGAGTTCAGAGGCCAGGGCCTGCAACTAAATAATACACAAAGAGTGAATTCAATTTGCTATAAATAATTAGAAATGGTACCACTGACCTTTTGAATTTTTATTTTCTTTTGAGAAGCCAGGCTCTTGAAAATTTAAAGACCTCATTTCCTGGTACAGTAAAGTTTAGATAACTTAAGGCAACATTGGCCCCATTCATCCAAGAAAAAGAAGCACATACAGATGCTTGATAGTGACAAGAAATCAAGCAAATAATTAAGTTTACTAGTGCATCTGTAAGCTACTATGTAGTCTAACACCTTTGGTTAAAATGAGATTTACTTGAAAAGCAACATAAGCATGTGAAAGACAGTCTTGGTCCTGTAACTCTTCAAGTTCCATGAAAGAAAAGAAGGGTCATATTATCCCTGGTTGTTTGGAGAAGATGAAGAAATTCAGTTACTTTTTCTATAAAAAAATTAAATGATAAAAAGAGTAACGACTAAACATATCTGAGAATTTCTTTGAAAGGGAAGAGGTTTTCTTTTTTATTCTTGAATGGTATGGAAAAGGAGATAATGGCATTTTCAAGGGCAGTGTTCTTTACAAAGAAGGCACAGAACCATCTGCAGTGGTAGGAGCTCAGCATGTCATCGTCGTGATATGATTCATCTTCTTCAGTAAAGCCTGGTTGTGTAGGAGTGCACACGTTGGACTTCTAATGTCAACATCCATACCATGAACAGGGGTCAGTTCTGGAGTCTGGACACAAATCTCAGTGCTCTCCCACAAGTGCATGGACCTTAGGCAAGTTGGTTAACCACTCTGAGGCAGTTCCCTCACCCGTCAAATAACTATAACAACACCTATTTCACAGGGCTGCTTTGAGAATGAAATGAGTAAATGCAGGTAGGTGCCTGTCCTAGTGCATGCTAGAGACATAGAAGGTGTTTAAGAAATTTTAATTCCTCTCCCCTTTTAAATGGCAAATCAAAAAGTTAAGCAACAAAAAGATGGGAAAAAATGGAACACTTAATAAAGTTCAGTTTTTTTATTGAACAAATGAAAAAGCATTTGCAACACAGAGTAACTTAATAATAACAAGGTAGCATTACTTTCTTGAAATTTATAATCTTATACGTTGCTAGGTAGAGGAACTCTTAGCTCCCCCGATCTCTCTTTAAAACATAATTATTTAGAAAGTTTGTTCTGTAATTAAAAAGTATCCACCAAGTATTCTGATTTTAAAGGGATGGAAATTAAAGTCCAGTTACTTTAACAAAATTCTTTCATATGCATACTTCTAAACAATTTAGCATCTGTTTGTCCCAATGTTTCCAACTTGCCCCTCCCTCTATAAAATGACTTAGTTACCTACATCCTATAAAATAAAGGATTTTGTGGTTCACTGTGCTTCACACAGGTTTCTCTTGAGGGCTGGGAGTAGGGAGAAATAAGAGGAACTGAAGAGATTATTCAGAGGAAAAATGCCAGACCTGTCAAGTGTTTGGGACTGGAAGACTGGGAAACAACACAAGCAATCTGTTTTTCATTCCAGTTGTTTTAATTTTAATTAGTCTCTGTGATGGATTGTAGCACATGTCCTAATCCAGTTGTCATGATGGGTTAAATCACCAGATCAACTGCTTTTGATCTGGTGATTGTCATTATGTAAATTCATCTTCTATGAGCAAAATAAACAAAATCTACAACTATGTATTTTCAAAGCAAAATTTATGCAAGTTTTAAAATTGAAGGAAGGAAACCTGACATTTATTCAGGTACTCTGAAATTCACTCAGATTTCCTGCTTGAAAAACAAAGAGAACCAGTATCTGACAGAAATAGGTTTCATTATCACTGCTCCCTTAGGTGGGTGTGTGTATTTCCCCAGGAGCCAAAAGGCAACAAGCAGCGTCCTAGAAGAAAAGACTTTTCCTCACCTGTAGAACCCCAACTCTCAAAAAATTAAGAATTATCAAAATTTTTCTCTAGCAGCCAGGTTATATAGGGACTTTGGGAATTTTGAACCCATGTTGAGCTGTGAGCCCATTTCCTTCACATATATTACTTTGAGTCCCTTGGGTACTTGCCTTTGAAGTCATAAAACACTACTGCTTTATAAACAGCTTCACAACCAGTGATCAGCCAGGGAGCGGATGCCCTGGTGAGCACAATCACACACCTGAGACAGCATGTCACTTTTAGGATGCTTAAACTCTTAATATCTTTAGTTGCTCCAGACTGGTGCTCCAGTGCCAACTAGCCATTCCTTTGTTAATAAAAAAAAATACTCTGAAGACATGGACTTAGTATCTTTTTCTGCTCTCTCTTTATCTTTCTTATTTGACAGCCCACAGCCCACCCCAAGGATTAGAAATCAGTGTCTACCTTGTTCTCCAGCGAGTTGAACACGTTCCTCATCTCGTTGATTTTTTCATGAAGCTGCTCTAGAGAGGTTATGATCCCTCCATCCTGCCGCTGAAGGCGGGCTCCCACTGGAGGCAGGTTCAGGGAAGACTTGTACTTCGAAGCCTAGGGTACCACAGAGGGCATCTTAGGCTTAAAGAAATAGGGGAGAGGAGTCCGAATTCTTCCTATTTCCTGCTCTTAATTTCTGTTTCTCAATTTTCTTAATTTTCTGGGCTTCTTAACTCTTGCTGGTTTTTTTTAAGTCTTCCTAATATGAATTTTAGTTAACATCTTCCAACCAAAGATCCCTCAGCTAAGTTTTCTTAAAATATGCAAGTTATTATACAGATTTCTCCTTCCTTTCTGTCCCATTTTTGGGAACAGAGGTCAGAAAGCTACTGTGGGGAAAATTCGGGGGACTGGCCCTGTACTTGAGAACCCTGGAAACTTGTTAATGTCAACATCCAAGAAACCACTCTGCAAGACATGACAAATTCCTGCATCACCCAACAGCTCTGCAAGAACAAAGCCCAGGTGTTCTGAAGTAGCACACAATGGCAAGGAAGCCAAGTTAATTTTTTTGGCTTCCAACCTAACCAGGGTCGCTATGGAAGAAACTTGGTCATCCTGCTAGCTTCTAATTTAAGGCTTCTTTATTAATCTCCAGAAATGCAATAATTTAAAACACAAAGAGGGGAGCAAGTCATTTGAATAGTCAAGAGTAAATTTCCCAAGTCTACTTCTCCACACTTCCTACAGAAGTTGACCCTTAAAGTCATTATTACAGAGCACTGTTGAAGCTGATATGAAGCCTGGTATGCCAGAAACTGATCTTAGTGATCCTTGGATGCACCACAGGCCTGATAGACAGAGTTAACGTCTCATGTGTTGGAGACATTCCTCAGCTGCAAAACAAGACTGAGGCTCAGACAGGACTTGCAAATCCTATGAAACTTTCAATGGCAGTTTGAATGACGAAACCTATTACTGTAGGACTGGTTCCCATAGTTTTTCAATTAGAGGTCCTTTTGGCACATAACTCATTTTCTTAAATTATTTTCATGACAGAAAGATAGAAAAAAAAAGAGAATCACCCCAAATCTCATTACTTTAATATCACCATCATGTTTGGGTGTATTTCCTTCTGTTTTGTCCTGTGCATGTGAATGCAGATATTTATATGGTTGAAATCACACTACAATTGTATTTTGGTTCTGCTTCCTCTTTTTGCCTAACATAAGCCCTTTCCCTTATCCTTAAATTTTTTCCTAAATGTCTATTTTTAATAACTACATCATATTCCATTCTGTGGTTATGGCAGACTTTAACCACATATTTACTCTGTTTGGAAATTTATGTTGTTTGTAATTTTTCAATATTGTAAATAATGCCAACATTATGCTTTTTATTTAAAGCTTCGTATGCATTTCAGATTTTTTCCTTCGGATAAATTCCTAAATATGAAATTACTATGAGTCAAAGCATGTCAGGTAGTATTTAACCCAAAGGGAAATCTTAATCACAAAGGGAGAGAGATAATATATTTGATTAATTAATACATACACAAAATATATTTGACCAAATGGTTTGAAAAGTTATAATAATATGGCTATATTTTCTTGGAAACATACTGTATCATGTATAATGTCCTAAATTAGTATATTTAGAAAATTGTGTCTTGAACATGATATATGAAACAATATAAATGGAGGAAGCTGCAGTGTTTACATTCTTAAGGTTACAAGTGAGCCAAAAGCATGTTGGAGTTCAAATCATAAGTGTAACGGTTGAGCTAGGGCTAAATTGTGCAGTTAACACATCTGTTGCCTTAATTGTGGAACTGCCCCCCTCCTTCTCATGTCAATGAAATCATAATTTTAAAATCCATATGCAAAATGTAGTAATCAAGAGTGAAGCAACACAATCTGACTCTGAAAAGAGATAGGAGTAGACTTTGAGAGAGCTGGTTACAGTGGACAAAGGGTAAGAGAAAAAGGAAATAGATCTGAGTTCAAATAAAAAGAAACATACTGCTCTAAGGAGCAGTCAGGGTTTCCACAGGGCTCACCTGACCTGACAGTAATTCTGCCTGCAATGAACTGGGAAATGGTAGTGCTTTTGGCTTCTGTGACCCGATTTGGCTCACTGTTATTATCTCATACTCCTACCATAGAGGTCAAGTCCATCCAAAAAACAAAGAGCCAACTGGGAGTGGGAATGTTTTAACATTATTACTACATTTTGACCAGTAATTTTTATTAAAGTTTCTGCCAATTTACACATATTCATCAAAACAAAATATTATTATTTTATTATTTGCTAATTAGGCAGTAAAAAAACAATAGTCCTTATTTTAATCATTGTTTCTATGAGCTTTAACCTTTTCTTCTATTGATTAGCCATCTGTAATATTACCATAGTCAACTGACTATGTCCGCTGCCCATATTCTACTGAGGTCGCAGAAGTTTCCTTTTTTATTGATTTCTATGAGTATATAAATACTACAAAAGTTTAATTATAAGGATTTTTTTCCAATTTTGTTGTTTGTCTTTGAATTGATTGAAAATATATTTACGTTGGGAAAACTTTTAGTTGTAATGTGTATGAACTTTCTAACCCTTTCCATTGTTAGTTCTTCTGGTGCTTTTTTATTAGATGTTTACATATAGAGACAAATATTCACTAATTCTAAACTTTTATGGTTTTATTTTTTATATTTAACCCTTTATTTATTTTAGAGTTTACTTCGATTAGGATATGAAGTGAGGATCTATTCTTTCTTTTTCCCAAAGAACCAGACAGTTTCCAAACACCATATGGTATCAGACTGAATGACTGCATCAGACCTCTTGGCCCAAAGCAATACACACATTTTGCAGATGTTCACTCATTCATTCAGCTAGTATTTATTGAATATTTTTATATTCCAGGTACTGTACTTGATGCTGAGAATGTACAAAAGAGCAAAATGTACTATATCCCTGCTTTTGGAGCTTACATTCTAGAGAGAGACAGACAATTAAAAAAAAATGCACAAGTTAATATTTACTATAATGTCAGGTAAGAATGGGGGCATCATCCAAGAAGATAAAATAAGGAAACAAACAGTGACCGAAGTGTCATATTTTACTTCAAATTTCACATTTTGCTCTCCCTTTTTAGTGTAGATTGTATTCTATTATAGTTAACTTTGCCCTGCTTCCCTCCTTCCTCTTCCTCTTCTTTCTTTACTTCTTTTCCTTCTTCTTTTGGTTAAATGTTGCTTGGAGCAAACAAACTGGGGCTTAGACAGCATTCTTTTAAGACAAGAATGAGGTATAATCACAGCATCATAGAGGTCATATAGACCAATTCACTTCCACGGCTTCATTTGTTCCACTGTGAACAGATGTACTTGGATTTGTGATACAATAAAAGAATGAGGCCGCCACCACCACTGCAGCTATATTTAGCCAACATTCAGGGGGTGACCTACATAAAATCTGTAATAGACTTTAAATCATACCTGAGTTTAAAGAGATACATACACAGGTCAGATGTTAACAGAGGGGAGGTGGGCAGGGAAGACATTTGGAGGTGTTGGACAAGTGAGGCATCAAATCAGCATTGAGTGAAGACTTTCTTGTTTCCAGGCCTTTGTTCAAGCTAGTCCCTCTGCCTGAAATACCCTTCCCCATAACCACTTACCAAATGATCATCTTGTCCTTAAATGCCTGGTTCACATCCTTCAGTCAATATTAATTCATCCTTCCTCCATATCTCATAGAATTTTATCAATGCTTCTGTTGTAATCCTTCCAACAGTCTACCTTGTATGTGTTTACCAGGACACTTAAAAATCAGTGAGAAGGTCTGTTTCATTTGTTTCATCTCCCACTAGGTCAAACAGTAGACTTTGCACATAGCAGCTGTTCAATCAATGGGCATTAAGTTGAAATGAGGCTGTTTCCTCCATCCCCTCTCGTTGCTGGTCCAGGTTGAGTAGCAACACAATTGAAGATGTTTACGTAATTCTGTGCGGGCTTGCCCTAATTGGGTCCACAGCAATGATCTCTTATATGATATTTCTAGGAACTTGTTATTTTCACTTGACTGTCACTTAAGCTCACCAAATCTAAATAACATTTCCCCCAAACTATCTGCTCTTCTGAATTTCTGTATCTCTTTTAGGAGACAGCTCTTTTGCCTAGTTACTAGGGCTTAAAACCTTAGAGTCAACTTTAAAATCACCTTTTCTTCCAACCCCCACCAAGCTCTGTCAGTTCTTCCTTCTCGTGTGTTCCAGATAACACTGTCCTAACTCCGGAGCAACACACGAGTTTCCCTAGCCCAAGCTGCTTTTATGTTACAAATTATGTCAGAATATACTTCCAAGTTTTTAAGGATAGAACATGTACTTTAAATTTACAGTCAGAACATAGAAGCCAAATAAATGCTATTCAGAGAGTCAAAGCAGCCTGACTGCAAATATATTACAAAATATTTTCCACAATTTTTATCTCCCCTGTAAATTAAATTATTCTCATTCTTTAAAGGAGCTTAACGTTTTTTTCCATCACCATATTTTAACATTTGCAATGTTAACCATCTTTTTATTTTCAATTGTCCCTGCTAAAATAGGGAATTAAGAAAAACAGATTTTGCTCTCCCTTTCTCTCTGGGGGAAACACTGCATGGTGTGCTGACCATGGAGATGGTGGCAGCAGCGAGAGAAGCGGAGTTGATGTGGGAGCCGTGGTGCTGTGTTGTATCAGCTGGGTTAAGTGGTCCTTTAATAATCAGTGTTCTCGAAAGTGCAATGGGAATGGTGCTCTCTGCCCTGCCTATCTAAATACGATGAACTTGTTAAGTGAAGAAATATGATCATACACGTGGAAGCATTTGTAAGCTCTAAAAATTACACATACAAGACAGGCATCACTATTACACATGGGACTGTTCAAAACAATCTCTCTGTCTTTACCTGGTAAATCTGTGTTGAAGGGTTATTCATCGTCATATGTTCATTCTCTCCTGTGGGGAGAAAGAGCTTTGTTCAGTTAGTACAACTCATTCTGTCCCTACCCTCTTCAGACGTGGGCAGGGACTAAGGGGATTTACAGGATCCTAAATCTGTGCCTGCCGGACAAGAGACCAATGATTCAACAACAGCAAAGCAA
Organism: Glossophaga mutica; assembly: GCA_039655065.1. Lineage (NCBI taxonomy): Eukaryota > Metazoa > Chordata > Mammalia > Chiroptera > Phyllostomidae > Glossophaga > Glossophaga mutica. The sequence continues at coordinate 146,515,107 of CM077308.1, forward strand.
GAGTTGGTATAGGTGACTTTACATTCATGTCCGAATGACCAAACCATACCTACCTGATGAATCTCCTACAGAGAAAACCATGTTCTACTGTGGTGGTGATGTTTCTTGGCTAAACTGAACGATTAGCAATCATTCGTTAGCCAGAAATGCGCGCCTGTGAAGGGACTCGCTTGTGTTCTCGGGGCTGACTGACGTTTAACTGAGGAGGTGGTTCTCTAGTTGGGAAGACTGCTCTTCGTCCGGCACCTGTACAGCTGTCACTCTTGTTCTCAGGAAGCCTGTGTAAAATACCCTGACGTCTCCTGCCTCTGATCCTTGCAAAACTTCTGAACTCTGACCTGCTGTCACTGTCCGCATCAGCTAAGAAAACCGTGCTGTCCTCCTAGGCAAGAGGGTTGATAGAAAGGAATTGTCAATGGAAGATGTCTGGGAAGGATGGAGGCAGAAAGAAAGTAATCTTGGCAACACTAGAGACTGTGAAACACAGGTCAGACACAAAGGAGGTAGTAGATTATAAAAATCACTTAAACCTAAGGAGAAAAAAAGGTTGGCCTAGCACGTACCTTTCAGAATCATATTGGTTGGCTGCAAAAGACAAGGCAATCCGTGTAAAACATGCAACTCCTTGCTGACCCATTTAGCTATATCTCCATTGTGTCACATTTTCTGCATCAGCAGTTTATACATGCTGCAAACATTTGGTTGTATGACTATGTATATTGTTCCCCTAAGACATGCTGGCATAGGAAATCCTTCCTTAGAGGAACCAGCACAGTATGTAAGTTCATAAATAATACATAGCCTCAGCCCAGAACTTATACACACAGAGGGCTGTCTCTATAAAATCCAGATGGTTTGAGATCACCAAAACTCCCTCAAAAATCTTGAGTCAAGATTCCTTAGCTCATTCTATGCTATGCCCCAACAGCCTAGTGTCATGACAAGAATCAGAACTTGGGAACAGAGACCAGGCTCCCAGACCAAACTTTGATATTTTGTGGTTGTAGCCCAAATTCTCTATGTCTGTTTTCTCATCTGATAACAGAACCTCTCTCCATATGGTTGATTCTGTGTGGTAAAGATTAAAAGAGAAAAGCCTGTTTCTAGGCTAGCCTACAAGGTGTTAGATGTCTATTAGTTGAATATGTATCTTGGCCTTATTGATCAGGTTAGTCTGAGGCAGGTCTAAATTTATTGCTAAGAAAAATTAGACAACTGCTCAGAAAAAATTATATAGATAGAATTTTATGTTTCTCCAGCACCAAGTCTATGCTCTTCATGGACATTTTATGATGATAAATGAGAATAGTAAAGTTAACATGTTATCGTTTTTTTTAAGTTCAATTTTTGTTGTATTTTTTCCATGACTATTTATCCCCCCATATTATCTGTTTTGAAAAAACAGGAAGACAAGACTACAACACACATTTCTTAAATTCTGAGCCCGACAGCAAGACATATGAAAAATCTAACCTTGCTTTGTTTTTGTTTTTTCCATGGTGCCTGCTGCTTCTCTCCTCCAGCTTGCTCTTCAGCGTTGCACCTTCATTGCCCCTGGATCAGGCCACCCCCTCTTCCCTGGACCTGTCGGTTGAAATCAAGAGTAACGGACCACAGGTAGAACTGGTAAAGTAACTGGACTTACTTTATGTGTTGACCTGAAAAAACTCAAAATGAACACAGCTATTAGAGGAGACTTGTGGTGAGGTTTACACACTTTCAGAAGAGTGAAACCATTGAGTAAATATTTAGCTTAAAACTTAAAGGTAAATATTTTGTGAATAACTATAAAATTCATTAATTATTATACTAATTTTTAATATGGTGCATTCATTTTTGGATCAAATCAATTAATTTAGACCCATTGATTTTATTCGCAGGTTATCGTTTAGGGCAATTATTTAAAAAGAAAAAACTTGAGCAAGTATGAAAGCCAAAACATCTGTTTCTATTTCATTAAATATAAACTTCCTTGATGGCCTTGTCTACACTTTCAGCATCTTGCAGACTCTTTACATCCAGCAGATGCTTCTCAATTGTGGCCTGGCGGTAGTGACCACTAGACATAAAGCTGCAAGTTCAGAATGCAATCTAATAAAGAAACCAAAACTATCAGTTTTGACCTAGATGGTCAAAAATCATCTAGGGTTCTGACCCTTTCTGATTGGAGAAAGGGTTAAAATTAAAACTTTATGAGGCTTGATAAGATGCCTCCCACCATGGAGGCTGAAAGTGTGTTCTCCTCACCTCCATTGCAGCTAAGGCATGATGGACACATGATCTAGGATATGCCACTCAGGTGTATACATTCCACCTGACCCCAGGAATTGCAGGGTTTCCTAAGGCACATATACCGGATAGACTTTTTACTTTCTAAGAAATACAAAAAGTTCCTAAGACAGTTTAGGTAACTCAAACTGCTGCTTTTGGTCCTTGTCTCACCAGAACAACTCTACTATATAATTTAGGGCATTGTTGCTGGCCATAAAATTCCAAACTTGGTTCACCAGTCTCCCAGCAATTCTGTGAGCTGCCTGTGTCTTTTCTACAAATTCCTTTGCTGCTAAAATTAGCCAGAGTTGTTTTCTGTTGCTTGCGACTAAGAAACCAGATTGAAATCATTAAAATATATTAATGCTATCCAAGACTGAAAAAACACAAATTATAACTTTGTTCACACTCTGTGAAAGACATATCTAATCTATAGTGCCAAATGCAGATTAGTAGCTGCCTAGAGCAGGAAGTGGGGGTTTAACTGGGAAAAGATAAAGGGAACATTTTAGGGTGATAGAAATGTTCTACCTAATTGTAGTAGTGCTTATATAGATGCATAAGTTTGTCAAAACTCATCAGAGTTTACATTTTAATTGGGTGTGTTTATCCTGTGTAAGTTATACCTCAAGAAAAGTGGAATCAAAACTTTTCATTCTAGAGCAACAAGTATAAAGGACACATGGACAAAAACTATGGGGGGTGGAAATGGGAGGGAGGTGGGGAGGGATGGGGTGGTGGGCTGCAGGGGGGGGAGTAAAAGACAGAAAACTGTACAAGATCAACAATTTTAAAAAATACTGATTAAAAAAACTTTTCATTCACACATTAAGGTCTATAAAGCAACATAATAAGTTGGCAAAGGTGGGAGGGTACAATAGATGAAAAGGCATTGATCGACAGCTATACAGTTATAAGTGAAGGGTATAAACAAGCCAAGGCCACCTGCTGTTTAGAATCTTGCACATTTTCCATGTGAGCATGAGAGTTATATCAAGGTAGGGCATTATCCCTAGCTATATAAATGTCTTCCACAGCCAGTAAAAGCATGACTAAGAGAAGAAAACTGTCTTCTCTTTAGCAATTGCTCATTTATTTATAAATGCATTCCATGATTAATATAATTAGTTCGCAGAATGTTTGAGCCGAAAGGCCCTAAGAAAATGATTCCATCCAACTTCATTTATGGGTGAAGCAGCTGAGGCCTGGAAGGGGGAAGAGACATGGCCTGCCCACAAAGCCACACTGCTTTGAAAATTTGTGTTAGACATTATTTCAGTTACTGTTTGAGGAAAAACATCTTGAAGTACATAGAGCCATATTTTATGGATAATTGTTTCATGAGGATTTAGTTATCTAATCTACAACTAATTGAAAATAAACCCCAAATCCCTTCGTATATCATATAAAATGTAAACACACATTTTCAGAGCTGGACATCATCAAGCTCACATATATCCACACGGTCACTGACTTCAAGACATAATAAAAAGTACATAGTTAACAGAAAGTGAATTAGAATTTTTATTTTACTTATTTAATTACAAAAGTAAAAATAACTGCATTAGAGAAAATTTTGAAAATCTGGGGGGAAAAAACAACTATCATGCCTCCATTTAAACAACCATCATGATAATTTGGTTGTATTGCCCACCAACCTTTTTTCTCTTGAATGTTTTATATGATTGTTGATGAAGCCTGCCTATAATTTTGTATCTACTTTTTTACCTACATCAGAGCATAAGTAATTTGCTTTCTTAAAAATTAGATTATCGTTACTCATGTTATTTGTATTGTGGCCATTTGAGCAGAGGTACAAGTATTCCTCTCCAGTCCCAATCACTGCTAACTATCTGCTGTTTCTTAACACTCTTTTCTTTATCCTCATATAATCACATACAAACATATTACAGAACATGAATATATGGGACAGGGCTGTCACTGTAGGTTCATACTGTACCTCTGTGCACATTTGCATCTTGTCTCTCATTTAATAATACATTGTGGCAATCTTTATTAGGTAATTGGTATAGATCTAACAGATTATTATTTTTAATATATTTTATTGATTATGCTATTACAGTTGTCCCATTTCTCCCCCATCATTCCCCTCCACCCTGCACACCCCCTCCCACCCACATTCCCACCCTTTGGTTCATGTCCATGTGTCAAAAGTTCTTTAGCTTCTACATTTCCCAGACTATTCTTGCCCTCCCCCTGTCTGTTTTCTACTTACTGTCTACGCTACTTATTCTCTGTACATTTCCCCCCTCTCTCCTCCTCCCACTCCCATGTTGCTAATCCTCCATATGATCTCCATTTCTGTGGTTCTGTTCCTGTTCTAGTTGTTTGCTTAGTTTGCTTTTGTTTTAGGTGTGATTCTTAATAGAGAATTAAGAATTCTCTTAATGTGAGTTTACCATCTTTTTACTGTCCTATTTTTTATCTTCTTTGTCTTAGATAAGTCCCTTTAACATTTCATATAATAAGGGCTTGGTGATGATAAACTCCTTGAACTTGACCTTATCTGAGAAGCACTTTATCTTCCCTTCCATTCTAAATGACAGCTTCCCTGGATAGAGTAATCTTGGATGTAGGTCCTTGAATTTCGTGACTTGGAATACTTATTTCCAGCCGCTTCTTGCCTGTAAGGTCTCTTTTGAGAAATCAGCTGACAGTCTGATGGGAACTCCTTTGTAGGTGACTGGCCCCTTATCCCTTGCTGCTTCTAGAATTCTCTCCTTCATTTTAATCTTGGCTAATGTAATTATGATGTGCCTTGGTGTGTTCCTCCTTGGGTCCAACTTCTCTGAGCTTCCTGGACTTCCTGGTAGTCTATTTCCTTTGCCAGGTTGGGGAAGTTGTCCTTTATTATTTGTTCAAGTAAGTTTTCCACTTGTTGCTCTGCTTCTTCCCCTTCTAGTGCCCCTATAATTCGGATATTGGGACGTTGAAAGATGTCCTGGAGGTTCCTAAGCCTCTCCTCATTTTTTTGAATTCTTGTTTCTTCCTTGTTTTCTGTTTGTTTGTTTGTTTGTTTCTTCCTTCTGGTCCACTCCATTGATTTGAGTCCCAGTTTTCCTCCCATCTCTATTGGTTCCCTGTGCGTTTTCCTTCATTTCACTTATTGTAGCCTTCATTTGTTCATCTAATTTGTGAGCAAAATCAACCAATTCTGTGAGCATCCTGATCACCAGGGCTTTGAACTGTGCATTGGATAGGTTGGCTATCTCTTGGTCGCTTAGAGGAATTGGCTCTGGGGCTTTGATTTGTTCTCCCATTTGAGCCATTTTGGGGTTTTTTTTTTGGTCTGGTCTCAGCTGTTACTTAGTGAGGGGCAGATCCTTAGGTGTTCCCCAGGGTGGGGCAGCCCAGGTGCTGGGCAGTGACATTGTATGTGGGGGTGGGGTCCGAGAGGGAACAATGGCACTTGCTCTGCTCTCTCTCTCAGATTCCAGTCCCTTCCGTCGCTTCCCCTTCACCTGGATTATCTGCGTACACAAATGTGGGACCACCTAGTCAGCCAGCCGCCCTGTGCGGCCTCACTGGGTCTGCACCATTGCCACCCCATGCCCAGAGTCCACTAGCTGCCGCCTGCACACCCAGGTCCGCCAACCTCCACTTTTTTCTGCCACACTCCACCCTTCTTACTGGTCAGGATGAATGGTTGTTGGACTTCTGTACAGTTCAGTTTTCTATGAGTTCTGATTGTTTTCTTGTTTCTAAATCTTTGTTGTCCTTAATTTTGGTTGTATGAGGAGTCACAGTGTGTCCACCTACACCTCCATCTTGGCTGGGAGTCTCTAACAGATTATTTTTAATGATTGCATAATATCAATGGTATGATGATCTGTGCTAATCATTCTATACTGATGTACATTTCCTATCTTTCCATTATTTTGCCACTGCACACAATGCCATAACAAACAGCATGATACATAGAGCCTTACATATTGGTGATTTACCTATATGGGGTTTTAACAGGTATGACTAGGCTGCTTTTCAAAAAGACTATAATTATTTTCATTTCCTCCAGGAATAGAGCATGAATAACTTTTCTCCTGCCAATAGTGGGCGTTAACACTTTTTAGTTTTTGCCAGTCAGATGGGTGACAACTTATATTTCCTACTTACTTTTACTGCTTGTTAGTGTTATCGAGCATCGCTACATATACTTACTGGACATTTACATTTGTTCTTCTGTGATTATCTATTCTTCTGCTTTACAAATTTTTCTATTGGATCATCTGCCTTTCCTTATCAAGTAGTAAGTGCTTTTATGTAATAGAGATTAAATCTTTATTTGTCCTATGAATGTTGAATATTTTCTCATCTTTTTTTGTCTTTTCACATTGGAATATCACTTTTGTATTGGAATATTTTAAATTTATAAAGTCAAATAGATCTTTTTTTCTTCATTGCTTCTGTGTTTCTTGTGTTAGTTCAAAACTCTCTGCAGCTCAAAGTTATTAATATATGTTTTCCTAAATTTTCTTTTAATTTTTAAGTGTTTAATTCATCTGGAATTTGTCTTTATATATAGTGTGATGGAGTATTCAATTTCCTTATCAAACCAAAATATAGTATTTTAAAACTCTTTGGTATAGCAAGTCAACTATTTTTCTTTTTTATAATTTGCTTTACTTGACATTTATTTTTCCATAGGAATAAATGAACACCAAGATTCTTTTACTCATTGCCACAAAAATTACAATTCTCATAGAATTGCATTAAGTTTATATATTAATTTGGAAGCACTGACATTTTTCTTACATTGAATCTTGTCATCCAAGATTACATCATTCTTTTCATTTGTCTGGATCAGGTTTCATAGTTTCTTCTTAAAAATTCTATACTTTTCCTGTAAAATTTGTTCTTAAATATTTTATGTACTTTATTGCTATTGTAAATGGCACATTTACCACTTTCATTTCTAGCTGGGTTTTGTATTCTCTATTTGTTGTGTATTTATTTTATATTCTGTGACCTTACTCAATTCCTTTATTAATTATGGAAAATTTTTATTATTTTTTTCAATTTTATTTATTGATTATGCTATTATAGTTTTCTCAATTCTCCCCCTTTGCTCTCATCACCCCAGCACCCTATACTCCGTCAGGCAATCCCCATACCTTTGTTCATGTCCATGGGTCATGCATGTAAGTTCTTGGCCACTCCATTTCCTTTACTGTACTTTATATCCCCATGGCTACTCTGTAACTACCAACTTGTACCTCTTAACCCCCTCACCTCTTCACCCATTCCCCCACCCCTATCCCATTTGGCACTATCAAATGCTCTCTATATCCATGATTCTGTCTCTGTTCTTGACTGCTTAGTTTATTTTTTAGATTCAATCATTGATAGATATGTATTTTTGCCATTTTATTGTTCATACTTTTGATCTTATTCTTTTTCTTAAAAAGTCCCTTTAAAAGTTCATATAATAATGGCTTGGTAATGATGAATTCTAGTTTTTTCTCATCTGGGAAGCTCTTTATCTTTGATTGTAAATGATAGCTTTGCTGGGAAGAGCAATCTTGGCTGTAAGTTCCAACTTTTCATGACTTGAATTTTTCTTCCAATCCCTTCTAGCAAAGTTTCTTTTGAGAAATCAGCTGACAGTCTTATGGGAACTCCATTGTAGGTAACTATCTGCTCTTCTCTTGCTGCTTTAAAATCTTTCCTTATCTTTAACCTTCAGCATTTTCATTATGATGTGTCTTGGGGTGGGCCTCTTTGCATTCATCTTGTTTGGGATTCTCTGTGCTTCCTAGACTTGCATCTCTGTTTCCTTCATGAAATTAGGGAAGTTATCTTTCATTATTTTTTTTAATAGATTTCCAATTTCTCGCTCTTTTCTCCTTCTGGCACCTCTATGATGCAAATGTTGGAATGCTTGAAGTTGTCCTGGAGGCTGCTTATACTATACTCAATTTTCGAATTCTTTTTTCTTTTTGTTGTTCTGATGGGTTGTTTTTTCTTCCTTATGTTCCAAGTCATTGATTTGATTCTCAGCTTCATCCACTCTACTGTTGTATCCAGGTCAATTGTTCTTTATTTCAATTAGTGCATCCTTTGTTTCTGACTGGATGTTTTTTATGCTGTTGAGATCCTCACTAAGTACCTTGAGCATCCATATAACCAGTGTGTTCAACTCTGCATCTCATAGATTGCTTATCTCCATTTTGTTTAGCTCTTTTTCTGGAGTTTTGATCTGTGCTTTCATTTGGGCCATGTTTCTTTGTCTGCTCATCTTTTCAGCCTCCCTGTGTTTGTTTCTATGTATTAGGTAGGGTGCTTTGACTCTGTGTCTTTGTTGTGTGGCCTAATATAGTAGGTGTCCTGTAAGGTCCAGTGGCACATCTCTATTACCCAGCTGGGTACTCAAGATGTGCCCTTTGCATGGGATGAGTTCACCCTCCTCTTGTAGTTGAGCCATGATTGTTGTTGGCAAGGCAATGGAAGAGATTTACCCTGGACAGTCAGCTGCAAGGACTGGCCATATCCACTGACCACCAACCTCTGCCATCTGTGGAGGATCCGCTTTACAGGGACAGAATGGTGGTGCTCCGATGTGGTCTGTAGCTGTCCACTGGGTGTGATAGCTCTGGGGTTTCCTGAGTGGTGTAGGCCAAGGTTAGTCCCCAACCGTGTTCTGCCCTGGGCCACCCTACTTAAACTGTAAAGTAATATGAGATGGCTGCTACTTATGCTGGGCTTGGCAGTTCCCAGATGTACTTAAACTGTGAACCTAGGCTGGCCACTGCTAGTGCCAGACCTGGGGGCCACTTACCGAGAGGTATGGGGGCTGGAGGCTCACTGAGGCTGGTTGTTGCTTGTATGAGAGAATTTAGGAAGTGCGAAGCAAGAGCCAAGACCAGCCATTCATATGGAAAAGCAACTTGGGTGGGCCTGTAAGATGGGTGGGACAAACCTCAGGGGGTCTCCAGGGCAGTGCAAACAGTGTTAGTCAGGTTGATAGAGTCTGAGATGTGGCACCTGCCTGCTGGCTCTGTGGCAGTGTGGGCATGGGTTCAGAAAAGGTACAATGGCCTCTTCCTGCCTTTAGGTCTGGGAAAAAGCTGTCCCCCAGCTCTTGCCTTGATGCCAGACACTTCACTTTCTCCCTGCATGCCACTGGTGACTTTTAAGCTGCTATCCCCATGCTGGAGCTCAGAGGGAGTGAGTCTGAGTAAGTCCGTGTGGGACTTTGTTAAGATGAACTGCTTGGAACTCTGGAAGTTTCTTCCACCAACTCAATCCCTGCTGGATTTTGCAGCCAGAAGTTATGGAGACTTATCTTCCTGGCACAGGAACTCTGGGCTGGGGCCTAGTGTAGGGCTGGGGCTCCTCACTCCCAAGATATTCCTCCAAAACTTTTATCCACCACATGTGGATTTGGGAACAGCTGTTTCCACATCTCCGTCCCTCCTACCCATCTGGATGGATGTGGTTTCTTTAATCCTGTAGTTGTTGGACTTCTATTCATCTTGATTTCTGACAGTTCTGAGTGATGGATGTTCTATAGTTTAGTTGTAATTTTGCGTGGTTGTTCAAGGAGGTGAGCCATGTTTACCTACACCTCCATCTTGACCAGAAGTCTGATGGAAGATTTTTTTTTTAATGTTATTTTTTTAGTTAGTTTTCTAAGTGATGTTTACCTTATTTTCAAATATTTATACTGGGTATTTCCTTGTTCTATCTTACTGTATTTATTACAGTTTCCAGAATAATGTTTTTTAATAATGATAACAGTGGACATCATTATCTATTTTAACATAAATTATTTATAGTGATTTAGAATGATATTTGCTTTCTTTGGTAAATAATCTGTATCATACATAAGTGATTTCTTTTTAGTTCTATTTTACTAAAATTTGTTATTAGAAATGGATACTGTATTTTATTAACCCTTTCGGTAGTTATTGATAGAATTGCCTTTTTCTCCTTTAATTTATTATTATAATGAATTATGCTGATTCGTTAATGTTGAATAAGCTTTATATTCCTAGAATATTTGCTTGGTCATAAGATATAGTTCTTTTGATATACTGCTGGATTCTATTTGTTAATATTTAGACATGTTTTCATTTATATTCATAGTGATTTTGTTCTATGATGATTTCATTTTTTTTTGTGGGAGCATTAGGTTATGGAAGCTTCTTAAAATAAACAAGAAAGTTTTCTACCTTTTTCTATAACCAGAAAATTTTCAATTAAATTGGAATTGCCAGTTCTTTGAAAGGTAACAGAGTATAGCTCTGAAAACATTTGGTCCTGGTACATTTTTAAAATGGTAGACTGATCTTTAAGTTCTTTTCCATTTCTTCAAAGGTAACTGGTCTACTCAACATTTCTAATTAATCTTGTGATTTATATTTCCTATGAAACCATTTTTTTCCTTAGGTTTGTCACACAAATCTGTTGATAGAGAATAAACATCTCTCCGTGTGCTATGTAAGGAATGCTACACAGGGAATTAACATTTATTGAACAGCTGCTATGTACCAAGCACTATACTTCACATTTTATTTATATTGTTACATGTAATTGTAGCCTCATATTGACCCTGTTTAATATGTATCATTGTCCTCATTTAACAGATGAGAATATTGAGGCTTAGGGAAATGAGGCAATAATATTCCCAGGATCGTGGGTAAGAAATGGCAGAGGGAGTCAGAATTGGAACTCAGGTCTCTGTGATTTCAGAGCTAGTGCTTTTAACACTCCTGGCTTTCTGCAAATAGTTGCACAATTATTATATTTAATTAGTGAGAAATAGTTGTTTGAGGAAATGTGTCATTTTTTTTCTTTTTCTCACCCAGTTATTGAATATTAGGATAGTTTTCTGGTTTTCATTATAATAAATGAATATAAAAAGAAATATAGCTTTTTCCCCTCATATTTAACACATTGTTTCCTTAGGCTAGGGTTTCAGAAGAGAATTACTTTTTTGAAGAATATGATCATATTAATGAGTAATATATACTGAAAGGAATATTTCAAAAGGGAGAATAACAGAATTACAAGGAAAACATAGTATTACTTTGTGAAAAGAACCTTATTACAGTATGAAAGTCCCCATGAGATTTAACTTTCTGTGGGACTCCCTCTCTCTCTGAGCCCAGTAGTTCTTTCCTCTGCCCTTCATAGTCCTTTGGTCACTGCCTGCCTTTGAATAAGTAACTGCCAGATGCTACCACATTCCTCTCATCCAGTTAATGTGGCTTCTATTCCTCCTCAGCCCTTCTCCTTTCTTTCCTTCTCCACAACAGCTGTGCAAGCCTCTAAATACACCCATCTGGGCCTGGGCAGACCCTGGGGAAAATACTATTACATTTTTAGAAAAAGTCTGTTAGTCTCTAAGCCGTGCCTGGTCATCATATGGAGCAATGGTTTTCCATCTGCACTGTTTGAAGCCCTCAGGCTTTTTTGAGCCTGCCTTGGGACCAGAGAGAAGGCCACCAAGCTGGGAGGATTCTCGGGCTCCCTCCCCCTTCCCCTCAACCAGAGAGTCTCTCTGTTCTTGTCTGTTTTCACAGCTTTTGGGGGGAGATTTCCTTTTAAAATCAGTTTCAACTGTTTAAAAACAAATGTTCTAAGATAGAGAAATAAGGATGTTGAAACATTAACCTGAGAAGTGATAGCCAGATTTTTATATAATTAATTCAAATAATAAAGTTAATGGACACCTACAAAATACCAGAAATTTCCTGACCCTCCCCCACACTGACCTAGAATGTATACCCCGCACACACATACACGCATAAGACCGCAGAAACCTAGGCTTGCCTATTACTTTCCAATTACTGCTGTGACAGAAAAGGAAAGTTGGGCACTTTGGGGAATTGAAATTAATTGAAAGCAGACTTGAGTTAATTTCCATTTCAGTGTCCTTTATTGAATGGGTCTTCAGTGCACATTTCTAATTTAGTAGAATGAGAACTTTTTATGTTAGGGGAAGGGTAATGAGGAAATATTTTCCCCTGAAACTAGAGTAATTCATCAGGACAAAGCCTGCAAATGTTTTCACAGAGGAGAGTCTAATAATCCTTGTGATGTAGAAAAATGCTTTAAAAATTATGAAAGGGCTTGTTACTTTGTATGCAGCCTAAAAACAACACATATTTCATGAAATAGCACATTTCATGACCTTGTTAGAGTTTTCACAGGACTTCTGCACTTTACCTCACCTGGTCACTGCAGAACGTGGTACACGTGTTGCCTTCCATTTTTTATGGAAGGAAACTGCAGTTTCAACAACCATTTACCCAGAGTTTCATAGGAAGTTGCTCCTAGTAAGACCATTATTTTTTCTAATATTCTAGTTTTTAAAATAATCAACTTCATACCACAGGACTCCAAAGCACTGTAACATAAGGAACCCCTTTTATTGTCATTAAAAATATATCAATTCCTACATGGCCTCTGATACTATTTGGGAAAAAAACAGGGTAAGTGGATTAATAAAATGAGGAAAGTTCTGGCAAATCTGATGACAGAGGGAAATTGAGAGAAAGAGAAAGAACTCAAAATTGGACAAAAAAGAGAGATGTAACCACAGACTCACAGGCTATGAAATGCTATTTTTAAAAATTCTATTTGTAACGTTGCCAATAATTTTTTTAAAGCTAGATGAAAGTCAGTTTTTTAGGAAAACATGAATTGCTTAATTCTGTTTTAAAAACTGGAAAGTCAATGAGAATAACTACCTATAGAAGATATTGAAAGGAGAGTATCATGTATCTAAGCCCCAGATAAGAAATAACCCAGGGTAATAAAATAAAAAGTTTCTATCAATAACAATCACTGTGTTGTTATTAATCCATAGTACAGGATAGGGTATATATAAATTTTACTAAATCCATTCTGCGAGGTTCTGGTACCAAGTGTACTCTAAGACAGCTTAAATAAATATAGAAATATTCTAAATAAAATATCAGAAAACAAAAATACAACACTGTAGCCAGTAGAGTTATTCTAGAATATAAAAATGGCCTGATACTTACAAATCTATTAATGTATTCATTAATCAACATAATCAGGAAAACAAAGAACACATTATGTGTCCAAGGAGATAATAACAAATTTCACAATGCATAGGCAGCATGTATGCAAGTGTTTAAAATAAGGATACCTCAATGATAATGTAACTTTTTATACCCACTTCCAAATAAATATATAATCAAATCACCCTTGCATACATAGCAATTTAAAAGTGGGAAAGGCAATAAATTAAAGAAGAAAGATCTGTCTTCTGACATCCAGTCAAGATGGTGGCACAGACAGACATGGCTCACCTCTTTGCACAACCACATCAAAATTACAACTAAAATATAGAACAACCATCACTTTGAACAGTCAGATTTTGAGTTGAGTGGAAGTCTGATGACTATGGCATTAAACCACATCCATCCAGAATGGTAGAAGGGGCGCAGGCATGAAACAGGCTGGTCCCACACACATGCATGGTGGATAAAAATTCAGGAGGGATATCTTGGGAGTGAGGAGTCCCAGCCCCACACCAAGTCCCCAACCCAGAGTTCCAGTGCCAGGAAGATAAGTCCCTACAACTCCTGGCTGCAAAAACCAGTGGGGACTGAGTCAGAGGAAGAAACTTCTGGAGCCCCAGGCAGTTCCTCTTAAACCACACACGGAGTCACCTACTCAGATTCACTCCCTCTGAACTCCAGCACTGGGGTAGCAGCTTGAAAGGCACCAGTGACATACAGAGAGAAAATGAAGTGTCTAGCATCAAGGCAAGCAGAAGCCATTGTCCCTTTTCTAAACCCTCCTGCCACAGAGCCACTGAGCCACAGAGTCAGCAAGCTGGTGCCATATCTGAGATTCCATCAACCTGGCTAACACTGTTTGACCTGCCTTGGAGATCCCCAGAGACTCTGCCCCATCCAACTTAGGGGCCCACCCAAACTGTTTTTCCATATGAATGGCTGGTTTGGGCTCATGCTGTACAACTCCCTAAATTCTCTCAAAAAAGCAACAGCTGGCCTCAGTGAGCCCCAAGCCTAGCACTAGCAGCAGCCAGCCTAGATTCACAGCTTGGCTTTGCCTGGGACTCTCCAAGCCCAGTACAAGTAGCAGCCATCTCAGATGGCTTTATAGCTCAGGCAGGGTGACCCCCTGGCAAAACACAGGTTGGGCCTGACCTCAGCCTGACCCACCCAGGAAAACCCAAGGTCAGTGCACCCAGTAAACAGCTACAGACCACATAAGAGCACCACCACCCTGCCCCTGCACAGTTGATCCTCCATGGAGGGGAGAGTTGGTGGTAAGTGGTCACAGCCAGTCCTTGCAGTTGATTGGCCTGGGTAAATCCCTCCTATTGATCTGCCAACAGCAACCAAGGCTCAACTACAATAAGAGGGTGTACTCGGCCCACATGAAGGGTGCACGTCAAGTACCCATCTTGGATGACAGGGGAGGCTGTACCACTGGTCCCTACAAGACACCTACTACATTAGGTCACACAACAAAGACACAGAGTCAAAGCAGCTTTACCTAATACATAGAAACAAACACAGGGAGGCTGAAAAGATGAGCAGACAAAGAAACATGGCCCAAAAGAAAGCACAGATCAAAACTCCAGAAAAAGAACTAAGCAAAATGGAGATAAGCAATCTGTGAGATTCAGAGTTCAAAACACTGGTTATATGGATGCTCAAGGTACTTAGTGAGGACCTCAACAGCACAAAAAACATCCAGTCAGAAACAAAGGATATACTAATTGAAATAAAGAACAATTGACCTGGATACAATAGTAGAGCGGATGAAGCTGAGAATCAAATCAATGACTTGGAACATAAGGAAGAGAAAACAACCCATCAGAACAACAAAAAGAAAAAAGAATCCAAAAAAATTGGCAGTATAAGTCAACTAAATGGTAATGGAAAAATATAATAAAAATTATACATCTAAAAATAATAAACAACAAACAAAATTGAACAAAAAATGAGTATAGTATAAGCAGTCTCTGGGACAACTTCAAGCATTCCAACATTCACATCATAGAGGTGCCAGAAGGAGAAAAGAAAGAGTGAGAAATTGGAAATCTATTCGAAAAAATAATGAAAGAAAACTTCCCTAATTTGATGAAGGAAATAGACATGCAAGTTTAGGAAGCACAGAGGGTCTGCAACAGAATGGATGCAAAGAGGCCCACTCTAAGACACATCCTAATAAAAAGACTGAAGTTTAAATATAAAGAGTGAATCTTAAAAGCAGCAAGAGAAAAGAAGTTACTGTATTTTGCTGTGTATAATCTGTACTTTTTTGCTTGAATTTTTGAAGTAAAAATAATGATGTGCATTGTAAAATGGTAGTACTAATTCTGTATCTATATAAATGTTTTTAACTCTTTTATTTATGCTTACACATTAAAAGTGTACCTCTAGAAAGCAATAATGATATCTGTATGCAAAATAATACCCTGGAATATGATAATCAGTTTTGTTTCCAAAAATAAATAAATACATAAATAATTGGATTTAAATATTAAAAGACTTTTTTCCTGAAAATTTGGGCCAAAAACTTGGGTGCACATTACGCATGGCAAAATACAGTAGTTACCTACAGGGGAGCTCCCATATGACTCTCAGTTGATTTCTCAAAAGAAACTTTGCAGGCTACAAGGGATTGGCAAAAGGTATTCAAAGTCATGAAAAGTAGGGAGCCACAGCCAAATGATAAAAACCAGCAAAGCTATCATTTAGAATTGAAGGGCAGATAAAGAGCTTGCCAGACAGGAAAAGGCTAAAGAAGTTCATCATCAACAAACCATGATTATAGGAAATGTTAAAGGGACTTATTTAAGAAAAAGAAAATCAAAACTATGAACAATAAAACAGCAAAATATAGATCTATCAACAATTGAATCTAAAAAACATACTAAGCAAACAAGAACAGAGACAGAATTATGGATATGGAGAGTGTTTGATGGTTGCCTGATGGGAGGGAGGAGTGGGGGAATGGGTGAGAGGTGAGGGGATTAAGAAGTACAAATAGGTAGTCACAGAAAAGCCATGGGATGTAAAGGACAGTATAAGAAATGGAGTAGCCACGGAACTTACATGCATGACCCACGGATGTGAACAATGGTAGGGGGATTGCCAGAGGGAGTGGGCAGTGTTGGGTTGAAGGGGCAAAGGGGGAAAAATCAGGACAGTTGTAATAGCATAATCAATGAAATATAATTTTTAAGAAATTAAAAAAATTTTAAATACTAATATCAAAATAAATTTAGAAACAAAAAATTAAAAATGTTTAAAAATAAGGTCTGTGCCACAAGACATCCCAAACAACAAGTAGTCTTGTTTTTAAAATGGTCCTTGATCCTCAGGTCAGCCTCTTCCTCGATTTTTCTCCTACATGGATATTGCTAGAAAATGGGTGGCCTCTGCCACTGAACCAAGTCATAAGGCCACCATCCCATCCCATCCCATCCCATCCTTAGTTAATTAACTGCCTTAATACTAATTCCCTCACCAGACTGTGAGCCACTTGGTGCAGAGAGAATGTTTTATTCATCTTTGTATACCCAGCTTCTAGGCCCATTCCAGGCAGGTGTTCAACAAATGTTGCTGGAAGTAAATGAATTGTCATCTGATAGACAGCAAGAAAAACATGCCTTTCACTACACGTGACATAAGCAAAAAAGAATTAATAGGAAATATAGAAAGAGTTTAGCCTGGAGATGATTTTTGTTGGTGGGGGAGGGAAGAAACCATCCTACTTTATTGTATCATGGAAAGTTTCACTGGCAGAAATATATCCCTGTGCCACCATTGGGCTTGAAGACCAAGAAAGCATGACTTCCTAAGGAATGTTTCCACACTGAATCTACTTATAACTGATGTGCCACCATAGCCAGCAACCTCAGAGTGCCCTGAACCAGGGAGAAGGGGGCAACACACAGAGAGTGGGCGATTCGCAGCTCAGGAGCCACAGAGTTTCTTTATGTCAGCGTATGCAATAGTAGACATCCTCCAGCCTCCATGCCCCTGCCATGTTAATTCTCTTTGATTACCTAATGTATCAGGCAGAGCAGAGCAATTTGGTTGAGTTGCTATGTGTCAACACCAGTTAGAAAATAAAGAAGGCCAGCATGCTATCACACACAAAAAAACCACCCGATGGTTAGAGATAATTATTTTAAATTTAAGAATTCCTCATTTAAGACATCAAAACATATCAAAAGTTCCAGCCCATCTTACTTCCAGGGTCTCTTCTGACTTGCTTAATTGATTCACATACATGTGTCGGAACCTGATTTTGTGAGTCTGAATACTTTGTGAGCTAAGGGTCCAGTCAGGAAAATGTGCTCAATTTCTTTTCTTATCCTGGTTTGACTTGCTTCAATTTCAGCCTTTCATATAGGTTCTCTCCCTGGGTTCATCTAAGTGGAAGTTAAGAGCCTCTCTAAAATACTCCATGCAAGAGGTGGAGAGCACAGCGTTGCCCCAGTAAGAGGAAATACCTACTTCAAAGAAAATAAGTAAATAAACAGTCACTCTAGTTTTACTGGGTCAGTCCTGAGTGGAAGAGAGGGAAGACAATGAATGGCAAGAGAGGCTCCCAAGAGAATTATGAAAGGAAAGTGTCCTGAGCTCTAGAGAAATCTCCCTGCAGCCCTAGGGTGACCCTAATTTGCAGAGGGGGTATATCAACATGGTGAGACCTTAACTGGTCCTCAGGAAGAATTCCTCCTGCTGGAGCAGAAGCAGTTGCAGAGCTCACAAGATGAGAATCACGAGGCTGAGTTAGTAGTATTGTGTGAAGTAGATCAGCAGTCACCAAAGCCTTTTTTAGGTGAGAGGGGAAACCAGGTTACTGCTGGCTCTCCTGGGAGAATTTTTTCATAATTCAGATGAATCCAATTTGGATCTGCCGTTGGCACTTTGGGAACTGCTAGAAAAGAGAATGGAATACAATCCAGTCTTCAGGATGACTATGATTTCTCATTACCTCCCAGTGAACAAAGACTCCAGGAGTTGGGAACTATAGACAAACCCTGCGAATCTGTAACCTCAGTTAGAAAAATAGCCCACAGCCTGCACACCACTTACAGGGGTCAACAGTGTCCTCTTGCCAGTAAAACGATGATTCTCCCTACGGAACTAGTCTACCCACAAGGCCACATCATAGGTATTTGTACTTGAGGATCTCAGTCCCTGCAGGTCCCCTGCCTTAAAATCCTCTGCCCTGGCTGGTTGGTTGGAGCGTTGTCCTGTACATCAAAAGGTTGCAAGTTCTGTCCCCAGTCAGGGCACATACATAGGTTGTGTGCTTGATCCTTGGCTGGGGTGTGTGGGGGAGGCAACTGATCAGTGTTTCTCCCTCACATCAATGTTTCTTTCTTTCTCTCTCCCTCCCCCCCTCAAATCAATAAACATGTTCTCAAATGGGGATTTGTTCAAACAAACAAACAAACCTCTGCCTTCTGTCTCATGCCCTTCACAAGCCTGCCTTGGCCATTCTTTTCAACTGTCACTATTCCCACTAAGGATACTGTAACTTATAACCAGCTATTAGTAGCATTCAACAGCACAGTAACCTAGATATAAGAAATTGTCAACATTTTTATTGATCAATGAAAAATGTAAGTTCATCATTAGTTGTATTATTTCTTTTACTATTTCAGCCTATTTCATGCATGCCCTCCCTAGCGCTAAGGCATACTGAAGCCAACCAATGAGTAGTTTCTTACCACATCTGGTAAGTTTGGCACAAGAAGAAAAGTCCTAAAAATATTTCATAAAGAGACCAGAACACATCGGGGCTGGTTTTGCTAAAAAGCTATATGCTGATTCCTAAATCTTTTATTGCACTATTTCTGTTTCCTTTTTGAAACAAGTTGGGACAAGAATAAATAAATAAAGCCCTGGCTGGTGTGGCTCAATGGATTGAGTACTGGTCTGAGAACCAAAGAGTCACCAGTTCAAGTCCCAGTCAGGGCATATGCCTGGGTTTCCAGCCAGATCCCCAGTATTGGGCATACGAGAGGCAACCACACATTGATGTTTCTGTCCCTCTTTGTCTCTCTCTTCTCCTCTCTCCAGAAATAAATAAAATAAAATATATTTTTAGAAAGAATAAGTAAGTAAAATGTAGAAATGCCCCATCCTCCTGCCTCCAAACTGAATTACATCTTCCCCCATCCCACATAGTTGGATATCAGCCCTGTTCTTCAGAACCTTTAAAAGCATATATAACAGAACAACCTCACTTGAGATCTATTCCAGGGCTGCTTAAGCACACTAGAAGGATATCATTCTGTGTAGACTTTGCCCATTTCATCCTTTTGGTGTCACTGGAAAATGGTTCTCTTTCCTGAAGACAAGTCAATGGTAAGCATTTGGCATTCTTCATAAGCCATCCGTTTTGCTTTTGATAATGCAGCCTGTGAACATTTTCATCAGGCTTCCTACTAAAGAACTGTGTGCAAACGTTCCCCCAGAGAGTCAGGAAGGTAGCGCACCTGCTGACTGGCAGGACAGGGGAATGGGAAGAATACTGGACTGGGACCCACCCTGACTTCTCACTCACTGTGGGGCTGTGGGAAAGCCAGGGCCCCTCTCTCAGCTTTCATTTCCTCATCTCGGGTATGGAGGCTCTCAATGTCTCTGCAACTCTAAAATGCTGAGGCTAAAATCCGGCAGGGTATCTCTGAATATCAATCAGTGACATGGCGATATAGCAACCAATGGCCGCCATTCCCGGCCCTCCAGTCCCCGGAGCCCTCTATGACTGTCCTTTCATTCAAGCTAAAGAAAAAAAAATTACAAACCCTTTATCCAAACTGAAATTATGCTAAGCAGTTCACAATTTCCTAATTCCTAGTTCTTCCATTATGCAGTTTTAGCTACTTTTTAGTATTCTGGTCTTTATTTTGAGGGGAAAAACAAAATTGGTTGTTCTCCTGATTTTTGTCTGCTAAATCCATATCCCTGGTTACTCTTATGTTTCTTTCCAATAAATATTTTCACTTGGCTGTTCCATGGTCCCTTCAAGCTCAACTCATTTAAATCACATCAGTGATTTTTATCCTATTCAAGCACCCTCTTTAGATTTTCCTAGCTCTCTTACTAGCACCACCATTGACACAAGCTCAAAAGCTTAAAAGGATCTTTCCCTCATCCTACAATCTACCATTAGTGAAACTCTTCTGGGTCTTACTTTATCAAGTTTCTTAAATTTCCTCCTTATCTTTTTCTTGTCACTTCTTCTATACTGCTACTATATCATTTTCCTTTAAATGTCACTTAGCTCCTGCTTAAAAAAACAAACAACAACAACAACAATAAAAACCCAAAACCTGAAAAGCTCTCTTCTTAAAAAATACTCTGAGCCTCAAGGTCCTCTACAATGCCCCTGACCTTTGTCTCCAGCTTTGTTTCCAATATGTAGGAGGTATTCCAGCCTTCTGAGTCTTACCTATCACTTGCATTCCTACCTTGTCTCTCACTTTCTCTGCTGTTTGGTCTCCTCTCCTCACCATACTCCAATTGTCGAATCCTTACTCATTCCCCAAAGTCTAACTTAGGCCCATTCCTCTCTGGAACCATCCCCCTTCAATCCAACAGGAAATTATCCCTTCTTTCTTGGAATACCTGTAGAACTCAATTGGAACCCAAACCACCATTTTCCACTGTTATTTGTCTTACATAAATAACCTCATTTGCTAAATAGGTTATACACTTCTTAGGAAAAAAGGATATTTTACCCACCTCTTAGTACCTCTGGTGCTCATTCTATGTTCTTACATAGAGTAGAAGCTGAACAAAAGTTGATTGACAAAGATGATAAACCTGACAAATGCTGTCCATTGTAACTGTTAGCACATAATCCCCCTCTAATTACTAGGTGTTAATTTATTATTAACAATCAATTTACAGAGCCCACAGGGATAAACAGGAACTTGCTTAGGACAGGGAAGAAGCAGAAGTGGGGCAACTGGGTCCTGAGACTGTTAAGCCCACTCCCCATTTATTCTAGGGCATACACTATTTTACTTTTTTAAATATTGTATTCATTTATTTCTAGAGAGAGGGGAAGGGAGGGAGAAAGAGAAGGAGAGAAACATTGATATACGAGAGATACATTGACAGGTTGCCTCTCACATGGCCCCAACCGGGGCCCTGGCCTGCAACCCAGGCATGTGCCCTGACCAGAAATCAAATCTGAGACCTTTCAGTTTTCTTGGCCGACACTCAACCCACTGAGCCACACCAGCCAGAGGGTACTTTTTTAAATCATGAAATGGCAAGAGAACAGATTTGGTTAGTTTAGAAGAGAAGAAAAAGCTCTATAAATATAAATATATACTCCTGTATTTTTATTTAATAATTTATAAATAATAAGTTCATTTGACTTTCATTTTTGTGTAATATGTAATGGGCATATTAAAAATAAATACATAAAATAAAGCCCAGAAGTTTTAAAAATTATTAATTTAACATTCTTTTACCTAAGAAGCTGATAATCAATAGTCAAGGATGTGGAGACCTAAGAGAGGAAGAATTTGGCCAGGGAAATCCAGACCATGGGAGAGGGGCGCAAATGGATTTAATGCTCTCTCTCTGCCCTAGAGGGCCTGTCCAAGTTACGGGGTCAGAAAATAGGATGAACTGCAATGGCTTAGCCTTGTTTTATATATACTAGGACCTAATGTTTTAAATGTAGAGGGAAAGTCCATCATTTTCTTCCTTCACCCCCTTTGGAATACACCTTAGAAACCTCACTCCTTGCCCACTTTTTTCTTTTTAACACCCCAGGACCTGCTTTTGGCCCGAAGTGTCTGCCAGTGAGCAGTTTGGGGATCCATGCACTGCCCTGCTCTCCATCAGAAACAGTGTTGGCAAAGCTGGCATGTGCAAGATGAAGGTAGGAAAAAACACCCCTCTGTAAGCTGCATTTCCTGCCTAGTTCTGAGTCTGTAACTCCTCCCCACACATTCTTTAGCTCTTTAGCTCAGGTTCTTCCTCTGGCCTGTGGTATAAGAAGCTGAAGAGAGAAATACTGTACTTGTAGATGTGGATGCAAAGTTCACACGCAAAACAAATCCCTGCTTCTTGAAATCCTGTAAATTCAGTTATCGTAACTTTTTAAATTTCCTGCTAGTAATAGCCATAATCCCACTGGCAAACATTAAATAAATAAGTAGATGCCATACATTGAAAAGTCATTAAAATATTAAATTAGAATGTTTAGAATTATAGAAGCACCAAATAAATAGCTGTTGAATAAATGAGTGAACTTTTATCATAGTTTGGAAAGACCAAATCAAGGCAAACCGAACGACACCCACCAGAACTACTACGATATAAACTAAAGATTCAGCCTGTCATGGTAAAGAAAGTCAGAACTGAAAGATTACACAGAGAGCAGTCAGCCAAACCCCGTCACTTCACAAATAAAGAGAATCAAGTCGAGAGATTCAATAACTTGACTAAGTTATAAGCTCCTGATGGAGCTTATGGAACTAAGTTATAAACTCCTGATGGAGTTTTGATGGAAACAATAAAATGGCTCACTATGGAGTCCCAATGTTTTGTACAAATATGGTAAGTACAGAATTTGATAACACCATTTCGATCGCAGTGAGGTGGGCCTTGTGAATAAGTGGGAAAAAATGGCCGGAAAGGTCCGGCCCCTTTCCCAGCCACATCAGACTCATTCATTGCCTGTCATCAACACTATAACTCTGTTTCTTTAGATCCTGAGAAAGTTTTTAACACACCTTCCTCTGTTGTCAGCTGACACTTGTAGTTGGGAGTAACATTGAGAGCCAGGCAAGGTGCCCATAGGGCCCAGGGATGGAGCTTTGAGGTATGGAAGATCTAGGTTCAAATCCCAGCTCCATGATTTAAGTGGTTGGTTGATCTTTAAAAGATCATTTAATTTCTCTTAAGAGTCTGATTAACTCAGTTTCTGGTATGATTATAAGTCTCTAGCAATGATTATTAGTATACTTTGCAATTTTGCCTAGGATGAAGCTAGACACTCTACCCTAAGATCAATCAAGACGAAAGAAAAAGCAAACATTGGACCTCCCAAGGAGTCTAGATTCGAAGGTCTTCAAGCGTAGGGATTATGCATAAATTTCTTTGGTCTGACGTACCTAGCTCAGAGGTGAGGGCAGCGCAGGTGCCTGTCCCCACTGTAAGAGTCCTGATGAAGATCTTGCATCCATAGCAGATGTCCTCACCCAGCTGTGGGGAGAGAGGCAGCCCCCAGCAATCAACTGTTTGGCAATACCAGGCCTAAAAATGGGTTTAGAGCTCAACTAAGGAGGTGCACATGCACCCATCTATCAGAGGTACTGAAAGAGCCCTGGAAATGTGACAGCGAGGAAACTATACTTGTCAGGACTACATTTATCAGAAAATTCACTTGAATGGCTGCTAGATTTTAAACTTCTCTCGTATCTCTTGATCCAGCTCTACATATGGGACCTTAATTTTCTGTCTCAGGCTCTCCTTCTCACTCTCTCCAGCTCATCAGCTCTGCAAATCTCCACCTCACTGTATCTTCTGAGGCTACTCTTTTTCTGAACCCTAGAAAGGCTGCCTCAGTGGCAGTCCCCATGTGTCCCTGTAGCAAGTTAGACGTTAGCTGATACGATTTTGTTACTTGTAACAGCTAATGGCTGGACTAGCTGAACTTAACTTGTTATCCTGTTTCATAGTAGTCCAAATAAATTACTTATAAACTACTGTAAACTACTTTATAGTAGTTAGTGTATATGATGTAGACATGTAAATGATCACAGCTCATGCATTTCATCAAACACTTGCCTCTCTACATTCATTCCTCCCATCTTCTATGCCTCAAATGTCTTTCTCTACCTAAGGAAATATTTCTCATCCTTCAAGGTTCAGTTCAAGTACCTTCTCTAAGAAGTCTTCACTGATTCTCCAAGGCATTCTGAGTCAACCCCTTTCCTACCTACATTCTCATACCATACTAGTATCTCTCCCTGCTGGGAATTAGAGGCATGAAAACATTGAGCTTTTTTTTTCTCTTTTTCTTTTTTCTTGTTTTTTGTGTGTGTGTGTGTGTGTGTGTGTGTGTGTGTGTGTTTGCAGTGGATGCTCAACAGAAGTTTGAGTTGAATTTAGCCAAATTCCAAAGGGTGTTTCTGGTTAATAATTTCTTTTCCTAAAGAAATCAATAGGGAGGAGTTGTAAAAATGTACGAACTTTCAGTAATAAGAGGACTAAGTTCTGAGGATCTAATCTATAACATGGTGACTAGTTGATAAGACTGCATTGTATAACTGAAATATGTTGAGAGTAGAACTTAAGTGTTCTCACAAAATAGAAAAGAAAGAAAGAAAAAGTAAATGTGCAAGGTAATGGATGTGTTAATTAACTCAATGTGTGCGTGAGCGGGTCCTTTCACAATGTATATCAAATCATCACATTGCACACTTTAAATATCTCACAATTTTATACGTCAATTGTACTTCAGTAAATCTGGGGGGAAAGAAACAACATAGAACTTTCTTTATTCATGTTAATAGCAAGGAGACACATTTTTAAAAAATTAATGAGCTAGAAAAGGCAAACAGGAAAAAACAATGCTATTTCACATGAATTGTAAATTTCATTTAACAAAAGTTCACTAAGCATGTAGACTGAGAAACCTTTCTGGCGCTACTCTTTGGCAAAGACCAAATGTTTCTTTGTATTAAAAAAATTTATAATACATCATACAAAATTGCATATAGTCTTCCAAGCCTTTATAGCATGTGATAAGTAAAATTTTAAGTGAATAATTCATATCATCAAGTAAAATGTTTTTGAGGCTTTACACTCTTGCCTCAGTTCTGAAACCTCTGCCGAGGACTAGGTGAGGCTAATAGTTTTTAGTTGGTATATTAGGTTAAGGACAGCCAACTAGAAATTAACCAGCTATGACATTATTTGTATGCCTTGCTTTAAACTACAGTACTTAAAAACCTAATTTACACAAATAATTATAAAAGCAGTGCATGCTCAGTATAGAAATACTGAGAACCTGACGCATTCCCCCTCCTTCTCCTTCCTACACTTTGCAGGTAGAAGGGTCACTGGGAAGCCACATGGGCCACCAGGAGTTACTGGAGGGCAGCAGAGGGGCAGAAGGTGTGGCAGACCAGAAGTGGATGATAGCACCAAGTGACTGACACGAGCCTGATCACGCATGGTGCGCTGCACGAGGCAACAGGTATGCTGCCCGAAATTTGAGCTTCATCTTACAAAGACAGTTTCAGAGCTCTATTCTCCCAAATCTCCTTTGTAAAAGCAGTGATCTTCCAATGAGTCCCACCTGATTTTTAGCAACATAGCTTTTTAATGACATAGTTTGTCACCGGTCCCCCAACAAATCTGAATGAAATCATCTCTCTCTTCGTTTCTTATTCTGTCATCCATAGTATGATTCCCACAGCCACTTAGTTAGCCATGCATTAACTATAGACTTCTTTCCTGTAAATCTAGACTACTTCAGTGACTCCTACAGTTCAAACATCCCAACACAACAGACCTCTGCCTCCATGATCTGGCCTCCAGTCAGTTCTGCAAACGCATCAGCAGCCCCCCTCGTACACACACTAGGCTCCTATCACGGAGAAAGGCCTGTACTTCCCTACCCTTTATAGCCTCTGGGCATCATCATAAATGTTGTTCCTCAGTGGACATCCTCCTCCTGCCCTGAACTCAAACTTCATGTCCTTCGAGACTAAAACTAAAAGTCCTTCAAGATTTCGTGCAAGTGTCACTCTGCTCTGTCTTTCTTGACATGTCTCAGTAAAGTCCTTGCTCATCTGTGCTGCCATAGTTATCTTGTCCACACTTCTATTTTAGTATTTATGATAAATTATTAATTTAAAACTCTTACTTCTACAAGAGCAGGGGTCCATATTGTCTCACAGTGTCTAGGGATCCCCTGAATTACAGGCAAAATTTTGTGTAAGTTTATTTTCTTCTAGGGAGAAAGTTGCAGAACTCACATCAGACTCAAAGCAGCCCGTTCGCACTCTCAAAACCAAGAACCACTGCACTGGGTTACGGATCCCTAGAAGAGGAGAGCGAGTTCTCTTCTTTCAGTCTCTGCAGTCAGAGGCCTAACGTTAGCTGAATGAACATTTCAGTTATCATTTGAAGGTAGATGTTTATATTATTAAATATATAGTAAATCCAACCTCCTCTACTCGTTAATGTTTTGAAGTAGATAGGAAGTGTGATACAGTGAAGAGCACAATGGGCAAAAAGAAAGATATGGAAGAATTCATGCCAAACTAACAGTGGTTATGCTTGGAAGAGGATTGGGGCAGGCGGGGTGGGCTTTCAAAGCTTACTTTACAGTCTTTTGTCTTGATCAAGCTTGTTTGTTTGCTTGCTTGCTTGTTTTACAATGTGTACTTTTCAGTTTTGAAACTTAAAAATCATGTTTTAAACTGGGACTTTTTTCTTAAGTGCGTGAGACATTTAGCTTCAAACCCCTGCTGTGGTAGTTATTTCTGTGACTCTGCATACCTTACTTAACCTTTAGAAACCTACATTTGCTCACCTGCAATATGATGATGCCTATGTCACACAGCTCCTGTGTCGCAAAGCCTAGCATAAAGTAGGGACTCAGCAAATGTTAGTGGAATGTAAAATTTGTTGTTCCTAAGGTTTTTTGCAATCCCCAAAGACATCTAAAATAGAACTCAGTTAAAAGGTGTAGTTCATTATTGTTTCAATACTGTGAGTAAGCATTCATGTATGCAGTGAAACTCTGGGATAACATGGATAGTTTATAAGGTGGCTATTAGCTTTGACCTCTAACTAATAATAGAATCCCATAATATGTTTATTTGTTTGTTTTTAAACAAAAGAAGATTACAGAATTCTTCAAAGTAATTTATAATGCTTGCACTTCAAGAATAAAGTAAAGTGCTGGTTTAAACTAAGTACAACTGCACTGGTTTAAACTAAACTCTCAGTTTATCTGTGTTATTTTTTATTAGAAATAAGTTCTTTGCAATTTTCACTCACCTCATGCCTGTCTCCACCAGTAGATATCACACCATGTTTTGTAAAGTCTTCTTGATTTCTCTAGAGGGTCTATAAAAAATAAAATGCCATTAATAATGATCGGTGCCTTGTAATTTATACCATCTTTTGTTCCTATAATTTTAGAACTAAAAGTTTTCATTATATATACAACTGACTGTTGCTAAAATTTTCTGGTAGTTCAAAAATATATAAGTAAATGTTTATATTTATATTAAAAATATATAAGTTAAAGTTCTTGTTTCTCATAGTCTTTTAATTTTTAAGTCACTTGATGTTGAGTAGGTATAACTACCTTGATATTTGTATCTTTGGGGTAACTAATAAAAATAAATACATATGTATTTAAAAATGTAGTTGGAGTATTCAACATGGGTCAGGGAGCTTTGCGAAATAAGGAGAGTTCAAAGCAGTTCATCTGACCCTAAAATGATGAAAACCAAATCTAGAGGTTTTCCTAAGTATCCCACATTAAATGAAGTCACCTACTTCAAGTGACAATGAAATAGGTTTGTGATGGGTCTTTCTGTAGGGGCTAATCGAAGTGATCTACCATTAAAATGAAATACAAACCCATTTGGACAACATTTTATGATTTATCTTGTTTTTGTGAACAGTGCAACAGGTTCCAAGCCAGCTACTTCTTTTATTTATTTTTCATTATCTGAAACCTCTAGGGCAGTTTGGCTGTGTCACTGAATCTTTTTTAAAAACTTACATTCGTTTTAATATATTTAGCTATCAATATATATATTAAAACTCATGAGTTTACTCTGGTATCTTCTTAAATTTCAGTTCGATCCCTGTAATGCAATCTTTCCCTCTTTCCATAGTCTGAGCTTCAGTTTCTGTACCTGTGTGACTGGCATAGCAATGGTAATGGTAGCCTCACGGTGCAGGTATCAGGATTAAGGGAGACGAAGGCTGAGGGCCAGAGGCTTGAAGGTGGGCAGTAGCAGAACCAGAGGCTTACTCAGTCACCTATATCATCTTGTCGAGGTCCCCATCTATTATCCTAAGCAAATCTATGTTTACTCCCTGCTAAGCTCGCTCTTTTTTCCTTTGAACTTTACAGATACTACTTTTTAAATGCTTTTTGTGCATGATGCTGTTCTTTGTCCCAAAAGAATGGAAGAGGCGATGTAAAGCCTAACACCAGCTTTGTCAATCACTGCTAACTGCCACCCCATATCCATTCTCTTCTTTTTCTTCAGTAACCCAGTTAAAAAACTGTATCTCGCCTTCCTCTTCACAGCCGCATGTAGCCACGAGAATAGATTCTCCCCATCAGGTAGAAGTAGGAGGAATGTGAGTGACCTCTGGGACATCTCCTTAAAAGAGAGAAAGCATCTTCTTCTTCCCATGTCTCCTTCCTCCGGCCAACCACCAGTGAGGTAGGTGGCATCCTAGCAATCTCTTTGGACCAAGACATGATGCACAAGGACGGCAGAAGAGCAACGTAGCAGGAACCCGGGTCCCTCACACAGGGACCTGCTCTAACAGCTCTGGACTGCCTTCTCTTTTTTTAATGTAAGAGAGAAATAAACATTTAGCTTATTTAAGCCACGATTATTTTGCCTTTCTTATATACAGATGAACCCAACCTATATGCTGGCACTCTAGGAAGTTGTCTAGAACCAAAAGTCATTCTTTTTTTTTTTTTTTAATATTTCTTTATTTTTAGAGAGAGGGGAAGGGAGGGAGAAAGAGAGGGAGAGAAACATCAATGTGTGGTTGCCTCTCACATGGCCCCCTACTGGGGACCTGGCCTGCAACCCAGGCTTGTGCCCTGACTGGGAATCGAACCGTGACCCTTTGGTTCACAGCCCGCGCTCAATCCACTGAGCCACACCAGCCAGGGCACCAAAAGTCATTCTTAATTCTTGAAACTTTTCTTTCATTTCCTTTGAGCATGTGTGTGCTTTCTGTCTATTAACAAATTCTTCGTTCCTTAAAGTCTCTAACGTGTCATTCTAGTTCTTGTTGTTGCCCTTTCCCCCTTTCATCACTCATATTTCAGATATTACACTCGTTTGAGCTCTGCAGATAAGAATTTTAACTCTCAGATATTGGAAAATGGGGCTGCTCTATTGGGGAAGAAAAATGGAAGTTCGGCTAAAATTGCCTTTAGTTTGCTGTGTGGATTATAGAAAGAACAGTTCATTTCAATTCAATAAGCATTTATTAAGCACACACTAGGTAAAAGGCAGTGTCGTGTGCTGGGAGAATTATAAAGATGACATTGCTCCTCCTTCAAAGAGCCTACCATCTAGTAGGAAAGATGAGACACATGAATGCGACAAATGCAATGAAAAAAGTGTAATGTACCTAGAACTTACAGAGGAGAAATGAGGACTCCCAATTGTGGGGATTAGAGAAAGTTTCATGAAGAAGATAGGATTTGAGCTGGGCTTTGAACAATATGCAAAAATGATAAAAAGAGGATCTGCAAAGGAACAGAGGCAGAGAGTTACAAGGCATGGGTATCCTAGGCCTTGTAGGGATACAAGGGATCCCTTGTATCCCTTGATTAGGAATCCTAGGGAGCATGGAGGGTAGAGTAGAAGGTAAGGCCAGACAGGTAGATTGGGGACAGATACGGGCCTGTGAATATCTTCTTCGAAGGCTGCTCTGCCCTGGAGAGTTTAAGGAGTCACTGAAAGTTTTTAAGCAAGGGAGGAACTGGATCACATGTCCTCAGTAAGAAGATGTCTGTTTGTCATGTTATAAGAAGGACAGGCCGCAAAGAGGCCAGTGAGTGGGCACCTTTAATACTCCAAGTTAAAGGTAACAATGACCTGAATTAGGATAGGAAGGAAAGGAAGGCAAGGAAAGCACAGAGAGAAGCAACATTTCAAAAACTACTGCATGAGTTACATGTCTGCTTTGCCCAGGAAAAAGAGTTGGATTATAATTCTCAGATTCGGAAGTGAAGAATATATCCATTAAAGAATTTTTTAAATTCTTCTGCACTTGCTTGAACTAGAAAACTAAAAATGGCTGAACATGCTGTAACAATAAACTTAATTCGTTCTGCAATTTTAGCAGAGTGTTTCCCCCCCCACCAGATGCCAATTGGGAGTGCACTGAATAGCTACTAGGAGACGGAGAAAGAGTATTGAAAAGTATCTTAGCAAAGAAATGCAACCATCCCTTCTTTTCCATTGTTCATCTTTTTTCCAGGTATTATGGTTAATAGCAGGTGCCTGGGTAGCTTAAAAGGAAGGTTCTTCCACTTTTGCCCAATTATCCCTTTACCGACCTTTGTTCAATATCTCTGCCCACCCCACCCACCCACAAGCTCTGTAAGAAATACAGTGAAAATCTAAGAGGAAAAGGCTTTCTAGAGTGCATAAGAATTTTCTAATATTTGCCTATTTGTTTCTCACTAAAACCATGCCAGCATAGCGAGCAGAAAATAGAAAGAACTGGTATACACCCATATAAAGGTACTGTATTCTCAAATAGCTTTGAGATAAGTAACCCCAACTCCCCCTAAAAAAAATCCTAAATAGCTGCTTCCTCATAATCTGGGGACAAATTCCATGGGGTTCCTCAAATACACAAATTTGAATATCTGATCAGCTGCAGGTTTCTCTTTTATTTTTCTGATTACTTTAGGAAAACTAAAATGGGTGTTAATACTTACTAACCTTTTTTCTCAGTAAGGGCAGGAGCAGACAGCAAAATAATCATGAACCTACCAATTAGAAGAGTGTCTTGTGTAATATCTAGCAATTTATGCTTTAATTCACCTTATTTGGGGCACTGAAAGCACCTTACAAATAAATAATGAGGATTTTTTCCTTCTGTGATTCCTGGCACTCTCAACAGATTAATCAAGTCACTAGAGACAGGCAACAGTAATGTGATTGTCACAACTATGGCTATTGACAAATTGTGTTTCACTGTCAAGTTAATTGTGTGTGTGTGTGTGTGTGCGTATGTGTTTTGAGAGGTGATCAGTGTGAGAATCTGCATTTTTAACATTGTCCCTGAGAGAAAATTAGCAGGAATTATGAACCTAAAGATTTTTACATTTTAAAAATCTCCAGAAACATAGGAAAATATTCAGCAACTCATTTACCAGTCCTAAAATTCAAAATCAAATGTTCTTAACCTGGGGTCCACAGATAAGATTCAGACCATCCATAAATCCCCTGAAATTGTATGGAAAATTTTGTGTGATTTTTACATTTTTTTGTAAAGGGGGTTGGCTGGTACCCAAAGATTCTTAAAGTGATCCTTAACCCTGAAAAGGTTAAGAACTACCACCATGAAAGAAAAAAGGAGAGAGGGAGGGGGAGAGAGAGACAAATGTATGTGAAGTTGGTACAAGGCACTTATCTGTTAACGTTTATATGTGTATTAAAAGTTAACTATAGTACGATCATCTTCCTTTCAAAAGCCTCTGAGATTGCATTAGATTACATTTTTAGATTGCATTTTCAGAGCCCATAGTATTAACAAAAATGTAGACATTAATTAAATTCATGGAAACTTTAGAATAAATGTGTCAAAAATTATTTCTCTAGTATAAATTTCTGATCATTTATGGTAAATCCTTCAGAAGTGCCTTCAATGAAATGACTGTATCACTTGCAGCAATATAATTTTGTACTGTTTGAAAAGACAAAAGGGTATTAAAAAACAAATGTCTGTATTTTCAGAATACTATTATTTTATCATATAAAACCCATATAATTCCAGTTCTAATTATTATGGAATACTACTCTCACTTAACTAAAGAATAGAAACCTTTCAAGTGAACCCAGTTCTTCTCATCCTGCTCCCAAAACCCTGCACAGGGTTTAGAATTAAGATTCACTAATGTCCCTGTTAATTAATCAGTGCACATTTTTCTGAGTATGGAGTGAGCTCTTTTATCCCTTTCTGTGTTACAAAAGGCACAAATCAACCTCCCTGCATTCCTAATCTTTTTCATTTTTTATTCTTAATGCTAAAAAATGTTGGATTTATTTGCCTTGTAAATAAAAAACCTATTACTCTTTAAGATTGCTGTCAAAATTTAAGGCAGCTTCAGTTAAATATGTAATAGGCAAAACTCTGCAGTCCCCAAACATTTAATTAGTTGACAACATAAAAAGGCAGATTATGACATAATTTTCAAACTAAGCAAGAAAATGAATATTTTAAAAACTGTTATAACTTTTGAATAAAAAGTTATTTCTTTCAATGGCTAACTTAATGTTAGCATATTTTGAATCAAAATTAATAAGGATTGATGGACTTTCTTCTCTTAATAAAAACATTTCCCCTCTCAATGCCTCTCAAAGCACATAAAAGCACACACTTACCCCATGGTGCTTGCTGTGGTTATATCATCCTTGGACCAAGGCTTATCTGGATTCTGAATTAACTTAAAGGTTATAAAAAGAAGCAGAAGAGAGGTTTGACTTCCCCGGAAAGGAGACTGTCATATGCTAACTAGGCTTTTAAATGAGGAAAACTAGCGTCTCTTCTAATTATATAAGCTCCAGGTCAAATTCTAGCATCAACTAATCAAATAACCGAACTGTGTTTAGTTTCAAGGAGTAAAAGAAAGAAAGCTGTTTAAGAGGGATCACTTTGATATCTTAGAAAACTGGAAACTTGAGCATTGAAAAGTTACTTAATTACCAGTAAAGTTAAAGGTTTTAAAAGCAAAGTGTATATCTTACTACTTTAAATAATTCAAAAAATACTTGGAAAAATTTAGTTTGCAGTAAAGCAGATGTTTTATATTTTCCAGAAGTTTTGAATTTGCATTATAAGTCCAGCTCCTGAAAAACATCCTCTCACCTAATCTTACCCTGTCCAGTACTTGTCCTTATAAATTCCAGTGCAATGATATTTAATTCTAAAAGAATACCACTTAACACTAAGCAACAAATTTAAAAATGTCAAATTTTTAAACTGTCTTTGATCAACTAAAAAGTAGGGCCTTTTGAAATTAAGTACAAAGCTATTATTATAAAAACTAACAAAAATGCCATTTTTATTTTAATACTTTAAAATACATTTCAACACAGATTGATAGTACAACAAAAAATTTAAATAATATTTTGGCAATGATATATTGAGTACAAATTTTAATAAGATTTTTTAATAAAGAACTATGATATAGAAGTTATCTGGTGCATACACCATTCTACACTTAATGTAGAAGGTAAAGAAGCTTTCTAGCCATAGAATATGTGAAGACACAAAGATCTAGTTTTGAGAAAATTGAGATGTGATTCACATACCATATGCAAAGCTTGCCCTTTTAATGTGAACAATTCGGTGGTTTTTAGTATTCACAAGGTCGTGTAACCCTCACCACTAATTCTAGAACATCTTTCATCACTCAGAAAAGAAACCCCATGCCTCCCGATTCCTCCCTTCCCTGGCAGCCACTAATCTACTGGACATTTCACACAGCGGCCATACATAATGTGGCCTTGGTGACTGGATTCCTTCACTTAATACAATGTTTTCAAGGTTCATGTTGCAGCATTGTATCAGTACTTCATCCTTCTGGGGGCTGAATAAATTTCCATTGTATGGATCTACCACCTTTGCGTGTCCATTTATTAGATGATGGACATTTGAGTGTCTCCATTATTGGGCTGTTATGAATAATGATGCTACAGACATTCCTGTACAAGTCATTTCTCTTGGGTATATACTTAGGAACTGCTGGGTCATATGGTAACTACATGTCTAACTTTTTGAGAAACTGTTTTCCATGGCAGCTATACCATTTTACATTCCCACCAAAAATGTTTGAGGTCTCCAATTTCTCTACATCCTTACCAAACTTCATCTGTCGTTTTAACTGGAGCTATCCTAGTGATTGTGAAGTGGTATCTTACTGTGGGTTAAATTCACATTTCTCTCAAGAGTAATGATATTGAATATCTTTTCATGTGCTTACTAGGCATTATTTTTTTCTTTGAGGAAATGTCTATTCAAATCCCTTCCCCATTTATTAACTGAGTTGTCTTTTTACTTATATATATTTATATATGAGTTATTTATGCATTCTGGAAACCAAACCTTTATCAGATATGTGATCTCCAAATATTTTCTCCCATTCTGTAGATTATCTTTTCATTTTTGTTTTTGTTTTTTTTTACTGATTTTGAGAGAGAGAGAGAGATGAATTTGTTTTCCACTTATTCATGCATTCATTGGTTGGTTCTTGCATGTGCCCTGACTGGGGATCAAACCCACAACCTTTATGTATCAGGATGACTCTTTCACCAGCGGAGCTAGTGGCCAGGGCCATCTTTTCATTTTCCTAATAGTTTCCTTTAACACATATACTTTTTAAAAATGACACATTTCAGGCACAGGATTGGAAATGGACTTTGCCATGATTTGGATAGTTTTGCTGTTAAAATAAGCAAGCTCTCAACTGAATCACATTTTATTTTAAACTAATTATAAGACAATGAAAATAAAGTTCAAAAAGGCATAAGTGAATGATGGCTTTATTGACAAAATTATAATAGAGAGGTGGTGTGTGAAGTCATTTCAGATGACATATTTGTTCTCGTTACAGTGAAAAGCTTCAATTACCACATTAAAACTTGAATGCTGACCATCTACATGTGGAGCTTTAGTCTCAGGCCAGGGGCAGCAGTGAAATGAAAGCTGCCACACCATTCCAGTCCTTGGGTGTCAGTATATTGTCCTTCACCTTCAACCCTGCAAGAGTAAGAAATGTTTGTTCGTTAACCAAGACCAAGAATTTACAATCCAAATATAGGACTGTCTACTTGGTGACATATTATACACTATTGTCTGAAAAATTACAGCTTTCCATTTTCAAACTTTGATTTAAAACCCAGTACCCTGTTTTCATATCCTATAAGAAAAACCAAACTATTAATATTAGTGTTTCCAATAACCACTATCATTATATAAATTCTGGTGTCCAAGATTTCATGATCACATATGTTAGGTTTACACAAAACACAAACAGTTTAAAAATAAAAAGTTTATATTAGGTCATTTATTTATAAAACAAATATGTATTGACCATCAACTATGTTCAGGGTACTGTGTTCTGTGCTGCTGTTTCCTTGGACTCTTTGGAGTTATAAAAATGCACTTCACTTAAACAAACAGACCTTTATTCCATGGGTGAGATTTCTCTCCCTTTATTAACATAACTGGAAAAAGTTTATGTGTTAACATCACAGACTTGGAGTCAATTTAAGTGGATACCGCTCTGCCCTCCTCAAAATGTATTCACATCAATCACTTCATAACAATTAGGCTACATTTTCAATTCTGGAAATAATAAAGGGGTATTTATAAATGAACATAAACCTCTGGATGACATGGCATAATATTTGGTATAAAGACTAAGCTTGTTGCCCTGGCAGGGTGGCTCAGCTGGTTACAGCAGCATCTCAGTACCCCAAGGTTGTGGGTTTAATCCCAAGTCAGGGCACAGAAAAGAATCAACCAATGAATGCATAAATAAGTGGAAAAACAAATTGATATCTTTCTCTCTCTAAAAATAAATAAATTACACATTTTTAAAAAAATAAAAGATCAAGCTTTTAAAGTGCATACCTTTCTGTAATTTGAAAATTAACTAATTTTGTGTACGTTTTAAAAATTAGCTTAGTAAAAATGTACACAAATATCAGGTCACAATAAGATATACAATTATGACATTATCCCCAAGGCTGCTTTTTAAAAATTTAACAAGATATTTCAAGTGAAAGTAATTTTTGGCTTAAATTTTCTTAATAATTGCAATAAGCTTTCCATTTCCAAGCTTACTGCAAAAAATGTTATGGGAATAGAAGAGTTCAAGAGGAAATAAATGAAAAATCTTAATAGATTATCACCATGAATGATATTTTCTTTTGAAGGCTTATGACAGTCTTAGTATCTTGGACATTCTTTTCTCTCAAAAAATAACCCAACATTTCTTACTAAATGTATTATGTTTTAACAAATAGTATTACAAAAGAGTGTTTAGCATTAACAAAATATATTTAATCAAACATGTCTGAAAAGAATCTTTTACGAAGAACTACAGTGATTTTTATGTTAAGCTTACCTATTTTCATTGAAATTTCCAGTGTACTTTGCCCCGTTTGGGAATGTGTAAGTCCCCAGTCCATGAAACATGTTGTCCTTAAAGTGGCCTTCATATGCTGCTCCTGAAAAATGTTCCAGTCTTCCAAAACCATTCATCTGTTCGCAACAAAGGAAACCAGCTCAATAACTGTTTCCCTAGAACACTTTGACAATGTACACGTGTCTATCATCCACTTAGGTATTATTTAATCTATCATTGTACTACCCTTTGTTTCCATTTAAAAAGTAAGACATTTTAATAATTTTCCTTCATATGCATCTCTCCGTAAAGCCCCAACCTGACCTGGGGCATTTGACCGTCCGGGGCACTTGAACATCATGTTTTAATACCGTGATGATGATAACAGGGGTCCTTGAGATACCTTGAATTATCAAAAATCTTAAAGGGCAACCAGTTTAGTTAGTCCAGGAAACAGTACACAGTTGTAAAGAACAAAAATTGAATTCAGCCCGGACTGGTGTGGCTCAGTGGGTTGGGCATCCTCCCACAAACGGCAAGTGGCAGGTCACTGGTTTGATCCCTGGTCAGGGCACATGGCTGGGCTGCAGGCCAGGCCCTGGGTTTGGGATGTGTGAGAGGCAAGTGATCGATGTTTCTCTCACACATCAATGTTTCTCTTCTCTCTCTCTCCCTCCCTTCCCATCTCTCTAAAAATAAATAAACAAAATCTTTTTAAAAAAAACTGTATTCAAGCAGACCCAGGTACACATTCTTATTTCATCACTTATTAGCTGGGCAAAAACCCTGAGCCTGATTTACCTCATTTGTAAAATACGAGTATTCATAGTATCTACCTCATAAAGTTGCTTTCAGGATTAAATAAGAAAATTGTGTAATGAGTATAGGTTTACCCAATGAATAGGAGATGAGACAGATGATAATGACTAGCTCTCTGCATAAGTTTAATATTACTCATAGGTTCACATATATTGTATTAATTATAATCACTTGGTTTTCTGTTGTATAGTCTTCTCACATGTGTTTTTGATTAATGGAGAAATTCCTGGAATCATTTAATTAATGGGTTTACTTACTTATTCACTGTCAGTATTCAAACCAAAATAATACCTTGTCATCTTTCCAGCTTCCTGTGTAGACAATCCCATTTGGAGTGGTATGAATACCTATTCCATTTCTCTCGAAGATTCCAGAAGCTGTTCTTGTACAATCACCATCTAAACACGAGAGACATACTGAGATGATAGATGGGAACCCAGTTTGACTACATAATAAAGTATTTACATTCAGGCCTAATCACAACTACACATGTGGGTCTCTTTGGATCCCTAGCACTGACACCAAGGAGACCAGAGATGAAGAATTAGAAGGTCTTGTAATCACTGAGACCCAAGAAGACTGACAGATCCTATAAGTTACCAAGGCACACTGTCTAGACTTAACATTAGAATAGATTTAAAATCTGTTCACCTACATTATTTTACTTAATGGAGTTAATATCCCAGTAGTTGTTTTATAAAATGCTACAGTTGATTTTTTTTACTCTTAAGCTATTTAATTTTAGCCTGTATAGAAAAAGTAATTGAAATGTATGCTTACCATACTTGTCTCCATTTGGAAAAATAAAGTTTATCTTATACACGTCTGGAGCTGTTTTAAAAGATTTAGGAAAAGTCACATAAACATAAATATTTTTATGTCATAAGACCTATAACAAATATGCTTTAAGAGCAAACCAAATAGACTCACTTTGTATGATCACAAGCGTATCATGCTTACTTGACATTCTATTATCTAGTGCAGAGTTGTGGGGAAATAAATAATTTTGTCTAGATGATCCATTTTGTGTCACTCTCACTACAATCTAATTTTAAAATATTTTAACCACCCAAAAAAGAAATCATGGACCCATTCACAGGTATCCTCCATTCTCCAATCCCCCATGCCCACCCCAGCCCCAGCCCCTGCCCCTGGCAACCACTAATCTACTTTCTGTCTCTATGAATTTGCATATTCTGGACATTTCATATGTATATATGAAATCATACAATATGTAGTCCTTTGTGATTGGCTTCTTTTTTTTTTCATTTTTATTTTAATTGTTGATCTTGTACAGTTTTCTGTCTTTTATTCTCACCCCAACCCACCACCCCAGCCCTCCCCACCTCCCTCCCATTTCCACCCCCTCATAGTTTTTGTCCATGTGTCCTTTATACTTGTTCCTGTAAATCCTTCCCCTTTTCCCCTGAAATTCCCTCCCCTCTCCCCTCTGGTGACTGTCAGCCTGTTCTCAATTTCCATGTCTTTGGTTATATTATGCTTGTTTGTTTGTTTTGTTGATTAGCTTCCTGTTAAAGGTGAGATCATACGGTATTTGTCTTCACTGCCTGGCTTATTTCACTTAGCATGATGCTCTCAAGTTCCATCCATGCTGTTGCAAAGGGTATGAGCTCCTTCTTTCTTTCTGCTGCATAGAATTCCATTGTGTAAATGTACCACAGTTTTTTGATCCATTCATTTACTGATGGGTATCTAGGTTGCTTCCAACACTTGGCTATTGTAAATTGTGCTGCTATAAACATAGGTGTGCATAGGTTCTTTTGGATTGTTTCAGGGTTCTTAGGATATAGTCCTAGCAGTGGAATTGCTAGGTCAAAAGGTATATCCAGTTTTAGTTTTTTTAGAAAATTCCATACTGTTTTCCATAGTGGTTGTACCAGTCTGCACTCCCACCAGCAGTGCACTAGGGTCCCCTTTTCTCCACAACCTCTCCAGCACTTGCTGTTTGTTGCTTTATTTATGGCTTCTTTTACTTAGTAGATTTACAAGGTTCATCCAGGTATTGATAAATAATTGTCCCTTGTACAGAAATAACACATGTATCATTCATTAGTTGAGGGACAGCTGAGTTGTTTCCAGTTTTGGCTACTATAAATTATACTGCTATTGACATTCACATAAATCTTTATACGGACATGTGTTCTTATTTCTCTTGGGTAGCCTATATGTTGTATTGACCGTCTCAGAGGTAAGGTAGAGTAAGGAATCTCTTGATATGACAGGAGCAAAATAGAAAATAAAGATAGTACATGAAGAGGAGTGAGGGTGGAGGTGTCCAAACAGAATTGGATTGGAATAGAGACAGGGTGAAAAAGGAAGAAAGTAACCAAGGACTGGGGTGAACCTATGCCTCAGAGCACTGGAACATTTAGTGAACTAAAACACTACATTTTTCCAATACCGAAGAAAATGTTAAGTTGAAAAGACAAACACTAACTTTATTGTCTACAAGAATGTTCCTCAAAGTGTGGCCCATGCATCAGAATCACCTGGGATGCTTGCAAG
Organism: Glossophaga mutica; assembly: GCA_039655065.1. NCBI lineage: Eukaryota > Metazoa > Chordata > Mammalia > Chiroptera > Phyllostomidae > Glossophaga > Glossophaga mutica. Next base: position 146,554,851 of record CM077308.1, read on the forward strand.
TTCCTAGGTTCTACCCTACACTACTGAATCAGAATATCTATGAGTGAGGCAGGAGAACTGACATTTTTAATTTAAAAATTAATTTAAGTGCCAGGTGAGAAAAGCTAGAGGCTCATCCCCTCTGAAAAAATAGTCAATAGCACGGTACCTAGAAGACTTTAAAATACATCCTCAGAGAGACAGGAACAGGTAGTTATGAACAACAGATGAGATGTCTAGGAACTATATAATTGATAAAAATAAAACTCCTTAGAGGGGCTGAATAGCAAAGATATGATTGAAGAGTAAATTAGTGAACTGGAATACAAGGTTGAAAATCTTTCCCAGAAAGAGGCACAAAGAAAACCAAGTATCACATAAGCAAAGCTTTTCAGATCTCCCCTCCCCACTAAACTTCTCTAGGAGCCCGCACAATACTCTGGCCTATCCCTTCCATAGCACTAAGGCCCTATTAAAAACAACACAAAACAAACAAAAAAAAAAAATGCAATCTCCTATCACGATACCCAGCTCGTCTAGGTCAGGGATCACAGGTTAGTCCTCATCCTAGTGTCCAGCGCAGTCATTAGCACTTATTAGTAGGAACTGAATGTCTAGTGAATGAATGACACTTGGAAAGCAATCGTTAAATACAGAGCATTTAACTTGATCATACAAGAAACCGAATAGTTTTCGATTGCTCTTGAATGGCTCGATATTCCGAGCTTCGGAATGTTAGAGCTAGAAGGAACGAACCTAAGAGACCGAGATCATCTGGCTGCACAGAAACTGAAGCCTAGAGAGGTCGGCATTTGCCTAAATTGTCACAACAATTAGGCCGCAAACCAGCGGCCGAATCGGAGCTAGAATCCCGATCTCCTGATCCTCAGGCCAGGGGCTCTCCGCGCCCCCCACCCCACCCCCGGGGACACCTTCAGGAAGTATGTCACACCGGCACCGGAGTTAACCAGGGACCGAGCTCTGCATCAATGCGAGTTCTATTTAAAGGCGCCCTTCCCTGCTCGGGGTGTTGGGAGGAGGGCTACTCACTTGACAGAGAGGTCCTGGAGAGATTTTCTCGACTCTGGGATTCCTCCGGAGTAGCCAGCTCTGCGGCGAAAAGGGAACAAAAAGCTAGAGCAGAGCAGAGCGCGACTCGGTTGCTGGGGCAACCAGGCACCTTTCACCCGGAAATTAAAATACGACGGGCCAAGACTGAGCCAATCAGAAGGAGCCAGAGCTGTGCAGCTGCTGCTGGGTCGCGGCCGAGCGGCTCCAGGTGAGATCCGTGAATGTGGCGGATCCCGGCGGGACCCCCACAGCCCTGAGCTCTCCCTACTGACAGCCGCCCTGGGAAGCAGCACTGCGAGCCCTGTACCGTCTCCCTCTCCGCGGACAAGGGGTGGGTGTCCGTGTGCGTGGTCTTTGCGTCGCCCTGATTGACGGTGTGCAAACCCTTCCACCGCCTCCCTCTGCCGGAGTCTGGTGGGATCCAGCTTGTTTGGTTGGGGCCGGTGAGTCTGGACCAGCAGATCTCAGACCCTGGGAACGGGCCAGGCGGGGGTCGACAGCTGAGCTGGTCCCCCAGCCTCAGGCTGGAGGCGGGGGAGCTAAACTCAGGCTCCGAGCGGGGTAAAGGATTGGATTGGAGGGGCTCAGATTTCATTTCCTGTCTTCTCTTCGAACCGAATGGCTCTGTGGAAGAGAGGAATGGGGATGATTCTTGCTCGAAGAAAGGTCCTAGGTCTGGGTTTGTGCTGGAGCTGGAATATGGAGTCAGTCAGAGATTTGCCTGAAAGGCGAGTGGGGTGTGTCAGTGTTGAGCGCCCCGCTTAGTGATTCTGTTCCTGGGAACCAGACTTGGGTGTGAAACAAAGGATACTCTTCGAGCCAAACTTAGGTCCCTATGTCCACGGTGAAAAGAGATAGCTGGAATCTTCTCAGGCTAAATGGGATTGAATAGTGGAGTCTATATATGTGGATTATATAACCTAATTCCTGTTCCCCGGAAAACGGCTGGGGAGTGACATACTGGATGCAGACAGCAAGTCTTCTTCACTCAGAATTCGAGAGCAGATCTCGAATCAAGATGTAAAGGTGACACTTTCTGGGTTGGTGTGAGACAAGTTGTTGATCGCTCTTTAGACAAGCTTGCTGTGGCTTGGTCTGGCTGGCTAGCAACTCTTCTCTTTTTAAGTAAAATCACAGTATCTTCTTGTTTTTCCCCCAATGCTTCTTACTGCACAAATTCCCTGACTGGATGGTTTTTGAAATCAAGTTCTGATCTTTCCCTCTGATTTGTATATCTCTCTCCTTTATCTAAACTTTAGAAATAATAGATAATTATTAATGTGCAACTTTACAGAATTCAGTTTGTTCCATTGTTCTGGTTTCCTGTTAAGCTTTTAATAACCCTACATTTTTGTGAGTGTGTGTATATTTACTGTTGTTTTTACAGAAAAACTTGAGGCATGCTTCTTTCTTACGATGTTCTTATCTAAAAGATGTTCTAGAGTCAGGAAATTTGTAACAGCATGGTTTAAAATTTGCATTAGATTATTCATATTTCTTATTTTCCATTTTTTTATGATGTTTTGACACATTGAGGGCCTAGCTGGTCAGGAAGAAACTGCCCTTTGTAGGGATAGCTAATTATCAACTGACCTGTGAACATGCCTTTCATATGCACACCGACCAATCTGGAGTCCATAGCCCCAAGCACCTCCTAATTTTCCCTGACCCGAAATCAACCCAGGGCCAGGTACCAGGCAAGTAGGGACAGCCCTTGTGCCCCAAAGTCTGCTGCAATTATTCACACTAGCCACCTCCAAACCATTTACCCTGCCCTGCCTTTCCCATGGAACCCCCAGCAAGGATGTGGCCTGTGCCTTTTCCTGGCTCCTCTCTGCCTCCTCACTGGTGCTTCCCTCTGTGGCCCCTGGTGACATGGCATGTGTCTCCTCTCTAGGGGAACTCTAACACTCAACTTTTCTTTCAATAGCATTTTCACTCAGTTACCTTTATAAATTAAGACCCGGGCACAAATCTCACAGGGGCAAGCTTATCAAAAGCAATTCAAAAAGCTTTGAATTGGTAAGTATGTGTGTGTGGTGAAGAGGTGATACAGTGGAAAGAATTTCAGCTTTGGACTCAGGGTTTGAATTGTTTCAAACGCTGGCTCCAGAATTTGTTTCTGTTGTTGATGACATTAGACAAGTCTGCTCCTCTCTAAAATATAGAAAGTAATATTTTCCTTACAAGATTTTTAGAGGATTTAGAAATCTTATGTTTCTCCTCATCGAAGACTTGTCTATCCAATCACCTTCTACATATCTCCATTACAGTATCTAAGAGGCATCTCAAATGTAACATACGCAGTCTAAACTTGTGACTTTCTTCCCCTAGATCTTTTTCGCCCCAGTATTCCTATTCTGAGCACATGGCACTACAGTTCATTTGGGCCACTGTCAGAGAGCTTACCACCTATGTTTTCTTCTAGGAGGTTTTTTTTTAAATATCCACAATCTTTATTTTATTTTTAGTCAGAGGGGAAGGGAGGAAGAAAGGGGGAGAAACATCAATGTGTGGTTGCCTCTCGTGTGTCTCCTCCTGGGAACCTGGCCCACAACCCAGGCATGTGCCGTGACTGGGAATTGAACCAGTGACCCTTTGGTTCCCAGGCCAGTGCTCAATCCACTGAGCCATACCAGCCAGGGCTCTTCCAGGAGTTTTGTGGTTTCAGGTCTTACACTTAAATCTTTAATCCACTTTGAGTACATTTTTGTGTATGGTATAAAACAGTAGTCTAGTTTCATTCTTTTGCCTGTGTCTGTCCAGTTTTCCCAGCACCATTTATTGAAGAGACTGTCCTTTCCCTGTATATATTCTTGGCTCCTTTGTTATAAATTAATTGACTGAATATATGTGGGTTTATATCTGGACTCTCTATTCTGTTCCATTTATTTATATATCTGTTTTTATGCCAATACCATAGTGTTTTGATTACTATAGCTTTGTAATATAGTTTGAAACCAGGAAGTATGCTGCTTCCAGCTTCGTTCTTCTTCCTCAAGGTTGCTTTGGCTATTTGGGGTCTTTTGTGGTTTCATACAAATTTTGGGAAATGTTCATACAAATATACAAATTGGTTGTTCTATTTCTGAGGAAAATGCCGTTGGTATTTTATAGAGATTGCATTGAATCTGTAGATTGCATTGGATAGTATGTACATTTTAACACTATTAATTCTTCAATCCATGAGCACAGACTATCTTTTCATTTATGTACATCTTCTTCAGTTTCTTTTTTTAACATCTTACAGTTTTCAGTGCACAAGTCTTTCACCTCCTTGGTTAAATTTATTCCTAGGTATTTTGACTTAAAGTTTATTTTGTCTGATATAAATATAGCTATCCTTGCTCTCTTCTGGTTTCCATTTACCAAATGGAATATATTTTTCCATCCCTTCACTTTCATTCTGTATGTTAAAGCTGAGGCAATTCTGCCATAGGCAGCATATAGTTGGTTTTTCATCCATTCAGCTACTCAGTGTCTTTGGACTGAAGAATGTAGTCTCTTTACATTTGAAGTACAAATTGATAGGTAGGACTTACTCTTGGCATTTTATTGTTTCCTCTGTGTTTTATAGATCCATTGTTCTTTTCTTTCTCTCTTTCTGTCTTCTTTGTAATTTGATGATTTTCTGCAATGGTATGGTTTTATTCCTTTCTCTTTGTGTGTGTGTGTGTGTGTGTGTGTGTGTGTGTGTGTGTGTATCAACTATATTTGCTTTGGAGTTTCCTTGAGGCTTACCTAAAAAATCTTATAGCATTTTATTGTAAATTGACAACAACTTAACTTGGATTGCATACAAAAGCTCCACACTTTTACTCCCTACAGGCATAATATCTGAGCCAGGGCTGTGTCTGAAAGTGTATGTGTAAATTTAAAGTTTGTTTATCAGATCACATACTCAGTAAATGAATACATCTCTACTCAACTAAAACTTTTTAAACTCTATACCACATCTGACCAAATCAAAATAATAGGTTTGGGGCCTAGGTACATGTTTCAAAACTTCTCCATGTGTTTCTGATGCACATTCCTGGTTAGGAAATCTATGTCAGAGAAACTCACTAAATATCAGTCCTGACGGGGATGTGCTTATAAATATTTTGTGAAGCAGCTTATCCATACTTTCCTTAAACTGGCCCTTTTTAAATGTGCATTTTTCCTTTATTTCTTTAAAATAGGCTGTATCCATAACTTTGAAAACAAAGAATTATTATACTTGTCTGGTTTTATGATGCCTGTCATACTTTTTTTTCTTGCAGGTGAAAATGAGCTCTTCAGTAAGAAGAAAAGGCAAGCCAGGCAAAGGAAGTGGAAAAGGGTCTTCTAGAGGAGGAAGAGGAGGCAGGAGTCACACCAGTAAATCTCACGGGGGTGGCAGCGGTGGTGGTGGCAGTGGTGGCAATAGAAAGGCCTCCAGTAGAATTTGGGATGATGGTGATGACTTTTGTATCTTCAGTGAATCGAGGCACTCAGCCAGGTATTATGCTCTCTGAATGTTCAAATATAGAAACAGTATTGATTCCTAATCTGTACAGATGGCTAAGGGAAGGGGGAAGAAATGCCAAGTGATGCAGGCCAAGTTAATTGTTCCTCTTAAAACTTTGCGGTGGTCCCCCTCTTTATAATATATTTTAAAGGCACAATGGCAAGTAATAGCCTTTTCTTTTTGGAAGTTCAGAATATAAAGTTAACTTCAACTTTCACGTGACCTTGTGAATCGAGTGTAATACTCTTATTGTAACCAGTGTTACTAGGAAATGGTGAAAGTGATGAAAATTATTTTAAGTATTCCTTAGGCTTTATGGTTTGAGGGTCCCAATATGTGACTTGATTGTACTGTCTTTCTAATCAATGAATTAATCTGTTTTCCAACCAGATTGACCAAATCTTCACTGCGCTTCATGCTATGACCAGTGACAGGCATCATATCCAGGCTTCTCTTGTATTCAACCTTTAAATAATGAGTAAATCCTGGTAATTCTAATGAATATTTAATGAAAGGAAAGATTTACTGCTGCATGCCATGCAATATAGATGTAAAATTGTAATTGCCTCTCAAACTGCATTGTGAGCTTTCCACTGGAGTTTTTAGAGATGGAGAGGTTTCTTTAAAGATACACACACACACACACACACACACACACACACTTTTTTAAGGGAACAACTCTCAAACTTTTAATGTAAATTAATTGAACTTTGTGCATTCAGGAAAAAAAGAAAAATGGATAAGCAATTAAATAGTTTACACTTGCCACGAAATGAGTCTGGGCCCCACAGTGAGCAAGATATGAGGAGAAGAATCGGCCATTCCCTCAGTCAGACTTGGTTTCCAAGTGCTTCTTGGAGTTCATCAAGCCTCAGATGCACTGAGCATGTGATTTGAGGGTTTAAATATGTTTTCCATTTCTAGTGCCTAACATAACCAAATACTTCATCTGGTATTCAACAAGAAAATCTACATTTTTTTCATTCTAGAAGATAAACAGCCAATTTGGACATACTGAGAGAGAGTATACCAGTCTCAGATTTGACAGCATCTTAAGGAATCTTCTAGAGTAATTTTAAACTAAATTTTCACCTTAGCTGCTGGCTTAAGCACCCAGTTTCTGAGTTAGATGCATTTTCATTCTTTTTGAAAACAGACAGTATAGGTTCTTGCAGTCTTGGGCGTTCATTCTTGCAGCAGATACCGACTGAGTGCCTGCTATGCACCAGGTACTATTTTAGGAATTAGAATTACAGCAATGAATCAAATCTTGTTCTTGTCTTCATGAGAGGATGTTTGAGATATAAAGACCGTAAATAAATGTATACTATGTCAGGTGGTAAGTGCTCCGGAGAAAAATAAAGGAGGGAAGAAGTGATAGAAAAATACCAAAATAGATTGCTGGTATTTAAAATAGTTGCTATATTATACACAGTGATCAGAGAAAGCTTCCCTACTAAGGTGTCGTTTCAGCAGGGACAAAAAAGAAATGAAGGAGTGAGCTGTGAAGCTAGCGGAGGAAAGAACATTCAAGGCTGAGGGAACAGCGAGTGCAAAGTCCTTAAGCCAGGAGTGTGCTTGACAGGTTCAGGAAATGGCAAGGAAGCCAGTGGTTAGAGTGGATGAGTAAAAGGTGAGGGATGAACAGACCTGAAAGGCTACACTTTGTAGGACTTTATAAGCCATAGTAAGGACTTTGGCTTTTGTTTTCGATAGGATGGGAAGTCATTGGCAGGGTTTAAGGCAAGGGTGTGAGACATCAGTCACTCTGGCCAGCGCTGCTGCTATTCAGTATATATCTTTATGTGAATTAAAAATTGGTGCCCTTTTCTCTGAGCAGTTGTAGCCTCAGGACGTCTGACTTGGGGAGCATGGCATGGGCTGGATGTTAGCTCTTGCTGCCCTCCTCCCACCTCTGCCAGGAGCCTGTGCACAGTCTGCGCAGCCATACTCAGGAGCCCCGACTCTGTGGTGTGTGGAGAAGAGCCTAGAGGGCATGGGTTAGAGCCAGAGAGACCAGTGAGGAGGTACTCTCCAAGTGGAGATGTTGTAGACAACTTCGTATATGTCTGGAGTTCAAGAAAAAGACCTAGGGTAGAGAAATAAATATGTGAGTGTCCTATAAATAAATGCTACGGAAAGTATGAGAATGGATGAGCTGAACTACAGATAGAGGTCTGAACTTTGACCCCTGGAACTCCAAGCTTGAGAGCTGAGAGAGATTAGGGGAATCAAAGAGGACTGAGAAAAAGTTTCCGATGAAGTAGAAGGAAAACTAAAAGCATGTTTTCTGGAAGTCAAGAAATAAAAGTGGTTTAAAGGGGATTATCCAATCTGACTGGATTGGATACTTAACGACGGCATATTCAGTTGTTTAAAAAAATGCTTCCAGTAGGTCAGGAAAAATGTGCCCTGACAATTGTCCGATGGATTTGGCAATGTGGATAGCATGGTAACCTTGGCTGGAGCTGTTTGGTGTGCAGTAGTTGGTAGGGAACAAACCCTGATCAGAGTGTTTCCGAGTGAGACAGAAAGAGAGTGGAGACAAAGACAATGATTTAGATACGCCTTTTGAGGAGTTTTTGCTCTAAAGCAGGGTCCCCAACCTCCAGCCGCAGACCGGCAGACCAGGAGACGTGTACTGATTGGGGCTTGTTAGGAACCAGGCTGCACCAGCAGGAGGTGAACTGGAATGTAATGTGCTTGAATCATCCCAAAACCATCCCCGCTTCCTCTGGTCTGTGGAAAAATTGTCTTCCAGGAAACCAGTCCCTGGTGCCGAAAAGGTTGGAGACCGCTGCTCTGTTGAGCAGGGGATGGAGGAGAGGAAGGGCTATAGCTTGAGGGAGATTTGCCATCACAGGGAGGGTTTCATTAGTTTGTTATTTTTTAAGATGGTAGACATTATCTAGCATGTGTGCATGCTGATGGGAATGATGCAGGGGAGAACAGGGAACGGAAGATGTAGAGGGGATTCAGAACTGGGATCGTTCCCGGAGGAGATTACAGAGACCAGGGTGCACTGTACAGACAGACAGACTGACATTGGAGGATGGTTTATCCTTCGTAACAGGAAGGAAGGCAAAGTATATGGGTACACAAATAAGTGGCGGATGAGGTAGGAGTATGTGGAGGTTCCCCTCCCCTGTCTTTTTTTACTAATTATGAGGAAACAATCAGGCGAATCCAAATTGCGAGAATTTATACAAGACAGCTGACCTGAGTGCCTCAAAATGTCAATGTCAGGAAATAAGTGAGGGAACTGTTCTAAATTAAAGGAGTTTAAAAGTAATTAGGTACTAAATCAAAAAACCTATACAGGATATAATTAGGGCAATTAGGAACTTTGAACATGGATTATATATCAGATGCTACCATCTCAATATAAAATACTTGTGAGTAGTAATAGCATTGTGGTTATATGAGAGCATATCTTCTTAGGAAACACATGCTGAAGTATTGAGTGAATGTGACAGCTGCAGCTTACATTCACGTGGTTCAGCAGCATGTGCATATGCACGTAGAGAGAAAGGAAGGCACACGGGGTCTGTCCAGAAAAAGTCCAGCCATTGTTACTATAACGAGAACAGTTTGCGTGACATCGGTGTAGCCTGGCAGCCAAGGAGAGTGGACTGGAACGCACATGTGTGAACAATGACGACCTCACTGTACTAGTCAGTAGGGGCAGTAGACCCCATTGAGTGAGCATGTGTCCTGTGTGACCGCCACATTCAAAATGACTGCACAAGTAGAGCAACAAATTGGCATCAAATTTTGTGTTAAACTCGAACATTCCTCCACAGAAACTGGATGATTTAGAAGGCGACAGCTATAGGCGATTGGTGATTGGCAGCTTCATCACCACAATGTGCCCACTCATGCATCATATCTCATGCAGTTTTTTGGCAAAACATCAGATCACCTAGGTGACTCAGTCCCTTTACAGACCGCATTGGTGCCCTGCAACTGCTGGCTTTTCCCAAAACTAAAATTACCTTCGAAAGGAAAGAGATTTCCTACCATCAGTAAGATTCAGGAAAATATGATGGGGCAGCTATTGGCAATTGGGAGAACTTAGTGAGGTCCCAAGGTGCCTACTTTGAAGAGGACTGAGGCTTCATTGTCCTTCGTACAGTGTTTTTTGTATCTTCTTTGATAAATGTCTCTATTTTTATATTACGTGACTGGATACCTTCTGGACAGACCTCGTGTACATAGGCATATGTGTGTGTAGACAAAGGAAGAGAAGTGATAAGTGTGCATGTACGTATCTGTATGAAAAATGTTAAGAACTAGTCAGTCTAGGTAAAAGGTGTTTATTTTCTGTAGGTTAAAATTTTTTTCAAGCAAAAAGTTAGTGGAAATGATGGATTTTTGGCTAACATTTCTTTTCAAAGGTTGCAACTAAGTAGTTAAAAACCACAATCAACTCTACTTTCTCCTTTGCTCCCCAGTTTTACAAGTGTAAATGTATGGTTCTTCTCAGAGTCTCAGATATGTTTCGCATTGTAAGCACAGAGAACATGCCTTCCATTTCCCCAGAGTTGTGAAAATTTATAATGAAACATGCCAAACAAAAACAAACTAAGTGAATAAAATTAAACCTTAGAGTTTATGTTTTAATTATTAAAGAGTCCTTTAAAATCTAAATTCTAACAGTGCAAGGTTTGGGAAATAAATTTTAGTACATCTGTATCTTTATATAACCATTTAAAATTATTTTGTAGGAGAATACTTAATTTTAGGGGGAAATGTCAGCTTTGTTTTCATAGGGAAATAAAGCAAATTTTAAAAGATTATATACGCTGTACAATTTTTTTAATGTATACAAAAAAGATAATGTGAATTAAGGTGACCTCTGTTTTCTTTTTTGTTCTTAACCTTTCTACAGTGAATATGTATTTTTTTTATAATCAGAAAATAATTTAGGTAAGTATTTCAAAAATAGGCCGAGTATTAACTTGTAAATATTAATGAGTAAAATGGAACTCTTGGTTGTTCTCAGGCTGGCTACCTAAAATAGAATGCAATACACACTTTTCGTGTGCAGCGTATTTCTTTAGAATGTTCTCTAGTGCAGAGGGCTTTTTCCAGAGGGATCTTGAGTTACTGAAGCCAGTTTTAATGGTTAAGCATCTCATTGGTGTTTTTTTGCAGCAGCTCCAACATAATGAAGTCTGGTGAGGATTGTAGAAAATAGAGAACCTCTTCCCATTCATTGTCATCTCTTTTAAGATACTGGACAATCTAGTTTGTATTGTACACATTTGGGGACTCTGAGGAGAGTGTAACAATTCTGAATACAGGTAAACGGGTAATTTTCTTCTTTTGTCCTTTGCAGATCTGGCAGCAGTAGTGTAAGAAAAGGAGAGGCACACCCCAAATGGAAGCCCAAAGCCAAGGTGCCCTTACAGACTCTACACATGACCTCTGAGAATCAAGAGAAAGTGAAAGCTCTTCTCCGAGACCTGCAAGAACAAGATGCAGATGCTGGATCTGAGTAAATTATTTTATTTGAGTAAATTATTTTATTAAGGAAGATGTATTGGCATCTTCACATACAGTGAAGATCCTGGGTGTTCTTTGAATACGGTGTCAGCACTCGTCCGGTTGTGGCCATATAGCTCGTTGAAAGTGAGCCATGTAGCTAGTTGAAAGTGAGCCATGTAGCTAGTTGAAAGTGAGCCATATAGCTGGTTGAAAGTGAGCCATATAACTAGTTGAAAGTGAGCCATATAGCTGGTTGAAAGTGAGCCATATAACTAGTTGAAAGTGAGCCATATAGCTAGTTGAAAGTGAGCCATGTAGTTAGTTGAAAGTGAGCCATGTAGCTAGTTGAACGTGAGCCATGTAGCTAGTTGAACGTGAGCCATGTAGCTAGTTGAATGTGAGCCATGTAGCTAGTTGAAAGTGAGCCATATAGCTAGTTGAAAATGAGCTAAGAGAAATGCAAGAAGAATTATTCAGCAACAGTTTTAAAGTGAGTTCGTTTTACAGTATCTGTGAGCAGTAGTACAGATAGCCTTTTCATCTTTATTATTTTTTCCTAGGACAGCAATTTTTAACCTTTTTCATCTCGGAGCACATATAAACTAATTGCTAAAATTCTATGACACACCAAAAAATATGTTTTTTGCTGATCTGATAGAAAATAGAGGTATAATTTTGATTCACACCAGACAGCTATTGTTGTGTTGGCTGTTGTCATTTTTTGTATTTGACAATTTAAGGGAAAAGAGATCAGTGCCCCTGACTAAGTCAGGCACTGCAGGTTTTAAAAATTCTTGCAGCACACCACTTGAAAATCTCTGTTCTAGGACAATGCTAATAGGGATTCAGTAATTGCTTTATTGATATCCTTCTAAATAAAACCTCGTAGTGAACAAGTAGAAGTATTGTTCTAGGAGCAAATATTGAGTTGATCCGATGAAGCCTTAAGACTACCCTACTTGTGACCATCTGCGTATCAACTTTTACTCTTTAGGTTATTTTGCTTTGTGATTTTGGTTAGGGGGGTTAATTCTTTCCACTCGCCAGAATTAATGAGTGTCAGTCATGAGCAGCTCAATTTCCATCCTATCTACAAATCTCTTACCTGTCTTAGATTTTGGAAAGGTGGTTATACAACAAAGCAAAAAATTAGGGCTGTTTTTTATGAATAAGAAGAGAAAGAAAGGATGGCCAAGACTTTATAGTTAAGCATACAGGCTCTGGGGTGAGACTGTCTCAGTTAAAATCTCTAGTTTCTCTTTACTGTGTAACCTTTGGCAATTACTAATCTTCTAAATTTTAGTTGATCATCTGAAAAATGGAGATTCCAGTAGTATCTGGTTGGGTTATTGAGAAAATTTTAAAAGAGGTAATACATACAAAATACTTAACATAATACTTGGCATGCAGTAAATTACCTGATAAATGTTAATTGCTGAAATATAAATAAGTGAATAAGATTAAACCAGTTACTGAATAGTGGTCAGAATCCTATGTATTCTAGCTTTTTAAATTAAATTCTTAGATTCTTGCTAAGTTTATTTCTTTGAAGTAGGTAGAAATTAATATATAATGCATGAAAATGTTATTTTTTCCAGAAGAAGCATTTCTGCGGAGGAGGAAGAGGATGAGCCTGATTGCGATGAGGCACAGTACTGGTTAGCTGGACGAGAAGCTTCCCTCATTCCTGACTCCGATCCTTCAGAATATGCCAGCTCGGGCCTAGCGGAGCCTCATAATCCAGAATTTACAGTCTCGACATTTGCGGTGCAAAAACTTTCCAGGTGATTAGTCTCAACATTTATAGAATGTGGGGGAGAATTTGAGGAAATGGAAAGCATATTGTAAACCCAGCTCTCTCTATCCCCCTTGGAGTACTTTCCTGTTGTATGGGTTCCAGAAGCGCCTGATATGCCTAATAGTCCCTCTTTTAGGTTAGGGAAAGTAAGGAGGAATTAGTATTATCAGAGACTCTTTTTCAAAATACAACCCTGCCTAGATATAGTTGTAACTTCACATAAGTGTATTTAAATGAATTTCACTTCTGTTATTTGACGTTACTCCTTTTTCATCACATTTCACACTTGGCAGGTATGGTTTCAACACCGAACGCTGTCAAGCAGCCCTGAGGGTTTGTGGTGGAGATGTGGGGGCATCCCTAGAATATCTGCTCACCCAGTGTTTTTCTGAGACATTTGGAGAGAGGATGAAGATCTCTGAGGCAGTTGCCCACATAAGCATGAGAGAGTGTGTGGAACAGCGACAGGAAGAAGCATTTGCTCTCAAGTCAATCTGTGGAGAAAAATTCATAGAAAGAATTCAGAACAGAGTCTGGACCATTGGATTGGAACTAGAGTATTTGACAAGTAAATTCTGCAAATCCAAGCAAAAGGAAAGTACCAAAAATATACAGGAGACTTCAGTTGAAATCTGTAAATTTTACCTCAAAGGAAATTGTAAATTTGGGTCAAAATGCAAATTCAAACATGAAGTGCCCCCCAATCAAATTGTTGGAAGAATAGAGAGAAGTGTAGATGATTCTCATCTTAATGCTGATGAAGATGCATCTTTTTTATATGAACTTGAAATTCGATTTTCTAAAGACCACAAATACCCCTATGAAGCTCCCCTCGTGGCATTTTATTCCACCAATGAGAATCTACCTCTGGCTTGTCGTTTACATATTTCTGAGTTCCTTTATAGCAAGGCCTTGTCATCTGCAGAAACTTCAGAACCTGTTGTATATTCTTTGATTACCCTTTTAGAGGAAGAATCAGAAATAGTCAATTTACTAACAAATGCTCATCACAAGTACAGTGTCCCTCCAGGGAACTTTTTGCCAGTATCCTCTGGAACCAGAATAAATAATCCTGTCTGTCGTAAACCAGTGATTCCAAGTAATTCTTTTGTTTCAAGTCAAACTCCAGAAGGTATGTAAGGCATTGATCACATGGAGGGCGTTTTGGGATTGGGATGGGGGCATTCAGAATGATGCGTTAATGAAGTCAGAGGTTCTGAGGGCAGGTCTAGGCTGTCACGGTGACCTTAGGGAAGTCCGTGGGCAAAAAGGAATAAGAACCTCTGAACTGTGGCCTGACTTTAATTGTGCGGTGCAGTTTTGTCACTGCGATGGGGCTCCCTGAGTTGAAAAGTTTGAAGTGATGTATCAGTTTAGCAGTTGAGTGTTAGAAGAAACTTACAGCATTTTCCCAGAAAATCTGTTTTATCTATTTCACTTGATTTTACTTGTTTATTTCTGACACTTTATATGGGATTACTTTCAAATTAGTTTCTAGAGATACTTTTCTTTCTATACCACTATTCATACCTTCCTGCTTTTAGTACACTGGACTCCCAAAACTCATTGGAGTAGAGCTATCTTTATGAATCCCTAAATTCTCAAACAAATGCTTGTGCCGGCTTCTGGCTTTATTCACATCCAGGTTTGCTGGGCAATTCTTAACACCACAAGTAAATCCCCTTTAGTTCACCAAAGGATTCTCTCTTTTTTGTTGCTATCTTTCTTTCAGAGAATTGAGTTTTCATTGTTTCACAAGAGTTCCTAGGGTACCATATTTTGCCATGTATAATGCGCACCCATGTTTTTGGCCCAAACTTTCAGGGAAAAAAATCTTTTATTTTAATAATTTGATTTAATTTTTAATTTATTTATATTTAGAAACAAAACCAATTATCACATTCCAGGGTATTATTTTGCATACGGATATCATTATTACTTTCTAGAGTTAAACTTTTAATGTGTAAGCATATAAAAGAATTAAAAACATTTATATAGATATGGAATTAGTACTACCCATGTATAATGCATGTCCTTATTTTTCCCTCAAAAATTTGGGCAAAATGCTCATACACAGCAAAATACAGTAAATGTGAATACATAGAGAACAGTAAAGTGGCACTGAGACAGGGTGCTGACTGGTGTCTGGGTTCACGCACTTGCCACTTGACTAGCCCTGGGCTTCACATGGATTCCTTGAGAAATGACATTGTGGGTTGTGAACTTTACAGAAAATGGCAGCTTTATTGAGATGCAATTTACATACCATAAAATTCACCTTTAAAATAAGTATACAGTTAAATGGTTTTTAGTATATTCACAGAGTTGAGCAATTATAACCACTGTCTAATTCCACAACATTTTCATCACCCCATAAAGAAACCCTGTATCTGTTAGCAGTCACTCTTTATTTCTCTTTCTCCCAACTCCTGATGGCCACAGACCTCTGTTCTGTCTCTATGGATTTGCCTATTCTGGGCACTTCGTAGAAATAGATTCATACAATAGGTGGCTTTTTGTGATTGGCTTCTTTCATTTAATGTTTTCAAGTTCATTCATGTTGTAGCATGTATCAGGACTCCATTCCTTTTTACTGTTGAATGATAGTTTGTTATATGAACATACCACATTTTGTTTATTGATTCATTATTTGATAGGTTGCTTTGTGTCATGGCATTTTAGGTACATTTGCAAGTAGTCAAAAATTGCAGTTAATTCCTGAATGTAAAGAGGCTACTGGATTAACAAGGCATGCCATGATTTTCTCTTCTTTGTTTTTAATTTAATTTAGTTTTTAACAATAGCCACATATGCTTGATAAAAATTTGATTGAAGATGCATTTTAAGTTCTTTAGCAGAAGTAGTAGTATTGAAATGAATGAACCTGCTTTATTCAAGCTTTAACTGTTTCTCTATCTTATGATTTTGTTGTTACTTTGTTAGATAGTGACTTTCCCCCTTTGATAAAGAAAGGGCTCCGTATCGAAAATGTTTCCTTTTATCCCCTTCAAGTTGAAAAAGAATCAGAGCCTGAGGAGGAGACAGATGAGGATGAAGGTCCTGCACCAGTTGTAGTGGAGAATGAAAGCTATGTGAACCTTAAGAAAAAGATTTCCAAAAGATATGACTGGCAGGCAAAATCAGTACATGCTGAAAATGCTAAAATCTGCAAGCAGTTCCGAATAAAACAGGTAGGGTATTCTGAGAGTATGGCCAGCATTGCCTCCCTGATGTTATGGATAGAGGGATGGGGAATTGGGAAGCTTTGGCTACCCTCCCCAGTATACTTTTGGTTCTCTTTTACCAAGTGGTCAAAATTTCTGCATGCCACAGCAAACTTGGGCACATGTTCTAGGTAGTTTTGGAAAATCCAATGACTGCTGACAATGGAATACACACATGTATACCAAGTATTCTCAGAATCTTGTGGCTTTGGTAGGATGACAGACAGTCTGGTAAGTGGAAAGAAAATTAATACCGCAGCTTACGTTAGAGAAGTCTCTGGGAAAAAGGAAAAGGGTAAGGAGGGATTTTTACCCATTCGAAAGGCCCACAGAATAAGTAACTTGCACTGGGTCACATAGCCAGTAAGTTGCAACATAGACATTTAAGCTCATTCTCTCTGTTTCCAAGGCCCTTGTTATTTGTACCCCATTTACAGGAAGATTATTTTAAAAGAACCTGAAATGAACTATGAAGGCAGAGTTGGATGCAGGACAAATGGGAGTGGCTTAACCAATCTAGGGATTGGATGAGAGATGCTACTTAAGGGCCCTTCCAGTTCTAAAGTTCTGTGATTCTGATACAGTCTAAAACTATCTCATATATAGTACAGTACCTGTAGAATGTCAAAATGAGTAGAAAATCACACCATAAGTAATAAGATGGTACAAACAAAAAATCGCGTGTTCATTTTGTTCAGGTGTGTAGAGGTGACAAATTGGTGTGATAAAATTCTGTGCAGAAAATGATGTTGGTATAAATTTCTTACATTTTTCAAAAATACATCCACACTTTTGATGTATAGTACTATGTAGCATTGCATTAGATGTCAGGCTGAGTTGCACAGATGTGATGTTTGGCCAAAAAGAACCCTTTAATGAGTAGTCTTAGTATTACCGATTTGGGTAAAAATCTGATACTGTGTAGAAATGTGCTGTCCAATATAGTAGCTTCTAATCGTGTGTGGCTATTTCAATTGAAATTAATTAAAATTAAATAAAATATTCATTTCCTCAGTAGTACTGGCCACAGTAAATAAATAAAGTGTTAGTAGCCATGTGTAGCCAGCACAAACATAGAACATTTCCATCAACACAAAAAGTTGCATTCAACAGTGCTGGTGTAAAAGCTCTTGCTAGAAAGAGCAAGATAAGTACTAGGCAGGAGGGGTTTATTTCTCTCATAAGGTCTTTCAGTTTATTCTGATTAGGAAAACCACATGGATTCCTCAGCTGATTCTGGCTGATCCTCTGAGCAGCCTTCTGACTGAAGTCATCAGTATCCAACCCGCACAAATCTGTGATTTCTTCCCCTGAATAAATTGCTAAAGAGGAGAGGGTGGGCCTAACGATGGGTTTTTACATTCCTTCGGGAAAGGCCATTCAAAGTAACCCAACTGATACCTTTTATTTTACTAGACTTCCAGACAGTTCCAGTCAATTCTGCAAGAAAGACAATCACTCCCTGCTTGGGAAGAAAGAGAAACCATTCTTAAATTGTTGAGCAAGCACCAAGTACTTGTTATAAGTGGTATGACTGGGTAAGAATGCAGTTTATTTGTAATGCAGCGTTCATCTGTAAATATGGTATGTACCCTGGTTGCTATAGCCAGTTCTACTTTCGAAGAGCCAGTAGTTGGTGTTATTTGCACTGCTTCCTGTGAAATACTAAATAATATTTCACAAGAACTAACACCGCAGCATCTATAGCCAATGGAGCCAAATTACAAAAAGCAAACTCGGAAATACATCTAGGAATTTATAGACATTGTACGCCTCTGCCTTGAGGTAATTTTAAGACAAAAAGTTTTAACAAGGCCCATTTTAAAATGTAAAGGATAGTTTCAGAACATTTAGCTTGAAAACTTTTTATCTTCCAAATAAAAAGAACAACTTAGGGCACGTTATTTTTCCATTTCACACTCTCTATATGTTATTGGAACCTATTTAGCAGGGGACAAGTTACAGGCATAATTTTGTTATCTATTCAAGTATTTCAATTTAATAATTCCATTTGTACCCAGACTAACTTATATGCGGTATTCACTTTGTATCTTGCAGTTTCTTACCTTATTAACTTCAGTTTACCTATAGCCAAGTCAATACACATCAAAGGAAAAAAATATAGAGTATTTTAAAAATCTTAAGACAATACTCTTGTTTCTTTAGGAGCTGTATGTTCACAACCCTAGAGGCATTTATGGACCTTAATCTAATTTCTATTCAATAGTCCCAGTTTTATAATGATTGTAAACTATTTTTTGATCATCCTGGTAATGAGTGCAAATTCCTAGAAGTTATAAGCTTTAGGTAGTAAGTCAGTAGGTAGGTTTAGAAGTAGATGAAGCTAAACAACTTTTATTCTAATTAACTTTCTGTCATTCCTCATTGCATATGATTTCTTCTTAGTTAACTAGCACTTGCAAACTCTCATTTTAGGACTTATTTGTTTTGGCATACAGATGTGGGAAAACCACACAGATTCCACAGTTTATACTAGACGATTCTCTGAACGGACCACCAGAGAAAGTGGCCAACATCATCTGTACCCAGCCCCGGCGAATCTCCGCAATCTCTGTGGCTGAACGTGTGGCTAAAGAGCGAGCAGAAAGAGTGGGCCTGACTGTGGGGTATCAGATCCGGTTGGAGAGTGTCAAGGTGTGTATGCTCTGCTTATTTCCTGATAACAGAAATTTAGTTTTCAAGTATAAAGAAATAGTTCGTGGTGTCTGGAGAGTCATGGGAAATTTGGAATGTACTCAGAAGTCCTTTCAGAAATATTTTGGTATAAGAACTCTTACTTGGATGTAATTTCTTCTATGAAGACATTTAATTCTTTATTGACACAAGTGGTCTAGTACATGCTGTTTTGCTCTTAAACCTGGGAATTAATCTGTTTAACTGAATAAGAAATGGACAAATTCAGAATTGATTTTGCCACTCACTCTTGTCTTCATGTTTTATAATACTTTCTGAATGCTTTTTATGAGTCTTAACCTTAAGATTTTGATATGAAATAGAAAAGCCTTTATTGTAGTCACCAGCAAGAAACTGCACTTAGGATTGTTCAATATTAAATGGAACTGCTGCTGTTTTGAGTATTCTTTATCCCTATCTACTCAAAATGGCTTTGCCAGGAAGTGTTTCCTTTTTTCGAAATTTCATGAATGCTTTTTATGTTCTTCTACATGGAAGTCCTCAACCACCAGACTGTTATACTGCACTACAGGAGTGCTGCTGAGAAGGCTGGAAGGAGATACAGCTCTCCAAGGAGTCACCCACATCATTGTTGATGAAGTTCATGAGAGGACAGAAGAAAGGTAAAACCGCCCGGACCGGTGTGGTTCGGTTGGTTGGGCATTGTCCCACACAGTCAGAGGTCACCAGTTTGATTCCAGGTTGAGGAGAGGATGAGAGGCAATCTCTCACATCGATTTTTCTCCCTCCCTTCCACTTCTCTCCAAAAGTAAATAAATAAAATATTTAAAAATAAATAATATAGCCCTGAGGCTGGTGTGGCCCAGTGGATTGAGCGCCAGCCTGTGAACCAAAAGGTCACCGGTTTGATTCCCAGTCGGGGCACATACCTGGATTGCGGTCCAGGTTGCTGGTTGCGGGAGTATAAGAGGCAACCAATCTGTGTTTCTCTTGCGTATCAATGTTTCTCTCCTTCTCTTTTTTCCTTCCTTCCCCTCTCTCTAAAAATAAATAAATAAATTTTAAAAAATAAATATATTAAAATTTTTAAAGTTTTAGAAAGAAAGGTAAAACAAAGATTTTCCAAATGAATACCCACAAACATCAAATGAAGACATGGCAGAGAAAATTTTATTCTGCTTCCAGTTCAGTTTCTTAGAGTTAGTACAGGGTAACTTGCCAAGAGAAGGCCTAAGTTATAAAGAGGAATTGCTTTTCTGGTCTCCAGAGTCTGTAATACTAAAAATGCTAGAAGAACCCATGTTCATCACTAAAAGTCATCTTGTTACATGAACATCATGTAATAAGAGGTAACACCCTCCTGGTGTCATGCGGAGCTGGGCACCGTACTTAACAGGAACAGCAGGTGTGATGCACGCTGTAGATGATGGGTTGGTCAGTGTGGACTTCATTCGGTCATTCATGCAACCCTGACATCCATTCATATGTTTGTGGAGCCTGTATTAAATGCCAAGTGATCTGTTAAATTGCTGGGGAATACAATTCACTATTGTATAATAGTGAACAAGAGTATATTGTTCTTCTTTATCTCATGGTTTGGTAGGAAAAACAAATGAACAACTAAACAAACAAATAAATAATTACAAGTCGGAATAAGTACTATGGAGGAATAAATGGGATGTTGTGTTTCGGGGACAGGCCCAGAAGATAGCCAGGGATCATATGTCTGAAAAGATAACATTTAAATTAAACTTGAAGTACAAGGAGTCCTATGTGACATTTAAATTAAACTTGAAGTACAAGGAGTCCTATGTGACGGATGGGGGCAAGGCCACTATTTGTGAGGATGGCAGTGGGAGGGGCTTCACTGGGAGTCCAAAAACTGGTGGGTACCAATGCTGCTAGTATGTGGGAAATGACAGGAGAAGTGGCAGGTGGGAAAAGCAGGAGGCAGATATTCCAGGGCTTTATACATCATGGATGATAAAGCATTTGGACTTTATTTAAATGGAATTAGAAAACATGAAAGGGTTGAGGTATTAAAATTCTCAATATTTTAAAAGGAAGGGCCAGATAAATAAATGGTATTTATTGTAGTTTGTCATGTGGATCATACTCTAGAGCAGTAAAAAAAACTAATGGGAACCTGGGCTGGTGAGGCTCGGTTGGTCGGAGCATCATCCTGTAAACCTAAGGGTTGAGGGTTCAATTCCTGGTCAGGGCATATGCCCAAGTTGTGGGTTCCATTCCTGCTTGGGGTGCATGGGAGAGGCAACTGATTAGTGTTTCTCTCTCACATCAGTGTTTCCCTCTCTTTTCTCGCTGCCTTGCCCTCTCTCTAAAATAAAACATTTTTCTAAAAAAGAAAAACTTCCTAGAATAAGACAATAATAAATTTTAAATGATTATAAACAAAATGCTGAGAATCTTTGAGGGGCAAATAATGTTATAGAGACTCCAGAAAATGGTGTTTGGGAGAAATGGTAAGTAGGGTCATTTTGCAGCTAAATGTTTAAATGAAGATTTGAAAGATGAATTTTTTTAAGAGAATCATTAAACAACTTGGAAAAGGAAATGAAAACATTCAACCAGCCTAATAATATTTAAATAACTATTTTATAAAAATAAAATTTCAGGGCAAATTATATCCAGTTTGATTTTGAATATAATGAATAGCTATGTGTTTCATAACATTTATTCTCCCACAACCTCAGAGAAACGAGCGTAGATAGTGCTGATTTTGATTCCTGCCTATAATACTGTTCTCAAAAGATTTTTATAAAACCTAATGATATATCAACAGTTAAAATTTAAAATATATTTACATCTGAAGAGAAATTACGTACCAGAGACAGAAGCGTTTAATACAGGCTCCATAAAAATAGGCATGAACATCAAGACAATGAATGACCAAATGAAGCCCAAAGCAGCCAGTCCATCAGCTACAGCATGGGTTACACCTGTTATTCCCGTTAAGCACAGTGCCCAGCTCAGCGTGATGCCAGGAGGTGTTAAGTATCTCTAATTAGGTGGTGTCCATCTAACAGATGACTCTTAGCGATGAACATGTGCTGTCTTAGTGTTTTTAGTATTACAGAGCCTGGGTAAGGAGTGTACAAATTACAAGAGAAAGTAGAGGAATATTTGCTAGCTCAGATTGAAAAAAAACAGAAACTAGTGATCTAGGAACCAAGATCAGTAAAAACACAGCCAAGATTAAAGGTTGAATATAGGGCTCTGGTCAGGTAGCTCAGTTGGTTAGAGCATTGCCCCAATATGCCAAGGTTCGATCCTTGGTCAGAGTACATACAAGATTCAACGAATGAATGCATAAATAAGTCGAACAACAGATTAATGAGTTTCTCAGTCTTTCCCTCTTCCTCTCTAAAATCAATTTTTAAAAAATAGCCCTAACCAACGGGTAGCCCAGTTGGTTAGATAGAGCGTCATCCCAATGCCCCAAGGTTGCAGTTTCGATCCCTGGTCAGGGCACGTACAAGAATCAGCCAGTGGATGCATAAATGAGTGGAGCAACAAATTGATGGGTTTTTCTCTCTCTCCCCCTTCCTCTCTCTCTAATCAATATTTTTTTTAAAGTAAATAAACAGAGGTTGAATATAGAAAAAGATTACAGTTGTATTAGTTTAAAATTTTAATACATTTCCTGATCATAGAGATAACATGATTATTCTAAAACACTTAGAAAATGTTAAAGAAATGTCAAGAAAAAGTAATTTTCCCTGTAAAATTACTAATTACATGTTACAATTTTGGTCTGTTTTCTTACAGCAGTGTATTGGGAGTTGGGCGAGCGATGAGATAAAGAGAGATGTATCTCCACAAAGACAGCTGGGATTATATAGTTTTCTGTGACACTTTTGATCTAATAGCATGAACTGTATTTGAAAATTATTATTAATAATTGCATAAAGAAATTCTGAAGTATGGATGTACCATAAATTGCTTAAACCTTTGCCTGTTAGGTTATTTTTCTTTTACCTAAAAAAGAAACAAAAATAATTACAAATGTAACTAAATTAGCTCATTTAATTAAGGAGAACTAAGGAGTACAATACCCTCTCATTAAAAATTCAAACAATACAGATAAGGTGAAAGTCCCCCTTAACACTTCCAAACCATTCCCAGTCCTGTCCCCAGAGATAATTACTGTAATTAGATTGATGATATGCCCTTCTATGCAAGGATATTTTTTTACTTTGTTAGAAATAGTTTCTTTCCTGGCCTTTTTTCTTATACAAATGATGTATTCATTTAGTAAGTCAACAAATATTTAAATAGGACCTACTGTGTCCCAGGCGTTATTCTAGATACAGGTGAACTCAATAACTAAACTCCTTGTCCTTATACGTCTTATATTCTAGTAGGGGCACCCAACAATAAACAAGATAAATCAGTAAAATACATAGGTAAGTGCTGAGAAGAGTAAAGGTGATATGAAATGCAAGGGAGGGGAGCATTTGAAAATTTAAATAGGCTGGGGAAGGCCTGGTTGAAAAGGAAGGTATCTTTTGAGTAAAGACTTGAGGGAGATGAAGGCGCTACCTCTGTGACTTCCAGGCAGATAATAACATGTGCAAAGGACCTGAGGTCCGTGCCTCAAGGACAGCCAGCAAGTAGGACAGTATGGCTGGAGCGAAGTAAATTAGACGGAGAGCAGCAGGAAATAAGGGATGGGGGGTCCAGATCATGTCGCATAGTGCCTTGTTAGTGAGGACAGCAGTAAGAAGTCACAGAAGGTAGCACAGATTCATCTGAACAGAATTATTGATCTACTGAAAATAGATCTCAGGGGACAAGGGCTGAAGCAGGGAGACCAGTTGAGAATTGCTGTTTTACAGTACCTATTATTCTCCAACTTAGGTTTTATTCACTAACATTGTCATGTCAGAATCTAGAACGCTACCTTATTCCTTTTATTTTCACGTTATTCCACAGAATGGGTAATATTGTTATAATTAACCATTTCTTGGTGAACATTTAGGTAGTTTCCACTACAAATAGTGCCATAATAGAAATCTTTGTGTATGCCTCTTTATGTACATAATAGATATTAAGAAATAGAATTAACCAATGCAGTGAAATAATCCTGTTGGTATTTTGATTGCTACTACACTCTCTCTTTTTTTAAAAGATTTTATTTATTTATTTTTAGAGAGAGGGGAAGGGAGGGAGAAAGAGAGGCAGAGAAACATTGATCAGTTGCCTCTCACGCGCCCCCATCTGGGGACCTGGTCCAGGCATGTGTCTTGGCTGGGAATCAAGCTGGTGACCTTCCGGTTCGCAGGCCGATGCTCAATCTACATAGCCACACCAGCCAGGCCTGACATCTTTTTAATATTTAGTCCTCACAGCTAGGAACATGACACATCTCTCTATGAATGTTATAATTGTTGTGACATAGGTCTTACACATTCCTTGCTCAAAATATATCAATTTCATTGAACTTGTTAGATCCTCAGGTGTTTCTTTTATTTCCTCTAGTGACTTCTTGCTGCTAGTTTTGAAGGACATTGTGATGCAGAGACCAACTCTCCAAGTTATTCTGATGAGTGCAACTTTAAATGCTGAGCTCTTTTCAGAATATTTCAATTCCTGCCCAGTCATTACTATACCAGGTGATTAAAATGCATCATTAAATATGTATTGTTCTAATAAGCAAATGAAATTATTTTGTTAAATTGAAATATAAATTGATAGGTAGTAGTTCTTCTCTCCAGAGAAGTGATTAGTTGGTAACAAATAAAATTATAACCATACAATGAAATTAATAAAGAGGCAACATTATGTCCATTTGGGAGATTTTCATTTTGTATGTGTTGCTTTGAAAAGTCTAGGTTATTAGGGTTTCTAGCATTCCATTATGTTTAACCTAAAAATTGAGGGGATAGTGGTAATCTGTCATGAAGAAGTAAGTTGTATCTGTGTAGCACACATTAGTTCATTGCTGGATTCAGCTAAATTTCTGGATATTGGTCCATTCTGAAAGGGTGAAGTTGGGTAGCCTGTGTCTTCTTTTGGTGCTTTTGCAGTCTCGCTTTGGGATTAAGTTATCGCCCTGGGCTCTGGTTTATCCTTCTGCAATTGATTGCCAAGGCTCAATTCGGAAGCACTAACGGATGAATAGAACAGTCATGTTTGTTCTAGGTATAGAGAATATTGACAATAGATTTGAAGGACAAATTACATTCCTGATCTGGAGTACACTTGTTGCATATTTAAAGGGTTCACTGTGGGGGAAGTGGGGAGGATGGATAAAGCATAACAATTTTTTTTTAAGGTAAAAAGTTTTATTAGCAAATGATCATCTTTTCACTTACACAGTTTTTTCTTCACTAACCGAAATCTGTGCCTTATCATTTCTATCATTAAAAACTTTTTTTAATTTTATAATTTTAAGACCACAAAAAAAATACTACCTTATTATGCCAAGCTTTGTTTTAAGAGAATTTTGCATATATAAACTATTTTAAGATAATTGACAGGTATTCTGAGGCTTTTTTTTTTTTCTCTATTTTGTTTTTCCAGGTCGTACATTTCCTGTTGATCAGTTTTTTCTGGAAGATGCAATTGCTGTGACAAGGTAAGGAAGACATTAAAATTAAGGTTTGGTGAAAGTCTTTGAAAATAGAATTATTATTTTACCTCAGAGTGCCAGGGTACTAACAAATGTGTTAGTTTTTCTTCTGATGTTTCCATTTGAGGATTTCATATTGCCCTTGCAGCAAATGTTTGTTGTACAGATTCCCTGCGGCGTGCAGGCCGTGCTGTGTGTTAGGAGCACTGCTCCTGGGACCCCAGTGCAGAGTGCGGACTTCGGGTGATCCTGAGTGTCAGGGCAGGGTCATCAGTGGTAATAAATGGCATTCTGGGGGGAGGATGGTGCTGTCAGCGGGGGAGGCTGTGCATGTGTGGGGGAGACGGTGGCATACGGGAGATCTCTGTTCCTTCCGCTCAGTGTTGCTGTGAACCTAAACCTGCTCAAAAAATAAGGTCAACTTGAACAAACGCAGAAGGACCAAGTGTATGGAGAATTGGGTTCTTGAAAAAAAGTACTGATTCTGTAGACAGACTGCCAATATTTAAATTCCCTCTGCTTACTAAGGTACTATTGGTACCTTATTCTCTCTGTGACTCAGTTCCATCATGTGTAAAATGGGTGTATTAACAATAGCTGCTTTCCCAGGGTTATTATGAGGATAACGAATTAATTAATACTTGGAGTTAATTTTTGCCAAGTGCTTTGACTGGTAGGTACATAGCAAGTGCTTTATAAATGTTAGCTATTATTATCTTCATCATTCTGCCCTCAAGAAGTTGCAGTATGGTTTGATGTTAAGGTGTCTATATAATTTTAGTCCTTTGTGGCAAGTAGTGATGTCTGTTGGGTACAGATTTTTCTCCTTTGAGAGCCCGCATCTCCCTGCTACTCTTTAACCAGGAAGAGTCCCCAGGGCTCTATCCTGGCATTGTGTCTCCTCACTGTTAAACTCTTCCTTAGCTCCCTTAGACTCGTGTGGTTGCCGCTGTCATCTCCGCCAGGGACTCCCCCATCAGCATCGTCATTCCTGAAGGCTGTGCTCCAGACTGAAAGCCCCCTGATGTCGGGCACCGTACACTTAGCTCAGAACTTTCCTCCTTCTCCCTGCTCCTTCCATTCCTTCTAAACCCCCCCGCCTTGATTCTGTATTTGTTTCATGCACCAAATCCAGAAACTGGCTCTCAGACGTTAGTGTGCGATACGTACTTAGAGAGCTTCCTGAAACTGTTGTTTTATGGGCCCTTTTCCACTTCTGTTGAATGTGACTGTGGGGAAGTCATCTGTCAGTAGTTTACCTGTCTTTATTCTCTGACTTTTTCAAACTTGCTGCCTCCAGAATTACCTTAAAGTAAAGCCAAAAGCACCCCAGTGTGTTCCCCACCAGAACCCTGGACTGGTGGGTTAGAAACGGCAACATTGTGCTGAATGAGCACATAAAACAGGTGAATATTTCCGTTCACCTGCAGACCCCCAGATGCACAGACACATCCCTCTGTCCACCTTCCTCAGGTACGTGTTACAGGATGGAAGCCCTTATGTGCGTTCCCTGAAACAGATGTCAAAGGAGAGGCTTAGAGCAAGGCGCAACAGGACTGCATTCGAAGAAGTGGAGGAAGACCTGAGGCTGTCCCTTCACCTCCAGGATCAGGACTCTGTGAAAGATGCAGTGCCGGACCAGCAGTTAGACTTCAAGCAGCTGCTGGCCCGCTATAAAGGTAGTATGCTTCCTGGCGGGTATTACGGTGGCGCCGAGATAACCACAGTTGACCGCTAACAACACGAGTTCGAACTAGGAGTCCACTTGTGTGCATATTTTTAAAAGTAAATACTATAAATGTATTTTCTCTTCCCTATGAGTTTCTGATTAATTTTTTTAATACACAGAGCATACAAAATATGTTACCAACTGTTATCAGCTTGGCTTCTTGTCAGCAATAGGCTATTAGTACTTAAGTTTCGATGGGGTCAAAAGTTGTAAGTGGATTTTTGACAGTGCCAGGGTGTCGGCACCCCTAACCCCTGTGTTGTTGTTCAAGGGCCAGCTGTAGATTTTTGCCCCACTGTGATCCTGGAGAAGAATATGTGGCTCTTACGCTTACATTGCCTTTAATTCATCAGAGCAACCTTAAACTTAGAGCAGTTCCAGTGTGTATCAGATTGTAATTGTTATTCTGTTTGTCAGTGGTTTTTTTCTGATTTTAAAGGAAATGTGTTTAGTATAGAAAATTGGGAGGTAGTAAAATTTAAAGTATATTCTTGAGTATTTTGGAGTTTTTTTAAATGTCTTTATTTTTATTATTGACACCATTACAGATGTCCCCATTCTGCCCGCTTTCACCCAGCCCCTACCTCCCCTCCCCTCCCCTCCGACCATCGCCACACTCTTGTCTGTGTCCCTGGGTCATGCATATATGTTGTTTGGCTAATTCCTTCCCCCCCTTTCATTTGGACCCCCTCTGCCCTCCCCTCTGATGGCTGTCAGTTTATAATTTTTTATTTTTATATGATTTCAAATTCAAAATTAAAGTTTGTAAGACTGTACTTGTACAATGAACTCATATATCCTTTACCCCAATTCACCAGTTGTTGTTATTTTGCTTCATTTGTTTTATCATTTGCTCTGTATATATTTTTCCTGAATCTTTTGAAGTATATTGCAGATATGATGCTGCATAATCCCTAATATTTCAGCGTGTGTTTCCTAAGAACAAGAACATCCTCCTACATAAGCACAGGACATAATCAAAATGAAGACATTTAACTGATACTGTTACTTAATTCATAGTCCATGTTCTAATTTTGCCAGTTACCTCAATAATGTCCTTTATTGCTATTTTTTCCTGGTTCAGGATCCAACCTAGGATTACATATTGTATTTAGTTGTCATGTGCCTTTAGTTTTTCTGATCTAGAATTTCCTAGCCTTTACTTTTATTTACGACCTTGACTTTTTTTTTTTTTTATGAGTTTGGGCCAGTTTTGTAAAATGTTTCTCCATTTGGTTTGTCTAATGTTTCCCTATTATTCACTTTAAGTGATGCATTTTGGGTCAGAAAACCACAGAAACAATGTTGAGTCCTCAGTACATCAGAAATATGTGATGTTGGTTTGTCCTATAATTGGCGATGTTAACTTTGATCACCTTTAAGGTGATATCAGCTAGGTTTTTCCCCTTTGTAGTTTTTATTTATTCCCTTTATAGTTAATAATCATTTGTGGAGAGACATTAGAAACTTTTTAAATATCCTATAATATCCTCAGATTATTACCCTCTAGTTTTAGCATTATTCGTGGCCCTTTCAAATAACATATTTCGAGGGCCCACCCCGTGCTGAGCATTTTTGTGTGCTGTGGTGTTGGGTGCTCCCTCCTCCCGTGCCAGACCCCACCCAGCCGTTCTTTGTTCCTGCGCAGTCTTCTGCGCTGCACCTGGAAGCTGGGCTGAACCCAGAGAAACCCCAGGGCTACTGCTTTCGCTTTCTTCCTGAAATCCTAGACCAGAGACCGGTCTCGGCTGCTCTTCCTGCCTTCGTTTCCCTGGGCTCCCACCCCAACCCCGTTACTGCTTCAGTAGGAGAAGGGACAAGTGAGGTTTCCTTTTTCTCCTCCCCCCAAGACTTCCCAGTTCCGCACGGGGAATGGTAGTCATCAAGGAATGATGGCAGTAGCCGTGGTTCTGCTGTTTAGAAAGATAGGAAGATATGATCTGGAGCCACATTTCTTGTCCTCTCTATACCTCAGTTTCCTTACCTATAAAATGGAGTTATTTGGGGGTTGAATGAGATAATACGAATCCACAGCCTAGTGCCCAGCTAGTAGGTGCACATTTGTGATTCTAATTAAAATGTGTTTGACTCAAAAGTTTGTGTTCTTTCTGTACATTATAACAGCTGACAATTCCCATTTCCTTATTCTATTAAATTATGGGATGGGGAAAATCCTTTCAGTTTTTCTTTTGAAATTAAGAGCTATGACTGGATCTAAGCAATGCCTTTCTACTTTCAAGCATAGAGGTAACCACAGCCCAGAAAGCACTTCCGAGAATTCCTTTCTAAGGAAGGAGGAGGATGGCAGATTTGGGTCAGAAAACCTAGCTTTGCTGCTAGCTTCCGTATGGTGCTGGGCTGCCGCTTAGCTTCTCTGAGCCTCCCTCCCCTGTCAGAGAGTCAGAGAGACAGACAGACTTGATCTCGTTGATCTCGGCGCCCTTGCACTTTTCAGAAACTTAGATAATGTCCCCAGTCTCAATTTTTAAAACTTTTTCTAGTTTAAAAACATAACAGTCCTTTAAAAATATATGATTGATTAGTGAAAACTGCCAAAGTATTAAAAAAATTAATTTATTATTTTATTTTATTTTACACTAAGTCTGTATAATGGCTTGTCTCATGGAGGAGAGAGTGCCGGAATACGCTAGACTCTGTCGCTGTAGCAAGCTCAAATTGTGTCAGACAGTTTTGATCATCTGCCACAGAGTGTTGCTTGCAATATTTTAAAAAAAAATTTTAAATGATTTTCACTTTTCTTCCTCTTTTTTCAGTTAGTTCATCTTTCTGCTTTTTGAAAAGTCTGGCTACGTGGAATCCTGACAAACAGAAATGATTCCTTCTCTGCCTCCCACACCCAACCACACCCTTATTTGCACAGCCTATTGCTTTCTCTTTGTGTTTGACAAATACAGGGTTTGCTCTGCCAGAAAAATTATTTAGAAACTTTTTTCCTTCTTCAAACTTTTCAACACTAATATAGGAGGCTTCCCTTTCTTGCTACCAGTTAGAGTTATTTTGTTCCTGTTAGGCTATTTTTAGGGTGATGGACCTAGGAGGACCCAAGAAGAAAGGGCAGCAGTCTCTGGGGAGTTTGTCTCCCCAAGAATATGCTATTCGTTTTTCAAAGACCTGACTGGGGCTTGTGGTACAACCCCAAGAACTGTCCATTTTACCAGGCCTTGGATACGTTAGGAGGAAATCGCAGACCCTTCACCTGAAAGTCTGTGAATGGACTTCAGAGATGTTGGTGAAGCCGTTGAAGTCACATGTATTTTTCTGGGAAGATTCGTAACTTTTATCATTTTCTCAAATGAACTGAAAGGTTAAGAATCACTGTTAATAAAGGTGCTGGTGGAAGTTGTGGTTTCTGTCCACTGATTTCCACAGGTTAATGTTTCCTGGACTTCAGTCTGACCTGACTTGTGCCTTGATTGAAGCTGGAAGGGGTTTCTAAAATGGGTTTGACTTTGAATTTTATTTCTAGGACTGAAATTGTCAACAAGTGTGTGATGGATAAAAGAGGGGAAGGAAGGAGGGGAGAGTGGCCTACTTGGGCCTTCCCAGCAGGGGTTAGGCGCCTGCTCTTTTGGGTCGCTGTTCAAGCAAAAGTGCTTTGAGTGAGCGTGCATGTTCTGAGAAACTGAAAGAAAAAATTCATTTAGTACATTAAATGTGAACATTTGTGTTACTAAATCATATGAAGACACTCACCCAGTTCACAGGCGTATTGTCTTTAATAAGGTATAATTATCCTTCTGATTTTTACCTTTCTTTCAGGGGTTAGCAAATCAGTCATCAAAACGATGTCCATCATGGACTTTGAAAAGGTTAACCTTGAACTAATAGAAGCCTTGTTAGAGTGGATTGTAGAAGGAAAGCACTCCTACCCCCCAGGTAACTGCTTTTCGTCTTCATTGATATGTCAGATCGCAGAAGGGAAGGGAGCTTGCTTCCGGAGACCCCAGGCGCTGGGGACATCCTCCCTTCCTGGAGCCCTGGCCCCGCCCAACCTTTCACCCCAGTTGTGTCTAAAGTTGCTTATTAGGCGTTTTGGGGGAAGTTTTCCCTTTTATCTTTTGAGGTTCACCCACTTTTTTCGCTCTGCACCCTTGCTCTCACCAAACCAAAGATGTTTGTAATACAGAGTCCCAAAGGGAAAAAGCTGAAAAGAAGGCCTGACGATCCACATATCACACACGCAGTCCCTGGCTAAAGGGGAGGCCAGTCCTCCGGTGAAGGCTCTGCGCCCGGAGGCCCCGGGGCCCTGGGGTTAGGACAACAGCTTTAGAGTCTGATAAACGTCCCAGCCCAGGAACTCCGTAACCTGGGTGAAGTCCTTGTCGTTTTTTTTTTCTGTGCCTCAGTTTTCTCGTTTGTAGAATGAGGACACTAATAAATCCTCTTTTAAGTAAAGCTGTCTTGATGAGTAAAAGAAACCATATGTAAAGCACTTAGCACAGTGCCTTGCATATAGTTTACGCCAAGTAGATATTACCCCTAATAATAATGACAGTATTCATAATTATCGTCATCATTATTGCTATCCCTGCTCGCACTGCTGCTGCCACAGGGCACAGCAGTCACTGCTTTCCCTCCTCACTGTCTGCCCGCCCCAGGAGCCTTCTTTCCTTCACGCGCAGCCCCTTGTCCCCAGAATGAATGGCCCAGGTCTTCTGTAACTGAATCCTTCAGGGTTTTGTCACATGTTTTTTCCTCAGAGAAAAGTCTTCTCTGGCTACCCTGTCTGTTGTCTTGTTCTCCTTACTCCATTGTAATATCCAAAAATGATTTTTATTTTTGTTACATAGCACTTAACAGTACCCAAAACTACAGTGCTGCTTACCGACCGTCTCCCTCAGTAGAATGTTAAGTTCCTTAAGAGCAGGATTTCTACCCTGGCTGGTGGGGCTCAGTGGACTGAGTGCCCGCCTGCAAACCAAAGAACAGGATTTCTTGTGCATCATTGTATTCCTCAGCCCCTAAACCAGTGCCTGGAAGGTTTAGGGACGGCATCCATATTTGTCGCATGAATAGGTGCAGTCAGTATTGAGTGACCATTAAGCTGAGTAGTAGACCAAACGGTTACATTATGTGCTCATTATACAGTGCCTTAGAGAAATAAGAATGGCCGTCCTGCTCTGCTTAGACCAGCGAGTTTCAACCTTTTTCATCTCGTGGCACACGTAAATTAATTACTGAAGTTCTGTGGCATGCCAAAAAATACATGTTTTATCAGTCTGACAAAAAAATAGGTATAATTTTGATTGATTTACAAAAATAATAATAAAAGTAATTACCTACAGTTTTTACTCCAAAGTGACTTTTTAAAAAATCAGGTACCTGTACTTATATATAAGGATTTCTGATACCAAGAATTAACCAGTCAGATGCATCCTTATTATGCAACATGACCAATAAAATGTAGCTGTCTTTATGACCTATATATTTATGGTTCAAGACAGGCCATTTACAATAGATGGCTTTTGCATTGGCTCTTGTCATTTTTCTATTTGACAATCTTGAGTGAAAAGAAGTCAGTATCCCTGATTAAATATTCAGGTATTGCACACTTTAAAAATCCTTGCAGCACACCAGTTGAAAATCACTGGCTTGGACTTTAACATTATGTGGTAATTTGTAGAGATTTGTGAACCACATAAAAATATTAAACTGCCTTGTTTCTGATCTCTTGGCAAGTCATTAATGTTGGTTAATGCATTGTCACCAGACTTAATATATTATTTCACAAAAGAAAAGACTATTGAAAAAAATCAAGAATAGCAGGCAAAAAGAAATATTAGAAAGTTACTGCATTCAAAGCCAAGTAGATGTAGTGTTTATGGAGTCCGTGATAAATTTGTGAGTATGAGAGATATCCCTGATACATAATGGCCAAGCTATGAAGGCAAGACAGATCAGATGGCATACAAAAATATAGACAAAGTATTTTCTTCCCTCCTTATACATTATATTACCACTCTTAAATGTGGCATTTTTATAAGGAGGAGCACACAGTATGTAGTGGAAAGAGCATGGATCTGATGCTGGAAACCCTAGGTTTGTGTCCACACTCCACTCTTGTTAACCCTGTGACCTGGCCAGGTAACAGAGTCACTTTAAGTGCACTAAAATGTTTAGAGCTCTGCTAGTGATGCTTTTATAACTTAAGGCATTGTATTTTCCCACACTTCTGTTTTCCCTGTTAGAGAAAGACAATATCCTATTCATTTGGTAGTCATTAAATCAGAAAATGTGTTTTAAAAGGTTCTCATCTATTAAATCATTGGGGACTTTACAAAGAAAATTGAGGCCCTGGATTGAGCGCTCGCCTGCAAACCCAAAGGTCGCTAGTTCAATTCCCAGTCGGGGTACATTCTTGGGTCACAGGCCAGTTCCCCAGTAGGGGGCGTGTGAGAGGCAACCACACATCAATGTTTCTCTTTCTCCCTCTCTTCTCCTCTCTCTAGAAATAAATAAATAAAATCTTTTTTTTAATTTTTGAAAAATTTTAAATTTTTGAAAAGTTGAAAGTGAAAAATCTCAGATTATATTTCATTTAAAATAGCTTTATATTTCTTAGTTTTTCCTTTTCTGAATCTCTTAGATTAATTATTTTTCTATACCCAGGTGCTATACTTGTATTTTTACCGGGATTGGCAGAAATCAAAATGCTTTACGAACAACTACAGTCTAATTCTCTTTTCAACAACAGACGTAGTAATCGGTAAGTTAATTGCTTCCTGTATCCTCAGTCATCTATTGCAATTCTACTCAAAGATGAGCAACCAGCAAGGTCTTTTTAACAGGCATCACCCTCTTTAGATTCTGGTGTCATTCCTCAAGAATACGTTTGTTTATGCCAGCTGGAAATAGACAAATCTGTCTGTTCCAGGAGATCAGTCATTCCCATTCCATTCAATTAAAATATTTTCCTTAGCTCAGTGACTCAGCAAAATGGCATGTCATTTCAGTTGCCAGATACAAGGGATGGGAGAAGCCAATGTTAGTAACAACAGAGATATGCTACCGTTTTTAGGAAAAAAAAATAATTTTCAATATTCTGGGAGCAAGAAACATTGTCCCTTTCTATTGAATGGACAACTGTTTCGTGGATGAACACTCCCTAGAAATAGAAGAATGAAATTTCTTAGTGTGCATCACTGTCTCTACCTCCCTTTCTCTGGATTTAAAGGTAGGGAACACATGGTTCTTTGCGGGTTAGTGTGTTCTAGTCCTGCTACTTGTAAATGTCAACTATTTTAGTCCTCTCGATTATTTACTACTCAGTTACACTCCAGTGTTCCCAAGTCGATGCAAGGTTTTTAGTTCATAGAATTGAGTAAATACTTTGTAGAATCAGAAAGAACCTTCCCACTCAGGAGAGCTAGGCCCTGAGGACGGGTGGTGGGGAAGTTGCTGAAACTCGGTGTGAGCGTTGACTAGGAACTCACCCACTGGAATCCAGTTTCAGCGCTTTGTGCTCGAACACTAATGTGCGTCGGTTGCCTTTCAGATGTGTTGTCCACCCCCTCCATTCGTCTTTGTCCAGCGAAGAGCAGCAGGCTGTGTTTATAAAGCCTCCCGTAGGTGTAACTAAGATAATAATCTCCACCAACATTGCTGAGACCTCCATAACCATTGATGATGTTGTCTATGTCATCGATTCTGGGAAAATGAAAGAAAAGAGGTATTCTCTTTGGGCAGTATAAGGGAGGGGCTACAGGTGCCTTAGTTAGAGTGACACAGCTCTTAATAGCTAATGCTATTAAACCACATGGATTACTGTTTTAAAAAGTACTGCATGAAAACTATGTGGATATATGAGTGAGTGTATAGCTGGACCATAATCTTAAAGTCAACCAGTGATTGAAAGTTTAAAGTTCTATCTTGGAAGTAATTAACTAGTTTTCCTCCCTTTTTTTGTATGCTTTGCATGTGCTTGAATGAAAAAAAGTTGATATGTGTTAATTAGTTTGATACCGGTAATTCACAGTGTCTACCTACGTCAAAACATCACATGGTATGCCTTAAATGCATATAATTTTTATTTGTTGGAAAGAAATAAACATGAGAAAGAATTTTTTAAAAAAGGAAAAGTTAAAGACACTGTACGTAGGGGCATTTGATGCCATTTAAATTAGCACTGTGCTTCCACCAGGGACTCAGCTGTCACAGAACACAGAGGACCCTGTGTCCATCTCAGGTGGTTCATCTAGTCTGTCCCTGCTAAACAGAGTCTTGACCATGTTTTTAGAAATTAACTTTTTTACATTTTCTTTTTCCTTACAGATATGATGCCAGCAAAGGGATGGAAAGTCTAGAGGACACATTTGTCTCGCAAGCCAATGCTCTGCAAAGAAAAGGCCGAGCAGGTCGTGTTGCGTCTGGGGTCTGCTTCCATTTATTCACTAGCCATCACTTCACTCACCAGCTTTTAAAGCAGCAGCTACCGGAAATACAAAGGGTGCCATTGGAACAGCTCTGTCTAAGGTACATCCACATTTGCTTTTTCTTAGTAAGAGACATTTTTCTAAAAGTGTACAGAGAGCCCTGACCAGTGTGGCTCAGTTGGTTGGGCATCATCCTGCAAGGCGAAGGGTCCCTGGTTCAATTGCCCATTCAGAGCATATGCCTGGGTTGCAGGTTCAGTCCCTGGCTGGGGCACATATGAGAGGCAACTGATCAGTATTTCTCTCTCACATCAATGTTTCTCTCCCTCTCTTTCTCCTTCCGTTGTCCTCTCTTTAAAAATAAATAAATCCTTAAAAAAAAAGTGGACAAAGAAAGAGCTTTTCAGTTTTGCCTTTACCGTTCCTTTAACTTTATGCATAGAAAGATCCCTTACATTGCAGAGGATGGCCCTAAAATAGACTGTAAGTATGTATTTGTAAGTCATAGAAGTACTCTAACTTACCAAGAAATAAGTTAGAGATACCACCAATATTAAGTCATCACAGGGAAAAATCTATAGCTTCATTATCGGTTAGAGCAAAGTGAATAAAAACTGCTTGAAAACACCATTATTTACCAGATGAGCAAATAAAAATAAATATGATAAAATGGAATTTAATAAGTGAATGATCAAACTCAATGTTATTGAAGCTGGGGAGCCTATGGTTCAGCCTTTCTGAAAATGTGCTTGGTATTAAACAAATGATTCTAAAACTGTGCCCTTTGACCCAATCATCACCTTGAGGAAATGTGCCCATAAAATAATAACGCAAAGAAAAAAAGTTACTTGTACAAAGATGTTACAGCTCTTTTCTATCCAGCAGATTTATTTTTAGAGCGTTAATTTCCAGAGCTTGGGCTAAGCACGAGGGACTCTGTCGGATACAAGACAGTCCCTGTTTTCAGGGGCTCGTGGTCAGGTCTTAAGAAACTGGGCACGCAGGTGCTCTGGACTCAGGTAGCAGCAGAGCACATGAAGAGCAGTGGAGGGGTTTGAGAGAGCTGTGGAGGTTGATCGACCCTTGAGGGAGGATGAGAGAAGGGGAAATGTAACATATGTAGCATGTATGATTTAAAAACAACTCAGATGCAACAGCGGGGAAATAGGCAAATTATATAGGCCACTGTGGCTCTTTTTGTTTTCTTTTTGCCATTTAAAATTTAAGTAAGTGGATTACTATCAGGGCATGTGTTAAAGTGAAACAT
The DNA here is from genome assembly GCA_039655065.1 of Glossophaga mutica. Lineage (NCBI taxonomy): Eukaryota > Metazoa > Chordata > Mammalia > Chiroptera > Phyllostomidae > Glossophaga > Glossophaga mutica. The sequence continues at coordinate 146,591,541 of CM077308.1, forward strand.
CTACATGATTTAAGTAGAAAAAAGCTAGATACGAAATATGTACATATTAGTAAATATGTAACATTGTATGTTTATGGGTTCACAGCTTAAAAAGGACATACAGGGATTGGCAAAAGTAGGTTTAGAGTTGTTTGTGTGGGAATAATAAAATAGGGAAGTTCAAAAATAGTAAATAAATAATACAAAAATAAACTTTCATCTACCCACAACCATAAACCTACTTTTGCCCACCCCCGTACAAGTGAAATAAATTTTATACATATTAGATTTTCCTCTTCTGAAAACAAGCAGTAGCTTTTCAAGAGGTGTCAAAAGGCAGGACACAATGCAGATTGATTTTTCTAAACAATTACTTTGCAATTTTATTTTATTTATTTTTTAAGATTTTATTTATTTATTTTTAGAGAAGGGAAGGAGAAAGAGAGGTAGAGAAACATCAATGTGCGGTTGCCTCTGTCATGCCCCAAATGGGGGACCTGGCCTGCAACCCAGGCATGTGCCCTGACTGGGAATCGAACTGGTGACCCTTTGGTTCACAGGCCAGCTCTCAATCCACTGAGCTATACCAGCCAGGACTACTGCTCAATTTTAGATGTGGGAAAGAGAATAAGTGAATTTATTTCCTGATTTGATCTCACTGTATGGAAAGAAGCATTTTGAAAATTTATAGAGAGGGTTTTATTCTGAATCTCAGTGAGTTTTAGGACCTGAAAGTGTTTCTGCAATTTATTGCTGGAGCATAAGAAGGCATAAGAGATTTAAAAAATTTTTTAATTTTGGTTTAAAATTTTTGTTTGGTTTATGAAAGCATATATCTAGAAAATTATAAATTATTTTCATTCAAGAAAGAAGCTTACTCCTTGGTGTGATCCCACCACAAGTAAAATTGACAAATTATTTTTTTTTCCCAGAATTAAAATTTTAGAGATGTTCAGCACTCATACGCTCCAGTCTGTGTTCTCTCGGCTCATTGAACCGCCACACCCTGATTCTCTTCGTGCCTCAAAAATACGATTACGAGACTTGGGAGCATTAACTCCGGATGAAAAACTGACCCCCCTGGGGTATCACTTGGCCTCTCTGCCCGTGGATGTGAGAATCGGCAAACTGATGCTGTTTGGGTCTATCTTCCGCTGTTTGGATCCTGCTCTCACCATTGCTGCCAGTTTGGCCTTTAAGTCTCCTTTTGTAAGTAAACAACATGCATCTAAACAGGAAGCCATTGGTCTCTACGGGACCCTGGGGGCTGCAGGGTTATTTGAGCCCCTTAAAAATGTTCTCGTATGCTGTATGTGAATTTTTCAGGGGATAGCGTCTCTAACTTTTATCTGATCCTCAAATAAATCCATGCCCCAAATAAAGATTGAGAACTGGAGATCCACCTTACTAAAATAATCTAAATTTATTATGTTTTTTATTATATCTACAATACTTGCTCATTATAGAAAAATTAAAAAATGCAACCAAGTAAAAGGTGCCCTGCAAGATTTTAACAGGCAATAAAATACAGTGGACCAATTTTTTTTAAAACAGTTTTATTGAAATACAATGCATCCAAAGTGTACAATTCAGTAGTTTTTAGTACTGTGCAGTCATCACCATAATCAGTTTTAGAATGTTTTGTCACCTCATACAGAGACCCCGTAGCTGTTACTCCCCAATTTCTTTCCAATCCCCCTATCCACGCCAGGCCTGGGCAGCCACCAGCCTACTTTCTGTCTTCATAGATTTGCCTCTTCCGGAATTTCCTACTGAAGAATTAATATAATATATGGCCTCTTGTGACTGGCTTTTTCACTTAGCATAATGCTTTTTTTGTTTGTTTTGTTTTGTTTATTTTTGCATAATGCCTTTAAGATTCATCTTTGTTATAGCATTTGTCAGTACTTCATTCCTTTCATGAACAAGTAATATTCTTTTGTATGGATAATACTACATTTTGTTTTTGCATTTGGTATTTGATGGACATTTATGCTTATTTCCGCCTATGGCTGTAAGCATTCACACGTAAGTTTTTATGTGGACCTGTGTTTTCAGTTGTCGTGGGTCTCCTAGGAGTGAAATTACTGGCCTAAATGGTAACTCTGCATTTAACTTTGGAATTTCCAGACCCTTTCCAAGTAGCTGCACATTACATTCCATCAGCCTTTCATCAGGGTTGCAGTTTCTCTGCATCCTCGCCAACACTTGTTATTCTCTGACTTTTTTATTATAACCATCCCAATGGGTGTGAATTTATGGTTTTCATTTGTATTTTCATTATGGCTAACAATATTAAAGATCTTTTAATTTGCTCATGGGCCATTTCTATTTCATCTTTCAAGAAATGTCTGCTCAGATCCTTTGCCCATTTTCTAATTGGGTTGTTTTTTTCATTATTGAGTTGTTAGAGTTCAATATATATTCTGGATACAAGCCCCTTATCAGATAAATGATTTGCAAATACTTTCTCCCATTCCGTGGGTTACCTTTTTAACAATCTTAATATATCCTTTGAAACACAAAAGTTTTTAATTTTGATGAAGTCCAGTTTATCTAATTGTTTGTTGCCTTAGTTAGAAATCCATTCCCAAATTCAAAGGCGTAAAGATTCATCCCTCTGTTTTCTTCTAAGAACTTTATAGTTTTAACTCTTACATTATGGTCGTTGGTCCATTTTGAGTTCATTGTTGTACATGGTGTGAGGTGAGAATCCAACTTCGTTCTTTTGCGTCTGATTCAGTCATCCCAGCACCATTTGTTGAAAAGACTCTTCCTTCCCTGTTGAATGGGTTTAGCGTGCTTGTCAAAAATCAATTGACCATAAGTACGTGGGTTTATTTCTAGACTCAATTTTATTCTTTTGAGTACCACACTGTCTTGATTGCTCTAGTTTTGTAGTTAGTTTTGAAATCAGAAAGTTTGAGTCTCCTCCAGTTTGTCCTTTTGTTATTTTGTTGAGGATTTTCATATCTGTATTTAGAATAGATACTGCTCTGTAATTTTTCTTTTTCTTATAATGTGTTTTTCTGGCTTTGGTATAAATACCGGCCACATAAAATCATTCTTCTGTTTGTTTGTTTTGTTTTTCGAAGAATTTATGAGGAATCGGTATTAATTCTTTTTTAAATGTTTGGTAGAATTCAGTGGTGTGGCCACCTAGGCTTTTCTTGGGTAGTTTTTGATTGCTAATCCAGTCTCTTCACTTGTTATAAGTCTCCTCAGACTGTCTATTTCTTTTTGAGGTAGTGTTGATGGTTTGTATTTTTCTAGGCATTTATCCATTTCATCTAAGTTATCTAACTCATTAACATACAGTTATTCATGGTTTCCTTTATAGACCTTTTATTTTTTTTAACTATAATCTTTATTATATATTTTTTCCATTGCCATTTAGTCCCCTTATACTCCCTTCCCCCCAGCAATCACCAGACCTTTTATTTCTGAGAGGTTGGTCATAACGGCCCCTTTCGTTTCTTTTTTTGAGATTTTATTTATTTATTTTTAGAGAGAGGGAAAGGGAGTACAGAAACATCGGTGTGTGGTTGCCTCTTGTATGGCCCCTGCTGGGGACCTGGCCTGCAAACAGGGCATGTGCCCTGACTGGGAATCGAAGTGGCAACCCCCTGGTTTGCAGGCCAGCATTCAGTCCACTGAGCCACACCAGCCAGGGTTCATTTCTGATTCTAGTAATTTGAGCATTCTCTCTTTATTTTCTGGTCAAGTTAGCTAAAGGTTTGTCAATTTTACTGATCTTTCTAGACAACTAGCTTTTGATATAATTGATTTCCCCTATTTTTTTAATTCTCTGTTGTATTAATTTCTGCTCGTTTTTATTTCCTTCATTCTGTTTGCTTTAGGTTTAGTTTGCTCTTCTTTTTCTAGTGTCTTAAGGTAGGAGGTTAGGATATTGATTCGAGACCTTTCTGCTCTAATATAGATACTTATAGCTATAAATTTTCCTCTAAGGACTGGTTTAGCCACATTTCATAATTTTGGTATGTTGTATCTTCATTTTCACTCATCTTAAGTATTTTCTGATTTTCCTTTCTAGTTCTTCTGTGACCCATTGGTTATTTAGGCATTTGTTCTTTAATTTCCACATAATTACGAATTTCCCAATTTTTTTCTACTATTGGTTTCTTACTTCATTCTATTATGGTCAGAAAACATACTTTATATTTCTTCAGCCCTTCAGAATGTATTAAGCTTTGAATTATGACCAAGCAGATAGTCTGTAGGGAGAGTATTTTATGTGGACTTGGGAATGGGTATTCTGCTCTTGTTGGGTAGTGTCCCTCTGCCTTATTTTCACCACGGCTTGTCTCCAAGAGATAGAGGAGCAGATGAATGTGGCCATTTCCTTCAGTTTTAATGTTATACTTCATGGAACTATAAGCAACATAGATCAGCAAGATCTTAGTTCAGCCCCTTCATTTAACAATAAATGACGAAAACAAGGACCAGAATAGGAGATGTAGCTTGCTCAGGGATAATAGGTCACTATAGTTGTGAGCAGGACCCCCATCTCAAACATCTAAATAAACCTCTCACTGACTGTTTTGTTTTATTGGAATACAGAAATATTAGAAATACTGATGTTCATTAGAAATATTGATGTCATCCTTAGTCTAAACTGAGCCCCTGTCCTTTGCGGGTTATAATATGTTAATCTCCCAAATGTAATCCTTTTCCCACTGGTTCTCCTATAAAGGAAGGTGTTAGCTATGAAGGTGTTTATACAAGAACTAGAGGGAAGCGCCAGTGGGTGTAAAATGATGTTCAGCAGTGTTTTAGCTAGGGCCTGGCTTTCGCTTGTTATGAGGTGCTACTGCTGCTCATGCTGGCGTCTTCAGTGCAAGTGCGTGGCGGGTGGGAGGAAGCACTGAAAATTAACTTCTCAGCTAATTTTACAAATCCGTAGGGAAAGGAGGACCAGTAAAGCATTATGAAAGGTAGGAAGAAAATATTAGTTATGGCTATAGAAGTAAAGGAGGCTCAAGTATAAAATATAAGAGTCTGTAAAATAAAGATACTGCAGTGTTAAAATTTTAGATTTCAGATCTAGCTTTTAGAAGGAGTGGGTCTTTGATGACATCTTGCTACTGGGAACTGAAAGACCCAGTAGAGCTTCTTTAGTTGGGCAGAAACCTTAAGGACAAATAGGTGGTAGCTTGCCCTTGACCACCATGATTGCCATTAATCAGCCACCCACCGAGCTCTCTTTGTTCCACACCATGGGCTTCCCAGGGCACCTGGCCTCAGCCTAGGGAAGCCCATGTGAAACCTGAGGTCAATTGTGTCCTTCAAACCTGGTGTTCCCCATTTAGGTGTCTCCCTGGGATAAGAAAGAGGAAGCTAACCAGAAGAAGTTGGAATTTGCATTCGCAAACAGTGATTATCTGGCCCTCCTACGAGCATACAAGGTAAGTATATATATATAACCTAATAGCTGAGGTTTATTTTCAGAGTTGATGCTAACCACAGAAGTTCATTTTGATTTTCTCCAAAATTTAGGGATGGCAGCTAAGTGTGAAAGAAGGTATGCGTACAAGTTACAATTACTGCAGACAAAACTTCTTGTCAGGAAGAGTTCTTCAGGTGAGTCCTTCCTCTGGCAATTTGTTTTCATTCATTTTCTGTTGTAGCAGCATAGCAGAGGATGTTGCAACATTATCTTGCTTGTCCTGCCTTGACATTGAAAATGTCATTTCTGGAATATTCTTAGCTGCTAAAGCTGTGTGAAACAGACTCCTGAACTATGTATGACATCAGGCCTTCTGAGCTAACCTTTTAGCTGACCGATTTTTCCTCTTTTCAGTGAACCTGTGTTTATTTACACATATATGGAGGTTAGGGGACTCTGGGCACTCGGAAGGGTTTTTTGTGAAAAACTGCATGCTGGAAGGCAGTTAGGGTGGCTGCTGGCTGTGAAAGAATTCACAAAAAGAAGAAGGCTAGAGAGTAAAGTCTTCATTTACTCTCCAGAAAAGGAGAGGGGCGTGGTGTGGAGAGATCCGCCGGCATTGAGCGGTGGGGGCTTTGAGCTTCTGTTGGATTACAGTTGGACTCAAAAAAGGTAGGGGCTTGCTGTTGTGTGGCCCCTGGGCTGTTGGGGCATTGTAACAGGAGGCTGCAGTTTGTTCTGATGTTATCTTCTGCCTGCAGTGTAAGGTGAGGTTAGTCAGTTCTGTTCTTGCTTTCGTAATTTCCAGTCCTGGGGACAGAAGCGCAGAAGAGTAAATCAGCAGTCATGTTTAACAAGGTCACAGGCCTGCTCAGCAAATGGTGCCAGATAGCACATGGTGCTGACTTTATTCTTCCAAGTTTTTTCAGTAATTTTACCAGGTATTCTTAACCTGGATCCGTAAACCCCTGAAATTGTATACAAAAGTATATGCTCTACACATGTGCCTTATTCCAGGAGAAAGAAGTCATAGCTTTCAGCAAATTCTCAAAATGGTCTCCGACCACCCCTAACCCCTTATCCTCTCCCCAAAACCAAAGAATGAACACTGGACCAGATTTTCTTTGCTAGTTTTTCTTATGCCCATCAGAAACTACTATATCAATAATGAGTACACGGGAAAGAGAAAGGTTATCATCCACTGTGTAGTAACTGACCGGGCCGTGTCCTCTGTTGTGACAGTGTTCTAGGCCCCTTCCCAAGTGGGAGGAGAAGCCAGGTACCGATGGTGCACATCTTGGCAAAGCATCTGTTGTACTCGAAAAGTCTGAGACTTGGGAGGGGGGAGAAGTTTACTTCCATGTTAAAAACTGTCCTGGAGTAGAACACAAAATTAATGTTCCTAGTACTTAGGAAGATCTGACATTATTTACAAATCTCTCTGTCCCAGAAGCACCAGCAGGGCCGAGGCCTTACCTGCCTTGTTCAGTACTGGGTCCCCAGTGCCCAGAACAGTGCCTGCACACAGTTGATGCCCAGCAGAGACTCACTGACTGACTGCACGCATCCCAGGATTTGCCTTCAGTATTTGCGTCCTCTGCCTTTAGAGGTACTCAGTGAAGACAAAGCCTCTACCGTTATTTTAAGTACATCGAAAGCAATAGGTTTTCAATCCTGGCTGCACATTAGAGTCACCTGAGGGAGCTTAAAAAAATTAAAAATGCCCAGGTTCCACCCTGTCGCTTACATCTGGATCTCTAGGGGTAGGGTCTTGGTATCTGTTTATGGTCACTGTTTGGTTTGACCAAATGATTCTAGTATGTAGGAAGTATTGAAAACCACTAATTTAGAGGGTGTTTTATATGTGAAATGCAATAATAATATTTCCTCAAGCCATTAAAATTTGTAAGTATAGCCCTGGCTGGTGTGGCTCAGTGGTTTGAGCACCGGCCTGCAAGCCTAAATATCACCAGTTTGGGCACATTCCTGGGTTGTGGGCCAGATCCCCAGTAGGTGGCGTGCAAGAGGCAACCATGCATTGATGTTTCTGTCCCTCTCTTCCTCCCTTCCCTTCTCTCTGAAAATAAAGTCTTTTTTTAAAAAAGATTTTTAGGTATAAAATTATCTTTTAAACTATATTTTTCACTAAATTTATTTATTTTTCTTCAGGATATGTGTAGATTTTGCTGTGCTCTATGAGGTCCATCAGAGTTCCCTCTATTCACTAAACTCCAGCTTAGATTATAGTATTTTTATTCAGATGTCAGTTAAAAGCATATATTTATTCATGCTATATTTAACTCCTAGTTGTATTTTGCCATGTTATCCATATGTACTTGAGCCATGCCAAGAAAATACTTAAATTGTCATCAAAAGACAGAATAATGTTGCTTAGCTTTCATTTCCTTTTATTTCTTTATCTCCTCTATTGTCTGATGTACAGCCTATATTTGAACAGAAGCCAGAAGAGAAAGAAGTTGGGGCTTTTCTTTCTTATTCTTGTGCTCAGCTACAAAAAGGGGTGTCTAACTCTAAACCACTTAATAATGTCCCTATTTCTAGGAAAAGATGTGAGCCAGCGAGACCTCAAGAGAAAGAGGGAAGTTCTGGGGTGGATGTTCTGCAATATGAATGCAGAACTAACCACTCTGGGCTCAGGTAAGGAGCTGAGGGCACCTGAGCAGAAATGCAGGCAGGAAAAACTAGACAGGATCTCAGCGCCTGGAGTCAGGGCTCCAAACAAAGTAAGATACATTTCTTTGCTGTCCTAAGAATTTTCAGGAGAATCAGACCTACCCAAAATCCAATGAACATGATTTTAGAAATGCAGGCTAGAGGTAAATAAAAGGCCATTGAGTTTTTCGTATTTGCGAATTTCTGTGTAACTGTTTCACCCTCTCTGCTGGTTTGCACACGGGTCAGCTGCCTTTTTGGAAAGGGCCTGTTTGATGAACCCACGTGAGCCTCATTTCTGTCCACTGAAGGAATTTATTTTTGTCTCCTTCATCATCATAAGACTGTCTATACTTACCTTTGATATGTCGGTGCCTCTGCTTAAAGATTTCTTCCGTTTCTTTTAGGAAATGGCCAGCCTCAAACGACAGTTCACTGAACTGTTATCAGATATAGGCTTTGTGAAGGAGGGACTCCGAGCCAGGGAGATAGAAAAAAGGGCCCTAGGAGGAGATGGCATCCTGGAAGCCACTGGAGAAGAGGTAAAGAGCGTGTAATTAGTTCTTATTTCTCTTAATTAGCACATGAATAGTATTTTAACTCAGGAACACTTATAGGCATCCTTCATGTAAGCCCTCGGAGCAATAGGTTTGTGGCATTCTTGGTTTTCCTCTTCCCACAAATAAGTGCCAGCTACTACTCGTAAAAACAGAATGGTTTTTCTGTTAATTGTTGCTACTGTCTTTGTTTTTTTAATTTCACAGTGGTTCTTAAGTCCATAGGAGGTAGAGTAGACTTTCCAACAATGTCTTAAATCAGACCACTTTTCTCAACCAAGGGTAGTCTTTTGTGTAACTATAGTAGGGTCTGGTCTCCACCCGCCTTGGGCCAAGGAATAGTACCAGTCTATGACCTGTTAGGAACCAGGTTGCAGAGCAGGAGGTGAGCCAAGGGCAAGCCAGCAAGGCTTGATCTGTATTTACAGCTGCTCCCCACAGCTCGCATTACCACCTGAGCTCCGCCTCCAGTCAGATCAGCAGCAGCATTAGGTCCTCAGAGGAGCACAAACCCTGCTGTGACCTGCCCATGCGCGGCATCTGGGTTACATGCTCGTTAGGAGGATCTAATGCCTGATGATCTGGGGTGGAGCTGAGGCGGTGATGCTAACACTGGGGAGCACCTGCAAATACCAGTCATCATTAGCAGAGCGGCTCTACTACACAGAGAGCATAATAAATCCATTGCAGACTCATATCAAAACCCTGTCAGTGAAGGGCAGGTGACAATTAAGTTGCATCTGGGAGCAGGCTATAAAGCCATCCTCCCTGCCAAAAGTCTATGGAAAAATTATCTTCCATGAAATCAGTCTCTGATGCCAAAAGGTTGGGGACCACCGAACTGTAGGAAGAGTACTTCTTCAAGATGAACCTGCTGCCACTCCATTCTAAGTGAAGTTCTTTCTGGAGATCGTGAACATCTCATGAACCAGAATCTCTCCCCCTGGTCATCCTTAAGAACACTGGCTTCGTAACTGCTTTGTAGAAATCTGGAAAGAGTTATCGTGGGCATCTTGGAGTGGGTCCTGTGTGAATATGTTCTAACAGATTTACTTTTCACTGAGAAAAAAGTAATTTTCCTAGCACAGGGATAGAAGTTAAATACTTTTGTTTATTTTAAGATAGAAAATAAATGAAATATAATGGTAAATTCCAGGGCACAGACAAAAGTAGCCACATTACTTGTAAAATTAATGCTGCATTTCTCTTACAGGCAAACTCAAATGCTGAGAACCACAAGCTGATATCAGCAATGCTGTGTGCTGCTCTGTATCCAAATGTAGTGCAGGTAACAAAACATTTTTCCTGTATTCTCCCACTACTTGTTTGCTTTGTAGCCAACGGATATAAGTTAATTCATATACACTAATCATCATAAAGATGCACACACATACACAGAGCCTTTTAAACTTAGTTTGCTTTTCTAATCCTTTAATTCCTTAAATCTGTTTAGATACATTGTTCAAGAACATTTATTGTATAAAATGGGTTGCTCCATTAATCCTTCTAACATAGTGTGACATTCCAAGAACTAAAGTGGACGTGTGTGTCACTTTCTCAGCCAACCTGTGCATAACTAACTTTCTGTGTTAGACACTTGATTCTACTACATTTTCTCTCATGCCCTCTACCCTGGACTAAAATTAGATCCAAACAAAATCAAACAAGCCAGTGCTTTGCAATGGGACCACCTGTGCCCCTCTTCTGAAAACCCCCTTTTAAGGCTTTTATCTGAGTTGTAATTATTCAATCCCTTGTCACCTTAGAATTTGAATTTGTTAAGAGTACCGAATTATTTCTCTTTTAACTTTTTGTTAAAAGCTCAGTTGACATCCATTGATTAATTTATGGTTAATTTTCTACTTAGTGCTTACATGCTTTTCAAATCATTTGAAATTTACTCTAAAAGAAATAATTTGGGCCCTAGCTGGTGTGGCTCAGTTGGTTATGTCATCACATAGCCGGAAAGATGTGGACATATACCTAGGTTGTGGGTTTGGTCCCAGGTCTGGCCGCTAAGATCCCTGGTCCAGGCGCCGCGTTCAAGGAGGCAACCAGTAGATGCTGCTTTCTCACATTGGTGTTTCTCTCTCTCTCTCACTTCCTCTCTCTCTAAAAAGCAAGGAATGAGTGTCCTTGGGCCCCAACCGTTGTAGCTCAGTTGGTTGGGTATCATCCTGCAGAGTGAAAGGTTGCTGGTTTGATTCCCAGTCAGGTCACACTCCTGGGTTGTGGGTTCAGTCCCCAGTCGGGTGCATGCGAGAGGCAACTGATCAATGTTTCTCTCACATCGGTATTTCTCTCCCTCTCTTTCTCCCTCCCAACCCCTCTCTCTAAAAATAAATAGATAAAATCTTTAGGAAAAAGTGTCCTTGGGTGGGAATTAAAAAAAAATCATTTGGGCTCTGGCTGGGCTCACTTGGTTAGAGCCAATTCTGCAGTTTCAATCCCCAGTCAGGGCCCTCCCCAGAAAGATAATTTGAAACAAAACTATGGAGATAATATAAATAAAATCAGGGGTTGGTGGGGGGTGAATAGAGCAGATTTTTAGTGCAGTGAAAATACTGCATGATATCATATGGTTGATACATGTCATTATACATTTGCCCAAACCCATGGAATGTACGACACCAAGAGTGAACCTAAGGTAAATTACGGATTTGGGGTGGTTATGAATTTTTTTTTTAATTATAATACTGTCATCAGCCCCTAAAAACAAATACTCTCATTCTTGGTAGGAATAAAATTGATATGCCCTTTCTAGATAGCAGTTTCATTTATAAGGATTTATTATTAGAAAATAATTGCATATATGCATAAAGATATATCTAGGGAAATGTTTGCAATTATAATCTGTTAGAATGAGCCATTTAAAATTCTAATAATAGGGAATTTATTGGTTAAATTATAATAGATCATTACAGCAAGGTACTATACTGCCATTAAGAATTACGTTTTAGGAAAATATTTTAAAATGTGGGAAAAGTTCTCAATATATTAAGTTTAAAAAACGTATTATAGAAAACAATCCTAGATTAGTTTCAATACATAGGGATATTTTTATTTATGTAGTATTTATGGTTTTCTACATGTATATACATAAAACTAGCAGAGAAAACAAATTATATTTATCAAATACTAATGCTAGTTATTTCTTAATTATGTGATTACAGGAAATCTTTATTTTCTTTTTTCCTAATATTTATACAGTAAGCATAATTCATATATATGTGTATGTACATAAGCTGTTCAATTTTTTTTGAAATGAAATAATATGTTTATTAATAGAATTTTTTCATGCTGTTTGACAGAAATTCATTTGGAAATATGGGGTTGAGGTTGGGACTGGTAGCAGATTCCTGGTCGGGTATTGCCAGCTGGCTCCCTGCACCTAATCATTAGTGTAGATCTGACACCAGTCAGGGCCCCACGTGCCTGATGCGTATTTTCATCTATTGAAATGAAAATATGTGTATTTTCATCTATTTTTTACAAACACCTGTTGTTTAGGTGAAAAGCCCAGAAGGTAAATTTCAGAAGACCAGTACTGGAGCTGTCAGAATGCAGCCAAAATCAGATGAGCTAAAGTTTGTCACCAAGAATGATGGATACGTACACATTCACCCTTCATCAGTGAACTATCAGGTGAGAACAGCAGGGTGTACTTATTCATTTTTTTTTTTTTTTAATATATTTTATTGATTATGCTATTACAGTTGTCCCATTCCCCCCCTTCATTCCCCTCCACCCTGCACACCCTCTCCCACCCACATTCCCCCCACTTTAGTTCATGTCCATGTGTCATAAGTTCTTTAGCTTCTACATTTCCCACACTATTCTTGCCCTCCCCCTATTTTCTACCCACCGTCTATGCTACTTATTCTCTGTACCTTTTCCCCCTCTCTCCTCCTCCCACTCCCCTGTTGCTAACCCTCCATGTGATCTCCATTTCTGTGGTTCTGTTCCTGTTCTAGGTTGCTTTTGTTTTAGGTGTAAGCACACCTAAAACAAAAGTTAATTAACCACAGTTAATTAACTGTGACTTTGCTGTCTTTTTACTGTTCGTATTTTTTATCTTGTTTTTCTTAGGTAAGTGCCTTTAACATTTCATATAATAATGGCTTCGTGAAGATGAACTCCTTTAACTTGACCTTATCTGAGAAGCACTTTATCTTCCCTTCCTTCCATTCTAAATGACAGCTTCATTGGATAGAATAATCTTGGATGTAGGTCCCTGCCTTTCAAGACTTCAAATACTTCTTTCCAGCCCCTTCTTGCCTGGAAGGTCTCTTTTGAGAAATCAGCTGACAGTCTGATGGGAACTGCTTTGTAGGTGACTGTCCCCTTATCTCTTGCTGCTTCTAGAATTCTCTCCTTCATTTTAATCTTGGCTAATGTAATTATGATGTGCCTTGGTGTGTTCCTCCTTGGGTGCAACTTCTTTGGGCCTCTCTGAGCTTCCTGGACTTCCTGAAAGTCTATTTCCTTTGCCAGATTGGGGAAGTTCTCCTTTATTATTTGTTCAAATAAGTTTTCTACTTGTTGCTCTTCCTCTTCCCCTTCTGGTACCCCTATAATTCAGATGTTGGGATGTTTAAAGATGTCCTGGAGGTTCCTAAGCCTCTCCTCATTTTTTTGAATTCTTGTTTCTTCCTTGTTTTCTGTTTGGTTGTTTCTTTCTTCCTTCTGGTCCACTTCATTGATTTGAGTCCCAGTTTTTTTCCCATCACTATTGGTTCCCTGTGTGTTTTCCTTCATTTTTGCTTAGTGTAGCCTTCATTTGTTCATCTAATTTGTGCGCAAATTCAACCAGTTCTGTGAGCATCCTGATCACTAGTGCTTTGAACTCTGCATCTGATAGGTTGGCTATCTCTTGGTCGCTTAAATGTATTTGCTCTGGGATTTTGATCTGTTCTTTCGTTTAGGCCATTTCTTTTCTTTTTCTTTTTCTTTTTTTTTTCTTTCTTTTTTTTTTTGGTCTGGTCATGCCTGTTACCTATGAGAGGCAGAGCCTTAAGGTGTTCACCAGAACAAGGCAACCCAGTCATTGGGTTGTGATGCTGTATGTGAGGGCGAGGTCAGAGAGGGAACAATGGCATTTGCTCTGCTCTCTCGGGTTTCAGGCCCTTCCACCACTTCCCACAAGCAAATTGGGCCCTTCTGGTGCTGGTTCTCGGGTGGGTGGGCTTGTGTATGTTCTAGGACCCTGAGGGTCTCTCCAGTGTACTCTCCTACGAGGCTAGGAGTCTCTCCCAGCACCTCAACCCCCACTAGTGTTTTCAATGGGTTTTGAGGCTTTATTTCCTGGTGCTGGGGCCATGGGTTGCACAGTCTGTCTCACTCCCCATTTTCGCCTGGTTTATCTGTGCATGAATGTGTGACTGTGGTCAGCCAGCCGCCTTGCTCGCCTCACTGGGCCTGCCTGCTGCCACCCTGTGCCCGGGGTCCGCTATCCACCACCTGCATGCCTGGTACTGTCACCACTGCTTTTTCCTGCTGCAACCCCTTTCCACTGGCCACCGACTCTGCCCCTCTTATCGGTCTGGATGAATGGTTGTTGGACTTCCGTACAGTTCAGTTTTCTGGCAGTGCTGCTTGGTTTTTTGTTTCTAAATTTTTGTTGTGCTTAATTTTGGTTGTGCAAGGAGGCACAGTGTATCTACCTACGCCTCCATCCTGGCCAGAAGTCCTGTACTTATTCTTTACAGGTGGCAGGTGGGGTGAGAAACATGTCCCTTAAAGTGAGCCAGACCGTGCTCTGTCACTTGCTGTCCCCAGCAGCACTGCTGGCCTGGGGGAGGTTGAGTACGCATAAACATTCAATATTATTTCATATTAGTTGCAGGTGCGCAACATAGTGGTTAGACAATCACATACTTTACAAGGTGTTCCCCCTGGTATTTCCCATACCCACCTGGCACCACACACAGTTATTACAGTAGTATTAACTGTATTTCATTTTCAGTACTTCCCCGTGACTGTTTCGTGACCGTCAATTTGGACTTCTTAGTCGATTCATAAAATTGTTTCTTGGCATCACAGAATCCGTGCCTTGAGAGGCAGTGGCCTATACTAGCTGATGCCACACCCTCAGCTCTCATTCCTCCTTCAGCCTACTGCCGGGTGGCCTCTGCCACCACCACCCCGCCGAACTCAAAAGAAGTCATGAGAACCTCAGAGTTGTCACATCCAGTGAACATTCATTCCCTGGTCCTCATCATACTTGACTCTCACGTAGTTTTTGACATGGCTGACCTCCCTCTTAAAGCTATCTTTGATGTTTTTTGCCTCTACAAAATCACTTTATCTTTCTGATTACCCTCCTCTATTTCTCTAATCATTCTCCCGTATCTCCTTTGCTCTGAAATGAGATTCTGTCCTTAATCCTTATTTTCTCACCATGGCATACAAACTCCTCCTGAACAACCAGACCACAGCATCATGTTCCAGCTGTGATCTTCATGCTGCCGCAGACCCCCCAGATCTCTCGCTCCAGTCCTGTGGTTTTCTCTGAGCTGGATGCCTTCTAATCACCTCACACTTAAAAGCTGAAAAATCAAACACATTATCTCCCCGTTCACTGTTCTCTTTCTGTGTGCCTTGTCCTGGACCGGCACCATCCACATCGGAACCCAGGAGTGACAGAGACCCTGCTTCTTTTGTCCTTGCTCCAGTCCAGTCGGTCACCAGGTCCCAACAGTTCCACCTGTTACCGTGGCTCAGATTTGCCTGCTCCTCTCATTCCCACTGCCCTTTTCTCCCGTCAAACCCCAAACCTTTCTCTTGTGCCTGAAGTACCATTCTGACTTCTGATGCTTTTTCTCTCTCCCACCTTTTATACTACAGCTGCCAGAATTATCTTTACAAAACATACATTTGATCAGGTCCTTCCCTTGCCTAACACTCTTCATGTCTGGCATCTGCAGACTCTTACATGATCTTTCACGTCTGGCCCCTTCTTACACCATCTTCCCCTCAGCTCTGTCCCTCTGTCGTGCTGTGTGCTCCGACAATGCGAGAGTACCAGCAATGTCCCCAAAGGCCATGACACAGGACACACACACACAGTTCTCTGTGCCTGGAATGACACTCTCATTCCCCACCAGGCCCCTACTCACCCTCCAGGTTTCCACTAAATACCACGCTCCCAGTGCCCTCCGCCATCTGACTTGCCCTTCACTTCTGTTCTACCACCACACAGCACGCATTGTCCACCGTTGTGCTTTTCACGTGACTTTACGGTTTATGGTGTGTCTCGCTCATGGAGCTGTGAGGTTCCTAAAGATAGGAACTGTATTCACTTTACATTCTTGATATCTAGCATGATGCCTAGCGGAAAGCTGGTGCTTGATGAAGCTTTTAGGAGAAAAGGAGGAAAGGAGAATGGAAGAATGTGAAGTGTTCAGGCTGGTAAGCCCCTGAAACCACATAGTCAAGTGTCAGCAAAGCATGGAGAGGAGCTCCTTCATTATGCTCGGAAGTTTGAGGGCCCCGGGGTCATCTACCCTCTTAGCTGCATGTACTTAGGAACCAGAGGCCTGAGCGTGCTCCGCTCCCCCTCTTCTGAGTGGGCTGACACGCAACAGATGCAGGTCATTGGTGCATCCAGTTAGGGTCCACAGCACCTGCTCTGAGCTAGCCAGACGGGGTCTCTGCCCTCAGGGAGCACATGTTCCAGTAGGGAAGACAGGGAGGAGATAAGTAAACAGTCTCAGCTGGGTAACAAATGTTACGAAGAAAAATAAAACAGAGAGATTGAGGGAGACAGGAGAGGGGCTGTTTTACAGAGTGGTCAGGAAAGAACTCTCTGAGGAGCAAAATCCTGAATGCGGTGAAGGGCAAGCCATGCAGATATCTGAAGAGAGAACATCCCAGCAGAGAAAGGAAGTGTGAAGACCATGAGAAGGGCGCACATTTGGTGTGCTCCAGGAAATGCAAGAAGGCGGTCGGTGCAAGTGGAGCAGGACCACTAGGGGCAAGGGTGGTGGGCGGGGTGGGACAAGCGGCCAGCAGTCAGGTCGGGGGGGGCCTTGTCAGCCCTGGGAAGGATTTGAGGCTTTGTCTTTGGGAAATCATTGGAGGATTCTGAGCCCTAACTGGATTCATGTTCCTAAAAGATCTCTGTGGTTGCCGTGTGGAAAAGAAACTGTATGATGCGGAAAGAGAGGCAGGACGAGCACTCAGGAAGCCACTGCAGTGCTCCGTACGAGTCGATGGTGGTTTGTACAGGCGGGTGGCCGGACGAGCAGTGAGAATGTGCCAGTCATTGTGTGTTTTGAAAATAGAGTGAGGGGACTTAGTGATGGTGCAGATGGAGTGAGGGGAAAAGAACAATCAAGGGTGGCTTCTAAATTCAGGGCTTGAGCAAGCGGGTGAATGGCAGCATCATTTACTGAGATGGTTAACCCTGCACAGAAGGTAAAAGTCAAGATTGCCTTTGCACGTAAGAAGTTTGACGTGCTTGTTAGATATCCAATGGCGATTTCAAGTAGGTGGTTGCATGTACAAGTCTGGAGCTCGGGAAAAGTATAACCGAGTCACTGACAGGTGGTATTTAAGTCCATGGGGCTGGTGGAGGTCCCCTCATTGTGCCAGTGACATCACTGTCATCATCTGAGGTTTTATGCTCCAGGTCAGACACTTTGACAGCCCCTACCTGCTGTACCACGAGAAGATCAAAACCAGCCGGGTGTTCATTCGAGACTGCAGCATGGTGTCTGTGTACCCGCTGGTCTTGTTCGGAGGTGGCCAAGTGAATGTGCAGCTTCAAAAGGGAGAGTTCATTGTCTCCTTGGATGATGGCTGGATTCGTTTTGCAGCTGCTTCCCATCAGGTAAGGGCTAAACAGATCTGTCCTATGCGGCTCAAGCCATGGAGAGCTTCCATGATATGAAGTACAAGGCATTCCTTCAGGGACCACGGACAACAGAACCGATTAACGGTGAAGGATGAGTGCAATGAGACACTAAGAAAGACTGAGGCTGAAGTGAGGTCAGGGGTGGAGCCTTATTAGTAAGACTTCCGGTCAGTATACTGGGAGGGGAAGCTCAGGATGGGCTGGTGTGAAAGGTTCGAGACTGAAGCAGGTGAGGGAGGTGTTGAAGCTTCCTGAATGTTACGCAAATAATGTGTTCACCAAAGAAAAATCAGAAAATATAGATGAGCAAAAATAAATTAAAAATCACCCTGATTCTACCACTACCATTAACAACAACACAAAAAAGATAATGGATCAGAATTCTTTTATTCTTAGGTTGCTCAATTATACACTATGTAGAGTCTGTAGAAAACATTTGAGGGAGAGTATATGTGTAAGAAATAAAAATTCAGTTTAACAATTGCATCTGTTAGAAATGTTACGTTTCAAGCAACGGAAACACCAATTCAAACATTAAGGGGAATTCACTGGTGTATTTAACTGTAAAGGCTAAAGCTTCACAGTTTAACAGAAATATGTGAGCCACTGTGTAATTTTAAGTTTTCTGTTAGCCACATTTAAAAAAGTAAAAAGAAAGAGGTAAAATTAATCTTAACATAGATTATTTAACCTAATACATCTAAGAGGTTTTATTTCAACACATAATCAATATAAAAATTTATTGAGATTTTTAATATTCTTTTTTCATACTAATTCTTCAAAACCTGGTGTGTGTTTTACCTCCCAGCACATCTCGCTTTGGACCAGCCACATTTCGTGTGGTCATTAGATTAGCCGCATGTGACTCGTGGCTGCCATGTTGGGCCGTACAGGGCAGTACATACAGGTCAAGTACGCCAGGCTGGGCTGACTTAATTCAGCAGCTCCATGACCTGGTGGTAGCAAGATGGCTGCAGTAGCACCTGGCCCGCCTTCTGTGCAGCTTAGTGTTAGAAGGGGAGACCAAAACCTTTACTACAGCTCCATCAGACCTCCTCTTCCTCAATCAATTCTCGTGGCCAGAGGAATGTCATGGACTCTAAGGCCGAGATTACCTGAGCCATGCTCCAGGGCAAGGCTCCTGCATGAGCCTGTGGGATGTAGATCAGGGTCCAAATTGCACAACAGCCAGACCATGGGGGAGGGGCAAAGCAGAAGTCAGGAAGACCACCGCAACATCAGTATAACCAAAATGACGTAAAAACGGGGAGTTATTTCTCCCCACAAGCATAGAATGTATCCCAAAGTTAAGAGACTTTCTGGTTTAATATCCACCGTTTTTAATTCTCCATTTTCTTACTTTCTTCTTTGGAGCAAATTATAAAAGCTGACCATGCTTTAATGTGGAGAATACTACATAAAAGCCATTCTTCCAGCTTTAATCTTTTCTTTAAATGAGTTTTGATAACGGGGACTTTTTATATGAGACCTCATTTAGTACATTACAGAGCTGGCACTGAGTGAATGTTCCTGTTGTCGCATCAAGAAATTTTAGAAGCACTTTCATTTCCACCACCCACCCACCCCCACTAATGAAGTTAAGATTAATACCAGAAATCTAGAATGATACTCATAAGGCATTTCCTTTAACAGCCTCCCCTCCTCTGTTGGCCCAAGCACCACTTACGTTGCAACTTTCATCTTAGGTGGCGGAATTAGTAAAGGAACTGCGCTGCGAACTTGACCAGCTCCTCCAGGATAAGATTAAAAACCCCAGCATCGATCTGTGTACATGTCCTCGAGGATCCCGGATCATCAGCACGATTGTGAAACTCGTCACCACACAGTGAAGACCAGTCTTGGGAGAGTGCTCGCTGCTCGCTGCTCCCTGCTCCGTGTTCGCCAGGGGAGTAACAGTGGCACTGCTACCTCAAACTGAAGCTCCGTGCTGGGCCGGCCCTGATGGAGGAGCCCAGGGCCCCCGCCGCTCAGGCAGCTGAGCACCCCAGACCCTTAGGGAAATCTCCAGAGTGAGTTTGTAGCAAAGTGGTGGGCACTCCCAGCACAATTCGGAGTGTCGTGGTAAGACAGTCTAAGAAGGAACTTGCCTGTCTGTTTCCCTGTGACTGTCCCAGAATGAATGAAATATGCCTGATAACACATAAGTGAATGCGTAATACAATTCTGCTTTAATCTGTGTATTATTTTTCTCCGGCTTTTTACTGAAGTGAGATGGGGCACGAGGAGAAATACTGATTGTTTTTTCTGTCATACAGGCTCAACTGAGAGAAGTCAGAACAGAGAAGAAAAAAAAATCATGTGAGCAAGAAAAATTAAAATTTCATTTTAGGCTATTGGCTACAGAGTAAACTTGATTTGTGAGGGATTTTTATTTTTACTCATTCAAGGTAAGCCTTAAAAAACAAACTTAATGAGCTCTTGTTTATTATCGAAGTGTGAGCTGGTCTTACCTGATTCTTAAAAGCAGAACAGTCTTTATTCTCCTTTAGGTTTTCCATTTAGCAATCTTTACTCTCTCTTAGGCACTCACCCAGTTCTAATGGCCACATTTCACATCACCCAAAGGGGAATGACTTCGAGTGGTGTTCTCAGCACAGAGGGGCACACAGTGGAGGCAGAAAAGGTTGCCACACTAGTGTCAGATTTGCAGCCACAGAAATACTTTCCATGAGACGGCTTATTTTCAGCCACCACTTCGGTCAATGGGGCACTAGCATTTTGAAAAAATAGGCATACATTTACATTTTCTCTGGACAGCTATCAGTATGGCCAGGAAGAATCCCAAAGAACTGAGTAGAAGAAGTATTCTTGTGTTTGCCTAGCCCTCAGACGGTCACTACAGATTTCATACCATAGACAGAATTCAAACTCATCAGGAAAAACCACCTCAGCGAAGGGTATTCACTTTTTAAGATATTATTTCAGTTAAGGTTCCAGGAAACCTCTTAGACTGTCCAGAATGATCTTTATCAAGAGTATTATCAAGTGCATCAAGCTTCAGTGCAATTGGAGCTTAGACTCTGAAGTGTTTTTTTCAAGGCATTAATTTGTATCACTTTAAATAAAAAACATACGTATGCATAGCATGTACAGTATCCAAGTCCTGACTTGCTGTTGCAACAAGGCTCATGTTACAGAGGTGACTAGGCTGGGACATTAAAGAGAAATGAAAGAGAAGACTCCCATAACCCTCTAAAAGTTTTTTAAAACCAGTCTTGACTCTCGGTGCTATAATGGAGCTCATGCTGCCCTAGCTAGAGCCGCGGGGACCTTTAACACAAGTTCGCCCCAGACCGCACGGCTGGGAGATAGTTACCAACCAAACCTCCCACTCAGAGCGCTGAGAAGTTGCTCCCCTCAGGGAAGCCATTCTTGGGCTGGGTACTTGCAGCCACGTGCAAATGCACAACTCCTGTCATTGTACAGATGTGCCAGGATGACAAAAAGGTTGAGGCCTTGACTGAGGGCATGGAATAAGATCCTCACCCCCCAAACTTATTAAAATTATGGAATATGAAATAAGGTTACTCCTTTGTGATTAAAGATCAAAATGCAGTAGATGACTTCAGTGTGAAACTGGATTTCTAAGCCCCAATAAGAAGGTCAGCATTTAATGTTAACTTTATGGAGAACTCTGTAAATATTTTCTTAAGTATTTGTTTTACATTTACTGGATTCTAGTTAGAGAACAGTATTAATAAAGTACTTGCTACAAAATTAGTCTGCAGTACTGTTTTGTACGATTCCTAATTGAGAAGTTCTCAGAAAATTGGAAGAGCTAAACATTCTTATAGCGGTGGTCATCAGTTGGCAAAGTATTAGCTTTGTCTTCCCCCTTGAGTTCCTATCTGAATATTGCAACTCAAACTCCGTGACAAGTTCTGAACTTTGGTCTTTACCCTCCCATTCTATTACCTGAGCAATTTAAATAATGTGTCAAAGCACACAGCCTGTAGATTTGTAAGCATATAGTAAATATTCACTTTTCTTTCTAGCCAATGGTTTAAAAATATCCCTAAGAGGTTATCATAGCCCTGACCAGTGTGATTCAGTTGGTTGGGTGTCATCCCACAAAAGTGAAAGGTCACCAGTTTAATTCCCAGTCAGTGCACATGCCTGGCTTGGGGGTTCAGTCCCCAGTCAGGACACATATAAGAGGCAACCATTAATGTTTCTCTCCCTCTCTCTCTCCTTTCCCCTCTCTCTAAAATCAATTTTTAAAAAACCCAAGCTATTTATACACACACACACACACACACACACACACACACACACACTAATAAACATGTACTATAGGAATAAGACCTTATAAATACATCATGTTATCAAAAATAGAGTACTTAAAAATTTGAGAAAATTGTATATACAAATGGGAAAAGCCATGCACAGATAGGTAGGGATATCTTTACTTTAAAAACATGTCCTACCACTAAGTTTTGTTTTTTAAAACACTTATTTTGAGTCCTGGCTGGTATGGCTCAGTGGATTGAGCGTCAGCCTAGGAACTAAAAGGTCACAGATTCGATTCCCAGTGAGGGTACATGCCTGGGTTGCAGGTCAGGTCCCCAGTTGGGGGCGTGCAGGAGGAAGCCTGTCAATGTTTCTCTTCCTTTATTTATCCCTCTCTTCCATCTCTAAAAATAAATAAGTAACATCTTTTTAAGTTTAAAAAAAAATCTAGTTTTTAAAAAATCACATTTTGAAAATGTGAAAATAAGTTAGAACATGCCTTTCAAAGATAAGACTTTTATTTGACACTAATAGTGCTAACACTTTCCACTGCAAAACCAAGTTCTCAAACTTGGGCCCATGTTAAATGTTTAAAATGCACACACACAGACGCACACCTTTACCTTATCTTTGTGTTATGGTAACAGAGTCCAACCTAGTGGACTTTGGCCAGTATACTAAAACACAAATAGGGTTAAAAGGGGAGTGGATGGGAGTATGGCTGTAAAACGTTTAAATTTCACATGAAGCTTTATTAGGAACTATAACTTCATTATTAGTAAGATTACCAGATTCAATGTCAAAGATGTGTTATGTTCTCTAGAAGACAGATGTCTTTACAAATCAGGGCCATACTATACAGTAGGTACCAAGGGACTATCCCATTTGAGGAGGAAACTAATCCACTGATTACAGACCCAGCACAAAACGGTCTGTAATTGTAGACATTTCTGTTAACACCACCTTCTGTCTCTGAAATTCACCTGTGTGCTGTCCTGTTTAAACTCCAGCTGTCTCCATTATTTCTAGCCCATCAATCTTCATACCGTCCTTTTCTACAGTATGCCTGGCTAAGACTGGATGAATTGAAGCATGAAATCTGATCAGTAACAAGAGGCAGACTGTCCAGCTTATAACTAGTGTGTGCTACAGGTCTAGTTTGAGACCCAGATTGTGGCTGCAGAAATTCCTCCCATGTTTATACTAATAATTTCAATCTAATCAACTTACTTTAAACAGGTGCCATGTGCCAGTCACCCTAGGAAGTCAGGATACAGAGATAAGCAGGGACACAGGAAAAACAGAATAGAAAAGTTTGCTTGAATAAATTCAATCAGGAACATGATATACCCCCTGCAAAAGCCTCCGAAGGTTCCAAAGAGACTGGATAACTGTATGTTGAAATTAAAAGGGAAAATGCTAATGGCTTTGATTAAGTCTCTTAATTGCTTTTTTTAATTTTAAAAAATTTCATTTTATTGTTATTACAGTTGTCCTAATTTTTCTCATGTTCCCCTGTCCCCAGCCAGCTCCCACATTCCCACAGTCAATTCCCACACCATTGATCATGTCTGTGGGTCATGCATATATGTTCTTTGTTTAATCCCTTCACCTTCTTTCAAACAGTCTCAAGGTTCCTCCTCCCCTCTGACAGCTGTCAGTCTGTTCTGTGTGTCTGCCTTGGATTCTGTTTGCTCGTCAGTTTATTTTGTTCTTTAGATTCCAGTTACAAGTGAGATCGTATGGTATGTGTGTTTCACCATCTGGCTTATTTCACCTAGCATAATAGCCTCCATTTCCAACCATGCTGTCACAAAAGGTAAGAATTCCTTTTACTTTTCACTGCTGCCTAGTATTCCATTGTGTAAAAGTCCCAAAGCTTTTTAAAAATGCTTTCTGAGAAGCAGGAGCAGTTTATTTTTATTATTTTAGACAGGATAAGGGAGAGAGAAAGAAAGGTAGAGAAACATCAGTGTGTGATCTGTTGCCTCTCACATGGCCCAAACTGGGGACCTGGCCCACAACTCAGGCATGTGCCCCAACCAGGAATCAAAACTGGTGACCATTCCAATATCAGGCTGGTACTCAATCCACTAAGCCACACCAGCCAGGGCTTTACCATAGCTTTTTTATCCACTCATCTACTGTTGGGCACTTAGGCTGTTTCTAGCACTTGGCTATTGTGAAAGATACTGCTGTGAACATAGGGGTGCATAGGTTCTTTTGAACTGGTGTTTTGGGATTCTTTTGGATAAATTCCCAGAAGTGGAATCAGGATTAAAAGGCAGTTACATCTTTTATTTTGTGAGGAAACTGTATCGCTTTCCACAATAGTTGTACCAGTTTGCATTCCCACCAACAGTGTACTGGAGTCCTATTTTCTCCACATCCTCGCCAACGCTTGTTTGTTGATTTATTAATGATAGCCATTCTCACAGTTGTGAGGTGATATCTTGTGATTTTAGTTTGCATCTCTCTGATGGCTAGTGATGTTGAGAATTTTTTCATATGTCTGTGGGCCATCTCCTCCTTGGAGAAGTGTCTATTCAGGTCCTTTGCCCATTTTTTAATTGGATTGTTTGTCTTCCTGGTGTTGAGTCCTATGAGTTCTTTATATATTTTGGAGGTCAAACCCTTGTCCAGTGTATCACTGGAAAACAGTTTGGGTTCCCTTTTCATTTTGCTGATCATTTGTTTGGCTGTGCAAAAGCATTTTAATTCAATGTAGCCCCATTTGTTTATTTTTTCCTTTGTTTCCCTTAATTCTGCTTTTTAAGACTCTCATCTTACTCAGTATTTAGGTGTGCTTCTCTAAGCCTTCTGAAAAACTCCTGCATATATTTATTACCAAAGAAGCTGTAAGGAATAAATGTATGACCCACTCCCACTTCAAAATGTATTTGGGTAATGTTAAGTAAAGGAAGAGGAAATCAAAAGTATGTGTATAAAAATGAGTTCAGCAAGTCTGTGGGAAACAAGATCACTATACAAAAATCAACTATTTCTATATATTAGCAATCAATAATTTTAAAATGAAATTAAGATTTCACACTGACTAGTGTGGCTCAGTAGGTTGGGTATTGTTCTGCAAACAAAAAGGTTGCTGGTTCAATTCCCAGTTGAGGCACATACCTGGGCTGCAGGCCAGGTCCCTGGTTCGGGGCCAGCAGGAGGTGACTGATTGATGTTTCTCTCGTGCATCAATGTTTCCCTTCCTTCCCTTTATTTATTTATTTAATCATAAATAAATAATTAAATAAATAAAATCTTAAAATAAAATTAAGAAAACAATTCCATATACGAATAGGATAAAAATGCCTCAGAGTAAATTTAACAAAAGAAATATAAGTCTTGTACATTAAAAACTATAAAATATTGTTACAAGAAAATTAAAGATAAATAAATGAAGAGAATTCTAGTTCATGGAATGAAAGACTCAATATTAAGAAGATAACTCTCCTCCAGTTGATCTACAGATTCAACACAATCCCTATCAAAATCCCACAGGCAATTTTTTTTCCAGAAATTGATAGCCTTTTCCAAAACTTACGTGGGGCTGCACAGGAGCCAGAATAGTCGAGCAGTCTTTTAAAAGATCAAAGTTGGAGGACTTACATGTATAGACAAAATTTTACTGTAAAGCTATAGTAATTAATACAATGTGTTACCAACACATATAGGGCAACGAAACACAACTGTTATTCCAGAAATAAACTCTAAAAATTTATGATCAACTGATCTTCAACAAAAATGCCAAGATAGTTCAATGAAGAAAGTCTTAACAAACAGTAGTGTAATATTTCAATATCCTCATGCAAAAAGGTAAATTTAGACCCTTGTCTCACACCATACACAAAAATTAACTCAAAATGGAACATAAACCTAAGCTTAAGATTTAATTAAAATGTTTAAAAGAAAACAAAGTCTTTGTGACCTTGGGTTAGGCAATAATTTCTCAGCTATGACACCAAAATCATGATCTATAAAAAAGTTTTTGATAAATTGTAATTAACTGATTTTTAAACAATTTTTTAAACTTATGTGGTTCAAAAACAATTTAAAAAATACAAACCAGACTGGGAGAAAATATTTGCAAATCATATCTGATAAAGCACTTGCATCTAAAGTATATAAAGAACTCTTACAACTCAAGTAGACAGCTCCTTTTTTAAATAGGCAAATTCTTTGAGTAAACATCTCAGCAAAGTGGATATACAAATGGCTTAACAAGCACATGGAAAGATGCTCAATATTATTAGTCATTATGGAAATGCAAATTAAAACTACAACAGGATACTACTACCTCATAAGCGCTGGGACCACACACAATAGTGAGTGCTGGTGAGGATGCAGAGAAATTGAAACCCTCATACCTTGCTGATGGTATGTAAAATGGTATAGCCACATTGGGAAACAATTTGGTAGTTTCTTAAAAAGTTAAACAAATTTATCATATAATCTAGCAATTCCACTCCTAGGTTTTTCGCCCAAGAAAAATGAAAATATATGTCCACAAAAGATTTGTCACAAATGTTCACAGCAGCATTATTCATAATAGAAAAAAACAGAATCCAATATCCATCAACTTGTGAATGAATAAATAAAATATAATATATTCATAATGGAATATTATCAAGAATGAAAAGGAACCACTGATACATGCTACAACATAAGTGAACGTAGGTGAAAGAAGCCATATACAAAGACCACATGTGTATGATTCAATTTATATGAATGTACAGAAAAATCAAATCTATAGATACAAAAAGGAGATGAGTAGTTGCATGGCAATGAGAATTGGCTACAAACAGGATAAGGGATGTTATAAAATGATGGAAATGTTTTTTAAAAAATTGGTTGTGATGATGGCTGCATAACTCTAAATTTACCAAAAATCACTGAGTTATACACTTAAAGTGGATGAATATTATGGTATATGAGTAATATCTCAATAAAGCTTTTTAAAAATGTGTATGAAGATACCTTTAATTACAAAAATGGACATATGAAAGGATGCTCAGCATCACTAGCCATTAGCGAGATGCAAATTAAAACCACAATGAGATACCACTTCACACGGGTCAGAATGGCCATTATAACCAAATCAACAAACAACAGGTGCTGGCAAGATTGTGGAGAAAAGGGAACCCTGGTGCACTGTTGGTAGGAATGCAGACTGGTGCAGCCACTGTGGAAAAGTTTGGAATTTCCTCAGAAAACTAAAAATGGAACTGCCTTTTGACCCATCAGTTCCACTACTGGGATTATACCCCAAGAATCCTGAAACACCAATTCAAAAGAACCTCTGCACCCCAATGTTCATAGCAGCACAATTTACAATAGCCAAGTGCTGGATGTGACCTGAGTGCCCATTAGTAAATGAATGGATCAAAAAACTGGTACATTTTCACAATGGAAGACTATGCAGCAGAAAGAAGGAACTCCTACCCTTTGCAACAGCATGGATGGATCTGGAGAGCATTATACCAAGTGAAGCCAGGCAATAAAAGACAAATACCATATGATCTCGCCTATAAGTGGAACCTAATCAACAAAACAAGCAAGCAAAACATAACCACAGACATTGAAATAAAGAACAAACTGACAGTAACCAGAGGGGAGAGGGATAATGGAAGGAAATAGGGGAAGGCTTGTCAAGGAACATATATAAAGGACACATGGACAAAGCCTAAGCGGGTAGGATTGAGGATGGGGTTGGGGGGGAGTGATGGGGGGGGTGGGAAATGGAGACAACTGTACTTGAACAATAAAAAATGAAAAGAAAAAAATAGTACCTTCATCGTGTGGAAATCTAAGAGACCACCCTAACCATGTGATCACAGTTAACGTCACCGGAAATGGGACAAATTAACATCATGTGCCTCCTGATACAATGTACTAAGAAGAACATACTATCACTTCTACGGTGTTCCAGTGCATACTGAAATGAATCATTAAAAAATATATCTATATTGAGGGTTATTCCCAAAACAACTGGCCTGTGTTCAAGAATGTCCTCATCATGAGTCGAAGACTGAGAAACTATTCCAGATTAAAGGAAACTAAAGGGACAGGACAACTGAATGCAAAACGTGAGCCAAGAAAAAAAGAAAAGTGTTCTTTGTTTTTTGGGGTTTTTTTGTTTTGTTTTTTTTTTTTTGCTATAATGGACACTGAGATAATCAATGAAATCTGGACAAGATCTGTATTAAAACACATACTGTATCAGTGTTAATTTCCTGATTTCAATGATTGTCCTGCAGTCATTTAGGAAAATGGACTCATTTTTTTTTCATTGTGTCCATGATTTACTCTCAAACAGTTAAGAAAAAAATGAACACACTCACACACACAGAAAATGCAAGTGTGGTACAAAGTTAACATTTGCTGGGGAAAAAATATATAGGAATTCTTTGTTGTGTTCTTGCAAATATTCTGTAAGTTTACATGTCAAAATAAGTTAAATGCAGTATATGTATGCTATAATTTCAGTGTTTATTAACATGTCTCCATTTGAGTAAAAAATAAATAGTAAACAAGAAACAGATATGAGAACATAGGGGAAATAACTTCTTGAAAGTTAATTTTTTTATATATTGTTTGTTTATTTTTAGAGAGAGGAGAAAGGGAGAGAAACATCAATGTATGGTGGCCTCTCATGTGGCCCTGACTGGGGAGTTGATCCAGCAACCCAGGCATGTGCCCTGACTGGGAATTGAACCAGTGACCCTTTGGTTTACAGGCCAGCACTGAATCCACTGAGCTATACCAGCCATGGCAAAAGTTAGTATTTTTTATAATGAAGATATGAATCAAACAGTTCCCATACCAGAAATAAAGAAGCACATGGGGAACAGCTAACAAAGAAATACAAATTAAAACAACTTTAAAACACCATTTCATGTTGAGGAGCAAAAATTAAAATGTGAATATTCTATGGGTCTGATGAAATTTGTATATGTACTTATTGTTCTTGTCAATGAAAGCAGCACAAATCATTTAAAAATACAAGAAAAAACTTACATGTGTTCATACTCTTTGACAGTACTTCATTTCTGGGCACTGAAATTATCTTTGATAATAGCAGTGAAGATGCATTCATGAAGCTATACTTTGCAACATAATCTATGCTAGCAAAAAGGTCAACGTGTCAAAATTTAGAGGAATGTGTAAATAAGCATGGTTTATCAACACAATATAGAATATTGTCTTAAGTATAATTATGAAAGCAAACAAAAATTAAAAAACTAAATACATTGATTACAGTTATGCAAAAACTTCTAAAGGATTAAAAAGTAATATATGAAATATAGCCCTGGCTGGTGTGGCTCAGTGGATTGAGGGCTAGACTGCAAACCAAAGGGTCACCAGTTTTATTCCCAGTCAGGGCACATGCCTGGGTTTTCAGCCAGGTCTCCAGTAGGGGGCATGCAAGAGGCAACCACACATTGGAGTTTCTCTCCCTCTTTCTCCCTTCCTCTAAAAAAATAAAACTTTTTAAAAATTTTTTAAAAAAGAAGGAATATACAAAATACAAAGCATGTATGGGTACTAATTTTTAATAAAAGAAAAATCCTTTAATTTTATTTGAACAATGAAACCCAATTGTGTAATAAAGAAGGCAGGAGAAAACTTAGGGAGGTGATGGGTATGCTTATGGCAAACACTGTGATGGTTTCTCCAACCTACCAAGTTCT
The DNA here is from genome assembly GCA_039655065.1 of Glossophaga mutica. Classification (NCBI taxonomy): domain Eukaryota; kingdom Metazoa; phylum Chordata; class Mammalia; order Chiroptera; family Phyllostomidae; genus Glossophaga; species Glossophaga mutica. The sequence continues at coordinate 146,620,962 of CM077308.1, forward strand.
ATACATTTAATATGTACAGTCGTTTATGTTAATTGCATCTCAATAAAGTGATTTAAAAAAACACTTGTATGTGGCAGTAGAAGCAATTAAGTATATGTAATTATAGTCCTTCACTGCTGATTTCTCCCAAAATGTAAGCATGAATTATAGTAACCCCTACCTCTGACTCTAGCATTCTAGAATCTGCTTCAAGGCATCATGAAAGTTTAACCAGTTCTCATCAAATACAGTAATTGTGAATGTTTTAAATTTCTCACTTTTTTTTTAAATTTTAAGGTTTTATTTTTAGAGAGGGGGAAGGGAAGGAGAAAGAAACATCACATGTAGTTGACTCTCACGTGGCCCCCACTGGGGACCTGGCCTGCAAACCAGGCATGTGCCCTGACTGGGAATCAAACCTGCAACCCTTTGGTTCGTAGCCCACGCTCAATCCACTGAGCTACACCAGCTAGGGCTCTCACTAACAATTTTTTTAAAAATTTAGTTCATGGAAAAAACCTATTTCAGCAGTAACTTTTTAAGGAAAAAGTGAAGACATTTAGGAAATCAGGTGAACAATGGGATAGCAAGAAATCAGTGCAAATGTTGGAAACTTTGCTCCAGGGGAACCAAAAAGTACTCAGTGAAAATCTTAACCTTTGTTTTGAAGTGTTCTGGATACCCAGTGTGTTCAGAGACTGCCTGGCTAGAAGCCTGGGTGTACTCCACCAGGCCAAGGGACTGCACTGGGCTCAGCTGCAGAATACTCGTCACATTTAATGTTTTCCCTCAGAGATACCAGCCTGTTCTCACTTGAAAGGCTTTGAGAGTTATAAGGCTTGTGTGTTGAGATACTTAACAAAAGCCAAAACTTTCAAGTTGCAACCAAGTTTCATCATTACACTACAAAATAATAGAAACTTAAAGAGATACATATAGTCAGTGCAAGTGACTTCATACATTTTATAAATACATTTCTTGCCTAACAAAAATGGAAGGATAGCCCCATCAAAAAACTTACAATTCTGATGGCCTTGTGCTAATTGTTGCATGTGATGTTATCCTTGTCATAGCTCACTTATTTATTAGCACTCATAAGCCACATCTTTGATTTTATCAAATTACAAATTAAAACTCATACCCACGTGTGTGCCTTTAAAGTCCTGTATTATGATGGCCTTAATATTCAAAACATTTTATGAAGGAAAAAAAGAAGTCTCAGATCAATGCATCCATAGTTCTTGGCCTCTCACTGGGAAGCCGCAAGATACCCTTGAATAAGATCCTGAACACGGGACAGAATAATCTCATTAGAACTGCTGCAGTTTTCTGGACCATATGGTGGGTCTATAGTCAGGACCCCAGCCACACAGAGAGTTCTTGATGAATCTCCCTGTTCAGTGACAGGGATGTGGTTCTTCTCAAGCCATTTCTTTAGGTGGTTCTTTCTCTTCTCCAGATCCTCAGGATTGTATGCCTTGCAGTCTCCAGACAGGAACAAATGCATCAGCTTCTCTCTTACCCTATGGTCCCCTTCATTCACAGTTTCAACAGTCTGCACTGCATGTCCCATAATGCCGGTCACGGACATGCTGCCATCTTCAAGGAAGTTCACGAGGACAATACTTTGGAGGAAAAGTAAGTTCAGAGTAGATTTGCAAAAGAAAAGCCTAAAGGCCCATAAAACTATGGCAGAAGCAATGGAATGAGAGGCCTCGTCAACCTGGCAGGTCATTAGAATAATAGGGAATGCTAGTCCCTATTTAACATTAATCCTCTCACCACCAGATGTTTTCACTGGTTCAGCAGGCATTCATTAAAGGTCCTAAACCTCTAAACTTTTTGTCCAGCCTAAAGCTAATCACTGTGGGAAGCTGCAAAAGCATTACTTAAACAGTTATGAATGCCTTCGTCCTGGCTGGTGTGGCTCAGTGGACTGAGCACCAGACTTCTAAGAAAAGGGTAGTTGGTTCGATTCCCAGTCAGCATACATGCCTGGGTTGTGGGCCATGTCCCCAGTAGGGGGCGCTTGAGAGAACCATACACATTGATGTTTCCTTCTTTCTCGTTCCCTTCCCCTCTCTAAAAAATAAATATTTTTTAAAAATAAATTAATTTAAAAAATAAAACGACAGCTAATCTCACAAATACAAATGCAAAAATTCTAAATAAAATACAATATATGATATGATGTGATGGGAAAGGAATATCACTTCTGTGGTACTCTTCCCCAAACCCAAGTCTACTAATGAGAAAACATCACACAAACCCAAATTGAGAGACATTCTACAAAGTACCTCACTGGTACTCTTCAAATGAATCAAAGTCATAAAAAACAAGGAAAGCCTGAAAAACTGTCACAGATGGGAGGAGACTAAGGAGACATGGTTAAATGTAATATGGGATGGTAACTAGATCCTGGAACAGAAAAAGGTCACCAGTGGAAAAACCAGTAAAAATCCAAATGATTACAGTTGAATTAACGTAAATGTTTAGTTCTGACAAGATGCCAACATTAGGGAAGCTGGGTACATGGGTATTCTCTGTACTTGCTTTGCTCTGGAAATCTAAAACTACTCCAAAATAAAAAGTGTGTGTGTGCATGCACGTATCATCACCTTTAAAGTAGTCTTGCAAAAATAAATCTGATTCTAATCAAACCTCTAGATATGAATACCAGTGTGTAGGAAATACAAAGGATAAAAACATGTTAAACTACATCATTATAATGTGATAAGCTCAATCCAGAATGTGTTCAATTCTAATCACTGGAGAAGCTTTTTTAAAGGAATTTCCAGGTCCCTGCCTTGGAAACTCTAATCAGAATGTGTTCAGTTCTATCAAAGGACTCCATTTCTTCAACAAATAAGGGAGTTGGAATACTAAAAAAAAAAAAAAAAAAAAAAAAAAAAAAGTAAGTGCAGAGTTATAGAGTAAGATACTTGAGACATATCAACCAAATTGATAAACCAATATAAACAGATACTTTTGAGTCCATCAGGCAAATCTGAACTCACACTGTGATTTAGCTAATATTAAAATCCTTATTTCTTTTGTTAGATGTTATAGTGTTGTGCCTATATGTATTAGAGACTCTGTCTACTAAGAGTTTTATTGAAGTATTTATGAACAAAATTATATGCCTGCAATTGGCTTTAAAATATGTGGAAGGAGGGGTAAGATACTGCCTGCTATACCATTCTCTTTACATTTGTGTAGGTTTGAAATTTTCCAATAAAATATATTAAGAAAAGAAATGTCTCATTTCTACAAACTTACTTGGTCTGATAAGGTACTCCATAGTTAAAGCCGTTAGATTCCATGGCAATAAAATTCTTATACGAGAACAATTACGGTAGCTTTTCATTATCTGCCTTTTGAGTTTGGATATAGCATAGAGGCAGCACAAAAGGGTGTCGTGATTTCAGGGAAGCAGTACCCATACTCACTTGGCAGAGACTGGGTCTGTGGTTAAAACCCATCCTTTATACTCCTTCTCACTTGCTGTCACTCTGACTTCTTTGTAAATGTAATCTTGCCATTCTAAGGGGCCTTTCTTCATCCATTCATTCATGGCTGCCATCTGGCGAGATTTAAAACCACCACCACTTTGGGTTAATATATATGTTCCACCCAAGCAAATGTCTTACTCCTAATCTCCATCCTAGAAAATCATCTGTGATTTGTCTCAAGTTTCATATCAGAAAATTAGTTAACACAGTATTTATTATTCAGTCTGAAAGCTAAGGGGGCCGATACCGCGTCGCCGTGGGGCCCCGCCCGCGGTAACTCATCTGGGATACCTCACTTCCACCTTAAGCCCCTTCCAGATCGCCTGCCCGCTGGCTTTGAACTCCGGTCTGCTCAAACCCGTAAACTGTGCTCTCCTGCGACCCAAGCAGCTCACTCCACACCGAAAACTTTAAAAGAAAACTCAGATACCCACCCACTCGCTCTTTGGCTCTGCCTCCAGGAAGAGGCCCGGCCCCCGGCTTTGCTGCTGTGTCCTCTTACAGTTTGTTTGGAGCATGTAAATACGAAGCAGCAGCAGCAGCAGCTACGGCTCTAGATCTCAGACCTCTTGGCTTAGCCTGCAGCCGCATGGCACTCTCAGCCGTGCTCAAACCGGGTGGTACTTAACGTTTCATCCTCACAATCGCGAAAAGTACCAGTTATAGCTGCTAGCAGCACCTCGGACTCAGCAACCACGTTGTGCGGCAGGAATCTGTTCTCAAGTACAGCCCGCCTGTGTCCAGCATGCTTTGCGCCATGGCGTCACTTCCTTCCCCCAGAATTCCGTTTTTGTAGTCTTCGCCCTTAGTCAAACCTAGGGGTCTGAGAGTCGCGAAACTTCAACTGTTGTAGGCGGGAGTGGGCAGGAGCTGAAATATTTGTGTGATAAAGATAAGCTTTCTTCTTCACTGGGACCCACCCTCTCCACTGCCACGGTGGGTATTTCAAAAAACATTTTTTTAAAGGGGAAAATGCTCGTGCCAGGTCCTCGTTGGCAGTAGAAATGGAATTCCACTTTTGTCATGGATTCAAAGCACATGAAACCCTAGGTAAAGCCTAAAGCTCTGAGTGTGTGGTGACAGTGCCTTGGAGGAAAGCGACAGAGCCAAGGTATTTCTAAGGCAATTACGGTGCCTGTTCCTTTAGAATGAGCCCTGGATCCACTCCTGCAGGAGGTGCGGAAACTGGGGAGAAAAGCACGGGGTTGGGTTGAATTCCACCTAGTGGAAGACTCGTGAACATCCCCCCTCCCAAGTGGAAAAGTGCGAAAGACTCTTTCCCACCCCAGGTTTCTGGTCATATACTTGGTCCGGTCTGCTCCTAGCATGGTCCACATTTTTTTCTGGATTGTGATCTTGAAAAATGATACAAGGTGGTAAAGGTTGAGTTCCTGCAAATGTGAACACCAAGGGAGATTTACAAAACACATAATGCAGAAAACACTGAAAATGAAACAGCTTTTCCCTTACAACTGGGATTTGAGTTCCATACAATCCTGTTTCTTATTGTCATCATTTAAAAAAAAATCCTTCCCACAACCTCCACTCATTGAATGATTGGTTATTTATATTAATGTGGTTTTAGTGGATTAAATCAGATGTTGTCAGTTAAACCTACAAAGAGCTAACTTAAATTCCAATTATTATTACAGAGTGAAGGAAAACATGTGACCTCACAAAAATCCGGTCATTTTGTAACAACTGGTCATTTACATTTTAAACCTATCTATACTGCACAATGAAAGACTTCTGCCTTTGATTATATATGCAACAAGTATATATAATATATTATAATGTAATGATATATTACGTATTATTATGCATACTTTACAAGTATATGTATATATATGCTTGTAAAATTTTACAAGTATAAGGTAGCCTCAAGCTTAGCTTAAGTTACCCCTTCTAAAGTGATGAGGATGAGCCTGGGCAATTTCCCTCCCTTCTCTCCCCTCTCCCTTTAGTCTGCTAACTAAACTAAAGGCTCATTCTCAGCATCTGCTGATGCAAATTCCCTAAGACGAGTTCTCAGAAAGAACCTCTCCTGAAGCCCCTCATCACTGAGATGAGATGGTGCCACTTTCTTTCCTCAGACAACCCCTACCCTTGGCCCCCCTGGTGTGTCCTCCATACCAGTTGGTGTCTCTTCTCTCGCATTCTCTACTTTTCTCCCTCTCTTCCCAGTCCTTCCTTCTCCATCTCCTTCCTAAGGTCTGCCTCCCCCTCAGACTCTCTCTCTCTCTCTCTCTCTCTCTCTCTCTCTCTCTCTCACACACACACACACACACACACACACACACACACACTTAACCCTTTCCTCTGCAATACCAAAATTGCCTATTTTAGATTATGAAGTACAGTTAGTTTCACTTTAGTAAGAAACATTTTTAAAAGAAGAGTTTCTTGAATGCCCTGAAGAAAATAAAAAGTTTCAAAACTGTCAACAGTCTTATATTGTTCACTGTTCTTTATCAAGTGCAAAGATAAACCTGGCCTGCCCGGACTGAACTATGCCAAATTTCAATTCATACTGTTGGGTAGTCTTAAAAATAGGTAAAAAAAAAAAAAAAAAAATGAAGTGGGGGTGGAGTGATAATTTACTGTATTTTTATGCAAGGTAAGATCAGAAAAAATAGTCCCTGACATTTTGGCCAAAGATTTTTTTTAATATTCCGACTTTTTCACTTATTCAACAAATAGAACTCACTAGAAGCATCTATTTTTTTATGTCCCTGTTTATTCATCAAACATATATTGTGTACCTGTACATTCTATACTTTCCATTAAGAACCAGGAGTTCAAACCTTATTTAAAAAGTATCTTGTCTCTGGGGAGTTGATGTCTCCTTGTACTTGTGAGCAAGTAAGCCATCATTCTACCTGGAGGGGATAGTAAATGGGTTGGGGAAAGAGTTCATTGGTCGATTCTTCCTTGCGCTCTGACTGGGGATCAAACCAGTTGGTTGGATGCTGCAACTGAGCCACTCGACCAGAGCTTGAATTTGATTTATAGGCAATAATTTGCTGATTTCTATGGTGTAAGATTCCCACCATGACTGATTTGAAGGTACCGATGATTTAACAGCAGGCTCCAAAAATTTATGAAATTTAACAGTGCATTCTTTTGAGCCAGTTCAAGCTGGTTCCTGCACACTGCTGACTGTGCTCAGACCAGCTTTAGGATTCTGGAAGTCATTTATTTGCTTTCTTAGATTTCAGTTTTCTTATCTGTAAGTAAAAATGTGGGACTAGATGACCCAAGATCCTCTCAGCTCTAAATTCTCATGACTAAGACACACACGGTCACTTAGTAAGCCCTGTACACCCTCTAACGACAGGAGGCATGTCTGTTTTACTTACTACCATGTACCACACCTCTAGAGCATTGCCTGGTATTTGTAAATCGTACTCAATTTGAATTGAATTTTTATATCATTTTTTTTCTTTCAAAGATTTTATTTGTTTTTAGAGAGAGGGAAAGGGAGGGAAAAAGTCAGGGAGAGAAACATGGATGTGAGAGAGAAATATCAATTGGTTGCCTCTCACATGCCCCCAGCTGGGGACCTGACTCGCAACCCAGGCATGTGCCCTGACTGGGGATCAAATCTGAGACCTTTTGGTTTGCAGGCCGATGCCCAACCCACTGAGTCACACCGACTAAGGCTGAATTTTTATATCTTAATCAGTAATATAGCACCCAGCATGTACCAGAGGCATTACTTTAAGAACTTTCAAACATTAACTCGTTTTATGAATGAATAAATAAACCAAAGAGAATGTGAAAAATTTGAGTAATGGAATGTCATGATGAAACTAGTGTATTAGAAAGGATAGAGAGAAACTGGATGTGGGGAAAATAGGGAAGTATGGAGCATACACAGCATGAAACTTTATATAAAGTGTAGCCTCTCTACTCAACAAAGCAGTGGTATTAGGGGGAAAAAATTCCAGAACCACTTTCCAAATGGAAATCCAGCTTATGGGAGGCAGTATCTCCAAATGAATTAGTTATCTGCCCTCCCCAGACCTGCCCAGAGGGGAGATTTTACCACCTCAGAGAGGGAAGATTAATTTCCCTAGCAGTAGAATGAAGATAGGATTGTTTTCCTAGGATGAAAATTCTTTGAACAGACTTTGTGAACTCCAACATATTAAATAAATGTAATGTGTGAAAATTTACAAAACTGCTACTGTGTACGTGGTCTGTCAAATATACTCAGATAACATCTTTATGGCTACAAATCAGTGCCTTTTTTTCTTTTAAGATTGAATTTATTTTTATTTTTAGAGAGATGAGAAAGTGGGGAGAAAAAGAAGGAGAGAAACATCAATGTGTGGTTGCCTCTTGCAAGCCCCCTACTGGGGACCTGGCCTGCAACCCAGGCATGTGCTCTGACTGGATATAGAACCCGCAACCATTTGCTTCATAGTCTGGAGCTCAATCCATGGAGCCGCATCAGCCAGGGCCTTTTTTTTTTCTTTTTTCCATTGCATTCCTCTTATTCAATGAGGTAATCAAGGTCAGTGGTAAGAATATAGATGTTACATAATTTTATGTTGATTTGAAAAAAAAAATAAAGTTAACCATTTTTATTTTTCCCTGGAATTGTCTTGGAACAAAAAAGGAAATCTACTACTGAGTTCCTAAAAATTAGTGCAGTGGTTCAGACAGGAAATAATCAAGTCCTCGCCTAAGCTGATAGCAGTGGAAATGAAAAAGAGAAAAAAAAAAAAAAACGGAGTAGATTCAACAAATATTTCAAAGCAGAAATCAACAGGATTTAGTGATTGATTGGGGCAAGGGCATGTTGAGAAGGCCTTTGATACTAGGTCTTTCACAGAAATTCTTTGTTCTTTTCTCCATATATAACCCCATGTCTTCCTCTTCATTTTTCAGGCTATCAGGCCTCCAAATAGTTATTATATTTACTACATTAAATAAGAAAATTTCTCCATGGAATAAAAAAATGTTTCAATAGCACCCTGTGTTTATGGCACAGAGGGCAACAGTGAGGTACCCTCTCCAAGCTTTGATAAACTAACCCTAAACGTTAAATCAAATGGATGTGATTAGATCTGTGATTCATCTGCACAAAGAGATCTATAATGTGGGTAATGAAAGAATGTGGGTGTTAGGGTGCTCGGTGACGTGGGCTGTGACAGAATTCATTCACAAAGAGAAGAAAGTGTAGAAAATACTCTTTATTCACTTTCCAAGAAAAGAGAAGGGCATGCAGTGGAGAGATCCGCCAGCATTGAGAGGTGGGGGCTTTGAGCTTTTATTGGATTACAACTGGATTTAAAAAAGGTGGGGGAGTTGCTGTTGTGTGGCCCCTGGGCTGTTGGGGCGTTGTAACAGGAGGCTGCAGTTTGTTCTGATGTTACCTTCCGCCTGTGGCTTATAGGGAGGTTAGTTCTGGTTTTGCTTTCCAGTACATTCCAGTCCTAGGGACATAAGCTTAGAATAAAATAGCAGTTGTGTTTAACAAGGTCACAAGCCTGCTAGGCAAATGGTGCCACAGTAGCAAATGGGGCTGACTTTATCCTTTCAGTGGGGATGACTGGAAATTCCAAACTAAGTGATCTGGTTGCATTTCCTGGAAGCAGGGCTGGAATGGGATGGTATATTAGTAGATGAAAACTTAATTGTATTGAACCCTGCTGAGACATTCGGGAGCTCAGGGTTGACAGCAGAAGGCATAAGAGAAGGTGAGCAAGCAAAGGGTTCAGAGATACATCTCCGAGACTCTGAGTCTGGAAAACAGAGACTTTCCAGAGATGTATCCATACAGTGAGAAGTGGATACTTCATTATATCTCACTGTGGCCTGGAACAGATATTCCTGAAAGTATATTGGTCTCTCTATAGTCTGATTCTGTACTGCCTCTCACCATGCTGCCTGTGACTCCTTCCTGGTTTCCTAGGTACATGATTTATCAGGAGAGATGATTCTTGAGACAGAAACATGACCACTTCCTAGTCAATAGAAAGGAATAGAGCAGAAGTCACAGACTAGGGGCCAAGGGTCATATCAGGACATGCAGTTAGGTTTAATGTCTGCAGCATAAAATTGCTTTACAATGTGAAAGCTTTTAGATAGGTGTGCTCTCTCTTCTTCACAACTAGTTGCCACTTTTATTGTTCAGCACTTGGCTCTTTCATGTTTATATTGCTTGCCTGGCCCCTACAGGAAATGGAGTTTGCAATGCTGGAATAATCCCTGCTATAAATAAATAAGTTAACAGAGTAAATTATACCTTAATCTGTAGTGAGTTTGGTGAAAACCAGCCTCAATCGTGTCTAGTCAACCCGTGGGCCTGTTAAAGGCCAGAACCTGGGCTGTGGGTAGCAACTTCATCAAGGAAATGTCAATCACAAGATTGCCACGATGTTAGATCTGCAGAGAGTTTTTTTCCCAAGTGATTCCTTGATCTCATTGTTACCTTGTCTCCTTTAACCGTACCCCTCTGATACCATTTTCTAGCTTATTGTTATTTACATATGTGTTGGGGCAGTAACTGCAGACTGGTTCATTTAACTAAAATCCTTTCCCACATCCTCCTAATTAATGAGGCTTGAAAGCTAGAACTCATTCTCAGCTTCCTTTGTAGGTAGAAGTAGCCACAGGGCTATTTTAGGCCATAGATATATACATGGATGTTCTTAGGAAGGCCATCTCTTCTGATGTAAAAAGGCAAAACCTCCTAAGAAAGAGAAAGCCTTTTTTGTCCTGAACCATTTCTCCTCCAGCCTGCCTGGCTTGGACATAAGGCCTGTATGTGAGGTAGCCTCTTTGTACCATAAGGAAATATGCATAAGAAAACCTACATGCCAAGCAGAAAAACACAAGATAAAAAGAGCCAGACCAGACCTGAACTACCTACCATCGGATTTCTTTTGTTTGGGACAAATAAACTCCTGTCTGTTAAAGCAACTGCTTTAAGTGTTTCTACCCCCAACACAATCTTTTTCTAACTTGTCTCCCTAATCAAGTCCTCCGGAGAAAGGACACGCTTTATCTTTACATCCTCAGGACCCTGCTCAGTGCCTGCATATAGCAGGCACTCAACATACATTTGTTTAATCAATTAATAAATTTGCTTTTCATTGTTGGAAACTAGAACAAAACACGAAATCCTAATTTAGGCAGAGAGTTACTAATTTCATAAGCGACCAAGATACACTAAAAATAGAAAAAGCAAGTTAAAAGATCAAATTTTAGACTGGCAAAGCAGGTAACAAAGGAACCTTTGCTTTTTCCAAGAAAGTAATTTAAATCCTCTTCACTAAAGAACAGGGTATTATTATTATTACTAGCAGTAGTGATAATAAATGTATATTAACTCAGTCTTAATTAACATAGGAAAACCATGACATAGGAACTATTATTATCCCAATTTCACAGCTAAGGAAACTGAGAGGCACGGGGGTTCGAGGCCACACAGCTAGTTCATGACAGCGCTGGAATACAAATCCAGGCAGTCAGGCCAGGGCCTGCCCTCTGGTAAGAGAGGGTATATAGCACCATCACTATTAAATAATGGCAAATAACTCAAGTATGGTTGTGCACCTAAAAGTCTATTTTTTTAAAAGAATGTTATTTATCTTTAGAGGAGGATAGGTGGCAGCAGGGGGTGGGGAGAGGGAGAGAAACATCGATGTACAAGAGAAATAATGACTTGTTGCTTCTTGCACACCCCCAACTGGGCCCCTGACCCCACAACCCAGGCATGTGCTCTGACTGGGAATTGAACTGACAACCCTTCAGATTGCAGGCCAACGCTCAATCCACTGAGCCACACCAGCCAGGGCAAAAGTCTGTTTTTTGTTTTTTAAAGATTTTATTTACTTATTTTTAGAGGGAGGGTAAGGGAGGGAGAAAGAGAGGAAGAGAAACATCAATATGCGGTTGTCTCTCATGTGCTCCCCACCGGGACTTGGATTGCAACCTAGGCATGTGCCCTGACTAGGAATTGAACCGGCAACCCTTTGGTTTGCAGGGTGGCGCTCAATCCACTGAGCCACACCAGCCAGAGTGCAAAAGTCTGTTTTTAATTAATGTTTTCAACCTAAGCATTTCTAAATCTGAAATATAGTCCCACAATGTGCTCCAGTGGGTTGTTTGGATACCCAAAGCATTAAGATAATGTGTTTCGCTCATGTGTTTTAATAAAGCAAACTTTCCCAGCAACTTCTTTTCCCGCAGATGACTACCTCACAGAAGGTACACTCAGCTGGACTTACTGCTCTAAAAACTAGGGACTGATTTCATCCCTAAGGTAAGTAAAACAATACCAGGCCTCATGCTTACAGCTGCTATTTGCTCTCAGATTAGCCTGCTAACGATGACACAGGATAGATGCAAGTGGTTTAATTATATTAAAGAGCTGGTCTTAATAGGAATTACACCCTAGGGAGGGCAGCTATAGGGAGGGCGGCTAAAGGGAGGGCTACCTCTGACCCGTGTGGCTCAGTTCGTTGGGGCTTGTCGCACAGAGCAGGTTGCCAGGTAGAACCCCTATCAGGGCACATGTCTAGGTTGCAGGTGTGGTCCCCAGTCAGGCGCTTTTGAGAGGCAACCAGTCAATGTTTCTCTCTCACATCGATGTTTCTTTCTCCCCACCTTCCCCCTCTCTAAAGATAAATAAAATCTTCTTTTTTTTTAAATGGAGGGCTAGTGGTAACTAAACTCTCCCTCCAATGGCCTCATCTTGTCTTTTTTTCTACCCAATGCATTTGTCCTCTAGGCTTCCTCCAATTATCTTCAAAGGGTTTTATGGTGTGTGTGTGTGTGTGTGTGTGTGTGTGTGTGTGTGTGTGTGTTTATGGGGGGCCTCTTTCTTTTCTGTCTTCCAGTAAGTTATAGCCCCATATTTGAGCTTCCTAATGAAAAAAGGTGAAATATACCACTAAGCACACAGGGGAAGAGTATCTTCTCTTGTACAAAAAGCCGATAAAAATAACTGTGTCTGAGGGAAAACCATTCAGAGTCTGTGCTCTTCATTTCGTCATGGTTTTGAAATGTCAAAAAGACAAACTTTTTTCCTTCTCTTACTAGTTAAATAAAAACATTTACAGGGCACTGGGATTCCTAGTGTAGCTACTTTTCCTGTTTTATTTACAAGTTGTAAACATTATCTAATGAGATGTTAAAAAATGTTTTTGAGTTTTTGAAAATGTTTAACATGATTAATAAATAACGATCTAAGAGAGTATCTTTCGTAATGTACATCATTTGCCTTTTCTTTTTCAAGAATGCGCATCACTCCATTTGCCAGTCTAAGACATTCCATTTTATAGATATGGAGAAAGAAAGAGGGAAAAGTAATTTCTTTCTTGTTACCAATCAGATTCTCAGCAGCTGCCTCTTTTTGGATTTCTTCCACAAAGAAATTATTTCCTACCTGTTAATTACCTTGCTGGCTGTAGAATACTTCGCTCATAGTAAACAAAACAACACTTTGTGTCTAAATCACTTTTCTTTAGCTATTTGTTCAAGAGCTACATGAGCCCTAAACTGTAATCGGGCTTCCATGGAATAGTCTTTGTAGTTTTTTATGTTGTCTAGGTTTTTTGTTGCACTGACATAATCTCCTTTCAGGTAGTATAGAATTCCCAGTTCATAGTAAGTATACGGCACCAAATAGTGGTCATATTTTAACAATTTCTCATTTTGAATGACACGAATAAAGTACTCTTCAGCCGTCGAATATTCGCCTAAATATTTCAGACATAGACCTTTCAATAAATTTAGCAAACTTATGTCATCTGTGCCATAGTCTTTATTTGGATTTTTTCGTAAGAGATCTTCTCCTTTGTTAATTATTGATAGCCAGCAGGAAATAAGTTGTAGTTTTTTGCTCATGATTCGGAAACCACTCCAGGCATAAACGAATTCCAGAAGGGGCTGTGCTGTAAACCAGCCTGTAGTAGTACCGTAGCGCTGACCCTTCTCAGCAACAAACTTTTCTATTGGCACAGAAGTTCCTAAAAATCTGATTCTCAGGCTATCCACTTTTATAAAGTGAGAGTTCATGTCCTCACTTACTGATTTAGTAAATTCAGAAGGAAGCAAAGCCAGTAGCATAGCTTTACTGTATGAATACATTGCTTTGGACCACCTGCTGTTTTGAAATAACTGATCAGCATAGTGGTAAGCCTGCTTCCAATCCTGCAGAAAAATGTGGCACCACATGAGTTCCCAGTAACAGAGGTGGTTAAGCTGCTTCCATTCATTCTGAATAAAAATGCACTCCTCTAATATTAACTGTGCATTTTCAATTTTTCCTTCCAACATATGAAAACGTGCATGAAAAAATTTAAGTATGACACACTTTGGAAATTTCTGGAGGTAGATCAGGAAGAGGTCCTCTATTGGAGAAGTGTGATCCTTTTCAACACCAAAAGCTACACAGATATAATTGTAGTAGAAGAGTAGAGTCAAAATACTTAAGATGTTATTTATATGGGATTCAGATGCACTCTCATGAAGCAAAGACAAGCCTACCTCTTTATTACCATAATATCCAACAATATCGAGTAATTTAAGTGTCTTTGGTGGCACAAGTGATAACGCCAAATTGAATGCTCCAAGACCAAATTTTACTCCTCCAACTAGGTGTCTGTAGGTTTTGCTTTGTTTGTTAGGTATCTGTGTTAGTATCTGTTGACAGTCTTTGTATATTTGGTGACTTAACCCAAGGCTGATCCCACTTTTAAGAAAACCAAGTATATTCTCATCCTGCATAAATGTTACAGTGGATTTCAAGATCAAACACTCAGCATAGCAGACTTCTGCATGCAATTCCTCTTCTTTGACAGACTTTATTCCATGTTTACTCACTAGACGAGAAAAACTTATCATCCTACCTTTTCTTCGGAAATTGTTACAGGTTTTCAAAGCTTCCTTTGTAGCAGTCATCCCAACCTCTATATCCTGTGGATCAAAAGTCAAAACGGCTTTGACAACCATAAGGATGCTATAAATTAGGGCATGGTAAATGCTGCTTTTCGACCATGGGTGAACGAGATTTATAGCATCTGAGAATCTGTTATTTAGAAATAAATACAATCCAGTTGTGCATTCTTCCAGGGAAGACACTAGATTCATTGTTGTTGCTGCAGGAATAATTTCATAAGCGTCTTCAAACTTGTCCTCCTTATCATTTTCTTCTTTCCATAAAGTCAGTGATGTAAAGTCATCTTCCTTATCATTTTCTCTTTCACTTAGAGCAAGTGACATATCTGCTACCCTACTTTAGAGATGGGAAGTACTTGCAGTGGAGTGATGTGGTTGCACTGAGGGCAGCTCCTGTTCTCCTGACTGGGGTCCCTTCTTCCAGTTGCTATTATAATGGAGGCAAACAGACTGAGAGCTGTAAGGTGCAGCATTACGATATTCTCATCTAGATCAGACAAAGGAGGGAAAGATCATTTTATTTACCTAGAAGATGTATTTCTGAAAAATTCAAATAATTTGGAAATTACTAAAGGAGACCTATTCTTTTAAAACATTGTGAAGTAAATCCTTTGTAAACAGAAGACTTCTTTTGTAACCACCCTTCCAATCTATTATTTTCCTAAGATCATGCTTTTGCAAATTTATGTTATACAACAGTACTGGGACAGCTGTAAAATTTCTCTCTAGGAAAGCCTTGGGGACAAGAATCTGGCTTGAAAGGGGAATGTATTTGCCTAGGTCTCTAGTTAAGACTAAGGAAGGGTGACTACTCAGATGAAAGAATAAAGATTTTAGGAATGAAAAATCCCTTCCATGCTACTCTTAGTAACACCATTACACTTGCACATATTTTCATTAAAAAAAAACAACTAGGTCTTTGTGAAATATTATGGTTAGTCGTATGGGACTTTGGACATGGAAAGTGCTGTGTGAGCTAGCAAGACTTCCTAGCATTGTTGCAGTTAGAAAAAAAATCAAGTACAGTAGTTGTTATCTCGGCATTACTATGGTATCTTGGTAAGAAAGAGGGATGGGAGATGGGCAGAATGGAAAACCAATTACAGAGAAAGCTACTTAATTTATTCATAATAACAATAGGTTCAATTAATCTATTTTAAAAAGTAAACATAGCACTTTAATTGTAATGACCACACTTTACAATAAGTACAAGTATACTTTAAAATGTACTTTAATCCTGTATTTTGAATAAGTTAAAAGACAGGAGTGGAAGATAAAGCAGAAGAGAATAATCAAAAGAAAATAAATTCAGATTTTTACACAGAGGGATGAGAGAAAAACAGAAGGAAAATATGTTATATGTAAGGAAAAAGTGGTGGGGAGAAGGACACTGCAGAGCTATTACTTTTGTTAAATTTCTTGTTTTTAACACTTTAAGGTTTAGTTATGTTTCTGAATATTAGTAACTATAATCACTACCCATTGAAAAGCTAAGTTAATTACATATTTATCTAAAGGTTCAGCTCTTTAGTGGAACGAAAGCGGAAGAGCCACGGAGCGCATGAGGAGGGACGTTATTCTTGGAGCTGCAGTCATAGTGGCTGGATTGCGGTTAGCTGGAGATTAGCTGAAGAAACCCAGTAGAGGGCCAGATTCAGCCCAAGTAAAATGTTCCCTTTCTTCAGGCCTAATGTTTTCAAATGATATTCCATAGAATCCCTGTTCTCCATCCAATACAACCGAATTCTTCCTTTTTCCAGAACCTTACTGGAGTCTGTCAACACAATCACTCTAAAAGCATTCTGTATATATTCCTATTAGCCTTTAGCTCACTGCATTATAATTATTTCTACATCTGCTTTTACCATGAACTTGGAAGCTTCAAGGCATAATTTGTGTTTTATTTAGCATTATATCCCAGTTCTAGCATACTCGCTTGAACAAAGTAGGCATTAATAAATGGTTGCTAAATGACTTCAGGTACCTACAATGTGTTTCTAGGAATTTCTTGAAAGCAAGTTGTAAACACATCTTTCTGCCGCATAATTGCTGTTTGCTACTCCCAAAGAACACGTAAAGATATAACCATAATGAATTCCCTGTACCAAGATTTACTTGTATATTGTTCTAATATTTGGGGGATTCTATTTTTCTATTTTTCTCTTCCCTCTGTGTAAAAATCGGAATTTCTTCCTTTTCCTTTGATTATTTGAGATTCTATTTTTCACTTATCTCAAGAATTAATACTTGTTTAGTCCACAATATAAGTTTTCAGAGTTGTTGAGGGGAGGCCCTATTCCCAATGATGCTTTCCTCTGAGTTTTGTTGAAGTAAAATTGACAAAATTGCAAGATATTTAAAGTTTATAATATGACATGATTTCGGAGGGCAGGGTGAGAACATTGTTCTACTCTCTTAGCAGATTTCAGTTATACAACGGTGTTGTCAACTATAGTCATGTTATACATAAGAACCTCAGACCTTATTCATCTCAAAACTGAAGTTTGTTCTGTTTTAACAGCCTTTCTCTGTTTCTCCCATCACTGTATCCCCTATTCTTGAGGTGCCCATAAGGGGACTTTTCTGCTAGAGGAATACTCCTCCTGGCCAGTGGGCTGATGTGCTGGCTTGGAAGCTGATAGAAAGAACTGGGAAAGTGCCCCTTGTGCCTTCTGAATTCCTTCTTTTGCAACCAGCTTGTTCAAGTCTGAAACCAAAAAACAGGAAGAGTTTATTTTCTGCTGTCCAGCCGCTTCTGGGACTGGGTGGGTAATTCTGTTTAATTAAGGGTGAAGTATTAGTGACCCCACAGGATAACACCTCTGAAGTCACAGTAACTATCAACTTAATTAAAAAAAAAAAAAAGAGGTTATGTTTTGGTCTCCTTCGCCTGACTCTTGCATTTGTATCTCATTGGTTCTGAACTCAGGGGAAGAAAAAGGATGTTATTTATTGACTCCTAAAACCATCTCCTCCTCCGTCTACCCTTGTATTCCTTATCTAGATGGTTGATCCCATCATCCACTCTAGGCTCTCTCTTCTTTTTCTTCTTCCCTGTCCATCCGCGATTGATATCCAAGCCCTGGCAATTCTACTTTGCTGAGCAAGGTGCCTCTCTCTTGTCCCCTAAATCACCTTGGGAATAATTCTTTAACAAGGCTTATCACTAAGGTTATAGTATAGTAAAATGAACAGACTGTAAAGTTAGACTCCTTAGGTTTGAATCCTGATTCTGCCCCTTGCTTCACCTTACTGTGCCTCTGTTTCTTTGTCTGCAAATAGAGAATAATAGTACTTGTACCTGAGTGGTTGGCAGAATTAGGTGAATTAATGTATATAAAGCAATCAGGACAGTATCTGGCATACATTGTAAATTCTCAATATATTATTTTATACCCCCCCCCATAGTAAGTGATTACAGAATTGTTTTAAGTGAGGTTTGGGATGCAGATTGCTTTTCATAGGCGTTCCAGAGCTTTTGGTAGTAAAGGCAGAGTCATGCTCCTGTTATTCTTTTGCTTAAAATGTTCTGTCTGAACTGTGTTCTTTACCTCTATCTGCTTGTCTATGTTTGAAAGGATCAGTCTAGTGGGGATTGACTAGGGATGGTTAATACTGAGCCAGATCAGTCACTGAGGGCTTGAGTAAGGTAGAGAGGGAGACGTTGAAGACACAGAAAGGAATAATTCAGTAAAAAGGAGGCACAGAGCGCACTTAAAGGAAGGAGTAGACTTAGATGAGAAAAACCTCTTCCACTAACAAAGAGCCTTCCTTGTCATTCATTCAGCACAGCTAGGTCTCAGAGAAAACTCGGGGTGAGAAAGAACAGAATGATTAATAGAAAATAAACAAGTGAGAGTATTAAATCTGAAATTAAATCTAAAATAATGGATACCAAGTCAGCTTGTTTTTAAAATATGTGTGTGTATAATAGGGCAAAAGTAGGTTTACAGTTTTGAGTATGCAACAGTTTATTCTTATTATTTATTATTGTATTATTTTCCATATGAACTATAAACCTACTTTTGCCTCACCCTGTATATGTTCGTGTATGTGTGTGTGTTTGTATTTTTAACATGTGTATATCCTACTGGGCTTGAGGGCAAGATCAATACATTTATTTATTTATTTATTTTTGTCCTGGTGTTTAAGCAGTAGCTTTTATACCTATCAAGTGCATCATACAAGCTTTTGAGGAAGAAAAGATGAAAGGAAGTAAACATATCTTTACTATAATCCCAGATTTGGCAGTGTAAAGAGTGTTAAATGATTTATACTCTCCTCCTAGTACCCAAGTAAATACACATAGACAGTAAAGTTTTCTTTTCATGGAAGCTGGAAGGTTCCTGTAGGAAACAAAACTTAGACTTCATTAGCATCTCAAAGATATTTAAATCTGAGGTTACCAAAAATCAAGAGACCTTCCAATATTTGTAGTAAATTGCTTATATGTTTGAGAAATCCTAAACCTGCTGTACTGAATGGGAGAAGGATGAGGGACCAGGGGTATTTGTTCATAAAAAGACAATAAACAACTTCCTGTGGTATGTAACCAAAGAGAAAAATTCTAGGATAAAGTGCGATTTTATTGTTTTAAACACCAACAGTGTCCCACTGGAAATGGTAGTATACTTATAGGGTCGCAGGCACATTTTTGAAATATAAAGCAGACATCTCACTACAGCTCTCAGAGAAGTGGTTAAAAGCTAAGACAAGTGACTTTTAGGGAAGCAGCATGCTGCAAAATAAACATCTCTGGACTGGGAGAATCGGAGGTTCAGATCTGGACACTAAATATCTATATAACCTTAGAAAATCGTTTATAAATATTAATCGAGTAAAAATCACGTGACGTCACTGGAATAGTTTCTTCGTGGATTGACTAATTCTACACATATCGAGAATCTAGTACAGGCCGAGCACAATGTCAGATGGTAGGAGCTGTCAGTGGGTAGAACTAAGTGCCTGCTCTTGTGAGACACTGTCATGGAAGAAAGAAAGAGGTCAGAAGGTGAGAGGAGCTATGAAGGAAAGTGCAGCTGAGTAAAAGATATAGACAGCGGGGAAGAAGGGCATGCACTAATGTTTAAGTGTTATTACAAAAGTGCTATATTTGTTTAAAAAACACAAAAACTTCAAACAACACAGCAGATTATATAGTTAAAAAATGGAAGCTCCTCCCTATCTTCAACCCAATCTCACGTCCCACAGGCAACCACAGTAAACAGTTTAGGAGTATATATATTTATATTCTCCCTATATTAACTATCTTATTTCATTCTTCCATTACACTTTGACTAAAAATATTTAAATTTATTTATAGTTAAGATTTACTTTAATTTTTCAATTATAAGCAGTACAGGTCATAACAGAAAATTAAAAATAACCAAAATGCATATAAACTACTCAGAATACCATCCACCCACAGACAGCTACGTTAAAACCTCTATTTTGCCCTCAGAATTCTACAGCCTAGATGACAAGTATAGTAACATGTTCCAATTTACACGGCTACTAAACAGTGGTTTCTCAGCTCAAATTGAGAATTCCTGTCTCCAAGATCCCACTTAAAAAAATTATAGGAAGTTGTAAAATACAGAGAGGTAAAACAAAACTTACTTTTATTAATACATTAATACAATTTATTTTTACAAAACCAGAATCATCCTGTGCATTCATATTGTTTTGAAATCTGCCTTTATTTTTATTTATTTTTTAATTTAGTTCAGAGAGAGAGGTAGGGAGAGAAAGAGAGAGAATAAAACATAGATTCCTTTTCCACTTATTTATGCATTCATTGGTTGATTCTTGCATGTGCCCTGAGCAGATATATATATATATATATATATATATATATATATATATATATATATATATACACATACCCCAGCCACTGTGGCGTTTTGAGAGGATGCTCTTACCAGCTGAGATACTCAGCCAGGGTGAAATCTGCTTCCATTACTTAACTATATACCATTAACATTTTTCTGACATCAAAATTCTTCTACAATTGGTTTTTAATGGCCATAATATATATAATTAATTCATATGCCATACATATTTAATCAATCTCTTTGATTTTTAAGCTATTTCTATCTTTTGATATTACAAGATCCTATGAACATTTTTGTCTTTATGCACATTTGTAATTATTTCCTAGAATAATTCCAGGAAGTAGGATTGCTGGGCCAAAGTGTACACCATTCTCCCCTTATCCTCAAGGGATATGTTCCAAGATCCCAGGGGATGCCTGAAACAGTGGAGAGCACTGAGCCCTATAGACACTATGTTTTTTCCTATTCATACATACCTATGATAAAATTTAATTTATAAATTAGGCACTAGTAGTAAAACAGAACACTCATAATAGGAGTTCTGTGAATGTGGACTCTCTCTGATAAATGATCTACTAACCTAGACAGCTACTAAGTGAGTGGCAGGTAGGTAGTACACGCAGCATGGACGTGCTGGACAAAGGGCTGATTCATGTCACGGGCAGGACAGGGCAGCATGGCCCAGTATGCCATCGCACTACTCAGAACAGTGCGCAATTTAAAACTTATGAATTGTTTATTTCCATTTAATATTTTTTGGACCCTGTTGACTGGGTGTGTCAACTGACACTGTGGAAAGCAAAACTGCAGGTAAGGGGTAGGCTATTGTACACACTATTTAATAATAAATTTAAAACATCCTACAAAACTGACCCTCAATTATATTGTATTATTTCACATTCCCATTAGTGGGTATAAATGCCAATTTCATTGCACTCCCAACAAAAAAAGCATGTTCTTTTAATTTGCATTTTTAGTAAGGCTAGATCTTATTTTCTTCATTTTTTCTTTTCTGAACTGTTTCTGGGTGGTTGTGTTTCTTTCCTCCTCCTCCTCCTTTTTCTTTGTCCTCTATTTTTTTATTGGGTAAAGTCATGCTTTGTTTTTTACGAGAGATTCCAGACTCTCAGATTTTGGCAACTAGATAGATCTGGAAAAAATTGGGGGGTGGAGGGGGCAGATTTTTCTATCAAGAAAACATAAGAGATGTTTTTCAAGAAAAATTTTTAAATTTTTTACTCTTAGCATCCTTTCCTTAAAAAAATGAGGGGAGGAGCATTTTAATAGAAAAATAAAAAGATATATTCACAGGATAAAGGATGGTTCTTCCCAAGAAAGAATGGTTGCCAATAGCTCCTATTTTTGTGGGATTGCAGGAAGTTTCATCAAGTTCAGACTAACAGTCCTTGTAGCAGCCTTTGGGAACCAAAGCTCTCACCACTCTGCAATTCTATGTCTTAGTCTCATTTCAAAAACAAAGTTATTAGACTAATGATCTAATAATTTCACGGCATTTCTTTCACAGGTAGTCTACACTTAATTATCTGCCTGAGAGTTGTGGTGTATTAGTTATTGGTTTTGAAAGAAATTTTTTGCTGCTTTTTAAAGATGTATCTAATCTTACAGAAATTAGTTTCAACGACTAAACTTTGTATAAAAATTGGCAATTTCCCCATTGTTGATGAACACACATTTCTCCATTCCACAGGCCAGTACCTTTGTGTATAATCCTTAACAAGGTTTTGGTATCTGATTTTAGAATTCCTGGGGGTTTACTTTCCATGAAGAAAATGTCTTTTTCTGAGTTGTTGCTTCTTATATATGTCAGATTGTTTTTCTCTCTGTGGATTGGGTCAAAGGAGAAAGGTGACGACTTCCCTCACTGAAGTCGATGAGTAAAGAGATGGAGATGTCTTAGGAGTGGCCACTTAAGGCTGGTCACCATGTTCCAGAGCCTAGTCCCTAGCTTTGCATAAACAAACCTCAATTTTGCTCATGCGCCCAGATCATAGCCACTTTACAAGCTTACAAAGTTTAGTCAGACTACTGCTGCTACTACTACGACTCTTCCTCTTCCTCCTACCAGCTAACATTTATTGAACACCTAGACACTTTGAAATGTTATTTACTTGGTTTACCTCATCTAATCCTAAAAATAACTCTCTGAGATAGTTACTATTATTAAACCCCATTTTTCTAAAATTATTTAAACCCCAGCTTTTTAAGAAAGCTGAAGTACCAGGAGATTAAAAACTTGGTCGGGGAAGGCAGCTATTAAATATAGGAGCCAAGCTTCAAACCCATCGCTGTGACACTCCGTGTGCTTACGTTCTTAGTTATTACACTGCACCACCTCTCCTAAGAAAAGAATTTATGAACTAAAACCATTTTTATTAATTTACAGTAGAACATATTCATGTCCAGGGACTATAAAAGTATCAAAACATCACACAAAGGGAAGTCAATGGTCTTGAGCAGTATTTCTCTAAGTAACATAGTTTCTCTTCTTCGAAGTGCTGCATAAACTGCTAAACTCTAAAGTAGTCTATAACCACTGTTACCCCAGTAAGAGTAATTTAGAAAAAGAAGAAAAAAAACTAGTCTAGCCCTCTTGTTAAGACACCAAGCTGACCAAGTCCCTTTCATGAATATTCTTTCTTTCGAGAAGGAATGGCACAACTGATTAGTTTAATGCTTGATGGTTTTACAGTTTCACATTTTTTTCCGCCTCTATTTCCAGTTTCACACTTTTTAATACAATCAGGCATTCCTCAGAAAGCCTCAGTCTTCCTAGATTCTTTCATACTCTGAAATGACCCATTTTGGAAATATTCGTGTGAGCAGCGCCCTCCTGTATCACATTTGTCTTCTACCCAGTGTCACTCTGAGGTTGGTCAAAGCACTGGCTTGCTTTAACTGTTGCCCCATCCCACCTAATACTGCAGTACTGATTGTCGCCCAGCACTTGGCTAATGTCTTTATAGAATATGAAGAAATTATAAACATGTCTCTAAGAAGTTTTCCTTCCCAGAATGAACAGCATTCTAGAAGAAACAGAAGATTATGAAATATTGAAAAAAAGGAAGTATTTGACCATAGCTGTTTGGATTAACACACAGCACATACATACACAGCATATACATATATACATATTAAAAGACTAGTGTTTGTAACTACAGACTATTTTGTTAGATTAAAAAATCAATACATGGGCAAAAGCTCTAAACTTGTTTTTCTTGTTTTACACCAATCTAAAATGGTGACAATGACTGAAAAGTGAAACTAAAATGAAGAAAATAAGATAAAAAAGTGAATGTTTTCTTTAATGCTTCCCTGGAAATACTGATCTAGGAAATGCAGATATATTTTGAAAGCTGCTGTAAAAGGATGAAGAATTATCTCCCCCCTCAAACTAATATCAATGTTCAACAATACTAATGTGTTAGGAACTACTCAATATTTCATATTAGAAATATTAGAGTATTTGTTGAATTTAATTAAGAAGCTTTCTCATTCAAACTGAATCTGGAAATGTGATCCTAATTTAACACAGAAACCTAGAGGCAAAATGTAGTTGAAACTGATTTCAAAAGAATCAGCAGGAATAAAGGTACTCTTTACAATAAAATCTCCCTCATCTAGATAGATTGGCTTTTAGTGAAAAGAATGTGGTTACATGTTCTTAAGAGAAAGAGTGTCCAGTATAATAGTGTACAGAAATAGTATACAGTACTATTTTTTTTTTATGGCAACTATGTTAGCAAAGCCCAGCCTAGAACTGGCCCTTTTAAGAGATAAATAATATGTAATTAGCTTATCAAAGGGCCTGTCTCCTAGAGAGGCAGACAAGCCAGTCAGGGTTTACCCCTTTCTCTTTAATGTGTTTGAAAGCAGTTTGTTATAAGTTGGAAAATTGCTTCCTTTAATATTGTTAGCATTTTTTACTTAGAAATTCTCTTTTGTACAATGGACTTTATATTCAGAACCAAAAAATATTTATTGGGGCCTATTAGGAGCTATGCAGAATAATAAGTACTATCTTTCCCTTCCAAGTACTAACTAGACCCAACACTGCTTAGCTCCTGGGATCAGACCAGATCTTGGGCATTCAAGGTGGTATGGCCATTGACTAATAAGTACTATCTTTTGACGTTATCATGTTTTGTCCAACTGCAATTCTCATTAATTCTTAACAGGAGAAAGTCAAATTAGTGAGGCTTTACAGAATTGATACTGTATTTTTTCAGAGTATGTAAAAATATCTTTATCATTTAACCCTTTTGAGAAGAACCCTGTTAAGTAGATCAGAAATATCAATAAGGCTAATGGAGAACAAATATAACACACTATACAGAACTTTTTTTCTGGCTAGATTTCCTTGAGACAGACCAATTGATAAATCTGAAAAAAAGTATAAATTCATAGCATTATCTGGAGAAAATCTATACTTTATTCACCTGAATAAAGGCTTATTCAACTAAGTCTCCTTTTCCCTATACTCTGTATCCCACACCTATACGTATCAAGTTAAGATACAGCAGATTAAAAAAAAAAAAAAAACCTAAGGAATTCCTCTTTTATGTGGAACATTTCCAACTCGTGTATCCTAGGTACTTATGGTATAATGTCTTTTTTTGGTGGATGGTAAAAAAAAAGTTAAATCTGAATTTGTAGAGCTGTTGTCTGGCAAATGCAATGTGTAAAGTCAAAACAAATTAAAACTGGATTTTAAGTGATTCTCATGTAAAGAGGTTTCCATATATTCGCTATACAGAGTGGCCGAGCAGCGAGCGGCTGCTAATCAGACTTCAGTCCCAGTCCTTAGGATCTGAGTGTTTAGTGGATGAGATGTGTTACTACAATACAAAAAGAACTAAAAGGGAAGCACAGCTCAATTGTGCTTCAAATGCAAATAATTTCAGAACTGCCGCTAGTTAAAATGCTTTAAGGATTTAGGCTTTGGTCGTAATTTCAATATAACAAAAAAAGAAAAGAGAAATAAAGAAACAACTCTACTCCTTTGTCCCCCAGACTCCAAGTATTCGGAACGCGTCGGTGAAAATTGGTGGCTGGTTCCGAAGGGATTGGAGGGTGGTGCAGCGAGGTCTATAATGCAGAGACCACTACTCAGAATGGCAGGGTTTATGGAATTTTCACCCTGGACAAACTCCCGATTACCTCTGCCGAGCCCCAAAGATCTCTGAGTAGAACTCTAGGTCAAGTCCCCAGCAGAACTGCGGCGACGGCTGCAACATCAGCGGCTAAATTTTACAGCCTTTCATAAGGCCAGTCTAATACACCTGCAGTAAGATTACTAAAGCTGAGGGTCCCTAAATTGAGGGAAATTAAAGGGGAAAGGGAAGGAAAGGGAGGACCGTAAAGGAGGAGGAGGAGGGAGTAAGCGGGACACCTAGGGGAGGACGTAGGGTTTACCGGCGAGATTCTAACGTTTCCATGGAAACGTATCCCTCCGCCTGTGATTGGTATCTTTTCTTCTGTTTCCTCCGCGCCGCTTCTCCAGAGTTTCCGCCCAGCTCCTTTGTGCCGCGCGGAACACTGAGATGACGCATGCGCAAAAAGCCCCAGCGCCGCGTATATAAGCCGGAACCCCAGGCTCTTCCTCTTAGTGCCGCTGGGAGTGTTGGCGTGTAAGGGATCGGCAGGTTTTTTTGTATCGCTTGATCCCTGGGCACTGCGAGCTGAAGAAGCAGAGTTCGCGGGCCAGTCATCATGTCGCGTTACGGGCGGTATGGAGGAGGTAAGAGGCTCGGGCCCAGCAAGGGACGTTAATGTGGGTGTAGCGAGTATAGCGAGGCTGTGGGTTAGGCGCGTCGGTTGGGAGACGGTTATTCCGCGTGCGTAATGGCGGCTTCGGCGCACACCATACGAAGCCGGAGGCAGCGGGGGCGGGATCTGGAAGGAAACGGGGGATGGCGGGTGTAGGTCTGTGTCGAGTTCCATGTTAATTCTTGGGCATTTTCGTCTCGCATACCAGCCCAAGTGAGGCCCACGGTCACTGTTATCCTGTTGCCCTTCTTCGAGCCGCCCTGCCGCCCCCCACACCCCCCCGCCCTCGGCTGCCATTTTGCGCACATTGACGAGCATGGTGGCGCATTTCCTTGGCGCTTTCCCGCCACTTTAGCGGACAGATAGGATCGCAGCCATAAAATCAAAGGTGAATTTGAGCCTGAACAAAACTGGCCGCCTCGAGCTGTGCTCTCTCATCATACAGTCGGTCGAACTGCGGAGTGGGTATGGAGACATAATCTTTTTGTCTGGAGGCTGGTTTCTTTTCTCTTTTAGCTCTTTGGAGCGCGGTTTGTGGACTGGGGCGGGGAGCTGGAGTCTTAGGCGAGCCTGTGCCTGGGGCGGTTGCCGCGGAGGACGAGAGCCGGTGCAGCCCTGCTCTGCCGGCGGGCCCTGGTGGGGCCTGCCCGCCGCCGCCGCCGCCGCTGCTGCTGCGGGTCCGCGCGCTTCCAGCGTGCCCGGGGCTGCCGGGACTCGGGGGCGGGGCCGGGGCCGGGGCGGAGCCCTCCTTACGCCTGGGAATATTACCTGAGATTTGGAGGCTTTATTCCCACCTTGTTAGAATGTTAAGAACTGTGTCGCACGCCTAGCTCTTAAGGAATTTACCCACCTCGCTGGTTTTGAGACCAAATACAACCCTTGATAGAGCGTTAAACGTGCTTGCACAGAGGTTTGTCTGTTCTAAGGCAAAGAATTCATTCAAACTTAGGTCAAATTTTGCATAACATGCATTCTTCTATTTGCGTTTTTAAACAGAAACCAAGGTGTATGTTGGTAACCTGGGAACTGGTGCTGGCAAAGGAGAGTTAGAAAGGGCTTTCAGTTATTATGGTCCTTTAAGAACTGTGTGGATTGCAAGAAATCCTCCGGGATTTGCCTTTGTGGAATTTGAAGACCCTAGAGATGCAGAAGATGCAGTACGAGGCCTGGATGGCAAGTAAGTAAGATGCCGGTTATGAAATTTAGGTTCATTAGAATAGTCCGGTAGGTTAAGTAATAAGCTAGGTGCTAAGCTTGGATTTTGTAGTATAGAGGAGATGGTAACATAGCTAATTTTATGTGTTCAAGAAAGTGAGCAAAGTTGGAGTTAGGAGGATTTAACAAAGATAGCTGAAGCTTGTGAAAGGAAAGAGTGGTTGGAAAATTGTAAATTTAGATGTCACATGAGTATTTTAGCATTAGAATTTGTTGATTCTCTTTTATAGGGTGATTTGTGGTTCCAGAGTGAGGGTTGAACTATCAACAGGCATGCCTCGGAGATCTCGTTTTGATAGACCACCTGCTCGACGTCCCTTTGATCCCAATGATAGATGCTATGAGTGTGGTGAAAAGGGACATTATGCTTATGATTGTCATCGCTATAGCCGCCGAAGAAGAAGCAGGTATTTATTTTAAAGGAATGGTTGGTATACTAGTTAATCAAGTAATTTTTTTATTAGCAAGGCAGAAATTAGTATTTTTATATAATTGTAAATGTTAATTGTACAGGTGTATTTTACAATTTTTGTTTAATTAAATGTTAATATATTAATAATCAACCTGGTCAAAACCTTTCAGGTTTCTTCGTTTGAGTCAGTCGCCTTGATTCAGAATGTCACGAGCCTTATGATATGCTGAGGCGCCTTGCAAATCCGACAATTAAGATCCTCCTAGACCTTGAGGTGATCAGCATAAGAGGCCAGATCCCCTCGAGTCATCTACACCTAGCTTCACCTTATTTAAAGGGCAGAAAATTTGAGTCGGTGATCGCCGTAACAGTAAATTTGGCTTACAATTGGGGCCCCCTCCGGTTTAGAAAGAGGAACACCAGATTGACCACATTCCCAACTAGAAAAATCTTCTTGCGTCAATCAAGCCTCACCTGGCTCATTTGGCTGTCAGTTTGATCGTCGTTAGATTGAAGAAAACATCTAGATGCAGCGATCGGCTATAGATACTTCTAGATCGTCTAGATCTACTAGACCATGGGCCAAAGAGGGTCGACCTGCAAACTTGCAAGGTTTATTTTAAATACACATTACAGTGTTTTCTATTTTGTAATTCTAAGATGTAATTCGGATGTTAACGAATCTTTTTTTAGGTAGTTTTTTTAAAAATTAAAAAAAAAAAAAAAAAAAAACTCGGCAACTAATAGGCCCAGAGTTTATTTCCATATGAGACTAAATTTTTAAATAGTTTTGAGATTTGATTTCAGCAGAGGTATACAAACTATAAAATGAGTTGCCATCTCACATTTTGTCTATTTCTAACTTGAAAAATAGGTCACGGTCTAGATCACATTCGAGATCCAGAGGTAGGCGATACTCTCGCTCGCGGAGCAGGAGCAGGGGAAGGAGGTGAGGAATCTTTAATTCAGATTTTAACAAGCAATAAAAAACTAACTGGAGATGGACCTAAACCTCTTTGGTTTAATTTTTAGGTCAAGATCAGCATCTCCTCAACGATCAAGATCTGTGTCTCTTCGTAGATCACGATCGGCCTCACTCAGACGATCTAGGTCTGGCTCTATAAAAGGATCAAGGTATTTTCAGTGTGTAACATTTCCCCCTGCCCCATTTGTATTTGGATTGTCACATCTTAATGACATTAGCAGTGTCTCAAGGGCATAATCTGGGTTGATGGGGTGAATTTGAGACCTTAGGACATTATGTAGGGAAGTATTTAGTAGTGTAAAATCTGGGTGGATGTGGCCTGTTTAGCCATACACTTAGTTTAGACATTGAAATTTAAGAAGTTAAAAGTTTAAACTAAAAACTTTCTTCACTCCATTTTTTAGAAGGCCTGTAAAGGGTGATAGAAATGAATCAAGTCTAAAATAAGTTGATACTACAGATGATGAGTCCTAGGGAATACCATTGGGAGATACCATTGTTCCATAAGTCTTCAAATGCAGAGAGTCTAAAACTTGTCTGCAAAAGCTCTGGACCCCCTCTGTAGATAAATGAATTTTAACCCAAGGTGTGTACGTCAGCCTGTTTTGGCTTGTGCAATAGATAAAATGATGGTCTTGAACCATGAGAGCTTATTGCCTTGCCTGTTGTGTTGTGATTTTCTTTTCATTGGGCTTTTCACCTGAATAATCGAAATCTCAGTTCAGGCGTCTATGTGATGTTGATTTGATTCTTTTAAGATAAAATCAAATCATAGTATTAAAAGCATCTGTTTTCTCTTGAATACTGTACACTTTAAGAATGTCTAGCTCATTGGGTATGATAGAAGCAAATAATTGAAAATGGTGATACCTTATTGGCTATCAGAGCTAGTTGAAAATGGTATAATTTGTCCAGATTTTTAGACTGATAGGAGGCAAGAGGTGCAACTTGGTCAGTTTTAGCCTCTATTCTGAGCCTACCCCATAAGGTGCTCAGGAGGTGTTTAAGGAAATCACTAGTATGGACTAATTGGTGTAATTTTTGTTTTTAAGATCTAGATCAAGGTCAAGATCAAGATCCAGGTCTCTTTCACGACCACGAAGCAGGTAAGGGTATACATTTGATCAATGCTCTTGTGATTACATGGCATCAATATCCGAGAAGTTCAAAGTGTCTTTGAATTGTTGAAGTTTCAAGTGTTAACTCAGCCTAAGTGTAAAGTGGGGACACAGTACCTTAATAATAAAACAAACTTTAGAACTTCCATCTGTACATGGCCTGTTCTGGCTGACTTCCTGGACAAGAAAATGTCAAGCTATAGTGAGAAAGAAGTTGGTGGCTTTGGTGTTACATTAGGAGGCACATGTTAGAGCTGATAGGTGCCTGGAGGAACATTGTGAGATAGTTGTGCTTAAGGCAGATTAATCATGATACAGCAGTTCATTTTTATGCTGAACAATTGTTGGAAGATTGGCTTTAGCCAAAGCTGATAGGCTACTCCCCGCCCACCCCCTTTCCTCAGTTTAATTGCAGCCTGACATTTTAAGTTCAGGGCAGTTTAGGAGTTGATTGCATAATATTGTGACTATAATAAAGGGATTGGTTAGTACATTTTCTTAATAGGATTTCTCGTGTTTTGACAGCCGATCAAAGTCCAGATCTCCATCTCCAAAAAGAAGGTAAGCTAAATTTGTTGCCAAATTTTAACAGATGTGGCTTCTGTAGAATTTGCTTCCTGCCTACTTGCATGCAGGCTTTCATTTTGAGTTCTTTGGAGAATTGGTGCCGTGTGTGTATGAGAGAGATATATAAAAGCACTGGATCTTAAGTTTCTTACAGGATTATTTTTCTGCTTCATTATCACCCACATGGTGACAATAAGTAAAAGGAAGTGCCTACATGAAGAGAAATTTTTATGTTGAAATTTTGCAGCCAAACCATTATCTACTTGGTGCTCAATGGAGCAAAAAAAAAAAAAAAACCTCATATAGGTGTCGTTAACTTTGTAGTTTTATCAAGGAGGCTATTAAGCATAATCTTAAACAGTGACAAAGGATTTATATATATCTTCTATGAATTTTTAGAACTCTGCTATGGAAACTTAATAATTCTTTGGCCTCCTTTGAATTTATTAAAACTGAGTTTTGCTTTGATGGGTTCATGAGAAAAATAAGTTTCAGTAGACACTAATGGGTTCCAAACCTAATGTTTTTCTTTTTAGTCGTTCCCCATCAGGAAGTCCACGAAGAAGTGCAAGTCCTGAAAGAGTGGACTGAAGTTCTCAAGTTCACCTTTTAGGGAAAAGTTATTTTGTTTACATTATTATAAGGGATTTGTGATGTTTGTTAAATGTGACCTAGGAAGGTTATTTCAATCACCTAATCAAAATGGATCTGGATTATTACTCTGTAAATTCACAGCAGTAAGATAATATAAATTTTTGTTGAATGTATTAACATCTTATGGTTTGAAAATGGTGGGTTTTTATTTGGCACATTTAAATAAAATGTTTCTAACTAGATTTTTGATCTGTGTTCAATATTAATACTCAGTTGGTAAGCTTCAGTAGTCAACTTTGATATCACCCGTACTCATACAGATCTGGTTTTCAACATCATTAACTCGTAGTGTACACACACTTGGAAAATTCTTTTACCCTTAGAGCTTTGGGTAAGACAAGAACTCAAGTGCCCCTTGACAGCATGAATGCATCATTACAAGTCCCTGATTAATCAATAGGAGTTGGTGTTATATATTACCAGGCTAATATATTACCAGGCTAACGATCTTGATCTGCTAAGCTAAAGGAACCACTGATTTGCCTATAAATAAGCACGACGAGAACTAAACAAAGAGCTTATTAAAGCAAATGGTGTCAGAAGTAACAATTGGACTCAATGCTTGAGGAACTGAATTACTTTATGAACACAGTGACTGAGGGGTTTTTTTTAGGCTATTAGATGGGATGGTGTCAAATGAGAACTCCCATTTTAGGAAGTTCTCAATGTACTTTGTTTTCAGTGTTAGCCAATTTTATACCAACATTTTTGCATGTTTGAGGAATTGTCTAAATTTGGGACAACACCTTTATGTAAACCAGCTTTGCAAAATTTTCCAGTCCAGATACTCCTATCCCTTCAAATGAATTGCCTTATTCTGAGCAGAGATCTGTTAATTCCTGTTAGATTTTCCTTCCACATCTCAACCACCAACATACTTTTATTTTGCCAGGCTGGTGCAAAGTAATTAAAGATGTCAATCAAATGTTAATGAGGTACAGTTTTGTAAATCTCACCTTTATTTATTTAGCAACACCTTATGTAGCTTCTTGGTAGCATCTGGTGGACCTTAGAATATTATGGCCAGTAGATTCTTTAAACTTTAAATATCCTTAATAGGGCAGTAATAGTTAATTTTTAATTTCCTGGTGAAGCTTTTACTAGATACTCTCTAGCATTGAAGCAAAAGAAAAATTGATCGTGCAAGAAAAGTCAATGCTGGTGGGACATTGTCTGCCTTTGTCCATTTCCTTGGGTTATTGGGGGTAGCATTGGAATTTGGGGATATCAGTCTGCCTCAAATTTGATCTGAATGGTCACTAGTATGTTAGAAGTTT
This sequence comes from Glossophaga mutica, assembly GCA_039655065.1. Classification (NCBI taxonomy): domain Eukaryota; kingdom Metazoa; phylum Chordata; class Mammalia; order Chiroptera; family Phyllostomidae; genus Glossophaga; species Glossophaga mutica. The sequence continues at coordinate 146,653,219 of CM077308.1, forward strand.
GGATACTTTGTTTTTGGAATTTGAAAAGTGGCTGAATTATGGTTGGTATAAAACTGTAATTGGCAGGCTTGTTGCACTTGGTCAGCTTTAATTGTTCTGTGTTATATAAAGATGAGTTTACTCCACAATAAATCTGCAAAGAACAAACAATCCTGATACTCAATTTTTGGGAGTGGGAGTTCTGAGCCAAGAGTAGGAGTCATTTCTGTAGCTTTGGGATGGAGTACTAGCAGTGTGCTAGATTAGAGATTAGTATGAGGAAGGGGTAGGGGCAAAATGGTTTTAAGAATCAAGCACAGAAAATTCTAACCAGTGGGAAAAGGAATCCTGGATATGTAGGTGAACACCTATCATACCATTGATTATAACTCAGTACCCTTGTGTTAGTATGCATCTTAAAATGATATACTTTGGTCTAGTGTACTGTTTGTTTTTAGAGGTTAGGACTGCTAAATATGTGACTGACTTGAGAAAGTGCTGGTCCAGACTCAAATCATTCTGAATTTTGAACCTGGCTCTGATTATAGCTAACAACACAACAGACATGCTTTTAACATAGAACCTTATTACTCCTCTCACCCATGTAGAGAGAGGTAAGGAATTGCATACCCTTGACCTCACAGTGGTAGTTCTTTGAGCTTGGAACTAGGTAGGGTAAGTATCAGATGAAAGTGTGGTCCCATATCTTGCAGTGTACCTTCTGAGAACAGAATGTAGGTGTTCTCGAAATGTTTGAGACTTGGTTAAATGAGTGGTGTGTAGGATTGTGATGGTCATTTTATGTAGCCTATCCTTTTTTTGTTTGTTTTTTTAATGTATTGTATTGATTATGCTATTACAGTTGTCCCTTTTCGCCCCCATCCTTCTCCACCCTGCACACCCCCTCCCACCCACATTCCCCCCCTTTAGTTCATGTCCACGTGTCATAACTTCTTTAGCTTCTACATTTCCCACACTATTCTTGCCCTCCCCCTGTCTGTTTTCTACCCACTGTCTATGCTACTTATTCTCTGTACCTTTTCCCTCTCTCCCTCCCACTGCCCTGTTGCTAACCCTTCATGTGATCTCCATTTCTGTGTTTCCGCTCCTGTTCTAGTTGTTTGCTTGGTTTGCCTTTGTTGTAGGTGTAGTTGTTAATAGCTGTGATTTTGCTGTCTTTTCACTGTCATATTTTTGATATTCTTTTTCTTAGATAAGTTCCTTTAACATTTCATATAACGGTTTGGTGATGATGAACTCCTTGAACTTGACCTTATCTGAGAAGCACTTTATCTTCCCTTCCATTCTAAATGACAGCTTTGCTGGATAGAACAATCTTGGATGGAGATCCTTAACTTTCATGACTTGGAATACTTCTTTCCAGCCCCTTCTTGCCTGGAAGGTCTCTTGAGAAATCAGCTGACAGTCTGATGGGAGCTCCTTTGCAGGTGACTGTTATCCCTTGTTGCTTCTAGAATTCTCTCCTTCATTTGAATCTTGGCTAATGTAATTACAATGTGCCTTGGTGTGTTCCTCCTTGGGGCCAACTTCTTTGGGACTCTGAGCTTCCTGGACTTCCTGGAAGTCTATTTCCTTTGCCAGATTGGGGAAGTTCTTTCTTATTTGTTCCAATAAGTTTTCCACTTGTTGCTCTTCCTCTTCCCTTTCAGTTACCCTTATAATTTGGATGTTGGGATGTTTAAAGATGTCCTGGAGGTTCCTAAGCCTCTCCTCATTTTTGAATCCTTGTTTCTTCATTCTTTTGTTTGTTTGTTCCTTCGGGTCCACTTCATTGATTTGAGTCCCAGTTTTCCTCCCATCACTATTGGTTCCCTATGTGTTTTCTTTCATTTCACTTATTGTAGCCTTCATTTGTTCATCTAATTTGTGAGCAAAATCAACCAATTCTGTGAGCATCCTGATCACCAGTGCTTTGAACTGTGCATCTGATAGGTTGGCTATCTCTTGGTTGCTTAGATGAATTGGCTCTGGGGCTTTGATCTGTCCTGTTTGAGCCATTTTTGGGGTGGTGTTTTTTGTTTTTGTTTTGTTTTTTTTTGGTTGTTTGGTGTTCAGGGTGGGGGAAGCCCAGTCACTGGGTTGTGATGCTGTATGTGGGGGTGGGGTCTGAGAGGGAACAATGGCACTTGCTTGGTACTCTGTTGGATTCCAGCCGCTTTCCACAAGCAAATTGGGCCCTTCTGGTGCTGATTTCCATGTGAGTGAGCTTGTGTACATTTTAGGTCCCTGTGGGTCTCTCCAACAAACTCTCCTGTGAGGCTGGGAGTCTCTCCCAGCACTTCCAACTCCCACAAGTGTTTTCAATCTGTCCTTTTAGGCTTTATTTCCAGGTGCTGGAGCCCTGGGTTGCGCAGTCTCTCGCTGCCCGTTTGGGCCTGGTTTATCTGCGCACAAATTTGTGACCACGGTCAGCCGCCTTGTGTTCCTTGCTTGGTCTGCTGGTTGCCTCCCCGAGCCCGGTAACCACCGCCTGTGCCAACTTTCGCCTGTACATCTGGGACCACTAGCCACTGCTTTTTCCTGCCACGATCCTTCCCTTCTGGCTGCTGACTCCGCCCCTCCTACCAGTCTGGGTGAATTGTTGGACTTTTGTACAATTCAGTTTTCTATCTGTTCTGGTTGTTTTGTTTTTTTTTTTTTTTTTTTTTTGGTCCTAAATTTTTGTTGTCCTTAATTTTGGTTGTGAGAGGAGGCACAGTGTGTCCACCTACACCTCCATCTTGGCTCTATGTAGTCTAAAGGAGCACAGTGATTTCAAAGATACAGTAAGTGAGTAGGTATAGGAAGCTCTGAACTGACAAGTTGGCAAAGAGTTAATCAGAGTGAAGGACAGTAGCAAAGAATTTATTAGGTAATAGCTTAGTGAACACTTGCTGCTTAGAGACCTTTGGAATATAACCTAGAAGATGTATACATAATTGTATAGCTGGAAAGATAGGAAGCAAAGAAGGTGAAAGGAGAAATACTAGGGACCTGGCTGGTCTTGGAGTGTTTCAACTGGTGACAAGCCAGAGAAATGGGGCAAAGATTCCTAGGTTATGGTGCGGTAGTATTAAAGCTGTTATACCCAGGATTATTGTCAATAAAGGGGGAAAAAAGCACCAGTAAACAGTTTGCTAGGAGGTAGGAAAAATGTGAATCCTACCTATGGTTTTAAAGCCTCTGCTCTTTTTTAATCAGTAAAGTACATTACTGTGCATTTAAAACAAAATCACATGGAAAAGACAAAATGTAAAAAAACACAGCCCTGGCTGGTGTGGCTCAGTGGATTGAGTGGTGGCCTGCAAGCCAAAGGGTCGCCGGTTCGATTCCCAGTCTAGGGCACATGCCTGGGTTGCGGGCCAGGTTCCCAGTGTGGGGCATGCAAGAGAAACATTAATGTTTCCCTTCTTTCCACTCTTAAAAGTGAATAAAAATCTTAAAAAAAAAAAAAAATACGTGCAACCGATGCTCCTACCCATTGTAGATTATACCATTGTTAATAACTTGGCAGTTTTCTTTCCATACCTAATGAGGAAAAGATGCTGAATAGAAGGATAATTCTGGAATGTAGTAGCCAGTTAACTTTAGGCTACTTATCAAATTTACTGCTTGTTCCCTTTTCTCACAGGCCACTGGCTCAGGCTCTTTTCATCTCATTTTTAGACTTGGTGATATACTCAGGGTGTATATGGCGAGAAGGCTCCCTAGCTGACTCGGCCACCCAGTTAACTCCCAGAAGGCAACTATTGTCAACCAGTTACGTAGTCAGCAAATATACACAAATACTTTCCCCTTTTTTCTTTTCACCTCCCGGTCCCCTGCCTCCTGTGCCCAGTCTCTCCACCCTTGTTGGTTCTTATAAAATACATACACCTTGCTTTTTCATCATCTTTCATATAAGTAAAAATGGCACTTTTTAAAAATGTTACATACTACTTGCCTAGGTGTTGCATAATTGATGCAGCAAAATTTTGTGCCCCTTCAACGTACCAGGTAGTGTTAGCCTTAGAATATGGAGGTGAACAAAGTTTTTATTCTTATGGAGGTTAAATTATGGACAGACAAATGAAAAAATATCAGATGGGTAATAACTGATCTGTAGAAGAATGGAGGCAGGGTAAGAGATTGGAAGCTGGTTGCTGTGGTATAAAAAGGGTGGTGTCTAAGGAGGCTTCCAAAAGTGCCATTTGAGCTAGTGAGGGAGTAAACCATGCCACTGGAAAGTGTTCTAGGTAGAGGGTGCAGTGAGTGCAAAGGCCCTAAAGTAGGAGGGTGAAGAAGACCAATAGAAGTGAACAGAGGAGAGCGGGAAGATACGCATCATGTAGGACTGTATACCCTGGAAAGGACTCACTTTTTTCCCTTGAGTTTTTGAGCAAAGAGTAACAGGAATTGAATCAGTTCCCTATTGATAGGAGGGCTGTTTCTAATTACTATTTCAATGATACAGTGAATATCGTTGTACAATATTTGGCACATGTGGCCCTGCATGTGCAGAATAATCCTTAGAATTGCTGGATAGGGGGGTATGTGCTTTTATATTTTTCCTAGGTACTGTTAGTTTGCCCTGGGGGATGTGTAGGAGTGCCTGTTCTCCTGTACCATTGCTCATGTGCTACACATGGTGGGCTCATGCTTGTTGAGTTTTACTAATCTTGTACTGAAAAATGGTGTCTCAGCATAGCTTTTTTTCTTCCCCCTTGTTTAAATTGTAAAATACATGTTTTCTCCCAACTCTAGAACATTTTTGTGTGTTCAAAAGTCTGGTTTAGGTTCCCTTGCTGTCAACACACTGATCTTCTTCCATAGTGGGACACCTATTTACACTGTAATTGCCTGTTTACTTCTCTGCCGGTGTGCCACCACAAGACACAGTGACAGCAGGCACCAGGCCTTGTCCCAGTTCCTCACTGCCTAGCACTTACTAATACTTACATATTTGGTGAACAAAAAGTGAGTTCATGGATGAATGAATTCTATTAAACTGAGCACATAAAATGTTAATCTCATCTTCTGTAAGACCTTTATAGTCACCATTTGAATTAAAAACCCACATTTTCCTGTTAGTCTCCTGTAAGACTCTCCTATCTAGATTTGCCTGCAGATGATTGAGATCCGTAGGCTGCTATTTGTATGCCCTGCTCTATCTACTGTGTAACTGTAGTACAAGGTTTTTTCCCCCTTATCTGGGTTAAGTTGGAGAGTTCTGCTCCAGAAAAGGTGTGGGAAATTTCTGTGCAGAAAGTGTTCTACAGAAAAGGGTGCAGACTTCCCTACCATTCCAAGAGCCCAGGTGAGCGAGCCTAACCCACGTAAGGAAGGTCAAGTCATTGAACCAGCAGTGTCCATTTCATGACTTCAGCTGCCTGACGTTATGTGTCTCCACCTCTAGATTCCCTGACTGAAAGGGATCATAGTGACAGGAAATTAAAGGTGGTTGGATGCGATCCTATATGAAGGCCCTGTTAGTTTTTATTTTGGGTTGTAACATATTTTCAGGAAATCTGGATTCTGAAAAACGAATCCTTTTATTGCCAAGGATGAGAGTTCTGGCAGTAGGGAACATAAATATGACAGGTCAAGGCAGATGGGGCCAGTGTATCACAGTCGCGGTCAGGAGGACAATCACCAGGGTTCTGAGCTCCTGTCATGTAACATAATGCTTCCCTTGCCTAAGGATGAAGATGCTATGTTGTAACGTCCCTATCGTTTGAGAGTGCTGGCTATTCGTTAGACCAGAATTCAGGAAATGAGGGCATGCTGGCCAGATCTGGCCCACTGCTGTTTCCATGCAGCTAATAGGATAAGATGGCTTTTACATTTTATTTATTTTTCATTCTTTTAAAAATATGTATTGATTTTAGAGATAAAAATATTGATTGGTTGCCTCTCATACACTATGCACCCCAACTGGGGGATCCAGTCCACAATCTAGGTATGTGCCCTTACTGGGAATCAGACCCACAACTTTTTGGTGTATGGGACAATGCTCCAACCAACTGAGTCACACCAGTGAGGGTGGTTTTCACATTTTTAAGTGGTTGGCAGACAAGTATAATACTACTTCAGGACATGAGAATTATATGAAATTTAAATTGCAGCATCCATAAAGTTTTATAGGAACAGTGCTCATTTATATACATACTGTCTGTGACTTTCAGTGTTATAATGACAACAGTTGAATAATTATGATAGACCCTTAAGTCCCACAAAGTTTAAAATACTCTGGCCCTTTACACAAAATATTTGTCAACCCCGGGCTTAGATATATATCTTCAACTGTTCACAATTTTTAGAATAATCTCTGAAAATCTTGGGTGTTGGGATTATTGGTAGAGTTTGCAGGGTTTACCAAGACATACTTTTGGTCTGGGAGGATTGTTTCTGTGTGACTCATTGTTGAGGATGTGTTTCATGAAGCTAGGGAGCAAATTCCAGCTGAATACATTAATGCACTTACAGTGAGCTTTATGCAATAATAATGGCAAAAGCTTTTACTCTAGGGCAGTGGTTCTCATTCCTAGGTATATATTAGGACCCAAGAAGCTTTAAAACCTAATGAAACCAAAATTGCTAAGGGTGAAGCCTGGGCATTAAAATCTAAAGAACTGCCCTGCTGATTCTAATACACAACCAGCATTGAAAACTGCTGTTAGCCGGCTTAGCCTGCTTCATTAGTTATTGGGTGGATTGGCCTGGCTTACTACTATTATATAATAAAGTTAGCAGCACTCATCAAAACAGGGTTCTATTATGTACCCTCTAGGTTTCTTTGATTGTTTCTCTAGTCAAATGCTATAATGGAACATTTCTATGAAAAAGGCAGAAATTGCATTTTAGTTTGTATTAGTACCAGAAGAGGTCACTGTGTTCAGAGAAATTTTATCTAAAAAAAAAAGTGAACATTCTGTTCAGGAAGTTTGAAGCAGTATTTACCTGCACCAACGCTACTCCAGGCATGGCCTCTGGTCACAATTGTGTCAAACATCCAAGGCTCCATTAGGTGCATGTAGAACATTTATAATCATATCTTCTTATGTGTTGATGCTTTTATCATTGTAAAATATCGGTCTAGTAATACTGTTGTAAAGTCTATTTTGTCTGATACTAAAATAGCCATTCCAGCTGTTTGTATGGTATGTCTTTGCCATCGATTTACTTTTAGCTTATTGGTGTACTATCGTTAGTTACTAGATCTGGATCTTTGATTTAGTCTGACAAACTGCCTTTTGTGGTATTTAAACCATCTACATTTAACATGATTAGATTTATAGTTATTTTGTTTTCTATGTCTCCTTTTTTCTCTTCTATAACTGCTTCTTTGATATTAAATATTTTTTAGTGTATCATTTTAACTCCTTGATTTTTTTTTTTTTACTATTGAGTTGTTTTTTTTTTTTTTTTAAGTAGTTACATCTTGATTTATCACAGTCTACTTCAGATTAATATTTTGGTGAAATACAGAGATTTTGCTCCAATATATTTTCTTTTTCTGGACTTTCCTCCCTGATGTGCTATATATGTATTATAAACTCAATGAACCATGTTATATCTTTTAAAGAAGTGATGTGAAAATACAGTTTTTTATTAATTCACATATTTATCATTTCTGATCTTCATTTCTGTCCATGGATTTGAGTTACCATCTTAATTTCCTTTCACTAGAAAGAGCTTCCTCTACTAGCATTTGTTGTAATAGCAATAAATAGCTAGAGAATTCATTGCTTGACAGGTCTGCTAGCAATGAATCCTCTCATTCTTTATCTGGAAATGTATTTATTTCACCATCACTTTGGAAGGACAGTTGGAGGTGACATCGAGTCCTTGAATTTTAAGCATTGACTGTCATGAATTTGAATTGACTGTCGTCATACTGCCTCCTGGACTCCCTTGTTTGAGATGAGAAGTCAGATGTTGATTGTATTGATGGTGCCCTGTACAGATAGACGAGTCATTTTCCTCGTGCTTTCAAATTTTCCCTCTTTTTTTGGCATTAAACTTGATATGGTTTAGGTGGGGATCTCTTTGTATTTATCCTTGGAGTTTGTTGAGCTTCTTGGATATCTAGTATAATGGTTTTCATCAAAATTGGTTGAGTTTTTTCCCCAAATCACTGGTACTTTTTGAAATATTTTTCTGTACCTTTCTCTCCTCTCTTTTTTGGACTCCCATTATACATATGCTAACATACTTAATGTCCTACACATCCGAGGTCCTTTGCCATTTTCTTCAATCTCTTCTCGGGTTTTCAAATTGAATAATTTCTATTAATCTGTCTTATTTCTTCCATGTTGAATCTATTTCTGAGCCTCTCTAGTGAACTTTTCATTTGTTATTGTATATTCCAACTTCATAATTTCACTTCGTTTCTTTTTATAATCTAGTTATTTTGGTAATTATTTTTTTAATCTTGTGTTTATTTTTAAGCTTAGCTTATTAGGGGGTTACCCTGTGTCTGTATAGCTCAGCGATCAGCCAATAACTGGACAAAAACACCTTGATCAGTCAGACTTTTTCCCTTTGCTGATGGACCTATGTGTAGGCAGGGAGTGAATTTTGTGTTTAGGCTGTTTTCAAGTCTGTCTTGGCTTTTACTTTGTGCTGAGTCCCTCTAAATTTTTTCTGCACATTCATGCAGCCTCTCAGAGTTGGCCAGGAGTTGCTTGAATGGCTCGGACCCTCTGGTCTTGCTCTGCATGTGCGAGCCTCTGATTGGCCAGTACCTGTGTACTCCGATCATGATTGCAACCTCAGGGTAACAGAGCCCTCTGCCCTTGTGTTCATGTAGCACAGAGACCATCACTTCCATTGCCTTGATAAAGTTTTTGGACATGGTATTACTCACCACTCCAAACTGAGCCCCCCATCAACGACAGCAAGCTGCTGGTCCTCATACTCTGTTTTGCCCTGGCAGAGCCTCCACAGTGACTGCACTGGGAAAGTGAGGGCAATGGGAGCAGTCCCAGGAGAGAAGGCCACAGTTTCCCAACTGTTCCTACCCACAGTTCAGGTTTTCAAACATAAACATGTCTCAGATTGTTGTGTGTTTCTGGTCAGTTTCCAGAGCAGCAAAGCTGTTTCGTGGATCTTTTTTTCCCCCAGCATTATACTTGCTTTTTTGAGGAGAGGACTTGCTGAGCACTTTACTTGGCTATAGCTGAAGTGCTACTCCAAGCAAATTATGATTTGAGTAACTGGACTGAAGAAGTTGGGACTTAAAGGGAAAAGATAAGTACCTCGATTGGAAAAGGACTGCACTTCTGTCAAAATTGTCCAGATAGCCGGTTGCAAACTGGTGATCCAGCTGTTTTAAATGGGCCCTGGCGGTGGAACAGGGTATATGTTGTGCTTCCCTCCTGTGTTCTCCTGGCAGTCATTTAATTTTCCTCATGTTCTACTTTTCACAGACTATCCATTTAATTCACTAACTTCCTTTAGTCTGCTGAGGTTGGACTGTCATTGGTCACCTAAGACAACAATTCAACCGCCACACCATGTCATCTTAGTTTAGTCTTTACAGAATATTTGTGCAATTATCTAAAATTACATCTTTCTTGTTAGGCAAAATGAGTGGAAATAGAAAAAATGAAAATCCCACAGCTAAAGATAAGAACTTAATGTCCCATGAATATGAAACACAGATTCCACATATCATCGAGCTGAATCGATAACATGCTCACCTGTGTTGGCTCAGAACTCAGAATAATAAAGCACTAACCTGGTTGTGGGCAGCGGGTGCGTGGTAATGAAGGCTTGGATTCCCAGGGCCCTGGAGACTTGTTCTTGGAGGGGAGTGTGTGTTGCATGTGAGTAGGTATTTGCATTTTGAACAAGACTTCAGTACTGTAGCTACATGATGTTTTTTGTATCCCATACCATGTTTATTTTCACTACCTCACATGAACGAAGTGTCCAGTTCTTACTATAAAATTGTTTCTTGCTGACACCTTTAGTGATTTCATCATAAAATGCTACCGTTATGCTCACATCATACTCTACATGTCTCACAACTATGCAGTGTCTTTTCTCAAACACATCAAAGTTCTCTTTGATGTGTGTGTTTCAAGAAAATGAATAGACGGATTGCTGCTACAAAAGGTCAATTTCTCTAAAATTTTACTTTCGTCAAACTTACAGCTTGACAAACAGACTTAGGCTTTTTTTTGTTTTTCATAAACACTCTTCAAATAGCAGTAACTTATTTCAACTGCCCTACAGGTGAATATCCTTATTTGGGCTACTCTTGGCTAGGCTTATATAGTAAAAACAGTTCTTTTTTTAGAACAGAGGAAAACCAAGTACTTTGTAAGTGAGAAAATAGAAGTCAAGTGAAATTAAATGGTTTGTTTATGTAGTGTCAGAGACAAAGTATAGTACTAGTTCAGGGCTCCCAGCTGTGCTGTGTAATTCTACATCATTGGACTGCTACTGTTAGTCTTGTCTCTCCCAGAGAGACTGGAATATCCCTGAGAGAACACACTACGTCTTAGGCATCATTACCTCTTGATTCCCTTAAAGGACCCAGCAGAGAACTATGCAGAATAGGTACTCAGAAAATCCATGCTGAAATGAATTAAGAAATAAACACTCAGAAAATCCATGCTGAAATGAATTAAGAAATAAACACTCAGAAAATCCATGCTGAAGTGAATTAAGAAATAAACACCATCTTTCGTTTGTTATTGGTTGCTAAGAAAGAGAAGAATGGGAAGCTCAGTTGGCCATCAGTTAGGTAGCTTTCCCCTAGGAAGACGCTGGGGCTTCTATGCGAGCCCATCGTAGAATCCAGAACACATCATATGCTCAGTCCATTTAGTAAAGATCCATGCCTGACAGGTTTAAAGAAGTAAAGAAACTGGGAGTTTTTGAAGGTGCAGGTTTTTTGTTTTTTTAATTTCAACTGATTGCTAGTATATAAACACATTTCTTCAGAAGCCACCAACCCATACCCATTACGGATGATTCAACTCTTCAGGAAAAGAGGGAGCCCCAGCCTCCTCTACATAGCACAGTATCTGTTCCAGGTGCGGTGTGCAGTCGTCGTGGAAGGCCCTGTCCTCACAGACACAGCTCCTGACTCCTGCCGGCTTCCATACCTTGGCTGGTCTGGGCTGGGCTTTCTCAGTTAACTTCAAAGGCAAAGAATCAAAATGACAGATTCTTTCTTGTTCTTTAAGTCACACCACTTCTAAGGCTCAGAGACAGTTAAACTCAGGCGGATGCTTTTTATAAAAAGGGGGAAAAAGGAATGAGAGAGTAGACTCAAAAGAGGGGCGAAAAGTAGGAAAGAAAGAGGCACAGTGGTGAGATAGAGCCCATGGAGCACGGGGCTCCGGGTGCCATTTCTGGGCGAGGATTAGAGCTTGGATGATGATTGGTAGTTGGGTCCTCTTAACAACACAGAGAATAGAGCTGGTCATTAGACCTGGCCTGGAGCCAGTCATTGGGAAGGAAATCAATATTCAGACTGGTTATTGATTGATACCATGACAGCGACCATTTGTATGATTTTAAATCACAGGATCATTTTCAAAGCCTCTAAATCTTCATTTCATTTCTGAATAGAACACAGGCAGCAGCTGCAGGAGCTCCCAGCCTGGCTCTGGAGCAGGTTATATCTTTGCACTTCCTTAAGCCACAGAAAACTTGAACCAAGTGGTGTGGTCATACTCCTCACCAGGCCTCAGCAGCACAGGGGGGAAGTGGGGCTGTAAAAGGAAAAAAGACACAGGTTACACCTTTCCAGCCCAGGCTGAACCCTTATCCCAAGATAGCTTCTGGACTGGTCTTTAGACCAGCTCCGTGAACCAGATGGCAATGTAAGAACTGTTTGTTACTGGTTTCCAGTGAGACTGAGAATTTGAGCCAGAATGAAAATCAACTACATCACTAAGCACACTGTGTCACAGCAAGACTTTCTTGAAGGAAGCAGTGTATTGATGTATACTCTGGTGCAAACTCCAAGTGTCTTGCAGGCGGGGGGCTTTGCAGAGCATTACTCTAGGAAATAGGTAGAGAAGAACGTCACGAGGAAGCAAAAGGGGAGAAGACAAGAAGGATCATCTTATAAGTGTGGTGACAGACAATGAGGTATCGATGAGAAATGTTAAACTGAATAAAGGCTTTGAAGGCACAAAAGAGATTTTTAAAAACATGTAAATGCCACGTTAGTAACGTGGCTGAGTGTTTCCTGTGTTTATCATGACTTGGAGAAGAGAACGCACATGGACTTTTGAATCATACAGACCTGACTTGAGGGTCATGACGTCTGTTAGATAGTGTGACCTTGGACACACCACCACTCTAACAGGTCAACTTGTGGCTTTACCTGGTTGACTGCATCAGGCCAGTTCTGGGTCTCGAGGCAGAAACCGGAGTGCTTGGGATAGACTGCTCCACTCTTGCCCTTCAGGGTGCCGTCCAGGAAGTTGCCCGTATAGAACTGAACCCCAGGCTGGGTGGTGTACACTTCCAGTACCCGCCCGCTTCCGGCATGGTGGACCCTGGGGATAAAGCCAAACCACATTAGGTCTAGGGCAGAAAAGCAGGCAGGGGCAAGCTGAAGCTGAGAAGCAGCTTTGAGTGTGTGTGTGTGTGTGTGTGTGTGTGTGTGTGTTGGGGGGCAGCCAGGTTGGAGAAGAGACAGGCAGTTTTAGGGTTCTAGAGGGGCTCAGATTCTTTTTTTTAAAGATTTTATTTATTTACTCTTTAGAGAAGAAGGGAGGGAGAAAGAGAGGGAGAGAAACATCCATGTGCAAGAGATACATTGCTCTTGATAAGTTGCCTCTCCCATGCCCTCAACTGGGGGACCTGGCCTGCAACCCAGGCACGTACCCTGACTGGGAATTGAACTGGCGACCTTTTGGTTCGCAGGCTGGTGCTCAATCCACTGAGCCATACCAGCCAGGGCTGGAATTCTTTCTCATAAAAACCTGGAGCTCTCTGCTCAGCCTGGTGAAACAACCAGCTGTTTTTGAAAGAGAAGAAACGCTTTGCCAAATTAAACACCCCACTCCCTGGGACTGGAGCAGGCTGTGCTCTTCAGTCAGCTCTCCCCTACATCTGCTGGGGTTGCTGCTAGAATCACTGATTCCTCCCCGCCCCCCTACAGAGGTAAGTGCCTACCTGGTCCTGTACTTGGTGTTAAAGGGATATAGCTGAAGAAAGCCTGGGTCTCTCAGTCTCTCCAAGAAGTAAAACATCCCCACAGTGTGTCATCAACCAAGAGGTTGGGGGAAAGAGGTCTGGGAAGAGGAGGGCCAGGACTAGAGTCCTGGTGAGAAGGGGTCTCCTCAGGTGCGAGCAGTGGGGAGAGGAGTGTGACTGGCAGGCACAGAGGAGAAAAGCAGTGGAGCTGAAAGAACACAGCTGGAGCCTTGGTGCCGGGATGCTGAGGGAAAGAAGGCTTTTCCAGTGCTCTTTGACTCTGAATCATTCTCTCTGCGTTATGGAAAATCCATTCATCCTACAAACATCGATGGATCACCTGCTCATCTACTAGTGCCGAGCATGGCATTAGGTGTTAGGTAGAGGCAGGGATTCGCAAAGATGAGCTGGCAGGAGGGACTCAGAGTTGAGTGAGAGGGGAGGGTGCGCACAGTGCCTTTCAAACAAGGCTGGAGGTGGGAAGTGCAGCCTCTGACCTTCCATGGAAGTGGGTGGGGCAAAAATCACAAGCCAAGGAAGCACAAAGGGGTCTGGAAGTTCAAGGAAGGCAGAAGTGACTCCAGTCAGGAAGAATTAGATCTTCGAACAGAAAATGGGCATTAAGGAACAGGCAGAGATGGAGGGTGGGAGCAGAGAGAGGTGGGAGCCAGGCAGAGGCGCAGGGATGAGGGCATGTGAGGTGGCGGCGGAGGTGGGGGGTGGGTTGTGAAAAATTTAGCCGCGCTCACCTGTGGAACATAAGCTTTGAAAAGACATGGGATGTGGTACTTGGTCCCAGTAGCACAGTGAATGGTACTGATGTGGCCAGAGGAAAAGCTCCTCCAATAGGGGTTGCTATTTCTTCTTCACCACGGAGGCAGGAAGTGACAAGTACTCACCGTGCACAAAAACGCTTTTCTTTAGATCCCTTCAGACAGAAATTGTGGTCGAAGCCACTGATGTGGAACTGCTGCAGGTGTTTTCCAAGCTCCACTGGCTTCCTCAGGTCGAATGCAGTGCCTTGCACTGGAGCAACCTCTCCTGGTGGGAAGAGGCAAAAGAAAGGGTGATAAATGCCCAGCTCTTTACAGCTGTTCTAAAGGGCTCCTCTTCTACCCTCTCAGGCTGCATTTCAGTTTGTAAAGGAGATAGGAGCCCAGATCCTAAGAAGGAGAATGAGTTATTAGATTTTTTAAAAAATTGTGAGATGCTCCTAATTGCAAATGTAGCGGTCATAACATGCAGAGTCATTCACATGTGAAAAAAAATGCAAGGATCAAGGAAACACATAATTCCCATTATCGGCTAAGTTGGATAAAGGGTTGTTCCAACCATGGAGTCGATCACTGTGTTGACATTTCTCACTCTACTGCTGAAATATCCCAGGGCCCATAACCAAGCATTAGTACTTGGCAGTGGCTAACCAGACACTATAAAATCCTTGAGAAGAGTGATTCTCATACCATTTGGGGCCATTATTAGCCAAAGGGGACACTGGCAACAACCCTTCCCCAATCATTCTCTGTAGACTCATTCTAAACTGTAATGAGGGGCTGTTGATAATAACACGGGGACAAATGAGTTAACTGGGACAGTCCAGACCAAACTGGATGTGTGGCCATTCTGCCATTTGCCAATTTTAGAGTCAGTGCTTAGATTGAAAGCTTTGTGTCTCCAGGAGTGATCCCTGGAGGAGTTACAGTCGGCAGGTACCGTGTGTGTGTGTGTGTGTGTGTGTGTGTGTGTAAACCGGACTCCTCAAGCTCTAGGAGCAGTGCGTTTGTTCTAACCAAGGGACATCCTGAAGCCTCTTCACGATGGTGTGGGTGCGGTCAGCCCTGAGGGAAGACACTGCAGTGTGGGGCCCCTCAACTCTTTAAGGTCAGAGCACAGAAGGGGCATGGCCTGGTGGTCATCATGCACCAGTGCCCCATCAGGAACATGCCTTCTGGTGTCACAGAACTCACGGGTGCTGGCACCAGAGGGGTTTCTCAGAGCTCATCTGGTCCAAACTACTCGTAACATGAGGAAAATGAGACCCACGTAACTCGATGTCATCAAACAATCCACTATGGTATGAACATGCTGTATTTTATTAGTTTAAGGCCCTCAACCCATATTTTAAAATCTCTGAAATCATGTTACGGTTTAACTGGCAGATTTACATTCTTTCTTCACAGGATGTAAAATATGAATGAACTTTACAATTGATGGATCTTAGAATTGATTAAACATGTGACAGTAGTTTGCCATGTTCTCTGCTCTTCTAAAACCTCTGAACAAGTAATCAGGGATTTGAGAGCAAAGAAGAGATTATTTTGTGAGTGATTTCAACTAGAGATTAAAGGGGGAGAGATCGTCTCTCAACAGACAGTCCTCTGGAAAGCTTGCCAAAAGGCTGCAATATGGATCGTACGTCGTCCTGAAACAGTGCCGTTTGCTTGGTCACCTCTCATTCTCTTCTAACTTCCAGGTCTCTTCTTCCCTAGGTGCTAGGCCAAGCCATTTCAAACAGGGAACACGAATATTTTGAAGTTAGTTCACCTGGTTTAGTCGAGTAACATGGGGAAGCCCAGCACTATTCCTTCCTCCCGTTGGCACATTCTTGGAATATGTCAGAGCCAGAGCCATGGACCAGGAGCCCTTCCCTGGGTCACTTTTTCACTCAATCAACATTTATTGAACACCGACTGTAGGCCAGGCACTCTGATGGGTAGGGACAGCGCACAGATCAGTGAGAAGCGGAACTGGTGTGTGGTTTGGAGGAAGGAATGGACATACGAGCAGCTATCACAGAGAGTGAAGAATGCTCCAGTGACGGCACGGCTGGAAGATAGGAGACAGGCAGTGTGAGTGGGTGTACTTAGAGGGGGCGGGTGGGAAATTCCATGGAAGAAGTGACAAGGGTTGAGCGGAGGCTTCAGGAGATCATGTTAGGTAAAACGGGTGAGGAAGGCTGAAGACGTGGAGGAAACAGCTTGGATACAGGTGATAGGGAGTCTCCATGACATAGAATTATAGTGGTGTGTTTATTATAATATTCCCACTTACTATAGAGTCCAATACATAATATAATATGCTATTTAGATATTTTCTATATATTCCTAGTTTTAGGGGTTTGATTTCCTTTTGATTCGAGTTACTAAGAGGTCAATGTCAGCTGTATTATATTTTATGAAACTGCCTCAGGTTTCCTTAAAGAGCTTGGATATGCTCAATTTTTGGTGAACCTTCATTGTGAACTGCATCCTTTATCATTACAAGGTATCTTCTCTTAGGTGATTTAATGTGTTCTGTCCTAAAACCAGCCTTTACTGAGGTTAAGATCAAGGCCGCTGCCACTTTAGCTTTCATTTGTTTGTGTGCTTTTGAATTCTTGTATTTTCTACCTTCTGAGTCACTGGGTTTATACACAGCATTCCATTGGGTTTTCCTTTGTGATTCCATCTGAGAAACTTTATTTAATAGGGACATTGTATGGCATTAATATGACATGTGTTCAAAGTGTTCTTAGTTCTGTCCTTATATTTTATGGCATGCTTTCTGTGTTTATAAAATCTAGTTAATTTTTTAAAAATCTTTTACTATATATGGTCTGTGTTTGTGTGTTTCTGATCATTTAGAAACTGTGTATTTTTTTAGTGGTTACATCTATACATAAGTAGCCTTAATATAATACTTGTATTCTTCATCTTCTCTTTCTTAGAATCTGCCTAGCTTCTCCTTTCTCCGCTTTCCTCCTTCCTCTTGCTGAGCTGGGTTTCTGATGCTTTCAACTCTGTTCTGAAGAAGAGGACTTTTGTTTCCCAGTAGATGGTGCTAGAGACACAACATAAAGAGCTTGCTTTATAAAATGAACATCTACTTCATCTGAGTTCAGAGTCAGTCCTCTAACCCCTGCTCCGTTCTAGGAGAATTAATCATTGAACTTTTTGGATCTCTAAGGCCAAAGGCCAAATCTTGGATAGTGACCCACCTAGGCATTATTGTCCTGTAAAGTCTGGGTGACCAAACACCTCCCACAGTGACTTTTAAAAAGGCAACACTGTTTCTTTATGAAACAATTGGACTGGGAAAAAGCAGCAGGTGTTCTGGGCTCAAGATTTTAGTTTTACCAACCCAGATGCTGAGTGGTAACTCACGATGCTTTCTTCCCTTATACGGTGTTCTCAATATTTAGTTCTTCCCTAAAGTTATACTTGACTGTAACTCTAACCCTTATGACAGCCCCATTGTGATTGCCTATGTCAGTCAAGATGATTTATTTCACTCGACTTAGAAAAAAAGAAAGTCATGGAGTTTTCATGACGTAAGGACCCAGGCCATATTTCTGGTCTGTTTACCTGATATGGAGCAATCTACGAATCAGTGATTACTTGAGCTTTTCTCTCTGTAAAACACAGCGGCTATTATTTGCTGCCTTATATATACATCACATGGAAGTATTTGACCTCCAGCTTGGCTGAACATATACAGGAGGAAGGCATAAATAAAAGAGCCACATTTCAGAATAACATATATAACACAGAGCGCAAAGACTAGAGAGGGTAAGACTTCAAGAATGGCAGAGCAGTCCTGACCTAAAAAATGAGATTTTTGCTAAATAAGGAGAAATCAAGAGAAAAGGTTCCAATCTGTCTTTTCCAGCCTCATGCCCGGACGCATCCCCTCACGTGCCTAACGGTCAGGCATATGAAAACTTGGAATTCGTCCCCCAGCTTCGTTGAAACTTGGGGCCCTTTTGCATAACCAGAACGTCCTTCTTGCACCTGCTACATCCAACCACACTCTGGCAAAGTCCACTGGACCATTTAAGAGGACTCTCTAATGCCATTTCCTTTGTGGATTGTAACCTCCACCATGAGGACTAATTCCTTTTTCCTCTTTGTCCCCATCGTATTTTGAACATACTTTCCCCAAAACACCCATCACATGGCATAATAAGATTATATCAAGCTATTCGTCTATAAGGCATGTGAGCTCCTAGAGAGCCAGAGTTGTGTCCCATTTATCTTTGTACCTTCCGAGCACAAAGCACAGCCTTTACTGGATGGAAAAACTGATGAATGAGTGAAGTGGAAGCTGAAAAAGCAGGGGCAACA
Organism: Glossophaga mutica; assembly: GCA_039655065.1. Taxonomy (NCBI): domain Eukaryota; kingdom Metazoa; phylum Chordata; class Mammalia; order Chiroptera; family Phyllostomidae; genus Glossophaga; species Glossophaga mutica. The sequence goes on from CM077308.1 coordinate 146,671,449, forward strand.
GTGAATGAAGTAGCATCCTATGATAAAGTCAGAATGAAAGCTCTAGAAAACACCTTAGGAATTGCCTCATCTAGTTCTCTCACTTTGCAGATGATGAGGCTGGGACCAGACAGCTAAAGGGACTTGCCCAAGGTGACACATCACCGTAGTGTCAAAGTCTTCGGGCCCCTACTCAGGTGCTTTCTACCTCACCACGGAGTGACTTGGTTATAGCCCCTTCCACCCCCACACCTAAGTGTTCTTGCTTTTGTTTTTTTTTATTGATTTTTAGAGAGAGAGAAAGAGGAAAGGACAGGGAGAAAAGGAGAGAGTGAGAGAGAAATACTGATTTGTTTTCCACTTATTTATGCATTCATCAGTCAGCTCTTGTATGTGCCCTGACCTAGGATCAAACCCTCAACTTTGGAGTTTTGGGAGGGTGCTCTACCCAACTGAGTTCCCGGGTCAGGGCTTCTTGATTTTTTAATTGAAAAAATGAATGTGCAGTTCTAACTTTGCGCTTTGGTGCTAAGAATAGAAGGAAATGCCAAAATAGCTCTCTCAGCAACTGAGTGTACAGAAAATGAAGCGGAAATGGAAAGGGCGCCCTCAGAGGTGATGTCACACATCATGTGACTTTGGTTTTGAAGCCACCAGAAAGCTGGGGTGTTGGTGGAGAGAAGCTATTTTTCTAAAGAGGATTTCTTCTCTGGAAGGTTGGCTGAGTGTGCATGAAGGTCTGAGCAGCAATGCCGCCTAGAAGACAGCGGGCTCCGACCCAAGCTGTGGCGTTGCAGCCGTGGGGCACCGAGCAGCCTGAGGTGGCGTTGTGCTTCCCCATTTCAGGAAAAGTCTGACTTCGGGCACCACAAAGGACCCACTTGAGGTTACAGTCATGGATGTAGAATGAGACCTATGGGCAGCTGTAGGGTGGGGGGATTAATCAGAGCTGAGTTTTGTTAGGAGGATAAAAAAAAGAGGAAGGGGGCAAGGGAGCTGAGAGCATATGCCAAGGGGTGATTCTAATGATGGACCGCTGACCACATTTGGGGAGAGTGAACTTATGAGGATGTGAGGAACAATGAAAAGGTGGTAGATCAGCGATGATAGGTTCTCGTAGCATGGAAGAAGCTGATAGACATCTTAAACAGAGCTCATGGAAGGCTGCAATAAGAGGTGATGCCGAAGTCAAGGGTATGAGCCAATGAGCACAGGAGTGAGCAGCTGAGAAGGGTGGAGGATAAGATCATTGGAAGAGAGGATGTCAAGAGGCTGAGAGGTCAGGGTATCATCAATATGGATAACGAGATCACCAAGAATTATGACAAGAGCGACAAGGTGAGACGTGCAAGGAATGAGAAGTGACTTGGAGGGGGTCTGTGGGGGACCTCAACAGAGAGATCCTGTGAGTGTCACTCCAGCAAGTAAAGCTGCCTCAGTCTTGCAAGATGAGGTAGAACTGATTACTGGAAACAGAACACTCTAACATTTCGGATATCTGTCACAAGGCATTAATTTTTTTTCTATTTGCATTTCTGGCAGAGTTATAATTACCTGTCTGCTGGAAAGAAAGGAAAAACTCACTACCTTCCTGAAATCCATCTGCCTTGATTCATGTCTTTTATGATATGGGATTCTTACACACATTCTATTATGAGGAATCTGGCTTTTCTGCATGACTGCTTGTGGCAGATAGCACTTTAGAAAGATGGCCACACAGTATATTCCCTGTCCTACACTCGCCTTCTCACAATGGCAGGTTGACACTCCCTCACTGAGGGGTGGACCTTTACAACTGCCTCCACCAATGGACTGTGGCACAGTGATGCTGGGTGATTTCTGAGGCCGGGTTATAAATACAGAATGACTGGGGTTTGGCTCTCTGTCTGTCAGGACATCTGCCCTTGGACACCAGCCCGCCATGGTCTAAGGAAGCTCAAGTCACGTCATAAGGCCACGTGTTGGGTGTCCTGGCTGACAGCCCCAGCTAAAGTCCCCAACCAATAGCCACCATTCAACTGCCAGACATGTGAGTGAATGAAGCCTTCTGATAATTCCAGCCTGCAGCTCTCATCTTCCAGCAGAGGCAAGATAATGTGCTGTGTAAATCCCTGACCAACAGAAACAAAGAGAGATAATAAGCAAAGTGTTGAAATAATTCATTACATAGCAGTAGGTAAGTAGTACGCTGCCTTTGGATGGTTTCACTTCCTGGCACTGCCTTAAGTCCTGGTGGGAGGTTAATGCACCCCTCCCTGTCCCCCCTTTTTAACACGGGGTGCTTTTAAATGATTCTACCTTAAGGACACTAATCCTTGCAATTATTTTTGGATGAAGAAAAAACAAATACAAATTAGTTAGGTTACTCAATTTTTAGCATCAGGCACCCTGATGTACCAGGCATTAAACTAACCTCAGGGAGTCTTGAATCTGATCAAAGAGACACGAAAAATTAAAACTTAGAGGAGAGAATGACAAAGGCAATGAATGGCACTCAAAAGCGCTGGTGGAGCAGAAAGAAGCAGCACCTAACACAGCCCTGGGCGTCAAGAAAGGTTTTCCCCAGGTCAGGGCAGAAGCCTAATCTTGAAGGATATGTTGTCGGGATGGGCCGACCCAGCAAGGGACAAGCGTGGGAACGGACTCCCACCACCTATGAACTTGTATTTGGGGCACAGGCAAGATGCTTTTATATTACACATATTCCTCCTAGCTCTGATCCTAGCTCTGATTTAATTCATTTTTGGCAAAAGACTTAGGGGATGGAGTAAAAGGCGAATGAGTTCTCGCGGATTCCTGGTCAAACACTAATGTGGTGAAATGGTTGTTCCTTAACATCTGGGCATGAACACTTTCTCAGGGTGTGACAGAAAAACTCACCTGGGGTGAATTGTAATTCAAAGCTTTTAATTTCCCACCACCTGAAATAGCTCTTTTCTCTGCCTGGCGGCCCTCGTGCCTGCCTCTCTGAGATGAACAGGTGGTCACTGCAGGCATCGCTGCAGCCCCACATTCATCCACTTTAGCCCCTTCCTTCCTGGCAGGTCCCGTTCCATGTCATTGTCACCCAACCCAGTAACACCGTCGCAGGTGTAAAATCCTGGTCCTACCACAGCGGTCCTCAGCACAGGTAGGTCCTGTTTGTAATAACAGTTTAAACGATTTTGTGAAAATAGCAAAGAAAGAAAAGAAAAAGGAAATCTGGCATAGACTTTCTAGAAAAATTGGGAGTGGGGAGAATAGGAAGACATTGTCTCTAATAATATTTTTCTCCCTTTAAAAATACTTTAAAATATTATGTTATTTAAACATGGTTTTCTATGATTTATCCTATATTTTGATTTACAAATCTAGGTACAACATCTTAGGATTCAGACAAGCTAACTGACCTTGGATAAGTTTGTGTGCCTCTAAGATTCAGTGTCCCCATTTGTACAATGGAGGTAATATTGGTATCTACCTAATACAGATACTGTGAGGTTTAATTGAGAGAATGCTATGACGGAGGTCATATCTCTAGACTAGAACTTGGTGCACCGTTCTTTCTCTCTCCCTCTCCTGTTCCCTCTATCACAGACGCACATGCTTCAAAAACACAGAGAACAGAGAGAACAATTGTTCTTTATAGCGTAATTCATGCAAAAGAAAGGTGCATTCCTGCCTCTAGGGGGCATTGCCATTTTCATTAAAAAAAGAATTGTTTTTTCAAGCTTTCTTAAAATTTTTAAAATCTAGAACAATAGATTTTAAACTGACTCTTTGAGCCATGGATTCCTTTGAGCATATTACAAAAGTGACGGGCTCCCTCTCCAGGAAAATGCACACACTCACCCACAGAATGTCCCCAGGCCCTCGGAAGCCCAGCCAACGTGTGCCTGGTTAAGAATCGCTGATCTACAGCCTGGTGAATATGTTCCGTCTGTACTGCTACTTGTTACCAAACAAGCTGCTCTCTCATGACCTTATACTGAAATGCACATTTGGAGTGATGCAGTCAAATAACCTCAGGTGTCTGGCCAAGAAACGCAGCCTGGGAGTCTGCTGGTGGATTCCTCCTATTGCAATGCAGCAAAGGCTTTGCATAACACAGCAGGGCAGCCTCCTGCCTATGATTCCTCCACATTCTTGTAGCACATACAACAAACTAACATGGGAAAGGCACAGAAGCTTGTCTTAATCTGAGCAAATCAACACCTTTTAGAAATTGCCTCTAATGACAGCTCCAGAAATGGGGCTGATTAGGCAAACTGTGTCCCCCTGCGTTGCAGTGAGTACCAGGAATCATGATCGCCAATTACCGTCATCAGCCTTCCAGGAGCATCCTGCTCACCTGTTTGGCAAAGTCAATAGATATCAGAATGGATGTTAGAGCCAGCAGGCCTGAATTTAAACCCTGGCTTTCTTTGCTGTGAAAATTTGTCCAAGCTGCTAGCTTCTCTGAACCTTGCTTTCCTCATCTGTCAAATGGGGTTGACGAGAGTAGCTACCTCATAGGATTATGAAAATTAAACAAGCTAAAGCATGTGAAGTGCTCAGCAGCCTGCCCGGTCTCAAGGGAGTACTCAGCAATAGAGCTGAGTACAGACTGTAGCCGAGGGTGATAACAGCACAGAATGGGCTTAGGGAAACTTGGCTCCACCTGTTCTAACTTGACTTCTCTGAATGTGTTTCTTCAACTGAGGCATAACTGAAGCATAACACCTATTTTAAAAGGTAGTTCAGCCCTGACTGGGGTGGCCCAGTTGGTTGGGCATCATCCTGCAAAGCAAAAGGTTGCTGGTTCGATTCCCGGTCAGGGTGCATGCCTGAGCTTTGGGTTCAATCCCCAATTGGAGTGCATTAAAGAGGCAACTGATCGATGTTTCCCTTACATATTGATGTTTCTCTCCCTCCTTCTCCTTCTCTCTAAAAATAAATAAAATCTTTTTTAAAATGTCTTTTAAAAAAGGTAATTCAATGTGCTTAAGTGTCTGGAGCATATTAAACACTAAATGGTGGTGATGATGATGATAATGGTAATAATAATACAAAGCCCTTACTAAATGCCAGGAACTCCTCTAAGCACTTTACACGTATTACCTCATTTAATCTTTACACCCAATGTGGTAGATCCGATATTATCTCCACTTGACACATGCGGTCTGCACAGCTTAAATAAATTGTCCAAGTTCACAGAACTGGTAAGGATTTAAACCCAAGTCAAGACTTGAGTCCATGCCCTTAACTGCTGTGTTTTCCTGATGATAATGTATCAACATCAGCTCTTTGAAAATAGCCATTCAGGGTCATACCAAGGACTCGCTTTACTAAGATCAGAGGCATTTTCCATTTCTGGCTGGAGTGTCCTTGTCTGCCCCCATCAATTCAGTTTCATGGCACGCAGGGGGCACAATGCCCAAAAGCAGGCACACTGCTAGGCCAGATGGGGATCTACGAGACCAAGACTGCCTTCCCCAAATCCCTCTGACCCCACGGGGCTCAGTCTCCCAAAGGCCACTAATGGCTCTAGCGTGAGAGGGACGGCACCTCTGCATGACCACACAGACAGGGAGCATTTGGTTTTTGAAAGGGGAGATGGTTTTGAAAGGGAACATGCTGGGGTAGAAGAATTTTCCTGCAGCCTTGTTGTGCTGCTTCCTAGCAGCTCAGGCAGGTTCCAGCAACAACCGTGTGAGACAGGAGCTTGGGCTCACGGCAGAGCCACTGCCTCCCGCTCTCCTCCAAGAGTCGCAAGGCTCCCCCAGTCTCGGTTCACAGGAAGCCGAGAGGAACACCAGGAACAGGTGGCTGACATCCTGACACCATGAGGAGGATTCTAACTGAACGTAGCCAAGGTACATTAATGGCCCGGGGTCAGAGAAGAGAACCAGTCAAGGAAAGAGGGGAGAAATCAGTCCAGCCTTTCTGGTCAGCTGGCACAGTGGCTGCACCAAGTAATGGCTTCATGTGGGGGACTAGCCCCTCTGATTTCCATCAGTGCTCTCCCTTCTTGCAAAATGCCCTAAACAAACATGCCACCTTAGTTTCAGAGCGTGTCCCAGTCTTCCTTCGAAGGAGATGGCTGCCCGCAGCTCCCCCTACATAGAAATGTCAGCTCCATCACAGCTGCTCAGTCGCCCTGTGGTTTAGGGGGAACACAGCAGGCCTGTGTTTGTACAAGTGGAGTCGGAGGCTGGGAGCCAAAACATGCAGGGCCAGCCTTCTACGTCTCACTATCTGCGCAGCATGCTTGTTATCCTCTCCAGGATGTGTGTTCCCAGACCCTGCATTCTGCTTGTTCTTTGCATCTGACCTGCCCAGAGGGTCAGTTCCACACATTGCAAATTTAGGAGCTGCTGTCTGACTTGGGGAGCATCTGGAATGGAGACCTGAAAGCAGGGAGGAAGATGCTTACCAGGAGCCCAGCATAGATATATTCAAATTCAAGTCTTTGCCAGCCACCCCCTAGGCCTGACTGGGTTACAAGGCTGATGGCTTAGCGAGCTTCCCAAACTTCTCGAGACTTCTGGAGACAGAGCATCTGGGCTTCTGAGAGCAGATCTGTAAGAAACTGTCAAGTGGCCTTTGAACTGTGGACAATCTAGATGAAGATATTGAAGGTATTCTTCTTGGGCAAGGACAGACAGCATGAATGTCAAGCTAGAAGGCAGTCACTTGAGATGACAACCAGGAACCCAAAGGACAATGCAAAGTGGGGGTAAAGCACTGATTGCAACAAGATTAAATGTATGGATAACAGCAACAGAAAAAGTCATGCACTTGTGCCCCCCAAAAATAATAAAGACCCCCTGGCAGGTGTGGCTCAGTGGATTGAGCACTGGCCTGTGAACCAAAAGGTCGCTGGTTCCATTCCAACTCAGGGCACATGCTTGGGTTGCAGGCCAGATTCCTGGTTGGGGGGGCGCATGAGAGGCAACTGATCAATGTATCTTTCACACATCGATGTTTCTCTCCTGGTCTTTTTCCCTCCCTTCCCCTCTCTCTAAAGATAAATAAATAAATAAATAAATATCTTTAAAAAAATAATATAGACAAAAAAAAGATACTGCCTAGGTTTAGACTGTCATCTTTTGAGATTCCATTTTCTCACTTACCCAATTGGGATAATATAGTGCCCACCTCATGAAGTCATCATGAGGATTAAAACAGTAATGGAGGCAAAGTGATGATGATGGTGATCGTGACGGTGATAGTCAATGACGGGATGGTTCTTTGTAGAGTGCTGCACCCCCAGGCTCTTAACCACCCTGATGCTAACTCTTGTAAACGTTCAGGCTAACAGTTACTGACTCGGGAGACATGGCTGAGCTGCAGCGTGTGTGAAAATGACTTTAAGGATGTGGTTGTCAGTCAGTTCAGGAGGAGTCACGTAAGATGTAATGAGGCTGAGACAGTTTTCGGTTACATTTTTCCACATAGGCATTGCAGGCAGAGACTCACAGAAGCGGGCCCAGAGGAAAATGAGCAGGTGGCCAATTCACAGCCTAAGTAAAATGGCCGAGGACCTGGGATGTGCTGCCTGAAAAAGAATGACTCAGGGTGACATGATAGCTGCCTTCGAAGGCCTGGAGCCTGCTCTGTAGGGACCCAAGCACTAGCTCCAGCAGGGCTCAGCTTTGGGTAGATAAATTTCAACTCAGTATCAGGAAGGCATTTCTGGCGTGCTGATCCAGGATGAACATCGAGCTTCCTGTCCCAGAGGCACCAAAGTGCTGGCAGGGCCCCCAGCTCAGGGATTCAAATACTGGACAGGCAGGTGGTGGTTGGAGAAGATAAGGTCCTTTTCAGCCGTGACATTCTGGGGCTATAGGGCCACTGGCTCCCATGACAAACATAACAAAGCAGGTTGGTCCCCTCAGGGACACACAGTGATATCTGATTATTTCTCTCCTCCCTCTTTTTTTCGTCAACTTTTTAGCTTGTTTATCTCCTGAGGCCACTGGCCAAGAGCAGCTCTTTGCAGGACGGCCTGTAGAAAACGGCTTTTGATAAGAGAGGGCCAGGGTAGGGTGTGTGAAGTGTGGAGGAGAGAAATAAAGGTAAGTGAGGGGGCGGCAGCAGGACACGGGGTTGTTGGGAGGGGAGTGAATGGGGACAAATGGGTGCCAAAAAGGAAAAAGCCACAAAGGTCGCTTGAGGCTAGATGGGGCTTTGTGGAGCCTCTTAAACAGCCACTCAAAGAGCGGACCCAGCAGCACATCCCCTGAGGACTGTTAGAAACATGGACCCAGAGACTCCACCCCAGGCCAGCTGAGCAGAATCTGCATATTAACAAGTTCTCCAGGTGATCTGTGCATTAGTTACAGGTGAAAGGCACGGGGGTGGAGATCATCTCAGGGAGACCCAGGTTCAGATGTGCTGTGCATTCACCTCGGGAAGAAAAGGGCGGGGAGGAACGCTGGGGCAATAGGCAGAGCGTTGGAGTCTGGTCTCCATGGGGATGGCCCAGCCGTGCTTCCAGCCCGGCTGCTCCAATTATGTTTCTTCATCCGGTTGGCTTCAGAACAGTGAGTCAAATCTGGATAAGGAAGCCAGAGGTAAGGGGCTCTTGGCACAGGTACCCATCTGACACCTAATTAGTTAAGCAATCCTGGTTAAATCATCTCTAGAATGCCTGCTACTATTTTAAGAAACAACAGAAAGAGAATGATCATTAAAAGTAACACTCTAGGTGGGAATTTTGACTTCATTCCAGCGGTTGGCAAGTAAAGCACCGTGGGATTTTTTTGTAAAGTAACATTCCTATAAACCTTCAAAGATCACACCATGTCAAAGCTTGTCTCTGCTGCTGTTTTCCCCTTTCCTCTGCTGATTCTTTTTGGGTTTGCCACTTCATTCCACTGCTGTGTTGGTTGTTTTTTTCTTTCCGCTGAGCATTTTCTGATTTTACTTTGACTTGCCGTGGGGGAGGGTACTGCTTCTGGATATGACATGCCACCTGAAGCATAAAATGCTAAACCCAGTTACATGGTGTTTTCAGGTGAGAAGGCAATTTTACACTTCATGGAAGGCAGAGAGCATTTTCACGCAGAGGATTTTTCCATTCCAGACTCCCCTCAAGATGGCATCCAGGGATTTGCCGCCATTTGAACGTTGTTCCCATCTGTCGGTCTGCAGCCTTCCTCAGAGGCATTCCCGTTAGACCTGCCATGTTCTCCACGTCTTCGGGGCCCCCGCCATGGCGTCCATCAGGTCCCCATGTCCTTCGCTGCCTGGGTCCACTGTCCATGACCTGAGCCACTTGGTTAGTAACACTCCTATTGACTTACCTGACACCCTGTCCCCCTGCCCCTCCTACCTGACAAAACCCCAGCTTTGGATCATCCCACAATCTGTCTTCTCTGATCCGTGCTCCATGCTGCTGAGAGAAATGGGAGAAACATCCTGGACGCACCAACTGAGGCCACCACGAGTTCGTGGTCTCAATCCTCACCTGGATTCTTGGCGCCCTCATTTTACTTGCCCCCAGTCGGCTCCCCGCTTCCCCAAAAACCTCTTCCTTGATCCCACTTCTCCACCTTATGGAGGCACCTTCTCTTCTTCCTTTCACAGATTTTCGAAAGCATATGCAACCCCAGTGGCTTCTAGACGAACGGGCTCCCTAGCCGCATGCTAAAGCAAACAAATCAGAGCCTCTGAGGTGGGGCCAGGGGTGCTGTGTTCGAGGAAGGTGCCTTAGTTGGGAACCGCTCATCGGCCTGTACTCCCTGACTGTCCCTCCTCATTTCCAGTTACTCCTTCAGCTGTCATGGTCTGGCATCCACCCACTCCACTCTATGAAATGGGGTCAGCAGGAATAGCCACTACAGCGGAGGTACTCCCTGGCTGGACATCCCTGGAATGCTGACGCTGTTGGTCACTCCAAGACTTCTGGTCACCCTTTGTCCTTTGCCTCTTCCTCTCACCATCTCCCTTGGTGCCTTTAGTGTGAGACTTTCTTGCACCTTAAATATGGGTGGAGGTTTTCTCGGGTTGCCTTGGGTGCAGCCCTCAGACTACTGCTATTCTCAGTCTAAGATTCCTCCCTGGGAAATCCACACGACTTAATCTACAAAGTACATGGTGGTTTATGTCCCCTGCTCTCTCTCCCAAACAATTGTGCCCATCTGCCCAGTTGCTTGCTGGACATCATCACCTGGATGCCTCACAGGCACCTTAATCTCAAATATTTTCCAGACCGAATCCATAGTTCCCCTGTCCCTCCCTGTCCTCCATTCTGCCACCATGCCAGCTCTTTTTCCTCTTCCTCCTCCTCTATTTAGGACTCCCTTAACATCTCCATTTCTACTGGAAATGGAGCTGCCCTAAATAGAGCTGCCCTGGAAACCTAGGAGTCATCATACAGCCTTCCTGTTTCTTCATCTGCTACATTCAACTCCAGCCCCCTGATTTCCCCCCTTAAATACTGTTATAAAACTACATTTCTTCCATCTGCCCTCTGCCATCTCTTGCTTGGACTACTAAAATAGCCTCTCCTTCTGGTCTCCAGTCAAGCCCCACCCCCAACAGTTGCTGGGTGGTATTTCTAAAATGCCAGTCTTGCTAGGGCAATCCTCTGGCTTGAAACACTTCAAAGTACTCCATGATCTACAGATAAGTCCTGGCTCCTTGGGATGGTACGGAAGGCCCATCCTGACTGCATCCATGACTGCAGGGCTGGGACCAGGATGAGGCAAGTGAGGACCTGGTGTGCAAAATTTAAGGACACACTCACTCTCAGGTGCTGACTGGGCAGGTGCACAGCCCCAAGAGTGAGTGCTGTCTTAAATTTTGCACCCTCGGTGCTGCATGTCTCTTGCTTCACCCTGCCCCCCACCCCTGCCCCCGCCCAGCTGCCTGTCTAGCTTTAGAACTCTCACTCTCCTTGTTGCTAGATCTTTACAGACACTAAGGAGCTTCTCATAGCTGAAGGTGATCTTGAGAAAGTCTCTTCTACCCTGGCCTCTGTGCTTCCTTAGTCCCCTGGCCCTTATCTTTGTCCCTGTCCTGACCACATTGGATGGTCTTCTCAAGTGCAGAGACAGTGCTCAGTCATCTGTCTGTGACCAGTGCCTGAGGCAGCATGTAGCAATCAGTAGGTGCTCCATAAATGTTAGCTAAACGGCATGCAAGCCTGCTCTGGGAACTCGCTTGCGTCAGCCTTCCAGCCCACGGTTCAAAGCCCACAGTCACCTCGCAGCCCCTTCACAATGGGGTGACCTCTCAGGATGGCTGCGAACCAAGGATGAACTAGAGCCAGTCCTTGCCCAGACCTGGGGTGGTGCGGCGGGGAGGGGGTGTTAAATCATCAGCTCTCCATGGGTAATAGAGCTCTAGCAAATCACTCTTTTCACAAACTTACTTGATGTCAGTCTCAAATTTTCACAGGAATTACACAATGCCCAGCCAAGTGCTAATTTCTGAACCTTCTTCCTGCCAAATTTCCACTGTGCTGGCTCATGTTTGCCAATCTCGCAGCAGTGATGTGTTTTCTAGCAGGAACACAAGGAGCTTTGGGAGTTATTCCTGGGCCTCGTAAAACTCTTCTTGGGATCGTTTTATAGAATGATTCAGCAATATACCCCCTTGGAGAGTATCACTGCTACCAGGAGAGGTCCTTAGAGTTTCTGTACTGAACTTCTTTGCACACTATCCAGAGGGACCTGTCAGAGAAGAAACAGCTCTAGGGTAAATCATATGCCATAAGATTCAATATCACAAGTTTCCCTCCCTAGTGTCATTCAAGTCTTTTCTGAAATCTAGTTTCATTTCTTTGAGGACAAGACCTGTGCTATGTACATGGTTATATGTTCTCCGTGTCTATTTTGCTCAACACTGCTTCCCCAGGGCTGGCATAGTACCTGGCACATGGGAGGTACTCGATATCAACTGGAGAAGGAAAAGAGGAGGAGGAGACTTGGGAATCAACTTGGAGGGGCTCATCTGCGAAAGTGCACAGCTAAGAGTGAAAACCAGAACACCGAGCTCTGGCCTCCCACTTACAGTGAGGGCCCGGCACACCCGCTGCTCCTACATCCTACACACTGATGGCCAGGCCTCGAGTCCTGACTGCACTGGGGGCTGGTGGACACTGGAAAGCAATTCCACTCCTCTGATCAGGCAGAAACAGAAAAGCCGGTCCTCCAACCTAGACTCTGGGCTGCTCTTGCTCCTCCAGGGAAAACCTTGGGGAAGTTACTTTTCATCTTGGTGGGCCCTCTTCCCCCTGTAGCTAGCCTTCCAGCTCCCTTCAGAAAATCTAACAACAACAGAAATTTTAAAAATACCATGAAGATTACAAAAAAGGAAAGCAATCTATTGCCATTCTCAAAAGCTACGATGACATTTATGTATAATCATACATAGACAAACCATAAACTATCATTACCTTGAGGGAGGAAAACAGACGAGAAAACCCCTCTGTGGATTTAGATGGTATCACCAACTCACACAGGTTTTACACAGAGTTTTAAGAGCTCATGGATCCCTTGAAGTTTTCCATCATCTTTCCAGACACGCAAGTACAGACCCTGGCTGAGAAGATCTGGGTGAGAGGGGTGTGTGGTCTCTGAATCAGTGTCAGAAATTGACAGGACCTCAAAGTTCAACTCATGTAACGTCACCTAATGAGATTGTACAGAGGACATCATGAGGCCCGAAGAGTCTTCATGGCTGACCCGAGGGCGTAGTTGGTGACCAGCGGAACTAAGAGACCTGCAGGCATCCAGGCTTTCTGGATCCCAGTTATTCCGCAGTGCTGTTTTAATGTATTCTGTGGAAAACCAATGTAAAGAAGGGATAAGAGTGGAGAGAGACTGACTGTGGAGGGAAGGAAGGAGTGGGTATCCCTAGACAGGCTGTCTATTGCTTGGTTTCATTTTTCAGTTTAGCGTAGGTTGGTTTTCTAGCTTCAAGCCAAAGAGACCAAGCCTGAGGCTCCTTGCTGGTTCCTTCCCTCTGGAGCTGTAACTAAATCCTGAAAGGTCACCGGAGGGAGACTTGCGTTGGGGAAGACAAGGCAACTTTGACACAGGATGAACTCTAAACAGCTTATGTCATTGCAAAACCCCCAAGCAACAAAGAATCTACTGTGTCCAGGAAGTGGGGGAAAGATTTCTAAGGAGAAAATACGAGCCTTGAAGAAAGAGTAGGGGTTTATGCATCAAAGAAGGGGGTACCGGGTGGGCCCAGTAGGCGGGAGGGGGGCACCGAACCAGGGCAGGATGTAAGTCAGGGTGGGAGAGATGAATCTGGGAGGCAGCTGGTATCTGATCTGGTTGCCATCTAAGGGGGATTTTAAGCAGGACAGTATCAGAGTGGGATTTGCATTGCAGATAGATAACTTTAGTAACCAAATGGGAAACAGCTCTAACAAGGGCTCCCCCCTCAATTACAGACCTATAGTCCAGATTCATTTGTTCATTCACTGATCCAAATTTATGAAGCTCATCATACAAGCCAGGCACTGATCTAGACAAGAAGAGCCTAAACCAGGACAGTGACAATGAAGATGGGGCCATATAATCAATAATACATAATGAGGAAGCAGATTCAAGAAATACTTAGGAGTTAAACATCAGCAGGGCCAGGTGACTAACAGTACAGGGTGGGGAAAGCATACTGGTGGAAGGTCAAAACAAGTGTGTCCAGTATGTTAGATTTCTATTAAGTCTAAAGAAATTTTCTGGAACAAGCTCCAGAAAGATTAAAACACGTAGATCAAAACAGTCTTCATTTGTGCCATCTTTGAACTGGGAGACTACTTTGGAATTTCTTATTTCCCAGGGCAGGGACTTATACCTGCTCTAGGGAAGTAATTATAAAATTGACTGAACTGCAGGCTGAACCCAGAGAGGTTGAAATAAAAAACACAGATCTTGCTGGGTCTCTCCCCACAGTCTGTGGTAAGCCTTTCCTTACCAGAATTCTAATTTTGTCAAAATAGGGTTGCTTTCATGTAATTTTAGAATGAGCTTTCAAAAACGGAGCGCTGCAAGAATAGCAAGTGAACACAGATGGGCTGGGGGAAAGAGTGGGTTGGGGTAATTTTTATAAAAATAAAAGGTATCTTTTTTTCTCAAGAACAAGACGGGATTTTTCTAATGTTACTTTAAGATTCAAAGGACCGAGTCAAAGCATTCACTCTTTGCTTTCTTAATTCCTTATCTGCAAACAAAGTGCAGTAAAAAAAAAGAAAAGAAAAGAAAAAAGAAAAAGAAAAAAGCTATGTGCTGTAAATGCCTGTAAGACACATGCTTAGTTCCACACCGTGTTGCCTACATCATAACGTCTTGCTGGGACATTGTCCAAATTGCCTCCAAGACTCACAGTTGTGTACGGTGAAAGGGTGAAATGTAATATTTACAACCCTGGGGGGAATTTGTCCCTGGAGAAAGAGAGGATTGTTTTTTCTCACCTGCTTGCCTTTAGCTGGCTTAGTACCTGAGCAGGGCACCAGGGACCAGTTTCCCCTTGTTACCACAGGCAGGACACCTAGACCCCGGTCCCGAAGCTATAACTTCCTGACACGGCAGCACAGAGGTCTGGCCCTGGAGTGCTCTCTCTCGGGATATTCCTTATATACCTGTCCTTCCTGGTAAAGGGCTTCCAGGAGCTGCACTTCTGGGAAACCACAGAGACAGCCCTGACAACAGCGACAACAGCCACACACAGGCAAGAGGACCTGCAGATGCCCCATTTACGGAGTGTGTGGCCATCCTAAGTATCAGCAAGTGCTTTATGGTCTGTAATTTTTTTGTTTCAATAAGGAAAAAAAATTGCTTGGAAGAAGCAAAGCTAAACTAACAGGTGACATGTGAACCCAGCCTGACAGCTTGGCTGCAAACTTTGCTCCTGGTTTGCGGGTGACCCAAACGCTCAGCCTTGCAGAGGCCTCGGTTGGGGTGCCTGTTGCACAGCGAGGGGCCCAATGAGCAAGGACCTCGCACTGAGAACACCACCGACTCCTGAGTGCCCGGAATATCACCCAGAGCAGTAGCTTCAGAAGCCAGCTGATGGATTCTACCCTTTTATTCCAACTCTTTCTTTCTTTCTAGATCCTGGAGTCTTCCAGCCTTAGAAAACACAGGGGACATTGTTCTCCTGTGTTAGGAAGCCTCCAGGGCTGACCAAATGGCAGAAATTTCTGACGGGGCGGGGGGGTGGGGCGCAGGGCGGGGGAATGGGAGTGACCCTGAATTACCTGAATGGGCCCCTTTGAAGGCTTCTGATACCACCACACTAACTGAGGCATTTCCACTGGACTTGAGAGAAGGGCAGCCTTTTAATAAGTAGCAGAGCAGAGAAAGGGGATGAAAGAAGCCATGTAAGATAGGCTGCTGTCTTCCGTACTTCACATGCCCCCCAAACACTCCCAACAGGGAAAGGGAGGGCGAAGCTGGTGCTCGAGGCTGTCGCAGGCCTGCAGGCCCTGCCTGGGGTAAAGGCCCAGATTCGGCTGTAAGTTTAAGACAAGGGGATTTTGTCCCACACGCTTGCTTTGGCTCCTGAAACTCTATGCCAACTATCCCTTTCCTTTCTCTGTGATAACAGCCAATTAGTAAGCGGATGGCAAATGAAATGGAGGCCAGGACTTCACCCCTCCCCCAAACACACTCTGGGGAAGGTCCCTTTTCACTGAGTACCACAGCCACAGATTGACAGCTACTGTAAAACAAGGGGTGCTGCCTTCTCCTGACAATGGGTTTTCCCATCACCCAAAAAACTATTTACCAAGTGTCTGTAACCAAGATGAAAAACACCCCCAAAGTTTAGATTTGCATCAGCATTTTCCTCAAGAACTACTCAGATTACAGCTTTTATGAAGGCCAAACAGAATGGAGGACTTGAAAAACAAATACAAGTATAAATTGATAGCCACAAAAGGCAGGAGGGGCCTGGGACTATAAAACATCTTTGTATCGCAAGCTTAGAAGCCAGCCTAGGAGACTGGGCTGAAAGTCCATAGATGGCTGAACAAATGAGGCTAAGAATCGCAATTTGTCAGATGAAGCATTTGGGACAAGCCCACATGGAATTCAAGGAATGAACTGATAAAAGGCCTCGGGAGTTAAAGCGTGGCCCCTAGTTCCTCCCAACCCACCGCATCCTCCTGCAGGAGCCGCCGTTTCAGACACTTCTAGTTGCCATGTGCTCTTGTGATGCTGGGTGCAGTTTAGGGGTTCATGGCTTCTTTTTTGGTACAATGATAAGAGACTTTTCTCTGTAGGAGCTCTAAGGAAAAATAATGAGGACTTTTATGATCTTAGGAAGACAGCTTTAAAAAAACACACACATACAAAGATTTGGGGTAGAAAGCAGATGGGGATGGTGAGCAGAGTAACTGATTTATTTATTTAAAATATATTTTATTGATTATGCTATTACAGTTGTCCCATTTTCCTCCCTTTATTCCCCTCCACCTTGCACACCCCTTCTCACCTGCATTCCCCCTTTTAGTTCATGTCCATGGGTCATACATACAAGTCAGGTGTTGTCAAACTCATTTTCACTGGGGGCCATATCAGCCTTGCAGTTGCCCTCAGAGGGCCAAATGTAATTTTAGGACTGTATAAATGTAACTACTCCTGAACAGTTAAGCAAGAGCTCAGTGCTGCCACCAGGTAGAAACAAGGTTCCAGGCCAGATAAAACAGTGGAGGGCTGGATTGAGCCTGCGGGCCTTCTGTTTGCCACCTGTAATATAAGTTCTTTGACTTCTACATTTCTTATACTATTCTTAACTTCCCCCCATCTATCTTCTATCTACCATTTATGCTACTTATTCTCTGTATCTTTTCTCCCTCTCTCCTCTTCCCACTCCCCCACTGATAACCCTACATGTGATCTCCATTTCTGTGGTTCTGTTCCTGTTCTAGTTGTTTGCTCAGTTTGTTTTTGTATTTTTTTAGGTTTGGTTGTTAATAGCTATGAGTTTGTTGTCATTTTACTGTTCATATTTTTAATCTTCTTTTTCTTAGATAAGTCCCTTTAACATTTCATATAGTAAGGGCTGGGTGATGATGAACTCCTTTAACTTGACCTTATCTGGGAAGCACTTTATCTGCCCTTCCATTCTAAATAATAGCTTTGCTGGACAGAGTAATCTTGGATGGAGGTCTTTGCCTTTCATGACTTGGAATACTTCTTGCCAGCCTCTTCTTGCCTGCAAGGTTTCTTTTGAGAAATCAGCTGACAGTCTTATGGGAACTCATTTGTAGGTAGCTCTCACCTTTTCTCTTGCTGCTTTTAAGATTCTCTCCTTCTCTTTAATCCTGGGTAATGTACTTATGATGTGCCTTGGTGTGTTCCTCCTTGGGTCCAACTTCTTTGGGACTCTCTGAGCTTCCTGAACTTCCTGGAAGTTTATTTCCTTTGCCAGATTGGGGAAGTTATCTTTCATTATTTTTTTCCAATAAGTTTTCAATTTCTTGGTCTTCTTCTTCTCCTTCTGGCACCCCTATGATTCAGATGTTGGAACGTTTAAAGTTCTCCCGGAGGTTTCTAAGCCTTTCCTTGTCTTTTTGAATTCTTCTTCATTTTGTTCTGCTTGAATGTTTCTTTCTTCCTTCTGCTCCAAACCATTGATTTGAGTCCCAGTTTCCTTCCCGTCACTGTTGGTTCCCTGTACATTTTCCTTTATTTCACTTTTCATAGCCTTCAGTTTTTCCTCTAATTTGTGACCATATTCAGTCAATCCTGT
This sequence comes from Glossophaga mutica, assembly GCA_039655065.1. Lineage (NCBI taxonomy): Eukaryota > Metazoa > Chordata > Mammalia > Chiroptera > Phyllostomidae > Glossophaga > Glossophaga mutica. The sequence goes on from CM077308.1 coordinate 146,689,107, forward strand.
GAGCATCCAGACTACCAGTGTTTTGAACTGTGCATCTGATAGGATGGCTATCTCTTTGTCATTTAGTTGTATTTTTTCTGGAGAGTTCATCTGTTCTATCATTTGGGCTTTTTTTTTTTTTTTGGCCTCAGAGCGCCTGTTACCTAGTAAGGTGGTGGAGCCTTACATGTTCACAAGGGCGAAGCGACCCATGTAGCTGCATTGTGACACTGCATGTGGGAGAGGGGGCCGGAAGGGAACATTGCTGCTTGCTCCGCTCTCTGCTGGTTTTCAGTCACTTCCCCCACCAACCACAAGCAAATTGGGCCCTTCTGGTGCTGATTCCCTTCTGGCAGGTGGGTTTGTGTATGTTCTAGGACCCTGTGGGTCTCTCCAACGAACTCTCCTGTGAGGCTGGGAGTTTCTCCTGCTGCCTCAACCCTCACAGGTGTTTTCAGTCAGAGGTTTGAGACTTTATTTCCCTGCACTGGAGCCCTGGGTTGTGCAGTCTGTCTTGCTCCCCAGTTGTTCCTCCCAGTTTATCTGTGCAAGAATGTGGGACCGCCCTGTCTGCCAGCTGCTGCCTCACTGGGTCCACCAGCCACCGCCCTGCCCCCTGGTCCTTTGCTTTTAAATTTGTTGTCGTCCTTCTTTTGGTTGTTCGAAGAGGCACAGCATGTCTACCTACGCCTCCATCTTGGCCAGAAGTCCAGAGTAACTGATTTATAGTAAAAGCCATTCATGTACAAGGAGACCAAAGTTTATTGCTGACCTCTGACTTCTGACACTCACTGACTTTCATGGCAGAGTCCTAGGGGATGTGAAGGGTGGCAGCATGGCAGTAAATTGTTCTACTAGGAGCTTCATAGAATCACAGAATGTAAGAGCTACAAGCGACCCTACAAATTATTCATTCTCAGTCCTAGAGTCCATGATAAAATTTTCCCTGATCCACAGAAAACTGGGATATATTTGGATAATCTATCACATTGCTTTAAAAAAACAAGATGAAGTCAATTTAAAGGATCATTCTTCAGTCTAAGATGAATAATATTTCCCCACTTCTGTGGTATTAAAATATTCTTTCTTGTATGAAAAGATAGTGATTATAAATGGCAGTTTGGAATGTAAAGAAATAAATGTAGTCTATCTCTGTTCCTCATTATTACCCCAATTAGTTTTTAAAATATTTATTGAAATATAACATATGTACATTCTAATTAGTTTCAAGAGTCCTATATCTATGATAGCTTTCTAAGTTGGCAAAATGAAAAGTTGGGCAACCCCAGGTAAGTCTCCCAAATTGTTTTTTAAAAAATATTTTTATTTATTGATTTTAGAATGAGAGGAAGGGGGCGGGGAAGAGAGAGAAACACCGAGTTTCCTGCCCCACTCTGTCATGCACCCATTGGTTGACCCCTGTGTGTGCCCTGATGGGAGATGGGACCCACAACCCCTAGCGTAGCAGGACAATGCTCCAATCAAATGGCCAGGGCCTAAATTGTTTTTTAAAGAAAAATTGCTGGTCCATAAAATTGGATTGAGTTCCACATACCTCCTATTTGCAGAAAAGAAAATGAGAGTGTAGAGAGGTTAAATGTTAAAGCATTATACATACATTGAAGGTCTCCTACTTGGTTAACAGCAAAGCCAAAGCTCTGGAACCAGGGCTCTTGCCTCCCGGAGTCCAGGGCTCTTACATCCTACTCAGCCTCACAGGCATTCAATGCTAGTGGAGTACAGAATTTGATCCTAAAACCACTTACAGTGCAAAACTGAGATGAGCATGATTTTATACAGTCTGTTAGATGTCATGTTAAGGTCCACTGTGCCTTGTCACGATTATTTATCTCTTACAGTCGTGACAAATAACCTTTATGCAGTGTGAATTACGCATTTTTTGATCTGTGTCTGATCAAGACTCAACAGAATAGTGTAAGATTTTATAAATACGTACAGATAAACATGCACTTAGTTCATCACCTCCACTTATAAGCTACTTAGTTCATTTAATTCTTAGTTAAATGAACTAAGCTACTTAGTTCATTTAATTCTTCCTTATCAATCACAAAATAGCTGCCACCACTATTTTTTCCTTGCAGTTCACAACATATAGTTCAAATGCATTAATTCTGCATCTAGGACAAGATGGGCTAGCTTATTCATGCCCATGTGCTAAGCCATGTCAATATTAAAAAAAATATGACGTGTCAGCAAGACAAATATAAAAGCCAGTCCTGAAGCCAGGGAAACATTCAGCACTGTGATGCCAAAAATTTGAATCATTTATCTTGATTTCTCATTCTTATTCAAATTAGTTTCATAGTCGCTGCATTTAGGGGAGTTTCTAATTCCTGCGGTTACCTGAAGTTGCTGTTTAGCATGCAGGCTCGCATTCTTACCTTTCGCTTCCTGAACATTTTGATCTAGCAGCCATAAACACAGCCCCATTGTTTCAAAGAGGCCAAAATAAAACAAAAGTCCTTCCCTAAAGTAAGGCAGATACCCAATAAACTTAAAGTACTGTTTTACTTGGTGCCCTGGGCTTTTTTTTTTTTTTTTAATTTTGAAATAATTTTAGACTTACAGAAAGGTTGCAAAATATGTGCGTGTATCCTTCACCCACCTTTCTCTAATGTTAATACCTTACATGACGATGGTGCAATGATCACAGCTAAGAAATTTAACATGGGACCCTGGCTGGTGTGGCTCCATGGAACGAGTGCCAGCCTGTGAACCAAAGGGTTGCCGGTTCGATTCCCAGTCAGGGCACATACCTGGGTTGCAGGCCAAGCCTCCAGTAGGGGGCGTGCTAGAGGCAACCACATATTGATGTCTCTCCCTCTCTACCTCCCTTCCACTCTCTCTAAAAATAAATAAATAAAATCTTTAAAAAAGAAAGAAATTTCACATGGGAATAGTACTATTAACTAAACCATAGGTTCCACTAGAATTCCACCAGAGTTACCACTATTGCCCTTCTTCTGCCTTGTAATCCAATCTAGGATCCCATGTGCATTTGGTTGCCCTATCTCCTTTGAGACTGTTCTTTAGTCCTTCTTTGACTTTCATGATCTTGCTACTATTGCAGAGTACTAGTCAATTATTTTGTAGACTTCCTCTCAATTGGGATCATGGGGTATTTTCTTCTGACTGGATTGAGGTTATGCACTTTTGGCAGAACATCACACATGCAATGTGCTTTTTCAGTGAATCATATGAGGGGGAATGTAATGTCCAAATGTCACTGGTGATGTAAACCCTGTTTACTTGGTTGAGATAGTGCCCTTGACTTCTAATTGCTCATATGCTGTCATGCTAAGGTCTTTCCTGGAGCAGAGATGACAAATGAAGTAACAGCATCCTTACAGGAGGTGGGATGGAAGGGAAAGGCCTTCCTGACCTTCTACATGTAGCTGCTGGCCGACAGGCTTATCGAAGACAGTGACCCTGATGAAACAGATGCCCGAGAGAACGGAATGTATGATGTCAGCAACCTGACAAAGGAGCCACAAGGTAATACCTCTGAGAATTTACCATCAGACACAGACAGGGAACCTGGATTGGCCAAGGGGCCACGTGAGGGCAGCCGTTCCTCCCAGGGGAAGAGGAGCTGATGCAGAAGTGTTTGTGTCTTTCTGGATTTCTGCTCTTCCCTTCACTCTCCACTGCTGTTTACTTGGAGAGAAGGCTCACCAAGCCTTCTACACTCAGCTGATCTCTGATTCTAATGAAATCCCAGTAAGAATATTTGTCTACTGCTTTGGGGTAATTACTTTAAGTTAATTTCCATAAGCTGCCACAGACAACAGCTCCCCTGCCAGTTCTGGTCACCCAACTGTCCCTGGAGGAAACACCCGCAATCCAGTACAAAATTGCATCACTCAGTCCTGGAGATAACACAGGAGCCAAGGTGACACGTTCTTTCTTTCTTTTTTCAAACTGAGATGTAATTCACACCCTATCAAATTCACAGTGCATAATTCAGTGGTGTCTCGTGTATTTACAAAGTTGTGTAACCACCACCACATCTATTCCAGAATATTTTCATTGCCCCAAAAAGAAATTTCATACCCATTGTCATTCCCCATGTCCCTCTGACCCTAGCCCCTGGCAACTCACTAATCTACTTTCTACCTCTATGGATTTGCCTATTTGAACCAAGGTATTTTTCATTCCAAATAATAATAACCAAGATAATCTCAATGTAGCTAACCTAGGATCTCACACACACACACACACACACACACTCTCTCTCTCTCTCTCTCTCTCTCTCTCTCTCTCTCTCTTGATTTCGGCAGCACCCCACCTTCCCCTTTGATACTCTTGCTTTCCCTGTCCCACCCAATCCCCCAAACTGTGTCCCAGAGGTGACTTAGCTGCATTTGTCCTGCACAGGGTATAACTCATCCTACCTTTCCCTCTTCTATCAAAAACCACATGAAGTCCTATCAGTGCCCTGCATCTGTAAGGTAATGCTCAGCTAAATTCATCTCTGCTAAGGTGCTAACAAGGAACAGATTTACGTTTTAGTAAAGAACTTCTGGAACCCAAGGCTTAGCTACAATGACCAGAGAACCCAGTGTATTTGGGACTGTCCCTGTTTATGCTTGTTGCCCTGGCTTGTTAATAATAATATCCCCTTTCCCTCTCAAAAGGGTGCTGGTTTGGGTGTTTAATTCTATGTTCACCCAACCTTAACCAAAACAAATGACTAATCATGGTAATTAGAGGTATTTTGGTAGGCCAACAGGGAAAATGAATTTAGGTAAATGAAGTTTCAGTGTTTCTCAAATCAAACCCCAGCTCCACATTCCTATAAAAAGGTAAAATTCACCAACCTGTAGGAATCAGGGTTTCATCCACAGGCAAAAAAGCATCAGCTTCTATAGTGACTTCATGATCATAGATATTTGGGAAACCCTGGGAAGGGAAAGGTAGAGAAGAAAAGATTTATAACTTCTCCTGCAGAAATGTTTCAAGCGTTGACACAAACTTTAGAAATCTCATTGGACCTATGGTGATGACTGATAGTTTCACTGAAGTGTGGGTAGACAGGTCCTCAAAATAGCAGCTGATTTGAAAGAAGCTCTCAAGCATGACCCCAGAATGCATTTTCTTTACTAAATGAAATTGTAAAAGTGCAAAGTCAGAGAGAGACCAACAATTTGCAAGCCTTTTGCATTTTGGCTGATTAGCAGAGGGTTTCTCCCACGCTCCTCACATGCCAGGCAAACAGAAGAGCAAGCCTCCTGGCCTGCAGCTCAAGCGCTAGACGGCCAAGGCCTAGCCTCCAGCTCACTAGGGGTGGGGCATGTCACCGTTTCTCTGGCCCACTTCCCACTCAGATACTCCCGGCCACATGACAGAAGCCTGGGACTCAGAACTGGGGTCCTTGCTTTTGAGAGCTTGTCTGTCCCCTCCATAAAAAATGCACCCTGCTCTTCCTGGGGAGTCAAAGGCTGGGCAGTGGTCAGAGGCCTGGAGTCTAGTTCCAGCTCCCACTGAGGGGCCCCAGGGAGTTACATAAGCCTCCAAGGATCTTATTTCCTTCCATGTAAAACTGGGCTAACGATGCCCCCACCTCTTCCAGGGTTCTTGTGAAGAACAGTTTAGTAAAGACAGGTCGTGTCGCTTGCAAACTGGAAGGTACACAGGTACATTTCTAATTTAAGAGATTCTTTTTATTATTAATAGGAGTTTATTTTAGAGCTTCACAGCAGAAGATATGAAAGGGAAACTAGATGAGGGCTTTTGTTTAGTGAATATTCAAAAATAAGTTAATCCAGTGGTTCTCAACTGGGGACGATTGTGCCCCACTGGGAAACAATTTGACAGAGTCTAGAGACATGTTTGATGGTCCTGCCTGGGGGTGGTAATGCTAATGGCATCTAGTGGGAAGAGACCAGGGATTCTACTAAACACTCGACAACGCACAGGACAATCTCCCCGCACCTGCAATAAGGAGTTATCTGGCCCGAAATGTCAACAGCGAGACTGAGAAACCCTGAGCTAAGCTACACTGAAGGTTCTGCCAGGCTCCTGAGAAGTCAGCAGGAGAGAGCACTGCGGTGCACGGAAAATTCGATCCCATGGTCAGAAAGACTCAGGTCCACATAATCAAATGGAGTTGTCCTAAGGAGAAAGGCCAAGACTTTAGAGACCTTGCGAATGTGTCCAGACAAGACAGAAATTGTTTTAATCGCACTACTAAGAAGGTCTGTTCCTGAAGAACATCTCTTGTATTCTCCCAGCGGGTACATGCTGGGCAGGGTAGGGATGGGGCGCAGGCGAGGCTGGGGCGCAGGTCTCTCTTCTGCTTACACTAGCTTTGCCCTTGTCTGGTCCCTGTTCTGACCTGGGAGGGCAGGTCCAAAATGAGAAGGGTCTGCAGCCCTGCCTAGGGCCGCTCTAGATTAGAGGGGTCACCTCCTGTGTGGATATCCACACTGCCACCCTCTTACGCCTCAGGGGGGCTGCTGGCCCCAAAGAGGCTTCTGGGACTGAGGGGTGTCTTCTCTCTGATGAGAGAAGAGAATTTGAGACTGTTTCCTTGGCTTTATCTGTTCACTGCTCAGTTCAAGTTTGAGTAGCATTCCATTACATGGCTACATCACAACTTGTTTATCCATTCTCCTGCTGACAGACTTTTGGGTTGTTCCACTTTTTTTTTTACTGTTATAATAAAGCTGCTTAGGAATTTCCGTTATCTGTTTGTTTTTTAGTACTAAGGCAGGAAGAAATCACACACCAAATACACTGGTGAGTCTGAGATGTTAGGAAGAAGCCTGGGAGGAGAAGGGAAAAAAAATGTTTGTTAGGCGCTTGGTCTCCTCGTGGCTATTGGGTCACTAGGCAGCACTAACATTCCTTCATGAAAGGGAAGCATGCCTCATTTCATGACCCCTGACCTGGAATAACGCAGCGACACGCTGTGGTGGAATATTACTGTTGGGTTCATTCCTTTCTAGGCTGATGAGAACTTAGCAAGGATGTTGCCTCACAAAGAGAACTTAGGTCCATCTCTGAGTTCAGTGCTTGTTTTGGTGAACCTGGCTTGGCCGTCACTAGTCTGTAACATTAACCGTTTACAGAGCTCGCTGTGGCCTGCATGGAGCTTTACAGGCGTTTTTGTTGTGCTTTGGCACTACCACCACCTTAATTCAGCTCTTAATCACCTCTAGCAGGATGTAGCAGACACTGTTGGTTACTACCCAAGCCATAGCCACGCCTTTACCAGCACCCTTCCTTTCCCCTGGAAGAACCAGGACCTGTGGATTTATCCTTCGCAAAACTAGATATGCAGGGAAAGGACCCCCAGCCTGGCCCCAGAGGGCAAATCTCATTGGTCTAAGCCAATCACAGTGGTCTAATTCCCTTGCTGGTGATTGGATTAGATAGGGCAAAGGATATACTTCTGGCCAACAAATGTGAGGGAAAGTTTATTGGGGAGCTTCTGAGAAAAGCTTTGCTTGATCTTAAAAAGGGAACATTAGCCCTGGCTGGTGTGGCTCAGTAGATTGAGTGTTAGCCTGCAAACCATAAAGGTCACTGGTTTGATTCCCAGTCAGGGCACATGCCTGGGCTGTGAGCCAGGTCCCGGGCTGCGGATGTGCAAGAGGCAACTGATCGATGTATCTCTCACACATCGATGTTTCTCTCCCTTTCTTTCTTTCTTCCTTCCCCTCCCTCTAAAAAAATAAGTAATCTGTTTTTTTAAAAAAGGTACATGAGTGCCTGTTGTGGCTCAGTTGGTTGGGTGTCATCCCACAAAGCAAAAGGTCACCAGTTCAATTCCCGGTCAGGGTACATGCCTGGGTTGCAGGTTTGGTTCCTGGTCAGGGCACATACAAGAGGCAACCATTGATGTTTCTTTCTTGCATAGATGTTTCTCTCCCTCTCTTTTTCCCTCCCTTCCCCTCTCTCTAGATATAAAAAAAATCTAAAAAATAAATTAAAAATAAATAAACAAATAAATAAATAAAATGGAACATTAGAGGTATGAAAAAAAGGAATAGGTCCTTTTTTGTCTCTAGAAGTGACTACATGGATTTCTGGAGCTGTGGTAACCATCTTGTGACCATAAGGAAAGAAAGGCCAAAACCCTGAAGAAGCAGGATGGAAAGAAGAATCTGGGTCCTCAGTGACACACTTACCCAGCAGTACCAGACCCCAGTTATTGCTTTGCATCTCTAGTTCCCCCAGGTCTGTGTTCAGAGCCCTTTAGGTAAAGTTTCAGTGAGAAACATGTTCTCCCTGTTTTGTGTTAGGCAAGAGCAGGAACAGCTGAGAGAGAGAGAGAGAGAGAGAGAGAGAGAGACAACCAACCTGCCACCCGCATAACTTTTCCATTCTTTGAAAAACACAGTTCCCCTTTCCCCCTAGGCCTCCAACACTCAAACTTAGAAATGATGACTCAAAGACTGGCCCCAAGTAGAACAAAAGTACTGCTATTAAATTAAAAAAACAAACAAAAGAAGAAAACGTGTAAGTTGAGCTGACTGCCTTAAACACCAAGTTCCGACCTGTTTCCTTGGGGAGGGTTTAAGATACATGATAACGTGTCTGGGGGTGGGGCAAGAGACGCTCTGCAAATACAGAGGCCCCGTGACCCCAGGCTTGGTGATTGACCTTCCACTCTCACCTGAGCACCCCAAAAGGCTGACCACCCCACCCACCCTCAGCCCTGGAGCTAGTGGCTGTGGATCTCAGCTGCCCTTACGAAGACAGAAGGGAGCTGACACTGCCCACCCTCCTGGGCAGGCACTGCGATCTGGGGAACTACTCAGCCTCTGGAAAGAGATTCAGCAAATACATGTCACTTCAAGTCCCTGTAGGGTTGGAAGGGCGTAAAAATTCTGGTCAGGAGGGTCCTGCCGCCAGGTATTTACCTGGAAAGAGCCTTAGTGAACCTTACATCGCCTTTAAGTCCCCTTCACTGGAACACACGGGCAGATGTGGCACTTCCCACATAGTTTCTCTTTCTGTTTCTGAACCCATTCCTTCAGACCACCCTGATTATAAAGCAGGATGTCCTCAGGATATAAAAATGTGGAAAACAGTGAAATATCACCATGATCTATTATCTACATAAAACCATTAATGTTTCACTCTGTTTTTGTCAAGTTCCTTTCTGAAGTTGTTTTGAAAAGTAGGGTCTTTATGTACACTGTTGCAGAGCCTCTTATGGCTGGGCATGCTTGCTTTTTGTGTGTGTGTTTTGGTTAGTCTTAAGATCTCAACAAGGATAGTGGAAGTTCCTGAAGATAGGGAAGAAGCAAGTGAAGAAACATCTTTCTTATTTTTAAAGGGAGAATGGAAATTATGTAAGAACCAATCAGCCATGCTATTTCAAAAGATCCTAGGGAAAAAAATCAGCAGATCATCAGCACACTCCTAAAAGAGTGTGAAAATATAAGATATTACTAGTTGGCTGTGAACATCACCTCATGGTAGAAAATCATGCCAAAGTGATTCAAGAATAGTAGAAAGTGATGAGCACTTCATATGAACAGGAAGTAATAGATATAATCTACAGAGTTTAGCTGTGCTTTTTTATTCTGTCTCCTGCAATAACCTCTTCAGCAAGTTAAAATATTAGCTTTAGGAGGGAATGAAGTAGTTTAGAGATGACCAAAGAGGGGCTACCAATATCTCTATACCACACACTAAGGTGGGCTGCACAGTAGGAGGGCACAAATATTGGCAGCATATTTAAAGAGGTTGGACAGAGCACATTTCCAAAAGTCCAAGCACTTTACTTGGAAATAATTTGGGGGGCGGTAGGAGTGAAGTAGGGCAAACGTAAGTATATGTTACTAGATGAAAGGGAATTCTTTTTTTTTTTAATTTATTTTATTCTCATTTGAGAGAGCGGGGAGGGAGGAGGAAAAAAATACCGATTGGCTGCCTCCTGTGCACGCCCCAACTGGGGATCGAGCCTGCAACCCGGGCACGTATCCTGACCAGGAATTGAACCAGTGACTTTTTGGTTGCAGATGATGTTCTAACCAACTGAGCCACGCTGGACAGGGTGAGAAGGAATTCTTAAAAGAGCTCTTGGGAAACAGATAATTCTCTCGGTGGTACAATGTATTCATCCTATCTTTCTCTAGAACTTCCACTTATCGAGCACCCACTGAAGCAGATGCTTTGCTGGGCACTTTTCATCATCTAGAGTAATGTCCCGCTGGGTTGGTCTCTCCAGCCACTCCCCCAGATCATTCCACAAAGCGCAGGGCAGGAGAGAAGAGGCAGGTTGCACATGGCACCACCGGAGAGCAGAGGCAAGGGCACTTACCTGGCCCGCCAGGTTGAAATAAGAATGGTTGGTCAGGTTGACTGGTGTGGTCTGACTGGCCTGAGCTCGATAGTTGACCATGAGCTCCCCGCCGTCCAGTGTGTATGTTACCCAGACTTTCAACTCCCCAGGGTAACCTTCCTCACCATCTGGACTGACCCGTGAGAACTGGACGCCATTCGACAGCACCTGAGGGGTCCAGAGGACCTAGGGAAAAAGTGTGTTTAAAGCTGTTTAGTCTCTCCAACCCCAGGCTGAAGGCCACATTTCCATATTAAAGACAACTGATTCCAGGAAGGGAACTGATGATGTAACCAATAAGGTTTAAAATAATAGCTTAGATTTTAATTATTCTAAATATTCTGTTTTATACAGAATTTGAGAGAGAAAAAATTTCTCTTTACCTGCTCACATTTCCTGTTTTCCTTTAAGTTTATATGTATGTGTCCACAATATTTTCTTCCCCTACTTTGAAACTTTTTAAAAAAATCTCAGCAACCTATTCTAAGTGCGGCAATATAGCAATGTCTGCTGTCTGCTAATAGTATTAAAAACAACCTTAATAAATCAGTCCATCTCTCCTGGGGGTACTATTTACAAATATTTATAAATAACACCATAAGGCTATCTATATTCCCTGGGCACCCGTTCCACTAGGAAGAGTTCTAGCCCACAAATCAGGGGTCCTGATTTGGGGACCATGTTCGGTCCCAGCTCACTGTGTGACTTTGGACATCAGTCCAGCCCATAAAATAAAGGGGTTGAAAAACCATCTCAAAGCTTTCTTCTCATTCTGGAAAATATGATTCTAAGAGTGGAAAGAAAAATATGAAGAAAAGGTTTCTAAAAGAGTTTTTTGCTTTTGAAAATAGAAATAGGAATCTTGGACTAACACAGTGTTGCCTCTCAACTTTGCCTATGAGGCCCCAGAATGACACTTACCGGGAGGAAAAAACCAATATTTATTGAGTGCCCATGATGAGCTAAAAACTTCGCAGATGCTATCTGATCTGTCTCAGAGCTGACCTAATGTAGGTGCCATGACCCTCACTTAGGGACAACAGAGCCGAGGCTCAGAAAAGATCAACTGCTGTTCCAGGCCCTGCAGCCGGTAAGACAGTGCATTCGAACCAGGTGGTCTGCTACTGTTTCCGTGCTTCACACTACTAGAGGATGAGGTGGCCAGGGACCCTTCAGTCTCTTTGGGGAGCCCTGGAGTAAAAGGGTCTTTTGCAGACATGAGGCTGCCATTTGTCGAGTGCTCACCAGCCTCTGACCTGGTGCTGTACACAAATCATTTCACAAGGTAAGGATTTGGTGGAACATAATTACAATGATAGTAATCGTCAGCATCTTCTTCTTTGCAGGTTAAAGTAGTTGAACAGTGGCAATTTCACATGATTCTAATTAATATCATTACCCCCATTTTACAGATGAGCAAATTAAGCTCAGTGAAGTTAACTTGCTCATGTCCACCTCCCACATGCCAGGGAGTAGAGTAGACACCTTTACTACTTCATGTCCACTGTTTAAAGGGGGAAAAATCAAGTCATACGTGTAATTAGTGACCAAGCTAGGATTCAAATTTAGGCCTGGTCGTCCACATTATAACACACCTTGGCTTCAGGGACTGTTTGGTTTAAATCTGCAGGAGGTGAGGCCAAACACTGCCATCCCAAAGAGACTTGCAGGACGATACCTCCTCTGGCCTGAGGAGCGGCCTAGGAGCCCAGGCTCTGCCCACCCAGCCCCAGCTGGGTCTCTCAGTGATGCTGCGTTTGCCAGGAAGGGGAGCCCAGCAGGAACGAAGGTCTCTACCTCCGCCCACGGTGAAAGCAGCTGGTATTGGAAACATATTCACTGACCTTAATAAAAAATTAATTTTACACCCTAGGTACCTCCCAGAAATGTTGAACTTTCAAGACACTTAACATATAAAGCCTGTTATATATGTGATTAAAGAAAAAGGAATCTCTCAAATGGAAAATTTTAGGAATAAAATATTTGAAATAAATGTTCTTAGCTTGCTACCTAGATTTTCTCCTTTGGAGAAGGACACAATGGAAAGATTTTTGTGTAAACCGATATTATCAGATAAGTATAATAGCATGGGGAGTATAATTCCTATTTGTGGAAGGATTTCTCTGACCCTATAGTTTCAAAATTTCCAGAAAATTCCATAATGTATACCTTTAGGCCTACTTATACCATTTCTAATCCTGTCAGGTTGTTCAAATTTCATCTTTAAAAAACGTGGTGGCCCTGGCGGAGTAGTGCGGTTGGTTAGAGTGTTGTCCCAATCCACCAAGGCTGTGGGTTCGATCCTTGGTCAAGGGGACTGAGGATTGGTTGCTATAAGAGTCAACCAACGAATGCCTAAGTAAGTAGTACAACAAACTGATAGTTCTCTCTAAAAGTCGATGAATAAAAATTTTGTAAAAATGTGTTGATACACTCAATAAATAGAAAGAAAACTTATTCAGTAACCGCTGAGAGGAAATATAATACAAAGTTCATAGGACAGCTCTCATGGTACTATACCAAAACCTACTGTTCAAAACCTTTCAGTGGCTCCATAAAAACATTCCAAGTCTTTACCCACTTCTCTCTGGGCTGTTGCATAATCATTCTCTCCAACAGCAACACAGTGAATGAAATGCTATCCTTTCTTCAAGGGCCGTTCAAATGCCACCTCCCCCATTGCTATTAATCTGTCCATAGCCAGTTCCTCTATCACATATGACCTCCTCTATCACACCACTGGCGGCTACATTATGTTGTGGCCCACCTATAACAGTTGTTTGTGGAAGGGTCCCACGCCCTCACTGTATTGTGAGCCTTAGATCCTATAACATGCCCTGGTTCACAGAAGGGGCTCAGTGGGCACACTACATTCAAGGATGTGTGCGTGTATACTCACTATTTGCTATGTTCACACAGGGCAAACCTGTTAAACAGCACCACAGAAAACACCACGGGAGAACAGAGGGAACAGGAACAGACTGGAACAAGGTGCTGTTCTGAGGCTCCTCTGAAGATCCAGGTCCAAGCAGGGCTGGGCCTAACTTCCTCTGGTTGGGGTCTGCCCGCAGACCTGGCGCATCCCAGAGGCCCTCTGGCTTTGTGCCTCCCTGGGGTAAGGAGCCCTCTCATTGAGCAAGAGGGAACTGACAGGGCAGTCTGGGTCTGGGCCAGACAGGAGCTGGTGGGGCAGGGGAAGCAGAGTGGCCAACTTCCTTCTGAAGGACAGGTGGTGGTCAGAGGCAGGAAAGAAGAAATTGTGGCCCTAACTGCATACATGTTCCTGTTTTCTCCAGGAAATAACCTGACTGCCGTAATCGAAAGGCAAGTTAACTACCGAAATTCTCTCTCTCACAGCCTGAAATTAGACCGGTAACAGAGTCACTCGGGGTTAGCCAGCAGATTCCCACCCAGCCAGGGAGCAGGAGGCCAGGCATTCCCACTTCAGGGAGAAGCTATTGGATCAATTTGCTTTCCTAACCACTTTTTCCCAGGGCTTCACTTGGCGAATGGGAGTTTTAATGTAGAAAGGGGGAGCTGGAGAGAACAGGAGGTAATGGTGAGTCATGGGAGGGTAGGCCTGAATGCAGCAAGCTCACTGACAGACACAGGGTGGGGGGTGTTGCACTGGAGGCACCCCCAGTGGCGGCTGTGGTGGACAGCAGCACATGGGGTGCAAGAATGAGGGCTTCTGGCCAGGCAGCCTGGCTTCGGGGCGTGTGGCCTTCCAGACCCTCAGATGCCTCATCTGGTGATAATACAGGGTGAGAGATAACATACGCAAATGTCTTGTTCAGTAAGTGGTTAGGTATTAGTTTCAATTCACTTTCCTGCTGTGCCTAAGGAAAGTCCTTCCCTATCTTTCCTAAGTCAAGGGCCATTGTTCTTCCTTTCACTCGGGGATGTGCTGCCTGTTATAGTCAGGTGAACCAAGACAAGCATGGGTCCTGGAACAGGGCCAGTGCCTCTGCTTGTCCTAACAAGGGGAGCAACCTCTTTCTTGAGTCACCTTTCCACGCATTTGCTCCAGGGCCTGGGATTGTGCCTGGTAAACAGAAGACATGCTGGAAGGCACTTCATGAAGTGTGCCAGGTAAGGATTTGGCCCAGTGCCCCCACTCACCTTATCGAACCCTCTGAAGCCTCCATGCAGGCTGTTGGGCCCCTTGTTAATGGCCAGCTTGACCTCCTTCCCGTCTAACGTGAATGTTCCTTTGGCAATTCGGTTGGCCACCCTACCAACCACTGCTCCGAAGTAGGGCTGCTGCTGGAGGTAGCCTGCAAGGACATGGCATTGCAGAGTTTTTGAAAACTTCAAACATAAGACGAGGCTCACACAGCTACCCACCACTTTCTCCTGGGAGCACATCCTCATGGAAACACAGAAAAATGCTGTTCTCTACACATGGCCTTTTCCCTTTCCAAAAGCAGTAAACATTTTTAAAGGACTTTGTAAAACGCAAAGAAGGAATTTAAATCATCCTAATATTACCAGAGAGAACCACTGTTAATATTCTGAATATTCTACATATGCTTTCCTTCTCTCTCTCTCTCTCTCTCTAATTAAACTGGGGTCTTAGTATGCATGCTGCATTGTAATCTGCTTTTTTCCCCTAGGCTGATCAATTTTTTCACTAAAAATTATTTTTTGTAGAGTCTTGAGAAGAAACTAATCTTATCTTTCTTTCTCCTTTCATTAAAAAAAAAATCATATAATTAGTACATTAAAATGTCCTTTAAAGCCCTGGCTGGTGTGGCTCAGTGGATTGAGCATGGGCTGTGAACCAAAGGGTCACGGTTCGATTCCCAGTCAGGGCACCTGCCTGGGTTGCGGGCCAGGTCCCCAGTGGGGGCCATGTGAAAGGCAGCCACACATTGATGTTTCTCTCTCTCTTTCTCCCTCCCTTCCCCTCTCTCTAAAAATAAATAAATAAAAATAAATAAATAAAATGTCCTTTAAAGAGTGTTAAGTAGCCCTGGCTGGGGTAGCTCATTTGGTTGCAACGTCATCTAGATACTCCAAGGTTTCGGGTTCGACTCCTGGTCAGGGAACATACAAGAAGCAACCAATGAATGCATGAATAAGTGGAACAACAAATTGATGTTTCTCTCTCTAAAAATCAATCAATAAATTTAAAAAAATTAAAAACAGTGTTAACTAATACACAAGTACATAGAGTAGTCTTGCCAGAGGAAATATAGGCACCCAGTTAAATATGGACTTCAAATAAATAATGAATACTATTTTAGTATAAGTATGTCCACATTATTGTTATACATGGCACATACTACACTTTAAAATATTCGTTATTTATCCAAAATTCAAATTTAATTGGGCATCTTGTATTTTTATTTGCTAAATCTGGCAAGCTTAATGACAACACGAAAGCTCTCCTCTGCCTCTCACCTCCTCTCCTTTCCAGTAATAACCACAGCTAACTGTTGTAAGAAACTGCTTACACGAACTCATACGTGTTTATGCTAAGAACATATTAGCACACACCAACACATTCTATATACATGTATAGAGAATTATACTATACACGTTTTGCAATGTTTTCAGTTATCAAATATCTTGATCTTTCCATGTGACTATACTTTTCTACCTACTATATTCCTTTTTTTTAAAAAAAAAGATATTTGATTTACTTATTTTTAGAGAGAGGGGAAGGGAGGGAGAAAGAGAGGGAGAGAAACACTCTTAACACTCTGATTGCTTCCAAGTGCTGGCGATTATGAATAAGCTCCTATAAACATCCATGTGCAGGTTTTTATGTGGGCATCAGTTTTTAAGCCCTGTAAGTAAATACCAAGGTGTACGACTGCTGGATCATATGGTTAGCGCATGTGGAGTTGTATAAGAAAGAAACCACTAAACTGTCCCCCAAAGTGGCCGTGCCATTTTGCATTCCCACCAGCAAGGAATGAGCACTCCCGCTGCTCCACATCCTCGTCAGCATTTGGTGTTGTCAGTGCTCTGAACTTTGGCCATTCTCATAGGTCTCATTTTAATTTGCACTTCTCATATGACAAATGATGTGGCCACTCATCTGTTTTTCAGGAGTTCAAAAATGTGAAGAAAACAGAATTTCCGTTCAAAAATTGTTTGGCTGTATCTATTTTTGACTCCTACAATGATTCATCCAACAAGTGCACACTGAGCCCTTTCTCTCTGTCAGTCACAGCTTAGCAACACTGAAAAATCCAACAACAAGGCTGCTGCCTCCTGGGCTTGCAAGAACTGCCTCAACCGGAAATGGTTGATAATAGGCTCATGGAAATATGAAGCACTTGTTCGTCCTTGGTTTAGATGAAGCATTTTTAAGGATTAAACTGTAAAGACAGCAGAAACCACTGCTCCCAGCTGTCTCTGGAAAAAAAAATTTTTTAAGATTTTTATATTTATTTATTTTTAGAGGGGAGGAGTGGGAGAAAGACAGGGAGAGAAACATCGATGTACAAAAGAAACATCGATTGGTTGCCTTTCGCATGTCCCCAACTGGGGAGCTGGACTGCAACCCAGGCATGTGCCCTGACTGGGATTGAGTTTGCAGGCTGGCACTCAATCCACTGAGCCACACCAACCAGAGCTGGGAAACGCTTTGGAACAAATGGGTTTTATACTATCTTCACATGTTACTAAACTTTTATATCAAATCTGAATTAGAAAATGTTACAATCCCCGAATTATGAACAGGACGTGACTAAAAAGTTTATTTGAAATATAGAAAGTACTATTTTCTAGGATAAAAAGTGTTTCTAGGTCAAGCCAGTAATGCTGACATAATCAACGTGAATGCTGATGTAGGATCAAGGGTAAAGGAAAAGTCTATCCATTTTTTTCTGAGCGAGGGACTAGCCAGAACATAGTCATAAACGCTTAACCATGGTGTATGGTCCTTTCCATCCCTCTAACATCCCAAGGATCCCAGCTACGACATGTACCTCAGACAGCCAAACCTTGGCCAGCATGCTAAAGTCTCAAATAAAGTTGCTCCCTAGTCTCAACTAAAACCTCTACACCCTGATCCACCTTCCTTGGCTTTTTGAGGAGAACAAACATTACTTTAGTTGATGAGCACTCCAAGGATCCCAAATATTTTATATATTTTTAAATGGCTGCTGGCTGTCCCAGCTGAATCTCCCTGCCATTTTTTTTTTCAGTGTTAACAAAGTGAAATAAAAAGTTCAAGTAGTATGAGGGAAAATATTTGGGGGGTAAAGGAAGGAAAGAAGATAAAAGTTATTAACTGTTCACCATAGTTAGATGCTATCACAGCCAATAGCACATTTAATCATCATTATCCACTTGTTTTAGGTGAGGAAAGAGGTCTGGAGAGGTTAAATAACTTGCTCAAGGTCACACTGCTTTAAGAGACAAAGCAGATTTAAACCAGGAATCCTCAATGTTTCTATAAGGGCATCGTTGGGCACTTATAATATTAAACTGCAGCCTCTACACTGGTCCCTTGTCCTCAGAGGTATTCCCTCTTATGAACTCAGGTTTTCTAAGAGCACTAAGTTTATTTTCTCTAGTTTTCCATAGTGGCTTTCATGGCAGTAATAGCTGGGTGTCGGGTGGTAACAGGGAGGCAGAAGGGAAGGACTTGCATTGATTGTGTGGGTATCATTTGTACCTGTGGTTTATAAGCAAATATTCTCATCGAAGGTTTTGAAAGAACTCATAATGACTGCAGGTGGGACATGCAGATGAAAAACATTAAAAAATATTTTGCCCTGGCTTGTGTGGCTTAGTGGATTGAGTGCCTATCTGTGAACCGAAAGGTCACAGGTTCGATTCCCAGTCAGGACACATGCCTGGGTTGTGGGCCTGGTCCCTAGTTGCGGACGTGTGAGAGGCAACCAATCAACACTTCTCACACCAATGTTTATCTCCCTCTCTTTCTCTCTCCCTTCCCCTCTCTCCAAAAATAAATAAAAAAATTTTTTTTAAATCATTAAAATATTTTAAATACACCCCCCCCCAAAAAAAAACCCACCCCAGCAAAAAAACTCATAGGAGGCATGACTTGTTTTTCCCAGCCTATTAACTAAAAGATCATATGATCTACCTCTTTAGAATTCTACAGAAGAAAAATCTCACTTTCCCAGGGAGAAATTGAACCATTCTGACCACAGGTCATGGCCATCATCCAAGCAGCTCACAAAATCTATCTGGGAAATTGGAAATAGCTCACATCTAACCCGGCGGTTACCAAAGGACCATGTCTCATGCCTAGCTCTTCCCCATAGCTCAAAACAGTTTTTGGGACATGGTAATAAAGGTAACCCCTTACTCTGTCACATCTTACTGCTTCAAGTTATTTGCCTCAGTTTGTTTGTATGTCATTTACATGTTCAGACAATCTTGAAGACTATACAGTGAAAATTGTCTCCTTGCTATCCCTGTACCCCAGCTACCCAGAGTCTTGGCTTGAGGACAACCACTGTTGCCAATTTCTTAACATGAGTTTCAATACACTAGAATTGATCAAAATAGCAGAGAGCCATTTCATACCATTGTTATGCGCAGCTCAAGGTGGGGACACATCGATAGATTTCCTCACTGTGCAACCATCACAGAGCACACTTACACACACCTACATGGTATGGTTGGTACACTACCATAGCATGTGAGGTCCGACCTTGACCAAAATATTATCAGGTAGCCATCCGTGACTGTATACTGATTGAGACAATTATGCTTCTTGTTACGAAGGCTTCTTTATTTTTGGCAATACGAAAAGAAGCTACAGAAAACTTGAAGGGTAGGGCTTTAAAACAGGAACAAAGGCCCACCTGCAACAACCTCGAAGAGAGCTGGGTACATTAGAAAGTATTACTTTATAGTCTGAGGGCTTTATCCCAACTTCTCTTTTAAAAACGGCTCATTTCCTTTCAAAATAAATAAGTTATCTAAATTACAGCATAGGAATTAAAATTCTCTCTTGATGCTTTTTGTGAAGCCTATGATGCCTCCTGGTTGAGAAAATGCTTTTTCACTTTCTCAGGAGGTGTTTACAGCACGTGGCTGACACAGTACAAGTCAGGGGATCTGAGGGGGGAGGGTTTTCTCTCCCCTTTAAGAACATTCGGGGAAAATATTTTCTTTCACCCAGACTCCCACAAGAGCCACAGACTTACAGAGACAATTGTATCAATGTCCTCACCAGATAGGCACTTCAATGCCTGGCGCTTCCCACGTGCCATGTCACCGTGACACACATTTCATATGAATCCCAGAAAGACACGGTGTTCTTTAGGCTCCACGTGACTCACATCAGATGTAAAAGTGGTATGAATTGACTGTGTACAGGGGGAGGGCGGTTACTCCCTGAATGGTGATAAAGGCAGAGATGGAGATGAGGGGATGCAAGCAGGTGCTCTTAGCTTATCGTCTCCAGTTCTTTCCTGGTTCTGCAACTGGAGACCAAATACTTAATTCTTTAGCTCCATGGGCAAGTTTGCACCAGTCAAGTAATCTCCTTACGGTTCTGTTTCACTCTGAAAAATAGTTATGCTACTAACAGAAAGAGGTGACTCAGCATAATGATTCTAAAAAATCCTCTTTTTTTGTTTTGTTTTGTTTTTTGCTCTCCCCCCTCCCTAAGAAATCCTCTTTTGTCATTTGTCAACCCTCTTGACTTTGAAGACAGATGTGAACCCCCACCCCCAGAAACTCAAGGGCACATGGAGCTGATTTTCCCTACATCTTTGCATCTTCCCACCCTTGCACCTCCTATAAAGATTTGCTGAAGTTACCAAAGAAATTCTGCTGAAGATTACCTACCCCCTCTCTAAGCCAAGCTGTGGAAGCTCCAAGGCGGACAAAGACAACCAGAGGGCAAGGAATAGAATCCTCCGGACTATTCTTATAACACACTGAGGATATGGGGAGCAAATTTCAGTCTCCTAAGGGAAAACCAATACTCTTATGAGTTTTCTGTTGACCTCCAACCATGAGCCATGCTACAGATCTAAAGACCCAGACAGACAGAAAGACACACCTAAAGGAAAATCTCAAAAGAGATTCCTCTCTAAGCAGATTTTGTCCACGCCTCTACCACTGAGCAGAGGATGTTAATTCTCAACACTGTTTCTTTGCCAACTTGATTTCAAACCTCATTTTCTGTCTAGCTGCACCCTTACTGCAAAGAGAGCACTGACCATGCTTTGTGATCAAACTGCAATTTTAATTATTCATTTATGCAATTATTTGGCTAACAGTTATGTCCCTGGCTAAAGGGCAGCTCCATGAGGGGGGGACCTTGTCTGTCTTCAATGGATAAAATCATCGAATTAACAGTTTCTAGACGCATGTATTAATACGTGATCTTAATTGCCCAGGGATTCCAACAGAATGAAAGTCCACCCTCGTTAGGAGACCTCGTTTCTAGACAATGAGGTCTTCTGCCTTCCATTCTGTGCATAGCTGTAGAGCAGCCTGGGCTGCTGAGCACTAACCCCACCCAGATCAAAGTGGATAAGCTGTCGGCACCCCTGAGCATTTCTGAAACAACCGGGCCTCAAAGAGAATCTGATGAAGGAAAAAGGAAGTAGAATAGGCAAGTCTTTGATTTTCCTTCTCGAGAAAGGGCACAAGGAAGGGACTGGGGGCCACACCCCCTCTAGCCTGCTTTTTCCTCTCCAGCCCTCATGAAGATCAGGCAGTTCAAAGGTTGCTCCACAGTTGCTGGAGTTTAATCTTGCCTTCAACTGACTTTTTAAATCGATCGAGGCAAAGCCTGAATGGATAACCACAGGCCAAGTCCCAAAGCCGTTTCCATTCATTTTGTCTTTTTTTCCAAGCACTGGATCACAACATAGTGAGTTAGCGGGATCCAAGCGCTCCTGATGGTCCCAAGCTCGGTCCTTCCCCTGGATCCCTTCTAGGCGCAGTCTGATCCGAGGAGTGTGCGGGGTGGGTCAGAGCCCCACCAGTGGCCCGGGGCGGAGTACAACCCACCTTCCAACTCGGCAAAGCCAAGCACCACATCTGAGGCTCTGCCCTGCCTGTCTTTGACCTCCAGGGCCGTGATGGTGCAGCCCCAGGAAATGATGTCCACTCTCAGCAGGTCTGACTGCAGCCGGAACTTCTCCACTGTCCCTGCCCCCAGGGGCAGCTCCCCAAATACCGATCTGGTCACCGAAACCATTGGGAAAGCTTGGGGCTTGCAGCTGCTCCAGGCGCTTCGAAATCCTGCCGCGGAACTTGTAGCGACCAAAGTTTACTGGAAAAGGGGTGGGACCACGACACAGACTCCTCCTCATCCTTGCCTGGAACCAGGGAGTGACCACTACTGCAAAAAATATCCTCTGGGGCCTTTCTAATAGTTTATTTGCCTAAGGGTCACCTGAATGCAAAATTTCCACCCTTGCTTGTAGTTCTTTTCCTTTGCTAACCTTGGATGCATTGCATGTTGGGAATGGTAGTCTTTGGGAGGTGAAATTGCATTTTGGGGCCTGTAGTCTTTCTAAACCCAATGCTGAACCTGCAGGATTTCACCCGGGTCTCTGGCTTGGCCCAAGGTTCTCCACAGACAGTGAGCTGTTGTTCATTAATGGTGGTGGCTGACATTCAGATTAAATACTGGGAGATGCAGAGAGTAGAATTAGAGACAGTGAGACAGATCTTGAAGGGGCGTAAATTCTGGTTTTAAGTTAGCTCTTTGATCCTGAGGCAAAGAAGTACAGGGGTGGTTTAGAGAAGGGGTAAGTAATCGCAGGCTTCTTGGCACACTGCACACTCACAGAAGATCCATTGTGTTTGTCACACAGGGCAAAGCCCTGTACGTGTTTCCGCTGGAGCCACTGCCCAAAGGCCCTCCTGACTGCCGGCCTGCAGTAGCAGACTAGACAGGGACCTTGTAGATGGTCTGGTGTGTTTGAAGGTGATCAGAAGCAAACTTCTGCCTTCAGGGGACTGGGTAAGGGTATCTGTCTCCTTGTCTTGTTCCTGAAGCCCAGAGTTCCTTTACCGTGGGATTAAGAAAACAAGTGTCTAAGAAGGTCCTCATAAATATCTGATACTGTACTTTCATTATCTCCTTTCCCCAAGCAGGAAAAGGCTGTAAGTGTGTACTGCCGGGAAAGACACTGAGGTCATTAAAGAATTGTCATGCCTTAGTATGTCTCACAATTATTCGTAGAGATTTTATTTTTTTCATAGAGAGGGGGAGGGAGGGAGAGAGAGAGGGAGAGAAAATTGATCCGAGAAACATCGATTCATTGCCTTCCGCACGCGCCCCGACTGGGACCAAACCTGCAACCCAGGCATGTGCCCTGATGATAAATCGAACTGGCGACCTTTTGATTTGCAGGACGACACCAAGCCGACTGAGCCACACCAGTCAAGAGTGCAGAGATTTTTACAATTCATATTCCCAGGCCTGTCCCTGGACTTTCTGATTCTGTGAGTCTAGGCTGAGACTCAGAAATCTGTCTTTTTCACAGGTTCCCCAGGTTATTTTAATGCAGATTTTCTGGGAACAAACCTTGAAAAATATTGCTCTAAGTTTTGATGACTAATTTCAGTGTTTTTGTCCTCCAAAAATAGGCTCTGATGGCAGAAGACTTAAACAGAGCTACTAAAGGCCTTAATAGGATTGTGAGATAAAATACAGGAGCCTGTGTATGTATTTCTTTGCTAAATCTGGCAATGCTAGACAGTGCTGGGCCTCGGGCAGAAGGAAGGACGCTGGAAGCCTGAAGACATGTTTTACTTGACTGTCTGCATACTCATCTCATCTTTGCTTGATGCTGCTTTTGGTTTGGTTCCTAGGTACTTCAGAGGGGGTCCGACTAGACTGTGGTGAGCACCCAAAGCATCTATGACTAAGAAATTAGGAGGATTTGGGTCATGTTTCTGGAATCTGATGCTGATAAAACATAACTGTCTCTTAGCCCTTTTGTCTGTGTAGTTGGAAGGAATATTTAGCATTCTTGCCACAAAGCCTCAATTCTCATTCATGAAGCAGGGGAATTCTGATAGCGAAGGAAAATGAGAGCTTGCAACAGGCTTTGGTGACGCATAACACATAATAATAAAAAGACGCAAGCAAGTCAAATTATAGACTGCACCACACATATAATAACCAATAAGCACTCTTGCGTGTGGCTTCCTCAGAAATGCTCATGAACTCTGCAACCCTCACCAGCCCACTTAACATTTATGGCTGATTCATACAGAAGCCCTTTTGCTTATGCTGTGTTAGCAAGGATGTCTTAGAATCTCTTCTGTGAGCAGGAAGACTGCATTTTCTTTTTTCAGCCACCGGTTCTCAATGTTCTGCCAAGCTCACGTTGTCACCGGGAAGAAATAAACGCATTTGAATGGCCAGACCCAAATGTCACTAAGGGAAGTCTCGTAGCTTGGCTTGGTAGAAAATAAAACATACCATGATGCCTAAGATGTAAGGAACACACTTCTTGATTTCAACTTCCTTGTGCTATTAAGGGTTTAACATATTGCGCCCAGTAGGACTACTTTGTGCTAAGGCAGCTGTACAGGCACAAACCTTGATTTTTCTTACTAAAATATTCCATTTTCCTAGTCCCTAAGATTGGATTAGATCAGAAGCAAACTAGTCATCTTGGAAAGGAAACATTGTCAAATTCTAGCAGATAATTTATTTTTATTTTGGGTATAGGGGCTGAGGGTAACACTCTGAGGTAAGGGGAGTAGGAATTGTGACATTTATGTCAACGAGGAGTTACTTAGAGTGGGTAACTTTTCTTTCCATCACCTATGGGTGGACAGGCGAAGAATAAGTTCTGTCACTGTTCTCAGCTGGAGGTTAGTCCCCAAAGCTGAGTGCTGGGGAGCCAGAAATGAGGACATCTGAGCCCCGGGACCCTGGGTTCCACCTCCTCATTCTACACAGAAACTACAGGTGTGCCATTCCTGGGACTCATCAGACACTCTGGGCCCATGAAAACAGCTGGTTTCAAAGCCTTAAGCTGTTGATAGGCTGCTATGCAGAGGAAACACTGAGATAAAACAATAAAAACAACTCCCAATACCTCAGCGTTTATCTCTAAAGAGACCTAGAGTAGATTGTTTTCAGTCAGGTTGACACACTACCACTTTCCTGTTTTCTTCTTTCTCACCTTGAACTCCAATGGTATTTATTGCCGGTGCTCTTCACTGGGCACTCAGCACGAACTGTCTTAGATCGTGCCTTGTCTTTGCCGGAGTACATTTGATTGTTGTGATTGTTTACTCAACCACTGGCTCTCTGGCTCAATATTTTGACTCGTATATATTTATTCTAAACATCACTGCACTTAGTTTCTGATGGAAACTACTTGTATCTGGAAAACAAAGATGGAAAACTTGTGTCTGGGAGGATCCCATCAGGTTCATGAGAAGTGGATTCTTCACAATTTGATTCAACTCTATTTCATCAACAATTTTGGAGCGGCTGCTGGAAAAGACATTATGGGCACAAGTGAGAAGTTACTGAGGAAGACATTAAATTTAGCTGTATGATGTGTTAATCATTTGTCAAATATTCAACAAGTGTGTGCCAGGCATTGTGCTAAGTGTCAGTTGTGTATTGATAAGTAAAACATTATCCTTGTCTTTTAAGGAGTTGACAGTCTAATGTAATAAATGCTCATTTTTATCCTCTATGAAAACTTCAGTAAAATCTCGAAAATTTTTTACCAGTCCATGTTGGATGAAACAAAGTGCTAGACTGGTCTCAAGGTAGTTATAATTTTAGGGTTGCCCAAAGGTGACCAGTCATATTGGGATTATTTCAGAATTTGCTAGCACCAAGCAGTGACTGGCAATATTAGATGCTCAATAAATAATTACTGGTCCTGGCTGGTGTAGCTCAGTGGATTGAGCATGGTCCTGGAAACCAAAGGGTTGCTGGTTGGATTCCCAGTCAGGGCACACGCCTCGGTTGCAGACCATGTCCCCAGTAGGGGGCGTGCCAGAGGCAACCACACATTAATGTTTTTGTCCCTCTGTTTCTCCTTCCCTTCCCCTCTCTCTAAAACTAAATAAATACAAATTTTAAAAAAATAATTATTGAATGAATACATGGTACAGTCATAAGTACAATGTTGTAGCGGAGAATTGGCTCTGGTGTCAGAAGACCTGGCTTCAAAGTCACTGGAATTTATTGGCAATTTGTTCAACTACTCTGAACCTCAGTTTCCTCTTCTATTAAGTGGGAATAATATCACATGATTGGCCCTCCAATTATTATTAATTGATTGCTACTAAATATAAAGTATGAAAAATGTACTGGGCACCATAATAAGCATCCCTATGAGTCAGACACTATTATCTGATACAGAAATTGAGATTTGGAGTGGTTCGGCAGCTTGTTCAAGGTCACATGATTAGTAAGTCAGGAAACCACGATTTGATCCCAAGCAGCTTGACTGCAGAGATAGGAGCATTTAACCACTTCCTTATATGTTGTCTAGTATTGAGGTCAACTGAGAGCATGGATTCCAAAGCACTCTGTAAATTCTAACACATTACACCATGTGAAATGTTCATCTTCTAATTTCGATGGCAATTACAAATTTTTATAAACTGGATTCTGGAATTAAGTCACGTTGAGCTCGAGAAGTACTTATGTAGTAAGGATAAAGAGGGGACAAGGAGAAGAGCTAGTCCTTGGCACCCACATCCCCTGAAAACAAGGCCCAGGTCACTTTTGGGCCATACATACATATATATATATATATATTCATTCATTTATTTGTCATCATGTATCCTGCTGAGAAGATGGAAGCTCCGAGAGAGCAGCCCCAATGAGAGTTCCAATGGAACTTTCACTGCTGTATCCCTGTACCTAGAACAGTTTAATAGGTCACTAAAACATACTTTTTGAATGAATGTTTGAATGCTAGAAAGGATGTGAAGCATCTCTCATACAAAGCTGCTGAAAGTCTCAGTTGATAAAACCGCTCTGGACAACAACTTGTCAACATCAAATAAAGTCAAATTGCATATAACTCATCAATGGCCAAGGCGCAGAAATTTCATTCCTTGGAATATACCCTGGACGATGGTTTGCATATGAGCATAAGAATATTTATAGCAGTATTATGTGTTAGAATAGAAATGTGGGAACAAGGTAAGGTCCAACATCTGAAAAGCAAATTAAAAAATTATGGTATATCCACGTAACAGGAAAATGACAAAACATGAAAATGAATGCACTAGGGCTCAGTCCTCAGGCATGAATTTCATAATTTTGATGTTAATGGGAAAAAAGCAGTGGCAGAAGATTGCAAATATATCATTTATATCAAATATAAAAAAAATTGCAAAACTGGCTAGATCTCCATGAATTTAAGCCATTAGTCCAGAGCCATTTAGTTTGGTTAAGTTGTGGAGGCAGGATTTGAATCCAGAACACTTTCCACTGTGTCATTCTACCCCTGGTAAGCATTGACAGTCAGATAGGTATTAGACTCTGGAAACCCTGTTGACTGATCTTTCTTTAGTTTGAGTCAGTAGTGGGGCCAAGGGAGTGGCTGGAGTGTGTGTCTTTTCTTCCTCCTACTCTTTGATATGAATAATAAATATTAATTGATTTTATGTAAAGCAGCTTCAAAACAAATCCCTCTTCTATTCCTTCTGACTTGAATGTGGTACCTATTTACAGATTTGGAGCTTCAATGGGTCTGAGCACATTCTTTCCTTTTATACAAACTAGATAGCCTCTTCTAGGTATCTTTGTGACAGCAATACCTTCAAGATTCAGAACTTTTTTTATTTCTAGAAGGTATAGACCAACTCAAACTTGGGTTAGACAAAAAGATAACTTATTGGTTAACAGAGTAAAAAGTCCAGGGATGGTTCTGCCTTCAGGTATGGCTGGATCTGGCCTAAAACTATATCAATAAGACTTGGTGTTTCTCTTCTTCTTGATTCTGTTTTCCCCTGTGATGGCCCTATTTTCAGGACTGCTCTTTATACTTTTGATTGCTAGTGTTCCCAGGCTTATGTTATTCAAACAAAAAAATCTCAGCAGAAGTGACAAAAGTCCCAGCATTGAATCTCACTCAGTCATGTGCCCTTCTGAACCCACTACCTGGTGCTTGGTATGATAGTCAGCCTCGCTCAACGACACGGACTGGGAGAGTGGGGAGAGGTGATTCCCCAAGGGAAAATCAGGATGCTATTCCCGAAGAGAGAATACATGTTGCCCAAGCAAAAGCAACATGCACCCACCAAAAAGAGTAATGGGGCTAATTTCATCAGAATGTTCAAGCACCTGGACTATTTTGACACATCAGAATATCTGTGTCTCAAAAGAGCTTTCAACATTTTGTCAGTGGTTCAGTAGCAAGTGTCACCACATCCTCACTTCTATTTCTGTTTTATCTTTGTGTGCCTTGGTCTTCTGACTAATGTGGTAGTGATGCAACCTTGCTTGAACCCTTCTGCACATTTTCATTTACTATGCTGTTTTTCAAAGGACAAGAGCTGCCAACATTCTAGAAAGAATGTTAGCTCAGATTCAGCCTAGCCTGAAGTGGATTCAACCCTGCAGGTCAGGGAACTTCTCTCCAAGTTTATCCAGACTCCATTCCTCATAATATGGAATCTTGTATCAAAAAGCATAGGTGAATATAATTCTTGGCAGAAAGTAACACTTATGCAGTATTTTAAAATTATGTCCCTCAAATAATTATGGAGAATTCACCGTCATGATCTTGCCAGCGTGATTCAGTAACCTTTGATCCACTACCTTTGATCTCTACTAACCATGAAGGCCAGTCAGAGCATGACCTTCTGAATTCCTAGGTGACACTTGCTCAAGAGGTCCCAAGCAGCAGTCACTTCTCACTCTTATCATTTCTGGCTTTTGTATGGATCTTATTTGGCTCAGCTTGAATGATAAATTTCTGATGAGATATTATAAACAATTTTTTTTTTTGCCAAATCAAAACTTTGAAAAGTTACTCTTTGATTAGTTAAGATTGAGTTTTACTGCCTGTAACAGAGATCCAAAATAACAGCAGCTTAAGAGAGGTACAAGTTGATTTTTTCCCTAGGAACAGTCCAGAGACAGGAATGTTAGGTTGTGGGATTTTACCCTAAAATCTGAGGAATTTATTACTCACTGCATAGCAAGCAGCATGCACATCATGTTAGCGCTGGTTCCTCATGTCCTTCAAGACCCACGGAGGCCAACGTGGAAGGACCAAGGTGGACACTATACACACAGTGGGTTTGCCAGCTGGGACCTACCACTTTTATAATAAGTGGCAAGCCAGCCTGTTCTTTGTCTGAGAGATGATATTACCTCATGCCTTGAGCCTGCTTATTGCAAACCCAACCCTGAGAATGGTCAGCCAACAAGTGGTCAACAGTATGCATTCTTGGCATACTCAAAAAAGATGTTCAGGGATGCTCAGGGCCATGGTGGATTGCTTCTCTTGACAGGTGTCTAAGGTTAGTATAGAAGTGCTGCTCAATGTGGGCATCTGGGGCATAGGCACCCTTTAATTTGTTGTTTTACCATCTGTAGGTTATGTCCTGAAGTCGACTTGCTCAAGGAGGTGTGCCACCATGTCCACACTGAGAACAGCAGGATGAAGGAGAGGGGGTGGGGAGAAGGAATGTTGGTGAAGCGGCAGACTCCTTCCCTTTAGGAACACATCCTGAAAGTTTCACACATTACATCCCCTCACACCCCATTAGCCAGAACTTATTCACATAATATCAAATTTCAGGGTAGGTAGAGAAGTGTATGATGGTTATTCTAGAGGTTCTATTAATATAGTATAAATGAGAAGACATTGGAGCAAAGTAGTATTCTGTCATATTCTTTACTAAAAGTTGATAGAATTTCAATAAAAACTTTATTTTTATTTTTAAAAAATATATTTTATTGATTATGCTATTATAGTTGTCCCATTTTCCCACCTTTATTCCAGTCCACCCTGCACACCCCCTCCCACCCACAGTCCCCGCTTTTAGTTCATGTCCATGGGTCATACATATAAGTTCTTTGTCTTCTTCATTTCCTGTACTATTCTTAACCTCCCCCTGTCTATTTTCTACCTACCATTTATGCTACTTATTCTCTGTACCTTTTTCCCTTCTCTCCCTGTCTCACTCCCCCACTGATAACCCTACTGTGATCTCCATTTCTGTGGTTCTGTTTCTGTTCTGGTTGTTTCCTTAGTTTGTTTTTGTTTTTAATTTCAGTTGTTAATAGCTGTGAGTTTGTTGTCATTTTACTGTTCATATTTTTTATCTTCTTTTTCTTAGATAAGTCCCTTTAACATTTCATATAATAAGGGCTGGGTGATGATGAACTCCTTTAACTTGACCTTATCTGGGAACCACTTTATCTGCCCTTCCATTCTAAATGACTTTGCTGGATAGAGTAATCTTGGATGGAGGTCCTTGCCTTTC
Organism: Glossophaga mutica; assembly: GCA_039655065.1. Classification (NCBI taxonomy): domain Eukaryota; kingdom Metazoa; phylum Chordata; class Mammalia; order Chiroptera; family Phyllostomidae; genus Glossophaga; species Glossophaga mutica. Next base: position 146,718,808 of record CM077308.1, read on the forward strand.
ATGACTTGGAATATTTCTTGCCAGCCCCTTCTTGCCTGCAAGATTTCTTTTGAGAAATCAGCTGACAGTCTTATGGGAACTCCTTTGTAGGTAACTCTCTCCTTTTCTCTTGCCTCTTTTAAGATTCTCTCCTTCTCTTTAATCCTGGGTAATGTACTTATGATGTGCCTTGGTGTGTTCCTCCTTGAGTCCAACTTCTTTGGGACTCTCTGAGCTTCCTGGTCTTCCTAAAAGTCTATTTCCTTTGCCAGATTGGGGAAGTTCTCTTTTATTATTTTTTCCAATTAAGTTTTCAATTTCTTGCTCTTCCTCTAGCAACCCTATGATTTGGATGTTGGAATGTTTAAAGTTGTCCTGGAGGTTCCTAAGCCTCTTCTCATTTTTTTGAATTCTTGTTTCTTCATTCTGTTCTGGTTGAATGTTTCCTTTTTCCTTCTGCTCCAAACTGTTGAGTCCCAGTTTCCTTCCCATCACTATTGGTTCCCTGTACATTTTCCTTTATTTCACTTTTCATAGCCTTCATTTTTTCCTCTAATTTGTGACCATATTCAACCAATTCTGTGAGTATCCTGATTACCAGTGTTTGGAACTGTGGATCTTATAGGTTGGCTATCTCTTCATTGCTTAGTTGCGTTTTTTTCTCCATGCACCTGAAAGTAAGGGGTGGAGCCTTAGGTGTTCACCAGGGCAGGGCAACCCACAGGACTGCATTGTGATGCTGTTTGTCGGGGCGGGGGGTTGGTTCTAGTGGGAACAATGGCACTTGCTCTGTTCTCTGCTGGATTTCAGTCACTTCCCCCACTTCCCACAAGCAAATTGGGCCCTTCTGGTGTTGATTCCCATGTGGGTGGGCTTGTGTATGTTCTAGGACCCTGTGGGTCTCTCCAACAAACTCTCCTGTGAGGCTGGGAGTTTCTCCTGCTGCCGCCTCAACCCCCACAGGTGTTTTCAGTCAGAGGCTTTGAGGTTTTATTTCCCTGTGCTGGAACCCTAGGTTGCACACTCTGTCTTGCTTCCCAGTTGTTCCTCCCAGTTTATCCTCCTGTAAATATGGGACTGCCTGGTCCGTAAGCCACCACCTTGCCTATCCTGGTCCTCTAGCCACTGCCTTGCCTGCCCTGCTCTGCCAGCTGCTGCCTTAGCTAGAGTCCTGTCCACCCAGCTGCTCATCTCCACCCCTCCTACTGGTCTGGATGAATGATTGTTCTTTAACTCCTTGATTGTCGGACTTCCATACAGTTTGATTTTTTTTTCTGAAGTTCTGGATATTTTTTGTTTCTAAGTTTGTTGTTGTCCTTCTTTTGGTTGTGCGAAGAGGCACAGTGTGTCTACCTATGCCTCCATCTTGGCTGGAAGGCCAATAAATACTTTACAAGGATCTTGTAAACAGCCACCATGTTGGTCCCCCCATCCTTTTTATATAATGAGAATCTGAGCCTGTGGCTTGGGTGTCTGAATGAAGCCACATATGTACAAGCACATAACTGGGATGAGACTACAGGTATCAGAAACATTTCAGGTACTGATGAGATGAGGACACAAAGGAGTCAGATGATTCCCGGGGGTGTGGAAGAAGACAGGGATTCTACCCAGGTGATGGCGAATTTGTGACTATAGAGCTAGAGACTCCATGGATCATAGGGTCAAAGACTGACAGATTTCTAGTGGGAGAAGTTCATTATGCCCAGAGTGGGGTAGTGCAGGGTGAGAACCATTTGATGGTGATGGCTTTGTCAAGGGAGGAAGAAGCCAAGCCACACAGGACTCCCCATACCCCTCCCACAACCTTCACAGAACTGGCTCCCAAGAAGGACAAGGAGAACCCCAAGTCAGTCAGCACCATATGGCTCTGTTGTATCTTGGAAGAGGAGACCGAGCCAGTCTCCTGTTGGAGGGAGGGGTTTCAAGAAGTCAGTGCTGACTCAAGATAGTTACACTAAGGAATTTCCTGGGGCCAGGTGACTGGGAGCTCCAAGTAGTGCCCAGCTGAGGTCCTTGGGGATGACTTTGCAGGTGAAAAGTACGCTCCAATAACTCATGGTGGCTCTGCAAAACAGTGCTCTGGTGCCAGGGAGGCTTCTCCTTCATGCATGGCCTGAGCCTCTGCTCCAAGTAGGAGCACTTAGCCAGTTTATTTCATGTGGACTTCTATTGCCCATCGGTCCTCAATCATACCCCTTGATTTTGTGCCATCTTGTACCAAACTGACCGTTTCTCTCCTTGCAACTGGGCAAGATCATCATTGGCCAGATTAACTTTTTCATGAATAGGGTCCTACCTAGCAGAGAAGGTCCATGTCAAAAAATCACCACATTTTTTAAAAGACTAGTTTAAATATATAGTTTCAAATATGCCAGCAGGTATACCAAGATGGGTGACATTGACTGGCAAGACTGTGTGGCTGCTCTAGGAGAGGGAACAGAAGGCAAAGAAGGGAGGAGATAGCATTTTAACAACGATCACTGGGACAGCAGCACAGCTGGCACCTCAGGCACGAAGCCAGGATAGGAAGGCTCTTCAGCCAAGCCTTTGCCTAGGCTCCTGGAACACATTCTAATGGAAATGAAGTTTATTGCGGCAACTCTGGGGCAAGAAGACAGCCTTGCCTACTGATAAATAGTGGAACAGAACTAGGGTGAAGAATCTAGCTAGATAGAAGGAGCCTGACAGACACCTCTAAACAGGCTTAAAGGTCAAGAGGCAGCTCAAGTCGGGTTCAGCCAGAGTCAAGGTAGTCAGTGGGTCCATAAGTAGATTCCAACAAATGGGCTTGTCTCCTGTTCCAGAGCAGGCCCTTTGCTTCCTGGCCTATGGAAATTGCCCGCTGGCTATGGTGTACATTGCTGTCAACAGTTCAGAGGCCTGTAGGCAAGTTCTGCCCTCCTGTGGGTGGGCTCAAATGGGGAAAGTTTAAACCCCACTTCTACACCTCTGAATTTAGGTCAGAGAATTACAGCAGAATTGGCCGTTTCTTCTGGGTTTAACCACATTCTATAAGGAAGCATGGTTACCCAAAGGCCAAGTGAAGTCAGGAGGAGACCAAATGTGACAGAGCCCCTGCGTGGTTTTTTTCTGACACCACTTCTGACACTAAATGTTTTTTGTTTTTGTACACACCTACCAATTCCATGACACCAAATGGGTACCCAACAGTTCAATTCAATTCTGATACTATCTGCCTAGAATTAGGATCTTACTGGTTAAAGGGCTCAGTCCCATACGACTTCAGACACCAGCTGCAAATGGCTTAAAAGGTCATCACCCTTCTGACTAGCTGACCACACATCTGAGAGTTCACACGAGCTCCTCTCAGGTTTGAAACTTTGCTAGAATGACTCACGGAACTCAGGAAAACTCTCTACTTACCTTCACCAGTTCATTAGGAAGGACATAACTCAGGAATGGCCAAATGGAAGAAATGCACAGAGCAAGTTATGGGGGTGGGGGGTGAGAATTGGTGCACAGCTTTTATGCTTTCTCCTGTTGCTTCATCTTCCCCGCACCAGAATGGGTTCATCAACCTGGAAGCTCATTGGCATAGACACTCTTATCGCTGAAGAGATTCTAAGGGTTTGGGGAGCCCTGTGCCAGGAACTGGAGACAAAGACTGATTTTTTATACTGGGTCCAGGTCAAATAATGACCCTTTTTTAATACAAAATCTTTTCTTTAAGTATATTTTATTGATTATGCTATTATAGTTTTCCCAATTTTTCCTCCTTTATCCCCCCTCCGCCCTGCACCCCCCAACCCTCCAACATTCCCCTGCTTAGTTCATGTCCATGGGTTGTACATATAAGTTTTTTGAAGTCTCTGTTTCTTATACCATTGTGACTTCTCCCTTTCTATTTTATGCCTATCAATTATGCTTCTTCTTCCCTGCGCCTTTTCCCCCCTATTCCTCCCCTCCCCACTGAAAACCCTCCATGTGATGTCCATTTCTCTGATTCTGTTTCCATTACAGTTCTTTGCTTAGTTTTTGTTTTCATTGTTTTTCTTTTTTTTAGGTTCATTTGTTGATAGTTGTGAGTTTGTTGTCATTTTACTATTCATAGTTTTTGATCTTCAATTTCTTCTTCAATTCCTTTAACATTTCATGTAATAAGGACTTGGTGAGGATGAACTCCTTTAATTTGACCTTATCTGGGAAGTACATTATCTGCCCTTCCATTCTAAATGATAGCTTTGCTGGGTAGAATAATCTTGGATGGAGGTCCTTGCCTTTCGTGACTTCAAATACTTCTTTCCAACCCCTTCTTACCTGTAAGGTCTCTTTTGAGAAATCAGCTGATAGCCTTATGGGCACTCCTTTGTAGGTAACTGTCTCCTCGCTCTTGCTGCTTTTAAGATTCTCTCTTTATCTTTAATCTTGGGTAACTTAATGATGATGTGCCTTGGTGTATTCCTCTTTGGGTCCAACTTCTTTGGGGCTCTCTGAGCTTCCTGGACTTCCTGGAAGTCTATTTCCTTTGCCAGATTGAGGAAGCTTTCCTTCATTATTTGTTCAAATAAGTTTTCAATTTTTTGGTCTTCCTCTTCTCCTTCTGGCACCCCTACAATTTGGATATTGGAATGTTTAAAGTTGTCCCAGAGGTTCCTAAGCTTCTCTCTCTTTTTTTTTTTTTTTTTTTAAATTCTTGTTTCTTTCTTCTGTTCTGGTTGAATATTTATTTCTTCCTTTTGCTCCAAATCATTGATTTGAGTCCTGGTTTCCTTTCTGTCACTGTTGGTTCCCTGAATATTTTGCTGTTTCATTTCTGGTATCCTTCATTTGTTTTTTCATTTTGCAACCAAGCTCAATCAGTTCTGTGAGCATTTTGATTACCAGGGCTTTGAACTCTCCATCAGATAGGTTGGCTATCTCCTCATTGCTCAGCTCTCTTTCTGGAGTTTTGCTCTGTTCTTTCATTTGAGCCATATTTCTTTGTCTCAGTGCACCAGTCTGGTTGGTTTGGTTGACTGTTTCTTTAATTACTTGGTTGTTGGAGTTCCATGCAGTTTGATTTTTCTGGAACCTCGGGTTGTTTGTTGATTTTAGATTTGTTGTTATCCTCCTTTTGAATGTGTGAGGAAGTGAAGGGTTTCTGCCTATGCCTCCATTTTGGCCAGAACTCCTGGACTGAGACAAAGCGGGGACAGAGCAGACTAGAGATGCTCGAGAGACTGGAGACAGTGGCTTTGGTGAGAGGACTGAGGGTGTAGCTGTCAGGATCCCTGTGCTGAGTCATCCTAATACAAAGTTTTTTATTACAAAATTATAAGCACATAAGTCTGTAACATAACGATATCACACTCAAGCTCACCATATGACATTTTTGGTGAAATGTTCAAGTTAAAAGTATAAATTATTACACCCATATTATTACCCTACCAACCACACTCAAGCAGGCCTTACTTCTGCTGGACCCTCTGTATATACCATGGACCCAACTGGGTCCCACCTCCTACTCTGTCTACCAGAGCAATCAGGCCAAGGAGAAGGGAGAAACTTCCAGAAGGGGCAGTGATTCTCAGACTCTGGTACACATTAGAATATTCTGGGAAACTTAAAAATATAGATTCCTGTATCTGAGTCTTGCTGACTTAGTGACTCTCAGTCACTGAGGAAGGGACCTAGGTATTTGTATTTTTAATAAACTCCCTGAATGACTCCCATGCTCAGGGAAGTTCCAGAACCATGGAGTAAGCATTTCCTTGAGTCCTCCCCACCCGCAACACCACTCCTTTTCCGAAGCACCTGTAATCACGCCCTGAAGGAAGAGCCGAGGTCTGACTGCAGGTTGCAATTTTCCCTTGATTTAAGGATGAAGAAGAATTATAACTACGTACAGAGCACACTTAGGTGAAGCAGATTTAGGATTCTGGAAATTCTGTCTCAGAATCTCAGGAAAAGGAATCAGGGTTAACATTGGTCGGTGTCTGCTATGTGTTGGCTGATGTGCCTGCTAGATGTTCTTATGTGTTTTATCTGTGAGGGAGGTATAACCGTTATTATTTCATGGCTGAGAAAACTAAGAAAAGACAGAGGCCAAGGAGGTATGGCTGGTATTCCAATACCTGCTTCAAAATGGTAAGTAATTAAAAGGGAGCATGTCAAGCTGGTGTGACTTGGTTGTGAGCTGGAGTCGCTGCAGCCACGGTATAAAGTGTCAGTCACTCTATTATCCCTTCTGGAAATGGCAGCGCTGATGGGCAGCTCTGCGATGCCAAGTATGAAAAGCTTCAGCCCACAGGTGCTACTTACTCACTGAAGCAGCTGTTTTCTCTGAGCTTCCCTGGGAACTCACCCGTCCTGCTGAGTGAATGTTTCTCTGTTTTTCTGCTGAACTCCAGTCCCTGAGGGAACTCTGTCCAGCCAGCAGTTCTGGAGATTGCTGGGGTCTACACATCTCATGCTGAATCTAGCCAGGCTGATGCCAACTTGTGCCTCTTCTGACAGGACGAGTGTGCCCTGGATTGTTTTAATGGGTCCTTCTTGTCTGTAAGGCCAGGGCAGGCCTTCTGTTCAGGGTTGGGGTAGAGGGAGAAATAAGAAAGTGTGAACCAATGCTTTTTGAGTCTGCGAAGGTCCAATCCACCGGGAATAGTGGTGAAAAAATATGAGAAGGAATATAAAAACCAGCAGGTGAAACTGTAAGAGTAAGTTAGAGGGAAGTGGACTAGATGACAGGAAACCATTCGGGGATGAGTCATTGAGTGGATAGCTTGGCCAGCATGCCTGAAGTATGTGATATGGCAGGTACAGGAAATAGGTGCACCTAGCTGGCCTGTGTTCTCTTTCTATGTAGGTTCTTGTCCATCTTGGGTGGAGGCAGCAGTGTGATATGACATTGACAGGGAGGTAGTGGTATTATCAGAGAAACTGGCCAAGTGATCACCAGGGTGTGAATTCACCCATGACTCCAGAATCTGGTCCTTGGCCTTTTAGGCAAGACACTCAGTCTTGTCAGGCAGGACCCCAGGATTTGTCCTGACTAGGGAAGGGATGCTAATACCAACTACATTCTTAAGAGACTGCTGCATAAACTAAAAGCCCATTTTTTCTTTAAAAGATGGTTATTGTTTTCCAGTCTATAGTATTGAAGAACTGATGATGATGAATTAGTAATCAAAGTCCATTTGATGAGCATGGACTGGAGCAAGGAGCTGGAGAGTCTAGGGCCCCAGCCAAGCCCAACAAAATACACCAGCTTCACCAGTGGGGGTTATCTCTGATGACCAGGTTGCTGATGTGCCCTGACTACAATCACCCAACGTTTGCATTTCGACTTCGCTTTTTCTCTGCTTCTGCATCAGAGTTGCATAATTGAGCTTGGGCTACCACTCTCTTGAGCAGAGAAAATAAATTTTCTTTTTATTTTGTTCATAAATAATCCAGGCTCATCTTGAGTTCCCACCCACACCGTTAGTTGTTGTTGGTGGTTCTCTAAATGTCTGAATTGCTTTAAAGCATGGTGATGCTGATAACTGAAATGATCCCTTTAGGTATGTTGAAAGATAAGCTGAAAAATATATTAAAAAATTTAAGTTTATTTGAGCAAAAACTGATTGGGATCAGGGCAGCACCAAACCAAGAGTAGTTAGGAGCATTCACCAACAGGAGCTTGGCTAGAGGCTTTTATAGAGAAAAGGCAGAAGCAAAGTAAGGAAATTATTGATTGGCTAGAGCATAAAGCCTAGTTGGCTGTTTATGGTCGGTTGTCTTAGGTTTTGATTTCATAACACTGAGACGTTTACAGGCTTAGATTTTTGTTTGCTTATGTAAGTCACCGTGGCATTGCAGCCACTCACTCTAATGGTCTTTCTTGTTTAATTCATTTAATGGGTACGTTCAGTTTCTCTTAAATAAAAGTAATATAGCTACCAGATAACTTCCTCTTCTCCTGGCTTGTTTTCCTAAAATTGTGAAGAGGAAGGGCTTATAAGTCTTGGTCACAGCAGGAGGAGTCAGGGTCCTCAGGCTGGGGGATCTTCCATCTCCTCTGTCCCTTGTCCACCTGTTTGCTATGTGCTCTGCTGCCTTCTGAAGCTGCAGCCTCATGGGACCCTTAACAGCCTTGGCAATGTTTCCTGGGAGCATTGACCCCCTCTCCCTCACATACTTGGCTTCCCCTCAGCTCCCTCTGACTGTGGACCCTGAGCCTCTGCTTTGTCTTCCATGGGCCCCCTGCCCTGGGGTCCCCTGCAGCCTCTGGGGGGGGGATGCATCTTCTCTCTGTTCAGATTCTTATCCTCTCCCATTAGTTCTACTGCGATAGTCTCCAAATAGCCTCTCTACCTATGGCTTTATCCAATCTCTTTTTCTTTCTTAAATATCCATATGATCGTGTCACTACCTTCCTTCAAAACCTCTAAAAGCATCCTGTTTTCTATGGAATTACATTTAAACTGCTTAGTCTGATATATAAGACTCTGAACAATTTGACCTCAATTTCCTTTCCAGCCTCATCGCCCCTTCTCTAGCCTCACAGGCCCATTTAACACATCATGCCCTTTCATCCCTCTGAGTTTATTCATTCTTTCTGTTTGGAATTTTCTTTTCTTTTCATTCTTTAGGTCTACCTAGCTCAAAATGCTTCTCTGTGAAACAATTTTTCTTTATGTTTGCCTAAAGAATGCATAGAGAACTCTAGTATGACACTTATTTTCTCTATAAGAAAAATAAAATAGTTTAAAGGAAACTTAAAGTCTTAAAGAAAATTTGTGTCTCTAATAAATTTTGTAATAATTTAAACACCAATTAACTATAAATGGTCTTTTCACAAGAAGCAGCTCCTGACATTAAAATAAACCCATTTTGACACTGACATATCTAAATAATTTTAAAATATGAAAGTCTCATAATTGGCTTGTTTGGAGTGCTTTTGTCTGCAAGTAATAGGATTCCTGTTTGCAACAGCAAGTAACAGTAGGTTAACAAAAAGAGAGTTTTCTTTTTGTTATATAATGGAGCTCAGAATGGAGCAGTTCACCACTGGTACAGCTCTGGGACATGCTGACAAGGACAAAGGCTTTTTCAGTCTTTCTGCTCCACCTTTCTTAGTTTATGGACTTTGGTCCTCATGCTTATCACCTCAAGTCACCACCTGACTCCAGGCCTCATGTCTGCTTTCTAGGCAGGAAGAAGAGGAAAAAGGCAACAGGGGCAAAAGGGGAAAACGGCTCTGACGGTTGCATCTATCCCTTTTCATCTGGTAAGTAAAAGTTCCTTTCCTGGAAATCATGTCTAAGAGAGTTCTGCTTGGATTGTAGTGGCCAGAACTAAATTATATGGCCACCACTAGCAGCGAAAAGGGAAATTCAGGTATTTTTTTCCAGTTTTGACAGTAGAAAAGGGCAAGAGAACAGGACATTATGAATGACTTTGGGGCTGCCTATCCCCAGGGTCTATTATAGGGCTATATTTATGAGATTGATTATAAAAAAGGACATTGGTAGGAGGTAGGGAGAACAAACGGTGAACGGCTAGGACATACTGAATCAAAAAAACTCATGTCTGTCCTGACCTTAGTGTTTTAGCAAAGAGATGACTCAGATCCAAGAGACTTCTAACATCTCTTTATGATATTCTTCTCTCTTTCAGATGTTTTCTTGAGGACAAAAATCAAATTACTGATTAAGTTATTGGCATAATTTATAAGCCATAAAATTTACTCATTTAAAGTGTATAATTCAATGCTTTTAGTGTTCACAGAGTTGTGTACCTACCACCCAAATTTAAGTTCAGAACATTTTCATTATCCCAAAGAGTAACCTCCAGTCTACCCCCCGCCCCGTCCCGGGCATAGGTCACTATTAATTCACTTTTTGTTTGAGAACAAATGTTTCAAAGATTCTGATTTTCTGCTGGAGAGTCTAGTAAAAACACTATAAAAATAAGCATCAGGGTATAAAGGTAGATTTAAATATATTATGAAAGGCAATGCATCTGCTGCGGTAGAGTTTTTTGTGAAGAACCAAATTCGTATCGCACTCAGTGGAAGCAGAATTCCTAAACACCTCATTGCTTTCCTCATTTTGTCCTAAAGAATTGTGCTGTTTTTCTAAATCTTGTCTGTCTTATATTTCAGCCTTTCTTGAAGGTAGTGAGATTTATAACAACATAAGGTAAATATAAAGTTACATAACTCCAAATTCACACTCAAAGGTTCATTCGTGGAAAGGCTTTAATTAAAAAAAAATTACCTAAGACCCGAAGAGGTTAAGCAAGCTGCTGATACACAGTGATCCTGAAGCTAGGTGCCTTTTCTTCTCTACCTGCACGGGGACAGCCCCTGTCCCACTTAAAGCATTATATAAGAGATAATATCACTTCTCTACTGAAATGAAAATGAGCAAAACAATGGTCCTGAGACTCAGAGTAACTGCTTTCATTATTGTTTGAAACATTCCCTCTAACTGTCATATCCTACTCTACTTTTACCTGTTGCATCAAGAAGAGAGAGAAAACAGGAAATGAGGCATGTATTGAGTGCAGGCGAAGGACAGGGTCAGGGCTTTCTGATCAGAGGTCTGAGGAGCTGTGGAAACAGAAACTTTGCGCCCGATAATACTGAAAAAAGAAAAACGGTGCCCAAACAGGAGTGAGGGAATATTTAATAAGTCACCTATGATAATGGGCTACATACCACTTGAAGTAAACATCTGACTCCTGCATATTTGAATGTTGTTCATTTGGTTTCAGTTACAACCAAATTGCCAAGTTTCTCTTCCTGTTAGCCATTTCTTCCTTAGCATTTAATTACTATCACGATAGCAGGAAGAAGTTTGCCACTACAACTGGTGCACAGTGAAGGTAGCTTCATGTCTCTCCCAGTGAGCTCACGTCCAGTATCAAATGTGCTGGACAGCAACTACTCTATAGTCCCCTACAAAGCGGTTCTTTCATAAACCATGTAGTCTAAATTTCAAGTCACATCTTTCTTTGTAAATATTCCACCTAAACATAGCAAAAACTGGTCCAGAATCTTCATTTATTTATTTAATTAGCAATGCAATAGCAATTACTTGTCTAATTTTGGTAGATTATGTAATTTTTTGAGTCTGAATTTCCAGTTATAAAAGGAGACTAATGACATTTACTTACCATGTGAGGTACCTGCAATGATGAAATGGGCCAGTGTATTTGAAGGGTCTTGTGGCCAGGCACGTAGAATGGCCTTACTACTAATGATGACGACGGTAATAGCAAGCACTCACATTGCACTTACTATGTGTGCGTTATTCATGTGCCCTATGCATGTATTAACTAGAACAAACTTTAACAATAATCCAATGCATAGGTATTATGATTATCTCAATTTCATAGGTGAAAAGTAGGGAAAAAGAGGCCACACATCTAGGAAGTAGCATAGCCTGGATTTAAAACCAGGTGGTCTGGCTTCACTGTCCATCTTCTTAATCCTTTATGCTTGCTCTTCTCACATTGCCCTAATAAGAATACAAGAGTAAGAGCAGGCTCTAGTTTCTTGGCTATTGTTATGCTGCTCTGTATATCTGTGTTCTTTTATCTTTGTCCACATATCAAATTATTTCCTTAAAACCCTTACATATTTTCATTTATAATATAAAATCGAATAATGGAAGAAGCCTTGTGGTGTGGAAGGGACTTTAAGAATTTAACTCAATTTTAGTAACCCCATGAGAGGAGGGATCCCCCACACCATTTGCAAAAGACCTCTTATTTCACAGTTAGTCTGGGAGTCATTTTTGAACTGTTAGGAAGGAGATGGACACAATTAAGCTGATCCCACCATCATGAGCATATCTACTAGATGGTGTATATAATATGACATATGAAGAGGAGCTTATGTGCTATCTGTGTATTATCAAGTTACTGCAGGCTACCTCGTTGCCTCTAAACCAGACAAATATGGGTCTAGGGGGCAAATTTTCTCCTGCTTACTTTTTTTTTTTTTTTGTGGGTATGGCTCAGGACCTATTTAAGAGTAGTTTGATGCAGTGGTTGCTATGGTAAATATTTTTCATAAGAACTAAGGAATTGTTGGAAGCTCTTAAAATTTATCATTAGTTTCAGAGTTATTTGAATGTTTGCACTTTCTGCCTTAATTTAAACATTTTTATCTGCATCAGAATTCCTATTTTAATTTTCTCTGGAAATGACAGTCCTCATTAAGGACTAAGACATAGTAGCCATATGAAAATAGATGCATTCCCCCCCCCCCCAAAGGGTGGTTTTATGATTTTTGTTCTGTGAGACTTAAAGCATCTGACTCTGACCTCATATTATAGGTTGTTTTAAACCAAGCAACCGAGTCCCTGGCCAGGTAGCTCAGTTATTTTTAGGGTATCATATGCCAAGTTTGCCGGTTCTCCGGTCAGGGCACATACAAGAATCAACCAATTAATGCATAAATAAGTGGAACAAAAAGTTGATCTCTCTCCACTCCCCTTCCTCTCTCTCTCTCTCTCTCCCTCTCTCTCTCTCAAATCAATAAATTAAAAACAACAACAACAACAACAAGCAACAGATCTCAGTCTTCAACTGTTCAGGAAAAAGGGGCAACTGAGTGGTTTTATCATGGAGGGAGTGTTGGTGAATGTTCATGTTATAAATGCACTCAATAGCATCATAATGGAATTATAATTCATTCAGACTCTAAAAGGCAAAATTTAAGTGATGTTTTATAGCATAGATGAGGTCTGCAGCTGTGCTAACAGCATCTAGGGCCAGGTGTCCTCTGTCTTATGCTGCTGATATGCAGCATGCAAAGATACCATGATAGTGCAGTATCCTCAAAAGGAAAGAACTCTAACACCAAAGTGACATCAAGAACTTGAATTCATATTTGTCAACTATTCTTCAATAAAGTGAAAAAAACAATTAAACTTAAAAAAAGTAACAGTTACCTTAAAATACACTTGCCATTTTTAAATAAAGCAGAACTTTAATAAAGAGCCATGAAATTGAAATTTGGGGGAAAAAAGAACTTGAATTGGTACAAATAGGATTAAACCATGAGGTAGAGGATTTTTGTTGTAATCACATACTCATAAAAATGGCCAACCCAACAGAGTCAAAAGTTTTCGGGTGTTCTTTAATTACAGAGTTAAGAGATTTGCCATGTTTCCTCCTAGGCAAGCTTTGCTTTGTCCCTCAGAATCCACAATTTCTTACTTTCTAATATGATATTGTAGAACATCTATTATGCACTTACTTGATTTTTCCTTCTTATCCAGCAGGCATGATAATCCTGCCTGTTAGTGAGTTACCTGGACATGTGTTGCTCGCCCTCTTTTCTCTTTTCAGTCTCTATCCACCTCCTCACTGTTCCTCCCTTCCTCTCTTCCTTTTTCCTTTCCTTTCCTTCTCTCTCTCTTTCTTCCTTCCCAATCGCTTCCCTTCCCTTCCCTTCCCTTCCCTTCCCTTCCCTTCCCTTCCCTTCCCTTCCCTTCCCTTCCCTTCCTTCTTTCTCTCTCCATCTCCCTCTCTCCTTCCTTCCTTCCTTCCTTCATTCCTTCCTTCCTTCCTCTCTCTCTTTTGGTTGTTTCTAGATCATTCCAAGGAAATCAGTGACATAGTGTTGGTATAGATGCGGGCGATGATGAGTGGGGAAGATTAAAGAAACAAAGTTGTATTTGAGGTTGAATCGTATGAAAAACTCTGAATTATTCTGAAATAATTTTGTTTTGCTTTCTCTTTTATTAGTAGTGATACCACTTTCAACTCTGTGTTACTGTAAATTGGAGCCTGGGTGTTTCGCATATGTAATTTTTATGTCCCTAACTGACTTCTAAACAACAGGAGCAAAAATATTTCCAACAGAAAGCTCCTCCATGTTTGACACTGGCAACTCTCCCCCAAGGCCATCCAAAGTCCATTTTTTTTATAGTTTGCCTCAGAACTCCTCTTCTCCAGGAATACTTTACCAAGGTCCCACCTCCTACTGCAATTTCTTACTTTTTCCTTTTTTTTAAATGAAAAAAAAATACAGATAAGTATAAAGTACCAAGTTTTCTCACCTCCCAGAATTGAGTTGTTAGCATGCTGGCATATTTGCTTCTAGCCTTTATGTGCATTTCTATGTATGTCATAAAATATTCCCCAATACATTTGAAGTACCATTGATCCCCAACGTCATTGCATTCCCACCTCTGCCTCATCCTTTGCAAGGTCAACCATGAATTTGCTGTAAACTCTCTGTGTTCATTTTTCACTTTCTGCTATTTCTTCATTCTGTACCATGAATGTTCTTTCTTTCTCCTCTTCTTCCTCCCTCTCTCCTCCCTCCCTCTTCTTTCTTTCTTTCTTTCTTTCTTTCTTTCTTTCTTTCTTTCTTTCTTTCTTTCTTTCTTTCTTTCTTTCTTTCTTTCTCTCTCTCCCTCCCTCCCTCCCTCCCTCCCTCCCTCCCTCCCTCCTTCCCTCCTTTCTTTCTTTCTTTCTTTCTTTCTTTCTTTCTTTCTTTCTTTCTTTCTTTCTTTCTTTCTTTCTTTCTTTCTTTCTTTCTTTCTTTCTTTCTTTCCCTTCTCCTTCCTGCCTGCCTGCCTGCCTTCCTTCCTCTTTCCCCCTCTCCTCCTTTTTCATATGAAGTTCTTGGTGGTGGTGCTGGGATGGTCAGTTTCCCCTGCTGAACGGGGATGAGCCAGGAGGAAGCTGTGTCCCCCAGAGGCCGGTCCTTGCTGCCACTGGTCTGTGGATCCTGCCTAGCCACCAGATTTGGTGAGCAATGTCTTGCCTCTTTCCTGAGTGTGACTTGTCTTCTCCCTCCTTCGACTCTGCATCTTGGTCCTTGGTAGGTAACAGATTCGTAGAAAAGCTCAAATAAATGCATGATGTTGCACCTAACGACATCTGGGTCTGGCTTTGGGAGCTCGATGACTGGAACTTCCAACTAGAGTTTTGACTCTCTTCCTCTTGTTTCGTTGCTAGGAGCTCAAAACCAAATACACAGCTGAATAAACAGGAAAGATCCTCATGACATGCTTTTTGTGTATTAAGCACATCATGTCTTTATTTTCTAACCTTCATTCACCATTTGTCTCAGTGTTCTTCCTTTATGCATTTTTAAAAATCCTGTATAATTTATGAATTTTTTGAGATGCCCTACATTTATTTAAGAAAAAAAAAATCTAACGATCTCGTGAGGTCAGTGGGAGTTTTCATTGTTCCTGATCCAGGAAGTCAGTGAGCTGACCAGTAACAGAAAAAGAACATTTATTATTAGAAGGATTAATTATTTCTTGTACTTAAGTATCCATGAGTTGTGATATTTTCATTTATTATTTTCCTGTGAATACTTCATGAATCATTTTTATCTAATAGTTAGATAGACTTTGAATGCATTTGATAAAACTCTAATGAAATATGTTCTGGAGTCTTGGCTTGAAGGTACATTTTGCTTCAACAACCCCCCTCCCCCTGCAAAACCCAGATCTATATGCTGTCTGTTTAAATATTTTCCTTTTTATTTTCTTTGAAGGAAAAAATAATCGAGATTTTTATCTTCAGGAATTCAGGGCATTTGGAACTATCTTTAAGTAGGTGACAGATGTGACCAACTTGTGTGCTTGAGTCAGGAACGCTGACCCCGGCCCGGGACTCTCGTGTTCCCCTACCTGCCTCCTATGTTCTTTAAAGCACCAGTGTCAGAGTTATGTTCCTTTTGGCCTTTTCATTTTTTGGTTTGTTTTCCAAAACCTTTTTGCAATGTGAATTTCCCTTAGAAAGGTAAACCATCTTGACGAGGATTTGAGTTTGTTTACGAGAACTTCCTATGTCTGACATCTGGCTGGGAATGAGCTTTTGAAACAATAACACAGAAACACGTGAGCAGGAAACCAGAGGTGTAGGAGCAGGAGAGGGGGCGTGCTTGTCACTCTCTCTAGGATGAACCCCAGCATAACTGAGCAGTCCTTTTCATTTGCACCAGGATTCGAAGACCTTTTGCTCCTTTTTTTCTTCTTTCAAAAATATGAAGTTCAGCCCTGGCTGGTGTAGCTCAGTGGATTGAGCGCGGGCCTGCGAACCGAAGGATCGCGGTTCGATTCCCAGTCAGGGCACATGCCTGGGTTGCCAGGCCAGTTCCCGGCAGGGGACATACAAGAGGCAACCGCACATTGATGTTTCTCTCCCTCTCTCCTTCCCTTCCTCTCTAAAGATAAATAAATAAAATCTAAAAGGAAAAAAAAAAAAAAGAAGCCCACTTTAAAAAAAAAAAATATGAAGTTCAATAGGGTTTGGCCTATAAAGAGGAATTACTATAAAAATTGACCAAAAAGAGGAAAGTCATTTATGCTACATAGGAAATTTCCCCTAAAGGAAATTTTCAGTAATTTTTTCTTCTCTGAGTCTCTATTTTAGAATTTTTTCCCTTCAGAAATTCTTTAATCGTCCCATACAAAATCAAATTATACATCTCTAAATTGTGGTTTCTCAAGACCATGAAGTTTCCCAAAATGAGATTATGCATCAGTAATGGCGGCACCAGTGTAGACAAATTCGTCTATGGAGTCGTCAGTGCTGAGGGTAGGTTTAGGGCAAAACTGCTGCCAAATTTTGTAAGATAACAACTAAGTACAGCATGACCTTGATAGTTGCTTTTCTGAATTTGGCTAAGCCACATTTTGCTTTGAGAAAGGTCAAACCCAGTGCAAGGGTACAGCCTTGACTCGTCTTTTAGGAACTCTTCACTTGAAGTCAGACACAGTAACGATAAATGGAGAATTTGCCTTATCTAGACAATTTACAATATCATCTCAGCGTAGTTGATTCTCTGGGCCAGTCTTTTGTGGATTTCTCATTTATCCTTTTTTTTTCATGATGAGTGATGCCATCTTATTACTTTGAAAAGTTATCGACTATTCTATTTTAAATTAATTTTTTTCCTTTGTATAACTGCAGACTTGTGCTCCCTTTCTATGCTTCTGAAAGAAACCTATGTTTTCCGGGTTCCACCTGCTTCCTGTTCTCTCCCCTGCCTCACCTTTTCTATGAAACAATGTCTTTGCAAGTGTAGAATTTCCTGTATAAGCCTCAGGGTTATTGATCAACAAATTGGGCCAGATTTGCTAACTAAAAGCCTTGAAACCAATTCTGTTTTAACAGTACAGATGGGACCTCACTTTTGAAGATCCCAGTAGACGGTGGGCCAGTGAAGATGTTGGATGAGCGTGGGCTGGCCGGACTAAACTGCACTCAGTTTAGTATTCAGGGAAGTGGTGGCAATGTCTGGGTTTCTTGGGAGACATTTTTTTCCAGGGATATGGTGAGCTCATTCTTAAAACACAACCTGATGTTGTATCCAAACTCAGCACTAAATCAAGCTTGAAAAGAAACTCCACTATAGCACGGTGAAATTTATGGAGGCCTCTTTCCCAAACTTGAGCAAGTAATTAAAATCTCCAGTGTTGTGAAATAAAGCAGCAGCAGTGTGGGAATCGGGGGATGGGGGGAGAATGCCACACTGGGGGGCAGGAGACTTGTACCGTCTCCAGCCATGAAGAGTAGTTGACTGTGACCCCAGGCCTGTCACCCTAACTCTGCTTTAGCTGTCTCATTTTGGAAGACAGATGCAAAAGGCTGGGCCAGACGACTTTGTTAAGACCCTTATTTAAAAAGTAATCATGCTCATTATAACAAAACAAAATAAAGCAAGACATTGAAAAATGCAGAAAAGTATAAAAAAGAACACAGAGGGAACCCATATAATCCATATCCCAGCTGCCCTGATAGATTAATTAATGTTAACATAATGAACAATTTCCTTTTGTTCCCTTTTCTGCTTAACTGAGATCACTGATACATACAGTTTTGTGTATATATATTACTTTTTGAAAAGTATTTGGTCCAAAATGTGTTATGACCCACAAAAGAAGGCTGTGACAAGTGTAAAAGCAGACCATGTTTGGGGTAGGAAGACCTAAGAGCATAAAGATGTTAGCCTAGTAGGGATTGGCAGCTTCCATCAACATTATAAATAGACATACATTTGGACCCAACATTCTACTTTTAATAATGATTTCTAGAGCTAGTATCTAAGAAATATTATTTATTGCAGTATTTTTTGTAATAGCAAAAATTGGAAGCAACACAAATGTCAATTAATATAATGTATGGTACAGCTATACTTTAGAATACTATATGGTTATTAAAAATGAGTAAGTGCTTTCTATATTTATTGATTTAGAAATATCTTCAAGGTATACTAAATGAAATAATTAAATTGCTGGAAAAATGTGGATAGTATTTTATTTATGTAAAAAAAAAGAAGATAAAAATTGTTCTCTTCCACCAGGAACAATCCTCTGGAAGGCTCACCGAGAACAGCTAATGTTAATGAACTATGTTGGGGTTTGGGATGGGAACAAGGTGGATCTGGGACTGGGTGGGAGTGAGACTTTCTACTGCATGTATTTTATACTTGTTTGATGTTTGGACACTGTGAATGTATTATCTACTAGCATTAAGTTAAAACTGAAATAAAAAGGTGCTGTCCTTTGCTTCCTAAGATGATATTATTGATTCACCAGGAGTAAGACTTTTATTTTTAGTTTAATTTCAACAGTAACACATTTGCACTGCATCGGGATACTACATTTCTTCAATTCCAAGATGCGTATTTTCCCACGTATTCATTTCTGAAATGAGTATTTCCCCCCACCTAAAGTATTTATATGTATATGAAGCACTTCGTTTGGCTATTATTGGACATTTAGGTTGTTGCCAGTTGTTTTCTCCTTTTCCCCCCATGAATAACTGTCTCACACGGTTTTGAATCACTAAAAATTGGTCCTTTTTTTCCCAATTAGAAACAGTGCTGCAATGTTCCAGTACAGTGTGGCAGTTGAAATATGGGTTGTAAAATCACACTGCCTGGGTTTGGATTCTGGTCTGAGCACCTGCAGGCTGGGTAAGTCAGGCAATAACTTAGCCCAAGTCTCTTCATTTGGGAGATGGAAATTATAACACTACCTACTACATATGGTTTAGTACCGTCACTGGCGCATGGCATCAACACTCAGTAAATATTCTTTCTGTAACAAAAATATTTGTTGGTGTATAGTAATAATTTCTATAGAACAGATTCCTAGAATGTATTTTAATCAAAGGGTATAAACAATTTAGGACTCTTGATAGGTGTTAGTAAATTGCTTTTTCACAAATTTGTATTGATTTACCTGCCTATCAGCAAAATAATGCCCAAAAGTAATATGATATTTAATTTGAGAGAGGATAGTATTTAAATATTAAATATTAACTTGTATTTACTACTAGATTGATGGAAGTTTTTTATATTTTAACCTGGATATAAATAACTGTCATTTATATATCCTCCTGTTTGAATTTGCTTATTTTGACTTCTATTTCATTTTCTAACACGGTCTTAGTATTTATCTGATCAATTTATATGACCTGTATACAATATTGATACTTTAACTCTGCATGATTTATGCATTTTCATCTTGTTAATTTAATGATTTTAAAATGAACTTAGATTATCTTTTAAATTAAAATATGAAGATTTTTAAAAAAGATTTTATTTATTTTTAGAGATGGGGAAGGGAATGAGAAAGAGAGGCAGAGACACATCAATGTTTAAGAAAAACGACACATGCCCCACCAGGTACCAGGGGCCTGCAACCTAGGCATGTGCCCTGACTGGGAATTGAACCAGTGACCTTTTGCTTTGCAGGACAACTCCCAACCAACTGACCCACACCAGTCAGGGCAATAAAACACGAAGATCTTAAAATGAAAGAATATATGCAGCATATTTATATAGTTGGAAGATTAATAATAAATTCAACACTTCTGTCCTTTCTACTTAGCCTAAGAAGTAGACCATAACTGATACTTCTGATGGCACCTGTGTACAACTCTCCAATTCCAAGCCCTGGGCTTACCAAGGTTTGAATTTAATTTCTTGCTTTTAAAAATAATTTTACCAGGTGCATATGTATCCCTAAATAATATATTGCATGATTTTGCCTGTTTTCAACTTTTGTATAAATTCAATCACACTGTATGTATGCTTCTATCACTTGGTGCAATGCCAGTTCTATTATCTATCAGATCTCCACGTGTAAGTATTTCTGGATTATCTGGTCTGTTCTGGGAGATCACGTTTCTTGGAACTTCATGGGAATTCTTTGAAGCCTGGGTTTAATGTGCGTCCCACCAAATAATTTTTTTTGAACCTGTTTAGTGCTTGAAAGCATTGACAATCTAGGACCACTGAAGATAAATTTTCAGACTGAGGGGTTTCAGGCCGTGTTGGCAGTGTGAATGCTCAGGATTTATGTGAGAACAGGGTTTGTGGTTAGGACATCTCAATATCAAGACACGGGAGCGTCTCTCTCCATTTGCTGGGTGTTTTTCCCCTTAGGTCATACATTCAGTGAGTCATTTTTTTTTTTTTTTTTTTTTTTTTTAGCTAACAGAGTTTGTAGTTTTATTTTCACATTTCACAATACAAATGACTTTTTTTTTTGTCCCAAATGATAGGAAGATGGAGTGAGTCTTCCTTGTCACACTATTAGAAAACACCCAGAGTCACAGCACCACACTCCCCTGGTGATCGTGATCTAGACCAAGTAATATAAAACTGACAGAAGGAGGCTCCCCTCTCTCCTTATCTGGCCGGTTGAGTCATTCCTGGCGAGTGGGCACCATCATGGGATGAGCAGGAGGCCTCATCATTGGGGCCCAGGCATCATGGGCATGTGCCCTCCCACAGGTGGCCTCATTCCAGGAGCAGGTCCCCCTGGCATCATCCTAGGAGGAGGAGGACCCATCATTGGCATCATGGGAGGACCCCCTGTATGGGGTGCCGGCATCATACCAGGGCGAGGAGGACCCGGAAGACTGCGGGGAGGAGGAGGAGCAGAGAACGGAGTAGGAAGTATCTCTCCTAGCTGAAATGCTGCGGTTGTTTTGTCGATCAGGCTCTGAGCCTGCTCTTCCATCCGCGTCTGACAGTAGTCTTTCACATTCTCTGTGTGTTTCCTGCTGCTGCAGTGTGTCTTTCTCACAGGTGGAGAGTCGTGGGTGAGGTGTGTGTCGCAGGGTCACGACAGAACTCAGGCACGTTGTTCTGCAGGCTGTTGGCCGCTCGGTTCCGCACCACCAATAGGGAGTCATCTTCGGAACATTCTAATGAGGGTCTCTGTTCTGATGTCTTATCTTGTGAAAGACTTTTCTCCTGCTGCTGGAATACTCGTTATTAAAGCCCAAGTACTAAATCACCAGGGATTAGTAGAAGCCCCAGGGCAAACACGCATTATTTACCGCAATACTGTTCTGGTTGTTTCTGGTTCCCCACGGGTTTCCTCTACATTCCAGCCAGCTCAACCACACATTTAAAAAACTGCTTTTTGAATGTGTTTTTAAAAAATCTTGAGACAGAATTTTCAAGTGTTCTTTACTGAGAGAGTTACTTTGGACAGTTAGCCTCCATATTGCTGAAAATGAAAGCCCTTAGTCACCTTTTGAACTTTTCTTCTAAAATCTCAATGTTGGATGATACTTTGGCTTTCAAATTACAAAATATTTTAGATGCACAAAAGTGTATGAAATATTATAGTGAATCTCTATCCAGTTGATAAATAAACCATTACAAATACATTGTTTGTGATGGCTTTAACAATGTAAATATCCAGTAGGTAGTCCCTTTCCTCCTTTCAGAACAACATGGTGGTTAAGAACTCTGGCTCTAGAACCAGAAGAAAACCTGGGTTCCAACCTGATCTCCAGCACTGGGGAACACACATTTCGGGAAGTCTGCCAGATACAAGCCTCCTCTGAGAATGGCCCCAGGGCTGTGCCCTGCACTCACGTCTGTGTCGTGTGACTGCTGGACTGGACACGTCCGATTGGATCAGAAGGGGAAACAAGATTAATCCACTTCTCTTTCCTAATATTTGGAATTGTGACCACTTCAATTAAGAGCAAGTAAGCTAGCCCTGGCCGGGTGGCTCGGTTGGTTGGTTGGAGCAGTTGGCTGATCACCAAAAGGTTTGATCCCAGTCCGGTGGGTACATATGGGAGGCAAACGATGGATGTTTCTCTTCCACATCAATGTTTCTCTTCTTTCCTTTCTTTCTAACATCAATATCCTCTGGTGAGGATTTAAAAAAAGAAGAAAAAAAGAACAAGTAAACTTGCAAGCTGGGGCGGGGTGGAGGGTAAGTATATTTGGCCATGCACATATGCCTGGAGCATAGAAAAGGCTGAAACAGAAGGAAGAAAATATGCAGAGAATGAGGCAAGAGACCTTAAGGAAGGAGGATAGAAAGGAGGAGAGAGAGGAAGGTGAACGCTTAATCACAAAGTGCCCTCACACGAGTTCTGGGCATTCTCTTGCCCCTGACAGGTTTCCATCGCCTGATTCAAGTTCCCCTTGATGCTTGATGTTACCACCTCCTGACCCTGGTAACACCACTCTTAGATTTCCTTTTTGTGTAGGAGGGGGAGCTTAATTTAGTTCAAGTGGCTTTTCGTTGCCTGCAATACAAAAAAAAAAAAAAAAAAATGTGACTATCTAGTTGTGTAACTTTAGGCAAGTTATTTAACTTCCTAGCCTCATTTTCCTCATTGGTAAAATGGGATAGCAAGAGTTTACCCACCAGCATGGCTGTGAAGACTACGTATATGAATTAGAATATGTGATGTATTTAACAAGAATGCTTGGCATGTGGTATGTTATCCATACATTAGATGTCATTTTTACTACTGACTTTTCCCAGCCAGGCTGCCACTACACTGAGTACAGGACACCAGTGGTGCCACTAAGAATCATATGATGCTGCTATAATGTGGCTTGCCACTGTGATTCAGATACACTCCTGGTCTTCCCATCCCCTAAAGCAGTGATCTATACCCCCTAAGTGCTTTCCTGAAAGTCTCAGTTCAAAGCAGAGACTGGAGTGGGGGCTGGGCACAGTGGAGAGTGACGTGGAGGGGAAGAAGTTTCTCTCTGGGAGGACCACGTGACCTGCAGCGGAGAAAGGGCTGATGCTGTCTCTTTACCCTTTGTTGGAGCTGCAAGTCTGGGAAGGCTGTGAGGGAAGTAAGTTGTTAGCACGACTGACTGACTGACAGCTGCCAAAGGCCCAGAGGCATGTTCCCTGGTTTTAGTGGAGCCCACTTCCCATTTGAGGACTCTTGGTTTAGACTAGTAATTGTTCATTGCAGGTAACCAGGTAATGAGCACTGGAAAAATAGCAGGTTGAACTGCGGCTGACACCTGTTTCCTTGAGAAAGCTTTCTATCTAGCGAACTAGCAGTAGTGTGCCCTTGTGGGTCTGTTATCACCAGCATCAAAGGATGTAAAATGGGTCTTGAGAAAAAAAGTTCTACAAGCACACCATTTTTCTTTTCCCCCAGCTCTACTGATGTGTAGTTGATATATAACATTGTAAGCTTAGGGTGTACAAGGTGATGATTTGATAATATGTACATATTGCAAAATGATTACCACAATAAGGTTAGTCAACATCTCTACTATCACCTCACATAATTACTTTTTTGGTGGTAAGAATATGTAAGATTTATTCGCTTAGCAACTTTCAAAGATGTAATAATGTGGTATGGTTAACTGTAGTCACCACGCTGCATTTTAGAAACCCAGGACTTACTCATCTTATAACTGGGAGTTTGCACCCATGACCAGCACCTCCCCATCTCCCCTCCTCCCAGCCCCTGGCAATCACCATCCGCACTCTGTTTCTCTAGAGTTTGCTTCTTTAGATTCCATTGTTTCTTTAGACAAATACTGCATAAGTGAAGTCATACAATATTTGCCTTTTCTCTGTCCAATTTATTGCACTTAGCATAATGCCTTCAAAGTCCATTCGTATTGTCACAAATGGCAGGATTTCCTTTTTATGGACAAATAATATTTCACTGTGTATGTATCACATACTCTTTATCCATTTATCCATCTGTTCATCCACTGACACTTTGTTGTTTCCATACAGAGGCAACTGTATGGAGGTGTTGTCATGAATGCAGGTAGGGGTACATAAAAGGTCTGCCAAGAAGGTATCCATCTGATGTAACATATAAAGTAGAGACATTTATTGAAGAAGATGCAAGAAACATTGTACATGGGACAATGACACCTCAGTTCCCCTCAAAGTAGGCACCTTGGGACCTCACACAGTTGTCCCAATCACCATCAGCTGCCTGGTTATAGTTTCCTGAATCTCACTGATGGCCTGAAACCTCTTCCCTTTCAAAGGTGATTTTAGTTTTCAGAAAAGCTAGAAGTCACAGGGCACCAAATCTGGGCTGTAGGGGGGCTGAGTCACCTGGGTGATTTGATGTTCTACCAAAAAACTCTTCATAAGACATGCCGCATGAGTGGGCACACTGTTGTGATGAAGCTGCCAATCACCATTTGCCCATAGCTGTGGCCTTCTGAATCATCTGAATAGTTTTCACGGAGGAATGTTCAAGCTTAACACAAAATCTGATGCAGATTTGTTGCTCTACTTTCTCAGTCATTTTGACTGCAACAGTCACACAGTACACATGCTCACTCAACAGTGTCTATGTCCCCACCGACTAGTACAGTGAAGTCACTGTTCACACAAGCGCATTAAAGTCCACTCTTCTTGGCTGCCAGGTTACATAGATGTTGCGCAAACTGTTCTCATTCTATTAACAATGGCTGGACCTTTTCTGGAGAAACCTCATCATATATCTTTTAAAATTAGTGTTCTTGTGCTCTTTAGATAAATACTCAGAAATGAGATAGCTGAGTCATACAGTAGTTTTATTTTTAACTTTTATGAATAATCTCCAACTGTTTTTCATCGTGACTGCACCAATTTGCAATAGTACCATCAGTGCATAAGGGTTTCTTCTGCAAAACAAGTGGGAAGTGGAATGTGGAACAAGGAGAAAAGAAAAAGTCAGGAGATTCATTCATTTAATTAATTACTTATTGAGTCTTACTATATTCCAGGTGTTGTTCTAATCTTCCTTAATGGAAACAAAACAAAGACCCCTGTGTTTGGAGCTTGAGTTTTTGCAAGATAGAGTTGAATAAGTTTTCATCACAGCATGTATTTATTGGACATGAGTATGGGAGCTGTTGATGCACAAGGGCAAGTTCACAGTGAAGTCTATAGTATGCTTCCTGTTGCCACATTTGAAACTTATTGTAGATATTAATTATATACATTCACCTAAAAGGATCCTGATAGCAATTGTGGTAGTGCTGTCCTTGCCGCTGTTGGTGAGCCAACATTCACCAGGTATAAGGTGTGCAGAAATACAAAACTTAAGTTAAAAGGGAAAAACAAGGCTGGAAAATGTTATATACATTTATTGTTTTTGCCTCAAGTATCTGAGGCACTGTGGAATTTCCTGAACTTGGTTACAAGAAAGACAATTAAATGATGTCATCTACAGAAAGGCTAAACTCTTCTAGTCTGGAAAAAGGACACCCCAGGCTCCGTGAACATTTTCCAGGCCTTTCTTCTGATATGTTGCTACTTAAATCGTTTATGTTCTTGTAAGATGTGAGATAACAAGCACATTTCAGAGAAGTACTTTTCCGTGTGAAGACTGTGGTAGACACTGCGAGTTATCTATTCAGTGAACATTTCCCCCTTCTTTCTTGTTGGTTTTGTTAAGGAAGCAATGGCTCATCCCAGCGGAGACATGAGCTTTCCCAGGTGGTGGTGGTGGTGCGTGTGATATGGTTCTGACCAATAAGATGATATCACAGAGACAGAGAGAGCCGGCACCATCTTTGGCTCCTTCCTTCCCTCTCCTGCCTTGAACAGGATGTGATGACTGAAAGTGCAACAGCCATCTTGGAACATGGGGGTTAGAGTGAGAAAGTCACAGATGTGCCATCTCTGACTTAATTGAAGTGGTGAACCAATGCCTGCAGCTGCTGCCTTCATCTTGTTGTGTCAGAAAAATAAACTGCTATAATCATGCCCCATTTCAGTCGACAACACATCACACGTGTGGCAGAGGGCCTGTAAGATTATATTGGAACTGAAAAATTCCTATTGCCTGGTGACGTAGTCGTAGCGCAGTGCACACTCACATGTCCGTGGTGATGCTGGTGCGAACAAACCTACCAGTTACACAAAAGTATAGTACACCCATGTGGGTAGGCCATTCCATCACGGTTTGTGTACGCTCAGTTCAGATGTTTGCACAACGACAAAATTGCCTAACAACACGTTTCTCAGGATGTATCACCGTGATCAAGAGGCATATGGCTGTTTTTCTTAAAGCCACTGCGGCCCAGTTTTCTGTTACTTGCAACTGAATGTAATCCTAGCTGATGTGAGACATTGAGGGCATAGTAGTGCTAACTCTGCTGATTAAACATTCTCACAAGCAGTGACTGTAACTAAACTTTACTTTTTCCAGAGTCAAGAACTGATTTCCAACAGCTGAATTTCACTTGTCTCTGTTTGTTTTGGGATATGTCTTTCATGGTCAGGTTTCCCTCAAATGTCTGGATTCATTAGCTGGCCATTAATTTTTAAGACTAACTCATGAAAAAGTTCTGGGTGCATTGATAAGTTTCGTTGCCTGAAGAGCTTTGCTGTTGGATCATTGGGTAGTGAATCAGCCTCATGACTACTGAGGGACCCTCTGATGTCTGTGTGTGGAGGCCTTTTCCCTGGGACTGTCCAGTTTCTCCAGAGGAGAACTCTCTGGTTGAGGGAAGGCAAGGGTAGGTGCATGCTGGTTGCTGGCATTCTGGGAGCAGGACAGGGAGGAGCCTGAGGCTTCTGTAGTTCCGTGTGCAACTTCTTACACTGTATACCAACTTTCAACTCTATGACTTGTCCTTGCCCTGCCTGTGGCTTAGACTCCAGCTCCAGAGCCTCTTGGGTTAATTTCTTCAGAGCACAAACCTCTATTCTCCTGTGGGGTGGTGAGTTGAGAGGGGAATATTTGTTTGGGTACTTCGTAGTTGGGGAGGGGACCTTGGACTAGAGGTCCAACAATTTTCCACACACATGGTCAAACAATCCCACTAATTTTAGGGGCACACCTTCATTTCCACCTTTTGTGAACCTTACTATCTCCAAACACTGAGACTCTCAGTTTCTAGTTCATTACGCTTTGGAATTCCCCTCTGATTTAATATCCAGCTTCCATTTTATTGTGTTAGTGGTGACTTCTCCATTCACTTTCCATCTTCTGTAAGTTTGTTGAATATTCTTTGTTTCTGTTCCTCTCCATTTTGTTGGGGCCCATACCTTTGCAGTGTATTTCTTTGCTGTGATTTTGCAGTGTTTGGGAGGTAGAATATTGTTCTACCATATTTTCCTTCCTTTTAAAAAAGATTTTAATTTATTTTTTAGAGACGGTAAGGAAGAGAAAAAGAGAGGGAGAGAAACATCAATGTGCGGTTATCTCTCATGTACCTGCACTGGGGACCTGGCCTGCAACCCAGGCATGTGCCCTGGTTGGGAATCAAACCAGTGACTCTTTGGTTCACAGGCCTGCACTCAGTCCACTGAGCTACACCAGCCAGGCCTCCTTCTTTTTTCTAGTTAACCTGATTTTGAATGCCAGGAATTGTGGTGTAAAGCATCCCAAAAATTGGCTATAGGAATGAAAACCCCTGAATATTGTTTAATAGATCAGCATGTTGTGGCAGGAAATTGAATCACTTTTTGGTGAAAGAAACCTGCTCAAAACATGCTAAAGCAAAAGAATTTATTGCCTTTTCAAAGTCGATAGGTTACAAGAGTTGAATGACAGTTTTGGTCTATAAGAGAAATTCAGAGAGATAACCTGTTCTGTAGGAGGAAGAAAAGCTACCTACATTAGTTCATAGAAGCAAAATATGTTAAATTAGCAAGTCAGGGCAAAGTGAACACATGAGTTAGTAGTTTTAGAAGGAGAAACAAATCAAGGAGACATGGGCAGGAACAACAGAATGTCTATTTTTATGAACACAAAAGCAAGAAGTTCCAAGAACACAACGGGAAGTGAACTTGGCGTGGTTCAAGTTCACTCAAGTTGTAATCCGCTCTTTCCCCACAGTTGTTCTGGCAATGGAACACCCTCTCTCTGATAACGACAAAGACCACATACAAACAAAGAAAGTAACAATTAGGGGCACAGCCACAGGTAGTCCAGCTAACAGAACGTTGGGAACTCCCTGGAGTTTTGGAAGTAATATGCAGAGAAGCTTTAGAAATGATTTGGCCACAGGTAAGAATAATATCATAAGAACAATAATTTCTGTTTGTAACAAGGATGATCTAAAACCTGTCAGCCTGAGAGAGCTAGGTATTTCCAACCTGTTGTCTTTCTCCCTGATTGGTTAATGTTAATGAAAATAGTGAATCGCAGGCTCATATATTCTTATTGTCTCACTAGTGGTTCCTTGGCACCACTGTCTGCAAGGAAACTCTGGGAACTCAGGTGCTGGAAATAGTGGGAGTTTTTACTCCTGCTGAGTTGGGTAAATTGTTCTGGGATGGCAGCAACTGAACCTACTACTCCAGGGCGCATGATAAGAGAAGAAAGGAGAGTTATATAGGGTCAGCTTCAGACATAACTGGATCCAGGGACTTAAATGATATCATCAGGACTGTTCCCTGTCTCCCAGCTCTGCAAAACTCTTACGGTTGCATTCTGGGATTCTTCAGTGCCAGACACCTATGCTCCCAGTTTAGCAAATCCAGCAAAAAGAACAGCCGTTCCCCAGAGCTCTGACAAAAAACTCCTGGAGGTGGTTCTGTTGTGTTCTGCAATGTCCCATATACATCTCTGAAACAAACAACGATACTGAGGAAATGGGAAACTCTGGTTGGCTTGGCCTGGTCGCTTGCACAATCTTGTGAAGATGGCTGTGTGGCCCTGAGTGAGAGCTGAACCCCAATAAAGACACCTAGATTTGGTTTCTCACAGAAAAGAAGGGTTCTGCTGTAAGGGGAGTAGGAACTAGACTGTTAAAAATAAAAGGAACTCCTGACTGGAGTGGCTCAGTTGGTTGGTGCTATCCTGCAAGGCAAAAGGTTACCGGTTTGATCCCCAGTCAGGGCACATGTCAGGGCTATAGGTTTGGTCCCCGTTTGGGGTGCTTATGAGAGGCAACTGATTGACGTTTCACCCTCACATCAATGTTTCTCCACCACTCTTCTCCTCTCCTCTTTCTAAAAAAAAATAGATATATATATTTTTATTTATATTTTAAAGTGAGAGCTGTCCCTTTCAGGTTCACTTACCACTAACATTAGAATCTTATCCTTGTATGCTGCTGGCTAGCATGTGTCCTAAAGCATTTTAAACTTTTATTTTTATTTTTTCCTTTTTATTGGGGTGACACTGGTTAATAAAATTATGCAGGTTTCAGGTACACAATACCACAACACATCACCTGCACACCGTATCATGCGTTTGCCACCCCAAGTCACATCTCTGTCCGTCTCCCCTTACTCGCCTATACTCTCCTCCACCTCCCCCACAATGCCCCCAGGAATCAACCCCCTTAAAACATTCTAAACTTTTAGAATGAACATGGAACTTATAATTTTAAGTAAACTTTAATTTGGTATGATGGTCATAGTACCTGCAGAAATGATGCAATCACAGCCTGTCCTTTTTTTGAAGATTTTAATTATTTATTTTTAGAGAGAGGAGAGGGAAAGGAGAGAGAGGGGGGAGAAACATCGATGTGCCAGAGAAACATCAATCTGTTGCCTCTGGTGTGCTCCCAACCAGGGACCTGGCTCACAACACAGGCATGCGCCCTGAGTAGGAATTGAACTGGTGAACCCATGCTGTGCAGTAGGGCACCCATCCCACTGAGCCACACCTGTCAGGGCTACAGCCTCACTCTTTAGGCTTTATAAATAGCAGCTTAACAGTCTGGTCGCTGTGAATGTGAAGATCATGGCAGTGGCCAACAGTGGGGGAGTCACCTGGGTATAGGGGATGTGCCTCAATTGGCTTGTCTGATCTAGTCTTTATCTCAATGTCTTTCATTATCAAAAGTTTTTAATCCAACTTATTGGAATTTTTTCTCCACTGGAAACAAATTTAACAGTCACTGTGTATACAAATTATACCTAAAAATGGCTACTTATAAGAAAATAGGATTTGCTCTACCTTTATTTATAATCAACTTTTCTGAAGTATTTATGTTATAAAGTGAGGAATACTTATCAAATATAAAATTGGGAACTGGTGGAGTATTTTTGTAAATCAAGTGTAGTATGAATGTTATATGTAGTCAGCCCACTGGAACCAAAAACGTCATATTAATAAAATAATACATGCCTACATGAAAGACTTCAATAAGGTCCTCTCACAAAATCTTCACCATTAATTCGGGAGTTGTAGGTCGGTTTCTCCCTCATGTCCCTGTGGTGGGCCAGTCTCCTGATAGAATGGAAGTCCCTTGTTCAAAAGTTGTTTAAAGGAGTCACCGCCCCTGTTGCTGGAACCTGCCATGTAAATGCTGCTTTTCTGCTGCTCCATTCATTCAGAAAGAAATGAAGACAATGCCCCTAGCCCACTCCGTCCTTTACTACCTGGGTCTCAAAACAGCGCTGTATGTACCCAGTCTGACAAGGTATCCTGAGCAAGTTTCTTCAACTTCTGATTCTAACACTTCCTTTCACAAGGATCTAATGAGTCCACAGAACCAAGTGGGTTGGGTAGAGTTCCCAAATTCCCCAGGCTTCCAGGCATAACTGAGTCAAGCATCAAACACCCCGGTGTTTGTTGACAGATTCAAATATATGCCCCCAGAACAGGAGAGGCTGTGGGTCAACCCCCACACACCCCTCTCTGCCAAGTCTTAGGTTCACCAGATCACCTGCTTCTCAGATAGACTGCTTTTCAGAATAATGTCATCGAGACTTTCAAAAATAGATTTTAATCATCTGGTTTCATGGAGCAAGGAACAGAATGGCAATATAAATGTCGACAATGGTTTTATTCTTCCCCGATCCTACAGTGTTAGAGTAGCCTACACTTTCTTTGTTCTACATTTCATACTTGCAGTGTTACTCAGCACATATTCATAACTGAGGCTCTATTTCTTGCACTCATATTGATTAAAAGAGAGAAGGAAACACAGTATTCTGCAAGTGTTAGATGCTATAATACTTAATATGTAATTTTAAATAAAATTGGGAGTTGTCAAGATATTTTCAATTATTTTCCCTCTGAAGCCAAACATACATTAAGTTCTTACCCAAATCCAATGATAGGATCAGTGATAATTCTGATTTTTTTTTTTTACTTGTACAAAGTTTTCTATGAAGTCAGTGGCAATTCTGAATTTGGGCTAGCTCTAAAAAGCATTCTGCAGAATAAGAAATATACCCAGTATTAATGAGTCATCCTGTCCTTCTTCCCCATGTGAATCATGTATCAGTTTGACTTTATGGGCTTTTAAAAAATGATTTTGTAATCACCTAAATAAAGTTTCTTTTGATGTTATTATTATAGTGATGAGATTAGCATTATCTCTAATAATGAAATGTATAGTAATCTGAAGATTAAAACTCCTTAGAAGAGTTTCTGAATCATAATAGTACTCAATTTTATTTTAACCCTCTTAATATTTTTATTGCAAAAATATTAAAGAGAATGTTTAAAAGCTTCAGTAACTTTACCATCATATTAAAAGTGCCTCTTAAATTTTTTCAAATTTCTTCCCAGCTTGGTCTACATGTGTATATATTTGGTATAATTGTGACCATAGAATATACGTCATATGTTTAGTTCACCTACTAAGGATTCTTAGCTGGGGGTGATTTTGCTGCACACAGGACAGAAAAGAATGTCTGGAGACATTTGTGATTGTCCCTACTAGGGACAGGTGGGTGCTACTGGCATCTCATAGCTAGAGGGAAGGATACTGCTTAATGTACTACAATGTATGGTTTCCTCTCAAAAAAAATTATCCTATTCAAAATATCAATAGTTCCATGGTTGAGAAGCCCTTATAAACACACACACACACACACACACACACACACACACACACACACAGCTTTTTAAAACTTTCTGTCAAATAACAAATCTTTTTAAATTTTCACACAATTCTTTTAATTTTCCCTTATTTTATCTAGTTAACAATGATCACTTATTTTCTGTTTTCCCCACTCTCAGACATCATTGTTAATGTGTGAACATCTTTATGCACATGGCTTCTATATTGCTTTAGATTAAACAAAGTCTAAGTAAAATTACTTTGAGGGTATTATTTTCATGCTATAATTTTGTAAGTGGGAAGTGATAATGTTGGGGGAGGATTACATCTGAGAGTTAGTTTCAGCTTTTTGGGTAGACAATGTGATTTTAGGAGGAGAGAGGAGATCTCTTTACCCTCATTGATGTTCCCCACTAGTTTTTGAAACCTCACATAAGTCTGTGGGGAGAAAAAGGTGGCCATACACCTTAGACTTCTTAAGGTAGGAGTACTGACATGGACACGCAGGGTTGTGATGGTGTCTTATTCATCTTCATACCCTTATCATCCACCACAGGGTCAGGCTGAAAATGTGCATTGTAAATGTTTGTTGAATGGACAGAGAGGGGTAGGTGTAGTAGCACAGGAAGTGACTAACAGCATGTGACTGACTTAATCGGGGCAGATGACAGATGACAGCGTAGAAAGTTTTGTGTTCCTATAAAACCATGAGCATTCAGGTTGCAACTTGTTCTTACAGTTATCAGCATGCATAATGATTGTTGTTCTTGCTCTCAGACCCTGCTTGAAATATCCGCTAAGGTTGGTGGTAGAAGTCAAGTTATTGAAGGCCTGGGAACCAACACATGGCTCTTCTCTCAGCCAGGATGAAAAAGCACGCTCTATCGAGATAACATTGTTTTTGGTATAATTTAAGAGGGACACAAAGGCATTAACAAATGAATAATTTGACTAATGGATTTTTAACATCTAGGGAATACATGTACATGACACAAAAAAATGAAAAGTATAAAATAATATCTATTTTTCCAACAGAGTTTCCAGCTATCCAGTTTCTTTCTCTGGAGGGTCTGACCTAGACATGCTAAATATAGGCTAGAAACTGCCATAATCAAGACTCCAAAATAAGGCACATGAGCAAAATAGAAGTTTGCCTTTTTCATGTAACAGTCTGGGAGTACATGATCCAGGATGGGGGTGGGGGTAGCTCTGCTCCATAAAAATCATCCTGGAACCTGGTGCCTTCAGTCTTGTTGTTCTGCTATCCCTTGTAGTGTTGTGCATGGTTGCCTCTAACTCAGCACCACACCTGTACTCCAGTGTGTGGGAAGGGAAAGAGAGGACATGGTCAGCAAACAATTTCTTTTTAAGCAAGTAATGCCAAAGTTGCACCATCATTTCTACTCTTTGACAATTACTTTCATTGCATGGCCATACCTAGCTGCAAGGGAGGCTGAGAAATGTAGTCTTTAACTGGATGGCTGTATGCCCAGCTGAAAATGCAGGCAAGAACTGATTTTGTAGCTGTGGGTGTCTAAAAATAAAAATTGTTTCATCATGTGGCAAAGGTGTCACTGGATTATAAGTCATTGAATCTGTTCCAGTCTTGAACTGTGATGTCTGACACGTCACAACTGGATCCCTCCTAAAACACCAGAAAATAAATAGCAATCAAGAGATGTCTGATGCTTCAGTCTGTTTCACTTCTAGATCATTTGTCTGCTTTATCCCATTCTTCTCTTTTTTATATTTGAATCACTGAGACTGGGGCCTAATAATATGAAGACCACTGGCAACCTTCCTTCTCCACTACAATGGTGGGCAGAGTTAATTTTTTAAAGTTGTGAAATAGGCAAAATTTGTCTTTGGCTGTCTCATTTTTCGTTACCCTCTTTGCCTGGTCATACAATACCCAAGTTTCCCTGACCATTCAGAAACCCCACACCACAGGGCCCACGGGACTGCTTTCTTTGTAAGTCTGTGGCTACAAAATTCTCTCTCTTCTTTGCTCACCCAACAACTACCCTCTTAGTGCTCCATCTCCAGCTGGTTGATAAGAGTTGGAAAGCGGGGACCAGAGAAAGGGTTTAAGTAGTGGTTGAAATTGTGAAAAGGACTTAATTTGAGTAGGTAGCATTGTTGCCTTACCTAATTTAAAAGGTCTAGAGTTTGTCTTACTGTCTGCAGAGGGAAATATATGCGTGTATATATGTATAAATCACAGATGTGCACATTGGTATTCATGCAGAAACATACCCAAGTGCCATTTTTGAGCCCTGGCTGGTGTAGCACAGTGGACTGAGTGCTGCCCTGTGAACCAAATGCCATTTTTGTAAATTTTTACTTTTCTGCAAAAAGTATTGCACCCTGGAAACAATCAAGCAGATTGACTTTCTCTCTTCTCCCTTCCTATGGTCATTTTGGTGTCATTAGCAGAATAGCTGAAGTCATCCTAAGCATCTTAAGGTTTTGTTTTCAGATTGAGATAACATACTGTATTAAACCCTTATTATAAGAGTTGATTTGGTGATACGTAAACTGATTATTGCTATCTTTAGTTCTCTTACTTTGTTGCAAGAATATTTAAATTTTTTTCTGCTAATAAAGTATCCCAAAAAGAACACTTGTATTGGCCAACAGTTGACCAAAACTCAATAACTGACATATTTATTCAAATAGTGCAATGCTTCCCAAATCATAGCACAGGTTAGAAAATATTAATATTTGTCTGTCACACTGATGTGAACTGGAGGTAACTGCCTGGGAGGCTTTGCTTTCACCAGCCTCATCCGACTGCCCGAAGAGTTAAAGGGAACCACCCAGCATACCCCATTCGTGGGGCAGCCTGGTCTGCTGCAAGGGCTTATCTAAAATGCTGCTGTTCGAAATGTGGTCTTCACATCAGCAGCTTCAGCAGCACCTGGAAGCTTGTTTAGAAATGCAGAATCACAGGCTTTATTCCAGTTTACTGAATCATGATCTACATTTTCATAAGATTCTTAGGTGATTTATGTGCACATTAAATTTTGAGAGCACTGATTTAGAATATAGCCAGTAATATAAGTAGATGGGAGGTTGCACTGACTGGGTATTAACAAAGAGCAAATCACGAAGATGCTATTTTCCCTCCTCTGGAAGATGTTGCACTGAAATGGTGCTGCCTGGGATCTGAGGTTCGATTCTGCAACTTTTCTGCCATATGGAGTATGTGCCCTCTCACACACACACGTGTGCGCGCACAGACACACATCTATATACATGTGACCTTTTGGTATTCTATGAATGTGCAGCACAAATGTGTGGTCTACTTAAGTGAAACATTTAATTTCTTTAGAGAAGCGTGGAGGATAAGGAGGATTATACCTAACAGGCATTTCTTCCTCCTTCAAGCTTAAATATGCTTCCTGTAGTGCAGAGACCTGTAGCCCAAAATCACATCTTCCAGACTCTCTTGAAGCTATTATTATGGAAGTGCTTAGGTTTCAACATTCAGATGTTTCCATGGAAGATCTGGAAGGCTATTTCTCCGATAGGAATGGTTGTGGAGGCATTTTTTCTTCTGTAAAAGTCCCATTGTTCAGTCATTAGCTTTATGAACATGAGGAAGCATGGGATAGTGCTTCCAGACAGTGGCTGTGGTGATGTAGTTAAAAATAATTCCTTTAAAAATTGGTTTTAGAGAGGGGAATGGAAGGAGAGAGAGAGAAGGAGGAAGAGAGAAACATCGACTCGTTGTTCCACTTATCCCCCCATTTGGTGGATTCTTGCATGTGCCCTGCCTGGGAATCAAATCTGTAACCCTGGTGTACTGGGACGGCGCTCTCAGCAACTGAGCTACCTGATCAGGGCAACGTGTTTCTGACCTACAATTTACTTCTTGGGGTGAGGCGGGGCATTTCTGAGATATTTTTATTTTGCTCAAGTTAAAAAAAGACAGAAAGAATTGATACCTCATACTTAACAACAAAGTTATTGAGAGTTACAGATCACTCCCAATTATTTCACATTCCATCTTAATAACTAAGTGTGAGCAACTATTTGTTAATCTCATCTATATTGTCACATGCAAGATGATTTACTCTGATAAATTCTGTTTATTCTCAACTGGGGACAGAATGTTATGATTTTACTTTTTTAATTAAAATTATTTTTAAAGACCTCTAAAGCACTGTCAATTCACTAGTCAGAGAGAAAAGTAAATTAATTTAAATATTTTTTCTAAGGCTAAGTGGCTACAACTGATAACAAGAATCTGAATTTTACTTGTCATTGTGTAATATATGAGCTAGGCCTTCCAAGGTCATCCTGTTTTATTTTTGCAGATTTATCACAAATTATTATATTTCTAAAGAGGCTAAACACGGTGGCAGCTCTCGCCCCAAACCAGATGTGCGTGAGGATAGCATCTGAGAATACCTCTGGTTACACTTGACTACACAGTGAGCTAATGGTGCTCCAGGCACTTCCTGTAGGGTGCAGGCTTTTGGGATGGATGGCGCCCACCTTCACTAATCAAATGTGGATGGAATGAAAGGGGCTAGTTTGCATACCAGTGCCACGGTGCCCCTTTCTTGGTAATCTCTGCCAAACAAGAAAAATGATTTCATCACATAGAATGTACTCTGAATTTGGCAAAGTTTTATAGGAACTAATTGATTTGTCTCTGAATGGACTTTGTTCTATGCCGAATTCATGTTAAACATATCTTAATTAAAATACACCTCTTTGGTGCCAACTCTTTGGCAATGTGGCTCACAGATAAGGTGTGTGTGAAGGTTTTGACCTTTTTTTTTTAGGAGTTGAGGCAGGAAACAAAAATTTTGTATTTTCAATGAAATAGCAGCAATATTGGAAATTGAGTTTTGGTATGAAAAGCTCATAGTTTGCATCTCTAGTTGTTCAAATGATGTATCCACCAAAGAGTGGTGATAATTTGAGGCTTTTCTACAGAAATTACATTTTAAAATAAACACTAAAACAGTGCCTTATATTTGTAATTTCCTATGGGAGCTAATTGAATTCCTTACACTAATAAAAATGATGAAAACTATCATTTATTCACCTGTTCCCATAATTACAGTTGTATATGACCTGGTGGAAATTAGTGAATGAATTAGTGTCAGGATAAGTGACTATAAATTAGATCTATATGTTCGTGGTGGTAAATAATTAAATCATCCTTCTTCTCTGAAATTAGTTTGCTCGGGCTCTGATCCTGGCTCTCTAGTTGGGACTAACCGTGTCTTCTGGGGCAGGTCTCTGACCCTCCCCTACACGGTTTCCTCACTTGTACAGCAGGCATAGCAAAAGTGCCCCTGTTAGGGGGCTTCTGACGGAATTTATTGACATGACTCTTGTAGCATTTAGCACAGTCTCCGGCACCATGTAAAGGGCTGTTATTATTATTACATGTATAGAATATATGGGCCTTGCAGCCTACC
Organism: Glossophaga mutica; assembly: GCA_039655065.1. Classification (NCBI taxonomy): domain Eukaryota; kingdom Metazoa; phylum Chordata; class Mammalia; order Chiroptera; family Phyllostomidae; genus Glossophaga; species Glossophaga mutica. The sequence goes on from CM077308.1 coordinate 146,756,152, forward strand.
TTTGGGTATGTACCTTCTTTCCTCATTTAATCGCAGGCTTTGAGACGGCAGGGAACAGCTTATATAGTTTTCTAGTCCCTTCCTCCCTTAGTACAATGTCTTATAAATCACATAGTCAGCAATTTGGGGCTAGATTATCGAGGACCATGGCTCTCAGCTTCCCTCAGCTTGCTCTGGATCTGTTTGCCACTCTAGGGTAATCCTCTTTGAATTGTGGCACAGAGAATTCACGGCTGCTTCCCTCCCCAGTCAACAGCAGCTAGTCCAGCTAAGCGTTCAGACCATCTGCCCTTTGGCCGACAGCTGTAGGAAGCAGTGCAAAACATTCCAGCTGTCATTTAGGAGTTGTTTCTGAGTTTGTTAGGTGTTTCTGGCTACTGAGCAATGTATAGTTTCTTTTTCTCATCTAAATTAAATTATGCAGAATATAATTCATACCCTCCTTCATTTCCTCTTCTCATGGTAAGGTGATGAGCTAGATAGCATTTTCCTTATCAAAGGAAACATCAAAGAACCTGTTGTCAGGGTGTGAACAACTCATCTGCCAAAGGCTCAGAGGTCACCCAAGGTCAATGTGCTGACCTATGTCCTTTAAACACGTTGATTTTTGCTTCTGCAGGATTTTTTTTAACCTAATAATTTTATTTGAGCTAGTCCAAAAAAGAATTAAGTTTAATGCAGGTACATTCTGAGTTCTACTTACAATTCATGAAGTAAAACACTGAGTATATATAGTGCAAGGTTCAGAAAGCCTGGATTTCCTTATAGATTGCTGTGAGACTTGTATTTTAACCTGGTAGAACCCACAGGTTGGATGAAGGCTTAAGAGAATTTAAAATATTTTCATCATCACATGAAATATTTGGGAAGTTTATGCAAGGCCTTTGGGCTCCTCTCATTCGTCCCAGTGCTCTGCCAATGACATCTCCTTGTCTGCAACCAGCTCTGTAGCTCCCTCTTTCATATTTCTTCTATCTACTTCCACTCTATCTTAGTTTACCAAATACATTTCTAATTTTTGTTAGTTCTATTTTGTTTAGTGATTACTTGCAGCCACACAGAAATTTGATTGTAGCTGTATGGTGCTGTGAAAAAGCTTGCAGTTGAATTCCAAAATGACAGTGTAAATTGCCAAGTACAAAACACCATATTAAAGCAATGCCAACAAAAAATAAAAACATTTAAGAATGTTTGGAGAGGAGAGAGAACTAGGCTGGGAAAGGAAACAATCCATACCTAGGAAAGGAAGAGCCACATTTGAGGGGCAAGAACAATGGAAACTCTTAAGTGACATTATTTTTAATAAAATACAGTTAACATACAATATATTAGTTTCAGATATACAACATAGTTATTCAACATTTATATACCTAATGAAGTGATCACCGTGATAAGTCTAGTAACCATATGACACCATGCAGAGTTATCACATTATTATTAACTGTATTCCCTATGCTGTACATCACATCGTGACCGATTTATAACTAGAAATTTGTACTTCTTCTTCCCTTTCACCTTTCTTGCCCTTTCCCCCACCTCCTTCTCCTCCAGTAACCATAAGTTTGTTTTATGTATCTATGAATCCATTTCTCTTCCTTCCTTCCTTTCAAGATTCCACATACAGTGCTTGCTTCAGCAGCGCATTTACAGGAACAGATTCACAGAAATGGAGATCACATCGAGGGTTAGCAGCAGGGAGGGGGAGAATGGTGGAAAAGGTACAGGGAATAAGAAGCATAAATGGTAGGTACAATACAGACGGAGGGAGGTTAAGAATAGTATGGAAAATGGAGAAGCCAAAGAACTTGTGTGTATGACCCATGGACATGAACTGAGGTGGGGGAATGATGGTGGGAGGGGGGATAGAGGGCAGAGGGGAATAAAAGAGAGAAAGAAATGGGACACCTGTAATAGCATAATCAATAAAATACATTTTTAAAAGAAGGTTCCACATATAAGTAAAATCATATGGTGTCTGTTCTGTCAGATTTATTTCACCTAGCATAATATTCTCTAAATCTATCCATGTTGTCACTAATGTCAAGACTTCATTCTTTTTCATGATTTGGTAATATTCCATTCTCTCTCTCTCTCTCTCTCTCTCTCTATATATATATATATATATATATATATATATATATACACACACACACACCAAAACTTCTTTATCCATTCATCTATCAAGAGTCGCTTAGATTGCTTTCACATCTTGGCTATTGCAAGTAATGCTGCAATGAACGTAGTGGTGCATGTACTTTTCAAAACAGTGTTTTTATTTTCTTTGGATAGATACCCAGAAGTGAAATTGCTGGGTATGGATCCTCTGCAATCCTCCAAGGACTAAGTCACAGAGTTGCGTTAGATTTGCCAGTGACTCTCCTGGAAGATAAACTGTATCTTTATTTCCCAAGGCCACTCATTGGGCATTGCTGAGCCCTAACTTGTGTGGGGACTGTACAGGAACTAGGTTTGAAACAATGAAAATAGCACAGTTCCTATCTTCAATCACCGTCAAGTCTTTGAAAAAGAACATCTTAAGAGGTAAGTATAAAGGTCCCGGTTGCAAAAAGAGAAAGCAGCAACTAGAAGCTTGGAAGAGTCCTCCAGGCTCCACAGACAGGGGGGAGCTGTTGTCCAAATGACAAAGACAATTGTGATAGGCTTTCGTATCTTTCAGAAACAAATGATTATGTGAAATAGATCGTCCATAAAGCAAAGGGTTGGGATGATGAAATTTTACATGGAAGGTTTAAAAGTCATTTAATAGGAGCAGGAACTTACACAGACAAGTCCCCTATAATTGTCAGGAAAGAAGAAAGGTCCAGGTGACAGCGAGTGCTAACTGATCAAACTGGCATCCGCCCGTGTGGAGCGTCTTCTGCAGACTTGCACTTGCTGCATTTAGTCAGTGTTGAGTGCTGTTCTCCAATATCTAGTTAGGGGCAGGGAGTCCACCACTTCTACCAGATTTTGCACACAGTATAGGGAGAAGGCTACTTTTGCGCTCACAAACCCTTTTCTTCCCTGTCTCCCTGTAGTTTTACGCTGTGTGAGGCACATCTGTAGGCATTCTAGAGATTTTTTCCCTTCTTTTTCATGACAAATAAAAGCATTTAAATTTGGGCGGTTAACAGCCGCAGTTCTAACACCTCTGCACGCCCCATGGCCTGCCCTCCCGGCTCACCGCCCACAGGCCTCGGGTTAGCTTAACAGCGTTAACCGCCACGGGGACGCAACCGCTGCCCGGAGGCGCGCGGCGAGCGTTGCGCAGTCTGGAGTCTTAGGCCAGGGTGGAGTTCAAAAGGTGCAGGGAGAAAGGCGAGGCCAGCCGTGGGGGCTTTTGACCAACGGCCCTTATAGCCAATTGGAAGCCCGGTCGACTTTCCCCCCTGCCAATAGGGAGCGAGACTCAGGTAGGGGTGGGGGGGCGCTTCCCGAGGGCTGCGGCTGGATTCGATCCTGAGCGGCCACAGCGCAGGCGGGGGCGGAGGCTCGGCCTGGGCGGCGGGCAGCGGATCTGGGGAGGAGGGAAGACCGGAAGCCACGGTCGCGTCCCATCCATAAGATTCGCTCCCCCGGGCTTGGAGCAGAGACGGAGGAGTGGGGAGAGCCTGAATGTTGGCTCCTTAGTACCAGGGAGCGGCCGCTCGGGAGCCTCCTCCCCGGACGCTCTCCGTACGCACCCGGCTCTTGAGCGCGCCGCACCGGCGGACGGCCCGGCTGCGCAGACCTCGCGGAGGACGCGCTGCCCGCGGTGGGGACAGACCGGTGGTCCAAGGCCCGCACCACGCAGCCACCCCCTACTCGCCTGCCCGCCTGTCCCTCCGGCCGCCGCCATGTCCTCCTCTTCATCCTCCCCCAGGGAGACGTACGAGGAGGATCGGGAGTACGAGAGCCAGGCCAAGCGCCTCAAGACCGAGGAGGGGGAGATCGACTTCTCAGCCGAGGAAGGAGAGAACCGCCGGGAAGCGACGCCCCGTGGCGGGGGCGATGGCGGCGGCGGCCGGAGCTTCGCACAGCCGGTAACAAAGCGCGGCGCTCTGTCCACTGTTCCTGGCGGCTCCCCGGGAAGCAGGGCCCGGTGGCGGGGACTCGGCTCCGGGCCTCACTCCCGCCTCGATTCCCTTTACTGCTGCGCTGACCGTGTCGGGAAGCCCCGGCTCTTCTCTTTAGGGCTCTAATTTGCCCAACCTGTTTTCCGCATCCCGATCGCGAATCAGGCCCTGGCCCGGCGGCAGGCCCGGGCGCGAGTCGGCTGCCGGCCCTGAACTTGGAGAGGGTCGCGGGAGGGGGCGGCGGGGAGGCGTTGCTTCGGATCCGTGGGGCTTTGGTGCGCGATGAGGTCTTTGTTAATTTAACTCTTCCCGCTGCCGGCTGACATCTGGACGACCCACTCGCTCCTTCCAGCCCCTCTTCCTTCTCCTAGCATCCGCGCGCTGGTCACCGTCACCGGCTGGTTGCGTCTGTTGCGCCTCGGATGCCTCGCCTAGGTCCGGCGGAGAGTCGCAACCAAATCAGTTGATTACGCACTGGGGCTGACACCCTAGTTCCTTTGAAGGTTTAACTTACAAATGTTTACTCTTCGCTGGTATGGCGTCCATGCTGTGCTACCCAGTTTTATGATTATTACTTAATACAGTTTTTAGCTTCGGTTTAAGAAAATGTATTGGTAACTGTAGGACGTCCTAACTTTCAAGTGAAACAAACCTTACAATCACCTCAGTTTTTCATTGACAGTTCCCTCCCCCTCCATTTGCCCCACTAGAGGAGAAACTGAACCCAGGACAGCATTAAACACACGTTTCTAGATTCTTGGTTCTCTTATCAAAAGTGTTAGGTGGAGGTAGAAGGAATGTGAGAATCGTTTTATCTACAACAAACAGTAACTCAGCTTCAGCTGGATGGAGACTTTAAGGAAAGAAGCAGAGCAAATGTTTTTGCCCTTTTTTGGTGCATTAAGCTGTGTTAATGACGTCGTACGTGTTCTTTAAACACTTAACACATTTTAATTGTGATTTTATTTTTCATTGTTCATGTTTTTTGTTTTTGTTTTTTTCTTGTTTTTGCGTTTTTCCCTTTTTTTAATTGTGATTTTTTTAAAGCAAACTTTACTGGAAATTTATGAAATTGTACACAAATGTTATGTTATTAATGTGGTTTTCACCTTTGGTAAGAGGAAAATTAGAAGTCTTTTAGCTATTGTTTGAATTGTACGTAAAAAAAATTCTGATCAGTAGTCTTCAAACTTCTGTTAAGAGTTTACACATACGATAATATGACAGATAAAGGTTGTAACACATTTAAACAAGGAACTCCTTCCTCTCAGTAAAACGTCTTTCTTATGGCTAGATATTACATTTGATTTTTGTGCCTAGCTGTTTGAGATATTCAAAATGTAACTCGGAAGGGTGAATAAAGACATTACATTTCTTCTTTTAAAGCAAATGTTCAAAGCGATTTCCATTGTGGAAGTTGGAAACGGTAATATCATAAGTGATATTTAGATGCATTGGATCAGTGTATTTCTTTTGCCAAAAGTTTTGCTTGAGTTTTTGTGCAGCATCATGAAATGAGACACTTAATCAGTTTATAAAAATAAAAAAAAAACCACATTAAGCCAGTTGTGTAGGATGTTGGGAAGAAAATAATATGTAAGTAATGTATCCAGAGTGATTTGTATTGAGCAGTGGAAATAGCACCAGGCAGGACTTGGGGAGAGTGAGAAGTCTTAGCTAGCGTCCAATTTATATGACCTTAGGAAAGTCAGTTAACTGTGCTGAATTAATTCTCTTAGTCTGTAAAATGTGGAAGTTGAATTACGTGCTTTCTATACCCGAAGCTGTAGTTAAGTGATTAATGTAATGCAGCTTCTAAGTTACCCAGGCAGGAATTAATGTATGCAGACTGAGGTATAAACTCAAATTTTTGTTTATCTTGTGCCTGTTACCGTTTAAGTGAGGTTGAATTGCTTTTATTTAACAGTAGAACCCACATTGCACTGTGAAATCTAATGAATGCCTGTTTCTCCTGTTTTTAAACATTTTTCTTCATGTTATTTTTGGTCCTCTTTTGAAATCATTGCAACTATGGAAACCTGTACATAATAAAACTCTATTAGGATAGGAATTTGTTGGATTGAAGTTTACTGTCTAGTGCATCATCATCTACAAATATGGTAATTCTTCTAACTGAAAAGGGTTTTTGGCTCAACTCTATTGGCCCTTCAGCCCAGCCTGAGAAGAAATACCTTTGTGATCAAACTGTTAGAAGTAAATGCAGATTAGGTTACAATGATGGGCAGTCTTTTCAAATTTAGTTGGAAGTTTATAAAGTGGAAAGTGAGACTTCAAAGATTTACATTGTTTGGCTTTTCATAATTTTTTTCAGGAGTGCTTAATAATATATTAACTAGATATAAAGAGGAAAGTGAGTGCATATTAAGAATAACTGTTTCTACAAATGCTCCTAATTTAAAGATTAATTGGTCATTGTGAACGATGATGATGTTTATGAGTTAAATAATTTAGACATGAGAAATAAGATATTCTTCAAATTCGTGTCTTACAGTACTTATTTTGAAGAGCAAAAATTCCCGGAGTGGTTTAGATTCATTGGGATACATTGTTGAACAAAGCTTGATTATAGAGGTTTGTGCTATGTATTATAGAGTTACTTTATTCTTACAGAGTAAATGGTGTTTTCAAGTTTACCAGCTGTGACCCTCAAGATTATATTAATTGTAAATTTCTGTATCTGCTTACCTTTAAGAAAGCAGTTTGACTTGTAAATATTGGGGATTCACTTTGCAAAACTAATTTAGGAATTGAATTGGGAGGTTACCTAGAAAAGATGTGTTTTTACAAAGGCTGGCATCAGTAAAAATTTTTGGAGTGGTAATTTATTTTGGAGGCTTTCAAGAGTTTTATTTTTCTTCTATTCTGCTAGTGAGTAAACAGGAAATTAAAGATTATTAAAGTGGTTTATTTACTGATGAGGTGAAAATTTATGTCTCAATATTTACTAAGTAGACTTTTAAGATGGCAAAATGCCAAGATAAAAATGTAGCTCCTAGGATTTCCAACTAAAGGAGTATAATGTAGAGACTCTAGTTTGAATTTAAGACACACTGCCACACTTTAATGATCTAAAATTACAGTGATGATAGGGCTATTCTGATAGCTTTTTGGATGAATATGGGAGTTGGGATGAGGTCACTTTGTCAGTTTATCTCCCACAGGAAAAGTTGAGAGATGTGACAGGGAACAGAGTAACTGTACTCTGGGGAGTAAAACGTTTCAGGCATGTGTGCCCTGGAGGTAAGTGCCAGATCCTTGAGGCTTCTAGAGCAGTAAAAATCGCCTTTAGCTAAGCTGCTACAGCGAGTGAGGATTTTCAGGCCTGCTTTTGGGAAGGAAATGAAAAGCAGTAGGTATTACTATCTTTCAATTTTATTTCTCCGTTTGAGAAATAAGCGAAAAGAGCTGTTAATAGAGCCAATAAGCCCAGGCAAGGCAGGTGCCTTGGCTCTGCTATCAACATGCTTTGGAACTCAGTTTGCCACTCTCATGTGAAATGGTTAGAATAGATGATCACTGTGATCGCTTTAACTCTAAGAAAATGATTCTTGAGCCCCTACCTAATGTGCCAGGTGCAGTTAGTTCTCAGTGATATAACAATGTAAAAAAAAAAAAATCTATCTTAAAATCAGTGAGTCTACATCATTTAGTGTTTCTTTTCTCTATGAAATTGAATATAACTTTCAAAACTTGTAATTGCAGTCAGAGCAACAACTCAGATGAACTTAAGCAATACTAAAAGGGGGCAGGGCTAGAGAATTTATTGGCCCATGTAACTGGGAAAGCCAAGTTGAGGCACTGGTTTTGGGCATGGCTGGACCCAAGGATTTAGATGATGTCGTAGTGACTTGATTCTATCTCTTTCCATGTTTCAGCTCTATCTTAAAACCAGCAAATAAAGAGGACATTTTCTGTTTCCCAGTGCCCATTTATCTTCTCTGATCAGCCGTTTTTTAATCTCTCAGTTCATTCCTCCAACTAATCACTGCCATCTCTGAAGTTGGGGAGACATGGCTGTGTGATTGAGAATGCCAGCATAATAATATGGAATCGAAGAGGTTTTTTTCCGTGTGTGTGTGTGTGTGTGTGTGTTTATCCAGAAGAAGTGAGAAGGGGTTCTGGGGTAGGCAAAACCAAAGGATTTATAGTACATGAGAAAAAAAATTATTTAAAAGAAAGTTACTTGAATCATATGGCTGTTCTTTTTAATCTTTGCTCTGTTAGTTGAGCAAATATACCTTAAAAACTTCGGATAGGAAAATTAAAGCAGTTCCCATTTTTGGGTCTGCTGTATCGTTTAAGATGCTCTTAAAGACAAAGACCAAGTAAAGAGATATGGTTGTTTAGTTTAGTTTAGTAAGAAAAAAAATGTAGTTAAACTCTTAGTGAGTTAAAAAAATATTTGCAGTTGCCCTTAAAAGTAGTTTGTTCTTGGTCCGTATGAAATCTCCAAAGTCAAAGAAGGGATAATCTTAAATATCTGGAGATGCTCTACTTCTTTCTTGATACTACATTACAAATTCTAATGAATCCAGAGAAAAATGATCAGAATGGAGAGGGCACTTAAAAATCACATCATAAGAGGAATGGTAGAAGAATCCGGGAGGATATTTAACCTGAAGGGTAAATTTAAAGGTGTGATTTAAGAAATCATTATAAGTAATTGAAGGTTATCATGTAGAGGAGAGAAATACAGTTAATGGTAGGGATGCCAACTAATATTGAAACTTCATTCAGTAACTATATCTAGCAGTGCTAGGCATTTTTGTTTTTTGTTTCATGTATTTATTGTGATCTTATATGGTAAGGATATTGTTGTTTTCTTCTTTTTCTTTTTTTAAATAGTGAAACAAGCTCAGAAAGGTTAAGTAACTAGCCTAAGGTCACTGAGCCAATTAAGTGTCCAGATATTCAAAAGCTGATCTGACTGCCGATGCCATTTTGTGTAGGAAACTACAGAGAGACAGAAATGGATGTAATATTATGAAGAATTTTCTAAGAATATAATGGATTGCCTCAGTAGGTAGTATGTTTCCTGTCAGTGGAGATGTTTAAGGAGAGGCAGTGGGTTTTTGTGTCTGGTGTTGGGGGATGAATTACTGAATTTGAGGTTGGTCTTTTTTTTTTTTTTTTTTTTTTTAAGGACTTGGAAGGGAGAGAGAAACATCACTGTGTGGTTGCCTCTTGCATGCCCTCTACTGGGGACCAGGCCTGCAACCCAGGCGTGTGCCCTTACTGGGAATCAAACCTGTGACTCTTTGCTTTACAGGCCGGTGCTCAATCCACTGAGCCACACCAGCCAGGGCTGAGGTTGGTCTTTCTTAATCCTACAGTAGGAGGGCAGGAAAGATAGTTCAGTGGCTCTCGAGCCCATGTTGTGCGTAGGAATGTTGGGAAAACAAAAAAGCCTAAAGACATTGTGCCTGGCCTTTGTGAATTTACAAATTACTGCTTTTCTGTATGAAGAGATGTTAACGGGCCCTGCTTATTTCTCTTAGATTGAAGCTTCCTTTCTTTTTAATGGAGCTTGGTGTTCAATCTGCAGTTGTCAAAATCAGCACTAAAGATGGATGTTACTAGAGTTTGTCCTTGAGGTTGCCTTTGAGGGACAGGGAGTTTGGGATGGTTATGACTAGACCAGTCTATAGCCTGCCATGGGGACCAAATAATGCCTCCATAATTGATCCAGTTTGCCTAAAGAAAGGGTCAAGTAATTAAAAAAGAAAAAATATATACATAAATTGCAGGCATACATTTGCTGGGTACTCGGAATATTGTTTCTAGTCTGATAAGTAATAGATATAAATAGACTGGGAGAGAACCTAGATAACTAAACACTTGGAATGGAAAGACATTTGGGCTTTTGTAGGAGAATTTTAAAAAATTAATTAAGCTGGAGATAACATGATTAAAGTATTAATATATGATTGGGGTAAACACTACTGATTGATTCACCCCTTTAGGAATTAAATGCATGGTGTGATCCTTCAAAGAGGCAATTTTAAGGTAGATAAAAGAAGCTTTACAAATGCCTTAAGTTTTATTATCACCAGTTTATAGTATAGGTAGAAATAAGAAAAATAATTTTTTTAGAAAAGTCAGCGAAAGCACTTTTACGGCAATAACGAAATGAAACTCATTTGTAGTGCTGGTGTGGGGGTTGGGGGTTAGGCCACAATAATTTCTCTCATGAAATCAGAACACAGGACAGCAAGGGAGTGAGGGGGGCGGAGGAAGAGGGAAAGCAAGGAAACTGAGATCTGCCCAGGGAACCGAGCATCAAACAACAGCAGATGCTGAAGCTGTGATGACCAGCATCATTTTCTTAAGATGACCCTCAAGGATATATGTCGTGGTGGCTGGGTACAAACAGCACCTTCAATTTTATCTTTTGATTAAAGTTCTTAAAATTTAGAAAGTGGAGCCTGGAAAGCTAAGAGATTATAAAAGTCCTGAATATCTTAGAGAAAACCTCAGGATGGGGATGGGGCGGGAAATCCAGACCAGGAAGAAGGCTTCAGAGGTCCCTGCTGGCCTGGGGTCAGATACGTGCAGTGCAGTGCTCAGCATCGCAGTGAAAATGGTTTGCTTTTAAAAGACAGAGGGTTTAAGGGGAGAGTGGGGTGGAACAGTGGAGGTGAGGACTCTCCCCCTCCCCACTTCATTTTTGGGTAGGGCTCTTAATTCAAACCAAAGACATCTTTCAACTTAGAGATAATTTGGCCATCAACAGCACCTCAAATCTGCTATGGCTTTGCAGCGCAGCAGCAAGAATGTTAAATATATAATAGATATAAAATTTCACCCAAAAAATAAAAATAAAGGTTCTTCCCTTCCCACCCACCCCCCGCCAACACCCCCCCCAATATATCAATTCCTAATCTGACGTTAACCCATTACTTGTGCTGTTAATACTTGACTAATACTTAATTGGAAACCTAAACCCAAAAGACTGAAACTGAATCTTCACCCCAAAAGGAAAACAAAGAAAGTAGCTTGAGGTTTATGGCATATGGTTTAGCTCAGCACACATAGGAAGAGAAAGGAGAAGAGCAAAACTGGGCGACAGAACACATTCAGTTGGGACATGTTTATACAGAGTGTAGTGGAACATACGGAAATGCTCTGCAGATTCCTGTGTGGCACATCCAAGAACAAAGGGCTCAGGGGGAGGCCCTTCCTGTCATTCCATTTTTAGAAGCTCCCCGTGGAAAACAAAAGTGGCTTTCCGTGGGATGTTAACCTGGGTGCCCAGTAGCACCATAGGCACAGTTTGGGGAGATAGTTTGGCTCTCTGACCCACACTCATCTGGACAACCCCATCTTCCCAGCCTCAGATCACCTTCTGCTCGCCTTTCATTAACTTACAGGGCTCGTTTCGGGTCCTAGGAAAAATCAGATTTCTTTTCATCTTCAAGCATCCTGGTGTGGCGGTGCACCATGCAGGTCTCCCCGTGCTTCAGGAAGCTCCACCCATGTGCCCCTGCACTCCCGTGGCGGAAGCAGCAGTGGCTGTGGATGAAGAGCTGTCTAGAGGCGTGATGGGCGGGGAGGACCAAGACCCGACCTGGCAGTGGTTCCATAGCTTTGCCTCTTCCCCAAGAAAATACTGATCTAAGAAAGTAATTTGGTGGGTAATGGGGGAGGTGAAAATATGGTTTGAAAAGATATCTCTAATATGTGTTTTATGTTTGGAAACAACCCTAGGGTTTTTTTTTTCTTTTTAAATACACAACAGAAAGGGTGAGAAATGTTTAAGTTCAAGAAAAGGAGACGTGGGGAGGGCTGGGGTGGTGAGCTGGGGTGGGAGTAAAAGACAGAAAACTGTACAAGATCAACAATTAAAATAAAAATAAAAAAAGACATAAATTAAAGATAGAGAAATATCAAGGTAAATTCATGAATAGCAAGTTCACTGAGTGGGAATAAAGGGAATACAAGGGGCACAGGATATGTTGTTTTCTCACTTGAGGTTAAGATAATCCATCTTCTCCTAAATACCGTGTTGATAACATTTAACATTTTCCAGCTTTTATAGAATGACTTGAGTCTCGATCTGTTTCATTTGGGAAATATAACTAACTAGTAATATTGGTCCTGTAATCAATTTTTTTGTGAGAAGACCGATTTGGATAGAAGTGATATTCTTTAAAACTATATATAAGACGGTGGTTATCCATGATGGGAAGGGAGGTAGGAGGCAGAGATGTGTTCAACTGATTCGCAGTTCATTTTTTCTTTTTTTAAATGTATTTGTTTCTGTTATGTATATTAAGTAAAACTCAGTTGGGTTACCCATCTTTTTTTTAATATTTAATTTTATTTTATTGATTATGTTATTACAGTTGTCCCATTCCCCCCCTTCATTCCCCTCCACCCACCCTGCACACCCCCTTCCACCCACATTCCCCCCCTTTAGTTCATATCCATGTGTCATAAGTTTTTCAGCTTCTACATTTCCCACACTATTCTTGCCCTCTCCCTACCCACCGTCTATGCTACTTATTTTCTGTACCTTTTCCCCCTCTCTCCTCCTCCCACTCCCCTGTTGCTGACCCTCCATGTGATCTCCATTTCTGTGGTTCTGCTCCTGTTCTAGCTGTTTGCTTAGTTTGCTTTTGTTTTAGGGGTGGTTGTTAATAACTGTGAGTTTGCTGTCTTTTTACTGTTTATATTTTTTATCTTCTTTTCTTAGATAAGTCCCTTTAACATTTCATATAATAACGGCTTGGTGATGATCAACTCCTTTAACTTGACCTTATCTGAGAAGCGCTTTATCTGCCCTTCCATTCTAAATGACAGCTTTGCTGGATAGAGGAATCTTGGATGGAGGTCCTTGCCTTTCATAATTTGGAATACTTCTTTCCAGCCCCTTCTTGCCTGTAAGGTCTCTTGAGAAATCAACTGACAGTCTTATGGGCACTTTTTTGTAGGTGACTGTCCCCTTATCCTTTGCTGGTTCTAGAATTCTCTCCTTCATTTGAATCTTGGCTAATGTAATTATGATGTGCCTTGGTGTGTTCCTCCTTGGGTCCAACTTCTTTGGGACTCTCTGAGCTTCCTGGACTTCCTGGAAGTCTATTTCCTTTGCCAGATTGGGGAAGTTCTCCTTTGTTATTTGTTCAAATAAGTTTTCCACTTGTTGCTCTTCCTCTTCCCCTTCTGGTACCCCTATAATTCCGATGTTGGGACGTTTAACGATGTCCCGGAGGTTCCTAAGCCTCTCCTCATTTTTTTGAATTCTTGTTTCTTCATTCTTTTCTGTTTGGTTGTTTCTTTCTTCCTTCTGGACCACTCTATTGATTTGAGTCCCAGTTTTCTTCCTATCACTATTTGTTCCCTGTGCATTTTCCTTCATTTCATTTAGTGTAGCCTTCATTTGTTCATCTAATTTGTAACCAAATTCAACCAATTCTGTGAGTATCCTTGATCACCAGTCCTTTGAACTGTGTGCATTGGGATAGGTTGGCTATCTCTTGGTCGCTTAGATGTAATGGCTCTGGGGCTTTGATCTGTTCTTCCGCTTGAGCCATATATATTTTGGGGGGGGGGGTCTGGTCGTGCCTGGTACGTGGTGAGGGGCGCGGAGCCTTAGGTGTTCACCAAGGCAGGGCAACCCAGTCGCTGGGTTATGATGCTATATGTGGGGGCAGGGTCAGAGAGGGAACAATGGCGCTTGCTCCTCTCTCTCCTATCCCAGTCCCCTCTGTCGCTTCCCACAAGCAAACTGGGCCCTTCTGGTGCTGTCTCCCAGGTGGGCGGGCCTGTGCATGTTCAGGACCCTGTGGGTCTCTTCAGCGTACTCTCCTGTGAGGCTGGGAGTCTCTCCTGCCACCTCATCGCCCACAAATGTTTTCAATTGGTGTTTTTAAGCTTTATTTCCTGGCGCTGGGGCCCTGGGTTGCGTGGTCTGTCTCCCTGTTTTCGCCTGGTTTATCTGGGTGTGAATGTGTGTCTGGGGTCAGCCGCCTTGCGGCCCGGGGTCTGCTAGCCGCTGCCTGCACATCCAGCACTGCAAACCACCACTTTTTCCTCCCTCTCCGTGGGCCACCAGCTCCACCCTCTTACTGATCTGGATGAATGGTTGTCGGACTTCCTTGCAGTTCAATTTTCTGTCAGATCTGGTTGTTTTTTTGTTTCTAAATCTTTGTTGTCCTTAATTTTGGTTGTGTAAGGAGGCACAGTGTGTCTATCTACGCCTCCATCTTGGCTGGAAGTCCTGATTGGTAGTTCATTTCTTAGACTGGGTGGTAAGTTATAATGTTCTTTATTCCCTTCTGTAGGTCTTAAGTATTATATAATAAAATATTTCCCCAGTTTTTTATTATGTAACATGTTCAATTACATATTCAATTTTTAACATTTTTATTTGGGATTTTTATCTCTAAATGTCTATATCTATTTATATACATACTTTTTTTCCCCTAAACTATTTGAAAGTAACTTACAGACATCACAGTTGTTCTTAAATATCTGAGCTATTCTTAGGAATTAGAGATATTCTTTCTTATACCATTACTATTATGATGCTATAATACTACCTAAGACAATAATTTCATTATGTAATCTAATACCCTGCCTACTTAAATTCTCCAATTTGTCCCTAAGGTATCTTTTTTTTTTCTGTTTTGAAGATTTTATTTATTTATTAGAGAGGGGAAGGGAAGGAGAAAGAGAGGGAGACAAGCATCAATATGTGGTCACCTCTTTGAATACCCTCTGACTGGGGACCCGGCCCGCAGTCCAGGCATGTACGCTGACTGGGACTCGAGCCAGTGACCCTTTGGTTCACAGTTTGGTGCTCAGTCCTCTGAGCCACACCAGTCAGGGCTCTAAGATGTCTTTTATAGCAGTTTGCTATCTATTATAAAATTAAGGCTCACATACTGCATTTGGTTGTTGTCCATCTTTAGTTTCAATCTGAAATCTTCCACTGTTTTTTGATACTAATTTTTTGGAGAGTCCAGGCCAATATAGTTTTCTCTTGTACTTTTACTTTTGCCAGTTAATTTCTAAGGATCAATGGAGTTAACTGTCTTATATCTTGCAGTTTATTATTGTCTAAATATTTTTAGAGTAAAACTTGTTATTTATACTTTAAGTGTTTGTTTAAATTTAGGTTTTAAGGTGTTAGTTAGCTCTCTTCCTGCATTGTTGTTGTCCAGCAATATTTAAGAGCTTAATGGTGATAATGCACATTTGGTTGTTGAGTTTCACATAGGCGCGGTCTCATTTGTTAAGGTTGCTAAGAGAATGCTGGTTTACACAGGGAGCAATCAGAATGACTTGTTTCAAATTTAGTGACATGTAAACACAGAAGAAACTAAACCTAAGCAGTTCAAATGAAATTCCAAGGGTTAGATTAGTATTTGCTGATCACTGAAATTATTTGTTGGCTATGACAATCATGTAGCATAGTCCCATGGTTACTTTTTATATTCAGATCATTCCTTTTCTTTAAATTCTGACATAAGAGCTTACTACATTTTTCTAACAGTCTTTATGATGGAAAAAAATTGGTTAGTCTTTTAGAATAGCCATAAAGGGGTTTAATTTTCTTAAAATGATTCTTAAATTTTAATGGTGCTTTTAGATTAGTCTGTAGGACCCCCCAAAACAGCTTTCACTTAATAGATTTTTGGGAGACATGCGTACATACATACATCTCTCTGTCTGTCTGTCTGTCTGTCTATCTATCTGAAGTTATTTTAAAGTGATGCAAGAGAGGGCCCCAGCAGTGAGCTGTAAATATAAATCTTTGTCTTAATAATGGAGCTTGATGAATAAATGGGAGAGCTATTTTAATTTTCTTTTTTTTAAGATTTTATTTATTTATTTTAGAGAGGGGGAGAGAGGAAGAGAGAGAGGGAGAGAAACATCAATGTGCGGTTGCCTCTCATGTGCCCCTTGTTGGAGACCTGGTCTGCAACCCAGGCATGGGGCCTGACTGGGAATCGAACCAGTGACACTTTATTTTAATTTTCTAAGTATTCTCCTACATAGTTCCTTGTATAAATTTCAGTTGGACTTCAACTTATGGTGGGAGTAGGTAACCAATTAAACCTACTTGGGGCAGTGGGCTGGGATGGGAGTAAAAGACAGAAAATTTTACAAGAACAACAATTAAAATAAAAAAAGAAAGAGGGGAAAAAAAGGACAAAAGTTGATATAACTGTACTGTATTACAGAAAAAATAAAGTATATAATCTTTATATTTAAAAAGTTTTAAATTGGGACTTTTTGTTCATTTGGATTACTTGAGATTTTGATTTTATGGAGGTAAAACTATGAAATTATGAGTATAAAATGTATTTCCAATCTTAGCATGCTTTATCTGCTGATGTTTTTTCTGAAGTTTTCTTGAAGTTGAAATAAGTTATTAAATAACTTATTTTTACTTCTTACTGTAAGAGAATGCACCCTTTTTAATAAATATATATTTTATAAATATATAAATATAAATATATTTATATTATTTTATGCTATTACAGTTGCAATTTCCCCCCCTTTGCCGCTCTATCCGGTACCCGCAACTCCCTCTAGCAGTCTCCCCCACTTAATTCATGCCCATGGGTCATGCATATAAGTTCTTTAGTTACTCCATCTCCTATACTGTTCTTCACATTTCCCATACTGTCGTTAACATTTCCCATCTATTCTATAACTACCAATTTGTACTTCTTAATCCCTGCACCTTTTCCCCTATTCTCTCCCTTCCCCCTCCCAACTGATAACCCTCCAAATGATTTCCATATTTACGGTTCTGTTTCTATTGAGGTTGTTTGCTTAGTTTGTTTTTTAGATTCAGTTGATAGTTGTGAGTTTATTGCCATTTTAATGTTCATAGTTTTGATTTTGTTTTTCTTAAGTCCCTTTAACATTTCACATAATAATGGTTTGGTGATGATGAACTCCTTTAGCTTTACCTTGTCTGGGAAGTACTTTATCTGCCCTTCCATTCTAAAGCTTTGCTGGATAGAGTAATCTAGATTGTAGGTCCTTGTCATCACTTTTAATACCTCTTGCCTGTCCCTTCTAGCCTGCAAAGTTTCTTTTGAGAAATCAGCTGACAGTCTGATGGGAACTCCTTTGTAGGTAACTGTTTGCTTTTCTTTTGCTGCTTTTAAGATTCTCTCTTTTATCTTTCACCTTTGGCATTGTAATTATGATGTGTCTTGGTGTGGTCCTCTTTGGGTCCAACTGATTTGTGACTCTCTGTTTCTGGGACTTGTTTGTGTAGTTCCTTCACCAAAGTAGGGAAGTTTTCTTTCATTATTTTTTCAAATAAGTTTTCAATTTCTTCCTCTTCCTCTTCTTCTTCTGGCACCCCTGTAATTCAGATGTTGGAATGTTTAAAGTCTCGGAGGCTCTTAATCCTCTCCTCATTTTTTTTTTTTGAATTCTTGTTTCTTTATTCTGTTCAAGTTAAATGTTTATTTCTTCCTTCTGTTCCATATTGTAGATTTGAATCCAGGTTTCCTTCCCTTCACTGTTGGTTCCCTGTACGTTTTCTGTATTTCACTTTGCATAGCCTTCACTTTTTCCTCTATTTTGCTATCATACTCAACCATTTCTGTGAGCATCCTGATTACCAGTGTTTCGAACTCTGTATCTGATAGGTTAGCTATCTCTTCATCACTTAGTTCTGTTTTTGGAGCTTTGATCTGTTCTTTCATTTGGGCTATATTTCTTTGTCTTGGTGCATCTGTTACACTATAAGGGGCAGGGCCTTGGGTATTTGCCAGGGTGGGGCAACTTCTTTTGCTGTGTTGTGCTGTGTGTGGGGAAGAGGTCAGAGAGGGAACAGTGCCACTTCTCGGCTCTTGGCAGGCTTTCAGTCACTTTCCCCACCACCCATAAGCAAATTGGCCCTTCTGGTGTTGATTCCTGGGTGGGTGAGTTTATGTATGTTCTAGGACTCTGCAGGTCTCTCCAACAAACTCTCCTGTAAGGCTGAGAGTTTCTCCTGCCACCGCAACCCGCATAGGTTTTTATAGCCAAAGGTTTTGAGGCTTCAGTTTCCCATACTAGAACTCTGGGTTTTGTGGTCTTTCTCCCTAGTTGTTCCTCCCGGCTTCTTATCCACATGCAGATGTGGGACTGCCTCGCCTGCCTGGTCCTCCATCCACAGCTTTGCCGCTAGTCCTGTCTGCCCTGGCTGCCCATCTCTGCCCCTTCTACCAGTCTGGGTTAACGTTTCTTCTTTAACTCCTTGGTTGTTGGACTTCCATGCAGTTCTATTTTCTGGAAGTTCTCATTGTTTTTTGTTTTTAAATTTGTTGTTGTCCCTCTTTTGGTTGTATGTGGAACCAAAGTGTATCTATCTACGCCTCCGTCTTGGCTGGAAGTCTGATTCCCTGTAATTTTTTCTTTATTTTACTTTGTGTAACCTTTGTTTCTGCCTGGGTCTTTTTTATGCTGTTGAAGTACCAATTGAGTTTCTCGAGCATCCTAATAACCAGTGCTTTGAACTCTGCATCTGATAGGTTGCTTATCTCCATTTTGTTTAGTTCTTTTACTGGAGTTTTGTTCTGTTCTTTCATTTGGGCCATATTTCTTTGTCTCCTCAATTTGGCAGCCTCCCTGTGTTTGTGTCTATGTATTAGGTAGAACTGCGTTGACTCCCTGTCTTAGTAGCATGTCCTATCATAGAATAGTGCACCTGTAAGTTGGATGGGTTGGAGCCTTAGGTAATTGCCAGGATGGGGCAACCTGTGTGAACGAGTTGATGGATTCTCAGATACGGTGTCGTCACTCTCTGGTTCTTTGTGGATGAGGGCTCACGAAGGACACTATGGCCTCTGCCTGGCCTCTGGAGTTTTGTCTGGGAGGAAGCTGTCCCCTAGCATTCACCCTGATGCCAGACACTTCAGTTTCTCCTTGTGTGCCCCTGGTGCCCTTCCAGCTGCTGCCTCTGGTGCTGGAGGCCAGAGGGAGTGAGTTTGCATAAGTCCTAAGTCCATTGTGGGCCCTTTAAGAAGAGACACCAAAGAATCCTGCAGTTTCTTCTGCTGCCCCAAACCCCACTGGTTTTCACAGCTAGAAGTTATGGGGACTTCTCTTCCTGGCCTTGGAACCCTGGGCTGGGTGGTCTGGTGTGGGGCTGGGATCCCTGCCGATTTTTACCCACCACATGTGAGTATGGGATTGCGTGTCTCTGCCTCTCCTACTCTTCTGTGTGAATGTGATTTCTGTAATTCCTTGGTTGTCACACTTCCATATAGCTTAATTTTCTGATGATTCTGAGTGATAGTTGTTTTCTAGCTTAGTTGTTAATTTTGCTGTGGTGGTATGAGGAGGTGAGCCATGTTTACCTATGCCTTTATCTTGACAGGGAGTCTTAATTAAGAATGCTCCCTTTTAAGAAATAAAAATCTTCTGCCAAGCATTTAGTTGTTGATTTTACTCTTAGGTCCTATTTACTAACTTGTGGATTGCACTTTTTTTGTTGTTATTTGTTTGCTTTTTGTAGCAGAGTTGAATTTACTAAAAGATGGAACTTGGAATTTTAAAGTTTTTAATTACAAATTGTTTTCTGTTTCTAGGAGACAGGTGGAAGTCATCATAAAGTTTCTGTTTCACCTGTTGTCCATGTTCGAGGACTCTGTGAATCTGTGGTGGAAGCAGACCTTGTGGAGGCTCTGGAAAAATTTGGGACAATATGGTAAGACAATAAGGACTTCATAAAGATTGAAAGCAGTATGGTAGGACAAGCCTTGCTGGGTTGCTACTAGTGTAACCATTGTATATATCAAATTTGCATATCACTGTACTTCTTTGTTTTTAACCTTCCTGGAATGATTCAAGGATGTATTTTGGGGGCCATTATCACCTCTTATTCTCCAACCAGGTTGTATGTAAAATGGATTATTGCTTCTTTCATCTGATTTTCATGGGATCCATGATTCCTTCTTAAACACTGCTTTAAACCAATGAGTTGATTACACCCTTCAACTTCAGAGTTTGAAAGTGGTCAGTGGTACTTAAATACTAATTTTCTTTTTTTGTTTTTTAAAATTACTTTGGAATATTTAGGAATTGGCAGCTAAAAGTGGGTAGATGAAAGGCAGGCACTGTTTGCTTAGCTGCGTGTTGCTGTTGCTGTGAGTTCTTTGGCAGACCGCGAGCCGTCAGCGTGATATCCCGGCACGCCTTCCCCGTGTGCTTTGTGTCCCCTCAGCCTCCTCCTTCCTCTCAGCAAAGATGCCGTGTGCCGAACAATATTGACTTAAGTGAAAACATGTTAGAAAAGTGAATCTGCTACCAAAAATAGACACTTAAAAATTATTTCTAAGTTATTTTTGGAATATGCCCGGTCATTGTTCTCTTCCTAGTATGAAGAGTCTAGAGTTGATTTTTATAATAAGTTTTTCCTTGATGAATACATTTGGGGTTTTTGTTTTAGGACTCAGCGACACAGACTAAGTCAACCTATATAAATAGGGGAGAGATTTCAATATATTTGCTGAGACAGCTCAATTGCTTCAGTTTTATAAAAATTTATACGGAGTTTTTGAGTATTGAAAGGATGATGCATAGCTAGATGGTGAGAAAGTGGTCAGAGATGTCAGCAGAAAGGAATCACTGCTTCCAAGGGGTAGGGGGTGGTTTCAGGTGATACCTTCCACCATGGCATCCTTTTTATTTCTTTGGTAACTTCATTGGGAGGTAGATGATGTGGCAAACCTGTTATCCTCAACTTAAGTATCCCAGAAATCACTGACTGTTACATGTTGTCCTTGGGGGTACAAATTGGGAATCCACATGGCCATAAAAAAGCATAAAAACGCCCACTTCTTGAAGTGTCACTGAGATGACCATACCACTCCTCGGTTATTTGGAGAGAATCTTGGAAGTTAAGTCTGTCTGAAGAGTTACATGGATATTGAAATAGACTCCTTAGACTTTATTTGGACTTGGGTGTTGGCACTAGATTGACTCTATTTACTCTCAAGACCTTCTGAGTGATGCTTTGTCCCATGGACTTGTAAAGAGATGGTTATTTTGGGTTTATTTTTCTTTTGTTCTTGTATATTTAGTGCATTTAAAGTCATTTTCTTTTTTTTTCTTTCTTTTAATTGTTGTTCAAGTACAGTTTTCTGTCTTTTCCTCCCATCCCAGCCCACCCCCCCAGTCCTCCCCACCTCCCTCCCATTTCCACCCCCTCACCCCCCTAGTTTTTGTCCATGTGTCCTTTATACTTGTTCCTGTAAACCTTTCCCCTTTTCCCCTGAAATTCCCTCCCCTCTCCCCTCTGGTCACTGTCAGCCTGTTCTCTATTTTAGTGTCTTTGGTTATATTTTGCTTGTTTGTTTGTTTTGTTGTTTAGGTTCCTGTTAAAGGTGAGGTCATATGGTATTTGTCTTTCACTGCCTGGCTTATTTCGCTTAGCATAATGCTTTCCAGTTCCATCCATGCTGTTGCAAAGGGCAGGACCTCCTTTCCTTCCTTCCTTCCTTCCTTCCTTCCTTCCTTCCTTCCTTCCTTCCTTCCTTCCTTCCTTCTTTCTTTCGCATAGATTTCCATTATGTAAATATACCATAGTTTTTTTGATCCATTCATTTACTGATGGACACCTAGGTTGCTTCCAACACTTGGCTATTGTAAATTGTGCTGCTATGAACATTGGGGTGCATAGATTCTTTTGGATTGGTGTTTCAGGGTTCTTAGGATATAATCCTAGCAGTGGAATTGCTGGGTCAAAAGACAGATCCATTATTAGTTTTCAAAAGTTACTTTTTTATAGCCAGGAAATGCTGAAGTGATGTCAGAAAAACAGTTGATGAGTACAATATAGTTGGAAATTTTGATGTTAATTATGACCATGACTTAAATGTTGGGATTAAATAAATAGAAGTCTATGTTTAAGTTGGTGAGTAATTTGAGTTACTTTTGGGTGGCCTGTTCATTTTTAGACTCTACACTGTTTGACACTTAGTCCATGGTAAAGTGTTCCGTATAAGAATGTTATTCAGTTAACTTGCATAGTCTGTCATTCTGCCCTCAAGATTGGTAGTTACGTGGATAGAAAAGTCATGAAATGATTGGAACATATTAGTGTATAATTAAGAGCTTAATTGGCATAAATATGAAAGTAGGAGTTTCAATTTTATGAAATGATACTGAATAAGTGACTGATATGAAAGAAACTTGAATAGTCTCCAATGAAAAGCAAGTATTTTGCTTCAAAATGTTGTATTTATAGAACGTTTTTCGCGTTGGCCAGTGTGGCTCAGTTGGTTAGGGTGTCATCCTGCAAACGGAAAGGTCACTGGTTTGATTCTGGGTTAGTGCCCATGCCGGGGTTGTGGGTTCTGTCCCCGGTTGGGGCGTGTACAAGAGGCAGCTGATCAGTGCTTCTCTCTCACATTGATGCTTCTCTCGTCTCTTTCTCCTTCCCATCCCCTCTCTCTAGAATCAGTAAAAGAAAAAATTTAGGACCTTTCTCTACTTGTTTCTTTATTTAGTGATGCGTAATTTTAAACATTATATTGAAACTGCTAATATTAAACAGGGGAATTACCAGGTTCAATATTGGGTAAGTTTATACCTGAAAACTAGATGCATAGGAAAGACATTTAGGAGAAACTAAAACAAAATGTTAAGAATGATTTTGTCATGATAATAAAATTTCTATATTTTTGTCTTTATTCTGTAATGTATATTCATTATTATAATCAAAAGTATTTAAAAATTTACGCTAAGTCTCTTTTCTCTTTCTCTTCCCTCTTTCATTTGCTTTTAAAAAGTCCCCACTCCCATTCAAGGAGAGGGTGCCAGGCAGTGATTAGTTAAAAATTCTACAACAGAACTTTTAAGGCCTAACTTATGTGGTAATATTTTTGCCTCCTCCTGTTTTTATTTAAAACTTAGTAAGCATGTCTGGTGCTGTAAGGTGAAAGCACCTACCATGTCCCTTAGCCTTTTTGTTTATTTTTTTCTCTTTGGTCTTGCAGTCTCCCTCATATTTATGCTTTTTAAAGATTTTTTAAAATTATGTTCCAGGCAATTTAAGTGCATTCTTCAAATATCTGCAGTATTCTAATTTTCCCTTCTCAATTCTCATATGATGCCACTTTTCCGGGTGACCTTTTTAAGTTTTCAGTCTGTTCATCTGGCTCACCTCTATTGCCGTTCCAAAAAGCAATTTTACTGTCACCAAGTCTAGAATAGTCCAATAAAGAGTTCATTTTTTAATCTTTATAATTTTTCTGTTTCCAAAGAGCCAAAGGCCATTATTAACATATTTAGTTGGTAATATCATTTAGCTATTAAACCAACTTCTATTTGTGAGAGCATATTTTATCTATTTTTCTTTAATTTCTTTAGCATAGACCTGATTGCATGATTTTCTATTTTTTTATATGTCTAAGATTTTAGAACTTCAACAAACAAGTCTTTGTTTTTACAGGGAATTTACTTTTCAAAAAACCAGTCTATTGAAGCATTGTCCTTTACCCCAAAAGGTTGCAGGTTTGATTCTGGGTCAGGGAACATACCTAGGGTTTAACCCCTGCTCAGGGCATGTACAGGAAGCAACTGATAAATATTTCTCCCTCACATTGGTGTTTCTCTTTCTCTCTCTCAAATCCTCAGGTGAGGATTTAGTAAAAAAAGTTACATTGTTTATTTGAGTTTTTTCCCATTTCTTGACATAGGCCTGTAATGCTATGAATTTCCCTTTTAGGACTGCTTTTTCTGCGTCCCACAGATTTTGGGTTTTTGTGTTCTCATTTTCATTTGTTTCAAGGTATTTTTTGATGTCTTCCTTGATCTCATTGTTAACCCATTCATTGTTTAGCAACATGTTATTTAGCTTCCATGTCTTTTTGTGTTTTTCATTTTCTTATAATTGACTTACAGTTTCATACCATTATGGTCAGAGAAGATGGTTGATATAATTACAGTCTTAACTTTGAGACTTGTTTTGTGTCCTCACATGTGGTTTATACTAGAAAATGTTCTTGTGCACTTGAAAAGTATGTATGTTCTGCTGCTTTGTGGTGAAATGCTCTGAAGATATCAGTTAAATCCATCTGATCCAGTGTGCCATTTAAGGCCACTGTTTCCTTGCTGGTTTTCTGTCTGCAAGATCTATCCATTGATGTCAAAGGCTGTTAAAATCTCATTATGACTGTGTGACTGTTGATCTCTCCATTTATGACCATCAGTCTTTACCTTACATATTTAGGTGCTCCTATATTGGGTACATAAATATTTACAAGGGTTATATCCTCTTGTTGGATTGATCCCTTTAGCATTATGTAATGTCCTTCTACGTCTCTTGTTATAGCCTTTGTTTTGAAGTCTAATTTGTCTGATATAAGTATTGCTACCACAGCTTTTTTTTTTTTTAATTTCCATTTGTGCGAAATATCTTTTCCCATCCCTTTAGTTTCAGTCTGTGTGTATCTTGCTCTGAGGTGGGTCTCTTATAGACAGTATATTTATGGTTCCTGTGTGGGTCATTCTGCTACCCTATGTCTTCTGATTAGAGCATTTAAGCCATTTACATTTAAAGCGATTATTGATAGGCACATATTTATTTCCACTTTATTTTTTATAACTATGTTCCTCTGTTTTTTTCTTCTACTCCTCTTCCCCACCTCCTTTTCTTCCTCCTCCCCTTTCTTCTCCTTTAACATTTTTTATAATACTGGTTTGTTCGTAACAAACTCCTTTAGCTTTTTCTTATCTTGGAAGCTCTTTATTTCTCCTCCAATTTTAAGTGATAATCTTGCTGGGTAAAGTAGTTTTGCTTTTCATCACTTTGAATTATTTCATGGCAGTCCCTTTTGGCTTGAAATGATTCTGTTAAGAAATCAGCTGATAGTCTTATGTGAGCTCCCTGTGGGTAACTGTCTTTCTCTTGCTACTTTTTAGATTCTGTCTTTGTCTTTAATCTTTGTCATTTTAGCTATGATGTGTCCTGGTGCGGGCCTCTTTGGCTTCATGTTGTTTGGGACTTTGTGCATTTCCTGAACTGTGTGTCTTTCTCTTTCACCAGGTTGGGGAAGTTCTCAGTCATTATTCCCTCAGATAGATTCTTGATCCCATGCTTGCTTTATCTTCCTTCTGGTATCCTGGTGATGTGGATGTTTTTATGCTTCATGTTGTCTTAAAGGTTCCTTAAACTATCCTCATTTTTAAAAATTCTTTTTTACTTTTTGCTTCTCTGGGTATTTTCTGCTACCTTGTCTTCCAAATTGCTGATTCGATCCTTTGCTTTGTCCACTCTACTGTTTATTTCTTCTAGTGTATTCTTACCTTTTGTGACAGCATGGGTGGACCTGGAGAGCATTATGCCAAGTGAAATAAGCCAGTCAGAGAAAGATAGAGTACCATATGATTTCACTCATATGTGGAATCTAATGAACAAAATAAATTAACAAACAAAATAGAAGCAGATGTGCAGACAGAGAACAGACTGACAGCTGTGAGAGGGGAGGGTGGTTGCGGGGATGGGTGAAAATGGTGAAGGGATTAATAAAAAAGACACAGACAACAGTATGGTGATTACCAGAGGGAAAGGGGGTGAGGGGGTAGAAGAGGGTATGGGGAGATAAATGGTGATGGAAGGAGACTTGACTTGGATGATGAACACATAGTACAATATACAGATGATGTGTTACAGAATTGTACACCTGAAACCTATATAATTTTATCCACCAATGTCACCCCAATAAATTCAATTAAAAAGTAAAAAATAAGTAAATAAAATAAAGGGAATGTTTCTCTCCTAGGACTTATATCTCATATTTGTAGTTGGTAATCTTTAAATTCAAGGGCTTATTGTTTATGTATTCTTTAATTTTGCATGATGTGGGTAAGGAATGCTAACAAGCCTCATAGACTAACAAATACTGATTGAATGTCTGATATGTGCCACTTGCTTCTGAGGATATAAAGATGAATGAGGCAAGGCAAGCAGTTCGTATAACTATAATCTTGATGCAGTTCCAAGTTTTATAAATGAGGAAGCTGAAATTCATAAGAAATTACATAATTTGCCAGGCTATAGAGTGGTCTGTTTTTTATTAATGGACCCTTTGCCAGTTTTTAAAGTGTAGCAGTGGGTCCTGGATGCCAGATTGAGGAGCAGTGTTGTGCCCAAGTAGCTGACCTGATGTTATTGCTCCAGCCTTCTACTGTTATAAAAACCATGTTAATTGTATTTAAGAAACATTTTTAAGGTTGTTGTCCCTGTGAATAGAGGATCTGTTGTTCCCTGTTGTGATCCATGTGCTCTCATTTCTCTTGTCTGCTGTCTTTCATTTCCTTATTTTTTATTTCATGTATTAAAATATATTCCTTCCCCTGAAGAGCACAGTGAAAAATAAATACTTTACCTTCTTGCCCATAGGCAGCCATGATTGCCATGTCCTAGTGAATATCACATCCTTTAATATTTAAAAATGTTTGGGGAGAGATTATTGGTATGGAATTTGGTCAGTATGCACTGACCAAAGTATGCACTTTCTTTTATTTATCTTTGGTTCTCTTTTTGTAAGATAAATGAAAGTATAGTCAGTTATTAGTGTGGCTACTTGTTTATTTGGAAAAATCAATAGAAGTAGTAGTTTCTGTTTTTAGGGGCCCCATCTACTAAACTTTTGTTGAGTTTTATCATTTGTTGGTTTCTTTCTTTTTTTTTTTTTTAAGATTTATTTATTTTTAGAAAGAGGGGAAGGGAGGGAGAAAGAAAGAAACATCAATGTGTGGTTGCCTCTCACACGCCCCCTACTGGGGACCTGGCCTGTAACCCAGCCATGTGCCCTGACTGGCAATCAAACTGGCAACCCTGGGTTGCTAGGCGGTCAGTCAATCCACTGAGCCACACCAGCCAGGGCTTCATTGTTGGTTTCTGTATTGAGATATTTTCTAATATACTTGGGAGTGGCAGCCTGAGAAATAAACTGAGTAGTGTCATCAGTAACTGATTAACAGAAAATTGTGCCTGAGGAAGGTGTGAAATGGATATGCTTTCAATCACAGGAAGGTAAGTTTTCAAATATGCACCATCTACCTGCTCTAGTGCAATGAATTTGGATGATGTAAGAGTTGACTAACTTTGGATACAGGTAAAGAAGACTAATGTATATAATTTGACACATTTTTTAAAAAAGAAAAAGTCTCCTTTTACTTGATTGAGAACAAATGGTGTTAATTGAACTTACTGTATGTGGGTATTGTCAATCCCCCTTTCAGCTATGTGATGATGATGCCATTCAAACGGCAGGCGCTAGTGGAATTTGAGAACATAGACAGTGCCAAAGAGTGTGTGACATTTGCTGCAGACGAACCTGTGTACATTGCTGGTCAACAGGCTTTTTTCAACTATTCTACAAGCAAAAGGATCACTCGGCCAGGAAATACTGACGATCCATCGGGAGGCAACAAAGTTCTTCTGTTATCAATTCAGAATCCCCTTTATCCAATCACAGTGGTATGGATTTTTAATATGGCAAACTACAAGTGATTTTGGAGTTTGTCGCGTGATTGACTGACATATAGTTTTCTTCACTGCCCTCTTGATATTTAGAAATAGTGGTTGTTTTTAGAATTATTAGAATGAATCTTAATTTTGACTAAGTTTAATGGGCAAATGGTAAGCACTGATGCTAAAAATTTCAGGAGTACAGTTGTCACAATTAAATAAGCACATTTAAAGCATCCGTGCTGTTTCTAATAAGGAACTAGACAGATTTGTTGGAAATGATCCAAGAACTCTCTCTCACTCACGTGCCAGCATGTTTATCAAGAGCATCTACTAGGCAATGGCAGACTCCTGTAGTGTAGTGAGATGCGTGTGTCGTTATCGTAAGGTCTTTTGATGTAGCTTCTTAAAAACTGGCCTGATTTACTTAAATTCCCTGCTTCACCCTTTAAAAAAGTGATATTAGTAGAATTTTAAAAAGGATTCATGTTGTGGACCTGTGGAGTGTTCTATTTTATAATCCCATGCTGTTTGTTTCACAACAAGCTAGTGATGAAGACACTTGATTTTTGTAATGAACAGAATATTACAGTAATGGAAACTTCAGTTAGTGTAATTTCTAGTAAGGGTTTATGATATTGGGACATACATTTAAATATTATCTTATGCCTTTAATTAGACATTTGTCTTTATAGATATTAATATATAGTACTGATATAGTTAAAATATTTGGTGTTTTGGGGAAAAGAATATAACTTACCTAGTACAACTGCTCTGGTTTGTTTATTGTTATATCCCAAGCACCTAATGGTGCTATGTAATTGTAGATATTCAAGAAATTTCTTGGAAGTTGAAAAATTGTCCCTAAGAGGGTGTTTAGGCTCTCCCTTAGTTGATTCAGGCATCCTGTTTGATGTCATTTAACACTGTATAAATAAATGGTCTTCTCTGGGTCTTTTCTGAATAGCCATCGCCCCTTGAAAAATTAATACTAAGTTGTTCTACTACTACCTCTTAATAAATATTTATTACCATAATTCAAGTGGTTATAATATGAACCATTTCAGAGTCACATTTGGAAAGCAACAAATTAATTAATTGCAGTTCTGGTACTAATTGTGCTTACATATTGTGTTTTAGTCTGTTAAGAAAATAAAAATTGAGAATTCATTTAGGGATCAAATACATAATAATGCTTTTTAGATATTTCATTGGAACTTCTCTAATGTGTGGGTATTGTGTAGGTGGGGAAATAACTTTAGATTTATTGAAGTGTAACAATTTTTAAAAGTAATCACTAATTAACAGAAATGACATCTTGACAGTTTTTTGTTTTTTTTTAAGTAAAAGAAATCAGTATATAGCCTTGATGTTTTTTCAAATATAAAATGTGAAGAAATTTTATTTTTTCCTTCTTAGGATGTTTTGTATACTGTATGCAACCCTGTTGGAAAAGTGCAGCGTATTGTTATATTCAAGAGAAATGGGATACAAGCAATGGTTGAATATCCTTTGTAATTTATTAATTGATATGAATGAATGCTGTGTAACATAGACCTTATCTTTTTTTTCTGCATAATCATTTTTAGACAAGTGGTACTTATTCCTCCCATTTATTTTTTCTTAGATTTAAAAAATGAAACTGCAGTACCCACAAATAATTTTGTGTGCTATCATAAAACAATCTGGTGTTTCATCCTACAGTGTTTTGCCTTTTCAATGAAGGAAGACAATAACACTGTTGGATAATATGTATAATTGTACTTTTTTGAAATTTATCTTGAATGAACTTTTCTGGATATCTTTTTAAAATAAGTCGTTTGGAAGTACCAAAACTTTAGAATCAATAGAACCTTTCTTACTTTTCTTTATTGAATCTTAAATGATCCTAGTTTATGTAAGAACTGCTTCTCAGTTAAATTTGTTATATGTTGAGTAAAAAAGAGCAAGTTGCAAAATAATATATATAGTATAATACAGTCACATTTAAAATATTAATAATTTTTAAAATACTAATGTATGTGTAGAGAAAGGTAGGGATAAACAGCAAAATCCTAATGGTGCTTGCTTCTGGCAAAGTGTTTTACCTTTTTTTTTTTAAATCATTTTTGTAGTTTGATTTTATTTTTTTGGAAAGAAGCATAGACAAATTTTTTTAAACCAATACAGTGGAGATAAGTACATGATTATAAAACCCTGCCTTTACAGAAATATGTAAGATTAAATGTTATTTTGTATTATTTTGGATCTTGGTGATGTTAAGAGTCAAATATTCTTGTTTCAAGGTAGTGAGTTCTCTCTTGCTGGGGAATGTGATTATGTTCCCTTTGCCTTCTCTGTTCCAATTTATAAAGTACTTCTGATTATTTGGAAGGATTAATGTGTAGATAGATTGGTTATATTTTATTTTAATATCAATTCTTTTTCCTTTTCTAATTTATTTTTTAAATTTATTTTGAAATTACAGTTGACATATTAGGTTCAGGTATACAACATAGTAATTAGACATTTATATATCTTGTGATGGTACTGTTGATCCTAAAAATAAAATCTCCTACTAAAACTCATCTAGAAATTTTATTTGTTAAAACATTTGCAGAAATGAAAGAGTTATTTGTAATTTTTCAAGTCCTTTTCTTAGGGATTGAATAATGATTGAGTATTGGACATCTCAAACCAAATTTCCTTAATAGAGCTTATGTTTGAATCAGTCCTTTGCGCCCAGAAAGCTAAAGCAGCACTCAATGGAGCAGACATATATGCTGGGTGTTGCACACTAAAAATAGAATATGCACGGGTGAGTATTTTTCCACCACTTCCCCAAAGAAATATTTAGGCTTTGGGTATACAATTTGAACTTACTTTCTTTTTGATCTTAACAGCCAACTCGTCTAAATGTTATTAGGAATGACAATGACAGTTGGGACTACACTAAGCCATATTTGGGAAGACGAGGTAAGTATTTTACACATTTTAGAATGTACTTATATCTGCTGAAAATTTTCGTATGAGCTAGTTCATTCCAATGAAAATCTTGCTGGTGAATGCTTTTGTTGCAAAAAGGCCACGCAATGCTGGAAAATAACCTTGAACATTAGTGCCCCCTACTGGTATGTACTGAGTTATTTATATTTAGTTCAACAAAGGAGCCCACACATACAAGCACGCCCGCAGTTCAAGGACTTGCATTTCTCCAAGCAGCTCTCTCTCTTTGGAGGAGAGGAAACTGATTCAGAATATTCCTTACAAACTTCAAACTTGCACACTGCTTCTCTATGGAAAGGACTTTTCCCCCAAGCTGGACGAGGCATTAAGAAGGATAGAGGACTCCAGCAGGCTGACTCTACACTTCATCATGCACAACATCGGCATCAGCAAAAAGCCCTCTGAAAAACTCAGACTTGCAATTCACCTTGACTGCATACTGCATGCACCATCACCCAAGTTTTTAAAGGTGGACACTTAACAGTACTTCAGACTTGCATGGGATGAACACCATGATAGACTGTGCCCATTTATTCGAGTTGTATGTGTATATTGGTCTGATTTCCCTTAAGGCTTCAGTTGTAGAATTTAAGACTTTTCACTAACAAATACTAGCCTTTATCTACAATGTTGTAAATCTTAATGCCCGTTACTGTAACTGTTTGTAGCTTAGATTCAAATTGTTAATTGGCAAATAACCAGGGCCAGTTTATCTGCAGGTCTGGGAATTGATAATGCTCAACCAGTCCACACAGATATTAAAGATAAAAGGGTTAGAAAGGTGCACACTTGCTGCACTTAAGGTTTTTTTCCTTCCCTCAAGTGTGGTCATTGAATAGAATAATACAGTGAAAAGTACATTATATGTAAAAGATGATTTTCTGTGTGGTTTGATTTTTGTAAAGTGGTTGCTTATAAGTTGTTACTTTTTGTAACAATTTAAGGTTATCACTCATGTTAACTTGTATAACTAGAAATTTTGACATTTCAAATGGAGGTGAAAGTAATGTGTCTGTTCAAGGTAGAATCTATTTAAACTTGATAAATCTGAAAGTAAGAACAGTTCATTTGAGATACATTTTCACCTATAACCTATAAATGCCAGATTTCATGAGCATAGATTTTACTAATAAAGTTGTTCAACTAAATGTGTGGCAATTTTGGAATATACAGATTAAAATGTGGATCTTGTAAAAACAAGGGGGCTGCAATATTGGCTACATCTCAACTACAATATCAGCATTTGAACCATATGTTGGGAAAACTCACCAAGATGAGTGTCTGTAAAATTTAGTAAACCAGAAAAATTTTTTATGGCATCCAAAATATCTTGGGCAGTAGGGACTCTGTAGTGCATATATTCTTGCCCAAAGAAAAAAATACAATGCAGTGGTTCTTTGCATGTTTAAATATTTAGGACTTTTGTATGATTGGCTCCTTTAATTCTCAATTCTCAGGAAATCATCTTGCCTGGTGTATGGGGTTACAAACAGATTTGTTTTGTAGTGCAGCTTTGGCTGGACCCCACATTTTTCACTACTCAGAAATCTGCTTGGTGTAGGCTTGGTGCACTTGAATAGCGTGTTGGAAAACAAAGCCCTAGCACTCAAACAGCAGAGTAAGTGGCTGATGAGAAATCTCTCACTTCTGTCAAATTACAGTCAGTGAACACTCAGGGTTTTGTTTTGTTTTGTTTCTTTTTTTTTTCTTATTTTAAATAATGATTTTGGTTCTATTTCTCTTAAAACATTTGTAGACATGCTTCTTATTTTAATAGTGTTAACTTTTTTTTTTTAAAGGTCTAAAGTTTACACAAAGCCAATTTACATTAGTTTCTCATGCAAGGAATTACAGTCAAAGGTTTTAGAAATGTGTAAGGTAGATTTTTAAATAGTGAAGTATAAACAGAATTTTAGTTGTTCATGCTTTCAAGGGGAAAATATTTTGCTTTCTAATTCCTTACAGGTAGCTATTGTCTGGCAATACTATAGCAGTTTATGTTTTTATTTTTGTAGTGAGTTCAGCTTCCACTCAAGTTGATAGTGAATTGTAACTTTTTTTTTTTTTTACCAAAAAAGTACTTTTATAAATATAACTTTATTTTTAAAAGTTCTTTTCAGCCCAGATTACATTTTAGTGCAAAGGATTCTTAGCCTGGACTCCAGAGAATCGCTCCAGAAATGTTAATTGAAACTTGTCTGTGTCTTTTGGTGGAGAAGGCCCACAGCTTCCGTCAGGTTTCAGATGAATCCAGGAAAAGTTACAAACCACTATTTATAGATTGGTGTATTAAGTGTTCTTTTACTCTTCTGCATAGTTCTTCTCTTTTATGTGATCTTATATTAGGTAGTGAGTGCTTCAAATAAAGAGAATTATTAGTAATGAGAATGTTTGGCTGAAAGATACCTTGGAGATCATCTACCCTAACTCTTCCACTTTGTGAATGAAGATTGTTTCTGTGATTGTATAGCAGATGAGTGGTTAAGTGGGGATCTTCCGATTCCCAGTCCAGTGTCCTTTCCTTTATAGCACACGGGTAGTAACTGTGTGGATAAGACTGAGCCTTGAAGACCTGGTGGTTCTGGTTTAAGATTCCTAGATGAGATGAGGAATTGTATTTAGTAATTTGGTGGCATGCTTAAATAGAGGCACATTAGCAGAATGCATTAGCAGATTAGACTGATTAAAAGGAGTGAGATTGAAATAATGATGCCGGAAGCCTCGTAATGGGAAGAAGAAACAATGTTTAGACTGGAGAAGAAATGGCTTTGGGGAGATGGAGGGGGAGGCTCATAGTAGCTTTCAAGTACTTGGAAGGGTTTTGCTGAAAGACTTAAGTCTGTGAGGCCCCAAATGGGATAGAATATGGGTAGAGGACTGATTTCTGTATAATATAAAAATTAATTTCCTAGCAATTTAGGACTGACTGAAAGTGTAAGGGAAAGTAGTGAGTGTCTTGTTACTGATGTTGGGTCAGCAGAAGCTACATGGTCCCAATTGATCAGGAGGACATGAAGAGAATTTACTCACTGAATAAAAGTTGAACTCGATGACTTCTTAGGTCCCTATCAATGTTATCAATACTTGGAATAGGTAATTAAAATGCTACTTCTCTAGACAGAAGTGAATATTAAAGTATTTCTCATCTCCCATAAACCTCATTTGTTTAGGTGACTAAGGGTATATAGAAAGCTTCTCTCTCTGAATTTTCAAAGATCAGAATGACCAGACTCTTAAGATAAATTAAGAAAAAAATCTTACTGGTCACTATAATTTATCAGCACGCTTTCTAAAAGTATTGTACAATACAATGAGTTTTAAAACTTACTAACCAACATAGGAAGTGCTTTTAGAAACTTAAAAGTCACTTTTAATTGAAGTCTCAAATTAGATTTGGGAAAATTGGCATATCTTCCCTGAAAATGTAGCTAAAATAATAAAAAAAATTTTTTTAGGAGTATTGTAGTACTCTCATCCAATAATGTAGCCCCCTTGGTTAGCTTCATCTTGGCATCTTTAAATTTTGAGGGTGCTCATAGTCCTGCCTGGTGTTAAGATCTATACACAATGACCAATCCATGGCATAATCTGGGCCAGTGATGTGGAGATTTCCAGCTCTCGAGTGTGTAGGTGTGTGTAAATATGTGTATATACATACAAAATACTCTGTGTTTACTGATTGTGAAACCATGTAATACAGGTTGTTGTTGGCTTATGCTGAACTTCTTGAAAGAAGCCCACTTTGAAAATGTGTTGCTGTTGAAGCTAATAGTATGATTCAGGTACTGTCTTTCAAAAGTACTGCACTTAACGCTTGTTTTAAAGACATGTATTGGTAAAAACTTCTGTACAGTGTCAAACTTTAGCATTGTGTACATTCACTTTCTGAAAAGTATCCATTCTTTTTTTAAATTTGAAAGTGTGATTGTATTTGGCATTTGCCAAAAAGATATTTCAAGTCAAGTGGAGTTTGTTAGACAGAATTATTTTCTTAAACCTTTGGTGTTTGTATTTAAAATGGATATGAATGGATGTTTAAAGTTAACCAGGTATCATATATATTTTTTTTATGAATTGTAATGGATGTTTTGAATGGGTTTTCCCATGTGAGAACTCTGTTAAGTACTTGGGTCAAAATTGTTAAAACCATGTTTCTACTTTTGTGTCAGATAGAGGAAAGGGTCGCCAGAGACAAGCCATTTTGGGAGAACACCCTTCTTCGTTTAGACATGATGGCTATGGTAAGTGTGTCAAGGCAGAAGGAAGGTAGTATAGACGAACTATTAGCATTTTTGCGTTTCGTATGAAGAATGCCTCATCTCTTGTTTCTGTTTTTCCTGCTCACCAGACTTGGTTTATGTGGGATCAGTCCCTTGTAATATACTCCCAAGGAATTGCCCAAAATCTTCTGGGTTTTTGTTTTGTTTTGTTTTTTTAGAATATTGATATATCATATAGTCCTTGAGATAAATGAGGCTATTTATTGGGAATCTGAAAGCTTTTTTACCATCATATTTTGTTTTGTTTTGTCTTGGTTTTGATTACTAATTGGCTCTGGTTCTGTTAGAGGGCCAGAAAGAAGTGTTATTGCTCAGTAAGTGTATTTTTGTACATTCTAGCAATTATGAGCAAAGAGGAATTTTGAGTAATAAAGGCAGAAAGAATGGGGCATTTGTTGAAAAGGAAACATGTTTCTAGTTAGATCATCAATTATTTTTGTTCTGTAGTTGATAATTCTGGTTTTTGGTGAAATTGGTTTGTATTTAATTCCTCTTTTAAAACTTCTTTAGTTTTAATGTTTGCTATGTTGGTAAGTTAAGATTACGAAGCCTATTTTTCTACAGGAAGGAGTTAGGTATCAGGCTATTGTCCTTGTGAATAGATGTCGAGAAATGCTGTCGATAACATTTTTAACGGGTTATAAGTTCTGTGGTTTTAAATATTTTTAAGTTTTTAAAGAGCATTAATCATTGACCTCCCCTATTCTGTGGTTTGAAGTTGAAGTCCAAAGCCATTTAAAGTAGTAGAATATAGAAATTGCTATATCATACTTTGGGATTTAGTATCAAAACCACTGGTGTTGCCTATTGTCTGAAATATTTTCAAATTGCCCACGTTTGATAACCACTGTTAGCTGAGGTTTTTGTTTGTTTCCTGTTGTCTTTTTTGAAACCCCCCGAAAAGATTTATTACGTGTATGCTCGTGTGTTTGTTCAAGTTTCTATAATAGTCTATACGGCAGAAGAAATTAAAACAATATGACAAAGGAGTAGGTGTGGTGTATATTAATAGAATGAAAATCTTACTGCTTACTGTCATTTTAAGAGTGTGTTCCTTCATAACTCATCAAGGTTTCTTTCACAGTGTAAATATTAAAAATGGTCTGTGGATAGTTCTGACCTTGGGGTAAAGAAACACTTATTAGGAGCCCACTGTGCTTTGCATAATGGAGAGTCACAGAAGAATTGCTAATCATAAGTTTGTAGTGTAGTTGTGAACATGTAACTGTGCCAGGGGCATCAGCTGAAGGCTGAAATTGGTTAAATGTTTTTCCAAAGCAGGCTAGAAAAATCTGTGAAAGAATAAATCTTTCTTTTTTTTTTTATGAAGGACGGAGAACTCCACTGTAGTAGTGTTGACAGAGACTTTTCTCGGTGTGATTTTTTAGGTTTTCCTTCCTTTATAAAATATACCTTATTGAAAAACTGTATAAACAAAATATGGCATATGTCCTAGAAGAACTTTATATATTTTTTAAAAGCATATTGTAAAATACTTTGTCAGTTTTATGCCCTAATTTATTTAGAGTGTTTGTGTTTGTATATGTAAATTTTAAAATGTAAGCTTACGTAGAGAGAGGAGGTGCAGAATTCTCTGAAGTGATATTTTTTTAATTATTGATTTTAGATAGAGAAAGGGAGGGAGAGAGAGAAAGACACATCGATTCGTTATTCCACTTATTTATGCATTCATCGGTTGCTTCTTGTATGTGTCCGGACCAGGGATGATACCTGCAACCTTGAAGCTGGGACGACGCTCTAACCAGTTGAGCTACCCAGCCGGGGCATGATGGTGGTTGTTAAGTTAGGGACCTTTCAGGCTCTGGAGAGGCCTGCTGACAGAATGGCTGTGGTGGGGTTGTGTAGGGGTGTCTGTTCTGGGTTGTGTTCATTGAAACACTTAACTCTGAGGATAATTCTACTTTCTAGGGAAGTAAGCCGAATAGGGTATAGGAGGGGAGTGGGACGGGGAGGGAGATGGATAAAGATGCAGAGAAGTAAGGTGAGGAAGGAAATTGGGGAAAGACATAGAAGATGGGAGTGGGAGCTAGTGAATTTTTACAAATGCAGCAAGTCATACTGTATCCCTTAGGTTCAGGAGTTAAGCAAAACAGGATTATTTGCATTTTGGTGCCATATCACGTATGGCTTTTCCTTTATGTTGATAAGTAAGAAAGAGGGAACCAGAAAGGTTTAATTCTTTAATTAGATTCAATTTATTATGTAATGTAGTATAACAGTATAAATCTGTGCCTTCAGAATTCTTTAAGTCTTTTAATTTGGGAAGTCTAGCCCTATGAGATGAACTGATCTTCTATCAGCCCTTATATTTGAAAAGTGGCAAAACTAAATATACAGATTTATTTGCTGTGAGTCCGTGAAAAGTTTGTGTACTAATTGCCGGTGTCTTTGGATGTGGTTTCTGGACCAAAGATTTAAGAATATCAAAGATGAGAAACACCTTCAAAATGTTAATAATGCCATTTATGTAGCATTTTTCATGTAAGTGATTTTTTTAAATACTACCTGAAGCATGTTTTTTAAGCACCAAAACTTTTTTGCATGAACTATTTAGTATAGAAAGCTTTTGCAAGACTTCTTTTTTTCCCTTACTTTCTTAAACAATATAGGTAACAAATTAAGTTTTACAGATAACATAATTTAATCAATCCTAATGGCTCAAGATCATAATTATAGACATCAGTTAAACTCTTGCACTGAATTTGATAGTTAAGGATGGCAGTAGATCTCAAAAGTTTTTGGACCTTGACCAACTTAAGAAGAGTGGAAGATTTCTACTGCTCATCTACCATCCATCTTTCCACTTCCCATGAAAAAGGAAACTTAGTGATAATAGTACCATGTCCTTACTGTCCCAGCAGATGGTGGGTGGGGGGGAGTGCAGTAGCATATGTGTATGTACTTTTGCAGGGGGTAAGAATGATTGCTGTATGACCCCAGTGGATGTGTAACAGTGGAAGTCACAGGCCCAAGTACGTGTACTTGCTAACCGGTAACTCGCCATAAGCTATATTGGTGGTTTTGATAAACTACCGCTTGCCAGCAAGAAGAGCCATTGAAAACCGGGACCAGTTTAAGGCAATACTGACAATGATGCACTGATAAAGGGTTCCTCTGTAACAGTGCTTTCTCGCCTTTTTTTATCGCATGGCACATCTGCTGCACAACAAAAATGTATTTTTTGCCAATCTTGACCCCCCAAAAAAGGTATAATTTTGATTCATTCACACCGGACAGTTATTGTTCGCTGTTGTCGTTTTTTAATTTTGACAGTCTAAGGGAAAAGAGGCTGTGGCCCTGACTGAAGAAGAGTCCCGTATTGCTCCTTGGCCCATGCGTCTCCATTAGTTGGAGCAGCATCCCATACACCAGACGGTTGGAGGATTCAATTCCCAGTCAGGGCATGTACCTAGGGTTTGATCCCTGGTCAGGGTGCCTGTGGGAGGCCACCAGTCAGTGTTCTTCTCCCTCTTTACCTTCCTCTCTCTCTAAAACCAATAAACATTTAAAAATTGTTGAAAGTGAGGTATTGCATGTTAAAATTTTTTTTGTGGCACACCAGTTGAAAATTGCTGCTCTATAAAAGCATAGAAATTCAGACTGTTTGCATGTCCTCAGTGGTAGTATTGCTGTGTTGTGATGAATGGCAGCTATATTTAGAATACTGAATACCGAGTCCACATAACCTCTAATAGCTTGCTGTAATACCAAAATACAGTCGTTCTTAGTAACTCAGTAGGTAATAGTAAAATGTCATTACCGCGTCCCTCGGTCTTACATAAAAATGAAAGTCCAGTAGCATTATCGTTTTCACTTTTTGAGAAACGAGGAAAGGACTTGGGATTTTGGATTGGTTTCTTTCACATCAAGAGGACCTTTGCACGTATTCTAGAGATTATGCTTCCATGATCACTAACTCAGGAGCATCTGTGATGTGTAGGCTTATATTTCTGAGCTACTTGTCTCCAGCTTAGTTGCCTCTTCTGAGTGCTTATGCCTCTCTGCTTGTTGCTGTAAATGTGCCCTGTGCCTACTCGTGGTGTCAGAGTGTCTCCAGACTCGCTCATTCCTGTCTATTTCATGTACCGTAGCCTTAATTTTCTTGTTAGTTCTAATGTGTTGTGGATGGAGAAACCAGATGAAGTTGTTTAGAACTACTCTAGATAGAGTTGGGTTGATTCTTACGGATTCTCAGCATAAGAGGCATAGATTTTTGTGTGTTTTTTGTGACAACAGGTTCAGTTACTCAGGCTTTTTCTTCTGCTTCTTGATATTGCAAGAAGTGGAGGTTGCTGAATAATGACACCTCTGAATAGGTGTGATATCTATGGTTTTAGTTACCTGAATTGGAATTGGAATAAAATACCTGAAATACATTGTAGTAAGTTATATTTAAAGGAGACAACTTTTCAGTGGAACTAAAGATGTTCTTTTTGCTATATCTGTATAGAGACAGTTTGCCAGATTTTACTGTATATGTTTTTGTAGTATTATGCCCCAAAAGACATTGGCAGAAGGTCCAGTGATTACCTCCTCTCTATCTATGGCCTGATCTTCTATACCTTTTTTTGTTAAACCACTATTTTTTTAAAAATATATGGACTTAAAACCTGATGTATGCAGATGCATGCAGGGCAGTGTATAATTGGATCTGGTCCAAATAAATGTAGATTTTATTAATTACCACAGATTATATTTGAACATTCACACATTTGAGTTTTCTTTGGGCATATATTAGACTAATTATATTGTTATTTTTTGCGTGGTATATAGTATATTTGCTAAAGTTGTGTTTTTTCTTTTCTTTTTTTTGGTCATTTTTATAGGATCCCATGGTCCATTGTTGCCTTTACCGAGTCGTTACAGAATGGGCTCTCGAGATACACCTGAGCTTGTTGCATATCCATTACCCCAGGCCTCTTCCTCTTACATGCATGGAGGAAGTCCCTCTGGTTCAGTTGTAATGGTTAGTGGGTTGCATCCACTGAAAATGAATTGTTCAAGAGTCTTCAACCTATTTTGCTTATATGGAAATATTGAAAAGGTAAGTTTAATATATATATATATTTTGCTAAGATAATACAGGAAAATCTGAAAAGGCAGCAAATATGTTTTCTTCAATAAGAGCATTCAAGTTCTTTTAGTAGTAATCCACATGGCTAAAAATTCATTAGGTAGGAACTCTAGAAATTGTTTTTTGTTGGTAAGTGATCAGTATAGGTTATTGCTACTAAAAATATTTTTTAAGTAACTAATATAGATAGAAGTCTAAAACAATTTAATCACTTACTAGAGTATTATAGGCATAAATCTTATTTTTTTATCATCTCAAAGAGATTTTAGCATTTAAAAGATTTTATTTATTTATTTTTAGAGAGGGGGAAGGAAAGGAGAAAGAGAAGCATCGATGTGTGAGAAAAACATTGATCAGTTGCCTCTCACATGCCTCCAATCCAGGGCCTGGCCTGCGACCCAGGCACGTGCCCAGACCTGGAATTGAACCAGTGACCTTTTGTTCGTGGGATGACACCCAACCCATTGAGCCGCACAAGCCAGGGCAACAGCTGCTAGTATTTAACATGTTAAACTGAAATTTGAAATAGCAGTTACTTGCATGGAGCTAGGTCTATATACATATGTCTCAGAGTTTGGCCTCAAGTCATGAGTTTTAGGAGAGTTCTAGATTTACTTAGATTTACTTGCCTCCCAAATGCTAGAGTTCTTGTATCTTCTGAGGAACAATGTGCTTTTAGCTCCAGCGGTGTTTGAAACTGACCTACTTTGGTAGAATTTGGCCAGAACTTCTTGTCCAGAGGCTTATACTCAAAAAGAAGCAAAACATTTAAATTAAACATATTTTGAAGATCTCTCAAATTGTAACTTGATTTTCACCAGATAACTCTGGTTTCTCCACATCTGTGATGTTTTGTTCATTGATAATTTTATAAATTCTTTGGATAGTCCCTATTACAAAATAGATATTAAACTATATTCGAAAGCATCATGGAAAATTTGCTGGGGAAATTGTTTGATATACTTGCTACTTTGAGTTTCAATATTGTAGTAATGATATTTTCCCTGTTTTCGCAACAATAAAAAAGTACAATTATGTTCTGTGAGCCTCTTGGTGCTCTTAGTCCTTAATTCGATTCTAAAGCCTCCCTGATTTGAGGAAATAACTTGGAAAATCTCTGAAATAAGAGTTTCCTCGACATATTTGACCACATTTTAAAAAACATTTACATTTGGTCTAGGTGATAACATACGAGATATATCTATTTACAGAACTAGCCAAGGCTACATGGGACAGATTTAGCAACATTGGGAGAAATAGTTCAGATTTTTTCACACAGACATTTATCTTAGACATTTGGTTGTTGGTTAAGGTCTGGGAACCTCATGCTTGATAACTAAATGGGCTTTACTGTATATTTTAACCTTCTTACATAGTATTACTTTTTGTGCTTTTCACATTTATTAGGTAATCAGATTTGGGCAGTTTAGTCAATAACTTAGTAGAGCTTTTTGTCTTTTGCGTTATGAACTAATTCTGATTTAGTAACCCAAATTACTTTGTCTAACAAAACTTTAAGTTTTCTGTGTGTTGTTTGAACAATTCTAGTTTCTCTCACTCGGCATCTCAACATTTTTGAAATATTTTAAGTGCTGTATTATGATGCATTAAACTCAAGCCATTATAATCCTTACAATATCTATATATAATTTTTCCTAACTTCTTTTAAAGATTTACCAGCACAAGAACTACATACTTAACATATATATTTATTCGTGATTAGATTTGTAGGATGTAACTGGTTTTAATCTAGGAAGAGAAATTTTACCCAAAAGCAGACAGTTAATTTCAAATAAAACTGAAAAGTCCTGCTACAGCTGAGTTTTGTTCAAGTGCAGGTGTAGTATAAAAATGCTAGGATAGCGCATGAATGTCAACAGTTGCGGTGGTAGATGTTAAGTGCTATGTTGCATTTGATGTGTAAGTACATTCCCAGCATTCCTTTGAAGTCAACTGATAAGGAAGTGTGTGTTGTGGCCCTGACTGGTACGGCTCAATGGATTGGGTGCCAGCCTGTGAACCGAGAGTTTGCTGGGTTCAATCCCTGGTCAGAGCACATGCCTGGGTTGTGGGCTGGGTCCCCAGTTGGGAGTGTACAAGA
This sequence comes from Glossophaga mutica, assembly GCA_039655065.1. Lineage (NCBI taxonomy): Eukaryota > Metazoa > Chordata > Mammalia > Chiroptera > Phyllostomidae > Glossophaga > Glossophaga mutica. The sequence continues at coordinate 146,798,126 of CM077308.1, forward strand.
GGTGACTGTGTATCTCTCACACATTGATGTTTCTCTCCCTCTCTTTCTTCTTCCCTTCCCCTCTCTCTTAAAAAAAAGTAAATAGAAACTTAAAAAAAGATGTCATGGACGTTAGTAGTATTGAATATCTAGTTATGAACTTTCCAATAGGTAGGAAAATCACTTTGCCGAGTGATTTTCATACTTTATCCCATCTAACCCTTACAGCACTTATATTAAAATTAAAATTAGAGGATAATGTGGCCTCTGCCCAAGATGGCATGAAAATGTGTGAAGTATCGCCTGTTTTTTAAACTGCCCCTGCCTTGCACAAGCCTTTCTATAGGCAGTGCTGTCTCAAGGCCACCTTATATTATTTTTTCTTCGATAATTTTATTTATTTATTTTGTTTATTGATTCTGTGGGGAGAGAAACATTGATTTGTTGTTCCACTTATTTATGCATTTATTGGTTCCTTCCTGTATACGCCCTGACCAGGGATGGAACTCATAACCTTGGTGTATCAGGACCGTGCTCTAACCAACTGAGCTTCCCCGGTCAGGGCCTTTTACTGTTTCTTATATAGGATTTTGTATATTGCTGTAACAGCACTCCGGATGCTGGTAAATATTACTTACTTTTAAATTTCTGACCTACCTACTAGAATATAAACTTCAAGGGACCATGTCTGTTATGTTCATTATTAAATCCCCAGTGCCTAGCACAGTGCTTATCAAAGCATTAGGCATTAATAAATATTTGTTGAAGGAATAAATATGGATGTGTCCTGCCAGCTGTTGTTATCTCCATGTTACAGGGAAGCCTGAGGCTCAGAGAGGTGGAGTAAATTGCTGTACATCACACCGTTAATAAATAACAGAGCCAGGGTGAGCCTGTGCTCTTCTTCAGTGCACCCGCTATACAATATAATCAGACTTTCTTTTTAACTGTCTAATAGTACATCAGAATAAAGTTTAAGATGCTAGGTGATCTTCTGTATTTAATATAACCACTTAAACCATATTACCTTTTAGTAATTCTGTTACTCTAAAAGGGAATGAAATAGTCACCTGTTTGGAACTTTTGTATTTATAGGTAAAATTCATGAAGACCATTCCTGGTACAGCACTGGTAGAAATGGGTGATGAATATGCTGTAGAAAGGGCGGTCACACACCTGAACAATGTCAAATTATTTGGGAAAAGACTTAATGTTTGGTAAATATCTTAAGTGCTAAATTTAAAAATATTTAAAAATATTTATCCTTTTTATTAACAGCATTAATTTCAATTTCAGAATATTTTAATGTAACTGAGGGCACATCTGAAATTTATACCTTGGTGTTGTGGTTTTAGGCAAAGTATTAGGATTATGTAATCAGATTTTGCTTACTTCTATCTACATTTTAGTTTTATGATTATAAAACAGCATGTTAAAGTGGGCATATTTTATGTTAAAGTTTTCTGAGAACATATTCAATAGATTTTTCTTTCTAATGTCTAAAATGTGATTTAACTCAAACTAAATTTAAATATTTAAATAAATGTTAAATGTTAAATATTTAAACTGTGTTTCCATAGCTACATATGCCCTTTTTTGTTAAGACTGATGTGTGTATATATGTTAACATTTTGAGACTGCGTTTATGCTGCTTTTTATCTAATAAGGTATGTTCTGTACTTTATCCCTTTGCACTTTTTAGTGTGTCTAAACAACATTCAGTTGTTCCAAGTCAGATCTTTGAGCTGGAGGATGGTACAAGCAGCTACAAGGATTTTGCAATGAGCAAGAACAACCGCTTTACCAGTGCGGGCCAGGCGTCCAAGAACATCATCCAGCCGCCCTCGTGCGTGCTGCACTATTACAATGTCCCCTTGTGCGTCACCGAGGAGACCTTCACGAAGGTAGGCCCTGGCGTGCCAGTTGTGTGGGATGTTCCTGTTTTCTGTTTTCAGATATGCCACATTTTAGCTCTGTTTACCTGCTTTTGATGTTATTAGTATTCTCTTTGTTTGGTGCTTTATTTATATAGTTTATTCTTTGGCCATTATACTCCTCTGGCCTCCGTTTCATTGGTCTTTTGGTTTGTGACACAGTCTTTTAAGAGTTGAAATTAGAATGAGGTACTCTTACTCCTGCATTCAGAAAGTTCTATTGCTATGTTTTTAATTCTTACCCATAACAAAATTTTATGTATCTCTGACTTTTCCTCTAACTGTAGGGAATGCTTCAGGAAAGAGTTGATTTTATGGAACTCATTCCTGTTGGTCAGCCAGTAAATGCTGGTCTAAGAATATGTATTTCAGTTACAAATCTGTGGTTTTAATTGATTTTTCTCATACAACTTGTTAATCTAAAAACATATCTTATCTAATTCATTCATGCCAGGCTCAAAACTTAAAAGCTGCCATAAAGTTGATTTTGTTTTAAAAAAGGTAGAAATCTTATTTTGACCATATTTTTAATGGAGCACCACATTTCTTTAACAGTTGTGTAATGACCACGAAGTTCTTACATTCATCAAATATAAAGTGTTCGATGCAAAACGTAAGTGCACATTCCCTCTTCTTAAGTTTTCTGGTTAAGTCGATGACAAGCAAATAACAGCTGGATTTGTGATTCTTTGCTTCAGCGTCTGCCAAAACGCTCTCTGGGCTCTTAGAATGGGAGTGCAAGACTGATGCTGTAGAAGCCCTTACAGCTCTTAATCACTACCAGATAAGAGTTCCAAGTAAGTGAAATGTGTCATCGTTTTCCAGTGGGAGGTCCTGGCAGAAGTATTGACAATAATTTAAAAATAACACTTATTAGCTTTAAAAAAACAGGGGAGCACAAAGAATAAAAGGCATGTGGATCCCACAACCCATATACTCCATATATCAGTTTCCTATTGCTGTGTAACAGATTATCTCAACATTTAACACCTTACAACAGCAAACATTGCCCTGGCTGGTGTGGACGAGTTGGCTGGAGCATAGCCAAAAGGTTATATTTAATCCCCAGTCCGGGTGCATACATTACCTTGTCTAGGAGCGTATGGAGGTAGCCAATTGATATTTCTCTCTCTTCCTTAATTAATCTCTTTCTAAAGGCAATGAAAATGTCCTTGGGTGAGGGTGTTTAAAAAAAACCAGTGAACATTTATTATCTTACTATTGCTGAGGGTCACTAATCTGCATATAGTTCAGCTGGGTGGTTCTGGCTCAGGGTCTCTCGTGAGGTTGTGCTGAGACTGTTCCCTGGGCCTGTGGGCATTTCTAGTCTTGACCGAGGGCTAGGAAGCCCCCTTCCAAGCTCTCTCAGGTGGTTGTTCGCAGACCCAGTCAGGTCACGCCGTCCATTTCATGGTAATTGGCTTCCTTCAGAGTGAGTGATCCAAGAGGGATGAGAGCGGAAGACCGAAGTAGAAGCCACAGTGTCTTTGATAACCTAACATTGCACGTGGCGTAACATCACATACGCTGTGTTCTTACGGTCACACAGACCAACAGTGGTACAGTGTGGAGGGGACTAGAGAGGGCTGCAAATACCAGGGGGCAGGGATCCTTGCAACCATCTTGGAAGCTGGTCTCTAGAATACTTGTTGATCTTTTTAGAGAAAAACAATATATGTATAGGGCTAAAAAACTCAAAATAGTACATGAAGCTACAAAATGAAAATTGAAGCTTTCTATACCTTCTTAAAATTGAAGCTTAAAAAAAAATATTTTATTTATTTTTAGAGAGAGGAGAAAGGAAGCAGAAAAAAAGGGTGAGAAATACCAGTCAGCTGGGACCTGGCCTACAACCCAGGCATGTGCCCTGACTGGGAATTGAACTAGTGAGTGACCTTTCGGTTTGCAGGTTGACGCTCAATCCACTGAGCCACACCAGCCAGGGCAATCAATACCTTCTGACCTTTTGTTTCTTTCTTTTGTTCCTTATCCCAGTGTAAATGTATATGTACATTTCAAAACTTACACAAAATGGTTTCTCTGTACATACTATTCTGTGCCTTGGTGTTTTCACTTAATATATCTTGGAGCTATTTCAGTGGATTGAGCGCGGGCTGTGAACCAAAGGGTCACAGGTTCGATTCCCAGTCAGGGCACATGCCTGGGTTGCGGGCCAAGCCCCTAATGGGGGCCACGTGAGAGGCAACCACACATTGATGTTTCTCTCCCTCTCTTTCTCCCTCCCTTCCCCTCTCTAAAAATAAATAAATAAAATCTTTAAAAAAAAAAAAAAAAAAAAAAAAAATATATATCTTGGAGCTATTTCTGTATCAGCACATGCAAAGCTACTTTTTATTTTTAAAGACTTTTTATTTATTTGTTTTTAGAGAGAGAGGAAGGGAGGGAGAAAGAGGGAAAAATCAATGTGTGAGACATACATCAATTGGTTGCCTCTTGTAGGCACCCAACTGGGGAATCTGGCCCACAACCCAGGCATGTGCCCTGACTGGAATCCAACCAGCAACCTTTCGGTTCACAGGCCAACGGTCAATCCACCAAGTCCCACCAACCAGGGCTTCCTTTTTTTTTTTTTTTTTTTAAGCATTTGCAGAGTAGCTAATCATAGTAGAGATATACCGCAGTTTATTTGATTTACCCATTTCCCTATGATTTCTGCTTGTTTCCAGTTAATTCTGTTTTTGTAATATATGTCCTTAGAGTTGCGCGTTTCATACTTGCAGGGCAATTTCCTAGTAGTGGAGGGCATTAAGCTGTGTCTTTTGGTAAATGTTGTTAGATTTCCCTTTAGAAAGCTTGCACTGCTTTACATGCCTGCCTGGGGTAAGTGAAAGCGCCTGTCTCCCAACACTTGTAGCAACACTGAGCAGTCTGACTTCGTTTTTTTTTTTTTTTTTTTAATTTGTATCAAATGAAATCAGTTGATTCTCTCCATTGTATAAAGGCTTCTTTTTTACTGTGCAGAGTGTTTAACTCTTGAAGGTTTGTGCTGTGCAGTTTACTTTGATCCTGGTTCTAAAGGGTGTTAAAACTTTAGTTTTCTAAATAATAGGAGAAAAATCATTATTAATTTTATGAGGTGTAGTAATGAATGACAGTTAAGGGAAAAAAATACACACTGAAGAATTTATGGATTTGCTTTAAAATATTCTTGCTCCCAGAAGTGTACGGAGGGCAGGCAGATGAAACGGACTGCCAAATACTGACAGTAACTGACGTGAGGCCATGTGCGAGGGCTTACTATACCTCTCTATGTATTTTTTTATGTTGGAAATTTTTTAAAAATATAAAGTCAGCCCTGGCTGGTGTAGCTCAGTGGATTGAGCGCGGGCCTGCGAACCAGAGGATCGCGGTTCGATTCCCAGTCAGGGCACATGCCTGGGTTGCAGGCCAGTTCCCAGCAGGGGACACACGAGAGGCAACCGTACATTGATATTTCTCTCCCTCTCCCTCTCCCCTACCCCTCTAAAGACAAATAAAAAAAAAAAATAATAAATAAATAAATAAAAATATAAAGTCAGATAAATAGGAATACTTCCCATTTTACCTCTGGTTACAAAAGTTTTAATTAGTGAGTCAGACTTAATTTTTGATAGAAAGTTTTAAAGACTTTAAAATTGTATGTACAATCGAGATATATTCAAGGTAGTATATGAATTATAAACTCCTTGGAGACAAAGTTATTTCTGTTTTATTCTCCGCACTGTCTTGCAAGTACTTTTTTATGTATATGCTTTTTCCTTTATATGTTTTTCCCCCCTTAAGGAGTTATGGCTTTTGAGACTCAAATTCTGGTACATTAAGACACCAGACTTGGCCCTGGCTGGTGTGGTCATACTGTAGACTGAAAGGCCATGGGTTCAATTCCCAGTCAGGGCACATGCCTGGATTGTAGGTTCAGTCCCCAGTTGGGGCGCATATGAACAGTAACCAGTTAATGTTCTTCTCCCCCTCTCTGTCCCTTCCCCTCCCTCTAAGATCAATAAGCATGTCCTTGGGTGAGGGCTGTAAAAAACAAACAAATAAATAAATAAATAAATAAATAAACAGAACTGTTTATTTGTATAATTCATTGATGAAGAGTTGTCTCTGTTTGGTCTGAAAAGTTAGAGAAAAATGCATAAGAAGGAAGTATTTTTTAAAAAGTAATTTTAGAATTTACATGTCCTAGTGATCAGATACTTAATTCTAGATCTCCTGGAATTTTTTTCAGCTTATTGATATCTTCCTTTGCATTCCAGTCTTTTCCCTCTTCCCAAGCTATGTTCGATTTGGTTTTTATTGAGGAATTGCCATTGGTAGTATTTTCTGCAGAGTGAGCTTTTTGCTCATGGACATACGCCTAATCCTGATACTATTTATCTGTAATGATTAATTCATTAAAAAAGAAAAATCAAGGGCCTTCTGTGTGTTGGATAATGGTTAGAACAATGGGGATGTAGCAACAGACAAAGCTCCTGGCGTCCTGGAGCTTTCCTGCTAGTAGATATGAATGAAAGCAATCTTCCCCTTAACCTTTACAGAGACGCTTTCCTTTTTCATATTCCTGCTTCTCGTACTTTTTATAAAAAGGTGAAATAATTTATCCTGCTAATTTAAGGTAATCTGGAGAGTTTGAAGTGAGCTGTTAACTTTGTTTTTCAATGTTTACAGATGGTTCCAATCCCTACACGTTGAAGCTTTGCTTTTCTACGTCGTCCCATTTATAAGAAGAGAGGAGCATGTTAGAATTTATGTTCACCTTTATTACAGTTTCAAAGCTATACTTCATTTAAAAAATCTAAAATGGTTGATCTAATGTTGCCTTGCTACTTTGACTTAAGATCCTGTTCTGTAATAAACAAATATTTTGCCTTGAGTAAATTTGTTGTAAACTTACATATTGAATTGTTTTCATTTTAAAATAGAATGTCATAATGTAGACTATCTACAGCTTCCTTGTAGATCACTCCAATACATGATTTCTAATCTTATTATTTTTCTTCCACACTGAAAATATATTTGCATTCTTGATGCTATTATCTGCAAGTATTTTTCCATTGTGTGTGAGATTAATGCAGGTGAAAGTATTGCATTTTAATATTATAGAATTCCTATTATATGTTTAGATGTTTAAGTATGTTGCAGTTATTCATAATAAACATAACTTGTATTTATTAAGTATTTTAATCAAGTTTGAGAATAACATTACACTAAAAATAAATTTTAAGTACTACAGATTTAGCTGATTTTATATTTCTGAAAGACTACCAGACATATGGATACACTTGTACAGTATGCACTCAAACTTATTTAAATTGGTGTATTTTTTTTAAGTCATTGTCCATTTGTATTGACGTGCCTCTGTTTCTAGTTCCAGTTTGGAGATTTTATAAAGTTGCAACAATGACTTAATGTCTTCACCTTTATTGGTTGCATGTGACTTGATCTTAAAAACATGTCTAGTATTGGCATTGAGATTTTCATAGACATGATGATTAACAGTTTTTCTTCTAGATAATCTGAGATCCTTGGATGGACTTTAGGGAGTCTGTGAACCCCCTAAAATTCTATGTAGAGTTTTGGGTACTTGCATTTTTATTTTTTACTCTTGAGTCCATCAGTAATATATGTATTTTTCTATATGGTGCAAGGTATAAGGATCTAATTTTATTTTTATTCCAAACAGATAGCTATTTGTTTCAACACCATTTATTAAACATTCTTTCTCCCAGTGGATCTGGTTTTCTTTTTTTTAACCTTTATTTGGAAAGTAATATATCTCATGTATAGGCAAGGAAGACATAAGGATGAAATATAGGGGATTAAGAGACTCTAGCACACTTATTGTCAAGTTCAGAGCTTTTTTATAATAGAAAACTGATAGTGATTTTATTTGCATCTATAAAAGGAGAATGTGTTTACAATAGTAGTTTTGTGAACTTGAGACTTTAAAAAAAATTGCATATAGAAGTTCCATTTAGATCTTTTCTTAAAAAGCTTTATAATTAAATTTTAACATTAGAAAGGCAGTTTGCCTTAATCATTTTAGAAATGGCATGGGTTTTAAAAAATGTAGCTATTGAATAGAAAGTTGAGATAGAACCTAAACGTGGTAACGTTTATTTCCTCTTAAATTCTGACAGCAGTGGACCAGTGTCCTTCGAGCAGGTTTACATTCAGCCCAGACCAGCGAGTTCGAACCTTCACCTCATAGCACACACACACTAATTACTGAAATTCTGTGGCATGCCAAAAATGCATATTTTTTGCTGATCTGACAAAAAATAGGTATAATTTTGATTCATTATGTCAGCAGCTATTGTTGTGTTTGCTCTTGTCATTTTTTTTAATTTGACAATCTAAGGGAAAAGAGGTCAGTGCCCCTGACTGAATGAATAGTCAGGTGTTGGGTGGTTTAAAAACGCCCGCGGCACACTGGTTGTAGATCGCTGCTCTCGAAGCACTTCGGACCCTTCTGAGGAGCCCAGGAAGCCACGCCAAGGCTCACTCGGCTGTGAGCTGTTCAGTGTATGATACTGGGCGGTGTATGTTCCTCGCTCATTACCAATGTAACGCAACGAAGCTTTTTTTCCTCCGCTGTACTTTTCTTATGATAGTCTAAATACATTGGTTGCAAAATAGAAATCTTAATTTTAAAAGGCACTTGTGAGTATATGTAAAGTCAGCTCTTTTCCTTCCCCTCCTCTGAAAGCTAATATGGATGTCAGCGTTACAGAGTATTTTGTGCCTAAAATTTTAGGTAACAGCCTATAGTGACACGGCTTATTTAATTTAGATTTGCTTTAAGTGGTATTGACTTTTAAACATGAACTCTGTCTTAATGTTCTGTCCTCCCCACCTAATGACAAGTCAGTTCCTCAGGCGCGAACTAGCTGGTCAGCTGGGCCTTGGTGATCTGCGCACCGGGCGCTGGCGCTGCAGTGTTGCTGCCAGTCATTTCTCTGCCCGTTCACTGGGGCACGGCTGCTGTCAATGCAGTTTGCTTTGGCAGTATTCCGTCTTAGCCTTAACAACAACGGTTTTTCCTGTGCTGTCTTTCTGCTTTTAGAACAATGAAAGAACAGATTTTATAGATGTAAAGAAGGAACAGCTTTGCGTGTATTTTTTTAATATTGAAATTCCATTCCAATTAAAAAATTGAAAATCTAAATCCAATTATTTGATAATAAATTTGCAAGACTGAGTCATGGAATGTAAGCTGCCTGCTTTTAAAGATTGTATTCATTTTTTTTTTTTTTTTTTTTTTTTTTTTTTAAGAGAGAGCGGAAGGAGAAAGAGAAGGAGAGAAACATTGATTGGTTTGCCCACAACCCAGGCACATGCTCCAACTGGGAACTGAGCCAGCGTCCTTTCAGTTCTCAGGCCAACACTCATTTCACTGAGCCACACCAGCCAGGGTGTAAGCTGCCTTTTAAAGGTTATTGTTTTTTCCCCCCTGAAACTTAGCATTTCCACAAAATGGATTCAAGTGTTAATTAAAACATGATGTATTTTAGTTCAGCCAATCACCTTCCTAGCCATCCCAATTTTAACATGAATTTGAACAGATACAGTGGACTTCGCTTTACTAGTGAAAGCTTCTTCACCAGGAAGCTCTTTATCTGAGGGAGTGCTTGAAATTCTCTTAGTTTTAATTTGTGAATGAGGAAATTAGACATGGTGGGTGTGGTTGCCCCTCCACCCTCCCCCATTTTGTACAGTAATCAAGGTTCGAGTGAACCTGATTCACTCAGTGTCCTACCGCCCCCTTCGGGGTTGTTTTGTAGGGGTGATGATCTCACAGTTTGGAGGATACCACAAGTGTCTGACGGGCAGGGACCAGGCAGACTTGTCCTGTCCTACACGGCTTTCCAGTATCCCACCAGTTATTGTCGTATCCTAGAACGTAACTCTGTTTTGTGTATATAAACCCAAGTATTCTTGTGCATAGTGCACTAGATTTTCTAGGAATGCAGCTACCTTGTAAACCAAGTAAAGATGATTATTTTGTTTAGAATTTTTCCAAGAGTTGTTCACCATTTTGGAAAATTTCATCACCAGAGTGCATTTGAGTAGGCATTACAATATATCAGGGTCAGTTTTTGTTTGTAGCACTCTCATTCATTTATTTATGTGCAGTAGTGTAGCCATTACTGAGCATGTATGCATCGTTATATGCATTTTATTGTAAGTTTTATTTCTCCTTTATGTTAATTTAGGTGGTTTTTTTTTTCTTTCCAAATTCTGTGTGTGTGTAAGCAGGTTGGCATTACACCTATCTAGGGATTTCATTTCAGCAAAACGAAAAGGTATCAGGTTATCTGGGTTGGGAATCATCTCTCTAAACAAGGCGATTTGGTTCTGGGATGAACAGGTAAACGTAGGTCGACCCAAAGACTGAAGTGTGCGACTTGTTGAGGAAGGGGAGAGGAGATGCTCTCCCCAAAGGGGTTATTGGTCTCTCGTGTGAGGTAGGCCTATGGCTGTTAGAGCTGTTGTTTGAGGGAAACTTAGCTGGCGGAGAAAAAAATGATACACAGAAAAGGGTGGGACTTCAGGCGCCCTAATTTAGACAGCATACGGCAACCACCGTGAGCACAGGCTGGTTTGACCATTTCACGTTCGGTGGACCTCTGTCTTCAGAGTTCCCTTTTCAGTCACAAATCATAACTATATTTTTAAAAAATCTACAGTTGCCTAAATCTTACCTTTAACCAACTGTCCAAATACACAAACAACAATCAAATGAAAGACCACTGCGGATTGTTTGACAAGGGACCCTCCCTATTTTTTAAACCTAAAATACTTATCTTTTTGCTGGTCTTAGGTCTGTGACCCATCTTATTTTCTCCTAAGTGCTACCATAAAGTTTAAATAGGTGAGGTGTTTCTGGGCCCTTTTCTATACTGACAATATTTCTTTGTAGATTTGTTAATGACATTTTTCAAGAGCAGAAAACATGTGTACTCACATTCTATTATGTAACTTACATCTTTTTATGTAGATCATATAGAGCTGTTGATTAAATTAAGTGGAAGCACTGAATTGGTGGCAGTTCCTAATCTGGAACGCACATACCTCCTTTGTATGACAGTTGAGCGCACAAAGCTAAAACCGCTAGACAACCTTCGCAGGTTTGCTTTGAGTTGATTTGATGATTTGGTTATTTCTGCTTTTGTTTTGTTCTCCCCAGAAATAAATACCAAGAGAAATCAAGAACCATATTACCCCTTTCTGGGCAGTAGTTAGGGTTTACTGAGAGCCTGGAAAATAAAGCGGTAAATGGCCTGAAAGATTATGATGGTTACTATAATTTTAGAGTAGCTTATTAGATAACTGAATACTGGTGGGATTGTTTGGGGGCTTGAAACTTGATTACAGTTTATGATTGTGAAACTGAAGTTGTTAAGATGATTTGGGGATGGATTTTATTTGAAATACCTTTTCCTTAGGACAGTAGGGGGAGATAAAGACATGGTTGGTAGTGCCTGTGTTGCTCAGATATCTTTAGCAGTGATTCTCAACAGTTAGAAAACAGGATTTTGGGGGGTAGGGTGGGGATGATTCCATCAGTAGAAACTAGAATCACTAGTTTTTAGGAGCTTTTAGAAAATACTGATATCCTAGACTGCAGGCAGATACTGACTTAATTGGACTGTGTATGTGTTTCTAATGTCAAAATTTTATTAATTTGCACTTAAAGTTTATCTTAGTGATTTTATGATGTCACAAAGCATAATGTAAAGTAGATAAAATTGTTTTTGTTTGAGTTAGAGGTGCAAAAGAAAAATGACGGTTTGAACCAAAAGGTCTTCATTTCTACAAAAACCATTTCAGAAATGTCGTTTGGAATCATTTGGCTTCTTGGATGTTTAACTTATTTTTCAGTATCTACCCAGTGCACGAAATGGGCCAGACGTGAAACGTTCAGGAAGACAGTTAGCTTTAATAAGTCAGTAGTTTAATTCGAACTTGGGAAGGAAACAACAGAAGAATGGCAAAGGCGTCTTTCTAGGTAGGAGGCAAAGCCTTGTCTCTTAATAGGAACTGAAAATTGGTTAGTGAATCTCTAATCTTCCAGTAGGGTAACCTGAGTCCACTGTGGCTTCTGTGAATTCTGTAAAGCGGGAGGGAAGCGCGGTCGAGGAGCGATGAGCACTACGGGGAGGGAAAGCAGGTGTAGTGATGCTGTTGCACGAAGTGGCGACAAGAGACCCTGATGCTGTGATGTGCTCAAGTCAAACACGGCGAACCAATGGGGACGTTATGACCTGAAGTTAAATTCCGCTTGGAATCAAGGTGTTAATACCTGAAAGTTCTCAAACAAAAAGACTTTTGCTTTATTGAGTTAATTGGTCCTTCTTAGTGACTGGAAGTAGTAGCTGTATTAGCCTATTAACTGTTCTGGTGAATGGCTGCACAGAAAGTAAAATAGAGATTGCTGGGGATTGGGGATCGGGAGAATGGGTGCACGACTTCCTTTGAGTGGTAAAAATGCTCTAGAACTAGATGGTAGTGGTGAACAAAGGAGAAGACCAGGCTACCTACCAATTTCTTGCATCATGAATGATCATATGAGAATTCTGAAAGCTGGTATATAGGCCAGAGAGGTAATCTGGATTAGAGGAAGAACTTTTTACCCCAGTGTATGGGAAACTAGTGGAGAAGCAACTGGTTCAATTCCATGGAATTCCCAAATGACACCAGCCACCTCCGCTTGCTCAGATTCTGGGTAAGGTGGGTGATGGCTCCAGGATACGGGTTGTGTTGCTATGATGAGAGAGGAATGATAATGTTGGCACATCTCGGTATTGGCTTTGGGTATCTTGAAAGTTGCCTGTTTTCAAGAGCAGCTTTTCTGAGCTTGAAGAGAGATTTGAGGTACACCAGATCCTAACTCCAAAACCCGGAAAAAAGAAACACAGTAGTTAGAACTTAGATTCTCCCCAACCCCAAAGTTATGTCACTTTGAGAAAAATCTAGACCTTTCCTGGCTGGTGTGGCTCAGTGGATTGAGTGTGAACCTGTGAACCAAAAGCTTGCCAGTTCGATTCCCGTCTGAGCACATGCCTGGGTTGCAGACCAGGTCCCCAGTAGGGGGCGCGTGAGAGGCAACCACACATGGATGTTTCCCTTGCTTTCTCCTTCCCTTCCTCTCTCTCTAAAAGTAAATAAATCTTAAAAATAAAAACTTGGCAAAAAGATTAGACATTTCACCAAAGAAGTTTTATGAAAGATCGATAAGTACATGCAAAGATGCTTAACATTGTTAGTCATTAGGAGAATGGAAATTACCACTCCATACCTATTAGAATGGCTAAAACTAAGAAGACTGGCCATACTAAAAACTGGTGAGGATGTGGACATATTAGGGCTCTTAGATACTTGTAAAATGGTACAAAACACTGCAAAAACAACTTGAGTATCCTAAATGACAAGCCACACACACCTGCTGTCCGATCCAGCCATTCACTCCTGCACTTGTTTGTACACACATGCTCACGGCAGCTTTATTTGTAATGTCCCAATTTGGAAACCACCAAGTATCCATCAGCAAGTAATTGAATAAACACATGGTGGCGTCTGCATACCTAGTGTCACTTCTGCCACACCACAAGTCTCCCCAGCTTCCAGGGAAGGGGGCGCAGACCCCCGTCTCACTGGCAGGAGCGTCAGAGTCAGTGTAGGAAAAGCATGTGAGATGAGAGATCTTTGATGAACATGCCACAGTGTGTGTTTTTTTTTAAACTTAAGGTTTTGTTTACTTTTTAGAGGAAGGGAGGGAGGAAGAGGGAGAGAAACATTCATATGCAAGAGATGCACCAATTGGTTGCCTTTTGCACGCCCCCAACTAGGGACCTGGCCCCCAACTCAGGCATGTGTCCTGACTGGGAATGGAACCAGCAAACTTTTGGTTCGCAGTCTGGCACTCAGTCCACTGAGCCACACCAGCCAGGGCAGGAATTACCCTTTTTAAAGCCCTACACCACATGTCAGAGTCGAAACAAAAAGAATCATTGTCCCACAGCTTGGTACAGTGCCTCTATTCGTTGAGAACTCATTAACTAGAACAGCTCTGCCTCTGCTTAATGAAAGCTCTTTTCTAAGAGGCAGCAGAATGCATTCTCTCATGAACTAAGTGCTTTTTCAGAACTGCCTGACTCGAATGCAGGGCAGGATCGGGGGTCCACATTGGGGGTCAGATGTGGACACTGGTCAGCTTAGGTCAACTCTTACCATGGCTACTGTGTGCAGTGGGATATTTCTGGGTGCCAGTCGTGTCTGTGCAGCGTGGCCACACTTTTCAGCATTGTTCAGCTCTACAACCACTAGACATTTTTTTAGAAAGTGCTTACTCCCTTAACGGAGATACTGCAAAAGAACTCCAGGAACTGGACCCAAGTGGCCATTGAACTGGCTCTTTAATTTGAAAATGGTAGAGGAAAAGAAACATTCAACTTGCCTTTCCAGTAGGAACTGTTTTTCTTTTAATGCTGAAAAAACAGCCCTAGATGATGAGGAAAAACTTTTTTTACCAAACAAGTATCTGTAAATAATGTAGTAGGATCAATAGAATTAGCAAATCAACAGTCTGCAGCAGCCTTAAATCAGGCAACACTGATCAATGGCCTTATGAGCATCAGGTGTTTGATTGATGGGAAACTTCATACAGAGCCCAAGAGATACGTATAGATTACTCCCTCGTTGCAAGGGAAAACATGTAAGTGTCCCATCATGGGATCAGAAGTCATTACCCTCATCAAGTGGTTGATCTTAGTGTCACGAATGGCAGGTCAATGAGAGCTTGTGCTGATTCCTGCTGGGATACAGAGGTGAGGTCAACGGTGCCACCTGCGGCGTGCAGCCGAACCGGACTTACCTTAGTAAGTCCAAGTGTTACAAAGAGAAACTTGTTAGTTTAGAAGAAAAAAGCTATTGTAATGCAATGTGTGGAATGGTTAAACCAGATGTACAGGAAATCTGGATATGGACCAGTGTTGGGAAAGATTTATTTCCATGGAAAAGTAGAAATCACTAAATAAAAGATCCAGGTTATAAAATAGCACATACAGCATGGCCTGGTTTGGGTACAAAAATACAGAAATATATACGTGCAAGTTGTCTAAAATGGAACGCTTACGGCAATAAAGGGCAGGGGGGCTCTGTTGCTACTTATGCCAGGACAACAGGCATAAACCGGGTCTTCCTGATGACGCAGGGCGGTGGTCATCCTACAAGCAGCAGAATTGCCTGGGGGTGCTGGGTGTGTGGAACATGCAAAAGGAGGGTTCCCAGGCCCCAACCCAGAGATTCTGACTCAGCGGGTCCAGGAGGCGCCCCAGGACTGGCCTTCGTTGTAAGTGACCCTGTGATTCTGATGCTGGGACTGGTGGGGGAGTGGAGCTTGGCCAGACGCAGTTTCTGTTGACATCACCACTAAGCAGGGGTTGGCTACTCTGTGGAAATGTTGGACTGAATTTTGCCGTTTGTTTTTCTCGAGGTGGTGGGTCAGCTCGTCCCCCTGTTGTCTTGTCTGTAAAGGAGACGGGAAGGCGCAGTGGTGAGCGCAGCCCCGTAGACCTGGTCCGAGCACTGGCTTTCCAGCTTAGTAGCTGCAGGACACTGGGTGTGTCTCTTAACATTTCTACGTGTTTTCTTGCGGGTCAGATAAGAATGCTGATAGAGTCGTTGTGGTGATTACATGAGAAAACACTTAAAACATACATAAGTCTCAGTGAAGAGCAGTTAGGACTGTTCCCAGGACCACTGTCACTGTCACTGTCACTGAAGAGGCAGCAAATGCCTGTGCTAGTCCCTGGGAGCGCCAGGCTGAGTCACCTGCTGTGCAGACACAGGGTGTCTCCTGGAAAGCACAGTGAACACCTCTTCCCTGAGCCTCACAGAGGACTCAGAAACACCTGGCGGACAGCTTGCCCTGCACAGCTGCTCTCTCAACCCCATTAGAGGTCAGCGCCACAGCTGCCGGAGCCTTTGAGCTTCGGAGAACTTCACAGTCCGCTGCTTGGGGATTTTGCTCTGAAATCTTGGGTCTGGTGACTGCAACGGAAAGCTGGTGAGGACAGGGACTAGAAGGCGATTCTGCAGTCTTTTGCACTCAACTTGACCTTTTCGGCTACCTTTTATTTATCCAACTTAAGTCTAAGGAGGGAAGACATGGCAACACAGTTATTACTGCCCAATAAGGCAAGATGACTTCTGAAAGGTTCCTGCTGTCTTCTTGGCAGGTGGGGACATCCGTGCTCTGCACAGGCTGTGTGCCGTTACTGTCCTTCCTGGGTCCTTTCTCCTCAGTTCTGAGACGGGAAACCAAACATCCGTAGGAAACAACGGCTAGTTCTGTCCCTGTTCGTGCTCATTTGTGCTGGGGGTGTGCTCAGTTTTTATTTATTTATCTTTTGCTTTGTTTTCTTTGCCTTTCGTACTTCCATTCTGTAACATTATCACCTACATTGTTTTGGAGAGATGCATCATTTGACACATGGTCTAATGAAATATTTGGAGTAGGGACTGTCCCCCAAACCCTGGGGCCCCAGTTACTGTGTGTGCTACCTCCCAGAGGGGTCTGAGCAGCTCCGTCCAAATGCATGTGTGGGATTCAGGAGGTGGGCTGTGTGTGTTCTACTTCACTCTAAATGAGGCCGAGGGGAAATTTTACTGTGAAATTAACAGAAACTAAGCTTCAGTAACCCTCTCTTGCCCGGACTTGGTCTTTTCTAAGGCACTGGGAGGAGAACTAGTGATGTGTTCATACATTTTTATATAAATAGCAAAGATACTTCAGGCCCCTTACACTGGATTGACTCCTGACAAGGTGTTCCTCTCTGACCGCGGTTGGTGGATATCACCTTCACAAAACCAAATAGCAAGCAGCCTCACCTCCAGGCCAGGGCACACGGGGATGCCAAGGATCGGTTGGGACTGAAAGGAAAGAGGAGCATTCACCACCCATTGAGCTGCTGGATGCAGAGAAAACAGCAAGCTGGAGCCAGAGAAGACTCCCTGGGGAAAACAAGCCACAGACGTGGGGTCTGGTGGAAAGGGTTTCTTGTTCAGAGGGGTGAGCAGTGAGTGAGTGGCACTTGATCAGTTACTTGATCAGTTACCTGTGTTAAAGTCTTTGAGAAAAATTAATGATCTACTTTTAAATGCTCCGCAAGTAAAAATACCACTGCTAGTGTGCTGAGCCCCGACCACCCCCATGTGCCCGGAGGGGCCGTGTCCTACCGTGGGGAGAGCCCTGGCATGGTCCTCACCCCAGCTGCTCTGCGAAGTAGCCATGTGACTTTGGCCAAGTTCTAAGCAACCGGAACAGTCCCAGCTAATGGCCCTACAAATGCCTCGACTCTGCTGCTCTCTGTAGAAATTTCTAAACTCTTCTTCACTATTTGGATAACTCCCTTGGTATTAACAACAGAAGAGAAGAGGAAGGAGGGAGGAGGAGAAAGGGGTGAGGAAAAGGAGGGAGAAAGAGGGGATGGAGGAGGAGGAGTTCTGGTTAACAAGTGATTCCAAAGAATGGTGCCTGGGATGCCGGATGGGGAACGAAAGACCCACCAGCACCACCAACCCCTCACCCGGCCGCCTTCAGTCTCGGAAGTGTGAGGCTCTCCTCCCCTGTGCGCAATAGGGAACTTACTTTAAATAGAACGTTTAAATTCTGGGCAGCCTGAGAGTTAAACCTCCCTCTACTGCTCTTCAAACAAAGGCTCCAAAGGGCAAGAAGAAAACAAACACACAAAAGAAAACAAAGGTGTTGGATTAGGCGGCCCCACTCTGAAATGGGATTAGTTTCATGGTGCCCAGGGAGAATGCAGATGATCTCCGTAGTGATACAAGGGCACTTCCCTGGGGAAAGGGAGGGAGACTGACATATGGAGAAAAATCGGACCATATGGGATTAGGTAATTAAAAATGATCTTCTGCTCACTAGAGACGTGCCAAATACGAGCCTCTCTCCCCAAGAACTGTTAGCAAATGAGAAGAAGACATCATGAGCATTTCCAAAATTAAAAGAATATTCATGTCATGTCAAATGTGTGACGTGTGTAGGCAGTGATGTGCTGGGTTCTGGGAAGGAAATTTGTATTTGAGACACATTCGTTATTTAGAAGACTGCAACTTAAAACAAGCCTAGCCTAGATGAAACAATTGTAAACAGAGCCGATAAGATTTAACTGCAGCCGGTGACTGACGACGGGCAGGTTTGCTGAATCACGGCGCGACCCGTCTGTGGCGTCATCAGATAGCACGAACCACATTCATGGGTAACAAGTTGGGAAGGTGTAGCAGACGTTCGGTAAGTGAAAATAGTAAGCGAGTAGTAGAATAATATGAAGAGCATGATCGTGTTTTTGTAAAAAGAAAAATGAAACCACCTAGGTAATCTTAGTAAGGACCGTAAAAAGTATGCAGCGGTGCGCACTAACACACCAATACTGGTTCCTTTGAGAGGGTGGGGTTGGACAGAGGAGAAGAGAGGATTTTTAAAAATCTTTCTGTGATGCAGTTTGTATAAATTGGTACAATGAGTGTGTATTAAGGGCTTCTGTAAAAGAAAAAAATCTAATTTTTGTTTCCTTAGGCCTCACCAGCCCATAGATGCATGTTGGATCTTATAACGGTTGGATCTCTCTCTCGGCAGTACCCCCAGTTCCCCACTCAAACTTACCCAGTGATTTCGGAGCCAGCCCTGTTGGGTTTGGGGTGGGGCGTGCGCATCACCGAGGCAGGTGCCCTCCCTGGGGGCTAAGAGGGCACATGCTCCGGTCAGATTCCCCACGCCCTCCAGTCGTAGCTCTTCTTTACAAAGTCTGACCGGAAACCAGGGTCTTAACCTCTGTGGGCTGCAGAGCCTCATCTATGGACTGCAGAGAATATCACTTACCTCACAGGCTTGATTAGCGCGTGTCAGTCACCCAACACTCCCGGTAGGTAGGATCGTGTGTGCTCCCCAAATGTGCTCTCCCTTCCCGGTAGGCAATCCACCGCCACGGTAGAATCCCGAAGGAGCAGCAGCCCAAGGGGAGTGGGCATTTTGGGAAGATAGACCAGATGGGGGTGTGCATGACGACCGAAGTGGGAGGGCGCAGGCAGCCCTGGGAGACGCTGGGACACACCAGCAGCTCGTGGGGCTCTCACCGACTGCTGTGGAGATGGCCTCTCGTTCTCACCAGCAGCACAGTTGTCCCAGCTGCACGTGGGCAAAGAATGAGTGACGGAGGATGCCACACAGTGCGTCCTCTACAGCAGCCTTCATGGGCTAGGGTAGAAGGAAGAAATGCTAACATTAGGGACGCCAGACTCTGAGCTGGTGGCGACAGCGAGAGAAGCAGCCCCTCAGGGCGCAGCAGTCAGCAAAGGGAGGCCCATTTCTAACAAGTGCATGGGCCACAACCTCTTCTGCTGTGGATCCTTGCAGGGCTTGTGGGGTGTAGACGACACGGGACTGGCCATGGGTTGATAATTATTGAAACTCACATGATGAGGCTACGGGGGCTCATTATATATATTTTCTCTACTGTTGTAAACATTTGAAATTTTCCCTATAAAAGTTAACGACAACAACAAGCCCCAAATGTGTCTTTCCCTTGTTTGAATGAAAAGATATGTTTAAAAATTAATAATTCATAGAAATTGAATACTGAAATATAAAATGTGGCTAACTTTATTGGTGCTCACTATGTGCTAGGCATATGCATAGCATTACATATATAATTTTATATATGTCATGTACCTACATAATCATATACTACATACAATTATATGATGTATAGGAATACAGGTATACTTTTTATTTGTATGTAATTTAATGTGTACATATACTAAATACACAGACACATAGTGCATCAGTTCAGTTTCTGTCAACACCCCCATGAGGCCAGTTCTACCAGTTCATCTGCGTTTGACGTGATAAGGAGGTTAAACAGCGTGCACGCGTCATCAGCAGGATTCTAAGGCTCCAGAATCCACGCTCCTTCGTAAACAGCCCCTTCTGTTGCTGCGTGCATCCGTGCTGTTCTGTACTGTTGCGTTATCGCTAACAACTCCTCTTATAGTTTTTTTAATTTTTACATTGATCCGAGAGTAGTGGGTGGGGTGGGAACATTTTTAAACAAGACTGTGCAGCAGTTCTGCTGAGGCTGCCCACTTCCGTTGGCCCCAGGCTGGCCGTTGGTAAGACTGAGCCCGGAGGCGGCTGGACTCCGGAGGGCAGTTGCGTGTGTCCTCCGCCCCACTGAACGCGCTCCACTCGCTCGCCCTGGAGTCCGGAGCTAGCAGCCGCAGGCGCCACCTAGCGGTCACAAGCCCGGTAGGTTGCACCTCAACGGCGCTCCAGAGGCCCAGTCCGTGCCTCCCTCCCCCGGGACAAAGCAGAGCGGTATCCGAGTCCTCGCAGTTACAAGCCCAGGGCAGGCGGAGGGGCTTGCCAATGAGGAGACTGTTGGTGGCGGGGCTGGAAGATGGTGACTTCTATGTAAAAATGCAGAACCTAAGGAGGGCACCGGAGGGCTTGCCTCAGATAGTGAATTGGGCTTGGCCTGGGAAATCTGGGGACAAATGAGCCCTGTTGGTTCCCTCCCAGGAGACAAACGCTTAGGCCATTAGGCAAGACCAGAGGCATGTGCTTCCGAGGGATAGAGATTCTAATGAGGAGAGTGGAAGAGGCCAAAAGAATGACTGCCCAAGTCTGTTCCAGACCCTAGCTTCTTCCTCTACTTGGGTGGATTAAGGCAGCCTCGAACCCGCCCCCCCGCCCCCATGGCTATAGTGTGCCACACCTCTGGTCAAACCATCTCTCTAAAGATGCGAGAGCCATTAGCGGACAGTGAGTTTCAAGGACACCCTGAGTGATGGCCTGGAAACCAAGAAACAGCTGGAGTCACTAAAGATGTTTGGTTTGGAATAAAGAAGACACGCAAGGCCGCGCCTCTCTTTAAATACTTCGAATGTTTGTGGAAGAGAAGATACTTATTCTGTGTAGGGTTAGAGGGAAAAATTGGGACCAAAGACTAAGTTACTAGGAAGCTAATTTTGCCTCAATATTAAAACTAGTCCCCCCACCAGTATCCCAGAGGTATTCAGAAGGGTGTCGCTGACCACATGGCACATGGCAGTGTCCTGGGAAGAAACATTCTGGCTGGGAGGCTGTCCTTCTTGCAGGCTTTCTGGAAAAGCCCTGTTTTCCATATTCTGACTGCGATGGTGACTATAAACAATCATATGTCCCAGAAATTTCATTACACCCACATTCATTCCACACCCCCAAGAAGGCCTCTTGCTTTTGGAAACAGAAGAAGGGTGTTCTGTCTAACATATCCTGACCTGTGGTTTGTAAAATGTGGGCAAAGTGCTAAAGCTAACTCTAAAGGTTTTTAGAAAATCACTTATCAGATGAGATTAAGTAATCACTTTATAGTCCCCAGTGACACAGTGGCAGGATGGCAGCTAGAACCAAGGATCTGACTTAGTTATTTGTCTTGAGACTTTATTTTGTAAAGTCTCATTGAGACTTTTACAAATTCTGGCTCAAAAGGGGCTGGCTTCCTGTGAGGAAAAACAGGAATTGTCTTGGTTTGGAACAAGCCTCCCTTGTTTAGCTCCGCCTGCTCCATTCTGCAGGTCTGCCTCTCAGCCTCCCCTCCCTTGAACAGCTCCAGGGTGGGGGCCTTTATCTCGTCTGTTAGTTTGGACACCCCTGGTACTGTAGGAGGTGAGATAGAGTTCACTTCTGGGCTGAGCTGGTGTTTTTCTGGAGATGAGCTCTCATCTGTGTGTATCCTAACCCTTGGTAGGGACAAGCCCTGGTGTCACAGAATGTCCCCATGCTAATTGTGTATTTGGAGAGCCTGCCTTAGGGGCCATAAGTCCTTGAGGGCAAGGTGCGGAATCATTACTCTGAATCTTCAGGCAGCTAATAAGGCTTTACACCCTGGGGGCATTTGCTAGGTATTTGCTTTTTGCTTCTCTTCTGCTCCCAGGGAAATCTCAAGATTCCATCATCCAGGGAGCCTGGTCCACCTTGTCTTCCTTCTCCAAGCTCAGCTTCGGAAGATAAGGCTTCAGAGGGGGAGTGTGTCTGCGCCTCACAACTCTGTTTTCAGCTTACCATGTGTAGCTGAGTACCTGGACTCCGCGGTGACAGGTCCCATAGGAACAGACAGAGCGAGCAGGGAGGTAGAACAGAGAAAGGCAGGACCCAGAACACCAGGACCTGGTGACACCAATGTTTACTTTGAGCTGGCAGTGTTACTTGTCATGTGTCCTGTGCATGACCTCTCTCTCCTGGAAACATAACTGCTGGCTGCTTCCTTGTGCACTTATTTCCCCCAGGTCTCGAGAGGTGGAGAAATGCTGAATTTAGCATGTAAAGATATGCATCCTTGTCACTACTCCTTATCGTCCTGTGTCACTTGCCACTTTATGGTGTACACTCGTGCACATTACTGCCCTCATTTGATTTTTATGTCAGGAATAGTGATCACTTTTTTTCCTGGTGAATCGGAGGTTCAGAGACTAACTTGTGCAAGTCACACAGCAAGTGAGTGGTAGAGCTGTTCCCGCTCTATTTCCTTGCATCACTCTCCTGATGCTAAGATCGGGCTGCGCGGTGATGGGAATTCAGGGCAGGCTGCAGACACCCGGTGCATTTTGGGCAGTATCCTCAGGTTAGAATGAGCAGTGTGCTGTGATTGGGCCCTGGAGAAACAGCGGGTGCTTCTGCACAAAGCCCACAGAAAAATGTGATTGGCTGCAGAAGACATTTTGCTAATTTTACGTCTTGAGACAAAGCAAAGTGTGAGCCATAAATACGCCCTGTTTCAGGGCTGACAGCCATTCCACACAGTTCCTGGCCGGCACAAGCGCGCTTCAGGGCTCTCGGTCTGTGCTAGCCCAAACACTGGCCCTGAGGCCGGCCATGTAGCTATCTCCATCCCTGCTCAGA
Organism: Glossophaga mutica; assembly: GCA_039655065.1. Lineage (NCBI taxonomy): Eukaryota > Metazoa > Chordata > Mammalia > Chiroptera > Phyllostomidae > Glossophaga > Glossophaga mutica. The sequence continues at coordinate 146,821,004 of CM077308.1, forward strand.
GCAGACTGAGCCAGATGCCACGGGAAAGAGAAGCCTGGGCATGGTTGTGCGCATTCCCGCCCCACTTCCCTACCCGCTTCACGCATGGCCGATGAACTAAAGGGTGCCAGCTGCAAGTCCTGCGCTCGTCCCTGGGCCTCCACCTCTGCTGGGCTCACCATCTAGAATGCTCTCTGCTCACCAGCCCCCCACCTGACCACTAGGCTTTTCTTGTTGGTGATTCATGTATCGTCTTTGGAGAAATGTCTATGCAAGTTCTTTGCCCATTTTTAAACTGGGTTATTAGCGGGGAGGGGGTTGTCATCATCGATATGTGGATGTGCCTTGAATGTTCTGTATATTAACCCCTTATTCGGTTTATGATTTGGAAATATTCTCTCCCGTTCTGTCAGTTGCCTTTTCATCCTGTTAACTGTGTCCTTTGATGAGGCATCTCTTTTATCAGTCTGACGTTTTGGGGCTACAGGAGTATATTTCAGGGGATTTTAGTAAATGTGGAGAGAAGCAAGGGGCATGCGCTGAGGGTGATTAGGCACGCAGACTTTTACTGAGGCAGGATTTAAGTTTTGATGGGCAGGGAGGGAAGTTGCTGTGTGCCTGTGGTGCCCTTTCCCCTCCCGCCCTTTTCTGCCACCTCTTCTTTCTGCCCAGGTTCTCTGTCCACCGGGTGACCCAGTTCAGTTCAGGTTAACAAGTGGTTATAAAACTCCTACTGGGTGTCAGTAACTGTGCCAGGGGTAATAAAGGAAAGCAAGGCGAAGCCCTACCCTCAGCATGTGTGACAAGATGGAAATTTCAGTATAATGTGATGACTGTACCCTGGTGTGGTGGTTACCCACTATAGGCAAAAAGGCAAAGAAGGGCATCTAACCTGGACCAAGGGGTGATGGTAGGCTTCCTGGAGGAGGTAGTCCTAAAGTCATTTGGCTTCTGGCCTGGTTTGCCCTCCAGGCAGCCCTGAGCCCCTCCATTCCTCAGACACGAGTGGCCACCGTCTGCTGTCAGCCAGGAGAGGGAGCATTACTGCAGGTGGGTGGAGGGGGGGATGTTACAATCATAGTTCCCCACTAACACGTTCCCTATTTAAAGGTGCAAAATTAAAACAAATAATAATAAAGGTGCAAGATGATTCCCAGGCAATAATTGAAGAATCTCAATAAACTTGATTTCCTTTGGAAAACATGGCTGATAAAGTTATTCTGAAAATTAAATGCTGAAATAAAAGGACTTGTATTTAATAACACGTTGCATTTCATATGCGCTGGTCACCGTTCCGAGCACTCTGTGTGTGTTTAGCTGAATTACTCCTCACATCAACCCCATGAAGCTGGTATTATCACCCCCACTTTTGTAGAGAGGGAAACGGAGGCATGGGGAGCAAAGTGACTGGCCCAAGACCGTAGAGGAGGAAGCGGCAGAGTTGGGATTTGAACCTGCAGCCTAGCCCTAGAGCCTGTCCTCACGGCCTTGAATGGTTTGGTTTTTACATGCTCAGAAAGTTTTTCCACTTCATTCAACTGGAACCCACAGAGCAGGTGTTATAAGGTCATTCCCTTTAAGAGTCCAATGTATCACTTGCAGCTTCTGAAAAATTCGCCATTGACTTGGGTGTTCGATGTAGGACTCAGTGTCCCAGAGCCCTAGGAATGTCTCCCTGGGGGTTTCAGAGTCACTGCTTAGTTCTGTTGTCCGGATGTCTGGGGACTTCACTTAAAAAACAACTAAAAAGAAAAAAATCGATAGACATAGGGGGACAAATATCTGAGAAAGGTGTTAAATACCATTATCACACTCTATAAAATTAATAATTCCTTAATACCATCTAATACTAGGGCTCAATTTTCTCTGATTATTTCAAAACTGGTTTTTTTTTCACAATTGCATTTGATTGTAGGTCCCTTAAGTCCTTTTCAATCTACCAAAGAATGTCTTACTTTCAATTTGCGGACATTCTATTTGTGACAAAACTAGCCATTTGTCCTGTGGAATAACTAGGAAGACTGAGAAGCAGGGTTTAAGATGCCTTTGTCACTTTCTCAGTCTTTAGGCTCTGTCCTGTTAGGATGTTCAGTCAAGATATAATGAAATAACCCTGGCTGGTGTGGCTTGTGTGCAAGCCTGTGAATCAAAGGGTCGCTGGTTCGATTCCCAGTCTAGGCACATGCCTGGGTTGTGGGCCAGGTCCCCAGTAGGGGGCATGTGAGAGACAACCACACATTGATGTTTCTCTGCCTCTCTAAAAACAAACAAACAAACAAACAAACAAACAAATAACTATTTAAAAAAAGAAGATATAATGAAATAATTCTTCTCCATGGGATTATGAAATCACCTTGATACACTGATGGTTTTACTTGTCTCAGTTTGTTTTTGACTGATGGTGGTTGCCTTTTCTACATGTAATTTTGTTTTCTAATACTGCAAAATACCTACATGGCCGAAAGTTGAAATTATAAGAAAAGATAGGAGCAGAGAAGTCTAGCTTCTAGTCCTCCTCTGCCTCCAACTGTCATTCTCTTCCCTACCTTAAAGATAACAGTTTTTAATAAGCTTTGCTTTATTCTCCCACTGTCATTTAATATGTTTGTACCTTGTATTCCCCCTCCCTTTCTAACAGGAAAAGGCAGTGTGCTACACTTCCTCCTCTGACCTTGTATTTCTGGAGACCATTCTTCCTCCTTTCCATAGCTGCCAAGTGCTTGTCCGTGTGCGTACACACCACTTTCCCAGCAATGGACGTTCGAGCTGTTTCCAGCCTTTGCTCTTACAGATGGTGTTGCAATGGGTAGCCTTGAGCACACGTCATTTCACAATTTTCGTAATTATTTTTGGAGTAGACTCCGAGAGCTGTGATTACCAGGTCAAAGGGAAGAGGTGCAAGCGAATTTGCCAGACATTGCAAAATCCTCCTCCATGGAGGCTGGACTGTTTTGAATTCCCACCAGCAATGCAGGGGAGTCCGACCGTTTCCCCAGAGCCTCCTCAACAGACTATGTTGTCAAACTGGTGGATTTTTGCCTCTTGGAAAGATAAGAAATGTTATCTCAGTATAGTTTAAATTTGCAGTGCTCTTGTTGTGAGCAATGGAGAACATATTTTCATTTGCTTTTCTTTTTGTGTGAAATGCCTGTTTGTATCTCCTGCTCATTTTTCTGTCAGGTTACTGGGCTTTTTCTTTTTTGAAGTTCTTTAATTGTTAAGGATATTAGCCCTTTGTCTGCAATATAATTTGCAATTATTTCTCCCAGCTTTTTGCTCGCCTTTTGATTTTACTTAAGATGGTTCTACATTTTCATTGAGACAAATGCATTAGTCTTTTCTCTTATTTTGCATTTTGCCTCTCCTAGATTATAAAATATTTCACCCCCTTTTCCTCTCGTTTTTATGGTTTGATTTTTATATTTAGATCTTTGACCTACTTGGAATGATCCTGGTCTTTAGTGTGAGAAATGGATCCAATTTTACCTTCTTCCATACAGCTCCCAACTGTATCCAATTGTATGGTATGTCAATTATGTCTCAGTACACATGTCATAAAAATTTATCTACCTGTGTAAAATTGTTTGGAAGGATATATCCCGACACTTAAACACTGGTTGACTCTGCGTGCTGGGATGATGAATGTTTTCCGTTTTGTATTTTTTCCCTCTACTTGACCAGATATGCCTCGTTTCCTCCTCCTCTACACAGCAAGACCTTCTTTCTACGTTATATGCCTCAGAAAGCTGGGACATATATTTCTGAGAGGCTACGATGCAGGCCCAATAAAACACGGGCTTAAAGAGCTTTTTCCATAATTCACATTCAGGCAAACAACACATGTTTAAGCACCAATGGCGTGCACTGGACTGTGTGTTGCACTGCAGGAAGTTTCCAAAAGCATGATCATGGGCAGATGTATCTCAAAGTCAAGTCCACTAACCTGGAGGGGAGCAGGGGCCATTTAAAAAGCCAAGTGAGTGGTACAGACATGGGGGTGCACATGTGAAGAGTTCCCAGGAGGGACAGATCTCCACGGGTGGGGGTGACATGGGAGGCTTCAGTGAGGAAGTGTCTCCTGTTAGTCCTCGAGCAATGAATAGCACTTAGACTGATGGGGAGGAAACAGAGGTATATCCACACAAGGACGATTCCATGAGTAGAGGTGAGTAAGAACCCCTTGCGGCATTTGGGGGACCAGGTAGTCAAGGCTGGTCAAAGGGGCTGTGCCTGGGGCATCTGACACTGTTACAGTGACTGAGGAGCAAAGCTCTCTGCTCCCGAGTGAGGGGAAGCTGCCCTCAGCACCCCCAGGAGCACCCCAGGGGGTCCAGCTACACAGGAACCCCTCCCCAAGGAGCTCATTTTGGGTGGTGAACTCCCTGCAGATTCTGAAGCCTGCAGGCAAAGAGTCTGTCAAGGTTTGGATTTGGCGTTGCTCTTAATCACCCTGTTCTTGGCCAGCACCCACAGTGCGAGGACCTTGAGTCTGTTCCAGGACACAGCCCGCCCTCCACGATGGGAACACAACAGCTGCTTGGCAGGGCCTGATGGAGGGCAGACACGGGGCTGGGTTGGGCTTCTGCTCGTAAGAACTCTGGGCAAATCTCCTTCCTCTTCCTTCAAGGATCAGAATAAGCAATGGCATTTGTGTTGGGGGTGGGGAGAGCAGGGCAGTCTCGCAGCCTCATGGTGGGGTGGGCGGAGTGTGGGTCTCAAGTTGGGTGAGCCCTGGCTCTCTCATTATCTGCTGGGTGACCTTGGGCAAGGGACTTAGCTCTGAGCCTTTCTGCTCCTTTGTCTGGTTGTAGAAGACTAAATTACACAGGCAAAGTATCAGGTTCAATGGGCAGAATGCCACAAAATTAGTTCTGAGAAAAGAGTGACAGAGGATACCTAAAATGGAGTCACTTTAACCAAGCTGTGAGCATTATTACCCTGATGGAGGTCGAGCCATGAGGAAAGACTCCATTCTTGTTCTGACCAGCCTGGAAACTTGAACTCTTTTGAACTCTCCAGTCCTGCATCAATGCCTGGATATGCATCTGAACCTCCACGTAACCCTCTAATTACCTGCTGAAGGACTCATGCACCCAGGCCACCTGATTACCCCCGAGGGACTCACGTATGCACCCACTTGGCTCCCATCATCCAGACCACCAAGGTGTGGCCAGTCCTCCTGGAGCCCATCGTCCACCCCGACTCTGGCTGGTGACTATCCTGGACCAATCCTCGGGCTCAGAATGCAGGACTGGTAATCCTCAAGAATGTACCTTCTGCTATAACAACTTCTAACTTTTCTTTCTTCTTTGGAACACTTCTGGGATTTTACCTAGCTGTGTTTACAGTTTGCAAAATCTAAGACCCTTGATGAAATAGCAATATTTCTAGCATGGCCTCCAGACTCTGAGTTCATTTGATATATTCAAAAGCTTTAGCTGGTGTAGCCCCCATGCTTCTGCGCTTTGAGCCCCTAACCTTATCCATCCTGATTTCCAGCATTTAATCAGGCCCCCTCTTTGAGTGCGTCGCTGTGCATTGCCGTCCACCGAGCTCACCCAGAGCTGGTACAGTGGTAATATTCCTTTCCAGGCAAGGTTTCTATACCAAGGCCTGGCTTCTAGGCCCCAGGAGGCTGCCCCAGGAAGAGAGGGTCCCCCAGATGCAGAACTGGAGAAGATGGGGGCTCTGGTGTTTACGATCTTATTCTTAGTCATCTGACACCAGTGTTTGTGGGAATTAACAAAGGGCAGCTCCAATTTCAGGGCACATATTTCTATCTGAGGTTGTGCTATCTATCTTCTCCCTCCATGAACCTGTACCGCATCCTCCCAGAAATAAGTGACCCAGTCTCCTTAAGGAATGACCCGCACAGACAGCCTGCCCTCTGTGGGACGGGAACTGGGACAATACAAGAGGGAGAGGGGAGGCTGTCGTAAATGAAACAGGACGCACACAGCTGGTCAGGAGCCAAGTCATTAGTGGTTCTGCTGATTTCCCTTTGGAGCAGTCAGGAACTGTTTTCTCTCACCTTTACTCTCGTCCTTGGCATCCCGCAGCCGCTTTGAAGGCGGCACAGCGCAGCAGGTGCCCCAGTACCTACCTGTAATCTTAGTCTGGTATCTCCTTCCCTCCTTTGTCCCTGGGCAGCCACCTGCACACCCAAGTCTTCGGACTAATCCCACCCCTCACCTCGCTTTCTCCAGGGGCTGGTTTTAGCCATGGTCTTACCTATAAGAACTTCCTTGCACCTCACTATTTCATCCCCAAAGTGGTAACGGACTGATTTAATTAATGCATCCAAGTGAAATGATGGAAGACCAGAGGAACCCCAGGGTCCCTGTTGAATCCCTATATGGGTCCAGACACAGCATCTCTGGTTGTGATTCTGAGGTTGGAAATTTCTCATAAAGCAGGTGATGCTTTTGGGCCAGTGGGTCATTCAAGTGCCCTCCTATCATACTGGATACCAAAGTTATACATAAATTGAAAACAACATTTTGAGATGACCATCATGCCCCTAAGCAACACATGGAATCCTGTGCCCTGGTGATGAGGACCAGTACTCTAATGAAGTACACTGTTATGGAGATCATCTGTGGCCTATTTAGTGATATGATTTTGTGCTTCCTTCTAGCCCTGCAATTAGCCATTGAGGAAGAGCATCCTTTTAATCTGACTTTTCTATGATAAGTCATAGTTTCTTTCTTCAAAAGGTAGAGTAGTGGTTTTCAGAGTGTGGTCCTGGAGGCAGCCACGTCAGCATCATCCTGGGACTTGTTAGAAAGACAAACCACACCTAAAACAAAAGCAAACTAAGCAAACAATAGAACAGGAACAGAACCACAGAAATGGAGATCACATGGAGGGTTAGCAACAGGGGTGTGGGAGGAGGAGAGAGGGGGAAAAGGTACAGAGAATAAGTAGCATAGATGGTGGGTAGAAAATAGACAGGGGGAGGGCAAGAATAGTGTGGGAAATGTAGAAGCTAAAGAACTTATGACACATGGACATGAACTAAAGGGGGGGAGTGTGGGTGGGAGGGGGTGTGCAGGGTGGAGGGGAATGATGGGGGAGAAATGGGACAACTATAATAGCATAATCAATACAGTGTATTTTTAAAAAAGGAATAAAGCCAGGATTCAAGTTCAAAAAAGAAAAGAAAGACAAATTCTCAGGCTCTGCCCAGACCTTTTGAGTTAGAAATTCTGGGATGGGATCTGGCAATCTGTGCCCGGAGCTGGAAATGCACTCTCAGCGTGAAACCCAGTGGTGGAGAGGAAACTGTTAATCAATTAATAGTCTATTACCTGCTGTATGTAGCTGGAATGCTGGCCTGCCCTCTTGCAAGAGGTCTCACAGAGAACGTAAAATTCTTGTCCTCTTTGTCTTTTATCTAATCAACTTCCTTCATTTTGCCTGGAGATGTGAGTTAGGTGCAGAATGGGAAACAGCAAGAGATGCCGATAGACTCTCTTGGGAGGAACTCGCTTAGCACGGCTGAGGGCTGCAAGCAGAAGTTGCACCTGGGATTAAGTCCAGCTGAGTTTAAACTGAGCCAACGGGGAGGCTCGGATACCCACTGCGCCCACGGGGCCTGCTGGGCCCCACCATCCCAGGAGTGGGGTCCTTGTCTGATCTGCCTCTCCTCATTCATCAGTAGGACAGAAGGAGCTGTGTAAACATCTCTTAGTGGTGTGTGGTCTGGTTTTAAAGTAAGTGAGAAACAGGACTTGTCATCATAAGGATGGGCTACAGGGACACATACAGCCTTTCTCTTGACGAAGAGATAAATTAGACTGGACATGATTTCTACCAAAAGGAGCTATTTGGAACCATAAAGGCTCCCACTGACTGCATGCTTCCTGGGATCCGTGGGGCCAGCCCAGCTGACGAAGCCTGGAAAGACACCGGCTACCTCTCTGCGTGTGCTGCTCATCACCCTTCAAAAGAGGCACTATCATTAGCCTATTTATAGATGGGGAAACTGAGGCTCAAAAAGGTTGAGTCAATGGCCTGTTATTAAGGGACAGAACTGGCGCTTAAATTCAGCAGCCGCAAAAGCCCACATGTTTAACCACCAAGCGGGGCTCCCCCCCGTGAGTCTAATGGGCCAGGATGGTGTTCGTTTTCATGAAATCCCCCCCCTCTTAGCTACCTGCTGCTCTCCCTCACCTAGTCTCTCTCTTCTTCCGTAGTTTGTCGACAGTCTTTTCTCCATCCCAACTGAATGCTTTGTTTTCGGGGGTCTCTGTGGGCTGCTCTCTTTGCCTGCCCCATCCATAGTTAACCCTAAAAAATAATCAAAAACAGAAAGTTGGATTAAAATTGTTTTTCATACTCTTTCCTGCTTAAAAAAAAACTGATGGGTTTGGAACAATGTATATTTGCTGAATGAAGGACCAGCAGGTGGGGGTCCCTGTTAGGTGTTGGTGGCCTTGGGCTGAGGTGGAAGTTGGAAGTGAACCAGGGGCTGCTGGAGCCCCAGAACAGTTGTTCTCAGTGAGTCTGGGTGAGTGGGCTACACCCCCCAGGGGTGGCATCTGAATCTGAGCCTGGCATTTCAACTCTTCTCTGCCACTGTGATTCTGAGTCCCCAGGGGCAGCATCCAGGATGTTGGTCTTTTGGGGAGGTCTCCAGTAACACTAAAGACTAGGCCAGTTTGGGAAATACTGACTGAAGCCATAAACCATGCTCCTCTCATTTTCTTGCACCTCTGAGCCACCCCTTTCAGAAGCTCCCTCGGGAGATCCTGAGGCCGGGAGTCAGAGGACCAAAATTTGAGAACATGCTCTAGAGCTGATGTCCTCAAACTACAGCATGCACCTCGAGTCCCCCAAGGCTCATTAACACGCAGATTGTGGGCCCTCCCCCCAGAGTGTCTGGTCCAGCTGGCCTGGGGTGAGAGGCTGGTGTATTTGCATTTCTAATAAATCCCCCCGAAGCTGGTGGCCAATGCTGCTGGTTTTTACCTTAAATCATTTTGTAATAAAGTAGGGATAAAAACGTTAATGATTAAGTGACTGAATAAACCAGTGATCAACACAATAAATGACACAGACAAATAAGAAACAAATACGTCAGTAGCCTTTGGACTTGGCCTGGTGGAAGGAGGCTCTGGGCATCTTCTGCGTTAGAGAGCATTTTGGGCCGCTCACAGGGTCAGAGAAGGCCAGCCCAGTCTGGATGGAGACCAAAGGAACAAAGTTGAGGTCATCTGGGGACTCACACATGCTGGAGCCACGGTGTTGCTCTGCCCGGGGCCCAGGCTGCGGCGTGGAGCCAGGCCGGTCCTGACAGGTGATGGTGTGGGTGATGTTTGCTTCTCAGGGACCCTCCTTGCGGGATGATTTCCCTTCTTCCTGCAGAGCCAGGGCCGTGCTCCGTGTCCCAGGCGCGTTTTCCCATCCAACACGGTCCAACTCCCCTGTATAGGTTTTCCTTCAGTTAAATTCGTCGAAGGCCCCTTCCCGGGTGATCGGCTCTGCTCTGTGGACAGTGGGCAGGGCCGGGTTAACCTGGTTAAAGGGAATTGCTGTAAGTCGTGGCGACTGCCGTGGTGCTAATGTTGGATATAAATGAAAGCCGGAGGAGAGGCATTTCTGGAAACGTGGACCATCAGTTCCTTCTTTCTGTAGGTTAGTTGCTTAGGTATTGGACTCCAGGACAGATACTGTAGAAGACTGAAATCAGACAAAGACAGACAGACACACTTCCCCCTTCAGAACTTTACAAATGCATAGAGGAAGCCGTACAATGTACAGAATATTATAATAAAGTCAATATACAAGAACAATCCTTCTCTCTTTAATGATTTGCTGATTCCTATAAATAGCCTCTTGTGCCCTTATTTTCCTCCAATTCACCTTTTCTTTCTCTCTACCTCTATCTGCTGGCACTTAGCTGCTCATGGGGACGTTGCACAGAATAGCGCCACTATTCTTGCTTCTTGTGAAAAGCAAGAATCAGAAAAACAACAGCTTTTCAGTCAGTTCTTGTCTGCAGGAAAACACTGGAGACTGAAAGGGTCTAGCGAGTCAGTGCCCGGTTGCTCCTGACGATGAAAATATTTCATTTGTCATCAGAAACGCAGAGGTCAGGACCACCCGGAGCTGCTAGAAACTGGGGGGTTACCCGAGGTCTGGGCCCAGGTTGTCAGGACAGGAGAAGGGAGATGACCAGGTGGGACTGGGGTCAGCAAAGGCTCCCAAGAAGGATGCACCTTCTTATCTCTGCTCCTCTCTATCCAGCATCTGACTTCTCTGGACCTCTGTTTCTTCATTTGCGGCATGGCTATAACATCTATTAACCTCACCAAGTTGCCATAAGGATAACATGAATCAACTGTGGGCATAAACTCCACTCCATGCACACAGCACCATGCTCAGTGGCGGCTCAGGCCAACGGAACTCGTTACCGTGGCTCACGGGCAAAGAGGTGAGGTTAGCAAGTACGCCACACCCCATTCATTACACTGGAGAAGTGATTCAGCGATTTCCCCCACGAGCCTCCTGGGGCTCAAACAGCTTTTTCAGGCAACCACTCTTGTGTGACAGCCATGATTTAATTTAATCCTCTCAACAGCCCCAGCAGGAAGGTATTTTCTTCTTCTTAGACAGAGGGAGAAACCAAAGCTCTGAAGAATTGAGTACACCATGCCTGCCATCACATGGGGATTTGAACTCAGGTCTGTCTGACTCAAAGTGCATTTACTTTTCACTGTCCCCCACTGGCTCACCGCTTCAATGGATATGGAAATAAAACCGAGGCTTACACATTAAGTCATCAGGACACCCAAGTAAGCCATGAAGAAGTGAGAGAAGAGATAATGGAATCTCTGGAGAGGTCACCTCGCCTCAGGACTGTTTTTTGGGGACAGCTGAAGGATGTTAAGAGGTGTGTGTCCACTAAGTGGACACCACCTCTTTCTCCTTCTCCAGTATCTATGTACGATGACCTCAAAGCCAAAGGTCTACAGGGCACATTTTCTGGCCTCCCACAGGTTTCCCCGAAGCTGCCCAATTACCCTCCAGCAGTCACTTCAGGGGAACCACTGCAGAGCTTAGTGGGGCCGGGGAGTGGGCAGGGGCAGGCAGGCCTCCCTCTAACTGCCTGTCTCAGCATGGTGCTGCCTCCTCCTTCTGGCCTGTTTTCTGACGTCCCCAAGGCCTTTTCATGTTGGGAGAGTGGAAGGACAGCATGGATGTGGCCAATCAAGAAACAGCATCCTCTAATCAGGCCACATGGGCAGCCCCTGGCCTAACCCAGCTGGCTCTGATCCTCTTTCTTGCCTGGGGATCATTCTGTTTTGTAACAGGAAAGCTGACCTCCAGCCAGGTCAGTCTGTGCAGATCCTTGCTTGACCTAAACGAGTACAGCAGCTACCTTCCTGGGAGTGTTCTGTCTTGCTGGTAGGTCTCCAGAAGGGGGTGCTGTTGCTTAGCCAGGAAAGTCAGCAAATGGTATCTCTACCAGCTTAGACTGCTTGGGTAACCAAGGGTAGGCACCTGTGGATGAGTTTTTCTCAGGTGCGGAAGGATCCAAATTTTCTAGAGATGTGTAAAAAAGAACTTCATGCAATTTATAAGAGAATGCATCACGGTTGCTAAATAGAAGATTATTATACAAAAATCAATTTTTATTCTTATGACCAATTATCATTAGAAAATAAAACTTTTGAAGCTAACCATCTATAAGAGAAACAAAAGCTATAAGGGACCAGAAATAAATCTAATGGAATAGATGCCTGGTTTTAATGAAGAAAATGATAAAACTTCACTTATTTAGGTATTCTTTAATAGATAAGGTGTATTCATAATTACTGCCATTTTAATTCTTCCTAAATTAATCTGTAAACTCAACGTTTATAGATTATAAGCTCCAATGAACTCCAGGCAGGGTTTTTTTTGGGGGGTGGGTGAGTAACCAGACAAGGTGCTTCCAATCTCGTGAAAAAACAAAGAGCCAAAATCGTTGTGAAATTCTGAAGAAAACGAGCCGAGCAACCTGCTTTATAGGCAAACAGACGGGTACTTTTGACATGATTCGTCTGGGCCACACTAACTCCTGCAGGAGACTAACTATGATTTTTATAAATCCTTCATAGATTAAAAACGGACAAACATTTAATGTTTGTCCTCAGCCTGAACAACTGTGAAGTTGCTAGAAGTTTGTTGGTATTCTTAAGTGTCCGCCTTGGAAGTACAATTGTCTGCCAAGGTGTTCAGTTCCAAGGCAGACAAAAGGCACCATTTGGAAGTACAAATTGGTGGAGTGGGGGGGCGGAGCACAGGCAGGGGGCTTCTGTAGGGGAGGCCTGTGGGGGGCCCCCAGTGCGCACACCTGCTGGGCAGCTGCCACACTGGCCCTGCCTTTGTCTCGCAGAAGGCTGCCGGTCCAGCTGCGGCCCATGTGTGCTGTCCTGGAATTTCTCATTGTGTCGCAGGAATCTAGTCCTGGCCAGTGATGAAATTACAGACAGCAGCGTCCAGCCTCGCCTGTGTGACCCAAGAGGGGAAACCTCTCTTCTGGATCCTGGCTTTGGAAAACCTCCCAGGCCTCTCTGCCTGGACCTTGTCCCCAGTTGTCTTCCTGAACTGTTTACTGGCTCCTCACTTCCCACAGGAAAGCGTCCCTCCGGGGACCTTGTCACCACACCCTTCCATTAAGTCAACAGTAGGTACTAAGCACTAAGGGGGAGCAAGACCTGGGCTAAGGCTGTACATAAGTGGACCAGGTCAGGTCTGGCACCAGAGTTTTCAGTCAGAGGGATTGTTATTTTATTGTAAAAAATCTTATGCAGAAAGTATTTCTTGAGCCTTACAACATCCTCCGGGGACAACATGGGACGAGATTCCCACCTTGTCCTCAAGGCAGGGGAAGCCTGGAGAAGACAGACAAGGGAACAGGCAGTTACAAAAGAATGAGGTAAGGGGTGGGACAGACGCGAGCAGGGCTCCACGTGCACGCTGCAGCCGATCTAACCTAAACCTGGGAGCTCCAGACGGCTCCCTGGGGAGAGGCCAGCTGCCCTGGGAGCACAGGAAGGACCAGGTCCTAGCCAGGTGCTCTGGGTAGGATTTGGTGTGGAGTGACGGCGCTTGTTAAAAGACCTTCCAGACGAAGGAAATAGCCCAGAAAGCCTTTGTGACAAAGAGTAAGGCCAAGGGAAATGGCACAGCCCAGGGGTTGGGAAGGGGAAGTTCTGGGGTCAGGGAAACTAGGGGAGAGACTGGGAACTAAGGCATCCTTACCCTCAAGAAGAGGCTCTTTCCTTTCCCTTCTCCTCTGTCCTGCTTCTCCTCTCCCTCTTTCCTCCTCCCCCCTCATTGAATATTTCGTGATTCCTGTGTGCACCGGCAGGGCAGTGTGTCAGTGACCCCAGATGAGAAGGTGGTGGGGTGGGAGGAGATGTGTGGCCGGCAGCACGATCGCACAAAGGGCAAAACAAAACGAACCAAAACCCCAAGAGACAAAAACAGGTCATTTCCTAAAACCTGGAAAGAAACTTTGCACAAGTGATGCAGTTAAGTATTTTAAGATGGGGAGATTATCCTGAATTATCTGGGTGGGCTCAGGGAAGTAAAGAATCCTTAAAAGATGGAAGAGGCAAAAATCAAAGTCAGAGGGATTTGGAGAGGCCATCAAGCTGGGGGAAGGGGCAGCCTCCGGAAGGGGTGCAGCCCTGCTGACACCCGGACTTCCGCCCCGTGAGACCCACGTAGGCGCCTGGCCCCCAGGACGCTGAGATGATAAGTTTGTGTTGTTTAAGCCACTAAATTTGCGGTAATCTGTGACAGCAGCAGTAGAAAACGAATATAAGCTGGATGGATTCTAGAGTGATTTAGTAAATACTTGGATTTAGAGAAAGGAGGTGAGAGAGAGGCCTCGCGGGACTTCTGGGTCAGGACCATGGGGACCCCAGGGGCCATTCCAGAGCTAGGGTTCAGTAGACAGGGCTGCGGGGAGGAGGGATGTCCGAGATCACAGATTCCTCTACGCATGCACTAGGTTTGAGTGTCTGTGGGGGCTCCAGGTGAAGAGGTTCAGCAGTGGCTGACTGCCTGTGGTGAGGCTGGCCTGGAGAGTGAGGTAGCACCTGGCAACTGAAGCCGTGGGCCAGGCCGAGAGAAGCCACAGAGAATGACACTGAAGAGGTTGCTGAGGACAGAGCTGGACATTTGAGGGAAAATCTCTTTATAGGGAGAGACACAGAACAAAACGTAGCTCTGGTGAATTCTGTTTTGTCCTGTAAACCCTTCCACGCTTGCATTCTCTTTGCACCCAGGGCTCTTATAAAACCTCTTGAGTGCAAATGGGCAGCTTTTGGTTCTGCACTGCGGGCTTGTCCCCTTTATCTCCGGCTCGTGCCTTCCCAGACACGCAAGGCCATGCACAGGAGCTTTAAAATGTTCCTGGGCCTCAGATCCCCCTCTTCCTTCGAGCAGAGCAGCACCCCTCTTACGAGCTGGGAACACGCAGGTCTGTATGCAGTCCGCAGCAGCATGCCTGCCACCAGAGCTGGGCCAGATCTCCCAGCCAGCATGCCCCGCCCCCCGGGGCCCCTAAGGGCCTCCATGCTCCGAGGTCGTTGGGCAATGTCCCCGACCTCCCTTCTCCCCACCCTTCTCTGTCCATTCACTCCTAGCCTGTTCTCACCCACACTCTTGTTTCTGGTTCTCCTACTCTGCTGTTGGCCCCATCAGAAGGGGGCAGCCTTCCTGACTCTGCTCCTGGCACTTCAACTTTACCTTAATTTACTGTTTCAGGATTTGAGAACTGTGGCCCTACTCTCCAGCTTTTGCAGATATTGTTCTCTCTGTCTGGTGTGGATGGGAGAGACCTGGTTCTTGCTGACACATGTAAAGAATTACAGATTAGCAAATCGATCAGCGTGCAATCAGAGTTTATTAGTGATCCGTTCCCATGGAAGAGAGCAGGCCTAGCTGGGGGCCGGGGGTGGGGGTCAGGTGGTGGTGGTGAAAGGCATAGGTTCAGGGCAAAGCAGGGTGGCAAAAATGAGGGCAGCTGAAGGCTGGGGTGGCAAGCCCCAGAGTGGCCTGGGGCCACATGGCCGGAGAGCCAAGCATGCCAAGGACACCCAGAGCACCCAGAGAGCGAGTCCTTTGTCCTGAGGACTTACACAGTTGGTGGGATGGGAGTAAAAAATTACACATTGATTGACGGGTGCATGTGGTGCCAGCTTTCCCTGCGGGACGTGATAACCCAAACTTAGGTATGTGTGGGGGTCTTTTAGTCTGAATCCTTATCTTGTTCTAGACTCCATTTGTTCATCTTGTAAAACAGATATGTGACAGGAGGCAGTTAATTAAAGTTGGGGCAGTTACCTGAAGTTATGGGCTGTTTCTGTAAGCATCAGGGACTCCCTCATAAAACAGATAGTGACAGAGGCAGACAATGAACCAAAGTTGTGTTATGGGCTGCTGCTTCTGGCACTGTGGACCCTGTCCTCTTCCCCCTTCCAGGCCTTGGGATGAATACACAGCTCAGGGCTTTTCTTTCCCAGATAGTGGAAGTGCTACGTAGAATCGTTTCAAGGATGTCCCTCCTTCCTTGCTAACATAGTATTTCTTGTGATGTTGGAACACTCGGCAATATTATCGGACCAGGCTCAGGACTGCTGAGTTAGCCGGTGCGACATGTCTCCCTTCTTCTTCATCTCTGCCTTGGTTTACTATTCATTCTATCTAAGTGATAAAAGGTGTTTCCTAGCAACCAGGATGCTAAACGATGGCCATTAACAGCAGCATAGTCTCAGAGTTCTTCCCATGCTGTCTCCTGCCTCACTGGAACCCACTTCTGGAAGAAACCACCAGGCCAGATTGACTCAATGTTCAAAGCACTTCTGTAGGACTTCTGCATATACTGGAGATACTTTCATATTACATATGACATGAACCGTAAAGGACTGTTTACTGGCCCGTGTCTCTCTTCTTGACCACAAGCTCCTTGTGAAGAAGGACCCTGGTTTATTCATTTAAGTAACCCCAGCACCTACCAGAGTACATGGTTTAATAAATGTCTTTGTTGAACTGAACTGAACCCTTCTAGACTGCGTCTCTGTCTTCACTCTGACAGCGAGGTGAGCTTGCAGAAGCAGGCACATTTTTTTCCAAGACAGGCAGTGCACTAATTAGCAACAGGTGAATAGCAGTGCTCAAACCCACGTGCTTTGCTTACATAACAACCCCCTTTTTTTTTTCCACCTCCGTGAGCTGCCTCCAGGCATTACGCAAAAGCCCCAGTGGCCTCCTCCGTTTCACCTGTCAGAAGCGTTAGGGACAACACAGATCTCTGCCTCCCTAACTAGATATCTGTCTTTGGCCTCACATACCTTGCTTGACAATGTGAGCCAGGCAGAAAGGAAGCCTCTGTCTTGGAATGTTTTGGCTGGAACCCAGAGTGAGAGAGCCAGACAGAATGTGTGGCCGAGGGGAGTGACGGCAATGGGGCTAAGGGGTGACGGAGGGTGTCACCAAGTCTCCAGGGGTATAAAAATTCCATTTTCCCTGGGGGTGGGCGGGAAGTGGGCGTTGAAAAATGCTAGGATAATTGAACTTGAAAAAGGAAAAGGAAAGCATGTGAGTAGTCTGTTGTTACTCACCTGTCACATGCTGCCCTCTGAGGTCTGGCTTCCAAAGGGAAAGACCAGCCGGTGCAGGTCTTAAGAACCCTTCGCAGTTGCCTTTCCGATTCAGACAGCTCAGAGGGACCAGGTGCAGCCAGACCGCATCCCTCCACCCCACATCTCTGTGTTTACTTTGTTGCATTTCCCCTAGCCTAGACAAAGAAGGGAGGTGGTATGGATCGAAACAACATTCCGGCGGGGTTGTGCCTCCTTCTCCTCCTCAAGGTTAAAATAGTTGACCCAGCCCTGGCTGGTGTAGCTCAGTGGATTGAGCGCGGGCCTGCGAACCAGAGGATCACGGTTCGATTCCCAGTCGGGGCACATGCCTGGGTTGCGGGCCAGTTCCCGGCAGGGGACACACGAGAGGCAACCGTACATTGATGTTTCTCTCCCTCTCCTTCTCTCCTACCCTTCCCCTCTAAAAGATAAATAAATAATAAATTTTAAAAAAAATAGTTGACCCAGTAATGTGCACAATAGTCCTGTAAACATTGAGCTATAAGTCATTGAACCCCTGTGTATTCCTGCAAAGAACATTTTAATACAGCAGCCAAACATCGATCGATAAACAGCAAGGGGCGAAATATTTGGTACTTTCATAGTTCAATGGGCCTGCCATTCTGCTAACGCCCATGATGGTTCTCAAGCAGGCTTGCTTCAGCATCTTGGGAAGGGCTCATTAAAATGCAGGTCATTGGCCCTACTCCTAAAGTTATTGTCACTTTCAGTCTGGGGTCCGGTGGAGCATTTAATTCCTAAGTTCCCAGGCGATGCTGTTGCTGCTGGTCCAGGGGCCCTGCTTTGAGAAGCACTGTTTTTTCTTTTTCCTTTCCTTTCCTTTCCTTTCCTTTCCTTTCCTTTCCTTTCCTTTCCTTTCCTTTCCTTTCCTTTCCTTTCCTTTCCTTTCCTTTTTTTAAAACAGCTAAAGAACTTATTTAGAGAGTAATAAAAAATAAACAAAGAAATCAAAAAGCAAAACCAAACAGACACAAAAGGTACTGTGTGAGACCTGGCCACAAGCACGCACAAAGAGGAGACCTCTGGCCACGTCTCCTAGCCCCTTTGTGTGATAGGTCACCCTCTTCTGGAGGCAGCCGACCCAGGATATGGCTTTTCCAAAGCGGACCCTCTGGGTTCATGGCCTTTCCCCCTCTTGGCTCCCACCTCTTGGTGCACAGCGAAGTGCAGACCAATGTCCAGGCGCAGCACATCTACAACAGGGGATCTGGAGGTTAGAGGCTCAGCTGGTGCTAACGGAACATGTCCCGGAATTCTTTCCCAGCCTTTCTAGTTTCCTGCTCTTCTCTACTCCCCAACCCTGAAGCTGAGTCTAGTGTCTTCGAAAGCAGGCCTGAAAAGCCAATGCTTCTGCTTGAACGACTTCTTCCTTCTTTTCCCCAAGAACACGTGCACTTCTCTGTGGAAGCTGAGTTATTGTTTGTGTCCTTGGTTTCCTGGGTGAGTCAAGATAATTTTCTGCTTGGGCTCCCTGTCTACCCTTTGATGCACTCCAGTCCTGTCCCCCCAGTGGGATCCGACAGTCTCAGTTCCCTTCCATGAGACTTCTGGAGTAAGGACTCTGCCATCTCTTCCCGACTCCGAGGTGACAGCCTAGAGCTCAGCTCCTCCGAGAATTCTCGTTCCTCCCCCAGCAAGCTGCCTCTCAGCTGCCCTGGCCTACTTTAGACCACTCTGCAGCGTAAGGACGCCTCTGTCTCTCCCCCAGGAAGACCTCTCACTTTCTAAGCAGTAACTTCACTCCAGTGCAACCACCCCACCCCCACTTGGTGGGGGAAGGAGGTGCAGGGGTGAAGTAGTGGGGTGGGAGGATAAGAAAGGTGGAGATCATTTGCTAATGATATATTCATCATAGAAAAAGCAGATCCTTGTTCTCCTTCCTTCACACTTAAGAAACAATGCAATTTGGTGGTGTTTTTATTTTGAGTGAAGTTTCTTAATCAGTTCTGTATTTACAGTGTGACTTAATCAGGCTCTGACTGCCACTGCCAAACCACCAACTCTGTGACGACAGGCTGTGTTTTAGCGACAGAAGCTTGTCCATCGCTTAGCAGGCTGTGTGAGCCTTAGACTGGTTCAAATATTTGTTGAAGGAAAGGATGCTTTACTCTCATGTCACGCCACGGGCCTTAGCCTAGCTGTATAACGGGGTTCATGCCAACAATATTATACCTGTTGTAGACTTTGCCACTTAAATGATCTTACATTTATCAGAAAACATCTTGAATTAAAAAAATATTTTTGAGGTTGAAAAAGGTAAAAGAGTCACTCTCTCCTGGAAGAAAACGTCACGCGAACGGCGTGACCCGACACAAACGCTCGGCCGTTCTTTCCCCCGCCTGCGGCCTTCCTGGGCCTGGGCGTTGGCATCCTCGGCACGGCTCGAGGGCGAAGCTGTGCTATTTCTTACCGCTGATCACACAGAACATTCGTCAGGAACCACTCATGAAGCAACCCTTGAAGCCGGGGCAGCAGAGTCCAAGGTCTGGCTTGGGATCTGATTCAAGGACAAAGGTCTCTCTGCCATCTGAGCAAATTCCAAGAACTGGTCACTGCTCTGTGCCATTCACGGCTCACATCTGGGGGTTAAGAAATCCGAACTCAGAGCCAAAGACGTTCTTCTGGCTGCACATGAATGCTGTCATTGACGGACGCTGCAGCCGAGGGCGGAGACGCCGCCAGCAACTAACCGAACACAAAGGAGCTGCTCAAACGCGGCGGTCACTCTCCTGCTCCCCAGTTCTCCTGCTCTGGGGGGGACCTCTGAGGAGTCATGTGATGCCATCTCTGGACAGTCTGAATTAGAACCACTACAGAAACCACAGAGAGATGATTGGCAGAGACACCCGCCCCTGCCGCCCCCACCCACAGCCACCTGCCACACAGAGTGGTCAGCCTGGGCCGAGCCCGCTCAAGCTGCTCCCTCATAAATGGCAGAGTGAGGTCCCTGCAGGCTGAGTTCGTGACCTCCCCACTCTAGGGCCCCCCCCATGGGATCAGTAACTGTTGCTCCCAATAAAGGGCTTTCCTGAGAAGAATAGACTACATTCTTGAAATAAAACTCCTATTACAATTTCCACCTCATTTCTAACTCAAGCGGGTAGGAGGACTTCTGTGATCCTAATCAGGAAAATTAAAGGCAGAGGAAAAGTTGGGGAATCGTTTTTTATTTTTATTTTTAAATTTCTTTTTGTTATATATGTTTGCATGATGGAGAATCACTTTTTAAAAGGTATTTGCAGCAAAAATAACTCTCTGTACTTTTCCAGTGGAGCTCTTTGGGCCCAAGTTGTTTCTCTTTGGGATTCTGTGACCTCTGTTCAGGCTCCCTCGACAGAAGGGCGCACACCTGGGAAATCATGGATTCGGGGGTTCTTCTGGGACACCACACATGAAGCAGTCCTAATGATCGTTTGTGGGACAGGTCGTTACGATTGTCTTTCTTTTCTAGGGGGATGCTGAGGCTTTCGGGCAGGAGGGAGTTACAGGAGGTCCCACGGAACAAATGCAGCTGAACGGCGGACCAGGCACCTGAGGGAGGAGGAGTGCTGGCACACATCGCCCTGCCCAGGGCCCATGGCAAGGGCTTCATCCCCATGTGCACAGGAGAGCAGCGGGAGCTTCTGGCCAGAGGAGTGTGCTGCTCTTAATAATCCAGCATTTGCTGTATGCTAGGTGCCGTTCTAAGCACTTGGCGTGAACCTAATTAACAACCCTCTGAAGCAGGGGCTTTTATTATTGTCCCCATTTTACAGATGAGAAAACTTAGACACAGAGAGACTAAGTAATTTGTTCCAGGTCACCCTTGTAGGAAGTGCCGGAGCTGTGGTCCGAACCCAATCCCCTCCGACTCCAGCGCCGGCACTCGTACTGTCCGCATTCTGCCATCTCGTGTCCTTCACTCTTTGTCTGGGTGTTAAGGACAAATATTTGTGTAGTCAATGAATATCCCTAAGTAGGGGCACATGCGTGATCACACTGGATTTCTTTGTATTACAGCCCTAGGATGTAGGTAGATGTCGAGGACCCAGAGACAGAGGTCAAGCACTCTTCTCAAGGTCACCTTACTACTTCATATTAAACTACTGAGGGCTCCTGAATCTGAAGAAAAGTTTGCTCCATTGACCCACAAGGCATTGAATCCCATGTGTTGGATTAGGAAGGAGAAGTCATGCCCAGCACTGACATCGGGATGTCAGGTGATTTAGGACCCAGGCCTGACTCATCATGACCTGCTTATAGAGTAGAATGGAATAATCGCCTCTAGGCACTTTTGGGCTGCAAGGAAAAGACAAGCCCGCCTCTCCTCAGTGATGGATGTTGATCGAAGGCCACAAGAAAAGTGAGGAGCCTAGAAAGCCATCTCAACAATGGCATCCCAGAGCTGGCTGGTGGGAGTACCTTGAAGAAGTGGGACAATGGCCAGTCTTGACTGAGAGCGCTCTGTCTTCCTGTGGTTGCTCCAGTGTACTCTCTGTAAGGACCTCATACTCAACCTCCTGATGTAAGTGGGTCTGAGGGGCTGGTCACCATCAACAAGGAAGACCCCTTTTGGATAAAGTGCTCACCTGCTGCCTCCCTGGCAGCCAGCCTCAGGTTTTCCAGTGCGCGGATTGCTTTTGGCTCTGGACACCTTCTCTGTTGCAGGCAGTCCTGAGCAGGACCGCAAAGTTGATTTTCTTCAACATGCAGGACACTATCCAGAGTAACGTCACTGAAAGAGCTTCCTGGGCCCCTTCCCTCAGAAAGGGGCTGAGGGCTTGCCAGATGGGTGGCCTGTTACACACAAAAGTGGAGCTAGAAGAGAGCCGGGAAACCACCTTTTAGTTTCATTGAAAGCCAAGTTTAGCAACTCGAGACATTTGCTCGGGCGCACTGGACCTGTTTGTGGCAGAGAAGGAAGCAGAGCCCGGCCCCCGGCTCCAGGCCCAGCATACTTCTTACTGTCCCAGAAGATGTCCGGGAGGAGTCCACCATCTGCTCTGCTGGATGCTTGCTAAGTGCTGCCCAGGAATTTAAAAAAAAGGAGGACTTTCTCGGGTACAAACATTTCCATATCTTTTCTCCCTTCCAAATCCCTGCTGTCTAATTTAACATGGACTCAGTATGGAAGGGATGGGAAGGCACGAGGAAGCCCCGTGCAACAAAGCCAGGACTCTGTCTGCAAGAGGGAGAGATGTGGGGAGGATCAAGCAGGTGGGCAGGTATCAGACGTCATGAGTCTTCACGCCAGCGGCACTGCCACTCAACGCTGCCCAGGCTTCCTGGCTCTGTCTGTCATCCCCCGTGCCCCCAAAGGGCTGATTCAGCCAGAGGGTACGGAGAACCTGCTAGGCATGGAACACCAAGTAAACAGCCCCTAGGAATTTCTTCTACTTGAATTTCAGTTCATTTACTTCTGAGCATCTGTCCTCCTCTCCTCTTTGGGGAAAGTGGAGGTGGGGATGGCTAAGATTACAGTGTCCATCTGCCTAAAGGAGGCTGTATGGTCTAGAGGTGCAGTGGGTCCCGAACACTGTTCCCAGGATGTTCGCTAAGGGCGTTGCGAGGACGGAGGGCGGAGAAAGGGGAGACTCAGAAGGAAGCTTGTTCCCTTCTTCCCCACACTCCTTGCCCCCAGCAACTCAGCTTCTGCTGCTTTAAACAGTGGATTCTGCCTAAATTTTGTTTTAGGTGATGATTCTATGGCTACAACTTTTTGAGAAGCTCTGATCTAGTGGGAGGATGGTCTTAGAGAGCAAGGTCTTAGGCTCACACCAGCCACCAACTTTGGAGGTACCTTCATCAAGGCAGCCCATCCCAAGAGCCAGGCTTCGGTCAGTTCCACTTCGAGGAAGGCTCACCTGGGCTCTGCCCTCTCTTTCTAATGGGAAGGGGATCAAGGTAACAGCTTAGGCAAGCTGCCCTTCCTTGGAAACTTTCTCCAAGTTCTACCCACACTCTCAGGCCAGCCCCTTAGCTCACTGCCTGCCAGGCTCCCCCACTCACCTGCCATTCCATCCCCAAAGTCTTTCCCAGATGAGTTCAAAGGTGTGATGCTAACTGGAAAGATAAAAAAGATGATTAAAGATCAAGGGTGTTATTATCACATAAATTGACAAAGAAGAAGAAAGATTGGAGGGTGGAGGCAGAGGGAGGGGCAGGTAGGGGGAGGAGGGATTCCTGGCCTGCAAACACTTTCAGCGATTAACATTTTCTACCTAGTCAAAGAAACTTGGTAAATTCAGTAGAAAGGGATGCGACATTTGAGGCAGCTCTTGCTGGCTCCAGTTAGGTAAAGCACACTGATTAGAAGGAAGTAGGAAGCCAGAAAACGCATAATTACTCATCTGATTCCAAATGAGGCTCATTGAACCAATGGGAAGCTTGCCACAGGTACACACCCAGTTAGAAAGGTCAAGATCATCAAATGAAAGTTGCAGACAGATCAGGAGTGTGCTCTGACGTTCAGTCACTGAGACCTGGCACGTCCAGAGCCATGAAAAGGACCAGCACCTTTGCTGACTGCTGAGTCCCCAAACCTGAGGCTGCTCTCCAAATTCCATGAGGAGCACAATGCTCCGCCTCCCCCGTGGCTCCTTGCTGTTCTGTGCAGTTATCTATTAAAAGAAAGATGACTTTTCAAAATAGCATTCCCTGTGTAGTAGGTGTTCAGGTGGGGGACTTAAGTGATTTGGGGGTAATGATGACAGAGAACGTAAACAGGGAAAAGTATCACAATTATAAACAGGTTAGCAAATCTGGACTTTTAAAAGTCATTTTTTTTTAGATTATTTATGCTCTCAAAATAGAAGTTATGAAAGAAAAAAAAAACAAACCCAAAACACAGGCCTAAACTTCCCATAAAGATTCTTAGGAACAAATGGATTTCAGCCCAAGGGGATGATTACATAGTAATTTAACTCCCTTGTCCCCATGACTAAAAATAAGGATGATTAAAGAATGGAATTTTAGCTCCCTGTCATCCCAGACAGCCAAGCCTTGTCCCTGGGCCTGCAAATTGAGCAAGCGAGCACACTTGAAAAATAATGGCCTTTAATAATATTTTGCCATTATTCACCCATTATTGAGGCAGTAAGGTTGAGGGTCACAAGGTCACTATTGGATTCCCATTGGGTCCCCCTGGCCAATGCTTTCTGAGTGGGTCAGAGGCCATGCATCATGACCCCTGAGTCACCTGCCATCTCAGACCATCTGTCTACATGTCCCTGTGTCTTCCGTAGCTGGTGGCCATTTGCATGTCCTCCAGAATTCCTCAGGCTAGATCTCCAAAGGCTGCTGGCACTCTTTGGAATGTCCTCCTCATCTCACAGCCTGTTTCCTCCAGGCAAGGATTTCTCCCAGGGCATTCGTGCATCTGCGTTAGGTGCTCACACTGCCACAGCCGGGAGAGGGGACAGAGCCAGTAGACAGGTGACGCTGTCACTTCAACAACTTCTTAGACAAGGCAAAATTATTCCGGCACACCACAGGAGCCAAAGAATGTCTCTGTTATAAAGGCCAGCCAGTGGGGCACATGAATCCTTAGGGGGAAGGCTCAAAGTTTTCCAAACAGAGTCAAGGCCAGTACTACGGCCCCAGGGGACAGTAAGAAAGCCTGCTGGGAGCTTGGAGAAGCAAAGGTGGAGGAGATACAAACACATCCTGACACGTCCTGAACCGGGCTGGCAGAGGACAGATTTAGTAGCTCGTGTGTGTGTGTGTGTGTGTGTGTGTGTGTGGTGTTTAAATTACTTTTGGGATTCCCCTATATGAAATTCTCTGAGACTTTGAAATGACAGCAAGTGCAGGGTATAAATTGCTCCGTGTTCTGTTTGCCTTCTGTTAGAGTTGTGCAGATTATGACAATCTTCAGCCCTTGTAGGCTGGCTGTAAAACCAGACTGCACAGACCCCCATGAGAGGTAAGGACATCACGTAGGGATCTACACGGGTGCGCGAGAGCACACACACACACACATACACACACACAATAGGTCTTCATTATTATCTATGTTGAGCCAGATTTTCTGCTGTCTTGAGAAGAAGATGAGCTGTTAATGGTATCTGTATCTAGCTGAGTTAGTATGGATTATTTTCTGAGTTTGCCTTTGGTACTGAAAGCTGGGAAATTCAATTTAAAAGGAAAGAGAAAGACAAGCTATCTTGCCATCTAGAAATCTCAGAAGATAAGCAGCTCATAGTAACCTTGTATTGTTGGTATCTTCAAGGCTTCCCCCTTGGCCCATGATCCTGGAAAACCTGGGAGGGCAGAAGAATTCTCCCACACCTCCACCATAAACCTGAAACACCTATGGGTGGGCTGACCCCATGGGCCCCTCCAGGAGATAGTGAGGTCCTACACACAGCCACGGAGGACCACAGGGTGGACAACAAGGATGCTCATGAGATGTGGTGTAGTGGAAAATCCTGATACAAAATCTAGGTGCCACCACCTACCAGTGATGCGATCTTGCCCACATGCCTTAAACTCTCTGGGTCTCAGTTTCCTCGTGTGGAGCAATGACCAGAATTGTCTGAAGTGATCATGGGAGCTTATTCTAGGCAGCTTGGACACTGAGCCAGCTGGGACTGGATCAGAGGTTTCCACCTTCTTCCTATAGGAGGTGCTGCATCTCAACTTAGCCCGTGGGCCCTGGGATTCTTTCCCATTTCTAACGAACGTCCCATAGACCCCAAGGTGTGGGCAGTTGGCATTTTCAGACAAGTTCTATCAGTAGCTGGCAAATCCAGAGTGCTTGGTACCCCTGTCAGGTTTGTTCTTACACGTGTGCCATGTGCAAAAAGAGTGATTGGGGTGCGGCCTCTATTGCCACAGGCCCACGGTGAGCGCCCAGCAGTTCCCTGCCCTGCTCACCGCTCCGCGGAAAGATGCGTGAGGGCGAGGGGCCGCTGTCTGCACTCATGACATAGATCCTTTGCCCTTTCCCCAGTATAGCATATTCCTTCGCCCATGCTTTGGGATATCAGCAATTTGTCTTGGAGCCTGGGAACAGGAACCCACCTTGTTTGCAGAAACAGGGTTAATAACGCTCACCCTGAGGGAGTGTGGTAAAATTTATTTGACAAGCCAGACCCAGAGGTGACAGCCTGAATTAAAGGCATGAGCTTGTGCCTGGGTTTGGCATATTCAGGAAATTTAAAAATTGAAATACTTGATAACAATGAAGTAAGTATTAAGACATTTCACCTATAAAATCTTTTGAATGAAACTTGCTTTGTTCACCTAGGTTTCCTACCTGCCCCTTATAGGCATCTGGGTTCTTGACTCCTGTGTGATAAAAATCGGGCTCCCTAATTAATTACTTGTGTTGAGTTCGGTCTGTGAGCACCGAGAGAAGTGCCTGCCCGCAGGACCTGAGGTAGGTGGGTAATAAGTGTGTGCTGGTGCAGTGGATCTGGGGTTAAAATGAGAGAGGGGATGTGGACCCACAAAACATGGAGGTTCTTACATCCCATCAGCCCATCACGACTGCTCCGAGTGCTCTACTGCCAGCCTGGCAGACTCGGACTCCTGGCTCCCGAGGGGACAAAATTCCCAGGTTCTTGAAGTCCCTACCCCCTACTCCCACCCATGCCCAGAAGCCAGCCTTTCCAAGGATTAGCCGTTCTCTCTGCTCCAAAGACACCCGAAAGATGAACACCAATAGCATCTGTGCAAGGACTGCCCTGTCCTGGGGCTGGGGGTGTGGGGAGGTTGGTTGGGGGGTGCTTCAGCTGCCAGAGGAAATGACCAAAATCCTGGGAGATTGCTGTCAGCAAAAATTCAGAGTTTCCTCGGAAACCACCGGTGACAGGCCCTGCAGGCTGGCTCTGGGAGCCGGGAAGAAGGAAGTCCAGAGGGAGGCCAGAGCGGAAAATGTCACCTCTTTTGTCCAGTTATGGATTGGGTTCTTTTTTTCTTTGAGTTTATACACCTCTCTGAATTTGCTCTAGGATAAACAATTATAGTAAATATAATTTATTTTTGAAAACAATTTTATTGAGATATAAATCACATATTATACGACCCATCCATTTAAAGTTCAATTCAGTGGTTCGAGGTATATTATGATACCAACTGTAAAACATTGTGGTAAAAATATGTAACATGAAAATTTGCCACTTTAACCACTTTAAGTGTAAATTCAGTGGCAGTGATTATAGTCACAATATTGTGCAACCACTACCTTTATTTATTTATTTATATTGAATTTATTGGGTGACATTGGTTAATAAAATTCTATAGTTTTCAGGAGTATAATCCTACAGTACATCGTCTATATGTTCTAGTGTGTGTGCTCCACCCCAAGTCAAATCTCCTTCCATCACCGTTTATTCCCTTTTCACCCTCACGTACCTCCCCTCACTACACTTTCCTTCTGCTAATCACCGCACTGTTGCCTGTGTCTGTGAGATTTTTTTCTTAATCCCTTCACCTTTTCCACCCAGCCAACCACTCCTCCTCTCCGACAGTCTGTTCTCCATATCTATGAATCTGTTTCTATTTTGTTAGTTAGTTTCTTTTTTATAAGATTCCATATATAAGTGAAATCGTATGGTATTTGTCTTTCTCTGACTGGCTTATTTCACTCAGCAGAATGCTTCCTAGGTTCATTCATGCTGTTGTAAATGGTAAGAGTTTCTTCTTTTTTATGGCCCAGTAGTATTCTATTGTGTAAATATACCACAGCTTTTTTACCCATTCCCATTTCCAAAACTTTTCTCTCTTTCATGACATAAACTCTATACACATTAAGCCAGGGGTCCCTCACCTCTGGGCTGAGGACCAATATCGGTCTGTGGACTGTTTGGAACTGGGCTGCATAGCAGGAGGTGAGCTCGACTGTGACAAATTTGAATCCATTCCCAAAACCATCCCCCCGCTCCTGGTCCATGGAAAAATTGTTGTGCACGAAACTGGTCCCGGGTGCCAAAAAGGTTGGGGACTGCAGCTAAGCAGTAACTCTCTACTTTGGGCTCCCCAGCCCCTGATAATCTCTAATTTACTTTCCATCCCTATGAATTTGCCTATTCTGGATATTTCCTATAAATGGAATCATATGTTTGTCTTTTTGCATCTGGCTTATTTCACTTAGCTTAATGTTTTCAAAGTTCATCCACATTGTAGTATTATCAGAAGTTCATTCCATTTTATGTCTGAATAATATTTTACTGTATGTGTACCCCATGTTTTTTAATACAATTATCTGTTTGGATTGTTTCCACCTTTTGGCTATTGTGAATAATACTGCCCTGAACATCGACGTACAAGTATCTGTCCGAGTCCCTCCTTTTAATGCCTTTGGGTATGCACCTAGGAGTGAAACACCATCCACTTTTAATTCCCTCCCCCATCCTGGCTGCTCACACCAAGTCAGAAAATTAACTCTGATCCTAAAAATAGGCAAAGGTTTAGATGTTCTAGGGCAAGATGACTGCAGTGTGACTACTTAGCACTATACCTGTGTGAGTCCTTTGTCTTGTCACCGCTGCAAGTGGTAACACTGCTGTTTGCAAGTAGCCAGCCCCCTACAGAGGGCGGGATGTGAGCAGGTCCGGCACCTACCTGCAAGGGGGCTTGTGCTGCTTCCCTCCTCCTTGAAAAAGCATAAAAAGAGCACATCCCACAGTTCCTGAGGGGCGCAGCCCCTGCGGGAGGCAGGAACCAGGAGATGGGCACACCGAGCTTTCTTTGAGGGCCCAGCACTGGGGTCAGCTGTGTATCCGTTTGCCTGTGCGACTGTCTGGAGTACCCGTGTTCCCATTGTATACACGAGGAAACTGGCTCAGAGGAGGTACCTCACAGACTCAGAGGCTCAGTGGCAGAAACGCGAAAGGTCAAAAACCCAAACAGATATTGCAACCCGAGAGAGGGTCACGCAACACGCTGTGGGAGTTCCGGACGGGGAGAGACCGCCGCTGCTCGGGGGTCAGGGGAGTTTCCACGGAGAAGGCGGGCCATGAAGCTGGACAATGAAGGATCATTTTATAAGAAGGCGGGGCAGGGGTGCAGGGTGGGAGCAGGGGGAATAGATGCTGGTGAACAATATGGAAGTTGGTTCGTATTCTGTAATGCCTGGTTAAACCCCTAAGTCCAGAAACTGCTGTCTTATGCGACAGTGCTGCACGGGGTTTCTTGGGAAGTAGACCCTGAGATGGAGATCGGAGAGCAAGAGGTTACCGTTACCGGGAGTGCCCTGGGGGTCAACACCTGGGGAAGGGAGGGAAGGGAGCAGGAGTGGCCTGAGGGGGAAGCTGGACTGCAAGGCCTGTCAGCAAAGGTGGGTCCTTAGTTTCCCCAGGTAGGCTGAGGGAGCCCCGCCTTCGCTTCTGCATCTGGTCAGTCATCCGATATGGACTGCCCTTGGAGGGGGGCGTGACCTTGGGTGAGGCAGTAATCTTCAACCGAAATAATTTCCGAAGAGGGCTGACAGCTGCGACCTCTCAGCTGACAACCTCTTAGAATCTGGGGGGATCAGCTTTCCATTCCCCAAGCGGGATCTGGTGGCGCCTCACAGGGACCTTATTGCCCCGACTCCCCGTGGGTCTCCCAGCCCTATCGTGCATTCATGGCTGAGGGCCTTCAGACTCCTTGGGCCTCTTATCTCTCCTCATCCAGACAATGGTTAAAAAAATCAGCTTGAATATGTTGAGCATTTCACATGTGCAACGTCTTTGATATAAGACTGGAAGACAAATATATATATGTACTTATTAAGTAATTTACTGATCCATTTGTCCTCTGTGCAAAAATTTCAATATATAAAAATATTTTGAAAGTACAATAATGCATTCCAATATTATTACTTTTAAATGAGATTCCCAAGGAAAATGTTAAGACCCCTGTAAACTTTCTGAGCAAAATGAACAAATCCCGGTCCCTTGGGGATTCAGGGACAAGAGCAGTTCTTACAGCAATGGAGAAAAGCTTGGACAGCTGCAGCCACTCACCTCTCTCCATTGCCTCTGAACTTTCCCACTTTAGTGTGAGTGGTTAGCTTTAATGAGCTGGGGGCGGGGCACTAATAATAAGCCAGTGGTTGCCTCCTTTGTGTTCAAGGGAATAATCAAAGTGGGTTTTGGACAACATTCTTGTATCCATTTTTTTGTTTTTATTTTGCAAATCACAATTAAAATGGACTTAAAAAAAAAAAAAAGAAGATATTGGCGCATGTACCTGACAAGCTCAGATGGCTTCAGGAGTGGCTGACACTAGTGGTTAAAAAATGCCACCTGATTCCAGCTTCCCTCTGCCTCTTGGCTCTGCCTTGTCTCAGTTGGCTCCATTCTCAGACAGGTTTTTACCTGGTACTGGAAGATAAATGTAGCAGCGCCAGGTTTTTCAGGTTTATGTTCACCTGGAAAGAGCAAGCCTGTTTTCCAGGATTATCATGTGCTGCACCCAGAAATCAGGGATAAACCTCTTCCTCTTGAACATATGAACCAACCCAATTAAAGATAGAGATTATAGCCACAATAAGAATGTGGCTGACACGACTCCTTGCTGTGGTAGATTTAGGGGAGCTGGAACTTGGTACCTTCCATTCTTGTTCTGGTATGCCTTCCTGTATTAAGGGGGAGTGAGAGCTAACATTACATTTCTCAGGCTCCCTTGCAGCTATAACTTCTGCTGTGATTCGATTCTCCCTATTGGATGCTCTCCTATAAATCTTGGATCACTAAGTTGAGGTGGGGCCAAGATTCTGCCATCAAATTCAGTTGGGGAGGTGCATGGTTTTTTTTGTAGTAGTAGATGTAGCTGAGATCTCAGTGTCTAGTCTCTGGCCTTATAGGGGTCAAGAGGCAGGTTGGACTTTCTGTTGAGCTGGTGTGGGCCACAGCAGACACTGTGTAGTCAAGGAGCTAGCAGCAGTACTGGTGGCTTCCTGATGATGGCCATGGCAGTGTGCTTTCACGGCCTTTGACTTTCTGAGCATAGGCCAGGGCAGCAGCTTACTTGGTGGCCCAGTTCTACACAGTAACTTGAGGACTCTCTCATGAATGCTCAACTCAGAATCTGCTTCTTCAGCCCTATAACGATTTTCTTGGCCAATTAATGCCCTGGAACAAATACCTTCTGCTTCATTTAATGAGAATGAACTCCATCCAAACCCTGTCATCAGCCCTACAGCTGTCTTTCCTGTGCTGCCCCCTTGCACCCCTGACCTCCACATCTTCCTGCCTATGGTGTCCACTCCTACCAGAGAGGCTGAAAATCTTTTCCAGCATCTTTTGCAACTTGGTCTATGTTGGGCATATGTGTTTAAGGAGGGAACCTTTCCTGGACAAGTTTCCGTCCTAATAAAAAGAAACATTTAAGAATGACCTCCCCTTCTGCTTTTGGATGTGGCTGGGAAAGAACGTGCTGTGTGGTGGTCAGGCAGCCCGCGTGCCACCCCGAGGACGTAAGCCAACGGATGTGCCACTACACTCACACATTTGGGAATTAGAATTACATGAGAATTTTCTATTGCCTGAGAGAGAGACAGAGAGATTCGGACATTCATCTTCTGGCTTTTTTAGTGCTGAGTACATCACGCTGGGCAGAGAGACATGGGTAGTCGGTAGTGCCCCCCATACCTCCCATCCTCAATTACTTTCCATGAAATAGTGTAGCTCTTACAGATGCTTTCCCAAGGCTTTTTATGCCTATCTTTATGTGATCATATAAAATCTTCCAGGTAGTAGGGCAAGTAGTCTCTGTCCTGTATTTGTGATGAGAAATCTAGGGCATAGACTTAAATTGCTGGGCCAATCTCACACAGCTAATTAAGGAAGGTACAGAGTTGTGACCCCTGCTCTAGTTTTATTTCTACTACACCACATTGCTGCCTCTAAACTTTGGCAGAATGATTTGTTAAAAAAAAAATTAAGTGCCTAGTAGAGAAACAACTTGTGGGTTCGGCTTCTTGGTTCTCAAGGGGCAAAGGGCCACGCCAGGCCATGACTTCGTCCTTTGTGGAGAGGCCTCCCTGGTCTCCCAGGACCACACATGCCTTTGGCCTTCTGTGTTCAGCAGAGGCAGGAGATTCCTTGCAAAATTGCTCTTGGGCTCACGCCTTGGTGGGGAAGAGAAGTCTTGAACACACTCAAGTAGGAGGAGTTTGGGGAAGTGTGGTGCTGCTGCACACAGAGCAAGAAGGAGCATCTCACAGATGTGCAAGACAGGAGGCAGCTGGAGTCACTCACAGAGGTGGGCCGGAGGGCCGCTCCGCATCATGTCCCGCTGTGCAACCCTGCGGTGGGCATTGGCGACTTTCATTGCAAGCTCCTCCTTGTGATTCAGCCAAACTCTCTCTCTGCCTCTTTTTCTCCTGCTATCAGTGTCTTTCTGGTCTTTCTCCGATTCCTCATTATTTCTCTCGCTGACCACTTTCTCTTGCCTTCGGCCACTTGTGACCTGTTTGGCCTCCTCTAAGTGGCTCAGAGAAAGGAACAGTCAAGAGAGCAGGGGTGCCAGACTCATGAATGAGTTTTGAGGGTAGATTTTGCTTCTAGGACCATTGCCCTTGGTTACAGCTGGATGTGACCTCCTCTCTGGGGCCTTGCTTCGTTCTCTGTGACATCCCTGGGGCCTGACACACAGGAGATACCAAGTGATTGAGAATTTTATGGACGACCCCATTGTGGTTCCAACTTTGTTTGCTTGAAGGGACATGAATCAAAAGGAGGATTTAAAATACTTATTAACTAGAACAGGAACAGAACCACAGAAATGGAGATCATATGGAGGGTTAGCAACAGGGGCGTGGGAGGAGGAGAGAGAGGGAAAAGGTACAGAGAATAAGTAGCATAGACGGTGGGTAGAAAATAGACAGGGGGAGGGCAAGAATAGTGTGGGAGATGTAGAAGCTAAAGAACTTATGACACATGGACATGAACTAAAGGGGGGAATGTGGGTGGGAGGGGGTGTGCAGGGTGGAGGGGAGTGATGGGGGAGAAATGGGACAACCGTAATAGCATAATCAATAAAATATATTAAAAAATACTTCTTAACTTCTCTTCTAAAGCACTCCTAAAACTTTCCAGCTTCTGACAGCTCCATAGTCAACATTTCTTCCCAGTCCCTAAAATGCTAAGTTCTTGGGCTGAGATTTGGATAATGGGCTAGTTTAGGGCTGAGCAGAAAGAACATGGACGAGACCCTCTTCCCGGCTAACATTGGCCCCACCAAGTCAAAGAAGGCTACAGACAAACTGTGAACCCAAATGAACACGAAACCTAATAGGCTTTGGCCACTGAGTGGAATTAGACTATTTTTAGATGAACTATTTTAATATTATCCCCACCTGCCTTGCATTCATATTTTTAATTCTTCCCTGAAACTTCCATTTGTCAATAGTCTGTCTTATTTAATTCCAAACTGCTGCTAAAGGTGTGATAGGAGATCCTGGCTTTGAGTTATTGTGGGACCAACGGCTGATTTGCAGACCAGCTCACTTGCTGTCGATGTGCGTTAGGGCAGAGGTTTAGCTTGCTGATCAACTCTGCTAAACTTGCTGTTTTCTACAGCTGTGCTGGGTGCTAAGCCCAGAAGTAGACTTAAAGTGGGGGTATTGGTGCTCAGTAAAGGCATGTTGAATGAGTAGATAAATGATGAAGTAGCTTTTTTAGGTTGTCTGTGGCTGCTTGTCTTCCCTCTCTGGACTTCCGTTCCTTCCACTCACGGCCTTGGACAGCACGACATCCTCACAGTGTCCCCTGGCTACTTCCAGTCTCTCCCCATTGGCATGTCATCTCGGGCTGCCCTCCAGGATTCCATTCTCAAATGGGATTCTTGGAGAACGGAATGGTTAACCTGAAGAAAGGACTCCTCTGATGGTAGACTTCCAGACATGGGCAAGCTGGTCAGAGGACAATATTTGGCCAGGATGGGGTGGGGTTAGGTGGGGGAGAGCAAGAAAACATTTCTGGGATCCCAGCTCTATAAGGCTGGCCCTTATTGAAACCCAAACCCCAGAGAGTGGAAGCAATGGTGCTTATTGTTATCCAATTCTTTATCTATATAAGCTAAGGAAAGGGAAAAACACATTTACAGATAAGGAGGTCTGAGACCTGAAGAACTGCCCCTCGTGCAGTGTGAGTAAAAGAACCAGAAGATACCAAGTCGTTGTACCTTGATTTAGATTCAGGACATGGCTGCAAAATTGAAAAACCTATATTCTAGGACTTAGATGCCCACGTTGGACTTCCTATAATGGAGGCAGAACAACCCATTTTAGTGATTCTACCATAATTTGTTTGTTTTACAAAAACCCCCACAATTGAGAACTGCCTTCAAGGCAGTCTAGAAGACACACAAGAAAATCATTCTATTGAATTGTAATTAAAAAACATAAAGAGGGGGATTCCTCAGCATGATGATGAGGCTTAGTCATTATTCTTTGCAACAGATAACTTGTTAAAAACAGTATTATTAAGATATAATTGACATACAGTAAATCACACACAGTTAAGTGTACATTCTGATGAATTCTGACATTTATGGAACCATCGCTACAATCGAGATAATCAGCACATCCATCACCCCAAAGTTTCCTTGTGCCCTGTGTCTTCCAGTCCTCCTACCCCACGCCCCCACCTATGCTGTCCCAGGCATCCACTGACCTGATTATAGCAGGTGACTGGTCATCTTTTTTTAAAACACTAGATTTTTCCTAAAAAGATGAGAATTTCCTAGCTTTGACGATAGGGTCACAAAGGGAGGTCCCCAAAAGAAGTTCAAAGTGGTTGCTCTGTGTGAATAAATGTTGAGCTTCCAAGGAAGGGATACTATTCATTTGGATCTGTAATTCTTGGTATGGCTTTTGAAGAATTAGCCACATTATTATATATTTTTTCTTGGCTATTATGGTATTCTGCAGTTGGAATCTACTAACTCAAATTCATTGGCCAGTTCTATAACTGCTGAGTTAAGGCCAACCTCTGTGAGAGTCATAACCCTGGTCTTCGCTGCCACGGTGTCACTTGACTAATTCGAACAGCCAGCAGAACACGGTGTTCAACTTCTAGCTCTGCCCTTTATGAGGGAATAACTCCCTTCCCCCCTAAATTTGTTGCTTATGCTCCAATACTGAATCCATCACCGACTGGGTGTCATTCCTGTCCTCTCACTAGCTACCAGTTTCGTCTCATTCTTTCTGCATCTCCTGTCAGTCACTTAGCCACCTGCCTTTGTCTCCTGGGTCACCCTGGCCCTGTGAGCCCCCGAGCCTCTTCACTGAGTCTCCCGCTTCCAGTCTCCCCTTCTTTTCATCTTCTATGTATCAATGAAATCTTTATAAAAGGCAAAGCCAATCATATTATTCCTCTGCTTCAAATATTAAAATCCGTGACTCTATGACATGGCTTCTGTCTGCCTCTCCACAGCTCCCCTCTCACATTCTCCATGTCCCCAACCCGTCCTGCTTGTCTGGCTGCCACCAGGAAGGATTTTCATAGTGTTATAGAGAGTAGAGTGGCATCCGTATTTCTGCCCAATTCCATCCCTGTTTCCTGACACTCACCTTCCAATCATACCAAACATTTTGAGGACCTTGAAGGCACCATCCACTCTCCCACTCCTGTGCCCCTATGCCTGCTACTTCCTCTACTTGAAACTCCCTTTCTGCCTTCCCAGTGTCCTGGGAAGACTTTGGTATCATCACCTCCCTCCTTGGCAACACTCTTACAACCATTACAGCCCTGGTGGCTGTGAATGGTAATTTTTTGATTGGTCACTGATGCTGAGGGCAAGGATTATCTGCATCTTTCATTACAGAATCCCTCCACTTGGCACTGTTGCTTGTGGATGGAACGAACCAAGGTAACTTCTTTTATCCCTGAATCAACACCTAAAAACCTCCAGGACTGTGTCACTGGTGAGGAGTATCTAACAAGTCAGAAATCACTGGTACTTGATAGAAAGTATTTGTACCCTGGCATTCCCAAATGCTGTCCACTTAGTGTGTGTGTGTGTGTGTGTTTTAATCTGCCAGGAACCCTCTTCTTCTACAGAGTGAGGTGCTTTGCTTCCTTACCTCCACTAGGTCTCTATATCTTGATTAGTGAGGCCTTCCCTGCCCACTCTACCCCGAATAGCTGCGACCCACCCCTAGCAATCTCTATTCTCCTACATCCTGCTTTTTTGCTCCTCTTTCATACTTTTTATCATCTGATATGTATATATCAAATGATATATACATATTTGTGTGTATACACACACACGCGTGGTTTTGTTTATTGTTTATTTATTATCATTAGAATGTAAACTCCGTAAGGGCAGGGATTTTTTTGTTGTGCCCCCTGTTGCATCCCTGGCACCTGATACATAGTAGGTGCTTGTATATGTGTTGAAAGATTGAATGTGTACATTGCCCTGGCTGGTGTGGCTCAGTGGATTGAGCACTGGCCTGTGAATCAGAAGGTCACTTGTTCAAGTCACTTGTTCTGTCAGAGCACAAGCCTAGGTTTCAGGCCAGGTCCACAGCTGGGGGTGGGCGAAAGGCAACCGACTGATATTTCACAATGATGTTTCTCTCCCCTCTCTGGAAATAAGTAAATAAATAAAATCTTTTTTAAAAAAGAAAGATTGTGCACAGAGAGCAGAGTGTATCGCTGGGGGACAGTGCTAGGTATTTCAGTATCCACATGGCAGAATAAATTAAATGGTAGCTTGTGTGGAGGAACGGTCCCACACGGTGGTCATGGGGATGGTTTACAGGGTTCTAAACAGCCTTTCTCAGCCCCAAGCAATATAAAAAATATATTTTATGAAGGCTCTTGCCCTGTGTCTGGAATACTAATAATGCGTGTGAAGGAAGAAGATCAGAGCAAACAAAGAAAAATGAATTCTAATATTTCAAAGAGAGAGAGATGCTTAATCATTTCCACCTTTTGATGTCACCAGCTGATCTTGTGTGTTTGCTCTGAATTCTGTAAAACCAATTGCACTGACCTGTGAAAAAAAGCGAATGGCAAAGTCGAAGCCGAAAGCTGGGGTTTTATTTTCAGAAGCAACCCCAAGGGCCATGGACAATTTCAGCGAGATCCCACTCAGTCTCCCAGGAGTTTTGAGAGGGCAATCTTGGGGCCTGGGCCTTGGCTCTACCCGGCCCCCGCCGAGTTGTCCCCAGGACCCAGGCCAAGTTGTTCCCTCTCCTGGGCCTCAGCTTCTGCAGGCGGGAAGGCGTGGGAGTTGATGAAAACTGACTTCCAAGGTCCCCTGCACCTGTGAAGTCCTAAGAGTCTGCATCTTGACAGGGTTTTCAGTTTGTCCTCATTAATGCAGAGATTCAATTAACCAGGACATTGAATTCCCTGAGCATTCTGGTTAATTGGACCTTTACTAAAATAAGCCCCCAAATTTGTTTACTGAGTTAAAAAAACCAACAACTTATTTTTTTTCATTATTTTACATCTGCAGGGAATGTAAAAGCATTTAACTGTAACAGCTGGAGGTTGGACTAGATGTTATTATTCAAAGCAGTGTTTCCGAACATTTTGGACAGTGACCCATGGGTAAAAAAATAATCCTTCCACATTTCACACACACACACACACACACACACACACACACGGGTTTTCCATTCTGATTCACACCCTTAGAACCGTCTTTGGCATTTCCTGAGAAGTGATCCTGGGCAGCACAATGGAGAGAAAAGAGCACTGAACTAGGCACGAGAGTGTCTGACTTCTAGTTTGGGTTCTGTTACTGCCTGGCTGTGTAAGCTTGGATAATTCACTTAACCTCTCTGAGCCTTAGCTACTTCCAAACATGAGAATGCTTGCCCTGTCTACCCTACAGGGTGGTCGTGAGAATTGAAAACAATAAAATGCTTGGAAAATTATCAAGTCTGATAGAAATATAGTGCATTATTAACAATAGGCTTTTAGGTCTTAGGCGGGAATGTTTAAGTGTATCTGAAATCGATTATATATCAGATAAAGCTGAGGTTTTGGGGAAAGTTTCGAAGAGATGGTATATGAAGTTGCATTGCATATCAAGATAAGGAGTCCTATTATCCTTCAGGGTTTATTTTCCTCATCATGCTAATTCATCTGTCTCATCTTAGGCTTGTTTCTTTCCTCCTTTCTCCCCGCCCTCCTTTCCTTTCTGTCTTCAAACTGTGCCAGGGGGTCTTATTGTCTTGAAAACCCAGTTTCTCCTTTCTTGAACAATGTAAATCATGAAAACCATCTGCATTATGATTCTTTTACAAACACCAAACTTTGGAGGCGCTTAAACCCAGTGTGTAACTGGGAGAAGGAAAGGGAGCAGGTGGTTGGCTGATGCGCATGCGGACCCTCCAGGCCTCCCTGTTGTGGGGAAGGCCCTTCGCTCCTGGACTCTGGTTGAAGGGAACTGGTTTCTGATGGACCCTGCCGGTGATCCCCACCCTGTTAGGACCAGACCTCTTGCGATCAGGGCGGATTGCCTGCTTGGAGAGCTATTAAAGTGTCTGCTGAGCCAAATTAAAATGATCCATGGTGATTTTCTTTTCTTCTTTTCTGATGAGTATTAAGGAGGAGGCAGATCAATTTGAAGTTCAGATATTTTTTAATATCTCTATAAATTACACTTGTCTATGAAGAGAAAATCTGGTGTGACAAAATGGTAAGGATATGTCTGGTCTTAGCAAGGTCCCCAAGTGAAGTGTCATGTACCCTACATCCTAAAGAGAGGTGTTGGGATTTGCTAAAAGATATTCTTAAACATCTGCCATCCGCTGTTATTCCATATGCATGAGAAGGTGGTGCTGCTGTTGGCTCAGTGGGTAGGGTGCTGTGTGCTGCTGGTCCCCTCCCACAGGCCTCCAGCCAAGTGATAGGAGTTTGAGAAACCCATTGATGTAGAAGGGGGTATGAAACCGGGGAAGTTGGTGTTCGGGCTGCCTGTCACCACCAGAACCAGTAAGTAGAGACAGGGACTGATTCTTTACGGGCGCTTTTTCAGATGGCTGGCCATCTGAGAAGACAGAGGGTTATGTACCCTAAAGGACCTTTTTTATAAGGAGGAAACAAGTGTAGGTAAGGAATTTGGAACACAGGAAAGAGGTTGATCAGATAAAAGCAGTCTGGCGATTTCCCTAGCATCCTTTCCTGTGTTGACCTGTGATTCTTTATCTGTGTCCTGTATCCTGGAGGGGCCAGATGTCGCTCCCTGGAACACAAGGGCTCAGACACCATCTTGATTGCTGGCAGTCCTCCTGGGGAGCAAGGGTGGAAATGCTTGTGGTCTCGGAGTCAGGGTGGGTCATATCTTCAGTCCTTGAAACAATAGCTTTTTGCATGCATTCATTATTAAGCTTATTAACTGTCACCTAAAACTGAAATCTTCCCACACTTGAGTTCCCCCAGCAGGCACACCATTAGGGGGAAACTGACACCTCCAATTGCTTCTGTCTGGCAGCTCTTTGGAGATGTGGCCACGTGCTGTCACTGTAGAGAGCTTGACAAAGTTCTTGGGGGCAGCTTGCAATTCCACAATGTGGAGGACACCAACGGAAGAGCGTCTGGATTGAATTGACGTGAAACGTCTGGCCCCCCTGATAGGCCCCCAAGAAGATGGCCTGTAAGGACAAGGTGATATTTGCTCACCATCATTTAATTAATGTGAGACACAACTCTGGTTCGATCCAGGTCTTCTGATCCCAGATCTAGTGCTCTTTCTACTTACCCTCAGCTTTTGTGAATCATGACTTATTGAATAGTGTTCTCAGTCTGGGCTTGAAGCTGAGGATGAGAAAGTGGGTCTAATTCTTCCCCAGCCCCTGCAAAACATGCGCTCTCAGAGAGAAGCTTGTCTCTTCTTTTGATTGAGGGAGGAAAGAAGCGAGAGGGGAGAAGGAGGAAGGAAAATAATGCGGTACGCTGTTAAGTGGGAGCTGGTAAATAAAACTCCCAAAAGAAGTACAACTGTCTCTTTCAACTTCCCTTGTTCAGCGTCAAGATGACCAGTCCTGAGCCAGGTGCTCACAGAATATTGTTCATTGATATTAACAGCGAGTACTGTGTTCTTGGAGCTCAGTGCCATGTACCAGGCACGCTAGCCATGGGAGTGCTTGGGGGCCAGGGCATGAGAGAAGCAGAAAGGAAAAAAATAGAAACAGCAAAATGGGAGATTTCCCACATTTTCTCTGAGTATTAGGAGCTGGTCCCTTTTCTGCTTTGAGCCATAACCAGAGTGCTGCCCCTGGAGCTCCCAGTCTGTGCCCCACCGTCTGGGCCTTGAGCTGCTTTGAGTGCAGGCAGGGAGATACTGGAGGGGAAAAATAAGGGCCAACTCACCACCAGTTTGGAGGTGCTTAAAATTCTGGTCTTTTCCTCAGTCCACCTGCTACTGTTTACTTTTCAGAGTTCTCATATACCTGCTCTGTGCATTCCATGGGAGAGACAGAGGTGTCCCAGCATAAGTCAGGAGAGCAGGGCTTTCATACCCCTTCACCCCACACCCCCTCATTTGTTGGCTAAGGGCCACAGGGGGTGGGGTTCAATAGCCAGCTGCTTCCAGCTATTTTAATTGTGGGCAAAGTGGATTTCAGTAGCCCGAGAGTGGTCCTTCAAAACAGAGAAGACACTCTGAAGTGAGGCCACGGTCTCTGTCAAAAGAGGTCTGAGAGAACCCTGGAGGTGCACCAAGACTACTACAGGGGAATGGCCAGGTTGGGGAGACTCTAAAACAGACTGTGGCCAGATGGCCTGTTTGCCTAGGGGTGGGGGTGGGGCGACCTTTGGCTCTGCTCCATCTGCCCCAAGAGCCATGATAGCGACTGTCCTTGTGCTTCGTGTCCACCCCTCAGCTGAACTGCCCACAAAGGCTTTAGAGTTCTGTGGCAAAGTGATTTAAAAGCCTCTGCTGGCTCTTAAAAACATTATTTCTGGATTGAGTGCTGCTCGGGAGACTCTTGCCTTTTCCTAGAGCCCTTCACTTACTGCTTCTTCCTTCTCCGTTTATCAAGCACCTCCCCAGCTGACCCAGCTGCTGTGGAATTCTTCCTGGAGTTTTGCTGTTTAGCTGACTTCCCTCCCACATCTACGTGGGTTACATTTGGATGTGGGAAAGGAGCCTTCCTGGCGGCGTTCCATGGCACTCCGGATGATAAGCCACAGTGGAAAGGCCCAGTAAGGAGGGCCTGGGCAGGCCTAGTGTGATATCGGAGTCGAGGCCCGTGCAGTCCTGGGTGTTCCCCAGACAAAACCGTCAGGCTGACCCCTGAGCTGTAGCAATCCCTTATCTCGTAAAACAGTGGCAGGCGGGGCAGGCGGGGCGCCAGCGGTGGGTCTGCGTGACCAGCCACGGCTTAGAGAGATTCTTCCTCCTATTCTACAGGAGACATGTGCAAGAATGTTCATAATAGCTTTGTGTATAATAAGTAAAAGAAGAAACGATCCAGAACTCCGTAAGTAATGGAGCAGAGAAGTAATTGTGGTATGTTCACACAGTGGAATCGTACATAGGAAGGTGAATAAACTTCAGCTACACATACTGGCACGTAATGCACACATGTCAACATGTGAATTTCAAAAATATTGTTGAACATTAAGAGCAAATGGAGAAGACTGTAACTAATATGGCTTTCTTATATGAAGTTCAAAACCACCATCAGACACTGTAGTGGTTAGTGATTCATTGCAAATGGATTGAAGCTGTAAAGGAAAGCAAGAAGGTGAAAAACCCATGTGTTAGGTCAGTGGCTTGCCTGGGGGTGGGAAGGGGGAGTGAGACAATTGGGGAGGGGCGGGCACAGAGCGAGCTTTGTGGAGCTGCTGGATGGTGGGTGCTTGGTTTTTATTATTATCCTTTAAACTGTACACATATGTCATGCATACTCTTTTGTTAAGTATGCTCTATTTCACAATGAAAAAATTATAAAGTATTATATTTAACCAAAGCCAAAGCTCTCTCCCCATGCCAGTAATAGGTAGAGGTCAGTGTGGGGGAATGGTACGAGCCAAAGGAATGAAATCTTTTCCAAATACGGTGCCTTGAAGGTCTGGAATGGCCTCAGGGGGAAGTGAGGAAGGTAAGCTGACTTCAGCATTCCTCCGCCCCCTCACCCCACCCTGGGCACCAGCAGCTGGACGGAGGGTGTCCCGCTCTCCCAGGACCTCCTGCTCACACGGCCCCGGGACTACAGCTTGCCCACTTCATACCCCTTTCTTCCTGCACCACATTCCTCAGAACTTAGCCTGTTTTGCTTTCCTTTTAAGAGCTGCTACCACATGTTCCATTTCATGTGGCTTTCCCATGGCTGTCTGCTGAGCAGAATGCCATTATCCTAACTTTTCAAATTTTTTGACCCCCAAAACAAGTGCGCTGGCTCATTTGGAGTTAAAAGTGTGAAAGCATTTTGTAGAAATTGTTCTTAATACCACTTCCAAAGTTGGGTCACTCACCATCTGATTACCTTTTTAGGGAAGGTTTATCATTTGCCAGCTGAAGTTTATTTTAAATTCTGCCTGGTGGCAAACACATTCTTGGTTGACAGCTCTAGTTTGAAATGTTTGGGCTCACTTTGCTCCGGGTAAAACACGTTGTCAAATCTTTTCTAAACACCTCTTGTTAGATGGGTTTTCTTGCCCTGCGATTTGATGTCATAAAAGCTTACAGTTAGAAGGGACTTTGGAAGTCACTGATCCAACTTCCCACCCAACGAAAGAACTTTTTCTGAAATTTGCCTGATCCTAGCCTCTGGTGGTTTGCTTCATAAGAGCATTCCTGTTGAGACAAAAAAATACCAAACTCCCCATAGAATTTTGCATAGATTTTCATTCTGTCTTTGAGAATCAGAAATCAGCATGAGTGATTCCAACTTTGCTAACTGAATTAATGTGAACACGGATTCTTTCAAAACCAGTTTTAGAGGTGCAGAAGGCCTTACATGGTCAAAGACACCTTTAACCTATTTGGTATAATCACATCTCACATTAGAAGAGGCAGAGAGATAGCAGACACTTGAGTCTATCCACACACTTGGACGGAGGGGCAGAGAAGCCAGGGAGACTGGGCTAATCTTTTGGGGGTCCCCTGTGTACATTTCCTTCTGTTCTTTGTCTCTGGTTTCTTGTCTTCTTAAAGGTACAGCAACAAATGTAGACATTGCTTCTCCTAGAAAATGCAACTCATCACTTGTCCCTGCTGAAGGGAGCAGGACTGGTCCGTCATCCCTCCTTCAATCTCTGTTTTCCTCATTGCCTTGGGGTCCCATTTGGTTGGGCCCATGCCAGTGTCTGAGCCCACCCAGAGACTGGGTGATGTGTGTTAATAGTTGCCCTTTGTTCTGCTCTGCTAGAGCTTGGAACGAAGCCATGACCCCAGCTGCCATCAAAGTTAAGTGCATTTGGGCTCTGAGCTATGCTGGGACATTGGTGGCACAGGCCCTTTAGGGTGAGGGAAGGAAGCCAATTTAGAAAAGACCAAAGTTAACCCACTGGAGCAGCACGGTTTTTCCATGCTGAACTCCCAATCTCACACAAGCTGGAGAGAATTCCTGCGCTAAAGAGGGTATTTGAAGATGCTTTTTAAAGATGGAAGGTGGGCAAGAAGTTCAAATATGAGTCGGAAGGGAATAGTTAAAGGTGCTGATCCAGCCCAGCCATGCCTTTGTAAGGTCCAGTGTGCACAAGACTTTCAGGCAAGGCTTAGTAATTGTTGTAGGTGTGTCCTGGTTGATGGGACAGAGCCTCGGGGCAGGACATGCACAGAACTGGGAAACTGGACTCTGCACAGCAGGATGTCCCTGTCAGAGCCTGTGCAGGTGGGAATTGCTGGGGTGATGAGCCAGGGGACAAGGTTCAGCCCACGGGGCAGGGGCAGAGGCAGGCTAGAGTCATTCAGGATGTCAGGGCCACTATCTGATGATCAGGGAAGACCATCGTGCCCTGTGGGCTCTCAGAGACAGGAGCCTCCTTTGCAGGCTGTGATCCTGCTCTGCATGGTGCTTCCCTTGGCACACTGGACTTGATGCATTAACAGGCCTGCCTGGGGCCTCCTAGGGGCTGGGAGGACCCTAGAGAGTCTGCAGCTGACTGCCTGAACTACTGGGCTCTGATTTCCATCATTCAAATCAGCAAATGATTGACTGAGTCTTTATGTGCAAAACTATTGAGGTGGGATAGAGACAAAGTTTTGGGTGGTCGACTGGTAGGTGGATTAGGAAATGTCATCTGGACACCATACCGATTACACAACAGATTGCAAAACTGAACACACTTGGTCATAGGTCAATATAGGCACCCATTTGCATGAGTCTTTTGCATGGGGGAAGGGGAGGGGAAACAAGGGAGGGAGAAGTGGGGAGGAACTTTTGCATAGATATTGTACAAGGTAGTGTAGATCTCTGACCTTGTCTCCCTGGACAGTGGGTGGGTGGGGGAGGGGCACGAACGGACTGAAGGAGCTGGTTTCATAGGACCTTAGGGACACCGAGGCCACAGCTGTTTGCTTTGGTTCCAAAGTAACTCACAGGGACACTGAGTGGAGGAGGGGCATTGTCCTCATGCCTTTGTGCAGCAAAGCATTGCTTTAAGCCTGAGGAGGGCAGGGAGTATAACTCCATGTTGGCTCCTATACCTTTGGTGTCATGGAAACAGTTCCCCTGGCAAGAATCTAAGTGTATTCCCAGAGGAGCCACATGTTCCCAGACTCTGGGAACACTGGTGGGACTTTTGTGGGGCTGGACAGCTTGTTTTGTGTAGGTGGAGGCAAGAGCCAATGAAGTTCTGGCTACACCTGTTAGTGTCACTGAGTTGGTCCTCATAGCCCAGTGCGACCTGGAGACACTTCAGATATGGGTGCTAAAAAGAGATAGTGTCACAAACTAAAGGGGTTCATTCACCTGTGAATATCAAAGCCCAATCGTACGAGAACAGGAGTTCACAGCAAAGAAAGCAAGGGTTTGTTAGTTAAGAAAATGGCACCAAACCCAGAGTCACAGGTGAATCCTTTCTCTAAGACCTGACTCCCCAGATGCTTCTAGCAGATGGGTTATGTAGGGGAAAAAATCATTAACCATAGTGACTAGAGGAGTTAGGGTCCTGGTCAGGGTCACAGTCTCTACTGATTGGTCAATGCTAGGGCAGAGGGTTCTGATGCCAGCCATGGTGTCACTCGTCTGGTTTTGAGAGGGTGTG
Organism: Glossophaga mutica; assembly: GCA_039655065.1. Lineage (NCBI taxonomy): Eukaryota > Metazoa > Chordata > Mammalia > Chiroptera > Phyllostomidae > Glossophaga > Glossophaga mutica. The sequence continues at coordinate 146,865,744 of CM077308.1, forward strand.
GTCAGTGCAACTGTTCTGCTTTTCGGGTCTGAAGGTGCAACACAGCTGAGGCCTAGGTGTCATGTTTCATTTGACCGAAACTCTGTCTCTGTGGTCAACGGACCTGAAGCTTTCCATAAGATTGTTTGATGCTGACCAGGACCTCCTTGTCCTGAGATCTCGGTGGGCGTAAACATACAAGGGAGAGGGAGGTGGGCGATTCAGCGTCCTGGATGAGGCCAGCTTGAATCAGAAAGAAAGAATGGAGAAAAGTTCATACAAAGAAACGAAGTTTCGCCCTCACTGGTGTGGCTCAGGTGGTTGGGCGTTGCCCTGAGAGTGAAAGGTTGCTGATTGATTCCTGGTCAGGGCACATGCCTGGGTTGTGGATTTGGTTCCAGGTCAGGGTGCATACAAGAGGCAACCAATTAATGTTTCCCTCTCACACTGATGTTTTTCTCTCCACCCTCCCTCCCCTCTCTCAAAAAATAAATTAAAGAATAAGAAATGAGGTTTCTGTGTAGATAAAATAGAGCAATCGAACAATTTCATTTTTACCTTCATAATAACCTTGAAAAATACTACCCTCCCTTTTAAATTTATTGAGCTTTTCTGAGTCTATAATTACCTGTTTTTCTTCCTTTAGTCCAAGTGGCAGCAAACTCTTTCCAATAAAGAGCCAGATAGTAAACATTTTCAAATTGGTGGGCCACACAGTCTCTGTTACATCTGCTGGACTTGGAGTGTGGAATGAATGGGACTAGTGTTCCAATAACTAATGAATGGGACTGTGTTCCAATAACATTTTACTTGTGGACACTGCATCAGGAAATTTTATATAATTTTTAACAAGTTAGAAAACATCTTTTAAAAATTGTTTTTGTAAATTCAAAATTGTAGGAACCACTTTGAACTTGTAGAGCACAAAGACAGGCTGCGGCCATTGCGGCCCGTGAAGGCAGGACCCGGCTCCTCGCCGTGTCCCTGGTGCCCAGCACGCAGTCTGCCGCAGAGACTAGGTGCTCAGTCAGTTTTGTTGGAGGAGTGAACTTCTCTGCTTTATAAACAAGAAAACCATGAATCCACAGGTTAATTGCCTCTCCCAGATGTGAGGCCAGAACTCAAACTTACTTGGTAGTTGGACGGTTGTAGGGTTGGGTCATTGCTAGTTCTTCCAAATCCTGTGCTCCTTCTACCAAACCACAGCATCAGCCTTGGCAGAAAAATATGGCTACATGGAAGGTCACAGAGTTTGGGACTGGGAATTTCACTTGAGCAGTTAACCAACCAACTCTACCGAGTCATCTTTCTACATGGTTGAGTTGCAGAAACTGGACTTTAATTCCTCGGGTTTTTTTCTTTTTTCTTTTAATCTGGAGACCATGCCCTTGATAGTTTAGCTTGTGAATGACACCAGGGGCTTTGTAGGTTTTGAAAAGTCACCCAGAGGGCTGTACTGTGTGTATATTCTTCAGACTGGGCATTTTCTTACAATCAAAATCAGTTTCGTTTTTTGTAAAATGATGGTTCTGTGTGAGTTGGGGGCTATAGAAGCCCAGTAAAGTCCAGTTCCCTGGTGGAAAAACCGGTTCTCTTTCAAAGTTAGCCCAAGCCCATCTGTATCTCTGCCCCCATCTTGGTCAACTCCTACACTTGGTTTCAGTGTCTCTGTCGTGATTACTACACTGTTTTTGTTTGTTTGTTTTCACTCCTATGACTCACTCCCATGCTCTGCTCTCTCTTGGCTCCAAGCCTGCCCTGCTTCTTAGGAGGTTAAACCACAAACCAGAAGTGGGTGAGAGTGCCACTGCTTGTCTAGGAATGTTTCTCCCTCAGCCACCAGTTTGGGAGGATTCTAATGTCAAAGTCTCGGTGAGGGCCGGGTGCCCCTATGGTATCTCCCCCAGGCCCTTGGGTGCCCTCTTGATAAGCAGTAGCAACAGCAATGGAGACTGCAGCGAGGAGCTCTCACCCCCGCACTTCCCACCAGGGCCAGAATCTTGCCCGGGCGGAGGGCGTGGCCCCTCAGGGGTGGGCAGCTGACTGCATTCCCCAAGGGCTCTCCTTCAGAAGGCCTCCTATCGGAAGGGTCTTGTTTGTTCTCGAAGAAGAGTTAATATCAACACAAGCCCTGCCTCCCCATTTCTTTTAGTATAAAAGGAGTGTGTGCTCAGTGTGGAAAGTTTGAAAATACAGATAAATGCAATGGCAAGAAAACCCCCTGTAATCACTCTATTCAGAGATAACATCTATAAACATTCAGAACAGATCTTTCGAGTAACCTTATGTACAGTCTTCTAAACACCATATCACAATGCTGTTTTGTCACCTGATTTGTGTTTTACGTAATACATCATTAGCACATTTTCACATCCTATCTTTAGCTAATATAGGTTTTTTCTTTTTTTTTTTTTTTAAATTGCTATACTGGGTACCATGGTAAATGTGAGTACAGACTATTTCATAAAGGCTAATTGTTGGACATTAAGTTTTTTTCTGGTTTTTCATACCCAGATGAACATGCTTAATTATAAATGCTTCAATGCATATCTTGTTGCCTCCTTAGGACATATTTCGCAGAAGTGGAATTAATTTGGTCCAAAGCTCTGCACGTAGTTAAAAGCCAGACTTCCTTCTAGAGATGATCCGATCTTTGCTTCTACTTCAGTGCAAAAAGTCCCTGTTCCCCAGCCCTTGCCAGCATATGATTGGGTGTGTAATAACTTTAAATTTGCTTGGCGGTAAACAGTATTTAATTACCGTTTTTACTTTCTTAGGCAACAGATAAGGCTGAATGTTTCAATTTTATTTTTTAGCCATCTAAGTTTTTTAAATTTCCTTTAAAAGTTTTTTATATTTCCTTTATGATTTACCTCTTGTGAACCTAAATAATTTGTGCATTCCTTCTTCAGGTGCATTTATTAGGCATTTCTTCGTTTCAAATAATAATTCCTACTGAATGGAGTCACTTTCAGGACTTAATGAAATAACATATAAAGTGAAATACCATGTAAAATTTCTGGCGCAAGGGAGGTACTCAGTAAATGTGAACTTCTTTCCTTCCCCTGCCATGGGAAAGATGAGGAACACACAAATTTATGAAACAATGTGTTTGCCTTCGAGAAAGATGCAATCCAATAGGACGATAAAATATACCCAATATCTGACCTCAGAAGGTGGGTAGAACTTCGATGGGGTGAGGAGAGCTGCAGGGAGAGGTGCCAGTGGAGGCGGGAAGGTGTCCAATGTGTTGGGGCAGAGCCGAGCAGGTCAAGTTCACTCTACTAGAGGCTTTTTAACAGACAAGCCTAGACGGATGGATTAGGGCCTGTACTATGAAGGGACTTTGAAATCCAAGCTAATGAATTTGTATTTTGCTCCCAAGGTGATGGAGAGCTGTTGAAAATCTTTGAGTAGTGGAATAACACAATTCAAAGTACAGTGAGTGTTACCATGATGGAGACTGAAGTTGGGGAGATCAGCTGAAAAAAATGCAGGGTGGGGCAAAAGTAGGTTTACAGTTGTTTGCATGGAAAAGAATACAATAATTAATAGATAATAATAAAAGAATAAACTGAGTTTTGTGTACTCACAACTGTAAACCCACTTTGCCCCACCCTGTGTGATGGTGATCAAAGTTATACTATATATTGAATGTCATAATCAAGGCCGAATTCAAGAGATGCTGGTAATGAGATGAGTCCTTCGGGGCTGGGGCAGCTGTGTACAGGAAAGGGGGATTCGTGTCTTTCCCAAGGCTGAGGGCATGAGAGGTTCAGACTGACAGCTTGCATAATCACTGAAGACCTCTGACACAGTGAGTCCCAGTGGGTGTGAGTGGAAAAAAGGTGAATGCAAGTAGAATTTCTCTTAGAAGGTAGAAGAAATGGGTTCTGTTACCCAGCAGCAGAGCAGGAGTTCTTTGAATAAAGTAACATAGAATGAACGCACAGCATACAGATGAGTAGCGGGGGGGAGAGAGAGAGAGAGAGAGAGAGAGGGAGAGAGAGAGAGGGAGAGAGAGAGAGGGAGAGAGAGAGAGAGAGGTGACCTTCGGGAACAGTCACTAGGAACACAAAGAAAGCTGGTTTCTCCCCCATCTCATGGGCGAGTTTAAGAGCAGGTTTAAGGTAGTGATATTTTCTTTCTTGCACTCTCTCTTTTTTCACTTTCAAGTTTGTGTCTGAGCAGGTAATATATTCCCATAGACAGAAATTCAAAAGACACAGAAGAGGGCCTAGGGAAAGTTCCTTGCACCCCTGCTCCCAGACAGCAAGGTCCTGCCATCCCGGAGGCAGTGATGTGAACAGTTACATATCTCACAGGAACCTGTGCTCCCTGGACTAGCAGAAAAACCATCACCTGGGAACTTGTTAGAAATGCAAATTCTTGGGCACCACCCCAAATTTACTGAGGAGGAAGCATGTGGGGGTGGGGTCCAGAAATCTTAGCAAGCCCTCCTGGTGATTCTGGGGCATGCTGAAGTCTGAGAACCACTGCCCCAGGTATAGTCTAGGTGTAGACCTATGAATGTACATCAGCTTCTTCCTCTTTCTTATGTGTGTTTTACATTCACACTTGTGGAGATCACAGATCCCTTTAAATATTTTTAATGCTACGTATGATATTTAAAGCTTTGCGAATATTTTCAGAGAGTTCATAGCCCTCTTCGTGGCGTTCAGACACAAGCCCAATCATGTGCAGTATGGGTGAAGTACTTGAAGAGGAATTCCGGGCTGTGTGTGCACCTCATGTTCTGGCGGGTGAAAGTTAGGAGCTTCTGGGGTGACCTGGGCCACCAAGTTGGATGGGGTCACCCAACTGGGCGGGGCATCCCAGGGGACATGACTTGTGAAAAAGGGAATTGCGACCACCCAGTCATGCTTACTGGGTGGACAGAACTCTGCTTATAGGCTTTGAGGCTTTACTGAAGGACAGACCCCCTCCCTGCTGAGAGGGCGATTCCTATCAGGGCCTCGGTGGGGTGTTTCTCTCCAAGCCACACATCTGCAGACGGCACAGGGAAACCCTTCCCAGTCCTATGGCTCTGCTACAACAGATACACGCAAACAGAGCCCTGCTATGGATGCTCTCTCTGGAATCCTGATGCCCTCAGAGTCACCACAAGCCAGCCCGGGCTTTTTGCTTCTTTTACAAAACCTCTTTTTAATACAACCACCCTGGGATATAAGAACCCATGCATATTATAACCCACTGCCTTCCCCACGCTCTCATCACTATGATTTAAGAGACCGGAAGGGAGCAGCACAGTAGGTTTTCCTGGAATGCTGATGAAAGGAAGTAAAGAGAGCTCCTGGGCTGTTTGGGCCTCGCGGATTTTTATTACGGAGGGACTCTGTGCCTTAGAAACTGTGTTACAGGTTTCTGCTGTGATCAGGAGTAATGCTTTGTACACACCGCTGTGCACAAGGACATGGTCTGACCTATGTACAATGAATCTAAAGTACCGAGCAGCAATTTGTAATGAGATTTTTAATGTGTCTTCTCTTGTTATCCAAGAGGAACCTTTCCTATAAGTATTTGTTCTCTTTAGCGTCTGTGGCAGCAGCCAGAAAGAAGCCAGGGAAAGGATGTGCTCTCGTATACACATTTTAATACGTTCCAGAGACTCATTTATTGCCTTCCCAGCCAAAGTTCTTAATTTCTTGCCTCGCACCTGATTATTGCTGGGGGACTTTGTGGCCTTTGAGAGGGACAGAAATTGAAATGCAAATTGGTGTGATGTATCTATTTTGCTTTGCAAAATTCTCATCTGCAACCTAACCCAGTCATGCAAAGCAGCCAGATCTAAAAACTTTGGATGTAATACTTCAAAAGAAATCCGTGGCAGGCCAGGGAAAATGTTAGTAAATACTAAACCCCTGTCTCCCCAGCCTTTCACTATACATTATATTTTCTGGTTACTGGTACCCAGAAGCATCAGCAGTCATATTCAACTAGTCAGTTGAAAAAAATATCCAGGCATCTGTGCACAATATTTATTGACTATCTGTCAATGTAAAAAGACTCTGCTGACCATTGGTTCGTATTCTGCATCCTCAATAAACTTTACACTTTGGTGGCAGCGGCAGGCAGACAACCAAGAAAGAATGAAGTAGGGGGGTAATAGAGGGAAAAGAGGTGTGGGGGGTTTAATAGTCAAAATTGTTGCCTTCTCACCATGGCTGACATGGCTTGGTTGGTTGGGCATCATCCCATAAACTGAAAGGTCATGGGTTCAATTCCCGGTCAAGGCACATGCCTAGGTTGTGGGTTCCATCCCTGGTCTGGGTGCGTACAGAAGGCAGCCAATGGATATTTCTCTCTCACATCGGTGTTTCTCTCCCTCTCTTCCTCCCTCCCTTCCCCTCTCTCTAAAATAAGTAAATATTTTTTAAAAATTGTTGCTTCTGAATCTTCATGGCTAATAGACAATGGCCATCAGAGAGAGATTACATCTCTCCCATCCAAACCAACGGCACATGAGCAGACCACGTGTTGAGCACCAATTATGTGCGCACACATGTTACACTCTTCATTGGTATTCTCTGATCCAATCGTTACACTGATTCCATAAAGTAGGTCCTATTGTTAACTTCCTTTTACAGATGAGGAAATGAAAAGCCATAGAAGTTAACTTGCCCAGGACCACACTGCTAATAGTAGCAGAAGTGAGATTTACAACCAGTTCCAAGACCAAGTTATGAGGATGAACACCTGGTGACCTAACTCTTCATTATTGTGAGTACAGCCACAGTGAAGAGCCTCGGAGTGCAGTCTGTAGGTCAGACACTACTGCTGAGTGGCTATTGTTCGTCTCTGCAACTGCCCTGGACTGGTGCCCCAAGCCAGGGCCCGAGGACCTGAGGACTGAAACCAACTGCAAAGGAAGGGAGTGAAAATGTCCGTTTATTACTCTTGTTGGGAATATCATGACTCTTTAGATACACTTTGATGTTCACTCCAACCATTCTGTGTTCCATGAGGGAATGAGGTGAGCTGTTTTGCAATAATTCCTCCAAGTCATCACACTCTGGCAGCACCAGAAAAATATTAAGAAGCAATGACCATACCTTCCCCACATCATGCTCAGTGGAAATGAACTCAGCTGCTTGCATCACTCTCTGAAAGGCACAGCTGCAAGACAGCTTCAGCTGAGTTGGTTTGGCAACCCTCCAAAGTGGGCCAAGCCCCTCAGGCTGTTTTTCGTGCAATTGTTAATGCTAACCCCTTCCACAGGGAGAGGGCAAGTCATGCAGGCTTTGGGGATGGACAAACGAAAGCGGCGGCTCTGCCAACTACAAGTGGAATAATTGGGGTGACTCGCCCTTCCCTTCTCCTGGTCTCTGCTCTTGTACACCTTCTCTCCCAGGCACAAAGGCGTATATTGTGCTAGAAGGAAGATTGCAACAGAGTTTGGCTTAGTTGTCACTGAGGCAACACTCACAGGACTAACTGCAGTGGAGGTGGGAAGTGAGGCCTAGAAAAACCTGATGACGTGAACAATTTGAGAGCTTCCAGCTGAACCTATCTCACAGAACCAGTGGCAGACTTTGTGGTCAGTCCTCCACTCTCAGTAGAGAAAAAGAACCTTCTGGCTTGCTATTTCCACTCTGTAGTCTTACTCTTTTTGTATTCCTGGTGCCTAGCAAAGTGCCTGGCACGTAATGGCTGTTTGGTTAATGTTTGCCAAACCAGTCTGGAAAGAAACACTTAGGGGCAGCTTCAAGGCCACTGAAAAGTGGCTTTTCTGTTGGATGGGCCATGCTCTAGAAAAGGGAAGAATTGCTGGATGGGACCTTAGACCCACCCAAAGCCCTGCCCTGGGGGCAGTCCGAATGTTCTTGCTCTGGAATCTGGTAGGGAAATTCTACAGTTAGATCTGGAGAGACAGAGGTAAGAATAGCCTTCCAAAATCAGCGTTGAAGAACTAAAATTCACTGAAAATTTAAGTGGTCTGTATTGAGAACCCAGCCCAGTAGTGCTAGAGGTCCAACTTAAGGCCTAGAAAGAATCTGGCTTTAAAGACTGCTACCAGAGCGGGCAGGCCGATGGAGAGCAAATGCCGCAGGCTTCCAGGCATTATCCTGGAGAGGGTACAGCCACCTATTCGGACAACAGGTTCCTACAGAAACTCTTGGGATGCAGATGTATTCTTCATTTTGACTTGCCCTCAGCATGATTGCACTGCACCCTTTATTCACAGCTGCTTTAAGGACAGCAAGCTGGGCCTCCGCCCCACCACTCCTCTAGGTGACTTAAAGCTGACGGTCTCCCAGGAGGAGAGGCTTTCCCGTCCGGGGCTTGGCAGGGCTCATTTCCCAGCCAAGCTGCTGTCCTAACGTGAGCCCTCCAGTCTGGCCTTGCCAGAGAGAGAGGAAGGGCCGGGCCTGCCCTACGTGCCCAGCCCTGGCCCAGCCTGTATATCTCCTCCTTCTGCAACTGCAATTCCTGAGAACAGCTAGCAGCCTCCTGGGGAGGGAATTTCGCTGCTGGTTACACACCCTCAGGTTCCCAGGTGGTACAGGAACTACAGTTAAAATCCTTTTTCTGGCCAACTTCATTTTCTCTCCATTGTATATGCTTAAGCTTGTGTTCTGGCTGAGATTTTGCTGTGGTTAACATTCGACCAGGAAAGAACAAAGGGACTTTTAACCCTTCCCTGAACCTACACTTGTGGTCATCAGGAATGCAGGAGACTGCTCGACCGTGTCCCAGAAACACCAGATCACCACTTGTGTGGCTTTGAGAGCCTTATCAGAATGCTGACTGTCCTGTTCCATTCATCAAGACTGAAACACCCCCAGGACTTTAAATTCCAGTCACCTTTTCCACATTCCCTTCCCATGCTTCCCCTATATAAACTTGCCCCTGACAAGCTTACGGGAAGGTGGATGTCAGGGTTTTTACCCACCATTTTCCCAGATGGCCCACATCGGATATTAATAAAGTCACAGTTATAATCCAATCCCTGTCTCTGCTTTTTGTCTGGGCAGCGACAGGCAGCACAAGTCCCCGCCCTTGGTTGACCTTCAGTTTCAATTTCTGGCCACTTGGCCAGGATGGCTTTGGGACTCTCCGGTAAGTCGGATGGGGACTTTCAGGGGAATTCCCAGAGGCTGCCTGGATAGGGAGGCCCCAACCCTGAACTAAGATCATCATCAGCTGCCTGGTGATTTTGCCAAGGGAGATCTTTGGTTCTGGGACTTCCGCGCTTCCCATTGTCTCACCTTTTAGTAGGAGATTGGATTTGCACTTGGAAAGCCTGTCTGGTTTCTGCCCTTTGGCCATCAGGTGGCCTACCGACCAAATCTGGGATAAGTCAACGCGGCACTGGGCATTCTGTGATGAGTATCCGGTAGCCGGTTTTATCCCTGGTGTTTGGTTTTGTTATTTGGATCTGAAATGGGTACAGTGGCCTCTGTTCCAAAAGACATCCCATTGGGGTGCATTCTGACTAATTGGTCTACTTGTGGGTATGAGCCTATGACAAAGAAAAAGATGATTTTTTTAATAGTAATGCTGCTTGGCCAATGCATATCCTTGACTCGGGAGAGTGCTGGCTGCTCAATGGTTCTTTGAATTATTATACTGTTTTGAGGTTAAAATTGTTTTGTCAGAGATCAGAGAAATGGGATAAGAATCCCTATGTTTAAGCATTTACGGCTCTTCATAATCAGGATGCTGATGAAAACGGAAATAGGTTGATGGTACAGTGGGGTCAGGGGGCAAGGCAAGTGTCAGAAAGCAAGATTCCTGAGGAGAGGGAGCAGGATGGCTAGGTATTCTAGTAACTGCTTGGCGTGTGTGTGTGTGGTGGTGGGGGGCATCCTTGGTCTCTTTCGCCTTCTTCCCCTCCCCCCTCCTCCTCCTCTGGTTCCCACACCACCCTGGCCCCCTGGCCAGAATCCAAGGGGAAGAGGGCAGATCAAATCTCGGAAAAGCAGGAATGGCTTCTCCTTCTTGCACCAGGCAAGGTACAGAATTCGGAGCAGGGCAATTTCCCTTGAAAAGATTACCAGCAAGAGTGAAACCGCGAGGGCAGCTGGCTGGTTACTAGTGGGCACGTATTCCTTTTTTCAACCTCTGATTTATCGAATTGAAATAATTCTAACTCCTCCCACCAAGATGATCCAGGTAAAATGACTGATTGGATTAGTTCACTTTTTGCAACCCATCACCCTAACTGGGCAGATACAAGCCCTCCCGATCATTTTATTAACAGCTGAGGAAAGATGACTAGTTTTATTAGTTTTAGACAAAACCAATGAAGAGGCTCAAAGGTTGCATCAAGAAAATTCAGGGGCGGTGCCGCACCCAGCAGAAGCTATACCATTGGTTGACCCAGGCTGGGACCCCAACAATGGAGGGTTCCCTCATTTGGAGCATTACTGAAGATGTATTCTGGAAGGATTAAAGGAGGGGGTTCCCAAACAAAGAAGTTTACATATGGTGCAAGCAGTACAACCAAAAGCTAATGGGAATCCTGAATTTTTGGATTGGATATATCTAGCATGTAGAGAACATGCTGATTTGGACCCACAGGCTCCAGAAAACATGAGGATGGTGAATATGGCATTTATTTTCCAGAGCGCCCCTGATATTAGGAAGAAACTGTAGAAATTAGATGGGGCGCTAGGGGTAAATCCCTCTCAGTTGGTGGATACTGCCTTTAAGGTTTACAATGGAAGAGAACATTGCAAGGCAGGGGCAGTGACTGCCTTCCTTAATCAGGTCCAAGGGAGATCCTCTGGGAAAGGGGATAATCTCAGAGGGCAAAGGCAAAACTCCTTAGATCCTAACCAAGGTGCACATTGTAAAGAGGAGGACCATTGGGAAAATGAATACCCCGGGAAAAATAAAGGCAGGGTGGGACCATAGAAGATGCCTCCCCCAGCCAAACTAATGGCAGGAAGGGGACCCAGGGTCTGATGGGAACTGATGGGCCCCAGGTGTTCTCTTGGATCCTGGACAGCCTCTGAACACCCTGCCCCGCCCCCAGGAGCCCCAGGTAAAACTAACATGGGGGGTGGTCAACAAATTGAATTCTTAGTAAACACAGGGGCAACCTACTCAGTGCTTAATCAAAGATTGATAAAACCTACTGCTCAAGCTGTCCCTGTGACTGGTGTCTCAGGCCAAAATGAGACACAGCATTTTCCGCAGCCTTTGGAATGTACTGTTGTAAATCAACACTTGCCTCACACTGCTTTTGGGTAAGAGACCTTTTCACTAAATCGCATGCTCAGATTACTTTTGATCCAGAGGATCAGCAAGTGCATCTCCAGGTCCCTGTGTAGCGCCCTGTGGCTGCAAATGCTTCTCGCTGCTCTGGGTTCACCTCTGCAGCCTACCTTCCCTCCAGAGGTCAAGGAACAGGTGTATGGCAGCTGACCTGATTTAAAGGATGAAATGGATCTGACCCAGATTGGACTCTGTACATGGATGGCGGTAGCTACCTGGAGAGAGGTCAGAGGAGAGCTGGACGTGCAGTAGGGACACTGGGAGCCACTATGGAAGCCAGGGCATTACCGCCTGGGATTTCGGCACGAGGGGCCCAGTTGATAGCATTGACCTGGGCTTTGGAACTGACTACCGGGAAGATCAAGCCTTTTCTTGATGGATAGAAGCTTACCCAATCCGGACAGAGAGGGCCTTGAAAGTTGTCAGGTGGCTCTTGAAAGAGTTAATCCCTTGTTTTGCATTGCCCAACAGTTTACAAAGTGACAATGGGACCCTCCTTTGTGACAGAAATAACTCAGAAAGTTAGTCTGCATTCAGCCTGGAGACCACAGTCTTCTGGAAAGGTGGAAAAGGCTCACCACACTTTCAAGAAAACATTGACTAAAATCTGTCCAGAAACTCACCTTACTTGGGACCAAGCCTTTCCAATTGCTGTTACATATTCAGGTGGTCCCCAGAAGTGGACTTAATATTAAGTTCTTTTGAAATTATTTATGGAAAGCAATTCCAGGCTAGGATGGGGTCTGCAAGGCCAGATTTAGGACAAGAAATATATGTTAAAAATTATGTAAAGCATGTAAGTCAAACATTGTTAACCATAAAACTACTCAGATTAGAAAACTTGTACTTCAAAATAAAATGGCTTTAGACATCCTGACTCCATCTTAAGGAGGATCTTGCGCTCTTATTCACTCTGACTATGGTGTTTATATCCCAGATTACCACCGTAACATAACTGTGGCCCTGGGCCAGGTGACTGCCCAGATACAAGACACTGAGAAACTTGGACAAGATCCTCTGACGGCTTGGTTTCACTCACTGCTAACAGCGGGGATTCATAGGGAAAAGAGGAATAAAATCCTTTTCAGGGCCAGCTGCGTTTTCTTTCCATTATAGTCTTAGATGATCACTAACAGAATATGTAACCAATTAGTCAGTGTATATGTTTAGGCTTATGTTCTGGCTGAGATTTTGTTGTAGTTCACAGATGACCAGGAAAGAACAAAGGGACTTTTAACCCTTCCCTGAACCCACGTGTCCCGCCCCCAGGAATGCAGAGACCGATTGACTGTGCCCTGGGAACACCCAGAAACATCCCGCACCAGACTGCCGCCTGACTGCCTTTGAGATCCCTGTCAGAATGCTGACTATCCTGTTCCATTCATCAAGACCAAAACCCGCTCAAGGACTCAGATTCCAAGACTGCTCATCACCAGAACCCCTTGTGTGGGCTCCTCTCCAAGTTCCCTTCCCCTGCTTCCCTCGTGTGAACTTGCCCTGACAAGCTTAAGGGAAGGTGGATATTAGGGATGTTACTTGCTACCTTCTCAGGTTGCCCGCATCTGATATTAATATTAAAAGCGCAATTATAATCCAATCCCTGTTTGCGCTTTTTGGCTGAGAAGTGACAGGAAGCACGAGTCCCCAGACTCTGTTGACTTCCAGTTTCATAGGCCGGAAAATGCAGTGCATTTGAAAGGTGTTTATTTTCCCAGCCTCCGCAGAGCATCTGGTGAATCTCCCGAGTACACGTGTGTGTAGGAGGTGCTCCCCTTCCCTTCTCTTTCCCATCATGCTCTCCACCCCCTCCTCTGACCCTCAGCCCCAGTATGGGAGCCTTAACCTGATTATCACAGTGGCCACAGGGGAACAAATCGTTGCTTTTAGTTTCAGCATTGCTGCCCTCAAGCAGAGCTCTGACTGCTGTGCTGAGGCAAGGTCTCTTCCTCCTCAATGCGGGACTCCCTCGCCCTGATGTGTGGCTGGCTCAAGGGCCACTGGAATGACTCCCAAATATAGCTAGCTCCCTCATGGTAGGGAAGCCAGGGGACACTGCCGAGGCCTACATTTTCCCCCTTCCAGTTGCTATAGCATCTGAAATTTCCACGAATCTTGCAGCACTTAAAAAAAAAAAAAAAAAAAAACTCCAAAAAATATAAAAACCCCAACCCGGTGGAAGGACTAAGATAGCAACCACGGAGTGCATACCTGATGAAGTATTTCAATTAATCAGAAGTTTCTTCAAAGTGCCCAGATAAGGCGCAAAGTTCTTGGAGGAGGAGGTGCTTCTGGAAGATGCCGTGTAGTTGCCTGAGGGAGAAAGGAGAGGGCCTAACCCTAGGGAAAATAGCCCGGATGACAAGGATAAGCTCCCTGCTGTGGCTGAAGGGTTCTCTGAGAGCCTGCCCTAGAAGCAGTTCTGAAGGTTCAGTTCCCAGCCTTGGCACGGTCTTAGAAAGTCTTCCAAGTGGTCTGCAGACTGGTTCAAATTACCTTGGTGTAGCTCCTCCGTACAACACTTCACCTTTGGACTCCCCATGATCCTGGAATTCCACCTGAGGTGCCCTATTCTCAGGGAGCACCCTACAAGCATCATCAGCATACAAGTGTAGTACAGCATACAAGCATTGCAAGTGTAATAATAATCTTCATTATTACACTTATACAGCATTTCCCTGAATATCATGAATTCAGCCTGTGACATTCATTCATTCAATTAACTTTTATTAAATATCTTTCTTCTGTGTACTGTGTTAGGACAGGAGACAGAGTAAGAAGACAGTGTCTCTGTCTTTCAAAAGAGCTTATTTACTCAAGGGGGAAAATGAATGGGGAAAGCAATAATTACTGGCAACAAAGAATAATTCTCTAATACTGACAGAAGAGTTCAAAATGGCTGTGGAAACACAACCTGTGTCTGCAGGTGCCAAAAAGTCACCAGAACAGGTGACTGTGAGCAGAGTTTTGAAGGCAAAGTGGTTTACCTGGCAGAGGAGAAGGAATACTTCTCAGGAGGCAAGGTGCAATGAGAACATGGAGCATGAGCTTGCTGAACTTTACTCAAAAACCAGATTTTCAAAGGAAGGAACATTGATTTGAAACCTAAAGGATATATCCTGTTTGGACATTTGGAGATGTCAGAGGGATAGACATCCTAGGCTATGGGACCAGCAGAATCAAAGGAAGTGGGAGTGAGTCGTTCAGTTCAGAGTATATGAAGGAAAATGGGGAAAAGGGAGGTTGAAATCAGACCTTCTCACCCCTGGGCCAATCAGCCATCCCCTCCTATCAGTTCCACTGTGGAAACGCAATGAATCAGGGGCAGAGTTCAGGACTCAGGTCCTACCTGTCTTTCAGTCTTCGTTGCCATGGCCTAGTTCGTTCTGGCCCTCGTCATCTCTCTGCCTCCCCTCCGAACTGGTCTCCCTGCCTCTGGCTCCTTCCCCTTCCAATTCATTATCCACCTCCCTGTTAGGGTTACTTTCCTACCTAAAATGCAACTTTGTCGTTTTTCTGCACAATACATCTCAGGGGTTCACCATGATTTCAAGATAATCCCCAGCTCTTAAAATGGCTCATATTATAAGGGCCTTTGGGATCCAGCCCCTGGCTGCCTGCCTAGCTCTGCATCCACTGATCCCACCTTGCACCCTACGTTAGATGCACCCAATTACAGCTGTGCTGTGTCTCTTCATGCCCTCAGGCCTTTGCATATGCTATTTTCTCTCCCTGGAGAACCTCTCTGCATCTTTTTCTCTGGGCAAACATTCATCCTTTAAACATGGATTCAAATACTGTCTCTCTCAACCTCCATAAAGAATTCACCACTGCTGTTACTTCCTTATATTTATCTGGTTCCTTGAGATTCTCATAGCTGCGCCATCAACTGGTTGGGCAGGGGTTGGGGGTGCTGTAAAAATACCCACGGACAGGCCCTACTCCCAGTCACTTCAACCAAGATCTCCAGCGATGGGGCTGGACAGGGTTTTATAAACTCCCTACATGGTTCCCATGCGCAGTCAGACTTGTGAACTACTGGGGAGGCAAAGTGGAGGAATCTGAGAACCCGGAGACCCGAATCCTAAACTCTGCCACTGAGTCATTCCTCTGGGCAAATTAGCCATTCCTCTGGCCTTATTTTCTCATCTGGAAATTGGGAGTTCTGAACCAGAAGATTTCTAAGGCCCATTCCACAGCCCTGAGCCTTCTTGAACCGTCATGAAGCATTTCCCAGGTCAGAACAGGTGCTTGGCTCTGGGGGCTCAGCGCTGCTCTTTGCCTGACAGGTGAGGGAAGTTTCCTGCTCTTCCCTCCTCTACTTCTGCCCTCCCTTTCCCGCTGGCCTGGGGTTTCCTGTAAGGCAGCCTCGGGAAGCAGCCAGGAGCAGTCTGGCAGCGGGCAGGCTCCCTGCGGCTCTCACTCGGCTGAGCCAAAGAGGGGTCCCGGAGAGCTCTGTGCGGGACTGCTTTCAGGTCACTAGAGATCATTTCTTTCAGGAATGAATGGGCTGTACCTACTACATTTTCTTTTCAAAACATCATGCTGCTCTTTGAGAGCACATGTAGGAGTATGTAATTAAAGCGTTAACGGTAAAAAAATAAATATGAATGGTGCTTCCCTGGTACTTTGCTGACTGATCCGGAGCAGCGGGACCCAGGTGGGAACCCTCTCTGCTGTGAAATTTGGGCGGTTGGGCATATGGAGGTTCTTCAACATTGAGTCACAGAACAAGAGTGGCCTCTTGCAGCCCCTGCAGTTTCTGTCACCAGCCATCCAGGGTGTCCTGATCACAGATGAGGCTCTGTCTTACGGTAATGAGCAAAGACAGAGCCCATGATGCCTCCATTTTCATTTGAAATAAATCATGTCAGCCCAGCCCCACAGTCAAAATGAATTTGATGCCTTGCAAATAAAAGCGGCTCTAACTTGAGCAGACACAATCCATTATCCTGCCATCTGTTGTATGCCGGTCTCCACACAGAGATAACGGAAACACGGGGCTTTCTTGAAATCTTGGCACTTCGGGTAGGTGCAGAGGAAAACACACCGCCTTTAAAAGTGTGTTTTAACTGGCTGTCAGATTAAATACCATGAAATCAGCCTTGGGTCCGTGTAGTCCCCAAATTGCTGAGTTTTCCCATTTCTGTAATTTTATATTCTCCGTGATGATTAGGGAAGGAACAAGATCAGTTTTCCTTTCTCAGATTATCTGCCATTTTTTAGTTCCTGACCTTGACTACCATTTAGAATCCTCTGGGGAGCTTTGGCAATAAACTGATGGTGGGCATGCACCCCTCCTTCCGAGACTGCTTTAATTGGTCTTGGGTGGGGTCCAGGATCCTTCAACTTTGAAAAGTTCCCTAGGTGACTCCAATGTGCAGTCAGGGTGGGACTAAGCATCGTAGAGCTTTATTATGTCCTTATTTTATGAAAACGATTCACAGGAGCTGGACAGGCTCTTGCGAGTCTCTTTTCTCTAACTCAGCATTGATGGTGCTGTGATGGGCAGACGCTGTGTGGGGTTCCAAGATGAACATACCCAGATCCTTGCCTTCCAGAAATGATAATTTGGTTGTTTTTTTTTTTTCCCTGTGTCTTACTAACACTGGTGTTTGTCACTAGGAAAAAAAATCTTAAGAAGCAGCTAAAAGCAAAATAAAACATAAACTTTCCTGTAGCTATTTGGTAAAATTGCCATAAATATTAAAATGCACATACTTTCTGCTCAAGAAATTCCACTTCTTAGAACTTATACTAAAAGACACCATTAAGGGTGTCCAAAACAGTGTTGTTCATCAGGACCTTGTTTATTCCAGGGAAATGTTGGAAGTTCAAGGGGAATCGTAAATCAAACGGTAAGACATCCATATCTTCTATAAACACTATGCATCATTAAAAATGATAATGCAAAAACAACCCCTAAAGAACAAAACAGAAAAATCAAAGAAGAGAAAAAAATGATAACACAGAATATTTTTAATAGAATACGGAAAATGTTCACCATATACAAAGAGAAAAAAAATCAGGTTCTAGAGCAATTTCCTGTTAATGTAAAAGAACCACGATAAACTTACAGGGGAAAAAAAACTGAAATTGAGTCATGCTAAGGATTAACTGGAGTTCTCTGGGCTATGAGACCAGAGGTGATTTTTACTGTTTCTCTTTGTCTTAGGAAGAAACTATAAAGGTGGATGTTGCAACAGATGAAAAGACAAGACAAACCGCACCCCCCCCCCACCCCCCGCCACCCCACCAAACAAAAACCCCTAGACGCAAACAACAGGATAGTGGTTACCAGAGGTAAGGGGGTGAGCAGAAGGTAGAAGAAGGTAGATGGAGCCAACTACATGGTGACAGGAGGAGACTCGACTTTGGGTGGTAAACACACAATGCAATATACAAGTGATGCGTCAGAGAATTCTACACCTGGAACCTATATTTTATTACGTAATGTCACCCCGATAAATTTAATTTTAAGAAAAGAAAAGATATGTGGACATTGGATGACCAAGTAAAGATGGCCAATTTTAGAAGTCAGAGAAATCTCTCAGCTGTTGACGTGCTATAGTGTGGAAGAGCTGAACTCTGCCGACATAAGAAATGTCCAAACCTGTAAAGAATTTTTGTAAGACTTTTTTTGAGCCAAACTGACAATAGTTGTTGGGAAGTAAAATCTCAAATCCCCCAAAGAATGACAATTTTGCAGTTTCCTTGATGCACTTGAGATTGAGGAGGGAACACAAGGGAGATTACATGAAGGTGGGAGAAGGCAAGGTGGGGGTTGGATTACAGGATAGTTCACAAGATTATGTACTTTCTTGAGGGTGTTATTTCAAAGGTTTGTCAACTTGGAAGCACAAAAACAATGGACTAGGCTTGCTTAAAGAAAAGATAAACTTTTCACTAAAGAAGTTCCGTGCCTCGGGCATGACTGCACATCCTGACCTTTCCAGGTAGGAATTTCTGATCAGCTCGCCTTGTGAGGTTACTTTCCATAGAAGCCCGCATTCATTCACAGTCCTACTCTGAACCACAACTTTGTCTGCACTAGGTTGAAAGTGCCCTCACCCCTCTCCTCCCTGTAGCACCAAAGCATGCGATCACGGCTGCCTCTCCACACGCAGGATGATTGCTATGAACAGGGTGGCTTCGGGATTTCAACATGGGAAAGCTCAGGGGTGCATGGAAGAGTGAATAGTCTGGGGCTTTATCTGAGGATGCTAATACCCTCTTCCTGAGATTGTATTCTTTAGGTAGATAGATAGAATTTTTTTTACAGGTATCTGTTCACATTTTATGGAAGACTGAAAATATCAGTTGTTTCTATTAAAGACTTTCCCTATTGTGATTTGAAGGTCTGGAAAGAACCAAGAGATTGTGTCAGTCAGGGTCCAACCAGGAAATCAGAGATCACCCAGAGTATTTATATAGAGGGAATTGAAGGGGGGAAATTAGTTAGAGGTGAGGGATGAAACTGAGAAACCAACCAGGAGACAAGGAGGCAACTGGAAGATTAGCAGCAGTTGGATGTCACTGTCTTCCTTAGCCTGGAGGGACAGTGGAAAGGAGGAGGCGGGTCTCCAGAGCCCAGAGGCAGGGGTCATCTCAAACCCAAAGGTGGACTCTGTGCAGCCCAGTTGTCTTGGGTTGAGAAACACCCAGTGTCTGCCTTTCTCCTGCCTTCCAGTCTTCTGCCAGTGTCTCCCATTGGCCAAACAAACCCAGCTGTTGGTCAGGCCCGAGGACACTTCCTGCCCCACAATGCAGGACAGGGGAAGTGGGAGGAATGGAACTGAGGTCATTCAGGCCAGGACTGTGTCCTAGAAATGAGCCAAAGAAAGGCTCATTTAAGAAAGGCTGCTCTGGTTTGTCTTGCATCATGTTACCAGAATGATCCTTCCAAAATGTAATTCTGTGTCACTCCCCAGATTAAAAACGCCATAATGGTTCCCCACTGACTACAGAGTGAAGACCAAATGCCTCAACTAACGGGAAAGCCCCTCTGCAATTGGCTTCTGCCCTACTTTTTGGGTGGTCCTCCTGCCTCTTTACTTTCCCAAGACCATGTGCTCCTGTCCTGCTGAATACTGTCCCCACAAACACCCGTTTCTGTGCCTGGAAACTCACCTGTTCTGGTCTCTCACTTTTACACCAGACCAATGCATCCGGTGGTGGCCCCCAGTAAACAGGAGCCTCTGTCTCTTCTAGGTCTCCTCTCTTGTCCTGTTCTACCAGCTTCTGACCCTTTGACTGTTGCCAACTGACCTGGCCTTTGTCGGCGATGACCTCCCACCTCTGAAGGGCTTGGCTGGCGGCTCTCCTCACTCCTGGCCCGCACCCTAAGGGGCCCACTTTGGCTCCTGGTGAGCAGGGATTTAACAGTGCTTGCTTTTCTCTGTCACCTGGAATGACCTTTCCTCACTTCGCAGCCAGAGGAGCTCTTAAGACTTAGCTTAAAAGCCGTGTCCTCAAAGATACCCTTACCAACATTCGCAGGAGGAATTAGCCACTCCTTTCCCTGGGCCCTCCTAGGCCTCTGTGAACACTTGAACTGCCCTTATCACATGCCCTTATCTACCTCACCCTTAGGGTCAGGAACTTACCTGCCTCTATGCCAGGTACTCAGTGAATGTTTCCCAAGTGTTAGTGCAATAAATGAAGGCTTTCTGACTTCACTCTGCTTCAAGTTTATATTCTAGGTCTCCTATGTTGGTTACCTAGGGAACGCCAACCACAAACTGCATATTGCCGCGGTACCTTGGTACTTGTCACTAATTTGTTTCAGAACTTGTGACGAGTACCTAATGATGAATGGTGACGCATTTTCTCTTGTAGGGCAGCATTGTGACTCATACAAGTTCTAGCAAGTGCCTGGTGCTGAAATATTTATTTTCTCATCAAAATGCATCGAGTACAGAATTTGATGAGTTCTGAAGCTGACCAGTACTGAGGTATGACTGCAATTAGTATTAGAACAAAATTCAGAAATTCACTGCAACTCTTAGTGAGGCTGTGATGCCTTGTTCCTGGGCTGGGTCATTCAAATGAATTTCTGGCCTTTTGGCTTGTGGTTACCTTACTAATTATTTTACAGACTGCACACTTTGACATGTCTGCTTAACATCACCTGAGTTTAGGAATTAGTTTATCTCAGAGCTGTGCATTATCTAAGTGATATTCCCAGATGATAATTACCATGACCCCCTCTTTCACTTGTTAATAATTATAAGCAGGAAGAAGCTTAGCAATGTTTAATATATGTATTGTTGAAACCCAATGCAAAATGCTTACAGATAAATAATGCAACCGTTATTCTCACAGCTAGTTTCAACTTTTCCTTTTTGTATTCATCTCACTAGAGGCTGACCCGTGAAGGCATAGAAATCTGTGTAATAAGGACAGTTGAGATCTTATCTGAGGGCTGGTTTTTACTGGCTGTGCTGGGAAGAGCTCATTACAGGAGGTTTGTTTTGTGACCTGGTCCTCTAGACAGGCTCCAGTGAATTCTGTAAAGTCTAAAAGTCATGAGGAGTGTAAAACGTATAACCAGGTCTCCCCTTGAGATGAAATACCCAGTAAGAGAAGACGCAAATGGCCCTTCAGCTGGTTGAAGTGTTGTCCCCTACACCAAAAAGGTCGCAGGTACAATTCCTGGTCAGGGCACATACCTAGGTTGTAGGTTCAGTCCTTGGTTGGGTCCCCCTCTGTCTCTCTTTCTCCCCTTTCTTGTTTTCTTCTCTCTCTAAAATCAATAACCATATCCTCAGGAGAGGACTAAAATAACTACAACAACACAAATGATGACGTTATCTTGTGACAGACAGTGATTTTATATTCAGAAACAAGAACTAGCTTTGGCTTAGAGATTGGGCTATTTTCCATCTTCTAACAGAAACCATGACAATTCCACACAGAAAGAATTACAACGATACTTTTACATTTTATAGGCACAGTCTCATTTATTCTCTATAGCCATGTATTATAAACCATGTTTGTAAGCAAGGAAAACAAAGTTAAACATTTTGACCAAGATCACAAAAAGTAGGAAGTTTGCAGGTAGGTTCCCAGCTTTAAAATCCAATACTTTATACACAGTGCTGGGTTCTCTTTTCTGCAGAACAAGTACAAGTGCCAATTGGATGGTCATGGCCAAGGTCCTGGGTCGCATGTCCAGCTGCCTCACTTAGCCACATGGAGAAAAGGACTGCACGTCTCATCTTCATCCTTTCCAGTGCACGTGGTTTCGCAGTTATGTCATCGGTGTTTCACACATCAGACTTAACTGAGCATCTCTTTTATGCCAGGCTCGGTACTTAGTGTTGGACATGCAATGTTGCCCTCAAGAAACTCAGAATTTAATAGCAAAGACAAACAAGTAAATGCAGTGATTAGAGGCACACGAGGGCATAGGTGGAGTCAGGTGAAACATACTTAAGTCATAATGGGGGCTGAGGTCAGCAAAAGTTTCCAGGAACCTCCCGACCACACAAAGCTTGAAAACTAGTTAGCTAGGGTAGCTGGAGGTAGCCCGGGAAAAAAGCATGGCAGGAAGAGGGGACAGCTGTGCAGACACGCAGTATAGTGTGAGAACATGGCAGAGCCGGGCAACGCCAAGTGACTTAGCGTGGTGAGAGCTCAGCGCAGACAAGGCGAGGGGGGAGGGTAGGCAGGGTCCAAACTGAGGCTGGCCTTGGGTGCCCATGATAGAGGGTTCAACTTTATCTCGATTGGCTTAATGAGCTGGGAAAGATTTTAAATTGGGGTGGGAGGGTGTATAGTTCATAAAGATCCCTGGAGGAAATCATGTGGAAGGGAAACAGTTGGAGAGCAAGGCCGGAGGCAGAACCCTGGATGTCCCAAAAAGTGGCAGCAGGAGAAGAAGACATCAGAAAAGGACATTGCAGGAGACCAAATCTATCCAGTGTCATGAAAAGCCTTGTGTGTGCCAAGCACCATGCTAGGCGTTCTCCATGCATTATCTCAGATCATCAGTCACACAGGTACAAACGCGGGAGCTGACATTGAACTCAGTTCTTCATGAACTCCAGAATCTCTGAGCTTAACCTCTCCATCATACCGCGTTTTGTCGAGGATTGGCTTCATCCAGAACAGAGAACAAAGTATTCGTTTAAGACACAGGGACTCTTCAGTGAGTAGCTCATTTTTTTTTTCTCCATTAGATAGTGATAGAACAGGGATCCTCTGTACTACAAGCTGATAATTGGTATACTACAAGTGGCTTACCTAAAACAGACTACAGCCCTCTGTCTTTTGACATAGCTGGGATACAACAGGGAAATTCTTGTTTTACCAGATGTGGCTGGGATTGGCAAGAACTCGGGAACAAGATGAGGTGATAACCCACGGTCATTCTGATCAATTGTGGAAATTCCCTTCCTGGGGGCTGGCCATGCCACGCTGTGTTCCCCCCTCCCCCCATCAAGGGGCTGCAGTAGAAGCAGCTATGTTACAAAGTGGATCAATGAGCTCCTTCTGAAGATTTAGGCATGGCAGATTAAAAGGAAGAGGCATGGAGGTCCTCTTTCCAATGGATAAAGCTGCAAGATAAAATAGTCAGAAGCTGTTGGTGGCTGGGTTTTCTACCATAAGGAGAAACCTGGACTTCAGAGAGGAATAGGAACTTGATCTTCTGTAGGGAGAAGCAGAGACTGGCAGAGATGGGGCTCCTGGTTTTAATTGTAGGTGAGGTCCAGCTGCATCCCAGCCTTTCTTAAAATTAGATTCTCTGATTCTTCCTCGAACCCTAGAAATGCCCCTAGTATCCATCCAATGTAATCTTGCCTTTGCTTAAACTAGTTTGAGTTTGGTCCTAAGTCATCAACTCCATCCCAAATCCTCTGGATAGTAATTGTCCTCTAGTTTCAAAAGGAAATTGATTTGGGTGGAGATAAAAGGTGACCACTAGGTGCTAAGTCCACCTCAGTGCGGGCAACTGTACATAAAGCTTCAAACAGGTGAATGGGGAATCTCTCAGCAAGAGGACATGTTTATGCCATGTCTGTCTGCAGCTGCTTTTCAAATAGTGAGTCTACCTTAGTGTGGCTCATTTGTCTAGGTAGCCTGCCTGGTAAAATGGGTTGGCTACTCCTGGTCCCGTGTTGTTGTTGGATATCTGAGTGAAGTGGGATTCTAGGGAGGGAGGGTCAAATAACTGCCCTCTGGTTGTAACAACTGACGCATCTTCTATTTTTGTCTAAGCTTGCATGTCAAAAACCTGAACTTACCCAGTGGGGACAGCTCACTGGCACCTGTGTGTGTGCTGGGGTGTAATCACACGGGAGTTCCAGGGCTAGTACAACCCCAGGGCTGATAGTCAAAAGCGAGGAAACAGAATTAAATCATATTCCAAGGACCCAGGAACAAGACAGAAAGCCCACAGAGTCCCATAAAGAACACAAAAATGGAGCAAGCGTTAAGAGCCAGGCAGAAAACAAAGGTAGATCATCTAAGAAAGGGGCTGCCAATGAGACTGGCACATCCAAGACCCCATTTTATTAAAAGACTCACTTTCATTGACGTACACCGACCAGTGTATGTAGGCCTATTTAGATTAAAACACTGGTTACAGGTGGACAATTCCGGCAGCCACTCAAGGATTTGCTTACCAAATGCACCAGGGGCGTGGGGAGGACCTGGTGTGTGGACACAGGGCTGGCAGTGAGAGGGGCAGCCTGTGAAACAAATGCTCTTATGCAAATCCTTAGACCCAGGACGCCCTCTCCTCACCCTTTCTTTGGCAGTGGAAGCTGCACAGCCATAAAATGGCACACAATCGAGTAGTGTTCCATGCTATGTCAGTCTGTGTTGAAGTGACAGGGAATTTCATACAACATCTTTATTTATCCAAACATTTGGCTAGAATTGGTAAAGATAACAAACATTATCTGGGCTCTCGTGGAGGTTCACCATGACATCAATAGACACAGTTGCCCGAAAACATGCGTTTTGTTCTAATAGCTGTCTGGCACTCACTAATCAAGCCAGTTTAATAAATAACGCTTCTTTCTGATATTTGCTTTATCAGGGCTGGTGTCTGTATGTCTCCGTCTTCTCACAGTTGAAGAGTTTTGTTTGGTTGGTTTTTTCCCCCCCTGATCTGAGCAAATAAAGTATAGAAATGGTTGCAGAATCAGCAAGCTCATGGGCTTTGTGCTGCTTTCTTGGGAGGAAGGAGCCAGGAGGTTGATCTGAACGGCAATGGGAATCACTCTGGGGGGTCCAGAAAAATGGGGTTGACCATCAAAGGAAAGTCCAAGTGAGCTAAGTAGGAGGTGGATGAGGAACTCACTCAGTGTGCCCTCACTTCCCATGTGGGAAGCAGATCCCTGAAGTTCAAAGCTTAGCTGCTTTTGTTCTATCCTTGACTGCAGAGATAGGTCTTTGATAAGTTGAATCAGAGGGAAGGAAAGCAAGGTTTTTGCACTGCCTGGAAATTGAAAGATATCCTTTGTTTTATGGTAGTGAACAGTAGGGAATACAATAGAGACTGTGGCCAACTCCTCTGTCAGCTCTGGAGAAGCAGTGGGTGGTCAGTAGTTCAAGAGAAACCCACTACTCTTCTCCTTGCCTCAAAAGCAGGATGGGGCAAATAATGTTTCTTGATCTCCTAAAGTCTTCTCCCTACCTGGCTACAGTGTCACGTTTGCTGGACAGATCTTTCCACCCATCAAATTATATCACGATCCTGATTAGGATTCTTTGGAGGTCCTCATCTGCAACAAGACAAGGTCCATACTTCTAAACTGGTGTAACTTAGCTTGTATTCCAATATGGCCCCACCTGCCTCTCTAACTCTTGGATCCAGGTCCCAGCCACAGACGGACCTTGTATCACATAAGGTGCTTCTACCTGTGTGCATGCTGTCCCCTATCTGCCTTGCTCCCTGTCTGAATTGCTTTCTCAGTCCACTTGCTCACTCACCCTTTGAAACCCAATGCAGAGGGTGTTTCTGAGTGTCCTTCCCTGATGCTCCTGCTTTGCCCAGGAGACCACTCTCCTCTGGGCTTCCCCTTGCCCCCACACAGTTCTCTATTTTCTCGTGCAGTACTTAAATGTACTCGAACACCCCCAACCCAATTCCACAGTCCACAGGCATCACAAAGTTGTGGGTACAAATGAAGTGAAATTAACAGCTAAAGCCAAAGCCCACTGGCTGCACATCCTGACCAGGATGGTGGCAGGACCTCAAGTCCCCTTCCTGGGTTTCCTTTCATCTAGTAACACTCGGTGGGTGTTCAGGTAAGGTCTCACTCTGGTCACTGCCCATGCTGCATGACACCCCCTGCAGTTAGGGGATGCCACAGCTATGCTGGCTCCGTGGGGCGCCTGGTAGCTGGGCACTACAAAAGGGTAGCCAAAAGGGTGGCCACAGACCTGTCCTTAATTCTACCTGACTAATGGCTCTAGGGAAATAGGAAGGAAGATAGAACACAGCACCCTCTGCCTGGCTTCTAGACATGGCAGCTCTTAGAGCCCACAGGCCCAGATGCCAAGTTTTCTTACAAGGACTTCCCTTGGAAATGGTAGAGGCACCTCCCCACCTACCTCTCATGGGCCTCCCTGGCCAGAGCCAGCTTCCCTCAGTGCAAAAGTCTAGCGTACAGTGTTTCCATAAAATACAACATAAGTGCCACCCCCTGGAGTTGTGCAATAGAGTATACCTGAATGTATCCTCTTTCCTGGCTTTTTGGGATACAGGCTCCAGAGTGTAAGCCCTGAAAGGCCAGGAAGTTCCTGCCTCTTCCCTCTCCAAGGCCCACCTTCCAAGTTCTCATTGAATATTTTAGCTTCTGCCTCTTCCCAGCATGCCTGACAGTGGGCTGAGCCTGCCCCTTACCCATAGGCTGCGATGTCCTTTGTGCCCTGCCAATTGAATACATATACAGTTCGTGACCAACTTCGTTGCACAGTTACATTACAGGCCTGTCTCCCCTACTAGACTCTGTGCTCCCTGAGGGCAGGGAGTGGGCTTTTTTCATCATTATATCCCTGGAACCCAGTCGCTGTTGGTAAATGGGGAGTGAAAGGATGAGTGAGACTCAATCATGGCATTAGCTTTAAAAGGCATTAGCAGGTGACTTCTGGAAACTTGCCAGATCTCCACGTCTTGGTCCTCTCCTTCCATAGCCTCTTCTGTCACTCCCCAGAGATCCTTACCACGGCTCCCTCTCAGTCTGTCCTAGCTTTTCTTGTCACCTTTGGCTACACATTAAAATCACCTGGAGAACTTGAAAAATATAGTGATGTCCCGCTCCCTCCAGATCAGCCAAATTCAGTGTACAACTCAGGTTGAGGAACATCCTCTCTGGTTCTCAGGCCGCCAGAAGACTCCTCATGGCATGCCTGAGGTGGTGGTCTCTTCAAAACCATCACTTGGTGCTGCTCACCGCACTCAGCGTCCACAGTACACATGGGAAGTCCAGAGGAGAGCAATAAAAGGCAGGAAAAGAATAAAAAATGTGCTCTGAATAAGAGACTGCTGCATTGGAACTATCTAATGCGAGGGATTAGACATATCTCTGCCCTGGAACTTTGGTCCTGCAATCAATGGTTGCCCAATCTTCAGGGACCTTCGGCCACACTCCAGCATGTGACCAGTTGACTTAGGCTGTTAGACATATGTTCACTTACTGCTCCTTGAAGCCCAGCCTGGCCTGCATCCTTGTCAGGCCCAGGTGACCTCTAGTTTAATTGGCATTCGTATCCTTCCAAGAGGTCAGACTGAGATTGCCAGCTGATTACCCAAGACCTCGCACAGCTAAGGCGGGCATCTGGGTAATTGCATAATCATCAGGGCAACATGGCTGTGCCCTGGGGCTGGGACCACTGGCTTCTGAGCATATGAAGCAACTTAATTTTGTCTTTTCAGCTGCCACTGTAGCTGTGAGCCTTTGGAGCAATTTCTACTTGAAAATTTACGCATTAACCTTGTCATTATGGCTGTCTTTCCCTCAATTTCCTTCTGCCAGGGGGCCAGAGACTTAATTAAAAACCCTTAGTCTTTTTTAAAAAACTTGCAGTCATTTTTGCTCTGACTGGTGTGACTCAGCTGGTTGGGTGTCATCCTGCAAAGCGAAAGGACTCAGGTTCCATTCCTCATCACGACACATTCGGGTTGGGCCCTGATCAGGGCACCTGCAAGAGACAGCCAATTGATGTTTCTCTCTGACGTTGGTGTTTCTCACCCTCTCTCTGCCCCTCCCTTCCCCACTCTCTATAAACAAACAAACAAACAAATACAAAGCTTAAAAAAACAAAACAACTGGTGGTCATGTTTAATGGGAGTGCTTGACTTGGGTTCTGTCCAGAGAAGACAAGTCAAAAACCAGTTCGCTATTATTTCTCTGGATCATGGAGTGTCAGAGGCAGGATCTTAGCTCTCACCTATCACAAAGGTTCACAAGCCTGGCAACACATGAGAATTGCCTGAGGAGCTTTATTTTATTTTTATTTTGTTTGTATTCCTTATTTTGCCTGAGCAGTTTTAAAAAGTGCTGATGGTTGGGTCTAACTAATGAAATAGCACCTCTAGAGTACAGGGCAGGGGCGGGGGTGGGCTCAGGCACTGGTGTTTTTAAAGCCCCCACATGAAGCTCATGTGTTGTCAGGGTTGAGAACCTTTCAGGAATTCTAATGCCTTTGTTTTTCATGTGAGAAAATTAGGACTGAGGTGTTTGGGAGCGGTTCTGAGCTGTTAGCCCTGCCCTGCTTGGCTGTCCAGCACGCCTGAGCAGCCAGAGCGATCAGCGAAGTTCTGCTCCTTCCTGCCAAGGAGCCCTGTCCGGACCACCCCCTGCTCTCCCGCTCCTTCCCCCTCTCTGATTTAGTCCCGTTTCAAAGCCGAAAGTTGGGACATTTAAAACTGTATTAGTTGCAACTTGGGCAAAGCTAGAAATTTGGGATTTTGTTAGCCCCTTTGTTTTGTAGGTGCTAAGTCATTGTGATCATGGGTTGGGGGGATGGGGGGCCAAATGGGGAGGAGGTAGCTGGGTGGGGACGGGGGCGGTGAGGCAAGCAAAGGTCCCAGGCTGCAAAACTGATGCAGGTGCTCATTCTCAAGGTCATGCATGGGCCTTCTTAAATTCCGTGTCGTATGCCCCTCCCTTGCGTCACCCTAGACCTGGCTCTGGGGCACGAAGAGGGAGGGGAGGGGAAGGGGAAAACTTTTACCTCCGTCAAAGAGCTGCATCTAGAACTTTTTCCAGGTTAAACAGAGTTGGAATGTTAATATGCCAATCTTAGTCTGCCTTAGGCACAAGTCCAGCTCAAATACCAGTGGTCTTAAAAGCAGAGAAGGCCAGAGCTCTGTCAGCTCCCAGGGTGCCTAGGCAGCACTGAGGAAAGTTCCACTTTTCTCTCTCCCACCTGTGGCTTGCTCAGTGCTGCTACCTGCTTCACCAGCCATGGAGCCTCTGGGGGAAGTTGGTTCCTGGAGAGGCAAAGAACAGAGAATCCTGAGAAGCAGCAAGTCTAAATATTTAATCTGTTTTGTTTGTTCCTTTGGCTTGAGGAACAGCTTCAGAAGTTCACCTGGTTCCCCAGGCTTTGCATTATTCCCAGTGTGCAGAGCGAGGAGTGTGACTTCAGGCCATGCAAATGCTCGTCCTCTGGGTCCTCTCTGGTCTGTAATTAGAGCCCCACAGCCTTTTTCCAGTGTGAACTGTAAATTCCTTGAGCAGTTAGGACACACTGAGCCATATCAGATATTACTGAGACTGGATGCCTGCTGGAATCCCTCTGCCGGGAAGTAACTACGCATCCTTCCAGGCTCAGGGAGGGTCCCACGTCCTCTGAGATGCATGTCTCAGCCTCCCTCACCGAAAAGGATGCTTGATAACTATCCTGTTACATTTCCTGTGTTGTTATATTAAATATAGTAACCTGGGATCCTGAACAGACAAAGGATATTAGTGGAAAGACTGGTAAAATCTGAATAAAGTCTGTAATTTAGTTAATAGCAATATACCAATGTTGATGTCTTCATTTTGATAAATGTGCCATGGTTAATTAACTAAGATGTTAATATTAGGGAAAGCTAGGTGAAGGTTATAAAGGAGCTCTTTAAGCCATCTCTGAAAATTTTCTATAACTTTTAAATTATTCCAAAATAAAAATTTAAAAAAATGTTTTACATATTTTATCCTGTAATGAAGTTAAAAGACCGAGGTGTTACTGTAAGACTCTCAACCCAACCACTTGCGAGTTTCTGGGCAAATAACCTGAGTCTGTTTGTTTAGCAGTGAAAGGGAGGTAATACCCATGTGGTCAGGACTGTACTTGTCCACCAAAATCGGTCCTCCCCTTCCTCCCCAAGTAATTGAACTTGGCTTCCCACCTTGCAATTAATTATGATCCAGGTGACTATTCTGCCACTGGCCAAATACCTCATCAGACTCTGGAAGCCAGGGACAAAGTCGGCTAATGCTGGACATGCTGCTCTACAGACTGCAGGGAACGCACACCAGTGGGGTTGTGGTGGAGCAGGGATCAGAGTGACAGTGATTATGGGGCTCCGTATTATGTCACCAGATGGCTAGGCCACCCCCGGACCAATAAAATCAGAATCTCTCAGTGTAGGAGCCTGGCATTCATAGTTTCTTCCGGCTCTCCAGGTGATTCCAATGTGCACTGAGGTTGAGAACTAGTGAACCAGATGGTCTTTAGATTTCTTTCCACTCTCAGGCTTCTGCATGGTGCAGACACCATGTGTTTAGCCTTCAGAATGTGTTTCCATATCAGTTAATAGTGGGTGTGTTTGGAAATCAAATCTCTCTGAACAAAGTCTCGAAGTCTCACACGGTAGGGCTGAAACAGGAGGATTTGGGAAGTGGTTGAGTTTCCTCATTCTGACTGGTTTCCCATCCTGCCTCACCCTCTTCTCAGTGAACAGAGCCAGCTGGATTTTTCGAATGGGGACAATCACCACAAGAGGCTTCGGAGTCCTCTTTTCTGGATTGGGGGAAATAATCAAGCGGACTTCAGTAAGGCAACAGGGAGAAGGGAGAACGAGTGGGGTCAAGAGAGACTCTTTCCCAAAACAAATATGACTATTTCGAAAAGAACATCTACTAATTGTATGTGTTCATAATAGTTGGAAAAATATAGAGAAGTACAGAGAATGAAATTTAAAGCACTTATTATAAGATCAATTTCAGAGATACAGACTATTAACATTTTGATATATGTACTTAGTTACCCTTTAACGAACAGTGGGACGATGGTAAATATAAAGCTTTTTATCCTGCTTTGCCATTTAGCATTAATGTTTGCACTAAATATTGCCTTTGCTTGCTTATTTGTTTTTGTTCTTTTTGTGCACTAAATATTGTTGAAATCCTAATTTGAGTGGCTACTTAATATTTTATCATATGGTTGTCCCATAGTTTATTTAACCATTTTTTGTATCATTAATTATCTTTGCTTTTTAAATTTAATATATTTTATTGATTATGCTATTACAGTTGTCCCATTTCTCCCCCATCATTCCCCTCCACCCTGCACACCCCCTCCCACCCACATTCCCCCCTTTAGTTCACGTCCATGTGTCATAAGTTCTTTAGCTTCTACATTTCCCACACTATTCTTGCCCTCCCCTTATCTATTTTCTACCCACCGTCTATGCTACTTATTCTCTGTACCTTTTCCCCCTCTCTCCTCCTCCCACGCCCCTGTTGATAACCCTCCATGTGATCTCCATTTCTGTGGTTCTGTTCCTGTTCTAGTTGCTTGCTTAGTTTGCTTTTGTTTTAGGTGTGGTTGTTAATAGCTGTGAGTCTGCTGTCTTTTTACTGTCCTATTTTTTATCTTCTTTTTCTTAGATAAGTCTCTTTAACATTTCATATAATAAGGGCTTGGTGATGATGAACTCCTTGAACTTGACCTTATCTGAGAAGCACTTTATCTTCCATTCTTTGCTTTTTAAGTTTCCTTTTAGAATTTTTTTTTGCATGAATATCTGTGATCAAAATACCTTTAACTTTTCTCTCTGTGTGTGTGTGCGTGTGATAACTGAGGGTTTGTTTCCACGTATAGCAATAATCTGCTCATGAATATTGTTTGGGAAAATTTTGGTTGTTTTCTTAGAGAGGTCTGGAGGCCCTAACAAATAGTTATCTCTTCCTTCTATTCATTTCATATATTTTGGTCTGAAGATTTCATAATTCCATTCCCACCCTGAATATTCCCTTAGGGCTGTGAGCAAAAAAGAAAAATATTTTGTAAAGGGCAGCGATTGTGTTCTTTTCTTGGCATGTTCCCCTACAAAGCACTACACTTAGGGCTTTGTATAAATAAATGACACAAATATGGATCTTGTGGGGGAGGGCTCTTGCCTGATGTTTTTCTAGGGCCTAATGTTGCTGTATTGTTGATGCGTTTATAAGTTGAGGCTGGTTTGTGCTTTGAAGTAGGACCAAGTAGAGATGTGTTTGACTATTTGAGTGAGGACTGAGTAGATAAAAGTAGATATTAATTTTCACACATGACCTTTTTTGAATTCAAGGAAGAAGATGATGAAAAGTGAAGGAGAGAAAAGGGGAAAGGAGAATAAATAAAAGGAGAAGATGAGGTTACCAAGGCTCTAAAAAAAACTAGGGCTCAGTTTACCGTGCATGCAATGCCCTGGGATCCTGCTAAAATGCAGATTCTGATTCAGCAGGTCTGGGGTGGGGCCTGGGATGCTGGGTGTCTCTTAAGCTCCAGGTGAGGCTGTTGCTGTAGCTGGAAGGAACTCACTGGAGCAGCATGGCCCCAACGTGGATTGTACATTTTTAGAACCGGTACAAAGGGCCTCTCCCTCACTGCTGCTGTGGGTTTGTGCTGGGTCTTTCCCAGACCTGTTACCTTCTTGGTAATTGATGATGCTTTTTGTCCTCATGACAAAAAGGCTTTGTAAAATGTTCCCTCAACATTGCACAGGAGTTATTTTCACTCCCAAAGCCCCTCTGTTAGCTTCTCCTTCCCCCTCCACCATGATTTTTGATTTCTGGATCTCTTTTCTAGTCCTTTCCTGGCTTGAATCACTCATTCATTCAATTCTCTGTCCTCACTTTACCAAATGTGGTTCTATTTCTCTAGAGATTTTAATGGCCAACTAATCCTTACACCAAGAATAGGCTTCTACCTTTTCTTAATGGTCCTACCTCAGAGTAAAATTTCAAATGGGATCTTTTAATGGTGGATGAGTTTAGATTAGACTCAACTTAAAACTTTGGTAGACTCAACTCAGCTTTGATTCATCTCCCAGATCCTTCCTTATGAAGTAATATTCACCCCAGTATAATCAGTTTCCAGAAAGTCTGGAGGAAGACTGATGCTTTCCCCTAGAATGTCGTTTCTCTGTCACTGTGGTAAACAGGAATTTTGAGATCTACAGTCAATGAAAGCTTTTAAAAATTCTCTGTTTTTTAGTTATATATTTTTGATTATGCTATTATAGTTGTCCTAATTTTTCCCCTTTGCCCCCCTTCCCCTAGCAGCCCCTATTCCCTCAGGCAATTCCCCCACCATTGTTATTGTTCATGTCCATGTCCATGTCCATGTCCATGGGTCATGTGTTTAAGTTCTTCGGCTACTCCATTTCCTATACTGTACTTTACATCCTCATGGTCATCCTGTAACTACCTATTTGCACTTCTTAATCCCCTCACTTCTCACCATCCCCTACAACCCCCTCCCATCTGTCAACCTTCTGGTAACTAACTTCTTTTCTCTTACTGTTAAGAGTCTCTCTCTATCTTTAACCTTTGGTCTTTTAATAATGATGTGTCTTGGAGTTGGCCTCTTTACATCCATCATAACTGGGACTCTTCACTTCCTGGATTTGCACATTTATTTCCTTTATTAAATTAGGGAAGATTTCTTTCACTATATTTTCAGACAGATTTCCAATTTCTTGGTCTTTCTCTTCTCCTTCTGGCACCCCTATGAGGTGACTACTGAACCTCTTAAATTTGTGCCAGAGATTGCTTGCACTATCCTCATTTTTTTTGGATTTTTTTTTCTCCTTGTTCTTCATGGTTGTTTTTTGTTTTCTTATGGTCCAAATCATTGGTTTGATTCTCAGTGTCATCCATTCTACTATTGTTCTTTATTTCAATTACTGTATCCTTCATTTCTGACTGGGTCTTTTTTATGCTGAAGTCATCACTAAGTTCCTTGAGCATCCTCATAACCAGGATTTTGAATTCTGCATCTGACAGATTGCTTATCTCTATTTCGTTTAGCTCTTTTTCTGGAGTTTTGATCTATTCTTTCATTTGGGCCATGTTTCTTTGTCTCCTCATTTTGGCAGCCTTCCTGTGTTTGTTTCTATGTATTAGGTAAAGCTGCTTTGACTCTGAGTCTTGGTAGTGTGGCCTAATGTAGTAGGTGTCCTGTAGGGTCCAGTGTCACAGCCTTCCTTATCACCCAAGATGGGCACTCAAGGTGCTCCCTTTATGTGGGCTGGGTACACACTCTCTTTGTAGCTGAGCCTTGGTTGCTGTTGGCAGATCAATGAGAGGGATTTACCCAGGCCAGTCAGCTGCAAGGATTGGGTGTGACCATTGACCACGAACCTTGGCTCTCCGTGGATGATCAATCAGTTGTGCAGGGGCAGGGTGGTGGTGCTCCAACATGGTCTGTAGCTGTCCACTGAGTGTGTTGGCCCTGGGGTTTCCTGGGTGGTGCAGACCAAGGTCATCCCTGACCTGTGTTTTGCCTGGGGCACCCTGCCTGAGCTATAAAACAATCTGAGATGACTGCTACTTGTGCTGGGCTTGGAGATTCCCAGGTGAAGCCAAGCTGTGACTCTAATCTGGCTGCCTCTAGGCTCACTGAAGCCAGCTGTTGCTTGTTTGGTAGGATTTAGGAGCCAAGACCAACCACTCTTATGGAAAAGCAGCTTGGATGGACCCATAAGTTGGGTGGGGTAGAGCCTCTGTGGCTCTTCAAGGTGGGTCACAGAGTGGCTCCAGGTTAATGGAGTCAGAGACACGGTACCAGCCTACCAGCTCTGAGGGGAAATGCTTCAGCAAAGGGACAATGGCCTCTGCTTGTCCTAATGCCAGACACTTCAATCTCTCCCTGTATAACACTTGTGCCCTTCAAGCTGCCACCCTGGTGCTGGAGCTCAGAGGGAGTGAGTCTGAGTAGGTGAGTCCATGTGTGGGTTCCCTAAAAGGAGCTGCTTAGGGTTCCAGCAGCCTCCTCCACTAACTCAATCCCTGCTAGTTTTTGCAGCCAGAAGTTGTGGGGACTTATCTTCCTGGCACAGGAATCCTGGGTTGGGGGGCCTGGTGTGAGTCTGGGACTCCTTGCTCCCGAGATATCTCTGCTGAATTTTTATCCATGTGGGTGTGGGACCAGCCCATTCTGAGCCCCTCCTACCAAGTCTGGATGGATGTGGTTTCTTCAATTCCATAGTTGTCAGACTTCCATTCAGCTCAAATTCTGATGTTTCTGAGTGATGGTTGTTCCATATTTTAGTTGTAATTTTGATGTGGTTGTGCAAAGAGGTGAACCATGTCTGCCTACTAAAATTCTCTTTAAATGAGTCTAATCCCAAAGGCTGCCTAGCCTCCCTATAAATAAGAATTTTACAAGGCTAATTGCCCAGGTGTTTGATTCTCCTGCCTGAAAACAAATATTTGGATGTGAATCACTGACCAAGCATCGTAATGCCTGACATATCCCTCCAAACCCACTCAGGACTAGCAAGTGACAATTAAACCTACAAAGCTGGAACAAATCTTTCTAGCTCTAACTATGCATTTAACTCACTAAAGCTTAAAGCTGTTTTGGCAAGAGCCTCATTAGATTGTTCCAAGGCATTTCAATTAAAAAATACAATGTTATTCAAGAGTTGGGTTATGTATCATTGTATAAAATACTTTCTATTAATTGGTATTTATGAAACTACACAAATTTATTATGATGCAATGGCAAATAATGTTTATAGTATTGAGTCTGAAGCACTTGCCTATGTAGTGCTTTCTGAATCATCAAAGAAAGATGTGATTTTTGCTTAATGTGTTTCAGGGTTAAATAATACATTTCAGGTTCATTCTTGGGAAATTGATCATATGTACCTAATCAGACCATACCTGGGCAGATCAATTCCCAATTTATCCAGTATTTTACACTTGATCATAGCCAGAAGGCTGAGAAGTTATTAGCCAGTGTTTTGAATAAGAAAAGTTTACAATCCACACCTGAAAGCCAAAAGAATTAAGGTGAAGTAACTTGCCCATCGTTCATGAAGGGAGTAAGTGGAAAAGCCAAGACCCAGGATCTGGGTCTCCTGTTTACTTTACAGGTGGTTCTTCGTTCATCAACTGGAACACCCACTTCCCCTATAACCCTAGTGAATAAAGTCAACTGAATGTTATTCTGGCTCTAATGTGTGACTATAAACTGAGAAGACAAATTTGGTTTGACCTCCATGTACGCTTTGACAGAATTTGCACGTCCAGAATTCACATGGAAGTTGTCCTGTAATTTATCTTGGAATGATATTTTCCTTCTTGCATTGTGAGCTGAACAAACAAAAAGTAAAATGACTTGTTACTTCAGAGTCACACTGAATTTCAATTCAATTTGATTCAATAAACATTGGGTAAGTATCTATCATGTGCCATGCACAGTCCACTGGGCAGTGGCCATGTGGAGGCTGCTAAGACATGGTCCTCTCTGTAAGGATTTACAGGTTGTAAAACAGGTGAGTCTAATGAAGTGGTGCTCAGGCTACTGTAGTTGCCCAAGGAGGGGAATGAATGGTTATATGTGGGAAGCAGGTTGATGGGAGGGAGGAGCTGATTTTTAAGGATAAGAAGGCAATTCTCAGGCATAGGAAGCGCAGGGATTATTCCTGAGGAGAGGAGAGCTGACCAAGCACTAGTAATCTAGATGCTTGAAAGTGAGTTTTGGGGGATTACGTCAGGAAGTAGGGTGGAGCCAGGTCCCGTGTGTCCCTCTAAGGGACAACAGTGATTGGAGCTTGTCTTCTGACAAAGGGAAGCCAAAAAAAAAACACTAAGTAGGAGAGTCGCCAAGAGCACAATATTTGGCAATTCCAGCTTTGGACCCCCATGAGGGTCCCTCCTCCTCTTCTCTCATTGGTCCCCTTAGGCCTCTGAGGAGACGTAATTTCTGCTCCCAGGTTAACAACCAGCCAGCCCCAGCACAAGTCCTGGGAGCTATCGCACCGTCACACCAGACAGACCACACGATTGTGGGTCCCAAGTTGTATTTACCTGCCTTAATTGCCAGACTCGACCCAATGGTCATCTGCATTACTTTATAGTCAATACAAAAGAAGCAGAGACGTCCCATTAAACAAAGCGAAGTCTGAACCCCTGTTCCAGCTGCTTAGATAGTATAAGTTTTTTGGCTGTTCTCATCCTTGGTGCTGCAAGAATGATGAATTTTAGAGATGAATCAATGGAATTATGACCAGGAGAAAGTCATTATCTGCTTTCTGATTGCCTGCTGAGCAGCAGGCGAACTAGAATGAAAAACAGAAATGTCCTCAGTCTTTCCCCACCCCGTAGACCTGGCCTTCTCACTCAGTCTCCTGGAGGACAAGACATATCCAGACCCACTTTATGTCTAAATGACTCCTGCCCTGGCCATGCTAAGGATGCAGAGGTTTTACCAAAAGCTCTTCCAGCTCCTCCCCCAGGCAGACAATTTCCTGTCTCTATTCCTACCTCTGTCTTCCCTCTTTGCCTCTCCAGGGTCCAAGCCCCTGAAGACACTTCTCACCAACTGCTGCTTGGTTTGCTGTCGGCCTGGTTTGGCACTGAGGGTCTCATTGAGGCCCCTCGTGTTACTTTCTTCTGCTCCAGGACCAACACTGTGAGGGACACCCCACTCACGCAGCAACCCACACTCCACTCCTCTGATCCAGTAGAGAAATAGTCGTCATGTGTCACGTTTGCAAACTGTTAGATTAGTAACAGAGGCAATTTCACTGTTGGCCCTGATATCTTAATATCTTCTTTGTGCTTATGAGGATCACCTAGCACATCAACAAGTTTATACAATATAAAACTATCAGCAATATGTGTAGTACATACATGATATATTTATTACACAGACATTTGGAATTCTGCAAACTTTGTCATTTCAATCAACTAAGTTAAGTAGAAAGGTTTTTTTTTTAGGGCAGCATGTTAATTTATAATTTAAAGAATATGCAAATATAACTCTTATCTACCTGTGCTCTCTTCAGTAACACTTTAATTCTCTTGGATTCTTTCTTATTCCTTTGAAGGATCAAAATTTTTAAAATACATGTTTCATTTTTTTAACCTTTTGTCTTGAGCCTTTCTTGGCTTTGCTGATATTTTTAGAGAAAGATATTAAAAACTCTCATGATCAGTACTGTGGGCCCCCAATAGGAAGGGGGAAAGAAATTGCCACTGATGCTGAGTTTGGAGGTGGAAGGGAACTTGTTGGGGGTGGAGGGAAAACGACCGCAGACCCTCTTCTTCCCCAGGCGTAGAAACCATGGTCCAAGCCGCTGAGCGCAGGGAGTGGGACTGAGTCAGATCCAGGGCGGGCTGGACTGTGGGGCATTCTGTCTGGCTGAGCAGGTAAGGCACAACGTGGAGCTTCTGAGTAGAATTTGGGTGTCCCATGTATGTCCAACATGTTTATCCCAGGGAGCCCTGTTTAGCCCAACAGGGAGCTGGAGAGGGAATCGGAACCAGAAATCATGGCTGAGGACAGTCAGGCAGATGGACCATATGTGGTGGCTTGTGATAGGGGACTATAGCTCCACACTTCTGTGTACACCCAAAGGAAGATTCATTCTTGCCAGGAACACTGCACACATGGCTTGGGACTCTTTCCAGCTCCCCCTCAACAGCAGGGAAGGCTCCACATGCATTGTAAGCACAGTCTCACATTGGTTCAGGCAGAATGAGCCTACAGATCTTGGAACTCCTGTCTTCCTATTATGAAGAGCTTTCTTCTTTACCTCCTTATCTATTCAGAAATACCACTGTCTTGCATTTACAGTTTACAAAGCAGTTTCATACAGCACTGCCTCAAATGGAGTCTGATACCAGACTACAAAAATGAGTGAAAGAGGAATCATTACAGATAAGGAAATGGAGGTCAACTAAGTTGACCAAGGTCACACAGTTCATCCTGTTATTTTGCTCCCTGCTCAAGTTCAGGGCTGCTCACATTCCGAGGTCAGTTCCAAGGGTGACGACAGGAATCTGCTGGCTTAGGAAATCCATGGTTCTGATAAGGTCCATGTTAGGCACAAGCAGCGTTGCCTGGGAAAGTTCCCTGGGCCTTTGCTTCTTTGGTCTCCAGTCTTCTAACTGGGCTTTTCCAATTGCTGACAGATTCCGGAACGTGTCTGCCTAAGCTCATGAGGCCCACCTGCTCCTCCAACCCTTGAATGATGCCCCTGGATTTGGACCTAGATTTTCACAATTTGCAAGCTCATACCTGTCTCTTGTGGAAGGAAGTGATAGATTATTTATCTGTAGATCCCTCAGGGCTGAGTCTGGGGGAGGGAACACTTGGGAAATGAATATTTCTTTCCTGACCCACATTTTATTGCCTTTTATGAAGAATTCATTGTGTGTCTTTTTGAAGATTTAAAATTATGCCTCAAAAATAAATGGTGTCTTTCTTATGGAGGGTGGTCTTGCCATGATGAGTCTCAGAGAGTCTTTGATCTCTGTGATGTGTGCAAGTAAATTTCCATGCCACACATGGGCATGCTAAAAGGCAATGATTAATTTATTGGAAGTCACAAACTAAGTCAGAGGTGAGACAGAAACAGGCTTTCAATCTCTTTACCCCTAAACTTTGTCTTTCTCCAAAATGACAGGGAACACTGGAGAGCTTGGATTCATCTTCTGTTCAGCTGGGATAAAGAGCTAGTTGTATACATCTCCAGCAGGTAGAAAGTTCCAGAAAAAAAATGATCAAAAGAGACATGATGCTACTGATCATTCTTTTCTCACCTTTTGGTCTCCTTCCCAACATCCAAGGCAAATGTTTTAGAGAATCCACCAAGGGTGGGAAAGCCACAGTGCAGGGTTTTACCAAATACTCAGCATCACCACCTCTACTCTCCAACTGCCTAGTTTCAAAGGTTCTTACAACTTCTAATCTGTGGACTTTGCTTGCATCCAGGATGGACTTCAGAGCAGGATGCTGGTCACCGGGTAAGGATACACATGTCATCTACAGTAACCTGAGTATCAGTTGCAGTGGGTCTCTGAGGCTCATGGCATTTCCAGATAGCCTTTGACACAGGAAATAAAGGACACTCCTCTTATCACTCTATGTCTCAGGTTGGGTACCCTAGAAGCTGAGTCCTAGGTGGGGGGTTCAGGTGCTCATATCTTGGAGGGGTGATGCTCTAGGAGAGAGGGAGCGAAGTAGAATGAGACTGAGGAAGGAGATAAGGAAGGATGTCATTGCAGCTACAGTCAAGCTTTGGTCTGATCCCGAAAAAGAATGGGTTACACCACAGAGGTTGAAACAGGGGTGCAGCCTTTTGTAAAGGGAGGGGATCACTTCCTGGTGATCAGACTTTGGTCAGCTGCCCTGAATGATGGTGGTGGTGAAACCTGCAGGACGAGGGGCTCCCACGCAGTGGAGGCTGCTTTTCCAGAGGAGGGGCCGGCTCTTGGGTGAGCTCTTTGCAGCCATCCAGGAGGGTCTTTGACAGAGTCCATCAACTACATGGGGATGAATGAATGGTGATCAACATGGAGTATTTGGCAGAGCTGAGGCCATAGAGATGCTGGTCATATGCTGGCTTCCTGGAAACAGACTGAGCGGCTATTGTTAGGAGACTAATCTAGGGATTCTGGGTCCTGAAGCTTATTACAATTTGGGGAGACACAAAACTGAATTAAAAATTAGGTTCACAGCCTGTGTGAAGTGGTGGGTCCCAAAGCTAAACCTTCGTTAGTCTCACTCCTCTCTGGGTGTTTTAGCTCCTTTGTGAGAAGAGAAAACTGAGGTTCCGTCCGTAAGTGAAATTGCCCAAGATTGTCAGTCAAGGAAGTGGCTGGAGCCAGAGCCCTAGTCTGGTTCACAGAACAGAGCCTGCTCTGTAGTAACACCGGCCGAGCCCACTGCAGAGGACGCCTAGGAGGGTTGGAAGATAACAAATGAGAATATGCTTTTGTAAGCTCTCCTTGAAGTGTTATGTGGCTGACTATAAGGCATTCTGATTAAGTGAGCAATTGATCTGTGAGATAGAATTATGCCAACTTGTGTAATTTGGTCAAAGGGCATAGATAAATTTTTTTCTCCTGAACTTTCTACGCTAGCTTGCTAGGTTTGTGCAAAAGTAAATATCCCTGGTTTGATTCAAAGCTGCAAGGTTCCAAAATAGTCATGTGTAATAAAATGATAAATTGCCCAGGCTCCTGGCTACTTGTCTGGGCGTGAAAACAGAAAACACAGGCTTTAACATAGGAAACATAAGCATTCATCCTTATCCCTCTACCAGAAGGAATAGTTGGTGACCACTCAATGGTTCATAAGAGGCAAGGCAAGGCTGAGGCGATAAGACAAAAAGAGGGGGTGGATGTCTCGAATTATGGTGCAGAGCAATGATGTAGTAGGTTTCTAAAAACATTTTTTATTTCTATGCAAAACCTGTTGCCAGTAGGTGCAACTAACTCTTAGTTGCAACACTTTATGCCCAGTGAATTTTCCTTCATCCAAATTTTCATCAGCATTGTGTTGGAAGGGCCTATCAGTTCCCTGACGGTAACTGGATATTGCTTAGTTGGGATAGTGAGCATTTCTACTGAATTTTGGGGACCACATCTCACTGAAAGAGTTGAACAGCTTCAATACAAGAAGTCCTTCTTTTAGAGAACTGGTTTTCAGCCCCTCTGCCTCAAGGTACCCAAACTCAGCCAGCTGGGAGAGACCACCTCTTGGCTGGCCTGTTTACAAGCACAGGACATGCCATGGTCAGCTTATTCGTGCTTTAAAATCTATGGAGAATAAAGGCAAGAGGGCTTGAAGGCTGTCCCCTCTCCTTTTTGTATCACTGGACTGCTCTTCTTGCATGAGGAGGAATTACTAAGTGGTGTGCTATTTCTCCATCATCTCCTGGCCCTTCTTGGTTTTCGTACAATAAGCCATGTTTTAACGAGTGTCTCTCAAATCCTGGAGGGTGGGAATGGGTGTGAGCCATGTAGGTACTCCCTTCGAGTACCACTTCGTTTATAGGGCTGCATTGTGCTTGGCCTGGGAGAAGGTTCTTCAGGGTCACAAAGGTGTGGGGAGGAACAGACGGGGTGTGGGTGGGGCCAACGGGTACGAGGAAGCACGGAAGGAGAGGACACTAGGTTTTCCAGATCCTGGAACTTTAGGATTTTGTTGATTCCTTTGAAACGGAAGTGGGCCATTCACTGAGGCTGACGGGGAACCAAAAGAAGAAACCAGATCTTTGGAACTCTCTTGACTTTCCTTTTTCTGCACCCCAGAATTCTAGGTCCAGGGCTGCCATCAACAGTCACTTGGATGTTACGTTCAACGAGGCATTTAACGACGAACTTTAGAAAAGTAATAACCTGAAAGCCATTTTCGAGGAACTCCAAAATTAGAACGCGTGGTTTTCCGACTTCTGTCTGTGGCATGTAACACTTGCTACTGCCAAAAAGGAACCAAAGGAAAAAGAAATTCATTTCCTCCTTCCTTCACAACAGATGATACACAAGCATGGGCTGTGAGTTAGAAGGCCTGGACTTCCTATCTGTGCTCGGCAACGCTGGCCACGATCGGTATAATAGAGACAAACTCCTCTCATCAGTAAAATGGAAGTGACAAAGAGAGTTAGTTATCTTCTTACCTGAAGGAGGGTGCATACAGAGACTGTGATTTGAAATCATTTAAAGTGTAAGGGAAAAAATAGTGCCTATTGGAA
Source organism: Glossophaga mutica (assembly GCA_039655065.1). Classification (NCBI taxonomy): domain Eukaryota; kingdom Metazoa; phylum Chordata; class Mammalia; order Chiroptera; family Phyllostomidae; genus Glossophaga; species Glossophaga mutica. The sequence continues at coordinate 146,907,895 of CM077308.1, forward strand.
ATAAGAGGACTTCGGGTGACACCATGGGCATGACCACTAGAGAAGAGCAACCCCCATTCTCCGTGAGTTTCCTTTTCTAACACGGGTCGGACTGAAGCAGGTCACGTGGCCAAAATCCAACCCCCCCCCCCCCCGCCCCCGCCACTGCCAGAGTTCTCCTCCCCTAGGACCTCCTTGGGTAATAATAAAAGTAATGGGAGCCAGCATTTACTGAGCAGATTTATGAGTGTTACTAATATATATTTAGTGCTGAATCATTATTATCTCACTTATTTCTCACTCTAAGTCTTTGTGATATTGTCCTTTTTTAGATGCAAAAACTGAACTCAAGAGGTTCAGTCACTTGCCTGAGATTATACAGCCAGCAAAATATAATTCCCTCACTTTCTCTAAGTGTCCTTCGTATTCACTCTGGCTCCAATCAACCTTTTACGTTGTTATTTTCGTTCTCTGGCCTTTTTCTGAGGTTTCCACCTTAGCTGCCTGTTAATTTCATCGGCACATCTGCCAATTCAAGGCGATATAGCAAGGTAAATCTACTAGACTGCAAGCTGTGAAAATAAGGCATTTTGCCTGTCATGTTCGTGGCTATATCCTCTGACACATAGGTGGCATATACATATTTGTCATATGAAATATCGGTTACTGAATAAATGGTATGTCCACAGAAACTCAGATTCAGGGATCTGCTTTTGGGCTGAGGTCAGGCTTCTTGGAGCTCTGGGTCTGGGTTGGCTGTCTACGGGGGTGCCCTCTAGGATTTGAGGGGACAGACAGGCAGGATCCACCCAGAACACGTGACTGAAGACTGCTTGCAAGAATGCACAAACTCCCACAAGGTAACATAATTGTTCAAGAGATGTATGTTTATCCTTGGTATTAAGACCGGAATACAATTTCTCCCAGGGAGCCTCATAAAGAGGGTCTTATATGATGAATACACAATGTTTTCAATGACTTCCATGCAGAAGATATTCTGTGGAGATATTCTGTGGTTCTCTCCTATGGCTATGCTCAGAGGAGGTGGATGGTAGCTTCTGGAAGTTCAATCAGAAGTCATTGAGTCCAGTCCTTGGATGCCACTGAGGAAGCAGCTCTTCGCCTGCTTTAACCTTCCTCGCACCCTGGCTGACTCACTGTGAGGGTTTGCTCCCTGGGAGCAGTAGGCCACCCTGGGAACACTTCATTCTTGGGTTGTTCTGAAAGCAACACTAGAAATTTAAATGCATGCTCTCATACTGTACATCTGTGCCTTCTCTCTGATCCATTATCCCCAAATATGCTGGATCTAAATGACCATTCCACTTGGAGGGAGCCAACAGTATTAAATGAAAAATTTCTTATTGCTTTCTAAATAAGATGATATTTTTAAAAATGCAAAATAACCCCAGCAACAGCCGCCCAGTTTGGTGCTGGTGCCTTTGGTTTTGGTGCAAATTAAGACAACCCTTGCTCAGTAATGAGAAAAGGGCAGTGGGATTCTGGTCCCCAGAAATGCAGGTTTTCATTCTCTCTGGTGTGCATTGCTGAGGTGGCAGGGATTTGGAAAAACCAGTTATTTAAAATAAACATTTCTCAAATTCTGGAGCCATGGAGAGTCTTACAATTTTCTTTGGAGAGGCAAAATAAATTTCAGACCTATCATTTTGATGTTCAGCGTCCCCAAGGCTAGAACCAGAATGTTTGGGGATGCTAGCAGAGTTGCAAGGAAAAGCTCTCCCAAGGCCTCGTTCTGTTCCAGCCATCCTGCTGGTTCCTCCTGTCCATCCAGAGGGAGATTGGGTAACCCCAACGCCCCTGGGAAACTACCAACCATGCACAAGCCTGCCTCCTACTTTAATCTGGCCTGGCAGGTGACCCAAACAAAGAACCACTTCATTGTTGGTGGAACCAACGTTGACCACATCCTGCTGGGTTTAAAGCCACAGGCCACACTCCTGTTGGCGTGAGTTCAGTGGTAGCCCTCTTCTCAACTTTGTAAGTCAGGATTTCTGAGTGGGGTTTGGGTTTACCTTCCTCTTCCTCCTTGTCTATAACAAAGGAAAGGACACAGAGGGTGTGACTAGTGTTATACGTCCCCAATGAGGGTAGCGTTAGAGGATGACAAATATAAGTTCCACTAAAGAGTCCTTGGCCAGGACGACGGACACCAGGAAGAGACTACTGACCCCTGAAGGAGGTGACTCGGGCAGTTGGGCAGCTCTGAGTCTCCTTTGACGTACTGGGACTGTCTCTAAATTATGATCCGAGGGAGGGCAGGAAGGCCCTGTCTCCAAGCATGTCCGCTGTTGGGACTTTGTTTCTTATTGCAAGCTGCTGAGTGCTAGAGCACCCTATTAAAATTCAATTACCTTATGGTGGGTTCTGCCTTAAACATGCCCAATTTTCTAGTAGTAACAATTACTAGCAGGAAGGAAAATGCTTTGGGATGGGGGTAGGGAACCCAAAGGGGTAAGGGGGGACAAAGGGGTGGGGGCGGCAGGAAGGGTCCTCAGGTTGGGACAAGGCTTTAATTGGAAGAGAGGTTGAAGAAACTGTTGAAAGAAAAAGAAACATTTTGTTTCCAAACTGCACTGTCTCCCAGAGCCACTAGCAAGACAAAACAATGAGTAAGGGTCCCTTTGTGCCACCAGCAGGTTGAGAACCTGTCAAAGTTGAGAAAATGAAGGGGGGAGAAAGAAGATGGAGGAGAAGAGAAAGGAAAGGGAGAAAGGAGAAGGCTTCAGGTGAGGCGGGCAGCCTCGGCGAGTTTGTTGGGGGCAAGGTTCATGCCCAGATTCCCCCCAGCAATCTGCTGCTGACCACGGGTCCCGGGATGTGTCTGAAGGTGGAGGCAGGGGGATGAAGTGGAAGTGGCACTGGCTCGGACGTCAGGGCTTCTAATCCCTGTCCCGTAGTAACTGGCTGGATGACCTCTGGGGTTTCTTATCTGTAACAGTAAAGAGTTGGCAGTATGGTCTCAAAGGTTGCTTTCAACTGGATCAGTTTTTGTGTTGTGAAATGGTAGTGATTTTGAAAGCCCCACGGTTCCACCGCCTGGACCAGAAGACGTCCTAACTAACCCAAGGGAAGGACCAGCGGTAGAGGCCTCCGCCACCACTCGTTCCCAGCTCTGGAGCCTCACTGTTGGCAGAAAGTTTACAGGAAAAGTTCTTGGAAACTGCTGCCAGCGTTAATCCCTTTCTTTAAACTCGAGATAAGAATGCCTTTGTTTGAGTCTCAAAAAGTCTCAAATTATGTAACTCACTTTTATTAAAACTCTCCCTGTTTTATATTCAGCCTTTTAGCTGCCCTGGTTTGCGGCTTTAATTGAGTAGGTGGCCTTGTATTTCTGCTCAGTTTTGTGTGTGTGTGTGTGTGTCTTTCGGATCTTGACAGGATAATCACATCAGTTTGTTTGGTAAACACTGGGGCCAGCTCTGCAATCTAGCCTCCCGACAAATGGCCTGTGACTGCTCAGGGAAAGCCTTGTTCCTCCAGCAGGGCACCAGGAAGTCTTCAGGGGAACAAGCCCCACCCAGGCCAGGTCTGCCTCCTCCCCAAACCCCTAACCCCTTAGAAAGCCAGATGATTTAGTTCTTGTTTATCGAGCAACCCCAGCGGATAAGATTCATTTTGGGGAGTGGTTATCCCTGATACCCCAACCAAAGCAGCTCCCTTCCGCCATACATAATTCTTCTAAAATGGTCTTCATAACACTCACTGCTATTTGAAATTATCTTCTTTGCTGATTTTGTTTATAATAACTGTCATGCTCCACCATGAACTTCAGTGTGAGGTCTCGCAGGAGCAAGGGTCTCTCTGCTAATGCCCACAACTGTGCCTTGCATCAGGAGGTACACAACCATGCTGTCAACAATCACTTACTGAGCGCCTAGTATGTACTAGGCATTGGGCTTGCTGGGATGGGTGTGTCTGTAAAAAATAAAATAAAAATAAATGGGTTACATACTTGGAGGTATGCTGGCAAAACTAGAAGTTTCCTCAAACCATTGTGTTCTCCCCTGCTGAGTGTTTGGGAGGTTGCCATCCATTGATTCACCACTTGCTATTGTGCTAGGTAGTGAAATGGGGCAAGAGAATGCAGGAGCTGAAGAGAACATGTTCTCAACGGGTTTGCTGGTCCAGTGTGGGGTGGGCAGCAGGGGGAGGACAGTGAGACCGGTGTCCCAATCCGGTGAGGCCCACAGGGTCCTGGGAGCAGGGATCAGAGGAAGAAGACAAGAAGACTTCTGCTTTATAGAGCAGCTAGTTCACCAAGAGTTTGACAGAGGAGGGGGAAGAGGGGGAAAAGCATTCAAGTCATGAGGAACAGCATCTGCAAAAATATGGAGCCCAGAGAAGGGTTTTGCCAGAAGAGGAACAAGTGGGAGGAGCTTTGCACAGGAGGGCCTTGGAGAAGCCATGGGGGGTGAGGCTGGAAAGTCAGCTGGGGTGGGAATGTGGAAAGTGTGACTCCAGGGCCTAGTAAGGAAAAGGAAGAAGGGAATAGAGCCGCCTGAAGAAATTCCATCTCAGACTTCCTGGGCTGGACAGGAGAACCCTGAGGTAATTGAAGGGAGGTGCATTTACAAACCTTCAGGTCCCAACTTGTTACTAATGCTCTGATTCTAGAAATTTGCAATGGCATTTAGATATATTCAGGGGGAGGAGCAAATCTGAGGAGGTTTCTTTTTGCTGTTGTTGTTTTGCTTTTTTTTTAAAGAAAAAGAATGCAAAATTTGATTACAAGAATGCTGGGGTGCTGCCTAGGGCCGTGGAGGAGCCTTGCACAAGTGAGGCGCCCCCAGGCTCACGCTGGCTTCACAGCGAAGCCACCTCTGGAGCCTGTGTGGTGACTGTCAGAAAGCAAGGAAGGCCTGGTTTTATAATTTCATGGCTATTTCCCTGGGAGAAAAGTCTTTTGCTGCCAGTTCTTTCTCTGCTGTAAACCAGTCTTGGTCCTGTGCCCCTTCCATGTACGTACACCCTTGGTGACCCTGCCCCTCACGTGACCCACGATACCTTTTCTAATCTAGCCCTGTCTGCTTTTCTCTCTCTTTTCTTTTTTTTAAAATGTAATTTATTGGGGTGATGCTGGTGAACCAAGTGACACAGGTTCCAGGTGCACAGTCTAGCGTCTGCCTTTCCGACCACCTCTGGCCTCTCCTCCTGCTCCAGCCACGCTGCTTCCCGGTCAGGTCCTCCTCCGCGTCGAGGCCCTGCGATCTCAATGCCTTTGCATCTGCTGTTCCCTCTGCCCAGAACACTTTTCCCAGAACGTCGTTGTCACGTTCGGGAGACAGCTCAAATGCCACCATCTCAGAGAGACCTTCCCTGCTCACCCACCCTAGGGACACCTCCTAGTCCCTCTCTATGACACTGTTTGCTCCCTTTTCTTCCTAGCACTGTTTTATTAGCCACCATCATCTTATTTTTTTGTTTGCCCTTTCACTCTCTGTCTTCTCCCACCACGTAAGCTGCCTGAGTATGGGGACCTTGTTGGTCTCGTTCACTGAGCTGCTTCCTCAGCACCTGAGTGGTTCTCATGAACACTTGTTTTGAAAAGAATCCAACAGATTGTAGTGATAGCATTTTTACACAGTTATAACACTTTGCATTTGTATAGTACTTTCTAGTTTCCAAAAAACTTACATACACAGTCTCATTTTCTCCCCAAAACAGCCCAATAGGGTTAAGTAGGAAAGGGGTTGCTATGGCCCCATTTTAAAGAGGAGTAAATTGCAATTGAGGGAAGTGGGATGACCTGTCTAAAATTTTCCAGCTAAGAAGTGACAGCAGCAGGTCTCCTTCTGCCGAGGCCAACTCTCTCTCCATTCCTCATAGTCCGCAGTCCGAAGGCTTGTTACTTCTCCCAGCCCCTCAGAGCAAAATAATCTCTCCATATAAGGAGTGAGAGGAACCTCTCTCCACTTTACTGTGAGGGAGGGAAAAGAGAGCCTGGCTTCCACATACAGGTTGACGCCAGACAGCCCCTCCTTCGCTGTGGGTTCAGCAGAGGCCAGGCTAATTATCATGCAGTGATAATGCTTGGGCTGGGACAACAATGCACTCCCTACGATTTTGTTACCTGTCATGAAGATGGTGAGGGACTTAAATGTTCATTTCCATTTAATGTCAAAAGCATCAACTGCTGGGCATTCTGACATATTTTCACCCTTAAAGGCAATTATATTAGATGGTGAATGAAGAATGAAAGCCAGAATTGTTATTCTTTAAAATAAGAGGTATTAGAAGTAACATTTTTGTAAAACTGTCTAGATAATCAGTGATGAAATATGGAGTTCAGAAACCTGAAATTCCTGGTCCTGTCAAAGACTACTGGCAGTCAATTTCTACAACATGTCTGGGCTTTAATTCTCCATTAACAGAAACATTTAGGGTAGGCTGATACATTTGTAATACTTGAATGTGACTCTTGCATGGATTTTTTTTTTTATTGACAAAGTACATAGAAAAATGTGCAAACCATACAGAGTTCAATGAAGTTTCACAAAGTGAACACAATCACGTAATCAACTCCCAGATCAAGAATGGACCATTACCAGCACCCTGAAGTCCTCCTCTCACCTCTCATCCCAACAACCACCCTCCCTGAACAAAGGTACCCACTGTCCTGAGTCTACCACAATAGACACGTTTACCTGCTTTTGAATTTTATACAAAGGGAATCATACAGTACGTAGTCGTTTTTTCAGGTGTAGCTTCTTTTCTTCCACATTATGACGGTGAGACTCATCCATCTTGCTGTGTAGAGTTGCAGCTTGTCTTTTCCCACTGTTCTGCAGTAGCTTATCACCTGAATGTGTAACTTGTCTATTCTGCTACTACTGATGGTCATTTGGGTTATTTCCAGTTTAGAACTGTTATGCACAGTGCGGCTAGGATCATTCTTATGCGTGCTTTTTGGTGAAAAAGCATATGGATTTATTTGGGTATAAAATCAGGAATAGAATTGCTTGGTCATAGGATATATTAAAGTCATAGATAATGCCAAAGAGTTTTCCAAAAATGATTGTACCAATTGTTTCCTCATCACTGATGTGTGAGAGCTCTACATGGTTCATATTTTTAACAGTTGTCATTATCTACATTTCATTGTAGCTATGCTGGAATGTGATGGATGGTAGATTTCAATATATTTAAATGAATTGAACTTGTTATAATCTCAGGTGCATAACAGACCTGAGATTCGGTAGATGTTAGATCAGTTTCAATGCTCAATGATATTCTTGTCTTGCGTTGTTCTCAATTTCTTCATATGCATAGGTTCAGCCCACCCAAACCTAAGAAGTTTGCAAGATGACAAACTTCTTGAGGTCAAGGGCTTTGTTGTAGGCTTCTTTCCTAGTTATTATAGCCCTTAGCACAGTGCTGGGCAGAGTAGGTGTCCAGTAAATTCTTACTGAATTGGGCTGAACTAAATGATGGAGGCAAAGACACCAATGTCTGTGGAATGTATCTTGCTTTATAGTTTCATGCCTAATCACTCCATTTCCAGGCCCTTCCAAGGGTGATGAAAGGACCAGGAGAGAGGAATTCTAGAAAATGCCCAGTTCCTTCATGTTCCTCTGGAGCTTACATTCTAAGTGCTAAAACTCTTTAGGTAGAACGAGCCCTTCTATTTTCAACAGGATTTTCCTGCGGCAGTACCTTAGTCCCCCAGAAAGTGAAACAGATAGAAGGCTGTCATACCCTGAGTTGTCAGGAGAGAGCATTGTCTGTGTCCTTCCATGCTTGAAGGGGTGCTTTGGACTCAAAATGTCTGATCTTATTACACTAACCTGATTTCCCCATGGCTGCATCTGGTTTGATAGAAATGTCTCCAAAGCCCACAATACTCTCTAGGATACTTAGTGCCCCCCCTTTTTTTGCTGATTTTTAACAATTTCTCCTGACTTTTAAGAACTATTTCTGCCATCTCATCAGATGAAGAATCTGCACCCAATTGTCCATCCGACACACAGCATTATGCCATGCTATGCACATTTTGGTTCATATCAAATACTGGCTATTTCTGGACTGAGATGCTGAGATGTCAAGTTAGTACATTTTAACAATTCTAATTTAATTTGAAATTAAGCCCTTCTTGAAAATAATTGGTGGACTATTCTACACCCCTCCTGCCTTTCCCTCAGTTCTGCATTCTGACATTCAGCAAGGAAGATGTGTTTTATGGGCATGGTCATGAGTGGAAATTAAAGAAGGAAGAAAAAATGGACTTTGAGAAACATGTATAAAGTGCTGATAAAACTCAGTCAGTTTCCAGATTCCACTTGGGTTGCCTTCTGTCAGGCCTATCAAAATTGAATATGTGTGCATATATGTATAGGAGAGGGTGAAAAAAATGAGAAATCCCTGAAAAGAATATTGTGGTGCAATCCCAAAAGCATATCAGATAGTAACTGTATACAGCCACTAATGGGAACAGGCTTGTTCTGCAAGCTGAAATCATGATGAGCAGGTAATCAGATCTAGTGCTCTGGGGCCTCCCACGACACAGTGATTGTTGTAGACTAGACCAAAAACAATGGGATGTTTGAGTCTCTCCTCTCTCTCTCCTATCAGGGCTGGCCAGCTTCCCAAGACGTGTGGGGAGAGAGAGGAGGAGGGCTGAGGGTTTCAGAATGCTTTTCCCCTGGGGATGGGCCCCTTCTCTCAGATCTCCTGATAGATCATGTATCACATACATATATGGCTCTCCCTTCCCATAAATATTTGCTTTTCAATCTCAGAGTGAACTGGCTATGACTCTTTAGTTTATTAAATTCAGGTCCATCAGGCAACTCCATGGATATTTTTGATTAGGTAGCCAGGGCCCGTAAGTTCAAATGTTAGCGGTAGATCAAGCAAACAGCGTGAATATGAAATGTGGTTTGTAGCAAGCTAGAGAATCTATTTCCCTTCCAAATAGGGATCCACTAGTCAGCTTCAGATAATGGTCACCATGTAGTCAGCTGGCCTAGGTGCTTGGAATTTCTGATTTTTTTTGAGAAGAGCCAGAAATCCACATTTTGAAAAAAATGTATATGATTTTCTGTTTTTAAAATACCTATAAATTTAAAATGGAAAAAAAAAATCACTTTGCAGGCCCAGTATGGGAGAATCAAACAAAACAAACCTGTAGCTCGCCTTCAGCTCCCAAACATCCAGGTTAAATTAATTATCTGATGGGAAAACCCCAACTTCAAGTCACTTCAAGTTACGGAGGATTATTTTATAAGGATACGTGTGACAACAAGACAAGGATTTTCAACCAGGCAGCAAGGCTTCGCACAAAGCCAAGGACTCTATGAACGTCCCAGGCCAAGGGATGCACAGAAGGGACCCATGACTGATGCTTGCAGAGAACTGGAAGACCCTCTGTCACCACTAATGATGTAACTCATGCTTCTCAACCGGTGGCATGTTTCAACGCAAACTGCCTATGACTCACATCAGTTTCTCTGGTAATTGTAAAGTACTTGGTTGGATCTCAGGATTTCCAGGCTTCTGCTAGCCCGTTCTTGAAGGGCCTTCGTTACTTTAGCTATGCTCACATTCCAGAGGGTAGGCGTGGGTTCAGTTTCCTTGTGACGCGTGGATTGCTGGAGCAGCAGAGGAGGAGCTGGGAGGTCAGGGTGTATTTGAAGGGTAGGCCTATGTTCTGGTCCGTGACAGACACACTATGGGCTGCTTCTTCCATCGGCTACTCCTCCCTTTTTTCCTTCCTGATAATATTCACCTGTGATCAGATATTAGGGAAGTTAGGTGGTTTACAACCAGTTTACAACTATGGAGGATAAATGTGTGAACAAAAGTCAACCTGTAGAAGAAGGAAACGTAGGTAATTTAAAACAAAACAAAAAAGCCCCAGATGTCTTAATGATGCCGTTGAACAGAGTTAACCAACCTTGCAAATATTCTATCTTTGAACTTACTGTTACATGAGATACTACTACGTCCTCCTTTTTGTTGATGATGTTCCTGTTTGGGTTTTCTATTATTTTCAGCCTAAGTCATATCAATTATTCTTTTACTTGTAATATTTAAATAACCTAGCTTTTCTCTGTAAATTAGTTTATGTCCTCAAAGGATTTACTAGAAGCAGCCTATGAATTTTAATGTTGCCCTTTATATTTAAAGAAGAAGCCCCTGAAGGTTATAGCTATCTCCGTGGGGAAGAACCTGCTGAAAGCTTGCTGGGGGTGATGGGACATCTCACAGGCAGGAGACGAGAGCTATCTTGGCATCTGTGGAGGATGAGCACTTGTGCCCAACACCTACACCACATCCTTAGGTACACTGCTCGGAGAATCAGTCACGGTCTTAGATTTAAATCATCCATTCTCATTGAATGCAAATAATATAAATTATCAACGGATCTGTGCCTAAGAATCTATAATCACTATGTGCAAGTCCATTGCACACCCTCTGAGGCCCAGTCTACCAAATGCATCCCCAGCTCACAGTAGATCCTGCATTTATCTCGCCAGTCTTCCCAGCAGCACCTCCCAAGTCTCTCCTCTATTGAAGTATTTGCTGCTATGACCTTTTATTCTTTGTTCCCACCTTTGTTGTCTGCATTCTTCTCTCCTTCCCTGCTGCTGGGGAGAGAATAGTTGGCCAGATTGCTTTAGCAGGGGTGTCAAACTCATTTTCACCAGGGACCACATCAGCCTCGTGGTTGCCTTTAAAGAGTCAAATCTAATTTTAGGACTGTGTAAATATAACTGCTCCTTAACTAGGGGCAAGGAGCTCTATACATTCCGCCCTTTGAAGGCAACCGCGAGGCTGATGTGGCACCTGGTGAAAATGAGTTTGACACCCCTGCTTTAGTGGATGTTGAAGAGGGTAGACTAGAAACCAAGATCTTATTCATTCATTCCCTTGCTTATGGGGCTTGGAAGTACGATCATGTAGTGAGCGGATGCAGATTCCCCAGAATCATATGGGATTCTCACACATTTCACTTACTCCTCTCTCTTTTTTATTTCTTCTTTCTGGTTCCTGAATTTTTGTTGCATAATTTCTCTTTTCCTTCTTGATCCACAATGGACATTTTCCCACACTCTTTAACTTCCTCTTTGTCTCTTTCCCATTGTTGACTGGTCACAACCAGCTCCTTTATCCCATATTATCCCTTTTCCTGTTTTTCCTCCAAAGGCCTGTTATTTTTCTCCCACCCTCCCCGACCTGGGATTTCAATGGTTTTCTGGAGCTCCTCTCCTGACTTAATTTCGGGCAATAGCCATGTCTTCTGCCTATTCTGCTTAACCCCCTTTGTGCCCCAAATGGCAACTAGCTCCTCAGTTCTCACATAAGCTTTAGGAAAGATGTTAAAGCCACTCTTGTTAAAGTATTAGACTGAAAAATTTTGTGTTCTTTTAGACAACCGCAACTTTTATCATGAGAAATAACCTGTTTAAGAACAAGCCCCCCGCCTACAGTCAGGATGTACTGCCCATAGTCTTCCTTCATGGACCCAAATGTAATAAATCCTATCAATCACCGCCAATGAAGGGTGAAATAAAATAAAGCATGAATGTAGGTTAGGAGAGAGTCCCAATAAAGGATACAGGGTGCTGTTGGTCATGACCTTCAGCTATAAATGTGCCCATGAACTAAAATTTAAAAATGCTGTTTGCCAGATGCACATGTATATTTTTGGTTCTGCAGAGGTAAAATAAGAACAGGAGAAAACATTTAATCTATGCTGAAATTCCCAAGTATTTTTATTTTTAGCATCTGTTATAGGGCAATTTTGCTCTACTGAGCTTGGGCCAAAATACAGATAGTAAAGACAATATTTCCCCTTCAAGTAAGTCCCTTTCAGCTTTGCATGCAGAGTTATCACTAGCGTGCATGTTTTGTGCTGGGTTGGTCAAGCATCCAGTGCCCTTAGTGGGAGAACCAGTAAGATTAGGGCCTGAAAGGTGACTGGTGGAGGACAGACACAGAATCTGTTCCCTGCATGCCCTTTTGGGAGCTGCTGGAGACCTCTGGTTACAGGGTTGAGACCAAAAACAGAGGAATTGGCTTCATGAGACTTTGAGACATGTCTAGCAAGAAGTGAGAGGCAGAAATTGTAAAGTCTCTATTTAGGAGAGACTGTGGGAATCTTAAGGCACATGCAGAACCGCTGAGAACACTCGGAAGAGTGTAGCAGAGCTGGTTGCAGGCTAATCTCGCAGCCCCTGTATGGAATCTTAGCTGTGGTACCCAGTGCACCAGAGGTGCTAGGAGCATCAGCTGTCTGCACAGTTGGCCTAGATCCTAGCTGTCTCCATGGGCACTGTTAGCACCAGCAAGGATACAGCTCTGCCCTCAAGAAGCCCGAGGAAAGTAGATGCTGATGGCGGGGAGGTGTTGAAGGAGATGGCAAGGCTGGGCAAAGAAGGACACCGAACATGAGCACTTGCTCAAGACAAAATATACCAGCCAGCCTGTAAACAATAGTGGTAAGTTGCACTTCCTTCAGTTTTGTGGAAATGAAAGTACACACAAATTAAATATGCTTTCGAAGGTTCTGACCACAGTGTTGAAATTGCCATCCAAAGCCCTTGCTGCTGCAGTTTCTGGGTTATCCATAGCAAGTGCAGATGTCTACTGGTGAATTTTCACGGATTAAAATATGCCTTTAAGATGCTCCAGAGGCTTCTGGAATGCAGCAGAAAATAGGTATGAGATGCAGGACGTGGTTGGCCACTGCCAGCGTGGCCCTCTGTGGCATCCAGAGCAGTGACAGCTGATGTGGTGTTTCTCTAGCAACATGTGACCCCCTATCAAAGCAGTTTGGGCTCTGGGTTTGAGAAGCAGACTGCACTTAATATACTGGAGCATCGGTGGCTTCATCTTCTGAGATTGGACACTGATGTCTCATGGTGACAAGAAAGCGACTCCTGGGTGTGGGGTGAGATAGGCTAACCCCAAGGAGCTACTGGTATTATACACCTGGAGTTTCTCAAGCTGTTCAGGGAAAACAGAAATTAGTCATTCCAAGTGCGAACTTCCAAGTTCTACTACTCGTTGGTTTGAAGCCCAGCTCCCCTATTTTATAGGCTAGGTAACCTTTGGCAAATTATTTAATTTCCCTTGGCTTCAGGTTTCTTGTTGTAAATGAAGCTAGTAATAATATCTCTGTTTTAAAGTTACTGTAAAGCTTAACTGAAAAAAAGTAATATTCTATGTTATCTTATTATGGTAATTGAATGGCCAGACACGAAAGTGTTTAATGTTGTTTTAAGTCTTAGTAGCAGATTCCAGGGATCTTCCCCTGTGATTTGAAAATCTGCTTTTGGTATCTTAGGCACCACTGTTTCTAGTAACAGCTGGAGGGCTGCAGACAAAGTGGAAAGTTCACACGGGAAACAATAACAGGGAGGGGCCGGGGTGCACAGCTGGATCCCAGGGCTCTGGTGTAGAGCCTCGAGGGACTCTGCCGTGAGGTGTCCTGCCTGATCTGGTCCCTGGGCACCTCTCATTCATCTGCGGAGTTGGAGCTGGCCTCTCTGGGCTTTGTTTTTTGGCGTGTCCGGGACCCAGCACTCTTTGTTTTGCTAATTCACGTCACCTGTCCGATTCTCACCTATACCCTCCATGCGATTCCTGCCTCAGATTGAGCACTGTGCTCATAACGATGACCTCTGGTCCCCAACTCAGCTACCGTCCTGGTCCTGCGGTGTGTCTGTGCCCCCCAGGCCCAGTTAAGGGAGTCTCAGAGGAAGAGAGCCGAGGCCCATTTCCACCTCACCCCCACGCACCATCGTTTTTAATTTGTTGTGGCAATTCCTTGAAGGAGCAAGGCCACTCTGTGGAGCAGTTCCCCCCACCCCGAGTTCCAAATGGGGAAGCGGGGCACAACTGCTCTCCGCTTTCTGTTTTCCCTTCAGTCTACTTAACATTGACTTCCTGGAGGTAAGCCCTAAAAGTGCAGACCCTTCTGTCTCATGCACCCTTTGTCTCTTTATCCCTGAGTTCTCAGACTCACAGGCGATAGGAACACATGGCCAGTCGGAAGTCAACGTGTCCCGCAGTGCCCAGCACCAACAGTATGTGTGGGGTGACTGGAGGAAAAGTAATATTTGAGAAGTATGGAGATAGAAACTACTCTATGGAAAATTCTTTCCAATGATTAGATGGATAAAATTGTAGAAAGAAGATTTTGTCTTCATCGATGATTATTAAAATGGTATTTCTTGCCTGTTTAGAACCTATTGCATAAAACAGTATATAAAATTACAAACACCCCATACATTTTGAGTCCAAAAGGTATTTGAGATAGACGCTGAAAAGAAAACTTGTTGCAGCGCCGTTTTACAATCGCCAAGATTTGGAAGCAGCCAAGTGTCCATCAGTAGATGAGTGAATAAAGCAGCTGCTGTATGTTTACACAGTGGAATACTACTTGGCCATAAAAAAGAAGAAAATTTTACCCTGTGTGACAGCATGGATGGACCTGGAGAATGTTATACTAAGTGAAATAAACCAGTCATGAAAAGATAAGTACCATATGACCTCACTCATATGTGGAATCTAATGAACAAAATAAACTAATAAACAAAAGAGAAACAGACTCATAGACACAGAGAACAGACTGAAAGCTGTTAGAGGGGACGGGGTTTGGGGGTGGGTGAAAAAAGAGAAGGGATTAAGCAAAAAAAGACCCCAAAACCAAACCAAACCTCAAGGACACAGACAACAGTATGGTGATTGCCAGAGGGAAAGGTGGGGTGGGGGAGGTAGAAGAGGGTAAAGGGGGGTAAATGGTGATGGAAGGAGACTTGACTTTGGGTGGTGAACACAGCAATATGCAGATGACGTATTGTAGAATTGTACATCTGAAACCTATATAATTTTATTAACCACTGTCACTCCAATAAATTCAAAGTAACACCAACAATGAGAGAAGAAAGAAAGAAAGAGAGAGAGAAAGAGAGAAAGAGAGAAAGAGAGAAAGAAAGAAAGAAAGAAAGAAAGAAAGAAAGAAAGAAAGAGAGAAAGAAAGAAAACTGGACATGTCCTGAAGTCTGAAGTTCCTACATGAAAGAGGTCTGATAGAGATTTTCTTAAATTTGACAATAATCCTAAATATTTACATGACATCAAGAATAAAATGTTATGAAGCTGAAAGAGACTTTCGGAGGCTGTCAATAAGTAAAAACTTTATTAACTATGCTGAAGGAAAAACTAAATCATCTTTCCATTTTCTCTTCAGAAAGCGACATCCCAAAATGGTATGATATACAGAGGCAGCCGAAGACTACACAGCCAAAGAAGTAAGACAGAAAGTATTAGAGAGGTACACCATGAATTTAGTCAATAAAAATATAAATTTTCTGTGTGCTTGTGGTGTTAACTTTATAAAATTTGTGATTTCTTGGGATTTCTTTTGTCATTCTAAATAAACATTTTTTTCATGTTTAATTTGCTTTCTTAAAGAAGGTCCCCCGATTTGTAGATGCTTTAGGCCCCACAGATCCTGCATCTGCTCCTAGTAGGAGCTGCATGGCCGACAGTCGAGTCTACAGTGGTCACCAGCGGACATCGGGCACGTCCATGGCCACACATCCCTCAGGCAAATGCCACTTACCATTTGCATGACTTTTACATAAAACAAAACAGCAACAACAACGAAAATGAAGAACTACTGCTCTAGACGGCAGAAGCAAAGATGTAACTTGACCAACAGGTGGTCATCACAGTCCCGAAGTCAGCGTTTGTGGTTGCTGGGTGTTTGTTTACACCTTCACTGTGTATCGGTGTTTACATGTTGCTGTCACTCCATGTGCATGCATTCTGGTTACCTGTTGCTGTCATACAACAAATTACCCCAAAGCATAATGTCTTAAAACACAATCATTTCATTATGTTTTATGATATCTCACTTTCTTGGATGGTAATCAAGACAAGCTTGAAACACAGTTAAAAAAAAGAGAGAAGCTTGAAAGATAAATATTTACTAGATCCAATGGCAGTAGCATTATCTGCTGGCATTTCAGCTTGAGCAAAGAGCTGTTATGGGAAATAGAATGAAGGAATTCACATTCTGAATATTTATATTTGAGGACAGACCTCAACGATATTGAGGGTGGGGGGAAATGGCAAGGGGCTGGGGAAATGTTTGAGATGAGGTGCAGATTTAGCTGTCAAAATATGATAAAACTACTCTAGTGGCAATGAATCCAAGGATTAAATACCTTACAGCAAGGACAACTAATTCTAAGGGCATTGTCAAGGTGGAGTGTCTTGCCTGCCAACTAGCCAGTCAGTTTTTGGGAGTTTAGAATTAAGCGAGGGTGCTCTCCAGTTACAAATAAAATACGCTGATTGTAATAAGGCCAATGTAGACATTGTCTGAATCTAAAAAGAAGCTAAGATATGCAGTTTGTTCTGTGAAACATGGATTTCCCACTGACTTCAAAGGCATTCCTGAGGACAGGGGGTGGTGGAGCGGGGGTGGGGTGGGTGGGGAATATTAGGTGTGTTCAGACAGGCTGTCTGGATGAGTATCATTCACTGTCCTGTTTCTCAGTGTCTGCTTTAAACTGCAAGCATATCTTCTGTTTCCTGGTGGCTACACTTACTGTTTCATTGTTATTGTTGAAAAAGGGTTTCTAGAATATGATCTAGTTCCCTAATTTAGCGTCCAGCGATGACTCTTGTCTGAACCAATCTCTGCCCTCGTGGTTGCAAATTGATGACTTTCCAATTCTAGCGCTTCCTCCACGTTAATCAGTCAACCCTCAGCATTTTACTGTAAACAGGAGTCCTCCCTTCACACCCAGCTATCTGTCAGTATATCTATTTGTCTGTCTATCTATCTATCTATCTATCTATCTATCTATTATTAGTCCGCACTGATAGATTCCTATCTCTCAAAAGATCTGTACTTCGCCATTGCCCTTAGTTGCTTTAGTGCTCAAATTGTATCGTTCCACATTTGGTCAGTGGGTGCCTCTCCAATCGGACCTTTGTATATTTGAGATACGTGCCATTATATTTTTGAGTTCCTCCTTAATCTCTACTGCAAAAATGATGCTCATAGTTCACCTTGCACCTATCCTGCCCCAGTTCTAGAATCAGCTATTTCTCCAAAGACTCCTGTTCCTGTTTAGTAGGGAGTGGTATTAGAGACCAAAATGGGACACCAGGTATGATCATTGCTACCTTGGTGTCTTTGTTTATCGTTCTTTTCTGTGGTTAGAGCTAGGAAATATCCCCATGTATACACATGCATGTATACATCTGTACACATTTATACATATAGACATGTATTTTTACACTTGCACACACACATATACATACACACATTTTAGAAACCTTTGGTCCCTATCATACCTCCAGTTTAATTCATCCCACAGGGTTCCTTTTGCCCTCCCCCTTTCATTATTTGCATATTCCTCCCTCCTCATTGAGAACTCTGGGCTCTCAACATCCAAATATTTACACATTCGTTAATTCTGTAGCACATGTAAAATAGGCTCAGAATTGCTTTGCCCATACTTTTACAAAAAACGAACCGACCAGTAAGAACTCAGGATTTGTTTGATGTTCTCCCTCCACCCTGATCAAGGCAGAGAAATATTTATCATCTAATAGTATGTTTGTAAATTACTTGAATCAGTTAGCTCTTTTGTTTTTCCTCTTCGGTGTGGTTGCTTGTTTAAAATACTGTTATGATCTTACTCTGTTTGCTTTTAGTTTTAGCTCCCACTTCCCATCCTTGCTGATTTTATTTTTCTGATCATGTAGAACGTGATCCAAATGTGGCCTGAAGAAGCCCATTCCCCCCCAAGTCAACACTGTACAGAAAGGTACACTCAGATAGACACCACCATATTCCGTCTTCCTGCTGCCTTATCCCACCACACTCTACTCCTTGGAGGGAGCTAACTTTATTGTTTTCTGCTTAACCCTATACCTAGCCCTAGACCTGGAGCTAGCCCTAGCCCTAGCCCAAGACCTAACTGTAACCTTAAACCTAGCCCAAACCCTAACCCTAACCCTGATGCAAACCTGAACCTTAACTCTAACCCTACCATAACCCTAACCATAAACCTAACCCTAACCCTAAACCTAACCCTTGCTCTAGACCTAGCCCTAGGCCTAGCACAAACCCTAACCCTAACCCAGGGGTGTCAAAGTCGTTTTCTGAGTTTATTTTTGGACAGTTACGTGGATATATGTATATTTTCTTGTTTCTCTTTCTCACATAAAATATTCTGCTCATAGGGAGCACACTACATACGCTGTTCTGTAGTTTGGTTTTTTCACTTGAAAACATCTCCTGGAAGTTATTCCCTTTCAGTTCATAGAGATCTACCTCTGTTTTTTGTTTTTGTTTTTGTTTTTTATAGCTACTAAGTGTTGCATCACACTCCATATTTATCATAGTTATTTAACCGATCACCTATGCTGGGATATTTAGACAGTTGTCAGTATTTTGCAATTGCAAAGGATGCTGCAGTGAATAATCTTGTGTGAATGTATGTTTTGGTATTATTGGAGTTGTGTCTTCAGAGTTAACCCCCACAGGTGAGGTTGGCAGATCAAAGAGTAAGTGGGAATGATGTTTGTTGGATGTTGGCAAATTCTTCTCCATAGGGATTGTACCATTTTGCATTCCTGATGAGAAGGCAGTGTATGAGTGCCTGGTTTCCCCTATAACCTTGCCAACAGAGTTCAATCCTAAACTTTTGAATTTTTGCCAACCTAACCTGATGGGTGAGAAATGGTTTCTCAGGATTGTTCTAATTTGTGGCCAATCGCAGTGGGTGTGAGCATGAGCTCTGGACCCAGATTGCCTGCTTTCAATGCCAGTTCTGCCAAGTAGGCAAGCCTTTTTTTTTTTTTTTTTTTTTAAGGTCTTGGTGCCTCGGTTTTTACATCTGTAAGATGACAATACAATAACAATAGCATTTACCTCTTAGGATTGTTGTAAGGATTAAATGACTCAACATATATATAAAGTACTTTGAACAGTGCCTAAAACAGTTAAACAGACCACAAATGTTGGCTATTCTACAGTCTAGAAAACACTCTCAATACATTATGCAACTTGATCCCTGGGAGTTTAGAAACATGAAGAGAATCAGTGGTAGAATCAGCATTGTAACTCTTTCTTCCTTTTTTCCTCCCTCTCTCCCTTCTTCCTTCCCACAGATATTTTTCAAGATCCCTCTATGTACTAGGCATTGCTTTAGGTGCTGGAGATACACCCTAAACAAAACAAATCTTTCAGCTTCTGAATCTCACGTTCTTGTGGTGGTGAGGTGTGTGTGAGGTGTGAAAAGGGACTTGTTGGATGTAGATGTTCTAGAGCTGAAGTTTCACTGTGATAAGAAACTGAAGAGGAATGACTGACCAGGGAAAACAGAGGAAGGCGTTTTAAACGTACGGATTTGACATGACCATGAAATAATGCTTAATCTCTTGACCATATACTTACAACTGGCTTCTGCGTGCTGCATCAGAGTCAGGAGCCATGGACCTGCCCAGGGCACAGAGGTAGTGGCCCATGAGATAAACGGTATTTAATATAGTAGTCGCCCCTTGTTTGCAGTTCACTTTCAACAGAGTTTTAGTTACCTGCAGTCAACTATGGTCTGCAAATATTGAATAGAAAATTCCAGAAAGAAATACTCATAAGTTTTAATTTGCACGCCCTTCTGTGGATTGTGATGACATCTCATGCTGTCCTCCTGGTCATTTAGTAGTGGTCTAGCTCATCTGATGGCTATTGTCATATTGCAGTGCTTGCATTCAAGGGACCCTTATTTTATTTAATAATAGCCCCAAAGCCATTCATATAGCTGTTATTACAATATATTGTTATAACTGTTTTATTTATTATTGATGCTGTTTATGTCTTATTGTCCCTAATTTATAGATGAAACTTTATCATAGGTATGTACGTATATGAAAAAACATAGTATGTGTAGGGTGTGGTACTATCCATGGTTTCAGGAATCCACTGGGGACCTTGGAATGTACCCCTCCTGCAGATAAAGGAGGGACTATGGTAGTAGAAAGGACACCAGTTAGGACACCAATTGACCAACTTTCTTGAGGGGTGTCCCTGATGAGGTGCATTCAGTGCTAAATTAACTACTAATTCTAACTGGAAATTCATTAGTTGACAGCAAAATTACTCATCTTTGCATCTTCTCTCATGCCCAAGATGACACCTTTTATAAAGCAGACTGTGGACAATTTTAAATAGATGCCATCTAGGGAATTTATGAAGAAAGTCCATCATCAAGCAAAATTTATGGCTTAGAGTTTAGGCTGCCCCAAGGATATTGAACCAGGAGGCAGGGAGTTAGAAAGTCCAGGAGGAGCCCCAAACCCCTTTCCATAGACAGAAAACAGGTGAATAAACAAGCAGCCCTACAAAAACACCTGTAGAATGGAACCCTGAGAGTTTTGATGACACTGATACTTTTCTGGTAGAGATCATATAGGATGAAGGCTGAGAGTTTCAGACTTGTGAGAAGACCTGAACAAGATGGTGATGTGGGCACCTGTTCCACCTGTCTTCACCAGAGAAAAGGGATTTCTCTTTCTTTCTTTCTTTCTTTCTTTCTTTCTTTCTTTCTTTCTTTCTTTCTTTCTTTCTTTCTTTCTTTCTTCTTTCTTTCTTTCTTTCTTTCTCTTTCTTTCTTTCTTTCTTTCTCCTTCCTTCCTTCCTTCCTTCCTTCCTTCCTTCCTTCCTTCCTTGACTTCATAGAGTTCTGCATTTGATTTTCAAAGTTTGTTTGAAGGGCTTTTGCAATAATTTACTGTTATAAATTTGGTATGATTGAGGTACAGAACACACACCGCATGCCCTAGTGAGAGGTTGCTGCATTTAGGCGAAAGGGTCAGGGGAAGGAAGTGAGATGAAGATGGAAAAGTAGATGTGGATTTGAATAAGGTCAAATGTCCTGAAGATCTTCTGAAACTGCCTTGGAGTAAGTATATTGTATGCAGTTTCAAAGACACCAGACCTCCGTCAACCTTCTCACCAACAGCACCAAGTTCCCAGCTGTGATACCCACATGTCCTGAGGTCTCCTTTCCCCCACTCCACCCCTCAAATTTTGGGAAGCTACTCTGTGTCTAGATGAATTTTTAGAGAAGTTGATAACCCATGGGAGCAGTCATCAGCCACTGTCTGTTATGAGTTGTTGTGCAGACATTCCAGCTTTTTCACCCCTTGGGTAGAGATAAGTTTCCCGGCAAAATCGCACTTCAGTTGCCCACTATGATAGCTGGATTAATGATGCGCTCTTTGTCAGTTTGAGCTGCCATAACAAAATACCACAGATAGGGTGGCCTAAACAGTAGGCATTTTTCTCACAGTTCTGGAGATAAGAAGTGCAAGATGAAAGTGCTATTTAGTGTTGGTTTCTAGTGAAGGCTGTCTTCCTGGCTTGCAAATGACCATCTTGCTGGGTCTGCAAATAGCCTAATGGCCTTTCTCCTTTCTTTCCTGTATGGGGAGATTTTTCAATTACTGTTTACATTCAATATTATTTTGTATCTGTTTCAGGTGTACAGCATAGTGGTTAGATATTCATACACAAAGGTCTGTCTGGAAAAAGTCCAACCATTGTTAATATAACAAGAATGGTTTGCATGACATTGATGTAACCTGGCAGCCAAGGAGAGTGGACTGGAATGCATATGGGTGAACAATGTTGACTTCACTGTAGTAGTTGGTTGGACACAGTAGATGCCGTTGGGTGAGCATGTGTACTGTGTGGCCATCACATTCAAAATGACTGAGCAAGTAAAGTAATGAATTGGCATGAAACTTTGCTTTAAGCTTGAACATTCCTCCACAAAAACTATTTGGATGATTCAGAAGGCCACAGCTGTGGGCAACTGGGGATTGGCAGCTTCATCACGACATTAAGCCTGCTCGTGCATCATGTCTCGTGCAGAGTTTTTTTTATGAAACATCAAATTACCCAGGCGACTCAGCCCCCCTACAGCCCATATTGGTGCTGTGATTTCTGGCTTTTCCCAAAAACTAAAACCCTTGAGCTGGAAGAGATTTCAGACCGTTAATGAGATTCAGGAAAATAGGATGGGGCAACTGATGGCGATTGGGAGAACTGTGTGAGGTCCCAAGGTGCCTACTTGGAAGGTGACCACGGGGTCATTGTCCTATGTACAATGTTTCTTGTATCTTCTCTAATAAATGTCTCTATATTTCATATTATATGGATGGATATTTTCTGGACAGACCTCATACTTTAAAAACTATTCCCACCTATATTTGCAGTACCCACCTGGCACCATACGTAGTTATTACAATATTATTCACTACATTCCCTATTCTGAACTTTTCAACCTCATGACTCTTTTGTAACTATCAATTTGTACTTCTCAATCCCTTCATCTTTTTCACCCAGTTCCCCAACCCTCCTTTCCTCTCTGGCAACTATTAGTGTGCCCCAGAGAAAAGGAATTTCTAATGCAGCTGCTGATATGGTAAAAATCCAAAAGATTAGGGACCCTGTAACACAGAATTCTCCACAGGCTATTTTTAAAAGTGACTGGAGGCCCTGATGGGATAGCACAGTTGATAACAGCATCCTTGCCATATGCCAAGGTTGTGGGTTCCATCCCTGTCAGGAGACATCCAGGAATCAACCAATGAATGCATAAATAAGTGGAACAACAAATTGATCTCTCTCTCCCTTCCTCTCTCTGTATAAATCAATTTAAAAAAATTAAAACTGACATGAACTTTTTACAGGAGGTCACTGGATCCCAACAAGAAAGTTAGAAGAGAACCTGTTAAAATTCATTTTCCGATTTGAGTGATTTGTGGCTTGCCTCTGCAAGATGCTAGTAGCTGGAGGGTCAGGGTATGCACAGCTAAGAACATAGGGGGAGGGCCTCATAAACAGATGGGAGCTGTGGGTAACTGTAGGATGGTCTCTGGAGGGGAAGCAACGTTAGGGACTTGTGCGAGAAAAGATCACGAGGAAAAGCAGGGCACAAGCAATTGCTGGATAGTGGGGGCGGGATGGTAGCGAGGGAGGAGGGGAATAGCTGTGGAGGAGGAGGTGGGGATAAAAAGGAAGGACGGAAAGGAGTGGAAAGCAACCTCACGTGTAGGGCACGAGTCAACTATTAGGGAAAAGAGCTGTAAAGCGCATTGTTTCACTGAATTGGGAAGGAGGGACTTGAGTCTAAGGGGATCCCTACTGGGTTTATACACACCAGCCCAGCGCTAAGGGGGTGTGGTACTGAGCTCAGGGTAGTAGGGGTGTGAGACGGTGGTGGCGGGAGAGCCTTCCAATTCCTCCTGGAAGGGAAAGGCCGGGAGAACCCCGCAGGCCGGGGGTGCGGAGGCGGAGCGAGGGAGCCGATGGGCGTGACAGGGGCGGGCGTGGGGAAGGCGAGGAGGCACTGCTGAGGGCGGCGCTAGGACCCGTCAGCGCCCCGCCAGCTCCCGGGAGGTTGATAAAGCGGCGGCGGCGTTTGACGTCAGTGGGGAGTTAATTTTAAATCGGTACAAGATGGCGGAGGGGGACGAGGTATCGCCGAAGCAGCAGCCGCGCCCGGGGCTGCGGCGCCGGCGGCGGACCAGCGACTCGAGCACCGGGGTTAACCACGTCTCGTCCACGACCTTCCTAGGTAAGGGCCGGCGGGACGGAGGCCGTAGGGCCCGGGTGGGCAGAGGGCGCGGGCCGCTCGGGCTCGCGGGCTCCGGCCACGGGCGGCGGGGTCGTCCTCCGTGGCTGGCTTGGCTCTCCACCCGCCGCCGCGTCGGGCCGCCGGGCCTAGCCCCCGCCGCGCCCCGTGCTCCCGCCGCGCGCGTCCTGAAAGGGCGCCCATTGGGCCGCAGCTCCCGCAGCTGTCGGGTGCACGGGAGGCGCGCGCGTCTGCTCCGGGTCCGGCCCCCTGCCCGTCTGCCGCGTGGCTGCAAGCTGCGTCCGCCCCGACCTGAGGGGGCGGCCTTGAGCCGGGGCTGAAGACCTGGGCGCGGGGAGGGTAGCGGCTGCGGAGCTCGGTCCCAGAGAGCTAGGACACGGTTGGGCGACCTGTCACCGTGAGCACTCCCTGTCCCCTGTCCCTCGTGCGGAAAGGGTGGAAGCGGTAACTAGGGAATGACAAGCCCCGTGGAGGAGGATGCGGAGCGCGCAGGGAAAGCAGACACCTCGCTGGCAGGTTGGAAACCTCTCCGGACACCCTTCCAGGAGGGAGCCGCAGTCTGCAGGCCAGGGTTGTTCCCCGGCGGCCGAGTCCCAGGGCCCCTCGGTCCCCGAACCCATGGTTGCGCGTGGCTACGATGCCAGTCCAGATTTAGTTGCTAAACTGGGATATGAGCCCTTGACTGCCCGATCACACTAAAAGTGTCTGGTGCGGAGTCACCTGACCCTTGGCTCCGGGTTTTGCTGAATTCAGTTCCTACTGTATGTGTACAAGGAGTGCCCGTGCCCCCCGAAGACGCTTTCGCGTTGGCAGCAGAGGTTGTGTCCCTCGCGCTGATAGCACCCCTATTTTTAGGAGTTCAGCACTTGATCTTTCACTGTAGTGTGAATTGTACGCATGAAATTCTGATTGAGAATTTTGATGGTACTTAAAGGCATGACGTTTTTCAAAGGCTTGTAAATAATAAAAGTTTACAGTTAGGTCAGTACGGCCATGGCATAGGTAAGAGTTTGTTAACTGCATTAAATAGGAACTTGTATTTTTCAGAATTTTCTCTTCCCAAAATCTGTTTAAGATTTTGGGAGTTGAAATGTAAAACATATTGATAAGATATTAACTATGAAGATTCACTTTAATAGCTCATGTGAAACACATTTCATCATTCATGATAGCCCTTTGGACGTGTTGAACATGTTGTCAGAGGTGATGACAAATTGTAGAATTTTGGTAAAGAAAAATAACAGGAAATAAAATTTATTTATTATTACTTGCCAACCAAAGCATATGAGAACTTTTTACACAGAAAAAAAGGAAAGACGTTTTGTCTTAGGTCTCTTCTGGTTGAAATTTTCAAGCATTTGGAATACTGGTAGGTTAGTTAATTTATGTCTTGGATCTTAAGGGGTGTGTGTGTGTGTGTGTCTGTGTCTGTGTCTGTGTCTGTCTGTCTTTCTTTTTAAGGTAACCATTTCAGATGTAGCGTCAGCATGTTTTATGTACTTGCCTAATCAGAAGCACAACTTTATGACTCAGTCATGGCTGTGAACATCATTTTTATGCTGTGGTACTTTGAGAAGAGATGCAGTTCTTAAGACTTGATGAACAGGGCTCACTGTTTATTAAATGCTCAGTCTTCTACTCACAGATTTTAGTCTTTTTTTTTTTCTTTTGGAGTTAGCCGTCACTTAATAGTCATTCCTGACAAATGAATACCTAAAACAGTCAGTCCCTCTCCCTGCTAATTTGCTCTGAGTCACCCATTACTACATTAAAAACCAAATAAACTTGTTAAGATTTGTGTTTAAAGTAAGAGCAAATAGGCTGTGAATGAGTAGGGAGTTGTCTGTTTTTGACTATAGAAACTCTGTCTCCCTCTGCTTTCTGGAGAAGTCAAGTTGAAGAGCTAAGTTGGGTGAGTCAGGTGCAACTCCAGTAGTTTAGTCTTAGGAAGATGATTTGTGTCTCTTTTAAAGAAATGCTTACTCCTTTTAGGGATGTAGGATCTTTATAAAGCACCAGCACTCATATTTTAATGACTTCGTAGGATGATAGGAATAAGTGGATGTGATTAAATCTATTCAGTTAAGTGTTTTGAAATCTTTTAAAATTATTTTTTTGGGGGGTAGGGGAGAAAAAGGAGGATCTGTCTTCTAGTAAAGAGGTATTTATTACAAGGAAAATAAACCATGACTTTAAATTAAGATTCTGGCCTTAAGTTGAGTGTACCTGTTTTGGAATTCCTTTTTCATTTGTTGTTGTGTATAACTTTAGGATAAAGTGTTTGAATATTCACAAGCAAAAGTAACTTCTTGAAATTGTTAGAATTTTTCCCAAAATTGTATGTATACAATGTATACACACACGCACACACGTGCGCGTGTGTGTGTTTTTGGATATGAAGCAGCTGTTGAGAGCAGCTACCTGGGAGATTGTCACCTAGCTTGATGCTGCAGTTCAAGAGATTTTAAAAATTGTAATACTTAGGAGCAACATACATTTAAAAAAATTGTTTATGCTCCATTGGAAGATGTATTTGACACACAACTGTAAGCAGAGCTGTTTGGCAGCTCTCCAATGTAAGAGCCGGAACTGTAAGGGATTAGAATAGAAGTTAAACTTTTTTGTAATGGTAATTTACAGCTTTAACCAAAGGAGGTTTTCTCTGGGGTGGGTGCTGGAAAAAACAGCTTTCTTTCTTTTTTCTTTTTTAAGTGTAATGGTATTGTAGTCTATGTAGCTATTTTGGGGTTTCAAAATTCAGGTGTGTTGTATACTTTCTTGAGCATTACTTAACTAATGAAGGTAGTGGGGAATATAGAATAACTGAACTTGATCACCCAGTGAAATCATTACTCACGTAAATTTCTTCCCTTTTCTTTTTTCTTGGCACCCATAATACAGAAGAACAGTTGAGGGCTTTCTCTAATAGCTTTAAGAATGAATAGCTAAAAAAACATCAACCTGAAAATATGGCACACGATAATACTAGTTATTTTATAAAGCACTTTAAACAGCTTGTTTTGGTTTTATTTCTTAAAACCTTCCCATGAGGGAATCAAGTTATTCCCATTGGAGGGAGTGATTGCGACTTGTCAGCAGTCACAGAAACTACTCAGAGGCACTTTGTGCTCCTTACCAGACGTAGAGGAGGGTGGAGGCTTTTCTTCATTGAAAATTGCCCTGCACTTAGAGATGGCTAGGTAAAACTTTGAATGAAGTCTGAAATCGTACTAAGGAGAAGATAGGGCTGTTAAAAAGTAAAGATGGGGCAAGTCACTAAGCAAAGTGGGAAATTTTGAAGTAGGAAGGGAAAAAGTAGTTATTGTGGAAAGAAGCAGAAGTGAAGTAGAACCATTTTGCTTCTTGTAGACATTGAGAAGCCTGAAGTGTTCACAAATGCAAAGCCAAGATAACTATTTTAAAAATGATTTTTCAAATTATTGCTAAGCACATCTCTGTGTGTTTGGCTGTACACATATTTGCTAAACTTTGGTAGTTTTTTTTCTGTAGAAAAGAATGTGTATAAGTAGCCACCCTCACTACCCACCCTGAAGCAAATGGCTAGAAGGCTTTATTGGCAGATAATGTCTACCCAAAACAATCGCTAAGTCATGAAAGACTAATTTGTACGTCCTATACACCTCAAGGAGATAGTTTGCACTTACAGCTGACTTTGGGTTTAGTCTTCTGGCCAGTACAAGTAGAATCTAGGTGATTCCCTTGCTAACATACCAGCTTCATAAAAATTACTCATTTAATTTGTATTTTTGTGGTTGGCATCAAAATAACTAGTCACTCTACTAACTTGGTGAAGTATGTAACTGATGAAAGATGCTTATCTAGGACCTCTACTATGTTTCATCTTTTTACTGTGTGATACTCAGATTGCAGGGGTAATGTTTCATTAATCATAGAGAAGAAAGATAGCGTATGGAAAAAAGAATGAAGAATAAAAACCTGAGCGACTTCACTTAAACCCTCTGTGTCTTGAAGCCCATCACATAGGGTGGTGATAATAATCCCTTAACAGAACTGGTGTGGGAGCAAACGAGATGACAGGGTACAAGTGTTTTGTAAGTTGTAAAGTTGTCTGTGCTTAAGACACAATAATATATGTGCAAGATTGTGCCAACTTGACCACTTTGTTATTATGTGAATATTTTCAATCAGAAATTCTTTTCTAATCCTTTTTCTGTAATGTGGACAAAGGTTTAGGTTGCTCAAGGGTGATAGATAAATTTTTAACTTTATTTGTAAAATGGTGATAATGTGTTAATGATTAGGGTTATTGTGAGTATTAAATGTGATAAAAGTGCTTGGAAAACATTTTATTGATGGTAGTTATTACTGTAATGTGTGGTTATCTAAGATGAGACTTTGAACTAAAAGATAAATTATAAAATAGGTGACTGAAAAGGCCTTCGTTCAATTTTTATTATAAGATAAAAATATACATTCATTCTTCTGCCTTCATTTTAATAAACTTGCATCTTAGAGAATTAATCTATGTCAAAATCGTTTTCTGAAATTGTTTATTTCAACTAGAGGATTTAATATGAATTAATTTTTTTACTCAAGGTCATGGCAATTTCCAAGAAGAGTGCTTTTTAAACAGTGAGTGTGCAGAGTTTAACTAGCGTCTGCCATACACAGGAATGCCTAAAAATGATTTGCTTGATACTATACTAATTGTGAATCTCATAAAGATCTTACTCCCCCTTCACATAGTCATGTACAGTAGAGTCACAGGTAGTGATTAGAACATAGTTATTTAACGAAAGACTTCCTTTTGAGTTCTGTAAGCTTCCTGTGACATTCAGAATGGATTCAAAGTGAAGGCTTGGATTTTAGTTCTACCTCAGTAATAAGCCCACCTCCTCCATGCCTCCTGGGTAGGGTTAATATCAACCCTAGCAGACTTATGGGTCTTTAAAAACTTTTTTGATTATTAAATAATTTATGATGGTATAAAGCCTCCTTAAACTCTTTAAAGGGGATGAAATTTGCACATTAAACAAGCTGTTCTTTCTATATTTGAATGAAAGGGTTTATGAGATATTAGAAGTTGGGTTAAGTTCATTTTTATCAGAATGGGGTGATTTTTTAAAAAAAGTTGGAGAGAAATTTTGACAGGAAAATTACCCTTATTCTCAGATTCCTTTTTTGAAGACAATTACTAATCAGATCTTCAGAGATTGCTGTTTTCTTTTCATCAGCACTTTAATTTTAAAATCAATGTGACTATATAAACGTGCCATGTGGAGTTTTTGTTTAGAAAGGAGAGGCTTTTTCTTGTAGTGCAATATCCATTGCACTTGGATATTGTTTCTCAAAAAATCCTAAAGTAGGCTAGAAGGCCGAGGAAGGGTCAACTGTGCAGCTGATGC
The DNA here is from genome assembly GCA_039655065.1 of Glossophaga mutica. Taxonomy (NCBI): domain Eukaryota; kingdom Metazoa; phylum Chordata; class Mammalia; order Chiroptera; family Phyllostomidae; genus Glossophaga; species Glossophaga mutica. The sequence continues at coordinate 146,936,915 of CM077308.1, forward strand.
CAGATGTCTGACAACTGGGTGTTACAATGAGATTGCTGTCTTTGAGTTACAGCTCCCTCGTGATTGAACAGGGTTTGTGATCACAGCTCAGTACCTGATAGTAACATGGTAATTCTTACTGTGTTGTGAAAGTTTTTATTTTTAAATTTCAAAAGCAATAATCTTTGTAGATACTTTGAAAGCAAAATAAAAAGGAAGAAGATAAATGTCATAGCAACTAGTGTTAACCACTGTTGACATTTTAGTGTGTATCTTTTAGTTTATATCCTTTTTAAATGCATAATTTAATTTTCCTAAACTGAGATCTTACTGTAATTTTGTCATTTACTTTTTCATTTCATCTTATATTTCCCTATGTGATTGATTAAATAATCTCTACGACATGATTTCTTAAGTGTCATTGTAGTGCTACTTAATCCTCCTTTTGGATGTGGGGTTATTTCTTGTGAAAAATGTTGGCTAACCGTCTTGTACACAAGTCTTGATCTTTAGGATAAGGTTATAAAAGTAGATTTCTAGGTCAAATGGCATGTATATTTTCACCATTGAAAACACACTCAGCAAATCTATTCAGAAAAGTTGTATCCAGTTATTCTGTCTTTCATTAGGGTTAGGTTTGTGCTTGTTTACAAAATACCTTTGTTTACAAGTGGGTGTTGCTATTTAAAAATGCCAACAAAGGTAAAAAATGGGGATCTCACTGTTTCATTTGCATTTCTTTGATTACAGTTGATACTGAAATTTTAATTGGGTAACTGAATGCAAATTATTTTTAATTGCGCTTTTATATTCTTTGACCATCTCAATGTTTTTCTTATTCATTCATAAATGCTCTTTTGCATAGAAGAAATTCCTTTCCATATTTGCTTTTTAATTTTGTGGGTTTGGAGAAGTAGTATGCTTAAAATGTTTAAAACGTTTCCATATGAGTGTTTTTCTTAAACAGAATAGCAACTTTTCAATTTATTAATTTGGTGTTAATCTCTTCTGAATGTTTAGGTATGCCACTGGAGGGTTTTTGGGTTTTTTTTTTAGTTGAAAAAGTTTCTTTAACTTTTACATTCTTTGTGAGATACTGCTTATTCCTCTTTCTTTTTAAAGCCAGAGTATGGGCATTTGCTTCAGTGTCCAGTACTGTGGTAGAAACTCCAAGTTTAGGTGCTGGGTTCAGATCACCACCACAAGAACGCTTTAGCTTCCTTAACTTAAAACACACACACACACACACACACACACACACACACACACTCTCACTCTCACTCTTTTTCTCTCTTTAGAAGTTTAAAGGTTGAAAGGTAAGGTCTTAAAAGTACTTGGCATGCATTGAGTGTTCAAAGAAAGTTATCCTCTTTTCAGGGTAAAGGAGAACCTTAAGGGGCTTGGATTAGTGTTCTTTCGGGAGTAAAGAGGTGGGTGGAGGAGGGCGGGCAGATGGAGGACCATACTTAGAGAAGAACTAGCTTTTTTCTGTTGATGTTGTAAGTTGGCACCCTGAGCTCCTGCCTTATAAAAGGGCCTTGTGGTTGCTTGTAATGAACACCTGTGGAGAAAAGTGCAGAACTGACCCTTGCTCTAAGCTTTCATGGGGACGGGAGGTCAGATAGACCTTATGCGTATTTGTGAATACAGTTTATCAGTAAGTTTATACTTTCAGAAGTAGTAATTACTGTGTGCTAATGTTGAGGAAGACTTATGGAAAGAGATCTTTGTAAGGCCTTGAAAAATAGGTGGGTCTTAGCAGAGTGTAGGGTGTATGACTTGTTTGAAGATTATAATAAAGATAGGCAGTATGTTAGGAAGCTTTTTACAAAATAGTTTAAGCACTTGTCTCTACTTTCTAAGAATTTTTCTAAAAGGGTTGCTTAGTCTTTAAAAGCAATTAGGTAGAGGCAGTTGAAAGAGCAAATGGTGTTAGAACGTGCTTAATAAAAAAGGAGTATGGGCTGTTTTTCTGTACCCAAGTTGAGCAAAGAATTGATTTAAATACCCAGAAAAACTGTGGAAGTGTCTGAATAGCCCCGAATGTGACTTCTTAAAAACTTGGAGATCCATTCCCCCCAGTGTTTGAGCGTGTGTATTTACCTACCACAAGAAATCCCGACGTGTACTTTAAAATTGTCGAACTAGAACAAGGATGAACGGAGAGTACGGTGAGAACCTCTGACTTTCTCGTCCCTTTTGTTTTTTCAAATTACCCGCATTTTATTTAGCTGCAAGGATGTTTGTTTATTTTTGGCAGTATTCCCTTCTTAAACTACTGCTCTTTTAGTAGGCATTTTGCCTGTATTGAGCCAAGCTTGGGATTTGAGTGTATACTTTACTTTTCTTCTTTTTAAACTGCTGCTTTAGTGAGTCATATGAGGTAGAGAGTTGTGGCAAAATGGAACTTCAGAGTCTTATTTCCAGAGTCTTGGCAGATAGATACCTGTTTGAGATTTGTCATAAAAACCCTATTCTAAATTTAAGCTTGGGTCCGTGTGTGTGTGTGTGTGTGTGTGTGTGTGTGTGTGTGTGTGTGTTTAATGACTCCTTTTCTAACTCCTTAGATAGATACCTGTTTGAGATTTGTCATGAAAACCCCATTCTAAATTTAAGCTTGGGTCCGTGTGTGCGCGTGTGTGTGTGTGCGTGTGCATTTGTGTTTAATGACTCCTTTTCTAACTCCTTATCCCAAATTTCAATAGCTCTTCTGTGGGTTTAAAATCTTTTAACTAAATACAGAGTTAATTTGGGGGGCCAGAAAGGGAATGTTTAAACTATTTGTCTGGGTCAAGGAAACCCTCTGACTTTGAAGGATTCCTGATCACTGTGTTACAAAACTTTGTAGTCATTGTATCAAAAATACTTTTGGAGATGAAAATTTAGTGCATTGTTGTTTTATAGAGACTTACAAGAAAAAGAGAAGGTCTTTTCTAAGAAATAGGGAATGATTTAGTGTTATTTGTTGCCTAGTCCAGAGAAGGGTGTTGAACTCTTGCATGCATTTCTTTCCCTTTCTATTGCCACCTCCTGGCTTTGGGCTTCTCATCGTATACTCAGTTCTTCCAGTTGCTTTATATCTGCTTTCTCTGTTTTTAGACTCTCACTACACTGCTTACTCACTCATCACTTTCAGCTTATCTCTCTAACATGGCTTTGATCTTATCACTCTTCTGCTTCCAAACTTTACCTGACTCTCTTCAGGATAATGCCCAGCACTCTTAGCTTAATTTTTGAAGGTTATCCTTAATCTGCTTTTCAGGGCTCAGAGGGATACAGCCTTCTCCAGGATTTCTTCATTAATAACCCTAGTTTTAATAATACATTATAGCACTTTCTTTATACTGTCCTTTTATGCTTGTTTGTGGTAGACCTTTGAGAGTTTGGACTATATGATTAGCAAACTGTACTTCTCTAGTATCTGTCTAGCATAGTGTCTTGCTCCCTAATTACTGGCTTGAGGTAGGTGTGGTGGGGACCTTCCTTACTTATTCATGACACATTGTATGTGTGTGCCAGGCATTGTGTCAATGAACATGAAACAGCGAGTTACACATTTACTTACATATAAATACATGAACGTATCTTACCAACGATGGGCGTATATAATTTTACTGCATCTTATATTTTAAAAGTCTACAGTGTAAAACTTGCCCTTCAGTAAAGTTTATGAAGGAAAAATAAATGGATTCTCAAATGGAGGATTATATAAACACGGTGCTGACTGTATGAATGATTAAGTTTTGACAAGGAAGTTTTTGGAAAAAGTAAAGGTAAAAATAGCTGTATGCTAACATTTGTTATAAAGGTGAGAGAGAGCCCTGGCTGGTGTGGCTCAGTAGATTGAGCGCCTGCCTGGGAATTAAAGGGTCGCAGGTTGGATTCCCAGTCAGGGCACATGCCTGGGTTGCAGGCCAGGTCCCCAGCAGGGGGCTTGCGAGAGGCAACCACATGTTGTTTCTTTCCCTCTCTTTCTCCCTCCCTTTCTCACTTTCTAAAAATAAATAAAATCTTTAAAAAAAGTAAAAAAATAAAGATGAGAGATATAACCCACTTTTTGTTAACAAATTGTATTTTGGTAACTTTTTAAAAATTTTCTGGAAATCTTGAGCACATATGAATTCAGCTTTGAGTTTATTCAATAAACTTGCTCACTTGGCACAGTTGGAAATTTGACTGTTTTTGTACAAAGACCTGAATGTGCATCTGTATCGATTAATTAAAAATGTTATGTCCTTGCAAATTGTTTAATCTGAGCCTCCATTCTTTATATAAATGAGGAAACTCATCGCTACCCCACAGAGTGATTTTGAAGATTGTAGAGATGATTTGTAGTTATTAAAGCACTCTGAGTAACATAACTGTCTTTCCCCCTTCTTCTATAGTAAAAGGTGCACCTAAAATAATTTTATACAGTAAATTATCTTGAAGAATGAGAAAGTTACTAATAATGTCTCCACCTCTTTATCCAGATAACCACTTTTCCCAGTTCTCTGCTCAGCTGTTTCCTTATTAAAGAAGGCCTGCCTGAGCATTCTTGTATAACATGGCAAGCTCCGCTTCCATTTTTCTTATGTACTTTATTTTTTCTCTGTAGCATATAACTCCAGCTGATGTCGTATATTTGTTTTTTATCTCCTCACCTTTAGGATCTAAAAAACTCCTAAGGGCTTGTGTGTTTGTTTTGTTTACTACCAAATCTGCAGCTCTTAGAACCACGTGGTAGGTGTTCAGTGAATATTCATTGAGGGAATCAAGGCTTATTTATTCCCCATGCCCCTCCCGCCCCCTGTGTTCTTTTTAGCCCCTGCATCAAAATGACCTTGGTTGTTTTAGTGGGGTCCTTGTTACGAAGGTAGATATTGGACTGTATACCTGATCAGCTGTATCAACACTGAAGGTAAGGTCTAAGAATCTGTATTCTAAACAAGCCACCCAGGTGGTTCTTAAGCTTTTAGTGTGCATGGGACTCACTGTTTTATCGTGTGGCTGTTCCTAATTAAATATTGACAGTGTAACTCAGTTGTAGACACATGTATAATTAAATTACAGGTGAATTGACCATTGTGTAGCAAAGTTTATTCCTTTTGATCTCTTTAGGAAGAGTTATGTGTATCTGTAGTTTTGATTCTTTTTGGTTACTCTAGTTTTTGTCCAGAAATCCTGTTTTATCCAGATCTTTAAGGATGTAGAAATTTTCAAATGCTAGATGTTTATCAATTCACTTTTCCCAAACAAAATAAAACCCTTTAAGCCCACACATAATCTGTATTTGTCATTTTTTTTTTTATTGACAATAAGAACGGATAAGCTGATATCAGGGATTTAAGTGAAAAGCATCATTCAGAATAGGACTGATTTAGTCTTTTGTCCTATGCCTGTACCCCTGGGGAACAATGGTTGATCCTATAACGTTTAAAGGCAGTTTGGTATAGAGGAAACAGTTTAGGTTTAATATAAAGACCTAGATAGAAATCTTGTTGCATATACTACTTTTAGCTGTAACATCTTCAAGAAAAAATTTTTAGACTTTTTTGAATATCCACATCTCTCCTCTCTGAAATGGGGATAACTGCTAAGTCACAGGGCTGTTGAGAGGATTCCTATCACAGTGGCTGGCATGAAGTCAGAGTCATTTAATAGATACAAGTTCCTTTCTCTGTGGAAGTAAATCCTGAAGCAACTTAAAATGCTTCATTAAAAACAATTGTAATACATTTCAAACTTATAAAAATGACAGAAAACTGTAATAGATGCCCCAGAAGTACCCATTGTGTAGATATAATAATACTATTTGCTATACTTGTTTAGAATCTTTTTTAAAAAGAGAAATAAAATGTTACTGTACAGTTGAATGGTTCTCCCAATATTTCTTGTCTTCCTTCCCTCTGCAGATATATGCCTTTTTTTAAAAAAAGATTTTATTTATTTATTTTTAGAGAGAGGGGAAGGGAGGAGGAGAGGGAGAGAAACATCAATGTACTAGAGAACTATCAATTGATTGGTTGCCTATCGCAGGCCCCCAGCTGGAGACCTGGCCCACAGCCCAGGTGTGTGCCCTGACCTGGAGTCTAACTGAGAACTCTAGGTTTGCAGGCCAGCGCTCAATCCACTGAGCCACACCCACTAGAGATATATGCCTGTCTTGAAGTGGTATATGTTTCCTGGTTTTTAAGTAGTTCTTAACTTGTCTATGTGTTTTTTTCCCAAAAAATATATACTATTGTGCTGTATTAAAGTTTTTTTTAGTAAGTGGCTTAAGCTATATGTTTGTGGCTTGATTTTTTTATATGACATTGGTTTTGAGGTTTATCCATGTGTACATATTTAGATCGTGTTAATTTCAATTCTTCGACTATTTCATTTTTTATTTATCCGTGGATATTTAAGTTGTTCCAAAGTTTTTTGTTTGTTTTTGCAGTTACAAACAATACTTCACTAAACAAGGGACTTTGTCTCTTTCTTCCTGTGCGTATGTGTAAGAATTCCAGTCAGGCCCTGGCCGTTGTGGCTTAGTGGATTGGGTGCCAGTCTATGAATCAAAGGGTCACTGGTTATATTCCCAGTCAGGGCACATACCTGGGTTGCTGGCCAGGTCCCCAGTAGGGGGCGCGCGAGAGGCAACCACGCATTGATGTTTCTCTCCTTCTTTCTCTCTTCCTTCTCCTCTCTAAAGAATAAAATAAATAAAATCTTAAAAAAAAAAATTCCAGTCAGGGCTGTCCAACCTGGAACCCAGGATGGCTATGAATGTGGCCCAACATGAAATTGTAAATTTACTTAAAACCTTTCTTCTTTTGGTCATCAGTTTTTGTTTAGTGTTTGTGTATTTAATGTGTGGCCCAAAACAACTCTTCTTGGAGTGTGGTCCAGAGATGCCAAAAGTTTGGACACCCCTAGAAGTTACCTAGAAATTAAATTTAAAAAGTTTCACTACTGTGTATTCTGTTTGAATATTTGGATCAGGGAACAAAAGTATGCCCTACTGCCCCTCAAAAAGAGCAGATGCAAGACCCTTGGTAGGACTTGGGTGAGATTTTCTGCAAGACTTTCTTTCCTTTGGAAGAAAATAGAGAAGAACCTTAATGAGGACTCTTTAAGTTGCAGAGCCCAAATAGAATTTTTCTGAATTTGTCTAGTTGCTCAGAGTCCTCTGAGCCATTATTATTCATTTTAGCATCTCTAAACTAGCCAACAAAATTGACTTTGTAAACTCCAACCTCATTTAAAATATTTAATTTAAATTAACTTTAGTTGAAAGATTTTTTCTTATCTCAAAGTACGCTGATATTCAGATATTCTTTAAGAACTGCTTAGTATTTGATGATAATCTTATGTATTTGTAATGTTTTGCAGTTTTCTTCCTCTGTTTAGGTAAATGCATAAAGGCATTTTTATGACTCAGTATTCTTTAAATGGGAACAGCAGAAATTCTGTTACATCAGTGCTGGTTACTATGGAAACAGTAGATTTCAAGTGGAAAATAATATGTGAATCTTACAGGAAAACAACTTTTTATTTATGTCCTGATTTGATAGTAATTAAGGAAGGCGATGAACTACATTATATACTCTTTAAAAGCATTTTTAAAACTTGGTGATTTAGGGTGGTCTTGTTGGCCAAAGGGGCAAAGCTAATAGAGGAAATTACCCGAAGGGGTTCAAAACAGGCCTCCCCAAGATGTGCCTTTTTGGCCTGTGAATTATTTTGAGTTGAAGGTAGGCGAGACCCTACCCCTCTTTAACTACCTCAAAGAATCCCACCGAGGGGCCTTGCCCATATTAGAGAGTTATTACCAGAAATGACCTTTTATGACTTATAGGGGAGGGCAGACTGCTAATTACTGAACTTCCGTTCTTACCATCCTGCCAGCAGCCTTTCTTCCCTCTGAAGCCTCAAGGCATTTTAACCTCATTGCTTGGCTCAGGATGCCATATAGACCTCATTTTACTTTTCTGTCTCTGAACCTGTCAGGATGTGGAGTTCTGATATGTACATATAATTAAATTTGGTTATTTTCTCTTTTTAATGTCTCATGTCAATTTAATTAGACCAGCTGGAAGAACCTAAAAAGGTGGAGTACATTTTCTTTCCCCTCTACGTACCTGCTATCTAACATTGTGATAGGTCCTCTTTAGGAGTCTGTCAGGTTTTTATTTTGGCAATTTGCATTGTGGTTCCAGTTTTGTATCAGAGAAAGTTAACTTTATAAGTTCTTAATAACATTGTTTTCTAGGAGCAAACAGTTAAAACCTTTTTTTTTTTGTAGTACTTGCCTGATTGGCTAATAGTGCCTTCTGTCTTTCAAAAAAACCCCCAAAAACCCAAAACCCTTTTTTTAAAAAGATTTATTTATTTTTAGAGGGGATGCAAGGGAGAAGAGAAGACAAGAAAAACATCAATGTGTGGTTGCTTCTTCAGTGTCCACTGGGGTCCCACCGGTGACCTGGCCTGCAACCCAGTCATGCGCCCTGACTGGGAATTGAACCAGTGACCCTGTGGTTCATAGGCCGGCACTCAATCCACTGAGCCATACCAGCCAGGGCTCAAAAAACAAACAGCCCCCCCCCCCCGAAAAAACAAACAAACAAACAAAACAACCAATAAACTTTATTGAAGTCCAAGTTTGTGTCTTTTTCAAAATTCTTATTCTAGGCCGCAGGTGTCTGAGGTCAAGGGAGGGAAGTCCAGCAGTGTTATAAAAGCTCACCCAAGTGACTGATGATGACTCCATACCACTAATTTTCAGTGCTAGCTATATAACATATCAGCATATTAAAATGTTTTTTACATTCACATTTTTAAAGTAGGGATGTCTGTGTACACTGCCTCTGTTCAGAGTCTTTAGTAGCCAGGATGGAGTGGTTAGTTGTATCAGATTATTACCAGTCTTTCAGGAAGAATGGAAGGTTTTAGTTTAGCTTGAAAGCTTTTTTCTTCTGTGAAAACTTTTAACATCACTAGAAACTACATAAAATAAAATAAAATGATATTTATAGCCCAAACACCTGTAAAATATTGTGATCCTGGGTACCCTGTTATTTTCTAAGGACCAGCAGGGTTGGTGTTTCATTGGAGTTAGAAATGGACAGTTTCAGGCTCTACCCTGGATTTACTGAATCAGACATGCATTTTAACAAGATCCTCAGGTCTTTCATATGCATGTTAAAAGTTTATGAAGCACTGCTATAGAGGAAATTATACTAAACTAATATGACCTGGCCCTTCAACAGTGGTCTAAGCATGTATTTTCCTTATTCTTAAAATGAGTGAGTTTGGCTGCATAATGTCTAAAACCCCTGTGAGTGATATGTTAGATTTAATTTTAAGCACAGTAAGTCCTTTCTGAACTTTGATTGGTTCTTGGAACTGCAGTGAAACTATGGATAGCGAAACCAAGTTTACCATAAGCTAATTGCTGTAAACAAGAGTTAAGTTCTTGGCACATTTCTGGTCACGAAAACATCACCAAACTTCAAAAGAAAGACCCAAAACACTTTGAATAGTATACATTGAAATAAATGTGAGTTGTATATACATTTTAAAAAGAATAGAAGCAAGAGCCTGGCTGGTGTGACTCAGTGGATTGAGTGCCAGCGTGCAAACCAAAGGGTTGCCTGTTGGATTCCCAGTCAGGGCACATGCCTGGGTTGCAGGCCAGGTCCCCAGTAGGGGCCGCGTGAGAGGCAACCACACATTGATTTCTCTCCCTCTGTTTCTCTCTCCCTTCCTGTCTATTTAAAAATTAAAAAAAATATATAGAAACAAGGTTATTATTTCCCAACACTCTATGCCAGTTCAGGGTAGCAGGTGGCCTGAGCTCATCCCTACAGCTCAGGGCGCAAGGCATGAAGCAGCCCTGGACAGGATGCCCTTCCATTGCAGGGTCACTCACATTCACACTCACACTCAGACTGGGACAATGTAGACACCCCAATTCACATAATGTGCACATCTTTGGGATGTGAGAAGAAACTGGAATACCTGGAGAAAACCCACGCAGAAATGGGAAGAATGTGCAGAACTCCACACAGACAGTGTGGCCTCCAACCCTGCATCGATACATTTTTTTCTCACTAGCGTTACAGTGAAACAATGTTAAGTGAAACGATGTTGTTCAAAGATCTGCAGTACTAGAACTTGAATGTCCTCATGTGTCTTGACATTTGTATTCTAGGGAGTGTACGCATAGTCTATTGATGCTTAAATTCAAAACACTTGTAGGAGTAAAGAAGTCCCTTGGCAATATGAAAAGCTATCTCTTGAGTTCTTTAAGAAAAGTATTAGTAACCTCATAATTCCTTTTTATTTTTTAACCAAAATATTTTGGCATGAGGAAGTATTGGATTCACAGGAATTCATTCATAAAGGAGTACATTTGTCACCATTGGAGACACTCAGAATTCTGTTTCATAGATTATGAATTCAGGTCAAGAGAAAATACTTTAAATTGAATTTGAACAGTGTCAGAATTGATAGACAGCCCCAGTTTTTCATCACATTGGAGTATAATATTCATGGGCAATTACCCTTGAAGGGGGACAGTGCTAATTAGAATTTTTTTTTCTGGAAAATGATTACTAAATTGGTTGTATCCCTTTATCCTGCTCATTTAATAAATGAAAGTGGTAAGAGGAGTAGGTTGGATGATTTTTTTTTTTTCAAAATCCGCTGTTCTTAATTTACATAAAATCCACTGGATTTTGAGTATCGTTTGATGAGTTTTGACAATTACATAGTTTTATAACCACCATCACCACAATAATGGTGTAGAACATTTCCATCCTCTCAAAAAGTTCTCTTGTACCCCTTTATAGTTGGCTTAGCTTGGGCTTCTATACCAAATTACTGTAGACTGGGAGGCTTATACAACAGACATTTACTTCTCAGTTATGAAAACTGGGAAGTTCAAGATTAAGGTGCCAGCAGATTCAGTGTCTAGTGAGAGCCTTCTTCCTGGTATGCAGTTGGCTGTCTTCTTGCTGTATATATGGTGGAGAGAGATCATCTCTCTCAAGTCTGTTACTAATCTCATACACGTGGGTTCCACCCTCATGACCTGATTATCCCCCAAAGGTACTACCTCCAAGTACCATCACATTGGGAATTGGACTTCAGCATATGAATCTGGGGGATGCACAAACATTCAGTCCATCGCACTAGTCAGTTCTCGTCCTTTACCTTGTGTTTCTGACAATCACGGATTTGCTTTCTGTTACTTGTAGATTTGCTGTTTCCAGAATTGAATCAGACAGTACAATATTTTGCATGTGGCTTCTTTCACTTAGTATGGTTTTTAGATTTGTGTCATTGTGTATTTCAGTAGTTCATTTCATTGCCAGGGAGTATCCCTGTTCATTTTCCAATAAATGGACATTTAAGTTGTTTCCAGTTTATGGGCATTATCAATAAAGCTGCTTTGAACATTCATGTTTACTTCTTTTGTTGTCATATGTTTAATTCTCTTTTAAGTACAAAGGAGTGTGATTGCTGGTTGTATGGTGTTTATTTAACTGTATATAGGGTATTGCCAGAAAGTTTTTTAAAGTGGTTATATCATTTTATATTCTCACCAGAAATATATGTGAGTGCCAGTTGCTCCCACAAACTCACTTGTCAGTCTTGTAACTTTTAGCTATTTTGGTGAGGATATAGAGGTATCCCATTATGGTATTAATTAATTTCCTTAACATCTAATGGTGTTGAGTATATTTTCATGTACTTATTGGCCATTCATATATCTTCTTTGAAGTCTGTTAAAATCTCTTGTCCGTTTAAACATGGAATTGCTCTTATTGAGTTGTAGAAGTTCTTTGTATATTCTGAATCCTGGATTTTGATTAATTATTTTTATGTCCATCATGCGGGATATTGATCTGTAATTCTGTTTTCTTGCAATGTCTTTGTGTAGTTTTGGTATTAGGATAATAATACTGGCTTCATAAAATGAATTGGGGAATGTTCCCTTCTCCTCCTCTTTGTAAGCGTCTGTGTAGAATTGGTATAATTTCTTCCTTAGAAATGTTTGGTGGAATCACCAGTGAAGCCACTTGGCCCTAAAGTTTTCTTTATAGGATATTTAATGGATTTGATTTTTAAACCTGATTCTTTTCGGTTTTCCCTGCTAAAAAGTGAGTGCAGCCTTCTTTTAGTTAGCCAACTGCTAATGAGCTTCTTAGAGCAGGGCTCTTGCTTGCAGACGTTAGGAGGCAAGAATTGATGAGTATTTAGAACTACTTCTGGGGAAGTGAGCTGAGGTGAATGGTGGGATAGGCACAGATTTTATAGTCACTTATCTTGTATATACTGAAAACAATTTTTTTGGATCCTCCATGGCACCCTTCTGCCCCTCACAAAAACCTAAATGCTGTGGAAGTAAAAGAAAGGTTGAGAAAGTGTTTTAGAATATTTGAGAGGCTTTCCCTGGTTTCTAATAGCACTGGCTTATATCGCTTATCTTTTGTATTTGGATCTGCTTCATCTCCTAATAAAGTCTTTATTGGATTCACTACTTAAAAAACCTTCTATTATGGGAATTTTCAAATATGTACAGGAAACCATGTAGACATATGTCCCAGATTCAGTTATTGTCAATATCATGGAGACTTTGTTTTACCTATTCTCTCATAGCCAGCTTCCTACCAGGTTCTTTTGAAGCACAGAGCAGATTGTATGTTTTGTGTCTTTCAAAGATTAAAGATGTTAAAAACATAGCATGGTACCATTATCACACTAGAAAAATAGTTCCTTAATATCACATATCCTGAGTTCATATTTCCCTGATTGTTTCAAATTTTTTATAGTCACTTTGTTTAAACACTGCATTTAGTTGATAAGCCTCTTAAGTCGCTTTTCTGTAGATTCTTTTTTCCCTGTGCACTTTATTTGTTCATGTTTGTTTGTCCAGTGGGATTTCCCGTGTTGCGGAGTCCACTGACCCCGTCTCTGTGGGAGTGGTGAACGAGTCTCCTACCTCTTCTTCCCTGTTTTTAGAGCTAGTACAGCGGTTTCCAACCTTCTTCAGTTCATGGCACACAGACACTATTTACTGAAATTCTGCAGCACACCAAAAAAAATTTTTTTGGCAATCTGACAAAAAATAGGTATAATTTTAATTTTTTTTACAACAAATAATAAAGTAATTATTTACGTTTTTGCTCCAAAGTGACTTTTTAAGAAACCAGATACCTATACTTGTTTATAAGACAGCGGTTTTACACTGGTGTACTGCAAGAATTTTTAAACCATGCAACGCCTGACTATTTATTCAGGGGCGCTGACCTCTTTCCTTTGGATTGTCAAATTAAAAAAATGACAACAGCTAACACAATAGCCATTTGGTGTAAATGAATCAAAATTATACCTATTTTTGTTAGATTGAAAAATTATTTTTTAATGTGCTGTAGAATTTTAATAATTAGTTTATGTGTGCCATGAGGTTGAAAATTGCTGATCTATCCCATCAGTTTTTCACCCAGTAGTCTTAGTCATGGTGCCTTGATGCCCTTTTGAAGTTCTCATTGCTAGAGAGTGAAGACTACTGGGATTCTACTTATGCAGGACCTGAGATACTACTTAATTGGTTCCTGGGTAAACAGTCTTAAGTCAGACAGATCTTCAGTTCCTGTGTGTGTTATTTCTAATTGGGAATTTGATTTAGGAAATCTGTTTCATTGTATATCATAGTTGTTCCTGAAAATAAATGAAAAGAATATTGGACAATCTTTTAAGAACATTTATTAGGAATATAAACTAGATATTCAATATAAGTATATTATTTAGTAATGGTTATATACTTAATACTAATACAGCCTTTTAAAGAATTTTTCTTAATTGGCTAAATTACCTGAGGCTTCTTAGAGTCTCTTCAGAGGTTCTTCTAAGAACGATATAAAGTGCAACTCAGGATGCCCTCTTTCCCTGATAGAATGTGTTTTAGCAAGCATAGGAGTTGTAGATTATTTTAAAGACCTTAGAATTACATCCAGAGTTACTGTCATCTAGTTCATAGTTTTCTTACTGATGTGTTAAAATTGTGATAGCAAATGCTAGAGAAGTTATTTTTTTTCCCAGTGATTCCTTGCTTTTCCATTTTGGAAGTGCTGTGTTGCTGAACCACTTTGCATGAAATTCTAACAGGGCAAGTTTGCTCTGAAATTCTGCATTGCTTTTTCTTTCTTGGCTTTACTAATGCATTCACTTTCTGAGAAATTCTGTTTTGTTGATAGTGATCTCAAATAGCAGTTTCTTCTCAACTTCCAGGTAACATGACTGGAAAATTCTTCAGTGCATTTGTAATGGCACTTAATACTTTCCACTGAATTTCGTTGCTAGTCAGTTCTCTTCCCAAACCTCTCAAACCATCTTTTCAGCTAAAAACTTTTTCCTTTGCCCACTCACCTATCCAATTTTTAAATATTTTGAAGACTGTAGATCATGCCTATGTAAGGAAATGGCCTGTTTGGTTCAGTTTTATGGATTTGCAGATACGTACATTCTATCAAGTTATCCCCCATCATTAATCAGCCTGTCACATTTAACAAGAGTTACTGGTAATTGTACTGACCCAGAGATGTATACTTCTTCCTTCCTTGTCCTTCACAACTGTGCTTTGTTGAACATGATAGTTTGAACCTGGAAGATAATTCATAGTCTTTTATTCCTCACTTCTATAGACTTTAAAATGCCATGCTTTATTTCTAGAGTGTCAAATTTTCTATTTCTAAAATGTCAATAACTTAAAAAATTTGACATTATGGTGGTTTACTTTATTTCTCAAGATCATAATTACAGCAAAAAGGTTCCAAAATTTAAGAAATTTTCAAAAAATGGAGAGCAGAGTGCATATATATGTGTTAAGAACAACTCCGTATTTTTAACTAGATGATTAACATCACCTGATTGCCAACGATCCTTAGTTTTGAGTTGGTCGTAGTATTTATAGTCATAAATTTGAATTTTAATTCCTATTGTGGAAATCAGTTACAAAGCTCACAAAAGCAGGGTAGGGTTATGGAAAGTGAAGTGGTTTCAACGTGAGGCTTTGTCAGTCTGTGCTGACAGAGAGACAGGTAGCAGTGGGGCCTTACCAGTTTCGCTGTTTGTGGTCTGTTTGTAGCCAGTTCCAGCTCTTCACCCCCATTCAGTTGAGAGAACCACATTGTTCCTTTGGGAAAAAGTTTGCTTTCTAATGTTAAGTTGAAACCTTGACCTAATACTCTGTAAGAAGCAAATCAAAGATACACAAGGAAATGTATAGCAACTACTAACCTTTTTGATGAGCTCTCAGCATTAAATTATGTACCGTATATAAAATATCCCAATGTACTCTTAAATATGAGAGCACATAATCTTTTTTGAATTTAAAAACTATCTGCAAAATACTGTTAAGTATTTGATACTTTGCTACCATAGAGTTAAAAGGACTTCTGGGTTGTAATTTACACTATATTCACTAGATCAAAGAGATCTAGATTATGACTAGATAGTTCATACAGAAGGAAACAAATGCATGCATAGACACATAGCCCAAGTCAAATATGTGCATATTAAATCAGTATGGGTAATGTGACTAAAGAGCTGAAGTTTGAATTTTATTTATAGTTAGAAAAACTGAAGTAGTTTTGTCAGTATAGATGCAAATATGAATGGAAAATGATTTTTTGGCATTTGATTCTGTTTTTGGAAAACTTTATGTTTGGAACATCTTGTGTATGTGAAGCTACTTTTGGTGGTAAATTTTACAAAATCTCTTAAGTGACCATTCATTTTTAAATATACCCTTACTGACTGAATGAAAATGTTCTGTGAGTGTAAAATACATAGCAGATTTCAAAGACACTATGAAAGAATGTGAATATTTAAAGTATTGATTGAGTTGAAATGACTACTAGATATATTGGGTTAATAATGTTATTAAAATTATTTGTTTTGTGAATTATCTGAATTCACCTAGTACTACATTAAATTGAAATTTAACTGTGTTGTACATTTCCTGGAAAGTTTCCTTTTTTTGCATGCAGATAGTTCCCCCAGCTAAATCTGTATACCGCTGAAATCTCTTACTCTTTATATTGTATTTTCACCATTTGCAGCACATGTTGAAGTAGTGTTGATTTTGCTCTATGTACAGTTCAAAGGTGCCTTGTAATGTGGCGGTAAAGGCTTTGCAGATCAAATGAGCTAGCTTTTTTTTTTTCCTGTAAAGAGATTACAAATTCATTAATGTGGATATGTAATCTTTGTTCCGAGAATAGTGGTCATGTGGATAAAGTGTCGTCCCGCTGTTGACTAACAGTGTGGCACTCCTCAGTGGACCGGCTGTCTCCTGGGAGAGGAGGGGCTGTTACTGCATTGAACACGGTGTGTGTTCCTTAGGCTGGAAATTGGCACCTAGTAGGCAGGCTTAAGGGGAGAGTCTCTTACAAATGCTGATGTGGGAGAGGGTAAGTTCCCATGCAGTAACTTGTTGCTACATGGGATGAAGCAAGGAGGAAATCCAGACATGCTACATTACTTCTGAAACTAGCTAGGTGTTTCTTTTGTTTAAGAACAGAAACTTCAACTTCAGAACAACTACTGTTCACATTTAGTTGTTCAAGTTAAAGGCTTAATTGAGATAGGGGCCATACTTAGTATTGCTGTTTATCTGTGTGTATAGTGGGAAATCTTACTGGTATTCTTGGTCCTATTATAGAAGAATGAGAAATCCAATATGTATTTGAACATCAGTTGTAACTGTTTTCAAATGATTATAATGGGGGAAGCGGGAGTGGTGTGGTGTGGGGAGTAACTGAAATTTTGCTTTAGTTGTGATCCTTTAGAAAAAGTCTGTAATGCAGGAATTCAAGTAATATGTTCTCTTTTTAAAATTCTAGGTGAGAATTATGAAGATGATGACCTAGTAAACTCTGATGAGGTTATGAAGAAAGCATGTCCAGTGCAGATTGTTCTTGCTCATGAAGATGACCATAACTTTGAGCTTGATGAAGAAGCTTTGGAGCAGATATTGTTACAGGAGCACATTCGTGATCTTAACGTAGTAGTGGTATCCGTGGCAGGAGCTTTTCGTAAAGGGAAATCATTTCTCCTGGACTTCATGCTTAGATATATGTACAACAAGGTGAATAGTGTCTTTTAAATTGAACCCAGTTAAAACAACAGACTACCAACCAACCCATCTTATTTAAAAACTAGTAGAAAAAATAAACAGTAAGCTGTATTTTTACTTTTACAAAAGTACAGTTCTTGCTAAGACTTCTCAGTTATGACAGTAATATAAGTTTGTTTGATCACTTTATTCTTCTTTATCGCCATAATTCCTTTCTGCTTATAGTCCATACTGATGCATATGATGGAGCGTCTGTGTCCCAGGCATTGTAGCTCCAACCCAAGATGTCTGAGTATTCACCAAAGTCCCTGAAGTGTCCTGTTCACTCTCCCTTTTTGTTATTTCCTCACACCTTCCCCTCTCGGTCACCTTTACAACAGTGTGGGAAGTAGCCTGAGAGAGACTTGTGTAAAAGTACAGCCATGCTCCTCAGTTAAGTCACCTTCAGTGACTTTTCGAGATAAAGTCCAGTTCCTTACAGTGGCTTCCGTGGCCTTCCGTGTTCTAGCCTCCTCTCTTGCCTTTGTTTGTAAAGTGTCTGTGGTTTTTGTAGTTCCTCGAGTGTGTTGTGTTATTTCTCATGCTGCTCTACCCTTGACTCATCTTTTCCCAGGAGGCTTTCCCTGGCGTCCAAAGCTGTGTCATGTCCTCCTCGCAACTCTCCAGGCACATGTCATGTGTTTCGTTAATACTGCTTTTTTTGTTTGTTTGTTCAATGCGACTTTTTTACTTATTTTTTCTGGCTAGTTTAACCTCTGTCAGGAGTTGGCCTTATCTTAAATACCATATCTCCTGCACCAGCACGATAATTGGCCCACAGTAAACATGTTCTTTATATTTTGGCCAGTGATCTCCCTTTCTCTGTACATTTTCACTTTTCGATGGTACCAGACAATTGTTACTTCCCTCCAAACACCTCCCCCACCTCTGACTTAGACCTTTTCTCTGAAAAAAAGCAAAAAAAAAATTTTTTTACTTGAATTAGAATGTTTATTTTATAACAGTTGAAAGTTGGACTGGGGGAATGGGAGTTTGATTGGAATCAAGAGAAAATTGGAACAGAGAACACTTAATGGGAAGGGCTTTTCAGGGGATGTTTGACATTTGGAAGCACATGTAGATGTTAAAAGTAACACGGACAGAATTGTGTAGTTGTCTAAACAGTTGTCAGGGTACTTACCTTTATGAGTTCTATGTAAATCTGTAATTGGGCATGCATCTGCTTTTCAGATCATTCTTTTCATAGGGGTCTCTGCAGGCATGTTCAGATATGCCTGGGAATCAAGAATGTAGTTCACATTAACACTTTACATGTATCAGAAATTGAGGAAGATACAGTATTTTAAAGTTTTCCCACTTAGACTTGATTTTCCCCCCCAGAGTTTTACATCTGAAATAGAGGAATGTATAAATCATGGCGTATTCTTGTAAAAGAACACTGTACATTTAAAGTTGATAAAGGATTCCTGTATTTTGAGGTTCTAACTCAAGTTAGTGTGTATATATTGTATCTATCTCTGTCCGAGCTGTTCACTGCAAATGTATTTGATTTCAAGTAGGTCATAGACAGTAGAATGTTAGAAGGGGAAGGAGGCTTACTTAGATCACTTGTATAGCAAGGACAGATAAGTTCCACCTCAGGTGCCACTTCTGATTCCATCCCTGATCAATCAGTAGGGGATGTTCAGAGGTGGAGTACCAGCCCACACATGTGTTATGTATTTGCAGTCTCTAGCTAATAGAATTCCCCCCTCTGCTGGGGAAGTCACTGATGTAATTGCAGGAAAGGTTACGAGGGTCTGAGTGAGGTTACATACCTAGTTAGTGGATTCTAAGTTGAAATATCTTTATTAATTTTTATTCAAAAGGTTTCCGTATAGAATTCCTGATGTAAGTAATCATACTCTCTTAATTGAAAATTGCATTAAACAGTGTCTGATTTTTGGGATAACATGCCTGTACTGATTTAGTGCTGGGACATGCTTTTCCTCAGATGAAAGGAGAATAACAATGGAATTCTTTATTATCTTTTTGATGTCCATGAATTAGTAGTTTTGACTCCTCTTTGATTTGGTATTACTAATTTGTCTTTTCTCTGTTTCAGATCAATTTTATTGATCTTTTAAAAGGGCCAGCTTTTGGTTTCTTTGATTATTTTATCCTATTGGTACCCTGTTATCTTTTCCATTTTATTGATTTCTGCTCTACTTGTATTCGGCTTGCTTAGGTTATATTGCTCTTAGTTTCCTAAGTTGGAAATTTGGATGATTAGTTTTAGATCTTTCATCTTTCCTAATGTGTGAACCCAATGTTATAAATTCTCCTCTAAGCACTGCTTTTTATGCATTTCACACATTTTCATAAGTTGTATTTTTGTTTTCTTTTATCTCAAAATATTTAAAACTTTCTATTGAGACTTCTTTGACTCATATGTTATTTAAAAGTGTATTATATAAACTCTAGTTATTTTGGGGTTTTGCCAGCCACAAATTATTTCCAGGTCAGATATTGTTGGTTTCTGGCTTAATTCCATTATAACTATTTCTTTAAATTTGTTTTAGGGCTCGGAATGTGATCTATTTTGGTGAATGTTCTGTATGAGTTTGAGAGGAATATGTATTCTGTTATTGGATGAAGTGTTCTGTAATTTCAATTAAATAGTTCAGTTCAACTATATCCTTACTGATTTTTTGTCTGCTGGATCTGGCAGTTACCGATGAGGAGTGTTGAAGTCTCCAAGTAATATAATAGTGGATTTGTCTGTTTCTCCTCAGGGTTCAGTGTTGCCTCACATCTTTTGACGCTTTGTTGTTAGTTGGCATACATGTTAAGGATTGTTGGGTTTTCTTAAAGAATTGACTCCTATATTATATATAATACAACTCTTTATCCTGATCATTTCTTTGTTCTGAAGTCAGCTCTGCCTGAAAGTAATATAGCTACTCTAGCTTTCGTTTGATTAGTGATTGCATGGTATTTTGTCCTCAATTTCTTTACTTTTAACCTACCTGTGTCTTTATATTTAAACTGGGTTTTTTTGTAGACAACAAATAGTTTGGTCTGTTTTTTAATTCACTGTGTCAGTTTCTGTTTTTTAATTAGTTTATTTAGATCATGTACATCTAAAGTGATTATTGATATAGTTGGATTAGTATCTCTTATGTTTGCAACTATTTTTGTTTGTTGCACTTGTTCTTTGTTTTTTTTTTTTTAATCTTATATCTTATTCTCTCTTTGGCTTTTATAGTTTTTTTTAAAAGATTTTATTTATTTTTATTATTATTTTTAAAGATTTCATTTATTTATTTTTAGAGAGAGGGGAAGTGAAGGAGGGGGAGAGAAACATTAATGTGAAGTTGCCTCTAGCACGCCCCATACAGGAGACCTGGCCCGCAACCCTTTGGTTCACAGTCTGGCGCTCAATCTACTGAGCCACACCAGCCAGGGCTATTTATTTTTAGAGAGAGGGGAAGAGAGGGAGAAAGAGAGGGAGACAGACATTGATGTGTGAGAGAAGCATCAGTTGGTTTCCTCTTGCATGCCCCCCAACCAGGGACCTGGCCTGCAACCTGGGCATGTGCTCTGATTGGGAATCGAACAGTTTGTGGGATGGCCCTCAGCCCACTGAGCTACACCAGTCAGGGTACCTTTTATAGTTTTAATCAAACATTTTATGATTCCATTTTCTCTTGTCTCTTAGGATATCCATTATACTTCTTAAACTTTTTTTTTTAACTGGTTACTTGGAGTTTGCAGTATACATTTATAGCTAATCTAAGCTTACTTTAGAATACTGCTATTCTAAAATGCTAGTGCAGGTACCTTATGACAGTATTCCCAGTGCATCCCTCCTGTCCTTTATCACGTTGCTGCCATTCATTTCTTCTGTCTGTATACCACAATCACCCAGTTCATTGTTGCTGTTAATACTTTGAACACACAATTGTCTGTTAGATCCATTAAGAATATAAAGAATAAAAGATTTTATTTTTACCTTCCAGTCCTTCTCTGACACTTTCTTTATACTTGTCTGAATTTCTGACCTATATTATTTTCTTTGTCTTTGAAGAACTTTCAAACATTTCTTGTAAGGCAGCTGTATTGGTGATAAGCTTCCTCAGTTTTTGTCAAGGAAGTCTTTATTTCCTCTTTATTTTTTTAGGATAACTTCACTGGATACAGAATTCTAGGTTGGTGACTGTTTTCTCTCAGCACTTAGTAACTGTTTTATTCCACTCTTGTCCTGTTTGTGTGGTTTCAGATCAGAAGTCCAAAGTAATTCATATCCTTGTTCCTCTGTAGGCAAAGTATTTCTGTCTCTAACTTTTTTCAGAATTTTCTTTTTGTTAGGTTGCAGTTAGACTGTGATATGCCTGGTGTAGATTTTTTGCTGTTTATCCTTTTGGGTGGTCTGTTCCATTATTCTTTTTTTTTTTCCTGTGCATTTCATTTTGGGAAGTTTTATTGCCATATCTTCAAGTTCATTTTCTTGGTCATGTCCAGTCTGTGGATTCATGCATCAAACAAAGTATTCGAAACTGCGAGAGATGTTAAATCAACTGCAGTGTTGTTTCTTTTTATTGTTGTTCAGGTACATTTGTCTCCATTGCCCTCCCCCCACCCCAGCCATCCCCACTTCCCACCCTTGATCCTACTCCTTTTGGTTTTGTCCATGTGTCCTATATACATGTTCCTGAAAATCCTTCCCTCTTTCCCCCCATTATCCCCTCTCACCTCCCCTCTGATTACTGTCAGCTACTATGTTTTTGATATCTACTTTCTGTATCTATATGTTTGACTACTCTAGGTACTTCATATAAGTAGAATCGTACAATATTTTTTGTGTCTGGCTTATTTCATTTAGCCTAATGTCTTTGAGGTCAAGGATACCTTTTAACTAGAACATTTAAAAAAATTATTCTTTGTTAGTTTGTACCTAAGTTCATGGAGTTGTCCTCTGTCAGAACTTGTGAGTTGGGTTACACATAACGTTATCTCATTGTCCAGCCCCAAAAGGGAGGAGTTGGACAGGGGGTGGGTAAGATGTTAGACTATTTTAAAAACTGTTTTTAAGAGTCTAATGTTTCTTAATGTGTTCAGGGACTTGTAGAGAGAGTTTTTACGTATTCAGATGAAATTGTGCAAGTTCAGGGTGGTAGGGCTGTAGAGTGTATTTACATACTCAGATGAAAACACTGAATGATGCTTGGTGATCAGAATGTGTGTGCCACTCATCCTTTCTTCTGTCCATGAATTTGGCTTTGAGTGTTAATCTGTCTCTTTCATTAGGTCCTGGTTTTACACAGGATAAGAGTTTCAGCTGTGTTGTTGTGGGGGCTCTCCTTTTATTGTAGTGTTACTGGGTCTTTAATTTCCTACTTTTTGTCTCCTCCTTCTGTCTGTGATGAGTTGTTACAGCTTCTGGATGGGCCTTTATTCTTCCAGCCTTCCGGTTGTTGGGGTTGGTAGGCCTGCAAAGCAGGGAGGTCTTTGTGCTTTGATACATGGAAACCTGACTGGACCACCAGTTCTGTGTTTTAGAGTTTACCTAGCTGTTGCTTCACTTTGTTGCTAGGAAATATTATCTTTTCTGTGGTGAAATAAATTTATTATTTAGAGTAGGTAGGGATTCTTCATTGTTGCCAATTATATTACATTGGGAAGCTTATACTACAGGATTTGACTACATTTAAAGTACAGATGTTTTCAAATTGCTTTTTGAAATTGAGATTTATTTTGTAAGAATCTTCTCTTTTCCTTTTTCTTTTACTGGAGGAATAAGGTTATTTTTGGAATTTCAAATTTTAAGGCTGTTTTGGGTCTCCCCAGTAGTAAATGGCACCAGATTACTGTTTTTCAAGTTCTAGGTTTGCTTTTAGAAAATTAACACAGCAGACAGTATCTGCTATGGTGAGGCTGCTTCTAGAATTCACTAGAATGCTCTTTGAGGGCAGGAATGTTCTTGTTCACTGCTGTATCCTTAGAGCCTAGAACAGTGACTGGCAGGTGGTAGGGCTTCAACGCATGTGTTGAATGAATGTGAATGGATTTTATGGAAGTTAGTCAGTATTCAGTATATTAGAAAAAGAACAGACTTAAGTTTTTGAGATACCAAAACTTACTAATTTTGATTAGCTACATTCTCAAGTTTACCTTTTTGTCCTTTTATTGACCGATAAATTTAATGTTATTTAAACATTTCCATTACTATGGAAATGGCAAACTAAGAAGAGATGATATATAATCAGTAGATTTTTAAAAAATGAGATACTAATTTGGAGAGGTTAATGTTAAACATGCTAGCCTATGATTTTAGTCATCTATACATTTTAAATTTTATTTTTACTGTCTTGTTTGTGTAATTATATTATTTCTAGGAGTAATAAAAAGGGTCATTTCCACCCCCCCCCCATATCTCTTGCCTGTGCTGAAAGGGAACACCTTGAAGCTTCAAAATAAAAAATTTAAAAGTACTTATTTATTGAAAAAATAAATTTTGAGTATCTACTGAAAGCCAAGCATGGTTCTGTATTCTTGGGGGGGATAAAAACAACCCCAAAATGAACAAAACAACTTCATAGAACTTAAAAGGAGATAGAGAAACGGTAAATAAATAAAATGTAGAATAAAAATAAATTTAAGGATAGATTTTTAAAAGTTATTTCTGTAGGTTGGACCTTTTAAAAATAATTGGTTCATTAAATACCGCTTGGACGTGGTTGGGGAATGACATGCCACGCGTGGAGCCTGGAACAGGGCCCAGTGCTGTGGTGGGGAGGGGACCCTTCGGTAGACAGAGGCGGAGTTTGCAGCCCCTGCTGTCAAGACTCACACAAGAACGACCGTGCAAAACCATGTAAAGATGACCGCCTGCAGCGTCAGTAATAGGCTTTAAGAGTCCAGAAAAGTGGGAGTTTTCTTGACTGGTGGCTGAGTGTAGGCAGAGAACAGGTGGAACACAGATATCAATATGCTAAACAAGGCACAAAACCTGTCCAGAAAGTATCCAGCCATGTGCTATGAGAAATAGAGACATTTATTGAAGAAGATACAAGAAACATTGTACACAGGACAATGATGCCTCAGTCCCCTTCAAAGTGGGCACCTTGGGACCTCACACAGTTCTCCCAGTTGCCATCAGTTGCCCCATCATATTTTCCTGAATCTCATTGGCAGTCTGAAATCTCTTTCCTTTCAAAGGTGATTTTAGTTTTGGGAAGAGCCAGAAGTCACAGGGCACCAAATCTGGGCTGTAGGGGGGCTAAGTCACCTGGGTAATTTCATGTTTCGCCAAAAAAACTCTGTATGAGACATGATGCCTGAGCAGGCGCCATGTCATGATGAAACTGCCAATCCCCAATCGCCCACAGCTGTGGCCTTCTGAATCATCCAAACCGTTTTTGTGGAGGAATGTTCAAGCTTAATACAAAATTTGATGCAGATTTGTTGCTCTACTCAGTCATTTTGAATGCAATGGCCACACAGTACACATGCTCACTCAATGGTGTCCAAGGCCCTCAAATGACTAGTACAGTGAAGTTGTCATTATTCACATATGCGCATTCCAGTCAGGTTACATTGATGTGATGCACATCGTTCTCATTATATTAACAATGGCTGGACTCTTCTGGATAGACCCCGTATGGATGGGGGAATAGTGACTTTTTTAGTGTGGTAGAAAAAAGAAGGTGTGGATGTGTGGGTGTGGATGTTGGGGAGATCTAATGGGGAGTATCAGGGGCAGAGGAAGGACAAGTAAATTGAAGGCGAATTATATGAAACATCTCCAGATGGTCCTGTAGGTAATGGGGAGGCACAGATGACTTTCTAGCAGGACCGTGGTATGATTACATTCCTTGTTGATAAAATTGAGTATAGGAAGGAAGGAATGGAGGGGCCTATTTGGAGAATCTAAATTATAATTCTGGGGCAGGACCACTGTTGGGCTTTTCTAGGTGGTACTATTAATCTTTTAATCTCTGTAAGGGGTGCCTATGAAGCACAAGTCCATATAGCAGTATATATAGTGTGAATGAATGGATTTGTGCCATGTGTCAGCCTTGTGATGGAGAGAGATGAGGGCCTTAAGTTGAAGATACTGAAAAGTGAAAAGGAGTGTCCAGGACATTTGTACTTGATAGGATTGGTAACCTGGGGTTGGGAGTTTTGTGGAATAAAACGATTGTAGGTGATTTGAGGTTTAAAACTGATCTTCACTTTAGGTGATGGTTTATTTAACACTGTCCCCACCCCCTTCTATCCGCTTTTCATAAATCTCTTCATCTCTCACTGAGCCTACCTTGGCATCTTTTCTACACCCCTAATTTGAGCTTTGTTATCTATTTGGGACTGTGTATCCAAGCTCATCAAACATATTTATGAAACAAAGGAATTTTTCCTATGGGATGCTCTGAGTAAAGGGTATGTGGGCTTTAAGTATACTAAAGTATAGGGATCTTGATATTTGTCAAAGTTATTCACTTATTATGTTCCAGATTTAATTTTCTAGATCAGTTACCTTTTGATATATTAACTTTTAAATTATTTTATAATATTTCATTGTGACAGTTTAGCCTGTGGTTTTAGTTACAACATTTTATTATGAATAATTTTAATACCATAAAATAGAATATACATATGGTGAACCCCAGTGTACCTATCAATACTTCACTGGTCTTGTTTCATTTGTTATCTAGCCTGCTCTTTTATTCTTTTTTATTTTTATTGTAACACTTTAAGGCAAATGGCATGCATATCCTTTCACCATAAATACTTGCATATTTAACAGATAAAGACTCTATTATTATTATTATTATTATTATTATCACAACCCTAATATTATTATCACACCAAACACTCAACTTTATCCTGATTTAAAACTATCTATCTAAAATAATACCCACTCTGGTTTCAGATTTCCCTTTAGGGTTTGAAAAAAGCCTTTTATAGTTGGATTGTTTGAATCAGGTTCCAAACAAGTCTTGTGGTTATTTTTAAAAGTTGGTATTTTCTTAAAGAGAAAAGGCAGTGTGAAAACATTTTAGTATAAGCTATTCTCAGAGAGCAATACTATTTTTGACACTCATTCTGTCTGGAACTTAGTTTTGCTTATCTGTTTAAGAAATGTTAAAATAGATGATGGTAGCTATTTTTTATGATTTCTAAACATAGGAAGTCTTTCCAAAATGGGTGGAAGTGGTTGTGACCCCACTTATCTAGAAGCATAGAGAGGGAAAATGGGAGCGGATGTGAGAAGGTTCAGGTGCGGGCGAGACCACCGCTCTCTAAGACAGATGCTCAGGTGAGATGTGACACCACTTCGTGACTGCGTGTGTGGTGTTCCAGGGTGTCTTCCTCTCGCTGGGTTACCTTCCTCAGCTGGAAATAAAGAAGGGGTGATTTCTTACATTTCTTTTTGGTTCTTAATTATTCGTGCTTTATTTTTCATTTATGCTTGACTTCAACAGGAATCTCAAAATTGGATTGGTGGAAACAACGAACCATTGACTGGCTTCACATGGCGAGGTGGCTGCGAAAGAGAAACAACAGGCATCCAAGTCTGGAATGAGGTCTTTGTGATCGACAGACCCAATGGGACAAAAGTAAAAATCCGTTTATTCTCTTCACTGTGTGTTTCTCCTGTATTCTTTCTTGAGTTATTTTCTGGCATTACAGGTCAAAACAACACAAAGCTATTAATGGCTGATAATTTTACAGCTGTTCATATGGAAAATAATACAATAATTAAATAATAGTACAAGAACAACTCCGTTTCACATATTCTCGCCTGCAAACCTACTTTTTTGCCCTACCCTGTATATGGATTATTATGTCAAAACAGATATTTAATTTAGAGCACTTTTCTTGATGCAGTTACTGATTTTGGCATTTATCATTTTATGTTTGATTTTTTTAGTTAGTATTTTATTTATTAGTATTTTAAATTTTTACTTAGTATTTAAACTTTTTAAAATATTTTACTTAGCATTTTAAACTTTTAAATTCCTAGGTGGCTGTGCTGCTGATGGATACTCAGGGTGCCTTCGATAGCCAGTCGACCATCAAAGACTGCGCCACGGTGTTCGCTCTGAGCACCATGACGAGCTCCGTCCAGGTGAGAGAGACCCGAGGGCTGTGGGATGATTCGTTCAGACGAACCTTTGCTCTTCCTCCAAATGCCTTTGGTTGAAGAAAAAAGGACTGAAATGAGAGCTATTTACGTTTCATGCTTGCTGTTCTGGCTCACAGTGTGAAATTTCATACTTTGAGTGCTTACCAAGGAAGTAATAAACCAATAGCCAATCCCTTTGATTTTCATCATAGCATCTCATGCTTTTTTTTGTTTGTTTTAAGGAAAAGTTATTACTGCTTGTTATTCTTAGTTGGATTCAGTCAGATGGCTGCCAGATAATGTATTCGACCTCATGCAAGAAATGTTTCTTCTCTGTGGTGGGTGGTAGGTGATCCTGTCACAGCGTCTTGGAATTTTTGTTCTGCTTTCCAGTGATGTCTGGACATATGATAAGTCAGTCTCTAAGTTCCCATTTCTAGCGTTCCTCAATTTGAAGTATCGAGTTGTCAGAGTAGAAGAAGTTTTGGGTATTATGAGATAAAACAGGAGTACTTTTCAGCCTGGCTTCTGTTTATTATAGGGCTGGGTATATCTGTCACTCTCAACCAAGTGATGGTATTGGGGACCCTCAGAGTCTTTTGTTTTCGTTTTGTTCAACCTCTTTTTCTCTGATCTTGCAAGGTGGCAGAACTGATCCCTTAAGGTAAGCAGAAGCCACATGGCTGGTTTATAGCACCTCATTATACCCTTTCAGATCAGCTGGCTTTGTGGCTTACCTTAAATTATAATGGGCGACTTCTGTCCTGAAACTTGTACCTTGGTGTTCTCTTGTTTAGTTATCCAACTTTATGTTAGCAGAAGGCCTGCTTTTGGACAACCAACCGCTTATGGCCACTCATCCGCTTTCTTATCTGTAAAAGGAGGACTTTACCCATCCTGCCTGTCTCACATGTGGTTGTGTACAGTCAGCTAGGGGATTCGAGTAAGACGGTGTTTAAGAAAGTGCTTTGTCAACTATCAATATTCAAGAAGATCAAAGTATTTTTTATTGTTGCTTTCCGCCCTGCCTTTAAGGCTAGGTTTCTGACCTTCCTTACATAAGCTGTCTGGCTGATAGATCAATGACAGATTGATCCTTTGGTCATTTGTTCTTTCAACAATAATTAGTGAGCATCTATGAAGTACAATGCACTATGTTAAGTACTGATGATCTAAATAAACAAATCCTCTTTCTCATTGCTCTTTGCACTCTGGCTCTGACAGTGAGAGGATCTGCACCTCTTATCTAGAAGCTAAGGTCCATATGGGTAAAAATAGCGTGGTTGTGCTTTCAGTTCTAAGTTTAAATCTAGGGTTTAATCACCTCAGTCATTAACGACTTTTTAAATACTCTGAAGTTAGTCAGCTGAGAAAATTAATTTTACTGACTTATATTGGCGATATATATGTATTTCAAATCCTCACCAGAGGATATGTTTATTGATCTGAGAGAGAAACAAACATCGATTTTTTTGCCTCCCGTACATGCCACAGCTGGGGATCAGCCTGCACCCTAGGTGTGTGCCCTGATGGAAATCGAATCCACAGCCTTTTGGTGCACGGGATGGCGCTCCAACCGTTTCAGCTACCAGTCCAGGGCTGTTTATATTTTTGATCTCCAAGTGATTCAGCTAGATTATCACTCATCTGCTGTTAGAACAAAGTGTTCTGTCTTTGGAGTAGCCCTATTTTCTCAGGCCTAACTAACTTCTTAGCAGAGGTGACATCTGTGGGTATCCATTTTTTTCCTGTGGTGGCTTAGGTCACCTTTTAAAAACCTGAGTTAGAAGGACTGGGCCTAGTGAATCCTTTCTCCAGTCTTTCTCCCTTGAGATTTCTTAGACCTTCCATTACCAGCTCTGGTCTCTGTGCCTTGGACAGCCTCCTAAACATTGTAGAAAGGGCGAGAGTGCCACCTACTGTTATTTTTTTCCCTTACCACAGAGACTGGTAAAATTTTCATGTTAATTAGGCTGCTGAGTTTACTTGAGTAAAAAGAGAACCATGTTAGAACTGATGGTGGTTGGAACACCCACCGAATAACTGTAAACTATGTACTATGATTGTATCAGGGAGGAATTCATCTTTGTAGAACTATGCCCCTCACCTTTATTAACTTAGAAAAATAATTGTGTAAACATTCTTTACTAAAAGGAAAAAAAGACTATTTCATAATGTTAAAGTAACTTTGAGAAGGAGAAAAAGAAACTTGTTATATAATACACTTTAAAAAAGGTCCGCATTTTTTAGGCCCCTATGCGTGTATTCATGGCTTTCCCAGTTTTCCACCTCTGCTTCCCTCTTGATCTTCTATCCTGACTGTCAGGAACAGAGAGGATATCCTTCTCATGTGCCACTGGGGAAGACAGTGGCTCAGTGATTCATTTGTGGGAGGTATAAAATAGCCTTCATTTCCACAAGTAAAGCTCTACGCAGCTGGGTGTTCAAAATAAAACACTAATAAAAACAATTTTTTTAATAGGTATATAATTTGTCTCAGAATATTCAAGAAGATGATCTTCAGCACTTGCAAGTACGTATGTCTTAAAAGATGCATGCTAAAGTATTGAAAATTTAATTCCTATTTTATTGCAACTTTACCCCTAGAAGATTGAATACTGCATGACTTAAAACTGATGTACGCCTTCTTATATTTTAAACTTTTTATTAATTAAATTTTAATGTATACACAGTCTCTTAGAAACTTAAGTGTTGCACTTTCGAATGATTTTAAAGGCTTTGACATCTAGTGGTCTGATGTAGAACAGCTTTACAGAAGTCTTCTTTCGATCTCTTTGGAGGCATTATTTTAAATAACTTTATTTAATAGTTATTTACAGAGTACGGTAGACTTGCAATGGAAGAAATCTACCAGAAACCATTTCAGGTAAACAAATATTTTATTATTTCTTAAAAGTTACCTATGAACCAAACAGCTATCAGGCCACCTCATCTTGTAACTCTGAAAACATGAGGACAGGACAACAAACTCGTTAGCGGTAGATTCAGCAGAATTGACACTGACTTACGGTAATGTTATCACCAACTCATAAGTAGTAGGATAACTTGATAGGAAATGGAACAAACAACTACAGATTGATTCTTAATACTTTTACCTAGATTAAGAGATTAATGTTTCTTTTAATTAGATGTTATTTCTAAGATTTATATGGTCACTTAAATTTCTTTTAACATTATAAACTACTGCAAAATATTGTAGTTTTCTTCTATGTGTTACAAGTTGAGGTTAGTCCTGTTATTCTTTATTTTGGCTTCATACACAATTTATTGTATCTCTTAGCCAACTCCAGCTCCTAAATGCTAGATACAGAATATTAAGTCAGGATAGAACCTTGGTTGAGTTAATTAAAAGATGAGAGATTAATTAAAAACAAAGCTAATTTATGAGTTGGCATTAGGACTCTTTGGCCAGTTGTGTTACAGGAGGTGAGAATGACTCCACCCTGCTCGCTCATCAGTGTGTGAAGTCCTTCCTGTGTGGTGGTGTTACTGTTGATTCTTAGTGGGTTTACATTGATTCTGCCTCAGTCTTGTCTGGCTCAAGTGATCACTTTTATGAAATCTGCGGGTAGGTTATAGCTTCGTTTTGTGTGTATGGTTGAAATACACTCTGGTTGGTTATTCTGAACTGGGGTAATTTTGCCACCAACGGGACATTTGCCAGTGCCCGGAGACGTGTTTCGTTGTCACATTTTGGGGGTAGGAGGGTAATGCTACTGGCATTGGGTGCGTAGAGGCCAGATATGCTCTGCGGCGTCCTGCAGTGCACAGGACAACCTGCACAGCTGGGAGTCATCTGGCCCTGAGTGTCGATAGTGTTGAGGTCGAGAAGCCTAAGCGTATGTGAATATTCAGAATTTCTGTGAAAAGAATTAGTTGGTCTAGAATTAGGTTAGCTGGTCTCGTAGTTGAACAGCTTGACTTAACATTATGATCTACATGTCGTGATATGCCTTTTGTTAATTTTAAAAATCCTGTATTATTGCTTGTGGTGACTCTGTATATAGCGAGGTTCTCACACGGAGGCAGTTGCTTGGTATAGGGGCTGGAGTGTTGGTTTAGGTAGGTCCTTGCTAGTAACTATGAACAGTATTAATCATTTTGTTACTATAACTTTTGATAAGGATTGTTAAAGGGAATAAGGGAGGCTTCAATTGTTAGAGTAGTGACTTTTTTTGGTAAAATTTTGTAAGAAATGATTTCTTTTTTTCCTCTGCGTATAGACGTTAATGTTTTTGATTCGAGATTGGAGTTATCCTTATGAGCATTCATATGGTTTGGAAGGTGGAAAACAATTCCTTGAGAAGAGATTGCAGGTAAGCCCTATTTCTTAGAGAGGAGAGCGTGGGCGCCAAGCCGGGTGAAGGGGTGGGCTGCCTGGACGGCTGCTTAGACCGCTGATCTCTGGGTGTCATTGGAATAAAATGAGCACCCCAGTGAGCCCAGGTGGCTCCATGTGTACTTTATGAATGGAGGACAGTGGCCACAAATAGAAATTAAGGAGCAGACATTTCTCTTCAGAGTCAGCTGCCCCCTCAGTAAATCAGTATTCAAAGGCTAAAAGTTTGAAGGAGACTAACTTTTTGATCTACTGAGGTTGCATGCATGTTCGTTTCTGGCCCAGCTGAACTTCTAAACATTTAGGCGAGACCCCCTGAAAAAATGGAATTTATTTATTAAAAAATGTGTGTATATTCTTACATCTTTAAATTTCAGTCACCCTCAAAGTATTCTCCATATGATGCAGTATACCTATGGAGATGTTTTTTCCATTGTTCAAAACAGTTTTTGAACTTGTTGATTTTGATGTTTTTTAGTGCTTCTGCTATTTTTTGTTTCACCTTTTCCATATCCGCAGAACATTTCCCTTTGAGGACTTTTTTCATCTGGGGAAGCAGATAGAGTCTCTTGGGGTGAACTCGAGTGAATAGGGAGGGAGGGACATGAGCGGGGGTGTCATGCCATTTTTATTCAAAAACTGCTGAATATTCAGTGCAGTGTGGGCAGGTGCGCTAGTAATCACCCATCTTGAAATGGACAAATGGGTAGAAAGAGTCTTCAAAAAACATTCGCTGAAGTCAAGCACAGCCTCTCACAATAATGCCAGCTCGTACAGTGATACAGATGGGTTCCTAGAACACTTACCTAGTGGGAGAAGCATGTACTACAAGGAGCCTGACCTGCAGAAAAGATAATACTGGTTCTTTAGGGTCTCCCTCGTATAGTGTGCACTCACTGAGCACGGAGGATGTAAGGTCCTCTCTCCAAGGAATACTATCTCGTAGAGAGCATATAGAGCTAGACAAGGGATTTTAAATATCATCTAGTTCAGCCTTTTTTTTTTTTTAAGTTATATGTAACAAAACTGGAACCCATAAAAGTGACTTGCCTTTGGTCCCTTAACTAATTATTGGTAACTGGGCTAGAACCCAAATATCCAGACTCCTGGCCCATGCAGTATGCCACACCAAGGCTTTCCGGGAAAATAATCTCACCAACATGATCCTTTATTCCCATGGAATTACTTGGGAAACCCTCCAGTCAGCTACTACTCATCTACTCACATACACAAAAGATACATAAAGGTCTTGTTATTCATAAGTAGGAGTATTCTCTCTCTTTGTTAATACAATTTTGTTTGCCTATGTGATGACGCATTTAGTTTCCCAACTTCTTTCAAAAACTTCGAGTACAGTATTCCTAAAATGAGATTAAAACCAGTTCCTCAATCTTGGAGTATTTGAAAGGCATTTTCAAGACCCTACTCTTCAGAAGGGATTAACACATAGCACATCAGGCATATTACCTAAACTCAGAACTACATACTTTGAAGCCAACAAGGATTTTTCATATCTTATTGACGTAATATAGAAAAGTGCTCGATTATAAGTGTGCAGTTTGATGAATTTGTGCATATTAAACATAGCCATGTGGTCAGCTTCCAGAAACACCAACCTCCATCCACTGAGCACCCCACCCAACCTCTCTACTGCTAGCCTGACCTCTAACTGGCTTTGTTTTTGTACTTTTTAATAAAAGGATCATACAGTATGTATTTGTTTGTGTCTAGCTTCTTTTGTCCAGTATTATGTTTGAGATTAATCCATAATGTTGCATGTAGTTTAGTTCATTTCTTCTCACTGCTGTGCATTTATTCCATTTATGAATAGGCAACGATTTTTCAGTTCTATTCTAAATGGAGATTTAGGCAGTTTCCAGGTTTTGTTGATTACGAATGGTGTATTTTTGGTATTTCTTCTAGGTATTTCATTACGAATTTCTTTTAGGTATTTCATTACGGTATTTCTTTTTGGTATTTCATTACGAATGATTTTTGAGAAGAGTCTTTGGGGGAGTATATGAGTTATATTGGGATAAATAGTTATTAAAAATCTGAAGTTAAGGTTTTCTTCCAGAAAATACACAGCGATCTCTCTTCCCCAAACACTGATATTTAGCATTGACATTGATCATCATCATTGGGAGTGAGTGCTGAAATCGTAACAAATTTCTGAGGTACTTTGAATTGCACTGGAGCGGTTCTTCCCCTCAGCTGTTATTTTGCTCAGGGGCTGACCTTTTTATTTGTGGGCAGGTTAATACTTTGTCTCTTTGCCATTATAAGTACTTTAAAGGCAAATTCTAATTTATTACCTGACTTGTAAATCACAACCATGACTTGTTATTCTGGTGTTAGATACCACGATTAGTTATTAATATTTATTTTTTCGTATCTTTGGCAGCTAATGTAGGGGAAAAACATCTTTTCTGGTTTAAGATAAAGTGGAATCCTACTAAAGTGGTCTGAAATGGGACTAGTAAAATTTTATGTTGTCAGACACCTATCAGAATAGCATCTGAGTTAAGTGTGCATGCATGTGAGTATGTGTGCATTCTCTTTAAAGTTTTTTTTCTCCTGTTTGCACCTTCACTCTGTCTCCTTCTGCCCTCAGGTAAAACAGAATCAGCATGAAGAGCTGCAGAACGTAAGGAAGCACATTCACAGTTGTTTCTCAAATCTTGGTTGCTTCCTTTTGCCACATCCTGGTCTTAAAGTTGCAACTAATCCTAATTTTGATGGGAGATTGAAAGGTGGGAATTCCCATTCTTGCTAAAATCAGAACTTATTTTTTTAGGGGCTGAAAGCTTTTAAAAAATACATGGTTCCTTAAAGTTTGCGTCTTATACTGGATGACATTTTGATGGCATTCTTAATGATGTGATTGACTACAGTGCTGTCTGTGGTCTTTCTAGCTTCCCACTGTTTTTTGCAAACAGCCAGCATATTGATTAACATTTTATAATGTGGTCTGTTTGTTGCTCAGCGCCGATGTCCTAAAAATTCTGAAGGCAAAGAACATTTCAGTATTTTATCTGATTACTCTCTGCTAAAAAAGCTTTATCAGTGTATTATATTGCTGCAATCAGATTTAAGCCTCTCTGTTTTGCGGTAATAGTGTAATTTTTTGTGTTTGTTTTTGGATTATTTTGAGAAGGATGGTAAAAGGCTTGAGGATAGGTAAAACTTTTACTGTATGGCTGGAAAAACAATCTACTATTAAAATTTAATACAATTTCGTGAATTATTTGCCTTCCGAAAGGGATACTTTAGTTAATATTTAATGTGGGATTTGTTTGGGTAGTCCACAATTTGTTTCATTTATTATTTGAGCTGAAAGAATTCTTGGGGGGGGATGAGGGATTATATTTATTTTTAGGAGATTATGACATGTTTGCATGAGTTTTTAAAAAGCATCTACTTAAGTAATAGATACTGTGAACTCTTATTTTACGAAACAGAATTTTATGAACTCTTACCAATAGGGATTTCATCACTTTTTTTGGACTAATATGTTGACTCATTTCATGTCCACTAGATATTGATGAAGACTTTAAACGGGAACTTCGAAATCTGGTTCCATTGCTGCTTGCCCCTGAAAATTTGGTAGAAAAAGAGATAAGTGGATCTAAAGTCACTTGTAGAGCTCTTGTGGAATACTTTAAGGTAGGAAAACTCTTATATTAAGTAGCTTTAAGTTAGCAATGTAGCTCACCTAAAACTCATCTGTGTGTATAAGAAATTATTTTAAAGCAAAAGCGTAACATTTATAATTCATTTTTCTGCCTTGAATTGGGTGTGCCAATATTTAAGGATAGTTAAGATTCTAGAAGACAACTTGTATCTTCTAGACAGTGATTTTGGTACAGAATTACCCTACTTGTTCTCCAGCTCTGACACGGAGACAAGAGCCACTCACCACATGGTTGTAACAGCACTGTGACAGGGATCGGGAGCATCATTCACCACCTTGAGTGCTCATAAAAGCCTCCTCCAGAGTTCTGAGGACTTGATAAGAGCAGCTGAAAGTATCAAAACTGATATCTGGGCTTAAGTAAATAATTCATAGATTTTTTTTCTCTCTCTGCTCTTTTCCTCTTTATAGCTTGATTGGCAAAGCAAGACCATCAGAGGGTTGTATTTATTCGTAGTAGTTATGGATAGGTGGGAGGAAAAACAGTTAAGTAAGCGTGTATTTGTGACCATTTTATGGACACTTGATCATTTTTACATCTACTGTCTTTGTTTAGTTATGAAATTAATTTAGAGTCAGTAGAAAGTTGAAAGATTCACTTGGTAAAACTCCAATCTTGCCTTCCTACTCTTAAACCACAATTTATAATTCTTTTTCTTAAACTGAAATGTAATTAGGGCTGATAAAAGTAAAATACTGAATTATAATGTTTTCTAACATATTTAGTTGAAATGTTGGCAGTAGGGGAGAATTATGGATTTTTTTTCATAAAGTAAATGACATTTTATATATAACTTTTAAATATGAGATAAAATTTTAATGCAAATTAGAATTATATTTAGAAATATTTCTCTAGGATATTATTTAGCAACTTGTGTATTTAATAATGTTGAACATGGGTTAATTTTGTTGGGATGAGAGCGGGTGATTTTTAAAGCCTAGATTTTTCTTTTAATAGAGCAAATAATTTTATATTTAATAATTTTTCTTTTTTTTGAGATCATAGAGCCAAATTGCATGATTTACCAATACAGTGAGTCTTCTGTATTTTCAGGCTTACATTAAAATTTATCAAGGAGAGGAACTTCCACATCCAAAGTCCATGCTTCAGGTACTGTGTGTGTTGTACATGTATTTATTTATGAAGGAGGAAAAAAATCTTTGCTTTAGAGATAAAGGCTGGAAATGGGGTGGTGCTTTTTTGAATGCATGTAAATTTTAGATATTTAAGGCAGTACATGTCATGGTTCCTGAAGTGTTTTTTCTCTCCTTTTTATTGAATATATTGGGGTGACACTGGCTAACAAAATTATGCAGGTTTCAGGTGCACAGTTCTGCAGCACATCATCTCTGTACACTGGGTCCTGAAGGTTTTATGTGATTTATTTGTAACTACAGATTGCAGACCTTGCTTACACATAGGCCACCAGAAATAAGAGTCCTCAGTACTTTCTCTTCCGTTGCTCAGAAAGTGTAGGAAAATTTCTGTTGCAGGAGACAGCTTAAAATGGGCCTCTCTGAACCAAGCATTTCTGTATCGCTGAATCTTTGACAGTGAATGTTGTCGGAAATAAGGCTTATTTTCTCTTTGTATTAGTGATTTAGAGCTCCTTCTGATGCTACCTTGGGCAATTTCTCAGTTTTATAGTGTGTTAAACAGTATTTTCTCATAATATCCAGCAGGCAATGTTGTGCATTAAAAAATGTCTTGTGTAATATTGATAAAGAACCATATAGGTAATACTTCATTCTTTACATCTGGAGACTTGACACATTTTAGTGTCATATCTATTTAATTCTCCTTAATTTCCTGAGCAAATGTGGTATTTTCTATAAACCCATTTTAACAAACCTCAGCAAAACAAAATTAGGTGGGCAGTCTTATTAGAAAAAATTACTGTTATCTTTTATACTGGTGTTTCCTTCCATCGGAAAGGAAAACTGCAAGTTGGTAATATTTTCTTTGGTTCATTTCAGACTTGTTCATTGTATATAACTTACTGCGTTAATCAGGATTTATACTATTGTCAGTTATTTTTTTGCATAAAATTGGCACATATTTTATTTTTTAGGCAACAGCTGAAGCTAATAATCTTGCTGCAGTAGCAGGAGCAAGAGAGATTTATTCTAAAAGTATGGAACAGGTTTGTAACTAAAATTTAAATTTGATGCTAGAGTGAGATAGAAGATTTTTATTATTTAAGTAATTGAAATAATTTGTACTCATTATGCATTGGTATGTCATTTCTTATTCCTTTTTATTATCTCTGCTAGAAGTAAACTAAGAAAATAATTCATGTAGAGTACAGGATATGGGTAGTAAGTTTTTTATAAACCATACTGAAATATTTTCTGACATGTGATTCAGGCGCTCTTTATTAGTAGCTTCTGATGTAATAGTATTAGCTGAAGGCCAGTAGCAATTTCTATGCTAAGCTTGCTAACTTGAGCATTCAAGTACCTTTTTATTTATCACCTTTTACCCACTCTTGCCAGCAGTCTTTTGTACTTTTATGCTAATAGGTGGGTTAAGTGAAGTTAGGTACAGATTGCACTGTAATTTTTTTGGTCTTTACTTGTATTAGTCATATTTGGAAAACTTATTTGCCTGCATCTGTTAAAGATACAGGTTATCAATAAATAGGTTATGGTTATGTGTTGCAGTATTATGAACAAGTTTAAAACCAAACCATGAAGGTGGTTTGACTTTTTGAGACTAAACACTATGGGAAGGGAACTTTCAAGTGTCACTTATTGCCGGCATGTAACCTGCCGTACTGTAATTGTGTCTGTACAGGTATGTGGTGGCGACAAGCCTTACATTGCACCTTCAGATCTGGAGAGAAAACACCTGGATCTTAAGCAAGTGGCAATTAAACAGTTTCGTTCAGTAAAAAAAATGGGTGGAGATGAATTCTGCCGTCGTTATCAGGACCAGCTTGAGGCCGAAATCGAAGAAACCTATGCAAATTTTATAAAGCACAATGATGGGAAAAATATCTTCTATGCTGCTCGTACCCCTGCCACACTGTTTGCGGTCATGTTTGCTATGTATATAGTCTCAGGACTGACTGGATTCATTGGCCTGACCTCTATAGCCGTCCTGTGTAACCTGGTCATGGGGCTGGCACTGACCTCTCTTTGTACTTGGGCATATGTTAAATACTCTGGGGAGTTCAGAGAGATTGGAACAATGATTGATCAGATTGCTGAGACACTGTGGGAACAGGTTGGTATCTATCTCTTGGTTTTTCAGTGACTAATCCCTGTGACTCCCCCTCCTCCCCACACAGTGTTTGCATACCCACTTTTCTCTTTCATGAGGACTATCAAAAGGATTTTTCTGTTTTGTTTGGATATATAATCTGAACATAAAGTGTGAACAGGAGAGTGTTTTTTCCCTTCAAGTCATAACTGTAGAGTGCTTTGGTTGGCTGAAGTCTCTAATATCCTCTGCACAGATTCTTAATCACAGACATGACTCTACTAAACAGTGGGCAGGGCACGTCTCTAAGCATTTCTTCCTAAGCGAAGAAAATATAATTGGTGAAAGAGTTACGAAGGTAAGGAAAAGAAGTTTGAAAGTTCAGTGCTTTAGGAAAGCAAGAAAAGTTTCTTACTAATACTGTCAAGGAGCAGTGCATGCTTGTTTTCCAGGAAAAATAGCAGATGGTATTCAGGTCTTCACTGCCTTCCATGAAGATGGTAGTGAGTTACTGGTGCACTACAAGGAATGATCCGGTAGGGGTTTCTTACACCAAAGCACTTCGTTTGATCTGTGTTCTATGGAAGTACTAGTGAACAAAGCAAAGCACTGCAGAGAACCAGCTCTTAATCATAACCTTTACTTCAACCAGAATTTACATCATAATTTTTTTTACCTCAAACCAGAAATTGAAGTCGAGCCTGACAAATATCTGCTAAGGAAAGCCATGGTGTGTGTTGGCCAACTGTGGGTTGGAATTGCCTGTGTACAGAAAATTCCATTTAAGGATGTTATCATTAAAATGGCCTTCATGAAATACTTGAGCATCATATCAAGGACCAGGATGAAAGCTTACAGTTATTACTGATGGACAGTAAAATAGGCATTTTCAGATACCATTTTTGGGCTGTTGAAGTATCGGGCTTATTTGAAGATCTAGAATATGCAGGTCTGTGTTGGTTTTGGCTTTAAATTCAAAGACTGAGGAAGCAAACCATTTTTGAAAAAAGTTTGGAAGTTCAGTTGAATGTTGGCTTTTCTTGTAATAATGTCATTATTATTTATAAAGTGACCCACATATTAATTTGAATTTTGTATTTATTCTTTAGAGAAATGCTCATTTTTATTCAGATCTAATTTGGAAGCTTATGTTTGGATATTTGTTATATTTAAATTTTTATCTGAGAAATGTCACTCTTCACATTCCTTTGGTACCTTCTAGTAGAAGATGGATTAAAAGCTATTACAACCTCACTTTTTAAAAAAGTATTATCCACCTTAAAATTTTGCACCATTACTCATTTTCTGCAACATGAATTTCAATAACTGTACAATGTCTTCCTGTGAAACCCAGTCATCTCCTGTACAGCACTGATTCTAGGACTTTAGAGGTGCCATCATTGCAAGGCAGTTAAATGGGAGAATCTGAAGTGTATGAAATGTTTTCAGTGTAGTTGAGGTAAGGTGATCACTAGTCAGAGAAGGTCTGTGCTGTGTCAACAAACTTTGTCTAAATTTTTTTTTTTTGCATTCTCTTTTGCTTCAGAGGAGTCCCAGGAAGGTGAGAAACCTACAAAGTCTCAAATTCTTATAGTCTTAAACTCTCTGAGCCATCCTCCTAACAAATCACTCCATGTTTTAGGTGTTTTCCAAAGTGTTTGAAGTTACTAGACGTCGAATGGTCCATCGTGCTCTTTCATCAGCACAGCGACAGAGACTGTCGTCCAACAATAACAAGAAGAAAAATTAGACAGTATTTTACACTTTTTTCTCTCTCTGAAGTGTTCACACTTACACATGTAGGACAATAAGCAGGACCGACTGGGCCGGTCCGCGTAAATGCTGTGTACATACCAGATTTGATGCTGCACATAGGGTATGGAATTGCACATCCATCTCACAGGGAGTGTGAATGGTTGGACTAAGAGGAAAGTGGTTTTTGTTGCGTTATAAAATGTCTAACTGCATTATTTGTAGCATCATAACTTTTTTTTTTTTGGGAGAAGCATCTTTTTATTTCCCACATTCCTGGTTATTTTCTTCATTGCTTTGAATTGAATTTTTATATCTATTTTTATATGTAACTCTTTTTTTACCTCATGTTTTTATTTGTTTTGCACATTTCTCATACCACAGGTGTTGAAGCCCCTGGGTGATAATTTGATGGAGGAAAACATAAGGCAGTCTGTAACAAACTCTATCAAAGCAGGCCTGACTGACCAGGTGTCTCATCCAGCCAGATTAAAGACAGACTGACAGTCATCTCCTCATGGACTCCACTCTCCCCTTTTCATGCTTGCTGTACAATGAGAACTCAGATACGAATAAACCAAAGTTTACAATCAACTGTAGAAGTAGTTTAGTACAACTGGCTTCACAGATGGCTGCCACAGAGTGTGAAAATTGTTTGTTGGTTTTAAGCATTCTGTTCATGGCTCCTAAGGCATGGGGAATTGGCTGAGGAGCAGTAGTTTATCAAGCACATTTGTGCCATGTTTTTAATTCTTTTCCTTTTTACTTAATCTAATGTCAGTGAATTTTGTCTTATGTAAAAGGATATTTCAGGGAAAATATTTTAAGAAATCTATTTAGAGTGTTTTAACACAGCGTCCCATTGAATTTTAATTTTTAGAGAAGTTTTGAATCACTGTCGAGAGTCAGATGGGAATGACAATGGAGCCTTCCTTGAGCCACTACTTTACAAGTACATCCCGCTTTACTGCCTTCCATGCCAGTATTACACCAACGCATGTATCAGAAACTCCCCGGAAACTACATGCCAGCTCTCGTAGCTAAGAAAGTGATTTTGAGGTGTACATTCTTCTTGCCTTTTTAAATTTTTAAACCTGCCCTAAATGGAGATGCATATCTGGGAAACTGAACTGTCATTATGCAGTTTAGTCTTCATGTACATAAAATTTGCCATTAATCTTATTGGGGGAGAAATTCCATCCAAAAATGTTGCCTACAGCTATGAGTTAAGAGTGTCTGTACAGTGTGTAGCTTTTATTTTCTAAACTCACAGATAGGGCATGTATATGAATTATAAATATATAAATAGCAATTTTGTATTAAAAGTTTTGTAGTTTATGGCAAAACCTGGTTCTGTGGTAGGCTAATAAGTACAGTCCCTGTGAAGGAATGTCTGTGGCTCATGTCGGTGTGTGAACGCATAGACTATTTGAAGTTTTTGATATATTTGTGATATTTATCTTCCTGGAGCACTGCAGCCTCACCCCCCAAGGGAATTCAGTGGGAATGTTTATCGTGACTTCGTCCTCTGTTGCATTTTAAGGTTATTTCCTGTAATTTATTTTCAGTACATAATTAAAAGTTCGTTGTATATATAAAATGAAACTTGTGATTCTTTTTAAAGGAATTCTTCAAGTATGTATTCCATTACATAAATCATACTTGTTTATATTGAAAAGAGCATGAGCAGGAAACACCCACGAGAGCTCAAAGGCATTGTACCTTGAAGCCCAGCTTGTAAAAAGTTATTTTTCTGTATCTGTCTTGGTTAGGGAGAATTTGTGATTAGCCTGGGTGTAGCTGGGGATTTATTAATTCCTTCCTTTCTTTCTTTTATTATTATTTTTTTTGTGGTATACGTAAGGCTAACATTTTTGCAATACTTTTGTAGCCTCTTTATAAACATGTAATAAAGCACCAACTTTGGTTTTTAAGTGAAGAAAATTCAGATGTTGAGTTGCATGCCTGAAAGCTCTAAATTTACCTTGGTTGATAACTCTTCTCCCCCTTTCAACTCCTGTTTTTGTATGGATTGTATTTGTTTCCATCTGTATTAAATTGCTACCAACTCATCTGTTCTTCAACATAAAGAATCCACCTGAAAAGTGTGTCTCTTTATTTCTTCTACCACCCTGTTTTATGAATGCCGTGGACTGTTTTTATGAATGAAAAAATAAAAAGCTTGTTGTATAATAGCAATTCTTAATGAAATTAAAGACACATAGCTTTTTTCTTTTTTTTTAAAGAGTTGTGAAATCTAGACCATTGGATTTCTTAGTATTTCTTGTTGGAAAGAGTGTTTTCTCCAAAGAAGATATGCTTTTATAAAGAATTCCCAGAAAGCACTTTGGTTTCAGCTAGAAGATTCTGAACATTGTTAAGCAAGAAACAATAAAAGGGATTAAAGACAAAACTGTTGACTGAAAATAACTTTGGTGCAGTATATTTCTGTGGTATAATTTTTTAGTAATCTACATTACATGGTAGGTTTTTACAAAGAAATACTTTATGACAAATAATTTACTTCCATGGAAGGAACAATTCATTTGTGACCCTGCTATTGAGCATGCCTTATATATGTGTTTCTCAAAGATCGCTAGTTGTCCTTGCTTCAGTGAACAGCGTATTATAGAGCTGAACAGTGTATTTCACTTTTGAGGGTTATATTTTCAGTGAACCCTGAGCTGGGCTTGCTTTAGTTATTTCTAGGGTTGGCCAAAAAGTCCGTGTGTTTTTTTCCATAAAATAAATGATATTTTTCCTTGTCACCAGTAACTTTACTGATTTGGGTATTTTGAGTGCATCATCTATCTCCCACTATTGGCTTCTAGTGGGTAGAGGCCAGGGGTGCTGCTAAGCATCTTCCAATGCATAAGACAGCCCCACAGCAAAGAATTATTTGGCCAAAATGTCAATAGTACCGAGAAACTTCACAAACCACTTTTGACACATTTGATCAGTCACAACACTACCTCCATACACTACACAAAT
Source organism: Glossophaga mutica (assembly GCA_039655065.1). Lineage (NCBI taxonomy): Eukaryota > Metazoa > Chordata > Mammalia > Chiroptera > Phyllostomidae > Glossophaga > Glossophaga mutica. Next base: position 146,980,117 of record CM077308.1, read on the forward strand.
CTTTTTTTGTTTCAGTTGTGTTTTTACCTGTCTTGAAATAATGAAGCATAATATGCAGAAAATGTTGAGTATCTTCTTCCATCTTCAATATTAAAATAGCTCCCCCCAAATTCACCAGTTTTGATAAGTTTTTTTAAAAATGCACACATTATAGCTGTCACAATACAATCTTGTTATGGATGATTGTTACGATACAGAATTGTTTCAGATGAATTTAAAGACAAGCACCACTAGAACCATCATATGGAAAAAATGTAATGGGCTGTTTGGCCAACCCAATACCTCAGAATTGGACAGGCTAGGGACTTTACCCTTGCAGGTGTGAGTGTTGTTGGTGTTAACCGCATTGTTTTATTATTATGGGATTAAGAAAAAAGTTTGTCTTAACTTGGTTAAGAACATATTAAAATATGCTGTAAAATTTCAGAAAAACACTGATGCTGTTAGTGGGCACTATATAAGTATTGAAAATGGCCTCAGAAAGCTGTTTTTGCAGTTTAGTCCTTTAACTGGGGAATTGGCTTATTGACCAGCTGCCTGTCTGCAAGCATGGGTTGCTGTGTCTATTGCAGGCACTTTTGGTCTCAGCAGTTACATTCATGGCCTGGATTCCTGTACTTTGACCAGAATTGTTCTGCGCACCTGAGTGTTTTTCCGTGCATGTCTTAGCTGGGGGTGGTGGTGAAAATCAGCCTGGAGGGCCGTCAGCTGTGCTTCTGGCAGCACCCCCCCCCACCCCCGCCCGCCCTCCCCGCCTGGCTAGGGTGTGCCAGTCCAATTCTGTCTCATTTACATTCAGTCTGAAGCCTCTGTCACGGGGAGAACTTGCAGCTGGCTTCTGGGAAAACAAAGCCAAATGAGGGCTTTCCCAACAAGCAGGACAGAATTGACACTGCCTCTGTCCTAAGTCTTCTGTCAGAACCATAGGGGTTTTTTTCCCTTCACATTTGCAGTTTGCTGGAGTTCAAGCTGAGAAATTGATCTACTGTTGACACATTTTAGGTTAATAACTATTCGGTCGTCCAAAAAGTTTAGTTTTTTCGTACGATGGCTCTGGTATTGCTTGGTTGTCTTTAACTTCATTTGAAACAATTTGTTAGATTGTACTGTGACAGCTGTCATACCTGTGCATTTAAAAAAAACATCAAAAGTGGTGAATTTTTGTGCAGCCATTTTAATACTGAAGGTGGAAGAAAATATGCAGCATTTTTGGCATTTATTATTTCAAGAAAGGTAACAACTGAAATGCAAAAAAAAAAGAAAGGTTTATGCAGTGTATGGAAAAGGTTGTGTGACTACTGAACGTGTTGAAAGTGGTTTGTGAGGTTTCACACTGCAGGTTTCTCCCTGGACAATGCTCCACGGTTGTTATAGGTAGACCAGTTGAAGTTGCTAGTGATCAAATTGAGACATTGCCGTATTTTGGACTATAAGATGCACTCCCCCCACATTTGGGAGGAAAATGGGGGTGCGCCTTTTAGTATGAATGTAGCTTTACATTTACATTAGTGAAATGTTATTTATGTTATTAAATATTTTACCACATTTTTTGCTTCAAAAATTTTCTGTTTTTCTCTAAAATTTAGGTGTATCTTATGGTCTGAGAAATACGGTAATTGAGAACAATCAATGTTCCACCACGTGGGAGGTAGCTGACATACTCCGAATACCCAAATCAATAAAGTTACTGGTGAAAATGAAAAAATATGTATTATTTTACGGAAAAAACTAAACAGTTTTTGGCCAACCCGATACTCTGTTTCTTGTAGCTTTGTGACTTTTTGGATTCATCAGAGCCCAAGCTTGCAGTTGACCAGGTGAAAGTACCTAAAGGTGTGTGTAAAAGAGCTTAGGAAGGGGACCACAGCCTTTGTATAGCTCAGCAGAGCACTTCCACATGTACGAGTACTTTCTACACTCAGTGGTACTGTGAGATGTAGAAAAGGGGTCTGGGGTCTCTCAGGCTTGCAAACTCAAAACTTGGCTACATACCTCCTAGGGTTTGAATCAGTAAAAGTTTCAGATACAGATGAGTAATGTCCCTAACTCAAGATGAAAGCTCTGTCTTGGCTGTATTCTAAAAGCACTAAAAGGTGGGAAAAAAAGATTTTGTTAATACTGTAGGTCAAAATCACCTGTAATACATTAAAAAGCAAATATTAAGAAGTGAGGTTTTTTCTGTCCTTTTGATGTACACCCCGTAGGAACCTTATTTGGCATACGTGCTATTGAACTCCTTGTGCTCACTATTACGTCTATATGCATATGCATAAGACATAACTCTTGATTTTTTATTTTCTACAGAAACAGAACTGCCCTGTACACGATAATTTTTTCATATACCATGAGCACTTAAATTTTCTGGGACCATCAAGTAATTCTTCAGTGCTCATGTGGTTGCTTTGATGCTTCTGAGGGGAGGGGAGATTTTGAGGAGGGATCACTTGACCTTGGGTTATTGACAACAGTTTTCTACTTTGTATGCCAATTTTCCCTCTACTGCAATGGTGGTGAGAGAATCTAGTAGTGAAATGTGAAGGTGGTTAGGAACTAGGTACAGGATTAGAACATTTGTACTTAGTGTTGCCAGCCTTGAGGCTCCATCGCTGGCTCTGTTTGACCAATATGATGAGTATCCTGAAGGCAGGCTGTAGCTATTGGGGAAATGGGGGTGGGCCATGTTAATTTGGACGGTTATTTAAGAATTTTAGCGTTTTAAGAAGTCACTTTGTATACTAAGTAACAGTCATTCTGGAGGAAAATGAATCCATAGCTACCCCACAAAGCAAGAAAGAGGTCATCAAAATCGTAGTTCAGACTTTCCAGTCACAAACTTCAGGTAAAGATTACCTAAAAATTTGTATAATCTTGAACTGCGAGAATACTTCAATTTCAGTGCCAGGCAAAGGAGATGGACTTTGAAGTTTAAACTGAGGTTTGATCCCAGACTACCACGTCTAAGCCTTTGAACTTGGTTAAGCCCATGTAATAGGTAAGCCTTAGCTTTATCTTGTGGACATCATGTCTGGAGTTGTTAGGAGAAGGGGGAGAGAATATGTACCAAAATCCTGGTAGATGTCCTTCTGAATATATTTTACGGGGGAGACATTTGTGAAAAATGCATCTACCAAATCATTCCTACTTTTAACTTTACACCCAGTATTTCCTGAAGAGAATAAGCAGATTTTATAGGGTGTAGTGGTCATTGCTGTTTTGTTTGGGAAAAGGCAGTATTGCTCGGTTTCATTTCCTCAACCTAATGTGCACTTAGCTATTCACGGTCATTGCCCTGTTGTGTGGCACAGGCTGTAGACATTACAGGTTTCCTCGGAAGTTCAGGGTGATCCATTTACCTTGCCTCTTCATCGTGGTGTTGCCCAGCTAGAATGAGTCTCTAGGTTTCATCAATCAGGTCACTTTTGGCATCAACAAATGAAAAGGACCCTCCCTGTCTTCCTGCACCCCCAAAACAAAATTGCATTTCAGAGCCAATAGCTTTTTATTCTTCATAGAGTTGTAATTACAGATGTAGGGACCCGAGGAAACGTGCAGTGGCTTTGGATCTCATTGTCTGCCCACACATGTTGTCAGGTGAATACGTAACAAGTGCCCTGAGAAGGGCCAAGACGGGGCTGCAGCAGGCGTCCAGCAGTCCCCTCTGGTCCTCGTTTTCACTTACCGAAGTTTCGGTTACTTGGGTCAGCGATAGTCCACAAGTACTCAGTTTCCCCAACTATCAACATCGGGTGCTTCTGACAGTCAACTATCGGTGCCATGGCTTGATGACCCTCCTGACGCACTGAGAAGGTCAGTAGTAGCCTAAGGCCACATCACAAAGCCTGCTGCATTCTCGCTTCCCCTCATCACATCAGCATTTTGTCATCTCATAAGAAGGGTGAGTACGGTACAGTAAAGGATTGAGAGAGAGAGAGAGAGAGAGACCACATTACTTTTATTACAGTGGGTCTTGCAATGTTCTACTTTGTTAAAATTAATATCTCACTGCACCTAACTTACAAATTAAACTTTATCATAGGTATGGATGTCTAGGAAAAAATATGGTCTATATATGGTTTGGTACTACCCACAGTTTCAAGCGTCCACTGGGGGTCTGGGAACGTACTCCCCACGGATGAGTGGGGACTACTATGTAGTAGTAGAGCAGTTGAAGAAGTGATTCGTCCATTCATTTATTTCATAACTCTGTTTACTCCACAAACATTTCTTGGGTATCATATGTTAGACCCAGTTATGGGCATGAGAGAGACATCAGTGAGCAAAAGAGACAAACATGTCAGCCTTTGTAGGCAAGTCAGACAAAAAGAAATGTGATCCAGTAGATGATATGGTTTGTGAGAAGGTGGTAAGTGCTCTAGGAAAAAATGGATCAGGATGAGGCCTGTGTGGGGTGGGAGGTTTACTGTTTCAGATGGGGTGGTGAGGGTAGGTAGGCTTCCTTGAGGTGATGTTTGAGCAAAGACTTGGAGGAGATGAGAGAATGAGCTATGCAGATACACAGGGTGCAGAGAAAGGCTTACAGTTTGTGTGAAAAATAATACAATAATAAACAATAACAAGAATAAACTGTGTTTCATGTACTCACAGCTGTAAGCCTACTTTCATCCTACCTTGTGGTAGGGAAGAATATTCCAGATAAAAGGAACAGGCAGGCCTGGCTGGCGTAGCTCAGTGGATTGAGCGCTGGCTGCGAACCAAAGGGTCACAGTTCGATTCCCAGTCAGGGCACATGCCTGGGTTGCAGGCCAGGTCCCCAGTGGGGGTTATGTGAGAGGCAACCACACATTGATGTTTCTCTCTTTCCCTTCCCCTCTCTCTAAAAATAAAGAAATAAAATATTAAAAAAAAAAAGGAACAGGCAGGTAGGGCTGAGGCTGGAGGAGTGGATGTGATGGTCACGTTAAAGGGATAGTGAGGCAACTTTGCCTGGGATTGTGGGGTCCGTGAGGTGGCTAGAGGGCCAGGTCGTGCAGGTCTCACAGGCTGTTGAATGTTTCCTACCCAGAAGGAAAGCTGGGAACTACTAGGGTATTGTGAGCAGATGGGTAATGGGAGATCACTTCCATTTTGACTGGGTCACACTGGTTTTTGCGATGAGGACAGATTTCAAGCAGGTGGACAGGGCTGAAAAAGCACAATCAAGGGCGGGCGGGGGGGTCACTGAAACAACCCAGGTGGTGATGACCCTCGATCAGATGAAAGGAAATAGATTTTGGATATATTTTGATGACTATGTAAGCCACGACATGAGTATTTTCTACATAGAAGGCATCGTGTATTATTTCCAATCTTCACCACAGTGCCCGGAAGTTTTCAGAGATGACAAAAGTGAGGCTGACAGAAGCAAAGCAAACTGTCCATAGGCCTGTAGCTCTGCTTTTTCTGTCCTAACCAGATTTCTTAGTTCTAACAACAGAATCCTCTCTAGCTAATTTAAGTAGGAAGGGCTTCACAAACGCTATTCCAAAATTTGCGGAGTTTTTGGAGAGGCCAGGCAGAGCTTCTAGCAACAAGTCCCAGACTACACCTCAGACCTGACGGTGCGATGGAGCAGCAGCCACGCGTGGCCCGGGCTGTGGGTGGGTGGTGGGAACAGGCGTCACCACCGACTTTGCAACCAGGCTGCCTCTGCCACCTCCGGGCCAGCCGAAGGTCTGCCGGGGGCTACACGTTCTGATTTCTTAGAAAACTTGCTTTTGAAACCAAGTCTCACACGTGTATCTGATTGGCAGAATCTACCATACCTGTTGCATTAATTAAAAAATTTCAATGTACTTAAACAATGTTATTCTATATGAGGGAGGTAGGATCGATACCTGAGGAATTATCAAAGCCAGGAGAAGGTGTTCGAAAGGTTTGGAGACGGACAGATGTTCACTCTCTGGCCGCCCAGCATCCACACACACCCTTCTTCCATCGTTAAATATCCGTCTGCCCAGCACAGTGCGACTACCCCTCACACAAGTACACTGCTCTCTCCTCCAAAGGGGAAGCCCAAAGTTTCAGGTCATCGAGTTCCTCTCTGATTCAGGATTTTGGTGTGGCAGTTCGTTCTAATTTAAACACAATGCTGTCTTAATGCCCTGTAAACTATGGATGAATGAATCGTAAAATGAATCCACAGAGGCTGTGTAGAATAGTTGGGGAAGGGAGAGGCAAAGGAAAAGAGAATTAGCATGTGTATTTACGCAATTCACCAACAAAGGAACAACTAAGGCCTCGGTTGATGTTGACCCATTCCATGCCCCTTCGCCCCAGGCTACGGCTCCATCTGGCTTTACCTGGGGGAGTGACCCAAACCTTTATCCCTGAGGGACTTGAGCAGGTGGTGGCCCTCTGCTTCTGGGCGGGGGGAGGTTGCTCCAGTCCTCTGGTAACTTCCACCACTAAATGGGGCAGTGCGTTCCTGCCTGCCTGTCTCATGAACCCCAATCCTCTTTTCCCTTCTTACCCAGGGCCAACAACGACCTCAGCTCAGACGGTAAATCCTCTCCCTGCACCCCTGCCCCTCACCCATTTATTTGCTTGTTGAGTTGGGGTGTTAAGAAACTGCCAATCTCAACTGGTTAAAAGATTTCCCGGGTGGAAGCATTTTTCTCTGGGACATTTTCTCTCTCTAACATCCATCGGCACTTAATTATATTCCCTTTAGAACTGTTTTGCATGTGCTTATTTATTCGTTGACTCCTTAATAAAGCCTAAGCCACTCCAGGTAGGCACATACATATATCAAATGTCGAAATCTTTGCTATAGTGTGACTTCTTTAGTATTCAATAAATCCACCCCGAACTGAAGACAAGGCCCACCTGTCCCATCCTTGCTTCCCTAATCCTGGGGAGACAGACAGATGATCCCTGGAGGGCTGGTAGCTCCCTGGAGAACTTTATGATCTCTCAACTAGTTCTGCCACCTTGGAGACAATCATACATTTTTGTCTTTTACCTCATGTCTTTTAGATTTTAAATTCTCAAAGATTTGTTTCTTGGCCGTAACATTTAGAAAATCTACCTTTATCCTTAAATCTGAATACTTTGATTTTATTTTGTTTAGCCGGTGGAATTATTAGAGGACAGCAGGTATGCTTGACTGCCACCAGTTTATCTCAAACATGAACAGAGAGCTGCCCACTATTTGCAGTGTTTTCTTTCCTGGGCCCATGTGTTCTTGGCACTGTGCCTACGCAAACAGATGACGTAAGCACACCTTCCTTACCTGTGTGTTCACTCATCTGGCCCGTAGACACCTGCTATATTCCGATTCTGCTGCATGCTGAGACACAGTGGTGAGCCACAAACATCATCCCTTTTGCCACAGCCTTTATATTCTAAAAAAGGATGCTAGTAGTATGGGCCAATTTGGCTCCATTTCCTGAGGCTAATTTAGGAAATCCTGTCATTTACCTAGAATACAGCAGGGGGCAGATGATGTCCATTTTTCAAAATCGTTTGTGGCGGTTTAGCATTTCAGACGTAGTAAATGGAAATTGCTACCTACTTCAGCTTTTGAAAGAAACTGAAGTCTGGTTTTGCATTTTGCTCATTGCTTTCAAATCTGTGAAACACCTCCCTCCCCAACATTTTCTGGAATAGTTGTGAGGGGAGCTTGTTAAGTAAAGGAATTCTACTCTGAATACTTTCAAAAAGAAAGACTATTCAATGGATTTAATGTTAATTTAATATAGTTTCTATGAATCCGAATTTTCATTTAGGTGTTTGCTTAAACTGAACGGTAGCTGCGTTTTTATTGCTGCTGGAGGATTGGGGGAAAGACACCTTCATGCTCATTAGCTAATCTTGTTTCCCCTTCAGCAAGAGTAGCCCCTCCTCCATCCTTAGCCTTTCAGAACGAATGAGAGGACTTTTTAGAAATGTTGAGAAAGCAAATGCTGTGTGTGCACGTGTGTGTTACATGTTATTATGGGCACAAGAATGGCATCGGAAGGGGCCAGGAATGTAGGGTGTTGTATTTGGGGCAAAGAGCTCAAGAGAATATTCTAATTTTGGATTTTTTTAATGCTGTGTTAGATTTTCTGGGTGTTTTGAAGCAATAAGTACATATTAATGAAGCTGGATGTTGGAATTTCCTATGAAAGGGAAAATCTGAGCAGAAGCAGAGAGAGGTCCTTGAGCAGACGCCTTTCACCAGCCAGCGCTCTGTTGGGTCTTTCCTGAGTCAGCGTGTCCCCTGCCGCTCCTGTCTTCTTCCTCCTCGTGGGACAAGCAGGAAGCCATATCGACTCTGCCTGCCTAGGGCTCCCTGAAGAGCTAGGGGTCAAGTACCAATAGATGTGGACGGGGAGGGGCGAAATCAATTTCCAGTGAATCTGTGAGGCAATCGCATTTTATTATTTGGCTGAATTTATTTCTCTTTCCCAGGAGATAGTAAGTTCTGTGGAACAGGGTCATGTTTCTCTTGTTCACTATGGTCTCTCCTGTGCCCATGACATTTTTAATATATGGTTACTTTCAGAGCATAGATAACATTCCTTCTATGGACCTCATTAAAAAAAAAGAGAGAGACCAAAGAGATTAAGAAATGTGGATAATCCTACCATGAGTTGTTTGGGGATTGTGTGTGCGTGTGTGATTCCCTGGTCCACCTATGAACCTGATGGAACACAGAGGTAATAAGGAGGAATAGCTAAGGAACTCAGATGCCTTCACACTTGGCTATCCAATGTCGTAGATTCGTTGAATTAGAAGCGCCCTCCCCTGCCTGCCCCACCATCCAATTCAGGAATTCCACAACATCCCTGAAGGGAAGTCATCTATATTTCATTAGAGCACTCACCAAATCTCGAGACAGCTATTGTATTGCTCGACAGCTCTTGTTTCTCTCTCTCTTCTCTCTCCCTCTCTCTTTCTCTCTCCCTTCCTCCCTCTCTCCCTCCTTCAGTGGGGGTTAGGGAGTACAGATATTTTTAAAATATAGAAAAAGACAGGGAAACATGTAATAACATCATATGTCCACTACCTAAGAATTACCAAGTACTAACGGCTGATCCTTTTTGCCTCAGCCATTGTTGGGAAACAATTCTCCCTGGGTCTCTTACCTTTTTGCACATCTAGAGTGAGCTCCTGATGCCTTCTTGCTCTGGACTATCTTTCCAAGGATGTGTGTGGAGTAAACAACTGGGGAGTATACGCATCGTGATTCCCTTCAGAGTTAAGCACAGGGTTTTTGCACTCTTGGAAGACAGAGCGTGCGTCTCGTTCCAGAACAAAGAACAGGTGTGCTTAGCGACCACTGCGAAATGATCAGGTTCCTTCGACTCAGGGCTCCTCTCCTACTCCCACCACGGCCTGTGCAGGTGTCATATGCCCTCCTCACGTTGCCCTGTGGGGGCTGGGCTTCGGAAATCGGCCCGAAGATGACGATCTCTCATTACTGCTATTACTGTAGTGCACTGTCTTTTGTCTCTGAACCAGGGGTATTGTGCCAGCATCCGTAAGAGTGTGACAGGTTATTATTATAACTGCGCTAGGCTAGCTCTGGCCAAGTAGTGCAGTTGGTTAGAGCGTTGTCCTAGGACACCAAGATTTCGGCTTCTATCCCCAGTCTGGGCACGCACAAGAATCAACCAATGAATGCATCAGTAAGCAGAACAACAAATTGATCTCTCTCTCTCCTTTCCTCTCTTTCTCTGAAATCAATAAATAAAAACAATAATAAAAACAGCTATGAGGCCACAGAAAAGGGTGGAAATAGCACTCAAGTAATATTAATATTAAAACTTGATAAAGATAGGCAAAAGAAAATTAGACGATTTCACTTATGAATGTGGACGCTAAAATATTTAGTAAGCAAAATTCAGTAGAAAGTTATAAAAAGAATGAAAGTCAATTAATACATGTTTATTTCCCATATGTAAAGACAGCTTAAAATGTTAAAAAATTGACTGTGCCAGACTAAAAGAGAAAAACTGTATTAAAACAGCCGATGGCAAAAGGCACTTGATAAAAGCTAGCAACATTTACTAATTAAAAACTCCATGTAAAAAAGGGATAGAATAAAACTTTTAAAAGCATAATAGAAATCAGCAACAAATAACATTGACTGCTGTTATCAGTATTTAGTATTAGTTTTGGAGTTTTTAAATAATGCAGTTGGTTAATGAAATATGTAAAATGTTGGAGAAAAAACAAATCATTTATCTTTTTTTTGCAGAGATATAAATATATATTGAAACCGTAGTGACTCTCATAACCTACTGCAGTGCAGAGGAGAATTTGGTAAGGTGGCTGAACGCCATGAACATCAAAAGTCTTTGTGTATCTTTAGCTTTTCTCTAAAGATACATATCCAGTTAGAGGTAAAAATGGAGGGTATTACAAAACAAAAATGTCTTCATTCATGAGCTGAGTGAATTATAATGCCCATGCAGGCAGTTTTACAAAAGATCAGTAATGATTAATGAGAATGCAGAGCATTGATGAGCTTATTTTTATTTTTTATTTTTGTTTCCTTTTTTATTTTTATTATTTTTATTGTTGTTTAAGTACAGTTGTCTCTATTCCCCTCCCCGCCATCACTCCCCCCATTCCAGCCCTCCCCACCTCCCACCCCCAATCATACTCCCCTTTGGCTTTGTCCACGTGTCCTTTATACAAGTTCCTTGACAGCCCCTCTGCCTTTGCCCCCATTATCCCCTCCCACCTCCCCCCTGGTTACTGTTAGTATGAGCTTATTTAAAAATAAAAATGAAAAGAAAGATTTTGATTTAAAGAAGAAATCATGTCAACCAAAGTAAAAAAAAAAAAAATAGGGGGTTACGTTCTCAGGTCAGATCAGTTTGTTTCTATTCAAAATATAATTCAAGTATCAACAATGTTCTAAGTATTCTTTTTCACCAGACTTCTCTAATTGCTGAACTATTGTATTTGAAATATAATATCCCCAAGAGGACTTGAATGAGAAGACTTTATGGCTAGGTCATTTTGAAACTAAACTCTAAGATAAACGTCTTTCATACATGCTTCAAAAAAACATCTGGAATGTTAACAATCCAATGGACCCAAGATTTGCACCAAAACCAGAGGCATTTTTATTACATAATTAAATATTATCTTTAATTTTAAAGAAGGAAAAAAAAGAAATAAAAATGAATCCCATTCTTGATAGGAACAAAAACTACAAAATACTTAGGAATAAATCTGATAAGAGGAGGGTAAAAGACATACACAAAATAAGCTACAATATTGTATTAAAGTTCAGAAGGCAAGATTGAATAAATGGAGATACCATGTTTCTGCAACATAATATTTAATTTATGTCAATCCTCATTAATAATCTATGTTAATATACACATTTAATAAACTTTAATCGAAATTAAAATGATTACTTTGGGTGAGTGGGAAAAAATAGATGAAAAGGTATTAATGTTCCTACAGAAGAATGACTTGCTTTACCAGGTAGTAAAATTTAAAACAAACCTGTAGATTCAGTAGGGAACTGGTGCTGGAATAGATCAGTGGGAAGAAGAAGAGGGTCAGAAATACACCCAATGAACAGGAAAACATAATGAAGGATGAAAGATGACTTTTTTCAGTTCAGTGGCAAAGGGATGCTTTAAAAAATTAACTGTACTGGTAAACATGGGTATCCATTAAGATTAAAATAAAGCTACACTTCTAATTCGCACCTTACTCAAAAATAAATTCCAGATGGATTAATTTTATGACTCTAAAAGGGACATACTAGTAAAAGGATATTAATATAAATTTGGGATTTTAATGTTTCCCCTCATTCTAGCCCCAGGACAGTCACACAAAGCTAGAAGGTCAGGAGTGGAACCTCAACATCCAGTCACAGTATTTTTCTTTTCTTGCTGAGGGCCCTGGGGAAACCAGCCACAGAGAGGCAGTCTGAGCCGTGGAAAGGTCAGGGATTTGACAGACAGGCATGGATCAGAATCTCCATTTGCCTCCATATTAGCTGTGAGACTCCGAGCAAGCTCTTTAATTTCTTTAAGCTTCAGTTTTCTCTTCAGCGAAGCGACATCACAGTAATTTTTGGAGATCCTGCAGTGATTAGATTCACCGCTGTCTTGTAAAGGGCTCAGCTCAGTGCCGGACATGTGTTTGGTGTTCGATGAGTGTTCACTTTCTCCCATCGCTTTCAGCTTCTGAGGATTTGAAAAAGAGCATGACTTTGGATGTTTGTGAAGGCTGTCGTTACAGCACTCTTTGTTATTATGAAAAGAACCAATATAGAGATGTTGGTTTGCCTAGTTTGAATCTTTCGATTCAAGCTTCTTCCAGAAACCTGAGAACTTTGAAGACCGGCAAACTGAAGTGATGATTCTGCCTCTTACAGAAGACAATCAATAAACATTAGCTCCTCTGAGGGAGACAAATTACAGGAACCGCAAATTCCACAGTGTTTCATAATCTTAGGACAAAACCATCCGAATTACAGTTCCTGCATGAGGACTTGTGCTTCCCAGGCTTCTCAGGCCCAAAGTTGGCTACGTCTCCCCTTCTCCTGGTTTCGTCACATTGCTCATGTGTTTGTTTGCACTTTTGCCCACTGTGAGCTGGGCCATCTCCTGGTTCAGTGGATTCGCAGCTGCTCAGGGACAGCCAGTCTCCGCAGAGGGGCTGGGAGGACTTCCGGTCTGGCCACTATCTATTGGCCTTCAGCTCTGGCAATAACATGACAGGCTGAAGTTTATTTCTTTGGATCTCTCTCTCTCTCTCTCTCCCTCTCTCTCTCTCTCTGTCTCTCTCTTAAGCTTATGGATCAGCTTCCTCTGTTCATTTAAGGGAAGTATTTTGGAGCTTCCTCAGAGAGTTAGGACTACCATTATCAGCTGTGGGATTCAGGGTCTGTCCTGACCAACCTCTGCCTCAGATAGGTGTTCATGCCTCATCGCTTACGGGATCCTCTTCCTTCTCTCTGTAGACAGGTTTGTACTTGTTAGTAAGAGACTGTGTCTTGTTTGCCCAGTGTCTCAATGAAAGATTATTTGGGTATCAGGAACAGATATTCCAACCCCCACCCCCTACCCAACTTCAGCAAAGAGGGATTTATTATACAATGTCAAGGGGAAATCTCTGAGACATCCAAGCACAAGAGCAGCCAGGCTGGAAGTGCAACTAGAATGTTGGGAACTGAGACCATCCTTTCCAATTCTAAGGCCCAGGCGATCTCTCTTGTCTCTGTTTCTTCATCTCCTCTCTCTCTTTGGTGGCGTCTGGTGTTTGTAATGGACCAATGTGGATGCCCCTGTCCTGGCCCTATGTAGTGTTTCAGTTCAATCACCTATCTTCATCTTAGGGTTTTTAAAATCTCTGTGATAGTTCAATTTAGTGGAAAAAGGATGAATCTGATTGGTGGCTTGTCGGCCAATAGATTGGCAAATTTAAGTTAGACATCAACCTCTCGTCCAATGAGCTTTGACCAGAAGGCAGGGCCAAGTAACAGTCATTGACTGAGGGCCCGAACAGGTTCTCTGAGAGGACAGCTGGTTATGTTAGGCCAGCCACCCAGGACCTAGCCAGGTACCAACCCCAGCCCTTCACATTTAGATAAAGCCTGACAGTTTACAAAGTGCTTTTATATACACTGTGTTGTTTTCTTGCTTGCTTGATTAATTTGTTCATTCAATAAACATGTATTGACATGCCCTATACCAAGTGCAAGAATAGGTACACTGCAGAGGCCCCATATTCCAATACAACTATGTTGCACGCAAGGCAATTCTATTAGGAGTAAGGGTGCAGGGTTAACACATGGGGAATGTGATGTAAGTGCACTGATGGAGCGGGTAGAAAGGTGGGCTGCTGTGGGTATACAGGGAAGGGTATAACTTGGGCTTGAGAATAAAGTGAACAACTCAGGAAGCTTGTTCAGTGGCTTGGTTATCTTTACACATCCCAGAAATCAGAAATGAGATTCTGCAGGTGAAAGTGTTACGCAATTTTGTAGCTGAGAAAACTCAGCCTCAGAGAGGCTAGGTGAGTTGCCTGACATCAGACAGCACTGGAATCAAGACAGGTCCAGATCCTCTGACTCCTGATCCAGTTCTCACTCCTTTCACCTGAGGACCCTCTCCTCCCAGGTTTGCTCTAGTGATGCTTTGGGTAGGACTCATCCCATTAGTGGGGTGCTTGGAGACTTGCGGAATTGGCTTGGTCACCACCGAAACACCAGGTGTGGTCACATTCTACAGAGCCTAAAGCCTTCAAGGCTGAGGTGATAGGCTGGGATGGGAAAGGGGAGGAGGATGAGGATGAGGAGGAGCTGGGAACCTGTCATCACTTGGCCTGGGGCAGGGGAGTTGGGACTCAGAATTCTAGCTCATATGACAGGAGATATTTGACTCATAGAGGGCAGGGATGAGGGCGTAGAGAAGAAAACCAGACCCTTACCGAACCTTCAGCAGGCCTGTACCTTAGGGAGGATGCCGAAGACGGGGAAGACCTTCTCTCTCTCGGAAGATCCTCTTCTGAGATGGAACTGGCTGTACTAGAAGTTCCTGCCCACAGTAGGTCCATCTGTGCAGACTCAGCTGGATGGCTGTGTCCAAACAGGTACCAGGGTCATCCCTGGGTAGTGACATAAATTTGGCCTGGGGAAGCATTTTGGAGGAAGCCAGGGCAGGTGAAGCCTTCACCATCCTTTCCATTCCGAATCTATTCCACTTATAACTGGCTTCCCTTTTGACTCACACTCCTCAAATGGATTAGTCCAGAAGCATGCAGGTGGTCATGTAACTTTACAACACAAAATGATGTCTCCCTGTCTATCAGTAAGAGAAAGGCTATGTAGTGGCCTCCTACTCTGTTGCCCTCCCACAGGAATGGCTCTACAGCTGCTGGAGTCAGAGTTTGAAATTCACAGGCGGTTTTCTGGAGTGCTTCAGGGACTGACATTTTGCCTATGGATATGGTGGTTTGACCTGTTAGCCAGGCTGTGCCATGGCTGAATCACTTTCTAAATGGCTTCTGGCTCCATGTAGTAGGATCTGAGAAGACCTCCCTTCTTTCTAAGAAAACATTCCCAATGTCAGGAAAATTGAAGAGGCAGAGGGGGCCCGAGTGAGCTGTCAGAGTGAGGAAGTGGCCAGCATGGGACAGAGAAGCCTTTACAAATATTTTCATCTCTCCAGGGGACTTAAGTTTCTCCAAATTTGTGGTCCCTCCAACTCCACAGGAATTGTTTCGCTCTGCAATGTTCCCAGGCGATTTTTTCTCCTTGCAGAGCTGAGCCTCCCCTGTCAGGACCCAATCAAATGACCGCAAATCAAAGATAGCTTGGACTCATTCCACTAATAGCAGGGAAAGCCATTAACTAGAGTTGTTTGAAAAGGGAAGTGGCTCAGATATCCCTGGTCTCAAAAGAAAAGCTTCTGTAACGTCAGGTTATTGTTACCAAATGGCTTAGTGGACGGAGGCATCACACTTCTCATAACGAGAGGTTATTTATTGCACCAGTAAACTAACACACTCTCCCCTGTTCACTTGCACAAGATAAGATGAAGAGGCTTTTCAAATTGAATTAAGTTTAAAAGGAACACGTGCTTCCAGCCAATGCTTGGGTTTAGCTCTGGTTGTGCAGGGGAGCAGGGTAGATGGCTCCCTCTGTGGGTGGTCTGGGGGGCTCTTCAAGGCTCTCCTTGCCCAGCTTCTAATGCTTGAATTTGAACTTGCGGGGATCATTTTTTAGGGTTAGGGCAGTGTTTCAGGCATGGGTTCATCTCTTGGGCTCCAGTGATTGGTTCAGGGATAGGCACATGACAGAATGTGGGCCAATCAGAGGCCTTTCCAAGAATTGTTCTAAAAAGAGCTAGAGTGAAGACATCGTGACTCAGGGAGGGAGGGGAGATGGATGGGAATCTAGGGTTCCAGAGGCTGTTTCAGTCACAGCGAGAAAACTCTTCTTTGAGAGAAGAAAGACAAGCAGAGGTAAGGAGGGAGGATGGGCAGATTGAGAAGGATATTCATGGCCTTGAAGCCCAATTCTAGGCACTGAGAGCCCAGATACGTGTGTGAGTGCTCCAATATCCTTCCAATGAAGCCTCATTTTAATTAAGCTTGCCTGTATTGGGTTTCTACCAATTGCAAGAAAGAATAGTCTGACTAACGCACTCATCAACATGCCTGTGTTCTACAACTTCCCAGGAACACCATTTCCAGACGGAACACCGTAGCTGGGCTCTGAGATGTCAGGTGCCTCTGGAGTGGAAGGGTGTTGAGGAGGAGAGTGGAGTGAACACACCTCGGCCCAGGAGAAGAAGCAAAGCCGGGGAGCGCAAGTAAGTGTGCGCTGTTCTTTCTGGCTTTTTACTGGTTTTGCTCATTGTGTTTTCTGGTAAGGTTCTTTTGAAGAAAGGTCTCTATGACTAAAATAGTTTTACATTCACTGGCTCAGAAGGACTTTTTCAGCCTCTCCAGCTCTAACGTTCCTAGTTATTACTTTCTTAGTCCTCTGGCCTCAGCCTGTGTGCCTTAGAGGCCTGAGAGCCTGCTGTGTTGGAGGGAGGGTCAGGCTCAGGGCAAGAGCGTGGAGGAGGAGGGCTGGGAGGTGGGGGTGGGAAACAGGACTGAGCTCCCGCCAAGGCCCAAGCAGTGGCCTCCCTTCCTTCTCCTGACTTCTGCAGACCCCTGCTGAGGTAAGTCTGGAATGAGTCAGTCAGTTGCACCAAGATTCCGCCGCAGCTGGCCTTTCTCTCTCTGATGTTCCACTCAGTCGGAAGGATATGTGTGGCATGCAGGGTGGTCTGCGATTCTTGACTCCTGGAACGAACCCCTGGGAAGGAGGCCTCTTGCCAAGCACAGGTGCTCTGAAGCCCAAGAGAGCTGGGGAGCCTGCTGTGAGTGTGGCAGGATGTCAGGCCAGAGGGCAAGGCAAGAGGACAAGGAGGAAGCGTGTGGGGGTGGGGAATAATACATTCCTTCATGGCTCTGAAGGCTCTCGGAGGCTGACTTTCAATGATAAATAATCCCAGGATTTGTTCAAAGCTCAGGAACAGCCCCTAGTGCCCTACAGCTGGGCAAAGCAGCCCACATGAGGTCTCAGAGCCCCTGAGTGTGACAGCCTCCCTGTGGCCTTTGCAGAGATGGAAGAGGGGTTCTGAAAATGCACTGGAAGGCACTTCTGCAACCAAAATCAAAGTGAGCACCACACGTGTTTAGTGAGTTTTTGTGCAGGTATGTTAACAAGGAGGGCTACGCTTGCAGGGGGAGCTTGGAATGTGTATGGCCAACCGTCACTGGACACCTAATGTGTGCCCATATACCAGTGCTGCACGAGGGCTTTGGGTGCAAGGGGGAAGCATAGAAACCAAGTCATCGTCCCCGAGTTCCAGTGCAGTGACAGGAGCAAACACAGGAGCAAGACAATGGACTGGAATCCAGAACTTGCTTGGATGCTCTAGGACGGCCTCAGAGTGATGAAGAGGCCCTGGAGGGCCAGATGCGTTTGAACTGGTTCAAGCAAGAGCAGGAGGACCAAATTTTGAGTCCTCGCAGAAATCTTGGGAAGCCAATGAGAAACTGAAAGTCCAACAGCCAGACACTGGTGGAAAGAGATAACCCAAGCAGCTTGAAGTGTCATTTGGGAGGGCTGCGTGTGAGGGGTGGGCTCCGTGCAGGGCCACAGGGTGGAGGGCAGAGCGCCTGAAGCGACCCCCAGAGCATGGAAGCCAGAGGCTGTGCTTTTCTGGTGTTTATGGGGTTTTTTGTTTTTTTTTTTCCCCCCTGTAACGCTTGTGGCTGGAGATGGCTGGAAAGGACTTTCCCCAGAAAGCCTGTGCAGCCTGAAAGCTGGTGGCCCTGGGGTGCAGCCACAGTCCCCATGCCCTTCGCCACTCCACAGTCCGCTGTGGCCTGTGCCCAAAAGGTTTCATTTGGAAAGAAATGCTTTCCAGGCAATGTGAAGAAGTCCCAGAAAACCTATCCTTTGAAGAAAATGTCCTTTTCGGGCAGCAATTTTCCACTGGTGAGCTGCAAGGACTTTGAAAACCTGCAACACCTGCCTGTTTAGTCAGCAGCACTGACATTATTTCCCTTAGATGGTCAAATACAAAATGACTACAGCCAACACAACAATAGCTGCCCAGTGTGAATAAATCACGATTATATCAATATTTGTCAGATTGGCAAAAATACGTGTTTTGGTGTGCCACAGAATTTCAGTAATTAGTTCATGTGTGACAAGAGATGAACAAGGTTGAGTATCACTGGTCTAGGTTTTAGTGTGGTTGCAGGGAAGGCAGGGTGGAGTTCAAAATCTTGAACTTTGATTTTGAACTTTTTAACATTGCTTTGCCATGTTTTGGGAATGCTTTGGGCTCTAGGACTATAGGGGAGGGTAAAATCATTTTACCCTCACGCGATTTGAAAAAAGGTGTCCATTTTCTTCTTATTCTTTGATGAACTGAAAAAAAAGTGTGTGTGTGTGTGTGTGTGTGTGTGTGTGTGTGTAGGAGGGGTACTGGCTAGAATGTCAGGTGACATGTCATCTAGTGAAAGATTTGTTATATGTATTATTCCACCAGTTGCTTTGGGGGAAAAAAGTTAAATCTTTTCAAATTAACATTTCTAAGCCTCATAGCAAGGATTTTAGCAGAGCAGTAGGAAGAAACATCACATCTTTCCCAGTTCAGTTCTAGCATTTTCCTCTTCTGTATTACCTTTGTAGAAAGGAAGAAATTTGTCCCCAGGAGGCAAATTCAGTACAGTCCACCAGCATTCTCTGTTCTCCCCCAAACCTCACCTCTAAAAATCGTTTCCCAAACATGTAAACGCTTTGTGCACTTACTTGAAACCAAAGGTTCTCCAGAACAGAGCACACGTCTGTTGAAAGTCCCCAGGCACCCAGGGGTGGTGTAGGATCTTGTCTGGCTGTTGAATGTGTGGGAGTGAGGCCTAGCAGGGGATCCAGGGTGGTGGACACAGGGCCAAAACACACAGCAGAGAGTGCTGGGATCTTGGCTCCACCGCCCCTGAGCCGGGAGATGAGGCTGGCTGGGGACCCTGAGGTTATCTTGGGAGGGCGTGAATGCTGGAGACCCTGGATGGGACAGGTTGAGGAAGTGTGCTTCTTTGTGGATTCCGCGTGTTTCAGTGAAACCCCAGTTCAACTGCTGTGGGTCTGAAGATGGAGAAGTTTCATTCCATCCTGTTCTTCCTTCTTAATATCTTAAATAAGATGCTGTTTCACCTCTCTGGGTCTCCTCTTCCTTGTCTGATGAAGGGATTGAGAGGGGTAATCTTCACGGTTTTTTCAGTGTTAACCTCCTGTGTAGGGCTAGGTGCCTGAGTTGTCAGGCCCGGTGCAAAATAAAACTGCAAGGCCCTTATTCAAAAATCAAGGGGAAAGTGCTATTGAAAGTTCTGAAATATAAGGCTTTTTTCCCTTTCTCCTGTGGTCTCTCTCTCGACTTGTCATGATGTTTTTTAAATTTACTGTTTAACATTCTAAGAAAAGAAAAGTTAAAATGTAATATCAATAGACATGACTTTTACCATTCATCTGTATATTGTGGAATGCCAGTTTTAAATGCTTAAATATAAGAGCACTTGAGTTATATGCATAATCATTGAAATCACACAATTTATGTTTGTAGTATGAACGTGTATATATATTTTGTTTTTACCAGAACAGTAGAAACAGTGCACACAACTAACTCAGCTGTTTTCACTTTACCTGTGATGCGCACACATTCTACCTACACTGTCTACCTTTGGTTTCCTGGTAAGTAAGGAAGGACTGAAAAGAAAAGGAACTATGGGTCGCCTATCTTTCCCTTTCTTTCTGTATCACCATTTTCTGCATGAATTGTTGAGTAATACAGGGAAGTAACAGGAGTAAGGAAGCAAAAGCTGATAGAGGAAAACAGCCCCTGTGTCTATAAAGAGTAAAAAGAAAGGAGCCATGATGAGCTCTTGTAATATGTAAAAGCTGTTACGTGAAGAAAGAAGGAAGGGAACAGGAAAAACAAATATCAAATGAAGCACAAGCTCAAAAAAAAAAAGTTGCCGTCTAGTTGACAAAATTACGACATTAAAACTGTAAGATAGCACTGCACACTTATTAGAAAAGCCAAAATTCAAAACACCGACAACGCGAAATGCTGGTGAGGACGTGGAGCAGCAGGACTTCTCATTTATTGTTGATGAAAATGCAAAGTGGGTGCAGTTTGGCAGTTTCTTACAAAACTAAGCATATTCTTACTGCACAATACAGCAATTGCACTTCTGGATATTTTAACAAATGAGTTGAAAACTTGTGTCCACACAACAACCTGCAGCTGCATGTTTCTAGCAGCTTTATTCATAATTGCCGAAAACTTGCAGGCAACCAAGATGTCCTTCAGTGGGTGAATGGATAAGTAAGTCGTGGCACATCTCAACAATCGAATATTATTAGGTGCTAAAATGAAATGGACTACTAAGCCAGGAAAAGCCATGGAGGAACTTGAAATCTATGTTATTACTAGGTAAAAGAGGCCAATTTGAAAAGGCTACATGTTGTATGATTCCAAGGGCACGACATTCTGGAAAAGGCAAATCTATGGAGACAGTAAAAAAAAAATCAGTGATTTCCAGGGGCTAACAGTGAGGGAGGGATAAATAGTTGGGGTGCAGGAAACTTTTAGGGCAATGAAACTGTTCTGTATGATACTATATAATGGTGGAAACATGTTCTCATTTATTGAAACCCGTAGAAAGTGAACTCTAATGTAAACTATGAACTTTGAGTGATAATGTGTGTCCTTGTAAGGTCATTCGTTGTAATAAATGTGGCACTATGGTTTGAGATGTTGATAGTTGCGGGGCTGTGTGTGGCGGGTGAAGCTGTACTTTCCACCCAGTTTTGCTATCGATCCAAAACTTCTCTAAAAAATAAAGCCTATTTGAAAAAATTAGGACAAACATTTTGGAACTAATTTAAAAATAATCAAATCAGGAGCCCAAAGCAGAGATACAGAAGATCAGAGATAGGCTGCAATAACAAAAGTTGCTGAAATATGAACAGAAATAATACAAGTTACCACATAAGATTCAAGGAAAGATAGAATATCTATATAGACTAATTATATTAGAAGAAATAGAGGAAACTGCCAAACATCCATCATCTCCAAGAAGCACAGAGCCCAAAATCTAAAAATCAAACCCACCTGTGATTGAAATTGGGGCTCTAATGGAAGGAACATGAAGGAAAACAGGCGCTGCTGAATATGAGATAAAGGATGTAAATGAAAAAAATCTAAGCAAAATGACCAGAAAATAAAGGACTTCAAAGGCTATGAGACACTACCACTCTACATAACCTAGGAGAGACTCTTCCCTTTTACCTCCTGTGAAATGAGTTTTGTCCTTTTATGTATTTATATGTGGGTTTTAAACAATAGTCTCATTATCTATGGTATTATCTTAAGCTTACAAAATGCATAAAAAGACATGTTTATTTAAAAATGATCAAGCTCTTAAAAAGTAAAAATAAATAATGTTAAAACAAAAATAAGGCAGTGCTTTTTATCTAAATTTGAGAATTTTAAAATAGTTGAGAGAAAATGATGGACTTGGAAGACAGGGAAAGGAGATCCAACTTATGAAGTATTGAAGGACCAAGAAACTTACTGACATAATCTAATAAAATTTTCTTTAAATAAGTGACTTGAGGGAACTTAATAAGATGGTAATCTGGGTTCCAGAGAAAACAGACTGAAATGGTCCTCGTGCTTCAAATGTACAAAGACGCCTTTGAGTTTTGTCTGAAGTTAATAATCAGAACCTATGATTTCTTTCTGTTGGACATTTTGACATTCTTTTATATTTAACCTTCATGTATGTTTTAAATTTTTAGTTATGTTGTCCCATATATTATAGAATTGGGTGTTGTTTTGTGATCTAATCTAAAACATTTTTAAAAATTGATATAAGAAATGTCTGTCACATTATTTGATTTTTTTCAAATTGCTTATGTAAATATTTTATCATGCAGGGCCTCTGTTGTGTTTTCTCATTTGAGCAATAAGATCAAGTCATCTGTAAGAAATAAATCAGATGACCTTAGGTTTCTCCACAGTAACATTTATTGCTAGAAAACGGTGGAACGATAACTCCAAAATCCTCCTAGAAAAAAAAGCGATCTACAGATTTTTTCTTATCCAGACAATCTTTCATTCTCTTACAAAGGCAACTAGCTGTTTTGAACATGTAAGAACTCAGGGAATATAGTTTTAGTGAGCCTTTATTGAGAAATCTACTAGATAAGAAAAAAAGTATATCCAATTGCAAGATGACAGGAAAAACTGGGATAAAAATATCGGTGGTGAGCAATGAATGAATCTATTGACATATAGAACCTAGACCTAAGCAAGTATGAACAGAAATCATTAGAAGGCAGTCATCTGGCTAATTCACAATATGCTTGTTTAGTTTCTTTTAGATTGTCATCATACCAGAAACACAAAATGCAAGCTTTTTCTGGAGAATCTGAGATCAGTTTGTAGCTCTCCTATTTGAGAAATTCAGGTGTGAGCAGCCATCATTTTGGGGCATGTGGTCTGCTAACTGAAGATTGGTCTTTCATAAATCTTGCCCTATAAATACATACATGCTCAGGATATAATCCAGTGTGTTGTATATTAAATATTTCTACTATGCAGACTTATTTCTCATGGATCTGTGCTGAGGGAGAAAAAAATTTAAAAGAACAGAGATTTGTAGTTCTCGCCATGACCGGTGCGGCTCAGTTGGTTGGGTGTTGACCTGCATGCCAGAATGCCATGCAATTCCTGGTCAGGGCACACGCCTGGGTCCGACCCCAGTGGGGGGCATGCGAGAGGCAGCTAATCAATGCTTCTCTCTCACGTTGACATTTTTCTCCCTCTTGTTCTCCCTCCTTTTTCTTTCTCTCTAAAAATAAATAAATAAAATCTTTAAAAAGAGAATTGGTAGTTCTCAAACTGCACCTAAATCAAATAAGTAAAAAGTCAGGATACTACTTGAATATCAAAGTCCATTGATTTATGAGGTATCAATACTTGCATTCCTGGAAAATTCAGCGTATTTTATCACCATGTAAAAAGTTATTATCCATGATATACCTTCTATTACTTTATTTGTAAATTTGTGAATTTTATTTATTTTTTTCTGTGACTATGCCTTATTTGTAAATATGTTTTATTTTTCATGATAGTTTGGAAACTTCTTGGGAGCGACGCTCGGGTCTTTTGTACTTTGAATTTGAATCCCATCTCTGCCACTTAGAGGCTATGTGACCTTGGCAAAATTACTAAAACTTGCTAAACTCAATTTGTTTTCTTTGGTTCTCACAGGGCCTAGCATGACGTATGCGATCGATGAACACGAACTAGTGCTATTCTTGTTTTCGTGTTGCCATCATTTTCTAGTGCTGTAGAATCTCTCAGAGTCTGTCTGCTGGTAAGCACTGAATAAATAATCATCATCTTGAAATAAGGTATTTGGGGACATTTATTATTAGTCTTAGGGTAAGAGTATAATGCCTCGCATTTGCACAGCTCCTGGCAAAGTCATCCGTGCCTCACCACAGTCTCACAGGGCAGGTATTACTGGATCATTGGGATCAGGAATAAGGAAAACCAGTTGTGCTGGAAATTAAAACCTCAATTTAGCAAAAAATACAGACATCACCTATAAACCAGGCCTTCCATACCGGTGGCTGAAGCTGGTGTTCCTCAGAACAGGCACCCAGCAAGCTCAGCTGAGGATAAAGCATTTCCCGTCACCTGCCCACAGCCCCTTCTCTGTGTAGTGAGTCAGGCAGCCTTGGCCAAGGATGGTGATGAGCCCAGGTGGCCACGTCTGCTCTTGGTGTTGCTGTAGTGTAGGGAGCTGTGTCCAGGCGTCTGCTACGGTGGCCAGGCCCTCTCTGCAAACGCTTAGAGAAGACCTGTACAAACCAGAAATCACAGACGAGCAGCTGGCCTTCACACAGCCTGCAGGATGGTTGTGCTTCTTCTTGGGAGAGAAGAGGTTTGTTTAAAGACAACAAAGGGTGCTGTCCTGGCTCAGGTCCTCGTTGGAACTCTCAGCAGCCAGCGGGCATCTCAGGGTCTTTTTAGATGGCTGGCCCTGGTCAGCCCAAAGGGGATATACCTACAAATGTAGTCATTGAAAAATGCATAGGATTTGGTGGAGAAAACAAGAAATGTTATTGAGGGATATAAAAGATTTGCATAAAGGGGGATAAATATTATGTTTCTGGATAGGAGGACTTGAAATTCCTGGTCTATCAACGGAGTGAACTTTAGAAGAGGTCGAGGTCCAAGCAGAGATCTTGGCCACTGGTAACTGCAGCTGGGAAAACCCGGCACACAGAGAGGCCTTGGGCCCTAATCTCCGGTGAGGCCAGGTCCACAGTGTGGCTTTAACAGTCTTTGCTGAGCAATCTTCCAGCAAGAGAGGCAGAAGGAGGCTGGCTGCAAATTCCCTACTAATAAGGACACTGGCTGAGTCTTCTCATGACAGGGAATGTCTGCAGAAACCAAGGGAGAAAGAATGACACCTGAGGGGACTTTCACCACGAAGCATTAGGGACTTGGGAAACCTGAGGTCAGGGAAGCCAGCAGTGAAGTAAGAGGGAGACCACTGCCTTGCCAGAAACGTACTAATTTGGTGTGGGATCAGCCAGCCTATTATGCAGATATGATGGAAGAGAAAATGCTTCCACAGCCAAACCACAGACCCTGGCAACTCCTCGCCTCGGAGGCAACAAAAACACATTCACAGGAGTTGGCTCCTTTCTTCTGAATTCTGCACCTTAAGCTAAAGAAGTCAGTCACGCGAGGCTGGTGTGCTGGAAAATACATTCATAGTCTCGGTAGAAATCTCTGCCCTCCCTTCTCGGATCTCTCCTCCCATGCACCCATGCTATTCCCAGATCCCATGTGAGTTCTGGGAACGGCCATTAATGACATGAGTGATGGCTTCCTCGGTTTTGCTGCCGGAAATCCTTTTTTGGGTTTGAAGCCATTGAAGCACAAACATGAAACACCAAGGAGGCGCTGCGAGGGAGTTAGTGAAGGTAACACGTGAAGGTTCTCAGTAAACAAAGATTCTGTAGTCTGGTTTGGGAAGGAAAAAGTCTGTCTATCCCATTTTGTCCGATCTTCCCAGGAGAGACCCACCAAGGCTCCCCTCACTGAGACTCAGGGAGTTGGGCTAGAGCCGCTGTGACGGCGGCACAGCTGGATCACCCTGCCCTGGACCAGCGTGCCCCTTCCATCCTTTTCTCCGTGTCCAGAACTGGACAGCAGCACGTGGCGCCTCTTCGAGTATGACGTTCGCCCCACACCCTGCGTGTTTTGATTACCTCAGTAGGTATGACCTGTTTTTTCCCAAATAGACCTACTCTCGATCTCTTCACAGTTTTTTTATGAAGCCAATTTGTACCAATTATGCAAGTTCAACTTTCCGTAGCTTTGCCTCCAGGGTTTTATTCAATTCTGGACCAAGTATTCCCGGTCCTATTTCAACAATCAATTAGTGCAGACCACTGAGTGTCTGTTATGGTGCTAGATGTTTTTGGGAGGTACAGTCAAGGGAGTTGGAGGCCAGTAGGCTTGATTTTGAGTCTTGGCTCTGCCTCATTAGCTGGGTGACGTTAGATCCACCATGTAACCCTTCTGACTGTGTGGTTCTCCAGGTATGACACGGGATGATGATTCTGGGTTACAGACAATGTACAGAAAGAGTCTTCAGCACAATCTTTTAATCAAAGGAGGAACAAGAATGCTAGTATCAAAAACCAGAACAGAAGACAATAACTCGCTTCTGAGATAACTTTTTTCGCTTGTGAAACACATGAAGTAGTGGGAGCCAAGGAGGGGGAGGGGAAGCACATGCTAATATAGTCCACAGAATCACGTTGACACCAAGTTTGGTCCAGAAAGAATTTGAGATACCATGTAAAAATAGATAAATTAGAGCAAGATAACAGATTACAAGTGACAAGAAAGCAAAGCAAAATCAAGGGCAGGACATAGAGTGGAGGTAGGAGGGAGGAAGTCCAGAAAAGGCACCCTAGGGAGATCCATTCCACCCACTTGCTTTAAGGGGACACGGATATGATGCTAAGCTTTCCTGTAGCTACCACCAATAGCCATGATGACAACTATAGGTTACTACAGGGAATGTGGAATACAGGTAAATGATCAGCATGGAGAGGGAGCTGGGTAGGAAAGGCTCCTTTCTTTGGGCAGGGAAAACGATGAGGTTTGAGCAAGGTTTTGAAGGGTATTGGAGCTCTGTATTCCAAACAGAGGGAGCCATTCCAACAAAACATATAGAAAGAGAGAAAAGGAGTTTTCCTGGGATTCTGGACAGTCTCAAAGTCAGGCAGACAAATGATTGTGGTCTTTAACACCAGCCTTCAGATTTCACGCGAAAGGGGGCAGTGGCTCTCCTGGAGGAGAAAGTGACCTGACGAGAGTGGCGTTTGGAGGAAATTATCCTGGAACCACACAGCTGCAAACGTCTCCTTTGCAAATTAGAATTCATCGCAGCCATTTAGGAAAACACTGTCATGCATGTCTCTCCTGATGGGGTTCACATCTGGTTCTGCCACTGGCAGTACAGGATATTTAGGAAATCTGGGCAGCATTAGTGTCTAATAACCTTCGCTGGAATCACAGCGAAGCAAACCACAAACTTAGAAATGGCACATACCCCTCTGGAGTAATTTAGCCCAGGTGCCCCGTGCGGCAGGAAATCCCACGTTGTAGCATCTATTAGCCTGGACAATGGCATGAGTGTTGAAAACTAGGGAGGCCGAAATTAGTCTCAGAAATAAGCATAAGCTAAGTGACTCCTACTTTCACTTTGCTTTCCTTGTATGTATAAAGTTTTGAGAGTTTAAAAGGGCTTTAAAACCATTCTGCATAAAATATTTACAGCACAATTAGCAGGTTTTCTTTTCTTTTTTTTTTTTTTTTTAAAGAAAGTTATAATTGTGTAGCACGGGGCCATCATTACCAACTAAAATTTTTAGATTTCGAATTTAGGCTTGACTTTTGGCTGAAGCCATTCAGCCCTCAGAAGAAAGGAGGCTAAGAGCTCCTTTGTTGTTCAACAACAGAAGCCTACAGAATGTAGAAAGGCCAAGTACCATGGGAGCTGAGCATTGGAGAGCAGAGAAGTATTTGAGGGGACATGCACTTTCTGGGGTAAGATGTGCTCTTTTCTCACAAGGCTGTAGACATTCTCTTCATGACCCCAGTGAGGTGTAATCCATGTGCAGTTCATCCTCTGGGACAGCTGTCACCAGGCTATTGTGGGGGAAGCATGCCCTTGCTAAACTTTTGGTGGAGAAGAGGAAAGGGCAAGGTTTTCTGGCTTTGATAGTCACACGTATAATCCAAGTGGCTGTTTTCTTTGGAGGCCTTTCCCAATGGACTCTTGTGAAGCAAGTCGAATTTGTTGAAAGAGGACCAATAAGATGAACCACAGACCGATCTTTCACGGTTCACCCCTCACTTTCAGCTGGGAAGAGAATTTCATTGGCAAATGAAAGAATTCCTGGAAGAGAGAGTCCTGGTGAGGCTCGATTTTGGAATTCTCCATGCATACATAGGTGGACTGTCCAAACTGGGTTATTCACTGGGACCCCAGGTGATTTCTTTTCTCTGTAGGGAAGTGAAAGTAAAATCTAGAAGAGCTACAGAAAGTGTAGAGTTTTATGGTAAGTCAATTTTTCTTAATGAAAGCCATCCATTTACTTAACAAATATTTATTGAAAGCCCTGTGCTAGCTGCTGTGCTTGGTGCTGGAAGTACTTGGGGCTATATTGACAAACGAGAGAAATCATGGCCCATGAATCATTGATGTGGCATAGGGCAGAGTAGCAATTCTGAAAGTGTATACCATGATGATGCCAATTTCATGAAATTCTCTTGCCTTCACATGAATAAACAAAGAAAGGAAAGAGGGGGATTTTCTTTCTCAAACAAATTAGGGAAAGAGAATATACTTTGTTTTGGAGACACACATAGACACCATAGAATAATAAAGGCTTTGATATAGTCTGTTGTCTAAGCTGCACCACCGAATGCATCCAACCTCGTTTGATCTCAGAAGCTAAGCAGGGTTGGTCCTGGTTAGTATTTGGATGGGCATATATTCTGCTATAAATAATTGTGCCGTTCTTTCTTCAATCCAGCATTTATCAAAAGCTTTTAGCCTTGGAAATACAGTGGCTTCTATCTTGGGGACTAGTTTCCCGTGACACTTTGTAAAAACACCATGGTGGAGACAACTCAGTGGAAATTAATGGGCCCAAACCCCTCGTTTACACAATAGACATATCGTTGGATTTGATTTGCTAAGATTTTGTTAGGGATTTTTTGCGTCTATGTTCATGAACTATATTTGTCTAAGTTTTCCTTTATTGTAATGTTTTTAATCTGGTGTGTTTTGAAGGTAACGCTGGCTTCATAGAATAAGTTAAAACATGTCCTCTCTGCTTTTTTTTGAAAGAACTTGTGGGGAGATGGTATCATTTCTTCCTTAATGTTCGGTAGAATTCATCAGCAAAACCACCTGGGCCTGATGAATTCTGGTTTTTTTTGAAGGTTATTAACCATTGATTACATTTCTTTATTAGAAATAAATTTAATGAGGTGTTCTATTTTTCTGTGTATAAGTTTTGGAAGCTTGTGCCTTTTAAAGAAATGGGCCATTTCAATTAAGTTATCAACAATGAATTTGAAAATGGAGAAAGCGTGGGGCTCAAAGGCCTAAAATACTTCCCACCTGGCGTTGTACAGCAAGAGTTCACTACCCTTGCTCTAGAAGACCTTCAGGTGATGATGATCACATGGGTTCAATGTCAGCATCTGTGTTTATGATCATGAGGTCAAATGAGGATTTCAAACATAGGTTTCTTGGGAGTGTGAAAGTGGAAAAATGATGAGTTGAGTAATCAATCGCGTGGGAGATTTGAGAACAAATCATGCAACATGCAGTCGAACCCGCCCTGAAGCAGACGGACGGACCGTATTCACGCTGCAGCTCAGTGATGACAACTGGGATGCTCACGGCAATGCAAAGTTTTCTGTGTCCAATTTCTGTCCCAAGAACAATGAAATTAGATACTCATGTCATGCTGCTTCCAGTAATATCACAATGCTCATCTATCTTCAACTGAAGATAATCATCTTTACCTAATTAGCAAGTGACACCTTACTAGAATCAACATTAAAGAATCCCCTGCTGGCAGAATTTTAGTTGAGCATGAGATAAATCTCCTAAACCAATAAACAAAGCGGTGCCTTAGCTGTACCATTTTGAACAGTATACCTTTGCGTGCTCTGAGCAGGAGCTGCAGACTGTCCTTCTCAGAAGTCCTTAGGAATCCCTGGGCGTTCTCTACCATCTTGCCTGCTCCTTCCTTGGGGCCATGAGTGACATCAGGGTGATGTCTACTAGCATCTCCCTCTCCCCCAAACAAGAGCCTGTCCCTGACTCTCTTCTGTCCTGTTGAGATTCTTGTTGAGGTGCTTTCTTGCCCGAAGGCCACTGTTAAAACTCATTATATTACACAGAATCTAGTAACATTGATCCCCTTAAGGGAAAACGTGCAGGTCTTGGTCCTATTCTTCCTAAGAAGCATCTTAAGCCCCATGAATATTTCCCATTTTTTCCCCCTGGGAGTTCTGTACCAAGCAGTGGTGTTGGGAACAGCAGTCTTCGTTAAGCCACAAAAGTGTTTTGTTACTTTCTTCACCCAGGACAATAGACACTTCCACTGAGTATGATCGATGAATGCTGGGTAGGACTCTGGATACTGGCTGAAGTTAGCGGTCGTGCAAACATTCTGTTCACCCCTTTTAAATGTACAGAAACTAGGAGAAGACAATCACACACTTCCAGGCCTTTTGTGACATAAAAGTATGTCTAATGTACAATTTAGCTTGATGCAATTTGAAGCCATTTTTAAAAAAAGAGCATAAAGTGCTTAAAGGCAACATTCATTTCTGTATTTTTGTTACAGTTTTATTGAAATAGATTTTACATTTCATACAATTCATTCAATCAAAGTGTATGATTCAATGGGTTTAGTATAGTCACAGAGTTGTGCAACCATTACCACAATCAATTTTAGAACATTTCAGCGACTCAGAAAGAAATCCCATACCCACTAGCTAGTATCCTCCAGTCTCCTCATGCCCCTCCTCCCTGGGCTAACCTACTCTTGCCCGTCTATATATTACATATGCTGGACAGTTCAGATAAATGGAATCAGATCATGTGTTTTTTGTGATTGGTCTCTTTCACTTAGCACATGGGTTTTAAGGATCTTCCTGTTATAGTGTATATCAGCACTCCATTCCTTCTTACGGGCAAATCAAACTCCATTGACTGGAGAGACCACATTGGGTTTATCCATCTATCAGCTGATGAACATTCGGGTTGTTTCCACCTTTTGGCTACTATGAATAATGTCACTATAAACATTCATGTGCAAATTTTTGTGTAGACATGTTTGATTTCTCTTGATTATGTATCAGGAAGCAGAATTACTGGGTCAAATGAAAAGTCTGTATTTATATTTTTGAGGAATTAACAGACCATTTTTCAAAGTGGCTGCTCCATTTTTACATTCCCCCCATCAGTGTAAGAGGACTCCATTTTTTCATGTCTTCACACATATGTTATTATTCGTAACAAGTATGAACATACTTGTTATTACTCAACCTTTTGATTACAGCTTTCCTACTTGGTGTGAAGTGGTATCTCATCATGCATTTGATTTGTGTTTTTCTAATGATTATTAATATCAAGTGTCTTTTTTTACAGAAATATCTATATTTTTTGCCAATTTTGAAATGGGTTGTCTGTTTATTATTAAGTCGTTATTGTTCTTTATATATTCTAGATATAAATTCTTTATCATAGATCTAATTTGAAAATATTTTCTTTTATTCTATGGGTTGTCTTTTGACTTTCTTTTTTAAAAAATATATTTTATTGATTATGCTATTACAGTTGTCCCATTTTCCCCCCTTTATTCCCCTTCACCTTGTCCCTCCTCCCACCATCATTCCCCCACCTTAGTTCATGTCCATGGGTCATACATATAAGTTCTTTTTTGGAGTTTGAAGTGGCTTCTTCATTTCCTGTATATGCTTAACTTTTCCCTGTCTATTTTGTAACTACTGTTTATGCTTCTTATTCCCTGTACTTGTTCCCCCATTTTGCCCCCTCCCCCTCCCTGCTGATAACCCTCCATGTGATTTCTATTTCTGTGAATCTGTCCCTGTTTTAGTTGTTTGCTTAGTTTGCTCTTTTTTTTTTTTTTTGGTTTGGTTGTTGATAGCTGTGAGTTTGTTGTCATTTTACTGTTCATAGTTTTGATCTTTTTCTTAGGAAAATCCCTTTAACATTCCACATAATAAGTGCTTGGTGATGATAAACTCCTTTAACTTGACCTTATCTGGGAAGCACTTTATCTGCCCTTCCATTCTAAAAGATAACTTTGCTGGATAGAGTTATCATGGATGTAGGTCCTTGCCTTTCATGACTTGGAATACTTCTTTCCAACCCCTTCTTGCCTGTAAGGTCTCTTTTGAGAAATCATCTAATAGTCTTATGGGAACTCCTTTGCGGGTAACAGTCTCCTTATCTCTTGCTGCTTCTAGGATTCTCTCCTTCATTTTAATCTTGGATAATGTAACTATGATGTGTTTTGGTGTGTTCCTCCTTGGGTCCAACTTCTTGGAGACTTTCTGAGCTTCTTGGATTTTCTGGAAATCTATTTCCTTTGCCAGAGTAAGGAAGTTCTCCTTCATTATGTTTTCAAATAACTTTTTCATTTCTTACTCCTCCTCTTCTCCTTCTGGCACCCCTATGGTTCGTATGTTGGAACATTTAAAGTTGTCCTTGAGGTTCCTAAGCCTCTCCTCATTTTTTTGAATTCTTGTTTCTTCATTCTGTTCTGGTTAAATATTGATTTCTGCCTTCTGCTCCAAACCGCTGATTTGAGTCCCAGTTTTCTTCCCTTCACTGTTGGTTCCCTTTATCTCACTTTTCAAAGTCTTCACTTTTCCCTCTATTATGTAACCATACTCAACTATTTCTGTGAGCATCCTGATCACCAGTGTTTTGAACTGTGCATCTGATAGGTTGGCTATCTCTTCATTGCTTAGTTGTATTTTTTCTGGAGCTTTGATCTGTTCTTTCATTTGGGTCATATTTCTTTGGGCACACCTGTTACATAGTAAGGGGCGGAGCCTTAGGTATTCGCCAGTGTGAGGCAACCCACTTTGCTGCAGTGTGGTGTTATATGTGGGGGAGGGGCCTGAGAGGGAACAATGCCACTTGCTCAGCTCTTGGATTTCAGTCACTTCCTCCGCTAACCACAAGCAAATTGGGCCCTTCTGGTGCTGATTCCTGGGTGGGTTGGTTTGTGTATGTTCTAGGACCCTGTAGGTCTCTCCAATGAACTCTTCTGGAGGCTGAGAATTTCTCTTGCTGCCTCAACCCCCACAGAATATTTCAGTCATAGGTTTTGAGATTTTATCTCCCTGCGCTGGAACCCTGGGCTGTGTGGTCTATCCCTAGTTGTCCCTCCCAGTTTATCTGCATGCAAACGTGGGACTGCCCGCTGCACCAGCCACCACCTCACCTGGTCCCCCAGCCGCTGCCTTGCCCATCCTGGTCCTCCAGTTGTCGCCTTGCCATGAGTCCTCTCCATCTCAGCTGCCTGTCTCCGCCCCGCCTACAGGTCAGGATGAATGTTTCTTCTTTAACTGCTTGGTTGTCCGACTCCCATACAGTTCAATTTTCAGGAATTTATGGTTATTTTTTTAAATTTGTTGTTGTTTTTCTTTTGGTTGTGTGAGGAGGCAAAGTGTATCTACCTACGCCACCATCTTGGCCCGAAGTTTGACTTTATTGATGGTGTTCTTTGAACACAACCCTGTCAAGCACAAAAATTTTAAATTGTGTTGAAGTTCAACTTATCAATTTTCCCCCTTTGGTTGCTGGTGTTGTATCTAAGAACCTACTGCTAAATTCGAGGTCATGAAGACTTACTCCCATGCTTTCTTGTAAGAGTGTTATAGCTCTTTGATCCATTTTGAGTTAATTTTTGTGTATGATTTGAGGTGAGAGTCCAACTTCATTCTTTTACCTCTGGCTAGCTAGTTGCCCAAGCACCGTTTGTTAAAGACTTACTTCTCCACGGAATGGTCTTGGTAGCCTTGTTGAAAATCAGTTGACCATAGATTCACGGGTTTAATTCTGTGTTCTCAGTTCTATTTCATTGATCAATTTGCCTGCTCTTCTGCCAGTAACATACTGTGCTGATTACAGTTGATTTCAAAATCAGGATGTGTGAGTCCTTCAAATTTGTTGTTCTCTTTTAACATTATTTTGGCTCTTTGGGCCCCTTGGATTTCCATGTCAATTTTAGTATCTGGCTTGTTAATATGTCCAAAGAAGCCTGCTGGGATTCTGATGGAGATTGTGTTAAATCTGTAGGTCATGTGGGGGAGCACTAGCAACTTAACAATATTAAGTCTTCCAGTCCACAAACACTGATGTTTTCCCATTTATTTAAATCTTCTTAAAATTCCTTCAGCAATGTTTTGTAGTTTCCAGAATATAGGCTCCCCTGCCGAGCACTCACCATGCCTGTGACACATCGGTGTTGCAGTTCCTCAGCCACGTGGTCTTTCCCCCGACACTGCCTACAGAACACAGACCATAACTTAATCCCAATTTTCCTCTTTATTGTGCACAGAGGACATGCTCAGTATGGGTTTGTCGAATAAGTCAGGAGCAAATAGATTCCTCACTCTGCCTTCTGTATCCCTGAGATGAGAGGAGCAGCAGGATCCTTTTCAGTTCATTAACAACCGGGTTGCACAAAGCAGATGCTGTCTCATCACACACAGGCTGCTTCTGGAGTCCTTCATTTTGACAGAAAAATGAGTTCTCATTTACATCCACAGCCTTTCCCTGAAAGGAGCCACCTCTTCCAGAGTCTCCAAGGAAGGAGGGGAGGTTGCCCTGAGTCCCTGGCGCTCACAACCCTGCAAGGATCTGCACGCACAGTCTGGTTGCTGAGTTGGGCTGGGTCAGCACAGGGAAGGCCAGACTCCGTGGCACGCAGACCCACAGATGTGCAATCAGCTCAAACCACAAAGCCTCTTAGGAAATCTGTGTGGGGTTCGCAGGGTCAGCCAGAGGCACAACCAGAGCTTTTGTCTTTGGTCTCTCACTAACTTCGGCCTTCCTCTGGCCAGTCCACCCGGATCTTTGGTTCCCTAGGCACTTGTCTGTGAGCACTGGACTTCAACCTCTGAGGTCCATTCTAACCCTACCTGAACTCTCCTCCCTGAGAAAGGCCCCCAGAGAGGAGGCGCCCTTTCTCCTTTTAAACATTCAAAACCAATTAAACAAATGGAACAGATTTTAATAAAGTATCGAGTGTTTTTGTAATAAAGGAAAAGGAACAAAGGTATTCCAGCCAGCCAAGAACGTGGTTCCTGGTTCTTCATTGCCAAGCAAGCAGTCATTGAGGTGAATGCTGTGGATTGTTGGGAACTAGATCTGAAAGAAGGCAGGGCGAAGCTCCGTGTGGCTGGTGAAAAAGCACCCAGTCTGGGTGCCGCCCTAGCCTGGAGTCTTCCTGTGAGACCTTAGGCAAGATAAGGAGAGTTAATTAAGTTAATTAACCTCCTGAGCCACCAGTTCCTCATTTTCAGAATAGGAAAATACCTACCTACCTCACCTGTCTTGTATTAGGATTATATGAACTAACTTACGGACAATTGCTGGCACATGGCAAACACTCAGTAAATATGAGTTTTCCTTCCTTTTCCATGAAGGAGGTATTGAGGATGACAAACTAGCACCTCAAATTTGGGCATAGGCAGAAACGAGGACAAATATTTATGGGGTCCCACCAAGTATAGGAGTCCAGGGTCTGGTGGGGAATACAGACGCACACAGAGGCTCATGGGACCATAGTAAGAGTAAGATCAGATGCTTGTGAGCTCACAGTGGGGCAGCTACTCTTGGGGGTACAGGGAAGGGAAGGTTCCTGGAAGCAGTTCCCTATAAACCAAAGTCAGAGGATTAATAGGAATGATCCAGGCAGAGTGTGTGGGGCAGTATTCTGGACAGACGAAATAAATAAATGTGAAGACCTGGGTGCAAGAAATCCTTGTGTGTTAATGGATCATGAGTAATAAAAATAGGAATAATAACAACATTGGTTATGGACCTACTGTGTCCTAAGCACTCTGTGAAATACTGTGTATATATATTTTGTTTCGTTAATCATCACAACTCTTTCAACAATCAATGTATTGTTAGTTCTCCAGATGAGAAAACTGAGACTCAGAGTGAACACAGAGCTGGCAGGTGCTGGGGGAGGTTTTGAACAAGACCCTTTGGGTACCAAAGTCAGCACTCCCTGGACAGAGCTGCCCTTAGTAACTAACTGTGACTGAGGAAGAGCTCTCTTAGATGCTGGGAGGCCGTTGCTCTAGGCAAGCCTGTTAAATTGACATCCATTCGGCCTTTCTCTCTCTGCCCTTTCCCCCTCTTGACTGCCTTGCACATGCCCCTTAGGTCAGTGCAAATCACTCCCATACTTAACTGAACAACAACTCTCAGAACACTACCTGTTCCAGGTGTGTGGGGAGGGGCCTGCCTCACCCTGTGAGCACTGCACAGCTCCAGGGGGGCTCCAGGCACACAGATGACCATTGGAGTGGTACCCTCCAGGGTCCTGCAAAGGCGGCCTTGTGAAATTCAGATGATATGATATGCTAGGGTTTATTGAGAAAGTGCCTCATTGGCTAGGTTTCGGAGCTCATCTTTTTTCAGAGTTTTGTAAAAATATCTCTCTTGCAACAGAGTTTGGTCCAATTCAAGGGATAGTCATGAGTAAAATGCTGAAGAGATAGATAATTGTCATTGCTTAAGTAAAAATAGTTTCAGTCTTCAAATAAGAAGTAGATTTGACAGAGAAAACAGTCGACCTTGCAGAGTTCCACCAATCCTGACATCTTTTACTGTCCACTTACCTGCCATTATCTGAAAAATAAACATTCATTACAAGCACATAAAAAGATATGCCACATCACTAGCCATCAGGGAAATTTAAATAAAAGTCACGATGAGATACTGCTTTGCACCCACCAAGATGGTTATAATCAAAAAGGCAAATAATAACAAGTGTTGGCAAGGAAGTGGAGAGGTTGGTGCCCTCATGCACCACTGGTGGGCTGGTGGGAATGTAAAATGGCTCAGCCGTTGCAGACGGTTGACAGACCTGTGATTTTTAAGCTGTGCAGGGGACACCCATGGGTGGGGACAGCGAGGTTGGGCTGAGCACGAGAAGTAGAGTTGCTGACCAGGTGGGCTCTGGTCTCCTACTTGGTTTGAATCAACGTACATTTTGGACTCACGTACGTGCTTTCTCTGAAAAAGAAAAGGGGGCCGGATTTCTCTGTTAAAATCCATTGCCCTTCGACCCATGGTTCTCAGATTTTAGGGACAGTGGACAAAATACTTTCCTTGACCATACCACCCCGAGGGCTGATGTACGCTTAGAAGAATGGCTACATTTCAAACAGAAAGTGATAACTCCCGATGCCAAGATCTTGTTGTTGTGCTGTTGACTCTTTGCTGAGGAATGCTGTTACAAGGTGTCTGTTTACAGCACTAATTGCCAGTGAGTAAGTGAGAAATACTGCTCTTGGCTAAAATATATTCCGTTGCTGGAAAACAACACAGCTAATGTGTTTATGGAGTTATCAGAAAACACCGTCACAATACTAATATTGTACAAGATGTCCTTGTCCTTAGAAATGCTCCCACCCTCACCCAAGACTGTCTTTAGAAGCGAAAGTTGTTTCTTAACATGATCTACGTTTGTTCTCCATTTGTCTTAACAAGGAATGACATAAATTTACCAGACAAAGGAGTTCCAGTTTTTGTTCCCTGTGTTTAATCTGCATGGACAGAAAGCTGTAAATATACGTAAGTGGTTGTCGGCAGCTGGCCTTGGAAGGGCCCCTTCGTTAAGGACCATGGTTCGCTGGTTTCTTGTGTGTTGTCCAAGGGCCGAGAGGCTGCTTGCCCATCATGGGTATGAGGCTTGGTGAACAAAAGCCCAGAAGCCTGTGTTGAAGGATGATGTGACCTTCGACCTCCACTAGCAAGGCTTGAAGGGAAAGAGGCAAAGTCAAGCTCCAGTAATGTTTAATGACAGATCTTGTTAGGGTTAAAAAAACAGCTCTGGCATCCAGCTGGGACTTCCTCTGGGGAGGGCCTTCAGCAACAGCCCCCCGGCCCCATGCACAGCTGTGCCAGGTGGCTACTGAGCTGCCTTCCTGAGCCCGCTCCTGCCGGGACCCCCGCCTGTGTCAGTCTGAGTCACGAGAAAGATTCGTTCATGTATTTTTTCCCTGTAGCCACCAGCATGTCTCAACCCTCCTGATGCCATGGCGAGGTTCTGACAGTGGCAAGGCATGGATCCTGGATTTCTTTGATAAACATTATCATGAAGAAATTAACACAGGCTTAGTGATCTGATAAAAGGGACCCCAGAGAGCTTTCTAGTCCCTTCCACCATGTGATGCTGCAGTGAGAAGACCACTATCTGCAACTCAGGAAGTCCGCTCTCACCCGAACCTAACCCCACTGGCACCGGGATCTTGGACATCCAGTCTCCAGATCTGTGAGAAATAAACTTCTGTTGTTTACAGGCCTCCCAGTCTGTGGTCTTTTTGTTATGGCAGCCTGAGCTGACTAAGACAACACCTTACGTAAATGTCAGGAGCTTTTAGCCAGGAGCGATTAGTGTTTAACTTACTGGCTAAATGGAGGTGAGATGAAGATCTAGGGCACCGAGATTTTCACATGAACCTCAGAGCGAGATGATCCAGCCACAAGCAGAAGGCCTTCTTTATCTCCATGTCTGAATCATCGCCACCTGGCACTGTACGTGTTTTTAGCATCCGAATAGATACCAATGATCCATTTTATTTGTGCCAAAAAAGAAAAAAAGAAAGAGACACTCGTGCCTTTGGCATCTCTAGATTTAGAAGCGTGGTTCTTCTCACTGATCTCCGCAGCCGTTTGGCACTTCCCCGAGGCGTGGACCGGAGCAGCCCAGGGCCTGGCGTCTGCTCCCCGAAGCATTCTTCTGCGTTGGCACGCGTGCATGCATTTCTTGGTCCTTTTCTACCTCTTTGTTTTCCCTCCATTTCTCTCCTTCCAACACCTATGGGTAAACATTCCCCATGACTCTAGCTGTCTCCCTCCTGTCCCTTTGTCATCATCTACGACTATTGTCGTGAACGACCCATATATGTTTATTAACAGTAACATTCTCTCAACTAACATAAACCCACACTTTCTGCTTGTTGAGTGTCTGTATTTCCATTGAAAAATCATAAATTGTAGTTTCTGACTGTATTATCTAGTCCCTAAGCTTGTTTTTTCAAGGATACTTTTAAAAAATTAGTATGTAACAGAAGTATAGAGAAATGTACCAAATAATAAGCATACAGTTCCAGGAATTTTCACAAAAGGAACACACCCTTATAACCAGCACAGATATTGAGAAATAGAACATTTCTCAGCACCTCAGTACACCTCTTCCTCTCATTGTCCACCTCATCCCAAGAATAACCACTATCCTGATTTTTAACACAATAGATTAGTTTTTCCTCTTTTTGAACTTCATGTAAATGGAATCATATTTATGTTTTTTGACTTTTTCCACTTAACATCATACTTATAATATTATTGCTAGTTGTTGCATGTAGAGGTAGTTTATTCATTCCTATTACTGTATAATACTTTATTACGTGAGTGTGCCATATTGTTAAAATCCATCCTATTATTGATGAACATTTGGGTGGTTTCCAGTCTCAAACTGTTATAAATAATGCTGCTCTGAACATTCTTGTAAGGTTTTTTTGGCATACATATGCATTTCTCTTGGGTTCCTGCCTAGGAATGGAGTTACTTGATTTCATGATGTGTGTGCGTTCAGATATTCTTTTATTCTTGGCTTGTATGCTTCTCATACTGGCCTTCTCATTTTTCCTGTCAATCAGGTTTGCCACTTTGGAGTCCCTTTCACTTCTTTCCTCTGAGCCACTTCAATTAGTCACCATATCAACTGATGCTACCTTAAAATGAATTCTTACACGCGTTTCGTTCTTACAGCCACCACCTCTGTTCAGGCTCCACTTCGCTCATCACAGAAGCTTCTCAGCAGCATTTCCTACCTCTCCTCGCTCTTTCGGTCATGTCCCCACCATAGCAACCCTGTTAAAACACAACACAGTCCCACTCCTTGGCTCGAAAACACCCACAGGTGCCCCAGTGTATTCAGGATGAGGCCCAAACTCCTTGCCTTCGAGGCCTTCCAGGACCCCTCACTCACTGCTTGTCACAGAGGGTTTCACACAACCTGGGCTCCACTGATACTGTGCCCTTTGCTCTTGTTCCCAACGCTCCTGCTTTCGTTCTTCATGCTGTGACGTCCAGAGTTTCTTTCCCCCCCTGCAGCTTTTCCTGGTGAGATGCCACCATCCTTCTAGGTCCAATTAAGCACGATTTTCCCTATGAGGTTTTCCATGGTCCCCTCTCAGGGCACCTCTTCCTAATGTTATCCTGTGTTACTAATGAACTTATCTGTGCATATGTTTGTTTCCAGTTCTAGATTGTAAGGTTCTGGAGGATAGGGACTCTTGTCTTACGCCTCTTTGTATCTATCCACAGGGCCTTACACACAGTTGGGTCTCAACATTCATTCATTCGTTTATTATTAATAAGAAATTAGTAAGTAAGTAACAACAATAACTACAAATTATTAAGTGCTGCAGTAAGTACTGAACATGCCTTATCTCAGATGTCATGGAGTTGTAAGGATTAAATGAGACATTGCAAGTAAAGACCTTGATGCAGGCTGGTACTCAGTAAGTAGTAGCAATTATTATTATTGTTGTTGTTATTATTATTATTCTAAGTTAACAGGTGAGAAAACTGAAGCAGGAAGAGATAAAGTCCCTTGGTCAGCATTTCATAGCCAGATGGAGCTGGAACTTGAGCCCAGGAGTCTGCCTGTTTTGCCTAATTTCTTTCACTTAGTGTAATGACTTTGAGATTCAGCCATGTCATTGTGTGTATTGAAAGTTCCTCTCTTCAACTGATAAACAGTATTCCACTGTATGAATATATTACAATTTATGGATCCGTTCACCTGTTGATGGACATTTGGATGGCTTCTAATTTTTGGCTAGCACAGAAAAGCTCCTGAGAACATTCATACACAATCTTTGTGTGGACAAATACTTTATTCTTTTGGTTAAATGTCTAGGAATGAAATGGCTGGATTGTATGGTTGGTGCTTATTCAACTTTTAAGAAACTCCCAAATTGTTTTGGTAGTGTTGTACCATTTTATACTCCTATCATCAATGCATAAAAGTTCCAGTTTCTCCACATAATTGTGAACACTTGGCATGTTCAGTCTTTTTAATTTTAGCCAGTCTAATGAGTGCGTAGTAGTGTCTCAGGTGGTTTTAGGTGGCATTGTTATACCTGTGTCACAATGATGACTAATGATGTTGAACATTTTCATGTGTATTTGTTGGCCATTCGCAGCACTTCTTTGTTGAAGAGTTTGCTCATATCCTTTTGAATTCTAAGAGTTCTCTAAATATTTCGGATGCAAGTCCTTTATAAGGTAAATGTGTTCTAAACATTTTCTACCAGTATCTTAT
The DNA here is from genome assembly GCA_039655065.1 of Glossophaga mutica. Taxonomy (NCBI): domain Eukaryota; kingdom Metazoa; phylum Chordata; class Mammalia; order Chiroptera; family Phyllostomidae; genus Glossophaga; species Glossophaga mutica. The sequence goes on from CM077308.1 coordinate 147,020,891, forward strand.
TTTTTATCATTTTTGTTTTCTTACTGGTGTTTTTCAAAGAGCAACAGTTTTAAATGTTGACAAAGTTTAATATCAATTTTTTTCTTTTATGGATAATGCTTTTGGTATATATCTAAGAAATCTTTGCCTGCCCTAAGGTCTCAAATATTTTTCCTGTATTTTTTTTCTAGAAGTTTCATAGTGTCAGGTTTTATATTATGCAATAGGATACATTTTCAGTTGATTTTTGTGTGTGATAGTAAGGATTGATGTTTTTTTTTAAATATAGATACTTAGTTGATTGAATATTTACTGAAAAAGCTTTCCCTTCCCCATTGAATTGCACTGTCATCTTTGTCAAAAATCAGTTGGCCTATTTCCTAACTCTATTTTGTTCCATTGATCTATATGTCTATTCCTAAGCAATACTAAAATGTCTGAATTATTATAGCTTTATAGTAAGTATTGCAATGAAGTAGAATGAGTCCACCAACTATGTTCTTTTCAAAAACTGTCTTGACTATTCTAGATTCTTTGAATTTCCACATAAATCTTAGAATTAGCTCATTCATTTCTACAAAAATACTTGTGGGAATTTTGGTTGAGTTTGTGTTGGATCTTGGGAAGAATTTGGGCCACATTGCCATTTTTAACACTATAGAGTTTTCTAATTTCTAAACATGTCATATTTCTCCATTTATATAGATCAGAGAACCTGGGGTAGAAGGCAAAATATTTTGATATTAATGTTTAACCATTGTGAGTCTTACAATTTTTACTTAGCTGTTAGTGTAAAAGGTCGGAAAAATTTTCCTCCTCTTCCTTTTTTTTTCTTCTTGCAAATTTATCACAGACTCAGATTTTAAATAATATTCTAACTTTGTCTTCTATTGTTCAAAAATTTTATTAGTTTCTAAATATCTACTCTTTTTAGAACTGTGTTGACAAACAAAGCATGATAACACATTGTCCAACATACAAACAGAGCTGTAACTGGCATAGTGATGAATATCCATATTGGGGTCTTTATAATACCATTCTCATGGGATTGCCAGGAGACCCAAATGAGCTAAAGGATGGAAAAGTCACTTTAAAACTTCAGGGTGCCACCATTAATGTTTTTATTTAAAAGAGGTGCCCGAATAACATTTTTATTGTATTTAATTGATGCAAGTTATTCTTTAAGGTAAAAGGAAGTGAAAATGCAACAAACGAACTATAGCAGAGACAACTAGGTGATCATCAATAATTCATGCTTCCTTTCCATGATGCAGAGTACTGTTGGGAGGTGGCTACTCAGCTAGAAATGACATTTCCTGGTCACTATGCATCCAGATGGGGCTGTGTGACTAGCTTGGTTAGTAGAAAGTGAGCTGGGATAACTGTCACTTCCAAGCCAAGGTGGTTGAGTATCCCATGTACCTTCCCTATACTGTAGCACCCTTTATGGTGACTTTGGGAGCCCCATGTTGAAGAGGTGGCATCACAAGAATGGAAGGCGATTGGATCTTCAAGTCACCACTTGGGGAAGAGGAGAGTTACTCCACCAGGGACATTCACCTTGTGCTTCTTGACAAATAAAATTTTAATATGTTAAACCACTGAGATTTTAAAAGTGTTTTTTTATAGCAGGTAGCCTATTCCCATAAATAATCTTTAAAAAAAAAAATAAGAGGGACTTACAACAAAAGAAACAGTTATAGGATGGGTTTGTTTACCTTGTAAAAAAAGAGAGAAATGGACTAAAGTTAAATGCTTGGTCTACAACCTTAAAGTGATCCAAATTCAGTGAGCTATACAAACTTTCTTGAAGAATGAAAAAAATTATAAGCTTTGGTATCTAACAGATTTTGGCTTGGATTCTGGCTTTTCAAAATTCTTTCTGTGTCCCAGTCTCTTTGTACATTTACCGGTGACTTTAATTTTAGTTTTATTAAAGTTCCTCCAAACATATAATTAGCTCTATTCTTAGCCCATCAACTGAGATGGTCCTGAGTCCATACTGATACCTTCTTGTTGGACATCTCCACCTTTTCATACACAAGTACCTCAAACCTAAATGACTAATTCTAAACTTATTGCTTTACCCATCTGTGCCTTTGTTTTGACTTTCATATTTCCATTAACTGTGCTGGAACATTGCTACAATTACAACTACATCATCAATTGAATAACCTTTCTTTCAAATATTTCAATGAAAGGATAAACATATATGTTGATGGCAATTTGAACCTATGTTTTTGCTCTTTATGATATATGCAGACCATTAAATTAACAGATTTAATAGTGGTTAAATTCTTACTTGCAAATAAATAGCTCTTACTTGTATTATCTTTAGTTAGGAGATACATAGTAGACAGAATTCCCTTGGCGTGTGTGGATTCACCATTTGTGACTTTGATTTTTCACATGAGATTCTGAAGACATTCCACATAGAGCAATTTTCCAAGAATATGAGCCTTGTGTTATATAAAGTTGTTGGTGAACCCAGCTGACTACCTAGAATTTACCTCTTAATCTACCTTATAGTTTTCTACTCATTAGTGTACATTTCAGTATCTCTAAAGAAGTAATGAAAAGTCTATTTCTTGATGAAAAAGCCCTAGAAAAAAAATCAGTATCTAGTGTTGATGATGGAAGTAAAATGAGAGAAATGAGGTCTAAGAAAGTTGTGGTTCTTATTTAGAAAATAAGAACTCAATATAAATTAAAGTATGGAATATTAATTTTGTGATAATTCCAAACTAGGTGACCATGTTTCCCATGCATTCTATAGAAAAACAAGAAAAGTTGATTCATTAAACTGGTTCATAAGGTGATTAACTTAGACTTTCTTTTATGAGATAAAATATTGATAAATTTGTAAATCAATTTGGTTCTATTATAGAGAACATATATAAACCTTGGCCACATCCAAACTCACAGGAAGACACTTTTTAAAAACAGGTTTATCAAGTTCATTTCCCAAAAGAGGTGGGCATCTCCCTAAAATGAACTCCAGAACTAGTCAAATTAGATTTTCTCTACCCTGTTCCTCTTGAATCCGCTGTGCCTGGGGCATTGGTGAATGATTGTTGACCACTCCACCAGTACACACTGAAATAGGAAGACTGCAATTTTCTAGATGTTTTAGGTCAAAACTCTTGTTCTGGAGGTCAAAAGAGAGTAAATTATTTAAAATAAAATTTGTTTTTTTAAAAAAATCTACCAAGATCAACCTCTCTTGAATAATCTCTTAATTCATCTCTTCAACTTTGGCTTTATAGGCACAATACACAAGCAACTGTAAGTACAAGAAAAAATTTTAGTTGATGACAGTGTTTTTTTGTTTGTTTTTTAAAATATTTTATTTATTTATTTATTTATTTATTTATTTATCTTTAGAGGCGAAGGGAAGGAGAGAGGGAGAGAAACATCAATGTGCGGTTGCCTCTTGTATGTCCCCTGCCGGGAACTGGCCTGGCAACCCAGGCATGTGCCCTGACTGGGAATCGAACCGCGATCCTTTGGTTTGCAGTGTTTTTTTTTGTCTCCTTTGTAGAATCCTGGTTGACTAGATCAACAATCATATTTCTCGCATTTTTAATCAGTCTTATATACCTTGAATATTTTAAACGGCGGTATGGCACCCAGTCTCCAAGATGGCTCGCCAAGATTCTCGTCCCTTGGTATTCACGCCCACGGCTAGTCCCCTCCCGCATCGAACAAGCTGACCTGTGTAACCACTAGAATATTGTGTATATGATGACGCATGACTGAGGGTAGGTCAAAAAAGAAGTTGTGGCTTCGTCTTTCTTTCTCTTGGATTAGCACTCTGGGGGAAGCTAGCTGCCGATCTCATAAAGCCACTAAAGCAGCTCTATAGAAAGGCTGATGTGTCAAGGAGCTGAGGCCCCCTGAACACAGCTAGCACTAACTTGCCAGACAGATAGATGAGTGAGGCACGATGGAAGTAAACCTGCTAGTCCCAGACAAGCCTTCACACAGTATCGCAACTCTGGTCAACATCTTGACTGTATTATGAGGTTACCCAGAGAAACTCTGTGAGATAATGAAAGCTCATTGTTTAAGCCCCTAATGTCTTGTGATAAATCTCTGGGTAACGAGTGCAACTAGTTAGAAAAGCTCACAATTTTTTTTTTTCTAAACCTCATTACAAAAACCCTTGGAAAGCCTTATTTAACACAGTGATACTCTCTTTTTATGAGGAAATCTGATTGTTTCTTTCAAGACATGAGTGGTTCTCATTATGTTAAGTGAGCTGGTAAACGGGCACTCCTGGCTTTGCTGGAGACGGAGGTAAGACAAGCAGCGGGAAGAGCATTCTTGTCCTCATCTGCGGGCTGAGATGGGGCAGGGCATTCCTAATGGTGACCTCTTTGCAGAGTCCCAGGCACTAAATGAAAGTCATGAGAGCTCTAGGGTTCCTTCTGTGAGCATCTCTGTCTTAGAAAACGTCAGACAGAGCAAACAGAAATTTGGTTTCATTTCTCCATTGTTTCAAGGATGTATTTCGATGTGGCAAAAACCCTTCCTTTGTGCTACCTATCAGCATTGAGTGATTGAAGTGTAAACTCTTGTGAAACTTTCATTTAATTACACATGAAGCTCCATAGAATTTCACCCACAGAGCAGTAGGGTTGTTTTGTCAAGTGTTCAAGACCTAAATTCGCCGCTGGCTCGCCCCCAGCGCAGTCATGCGATTAGTCACGCAAGTTGTCACAAACCCCCTTTGCCATAAAGGAGTCATAGCTGACGGCCACACTGGGGCCCGTTTCTCAAAACATGTCTCTGAAAACAAAACTAGCATGCACGTCGGTTTGGATGTATTTTTCATGTTTGTTTTGCCCAAAGCATGGGCCATGTCAGAGAAGATGGAGACACCTTCACGGCCTGTTAGTCACATCTTACCAAAGCTCCTCAATGGGCTGTCAGACAAGAAAGGAGCCTCATGTAGCCACCTTAATCAGCATCCCCCATCTGTGAGGTCATCGGGATGTTTCAGTGTTCAGCTCTCATTAGTTGAGCGCATTCCACGGGCAAGTCCTTACCGTTTGTAACTTTTGCTGCCACATCCTGAGAAAGCCTTTCTGCAGAATGACATTTTCCCCATGGGTCAACCGCAGTAATGAGTTGAGGTGCCCTTTGAGCTCACTGGTGGTATATGTTGATATTAACCTTTCGTGTTGTGAGATGTCGCTTTTACCCTTGGCTTCTGCCATGGAAGTCTCATTATTTCTAATAGGCTGTGGCAATTAGAGTCTTGGGGCTGTCGATCGCAGCCATTTGGAACGGGGAAGGGGAACTCAGGGAGAACAGTTGCTTTTTCTTTACATGAACAATGTGATGCATAGCTCAGCCTGAATCTACGAACAGAGAGGCCATGGTGGACCTCTGGCCACTGATGGGAAACTCCCTGGTGAGTCCTCTCATGTGTCCTTTCCTCGCAGTAGCCACGGGCTATTCTCAAACCCCTTTTGTGCAGAACTGGACATGCTCATCAGATATTTCAGTGGGTTGGATTTGGCCTAACAAGAAATTCATTACTAAACAGAATTATCTGGGAAAGAACTGAATGTGTTCAGAGAGGCTTTTTTTTTCCTTACAAAGATAGCTGGCTGGAAAAGGTAAACAACGACACTGACAACCATCTTGAGTGGTTCCTGGGCTCTCTGAGGAGGCAGCATTGAGCCCAAGGGACCCAGGAAAGGCCCTCAGACTTGCGATTGGGAAGTCTGACTCCTGATGCCTTTGTGGTTGTTAAAGTCGATGGGCTTGCCATGAGCTACTCATTCAAGGGTAGAACAGTGCATTGGTTGGATCCTAACAGCCTGGGGATGAAGAGGGTGAAGGGGAGGAGGTTCACACTAGAGCAAGTACACAGGAAACCACCAATACCTAAAAGCGCAATACAGGTCAGCCTTCACATTCTTTCCAGTTTTTTTGATCTGAAGCACTGCCTATATTGGAAAGAAAACCAAACAAAATCAAGTATGCTTTCTGCTTCAGATGAGATGAGAGTGAAGGCTAAGGGACAGCTCGGAAGAAAGACTTCAGCTTATTCGTATGCAGTGAAGCTTGAATGTTCCATATCAGGACAAGATTTTTCTAAACAAATGCAAGAAAAAGCCCCTATATTAATCTGTTTATGAAAATAATGCTTGGGAAAGCCCCTCTAATAAATGCCTTGTAAATTAAGGATGTGCAGTGTCAGAGACCCTAATTGCTGCTGCTGAAATAATCAGTCTTGGCGATGTAGTGGTATGGTTTGTTCCTGAGAGTCCATGGGTGATTTATTCCTTGCTCTGCAAAGTGACAGATTTGAAAATGTAAGTTCACTTCAGTTGGATTGATCCATGGTACGAATACATGGTGGTTGTGAGCTAGAGTTCAAAATGTATAACCAATGTTCTGTAAGAGTTAATTTTTCCTTGAGTAAGTAAGAAGTCTCTAGAAAAATGCCCTAAAAGCCAGCTTGCCTTCCTTCCTCCTTTTCCCCCTTCCTTCCTCCCTTTCCCCCTTCCTTCCTCCCTTCCTCCCTCTCTCCCTCCCTTTTTCCTTTCTTCCCTCCCCTCTTCCTTCCTCTGGTTAGTGCTCTTAGTCCCAGGGAGAATTCGTCTTTCCTTGGGGTCATCCTTCCCTACTTTTTCAAGTTGTTGAGACCTTAGGCCCCATGTGAGAATGTGGGCTGCTCTGTGGCTTTTGGTCTAGGCTGTTCAAGCCTTCAGAGTAACAGAAGTCCCGTTTATATGGCCAGTTCAGATCAGCAGGTCAAGGGCGAGGGCCTTAGGTCCATTTGGAAATGAGGAGTTTACATCATTCTGGAGTCTCCTGTGTTCATAATTTCCTCATGGAAACAGTTGGTGGCTTGACAAAGTGGGGGTTGAGAGTTCTCAGCTATCTTTTTACATTTTGAAAATGCAACCAAAATCTTTGTAATGTATAGCACATCCACATAGGAAATGTCATCTTGGTCAGGACATTATCATGAAAAGGGAAACTTGTTACTTGGTTTGCTCACTTTGAAGACCAGAATCTTACCACAGTAGGTCTGTCTGGTCCAGATTATCTGTCTGTCTGTCTATCTACCTACCTACCTACCTACCTACCTATCCATTCATTCATCTTTTCATCACAATACCTAAAGGGGACTTTAGAAGATAGTAAAAATGATTTTAAATAAATGAACACTCTGAACAATTGAGAGATGAGAAAACTGAGGTTCAAAGAAGGCAGGTGACTTTCCCAGGGTAACACATGTACAATAGTACCCAGTGGAAGCTGCACCCAATCCTAAACTTTGAGTCTTTAAATCCAGCATTTGTTTTCTACTGTGTTGTCAGTCCTGAAATAGCTGCTCAACTTTTCCCCTCTGACATCCTCAATTAGGATACCGCAAGTGACCTTTATTAAGAAAAGTCTTCTAAGGTCAAGAACAGAGAACATGTGGGAGAGGGTGAATTATGGAGCTGGATCTGGAAAGAATTCAGTAGCCTGACCGTGCTGTTCATATTATTGTCAGCTATAATTCAACAAGAGCTCTTACAGAGACAACTTCCTTAATTTATGAGAGAGGAAATTTACAGTTTTTTTCCAAGTACTATCTCCATAAATGGTTAGATTATATGAGACCCTTTGCTTTGGTATGTTTATAGTTAGCTTGTGCCAACATACAAGGTTGAAGTACTTCTTTCGGAAAATAAAATTAAGTATGTTACGGTAAATTACTGTGTGGAAGTAAACCCAGTAGTGAATGAGTACTTCCTGACCACGAGGGGACTGTGTAGGGCAGCAAAGAGGGTACTGACCATCTGACCTGAGAAGGAAGAACTGGCAGGGAGAATGCACACACCTTACAGGAGGTCACCATTTTCTCCATAGTTGTCCCACACTGGGTTACAAGCCACAGTTAACGTCTGTCCCTAAGTGACCATAGATAGTTTTCAGTTTCATTGTAAACTACTCTGACAATTGAGAGAATTTCACAGTTTTACAACCTAATCAGTGGTTTGGCTTTCAATCATCATTATTTTTTTATAGGCACTTGACAGAGTAAACACATGGTTACAAAGGGCTTTAAGTTTATTTGTTTTACATAGTGATAAAAACAAAACAAAACCCCAAAACCCAATCCACAATGTTGATTTTTTTTCTTGGAGCTGCAGCTTTCACAAGGCCAGCCCAAAAACCTGTTTGTTTATGGTAAAGAAGGCACTTGTAGCCCACTGTTTTCCTACTGAAACTGTATTATTGTTTTAGTCAGTGATGTCCTTTCCCTTCCTCATGTTAAAATTGCTATGCAGCACATATCATTTAGCATTTATTATAAAGAAATAGGACTTCCAGCCAAGAAGGAGGCATAGGTGAACACACTGTGCCTCCTTGCACAACCAAAATTAAGGACAACAAAGATTTAGAAACAAGAAAACAACCAGACTGATAGAAAATTGAACTGTACGGAAGTCCGACAACCATTCATCCAGTCCTGTAAGAGGGGCAGAGTTGTGGCAGGAAAAAGTGGAGGTTGGTGGACCTGGGTGGGCAGGCAGCAGCAGCTGGCAGACCCCAGGTGCACAGGTGGCAGCTAGCGGACCCCGGGCACCGGCTGGCAACAGACAGACCCAGTGAGGCTGCGCAGGGTGGCTGGCTGACCAGGCGGTCCCACATTCGCATGCAGATAATGTAGGTGAAAACCGGGAGTAAGACAGACCTTGCAACCCAGGGCCCCAGTGTCAGGAAATAAAACCTAAAAACACTGATTGAAAACACTTGTGGGGGTTGAGGTGCTAGGAAAGACTCCCAGCCTCACAGGAGAGTTCGTTGGAGAGATCCACAGGATCCTAGAATGCACACAAGCCCACCCACATGGACATCAGCACCAGAAGGGCCCAATTTGCTTGGGGGAAGTGGTGGAAGGGACCGAAATCCGAAAGAGAGCAGAGCAAATGCCATTGTTCCCTCTTGGACCCCGCCCCCACATACAGCGTCACTACCCAGCAAATGGGCTGTCCTGCCCTGGGGAACACCTAACACTCTTTACTACAGCCACGACCAGACCCCCCACCCCCAAAAAAACCCCAAAATGGCTCAAACAGGAGAACAGATCAAAGCCGCAAAGCCAATTCATCTAAGTGACCAAGAGATAGCCAACCTATCAGATGCACAGTTCAAAACACTTCAAAGCACTGGTGAACAGGATGCTCACAGAATTGGTTGAATTTGGTCGCAAATTAGATGAACAAATGAAAGCTACAGTAAGTGAAATGAAGGAAAACACACAGGGAACCAATAGTGATGGGAGGAAAACTGGGGCTCAAATTAGTGGGATGGACCAGAAGGAAGAAAGAAACATCCAATCAGAAAAGAATGAAGGAACAAGAATTCAAAAAAATGAGGAGAGGCTTAGGAACATCCAGGACATCTTTAAACGTCCCAACATCTGAATTATAGGGGTACCAGAAGGGGAAGAGGAAGAGCAACAAGTGGAAAACTTATTTGAACAAATAATAAAGGAGAACCTCCCCAATCTGGCAAAGGAAATAGACTTCCAGGAAGTCCAGGAAGCTCAGAGAGTCCCAAAGAAGTTGGACCCAAGGAGGAACACACCAAGGCACATCATAATTACATTAGCCAAGATTCAAATGAAGGAGAGAACTCTAGAAGCAGCAAGGGATAAGAAGACAGTCACCTACAAAGGCGTTCCCATCAGACTGTCAGCTGATTTCTCAAAAGAGACCTTTCAGTCAAGAAGGGGCTGGAAAGAAGTATTCCAAGTCGTGAAAGTCAAGGACCTACATCCAAGATTGCTCTATCCAGTGAAGCTGTCCTTTAGAATGGAAGGGAAGATAAAGTGCTTCTCAGACAAGGTCAAGTTCAAGGAGTTCATCATCACCAAAGCCTTATTATATGAAGTGTTAAAGGGACTTATCTAAGAAAAAGAAGATTAAAAACATGATAGTAAAAAGACAGCTAATTCACAGATATTAACAACCACACCTAAAACAAAAGCAAACGAAGCAAACACTAGAACAGGAAAAGAACCACAGAAATGGAGATCATATGGAGGGTTAGCAACAGAGGGGTGGGAGGAGGAGAGAAGGGAAAAGGTACAAAGAATAAGTAGCATAGACAGTAGGTAAAAAATAGACAGGGGGAGGGCAAGAATAGTGTGGGAAATGTAGAAGCTAAAGAACTTATGACATGTGGACATGAACCAAAGCGGGGGAATGTGGGTGGGAGGGGGTATGCAGGGTGGAGGGGAATGATGGGGGAGAAATGGGACAACTGTAATAGTATAATCAATAAAATGTATTAAAAAACAAACAAAATAAAACAAAAAAGAAGTAAAGTCACTTGTCTGGGAGAATTATGAAACCCTTTGAAATCACTGACTACAATCTGGAGGTTACAAAACCAGATTTGAGAATCTTCTCGATAAAATGTAGAAGATTGGGCTTAATGACCTTCAGTTTTTCACACTCAGCCTCTTTTTTTTTTTTTTCTTCAAAAAATGTTTTGATTTTAGACAGAGAGGAAGGAAGAGAGAGAGAGAAACATTGATTAGTTGCCTCCCATATGCACCCCGACTGGGGATTGAACCAGTAACCCAGGTATATGCTCTGATCAGGAATCAAACCCCTGACCTTTTCATGTATGGGATGACTCTCCAAGCAGCCGAGCCACACTGGCCGGGGTGACACTCAGCCTCTTTATAAAGAAAGCTTTTGGACAAATTTCAGTCTTACCCCTATTGTCTCCCCAGTACATATTTTTTAATTTATTTTTTTCATCCTGACGAGAGGACATTTTTCCCCCATTGCTTTTAGAGAGAGAAGAAGGGAGAGAGAGAGAAACAGATGTAGAGGCGAGCATTGATTGGTTGCCCCTGCACGTGCCTGAACTGGGGATTGTATGTGCCTGCACCTGGACAAGGAATAGACCCACAACGTTTTAATTATGGGATTATGTTCCAACCAACTGAGCCACATCAACCAGGCCTCCAAAATACTTTTTGGAGAAGAGAATTCCTTTTCCATAATAAAAAGTACTACTGTCTCAGCTCCAAGCTGCAAGAAAATGGCGAGCTAGTTTTTTAAAGGAAAATATTATTTTTGTGTGAAAGGTCAGTATTAACATAACAAGTTTAAAGTCATGGAAATTTCTGCTAAAAAGCATGTCCTGAGGTTTGATGAATTTGTAATAGACTTGCCTGTAGAAGAGAGCCCGGGGCAGCCTGCAGAAGCTGTTCATGCAGCTCACTGAAATCTCAATGACCTTGCTCCACTCTGGGAACCACTGGAGCAACACCAAGAAGACCATATGAAAAGCAACAAACTCATGGTAACATGAAGTTAGTTATTCTATTCAACATGTTAAAATGAATAAGGACCATTTTTTTTGCACTTTAGTTTCCTGTTCCATCTACAAATAGAACAGTCATCCTGCATAGTCTAGTGAATTTGTCTTTTGTGAAACATGTACAGAAAAATGCCTTGTGGTCTCAAGTGCATCCTCCCACTTCGTGCCCTGTCCCCTCAGGCCTATAGGATGGGTAAAGGGAAGGCACGAATGTTCATCCAGCCAACACAGTGAGATGTACTCTCTTTTAGGGTTGGAGAAAAATCACTCCGCTTTCCAAGAGTTCAAGAAGTCCTGATGTGAGAAAAGAGAGAAAGCTGGGAAGCTCCAGCGTGGTGGCAGCCTGGGCTGTGACTTCTTCCCTAGCCACTGTTCTCCTGAAGGGCAGGGCAGGGCAGGCCTTGGCAGGGCTAGACAGTGCTCCTTTGGCTCCTTGCCTTGCTGGGCAGAACATCTGACCATGTGGCCATCTGCCCTTTGGACATGATTTAAGGGGAGACTCCCCGAGGGTAAAAACTCCAATTAAAAACTGCCTTCCTGGCTGATGGCAAGCTCCAAATGGCCCCAGCACAGCAGAGTGGTGGGTGTTGGGTTCTCACATTTCTGAGCAGCCTGACACAGGCCAGTTCCTTGCTAGGCACTAGGGATATTCAAATGACCCAAGGAGGCAGGGAGCCATTACTCAAGGCTGTGTGTTTCTAGCAGGAAGCACATGTGGTCACTAAACCTTCATTTTTGTCCTGGAGGAGAAGAGCCCCTGGAAAAGACAGGATGTAAACCCACCTTCAATGTTCCATGCTAAACGCAAGGATGTGAGCGAGCGCTGGGCATCACAGGGACTGGGGGGAGTGGCCTCTTCCTTCTTTACCTGTGAGGAGATCCTTCACAGTGAGGGTCTAAGCCCTGTAAGGAAAGTTGCAACAGGAGACTAGACTGATACTGATCATCTTTCATCCTGTAAGGGCTTTCAGTTATTTGATTCATGGAGAATTTCATGAAGAAATATTTACACAGAAGGTTCACATCCATTTGTGTTTCATCCATTTGCATGGCGACACTCAGTTTGACACTGGGTAATTTTTTTGTTCCCTGAGTTTCAAGTTTTAAAATTTCAAACTGAAAAATAAGCCTTGTATTGACATGGCTGGTAATGGAATCCAAAGGAGCTGTGGCCACGCAAAGGCAAGAGGAGAGAGGGTGTTTGGGGGTGAAGAAGGTGGCTTCTAAGGGGTGGGCCAAGTAATGCAGGACACTAAAAGGTCTGCGTCGGGAGACCTCAGGTCTTCCGTCTGAGTCAGGACTTCATGGCTCTGTCTGAGTTGTAGGGAGAGCTGTGCATGAGGAAAAGTGGAAGCCAAGTTTGGGGACAGGAGGAAGTTTGCCAGAAGTGGATGGTCAGCGTAGACCACCGCGAAGCTAAGACTGGTGAGAGAGATGAGAATCATGTCATGGAGGGTTTTAAGGAAGATGGAAGGATGTGGGATTTTATTCTGTAGGCACAATGAAGCCATCAAATGCTTTTGAAAAGGCAAGAGATAGATCCAAGGAAACTTTTAATAAGCTTAACTTAATAGAGGAGCTTAACATGCACTCGTCTGGGAAGAAACTACGAGGGAGATGAGCTAGAAGCCTACAACAATTGTCTGGGCATAGTAAGGAGGAACTAAAGTGATGGTGAGAGGAATGTAAAGCAACACAGTTAGGAAGCATCATCAAAGTAAGACCATTCAGCAGGTATTTGCTGAGCATCTGCCATGTGCTAAGCATGATATTAGGAACTAGGGGATACAAATCTGGAGCTCTTTCCTCTCCTTTGCCCTGTGGTGGCAGTGCAGAGGGACCCAGATGCACAAAGAGAACAGCAAGATGGGAGCCCTAGGAAGAGGGTGCCTTGGCTCTGGTTAGCTCCTGCCAGGTGTTGAGTAACTTTGCAGGACCAGAGGAAACAGGCTGGGAAGACGAGGACAGGGAGGAAGACGAGGACAGGGTATGCAGATTTCAGAGACTGGGGAGGCCAGGCCAGCGAGGACAGGGATAATCCTATGGAACCCCTCAGCTGCTGCTCTGGGGCGCCATCAGGCCATTTCAAGATGGGGAGGCACTGAGTGTATGGTGGCTTAGAGTTGCTGTTGTCACCAGTTACTAGAAAATCTTTAAAGCAAATACGCACATGTTCGCACAGCCATGGGCACACGTTTATTCCTAAAATGAACTGCACTCCTTTCCTGCAGAGGCATAATGCCCACAAAAGGATTTCTGTCCTTGGTTCACGTGGAGAGTAACAGATTGGGATTCCCCTCCTGCAAGCGCTGCGTGTCCACCTTGGAATGCAAAGCAGTAGATCAGGCTGAACTCATGCTGGCGTTTTCTTTTCTGAACATTTGACACCATTCAGGCTTTACTTATGGGGAATCGTGTGGCTGTCACGCGCTTCGCGAGGCTTCGAGACAGTGTGACGGTGTTCCTCGAGATCGTTTCTTCTCTCTGTTAATTCACAAGCAACACGTGCCACCCTGGGAAATGACATGAGAAAGACTTCAGAAACCACTGGTGCCCAAAGAATGGTGGAAGTCAGGAGCCAAGCCAAACTCAGAAGGATGGCCGTGGTGTCAGGTACCAGATGAGAATAAAACCAACCTCCCAGGCCCTGCATACTGCCTCCAAGGCCATGGAATAGGGGCTCTGGCTCCCCCAAACAGAAACCCTTTGCCAAGTAAGAACCGCCCATGCCAGAGGCTTCACAGTGCTCTTTCCAACCACAAAACAAGAGGCTATAAGGTCACTGTCAGAAGTTGGAGCCTAAGGCCAGAGCAAGCCCTACTTCTGTGACACTGGGCTTGGGCACTGTCGGTGCTGTAAGGCCTGGAGAGCTCCACTTGGCTAAATCTTGTTACCTCCTGTCGCTGCAGCTATGTCCAAGCACCACAGGCCCCCTGGAGAAATTAACAGTGGTTGGAGAGGAACCTCGTTCTTCAGGGAAGCTGGGGGCATTCTGGGAACAAAAGATGAAGAAATAGGGGAGAGTCTGTAGTAAGAGACAGAGAATTGGTTTGGGTTCTGGTGTCTGGGGCAATACTTGGCCCCAGATGTGAACTCTGTGGAGCTAGCACCTGCACTGGCAGGAGAATGAACTCTCTCCCAAGCTGACAGCTTCAGCAGTTTGTGCTAAATGTAGTTCTGGATCAGCCACCTGGTGGTTCTCTCCCAAGTACATTATTGTAGTAGCCATTTGGGAGAGAGCCCGAGGGAGCCCTCTCTTTTTAGGAACCAGGTAATGTGACATTTAGGTTTCAGATGAATTTCAATGAAAAGACCATACTAAGGACCCGCCTTTGCCCTTGCTGGGCTGGACTGCACTGAGAACATCCACCTGTCCGTTAACTCATCTACTGGGAATAGACTATTCCCTCCTTCCCTTGGTCCATGACCTCTTCACTGGGGAGCAAATAGCCAATCAAGTAGCAGGTAGGTTGAACCACAGAAAATTATCACTTTGTAAGTTAAAAGCTGTAACATTGCTGAAAATTACTGTTATGTTGACCATTTTGGGGCCTGTAAAATAGCTCTTCCAGGTCGTTCTGATGTTTTCTAGCATTCTATGCCCCGGTCTATGCTGGGTACTGTAGGGGGGTACAACAAATGTCATTCACACCCCTGTCTGCAGGGGTTTCCACTCTACTGGGAGTCAGCGAACTATGACCCACAGCCAAATCCGGCCCACTACCTGTTTCCATAAAGTTTTATCAGAACCCCACTACACTCACTTCTTTACTTATTGTCTGTGACAGCTTTCACGCTATTGGTGTTGAGTGGCTGAACAAAAGCTGTGCCGTCCACATAGCTTAACTACTTCTTATCTGGCCTTTCACGCAAAAGCTTTCTGACCCCTAAATTGTGTGGTGGTAAGAGACAATAATCCTTCACAAACACGGTCGTTTTCTTACTGCTCTGTAACACCTCTCCTTTCCTGCCTCATTTTTCTCACCTTTCATCGCTGTTCTTTCTCCTCCCCTACTCATCTGGATTTCCAGTCTCCCCTTTCATGGGTCTCTTCCAGTCTTCTTGGTTGTTCCTGGACTGTTTGTTTTTTAATTTTTTTAAGTTTAAATTTTATTTTTTTTTCAATTACAGTTTGTATTCAATATTATTAGTCTTTGTGTCAGGTGCACAGCATAGTGGTTAGACAATCATGTGCTTTATTAAGTGGTCCCTTGATATTCTGGTACCCACCTGCCAGCATACATAGTTATTATAATATTATTGACTGCATTCCCTGTGCTGTGCTTTATATCACCATAACTCTGCTGCAACTATCCACTTCTGCTTCTTAATTCCTTCACCTTTCCTGCCTTTCTCCACACCCACCTCCCGTCTGGGTCTGTGAGTCTATGAGTCTGTTCCCTGGCCTTTTCTTCTGTGTCCTTATTTCGCTCTACTCTGTTCATGGTCCTCCCTTTCCTCACCTGCTTCTGTTCCTTGCCCATCTCCTCCCACCTCTCACTTCTTCTTTTTCTACTTCTTTCCTTTCTTCTTCTCAGCGGTGCCTCCTCTCCTCACCATTCAGAGCAGCCTCTTCTTGCTCCAGCACAGTTTTGGGTTGATTCCCCTGTTTGGATGTCCTCAGCCTACAGGGCAGGGTGGATACTTAGCTGGTAAGGAAAGGGAGCAGGAGAGAATCAGGGCACATTAAGTTGGTTGGCTGCTGCCATGATTGGTCAGTGTCAAATATTTTGAAAGTTACCCTTGCCATGAGATCATCTGCCAGAAAGCTCAAAGTTTAGAAATACTGTCTAGAGACCTTTCTCTTGGGGACTTCATTAGTCCCTGTTTATGGCTCAACCACTTCAGTTTTGATGAGGCTCTTGACTGTTTTTAATAGTGAGGCAGTGTCTAGAATTCAGTAATTAAGTCCATTCAAAATTAGGATGGGTGTGTATGCTGGGTGGTGTGTTTCTTCCCACAAAGTAATGTGTTTTGAATCTAAGACACTTGTGGTCAAATGTTTCTCAGAAGCATGAACCAATACTTGCTAAAGACTTCGTTGTGCAATGGTGTAGGGGAAAAAGTCAAAACTGAGTAGTTTGCAGTCACTTTTAAGTAATTAGCAAAGGTATACCCAACATCCTCTCATCACTCATCATTGATGCCAGAGTGGCTGGAGGTCTCATATCACAGGGCTGCCAACCACAAAGCCCGCAGCTGAGGTGAGGGAAAAGACCCAGCACCCAGCAGCCTCAGACTTTACCTAGCTTTAGAGAATGCTGCCTAAAATGTATTTCAGGGACAAAGACTTGGTTGAATTGGCCTTGAATTTGAACCTATTCACTCCCTTTTAAACATTTTTGTTCAACACTTGCTCCCTTTTCTCAGAACTATGGTGAATATAGCAGTTCTTATTTCTGCATAATATGTTTCTGAAACTTTTGGACAAACCACTTAGTCATGGTATTTGATGTAAAAGCCATCAACTTGGTATGGAAAAAAGGAGAAAAGGGTTTAGCTAAACAATGTGTAACAGACATTTCCGGTTTACTCCACAGCTTCTATTATTTTCTTGCTATTAGCCTTCATTTCATTTTGGAGATCCATTTGGTTCTATGGAATCTGATTCCAGGAGTAAAACACATGACTCAGGGGAGCATATTTGACTCCCTGTTCATTGTGATTGATTCTGAGTAGACATGTGATTAAGTGGATGCAATCAGAGAGCATCTCAAAAATTTTGCCAGGAATTCCATAACAAATGCTTTTTCTTCTTCCTGCGAGATGTGAATTCATCAGCATATAGCCCAGGGAGCTGTTTGCACCTATCTTGGAACCACCGAGAGTGTTCGGCAAGGACTAGACAAAAAGAAACTAGGTACTTAGTGACTTTGCTGAGCTGCTGGGCCAAATCTCACCTGAAGCCTCTGAACTTTACAGTTATGTGAGCCAGTACATTCCTTTACTTGTTCAAGTCAAATTGGGTTGGGTTTTCTATCATTTGCAACCAAAAGATTTCTAGGTTTTGGATAGGACAATTGAATAATGGTCACAGGACAGAAAGAATCCAGTGACTGGGTACTTGTGTCTGCCTCATGCCAACTAGCTGTGGGACCTTCCATGACTCCTCTCCACAGTCCTCTCTGGGCCTCAGCGTTGTCTCTGAAATCCATAGAGGTAGTAATAAAACCTTTGCCTTTGTGTCTTCTTTAAGATCAATTCCAGCTCTAAGATTCTCTGAGTCGAAGTGCCTTGATGGTGTGCTATTTCTGTCAACGGCCCACAACACTCCCAGCTCTCTGGGTAGAAACCTTGATGCCATCTCTGTATCCCACCTCCTTCTCTTCTTTGTCCCCCATATCTGTTCAGTTATGGGGGCTTGGCAATTCTTCTAAGTATCCCTTCTTTTCTTCTCTTCCTTCTGATTCTTACCAACATTGCTCATGCCCAGCCCTTGATCTGCTCCTTACATTTCCCCACAGTGCCTACTCTCTTCAATCCAACTTCCTCACTCTTGCTGGATTAATATCTTCAAATAAACTTATAAAACTTCACTGGGTGCCCCATTGATGTAAAATGAAATGGACATCTTTCAGCATGGCATTCCGTGTGGTCCATTCATTGCAGCCACACTTATTCTCTGACTTGGGTTTCCTGGAGGTTCAGCTGGAACACGGGAATAGAATGACTGTCTTTAATTTAATTTATTTTTATTAACTTTCAGGTGTAATAATGGTATTGTGGTTATTTTCTCTTTCAATTTTGTTTTGTATTAGCTTCAGGTGTACAGCTTAGTGGTTAGACAATCACATACTTTACAAAGTGTTCCCCTGGTGCCCACCTGGCACCATACATAGTTCTTACAATATTATTGACTGTATTCCTTATACTGTGCTTTACATCCCCATGACTATTCTGTAACTACTAATCTCTGCTTCTCAATCCCTCAACCACTTTTACCCAGTTCCCTAATATCTATCCCACCCCACTTCAGCAAATACCAGTTCACTCTATAAGATAGAATGATTATCCTTTTCAGGGTGAAAAAGACACTTCATGCATGAACTTGATGCATGAACTGTGTTGATGGTCCCTTCCCAGGATTTTTTGGGGAAGTGTTGAAATCTGAGAGTAAATCTCTGTGGGGCTCAGGTTGTAGAGCACGAACGCTCATGAACCTGAGGACTAGCAGCCTCGTGCTGGCACCCCAGGGCCAGGGAGCTCCGCAGCCTTTATAAACTCCCTCAGGGCAGTGTATCCTAGGAAAATGTGTGTCCCTTTCAGATGTTAAATGCACTTACTAGAGCAATATGTATCTTGCATGTGGTCAGCTCTGAAATAGCGGCCGTTTTAAACATTTGTGATGTTAACATTACCCAGACAGGTACTGGTTACTGTGTAATTGCTCTACTCTTGAGAACGTGTAGTAATGAATTAAGCATATATACTTTATTGGGACACCCTGTAATGGGAAGCCATGGAAAAAGTGACTGTTGATGAACCGTAACCTAGAAATTAGTGCTGAATTGAGAGGAGACAGCCTGTATTTGATGTATATTTTTAATAAGAGAAACCCTGGCCCATGAAGGCCTGCGTGTTCTGAGAAAATGTGCTGAGCCGGCCTTGTTTTCTTTCTCCTGGTCCCCGGGACAAGGTGCTCCTCCCACAAGCCCTTGCCAAGCCCTTACGCATGTTGAGTCAAAACATTTTGAAAATGAGCTCATCACATGTGAGGAGGCTTTAAACAATAGTTTAACATGTAAATGTACTGTGGGCTCTTTTGGTCAATGTTGCAAGTTCAAATTTCCTGAAGTTTGGAGAACTGAATGTAGTTTGTACAATAACTCAGCATTGCCACCAGGGACTGAAGTGGGGCAGCTGTTCCTGCTGCAAACTAAACAAATGCACAGAGATTCATTGGGAGGAGTCGTGGAGATAGTGTATCTATAGCTTTCAGCATTGTCTATTTAAATGACTCACTTGTGCGTGTACTTATAGGTTATATACAAGGGAGCATTGTATACGATTCGGTGGTCAAAATAAGAATTAATATTCATTAAAACCACCTCAGCTGGCCAACTTTGATTTCAGCTACAAGTCAAGTCAATTTAAACATCTAAAAGAAGAACTAGATTCAGGAACTGTCTCCCCCCTCCCCCTCCCCATGGGGAAAAGGGAATTCTAGAAGGGAATTAGTGTTCTTTTAGGACTTAGGGTCAGGGGACACCAGGTGAAACTGTATGAAGAAGACAAAGGAGGTTTGGGAAGAGAGTTGGGGGACATGAATGGTGAATGGATGAAAACGGAACTTAACTGCTTTATCGTGTCCTAGACCGAACATCAGCACCTACTTGGCAGTCCCTCCACTTTCCTCCTTTCTAGGAGAAAGAAGCAGCCAGTGTTAGAGGAACATACCTCTTCCTGCCTTGTTAGACAGTTTTATAAATCATAACAAAATCTCAGACTTAAGTGATTGAAGGGCAGGCCAGGTTAGTGAATGACCTGAGATACTGAAAATTATGCAAAGGGTACATGGTTATAACTCATGCAGATATGTAAGGACATAAACTAGTGGCTAAGCAAGCCCTCCCAGGTTCAGGTCTTCACTGGTTTGCTTTGATGAATTGAGAAATGCCTTTTGTATTTGCATGTTTCTTGTTGGTAAGCAAATATTTAGTGTTAAAATATCTGAAAATGGCATATTCTTCTAAGTAGTTTAGAATTCCTCTTATTTATGTTATTGCTGACACTAAAGAGTATGTTATAAAATCTTTTGTTGGTACAAACTTTACACCACCTTGGATCCAACGGAAGATTAGCATATTATTGAGGAGGAGATTAAGCAGAATTTTGCCTGGATTTCGTGCCAGGAAGTTACTGGGCCTCTGCTGAAGAGTGTTTAAGGGAAGGAGCAAAGCAGAGTCAAACCATTTAATAAATATTTGTTGAGTCTCTGTCCTGCCCAAACAGAACTGGATGTGGTAAATTGGGATAATATGAGTATGGGAGCTAAATACGAAAACAAACAAACAATACCCACACACTCTACAAACCACACTTGCACCACAAACGCCTCTTCACCCCTCACATCTCTTAGCCAAAAGGCCAGCAAAGGTAAAATAGAAGTGATTTGAATTTCCCTTCCTGTTCCTCATTCTGCCCAAACTCTGGGAATCAGGAATAGACAGTAGGAGATAATAAGAAGAGAAACAAAATCTGAATAACCACAAAGCAAATGGCTTTGGGGTGAATTCTAAAGCAGAGCACAGGAAAAGGAGATCATTAAAATGTTTTTGTTTAATCAGTGTGTGTGAGCCGTTATTTGAATCCCACTTCTTTTTCAAATATCATCTATTCTCTCTTTGTATGAATTTCTCTGCTCATAATTTCCTCCACATCCTGAATGAGCCTCGTGTTCATCTCTGAACACTATTTTCATTTGAAGTTCGATGCTTTTTCTTCAACTTTGCTAAAATAGCGGCTACTTATGATTTTTTTTTTTTTTTTTTTTGGCCAGCTCTTGAGAATCAGTCTATCTTTAAAATTCAGAACTCCATTTCCTCCTTACCTCCCCAATTTCTCTTTCTCATAGTT
The DNA here is from genome assembly GCA_039655065.1 of Glossophaga mutica. Taxonomy (NCBI): domain Eukaryota; kingdom Metazoa; phylum Chordata; class Mammalia; order Chiroptera; family Phyllostomidae; genus Glossophaga; species Glossophaga mutica. The sequence goes on from CM077308.1 coordinate 147,041,804, forward strand.
CAAATTTTGGTCTACTGCTCTGGGTCATTCTCTTTCTCTGTGTATTCAGAGGTTTTATTTTTCATTATCCTTCTCTGAGAAGCTCTCTCACCGGAACACGACACTACACCATCTAAAACCAATGACGTGGGAAAATATGTCATAGAACAGAAAGAGTTTGGTTACCTGGTGCTAGCAGAGCCAAACACCAGACATTGAGAATTGCAGCAGAGAGAGATTGGCTATTTTATTATGAATGAGACACCCAGGAGAATGGGAAGCTAATATTCAAAATCCTCAACCCTTTGATGACATGGAAGTTAATAAAGGCCAGATACAGGGCAAAATCACAAGACACAGTGGATTAGAAGTTGGGGCTGTGCTGGGAGCTGTTTGGTCTGAGATGAGACATGGGTCATAAACCATTTCTTCAGGTCTGGAGGGTAGCTCTGAGGTCTGCTCTGGCATCCCTCCAACTGGTTTCATGGAAACGTAGCCGGAAGAGGGGCGGGGGTTTTTCCATATTAGGGCTGAGGACCTGAAACATAACTAGGTCAAGATGTTACCTGTAGCTTACCAGAAACCTATACCTTATCATCCTTAGGGCATGGCCATTGTTTTTGGCTACTGTAGGGGGTTAAAGACTAGTAAGATAAAGGGCTAAGGCTTACACGCTGTGAAGAAACGGAATAGCGTGCTGGGGCTTTATATTAAGTCAAAGTCACACATTAAATCAGGATCCTCAGTTTCAGGTAGAGGGCAAGCAGGGCCACAATTTTGGGTGAGGACAAGAAATCTTGACTCATCCACAGAGTGTCAACAACATACAAACCCAGATTCAGAGAATCTGGCTAGCGGGTAGGGCGAGTCAGGGAGGTAAGCTCTTCCCACCACACCTCCCTCCAGCTCCTTGGTGCTCCCCTCCTCCACTGCCCAGGGCCTCTGAGGGTCCTGGGCGGCCCCACTGCCACTTCTGTTGTTGAGAATGCAACACAGAGAGCGATCCCCTTGTTACTTTTGGCACATTTCGAGGATATTGTCCCATGGGTTCTTGCTTTCCTAGGAACTACTGCTCCGGATGCCAAGGAAGTGCAGTACTTTGCCACTGGAAAATGGGTTGTTTTAAAAGGGAAATATCCCACATTTTGATTCTATCAAGTCCATTTAAGAAATCCTCTAGGTGGCTTTGTAGTTGGTGGTATTAGCTGGCAAGTAGGCCAGCTAGTGGCCGCATCCACCATAAGCTCAGTTCAACTTAACTCTCTGAGCAGCTGGGTTCCTCCCACACCCCATTCTCCATCGCCTTCCCATGCCCCTCTTATCTAACAATCCAGAGCTTCTGTTGGCTGTGGGTGTGAGCACAGTGCAGGGACCAGGAGACTGGGACACTTGGGGAACAGAAGGACTCTGGGATAGGTGGAGGTGATAACTCAGGAATCGACTTTCATTTCTACTCCTGCTGCTGCCACTGACTGACATTTATTTGATATTTCCCACATGCCAGGAACTTGATATACTTTATCTGCCATCCTTCCAACAACCTTAAACTAGAGATATTTTTCTCTCCTTTTTTTATACTAATCCATGGGTCAGACAAATTAAAACACAATGTCCCAAAGCTAAAAAGAGGCAAAGATCCATGAAGATGTCTGACTGTAAACCTGACCCCTCTTCTCTACACCCATGTCTCTCCAAGGATCAGGGACTGATCTGCAGTATATAGAACCCTCTTCAATTGTGGGATGGCTATGACAACTTTTAGCCTGATGTTACACACAGTTCCATCTGATTATTCAGACATAAACTCCCACTTCCCTTTGCAGGCACAAAAGGTCATCCATGCAGCCCAAAACAACATTGTAAGCTCCTATCCAATTTCCTGTCCGTATATCTTTCAGAGTAATTATGGCTCATCCCTCTAGATTTTTCATTGATATGTTTTGTTGATTTTTTCTCCAGATGCATTGGGGGCACATGTCCAAATCAAATATCATTTATTTCCTGCCTCTTATTTTGAAGTCCCCTTTGTCCTTTACTCTCTATGGGGTTTATGTTATATTCCAATTAGCTTCTTACAAATCTGGGCAGCAAGCTATTAATTGTCCATCCATGTCGCTAGATAAGAAGCTTGAGGCATTCAGTTCTATGTGTTATTTAATATTGAACTACTCAAGATTAGATCCTGACCATAGGTAATACTTGGAAACAACCACTGAACATCATATCTGATCTTTACCTTAAACATCAAATTCGCCCCCCTCATCTTCACTAGCCTCCCAGACCACTGGTCAGGGCACAATTGTCTGCAGCTCATGTGTAAAAGTCAAGGCCAGCACAATTGTAAGGCTTGCCCAGGCTCACGCAGTGGTATAACCATGAGCAGAACAAAAAGCTTTTGTGTCATAATTATAAAAGATCAAAACCATTCATACCTCACATGTGCATTATATAAAAATGATTGACTATTACTTATTAAATTGCTCTTTACTTGTTGGCAGAAAAAACCAGATTTCAGGTTTTTATTTATAATGAGTTATGTTCACCTTGGAGTGGCTCTGGGCATCATGCTGACATCGGTGAAGCATGTTTTCAACTTCTGAGCCTTTCACTTTTAATTTCTGATTTTTTTAAATTAATGAGGTTTTTATTGAACTCTCAATTATTGAGCAGCAGAACAATATTAAATTATCCATATGTGCCTTATTCTTTTTTTCTTCTTTATTTATTTTAATTGTTGTTCTTGTACAGTTTTCTGTCTTCTACTCCCATCCCGGCCCACTGCCCCAGCCTTCCCCACCACCCTCCCATTTCCACACCCCCTAGTTTCTGTCCACGTGTCTTTTATACTTGTTGCTCTAATTTCTGATTTTGAGTTTGGTTTCCACCACCTCATTTTTCTGGTGGGCTTACCCTCCCACTGCCAACTCCTTCTAGGTCTCAGTTTTGAAGTTCTGGGCATTTGATGTTCCTCAGATCACATCCTGACTATGAAGGTCCTTTGCCCCTCAAGGCAGAGGTCCAGCTTTAAGTGGATTCTCAGTCCAGGATGTCTAATCTCAAACAGTCTTTAACAGAGGACAAAGCTTTTCATTCCTACATCCTAGTTCAGATGCAGGCATCTTAAGAGAGGAGATATTTTGATTTAAAGTCACATGGAGAGGTGAGTAACAGATGTCATATCTGCTCCTATGACAGTTTTAATGAGCACAGGAGGGTGGGGACATGAGTGTCTGAGGGGCCAGTGCAGAAAGGAAGCCCCTGAGAGAGTGGATGGGGGATTTGGGCAGGAGCCTGGGAATGCTTGGTTCAGAACTGGTGGCAGGAGGAGGTGACTTCACCATTGCCCTGCGGTGGACCCCTCTGTGGGCTGCCACTTCTTACACTGGTCACTCTTCTCCCAAATTCTTGGTTTTGACAAAACAAAACAAAACAAACAAACAAACAAAAACAACAACTACCAAAAAACAACAACAAAAAAAGGTTAATTATTCATTGCCAGAGAGGATGTGGAGAAATAGATAGTAGAAATTAATGCATCTGTTGAAAAGAATTGTAGTTTTGGCCCAGAGTCATAAAATGTTCATGCCCTTTGAATCAATGATCCCTTTTCTGGGAATATAGCCTAAGGAAAGGATCCCATATGTAACTGCACAGTGTGGGGTGCAAACATACATTTCTTAGTGTTGTTTGGATTTCTGATGCTGTACTAGCAGGAAGTCGTATTTTGATTTTGGGGGGCTCCTCTTTACCCTTCTCCACTTCTATTGGTCCAGAATACCAGGAACTTATTCACTCCAAAGCGGGGCAGAAGAGAGAATCTATCCAGTCTGCAGCTGATCCTTCAGTTTCAGTTACTGTGGCTTCTGTCCCTACCACCTACTCCACTATTGAAAACAGTCTAGGACATCCATGTCCACGGTTCTACTGAAGTCCCGGTTATTTCCAGCACAGCCCTCTGGAGTTCTCTGAAGCACAACAATCCCATGCCTCAGGGCTGAGCTTATTAACAGTCTCCACATTCACACTTTGGCTCCCTAGGTTCCAGCTCAGAGGACCATGTTGCTGGGTTCAGTGATCCTTCCCAGAACAAGAGCACAGTTCCAGAGGGGCTTCCAGCCTCAGCTTCAGGGTAAATGCAAACATCCACCATGCTACCCATTGACTACTAGCCTGATTCTCCCTTTCATCCAGGTCTTTGCCTTTAGGATCTCATTACCTTTCCCAGCTGCAAGACCTTGGGATGTCACACTAGTTCACTCCTCTAGGTTTCTCTAATTTTGAATTGTGGGGAGTAGGTTTTAGATATTAATTTCTTCTCTACTATAGGCTCTTGCTTCTTAGACACACTAACCACCTCCTTGTCAATGATCAGCTTTGCACTATGATGGATCTCAGAGAGTGACATTTAGACACACTCAGAGAGTGTATTAAAAGAGTTCTATGACACCTGAACCCCAGAATAATGGATAGCTATTTCCCCATTGTTGTAAAACTAAGACAACCACTCAGTGATATTTTTATTGAACAAAACCCATCAGCTTCTCCATTTTAAAAACAAAAACTAAAACCCATTGCCCTGGCTTGGTAGCTCAGTTAGTTGGTGTTGTCCTGATATGCCAAGGTTGTATGTTAAGTCTCCAGTCAGGGCACATACAAGAATCAACCAATGAATGCATAACTAAGTAGAATGACAAAAATCGATGCCTCTCTTTCTCTGTCTTTCAAATCAATAAATAAGAAAATTAAAAATAAATACATGTATATGTGCATGCAGCTATTCATTGCATAATTGCTTATAAAAGTCAAATAGAAGAACCTTCAGAGGACTTGTAAAGTAAATTAGGTGTGTGCACAACATCTAGCTATTTAAATGATAATTATGAAGATTATGAGAAAACATAAATTCTTCCCCTCCTATTTTCCAAAGTTTCTTTTAATTTGTCAAGTTAAAAGGAATAAAAGACTTATAATTAACTTTTGACAGGAAGCTATAGTCAACAGGACTTGCCGATGATCCATTTGGGAAAATGAGGGACAGAGGACTTAAAGATGGGTTCTAAAGGTTTAAATGTTAAATGTTAAACAGCAGGGTGACTATTGGTGCTGTTTATTGAGATGGAGGAGGCAAATCTGGGGACTGAAAAACCAAGAGCTTTGTTTGTCTGTACTAAATTTGAGATGCCTCTTAGATCTCTCTGTGGCAATATGGAGTGGGCAACGGGATATAGGGACTGGAGCTCAGAGGAGAGGTCAGTTATATCAAGATTAAAAAGTGTTAAATTCCAGAGTTATCAGTAGGTAGATGAGATTTAGAGAGGTGGGATTGGATGAGCTCACTCAGAGGTAGGGTACAGATGGACAGTGTAAAAAGATCTAAGAGAGAGTTTTCAGTCATCCCAACAGTTAGGGACCGGATGGAGAAAGGGAGACAAGTAAAAAAATCAACAACTTGAGGCAATGTAGCCAGTTAGGTAGAAGGAAAAGGGAAGGCAGTGGCATCAGGGAGACTGGGAGAGAAGAGGAAGTGGTTAACTATGTCAAGTGCTTTTGGGAAGCTGGCTAAGATAAAGACACAGAAGTGACCTTTGGATTGGCTAAGAAGGTTTGTCATGACCTTGAAGTGGGCAGATTCAATGGCATGGAGAAGAGGAAGGGGTGACTGGAACTGGCTGAGAAAAGACTAAGAAATGAGAAAGTGGAGCAGTGACTGTAGGCGACTCTTTCAGGAAGTCATGCTATAACAGAGCCAAGAAACTGAACTGTGTCTGGAGGGGCACATGAGGTCAAAGGATTTTTCTTTTTTTAAAGGAAGTACTAGGACATGTCTGACTACTCATGGACTGATCCAGGAAGCGGGGGAGAAATTGGTCATGTAGGGGAGACAGAGGTGAATTGCAGGAGAAAAGTCTTTGAGAAGGACAAGGGGATAATATTCAGAGCACAAGTGGAGAGATCGGCCTTTAATGAAGTTGGTATGCCTGCAGAGCCCTCTGCACATGCACTTGGTATGCATACTAAGTGCTCGGTGAGTAATTGCCACTGTTATCACAGACCAGAGTCTGTCTCCTTGAATAACCAAGGGGAACAGCTGTTGGTCGGTCTAACTCATTGTTCAAAAGCCAAGCTGCGAATGGTTGCATCAGCAACTGATATGGCCTGGCCAAAGAGGAAAATGAAAAGACAGAATGGTCCATTCTTCTCTCCTACAAGCCCACTTGGGCAGGGTCGACTCCTGTATGATGGAGGCTGATATGTGCTTCAAAAAGGAAAGAGCCTAGTAACTGGCGAGTAATTGGTGTGACTGTCTTTTGAGTCTGTCATTTTTCTTTTCCACTGGATTGTGTTTGCCTGTTAATAATGTTCTTCAGAGTTCCTGAGAGCAGCAGCCAGGGCGGTGGGGACTGTGGAGAAAACCACAACTTCCAAACCTCTGCTCTTGTGCAATTGAGATGTAAGCCAGTCTAGCTGTTGAGACACATACCCAGAAGTGATCATTTGACTGGCTCCTGCAGAGAAAATCTTCTAACTAACTGCAACCTAGGAGACCCCAAGTTATAGCTGTTATTCTAGAAAATACTGTATTTAAGCCAGGAACTCAGAGCTTTATCTACACAGAATGTAATTTTTTATCTTTTGGCCTCACCGTTAAGACAGAATAAGTGGATGTCCCTTACCAAATAGCCGATGAAGAAAACGTCCTTGTCCCCGAAAGCACTGTTAAAAAGAGTTTTTACAGAAGAACACAACTTTTTGCTCACTTTCTGACTCAGTAAAAATTTAGAATTAAAACTAAAGTGTACCAGGCCAGATTCTTAGTTGTAAACATCAGAAATTGGCTCTGATAGGTTTAGCAGAAAAATAACTTATTAAAAGAATAGTAGAAATTACCCCAATGCCCATTGAAATAGAATGGATAAATAAATTATGATATAGTTGTACACTGAAATATACAACAATAAAAAAACAAAATCATTAATACATATCACAATATAATGTATTTCACAGATATAACATTGAGTAAAGGAAGCCAGACATTTCATACTGAGTATGTACTATATATTTCCATTTGTATAAAATTCAGAAATAGGCAAAACAAATCTACAATGTTAACATCGGGGTGGTCATTAATTTTTGGTGGTCACAGGGCTGCAAGGGGATGTGCGGAGTGATCGGGGTGCTGGTCACACTGTGTGCTCTGTCTGGAAAGTTCATTGAGTTGTATGATATTGAGATGTACTCCTTTCTCTGCATGTGTCTTCATGAAAGTCACACAGAAAGGAATGAAAAGAAGGACTATTGATCAGTCAAAATATCACCAGTAAATGCTGAAGACACAGGTTTCAGGCTGTAGGTCCGAGCAAATTCCCTAAATCTGGCACAGAACTTGAATGAGCAAAATGCCATGGGGCATTAGATGCTGTTTGCCCTGCAGAACCTTTCCTGGAACAAGCACCTGACATTCAGTTATATATGCATTTGCTTATTTTCTGTCTCCCCAACTGGAATGTGAGCCTACTGCTGGCACATAGTGGGCACTCAGCAAATTTGTATTGAATGCAGTTGCCTCCTTCGTAATTGAGCTGGACTCTCCTTTTCATGAATGCCTTGTTTTTAGATATGTTAATTCCATCCATGGGGTGCAGTCAAGTCTTGCTGTCCCCGGGCAAATGTTCTTTCAAGCGACTTCCCGGATTTCTTGTCTGATTCATCAGCATTAAAATTTTAGTCTTGTCAGGCAAACTTATTTCCCATAATTCCAAGTTCCAGTGGGGGAGTCGCCCATTGTGACCCCTCCACGCTCACAATGGAAATAGGCAGTAGCCTCCTGAACTTGCAACTTGAAACAAAAACTGCTGAGACAAGTTGTGCGGAAGATGGTGAACTGAGGGATGAGAACCAGTCCATCAACTGGAGAGTGATGAGGTGATTTCCTTGGTCTAGATGAGATTGCACAAACTCCTGCTATGTTTATTGTTTCGCTTTAACCCCCATTAACCCCAAGTCACTCATCTGTGGGGCTTGTGGGGAAATTCATAAGTGGAATCTTGCCCTTCCACTGCCCTTTCTCTTGTTTAGGATGTTTTAGGAAAGATCTGACTGGCCGCTCAGATGGAGAGTCTCAGCTGATGCGGTGCATATCCTACTAGCTTTAAGGCTTGCCTTGCCCCCCAAAATAAGGCACATGTGCCCCCAACCTGTGGTAGCCCCTCAAAGCCTGTCTTGGGCAGCAATGAGCGATGGGTCCCTGAGAGACTCACCAGGACTTCAGGTCTGAAGGTGGACAGCGTGGTCTTATCTCGGTGGAAGAGAGAGTGGATTGCCCTCATCATTTTATGTAGAATCCTCCCACTTCTACTGAAGCTGTGTCTATCCCTCACAACAGTGGAGCTCAGAGAATGATTCCACAGGGCCATCTTGTAAAATTTGGTCCTACATATCTCCATTTCATTCCTGATTAAAGGTAGATAATTTGGGAGGGGATGGCTGACAAAACTCAAAAGGTATCACTAGCCCTGGCTGGTGTGGCTCAGTGGACTGAGTGCAGACTTAACTAACAAAAGGGTGACTGGCCAGGTCCCCACTTGGGGGCGTGCAAGAGGTAACTGATCCATGTATCTTTCACACATGCATGTTTCTCTCCCTCTCTTTCTCCCTCCCTTCCCCTCTCTCTAAAAACAAATAATTAAAATCTTTTTAAAAAACGTATCTCTATTATTCATTGAGAGAATAGAAAGAACAAACAAAAACCTGCGATCGTTTCCTTCCACCACCCTCCTTTGCCTAGTCACGTCTCTACTGCTTGCGTATGGTGATGTCTCCACCTCTCTCTCTAGCTCTGTCTTCTCCCTCTGGCAGCCAAACCACATTCCAGCTGACTGATAGACATTTTACTGGAATTTACTAATGGCATCTCAAGCTCAACATGGCTAAAATCAAATTAGTAATCTTTTATCCTACACCAAGTTTTCCTTCTGGTTTCTGTATTAGGGTTAGCAACAGTATCATTCTTCTCTTCACCCAGGCTCCAAATCAAGGATTTCCATGGGCAACTGTCTACCAAGTCTTGCCAATTTGATGCCTCTTTTCTGTCATTGTCACCCCCTTTCTAATTCAGAACCTCATACGTCCCACCCATCTTGGCCTCCTTCAGAAGCAGTCAAACGTAGTGATTAAGAGCAGGTAAGCATCCTGCCTCTGTTGCTTATTAACCGTATGACTTCAGGCAAGTGGCTTAATTTCCTTTTCTATAAAGTGGAATACTAGTACCTCTTACTATGAGAATCCAACCAGATTACGTATATGAAGTGGCCCCAGCGAAGTGCTCAGTAACAGTAGTGATTGTTACTGTCTGTCCTCTCGTTACTCAATTCATTTTACTCACCACTGCTAGGTTTTACCTTCAGCAGGGCAGCTCTGACCATGTTTTAAAGACTCTCAGTGCTCCTGCCCAGTATCTACCTAACACCTGATATTCCCATCCTGGCATTTCAGGTTTTCCATGAAGTACTTGTCCAATCTTCTGGACTGTTTACTGCCTTCCATTTACTCCGAGTTCCAGTCAGCGAACCTCCTCCTCCCCATGCCCTCTCTACATTACAGCCTGTGTGCATTTGCTTATGCTGTATCTTCTATTTGACTCACCTTCCTTGTCCTTCAAGGGCTAATGCAAATAGTTGCTCTGAAACTCAGTGTCCTCTTCTGTGCTTTTAAAGTCTCAGTGTACAATCACACCTTTCCACAGGATCATTCGATTTCTTCCTGGTCCTAAAGCTGCCTGCGTGTTCCCCTTCCTCACCAGCTGGAGGACCCTCCTTTTCCCCAACTTCACATCCCCACGTGTTAGGGTGAAACCTGGAACATTCAAGCATCCATTTTCTCCTTCTCCCAACAAGATGCAAAATGACCAATGTGAGCAAATTCTCCACTAAATCATTTGGATAGATCAGTGTGTGATAGACAGGGTCTTGCTCAAATAATAGCCAAGGCTGGAAATTGTTGTGATTGTGGACAATGGAAAAGATCTGAGGGTTCTAGCTGAAGCAGTGTTCTGCTCACCCCAGCCCGTCTCCCTGGTAGCCTCCCGGCTCTGGCGCTCCTTGCTTCAGGGATTAGCGATGCCAGATGGCACATCGGCCCTGGCTCAGACAAGATGGGGTAGGTCAATTCCAATTTCTTGAATGTTTTTCAGATGAAACTTGTACTCTTAGCATCAATTGGATATAAATTTCAGTTCTCCTTAAACTCTTGGAGGATCCTAAGAAAGTGTTTTTTTTTTTTCCTTTTCCAGTGACTGCATCTTTCAGAATCCACGATAATTTCTTAAAATCCCACTTGCGAGTAGCAATACTTTCCTCCAGACACCGGCCACAGACTGGGGAGTGTGGGAGGAAAACTCTGAGTCCAGCCAGAAAAATGGTGCTTTCAAAACACGAGGTTAAATTCCTTTTTGAAAAGTTTTAACACAACTTCCTTCCCCCAGAACCTTAACTCACCTCATTCTATTTTTTTTACTCAATTCAAGAATGCTTTAAAAAAAAAAAAAAACTCTTGTTGAAACATTTAAATTAAAAAAATCAAAGAACATATATGAAGGGCCCGTGAACAGAGACTAATTATGGAAGTGGAATGTGGGCTGGGTGGAGGGGGAGGGCAAAAGTGGGACAACTGCAATAGCATAAAAAATAAAATAAAATAATTTAAAAAATCAATAGGATATTGCTAGTTTTAAGAGTAGCAATGAGGCAGTATGTTATAAATGAGTCTAGGCTATTCAGGCTTAAAAAAATAGCAAAGTCTTAAAATGCTTGTGTGCACCATCCTGCTTTTAACAGTTTTCACATTTTGCAGGGAGGTGTGTCCCACGCAGCACTGCTGATTCGCGGTTCCATGGACGGCACTCCGATACGCCAGGCTGGCTGGGTGGACTTGTCTGTTTAAAAAGTACCTCTCTTAGTACTGCTTCAAAATACATCTCTCTGACTTATTTTTGCCTTTGCTTATGGAATTCTGAGTATATTTTTATCTGTTTTCCTTTTTTTAAAAAGAGAATGTTGTTAGAAAAAATTCAAGTATACACAAAAGTAGAGAAAATAGTAAAATGAACTTCAAATATCAATCACTCAAATTCTAGAATGATCAGTGTCTTCCCTCTTTTGCTTCATCTATACTTTTTCCTTCCTTCTTTCTTTTGGCTGAAGTATGTTAACGCAAATCCCAGAATCACACTATTTCACCCTTATGTACTCAAGAATGCATTGCCAAACGTATGGGTGTTTCCATACGTAATCACCATAACATTATCATACTTATCAAAAATAACAAAGTTTGTTGGTATCATCCAGTACACAGTCCAAGTTCAAGTTTCCTTCATTGTCTTTGAAGTGTTGCCTTACAGTTGGTTTGCTTTAATCAGGATCAAATGAGGCCCACACATTTTATTGGCTCGTTTGGAGCTGGAGAAAAGTTTTAGAGGTTGGTCAAGGAGCACCATTGAAGTAGGTGAAGGGCAGGAGAATGTTGTGAGCTGGAGGAAAGGCTTTAAAAAAGTGTTACCTGAATAATGCGTCTTCAAGAGGCACAAGAAAACTTTGGAACTATCTAGCTGCCAGATAGTACTTTTTGAAGTGTAACTCCCTGCATGGACTGAGATTTGTCCTGTTTGTGAGTGTGACTTCCGGAAGAACTATTCTACCTCCTCCATCCTTCCTTACTCCCGTAAGTATCCCTTCCCAGGCAGGAGAGAAATTTAGAGACTTCCAGAATAGCCCTTGTCACAGCTTTTGCTGCCAATCCATTACAAAGTTAGACGTACTCTGTGTAATCCCAACCCTTCACTTACTGCTCCACTTTTGGTAAAAATAGGCCTGGTGTTTGATAGTTCTGTGTTGATATTAATACCTTCTATGTAACCATACCAGAATATACATCAGCACCTCTGGTGTTAATAATTTAGCCTTTAAAAATTAAATTGTAATGCAATCTTGAATTATTGTGCAACCCACCTATTTATTAATATTTCACCATGTGTGGATCCTAGTGAAAAAGGATTCTCATTCAAAGGGTTCACTTCAAATATATTTTCTTTGGCTATGGAGATAAAAGTAATCAGCAATAAACAGTGGTGGAGGCAGCTTCTCTCAATGTACAGTGGGAGTTTGGGAGGACCAATCAACTCCCTCCCTCAGCTCTTCCCAGCTGACTTCAAACACATTTTTCCATCCAACAGTGAGCCCTCCAGGCTCCTAATCACCAACCCACTGGGATACCAAGTTGCTGGGAATTTCACAAAGCAAAATTCCCCAGGGAGTTTCAACAGAGGTGATCAGGAAGCCAAAACCCCATTAGCTCTTTGGCCCCACACAAGAGCCCAGCTGCAGAGAAGCCTCCCCCACTCCAGTTCAGCAGCAGTCTTGCTCTCCTCAGTGTCGATGAGTGTGCATTGAACTCTTGAAAGTCTTTAAAGAGTGGTCCTTCTGCAGGAGGAAGCATCTAATGATCCATGGGAAGAGTGTTGTACTGGTTGTGAACCCTTTTATTCAAGTGACAGAAAATTAACCCTACTGGCTTAAACAAAATGGTATTGTATTTTTCCATGTAACTGAATAGTTCGTGGGTGTATCTGAGTCATGGTTGGATGCAAAGTCTTAGATGATGTCATAAGAAACCAGGGTCTTTCCAACCCTTGGTTCTGCTTTTTTTCTTCATTGGGTTCTCTTTTTACGTACACTCTTCTTTCCTTGTGGACTAGAGGCTGCCAGCAACTTCACACTTACATACTCATGGCTGTAACTTCAAAAGTGAAGAGTATCAATCTTACCTTGTTGCTTAAATATAAGTCTAGAATTCATTCTGATTCATGTTATTTGATTCCTATCAAACATCTTTGAGCCAATCTCTTGGCCCAGGAGGGGTGGTGATGTTCTGAGTGGAGAGGTCCGGGTCACATGTTAGCAGCTTACTCAATAATTAACAGTAGCTAGTGAGAACTAGAGGTTAATACTTTTGAAGCTGACATTTAATGGGCCTCAGAGGCCATTTGGGGTGGAAAATGTCTGGAATTCTGGGAAGAACTACTTGAGTGGTCCCTTTAAGATCTGCAGTTTTAAGGCAAGTATCCACCTGATGGAGGATATTTTTGTTTGGGGGTTTCGATGCTGTTGTTCTATGCCAGTGGCTGTGCTCTTCCCTCCCCACCCCAATACCTATCTGCTGACATATGTTTACATGAGGAGGGTGACCTTTCGGAGGAAGGAATTGCAGTTCAAATTTATTACACCACCTGTTGACCAGAGCTGGTCCCCAGCGAGGCATCACAGCAGGAAAGGATGGTTGGTCAAGAGGGCAGCAAATGTGGACTGGTGATTCCCAACCTGATACCAGGGTCCACCAGCCCAATGCAAATGATGTGCCTTAGAGAAAGTGTGTGCGTGCGCATGTGTGCATGTGTGCCAAAAGAACCTAACACTAGGAGCCAGAGCACTCCCGACAGAGAAAGTTTTACTCTGAGCACCTGGGATCCACCCTCACACAAAAAGGACAACAATTTTTCTCCCATCTCAAAGCAGCAGCAATGAGATGATGGAGCTGACAGGCAGCCTCTTCTGCCACGACCGAAAGACGCATCCAAGAGGAGGCAGCTCTGCCTGAATTTCATTGTTACTCCTCTGCCTTTAGCATCTGAGGTCAGCTTTAACATTTCTTCAAGAGGGAGATACATTTGACTTCTGATTTACTTGAAGGCAAATTTAAAGGTCATTACCCAATGACTTTGAACAGGTGTAGGGTCACAGTCTTATCCGCATCTCTAACTGCAGCGGTGATGTATTAACAATCCTTACTGGTTACGTGCGCAGGTTTGAGGACCAACGACAATAGTTAACATTTGGGTGCTGTGTTGGCATGCGCTGTTACTGGCAAATAATTGCAGCCACTGAGGCATCTGCTAATTAGGGGAGAATGGCTTCCAGCATTCCATTGCTTCTCTGACCCACGCATGCCACATAAATGAAATGGTGGAAAAGAATGAAAGCTGAAATCCCTATCCTGGAGCAACAAGTAGAATATAAAAGTGAGCTTGATGCTGGTTCAAGATTCTTCCCCTTGAAAATATATAATAATATGTCTCAAGGTTTCTCCACTGCCCTGTTCTCCATGGGTGCTGGATAAATGACAACAAGCTATCCAGTGGCACAGAGAACCAGGCTGAACTTTGCCCTTAATCTCTTACCACTCTCACCCTAACTTCCACCCACAAGCTTTCTCAGATTTTTCGAACTTGGTGCTTGGAGCTCCAAGAAGCCAAGAGCAGAGGATTATGGGAGAAGAAAGGCAAATATTCTAAATCAGTGGCTCTCAAACTTGGCTGGAAATTGGAGTCAGCTGGGGAGCCTTTAAAGCACTGATGCCTGAGTCCTATCCCAAAGAATTCTGATTTCAATGGTAAGGGGTGTGGCTTGGGCACTGAGGTTTTATAAAGCTCCCTGGGGGATGCAGTCAAGATTGAGAACCCCAAAGAGAGAAAGGGGAAATAAATTTTTGGTCACCTCTTGCTTAGCAGGACTTCTTAATGATAGTGTTTCTTAACGCTGGCTGAATATCAGAACCATCTAGAAAACTTTTAACGCCTCCAATGCCAGAGCCCCACTGCAGGCAGAGTTAACGCAGGATCCCTGAGAGTGGATGTGCACAGTGGCATTTTAAATGTCGATTCTCCTGTGAGGCAGGGCTGAGAGCTACCACCAAAGCATAGTTCTCACGCTTTCTGTGTACACAGGAATCATCTGGTGAGACTGTTAAAAATATGTATTCTTGCATCCTAGCCCCTGAGGGCGGGACTGAGAATTTTATATTTAACTGACCCCACAGATCATTTCGACAAAATTGGTCATTAAGACCACTCTCGTCCATTATTCTGATTGCTTTCTTGTCCCAACCAAGTGCTATTTGCTTAACATAAATGACACAACTCTGCCATCTGACCTTTGGTGATTCTCGATTGAGGGGGCAGGAAGGGGAAGCAGTACCACCTTCTTGGGGGGCATTTGGAAATATCTGAGGTTGTGTTCTAATGATCATGATTGGAGATGGAACAGTGAATGAAGGCCAGGGATGCCAAACAGCCAGGTCTGCCACAGAGAATCAAAAGTCCCACCTCAAATATCAACAGTGCTCCGTGAGAGACACTGGAACAGGGAATGCTTTGAACTGTGTGTGATCTGAAGTACCAAGGTATAGACTTTAGTACCAGGCAGGCATCTAGGTCTGGAAAGGTCTGGAAGTTCAGGAAGCCAAGATATGTAACAAATCATTCCCAGCTATATGTATTTCTGTCCTTTCCTTGTCTCTCCAAAGGGGCAGATCTGACCCACTTCCTCCACCCCCTCACCCTGGCCCCAGTCTCTACTAGAGGCTTAGAGATGCACCTGAGAGTGCTACATTCACTTTTGGTAAAGTCATCACACAAGCCATCCTTCTACTGGCCCCCAGACTCTCTCATTCCTAGCCAGGTGGCCTTGAACGAGGCACTTTAACAAGCGGGACCTAGAGTCTCTGTCTGTAAAATCAGTAGGCAGAGCTGGATTGTTTCCACAGCCCCTTTCACGTCTGACATTCCGTGATTCAGTTGCAGGTTGGAAACTCTTAGTTTCAGTATATAACTGTCCCAAAATATTCCCATTCATTTAGTTGATACCTGAAATACCTTCACTGGAGCCAAATTTTTAGTCCATAATGAAAGATTAGATTGAAACTAAATTGTCCCGAAGGAAGCAAATACATTAAGTTAAATTCCTTCTAGACCTGATAACTATCACATGGATCTTACTTGAGAGCAGAGTTTGATTCAGTGACATACATTCACATGTTTTAAAAGTGAGGAATCATAAATTATGTACTCTTTGCCCTAGATCAAGGGTTTTGTTTTTGCGTTTATATTTTTGGGTCTGATAGCTTTTTGTTGCAGGAGGCTGCCCTGTGCATTATGGCTTGTTTAGCAGCCTTCCCACACTTCACTCACTGGGTGTCAGTAGCATTTCCCACCTGGTTTTTACAATGAAAAACGTCTCCAGACATTGCCACTTACCCCTTAGGAGAAAAATCACTCCCAGTTGAGAAGCACGGTCCTAGATGTTGGGGATGCAGTGGATACGATCTGTTCCTTGCTCTCAAGTATCCCATAGTCCAGGGCTGGGGAGAGACCCGTTGAACAGTTAGTTACAGTACCTCCTGGGGCACCGTGATGGAAGAATGCAGGGTTTTAGGGAGTGGAATGGGCACTCAGCCAGGGAATGGTCTCCTGGGCTGAGCCTTCATGGTGAGTAAGAGCTGGCCAAATGAAATGGGGGTGGGGTGGCTGGGAGGCACTGGAGTACAGGTAACCGTGGAAGCAAAGCCGCAAAAGTGAGAAGCAACTTTGTATGGATGAGGGCTCACCTGCAAGACAGCTGGTAAGCAGAGGTGACATTGAAGAGTCACACAGGACTTTGTAAGCCTTCTCAGATGTTCTTTTACTAGGAAACAGGGCAGAGGGAGGCCCGAGGCAGGGGTGAAACATGGTCAGATTTGCACTGTAAAGGGCCCATTTAGTGCTGTGGAAGGACTGCCTCGTAGCAGACAGTTTTGGAGGCTGTTGGAACGGGTAGTCCAAGCAAGAGAAGGTGAGGGTCTGGACCCCAGCAGGGGGTGAGGGGCTGCAGGGGAGGAGCGAGCTTGTGCTGAGGAGGCAGAAAAGACCGAACAGTCAGCAGAGGGAAATATTTCCTGAAATTCCTTAGTGCTGTATTTAGAGTTCCAGAAAGTTAGAGATATGAGGAACCTTCGTGATCCCCTAATTCAGTGTTTCTTCAAATTTTTTTTCTTTTATTGATTTGGGAGAGAGGTGAATAGAAGGAGAAAGAGAGGGAGACAAACATTGATCAGTTGCCTCTTGCAACTCAACAGCATCTACTGCCCCTGCTGACAAGTACAGTGAAGTGGTCATTGTTCACACATGCACATTCCAGCCCACTGTCCTTGGCTGCCAGGTTACATCTGTGTTGTGCAAACCATTCTTGTTGTATTACCAATGGCTGGACTTTTTCCAGGAAGACCTCATATATCTCGGGTCTGACAACAGCTTCAAACTCGAGAGGAGGGGTGACTTGAGTAAGCCAGAGGAGCTGGTACCTGAAGAAAACAGCCCGGGGGCACACCAGCTTTCCCAAATACGCATGAGGCCATCACCACATGAAGTTCTGTGTCCTAATGTACCTGCATGTGCTTCAGTATAGAAAGATGTACCAGGTTTATCCTGGAGCCTCGAGGTGCCTCTGGCTGCAAAGCACCCTCCAGGGTGGTGTGTCTCAGTTTAAGATGTGTAGCCTTAGCGAAAGGAAAAGTACATTCCTCTACTCTAAAAATATCTTAAACACTAATTCTTATAGACATGAAGTTAATGGAATTATTTTATGACTTGCTCCACTTTTCCCTCAGAACCGAAGATGGGCTGCAGTGTTCCTGCCTAGAACTTTTTAAAGAATAGACTTCAGTGGATGGTGAGATATGACACAGCAAACCATAGACATTCTAACAAAATGCTCCCCGGCATGAAAGACTCGTAACCTACAGGTGCAAGGACGGGAAAATGCTCCCTTCATTTTCAATGTCCTGAATGCCATGGGCAAAAACTCAGATGACTTTAAGTCCTGTTTCATAGCAGAAGTTTTATGCAGATAGCCCAAAGTTATGTCTCCTGAAGTCATTGAGAAGAGATAGAATCTTAAACTTAGGCAAAACAAAGAGAACAAGAGAAATGCGCTCAGAAACGAGCATTATGTGAAGCCATGTTTCACCAGCGTGTCCTCTCTTCCTACTCCCAGCTGCAGCAGGTCTTTCTCTACAGCATTTTTCTAAAATGAGGAGCCAGCCCCTGGCATTTTCAGTAGGTATACATAGACGGATATATAATCTGGTGACTCATGGGGAAGCTAGAAATTGGGCCATTCATTCTGAATCATTACATGAAATTTTCAGTAGAAATCCACCAATTGTTATTTCTCTTATTAGGAACACAGGAGGAATTGCCCCAAAATGTAAGAGGTCATTCTCCATTTTGGTTTTTCAATTTATCAAATTTATAAATGGTGGGGCACTCCAACCCACGTTCCTGACCTCCCATGACCCTCCTCTAAGCACGCCTGGAGACCACCCCGATCGTCCCGGGGTAAGCCTGAGAAGCCCTGCTGACTATTTCATCAAATGTATCTTCAGATAGTTTGTTTTGGCCCCTGAAGTCTACTTTAAATATCTGTCTTGATTTAAAACAATAGGGGACGTGTTCAATGAATGCCTTTGATTCTACCATACTCTGTGTCTACACAAGAATATGTTGTGTTCACAACTATTTACCTTACACTTCACGCCTAAGGAGAACGAAATTTTGGTATAAATAGCTCAGAGGTGAGGGCCTATTCCAGGTCAGGTTTAGGGAACCGATACCTACTGCCCAGACAACATCCAAAAAATAAATGGTGTGTTAAGCTCTATACCTTCTCCCCTAGTTTGTTTCATTTTCTGTATCAATGTGAATGATTGGGACTCATCCCCCTCACGAGTTGCAAGAGCATCCGACTTGGTCACAGTCACAGCTAGAGTTTCTCTTTCACAGTGATCTTTAGAGACAGACGGTCTAGCAAAACAGGATGTTGATAAATAAGGTTCCACTTCTAAGAAAGGGCTGGTCTTCATAGTAAGTATTTGACTTGCTTCACTGCCAATAAAATGGGGTTGGAGTGAGCAGCACTCAGCAGCCTCTTACTGGTTCTGTTAGCTTTGTTAGAAAAGACCATCTTAATTTTCAGCCTTACTAAAACCTTTATTTGTTCGGCTTCTTCACCAGAATGATTTTTCTGGTCTGCCCGCCATCCTCTGAGAAGAGTGACCAAAAGCCAACCAAGTTGGAGTGACCCCCTCGCCCCACAACTCCACCTCCCATTCGCAGCCTCTGCTTTAGGCACTACACCCTTCCCGGGTTTGGTCTGCCCTTCGAACAACGAACGTCCGATGTCGCAACAGGCACATTTGCGTCCAGGTCTTGTAGCCCCTTGTTGGAGTTAATAGAATATACAGCATCGGTGGATTGTGGATTTTTTGCTTGCATTTGGCTTGGTCAGTGCTATCATTCTCTGCCAAGGGAAATATCAGCAGGGGATAGAGTCTAGTAAGAGAAGCAAACAAACATAAGTTTGCTCCTTACTAAACTGGAAAACTAACCTGCCATCTGTGTCCACATATCCCTTTCCAAGGAGGCTCAGAAGCAAGTTCTCTTGACTTGAAGTTGGTGATTCCATATGCTTGGCAGAGGTTTCTGCAGCTCCCTTGGTGAGTAAAGAGCTCTCTGAAACCTTGCAGAATTAGAAGTTACCCTCTGGATAACCTATGCATGGTCTCCAACTCTCAGTGTGTTTAAGAGGAATTCGTTATAATTAATTTCCCATTTCCTCTTTATTTCTTCCTGCAAAACTTCACAGTGTGGCTGGCTCTGCTCCACTCACTAACATCCCCTTCATCTCAGATTCCTCTGTCCAAAGTTTTCCTTATCAGTTGTGAGTTCCTTGGCCAGCTGCTGTCACTGAAGCTTTTGTGTCAACTTTTCTGCTGTTCCTGAACTTTGCTTTATTTGGCCTCATTTTCTTAACGCATTTTTATCTGCGATGGGAAGAGAGAGCACGGGAGGGTAAAAACTGTTTTCCCAAAGCTGTGCCTACTTCTGAAAAGTGAACTGGAAAATTGACCAATTTGCTGAGTTCCTTAGGCCTAAAAGCAACTTTTATCTCCAAATAGTAATTTTGGAGAGAAAAAACAAACAAACCACTAAGCAAAATATATGACTCCAAGGACACTGAATCAAGCAAACAATCGTCTCCATTTGTCACTTTCTTCTTGCTTATAATGACAAAGAAAGACCCTTCCCATGAGTCCAACTGAACTCTTTCACAAGGAAACTTCTTTTAGAATGGGGGCGGGGGAGGCCAAAGGGAAGGCCAGAGGCACTGCCACAGTGAAACCCAAGAGGATTCATGAAGGAAACACTGACTTTTCTTCCTGACAAGGATCCCACAACATCTTGCCACATAAACAGAAAGATTCCAGGAACCCTTTGTCCATCAGGCTTCTGCCATTTCTCTGAGATCCAGGGACTGGCAAACACAATGCGCGTGAGCCTTGTTCTACGTCGGGCGCCACACTTTTCCCCTTTGGCACACGCCCGACCTGTGCTTGAATCTCTGAGCGGCCAGATTCCTATGAACTCCTTAGCATGTCACTGGTGTCCAGGACTTCCTTCTGGTAGAACGCCACGGAGCTCTTAACTTTAAAGACGCTGCTGTTTTCTTGGGGCACCACCAGCCAGAGGTTGAGGGATATGGCATCATGTTCCTTTCTTGCCTCTACTGTCACTCACAACACGGACCCCTCGCCCGCTGAGAGTCAGACTCCCAATGGACCAATGCACTCTGGCACCCACCTAATAGGGTGTGTTGCCCTTAGTGGGTCCTCGGTAAGTGGCGCTAAATGGAACTCAGTAAATGGCCGCTTTTGGTCTCTGAACAGCTAATACACACAAAAATAGACTTAAGTATGATTTCTTCTTATTCTGTCATATTTATCTTACTCCCCACCTCAATTCCTCCCTAACATTTCCAAGTGCACAGGACTACCAGGGAGTTTCCTTTTGGGTCCTGCCTAAGTTCTAGAGTTCTCTCTCCTCTCTCACTTCCTAGTACATCACCAGAGAGCTGCTTCCCACAGAGCTGATGCGTAATGGCTTGCGATGGTTTAATTTTATTAAAGCAGTTGCATTTCATCTGATGTCTGTGTATAAAGACAGAACTCATGGGGAAAGTTCAGGCACCACTGGGAGCCACTGAGGGGGTTACTTTGGACCCCTGGTCGTCGTCACCGAAGGTATTGAGACTATTTCTTAGAAGCTTCTCTCCCCGGTGGTTGACTCAATGCTCTTTGAAATTTGAAGACAAGAATTCCAGGAGCTCTGTCTACATTGGTCAAACTTGCCCAAACAGTAGCTCTCATCAACAAAAACCAGTCAAACCAATAAGCTGAGGAAACTGACCAGATGTTAGCAGCTCTGAGGCAAACTGCACAGTTGATGATGAGCCAGTCAGAATCAAAGCAAGATCGGGAGTCCAGGATTTGTTATAGGCAGCAGGGAGGGGGCCACACTATCTTCCCAGGACCATTGTCTTCACTCAGCTGCAGGGGCCATAATTCTCAATCTTCTATCTTTTTCTCTCCTTCCCTAATGTCTCTGTGAAGAATGCTGTCATCCTGACAGTCTGTATTAATTTTCTGGGCTGCCATAGAAACGACTACAACCCAGTGACTTAAATCAATGAATATTTATTGTCTCACAGTTCTTCAAGCCAGAAGTCCTAAGTCCAGGTTCCAGCAGGGCTGTTTCCTTTTGGAGATTCTGGGAAAGAATCCATTTCATACTTGTCTCCTCACTTCTGGTGGCTGCTGACAATCCTTGGTGTTCCTTGGTTTGGGGCTGCGTGACTTCAATCTGTACTTTTTTGTGGGCTTAGGGGACATGCCTTGTGCCTTTTCATTGTTGGAATGCACTCTCTTTAAAGGTTAGTATGAGTTTGGGCTGCAGGAACCATGATAAGGGTATCTGGGTCCTGCAGTATATAAGGATATAAGGATATAAGGATATAGGGATACAAGGATAAGGATATAAGGATCCTCTGGGTCCCAGGTGCCTCCCGAAGTGCTTGAGCTACCCCCCATAAATGGGTATTGGTTGATAAAATAAATCTATGTTGGCTCTTTCTGGGGATGCAGGTTCAGTCACGCCAGGTTCACACTTGACCAGGCAGCTACCTCTTGGAAGCCAAGTTAAATCTTCGTGAGGTAACAAATCCCATTAGCATTCAGAGTGTTGCTAGGCTAGCTTGCACTGCCCCTTGAGAGCCAATTATGTTCACTTCTTCTAAACTCTGCATTCAGTGACATCATGGTAACAGCTTGGAATCAACATAGTGGGAGTATTTTTGACATGGGGATTGGCACACTCTACAAATCAGGGCTCCCTGCCCCCCAGAGAACTTGTTGTTAAACATGTAGCTGCACATCAGTTATGCTGCTAAATCCAATGGTCAGTCCTCAGTCCTCATCCCACCTGACTTCTGGGCATGATGACACAGTTTATCAGTCTCTCTTTTGGGGGCAGTGTCTTCACTCAGCTTCCAGAAGACCACACTTCTCCATCTGCTTTGCTGACTCCTTCTCTTTCCTCTGATCTCTTAACATGGAGTGCCCCAGGATTTCCATCTTGAACCTCCTCTCTTCCCTTCTGGACCTACACTCATTCCTTGGTGGTCTCTTTCAGTCTCGTGTCTTTAAATTCCATTTATATGCTAAGGACTTCAACATGCGTATTATCAGGTTGGACTTCTCTGAATTCTAGCCCTGCATACTCTATAGCTCTACTTGGAAATCTAATAGACATCGCAACTTAAAATGTTTAGAACGTAAACCCTGATATGCCCTCCAAAACATGCTCCATCCATAGTTGAATCCATCTCAGTTGATGGCAGCTTCATCCTTGCAGCTGCTCAGGCCAAAACCCCTAAAGTCATGCTTGACTTCACTATTTCTTTCACAGCCTCACGTCTAATCCCCCAGCAAATCCTGTCGGTTCTGCCTACAGAACAGATCCACAATCTGACCACTTCTCATAACTGACCATAACAACCCTCTAAGTTTAGATTTTTGCAACATTCTTCTAATTGTTCTTCTGTTTCCACCTTGTCCCTTAGCCTTTCTCACTCACGGCGAAAGCTCCAGTTGTTACAATGGTCCACCAGCGCCTGCTGAGCGGACCTCCCCTTCGTGCACATGAGTCCCTCCTGATTTCCACAATGTTGTCGGTTGCGCTCCCACCCTAGGCCTGTGTCTGCTTTCTGTTTTCTTTCCCAGGGTTTCAGTCTGTGAGGTTATGATACCATGTGATTAGCCGTCAAGAAAGGCAGCCCACTACAGCTATGACATCACCCTTCATCGATCAACTTTGCTTCATAAACAATCTCACTGTACTGGAGGAGGGCTGTGCAAGGACAAAGTGTTTCTCAGGAAAAGACTTTCTGGGAAATTCCCAAAGCAGTGAGTGAGTGAGCAGTGAGCAGCTGAGAAAAACTCCAGGCCAAAGCCACCTGGCTCTGGTTCTAGGTCAGGGTTGGGAGTTTGTGTCCTTTGTGTCTGGGACAGAGGCCTGCACAGATCAGGAAGGCCTTGCTGGTCGTCCAGGACTCCCAAAAGGCTGAGGCAGGCCAGGGATTACCTAGAGGTGTTGGTCCTGAGGAGGCCAGGTCCTTTCCTGGCACCTCACAGGGGTCCACCACTTGCTGGCTCAGCTTAGACGCACACGCCAGTCCACCAGGTGAACTCTGGACCAGCAGGCTCAAGGGATGGTCTTTGGGAGCAGAAAGTTATGGGAACCCTGGTCAGGCCCCTATCCCTGCAGTCTAGTCCATTTTCAGGAGGTAACTGGGGAAATTTTATTTTAGTTTTTGATGTGGCACATTATTATTAGGCCAAAGGCCTTCTGAGGTATGTGTGTGTCAGGGCATTTTTCAGTTTTTAAAGATCTTTCTTTTCCAGACTTGGCTGTGTACCTCAGTTGGTTAGAGCATCATTCTGGGAACTGAAAGATTGCCCGTTTGATTCCTGGTCAGAGCACATGCCTAGGTTGCAGGTTCAATACCCAACTGGGACATGTACAGGAGGCAACTGATCAATGCTTCTCTCCCTTTCTCTCCTTCTAAAATCAAACAATAATTTTAAAAAAATTGTCTTTTCTGTAACTTTCAGTCATGACTTGGGTGCAAGGCAAAATGGTACATTTCTGCAGTACCAAAGGTGGGTGAGAGAAGAGGTTGGAATCTATCACAAGACTGAAAATCACCATAGCAACTGACTCCAGAGGGGCAGCTGACATTAGGAAAGGGTTTCAGAGGCAGCACCGGCTGCCGATGGGCTCTGGGGTAGGGGACAAAGGAGGAGGACAGATTCCTGAGACGCAAGGCAGAAGGGTCTCTAGCCATCAGCCTGAGGATCAGGGCAGAGCTCCCATCCTCAAGGGGCTGGGGAATAGTTACGGTTAACAGGTCAGAAGAAAGGAACAGTCATGTGCACAGGCTAACATGGATTTGGAGAATGAGAGAGAGTAATACCAATAGTTCATTTAGCATGGATATTTCTTTACCATCCAGAGTAAGTTACCCCGGGCACAGAGAACAGACAGAGTAGGAAAGTTTCTTTTGGTGCCTCCCATGTTTACTTTCAGAGACCCCACTTAACTCCCCATTCAACCTTTATCTCACCCTTTCTTCCTCCTCCCTCTCTCCTAACCCCCTCGCTCTCCCTGCCTCCCTCCCTTCCTTTCCTCAAATATTTATGAAGCACCCACAGCGTGTGGAGAGTTTAGTACAAAGTCTCTTATCTTGTGGATCTTATAGTCTAGTCAGGCGCGCCATACTACAAACAATCATATAGCTGTTAAACCTATCAAGTGGTATAAAGTGCTATAAAGGAAAACAAAGAAGGATGAGGGTATACACAGGGAACGACCTGTCTGCCAGGATGACATTCGAGCAGAGCCCTGGATGATGTGAGGGAACAAGCTGCAGGGATCTGTGAGCCAAGATGGGACCGGCAAAGGCCATGAGCTGGGAGCCTGTTTGGCTCTTTGAGAATCATCAGGGAGGCCAGTGTGGCTGCGGCCAAGTCAGGAAGAGGGGGGCGTGGGGAGAGATGAAGTCAGAGCTAACGAAAGCTCAGAGTGAATTCAGCTTTGAGAATTTGCCTTCCCAGGGTAAATTTTCTCAGTGGCTGCTCAAATTCTGAAGAAGCATCAAAACTTAAATGAGTGATACTGGAGTGTCTTTTCAATGTCCGGGGGGAGAAGTGCTTCCAACCCCACATCAAATATTCGCCTTTCACAGCCTTGTCTCCCTTCTCCTCTCTAAAAGCTGTTTCCACGCAGAGGATTTGGAGGTGGTGGGGACGAGGATGCAGGGGTGGCAGGGACGAGGATGTGGGGGTGGCAGGGACAGGGACTTCCTGCAGCAGGAACAGAAAACATTAGCCTGTGTTCTCTGGCAATGGGCCTCCTCCCACCCGATTGGATGTCTTCAGGGAGGACCACTAGGCGTGTGGGAAATAGGTGAAACACCAAACGTGGCTTGAGCCCAACTTCCCTGTCCTTTTCGTGAGAAGTCTCATCTTCAAAGCCTCCAGTGTTTCAACTGGTTCTTCTTCCTAAAGCAAGGTCAAGCTCAGGATTCTGCAAGCCTTAAAAAGAATGTGCTCACGGACTCCTGGAACACTCGTGGTTCCCACTCGCTCTAGAAATTTCACCGTACATCTATGGGGTTTAATCACCAAATGCTTCTCAGCTAAATTTGAATATTGAAATAAATTATTGACCACTTTGTTTTTCCACTGAGAACTGGGGAGCCAAAGTGCCAAGTGGCATGGCTTTATTGAAAAAACTATTGATTTATTTATTTTTTTTAGAGAGAGGGGAAGGGAGGGAGAAAGAGAGGACAGAAACATCCGTGTGTGAGGAAAGCATCAATGGTTTGCCACCGGGCCTGCAACCCTGGCATGTGCCCTGACTGAGAATTGAACTGACAGCTTTCACTTTGCAGTACGACACCCAGCTGACTGAACTACACTAGCTAGGGCTACATGAAATTCTTTTTTTGTTTTGTTTTGTTTTAAAGATTTTATTTATTTATTTTTAGAGAAGGGGAGGGAGGAAGAAAGAGAGGGGGAGAAACATCAATATGTGGTTGCCTCTTGCAAGCCCCCCACCAAGGACCTAGCCCACAAACCAGGCATGTGCCCTGACTGGGAATTGGACCAGCAACCCTTTGGTTCACAGGCTGGCACTCAATACACCCAGGGTTAAATGGAATTCTTAAAAATATACATTTAACATGTGGAAAGTTTCTAGTTGTAAACAGGTAAGTTAGTTGGCAAAATTTAGTAAAAAAAAAAAAAAAGAGAGAGAGAGAGATAGAGTTCAAGCTTACTTTCTTTTTTAAGGACCAAATACTAGACTAAAATTTCTATTTTAGTAAGAAATGAAGGTCCTTGTGAAAGAAAGAGTCATTTCTCCCAGGACTTTGCTTCTTTACAAATAAGCTGTCTACGAACTTCGGTCTTTCTGCTTCTATGTGTCTGAGATGACAAAAATCACCCAAAACGGAGAAACAAACATGACATGAGAAGCAAGCACGTACACAGAAATGCCGCAAGTCTGCCTGGTTTAACAGCCAACAGAACCCACCTTCCCAAGAATACTGCGTCTTAGATTCCAGACTAGCACATCTTAGCCTTACTTACCCCACGATCCCTTTTGGCCTCTGACATCCACCCTGAGTTCGCTATCTGATTTCTGGATTATCCCTTGCACTTACCCTTGGGTTCTTTTGTTTGTTTGTTTATTTTTATTTATCCACAGACCATGAATGGATTTCTACCTTCAGAAGCTATCACTGTCTCTGTATTAATTGTTGACATTAACTTATTTCTGACCACCGGTCATTATTTCATACTTGGTCTTAACAGTCACCTTCGCTTCCCCACAATAAACCTCTTTGAGGCAATCTCAAACCATATCCTGGCCTTAGAAATGCTGACCCTGTTCCACCAAGAAAATTATAGCCCAGGCCAGCCATATGCTTGACCATGGAGAAGGGAATCCCTTAAAAAACGCTTCTCATGCTAGAAGTAATGCATTAAAAACAAGGCTTGTGAGCTCCTTGATGGCGGAACCATTTTGATGGCTTTTTGTGGCTTACAGGTAGGAAAGACAAGATAAAGTACCAGTCCCACAAGCAGACATTTTTTGATGATGGTTTATAGTTTATCTTCCTGGGACCAAAGTATCAAGATTTATATTCTGGTTTCATTTTCAAGGAAGAAGCAAATCATTCTTCTTAAAGCCTAACTTAAAGGATGACTTTGTTTCTGTGTTACTCGATTTTCTTGCTGCCTTACCAGTCCTGCCAGCATCCTCCTCTGCTTGATCATTTGCTAGAGAAGTGTAGATAACGCTTAGCATGATTATAAAAGGGAACCATGAAAGAGCATTTTTATTTATTTATTCACAGGCTTAATAAATATTTATAAACACATTCACTAAGCTCGATGCTGGAGAGAAACAGTAAGCAGAGCAGACATAATTTTTTTTGCATCCAGCTTAAAATTCAGCAAAGGTGTCATACTTGAATGAAATAATCATGGAGACTAAGGCAACATTTGGTTATACGCACTGTGAAGAGATACATTGTGCCAATGTGAACGTAGATAAGTAATATTTGACTTGGTCTGTTGGACCAGGGAAAGCTTCCTCTAGAAAAGAACAATCAATTCCAGATCTGGAGGAGGCTAAGGAGATAACCAGGTGGTGACCATTAGGGTTAGGAAAGAACATTTCATAGAGATGGAAGAGCCTAGGCAGAGACCAGGTGCAGGATGCAAATTAAAGAGCTGAGACAGGACCAGCGGAGTAGACACTGCAAAGGAAAAGGTCAGTGAACTTAAAGACACAGCAATAGAAAACATCCAAATAAAATCTTAGACAGAAGAAAGCTGAAGGAAACGAAAAGAACAGAGCCTCTGTCATCTGAGAAACATTATTAAATGCCCAACATATAAATGGAGTCCCAGAAAAACAGTGAAAGATTGAGATTTTTAAAAAGCTTGAAGAAATAACAGATTTTTCCCAAATCTGATTAAAAGTATAACATGGAAATTCAAGAAGTTCAATGAATACTAATCAAGAAATTAAAAAAAAAAACAGATGAAGAAAACCACATCAAGGAATATCAAAATCAAATCATTGGCTTGTAAGGACAAAAAAAATTTTTTTAAAGCAACCAGAGAACGAAAGGCACATTAAGCAAAGACTAACAGAGATAAGAAGAACTCCAGACTTCTCAACACAAGCAGTGCGAGCTGAAGACGGGGCTGACATGTTCAAAGGGCTGAAAGAGAAACTCTCAACTCAGAATTCTTTCCGTAGAAAAAATACCTTCCAAGAATAAAGGCAAAATAACAAGTGCTTCCTATAAACTAAAACTAAGAGACTTCATTGCCTGTGGTGTACGCTAAAAGAAATGTTTAAACAAAGAGAAAAAGTTCCTAAGGCTGAAGAAAAATGATGTCAAATGGAAACACAGTCACACAGAGGAACGAAGAGCACTGGGGATACAAAGATGTGTGTGGACAAAGAAGACATTTATTCCTTGTTTGCTGACTCCCAGGTATGAACAACAGGGGTGGCTGCTTGACTTTGAGTCACCCCATACAACTTTTTAAAAAATCCCCCCTCGAAATCAAAACTATACAATAAATAAGGTGAGAAAATAGAAAATAACATGCTTTCGGCATTACTAAGAATACTACAAGCTTCAAATTGTCATTGGGTAGAAAAATTAACCAAATTCTAACGATCTCAACCCCAGTAAAAGTCCAACTAAGTTAAAAAATACCGAACGTGACTTGGAACTTCACAGTTCACAACGCCAGCCACAGGGAAGGAATGGGAATGGGTGAGGCGAGGAGTGGAGGCCTGGAGAAGCATCGACCACCAACATCTTACAGAAAACAGTGTGCACAGAAAAAGGCAGAACTGGGAGAAGATGCTGCCCTCCGAGTAGAGATTCCTCCACAAAGTGAGTAGGAACAGAAACAAGAGAGCAAATCCAAACAAAATTGTTGTTTAAAAAAATGTAAATCAAAGTAATTTGGCTGAAGAAAATATCCTCCCCCGCCCCCCGCAAAAAAAAAACAACAAAACAACAACAACAAAAAACAAAAACACCAAAAAACGACAACCCATGAGGCTTAGGAAAAGTATAGCAAAATACTCCAGTAAAAATTAATTATCTTTAAACAAAAGTTAGAGATGTATTAAAAAATACTTTGAATTGGAAATATAAAACCTAATAATACAAATGGACCAAAAAAAAAAAAGAAAGAAAGAAAGAAAAGGAGAAATGAAATCATACCCGAACTTATGAAATACAAAAGAAAAAGACAAGATCATACCAGAAACAAAAACTACATTACAAAGCCCAAGGAAGAATACAATTAAATTGAGATTTAATCAAAGGCATTAAAGCACAGGTGGCGAACACAAGGCCCACAGGCCGAATCGGCCCTCCACCTTGTTTTATCCGCCCAGAACCTTGTTTCTACCCGGCAGCAGCACCGACCTCCTTGCCCCTCGTTAAGGAGCAGTTACATTTACACAGTCCTAACATTACATTTGGCCCTTTGAAGGCAACCACGAGGCTGCTGTGGCCCCTGGTGAAAATAAGTTTGACATCCCTGCATTAAAGAAAAGCAGGAAAACAACCAAGAGAGTAAAAGAAAGCAGTAAAGACAGAAGTAAAAAGGGTCAGAGGAAAGTAATAGAAATGGAAGACGTGCAAAGCATGTCCAATTGAGGTTCCTGAAAAGGATATCAAAACGATGGGTCAGAACTAATATTTCAAATTGTAATCCAAGAAAACTCTCCAGAAATAAATCCCAAACTGAATCTACACAGTGAAGGGGTCTCTGGGTAAAAACAACCTGGAACAATCAGCTCAGAGATATATTCTAGTAAAACTGCTTGTTTTAAAGAGAAAGGAAAAAAAAATCCATAGGGCCTCCTGATGAAAACATGAAATAGTTTGAAAGGAGGAGAGGCTTAGACTGGCATTCGATTTCTCAAGAACGACACATAAAGCTAGACAAAAATGGAGCAGCACTTTTAAGAAACTTAAGAAAATACAAAGCAAGAGCTTCAGATTCAGCCAAGCTACTCTTCAAGTACTGAGGCTGCAGAAAAGTGGTTTTGAATCTGCAAGAACTCAGGAATGCTGACTGCAGTCATATCTCTCCTGATGAATCCACGCTTCCTTCTGAATGTTTTGGGGGTGTCACATTTATGGTAGCTTTAAGGGCATATTCTGAAACCATCCCCCTTCCAGTAATCTTGACTTTTAACTTCTTGATGATATTATACTAAGAGAATAGGAACATCCTCTTACAGCAAAGGCTGCATTTCTCAAAAAGTTCACTTCTAAACCTCTGTTCCCTTGGAAACCAAGAGAATGGAACAGAATGCATTAAAAGGCCCATCTTCAAAAGAAGGCTTCACAGCCGCACCATTTCAAAGACCTCGAAGATGTCTCATACGATGTTGGTCCTGGAACCAGCACCTGAACGCAGTGCTACAGTGAACTGCATTTCTTTTAGCCCCGCCCCTGAAATCTTGAGGTCCTCAGCCTCTTGAGAACCTGTGGAATTTTCTAGACACGCTGGTGGTATTCCCGGTCCCTCTCTGCTGACATCACCCTGCTTCTCTGCGGACTCCAGGTCTTCGGCTGGAGAGGGCTCTTAATGAGACACACATATCTCGGATACACTCCTGTGCATACAAAGCTCTGCAGACTGAACTCCGAGGACCCTGTGGCGTTTTGTCTTATTCCCCTCAACCCCAAGGCTACTCACTGCCTCCTGCTCTGGCCTACGCCCAGCCCCGCTGGAAGCCCCGCCACGCCCGCCACAAAGCAGACAGGCCCCCAGAGTTTGGCAAAGTGTCCCGCACACACTAACGTTTGCGTCAGTGGTGCCTCCCACGCCGCCCCCCACGCCCAACATCTGCAATGTCTTGGATCTTACCAACGAATTAATGCAGCTTACATATTCATGATCCTGGTGAATCCACTGGCTCAAGGAGGCTTATTTTGTGTACTTTCCAGTTTGTGCTAACACTGCGCGCTTTCCCAGCACCCTGCTGCAGGCGGTTCCATTTACCGCCATCAGGAGGGCAGCCGGCCACAGGAAGGATGGGTCAGTGTGCTCCTGTACCTGGTTCTGCACGAACAGTGCTGGGAAAGTAAATAACGAGCGCAGAGGGTGCATTCCAGCCTCTTTCATCTCTGCTCTAACGCTACGGAGGTTCGCTGTATTTATTGCATTTCTGCGCATCATTTCTGTGCAACCCGCCGGGCTGCTGTTCCTTCAACCTGTTTGACAAAGGAAACACATTCAGGAGGCCTCCGTCTGAGCTCCTTAGAACCCTAACCCTAGTTTCAGGGTCCTGTAGCAATAGTTACAAAGATTCAATGAAAACTTGCTGAAAATGTTTTGAAACATGGAAGCTTCAAGGACATTCTTTAAAACCATATATGCCAAACTGGAGAGGGGTTCCAAACAGGGGCTGCTCTCCAGCCCACACAGCAGGGAGGGAGGCAGCCCAGGTGAGGGTTCTGGGCGGAGCCTCTGGGCAGGACAGGTCAGAGGCCTCCTGCAGGCAAGTGGTGGGAAGAGCAGAGGTCACTGATTGACCGGCAGAGACAGAGACAGGTGCAGGCAGGTTGAAGAAGAGACACAGAAAAGGACAGCTGCCTGCCTGCCGTACTGTCAAGGTCATCCTCTGAAAACTCGGAAACAATCCCAGCTGGCCGGAAGGGGCTCCTATGGCTTCTCTTTAAGAGAGGAAGATAACACACAGGTGGCGACGCAGAGATCTGCAATTTGAGTTACTGAGTGCCACCTAGCACTCTTTCCCCAGTACTGGCCCCAAGCTAAGCATCCACGGTGATTGCCCACCACACACTGCTGCCCCCAGCTCCAGCTAGGCAGGGTAGGCGTGACTCCCACGTTTCCGGCCAGAAAACCTAGGAGCCTGTGGCCTGTTGTTGTGACAGTGTCGGGTGTGAGGGCTCTGGGAGGCTCTGGAGGTTCCCATCATCTGACTCTGATTCCAGTGGCCCTTTTCATTCCGGGTGCAACATGTGGCTGGCACCCAAGACCTTCCTGAAGACCAACATTGGCACAAGTCGTTAGAGAGACACAACAACAACTGTGCAAGGTTGGCCTGCCCTTGTTTTCTGGGCCAATGTTCAAGCACAGAACTCTGCAGTTCATAGAACTCTCTAGTTTGTGCAGGGACCGGCAACACGTGGGGTGCAGATCAAATCTGACCACTCATCCATGTGTACACATAGTCTGATGACTTGCAAGTAACAGAATTGAGTAACAGAGACAGAAAGGGCTGCAAATGTAAAAATATTTAGTATCTGACCCTTTGCAGACACAGTTTGCTGGCCTCCGCTTTAGAGTAACACCAGTTCCAGGGAGGAGGGGTTGTCCTTGATGTTGCCTGGTGCTCCTAGTTGGATAGGGATGGGCTAGGGAGTCCGTTTCTCCAGCTGATTCTGGTAAGCAAAACCAGTGTGGTCCAACTGGGATGTCTTTAATGTGTGGGACATCAGCGTCCCCATCTTAAACACACGGTCATTCCATGGAGCTGGAACAGGCGCACCTCACCGTAGGGAATCCTAATGATCTAGGGGCCCCTATAAAATACAAATGAAAAGTACATGTAGTTCATGTTTGTGTTTCATGTCAAATAAATTCAGTTCCCAATACTGTGAAGCTGGTTGCCAGTCACTTTGATGTGCATACAGCCGTGCTCGTGTCTGGGCAGATGCGACTTAGAACTTCCACGCAAAGCCTGTGCCTTCAATCAGCGAGGTAGCCCAAAGGACAGAGCTGCAGTCTTTCCAGCTACAGGGGCCCAGGAGATATCAAAATACCCTTAAACGCTATTATGTTTCTGCGTATTTACCACGCTTGAGCCTTGAGGCAAAAACCTAAATCCAAACCGTGGCAGGTAATTACCATTTTCATAGATTTTTCCGAAAGAATCATGTGTTAGAAGAGGATGATTAATATCTGAAGAGTCAATTCCTGTGTTAGCAACAGCCGTCTGGGTCAGTGCTTAAAACTGGTGCGGGAAGACGTTTTCAACCCCACCTCTCCCTTTGTGGTGATTTTATATAACAGCTTCCATGTGGGGAATTGCTACAAATACGTGCTTTCCCCTCCTGCTGATGAGGCATTTTATACTCGGGAGGAGTATTCTGCAGGAAGGTGATTGGTTAAAGAAGGACAAGGTAGAGAAGAGAGATGTTTGAACAAAATTTTTGTATTTATTTGATCTCAACATGTGGCCTTTATTTTTTTCCCCCTGAAGAGCATTTTAGTGAATATTTTTTGCTATGCTAAAAAGTAGTGTGTGGATTAGATTATTCGTAAGTTAAAAATCACAGTAATATAACAACATTATTGCAGAGCTCCGTGGGACCTCAAAAGGCTCTCTATCACCAGGAAGATAGCTCCCTCTTTGGCAGAGAAGGATCTAGAGCAGCACAGAGGCTGTGTAACCAGTGAGCGTGTCCCGCCACGTCCTCCCCTTCCATTTTCCTCCAAGTCCTTAGTCTGGCCGCAGTAAATGGAAAAGTTTTTGTTTCTTTTTTTAAGTATTTTTTATCTAGTTTCTTTTCTTAGGAGTTAACTTCTTTATATTGACTCTATGAAGAGAATTCCAGAAGCAACTCTTAGATTCAACTTTTTTTTTTTGCTTATTTCCACCACCGTATTCCATCAGCCAAGTTTATGTGACAAGTATAATGCGCCACAGGAAGAAAAAACACTAATAGATTGCAACAGCCTTTCTATACTTTCCTATCCTTGTCCCCTTCGGTGACCTGCAAGCTGGCAAGGGGCCACACTAAATGGTACCCCTGTCTCCTGAGGTGCCTGTTGCCAGGACTGCTTGATTACTCATCCTTCTCTATCTGTAGCCCAGTTTTTTCCCTCTCCCCAACTTCCATGAGAAAGCAGTTGCAGGTCAGAGCTTCCCGTAGTGAATGGGACCATGGTCCATCCGGAAATGGTCCTGGGTGTGGTGTAAATCCTACCATGAATGAAAACAAAATTCAGTTAGAGATGTCAAGGGCAAACTTGCAAGGGAACGGAAGTCACAGAGCAATATGGGTTTGGGAACTGGACTAGTTACACCAGTCATTTCCTACCTCCTGCATCCTCTTCTCTGAGGACCTTCCCTTGTCCACTGTTGCTGTGGGCAATCCCTGGCAATCAGTAACTAAACCAGGAGTGGGCATCTGGCCCAGGTTAGAACTTGGCATTAGGACAGCAAGAGCCTAAGCCAGGTAGTTGTCTGTGAGTGCTGCACTTGTAACATCCTGTGGCAGAATTCCATGAGGCAGGCAGCTATCTAAAGTCATGTGTGAAGGAAGGAAGCTAGATGAGGGGGAGAAGATGGTGCAGATGCTCAGGAACAAAGAAAACTGAGAGAAAGAAGAAACTCAGGCTCTTCAGCGCCACAGGCGTAATTCTCAAAATTGGGTTCCATGATCTGCCCTGCTAAATGCACAAGCAACCCAATTTACTTAAGTTAGTCCAAGTGGGTTTCTGGTTGTAGCAACTGAAGCTGCCCCCTCCTAGGATGAAATGGCTGGGGTGGACGTGGTGGGGTGGGGTGAGAGAAGGAGCCCAGAGGAAAGATAGCTCTGGGCACTGTTCTGGGCAGAATGAACCTGTGAGTCCCGGGATGTGCGCAGTCTCCACACGTTCCAACGTAACGAGGCAGCCCTATTTCCAGTGTGTCATTTTGCCCAAATCTCTGCGTAGAGAAATGTGTTGTGTATGTTTAAATACATAATCTTAGCATTGGGAAGGCCTTTCTAAATAAAACACAAATCTGGAAACCATAAAGAGAAGATGGACAGATGAGACTACCCATCTTCAAATTTTAAATAACCTTTGACAAGTGACATCGTAAACAAAATGAAAAGCGAAGGGTCTATTTGACGGCTGGGGACCCCCTGCACTGTCCCAGACTCGCTCCAGCTGAAGATCAGACACTCCTCCCAGGCTGCTAGATGGGGGTCCACCCACCCGCGGCTTTGGGGCTGCTGTGACTTCTGAGCTTGTCACAACCCCTGGCAGCAAGAACGTGACCTCTCACAGCCCCACAATGAGAAAATGAAAGGGAAGAAAGAGGAGAAGGGATGAAATGAAAAATGGCTGAGAACAACAGGGAGTGGGCAAGAACACCGAGACAGATGAAAGGAACAAGTTGGTTCTCTCTCTCCTGCTCCTGGGCCCCACCCGTTGTGTCGCTGTGGTCACGTGTTGACTCCCCGAGCTGTCCTCATGCCAGTCAGGGGCTTGCTGTGGAAAGAGCGTTGTGGGAACGAGCATCAAACAGAGTGGTGAGGAATGCAGCCCGCTCTACTGACCCTCAGCCCAAGGAGTAAATTAAATCTATCGATTATCCCAAAGGCTTCTGAACAAAATCTTTAGGTCTAACATTTCCTTCTCATTCTTTTCATTTCCTCTTCCCCTTAACTAAATTCCCTTTCGGCTTACCACCCACCAGAAGGGAGAATTGAAATGAGGTTCTTTTACTTAATAACTTGCCAAACTATAAACAACTCTCTCAAACTAAGCTGAGTCTCATCTAGGGAAAGGACAATAAAAATAATGATTTACGTGGTTGAGTCCTCTGAGGCGTTTTTATAGCATCACAGATGGCTTTTCAAATTGCAGCGCGGCTTTATTTCTTCCTGTATATCTCAATTTCTCAGTTTGTAATTTGAAAATAATACTAGCTGCAAGCTGCCTGCTTCTCGGATGAATTGGTTAGATCGTGAGGGCGTCTACATAGAAGCACTTCGAACCTTAGGGGAAAGTGGAAAAAACCATGTGGGAGCCTTGCGTAATGAGGCTAGGCGTATCGTGCTGTTGAGGTGGGGGGAATGATTTGGCCCAGAGAACACCTGACTCCATGCAGCATAAGCTGCTTAAGAAGGTTCAGTTCACCCTGGCTGGTGTGGCTCATTTGGTTGGAGCATCATCCTTTAAGCCAAAAGGTCACGGGTTCTATTACCTCTTGGGATAGATGCCTAGGTTGTGGGTTTGGTCCCTAATTGGGATGCATATGAGTTCCTGGCATTTGGGAGGCAACTGATTGATGTTTCCCTCCCTCCCTTGCCCTATCCCTAAAATCAATAAGCATGTCCTCAGCTGAGAGAAAATAGAAAAGATTCAACTCTAAGCAGTGCACAATTCTTTCAGATTTGTCTTTGATGGTGTTAGAGCTTCAGTGGTTACAGGAAGTGCTTGTGTAGTTAGGGGTGGGGTGGGATGTAAGAGCAAAGAGATTTGCATCAACACTCTGATCCTCCCGCCAATGTTAACAGTAAAACTGCTTGGCTTTGGTTTTGCCTTTGGCCTCAGCCCTGGCTCTGCACACAGACTTCAGCCGTAGGCGTTCATTAGGTCTCTTCATAACATCCCACCTTTAACTTACACCCAAAAACCAAGGGCACTGGGTCCTTGAGCTTTGACAATCCAGATCAGAGGTGGCACCAACCGTATTGAGAACAGTGGCCCCAGGGAAAGCCTGTTGCTTTGACCTGGTCTGTCTCCTCATCTGTAAAATGGGTGTGGCCCCAATATACCCACCATAAGGCTGTGGGGATAATGAAATGAGACAGGGCCCAGAAGCACTTAGCATACTGCTTGGTATAATAAATGGCAACTCTAAGTTTTAAGGGCTCATTGTGAGAAATATGATGGACATGGGCAGGGTGAAAATAATAATGAAATTGGCCACTGTAGAAAAAACAGTATGATGAGTCCCCAAAGTTACAAAAAGCATTGCCATAAGATCCAGCAATTCCCCTTCTGGGTATGTACTCAAAAGAACTGAACGCAGGGTCTCAAATCGATACTTGTATACCCATGTTCATAGCAGCATTGGAAGCAACCGAAGTGTCCATGAAGGATGAATGAATAAGCAAAATGTGATCTATACATATCATGACTATTATTCAGCCTTAAAAAGTAAAGAGACTCTGACACACGCTACAACGTGGAAAACAGGACATTGTGTTAAATGAAATGAACCAATCACAAAACACAAATACCATATGATTCCGTTTATACGAAGTAGTGTATTTTGCTGTGTATAATGCGTTCCATGCAAAATGAGCGCCTGTGTTTTTGGCCCAAACTTTCAGGAAAAACATCTTTCATTTTATTTTTTTAATTCAATTACTTATTTATTTAGAAAAAACACCAATTATTGTATTCCAGGGTATTATTTTGCATATGGATATTGTTATTGCCTTCTAGAATTACACTTTTAATGCATAGCCATAAATAAAAGAATTAAAAAACATGTATATAGAGATGGAATTAGTACTACCCATGTATAATGTACATCCTTATTTCCCCCAAAAAATATGAGTAAAAAAGTGCACATTATACACAGTAAAATACAGTACTTACAGTAGTCAAAATCATAGAGACAGGAAGTATTAATAGGATACTGGTTGCCAAGGAAGGGCTGTGGGGGAGGGAGGGCTAGGGAGTCACTGTTAATAGGCACAGGATTTCAGTTTCACAAAATGAAGAGTTCTGGAGATGACAGTGATGGTTGTGCAACAATACGAATGTGCTTAATACCACTAAACGGTGCCCTTAAGTGGTTAAGATGGTAAGTTTCAGGTTGTACGTATTTTCCCACAATAAGAAAAAATTTGAAAAAAAAATCAGATTAGTGATTCTTTCACAGACAGCATTGAATTTTGTTGCTTTTCCTGTTTTTCTTGTAGGAAATTTGTATTTTTAGGTTGAGGCCAAACAAATAGAATTACTATTTATGATTTTACACTTTGCGTGGCTGAAGGGATATACTTTAGATAGTTTTATCACGTTTCTGATTGTTACCAAAAGGTTTTTCCTGGGATTCAGGGCATCACAGTAGAAAAGAGGTGTTGAATTGATGTGGGCCGGGGGCCAGGGCACGAATCCTCTCAAATCCATCTCCCCCAAGCTCTTACATTGTACTTGCATTAACTCATATCTTTGAACTTGGGATAAATCATAAGATCCTCACATATCAGGGTTCCCAGAAAAAGAACATACTAATTAAATATGTATTAAACATTGTCCGTGGGTGTGTTTTGGACTGAGTTCTTTCCATGCACTATCCCATTCAATCCCCAACCCTTTGAGGCAAGTACTATCATTAGCTCCATTTTACAGATGTAGAAACTGAGTTTCAGAAAAGTAAGTAATTGCTGTAGATCACACATGTAGGATAGGATGGAATCAAGAGTTGAACCAAGAGCATCTCGATTCAGCCCTCGTGTTTTAGCACCTTGCTGAGGCTCTGATGCATCAAAATGCAGGCAGGCCTGCAGGGACTAGCCTTGGAGTGTGAGTGGCTCTGTCATCCCTCAGAGGTTGACAGGTTCATGTGAGGCCACTGGGAGCTGCTGCCAAACCACCAGGTGTGGTATCTGCTCTCTGGTAAGAACATCAATGGCACGTGAGAGAGATGAGGAGATTATATCCTCATGGAATATGCATGTCCAGAATATATCTGTAGATTTAAAAACCTACAATGCTTAATTTTTAAACAAACTCCACATGCAGAGAAAATGCACATGCGAGTCGTTAAGTGGGAACATAAGTTAGCGAAGTCATTCCTTCTTCCTGATAAAATGGTTAGAATTTGCTTAGAAATGCCTTTTATCATAAATTAGAAATTGTCAGCATTAACCGTCTGAGTCACCACTTACCCTGTTTTTCTTCTTTGTTTCTTAAATGCTCATCTATCCCTTCTCTTTGTTTGCCTCTTCTCTTACTCTACTTTTTCATAAGAACTTAAGCTACTCATTTAAATGGTGAATCAAATATTCTTCCTCTTGGAGAGAGATCACTTCCTTCCCTTCCATGACTGGCTGGGCTTTTTACCTTTGGGTGACAATTTTGCTGGAGGCGTGGGAGAAACGTTTCTTCTCAGAAATCCAGCCTATGTGGCATTTATGATCTTGCCATGATCCTACAGAGGCGTACACAGTTAGCCTTACTGAATGCTCGGTAGTTATTAGGAACGGTGTACTTGCTTGCCCAAGGTCACTAGTGTGTGGCAGATTCAAGATTCGGCCCATGCCTGTCTGACTTTAGAGCCTATGCTCTTAACTGCCCTTGTATGTTATCTTTCTGGTCAAGGTGAGGCTCAGTATGTCCTCTGAGGTAGCTTTCTCTAGCTCGGTAGATAGTCAGGGTAGAGCCACGAAGTGTCACCTACTGTAGCCAGCTCTTGGAGATGGCACCAGATTGTGACTCAGCTTTCTGTTCCTCAGGCAAAGAGGAATGAGGGTGATGAGGCAAGTTCCTTTTACACAGGCTGGAGGAGGCAGAAATGCCCAAGATTTAGGGAGAAGAATGTGGTCAAGTGTATGGAATCTGATCATAGTATTTTAGAGCCAAGCTGGACTTTACAGAGGATTTCTGCTAACTCCTTTATTTCAGCTGAAGAAGTTGGAGCTCTGAGCGGTGAAGCGAATTGTCCAAGGACACACAGCCAGTTAGGTGCAGTGGCAGACCTATTTTTTTTACTCAGGATAAACTGCTTTTTTCACTCTCCCTTCACTCTGCTTTGACTTTACTTGTTATCAAGAAGTCCCAAAGATCAGAAAATTAAGTAGCTTTTAGCAAAATAATTTCATATTATACAATTTTGCTGAAAGTCATTATAATAATAATGCCAGCAGATTTCTCGAATCTAGGTGTTCTGAATGTTTCAGTGCTTTGCTAAGTTAATATCTAGAATTCCAAGGCCATATTTATACCACATGAAATTTCCAAGGAGCTGGACAATTTCCTGTAAA
Source organism: Glossophaga mutica (assembly GCA_039655065.1). Taxonomy (NCBI): domain Eukaryota; kingdom Metazoa; phylum Chordata; class Mammalia; order Chiroptera; family Phyllostomidae; genus Glossophaga; species Glossophaga mutica. Next base: position 147,081,409 of record CM077308.1, read on the forward strand.
AAGACAGTTGTATACTGACTAATAAGTTGGAAACTCAGGGTTTCCCGGATCTCCCACTTTCCTTGTGCTCAGGGAATGCAGAGTCCTCAGAAAAGAGGCTCACCTGACTTAACCTCCTCCATGGCCTCCCTTTCTCTTGTTCCTGCCTCCCTTGTTTACCTCTCTCAAGAGTCTACAGCCTTACCTCAAACACTGGTCAGTTGAATAACCTTAGATGGTAAATTTCTGGGATGAAGTCTTTGTATTTCTGTTACACGAGAAGGAATATTGGACTACAACCCAGGCAAACTCACTTCCGGTCCTGGTTCATTTCGAACCAGGACTTTCAAAGCCCTGGTCCTTCATTTCTTTGTGGATAAAACATGGACACACACAAAAAAATCCCTGCCTGTTGACCATACAGGGCCGTTCTGAAGGTTTTGAAAGTTAGAGATTGCCAGAATCATGGGGACAAACGGAGCCTGCTTGGTCTAGTGGCTTGTGCTGAAGGTGTGTGAATACAGAGACTCAGAGGTCCATTCCTCCCCTCCCCAGCCCCACTCACTCAGGGTCCCCAAGGATGTGGGACCACGCTTCGGTCCTTCCCAGATGTTCTTCTTGTATTGCTCGGTGCGGCCTGTGATGATAAGTACGAAAGCATGCTTATAATTATAAATCATGAGATTGGCAACGTGTAATTATTGAGGTATTAATTAATAGACTATATAGAGTCAGCACTAATCAAGTTTTTTTCATGCCTCGACAGGTTGTCAGGAATTTCCAAAGACGGCAAAAACATCACGTCCGAAGACAATTCCTTTCCCTTCCAGTAACTGCAAGAAAAGCAGCAAGTTTAAGCGGAGATATCTAAGCTCCGCCTCTTCCATCCGCGGTTGCTGTTTAAAAATTTGTTATTTTTTAAGTCCACAACCACAAAATTCATCGTTTTAAGGCTTACACTTCAGTGGTTTTTTCAGTGCATGGACAAGGCTGTGTAAGCGTCACCACTATCTGATTCCAGAACGCTTCATCATCTTGCTACTCAGCACATGTCAGTCTGCTCAGGGGGAGTGGAGCTTCGCTGACTCTAGGGAGTGGCTCTAGGACCAGGTGTAGCACATCCAGCCTTCGTGCGGTGTGCGTCTCGGCTGAGATCAGATATGCCAAGCTCACTCTCTGTTTGGAGACCTCGGTGTCTACTAAAGGTCTAGCTCCTTAGAGATGGGCCAGTAGTAGAAATGAGATAGGCACAGAGCCTCCAGATAAGCCTTAGCAATGAGACGGAGGACTTGGAAAGCAGCACTCAGCCATGAACGCTGGTTGGCAGGGCTGAAACAGAAAATTTCCCAGGCCCAGAGTAGACTGGAAGTGGGAAGCGTGGTTGGTTTAAAGACGCAGGGTTCAAGTGGTTCATGCCTCAGGCTTTTATGTGTGTTGAATCATCCTTCCCACTTCCCTCTTATTGCCTGATCTAAGCCTCCTGGGATCCCTGAGCGCCCAGTATCGTAGGTTCCTGAACTTTCCCTACCACAGCCCTTCTCACCCCGAGTGTACCGGGATTACTAGCTCACTTGTCCGCATTCCCGAATCAACTATAAGCTGCAAAAGGGAAGAACTGCCTTTTTTTGTTGTTACTCAGCAAGTTGGATACCATGCACAAAGTTTCCTTGAACAAATTATTAATTTGTCCTCTAATACAAATCTCTCTTTCTACGTACATCCCTCTAATTCTCAAATTAAAATCGAGTACCAGGAATGTACCAGAACATCCTATAGTTTTTCAACATGGATTTGCATAACAATAAAGATCCTGGGTCAAAGCTGTCTTCCTATCGTTTTTCTCCAAGCAATTCTCATTCTGGTTCAAAGAACGAGAGTAAATCTCTGCCCTCTTCTCTGTGGTAACCCTTCAGGTATTAGAAATGAGCTGTCGCGTTCTCTCTTTTATTTCCCATTCTAAACACATGTGCTTACATCAACAATCACACATGAAATATGGATTCATTTACTCATTCATTCATTCAAAAATATTTTTGAGGGCGTTCTGTGCCGGCCTTGTGCCCAGCGCCGTGGCACAAGAGAGGACGTGACACAGGCCCTCCCTAAAGGAGCCCGAAGTCCCAGCTGGCTGTGCCGTGCTCTCTGGGGCTTTCTGATAGGTCAGTGTGCTTTTCCAAACGTGGTTCCCCAAACCTGACATTGTTTTCCTCAGCGGTATAACTGGTGCAGGGTTCAGAAGAACTATTGCTTCATGATATGAACACGGGACTAACAAGAACTTTTTGTTACACCTGTATGTATTGAATATATTACCCTTAGGAAGTGCACAGGGTGTACTGGTGTGGAGAGAGAGAGGAGAGCTTTGTTAATTTTCGTAAGACTGCTCTTTGTGATTAAAACCAAATATGTATAATATTTCTGATGGTAAAAGTTCAAGCCAAATACATCCTTATCCTGCAAAAAACAAAAACAACAGAAAAAAAACCATAAGAATAAGCAGACTGCAATCTTTGTATCAAACTGAACTCATAACGATGAACGGATTTTTTTTTTAAGAAAAGGTCATCTCACTAGTGGTCCTTTATGATGTTTCTGAAAGTAATTGAAAGGGAAGCATGGACATCTGGCATGTAAATAAAGCTGTTTCCAATTATGGGGGGCTGTCTGCCTTCAAAGCAGAGCACACATTGGGGTACCCTTGGATGTGCTCAGGACCTGCCAGCCTCCACCAGTCACCTACTTGAAGAATGTGGGGTGGGTAGGCCACATCATTTTTGCATCTGCCCTGAATAACTTTGGTCCATAAAGTCCTTCAGGGTTTTTTTTTTTTTTTTTTCCTTTTTCTTTTAGGTTTTGCCTTGAGGCTGAAAATGTGGATGTTTTTTGGTTATGCTGTTTCCTGGGTACTTTCCTTATATACAGGAGAGAGAATCACACGGGGCCAGAAGGTCAACAGAAGAGAAAGTACTTCCCGTGTTTGACCACTAGGCCAAATGAGGGAGAACTCCACGAGACTTAGGTGGTCAAAAGATCCAGGAATGATTCCAGAAAAAGCAGAGTGTATGAGAGTCTTTCTGCTCTCTACCATAATAACATAATATATAGCAGGCATTGTGCTGAATTGATATAAATGGGCAATTTCGCTTTTTAGTATTTTCAGATCAGTTTTCTTGGCCTAACTTTGCTTCATCTACTCAATATTTGTTCGGCACTGAATATGGGCCAGGAACTTTAAACTTTAGAAGTAACTATTATCATAAGTATTTTATGAAGAAGAATGTATAGCATTTCGTTTTCCCCAGGATTCCTTTTTTTAAAAAAAGAATATTTTATTGATTATACTATTACAGTTGTCCCATTTTTTTCTCCTTTTAATTCCTCTCCACCCTGCACCCCGCTCCCACCAGTATTCCTCCCCGTTCAGATCCATGGGTTGTACATATAAGCTCTATAGGTACATTTCTTATACTGTTCTTAACCCTCCCCTGTCTATTTTCTACCTACTATTTATACTTCTTATTCCATGTTCCTTTCCGCCATTCTGCCCCTCTCCCCTACTCCACTGACAACCCTCCATGTGATCTCCATTTCTGTAAATTTGTTCCTGTTCTAGTTGTTTGCTTAGTTTGTTTTTGTTTTCATTTTTAGGTTCAGTTGTTGATAGTTGTGAGTTTGTTGTCGTTTTACTGTTCATAGTTTTGATCTTCTTTTTCTTAAATAAGTCCCTTTAACATCTCATATAATAAGGGCTTGGTGATGATGAACCCCTTTAACTTGACCTTATCTGGGAAGCACTTTATCTGTCCTTCCATTCTAAATAATAGCTTTGCTGGATAGAGTAATCATGGTTGTAGGTGCTTGCCTTTCATGACTTTGAATACTTCTTTCCAGCCCCTTCTTGCCTGCAAGGTTTGTCTTGAGAAATCAGCTGATAGTCTTATGGGCACTCCTTAGTAGGTAACTGTCTCCTTTTCTCTTGCTGCTTTTAAGATTCTCTCCTTGTCTTTAGTCTTGGGTAATGTAATTATGATGTGCCTTGGTATGTTCTTCCTTGGGTCCAACCTCTTTGGGACTGTCTGAGCTTCCTGGATTTGCATGTCCATTTCCATTGCTTGATTGGGGAAGTTCTCCTTCATTATTTGTTGAAATACATTTTCAATTTCTTGCTCTTCCTCTTCTCCTTCTGGTACCCCTATGATTCAGATATTAGACCTTTAAAATTGTCCCAGAGGTTCTTAAGCCTCTCCTCATTTTTTTGAATTCTAGTTTCGTCATTCTGTTCTGGTTTATTGTGTATTTCTTCCTTCTGCTCCAAACTGTTGATTTGAGTCCTGTTTTCCTTCCCTTCGCTGTTGGTTTCCTGTACATTTTTCCTTATTTCACTTTGTATAGCCTTCCCTTTTCCCTCTGTTTTGTGACCCTACTGCACCATTTCTGTGAGCATCCTGATTACCAGTGTTTTGAACTCTGCATCTGATAGGTTGGCTGTCTCTTCTATCACTTACTTCTATTTTTGGAGCTTTGGTCTGTTCTTTCATTTGGGCCATATTTCTTTGTCTCAGTGCACCTGTTACATTGTAAGGAGTGGAGGCTTAAGTATTCGCCAGGGCGGGGCAACCCACTTTGCTGTGTTATGGTGCTATATGTTGTTCTGCTCAGGATTCCTAAAGCCCTTACTTGTGCCTCGCTTGTCCGTGACAGCTACCATCCTTTGAAGGCAGTTGAGGGTAGAAATTTTAGAATCTTCCCAAGCGATGTTTCCTATCCTGATATTTCATTAGCACCAAGGATATGTCTGAGGAGGCTGTTGCAGGGGCCCCTCTGAGGGCTATTGCCATTAAATCCTGACTCAATTTCCAGAAACCCTTCGTGGAACCCTCGGGACTTGGCAGCTATGTCTGAAAATTAGTGTTCTAGTGAAAAAAAATTATTTAATTAAAAAATATTTTTACACTCGGGCCAGCATGGCTTAGTTTGCTGGGTATCATTCTGCAAACCATAAGGCCACTGGTTTGATTCCTGGTCAGGGCACATGGCTGGGTTGCGGGCTTGCTAACTGGCCAGGTTGTGGAGGAGAAGCAGTGGATGGGTGTTGCTCTCCCACATTGGTCTTTCTCTCCCTCCGCCCCCCCCCACCTCCCTTTTCCTCTCTCTAAAAATAAAGCAAATGTTTAAAAAAAAATAAAAAATATTTTTACAACTAACAGACATTTCTCCTGATTATAATGCTCTCACCAAAGACATCCTTTGTTATATATTCTCACCAAAGAAATTTGAAAAATAGAGAGAAGCTCGAAGTAGGAAATTAAAATAATCTATCACTCCACTATACAAAGGTAAGCACCAAGAAATTGTTGGTGTGCGTGTCTCTTCATCTATCCAGATCTGCTTTTCTTTCACAACAGTTTTATAGCCTAGCCTGCTTTTGTGTAACAGCATACTGTGAAGATTTTTCCAGGCTAATGCCTTTTCTTCTGTAATATAATGGTAATAGCTGCACGATTTTCCATTTTATGTACATACTATCATTGATCTAACTAACTGCATATCATTGGCTCTCAGGTTGTTTCCACTTATATATATGTATATATTATGAAGACTGTCCAGGAAGTATCCAGTCATATACTATGAAAACTAGAGACATTTATTGAAGAAAATACAGATACATGAAACATTGTACACAGGACAATGACATCTCAGTTCCCTTCAAAGTAGGCACCTTGGGACCTCACACAGTTCTCCCAATTATCATCAGCTGCCCTGTCATATTTTCCTGAATCTCGCCGATTGTTTGAAATTTCTCCCCTTTCCAAGGTGATTTTAGTTTTGGGAAAAGCCAGAAGTCCCAGGGCAGCAAATCTGGTCTGTAGGGGGACTGAGTCACCTGGATGATTTGATATTTTGCCAAAAAACTCTGCCCAAGGTATGCTGCATGAGCAGATGTGTTGTCGTGATGAAGCTGCCAATCACCAGTTACCCATAGCTGCACCCTTCTGAATCATCTGAAGACTTTTCACGAAGGAATGTTCCAGCGTAATGCAAAATTTGATACAGATTGATTGTTCTAATCACTCAGTCATTTTGAATGCAACAGCCACACAGTACACGTGCTCAATAGCTTCTACTACTTCCACACCGTGCATAGGACAATGAAGTCATCATAGTACAGTGAAGTTGTTGTTGTTCACACAAGCACATTCCAGTCCACTCTCCTTGACTGCCAGGTCACATCAATGTTGTGAAAACCATTCTCATTACATTAACAATGGTTGGACCACTTCTGGACAGACCTCATACGTGTGTGTATATATATACTTGGATAAACGTACTTGCCTGTCTTTATTCCTGTTTTTCCAATCATTATTTTCTTATAATAATCTCCAGAAATAGGCTTTCTGGGTAAAAGAATAAGTCAAAAACTTAAACCTTTCAGTATGTTCATAGAGAAGCTCTAGATTCAGAGTAGTGAGGTCTTCGTCCTGAGCTCTAAACCAGCTGTGTGACCTTGAGTTTAATGAGCACATCTATAAAATGGGGAACATGGTCACACACTCCATTGTATTTCAAAAGAAAATTTTGAAAAAAATGTGGTTAAGACTTTTGAAATATAGCATGTGGTAGGCACCCTAATGATTGTCTGCTGGGCAGCCATTCTTTACTTCCTCATTTCAACAAATCTTGATTTTTTTCAGGTATTCATCCCTCCCCCATGGTATGCCCTGTACCTTTTAGGTAAACCTAAATTGACTAAGCATAATCTCACCATCCCTGCCAGTGACAGGTTCAGGAATGGGCATGTAAACCAATTTGGTTTTATGAGATTGAAGGGGAAGTTTGCTGGGGCTTCTGGAAAAATCCCCACATTTAAGAGAGAGTTGTAGAAAGGGAGACTCTTTTCTAGACATGGTCATATGCCAATGTCAAGCTTAGCAATATCGTTGCAACAGCCACATCACCCCGAGCCTGAACACAGAGCTGGGCATAGTGCAGAAGTGGGACTGGAGGCTCTGGAAGAGTCAACCCTGAAGCCAGCCCCACCTCTAAACTTCTAGTTATGAGCCCCAATTCTGGTGGTTACTCCTGAAATCAGTCCAACTTGAAGTGTAACTCCAGTTCTAATTGTTGCCCTTTTCATTTTCTTTCTTAATTGTAGGAAATGTTTTCGAGTCTTCTACAGGTGTCCTTCCAGCTGTTTGAATCCTCTTTACCCCAACTTTCCAAAAAATGTATGCCTCAAGTGAATATTTGAAGAGGACAGTGCTTATGCCAACAAGTCAGAAACAACTCATTTAAATCTGATGGGCAGTAAGAACCCCAACTCTGGCCTTCCAATTTAGTTGTAGAATTAGATTTTTGAGCTGGAAGGAAGTTTCGTACTTAACAAGGAGACTGAGGTTCAGAAAGACTTACGATGATTTGCCTCAAAGTTCAGGACAGCTGGTGTTCTGGGGACAGCGGTGCAGGAAGCTTACCTAGAGCGCCAGTTTGACTGCCGCTGTGTTTCAGCGGGGAGTTCAAGCCAAAACATCATAATCAGCTCTTCTTGCTCTTTGTTTCTCGATAAATCAAAGCGTCCCATTTGTAGCAAGAACCCAAAGAGTGATGCTTCTACACACCCTTTTGGAAATCCAGTTATTTATTTATTTATTTATTTATTTATTTCCTCACTCAAGGGTATGTTTATTGATATTAGAAAGAGAGGAAGGGAAAATAGAGAGAAACATTGATTGGTTACCTCCCATAAACTCCCTGACTGACAATTGAACCCACAACCTTTTGGTGTATGGGATGATGTTCTAATCAACTGAACCACCTGGCCAGGGCAGAAAATCCAGTCTTCTTCTAATCCGAGTGATTAAATCCTAGTGATTTCTTCCCCTAGAAGTCCAGGAAGAGGTCTCACAAATAATCCTAAATTTAATCCTAGTGATTAAATCCTGGTGATTTAATTCTAGTGATTTTTTTTTCTAGAAATGTGGGAATAGGTCTCACAAATAACCCTGACTTCTTCATGGAGCTCTGCAGTGTCTTGGCTCTTGGTCTTCACCTCTTACTACTGCCCTTCTGCTACTTTGACTGTTATTTCCCTGTGTTCCCAGGTCACAGTCCATGCTGCTGCCAAACTCTCCCGCACGTCATTTTCACTTAACCCATGGGTAATAATAGTCCATGCTTTTATTGTCTGTCCCTAGATTGCCAGCTACTCGTGTTCTTCTTCCTCTCCAGCTGATGGGACGACTCTTGTTTTTCCTAGCTGCTGATTCTGAGTGTTTATTGATGTTTATTGATTTTTAGAGAGAGAGGAAGGGAAAATAGAGAGAAACATTGATTGGTTACCTCCCATAAACTCACTGACTGGTGATTGAACCCACAACCTTTTGGCATATGGGACGATGTTCCAACCAACTGAACCACCTGGCCAGGGCAGAAAATCCAGTCTTGGGACCTCGCGGAGCTGGGACCTCTAATGGGCAATCCTTTGCTCTCTCACTCTCTCTGCTCCTCCCCAGACAACATGTGCACTCTGGAAATGGGCTTTACTAGTGCTGGTCCTGACACAGCATCACGCTACGTGTGGGACCACATCTCCCTCCAACACCCAGCTCTGCCAGGCTGCTTCTTCACGTGTCGTGTTTCTCAGAAACCTCACTTCCCAATTATGGGGTGAGACGAGAGCAGGAATTCCCAATCTACGATGAACTCAGGGTGGGCATTTGTTGGGGATACACTACTCTTTAAAAGTGTATTCAAAATAGCCTTATATAAGACAAAGCCTCTAATTTTTATCAGAATATCAAAGGGGTCTGTGACCCTGTAATGGCTGAGAACTACTGGTCTCAAAAGCTGTTTAAGTTCTACTGTTCTTGACCTTGTGATTCCATAATGCAGTCTGGTAGCAAATCTACCAAACACAAAATCATTGGGTTGCTCTCCCGAATTACGTGGGTACAACGGTTTATGTGAGGATGTTTAGCCTTATTTGCAATGAAAATGTTACATTGTTTGAAAACAATAACAAAGGATTGAGAGTTGAAGTTTTTATTAGCAGGTTATTAGTATTCTATCCCTAAAACAACTATGTTAACCTCAGGTGATATACGTATGGGGAGATCTTTCTTTATAGCAGCAAGAGCTTGGAAACTATACTGATTGGAAGAATGGTGGGAAATGGATGGATCTTAGAACTGCCTACTTTTCCAGGGGCTCTTTCCCGTAAAGGAATGGGAGACAAGTACAAGAGGGGCCTTCCTCCTTCCCCTCTGCGTGGCCTGTGGTTCCACAGTTGACCCCTAGGCGGTGCTCTCACGTTAGTAAGGGGCATTGAAACCCACTTAAGAGAGTGCCTGGGTAACTCATGGCTGACACTGTCAATTGGCCAATAATACTAAGTGAAATATAGGTGATTTTTAATCATAATTGGAAGACAGAATTGGAAAAATGACACAAAAATCTTCCTGTATTTCTTATTTGGAAACATTTAGCCTTAGCCCAGTCATTGAAAATTATTTAAGTGTTATTGTTAGAGGAACCTGCCAATCAAAAAAATTTTTTTAATTGGAATAAAATACACATAACATATAATTTGCCATGTTAACCATTTTCAGTGTACAGTTCAGCAATTTTAAGTACATTTGCATTGTTGTACAACCAATCTACAGAACTCCTTTCACCTTGTAAAACCAACACTCTGTACGTAATTAAACAGTTCCCCATTCTCCCCTCCCTCCAGCCCCGGCAGCCACCCTCCCACGTCCTGTCTGTAAATGGAAGTACTCTGGGTACCTCACAGGGTAGAGTCATCAGTATTTCTCCTTTTCTACTTGCTTCTTCCGCTGAGTATGATGTCCTCAAGTGGAACCAATTTTTATATATAAATTATGTTTTAATTCTAAAGAGAAGTGGGTAATTAAAAAAATATGACTGGGCTATCAACTTGTGCAGAGAGCTTCACAGGCAAACGTTCTTGCTCAAACCACCAGTGAGTCTTTCTAAGGCTTTAGTAAACATGGAGGCTGCCGTGCCACTCGGGGCACCATTGGACTCAGAAGGAGGCACAGGCCAGGGTGCAAAGCATGCCAACCGGGCACGTCTGGCATTCCTCTTCTGTGGTCTTCAGCAGACCACAAAGCCATCCACACTGAGGTCAGAGGTTATTGTCTTTGGCTCCCAGGTGATGACTCAGGTGTGAAGCAACGAGACTGACATCGGTAGGGTGTGGAAGTCATTCTGGGTTGAAAGCCTCATACTCTGAAGCAGCTCATATCTTTTGAAAATTCCATATACTCCCCTTAGGGTCACGCCAGTTACAGGAGTCACTGTAGTAAGAGAAACTCAAAGATAGGGCTACCAACCTGTATTTACAGTTGTTCCAGCCCAGATGGAGTTCACCAGTTATTGTTATTTTTATCAGGTGTCTAGGGGAACAGAGCTACAAAGTTAATCAAAAGTCAAATGGTTATGCCAAAGGGAAAGGGTTTTGTTAATCCTTTACACACAGCCCTTCAAATAGTTAAGTTATAATTTCTGACAAAGCATCTGGTTAAACAGAAAGGTGTCAGCATGACACACTTATATGAAGAACTAAATTAAACAATAAAATTTGTCATCTTTCTTGGTAATGGTTCTGTTCCGTGATCACAGATGGATAGGCAAGGCCAACAGGCTTGTCAAATGTCACGTTCTTTCATAAGAGACGGAAGAGGAAGCATGTGTAAAAGGAAGGAAAGAGCTGCTGACCTATGAAGAAGACGGCAGAGTGAGAAAGGAGGAGGCACGCAGCAGGCATTTCCTCCTGCAAGGCCTACTATGCCCCGGGAAGCCAATTAGCAGCCCTTTGAGATGCTGGCCAGGCCTCCACAGGTGTAAGACAGAGAATTTGGGCAGTAATTTGTGGTCTCTCTGATTTTGCTAAAGAGGAGTTTCTTTTTGTCTTCAGAAGAAGAGAGCAATTTACTTCATCAGTCATTCTGCAGCGACTTTGAATTGCAAATAGAAAAGTCCCAAAGAAGTTGGACCCCAAGAGGAGCACACCAAGGCACATCATCATTAAGTTATCCAAGATTAAAGATAAGGAAACAATCTTAAAAGCAGCAAGAGAAAAGGAGACAGTTACCTAGAAAGGAGTGCCCATCAGACTGTCAGCTGACTTCTCAAAAGAGACCTTCCAGGCAAGAAGGGGCTGGAAAGAAGTATTTGAAGACATGAAAGGCAAGGACCTACATCCAAGATTACTCTATCCAGCAAAGCTTTCATTTAGAATGGAAGGGCAGATAAAGTGCTTCTCAGATAAGGTCGAGTTAAAGGAGTTCATCACCAGGCCATTATTATATGAAATGTTAAAGAAACTTATCTAAGAAAAAGAAGATCAAAACTATGAATCGTAAAATGACGACAAACTCACAACTATCAACAAATGAACCTAAAAGAAAAGAAAAACAACAAAAACAAAAACTAAGCAAACAATCAGAACAGGAACAGAATCAGAGAAAGGGACATCGCACTGAGGGATTTCAGTGGGGAGGGGAAAGGAGGAATGGGGGAAAGGTACAGGGAAGAAGAAGCACGGTTAGTAGGCATAAGGTAGATGGGAGAGATAAAAAATGGTATGGGAAACAGAGGACTCAAAGAACTTATAGGTACAACCCATGGACATGAACTAAGCAGGGGGATGCTGGAGGGTTCGGGGCACAGGGCAGAGGGGGTATAAAGGAGGGGGGAATCGGGAAAACTGTAATAGCATAATTAATAAAAAATACTTTAAAAAAAGAGGAAGAGACTATGGGCTAGGACTTTATCCAGCAGTCCTTTGTAAGGTCAGCAATGGTAGGTAAAATGGACTAGATATATTGTCGCTGCACCCCTTTCTCTTTCATTGAAGATAGAAGTCCCTCTCTATATGTTATATATTTAGTACACATAAAGACATTTCTGGATCTTCATTTATGATAGGAAGGGCATGGTGAGGAGAAACTTGAAAAATGGTTGGAAAGCCTCTATCACACTGGAAACAATTAGAAGATGAAGAAGAGGTTCTCCGGAAACAGCTAGTCTGCGTGTGGTAGGCAGCTGGACAGACTGGAGCAGAGCAAGGGTGCTGGGCCAGGTACGGAAGGCCCCGGGCGCATAACAAGGGGCAAAACTGGGAAAACAAGGGCCTCACCCCCAGGGCGACCTTTCCTCCCCTATCATGTGGTTTGGAACCTCTGACTTTTCATATCTCTGGACATGTGGTTCAGACCCTCCCCTGATATGTCCTCCCCTGGCATGTTGCTAGTCATGTGGCTTAGACTCAGAATGGGGAAGAAAAAGGGGGCCAGAGAATAGCCCTTAAGCATTAAGCCCCCAGGACAGTGAGGTTCTGACCCACACCAAATACATCCGAAGCCTCAGTTCTGTTTTAGCTCCAGGTCCAGAAAAGCAGCAAAACCAAACAAGCAATGTCAGGGCTGATGTGGCTGACATCAGAACCAGCTGCAACGACTAATCATGCCCTGGTACCAACCAATCAGTGGAGACCATGACCCTGAAAGGGCACACCTGGAAAGCTGATAAATATTCTGTTGAGATCCTCCCTTGAGACCTCTCCTAAAAATCTCTACCCTTAAAAGCCCTTAGGACACAGGACCCAGCACACTCTCCCCTCATGGGAGCACGCTTGTGTCTTTCTGGTCCCCTCTGCTTCCCCCAGGTGCATTACCTTTACCTTTTTCTCTTTCCCCTAAGCTCCAAGGGCCCTTCTTTCGCCTCTGTAACTTGTTTTCTGATCCCACTCCCAGATGGCTCACTTTTCCTGCCTCTGTAACTTTCTGAATAAACGTTCTCTTATCCTTTGAGTCTTGGTTCTGAATTCTTTATTAGCTAGAACTCAAGTACCAAGGCCCAGTCTGACTCCACTGGTATAACACCTGGTGCCCTTCTCACCTCCAACATATGAGCCAGGAAAGAGCCACTCTGAGGGATGGAAGAGGAAAGTTTGGCCTGAACCTGAGAAGGTTTTATGTGAACAGTAAAGCCTGGGGAGGATTCCTGGTGGACTGAACTCAAGAGTAGGGGCTGGAGAAAACAAGCCAAACGACCTCCCTTCTCTGACAGACAGAACTCAGTGCAAGAACTCCACTCCTTACTAGGATATGAGCTGGGGGAAAACTACAGATGTCTGTGTCAGGAAGGGCTTGAATGGGGGCGCGATCTGCCATCGCCGAGCAAGGGTGAACTGGTGACGAACGTGCACAGGACAGAATGGGGTTCCTGTCCAGGACACCCGCACCCGAGAGTGGAGTCCTATAGGAAAGAAGTTTTCTTGTTTGTCACCCCAGGCCCTGGAAGTGCTTAGCATCAGGTAAGTTATTCAATGTGGCCGACCAAATATGGTCTACAGGGAATGCTGCTTGATGCCTCACTACTGAGGAACCAATTTCCCCCCAACTTTTCCAGAACATTCTTAATTCCTGACTCATAGCCAGCCAATGTACCCTGAGTTTTAGTTTAGAAAATGTACTTGCTCTAGGGATGTGAAGAGCTGTGTAGAGTCACAAGCCATGTGATGAAGCAACCGGGTCTTGGGTGATGACAAAACAGGTGACGTTTGAATCTCTTGTGTGTGTTTGTGTGCTGTGTGCACACACAAATCTTCCAGGCTTCTCTCTTGGGACACAGTTGATTTGTTTTTTCAGCGTGGTGACATCTGGCAGCATTCGGTCTCTCCTCCAAGTTATTGCTCGAAAAGCTAAGGTAACCCAGGGTCACTAAATTGTCCCGAGCTGTTGTCTAGCTTTAAAATCTGTTATTAATATCAGAGCTGAATGTTACTTATTAACCAAACACTTCTTATTAATCATTTACAGGTATGGGGGATGGTTAGAGTTGAGCCCCCAAAGACAACGCCCTAGCTGTTATGAACTTACGAGCTTTTACAAAGAGAGTGACAGTAGAATGGGAGAAGTGCCACCAGGACTCCAAAGGAAAAGGGCATAGGAGAAGACAAGCCTTTGCCTAGTACGCTGTTCTGTTAAACCGCCGTTTGAAATGCTTAGAGAAAAGGGCCACGCTGCCCACGGAGGGAAGGAAGCGGTTAACGTCGGATGAAATCCAGGCCTGTGAGAGTGAGGATGGAGACATGACGCTGGAGGATCGGGCTGGGCGCCAACAGCCGCTGGGGTGCTCCTCAGAGTCTCTTCTTTCTCACATCCCTGGAGCTCATCAGTTTTGGGGGGCAGCTCTTGGAGGTGTCCTCTCTAAGGCCTGCAGTATGTGCCACCACCTGTGAGTCCTTCTGCCAAAGGGCACATAAACAGAGCTGCAGGTCAGCACATCAGGGCGCTCCTCTGCCCTGCACCCCCATCCATAGAGAGGGGTGGCGGAGACCAAAGGTGCAGTCCTTGTGGCCCCGTTGAAGGTGAACTGGGAGTAGCCACCTGCAGGAAACCTTGGTGGAAGGCTGGGGGTACAGTACTAGTAGATCATCCCTCCAGAAATGTGGTCTGAGGTTACACAGGATTTGAGAGCTCACCAGAGACAAGAAGGATCCTGGCTGAGATGGAAGAAACAGCCCAGAGCCCTGGAACACATGTGCACACATGCAGAGACGCACACTGCGGGCACACATAAACACACCCCATGTTTTCGTACCACGTATGCATGTGAATGGGTATTTGTGGAGGAAAGAAGTGTTCACAATCTGGGAACCAGTTCATCTGACCAAACAACTCTTGAATTCTACTTCTCGGATTACAGTAGAAACATGTGATCATTGTAGAAAAAATCAGAAAACAGAAAAGTACAAAGAAGAAAATAACCCTACCACCACAAGAAACATTGAACATTTGGTATCTCGCACTCTAGTTTTTTTCATTTGACAGATTGAGGGTTCTTCATCTCGTTTTTCAAAATTGAGCTCCTACTCAATACTCTGTTTTATTTATGTTAATGATGTAACTATTAAACTATTTTAGGTTAAGGATGTATCTCGAATGTGCTCCCATGTTCTCATGATTTTTTTTTAAGACCTTATTTTTAGAGAGAGGGGAAGGGGGGTAAAAGAGAGGGAGAGAAACATCGATCGGTTGCCTATGGTATGCCGCAGACCTGGCTGGTTCTTGCAACCTGAGCATGTGTCCTGACCAGGAATAGAACCAGTGACCTTTCAGTTTGTAGGACGATGCCCAACCCACTGAGCCACACCAGCCTGGGCTGTTCCCATGATTTTCAATAATAGTTTAGGATTGCTTGTCTGGGTTTTCCTGACCAGACACTTTAACTACAATCAGGATGAACATATTTAGTACTCATTACCTTGATTCAAGACATAAGTAAAAATGATTAGCCCTCTCCTTGGGCCCTATAACCTCCCAAGTCCCACGACACCAGTATTTTACTGGGGGCTGGGAGCGCAGAGCAGGGCTGCCTCAGCTCTTGTGTTTCTGGGAGGAGAGATCATTTTCTTCTCTCCTGTGACTGGATTTGCCTTTTTTCTCCTCTGCTCACTTGGGGTCTGTTGTTTGCCAGACACCCTCCACTCCCCCATCCTGTCTGTTGTTTAGCATTTCTGAGGGGGTTAGAGCCATCGGGGTGATGGGGCAGCTTCCCCACTCAGGGAAACGCAAAGCTCTCCCTCCTGAGTGCCTGTCAGTCAGCCTGCAGGCCTGCCTGGGGCCTGGAGAGCAGAGCTAGAGGCAGAGGAGAAGCCAGCGCGGGGCCAGGGAGGCCTGTGGGGTGGGTGGGGAGCCTTAACCCCTCCTCCTATCTGCTCCCATTTAAAACCATCTGGGGGCAGGAAGGCAATTTGCTCAGCCCTTCCACTTGTGTGACCACACACATTCTTTAAAGAGATGTTGACTAGCTTCACAGGAAATAAAAATTCTTTTAGAAAAGTTCTCGGTTTTCTCTTCTCTCCCCTGGTCTGACTCTGCATAACAAAGGTCTTCGTGGCCTTGCTAAATGTACTTCTTCGTATTTTCGTTTGGGCTTCGACTTTTCTCTCACAACTTCTCTTGCTGCAGCGAAATTCCGTTGCTGAAGGTGTCTTTCCTTTCTTCTTCCCTCTTCAGTTCCCGAGATAATCCAAGTCTCAGTCAGGGAAGAAGACAGGGCTCGAGTCCTTCAGGGGGTCATTCTCCAGACACTGACCGTCCAGCCCACTCAGCGCTGGCCTGGAGGAGGGAGCCCAGATGGCAGCGAGGCAGAGGGTCCCAGCTCCTGACAAGACCCCCTGAGGAGCGTGCACAGGCTGCACAGAAAAGCACCAGACCGTTTCTTGTTTGGAATTGTGTCCTGCTTTTCCCTTTCATTTCTTCCCTGTGTTGACAACCCAGGAATAAATGTAGGGAGAAAGAGACAGCGATTGTTCAGGCCTGAGGAAGGTGAAGAAAGGTGGGATAGGAACACACAGCATAACAATAACAACACATTGCCCTCGCAGGTCCTTTGCTTTACAAAGCAATTTCCTATCCATTGTCTCATCAGCTTCTGAAGGGGAATACACAACAAGCATTACGGTTCTCTCTGTCACTGTAGACTAGGAACTGCAGGTCTGCAATGAACGCTGTGGTGTGCCAGCCCCACATGCCTCCTCATTCGGCCAGTGGGATGTGTGGGGTGTTGAGTCCCTTACTGGGGATTGCCCTTCACTGAAGGGATCTGCCTCACTCAAGCTTGCACGCCCTCCTTGGGCCCTGACTTTGATTCTGAACAACTCTGCAGGGCTGTCCCGGCTCCAGAACACCCTGAGGATCAGCTGAGAACCCTGTGGCAACTGCATGAGAGTTCAACAAATGGGGTTTTACTCTATGTACTCCTGTGAATCCTGCATTTTTTCCACTTGAATGTAGCTATATGGACTTTAATAACTGTAAAATATCTCATTGTATGGATACCTCAATTTATTTATCCAATCCCTTGTTGTTGAAAATTTAGGTACTTTCCAATTTGTAATCTATTATAAATATTGCAATCAATTTGCAATAGATTATAAATATTCTGTTGAACATCTCTGTATACACATCCTCTCAAACTTGTCCACCCATCTTTATGATGAATTCCTAGAATGGGATTGCTGGGTGGAAGGATACAGCCCTCTAGAAAAGTGGTAACAATTTACATTCCCACCGCAAGTGTTGGGAAAATCACCAAATCCATCTCCCTCAATTCAGATTGATGATGATAAAACTCAAATGGAATGCTTAGCCCTGCAATTCTACCATACATCTCTGCGTAGTTTGTTTTCCTCCTTTTCAAGATGATTCTCTTCCATCTCTTTATTTCTTCTTAACCCTACCTCATCCTCCCCTCTTCCTACAGGCCTAGCTGATGTCCTGGTTTCATACCTTAAAAAAACCGATAGAGGGCAGCACTCTTATCTGCCCACCCCCAAAGCAATACACACACAGCCCACGTGAATTACTTACTGGAACGTGTTTTGTCTGCTTTTCTCCTTCACCGTGGCAAAGAGTACACACAGCTGGTAATGGTCAACACCTTACTTGAACCACGTTTACCCAACTGTGCAAGGACTTCTCTTCTTCAATACCCGCTTTCTCTCCTACATCATCATCCCGTTCCCTCTCTCTCTCTCTCTCTCTCTCTCTCTCTCCCCCCCTCTCCCTCTCTCCCTCTCTCCCTCTCTCCCTCTCTCCCTCTCTCCCTCTCTCTCTCTCTCTCTCTCTCTCTCTCTCTCTCTCTCTCTCGGATCATGCCCAATAACAAAAAAAGCATTAGCATCTCCCACCTTAAAATACAAACAAATCAAAAACAACAAAATAAACAAAAACCCTCTCTTGAGCCCACGTTTCCTCCAGCCTCCACTCTGGTTCTCTCAGGTTCTCTTTCCTACAAAACTTCTTGAACAAGTTGCCTAAGCTCTGCCTCCAACTCCTTGTAGACCATACTCTCCACTCACTGCCAATGAGTCCCCATCACTGACTCCAACCGTTCTTATCTAGACCACTGATTCCTTTCATGTTTCAAATCTAGTGGACACATCGCAGGCCTCATCTTAACTGATTCTCAGGGGCAGTGGTGTTGTCTACAACTGAACACTCTTTTGAAACACTCCCCCACCTTTTTTCTGAGATAATACACTCTGCTGTTCCCTTGTACCTTCCAGGCTTCTCCTACCCACACATATTCGTTAGTTCCTCCCCTCCTACCAAACCCTGAATACTGGAGTGTCCCAGGGCTCAGTGCTTTGCCCTCTAAGCCCATCCCTTCATTCCCTCACCCCTCTTCTCCTCCTCAGTAACTGGCACATAAAATCAATACCAAAACTGGAAAAAGACAGCCCAGCCCTGACTGGTGGGGCTCTGCGGGTTGGGTGTCATCCTGCAAATCGAAAGGTCTTCAGTTGGATTTCTGGTCAGGGCACATGCCTGGGTTTGTGGCCCAGCCGCTGGTTGGGGGCGTGTGAGAGGCAAGCGATTGATGTTTGTCTGTCTCACATCCATGTGTCTCTCCTCTGTATCTCCTTCCTTTCCCTTTTGTTCTAAAAAAATGAACAAATAAAATCTTTTAAAAAATAAAAAGGAAGAGAGAGCTCAGAAAGAAAAATAAAGATCAATGTTGGGTCATTTGTTCATATTTTTTGAACACTTTCTATGTATCAGGCTCTGAGGGAAGACAATGGTAAAAAGGACAGACAAGATTTCTGTTCTCGACACCTCTCCAAGGAGGACATACAGAGGATCCAGAGACACATGAAAAGATGCTCGATATCGCTAGCTATCAGAGAGATGCAAATTAAAACCACAATGAGATACCACTTGACACCAGTCAGAATGGCCCTCATAAACAAAGCAACAAACAGCAAGTGTTGGAGAGGTTGTGGAGAAAAGGGGACACTACTGCACTGCTGGTGGGAGTGCAGACTGGTACAACCACTATGGAAAACAGTATGGAATTTTCTAAAAAAACTAAAAGTGGATATACCTTTTGACCCAGCAATTCCATTGCTAGGACTATATCCTAAGAACCCTGAAACACCAATCCAAAAGAAACTATGCATCCCTATGTTTATAGCAGCACAATTTACAATAGCCAAGTGTTGGAAGCAACCTAGATGCCCATCAGTAAATGAATGGATCAAAAAACTGTGGTACATTTATACAATGGAATTCTATGCAGCAGAAAGAAAGAAGGAGCTCATACCCTATGCAACAGCATGGATGGAACTTGAGAGCATCATGCTAAGCGAAGTAAGCCAGGCAGTGAAAGATAAATACCATATGATCTCACCTTTAACAGGAACCTAATCAACAAAACAAACAAACAAGCATAATATAACCAAAGACATGGAAATTGGGAACATGCTGAAAGTCACCAGAGGGGAGAGGGGAGGGAATTTCAGGGGAAAAGGGGAAGGATTTACAGGAACAAGTATAAAGGACACATGGACAAAATCTATGCGGGGGGGGTGGAAATGGGAGGGAGGTGGGGAGGGCTGGGGTGGCGGGTTCGGGTGAGAATAAAAGACAGAAAACTGTACAAGATCAACAATTAAAATAAAAATTAAAAAAAAAAGATTTCTGTTCTCAAGAGACTTAACATCTAGTCACAGAAACAGATATAATCAAGAAACAAGCAGATTGCCATGGACACGAGCTAGAAAAGAGAGAGCTGACAGGACTGACAGCCGCGGAGTGGGGACGGGACACTGGCCCAAAGAGCAAGGTCAGCGAACAGCGCTCTGAGAGGACACAGATGGTGCAGCTGGGTGTGCAAAGATCCGGGACGGAATCTTCAGGCCAAAAAGAGCATCGGGGCCAGAACCCGTGAGGTCTGAGGCACTGTGAGGAGGCTGGTGCGGCTGACTAGCGGTGCATGGAGAAAGGTAGGAAGGGTCCAGATGGGGGAGGCCTCAGTGAGGGGGTGGGATTCTGTTGGGAATTCGTTGGGAACACGTTAAAGGGTTAAAGCGACATGCCTGGAGTTTCATTTTTTAACAGATCTTTTTGTGCTAACCTAAAGTGAATTTTAAGGACATTCAAACTAACTGGAAAATGGTCTCATTATTACTTTTTTTATATTGAGTCATATGAAATGTCAATAATACAATGATATATACATTAAAAAAAAGGATCCACCTGAAAGGAACATACCATAAAGTGCAAAACGTTGATTCAGGAGAGGTGAGTCTCCTGTGCAGAGATCCCTGAGCAGTGTAACTGCAAATGAAGCCCTTTTACTTCTTATTGAAACATTTGGTTTTATTTGCTTTTATTTTTTTCAAGGAAAAGGGAAAACCAGGTTTGCGCCTCCGAAAAAAATTTTGGCATGGATGCTAAACAAACACATAAAGATTCTCTAATCTTCTTAGATTCATAAATGAGCTATTTCCTTACTTAAATGCAATTAGAAATGGCTTATTTCCTTCATTTTAAGTGAGTTTCTGAAACGTATCATATGACACAGAGGGTGAGTGGAAATTTGAAGCTGTTGCTGCTCTTTCTAGGTCATAAATCATACCATCCTGCTTTTCCTCTACTATTGGCTGTGAATAACGTCTGAAATCTAAGACGACTGCCCTGAGGTAACTTACGATTCCGAGTTAAAAGGACATTACTCATCTCAGCACTGTAGGTGATCGTTCACCTCGTGTGTGCAGTGATAAACCCAGAGACCCTTTGTGTGTTGAGTGTACTCCTCTCACAACCTTCGCTGTCCATGGAACCCGTGCCTTTAGGATGAAACTGAGATGGGGGCAGGGGTTGGTCTGGAGCTGTTTTCAGAAAACTTCACACACATTTGGACTAAATATGTAGAAACATACCATGTATTCATACATGTATAAATTGTTCCACCCCCAAATAGTCACGGTGATGAGCAGTTTTGCATCTACGCACACTTAGTCTACCGGCTTTCTGGCTTTCTCTCTCCCTCCCCTTCAGCCCAGTTGGAGCCTGTTGTGTGGACATCTTGATTCATGAATTTTCTAGGCTAATTATTCCAGTGGATTCAGCATGGGGCATTGAGGCTGTGTTGGTGCTATTATTTCTCTAATATAAAGACTTTCTCCCATTTCGCTGTGCTCAAGGTCTCTATGGAAAGGTTTCAAACTCCAAGAAATGCCTTGGGACCCTGGGGAGTTCCCTGGGGAGTTCCCTGGGGAGTCAGGAACATCTTGCTCCTCCCGTGTCCCATATGCCCCAGCAGCCTACCATTACTGCAAACCAGAAATCTGCAAACCAGAAATCTGCAAACCAAACCGATTTCACATAGAGTCGATAAAGTAGATACGGATCCGATAGCATTTTTAGAGCAGAGGCAAAGAAAGGGACACTTACGCATGCGATATCACAATTGTTGTAGAAATTATTGCAGGAGATTGATTATAAGGTCAGATATCACATACCTTCTTGGCATTTCTGGCAGCTTTCCTTTCCTTCCCCCACAAGAAATGTCCCTTCTCAGATTCTGAAAGGAAAACAACTTTCTCCTCTCCACCCCCTGCCCTTTTCCCAAAGTTGCTCCGGTTTCACTTTTATTTCTCTCTCAGGTCCGTTGACCTGACTGAACACAGCATCCCTCTACTCCAGCTGAAAGTTCTTCTTCCCCCAGCTTCTCCCAACTACCAGCTTAGGAGTGCCAGGCCTTTCTCATTCCCCTTGTTATCTCTGATAACGAGATAACAGCTCTGCGACGTTTGTTATCACTTCTAAGATGTCGTTGAGAAATAACACTCTCCCTACCCTTCCAGCGGCTAAGAGGGGGAAAAGTCAGATTTTAGCTGCCTCACCCTGCTGGGACCTGAGATTTTATTCATTTCTCCTCCATCTGAGGAATGCTGCTCCTGCATCTGCATTTTTGGTAGCAAACAGGTTGTATCTGCTTTGTGTCTCAAGCATTTATTTAATGCATCTCAGTCTTCTCCAGCTCTTTTCTTCATTTTCTGAGAATGTTTTGTGAAGATAGCATTTGTCATGCTTATCCCCACTGATAAAGAAAAAGGACACCTAACTACCAGCCACTGAATTTCCACCACAGTCTCTCCTAGTCACCATAAATGACCTCTCATCCTTCTCTGGCTCTTAGTGAGCCTGGGAGGAATGAAACTCCTTTCTCGTTTTCTGTTAATGACTACACGTGACAACCACACAGATTCCTCTTCCTCAAATATCTTTGATGAGACAATTCATATATTTTAAGAAAAAAAGCATCCCCAAGAACACAGTTACCTTAGCAAATAGTTCTTCTAATAGTTACAATATTTTTACCAAGGGGATCAGCTTTTTGATTAACTTGACCCTTTTCTAAAGAAAGTGTTCAAAAATTGCAGCATCTTCCTTAGGAGGGCAGCAATCAAGGATGAATTTTAGAACCTGTTTTTTTTTTCTTTCTCCTACTTTTCATGGCAAAATTTTTTGTTTGCTCATTGTCATTGTAAAAACTGCTGAATCTAAAATTGCCTTTCCAATAACATAGCTCTTCCTTATGTTTCTCACACTGTGCTTAAAAGCATTTTATCTAAGCTTTTCAAATCCATACTCGTTTTAAAATGAGAATCAATTTTCTGCAAAATCTCTACCTAGTAAAAACCAAAGAATTTGCTTTAAATTAGAATTTCCATTTAACAAGAAAAAGACAAGCCCACACAGGGCTTGATGGCCCCCAACGTGACTTTATAGCAAAGGCAACAAAAGCTTAGGTGCCTCAGGGGTCCCACCTCTGACATAAAATAGGACAAAGGGAAATGTTCACAAGGGAGGTGCCATAGGCTGGAAGGATCTAGGACAAGTAAACTGAGTAGTAATTTTAAAACAGCTTCAGAAAACCTCCCAACCAATATGAGTTGGGTGCTGTTTATAAAAAATGCTGACAGGAGGGTCACCTGGCTAGTTCTAAGGCTGGCTAAGGAGGAGCGAGCTTTTGGCCCCTCTTAGCAAGAGAGGTTAGACCAACCTTTGCCTACCACTGAAAAGCCATCTTTCCCCAGGGCCCCACAGTGTGTGCTCCTGGGGCCCCAGAACAGCGGCACCCCAAGCCCACAACATCCCTCTGATCACCAGCCTAACAACACTGCCTTGGAGGATGAGGATCTTTGCTGCTCAGCCTAGCTGTGAACTTCGAAACCAAGGAGCATTTTCATCCCATTGTGATGCAATCCGCAGGGTTCAACAGTTTAATTCCTCTGTCAACACTGAATGTACACCAGGTGGGGGGGCGGGGGGGGGGGGAGGAAAGGAGGAGAGCAGGGAGACTGGGCTGTTCAGACGACCAAGTCCCCACTTTCCAGGTCCTGAGGGGCCAGCTGAGCAGAGATATGTTGGGGATAAAACAAGAAATAACATCAGATAGAATGAAGTCAATGGAATAAAATAACGCCAAGGGCTCAAAAGATCCAGAGGAGAAAACACTTCATTTCTTAATGGGGAGGCAAAAAGAAGAGATTTTTGACAGCACAGAAATGGGGCAGGGGGAATGTTTTACTAAGTGACAACTTTGAAATGCAGGCGGCATCCAGAGACCATTTAGCTGTGTGGCATGGCTATGGGGCAAATTTGATAATTCAGTGGAGAGTGAGATGGACAGAGAACCTCCACATCAAATCCTTTCCAAGAACATGGCTCTTTCATTATCTCTCTACCACCGTGTTTAAAAGCACTTCATCTAAACTTCTCGTCAGCAGGCTAACTTTTCAAATCCTCATTCATTTAAAAATGGGAATCAGGTTTTCTGCAAAATCTCTGCCTAGTAAAAATTAAGGAATTTGCTTTAAATTAGAATGTATACATTCAACACGATAAAGAGGGGCCCGCACAGGAGCAGATTTGAGTGGTGGGCGTGGTGGTGGTGGTAGTGGCTAGAATCCTCCTTGTTTCACATGAATTAGGCAAATAAAAGTATTTTTGAAAGAGAATTTGCCTGGCCAGTGAAACCTTTGGAATTACAGCAGGGAATCATAAACAATAATAATAATACTTATATTAGTCATAGCTATCATATTATGTTGTCAAACTGGAAGTGACTGAGGACATTTGTAGCCTTTTAGAGCTGAAGGAACTTTAATGACCATCTCATTCAACTCATTTCACCGATGAGAAGATTCTCAAATTCATAGCTAGTTAGGGGCAAAGCAGGGTTGGAGTACAGATCTCTTTCTTCCTAAACCAAATCACTTTCCACTAAAATGTGACCATCTGCACCTGTCTCAGCTATTGTTCAGAGACTCAAATCCCAGTGGTTGGAGTTTAAGAGGTTTCCCTGTAGTTCCACAGCCATGAGTGGCTGAGACAGAACCGAGACCCAGGGCGTTAGGGACATCGAGCCAGCAGTATCCTATAAACATTCTCACTAACAGTAAACCCGTTCACGAAGGGTGAAGCACGAGACAGAGGAGTGAGGGTGGTAACTGAAGTGCAAAAATGCCCGTTTCTCTGACCATGACCTGGGTAAGAAACCCAGGGGCTGCAAGGAGTCTGCGTTGCCTCGGCTGCCATCCAGCCTCACCACGCACAAGCTAAGCTGCAGGGAGCTCTTTCTGCACCAAAGGCTTAGCTGCAATATGGTTTAAATTAGACATTTCTTGCCTGAGTAGAACAAATCACTTAGGTTATACGCTGACAAAAAGGGAACAGTCTGCATGCTTGGAAAGCTTAGGAGGAATTAAATTATGTGCTGTCACTTCAGAGTTGTTGTTCTGTCCTCTCTACCACCACCTCTCAATTACTCTCAGGAGTCCCTGGAGCCTTGCGTGCAAGCTGAGCCATAACCCAGGGCTTAACATCACCGTTGGGCTCACAGGTCATTGGGAAATAACAGGTATATCCGGTTGAGCCCTTCGTGCTTGTCTGCACGCAAATTAAAAGCTTGTGCAAAGCTGAACTCCTTAGAGCCTCTGGTTAGGAAGAAGGGAGGATTCCTTGGAAGAGAGTTCTCACACAATCTCTCTGTTTGTTTTTTCAGGGAATGGAAGATAAAGCCTGTTTACGGGAGGTTCGCACCTCTGGGAGGCTGAGCTCAGAAGGGGTGGGATGTGGACATGGCCTTGTGCCAGAGAGTCCGCAGCGGGGGCTGGGCTCCAAAGGACCCCAAGTCAGAGCTTTGAAGGAGAGTGATTGCAGACCTTCAGAGAGGGGTTGGAGTTGGCAGTGCTGATCCCCACACTTTCAGGCTGGTGGCCACGAGAGTAAGACAGCTTGCAGGGAACATTTGGGTAGGGAGGAACCTGGAAGCGAGGAGCCATGCCCTGAGGACTGTCACCTCCCTCAGTCCTGTGATAACCCCAGTACAATTCAGCTCTGAGGCCTCCGGAACACTGGTTGGTGAGCGAAAGGCTCCCCATGTTTCACCCCCCATCCCCATGTTTTATCCAGTGGGAAGCAATAGATCCAAATTCAAATTTTGCCTCAGCTGCCACAGGAGCTGTGTGACCTAGGCTGATAACTCCAACTGCTCCTTCCTTGTTTTATTTGTAAAAAAAAAAAAAAAACCAACAAATTATGGTAATAGTTAAACTCAAATGGTTGGTTGTGAGGGATTAATAAAATGATTTTATATCAATTGCGTGGCTCAAAGTGCTCAATAAATGGTAGTTGTCCCAATAGTGGTAGTATATTATTATTATTGTCACCATGGTTATTGTTGGCAGAGCAGCCATCCAAATTGTCACTGCAATTTCCGGCTGCGGCTCAGGTCGTCTCCTGGCCCCACCCCTGAACAGCACCCTCGCACCCCCAACGCCTTTTCCACTGAGCCAGGTTCTCCCAGCTGGTGTCTGACTCAGACACTGCCTGCGATCCGGGCCGCCGGACGCTGGGTACCAATCTGTTTGTCTCTCCCCGCTGGCCGGGTTTTAGGGTGAAGGTGCCCCATCCCAGCCAGGTGCCTGGGTTGCAGTGCTGTTCGAATGTGTCCGCACTTGTGTCAGGGGCTTTCCTCCTAAAATCACTCCCTCTGAGGTCTGCCTCCACTCCCACCAACTTCTTATATCAAGGCCATAGCCCTTTAGATTTTTTCTTGAATGGAGAGACACTCCACAAGATAAATCATAGTTTTAAGCTTAGACAGTAGTTCTCAAAAGTGTGTTTCAAAGCCTACACGGGGCAGGGGGGCGGTGATCCAGTTTAGGGGATCCAGAAGGTTAAAACAAGGGTCAGAAACTACTTTTTGCCTTTTGCCTTTAGTTTGCCTAAATTTTACAAGTTTGTCGGGGTCTCTCAGGGGCCATGTGATACTTGATATCACTACAGATTGCGTGCAGAATCAGATATGCGTATTCAGCTGTCTTCTGTTAAGTCAGAAATTAAAGAAATTTTTGAAAATGTAAAACAATACCACACTGTTTGTGGTTTTGGAAAATGCAGTTATTTTTTCCTAAAATGTTATTTATGTTAACATGTATTAGGTTATTTTTTAATGAATAAATATTTTAAATTTGTTCCATTTTCATTTCTAAAATTGTAAATATTGATAGACATAGTTAGATTGAGCAAAGCTCTTTGGGTCCTACAATAATTTTAAGAGAACAAAGAGGTCCTAAAAGCAAAACAATTGAAACGCATTGAGCTAAGATTTTGGCATGAAGGCCTATGAAATCATCGCTTTGCTCACTTCTAAAAAGAAAAAAACAACAATAATTATTTCTGGGGCTTTGGAACAGTGTGAATTTTATAGTTGTTTCCGTCTAATGGATTTGAGTGTAGTGGATCTAGTCCTGAAGCCCACGTGGAGGCTTCATTCCAATTCTCTGCACGTTGCAGCCACTGTTTTAAAGGGAAATTCTCTAAACTCTCCCGAGGTTGGATTGTAAATCACAGGGCTTGAATTGTGCTAGGCAGATACCGGGGGTACTCACCACTGGGAGGGGAAGGAGAGCATTTCAATCACACCCTGCTTGGAATCGAGATGACTTCACCTGTGGGTTCCTCGCCCCTGGAGGGAGTTAGCTTTCCTGGCTGGGGGGAGCCTTGGAGGCATCCGGATACTTAATAGAAATAATAGTGCCAGAGAAGCCTATATACTTAGTGTAGAGTTAGAAGGGAGTGGATTCTATAAGATTCATAACAATAGCCAATAAGTTAATGAGTGTTAACCGGTGTGATGTGGATGGGCTTCAGAGTCCAGACCTAAGTTCAAATCCTGACACCCTCACTTGCAACTTGTAAGACTTTTGGCAAATAGTTCACCATTTCTGAACCTAAATTCCCTTATGTATATTTAATGTAAGCTAAAAATACCCATACTTTTAGGATGATAGGGAGGAATAAATAAAACGCTGTATATCAAACATAGCATACAGTGCCTGGCACATGGGGGAATATTAGTCCCTCCCCTTTCTCCGTCCTGTTTGCTCTGTGGTGTAAAGCACGCTAAGAGAACAGAGGAGCAGGGGCCGCAGGCCTCGACCTTCTGATGAAGGAGGACCGTCCTCCCCTTTAGCTGGGCACAGAGCTCCACATGAGGCACTCTGAATGATTTATTCCTTGTTAAATGATATGTGTAATTAGATTTTCATCTCTCCCATCTGCTTCAAGGAGCTTCAGGTATTATGCTCGGAGCGCTGCAGTAAAAGAGAACAGAAAGGGAGCACCTGCTAGTCCAGACGGGAAGTCGATTTCCATATTACCCCCTGGCACTTGGAGCTCAGGGCTCAGTCACACGCTGATCAGGATGTCCCTGAAATAGTGGGCAGAGAGCAAGGTGCCTGCCTGAAGGCACAGCAGGTGGTAAGAGATGCCAGCCACCTGGGCAGGCCAGGGTGTCACGGTTGGTTTCAAAGCTCAGAGACTAACAAGCCCCTCCTTCCTTCTGTATTCAAACCATTAAAGTGAATGGGCCACCAGGGACTGAGTCAGCACAATGAGATACGGAAAAGTGAAAGTTAGTCATCACCAAAGTACAGACTATTA
Source organism: Glossophaga mutica (assembly GCA_039655065.1). Classification (NCBI taxonomy): domain Eukaryota; kingdom Metazoa; phylum Chordata; class Mammalia; order Chiroptera; family Phyllostomidae; genus Glossophaga; species Glossophaga mutica. The sequence continues at coordinate 147,109,224 of CM077308.1, forward strand.
AATTTAACTTTTCCTTGTGGCTTGGGGGAGTATTCTGGACAATTTCTGCCTGGCATGTAAGAAGGGAGAGCTGGGCGCCTCCCTGCCCTGTCTTCCGGTACAGGCCACCGCTTCCTGGGAGTAGCTGTTAGACCTGCCATACGCCTCAGGTCTGGGGCCAGGATGCACTTTCACCCAGACCTGTCCTGTAAGAAGAGAAGGCGGTATCTTCTGGGAAGCCGGGCAGCATTGCTCCATGTGTACGACTCACTGGGAGGTCCCACGACAGCTCTCTCTTGTGTTCTCTCACATTTGCACTGTGTGGAGCAGTGTTCTCTTGCCTCCCCTTGGCAAGGCGATGCATGAGTGTCATCTTGCTGCCTCGTTACCGCAGGGCTGGAAAGCACTTAAGAAGGCCATGGAGGGAGTGGCCAAAGCCTAGCTTGAAGAAAATTACCCTAGCATGGCTTCATCCAGGACCTTTTGGGAACACGGCATCCTTCTGCCTAAAGAACTGCCTCTGTACTAAGGGTCTTGAGTGCGTGTATCTGGGTGGGGTGAAATGAGGTGAGGAAGAAGTACTGCCCAGCTACTTTCTGGGAGTTGGAGGAAATTGCAAATTGGCTATGGATGCTCAGCCCTTCTACCAAGAGCAGATGGCTCTGCGGTCAGCCTTCTAAAGGCAACGGCAAATGGCCTCCGACACAATAATGATAAGAGCTGATACGGTCTGAGCCTCTCTCAGGTGGCACCGTTCTAAAAGCGTTACATGTATTCGCTCATTTGCTCCTCACCACAACTCTGTGAAGTAAGTAGTAATGATGCAGGTGTTACAGCTGTCTGGGGACCCAAGGATCCGAGACCCACCGTGGGTTCTTGGCTTCATGCAGGAAAGAATTCAAATTATGAGTCAGCACAGAGTTTAAAGTGAAAGTGAGTTTATTAGTGAAGCAGAGACAGAGTGGGCTACTCCACAGGCACAGCAGCACCCCGCCTCCCCCCTTCCCACCCCCAGCCCCCGTTAGTGGAATTTGTTTTCTTTATTGAGGTTTATTTAATCGGGGGCTAGAGCATTCGATGAGGGGGAGGAATAGTCAGGATCTTTCCCAGAAAGGGGTGGAGATTTCTCAGAAGAGCTCTGTGGGCCATTTTGTGTCCTTACATGGGTTTGCTGTTTCTGATCATGGTGCTTCGGGTGCGTTGGTTAGCATGCTAATGTATCACGATGAGCGTATACTGAGGCTAAGGTTTACTGGTAGGTAAAATTAGTCTCCACGTTGGATCGAGCTGGTCTCTGCTAGTTTTAAGGCATAAATCTGGTGGGGGGTGGTCTTCCTTCTTGACAGTTCCTGTGGCTTTTATCAATGGCAGCTGTTCTGCCACATACCTTACCTCACTGGTACCATCTCCATTTTACCTAAGCATAAGCTGGACCCAGAGAAGTAATTTGCAGCAACTGAGGTCACTCAGTTATGAGTGGTAGAGCCAGATTCACATTAACCACTCACAGTGCCTCAGGAAAAGACAAGGAGGAGCTCACCTTAGGTTTTCAGGAGCTTGCAGGTGGGTAAGGATATGTCACCCTAAGAGCCATCACAGCGAACCAGGCAGGCCAAGTCCTTATTCCTGTGAGGTCCCAGTCCTTGCACGATTCTGATTTTACTGGACAGGAATATGGGCTTAGTAGCTGTAAGAGTAATAGCAATGGTTAACTTTTATTAAGAGCTTGCTGTTTACCATCAACTATGCTAACCGATTCCCTCACAATATCTCATTTAATCTTCACAACTACACTCTGAGGTTAGGATATTCTTCTTCTTCTTGTGTGAATAAGAAAACTTGGGCTCAGAAGAGTTAACTCACATGGCCAAGGTCACTGCTTTTAAATAAGAGCTGGGCCTTGCAGCCAAGAGTGCCTGGCCCCAGAAGTCCAGAATCCTAATGATTGTGGTATGCTGGCTTCATTGATTTTAATCTCCTCTTGAGGATTAGATGAACCTGGAAGGCATTTGGGCCTGTGCCCAGGGGCCTGAAAGACTGTCATCATCCAAGAGGGGATATCCAGAGAAGCTGAGGTTGCTTTCCCTCCTCCTCCTACCCTCTGCCCCCCACCGGCCTCTGGGGTGTCTTCCACCGGGATGTGGAGAACTGGAATGTACCCCTTCTAGAGTCTTACAGGCTTTAATCTGGGGATTTCCCTCGTCTGTCAAGAACAGGAGCTGATCTGAACACAAACAAGCATCCCTATTCTTTGAAGTGAGGAATAAGTCTGAAAGACAAGTAGTATTTTGGTTTTGTTTTCATTCTACATTTGCAAAGCTAAAGTAAAGCAACAGTTCTTTATAGAAGACAAAGTATTTCAGCACATACTATGTGGCACAAAACCCCAGGTTCATGAGGGTGTAAATTGGCAAGCCTTTTTGGAAGATAAGCAGGTGGTATGGACACCTTGTAAAGTGCAGATTTCCTTGGTTCAAGTATTTCTACTGGGGAAACACTTGCAAATGTACACAGAATTGCACAGAAAAGTGAAGTCATTGGAGTGGAGTCTATAATAAGTGGGAAACAATGCAAATGACCATCTAAGAGAAACTATTAAATAAATCGTTACGCTCATACCCCACGATAGTTTAAGAGCATGAGGTAGGTCTGTACCTTCTATGTCGTCACCAAGATAATTGTTAACTTGAAAAAAGTCACTGAAAAGTAACTCTAATATGATCCAATTTCTATTAAAAATACACACAGACATACAAACACATGTATGTACATAAATAGAAGGCACAGGGGTCCCATTGTTATATCTGAGAAGGCTTGGGAGTATGGGTTTCCCCATTTTTCTGCATATTATTGTATACTGATTGAATCTTTTGCAACAAGAGTCTATTCATATACTTTATGTGTGTGTTTTAAAAATTTACATCTCACCAAAACAGAAGAATGATCTATAGGATAGCATGGCTGTATAGTATAAACCACAGTTCAAAGATTTTTGGCTTAGAAGTTGGCCAGAGTGGGCCAGTGGTCAACCATTACTAGACCTGCTTTCTCCATATCGTTCTCCGGCTCCTGTTCTGGTCTCTGGTCCTCAGCCAGGGCCAGTGAGAGTTTAAGTTTTGCCTCTATGGGCTGGGACTTGTCCAAAAGCCCCAAGGTGCATTTAATAAGAATAGTCAACTGAAAACATTTAAAAAAAGAATACATGTAAAATTTCATCTTTAGTTTTACAAAATCAATGGCCAATGTACATTTAAAGACCCAGAATGGTATCGAGCCTTATATTAAAGATGAAGACTTTAGTTGGTCTACCTCTAACAGTATGGGTACACCAGGTGGATGCAAATGTTTTAAAATAGTCCAGAAACTTAGTTTGCATTAAAAGAAAAGCAATGTGGCTGATGGGAAATAACCATGCCTCTCTGGGCTAGACAAGATGTCACTTTAGGGGTATTGTGTTTACTTTTAGGTACTTACTTAGCCGTATTTAAAAACTACATTGTCTGGAAGGCACAGACAACCTGGATAAAGTTCTAGAAAGCAAGTGATGCCAAAAATGACCGAAAGAACTGGGGCATTTCTTAGTTGATGGGCAGGTGGCTCGGTGACAGCACAATAGCCATCTTCAAACTTGTGAAGGGCTGTTGTGTGAAAGGGAAACTGGCCTTGGTCTGTCTCTCTCCAAAGGGTAGCTCTGAGTTCAGCAGAAGACGATCACTCCAGATTTTTTTCTTGAGGTTAAGAGGAACTTCCTAACATCCAGAGCTTTCTAACGAGAGCAGTCCAACCGTGGGACAGACCACAGCTGAGACATGAACGCTTCTATCACAGAATGGAAAAATCCTGTTGGGGGTTGATGGTCAGAAAGGCAGTGTGTAATTATCCGCCCTTGTGCCCTCTTCTGGGAACATGTAGGGGAGAAATAGCTACTTAAGTCATTACATTACCAATTATTTTCTCAAGCTCTGGATGTCACTGCAGTTTTTGACCTGAATTTTTGTCTCTTTCTGCAAAGAGGAAAGAACCTGTGAGGGAATACAGATTTAACCCTAAAAACTAAGAGGTTAATGGAGAAAAAGAAGACTGGAATCTGGATTATCCCCTAAGAATCCATTCCAAATCTGGAAGCTGTACCAGTCCACACGCCTGTGGCTAGATACTGCGACTTAGCTGAGCCCAAATGTACATTCTGCCTTTTTTCTTTACTTTACATATTGTTGCTTTAGGCATTTTCTTGGTAACCTGGTAAATATTTATTTTTAGGAAATAAAAATGAAAAACAATATCCTTCATCTGTTTAAAGATTTTCTGTGCTTGAACAAAGAATTGGGACATTAAAGTTTTTCTCTGTTGGCCAAAGCCGTGGGCGGCAGGCTCCTGGCTGCCCTGTTAGAAAGGGTAATTTCAGGAACCGGATAGTTGAAGCCCTGGGAAGAAATGCGCAGGAGTGGCCACGGACCTTCCCTTCCTATGGAATCATCACCGTTCTCAGTTAGTGAGACCTTCACCCCACAAATATTGAGCAGGAAGCACTCATGGATTGGCTGCGAGACTAGACCAAATGATCACCTACGCTATCCTTTAGCCTCAATCTTTGATATTTTATTCCTTTTTCTTTTCCTAGTTGTTCTATCTCCCTGACCCCTTGTCTTGCTTTCTTCACTCCCATTTCTCTTTCCTTCTCTGCCTGACTCTTCCTTCTTCTGTGAGAGAGGAGAGGTCCGCAGGAGGGTGTAGAGAGAAAGGAAGACGTAGGCTAGGGCAATGGGGGCAGCTGGGTGGTGGTCTCCAAGGGTGAGGAAGAGATGGGAATAAACCTAAGGAAAGGGAAGGTGAGAGAGAGTGGGACAGAAGAAAGAAGGAAGGTGGAAGAGCCAGAGGAAATAAAAAGGCAGAGAGGGAAGGAAACTAAAGAAAGCAGAAAGAAACCTTTAGGGAACTGTACCATTTACGACAATTAGGAAACACAGGAAAATTTAAATGAACTATCTCCTTAAAAGAACACAGTGAAACTGAGGGCAGGTACTCTTTACATAGTATAGTCCTTCTATTTTCAAAAGGGACTGAAGGCAGCTTACAATAAAAGGCAGAGATACATTCAAATCATCCAGGAAGTAAGGGCAGCCAAGAAGGTAAAGGGCATGTCAGATGGTGCTGGGGAAAAATACTGCGGTTGAACACAAACTTTTCCTTAGCCCTGAACTCAGGGAACAATGAAGCACAGGAAGGACATTAAATGCTCTGTCAATTTCAGGTTCTTTTCACAAAGGCTGAGAGGACAATGTGAGATCAAAATGTTATGAAACTGTTTCTCTCTTATGCTCTTATTTTTTACTTTGAGTAACTTTTCACCTTGATATGATTTCAAACTTACAGCCGAGTTGCAAGAATATCATGAAGAACTCTGTTTTACCTAAATTCTCCGGTTATGAACATTTTACCATGTTTGCTTTATCATTTTCCTCTCTCTCATTTGCTTCCTCTCTCTCTGCCTTTTTTTCTTGAAATGCTTGAGAGTAAGTTGCAGGCACTGATGTCTTTTTACTCCTAAATACGTCTGAAAATATTTGGTGGGCAATTAGAATAATACAGTGTCACTCTGTGGTTTTCACAAATACCAGACCATGTGGAAAGAGCTTAGTGGGGCAATCCAGCTGGAAGGGGAGGAGCTCTAAGAAACTTGTCTTAAGCTGCACTGATTTAGCAAGTGACTGTCTTTTTCTTACATTTAGTTAGGTTGATAAAATTAGCAAAATCTTCCAAAGCAGCTGCTACCTACGCTTTACATGGGATTGGCAAAACATCAAGTAATATTGTCCATATCAAATCGTATTAATTGAAGGGATGATGGCTTAGGAGGTGACATTCTTGACCCCAATTGCTCCATCTATGAAACCTCCAAAACACCACTGCTTAACTGAAAGGTAGAGGGTCTTTGCTAGCATGCGTAGTGCTTCGTTCTAAAACACACTTAAACCCATACCTTAACATCTTTGAAATCAGAATGTGTCATACCATCAATGGCACAATTACAACTGGCAGCCCCCTGCTTTATTAATTAGTACATAAAATAATATATCCCACAAACGATGGCTTTTTAGATTAGATGAAGTAAGATCTACCTTTAGTTCTATGGCTCCCAGGCTATTATCAGCAGGAAGGAAGCAGCAGGTGGGGCGCAGGGGTTTGGTACTTGCTCTTACAAATCCTCTCAATTCCCAGCACGTGATGTGCAGGATGCTACTGCTCCTCTCTCTGTCATACCCTCAGTCACCTCGGACACTTGGCGTGTCTTCTTAGTCCTGTTTTTCCTGTCTATCACCACGTGTCTGATTACTGATTCCTGTCCACTGCACACATCAAGGACTTGCCAGAGATTATGCTTCGTGCTGTCTTCTCAGGGCAATGCATATGTGTTTGGAGGAAGTTGGAAGAGTGGTGTTTACCCGTAAAATCAACACAGAGATTATTTTAGAGAGAAAGCCCAGGACAAACCCCAGCTTCTAGCCTGATGACATAAGGGGTGAACTTTCTTGGCTATTGACTCCAGGAGCAATGCATCTATCTCATTTGCTGATTTAAACTAATAAAAATAGTCATAGGTTTGGGCTATATTCCAACCTGAAACAGAAAGATGAACAGAAGTGGGGAACGTGTGCATGGATGGAGCCGTTGTCTTGGCTTCCTAATATGTTCCACCCCGTCCTGTCCATCTTTTTCTGATAATAGTCCTAGCCCTTTGGCCACAGAAGAGGCCTGATGCAACCTGGCATGTCCGAGTCCTTCCAGGGACCTGTGTAATGACTTTGGAAGAAAGATGTTCTGTTTTTCTTGAGGTGGTTCATTTGATACTGCCCATGGTTAGCTCTCTCGCTGCTACATGGAATTTGCAGAACAAAGCCCAAGCAGAGGCTGACACAGATGAAGGTCAGCAGCCCTGCGAGACACCATGGTTATCATTCCTGGCACCTGAGCCAGTGCATTTCCTGTCCTGCTTAAGTAAGCTTAAGCTGAGTGTCTGTTCTTTGGAATCAATACAATACAAAGTATTTTAAACCTCTACCTTGAAGTCTCTTTAGTTTAGCTGTTTCTTTTGAAAGTTATTTGCAGCAAACAATTCAAGTTTCAGATTTGGGTGAGTGACATCCCCGTATTCTATGCTGCTGCCTGAAAGGAGATCCCTGATACTTTAGATACTGACTTTGGTTGAGAAGTTGTGATGATAATTAAAGAGCTTGGTGTGAATTCTCACTACAGGGAGGAGACCCATCTTGTTGAGCTGGATCACGGGTACGCACAGACCACTTTAGACTTACCCAGTATCTTCACCAGGTACCAGATGGGCTCTGCAACAGAGGTTCACACCATAAAGCCTAGGAGAACCCGAGGCCTGCAGATTCTGAAGAAGGTATTACCATAGGAGGCACTCATTTTGGTTTCTTATAATTGATAAGGGCTTATCTTCCAGATGGCATTTGCTCAACTGGTTCCTCTGCCTCTTTAAGTCATGTCCTAGAGCTAGAGCTAAGCTCAAGGTACCACCACAGCTTAGGGGATATGCTTGAACTATTTGCTGTGGCAGGAAGGCATTCACTGAGCTTATCTAAAAACTCTATGATATTATTCAGGAATTAAACAAAGAGGCCTTAGGAAGAGCCTTGCTTTATACTTTTAAAGATAGAAATTTACCTGGTTTAAAGAGGACCACCATCTACTCTGATGCTGGAGGAGATACAGGGGTAAAGGCTTTCAGGAATGTTGATAGCTCAGAACTGGCATTAGCCCACAGATAATTCCTGTCCACCAAATTAAAGTCCAGTGAGAGATGGATACGTGCAGAAGTCTTGAATTATTAGGCAAGGGTCTTGCTAAAGCTGGACATTGTAAAGTTGTTATGAAACTCATTTCAAAGAATATGTAGGCGAACACAGTTCTGGGAAACTAATGCTTATTTCACCGGTTGCTTAAAAACTAACTTCACCATGGATGTGAGCATGCTGTTGTGGTGTGTGAAATTATTTCTAGAAAACATCTCGAAAACTACCAAATGAAGACTTTCACGAAAAGGCATTTTCTTATCAGGTCAGATATATTATCATTCATGTCAGTCTCTCAAGAAATGAGACTCTTTTTCAGATATCCCTTTATTTTTCTTTAAAATTTAACCATACCCCAACATCTAGTGGAGGCACAGTCCGTAGGCAGGCCTCCCTCATGCAAAACCAACGGAAGTGTAAACAGTGAGCATAATATTTCTTCTGTGGGATCCTCACAATCCTCAATTCTGCAAGCAAAAACAACTATCAAAAAAAAAATTCTTCCAGGGTGATTATTTCCTATGGCACAAATATCTAATCACTACATTGTACATTTGAGACTAATATATTGTATGTCAGCTGTGCTTAAAAAATAAAAATTTAAAGAAGTCTTCCAGCTAATTTTTTTTAAGGCATGGAGATGGGGAGAGCAGACAGGCAAGATGGCATTTGTGCCTTTTGTCTGAGGATTTTCTTCCACATAAATTTGTATGATGGATCTGGAATGAGACTTGGTGGGTTCAGATCCTGGCTCCACCTCTTGATTGATAGCTGTGCTATCTTGAGTAAGTCATATAACTTCTCTGAATCCCAGTTTCCTCCTCTGCAAACAGGAAACAGGTATTAGCAGCCCGAGTAAAGTTCAAAGCACAGGGCTGTCACGTGGTAAGTGCGCAACTTTTTTTATTTACGGTCCATGAACCCTGAGGGCCAGAGTACAATTCCTACCTGGTTAACTAAGACACATCCCACGCTTCCCACGGGCTCGCCCTTTCCCCAGCCTTGTTGTCAAGACCTTTTCTCTTGAAAATACTTTGTACCAGTCAGTAGGAATGGGTGCAGCCAGCCAGAGGCCAACGCTGACCCAAACGCCTCCAGCTTCCCCTTTGAAGGATTCGTCAGGATCTCCAGCCAGCTCGCTTCTAGGTCTGGCCTGCGGGTGGTGGCCTGAAGGTCTGCCTTCACTGCGCTGGCGGGCGCAGCTGTGCGTGCGCTGCGCAGGGTGGTGGCAGCCAGCACCCAGCCCTTAGCCGCCGCCCCCGTCGCCGCCCCTGCACGTCAGGTGCCGTGAGAAGCGCCGAGGGATATGATTGAAGCCGACTCTGCAGAAGCGATGCACGCAAGGCACAGCTCCGCACGCAAGGGGGAGGCGACAGCAAAAGAACTTTTCAACCCCGTACAGTTCTCAGTCGCTTCGAGTTGCCTCCCCCTCCTCTTTCCCCATCTCCCTCCGGGAATCAGAGCGACCCACCCTCCTGTCCCCAGTGTTTGCCTCAGCTTGGCTTCGGGCCCAGAGCCCCTTAGGGCCTCTGATGCCGCCAGCCGAGCCCTGCGCTTTCCAGTGGGCGGCGCCACCTGGAGGAGTTTGTTCGCGGGAAATCTCAGGGCCAGCTGCGCGCCGCCAATGCTGGCCTTTGTGTGCCAAGGACAAGTCGTGGCCCAGGGCAGGGGAGCGGCGTCTTTCAGGGACTCTTGATATCTCTGCACTAGGAGAACTTTGCACGCAAAAAGACCTCATATGAGGGCCATTTGTTTACGAGAACGTTAAGATAAAATAACTAGAGAGGCTGTCAGGCAAATCACCACCACAAACGGAACTTTCCTCATTTCCAAACTGACAGGTTTTCTTTCCCAGCGAGGACACCGAAGGATCCTGAGCGGTGTTCTCTCGTGGATCGAAGCTTAAGTCACAGGGAGGGACGGGACTTTTGGGTCACGCTCCCACGGAGAGCGCAGCGGGATGGGCAGCTTCTGTTCAGAGCACGCTTCCAGGGAAACCATGCGTCCACGATTGGGTTTGACTGTGATTAAGAGCCATTTTCGGGTAGACAAAAAGTTCAAACAGCCTCTGTTACTAAAATCACCAACTACTTTGCCAAGGCCGCCTGGGCACACGGGAGCCGTCTCACGTGACCACCTGCGTGCGGCTGCCGGAGCCCTGTGTACTGTCTCGGCGCGCCCCGCCCCCTGGTGCGCCCCGCCCTCCAGGTCCAGCTGCCTCCTCCCTCTACGCAGACTTTAAAAACGGGATGGCGCGTTTTCACTCTGGAGTGGCTGCGTGCAAATGGGCCACGCCTCTGTGACTCCAGCTGTCAGTGCTGCGCGGGGGGCGTGAGAGCTAGGTATTGACTCCATTCATCCATCCCCCACCTAAATCCCCACGCTGTTAGACAACCCCGACTTTCCTGGGGTTTCACGTGCAGCGGGGCTGCGCAGAGGAGTCACCATTCTCCATCCTCATCCCAACCTAAGTGCCCCTAGCTCAGACAACGCCTCCACACTCCAGAGTGAGTGCTAAGGCTCCCCAGAACTGACAGCAGGTGTTGGGGCGGGCGTCCGGCGTTTTGGAAGCACTCAGGTTGACCTCTTGCCTTCCACAAAAGCCCCGTCTCTTCTCGGAGCCAGCTGTCCCTCGCCGCTGGAAACCGTGCCTCTTCGCAGGTCAGTCTCTCCGCGGCGTCACCTTCCCCAGGCCTCTTCTGATGGGTTCTTGCGGATTGCGGGTGGGGTGGGCTGCAGGGGCAGAGGTGATAAGCACTTAGAGGGAACTGAGCTCCACAGCCTCGATTCCCGCCGTGTTGTCCCTGAATTGCAGGAACCGTTACCCGGCTGCTGGGGCACGGGGAGGCTGAGCCACAGAGAAGCGGAAACACGCCTCCTCTCTGCCTTTGGGGAGCGGGTTTGGGATGGGTAAGGACGTCTCCAGCTGCTTCTCCATTGAGGCAGCCCTGACCTAACCTACCCACGACCTCCCTACCCAACAGCGTATGGTGGTAGCCCGAGGCTGAAGTTAGAGGCGTGAGGCGTCTGCTCCTTTCTCCGCACACCTGAGTGTCACGCTTTTGCCCTTCTCTCTTCAGCATGGCCACCAGGCTCAGCCTCGAAGATCCTTTGCTGCCGATCACGCTGTCCGCCCAGCAGACCACGCTCCTGCTGCTCTTCTCGGTGCTGGCCGCCGTGCACGTGGGCCAGTGGCTGCTGAGGCAACGGCGGCAGCAGTCAGGGTCCTCGCCCCCGGGTCCCTTTGCGTGGCCGCTGATCGGAAACGCCGCGGCAATGGGCCCTGCGCCTCACCTCTCATTTGCGCGCTTGGCGAAGCGCTACGGCGACGTCTTCCAAATCCACCTGGGCGGCTGCCCGGTGGTGGTGCTGAACGGCGAGCGTGCCATCCGCCAGGCCTTGGTACAGCAGGGCGCTGCCTTCGCCAACCGCCCGTCCTTCGCCTCTTTCCGCGTGGTGGCTGGCGGGCGCAGCTTGGCTTTCGGCCAGTACTCGGAGCGCTGGAAGGCGCAGCGGCGCGCGGCACACAGCACTATGCGCGCCTTCCTTTCGCACCAGCTCCGCAGCCGCCGAGTCCTTGAGGGCCACGTGCTGGGGGAGGTGCGCGAGTTGGTGGAGCTGCTGGTGCGCGGCAGCGCAGGAGGTGCCTTCCTGGACCCGCGGCCCCTGACCCTGGTGGCGGTGGCCAATGTCATGTGCGCCGCGTGCTTCGGCTGTCGCTACAGCCACGAGGACGCCGAGTTCCGAGAGCTGCTCAGCCACAATGAGGAGTTCGGACGCACTGTGGGCGCGGGCAGCCTAGTAGACGTGCTGCCCTGGCTGCAGCGCTTCCCTAACCCCGTACGCACCGCCTTCCGAGAATTCGAGCAGCTCAACCGCAACTTCAGCAACTTTATCATCGATAAGTTCATGAGGCACCAAGAAAGCTTTCGTCCAGGAGCGGACCCCCGCGACATGATGGACGCCTGCATCCTCTCGGTAGAAAAGGAAGCGGCCGAGAAGTCGGGCGACAGCAGTGCGCGGCTGGACATAGACTACGTGCCATCTACTGTCACCGACATCTTCGGCGCCAGCCAAGACACTCTCTCCACCGCGCTGCAGTGGCTGCTCATCCTTTTCACCAGGTAAAGCCTCCAGGAGGCGTGGGTCGGGCCTTCCTTTCCTCCTGTAAAGGGTGGGGTGGGACTGCAAAAGGCTGCGGTCACGAGCAGCGCGCAGGGCTGTGTGGAAGTTTCGATCCGGGAACCCACCTTTCAATTATGTAGTGCGCCCGCAAACCGCAATTCAGGAAGGCAAGCTGAGGGAAGAGACACTTGCGCCCGCACACCCCACCCAGCTGGAGCAAGACCTCTCGGCATCTCTGATCTTGTGGTTGTCTCTCCTAGTGGGGACACATTTGTGAGAAACCTCTGGCGGGGGGCGGGCGTGATTTAGGTGCCCCCAGGTCTCTTCTTCCGTGGCACAGGAGAAGCTTAATTGGAACGATTCCAAAAGGACGGGTAATGTAGTAAATATGTTAAATAAACACAGCAGCCTAATCGGTTCTGCCGGTCATCGCGCAGATTGGAGGCCTCCTAGTCCCGGCTCGAAAAGCCAGCGGCCTCTCCGGGCTTTAATCCTGAGCAAAGCAAGAGCTCAGAGGCCAGCCCGGAGGCCCTCAGACTGGGCCCCGGGAATGGTTAACGTGCGTGGAAGTTATAGGAGGGCGGCCGGAAACCAGAGCGTTGTGCTGGATATTGTAAAACCGTCGCTCTAGGAATAAGAGAAGTGTCTTACGGGTAAAGAACAGAAGAAGCAGTCACTTTTATGGAGCCCAGAACAGCACCCAGACTGGCAAACCAGGGGCCTCTGTGGACCTCTCTGTCCCCTGCGCCCTGCACGGTTGGTTAGCTGGTCTCCAGTGCCCACCTCGATTAAGGTCTCGGACCTTAATGAAGCTCTGTGAGTCAAACAAGTTCCCAGTATCGCTTGTTGCCGGATTTAACAATTAAATAAATTTCACATAGGGGATACTCGTACTAAAAGATTAGCCACAGTTTATCTTAACTTCACATTTCACTGGAGGCTTGTATTTTGTCTGGCAGCCCTACCCTCGGGGCAAATGTGTTGCTCAGTGGCAAATCTTGATTGCCTGGAGAGACCAGAAATCCTGGTTGTGACATTTCTTGGCGCACAAGTTAGCAGGGGGAAATGCCGAATCTCCTGGCACCTCCGATATTGAAAGACAAAGACAGCTTCTTATTAGAATCCAGGGCAAGACTGCAACTCTTAGGTACTATTGTGTGGCTACTTTCACACATTGAATTTTTTCGTATATTTGCAATCGCTTCTCAGTATTATTACCATAGAAATACTATGGGGGGTTTCTATGGTAATAGAAGGCCAATAAAGAGAAGTCATTAATAGGTCAGAAAGAAGACATCCCAGGTAGGTCCTTCGTGTCCCCAGATAAACATGCTATCTTTTGAAACAGAGAAACAGATTGGGCAGAGAAAGGCAATAAAACAATTTTGGGGTCACTTGCAACTCAATATAGCTGATGAGTATGATTTTCTTCTTTTTGGTGAAAAGACAATATGATCAGTTGGCACATTACACTAACCATTTCTGTACAAGTATGTGAGTTTTGTTAAAATACATGAAATACATTTATGCATTGTCTATGGCTGCTTTCACACTACAGCACAAGGCAGAGGTGAGTAACTGGGACAGAGAGCGTTGTTCCACGACCCGAATATTTACCATTCGGCCCTTTACGGAAAAGCTTGCAGATCCCTGAAGTACGGTGCTAGCAAAGCAGTTTTTCAAATCTCCCGTGATTCCCTCACATACATGCTTAACTTTTTTTCAGGGTTGCAATAATTTTTTTTTAACTTCTGACATTTCCACTTGTTGTTCATGGACATTTTCCCCATCTTTAAACTATATTTTAGTAATTTTTTAAAAAATCTTTATTTCATTTTATTAATAGATTGCTAACGTGTCCACTTCAGTAATTTTTGATGGTTACATAATATTTTCCATAATAAGATATCATTACATATAGCCCATTGCTTGAGTTTTAAAGTTGCTCACATTTTTAAAATTTCAGGCACTGTTGTAGTTATATATTTTTGTGCCTGTTATTTTTCAAAAATACATTGCTAGGAATGGGTTACCAGGTTTAAAAAGATTGGGGAGGGGTTACCCTCATGGATCTTGCTTGATAGTAAGATTTTGTTGTCCAAAAGAATCGAGCTAGTTCATATCACTAACAGTGAATATGTATTACAATTGGTATCATAATCTCATGAACATTGGGAATTTGCTTTCACATTTAGAAGATATGTTGCTTTACCTATCAGCATACCAATTATCTGTGTATAAATGAGAACAGGAGGGAGATGAGGGGGAAAAAGATCTGCTTTCAGAGCTGCATTTTTAACTTCTGTGGGCCCTGGGTGCTTTTGTCTTGGTAGATGCCTGACTCCATAAAAAAGAAAAAATTAAAATTATATTATGTGATTGCATTGGTATAAATATATTAAAATAATAAAATTAAAACATTTTCTTTGATCTAAAAGTTCATTTTTTTTCTCCTGACTTAAAAAAAGAAGACATTTTCATGGGGTTCCGAAAAGTATTTTGAATCCTAAGCATTGTGCCTGCTTCGTATAATGGAGAGGTTGGCCTTGCCCATTATCATACTTCTCAGGCTGATGAAACTTTGATAGTTTTTGACTTGGGAAAGAGAGCATTAGCCATGAGAAACTTATGAAAGGAAATGTAAGAATTAATTGACCGATCTTTTAATTGAGTGAGAAATTAAGAAATTGTTTTAGATTTTGGAGGTGGTGCGGAAATGTTAATTCAGTCACTGATGCAGAAGAAGGAAGTGGGATGAAAATAAATTGTAATGTGCTTTCTAAATGAAAGAAGAATGAATGTTCCTCACTCGTTTTCTCCCTCTGCATTAAAAACTAAACAGGTACCCTGACGTGCAGGCTCGGGTGCAGGCAGAGTTGGATCAAGTTGTGGGCAGAGACCGTCTGCCCTGCCTGGAGGACCAACCCAGACTGCCCTACGTCATGGCCTTTCTTTACGAAGCCATGCGCTTCTCCAGCTTTGTGCCCGTCACCATTCCTCACGCCACCACTGCCAACACGTCTCTTTTGGGCTACCACATTCCCAAGGACACAGTGGTTTTCGTTAACCAGTGGTCCGTGAATCATGACCCAGTGAAGTGGCCTAACCCAGAAGACTTCGATCCCGCCCGGTTCTTGGACAAGGACGGCATCATCAACAAGGACCTGACCAGCAGCGTGATGATTTTTTCCATGGGCAAACGGCGCTGCATCGGGGAAGAGCTTTCCAAGGTGCAGCTGTTTCTCTTCACTTCCATCCTGGCTCACCAGTGCAATTTCAAGGCCAATCCAGACGAGCCCGCAGAAATGGATTTTTGTTACGGGCTGACCATTAAACCCAAGTCATTTAAAATCAACGTCACTCTCAGAGAGTCCATGGAGCTCCTCGACAGGGCTGTCCAAGCGTTACAGGACGAGGAAGGCTGCCAGTGAGAAGCCAGAAGCAAGCTGTAATTTCAGAAGTACTCAAGTTTTGGGGGGTGGGGACCAACATTTTCCAGCTTCTCTGGGCCACTTTCTCAGTTAGCCTCTAAAATGAGCACAAATCAACCGAGAAGTCTCAGATCAGCCTTGGGCTGTGCAGGAACTTGGGGAATTTTTTTTTGTTTGTTTGTTTTGAGTCAAAGAGTTAAAAGGCCCAAAGAATTTTTACACATACGTCAAATGCTGGTAATAATTTCTCAAGGGAGCATTCTTTAGAGATAAAACACATAGGAGCTCAGATGCAGAACTACCTGATGAAGAGGTACTTCCAATACCAGGCTGTTGTGGGCGGGATCTAAGAAACTTCCTTCTCACCTTGTCACTACAGCAGCTTAGTTAGGCTGTGGTATCTGTGGATGGATTTTTTTTTTTTGCCTACTGATGTGCTTTCTTTTACTTTTTGTCTGGATGACTCATAATGTCATTTGCCAGAAAAGAAATCAATAGTAGTTGGTTTAGTGATTATAGTGCATCTCAGTGATTTATCATGAATTTTAAAATGTAAGTTGTTAAATTGTAAAACATCCAAAGCTGTACGAGTTGACAAAGTACAGAATTTCAATTATGAGAAACACTGCCCCCCAAAAAACAAAATTTATCAGCCCAGCTAAGCTTTAAATTATGTGATTGCAATGCACTAATTTCAATACTTTGCATAGGTTTTTAAAAAAATCACCAAATAGAATTCAATATATGTACATATATAATTATTCATAAGCAATATGTATTAATTATTTTATTATTAAATAGTATTGTTTTGATCAAGGAAAAGTTGAATAATTTATGTCTTTCATAATGTCCTAGCAAATTGAAAAATACAATCAATTGAACTAATTTTGGCTCAAATACATGAAATGAATTAGATTAAATCAACTACCAATTTTTGACATGGAGACCAAGTTGAAGCAAAGTCTTGTCTCTCATCCAAAACTCAAATGACAACTGAAAAATCTAAAAACTGGGTTTGTAGGATGTCTTCCTTATTACTTTACAATATATTTATTAAAATTATAAATATATAGTTGATCTAGTTCCTATTTCATAACTTCAAACCCTTGGCATGCTTAAGTTTTAATTTAATTTCAAAGACATTCTGACTATCGAGCTCCAGCTGAAGTTACTGGAAACCTGACCATTAGCCTTTGAAAGGCAGTGAAATTTCACCTGTGTTTCCTAGACTCCTGAACAATGCAACAGTTTACTTGGATGTTCTCTTTATTAGGAAAGAAGAGGGGAAATTCCCATAATAACAGACCGACTTTTTCTTTTAAATGATTAAAAAGCAAAACAAACCGGCATTGATGTCAGTGTTTTGGAAAGTCAGGATCAGAAGCAGGTCAGGGGAGGCTGTTCCAGGGCCCACTCGGTGGGGCACTGAAGCTGGTCAGACCAGCCAGCTGTTTAAGGTGGCGACCCAGAGAGCCGTCGCTTTGGTAACTGTGAAAACATAGAACAAAATGTATACGTTTAGTTTATGGAAATAATCCAGAAACCTTAAAGAAAATGATGGACGATTGCAAGAGTACCAAGTGAAGTTTAAAGGTTTAACGTTCATTGCATGTAAACCTGCAAAGGAAGTTGTTCAGCGGCCTAAAAGCTTACAGCTTGTTTACTTAAGCTTTTGGAATCCTATCAGAATTATGGAGGAAGGAGTGTACTGCGGCTGTGTGTGTGTCTGTGGGGGGCAAGGGGGGCTGATAAGAGAAAAGAGTGAAAAAGTGAAAAGGAAGAAAGATGGTTAAACATTTCCCCGCTTATTCCAAGTTAATTAATTTAAAATATGAATATTTAGAAAAAAGATGTTTCGTGTGCTGATATTAAATCCCAAGTAGACTTAAAAGATCCACGTTTTAGATCTATTTTGTAATTTGAAATATTTTCTTAGCAAAAATTTCACATTATTATAAAATCTCCTAACTGTACCTCTTGAATATGAAAAACTGTTTGTGCCAGTATTTTTAAAGGCACTGCAAAGTCAACTATAGAAGTAAGGCTTACCAATACATTTAAATTTTTTTTGGCACTGGCAATACTTCCCTCACCCCTCCAGCAAGGCTGAGACAGCAACTCGGGGCTGCCTTAGTCTACTTATTCTGGGAGATGTGTGGCAGCAAAGTACCATATTTTGCCGCGTATAATGCGCACCCCTATTTTCGTGCCTATTATATATGGGATTATCATACCCATGGTTTGTAATTATTACACCCATCCTTATTTTTCCCTGAAAAATTTGGACAATAACTCTGCATGATATACGGCAAAATACGTAATCATTTACCAATCTGGATGTCTCATTAACTCCATCCGATCCAGATGTGCTATAATCTGTTTTTATGTAGTTTTTACGTATGTGGGCTCACTTAATCTGGCGCTTTCAGCAATGAGAAAGCTGTGCGTATATAGAAAAAAATTCAGGTGGGCACTTGGAGGTTAGCTGGCTTATTTAATATGTTTATAGCCTAGTTAAAGGAAGGAAAGCAAAACCAAAAACAAATAAAAATAACCAAATTTGGAGGCCACAGTAACCACATTACTGGCTTCATCAGAAAACCTTATTTTATTTTTGCCAGAGAAAGAATGCATTTGCTGGTCACCATTCTAGTCAAACCATCTACTCCAGGTGATTGTAATAAAGTATATCATTTATTAAATTCTTTATTTATATATTAAAGCTTTGACTGTGTAAGAAAATTGCTTTTTTCCAAAACACAAAGATGTCTCAGGTTTGTTTTGTGGGTTATCTAAAAGCCTTCATGTCTCAGAACTTAGCCTTTACCTGTGAAATGTTATTACAGCCTTAATATTTTCGTATTAGATCTATATTAGATCAGATAGTTGCATAGCATTATACAGGGTCCAGCAGAAGTAACACCATTGAGTGTGGCTGGTAGGGCGTATGAATGTCTCACATGAGATGGACAACAATTTGAACATTTCACCTAAAATGTCATATGGTGTGCTTGAGTGTGATATTGTTATATTACAGTTACATGCTTATGATTTTGTGATAAAAGATTTTTATGGAATAACAAGGGGCGTTATTTGTGCCAGATTCTGCATATTAGTTTGTATGTGTTTTAGCTAAGACACTAATGTACGATAAAAAGGTATAGTTTATTAGATGTTCATAACTCAAGGATAAATTCTTATTTAACCTTTTCTTATTTTTGTATTTTATCATGTATGCTTTTAATATGTACGTAGTGACTATAATTGTACCTGAAATGGATTTTGGGGACACGGCATTAATATGTAGCTTTTCCTATTTGATATACAAAATTAAAAATTCTGTATCAGTAATTACCTATAAGAGGACACCGTTACCAAAATAATAAAAACCACTTTCACATTCTCGTGAAGTTTTACTTTATGTTAGCAAATATAGTCTAATGCATCTATTCATTTCAACTACTATTTTTAAGTGCCTCAATTAAAATGTTGCATTTAAAACATTTTATTTAGCCATTCTACATTTTAGGCTTTTTTGCTTTCTTTCTTTTTAAATAGACTTTTGATATTCAGTTTTGTACCAAATTCCTGACCTTGTATAGAACCAACACAGATGTTAAATTTGAATAGCAAAAAACAACAACTAATGTCAAAATTAATGGGAATTAATTTTTAATTTTGAAAGCTTGAATAGATTGAGACTTTAAGACACTGACCTTATATTTCTGCTTCATCTAAATAATGCAAGACACATTATTTTCCCCCTCGACAGCACACAGCACATCAATCTTTCTCTGGAGTATTTCATTTATTCCTTTTGTTTTCTTACATGAAAGCCTTTGCTTTTAATTTGGTCGATTCATTCATTCATTCATTCATTCATTCTTTTAAGGTACATAGATCTTAAGTACAATTAATGTCCAATAAAATAGAACGGATGACAGTATTCTATAATACATTGTATGGAAATATTTTCCTGTTGACTTTTACCTGGTGAAAGCATTGGCTTCACAAGGTCCCTGCTGTGACTCCTCTGGCCTTCACCGGTTCGCCTCACAGATGGCAGCCTTGTGCAGGGCCAAGGGCCTTTATGTCTTGGAGACTTTAGCTCTCATTACTGTGAAAACAAGAAAAGAAATTGTCAAGCGGGGTTGGATTCTACCCAGTCAATGTGCTACAATAACAGACTGGAGCACGGGATAGGAAATGAATGCAGCTTCGGACATAGACAAGTACGTTGCTGCACACTGATCAAGGTCATTTGTATAACCTCGGAGCCAGTCAATTTCCCTGCACAAGGATTATAGAAGTTTTGCTGCTAACGCTCCCTTATTTTGACTCAATGACTCACATACTCTGCTCTCCAGTTTTGACCTGTGAGCTACAATTCTTAGAAAGGGGAAGGAAATTAATACATTCAGAAGCAATTGTTTTTAATGCACAATATTGGAGGAAAAGCTATAGGCAAACAGCAGCCTCTGCCTGCAGCTCCTCTATTCACTTACATGCAGGCTGTGTGAGTTTCATGAACACTTTTGAATATGTGTCAGGTAAGAGGGGAAGAAATGGAACTAAAATACATTGGGCACTTATTTCGTATGCATTGCCATGCTAATCACTTGAATGCATTATGACACAACAATCCTGTGAGGGGACTAGTAATGTAACATGCCTGAAGTACACATTTAGAAGGGGCAGTGACTGGGTTTTCCTTAGAGATGAACTGACTCCAGTGCTTGTCTTCCTGCTGCATAGCTGGTCACTCCCCAGCCTGCCTGTGTCGGGGTGCCTCGTCTATTGGTCTATATTTTAGTCCCTATGATCCTTGGAGTTTCACAATGTACCTCCTTTGTTCAGGGCACATTCCATACCACAGTCAGAGAGTAAGTGCCAGAAAGATTCACAACACTCCTCTCTCCTGAGGAAAACATCATCAATTTGTTTCCTAGGCAAAAAAAAAAAAAAAAAAAGTCATGCTTTATCTTACAATCCCCTAACCTTTATCCTATAATACATCTGGACTAGGGATCCAAAGGCCTTCCATAGGTTTAGTTGCTGGTGCAGTGGCCTGGTTGGAGAACTCCCAGAGAGGGCTGCGTCACACTGGATACAGGCTCGTGTGACCAATCAGAGTCTCTCCTGCTCTCAGAGACTGAGTAGGATGAAAGCTGGGAGCACCGGCCAGAGACACAGAACCAGGGCATGAATGAAACAAGGATGTTGATGAGAAGCCTGCCTCGGAAAACAGCATAACCAGAGCACCTGGAACTGGTTTTGGACTACTTTCGATCCCTTTCGGTGATAAGAGGTCAAATAAACTAACTAAATAAACAACACAGTATTGCACAAATTACCCAGTATTACAGCACAAACTTAACAGTCACTGAGACCCCTTCAGGTTGGCTAAGAGTCTCTCCACAACCCAGAAAAATCTTCCAGCCTCTTTTTACATAATTTTTAATTGTTTTTAATTTCTAAAATATTAAAACAAATTTTATTTTGTTTCTGCCCTCCCTCTCAACTGT
Source organism: Glossophaga mutica (assembly GCA_039655065.1). Lineage (NCBI taxonomy): Eukaryota > Metazoa > Chordata > Mammalia > Chiroptera > Phyllostomidae > Glossophaga > Glossophaga mutica. The sequence continues at coordinate 147,130,098 of CM077308.1, forward strand.
TTCTGTCCCTTTCAATAATGCTTCATGTGTACTTTTTGTTTTTATATGTGTTCCAGCAAAACTTGTACTCCTGTTTTGTATACATGTGTTTTTAATGTATGCAAATGCTGTACATATCTCTGCTGCCTTGTGGCCCATGGCATTCATCAATCACATTTCCCCCAAACACTCTGCCGGGATCGGGCATCCAGATGGCCTCCAGCATTATGCATCCCCAAAGCATGCTGCCAGGAGCTTCCTTGTACGTGTTATTCATCATCGCTCCAAAGTGGAGACAACCTAAATGCCCTTCAACAGGAGATTGACTAAACCGCCGAGATATTGTACAAGGAAATGATGCTCAGCAATAAAAATAAATAAATAAACGATCGATCCATGCAACAACTGGGACAAATCTCAAGGGAATAATGTTGAGTAAAAGAAGCCAGCCTCAAACCCATGGGCTCAGTTATATGGATGGCAGTCTCTAAAGAACAGAACCAAAGTGATGTAGAGCAGATCACTGGTTGCCAAGGGTGACCAATGGAGGGAAGGTACGACTCCAAAGCATGATGGAGTTTTTTGGGGGGTAGGGGTGGTTTCTGATCGTGGTGGTGTTAAAATCCATAAAACTGTATCTTAAAGTAGATTAAAAAAATACTTCCTAAAGGAGAGTTGGTGCAAATGAGCTTACCTGAAGCCAGATTGAGGTAGGCAGACAGCAAAGCAGCTGCTGGCAGATACAGAGATGCTGAACAAAGGAGGTCAAGCCCAGATGTGTGAACCAGGGCCATAGCCTGTGTTGAATTGGTGCAGGCTGAGGGAGATGGTGGTACCAGGTCCTCAGGACAGAGCACCAGCTTTGGGGATGAACAACAGTAACTATAGCCATGGGCTGGCCCTTGCCACTCAGGGCAGTTATAATTCAATGCCATAAATATTTATTGAGCATCTAGGTAGTGGCAAGCACTGTTCTGGACACTGAGGACATAACAATGAATAAGACAGTCAGGCCCTGAACTCATAGAGCTGATATTTTAGTCGGGTGGGTGGAAAGAGAGAGAAAATAAATAAGATTTTAGTTAATCATAAGTGTGCTGTAAAGACAATAAAACAGAGTGAGTGAGTGAGTGTGTGTGTGTGTGTGTGTGTGTGTGTGTTGAGGGAACTCTTTAGAGTGAGTGGTCAGGAAAGACTTTCTGAAGAAGGTGACACAAAGGGGTGGGATTAAGGACAAGCTGTTCATTAATGAGTCACAGCCCAGAGTCTGAAATACAATAATCTCAGCACACCCAGTGACAAATATTCTAGGCAGGCCCTTAATCAGTCTTGGCTTTTGGTTTTCCCAAATGGCATTGGTATGGTCCAGACCATTTCCTGCCTTAGACTCTCAAGTTTATTCTGAATCATGTTCCCCTGGGAGCACCAAAACCATTCCTGAAGAATTAGGAGAGGGCAGGCTCTCTCTGTCTGGAAGTATGTTGGAGCTAACATACTTGACAACAATGTTTTGAAAGAAAGAAGTTAAAAGGGCCTACCGATTCTTAATTTTAGGTGCACCAAAGGATTTCAAGTTGATTCTTTGAAACACATAACAGATCTTCTTCTGGAATATTTCACAGACTCTGCCCCTGGCCCTTGAGTGATCCTTTCATTATGTCTGATTGTAAAGGATTTCCACGCTAACCTCAGTGGGCTTACTGAGTGGCCTTGAGTTACTGTTTCCGGGGTCTGACATCCCAGGTGCTGAACTGCCTATCCAGAAATGCTTTCCTAGTTGTGCCTTGTTTCACTGTTTTGCCACATTAATGACAGCTCTTGCTGTCATCTAGGTCTTGGGACACCAGGGCTCATGTCATGCCCAGCTTAGAGAGGGCTACGCAATTCCACCTCTGCACTTAGAGAAAGCTGCTACTACTGCCTTCAGTCTGGCAGGCTCTGTACTGGCCCACCTGACGCCTCCTCTGGTCTTTATTCCCCCAGCTCACGTTTCATTATTGCCCTGCTTCAGGCCAGAGGGCATCTTGGTTCTCTACTTGCCCTTCCCAGCAATCACCATTTTAATTTAAAACTCTGCTTCTGGAGTTTCCACAGTCCCCAAAGCAAATCCAGTTGGCACTCTGCTTTCCTACTGTCTGGCATTGACCTTGAGGAAAGAAGTGGGAAACACAGGCTGGACAAAGAGGGGGAGGAATAAGGTTGCTTTTTTTACTGTTGTGTTTTTCCGATGTGGTTTCCAGAAACCTACAGCAGTAAAAAGTAGAGCGAGCTTGCCTACCACTTTGTTTTAATTTCTAATTTTAAGAGGTGGTGCTGGAAACATCTATCATGGCTTTGTTAACAAAATCAACAAAAGTGTCCTCCTTCCTCAGTGCCCCACCAGGCTCATTTTCTTTGTGACAACATGTCAGTGAGTTTGGTACATGATACAGACCTGCCATGTGCTTCTGCAAGTTCAGCACCTTTCCCACTTTCTTTGCCCCTCCCCTCCCACCTCCCTTGAGTCTGAGCTCCGATCCCACCTTGTTAATGAAGCCTATCTTGTCTCCTCTGTTTGAAATTCAGTCTGCCTGGCCCTGCCAGGCACTCTCAACACACCTTGTCTGGCTTTACTTTTTCTGTTTTTCTTTTTTTCCCTCTTTTTCATAGAACATATCTCCTGTTAATCTCACATAGATTTAAGCTTTTAATCTTGTTTATGGTTTATTGTCTGTCTCTGCCAGACCTAGCTCCCCAGAATGTGAATGCCACAGGGGCGGGTATATTTCTGTTGGTTGAAAAGTGGAATATCTAATCATCCTGCTAGGTTTTCCACACAATACCCAACAACTGGCTCACATTATATTTTCAATTCACATGGTTTGAATTCACTGCCCAAATAAAGAATCCACTCACAAAAGAAATGAATTATTGTCCTTATAGACCTGTGCTATCCAATAGGTAGCCACACATGGCTAATTACATTTAAAGTAAGTAAGGTTAAATAAAACTAAAAGTGCAGTTCTTTAGTCACACCAGCCATATTCCAGTGACTAGTGCTGAAGATATCTCAGATATAAACCACCTCCGTCACAGCAGAAAATTCTACCGGACTGGGCAGTCCTGCTGTAGATGAATCCATTTGTCAGCTTATTGGATTTTTGTCTTAGTCAATTGGTGACCACGTCTTTGCTATCTACTTTGAGTAAGGTACCATGATAAGAAATAGGAGCTGTGTGGGGAGGATTCAGAGACCTTGCCTCTTTTGGCAAGTGGATCTAAAGATAGATATAATACGAAGATATGGATCAAGAGTCTTGAGGTAGATATAAAGTGCTGGAGAAATTCAAAGGAAGGAGAGATTCATATTTTCCAATTCAAGTTAGGAAATCAGGAAGAATTCTTGGAAGAGTTGGGTCTGAAACAGAAAACTGCCCGTTACCTCAGTTCTGAAGCAGAGCACCTGCAACACTTGATAACTGAAGGAGAGAACACGTATAATCTGATGGGATGGTTAACTCCAAACAAGAAGACTCAAAGTTGTGGTTCCCAGGGCTTTGAAGTTCTGCTTCTACTTCTCTGTCCCCGGCTCATTCACCTCTTCCCCTGAGCCCGTCCGGGCTGACTCATATTGACCTGGCCTTCATCCAGAGTTGAAGAACCCAATACTCCCAGTGGAAAATAAACTCAGATCAAAGAAACAAGGCATGCGAAGAACACAATTATATTTAAAGAAGAAAAAATCCAAGAACTAGTGTGGTTTTCTAGCACCACTAATACCAGTTAAATATTTCCTGAATATTTATCCTAATACTGTTCAGACAGCCTCAGTGAGCTTCATTGGCCACCAGCCACCTCAATAGATGAATCTTCTATGGTTCGCCCCAGAGGTCCATGGGCCACGGGCCAAATCTGCCCCTCTTCCTGCTTTTGTATAGCTTGTGAGCTATAAAGATTTCTACATTTTTTAATGGTTGGCAAAATTGAAAGAAGAACAATATTTCATGACACAGAAACATTTTATGAAATGTAAGTTTTATATCCATAAACAAAGTTATGTCGGAACACAAACACACTCACTTATTGTCTCTGACTGCTTCCCTGCCACAGTGGCAGAGTTGAGTAATTGTGACAGAGGCCGCCCAGCCTGCAAAGCCTGAAGTATTTACCAACTCGTCCTTTACAGAAAAGTGTACCAACCTGGTCCACACCATCAACTTCTCAAGGCGCCAACTAATAATAATGGAAACCTCCTCATGCTTCTCAAGAACTTTAGGGTTAACAAAGCACTTCCACATGCATCATTTCTACCTCGGCCTTGAAGCATTTTTACCCCGGCCTGGAGAGGGCTGGGGCCTTGGCAAGTTGATGTTGCTTCACAAAGAGACATGAACTCACAAAGCCAACACCCCAATTGAGGTCACTAGGGAGCAGAAGCCAGTGAAAGGCATTTTTCATGAAGGAGATGTTCCAGGTTGTTTGAAAATGTAGGTGTTTTATCATAGATAGAGAACACAGCAGTTAAATTCTGGCAAAATTCAAACCCATGCAGTGTAATAGCAGCACTAAAACAAAACTGAAAAAGAGATTGCAGCTTCAGGATGTGAAGTCTTTGTTCAATTACTTTCTTCTTCCCAAATTATTTGGTCTCTGTAATTTTATAACATTCGAGAATATACCACAGTTTTACAATTAGCACACATACCCTCCGGTAATGTAACAATTAAATAAACTAAATTCTTCCTCTTGTATAGTCACAGAGGACACTCTGAAATGTGTTTTTGAACAATTCTCATATGTCTCACATGCAGAGCATAGTAAAATAAAGTATAATCAAGTCTAATACATTTAGATCAGTCAAGGCAGAATTTATTCAGTATCTATTTTATTTCTAAACATTAAGTACTATTAGAAGTTGTTAGAAAATAAACCTGTTATAAAAATAAACACATTCCCTGATTCAGAAGTGTTTGTGTTCTATTCCAGGAGATACACTCAAACACCCCATCCCATACAGGGTGATGGATGGTATAAGAGAGCTATATGTGAAGTGCTATGGGAATAAAGATTAGGAAGTACCTCATTCTCACCGGGAACATGGGGAGATTAGGGTTAGAAAAGGCTCCACAGAGGAGGTGCTATGCGAGCCTGGCCAGGAAAGGTGCTTAGGGGTCGACCAGAGAGATGTAATACTGAGGAGGTGAGATGAAAAGATCCTGAACAAGTCCCTGAGGCATGGAAAGGCATGGTCATCTGTCCTGTTCCCTGTGAGTCCCCAGGGCAAGGTACAGATAGTGCTGGTGTCTCATATGTGCTCAATGACTGTTGAATGAAAGGATATGATGTGCTTGGGGGTGGCAGTAACCCAGGTGGGGTGGAAGTGTGTGTGTGTGTGTGTGTGTGTGTGTGTGTGTATGCTTAGGAACATGTTATTTGGGAACATTTTAGGGACTAGATAAGACTGACTTTTAATTTAATATTTTGTGTGTCCATGGACAAATAAATGGTGCTTCTTGGAGCCCTCGGAAAGAGCTTATACTCTTTCTTCAGCAGCATTCCTGAAGCTCTCTCCTGTTCTGGCGCATACAGTCGATAACATGGACAAGTTTCACGTTCCCATGAAACCCCCCAAACTTTCCAGCACATTTAAGGTAACAGTACTGAGATACTCAACTCTTGATATGTGAGTAATGGCCACTTGTCATTGAATGTTTGGTCTTAAGTAAAACAGGCTGTGGGTCTTTGGCAATTATATTTGTTTTTTGTTGTTTAAAAATTTTTTATTTTATTGATTTTAGAGAAAGAGAGAGAAACATTGGTTTGCTGTCTCGCATTCATTGGTAGATTCTTGTGCCCTGACTGGAGATGGAACTTGCAACTTTGGTATATAAGACAACGCTCTAACCAAGTGAGCTATTCCACCAGGGCTGGCAATTGTATTTGGACGGCACTATTTTTTTCTTTCACTCAGAAAAGCTTATCACAACTCAAGGAAAAGAAGTTATGTTATCATAGAGATAAACTTAAATCAACCACAGTCACTCTTACTTATTTTTAAGTGACATTATTTGCACTAGTTGTATTTTTAGGAACATGGTACTTTCAATCTCACAGTGAATGAAGATATATCTGGGGTTAAGAATCACCGTTTTGAATGACAACAGAGCCTTGATGTTTGTAGACTGGGCAGTCATGGAGTCAGTGGCCGAGGGTCCGTCCCCCATGGTGACTTTGCTGAGGCACAGATTTGAATCCCGTGGGTAGTGAGGCCAGAGCACGGGGGTGAAGCCATCAGCCTGCGAGCCCAGCCCACTGCCCATGCTCTCACGTCAAAGTAGCGTGAGTGTTTTCTACTTGACTTCAGGGTCCCTGTGGGAACTGATTTTAAAAAAGTCGTTTGCAGAAAATAGCCCCGGCAAAGAAACAGCAACTGCTGGTGATGGCAGTAAAGACACAGAGAAGCAGTCCTGCGAAGAATCATTAGGAGCACAGAGTTCACTCCGCATTTTCATTTTCACCTCGCTGCACACGGTCCGGAGGGGATTTAAAGTCCCATCACCACCCACAAACGCCTCCAGACACACCCGATTGAGTGTGAAGGGTTGACTGTATTCAACACGCCCCTCAAAAGTTTGTTTTCACTGTGAATTTGCATGGCCCCGAAGAAAGGATTGGCAAATCAAAGATAAACATCAAACCAGACTCCGCCTAGTCGCATGAATTCCGGATTAATGAAGCCTGAGCTAACGAGGTTTCATGGCCTCGGAGTAGGTCTTAATCCCTGTCACCAGGGTTGGTGATGTCTCTCCTGAAGAGGCTCCCCTCCGCTCCCCCTCCCCCACCCCAGGAAGCAGCCAGCCTCGCCAGGGCCAGGCCACGTTACAACTTGTTCTTCCCTCTCCACAACTCCGATTCCGGTGCTTACAGATAATGTGCCCTAAATAATGTGATAGTTTCCAGGTAATTTTTCCAGGTGGCAGGTTCACAGAAGCAAAGGATTACCCATGAGCCTTCTCTGTATGCTGCTTCTTCTGTCTCATTTCCTTCTGTTTCTTAGGCATTGACCATCCCTGAGTTGCCAAACTTGAGTTCTAAATGTCGGTCAATTGCTTTTGTAGCCAGGAAGCTAGATTCAGAGTAAGAACTATGATGAAATTTAAAATTGTGATGCTTCTGTTAGAGCATGAGAGGAAACCATACATAAAAACATGGGAATAATCACCCCAAGTTAAATAAGAACCCATTCCAATTTCTTAAACGCATGTCTTTCAAGTAGTGTCTTGTTTTTACAGAGTGCTTACCTTTTCAACATCTTTTTATATTTATCGCCAAATTTTCTGTTTCCATAGATCCTGCAGATAATAACATAAATCATAATTTAATAGATCACATGTTATTACGCCAAAAGTAGATGAGGAATAAGAGTAATTCCTCGGAGCCATGTAGTGAGGTGGTCCTTTGTTCGTACCTTCAGAAATGTATGTGGAGTTCACAAAGAATCGTGTTTTTTTCTTGACTCCAAGTTCTAAAGGAAGTGACCAGGAGTTCTACTAGAAATTAGGACATTGTAGTGTTACGGGACAGGGACAGCCTGGAGCGAGTCTGCCTCAGGCTGGCCTGACTTGTGTAGGAAAGATTTCACAATACAAGTCCAGGTGATTTTAAAAGTATGCTTGTTAAGGCTGGGGACAGTGACACAAAGGAAGGACTTAGAGTAGAAGTAACAGGAGAGAGCTTAGGCAGTGCGTGGCTTTGGCTCCCTGGAAAAGTCACAGGAAAGGAGGGAGCTGAGGGGGGTTGCTGTCAGCTCACTTGGAAGTCAGAGTACAGGGGCCTTGGGGACAGGATCGGGGGTAAGCGCTGGTCGAGCTGCCACTGCCCACTGCTCCCCTGGCTACAAGTCTCCTGGGGGCATGGAGAGTTTAGGAGAAAATAAAAGGTTCATGCCTGGGAAGGGACATGGGCATGCTCTAGAGAAAGCCCACCCTGAGTCTCTGTTCTGAGGGCTTTTTATCTTTTTTCTCTAGGTGAGAATCTTAGGGAAGGGTTTCAGCAGAATTTTCATGAGCTTTCCAGATATTTTTAATATCCTGATGTGTTAAAATGAGCTCATAAAGGGGTTTGGAATATACTTTGGTCTGCTATACTGTTTTATTTTCATCTTGGGTCTGTCTGGCTTTCAATGGGGTTTTGTTATTTCTTCCCCTGACTTTATCTGTCCTTGGGTTTAGCCAGCATGAGTGTCATTATTTGGTTCTCTGTTATCTATTTCCCAGACCAGGAGGATTTAAGTTAAGTATTCTTTGGTTAGGGAGGAGAGGTATAAACCATTTGCTTTTGAGTGTCCTTGGTTAGAGAAGATAAGGTCTTGTGATAAACGGTTTGGCCTTGTTTAATTTTCTCATCTGTTTCCCCATCCCACTTGCCTAGCATTTTACTATCCTATCATAGTAGGATACCCAGGCCAGCTTTTCTGCCCAACTGAAAACTAGATTGCATCCCATCAGGCAGGGCACAGGCCCTGTGGACTTCTTAAGGTTCCACAAAAACACCTGAGATGTGAAGACAGGGTGATGGGCTGGTCACATGCTTGCTTTTTCAGGAACAAAAGGAGAGAATCAGAGAAACTGGTGCTGTTTGTGGGGATATATGGAAGGCGATATATGGTCATGAAAGGTATTCTTTCAAAGTAAGTGATGCTTAGGCATGTGCATACGCTGGCCTCAGTGGTCCAATAGGGAGAGGAAAGGATGAGGCAGAACAAGAAGGAGCCTATTGTAGGAGTCAAGTCCCTGAGAAGGCACTGGGGGATGGGATGCATGCCACATGGGGATGCTGGGGCAGTGTGGTGATTACCAGAGGAAAAGGAGAGTGGGGGCAAGTAGAAGAGGGTTAAGGGGTGGGTGCGGATAAACAGTGATGGAAGAAATTTTACTTTGGGTGGTGCTCACCGTACAATATACAGATGATGTATCGTAGAACTGTGCATTTGAAAACTGTATAATTTTATTACCCAGAGTGACTAAAACAAACTTAAAAAATATATAAAAAATAAAAGAAAATCTATTGGTGGGATTCAAATGAATCTCAAGCCTGCCAACTCATAGCTTTACACTTCTCCCTGAACTTGAGATGCAATAGTTTGGTGCTAATAAAGCCTATCTTTCCCATCACCTGTGCGGCTTGGTCAGGGTGTAGCTTAGATGTCACTACAACTTGTTTCTTCTGTAGATTGGCCCCAGAGGAAGCAGCTTTCACTCAATAGGCTTTATAGCAACCTGGTGGTTCCATCATTTGTTAGAGTCTCTTTTCCAGATGCCTTGACTCCAATTTTGAGTCATCAGCTTTCTTTTCACAGCTGGAACTATTTCAGGCTTTTATAAATCAGCTCCGTGTCTTCTCAGTAGTTCATTCTTTTTATTGCTAAATAGTACTCCATTGTATGAATACGCCAATTTTGTTTATTTTTTCACCAGTTGATAGACATCCGGGTTGTTTTCACCACTGGGCTATTATAGACATTGCTGCTATGAACATTCACATACAAGTCTTTGTGTGGACATATTTATATAAATCTATTTTTACTTAGATATTTGCCTTTTCCAGCGCACTTTGTTTCTTCATGTGGATTTAAGTCTTCATCTGATGTCATTTCCTTTTTGGCTGGAAGATTTCTTTTAGTGTTTCTTGCAAGAAAGCTGAGTTGACAATGAATCCTCTCAGTCTTTGTTTATCTAGGAATGTCTTTGTTTCACCTTCATGTTTGAAGGATAGTTTTGCTGGATATAGATTTCTTGGTTGACAATTTTTCCATCTGAGACTTTGATTATGCCATCCTACTTCTTTCTAGTCTCTAATTTTTCATACGCAAAGCCAGCTATTAATTGTTCCTTTGTATATAATGAGACTCTTCTCTTGCTGCTTTCAAGATTTTTCTTTTTGTTTTTGGATCTTCACACTTTGACCATGATGTGCTTAGGTGTGAATTTTTTTTTAGTGTACCTTGAGCTTTTTAGGGGTAAGATCAATGTTTTTCATTAAACTTTGAAAGTTTTATGACATTATTCCTTAAAATATTTTTTCTGTCCCTTTCTCTATTGCTGATATTTCTGCTTGATTTTCAAAAAAAAAAAAAAAAAACCAAACTATTATTCTTATTCTTATTTTTATTCTTAAGCCTGGTTCCCTTGGGGTTTTCCCTGTTACAGCTTAACTTAGTGGTCAGCCTAAGAATAATAGGTTAGAGGTTGTGCTTAAATACTTTGAGTCAGATAGTTTTATATCCTTTGCCAGTGCATCTTTGTGTGGGTTGGAAAATGCACTCAGAGTTCAGACAGTTTATGAGTCTATCCCAGATGTTCACTTTTTTTCAAGCTCTTCTGTGTTTTACATGTGCAATAGCTCATGTTCAGCCAAGGATATGTGAATAATCAGGGACTTCTCTGGTCTTTTCTGAGTGGGATTGTGGCTATAGGCATGTATGCAGCCTGTCAGACTCTCAGGGTATGTGGGAACTCACCACTTCTACCTCATTTCCTGGATGATACTGTTAAGTTTCTAGCTGATCTGTCTCCCTATTGCTTGCCTCAACCAGGATCACAACTTCAGGCTAGCTGTGATGTTGGCCTTCCCTATTTGTTTCTTGCCAAGATTGCTACTGTTCATTGCCGCACCCACTGGCATTGAGTTTTTCCGTCCTTTGTTCCAATTAAGTCAGCAGCCCTGGCAAAGCAGCTACAGGATTTCATTGCATGCCCCACCCTAGTATAACTACCACACAAATTGAGTTCGGGGTAGGCAGTAATAAGAACAATTCCAGGCAAAAATGCTACAGATTCCCACTGTTTTTAGCTAATGCTCAGTGATTCTTCTTGAATTAATGTTCTTAATTTGTTATATGTCTTTGATCAATTTCCAGAGTCTCGAAACAGTTGTTTGAAAAATTTTGTCTGGTTTTTAACCATAATTTTGGAGAAAGAGAGTTTCCAAGCTTCTTGTTCCACCGTTGCAGAAATCCTGCCTCTGAGGAATTTGTTGCCCTCCCTTTTTTAAAAATCAGGGCAGGTGAGAAGCAAAACATCAGGCTCAAACACACATGTATAGAATGTGTGAATCTAGTAAGCACTGAATATAATACACATAACATCAGCCAACACTTTCTTTTTGTCAATCCTGTTGCTAAGTGTATTACAGGTGTCATTCCTTCTCATCCTCATAGAAATATAGAACTTGGCTCAATTCCTGAAACCCCCTTACTAATTTCCTTCCCAAGGGATACAAATGAAAAGAAAAACAATGACCACAAATTTTATGACTTAAATGAAACGGACTAATTCCTTGAAAGATGCAAACTACCATAATTCACACAAGAAATAATCTGAATAAACTCACATCTACTAAGGAATTGGAATAAGTAGTTAATAACCTCCCAAAAAAGAAAACAACAGACTCAGATGGTTTCTCTAGGGAATTCTACCAAACATTTATGGAAGAAATTATACTAATTTTCTATAATCTCTTTTATAAACCAGAAAGGCCACTTCGTAACTCATTTTATAAGCCAGCATTACTTACTCTAACATCAAAATCAGATGAAGAGAGTATAAGACAGGAAACGTACAGACTAATACCACTCATGAACATAGATGCAAAAATTCTTAAAATATTAACAAGTCAAATAATAAACATATAAAAAAGAATTATGCACCATGAACAAGTGGGATTTATTCCAGGTTTGCAAGGCTGGCCTTACATCTATAAGTCAATTAATGTAATCTGCCCCATCAAGAGGCTAAAGGATAAAAATCAATCATCAGATCAATTGCTGCAGAAAAAGCATTTCACAAAATCCAACGCTCATTCATGATTTAAAAAACACTCAGAAAAGTAGAAATAGAGCGAATTTTTCTTAACTCGATAAAGAAGACTTACAAAAAGCCCATAGTTAACATTATAGTTAATGGTAAGGAACTGGACACTTGCTTCCAAAGATCAGGAACAAGGCACGCATGTCTCTTTCAACACTCCAATTCACATTGGACTAGAAGTCCTAGTTAATACAATAAAGTTTTTAAAAAGAAAATAAAGGTATATGAATTAGGAAGATATAAATAAAATTGTTTGCAGATAACGTAATAGTTTATGTAGCAAATCCCAAAGAATGAACAAAAACTCCTTAAATTATTAAACAATTAGACCAAGATCACATGTTACAAAATTAATTTAAAAAATCAATTGCTTGCTTACGTGTCTGTTATGAACAATAGGAATTTAAAATGAAAACTGATATCATTTTTAATAGTACACAAGAAAGGAAGTACCTAGATACAAGACTAACAAAATATGGACACTATATATATGAAAAACTACAAAATTTTGATGAAGGAAATCAAAGAATATCTCAATAAATAGTGAGATATGTCATGAATCAAAAGTCTCAATATATAAAGAAGTCAATTCTTCCCAACTTAATCTATATAATTTAGTGTGGTTCTGCTCAAAATCAAATGATTTTTTAGAATGTGAAAAACTGATCTAAAGTTTATGTGGGACTTCTGGGTCAAGGTGGCAGTGTAGGCAGACATGGCTCACCTTTTCACACAACCACATCAAAGTTACAACTAAAATATAGAACAACTATCACTCAGAACCATCAGAAATCGAGTTCAGTTGAAGTCTGGCAACTATGGACTTAAAGAAACCACATCTATCCAGAGTGGTAGGAGGCGCACAGATGCAGAACAGGCTGGTCCCTCACTCACGTGTGGTGGATAAAAATTTGGGAGGGATATCTCAGGAGTGAGGAGTCCTAGCCCCACACCAGGCCCCATAGCCCAGGGTTCCATTGCCAGGAAGATAAGTCCCTACAACTTCTGGCTGCAAAAACCAGCAGGGATTGAGTCAGTGGATGAAACTCCTAAACCGCAAGCAGTTCCTCTTAAAGAACACACACGTGGACTCACTTATGCAGACTTATTCCCTCTGAACTCCAGCACTGAGGTAGCAACTTGAAAGGTACTAGTGGTATACAGGGAGAAACTGAAATGTCTGGCATCAAGGCAAGCAGAGGCCATTTCCCTTTTCTAAACCGTTCCCTTACAGAGCTGGCAAGCTGGTGCCATATCTGAGACTCTATCAACCTGGCTAACACTGTTGACCTGCCTTGAAGATCTCCAGAAACTCTGCCTCACCCAACTTCTGGGCCCAGCCAAATTGCTTTTCCATATGAATAGCTGGTCTTGGCTCATGCTGCACAACTTCCTAAATCCTCTCAAATAAGCAACAGCTGGCTTCAGTGAGGCCCAGGTCCAGCACTAGCAGCAGCCAGCCTAGATTCACAGCTTGGCTTTGCCTTGGAATCTCCAAGCCCAGCACAAGTAACAGCCAACCACAGTGCTTTATGGGTCAGGCAGGGTAACCCCAGGCAAAACACAGGGCAGGGGTGACCTTGGCCTGCACCACCTGGATAACCCCAGAGCTAGCAAAACCAGTGGACAGCTACAGACCAGGTCAGAGCACCACCACCCTGCCCCTGTACAGCTGATCCTCTACGGAGATTGGAGGTTGGTGGTAAGTAGTCACAGCAAATCCTTTGCACCTGACTGACTTGGGTAAATCTCTCCGATTGACCTGCTAACAGCAAGCAAGGCTCAACTTCATGAGGAGAGTGTACTCAGCTTACATAAAGGGTGCACATCTGGTACCCAGCTTGGGTGATAGAGGAGGCTGTACTACTGGACCCTACAGGACACCTACTACATTAGGCCACACTACCAAGACATATAGTCATAGTAGCTCTACCTAATACATAGAAACAAACACAGGGAGGCTGCTAAAATGAAGAGACAAAGAAATATGGCCCAAATGAAAGAACAGGTCAAAATTCCAAAAAAAGAACTAAACAATAGGAGATAAGCAATCTATTAGATGCAGAGTTCAAAAAACTGGTTAGAAGGATGCTCAAGGAACTTAGTGAGGATCTCAACAGCATAAAAAATATCTAGTCAGAAATGTATACACTAATTGAAATAAAAAACAATTTATAGGGAAACAACAGTAGAGTGGATGAAGCCGAGAATCAAATCAATGATTTGGAACATAAGGAAGCAAAAACAACCGATCAGAACAACAGGTAGAAAAAAAATTTAAAAAATGAGGATAGTGTAAGCAGCTTCTGGGACAACTTGAAGCATTCCAACATTCGCCTTATAGGGGTGCCAGAAGGAGAAAAGAAAGAGCAAGAAATTGGAAATCTATTTGAAAAAAAAGATGAGAGTAAACTCTCCTAATTTGGTAAAGGAAATAGACATACAAGTCCAAAAAGCACAGAGATTTCCAAACAAGATGGATGCAAAGAGGCCCACTCCAAGACACATCATAATTAAAATGCCAAAGGTGAAAGAAAAAGAGAGAATCTTAAAAGCAGCAAGAAAAAAGAAGTTAGTTACCTACAGGGGAGTCCCCGTAATACTGTCAGCTGATTTCTCCAAAGAAACTTTGCAGGCTAGATGGGATTGGCAAGAAATATTCAAAGTCATGAAAAGCAGGACCTTCAGCTGTCATTTCTCTACCCAGAAAAGATATCATTTAGAATCTAAGGGAAGATAAAGAGCTTCCCAGACAAGAGAAAATTAAAGGAGTTCAGCATCACCAAACCATTGTTATATGAAATGTTAAAGAGAATTATTTAAGAAAAAGATCAAAACTATGAACAATAAAATGGCAAAAAAATACAAATCTATCAACAATTGATTCTAAAAAACAAACTAAACAAACATGAAGAACAGAGACAGAATCATGGGTAGAGAGAGCATTTTGATAGTTGCCAGATGGGAAGGGATTTTGGGGGAATGGGTGAAAAGGTGAGAGGATGAAGAAGTACAAATAGGTATTATAGAATAGCTGTGGGGGAGTAAAGTACAGTACAGGAAATGGAGTAGTCAAAGAAGTTATACACATGACCCATGGAACTGAAAAATACTGTGGGGATTGCCTGAGGGTGTAGGGTGTGCTGGGTGGAGGGGCTGCAAAGGGGGAAAATACAGACAACTGTAATAGCATAATTAATAAAATATATTTTTTTTAAAAGATAAAGGAAAATAATAAAATTTGTATGGAAAGGCAAGAGACCCAGAATAGGCAATACAATATTGAGAAGAACAAAGCTGATGACTGACACTATTTGATTTCCAGACTAACTATGAAGTTATCATGACAGCACAGCAGTGAAGAAGATAGACACATAGCACAAAGGAACAGCAGAGGACATCTAGAAATAGAGGCAATGGAGAAAAAACAGTCTTTTCAATAAATGGTGCTGGAACAATTGGATGTCTGTACACCAAAAAAAAAAAAAAAAAAAAGAAAAGAAAAGAAAAGAAAAAGAAAGGAAATCTAGATACAGGTCTTACACTTTTTACAAAAATTAACTCAAAATGCATTATGGACTATGTAAAACACAAAACTATTTAAACCTCTAAGAGAAAACCAAAGTGACTTTGTGTTTGATGATAAGTTTTTAGATACAACAACAAAACATAATCAGTGAAAAAAATTGATAATTTGGACTTTACTGAAATTAAAAATTCTACTCTGTGGAAGTCACTATAAAGAAATTGAAGAGACAAACCACAGACCAAGAGAAAACATTTGCAAAACACCTATCGGATGAAGGACTTATATTCGCATTATAAAAATAACTCTGAAAACTCAACAATAAGAAGGCCAGCAACCCAGTAAAAAAAAAAATGGGCAAAGTATCTGAATAGATACCTCACCAAAGAAAATATACATGTGGCAAGAAGGCATACAAAAAGATGTTCAACATCATATGTCATGGGGAATTACAAATTGAAACCATGAGAAACCACTACCCACCAATTAGAGTGGCTAAAATGCAGAACACTGATAACCCCAAATGCTGATGAGGATGTTAGAGCAATAAGAACTCTCATTCACACACATGGCATGTAATGAGTGCTGTTATTATTTTATTGTTATTATCCTCTAGGACTACATTTAGTCCAGTTTTCACCTTAAATCTTCTCATTTCATATAAGATCTTGGACAAATTACTTATTACCTCTAAGACTTTTTATTTTTTAAAAAAGTAAAATAAGACTATTAACATTTCTTGCATTTTTATAAAAATTAAATAAGATAGCATATGAAAATGCTTATTATGAAGCTTGGGATATAATATGTAATCACAGGAGTTTTGCTAGCCATGTGACTTGAGCCAGTCTGTTCATTGGTACAATAAATGGGAGTAACACCTTTCTCAGAATAGTAAAGTGTAAGATCATAGAGGCCTAGTGAGTTTAAATGAATTGTTCAAGGTCGTTATGGATGGGCCAGGACTCAAGCTCAGATACAGATTATAGGTGTTCAAAAAATGGTGACTATGAATTATAGCTATTCTCTCTCTCTCTCCCCCATCGGCCATCTCTTTTCTCTCCCTGCTCCTCTCTCTCTCGCACACACACACACAGAATCATTCCTACATGGTGACAAAAATCCCATCCCTCCTGATTTTTCTAACAGCACTGGGCTTCAGAGCTGTCACTCCGTCCCCCCACCCTGAATCGTCCTTCCCCCATCTTGAAACTGGGTTTTGCTGCTTGTCTCCTGGTGCCAGAAGGCAGAGGTCTTCCTCCTGCTCAGGACATGATTCTGCAGTGCACTGGGTGGCCCGGCTGAGGAGGATGGCAGAGCCCCCAGAGGAGAGGAGGAGATGCTAAGAAGTGGGAGGAAGGGCAAGTAGGGGTTTCAGTGTGTTTTCTCAGACATTGTGCTGGGCACCTTTACGCTCCTTGTGTCGTTTAATCTTCACAGCAAGTCCTGGTACTCGGCATCCTGGGGCAGATGGTGAGATGGGGACGTTAGGGCCACCCCATCATCTTCCCCTGTTGTCCTGACCGCTCAAGGAACCCACAGTTCAGCCTCAGGCGCTGGGTGATTTTCTGCTACGGGAGGGAGAAAGGTCTTCCCTCATTGTGCTCAAAAGTAATTCCTCTCTGAGTGGAGGCAGGGCCTCTTCGTTAGCAACAGGAGTGAACGGGAGGATAGATGTTCTCATCAAAGCAGAAATGACGTATTAGAGGAGCAGGGAGTGTAGGTAGGAGGGCCTGTGCCCCTCGAGTGTAGGAGGTTGTAGCTTCCAAGGAAGCAGTGAGAAAACAGAGGCCCTGGGGACTCAAGAAAAACTGCCTCCACTCGTAGCCAATCAATGGGCTTTGAAACCAGACAGGCTTGAGTCAGAATCACAGTTCTGTGACTTACCAGTTGTGCGACCTTAGGCAAATTAGTTGGTTTCTCTGGGCAGCAGTTATCTCATCGGTAAAATGAACGCAGTGGAGAGACTGTTCCAGGATGTGACCTAGACCTGTGAGTTGGACCTGAGCCAGAGGGGCAGATTATGTCCCACAGCTGCCCTAGAGGCTGTCTGATCGAAATGGATGTTTTCCTGTGACATGCAGGAGCACCCCTGCCCTGCCCCTCACTGTGTGCTGGTTGTGGAGCAGATTGTGGTCATGACCTGGTCAAGCATGTAAAGTAATTTCCCGCACCTGGTAGCATGCCCGTGTTAGCCCCTGTGCCTGTCTCCCCTTTCACCCCATGTAATTGTTTGGTGTCTGCCAGACGGCACACAACACACTCAGTCTTGCTGCTGCCCAAGATGTACCACTTATGTGAGCTTCTCTTCATAAACCCTGTTAGCTGCCAGACTGGGTGGGCAGCCTCTGTCTTCCTCTTCCCTGCCCTGTGCTTACGGAGGCAGACTTATCATCAGTCTTGGGGCTCTCCACTGGGTCCGCGTGTCCTCGAGACGAGGACAATCCCAAATGACCAAAATCCTAGAGGAAAATCCTAAAATGAACATTGTCCTTTGTAAGACAACCATATGAATTAAAATGAGGTCAAATAATATCTGACTTTGTAACCATTGCTCAAAAAATATCATTATGTTCATTATCATTTATAAAACTCAAATCAAAGCTGGACACAAAGGAACTCCATGCCCTGATTGACTGCCAGGGGGCATACTTCCATGACAACCAGGTGGACTCCAGAACCAGGTCTCTGACTCTGTCTGTCGACAATGTACCTGCAGTACCAGCCACGTGGGCTAATGAGGAGCACCCTGTGTGACCCAGCCCCTCTTGGTTCTGATTCTAAAAGACTTTTACTGGGTGGGCTGGGATGGGAGTAAAAGACAGAAAACTGTACAAGAACAACAATTAAAATAAAAAATAAAATAAAATATCAAAAAAAAAAAAAAAGACTTTTACTGGGTGCCGGCTATGTGGCAGGTTTTATTCCAGATGCTGGGACACAAAGACTGAAGATGTACGGTTTCTGTTTGGCTGCCTGCCCCTAGCTCAGGAAGATGGAAGGAGCATACAGACCACGCCGCACCCCTCCCCCTCCACGCTTAGGCTCTTTCAGGGAAGGCGCAGATGCTTCGGGGTGAGGGATGCAGACAGCGATAAGCAGCCCTGAACCATGCAAGAGACAAATTTCCCAGAAAACGGCTTACACAATGCCGGGTATCAGTTTTCTCCTTGGCTTTTACCCCCGTGTACCGAGATAACTGAACCAGTAACAGAGGACACAGCTCATCTGATTGTTGGAAAAAACTGAAAACACCCCACGGGAAGGAAGGGTAGCATGTTTTGTGCAAGGGAGACTCACAGTTAGTGGCCAATCCTGCCTGGCCCAGAGCTCCTCGCGCCCGGAGATGGGGTGCTGGCCTCTGTGGAGGGTCTAGAGACCAAGGCAGACATTCTCCTGTGGAAAGTCCCCAAAGTCCTTCCCGTGGGCTCGGGAAGTTTCTGCCAGCTAAAATGGAGCCCGACTGTGCCTTTCGATAGTCTAAACGGTGGAAGAAATGGACAAAGCGGATGAGGGGAGCGGGATGAAGGAGGACAGAGATGAGGAGAGGGAAGGAGGGTAGCAAGAGTCCTGGATGTCAGGCTTGCAAGTGAAGTCAACAACGACCAGGCCCTAGAGGCGTCTACAGGCTTATAAAACACCTGAACATGTGGCATTTTTATCTTTTCTTAAAATTCCCAGCCTGTCGCCATCTCACTCTGAAAGGGCTGGGCGTGACTGTCAGTTCAGGGTCACTAGCTCTGTCACTCTGTGTGAGTTACTGATGCTAAGGGACCCCGTGTTTCAGCTCCTGTGAAATGGGCACAGCGGCCCAGTGGGGAACATTCAAAGAGCCCAAAGGTACGAAGCATGTGAAACAGTCTCATTTACGAACGGTTCGTGGGTTTCCTTCCTTGCATTTCTTCCAAGCTCTCCGTAGCCAATGGGCCACTGGAAACACCAACAAAAAAATCTGAATTCCAGAAAGTCTCACCAGGGTTCTGCACTACGTTTTGGGACCCAGTTCAGTCAGGAAACCAGCACCGATTCCCCATCTGTGTGAGTGCAGTCTAGCGCGTGATGGAATGAAACGCACGGCTTCTCTCCCATGATCTGTGCGAAGTTCCTTTGATGCCGCCGTGGGCTTCTTCAGGGGGTCTGATTTCAGTGAGCTCACTGCCGAGCTTGTTTCTGCAGAAATTCATTAAAAACCAGAATCTAGGGGAATAGTCCACAAGAACCCACCAAATTCTTATATGTGAGCAACTTCAGTGGCTCTGCAGGGGTCTGCAGATAAAAAGCAATGTGGAACTGTTTAGGGAAGATATAATAAACAGCCAGGAAACTCTCTGTCTCTCAGGAGGGAAGCTGAGAAATTCTCCATTTCTATGTGCCAATTATTTTATGTCCATTATTTGATCTTCCTACAAAATCCTTCCCAGTAGGAATTTTTATTACCATTTCAAAGATGAGGAAATAGGGCAGGGAGAGTGTAAGTCACTTGCCCAAGTTCACACACGTAGCAAGGGCCAGGTCTGGATTTGAACTCAGTTTGGAATCCAGTAGTTTTTTTCTCTTCTATACCTTGTCACCTTTCCCTCTAAGCCAACGTTTCTGGGAAATAAATGAACTCCAGTGATAAAGCAGTATATTTTCCCAGGATCTTTGATCCGGACCCCTCCCCCTCTTTCTCTGGAAACAGATAACAAGGCCACCAGGATGCCTGCGGCAGCCTTGGTCATTCTTGCTCTTTAGTACACACAGCGGATTTATGGCCTGGTTGCTTTCCCATCAAACTTTTAACGAAAACAACACCATACCTGCCAGCCCAGTTCAGCATTTCTCTGGCTCTGTTTCCCCCCCCAGGAAGCTGAGAGCCTGTCTCTGTATGTGTTATCAGACCAGCTAAAGAGTTACATATGTCATCACGGAAGAAGAGAGCTTTGATGTGAGCCCCGCATCTAGGAAAGCCCTCGCTGCTGCCGTGCTCTGGCCAGAGCTCTGCGTCTTTCATCAGGTTCCACAAGACGCCTCGCTTCCTGCAGGATGGAGGCAGATGAAGCAGGAGGCTCGCAGGGTAATCGCTGCTTCCCAGCACCTGCGTTGAAACAGGGAGGCAAGAAGACTCTGATGATTTCACGGCTCTCACCCTTAACTTCCTTTGGAGGAGGGTATCTGGGTCCTTCCTGGGTGTACACAGTCCAGGGACACCATGGCTACTCAGGCAATGAAAGGCGGTGACAGTGAGGTGCGTGCATATTACGAGCAAGGCTCAATTTAAAGTGAATGACTGCCGTAAATTGTAGATTTTGCAAAGTCTACTCACACTTGTCACGTCACATCCTTCTTAGGTGAGCCCTATGAGCTGGACACAGCAGGAGGAAGTGTCCCAACAACAGGTACTTGGCTTGCTCAAGATCACACGGAGCCATGCCTCTGGGCTCCCGGTATGGATGGCACGCCGGTGATGGGTGTTCCCAGATGTCACAGCAGATCCCTCTGCGAGGAGAGCCCCATGGTTCTCTGTCCTGGGCCCCACTTTATCTCTAAGGTGGGCCCATCAACAAGGGTCCCCTGGCTGTGTGACCAGCTGAGTTACTCTCTCTGTCCCTTTTCCTCTTTTTCTACTTGTCCTCTTTAATTCTGAGTCTTGATTTCCTTCCTAGCTGGCATGCCTTTCTCTGCTGTGGTATTCCAGGTTAAAGATCGTGCGGACATTGACTGGGCTGCGTGTAGCTCCAGAGGCGGCAGTGCACGCTCGGAATACAGTGATTCCTGTAACACCGCTGGTGCCGTTTTCGAGGGTCTGTGGCCACCACGGTGTGATGCGAGAGGGATCTCAGGACGCTGCTGCCTCCTGCTGGTCAAACTAGATCTAAACCTGCGGCTTAATTTGACGTATCCCATCGTTCTCACTTTTTCTTCCATTTTTGGAAGAAGGCTCATTTTTTGAATGATTCATTTCATATGCCACTTTTATCCATGATATTACATTGGTATGTGTATTTATGGCCTTTTCAGTTTCACTGATCTTTTCTTCTATTCATTCACAATATTGCTTTAAATATTATAGATTACTTTTTTCCCAATATCTGGTAAGGAAGGATTCCCTCCCTCACTCAACTTTGGCATACTATGCTTTATGACTTCAAGAAGGGTAAACATGCAAAAAAGATGTGTGCACTGTAGGAAAAGGTGCTGTGACCGATCAAATGTGTCAAAAGTGGTTTGTGAAGTTCCGTGCTAGAGATTTCTCACTGGACGACGCTCCATGGTCGGGTAGACCAGTTGAAGTTGATAGTCATCAAATCGAGATGTGAATTGAGAACAATCAACATCATACCACGTGGGAGATAGCCGGCATACTCAAAATGTCCAAATCAATAAAGTTATTGGTGAAAATGAAAAAAGCATTTTATTTTACAGAAAACACTAAATGGACTTTTTGGCCAACCCAATAAATAATGATATTTATAATACTCTATTAATATATTACTTTCAAATATTATACTGTAACTTACTTGTCTTTTCTAGTTAGAGCTGGTATTCCCAGAAAAATGTTAAATAAGGGTTGTGATAATGTCAGCCTTGTCCCATCCCTGACTGCAGTTCAAATGCTTCTAAATTCTGTGTCAAAAAGTGTGATGGGCTCAGATACACATCTTTTATTTTGTGAAGAAAGTGTTCCTTTAGTTCTGTTCTGCTAGGAATTGCTTTTAATCAAGAAAGGAGGTAATCTTACTCTTAAAAAGTTCTCTGCGTGTGTGTTTCATTATGAACAATTTAGTAGAGTATTGATATGTGTAATTTATAAATAAACAAATATTTCAGGAGAATGCCAATTTAAAAAAACTGTGAATTTGCTCTTTTCACTGTCATATTTTTATCTTCTTTTTCTTAAATAAGTCCCTTTAATATTTCATATAATAAGGGCTTGGTGGTGATGAACTCCTTGAACTTGACCTTATCTGAGAAGCGCTTTATCTTCCCTTCCAATCTAAATGACAGCTTTGCTGGATAGAGCAATTTTGGATGCAGGTCCCTGCCTTTCAAGACTTCAAATATTTCTTTCCAGCCCCTTCTTGCTTGTAAGGTCTCTTGAGAAATCAGCTGACAGTCTGATGGGAACTCCTTTGTAGGTGACTGTCCCCTTATCCCTTGCTGCTTCTAGAATTCTCTCCTTCATTTGAATCTTGGCTAATGTAATTACGATGTGCCTTGGTGTGTTCCTCCTTGGCTATTAACAACCACACCTAAAACAAAAGCAAACTAAGCAAACAACTAGAACAGGAGCAGAATCACAGAAATGGAGATCATATGGAGGGTTAGCAACAGGGGCATGGGAGGAGGAGAGAGGGGGAAAAGGTACAGAGAATAAGTAGCATAGATGGTGGGTAGAAAATAGACAGGGAGAGGGCAAGAATAGTATGGGAAATGTAGAAGCTAAAGAACTTATGACACATGGACATGAACTAAAGGGGGGAATGTGGGTGGGAGAGGGTGTGCAGGGTGGAGGGCAATGAAGGGGGGAAACTGGGACAACTGTAACAGCATAATCAATAAAATATATTAAAAAAACAAAAAAGACTGATTCAAGCATGCTATAAAAAAATTGGAGACCAATGGGTTTAGAAGACTGGAGGAAAAGTACTTAAAATATTAACATTTACCGCATACATTTTAATCTTTCTTTTTTTTAAATGTAGAAGTCACCTCAGGATCTTGAATACTGTAAGATCATCATTATGGATATTGGTTAACTTATCCTTTGATGGAAGGTGAGTTAACTGAGGATCAGTTATTGGAAGGCCTTAGCTCTCCTTAGAAGGAGTCTGATTTTTGTGGCCCTCTGAATGCCTTCCTCTACAGCAGTCAGTTCCAGCGAGGCAGCGATACCCTGGTCTTCCCCAGCCCCTCACCTCTCACCCCCCATCACGTAAGCTCCACAACACGACAGAGGCAGGGAGGCAGGGTGAGCGGGGGTGGCTGTGTCCGGTCTCTCTGCACGAGTAGAATGTGCCGGCTGAAGGAGGCTCTTTCTGGCAGAGACAGTGTGGCAGCCGACACACCTGTGGGCAGACTAGTCAAAGGGTGGGAAGGAACCAGAGTCACAAAGAGCCTTTGCCTCAGCACAGTGGGACCTCCTACGGGCCACGGCCAGAGTCTTCCCCAGTGGAGGGTTCTGAAAAGGGAGGAAACGCCAGTATTCTTTGTAGTCATAAAAAGGGGAAAGATAGCTGGAGGGATAAACATCTCAACCAACAAATTCTTTTTATGGGATGTCTGGCTTTCTGCAAATTTTACTGAACCAAGACATGTGTTCTTTTAAAATTAATACAGTGCAAAAACTCAAAACAATATGCTGATTTATTCCACGAAGATAATTTCCAGGCTAACTGCGGTTTCTTTTACATTTCCAACAAGAGCAGGGAGTGCGTGTGTGTTTGTTGGGGGAGGGAGAGATCTCTGAAAGTCCTGGAGATGAAAAGTCTGAGTTCACATCCAGAATAAATTTCAGTCTCAGTCTCTCTCTTTTTGCATGTGTGTGCATGTATGTGTAAAATTGCAAATTTAATTCAACTTTTAGAATGGTTTTTGAGCATTACCGAAAACGCTGAAGCAGAATAAGATGTGTTGTCTTTCAATCTATTTAGGGAATGACTACAGGTACCTATGGAGTGGAAAAAACTCAGAGGAATATAGAACTGAATAAATTAGAAGCACAGACTGTGTTGTGAGAGGTCAGAGGACTCAGGGCCCGGTGCTGGGAAACAGGGCTTCTCGTAAGTGCCGAAGAGCAAGGGAGGGAGAGGCCCGTACCGCCAATACCTCCCTTCTCCCAGCAGTGTTTGGTACCTGCTCAACTTTCGATGCAGGGGATTTCGGAAGCTCTGTTTTGATGATCTGACCCTGGGGAAGGAGAGAAATTAGAGCTTCTGTCAGCCTTTTTATGTACTGCTGCTGCTAAGGTGAAAGAGAAAAAGGGAACAACTGGCCCGCAACTGATGAGGGTGTTTGGGGCTGGAGGGTTACTGAATGTGGTGTCACCGGGCCGGTCACAGCAATCGAGTCATGGCAGGTGTAGCCATGAGCTCAGGAATAGAGGCTTAAATGACTAATTAGGGAAGTGCAGATTAAAACCTGAAAATTAGGGACTGAGACTGACCACGTCCAGGGTTGGCGAGGCTGTGGAACAGGAGATCTCACAGGTTTCTGAAGGGAATGCAGCCGCCTGAAAGGCACAGGGCCGGTTCTCCTGAGGGTAACATACACTTAACAAGTGACACAACCGCTCCATGCCGAGGTGTTTATTTCCCCTCTCCATGTCCTCAGAAAGATGTGTGCAGGGATGTTCATACAAGTCTAATGCGTGACAACCACAAACTGTAAACAACCCAAAAAAGGTGACATGATAAATAATTTGTGAGTATGTTTAAGCTGTGCGATGTTACAGAGCAACAAAATAAAATAAAGTATTGACAAACCAAATGAGAGATAAATCTCACAGGTGTGCTCAGTGAAAGAATGTGCTCAGTGAAAGAATACCATTTACACGGTGTTCTAAATAAATAAGCAAACAAACAAACTACATGACGGAAAGCGGATCTGTGATTGCCTGATACTGGGGTGCAGGTGGGAGACTGAGTGGGAAGGGATACAAGGGAACTTTCTGGAATTATGTGTATATATTGTATCTTGATTGTAGTAGAAGTTACACTGCGGCCTGAATTTGAACTCACCAATCTGTCCACTTCCATTTTATTAAATGTAATTTATATCTCAATAAAGCTGATGCAAAAGAAGCCTGCACGCCTTCTAATGAACAGGCTTCTGGGTCCAGCAAACCAATGCGAGAGGACAGTCACTTCTGAGAGAACCCCTTGCTGGTGATGGAAAGGTGAGCTCCTGCGGCCCAATCTGCTAAAATGCCTCGCTAGGACCGAGGTCGCCTCCCAAGCTGGCAGCCGTGCGCACAGCCCGCCTGGTTAGGTGATTCTTCAGATCACTGGCTTCTCTCTTGAGCGAGAAACTGAAGTTAGGGTCCAGCTAACTGTGTTCAGAAGCATCATTCCTCTCGGGCCTTGAGCCCTCCGGGAGGAGACCTCCCGCCCGGAGAGCACTTCCAGCCTGAGATCGACGTGGGAGGTCAGGAGAACCTGCAGCCTGTCCTTCCGCCGCACCGCAAGCTGGCCTTTGTGTAGAGAAGCTGGGTGTTGGTAATACTAGCTGGGTTTGGGAAAATGCACACAAACTTTTCTCTCTCCCCCAAGTTTCTGTGGCCAGCTCAGTGAGCCGAGGGGAACAGTCCTGATTGGGGGCATTTGAAGCTGTGCAATAGGTCATAATCTCAACTAAGTATGTTATGAAATGGAAATTATAGTTATGGAACAGTGCAAATTCACATGATTACATCGAAATGAAAAGGGAAACAAAGGAGGACTCTGAGCAACATCTTGAGGGGAAATTACCACAACCAGATGGAAGAAAATTGTTCCCTAAGTAGAATAAGGCACCTTTCCAGGCGATTCCCATGAATTTTTTGTATATGGACACTAAGCTCCCTATCCACAGTCCATCTTAAATTACTGTTTTCTCTCCAATGAACCTTTTCCCCCTCTATTGGAGACACTAGTATGTTCTTGGCGCAGTTAACAATCACACAAATTTCAACAAGTCTTTCTTTGTTCTGAGACGTCTATCTTTTTTAGCTGCCTTAAGCACTTTTTTAGGTAAATGGCAACAAAGGAAGCGGAGTTCCCAAGGACATTAAATCTTAAACAAACGGTTGAAGGCTGGTTGTATGGCTCTGACAGGCCTTCCCTCGCTGTGTCAGCCCCTGGCTGCGAGTCAGGACAGCTGGGCCCAGTTCCGGTTCCCTCATTAACTAGGTATGTGACCTTGACCTCCAGCAAATCTAACCTTTAGTCCAGTGTCCTCCACTGGCAAATGAGGATGGCACCACTTTCGTAACCTGCCTCAGCATGTAAAAGGCTTTCATGGAAATATTAGATAGGATAACATTTTGAAAAATTAAAAGTTTAATAGCAACATAAATCAGGGCTTATTTTTCAGTTAGAAGAAAACTTTGTAGATGTTAGTAGCACAATGTACGTGCTTGTTGGAGGACCTGGACTCTACAGCAATAAACATGCTCCGCCATCTTTTCCTTTCCCGACAAGCACAGGGGTTAAGAATCCCCTAAGACCAGCACTCACTCTTGCAGGGTGTCAGGAAGGGTCCGCTGAGAGTGCTCCAGATAGTTTTAAATTTCACACTGGGGTATTGTAGGAGTTACTTTATTGCCAAAACAACAGACTGAAAACTGAAGCCTAGAAATGGAGTAAAAATTAAAATTTCAAAGAGAAAAGAAATGCAACTGGGTCATAGAAATAGCCGCAAGGCCTAGTATGTGGTCTATATTTTATTTAATGAAAGCTGTAGCCGTAACAAGCAAAAAAGAAAAGGAAGAAATAGAATATACCCCAGTCTGTAATGTTTTTAGGGTGTAAGAGAGTATCATGAATTTGAAGCCTTAACGGCTGGTCTTGGCATGGCCTCAGACTTACTGTCTCTTGTCTGGTCCCTCATAGGCTGGGCTTCTCCATTTCCTGCCCCTGCCCAAACTGCCCCACCCCCTCCCCCTCTGCTCCCTCCGTGGTACATCACGTCTGAGGGGAGAAGGGACTCTCAGTTTTCTCTTTTAGGGAACTTGGGAACATATGAAGTGAGTTTCTCTTTCTTGAGTGGGTTTACTCGGACGAACATGTCGATTGAGTATATGCAGCTAGACGGGAGATGGAAAGGGGAATTACAGATGGCCGTTGTCCTCCTCACTTTGCTGAAGATCGGAAGGTGTTTAGGAGCGAGAGAGGACATCTAGTCCTGTGCATCAGGAAGGTTTGGGGCGGAATTCCATCACTTGAGCCAGGCCTATAGTGGGTAGGGGGATCCACAAGCAGGTCCTGGGAAGGTGAAGGGGGGCCTATGCCACAAAAAAGCCAAGCCAGAGGCAGAGCACCAGGCAGGCCTCGAGCAACAACCACTCCTTTCTGTCAGGAATGCAGACAGTGTGCGCGGATGTGTGTGTGTAAGGGGAAGCTGGAGGAAACTACTCTGGAAAGACAGCCTGGGCAGGGGCACAGGAGTGTGAGGTGTCTTGAAAGCCCTGCTGAAGACTTTGGCCTCTAGGCTGTAGTTAGTTGGAAGAAGATGGCGAGATACTGGTATTGTCTACTCTTCCTCAGGGAACCTCACATGCATGGGTTCGTGCCCATTCCTCTCCTGCTCCTTGCCCCCCCGCCCCCGCCCCCCGCATACTAGAACATCCCTAGCCCCAGGAAGAGGCATGAGGAGCTGCCCAACTTGAGGGTCCCGTGTGTACCCTACGGTGGGTTCAGCAGGTGGCTTCTAACCTCCACCTCCACTGGCCCCAGTGACAGCTCAACCCTGGGGCCTGCATCGGGCTTCAGACCCTGACTGGCTCCAAGGGGAAGGTATGAACAAGGCGTTGCCTGACTCCCTGCTCAAGACCCAGGCTTCCAGGCTGGGCAGAGGCCAAAGCTGGGCAGGGCTGGACCAGCTGCAGCAGGGCCGTAGGGGCCCGCCCAGTGTGCTCAAAGGGCTCGAGGGTTCTCCAGAGCTCAGTCACCACAGCATTACTAACAAGAACCATCAGGAATAAAAAATAAACGTCGATCCACCATGCTAGAGAAAAGACCAACTTTTCTATCCTCTTTGCTCACTATAGAAAATGATGTTAAAAAAATTAAAGGTATATGACAAAATGAACAAAGAGTGTGTGGCAAACTGTAGGAAGAAAGCATACTAGAAGTGTGTGCCACATAATTAAAAAAAACGATGATATATTACTTTTCTAAATTTTGTAATATTTGTGGCCTTTATCGGCTTTTATATTTTATAATTTGTCATGATTTTTTTCATTCTAAATAGTTCCTTTCATACCTAATTTTGTCATTGAAATTTTTAATTTTTTAAAAGATTTTATTTATCTTTAGAGAGAGGGTAAGGGAGGGAGAAAGAGATGGAGGGAAACCTGGATGGGTAAGAGAAACATCAATAGGCTGCCCCCCGCACGCCCCCACCCAGGGACCTGGCCCGAAACCCAGGCGTATTCCCTGACTGGGAATCAAACCAGTGGCCTTTTTCTTTGTGGGCTGATGTTCAACCAACTGAGCCACACCAGTCAGGGATATTCTTTTTCTTAACAATCCTCCAATTATTTAAGCTTGAGGCCCCGCAAATTTGGATTAGCCCTTGGATAATTCTATAATATCAGCTCAGTAAACATTTAATTAATTACAGCTGCTAAGTATGCTGAGCTTCTAGGACTGAAGAACACTACAGAAATAAAATGCATTTCAGAGACAAAATAAATAATTGAATGAGTAACTTGACTGGAAAACTTTCAGGATGGGGACCTTCTAAAAATTAGGACAATGTTGGGCTCTGGATACCACACTATCCCATGAAGGGACCAGTCTGCGTAAGTGGGAGTGGCTGTCCAGTGGGGCTCTGCTGGACAGTTATGTGGCATTAATAATTTCTAATGCCCTGGCTGGCGTGGCTCAGTGGATTGAGCACCAGACTGAGAACTAACCAGTTACTGGTTCAATTCCCAGTCAGGACACATGCCTGGGTTGTGGGCCAGTTCCCCAGTGAGGGGTGAATGAGAGGCAACCGCACATTGATGTTTCTCTCCCTCTGTTTCTCCCTCCCTTACCTTCTCTGTGAAAATAAATACATAAAATCTTTATTAAAAATAATAATTTCTAATGCCAATGCCATTTCCACTTGTAATTTCCAGCAGATTACTTTCCCAATCAGGTCTCCCAATTGTTAATTAGCTGGTATGTGCAAATATGAAGTATTCAAGAAGGTGGAAAGGTACAATTTAATTCTTCATATGCAAACTTTTTTGCCAAAGCTTAAGAATGCTAAAAGCAAACAAAAATTGTCTGAGTACTAACTGAAGTCCAATTGAATAATTAATTTCATGGTACGTTTGCTCAACCTGCTTTATTTTATAGAATGAATACATTTGAACATTACAGAAACTTTAACAAAGAAACTTAACATGCTTGAGTTTGCTCTATGTATATGAAGTAACGATTTATAGGACTGAAAATGGTGCAGGATCACAACACTCCCGAGTTACAATTTCTGTCTTTTGAAATTCAAAACACAGACAAAATACATAAACTGATGGTTTTCAAGACACTGGACAGCAAGAAAGGAAGGACAGTGACCCTGAGAGACGGGTCACAAGGACGGGGAGCCCTGCCGATGTCCCAGATTACTGGGCGGAGCCAGTTTCCAGGCCGCGGGCAGAGAGGGGTCCTCACGGCAGTCCCACAGTCTCTTTGAATGGAGGAGACAAACTCATCAACACAAACCCAATTAGTCTCCAAGCTAATTTTTTTTTGGTAGAAATTTTTTAAAAATCTGATTCTAAAATTCATATGGAAACTCAAACAAAACTAGTCTGACAAAGAACGAAGCTGGAGGAGTGACACAGGCAAATGCACAGAGCATCTCAGCTGCGAGGACAAGACAAAATAGTGTTTAAGCATGAGCTACATCACTTTTGTAATTACTTTTAACGTCAGAATAATATCTATTGCCCTGGCCGGTGTGGCTCAGTTGGTTGGAGCATCATCCCACAGACCGATGACCCACAAGTTCGATTCCCAGTCAGGACACATACCCAGGCTGCGGGTTTGATCCCTGGTCAGAGCATGTAAGAGAAGGCTACCAATTGATGTTTCTCTCTCTCTCTCCCTTCCTCTCTTCTAAAATCAATGAAAATATGTCCTTGGGTGAGAATAAAATAATAATAATAATAATAATAATAATAATATTCTATTCTCATTATATTTTAATATGGTTAATTTTTATTATTATGGGACAGTGTTTTGCTGTGATAAATAATGCTATTATGAATATTTGTGGATAAATCTACTTTTTCCCTTCAGGATTATTTCTATGAAATGAAATTACAAGATTAAAAATACACATTTAAGGCTCTGGATACATTTTATCAAATGTTCGTGTCAAAATACCCTCCTACTAGCAGCGTATGAGAAAGTCCTGCTTCATGGCATCATTGCCAGCATTGAAGGTTCCTTGAAAGACAAGAAGTCCTTGCTAATTTGAAGGTAAAACAGTATCTTCTAGATTTTATTCATGTTTCTGTGATTCCTAGTTACAATATATTTCCCCTTTTGTTTTTCCTCTTTTACCAACGACTGGTTCATATCCTTTGCACATTTTTCTATTTTTCCTCCACGTTAATGGAATTACTTTGTTTTGTAAAGTTTCCATCGAAACAACAATAAAACGCTCACTTGAGTTCATTCTATTGGATTGATTTAAGTATTTTATTTAAAGAAATATTCTGAAGAGTATGGTAGTTTATCGATAGGAAAAATACAAAGCATACACGTTTAAAGAACATTTTGCACTGACATTCCAGGGAAAAGACTTCTCCAAGTAGCATGATTAACTTCGTAGTGCTGCTGGTGAAGGCACTCTGCAGAAACGGGGTTTTACCTTCAAATCCGAGCACATCACCCATACAGCAAGAGAAGGGTAATAAAAACCACAACTTTAATGAGTTTAACATTTAGTAGCCCACATCTGATTTGTTGACGAGTATGTTCTTTTATTTAACTCTTCAAGGTAGCGCTTATTCTTTTCACCTCATCCTCTGCATCTTTATCCTAGAAAGAAAACATAAATAGACAATGAAAATTCACACCTTCATCCTGATATTCAAGGTACTTTGAAGTAGACTTTTGTTGAGTGAGGGGAGATTCTTTTGAAAGATGGTTACAAAGAAACTGTGGCTCTCTTAGGCCCAGAGTGGTTCAGGTCTCTGAGAACGGAGTTCCGTGGAGAGCTGTGTCCCGGCTTTCCCCCCACCAGGCGCGGAGTGGTAGGAGACAGGATGGAGAGTGTGTGGATGAAAGTACTGTTCTCTTCTTCAACTATGAGATGTGGGAGAAGTCCTGGCCCTTGTGGCAGGACGTGAAGAAATCGGAGATTCCACTGTGAGGCCCAGACAGCCAAATGCACATTTCGATTACTGACTTTATCAGGGGCTTTATAGTTAAGACTTGGTCCTATAATATGTTGTATAGGACTCTACATGTATTGTTATTTTTTAAAAACAAGTGTGTAAGTTAGAAGGAGTGGCAATAAATTCAGGTGGTAGGGTACCTTATGCATTTTTGAAGTTATCAAACATTTACTGAGCACCTATCAGAAAGAACTTAAGGAATGTAATACGTTTAAAATAAACAGATGAGAAAAAATGGACAAAGTAAATATCTGAAGTAGCAATAGCTAGATTTTTTTAAAAAACTGTAAATTCTTTAATAGCTTTAATCATAAACATTAATACACTGACTCAATTGTAGCGTTGGATCAACTAGAAATTTACCTTCTATCAAATCAGTATTTTTTGAAGGCTGTGACAAAATGCAACGAACGAATCTAGGGTGTTAATAACTACATTATTTAAAAGAACTTATAAAAAGCCACGATTCATGTTTATCTTTGTTACCCCTAGGGTTAGCTCGGTGACTGGCACCTAGAAGCCCCAAATGTCTGCTAAATTAGTGGTTAGATGCTGGAACACAGAAACCCTAGGAAACACACAAAGGCTGACCCTAACGCGCAAGAGCGTTACCGAGGATATCCGAGTTCACTTACAAAGCGTGTCTTATTTGTCCATGTTTCCATATACCCTTGCCATTCCAGACACGCATTTCAAAAGTAATATAATAATTAGAATACATTATGTGTTCCGTATTTCTTCAGTTACATTAAATGCTGTTTCCTGATTAAACAAAGTCTTTGTAAATATGCTTAAAGTTGCATAAAAATAGAAACTAATCAACTGATGAATACTGAAACAGTAAAGAAGAAATGTTCCACTCAGCAAGTTTCTTGATCTTTTCCATGGTATTGAAGACAAATACCAATGTACTAGATTTGTAATCAACAACACTGATTAGTCTACCGAAGAGAGGTTATCTCATTGCTTATTATGTCTTACTGAATTCTGATTCAATGTTTCTAAGAATATATCACAGTTCTGTATCCTCACAGTATTTTCAGTAATATGCTATTTGGCAAAAGTGTAAATTATATGTTGAATTATGTACTAAAGGGTTCCTGATATTTTTTCCAGTCTGAGTTTCCTTATATAAACTCAAGATGAAGACGTTTTTACATTGACATGAGGCCTGAGGAACTGCCAGGTGTGAGAATTCTCAGGTCGACTAAAGCATGTGCGTTACTGAAGACGTCCCTTCAGCCATGGCACGGTGAGAGTTTTACGGGGTGAAAACCCTCCCACGTCTGGAGGTGATGCTCTGTGAGTGAAGGGCTCCTGTGTCTACTTCACTGAACTGCTTCTCCAACACGAATTACTCCCTATTTCCCAAGTGGCTTCCTCCACCTGGTAAAGACCTGCAGCTTTCCTTCCCAGCTTCCCCGAAGTTTTCTGAGCACACCCAGGCGTGAGCTTTGGCTGAAGGCTGCAGGGCTCTCCCTGTGTGAACTACCTGGTGCCTCCGACGGTTCCAGCTGAGGCTGAGGTTCTTCCACATACATCACAGTCACACGGTTTCTCTCCAGTGGACCCCGCGTCAAGATGGCTAAGGGGACAGCATCACTAACGGCTAGTTCCCACAGAGATGACATTCGTGGGGTTTCTCTGAAGAGTGAATTCACTCACGCCACTTGAAGGATGAATTGTTACTGGAGGCACTTCCACAGTGTTCCCCTCCCGTGTGGGCTCCCCAATACAAACAAGAGGCAGCTTCCTGGCTGGAGAGTTTCCCACATTCGTTCACTGCAGGGTTCTCTGCAGTGTGAGTGAGCACATGCTGAGTCACTGTTGAGCTGGGAGTGAGTATCTCCCCATTTTCAACCTATTCAAAGAACTCCTCTCCAGGGTGTAATCTCCGCTAGTGAGGAGGAGGTGGGAGGCTGTTAAAGGTTTCCCACGTCCATGTATCAATTCATTTTTCTACATATGGACTCGAAGATGATCATTCGGTGATCATCTCTAGGTAGAGTCTTTGCCACAGAGGTGGCACTCACCAGGTGCGTTTCTCTCCTGTGCACTGTGTCAACTGCAGAGCCATCTGAGTACCTGTGAGGTCTTCATTACGTTTCAAGCACTTCATATAGTAACAATATTTATGCAAATGTCCTCTTGTAAGAACTCAGCTATGGTTCTGAGCTCAGGTTATTCCTTTCTTCCCCAGATTCAAACTGTTGAAAACTTTCTGCTGAGATGGCACGCGTTCTCTGCCCTCAAACTGAAATCACGCCTTACGCATCCGATTCACAGGATAATTCCAACATGGAGGAACAGGTTCGCCCTCATGACAGACGGATCTTCCTATGACAGTAGGTGGCTCCTTCCTACATGTCTTCTGCATGGGAGTCAGATCCTGGTTTTTAAGACTTTTCCTGCTTGGACCCTGGCCTTGGGGAAATCTTCCTTGTCCCACAGCTCTCCCCTGTGAACTTAGAAGTTCCATCTGATTTTCAGAGCTTATACGCCTAGGATGTTCTCCAGCCTCACACGACATTGAGGTTGGTGTCCCCACACTCTGCAGAGCTTCTCTCTCTCTAGCCAAAGGCCAGGAATCTGTATTTTTAACAAGCCCTCTACTCCCAAGCAAATCTTAATGATGTAAACCCCAGGGTTAAAATTCTAATTTCCTTAGAATCTCAGGTTACACAGCAAAACCTTGGGAAGGCCTTCCCTTGCCCCTGGTCCGGGCTGCAGTCCCAGGTGTAATCTCCTGTAAATGTCTGTGCTTTCGTTTCCACAACTCTCACTGCACTTTATTGCTATTAGGTGTTCAGTGCCTGCCTTCCCCACAAAAAAGTATTTGTTTCTTTCTCATTGTATCCCAAGCCGCCAGCAGAAGGGATATCCCCATATTTGTGATACATAATTTAGATAGGCTGAAAGCAGGATTAGGATTTTATTACTAAGGAGTTAGTTCCTATGACAAGGAGGAGTCTCAGTCTATTTCAAAGGTTGGAAATGTAGCCTGGGACTTTAAACAACATGTAAGGGCGAAGACAACTGTATCACTTGCTCATATGAACAAGTAATCTTTACTTGTAGCACTCCCAGAGTCTACTTCTTCCTGTGCTTCTTTCTGGAACATTGTCTTTACTATGTGTCCTCTAAGAGTTTATCTTAGAAAAGAAATTAACGTCACTTCAAAACACGACAAGTATTAAATAGTTTTTTCTTTCCCAGGTTAGCACAACCCTCACTGTAAGTGTATGTGTGTGTATCACACCATGCTTTGTATATCTGAGCTTTCTCAGAGTACTCCAAGTCAATAACTCAAATGCTTCCTCCAGGCAAACAATTTTCGGGCTGCCGGTGTAATCACTGTGTCATTCGGCAATCATTCTCATGTTGCTTTCGACACAGGAATCCTTTCTAATTTAAGAAAAGGAATGTTTCCCAGGACCCGAGCTTACCTTCCCAGGGTCAGGAAAACTCCACATGAATAACAATACTGTAGTTTCAAGTTCTGAGAATGGAAAGCTGCTCATATACACGTGTCTCCTGCTAGTGCCCAAGGGCTGACACTCCCAATAGGCAGAGCAGCGTGCTGAGCACCCTGACAGGGACAGAGGACAAGTTCTCTGTCAAATAACCACAATGCCAGAAAGAGTTGCAAGTGCCATAGGAGAGAAGCAAATATGTTCTGCAAGCTCACGAGGGAGAGAAAACTAAATGGCTGTGTTTTCTTCACTTTAATTAGTGGCACTGCTAGACATTTTGGAAATGAATAGGTAAGTTGGCCAAATCACTAATAGGGTATAGATCAATCTGGAAAAACTTTATAGAGATAGGGGTACAATGGATAACTCACCGCATCCTATTTTTTAATTTTAAGGAATTGGGATACTCCTGGCAGTACATTTACTACTTGGGGGACAAAAAAGAACTGCTAGGAATACAAATGGAAACATCACTGGGGAATAAAAACCAATGCGAGAAATATCTGTTAACGCTATTTTGCATATTACATAAATATTTCCACAGTGTCCAGCTTTCTTAGTCACCTTTATTACTAGTCCCGCTTATTACTGTGATTAGCACTATTATATTTGTATGGTATTAGTCTTTTGATTCTTCCTACCAGTACTTACTGAGTCCTAATTATATCCCAGGCACTAAACTGGGCCTTGAAATAGAGTGGTGAATGAAACACACCTGGTTACTACATAATCGCACAAATAACTACATAATCGCAACTGTGCTAGATGAAGGAACAGTGCAAGGCACTTGCTTGCCTGGGAGTGTCAGAGAAGTCTTTCCTGAGGGAAGGGTGCCTACGGCAAGGTCTGCAGGAGGCGTGGGATCGAAGCCGGTGAAGGAAGCAGCACCTGTGGGTGCGAGTGTTTCAGGAAGAGGGAACAGCATGTCCCGAGGGAGGAACGTGCGTGAGGAGGGGACGTCACAGAGGACATCAGAAACTCCAGAGACTGGGAGGAGCTAGGTCAGACCCTTGAAGGGCTTGTTAAAATTTTTGAACTTCATCCTAAAAGTGAAAGATTTTAAAGCAGAGAAGGGATATGTTAAAGTTTCGGTTTAATCTGTTGCTTTGGCTGCTATTGAAAACCAAGAATGACGGGGCAGGAGGCCAACGCTGCGAGGAGACCCATGGGAGGATCCACGTGGTGCGCTGCGTGGGGGGTGGCAGTCGGGTCGCTCGAGGCATGTTTTATAAGAGGAAATCCAAGAGTGTCGTGACGGGGTAGAGGTCTAGGTTGGGAGGCAAGGGGGTAGGAGGTGTCAAGGATGATTCCCAACTTTCCCAGGTGAGAAGATGGGGGAGCCATTTACTAAAAGGAGAAGGTGGAGGAAGAGCAGATGCAAAGGCCTGCGGACGAGATAAGCTGGAGACATCTGCAAGGCATTCACGTGGAGATGCCCAGTAAGGCGTTAGAAAATCAGGCCTAGAGCTCAGAAGAGAGGTCTCCAGACAGAGATTTGAGAGCCCCTGGCAGATGGAAAGCATCTGAAGCCATGGAGATGGGTTTGGAGGGCAGGGAGGAGGAAGGGGGAGAGAAGAGACTTAGGTACCAAGGATCAAAACCTGAGGCTCCTCAGTACCTCTCCCTGTGAGAGCTCTACATTTCACGCATAAACATTTGCATGTCAAGCGAGGTATTGTACCGCATTATCATACTGTATGCTAATCTCACGTTTCAGCAAGAATGCGGACACTCAGTTTTAAACAGCTGCATGCAATCCAAACTGACATCATTCAGAAGACAGTAGGGTCCCATCACCAACATGGAGCAAGCAACCAACAGGACAAGAATCTGTGTTTTGCTCCAAAAATCACACAGCTTGTCTTCTGGAGAAGGAGCATTGCTACTCAGATTCCTGGTTTTCACTATTAACCAACGGAATCAACGAAGGGATTCTAGTTAGAAGGACAATCAGCCCTGTAGGAAATCCCAAACATAGAAGCAGTCCAAGACCTGCAGTGGTAGCTGCCGAAGAGCCCGGTGTAACCTGATTAGCCGTGTTTAAAACCACAGGCATCCCTGAACCCTGCAGTTCCTGGGCAGGCCTTGCTTCTCTTCCCCCTTTCAGTCCGATTTCCCACGACTGCCCTCAACGCTCCTTCAAAAAATCTTTGCTTTTCCACCTCTGGGCCTTTGTTCATGATAGACAATGTGCTTCTGCCCACACCTTCACACAACATCTTTCCATCTCTGATGCTACCTGATGTCTCCTAGGTAACTGTAATTTCTCCTTTTTCAATATTCCCATAACCAATTATTTGTATGGCACTCATGCTTTCTACCCTGAGCTTAGTTATTTGAACATACACTGTATGTTCTCTTCTAGGCTGTAAGCACTCAGAGGGCAACAGGCATGTCTTACATGGTTATATCCCAGATCCCAGCAAATGCCCGAGCCTGCATGACTGCAGCAGAGAGGAAGAGGAACGCTTATTTCTGAGGCATTTCTTTTCAACTGTGATTCAGGGGATGATGATGTTTAGCAACTGATGTATTTCCTCTTGCTCCCACAATACAAGCAAATGGCTCACGAGAACATGGACTGAGCTGTTAACGCTGTGAAATTCCTAAAACTCGGAGCACATCCAGAATTCTGAATTAGTGAACAAAAGGGAAGGATCAATGCAATAGTTTCTTTTTCATTAATGGTAGCGGTTCAAAGACCAAGAAAATGTAAATACGCATTTTCAGTCTTCTGCGTGGCCTTGGATAGCGACACCCTGCTGTGAGCTGGGGACCGATGGTGGCCACTCCGTGGACACTCCTCTGGTTCTAAGGGAGGTGGCCTGTCGAGCTCGTTTGCTGTCCCTCCTTCCTGGTGGGGCTTGTCCCATGACCTGTGGTCTAACACCTCATAGGCATCCGGATATTTTAACTTCTAGTGCATGGTGTGTGAGCCTCTTAAAGATCCAAGTGGTCTCCTGGCGAAGTGTGACCAACAGCGATCTTTAAAACTTCACAGTACACATGAAATCCAAGTCAAGATGCCTTAGTACGGAAGAGCGCCCCAGGTGTGGGTAAGCCACTGTTCACACGTGAGGCTGGAGCAGCGCTGGTGAAACAATGGCCCCCTCGGCACCGCCTGGGCTTACTTACCTCTCTGGTAACACAGGGAAGCAGCATCGCCAGATTACAGAACTTCGCGGCATCTTCTGTTTGCTTAAGATCCACAGAACACTAGAAGTGGGAAATAACCAACGCTAAAGGTAATCTCATTTTAGGTAATAGATTCCAAGTTATCTTAAAACGGCCATCTTTGTTACCTTGGCAAGGAACATGTAATTGCACTTAGAAAACCCAGGGTACAGATCTTCAACCTGATTTTATGGGAAAACACAGAAAAACAGGGTGATATTAAAACAACAACCAGCAGTGAAGAGGACATGTTTCAATAAATCAAATATTAAGCAAATTGACCTAAGAATTTAGATTGCTTGTGTCACATCTGAGTCCTTTTTATCAAAGAAGCCTTTGGATGCAAATACAGCTTTTTAGTTTGACCAATAAAATGAAATTATTACTACGGTCATAAAGCTTACAAAGCAATGAGATACTTTAAGGTTTGGGGGTTCTTTTGTATAACCATCTCCTCCCTTCCTCTTCTGTACCCTTTCTCTTCTTTCCTTTGGAGAACAAAAAAACTGGTGATACACTGCCCTCCACCCTGCCCCCAACAGGTCCTGTACGTGTCACAACTCATTTAGGAAGCGAGTTCGGCATGACTGCTCTCCCAGGGCAGCATCTTCCACCACATTCACATTTAGTTTAATTTCAGCATCTTCCGTATGAGTTGAGTAACACCTGAGGTCCACCACCTCCAGTACTGCTAAAGAAAAGACAGACCCTTGACACAACCAGACCAAGCGGTAGGCCTACGCGCAGAGTTGAAGAAGTGAGAGTGATGAGGGTACTTTACCCCTCATCGGCTAATCCCCTGTGCACCAGTTCCCTCTCTTTCTCTCCGGTAAATAAGAAGTCTTTTGGGTGCATGCTACAGCTGTCAGAGAGCTCTTCAGAGAGCCTAAGACGGCCTTTGCCTGAGCCGGCTTTTGCGGTTATCGGGGCCTACGCAAGTAAGCTCCCAACCTGGCCCTGGTCTCCGCCCCAGAGGGAGGCAGAGCCCACGAGAAGAATACTTCTTAAAATTTACAAAAAATGTCTGTTTTACAAGATACAAGCATTCCAGACAGTTCCAATATTAAAAACGAAAAGTTTCTCTGTTCTAATTTTATTCTGAATTTCAATCTTATTCCCCAAGTGGTAACCACTACCAACAGTTTGGCATGCATCCTACCGTGCCTTTACCAAGAACAGACACCCCCCACAAAAAAGATAATTGGTTTAAAAAATAAAATGGGATTATTTTCTACATGGGATTATTTTCTACGAAAAGGTCCAAAACACTTTTCCACAACATATTACAGACACATTTTCAAGTTAGCATACACAGATCTATTCCACTGTTTCTAAGAGCTGTATTTCATACTGTACATAATTAAATTAAGCATTCCTCTTAGACATTTATTTAGACTTATTGTTCACTTACTAATAAGGATGAGTGAACATACTTGCTCCTACATGCTTGCGTACATGTGTGATTATGTCTGTAGGAGAGACTCCTAGAAGTTGAATTCCGAGTCAAAGCTGCATATGTTTTAGAGCTGGGTATCACTGGAGGGGAATCCCAGACCCGGGGTGCTGAGGAGCGCTATGACAGCTTAAGCGAGTCTACCTCTTGTAAAGGACAGTTACTCTTTGCAGAATCTGAAAAGGAGGGGCCTTGAAAGGGGTAGAATGAAATCTCTTGGGAGCCAGCCAGGCTGGTGTAACTCTTTAAGATCCAGTAGGTAAACTGTGGATCTGGCTTTGAACCTGCAAGGCTGCTGACGGACTGAAGGAAGTTGCAGTTCAGTCCTAGCTGTGGAGCCATCCATAGCGCCGACGGTTCTGGTTCTCCCGCTTCTCCTGCCTTGTCCAATTATTTCCATTCCAGCTCTTTGACTTTCCTAAGTGCATTTCTTGAGCTATTCTAATAAGAGAAACCTATTGAATAATTGAATAAACCGAGCTTGGTTCAATTGTTAGTTCTTCCATGTTCAGTAACTGTACCAAGCTCTGTCCAAATTCTATCTGGGTAACTTGTCCCAAAATATGTAAATAAGCAGCTTATTACTAATAGTGATGAGTAAACATACTTACTCCTACATGCTTGCATACATGTGTGATTATGTTTCTTTAATGTTGGCATTTTAATTCTGTATATATACTTTCACACTCTGTTTAATTTACCAGAGTGATTTTAAATCAGAACATCTCTTTTTTCCTCTCATGGTTAAAAAAAAAAAAAAAAGCCCAAAGGAACACAGGCCTTCGCTGAACAATGACTTAGTAGAATATTCTAATTAAGGGGCAGTTTCCAGCTAGGCTCTTAGGATATTCTGCATTGTAACACCTGGCGAAGGCTAGTGCAGTAGTTTACTTGGTCTTGGCTGTCTGATTCCCTGGAGGCAGGAGCTGTGTCGGTCATTTCTAAAGTTCCCTCAATTTGACACTAGGTTTTGTTCCAGGAATGTCCTTCATAAACATCGCCGAATAAATTAGCTTCACTTTAAAACATCTCATAACCTCGAGCAGCAGCCCCCCGTCATATCAGCATAAAGAAGAAAGTTCTGCAGCTGGTGAAACCACTAAGGGAGATCTGGGGGTCACTGCAAACAGTGGGTGAGACCAGGGTGGCCTGTCTCCCAACCTTGTCACTTGTCATCTACCACAAACACCCATCCACTTGTTCACAGGACCTTCATTCATAACAGCCCCAAACTAAAAATAATGTAAACACCCATCAATAGATACATGTATAAGAAATTGTGGTATATCCATATAATGGAATATTGCCCAGAAACAGAAAGGAACTACAGACACTCCCAATAAAATAAATCTCAACATATTATGCTGAGCCAAAGAAGCCAGGGACACACAAAAGTACGATGGCTACAATTCCACTATATAAACTTTCAGAACGGGTGAAACTAACCTACAGTGACAGAAAGCAGGTCAGTGGATACTGTCACGGATCCTGTGTCAGCAAAAAGGCAGAGATAAGCCTCTAGGGCAATGAAAATGTTCTGTAGTTTAAAAGAAGGGTAGTTACATGAGTATAAAGTTTTTAAACTACGCTGAACTGCACACTTACATGGGTGCATTTTATTATATATAAACTATACCTTGATATAATCAGAGATTCTGAAATAACGAGTCTGCTTTATGGCCCAAGCTGACATTTTTTAAAGTTTTCCAGATGATTCCAACGTACAGCCAAAGTTGAGACCCAGTGCCTGAGGGAACAGTGCCAGAATGTTTGATGAGGTGGGAAAGACGCTACGGTCAGAAAGAAACCACAGGGGGTCACAGAGACTCTTGGTCTGCAGCCACCTCCCTGGGTGCTCTGAGGCTGTGGAGGACAAGATTTCACCTGTTATGAGAGCCAAATAAGAGCAGCTAACATTCGTTTTTGGTTAGAGCACTTAATGCGCCAGACCCTGGACCAAGAAAATCATATGTTATTTTATGCAATCTTCACGGAGACCACATAAAGTAGGTACAGGTGAGGAATTTAAGGTGAGGAGAAATACAGAAACATGCCTTGGTCACACAGACAGGGAAAGGCTCAGGTCTCAAGCTGGCTGATTCTAAAGCCAGTGCTCTTGATCTCTACAGGTCCAAGTGGATGGCTCCGGGGACACACTCGTGGCCCCCTGTGAATGCTCCTTGGAGGGACGGAGTAAAGGAGGGGTCAGGAGTCCTACATCTGGGCTCCAATGACGTGACCTCCGGGGGGATGACTCTTCTACAGTGTGTGGGATCCGAGGTGTGTCTCTTTCCTGCCCCTCCTCTCCACCTTCCAGATTCCTTACACCCCCTGACCCCCTCCCCCACTGCCTCAGCCCTCAGCACTCTGGGCTCCTCAGCACCCTCCGTTGCTGCAGTAAATACAGGGCGGAGCAGTCCTGATGGCTGTCACTCTCTTGACACATACCATGGAATGCATTTTCAGTCAGAAGCTAAGTCGTGACTGCATGGTGAGGTCCCCAAGATGGTTTGCCAAGGTGTCCACATTTTAATGAAGTAAAAATTCTGTGGGCTTTTACAGGTGCTGGATACTCTCTAAGCAATTCACTTGTATTAAGTTATTTAATCTTCACAACAATGCTGAGGCAGGTACTATTATGTCCATGTTACTGATGAAATTGAGACAGAGAGGTTGCGGGACTTGCCTGATGTTGATCAGCTAGTCAGTGGTGGAACTGGAAAGTAACCAGGTGGTCTGGTTCCAGAGTTTGCATCCTTACCTCTACATCAGTGTGCCTCTTACCACTTTCGATTTTATTTGTATAACATCAAAGGTACATTAGCACCTTAAGAACTTTTGTATAGTGTCCTGACAACCTGAACCCCAATTATGAATTTGCTACTATGAAAAAAAGAGTTAAGTTCCAATGACACTTTTTCTAAACTCATGTAAATCATTTATCTGAAACATACCATGATCTACAGTCTTATAAAAGTTGAAATGACAGAACTCATTCTCAGTGGTGGAAAAAAGGGGGAAGAAATGGGGATGAGGCAGCCTTAGATGGCACTCTTATCTTTGATTTACCATGGTGTGCCACTGGAAAAAAATTAAGTTTCTGATGCCTTGACTCCCTCTTCATGAAACAAAAAAGATCATGTTAAATAAAAAATAAAAAACATGTGGCCCTCATACTTTTATTCCCAGCACTCTTTTCCACTGGGCTTATGCTTAATCTTGGGACACTTTAAAAAATTTTTCTTTTTAATCCTAAACACCTGAGAATATGTTTACTGATTTTAGAGAGAGGGGAAGGTGTGGGGAAGAGAGAGAGAGAGAGAGAGAGAAACATCAATGTGAGAGAGATACATTGGTCAGTTGCCTCCCATATGGGCCCCAACCGGGATCAAATCCACAACCTAGGTATGTGCCCTGACCTGGAATCAAACCTGCAAACTTTTGGTGGGACGGGATGATGCTCCAACCAGCTGCGCCACCTGGCCAGGGTGTCAGAAGCCTTACTTTCCCCCACACATTCTAGTCAGCCAACAGCCCCCATGCAGAGATGGAAAGTGCAACGAAACCTGGTCCTCATCTAAGACTATGCGACCTCTAAATTCCCTCTCAGTTCCGTAAAATCAATCCTTAAAACACAACAGAAAACAA
This sequence comes from Glossophaga mutica, assembly GCA_039655065.1. Taxonomy (NCBI): domain Eukaryota; kingdom Metazoa; phylum Chordata; class Mammalia; order Chiroptera; family Phyllostomidae; genus Glossophaga; species Glossophaga mutica. The sequence continues at coordinate 147,173,275 of CM077308.1, forward strand.
TGGCATGTAAAAGAAGTTGGACAATACGGGTCGAAGTTTGATTTTGTCTATATTGCTACAAATCTGACATTGTAGGTGGGGGGAAAATACCTTAGTATCCATAAAATTCTGTAATTGGTTCCGGACCAAGGTGAAGGGATTAACACAACAGGAAGCTGGCTATATGGGAGGGTACATCACACATTTACGTGCATACACACACACACACACACACACACACACACACACTTCTGCTCAGAGTTTTGTTACTATAGCAATTACACATTTTAAGACACAAATGAAAATACTGATTTGGTCTAATGCCCCCCAAATGTCTCATAGAACTGCCTGCAACTTATGGAATGACTTTTAAAATAACTCTTCCTTTTAGCATCTTTTAGTTCTTTAAGATTAAACTGTTCCTATATTAGGCTAATCAGGAGTATTTGGGACCGAGTCTCACAGTCAGAGCATAAATTCTTTTAAACAAATTCGCATGGCCTAGAGAGTCGCTCTTGGATTTGGTAGTAAGGCCTGTTGTACCTGAAACCCAGGGCATGACTAGCCGTTCTAAGAAGTACTTCGGATTTAAAACATAACTCACATTATGAGAGGCTCAAAACGGAACCACGATTCAAATCATTAGAGATCTACGCGTGGAGGAGAGAAAAATCTCCTTGACAACGGGAGGAAGGACGGGTGCAGGCAGTAGCTGGTTTGACACCCAAAAAATGGAGAGACAACATGTACCTTAAGGAAATTTTGTAAAGCTTCTTGTACAGTTGAGGATGGTATTTTTCCAAATAGAGTAGCAGCCATTTTTTTCTCAATCCAGCTCAGTTTTGAGACCTGCAAATATAGAGCAACATCACTTTTAGAAAGTTGTCATCTTTTGAATGAATAATCTCTCTCCAGTTACATGTTTGTGTATGTATCTGTGTATGCGTATGCATATAAAACATGTAAATATATATCCATAAATAACATATAAGAGAGATACCAGCCTTATGGTATGAATATTTTACCTTTCTTTTTTATAGTTCTAACAAACTATGAACTCTGAACGCATCGGTTACAAAACTAATGTGAAATACTCCTAAGAAGATACGTGTTCAATGAGGGAAAAGGGATGGGGGTCAGGAATAATGCTGACCTTGTCTGTTCATCTGACTGGAGATTCTCAGATGACTGCAAAATATTTCTTGGCGCAAGTGTACCGGTCACAGGACCCTGCCTTCGCTCTCTTCCTGCCTACTCCGCGCTGCCAGCCGGCCCCAGAGGGCAGCTCTTCAGAAATTTAAACAGGACAAGGACTCTCAACCGAGAGGGAGCGTAGAGTGAGGGCTCGATATACCTACTCACAACCCAGGAGGAATTATTTTGTTGTTGTTTTCTTTAAAAATTTTTTCATTTCCCCCAAATATGAATATTAGATGTTTATCATAAAGGACTCAGAAATGAATAGTTAAAAGGGCGCTGATGCTCTTCCCAACCCCATCAAGCGCCTTCCTTCCCAATTCCATCTTCTAGGTTCCTAGGCAGCCACTGAGCTCTATTCAAACAAATTGTTCCCTTGCTTTTGTACACAGTGTTACGGATTGCTACATTTATTTTTGCTTAAAAAAAAAAAAAAAAAAACAGCCCTGGCTGGTGTAGCTCAGTGGATTGAGCGCGGGCCTGTGAACCAGAGGATCGAGGTTCGATTCCCAGTCAGGGCACATGCCTGGGTTGCAGGCCAGTTCCCAGCAGGGGACACACGAGAGGCAACCATACATTGATATTTCTCTCTCCCTCTCTCCTACCCTTCCCCTCTAAAGATAAATAAATAATCTAAAAAAAATAAAAATAAATAAAATCTTAAAAAAAAAACAACTTTACAAAAATGTTGTGTTATTTCCTTCAATGAGGTTTTTTTACTTAAACATTTTTTAAATAATTTTTTATATTTCAATTACAGTTGACATACAATATTATATTCTTGTTAGTTTCAGTTGCACAACTTTTTCACTTAAATATTATAGTTTTGAGATTTTATCCTGGTTGAGTATAACTGAAGTTCAGTCACTTAAGTAATTGTGAAATATTCCATCATTTAAACATACATCAACACATTTTCATCCACTCTTTTGTCAATGGACATTTAGGTCTTTTCTGTTTTTTTGCTCTTAGGAACAAGGCTGCTAGAGACATTCCTTTACGTGCCTTTTGAAGCACATTTGCAAGAGGTTCTCTAGGGTGACCCGCACCAGTGTGGGCCACGCGGTAGGCAAGTGATCCAATGTAAAAGATACAACCCCACTGCTTCCACGATGGCTGTGCTGATGCATGCTCCCACAGCAAGGGAAGAATTCCTTCCCTTGCTCCACAGCCTTGCGGCATCTCACAGTGATATTTTTAAAGTTTATTGGATGAGTGAGAAAATAGAAATGGCGCGCCATTTTGTGGTTTTAATTATTATTTCTTATTACTTCTAATGTCAAGCTTTGTTTTTTTTAGCCCTGGCTGGTGTGGCTCAGTGGATTGAGCGCTGGCCTGTGAGCAGAGAGGTAGCTGGTTTGATTCCCAGTCAGGGCATGTGCCTGGGTTCCTGGCCAGGTCAACTGGTCGATGCATCTCTTATGCATCGACGTCTCTCTCCTCCTCTTTCTCCCTCCCTTCCCATCTCTCTAAAAACAAACAAATAAAATCTTTTAAAAAATTTGTTTTTTTAAGTTGTTTGGTCTTTTAAGTTCTAATTTAACTGTATTACGATCAGAAAACTTTATGGTAGCACTTCTTTAAAATTTATTAAGACTTGCTTCATGACCTCATATATGATCAATTTTATAAACATCCTATGTATGCTTGAAAATGTGTATCCTCCACTAGTTAGGTACAAATTTTCATGTATGTGTATTAGGTCAAAGTTATTAAATGTGAGGCTCCAACGTTTACAAACTTAAGACACTTTTTTGTCTTCTTGTTCCACTCGTTACCGAAAGAGGTGGGTGAAAGTTTACCACTGCGCAGTGTCCTTACCTTCCAGGTGTTTTAATCTTTCCTCCACATTTTCCATCCCTTTGTTCCTCTGCGCTGCATTCCAGTAACTTTTTCAGATTTATTTTAAAGTTTGCTGATTCCCACTCTAAGGGTACCTAACTACTGCTAAAATTTTCTATTGAGTTTTCTTTTAATGCCAAATAATATACTTTTTTATATCAAAAACTGTTTCATCTTTTTTCAACTGTACCTGGTAATTTTTATAGTCTTACACTCCTCATCCATTTCCCCCTGTTCAATTGCTCTTATTTGGGGGGAAAAACAACAACAACAACACAGATAGGTAGCTATTTGATGTCCTGTGTTCTATGTTTTCAAAATCTAAAGTCCTTTTAGATCTATTCTGGTTGTTTGTTGTTTTTGTTGATCGTCTTTCCTGATGGCTTATATCTTCTATATTCGATGGTTTTTGATAGTGTTGGGCCACTCTGCGAGAGTTTCATAAAGTGAAGCTACATTCCTCCAGGGAGGACTAACGTCATCTTCTGCCATTTGTCTACGGCATGAAGATCTGGTTCCATTTTGCATTAAAATTTCCTTCTTGGATTTTGAAGCCTAAACAAATAATATACCTGCAGGTTCCAGACTCATGTGAGATTGGGTCAATGGTTTTCAAAGCTTTGTGGAGACTCCGACCTATAGGAAGACTCAGATTCTTAAAACTGGCATAATAAAAACTGCTTATAAGAGATCTTTGGAGATAATTGTAATTATTAGAGCTGTTAGAAGGAGTATTTGAGATAAGGAATGTAAACCATGACATGCACATCTGATATGTAGTATGTAGCAGGTGTTCAATAAGAGCAAGCTTCCCACTTCAGCCCTAATCCTCTTCAAGCCCCATTCTAAAAGTTTCCTTTTTCACTTACCCCAATTTTCTCATCCACAAATAGTATTTCTCTCCATGGTAGTTTTTCATGCATCTCTTAAGATATATTTTCATATTCTGTTAATTTCCCATAAACTAATGTCATTTAAGACACTTGGTCTTAGACTCACTAGCTACCTTTATTTCTATATATCTCATGTCCCTTTCTAAATTAAGTTTCTTGAAGACAAGGACAGTGTTTTATTTATCTTCTGGCCAGTGAGCACATAATTTATACTCGGTCAACTCTGAATGAGAAAAGTCCTCGCACAAAACACGGAGCAGTGCGCCAGGACAGGCTACCTGTGTGTTGGTGGCTGACGCCCCCCCCCCCACTCCCCGAGAGCGCACAAAGGGAGAGAGACAGTGTGACTGCTCCACGGGGAATGGAAAGGCAGTAAAGGGAGAAAACACACATACTTATATAAAATCATATATTATATGTAATGTAATATTATACAATTATATTTATACAAAATATAAATATATAAACTCATAAAATATGTTTTTTATTCTATTTCATATAGTAGGTGCTAGGTAAAACAATAAAAGAATAAATTAGTCACTGAAAATATATCATATGATCAGAGTATATTCCAATAAGATTTATAGGTAAAAGCAATCAACTTACAGTGTAACAGTATCGTCCCTTGAGGTAATACAAAAAGGGTTCTTCGGGTAATAATTGGATTGCTTTATCTAGATGTTCCTGAAAGAAAATTCCAAAGAGGTATCATCTCCCAAGATTTCGAGGTAGCGTTGAATGGAACCTCGCCCAGTAAACTCAAAGGGGCTTTACAGTGTGGTCCGTCCTCTTCCTCAGTCCCTACCGCTGACAGTGAATACGATTCACTATTATCAATTAACTCGTTATGAAAAATGGTTGCTCAGAACGAGAATCAGAACTGTGACTATGATTTAATAAGGTCACAGGTAGTGCAAAGCCAAAATGTCACTATCAAAACAGGAAACACCCAGTCACATTATTGTCTGCCCATGACACACAAGCATCACACGATTAGGGTGTGATGGAGGGAAAAATAGCAGCACTAGATGGCAGAGGGCGCTCCTCCACTGACACTGTCAAACAGTCACAGGGAGGTGGGAAATGACTCTGCCTATCACTATCATCATTGACCCTGAGGGGTTCTTTGTTGAGCTATTACAACTACAGGCATATTACAAATGATATGTATTACACTACTTATTTCATTCATCTATCCTGGTAAATATAAGCCCTAGATTGGATTCTACTCCTCCTGCGAGTCAATATGTAGGAAATGTTAACTAATTAGTCCTGGTCATGTTTACGGCACTGGTGAGCTCGTGACCAACAGGCTAATCCTCTATTTTTGAAAATATACTCATCTACCAGATGACTTCTTTCAGGATCTAGAATAATAATAATCTTTAATCACTCCAAGAGTTTGATTCCGTTTGGCATAGTACTATTTGAAGAAGGCCATTTCATTTAAATAAAAAAGATAAATTCCCGGAGATTAATTTGTTGAATAATTTGATTTAGACCTATTAATGGAACATATGGCTACATTAAAGCATTTTTAATATCAAGAAATACCTTGAAGCAATGTGCATAGTTGATTTTGTTTTGTAAACCCTCAAACTCAGATACATGGCCACATAAAACAGCATACCTGAAAAAGATATAAACAATGGATATTGTGTGAACTTTTAATCAAATACCATCAAACATAACAGTTAAAAAATGTCTCTGAATCATTCATTAATAGTTAACAAAAGTATTCATGTAGATGCAAAGGCCCAAAAAATAATGAATACCTGACATTAACGTGAGACCAGCTTCCTCATCTATAACCGGAGATTCTAACACCATCTATCTTGTATGTTTGTTGTGAGGGTGAACACCTAAAACACGTGATTGCTCAGAATACTGCCTGGTACGCATGGACTTTCAAGGAACGCAGGCTGCTACTATTACCATCACCAACAATAAAGCCACAGAGAGGCTCTCGGAAAAAAATCTAATCATATAAGTATCACATTGAAAAATATATTGTTTCAACAAATCCTTGCTTCTTCAATAAAAATTAAAATTCCATGGCCTTCTTTAATGTCATTTCAAAACAAAAATAAATATCATGCCTAAAAACTAAATAGAGTCAAAGATAATTTGAGAATATGCTTTTCCAAGAAATTCCCCATGTCCTTCAATCCTTCCTTGGAAGCCTGCGTTACTAGAATAAGAGCGGCCATGGATTATTTACTTTTTCCCATTGGGAATACAACATTTACATAACTAATTATTTGATTAAAAATTGGGTGTGATATTTGTTCAGCCAGTTGCTTACTCTAAAAATTGGGGATATATTACTTTTCACATTCAGAGTGTTTCTGTCTGTTCAAAAGTCTTTGGAGTATTTATTTTGGAGTGTTTCTGTCTGAGGCAAAATATTCATTTAAGTATTTCAAAAGTAGGCACTCACTTTCAGTTGCACTGTCATAACTGAAATGGAAAAGGTGACTGTGAGTGGTATTTATCTCTGTTGTTTCTGTGGGCAAGCATAACTTGCGAGTATAAATATGAAGCACACAATTTTCTCCTTTTGGAATAGTAAGACCATTTCTGGACGCAAAAGATCACATAATTCACATAACTTACGCACAACCAATGAAATGGCTGCTTTTTAATTACGACTTTTTGATCTCTTGAATTTTCAGTTTCCACACAATCAATGGAACCTGTGACAGCGGCAGCAGGAGTGATGACAAAATTGACCCACTAAAAGTGGTCGGAGAACTTAACCAGGTGAGGAGATACTACTACTTACACACTGTAAAATCAGACGACACTTCACACACATCTCTGCAGCTGCCAGAGAATTTAAGGAAAGATGACAGGAAAGACTCTCAAGCTCACTTGTGACAACTGCTATTGTCACCTCCGCCTCCCCATGTTTTTTGAAATGCTCTCCGTCATTCTGTTCTGTCATTCCTCTCGAAGAGTTCCAGAACGTACAGCAAAATCCCACAGGATTGCATCTCCAAACTCCCCATTTTTGTTATGGGTATCATAACCTATTTGGACTTACTACCTTAGGCCACTTTCAAAAAATAAACTTTTATGTTAGCATAGCTTGTGATTTACAAGAGAGTTGCAAAGACAGTACAGAGTTCCCACACACCCATATCTGGTTTTCTCTACTTTTTACATCTTACTTTACTATAGTGTATTTATCACAACTGCACCCATATTGACATACGATATTGATACCACATTTTCACAATGAATCGACATTAATAAATTAACTAAACTCCACTTTATTCAAATTTCTATCTGTTTTAATCTAATGTCCTTAAACTTTGACATTGTTTCTCCATCCCTCCGTCCATAGTTACCTCTATTAACACCTTCTTCAGTGTCTTTTTTAAAATTTATTTTTATTGTATTTTTTCAATACCATTTATCTCCCTTTTACTTCCCTGCCCCCTGCAATCACCACCCTGGCATTCATGCCCATGGGTCCTTTCTCCTTTTTGCTCAACCCCTCCATCCCCTAACCTCCCGCCCACCTGAGCTGTCATCCTGCTCTCTGAGTCTTTCCCCATTTTGCCTGTTGGTTCAGTTTGTTCATTAGATTCCGCACATGAGTAAAATCGTATGGTTTTTGTCCTTCTTTGACTGGCTTATTTCACTTAATATAATGTTCTCCAGGTCCATCCACACTGTCTCAGAGGGTAAAATTTTCTTCTTCTTCTTCTTCTTCTTTTTTTTTTTACAGCCGAGTAGTACTCCATTGTATAAATGTCCCATAGTTGTTTTATCCACTCATCTACTGATGGATACTTGGGCTGCTTCATATGTGAAAATCTTTGGGGTTACTACTGTCATCCATATTTGCTGTTCATTTTAATTTGTGTTATTTTGAAACTTTTATAAGCACACCTTCTATATCTTCACCCATGGACAAAATGACTAGACACAGGCCAGAACTCTAGAACCATTTCCAGACCAACAACGATATTGTCAGTGGTTATTCTATCAAATAAATGAGGCCCAAACCCTCCTGTCAGCACGGACAGCTCAGAAGCTTGCCCACATTTCTACAGCTTGTTCACAAGAGTTTAAGGAGTAAGCCTGCCTTAATGCTTTCTAGCAAATAAATAAATAAATAAAAAGATCACGTCGCATCTTCAGAAAAGTCTATGTTGCATCTACTTGAATGTCCTTATCCGCAGATTCACAGAACAAACCATCAATGCCAGAATCAAAGGGAAGGATTCTACGTGCACTGATGTACAGCGGTGGAATCAGTCTTCTGTTTCTGAAAATGAGATCTACTCGTGCCCGTTCTAGGCTTTCACAGGGTTCTCACCACCTTCTGAGTTACCATGAGAAAGAAAAACACCATGACTTACATCATTTGAAACAGATACAATTTTCCCTTATACAACCTGTCGCTAGAGTCCTATGTTTTTCAGAAACCTTTTGAAGTCTGCTTCTTTAAAGTCTAAAACAGTATTTATCTCCCTGCATACCACAAATGCGAAGTTCACCTGCACACTTGTCCCCGAAGGATCATCACTCCTTTTCCACCCGTGTCTCTGGGTGTGTGCTGTGTTTTTTTCCAGTATTCATCTTTAAAATGGTAATTTAAAGTTTCATTTCCTAAACTCTTATGCTGATGGGAACTCTGAAGGAAGTTAGTTCACAATATGGTCTATTACCTCCCTCTAGAGGTCATTCTAACCACACGCATTTTGACAAAAATTTTTTACTGGCATTGAAGTGGAATATATCTTTAATAATCCACAAACATTCTTGTTTCAACAACTACTAGAACAACTCCACTAGCTTCCCTGCAGCACTTCTGATCAAGCAGGAATGCCATCTATACTGTGAGAAAGCAGAGAAAGAACAAGGTAAGAGAATACTGAGTATTTAAGAATAAAAGGTCTGCCTGTGTTTTTCCACTTATTGTGTGAACACTGGTTACTAATCTACATATCACACCACACACACACACACACACACACACACACACTGCCTTGCTGACCTTATCTACAAAATGAAAGGAAGCTGTTCTGTGAATCACATGCTATGAGGCATATGGATGTAATTTGTGCACAGTAGAGCACAAAATATGTAAGACATTATTTATAATTAAGGTCAGGCCACTTTGGCTAACAAACTGCAAATTCATTGGTGGTTTTAGTCTCTTGATTCCAGAACAGAAAGCTCATGGAGCCTTAAAGTTACAAAGCAATTTCACTCTTTGTAGAAGAGTGAAGAGATGAAGATGAAAAGCAAGTCTTTAAAATAATACTGGTGAATTTCAATTACTCCCTTGATGTTAATCTTTTACGATAATTATTCCTAAAGACTGCATCTTTTATTTCAGAATGAAGGCTCGTAAACCACCACATAACCCTGTAAACCATCATCAGCGAACTTGTGCTGCTGGACCAGCTAGCAAACACGTCAGACGTTGTGGGCAGAGAGCCTCTGTTGCAACTATTCAACTTCATGGCTAGGCACAAGTGCAGGGTGAGGCTGTGTGCCAATAAAACTACTTACAACAGAAGGTAGCTGGATTTGGTCTGTAGGCCATAGTTTGTCATTTATGCTGAATGAATAGGAAAATATCTTAATATACTAACAGAGATTCCAGCAGAATACGACCCTTTCACTACATTTTATTTTAATAATGGAACTGGTAAACCTAAATTTTACCCATTGCTTCTCAAGTCTTAATTTCTCTTTTTTCATCACCCTAAACCTCTACTATTTATATGAATATGAACTCCTGTATTCAGGAAGTACATTATACACATTCCAAGAATTTAGACAAAATTGACATTAGAATTTGTTACATTTTAATCAACTGATTAGATTTTAATATTTTTTTACTATTGTAAAAGCTGATACTGAATAAGAAATATGTGAAACACAACTGGATCATTGCTATGGGTATGTGTTGATATGATTTAACTTTGGGGTTAAATCCCCTGGTTATAAAAATAACAATTTGTTCACAATAAAAAGTGTAAAAAACCCTGATGAACAGAGGAGAAACCAGGTTAATGCACAAGAGACTGGGCAACCCACTCAGGAAGAGTTCAGCATAATCTATCCTCAGAAGATGGATCTCATGGTCCTTGTGAAGCCCTCAAAGAACGGTCAACATTCTCCCCTATGAAAATCTGGAAGCTCACACTGATAAGTGCCCTCAAATTGAGAATGAACATCAAATGTACATTTTTAATGTGATTCTTCTTGGATGCATTTGCAGTGAGGGCAATGAGAGAGGAAAGCAGAGAAAAAGAAACCCAGAACGGGGAGAGGAAAGAGGAGGAGGAGAAACAGGAGGAACAGCCTAGTTAAGAGAAGAACCGGGGTGTTCTTCTGGATCTAAATCTAGCCAACCAGTTCCCAAACACCTCCAACATCGAAGGGGATGAAGAGAGTGTGGCTGGATCAGTAAAAATCCATTACTATTACTATTAAAAGTAGAAGAACATAAGTACAAATGTATACATGTTAATTTATTAATATTATTATACAAATTAGATAAGAAAGGTATAGTTGGCTATAGAAATAATAGCCAAGAACCTTATATACTGGGGCCATTATCGTAAAGATATGTACCACGATGTTGACCACAAAATTACCTTTCTGCTAGAGTTCTGGCCGAGGTACCAAGGGCACAGGACAATATTGATCTATTAGGTACTGTAATTCTTAAAGCAAGACACTCTACCATCCATGCATGACATGCTAAGACAATGACTCACAGGTACGCCCAGGCTCAGCCCTGCACCTCTCTCCAGGCTATCTAAGAGAAGGCAAAGAATTCACTGTGGGTTTGAGAGACATGGAGAGAGAGTTCTATGAAGAGATGTGTTAGGTACCGTGGGTTCTACCTCTCACCTTCTTACGGGAGGGGATGGGGGTAGGCTTACGTCTTGTGTTAAGGCAAGTGAGGGCAGCTTCAAAAGACCTCTTCTTATTTTGCATGTATCCCTAGGAGTTTAGGGGACATAAAAAAATGTTGACTTCTGCCCAGGGAAGTTTTGAGATGAAAGTTTGTGGGTGGGGCTCCCCCTGCCTGTTGGCAGAGTCAAGAAGCAGGTCTGCTTTGGAAAAACTGTGTACATTTCCAGAGTTGGTGGGACAAAAATGAATCTTTCCTGTGGGACAGATGTCGACCTGTGGAAAGGGACACATTTTGAGAGAGATTTTGCCTCGGAGTACCCCCGAAGAAGAAAATAACCTCGAAGAAGGATGGATTTCTGGAAACCTAGGTCTGAGAGAAGGCTCTTAATTAATTTATCACTATATCTTCCTAGTACCTAAAGTACTTGTATTGCTAGGAAGGAAAAAAGTAACCTAGGAAGCTAAAAAATGTTGCAAAAATGCAACTACAAGTAAAAAGAATATTGATTAAAAATATGTTTCTTCTTATTTGTGCTTTATAATTCTCTACATATGAAGAATTCAAAATAAAACATGCTCAAGAATAAATTTTTTTTTTTTTGCTCCAAGGATATTCACCTACATCCATCCCACTAATTAAATACCCTTTGTCTGAGCTTTCTTGTATTATACACAACTCTTCTTCAACCTGAGGATTTTGCATACTTTTACTCGTCAAGGTATGAGAAATGGTTGATGAGCGTTTATTCTGTGAAGCATTCTTTCTACATTTCCATTAGAATCACGGAATCATTTTAGTATTTGTTTTCAAATAAAATGTTATATTAAGTTAGTTTTAATTAGAATTCATCAAATTCAAAGCCACTGAACTTGATAGATTCACTTATGAAATGTTCAATGAACATTTACCTTAAATATATTTAAAATATACATATTAAAAAATACATGAAAATAAACAGAACAGGAACAGTTAGTGTTATTTACTAGATACATTTTTCAGTGAATGTGACAGGTTAAATGGTCAATAATATCTTTAAATTTCATTGTAATTTATAGAGGCATGTTAGAGTTTTAAAAGACTGCATAAATTCCAGGCACTTACCACAGATGACAATGTCCATTCATAGGTGCTCTAGTTACAGCTTTTTCGCCTAATGTCTTTCCTGAAAGATAAATGTACTTACATTATCTCACATGAATGTACTCACATTAGTTCCTCGATGTGAGTTGGTAATGGGTAGATTATTGATTTAAATGAGTGGTTTCCAAAGTATGATCCCAAGACCAAAAGCACCACTTGGAAACTTGTTAGAAAGCAAATTTTTGGCCACATAGGAGACTTACTTGATCACAAACTCTGGGACTCAGCAATGTGTTTTAACGAGTCACCAGTGATTTTGATGTATGCTCAAGTTTGAAACCCACTGGACTAACTGATTTAACCAAGCGCAAGAAAAGTCATTCAATTATTATTTAAAAGCATTAATAGAAATTGTTTTGTAACTGACTCAGCTAACATTTGTTGAGTGCCTTCTAAGCGCCATGTTATGTGTGCTTCTGGGAATAAAAAGTCAAATAAGACACAGTTCTTGAGTTCCAAGGGCTCATAGTAGGCATATAAACAGGCCTATAAACAAACAAATTACATGCAGAACGAAAAAGGTAAAAAAAAAAAAAAAAGCACACGGAGAACAGAGTGAGTAACTCCGCTGAAAGAGCAAGGGAAGGCAGCCTGGAGAAGTTCTCATCGGGTCATTCACAGGCAAGAGCAAGCTCAGTACGTAAATAAGTCTCCCAGATCGTTTTACTTAGTTTAGAATAACTTTTAATAATGTAATAATTACTTTGAATAGAGGTTTGTTCATTGGCCTGAAAAATCCAAATGCTTGCAACAAACCCGTACCACGTTCTGAAAAATTTTCTCAAAAGGTACCTATTTTATTTTACACCATCTCCTTTTTCCCAGATCCATTTTTTTTTTGCCTTGGTAAGAATATCTAACAACTCACAAAAGGCCCTTCTAAATAAGTAGTTGAGATAATGTTTATAAATCTTTATAAGAGTTATTCTCCTCTTTGTTAATTTGTTAAAGTGGCATTTTATAGTTCTAGCCATTAAGAGAAGTACTTTGTGTAGAAAACTCCATAAACTGGAAAAAATTAAAAAGTGAAGCATTTTAATAATAACTGACATTGCACTGTGGACATATATTAAGAGAGTTAGTAATTTATAAATAAATGATTGTAAAGCATAAATACTTTTTAATGCACAAACAATACAACCAAACTGACATTGTAGCTATGTTGCCAAGTGAACACAAACAGCTTTTAGTGCACTTCCACAAGCCTACAATGCAGGAGAGAACAGAAAAGGAAGCTGGGTAATATACAGTTCGGTTTCCCAGCCTCATTCATGCAGCTGAGGGCCAGAAGGTAAGACATTTCCCTTACAGAATTGTATCTGGTGATCTATTTGAGGCATTTGTCTCGATCATTTAATTCTGGAAATTATAACAACGTTCCTTTAGATATAAGACTCACATTTTATATCTAATACAGGTTATGATCAATCACAGCACTTCGAAAAGATGTACTACATAATGGTATACCCCAATTTGAGTTTTACGAAAGAATTCTGCATTCTCTAGGAACCAAATCTTCCCTCAGATAACCATTTCAAGATGCTCTTGTTGTCATGAGAAATAACACTCAGCACTCTTCCGCCCTCACACTGACTTCCAATGTCCCTCAATGGCTGATCTCAGCTCCAGTGTATTTACTTTATCACCAAGCACTTACAACCTGTACACTGAGTGAAAGTTGGCTGTCTCCGTATTGTCCTACACAGTAAGTTCCTTAGTGTCCCACTGTCTTGATCATCATTACATCTCTCCTTCCCTCCCTCCTCTCCTTCCCTTCACCCTTCATTCTACCATTGCTCCTGGACTCAGTAGTTTTTAAATAAATATTTTTTAAATGGATTAGAAAAGCAATTCTTTTACATTTATTTCAATATCTAAATGAACACCTCTGGGGCTTCGCTGCTTTTTCTTTGACACAATAAACCTTTTTCTTATTTTGAGTATATCCTACTCTAATCTACACTCCACTCTTATCCCTAAATTTCCTCCAGCGTATTTCTTCTTCCATTTTTACCAGCTCATACATTAACTCAATTAAACTCCCACTCCATTTGAAAACAGATCCCAAGTAATTTTACCTACGTGAAACCAGTACTTCCATAGGGAAGACTTCCCTGCACCAATGTCCGCCCGCACTGTCACATCCTCCTGTTATACGTTCTCTGCACACAGGCCTCCTTCTATACTAACAGCGTTTTTCAGTTTGTTTCTTTATGTGTATGATTATTTGAATAATACTGCCTCTCCCATAAAGCCATAAGGTCCTCTGCAGTCAGAGAACATGTCTATTTTGCAATAATATTTCTATCTTGAAATACAGAAGGAGACCTAATGCTTGGGGGAGGATTTATCCCAGAAATGCAAGGTTGGTACAACAGTCACAAATCAATAAATGTGATTCACCACATGAACAGAATGAAGGAGAAAAACCACATGATTATATGAATGATACAGAGAAAGTATTTGATAAAAATCCAGCACCCATTTATGGTAAAAACTCTGAGCAAAGTGGGAATAGAGAGAACATACATAAACATAATAAAGGCCATATATGAAAGACCCACTTCCAGTATCATACTCAAAGGGCAAAAACTACGAGCGTTCCCCGTAAGATTGGGAACAAGGCAGGGATGTCCGCTTTCAGTTCTCTTACTCAACATAGTACTAGAAGTTCTAACCACAGCAATCAGACAAGAAGAAAAAATAAAAGGCATCCAAATTGGAAAGGAAAAAGTAAAACTATCTTTATTTACAGATGACATGATATTGTACATAGAGAACCCCAAAGATTCCATCAAAAAACTACCAGAATCCAGCAAATGAATTCAGCAAAGTAGCAGGATACAAAATTAATATCTAGAAATGAGTTGCATTTAGTATATGCCAACAATGAACTAACAGAAAGTAAGAAAACAATCCCATTCACAATTGCTTCAAAAAGAATAAAATACCTAGGAATAAACCTAACCAAGGAAGTGAAACACCTGTACACAGAAAATTATAAGGAACTGAAGAAAGAAATAGAAGAAGATACAAATAAATGGAAGCACATACAGTGTTTGTGCATAGGAAGAACTGACATCATTAAAATGTCCATGCTACCCAAAGCAATCTACAGATTCAACCCAATTCCTATCAAGATTCTAATGACATATTTCACAGACTTAGACAAATATTTGAAAATTTTATATGGAACCACAAATGGCCCCACATAGCAACAGCAATCCTGAGAAAGAAGGACAAAGTTGGAGGAATCATGCTACCTAATATCAAACTATACTATAAGGTCACAGTAATCAAACCAGCATGGTACTGGCATAAAAAGAGACACATAGATCAATGGAACAGAACAGAGAGCCCAGAAATAAACTTACACATTTATAATCAATTAATATGTGACAGAGGAAGCAAGCACATTCAATGGGCTAAAGATAGTTTATTCAATAAATGGTGCTGGGGAAATTGGACAGATATGTGCAGAAAAATGAAACTAGACCACCTTCTTACACCACACACAAGAATAAATTCAAAATGGATTAAAGACCTAAATGTTAGACCCCAAACCATAGAAATCCTAGAAGAAAACATAGGCAGTAAAATCTCAGACAATGCCTTGTAGCAATATTTTACCTGATATATCTCCCCAGGCAAGGAAAACAAAAGAAAAAATAAACAAAATTACATCAAACTAGAAAGTTTTTGCACAGCAAAGAAAACCATGAAAAAAATGAAAGGACAACCCACGCAATGGAAGAACATATTTGTCAATACATCTGATAAGGGGTTACTATCCAAAATTTATAAAGAGCTTACAAAACTCAATACAAAAAAACCCCAAATAATCCAATTAACAAATGGGCAAAGGACCTGAACAGACACTTCTCCAAAAAGGACATACAGATGGCCAATGCTCAATGTCACTAATCATCAGAGAAATGCAAATTAAAACCACAATGAGGTATTACCTCACACCTGTCAGAATGGCTATCATCAACAAATCAACAAACAAGTGTTGGTGAGGATATGGTGTGAATGCAGGTTGGTGCAGCCAGTGTAGAAAGTGGTATAGAGATACTTCAAAAAATTAAAAATGGATCTGCCTTTTGACTCAGCGATCTCACTTCTGGGAACGCATCTGAAGAAACCCAAAACACTAATTCGAAAGAACATAAGCACGCGTATGTTCACTGCAGCGTTATTGACAATCAACAAGATATGGAAGCAGCCCAAGTGCCCATCAGTAGATGAGGGATAAAATAATTACGGGACATTTACACGATGCAATACTATTTGGCCGTAAAAAAGAGGAAAATTTTAGCCTTTGCAACAGCATAGATGGGCCTAGAGAACATTATGCTAAGTGAAATAAGCCAGAGAAAGACAAATACCGTATGATTTCACTCATATGTGGAATCTAATGAACAAACTGAACTAACAAGCAAAACAGAGACAGACTCATAGATGGAGAGCAGGACAACAGCTGGTGGGGGGGGTAAGTTAGAGACTGGAGGGATAAAGGACTCATGGGCATGGTTAACAGGGTAGCAGCTGCCAGGGCGTAGGGGGTATAAGGGTGCTAAATGGTAATGGAAAAAATACAATAAATTTTTTAAATGTATTTAATATGATGAATCTTAGAACATTTTATACTGATATACTTTGATTTTCTTAGTAGATATAAAAAAAAATCAGTTTGTTCCCTTTGGTTAAATTTTCATTTACCTTCAAGGTAATAAATCTCTTCTCAGGAATTCCATTTTGTGTACGGCCTGCAAGATGACTTGCTGTGGAAAACTGCCCTGCAAACTGATGACGGACTTGTAAAGAACAAGAGGGTGCCTTTCATCCCCCCCAACTGAGAGAGAATCACAGTGCACAGGCCACCTGGCAAGGAAACCTACCAGCAGCAGAAATGTAATTACGGAAGTTTGGAAATCTTCCTTCTTGGAAAGAAAAAGGACAGAAAAAGAAACTGGAAGGAAATCTGAAGTATCATCATCTTCCTGCTGTTTCTTCCTCATGTTATCTTAGACAAGGAAAGCTTGCAAAAGAGAGGACGTTGGAATTAAAGAAGAATGAAAGGAGTTTTTAGTCATATCATTACCCTGAAGCTCACGGAAATGGCAGTGAAGAGACTTCTTGCAAGAAAGAGTTTTGCTGTCCAGTGAGAGTCAAGGTGAAGTGTGTATGTACAAAGAGCGTGACATTCTGGATGTTTTTGTTTTGTTGTTTTTATTATGGAAAATTTCAAAAATAAGCAGAAGAGTATAGAGGACAATATCATAAACTACCATGTACTTATCATTCAGCTAAAACAATTATCAACTCAAGGTTAATCTTGTTTTATCAAGATAAATTTTGAAAAAAACTAATTAAAGTCTGAGTAGTTATTTTTTGTGGTACCTGGAGTTCTACATTATAGGAAACGGGAAGGTTATTTTAATTGTGGTGAAAGACTATTTTTGAGGATAAGTGTCTTCTGCCTATTATTGCTTCTCAAACATTAGCACTTCATGTCTCATCTTTCTGTGGCTTTATTATATAAACATTAAAAGCTAAAATTTGAGTTTTCCAGTTGCTTACTCTAATATATTCAAACATTCTAAAAGAACATATACTTTGTCCTAAGAAACCTTTCTGTCCTTAGACTGTGTGTATGTTTCAGTACCAGGATATACTGGAATAGAGTAAACATATTGGTTTTAGCTAAGATAATTTAGCTTTAATTAAAATTCACTAGTGTTTTATTATAGGCAACAATTGCCACTTGAGGATAATCAATCTTTACAAAATACTTACCAATATTAGCGTAATGTTTCTTTTCTTGTTCATTTGTAGATAGCTCACACATGTCTCCATAAGCACGAGCAAACCGCCAAATAAACTCTATTTCATCTCTAAACTGAAAAGATAGAAACGTACATCAGACTAACTCAGTACCTTGACCAAACTATAAATGTTTTCCACTGCAACTTTAAAAAATTAGGTAGGCAAGCTGGTATTCGTAGATGATTGAATCTATTCCTGTGCATATAACATTTTAAAATAAAATGTTCACGGCTACAAAAATGACTTAATATAGTGTTACATTTGGAACTTAAAACCAATTAATACTATCCAGACATTAGCCCCACACCTATGTAGAAGACAGAATTGATAGATGCCAGAATCCAGACACTCTCCCTGGGCTGTAGTTTCTTCTTCTTCTTTATTTTCTAAGTTATCTACTATCAATGCAAAGTTTCAACGAGCATTTCAGATAATATCAGTAAGTTATTATAGATCACAAATACTCCAAAGAGCAGTCATTTTTTTAACCGAAATTACCTAAACATAATCCTGATTTAAAAACTTCTAGACAATGTGTTTAGAATTGCTAAATCCTCAAAGGTTAGACTTGTTTATGGGAAAGAGATTTATTGCCCTTGGGCTATTCCAAATTCTTATTTTTGATTTTGGTATTGGTGTTGGTGGTGATGGTGGTGGTGATTGTGACAAGGGCAGGAACGGGCTTCCCTAATTCATTCCAACATTAAACACTGAAGAATAGAAGTAGATTTAAATACTTATATAAATAATTATTATGTTAATAACTCTAAGTTAGAAAACCTAAAATGTAACTTTTCTTCCACCCAAGAGTAGCAATGTGTCTTATTATTTATTTTATAAAATATTGATTAAATATAACAGATTAATAAAAATCAAAGTACCCTGTGTTTTGCCGTGTATCATATGCACCCATATTTTTGTGCACATTATACATGGGATTATTATGCCCATTACTATACCCATGGTATGTAATCATAATACCCATGCAGGTATAATGAGCATCCTTATTTTTCCCTCAAAAAGTTGGGCAAAAAGTGTGCATTATACACAGCAGAATACAGTAAATCTGAATACTCATATCTCTAATTCCCATTTTTATAATCTTAGAGCTTAATAAACTCTTATAAATATATTACACAATTTTTAGTCATATCACAGTAACACTTTGCATCAGTCATTTAGCTCTTGTAAACTGTGACACAACTCTTACAGTTATAATGTGAATGGGATAGTAGATTAAATAAAAATCAAAACTGTACATGCATGTTATTATCATACATCTCTTACTTTTTCTTTGTGGTCGCAAAGTAGCTCAAAACTCTCCATCTTGCTGGACTCGTTCCTACGTAAGTGATCTGCCTTCTGCAGAAGGACATCCAGGGTTAACTCCTCTGTGTGTGTGTTAAGGGCTTGGAGGACTGGGAAACTCTGTTCTTCTGTGTCGGTATTAGCTGTAATATACCTAAAATTGCAGAAATCATCATCAACTCTCTTGAAAGTTATATGATAGTAGCCAGAGCAATCCCTTAAAAATCACTCTGCTCTTATGCTGAAACCCTTTCACGCATAGGAAAAGCTCAAGTCCTCACCACGGACCACGAGGCTCTGTGTGATTTGTCTCCCAGCCCCCACCACCTCTCTGGCTCCTACCTACACTCTTCTCACTCACTCAGCTCCACACTGGCTGCCCAGCTGCGCCTTAAACGTGCTAGTCACACTGCTACCCCAGGACCTTCGCTTGCTCTTCCCTCTGATGGAATGGTCTCCCCTCACAACCTCACCTCCTCGGAGTCTCAGCTCCCAGACCACTCTACGGGATACTGCAACCTCTACCCTGCAACCCACCCATGCCCTCCTTGGCCAATCTCCCTTATCATACTTGGCATTTCTTTCCTGCAGTAAGTATCATCTTTTACTGTACTATATAATTTACCAACCTACTACTTGTGCAATTTTTTTTTCAGCATCACCCCCACTAGACTGCATGCTCCCTGACAGCAGGGTTCTTTGTTTTCTCAAGTGATGTATCAAGTGCTGAGAAGAGCATAGTGGGTACTCATTGAACATTGCTGAATGCTCAGCAGGCTCTCAAATACACACATACATATTTATAGTTCCAGATGATCTTCTAATCCTTAGTTTTTAAACATTCACACTACCTTCCACATTTTCCTTATTTTGTGTGGCATATAAAAAACAATGTTTTCATTCATTCAAAACTTGTCCTGTTCTAAAAAGATTTTAAGGAGGTATATAAGGATGTATAACTTATAAGAGAGCTAGTGAGTAGTGAAAAAAGATAAAAAACAAGGCCACATGTGAATGAGGTAAATAAAAAAATACATATACTTTAAATATCTGTATCCTTACTACAAGGGACACAAATCTTCCAGCAGCCAAATGTAATGACAGTCCCCAGCAAATACTAACAAAGATAGAAATGAAACAAATTTTTGAGAGAGGTACAACTGTTTCCGATACCAAGTAAATTTATTTTAAAGCCCTTATAAAGAAGAAACTCTATGAAATGATATTCAACTTCTTCAACAACATTATTAATGGAAACTTCATCCTTCCAGTTGCCCAATCAAAACACTTAGAATCACCCTTGGCTCTTCTTTTAGAAATTCCTTTGGGTTCTATCCTCAGAACAGATCCAGAAGATAGCCCCTCCATCACCACCTCTGCCCACTACTGCCCTGGTCGGAACCACCATCCTCTCACCTGGATTACTACAATCACATCTCCCTCCCGGGGAGTCCTCGATGCTTACAGCTTATTCTCCACACAGTAGCCAGAATGGTCTTTGAAAAACCTGATTCAAATTATGTCACCTGTGCTCAAAACCTCCAATGGGTGGTGCCCAGATCAGAATGAAAATCCGAGTCCTTATAGTGGTCCACAAGGCCCTACACAATCTAACCCAGTGCCCCTGACCTCATCACCACTCTCCTCCCTGCCCACAGCGCTCCAGGCACTGGCTTCCTCGAGAGTCCTTGAACACACACTGGTCACAGTTCTGCTTTAACAGCTTTGCATTTGCTATTCCTTCCACCTGGTCTGTTCTTCCCTGTATAACCACGTAGTTCAATTCCTTGCCTGTTTCACGTACTTGTTCAAATGTAATGTAACCCTCTTTTACTGTAGATGATATGATTATTTACAGAGATAACATTTAAAAATCTGCAAGTTATGACACCAGTAGGAGAGCTTAGCAAGTTGGCTACATGTAAGATTGACATATAAAAGTCAGTTTCATTTTTAGCAGCAAAAAACCTAGAAAGCATAATTAAATAAAACATTTAATTTATAATTATCTCAGAGAATATCAAACACCTAGGAATAAATCTAATACAAAATAGGGGAAAAGTCAATGGATAACATACATTAAAAGATGTTTATAAAAGGACCTGTTATGCATAAAAAATATCATGTTCATAGTTAGAAACATCCAATATTATAAATATGTAAATCCTCTCCAGATTAATCTACAGATTCAATGTGATCCCAATTTCATGAAATGAACAGGAATTTTCATGAAATTTAATGAAGTGACTTTCAAAGTGATATGGAAAGTAAAGAGCCTAGAATAGTCAGAGAACTCTTGAAGAAAGAGAACAGGGAAAGAAGATTTACCTCACCAGAAATGAGGACCAATTATAAAGCTACAATAATTAAAAGACAGTATGAACTGGTACAAGAATAAATGGGTGAGTGATGGAATAGAGCAGAGCCCAGAAACAAATCCATCCATACGAGAGGGGACCCCCCAAAACCCAGTATTATCTTCTGGAGGGCAGGCCCTTTGTCGTACAGGCTTCCCCCACTAGCTGAGTATGCTAGGAACCCATCTGTATCAGTGCACCAGCTGGTGTTGTGAGAGGCTACATTTGGACTCAGTGAATTTTTTTGAAGACTTTTTCAACGCATCTACCCATTTCCTGACTGGTGATTTTACAAGCGCACCTGCCCACACTGTACTGAGTGTTCAGCAGTTTTTAACCCAAAACGGCCTGACCCTGATGCCCGACCCTCCCTATTCACCTGATCTCACTCCTGAGCAACTTTTTTTTTGTTTCCCCAGATGAAAAAGTCTTCAAAGGGAAACGTTCTGCCAATGTGGAAAAGGTGAAACAAAAAAATGGCAGAAGCACTAAAAGGCACCAAAATCGATGAGTTCAAAAACTGTTTTGAGCAGTGGAAAAAAACATCTCGATAGGTGTATTGCATCAAATGGAGAGTACTTTGAAGGTGACTGAAGTTTAAACATGTAAGAATAAATACACAATTTTTTACAAATAAATTCTGTTTTGGGTCCCCCCTCATATATGAAAATGCGGAACATAACAGAGATGGTATGTCAGATCTCACGTCAGTATGGATTGAATTGAAAAAAGTGGTTGTACAAAAACAAGATGAAATGGAATCTCTACCTTTTAATATTTAAAAATAACTCTAGATGGTATAAAGAATTAAAAATATTTTTAAACTCTAAGTAGAGAATATAGGTGATTATCTTTCATTCTTTGGAGTAAAAAAATTTTTAACTAAGATAAAAAAAGCATTAACTATAAAGAATTATTAATTATACATGAGTAATCAATTTGACTATGTTTTTTTAAGATTTTATTTTTATTTTAAAATTTTTTAGAGAAAGGGGAAGGGAGGGAGAGAAGGAAAGACACATCAATGTGTGGTTGCCTCGCAAGTGGTCCCCACTAGGGACCCAGCCTGCAACCCAGGCATGTGCCCTGACTGGGAATTGAACCAGTGACCCTTGGGTTTGCAGCCCATGCTCAATCCACTGAGCTACACCAGCCAGGTTCAATTTGACTATATTAAAATAAAAAAAACTTCTGCTAATCAATAGATACTTTCAAAACTACAAAAACAATTTAAAAAGCAGAAACATATTTTGTAACACGACTAACTGGAGAACATTAATATCAAGAATACATAAATATCTCCCAAATTCAGTAAGAAAAACACAGTAAACTCCATAGAAATACGCTCAAAAATATAATACATAGACTTTCCCAAAGAGTAAAATACATATAGCTAAGAAAAGATGTCAAACATTCACTGGTGATGAGAAATGCAAATAACGACCACGAAGAGCCACTGTTTTACACCTTTTCATTTACAAAATTTAAAGTCTGAAAACACCAAAGGTTGGAGAAGAAGTTCATCCACAGGTTTCAATGTGCATGTGAATTGGTAAAAACCAATTAGGAAGGCACTTCGGCATTATCTTTCTATATTGAACCTTCACATACCTAGGGCCCAGTAGTCCAAGTCTCCTACATGTGTACCAAAGGAGAGCTGTGTGCGGATTGTGAAAACAGCACTTTCACAATAGCAAACACCACGTAATAACCTGCATGCCCAACAGGCGAGTGGAGAGTATTAAACAACAGTCGAAATGAGAAAAATGCAGTGATGTACTCATGCAAAATAAATACAGAGGAGTCTTAACAAACTTATATTAAGTGGGAAAAAAGCTCCTAAAATTCTATACTGTATGATCTTCCTTCTATAAAAACAATGAAAGTTAAATGTTTTTGAAGGAATACACACATGCAATAAAATTATACAAAAAGCAAAGTCAGGAATGAACAATATAGATTCAGAATTAAGGGCTGGCAGGGGATCAAATGGTTTCATGAGGATTATTGTTTAGGTCCTACCTTTTATTTTAGGAGGTGGCTTCATGGATACTTATTACATTATTTACAACTAAGCAAATAAATGGGTAAAAGTGACACATGCCTGAGCCAATCACCAGGGTCTGCGTGAACCAAAGATAATTTTTAATTCAACTGTGTGCACCAGAGATATAATAAAAAAGTTATAGTAAAAAGAAAGTACTGACATTAATATCAGACATAATATTCTTTAGGGGAAAAAAAGCAATTAATTTAAAGACAGACATAAAATAATACTTCTATGCATCTAAAAACACAAGCTTCAAATATATAAAAAGCACAAATTTAAAGATATACAAAGAGAAATTAAATCCACTATCAGAATGGGAGATTTTTAACATCAAATTCTAAGTAATGGATAAAATATATGAAAGAATAATAAGGATACAATATAAACACCAAAACTGACAAGCTCAGATCTAACCAATGTATATAGAACTAGACATGGAACATCTGGAGAACACTTTCTTCTCCAGCACATACGGAATATTTAGGGAAACGGCCATGTGCTCAAGGCCAGAGATCAAGCCATGGAAGATAACAATCTGTCCTGTAGACTATGTTCTCTGTTCACAATGCAACTAAATTAGAAATCACCACTAAAAAGTAGTGGGAAAACACTAAACATGTAAAACTAATTTAAAAAATACACTTCTAACTGTATGCTTACCAGAATGGCTAAAATGAAAAAGAGAAAATCCTAAGGGTGGGTGAGGATGTGGGGAAAACGGAGCTCTCACCTATGGCTGATGAGGGGTGTAAGTAGGTATAAGCGCTTTGGAAATAAGTGTGGCAACGCAGCGGAAAGCTGGATACGTGTACTCTATGGATCTAGCAATTTCACTGCTAGGAATATACCCAATAGAAATGTACACCTATGTTTATCCAGTCATAATATTCCACAACAGGAAACTATCAAATGACCATTAGAAATAGAAAGCTTAAATACTGTGGTATATTTACACAATAGAGGAATACTTAGTAATGAGAACGACCAATCTACAACTATATACAACAAAATGGATGAATATCCCAAAATAATGCCAACCGAGAGAAGCTAGACACAAAAGAGTGCATAGCATATTATTTCATTTATATGAAGTAAAAAAAATGTAAGTTTAACTAATTTATACATTTAGAAATCAAGTAAACACAAAGGAATGCACTAAGGGAGGAAATGAAAGGAAAAAGCTATATAAGACACAAAGAAGAGTAATAACAAATGGCAATAGTAAGTCTTTCCCTATTAGTAATTACTTTAAAAGTAAATGAATTAAATTCCCCAATCAAAAGATACAGGTTGGTAGAATGGATAAAAAATTCAGAATCAACTATTTGTTGTTTATAAGAGACTCATTTTAGAACTAAGGACAGGTAACAGGTTGGAAGTAAAAGGCTAAAAAAGATATTTCATGTAAATAATAACTAGAAGAAAACAGAGCTGACTATACTAATATCAGAGAAAATGAACTTTACTTAAAAACTTACAAGAGACAAAGGACATTATATAATTATAAAAGACTCAATTTGCCAAGAATATGTAACAACAATAAACGTATACTCACTAAACATTAGAGCCCCTAAATGTATGAAGCAAAACATTGACAACTGAAGGGAGAAATAGACAGCTACGTAATACTACTAGAGACTTCAATACCTCACTTGTAAAAATGGATAGAATAACCGGACAGATCAACAGGACAGAAGAACTGAATATAACCAGTGACCAATTCGACCTAACGGACAGATCCAGAACACTCCACTCAGCAACAGTGGAGTACACATTCTTCTCAAGGGCACGTGTAGTATTCTCCTGGGTAGATATGTTATGCCACAACGCAAGTCTTAATGATTTTTAAAAGATTAAAATCTTACAAAGTATCTCTTCTAATTTTAATAAAATGAAATTAGAAATCAACAACAGAAAAAAAAAACAGGAAAAAAAGAAATCAACAACAGAAGGAAAACTGAAAAATTCACAAATATGTAAAATTTAAACAGCATACTCTTAAACATCCAATGGGTCAAAGAAGAAATCACAAGGGAAATTAGAAAATATATTGAGTCAAAAGAAGACAAATACATTCTATACCAAAAGTTAGGAGATACAGCAAAAGTAGTGCAAAGGGGGAAATTTGTAGCTGTAAATGCATACGTTAAAAAGAAAGGTCTCAAATCGCAACCTAAATTCACACCTGGAGAACCAGCAGGGAAAGTAAATTAATCCCAAAGGTAGCAGAAGTAAGGAAACAGTAAAGAATAGAACAGATATAAACACGATACAGAATTTAAAAAAATAGAGAAAATTAACAAAACCAAAAGTTGGTTTTTCCAAAAAATGAACAAAATTGACAAACCTTTAGTTAAGGAAAAAAAGGAGGATAGAATGGAATAACTGAACTCAGAAGTGAAAGACCATCACTACCAATTTTACAAAAATAAAAACGATTATGAGAGTACTATGAAGGATAGTATACTAACAAACTGGATAACCTAGATGAAATGAATGAATTCCTAAAAATATACAACCTACCCAATCTGAATCAGGAAGAAATAGAAAATCGAAACAGGTTTATAACAAGTAAGGAGACAGAATCAGTAATCAAAAACCTCCTATTACAAGGAAAAGCCCAGAACCACATGACTTCACTGCTGAATTCCACAAACATTTAAAGAATAATTAAAATGAGTATGGCCTGGCTCATGTGGCTCACTGTATTGAGCACTGGCCTGTGAACCAAAGGGTCACTGGTTCGATTCCCAGTCAGGATTGCAGACCAGGTCCTCAGTATGGGTTGTGCAAGAGGCAACCACACATTGATGTTTCTCTTTCTCCCTCCCTTCCCCTCTGTCTAAAAATAAATAAATAAATAAATTATTTTAACAATAAAATAAAATAAAATGAATATTACTCAAACGCCTTCAAAGAGTTAAAGAGAAAGAACATTCCTTAACTCATTCTATGAGGCCGTCATTACCCTGACACCAAAGCCAAACGAATATACTTTAAAAAAAATTGAACAATATTTTTGATAAGTATTGATGCAAAAGTCCTTAATAAAATACTAGCAAAAAAGATTTCAAAGCACATTGAAATGTTTATATGCTATGACCAAATGGGATTTATTCTGGGAATACAAGGATTAGTCAATACATGAAAATCAATCGGTGTAATGCACCACAATAACAGAATCAAGGGGAGGGAACAATAATAATTTCAACTGGTGTAGGAAAAAAGCTTTAGACAAAATTCAATACCCTTTCATAATGAAAATATAGGACAAACTAGGAACAGAATGAAACTACCTGAACAGAACAACAACCATATATGAAAAGCCCACAGTTAAGAACACAGTCAATGGCAAAAGACTTAAAGTTTTTCCTCTAAAATAGGGAATGAGACAAAAGTGTCTGTTTTTGCCACTTCTATCCAACACAGCCCAGCCACAGCAAGAAATAAAGGGCACCTAAACTGAAAAGGAAGAGGTAAAATTAACTTTTAACAGATGACATGACCTTGTGTTTGTAGAAAACCCTAAAAGATTTCACAAAAAATTAAGGATTAATAACATCAGCAAAGTTGCAGGATACAAAATAACTTCCAAAAATCAGTTGTTTCTATATATTAATAATGAGTAATCTGAAAAGGAAATTAAGAAAACAACTCTTAAATGTCATGAAAAAGAATAAAATATAGAGAAATAAACTTAACCTAGGAGGTGAAAGATTTGTACACTGAAAACAACAGCACATTGATGACTAAAATTAAAGAAGACACAAATGAAAATCTCTTGTCATGGGACTGAAGACTTAATATTGTCATGATGGCAATATTACCCATAGTGACCTATAAATTCAGTACAATTCTTCTCAAAATCTCAACAATGTCTTTTATAAAGAGAAAAATCCATCTTAAAATTCATATGGAAGATCCTAAGTAGATAAAACAATCTTGAAAAAGAACAACAAAGTTAGAGGTCTCACACTTCTTGATTTAAAAACTTCTTATAAAACTATACTAATGAACTCTGTGTGTACTGGCATAAAATCAGACATGTACACCAGTGGAGTAGAATAGAGAGCCTAGAAGTAAACCCTAAGGTATATGGTCAAATGGTTTTTGACAAAACTATTTAAGGGAGAAAAAGACAGTCTCCAACAAATAGTACTGGAAGGCGGGGAGGAACGGTAAGACAGAAAAATAACATCTTAGCCCAATGACAAATTTAGGGGATATTTTATTATGAGGAATAACTGAAAATAATGCAAATTCCTTTCCTCTAAAAAGACTAATTACATTCTGCCCAGGCTGGTACTGCTCAGTGGATTGAGTGCCAGCATGCAAACCAAAGGGTTATTGGCTCCATTCCCAGTCAGGGCGCATGCCTGGGTTGCAGGCCAGGTCCCTGGTGGGGGGCACGCAAGAGGCAACCACACAGTGATATTTCTCTCCATCTCTTTCTCCCTCCCTTCCTCTCTTTCTAAAAATAAATTTAAAAATCTCTAAAAGATAGATTAATTACATTCTAACTTAAGTATTTTTAACTGACTATATGCACTGTCCACTCAGTTTTTCTGATAAGTATATTTATAAACATTGTATAATATAATGAAAAAAATTTGAAAACATATTCACTCTTAAAAATAAAAATTTTAGAGGTACTTTTAAAAATAAAACTTTATTTAAAAGTATAAAATAAAAAAGATTTTGGAAAAAATCTGAAAAATATTTAAAAAATAAAAATAACTAATATATACATTTTTATCTCTGATTTTAGAGTTCTGTGAATTCCCAGACACATGCATACACATGTATTAAAAATATTTAGTTTTCAGACTCACAGATGGAGAGCAGGATGACAGCCAGTGGAGGCGGGTGAGGAGATAGAGGGATTGAGCAAAAAGGAAAAAGGACACTCACGGACATGCAGAACAGTGGTGATGGCTCAGGGCAGGGGGGTATAAGGGGACATGAAGATAGTGTAAAGAAATACAATAAAGATTAAATTTTCTAAAAACAAAAGAATATTATTTAAAATAAAAATTGAGAAAAGGAATGAGAAGAAATACACTCAAACATTAAAAGTATCATTTTCTCTGTGGGGTGGGGGGAAAGTAGTTAAAACATAGCCCAAATGAGCCCTGGCTGGTGGGCTTAGTGGATTGAGTGCTGGCCTGTGAAAAGAAAGGTTGCCAGTTTGATTCCCACTCAGGGCCAGGAACCCAATTGAGGGCATGCAAGAGGCAACTGATCAATGTTTCTCTTACACATTGTTGTTTTTCTCCCTCTCTTCCCCCTCCTTCCTGCTCTCTCTAAAAAAAAATAAATAAAATCTTAAAAAAAAAAAAAGAAATAAAACATGGTCCAAATGGAAGAACAGAGCAAAACTCCATTAAGAAGAACTAAACTAAGTGGAGACCAGATGCAGAGTTCGAAACCCTGGTTATAAGGGTGCTCAATGAACTTAGGGGAAGAGCAGATGAACTCAGAGAACTTCAACAGCATAAAAAGGACATGGAAACCATAAAAAAGAACCAGAAATGAAGGATACACTAATTGAAATGAAGAACGATTTACAAGGAATTAACAGTAGAGTAGATGAAACTGAGGATCAAATCAGTGATTCAGAATATAAAGAAACAAAAGCAGCCAATCAGAACAGCAAGAAGAAAAAACAATCCAAAAAATTAGAACAGTGTAAGGAGCTTCTAAGACAACTTCAAGCATTCCAAAATTTGCATCATGGGGGTGCTGGAAGGAGAAGACAGATGAAAAGAAACTGGAAACCTATATGAGAGAAAATTTCCCTAACTTGGTGAAAGAAACAGACATACAAGTCCAGGAAGCACAGAAAGTTCTAAACAAGATGAATCCAATGAGACCCACACCAAGACCCATCATAATTAAAATGCCAAAAGTTAGACAAAGAGTATCTTAAGAAAAAAGCAGCCAGTTACTTATAAGGAAGCTCCTGTAAGACCATCAGCTGATTGCTCAAAAGAAATTTTGCAGGTTAGAAGGGACTGACAAGAAATATTCAAAGTCATGAAAACCTGGATGACTCTATCCAACAAAGCTATCATTTAGAATCGAAGGGCAGATAAAGAGCTTCCTAGACAAGAAAAAGCTACAGGAATTCACCATTACCAAACCATTATTATAGGAAATGTTAAAATGAATTATTTAAGAACAGTATGAACAAATGGTGATAAATACATATCTATCAACAATTAAAACTAAAACTAAGCAAAGAAGTAGAACAGAATCAGATACAGAGAACATTTTGATGGTTGCCAGATGAGAGGGGGTTTGGGGGATGGGTAGAAAAGGTGAAGGGATTAAGAAGTACAAATTGGTAGCCGCAGAACAGCCATGGGGATGTAAAGTACAGCATAGGAAGTAGTATAGCCAAACAACATGTGTGCATGACCCGTAGACCTGGATGACGGTGTGGGGATGGCCTGAGGGAGTGGGGGCTGCTGGGTGGAGGACAGCGAAGGGGGAACAACTGGGACAACTATAATAGCAAAATCAATAAAATACCCTTTTGAAAAAGTATTTAATTAAAATATCTGGTTTTAATACAGTCTACATAATTCCATGACAGTGTTTTCACTTAGGGTTTGATCCTTGTATTAGGAAAAACATTATCTGTCAGTGGAATGTGAGAAATAAAGCTAACAAGGCTCATTCAGATGAAAGTTTCTCAGTTGATACACAGAGCAACATACAGGGAGGAGCAAAGCAGGTTTACAGTTGTGAGGATGCAAAACAGTTTATTCTTATATTATTATGTATTAATTACTGTATTATTTTCCATATGAACAACTGTAAACCTACTTTTGCTCCATCCTGTAGATTAGACAGGAATACTACCTCTGAGGATTAGACTAGGATAAAAGATGTTAAACTCTAAACATCTTTAAAAGAATGCATTACATTTAGAAGGCCTGATATCAAAGTTTGATGTTATTTTCAGACCACAGATGTATTATGAGTCACTCAAAAATTTGGGACTAGTCAATCTATAAGCAGTAAATCTGTGACAAGCCTGAAACACATGAATAAACTAACTTCCTTATTCAAATAATGTTAATGAACTATCTTTCAAAAACACAGAAGTTAAAATTTCATTTAGAGTATAACATAGAAATCTTTTTCAAAAAATGCAGGGAAGCTTAGTAAGGGAGAAGACGTCTCTGAGAACTGAGCAGTGATTTGTACAGGTTACTGAGTGTGCCTGCTGGGAAAACCTCTGATGTGAGCTGCCCTTCCAAGACAGAATTAAATCCAAGGTGGCCTTATTTTAGAATGTCAATAGGTGAAGATTTGTTTTCATCTTGAGACAAGTTAGCAATATTTTCACCCTGAAAGGAATCTGAGATAGCTTCACCTAAAACAGGATAAAGCTTCTAGTAAGCTTATAAAACAAAGAAAAGCCAAACATTGCGGGGAACAGAAGTTACACTTTGAAAGGAATGCTGTTAAATCACAGCTGGAGAGTGATCTGTACTGCGACTTTGAGAACCAGAATGAAGAGAATCTTTCCTTAATTGGCTTCCTTCTTGAATATCAGTGGCAAATTCATTTTCTTGGTAAGAACGGGACATGAGAGTTGGGAGAGAAAGGAAGGTTGCTGTGCTTTGTTCATGGTTGTTTCTAGCAACCGAGTTCCGACTGGCTGAGGAATTAACTTGTGTTTCAAAATTCGTAAAATGTTTAATGTTACTGTCATGAGAACAAGAGCTTACATATTTTTCAGTATCAATAATACGTGAGTTTTTATAAAGTATTTCAGTTTCACTTGGATTAAATACGTTGCCACAACTTGGTTGAAGATCAAAACACACAGCACTTTCATAACAGGAAACTATACTTAATTTAGGGGCGGAGGAAAATCTTCGGGATTTAAAACGAAAATGCTCTGAGGGAGACATTGAATTGCCAAAGCTGCTTTTTTCTTGAGCATCAAAGTTAACTCTACTCCGCTGACTCTGAAGGGAAGTACTGCTTTTCTGCAGCTTAACCAACAACGAAGGTCTTCTTGTACAGAAAGACGAACGAATGGATGTATTCCATGAAGAAGGTAAACTGACTCTACGCATCTTAGGATGGCCTGTTTCGTGATCAAGAGATGCATCTGCTTGAGTTACAGAAGAGGCTCCATGGTGCAGAGGGTCTGAAGTAACTTGATCCACACGACAATCTGGTTGGAAGCTCTGGTCCTCCTTCCAGCAGCTGGAGTGAGAAAAGTGTCAAACGAGGGGAAAAAACAGTGTCAAATGAGGGAGCACAGGAGAAAACCTACCAAGCCTCCACTTACATGGAAAAAACGGAGGGGCCCAAAAGAACGCCTAAGTCTAAATATAAGATTGTCTCTTATTACACACACATACTGCCAAGTCTGTGAACCCTTGGGAAGGTAAGTGGAAAGACTTGGGGAAGCAGACGGAAAGAGAGATCAGGTGAAACGCATGAGAGGGCACCGGAACTAAAGCGCACCCTGACGGAAAAGGCGAAACGTGCTGTTTTGAAAGTTATAAGCCATACTACCTCTTTGAGACTAGTCAACTACTCCATTTAAAGGAATTAAGTAGAATAGTTTATACTCTGCTGACTCATGAATTTTAAAACATGAACCATATGAAACAGAACCTCTCTGAAGAGTATTTCAGGAAAACACCCAGATTATCCAAATATTCGAGATATTTAGTTATTGTGAGACACTAAAGGAAGCATTAAAGCTTGATTTATAAATATATCAATGCCCTTTACACATGAAACATATAGATAATTTTTTTCTTTTTAAAAGCTTACCTTAAACATTTTCCCATATTTTAATCAAAAATAAATCTCTCCCTTCCTTTCTAAGCCATCACCTTTAGGCCATAAAATGCCCTGTGTAGGTGGAACCGGTCAGAAGACTGAATGTTTAGGTTGCACTGGAATTAACATGGCAATAACACAGAATGTGATGATGGAGACTCTAGAATCTAATGACATCAGTTTAGAATAAAATTGTCCAGTGGCTCACCTTTCTGAAAAGCTCCAATCATGTGACTGTGGAACATGTGTTCTAACTTCATTATGTTTAAGGAGTCAGCCAACAAATCAAGGGATGAGACAACAGCAAAATGAAGGCCCTCACATAGATGATGTCTGCCCAGTCCTTGAGTTGGGACCGTCTCTTTGACTAGCCGCCCCTGTACCACTAGCCTACTAACACATTCTTCTCTCATCTGAACACACTTTCCCCCAGATTTTTACACCCTCCGGTAATATGGAAAAGTGACTGTTACAAAGTTTGATCCAAAGACATACTGAGAAGGTAAAAAAGCCTAAATGGCAAATGTTATTACTCCCTGAATGAAATGAGCTTTCTCTGCCTTGGCAGTAGGGTGTCCCACTGGACTGCGTGAGCCACATGCACAGGCTGTGGAGATCTGCTGACCCACCGTTTACAACCCCTCGAAACAACTTCTACTTATTTAAAGGCAAGATTAGCAGAATTATTAGAAAAAATTACTGGCCACTCCTTTTCCAAACCAACATGAAGCACTGTCTACATAATAGGTGTATGTGTATAGCCACTCAGGAAATAAAACAACCTCTCAAATATAATTTTTTTACTTCTCAATATCCTGAATACCCTCCTACCATTGCTCTTTTTTGTTCCATTCCTAACAACCTTCTTTGGAAAACCCTTGAACGAATTCCTTTTCTGAGATCTAAAGCTCTTTAATTCTCACCAAAACTGTCGGTTTATAATCTGATTTTACCCTACATCTGATTTTACTACAAGCTAGTAAACTAATCTGTTACTGTTGCTTGGATGCTGAAGACACACTGTTCTTGGGTCACAGACCAAGGACTTTATTACTCACAGCAAATCAAGCAGTATGAACACAAGCATAGTTGTGCCGGTTCTCCTTGACCCCAGGTCCCACGGGGCAATGCAGAGGGCCCAGAAACACTACGTGCAGTGAGTTGTGTCACAAAGAAAGGAACACTGAGCTTAGGGAATCCATCACTTTTATAGAAAGCAGTAAGTAAATCTGCTAAACCTGCTCTTGGTCCTGGAGAAAAACATTCTCTCATTCCTCAAGGTTTCTCACCACAACCCTGAGAAATGGCCAGGACAAAGGATGGTCATGTAGACGTTATACTTACACAAAAATTAACTCGAAGTGAATCATATATGCCCATATATATATATATATATATATATATATATATATATATATATATGGACATATATTTTATATATATATGGACATATATTATATATATATGGATCTAAATATAAAGGCAAAACTATGAAGATAACACTGGAGAAAATCTAGAATGATCTGGGTATGACAATGACGTTTTAGAAGCAACATCAAAGGCACAATTCATGAAAGAAATAACAGATAAGCTTCTGCTCTGTGAAAGACAATGTCAAGAGAATGAAAAGCCACAGACTGGGAGAAAATATCTGCAAAACAAATATCTGAAAATGGACTCATCCAAAATGTACAAAGAACCCTTAAAACTCAACAATAAGAAAATGAATAACCCAGTTTAAAATGAGCCGAAGACTTTAATAGACACCTCACCAGAGAAGATACACAGATAACCAATAAGCATACGAAAAGATGCTCTACATCATATGTCATCAGAGAAATGCAAATTAAAACAAGAATGGTCAAAATCCAGAACACTGACAGCACCGAAGTGCTGGTGAGGATGTGGAGCAACAGGAGCGCTCATTCATTGTTGGTGGGAATGCAATCGGGTTCACCTTGGAGGTGAAGACAGGCACTTTGGAAGACGGTTGAGAGGTTTCTTAAAAACTAAACATACTCTTACCATACGGTCCAGCAATCATGCTCCTTGGTATTTACCCAAATGAGATGAGAACTTATGTCCACTCAAAAATCTGCACATGAATGCTTACAGCAGCTGTCTTCATTTTTTGCCAAAATTTGGAAGCAACTATGATGTCCTTCAGTAGGTGAATAGATACACTGTGGTCCATCCAGACAATGGAGTATGACTCAGCACTAAAAGGAAATGAACTGTTAAGTCATAAAAAGATATGGAGGAAACTTAAATGCATAATATGAAGTGAAGGAAGTCAATCGGAAAAGGTTACATGTGGTATGATTCCAACTACGTGACATTCTGATGAAGGTGAAACTATGGAGATAGCACAAAGATCAGCGGTTGCTAGGAGTTGGGGGGAGGGAGGGATGAACAAATGGAGCGCAGAGGATTTTGGGGGCAGTGAAAATACTCCGTATGATACTCTGTGTGAATCCATAATGGTGGATCCATGTCATTAAACAATTGCCCAAATCCGTAGAACAAACACTGCTAAGAGTGGCCCATAATGTAAACTATGGACTTTGAATGATTATGATGTGTCAATGTATGCTCATTAATGGGGAGGCTATGCATGTGTGGTGTTAGAGATTATATGGGAAATCTCTGTACCTTCTCCTCAATTGTTCTGTGAATCTAAAACTGCCCTAAAAAATAAAGTCTCAACTTTTTTTTTTTTTTACTTTTATTAGTATTTATTTTACACTGAATTTACTCCCAGGCCATAAGCTTTTGTTTCTTTAGTTTCTTCTGGGCTTTTTCTTCTGTGCAACTTCCTGTTCTGGGTGAGGAACAACCTGCTCTTTTTCCGTAAGGATCATCTCAGTGTGGCAGGGAGAGCTCATGGATGGTTAATCTGCCTATGAGCTCTGTAAATTCTGCACATCTCGTGAGCTTTGTTCACATGGATGTGCTCAATGACCAGAGAATCTACATTTAAACCCTTAAGATCAGCATCACTCTTTGCGTTTTTAAGCATGTGTGGCAAAAACTCAGCACTCTTTTTGGGCCACCAACTGTGTAACTGTGTGCCCAACCACACTGTTTGGCCAGGGCACATCTGCCCACTCCACCACTGTAACGACGGAATGGGACACACTGCTTCTTTAAAGTGACATCTTTCAGATACTGGGTGGCTTTTCAACCATGCACACTCTTGATGGCCTGAGAAGTTTCACAAGTGTTCTTCAAATAAACATGAAGATTTGAACCTCTTGATTTGCATGATTTTGTCTGGTTTTCTGGGTCAAGTGAGTAGCAAACCACTTTCAGAGGTCACCTCTGGTCGATTTGGGGAAGAGGAAGAACAAAAGCTCCTTGGAGAATTCATGAGAACTCAATCTAAGGTCTCAATTTTTTATAAAAATCAAGGGAAAAAAGTGCTCAGGGCCTCTTCCTGGGGCACCTGGCAAGGTGTGTGAGAGAGTAAGACACCCAGGGGCTCGGCTCTCACTACAGCCATCTGTTACTGTTTTCCCCCTGTGGTGACACGGTGGTCGGTTGTTCCTAAGTCACACTAAGGTCCATGAGTGCCTTTTCCAAAAGGACATCTTTTGCATATCAAAACAGCAGGTTATGTAATGCACAGAAAGTTTCTGTAAGAAACCGCTCTTTCCAGAATCAGGCCAGCTTGCTGTTGAACAGTCCCCGCTCTGGAAGGAGCACGGGCCCACTGAACTGCCCCAAAGGAAACGGAGTCATGAGCAGATCCCCATGCTGACAAGTGTTTCTGCCCCAAGGAGGCAGTAAACGAGGTCAGATCATTCCACTCTTGCACCCCAGAAGTAATCTATGATTATCATTTTTTTAAAAAAGTATTTGGGTGTATGTATTGGGGGGATAGGGAAGAAGAATACAGATCTGCCTAGACATTTGAAAGGAAATCACAAACTAGTGTGGCTAATATGACATTGTTTAATATTTTTATGGATAGAGTATTTATCTAAATCTCTATCCCCAAATTCCCCCTCATTGCCTATTTTTAAGAAAACTGTAATTAGATCTAGCCCCCCCCCCACTCAAATTATTAACCCCTCATAATGGTGTGCTTCTGAAACTTCTCCTTCAATCCACTCCCAGCTCTTACTCTATCCGTTCCATGATGCCAGGCACCTTCTGTGTTCATCATGTCCTGTGGTCACCTAAACCTTCTTTTTCACCTCAGCCACTCTGCTCCCACCGAGACCAATAAATACTTCATGGTGATATATCTCACTATGTCCCATGGACATCTTGTTTCCTTGTAACCATAACTGCCACTAATTACAACTACAATTTCATCATGATATGTCTTTTTGTCTTCTGAAACAAAGCTTCT
The DNA here is from genome assembly GCA_039655065.1 of Glossophaga mutica. NCBI lineage: Eukaryota > Metazoa > Chordata > Mammalia > Chiroptera > Phyllostomidae > Glossophaga > Glossophaga mutica. The sequence goes on from CM077308.1 coordinate 147,209,936, forward strand.
CAAACTATAGGGTACATTGGAGTCACCAGGTGAACATGTTAAAATGAGGTTTCCTGGGCACTGCTCCCAGAGGTTTGATTCACCAGGTCTGGGGTGAATCTGAGAATGTACATTTCCATTAAGTTCTCACACTAGATGGGATATTGATGCTTCTGTTCCACAGACCACTCTTTGAGTAGCTCTGTCTAGAACATCTAGGTAACGAATAACCCCTAAGAGCAAAAGTTAAAAGGGCCTTTCAGGATACCTCACAGAAGCCTCCTACCTGAGCTGGGGTCCAGGAAGGACACCAAATGAAATCAGAACTGAGTACCCGTTCTCTTGGTTCCTAGATGAAGAGTCCCCAAGGAACCTAGATTATACCTGGGGAGGAGGAAGAAGGGGGAAGAGGGGAGAACCCCGAATTTGACTGAGTCTTTAACACAAAAAGACCAGCTCTAAACTCGAACTGAGTTAATATTGATTGACAAATCAAGTTTTCCCATATTATCCAAAACAGAGCTAGTGAGCTGAATTCAGTTACAGAGGAATGCACATTTACATCTTTAGCTGATCTGAGTGTAGTGAATGTAAATCGTGTAATCCATTACACAAATTATAGTTAGTTATATAAACAGCTTACCACATATACCCAATTGTGCAAAGTAACAGTAATGTTCATCACTAAATTAGCACCCAGTTAACTTTTATTTTATTTTATTTTTATTACAAAATTAAACTTTATCCATATAGGTTCACTATTGGTAGTTTGCTACTCAGATAGCATGGTTATCCTTATGTGACTTGAAAGGTAGAAATGGTACTTCTTGGGGATCACCAAACAATTCAATAAGCTATCTCCAGGCTTTCCCTACCCACTATTAGTTCCTTTCAAAAGAAAGTTTAATTAACTCACTAGATGGTCATTTCTAAATGCTATCTAGTAAATAGAAACAGTACACGATCAAAGGTTTGAACTGATTGAGTAACAAACTGCAAGTAGTTTTAAATATAACAGAAAACAAAAATGTTTGTAGTTTAGGTCAACAAGTACAGATGTGTTCCAGCAACATTAGATGTCAGCACACAGCAATGGAAAAGCATGGGGTCCCCGCCCGAAGAATGGCAGGCTCTGTCACAGTCACTAGTGCCTCTTACTTGCCTATTTTACTCTTCAAAAACACTAGACAGGCACGATTTCTTTATTCATAAATTGTTTTGTTTTTCCTCTAAGAGAATATTATGTATGTTCTTGGTTTTAGAATTCAATGGATTACCCCATACAAGGATGAAACCAAATCACTTGTACGTTCTCAAATCTTTTTAGGTCTGCACTGCCCAATCTAGTAGCCATTAGCCCCATAAGGCTATTTAAACTTAATTACAATTAGATAAAATTTAAAAACCAGTTCCCCAGTTATACTGGCTACACTTCAAGTGGTTGCTACATTGCACAGCACAACTCAGACCATGTCCATCATCACACAAGGATCTACTGGACTCCACTTACTGGGCCATTCTTACAGAACAGGTCGCACAGTGGCCACATGTGAGAAAAGGTGACAAACTTTGGCAAACAAGTACTGTCTTCTTCAAGATGCACATGATGCCACCTAGCACTAGTAAGTTACTTATATTCTCTTTGTCAATGCAGTCTATACTAGCTTCAATAGTGACCTCTATTGAATATGGTTTTAATTGTAATATGAACCAAAATAACCACTTTTTCATGTCTTGTTTGTAGAAGAATACAGGGGTTGGCAAAAGTAGGCTTACAGTTGTGAGTATATGAAATGGAGATTATTCTTGTATTATTCATTTATTATTATATTATGTATTATTACTAACCTACTTTTGCCCACCCCTGTATATGACTGGGAATGCATAAAAATACCTAAATAATTGTTGGGAACTGCCCTGCCTGGTTTCAGAAGCTGTAACCCCCTATGGCTAAGGCTGAGTAAAGGACCTTGGGACCATAAGCCACTTAGGAGACAAAACTTATCTTCCTTGTAGGAGCTCCACCTCTGCCTCCTTTTACTGCACCCTGCTTGGCCTACAGTGGATGACTGGCTAGCCGATGACGGGTAAGATTCCTCCAAAGAAGGACAATCTAAGATAGGCACAGTTGCAAAGGGGCCTCAGGGGAGGACTTGGGGGGCTATAGAAAAAGGGGGTGATGGACCCTCACCGCTCAGCTTTGACATAGCCTGAGTCCTCATTCTGTCTGCAAGAAGTCTCCTAATCTCTTGGTTGCCTTACTTTCCCTGCCTGACTTACGCCTGAAACAATGCCTTAAGCCTGAAACAATGCTGGAGGTGGGTACAGCCCTGTACTGGAAAAGACGGGTTCCTTAGGGCAATCAGACCTAAGAAAGAATGCATAAAATCTGATGAAACCTACTTTGCTAATACCTTCAATTTAAATGAGAAGGGCCCAAGTAGGAAGTGAGTTTGTTCCCCAAAGTTTTATGGCTCTTTAACTATCTGACCCTGACTCAGAATAAGCCCTGAGAGTTCTTTGAATATTATCTATTGTTTAATCATTTCTGCCTGACAACGACTGATGAGCTTTCCATATACATCCTGTATTCTTGTGCAAATTGAACCCAATAAAAGCCTGCCAAGGCAAGGGTCGAGGCACTCTCCCCTTGAGAGAGAAGCCACACCGTCCCTTCTTCTCCACAGGACTCAGTAGTCCATGTGAATTTGTCTCGTCTCATCCATAGCGCTGTGGACCCCAGGAGCCAGGATCCGCATCAAATAATAGCAATAACAAAATAATCAACTCAATATGGGCAACATCTTAAAGAAACTTACCCTCCCTCACTTTCCGCTTCCTCTGAACTGTTACTTGTTCCTGAACTTTGAGCTGTGGCAAGCCTTCTTTTCCTAGCCCTGTGCTGAGGACTAATCCTATGAGCAGTTGTCTTCCTTCCAAGTTCACCATGCACATATTCCTCCAGCTTTGGAACAGTTTCTTTAAGAATTCTGATTTCCTCTTTGAGTTCTTCCATATTTGTCAGTAACTCATTTAACTTCTCCAATATCTGAAGTTGCCTTCCTTGAAAGATCGTTGCTGTTCCTTGGCCATTATGCATTTCATCTTGCAAAGTCACTGAATCAAACGCATCACCCAGAGAAAGAAATTTAGGTAAATTCATCGCTGTCCTTGGATTACGAACCTTATGGTACCACAGAAGTAGCAAGCTGATTCCAGTAGTTCCCACCACAATGCCAAGTATCAGTTCTTTGTTTGTGGAATGAGGCATTCTTGGTTTTTGTTTCTAAAATTAAAAAGCATAAATGTAAATAAACGTTGTTTCTGTCTTTGCCCAAAATAAAAATATTAGAGCTTTTTCAATCAATGAAAACCAAGTCTACATATACACACACAAAACAACTTAATAAATCATGAATCATAAACTACAATATATTACCTTTATAATATATGTAGCCAGGTAGAAATATTTACTTTAAAGATATTACTTAAGTCATTGTAAAGTACCAACTTCAATTCAGAGTTTGTATCCTACATGACTGACTTGATATTTACTCTTTACTATAGCTTTTTAAAGGTGTGATAAATAAACATAAAAGCATCATTATATATTTCTGAAAAAACTATTTTAAAATTCAGCCCTGGCTGGTGTGGCTCAGTGGACTGAGTGCCCACCTCAGAACCAAAGGGTAGCTGGTTAGATTCCCAGTCAGGGCACATGCCTGGGTTGCAGGCCAGATCCCCAGTAGGGGGCACATGAGAGGCAACTACACATTGATGTTTCTCTCCCTCTTTTCTCCCTCCCTTCCCCTCTCTCTAACAATAAATAAAATCTTTTTTAAAAAATTCAAATTATGCTTAACTGTGCCTGAACTTTTTATTTGTATACAAGTAACTAGTAGTCTTATCTAATCTTTAATGAAGGCTAAAAAGAAGCTCTCTCAGCATATTTTTAGTTATATTTAGAGTGATAAACAACATTTTAATACCCCAGGGCTCTGAGATACAAAATGTATTAGAGAGCTCTGGCAAGTCTGTAACCCAGCCCCGTCTGTTTTTTCCAACATGGAAAGCAGAAACGCTAACAGATGTGCAGCCTTCATCTCCTTTCTTCCCATAACCCGAATTCTTCCACTCCTAATGCTTCTATTTCTGTCTAAGGTCTTAATGTTTTCCTTTCTTTCAAATTTTCACTTTAAAAGAAAGTAACAAAATGTCATTATTTTGACTTTTTCTCCTTCTGAAATTTCACCTTGTTGCATTCAAGGTCCAAACTCTGGCCCACCTTATAAGGCCCACCATATAACCTTATGTACTTCGACTAAATGCACCTAATTTTTCTTTAGTATATCCCATCCTCACTAGTTTGATTGTTTGTCTCTGTTCTTAAAGCCAGAAGGCCATTAAAGAAAAACAATAATAATATAAAGCCCCCTCTCCTTCTCAGACTTTAAAATGGCAATAAGTATTTAGAACTATGATGAACTTAAGTAATTACAGTAAAATATAGTAAGTTTTTTTTACGGACTGAAGTTCCCAAAATTGTTTCCCCAGCAATTTCCTCTATTTTGTAAAAAGGTAAGCACCTGTATTAAATTTTGTTAGCAACCTGGGAGAAATGGTACAAACAATGGTGAACTGTCCATTAAAGGATATTAATTTGTAAAATTTTTGGTTTGTTTTTCCTGACACTTTCTCAAGGAGATTATTACAGCACTACCACCTATGATCCCTGAGCAAAAGGAAAGAAAGGAGGTAAATTCTTTAATCTTCTCAGGTTTACAGTTGGAGGCGACATCTGGACCATGGCACAGGAAGGGGAAAACCGAACAGAGCCTGCCAGTCTTGCTGAGTTGCACAGAGATCAGAGTTCAGAAAAACTGAAGCACCTGCAATTTGTGTGGCATAGGACTGAAGATGGAGGGATGCAGAGAAACGGCTCCAGAAATACGTACAGGAGTCACCTTGAATCTTTACTTGAATACCACTCAGCACATGCAATTTCCAGGGAAAGAACAATAACCAGGGAGCTAGCTATAAGCTTAACCATTCCGAAAGATTACACAGAATTAAGAAGTGTTCCAATTCCCACCAGCCAGAGCGCACAGTGCTTATGAAATACAAGACGCTTTGAGCAGAGAACTCAGAAAGGTAATGTAATGCCTTGGTAACCCTCGGTAATGAGGCTAAATTAACCCTAGAGTTAAGGCTATTTAGACTTGCCCTAAAAGAGCTTTAAAATGAGCTTCTGAAGGAGCAAACTTATTCACAAACTTATTTCTTATTACTTATTCACAAGTAATTAAACTGCCTTCGAGAGAAAGAGAAAGCCCAATAGTTTGTAAAGAAATAAGAAAAAAATCCAGAACTCAACAAGAACACGAAAGTCACGAATGTTGATCACCAATCAGAAATTACTAGACATGTATACTCTGGTTTCTCTTCAGATCGTATAAATCTTCCTCCTTTTACTAAAAATTGCTAGACATGTAAAAAAGCAGAAAAATGCTAAAACTACTGTTACAAATATGTTTACTATTTCATATAAATATTTAAAATACGAAGATAGAAGGTACTGAGCAGAACCAAACAGAACTTCTAAAGATAAAAAATAAAATACCAGAAATAAAATTTTACTGAATGAGATTAATAGCAGAAGAAAGTAACATGTTGGAAAAGTCAGTGAACCTAAAGACACAGCAACAGAAACCACCTGCTAGAGGCTAAATGTCTGTGTCCCCCCCCAAAACTCATGTTGAAATCCTAGTTTGCAAGGTGATGGAATTAGGAGGTGGGGTGTTTGGAGGGCAAGCTCTCATGAATGGCATTAGGGATCTTATAAAAGACACCAGAGAGATCCCTTGTCTATTCCACCATGTGAGGTTATAGCAGGTGCCATTTATGAATCAGGAAGTGGGCCTCCATGAGACACTGAATCTGCCTTGCTTTCATCTTGGATTTCTTAGTCTCCTGAACTGTAATACACTTCTATTGTTTATAAGCCACCTAGCCTATGGTATTTTGTTACAGCAGCCCAAGAGACTAAGACACCAGCCAAAATGAAGCCCACAGATTCAAAACAAAACAAAACAAAACAAAACCCAAGCAGAGCCTAATGGGGCACTATCAAGCAGTTTCAAATATATATAATTAAAGTCAGGGAAGGAATAGGTGAGATTTGAAGGAAAAATGGCTAAAAACTTTCCAAATTCTACAAAACCTACAAACCCAGAGATCCAAAAAGGTCAACAACACCATCCAAGCAGAATAAGTAAAGAAAACCAAAGCAAGGCACAACATTAGTAAAATGCTGAAAACAAGTGATAAAGAAGAAATCTGAAAAGTAGACGGGGCGGGGGGTGGGGGAAGATTTATTATATAGAGACCAAAGGGAAAAAAAAGATTACAGCAACCTTTGTCTCAGAGACTCTCACCTCAGAAACTATTCAAGCAAGAAATGATGGCAGGACGTCTTTAAAGCACTGAAAGGAACTATCGATTTACATTTCTATACCTAGTGAAATATTTTTCAATAATGAGGATAAAATACTTTCTCAGACAAAGAAAAGTTAAGAGAATTCATTATCAGCAGACACGCACTATAAGAAATGCTAACAGAGGTTCTTCAAACAGAAGGACAATGATAACAGAAACTTGGGCACTGGCTAGAGGCCCAGTTCGTCAGATCCTCGTCCAGATACGCCAAGTCCGCAGGTTCCACCTCCAGTCAGGGCACAAACAAGAAGCAACCAACAAATGCATAAATGAGTGGAACAACAAATCAACGTTTCTGTCTCAAAATCAGTTTAAAAAAAGACTATGTGGGGAAAATGGTACCAAATGAGGGAGATATAACAGTAATTCTGTCGGCCAATGGAAAAGATCCAATTTTTTTTTTAAAAAAGGAAGATAAATTAATGAAGGAAAAGAAAAATTAGAGAATCGCTGCAGCAATGAACTTGAGAAGGCGAAGGTGATGAATGGTCTCCAGGGCACAAGCACAGAGGCTGACCTTTGATGGAAGCATACTGTTCACTCACAGTAATGAAAGACAAGGCAGACCACGTAAGCAGATTGAGGAAGGTGGGGAGACATGAGAGTGGAATCTTATGAAAGTTCTCTTTGATTGCTTAACCGTTCCAGATGAAACAGAAAACAAACAGCTGAGAGGCCGGGGGAAGGAATATTGGAAATACACAAATTCTGAATGCAATTGTACACCCAAATTTGCCTTCCTCTGATTCATAGCCTATGATCCCATACACTCAAGCAAAGCATTATCGCTTCTTACGGCCAACTGCTGTAAATGTGATGTTTCCAGAGATGCCCTATGAAAAAGTGAGAATAAGAAACAAGAATCTATTTCTAAGAAGTCTGCCTAAAAGAATGTCTCTCTTTGGGCCCTGGCTGGTGAGGCTCAGTGGATTGAGTGCCAGCCTGTGAACCAAAGGGTCACAGGTTCAATTCCCAGTCAGGGCACATGCCTGAGTTACAGGCCAGGTGCCCAGTGTGGGCTGCGTGAGGGGCAACCACATATTGATGTTTCTCTCCCTTTCTTTCTCCCTGCCCACTTTCTGTAAAAATAAATAAATAAAATCTTTAAAAAAAAGAATATCTTTCTTTAGATTCCTAATATATTAGACCATATGCATTGAACATAGGGAGTTTCCAATTCAGATACCATATTTCATTATAGGTCTAAGTGTAAAAGAGAAGGTCAACTGATTTTAAAATAATCATCTGCTAGAAATTGCCACAGATATTTGTCAATATATCTAAGAGGTTGAGAAACTCTTCTGAAGCCAAGGGTTTCAGTAGAAAGTCCATGTACTTAATCTAGCTTTCCTGACCTCAGGGTCCAGTTTGCCTCATTTTTTAAGCAACAAGTATTTTTACCTTATTGGTATAACTGAGCTGAAAGTCTAATCATCTATCCACTCCCATCCCATCCAGGAGACTTGTCAGCAGTAGATTCAGATCAATTTGTAACTTCAGGGAAAGTTGTAGGTCATTATTATTAGTTGTTAAATGTTATTTCCACAAAATAATCATATCACAGAACTAAATTATGTTAAAAGACTATTCCAAAAAGGCGATAGTACAAGAAAAAGCGACTATATGCCCCTGACTTACATATGCATACCTCTAATAATCATGCACCAAACTTGATTATCTTGGCTCTTTGTGGGGAGTAACGAGACTAATGCAGGATGTTCACATGCTAATGTAGAAGTCTATGAAAAGAAATATTTCTATTCTAATTGCCTCCTTGGCTCACTCGTGCTGGGTCTTCCTTGAACTTTACATTAAATAACATAGTCTAGCTTAAATTTTTTTCATTTAATAATTAAATAAATGGAAGTCAAAATATACCTAGGAAAATCTTATCCCTGAGATAGTAGCAGGTTTAAACAGGTGGGAAAAGAATATCAAATTTTGTTTGATCTCCTTAGGAATTACGTGGACCATCACCAAACTATCTCATGGAGTCAGATCCTTTTGTTTTCTCTATTTTGCAAATAAGTAAACTGAGGCATGTCAGGTCATTCACTCAGGGGTCATCCAAGAAGGAAATGAGACCTGTCACCCTTGATAACTACTGAATGCACTGCTGCATGATGGGAATTCAGGACACAACAGCGAGGTCATGAAGGAGAATGTTGACTGCGCAAGAGATGTTCAGAGCTGAGATATGACTTTGGAACTATGAAAATCAACTGGAAAAAAACTGGAATCAACGGAGCAGATATTGGTTAATAACCAATAGAGACTAATAGCTACAATTAGAGACTAATAACCACAATTAGAGACTAGTAGCCAAAGCTATGTTTAAGTTTTATATCAGTATAAAATAAATGTGCTTCTAGCAAATATTTGAAAAATGCCACTAAAAAATACTAGTGCAGAAAATTTATAAATCAGAACATTGCTTGCCTGTAGTAGACTTTCAAAGGTTATATTACATCATTTATATAACTTTTCTGTTTAATTATTAAATTAGTAGTGTACACTTGCACTTCAGTATAAAAACACAGCAATTTAAAAAAATCTATTGACTAGATAATCAGATGCTAAGTATTATTCCTGTTACAAGTTTCAATTTGTAAGGTGCTAGTAATAACCATGGAAAATGACATTATTTTAATATAAATTTTTGGCATCTAAAATGAATGTGTAATTAATTAAAGGTTTTTCAGAGATGAGAATCAAGAATTCTACTGGCATAAATCAGCAAAATGTTAATTTGAAAGAAATTTCTACATTGAAATTTCTTCATAGAAAACCATTAAGTATTAATTTCAGAAAACTAATGTTTATGGTCCGTTTTAAATTAACTTTTTAATAAAAATGCTTTACTAAGTTAATTATAAAGTTTTCAGCAATATCCAGCATATATTCACTTATTTTTTCATCAGCAGATTCTTAGGAGGCAATACATAAAATACGTAACTGATAAAGTGAGGGGATGTATGAAAAATTTTGCAACAGGGGAAAGAAACATGGGTTATAGCTAACTCTGAGGTTTTAGTTTCTCTAGGAATCGCTGAGACCTGGAATTAGCGACCACATTCCTCACAGCGACCTGAATATTGATGACTTTTAAGTGAATTCCAACACTCATACTTCATCAGGTTTTTTCATAAGTTTTCTTATTTCATAATTTCTTAATTTACGACTCTGATGTTTGGCTTATTTGCAAGTATTTGTCGCACTCAATCGGCCCTATGAATTATGTAAAAGTAGAAAATCCAAGTTTGTTTGAAACACAATAAAAACGTTTGTTGGCGGCTGAAAGTTAAGACCCAGCGAGCCGAGGTTCAAGCGAGCCAAGTGTCTCCGGCAGAAACTCATCCGGGTTCGCCGGGACCCGCCGCGCTGGAGGGCACACCGCCCACTACCCCCGCGCCCCGAGGGGCTGTAGCTTCCCAAGGGTCCGCACCGCCGCGGAGAGAACAAACAAGCGGCAGCCAGAGCAGGTCCGCGAGACCCGGAAGTGCAGTGCCCGCCACCGGAAGTGCTGCCTCAGCGTTCTGCCCACCCCCGGTCGCGTCCGGTCTGGGCCACACGAGCCGCCCACTGCCCCCTTCTGCACTCACCTGTGCTCGCCGCGCGGGCTTCTCCGCGGTCGGAGACTGGGGGCCTGGTACCGGGAACCCGCGGGAGAGGACGGTGGGAGAGAAGCGGCCAGCAGACGGTAGTCCTGCAGCCCTCAGGTCCCGAGGTCCAGCGCCACGGCCGCCGCGTCCTGCCCCAGATCGTGGAGGCGGCGGGGGAGGAGCCCGCGGCCCCTCGCCCTTCGGGTCCCGCCTCTAAGCGCCGGGTGTTAACACCTGGGGCGGGCGCCCCGCGCTCCGTATACCAAAGGGGAATAACTGCTCTCCGACTGGCCCCTGGGGCCGTACCGGACATTGTAGCCCGGATGCTTCCCCGCTTGGAAGCCCGTCCCCCCCACCGCGCCCGGGCTCAGGGCCACCCACGGTCAGCCCCTGGGGAGGCTTGGCGCCGGCTTTCCCCATCCCAGCGCGATCCTTCCCATCGCCGCCGCCCCACAAACCCATCACCTCCCCTAGTGTTACCCTCTCAGGGCACGACCTCTGCGTGGCCGGGACAAACGCTGGTGTCTTCAACTAATTAGTAATGGCCACAGCCATGTTTTCCTAATTTCCTTTGAACTCAGGTGCCCTTTTAATAAGCACAACCAGTTCGTCCCCCATACTATTCTAAGTTGTCGTCAGATGAAAACCACCATCTCAGATGCTTAGCATTTGAGAGTTAAGCTTCGCTTTCTGTGGTTTGTGTAATGAAAATAAAATTCTGCCAAGTAAACTTTTAACGACTTGCACACTCATGCTCTTCTGTATATCCCTCACTTGGAGCTTTAAATTCAGGCCTGCAGAGGACTCAGTCTTGATTACCAAATTCCTCACCAATGTACTGAGTGGAATTGAAAATGGGTACACTCCTCTATCAAAAACCAAGAGCTTCTTCCATAAAAAAAAATCATAAGGCTAATTTTACAGTCTATAAAAACCTTATTGATGGGAATTCTATGCAATCTTTAAGACTATAAGATGGTTTCTGAGCTTTGAGCTGTTGCATTCAAGAATAAATAAGCCTAGTCATAGTCGTTTTATTAAAACTAAGTTATGTTTTGGAAGACACAGACTTTAACCTGTAAGATTTGAAACTAGTAAATCACTCCCTTCTAGGAAACACTTTTCAATGCTATTATTGTATTATGGTTCGCAAACAATACAATGCTAAAATTTGCCTTAAGTAGAATGTAACATACACCTGCTGTGCATGATGATAATACTTTAAAAAATAAAACACTGCAGTTGAACAATAAAGTAATTTATGAAACAAAAAACAAAAACAAACAGGATTTCATTATAAAAGAAACTTTACTGTTTGTCCAATACTTGAAAGAAGCTTAAAGCACCTTCAGATTTAAGCTTTTCCAGAAGGAGCCCACTGAACTGTTCACCACTGCATCCCCAGCACACAGCACGGAAGTCTTCCACACAAATGCGGGGTGTGGGCTCAGTACGGGGCCCTACCAACTCCGCTCCAAGAGGAAGATGGTAGCTGATAAGCTGGTACTAACTTGTTCTTGAAGTTCAGGAAGGAGGACAAAATAGCTGGACTCTTCCTGTGTCCCTGTATAACCCCAGTTCCTCTGCCTGCTCTCCAGTACCTTTGATTCTGTTCTTTGATCAGTAAAATTACCTGAAAGAACCTCAGGTAACGGGTAGCCATTGATCTTCGGTGAAGTTAAAGCTAAGTAGCAAAGAGGGAGTTCCTTTTACAGGCACTGTTGTGGGGATTATGTAAAAAAGAAGAAATGACCCCCTCACCTTTAGTAGGAGTGTAGTCTTACAAGAACTTTAGACGGGGGGGGGGGGGGGGGGGGGGGGGGGGGGGAAACTAGGAATCTCAAACTGGTTGTCTGTCATACACTGAATGTGCTCCCCCAAAATTCATGTTTAAGCCCCAGTCCCCAAGGTGATGGTATTCAGAAGTGGGGCCGTGGGGAAATAATTAGGTCATGAGGTTGGAGCCTGTGTGCATGGGGTTAACGTAACGCCCTTATAAGAAAAGTCAGGGACCAGAGCTCGCTCTCTCCAATACCATGTGAGGGTATAATAAGCCAGCCGTCTGCAGCCCAGAGGAGGATCCTCCTCAGAACCCAACCATAATGTCACTATGATCTGAGATTTCCAGCATCTAGAATTGTGAGAGGTAGATGTTAATTGGAGCTGCCCAGTTGGTAATTTGTTACAGCAGCCCAAAATAAGGCACGGTAATTCATCACAACTAGTACAGAATTTACAGTCATGTGGCAGCAGCGGCCTACAGGCTTTTTGCAATTCGCCGCCCCCTACTGCTGTAGCATGCCCCTACCACTCCACCAGGCATCATCTTATATGCCAGCTATAGCCAAACTACTTAAAATCTGTCCATAAGCCACCCATTTTCTAGTCTCTGTGTCCTTTACAGGCAGCTCTCTGTGCCCGAATACCCTCCTCTTGGCCACCCATCAAACCCATCCAGTCTAGTCTGTTTCCCTGGAAAAGCTACTCTACACATTCTCCTCCCCAGAAGAAGCACTCATCCGTGCCCAATCAAAACTTTTGTGGATATAAAACTCCTCTCTGCTGGCTTTCAGCACATCTCTGTCATGCATACTGTATTACTACTGCTTAGACAGCAACCGTTGTGTCCACGAGATGACGAACATCTCAAAGGGGGGATGTATTTATCTTCATATCCTCAGTGACTGGCACAGCACATACTTCCATTAAATATTTGAAAACATTTCCGTGAAAGTAATACGTACACTCAAGAGAAAAGCATCAAGAAGTTTGCAATCCTTGCCCGGACTGCTGTGGCTCAGTCAGTTGGGTGTCATACTGCAAGGAGAAAGGTTGCTGGTTTGATTCCTGGTCAGGGCTTGTGCCTGGGCTGTGGATTCATTCCCCAATCGGGGTGTGTACTATGTTTCTTACGTTAATGTTTCTCTCCCTCCCTTCCTTCCCCTCTTTAAAATAAGATATTTTTAAAATTTGTAGTCCTTCATATAATAGTAATATAAGTGTATGTCAAGGGTTTGGGGGAAGCAGTTAAATGACAAAGTTAGTTTTAGCTCTATGACAATTACCAAAATGCTCTATGGTTAATTATTCTTATAGTTCCTTGTTGTGTAATTATTTGCAGATCCTTTTATCACTTATCAACTTAGTCAATAGACCCTTAAAAGGAATTGAACTGTTTAGCTTCCAAGATCAGTGAGATTGGGCGCGTTCAGTGTGGTTTGGACGTAAACAGAAATTGAACTGTTTAGAAGGCAATCAAGACTTTTGCCTTCATTCCTTGGAAATACATATTCTTTTCACTCTAGAAATTATATCTGGATTTTACTTTAAAGCTCAGGAAATGGTGATAGTCAGATATTACAACTTATACTACATTACATCTTCTAATTCACAACCTGAATTTCTTCATTTGTAAACTGAGGGCTAATCTGTAAATGTAATTAATAACACCAGGTCATCTCCAACTCCTACCTCAAAACAGCAAAATGTACCTTTTTATTCCAGATGGGATTAAGAAGTATTTTACTGCTAAATAACTGAAGAAATTATTTTAAAATTAAGAACACATTAAGAGAACGAGTCAGAGAGCAAGGAGAGATCCAAGTCTGCCTGTACAGAGAGCAGCGGGGACAGGAAGGAGCCCGCCAGGCTTGACTGAAGCTGCAAATTCTCCTGTGAACTGGACAGAGAGCAAACAGTGGCAGCTACAGCAAAAACCATGGCTGAGTTTTATGTTCAGTTCCTGCTTCATTCTTTACATGAATTATCTTATCTTCCCCACAATCCACTGAAGTAAAGAAGAAAGGTCACAGGCAAGGAAACGGAGGCTTAGAGAGATGAAGAAACTTGTCTCTGGCTGCACCATCAGTTTTAGAAACCCTCTGAACCACTCCCTGGGAGCCAGGTGTTACTGTCTGTGACAGCGTGTTTGAAGGGGACTCTTCATAGCACCTTTCATAAGCACATCACAGCTTCTCACTAGCGGTTCATCTTCCACTGCTCCTCTTGCTGGAGGGACCGAATCCGCAGACTGGAGCCCTTACCCACGGAGGGTTTTTCTGTGGCGTTTACCACTGTCTCTAAGCCACAAGCTGTGTAATTGTTGTGGGTCTGCCATATTCAGATTAGGCTAGGAATACAGTCTAAGGAAAAGAGGAAAAGGAATACTATGTCTAAAATAAACCTTTAAAAAAATTTTCCCTAGAACGCAAGAAAATTACCTAGCAAATTTCTGAAAAATAACTATGACTAAATTGGACCTTCCACGGCAAAACGCTTTCTTTGAAAAAGGCATGAGGATAAGTTTATTAAATATTTCCATAAGACTAAGTGAATAGTGTAACAAATTATTAATCACTTAAATATAAGAAAATAGTTGACCCAATATGCCTGTACTGAGTAAATCAGAAACAGTATATAGAAAGATATACAGGAAAGAAAAGTTAGCAAAAATATTTATATAATGCTACTTAGCAATTCAATGTTGAATCAATTTATTTAAAATATATAACTACCACATTAAAATACAGAATTCTTATTAGAAACTTTCTGTTTTGTTGGAGAAATTAAGTTTTTGATAAGTTGATAAGTGAAGAAACAATTATTTTCAGAAAGACTTATGTCTTGCCCAGTTGATACTAACCTCGTTCAATGATTATCAGCAGTTTTTTTTGTGACACTTCACAGTAGGAATAGTTCAGAGCTTGCTTGTTCGAAGTGCAACCTTGGATCCACACTAAAGGAAAGCAAGAGACTCAAAGCAAAGAGTAGTTTTACCCCTCCCTTCTGCATTCTTTCTTCATCTCAAGAGAGAATGTTCAAGGATATCCTTGACCATATATACGTCAGCTTCACAAGTTAAGGTCAGTTTCCTGGTTTGTGACAGATTAAAAATAAATTGAATGTTCATCAGTTGGACAAAATGTTTTTTACAATATGCGAACTATTAAATGCATGAAGTTTGTAAAAGAACTACCCATTCAGCCAAAGGGCTCTTTGACTTTTTCATCTAAGGCAAAACAACTTCTCCAATGCTCCTTTAAAAAGGCAATTCTCATAGTAATGACATCTACTCTCCCAGTAATGGAAACCTCCTATTTCTCAAACAGAAGGGCATCAAGAGGAACTTTTCCTCTGGATGGAACGACTGGCCAGTCACTCATGGCACACGAAGCACTGAAGGGGTGTCTATATTTGATTAATGAAAGATTCTTAACAAACTATTTAAATAATTTAGATATCACATACTGAAAGGCAATAAGATTTTACAGAGTGACAAAAGCTTACACGGTTTTCATTGAGTATTTAATTGTGAGACTACAACTTTAGACGCAAAGGCACTTCCCATCATTTTCTTGTACTAAATGTTTGCAATTATGCAGCTATGCCCATGATTAGGTATCATCATTTTCCCACGTTTTTAAGATGTGGAATCTATAAATATCTTTCATTAAAATGATATACTGTAGCTTAGGTGATGGCTTCAAAATCATCCATCATCCAAATGAAAATGCAAATTTCAGTTGATCCACATAATTTAAAATACTTTGGTACCACGAATTATTCTTCCTATAACCACGCATCCCCACTCCTGTTTACTAACTGGTCTTACACTCTTTACTACCAAACACTTTAAAAGTTTTCACTTGCAGACTTCACTTCCTGACTTCCCTCTCTTTATTAGTCCACTGCAGAAACCACTAAAACCCCACAGAAACTGCTCTACCCAAGGAGGACAAAGGTCTCCTAATTGCCCCAAAAGAGTGGCTTTTGATCTCTGTAGGACAGTTTCTCAACCTCAGTGCTACTGACTTTTGGACTAGAGAATTTTTTGTTGGAGGGAGAATTCTCCATCACAGATGTTCAGCAGCATCCCTGGCCTCCACCCACTAGTTGCTGGTAAATTTATAAATTAACATGTAACTTAGTAGAATCCTAGCCCTTAGTTAACAGGAAATAGCAAAGTCAAACACAGGTACATTTTCCTAGACAATTACTATAAATAATGCTTGGGTAGGCTTGTTAAGCAATGCCCCAACATTAAAAGAATATGCTGTAAATTCTTAATTCCTATGTTTTGAATAATTTTTCTGAAAAACATAGGCCATGTCTCATTCATTTTTCTAACTGCAATACTTGATATTCAGTAATCTGTATCTTAAATGAATGAGTAAATTAATGGATAAATTAAAATATCTAGATATCTGAAATCTTCAATTTTCAGCAAGAAGGTTTGGCAAATTTGCACATATGCCTATGTGATTGCTTTTTAATTTTTTTTAAAATTATATTTGACTAATGCAGGAAAAGTAGCTTATAGGGGAGAAAGTACCATGGGTCATGGAATATGTAATTAATTGTAGGGAGGCTGAGAAGGAAAAGTGAAGTTTCCAAAATTCAGTGGAAACCTTTGACTCCACCTTGGAGACTTAAATTTTACCAAAAGCTAGCCCTGTTTATCAAACTACTTTTCTCATCAGAATCTCACTATCCATTGTTTGGAATTTTTTCCAAATACGTATGTACTTTAAAGTGTTTTAGTGTCACCAGTTTCTGGTTTGCAAGGCCCACTAAATCTTTTAGGTAGCATTTGTAATTAAGATGGCAAACTGAACTGAGATCTTTACATGTATATAAATCTGCAAGGTTTATTGCTATTTATGTAGATTCTTGGACCACCAAACCTGTGAGGTTCTGAGTTCTGAGATGGGGTCCAGAAATTTGCATCTCAAAATGTTATCCTGAATAGATGTTGCATGGACCACCCTTTGAGAAACAACGTGTGTAGCAATGATGATCTACTGCTGAACTTCTAAAGCAAAATGAGATCAGGAAGCTTTATTTTAGAAGAACTACTGCTGAATCTGTTCTTTATTCATTTTTGGTCTATTATGCAAACAGAGGTTCCATGACCTTGTTGAAAAAAAGCCAAATGAAATTCCGTTTGTGAAAATTGGGCATTTCATTAGGGATTCTCCTTCCAATTTCTCCGCCAAAGAGAGAGAGCCATCGGAACGTGGTCCCCTTTCTCCCAACATGAGAGGAAACTGCCCTGCGTGTTCAACCTCTCCCAACAGAGGCGCTCCCTGCTCTGGGTCCTGTTTGGCAGCTCTCAGAGCCCACAGGTTCTAGAAAGCCTCCATGGCCTGAAATGAGGCGATCATCATGTGAGCAGCGCCTGCTCTTCAGTAGTTGCCTAACAGGTTTATTGTCACCATCTAGATTAATCCATTGTGTCACAATTGTCTCTGCTTGCCAAATCACTTTTCTTCCACAAGTTAATTCTGAGATGGTGACTACCCAGTGGACACAACTGAATATTTGATGAAACAGGTATGAGAATGCTTTCTGCCTCCTTTGTCAGACATGTTAGACTTTGCATTCAGGGGGCACTTTGGAGTATTCAAAAATAATTCATGTGTTTGTGTTCAATTGTCACGCCAACCTCCGAGACGTATTTTCATTTCCATTTTGCAGATGAGGAAACAGCCTCTTAGGAAGTGTGATGTATCCAGGTCGCTCAGTAAATAGAAACTCAGTGCACTTCATTTGCATGTGAGAGCTTCTTCTTGCTTTTCTAGATCAACTAGTTGCTAGTGCACATTTCTGCTGCCTGTTGCCTAAGTAGGGATAGCAAGCTTCAGCTCAGGCAGGGAGTACAGAGAAAGGCAAGATGTGTGTGTTACAGGTCACCGAGGCCACACTGACTTCTGGCAACCTGTGAGTGAGTGATGCTCACAATGTCCTGTCCTCAACAGCCCTGCTCAGCTCCGGTAGAGCCCTGTCTATGCCTTCCTTTATGGGGCCAGTCCATCTCATATTTGGTCTTCCTGGTTTTTTTGCTGCCTCCTATTTTTCCCCCAGCACTATTGTCTTTTCCAAAGAAGCATGCTTTCTCATGATGTGCCCAAAATAGGGCGTCTTCACCTTTATCATTTTTACCTCCAGTGATGTTTCAGCCTTAATTTGCTCTATGACCCACTTGTTCATCTTTCTGGTGGTCCAGGGTATCTGTAGAGGTCTCCTCCAACATCATAACTCAAATGAATCAATTTTTTCTCATATTAGCCTTCTTTACTGTTTAACTTTCATACCTGTACAAAGTAAATTGGGAATATGAGGGTGTGAATGATCTTAACCTTGGTCTCTAATGACACATCTTTGCTCTTGATGATCTTTCCTAATTCTTGCATTGCTGTCCTTCTGAGTTTCAAGGTAAAATAGTGCTAAAGAGTTTTTAATGCACAATTGAAAGCTCATTTTAAGTTTTTTTTGGTGTATTATTTATTTTTTTTAGTAGGAGAAAAACTTAGAAAATATTAAAGAATAAAATGCTATACTTTTAAAAAATCTTCACCTGAGGATGTATTTATTGATTTTTGAGAGAGAGAAAGGGAGGGAGGGAAAAGGAAAAACATAAATGTGAAAGAGAAACATCTATTGGTTGCCTCCGGTATACTCCCTGTCTAGGATTGAACCTGCAATTTAGGTATGTGCCCTGACCAGGGATAGAACCCAGAACCTTTTGACGTAGGGGATGACACTCCAAACAAATGAGCCACCTGGTCAATGCTCTACCCTTTCTTAATAAATGGCTAACAAAAGACTAGTTGCCTGTAGTGATGCCAAGTTTTTTTTTTTTTATGAAACATCTTCAAAAATGATAAAACATGTTCATTGTCTTTACCTAGCATTGATTTCAAGTTACCTTCAGATTATTGTGACTCCACTGCTTTTCTGTAAAACACAGTTTATTCATACCTTTGCTACAAGGTGCAGAGGTATGTTTGTAAGTTCATAGACTTAGAGTTAGACAGGCATCACGGAAGTCACTTAGATTTTCACATACCTTCAAATAATATCTAAATGAGTACGTCTAGGGTTCTACAAATAAAGTTAGAGGCCTTATGCTGGGTGGGTGGGTGCGGGGGTGCTTATGACCTTTATTCGCACATCATGGGGGGAAATCTGTCACAGTCATACCCAGATAGAGAAATCATTTATACTTTCAAGTGTAAGTTTGGAATAATCGACAAGGAAAATTTAAGTCTGCAGGTTTCAAAACACTCGAGGAATTGGAAATTTACTTTTTGAAGTACTGCTTCAATTTCTAACAACTGTTCTCAGAAAAAGAGAAGAGCCTCTTGAAGTGTGTCTCAGGAATATAAGAATGATAAAGCTTGGTAGCCTTTGGGCTGTGCCATAACCAGCAAAGACAAAGAAGGCCCACATCCATTACAGACGTTGCTGAGGGACCATTCTCAAGATTCCAACTGAAAGGGAAAATGCCTTCAAACAACATTTGTTTTTCCTGAACACTGTGGTTTTAGGCACTTGTTAGACAGACCTGAGTCGTCAGTGCAATCACTGAAGGAAATCACACAAGGGAATAACTCAGTAAGAGTTGTGGTAGGAGGTGGAAAAGGGTAAAGAATGAAAACCTAGGTGGAGGGGGTCACGAAACATAGTACACAGGCTACGTACCATCTACATGCATGCTCACAATATCTGAACATCCAGGATAATAAGTAAGACTTTGATCTGATCTGTCCTGTGACTCCATGTCAGAATAATTCAGGCCCAGAGTTCCTGTCTCATGAGAGTAGCTCTAGCTGGTGACTGACTTCAGGGAACGGGAGGCTGACCAGCAGCCTGAGCCAGCTAGCACTCTTGCTGCTATGTTTTTGCACTTTAAGGAGTAATGCCTGTACAAAAAAAAGGAGAATGTGTTCCAGCAACATATTATGTTGCCAGAAACATCATTAATAGGGGCCTGAGTAATACAAGGGGCCGCTCAATGCTGGCTCCAAAAATTTGTCAAATTGGCCAGGAACATGCCTGAGATTCTTGTGGCAAAGAACAGGGTCCTTGTAGTGCATGGAGCAGAGGACTGTGCAGGCACTTTCGCAGGAAGGATATCCTTGGGGAGAAGGCAGAGATGGACCGAGGCTGTAGACTTGAAGAATTGCCTGCTGCCCAGATGGTGGGGCTGACTCAGGTCTCAGGAGTCATTGATGGGTTCCTCTCAGCCTCGAAAGACTTCTGGGAATAAGCCCAGCACTTGTCTAGACCAGCTCCATCTTCCGTGAGAGAGATTTGATATGAACTTCTGGATCCTGACAGGTCACAAGGGCCATGTCAGGTCTACTTGTAGGCCTGCTGAGTCACTGCCTGATTTTTCTCCTCTTCTATCCATTTCTTCCTCTCAAGCTCCAGGAAGCAACTGCTGATGTCTGAACTGACGTTACACAAGAATTTTCAATCTATACTTATAAATAAATGGGTTAAACTGTAAATGTCCAAGAGAAATAATAGGTTAATGATATATTCACACTTGAGTGAAACCACTCAGTTAAACTCAGTTAATAAGTGCACATAGTGGATGAATGCCTAAGCTTTTTGTTTGTCTTATTGATCTATAAAATCTTGGTTTCAAAGCTGAGTTGCACTCGGAACACATTTTTATTCACTTCCCACTGAGAAGTGTGTGGTAGGTCTGCTGATAGGATGAGACAGTGTGAATTTCCTTGTATGGAGATAGGGTAAACCCTGAGTGAAGATAGGGTTCCTCCCCCAGTTTTATAAGAAACAGCAAGTGATTCTGAGCTTCAGACTCCTTGAACCTGGGGGTCCCTCAATCCATGTGGGCTACAATAACAGTAAACTTTGAATGTTCCTTCTTGTGCATTAGCAAAACAAAGAAATGGAGCAGAAGGTGGAGTGGTCCCAGGGCATATGGGAGGATCAACATGCTGACCACCGAACTGAAGTGTCAGTCACTGTTTGAGTAGCAATTTAGTTTCAGCAAAACAGCATCGATCTTCATTAAATTAATATTGTTACCTTGAGTGATATGGGTATTATTTGTATTTATGTTTTGTCCTGTATTGTTATAAAGGGACATCAAACATAAGGATTTTAGATACCTATTTTATGTTTGTT
The DNA here is from genome assembly GCA_039655065.1 of Glossophaga mutica. Classification (NCBI taxonomy): domain Eukaryota; kingdom Metazoa; phylum Chordata; class Mammalia; order Chiroptera; family Phyllostomidae; genus Glossophaga; species Glossophaga mutica. Next base: position 147,230,953 of record CM077308.1, read on the forward strand.
CCTATTTAAGAAGCACTAGAATAGAAATAAGTCAACAGCGGGGTTCTGCTTAGTTTTCTTTAAAGTAGGTTCATGTGTTACTAAAGTATGAGAAACTGAGGAAAGCATTACATATTAGGAATATGGATCCATTCTATTATTCAATACTAAGAAAAAGACTTATATTATCAAAGCTAAATTAGATTTACTGTAAAGCATGCTGACAATGGCCTTAACTTTTAAGGGGGTGGATAAAAATATCTTATAAAGGTCCACTATAATAACTTCCTTCAATGAAACAAAATATTGCTAGTATAGCAGATAAGCCTTTCAGTCACAAGATTCAAATATGCGGAAATGTTACATTCTTCATCTGTGACTGAATTTACTGATTGAACCCTTAGTCCTGATTAGCAAGCCATGGAATGGAAATGCGCTACTTCCAGATTTTAAATATGGGACCCTTCCCCACACAGCTGTTGCGGCTGCTGCCTCCTGTCACCTTCTCTCTTTTGCCCTGAGGGTGAACTAGACTCTTGATGAGGCTCCTGCATCATCCTGGCACCGCCCCCCGCACCCCCCCTCCCTGCCCCAACCCCGACCCCGCCCCCAGTGTGGCCCTGCTCTGTTCCCATTCTCTTCCCTGGACCACCAACCCCCTGCCTCCACCCCTGCCTTTGGCTCCAGCTGCTGGTGGCTGCAGTCATTTCATGACCTTTGGTTTCAAGGTTGAGGATTTTGTTTCTTTTGTGGCCCAACCATCAGTTCTCTCTGGTCCCTGGCTCTCTCTGGCCATTTCTGCTTCCCCTCCCTCCCCTCTCCTTCTCTTGCCTGCTTTCCTACCTGGGGGAAGTAGCAGAACTTTCCGAGACAAAGTGGCCTTTTCCTAAAAATAATGGTGACACAATTAAGCACAGCTTTCTAAAAAGAGACTTCCTGGCCATGATCTATTGCAAAATCCTTAATTTCCTTTTACATAGTTGCATAAAAACTGGGATTACAATAGAGAAAAGAAAATAAGAAATCAGCCTTGCTCCCTGCAATGCCTGGGAAACCAAGGCGAATCTGACCCTCTCTTCACAGATAAGGGAACAAAGTCTGAGATAAGATAATGTTGCCTTGGGGGAAAAAAAGTTTGCTTTCAGTGATTTTCCCTCCAGGGAGCCTGGCCCTCTGCCTATAAAGCAATAAGCCAATCAAATGAAGAACTGAAGAATACTAAGCGCCACCAGGCCCTGAGGGGCGTGGGAACTGTGCACAGAAACTCAAGTTTCAAAAAAAAAAAAAAAAAGTCCAAGGGAACAACAAAGGGGAGGTTTAAAAAAAGGAAAAGAAAAAGCAAGGAAAGTTTCTTGTTTTTACAACACAGGACAAGAAAAAGCTCACTGATATTTCACCTACACATCCTTTTGAAAGTTTGGATTTAAGTCAAGAAGTTTCACATGGATGTAAATGTCGGAATTTTTCTGGAGAAGGTGGTGGCGGTGGTGGGATTGTTTTCAGCTGTCTGGGTGGAAGAAAGCTGGGAGGGAGACCTGGGCTGCTGTCTGGAGCTCTGAATTTGACTTACTTCATGGCCTCTAGCAAGTCACCTTACAGGATCTCTGTCATAGATGAGTCAAGGACCTTGCCTTGAAGTTGAATCGGGGAATGAGGCAGATAGACACGGTGTCTGCCTGTCTGGAGCTTCTCAGAAGGATCATGCTGCAGAGAGAGCAGGTGCCTTCCTTGTGCACTGGCGAGCCTGATGGTGGCCTCTCCTTTGCCAGTGAGGAACCTAGAGAGAGGAAACTAGTTTCACAAGATCACATAGCCAGTGAGCGCATAGTGGGCCCATAACTCAGGTCTTATGATTCCCGTGAAGCTTTTATGGTTACCGTAGACGTTTGTGAGTTTATTTGAGCCCAAACTGATGACAATTGCTGGGGAGCAAGATCTCAGATAGCCCAGAAAATAACAATTTGCAGTTTATTTTATGCGTTTGAGATTCAGGAGGGAATGTAAGGAAGATTACAGGGAGGCAGGGGAACTCGAGTTAAGATTGCATGCTCTCTTGAGGATGGTCAAGCTTTAGGAGGAGGGGCTGGAAAGGGTGGTCACATGTTAGAGGAAGGGGTCTGAAAGGGGGCGTTTCAAAGGTGTGTTAACCTAAATACACAGAAACAATGACCAGGGGTTACCTAAGGCCAAGATCAGCCTTTTACTGAAGAAGTTACGAGTCTAAGGAGTGACCGCCCACCATGACCTGCCCATTTAGGAATTTATGATCAGATCACCCTGTGAGGTTACTTCCCATAGAACCCCCTTTTCACCCACAACATGCTGCTCTTTACCAAACAGACGAGACGTGGGAGGGCAGGAGGAAGAAAACGTTGAGTCAACAGGGCAGGCTGCAGGGCAGGAGCTGAGGTCTGCGGGGGGTGGGTGCTGAACGTGTATGCACAGGGCTCACGGCAGAGCAGTATCAAGCTCGTAAGTTTGCTTGGTTATTTTGGTTTTTTTTTGCCTGGGGGGCTCTGAGGAACTTTTTGAGGGTTCAACCCTCCATCAGGAGCACGTAACTAGTGTTCTCTGAACGGGGTGCCTCAGTCCCCAGGCTCTGAGTGACAGTGAAAGGGTACCAGCAGGACAATATCCCATTCCTGACAGGCTGGAAGTGGAAACGAGAGGAAGCCCAAGGAGGAGAGGGAGAGAGCCAGCGGGAGAGTAAATGACAGGAAAGGGGGCCACTGTCCTCAAATGACAGCGAGGGTGGTGTGAGCCCTGGGCTGGGGGGTGAGATCCCAGCTGATGGGCCAGAGCCCTGATGGAGTTTGGAAGAGACGGTCTGAATGGAGTCAAACTAGAGCATTGTCCGGAGAGTTCCCGGGGACCTGGCTGCTTCGAAAGGAGCCTTTGGGCAGTGATTCCCCTCCTGAGATAGAGCTCTTTGAGTCCTAAAAGGTCTGGAATTCATAATAAATAACAACAAATAATATTAAGTACTTCCATGCGTATGAAGTGTGATAAGCATTTTTATGCTCTGTCTCATTTGATAATCCCAACAAACTTTAAGCTGAATATTATTATCCTCATTTTACAAGTGGGGACATTGAGGTTTAGCGATGTTAAGATAACGTCCCAAGATCACTCAGCTTATAAGCAAGCAGAGATTCCAATCCGATCCTTATTCTAAACTTATATTTTTAGTTGTTACACTTTCCTGCCTTCCACTGGGTGGGCTATGGCCTCCTGGGGAGGAAGCAGGGCCTTATTCTCTCTCGAGAGGCCAGTGGCCAATTACTCAATAACAGGGTCTAAATTCAGGACTCTCACGGGGTCCGTGCTGGGACCGAGATGAGGCGAGGTGAGTGTGGACTCTGCACACTTGGAGTCTGCCCCTGGGGTCTGGTCTAGGTTCCACCTTTGATTTTTCAGAGTGAACTTGTCCATGCCAAGCTCAATGTCAGGAATCAGAAACTCTGACCATTTGAGGGGGCGGGGCACAAAGCGGCAGGCACTGAGCACCCTCAAGGCGGCGTTAGACTGGGCACCTGCCTCAGGGCTGCATTTCTCGGCAGCTCTTGCTCCTTACCCTCTCAACAGCCATGGTCTTGTGAACATCAGAGGGCAGGATAGGGTCATGTGGTCTAGTTAGACCGCAGAGTTTGTTCAGGCAGAAAAGGAGACCAGGTGATGGAGGGCGGGTGTGTGCAGCTTCTGGGTCCAGATGGGCAGGTAGGATCCAGAGTCAGGGCATCTCTGTGGGCAGGGACCCAGCAGCAGGAGGGCCTGGAGCACAAAGAAGGAGACTATGGGTCCCTGAGCTCATTCCCTCCTGTCAGGAGAAGCGCAGATAAGTCTCAGGCAAGTTAGTCAGGCTAGAGCACCTTGGACTTGAAATAGAAATACAAGACAAGCTAGTGTTTTCTAGGTGCTGTGTTTGGCAGCTAGCCCAACTGTGCAAGTTCTCGGTGCTGCCACCAAACCAGACAGACCACTTATACTGGGACAGAATCTGCTCCCTTTGCTCATCTTGCTGGCTTACTCCGCTCAGGTTGGGTGGAAAACTGACCACGAGAGGGCAGTAGGGAGCCACTGATGCGTCCTGGAGGATTACTGCAGAGGACTGGGTGCTGTGGAGTGGCCCCACATACCTAGGTAGAAAATTACCTGGGCAAAATGACGCCCATGCCACAGCCCCACCCTGGACATTCTGATTCTGCAGCCTGGGGGTGGGGGTGCCTGGCAGTCTGTAGTTTTCATACACAGCCCACACAGCTGCCTTTGGGGAACTGTTCCCTGAAAGTATTCAGAATCTTGGACTCAGCTCCCTCAATCCAGGGCGACAAACACAATTGTTAGGAAAATGATATCTGTTAAAATGTTTTATTGAGAAAATAGATCACATAACAATGAGTAGTTCAAGTGTGTTCATTGCAAAGAAGATAATAAAGATGGGCAAACCCCTCTGAGGTAAAGAGCAGGACATCACCAGCACTTTGGAAGCCCCCGAGTGCCCCTTCCTCTTCAGACGCAACCGCAGTCCTGAGGTTTGTGAGAACTGCCCCCTTCCTTCTCTGTAAAGCTCAACACCTCTGTTTTTATCCCTAAAGAATGTATTATTTGACCTGAGCTGATTTTGAATTTTTAGTATATATATATTTTTTAGTTAACAGTATGTTTGTGACCCAAATCCATGTGCACTCACAGGCCTGTAGTTCATTGCCTCGTGTGGACACTACCTTGGCCATGCTTCCACGGGTCTGTCTCCTCTCCTGCACGCATTTGGGGAGCTTCCAGGTTTGTCTGTCTGTTTGTTCCTCTCAGGAGCAATGCTTCTGTGGACATTCTTGCACAGGAAGAATTTTGCAAGAGTTTTTCTAGGGCACGTATATCTAGGAGTAGATTGCTGGGTTTTAGTTTAGGCACAACAAACACTAAAAAAAGACCAGTAAATTTGATCACATCAAAACCAGAAACTTTTTTTAAAAAGTGCAAGGGCAGGCCACATACTGGGACAAGATATTTGTAATATGTATACTTGATAAAGGACTAATATCTTTAGTACATAAAGAACCACGGATTAGTTAAGAAAAAGGCAGGCAACTTAGTAGAAAAAATGGGCAATAGTCACATGCACTTCACAAACAAGCAAATCCAGCAGACCACTAAAAATATTAAAAGATGTACAACCTCATGAGTTATCAGGAAAATGCAGATGAAAGCCACAAGGAGATATCAGCACACAGCCCAGTTTGGTCAAAATTTAAGAATTAGCCAATATCATGTGTCGTTCAGGTCATGGGACAAGAGCAGCTTCCACTCACTGCAAAGTTCATGGCACGATCACGTTGAGAAACGCTGACATTCCCTGACCAATCTCCTCACGGCCCTGGTGTCAGAGGACAGGTTCAAGGATGCAATGGATTCCGAGAAGCCGAGTGTCCACCACTGACAATGAGGGGTGATGAAGGGGAGGCTGTGGGGGGGTCTCCAGGAGCTCTGGCCTTAGTGCAGCTGTGACCTCTGTGGGTTCACACCAAGCCTCTGATGGGTTTGCAGGGCCTGCAGCCTGGAAGAAGAGCTGGATGTCGGGCAGAGGAGAGTGAGGACGTGGCAGAGCACCTTATCTCATCACAAAGACCCTCAGAGAGGAATGGCTCCTGCTCCACTCACTCCTGCCTCCTAAATCTTGTCCACCTTCTTTTGGCCAACTCTAACCAGGACATAAGGGAAAGGGGATTCTGGGAAATGTAGTTTCCATCTGTATTAGTAGTCTCAGTGGCTTAAAACAACACAAATTTATCAGCTTATTTCTGGAGGTCAGAAGTCTAAAATGGATTTCACTTGGCTAAAATCAAAGTGTGGGCAGCGCTGGACTCCCTCTGAAGACTGGGGAGATAGCACACAGGCTTGGGAGGCTATGATTCAGCCCACCACCATGACACAGACCAGCCACATTTCCCCCCACATGTGAGCCTTTCTCACTGGATGTATTTCAGTTTACTCACTGAGGTTCTCACAGTGTGTATGGCCCTCTCCTTTCAGGGGGGTAGTTTTGCTGGTAATTTATTGATTCTCTGGCTCATAAGATCTTTCTGGACTTCCTTTCTCTCTTGCACCTGCTGCTCTCTCCTGTTTTGCACACCCATCCATACCCTGGGGTTGTGGGGATTCCTCTTCAACCAGCTTCGTTAAAGATGTCCTTCGTGTTTTGTTTTGTTTTGTTTTTATCTTCCCAGTAGCTATGTCTCTGTCTCTCTGTCTCTCTCTCTCTGTCTGTCTCTGTCTGTCTGTCTGTCTCTCTCTCTCTCTCTCTCTCTCTTTTTATGATTTGGAGAGATTAAGCAAAACTATACTGCTACCGAATTCTTACTCTCTGAATGATCTGCACTCTTGCCATGGTTTTGAAACAGTAAATAGAACAGCATTTCTACATATTGAAGTTAGAAAGTAGTTACAATGATAATGATTAATAAAGGTTTTGGAAAGACCTTTTCTGGGAATGGATTTCCTAGACAAGCTCTTCCCTAAGTGCCCCCTATAAATAGGATTCAGTGCTGAATTTCCAAGCTGAGCAGTGCTTTATCCTACTAGAAACAAAACTGGAAACAGGGCAACATGGCCAAGACAACCCTTCACTGTGGTCGGAAATGAAATTGCAAAGGTGTAGGGTCAGGATATCTTGTCAGTTGAAGTATCAGTTACAAACACCTGTTTTAAAGATTCTCAGAGTAATTTGATTTCTTAGTGTCATATAGGTGCTTTCACTTTATCTCAAACGAGACTTTAGACTGTGAGCCACCGTGAAGGAGAATCCCTTGGACCACTTACCTCAAAGCTTCTATTTCAACCACACACACCCCTGCCCCCGCCACCGCTGCACCATTTGAAGTGTTTGGTCTAGGACATGGCTATCTTCCTGGCTATACTTTTCAAATATCTACTCATGTACCCTTTAAGGAGAACCCAAATCTCTAACAGAAAATACGCTTCAAACAAAACCTACTTCGTACACTTGGGCAACCGCAGGCCACCTGTAGGACCTTCAAAACCCAGATTTTCAGAAACGTAATCTAGAGCATAGGAAGAATCACGGTGTCTGGAGTTGAGGAGGACCAGAAAGATGCCTGGTATGACCCCAAAATTTAAAAACTGGGAAACCAAGCCATTTGTGCTGGTTCAGGTATTAAATATGTCTTACAGTGATTATGGAGCCCCAGGTTTCAGTTGAGACCACCCTGCCCTTTGGGGATTTAGGGAACCCTCTCGTGGAACCAGGCTGGGTTCCTGCCTTCACAACTGTTTCTGTGTTTTGCTTCCCCTCAACCTGGAAATTCAGGCCCTTCGAGGCCTCTGCAACTGGTCATGTCAAGCATTTCTAGAAGTTAATCATGTCACAGAGTTGTTGTAGGTGATCAAGTGAAGCCACTTCTGCCATCTCCTGTACCCTCCCTTCTCTCTCTTCTCTCCCCCACTTCCGAGCCCCACCCCATCCCTCCACAAGGAACAGAGGAGCGGACATCCCATCTCCTTGGACTGCATGCCCTTTTCTCCCAAGGCTTTGGCACCGGCACCCACCCCCGACACACACACCCTCCCCCTGCTTCCCAGAGGCAAACCTGCTCTACTGAGTGTTTTCCTAACAAGGATGGAAGTCCTGTGAAAAGGAATTTACCTACCAGGCACTGAAATAATAAAAACATCTTCATTTCCTTACATATATGGCAAACAAAAAGATCTAAAGTCATGCAAAGTTATTTAGTCTCTTTCTCCACAGAGAAAAATCCATGCAGAAAAAACCAGACAGGTGAGGATGAGAGGATGTGTAAAGCCTGCTCCTCATGACTCCTTCTGTGTGACCCCCCCCAGGCTTAGGGGGGTCAGCAAACAAGCCTTACCTGAATTTTATGCCTCTCCCGATGTTACAGAGTAGGTTGCTCTTCTTTCTTCTGCATTCTTCCCAATCCTGGGAAATTCTTCTTCTGCATTAACTAAATTTGTCACATCCTCTTCCTTCTTCCTGATGGGTACACGTCCAAAAAGTGAACTTTTCAGTGCTGGGTTTTGTATTTATTTCTCTCGCTGTTGAACGGGCAACACTGCAATGAACAGTACTCATCTGATATTTCCTGTGTAGAGAAATCGGTTCAGTTCCTATGGCAAAAATAAGATGGATTCTCCTGTTTTTCTTAAAGAGGTTCATGTGTATATATGTTGTTTTACTGACAAGGCCGTAAGCTCCCAGGAGATATTTCTTTTCAGCCTCCACCTAATCCAACATGCTGCCACCTACTCGCTTCAGGAATGTACAACGCTGAGCTTCGCTGGGCTCCTTCCTGCTAAGTCACACAAAAGAGGGCACTGTCTTTATTCAGAGGACTTAAGCAGCAACATGATGTAACAGGAGATGTTGGACTTAAAGTCTGAAGGCCTGACTCCCAAGGGGTATGGGAAGGTTATTGAACTTCTCTGAGTTTCTTTGTAAACTGAGTAAAATTAATTACTTCCCAGCATGGCATTGTAGTTGTTTCTGGTAAACTTCTGGGCAGACTGCAAATCACTTTACAATACTGAGATATTAAGCCAGGGTTTAGCCATCAATACAAGCACTAAATAAGATGTGAAAGGCAGGAAAAGTGAATCCAGGAAATTCTCTTGAGTCTTTGAGTGCATTTCTGTGGATGTGAGCCTCCAATCCCTTCCTCCAGCTCAGTTTCTCACACAAAACTTTCCTTTATCTTCAACAACGGCCTTCAGTTTGTGATGCATTGCCCGTGGCCTGAGTTAACTTAATAAATCCAAGCAAGCAGCTCAAACTCCACCCTTATGAAGGAAGGTCCCACTGAGCCACATATTATTTAGAGCTAATCTGTCTGCCTCTCCGAGGCTGCAGGCTCCAAGCCTACCCTTACGGAGCGTGCCTTTTCCTTCTCTCCAGGCCTTTCCTGAGCAACACTCTCATGTGTGTAGATTGAGATATAACTGAGACAGTCAGGCTGAGTAATTCACGCGCGAACAAATCTTTATCTCCCTGATCTAACCTAATCCTCCAAAAGGGGTCTCCCCAATTTTGTTTTGTTTTGTGGACTCAGGGAGGCTGGATTGCTACATTTGGTAGGGGCCTGATTAGGGTGGGAACACGAGTAATTTGTCAAGGCCACAGAGTGTGGGTAGGGAGAAGGAGGTTGGCGGGGAGCCCTTAGAGGAAGTGGGCCAGTAACTATTTACCGTATTTCAATAGATTAATACCTACAATGGTTTTATGGGAACATTCAAGCTGAACACCAGCCCACGGATAGAGATGTCTGGCTTCATAGATGAGGAACGTGAATAATCGGGCAGAGGTCACTCTTTACCAGAAATGGCCTCTTTGCTGCATTCTCTCCAGCAATTGTCCTCAATTATATGGCTTTCAAATTGCTAGGCCAGAAGAGCCACCTGGTTTCTGTGGCAACCATAAAACAGATCCTATAATGGGACAAGCCTTTATTTCATCAGTTAAAGTTTTGTTACTGCTTCCTTAAATTTGATTTTCTTACACTTTGTTCTGTTTCTTCATCAGTAATTCATATCAACAAAAACCTTCATTAAGCAGCTACCATGTAGAAGGAAGGGGCTTGGTTCTACAGGAGCTCCAGACACCCAGAGAACCTCTGGCTTTAAGGAGGCCACAGGCAGAAGTGGACACAGGTGTTGCCTGAGGGAGTCCAGGACTCCTCAAATTGCTGAGCTGAGAGGGGGGATGTCCTTTCAAGATCACACACAGCAGGAAGCGCTCCCACTGATATGGAGGCAGACAGATGGAACTCGGTAAAGAATGCTCATCCTGGAAGAGACATGTCTGGGGACTGACAGGTAAAATTAGATGATCCCTGAGAACTCAGCATGGAGAACAGAAACAAACGGTGGCAGTCAGCTAAGGCAGTAGTTTTCCACCTTTGCTTGGAAGCAAACCTGATGCCAAAGCTTAACATATAAAAGGGATTAAAGCAGAACTGTGAGGTGGGAGAAATTTCCATGGAAGGGTAATGCTCCAGTTGGAAACCACTGGTAAAAAGAAGGCCCTTGGTGGCTACAGATCTTGGCTGGATACCTCCTGCCCAAAACCTCCTTCCCTATGGGGATCCCCATCCCCCAACCCCCGTAGGGAAGGCCTCAGACTCCTCAGACCCTGAGAGATTAACTCAGGTTAGAGTCAAACTTCAGGAGACTGAATTAAACACCAAAATGTCAATTACATTCCCAATGAGAAAAATATGCTGGACTGCTTAGGTATTTTCCCTGTGGTTAAGCTGCATGGTAAACGAAATCATAATCAGAAACCATTTTATTACTTTAGCATAAGAAATCGTGGTCACGGGTCTGGAAATAGTCCAAGTCTGTACCATCAACATTCTCTTTCCACATAGCCATAGCGATGTGGCAGGACATTATCGGAAGGAATAAGTACAAGGGGGAATGAAAGAAATCGAATCTTTAATTGCACCAGGCTGAAATATCCTGACAGTTCTCTCATTGAATCCAGTGGACTCCAAACCTTGACTGTGTACCCCAATCAGCAAAAACTGTTGGAGCCCACATCCCTGGGATGTGTATATGTTATTCATGAATTGTGGAACCTTTTACTGATATCTTCAATATTAAACATCTAATAAACTTTAATTTAAAATAAAAGTAGAAGTTCTAGTGTTTTCTTCCCTCATTACAATAGAATATTTAAATGAAGTTTAAAAAATATGTTTATTGATTTTAGAGAGAGAGGAAAGGAGAGAGAGAAATGTCAATGTGAGAGAGAAGCATTGATTGGCTGCCTCCCATATGCGCCCCAATCGGGGATCTAACCCATAACCTTTTGGCGTACGAGATGACACTCCAACCAACTGAACCACATCAGCCAGGGCTTAAATAATCTTTTAATGAAAGAGATAGATTCTGTATCCATGGATTTCCTATATGTAATTCTTCTCTCAATAGAAAAATTCAAAACGTTCTGCCCAATACCTAAGTGTTCTGGGCACTTCTCCCTGGTGTGCTGCACGAACATCATCACCTACCTCACCTGTGACTACGGTCATCCAGCACGCGGAAGCTGTGCTTCTGAGCTCCTGACTTTTTTGTGTGTGGCTGCCCTTTGATCCTACCAATCACTGAAGAGCATGTTGCCTTCCTTCCTTATATGAAGTGTTTAATGTACATTAATGATAGTTTAATGTATTGAAGACATCAAACAAATAAGCAAGTTTGACTGTCCAGTTCACATCCACAAAAGCTGGGACTAAACTGGTTTCTTAACACGAAAAAAACACTATGAGCTCATTTCATAGTTCAGACATTCTTGACATGGTAGAACTTTTCCCCTCAACAGCGATCATGCCTCATCAGGAAACAGCTGTTGCCCTGACCGGTGTGGCTCAGCGGGTTGGGTGTCATCCTGCAAACTGAAAGGTTGCTGGTTTGACTTCCGGTCAGGGTGCATACCTGGGTTGTGGGTTCAGTCCCCGGTTGGGGGGTGTGTGAAAGGCAACTGGTCAATGTTTCTCTCACACATCTGTGTTTTTCTCCCCCTTTCCCTCTCTCTAAAATTAAATAAATAAAATATTAAAGAAACAACTATTATGGTGGATTAGCATCCATATTAGTACATACATAATAGAGAGATTGATTTGAATTGAACATAATGGTCTTGATGACATTCAGTTGTTATTATATCATTAAGCACACTGTGGTAGGTTAGGCAGCTTTTTAAAGATTTTTAATAAGATTTCCTTGATGAAAAGGCAGTGAGTTGATCCACATTCATGACATAGACTTCTTAATACCAAAGGGAATATGAGGAAGTTTGCTGTCTCAGCCGCTCACGGAGCTTCCTTGTCGTTGCTCACTTCCTGGGTCTAAGGGGAAAGACTTTTCTCTCACCTCTTTTTTATTTCCTGTATGAACTTTTCTCACCCTACGTGCATTTTCATATGTCGGAAAAGGAAGGAAATAAAAGAATTTGGAACAACTGTATGAATTAAGCCTGGTTTTTAAGCTCAGTGTTCTGATACAAAGTCCTATTTCAAATAATTAAAGCTATTATTCAAAATATTTTTTCCAACTTGCATTCCTGCTACAACAATGTTCACCTTTGAGACAGATGATGCCTCAGGCTGCATACAGAGAAGGGCATGTGGTCCCCAAGTGAAGAGAGAAAGCACATTAACATGTTTTAGGCTTGTCTTTACAGAGCTACATCAGTGGGCTTCCAGAGGCGGCTCTGCAGTGTATTCTACAGACTGCGGTTTGCCTGCCTCGTGTTTTAGCAGCTGGTCGTGAATGCCGCAGCGAGGCTCTCTAAGGAGTCTGTCTGGGCTCTCCGTCATGATTAGTGTTTCCCCCATAATGCTCCAGCTGCAGTAGTTCCTTGCTTTACTCTTTAATCTCTATCCTGCCTAAGGCCATTGGGGACACTCTCACCCACCACAGGAAATCTCCAATTCATAAATGGTCTGTGTTCGGATGTCTGTGAATGCAGCATGTGAAACCCAGAACTCATTTTTCAGGGGAGAGCATGTTCTAAGTGTTTGTCGGGTCTCCGAGTCAACCCACAAAGGCCCATTCAACCCACAGTACAGGTAATGAATTTCCCCTTTGCTCCTTTTATATATCATAGAATTATAGAATGTCAGAGCTGAAACAGAATTGAGAATGCTATGTAACAGAGTTGTTTTCCTCTGTATTCCATTACTAATGCCCCATATTCCATCTACATTAGGTAGTAAGTAGGGTCCTGCGGTCTAGTCTGAAAACCCAGGCACCCTAACAAATCGGTAAATCAAACAAACAGTCATATAGCTGGAATGGTCTTGCCACAGAGAACTTTGCCTTGGCTACTTTTCTTTATATCCTTTGAGGCACATTGCAAGGACCAGGTCTTTGTCAATGACATCCCTACACCTGTGTAGACAGGTGTGGCCAGTACTTACACACCTTAAATCAATATGATCAGACTTCCAGCCAAGATGGAGGTGTAGGTGGACACACTGTGCCTCTTCTCACAACCAAAATTAAGGACAACAAAAATTTAGAAACAAACAAAAAAAAAAAAAACCCAACCAGTACAGGTAGTAAATTGAATTGTACAGAAGTCAGACAACGATTCACCCCAGACCGGTAAGAGGGGCAGAGTCGGCAGCCAGCGCAGAGAGGGATCGCAGCAGGAAAAAGCAGTGGCTAGTGGTCTTGGATGCGCAGGTGATGGTCGGCACATCCCAGGCGTGCAGGCAGCGGTTAGCAGACCCCAGGCACAGGGAGGCGATGAGCAAACCCAGAGAGGCGCATAAGGCGGCTGACCGCGGTCACACTTGCCCGCAGATAAACCAGGCGAAAACGGGCAGTGAGACAGACTGTGCAACCCAGGGCCTCAGCACTGGGAAATAAAGTCTAAAAGCACCAATTGAAAACACTTGTGGGGGTTGAGGTGCTGGGAGAGACTTCCAGCCTCACAGAGACTGCAGTTTGAGAATGGAGCAAGTGCAATTGCTCCCTCTCTGACCCCGCCCCCACATACAGCATCACAACTCTGCAACTGGGTTGCCCCACCCTGGTGAACACCTAAGGCTTCGCCCCTCATACATAACAGGTGCGACCAGACCAAAAGAAAAAGGGAAAAAAATGGCTCAAACAAAAAAACAAATCAAACCACTGAGCCAATACTTTTAAGCAACCAAGAGATAGCCAACCTATCAGATGCATAGTTCAAAGTACTGGGGATCAGGATGCTCACAGAATTGGTTCATTTTGGTCGCAAATTAGATGAACACATGAAGGCTACACTAAGTGAAATGAAGGAAAATGCACAGGGAACCAATAGTGATGGGAAAAAAAGTGGGACTCGACTCAATGGAGTGGACCAGAAGGAAGAAAGAAACAAGCAAACAGAAAAGAATGAAGAAACAAGAATTCAAAAAAATGAGGAGAGGATTAGGAACCTCCAGGACATCTTTAAACATTCCAACATTCGAATTATAGGGGTACCAGAAGGGGAAGAAGAGCAACAAGTGGAAAACTTATTTGAACAAATAACAAAGGAGAACTTCCCCAATCTGGCAAAGGAAATAGACTACTAGGGAGTCCAGGAAGCTCAGAGAGTCCCAAAGAAGTTGGACCCAAGGAGGAACACACCAAAGCACATCATAATTACATAACCTAAGATTCAAATGAAGGAGAGAATTCTAGAAGCAGCAAGGGATAAGGGGACAGTCACCTACAAAGGAGTTCCCAACAGACTGTCAGCTGATTTCTCAAAAGAGACCTTCCAGGCAAGAAGGGGCTGGAAAGAAGTATTCCAAGTCAGGAAAGGCAAGGACCTACATCCAAGATTGCTCTATCCAGCAAAGCTGTCATTTAGAATGGAAGGGTAGATAAAGCGCTTCTCAGATAAGGTCAAGTAAAAGGAGTTCATCATCACCAAGCCATTATTATATGAAATGTTAAAGGGACTTTAAGAAAAAGAAGATAAAAAATATGAACATTAAAAAGACAGCAAACTCATAGTTATTAACAACCACACCTAACACAAAAACAAAAGCAAACTAAGCAAACACTAGAACAGGAACAGAACCACAGAAATGGAGATCACGCGGAGGGTTAGCAACACGGGAGTGGGAGGAGGAGAGAGGGGGAAAGGTACAGAGAATAAGTAGCATAGACGGTGGGTAGAAAATAGACAGGGGGAGGGCAAGAATAGCATGGGAAATGTAGAAGCTAAAGAACTTATGACACATGGACATGAACTAAAGGGTGGAATGTGGGTGGGAGGGGGTGTGCATGGTGGAGGGGAATGAAAGGGAGGAAATGGGACAACTGTAATCAAAAAAATATATTTAAAAAAATAAAAAAACCGACACAATCATGGGAACCATCATCAGGAAAACCAAAGGTTTTCCTCAAAACCAAAGGGCTGAGGAGTGGGAGCACAAGTGGGAAGGAGCACCTCTTGGCCTTTATTGGGCCAGGCATACTTCCGTGGCAGGGGGCCCTTCTCTTTCCTGCCCTCTTCATCTGAGACTCTTACCCCCGGTGCTGCCCCCGTATCCTCATGCCGCACTCCCTCACTCTATCAGCTCTTTGCTCAGGAATCACCACTCAGCGAGGCCCTCAGTGACTGTTCTATCTAAACCAGCACCTCCCGGCCCTCTGGTCTCCTGCCTCTGCTTTGCTTTTTTCCATAGCACTTTTCATGGGATTATTTATCAGTTTCACTGCCTGCCACTCCATCCCCTACACCCATGTAAGCTTTGTAAGGGCAGGATTTTATCTCTTTGTTTTACTTTCTCACACCAGTGCCTAAAACACTGCCTACCCAGCATACAGTAGAAGCTCAGGAAATACATTTTTAAGTGAAAGAATGAGCTTGAGTAAACACTGGCTAGACGCTCTACATGTTACTCCACTTAATACTTAAAATGCTTCTGTGCAGCTGGTTTTTATCCTTTTTACTTTTAACAGATGAGTGCCAAAACACCCTTAGTTGTTTTGCAATTGTTTATCTTAAAATTTTTATTAAATTTATTGGGGTGACATTGGTTAATGAAATTATATAAGTCTCAAGTGTACAATTCTATAATACATCATCTGTATGTTGTATTGTGTGTTCATCACCCAAAGTCAAGTGTCTTTTCATCACCATTTATCGCCTTTACCCTCTTGGACCACTGTCCACCTCCCAAAGCATGCCCAGTTTTAAAACCAACTTTAGGGATACAATTTTGTGATTTACATATGTATTTTACCCATTTATAACTATTGCTATTTTTGAACCTCAGTAAAATCCTCTCACATTCCCTACAGAAGAAATTTGAATTAAAAGAATTTCTTTTTAGATCTAATTAAAAAGGGGAAAGAATGGCACTCTAAAGTGGTTTATCTGCAAAAAAAATACCTTGAGGGCAATTTTTAGCCAACCCGATTCAAGTCAGTAAATCTCAGATAAATACTACATGCTAGAGTGCAGAGAATCAAGGTCCCTGTCCTCAAAGACCCTCCAGAGGCATCACCTCTTCATCGTGGGAGAAATAGGTTACCATTTATTTATTTAGCAAACATAAATTCTGCCCTTGAGAAATTCTATTCCAGGAAGAAAGACACTTTGTAAAAAAACTTTGATGACATAGTGAATAGCAACAGAGAAATCTGTACAAAATGCAGCGAGGACCATGGAAGTGCAGCTTTATCATTCTTTTCAACCTTGGTTGTGGTCCAGGTCACACATCAAACTAAGAGTCTTCCTGAAATTGCGTTCTTAAACAGACGTGTATGACATGGTCAGGCAAACTTGGCACATCCACACAATGAGACACGTGCATCAGAACACACAGGACGCGGCTCACATCAGTAAATGAAAAGCAGATTCTCACCGAAGGCCCCAAAGTGAACACCCTCAGAAGTTGACAGGAATGATAAAAACTTTGGAACCAGGTGTAAATTGGATTTAAACTGGGCTCTCACTTAGCTGTGCAATCCTGGATGCAGTACCTGATCTTTCCGTCTCTCTCTGTCTCTCACGATTGCTGTAAAGAGAGTTGCCAGCACAGACTGGCCTGTAGCATGTGCTCAGTAAGTGTCATGAAACAACGGCCACGTCGTCCTGCTAGTTTTGGGTAGATTTTACATGTCTCCTTTAATCAACAAAATAACTTTATAAATATAATTATTCATATTTTACAGATAAAAAGACCGAAGGTAAGAGAAGTCCCATATCTACTGAGTGGTTTAGCTGGGACTTGCCCTGTTTTTATTCTCGTCCAAAGTTAGTCCTCTTAATCATTACATAAATAATTAAGTTTTAATTTCACCTGACTTTGTAAGTGGCTTGAGGAAGTCGTAATCTAAAATAAAAATGGGAAGACGACTCTGTATCAGTTCAGTCCTAGAATTATAAAATTGTCGTTGCCTCCTTCAGCCCTGATTTGCACTAACACATTGTTGCAACCTTTCATAATTTTATTTCTTGACAGTAGGTGGCACTGGTGATTGTCAAATGAGACAAAGATGCCAATGTACAACTCAGCTCCCACTGCTTCCCTTTGCCATGAAATAAAAAACTGATAAAAAAAATAAAGATTTTTATTCCAATGAAAGATTGGAATTAAAAATATGGACCTGTCATGCAAATGAGCTGCATATACAGGATGGGCAAAAGTAGGTTTACAGTGGAACAATAAATAATACCATAATAAATAAATAATACAAGAATAATACAGGAATAAACTGTGTTTCATGTACTCACAACTGTAAACCTACTTTTGTCAAACCCTGTATATACAAGGTCTGTCTGAAAAAACTCCAGCCATTGTTAATACAATGAGAATGGTTTTCACAGCATCAATGTAACCGGGCAGCCAAGGAGAGTGGACTGGGATGCGCATGTGTGAAGAATGACGACTTCACTGTATTAGTCAGTGGGGGCAGTAGATGCCACTGAGTGAGCATATGTACAGTGTGGCTGTCACATTCAAAATGAGTGACCGAGTAGAGCAATGAATCTGCATCAAATGTTGCCTTAAGCTGGAACACTCCTCTGCGGAAACTATTTGGATGATTCAGAAGGCTGCAGCTGTGGGCAACTGGTGATTGGCAGCTTCATCACCACCACTCACCAGCTCATGAGTCATGTCAGATGCAGTTTTTTAGAAAAACATCAAATCACCCAGGAGACTCAGCCCCCTACAGCCCAGACTTGGTGCCCTGTGACTTCTGGCTTTTCCAAAAACTAAAGTCACCTTTGAAAGGGAAGAGATTTCAGACCGCCAATGAAATTCAGGAAAATACAACAGGGCAGCTGATGGCGATTGAGAGAACTGTGAGAGGTCCCAAGGTGCCTACTTGGAAGGGGACGGAGGTGTCATAGTCTTATGTATAATGTTTCTTGTATCTTCTCCAAAAAATGTCTCTATTTTTCATATTACATGACCAGACATCTTCTAAACAGACCTCGTATACTTATGGAATAGTTTCTGTGGACAAACGTTCAAGTTTAATGCAAAATCTGATGCAGATTACCTTGATGTCTCGCAAACGGTTCTCGTTAGATTAACAATGGCTGGACTTTTTTCGGACAGATCTCCGTATGATCCATCTGTGTTTAATTTGGATTTTTAGGGGAAATCTCCTGGGCTATTTGCAAATTTTTATTAGAACAAAATATGGTAAAATTTAACTATCCAGACAAACACTAAATTTAGAGTTCTTTTATAGGCAGCTTTATTTTCTGCACCATAATTTGAGGAAGAGATGAATATTAAGATAATGATGAGTTTAGTTACGTAAATATAACCTTCCAGAGTTCTGTAGATAATACAAAGAAATATGATGAAAACAAAACAAATGAATTATGTGACCTTTGGTCAAGTTACTTAAATGTCTTAGGTCATAAGTTTCCTCATCTGTAGTACAGAAATATTTCCTGCCTAATTCCCAGGACAGTTGCATGGGTCAAATACAGTAATGTAGTATAAACACCTTGGGAATTATAATGCCCTATATCCAAATAAGGTTTTATTTATTTTTTTCCATGACTCAACCCATGGGTACAATTCATAATACAATGAAAACTGAAATTCAGAGTAAAAGACTTGAGTATTCAATTTCCTCATTTGTCCACAAATAATTTAATAACAACATTTGGTGTACTAGAATCATGAAAGAGAAGGGACTAAGGTATTTTCAACCATAAAAGGCGTATTTAGCTTATTATTCAGCTACCCAGAAAGTTGAATGAAAGAACACTTGAATCCAAAGCATGTCAGTCAGTTGAGGTAGCTTCTGCGTCCCTTCCTGAGAGGTCCTCTGCAGCGGAGTGGGTGCCCAGGGGCGGAGGCAGTGGGCGTGCGTGTCTGTGGGGCGCAGACTAAGCAGGCTGGGTAGACAAGCTGCAGAGACAGCCATAACCCTAAAAAAGCCTGCTTGGAATTTCTCCCTAGGCTTTCACAAAAAGCACAGACATTCCCTTCACTCTTTTTTTTTTTTAAGAGCTTTATTGAAATGTCTAACATAAAAAAAAAAAAAAAGTAGACACTAATTGAAAGAAGAAATTCTAGTGGCCGGTTATCAGGTACTCAGCATCTTTAATGAAGTCAGTGCAAATCAAAACCAGAAAGAGATACCACCTTACACCTGCCAGGGTGGCTGTTATCAGGGAGGATGTGGAAGAAAGGGAACTGTGGCGCGCTGTTGGGGGGATGTAGATTCATGCAGCCACTGTGGAAACCAGTATGGAGGCTCCTCAAAAAATTCAAACTAGAATCATACCATAGGATCCTCTGCTCTTCTTTTAAGAGATGCACAAACATTGCTGACCATGGTAGGTATTGTCATTTCTGCTTTCGGGCCCGGGCATCTCATGGCAACAGTTGCTGGGCCTCAAGCTGCCCCTCCAAGAGAAGAACGCACCCTCCACACCAGTCAGGGAGTGATGGGGCACAGAATCAGCTTCTCAATTCCTGCCAGGAATCAATGGCCCATTTCCATGATCCACTATTCGAACTTGGTTTGGGGCACCTAAAGCATCCTTACTATGTATGGTGTAGCTGTGACTTCTAAATGTACAGTGCCCAGATTCCCGCCCCTGCCCCTTCCCTCCTGCTTTTACAGGTTCTTTCACTTCTGTAGGAAAATCCCTGCCCAGCCTTCCTCAGGGCCACCCCCATATGCCCTCAGGAACCTTATCCCCTGTGTGATTATAAAGTTGTCTGTGCATTTGTTTTTAATTTCTTCCACTAGCTCTAAGTTCAGGGGGCGATGAGAAGTCAGTCTGTTTGCTCTCTTGCTGTGTGTACACGCTGGCACAGGGCCTAGCACAAAGTAGGTGCTCAGAAAAGAGCTGCCCAATCAGTGAAAGAATGATTGCCTTTAATTGTCTCCGGAAGGCCAGACAAGCATCTAAGGGTTAAGCCAGCCCAACCACTAAGCACCCAGAATGACTGCCTTTCTGTTACTTCGTGGGCCTTTCCAGAGGACAGACTTGTGGGAGGGGAGAGAGCAGGGTGTCCAGTTGAGAAAGGCTGGGTCTGCAGGCCTGCAGCCCCCTCTTTCTCTGAGCTCTTCACAGTCTTCCTTCTCCACCAGCCCCCACAAGTGCATCTGGGGTACCTTGTCCTCCTCTTTCCTTCACTGCTTCCTGTGAGCATGGGCCCGCACAAAGCTTGATCCTAAATGAAAGTCCGTTCTAACACGAAGCAAATAATGTCGCTCCCCTGGTGGAGGCCTTTCCTGTTTAAAGAAGTTACAAAGGGTGCTTTTCAGAGAGGAAGGGGGTGGGCGTGTGTGTGGCCACACTACCGTGTGCCCCGAGTGGAGTGAGGTACGTTCCAGAGCCTGGGGCCTCTTCTCCCAGAGGAGGCGTGCGTGGAGGCCGGAATAGCAGTAGTCCAGCCTCTCTGAGCCTCAATCCCTTAACCTGGGAGACACAAGCATCCTCTGGAAAGATGGCAACAGCTGGCTTGGTTGCCCTGCTGCAGCTCTGGGTGAGTTATGGGGTGAGCAGGTGCACTGTACCAGTGCAAGGTCACTTGCCTCGGCCACAGCATTACTGTCCTGGAGCTGGAGTCAGGGCCACCGCGTTCATGCCGCAATGGGATGTAGGTGTCCTGGCTAGTTGGTTGCCCCTATTTACTCTGCACTCCCCTTGCCCAGCCTCCCCCTTCCCCTGCTAGAGTACAGGCATCATGGTAAAGAAAACTCTGGTGTGGTTTGCTCCCCATCTCCCAGCCTGGCTAGCCTCCGGACTGCGGAGCTCTGCTGGTCCCTGCAGGGCTGAGGACAGTAGGAACCCATTAGGGCGCCTATCCCGATACTGATCTTGAAATCTCTGGTCTTATACAGCTGCCGTCTTCTCTTCAGCTTGTGGGAAATGTTACAGTGTTAGACAGACTCCAACTGACTGTCTTTAGAAAATACAAGTTCTTCTGTCATTTTGCTCTTTTGGGTTTTTTTGTTTTTTTTTTTTTTTTTTTTTGGCTTTCAAATAAGGTTAATCATTTTCAGACACACCATTGCCCTGTATTGAAGGTTGTGTTCTTTAATTTGGTTTCTTTATGCAGGAAATAGACATTGTTTAATGGAACAACCACTGGGAAAACGTATTTCCCCCTTTCTTTCATTTTTAAAATAATGTATTTAATGTTTGAAATACCAAACATACTGAAGCCATTAGGAGCTAAATTACTCAACCGTTTTTCAAATAAACTGCCCAAGGGCTTTGATCATGTTGCCAACAACAAAATGAGGACGAGGGTGCTCCGCTCCTCCGGGTGCACAGAGGCGGGCGCCGGGCAGCACACGCGCATTCTGCTGAGCCCCATGGGGAGCAGCCCACACCAGAGAAGTCCTGAAAGGAACACTCAGACTACTTCATGAGGCTGCCTTTCAAAGGATGGAACAAGCAGCCCTTCTACCATTTTGGATGACTGCTTTTCTTTAGTTTGCTAGGTTAACCAAATTCTGTTCATTTTTGCCACATCAATTCATTCAAAAACAAAGTCTTTTAGAAAAGCACTCTGATAACCTTGAAAGTTCCACCAGACACACGGTGCTGAGAAAGCAAAGTGTAACGTGCCCATCGCTGTTCCCCGCTCATAGTCCCTCTGCCCCTGTGCCCCCAGGGTCCCCTGCTGGCCCTGGCTGCTCAGTGGCCCTCTAGATACTCTCCGTCCTGAGACTCCAGCCTGAGTAGTGCCTTGATCCTTCAACTCCTCTGCATCTTCCTGCTCCTCATCCCTCTCGAGGAACAGGGGACCTGTTTCTGAGCCTCTCAAAGACCTGGAATGTCTGGGACCACCCCGGCAAATCAAGTTCAATCCAGAGATAATGACCAGAAATGGATTCATCTGTAGGGAACACTCCCCATGACAATCACAGCCCTGTGGCAGGAGGGTGGGAAGACACCACATTCGAGGCACCCCACAAAGTAATGTGTATGAACCCCTCCCCCACTTCTCGGGCACCACAAAGTCCCCAAGTCGATGATTAAAGATGAAAGCCGCCCAAACATAATCTTCCAGTGGGACACAGCTGGGGTTTTATTATTCTTGTATCTCCAATCAAGAGAACCAGGGCTTTAGTGCCCCTTGGAGCCTGATAATTACTACTCCCTTAGCCTGTAGAAGAAACTGTATTTCTCCTTAAGTTTGTAAAACTTATTATTGGTCTTATTGGAAAGCAATGGCTTTGCTTCTGTTTTTAAATTTATTTTTAATTACAGTTGAGATACAGTATTATATTAGTTTCAGGTGTACAGCACAGTGATTAGACATTTGTATAGCTTCTGAAGTGATGCCCCAGTAAGGCTAGTGTCCTGATACCACACGTTGTTATCACCATGTTATCGACTCTATTCCCTATGCTGTACCTTACAGTTCCATGACTGTTCTGTAACTACCGATTGTACTTCATTTCTTTACCTTTTTTGCCCAGCCCCCCGAGCCCCCTCTCATCTGGCAACCATCAGCCTGTTCTGTGTCTAGGAGTCTGTTCCTGTTTTAATCTAGCAAAGTGAGTAAGTTTTGTTAATCACTACTTGCTCTCCTTTATAATCTCTGAAAAAAAATAAGCAAAACAAAGATGAATTTGTCTCTGATTGGTTAGAGGAAGTAAGACTTCTTCACATCTGGAACTGGGCTGTGTTTGCCCTGGGGAAGTTAGCAATGTCAGAGTGGCACAGACCCGTTGAAGGACAAACGCTCTGAAAGGACGTCTCCATGGACTTCTGAGGTGGACGTCCGCCACGGGTTCCCAAGTTCAAATGCAAAACCTCCACCCTGGAGTCCTCACCTCTAAGTAGCTGTCTAGGTCCCAGGATCTCCTGAGGAAAAGAGCCACCACCTGTCCTGAAATTTGAAAACATTTCTAAAGTCATATAAGACTTCTCCTGGGCAAGGGACAAAGGGAACGAGGATGTTGTTTTAGCTAAAAATCTGTGTACCTGCAAGCCATATGGCTCTCCCAAAATAGATATTAAAAATCATAGTAAGAAAATAGAACCTTGGAAGTACGATACAAGCAATCATTCTCTAACTCTAAAATCTGCTGCTGCTGGGTCAAGTATTTTCACATAATTGAAATCAGTGTGTGTACAGAGCAGAAGTACAGATAATGACAACAGATTTCCTTCATCTAAGAAACACATTCGGATATTACAAGTCAGATGTAAGTTCTGACACTACTACCAAGTTATTGTGTGACCTTGGAAGAGTCACACTTTCTTATACATCACACATAAACAAGGCCTCAGTTTTCTATCCATGAATTTATTTATTTGGGATGTCCTAAAGAGGTTTAAGAAATCATACATGTAGCCCTGGCTGGTGTGGCTCAGTGGATTGAGCACCAGCCTGCAAAGCGAAAGGGTGCCAGTTTGATTCCCAGTCACGGCTCATGCCCGGGTTGCGGCCCAGGCACCCAGTTGGAGTTGCGGCGGTGTGAGTGGCACCCAATTGATGCGCTCTCTCACGCATGGATGTTTCTCTGCTTCTCTTTCTTACTCCCTTCCCCTCTCTGTAATAATAAATAAAATCTTTTAAAAAATCATATGTATTTATATGTTAGTGAATCAGTTTTATTGCAAAACTAAAATTTTATAAAATCAGAAAATAGCCCTGCACGCCCAAACTCATTCAACACGTATGTGTCATCTGCTCCTCTGTGGCCCTGGTTGAACCTGGGTCTCGGAGGAGAAGCCTTCACTGGTTACCTTTTAGGTGCTTTCCTTCCTGCCTGCTCATCTGTTCCTGAACGGAGTAGACCCAGGTGACGTCCTACGAACATCCTGGCACAAGCGGATGCAGCAGCATCTGCGTGGAGGAGTGGCTGTCCCAGTCCAGCCGCTCCTGCCAGCGCCACCCAGCACCTCAGACCTGCCTTGCGATGCTGCCCACCCGGGATGGAGCGGGATGACTGAGGAGCAGGCACCTGATTTGGCCTCTGCCACGGCCTGGACCTCCTTCCTGAGAGCAGAGAAGGGTCTATGCGAAAGGAAGTGTAGCCCTACATCAAGGGCGCCAAATCCCCAGATAGGGGAAGCACACAAAAGCAGGGTATTATCATTATTTTCCTGTTGTAAGATGAGGAAACTAAGGCTTCGAGAGAAAAGGTGCCTGGCCCAAAGTCACACAAACTCAAGACTGACCCAGGAACCTGGAGGGAGAGAGGAAAGGGAGGAGAGATGGCAGGAAAAGGGAAGGGAGAAGAGGAGGACTCTGGAGCTCCAGGTGGACTCTGCAAGAGTGGGCAGATGCCCAAGCCCATCTGGCCTTCCTCTGTCTCCAGGCCTGGAGGTTGGGCTCCCAGGGACCCACCTACCTTCTCCCGGGCGGGTCCAGTGCTTTAGTTGCTGTTCATGCTTGCCCTCTGGTGGTAACATCTGGGAACGCTTTCCCAAGGCACACCTTTCCCTGAGCTCCCCCCCCCCCCCCCCCCCCCCCCGCCACATTCCCCACACCCAGCCACTACCCTGGCAGCTTTAAAAAAAATATATGTTTATTTACTTACTTTTTAGAGAGAGAGGAAGGGAGGGAGAAAGAGAGGAAGAGAAACATCGATGCAAGAGAGACACAGGGATCGGTTGTCTCTCGCACCACCCCCCTCCAACCGGGACCAAACCTGCAACCCAGGCATGTGCCCTGACTGGGAATCTACTAGGTGACCTTTCACTTTGCTGGATGACGCCCATCCAACCGAACCACTCCCATCAGGGGACCCCCTCTCCTTCTCACATTTGTAATGGAACCTGAGGGCGTTAAGTCAGTTGGGCACCTACTGTGCACCAGGGGTTGAGCTGAAGATCAGAAATGAAGGAAAATGACCCTGTTTCTGAGAGTGTGCAGTTTAGGGGGTGGGACAGAGGAGAAAACAGACCAGGACAATGTAATGATGTAGGGGCTTGGCTGGGGAGCTCAGGTGTCACATATTAGGGCTGGTTTAAAGCAGGGCAGTCCCAAATCAGGGCTGTGAGGGACCCAAGGCCGTTCTCCCATACAGGCCCGTCCAAGTCTACAAACAGCCCCAGAGCAGAGGGGACATCAGATGTGCAGCTGTGTCTGCAGAGGAGCCTTGGGGCTGTGGGGTGAGGGGTGGATGGGATCCCTGTCCTCATGGTTCTCACCCAGCCTCACCCTGGACAGGCTGAGGGAAGAGATGGGTAAGGACTTCAGCTTTGGAGCCAGGCTGCCCGGGGCCTTCTGACACTGTGAGACCTGAGCACTTCCTCTCTGGAGGCTTCAGGCTCCCCACCAGTGAGACGGTAACAAGAGGTCTAGCGCCCAGTCTGAGGGTTGCCGTGAGCATTAAAGACACTGGCACAGGAAAAGCATGTGGTAAGTGCCATTTATGCTGCCCTTCTTCCTTTTGAAGCACCACCTCTCTCTCCCACGGCAGACACTTTCACATGAGGGCAGAGGCACCTTGTCAACCAAGGACACTGTGAGCCGTGGTTGTGCTGAGCCTGGAACCTGAGAGCGGGGCGCAGGCTTGGGTGCTCCAAGGACAGCACTGCAGCCTGGATTCCCAGCCCTCTTGTGTGTGTCCCTGAGTCCCTGAACTCCCTCCTCAGTGAAGACTTTGCTCAGGACCCTCCCACACGACCCTCAACCCTCAGGGCAGCTGCAGTCTGGTTTTAGAGTTATATCATCCAGTTTTTGCCTAAAGCCTTAGCTATGGGCAACACATCTACCAAACTTGTCTCTCTCGAAGCTGATGAGCTCTCAACCCCACTGCTCAGAGTGTGGTCCTTGAACCAGCAGCGTCGATAACACCCGGGAGCTGACTGGCAGTGCAGACCCTCAGGCCCCACCCCAGATCCATGGCACCAGAACCTGCACTTCAATGGGAGCCCAGATCACTCGTGGGCATTGCAGTTTGAGAGGAAAGAATGTCTTCGACAACTGGACTAAGGTGGTAAATGAATGGCAGGTGGTGCACATGCTCACCCAGCCTTCCCCATTCTGGCATCCAGAAATTCTGGGAGTGCTGGTCGAGGTCAGAGCCTCCTGGTTCCTGCAGTCAGGCTGAGCAGCTAGTGCTAGGAGGGAAGGATGTGCAAAAGTCCCTGGGGTACGTGAATCCCTGCCCCGCAGGCCAGGGTTTGCCCTGACCCTCTGGCTCAGAGCAAGTTCTGGGAGTGGGCCCTGGCTCCTCTAGATGTGGGGCCAGAGCTAGGAGCAGGCACCCTGTCAGGGCAGCCCCAGTGTGGGAAGAGCTCAGACGGAGCCTTGCAGAGTTGGGGAGGAGACAACACCGGTGCTGGAGATTTCCGGGTCAGCTCAGTGGGCGGAGGACGGGTGAGGACAGCACCCTCTGCTTCCCACAGCACTCACCTCTACACTGCCAGGGCGGGGAAAGGCTGCGAGCAGAGCCCAGGGCTGTAGGGGCCCTGAGGGCACTTGAGGAAGTGACTGGAAAGGGAGGGCATCACCCACTCCCCACGGTCAGGGGGCAGCCAGAAGACAGGCTGCAGAGACCCACCAGCTGTTCACCAGGCATTAAAAAAGTACAGTAAAACAAATAAAAATTAAAAATATAAACATAAAAATGTAACTAGAGTGATCTTTAAAGAATATAAATCAGATCGCATCAGTCTTGTGTCCGAAAGCCTTACTGGCCCCAGCAGCCGTCAGCTGTGCAGACAGACTCACCGCTGGACGGGGTGACGCTGCTGGGAGAGGAATGTCCTGTCTTCTTCCTCCAGGTGCCTCTGTCACTGTCCTGCTGGCGTCTGGTGCTGGTACCAGGCAGAACTGGGCTTCCCTGAGAGTGTGCTAAGCATTCGCTTTGGCTGCTTAGTTCTAGAATGGGAGAACACACACACATACACACTTTTTCAAAAAGCTTTACTGGTTGTCATAGCATGTTAGACCCACCCAAGAAAACGTTATTCACCCACCTGTTCTCTCCTGCACCCCAGCCAGCCTGGCTCACCGAGTCCTGGGGGCAAAGGCTGGGGGGTGCTGCCCAAGCAGCCAGTAAACATGCATTTGGCCGGATGAACAAACAGAACTGCAGTTCCCTTAGGAAGGACATGGAGGGAGGCATCTGCTAGGATCAGCCACACAGGAGAAGACTAAACTTTGTGTGACAGTGACGGGCGCGCAGCTGCATGACCCCGCCATGCTCTCACCCCATATCCCAGGGGACCATGGGTTGCCCACGGCAAGAAGCAGCTCCCTGGCCTCTGAGAACTCATGGACCTTCTGTGGGGCCCTTGAGCTCACACTGCTGATCTCAGACTACGGATCCTGGACACCTTAAGCCCTGGAATGCAGCCTCTTTCAACCCTTTAATTCCACTCTTACAAAGAAAGCCAGCTCTGGGTCCCTTGTATACTGCTGGTGCAGCTGCTGTGGAAAACAGTGTGGAGGTCCCTGGAAAAACAAAACAAAACAACTACCATGTGCTCTCCAGCAATCCCACTTCTGGGTGTTTACTCAAAGAACTGAAGGAGGGTTTTGAAGAGATATGTGCACCCCCATGTTCACAGCAGTGTTATTCACAATAGTGAAAACACAGAAGCAAATCAGGTGTTCCACTGATGGGCAAATGGGTAAACCCAATGTGGTCCGTCTATAAATGGAACATAATTCCTCCTAAAAAGGAAAGACACTGTGAGAGACACAAAATGGGGGCAGAGTAGGTGGATGTTATACTCACCAGCTCCCAGGACCAAACTGGAATTACAATTAAAATACAGAGCAACTGAACACTAGCTGAAGAAAAGTCTACTAAGGATTATTTACAGAAGAAGCCACACTGAGACTGGTAGGAAGGGCAGAGAAGTGAAAGGGGACAGACTGGGTTGTGTAGCTCTTAGGCAGAGGCCACTACCCTGCACCTTAGCCCAGCTTGACTGGCACCTCCCCCTCACAGGAGATGCACTAGCTCTACCCTCTAGACTCCCAGCTGCCCAGCCTGCTGGGCTTGACCTCCCAGCAGAATCTTGGACAGACCAAGTCATCTGGCTCTAGGACAGGGGCCATTCTTCTCTTACACACCTAACCAGTGCACAGCTCTCCCCTCACACAGCCAAATCTTGGTCTGTTTGGGCCTGATAAACTGTGCCTGACTCACTGTAACAACTCCCTGAGACCCTACAGCAAAGATTTGCGAGCACACATCAAGTGGTCACTAGACTTGGTGTACCCAGGGACATTCGGTGAGTGGCCTCAAACCCAGCACTGACATTGAGTTTGAACCCGTATCAGTCTGGTGAACACCACTTGTCCCTTCCTGGTGACTTACTGAGAACCTACCTCATGCAACTTGAGTACAACCAGAGGCTTTTTCAGTGATGGAGACTAACAGGTGGTTGGCAGGTGGAAGCAGGTTGAGCAGGATCTTACAGTGCCTTGGGACCTTTGTTGGTTAGCCCCTGGGCCTAGTGCTGGTAAAATCCAGGCTTGGTGTGCTGCTTGGATCTTTCATGTTCACCCAGGCCCAGCAGAGGCAGCCACAATCTGTGAATCACTTTGTAGCTACAAATAGGTTGCCCAGGATCAGTCACAGGCAGCATTTGATATTGGTCAGCACCAGAGTCTCTTCCCAAAGGCCCCAGAAACAATGTATCCAGTGGCCCAGCTTCGGAAACATCACAGCAGGATCCAATTTGCTTTACAAGCAGCATATCCAAAGAGAGATCTCAACAGGTACCAGAACCTGCTGAGGCAAATTCTACTTTGGGTGGTCGGCTCTTGCACAACAGCTCATACACTATGGTCACGGCTGATCCTCACAGCCAGCCAGCCTGAGGGTTGACTCCACTCATGAATGAACCAATAGCAATCAAGACTCAATTACAACAGGAGGGCCCACATAACCTATGCAAGGAACATTCCTGGAGCACCAGCTCAGGTGATCAAGGAGACTATGCCACTGGATCCAACAAAGAGCATACTACATAAGGCTACTCTACCAAGACTGGGTGTCACAGAAGATCTACCTAATATACAGAAACAAACACAAAGAAGCAGTCAGAATGGGAAGACAAAGAAACATACTCCAAATGGAAAACAAAACAAAAACAGGAAAAATCTCCACAAAAGAAAAGTTAAATGAAGTAGAAGCAAGTAGTCTACCAGATACGAGCTTAAAGCAATGGCTATAATGATGCTCAAGGAATTTAGGGGAAGCATGAAAGAAATCAGTGAGAACTTAAAAAAAAAGAGATAGTAAACATGAAAAGGGACATAGAAACCATAAAAGAGGACCATAAAAGAGTCAGAAATAAATAATATAGTATCTGAAATGGAGAATACACTAGGAGAAATAAACAGTCAGTTGGATGAAGCAGGGAACTTAACCAGTAATTTTAAAGACAGGGTAGCAGCAAACAATCAGTGCAGAAAAAAAAGAATTTAAAAAATGGAAATAGTCTAGAATTCCATGAAACATAACATCCTCATCATAGGGGTACCAGAAGGAAAAGAGAGCGAGCAAGAGATCGGGAACCTATTGGAAGAAATGATGACTGGAAACTTCCTTAACTTGGTGGAGGAAAAAGACACAGAAGTCCAGGAAGCACAGAAAACCCCAAAAGAGATGAGCCCAAAGAGGCCCAAAACAAGATATGTCATAATTAAAATGGCAAAGGTTAAAGACAAAGAGAGAATCTTAAAAAGCAGTAAAAGAAAGACAGTTACCTACAAGAGAGCTCCCATAAGTTTATCAACTAATTTCTCAACAGAAACCTTTCAAGTGAGAAGGGATGGGCACAAAATATTCAAAGTGATGAAAAGCAAGGGCCCATAACCAAGATTACTCTACCCATCTAGGCTATCATTTACAACTGAAAGAGAAAGAGCTTTCCAGACAAGAAAAAAGCTAATGGAGTTAGTTACCACCAAAGCAGTACTGTAAGAACTGTTAAAGGGACTTCTTTAAGAAGCAGAAGGGAAACAAAACATAGTTAAAAGAATAAAAATGACAACAAAAACATCCCTATCAATAATCACTTTAAATGTCAATTGCTTAAATGCTCTAATCAAAAGAAAGAGGGTAGCTGAATGAGTAAGAAAACAAGACCCATATAGGCTGTCTCCACAAGACTCACCTCAAAACGAAAGATACACACACATTAAAAGTAAAGGGATGAAAAAATGTATTTCATTCAAGTGGAAAAATTTTAAAAAGCTGGGTAGCAATATTTATATCTGACAAAATAGACTTTAAACAAAGGCTATCGTAAGAGAAAAAGGAGGACACTACATGACATTAAAGGAACAATCCAACGAGAGGATATAACCTTGTGAACGTGTACGCACCCAACACAGCAGCACCTAAATACATAGAGCGAATTTTGAAGGGAGACATGGAGAGTAATACAGTCATAGTAGGAGATTTTAACACCCCATGACATCAATGAATAGATCTTCCAAACAAAAAAACCAACAAAGAAATGGCAACCTTAAACAGCACACTAGATCAAATGGATTTAATTGATATCTGCGGAGCATTTCACCCCAAGCAGCAAAATATACATACTTTACAAGTGCACAAGGAACATTTTAAAGGGCAGACCACATGTTAGAACACAGAACAAGCCTCAATAACTTTAAGAAGATTGAAATCATACCAAGCATCTTCTCTGAACATAATGGTATGGAACTAGAAATCACAAGAAAAAACCCTGAAAAACACACAAAGACATGGAGGCTAAATGACATGTTACTAAATGATGACTGGATTAACAAAGAGATTAAGGAAAAAAATCAACAGATACCTTGAAACAAATGAAAATGAGAACACAACAACCCAAAATCTATGGGACACAGTGAAAGCAGTCCTAAGAGGGAAATTCATAGCATTACAGGCCTAGCTCAACAAACAAGAAACGTATCAAATAAAAATTCTAACTTTACACTTAAAGGAACTGAGAAAAAAAAAACAACAAATAAAGACCAAAGTGAGTGGGGAAAAAAAGAAAAAAGATCAGAGCAAAAATTTAGGAAATAGAGTCTAAAAACATCAATACAAAAAACAGATGAAACCAAGAGCTGGTTCTTTGAAAAGTCAAACAAGATTGACCAACCTTTAACCAGACTCATCAAGAAAAAAAGAGAGAGGACCCAAACAAATAAAATCAGAAATGAAAGATATGTAATAACTGACTCCACAGAAATACCAAGGACTGTAAGAAAATATTATGAACAACTATATGCCAATAAATCAGACAATCTGGTAGGAGTGGATAAATTCCTAGCAACATACTATCTTCCAAACTCAATCAGGAAGAGGCAGAAAATCTGAATAGACCAACTAATGAAATTGAAGCGGTAATTTTAAAAACTCCCAGGAGCCCTGGTCAGTGTGACTCAGTTGATCGGGCATCCTCAATGTGACTGGGAATTGCAGACTGAAAGGTTGTGAGTCCAATTCCGTCAGGGAACATGCCTGGGTTGCAGGTTCCGTCCCCAGTGCAGGCATGTATGAAAGGGAACCAATCAATGTTTCTCACCTCAATATTGCTTGCCTTCTCTTTCTCCATCCCTTCTCTTCTCCCCACACTCTCTGTCCCCTCTCTCTAAAAGCAATGAAAAAAATATCCTGAGGTAAAGATTTAAAAAAACAACTCCAAACAAATAAAAGTCCTGGACCAGATAGCTTCTCAGGTGAATTTTACCAAACATTCACAGAAGAACTAACAGCTATCCTTCTCAAACTATTCTTAAAAATTCAAGAGAAGGGAAGACTCCCAAGTTCATTTTATGAGACCAGCACTATCCTAATTCCATGATCAGACAAAGACACTACAAAGAAAGAAAATTCTAGGCCAGTATCTCTGATGAACATAGATGCTAAAATCTTCAGCAAAATATTAGCAAACCAGATCCAGCAAACACTAAAAAGATCATCCACCATGATCAAGTGAAATTTATTCTGGGGATGCAAAGTCAGTAAAATGTCTACAAATCAATAAATGAGATATACCATATAAACAAAATGAAGGATAAAAGTCACAGCACCAATTTATGATTATTTATAGAGAACCCTAAAGATTTCACCAAAAAGGTACTAGATCTGATAAGTGAATTAAGTAGCAGAATACAAAATAAATATCCAGAAATTAATTGCATTTTTGTACACCAATAATAAACTATCAGAAAGGGAAACTAAGAGAACAATCCCATTAACAACTGCATCAAAATTATATGGGACAAGGGTGTCATTGGACACCCAGAGGAAAATCATAAAGAAGATGATTAATAAAACGTAACAGGGATTTTCGTATTGGAAGTATATTGTATGACTGTACAGAAATTTTATACTTCTACTTGAGTCACTATGGTACAAAATATAAAAATAAATAGATATGCATATGTTTAAAAATATCTAGGAATAAATTTAACCAAGGATGTAACAGATCTTGGCACCTTGTCCGGGTCCCGGTATCTGTCACAGACACAATGCCCATGAGTGACACTACTCAAGGACTCGTGATGATCAAAGGGATAATCAGAGAGAAGGTGGCACCATCACTGGGAGCATGTGCTTTGGAATTACCTGCTGATGGCAACTACAGAAAGAATAGACTCTGTCAAAAGTGATAATTTTTCCCTGTATACTTGGCAGAATGGTGCTTAAAATTGTGGTGGTGATAGTGCCTTGTCTTCATACACTCTCTTCTTCCACAGATAGCTCTAATTTATCTTTCAGCATGCCTGTGAGAAGGGAAAACTAATGCTGGTGGATGAAACCAACACACCCCATTGGGCAGGAGGTTAAACTAAGACGAGAGACAGAAAGTGACTCATCAAAATTGACATTTACAAGTGGTTGAGCCATGGAGATTCTAATTGCCCATCAAAGACTGTATCCATTACAGCAATAACATGGAGCTGTCACAACGGACCTCTCAGTGTCTGAACCCAGTGAAATCCTGCTTGTTCCTCGTGTCCCAGTCTGATATGAGCCAGGCAGCCTCTCCATGCTGTGACTCAGGGACCCAGGGCTTCTCCAACACGCGGCTCCACTGAGTGCCCTGGAACCCTGTTGACCTTCCGCATTCAGCTGGCAATGAGCACAGACCAGCGGTGTGCAGGATGGATGCGCAGACCGTGTCAGAAAGGCCCTGGGGGAGCCAGTCACTGCTGGTCCTGCCTCCAGCCAGACCCCAGCCACACGGCGAGAGAGGCTCAGAAACGCAGCACAGTGCGAACACCATGCATCTCGGAACCCAGGACAGCATGCCCACTTTCTTGTCCCAATATATGTGCAGCCAACTTCGTCCACCTTCTCCAGGAAGAGTATCCAGAGAGGAGAAGAAAATGAAAGTGCCTCGTGCCAGCCGAGATAGCACTTCGACAGCCTGTGAGTAAAGAAAACATTGTCCCCTGATTTCTAAAGAAAGTCTACTTGCTATCCAGACTCACTTTCTTCCTTCCCTTTCTTCTTCTTAAAAAAGAAAACAGATGACTCTGGAACCAGCCAAGATGGAGCAGGTCCACCATCAAACGTACCCCCACTGATGACAGCCACGAGCTCAGGACAAAACAGGTGGTATCCTCGGACTCTGAAAAGAAAGTAGCGGTGGGCAGATTGGAGACAGAAGTCAGAATTTGACGAATGACCAGCATGGCGGTGACCTGACTCGTTTTCCCTCCTTGATCTCAGCTTTGTCCTGAAGGTGGTGAGTCTCAGCACTGCTCCATGAGCAGGACAGGAATGACACAGAGAGGACTGGGCAGGGGCCTGTGGGAGCCAGAGTGGGGGACTGTCTGGGGTCCTTCCCTCTTCTCTCCTCTCCTGGCCTTGCTCCTCCTACCCTGAAGCTGCAGCCACACTAGGATGTAAGCTCCTGAGATACAGAGGGCGACCTGGCAAGGAACTGGGAGAACGGGCCCCTGTTCTCCAAAGAATTTGGGGGAATCTTGCTCATTTTTTTTCCTCTTTTACTCTTGCCAGTTTGTCCTGAAAACCACCCAGTATGGAAGCTGCAGCACAGTACATGGCGGGAGAGGAACCTAAGATTCTGAGAGAGCAGAGCTTCTAGCCAGAGGACCGGGAAGGTGGCAGAGACTTCAGGAGAAGATGCGCTGACCGTGAGCTGGGCCCACCCGGAGCGCACCCCGGAGGCCAGCACGGGCTCGCCGCCACACTGCTGCTGAGGTCACCCCCTCAGATGCCGAGATGGAACTGTGTTCTGAACTGAGTGTTCTCACAGACTTAAACAGTGGTCTCTTAACCTGCACCCTGCAGTGGTGGGAAGACAGGCTATGGAACCCTGTCTGGTAAGGGAAGCACACCACTAGCTTCATCCAGGTTTTGGAGAAAGAAAAAACTTGAATTTGAACAGGCACAGAGGTGGAGCAGAAGAAGGCCAGAGCTCTGGAGCCCCAGCCTGCAGACCTGCCCTGCCCTGCCCTGGGTTTTAGCTCCAAGAACAAATTCAGTTTTGTAAATAAATCTATTTTTCTTTGCATTCTCAGTGTTTTCCCTACATTTCCTGTTAAAGACTAAATTTCTGGTCTGAAAGGTACACATAAGGGAAGAGCAGCTTTCCGCCCTGGGTGTGGCTGGGAAAGGGAGGTGCTAATTCACATTGAGTTCAAACGAGTGCACAGGCCCAGCCTGACCCCAGTGCCCCAGCAGGGAGACCAGGCTCAGTTCTGTGCGTTTAACTGTGTGTGTCAGACAGGGTCTGCCTGTCCTTGCCGATGGCCCACCAGCCCTCCCGGTTCAGATGGTAAATGTGGAGATGCCGTGACTAAATCCATGCTCCTGCAACATAATCAAGCTGTGGCATCCTGCTTTTAAGTCACGTGGGCTTCACTTAATTTATCCAACATTCTGACGACTACAGGGAGAGATTCTGTTCCAATTGTTACTGGGGGAGGGATGGGTATGAGTAACAGGCCTCCACAGGGAATTGCCCCACGAGTCCCCTCAAATGCTTGGCCTTACGTGATGTGTGTTTGGCATCGAAACACACTCATGACTAGGATGTGGGAACTAACGCCTGCTCATCTGTACGGTCCCTTTTCTGCCCTTGTTCCCAGTGACCCTACTGTGTGCTGTAATGTGTTCTACAGGCCACGTCACATGCCTGGAGGTGGGCAGGAGTAAAAAACAGAGAAATAGGGGGGTCTCTGCCTTTCTCAGGAGCTCGGAATAACAGAATTTGCTGGGGAAGAGACCAGAACTTTCTGCCAGATTTCACTGTATTTGAGGCATTTATAGAGTATGGCATATTTAACCAGCTCACAAAAGCCTTCAACTCCTCTGAGGCTGGCTGGCCTCTGCTACCCCTCCACGAGACCCCTACTCCATGCGCTGGGTTGCTTTGTGAGTAAAACCATTACTGGCCTACCAGGATAGAAAGCATCAGACACAATGACCTCAAATTAAAAGAAAAATAATATCCGCCCTTGCAGATGTGTCTGGGAAGTCAGCCCACCTCTGACTGCACACAGATCTCACTTGAGAACGTCCTAATGTTATTCCTTTGAGTTTATCACCCTTTCCCCCACCTGCTGTCAAAAGAGCAGAGAAAGACAAACTGTCACCACCTTGGGACACCTCCCTAGATGCTCGAGTGGGAGCCGGGCCATGACAAATTGCAGGGACAGGCAGGAGGCAGCCCCCTCACACGGGATGGCAGCAGGAATGAGGGACTGAGTGCTTTTCAGTAACAGACCTTCCACCCTGCCCAATGCCACCCAGTGCCCTTTAAGCAGAGAAACATAATTTATCTTTGCTGGCAGATAAGTGGACTGCAGCTTAACTTGTGGCATGAGGTCAACCAAACTTTACTCCATAATCTCCACTCTGCTCTGAGGATTCAGGCCTATTCTTTGGCTGGTTCCAAGGCAGTGAACTAGAATTCTTTTATAACAAGAAAAAAAAAATTAGTTTATCCACAGAAGGAAAGAGAAATAAATTAGAGTTCTGGCTTATAGAAGGGAGGACAAGGGGGAAGTTACTGAATTATATACAAGAACAATTTACATCACGCAGGGTGCTGGTTTTGTGGTTATAATTTTAAAAGTGGGTTAGGAAACCCTTTGCAACTGGATGGCTATGGGGTGTGTGCTTGGTTGATGGAAATCTTCAGAGCGTTCCCTTGGCTGCCCTCCATGAATGCCTGATTTCAATAAATTAGAAAGCGGATGAACATACCTGAAACTGAGAGCTTATTGAACCTAACTTACTTGCTTTTTTCTGAGTGTTGGCTGTAATCACCAATGTCAATTATCAGTGTTTTGCAGCTGGGAACAGGAGGTTCCAGGGTGAAATTCTGACTAAGGAAGATTGAATCCTGATGCATTTGTATCATTACAAAAGTACTTGGGGTATCTTCCGGGGTTGTTTAGATGGGTCTAATCTCTGAGGTCTCTTTCTCCACCTCACATCTGCCCTCATTCCTCCTTCTGCCTCCCCTCCCTCTGATTTCCTCTAATCCTACAAAATCTGCAGACTGAACCATTTTTCACAGATAGTACAGGAGACCTTTGGCTGGTCCCATTTCTCCCTAGCAACCTGAACAGGGAATAATGTTCCTCCTGGGCTTAGCATGCACACACAGACCCCCTTGTACCTCCTTGGCTGTCAGGGACACACCTCAGTTCATCAACGTCACCTGTGTCTGAGGACCCAGCAGCTTCTCCACTCTCTGGCTGCAGCTCTCAACAGTCCTCAGCGGAAGCCCTACTTCCTGCCTCAACACCTGTCTTCACTGCTTCAGGCTCCAGACTCTCCTGGTGTCATCATTTGCCTCTTTGCCAATTGACATTGTTCACCTCTTTTGAAACCGTATTTTACTCCTATTTTATTTCGACTTGGGATTACATCAGTGGTTCACCAGTCTGTCTCACCTAGTGTCAAAAAAAAAAAAAACCAAAACAAAACAAAAAAAAACACTAAAAAACAAAACCCCCAAACAAACAAACAGACCAGAGCCAGATAGTAAAGTGATAAAAACAGATTTTATTCAGGAGTAAAGTAGGAGAAAAAGAGACACCGGGACAGAACCAAGCTCCACACCGAGCACAGCGTGGGCACGTGGGAACTTACAGGGAGGAGCAGGAGGGTCCGGGGACCCAAAACAACTGAGGAAACATCGGGGCTGGGGGAGACTGGGGTAACGCGGCCCCTGTAGGATGCTGCTGAAGGCAGGCCAGTGGGGTCAGACATCGCCTGAGGGGGACGGGAGTGAGGAACTCGATTAGGAATGCAGGGTGGTCGGGTATGGAGGAAGAGGGAGTCCAGCGAAACCAACTAGGCAGGATTCTTGCTAAAACTGGACATTGCAGAGACGAACATGGAAGCTCGAAAATGGAGGCCTCATTGGGAAACTCAGGGGAGCCCGAGTGGACTCTGCTCAAGGAGAGAATCCCTGTCACTAGACTGTGAGGTTCCTAAGGATGGGATGCTTGAGGGAAGGGTGCCTGGTTCAGCAGTGCCCACCGCAGCTTGCTAGCTGTGCCTCTGGGACGCTCAGGTGCGTCACTCTTGGGGGTGATTTCAGTGGCCAGGCTCCTGTCCAGATCCCGACAGGTGACTGCTACCCGGTGCCTGTGGCAGACCCCACCTGTGCTGCAGCATCATTTCTGGAACCACGACATGCTCTTGGCCCCCCTGGACTTTTAAGCACTTTCAGTCCCTTCCTTTAATAAGAATACAGCAAGCTGAAGTTTAACTAAAATAGTAACTCACCTTAATCTTTCTTCCGTTTAGTCACACCCGACACGTTGAACATTTCAAAAGGAGCACACGAGAACAGTTTCAAACAAGGAGGCACGAAGGCAGCGTGGCTCTGTCCCCACAGCAGGGTGATGACGTGGCCTAACGGTCATGGAGACAGACCGCTCTGTGCCACACGGCTCCATCCCTCTAGGTCTCCCCTGTCCCCTGGAGATGGGGCTGAGCTGACTCCAGGGAGCACCAGCGTCCATCAGGTTCCTGAACAGCAGTTAAGCTTGTCTTAATGACCCAGGGTTTGGGCTCCAAGGTCAGCCCTGGAACCTTCCAGATGCTGTGGGAATCTCCTTTGCTGCAGGAGTCAGAGGAGCTGGAATGAGGGGCAGAGACCTCAGGTTCTCGTCTCCTGCTCTCTCTCCCAGAGGCTCCGGGAGGCCATGGGGTCCCCAGACTCAGGGTCTGACCTCTGGATGTGAATGGCCTTACTGACATCCTCCTCCACTGTTTTAAACAAACATACTAAACTGTGAGCCCTTCCGGGGAGGACAAGGTTTTATTGGTTTTCTATCCCTAGTACTTAGCACAGCACCTTAGCATAGCACCTGAAGCAAATATACATTTGCCGAAGGAATAGCTTCAAATATTACTTGGCTGTGACCCTGGGTGATAGATCACACATGCTCAGCCCTGAACATCTGCCACAGATCCAACTGTAGAAATAGTTCTTTTTAAAAATTACTTTACATTAATTTGAGAGAGAGAGATTGATTTTGTTGTTCCACTTATTTATGTGTTCATTGGTTGATTCTTGTATGTGCCCTGACCAGGGATTGAACCTGCATCCTTGGAGTATTGGAACGATGCTCTAAGCAACTGAGCTCTCTGGCCAGGGTGGGAATAATTCTTATTGTTGGCATTCCATAGTTTAACAGTATTCTCTCAAAATTTCTTACAGTTTTGTATCAGATACAGATCATTTATGTAATCAAGTCTATTTATTTATTCACTTAATAACAACATTGACTAGACATTAAAAACATTATGCTATGTACAGAGAATTCAAAGGTAAATATAAAATGCCAACATTAAGTAAAAAGAAAGATCTCACATAAGCAGCCTGACTTTACACCTCAAGAAAATGGAAAAAGAAGAAACTGAGCTCAATGTTAGCAAATCGAAGAAAATAATAAAGATCAGAGGAGAAACAAGAGAAATAGAAACAGGAAAAATAACAGAAAAGATCAATGAAACTAAGAGGTGGTTTTTGAAAAAATAAAATCGACAAACCTTTAGCTAGACTAACCAAGAAAAAGAGAAGACTCACTTAAATACAATTACAAGTGATACCACAAAAATACAAAAGAAGATAAGAAACTACTATCAACAATTACATGTCAGCAAATTTAATAACCTAAAAGAAATGGAAAATTACTAGAAACATACAATCTACCAAGACTGAGTCAGGAAGAAATAGAAAATCTGAATGAGTAAGGAGACTGAATCAGTGATCAAAAAACTCCCAATAAAGAGAAACCCAGAACCAGATGGTTTAACTGGTGAATTTTACCAAACATTTAAATTTGAATTAACACCAATTCCTCTCGAACCCTCCCCAAAACTTGAAAAAACTGGAATCTTCCTAAACTCATAGGAGGCCAGCATCACCGTGATACCACAGCCAGACAAGGACATGACAAGACAAAAAAATTACAGACCAACATCCCTGATGAATATAGATGTAAATATCCTCAACAAAATACCAGCAAATCAAATCAAAGTCAGATATGGAGGAAGGGAGAGTGATCCTTTCATGTACATTAAAAAGATCACACACCACAACCAACTGGGATTTTTCCCTGGATGCAAAAATGATTCAACATGTGCAAATCAGTAAACGTGATACATCTCATTAACAGAATAAAAGATAAAAACCATACAGTCATCACAATAGATGCAGAAAAAGTATTTGACAAAAATTCAACATACTTTCATGACAAAACTCTCAACAAATTAGGCACAGAACAAACCTGAACAGGATGATGAAGTTCTAGAGTCCTACTATGTGGCTTAGGGCCTGCCACTCACAATACTGTGTTGTACCCTTAAAGTCCGCTCTACATTAAATGTTCTTATCACACACAAATAATAACAGTGAGGGCAGGAGGGAACCCTGGGAGGAAACGACATATTTATGGCCTTGATGGGGTAGTGATGGTTTCACAGGTGCATACTTGTCCTCAAACTCAGAGTTGTACACATTTAACACGTGTAGCTTTTTACTTGTCATACCTCAATTAAGTGGTTTAACAAAACAATCAAAAATGAATATTAATCAGGTTTCTTCTCCCATGTTTTGATCTCAAACCTCTGAATATCAGCGAAGAAATGAAATAATTACTTTAAATGTAACACATGAACGATGAAGTCCAAATCCACAGGGAGCTCAGGCACCACAACAGGCACATCCCGTACAACTGGCACCAAACGTAAGCACAGAGGAGGCAGCACTGCGTTCCTTCTGCGTCTGGTGCAGGGAGTGGGGCCCAGGATTGCAACACTGGCCTGACTCTACATCTAGTTAGCTCTGCAACCCAGGCCACCAGTGTCCCCTCCCCAGTGTGACATGAGGGGCTGGCCCATGTGCTCCTCCTAAGTGCCTGCCAGTGCCCCTGTGTCCTGACCAGAGAGGGTCCCTCCCTGGACAAATAGGATGGGGAGAAGGCAATGCAGATGAGGCGAGTGCGGAGAAAATGCTGGGAGCACCACAGTGAAACCAGGAGGGATCCGCCCCCCGCCCATTCCTCACGCTATTGGTGCATCCAGAGCTGCGAACCCCACAGCCCCATCCACGTGCACACACATCACCGGGCACCCTTCTACCACGCATCAGTCTCATGACCAGAGGTTCCTTTCTCATTCAACTAAAATCCGCCTCGCTTTAACTTTCCACACTCGTATTCTCTGTTGCTATGAGCTTCAAAAACTGAATTCACATCCACGTTCATAAGCTGCTCAGAGCCGAGATCGCTCCCACCTCCCAGGTCTCGCCCCACCCCCCGCTGTAACCGAAGTCACGAGGAAGAGTGCTCAGCTCAGCTTTGTGTGTGTCGCTGGGGGTGTGGGAGGGAGGTACCCCGGGACCCGCGCGGGAGCCGTGCTCCCGTTCACGCGTCCTGCACGCTGGCGCCGAACCAGCGCGCGGTCTGGACCTGGCCGCTCCGTCAACGGGGAGAGAGAGAAACCAGGAGAGAGAAGCGTCCCTCCCGGGGTAGAGACGCGGCATGCAGCCGGCCGGCGGGGCCGCGCCACTCCCCTGGCCACGAGCGGCAGCTCTTCGGGCGGTGTCTAGTCTCGGTCCCCTGACGGCACAGCTCCCCGTACACAACAGGCTGCTCCCAGGGCTCCTCGGAGACGAAGACTGCCGACGGCCTTGTTCCGTGTCCTCAAGGACGCCCGCGGCGTGGCGCCCGGCCTCTGTGGGTGTGGGGACGGCGGCGCCCCAGGGGTCCCGACTGGCTGCAGCTGTCCCTACCTTCCACCCGCCCGCGCACCAGCGGTCCGCTGATCCCGGTCCCGGGGAACAAGCGAAACGCCCCGGATGAGCGGGGACGAGCTGCGCGCAGAGTTCAGGAGGAAGTCCCTCAATCCTCCTGCTTTCTCACCGGATCGACCAACCGACCGACCGACCGACCGACGGGCTCTCCAGTCGCACCCTTCGGGAAAGTGACGGGCTGGAGTTAACCCTCCGGCTGCCCCCCAGAGAAGCCCCAGAAAAACCCAATCCTCCACGTGTCTTAAATACGCGACAAGCCCACGTTCACCCTTCCCGAGCCCCGGCAGAGTCCAGGACGACTGAATGGAATGAACCCTTCAGCGGCCGGCCGTCGCCACCGACACGCGGGACACTTCCACCTCCTGACCCCCAAAGGAGACGGGCGCACTCGCTCTCGTTCCCTCCGACGCCGGGTGCGCAGAGGGGCCCGGACGCGGCTTGGGTGCGTGTGTGGGGTGGGGGGGTGGGGCAGGGGGGAATTGGCGTCCCCGGCGCGAGCAGGTGAGCGGCTGGGCACTCACCGCATCGACATTGACTAAGGTGGCCTCGTCCGAGTCCCGCAGCCCCACGGGCGTCAGATCCATCTCCTCCTCCAAGAAGTGCCAGCGGCACCAGTCCGGCATGATGGCGGCCAGGACGCCGGGCAGCACGAAGGTGGCGGCGGCGGCTTCCCCACTGCCAGGCCTCGGGCCAGATCCCCCAGACCGCTGCTCCGGCGGCAGACCCTGGAGGATGCAGGCGGGCCACCCTCCGCTAGAGCAGCGGTGCCGGGCCCGGCGCTACGGCTGGCTGGGGAACCAGCTGCAGCGCCACCTGGTGGGTCCTCTGCGCAGGACCGCTTTTCTACTACGCCCCTGGGCTCCTTTCTACTCTGCCCTCCTTCGCCTATTAGCATTGATTAATTCATTCTTTCCACCATTGTTTATTGACAGTCTCCTACGTGCAGAAGGACTTCAAGACTGGAGGGCTCAGCGTAGAAATCCCTATTCAGCACTTAGAATGGTAATAGCGAAGGATGGAAGCCACAAGTGTTTTATCAGTAGGGAACTGATTACATCAACTATAGTGTATCCCAGAAAGGGAATACTAGGCAGCTGTAAAAAAAAAAAAAAAAAAAAAAAAAAGGAAGTTCTCTATAATTAATATGGAATGATGTTTTTCATCAGGAAATATTTTCAAGGGAGAAATGCAAGGTGCAGCTTATGTATATAATGATAAGCCACAAACTCATTCATTCAGTCATTTACTTGGC
Source organism: Glossophaga mutica (assembly GCA_039655065.1). Taxonomy (NCBI): domain Eukaryota; kingdom Metazoa; phylum Chordata; class Mammalia; order Chiroptera; family Phyllostomidae; genus Glossophaga; species Glossophaga mutica. Next base: position 147,273,381 of record CM077308.1, read on the forward strand.
TTCTACTGTGTGGCACACACTTTAGTGGGAAAAAAGGAATACATGGATAAATTAGACAATATGCCTGCTCTCCCTGGGGAGACAGACTGCAAAACAAATTCACAAAACAACTGGAGGGACAATATAGCCATACACACACACACACACGGGGTATACAAGTGTTTGTTTCAGTCCCTGTTTATAAACAGGGACTCAAACAGACACTTGTATACCAGTGTTTACTGTGGCACCATTCACAATAGCAAAAAGGTGGAATGGAAGCAACCCAAGTGTCCGTGAACAGAGGACTGTGTAAACAAAATGTGGCCTAAACATGCAAGGGAATAATACACAGCTATAAAACAGGAACGAAGTTCTGACACACAGTGCAACATGGATGAACCTTGAAAACAATATGCTAAGTGAAGTAAGCCTCAAAAGGATTCTACTTATATGAAATATCTAGAATAGACCAATTGGTAAAGACAGAAAGTAAATTAGAGATTACCAGAGGCTTGGGAAGGGAAGAATGGGAAGTTATTACTTAGTGAACACAAAGTTTCAGTTAAGGTGGTGAAAAGTTTTGGAAATAGATAGTGGTGATGGTTGTACAATGTGTAAGTGTAATTAATGTCACCGAATTGTACATTTAAAATGGCTAAAATATCAAATTATATGTTATATATATTTATCACAATGGAAAAAAGATTAAATTAAACAAATTTTCCCCCCAAATGGGAGACATTTCAGATAGGCCTTAAAGAACAAAGAGTTATCTAGGAAGAGAAGAGATGACAGACAATGTAGAAGAAGAATATTCTATGAGAAAAAAAGAGGCAAAAGCAGAGAGACACAAGTATAACACAATGTAATCCAAATAGCCTGCGACGAAAATGCCTGATTTAGGCTATAAACGAAACCATTCTCACTCAAACTTTTAATCAACCTTTCATCTAGCAGTGAAATCAGGTAATTTTAGCATCAACAACATAAAATGATAATTAAAAAAGAACCCTAAGACCTTCCTACTTTGTGAGGGTTATCTTTACTTAACTTCAAGTCATAGCATATTCCAACCATTCTCAATGCATAGTTCCTTTCCTTTTAAAACAACTCTAAAGAAAATTCTCATAAACAAAAACAGGTTACCTCTCCAGTCATGAGTACACTTCACATGGACATTCGCCTTCTTTTATAATTAAACCCATGCACTATAGTTAAAGCCTTGTTCTTACCTAGGTACAGCTGAGTGATAATTGGTCACTGTGTTCCAATGACAGCTCTTAAAGCTCTTAAGAATACAGTGACTCCATCAAAGCCACACTAAGATGAAGGAACAATGAGAAGGGAAAAACTCTTATAAGGTGTCTGTGAAAGAATCCTCACAAAGTATAGGAAAAGAGGAAGCCAATTAAAACAGTCTCAGAGATCTCTTAAGGTTAATCCTAGAGGCTGAATGGTTTTTTGACCCCTTTGAAGTCCTATGTTTTATTTATTTTTTTAACATTATTTTTCCATTACCATATATCCCCCAGCCCCTCTTCCACCTCTATCGACCCTCCTACCCCACAATCAACCCACACTGTTATCAGCATCCATGATGAGTTCTTTCTCTCTTTTTTTTGTTCAATCCCTCCACCCCCGACATCCCCAGAGCTGTCAGCCAATGAATGTTTGAAATTCTATTTTCCGTGTTTTCTAAAATTTTTATAATGATTAACTACATGTGAAATTAAAAAAATTTAATTGAAACTCATTCTATAGTCAATTCTTACCTTAATTACATAATTTTCTCTGTATAATATTGATGTAATAGCTACATTAATATCTTCTTTAACTAATGTCAAAATTGACAGAATGAAAATTTGAAAGTCAAATCTTAAAAACCAAATTATTAATACTATCTGGACTTAAATTTCATGTGACAGACTTATGTCTGGAAAGTTCTCTTAAATCCAGTTTTTATATCTAATATCATATCACAAAGTACTATTTAAAGAGTATTTGAATCTTTCCACTTTCAACTAAGCTCATTCTAGAGCAAAATAAAACAAAACAAAACAAAAACAAAAACAAAAAACCCTCAGAATAGACATTTTGAGTCATGGCAAGGCCAAATGACTTGCCCAGAGTCACATGGTAGGTATAACCCATCTTTTCTCACATCCTATAACATACTTTTACCTTTATGAGTTAAATACATATAATCAGGCCTCTATTTGAATTCAGTTAGTTCTTAGTGAATTCTTTTTGAACTCATTTAGTCATTATAGGTATCAAATATTAATAATAAATATTTTTATGTACAAGTCACATTTGCAGATTTTTTAAAGTAATATAATATTCAGGAAATAGTTTATAACATTAATATTTTTCTGCCTGCATAACAAATCTTTCACAATTAAATATCTAACAGAAAATACAAAAGGTTGATTTCTAGCTTACATGAGAATGTAATATTACTGAATTGTACATTTAAAAATGGTTAAAAATAGCAAATGTTATGCTATATATATTTCATCACAACGAAAAAATGATTTTAAAAAAAGATTTCCAAAAGGGAGATATTTCAGATGGGCCTTTGAAGTCCTCTCATAATTACACACAAAAAAATATTTTCAAAGTCACAGTCATGGTAGTAGACTTCGGTTCCATTACTCCTGCTTTTAGAATGGATGAATATAATCTCACAATCCAAGAACTAAAACCTTTCCCATTAACACTCAAGAAAAGTAAGGCTCATGGGAGTTAAAGAACATCTAGAAGCCTAGAAAATCTGGCACAGAGCCAGAATTTAAACTCCCATGTGTCTAACTCTAAATTCATTATCTTGGTTCTTTCTGCCTCACAGACTTGTTGCTCTCCCTGGCAAATATGGTGTTCTCAAAACCAAGATGGGCACTGAATTAATATTCTACACAAAAATATAAGAACCAATAATCTGAAGACACTGGAGACTGACCCAAAGCAGGGAGAAACTAAGGGGTAGTCATCACTTGGGAAAGAAAAACAGCTCTGGACAGATTTTTAGGTTTTTATGGACTTTTGTCTAAGAGCAGGTCTCCGTCAGGGCTGAAGGAGTTGGCTCAAATTCAGATAGACACATTCAGTTTTACAGATTCACGAATTAGAAGACAGTTCAGGGTAACCATGGGAGCTGGAAAGTGAGAGGAGAGATACTTGAAAGGAAAAGCTGTAGCGGGGATGCCACAAATTGTGAAAATAAAATCTCACCAAATCTCCAGCAGATCCTTGAACTATGTACGCATCAGGCAGACTCCATGCAACCCATCTAAAGCTTAAAAAGACTGAACAGTGATTTGTATCTGCTGTCAAGTGCAGGAAAGACAAAGTTTGGAGTTTGAGGTCAACCCAGTTAACTGCCTGCTGAAACAAAAGTTCAATATTCTTCAGAGGAATACGACAGAGTCCAGACCCTTTACAACGGGAGTATCAAACTCATTTTTACCAGGGGGTCACATCAGCCTTGTGGTTGCCTTCAAAGGGCCTAATGTAATTTTAAGACTGTATAAATGTAACTACTCCTTAGCTAGGGGCAAGGAGCTCAGCACTGTTGCCAGGTAGAAAAAAGGTGTCAGGAAAAAATAAGGTGGAGGGGCGGATTCGGACCATGGGCCTTGTATTTGCCACCTGTGCTTTAAAATGTATCACGCATGAGGAAGGACCAAAAAAAAAAAACAAAAACAAAAACAAAAAAAAAAAACAGGAAATATCTTCTGGAGGGCAGACCCCTTGTAGTACAGGCTTCCCTTACTAGGTGAGTGTTCTAGGAACCCATCTGTATCAGTGCACCATTTGGCGTTGTTGTGAGAGGCTGTGTTCAGCTTCAGTGAAGTTTTTTGAAGACTCTTTGCCCATTTAATGTTGGGTGATTTTATGAGCATACCTTCACACTTTGCGCTGAGTGTTCAGAAATTTTTGAACAAAGAATGGCATGACCCCTGTGACCCACCCTTTTTGTTCACCTGGTCTCACCATGAGTGACATTTTTTTGTATCCCTGAATGAAAAAAAGTCCTCAAAGGCAAACATTTTGCCCATGTGGAAGAGGTGAAACAAAAAAATAGCAAAAGCACTAAAAGGCATCAAAATTGATTAGTTCAAAAACAGTTTTGAGCAGTGGAAAAAACTTCTTGATAAGTGTATTGCATCAAATGGAGAGTGCTTTGAAGGTGACAAGTTAAAACATGTAAGAATAAGTACATAATTTTTATAAATAAATACTGGGGTTTTCAGGATCTCTCCTCATATATGTCCAAAATACAGTGTAGAATTATTACACACACACACACGCAAGAGAAAAATGTGGCCCATACTTAAGAGAGGGAGGCAATCAATGAAGACCAACTCTGAGATGGGCCATACGTTGAAATTAGCAGACAAGGATTTTGGTTAACTATTATACAGCTTTGGTTAAGAAGTTTAAGGAAATGTGCTCATAATGAAGGGATAGAAAATCTCAGCAGAGAAATATAAACTATTAAAAAAAACAAGTAGAAAATACAATTCTTAAATTTAAGAGACAGACTCCAATGGGCTTAATAGCAGATTGGAGATGATATAAATAAAAAAAGTCAGTGTGATATATCATAGATTAAAGTTTTATTAACCAGTGTCACCCCAATAAATTCAATGTAAATAACTAGATAAATAAATAACTCAGTGAACTTTTAAACAGATTATTAGAAATTATCCAATCTGAGAAACAGAAAAAAGGTTGGAAAATAGTGAGCACAGTTGCAGTGACTATTGAGACAATAGCGCAAGGTTCAACAAGTGGGAAACTAGAGTGCTAGAAGCGATAAATAGAATGACGGAGCATAAAAACTGATTTGAAGAATAATGGCTGGGATGAGAACTTCCATTTTCAGACAAGATAGAGTAACAGGGAACACATTTACCTTAAAAAAAAATAACTGAAACAGCAGTTTTCAAGACATTGGACATCAGGCAATGAAGGACAGTGGTCCCTGAGAAACAGAAAACAAAGTAAGCCCTATACTAGCTCAGTTTAGCACCTGGAAAGAATTTCCTGAATGGTACAGAGAGGTGGATATCAGGTGGAACCCAGCCAACCCCCTGGAGTCTGGGTAGGCCAAGATAGCTACAGTTTATAGGGCTGAGTACCAGCAGGAGGAAAGTTACACAGAGAAAAGAGCTTTGGGGATCTGCAGAGGGTTAGATTTGTAAAGCATCCTATTTGACTCTTCGGCTGTATGCTGAACGCTACATGCATGTGGAGAAACTACCCAAAGAAACACTGGGCACAGAAGTACCTGGTAGGATTTAGGGTAACAGTCTTTAGAGGTCACACAACCCCAGGCATTATTCCTCTTAACATCAGCTGGAGTGAAAAATCTCCCAGTTTGTAAATCATAGAGTTGAGTACTTGGGGGAGTTTTGTACAAGTAAGTACTAGAGAAAAACTGGTCATACACTAGATGCCACTATGGTTCTGCCTAACAGAGCTTGGAGGCAAGGCCTGAAGGAATCAGGTTATGTCCAAGTAACTAAACTGCATCTCAGAACCAAGCTCAAGAATCTTTATGGGAAATCAAAACTATCCAGCATTCAGCAAGGTAAAATTCACGATGTCCAGCATTCAATAAAAAATCACCAGGCATACAAAGAAACAGAAAGGTTTGACCAATAATGAGGAAGAAAATCAATCAAAACTGCCCCAGAAATAACACAGATGGTATACTTATTAGACCAGGACATTAAAGTAAGTATTACACCTGTAGTTCATAAGTTCAGGAAGCTAGAAGAAACAGTAGACATTTTGAGACAAGGATGATATAAGAAAAGACTCAAATAAAATTTCTAATGATGGAAATTACAATGTCTCCAGTGAAAAATACACAAGACAGGCTTACAGCAATAGTAAACTTAAACTCACAAAAATAGAAGCTGTCCAAAATGAAATGCAGGGGGGGAAATTAAGGGTATCAGTGGGCAGTGGGATGATTTCAAGTGGGCTATTATCCACATAATTATATTTTCTCCAAAGGGGGAGGAAATAGAAAAAATATTTGAAGAAATAATGGTTGAAATTTTTTCCAAATTTTTTGGGAACTACAGGCCCACAGATGTAAGAGGTTCAATGAAATCCAAGCAGTGGAGAGACTGGAGCACTCATACATCCCTGATAAGACTATGAAAAGGTAAGGCTACTGTGGGAAGTAGTCGGGCCGTTCCTCAGAAAGTTAAACAGAGTTATCGTATGACCTGGCAATTCCATTCTTAGGTTATATTCCCAAGAGAATTGAAAACATATATTCACACAAAGACTTGTATACAAATGTTCATATCAGTATTACACATAATAGCCCAAAACTAGAAACAATCCAAATACCTACCCACTGATGAATGGATAAACAAAATGTAGCGTATCCATATAGTGGAATATTATTTGGCCATGACAAGGAACAAAGTGCTGACACACACCACGACATGGATAAACCTTGAAGACAGTATGCGAAGTGAAAGAGGCCAGTTACAAGGGACCACCCACATACTATATGATGCTATTTGTATAAAATGTCCAGAATAGACAAATCTGAGAGAAAGTAAATTAGTGGTGTCCAGAGGACAGGGGAACAAGGGAATGGACAGTGACTGCTAAAGGGTACGAAGTTTCTTTTGGGGGTGATAAAAATGTTCTGGAATTAGACAGTGGCAATGGTTGCACAACCTTGTGAATATACTGAAAACTACTTAATTGCACCCTTAAACTAGTGAATTTTATGGGATGTGCAGTATATCTCAATAAAGAAGCTCAATAATAAGTATCAAAAAATCTGATTAAAAATCAACAAAATATTTGAACAAACACTTCACTAATATATAAATGGCAAGTGAAATATGAAAATATGCTCAACATCATAGTAATTAGGGAAATGAAAATTAAAACCACAATAAGATACCATTATCCGTCTGTTAGAATGTCTCAAATTAAAAAGACTGTATAGAATTTTAGCTAGAATGCAAAACAACTGGACCTTTCATACACTCTTAGTGCAAATGTAAACTAATAGAATCACTTTGGTAAAGTTTGTCAATTTCATAAAAAGTTAAATTCATCTACCATATGACTCAGCCATTCCACAACTAGATATTTATTTACCTAAGAGAAACGAAAGCATATGTCTATCTGAAGAAATGCACATGAATGTTGCTAGCAGCTTCATTTGCAATAGCCCCAAACTGCAAACAACCCAAATGTCCATCAATAGGATGGACAAACTGCAGTATATAGCTTTCAACACCACCACCACCAACAACAAAAAAAGCAACAGCATGGATGAATTGTAAAATTATTATGCTAAGTGAAAGATGCCAGAAAAAGAATACATAATGTAAAATTACATTTATATTAAAGTTTTCAATGAAAAATAAACCGCAGTGACAGAAAGCAAATCAGAGATAGCCTTGATGGCTGGCAGGGAGGCGGGGTTATGGGGGATGCAAAGAAGAAGTGCCATGGGTGTTGAGGAAGTTCAGGATCCTGACTGTGGCCATGGTGTCATGTGTGAATACAAGTCAAAACTTATCAAACTGTACGCTTCAAATATGGGCAGTTTATTGTATGTCTATCAGGTGTACCTTAATAAAGATGTTTAGAAAATAAAAAATTACAATCTTAAAAAAACACATGTATAAATTTGGGTGATGTGCTTCAAGAGAAACTGTAACTTGTATTAGACAAGGTATATCATGAATGATCTACGATTCCAACTTAAGAAGCTGGAAAATGAAAAGCAGAGTAAACAGAAAGTTAGTAGAATGAAGGGACTAATAAAGAACAGAATGAAACAGAAAACAGGAAAAAATATTGTATTTCACACAAGCCAGCTCTCAATGCAACTGCCCAAGTACAAACTTCAAGCTGCCCCACCACTGTACCTCCGTGAAAGGAAGGGCCAGCGGCTCCAACCGTTCCTTAGAGCTCTTGAACATGGGAAGTTCATCAGTTCGTCGATGTCTAGAATTTTCATTGTGGTCCCAAATAACAGAGCCTTTAGGAAAACTAAAAAATTAGCTTATTTAGTAATGAGGATTCACCACCACCTTGTCTTCTGTTTCATGAATAATCAGTACTTGCGCCCATGAACGGAGGCGGAACGGATTCTGGACATTAGCCACCCGCACTTCCCCTAACAAGGGGCCTTCACCCCAGCTGCTGAAAACTTCAGAGCCAGCCTCCTTTAAGCTGGGAGGTTCTCTCTGCACTGCCCCGCGCCCCCCTGAATGCCAGGCTTCCCACGTCCTCCCACAACAGAGCCCTTTGGAGACAGTGTGGCTTTATCAGCCCGGCTTCTAGGAGTCCCTATGGCAGCAGTTTTCTGACCGACGGCCGCAGGTTGCAGCTTTCTGGCTACTGAAGCCCACACCGACAGAGCTGCTTGGAGAAAGGAGGGGCTTTCGGACAGAATTTGCTTGTTGCCAGGGACCCCCGCCGCGGCCCAGGACCGTATCTAAGGGAACCGCCTTCGTTAGGGCCTGCGCGTTGTAAACTCACAGCACCAGGGCCGCGACCCTTCCCTCCCATTGGGTCTACCTGAGACGTGGCCTCCGCCCCCGCCTGGCAGGGAGGGGGCCCGGCGCATCCCGCATCCAAGCACCCCTCCCGTGACTGGCAGGCCTTCGGGCGCCACTGCACCCAGCGGGCCTGGCCCGACGGCCCACGGCCTGGAGGCGTCGGCTGCGGCGGAAGGGTGGGCCTGCTCGCGCCCGTGGCCTCGGAGTGCAAGAACGTTTCGCATCCAGAGTCCCGGGACGTGGGAGCAACGGCAACAGGCCCACGCGGCGCGGAAGCGGACGGAGGCCCTGGGCTCCACAGGGGCCGCGGGCTCGGAAGACTCAGCCGCGGCTGCCTCCCTGAGCACCGTGCAGCCGGGATCCCGCGGCCCTGTCAGGCGGAGAAGCAACCTGCAAGTGCGGGCTTGCAGATCCTGGTTTGCGAACCTAGTCGGAGTGCTTCTCGGTGAGCGGCAGCAGTCGCAGCCAGCAGCTGCCACGTCGCCTTCCCCCGTGTCCGTGGACCGGCTGTTGCTCCGCACACCAGCCCCTACCCGAGCCCTGGGCTCCTGCCCAGAGAGCCCGGGGGCCCCTCTCCCGCCTGCCCACCGCGCTGCCCCCAGTCCCTGCGCGTCTCCCCAGCCATCTGCAGTGCTATTAACCCCCACCATCGCTCTCGACCCTGCCCCGGGGAACCCTACCGCCCCTCCAACCCCGCCCCGACTTGTGGCTTGTCCCCTGTATCTCTTGGAAGGACGAATGTTTGTGGAGGTTGGCCTGATGAGGGCTGTCCAAGAACACGGTGACCTGTGCGGAAAATGTCGTTTTAAGTAGCTTAGAAGTGTTTTTAGTCCCCTGGGCTGGTGTCCTGATGTTAGTCAGTGGGAAGGGAATGTGAGGGCTCAGGACCAGCACATCACTTAGCCTCGTTTTCTTAGTTCACTGCTTTCCCCATCCCAGCGGGTGTTTGTTGTTTGTTTCTCAATCCCAGGTGATTCCGAGGCAAAGCATGGACATAGCGGGAAAACTGTGAGCCGTGATTGCCCAAACTCACTTCGTAACCTGCTCCGTGTGAACTGCGATGTCCTTTTTGATTCTTTGATTTCATTCTGCTCTTTGAGTTTGGGTGGATGCTAGGTGATGGGCCGCCCCTTTCACTCTTCATCTTTTCAGAGAACGCATGCTGGTGTTGAAACTATCCTAAGCGTCTTAGGGACATTTGTACGCACAGGTCTTCTGAAAGCTAGCCACGGAGGAGCCTTTCAACTGCGACCTTCTGCAGAGCTGAGGGAACATGAGCCACCTGCAGAACTTACTATTAGATTCCCTCCTGAGCACGAAGCACGTGGACAGCGCAGCCCTCATCAAACTCCAGGAGCGGAGCCTGTCTGTGGCATCACCAGGGTTCAGTGTAAGAAAGAAAAGTTTGGGCATAGAGTTTTAAATAAAAAAGAGAGAGAGAGAGAGAGTCTGGGCATAAGCGTTTCAGACAGGCTTTTCTGGAAAGAGCCATAGTAAACATTTTCGGTTTCGAGGACGTATGGTTTGTGGCACAACTGCACACCCACTCTGCAGTTGTCATGGAGAGCGGCCACAGACAATACAGTGAAAGACTGGGTGTGACCGTCTTCCCATGAACCTTGATTTATGGATACTGAAGTTTTAATTTCATGTAATTTTTACCCATCACAAAGTTATTCTTTTGATGTTTCCCTCTACTACTTAAAAATGTAAAAAACCATTCTTAGGTGCAGGCATTCAAAAGCAGGTAGTGGGCCAAATGTGGCCAGCTTGCTGTAGTTTGCTGGCTCTCGGTCTATTTAACCTGCGCAGGTAATGCCCAGTGACGTCCGAACACTTGTGAATGGGTTCGCCAAGAACCCTTTGCAAGCCAGAAGAGAAGGACTGTATTTCAAGGAAAAGGACTACAAATGCGTCCGGGCAGACGATTATTCTCTTTATGCTAAGAATGTGAGTACTGAAGATTTGAAGACAGCGGGGGGGAAACCTTCAGAATTTGACTCCAATTTTCTGCATCTTATCTGTGGAACAGACTAAGCCCATTATTGCAATGGCAGAGTTTGAGACCAAAGTCCAGTGCCAGGAGAGCATATGCAAAAGGAAGTACTAACAGAGAGCCTGGTTTTGAGAAATATTTGCTCCAGAATCTATCAACTAAGCCTTGCCTGAACTGTCTCTTTCCACTACAGTCTATCCTTTGTATTCCACATCCTCCTTAAAAAAAATAAAAATAAAAAAAAAATAAATGCTATCATGCTGTGCTTAAAACCTCTTTTGACTTTCTGTTTCCTGTTAGGAATTAAGGGGATGAAATCTCATTGACTGAAAGCCCTATAGTATGGATTAGGCACACTTCATCCACGGTATAAACTAAGTAGCCTCATTTTACAGATGAGGAAACTGAGACTAAGGTCAGATAACTCTCCCATGGTCATGCAGCAGAAAGTGGAGGTGCTGGGATTCAAGCCCAGACCTCTCCAGTTCCACAATGCATATATATATATATATATATATATATATATATATATATATATATATATATATATATATATCTCCTCTCTCATTGGGATAGGGGTATATTACAATCAACTGGGGAACTTTTTTAAAATACCCATGCTATTTCTATGACACCTAAAACTTTTAGAGTAAGGCAACTAAATCAGTGAAACAGTCCAAAAAGAAATGTAGGAATATATGGAAGTCAGGAAATTGTGAAAAATACAGCTGGAGCATAACTGCTAGTCCTGTGATCAGAACCAAGAGAAGGCATTCGATTTTATTCTTATCCAGGAAAACACTGGTGTGGTTGTTGTGAAGACCCATCTGTATCTTCTGGTGGCAACTTACACTGAGGGCATGTATCCTAGTGTCTGTGTGGAGGCCACAGAGAAGCTGGGTAAGTTTGTCTCCTGGTGCCTCTCTTCATTCCCTGCGGTAGTTGAGTCTTCTGACTGCAAGTGACAGAGACGAAATCAGCTAGGATACAGGAAGTAGGAATTGATGGGAAGGATACTGAGGATTCTTTCAGAACCACTGGAAGGATGGAGTCCAGCTGAGCCACAGGGAAAATGATTCCAGGGACTGGAACACTGCTAGAACTTTTCTCTGATCTCCCTTTCTTAAGAGAGTCAGGTTGGTCCTGTCCCATTGTGAGCTGCCATCTTTCCTGACTGGTATCATGGCCAAGCCTCACATTCTACCTCTTACTTTCTTTTAAAACCCTGAGTTGACCTGTCTTGGATCATATGGTTTACCCTTATGTCATTCAGCTGGGTAGGGGAGGAGGAGGGAGGCAACAGGTTGAAAAAACAAGAGATGTAGTTGCTGGGGGCCACCCTCTATAGAGACACTTTTTACAGAAAAAGAAATTTTTGTGAGCCAGGCAACCAGCTTGTTGGTATCTACTCCAATCTCCTTCCATGGCTATACATTTTTTAATAAAGATCTAATATAGAACTGGGAAATTATATCTATGCAAGTTGAGCTTAATAAATGATATAAATTGTGTTTGTGCTTAGGTTTTTAATCTACCACAAATTGAAATTTCTAAAAATTTTTTGGCGTTATTTGAACAATCTTTTGAAATAGTTCTTTCCTTCTACTAGTAAGGAAAGCAGCAATTCCTTCATTCTTTCAACAAATAGCGGTGATATACAATGTGCCCTGCACTATCCTAATAAACTAGGAAATCAGGGTGTTTTCTTTGCCTCCCATGCCTCTATACGTGCTGTTCTTTCTTCCTGAAATGTCTTCCTCCCATCCAAGTACTGACCGGGCCCGACCCTGCTTAGCTTCCGAGATCAGACGAGATCGGGCACGTTCAGGGTGGTATGGCCGTAGACCTGAAATGTCTTCCTTTTCTGTTCCTGCCCCTTCACATCCAGTTGGCATATTCCCAAAAATTGAAGACCCAAATGAGATCTTAGACATCCCTCCACTGTGCTATGTATTTTTTGCATACCTTTATTACTACTGCCCTCATAGTTCTTTGTTTACCTAAACTGAAGGCAAGAATTGCATTGTAATCATTCTCCTTTCCCCAGCACCTAAGTTAGTGTCAAATGTTGAGTAGACAATTAATACATGTTTGATGAACAAATAAATGAATGACCCCTGCCTAACAGGATCAGGGAAGGCTCCAGAGAGCTGAATCTTAAGGATTAATTGAGAAATTAGGTACCATCACAGAAACTATATATTCTTTTTTTTAAGTTCTCACATTTTTTTTTTAAAGATTTTTTTTTATTTATTTATCTTTAGAGGGGAAGGGTAGGAGAGAGGGAGAGGGAGAGAAATATCAATGTACGGTTGCCTCTCGTGTGTCCCCTGCCGGGAACCGGCCCGCAACCCAGGCATGTGCCCTGACTTGGAATCGAACCACGATCCTCTGGTTCGCAGGCCCGAGCTCAATCCACTGAGCTACACCAGCCAGGGCAAGTTCTCACATTTTTAATACTTCAATTGTCCTATTGTGTATGCATGCTGCAAAAAACATGGTGCTCAGAAATCATCACAAATAATATACGTGATATACCTCTGAGGCTTCAGAAGGAAGAGTTCTAGGATGTGCAGTAATGTTGCATCACTAACAACGTATATCACTGACATGAGCATGCTTCAAGGACGTTACATTAAAACTACCGGAAGAATCAAAATATAGTAGTCTGATCCAATTAAAACATTAACCTCAATTCTAAAAAAAAAAGGTATATTTTGCAGGATGATTTCTTTTTTAAAAAATTTTATTAGAAATTATGCATTCTTGCTTAGAGCCAAAAGACTCCAAAGCACGTGTATGAAATGAGGACAGCTGACATTACACCACTGAGACCACTGCTCTGGGGAGGGACGGGCTCTCTTGAAAGAGGTTGGATGCTCCTGAGGGGTGGATGAAACTTGATACCCACTCAGGAGCCAGATACATACTCACTACTTCTATTTTCTTCACATGTTTTTTAAATTATATTTTTCTCTATCAAAAATTATACATTATAATTAGAGAAAATTTGGGGAGAAAAGCATTATGACCATTTCAGTTTTTTATTATGAAAGATTCTAGGAACATAATCGATATATTTCTATTTCTACTTCCCCTGCTAGACAAGGAGCTCCCTGAGGGCAGGGACTGGGTCCTAACTATCAGTCATCCTTGTATCTTCGGTACCCAACACAGTGCCTAGAACCAGCTAGTCACTCACCAGTGTTTATGGATAAACAAATAAATGAATGAATCATATGGTGGTGATAATTTGCTGCTCATGAGTAATAACCATGTTCTGTTTCTTTCAGGAGAATATCTAAGGAAAAAAGGAAATTAAGTCATCAGAAGACTATGAAGGACAGCTTTTATTGTTTCAGAAGATAACTACAGATTCTAAAAAAAATGTAATGCCTTCCTCTGTTGTTGGAAAAGACCAGGCAGAATATACTGAAAAGGAAGAATGAGTTAATAGACCAATTTTTTAATTTCAAAAGATCTTTTTTAATTGGAATTATTGGGCCAACTTGTTTTTTTAAGTGTTAGTCATTGGCATGAGTGTGAGAACACTGATAGTTTCACAGGGCACATTTGTTGGGAGCAATTATACCATTGTCTCTACTTTCATGGGGTTTTTTTACACTTATTTTCAATTGTAACAAAATACATATAATATAAAATTTACCATCTTAACCACTTTAAGTATCTAGTTCACTGGCATTAAGTACATGCACATTGTTGTGCAAACACCACCAGCCATTCATCTCCAGAACTCTTTTTGTCCTGCAACAGTGAAACTCTGTACCCATCAAACACTAACTCCTCATTCCCCTCTCCCTCCAGCCCCTGGCAACTACCCTTCCACTGTCGGCCTCCATGAACGTGACTACTCTAGGTGTCATATAAATGGAACCATACAATATTTTTCTTTTTGTCATAGGAAAGGTCATTATGGTTCCCTCCCTCCCTTCCTTCCTTCCTTCCTTCTTTCCTTAACTGCCATACTGTTTTCCATAGCAGCTGCACCATCTTACATTCCCACCAGCAGTGCAGAGAGATTCCAGTTTCTCCACATTCTTGCTAACACTTCTTATTTTCTAGTTTTTGCTCATTGCTATCTAATGGATATGATGAAATGGATCTCATTGTGTTTTTGATTTGCATTTCTCTAATGATTACTAATGTTGAGCAGCTTTTCATGTGCTCCTTGACCATTTGAGTATCCTCTTCAGAGAAATGTCTATTTGAGTCCTGTGCATATTTTTAAGTTTTGGAATGTTTGGTTTTTTGTTGTTGCTGTGTAGGAGTTCTTTATATATTCTGGATACTAACCCCTTATTAAATATATCTATCATTTGCAAATGTTTTCTCCCATTCTATAGGTTGCCTTTTTACTGTTTTGACAGTGCCCTTTAATGTGCAAAGTTTTAATTTTGATATAGTACAATTCACATATTTTGTCTTTTGTTGCTTGTGCTTTTGGTGTCATATCTAAGAAATAATTGCCAAATTTAATGTTATGAAACTTTTCCTGTTTTCTTCTAAGAGTTTTATAATTTTAGTTCTTATATTTTGGTCTTTGGTCCATTTTGAGTTCATTTTTATATATTGTATAAAGTAAGGTTTCACCTTCATTCTTTTCCACTTCAAAGCTTTACAAAAAGATTCCTTAAAGTTATTAAAAATTTCACTCTCTGTTCATACCACCCAACCTCCCACACCTGATCATTTTGTCCCATTACCTAGTACAATGTTTATCACACAGTAGGCATTCAATGATCTGTGGATGAATATTTAAAGTAAGAGAGAAAGGAAGAAGGGAGAAAATGAAGGAAGGATGGAAGAGGGAGGAACAGACCGGAAATGGTGCGAGTGTTCTAGCCCACGCCAGTTGTCTAGTTTCCTGAGCAGGTCTGGCCTGAGAACAGCCCCTTACCTGGGGAGTGCCCAGACCTGCATCAGCCCAACTCCATTCTTAGTAACCTGAACATCACAGAACCTCTTCAGATTTGGGAATCATTCTGGGGATCCTAAACTAAGTCATTCTTGGGTCACCATAAAAAGGCTGCATGGTGCCCTGGCTGGTGTAGCTCAGTGGATTGAGCGCGGCCTGCGAACCAGAGGATTGCGGTTCGATTCCCAGTCAGGGCACATGCCTGGGTTGCAGGCCAGTTCCCAGCATGGGACACACAAGAGGCAACCATACAGTGATATTTCTCTCCCTCTCTCCTACCCTTCCCCTCTAAAGATAAATAAATAAAAATCTTAAAAAAAAAATAATTTAAAAAAAAAAGGCTGCATGGAACAGGGGCTGTTTTTTCATCCCCCATGGCCTACACGAAGGAGAGGGATGGGATCAGAGCAGGCTGGATAGCCTGGAGGAGAGGGATGGGTGAGGGAAAGAGAAAGAAAGGGAATGGGGGATTTGGGGAAAGAGAAACAAGGAGGAGGATACTTTGAGGGTGAATAGGTGAACATAATGTGGGGGGATTGCTCACTATACTCTATTCACAGATTCTAGAGAACTTCTAGGAAAAGATGCCGTGAATTGGTTGAGCTGTGTTAAAAGATAACTAATTACAGTCATTTCTGGGAATTGCTGCTTAGCGTTTCTAGCTAATCACTGTTCAGGCTGCAAGTATTAGCCATATCGTGAATATCTGTCAGAGCATCTTTTGTTGTAAATTTTATTTAATTGCAACACCTGCTCCTGATGATTCCTTCTATCCTCACCCAGCCAAGTTGCTTCCTCTACACTAAAAACAACCCAGAAGGAAAGCTTTCTAAGAATACAGGGGGCGGGGCAAAATAAATGCCTATAAATATACCATATAATTACTTTTTATTCAGGGTGAAGTTTGGTAGCAGAGGGTCACCAAAGCACGAAAAAAATTTCTTTGCAGCCTCTAAGCCCCTTTTCTCATCCTCACCAGCACACACACGCACATACATGTGCACACACCACTCTTTGAACATGGGAACCATGATGGTTTCAGAAACTGTGGCTTCCCATCTGCAAACCTTTGCATTGTGGTGCTTTGCAGATGAATGAAGTTGTTTTTCCCATTTTACAAAATAGGATACAAAGGCCTTAGAGCCTGTTACTAATGGTGCCCAGGTCACTCAGGAAATCTGTGTTGTATCAAGCAATATGGGGTTTGAATTTCAACAAAAGAAGGTCAGGTCAAATCCAAAGAAAAACATCTTGACTTTTAGCTTAGAAACGTGTGTCGTTCCCTGCGTTAGATATAGTTTTGCAAAGTAACTTTCCAGAATACATCTTGTGGGTGTGTGTACCTGTGTGATCCTTTGGGCAGTCTGGAGAGAAGCAAGTCAACAAGACCCCAGCTCTCAACCCCAATGCCTGCCACCACCATCTCTGCATGCCGGTGATCCCTGGGACTCCTGACCAGAGCCCTTCTCTGGGACTTCTCTGCCAAGGTTGGAATGCAGACAGGGAATTGCATACACAGAGAAGGAAAACAGATTGGAATCGCTTAGTTCCTATATAAACTCATCAACTTTTATCCAATCTAAACTTGGCATTGACACTGGGCGATTGACCTCTCCAGGCCTATTGTTCAAATAAAGACACTGCAGAATGCAAAAGGCGTGTCGAGTCCTCCACCACGGCAGGGTGGGAGAAAACCTAGGCTTCGGAGTCAGGGTGGACACAAGCTATGCTGTTTTAAAACATTACTTAACTACTGTTAAAAAAAAAAACAAAACTGGAATCAGGAATCAGAAAATAAAATATAGGAAAAAGATTTTTAAAAATCAAACATTTTCTCCTTACAAGTACTACTTCCATGTAAAATTGTAAGTTGGCCCTTTGCATCCTGCCCCCCAATAACTGGGTTATTGGGTAAGAACAAAATGATGAAAACTTAGAAGCCATCTAGAGCAATTTGCATCTGGTATGTGAATCCCCTGTCTGTGCCCCAACATCTTGTCATCCTGTTTCTGTCTCAAAACTTTAAGTGACAGCAAACCCATTGCCTGTTGGGGCAACCCATCTATCTCGGGAGCATGTGGATTGAGGGGCTGAACTCCCCGCCACTATATCACCCTGTTGCCCTGGTGTTGTCTTTTGGAGCCATACAAGTCCAGTCTCTTCTGTGTACAAGCTTTTCCTCACCACTGTGAAACCTCAGTCATGTACCTTTTAATACTGGCCTTACATTCCCAAATTTATGACCACTCCTGAGTCATGGTGTCAGACTCCCTCACCGTCCCTGTTGGCCTAGTCCCAATTTGCAAATGCTCCTCCATAGTGGGGTAGTGGCAACCGAACCCATACCACATTCTGGGGTTTGGCTAGGTCTAACAGGTATCTGTCATATTTTTGACTACCTGGTTTTTGCATATTTCCTATTGGGAGCCTGGTTGTCCATAAGAAAGAAGTCAGAACTTGCTTTCCAATCCTCCCTGACAGCTAAGTTTGGGGCATGTGATCTAGACTCTTCTTGTTACATACAACCACATGAGACTGTGACTTGGAAGATATGGACATGAAGAAGAACTGTACTGAAGCCATTTTGGTAAGGGAGGACACAGTGACATCCAGCATGTCACAGACAGGGTGGGTGAGGTTCTTTGGTTAGAGGCCTAAGCCTAGAAACTGAGGGATAAGCTACTGTGCTAGGCAGAAGGGTGGCCTTCCGAAGATGTCCTCATGTCTCAATCTTCAGAAACTGAACAGGAGTATTTGACCTCACATAGTAGATGTGCCCAAGTTCAGGACCTTGAGATGGGGAGATTATCTGGATTACTTGGGTGGGTCTGATGTAATTCGTTGAGTCCTTGTGAGAGGCGAGCAGGAGGGCCTGTCAGAGACGGCGATGTGGTGATGGAAGACGAGAAAGAAAAGGAAATATAAAAACAAAAGCAGAAGTCAGAGAGAGAGAGAGAGAGAGAGAGATTGCAAGATGTCACTCTGCTGGCTTTCAAGCTAGAGAAAGGGACCACCAGCTGAGGAATACAGGTGGCCCCTAGAAGGTGGAAAAGGCAAAGAAAATAACTATCCCTAGAGCTTCTAGAAAGGAACACAGCCCTGCTGAAACCTTGACTTTATAGCCCAGTGAGACCCATTTTGGACTTCTGACTTTCGGAACTGTGCAAGAATAAATTTGTGTTGCCTTAGACTACTAAGTTTGTGGTACTTCATTGTAGCAGCAATAGAAAACTAATACCACCTAACACAATTAATGACACTAATAGCACAAGGTAAGCCAGTGCCGGGGGTAGCCAATCTTCACTGGAGCAGTTTCATGCAATGTAGGTGTTTCTCTGAGCAGCACAGCCTCCTTCGGAAGTTTAGAGACAAGGTGAAACTTGGGGTGGGGGTGGGTTTAACTCAGAGCAGGGAATCTTTTTAAGAACACAAAAACCCTAAAAATGTCATGACCTTGGTTGCATCTAAAAGTAAAGACTTTGCTGTTTTGGATTATAAACTGGTCTGGATGAAAACCAGCTGATGTGTGGACAATCTAATGGGTTCAATAGGCTTTTCAACCCTTGTAATTATCTCTCTGCTGAAGTAAATGTTAGCCTAACCATTGACATTTGATAAGTCACCCTGTGCTACCCAAAAGAGATAAACTTGAGTCATTTTTCTGAGACGTTAATACACATTTCTTATCATAGGATATTATTTTATTATGATGTAGAGGAATACATTCATATACATGTGTAGTTCAAATAACTGTGTTGAATATGTATGCACATTTTTCTGTTTTCCCGTATGTGCATTAAAAAAAAAATGTCACTCCTTATAGAACAAATAGTGACTTTTTTTGCAAGTCTGAAGACCAGGCAGTGGTATTGGAGGGGCCAGGATGAGGACCTACGAGTGAAACAAACCAAATTAAAGATGAAGTGTTTCTGTAGGAACCACAGGCCTCTTAGGTTGTGTTTTTGCTGAGACTGATTACATGTTTCCCTACTCCAGCAAAGTGCATACTACCACTTCTCAGGTTAATGAAAACAATCTTTCTCAAAAGATAAGAAGCTTGCCATTTGTCAATAAGAAGACAGCCTGTCAAATTATGCATAAATAAAACCATAACAAGAGGGCCTCAGTCACTTATAGCCATTAATTTCATCCTCTTTGAAAAAGCCCAGAGAAAGAGGTAAGTGACAAGTAGTTCATACACAGAGACATGGGCGTACTAGGAACTCCTGCCAACTCCACAGGATCTAAAATAGTTCTTTGGCAACTGAGCAAGGAATGGATTCCAGGCCCAGGGGCAACTGTGCACATCAGAGGAATGGGCTCCCTCCCTCCAGCTGGGGCCCCAGCTAATCCTGCGGTCTTCCCAAGCAGCCCGCTCTGCTTTCAGGGCAGCCAACTAACACTTGACAAAAGCCAGCTGCAGGAGCAGCCCAGCCCAAGCCCAAACCCAAGCCCATGCCCACATGTTGCCACTGAAAATGTTTTAAAGATCTTATAACGCGTCGACTCTCTTTAGCAGGAGAGACTCTCAGTGTCCTCCTCCTTCCTTTCAGAGTAGGCTGTGTCAGCCTCCCTTTGGCTGATATTAATAGGAGTCCCCATCCCAGGCATTATCAGCCTGTGTGTGAGTTGACCGAGGCTGGTTTATTTCACATACAGCAAACATTTCTGGAGCACTCGCTATATGCAGGGCCCTGTTCTATGGCCTGGGGGAAAGTTCAGAGAGGACTAATAATAATCACTAAAAAAAGAACGGCTCAGGGAGGAATAACAAAAATAAGGTCAGTTCCAAGGTATTGCACCCTTACTGTGCATCAGACCCCATGGTATGCACTGTGCACAATTATTTCATTTGATCCTCGAAACTATCCTGTGAGGTGAGTATTTTCACTCCCATTTCACAGATTAAGAAACTAAAGCTCAGAGAAAGGGAGAGTCTGGGCAAAGCTCAGAGTATGAAGGTTGTGAGGGAAATTGATTCAGTGGTGACTGGGGTGTCCATGAAAGTTGTTGAGAAGGGGCATGACTTGATCAGAGATGAAGGAGACAGAATAAGTCGAGAGGTAGCCGTATCAGCCAGGAGATCAGTTAGCACTTGGTGGAAGAAGTGAAGGCTGACATGCCGATCTGAACAGCATGCGTATGTTGTTAACACTGTGGACCTTAACATATGGACCTTAACACTGTGATCATCTAGAATTAAAAAAAAAAAAATGATAAAGAAAAGCCAGGACATTGCACAGGCAAAAATTTGGGCCAAGAATTACTTCTGGGAAGGGCGAACAGAAAGGGGGAGAGAAAGTAATTAGGGATGAAGTCTCACTGGGCTTACATAGTATTTATTTTTATTTCATTTTATTTTTCATCTTTATTGAGGTATAATTGACTAATAAAATTGTCACATATTTAAAATATACCATCTGATGCATTGCTGTATGTATTGACTGTGAAAAGATCCCCAACATCAAGTGAATTAACACATCCATCACCTCACATATTTCCTTTGTCTTAAATTTTCTTTTTTGCAAGAACACAAGTTGTGTTCTCTTAGCAAATTTTAATTATACAATGCAATATCCCTTGAATGGCTGCCACCAGGCCTATGCACAAGCTCCTTCCAGAGGGATGCTGGCAACCTGGCTTTATAGTTAGAGATTTCTAGTTGTTTTTAAGTGCATGGTTGCCTCTGAGCCAGAGGGAGAAGGTGGTAGAAGTGCCCACTGGCTCCTCTGAGTTCCATGGAGGATGGTGGCTAGCCCTAGAGGTGTGAAAATTAGAAGCTGGATCCTCAGGTAGCAAGGTGTAAAGTGTGCAGTCAATCTGCTTCCAGAGAAAGACTGGGAGACGGGTGTTTTTACCTGCTCCCTCCATGTTGAGCCCTGGGCAGATAACCTCAGTGAGTGCTCACATGCTGGTTAAGAATTGTTGGTTTTCTATAGTCCTGTGGGTTTTATAGGCATAACCCCATTGGCTTTCAGAGATAGGTGATTTGGGGGCCTGTTTCTTAGGTGGGAGCCTTAAAAGTTGTGGTACTAGATGTGAGGTCCAAACCCTTTGCTCCTCAGAGAAGCTTCAGGTTCCCTCCTGATTGGATAGCACTGTGCCAAGGTTGGGGTTTATGGAGACAGTGTGTCTCAGCCTTTCCTACCCGTTTTGATGTGGGTATTTTCTCACTTGCCTGATGTGTAGAAGTCATTAAGCTGGTTTCTGGATTTGTAATGCTCTGTATGCAGCTGTACCTGTAGTGTATCTGTGGGAGGAGAGAAGTTAAGCAGCCTTCTATGTTCACTGTCTCGTTCCCTCCCCTTTGCCTCATTAAAAGAGTATTTATTTTTTAAATTTTTTAAAATATATTTTATTGATTATACTATTACAGTTTCCCCATTTCCCCCCTTTATTCCCCTCCACTCTGTACCTCCCTCCCCCTTAGTTCATGTCCATGGGTCATACCTATAAGTTCTTTGGCTTCTCCATTTCCTGTACTATTCTTAACCTCCCCCTGTCTATTTTGTGCCTACCACTTATGCTTCTTATTTCTTGCACCTTTTCCCCCATTCCCCCCCCTTCCCCTCCCCACTGATAATGTTCCATGTGATCTCTGTTTCCGTGAATCTGTTTCTGATCTAGTTATTTCCTGCCAATATGGAGGCATAGGTAGACACACTGTGCCTCCTCACACAACCAAAAGAAGGACAACAATTTGAAAACAAAAACAATCGGAGCCGACAGAAAATTGAACCGTATGGAAGTCCGACAACCAAGGAGTTAAAGAAGAAACATTCATCCAGACCAGTAGGAGGGGTGGAGATGGGCAGCTGGGTGGAGTGGCAAAGTGGCAGCTGGAGGACCTGGCAAGGCAACAGCGGGTAGAGCAGGCGGTCCCACATTCCTGTGCAGATAAACTGGGAGGAACAACTGGGGAGTGAGACAGACTGCAAAACCCAGGGCTCCAGTGTGCAGAGATAAAGCCTCAAACCTCTGATTGAAAACACCTGTGGGGGTTGAGGTGGCAGTGGGAGAAATTCCCAGCCTCACAGGAGAGTTCGTTGGAGAGACCCACAGGGTCCTAGAATGTACACAATCCAACTCACCCAGGAATTAGCACCAGAAGGGCCCAATTTGCTTGTGGGTAACGGGGGAAATGACTGAAATCTGGCAGAAAGTGGAGCAAGCACCATTGTTCCCCCTTGTACCCCTCCCCCACATATAGCGTCACAACCCAGTGACTGGGTTGCCTGGCCCTGGTGAACATCTGAGGCTCTGCCCCTCACTATGTAAGAGGCACTCTGAAACAAAAAAAAAAAAAACAAAAAACAAAAAACAAAAAAGAAAGAAAGAAAGAAAAAAAAATGGCCCAAATGAAAGAGCAGATCAAAGCTCCAGAAAAAAAATACAACTAAGTGATGAAGAAATAGCCACCCTATCAGATGCATAGTTCAAAACACTGGAAATCAGGATGCTCACAGAATTGGTTGAATATGGTCCCAAAACAGATGGGAAAATGAAGGCTATGCTAAGTGAAATAAAGGAAAATGTATAGGAAACCAACAGTGATGGGAAGGAAACTGGGACTCAAATCAATGGAGTGGACCAGAAGAAAGGAAGAAAGATTCAACCAGAAAAGAATGAAGAAACAAGAATTTAAAAAATGAGGAGAGGCTTAGGAACCTCCAGGACATCTTTAAATATCCCAATATCTGAATTATAGGGATACCAGAAGGGGAAGAGGAAGAGCAACAAGTGGAAAAGTTATTTGAACAAACAATAAAGGAGAACTTTCCCAATCTGGCAAAAGAAATAGACTTCCAGGAAGTCCAGGAAGCTCAGAGAATCCCAAAGAAGTTGGACCCAAGGAGGAACACACCACGGCACATCATAATTACATTAGCCAAGATTCAAATGAAGGAGAGAATTCTAGAAGCAGCAAGCGATAAGGGGACAGTCAGCTACAAAGGAGTTCCCATCAGACTGTCAGCTCATTTCTCAAAAGAGACCTTGCAGGCAAGAAGGGGCTGGAAAGAAGTATTCCAAGTCATGAAACGCAAGGACCTCCATCCAAGATTGTTCTATCCAGCAACGCTTTCATTTAGAATGGAAGGGAAGATAAAGTGCTTCTCAGATAAGGTTAAGTTAAAGGAGTTCATCATCACCAAGCCCTCATTATATGAAACGTTAAAGGGATTCATCTAAGAAAAAGAAGATAAAAAATATGAACAATAAAATGACAGCAAACTCATAGTTATTAACATCCACACCTGAAACAAAAACAAAGTAAGCGAACAACAAAAACAAGAACAGAACCACAGAAATGGAGATCATATGAAGGGTTATCAGCAGGAGAGTGGGAGGAAGAGAGAGGGGGAATAGGTACAGAGAATAAGTAGCATAAATGGTACGTAGAAAATAGGGGGAGGGTAAGAATGTATAAGAAATGTAGAAGCCAAAGAACTTACATGTATGACACATGGACATGAACTAAAGAGGGGGAATGTGGGTGGGAGGGGGTGTGCAGGGTGGAGGGGAATAAAGGGGGGAAGATAGGACAACTGTAATAGCATAATCAATAAAATATATATATTTTAAAAGCTAAAAAAAGGGACTTATCTAAGAACAAGAAGATAAAAAATATGAACACTAAAATGACAAACACCACTATCAACAACCGAACTTAAAAAACAAACACTATTTAAATGCTCTGTCTTGTGCTGTACTGTAAGCACCTGGGTGACCACTGTGTTCTTCTTTGAAATCCTTCGTATCAGACTTGCACAAACTCTCTCAGTTTGAAGTGCTCTTAGTGTCTCAGAATTTGTCAGTGTCCCGAGAAAACACCAAACACCTAACAGTTTGGTTTATTAAGTAACCATAACTTCAAAGTAGTAGTAGTAGATTAACTTCAAAGTTGGTGTTCCTCAAACATTTGAAATATCCTGTGGTGCTCCTGTGTTTTCTCTGTGGTCTCCTGAACGCTTCACCCACAGGCCAGGAACCATCATACAACATTACATATGTCTGTGTGCATGAAATGTTTCATGGCCCAGCTCCGCCTAAGCAGCCCCTGCCTGATGGCCCTGGTCTGTGCACTGGTTATATCACTTCCTCCCGCTGTTCCTTCAGCCTTAGTAGTGCTTGTGGGTGAGTACAGATGTGAGTGTCTCAACAGCCTGTGAACCAATTCCCTGGTTGTAATTTCTACAATGGACTTTCATTAATACATTAGAAGATAATTAAATAAAAACACCTCTTCTTTCATCTGCTCATATCTCATTCTTATTTCTTTGACCCAAGACAAGTAGGGAATACTAGATAGTTTTAAATTATCCAATGGAACATAATAAAGGAGAGTGCAAGTGTGGACACAAATCTTACTCAATGGGGCAGGGGCAGGGCCTCATGGCTGTGGGTTAATTGCAAAAGCTATCACAAGAGGCCTCGCCACCTTTCTGAGATAGAGGCAGTGGGGACACAGAACCAGGGATGAGCATGTGGTCATTTACATGGCCCTCTGACCCCAGAGTAGCTCCTGTCCCATAGGTCTTTATACCTGAAATTCCCCTAATTGTTCTTTTTCTCCTTCGAGTTGTTACCCTGCATTGCTGGAAAACTTCTATTGAAATAGAATTTGTAATACAAGAATACAACTGAATTAGACCAGGGTGGGCTGAAGAGATTGGAAAAAACTTTAATGAGCGGAACCCTGATAGAAAATTTGGATGTGAAGAAGTAGAAAGGAGAGGGAAGGCCTTCTTGGGATGAGCCAGGTGGAGGTGGCCATGTGGACCAATGAGCATGAACAGAGGCCCAGGGCAGACACAGTGAGCACCTCCACTGGGCTGGTGCTTTGAGCAATGGGGGGAGAGAAGGTTAAACAGGTGAGCTGGAACCTGACGGACATCAACTGCCAGACTATGGATCTAGACCTCACTCAGACGGTGATGGGAAAGAGCCAGAGATTTCTGAATGGAGACCGAGCGTGTAGAAAGTGGCACGTTAGGAAAAGCCACGCCCTGAACCTGGTGGCGGTGTGAAGAATCAATCAGAGGCAGGGAGACAGATGACCAATGAGGAGGCTGTTGAAACAATCCAGGCTTGATATGAGGAGGATTTGAACTAAATAGGGGTGGGGGGACCA
The DNA here is from genome assembly GCA_039655065.1 of Glossophaga mutica. NCBI lineage: Eukaryota > Metazoa > Chordata > Mammalia > Chiroptera > Phyllostomidae > Glossophaga > Glossophaga mutica. The sequence continues at coordinate 147,298,985 of CM077308.1, forward strand.
AGCAAACAAAGGACATGAAAGAAATTAAGGATTATTCCATAGGGTTAGGCTGATTGGATAGGAGGGTTCTAGGAGATGGATGAGATTCTAGCAAAGTTGATTTGCTGGAAGTACTTCCAGAATGTCACTTTATTACTTATTCACAGATATTTATGACTTCTCCAGTGTCATTACCTAACTCATTTACAACCGGAAAACTCACATCCACTTTATCCATCATGTGAGAGTCAGTCCCTGTGTGTCTTCACAGATAGAGTAGCCGGACCGTTGAAACAATCTTTATACCATGATAATGTGTAATTAATTTTTTTAAACCAGTGCTTATAGAATCCCCAAACTCCCAAGTCCAGACTTCCTCAAGAATTGCTAGAGAAGCTGAGAAGTGGGAGCTAAGCATTGACTCAGTGTTTCTGACCAGAACACAGATGGCACTGCCCTGCGCCAACCCAGGCCATGTGGCAGCTCAAAGCCTCACCCAGAAATCACTCCGGGGCTGTGCTAGCTGTCCTTGCATTACGGAGGACGGTCGTGTCTGCCAGCAAAGAAGGCTGTACTATCAGGAAAGAAATGGTTATTTTTGCATAATTTGGTAGTAAATAGCGCCCTTTCTAGAATTTTCTTTTAGGTTTGATCAAGGCATTCAGATGTCAAGTGCGAATTAAATAGAGCATATTGTGTGTTTAAATGTGAAAATGTATCAGAAAATAGACAATAGAAATGGTAATGAAAAAGAGTCATAGTTTAATTCAATCTGTGCAAAGGAACAGAAATTCTATTGCCTTTGATGAAAGATTTTCTTCTAGGCAGTTTATAAGCAATGTTATGGTCACATGATTGCTGCTACCTTTGCCCAGAGAATAATTTCCTCACTTGTAACTATGACTGTACCCTCAAAAGCAGACTTTCTACCTTAAGGATGTTAAGCAGCTTAAGATCTATGCGCAGCAGTTACTATTCAGTCTGGTGAGTTCCCTGTAAGCCTCCACATTTATCTCCCACAATGGATGCTGGGCACCAATTCTGTGAAACCCCTGGCGGACCCCGCCAATTCACAGACGCAGCTCTCAGGCACCTGCCTCCGCTCGTTACTTTCTCCTCTCTTTGTCCTGCTCTGAGTGCGCAGGTGGTCAGTTTCTCCCCTGTGTCTGTCTTCTTCCCACAGAGCTCAGTGCACAATGTTCCCTTCCCACATTGACCTTGGTGCTTCTGGGTGACTTTCGGATGTGCCACACTGGCCATGGTTTCTGTTTTCATGAGAATTTTTAGTTATTCAATGAAAATAATACTAAGTTGCCCTCCTCTTCATATAAATGTACACTTCTGGCAAGGTCTTGGTATTGGAGTAATTTGTTGGCTTATTTAACAAATGTTTTGTGAGCACCTACTAACTATCAGGATCTGGGTTAAACACTGAGATACCACAGTGAAAGTCACATCCCTCGAAGAGCTCTTAAGCTGGAAGAGGCAGGAAATTATAACACACAAGCGCACACTGGCCACAAGAATCCCTGTTGATTTGGATAGGAATTTGCTGCTCTCAGTCCAATCCCAAAATAAAACACTTAAAATAAAGCCAATCAGAAGGACTAGGCAAGAGTAAAATCAGTTGTGTTCAGGACACCATGGGCGATTTATGTTCATATGTAAAACTTCCTTTAGTATAAAACAATATTTATACATAAATACAAAAATAAATCTTGGGTAATGTCTGCTGTGACCAGCGGCATCGTTGTCCACCTGTCATGTCTGGTGAAGATGCCTGACTCATGAGGTCAGACCCCCAAACAGGACTGGAGACATCATCCATCAGCCCTCTGTGGACACACTCACCTGTCTGGACTCAACTGCAAGAGACCCCAGAAAGGGCTCAAAAATAATGAGCTGCAAAGGTTTTTTTCTTTCGCTCTCCTCCAACCCCCTGTGTCTCTCTTTTGCTCATTCTCTCTGTCTTGGCACAGTTGCCGCTTATCTCTTTCCATGAGCCCAGCAGTGGGTTGCGAATCAGGGCCCTGGTAAAGGAAATCAAGTCCTGCCTCCCAGGGCTGCCCCGAAGTGAGGTTCCAGGCACAGCCACTGTGAGAGGGTGGGGAGGTGGAAAGAGTGGGCAGAGGACAGGACTAGCAGGAATGTCCATGCCACATAAGGCCTGTGTGCTGTCACAGCTTCAGTGAATGGGGGCCCCTAGGCCCACAGCCTCCTCTCTCACTCAGCCGAGGAGCCTTGTTAGGCATTTGGAGGGGTTAACTGAGGTCCTTGTTACATAACCAAGGCCACTGCCACCCGGGGAGTTCACAACAAGATACTACTCTCAGGGTCTGCTCTGTGTCCGCTTCCAAATTAGGAAGCCTGGAAACCAGGAATGCAGGGGGAGAAAAAGGCATGTCCCAAGAGGGGGCTGAGCTAATCTTGCCCCTCAGCCAAGAAAGGAAGGGTCACAGTTTCTCTCTCTGCTTCGCACTCTGATCACCTCCTTCTCAAGGGCAGAGGAGACTCTTCTTATTCCCTAAAACTCCATTGGTTTATCTTCTGACAATGAATGTATTTATTACAGTAAAAGCATCAGAAAGGACATCAGCAGTTTCATGAACTCTAACTCCGTTCATAGTGTATGACAGAAAGTGATTGATTCTCTTTGAAGTCATCAATGCCAATAAGCAAATTATAATGTCTTCAACTTTCATTTCGTGTCAGAGACCCAGGCTCAGGTAATACAGTGGTCTCCTCTTACTGGTGGGGGCTGTGTTCCGACTCCCCCAGTAGAAGCCTGCAACCTTGTGATTGGATTTGCACCTGGAAGTATTCCTTCTGGCTGCAGAGTGGAGGCTGGGTTTGGTGGGGCGGAGGGAGTGGGGGAGTGGAGGGGCATGCAGCAATCCAGAAGGGGGCTTAGGTGGGAGAAATGGGGCTCCAGGTGCTGCCCATGGTGCTCAAAGAGACCCTCCTGCTGCGTCCAGCTGGCCTCGCAGGTGCTCCATTGCCAGGCCATCACTCCCACTGTCAGGATGGCGGTCACATGTTCCGTGACCGCCTCTGGGCCTGGACAGGGCCACAGGTTTGGAGCAGAGGAGCAGAGAGAACAGGGCTAGCTGGAGAGAGGAGCAGAGAGCAGTTTTCCCAAGGGCTCTGCTCTCGTCCTTCCCTCTGTATGTCACCAGGCTTTGCAGATGCCCTGGGGGCCAGCGGGTGGGGAGGCTCTGGCCACTTGTTTCCATTTCTAGACTACCCTACTAAATGTCATTCGTATCTCAATAAATGAGTTTGAAGTTTCAAAGACATCCTGAGTTTGCGTCCAGGATGGAAGAACAGCTGCTGCTGTGTCTGAAAGGGCTGCTCTCTGATTCCGATGACTGAGGTGGCTGTGGGGTCTCCTGGTAGACTCACACACTCCCTGGATGTGGCATCTTGGCCTAGTCAGTGACCTTGCCTGGACCCTTCCGCCTTCCAGAGATAGTAGAGTCTGGTCTATAAATTATCTCCAGAGCAGTGGCCTGAGTGCTTGGGGGACATTAATGTGGGCCTGATGGGGAGGGGAGAGGAGGAGCAAGAGGAAGGTAGCAAGTGAGGCCACGTCATCAGTGCCGGTCTGGGAGAAGGAAAGCTTTGCTGGTGGTCCTGACCGCCTTTCAGCTGCAGCACCTGACCTACCTACCCTCCGCAATGTTTATTGGCTTAAGGCTACTGTAAACAAAGAGAAGAAACATGGAGGGTTTTGGCCAGCAGGTTTGTTTTCCTGTTCCAGGCTCTGGTGGAGGGTGTGCTTTTACTCCCCGGCTCTGCCATCCACCTGCTTGGACCCAAGGGACTGACTGTCTTCCCCTTCGGTGGCTCTGGCCCTCAGGCCTACCGCCATCCTACCCTAACATCAGGCTGTTCTGCAGGAGCTGAAACACCTTTCCAGCTCATGCACAAGCTTTGAGCCAACATTTCTTTTCCTTCCTTTTATAAACAGTCTGTTTACTCAGAAGACTAGACCAGAAAATGCCTAATTTGCATAATGACGGTTCAGGTAAAAATGATGGAAGTGAAAAAGCAGCCTTGGGTCCAAGCCATCAGGCGTTGCCTCCAGGAGCCCCTGGCGTCTAACTGAGCCTTGGGAGCTCCCTCACTGGCTCCTGCCCACGAGCAGCCCAGCCGCTCCAACAATGGGCCTCACTCTTGCCAAGGAAAGCTGGCTGAGATCCTGGAGGGCAACACCCAGCTGCTCCCACCTTCCTGGCAGGAGGCACTGCGCAGACAAGAGCTCTGTAACCCACCACAAGCCAGTTGAATTCCTGGGGTTTTGCCCTACCCCGGGCACAAGACTTTCATGCTGATCAATGCAGGAAAAGCCTCTGTACTCCAGTCCTGAACCATGTGGCACAAGCTGTGAGGGTCAGAAGACCACTGAGAAGGGGAGGGGGACATGAGCTGGAATATCATGGGCCTTGTGGGGCCAGGCGGGCTGAGCCTCTCAGGGTCTATGCATGGAGAATTTTAAGTCTGTAGCAAAATGCAATTCCTTTGCCTCTTTTGAATCATCAGTTAGGAGGCTCTAAGGCAAGGGATATACACCACAGATTCATGGACTATCTGCTGGGTCACTGAATAGACATTTATTGGGCACCAACTCCCTGTTCTGCCCTGACCACATGTGGGAAATACATGGGTAAAGAGTCTGGTGCTTTTTCTCAAGGAGCTCACCTTGGGACCTGAGGCTTTGAGGCTGAGAGCCATGGATGCAGACTAAATTTTTCGTCCAGTGCATTGTCCCTAGGCAACCAATCTCATGACCAAGGTTAACCCCACCAAGTTGTTCCAGTGACCCCCTTCCTTGCATGGAAAATAGGGGCTTATGAGAAAATTAAATGACACAAGAAAATTAAATGACAAGGGTGGATCTTTTTATAATTGGTTGTCAGCAAGCTTTTTTAAAAAAGATTTTATTTATTTATCTTTAGAAAGCTGGAAAGGGAGGAGGCATCATCAGTGTGAGAGAGAGACATCAATTGGTTGTCTCTCACATGTGCCCCAACCAGGGACTGAACACGCAACCCAGGCATGTGCCTTGACCAGGAATCAAACCGGTGACTTTTTGCTTTGCAGTACATTGTCCAACCAACTAAGCCAAACTGGTCAGGGCAAGCTTTTTTAGACATCTCTTCCACATAGGAGGCTAAGGAAGCCTTGTTCATACCAGTTTTCACCTCCTACCCACTACTGTGTCACGCAGCACAGGATAGTTAGGAGGTCTACACTTGAGTTCTGGCTCTACTGCTTCCAGTCATAAGCAAGTTTCATGCCTTGGTTTCACCTATTGGAGATAAAACATAACAATAACCAAAAACCCCAAATAGCAAAAAATAAAAAGTACATACTACAGCAAGGTATTAGTTAGTTTAGTATCATAATATGGGAGGATTTGCATAAACTTACTACAATGCTACAGGATAACCAAGTTGTAGTATACCATTCCCAGCCATGTAATAAGATGCCTGAGAATATTAGAGTCTGATGTTTCCCAATCCAGAAGCTGCTCAGTAAATTCACATAAAACCATCTGGGATGCTTAGGGGGTGATGACCAGCTTTCCTTTTATGGGTTTCATGGCTTGGGTTCCCAGTGAAACAGACCCTGAGATGGAGTTTAGCATGCCGCACATTTATCTGGGAGTTTGTTTTTGGAATAAATACCTACCTGTTGAAGGGAGAAGAAGGAAGCATGGGTGGCTAGAGGGGTAGTCTCTCAACAGTGCAGGCCCATGATGGCCTTGGTGGACTACACAGCTTCTGGAGTGGGAATGTGTCTTCAGATTATCCCATGTTGGGCCAATGGAGCTAGGTCTTCAGAGCCCTGCAAAGATTGATTATATCTCATTTTCGTTATATTTTACTTTCAATTGGAGAAACTTGGGCACAAAGCAGTGGCAACCTGCCCAGTATTGGAAGAGGTAGGGCCAGGACTCAAACCTAAACTTAATATCCTTGTCATGTGATGTGGTGGGAAGGCTGTTGGGAGGAATGAATAAAGGGGAATCTGTGTGGCACAGAGCAGTGTCTGCCACAAAGCACCTTCGTCTCTCACTTTATCCACTCACTCACTCAGGAACTATGTCCTATGCTTACTTTCCTGTAGGCAAGAGTGGTTAAAAAATGAGTAAATCACCATCCTTGTCCTCCACGAGCTCACATTTTCCCTCCACCATGATAGTTAAAGACTCATTTTTCTACAAAGTATACTTAGAGGATCTACAAAATCAATGAGTGCTTCTTGGTCTTTACACATGTGTGTGTATTCCTCCCCCGGGATCTTGTTAACATGCAGACTCTGAGTCAGTGGGTCTGGGGTGGACCTGAGGTTCCGCATCAGGAATGTGATGCTGTTGGCTCTGGACCGCTTTGGGGAGCAAAGGTCTGCTCTTCGGAAACATTTTCTACTTTGGTCTCTTTAAGGCAATTCCAACACCTTCTCTCCTCCTGGCTGATTCTTGATCTAGTTGCAGCATGTCACAGAGCATCCCTGCATTGGTAGGTAGTTTAGTACCATGGCTAAGAGTTTGGTTTGGGTGACAAGCCGACTTAACATTGAGTACTCTTACATGAAGTCTAGGCAATTTACTTAAGCTTGCTAAGGTTCAGGTTTTTCATCTGAGATGGGAATGGTTGTGGACATTAAATGTGCAAATGCATATATAGGGTTTAGCACAGTTCCTTGCACACAGGGAACGCCTGTAAATTATTAAAAATAATACAATACCAATCTTTTTTTGGCCACCTATAAGATATGGATCCTAAACCAGTGAGTCTATCCACAGCTAAGGAGTGATTTGGATTCGTTGGAGGAGTTGTACAGCCCTCTTCAAGGTCACAGAATATTGTAATAGAGAAAGGGCCCTTGATAGTCTTGGCCCTGGCTCTTGCAAAGGGCCAGAATAGCTGCTGGTACCCTGGACATGTCTAGTGGATACTTCTGAAGGGACAAATGCCATAAAAGTGACACCGTTAATGAATGGCTTTCCATTGTCAGTACTTCTGAGAAACTATCTGGGACCAGAGGGGCTTCCTGGAAGCCCAACCTGGAATGAATAGGCCTTCCTGAGCCCTTTCTATTTCTATGAGGATGCTAGAGGTCACTGCCTCCACTCTGCCTGTCAGGAGAAGTGGTATGGCTTTCCATCTGCAAAAAGTATTTAATTCTGGAAAGCCATCCTTGTTCTTGTGGATTCTGACTAAACAGGAACAAGACCATGAGCTGACCACTGAATTTGCCTCGAAATGGCAAGACTGAGACCAGAGAGCATCCCAGTGGAATCCATTCATTTTACTGGGCCAAGGTCAATAGAAAAATTTAGAAATGTTCCCAAATTAGTGTGCAGCTGATTCCTAATGCTGTTGATGTGATTACCCTCCACTATGTTTAAATGCCCTTTCTTTGTTTGTTTTTTTCCAGTACACAGGTTGCTGTTGATGCTATAAATTATAATTTGTGTGCGTGCACATTCCCCCCTGCCCCGACATGTGTAGGTGTTAAGCCTAACACTTGGTGTATCTCCAAGCACATTGAAGCCAATCTCGAGGACAATCCATGACACAGGCAGCTGGTTGATGTTAATTCATAGGTTGTGTCTATTTTTGCCTCAGGAAGGAAATAAGCTGCCATGTAACACATTTTTGGGGTTTTAGTTCTTGGGGAAAGTAGAAAATTGCCTGTGAGGCTAGCTCCACCCAGTAATTATTCAGAGTTTCAGGTATTAAAACTCACCATTTCTGTGAGTTTATATTAATGGCTTCTGTAAGCTAAAAAAATTAAAATATATTTCACTTTCTCTCTGTAAACAAGCAAACAGCAACAGAAAGGAACAACCCAAAAAATAATTTATTTGAGAACCCTTAAATAGGAGAGAAAGACTTTTCAAGTTCATGGCCCATAACTTGAAGAAACTCGATCTACAGCCCTGGCTGGGTAGTTCAGTTGATTAGACTCTTGTGCCAACACACCAAGGCTGTGGGTTTGATCCCCGGTCAGGACACATTCAAGAAGCAACCAACGAGTGTATGAATAAGTGGAACAACAAATCATCGATGTTTCTCTCTCTCCTTTTCTTTCTCTAAAAATCAATTTTAAAAATTTAAATGTTAAAAAAAAGAAACAAGATTTAACAAATTTAGGGACACTGGACCCACAAGGGAGAAAAACCAGAGGGGCTCTGACTTCAGGGAGTGGGTGTGTGTTGAGAGGGGCGGGTCGTAGATAAGAGACCTTTTGACAAATAATTAGTGAACTAGTTTTGCTTCCTGATTAGCACTGTAAAGGAAATAACAGGAAATGTGCTGAAGAATAACCCAGGGCACCGCCCACTCAGGCCTGAGTGGTTAAGACAGACCTTCCTGATTAAATGCCACTGCAGCCCGAGACCTTTAGGATGAGAAGGAGCAAGGGTGCATTCTCTGTCTCTGGCAATTTAGTTAATGTTAACGAAAGGGGTGGAATAGATAATTTACCACTTCTGTGGCCAAGACAATTTTCCATCTTTCAGTGCCAGGAAACTAACATTGAAAGGTTTGTGTAGGAGTTTCCTTAACCCTAAGCTCTGAGAGATGGCATGACCCCATCTTCAGCAGAGAAAAACTGTTCCAGAGGCTAAGAAACATGGCCAGAGTTATTCAGAGAGTATAACAGCCTTGGTTGAGGAGTGCTGTGTCAGGAAAATACAAGCATTGGCTGCTTTTGTTGTTCCAAGCAGTTGACACTATTTTACATTTGTATTGTGAAGGGTGCTGTGGTAAGTGTTTTACATAGGGAGTCAGGTTTAAACAAGTCAGGTGGGGCAACGAACGGCATTCCAGCATGAGCAAAGGCAGGGAGAAAAGAAGGCTCAGAGTATGCGTGCAAACAGCCCTGTGGCTAGCATGTAGCATAAATGAAGGGTTAATATGACAGAAAAGGTGACCAGGGGCATGTTGTGGAAGATCTTCATTCTGTAAGTGATGAGGAGCTGTGGAAGGATTTTGAGTGATTTCCGAAATTGCTCCCCTATTTGCTGGTAGAATTTGCATTTTTCCCTTGGGCCCCCTGGTACTCTGTACAGTTTTATAGAAGCATCTATAGCCTTTATATATGCCCTGGTATGCTCTTTTGTTTGATCATAAGCCTTCTTGAGAGCAGTGCCTGGTGTAGAATCAGTTCTTACATGTTAGTTGAAGGAGTCAGCATGCTGTTAGCACAAATCTGACTGCAGTGGATAGAATAAACATAGGAGGAAGCCACCCAAAGGCAAAGAGACCAGCAATGAGACAGAACATCAAAAAATAAGTGTGAACGGAATGGTGGGAACATGAACTGAAAGAGGGTTGACTGAAATGTGTCTAAGAAAGAAAGGGAGAGGAGGATTTGGAGGCGGAAACTCTGGAAATTTTTCTGTACAGAAAACATAGAAGTGGGGCACTAGATGGATAAGAAGTACAGAGAATTTTCGTAAGGGGGAAGTGATGAGTGTATCTAAGCTGATAGGAGCCACCTAGGAAAGTGAGGAGAATTAGTGCAGGGGAGAGAGGAGAGTTCCTGGAGTGCTGTCCTTGAATAGGTGAGAGAATGAGAGCCAGTGATCAAATGCAGGGATCAGCCTCACAGGCACAGATCGTTCATCCATAACGATAGGAGGAAAGGTGGAGGGCAGCTGCTGGCAGGGGAGTAGATGTGGAATACAAATTTGTGGAAGTTCTTTTATGTCTGCTTTAATTTTCAAGGAAGAATGAGAATTACCTGGGTGCCAAAAATAAAGAAAAAATTAAAACCAAACAATGCAAGCTTATGTGCTGGTGCTGTGTGCAGCCAGTGTGGGGAGGGGATGAAAGTTGATCAGGTATTGCCTTGGTTTGGATTTTAACAGCCACGCAGGAACGGAAACAAGATTATGGGCTGGCACAAGAAACCAGGGTGTCTGCATAAAAGCGCAGACTCTTAAAGGCACCAGTGAAATTAAGACTAGAAAACATTTTGCCCAGTAGACCAGGGAGACTGTAGGGAAGCTCGTGTAGCTATGCCTAGGCTGTGAGTGAATAAAAGCACTCCAGGAAGTGGAAACTCCTGGCCCGGGCTCCTGGCTAACTAGTGATTCCAACAGATGCAGTCCCCGTGGTCCAGAAATCCCAAAGCCAGAGTCAGTGATACCCATGTGGTACCTCCAAAAACAAATGAAAAGCGTGTTACCTCCTACTCCCTTAGATATCTCTCTGGAGGTATGTTCTCACATTCAAGGCTACAGGAAATCTCACAGAAAAACAAGTCCAATAAAAGATGAACTCACAGTAAAAAGTTATGAAACACAGGTGATGAAAAATCCAACATGACTGGGCATAAGAAGACCCCAGCTAACAGAACTGGAGGTTCAAATACTCCCAATAATAGAATACTTGCCTAGAGACTTTGAAATAAGTGAACTTAAATGATTAAGGGTGTAAAAGAAAGAATCAGAAGTACAAGAAAAGAAAAGCACAATAAAAATAGAATTTAAAAAATCTGTAGCCCTGGCTGCTATAGCTTAGTGCATTGAGCATTGGCCTGTGAACCGGAAGGTCACTGGTTCGATTCCTGGTCAGGGCACATGCCTGGGTTGCAGGCCTGGCCCTTGGTTGAGGGCATATGAGAAGCAACTGATCCATGTTTCTCTCCCTCTGTTCTCCCTTCCTTTCCCTCTTTCTAAAAAAATAAAATCTTTTTTAAGTTGTAAAAAGTATTTATATTAAAAACTCATTGAACAGATGAAAAACAGCTTAAATACAGATAAAGAAAATATCAACAAATTAGAAGATCTGAGGAGAATTAACATAGAGGTAAAGAAACTGAAACTATGAAATAAACATAAAAAGCATTCAGAAAAAAATAAGATGAGTAAACAATACTTAACAGGAAAAGGAAAGGGAATGAAGAAAAAGTTGTGTTTTTTTTAAAAAAAGTAAACATTAAAAAAATGACTGTGACTTTCCATAATTGACGGCATAAGTCTTCAGAGATAAGAAGTACAATAAGTCTCAAAAAAGGATAAATAAAGTCAAAATCACACCTAGATGCATCTGGGTGGAAATACGAAACACTGATAAGGAAGGGAAGGTCTTGTAAGAAAGGCAAGGCGAGAGACAGTTCATGAAAAGGGAACATTTAGACTTGGACCCCTTGGCAGCCATGTAGAGACCAGGTGACAGTGGAGTAAGTAACACAGCGATGTGCTGAGCAAAAAGAAAGACCACGCGACCTTTCTAAAGCTCGCTAAAGTATCGTTCAAGGGTGAGGGTAAAACACAGACATTTTCAGAGAAAAAACCCCTGAATTTATTGCTTCTAGAGTCCCGCTGAGAGAACTACTTAAAAATATGCTCCAGAAACAACATATGGGGTGAAAAAACCAATGGTGTCTGTTTTAATATTTTTGTATGTTTCTGTTTTTCTGATATATTTCAAAACTAAAAAAAAAATTATCTACTTATATCTATCTAAAAAAGTAGTATAGCTCCTGGTGGCTGCCTTCATAGACCTTCCTAAAGAATTAAATCCTATATTTGGGTTCATTCCGAAGGTAGTTTTCTTCACAGAAAAATTGGTCTCAATCAAAATGGCCTGATATATATACACACATATATATATATGTACACACACATATGTATACACACATATATATGTGTGCATATACACACATATACACACGTGTGTGTGTGTGTGTACATATATATGAAAAGCAGAATCTAGGAATAGATTCCTAGAAAGTTACTCTGGTCAAAGTTTCTGAGCGTCAAAACTTTAGAAAGATACGCTCTCAGTAACATCCTCTGACTGAAAAACCAAAAACCGTTAGCAAAAAAATGATCAAAATTCTTCGCAAGCAGGCGAATCATTTAGAAGGCAGCCAAGGATTCAGGAGACCATGCTGTGTAGGTAAATGAGCCGAAAAGAACGCTAAGCCTTGTGTTCACATACTTTACTTCTCTGACTAGATATCTTCTCCGAGGGTAGAGGAAAGTGGCTTTATTGGGATGGTAAACGTTTGTAAACATATGAAATTAATGAGACATTCCTAAGGGAAATGTAACAGAGAAGTTTTTCTGTGGAAAAATGGAAAGAGGCACTGTAAAAATGATGAATGCTGGGAAACACGTTGAAAAACCTAGAAGGGATATAAAAGTACCAATAAAGAGAAGAGTACTGTACTGAGAGATGAAATGTGGCAATAAAAACTTCTATTTGGGAAAAGAGCTTTCCAAGGAGAGAGTCTGTAATTCTATCATTTGGCAAAGATTGGAGCCCTCTTTTGGGTTGCCAGAAAAAATGCGTAAATCACAATTTTTATAGTTTCCTTCAATGGAACTTCAGGAAAATGGCCAAATATGCATGATTGAATATGGATCCAAATCTGATGGGCTTAGCTGTGCACTGTATAGGGACTTGAATCCCTAATTTGGCTCTGTCCTTGGGTTCTTGGGCCATCTTTCATCCGGGGAAGATTTACTGAGCTTGACCCTGTGCCAGGCAGCGTGCAAGGTGTGAGTGGTCCTGCTTCTTTCCTCTGGGTCATTATTCTCCTTGGCAGTTACTTTACAGCTCTTTTTTCCTCGCAACCTCTCGATACTTCGTCCACCCTCTTCTCTCCCACCTAACGAGCTTTCTCCTCATCTCATTGAGAAAACAGGAGTTATCAGAAGAGGACTTTCACAGTTTCTATCAACTGAATCCACACAATCATACTCAGCCTGCCCTCTAAATACAGTGAATTAAATGCCTGGATTCCCGTTTGGGGCCAAAGCCTCCAAGGGTCACTGGATCCCTTCTCTTATCAACTCAAGGACGCAGTTCTAGCATTCTTCTCTCTTTCCTGTACTCTCTGTACTGGGGTTTCCAAAACCATCAAGCACTTCCCTGGACTTTGTGTGCCCCTCTAGTTCTAATTTCTCTGAACTTCTTTGAATAATAATAATAATAAATCTTCTACAAAGAATTTTCTGTATTTATAATTGCTACTTCCTTCCTCTTTTCTCATTATTCCTTGAAGCCTTCCACGAAGGCTTTCATCCCCACAATCTACTAAAACGGCTCTTGCCAAATTCACTGACAGCCTCCATACAGCCCAGTCCATCGGTCCTATCTCAGTCCTCATTATTGGACACAGTTGATTACTGCTCTCCTTTTGAAACAACTTGTTCACTCAGCCCCCAGTTCACTATTTCTCTTGGTTCTCCTTCCTATCTCAGTGAGCATATCTTCTCATTGTCCTTCACTTTATGTGGTTCTTCTTCACAGTCCTGAGCTCTACGAACTGGAATGCCCCAGGACTCAGTTCTGGGAGCTCTTCTCTAGTTATATTCCCTTCTAAAGTTGTCTTACACAGTTCCACGCCTATAAATACCGTCTCTCCATTGATCATTTCAGTATGTATAAATCCAGCCTGACCTGCATCTTAAACTCCAAACTTCACCCAGTTTCCCACTTGACATCTCCAGCTGAATACCCAGTACGAATGTCACATTTTGCATTTCCAAAGACCAACTTTCCATTTCCACCCCCGGCCCCTATCTACTTCTCTTTCTGTTCTCCCACCTCATTTATCAGTGCCTCCTTTCTGTTAGTTGCTTAGGTAAAAAATCTTGAAGTCATCTTTGACTCCCTCCCGCCTCTCAACCTATTTCCAATTTGTGGCAAATTCTATTGGTTTTACCTTATAAATATATCCTAAATCTGACAACTTCTTACTATCTCTAGTATAACTAACCTAGTCAAAATTACCATCATCTTTTGGCTGGATATCTAACTGGTCTCCTTACCCTCCCACCCTACCCTTGCACACTTGCTTCCCTACATAACATGTAAATCAGGTCACTTTCCTCTTTTAATCTCAACCCTAGGTGACTTTCAACTCATTCAGGTAAAATATCAAGTCCTGGTCAAGGTCCTGCACGTCTTCTGGTCAGGCAAGCAATGGGGACTTTATGTCTCTGACTTATCCCTTCCTACTGTTCCCTCCCTTCACTGTACTGCAGCCAGGATGGCCTGTGCATGCCCCTGTCCTTTCCCTCGTCTTCAGTGTTCTCCCTATCTGGATGCTCTTTCCCAGCTACCGGTATTGCTTCCCTCTCCTTTCCTTCAGGTTCCAAGTGTCACCCCATCCAGGAGGCCTTCACAGACTTTCCTTTACAAATGGCACCCACTCCCTGTCACTCTCAATCACTGACTTTGCTGCATTGGAAAGTCTTGAGGGTACTAAGTTTTCTCTGAATTTTAAGGTAATGTTTATGCTCAATGAATTAAAAATTTGAAAACAATTTAGGCTTCATTGATCTGGGACTCTAATTATTTAGGGTGGAGTTAAAATTATACATACATACATATATATATGGGGAGGAAACTGAACTGAGATTTAGGTTGTCGGGATGCTAGTCGTAGGACCACCACCCAAGACTCTGCCTGAGGAGAGCTCCCCTGCCCTCTGAGTTTCTTCCTCTGTACAATGAGAATGTTCAGTAATGCTGCCAATGGGAAATCACCCTGATGCTCTGAGTCAGCACCACTTATAGTGAACTCTGTCTTGTTCCATCCAATAAATATATGTCAAACATCTACCATGTCCAAGGTACCATGTTAATGACAGTGAGAAACAAAAGGCACTACTTGTTCTCATATTATAGCTCATAGGGAAGAGGAAACATTGCATATTAAAGTTACAATCAATATATACTTTAAAGAAATTATGAAGCATAATTTTGTATCCTACCCTCATCTTTTTTTTTTTACAATGTAAAACAGAAATTGTTTTATTTTTTACACATTGATAACCAATTGTTCCAGTACCATTTACAGAAAAGTCCACCACTTTCCAGTCTTTGCTATAATTCAAGGTAACATATATGTGTGGTTTGTTTTGGGACTCATTTGTCAATATATTTGTATCTACACCAGTGCTGAACTGTTTCATTTACTGTATCATTATTACAATTCTTTTTTTTTAATGATTAATAGTGTTTCTTTTATAAGCCAGGCAGTGAAAGACAAATACCATATGATCTCACCTTTAACAGGAACCTAATCAACAAAACAAACAAACAAGCATAATATAAACAAAGGCACTGAATTTGAGAACAGTCTGACAGTGACCAGAGGGGGAGGGGAGGGAATTTCAGGGGAAAAGGGGACTGGTTTAGAGCAACAAGTATAAAGGACACATGGACAAAAACTATGGGGGGTGGACATGGGAGGAAGGTGGGGAGGGCTGGGGTGGTGGGCTGGGGGCGGGGTAAAAGACAGAAAACTGTACAATATCAACAATTAAAAAAATACTGATTAAAAAAATAAAAATTAAAAAAAAAAGAAATACCCTCATCTTTAAATGAGGAGACTGAACTGATGTTCAGGGAAGTGACGTGACTTGTGCAAGAACACACAGTTCATAAACAGTAGAGTCGGAGCTTTCCAAACAGGCCGACAAGCTTGATAACTCCAAAGATAGAATTCAGTCTATTGCCTCAATATTAGTTACTTAAAAAAAAAAATCAGAGTATAGATTCCAAAGCTAAATGCTTCCTTTTTTTTTTTTTTATTTTGATAACCTTTTAGAAGCAGTATGAGAGCCCTTATTGGGAGATGATCCTTATATTTTGGCAACTTGATAGTTTATCTATATCAATATGCAAAAGCAGGCAGGACTTAATGCCTAAAGATGACTAGCTTGTCCACCTGTGTACACAGTCCAGTGTTTAGACAGGATGAGCTGTGATTAATTTAAATCATTAACTGAAAAAGTCCACCACCACTCCACCCATCCCATAAGAAAGGACAATGAAATTCACAAAGGGCGCCGGAGACAGCCCCTATGAAATAGTCATAGTTAATGCCTGGGTCGACACTACCCACCTTTGGTTTAATTTACAAAGACTGTAAGAGAGAAAGCCACAGGAGTCTCAACACACCCATCCTAACTATGAACTAATTTCTACCAGGCAATCAGGGAATCTGTTTCTAAGGAATTCAGTTCCTTGAACTTGACCTTGCTAAGTGACTCTAGAACAGAGAAGAAAATCACTGCCAGAATAAAAGAGAATGCTTTTATTTTTGGCCAGGCTCTGATCAGCAGAGAAATAAGATAAGGATGCCTGTTGAGTGAGTACCCCCTGAGGAGCCTTCCTTCAAACCTACAGCTGCAGAAAGAAGGAGTAGCCACATGGAGCAGCAGGACTGCTGGAGGCTTTGCAAGGCTGGTTTCCTGTCGATAATGTCACCACATTGTAAACGTCCAATACGTCTTAGCTAAAAGGGACCCATGTCACCACATGTCAACCCCTTCACTTCATAAATATGTCCTCAGGTTTAAAAAGTACCGGCCCCAGCATTATCACAGTGATATGTAAGGTAGGATAGGCATCAGTATTTCCCTTTTAAATGAGAACATAAACTCAGATGTTCAATGACTCACCCAAGGTCATACACAGATAATCTATCTGGGAGAAGAAGTCTAAACCACATCTGTGTCCTCTGAGTCTGGTAACTAACTGGCTTTTGCTAATCTTACAAAGCAGGACCTGAAGCTCATCAAGGCAACATAACTGCCATGGTCACCTAGGGAATGAGCAGGCAGGCCTTTGGTTATTTAGCAATGCCCAGGGGAGAGGTCGTTGCTCATTTGCGGGGACACGTATCTCCCAGGGCAGCATCCTGCTTCCTTCCTTCTTGTCCCCTAAATATCTCAGGGACTTGCCCACCTGCCCTTTTCTACTACTATCACCTATCTGCCCACTTGGATCTCACTGAAGGGAGTGACAAAGAATCCTGGCAGGCACATCCCGCCTTCTTCCCTTGACCCTAAGAACCAGGAAACTTTCAGTTCTGTGGGCTTTTGTTTTCAAATTTAATAACCACGGGAAAAATAAGTTAATGATGTACCAACACTTCTGGGTATTAGAACATTTTAAAATACCAATAATCATTTTCCTGGGATAATAACGCAAAGTGCTTAACATAGCCTCAGCCTGGTTATAGTTACACTTGGCCATTCAGCTAATTAGAAGCAGAACCAGACCGCAGACTCTGTGCATCTCGCCCTGCCTCTGGAAGTCGCTTCATGGGATTGTGATGCTTGAATTGAATAGCAGAAGTAACAGAGGTTGTGAACTTGGGGGCAAGGGGTGTGAGGCTAACAAGACGGGGCAAATCGCAGCTTATCAGTTCTTCAGGAAGGGGCATCCAGGGAGGGTTCCTGCATGGGTGCTGAGGAACGTAGGGCTCAGATGGAATGCACATATATTGCTTGGCTCCTTGACAGAAAAAAAGAAGCTAGAAGATTTATTTGGTTGAAGAAGAAAAGATTGATGAGAGAGACGGACAGAAACTGTTCCCTGCGCTGCCTAATCTGCCAGTAGGGTCCAAACCTTTTTTTCTTTGAGTCCAGAGCTGATGGGAAGTGAGGAAGATTTGGGGAATCGATCCAGAAGGTGTCGGAGGCCTGGGGGAAAGGTGACTTCCTTCCCTTTGGCCTGCTTCTCAACTGATCGCACTCTAGTGGAGAGATCACCTGACTGCCCAACTTCACTCTCCTCCCTGCTCCCCTGAGCACCACCCCCACACCCACACATTTATTCCCATCTCTGTCCCAGACTGCTGCAGAGCACAGTGATTTCACGTCCCCCTCAGCTCCTCCCCGAAAGCCTTTCCAAGACTCCCCCACAGAAGGGTGGACACCCCGCCGGCCCCCAGGCGGGCCATGTGGAGTCTGTCTTTTTCCTCCCATCTCTTTACACTTGTCTATTTGGTCTTTGACACAGGGGCTGACCCCACATGTTACATTACTCTGCGCTGAGCACATTCTGCAGGACAGTGACTTGCAACACACGCTTCATCTCCTGTTCTTTCTACTACAGGGCTTGATGCAGAAGATGAATGTTTATAACATGACACAAGGAATTCCAGCCTCCCCTAGAAAACTGTGGAGGAGAGAATCCTAATGGACAAAGAGAGCTGTATTCTGGGCTCCAGCCAAAAGTTTGGACTTCTTTTAAAATGCCTCTGCACTCCCCTTTTATCATTTGGTGTAAACTCACTACTTTGCTTGGTTCTGAAGGCAATGGTGACAAGCAAGGGAACATCTCATTTGTTTTCACGGAGAAACAAGTTGCAATTGCAGTGATGATGTGTTAATTTTAAATTAAATGACTTTTCCACTAAGAACCTTAAAAGGCCCTGTGGTTCTCCTCTTCTGCAATGCATTGGACTGGGGGCGGGGAGCGAATCTGAAAGACAAATCAGATTGAAGGGCTGGGGGTACCCAGTGGAAGAGCAACTTATGTCAGTAGAAAACAGCTCAGCCTTGTCTGTCCCCTGTGGATCCTTGGGAGGTGGTTTGGTGTGATAGGGTGGCCAAGGATTTATTGTCAGTCCTGGTCCAATTACTTGGGGAAGTGACATAACCACTCTGAACCTCAGTTTCCTTATCTGCAAATGAGAATAATAATAATGATAGCCTTAAGGCTATTGCAAGGAAAATTGTAATTATATAAAAACCCTTCTGCTGTGTTTTCCTTTGACAGATTTTTTGCCATCATTATGACCCCAGGGGAGGAGAAGGGCCTTATGTAAGAGAATCTCTATCAGGTAGGAAGGGGAATTAAAACTCCAGAAAGGATTCTAAGAAAATAACTTTAAGGGAATCCTAGAGAACACAGGGTTCCCTGGGAAGATTGAGAAAATGGTAAGTCCCTTTAAAGAATTCCTTCATTTAACATGGTATCTTCCCCCCCGCCCCAGGGAAGAGCATCGATGCAGCACCCCACTACCACAAATTATGCAACTGAGTTTCCCACATTTGGGGAAACCTCAGGGGTCAGCACACCCAAAATGCAACGGGTTGAGCCTCGCCCTGGAGAGACCACCTTCTTGATCATGGTACTTTTCCTGCCACGTGAGAATTAAACATGACATCTTTTAAGTGATGAACTAGAAAAGGCAAAATGCTGGCACAGTAATCAGGGATAGGGCACAGATTTTCTCCAAAAATGAAGTTAACATGCAATACATGTGAATTCATAGGTTTTCCAGGGCCTAGAGAAGATTGTACCAATCTCAATAAAGTGTCCCACAGGGAAAAAGAACCTCACTCAATGTCTACGGAGTAGACCCTATCTAGGTGTGGGGGAGAGAGAAAGTCGTGCCTCTGAGGTGTCAGAAAGCTATGTAGTGGTGTCTAGCTAGTTCAAAGACCAATGAGCATGCCATGTGATAGAGTGAGCATGAGATGCCACCCATACCCCCAACCAGACCACTTGAGGGGACCAGAGCTGGAACCAGCAACAAACAATGTGCTTCATTAACCGTGATGCTTAGCCACAGATATTAGATAGGTGCCCAGGGTATAGACTCAGCCAAACACATTGGTCAGATACCCAGCTGGGAGACCCTCTCCCCCATCACTGTGAAGACATTAAGCTTCCTTCTTCAGCCAGATGCCACCGTGGCTGGGGGAGGTAGGGAGCCTAACTAATTCACCATTTTCCTAAAGATATCTAAGTTATTGGAAAGGACCAAATTTAAGAGTCTGTTTGAATCCAAATACCCCTATAAATGGAAAATATTCTCTTCCCTGTCCATCCCTGACCCGCTGGCCCAGTAGAATGGGGACTTACAAGGATTAGTTACAGAGAAATAGAAAGGCTATTATTTTATTTTATTTTATTTTTTAAACCCTACTCTGAATGTAATAGCACCTCAGATAGGAGACACACAATATGTATGGTTGCCTTACTGAAAATATCAAATTGGGTAGAATCCCTTGAAATGAAAAAATACATTGCTTAACTAAAGTTACTTTGAAATGAGCTGCTCATTCCCAGTACATTAGATGCGACTAGTACCGATGAGGAAGAAGGTGTCTGTCAGTCTTCAGGGTTCCTCCAGGTTCCTCGCAGAGTGGAAGGAAACTTCACAGCAACAGTTATGATAATAGTGTGTTTACTTTTTCTTCAGATCAGGGTTGTTGAGAGTTTTAAACATTTTAGGGCTAAATTTAGCAATTCAAAACCAAATTTTGACTTCTTCAAACCCACTCCACCTAGAAATCCATTAGGAAAGAGGAAACATGGAAGCGATAATATTCCATAACACTCTGAAATGACCAGGGAGCGGCTTCACTGATGGCTTTTAATTTTTTTCCCAAAAGGAAATATTGTAGGGAAGCCCAATACATACAACAGCTCAAGGTCAACAGCTCAGGGTGAAGCGGAGGGCTGGCAGGAGCCGCACCTCTGTCCCCACTCTTTCTGCCCGTCCTGCACACCCTGCACATCTCTTTGGAGCCACAGGCGCCGCGGAGTGTGATTTGAAAATCACCACACACGGACAAAATGTGAGCAAGCGGACTCCAACAGAAGAAACAGTACTAAGGGCTCCCGTAAGTGTGATGCTTGTATTTTGGGGAGTTATGATTCATCAACCAAATAAGAACTTACTGCCATTTCTTCAAGGGCATTTTACCTTGGGAATATTGTGTGCACAAAATAGATTTACTGCACAGCTGCAGCAGCCATTCTAAATCACGTTTACATTACATTCTAATTACATTTAGTAATTACTGTCCCTTTGCTTTGGCTCTACTTAAATATTCAAATTAGACACATTTTTATTGACCCGGACATGGTGCTAGATTTAACAGGAGTTACTAAAATGTTCAGATCACAGATGTATCTCAGGGAACTCCCAATACAGAAAGAATGAAATGACATAAATATTTATAAAGTGAAATAATAATTCAAATTAGGTAACAATTCAAGGCAAGTGAAGAGATCTTGCAGGACAATATGTGATTAAAGGCCAAAACCATTGTCCAGAAAATAATTGCCATGAAGACTCAATACTAATATTGCCTTGTATCACAACTGCATCCTGATTTCAGCATCTAGGAAAACGAAGGGCAGGGTTTGCTCTACCTGGCCCGGTCATGTCCATCTCATCTGGAATGCTAACTTAGATCTGGGCATCTCACTTTTAGAGCAGCATGGTCCAAGGGGATGGCTGGGCTTTGATGTGAAATCATGTTCTGTGACGAAGCGTTGATGGAGGTACTGCTGCTTTGCCTGTAGAAGGCAGGACATCAGTGTTGTCCTTACTTCCGAAGGGTGTTCGTAAAAAAGAATTCGGCCAGTCTCCCTACAACTCTTCTTCCCTTCCATCCTTCCTAGTCACCTCTCCTATAGGGCTGGCACCAGGGGGTGCCATTTACACAGATTACAAAGTAAAGGTTGTCCCTTGGATCTGTGCAGTGCAGTGGCCCAGCCACTGTCATCACGAAAAGGGATTCAGTGTGTAACATATGGATCCAAAAGGTAGATTAAAATAAAAGGACCAGAAGACAAGGGGAATTAAATTTGGTTCAGGATAAGGACATTTTTAACATTGGGGGAAGATAGGTGGAAGTATTTGGAAAGCTGTCAAATAGAAGGAGTCCATGCTTATAAGATTAATAATAAGTTAATTGTGCCTTTATGATGTGACATTTTACTTTTTCACAAGTAGTCTCCTCTTTTTCGAGATTATTTATCTTTAGAGAGGGGGAAGGGAAGGGGGAAGAGAGGGGGAGAAACATTGATGTGCGAGAGAAACATTGATTGGTTGCCTTTCACATGCCCCCAGATGGGGACCTGGCCCTCAACCCAGGCATGTGCCCCAACCAGGAATCGAACTGGCAACCTTTTGGTTCACAGGCTGTGCTCAATCCACTGAGCTACAGCAGCCTGGGCTCCTTCTTAATCATCACTGCAATTCTCCGAGGTAGGAACTATAATTATCTTTATATTATAGATAAAGTAACTACAACTTGGACAAATTGCTTTCTTTTCCTTAAAGTCTCACTGAAAACCATAAAAGAGCTGGTACTTGAGCTCAGGTTTCTCTGATTTCAGAATGTAAACTCAACCATTATGCCACGTTGACTCTCAACAATAAGTTACAAAATCCCATCTTTCTTGTGCATTCATTTGCTCAATTGCAGCTAAACGTGATCTACAAATAAAATTGGATTTTGACCTTGTACATCAAAGACTAAAGTCATTTCTGTGGAACAAAGGTAGGTGAGCTGGCTTTGCCTGGCTCTCACTGCTCACTGATATGTATATCTGGGACTCAGGGGTGAGCCCGCACACCTGGGCTCCAGATGGGGAGAGCTGTCTCACACACAGCATATGCCGCCAGATGCAATTCCATCACTTCAGGCACCCAGTGCACCAAAGATGTGCAAAGGCTTATGCTGGATATTTTGATTTTGTCATTTCCCAAATGTACTCTCCAAAAATAATACCTTAGGGAGGCAAGATGTGGCCTGGTAGGATATTTCCAAGCTGCTGGTGCAGCTGATGGGAGCGGAAGGCAGCGGAGCCCATCAGAGCACACGCGATGCCCATGATCACTTTGGAAACACTGAGATGAAAGGGAGAGACAAAACCCTGAGCCGTGTGTGCATCCGACAGCTGCAGCTCTCCCATAGCTAGTGCTGTGTCTGCCGTGAGGACCACGGGGAGGCCCTCACCAAGGCTCTGTGAGTGCTAAAACAGATGTTCCTTCAGCACGCACATCTTAGGTGGCCACTTTCACGGGATGGAAAAAGATAATCTAAACCTTCCTGTTCTTGCCAAAATAACCATGTGTAGGTCTTTGTTCTGCAAGTCTTTGGAACACACAGATAGATTTCCAAGCAGTGGGAACCTCCTGTCTCATTCGGTCTTTGGACAAACTCTTTTCACCCCAGTTTCCTGAAACTCTGGCTGTAGGGCTCCTGTGGCTGGAGCTTGTGGGAATCTCTTTTGTAAGGACAGTTCTCACAGCCCATCAAGGTGGGCAGTGAGGGACATGGGACTTCAAGCCCATGAGAACAGTGACGAATATTGCCTTGGCTCCCCCAGCTGAGAGGTTGCCCTTACGTGGGTCTGCTGGCCTCATCCAGCTCCTTTCCAGGGAAGAAGGTGGTAGCATCGCTGCACAGGGACTGCAGTTGGCACTGGCTGGTGGAGGGAGGATGGTAGAGGACTGACTTGTGGCTGATTCAAATGCCTGGGGATTCTTTTCCTTCTTAAGTTGATAGACAAACAAGCTGTAGAGCAAGAAAACTTATCCTCCAAAGCAATCCAAACATGGAAACCAAAAATTAATATTCAGACCTTTTTTCCCCTTTTCCATGAATTTGGGGTATTTGCAGCAGAGAGAGAAAATGAGAAGTTAGACCATCATTTAGAGAAGCGATGAGAATGTAGAAAGAGAAATGGACTTGGAGCAAGAACACTCAAATTTGGGCCTCATCTCTGTGCCTGTGTTGCCCTAAGCAAATCACCTTTCAGCTCTAAGGCCTGGGTGTCTAAGGTCCCTTTTAGCTATAAGATTAAGACCGAGGAGTTCTTGTAAAGAACTTAGGTAAGAACTTTACTTATGTAAAGAGAATCCTTGCAAGGCCATAAGTATTTCCATAGTTAAGAACTATTTATTAAGTAATCAGTGTGTGGCTTTCTGAAAACAAGAGCAAGATATCACAGTCCATATAGGCTAGATGCCTGTGACATGGGCCAACAGCTACATAAGTGAAAGACTAAATTAACTAATTCATAAAATGAATTAATAACATAAGTATTAAGAATTTAATAAACCAGGAAGAAAAGTTTGTATCGTGGGACCATGAGTGAAAAGGGGTCCATGGAACTGCATTTTCTGATAGGGGGAAAGAAACCCAGCTCCCGGCTTTAATGTGATACCTTCTATGTCAATTGCTCAAGAGGCTACAACACACAGGGACTGTCTAGCCTGGGGCACACCCCAAATGCCTGCATGGCAGAGCTGTGTTTCCCTGTCCTTTGCAACAGGCATGAAGGGGTGATGGATTCAACAGAAGGGGCCCTTCCAAGGTTACCTGTGATAAGTGCTGAAAACCAAGCTGTACAGCTATCCTCACTGGAGTGAGTTTCCTTTTATGGATGGCCCTGGTCCCCCTGGGGAAACGAGAAGTCTTTAAGTAACTTAACCAGCACTCAGGAGGGGAAGCAGGATTTATACCCAGGCCACCTGCCTCCACAGCAAAGAGTTTTAACTGCCAGTCCACATGGCTTACTTTAGAGTCGTGCCATTCTGAGCAGCAGTGGTTGTCTGTCCTGACAAAGGCGCATCATCAACATCAGTAGTTCTCAGGGCAGGCTCCAAATTCACATCACCTGGAGAGCTTCGTGAAAACAATCCGTGCCAGGCTCACCCCCTGGTTTCCAGTATTCTTGGCTTCAGAACAGGCCTGGGCATCAGTCATCTTTGAAAGCTCTCTCTAGTCGGTTCTCCGGTGCAGTCGGGTGTGAGTCGCTGGTGTCTGTAATGACAAAGGCTAGGCTCCAGATGAATCAACTCTCGAGTCTAGGGTTGCCTTCGTGGGGTGTATCCACGGCAGACTTGAGCTGATTATTTGAGAGTGGCTTGTGGAAGCTGATGCAAATCCTAGAATCCTTTAAGGCAGTGATTTTCGACCTTTCCCATCTCATGGCACACATTCATTACTAAAATTCTGCAGCCCAAAATTCTGCAGTCTGACAAAAAATATCTGTATAATTTTGACTCATTCGTACCACACGACTATTTTTCTGTTGGCTGTTGTCATTTCTGTACTTGAGTATCTAAGGGGAAAGAGGTCAGTGCCACTGACTAAACAGTCAGGTATTGCATTTTTTCAAAATTCTAGTGGCATGCCGGTTAAAAATCATGGCTCTAAGGGTACATGAAGGCCTGAACCCACAAGAACTTTGGTCTTGGTGAAAATTCCCCACATGCCACAGGCCTCCACTGGAGAACTCACCCAAAGAAGACGGTTAAGAATTCATTCTGCCCGCCAATACTTACACAGATGTTTGTTTCAAGAAGATAAAGTTAACCATTATGAGTGGGTGAACTCTTTCTCCTTCTTCTCTGGTTTCCAGGAACAGAGATTTTCCCTCAACCTCGTGGATGTGGAATGAGTTACCTGATGGGGACAAGGGAAGGGAATCTGCATGGGTAGCTCAGGGCCTTCCTCCCTCCCTTCCTCTCAGGAGCTAGCTTCCCCTGTAAAGCTCAGCCTACGCTCTGCTCCATGATACTCCGCAGGGCCCTGAGTTCGGGAAGGGCAAGTTTTCTAAGACTCCCGTAAGTATGTGGTAATCCTTTCTAATCCCAAAGCTCAGAGCTAGCTCCACCATAGATCTTAGCTGTTCTTATGAACCAAGGTGATATTCTGCCCCCATCCTCTCTGCCTTATTCCTTACGTCTTAAATAGTCCATCTCTTAAGTGGTTCAGAACTTAGATGAGGGAAAGAGAGGTGATATGTATTGATTTCTTAAAAAAATCCTGTCAGTTCCCTTAAGAATGTTACTTTTCTCCAGCTGATTCTGCACATAATGAAAAAAGCAAGAATATACTACAAATTCCCTACCTATAGTATCCCTCTATTAAAATACAACCTTCACTATAATGCATTAGCTTTTTCTTGAAATAATAATGACCAAACTATTTGTAATCTGTATGTTCCTACCCACAACTGGCAACCAGAAGTTTAGGATTAATTGCAAGAGCTATAAGGAGATTGTTGACATTCTCCTAGGGCCTCCATGAATATCACCAAGGTAATTATAAACCCAGGATCCCATGCCTCTTGCTACCATGGGGGGCGGGGGGGGGGGGAAATTCCTTCTTATGTAAGCAGAGGCCAAGCGAAAAGGCTTTTCAGACCTTTCAAAGTATGTACGACTTGAAAAGCTCACTCTAGGAAAGGGGACCAAACCCCTGCTGTCTGATACCAGTGGGGTGCCCTTCCCTTGGCAGAAAGGGATCTGAAGGAGGCCAAACAGATAACCTTCAGCCTAAATAAGTAATATCACTGCTCTGGAAGTTCTCAGAAGCATGCCTGGTTTTCATGCAGAATTCCATAGGGCATGTGTCCCTGTGGGACTCCATCCGAAGGAATAAGTTTTCAGAAGGACCTCATTATAACATGAACCCCAGGGACCAGGCTAATGGGCAAGCTTCAGGGTAGGTGATACAGTTCTGCCGATAGCCAGTGAATCGCTACCTGCTAGTTATTTAATACAGTCAAGCCCCAGTTACTTACTGAGCACCAACCCACTCAGTCACTTGCCTTCATTGCCCAATTAGCTTCTGGCTTCTTCACAGGGCAACTCTAGGTATCTGACAAAATGTCTGAAATGCCTAATCCATGGGATTTGCTCATGAGCTGTCGTTTTCTATTACCAGCACCTCTGCTTCATGCCATGCTCTTGGCTAGTTCCAGTTGCTGAAGCCAGGAGGATTCTGCTAATGGACTCAGGTCTCCCTAGGGGTCAGGCGACAATGCACTGTCACAACAATGAAAGGAAGAGCCCAGATGGCCAGGCGGAGGTGGTAAAAGGCCTTCAGAATCTGCCTGGAGGCTCTCACTGGCTTTAGATTGAAAAGCATCTTGGCCCTTTCCACCAGCATAAGCAATTTCATGACAGCTTGAAAAGCACCGAGCTTAAACAGAAGGATGAGCATGGGGCAAGAATTTGGACTCCAGAGCAACGGCCTAAGCACAGATTATTTTTCTATGGTATTTGATGAGTACAAACGAAGTAAGAATTTTCCTTTTGTTCCTCTGCACTTTGGCATTGTTTACTTTCTTTTTATTATTCTGAACAGCACTTAGAGACCTGGCAGTGGTTTCTGCCCTAAAATCTTGTTGTCAGACATTTATTCTTCAGCTGTTTCAAATCATATCTGATGGAGTGAGTGCTTTGCCTGAGCTTATCACTTTACCTCCAAAGAAATAAAGTTCGCCCTTTAAATGACAATATTGATTGTCTACGGCTTTGCATTTTCTACACTTCAGCTGCAGGCTTCATTTAAAAATCTGTTTTCCCTCATCCAAAAGGAACAAGGGGAGAACTCACTGCTTTGCGGGCGTCTGTCTGGATAATGACCTCATGCCGCAGTTTGGAGCGTCTGTGTTATGTCAGATTTTCACTGCACATGGAATAATTCTTCGTCAAAGGTCGGTTTAATAAACTGTAGTTTTGAGGGCATGAGGTTTTATATCTGCGCCTCAATTTTTAAAAATATACAAACCTTTTCAATTTGCAAAGTTTAATTCAGTCTTCTTTAAAAAGGACCCCAACCTGCTGTTGTTACACCCCCGCTCCCCGGTATTAAGGCACGTGTGGGCTGGTACCCACTTTACGTTCACCCTTCTGGAGCACGGGCAGAATGACATCACAGGAAAATGAGCTCTTCAACCCTGCGGCGATTTGGGAAAAGCTCAGATGAATTGAGCAGGCCTTTTCCTGTCACCTGTGAAAAGCCAGCCTGTGAGGTTGTAGCATGACACTTACGAGGCTACAGTCGAGAGCTGACTGCCCAGCTGAGTCCCACTGCTCGGCTGTAGTGGCTTGAATACTGAGCCCAAAAGATACGTGCACCTCCTAACCCCAGGAACCTGTGAATGTGACCTTACATGGAAAAAGGCTTTTGCAGATGTAAATACATGAAGGATCCCTGAAAATAGATCATCCTGGAAAACCAGTGGGTCCTTTATCCCATGGCAAGTGTCCCTACAAGCGGGAGAAGAGAAGATATAGACACAGGAGAGGAGACGGCCCTGTGAATACGGGGCAGAGGTGGGAGCGATGCCGCCACAGGCCAAGAAATTCCTGGAGCCTCCAGAAAGTGGAAAGGGCAGGAAGGATCTTCCCTTAGTGCCGTTGGAGACAGTATGGTCCTGCCAACACCTTGACCTTAGACTTCTGGACCCCAGAACTGTGAGAGATTAAATTTCTGTTGTCTTTAGCCACCCAGTTTGCGGTGATTTGTTACAGCAGCCCCAGGAAACAAATATATCACTTACAGCTGAGTGATCTTGGACAAGTTATTCAACCCCCATAAATCAGTTCCTTCAAAGGAAAACCCTTGTCCCAGGGCTGCTGTGGGGATAGAATCCCTCAGCATAGGTGACTGGCTTAGAATAGTTCTCAGTACAAGTGTTTTGGGTTGTTTTTTTCTTTTTTTTTCCTACCATGGCAGCAAAGAAATGCAATAGAGCTGAGATTTCAATGCACTAAGTGCTGGTTAAAAGACTCGCAACTCTGAGAAACAAAATTCTGAAAGAAAATGCTCCAACTGATCTCAGTGCCTTAGCAATATTCCCTGAACAGCTAAAGAATGTGAAGCAGGAGAAGGGTTCCCTGTGAGAGCCATTATTTAAATGCCTGTAGCCCTGACTGATTTTGAAGAAGTGTGACTTCTGGAGGTTTATGCACTGAGACTTTAAAAGCACACTTATTACACAACATGTGTAGGTTTCCTCAAAGCTCCTGCTCTCTGTGAGCTTTGAGCAGCCCACCTGGGTAGCTTCGAGGACCCCACCCCAGAGGTGAGGGACTGCTCCTGTTTGCCTGGAGATGGGATCCACGTGGGCCGTATGGAGAGGGGTGGTCAGCAAGCTAGAGGGGGGTTGCCTAGGAGGCTGCACTTCCCCGCCTCCAATCTCCCTTCCTGCTCTGAGGATCACAGTTCCATTTTGCTGTGAATCCGGGTATCTTAGTCTGTCTGAGTGGCTCTGACAAAATACCACAGCCTAGGTGGCTTATAAACAACAGAAATTTATTTCTCACAGTTTTGGACTCTGGGAAGTCCAAGATCAAGTCACTGGCAGACTTGGTGTCTGGTGAGAGCCTACTTCTTATATGGCCACCTTTTAGCTGTGACCTCACAAGGTGGAAGGGGTGAGGGAGCTCTCTGGGGTCTCTTTTAGGACACTAATCCCATTCCTGAGCTTCTCCCCTTGTGACCTACTTATCGCCCAAAGGTCCTACCTCCTAATACCATCATCTTAGAGGAAGGGGTTGCAACATAGGAATTCTGGGGAACAAAAACATTCAGATATATACCCAGGAAGACACAGTTCCTCTTACAGTGTCCTGTTAAGAAAATCACAGATGTATAGTCCCATGTCAGTGAAGACTCAGAAAATTTTAGACCTTAGAAGGGCTCTGCAAAAATCATTTCAACCAACATTCCCATCTCATAGATAAGGAAAATGAGGCTTAGCCAGGCTGACCCCCATGCACATGGGATCTGGTGGCAGAGCCAGCTTTATCCCAGGTCCCTTGTTCTCGGGGTGTTTGTTCTGGTAAGTAGACTTGGGTGGGAAAGATCTGAGGGGCCAGAGCAAGCATTAGGATTTGCATATTCATTACTGCAAGCCCTAGGGCTTAGTCTGAACACCACTCCAACCCAAAGTTAGTTCCATTTTGGAGTGAGCCAATTCTCATCTCTTCCAACATCTTCCTCATTTTCTGGGGCCTCCAGAACACAAACTGGGTATGGGTTAGAAAGCACGTGATATGCACGCAGCCTTGGGCTTTATGAACAAAAATAATTCCCTTGCAGGGTATTTGGAGAAAGGAGAGTATTCATGCTTATTGCAGCATCTGATGTATGGTGGGTATGAGAGATATACATTGGCTATGTTATTTTATACTATCAGTCTGACACTCACTATGGCTCTGCTTTGGTGAAGCTCTCCACTACCAAATGAATGATAATAATAATGATTTACAAGGATATAAGTAATGAATATGAACTCAGGAACCAGATGGCCAGGGTTCACATCCTAATTCTATCCTTACAAAACAGTACGACTTTAGATACGTTATTTGATTTCCCCGTACCTCAGTTTTTTTATTTATAAAATCAGGATTAGAATCGTATACACTGTCTAGAGTTGTTGTAAGCATTAAGTGAATTAATGTTTGTAAAGCTCTTACAACAGTAACTTGACACATGGTGGGTGCTTGGTTAAGTGTTCATCGCTGTATAACTTTTCATTATGCCACAGGATGGTGAAGAGAGTCAAATGGGATAATGAACTTGGCAGCATGCAGTGTATTCAACAGGTAATTATCATTAAATGACTGGGTCTTTGTGCTGCCATGGTATACCCTACCATCTATGTAATAGTTAAAGCTTACTGAGCAGTATGTTGTAAGAAGTGGCGTGCAAAGGGTGTATGCTTAGAATGATACTGAGCTGGAAGACAGGGTTTCAACAGTCTTTTTAGGGCAGCTTCTACCCTGCTGCTGGTGAGTCATTTAAGGTGAGACTCATGCCCTGGAGTGACATGTCTGTGGAGGACCCTGGGTGGGATGGTTGTTTGCTCCTGAAGGTTTCCCCTTTTCTGGGATTGGGCCCAATGCACAGAGTCTATTCTCCGGTCGTCATGTCTGTGTAACCTGGCAGTGTCCCCTGACCAGAGCTGAGCAGCCCTGTGGTGAGCCCCACGGAGCAGGCCCCCAGGAGTTTTCAAAATGGATCTGAGGAAATAGGATCAGTTCATCTCTGGTGGGCTGGCTGTGCAGTGTGAGGTGGGGACTCTTTGGATCCCAAGTTTCCTGCCTGTCTGTGGTAGGAGAGAATGAAACTGATGTGCAGAAAAAACAAACTGAACACATTGGGAGGGCCCCGAGAACATCCGAATCCATGGGACTCCGTTGCATCCTGGACTTTCCTGAGTGATGTGAGAGAGTCCTATCCATCTAATATAAACCCCCTGTTTTGTCTGCATATTTGTTATTTGAAACCAAAAGAGTCTTCACCTCCCTTCTAGAACCAGCCCAAGCATCTGCTGTTCTGCAAAAATTCTCCTGACCTCTTCCCCCACCAAGCCTAGTCTGTACCACAGCATCCTGTACCTCCCTCCCCATGGGACTTCCTAGTGTCCCTGCAATACGAAGCTTCTTGAGGACAGCATCTAGGTATTTTTTGTCCCGAATTGCCATCACCTGACTTAGTGCTGGGGCCCAATCATAGTTCAGCTTTTTCTTAAATATGAATATGTGAATGATATAGAATGCGTACAAACAGCAGCTGATTGACAGTTCGGATTACCTCTATGATCTTTTGCAGACAGGAGATTCTGTAATGTGATCGTAGCTTATCTGAAAAAGGAGATTCCTAAGGGGCTCAATGGGTAGTTGCAGAACTTCAGAGATCAATAGTCTCAGTTTCATATTCAAATTTTACTTCCGTATCTTTGTCTTTGCTCTTCCTAGACATGGGTCTCTGGCACCACTCTTACTGTTTGGAGTCATGAATCACCCGCATCACTTAAATTAAAAAATGGAGTAAGAATAGGTGAAGAAGGGAGAGAGACCTCCCAAAGAGTCCTGACTTTACGGAGACTAAGAGGAAGCTCCTGACACATATGCATGAGAGAGAAATCTCCAGGAGAAGTGAACAATTATAAGAGTGAAAGTCAGGAGAGGAGTTGGTGCCTGCCAGGACCTCGTCTGATCAGTCAGCACAGTGAAATAGCTACATTGATGGAAGCTATAAGATGCTAGATTTCTCTGTTCCTGGCAGCCTAAAAAATTACTCTCATTTCCCAAAGTGCTTAGCTTGATCCCAGAGAATGTTCTGGCGGAAGAGAACCTGGCTGCAAAGGGGCACGGATGACTAAGTCGACTTCCTTCAGGGAGAGACATGGGGTTTGGGAAGATTGCTTTGAAGTCCCTCTTGAGGCTTCTAAAGATTGTTTAGTGGCATCTGGTCTTTAATCCTAGACATCAAACTTCTTGATTTTTGCCCTGGACCATCTGTTTCTCAAATTTCCCTGGAATGCTTCCTTCATGACAAGTAGGGATAGAGAAATATTGCAGTTGTATTTCTTTCTGTTTTGCCTTCCCATCCTGGTCACAGCACTAGAAAGGGACTGTTTACTTGTATGACAAAGGACTGGAAGATTAGACACAAAGCGGTGACCCTGGTATCTGCAGCACACCTTCGACCGGTCAGACGCCTTTTGTCTTAACCACCCTTCTGGACAGAACAATGGCTCTCTTCCTCTCCAATAAGAAGTGACAGACACTGAGTGAAGTCTTGCAACCATTCCCTGTCTGTGCCCAGCACACCATGTGTACTGCTTGCTGTCATAATGGTTGTGAGGAGCAGGGCCTCTGGGATCTCACTGCCTGTGTTTAAATTCGAGCTGTTCCTAGGCAAATGCCCGACAAGTAAAGGGAACCAAAGTTTTGCTGTCCGGAAGCTGCCTTTTTCGGATATTAATTTTAAGCTGTTTATTGAGGAACAAGAGACTCAGAGAGAATCTTTGACCCTTGCCCTTCCTGTCTAAGAGATTCAGCTCCAGGAAGGGAATCTTAGGATGCGGCTTTGGTCTGATTTGAATTAAGTAAATAAGAGGGCTTCAGGCAGGTAGGCACCTGTTAGCTGGATGGCCATTGTGTCCCATTGTTGCTGAGGTGCCTGGCACGACTTTGCTCGCCATGTGTGTCCCTCCTTCCTCAACCACCTGTAAATCATCCATTCTGGCTTTTGAAATCCACTACCCTGTTCCCAACCTTTCTCCTCTGTCTAAAATGTCTTACACACCCCATGTTGCCTCACTGTCTTTGGAATTTTCATGCCTGTGTGGATTCCTCATGTGCATGTATTAAATTTGATTTTCTCCTGTTAATCTGTCTCTGTTAATGTGATTTTGGCCTAGCCTGAAGAGCTCTGAAGGTGGGAGAAAAACCATTACTTTTTTAAGCCTCTGCACAAGTTATTTAACCTTTCAGACCCTGTCTCCCAGCCTATAAAGTGGGATAATGATGACACCTACCTCACAGAGGCATTGTACAGATTCAATGAGATAAAACAAAAAAGCACTTCACCCAGGGCCTGGCATTTAGTAAACTCTCATGAGCATTAGTCATTATTATTTAATACAGTAATAGTGTTTCTAGTAATAAAGTAGGAGAAAGAGCTATACTGGCCAGAGAACTCAGAGCAAGAAGAAAATGAGGTAGTTACACAGATCTTTCCTTGAGTTCATCCTGTACCAAAAAACTTGGTGTTGCCATGTAGAGGACCGAAATATCAGAAATGGCTATTTCCAAACTGGTGATTCCTTAGGGATCTTTTTCTCCATTGTGTTTCATCTGGTCATACCCTCGGTTTTCAGTGTTCATGGTCATTCCAAACTGGCCAGGAACCAGGGGAACATTGCTCTATGGTAAGCCTAGAGTCACCTTGATCCCAGCTTCTCTAATGCTACAAACCCTCGTGGCAGCTGGGACAATTGATGCAGGCTTCATTGTAGAGACACTCCCTTTTAGGAGGCTGCAGATACTGTGCTGGTAATCAGAGCGATGGCCGTAATAACCACCCTTCTGGGCAAAATGGCAGCTCTTTCAGTGAAAGTGGCTAGAAGACTGATCTTTTTTCTTTTTCAATCTAAGACCACTACTTATTGCAGGAGACTTCAGAGTATGATGACAAAAAGCAAATTTATAGGGACACCGTGAGTTTCTATAAATAAAATGAAGTCATATCTGGGAAAGATATACCAAAGAAAATTAAACTTTAAACGTCTAAATTTGCAGTTCATACTCGGCCAAAAGTTCCATTGAATTAAAGTGCACACTGCATAACTATGTACACAAAATGCCTTTAAAGTTCTTCCATAAATTTAGAGAAAAAGGAACAGTCTGTTTAGAGCTACTAAGGCAAAAATTGCTTGCTGTGGATTTATAGGCACTGCTCCAAGCAGTCCCCAAACACCATTTTTAATTTTTAAAAAAAACTATAAATATGAAAGAACAGGTTCTACCTTCACAACTTCTACTCCAAAACCTGTGGTCTCCAAGCACATGGAACAGAGTTCTTGGAAAAAAGAAAGGCTGAATTTCAGGCCTCTGATAGCAAAGATATAGTCTGGTTGAACCGTGATTACATTTTAAATCCACATATCTCTTCTCTGAAACTCACATATGATGTAACATCTTGGATGCTTTATGTTGAATTTTCAGGCCTTATCAAAATGATTTTTATTTCTTAATTTTCTTTTACAAATCAGTGAGAGAATCAAGTTGAATAAGCAATAATATATGTCATCCATTTAATATTAAAATTTTGCATTGCTGTGACCACATTTGAGCAGGACTTGGGGACGTGGATGGCAAAGAAGAGGTGGTGGCTATGGAGAGCTCTTTTTAAATAGCTGGAGCCCCCCCAAAACACACAACCAATCCAGTCATTCCAACCCTAACACCTATCATTGCCAAGAGTTGGAATATGGGGCTA
Organism: Glossophaga mutica; assembly: GCA_039655065.1. Classification (NCBI taxonomy): domain Eukaryota; kingdom Metazoa; phylum Chordata; class Mammalia; order Chiroptera; family Phyllostomidae; genus Glossophaga; species Glossophaga mutica. The sequence continues at coordinate 147,333,086 of CM077308.1, forward strand.
GCCATGCAGGCTGCATGGATCCATTTGTTATTTATGAGTATTCTTCATTACAGTTAAATGCTACTGAACTCTAATTACATGACATGAAAAAGCACCTGGTCCATCACAAACCCAAGCTAATACAGTCCCAGGGGAACAAAGAAGTGTTCTCTCTCTCTCTCTCTCTCTCTCTCTCTCTCACTCGCTCGATGACCTGCACTCACCCTGTTCAGTCAGGTGTTCTCTCTCTCGCTAAGGGTCTAGCAGCTACCAGGGCCTGCAGCAGATGATGTGGCTCCAAAAGACAAAGTTTTAGTGTGAAGCAGAAACTTTGGACTTTGGCTTTTGTTTTGGTCTTGCTGAAGACACAGTTGGACTTTTTCCATGGTGGGATGGAGGGAGATGGGAAATTGGAAACCCAGGGGAAGATCGCCACTTGAATAAACCTTGCCACATCATAGTCTCCCATGCACAGGTCCTTGGAATGCTTTTCTCGTGATCCTACGGAAGATTCTGATTTCCACCAAGAACTGTATCATTGCATTTATAGAAAGTATTTACAATCATCATTTCCTAAAGTTCCCCAGTAACTTTATGATATAAGTAGAGGTTATTATTTTCATTTTACCAATAAAGATAGTCTCAGTAGTAAATGTAGGAAAAGTGTTTGATCTTACTAACAGTATAAGAAGCACACATTGAAACTAGAAATTGTATTTTGACTATAACAAAAATAGGTAGACCATCAAATTAACAATATTAAAAAAATAGATAATGTCTTATGCTGGCTAGGTTGCTTTGAGATGGAAATTGTCTTTCTCCTGGTGGAGGTACACATAGGTTAAGCCTTTCTGAAGAGCAATTTGCAACATATATCAGGACCTTAAAAAGTATTCACCCTTTTAGCTACAGCAATTTCATTGAGATTTTTAAAAAGGAAGTAATAAGAAATGTGGACAAATTTTGTATATTAAAGGTATTTCTCATAATGTTCTTTATAAAGGTGAAAATAATCTAACCATTTAAATAGAAACCATAGAAAATAGTTATGATACACCTACACAATGGAACCCCTAGAAGTGATAGTTTTGAAAAACTTTTAATGACATAAGACAGCATTCAGAATATAATGTTAATTGAAAAAGCATGATAAGCCAGCCAAGATGGAGGTGTAGGTAGACACACTGTGCCTCCTTGCGCAACTGAAAGAAGGACAACAATTTAAAAACAAAAAACAACCAGAACTGACAGCAAATCGAACTGCGTGGTAGTCTGACAACCAAGGAGTCAAAGAAACACTCATCCAGACCAGTAGGAGGGGCAGAGATGGGTGGTGGGGTGGAGAGGACTCATGGCAAAGCAGCAGCTGGCAGACCCAGCAAGGTGGTGGATTGCGGAGTGGGACGCAGCGCACAAGGCTCTTGGTGGAGGGGATGGTTCTACATTCGCACGCAGATAAACTGGGAGAAACAACTGGGGAGCAGGATGGACTGCGCAACCCAGGGCCCCAGGGTGGGGAAATAAATCCTCAAATCACCAACTGAAAACACTGGTGGGGGTTGAGGCAGCAGCGGGAGAAACTCCCAGCCTCACAGGAGAGTTTGTTGGAGAGACTCGCAGGGCCCTAGAACATACAGAAACCCACTCACTTGGGAATCAGCAACAGAAGGGCTCAATTTGCTTGGGGGGTGTGGGGGAAGTGACTGAAATCTGTCAGAGAGTGGAGCAAGTGCCATTGTTCCCTCTTGGACTCCTGCCCAACATACAGTGTCACAACCCAGTAACGTGGGTTACCCTGCCCTGGTGAACACCTAAGGCTCCGCCCCTTCTTTCCCAGGTGCACTGAGAAAAAAGATGGACCAAATAAAAGAACAGATCAAAGCTCCAGAAAAAAAAAACAACTAAGTGATGAAGAAATAGCCAATCTATCAGATGCACAGTTCAAAACACTGGGAATCGGGATGCTCACAGAATTGGTTGAGTATGGTCACAAATTAGACAAAAAAAAAAAAAAAATGAAGGCTACACTAAGTGAAATAAAGGAAAATGCACAGGGAACCAATAGTGATGGGAAGGATACTGGGACTCAAGTCAATGGAGTGGACCAGAAGGAAGAAACATCCAATCAGAAAAGAATGAAGAAACAAGAATTCAAAAAAATGAGGAGAGGCTTAGGAACCTCCAGGGCATTTGTAAATGTTCCAACATCCAAATTATAGGGGTGCCAGAAGGAGAAGAGGAAGAACAACAAGTGGAAAAGTTATTTGAACAAATAATAAAGGAGAACTTCCCCTTTGCCAGGAGAATCTGGCAAAGGAAATAGACTTCCAGGAGAAAGTCCAGGAAGCTCAGAGAGTCCCAAAGAAGTTGGACCCAAGGAGGAACACACCAAGGCACACCATTATTACATTAGCCAAGATTCAAATGAAGGAGAGAATTCTAGAAGCAGCAAGCGATAAGGGGACAGTCAGCTACAAAGGAGTTCCCATCAGACTGTCAGCTCATTTCTCAAAAGAGACCTTCCAGGCAAGAAGGGGCTGGAAAGAAGTATTCCAAGTCAGGAAAGGCAAGGACCTACATCCAAGATTGCTCTATCCAGCAAAGCTTTCATTTAGAATAGAAGGCAGATAAAGCACTTCTCAGATAAGGTCAAGTTAAAGGAGTTCATCATCACTAAGCCCTTATTATATGAAATGTTAAAGGAATTTATCTAAGAAAAAGAAGATAAAAATATGAACAGTAAAATGACAGCAAACTCACAGATATTAACAACCACACCTAAAACAAAAACAAAAGCAAACCAAGCAAACACTAGAACAGGAACAGAACCACAGAAATGGAGATCATATGGAGGGTTATCAACAGGGGAGTGGGACAGGGAGAGAGGGGGAAAATGTATAGGGAATAAGAAGCATAAATGGTAGGTAGAAAATGGACAGGGGGAGGGTAAGAATAGTATAGGAAATGTAGAAGCCAAATAACTTATTTGTATGACACATGGACATGAACTAAAGGGGGAATGTTGGTGGGAGGGGGTTTGCAGGGTGAAGGGGAATGATGGGGGAGAAATGGGACAACTGTAATAGCATAATCAATAAAATATATTAAAAAAAGAAAAAGCATGATACAAAGCTTACAAATAACATCATCATAGTTATATTGAAACATGCAAACCCATTTAAATTAAACTGGAGGAAATAGAACTGCAGTTATCAAAGGTTTCTGTGTTATGTGTAATTTTATATTTTAGAGATCCTTTTCTATATATTCCATATTTTTAGGAGGATGTATTATTTTTATACTCATAAAAAAAACCACAGCAAACTTTCTAAAAATAAATTACAATGTAAAAGAAATACGTTCAGAGAGATCAGTTAACTTGCCCAAGTTTACCCAGCTGCCAAGCAGAAGAGTCAGCACCTCTACCCAGTTCTTTCAACTCTAACCCCAATGTCTCCTTCCTCATACCACAACGCCTCTGAAAACAAGTTACCTTGATTAACATATCATTGATGTTTGAGCTATTAAAAAACAAAACATTTGTGAAATTATGCAGAGTTCCTTACATCTTTGATTAGACTCAGGAATACTCATCAGCTTTGCGTATTGCTCCACTTTCAGAGACCTGCACATGGCTGACACCCCCATTCAGAGCACTGAAGTATGCTACACTCACCACAGGGTATCACTTGTACGAGACTGAAACCCCCTTAACACATAGAACCCTGGAGGGCCAATGCAGAACATGACCTGGAAAAGTTATGTATTCCAGAAATTTCCAAATTGAACTGAACAGCAAAATTACCAGGAAGATATTCTAAAAATACAGGTCCACACCCCACCCAAAACATTCTATTTCGGTAGGTCTTGTGGTGGAGCCCTGGCCTCTGTATTTTTAAAAGCACTCTGGATAGGCACATCTTCAAACCATTCTAGCCAGTGGTGGAAATGTGTCTGCTGTGATCCTTGTATGCACAGTGAGTCACACGTGGTGTTTCCACAAGTTGAGGTTAGAAAAGCTCCCCCTCAAGATCAGTATTCACTTAGGATTTGAGTGAGCTGGCTGCTGAGTGGTCTAACCACCAGGTTCATCCACTCAGTGTTTAATGGTGGGATCACCTCGTTTCCGTTGCTGCCTATAGTTGTTATCTATTGCTGCTTAACCAATGGTTCCCCAAACTTAGTGTCTTCAAACAACAAACACTTACCATGTCATTGTTTCTGCTGATCAAAAAGGTAGATACAGCTTAACTGAGAGTCTCCAGGTCAAGGCCCCTCTGAGGTTGCAGGCAAGCTGTTGGCCAGGGCTGCACTCTCATCAGAATGCCAGACAGGGGACCAAAGGGTGGGGGGCAGTTAGTCTGCTTCCATGGTCACCTACATAATTGACCATGGAAGACTCTGTTCCTCTCCACCAGCCTAACTTCCACAGAAAGCGTGGCAAGGAGAGGGAGAGAGAAGAAAAAAGAAGAAAGAGAAAGAATGAGAGAGACAGACAGAAAGAGAGCACTCAAGCTGGAAGCCACAATCTTTTATGATCTAATCTCCAAAGTGGCATCCCATCACTTTTCTGTATTTGTTAGATGCAAGTTGGTAAGTTCAACACAAAAAAAACATAGGGAGGAAATCACCCAAGGGTGTAAATACCAGGACTCAGAGCTCCCTGAGAGGCATTTGAAAGGATGCTTGCTGTGCTGCCCTAGGCAAACAGCAGGGTTAAAATTCTACACTAAACCACCTTCACCTCTACCCTTCAATCTCTACATGGTAAGCAGGCAGAGGTGGGGCTGGAGCGATCTTTGCCTATTGATGGTATTTAAATCAATAGGCCCAAAGCAAATGTTTGAGTCTAGGGTAACACATACAGCATGAGCTATAGATGCTACCTTAGTATCAATAGAGGGACTTGATTAATCACTCACTGTTTTTGACTTTTAAAGAAGTGCACCTTTCAAAGGACCTAGAGAACTATTATTTTCAGCTATGGCCCCAACTTGAGAAATGATACTCAGTTCTCAGAAAACATGTTTGAACTTCATATCCTGATCTCAAATGCAACTTGCTCTGGGGCTAATATAAGTAAATTTTGTATTCTCTCTGGGAGATAGACAACAAATACTGAGTATAAATAAATATATTTTTGTACATATATATTTGTATATGTACACATGTACATATATACTTATATTTGCGTGTACATACCGCACACTCACTTCATCGGGACCACCTGGGGCACCTCAGCGTACTCCAACTCAGTCTTGGTAACAGAGCCTTCTAGTAATGTGGATAAAGCTAGGCATCCAGATACAACTAGTTTATCCACTGGACTTGCATGTGAAGTGAATGCCAACTTGCCATCTGGTTGCCGGCTGAGCACTGCTGCAAGCATTTTCCAGCATCTCAACTTGCTATTGAGCCAGAGCCACAAATGAAAGCAGCAGTTGCAGCTGCACCATGGCTGCTCCTAGGACGGGCTGTGTTCTGTCTCTCCGGTGAAATCACTGCTGAGCAGGGAGTCCTCATTGTCATTTCAGCTGCCAAGACATTTTATGCTAACAAATTGTGAAAGGGGAACTTGCTAATGATATGAAATCTGTTTTACGGCTAGAGCCGGGCCAAGGCCACCAGACGAGCCATGGTTTTCCTAGGCTGCCTGACCACTAGCAGAGGTTCTTAACAACCAGCGCTGATCCCTGTTCGTGGGAGGTGGGAGAAGGATGGGCCAACCCCTTAGCGATGCCCAAGGACTCTGGAAACATGGGCATGACTCCATAACCCACTATCCCTTCTCCCTCAATGCCTCGGAATTTTAGAAGGGAGCTTAAGTTAGCTCGATTGAGAGGAAACTAGAAGGGGAAATACTTTTGGCAGATCACCTAGGAAAACTAAAGTTAATTCTCAAGGTACCTGTTTGAGTTACGGAAAAGCCCCATAAATGTGGCCATCCCACTGCAGTTTGTCTCCACCCCTAATTCAAGCCAGCTGATGATGGCCTGGAGACTTGCACTGAGGAATTGCTAGGGGAGACACTTGTGCCACAACGGAGGGACGCCTGCTTCGGAGCCAGAGGACCTTTTGTTATGTCCTGGCTATGCGACCTTGTATAAAACAATGGAGCTTTCTGAATTTCATATTCTTACTATATGTTATTTACATATGATTGTTATGAAATTAACTGAATATCCAGATGTCACTAGACATAGAAGGAAATATTAAGATAATGTCACTATTAAAATCTTTTTTATGTTTTGCCATTTTGTCCCTGTGACAGAAATTCTGCCATCAGAGATATGACTTTTTGGGATAAGGCTCTCTTCTCTAGGGCCTTTTTAAAAAAAATTAATTTATTTCTTATTTAAGTATCATTGTATACGATATTATATTAGTTACATTGGTTTAATGTAGGCAATACAGTGATTGGGCATTTTGATACCTTATAATGTGATCACCCCACTAAATCTAGGACTCATCTGTCACCCTGGGAACTTATCCCAATATTATGGATTATATTTTCCTTCAGCATTTTTACTCACCCTCCACCCCTCTGGGAACTATTCCTTTGGTCTGTTTCTATGAGTCTGTTCTCATCTTTTTTGTTTGTTTTGCCCTCTTTTGAAAGCAAATGCTTTTGACAAAAGGTAATGCGGAATCTGTGAGTGACCAGCCAATAAATTTCATTTTCCCAGCAAATAGGTATTTGAAGGTGCTGAAGAAATGCGGGTGTGAGAGAAAGGGACTTGGGAGAGTATGGAGGCTGTGTTTCAGGAACAGAAATCCGGTCAGGTATCTTGTCTAACGTGAAATCAGAGGCTGCTCGGGGTACGGAAATTACTAGGAGGGAGAAGGGGCCCCTTAAGGTGGGGAGAGCACTCCATTGCGGTCTGATATTTAGAATAGTTAGTCTCCATCCACACTGAACTGTAAACTCTTGCTTCCTGTTCACCAATGCTTTCTCTCGGCTTATTATAATGCTTGGCATATGATAGTTGCTAATGAATGTTGTAGAATAAAACTGCATTTTGCAGATTTGACCCTTTTGTCCAGGACCATCCATTGAAAAGCTGATTCACCTGAGCTCAGGGGGCACCTCTCCTTGACACACTTCCCTCCATGACTCCCTGACCTCTGGCTTTTTTCTCTGATGTTCTGAGGAGGATGCAAATCCCCGTACTTCCGAGGTCTTCTGACCCTGCCAACAGCTTCCTGAATGCACCAGAAGCCCTGGACAGGGGTCTGCATGGTCTGGCCCCTCCCACAGACAGGTCAAGCCCTAATCGATTAAGACTCAGAATCCAAACACGCACTGACTGCAGGCACGACACACAGCTGTTGGTGAAGTCCCTGAGGCAGGTGCCTGGCCCAGCAGAACAGGCAACACTGTCATCAGGGCCCAACGAGCCAGCAGGCTCCCCGGCCAGGGGCTGGCCGGACCCAGAGAGTCCACGCTTAGACCTCGTGTTAACTTTGGGTTCCTGTCTTCATAACTAGCCCCTCTCTGATCAGTTTTGGGATTCTTCTGTATAAAACTAAAATAAACATTACAGCTCTTGGGTAATTAGAGGGCCGATATAGAATCAGAGAAAAAAATCTTTTTGTTTCCCCAGTAACCAGGAAACAGAATTCAGGAGCCAGGAAAATCAGAAAGTGTCCAATAGTGAAGTGTCAAATGGTCTTTCACCTGATTAAAATAGCAGCTCAAATTTCCCTTTTTATAGGACAGCCATGACAGATTTTAAAGTGTTTGACCCCGATCCTCAGAGGACCCCCCTCCCTGTGTTATGTTGATGCAAATGCAAAGGCCTTTGAGGGAGTGGGAGGCAATGACCCCACTGGTAAAACTAGTGAGATCTCTCTTTGAGAAGATTTTTCTCTCATCAGTGTTTCACCCTATGACCCGGTATCACCATCCCACCCCTTCCTTCCTCTCCAGAAAAATATGAAGGAAAAGCTGCTCACTATTTATCCCTTCAGGGCATGTATGTAATTTTTAAAAGTGAATCAAAAATGGGTCACTAATGGGCCAAGGTGTAGGGGTACAGCGGGGAATTGGCTCGTGTCGAGCAAGTCTCCCTGGAGTCCCTCAGACTCACCCCAGAAGCAACCATCTGTCCCGCAGACGTGCAAGGGCAGGGCGGCCAGGGCCAATGCTGAAGTTTTCAATGATTAAGGAAGAGAACGGATTTTCTTCTGCAGAAATGCCTGTTGAACTCAACAGAGGTAAACTTGGGCTGCGGGGAAGACTTAGTCCCAATCCTAAAGCTGCCCGGGCACCCAGGGCTGCAGGAACTCTGCGAGAAGCCTCGCTGCAGGATGGGCCACCTCTAATTGTGCAGTGGCTGGCTCTGGTGAGAGCAGCGGGAATGACTGATCTGGAGCATCCTTCATTCTAGACAAGGCAGAAAAGCAGGCCAAAATGTACGTTGGAACTGCAGGCATTAACAGAAATATACTTCAAGAAAATTTTCACCGCTGACCCCTGCCCTCCATCAGCTGAGATTTTAAGGTGTTTTCCAGGAATTGTCACTTGGTTGGAAAGGGTTCCCAAACCGATTTCTGAATCTCTGTGCTGACTCTAGTTCTGTTGCACAGACAAATTTTGTACTTAGGTCCATGGGGGACACATCACAGAATTGGGATCTCCATGTCCTTGGCTTCTGTTATTATTAAAATAGTTAAGAGTAAGACACAGTGTGAAAATGCTAAAAATAGCCCCTATTTACAGAACACAGGCTGCACATTAGGCATAGAACTAAGTGCCATATATATCATTTTTTAAACAGCATTGCTGACATCTTTTAATATATAATTGACTATACATATTTAACATACATAATTTGAGTTTCAACATATGAACATAGCCATATGTACATTTACATCATTCCAAGAGTTTCCTGATGTCCCTTTGTAATCTCTTGCTCTTGCCCTTCTCTGGCCCACTGCCCCATTCTCAGATAACCAACCACTCACCTTATTTCTGTCCCTATGGGTTACTTTGTATTTTTTAGAACTTTATAATAAACTGGAATCATCATACAATATGGCCTCATTTTTTTGGTCTGACTTCATTGCATAATTATTTTGAGATTCATCCACATTCTTATATATGTATAGTAATAATATAATATTCCTTTTTATTGCTGAGTAGTATTCCATTTGTAGATTCACCATAATTTGTTTATCCAGTTACTTACTGACAAACACTTGGATCATTTCTAGGTTGAGAGCATATTATGAGACAGTTTTTAAAACTGAGGTAGCTTGTTTCCATCAGTCCCAAGAGTGGAGTATCAGAAAACCCACTTTCTGGTAATGGCCAAAAGCCAAGAAGTCCAGTCTTTTCAAGGGATCAACCTCTCTGTGCTAAGAGGCCAAGGATCCAAATGTTTGAAGTGTCCACCCAATCCTATCTTAGAGCACTCATCACAACAGAAGGACGTGGATGGCTGAGTAGACAATGCCCATGCCAGAGTTCTAGCTCTCTGCTTCCCCAGAAGCCTATGTGTGAGGACCCTATCTTACCTCAAACTGTTGGCATTCTTCAGGACAAGCCTGGCTCACTTTCAACATTACATTCCATGCATGTGGCTCCCAGTCTGGCTGGCCAGGTCCCTCCTCACTAAAACTCTTTTTTCTCCCTTACTTAGCCCCCAGCACATGGTATCAGGCTTCCCCAAGGTGGTGGGAATGAATGAGTTTCTAGAATCAGTCAGCTCACAAGCAAGGGAAGTAGAGGAATAATGCCAGTGGAGATGAAGGCCACAGGAGGCAAAGCTTCACTTGGGGGCCACTGCTGCAGAGGATGGTGGCAGATGTCTTTGCTCTGTCAGCTCCCACAAGTGTTGGTGGCACTGAATGCTTTCACAGTAGCTTTCAAGGGAAAATGACCTTCTACATACTCAACTTAGGGGACTTTGTACCCTCAGTCACCTGAGCCACAATGATCAGCTCGTGGCTTTTAGTTTAATACATAGTTTGCCCCAGTCTAAGCCAACTCTGCATAAGAACTCATTGCCTTGTCTACAGCTCTACAAACCCTGAACCATACCTTCCACTGATTGTGTCCCAGTGTTGGCTAGCTTCTGATCCTATTACATCTCGAACTCGAAGTAATTATGCCAGGGGCCCAGGATTTGCACCCATAACTAACTGAGAAGTCTGTGCTCTTAGCACCACATAGCCAAGGTAGAAATAAATTTCTCCATAAATGACCCTTGGGTAGCAAGTGGTAAGCTAGATAGGAGAGGTAGCTCTGCTAGAGTCATAAGTAAAAGAAAATATATTTCTAAAATGTATATGTACAAAATATATTGTCAGGAACATGTGCGCTGGGAACATATATGTCAGGAAGAACATATAGAAGGAAACATATCTGTCATGGAAGGAAGGGTCTTGCCCGTTCCAAGCATGTTGTATCACACTTCTTGCTGGGGTTATTGTTACCTGGAGCTGGTCTTTCTCAAGACTTTAGTTATTTAGTTCAAGAGCGGCAAAGCACTAAGCTGGCCATGGAAACCCTCCCCAATGCAGAGAACTGTGCGCTCAAGAACAGGGACTGGGGTTAGATGCCTGGGCTACACAGTCTCGGGCAGGCCACTGGCATCCTGTGTCTCAGATTTATCTATAAAATATGGAGAAATAACTGGTTCTTCCCTGAGGCATATTTTGAGGATTAAATGGGTTGATGTACTTAAAGAGTTGATGCCATGTCTGTCATGGGTGACAGGTCTTACTCTTCCTCTGATGGGCATGTTCTCCTGACTTAACATTGCAGACAGAAGAGCCACTCCCAGCACAGAAGGTTGATATGAGTCCTCTCTGTGGGTCCCTAGGGTTTTCCTGGAGGAGAGCACCCAAAAGTCAGGGCTGCTCTAATGAGGTATTTGCATGTAGGTACAGCTTGTTTGCTTGAATCTATAGACAGATTGGAAGCATTAGTGTGAACTTCTGAAAATGTTCTTCACAAGAATTTTTATACGGTACCCAGAACAAGATCTTTCTTTGCCCATTTTGAATAGAGATTACTCTATTAACATTGAGAATCCACAAGGCAAATTGGATATAAAGCCAGGGTCCTTTTGTACTTGCTTCTGACAGTGAAACATCCCTCAGTTGCAGCCATAACTTCCTGGAATATTAATAGTAACCCTCCACACACCCTGCACACATGCTCACACACACATCCCACCCAAACTTGCTACACAACATTTGAGATATTCTCCAGAGAAAGAACCCAGGCCCAGGACTTTAGAACGGAAATGCCCCCTTCCCCTGTTACAGACTACATTTTTAATGCCCTCCCTTACCCTGTCCTCAAAGTGCTATAAGACAGGGCTATGCTTATATTTTTCAGTGACTTACCAAGTCACTTAAATCTCAGCCAGGGATGGAAATTGCTGCCCTTGGGGATACCCTCAGACCTCATTCGCATCAGTTTTGTTGGTTTTTCTTCACTTTTTTTTTGAAAGGAGAGTGGGGAGCATCATCTTTACTGTATTTATGATAGCTAATCACTTTCTGTGCTCTGTGCCAGCTTGCTTTACAAAAGGCTTCCTCTGGCAGCCCATGTGGAAATGAATTCAATCGCCTGTAAGTGGGTGAGCGTGTCTATGTGTACTCCATTTCCTTTTATTAACTTAGGGGCCATTTCTCACCTTGTTCTCTAGCTTTGCAGCCAAACTGAGCACAGGGCTCCTATTGATTTTTGTGGCCTGGAGTTGGGTTGTTCTCAATGAAAATGAATCATACTCAGATCTGTCCCACAGAGCACGGAGCAAGCAGAGAAATGAGCCATAAATTCAGGTGTACCCAAGTAGGGGTTGCAGTTGGCTTTAGTTCTTGCTTTGAGTGCAGGCCAAATACCACACTTGGGCTTAAGCTGGCTGTACAGGGCAGATTTTTGGAGCTTTTACCATGGAACATAATTTCTATCATTCATCACACTCACATGCATCCTACTAGCAAAAGGAACTACCACTGTAGACTGTATACAACTCAGTTGATCTGGATGGAGTACTAGTTCCTTGAGGCCAGGTACATTTGAGGTAGGAGATAGTATAAAAAGAAAGCAGTGAAAGAAAGAAAAAGGAAGGAAGGAAGGAAGGAAGGAAGGAAGGAAGGAAGGAAGGAAGGAAGGAAGGAAGGAGAATGCAGGAAAGGGAAGGGAAGAAAGATTGGAAGGATGAAAGAAAGAAAGAGAGAGAGAGAGAAAGAAAGAAAGAGAGGAAGGAAGGAAGGAAGGAAGGGAGGAAGGAAGGAAGGAGTCTTAATCTACCCCTATTTGTTTAATATTTCTGGGCATATATGTATTGGGGGAAAGAGGAAATCTTCTTATACTGTATTCAACTCTGCAAATGGTGCTTTGGTTATGTAACCCAATTTGGTTCTATGTTTTAAACTCAATGGTTATTAACAACTTTTGAGAGGTGCTTGAATTGTATTTCTGCTATTTCTGTTGGGTAAACACAACTGAATGATTTCTTACCTCTGTTGTTGGAGTACTGGACTTGGAACCCATATTAAAGTCCACGGTTTTGTATCATTATGTTTTGAGGATGGGTTTTCACCTAATGGGATACCACATTTATGCAGAGTGAATATACGTGCATTTCTTACCTAGAATCAGCCATGTCAACCCTTGAGGCCGTGAACATTTGGACCTTTTGAACAATTTTTGAAGAGATTAAATTCCACAAAACGTTTAACCTCAAAATGGCACATGTTGAAAAGAGCAGAGCCTGTAGAGGTCGCTTATTTAAAATATTTTCCTTTTAATTATTTTCTCAATGATATAAAAAGACTGTTGGCTGATTGTTGTTTTTTAATGAAACTTCTGTGAGGAGAGTTAAGGTAGAATTTCCTCTCTGTGTTTTGTTTGCTTCCTTTCTTCCCACTTCTCTTTACTCATCTTGCCAAAACTAACGTTTCTCTATGGCTTTGGTATGCTTTATCCTCTCGCAGGACTTTTGATCTTTAAAGATTTAAAGTTTGGAATAAACCTTGGTGGCCTCAGGTTTGAAAAAAAAACCTTCTTCATTTCCCTAATGTCTTGCTTTTATGAACTTGCCATTGCTCAGTAATGTGGCTTCTCTTACATAAAATCCAATTAATCAATTCAAAAACAGTGTTGGGCAATTATCTGGTGAACTTGGAAAACTATAGAAAAGGTTGAAATAAGCTTTTGAGAAGTCATAAATTCACCGTATATGACTGTCAAAACTCTGTGAAGCATTATTCATGCAAACCTGGCGGAGGGATCTAAAGGGATGAGGCCCTGAAACAGGGAAAGACTCTCATTGTAATTCTAGTTGGTTTTGGTCTAGCAGCTTCTTAAGGAGCCACTGTAGTCTTTCCTTTCTCCCGATCCTTTGTTCATTCTTCTGAGGAAAGGGAGGTATCATTTGCTGATTATTGTGCAGCATCTAAAGCACAAAGCAAGTAATACCAGAAACTCTTTATAGTGAAAAAGTTGTATTAACAATAGTAAAAACAAAAAGCTAGTATGTTAAGTTGAACAGTCATTAGGTGGAAATTTTCTTAAGTGGCGATGAGAAACTTAACCCTTCTGTGAGGCCAAGGGCACCATCATCACTGAGGGTTAGTTTCCAGCTAGGTCCTTCACACCCAGTGGTCCCCAGACTGTCATGTGACACTCACTGTAGCTAAGGACTTGGTGTCCTGCACCCATGGTTAGCCTGTGACATTGACATTGTCCTCCCTTAATTGCTATAATTGCTATCAAAAGGTTGCCAAACATCGTTCCTTTTTTATTCATATTGAAGTCAGCTAAATTATTCTAGCACATGGAACTTTTTTGTGGAACAATGTAATGGAATTGGCCCACATGCACATTCACAGTGAGTCTCCAGATAAGCTTACAATTGATGCAGAAAGGCAGAGAAAGAAGCAGAAGGGCAGCCTGATGTTCAGTTATTGTGTGAAAAGGAAGGGAAAGGCGCCTTCCATGAGCCAAAGCATAAATTGCAGGTAGCCCCGCCCCCATAGGGTTCAGGAGAAAATACAACCAGGAAAGATAAACTAGAAGCAACTGAAAATGCCTTTTGCAAATAAAGTAAAATTGGTGGGGTTTTTTGTTTGTTTGTTTTTTGTTTTTGTTTTTGTTTTTTTTTTGAGAGAAAGGAAAGGAGGGAGAAAAAATAGTGAGAAAAACATCTATTGATTGCCTTCTGTACCTGCCCCAACCTGGGACCAAACCTGCAGCCTAGGCATGTGTCCTGACCAAGGATTGAACCATCAACTTTTCAGTTTACAGGATGATGCCCAACCAAATGAGTCACACCAATCAGGGCACATTTTGCAAAATTCTAAACAATATTCCCCCAACCCTAGTGAATCTACTCATTCCTCTGTCTGGATTCAGAGTCAGAGACCTTAGAGCTAGAGACTCCAGTCATGGCAGGTCATCCGTGTTTCCATTCATTTATCTGTCCATCCATTCATCCATTCACCTGTTTGTCTATCCATCCATCCCTCCAGCCAGCCAGCCAGGCTTTGTATCTCTGTGTACTACATAATATAGTCCCAGTTTCTGACTTTTGGTTGAGAGTACACACACGCACACACACACTTTTATGTTGTAGTGACTAAGTGAATGACTAAAAATGAAAATCAACCTTCTCCATACATTCCAAGGGAGTATTTTTATAAAGAGTTTATTTATTTATTTTTAGAGAGAGGGGAAGAGAGAGGGAAAGAGAGGGAGAGAAACATCAATGTGTGGTTGCTTCTTGCATGCCCCGAACTGGAGACTTGGCCTGCAATCCAGGTATGTGCTCTGACTGGAAATCAAACTGGTGACCCCTTGGGTCACTGGCCGCACTCAATCCACTGAACCACACCAGCCAGAGCCCAAGAGAGTATTTTGATATCAGAAAAACATTTAATGACAAGGACAACATCATTACCTCTGTTAAGCATCCTGCTTATAAACACCCTTACTCTTTAATTGTGGGGGGGGCTCCACTCGCAGGGTGCCCCCCCCCCCCCCCCGGGCACTGCCCCTCCAGCCACCACAGATGAGAATAAGTCTACCAAGACAAGATCTGCTTGGGGAGGAAAGGTGGCCGATCTCTCAAAGAAAGGCCAGGAGCCTCTTCCTCAATGGGCTTTTATTGGGTCATTTTGCATAGGAATACAGGCTCATTAATCATTATCAGGCAGTAAGGATCAAACAATAGATAATGTACAAAGAACTCTAAGGGCCTATTTTGAGTCAGGGTCAGATAGCTAAAGAGCAATAAAACTTTGAGGAACAAACTCACTTCTTGCTTGGACCCTTATTTAATTGAGAGCATTCTAAACAAAGCAGGTTTCACAGGATTTTACATTTCTTTCTTAGGCCTGGTTGCCTTAGGGAACCTACCCTTTCCAGCACAGGGCGGTACCCACCACCAGCATTGTTTCAGGTTTAAGGCATTGTCTCAGGCTTAAGCCAGGCAGGGGAAGTAAGACAGCCAAGAGATTACAAGACTTCTCACAGGCAGAATGAGGACTCAGGCTATGTCATAGCTGAGGGTCCATCACCCCTTTTGCTATAGCCCCCCAAGTCCTTCCTTGGGGTCTCCACATGATCATGCCTGGCTTAGGTCGTTCCCCTCTTGGGGAAACTTACCGGTCATTGGCTAGCCGATCAAGCATTGGGGGCCAGTTATGTATGGATGAAGTAAAAAAGCAGAAGCGACCCCCTGCCAGGGAGATAAGCCTTGTCTCTTTAGTGGCTTAGGGTCGGAAGGTCGCTCACTCAGCCTTAGTCATGGGTGGGAGGGGGGAGGGGGTTTACAGCTTCTAAAACCAGGCAGGGAGATTCCCAACACTTAATTAATGTCCTCATTCTCCACTAAATAAAGCCTCCCTTCCTAACAAAACCACCCACATCAATTTTTTTGGTGTCTGGAATAATTTTTAATAACTATCTAGTTATTCTATTCAAAATCCTTCCCCAAACTCTAAGGGATAAATGCCGTATAGTGTTCCTCTGACACACCTCAGCACCAACTCACAGGAGAGTCCTTCCATCACAGTCAGGAACCTCACAGCTTGGTGTCAGCTGAGCAAGCACTACCTTGAGCCTCTGCCCATTCCAACCTGTCATCTCTGAGCAAAGAAATTTTACTCCCACTTGTGACTCAGCACATACCCTTGCACTCCCTCATTTGAGGGAAGTGTGATAGTGAGGTCATTTCCAAGTCTTAGGTGGGGAAACAGGCAAGCGTGGTACCTTTTACCAGGATGGGATGGGGAGCAATGCAGCAGCACCCTGAGTAACACATCTGGCAGGGGCTTACACTCAAAGCTCCCCTGGACCCCCGAGATGGTGGACAAATTAGAAAGAAGGGGAAAGGGAAACTTTTTTTTTAATATTAAAAACAAAAAATTCTTTGCTGAGTACCTTACCATATATTTGACCTTCTCAGCCCTGGTCCAGTCGTCCCTCATGTAGACACCCGCAGCCCCTGTGTTCACATTAATCACAGTACTTGCTCCACATGGTAGGGTGAATAATAGCCCCCTAAGGTAGCCACATACTAATCCCCAGAAGCTGTAAATGTTACCTTATACAGCAAAGGAGTCTTTGTAGATGTGATCAAGTTACAGATCTTAAAATAGGGAGATTATCCTGGTGGGCCTAACGTCATCACAGTGGTTCTTACAAGAGGGACACAGGAGAAGTAAGGGTTAAACAGAAGTAGGAGGTATAATTATGGAAGCAAGAGGATGGAGTCCTGAGCCAAGGAATGCAGGCATTACCAGAAGCTAGAAAAGGCAAGGAAATAGATTCTTGCCATAGCCTGCAGAAGAAACCAGTCCTGCTGACACCTTGACTTCAGTGAAACTGATCAGAGATTTCTGTCTTCCAGAGCTATAAGAGAATACATACTTGTTGGTTTAAGCCACCAAGTTTGGGAAAACTTTCTAGCAGCAACTAAAACTTCACTCACTGACATTTCTACTTATAAATACAACTTCCTGCCTAAAGACTGCAAGTTCATCTTTATCTCTCTAGCAATAACACACTGCCAGTTATATTCTTCCAGGATACAAGCTACAGAGATACATTCCACTGAACTCTAGCAAAGGATATTCATCATAATGGTACTTAAGAAAGAGCAAAAATTGGCAAATCTGTCCCAGCAGCTGCTTTAAGCCTCATGGTCACTGGAATATCTTTTAACAAACAGTGGTAGTTTTGGTCATCGGATAGCAAGACCAGTAACTCAATACCAACATGAGTGGCCATCCTATAGAAAAGTGAGTCTATTTCAATGACTCATTGCCCTGCTGCCACCAATTACCTGCTAGATTCTATGTGTGTCATTCAAACTCCCCTAAAGAAAGAAGCTGATCTTTTGTTCCAGCACCAACCGGAGTGGAATTCTCTTCGGTGGCAAAGACTCTCACTAAACCATTGTCTATGGTGTTGGCCAGCCTTTGGGCAGGTGCTGATCCCTGGCTCATGCAGCTGTGGACAAAGCAGCAGAGCTGTGTGTTACTAAAATCAACAACCCCCAAGTGTGTTGCTGTTCTCAACGTGGCCTTGGACTTGACAGTCATGTAGAGCTCAGAGATATCTCTCCCATCCACTGGTGCATAATCCACTTTCCACAAATACCTTTGAAAGGAAGTGACTCATAGAGGTACAAAAAAAAAGTAAAACGCAACAATCCCTGCCCATAAAGACACTGTCACCTTGGAGTAAAAGGAAAACTACAGAGGACCGTTAGTGACAGGACAGCATTACATTCAACAGTATTCTTCGTTAAACAAAATCAGAATATTACATTACCAATATCCCTCCCCGTTCCCTAAAGAGAAGATTTTAGTTTGTGTGGATTTACTTCTAAGTTCCTCTCCGGCAGTTCTGAGTCTTAGCTTGCAATAGATAGGTAGTGGTAGTTTCAGGATGGTTGTAAGCCTGGCCGGGTACTTTCTTCCCCTGGCCACCTGTTGCTGCCTCTGCAGTAATAAGAAAATCCTAATGTTTAAGGAGAAGCAGTTTTAAAATGGCAACTTGGATATTCACCTAAAATAAGAAACTTTTATGGCAGAAAAGGTCATGGCTCTAGGTTTGAAGCCAGGAAAGTCAGTGTTCATGCTGCCTGTCACTATCAGAACAAATAGACAAGGATTGAGTCTTCATGGGTGCTTTATTCTGACGCTGGTGATCTGAAAAGCTGGTGGGCTATGTACGCTAAAATCCATCTTAACATCTCATCTCAAGCGGACATTTTTATAAGGAGAAGAAAAGGGTAGGTAAGGGGTTTGGGAAAAAAGGTTAATCAGATAAGAGTTGTACCCAGGCTGCAATTCCTGGCATTTCTTTATCTGCTGATCAACAATTCTTTATCTGTATCACTCCCTAGAACACAATGGCTCAGATACCATCTCAATCACAGCTTGCAGACCCTCTGGGGCCCAAAGGTTGAACTTCTTGTCGACCCCCTGGAGTCACATAGGTCTTGCGTTCCAGTTCCTGGAATAACAGTTTCTACCAGCATTAATCACTTAAGCCTATCAACTATGACTACAGCTAAAATCTTTAACTCTTGAGTTCCCCTAGCTGGTTCTCATGAAAAAGAGTCACAATGTGTTACTTAGGACTATCAATGGAGCCCATTGATTCCACTGAGAGGCTCTGCAGAGAAACAAGTCCTCACAGTGAGGTATGTTTAATTTCAGAAATTCGAGAGGAGAAATCCCAGTACACAGAGGGGATCAGAACCACTCCCCGCCTTCCCCTCCCAAGAGCTTGCAGTCACTGGGGGGGAAAGCCAGCGGCAATCCAGGAACACCGGACAGAGCCAAATCTGCCTGTCACCAAAGAGTCTGAGGACCAGGAGCCAAATTATTCCTGTAAGGGGAAAGGGCTTCCTGAAGAAGATGGAGAAAAAGAGGCATTTAGAGGGCAAATAAGTCAAAAGCAGAGGCCTAATAGAGGAGAAGAGAAGGAAGGGGGAGCGTTAAGAAGAGAGGGCATGTCCCCAAAAGACACCCTCAGAAGTCCTAGGTAGTGAGGTCTCACTTTCTGTGTCGAGTAAGCAAAAGAGGGAGCTGGGGCGGGGATCGGAGGCACTCACAGCATCTGATTTCCTCTGCTTGGGAGAGTCCAGCATTGAAAACAAGGCAGAAACCCTTCAGCGAAAACAGACTCTTTAGATTCAGAGTACTCTTAGTTTAGGGAAGCAAGGAAAAGAAGGCCTGCATGGGTCAATTTCTTCAAGGATGCTAGGATAGTGTAAGATGGGCTGGAAGGAGTGGGATCGGAAGGCAGAACCTGGGAAACAGGAGTCCACAGCTCCAAGTCTCCAGACCAAAGATGGATTAAACATCTGGGTAAAGGAACAGGAACAGGCAGGATACCTCATGGCACAGGCATGGCTGTTCAGAGCGCACTGGTTACGTACGTAAGCATCACTGCGTCTGCAGAGTCAAAGGGTCCGAGAAAAGTTTCTGGTGAGCAAGAGACAGTGATGGAAATTAATTCCCACTGATGCGATAGGCGTAAAATATTACCATAGCTTCTTTGTTTAATGTTCTGCCTTTGCTGGCTTATTTTAATGAGTGTAAATGTATTTATAATGACCTTTGTAACTGTCACATGACTTCTGCTTCTCTAATCCATGTTTCTCATAAAGGTCCCAAGTTGCTCAACTGGAAATTCTTCTACCACCAGAGTTTTCACAAACTTAATTTCTGCAATTGGACATGAACTAAATACAATGTGGACACACTGTACAGCGCTGCCATTAGTTGACAATAAGGTAAGGATGTGACAGCTCTTATGGGAGGATGACATTAACGGTTGTCGTTTATTGATTGATTACTACTTACCATCCGCTGTGCTCTACACTTCAGCTCACTGAATCCTTCTAACTACGTGGTAGGTGGTGTTATCCCACTTTACAGAGAGAAATCTGAGGCAAAGAGAGTGTGAGTGAATTGCTCAAAGTTCTACAATCAATAAGTAGCAGAGAGAGGGGATTCAAACCCCAAGTGATCTGAATCCAAAGCTCTTATGTGCTGCATGTCTACGGGGAGACAGGCTGGCAGAAGGCTCGTGATGGCCCTTGAAGGTTGAGTGAGAATTGGATGTAGAGGGAGAAAAAGGGAAATTCAGACTGAGGTTGAGACCGAAGAGTAAGGTCACAGACGGAGAGTAGGGAAGACCTACCTGCTAGGGCCTCAGGTTCATATTGGGACCAAGCAGGAGCTGTGGATGGAAAGCCAAATGGGGCCAAAGGGCGAGGACCTTGAAATGCAGGCTGCGGACTTTCCACATAATTCATTACAGGACAGGGAGTTCTTAGGTGTTACAGTCCTAGTGTGAGTAATGCAGCCAGTTATTCTTATTGAACAATCCTTTAAGCCATGTTTAAAGTGATTGTTTTTGGTAACAATGATGTTGGCAGGAAATAAGGAGGCATGGGTGTGGGGCGAGAGAAGATAGGAAAAGTGGTGTAGAGAGGGTATTGCATTGGTTCGGTAGAGAATATTTGCCAGGATAAAGGAAAAGATTTTGACAAACTTACTCACTCATGTAAACTTGTTCTTCTAATATGATTCCCTTGGGATAATGTCAGGCCCTCCAAATACAGGAAAAAAAGAAAGGGGAGGCAAATTAATTCTTTCATTTCTGCAGAGATCCTTAGCTTGGATTCTATTGAGAATAGATGATACTGATATTGCCATCAAGCTAAGTGGTTTGCACCCTAAGCTTGGACCTTCTCAGCAGGCACTGCAGCTGACTTCTATTCACGAGTCACTTACCCCAGCTTTGGGCAGGTGAGCCCTTTGGGTAGACCTGCTAATCATGTGCCCTGTTTCAGAAGAGCATTTAGTCAGGGAATTGTAGCCTGATAGATTTTATTAAGGGCCTCTGTGCCCCGTACTTTTGTATATGTTGTCATTTGGTCGTCCCAATAACCCTGTGAAGTTACAATTCCTCAGTTATAGCTGTGGAAGCATGCTGAGAGATGGCACTGAAGGTCACAGAGCTAGAAGGCAGAGAAAGGGGAAATTGAGCCTGGCTCTCTCTAACTCCAAGCTTAGTGCTCTGCAAACAAATTAAGCAGAGGAGGAGAAGAAAGCGCCATGATGGGCTTATAAGAAGGTTAAGGAAAAAATCCAAGAGGTTTGCTTTGTTGTTTGGATGCAAAGTTAGGTTTGGACCTGCAATTTAGGATCTCAATGGGACTAAATCGACATTGAGCTGGGGGCTGCTGAATGCACTGCTCTCCTCCAGAATTTGCATTTTCTAGAAGGAATCTCTCTCTGTCTCTTTGCCAGAAAGTGAACCTGAAGGAGTGCCTATGATGGTATGAGCATGCTGGATTGCTCTGAGGATCTTCATCCTGGGAGATTTATGTCTGTGACTTCACTATGAAAACAAAATTATTTTCCTTGACCTGTCAGGGGCCACATTTAGAAGAAAAATGTGAGGTTTACTTTTGATGAAGCATGTGGTTCTGTACCTATAGATCCTCTCTTACCAATGGGGTGATTTGTAGTGAAAATATACAAGCTTTGGGGAAAGAAAGAAAGAAAGAAAGAAAGAAAGAAAGAAAGAAAGAAAGAAAATACAGAATTCCTATTACTCTACTCCAGAACAGGGAAATAAAGGGGTAAGCTTCAGAAAGAAAATATATGTTTCGTATATTTTTTCTGCATCAGGATGCAAGTCATTCTGCACTTGAAGTTGGTTTTGTATCAATTCACTTAGGATGGATCTATTTTTCCCTGTTATAAAAACATTTCAAGACATGCGTGACAGGGCTTCAGAGAATGCCATCAATTCCTGAGCTGCTGTGGATAATGGCACATTAACACAAATTGACGAGGACTAGTTTGATCCCAGTGTATGCCTGTCAGGATAATGGAGGGTCCAGCTGGTAAGTCGGGTGGGTGTAATGGCTTCAGGAACTGTTAAGGCCCTACTGTGTGAAGTCAGCGGGATAAGAGCAGTAGCAAAGTTATAGACAGAACAGTTAGGCAGTCTGGAGGTGGTAGGGCCAGCGTAGTAGCCATGGCCCAGGCAAAAGGCAGACTCAGGCAGTCTGAGAGTATGGGGGTTCAGAATGAGCCACCTCAAGATGTGCCTCTGTGGTATGCAGATTAGTCTGAAATAAAGGTAATTTTAGCTTTAGGTTTAAGAGAAGCTCTTGGCCCTTCCCTTTAACTACTATCTATAGGGTGGGGCAAACTTCTATTTACTAAAGGCCTGATTTTTCTAGTGATCCTGCCAAGACGCTTTGAAGCCCCAAAGGTACATGATCTCATCCCTGGCTCAGGATGTCCTATATACCTCAACCCTTCTTTCTAGCTCTGAACCTCTCCTGCATGTGGGGTCTCTAACTACCTTATATATACAGGGTTCCCATGCATATGTATGCATTATATTTGATTATTTTATCTTGCTAACTGGTCTCGTGTTTATTTGATTATTAGACCAGCCAGAAGAATCCTGAGAGTAGTGGAAAGTTTGCTCCTCCCCTACGGTTGTTGTGAGCAGGATAAACTCACTGGCTGGAACCCCACTCTTTTCCAAAAGGCTGCTGCTGATGACAAGATACTGGGGTGTCTGACACGGATGCGCAGAAGGTAAGAGTTCTTACCATGTCAGCACATCCCCAGCTCTCTCTCTGCAGGATCTGGCAGAGGCGAAGGAGGTGAAAATCTTTTTCCCCCTTCTATGTTAGATTGGCCAGAGAAAACATTTGTGAAACTAGTTTCTTGAGCTAGTGACTCTTGGCTACTTGATATGAGCACCCATGGGTTTTGTTTTTCTATGTCTGGTTTCTCTCCTTGTTACGTGTCTGCAGAGTTTGGCCTCATGGCTATCAAGAATGTTCTCTCTCTCTCTGGCCTCTGCCACCCAGAGAATGGGTCTCTACATAGAGAGATACCTTGCTCTCTATGTGACCACGACATGCTCTCAAGGAGTTTTCTGTATCTATTCTATTCCTCCCAGAGATGGCCGATGCCATGCATCTGGCTGAATAGGTTATGGATCCAAGCTTAGGGAATCTTATACCCTATTCTGTTTAAGGGGGGAAAGCTGTTTAAAGACAGGACTCTCCATCTTTCTTAGGCTGATCCTGGGAGTAAACTCTCTTGGACATCTTTTCCCACTCTCTTTCTGGGATGCCTCTTGCATCCATAGTCTCAGTTTGAGTCACTATAGAGCTTATCATCAAGGCCAGTCGATGGATCCTTTGAATTAGAAAAACTTCTTAATTGAAAAGGAAGAAAAAGAATTGAGAGAGTTCTCCTATTGTTATAATAGTCAGTAAGACTTACTCAAGGAACATGTATAAAGGACACATGGACAAAGACAATGGGGTGGAGGAGGATTGAAGGTGAGAGGCAGGGCAGAGGAGAGTCATGGGGGGAAACGGGGACAACTGTAATTGAATAATAATAATTTTTTAAAACCCTAAAATAAGTAAATAAATAAATAAACAAACAAACAAATAAATAACTTCCTTGATCAGATGGAAGAACAGAAATTTTAACAAAAATCAAAGTCCCCTCAGACCCCTTCTTATTTGCCTTCAGACATTTGCAGATACTGTTAAAAAAAAAAAAAATCAGACTTCCGGACAAGATGGAGGTGTATGTGGACACACTGTGCCTCCTCACACAATGAAAATTAAAGACAATAAAGATTAAGAAACAAGAAAACAATCAGAACTGATAGAAAATTGAACTGTACGGAAGTCCAACAACCATTCATTCAGACCGGTAAGAGGGGCAGAGTCCTGACAGGAAAAAGCGGAGATTGGCAGACCTGGGAGCACAGGCAGCAGCGGCTGGCAGATCCCAGGTGCACAGGTGGCGGCTAGCGGACCCCAGGCACAGGGTGGCAACAGTGCAGACCCAGTGAGGCCACACAAGGAAGCTGGCTTACCAGGTGGTCCCACATTCGCATACAGATAATCCAGGTGAAGGGGAAGCGGCAGAAGGAACTGGAATTTGAGAGAGAGCGGAGCAGGCACCATTGTTCCCTCTCAGACTCCACCCCCACATACAGCGTCACTACCCAGTGACTGGGCTGCCCTGCCCTGGGGAACGCCTAAGGCTCCACCCCTTACCACGTAACAGCTGCGACCAGACCACAAAAAAAAACAACAACAAAAAAACAAAGATGTCTCAAATGAGAGAACAAATCAAAGCCTCAGAGCCAATTCATCTAAGCGATGAAGAGATAGCCAACCTATCAGATGCACAGTTCAAACCACTGGTGATCAGGATGCTCACAGAATTGGTTGATCTTGCTCACAAATTAGATGAACAAATGAAGGCTACAATAAGTGAAATAAAGGAAAATGCACAGGGAACCAATAGAAATGGGATGAAAACTGGGACTCAAATCAATGGAGTGGACCAGAACAAAGAAAGAATGAAACAGAAAAGAAGGAAGAAACAGGAATTCAAAAAAATGAGGAAAGGCTCAGGAACCTCCAGAACATCTTTAAACATCCCAACATCCGAATTAAAAGGGTACCAGAAGGGGAAGAGCAAGAGCAACAAGTGGAAAACTTATCGGAACAAATAATGAAGGAGAACTTCTCCAATCTGGCAAAGGAAATAGACTTCCAGGAAGTCCAGGAAGCTCAGAGAGTCCCAAAGAAGTTGGACCCCAGGAGGAACATGCCAAGGCACATCGTAATTACATTAGCCAAGATTCAAATGAAGGAGAGAATTCTAGAAGCAGCAAGGGATAAGGGGACAGTCACCTACAAAGGAGTTCCCATCAGACTGTCAGCTCATTTCTCAAAAGAGACCTTCCAGGCAAGAAGGGGCTGGAAAGAAGTATTCCAAGTCAGGAAAGGCAAGGACCTACATCCAAGATTGCTCTATCCAGCAAAGCTTTCATTTAGAATAGAAGGCAGATAAAGCAGTTAAAGGAGTTCATCATCACCAAGCCCTTATTATATGAAGTGTTAAAGGGACTTATCTAAGAAAAAGAAGATAAATAATATGACAGTAAAAAGACAGAAAACTCACAGATATTAACAACCACACCTAAAACAAAAGCAAACTAAGCAAAGAACTAGAATATGAACAGAACCACAGAAATGGAGATCATATGGAGGTTTAGCAACATGGGAGTGGGAGGAGGAGAGAGGGGAAAAGGTACAGAGAATAAGTAGCACAGACGGTGGGTAGAAAATAGACAGGGGAGGGCAAGAATAGTGTGGGAAATGAAGAAGCTAAAGAACTTATGACACATGGACATGAACTAAAGGGGGGGAATGTGGGTGGGAATGTGGGTGGGGTGGTGTACAGGGTGGAGGGGAATGATGGGGGAGAAATGGGACAACTATAATAGCATAATCAATAAAATATATTTAAAAATTTAAAAAAAACAGGACATTGGAAGTGTTGATGTAAGAAATATTCAAACCTGTAGAGAATGTTAGTGAGTTTATTTGAGCCAAACTGATTCTAATTGCTGGGAAGCAAAATCTGAACAGATTGAGAAAATGCCCCAGAAAATGGCAGTTTTGCAGCTTGTTTTATACACGAGGATCAAAGGAGGCGACATAAGGAGGGTTACATGAAATCCACTGGCAGTGGATTAAGGGGTGGGGAAAAGCAAAGCAGGGAAATCTCCAGGATTGAATAAAAAGAAAAATGAAGAAACACAGTTTTTTACTTGGAGGGGTACAGGATAGTTAATACTTAACACTTATAGCACGTAGAAATGTCATTCAGAGAAGATAATAACAAAAGTGAAGGGAACCAAAATTTTGCCACCCTGAAGTGGCTTTAGGGATATTGATTTTAAGCTGTTTATTAAGGAACAAGACTCAGAAAGAACCTTTGAGCCTCCCCCCTCTCCTGCCTGAGCAGCTCGGACAGAGAATCCTGGCTGAATCACCTGAAGCATCTCCCCGCTAGCTGTGATCAAGAGGTCACCCGGCCTGTTAGCTAGTTACCCACTGTGTCCCATTGTCGCTGAGGTGCCCAGCAAGAATTTGCCAGCCACGAGCATTTCCCCTTCCTCAACTACCTGTAAATCACCCATTTTTGCTTCTGAAATCTGGTACCCTGTTCCCCACCTTTCTCCTTTGTCTAAAATGTCTTATTTGTGCCTCATGGTCTTTGGAATTTTCATGCCTACGTGAATCCCCCAGGTGCATGTATTAAAACATTGATTTTCTGCAGTTACTCTGTCTCCGTTAATTTGATTATTAGCCTAGCTAGAAGAACTTGGAAGGTGGGAGAAAATATGTTAATATTTTAGCTCCCACAAGGAGTTCTGTGCTCTCTTGCCCTGGTGCTGGTGGTTGTGTCTTGAGGGGTCTGGACAATATTATTCTGACATTTCAAAGCTATGTTATCTTAGATGCAAAAAGACAGTAGATAGGCTCACTTAAGATAGAGCATGACCTTTGGTAAGGAAGATGCCAGCCTAGGACTTGCCTACCCTCCATGCCCTGCTTTTAGTTGGGAATTTTTATGTTTGGACCATCTTATAGTTACTTAAATCTCTGAGTTTGTCAGGCCCACCATTCAGATCTCCCCTGAGCTTGTCGGGTTTAGTATGTGGCCCCCTTTACATACACAGAACTACAATTATCCTGCATTTAAGTAGGAAAAAAAAAAGAATGGTAAAAATCTTAATTCAATTTTATGTCCTGAGAATCCAGCTTGGTAACTGTTAGGTTGGAAGCTCCAAATAATGGCCAGACAGAAAAGTGGGCTAAATTCCATTTACAACTAGGGTCTTACCAAACTGCTGGTAGTCTTCATGGAAATTATAATGTAAAATTACCATGGTTATTATGAGGACTGTGCCAATTAGGAAGAAAAATGGGCTAAATAAAATGAAGACTGATGGAGTTAAAACAAAGGTGTTAATACAGCATTAACAAAGGCTGAATGGGCCAAACTGACCACCTGTTGCTCCCCGCCCCCCACCTCAAGATATGCCACCACAAATAATCTCCAGGCAATTTTATCTTCAGCTGAAGAGAAACTTCAGCCTCTCCCTCTGACTACTCTCTCTATAGGACAGGGCAAACTTCTAGTTAGTAAATGTCTGTTCTTATCCTGCAAGGATTCTTTGAAGCACCCAAGGTGCAGTACTTCATCCCTAGCTCAAGATGCCTTACACACCTCAGTCCCGCTTTGTGTCTCTGAACCTCTCCTGCATGTGAGCCCTCCAACGCTCTCGTGTCTGTGGGGTTCCCATGCATACCCGCTATGTATTCAATTGGTTATGACCTCTTATCAATCCGCCTCGTGTCTGTTTGATTGTTAGACCAGTAAGAAGAACCTGGACAGTAGAGGAAAGTTTGCTCCTCCCCGACAAGGGCATGCGATCAGAACTGTCCGAGGAACCCAGAGAGCGCGTTAGAACGAAGGAGAGCCCCACGGGAACTGGTGGATTGTTAAAGACTTGGCACTATCTGCCCCCGAAGAGCAGGGGCCGCGTTTTATATAACATTCTGTTCCACCCAAACCTGTAACAGGTCCTTGTCCTAGAACAGCATGCGAACTCTGTAATGACCCAGGTGCGCCCATGAGGATCACATCTGTGTGAAGCAAAGAAAAAGGAATCCCAGTGAGTAGCGGTCCTTCGCCTGGCCTTCTCCACCTAGAGCTGAGGGCCAGTTTGCTTGCGATGGTGTTAGTGCTTCATTCTCTAAAAATGGACAGATTTGGATCCCACTGGGGTCTGATTTTAGTAACTGAGACCTTGACTTCTTTTACAACAGAGAACTTTCTGCTCCAGAGATGTTTACCAATAATTATTTACTTAACTTTTCCAACCCATGTTGGAAGCACATCTGAGCGATACATGTTAGAGTCAGTGTAGTACAATGTAGATTGGCAGCGCCCTGTCCAAAAGTAAAGCGAATGTGTAAATCCTTGCAGACGTCTGCCCTTCTTTCCCTTCAGCTTCTGCAAGGATCACGTACATTTCCATTCATCCATACCACAGTTTGGGGGGGTGGTTATTTTTATTTTTTCTTTATTTTTTGTTTTTGTCCCTTTTTTCTTTTTCTTCTTGTTTTTAAAATTATTTTGTTCATTTCTGTCTTTTCACAGGTTGTTTTAATTATTTGATTTGATGCTGCAAGCTCTTTGTGTATAAAAGCCGAGCACAGTGCTGGTACATAGTAGAACATCACTAAACAGTTGCTGCTAATGAATTTAAAAATGAATTAATGAATTAATGAGTTTATAATGTGACACTGGATAGAAAGCCAAACAATTCATATTACAATTAGCTCAGTATATTCTCTTCTAGATATTGTTTTGCAACACTCTTTTCACATCCATTAAATCTTGGCTTAATGCATGAATTTAGACCGTCTTGTCTGATTTTTTTACGGCCATCCCTTCTATGACAGACATGCTGCTAACAACTTCCTTCAAGAAAGAACGTGACGTTCAGCTGTGCGCAGTGCAGTCAGCCATCTGCAGTGCCTTCAGAGTCCGTCCACAGAATTGTTTATTCCTCTGTTGCAGGTTTAACAAAGTCTGAAAGGCACGCAGCTGATTGATGCTCTTCTGCCACGGCACGGCCCGTAGG
Organism: Glossophaga mutica; assembly: GCA_039655065.1. NCBI lineage: Eukaryota > Metazoa > Chordata > Mammalia > Chiroptera > Phyllostomidae > Glossophaga > Glossophaga mutica. The sequence goes on from CM077308.1 coordinate 147,361,626, forward strand.
CAGTGGCTGAGCCATTAGGAGGAGGGGCACCAGGACACGGCCATTTCGGTCCAGTGTGGGACTCCTCTCATGGGCAATCTTTGTTCTGGAGTTTCCAGGCGGTTAGTCTGAAGCTTTCCTTGCCCAATTTTGCTTCTCACTCCCTTTGTTTTGGAGAATTAGATCTGTTATCAGTCTGAAGACTTTCCCTACCCAAAGCTGCCCTAGGTCTTTATCTCCCCTTTATCTTTCACAGATTTCACCTCTCAATAAATCTCTTACACTCCCATCTCCCTTCCCAGAGTTGGCTTCCCAGAGGATCTAAACTGACACACCTACACAATACCTCATCAGATTTATTTTCTTCCTTTAATCACGATAGAGAGATTTTATTAGCTCAAATGTATAGTGTCTCCCCATCACAATTGCAGCCTTGTTGAAATGCCCCTCAAAGGAAACCATTTATCATGACAACAAAGCCTTTTCCAAATCATGTTTTGGACCATCACGTTGTTCCTGCAAAAATGCATCTTGTGGGGGTGACATTGTACATCAGCACCCCACACTAGAGAATAGGGCATTCTAAGTCGGCATCCCACACATGAACGCTTTGGCAAGTCTTTTCAAGCCTGGATCACAGCCTGAAGGAAACGGGAGAGCTCCTCCGGGGGTGGGGAGGAGCCCTGAACGTGTTGGGAGGTGATAATGAGAGCAATCCTGTTTGAATGGGGTTTGTGAGGGCTCTCAGATGGGGCCCTTGAGGAGTCTAGTGCTTTTCTTGCACTGGGCATTTTGCATTTTTGGCACAAGATATGTTAACGTTTGGAATGAGGTTATCACAAGCTATTTGTTTTGCCAAAGTACCAGCTACTGCTTTAAGTTTTATGTTCCCTCATCTCTTGTTTGCTTTTGCCTTGCCAGGGAGACTGCTCTCATGTGACTCCTGGTGGCCCCACTGGTAGCTGACAGTGAGACTGGTAGAGGTGGGTAAAAGCTGTGCCCAAGATAATCAAAAGAACCTGAGTCCTATTGTTTGTTTATGGACTTGCTGCTTGCAATTTGGCATTCTTACTGATTCTATGGGAACCCTTCTCCTTATTATGAAACATATCAGCTAGACAGTAGACACACACTTCTCTTATTATATAATGCTTCAATATTGAGCATTGAAAATATTAATTTGTCCAGCCGTGACTTCGTGTACTCAACAACATGAAAAGAGGAAAACATTAAAAAACACTCAAATAGGCATGTTTTAATATAATGCAGCAATAAGGTGGCTGGTGCACTGCTTCAAGAAGCAGAATAGAAAATGTGAATGCAGTTTTCTTAGGTTTGCTGCCCTGCTTCAAACATATTGCTGTCATTGTTTTTTCTCACATTCGTCCCACTATTGTTGCTTTATGCCTTTTTAAAAATTTGGGACCTGGGGAGGGAATAAAATAGATGTACACATATATATTCCATCTACCATCTTATCAGAATCCACTGTTTAATTGTTTTCTCTTTCCAGTTTTGGCTTCACACACACAAATAATTGGATTTACATAAGTTCTATGTTCATATGCTTTGTCCTTCCAAGGATTACAGTAACATTTGTTGAGTATCTGATAGTTTACAACTATTTTCTATTTTCTCGCTCCTCAGCGTTGGGGTGTAGGTGAAGGGCAGTGGGGTTGTCAAAGTTAAAGAGCTCTGAGTCTAGGATGTTGGATGAGTGTTGAAGTTGCCCTTGGTGACGTTAGATAGGATGTAAGTGGCATGCCAAGATTCCCGCAGAATCACCAGAATAACTGATGGGAGATTGGTAGATGACAGCAACAAGGCAGGAAAGAGGGAACACGGAGTGTCTGAATAGCACGAGTCTCAGAGGAAGAGGTTTTGCCTGTGGGTGGATGGCAGACATGTAATGAGAAGACTGGAGAAGGCTGCCCCCACCTTCTGGCCATAAAATTAGGTCCTAAAAAATCCAGAGAATCAGATAAGACAAGGGGCTGGAGGAAACAGTGGGCGTATAGGCTGAAGATGTGGACGTGTCTGTGATAAGGGAACGAGGTTTACATAGGGTGATTGCATTGAGAGTTACTAAAAAACAGAGTTTGGGAAAAGTAAGCTCAGAACAATTCAAGGATGTGTATGTGACCCGAGTCGATTAACAAACATGTTCGTTCCTCTATTCCTAACCTGCTGCTGAGGCCGTTGAGGGTGATACCAAGACAGCCTGAGCCGTGTTTCTGTCTCTCCCTTCTTCCTATGGCAGCGAGCCTGTGGGTGAGGGACGCCTGTGTCCTCACCTGCAGCATGCCCTGGCTTGCCACCTGGCCCACAGGGTTCTTTCTTGTCCATCATTGCCAAGGGCACTGGGTGAAGGGTTTGGTCTGAAGCCAAAGCAAATAGCAGCTGAGAGACACACAACAGTTGGCGTCTGGCTCAGATGCCTCTGGCGCCTTCCGAGACAAACCCTTTTCCCCCAAAGAAGTTTGGCTGGCTGGATGAACCCTACAACTAACATGTGTGCCGTGCTTTGGGGTTTAACAGGCACTTCCACATGTAATGTCTCATCCCATCCTCTCAATTATGCTGGTAGTAAGTTTTATGATTCCCGGTTTACAGATAAACTTACAGCTTCATCTCTTATAAGTGAGTGACACCAAATCGTCAACTCTCTGTGATTATCAGCTTTCTTAGTAATAATAAAATGGGAATGAGATTTATGACAAAGTTGTTTTGAGAATGAAATAGGATCCTGCGTGTATAATATGTGTTTGTACACAGGTGGCTTCCCACACATGTTTATTTTATATTTCTGCTTAGATGATTTACCCCAGTTTACTCAGCCAGGGAAAGCCAGATTTGGAGTTGCCATCTGCGCTTGCCACTGAAGAGCAGGCCATTCCTAAAGGGAGAGAGGGATCGTTTATAACTCTGAAGCTTCGGTGACTATGATAAATTACAGGGATGGTTTCAGCAATTTCTTCCATCTCTAGGAGCATGTTTCTCTGCAATATGAAATCGTCATCCTTCCAGTAAAAGGAGGCGTTTGCGTTCCCTCCCCCTCGAATCTAGGCTGGCACTGTGAGTTGCTTTGACCAACAGAATGCGGTAGAAGTGACTTTGGGCCTTGGGTGTCTACTCTCACCTTCTTGATGCCCTGTGACTCTCGTGTAAGGAAAGCCAGACTGGTCTCTTTAAGAATGAGGGATCACATCGAGAGAGAGATCGAGTCATCCCAGTAGTCGAAGCCATCATCACCAAGGCACTGGTCATGGGACTGAATCGGCTGGACCAGTCAGCCCCCTAGTTGGCATTTCCCCCTCACTGTCACCTACCAACAGATAGCAGCATACGTGAATCTAGGTGAGAAGAACAGAGGAACTGCCCAGTTGAGCCTGGCCCAAATTAACAAATCACGAACAAATGCATGATCTTAGTTTTAGGCCACTAAATTTTGAGGCAGATTGTTGTGTGGAAATAGATAACTGATACGTGGCCAAGATAAGATCCTGGGACAACATCAGTAAGATTGCACAGATACTGAAATCAGGTACAAAAGGAACTCATGACATCATCTTTATCCTTTAATGTATGTTTGGAGTAAATATAGAACTCGAAACTGAAGAATTTTCAAAGACCTGCTCTTCTGATGCATATAATTCTTTGGATAAATAGGTATAGTCTGATCTTCCATCCAGGGGCTCCAAGCTGAGACTCTCATTGATTTCCACCTCATGGTGATGACCAATAAAGGACCAGACCACACATGTCTAACAGAGGATCCTGGGAATATTACCAACCTCATGCTAGGAGGCCGCAGTCAAGCTTGGGCCCAAATCTCTGAGTCCTCGATGCCCACCAATCCCTTTAGTATGTGGTGACAGCATGTTCACCTCATCATCATCTGATCAGCATCGCAGAGACCTCCAAATTGTTCTGGAGCCAAGGGATGCTTAGAAAAGGGGATACAGAAGCAGAGAGGATGGAACAAGATGGTTCACGGTAGGCTGGACTGATCACCCCAGCCCTGACACTGCCTGGGTCAACTTGAACCTTTTAGAGGGACTTTGGTCTGAAGGAGCTGAGACGATCCCTGACGAACTTCGCAACCAGAACGAAACATCCAAAGTAGACTGTCCCTCTCTGAGTAGGAAGAGCCAGGCTGTCCTTTTCAGGTCCCCTGGCAGTTCCTATTCTCAACTTGCCTGCGGACAAGGGAGAAGACTGCCGTGACTTCATGCAGTGGAGAACAGAACGAGGGCCTGTGTTCAGCGGGGAAATGCTAGTCAAATATTCAGATGCCCATCTGCTTGTTTTTGAGTAAAGTGAGATGAATAATGTGGGTCCCAAGTCACCTGTGAAGCATGTGTTGCAATCTGAGGGGCAGGTTGCTGTGCGGATTCTAAGGTCCTCACTCCCCTTATCAGGATCAGTCCAGGTGCTACTGTCTTTAATGAACTAAGATCTCTTTGAACTCTCTCTCTCACTCTCCCCTCTTGTTCCCCTTGCCAGCAGCAGAGAAAAGGCAAAGTAGTCAGTGACAGCAGAAATGGCTGCTTGGTTTCTGAGCTCTGCTTGCTTTGCATGGCCCCATTGTCCATGGCTGCAGGCAGGAGCAAGGGTGGGGTGCAGGCTGGAGACTGCCACCACTCAGTCCCGGGTTTTTGGAGCTATGGTAAGCAGCCCACCCCTCCAGCCCACAGGCGGCCAGTGGCGTTTATTATGGCTCCTAGGGGCCTCAGGACAGCCTGCTGGAAAGGACACCAGGAATAAGAAACTGGCTCCAACCCTGACCTCCTGTGTGAATTTAGGCAGGTTAATTAAATTAACATTTTTGAGGCATGTCGCAATTTACAATACATTTTCAAAAGTCCTTTTGAATGTATCCTCCCAAACCTGCTATGACATATGTGATATATGATGTGATTATTCCTATTTAAGAGGTGAAGAAGCTGAGGCTCAGGGAGGCCAAGTGATTCGTGAAAGGCACATAGCCAAAGTGAACCAGAAACTGCTGCCTCCACCCTTCACTTTTTCCACCCCACTTTGCCTCCATTGTAACTTAACTTCTCTGAGCCCAAGCTCCATCATCCTTGAAATAATGACGATTTCACTGGGCACTGTCTCTGTGTATGGTAAACACATGACCTGTGCTGTCCCATTTAATTATGGAATCCTTAAAATAACCTGTGGGCAGGAACTCTTTCTATCCCTGTTTTACACATGAGAGGCCTGGGGCTCAGAGAGATCAGAAACCGGCCCAGCCCAAGCCCACACTCTCAGCCACCTTGCTGTATAAGTTCCCGCCAGTAACTGGAATGAATCCCCAACCGACCTACCTCACCCGCTAATAGGTAAGGTGATTTTGGAAGATAAAAGTAGACGGTAGATGTGAAAACACTTTTTGACAGTTAAGCGTATGTGGCAGATATACAAGGAAAAATAAAAATCGCCTCTTCAAACTCCCAACAAGCCGACACAACCACAGATCTTCACTGACTCAGTAGCAGAGACAGCCAAATCAAAGGTGCAAAGGGAGGGTGCTGGAGCCCAGAAGCCCCAGTCCTGGAGGACTTCCTGAGAGAGGTAAGTTTTGCTTAAGTTCCTGGTAACAAGACAGGCAGAGAATATGAGAGAGGAGAGGCATTTCAAGCAGAAGCTGCCCTGTCCAGGGGAAGGTAAACAGGGATGGAGGTTCTGAGGGGAGTTAAGTATAAGAAGGCAGTGCTCTTGCAGCCATAACAATGAGTGTGTGTGCACACGTGTGTTTATGTGCTTGTATGAGTGACAGGCAGGACCACTTGCCCCGCCCCTCCACAGGGTCACACACAATAGCTTCCACATTATTTTAAACACAGACCAGAGCTCATCTTCCGCTGAGCACTTCTTGCTGTCGCACTCTGTTATCTCCCGCAGGATCTAAATACACTCGGATCTTGGCGCAGATGCTTGCTCTCACTTGTGGGCCTTTTCCATGGACTTTTATGTCTCTGTTTATCTTGTGTGTTTCATGAGTGGCTCATGCCTTTAAAGGAAATGCACCAGCCGCAGCCTGGCCTGTCATTAGAGCCCTTGCTGGCCGCCAGCTGCACTCACCCCACTCCTGGGATGGGTGAGCCTGGGCTTTTAATTTGCTGTGACAGGAGATAATTGTTGCTTGAGTTTCCACCTCTGAAAATAAATCAGGGTGGTGCTTCCCGGCTGGGGATCCACAGAGGCAAACGCACCCCTGGGGCTGGTGCCAGGGGAGGCCTAGCCAAGGCTGGAGCGGCTGGTCTCCGTGTCTCTCACCTCCTTTCCCTTTCTGGATTTCGAAACACACAATTAGTGTTTTCTTTAAGAGCTCAAGATGGAAAAGTTAAGGAAGTTCATGGAGACTTTCTGATAATGTATATAAGCATTCTAAAGGTAGGGTTCTGTGGCATTTCAGACTCTAAAGATGCTGAACTCGCTCTTCTCTGGCCTGCTCCCCAGTTACAGCTGCATTCAAGTTCAAGCACATCATTGTGTGCCCACCAGAGCTATCCTCGTTGTTTTTCTTCTTTTTAAAATATGACGTCATGCATAGACATATCTGGACAAGGTCTCACAAATCAAAGCACTCTGAATGACCAGTCAGATCACAGGTTTTGGATAACAGGCAAGACCCTTCTCATCTCTAAAATGAGGTAGCTGGAGATGACCTTCTAAGGTTCCTTCTAGTACAGTAATCGGCTAATCCTGGACTGCATTCACAGTTCCTCTCACCGCAGCGGATGCGAGTGCAAGCTGTTGGGAAGCTCGAGGAGGCCATGCAAGTTCAGTCTGTATAAAGATGGGAACTGTACATTTCAGTTCTGGCTTAGGACTAAGATAATACAGATGGAGACCCCAAGGGCAGGGAAGCTAAAACTGGTAGAGAGGAATGAATCCATCAGGACGCTGTACCCTCTACTCTGGGGCCCTGTAGATGGTCCCTCCCACACTTCAGGTCTCTCTACTCAAGTCCTGTCTCTCTATTTATTTGCTGTATGACCTTGGGAAGGTTGTTTAACCTCTCTTAGTTTCCCCATCTATAACATGGGGAAGACAACAGACATGATTCACTGAGCAGTCATGTGGTTTAAAATAGATAGTGTAAGTCATTATTTAGCTCACTAAAAATTCTCACCCTCCTCCTTTTGGGCACCTGTTAAGACTGCACTTCCCTAGTCCCTTAATGTTGAACTTTGCCACGTGACTTGAACCCATGGAATGAGAGCAGCAGTATTCTCTGTGGATCTATGCACAAACATTTAATAGCCAGAGTCAGACACTCTTATGCTCCCTTCTTGCTGTGGCAACTGGCAATGCCATAATGGCAGAAGCTGTTCCTCTGGTTCAGTATATGAGGAAATACGAAGTGTGTTTTTTACCACAGCACAAATTAGCCTACTCTGACTGTAACAATATATATGCAGCCCCTAGCATAGCCTCTAGAACATCATAACCTCATAGTAAATGATAGTTTCTATCTTGATTCTTATGACAAAGGCCAGGACCACTAACTTTTGAAGCAACCACATAGAATCTAGCACAGTTCTGAGCAAATTCTGGTACACACTTTTATAGCGACAGAGATGAACTCAAAGTCCTTGGAGGCTATCAGAACCAAGGAAAACATTGTGCCTAAGAAAAATGAAACCCTTTCCAACACCTGGCGAGGGAGTGCCACTATTTGCCCAAGGTATCAAGTCAAGTCATTGTGTGTTTCAGTTTTTACCAATCAGAAGATAGGTGATAGGACAACTTGTTCCTGTCCCCATCTCAATGAAATTATTTCTCAGGTATAAGCCTAATGCATCCTCTTCTTAGAGTAATAGGTTGTAGGTGATGGGTACTGATTCTAGTATTTGTCATTGGTTACTTAACACAGACACCAAAATCTTTGTTCATGTCAGTACATGCCATAGTAATATTTTTCCTATTAAACTTAGTGAGTTATAAAGCAATAGGAATCCCAGTCACATTAGAATAAAAGGAGCCATAATTAAAGAACCTGGTCATTCTCTCCTGGGGAGTCTCTAGCAACAAAGGAGTTTATTACAGGTAGAGAAGAGGTAAGGCAGGTAGAAGTTAAGGGCATGACCCTGCGTGCCCGCAAACATAGGTTTGCAGCCCAGTTCCTTCACTTACCTGTAAGATGGGATTTGTTCAAGATCTCAGAACTGTTCCTGACACCTAAATGACTATCGGTAAATATAAGTCTCATCAAATGCAATGGGTTGGTTAATAATTTTTCACATTTCTGTTATTGCTCTCATCATTTATTCACTCACAAAATATTTGCTTCAAATTTCCTCAGTGCCATGGTCTCATTTCACCTTCCCTACAACTCTACGAGATCAGTACTTATGCACATAAGTGATTAAACTGAGGCACAAAGATGATAATCTCAAGTCTACAAAGCTGGTTAAATGGAAGAGTTGGGCTTGAAACCCAGATCTGACATAGAGAAGTCCCACAACGTTGTAAACTGTAGAGAAGTGAATCTTTGGGAGTAAATTCCAAAATCTACACAACTCCTAGCAAAGGAGAAGCGTTTCTTTTAATTCCACCCAGCCCATCTTAAAGCCCGGTGAGTTTGAACATGATGGGGATGTTTAATATAGAAAGATACGCTGACAAAGAGTGTGGGTCACCTCCTGAGGGAGGGAAAACCCATCTGTGCAGGGCATGTGCAGTGAAACAAGGGAAGTGCACATCAGTACAGTGTGTCAGACTTCCCTGGAAGCAACGAGACCCAACGAGGCAGCCAGGGACCAGCAACCCGTGCTCTCCGGTCCACAAGGTCTCCAGGAGGAAGATGCTGAGCCAGGCCTCTAAACCAATCCATCAACACAAGTCTATAGCTTTCCCAGGACGTTAAACTCTCTCTTGAGCATCTTATCTTCTCATACCTTCATTTCATGATAAAGTGAATCTACCTGAGAGAAAAATCATGGCTGTGAGGGGATTTTCTTTTTTAGAGTCTAATTAATGGTGAACATAAAGAGCACAGAAAGACCACCAGTATTTCCTAGAGTAAAGGGAGGAGGCACAAAGAGCTAGAGTGTTTTAGGAATTCGCCTATTTCCTTGATAAGTCTAGTCTTTAAGAGTTGCTAGCTGCTGCCAAGCTGGGGAGTTGGGTGCACTGTACTTTGTCACCTTTCATTCATTAATTCAACTAATATTGCTTGAGCACCCCCTAAAAAATTGTGGTTAGGTTCTGTGAGGGGGACAAAAATGAATTCCCTGCCCTAGGGGAGCATGTGGTCTGGTAATAGAAGTGCCCCCAAGGAAGCTTCTAAAAAGAGAGGCTCTATAACAAATTGCTAGCTGTTCAGGAGCAAGGTAGACTCTGGGCTGAAAGATGAACAGCATTTGAGTCAGGTCTTACTGAAGTACCTATATTATTTGTAAGCCAATGTTTTTATGGCCTCTCTGGTTTTAAAAATAAAGCATGTTAACATGACCACCTACACTTCAATACATCTTGGTCCCTGCCTGCCTAATTGTAGGACCCTAGCATTGCTGTCAGAGACTCCCTGGGGACCCCTGGGAGCCCTGAGTGTGCTCAGGAACAGGTGTGCGTGAGCATCCCCTGGCTGAGAGCCCTGTGAGCAGGAGCTGGAGTCCCATGAAGAACCTGCCTCTCAGCTGCTGGGCAGCTGCACATCCCAGGTCCTGTAAAATGCCGTCTCTGTGTTCAGCACAAAAACATAAGATGCCTCAAATCTCACAAGATCCTTCATCAGTGGAGCTTCTTCAGCCATGGACTCACTCATTCTAGGGCTCAGTCTGTGGTGCCTATAGGGACAGAAGAGCCCAGACTGGACCCCTGTTCTCTACCTGGCTCTAGATTCAACCCCACCTGCTTAAGCTCAAACTCTTTCTTAACCACCACAAAATGCCCCATGCACATCAATTCCTTCAATGGTGCCTGGGACTGCGGACCGATGTCCCTTAGAGTGGCTCCACAATTCATCAGCCAGGCTGAGAAAGGCTGGAGAACAGCCACCGAAAACTGGATGGGACTCTAGAACAATAGACCTAAACCAGGACTGTGTCAGGAAAACTGGGACCGTCTCTGGGACCTGTGGCCACTCTCGTTCCCCATCACCCCGGAGGATGTGCCCAGCTAGCCTTGCTGCAGAGTCTGTGGACTCAATGCTTTCCTGGTGCTGCATTTACATTTACTGACCCAAAAGTGCCAAATGAAACCATGGCCAAATGTCAACTGCCTGCCTGGAAATACAAGACACGTACTCAGGGATTTGAATGGAGTTGCTATAGAGGTTTGAACTTCCACCAAATTGACTTAAGCTGACTTCAGAGCAGCCTTTCCCTTATGCAACTGGCTTTTCTCTGAAAAGGCAGCTGTTCAAAGCTCAGCTCAGTACATACTGACTTTACTGACCCTGTATCTGCAGGGAAATCATAGTCCGTTTGACTGGACTAATCAAGACCTATGAACTGCTGTCTGCACTAATAGCCTCTTTCCCAGAGATCAAAGCCACGTGGCTGTGGAGACAGACTTTCGTCTGCTTTTCTCGCATCCTTTTCTGATCAGAGTGATTTATCACTTGAATGTCATAATCAGCTCAGGGTCTTTTTACTCCTGCTATCTGGTAGTAGACTGCTGAATATTAGCTGGTTTAACTATTTGAGCCCATGCTTAATCTGCCTTATAAACAACCCTGTGATTTAAAAAAACGAAACAACAATTTAAAAAACCTCCATAGGAGGATCTATGAAATGGGAAGAGGCAATATTCATTTAGTTTCATCTTCCTTTGACCCACTGTGCCTGGCCTGGATAAGATGGAGGTGAGTGAGGGTGTGTGTGTGTGTGTGTGTGTGTGTGTGTGTGTGTGTGATGTGTGGGAGGGGCTGGGGAAGAAAGGCAGGGGCCTTTGGCTGGATCTCAGAGGGAGAAGCTTTGGGGCACAGGCTCCTGTCACTGGGCTCACCCTCTAGTTATAGAAAGAATACTCACGGACTCCCACAAACAGAGGAACCTCTAGGTCAAGGCCCAAATGTCAGGGCTTCTGTGATCTCCCTGCTAATCCCAGAGAATGAACTATGATGGTCTAAGCATTTGGATCTGTTTCTATGATGCCCCTGCCAAGAAGAATGTCTGTTCTGAGCCTGTATGGGCCCTTCACATCCAGGTGGACTGGGCACTCAGCCGGGCCTGGATAGCTGGGGCAGGGGCTTGATAGAGGAGGGCTTTCAGCCCAGCTTTCCTGGTGGCTATGTCCAGAGACCCTTGGCAGCTCCTTGGTGTTAACCTTCTCCCAAGGCCCCACTGCCACCCTGTGAGTTTCCCAGATCCCACTCCAACCCTTGCACTGAGCACAGCCCTCTTTCACCTTTGCCCTACCACCTGGTGTCCAGGGCCTGACCCAGCCTGCCTGGCCTCATCTTGATAGGACCTTTGTCACAGTGCGCATTTAGCATCTGGACCAGCTAGCCACCAGGCTGCTTCCAAAGGGACTGCCTGGTGTCTAGTAGCAGCTCAATAAATATTTGGTAGAGGAAGGAAGGAAGAAAGAAAGGAAGGAAGGAAGGAAGGAAGGAAGGAAGGAAGGAAGGAAGGAAGGAAGTTCATTAGTTCCAGCTCTGCTTTCTCCAGAGCAGCAGAGTCTGCTTCCCCTCCACTCAGACACAGGAGTGGTTTGAGTCATCCACCACCCACTCCAGCCTGAAGACCCTGGGAGAAGAGACCACAATCAGGGATGCAAGAGGAAGCTCCTTGCTCTGGACACTTTCTTCAGAGCTGCTGCCATTGTATGGAGCAAGGCTCTCTTGTGAGGATGGGGAAGGAAGAAACATTTGCTCCAAAGCCCTGGCTTAGTGCAAGCAGCCTCAGGATTTCTCCATTCGGAGCCTGGGACGTGTGGAGGACATAAGGAGCATAAGCGATGAGTGTTTCCCCAACTCAGAGCTCCCGGATTGGTTGTCTGTGATGGGATGTTCCTTCTGACTAAGTGACCCTGCAACTGTCACTTAAGTTCAGAAGCAAAGGGGCTTCCATGTCTACCCAGACCTCATCTGCTAGAATTAGCTTGCAGCATTCACAACATCGCAAGACAAGTTGGTAGCACCCCAACCTTCTGGCAATCAGCCCGGTCAGTCTCCCTTACTTCACAGAAGCTATGGCCAGAGGGAGGTGTGTTAGACCAGACATCTGAATCCTCCAGAGCCTGACAAGTGCCAGAGATGGAAAGGGGGTTGGGGTGATGTCACAGTCAGTCATAGGGCTGCAGTACAACCCATGCGTCCCTGACTTTTCTAAAAGTTTATTGGCAAGACACACAGTCCTGAAGAGCACCTAGCAAAGGCAGGGGCTCAGTAAATCACTGTTGATGGGCTGATGTGGCATTGTCCCCCATTGCCTGGGTACCTGTTGGTGTGTAGCCATCTTCCCAGAGGCCAAGAAGGATCCCAGCCATGACAAACCCACCCAGGTAGCCTCTCCACTTAAGACATCCATGGCCCAGGTTGGCCAGAAGAGAAGCTCTGAATGCTCACTTAACTATGTTTTGCTACTAAAAAGAGTGAACTTGGACACTAGCTCAGATGCCGTCTCTGTGGACAAGTGGGCTCTCGCCATGGGATGTGAGCCTTTTATTGTTCAGAGGATCTGCAGTCAAGTGCTTCTAGGTGAATATTACAAAAATTCCAGAATGGTCAGAAATGCCTCCAGCCTTTCTCAGGGGTTCATTCCAATCCAAAGGGAAGGCTCAGGACTTGTTCTTTGATACCCATGCTTGTCGAGAGTGCTCAGGGGGCCTTGGGCAGCAAGAGTACGCACACATGGCAGAAGCTGTTTGACAGGTGAGGTGGGTGTGAAGTGAGGGCAAAGGCAGATGACTTTGTGGAGCCTCAATTTGACTTCAGAAATAACCGGCCTCTTGCCCCGAGCCCAGCTGCTCAGCTCCACCCACAGGGCATCCCCAGGAAATCTTTCCCATAATGGTGTTTTCCACACGGTGGCATCTCTTGTACTTTCCCTTCTGCAGACCACATCTGTGGGGGCTGCTGGTTGCGCAGTGACCAAGCTCCCCAGGATGGCCATTCAGCAAGCTGGCATCCTCAAGACAGTGGTGTTTGGCTCTGACTAGCTCTAGTCCCCTGCCATACCAAACCCCAACACCACCTTTTCCCAAACATCCCAGTCTTAGCTTCTTCCAATGTCCCTGCCACACAGGCAGCCCCCGCGTGACATCATTCACCATGACTTCATGTCTAGTGGCACTGGGCTGATGGCATAAAAATCACTTAGGAAGTTTTTTAAAAAATCCAAATTTCTGGGCTTTACTCAAGACTTTCTGGGGTTGAGGAAGGACGTAAGGATCAGCAACCTGTACTCAGGCATGTTCCCGGGTGCTCCGAAGACACCAGCTAGGACTGAAAATCACTAACAACTAGAAAGTGCATTAAGACGTCCCTGTAGACAAGCAAATTGGACTCCCAGAGATCGGTTTGCTTCCTGACAGCTTTAGAAGAAGCAGCTCCCTCATTTCCTAAAACAAGCCTGCTCTCCGGGTTTTTTCTGTACATCCCAGACCAGCAAGAAGCTGTGAGTGGCTCCAGTGCAACGTGGGCTATAAACCGCCTTCCAGGCATTCCAGACTCCTAGGGACACATCCCTCAGCACGTTCCCGAGCTGCTGGAGATGAGTGAGGCTGGAAGCTTTCCTTCAAAGCTCACCAGATCCCAAAAGCTTCTAGAAGGGGTTTTCCGGAGCTCTCAAGCCCTTACAGCTCAGGAAAAGGTAAAATTTGATTCATATTGCAGAATAAGTCCTGTGGAAATACCTAAATTTTCCACGTCATGTGAAGGGTAAAAATGTGTCTTAAAAAAAAAAATTTAGAGTGAAGCCAGAACAGACGTTGCTAACAACAAGACCGAATTAAGTAACAAGAAAGACTGCTTGTTGCCAGTGCTGAGGCAGGAAATAATTCATTTTCCTTTAACTAATCTCCTTGTTTACATTATTTCCTTCGCTCCACAGGGCTGGCTCAGAGAAGGCCTGTTTTTTTGTTTCGTGTTGTTTTAGTCCTTGGTCAGCAGCGTTTGGTCCCACTTAGCCTCAGCCCAGGGACCCCATGGCCGAAGTCACTGTCATGAGTCACAGCAGACTCACGGAGGAATGAAGGATGAAGACAGCAGAGACTGGCAATGGGTCTGCTCCCCAGCTGGGATGATGGCACCTGCCCTGTCCACCAACACTGCGCCTGACCAGTGCCAGCTGTGAGTCGTGTGGAGGGGGAGCCACGTCTGCCTTTCTCACATTCGTATGCCCTGTGCTTGGCACAGCGCTTGATGACTGTTTGATACAAGAATGATAAGGTTAGGACACAATAGATGATGTCCAAAGTGGGCTGGACAAATTTTCTCTCTCAACCTCTTTACACTCTTACACATATGGATGCAGTTGGGAGGGGTGGCTTAGGGAGGGAGAAAGAGAGAAGAAGGAGGAGGAGGAGAAAGAGGAAGAGCAGAGGGAGGAAGGGATGGAGGGAGAGAGAATGATAAATGCACAAGCTATTCCATAGGTCGAAATCATAGATGGCCGCCCAGGGGGTGAAGGGAGGTCCCATCTCCCTGTCACCATGATTCAGAGATTTCATTTCATTTCAACTGCCTACTTCCTCCATTGCCAACATGCAGCATCGGGAGGTGAGAGCAGCCCATTCACTGCAAGTGGTTCTAGACCGGGAAGGCATTGTGTGCCCACGAGGCTCCTCTCCATGGTCTCCACCCCAGAGCACCCTGGGAGGCATGGGATCTCCCGATCTTTTCAGGGCTTCTTTTTCTCTGTAACTCCAACAATCCCCTGGTTTGATCTCTGATTTGTCCACATGGTGGTATTTGAGGGCGGGAGGGGGCTTACCTCTTCTCAGCATCGTCAGTCAAGAGTAAGGAAGAGAAGACCAGGGACCAGTGGTTGCTGGGAACTAAGGTGGCACCCAGCACATTTAACCCTTTCCTTCCCAAATGGCTCTTCCTGGCAAAGGCGTGTCACCACAGTATCAAAGCTCAGTCAAACTGAGCATCCATGGCTCTGCAGCATGACAGATGTCCTTGACGAAGAAAACAGCCTGCCTTGTGTATAATGGAGAGAATACATTCATATACATTTTGCTGCCTTAAAATAACAGAAGACCATCTCGGTTCTCTTGGCTCAAGCAAAAATAAAACTGTTTTTTGAAAGCCTTATTTAAAGGGCTCATTATCTCACAGGCTGCTAACTATACACTCTGCGCCACACTCAATAAAAGCTTCATATAACTGTCTTTGAAATTAACAGCCACCTCTTGTGCTTTTCAAGTTATTAAAGACGTTGCCATGGCGGAGAGACTGTAAACTTTCTATACCGGTGATTAGTCAGCGGGACCACATCCCACCAAATCCCCCAGCGAGTTCCCAACAAAACGCTCCTTGTGACCCAAGCACCAATTTTTCTTTCTTTGTCTGTTCATTCTAATTCCACTCAATTACTCCTGAGCAAGCTGTTTTATTCCTGTCAACTTGTGTTATTTACTGGAGCCTTTCAGGAGGACTGAAGTGGAGGCTGATATTATGTAGGATGTTTTGAGACTCATTAAAACACTTTAAAACAATCACCCATTGTGATATTCACAGCCCTATATGACCTGGACTATTTGGAGCCTGGATCACTTTATTTATTTGCTATTAAAACTTTCAGGTTAGAACGGCTTTTCTTGCTACCAACATTTCAGACCCAGGACTTGGTCTGGGCTCCTGGAGGCTTCTGGGCAAGGAGCTGAAGGATTAAGTGTGTGGTTGTTGAGGTGGGGGAGGGGTGTTCAGGAACAGCTGTTTCTAGCTGATAGCCAGAGACATTTGCCTTCTACAAGAGAAGGAGATTCCTCTAGGAGACTGTGCATAAGAGCAGTTTTCTTTGGAAGATGGAGGGGTCCCCTGTGGTACCACTTTTAGTCTACCAATGTACCATCACTGTTCACACAATACCCCAACAATGTGTATGAACAAGGCACCATGCTGTATTACCTGAGGGTATAAAAGAGATGACTGTAGTCCCAGCATCATTAGATGAAGGGTCCATTTTATTGATGGCATGTGGAGGGTCAGGTGCCAGGTGAGCCCAGGCAGCAGGAGCTCCGGGCCAGAAAGTGACCAAAACAGCCTCATTCTGTCCGATTCCCTCCCTGCTTCCTCTTGCTTCCCACTCTGGTCTTTTGTGCTCTGGTGGCTCACCTTCCCCTCAGCTGTGAGGAGCTCAGCCTAGACATTTCCTGGGATTGAAGTTAGACTTCTGTGCTCTAAGCTAATTAGAATTCAACAGGGAAGCTGTGTCCAAACTGGAGTGGAAGTAGAAGATTCTTGCTTCCAAGTCCCCAAGTCTGGAATTTCTTATAGGGGGAACAATGGCTCTCCCTTCTCCATTGATTCTAAGATGCTCTGTAATTTCAGTGGTAGCCATGGTCTCAGAGCCACACTCAGAAAAAGGCCAAGTCATCCTGGACCGCTGCGTCCCTCACCTCACACATTTCAAGAACGTGGTGTTACCCTGAGCATCTCATCTGCTCACACATACCATCCTCACCCCAAGCCAGGGCATCGTAAGGACCACCCAGAAGCTGCACGGGCAGGGGAAAGAGAGGTTGAAGACCCAGAGCCCTGTGTCCTTGGGCGGGCCACTTCTCTTTTTTCAAAGGAAGTTGAACTGCACAAAAAGGAAGTTGAACAAGACCAGCCTTTCCCACACTGTGTTCCTCAGGCAAGGAGATGTTCATCTGTGCGCCAAGAGAAGCTGCTGCCAGTCACACAGGCTGAGGAAGCACTGCCCCTGGAGCCCCAGCTCCTAGACAGAATTTGCGCTACCATGAGTTTAGAAAGTGCTGTGCTAGCTGATCTCCCCAGATCCCTCCTGATTCCTAAAGCAGCCAATGGGGGATGTAAATGAAAACAGTTATAAGGTATTACCCGAGGCCATGGTTTTCCACCCTGTCTGTGTATAATAGTCACTTGGGGAAGATACATAAAAAAGTAAAACCTGCCAGCCTAACTCTGAGCCCTGGGATTATGACTCGCTGAGATGGGGGTGAGCCCAGACATCTGCATTTCTAACAACTCGCCAGTCCATGTTGATGTGTAGCAGGCATCATGGCTGATAAATCGGGATCAAGTTTAGAACCAGATGCTTTCACAAGGCCAGGAAATGAGGGAAGAACTAAAGCAGGTATTTAAATTGCCCACTTCTGTTCATGGGATTGGGCCCGTGGGTGATGGGCCTGGTGTGTTTTTAGAAGGCACTTTCCCAGAAACCAATTACTTAAGGTGCAGCGATGCAGAATTTGTTTTGTTTTGTTTTGTTTTAAACCTCAGAGTGACACTCAAACCACATCCCAAGGGCAAACATCTCACAGCTTAATTGATAGGTAGCCATTGCCTGGAACCAGATGGAAAGTTGATGTGGGCTGCCCACCCTCGGAACGTGGGAGACTTAAGAGGAGAAGGGCCCATGTGAGAGGTGGCCTCCTCGATGTCCTCTCGCTGTAAGCAGAGCTGACTCGGCCTTCTGTCCAGGGAGTCAGAGCTTCAGGACACAGAAAGCGGGAGGCAGGAAGAGAACCGGACCAACCTTCCCAGGACAGCAAGGCTAGTTCTCCTAAACCAGGCTGTTTCTGAGTTGAGGAAACCGCCTCAGTCCCCTGCATCACTGGTCCTCACTTGCACACACGCTGCTCGGCTGCCTGACTACTGGGCCAGTGCTGCTTCTGACCGGTGGAGCCTGGTTCTACTCAGGAGGACAAGCCAGAGTGATGAATCTTTCACTGAATAAAGTTCAAGGTAAAGTGCAAGCCCAGAAAATGTCTTATTCCTACTACTCCCTCTCATATATTCTGCAATCCAGACAAGCTGTTTAGACAGAAAATGCTCTCCTCCTTTGAGTACTTGCTCCTGTTTTTCCCTTCCAACCCTTGTCTGTTGGACTCCTACACATACGTCAAGGCCTATGTCGAACCCTCCTCCCCGGATTTCCCCACTCAGTGCAATGGTATCACTCCCTTCTGGAGCTGCCCAAGTAGATTGTTTATATCTTTCACCTGGCATTTTCATCTGTAGTTGTGTGTCTTATCTCCTTCTATTACAAGCCCCTGGAGATAGGAGGCTGGGTCTTATGTGTCTCGCTAGCCCCAGCATTTCAATATCGTGCTTTGTATGTAGCAGGTACCCAGTGAACGTTTAAGGAATGGGAGGTATTTGATAGTAATTATAAAGCATCACGGCCTTCGCTACCTGTCAGTGAGCAACCCCTGGCACTCCCTCCATCTCTGCAACATTGCGCCATCATCAAGCACGTAGCTCAATGTGGACAGAGGGCTGGGCCTCCCGAGCAGAGCCAGGGCCTTAACTGAGGGTCCGAACTGCTTTGAGTTTCAGCTCCCACATCGGGTTGAAAGTCACTCCAGTCCCCATTGCATTTGGGATTCTCCTCAGAAAATAATAAAGAAAGGAAATTTGCTCCACTGGACATAAATCGGGCTGGACAAAATTTTGCAAAAGATATGTAATTTATCTTAATAGGATTGATCATTTATCATAACATTACACATTATTTCCCACCTTTATCATGGATTTTCATGTTTACAGATCTTACCTCCTTAAGAATGATTAAGCTTCCTAAGAACAGGCTCAGTAACATACAGCGAAGAAAACCGTGGGATTTGGAGTCAGAACTGGATTTGAAGCTTGGATTCATGACTTCACCGCCAGGCACCTGGGGCAAATTGCTGCACTTCTTGGAGTTAGTTTCCTCATTTATAAATTAGAGTGATAATGCCTTCTACTGTTATATTAACCGTGCACATTTCTGACATGTTACCTGTCACAAAGTCGGTGCTCCACCTTTACCCTACCTCTTTTCTCCCACTCCTTTGCTTTTCCTGTAAAGTACACAGGTGTGCCAAGATTTCCACGGCCGTGTTTACTGGACCAAAAATTGAGCTTAGGTGGTTCTGGCGTACTTACAGGGCTGATCAAACAAAATGTTAGAAATTAAACCTCTCTCAGGAAATGCACCTGGCCACTCTAGCAAGACTACCCGCTCGTATGAATGAAACAGAAACATTTCCAAAGCAACTTTTGCTACAGATCAAACTCTTCATATGATTACCAAGTCGCCACTTAAGGCCAGACCTGCGGCTGCTCTGGGAGACTCCTTCGTCTGACTGGCTCAGAGGAGATTTACATGCTGTTGGCCCACCTGCTGACCCCCAGGTCATGGCACCCCATTTTCCATGCATATTTTCATTCATATCCTGTCCTGTGATGTTTGCCTCAGGAGCACCTGAGGGAATTAGGTATCCAGCATCAAACAAGCTCTGCCGTTTGGTCTATAACCTGAGACTCAAACGAAGAAAAACAAATGAGCTTCCCCTGGCCTTGGGTATTTCCAGTAGCTGGAAATTCTCACTTCTGAGAACCCAGTGAAGTAGTCACAGTATAGTGTTTTTATAGACCCTGTGGCAGGAGCTGAATCACCCTGTAAGGACCACAGGGGCAGGTAGGAAGAAAACCCGGGGATGACCAAATCTCTTTCAAACTGAATGGCTGTTTTTGTCCTAGCGTAAGTGGTTATTTTGTCCTTGATGAAAAAGTGGGGGTTCCCCCGCCCCAGTTTCAGAAAAAAAAGATGAACATCTTCAATTCACTGCCCAGGAAACAGCAAACACAGCTCCTCTTCCAAAATCCCAGTCCAAAAAGCTGACACGAGGGTTGTGAAACAGACCACCTGTGGGAACACCGTTCGAAGTGGACTTTGTTTTGACTAGGGCCCGGGGAAGTGGGCTTTTAGCGTTCCTCCCTTAAACTCATGGTGCTTTGAATATGGCTTTGACGGTTATTAGCCAAAGTGGATTTAACACACAGCCTGGAAACCAGCAGCCGTCTTTGCCACAGACGGTGACCTTGCCCCACATATAGACAGGCATCGCGTGCAATGACCCTGAGCATTTGCCACACTGTGGACTAAACTCAGGGTCTCCCCACTAAGGACGTTTCTGCGATACAGTGGGCTGGATTCAGCCTGAAAGAGAATAGTTGTGGTGTACACTCCAACCCAACCGCTCCTTCCCTCTCCTTGACCTACCCTTTGTGGGAAGCCAGGAATGCCAAATATTTCTTGCAGCTCTGCCCAGGCCTTTACTTTATTTACACTCCCCACCCCCACGCCCCCCTCCCCAGCCCCAGCCCTGTCTCTTTTCCCGAGGCTGCTCAGACGTTTTTTCTAGCCCGCCCCCCTCTCTCTCTCTCTCTCCTTGTCAGATGATTGCCTTTTTCTTTGAGATGGTGCGTCAAAGGTATCTCACGTAAACAAACACAAAAGCATAAAATGACGTCTGCTGGGCAGCAAGCTGTGCTCTGCCAGGGATAATGTACAATTATTCCCACGGAAGGCACTCCTTGATATTAACAAACTGCATTAACGTTTCTAGGTTGTAGATTAAAAAAAAAAAAAAAAACCTGTTTTTTAAAAAGTGAACTAAGGTAGAGTCAGTCAAAAGCAAACCAAATGAAAAAGTGGGTTGAAATGAGGTGGAAGATTGATGGGGAACATTTTGTAAGAACCCACTGGCCAGTATGTTTGTTTCCTGAAGGGCAAAATTAAGCCCTTGGATCAGACCTGTTTTTTTGGTTTCTTTTCTAATTCTGGAATCTCCTCTAACCACACTGGAAAGAAAGGCAAAGTGGGAATATGACTTCTTCTCTAGTTCTTGCTACATATCTATAAGGACATTTCCTTCAACAAATTTGTTTTGCCTCAAACTACATTCTCCAAATGATTTCTAATCAGTGTAACCCTGGAGGTGTGGCCTCCAGGAAGCTATAAATGTTTCCATTGCAAATCTACTAAGGAGCAACCTACTGAGCAGGTCTCCCTGGCGGGCACAGCCACGTGATCATTTGCTTGGGCAGGCTCCATTCATATCTGTTTACCTGGCCTGATTACCAAGTCCCTTCTTTCAAAAGTGTCTAGTTTGAATGATAAACTATCTGGGCATCCTGCCAGTCACAAAATGTACCATTTTCGATTTACATTTTAAACATTGTGTACAAATAACCGGGTCTGCAGATAGCCTTGCCGATGGCCTGGCTCTGCAGAGAGGAGGGATGACACCTGAATACCCAGGTGGCTCAGTGGTCTCTGAGGTCATGGGGCTGCTCATTCCTCTGGGCAGACCCTGAACTTTGCATCCAGCTGATGGCTGTATACAGCAAATGAGATTTTTTTTTTTAAACTTTGGGCTTGAAATAAAACAGTTGGCTTTAGAATATAAAGCAAAGCAGACCTCTGGGTCTATTCTTCCTTGTCTCATGTCCTCAGTGTCCTCAAGATTCCTCCACTCTACCAACATCTGCAGAGGACACAGGGATTCTGCTTGCTGAGACAGGTCCTCCCCAGTCCCACTTCCTTTGCTATCAGGAAGCTTGGAACATTCCTAGGTAGAAAGAAAAACAACATCACCCACTGCATCTTTATCAGCAACTGTCAAAAATGTATCAGAGAGTTTGGCCTGGACATCACTTGTTTGCCTAACTGGGCTATTGAAACTATTTGGATTCTACGTGAGTAGGCAGTGGGAGAAATTTTGGAGATTAGGGGAGAGGCACAGAGAAGACTGATTCATGGTTGGAGTCTAGATTCTGGGCTCAAGGCATAAATATTTGTTTAATGAACATGTGAATATTTTCATTGGAGGAGGGAGATTTTTGTCCACTCTTAATTATATTTTGATACAGTAAAGAGTTTGTTTATCTTTAACAGAAATTTATAGTAGCATATATACCCATTTTTGGATATTTTTACTCAAGATATAGCATTTTGGTGTGTTTCACTTTACCCTTTAGGTAAAACTGATTTATAATTCTGACAATGTATGTAAAAATTAATATGCAAAAGTGTTCATTTAAAAACTTTTTTTTAACTGGAGTTAATTTTAAATGTATTGAGAAGCAATCTGTGCTGTTGCAAAATACCTTGTTAACTGCCAAGCTACTCATGACACTGAGGGACATGAGTCAGATGCAGGGTCTATTACTAAGACCCTCCCACTCCATTGAGTTTCGAGTGACGTTGCACAGAGATGGAAATGGTTTGGGTTGAACTCTAGAGCTAGAAGCAAAAGAAAAAAAGAATTGTCAAACCAATCCACATCCATCTTGCATCTACCTTATCTAAATAGGGTAACAGATAGGGGTATTGAGAAAAGAAAAACACGTTGGTTTTCATATGGGAATATCTTTCCTGTTTCATGCCTGGGCCAATGGGCTGATAGCTCAATAGTAGAATATTTAGAACTGGAATATTATCAATGAAATTTAGAGCTATCTCTGAATTCTGTAATCTACTTTGGAGAGACCTTCCAACACAGGGTACCCGCTAATCTAAATAAGAAATGAACACAACGAAAAAAGTTGAAGTTAAAACTCAGGTGGTAAATACCTACACGTTGGTCAGCAAAACAGACTGAAACTGAGTTCTCAGCTATTTACAATAAGAGTATATTTGTTTGATAAACCCCTTTTGAACAGCAACTTTTCATATCTTCTTTGCTAGATGTTCTAACATTTATTTTCTCCTGTGTTCAAAACATGGCCCCACGTAGCTGCTGTGGAATTCAAGATGCAGCTCTGTGTGCAGGGAGTTGGTGCTGATGAAGGACCTGGAGTCAGCCCCTCCCCTTCTTTTCATTAATTAACATTCTTGACATTTGACTTGGCAGCAGTATTTTCGAAGTCTAGCATACAACTTTTAAAAACAAATATAATGTTCATGGTGTGAATGGCTGCTCTTTATAAAAAAAAGGCATCAGTACTGTTTTCAAACTAAGGAAAATTAGTTTATTGTGTTAGTTATAAGTTTCTAAGTTTTTTTGTTGTTTTCTTTCCATTTGTTTCAGAATCCACCAAGGAATTTCCTTACAATTAACTTGGTATGGAATTATTCTGTGCTTTTTAAAAATAGCTGCTCTATGAAACAATTGGAAATTATACGAGTTGTTTATTTATACACTTAAAGTGTTTGGGCATGTGGTGTGTGGTATGGATATTATTTAGACATGACACCGAAATGGATGTAAAGAACAGGATAACTGATTTTAAAAATATAGAGGCTTCCTGTTCTAAGAAAACTGCTATTTCAGTCTGCACCAAATGGTCTTTTCCTCAACACATCACAAATACCAGACTTCTATCTCTTTCCAATACATATGTTTTTATCACGTTTGGCCAATTTAGAGATGTAACCTAGTGTCCTAATTCCTTAATTATGCCTCTGATTAAAAAATTGAGCTGGAAATAGGTTAGTAATTACTTTCAAAGTGTAAGAAACACATAAACTTCAGCTCGTGTGGAATGTAGGATTAGTATGGTCCCTGACGGACCAAACGTGACCACAACACTAAGAACACCAGTGACAATATGTTGCAGACATTAAATATTTGCATCGATACATTTCTTTCCCAGAATATCCCAGAACTCTAAACTGTGAATTAGAATCAGCACACACCAAATAGCAATTATTACTATGTGCACTAGTTCTTGGTCATTTTTAAAACCATTCCCCCATTTACTTCACAAAGAATAAGTTTTACATTTTAAAAATAAGATAGATCAAAGTTCAACTTTGTATTTGCATGATTTAATACAGTCTTGTGCCTTTTTAACTATATTTTGAAATAATTTGAGACTTAACTATTGCAAAACTAGTAGACAAAGTTCCCTTTACCCTTCGCTCAGCTTCTCCTATTGTATCATCTTACATAACCACAGTGCAACAATCAAACTGATGTGTTAACATTGATACAACACTGGTAACTAGTCTGTAACCTATTGGGATTTCAGCAGCTTTCTCACCATTGTCCATTTTCTGGTCCAGGAGCCAATTCAATGCAGAATCCCACATTGCTCTTATATCTTATCAACATGTCCCATCATTTTTCAAACTCTTCCTAACTACCTATCATGCTCTTTCTAAAAGAATGGCCCAACTGGTTTTTATGAAATCGATATATAGCCATCACAATAAATTCAAGCAATACAGAACACTAGTGAGCACAATGTAAAATTCATATCAATTTTGCCATGAAAGAACAACTATTAATATTGGTAAACATTGTTCCTGACATTTCATGCATATATATAATTAAAAGGATACATAAATTGATCTATAGAATTTTGATGGACTGAAATAATTTTTTAAAGATTTTATTTATTTATTTTTAAAGAGAGGGGAAGGGAGGGAGAAATAGAGGGAGAGGAACACTAATGTGCAAGAGATGTATCAGTTGGTTGTCTCTCACATGCCCCCAGACTGGGGACCCGGTCATGTGCCCTGACTGGGAATTGAACAGGTGACCTTTTGGTTCACAGGCTGGCACTGAGCCACACCAGCCAGGGCCTGAAATCATTTTTAAATGAAAGTATTACTAAGAAGTATTAAAGCTATTTTTAGTTAAAAAACACAGTTAAGTGTATTTCCACTTCAATTTAACAGAAGAAAAAGAAACTAAAATATAATTAAATGTGCTGAATTCCAGGTAAACATTTCTTTACAAAAGTCCTAAATTATCTCTCTAAAGGCAAGAAAAAGATGATGAAAAACATTTAGATATTCATCAGTTAGCTGTTGTTGCCTAATACACCACTCCAAAACTTTGTGCCTAAAAACAAACGCCTTAATTTTGGTTGCTTGTAGTATGGGTTTCTTCTCTATAATATTTTTCATTTACATTTATCTCCTATAATTTCACTGATAGTCTAGAGAACTCATTGTCTGAACTCTTCCTCTGTTTTCTTGAAAAATTTCTCTTCCTTTTGACTGTGTTTGTTACATTCCTTTCTTCTTTATTTTCTCCTTCATTTCAAAGCGTATTTGTGGGAGTGCTCCTTTCTTATCATTATTCATCTCATATACCATTTTTCTTATTTCACAGGTCTCCAGGCCTGTGGGGGCAGTTCCGCTGATCTGTCTTGACTGATCTTGGGTGAACTGTCTCAGCGTCCATGGTTAAGACATCGGTCAGCTGGGGGCTGGCTGGCCTAGAATCACCTCAGTCCTATGTACGACACCTGGTTATCTTTTGGCAGGGCCAATGGGGAATTACCCGGTCATGTGATCTCTCATTATCCAAAAAGATAACCCGGGATTGTTCACGTACCAGTAGCAAAGTTGTCTTAGAGACTGGGAGTATGCAAGACCCCTTGAGGTTTATGCTTAGAACTGAGGCAAGATGCTACTGGCCAAAGCAAGCCGCAAGACCGGCCCAGGCGCAGGGCTGGTTATCCACATTACCGTAATGTACTGAGACAGTCATTCAGATGTCAAGTTTTCACTATGGCATCACTTGTTCAATCTGCAGATTTACGCATTTGTTTTGGAATTTTTTCCTATTACATGTTTTAACATATTTTCTGTTTCATTTGTTAATTTCTTTTTTGTAAAAACCAATTATGTATTTGCTGGATATTATTTAACTGCCACTCATGTCCATCTTCTTCCTTATAATTTTTTTTTTACTATTATTGTATATGACTAGAATGTCTCCCCAGGTATTTGCAAACCTGAATCATTGATACTACCCAGATTTCAGATAAGATGTCACATGGTCAGAGAGACTGGTCTCGGTCACCGAGTCCAAAGAAGGCCCTACCTTTTCACCTGCTATTGTGCAGTCCTGTTGTATTCTTGTTATAGGACCACCTCGGTTTATTCTACGTGTACTGTTTTCTCTGCCCCCGTCCCAGACCGTAAGCTTCATGAGGGCGGAGATGCTGCCAGTCGAGAAGATGGCTAAGCCCCAGCATCTAGCAGTGCTCCGGGTGTGCGTAAGCTCCTCAGCCATCACGTGCTGAGCGAACGAGTGGAAGTCCCGTTTAGTTCATTAGGTTTATTCTAATTTTGGTTGCTTATAGAGTGGCTTTCTTTTATGTAACATTTTTTTCATTTACATTTATCTCCTATAATTTCATTGAGAATCTAGAGAACTGGCTGAACGCTTTCTCTGTCTCATTGGAAAATTTCTCTTCTTCGTATGTGTATGTATTACATTCTTTTTTATTTCCTCTCTTATCTCAAAGCAGATCTGTGGGGTGATTCTTTCTTACATTATTCATCCTATATACCTGCTTATATATGAAAGACATTCTGAGAAGGAAGGGAAGTAGAGTACGATGTTAGGAAGTTCTAATAGGGCCTCTCCTCTAGCCTCTCACCAAATCTATTATTTTTCTTAACCTGTGACTATGTATCATGAATCAATTTTTTTTTTTTGGCATTGAAGAGATTGGTAATTTGGAAAATGCTATTTCCTCCATTCTCTGTATCTCACCTCACCTCTGGTGACTAGCTAATAGATAAAAATTGTATTCCGCACTAGTGTCACCCCCATTTCTCCCTACCGTGTTCTGTGGTGTCAGTTGGGTCTCTTTGAGGGGAGCCCTCTTCTGCCATGGCCCTCCGTGTCCCTGGGCCTTCCTCACCTATGGAATCCTCACACAGGCATCTCGGGGCCACCCCACTGCCCTGGCGGAGTGGTCAGGGGTCATGCCCACCTCGCCCAGGGTCTGAGGATATGTTGTTAGTTCTCAGCGTTCCTCCTCCTTGCGGTCCGGGTTTCACAGCATTTGGCAGGTTGCTACATAGTTTGTGGTGAAAGATTGTAGTCATATCCTTATTTTATTGGCAACTAAAATATTTGTTTCCTTTTTTTGTTGTTCTTTTTGAGTTTTTTGAGGAAGTGAAAGGAGAGAATTACTGTCTCTACACCATGATCTTTACAACTCATTTTGTTCTCTTCCACATGCAATCAGCACACTTGTGCTGCTCAGAGCAGAGGTCCCCAGGGCCGTTCTCCCACTGGGTTTGGGGCTTCGATCTGAATTCTCACCAAGTGTCGCCAAATTTTTATGGCATAACTTGGCTTCCATCACATTTGTGCTCCATTCCCTTTGCTCGGCTTTTCTCTACCTCAAAGTCTCTAGAGGTTTTTTGTTTGTTTCATTTTGCCTCTCGGTGTACCCTCAGTATTCTGTTTTCTTTCTTTGATGACTCTTTGCTTTGTCACCTTTGTGGCAGGAGTGTTCCTGGTCCTTTATCTCTTTAACTTTTTGAAGCCAAGGCCCAGAGCTGCCTGGCCTCAAACAGGTAGTGAGCTGATCACCACCACCACCACCACCACCATGATAATCACACTAATCACTGTCTCTGCTACCTGAGCACCTACTGTATGCCAGTGATGCTGCTTGTGCAGCATTACAAGCTTGTGCATGTATTATCCCAGGGAATCCTTCCAATAACCCAACAAAGTTCATATGAGTCCCTGCAATTGTACCGTAGGGATGTGAACAATAACTTTAGCCTACAACTGGATCCAGATTTATACTCAGAAATGCCACTGTGTTTGCTCAAGAAAATACTTTGAAAGATTTTCTTCGGGTGGTTGAACTGCCTTCCAATGGGTCACATGTCAGGGGTAAGGAGAAGGAAACCCTTGAGTGGTTAAAAGCAAGGTCTTTAAAAACCAGACCGGACCGAATCCCAATTCTGTGAAGTAGGTAATCATAGTACTTTCCTCACAGAGCAGTCGTGAGAAGAATTTGTCCAACTGCACCGAGCCATATGGCAAGGACAGAGGATCTGTGCAGAGCGCCTGGTGAGCGGGCCAGCTAAGTTAAATCCAGGAACACTTCCCGAAAGAGGGGACTCTTGGCAGGAGTTTTAAAGGAAAACTAAAGCACGAATGAGAGGAGCAGACAGTAACCTTTTCTTAAAAATTGAATCTATTGAGGTAGCATTGGTTAATAACATGTAAATTTCAGGTGTACAACAGTACAATTCCATCTCGATGACCAAGGAGAGGAACTAAGATGGGAAACCGGGAGCCATGGTGGACTTCAGGGAGGAGCCATTCCTCAGGTAGAGTAACATGGAGTCATCGACAACCGGGCAAATCTGCCACTGAACCAGGCCAGTTTGGGTAGAGTTCCTTTGTGAAATAAGACTATCGGAAGAACTCATATTGTTTAAGGAATTTGATAATGTAAAAGAGAAATCCTGTAGGAAGATCTTTAGATCCTTTTTTACTTGCTCTTCCTTTAAAAATAGAGTTCACTCTGCTAGAGAATAAATTATTGATGCCACTTCTAAGAAGAAAGAAAGTTGAATTAACCATGAAAATTAAAACACCTGTTTCAACATCTGACCTCTCCTCCCCTATTTGTAAAATCCCTGAAGACCCCCCAATCAACTTTGGGTCTTTTGTATTAGTAAGAAATGTCTTTAAGCCCACAGAGGACTAGGTGATGGGCTGAAGTGGAAACATTACTATGCACGGCAGTAAGCTGATTTGCATCAGTTGAAATTGTGACCAATTGCAGCCCGAGTAGAGGTAACTTGTTCATCTGCTGTTGCATTCTGTGTGTGTGTGTGTGAGAGAGAGAGAGAGAGGCCATAAGTCCACAGGAAATCCACAGGGCAGGAAAACTCTCACCCCATGGTTTAAACATTATGTAACTTCCCCTGGAGGAATCATATGCCTGTTTCTAAATTCCTTATGCTTGCCCTCTGGGCTGCAGGTCAGACAGATACCAATGGGTAAAAGGTACCTGACCATCCTTGCGAAAGACTTCTCTGTCCTTTGGCCAGGGTAGAAAGACATCTAGAGAGAAAGAGGGACCTCATTTCATTCCAACTTGTCCCTCTTAGATATTTCTCACACATATAAAATAGTAGTAGTGATGCTAGTTACACAAACAAAGTGTGTCTTTTTGTCCACAAGCTCCATCCACACAGCCCATGGGGAGCTGCAGTAACACCTGAACCTCTGCGAACTTTGAGAGCACGCAGCATTCTTTAAACTTTTTTGTTTTATCGTCGTATCGAGGCCATCAATCTGCTGATGGGGGTTGTTGAGTTAGTAAAATTTTGGAATGCCACACGCCCAGAAAACTTCTAGGAAGAACATGATCATAAAAATAAAATCGCACTTCAGAAAAAAGCAACAACAACAGAGACAAAAGCATAAATTAAAGCAATAAAACCCATCTATTGGGAACGACTGGGGCAAGGTGGAGGGCCTTTTCTACATGCCAAACTGAAATGTTCTATTACATTTTAAGAAATCATGTTTACAGCAGATATAAATTAAATTAACTGTGAGGCTATAAAACACAGCAGCTGTTCTCCATCTCCACTGTCATAGCACAAGAGAAAAATGCTGTTGGAGGTAAGGAAAACGCTCTTCCTGGTGGTGAGACTCATAACATCACTGAGGGGATAATGAGGAGACACAGGAGTGCTGTGAAGCTATATCTAAGACACATTTAAAGGGCACAGATGACACAGGT
This sequence comes from Glossophaga mutica, assembly GCA_039655065.1. Lineage (NCBI taxonomy): Eukaryota > Metazoa > Chordata > Mammalia > Chiroptera > Phyllostomidae > Glossophaga > Glossophaga mutica. The sequence continues at coordinate 147,391,006 of CM077308.1, forward strand.
TTTACATGTGCCTTGAAGTCATTTGCCTTTGACCAAGATTTCATAACAGCCCTCTGTATCTCTGTACATTTAGCCATTCCACTCTAAATAAATGGAACTCCTAACAGAGTAGCTACAAGAATATAAATGCCCATCTAAGACAATGGTGAAAATGAATCAGCAACTGTTAATCCAAAGTGAAAATGATCGTCTAGTCCTGTGCTGCAGTAGCTTGGTGCTTTAAGGCTGAGGAACTGAGTGATTGAAGAGACCTCTGACCCCATAGGCTGCAAGCCCATGACCAGCAGACACATGTAACCAGACACACAATGCCTGGGTCACTTCTGTCTCAACTTGCTGGTATTGTCTTTCCTAAAATGCTGCTTTTGTGCAAGTAACCCAGAGTGTGTGCCTTGCCCACCAGCTCGGCCCCATCACCTAACACCCACACACACTTGGGCTCTGGAAACAGCACATAGAAGTACAGATAACAAGAACGAAAATGATGTGATATTTGAGAAATGTAGCAGGAATCCAAAGATGTCCTGTGAACCATGTTGTATTCTGCTTGTCTAAAGAGGTTTGGTTCATATGAATGAACAAATCACTTTTGGTTTTTGGTCAACTCCAATGTACTGTGTAAGACAATATTTCAGAGGTAATAACTCCTTAAAGTTATGAAAGCATCTTAAACTTACAAAGGTGTCTGGAGGGATTTTAGTTTTGCTTTCTTTTTGGTTTGATTGGTTGTTTTATTTATTTTATTTTATTGCTAACTGCTTTTAATACAATGGTTTTGAGACTGAGAGTGTGTGTGTATGTACAATACATGCATACCTTGGAGATATTACAGGTTTGGTTTTAGACCATGGTAATAAAGCAACTATTGCAATAAAGCAAGTCATAATCTTTTTGGTGGTGGAGGATCTTGCCTTCAGTTTGCAAAAATGCAAAACCTGTGAAGTGCAATAAAGCAAAATGCAATAAAATGAAGTATGCCTGTATACACAAAGGATTTAACAATGACCAAGTGGGATTTATCACAGGAATGTGAGGGTGATTCAACACATAAAAATAAATCTGTGTTATATGCTAGATAAATAGAAGAAAGGACAAAGAACACATGATTATTTCAATAAGTGCAGAAAAAATATTTCACAATAGCCAATACCTTTTCACAAAAGATTTTATTTAATGATTTATTTTAGAGCAAGGGGGAGGGAGGGAGAGAAACATCGATGTGATGGAGAAACATCTATCAGTTGCCTCTCTTCCGCACCTCATTCAGGGGACAAAACCTGCAAGCCAGGCATGTGGCCTGACTGGGAATTGAACCATCGACCTTTTACTTTGTGGGATGACACCCAAGCAGCTGAGCCACACTGGTCAGAGCTTCAATACCTTTTCATGATAGAAACACTTGACAAATTAGGAACAGAATGGAATTCCTCAGCCTGATAAAGAGAATCTACAAAAAAACAAAACAAAACAAAACAAAACAAAAACCCCACAGCTAACTAACATCATAGTAATGGTAAAAGACAGAAAGCTTCCCCCCATGATCAAAAAAAAGAAAAGGATATCCACTTTTGCCACTTTTAGTCAGACTTGTAGTGGAAGTTCTAGTAAAGGCAATTAGGAAAGAAAAACAAATAAAAGTGTTCCAAATTGGAAAGGAAGAATTAAAACTATATTCACAGATGGTATCATCTTGTAAATGGACGATCCTAAAGAACACACACACACACACACACACACACACACAATTAGAAATAACAGATGAATTCAGCATAGCTTCAGGATACAACACCAAATATACAAAAATCAATTGTATTTCTCTACACTAGCAATGAGCAATCTGTAAATATAAAAGTAAAAAAAGAAATCCATTTAAAATAGCATAAAAGAATAAATTATTTGGGAATATATTTAATAAAGGCAATACAACACTCATACACAAAAATCTCCAAAACATTGCTGAAAGAAATTAAAGAACACTTAAATAAGCAGGTTGGAAACACAAGCAAGATCTTTTGTGTTATAGGTTTGAGGCAGAACTCCTTTTCCAGGAAAACTTCATTCTCACTCTTAAAGCCTTCAGTGAGTATTTGAACAAATGACTGGACATCATAGCTGAGCCAAATTGACATAAAATTTAACCATCATGAAAAAGGTACCAAGACAATTCAATAGAGAAAGAACAGCCTTTTAAACAAATGGCACTGGGACAAGTGAACATCCACATGCAAAAGTGTGAAGTTGGGCCCCTTCCTCATACCATACACAAAATTGAGCTCAAAATAAATTTTAGCTTTAAATATAAGAGCTAAAACTATAACATTCTTAGAAGAAAACATAGGAGTAGATTATGACCTTAGATTAGAGAACGGGTTGTTATTACATATGACACCAAAAGCACCAGTCCGAAAGAAACAAATGAACAGATTGGACTTTATTAAGATAAAAACTTTGTGCTCAAAAGACACCATCAAGAAAATAAAGATAACCTATAGAATGGAGAAAATACTAGCAAATGTAAATGTCACATGTATCTGACAAAGGACTTGTATCCAGAATATATAAAGAAATCTTATGATGTAAAAACAAATAAAAATTTTTTAAATAGGGTAAAGATTGGAATAGATATTTCTGGAAAGAAGATAGAACACAAATGGTCCAGAGCAGTGCCTCTCGGTCTAGGTGTCTTGATTTATAACCACTTGCCCATTTACAATTTCCAAGACTTTTAAAAATTATATTTTATTAATTATTCTATTACAGTGGTCCTGGTTTTTCCCTCTTTGCATCCCTCTACCCAGCACCCCCCATGCCCTCAGGCAATCCACCCACCATTGTTCCTGTTCATGGGTCATGTGTATAAGTTCTTTGGCTACTCAATTTCCTATACTGTATGTTACATCCCCATGGCTATTCTGTAATCACCTATTTGTACTTCTTAATCCTCTCACCTCTTCACCCATTCCCCTGGAACCCCCTCCCATCTTGCAATCATCAAAATGTGCTCTGTATCCACGATTCTGTCTCTGTGCTTCTTGCTTCCTTAGTTTGTCTTTTAGATTCAATTGTTGATAGATTTGTATTTTCTGCCATTTTAGTGTTCACAGTTTTGATCTTCTTCTTTTTCTTAAATAAGTCCATATAACATTTCATATAATAAGGGCTCGGTGATGATGAACTCCTTTGGTTCTTTCTTATCTGGGAAGCTCTATATCTGCCTTTTGATTCTAAGTGATAGCTTTGCTGGGTCGTGCAATCTTGGATGCAAGTTTCTGCTTTTTATGACTTTGAATATGTCTTGCCAACCTCTCCTAGCCTGCAAAGTTTCTTTTGAGAAATCAGCTGACAGTCTTATGAGAACTCCCCTGTAGGTAACTTCTTTTCTCTTGCTATTTTTAAGATTCTCTCTTTATCTTTAACTTTGGCATTTTAATTATGATGTGTTTTGGAGTGAGCCTCTTTGCATCCGTCTTGTTTGGGACTCTCTGTTCTTCCTGGATTTGCATGTCTATTTCCTTCACCAAATTAAGGAAGTTTTCTTTCATTATTCTTTCAAATAGATTTCTAATTTCTTGCTCTTTCTCTTCTCCTTCTGGCACTCCTATGATAAGAATGTTGGACCTCTTGAAGTTGTCCCAGAGGCTACTTATATACTATCTTCATTTTGGAGCGGGGGGGGGGGGGGGATTTTTTTCTTCTTCTTGCTGTTCTGAATATTTTTTTTGTTTTTGGTTTTGGTTTTTTTTGCTTCCTTATGTTCCGTATCATCGATTTGAATCTTGGCTTCATCGACTCTGCTGTTGTTTCTCTGTAAATTGTTCTTATTTCAAGTAGTGTACTCTTCATTTCTGACTGGATCTTTTTTATGCTATTGAGGTCCTCACTAAGTTCCTTAAGCATCATTTTAACCAGTGTTTTGAACTCTGCATCTGATAGATTGCTTATCTCCTCTTGTTTAGCTCTTTTTCTGGAGTTTTGATCTGTTCTTTTATTTGGGCAATGTTTCTTTGTCTCCTCATTTTGGCAGCCTCCCTGTATTTGTTTCTATGTATTAGGTAGAGCTGCTTTGACTCCATGTCCTGGTAGTGTTGCCTAATGTAGTAGGTGTCCTGTAGGGTCCAGTGGCACAGCCTCCTCTATCACCTAAGCTGAGTACTAGAGTTGCATCCTTCATGTGAGCTCAGTACAGCCTCCTCTTGTCATTGAGCTTTGGTTGCTGTTGGCAGATCAATGGGAAGGATTTACCTAGGCCAGTGAGCTGCAAGAATTGGCCGTTACCACTTACCACCAACCTCTACCCTCCACGGAGGATTAGCTGTACAGGGGCAGGGTGGTGATGTTCCAACGTGATCTGTAGCCATCCACTGGGTTTGCTGGCCCTGGGATTTCCTGGGTGAAGCAGGCCAAGGTCAGCCTCCATCTGTTTTTTGCCTGGGGCTACCCTTCCTGAGCTATAAAGCAATCTGAGATGGCTGCTACTTGTGCTGGGCTTGGAGATTTCTGGATGAAGCCAAGCTGTGAATCTAGGCTAGCTGCTGCAAATGCTGGGCCTAGGGTTCACTGAGGCCAGCTATTGCTTGTGTAATAGGATTTAGGAAGTTGTGCAGCATGAAACAAGAACAGCCATTCATATGGAAAAGCAGTTTGGGTGGGCCCATAATTTAGCTGGGGCAGAGTCCCTGGGGATCTCCAAGGCAAGTCAAATAGAGTTAGCCAGGTTGATGGAGTCTCAGATTTGGCACCAGCTTGTTGGCTCTGTGCGGGGAGGGTTTAGGAAAGAGACACTGCCTCTGCTCATCTTGATACCAGATACTTCAGTTTCTCCCTTTATACCACTGATGCCTTTCAATCTGCTACCCTGGTGCTGGAGCTCAGAGGGAGTAAGTCTGAGTAGGTGAGTCTGTGTGTGGGTTTTTTAAGAGGAACTGCTTGGGGTCCTAGAAGTTTCTTCCACTGACTCAATCCCTGCTGGTTTTTGCAGCCAAAAGTTGTGGGAACTTATTTTCCTGGCACTGGAACCCTGAGCCAGGGAGTATGGTGTGGGACTGGGACTCCTCCCTCCCAAAATATTCCTTGTGAATTTTTATCCACCTCCTATGGGTGTGGAACCAGCCCATTCCACATCTACACTCCCTTGTACCAGTCTGGATGGATGTGGATTCTTTAATTCCACAGTAGTCAGACTTTCATTCAACTCAGTTTCTGACGGTTCTGAGTGATGGTTATTCTATATTTTAGTTGTAATTTTGATGTGGTTGTGTGAAGAGGCAAGCCATGTCTGCCTATGCCACCACCTTGACTGGAAGTCTAATTATAATTCCCCCCAATTTTCTTTTTATCTCTAAAGATCCAGAGAAGCAAGGTGAGGGTTCTATGTTGGCCTGATGAGCTAATCACTCATCTGTCTGTTAATCATTCATCCATTTTCTCAACAGTTACTTCTTGAGCACCTACTATGTGCCAATCACTCTACTGCTTGCCAAGGTCCTCAGAGGATCCATGTGCACAGGTACAGAAAACTAAAACACAGTCCCCATCCTCAAGGAACTCACAGAGTTACATGTAAGAAAAATAAGCAACTACAGAAGATGTGATAATTTTGCCACTTCCTGAGAACAATATCATAGCTGTGTTCTGTCCCTACTGGATTTCTGATCTCTGCGAACTGTAACATTTCTGAAGTTTATTTCCTTGGGCTGCCTGCTGTATCTTTTTGTTTCTTTTCCATCTCAAAACTAGATTCTTCCTGAGTACTGGATTCTCAAATGGATTGCAGATGTCTGTTTAGATGTCACTGATTTCATTTTAGAAACATTTGCAGTCATTTTGTTTTTATATGAATGAAACAATTCCACCTGCTTCTTTCATAAGAGGGGTGTGAAGGTTTTCAAAGGACCCTACTAATGCTGGACAGAAATTGCCCATTGTTGACCATGGATCTGCAACTCTTTTTGCAAGGCTGGCCTTGGAGTCCCTAAAGACAGTCACTTGACCTTGTGTTTGAAAACAGAAAGAGTTTGTCCACTCAGCACTAACAGAGCCAAACACTAAACACTGAGAATTGCAGTGGAGAAATACTGGCTATTTTAATATGAATGTTGTCACTCAGGAGAATGGAAAGCTAATGTTTAAAAGCCCAAAATCCCCAACTCAGGGTTCGAGGCAGGTTTTTAAGGGTAGATGGGGAATATATTTTAACCGGAAGACCTTGGAGCTTGTACATTTATGGTAAGGGGAGTCAACACAGGATCCTCCTGGCCAATGGGCCCTTTGCTTCTAAAAGCATTCCAGTGTTCAAAATCTGATTATGTCCTGGTCCTTTGGTTCCATGGAGGGTGCTGGGGGGTGGAGTGCGGGGATAACTTGGTTCCAGGTCAAAGTTCTCTCCTCTGCAAATGCTCCTGCTGCATGACTTGTGTTTTTGGCCTACTGTCCCTGAAAAGCAACTTGGTATCTCATTAAACAAGCTAGGACCACTTAGAACTGGTCTTGTGGTTACTCTGGCAATTCACTTAGTTAGAGTTCATCTTGTGCTGATAGAGAACAAATTACCTGGATATTGCTGGAGCGCTGCATCACTGAATAATTTTAGACTTGTGTCATTTAAATCAATTAAATCAGTCTGGAACTGACCTCCTGTTTGTGCTTCCACAGTGAGTCTACTCTGTATCATACCCTGTGCTGGTGCTGGAGAAGCCAACATAAAAGTGAAACACAGTCTCCTTCTCATTGGAAAAAAGGGAAATAAGGAAAAGGAGAAGAGGATGTTCTCTGGACTTTGTATTAATTAACTCAATTAATCCTCACAGCAACTCTATCACGTAGGTAAATTTCCATCCCCACTTTACAAGTGGAATGCCAGGATTAAGTTATTTGCTCCAGGTCATGCCATTGGTAAGTAAGTACTTCATGGCTCTAGAGTTCCGGTACCAATTATATCACTGTACTGTGTTTCCTCTATTAAAACACAACGTTCTGTATTACAAAGTCTCACAAAGCATATAAAATGAACTCTGGGAACCACGGGAGATGCTGAGAGATGAAGGGTGAGAAACACTTCAGAGAGGGGAAGGTATTTGAACATATTCTTTATCTAGTTCCCTTCTCCCATTCTCTATTTTTCCACACAGACTCATACAAGACCTCCTCTGCTTCATAAATAGATAGTAAGGCACCAAATAACCCTTAATACAAAGTGCTGGCTATCCATATGGGCAAGGACAACCCTGAGAACTTGGGGCTGATCTCTGTGTCCTACCCCTTGGGTACACTGTGTATGGGCACTCCTGGGATGTCCAGGGAGAATGGCACAGGCTCTGCCTCTCACTGTGTCTCCATAGTGATAATAAAGGAAACTCATAATCAGTGGGTAAGAGATCTAGAGACACAGATTTCAGTTTAACAAATGGTATTATTATATTCAGTGCCTGCCGAACTCTAGGCTAGCTGTGGAGAAGAAGTGGATTCCAGAGGGGCAGGGCATGGGCAGCTTCTGTGTAGCTCATCATGGAGCCATTTCTCTCCCCTGCAAGATCCTCAAGTGTACAGGAAACTTTCTGGCCAGCCTCATACTCAGCATCCCTTATAGTAAGGTGGACTAACCTATTTGTCTAGTTCAAGATCTAGTTGATGTTCGTTGTGCCAGCATAACCATCAATATCTCTGTTTTCATTCTCGAAGTGTCCTAGTTTAGGTGACAAATTATCCAATCACATGAGTTTTGGTGTGGGGTCGTACGATGTCCTGAAATGGCTGAATTAAAATCCTGCTTTTGCAACGTAGCTTTATGACCTGGGCAAGTTACCAAATTCTGCCTTCTCAGGATTCCTCATCTGTAAACTGGAATACTAATAACAGTACCTACCTGCAGGATTCCTGTAATGGAAAATTCTTAGAATGGTACCTAGCAAAGTAAGGACTGATATGTTTACTATCAGTATTGATTTGTACTGATTGTTGTATTGATTTGTTCATTGGTTATAGATTAATAAGTGCTTTCTTACACCTTTAATCCTCATAAAGGTTCTGTGAGGTAGCAGGGAAATATATTTGTTTTTCTCATTTTACAGCACAAGAAACAGAATTAGAGAAAGTAAATGATGTGCTTGCCATTAAACAGCTAATAAATGGCAGAACCGGATTCAATATCAGGAATTCCAAGGTATATATAGTCCATGTTCAACTTTCAAGTTTGTATAACAAAGAATTCTTCCATTTCTGGGGGAAGCTGTAGTCTGAATCAGCACTTCTTAGTGGGTGTGTAGGGAGCCTTGGGTTGGTATTGGTGTTTCAGAGTGTCTGCATCATTAAAGATAGAGCTGGAGATCTGTTTCCATTTTTAAAAAATCAGTAAGATAACTTTTATAATAGTTTCCCTTTTATTGGCATGGGTCCGCATGTCCACACAGGTGTTGAGAGGCCCTAGTGGGTGGCTGGGGGACTGCGGGCACCAGGGAAGGGTATGTATGACTTAGCGCAGTGTACCACCCACACTTCCAGGGTAGTTTTAATCATCATTCATGGTTTACAGTTGTATTTATTCTTCATTTCACATCATGTAAATATATCCTAATATGTTGTTTACTAAAAGCAGAACGCATAAGGAGCACTCGTGTTAAAGACAAGTGGATGAAGAGCATTAAAGTAATATTCATTCTGCAAATTTCCCTCATGATGCTATTGACTGAATTTATTCATTGCATTCATCTCTGTAAAATTCTCATTAAGAAGTTTGCAGTACTTCAAAAATCAGTGTTGACGAGAGAAACTATAGACACCATATCTAATTTGGCTTACCTGAGGGAATAATATTAATAATGTTGTGGGCTCAATTATTTCCCCCCCAAAATTCTTGGGTTGAAGTTCTAATCCTCAGTACCCCAAAAGGTGAGTATATTTGGAGAGAGAGCCTTTACAAAGGTAAATTAAAGTAAAATGAGGTTACTAGGGTAGGTTTAATCCAATATGACCAGTGTCCTTATAAGAAAAGGGTATCTGCCCTGGCTGGTGTAGCTCAGTGGATTGAGCGCGGGCCTGCGAACCAGAAGATCGCGGTTCGATTCCCAGTCAGGGCACATGCCTGGGTTGCAGGCCAGTTCCCAGCAGGGGACACACGAGAGGCAACCATACATTGATATTTCTCTCCCTCTCCCTCTCTCCTACCCCTCTAAAGACAAATAAAAAAAAATCTTAAAAAAAAAAAAGTTAAGCATTCTTTAAAAAAAAAAAAGAAAGAAAGAAAAGAAAAGGGTATCTGGACACAGGTAGGTACAGGGGGAAGACCATGTGAAGACACAGGGAGAAGACAGCCATCTATAAGCCAAGAGGGGAGATCTCAGAGGAAACCAACCCTGCCAACATTTTGACCTCAGACTTCCAGCCTCCAGAACTTCTAGCCTACAAGTTTCTGTTTTTCAAGCCGTCCAGGGTGTGGTATTTTGACGTGGCAGCCATAGCAAACTAATGCAAATAGCTAAAATTATGCAATATTTACTCTTCTGGGCACGCTGACACATGTTTACAATGTATTTTTCTCATTGAAACCTCACAACTCTCTGGGGGATGTTACTACTCTCTCCTGATTGTACAATTGAGAAAACTAAGGCACAGTAAGATGTACAATTTGCTCAATATCACACAGCAAGTAACTGATGGCTGGATTTGAACCCAGGTTCTCTAACTTCGCAGACCAGGCTCCTCACCAGGAGTAAGTCTATTTCCAAGAACCGTGTGTCATTTGCAAAGGATTTACGAATTCCAGCCTGAAAATGTCTCTCTGGTCTTTCCATTTAGAGACAAAATACAAAAATTATTCAGGAAAATTAGTTTTTGTAAGAATAAAATGAAAACAAAATGTTCCAAACAGGTCATAAATGTTTTTTGATGACATAAAAAATTAAATTTTAATTTACATGTTTATATGTCTTTGTGGCCCAAATCATGTTTTCTTATATAATCAAGCTTCAAATGAAAAATGAGAAAGTAAAATTAAATAAGAGTAAATATATATGATTATTAAACTGGCTTAAAATAAACATTGCCATAGAAATGTTATTATATTTCTACTCAATAAAAATTGTATGCATTGGCCCTGACTGGTATAGATCAGTGGATTGAGCATGGGCCTGCAAAGCAAAGGGTCCCAGGTTCAATACCCAATCAGGGCACATGCCTGGGTTGCAGGCCAGGTACCCAGTTGGGGGCATGCAAGAGGCAACCACACATTGATGTTTCTCTCCCTCTCTTTCTCCTTCCCTTCCTCTCTCTAAAAAACAAAATAAATAAAATCTTTCTTAAAAATTGTATGCATTGCATCTTTATCATATGCAGATTAAATTCATTCATTCGTTCACTTATTCCACAACTTTAACTCTCCCCTAGGTAGAAGACTAGACCATGGTGATAAAAGATAATAAGAAAGACATAGGTTTTATCCTCATAGAGTTTACAGTGTTAAAATCAGTACAGGTAAACAAACTCATTCAATTATTATAAATCATGAATATGCTAAACAAGGATAGAGAGCAACAGCAGGGAAATTTCCCCTAGATGTGGTGGGCAGGAAAATCTTTCTGACACTTCAGCTAAGACTGGAAGGAAGAAATGAAGCTGAATTGGAGGCAAGAGCATTTTGGGTGGGGAATGAGTGGTTTTGAGCAACTGAAGGAAGAAGGAAAACAGTGAGCGATGACGTTGGAGAGGTGGTGGTGTCCGGGTTGGGTGGGGCCTCAGGGACTGTTGTGAGCACTTCTGATTCCATGCTCAACGCAGTGGAATGCCATGAAGGGTTTCAAGTAAGGTTGTGGGGGGAGGAGCATAACGAGTGGTGTGATCTGCTTTAAGAAAACACTTCTGCTGTTGATTGGAGATGGATTGCAGGAAGCAAAGACTTGTGGAAAGTCCCAGTAAGAGACTCTTATATTTCAGGTGGTAATGAGTTCGCTACAGAAGTGGCAGCATAGGTGAAAGCAGATGAATTTGAGATACATTGTGCTGGTAGAAATGACAGGCTTGATAATAAATTGAATATGGAAGGGTAGAGGGGAGGTAAGGGACAAGAAAGAATCAAGGATGACCCCCAAAGCTTTTGGGAGATGGGTGGTTCCGTTTCCTGAGATGGGGAAGTATGTATGCATGTGGGGGGAGGGATTTCGAGGAGGATGCAGTCCAGGACTGGAGTCGATAACCCATAATGTTATCACTTCTCAGGCTCCTCCCCTCTCCCTTCTCATCTTAGTGCAAGGCTTTCATTCTCATGGTGCCAAGATGGCTGCTGTACCTCCAGCCCCATATCTACATTTAAAACAGGAAGATGAAAAAGAAAACATAGAAGAAAGAAGTCGTGACCCTTATCTGAGAAAAGAAAACTTCCCTAGAAATCCCCACAGACTTCTCCTTATACCTCCTTGGCCAAAATTTCTTCCCAAGGCTAGTTCTTATTGCAAAGGATACTGGGAAATGTAGCTTTAACATTGATGCAATTAGGCCCCCAACAAAATCAGGGTTCTTCGATTAGGGTGACAGCAAGAATGGATATTGCACAGACAACCAATAATGGCTGACAGACCATTGTCTGCTAGAGTTAGCCTGTGAATCTGAGTAGGCTGAAGGACAATATATCTTTCAACCTACTTGGATCTCAATTCCTCACGAGCGAGCAAAATGCATAATGAGTGCTGGCAAGTCTGGGGCTGTTCTATTTCTGGTTATAAAGAATCATTTGTGAAAAGGCAAGACCAATCTTCTGTCATTGCCCTCCCAGCCATCTCCCAATGGCATCCCTCAGTGCCAGAACTTTTCTCTTTTCATAGTGATTGTGTCACATGGAAGCATTGCCTTCAGGCTTGGTGTCCTGCCACCGATAGGCTTACACCAAATGTCTTGAGAGAATGCCTTAGCCAAATTGAATGTTGGCTCTTTTATTGTACATAATACCTCATGATTCTTGGAAGGTGAGTATTACCAGATTTAGCTATAGAACAGTCTCCTCATCATAGTCTCCAGGGCAGTCTAGAGGACCCAGCCAGCCCTCCCCAGTGTGTGTCTCTGGGATGCTGAAGCCTTTATTCTCTGTGCATTATAGGGCCCCTCGTACCTGAACCGAGACAAGAATTGCCTGGCAGAAAGCAGAGAGCTGTCTAGGAGTTGTAGCCCATTACTCTTGCACAAAGATAGACTGTACTCTGCTGGAATCAAATCTGGAAACATTTAATATATTTGCAACACCAGTGCCAGCTACTTTACTTAAAAGTATGGTCTTTTAAAAAAAAAAAGAAGAAGAAGAAAGAAAGAGAGAAACGTCAAACTAAGTATAAATCATCCTCCTCAATATGCTCATCATACCTCATAATGAAAACAGTTTTCAGTGAAGGGAGCCATGGTCTCCTGGGAAGACCTTTGGTGAACAAAAAGCAGAAAGAGAAAGAAGAGACCAACGAAAAGAAGGTAGACACTCTTACTGTGTTGAATCAGAAACCACTGTTTCTCTGGAAGAAGTTCAGCAAATGAGTGTCTTGTTAAATTACTCTAGTGAAAACAGGGTCAATTAAAACAGCTCAAACCATCCCCAAATGCTCAAGTTTTGGATTTGCTGAACATCTCAAGCTTTTTTCCAAATGCTTTGGGTTTGGCACATCCAGGCTCACTCATAGTTGGGAAGTTCTCCTGAAGGCCTGTCTAAATGCGCCTATTTTTATTCCATTTCCTCCATTTAGCTAATTCATTTGCACCAAATTCCACATTTGATATGTGTTAGATATCTTCAGCTTCTGCACACACCCACTCCTTCTTCCCTGTCCACCATTTTTGGGGATTGGGAAACTGTGAAAAGCACAGAAAGGGGACCATGTCAGGAGTGGTACTGCACAAGGATTTGGGAATCTTGGCATTGAGAAGATGAGATAGCTGACCTGACAGTTCTAAAAGGATGGTGTATGGAGAGAGATTAAACCTATTCTCTGGGGCCTTGGATGGATAGAACCAGCACTAGAGACATATGTGGGCTCAGTACAAGAAAGACTTTGTCATTTCAGAGCAGCCAGGTAGAGAAAGAGTTGCCTTGTCTTCATCAGAATAGATGGGTCTTCATTAGACATTGGTAATGCATCTCCACCAATTTTTGGAGACTGAAAAATGGATTAATTAAGTTATTTAAATGTAGAATGAACAGCTGGATTTAAAGACCTTAACATGCCTTTCTTTAAGTGTCGGGCACTGTATACACAATACTTAGCACAGTGCCTGGTACATAAAATGTGTACAATATTTATTTGTGGAATCAATGAATGGGTAATTGAATGAAAATTGACATAGCTATGACATGTCAAGCATTGAGACACCCTAGAGAAATTGGGGGAGGTAGTAAGGACATTCTAGTATTAAACATGGCCATCCCTGTCTCGGAGCAAAGCCACTGTTTCCTGCCTCTGAGAGGTGATGCCTGAAGACTAAAGAAGACAGCCTTCCCCACCGTACTTCCATCTCTGGCCGTTCTCCAAGCCTGGGGTTGCACTTGCTCCTGTGCTGCCCCACAAGCTGAGACTGTGTGTGGGGAATGGCAACCTCTGAACCTGGTTAGGCTTAAATGACACTCATATTCTCTATGTTTTCCCTAGTGATTCGCCAGATAATTACAGTAAATCACGTCTAGTCACAGAGCCCACTTGAGAGGGTCCTGCGACATGAATGAACACTCAGGCCAACCCCGTTCATTTATTCACTCAGTAGCCATCTTTGAAGGCCTACCAGTCACCAGCTCTGTGCACCCTGGGAGAGGGAGGGGACAGCATGAGGGGGCACTGCTGGGGAGGCAGCCTGTGAGGGGAAGGAAAGGCTGAGTGTCCCCATAGGGAAGGTAGTTGAAACGTAATGGGCCTCATCATTCCAGGAGGTAACAACTACAAACTCAGCTATGGGAGCTCCAACCATACTGGTTTTATTGTAGAATCTGAGGCAAATGGAAAAACCAAAGAGCCAGAACGGAAAATTTGTGTTGATAAAGCATCCGTGTTTATCAGTATTATTTAGCATTAAAATCTCATTTAGTAGTCACAACAATTCAGTAGAGTAAGAATTTATATACCCATTGAACAGTGGAGGAAACTGAGGATTGGCAGAGGAAACGGAGTTGTACGAGATCACACTGCAAATACTAGCAGAGACAGGATGCAAACTATGTCTGTCTGCCTGGCCAGGGTCTATACTCACCATGGCCAAGAGGGCTCAGCACACTTTTATTTTCCAAGGTTATTTATCATTACTGTTTGCCTGGCAAACAGCCTCACCCAGCCTTTGGCCTGAAGCATTTTTTGCTCCCAGAGACTGTCACACACAGATAAGAAAAATAAAGGAATGGGGCCGAGTCAGTCATTCCCCAGTACATCCCAACAGGAGAAGGAGAGGAAACATCTTCAGGGGGTGTTGTGGACTTCAGTTTGTGAACAATGACTTACTTTTAAAGGTCTGAGCCCATATCTACCCACTTCAGAAGGCAGGTTCCCACCGCTTTGTTTGAATTTCTGAGGCTTGACTAACTCTATGTGTCAGTGAAGCAAGTCCATCATTACAGCAAATGTGACTTCACAGATTAAAGAGTAATTCTTCATGGCCAAATGATGAGCTCTTGCCCAGACCAATCACATCACAGCCACGTGATCCTGGGCCTTGTGCTTCACCTTTGAAGGTCAGGGTCAGTTTCCTTGGGTGCCAGATGAGGATGGGAGCTACTTCAAAGTACTAGCACAGGACCAAATGAGGAGAAATACATGAGGACATTTTGCCACCTGCAAAAAGCTAACCACATGAGTACAGTTAGTCATTGTTATTTTAGTTCTTTTCTATGGGAATTAAAACACCTTTGGTTTGAAATGAGGGGGAAAAAGTCTTACGTTGGATAGATTTAATAACCTTGCATGAGTTAGTGTTAAAAAACAGGCCATTTTTTTTTTTATATAATGTGAAAATGGAAATTTCAAACTGAGTCTCATGATTTCTAATCAAGCTTGAAGGCAGCTTCCTAAAATAAGAACTGGCTCCTTCTTCAACTGGCCCCAACTAGATTATGCATTTCAAAGCAATCAGACCTTGGTTTCGGAAAGTAGAAAAAAAAATGCACACACACAGGGTGGGACAAAAGTGGGTTTACAGTTGTTCCTATGGAAAATAACAATTAACAAGTAATAACACAAGAATACACTCTGTGTTTCACATGCTCAGAACTGCAAACCTCCTTCTGCCCCACCCTGGATCTATAGCAGCTTCCAGTTTTTCTTGGATTATTAGCTGGTGCTCTGCAGGATTTCAATATTTTTCTTACAAATATAGTTTCGGAATTACACAAAGCTTAATGCTATCAGAGCTGTCACCGCCCAGAAGGTAGGGAGGGGAGAGGGAAAGTTGGGGTCAATCCCCCATTCTTCCTTTCTTTCCAATACGTAATGAAGTATATGAGTGAGGGTATCAGTAAGACGCATTGGAAATCCTGAGCCCGGCCAGAAATGCTGAAGATCAGGCAGGGTGGGGGTGTCTCCATCTCGTGAGCACATCTGGAGAGGGGACAGGGCGGCTGTGAGCACCTCGGGCAGGCTTTGGGGCTCTGCAAAGGGCCGTAGAGAAACGACATTTTCTATTTTTTAAAACATAGCTTCAAATTTTATTTTTCAATTACAGTTTACATCCAATATTATTTTGCATTAGGTTCAGGCCTATGGCATAGTGGTTAGACGATCGTATACTTTGCAAAGTGTACCCCTCGATATTTCCAGGGCCCACCTGGCACCATACATGGTTACCAGTATATAATTGACTATATATCCTGGTGCTTCATACAAATGGAAGCTGAGAAATTAATCGTGTCAGCTCCTATTGGACAACAGTTACCTAAAAGTGGCTTGAAAGGAGCAAACTTGAGATATTCCACCTATTGATTAAAAAAAGAAGTAAATATGGTAAATGGCATCTGCCTAATATGTTCATACTCAATAATTTGTTTGTTTAAAAAATATACCAGCTGGTCTGTAAAATTTAAATCAGTAATAAAAATAAATTTGAATCATTAGACTCAGAACATGTCCATTTGTTTTTCAGTCATTAAAATGTATATTTAACTCATACTTGTTTAACATAAAGGGTACATTTGCAAGTGTTTCTCAGAGAGCATCTTTTACTTCAAGACCCCCCCAAAGCATTTTTACCACTATATTTTGTTTTCATAATTATAAATTCATATAGTGACATACTTTAGAATTATTTAAAGATGCTCATCACTTCCAGCTTAGTGAGCTACTGTTGGCAGAACAAGTCGCTGTATTATGTGACATAATCTTCTGGGCTGTGACATAATGCGGACCCAAGGAGGGGCTCTGATTTGGGGGTCCACTTCCTGCTTCTGAGATCTGACCACAGAGATCTTCAGATGTGTTGGCAAGTGTGAGAAAGGGAAGGAGAAGGACTGAGACCGAGATGCAGAGGTCTCATTGCTGCCCCCCACCACCAGGTCCCAGACAGAGGGAGAAGTTCAGCAGGTTTGCAGCTCTCTGGAGAAGCGGGCAAGGCCAGGCCCTCAGAGCCTGGGCTGCTGGCCCACCTGACATGGTAGCCTTGTTCCTGGAACTCTAGAGGGAGGTTCTTTAGTTGCTCACCTTATGATATGAAGCCCCTTCCCTTTGGCACCCTCTCTCCATGGTCTTTTCACTTGTTGCCCCTCTGGAGTTCCCCAGTCCGATAGTGCTCCTCAAACCCCTGCTGGCTCAACTTGACCCTGATACCAGTCTGCCCTGCTAACCCTGAACAAAGAACCACTTGGGCTCCAGAAAACCCATTACAGTAACCACAGAGAAGGGGGAGGGTCAGGAAGAGTCGATTGGCTCAACAAAAGCTTCTTCTGAGTCCCTTGTGCTGCACGTGCCACGGCCACATTCGGATGGAGGGGAGTGAGGAGGAAGAGTGGGCAGGGCCCACTTTTCAGTGTTTATTGTCAGTGATGATGGTAAGGAGCACACACTGGGACCCCTTCTGCCTTTTACCTCCTGCAGAGAGCCCAAATGCCAGCCACCACCATCACCACCACCATCGTGGTTTATGTTTAGTGAGTGCTCACTCTGCGCTGGGCAATACTTTAAGCACTTGTAAACTTAAGCTCTCATAACAAGTCTGTGTGAGAGACACTGTCACTGCTGTGGTACAGATGAGAAGAGGAACACACTGAGCTCAGGTCGGTGGCCTAGCCAGGAGGTAGGACAGCCAGGACCCCGAGCCCCAGGTGGTCTGACTCCAGAGCTCATGGGTTCCACGGCTACATTTTATTGCCTCTCACAAGAGACAAATTGATTTGGACTATATTATTTTATATTTGAATCCTTTTAGTAAACCTTTTCCTATTTCATGTAATACCCAGTACGGTTGGGACTTTGTTTATTATTATTATTTTAGCAATTTTAGAAAATGATGTCAATCTGCCTTTGCAGCAGACTTCCCATATTTGGAGGGAAAGAATCCGAAAGGGCTCTTTGGTTACACAAATATAAAACACGTGCTCTTATTTTTCTTGGAGAAGAGTGAGGTTATCATAAACCCAGATATAGATGCTACAGTCCATCCTATTAAGTTCTGTTTGGCAATATAAATGGAATGGAATGTATTTTTAGGATGACTGTATCTTTACAGAATTAGTTAAATTTTTTGGTCCTTTAATAAGGACAGGACTTGCGTGGTTGGAATAGCCCACGCAGTGTTCTTAGAGACTGGATAACCCGGAATTTGGAGAGCAGAACTTACCCTCTGGGTAGCTGTGGGTGTTTCCCCTGAGGGAAATGGGTGTTGCCCCTGTCCGTTAGTTGTTGGTGCTAAAAGGGAGCAGGAGACCAGGATGAGACCAGGATGTGAGCACGAGACCAGGGAGAGGCCTGGAGGTGCTGGGTGAGGTTTGCGTTTCTGGAGACAAGACTGGGAGCTGGGGGTGGGAGTTCAGAGGTTGGGGATTGGCCTATGAGCTCTAAGTTCACCCCCTCATGAGACTAACCACGCTAGTCTCTGTTATTCTTGGACTATCCTGGGCTTTCAGTTAAACCCCAGGGCCTGGTCTTAACTGTGCTTTGGGCATTTGAAAAACAGGCCAGTGCTCACAATAGAAGCCAGATTTGGTGGTCAGTGCTGTGAAAAAACAGTCCGCTGTGCAGGGAAGGCTGCGGGCAGTGCATGGACGTGCCAGCTGCCTCCCGGAGCCCAGAACTTACAGGAGGACAGGCACCTGGGAGGAGAAAGGACAATCCTGCTGAGAGAGAAAGAGGCCTAGACTGCAGGTGTTTGCATGCTAAAGGACGTTTAGTCACAATTTAAAGACACCTGAGGATAAATGTAGGTTATGCGGAAATAATTTTTCTCTCTGACCAGCTCAATACACAGTAGACATGCTGCTTCATTTGGCTAATCAAGTATTTCTCAAATGTAAGAAACAGACCTTCATAAAGAAAGAAAAAAGTCTTACGGATTCTCAGTGTTGTTCCTGTTTGGATATTGCCTACCTGTATAAAAATATAAAACTAGTTAAAGAAAGTCTTTATCCTTACAGTTCCTAGTCAACCATAAAACCAAAACAAATTTCAAAGTCAGTATAAGCAAAAGTACAAAAGCAAACGTTTATTAAATTATTTATTAACGATAGCAAATTACTGTACCCGATGATGTTGTTTTGGTGAAACTAAGTAGCCAAAATAGTTTAGGAGTAGAAATGAATGAGCTTAGTTCCAGTTTTAGATTTTGACCTTGGCAAGCTAACGTAGAGAGTACTCATTTAAAAAGTATACTATTGGCCAGGGTGAGGGGAAGTAGTGGGGGGGAAATGCAGACAACCGTAACTGAACAACAGTAAAATAATGTTTAAAAAAGTATACTATTAAAAAATTGCTAAATTCCAGAGCTCTCTTTTCTAATACAAGATGAACAGCCCTCAAATTTAATGACAACAATAATGAATTGTGATGGCGAGCAGTCTTCAAGTGTCAATTTTTATTATCTACCACTCGATAGCCATATAAAGCTGCCTTATATATTCAAAACTGAGGCTACAGTTGTGGCATTTTTGAAACCCTGCATTTCATGGGAATCTAATACGACTTGTGTGAGTCAGAAACAGAACAGTTTCCACTATGCATTTCCTCTTTACTGACTGCGAGCTGGTATAAAAAAAGACACTTGCTCACGCCCTGCAGGAATACACCTCTCAGCTCAGTGCTGGGCAGGCATGCCTTCGTCTTCGTGGACATGTGTTAGCTCAACTCTCCCCCCCGCCCACCTCCTTTTTTTTCTCTTGCAAAACCTTCATTCAGACAGGGTGGCATGTCATTATCCTCTGTTTGATGTAAATATGAACAGAAAACATTGCAGTACAAGCACTGAATGAATGTAGTAGTAGTGGTATTTCATCATTACGTGGTTCTTAATGGGCTAAATGTTTGCGTCGGTCACAAAATTCATATGTTTAAGCTCTAACCCCTCTCACCCCCAATGTGATGGTATTTGGAACTGGGGCCTTTGGGAGGTAATTAGGTTTAAATGAGGTGTTGAGGCAAGGGCCTCCATGATGGGCTTAGCATCCTTGTAAGAAGAGAGGGAGAGGCCAGAGCCCTCTCTCTCTCCGTCACAGGAGGACACAGAGAGAAGTAGCTGTCTGCAAGCCCCTAGGAGAGTTCCCACCAGGAACTGAATGGGCCAACACCTTGATCTTGGACTTCCCGGCTTCCTGAACTGTGAGGCATAAATTCTTGTCGTTTTAAATCCCCCAGTCTATGGTATTTTTGTTATGGTCGAGTAAGCTGAGCTGAGTAAGACAGTGGTCATTTAGATGATTAAGTAGAGATTAATTTTGTTTAAAAATTGTTATCAAAATACTAACCCTGGAACAAATTCCTGGGCAGAACACAGAACCCCTCAGGAATATATCTCGGGACCCTAGTCTGAGAACCAGGTGGGTCCACAGGCTTCCAGGCTGCTCCAGCTCGGACACAGAAACAGGGCGGTCGGTGCTTGTAGCCACGGAACAGCGGGGCCTGCCACCACCTGTGCCGGGGCAATTCTAGCCCCTACCCTCAAATCCATTGAAAATAATTCTGGGTGTCCTCAGATCTCTCTCCTGAGCCCTAAGAACTACTTCCCAAAGCTGCCATGTGGGGTCTGCCATGTCCCCCCTTTTGCTGTGGCAACGCCTCTGGTCACCACTGAGGAAGATGCCCCTTGATGTCCCTTTTTCCCCATGAAGGTCACCACCCACTACTTCTGTTTGGCAAGTGCCCCATTGCTCTTGTCTGCCATCAGTGCGCCATCAGTGCCGAAGAGTTCAGGTGGCTGAGCCGAGGGCAGCAAGGTGGTGGGACGGAAAAGTGCCCTGACAGCTGCTGCCATCAGAGCTTCTTTACGTCTCACGGGAGTTCTAAGAAAACAGCCTTCCTAGTCGCGCCGGGGCTCAGGCCAGAGGCGAGGCCAGATTAAAGCTTTATTTAGAATTCCTGCTCCTTTCTAACATACCTTGTACTCTTCTTTTTTTTTCTTTTGTTCTGTTACAGCTGTCCCAATTTCCTCTGTAGTCTCCCCAGCCTGCCCCCACCACAGTCAGTCCCCACGCTGTTGTCCACGTCCATGGTCATTCATACTCATTCTTTAACTAGACCCTTCCCCTTCTTTCCTCCTGTCCCCCCGCCCCCACCTTTCGGTCCCAGTCAATTTCTTCCTTATTTCCATGCCTCTGGTTCTATTTTTCTCATTTGTTGTATTGTTCATCAGGTTCCTGTTACAGGTGAGATCATATGGTGTTTGTCTCTCACTGCCTGGCTTCTTTCACTTAGCATGATGCTCTCCAGTTCCATCCATGCTGTCGCAAAGAGGAGGAGATCCTTCTTCCTCTTTTTGAACCAAACTGGGACACCTCAGCTCTTTCACCATTAGGCTTTTTCTTCTCAGAGGCCCTTTCACTCTCACACGTAAACAGAGCCCTGGGATGTTGATGCCTCCAACTGCTCAGTGTGCCCACACCAGCCTCAGTCTACAGTCTACAGTATGAGACTCACGCTGGTGTATTAACTATACTTCATTACATTTTCTTATTTTCCATACACCGAATGCTCTGGTATCTAGCGCCTTACTGACCAGGAAGAGACTGCCCCTTCAGAATCAGCTAATTCCTAAAAAGAGTAAATGGTATGCCTGGGAGCAAACCCTTGATATGCAAACTAACCAACGCTGAGTCCACACTGCCCTCCATCACTGGCTCTTCCACTCCAGGAGGCAGTATTTCTCTACCTGAATCACCCCAGAGCCAGGACCAACCAGGGACCACCCCTATAGCCCAGAGTCCACCAGAAGGATTCAAACCATCCAGTCCTGCACCTGCTCGCTGCTTCCCTTGCCTTGCCCATTGCTGCCTGTAAAACGACAGTGAAGGCTTTTGCTGATGCTGTCCTCTCACTCCTGTTGACTCCTGAGCAGCCCTGGAGCTTCCCCGCATGTCCCTGCGGGTCCCTGCAGGGTGTGGTATGCCCCTTCCTTTTAGGAAGTGACAAGATATCTTCTCAAGGACAATCATCTGCTGATCTTTTGCCTCACCATGCCTGGAAAAAACCGTAGTCCCAGGTACTTTTTAAAACAATGGGTAACCTGCTACGGTTGAAGAGGAAGCTGGTGAGCTCGGAGAAGAGGCACCTGGTTTTAGTCAGTTGTCCTGAAATCCCTGAGGTCTAGCACACCATTTGGAACTGCTGTAAGCCTCAGTACTGGGACAGGATCAGTGAGATGGGTCCTAACATACTCTGACTGTTACAACTGTTGAACAAAACAAAGCAAAACAAAAACATGCTGGATCCATAAATCTAACGTGGAAATGACACCCCCCCCCGCCCCCGCCAATCAGGGTCCAGGGACAGGTCTGTAAGATGATGCATGGTTATCTCTGCAACCACCCACAGGACCAAAAACCACTTACCCCACTGAATAAAAAGAATAACACTGTCTGGAATCCATAGGAAATAAATAACTGGGTTTTGTATATAATTTAATGAATCATGTATTATATCAAGTTCCATCTTCCTAACAATGTCATCACTGATGGAGCTATAGTGGTTTCAAAATACATTCTCAAATTCTTTGACTCTCCTCCCCTCAAGAGGCGGTTCCTTTTTCCTGCTTCTTTGCATGACTGGTAAACTTTGGTCGGATACCAGACATTATGAATTTATCCCATTGGGTGCTGGATATTTTTGTATTCCTATAAATATTCTTTGACTTTGTTCTGGAACAGTCGAGTTCTCTGAAAACAGTTCAATCCCTTCAGGTCTTGCTTTGGAGATTTGTTAGGCGGGACCAGGGCAACATTTATTCTATAGTTCACTTGCCTCACAATCAAGGCAAGGCTCTTCCAAGGACTCTACCCTAAACCCTGTGAATTATGAAGTTTTCCAGTCCGGCTGGTAGAAATAGGCACTATTCCTGGACCTGTGTCTGAATACTGTTCCTTCTACTCCTTCCAGATAGTACTTTCCCCAGCTTTGGGGGGTCTCTTTACAGTGTATACTAATCAATACTGTGCTGTGTCAAAGGGACCCCTCTGCAGATCTCTGCACCTGCCTCTCTAAGCAGCTCCTTCCTTTCTAATACTCTGCCCCATGAACTTGAGTCTCCTCAACTCAGGAAGTCCGCTGGACTGCCCCTGGTTTTCCCTCCCTGTGCTATGGCCTGGAGACCATTGCTGGGACCACTGTCGGACTCACCTTGTATGTGTCCCATCTGTCTTTCCTTGGCTGATTTCAGTGTCTTGAAAAACATTATTTCACTTAACTTATGTTTTTTAGGGGTTTCTTATTTTTCAGCAGGCAGGTAATTTAGTGGTGGACTGCATTGCCACTGGTAAGAGCACTTATAAGTGTTTCTTTGAAAATGGCCGGAACTAGACATTCCCAGACTGTTTCAGAAAGTGGTTCTAGCATCTACACTCTCAATCATGTTGTGCAGGCATTGCCGTTGCACTACATCCTTACACTCTCAGCATTTTCAGACTTTCTAATTGTTTCAATTAAACTAGCACGCATAAGGGATTTGATGTGGTTTTTTTCCCTCACAAAACAATCTAAAATTTAAAGGAGAGAGGAAATAATTAACTTAAAGGAATAAATCTCTAATCGTGAAATTTCAGGCAAATGGGGGAATATGCCAGCACTGGGGCGGGGGAGGGTAATTCAGTCTGATACTCTACCATTAGAATATTTCCATTGGTTTATTTAAGGAAAGCCAAGCTGTTAACTCATTAGAACTAATAGTTCGGTGAAATGGAGGTAATGTTTAGTGCCCGCTATGAAGCACAGACTCAGAAGCATTTAATTCCATGAACAGAGAGAGCCCTAGAGGTTCTTGATAAAAATTTCCTCTTTAAAGTCCAGAGGAAGACACAAAGATTAAGCATGTGTATACACACAGGATACGCCAAGTCAGCGGAGCAGCATCAGCTGGCCACTTCGGTCACTTTGTGACCCCCTTTTCTCTCTGGGGACTGCATTGCCACTGCTAAAAGCACTTATAATGGTTTCTTTGAAAATGGCCATATTCTCCAGAGAAGCTCTCAAGGAAGGAATCTAATTATCTTGAAATTATTGAATTATCTAGGTAACTTCTTTTAGGTAGAAAGAGTCTTTATTTCATTTTCAGTACGGTTGTTTGGTATTGCATGTAATGGACTGTTTTGTCCTCCCCTGCCCACCATGGTTTGGAGACAGAAGCAGTGGAATTCATCAATTCCTTCTCTACACCTGGCCCTCATCAAACTTTGCAAACACCAAGCACTGTGCAGAAGCATTTGGTTCAAAAAAAAAGAAAGAAAGAAAAAAATGAAAAAAAAAGAAAGAAGAGGCAAAGCTTTGGTAGCAAGCATACTCATTAAACTATAAAAATGTCTCTATAATCTTCATTTTATTTAGCTTTTAGTATTTGTACATCCACAGTCCTCATTTTGAAATAACATTTGTTTTGTGGTTGCTGACAGATGTGATAAAACAGTCCAAAATCTGCTTTCCACAGTTCTTTACAACAGACCAAAATAGCATTCTTGTTCACGCTAGGATACCCCAGCACTGGAGTGCATTCTGGCCAACTAGCCAAGGGTGAACAGAACGTATGCAGTTAATTCCTTAGTGCTAGAATGTTCTCTCTGTAGTTACAAAATTGTTTCCTCCAAGGAAGAAAAAAACAAAGCTGTTTTATGCTACTTTTTAACTTGGTCTAACTCAGAGGGTTCACGTCATCAGAAATAGGAGACAAGGGTAATCACAGCATTTGTTTCTGGAAATAAAATGGTCTTACTTCCTTGTTGTAAATGTGAGTTCCAGGAGTTCACTGATGAAAATTAAGTAAATGTTTTCCATCAAAGAACTTTATTTTGGAGACTTTAAAATTCAAACTGCCAACAAGACTTCCACAAAATAAACCATATTTTGAAGTTTCTCAGATTTATTTTTAAGAATGGTCATCTATATCTCTCATGTACTCTTCAAGTAATATCCGCAGCAGAGAGAGGCCATTCAAATTTGCTGACACTATTAAGAGTTCTGTCTCCCACTTACTCCTGATTAGACATGGGAAATGAGAGAGGGTCGGAGGGGATAATTCCAGGGGCGTCCAACCATTTGGCATCTCTGGGCCACACTGGAAGATGGAGAATTGTCTTGGGCCACGCATTAAATGAATACATTGCAACATGTCATCACAAAAAAAATCTCATAACGTTTTAAGTAAATTTACAGTTTTGCATGGGGCTGCATTCACAGCCATCCTGGGCCCCAGGCAGCCCGCAGGCTGCCCGTTGGACACCCCTGCGACCATCGTTAGTTCCTACCCAGTATCAAACTTGCCTCTGAAAAAGAATCTCCCCATGTCCCCAAACAGGAAAGACCTTAAAAATGAGCCCTCTAATCATGGCATTGTCTTTCTTCGTGAGAATCTGGCACATTTCAAACTTGACCGCAGGGTCCTCTATTAGAGTGAAAGCACTCATTCTAAAACCAAAAAGAAACATTTTTGTCAAATGGATCTGGAAGCTCCAATATTACTGCTCGCCTGACAGCCAGTGACTAGAAGGAAAATTCGGAATCACCCTCAGTGCACCCTTCCCTTCCTCTTACATTCAACAACCAATGATCCTACTTGAAAAATATCTTTTCCCCACTCCCACCTTGAGCTACTCTCTTCAAGCCCTGCCACCACTCATGCGAACATAGGCCCCAGGGAGTCTCCCTGCTTCCGTCTCTCTGCAGTCCCAAAGGCATGGCCACATCGGCCTGTCTGACATGTGGACAGCACTGGATCCCTTCTGTGCCCAGGTGTCTCCCCCTTTGTCTTGCAGGTTGGCTTTTAGATGGTCTTTTGTGGGGAGCACTAAGGGCTGAACCAACCGAGGCCCAAAGCTCTTTCCCTCTGCTTCAAAGGAGCTCCTCCTTCTCCATCTCTTGTATTTCAGATCTTGGATGAAAGATTTCATTGAAAAGGAAGCATGTTCCTTAAACAAACAATCAAACCTACTAACCACTGGCCACAAGATGAAACCTGACTCCCTTATCATGGCATGGAAGGCCCTCTGCGGACAGCCCTATGCTGTCCAGGAGCCTCATCTCCTGCCATTTCTCCCAGTAACCTCTGCTCCAAGCCTTCATCAAAGGCATGACCTCTGGTATGTCAGGGTTCCCACTCGCTTTGTTGAAAGTACCTGTCTGCACTTACCTCCCTAAAGAACTTCTCCGTAACCTTGAAGACACAGCCCATTTGTTACTTCCTCAGTGAACCTTCCTTGACTTTTCCAGTTAATTATTCTCATTTTCATGCTCCCGTAGTATTACACACCTTTTATCATTGCAGCCTTCTATACCGCATTGTCGTTTTATTTGTCTTTCTTGTTGGGACCTACTGTGTCTCATTGGTCTTCAAATCACTGGCATTGAGCAAAGCTGTCTTGGCACACAGAAGGCATTCTTCAGTTAATGAGTGCTCTCATGTTATATAAAACCAAATCTTTCCCCCACCACTTTTATTAATGTCTGTGTATGAGATTTCTTAAATTCAAATTATCACACAAACGAAAACCACTTCTAATATACTAGAAAAAGAACAGGGCCTTTGAAGAGGAGAAAGAATGTGGGGTGACTGAATGAAACTAAGAATCACAACTGATAAACTGAATCTAAATGACCAGTTCTGGGATTTGCAAAGGTCTGCCATTTGAGCACATTTAGAAACTCCTAGGAGTTTGTAAGCGCCACAGTGAGCTGGTTTGGGAGGATAAAACTAACATTTTCCCCTTTATATTTTAAGTACAGCCGCGCTTCCCTAATTCAGATTAAAATGTGGGACAACTGTTTGAATTAATGAAATTCTGTATTATGGGATGTTTTAAATGTAGTTGCTATTTTAACGCTTAAGACTTGGTTTAATAAAAGCACAGGCTCACTCACAATGTACACATCATGGGCAAATAAAATTGTTAATTGTTTAAGAAAAGCCTAGTCTACCCTTTGTTTGTATCATTAATTCCATTACAAACATTATTCTTCAAAGATAGGACACAGGGCATCTTTGATACTTACTCAGATGATTACAATTCTAAACTAGGTTCATGTGAATTAATAACATTTCACCATAATTGTTACTTCGCTGCACATAGGCATTAACACACAGTATTCTAGGAGGCTGGGATGAACTGGGCTAGGAAGAGGCTACTCCACACTCCGTGTTTCCAAATTATTTTCACGGTGAATTTAGCCAGTTTTCCATAACTCATGAAACTCCAAGCTGGCTTGACTTTCCCGCTTCCTTCTTTGGCAAGACTGCACCAAACCTTTTCAAGAGATGTGTTCTTACTTAGAGGAAAGAAAATAGCAGATCCAGGCTGTTTCACATGCACTAGATGCCAGGCACCAAATAAAGCAGCTCAGCTTTTCAAAGATTTGATATTGTAACTGTAGCCACTTGAGCAAAAGCTCCGTCCCTGAAATGGCCAAGATAAATAAGACAGAATTAGGGAGAATTAAACTGATCTCCATGCCTAGTGTTCGTAAATCTGCATGAAGAAGTTCTGGATCAAAGAAAATAAATTAAAAATGTGTAATACTGGTTCATGTCCAGTGGGTCTGCATGTTTGGGAGGAGAAATGCATGGCTTAGTGTAACTGTGAGGACTGTGTCTTCTCAGGACAGGTTGAGTTTCAAGCTGATTTACAGGGAGAGCCAAAAAAAAATGCTGGATTTTAGAAGACAGCGCCTGAGGAAATCACACACTTGGAATCCTTGCCCCTGCGTGAGAAAGAGGAGGGGACAGTCTCATGGATGTCACGAGAGCCATCGTGACGTGGTAGAACAGGGGAGATCGACTGCCTTGTCTGTCACCAGAGGCTCATCTCAGGCACGAGGACACAGAACTGTGAGGAATCAGATGTGTCATAGGCGCGACAGATTGGAGGAATTTCTGGCCCTCGAGTAGAGGAAATTTACAAGGTCAGGTAAGTGAGAGGGAGCTGTATTGAGAAGGAGGTTGGTATTTTAGCAGATGCAGTGAGCATAGTAAATGCCTTTCAGCCATAGCTAAGGACCCACCCCCCACTGAATAACAATCCTGGCCATCTGGCCCATACAATATAATATGAAGAGTGCCCTCAGAGTTGTGCAACGCAGAGTCTCTGCTCCACAGCCCACTCTTTTGGGAATTTGGAATCTGGATTGATAAATTTCTGATTAACCTGGACTGTTTTCTTATACAAAGACAAAGTAAACTTTCGTCTTCCGGAACAGGGTGTGTATACATGTTGGGTAGTGATGGGGGAGGGTGAGTCTTCTGTGCGAGGCTGCATATTCTGCAGAGGGAAAGATGTGGGTAATCATTAGATGAAGTAGCAGCAAGAGATAAGAAGATGACCCTACTCAGTCTCCTCACAACTTCTCTGCTCCTGGCTGCAGGTCTCCTCTGAGGTCCAGCTGCACCTCTGTGCCTGGGTTCTCTGAGATATCTCTGTATCCTTCAAACAAAAAAGTTTTAGGAACCCACTTGAGTTGCTGGTGGTTACTAGTAACCAAAGAGTTCTAAGGAAGATACAAAATAAAACAGTCACTGATGGTAAAATTGGTTTTTGTTTCTAGAAGAGTCTGCCCTCCTTTGTAAGATGCTAGGCTCAAGGAGAAATATATGCAACCAAATCAGTCTTTATATTGTTGATTCATTCTTAAGGACCTAGAAGAGCAGCTGTATTAACTGTATAATTTGGTCTCAGAGTTAATACATCTTTCCATAGCAAAGTTCTTTAAATTCAACCTGTGTAACATTTGCTGCCATTTTAACCTTCTTCTTACTCATTCTCATCTAAGTGGATTTGGAGAATAAATGACAACCAACCAATCTTGGAATAATAACTCTAAGTGCTAGACATAGAAATAGGCAGAAATTTTGAGCTAACTTGGTTCAACCTTCTAATTTCACAAATGAGGAGTCTGAGACCACAGAGGTTTATGTGATTTGCCCAAGGTCACATGTCTAATTGTGGCTGAGCGGGGACTAGAACCCAGATTACAACCTGTCCCAAAGCCAGGTTTTATCCAAGAGAAATGCTGAAGGCAAAGCCAGTCATTTTTCTGGTTGTTAATTTTAACTTCCCAGTTATATGATCTGGATAGTTTCTAACTCTGGGACACTTTCACAAGTAAAACTCCTTGGCACATGACTGAATGGCTTCACCATTTAATTACTGACTCAGTAGTATATAGTTAAGTCATTGAGCTTTTAAGATCATCTTGACAATTTTGTACTTGTTAGAATAAAAGGAACCTTCTGAATTTTGAGTTTACAGATCTTATTAAAGGAATATGTGGTCAAGATGTTAGTCAAATTTCAGAAAAGTATATACCACATGAAGTTAAAATTGTTCTAAATAAAAAAAAACAAGGAAAAAAAGAAGGAAAGAGACAAAAAGCATAAATACTTAACTATGTGTTAATGATGTGCTTGTGAGTTATGACCAAGTCAATTTTCAGTACGCATTACGAGTGGAAATAACCCTTATTATTACCATTTCGTATAGTTTTAGATAGAGCACAGAAACACGTATGCGAGGTGACCTAATCCTGCTAAGTCTATAATGCTTCTCAAACCTTACATTATTCAGAGAAAGCACCAAACCCTGAGCAAGCAAATGCATTATTTTTCTTTCAAAGAAATGAATTGGGTCATTTGAACACAATTAAAATCCTTTTTCTTTTCAAATCAACATGGACTACAACATTGGCAAATCCTTTTCATCAAATAAAAGAGAAAATCTTTAACAATATTTAGAATCTAGGGTTAGTGTAAAGCAGAGAGAAGAGACAGAGTCACTACTGTGTGCGTGTGTATTAAACTCGGCTTTCCGTGTGCGGCGCCTTCCCACACAGACAGGTGCTTGGGCTGGCTTGATCAGGACTCTGATCAAGTAGGGGGGAAATGGAATTTGCAGCATGAAGAGAAACAAAAAACTATTCCAGAAAATGGTCAGCATGGTGGAAAAGAAAGAGCAACAGAAATTCGTTCAACTCTCTGCTTTTCCCAAAGCACAGCTAGCCACAAACATGAGGAGGGGTGTCTCCCAGCCCTGCTCTCATGGCTCAGGCCAGAGGGACGGGTATGAGGATACCCCAAAGCAATGGGCCAGAGTCAGCTGGGGACAGAGGGGTCATGGGAAGGGGAACAGAGCAGTCTAGGGGTGGAGGGAAGAAGGCAGGAAGGCAGGAAGGAAAAAGGAAGGAAGGAAGAAAGGAAGGAAGGAAAAGGAAGGAGAGAGAAAGAGAGGGAGGAAAGGGAAAGTGAACAAGACACTAAAGTAAAAAAACCTTGCCCTTTTGGCCCTGCCAAGAATTTGCTGTGTGATCTCTAGCTGTTCACTTCACCTCTCTGAGGCCCTCCTAGAAAGTTGCATTACAACACTTAAAGTCTCTACTAATTTGATAATTCTGTGATTCTGGAATATATATCCTGAAAATAAAATGATAGGTCATTAAGAAAAGCTATCTGATAAGCAAAAGGCGTTACCCAAAAAATACAATTAGAATACTGTGAACTTGTACACAGAACAAGTTCATGGACACTGCACACCAGAGCGGCGTGCGTTGTCCACTCTGGACTGCAAGGTTCAACCAGGCTCCTTACCAGTGTGACCCTTACTTTCCAAATGGGCAATAAGAAATGAATACAGGTCAGAATGACATGAAGCTTTCTCACGAGGACCTTCTCTCAATAAGAAACCTCTTCAGTGACGGGGCGGCAGTCATGGCCCAGGGAGAGAACCCTCAAGGGGACTGCTGAATTGGGGCTTTCCCCTCTGTTCAGCATGGCGGCCCTGTGCACGGTGGTTGGCTCTTCCACCCACTGCAGCCACGCCACACTACTTGTAGCTCAGCCAACAAACCTCCGTTCCTCCTGCCTGCCCTCCCTTCTACCTCCCACCACCAACCCCACCTCCCATTCACACACACACTCCGCTTATTCTTTAGGTCTCAGCTTACTCATCACCACTTCTCAGGAGCCTCAAGCCTGGATTTGGAGCTCCTCACAGATTTGCCAGCACTAGACCTGGTGCATCAGGCAGTTCCTGCTCTGCGCCTGAACAGCCACAGGATCTCGATGGGACACAACAGTGAGCGTTTGTTTCTCACTCATCCATCTGCAGGTGGGCTGCAACAGCCCCTGTTCCATGTCTCGTTCTGAGGAGTAGGGGTTCACCAAGGCACATTTTTCTCATGGTGATCAATAAACTCAAGAGCTCAAGCCCAACTTCAATTTTCTGCCTGTGCCCCATTGACCAAATCAAGGCACAAGGCTGAAACCCAGGACCAAGGCCAGGGAAGTATGTGCTACCCATAAGAAACCATGGAAAGTGTGGATATATAACAGTAATGCTATGGAGAAGTGAGACATAGGAACCAATAATTCAGTCTGCCCCACCTATATTAACAGCACCATTCCTAGTCCATTGTCATGATCTGTGTGAGGTCCCAGGGGTGTCCAACCTGTAGCCGTGGGCTGCATGCAGCCCAGGATGACTGTGAATGCAGCCCAAAACAAAATCGTAAATTTACTTAAAACATAATGAGATTTCTTTGTGATTACATGTCACAATGTATTTAAGGTGTGGCCCAGAGGTGCCAAAAGGTTGGACACTCCTGCTGTAGACCGTTGCTGTCTTCAAAGCAAAGGCTATGCTTCCCACCTTCATGTTTACAATACAGTATATAGTAGGTACTTGAAAACATCTGAATTAGTGGATAAATGGATGAATTGAGACAGGCAGTACTATATGGGGCTCTGTCCCTGCTCCTTCATGATGCCCCTTCTATGGGCCTACTGAATGTTCGTACTACAGTCACTAAAATATAGGGAGAAAATCAGTATGGATGAGATCTGGGTCCTGTTGGAGGGAAGAGTGAAGGAAAAGGGCCTCGCATCTGAAGTCACTTGACCTACTTTGGCCCATGTCCTTGACTGCCATTGGCAGCCTTCCCAACGAGAGCTCTCATTATGTCTAACCTAGTCGGTCATGACGTCTGACAGGGTCCCAGGCTAAAGTGGTGGGGCAGTAGAACACACTGTTTAAGAGTATTTCAGAAACTGATCTGCTACTCAGTGATTTGATTTAGAGCAAACAGAGGAAATGGAACACATTTCTAAGCAAATATTTCACTGATTACTTACACATGCAAATTCATGGACTAAGTTTAGATGTGTAATTAAGCATCTAGTGATTTTGGAGTCCACACTCATAGACCAGATCAGATGCCCAAAGGAGGCACGTGGTTGGTTTATTTCTGTGTTTTTGCTTGCCTTCTCAACTCTGGGCTTTCACCTGAAAAAAATGCACTGGTTCAGAGGTCTCAGTGACCCAGTTGTGGGGCTAAAGGGCAAGATAGTTCAAAGGCATGTCAAGTTTTCTGATTTTAAAACATACATCTGATCAGAACAATGCTTCTCTGGGCAGAGAAATGGGTGGCGACGACTTCCTCTTAGAGAGTGGAAATCGGGGTAAGTTCATCACCCTCCTCAGCACAGCCCTCACTCTTGCAGCGAAGAATCAGTGGTCAGCTCGCCAAAACCAATATTGTTTCCCACGTTGCAGTCAGTTTTCTATATGCTGTCACGATCCATATGAAAATGCTAATGCCATGCGAGGATGTGCCAAATGATGCGCTCCGATGCCAGCGTTACACATGCAAAACAGATGAGTGGTTTGGAAAATTTGGATTCATTGTTTCTTCGCAAGCAAATGGCACCACCGCCTCACCCCCTGATCACAGTGGCCAACGGTTCACTTTTTTTGCCTTTCCTAAAAGCTTCATTTGCTTAAGAGTTTCTTCACAGAGCATCCACTTTACAATTGCATTACAAGCAAGTACTGTGACTGACAGCTTGCCAGTGATGGCTGTGTACATTCCCTTCTGTGGGCATTGACAACCTGCTTTGCTCTGACTTCCTACACCAGCATTATAGAGAAAAGACCTCCTTGGATGGACACCCAGAGAGGATGCCCTGCGTGGTCTGCCCTGTTTTTAATTCTCTATCCTACCTCTCCCACTGTCTCCCTACTGTAAGCCTCCCATGGAAAATAATTCTATAGCCTGTTCTCTGCTAACTAGGAAAGCGGTCCTCTCTTTTTAACAGCCCGTGATGTATGTATGGGTAATTTTTTAAATGCCATTCAGTGAGAATGTACTACCTGCCAGGTACTGTGTTTACAACCATTAATATACTTGTTCCTCAGAAATAGTTCTAACAACTCTGTAAGCTGGACATTGTTATCTCTGTTTCACAGATGAGGGGAAGCATCCCTTCCAAATCTCAAATGGAAGAGGTGGGGTTTAAACCCAAGCCTGTCTGATGCAAATCCTTGACTCTTCACCAGTTACTATAAGCCCCCTCCCTCTACCCCCATAGATAACTAGAGAAGCCTTGAAAGGCCCCAGTCCAGTTTTGCATCAAAATAATACTTATGAATAATGCTTTCCTTATGAGACATTTGATTTCTTCATTGTGAAACATCATTATATCTAAAAAAACAGTACACTGAATTTGGCGGGGCAATTTCTGAATGTCTACTTTCCCCGAATATCCAAAACTATGACTGCAGACCATTTCTTGCTTCTTCGTTGCCCACAAGGTAAAAACAGTGTGACTGTGTTGAAATCTTTTGTTCTCTTATCCACTTCATTCTAACAGGCGGAGGCAAATAATGAGAAGAGCCTCAGATTGTGATCTGCGCATAGCACAGTGTGTACAGCTCAAACACATCGGATGGTGTGTTAAACAAGCCTTTGGAAAGTTACCCCTAGTGCCTTGAGAACGACACAAGCAGAAAAACCTGGAATCCACGACTTTTCAAAACACAGTCATGTATCAGACAAGAAGTCTCTGTGCTTGGTTGGTAGTTAATATCTCTTTGGGTCCATGAGGACCCCATTGTCTAACATAAGGATTCATTAGGATTCCCAGGAGATGAAACAGTGACCAGGAGAGGCTGGCCGTATCCCACTGCTGTACCAGAAGGATTCACAAAGAACAGGCTGATGGAGACTGCTCACCCCAGAGTCTCCAGAGTCACCGAGAGCCTACCTGTGTATTCTGTGTCCTATGTCTGCCAGGCCGAGAATGCATGTTAAGTCCACCACACTGGCCAAAAAGAGATGACAGGTGGAGAGTCGGGAGCTAATTCCCAACTGGGATGAAAAAGAAGTGCTCGTGGCTAAAGGAAGCATCCCGAAGGCTTGGCAAGGATCCCCTTGCTCCCTTTTATCAGAGATTTGCTTTCCTTTTGTCTCCTAAATTCAGGAGCTGGAAACAGGCCTGGGTGTGTGACTGTTCTTAAAACTCCTGGGAACAGTTCTAACTGCAAACACCTTTTGCAATTCCCACATTAACAACTTCCCCCACCGCTTGCTGAAGAGAAGTGAGGGTCTTAAACACTTCTTGGGTGAGTAGTTGTCATCTCCAATAAACGCAAAGGCTGTAACTCTCCTGCATAAAGGTGTGAGCAGCATAAACACGGTACGTGATGCTCTGCAGGTGAAGATAATGTAAAGATTCAATTAATTTATGGAACAGACTATAGCCCAGGTTGGTCATTACACTACTGCTGGGGTTTAAAGTGTATTTTCCTTTGTCCTTATTACTTCAGACTTATCTTTTAAACACAAGTACTCTGTGCTTCAAATTTTATGTGTTCAGAATCTGATGGGTAAATGAAGTTAGCTAGAGACCCTCCCCCTCCAGTGAAATTGGGTGATGTCTCTGCTGCCACTGCTTGGACCTAAAATACACAACGCCAAGACTTCTTGGTCTCTTGGTTCTTTCACCTTGTGAGTTCATAAAAACTGTTCACCCTGGAACACCCTCTCATCAACAACATGCCCATCGCTGGTAAAGGGCCTGCTCGCGCCTGCCTTCTCCCCTGACACTCCCTGGCATTCCCGTTGGCACCAGGGTGCCACTGGTGAACGTATCTCCAGAGTCAGAGAGAGGATTGGTACGACTGCCGTCACACTTATTTCTTTGTCGGGTGCCTTTCTTACTAACTGCTGACATTCTCAGGAATACACATAAAAGGAAGGGCATTAGGAGAAATGCCTTCTGTGGAATGTTATCTCTCATTGATTTTCATCCTGAAAAATAAAATCCTGCACATCCTTCAAGGCCCGATTTTAAATGCCGCTTCATCATGAAGCCCTCGCCAGTGTTAAAGTCAGAAGGCACCCTTCCCTCCCCTGGGTTCCCCAGCCTATTGAGGGCATCTCAGCCACAGCATTCATCACATTGGGTCTGACCCTTTAGTTCTTGAATGGCAAATCTGCCTCCAAACTGTGAACTTCTGGTTGGCGATAAGTCCTGTTAAACTCTGAGTGTGAACTGAGCATGCAAAGTGATACCTTGCATGTAATAGGTTTTCAAGAAATGTTTGCTGAGATGGCTGAATCTTTGAAAAAATTTTTTTTGAAATATCATATTCCAAAGATGCTAAGATACACTGTTTCAGTGGTTCTGAAAATTTTGTCATGCATCAGAATCCATTGGAAGGCTGTTAAACCTAGATTGTGTGGGTCCCACTCCCAGAAGTCTGGGGCGAAGCTGAATAATTTGCATTTCTAACAAGAGTTCAGGTGATGCTGGTGATCTTGGTCCAGAGACCGACCACTCCTGGGGAGCACTGACTATCTTGGTCACATTTCCATCTCTCTGACATCAGACTCTGTCTAAAACTTGTTGACATGTCGGTTTAATCGACAAACTTTTGCTTTCATAGTAGTACATAAAATAATGGTTTTTAAATTGACAGTATCTTAGATTAAATGAAATGTGGTAATTTTCCCATTACAGATTTGAATCCACATTATAAAGCATAGCAATGAAATGTTTAAAAATTTAACCCAATGCTAGTTTTAGAGAACACCATGTATGGTCTTTAGGGCCTCCTATGAGGTCCATAGAATAAAAAATCAGTTCCATCTGGCTAGGGGCATCAGGAAATGAAAGACAGGCACCTTCACATTCATTTTTGGTGAGTGCTAAAGCCAGTCTCTTCAAAAGTTCTGTGAGGTTAGAATTTAAATCTGGTTTTACTCATCATTGTAGCCCTAGCTACAGAAAAATTCTAACACAGCACTCAATAAATATTTGTTGAATAAAAATTTTTGTTTAAAAAGCCAGAGTTTCAGAGTTTCTTACCTTCTGTAAATGAGATGAATTATGAAACATACCATGATTTCCTACAAACTGCTCACCAACCAAGGCCAGGACTTCTGGCCTTCTCTCTTCTCCTATGCTAACACCAACCCAACACCAACAAAGCAAAGAAAAAGCAGTAGTGACCGAGGGGCCCACTGAATTGAAAATATTTCAGTTAAGCAAGTACTGCAAGGTCATGGAGCCAAATAGGTTGTCCCAGGTGCCCTCCTGGCAGAAAAGCTATTTGCTGGGAAGTGGTAGAAACAGTGGATAAGAACTTTTTCCCCAGATGGTTTTGTTAAGAAGACTCAGTTGAGAAGTAGATACAGGAGTCAGACAGGAAATATCAAAATACCTGCAAATGGGAGAAGTGTCCCATTATTTTTTTTAACTGAGCCTCCCCAACATCAGAACACAAGGTGTGGGCGCTAGTGTTCTTTCCTAATGGGAACTGTACCACAGGTACCTTAGAATTATAGAATTAGCTCATAGTGCCCAAATAATATTACCTTGTATCTGCAAAGCAGTCTAAAATCTGTTTAATTATTCCAATGACTATTCCTTGAATGTCTACAATAATTACAAGGCTCAGTAGTCTTTCCTAGGATAGCCTATAATTTTACACCAAGCAGATGGGCCTCCAGTCAAACTTGGGTGAAAAGTATCATCAAACACCATGTTCTTCAGCAACCCCAAGGGGCTGCCGCAGTGGTGGACAGTATTCTAGGAGAGACCTCGTGCCTTTCTGGGCTGGTGTCACTGTCAAGGGTGAGATACGGATGGGTTCGCAACAGGAAATAAAGCAGAGAGAATAACAGATGGTTCCTACACTTTACTCTCTTTTCTGATTAACCATCATGCGAGGACAAAGAGAACAGGGGGGAAAGGACAGAGAAAAGATGGAGAGAAAAAGAGAAAACCAAAGAGACCAGAAAAGAAAATAGCAATCCCCAGGGGAGATGCAGTTCTTTCTGACGGGACACTGAGGTCAGCCTTCTCACTCAAGTGACTGTCATTTGCCCCTTTTACAATGACCCCGTTACAAGGGATCACCAATCCAGAGGAAGATTGGCTTTTCCAGGCTTTAGAACTGGACACTGTGGGCAGACTTGGGTTCAGGTTTAAAGGACACGATCAAAGGCAAGATATGCCACCCCCTGGGAACGACAGGGCTCTGCCACCCCTGCAGCTCGGTGGCTGACTGTTGTCTGTGAGGTCTTTTCGCTCAGCAATGGGTTCTCAAGGTTTGGGAGGCTCTGCCCACAGCTTCAAAGTGTCACATGCCTCCATGGCAACTGTGGCTCTGCAGCACGCAGTGACTGTCTCTGTTGGAGGCAACTCTATCACTGTTTGCTGCAGGGCATGGTACACTACTTTGTAACAGGAAATGAGGGAACGTTTGGGCAAGAGGGGTGCAAAAGTCGAATGAGCACCACACCCTGCCAGAGAAAAGCCTTGTTAAAGCAGCTTCTTGTGGGTATGGCCTCGATGGTCCACATGGGTTTCCACCTCTGGGCAATGCAATGTTGCCTGCAAGGGTCATGCCAGGCACCCTAAGCCCAACTGACATGAAAGATCTGTAAGCTGGAAATCTTACAACCTGTTGCTTTATGAAAGCAATAGATAGGGTAGTAAAAATACCTCAGCCTCCACTGTAGGATGAGAACTGTGTTATTTAGTGAAAGCGAGGCATGATTTTTTAAAGCAAACTCTAAATCATTAATGGCTTCCTGGAACATACTTCCAATTTCCCATCACTAAGAATGGGTGAGATATAAACAACTGTCTCCATTTTGGCATCTTCCTGGGATGTTTCAAGTCCCACTGTTGCTTGTCAGAATCCTCCACAAATTTCTTTTCTCTCACTGCTTTTTTTAAGATTTCATTTATTTATTTTTAGAGAGGGGAAGGGAGAGAAAAAGAGGGGGAGAGAAACATCAATGTGTGGTTGCCTCTTGTGCGACCCCAGCCCAGGACCTGGCCTGCAACCCAAGCATGTGCCCTGACTGGGAATTGAACCAGCAACCCTTTGGTTCACAGGCCGGCACTCAATCCACTGAGCCACACCAGTCAGGGCAGCCAGTCTTACTCTACCTTTGCATCAGGGCATTTATCAGTATTTGTAAAACATCCAAATCTCAGCTTTTGAGCTCAGCTTTGAACTTTGCTCACATTTCAGAGTATTGTTGGTCAGTCACATTGGTGAGGAAATTTGCTCCCCTCCTATGTGCCTTCGAAATGCTTCTCCAAGTTCGGGGGCACAGTGGGCTGGCGCCCCTCTTAACGTGTGTGGTCTGTCCTATAGCTTTCTCTCTTGCTCTCTTGCCCCACACAGCCTGCTGCTCCGGGCCCTGCTCGATTTGATGGGAAGGCTATCTTCTAAATGCTACCAGCACTGAGCAAGGCTCCTCCACAGTGCAGAAACAAGAACAATCATATGCTGCTTGGGTAACATAAGGAGACATTTTTCTCGGTCGCAGATGCTCAGAGCATTGCTGGGAACTATTTTCTGTCCTCTGACATATGGACTATAACTTCAGAGAAAATGTGAAGGAAACACAGCACTAACGCATGTGGATAGACTGAGACCGAACAGCTCCCTGTGGGGACTGAACGTGGAAGTGGAGCATTAGGAAATTTAGAGAAGCCATCCAAGATGGCTTCCACTGATTATAAAGTAGCATCTTATCAAAGATAGATTATGATAATTTAAAGGCATACATTGTAATATCTAAAACAACTCCCCAAGATCACGTAGTGGTATTACAAAAGGTAGAGCTTAAAAGTCAATATAAGAGATTAAATATTTTTTTAAAAAACTAATTCACCCAAAAGGTGGCAGAATACAGGGATGGAAACAGTTGGGAGAAAGGAAAAAAAGCTTCAAACTATATAATGCAAATTCATATAGAAAAGGGAGAAATGGGAGAGAAAGACAAAGTTCTAATCCTAATTAAATATTTTGACGTCACTTCCTCAGTAACTGATAGAAAAAGTAGAAAAAAAGACAGTAAAATGTAAAAGACTGGAACACACTATCAATCAACTTAACCTAATTAACTTTCTAGAAAAGTACTCCCAAGAACAGCGGAATATACAGTCTTCTTAGTTGCACATGGACCATTAATCAAGATAGATAAAGTACGCTGAGCTATAAAACAAGACTCACTGAAATTTTAAAAATTAAAATCATGGAGTACATTTTATGACCATGATGGTATTAAATAGAAATCAATAAGTATCTGAAAAAAAACACAAGTATTTGAAAGTTAAACAATATGTGACTAAATTTTCAACATCATTAGTCATCAGAGATCTGTAAATTAAAACCACAATGAAATATCATTTTATACACAATAAAATGGGTAAAATATGAAGTACAATAATACCAGAAGTTGATGAAGATATAGAGAAGCTGTAACTCTCAAATATCACTAGTAAGAATGGAGAATGGCACAAAAACGTAAGAAACAGCTTTCCAGTTTCTTACCAAATTAACTTCTATATCTATTCAGTGATACAGGAATTCCATGCTCAGCATTTCCCAGAAGAAATGGAAACATGACCACAAAGAGACTTAATACAAGAATATTTAGAGGAGCCTTGATTCATAATAGCCCCAAACTAGAACCAGTCCAAATGTTCATCAACAGGAAAGTGGATAAACACATTGTGGCACATTCATAAACGGGAATACTAGTTATAAATAAAAAGAAAACAATACAGATGATGCAACAATGTGGATGACTCTTCAGACTTCTGTTTAGGCTAAGTAAAAGTAGCTAGACAAAAAGTATATCCTGTATTATTCCATTTGTATGTCATCCAAAAATAGGTAAAATTAATTCACAGTA
Source organism: Glossophaga mutica (assembly GCA_039655065.1). NCBI lineage: Eukaryota > Metazoa > Chordata > Mammalia > Chiroptera > Phyllostomidae > Glossophaga > Glossophaga mutica. The sequence goes on from CM077308.1 coordinate 147,430,602, forward strand.
AAAAAAAAAAAACCCACATGAATAGCAGTTGCCTCTTGCTTGGAGTCATGTTTTGATTGTCAAAATTGTTGAATACTGAATTTTTTTGATACATCATGTAAATTATACTTCAGTATTTAAAAAGCAACCACTTCTAGAGGGTATCAACATAAGGCAAAGTTTGGTCATCAAAAAAATTGTCAATAAATTATTATGTGCCAAGCACCATGCTAATCTCTGTTAGACATGATTTCAGCACTGAAGAATGAGTGGATTTAGGGGAGGGAAGGGCAAGTGATTCCAAAATATTGGCACAAGTGCTTTCATACAGCTATTGACTAGGGCTGCATGTGGGAGCAGAGAGGAGCAAGCGAAATGTTACGGAATAGGATAATGCCTCTCGTCTGACCACGGTGGCCGAATCGTTGCTTGAGAAGAGAGTGAGAGGTTGCCTCTTTCTTTTGACTTTTGGGACTTGGGGTGATATTTTAACAGGTGTAAGAACTTTAAATAACATTTTGCCAAAACTTAAGACGATGTCCTTTTCACAGTGGGAGATTGGAGAGACTTTTTCATCTCAAGGACAAACAGAAAAGGGCCAAAGATTTCCTGAGTATTTAGGTTGAGAAGGAAGCAGGTCTCTCAAGCCAGGGTCCCTGTGCCACGCTGCAGAGCAGCCCACAAAACACCCCAGAGGATGTGGGTTGCTGGCCACGCCCCTTGGGTCACGACGGCCCTGCCAAAGAATGTAAGGCCCCAACAAAGAATGTTCTGAAAGCCATTTAAGAGCCTTTCAGGAAAACCACAGCCAGCAATCCACCACTTGCCATGTGTGTGGGTGGGCTCCTGATTCTCTCTCCCTTCCTTGACTCTTCTGAGCTCCCACTAAACCCCAGCTCTGCTCAAAAGGAGGTGTAAGGCCAGATACAACGTGCTTGGTGACGATGTCAAAGACAAGGCACGTGCCCGCAAATCTCCAAAGTCAACGTTGGGGAGCCTTCCTCAGAGTGCCTTCAGGCTTTCCCTTCAAAGCTCCAACTCCTATAGGCTTGGGGCCATGAGTCTTCACAGACAGACCACCCAGAGAGAAGGGGTTGTGGGGGCAACTCCAACCTATCCTTTTCAACCACAACTGTATTAGCTTCCTATTGCTGCTATAACAGATTACCACAAACTTAGAGGCTTAAAACAACATAAATTTATTATCTTGCAATTCTGAAGTTCACAAATTAAAATGAGCTGACAGGGCTGCAACAGTTCTGGAAGCGCTGGGAGAGAATCTGTTGCCTTGCCCTTTGCAGCTTTCAAAGGCAGCCCGCATCTTTTGGCTCAAGGGCCCCTTCCTCCATCTTCAAAGCTAGCACCTTCAGCTCTTTTCTCTCTGTCCCGCTGCTCTGTTATCACATAGTTTTTTCTCTAATTAAAGACCCTAGTGTTTTCATAGAGCCTACCTGGTCATCCAGAATAATCTCCCCATTTCGAAAGCTTTAACTCCATCACATCTGCAAAGCCCCTTTTGTCATATTAGGTAACATCCGCAGGTTCCAAGGACTAGTACGTAGACATCTTTGGAGATTGTTATTCAGCCTGCCACAACAACTCTAAGCCAATGTTTCCTAGAGAACCACAGAAGTAACAAAAGACATCTAAACACTGAGTGTTTACTATGTCATATAAATAGAGACATGGAGATAAATGGAGATAATAGATCTGCATTTATCCATTAAGTTGATAGATAACTTCATATATTTTTACATTATGTACATATTCATCTAATCTCCAAAGCCAGACTATGATTTTTTGTGTGTAATAACTTCAAGCTTTTTTCCCTCCAGTTAGGATTAGTCAACATGTATGATTGGGAAGACTAGGAATGGGTTAATTCCCACCCAGCTGGCCACATTATAGAATGCACATAAAATTATCCATGTCCTTCTGTCTTGTAAATGAGATGGGGTGCTCATCCACAGTGTCTTGTTTTTAGTTCTTGCTTTAACTTCCTCGTGTTTTTACTTTTTCTTATCATCCTCCTGCCTCAACAGAGGATGTGTTTCCAAACAGAACCCTTCACCAACCTAAAATCTTTTCATCATTTTTGAAATTCGCTTCTGAAAAAAAAAATCAGAAATTTTTCGAGCATCCTGGAAGGTGACATTCAGAAATATGACAGCAAAAGACAAAAGTGGGAGCTGAAAAATATAAATACATCAAACCATTGTTTAAAAATACAATAAAATAGGAATCAGTATCCCCTGAAACAAAATTAATGATGTATTTAACACTGTCACCATTCTCAGAGTTCTTCCATGGAGTTTATTTCTAAGTATTTTAAAGTGTGGATTAAATCAGAATCAGTAAATTTTTAGGAGACAGAATTCTCTTCTCAGAGACAATCCTTAAATGGCAACAGCTAGTCTGTGTCTGTGCAAGAGTCTGTTCATCTCCACGATAGTTAACATCACTCTGCTGAGCCTTTTGTTGGAGACCAGGATGAAACCTGTTCCTGACTTTTATATGCCTCTGACGACGTCAAGTCATATGTCTTGGGGATTCTGGCTCATGCTGCACAGAAATTTTGTTTTATTTATTGCTCCCTGCCCAACAAATGGTTCCTGAGTATTTATTGATAAGCATGACCGTATTAAAAATGTGCATCATGAATAAATGATTTTGAATGAAATTGGGAAAAACTAGCACAGTAGGAGCAGGAGGGTAATGAATCAAGTGTTGGGACTTACAGACTGAGACTGCACCCTGGCCTCCCGCTTCCCCGCCCGCCACCCCACAGCAGACACCGGAGCAGGACCAACACAGGTTTATACCAAAAATAGTAGAAAGGTTCCAGCTGTAATATGAATCATCACAATTGAGCAATAGGTTCTTCGCATTTTTATCTTAAATAATACTTAATGCTTGCAATGGATTTAATTGTCAGAGGATTAGGTGATAAATGAACATTTAAGAATTTAAAGAGAATGTCTGTGTCATTTCAAGATTATCAGAGGCTGTTCATCCTCCTAAATCACTATCTATTTTAACTTGAATCCTTTGGAACTGATCCCCCTGGAACCTGTTTGCACCCTTCAACTTGTCTGTTGTTTCAATTCTGAGGTCAGAATTACTGTATCAAAATGCAGATCTCATCAGATCTCCCCTCCGGCCCCATTGCATGGACCACCGGGTTGCCTCTTCCTCCTCCTCTCTCAGACCTCAGGTCAACGCTTCCTCAGAGAAGCCTTCCAGGATCCCTAGAGCAGGCCGGGCCCCTGACACGTGCTCCCATCACCGGGTGGTCCATGGTGTCTGGCACAGAGTAGGCATGTGAGGAACATTTTAGCATGGGTCAATTAGCAGATGGACTTTTTTATTGGTACAGATTTATCACTAGCAAGTCAGACACGGGGCCATATTTTTTAGCCGAGTGAATTCGGCAGGAGCCAGAGTGAAGATTTCCCTGCGGTAACTATGAAAGAATGTTAGAGGAATTCAAAGGTAGATTTAGATTTGTGTATGAGAAAGGCATTATCTGAGGTAAAAGTCACTCTCTGAACTTGGAATGACCCAGAGAAATACTGAAGGCGAAGGGAGGGGCTCGGCGCTTGCTGCTATCAGCTTGATAGCTTGTTTAGAAAAAGCCAAGCGATCCGGGGAAGGGAAGGAGAGGGGAAGCAGAAGTAACCAACATTTGATAAGATTTTTTATGCATCTCAAAGCTTGTTTTCAAAGTTTTTAAAGAACTCTGACAAAGATACATACAATACAGTAAAATAAAATATATTTCTACTGAAGGTCTAATTGGCTTGATTAAATGACTCGTGAGCCAGGCAACACCCCATCTAGCAACTGAGCAGGGCCTCTGAGGGTTTGCACAAAAATGCAAGGTTTTTATAGGAAGAAGGGTGGGGCAAGGAAGCTATTGTCAAAAAGAAAGGATTATTTGGGGGACTGGAGATCTTCCTTTTGGAGGGTAGGGCAAAGAAAAGGGAAGGGTTTTTATCTTCTTTCTCCAGGGTGGCGGTGGGTCAAGAGGACTCACGTGACAGATTACCTCACTGGTGCTGACCAGAAGTTTCCAGGCTGGTTGACTATGTTCGTAGAAGTAGAAACTGCAGTTACATCAGGTATTATCACCAAGGGCTTTTAGCGTGAGTGATGCCATTTTGGGCCTCTGGTTTTCTCTTTAACGATTCGAAAAAGTAATAAAAGTGAGAAAAACAGTTTATATGCATGAGATTTGCAAAAAGTGTCTCAGTAAAGTTATAAAGACTTTAGCCAATACTTTAATTTGGAAACATGAAAAATGGGTCATTGATTTCTGAAGAAGCTTCCTACAAAGTGTAAGGAAAATCCACATTGATACCATTTTGATAAATTCTGTAGGTATCTATGATTGTATGTATTTTAAAAATATGGGAATGATCTGAAAGGATATGTACCAAACATAAATATGGTTACCTCTAAGGAGAGAGAGAGAGAGAGAGAGAGAGAGAAAATAAAAATTGAAATGTAAAAAAGGTTTCTTTCTTTCTTTTTTTTTTTTTACCTTATATGAGTTCTATCCAGAAAAAGTCCAGGTATCCAGCCATTGTTAATATAACGAGAACAATTTGTGCAACATTGATGGAACCTGGCAGCTAAGGAGAATGGACTGGAATGTGCATGTGTGAACAATGATGACTTCACTGTACTAGTCAGTGGGGGCAGTAGATGCCATTGGGTAAGCATGTGTAGTGTGTGGCCATTGCATTCAAGATGACTGAGCATGTAGAGCAACAAATCTGCATCAAATTTTGTGTTAAACTTGAACATTCCTCTGTGGAAACTATTTGGGTGATTCAGAGACTTTTAGTGACTATGCAATGAGTGCAACACAAATATGTGTGGCACAAATGCTTCAAATTCTCAGTCGAGAATCTGTTGAAGGTGACCCACGTTCTGGAAGGCCTGCAACAAGCAGGATACCTGAGAATGTTGAACGTGTACAGGCTGCAATCAACAAAGATCAGCAACCGACAGTGCGAGAACTAGAAGCTGATCTAGGGATTCCCAAAACTACTCTGTCTGAGATTTGGACACAGGATCTCGGCATGAAACATGTTGTGGCAAAATTCATTCTGGTGCTTCTGCTACCAGAGCAGAAGGAACATCGTGCTGCAGTTGGGAGAACTGTGTGAGGTCCCAAGGTGCCTACTTTGAAGGGAACTGAGGCATCATTGTCCTATGTACAATGTTTCTTGCATCTTGCATCTTCTTCAATAAATGTTCAATTAATGTCTCTATTTTTATATTACATGACTGGATGCTTTCTGGACAGACCTGGTATATGTCTGAATTTTTTATAATTAGCTTGCATTCCTGTATGACTTTTAGAATTGATAATAATAATAATAATACCTCTACAAAGGAAGTAATAATATTCAACATAGACATTTATATATATATTTGCACCTACTTATTCTTCTACTGATATCAAATAACATTTAGAGCACTTCTCAGTGTTCAGATGGGCCAAGAAAGGCAGACGCCATTATATTTCCACACTTGAAAAATGAAGAAGTAGAGGGAGGGAGCAGCTGGGTAACCAGCCCTGGCCATGAGCTAGTGAATAACAGAGTTTGCAAAGGCACTTAGACCTTCCCATTCCTTCCCCTGTGTGATCCATTTCTTTTTGTCCCTGGTTCACGGTATGGCTGGAAGTCTTAGCATTTTAAAGCTGGAAAAGGAAAAATCTTTTGACTGCTGTATTTGATTGCTCATAAAAATGCTTCATTGTAAACTGTCCTATAATTCTGAATTATGCTACATAAATGGTTTGAGGGTTTTTCATGATTGCAGAAGAGGAAAATTTACTACTTTCATTTAAAACCCCAGTACTCTCTAAAGAAAAGTTGCATTAGCTGAATATATTATACTCTTGCCCTCAGAGCTAATATCTTGAAGAATCTACTGGATGCAGACAGCAGTATTCAGGATAAGTCAATTCTTGAGTCAGAAAGTTAAAGTGATAAAGCAATCTGAGAAAGTCATATTTCAGCTTATTTGGCTCCTTAATAATCTTGGACAGTAGCATTCACCTTCAAGATAGACATTTGCCTAGGTATCTTCATTGCATGTAGGGACTGGTACCTAATCAGTCAAAGCACTCACCGTAGACAGACTTTCTTCTTCCCTGCTATAGTTTGTCTGCAAATATAGCTGCAACAATTCCTCACACTCCTGGAGGCACATGCCACCACCTCCATCAAGAGGTGGAGTCTGTTTTTCCTCCTTTTGAACTGGGCTGGCCTTGTGACTTGCTTGGATCAATAGAATGTGATGTAAGCAACACTTTGTCCTTTCCAGGCATGTGTCCCAAGAGCGGGCAGTTCGGCCTTTAAGCCTCTACTTAAGAAACTCAGACTGAAACATTAGATATGAGGTGCCACCAATGGTCCCTGGAGGATGAAGACATCTTGGAAGGAGCTCCCCCTTGAGTGCAACCTCGTACTCACAGGACCACCCAGCTGAGCCCAATCCCCCACAGGAGAATTAGAAATAATAAATTACTGCTGTTTTAAGCAATGAAGTTTTGGCATAGTTTGTTATACCGCAATAGAGAATTAAAACATGAAACACCCCCTTTCTTCACTCTCCTGTCTCCCTGCCTTACCAATTCAGTATATCCTGGACAATCTCTTATGCTTGTTTTCTATACCATCGTTTCTGTTTGGGGAAAAGGGAACATTCTTTCAACCATTCTTTGTCTAACACACACCTCCTAAGTCTTTAGTCTTGGGCACTGTGTGAGCCTTTGGCAAATGGAGGTGACTAAGACACAGCCCCTCCCTTATGTGAACTTTAGATCAGTGATGAGACACATACAAAAAAGTGAAACTTCTCACTCATAACTCCCCCTTTCCAGGCTGTAACTCCACAATTCTACACGACTGACTCTAAAGTTCATTTGCAAAGTTTCTGAGACTCATACAGCTAGGCAGTAGAGAGAATAGCCTAATGAGTTATATTTGCTTAAGCTCATTCAAAAATGTTATATTTTACCTCTGTCAGATATGAGGATAAACGAAGGAACAATTATTCAGTTCATAAAACTGGATCTTTCATTTACCAATAAATTCCTTTTAAATTACCTAGTTGCCTAGTTAATAAGACACTGGGTTGTATAAAGGGAGTGTTTTGAACTAAAAATCAAGAAACCTGAGCACAAATATTAACTCTGTTCCTAGGGAATTGTCATTTAGGCAAGTCAATTAACTTTTCTGTCTTTATTTAAAAATACCTGGAAGTTTACTGAATAATCTCTAAGCTACTTACTGTTTCTGGGAGTCAATGATTACATGTGGGTTTAAAGAAATGGGTATAAGAGAGGCAGAAAGTATTACCATAAAGTGTTCGGCTCCACGGCCAAATTGAAGATAAACTGTAATGCAAATCATCCCTAGAATGAAACTGAACCCAGGGGAAAGCAGGACTACATCTGCTAAAGCCATTCCCACTGTGATTTACTCTCAGAAGAGGCAGAGACAGAAAATGAGGATTTGAAGAGTGGGCCAAAGATCGAGAGAAGAGTGGGCATGGCTCCAAGGGGCAGAGAACTTGAGAGCAAGCAAAACTACCTGCCATTAAGCCTGTCAGCATAATTGACCATTAAAGGAAATGTAACCATTTAATCCCCAGGCTGGCGAGACCTGAACACAATGGTTACACCAGATTAAAGAGTTTGGACTCCACAAATGAAAGTCAATGGAGGATTGCGCTGCCCCCCCTCCCTGAGGAGAGGAGAGTGACTGCCCCACCTCTGGCCCTTTGAATGAGGCCAGCTGGATACCCAAAACCATGGAGACTCACAGAAGCAGCTGGTCGACAATGCCTGTCGTAGGTGGTGGTCCACTCTCTGCTCTTCATCCTGACCTACCAGGCCTCCCGAATTCAGTCCCCATACTCCAGCTTTCATTATCTGTCTTGTCTCTCTTTATCTTAAGGATTGACCTGGATAGCTTTCTCTGGTTCCTGCTTCTGTCTAGACTTTTACTCTTGCGCAGCTATAGCCCTCAATCTCAGGAGAGGGGAAAGGGGCTGGAGGTTGAATTAATGGCCAGTGGTCAATGGTTTGATCATTCTGGGCTGGTGAACACATGGAGATTCAGAGAGAGTGGAGTGCCTGAAGAGGACATGGAAGCTCTCAGCCCCTTTCCATACACCTTGCCCTGTGCATCTCTTCCACCTGGCTCTTTCTGAGTTATATTCTTTTACAATAGACCAGTGACCTAGTAAGTAACATGTTTCTCTTAGTTCTGTGAGCTGTTCTAGCAAGTTAATTGAACCCAAAAGGGGTTTATGGGAATCTCTGATTTATAGCCCGTCAGTCAGAAGTGCAGGTAACAACCTGGACTTGAGATCGGCACTCCGAGCTGGAGGGGGTCAGTGGAACCTCCAATCTGTGGTCTATTTGTCAGAAGCATAAGTAACTTGGTCTTGCATCTGGCATCTTAAAGGTGGGTGTGTGTGGTCTGGGACAGTCTTGTAGGACTGAACCTTTAACCTATGGAACATGATGCTATCTCTTAGTAGACCATTGGAAATGGTTGCAGGAATTCAATTTAGTCACCAAACAAAATGTTCACCAATGCTCCCCTGACCCTCTAACACATCATTTCATAGGACTTCAAGCCTCCTGTCTCTGTCTCACCTATCCTCCCCCTACCTTCCCCACAGCACCAACTGTACCCTCTGGAACTCCACTTCCACCGTAACTCAACCATCCTATGTCTTCGACCTCTTCAAAAATGTCCCCTCCACTTCCTGATCTTAACTGAAAGTGCGTTCTCCCTTGAGGACATGGCTCTCCCAAGCACCCTTCTTTAGTTGAAGGAGTTCCTATATACACTTGATATTCCAATGGGTCCCTCAAACTCAGCAAGGGCCAAACTGAACCTGTCATTGTTCCTATATCATTCATTTTCTTCCCCCTGCCTCCATGACACAATGACACAGAAATTACCCAAACAGACAAACCAGGAATCTGAGGGCCAACCTACAGGCATTTTTCTCTTTTCTCTTCCACATTCTATCCTTTACCAAGTCGTGCCCCTTTGTCCTGCTAAACAGTTCTCTAACTCATTTCTTCTCCTATGTTTCTATTATTAAAGTACAGTTCAAGGCCTCGATTATCATCTGCCTAGATGGTCATACTTTTATTCGGCTTTTAATTCACTGCAGAAATCCACCCTCTACCTGGCTGCCAAAGAGACGTCTCTAACACAGAGCTGGTCATGTTATTCCTCTGCCTGGACTGGTTCAGTGACTCTCCCAACCTTGGCTAACCCCCCTTTCCGGGAAAACAGGCCCTCTTTCCTCTGTTATTGTCTCTCTCTCCATTCTTATCTCCCCCAAACTTCTGCCTCCCACTTTGTGCTTTAAACAACTTGTCCTTTACTGCACTCTGCACGCTAAAACACTCCTCTGCTTTTCTTCATGTAGCTCCCCTTGCCTGAAATGCCCTTCCTAACTTTACCCCATTCTTTACCTGGCTGTCTCTTATGCATTAAGCTTTGATTGGTTGCTGTCTTATCCAGGAACCATTTCCTAAATGATTATAAGTTTGGTAAGCCTCCCTGTGCTCTCCCCGTTTTCTCCCCGTATCCTGTGCTTGGTTTGCGTTAACTATATGAGTATTTGTGCATCTTTCCCTGTGTTTCCTACAGGTCAGAGGTTCTGAAGTCTTTCTTTCTTTCTTTCTTTCTTTCTTTCTTTCTTTCTTTCTTTCTCTCTCTCTCTCTCTGTCTCTCTCTCTCTCTCTCTTTCTTTCTTTCTTTTTACATTTCCATCTGTGCGTCCAGCAAAGTGACGGGAACATATTAGGTGCTAATAAATATTTGATGTACCAGAGTAATTTCCACTGAAAATGGATTTACCAGGTCCTAATGGCCTTAAGGCATTTATTTACTCATTCAACAATAGAACTCATACTAAATATTTATATCTATCTAGCATCCTTGACCTCTCTGCCTTTTAGATATACTGTGACTTCTTTAAGTGCCTCACATTCAGTTTCCTTAGCACTGTCTTCAGAACTACAGAACCTGACTTGTGCAAAATAGCTGATACAGGTGATCTGGGAAGAAGCAATCCATGCCCCCATGAATTTACAATCTGATCCTGAGATAGGCCAGTAAGCCAAGACAAGTGGAATAGGAAAACTGAGACAGAGAGCTGAACAAAATGGCTAAGCAGTTTATAGCCAGATACAGAAGGTCACCTCCCCAGAAATAACATCTAGACCTCAGTTGTATTTCAGCTCCAGGCCCAGAAAAGCAGCAAAACCAAAAGGGCGACACCAGAACTAGCTACAATGACAAATGACCCCCTGTTCTGTCACTGACCAATCAGTAGAGACCATGACCCTGAAAGAGCACACCTGAAAAACTGATGACTATTCTGCTGAAGCCATCCCTCAAGACCTCCTCTAAGATTCTTGCTTCTAAGAGAGAAATAAAAACTCAAGACAAAGGACCCAGCACGCCCACTCTCCCTTTGTCCTCCTCTTCCTCCACAGACATTCATTTCCTAAACTCTAAGGGTCCCCCCACCATGAGACTTGCAACCAGGGGAGCAGTGGGCAGTTGCAGCTCATCCCAGTCGAACCCCCTGAGCCTGTGCCTAAGTCCCCTTTTTCTCTGACTTCCCAGTGAGATAAAGCAGCCCCGCCTGGGCTGTCCTGTTGCTTCTTCTGTGCTAAGCCCTTCCTTGTTTCACTGTCCTCAACTTTAATAAATGTATTCCCATAGTCATCTGGACTCACGGTGTGAAATACTTCCTACATGAAGTCGAGAACCCACACACTACTGACTGACCCTAGGCAGACCAGCTCAGCGCTAGTCCCTTGTCCAGTTACAACCTGACTACACACATCTGCGATATTTGGCAGTATAGAGTTTTTAAAAACCTTTCAGCAACTATAAATTAATAAAACACAAACTGAATACCTAAAGGTCTAGAGAACTCAGAAAGAAAAAAACGTCAGAACTGGGTGAGTTTAATAAGAACTGGCTACAAAAGTTAAACTTTGTCTTCAGTGTAGAGACTCAGTGAACATGAATGGCTTAAGAGAAAAAAAATAGTATTCCTGATTAAAGAAATGACATGAGCAAAAACAAAAAGATAAAAGCTCTACTGAAAAAAACAGGAAGCACATTTGCTTGACTAAACTACAAAATTTGAACTAGCATATGAGAACAGGACATTCTGTTAAAAGGAATTAGCAAAATTGATAAAGGGTTGAATGCTGGATGTCAAAAAGGTTCTAAATCTTTATTCTGGGGAACTAGAAAAAGCCAAGTAGTTCTTCACGAGAGTAATGGAAAAAAACAAAAACAAAAACTATGAAAGGTGTCTGTTAGAAGAGCACTATATAAGTTTACTTAATAAATTAAATACAATATATAAAGACATTCAAATAACATTGCCCTGCAGACAAACAGAGATGTAGGATTAGAGAGAGGACGTGAGATAAAAGCCACTTAAACAGCGGTGTTATTGGGTGCTAGAGGCAAGGACAAGCTTCCCAAACAATGAATCATCATCCCAGATAAGGGGTCCATGAGACTAGATTAGCACCCTGTCCTCCCCACCTAACAAGAGGAGGAGATTTCGATGGAGCTGAACTCCTGTATAAGGCTAAATTACTCCATTTTCAAAGACCAGAGGAATAGATGGAGCAAACCCAACAGAAATTTAAATAAACATTTCAAATGGAATAAAATTAAGGCCAAATTCCCAGTCTTTCACCTCACCAAGCCTCCTGCCTAATTATATGATATAATTGGAAGCATTGCCAAGATCTTCTAACTTTGCAGTGACAATACTATCTCAAGCTCTGTTCTGTCTTCCCACACCCCAGACTCTTACTTCTTCGTATATCCCATCTTGAAAATAAATCCTTTGAGACCTCCACAGCTACTGAAATATTCCTCATCTAAGTGTAACACCCACCACAGTAAATCCTTCCAGAAGTTCTCCAGGTAATTAGTTTCATAAAATACTGCTTTTGCTGGGATATTCTGCCAACAGCCCCAACTTGCTTAGTAAGGAAATAAAGAACAGGTGTTTTCCTTGCCAATCCTCTCACCGCAAGATTATTTTAATATAAGTTTAATTAATAGGAAGGAACACACAATAAATAATACTCATAAATGGCAAATGGGAATGGCAATTCCTAGACCTGCTGAAATTCCACATCTTTACAGATAGAATTTTTTTTTAACTCACCATAGTGACAGATGAGGTAAAAAGATTTCCCGACTTGGCTTCCCCACTGACTTTTGTTAGGGTCCCTCTGATGGATCCCTCCTGGCTCCCACCTCCTCCATTCATCTTTGACCCTCTAGAATACATGTATAGCATTTCTGAGAAAGCCTCAGCCACATACATGCTCAACTACCTAGGATCCTGAGAAATCTGCTTTTCCAACATCTTACTGGAAGGATGTATAGAAAACCCTCCATTGTGTGATTGTGTAATCCCAATGCACACTTTCCCCACTGAAGGCCACTCCAGTTCTTACCTGCTCTTGATGTGGTCCAGCACGACGACTTACCTCTGCCAGCTCTCCACCTTGTGAAACCAGGAAAGTTGGCATTCACGCTGCCTGTCACTGTCAGAACTAATAAGTAGGGACAAGGATTGAATCTTTATGGACACTTTATTCAGATGCCAGTGATGTGGGAAGACAGTGGGTTGTGTACCTTAAAAATCATCATAATGTCTCATATCAAGTTGACCTTTTTATAAGGAGAAGAAAAGGGTAGGTAAGGGGTTTGGGGAAAGGTTAATCAGGTAAGAGTTGCAGTCTTTTCCTAGCATTTTTTTCCCCACCTACTGATTAACAAGTCTTTTTCTGCCTTACGGAGTTTCCCTTCCTGGAACACAATGACTCAGATATCCTCTTGCAGACCCCCTGGGGCGCAAAAGTTGAATTGCTGTAGACCTCCTGGCATCACATCTGTCCTGCATTCCAGTTCCTGGAATAACAGCTCTCCACACGCATTAATCACTCAAGCCTATCAACTGTAACTAAAGCTAAAATCTTTAACTCGAGCTCCCCACCCCCACCCCCACCCCCACCCCTGTCACTGGCTACTCGCTGCTAGTTCTCCACTTAGATCTCCAGGAGCACTGTCCCCTCCCTAGAACTCTGGTGCTGTCACTGTGACTTCACCAGAAGGTAACATTTTCCTCTTCTATCACATCCTCTACATCTATCCATTCTATCAACAATACAAAGCCTTTGTACTTCACAAGGGGTTGAAGATAGAGATAATTAGAATTTTTAATACCAACAATGACCTTAAACATCACTATTTCCAGGGTCTCTGGAAAAAAATTAAAGAGCAAGTTAAATCTGTCCCGTAGATCCTGTCATCGGGTAACCAGAAATACAGAACATTCTTCAACCCATTGTGTTGCAAATCTCTACCTTCCTCTAGGAAACTTTATCCTTTCACTTAATGGGTTTGGTCTTATGCTAATATATAATCCTCTACCTCCAATTAGAGCAATCTATGACATTCGAGAGCCCACAGCCATATCTTCTCCCAAAGACTGAAGTTGTTCAATGTGGAACAACACTTTGGACTTTCTTCTAAACAACAGGCACACCCAAGCCTCCCAAAACAAATACACTCAAAATCCCTTTTAAAGAAGAGAAGCATTTCTCTAAATGCCACAGTTCAGGGATCTGCAGAGTTTGCCCCAGGTCATGAAGGAGATAGCAGTGTTATATCATTGACAAAGAGATATCAATCTTCCTTTCCTACTCTTTTATTTCCAGACCTAGCCCAGGTTTTTGCAAACAAACCAACAAAGAAGCTCATTGTGGCATCTTTGAGAATAACAGTGTCATCAACTTAATTGCTACTATTTACCTTGCTTTTCTTTATCCTGGACCAAATCCTATTCTAGTCAAGATTTCCCCCCATTCTAATGTTGGAAATGAGGCAACGACTTAACAGAGAGGTGCACATTCCACCAAAGCCATTCTCTGCAGAATTGCTTTTCTCCTACTTTCCTACTTTACCGGGTATAGCGTCCCCACGAGGCAATTTCCCATCAGTCTTCAGACTGAATGCCCCTTCTGGGTTATACCCCGACCCCCATCAGTGAGAATCTGTGGCTGACCTGGCAACCCATTGGTTATACTCAGGGTTAGGTGACGTAAGCTTTATCATATAGCTTTTTCTTTAATACATTTCTCCAAAGCTGAGCTTGCTCTATCCAAAGCCATTCAATATTATCTTCTGCCAAAACCATCTTCTGTTGCATTATAAATCCTTAACCTTCTAAATTCACATTCTCTAAGTCTCTTTATTAGTTCCCATTTCCTTATCAGATTTTATTTGTCATCCTAGAATAACTCTGAGTTTTTCCAACCCTTCTGCTCACACCTTTATGGTGTTGTTCTCTTTCTGGAATTTCTCTTTTCTTAACCTTTTTCTACTTCACATCTGCATTTTTTTAAACTTTTTTTTCCACCTAACCTCTCTGTAGAATACATTCTCACTTTTCATCTGACAAACCAGCTCTCAGCTCTTAAAGTTTGAGATATGTTTTTAACCACCCTTATGCACTCTAGAGAGTCAATAGGAACAGCATCACTGCTGTCAGGAGACCATTCTCAGGCTCGAATATAAACATTACTCCATTGATTAGGGCCTTGATGGTTATGTTGCAATGGCTTAATATATGCATTACAACAGCTGCCTTATGAACTAGAAATATGTACACCAGCTGCATTATTAAGCAAACAAACTTTGTGGGATAACCCAAGAATCTAATCACCACTTGTATCATTCTTTGTTTGGGAATATGAGGTCTCCATTCTAAATAACCACAAAAAAGTTTTAAAAGGTAATTGGTTCACACCTGGCATCGGGAGACATTGTCATCATTTCCTACCCGCATGCAGGCTGCCTCTGAGGCACAGAGCAGCAGCTTTTCTGTTTCAAAGACCTAGACAGACGCAGACGGATCACACTGCTGCAAAATGATGGAAGCCCACTTGCTGATGACAATGACAATAAAAGATTTCTCTCTGTATATTTTCATTTTTTAAATTACATCTACGTTTCAAAATCTCCCTTATGGTTTTTAGAGTGAATAGCATGAATTTGGGCAAGGAGCAAACTATTTAGAGAACGGTACCTTGTTTAAGGCCTGGTTCTCCCATGTATTTGACATCTAGTTGGCCAAGTCACTTAAGCCTTCTGGGCCTCAGTTTCCCTAACGGTAAAGCAAGAGCAATAACAATGAAGATATTGTCCTTATCAAATGTCCTGATTCTACGTGAAGCATGAACAGGGTGGAGTTGCTGAGACAAGGTGCAGTTACAGTGACAACAGAAATTCCAACAAGCAGGTAGGTCACGGTAACCAAGTGAACTAAGTAATGTCCAGACATAAAGCAGGCAAATATCAGGTCAAAAGGTGAAAGTAGCAGGATGTCCCCAGTCACGGTCAGATCCTGGTGAAAAGAATGGAGTGGGTGGTACCCACCATCCCAGTATTTCATGGGGGTCTTTGCCAAGCCAGATTCCATCCCTTGAGAAGACAGCATTAAATTATAGGAAGATAGACCACGTACCTGGAATGGGAATCCAGGGAAGCCCCAGGGGAATGTGTCAACCATCACGACACTCTAGAGTGACTTAACCATGATTCAAGACTAATCAATAACTTCCAGCCAAGATGGAGGTGTAGATAGACACACTGTGCCTCCTCGAACAACCAAAACAAGGACAACAATTTAAAAACAAAAAACAACCAGAACTTACAGCAGATTGAACTGTATGGAAGTCCAGCAACGAAGGAGTTAAAGAAGACACATTCATCCAGACTGGTAGGAGGGGCGGAGTCGGGGCAGCGAGCAGAGAGGACTGGGGCAAGGCGGTGGCTGGAGGACCCAGCGAGGTGGTGGATTGTGGAGCTGGGAGCGCAAGGCAGCAGCAGGCAGACCCAGCCAGGCAGCAGATTGTGGACTGGGCACTCCCACATTGGTGGGCAGATAAACTGGGAGAAACAACTGGGGAGTGGGCAGATTGCGCAACCCAGGGCCCCAGCGCAGGGAAATGAAGCCTCAAAACACCAATTGAAAACAACCGTGGGGGTGGAGGCAACAGCAAGAGAAACTTCCAGCCTCACAGGAAAGTTCGCTGGAGAGAGCCGTAGGGTCCTGGAATGTACAAAAGCCTACCCACACGGGAATCGGCACCAGGAAGGGTCCAATTTGCTTATGGGAAGCGGAGGAAGTGACTCAAATCTGGCAGAGAGTGGAGCAAGCACCATTCTTCCCTCTCGGACCCCTGCCCCACATAAAGCACCACAAATCAGTGATGTGGGTTACCCCACCTGGTTGAACACCTAAGGCTCCGCCCCTCATACGTAACAGGCTCATCAAGACCAAAAAAAAAAGAAAAGAAAAAGGGCCCAAATGAAAGAACAGATCAAAGCTCCAGAAAAAATACAACTAAGCAAGGAAGAGATAGCCAACCTATCAGATGCATAGTTCAGAATACTGGGAATCAGGATGCTCACAGAAGTGGTTGATTTTGGTCGCAAATTAGATGAAAAAATGAAAGCTACACTAAGTGAAATAAAAGAAAATGTACAGGGAACCAAAAGTGATGGGAAGGAAACTGGGGTTCAAATCAACGGTGTGGACCAGAAGGAAGAAAGAAACATCCAATCAGAAAAGAAGGAAGAAACAAGAATTTTAAAAAATGAGGAGAGGCTTAGGAACCTCCAGGACATCTTTAAACATCCCAACATCTGAATTATAGAGGTACTAGAAGCAAAAAAGGAAGAGCAACAAGTGGAAAACTTATTTGAACAAATAATAAAGGAGAACTTTCCCTTTGCCAGGAGAATCTGGCAAAGGAAATAGACTACCAGGAGAAAGTCCAGGAAGCTCAGAGAGTCTCAAAGAAGTTGGATCCAAAGAGGAACACACCAAGGCACATCATAATTACATTAGCCAAGATTCAAATGAAGGAGAGAATTCTAGAAGCAGCAAGGGATAAAGGGACAGTCACCTACAAAGGAGTTCCTATCAGACTGTCAGCTGATTTCTCAAAAGAGACCTTCCAGGCAAGAAGGGGCTGGAAAGAAGTATTCCAAGTTGTGAAAGCCAAGGACCTACATCCAAGATTTCTCTATCCAGCAAAGCTTTCATTTAGAATGAAAGGGAAGATAAAGTGCTTCTCAGATAAGGTCAAGTTAAAGGAGTTCATCATGATCAAGCCCTTATTATATGAAATGTTAAAGGAATTTATCTAAGAAAAAGAAGATAAAAAATATGAACAGTAAAATGACAGCAAACTCACAATCATTAACAACCACACCCAAAACAAAAACAAAAGCAAACTAAGCAAGCAACGAGAACAGGAACAGAACCACAGAAATGGAGATCATATGGAGGGTTATCAATAGGGGAGTGGGATAGGTAGAGAGGGGGAAAGGTATAGAGAATAAGTAGCATAGATGGTAGGTAGAAAATAGACAGGGGGAGGGTAAGAATAGTATAGGAAATGTAGAAGCCAAAGAACTTATATGTACGACCCACGGACAAGGTGGGGGTGTGCAGGGTGGAGGGGAGTGAAGGGGGGAAAGTGAGACAACTGTAATAGCATAATCAATAAAATATATTTTTTTTAAAAGAAAAGAAGAAAATTTTACCCTTTGCCACAGTATGGACGGACCTGGAGAACATTATGTTAAATGAAATAAGCCAGTCAGAGAAAGACAAATTTCATATGATTTTACTCATATGTGGAATCTAGTGAACACACTGAACTAACAAAGAAAATGTGGGCAGACTCATAGACAGAGAATTGACGACAGCTAGTGGAGGTGGGGTAGACAGGGAGGTACAGGGGTGGAGGGACTTCACAAAAAGGAAAAAGGACTCATGGACATGGACAACAGTGTGTTGACTGCTTCAGGAAGAGGGGCATAAGGGGACTAGATGGTAATGGAAAAATACAATAAAGATTAAATAAAAAATTTTTTAAAAAGACAAATCAGTAATACTAGTGATCATCCCTAAGGCCCCATGCCCAGCATCAAATGAACCTTGGAGCATGTCATTGAAGCCCACACGTTATCAAGGCAAGGTATAGGTTATAGGAATGTTTGTTAAGTGGCAGAGGGTGGTTTTGTTACTGTGGGTATTTAGCTTGAAAAGGGAAGCAAAGAGACCAGATGCTGAGCTTAATAAACTGGGAAGCAGGAACCTGTTTGCTTAACCAGGAAGCTACAGCTTTTCTCACTCAAGGGGATTATAGCACTGCTCCACCAAGGGGATTAACATTGCTCCCTTCCCTCCTCAGGTACCATGTTGTTGATGGAATGCAGGGGGAGATGCTGGACCATAGAGGCCTGTTGGTCTAACTAGAGGTTGTGAACCCATCCAAAGCCCATGAAAGTTTGGGAAGTTGATTGTCATTTTGGAAAAGCACTTGATCCGTCTCAAACCCAACCTCCTGGTTATAACCCAGGGAAACAAAGAAGCTCTGTCTTTCTTACTTGTGACCTACACTGGCACAGTACATGCACCTGTTCTCTCCACGGCCTCCAGGAGGGAGCCAGAAATGAACTACAGCTGGAAACACATGCTCAGCTAGCTGGATGCTGGGCTGGACTGTACTTCAATATGGAGCATAAACTCTGGGCAGTGGCCTCCATCCTGGCCCTACTGATGACAAGATTGGACATTTCCCATGGCAAGATGGACAGAGATGGTACATCGGGAAGTCGAGAGGGGAACCCCCTTAATTGTACATCATCAATAAACCATATCACAGAGCCACATCCTCCTGTGTGGGTATCAGGAAATACTTTCCCTCTAGACACTGCACCACTTCCGCCAATAACAATTGGACCAAATTAAATTTTTTTTTCCAATAGAGTTAAGGTTGATTTATCAGTTAGCTCAGTCTGCTGGGGCTCCGGGTGCTCTACCAGGCACTCACTCCTGGAGCAGCTCAGTCCTTCTCACTGCTTCACTGCCTCAGGCCTCTTTGCTCCTGCCAGTTCCTCTGTTAATGATGGATGCCCGGGGAAGAGGCAGGTCCGAGGGCAGCAGGCACTCAACAAATGTCACGAGAGAGCATGGACAGAGGACTGAGTAATAAATGCACCAAGCTAAAGCCCACGCATGACAAGTGGGGATTCAAATGCAGTAACATTTGTACAGAGAAGAGCTCGTCATTTTTCTGATGCAAAGGGACAGTAAGTATGTTGTCTCATTCTTTAAAACTGGTCCTGCGGACATCCTGAGTCCTGTGCTCTCTGCACTTTGGAAGATAAAACGCAGCCCTCCAGAGCATTTTAAGAGCTGTATAAGGAAAGGACAAACAAGTTCAGAAGTCAAGAAAGATAAGAAGCCAATTGCCAACTTATTCAGAGTTCTTATTTGAGGACAGTCAAAACTAGTTAAACAAAAAATGTGTTAAGCAGAGAGTTAATCACTTAGTTAATATCTTGACCGATTTATCAGTCCCAATATATCTTCTTTGAGATGCATTTACGGAGCTGTGTAATACAGGATGAAATCCAAGGTGTCTGATCTTGGCCTACTGGTGATTACATAAGGAATGTGAACTAGACTAGTGAGGTCTGCCCTTGAGTTCTGCAGGATCCAAACCTGCGTGTGAACCTCAGTGAGTCCCCACCTCTGGAGAGGCACGTGGACCGGTGCTTCCCCGGCACTCATCGCCAGCAAAGGGACCTTCGCATTTCCTAATTAGGTTATATTCAACGCTCGCAGGCTGGTGATGGATGAGATACTGAAGTGTAATCACAACTGATATTATTCATGTCCCAGGAATGTGCGGCCTAGGCTGCTCTGCCAGCTTTAGCAGAAAACAATGGTGCAGCTGACAAGTAGCCTTTTTACATTTCAGATCCTGGTCCAGATTTACTCTTTCTGTTTGCTCATGATTGCAGAACAGGTATCTGGAGAGGAGAAATGAATATGCTGTAAGTTACACTTCCTGGTTGTGTGGGTCTCATTAAGTCATATAAAGACTGGCAAAGCCTGCCTGTTAGAACGTCCAGAAATGGGGCCAACTGGGCAGCCTCTCCATCTACCTTGGGATGTTTGCTTGCCTAAAGGCCCCAAGTAACCACAGAAAGGGTAATTAACTTACTAACAGGTGTTGTGCCAGACAGTCGTGTTCAAATAATAGGTGGAGATAAGCTGCCCATTATGAAATGGTTAACAATCAGGAGAAAAGCCAGACAAAACATGCCAGCAACTAACACAAGTCAGATGCAACCCAGGACTATAACAGAGGGATAAAGGATGAACTCGGACTAAAGGGAGGAGGGCTACCAAAGGGGAGTCTTGGAGGATGAGTAACAGTATATGAAGGAGGAGGGCTGCATTCCAGCAGATAAAAAATGGGATGGAGCCAAGGTCAAGGAGCTATAATAACACAGAGGAGGGACAGTAGCCCAGCAGACAGGACGTCACTTCCTCACAGGAAAAGTAAGCCTTGCAGGATATGGAGGTGGTAGTCAGATGGTAGGCAGAGGGAAGAGCATTCTAGAAAGAGGCACCACTGCCCACACAAAAAGGTGATGGAACATGTTTTAAATATTGGGTGAGCCAAAAAGTTCATTTGCTTTTTCCCACAAGATGGCTCCAGTAGTGCATAGTTGTCTTCGACTTCCTTTGAAACTATTGTTTGACTTTGTGTGTAGGGCCCTCTGAGAGTTCCATAACGGAGGAGTTGGGGTGTGGGCTTTGGGTTGGTTGGTTTACATACAATAGGTGGGCTTCCAGGCAAGTTGTTTGCTATTTCTGGAAATCAGCTGACCCTGGGAGGACTGGTCCCTTTCGGTATTAGCAAGGCCCCACAACATCAAAGCATCGGAATAAAAAGGCATGCTTGATACACCCCACCTTGCATAGCCTGTATTGTGGAGTCCACTGTCGTTGGCAGCGCCCGAGACTGTCCTCTGCATTTTCCCCCTTGACCTCGCT
Organism: Glossophaga mutica; assembly: GCA_039655065.1. Classification (NCBI taxonomy): domain Eukaryota; kingdom Metazoa; phylum Chordata; class Mammalia; order Chiroptera; family Phyllostomidae; genus Glossophaga; species Glossophaga mutica. The sequence goes on from CM077308.1 coordinate 147,451,617, forward strand.
AGTTCCTGAGGACTGAGCAGTCTCATCATCCCCACTTGAGGTGACCTTTACGTCTTCAAATCCTAGTAGGATAAGGCTGCAGACAGCTGCTGCACACCTGTCTTGTACTTCATGCCTTGCAAGGAATATCAAGTGCACCATCTGTGTGGTCCCACGGGACCCCCTGGAGCTGGGGATTCCTCTTTCCTTTGACTTCCCTTTAACATTGCCCAAACCTTTCTGCTTGCCTGAGAATCTAAATATTTACAAATTCCCCCTTATCCATTATCCATATAATACCTTATGTTCCCTTTTTCTTCTCCCGGATTTATTGTTTCTCTTAGGCCACTCCTGATCTTCATTCATTCAACACACACCTGTTGCACACGGACACTGTGACAGTAATTATGCCAGGTCCCACGGACAAAGGGACAAATAAGACTACCCCCATGGTACAGGAAAAGTGATCTGAACCTACTTTTTGAACTTTGATAATGTATCAGTCACATTCACAAGCCCTGTTTTACTAATCCAACTAAATCTTCATACCTAGTTTCAAGATGCATTCAATGATAATCTTATAGCGACTCCAGTCATTTTGGATTAGGGTCTACATGAACTAATTTAAATTTAACTGCCTTTTTAAAGGCCTTCTCTCCAAATAGTCATATTCTGAGGTGATGGGGGTTAAAAATATTAACATATAAATTTTGAGGGGATGCAATCAGTCCATAACAATGTTAGAATCCTACCCATTCTCCTAATCCTTCTTCATTTGTTTTCTCTTCAAGAAGCCTGAATTTTAAGCAGTTGGAAGCTCTCCTTTATTGTAATTCCTTTGCTCCAATCTGCCACCTAACAGAAGGCCCTAATGTAGTACGACGTCTTTGAACAATGTCTTGTTTTTTTAAACTGGGTCTTACATTATGTCCCTTAATTGCATATAGCTTAATGCTTTATTCAGAGTAAACACTCAAGAAATATTCAGTAAGTGAATAGATAAATAAACTGTGGTACATCCAGACAATGAATGTGCTAAAAGGAAATGAGCTATTAAACCATGAAAAGACATGGAGGCATTGTAAATTCTTAGTACTAAGTAAAAGAAGTCAATTCCAACTATATTACAGTCTGGAGAAGGCAAAACTATGGAGACAGTGAAAAGATCAAGGGTTGCCAGAAATAATGAGGAAGGAAGGAATAAATAGGCAAAGCACAGATGATTTTAGGGCAGTGAAACTATTTGTGTGATACTGTAATGATGGATACATGTCATTCATTACACATTTGTCCACACCCACAGAATGTACAACACCAGGAGTGAACCTTAATGCAAACTATGGACTTTGGGTGATTGTGTGTCAATATAGGTTCATTGATTGCAACAAACATACCACTCTGGTGCAGGACATTAATACCAGGAGACCATGGGGTGGGGTTGGGGGAGGCAGAGGGTAATATGGAAACTCTCTGTTCTTTCAGTTTTGTTGTAAACCTAAGACTACTCTAAAAAAATTAAGAAAAACTCAACAAATATCTTTTTGAACTGAATTGAAGTCTCTGCACAACCCCACACATTTGTAAGTCTAGGTGTAACTTCCACCTTTGGGTTTTCGATAAACCCTGATTTCCTAATAGCTGACTATGTTATTAGCACCTAGAGGTAATAAAACAATTAAGGGAGAAAATGGTGTCTGAGCCTCAGTCATTCCTTTATCTTAATCCTAACATTTGGATATTGCAGGACATGAACCTCAGAGTAGGCCGCCCACCTCCCAAGCAATGTTAACTGTACTCCAAGGTACTGGAAAACTTCGATTAGCCAAAATGCTATGCCTAAGGACTAAGATCCTAGTTCATTGGTTCTATGGTTCCTGAGCGTATCCTCCCTCCCAAGCCTGCCCTCCTGAGAAGGAAGCACAGCATTCCCCAAAGACAGCAGTGCTCATCCATTGTTGCGGTGACTGAGGGGTGTATTCTCGAGTCCACTGATGAAGAAATAAACGTTAGAATTCATTGTGCATGCTGCTGCTGGCAAAGAACAAATATCCAGAGTTGCTGGAGCTCTGAGTTGACAAATAAACAGCAGAAAGTCCCTTCTGGTGAGATGGAAAGGAAGAGGAGGAGGAGTGAGAAAGGCCGGAGGAGGAGTGAGAAAGGCCAGAGGAGGCCAGAGATAAACCTCAGATTCTTCACCACCATGAAACACAAATCAAATGCTGGATCTTCACTGACACTCTCTATGGAGGCCAATTACTGGTTATCAAGAACTGTGCCTAGCATAGGCGGACACAGATCATATGCCCCAGCCCCATAAAATAAAAAGTCCAATGATCACCCTACACCGAAGCCTTCTTCAAATGCAAAGATAAGCATTCACCCTCCATCAGGACATCCTGATCACCCTAAATGGAAGCAATCTCTCCCTTACCAATCATCTCGCCATGGTTTCAACTGTTTCTTGGAGTCCATGAGAGTCAGAAGGAAGTTTCAAGAAACTCCTTGGTGAAAGGGTGGAGGGCTAAGAGGGGAAAGGCTCCCCACTACAGCTAAACCAGAACAACTGTACTTTCGCCCCTAACATACATCAGGGACCACCTTACAATTCCATTTGAAAAGGGAAAAACTTCAAAACCAATAATGTGTAGTGAAATACCACTATTACTAGACTATCTATCCCAGATAACCCAGATGGTCTCAATTTAGATACATGTTGTTTCACTGTCAGAGAACATATCAGAATATGTGTCCTTATTTGACATTTGGAAAATATCATGGAGTTGATGACATTTATCATGTACTGTCTTGTAATAATACTGGTATGCTTGTTTTATGATCTCTAAAAATTTTGCACTGCTTAAACGTAGGAAGCATATTCTTCTTTGCATATTTTAGAGTACCTGTTACTGGGCTTTACCCTCTGCTGTTGAACAAATGTGAGTAGAGTGACAGTAAGAATGTTGTCACACTTACTAGCAAGCAGATTTGTGCAGCAGGTCCTAAGATTTATAACATAATAGAATGAATGTGCAAAATTCTTATCTTTGCTTTCTAGGCAGACCCACAATGAGGAACAATTTAAAGATAGGGTTTTACAAACCAAAAAGGAAGTCTTAGATCACTCTAGGAACAGAGATTTTAATATAGGGCCACAATACCTTTTGAACAAGCTCAGCGTTGTTTATTTGTGTAAATCTCATGATATTTCTGGGTGAGGGTGCAAAGCTTAGGGTTGCCAAGTGTTGACTCTCGCATGCATGCCTAATTTGCATAACATGTTCTTCTGTTCAGACAGGTGCCAGAGCACTGTCGGGGGCACCAGATAGCCCTGGAGGGTTAAGATGAAAGAATTTGGGACACGATTTCCATGTTCAGTCAAGCAGGTTTGGAAAGAGGAGAGAAATATAGGTCAGCCCAGGAGGAATGCCAACGTTATTGGCCCAATTCCTTGGCACAGAATAGGCATTCAATAAATATGCCCTGAATGTGTGAAATGGCTCCCCTCCCCTCCTGCTGCAACCTGTTCAGTCAGTTGTCAGGCAGCTCAAAGCACTCCCAAGGCACACATCTATCTACTTACTATTCTTCTTGAGGAAAATACCACAAGCATTATTTCTAGACAGCTGAAAACAAAGGGTAATAAGTGGGCTTGGGAGCATCCACTACACCTGCTGGGAGACTTGCACTTGAGAGCCCGGTGCATCAGCAGGGTGAAGAGCAGCAAAAGATCCTGGCCCTAAGTGATCCAAGGCCACTTAAGTGACCTTGGGGAGACTATTGTCAGATGTGGTTTTCAAACATCCCCCTGGAATGTTCTCTGTGAAGTAAATGTAAGGGCAGTTCTGGATGTCCCCCAATGAGCATTTGCTGGGTTTTCTTGTGGGAGTCCCAATTAAGTGACCCATAATAAACTTCTGAGATGATCTGTCCTTTGTGCACAGGGACTTCTGACAGGGACTTCTGACACAACCAAGGTGACTGACGCAAGAAAAGCAGAGACAGTGAAGACATGTACCTGGAAGCTATGAGTATGTTTTGTGCGTGTATTGGGGGAGGTGCATGGGTTACTCGTCCTTCCTTCCACGTGTATACGAATGCATGAAGGGAACAGAAGAAACAGAGGGAGGGAGGTTGTCATTGCAGACCTCTCTCTTCTCCTCTCTTTTTTCATGTTGTTTCTCTCTAACCCAGAACATTAACTTAAATCATCGTATGTCCTGCATAGCTCCATAATGCTCATTTTGACAGGTACTAAATTGGATGAACAAAGAAAGTTGGGCAAAAAACAGTCTGAATTAGCTACCAAGTATATAAATGCAGAAGCTTTGGAGAAAGAATTCGTAGAGGTTGAAATCTATATAAGCCAAGTTATCACTATCTAATAACCTTGGGTGAATCAGACCTTTCTCTGGTTCATTTATTAAAGCATCATAGAATTCAACAGATATTTATCACGTGCCCAATATCTATAGAAGCAATTTGCAACTGATGTGCCTCAAGAATTTTTAAAACGTGCAACACCTGAGTAAAAACGAGGTCATGGGCACTGACCTCTTTTCCCTTAGATTGTCAAATAGAAAAATGACAACAGCCAATACAATAGCTACTTGGTGTGAATGAATCAAAATTATACCTTTTTTATCAGATCTGCAAAAAATATATTTTTGTTGTGCCACAGAATTTTAGTAATTAGCTTGTGTGTGCCACGAGATGAAAAAGTTGAAAATAGCTGATCTGTACTAAAAACTGAGGATTCATTCATTCACCAAATATTTATTAAGTCTTTACTATGTGTCAGGCACTGATCAAGTTATTGGAATGCAGCAATGAATTAAACGGGCAAAGTTTCTGCTCTCACAGTTCCTGTGTTGTTGGGGTGCAGGAGATAATAGAGAAATAAATACACAATATGTTGGGTGATGAGTGCGATGAAAAATAAAGGGGGTAAAAGGGGTCATGGGTGATTTTTATATAGGTTTTCTGGGAAGGTCTCTGGGGAACTAACATTGAAGCAGAGGCCCAGAAAAAAAGGTAAGGAGGAAGACATACAGGTACCTGGGGGAAAGAATACATCACAAGGAATATAACGAGAAGGACTCGTTATACACAAAAGTTGCCTCAAACCCCTTCTGGAAAGAGGCAGAGTGAATCACTCTTATCTACCTTATCTACCAAACATGGACAGACAACCTAAGAAACAAGAAATGAGAGGAAGATAAAGGGTTTTTTAAAGTGTGGCAGGCTACATAAACATAAGGTAGTGCTATTTATTAGTCTCTGGCTTCGGGTCGACAATCAGGATCAAGTATGCACCCACATTTGAAGGCCATACCCGCAAATAAAATTGGTGCTGCCTGAGTTCAAAAGCTAATTCAAATGCCCACCGTGCTTGGATTCAGTGGTTACTCTGGGCACCTGGCTAACCTGCTCAGAGCCGTATGCTAGGCCTGCAGCCCACATGCTCACATAGTCTCATGTGTACCATTTCCTGCTGCATTTCATTAGGTGAAACTGGAATCTCCTAACCAAGATGTGGCCTGAAGTTCTTTATTTGTAAGGAAGTCACTGCTTCAAGAATTCCTTAGGTTTTGGCCATTGTTCAACCAAATTCATTACAAGGGGTGACTTTACTTCCAGGACTGGTGAAATCCTAACTGGGTAGCGAGGAGGGGAATCCTCCAGGTATGAGGACGTTCTCATTCAAAACGTTCTAACCTTCCAGCCTCTCCTACATTTTTCCTTAAATCTAACTTCAGGGGATAATCGAGAACATGCACACACAAATTCAGTCTGAATATGGCATTTTGGAGGAAAACCCCCAGCTGAGTACACATGAGCGTGTTTCAGCTTTGCCAGAAGAGAAATGGTTATGCATTATACATGGACTATAAAGCCGTTTTTTGTAAGCCTTACTTTAAAATGTTTGAGTTTCAGAACTTAAAATGTTCCATGTGTTTAGTATTTCTTGTTCAGCTAGACTAAAGAAAAGTGGTTGAAAATTCTGTCTCAGCATACATGTGGTATATTTCAGGAACATTTAATATATTATTATTTCTGGAGCAACAGAATTTTCGAACAGAGCTTTTACACTCATTGCAAGTTGTAGTCAAGGGGTCCATTTATTCAGTAAATATTTATTGAGTACCTACTATGTGCCCGACCCCATTTTAGGTATGGAAGATACAACAGTACACAAAGTCCATATTTTACAGAAAACAGGCCATAGGTAAATTTATAAATAAATATAAAGCGATGTCAGGTACATTATATTCTTTCTGCTTTAACCTGGGAAAAGGAACATGGAAAGGGCTGCTGTTTCAGAGGAACAGCTGCTCTCCTGAAGTCTCATGTGAATAAAGACAATGAATTCTTTCGGTTACCTGGGGGAAAGAAGTAGCCAGGCAGATGGAGTGCCCCAGGCACTGCTGGAGTTCCTGGAAAGGCCTGAAGGCCATGTGGCCTGGGCAGAATGAGAGAGGGAAAGCAAGCAGTCAGAAATGAGGTCTTACATAAAAAAACATATGTCAAAGTGTTCCTGGGGCCCCTGAAGTGGAAAGACTACTGACTCCTCAGTTCAGCTTCATTTCTTGGAGGTTCGAACAATGATAATGAATTGCAAGGAAAGTCTCCTTACTCCAGATGCATATTTGGAGGGAAAAAATGCTTATTTCTTGTTTTTTTCTTTTGGGCCTATTTATTTTATTTTTTATTTATTTTATTTTATTTATTTATTTATTTTATTTTATTTTATTTTTTAATTTATCCTCGCCCTAGGGCATGCTTATTGATTTTGGAGACAGGAAGGGAGGAAGAGACAGAGGTACTGAAACATGGATGTGCGAGAGAAACATGATTGGTTTTATGTCTTGCACAAGTCCCGACTAGGAACCAAACCTGCAACCCAGGAACTGAGACCTTTCAGTTCATGGGATGATGCTCCAACCAGCTGAGCCATAGCAGCCAGGACCTCCTGGGCCCATTTACCTGTGAATTTCTGCTGCATTTCTTGACTCCTCTCCCTACTCAGTTTCTCCCATATTTCAAAGATTAATTGAAGCTCTTTGAGAACCCTCCCCAAAATCCTCTGGCAGGCACTAAGTGGCTCTGTGACCAGAGGCTTTGACAGAGGACTTGCTCTGACAGAGGACTTGCTCAGTCTACCATCAGTAGACTGGTGTTCAGAAAAACTCTAAAACTGAATGCGAAAGAGTTTCTGTGTAATTCTCTGTATGTGTTTTCCTGATAAGAGTGTTCGTAAGTCCCAAAAGATTTTAAAATGAGTCTGTGACTTAAAAATATTGAAACCACTGCTCTCGACGAGGGCTTCTCAAACATCAAATGTGCACATGAACCATCTACATTTCTCTAAGATGAAGGTTCCAATTCAGTAGCTCTGGCATGAGCCTTACTGTTACTTGGCCCAGGACCACATTTGGTGACAAGAGGCTAGAATATTTCTAGCCAGCACTTGCTTGCTTGCACCAGCATGTCCTCACTGCCCCTTAAGCAGATTGCAGGTTTCTGGACACCAAGGGTACTTAATGCTGACACTTCTTGGCTCTTCTCCACAGTTAGAACTAACAGAAAAATAAATAGCCCACCTTTGGGCCTGACAGATGCTTGCTCTACAGATTTTAGTGCATTAATTGAACTTGATTAAAATATCTTCTCTATATCCACTGTCTTAGTCTCACTCAGGCTTCTGAGGTTACCACCAATTTTTCAAGGCTAAACCTTTCTCTAATTTATAGTAGAACCTCAGAACCCTGAAAATCTTCCTAAAGCAAAGCTTTTCTCTCTCTTTCGTATCGAAACCAAAATCCATTAAACCTAGAAACCATCATAGTACAGGAAATGCTCTCATTTGAAAGAATGATTCACTGCATAAGGGCAGTCTTCTCACTGGAGATGGTCAGTACCAAGAGAAATGTTCAGCACAGGTAAATAATGTAGAGAGCATCAAAGAAGCCAGGATAATTCAAGTCAGCATTACCAGGCCCTTGAAGAGGCAGGTTCTAGATGAACTGTTTAGAGCCCAGATGTGAAGCTTCCTAAAGGAAGGACAGAGAGGAACAATCTCTAGAAAGTGAGGAATGGTGCAGAAAAGTGAAAATAGGGTTTTGAAATAAAATTGCTACCTCAAAGAATCTGCCACTCTGTTTGCAGAAGCTATAAAAGAAGATATTTACTTAGTCATGTTAACAGCAGTTAACGATAGAGAAAATGAAAACAATTCTACATACAAGACATGTGTAAAGAATGTTTTTGTGTGTGCAAAAAAATTTTCATATGGTATTTAATATATACATACTATTTGTACTTATGAAAATACCATACGCAATGAAAGTTATGCATATTTATAAAAACACCTTCAAGTGGGCCAGTACCATTTAATTTTTTCCAATAAATTCATACATAAAATATAGATATATATATATTAGTGCCAAATGGAACATATATTTTGAAATATGAACCCCAAGTAAAACTCTCAGGAATCCGGAGTAAAATCCAGGTATCTGCCGAAGGAAACTTCGGAGCAATCGCCATTTGCAGAGAGGAAACAATGTCCGGTCTCTTATCTCCATGGACTGTTTTGCTTGTCAGATTTCTAACATCACTTCAGCTGAGTCTTGTATTTGACTTCCAACCTCCTGGCCATTTGACCTGCCAACCATTATTTTCTTTGAGGCTTTTAACGCTCCACCCAAGTATTTTGCTTTCCAGAGCAGTTGTGTCCGTTTCCTTCTCACTTCACCTTCACGTCAGCAGTGGGTTACAACATCGGTTTAAGGAGCATCCTCTAAGGTTTCAGAAAGACCCAAGTGCGTTGCGGTGCTGACCTGCAGCTGATACCCGCACTGGAAAGTCAAGGTCTCCGGAGGGTCTCTGCTTTGTGCCGGGATTTCCATCCAACCTGAGAGTCTCTGGCCTGGGGCCAGGCCCGCAGCGCTCGACTCTCCCGGGTTCCAGTCTCCTCCCCAGGCCTACGGTGAGGGCTGGAACCTCACAGCCGGAAAACACCGCCCTTTCCTGTCGCCTACTCATTCCCCAGGGCGACGACTCGAGGAGGAAGAGATGGAGACGGATTAAGAAAATTAATTAACCCGGCGCTCAGTCGGCCTCCGGGAGGAGGGGCAGGGCGTGCTTCGGCGGTCGCCGGAATGACCGGCGGGCGCAGGTGTCGCGAAGGGAGAAATTTCACGCTCCCGGCCAACAGCTGTGCCACTTGCGCCTTGTCGCGCGTCGGGGAAGCCGCTACCCGCTTGCCCCAGCTTTAGGCAAGTCTCTTTAAGGGACCCGCGGGAGAAAAAAATACCTCCTCGTGGACTGGAAAAACCTGCAGCGTCGGCTGTTCGCCTGCCCCCTGGCTCAGCCTGTAGCTTGGATGTCTCCAGTCTGCCAAATCCACTCTCCGGGTTTTGGCGACAGCTCCAAGGGGGAGCGAGGTAGAAACTCACCGAACACAACCCTCCTCCCCTAGCCCGGGATCCTAGTGGTCGCGGGACCCGCAGCCAGGCAAGGGCAGCACGGTCAGGTGGCGCTATTTCTCCGCCTGCCCGCCCGCCACGCCGGAACCTCTGTGGGCTAGGTCGGCTTGTTGGGACGAGGAGAAGTGGGCGCACGATTAGTACAGGTGTCTGGGTTGCCAGCGGAGTCCCTTTGTCCTTGATTACCGCACCCCTGGGTCCCTTTTTGAACTGAGCGTTCGGAGACCACTCTTTGTGAGGAGCGAGCTGAACGCAGCTTCTTCGAGGGAAGCCACATCCCTAGAGGTGGCGCTGGGGAGGTAACAATGGGAACCCATTGTCCTCCGTGAGCCCGCGGGCCCAGCCGCCGGGAATCCTCGCCAGTCCGCCCGCCCAGAGGCGCGGCACAGGTACTGATTTCGGGTGGGTCTGCTCTGCCGCCCGCTCCCTCCGCCCCGCCCCGCCCCGCCCCGCCCCGGTCCGCCCCCGGAGCAGCAGCCCCGCCCCGCCCCGCCCTTCGCAGGTTCTGTCCGAGAGTCCGGCGGACGCGCGCTCAGTCTTGCTCGCACCTTCACTCGCGGGCGGTGCCGTGGCGGGGTCCGACAGGCGGGCGATCCTGGAGACCAGGGGCATCGGGCGCCTTCACGCCGTGTGGGAGCAGATAAAGCTGTGAGGAGGCGCCGCGCCAGCCCACCAGCGGGTAACAGGCTAGGACTGCGTGCGCCCTCCTAGGCATCGCTGCCGGGCGCGGGGTCCTGGGGCAGCGGCTGCGATCCTTGGGGGCTGCTGGTGAGTTGCTGCTTGCCCACGGATCCTTCCTCATTGTTTGTCTGTGAGTCCGTCCGATCGGCGGCCCTGGCCGTTTCCGGCGTGCGTGGGGTGCTAGGCTTGGAAACGCACAGGGAGTGAGGATACCAGGGCATCACCTTCCACCTGGTGTCCAAAGGACAAAAGGGGACATAAAGTACTCCGAGAGGGGTCCGGGCGCCAAGAGCAGGGCGCAGGCATCCACTATTTGAGCCCACCTCTTTTCAGGGTGGGGCTGCACGTTTACTGCATCTTTCGAGCTATTGACAGCCATTCGGGGAGCGTATTGCATTTTTCCATCTGAGAACAAGCCGCACATGGCTGGCTGCCGCTCCCCTCCCATCGTGGACTCTCACCAGGGCCGCACATGGGTGCGCCGTGCAGATCTGCGGTGGCAGTACCCGCTGAGTGCCCTTTCCTCACTTTTACGGTTAGGGGAGGGAGACTTGTGGCCGGAGCTCCAGCCTACAGATCTGGCAGTTGAATAATTTTTTATCTTTTTGTCGATGGTTTCGGAACAGCTGAAGCGTTTTCGAGATTTTTTTTTTTCTTTCTTCTTGTAACTTAAGTACCTTGACACAGACAAGTATCAGACATGTGAGGAAGAATGGATCTGGCCACTCAGTTCTTCGTTTTGAATTATTATACTCCATCCCCCTCTCGACTTTGGGGAGGCATGTGTTTCATCTTATAAATAGAAAGTAGCATATTTTTTGGCAGGACCTCCTTTATACTGTACAGTCTAGGAGAGGTCAGTTTAAAAATAAATACGCACTTGAATGTTGCATTACCGAGAGCCAGGCTGGGGCTGGGACAAGCTGCGTGCACAGCAGCATCAAAGCCGGGAGCGCAGCTGTGTTGAAAGGAGTAAAAGCCCCAGAGTGCAGTCCAGGCTGACAGTCAAGTAATTACATTTTGTTTTTTTTAAAAAAGTGAGTGAATTAAAATGAGGGCGGGAATAGGAATGTCAGGAGGGTATGGCAATACGAATTGTTCAGCCCTGGTGTGTGTGGGGAGTCGCTGCTGATGTCTGCTGAGGGTGTAGAGGGTTCTGGGGAGGGCGGTGCTGGGTAGGGGGAGGGAACTGGTGAATGTGTTAAGTAGACAAAGATTCCTTCCCCTCAGCCCCCAGTTCATTGACTTTAAAAACAAAAAACAGGTGAGCAGCAGATGTCATTTGAATAGCAACACCAGTTTTGTAGACTTACCTTTCTGATGATGCCCCTAGAGTAACCCTAAGGCAATTTAAAAGACTCCTGTACTGTTCTAATTTGGAAAAAATCTTGCATCTAGCTACTAGAAAACACATTTTCTTTTCTGGACAGTTCTTTGATACATCCTGTAGTTTGTATCAGCTTTTATTGGCATTAACAGTAAGCTATACAGGTATGTGTGTGACAAATTCTTTTCAGAGTAGATTTAAACACTCAGATGTAAGTTGGCAATTGTGAAATGTTTAGCATTGTCACACGGGAAGTCATTGTAAAGACTGTATAGCCAAGGAGGGGTTAAAAGTTCTTCATTAGTCCTCCCAAAGAATGTAGGTTTCCCCACAGGCCTCACTCATTGAAGGAAGCACTCAGGACCAGCCTCTGGGCTCACAGGTAGGAACTTGGGAAGAAGTTCTGGATCCGTGGCCGTTTCAGCTTTCCAGTAGTATCATCGGCAAGAGGTCTAGATTATGAATTCCGTGATTAGAACATGGGGCTGCAGCTGTGGGAGCAGCTACACACGTGACATGAGATGAGCTCCCCCTTCTCTCAAAATCTGAGCAGTGAAATTTTGTTTCGTATCCCAACGGCACATGTAAAGACAGCTAGAATAATAGGTATTGCCCATTTATATTTTGTTGGCTTTTCTTGTAAATTTCAGCGCGGTGCACGTGGGGTAGATACGAAGCCATAACATTTATTGCAGAGCGCCCACAGGAGCTCGTCTGTGTTCTCTGCGCTACAGCTTTCCCTTTAATGCGGTTTTACGTCCAGCATGTTCACAGAAGCTTCCCTGTTTCACTTCTAAAATCCGTGGTATTTGACAGCATCGGGAATAAAGTGGTTTTGATCCACATCACCCAAAGATTGTTAGCAGGACAAACATTTTTTAAAGCTCCTCGGTCAGTAGTCGTAACATTTGTCCAGTAGGTGGACTACTACTCATATAACCTGAAAAACTTCAGCAGATGTCTGGACTGTTCTGATTATTTTAATGATTCAAATTCTTGCTTTCAGTCTGATTTCATTCAGGCCTGGCCTAATTTCTTTGTAACTGGAAACCTGTGGACCTGTTTATTCATTGGTTGAATCAGAACTTAAATCTATTTTCAAATGCAGTATGTCTGCCAGAGAACAAGTAGTGTTATTTGAAACTACTGGCTGCAGCCAGCCACAAAATCTCCTTTACCGAGCTCTGACACCCAAGATTTCTAATACATCACGCTGTTCCTGACTTCGGATGCTGCTGGTCCTTCCTTCGTGGCCCCTGTCCTAAGCACCAAGCACTCTTCTTATCCTTCCATCTTGATTAACTCATTTATTTCTAACAATCCTGTGTGGGAAGAACTGTTAATGTCTGCATTTTGCAGGTGTGGAAACTGAGGACAGAACCTGTCATATAACTTGCCCCCCGAGTACACAGTAAGGAACATACCTAAACACATATACAGGATGGGGGCAAAAGTAGGTTTACAGTTATTCAAATGGAAAATAGTACAATAATTAATAAATAATAACACAAGAATAAACTGTCCCACATACTCAAACTATAAACCCACTTTTGCCCCACCCTGTATGCAGTTTAACAACCCGATAGGTGCAAATATGAGTGGCTAGTCCTGCAGGAACGTCAGCACCTCTTTGGGGTAAGGAGATGGGAAAACATGCCGAGGTTAAGAAACCTCTCTAAGTCAGGCTGTCTGGGCTCACGCCCTAGCACTGGCACTTAATACTTGTGTGACTTTCGGCGAATTACTTAACCTGTGTAACTCAGTTTAGCAATTGTAAAATGGGTACACACTAATATTACTCTGAGGATTAAATGAGTTAAAATATAATACACTCAGAACAGTACCTGGTCCAGAGTAGGCACAATAAAATGGCTATGCTTTTGTTGTTTTCCTAGGTGCTCAATACTGGCTCATTATTAATATTCATATGTACTCTTTGAGATAGATAGTATTGTTCTTATTTTCCAGCTGACAACACAGGCTTAGAAAGGCTGAGTAACTTGGCCAAGGTCACACAGCTAAGTAAGTAGCAGAATAAGGTTGTTTGAGCTTGTGCAAAATACCACACCCCACAGGAAGGACAGGGAAGCTTATGACATCTGACTCTTGCTAGAGGTTTTGGCCTCAGGCAAAGAACTCATTTCTTAGTACTCTATCTCACAATACCAGGCCCAAAGGAAGATGACAGTAATTTCCAGCATTAGGGAATGCCATTAGAATAGTTTTATTATTGAAGGTAGTTCAGTCCCATTGGGTGTGGCAACAGTGTCCTGCAAAGGATCCAGCATCAAACTGCTGGAGTTAACACAAGCAGTTTAATTTAACCAAGGTGTTTCTCTGGTTAAAAATGTAGGACTCTGGCACACACAAGGAAGCCCTACCGCAGCCAAGAACAGGGCATTTCAGGGGTCAGGGATGAAGTGGGGCTTAGTACAGACTGTATCCTTGCTTCAAAGTTCTAGAAAGTCAGGGGTGGCAGGGTTCCGTGAGCAGTTTGGATGGCCACCTCCTTGAGCCTAGTGGCCACATCCACAGTGCTTGGCTCTTCAGTCCCTGGCTCTCGGGTGACATTTTATATATATTTCATAATGATGTTGCTTCACGACGAGCTAAAGCAAAAGAGTGAAAGCAAGAGGCAGGAGACCTGGGGAAGCTGGGCAGGAAGATTTCTGTCCTTGGCCTCATCGCTGTCCTGCTCATACCTCAGGCCCTGCCAGATAACCTTCTGGTGTGAGAGAGAGTGAGGAGACCTTTGAAACCTAGGGGGATGCTCTGGGTAACTTGCAGGGGACCTGCCTGGCCTCCCCTGCCTTTGATGCTGTGGGTTTGTGATTAGCTGTGGGAGGCTGCTCAGGTGACTGTGTTCAGACTGAAGTTGGGGTTCTGGGAAGGATGGCTTGAAGTAACCCCGGTGCCTCAAAGCCAAGGGCAATAGCCTTAGAGCTGTCTACCCTCCATTCAGACACCTCCCTCCCTTCTGCCTTCACCCTTTAAAGGCTACAAAATGAAATGGCATCCCACAAATGAGAATAAATTAGTAGCCAAATAGTTCTGTCGCAGTAATCACATATGTATCTTTTCTTTAAAAAGTGGGGGTGGGTGGGGGGAAGCCTCCTTAGCCTCAATATACTTCTTCACTGCCAAGCTGTACCAGTCTCTTGATGATGGACAGTACCTCTGGTGGAAAAGCAGTTTTTAAAATGAAACCATACAATTTTATAATATGAAGCATAATGTTGATATTACTAGAAGTTAACTATTTCTGAGCAGCCCAGCCAACTGAAGAATTTGAATGCTGATAAGTTCCAAGCTAATATTTGTTTGATCCTTCATGCTTGCCCAAGTCTTGAATTAATAGCAGAATCGTGAAATTGCAAACTTAAAAACACCCGGATTTTCATTGACTTGGGTTTTCCTTGCGTATTTGAGAAAGTCATCACTGGCCTTCTAGCCCCTGGTTCTTCATGGGATAACACACCTGCCGTTGGCTAATACAGCACCGCCTATCGTGTGCCCGGAAACAGCGGAAGAGGATTCTTTGGGAAGCCGGTTGGATTAAGGTCCCTGTCGGCAGGACTTGAGAGCATTTAGTACGTCTCTGTGTGCCACCGCACACAGTGAATCTTCACAGGGAGATAGTGGCCAGCCTGTCTCACGCCCTTTTCCCCACGGAGCAGTTAGCGGGACTAGTCTGACAGGAAACACTCCGGGAGCCCCAGGCCACAGGCGGAAGCCACACACTGCAGTCTGCCCCACAGAGCAGGAGCCTCCCAAGGACATTTTAGAGAACCGCCAGGTGTGCAGGAATGGAGCCATAAGGACGCACTAGAAGATGCCAGCAAATACCCCATCATCTTGCTACTCGATGAAATTAATGCAGAGTTAAACAGAGACAGTCACAGAGGGACTGGCCTTAGCTCTGACCCAAGTTGCAGCTGACCTCTCAGGGCCACTGTCGCATTTCCAAGATGAGGTATTTGGCCCTAGATGATTTCAGATCATCTTTGGCTGCAGAATCCAGTGAATCAGGATCAGTGGCACCTATTAGCCCAGCAGCCTTACTAATAATAATGTAAAACCCAGGGTTGAAAAAACAGACCAGCGCAGATCTCTGGCAGGGCAGCCTGAGCCTGCATGGAAGGCAGGGAACTTCAAAGTCAGGCCTCTGTTTAGACAGCTTACACGTTGGGAATCCATCATGTTCTGGTGACAACTTGAAGGTCCTATTTGTAGACACAGCGTGCCCAAGATAGATCACTGTGCGTTTAGTTGAAAAAGACCTGTTCTGTTCAGATCCATTATAATCACTTAGGCTACACACATTTTCAAACAAGCGAAGGCATTTTTGGTGAAATGTGGCTTTGCCATTTTGGAATATATTTGCTTTCTTTTCCTTTTTATTTATTTATTTAAAAAAACTTTCTGCCAGGGGTCAGTTCAGACATATAACAGTGATTTTTAACACAGCTGGAGATGAGGCTCTAAACACTTATCCCGCCACCTAGGTCACCAGGCAAATCCCTGCCCTTCTCGGGGCTGGCTCTATCCCCTCCGTGGTGAAGAAGTCTGGCGAGGAGGGTTAGGGATGCAGAGAAAGGTGATGGAGTTTCTCCTGGCTCTGTATTGCTTTAATTCCGTTACTGTTTCCTTGTACCAAAGGCATTTCTATAGTACCTTCTCCTGTAACACTTACTGCATTTAAATTATTGTTTATTGACACTGTGGCTGCCTAGTTAAACCACTGGCTCCCTGAGAGTAGGGACTAAACCTAGGTAATCTTGGCATTCATCTTTTTTATAGTAGGACTTCATGAAAAAACACACTCAAGTCCTAGCTGTATTATCTGATTCTGCCTATGCCAATGTCTTCTCTTTGTGTTGTCAAGCCAGAAATTGTTATCACTTACCTAGCTTTTTCAGTCCTATCACAGTAAAGCTCTTCCTTGCCAGGCTACAAAACATTCCAATTCAAGGTGGGGGGGGGGTGCCTCCAGTGGTTTGACACGCCTGATAACGATCATCTAAGGTTCTCTGAAAATCAAGCCACCACCGAAACTTCCTCGAAGTCTTTGCCGGGCAGTTGCAACCTCCACAGCAGCTTTCTTGTACCCAGTGGTGATTGTGGCAGCCCAGTACCATGTGCCCACTTAGAGCACAGACTGGGCAGCCCAGGTGCTGAAGAGAATATGGGTCATTGTGCTTCCTAGTGCTTGCCTAGGATCCTCAGCCGTTCCTGTAGGAGCCACTGATTGGTGTACTTTTTGTCTACACTGGATGTAAGCTCTGCAAGTGCATCATAGGTATAGCCTCAAGTCCTAGAATAGTATCTAGTGCTTAGTAGGCCCTCAGTAGATATTCGTTTTGGAATATGAGTGACTAGCTAGGGGCCAGATGAAGGCACATGGAAGGCTGTCCCCAAAGCCTGCTTCTCAATGAGTGAAAGTTTATGCTCACGGTTGGATTTTGTTCATCTTCCTCGTGAAGAAGCCCTGAACCTGTGCGCTCACCTGAGGGGCCAGGTATTGCTCCAGCTGGAACTCCAGCTGGGTGGAGTTCCACAGCCAAATATCTCAGGGGTGGCGGTGGCTTCGTTCCAATACTTGAAACCAGAACATTTGGGATTTTCACACTATATTTAAAATAATCAGTTTAGGTGTTCAGATCCCAATGTCTAAAAGAAATAAAGTTAGAAGTAGTACCCGCTGTGAGCTTTCAGCCTGTTGTTCCTTATGCAGCTCTACTTTCTTAGAGGAATTAGTAATAGTTGCCCTTTCTCTTGATTGTAAGCTCAGTGCCCAGGAGGACTTCATGTGCGTTGTCTCCCCCGAGGAAGACACTCACCATTACTGTCTCTGCGGATGAGGAGACGGGCTCCCAGAGAGTCCCTGGTGGTGCCCTTGGCCCTTAGTTTAGTACCAGGAAGGGTCAGCAGAGACGACGAAACAGGCTGGCGAGAAGGTATTTTGATTCTAAGGGTAGTCTTAGCTTTATTAAAAAGTGTCATATTTCTTCCCTAAAATTCCCTGGGAGCTGATGTCTCTGCACACGTAGAACCCTGACATTTCGTGGTGGGCAGACAGGTCCTTATTTCAGCCCCAGTGTCATTCGGACATGACTAAACTGAAGCCCTATGAGTCAGAGAGAGAATGAGAATGAATGAATGGTCTTTCCTCCTTGGTCTAGTTCTCTTTCATTTATTTATTTATTTATTTATTTAGGCCAAGGAAAACCAAGAAAATTTTAATCCTGATATATTCACAGATGCTAGCAGAATTTCTTTGGTTAAATAGGAGGGAGGGGATTGGTAGGGACGTTGGCATTACTTCTCTAAGTCTTCCTGCCCTTCACCAGTGTCCCTGAGGTGCCTTCCATGACCCCTTAGGGTTCCAGGAACACAGTGTGAATAGTTTGTAATATGAAGTTAAAATAAATCTTAAGCACAAGTCTATAACTGTGTCTCTTCTCCGTGTGTACATGTAGTTGACATACACGTACCAGGCGATGCTACCTTAAATCAGGGACATGGAACAGAGGATATTCATTACCCCAACTCCTCTCCGAGTGCAGGATGCTAGCTTTCTTTCCCCTCTTCCCTTCCCTGTGGAATTTCTACACCAGTCTCGGACTCTGGGAAAGTTTCCTGTGATGGGCCTCCCTTCCTTCACCTGATTTACTCTGAGCTCCTGTCTTCCCACCCCGTGAACCTTAACCATATGCTCTTAAACTTTTCTTTATCGGACTAGTCATGGTTGGTTGTAATTTTCCTAACTCAGAGAAGTCCCATTTGTTCTCAAGGCTGGAAGAATTGCACCTGGAGATAAAGGAAACTTGTACAGTATAGAAGTTAGCCTCGAGTTTTGTTGACAGAAGGAATTTCCCTCTGATCAAGCTGGAGGGTAAGAATCCCTTCCAATTGTGGAGACCGTTCACAGGGCAGACACAAAACGATTTTAGCCCCATTGACAAGCATTTTATTGATTGATAACATTTAAGGAGAAAATGGAAGTGGCTATTTTGTTGATTAGAATGATTCCCCTTCTTCAGAACACCTGCTGAAATACTCTATTTCAGCAGATGTTCTGGACCTTCATTTGGGATAAAGGTAATGCTTTGTGTTTGCCTAGCACTTTATTGGTATGAAGATTTTCACTCTCAGCTCTTATAACGGCCTGAGAGATAGGGGGGTTTGGGGTAGTAATGATCTCCATCTGCACAGGAGATAACTGGCACCTCCATGTGTCTGGAGTTCTACAAGGATCCTACAAGGCTGGCTCAAGTTCTGGCCCAGTCCTTGCCTCCCTGAGGCCTAGCCAGTGTTGTTTGGCCCAGGCAGCCATTCATGGGATAGGTGTTTTTCTTCAAGAACCTGATCTGTGCTAGTCAGACATTGAGGTTGAAAACAACCCTTTCCATAGAATGTTCACTAGAGCGTCTTGAGTTTCCCTTGTACGTCTTGTGCCAGATAATCCAAGTTGCCCTCTTAACTCACTTCCTTTTGAAAGGAGAGGTCAAGAGAGCAAGCTTCTTTCTCCAGGACCTCATTCCCTAAGGGTGACTTACACATAACTAATGAGTCTGCACTCAGGGGAATGTATTGTGAAAATTTTCTTGCCTGTCTTTCTAAGACTGTATTTGGACATTGCAGTCATGGGTAGATGTCATTTTTATTTCAAATCAACAAATATTCTTTGCCTTAATACAAAAGATCTGTAAGAGCCTGTAGGATTACTGTGGCTTGCATTGATAGGCTGTTAAAACCTTACCTCACATGGGTAGAGAAAGGTTAAAGTGTCTTACAGATGGAAAAATTAGAGGAAGCCTTTGCCACGAGAGAAGAGGCTTCAACGCCTTGTTAAATGACTTTATTTAGTTAGTTGTTTTATATAGGAGTCATAGAAAGACTCCGCCTGGCATTTCCAGGAGGACAGGGTGCAGTTGAAGAGGAAGAAATTCAAGGCAGTCTCGTTCAAACTTGCTTACTTGCTCATTCATTCAACAAACATTTATTCAGTACGAGCTGTGAATTAAATTGTCCCCTGAAGAAGGTAGTACAGTGGGGCAGATGAGTAGTGGTGGCAGTGTGGTGTGATAGTTGGTAGGTTTGAGTTGTAAACAAGTTTAAGAGGCCTTGGAGAAACTGGCCGGAGGTAGATGGGTCCAAATGGCTACAGTGAACCTCATCTGCTGTCTTATCTCCGGGCCGTAAGGGTGAAAAAGTGCTAGATGGCCCGTTCTCATACAGAGCGGAAGATAAAGTGGAAGGGGAGGAAGTTGGAGGCTGGGAGACTGGTGGGGAGGCAAATGCCTTTGTGCAGGGGAGAGACCAACCGAGACGGAGGCAGTGGGTTGGAGAAGGAGACGTAATGATGGGACTTGGCTTGGGACACAAGGCAGGGCCAGGCGTTGGTGATGACAACTGCGTTTGGCTTTGGGTGGCTTCTGCCATTTACCAAGAGGAGGGGAGTACAGGAGGCATGTGCTAGGGCCCACCTACAGCAGTGTGCAGACCCTTGTTCTCAGGGATGGGCAGAGGACAAGCACAAGGGCTTAATCACTAGCCTTTGAGGGGCTCTTGTGTTCACGGCCCAAGAGGAGGCTCTGTAGGTGATTTTCATCAACAGGCCTTGTGTATGTCACCTTTGCCTACTTAATCTTACTGAGCTCACCTCGTACCTGGAGATACCAGACATACTATGACAAAAACAGAGGACAGGGAAGTAACCGAAAAGCATCAGCTCTACAGGAGCCCTCAGAAAACCTGCAAGCAAGGCAGTACGGGGCCTGCATTTCCCAAGGTGAGTCAGAGAAGTCCTTCAGGAAGGATGTGACTGGAGCGGTCTTGGCGGATGTTTTGGTTAGGGGTCAATGGTAAGAAGGCAGGAGGAAAGTCCATGTCAGGAACACAGGGTTCTGAGTCTTACAGAGGCAGGAGGGAAGGGAAGTGTCCACAGTGAGGAAAGGGAGCCATTGTCCCCGTGAAAGCCCTGTGGTTTCATGCCGCCTGTGCACGTGCTTCCTCTGGGGAAAGGATTAACGGCTCTGAGGCCCTTTCCTAAGAGCAGGATGTTTGTTTTTCTCTTTGAGACTCAGGGGGCTTTCATTACTTCAGAATTTTAATCTGTTGGCTTTTCTTTTCCATAACGTGAAATTCCCTTTGAGATTCTTTTTGACAAGAGCAAAAATATTGAAAAGATTTCCTGAGTTAGAGTTGGAGGAGCTGGTGTCTGGGACCATTTTGCTCATGCTTGGCTCCTGCATTGTCTCACCTCTGCCTCTCAGTAATGTTGAGACCGTGGCGTATTAGTTCCTCTTGGTGCCGTCGGCCTTCTAGCCAGGTAGTCTGGAACGGCCATTCCATTCTCACCCAGCTTCCACGGCAGCCCTCACGTCACCCAGTCAGCAGCAGGTACGAGCACAGGCTGGAGGCCAGCTGTGGCTGAAATCCCAGCTTCTCCACCTTTGGGCTGACTGACCTAAGACTTACCATGTTTTTTGGACCATAGGACACACCTAGGTTTTAGAGGAGGAAAATAGGGAAAAAAATTTTGAAGCAGAAAAGTGGTAAAATATTTAATAACAAAATTTCACCAATGTAAATGTAAACAGAACTCAGCGGCATTAACAACCATTATTCCTCCCAAATTGGGGGGGTCCATCTTATAGTCCGAAAAATGCCATAATCTAAGACTGCTACCTAAGAGGTGTGTTCTAATACTCACTGCCTGGCCCATGGCAAGCAGTGTAAATTCCTTGGAGAATCAGGCATTTCAAATATGCCGCTTTCCAGAGGAGCCCCACTGGACTTGGACTTGGAGTTGGTAGCTGGGGGCAAACCAATTCATCTCTCATGATGGAAGGTCTAGTAGGGGTTAGGGATTCAAACACATCTTATGTTCACTGTGCGCTATGTGTTGCATGACGCAAGAAGATGGATAAGACCCAGTTCATGTTCATAGAAGAGCTCTCAGCCTAATCTGAGGGAACAGTCACTCATTCGGTGGACGAATATTTAGGTCACAGGGGGAGCCTGCCGTGGAGGTGGATGGAGAGTGGAATGGCCACCACCAGTTTCCAAACACATGCAGTGGCTGGTGTGAGGTGGAGAAGCCAGGTTTCAGCCCATGGAACAAACGTGGGTGGTTGTCAAGGGCTAGCAGGATGGGAGCATAGCGGGGAAATCTGTGTCTTCACCCCACTGGGGAAGCCTAGATTTGAGGATATGCTATAAAGGCAAAGGATGAGGAAATTCACTTTCTGTGGTGGTTTGGGCCATGTGACCATAGCCTGAATTTCTGGACACCTGTCAAACCTGTTATTTTGGATCATTCGGTGTTACTGTTGCTGGAGCTGGAGTTTTCAGAGAATAATTGCTGACTTAGATTTTATTGTATTGTATTGTATTTTTTGTGAGCAACTAGCAACTTTATGAGTTACTCTCTTTTGAGCAGAGTTTAGAAAGACTATCCTGGCTAAAAATTGCTGAAAACTTCGGGTTCCCTTCCTCTATTGATGTAGTCCTTGGAGCTTCACAAATAAAGTGAGATCTAATGGTTATGGAAGCGTGGGAACAATTCACAGTCATGGCCTTATTTGATTCATATCAAATAAGATATGACCAAACTAGAATGCCTGCCTTGCTCCTTCTGACGGAGTCCATGCCAAGCTCATCACGATGAATGAACCAGGCATTTTGAGAGAACCTGTCCCCCGGCCAAGGGTCAGTGTCCACCCTGAGTCCTTCCCCAGTAAGTCACTTTAATGGGGAGGAAGGACGAAATGGCTTCCCTGCAAAAGTACAGACTTGATATTTTGTGAGGGGGATGTTCTGTCTTCCCATTTTGCTTCTAGAAAGTCTTTCAAATAGTACAGTCAGATCCTATAAATGTAAAGAATGTTTGCAGATTAGCAGGGAGTCTCCCATATGGTATTTGTGGGTTTCTATATAATCAGGGTTGTCAAAGAAAAATAAATACAAGCTGTAGCTGAATCATACATGAGAAGCCTATTTATAAATAATTGAAGGTGAGATACATCATAGACTTTCTGAATGGGTCTGTAAAATATAGTCTGCCCGGCCAGGCTGCAAGTTCATTTGCTTGACGGTTAGGCAGCTGGGACTTGAGCTAATGGAGTTTTACAGTCTGAGGGCATATAGTTCTGTCTTCAGTTTAGGTGATAGTAGGAGAGGATGAGAATCTAAAAATAGAAAAGGCATCTTCTTATCTTCTCATGGATGGAGTAAAACAGACTGAAAACATGAAAAGCATCTTCAGGATGCTGTTCACTGGATGTTCTCTAGTTACATTTATTTCTGTCTTAGATTTTCATTGAAGTTCAATGTTGAATTTCTAATACTATGGTTTTTGTTTCTTGAATTTTAAAATTCTTTGGATGACTCGGAGAAGCCCTCCCACAGACATTTGCCAAGGGTTGACACGAGCACCCTTATTGTAGTGATGTTTCACTGTTTCTGATACTGATGGTTGGCTGGTCATCTTTATATTAGGAAAAACACAGCTCTATCTCCAAATGGGAAGTCTTCTAGGGAAAGTCTGAACATTTTTATAGGTGACTGTGACACAAGGAAATAGGCAGTGATAGTGTTCCTTTATCTGGTACTTACATGCCAGAATGAACAGGTATGTAAGTACCACCTGTGGTCAACCATCGGGTGGACTCAGAGAGTCAAGGCTGCTGCCTCCTGTGAGGCACCCTTGTCCCCATTCATGTCCCCTCCCCATGGCAAACCATTCCATCATTCCAGAAACCTGGGCTTTCTTTTGGAGGAGCCAAAGTCTGCTTTGTAGCTTCTGCTCGGTAGTGCTACGGCCTTTTCCATTACAGTGAGGTGAATCTTTCAGATCCCAGAAGCTTTCTGTCCTCTCCACATCTAGGTTTTCTTGAAGCTGCTATATTCCTTCAGCTGTTTCTCATGTGTCACAACCAAGTTCCTTTGCTCCTGCTGGGACCCCTCAGAACACATTGGAGCATGGTGCAAGTAGTCTTCATTCCTTCCAAAGCGAGGTGCCCGGGGTTAAATGCAGTTTTCCAGGGCTTATCACAGTGGAATTGTCTTCTCATTGGCAGCAGAGAGAAGCACTCCAAAGATGCTTGGGGGTGGGTAGGTGGTGGAAGGTTCTTGGCCACCTTGTCATCCTCCCCAAGGACTGTTGGGGGAATAACTTAGTGTTTTTGCTTGGGGCCCAGATGGTGCAGTGATGCTGTGTCCTGGTGCTAGGAAGGAGGGCACGCTGCACAACGCCGAGACTGTGAAAAGGGATCAGAAGCTAGGATGCCCTGGAAGGATGTGACCACTAAACAAGAAAGGGGAAGTCCGGTGCAGGCTCACTTCCTGAAAGCAGAAGGCAAAGGCCTGTAGGTCCCTCAGGATGATGATGCCCCCTCCCTCCACCTGCCCCTGTTTTTAACACGTGTGTTTTAAATTAACATTGCAACCTATTTTGCAGGATGCAAAACATTTTTCATCCTGTCTCTCCACTAAGAATGATCTAAAAACAAATAGTAGACAAACCAAACATTCCTTTCTTAAAATAAATGGAATTTTTAAGAAAACCTCAATCTCTGTTTTGGTTTTTGTTTTTTTTCCAGATCCCCATGATTTGCCAATACAGTCAGCTCCCTTAAGTAATTGAGGAACTGATGTTTTTGGTGTGTCACTTTGTCATATCCCCTTGATTTCCCCGCCTCCTGGCCACCGCCCTGCTTTGGTCTTTTCAGCAACACCCTGTTTACCAAAAATACGACAAAGAAATGAAACGAAGGGCCACTTCTGTTTTTCCTTCATTGAATTATTATTGCCGAGGTGGCTTCTCTAATGAATGCTGTCACTTAGGCTTAAATCAGTCACCAGTAAGAAACTGGAATTGGCCAGCCTAGGGCAGGAGTGACCGTGGGCATGGTGCCTTTCTTATCAGAACTGGCTTGAACTTCCTCTCCAGTCCTTTTGTGTCTTGCAAACCTTGGGTTTCTCACAAATTCCTGTAAGTGGGAGTCTGCACTTGCAGCTGGACTTCTATGCCTGCACATCTGCCGGACAATCTCTGACCTTGAAAGAGGGTAACAAGCCATTGACTGGGGAATTGAACCCTTTTGTTGGGGAATCTGTTCTGTCCAGTGCCAGGAACTGGGACCTTTGTTTTCAGAGGCATCTAATTTCCCAGGTGAATATTATCTTGAGTGTCATCTAAAGGGGAGAAAGAGGGACAAACAGTTAACCAAGAACTCTGAGAAAGGGATTAACGATTCTGGAGAGTTCAGATTTCAAGGTCAAGGAGGAAGGTGTTGAGAAAAGGCTACACATTGGAAGATTCTTTCTATTTCTTCTCTCCCTGCCTTTTCCATTTTTCCTCCCTCCTTCCTTTTCTTCCTCCCTCCCTCCCCACTTCTTTCTTTTTTTCTCTCTCTTTTAATTTCAATTTGAGAAAGGTAGTAGGAGTAGAGGAATTATGGCAATGAAAGAAAGTTGAGAACGGGAGAGACCCGGGTGTGGATGGGCAGCACCCTAGGATGGCTGAGTACCTGATAGTTACTGATGGGGTCCAGTCCGACTGAGACACAAAGGCTAGAGTTTCTCTGTTTGGCCTACGAAATACTCACGAGGGCTTGTTCACCACCTTCTGCTCTAACAATTCGCTTGTGTCCTGTAAGCCCTTCGAATTTACCTCTTTTCTCTTCTCCCTTCACCACCATGACAAGAATGTCCTTCCTTGGGGGCAAGGAGCAAAGATTTGGAATGTCCCCCTGACTCAGGCTGTCCCACTCTGATTCATCCCTTACTCCACCTACTTCCACAGCGGTCACCCACCAACCACCTGGAGCCAAGTCTCCTTTTCTGAAAACAGCGAGGAGGGACAGGATTTTGTGTTGCAATATTTAGGACCATTCCACCATAAAATGTTGCCTATTTGTGTCACTGGCCACCTCCCTAACAAAGAGCTGCGCGCCCAAGCCCCAGGGCCCCCGGCTGCCCGTGCTTCCCTCCACGTGGACACCCTGCGGTGGCCATCCCCCCAGGGTCCTGGTGTCAGTGACTTCTAGGTTCAGTGGGCTTTTCAGGGCCAGTGTATAAAATTGGCTCTGCCAGAAAGTGCAATCTGAGCCCCAAGCAACCCATCCATTTATCTTTTTTTAAAAAAAGTAACTAATGCACTGGAAAATCCAAAAACATAAATCGCTACACAGTGACAAGTTTCTCTCACCCTCTCTGTCCACTTCCTGCCCCTGTGGGCCGCCACGTTACTTGTGTGCTTCCAAAGGTGCTTCACAGACAACCAGCCAACACAAAGTGTGTCGACACACTTATGCACCTACCTTTTCTCCCTTTGAAGATATATAGCCTTGAAGGTCTCCTGTGTCAGCGTGGAAAGATCTGTTTCGTCGTTTTGTAGACCTGTGTAATATTCTTTTGTATGGACTCACCTTAGTTTGCGTATATCAGTAGACAGGTTCTTTCCAGCTCTAGGCTGTTATAAACTGTGCTGGACTGATAACTTTGTACATATATGATATCCCAAATACGTGCATTGAATAAATCTCCGTAAATGTCCACAAGTGGAGTTCCAGGGCCCAAGGCACGAGCCTTGCAGTTCTGGTAGGTATTGCTCAACGGCCTTCCATGGAGGTTAGACCTGTTTGAGCGTATGCCGTCGCTGGATGCAAGGCCTGTTCCCCACCCTCATCACCCGTGTCTTACCACACACTTGTGTCTCAAACAGCTTTGAAGTGCATCCCCTTCATGCTTTGGGAGCTGACTGAATTCCCAGGGAGTGTGCTCATTAAGTGTCAAGACTTCAAATTCTAGAGCCTGGCCATTTGGCTTAGCGTCTGGTTGCCACATGGCCTTGGCACAGCGACTCAGTGTCTGCACCTCGGTGCATCAGCTGTAACATGGGGGTGTGGCGGCCTCGGGAGTTCTTGTGAGTTAGTACACGTCAAAGGTTGGGGCAGCGCCCACTCCATAAACATTTACTGTGGTATTCGGTGTCCGTGATTCCCAGGAGACAAACACAGCCACTTTGTTACCGGTGAAGAAATGGCCCCTTGGGTTTCTGCATGAGTGATGGCAGGGAAGATACTGAGCAAGCAGGCAGCCTGGGAAGGAAGCAGGCCTGGCGGTCCACTGGCTGATAAGTGAGGAAGCCCAGAGTATTTAGGATGGAGGGGCGGAAGCAGTCGGCGTGAGATATCATTGGAGTGTCTCTCCTGGGATCAAGCCTGATTGGCCCTGAGCTGGAGGAGAAAGATAACAGATAAGATCGAGGGGTTAGGGTCAGAGCTCTCAGATAGTTCCCCTTGCCTGTGCCAAATTGAAAACATCCACTCATCTAAACTTGTAAAGCTGACATTTTTGCCCCAGTTCCTTCTTTAAAAAGCATCCAATATGTTTGGGAGCTCTTAGCACTGGCACAGAGCAGAAAGTTCAATACAAATTACTATTTCCAAAATCTAGAGGCCTACATCCCTATTATGCAGTAAACACTATGTAAATATTTGTAGAAAGAAAGGAAAATGCTTTTTAAGATTTGTTCTTTCCTCTCCCACTCTCTAGAATCTCATTGCCAGCAACTTATTGAGCCTACACTCACTAACCTTTTCCCTACTTTTTTCCTCTACATTTTGTCATTTCCCTGCAACCTTTGGTTCCATGCCACTGACCTAAAACCCAGCTTCTACCAGGCCGACCAAGCCTCTGCCAAGGGGCCTGCAGTACCCGTGGCCAGTCAGGGACAGTGGACTGGGTGTTCCTCCTGGAGCATTCTGACTACTGCAGGCATTTTTTCTCCCCCTTCCTTCTTCCCTCCCCCATGTCCCTGGTCCTCAGCCGTTCAAGTAACTGGTGAATGTGAATGATTCTGAGAGAAGCAGAGAACTGCACCCTGGCTGCTGTGACTTTACAGCTTTTCATTTGTCTAAATAATGGGACATGGCCTGCCTCAGTTTCTGGCCTTGCATAACCCTGGCAGCACCAGCCAACCACAGGCAGCCAGCCCTTGCATGCCCTTGAGTGGGGGCGGACACACTATATCTTTCCATGGAAGCTGCCCTCTCGACTGTATGTGGGAGGACACTCCAGTGGGCAGCTGTCCCTCAGGGCCGCTCCCAACTTCCGCAGGAGGCTCCCCAGCTGCTCCTCCAGGCAGTTGTGGCGCTGGGCCCTGCTGGCAGAAGGCAATGCCATCCCCCGCAGGTGGCAGGGACCCTAGGCTGTGGTGCACTTACAGGGGAAGGAACTTCTGAGGTGGAAGCAGGAAGACCCGGTGTTTAAACTTATTGCTGGGAGACCCACATGAGAGTTACAACTATGGGAGAGAATGTCTTCCTAGGATTGAGTTCCCTGTCTTCTCTCTCAGTATCAAGTGTCTCTTTGAATAACAGTCTCCATGCATCTCTAACCTGAAATGGGCAAGTAGACCGCCCCCAGGCCTGTGCATGTGGTCACAACACAGCACTTCAGGGAGGCTGAGCCAGTGCCTTAGTTGGGAGCAAAGAGAAATCGGGAGGTGGTGGCCTGTTTGGCAGCTGTGAGGTTGGCCCACTGTGGGTGCAGAGCCTCTCCTGCTGCCTCGGCCTCCTCCCCGTGCCGGCAGCCTGTGCGGATGTGTCTCCAGTTCAGCAGTCTCTACCCTCTCAGGCCTGGGTGTAAGTGGCTTCCCCAGCAGAGCCACCTGTCACCTTGCCCATGGGTGCTGGGGCACAGTTCTCACCACCTGCTACAGGGAAATGAATTTAAAACTCATGCTGAAAGGAAAGAGTGATGGGCCGACGTGAGCCAGCCTCCAGCTGCTACAAAGCAAGTGTGGCTCTCCAAGCCACTGTCTAACCCACCCTGAGGAGCATTTCTGTATTTACTTGCTCTGCAGCCAGGGATGGGTCACAGCAGAGCCATTGCAGGAATTCCGGTGGCAGGACAGCGTGTAGCTGTTCCTTGTCAGCCGATGTGACTGGAGTTGGAGAGTTCTTTTCAAGGATGAAGATTTCTCATCTGTAAAACAAGAGCCCCCAAACCTTCTTGTAGCTCATCACCTCTAATCTCGTCATGCAGCCTGGGCAGGGAGGCTGGGTTAGTTTTCAGACTGCCATCAGTGTAGTGGCTTACAACACTACCCATTTAATGCCTCACGTTTTCTGCCGTACAGGAATGTGGGCAGGGCCTTAGCTCCTCAGATGTGAACCAGGTGTCAGAACAGTTGGGGAAAGATCCAGTCTCAGGTTCCCTTAGGTTATTGGCAGAATTCATCCCCATAGGCCATCTCTCAGCATAGTTCAAAACCAGTAAAGGGAGGCCCCCTCCAGGTCTCGGAGATGGGATCTTTTACAATGGAACCTAGTCGAGGTGTGGCGTCTCGTCCCCTTTGCCATATGCTGTTGGCTAGAAGCAAATCACAGGTTCCGGCCACAAAGGCTTTAACACCCGGGGCCAGATCACAGGGTCCCCGGAAGCTCTCCCTGACACAGGAGGAGGATACAAACTTATCAGTGTTTCAAGAGGATTTCCAAGTGCAGACCCAGCCTATTCTGTGTGATCACACTTTTTTCTTTGACAAGAAGGACATTGTTTTTTCTTCCATCCCAGAACACCTCCAAACCCTGACACCCTGGACCGCACAGTTCTTTCTGCCACAGCTTGATCTCAGCTCCTACTCTTTCCTGTGTCAGTTGACTGGTATTGAGAGTTTTTTTTTTCAATTGTTGTCTTTTTGACTTTGAATCTTAGAATTTTCTCATCTGTAAGAATGCATTTCATTAAGATTTTGTTGGATACTGGCATAAAATATAGTCACTGGCACTTAATAAATATTTCTAGCCCCTTTCCTTATAGAACTAATCATTTTATTGCACTAATTTTATTTATCTACAAAACTCGATAGCATGATACTGGTCTTGCTAGTGCGAATGCCAAAGCAAAAGAGAAAATATACTTTAAGACAAGTTCAGTTGTATGTGAGGAGCCGAGATCATTCTGGTCGTGTGCTGTCAGAGCTCTTATAATAAAGGAAAAGGACTAAAATCTTAGACAGGTCTAGAACATTCTGCCCATGGCCATGCTTAAAAAGCGCTGATGCCATAGGTTTGGTGCTTTTCAATCTCTTTCTCTTTTTCTTTTTCCTTTTTCCCCCTGAAGTAAGACTGAGCTTTGCAGCCCCTCGTTAAGATTTACGTTTTCATCCTGCTTCATGGAGGGAAACAACGCCATCAAGCTTGGCTTCGGGCGGGAACCGGCCCTGCCCAAGGGAGCCTTGAAGGGTCAGGCGACTCTAACCTGCCTTGGTTCCTTTTCCAGGTTTCTCCCGCTTGTGGAAGGGGCTGGATGTAGTAACCGGCTCCGCAGAAAGCCCCACTTGGCTGTAACTTCAGGAGGGCCTCTCCAACCTTCACCTGCCGTCACAGCCACTTCTGAAGCTACTCGAGGAAAATGGTGTGACAGTCCCTATTGGAAAGGACCATCGGGAACATAGAACCTCTGTGAAGGAAGTGGCCCTCTTTCCCTTTTGCAGAAGTGACATTCTCAAATTCCAAAATGCCAGCCAAGACCCCAATTTACCTGAAAGCTGCCAATAACAAGAAAGGAAAGAAATTTAAACTGAGGGACATTCTGTCTCCTGATATGATCAGTCCTCCCCTCGGAGACTTTCGCCACACCATTCACATCGGCAAAGAGGGTCAGCACGACGTCTTTGGAGATATTTCCTTTCTCCAAGGAAACTATGAGCTTTTACCTGGAAACCAGGAGAAAGCTCACCTGGGCCAGTTCCCTGGGCATAACGAGTTCTTCCGGGCCAACAGCACCTCTGACTCTGTGTTCACAGAAACGCCCTCCCCTGTGCTCAAAAACGCCATCTCCCTCCCGACCATTGGAGGGTCCCAAGCACTCATGTTACCCTTATTGTCACCTGTGACATTTAATTCCAAACAGGAGTCCTTTGGACCAGCAAAGTTACCCAGGCTTAGTTGTGAGCCTGTCATGGAGGAAAAGGCTCCTGAGAAAAGCAGTCTGTTGGAGAACGGGACAGTCCACCAGGGAGATGTCTCGTGGGGCTCCAGCGGGTCCGCATCGCAGTCCAGCCAGGGCCGGGACAGCCACTCCTCCAGCCTCTCCGAACAGTACCCCGAGTGGCCCGCTGAGGACATGTTCGACCACCCCACCCCGTGCGAGCTCGTCAAGGAAAAGACTAAATCAGAGGAGTCTCTCTCCGATCTCACCGGCTCCCTCCTCTCCCTGCAGCTCGATCTCGGGCCCTCATTTTTGGATGAGGTGCTGAATGTCATGGATAAAAATAAGTAACAGGACACCTCCAGCAGTCTCTTTGAAATAAAAGGTCACAAACAAGCAAACAAACAAACAAAACACCCAACAACAATGAACCATGTCGAAAAGAAGAGCTTCACTGGCTATTTGCAGTTATGTGATGGGTTTTCTAAAGTAATGTTCCTACAAAGTATTTTTTTACCTTCTATGCCCTATTTGCAAAAACAGTTAAAGGAAAAAAAAAAGACCTGGCAAAAAAGAGGAAGTGAGTCAAAAGACCTGGCAAAAAGAGGAAGTGAGTCGGTCAGAACCCACTTTCAGCAGGCATGGCTGATGCTCAGCTCACATTTTTGTTTGTAGACTCATAGGAACCTGCTCGGCCAGCATGGGCACTGGCCGCGAAGGGCTGCCAAGTCACAGTGAGGAACTTGACAATACTCTGGCATTCTCTGAGCAAGAGGAAGTCAAAATTAATTTAACACCTATGCCTTTTTTCTAGACTCTATATTATGTTGTTTGGGCTCACCATAGCAGATTCTTCAGTGTTAAAACTTTTCTCTGCTTTCACACTTGAACAACTTTATGGGCTTGGGGGATTTTCTTGTAGCTCTTATATATCTCTATATAATATGTTGATTTTGTGGAATTTTGACTGTCGGCGACATGTTGGTAAGACACAAGCAAAGTGTTACTGTAACTAAGTTATTTTTAAAGTTAAAATATATTTTTATGTGCCTTTGGCTTTTTATTGCAGAGTCTACATTTTATAGATACTACAGCAAATGTCGTCATTTGACTTGATTCCATTGTGGCTCCATTGTCAGCTGCACATGTGTGTGTTTGGAAACGTGTATTCATACTTTAGCTTTATTTTCCTTTTTCTTCACCTGTTAAACTTTCTGTAGCAGCCACCGATGGATCATCAAATGTAAAGGCACAGGTTACTGCTGACGCTTCTGCAGAGACTGTGGGCTACACCACGTAATGTTCTTTGGAAATATGGGTATTTTAGTGCAGTACATACTTGCATTTCATAGGTACTTCATACAACACAATAAAGAGTAAATGTTAAAATGAACTTGCATGATTACAGTAATAAACAAAAACAAAATAGTAATATTTTCTTTTATATAGTCCAGAGCTAGAAAGAAATTGCTTCTCTAAAATGTATGTGAGTCTTTCAAATAAGGTAAGAGGTGATTTCCATCCACACTCAAAAACAAACATGTGAGATCGGATTTTTTTTTTTGAAGTCAACACTGATGCCAACCAACCGTTCAAAGCTCGTTTCTGTGACTCTCCCCCCTTACTTTAACACACTCTATGGCAGACTCTCACTTGCCCAGGCCCATCCCTACAGGACAGGTGTTTCCTCCATGGGGCAGGCGCTCTGTAGACGTGATTAAGAAGGCTAAAGGAGGGCAGCAGAGAGCGCCTGTCCCTCAAGGAGCCAGAGACTCCCTGAGGCTGTCAGTTAAGGAAACGTCACAGGAAATGCACACACACATTCCCATCACCTCATTAACCACCCCTCCCCCCTCAAAGACAAACGCTTGCACACAGTAACTTTCATTTATCCTTAAAATATAGCCCTGAAATGACTTCCTCTCCCAAATACTTCAGTGATTCCCTCAACAGGTTTGGAGTTGTTGTAATTCTCCGTTCATCTGCAATAACCTTTGAACTGTGAGTGAACAGAAGTCAGGATGTCCACGTAGAAGAGGAAACCAGTTCCCTCAGAGCATCGAGTGCTTGCCTTCATTTCCCGGCTGTATTTCTATCCCATGATTTTCCAGTGTTCTTTTTCTGTCCAGCACACCCCCCTCGTAGCTTACAGACAGACTTCCTCGCCACTTCTAAATGTGGTGAATAAGAAGACTCTGGTGTATCTCATTTTTTTGCCAAACTCTTTCAACATGTTCCCCATCTTAATTATATTCGTTCTCTCACTTAACTTTTCATTTGCAGCATGACCTCAAGGAGATCAAACTATTAGGTAAAATGATGAGACATGTCTGCCTTTTCTCTGCTCCCTCTGTGACATATGGAGAACAGTGCTGCCAGGGTTGGGTTTGCTCAACAGAATTCGGGTGATAATGCATCCTCGCAGGTACTTAGCCATTAAATAGGGCTCCCCTGAGCCCTTTCACACAAAAAGTCTGTACTATAAGGTTAGGTAGAGTTGAGATGGCAACAAACATGCCCCTATTACAGAGGATACGAAGCCACATCCGGCTTCTGCATGATTTTGTTGAGTCAGTTCTGTGGCCTCCCTTTCAGTACCTGGCCTCTCTTCCGGGGAGCAGGTGCAGAGCTGGCTGGTGGTGGCTTTCTCCTGCAAAAAGGCACTTTTGACTGGCACCTGCTGAGAAGTGAATTGGTGCTCTCAGCCTGTGATCACTCTACTTTTAGCCTAATTTATCAAGATGGACTTTATTGGCAAACTGGGAATGGCAAGCCACCTGTGACCCATGCAATCTGTGAGAGTAGAGACCCTTCGCATTGTAGCTGTCAGGGTTCTTGTGGGGGACTATCCCTGGGCAGAGGCTTAACAAAGGACAAAATATTTCCGCCTGGAACTACCTGCTTAAAAAGATCAAAATATCAGAGTGCTTCACAAGTATAATGTTGCTGATTATCACATTTCAGTGAATCAAAGTCACTGTCAACAACAAAGCCTGACGTGGTTGGGCCAAGAAGAAACCGGGGCTCCAGAAACAGTCTATTCCCTTTTCATGTTACTGAAATGTACCATTTTTTCCTCAAATCTCCACAAACTCCACAAAACACTTGAAATCATGGACTGGAGGAAATCCATGGGTCCGTGAATTAACTTGATAAGTATTTTAAAACAGACAAAATAACATGACATATTAGATGATGTTTCTGATCCTCCTACTATGGAACCTGGAGAGAATCAATTTTACTGGGAAATACATAAACAATAGAGTGAATAAACATGATTGTTTCGCTCTAATAAGAGTTTCTCCTTTGGAAATACGTTACCAGCCTGTTCCCAAATTTAATAGTTGCAATAAATTCTCAGACTTTAGAATTAGCCCACCAGACTAATATGAATGAGACTAATATGAATATGAATTAATATATTATATATATTATATACAATAATAATATACAATTATTATTATATAATAATATATAATTATATAATTATATAATATATAATTATATATTATAATTATATATAATATATAATTATATATTATTATATAATAATAATTGTATATTATTATTGTATATAATATACAATAACTGTATATTATATTGACTGTTAATATACAGTCAATAAGCTGTATAAACAGGGTTACTGGCTGCTGCCCTGTGTCTCTTCCTATACGTTGGGGTCAGATTCAGCAAAATAGGAAATTTTCAGATGCCAAATGATAAGCTACTGCCGATTCAGATGGGTAGACTTCTGTTTGGTTGTACAGGACTCAAGAACGTCACGGTACGCAAAACTGTATTCACACTAACTGATCAGTTCTGGCTAAGCAATACATTTGTTGTCTAAGATAGAAGATGGTCTCCCCGACAGATTTTTTTTGGCAGGTTTGTTTCATCTGATGACACCTGGAATGTCATGCTTTAGTCTGATGGCACAGCATTTCGGCCATCCAGCCTTCCATCTCAGAATGTCTAATTTTCACCTTATTTTTAGAGCAAGTACTTATTAAGAAGTAGGCCTGACGTTTCTTACATGAGTTTTCAGGGAGTTATTCCGTGATAAAAATGCTACAAAAAAAGTCATATGGAAGAATGGAAATTATGCTTATTTTATGAAGTGATGTAGAACACAATGAAATCTGTTTTACTACTACACTGTATTTAATTCTCTTCCATTTTTACTTAAAAAAATCTGATAGTGAATTCACTTGTATTGGCTTCTCAGGGAGGTCTGTAATATTCAGCCTTTGAAGGTCAGCCAGATTTCTTTCACGGAAAGAATATTGACATGGGTGATAGATAAAAAAACATCGGCCCAAATCAAAACCACTATGCAGAAGAGAGTTAATATCCCAGAGACTTGCTGAGCAGATGGAGTTTTCTGCCCTGCATCAAAATTACCAAGGCTGAGGAAGTGCAGTGGGCATTACTTGCACCATAAAATAACTATCGGAGTAGGTCATGAGGCATGTGTGTGATTCATTGCCAGAAGATCACTGGGGGGAAGGTGCTTTAAGTTCTGGGGAGGAAAAGACTTGGGGTGGCCTTCTGGAAGAGGAGGACCCAAAAGAGACCTGAGGGAACTGGTGAGATTTTTTTTTTTTTTTTAAGGAGAGGCATACTCAAGGGGAAGGAGATGATGAGCAAACACAGATACACTGCAGCCTAGTAGGGTTCCTACTTAAAACAGTCCTGGAACAGGGATTAAAGTAGAAGATGCTTGGTTCCTCCAGGCCTGAAAGAATTGGGCCTGTTCCTGAGAAGACTCCCAGTGAAATGAGAAGAGGCTGAAGTCGAGGGTTAGAACTGTACACGATAAGCCACCATGACATGAAAGTTCATGCGCATTCACTGGGGCCCATGCTCTAACCTGAAGGCAGACTGGGGACACCAACAGGGAGGCTGCTGGGTGTGGGAAAGTCATTTATGATGATGAAAGCAGTGAGGGGGGCTAAGTACCTCCTGAAACAGCACCGGATGAAACAGGTTCATATTACCGTCCCAGACTGAACAGCCTTGGACACCTACCCCACCAGTGATTCCTCACGCCCCCTCTCAAATCATCGGTTCTCCCGGCTGGGTTGTAATTTCTGACCGAGCACTCCCAGATTAAAGGAGAAAGCTCCTCAGGAAATAGAAAGTCCAAATGTCATGGAAAAGTCTCAGCTGAGTAAGAAAACTAAATGGAGTAGAAGGCCCTGACGTTCTCAAATTCCTTGAAGTCCAAACTCACAAAACTGAAGCCCAGACAGGTGTGGAAGTCCTGGACTTCCAGACGCTGGTTTCCTGTCTGAGAATCTGCCTCTTCCTAGGGGTGACTTCTGGGCCAGGCACCCTGCGGGGAAGACCTCAGTTCGCTTGTAGGATGAGCCCTTACCCTACAAAGGTCATCAGGAAAACAGTCATCTCGGTATAAAAGCACAAAGTCTCCAACATTTACACCACAAGTAGCCATGGTAAGAAGTGGGAAGATCCTTTCATGACATTTGGGTCTTGAACAAAGAGTTCCTTGAGGTACCACTTCCCTGGAAAATTCCTTCTTTAATACAAGTCACAATAAATGTAAAAAAATAATTAATTAATTAAATAAAAATAAATAAATTTTAAAAACCCCAAAGATGTCGCCTATGCCTATGACCAGCCTCATTTATAGTGAAGTAGGCAGCACTTCAGTTCCAGGCCTGAAAGAATTGGGACCCTGCCATCAGGGCCACTGAGTAACCTTGGAAAAACAAAACTGCTGAGAACAATTTCTCCTTTATATGGTTGCCCCAGGGCCAAAAATTCACCATTAGAGATGGGTTCCTTTGGATCAAGGATTAGCTAGGCCTGGAGTCCCCTTAGAATACTCTAGGAGTATTAGCATCTTGAAGCCATCAACAACAGGATGTGAACCCACCAGGTGTCTACGCTAAGAGCATAAGCCTCAAGCAACAGGACTGGGGCAAGGGAGATGCAGAATAAGAGAGACCAGGGAAAGCATGAAGGGTGCCTTCACTTAATCCAATATTTTGCCAGGGACCCAAAATAAGAGGGAGTGGGGAGAGAGGCTTTTCTAAGAGACTTACTTGTCACCAAATGTGGCCTTCACCAGGGGTGATAACAAAGCTGGTCTCTCTGGTGTCAGAGAATAAACGCAACTATTGCAATTGCAATCAAATCTATTTGTCTTTAATTGCAAGGCAAATTAGATAATGCAGGAGAAGATAAATATAAAATTCTCAGTGATTGGCTAGATTCCCCTCTCCCTTTGGGCCACAAGGCATCAACACCTTATTATTGGCTCGATGCCTATGTTGATTATTTTTAAATCACTGTCTAACCCCCTCTGTAGCTCCTCCATCCCACCCCTGAACAATGGCATCTTAGTGACCTGCTTTCCTTAAAGAGATTATGATTTTACCCTGAAGTCTTCTAACAGTTTTTCTGCATTCTAAGGTAAATAGTCATAATGTCCCAGAAACACATGAAACTTTAAAAAGCCTGAGACAACATTAATATTACGTATTGAATTTTTCAGAATAAACAGTAATGTTCAGGTATATCTTTGTAAAGTAAGCAGAGGCATTGATAACAGTGCAAGAAGAAAATTGTAATTATCTTCTACTTTCGTTGCAAAAAAGTGAAATTGGGGTGGGACTAGAAACAAAAAGCAAAACATTTACGGTTCTCTGGCCTCACATTTTTCACCATAAATGGCAAGAAGGAAGAGCACAATCTTAAATATTAGATTAGCATCCAATAAAGTTCTCCCATCATTGAAGCAGACCAAGGCCCTGTGACCAAATAAAGCACTGTTTGTGAAGATTCACTCTGAAGTGAATTTTTTCTTTTCTTTTTTTTTTAAAGTGGTGCCTTCACTGTTGATTTAAATTGCTTATTTTCAACACAGTTGGCTCTCTGGCCTAATAAGCACATTAAAAATGGATTAGATGTTCTAGGTAATTGAGAGAAAAAATTGTGTCATAATAGAAAACGGAGAGAGACAGGTTTTGCTGTGGAAGAGGGGATGCAAGTCTTCCTACCCGAGACTCCACTCCTGGAAATTGCTCCAACCCGAAACAAAGGATTGCCAGTGAAATGGCTCCCCGGGGTGAGGTGCCCACCCCTCTAATGAGCCACAAGCCACATGCTAGACATGCTTAGGAGACACTCTCCCTTCTTCCTGTCCCTGACCATCCAAGCATATTTTCCCTGGAGAGACTCCTCAGCTCCCCAGCTCCGAACTCTCCCTTCAGGTCCTCGGAGAAGGTCACAGGAGAGGAAGGAGCCCGCTGTCTGGAAGATGGTTTGGAGATCCTGCCTGGACATGCCCGAGAAACACATCTCTGGGTCTCTTGTCCTTCCAACAGGGCTCCTCACAAAGGCTGACGTTGCTATTATAACACTGTATGATAGTTTGTGAACAACATGCCTCTGGTGAGCTGCATCAGAGTCCCCAGAGTATCAGGTACTGATCCCCAGACCCTAAAAATGTTATCTCATTTGGAAAAAGGGATCTTTACAGATATGATTGAGTTAAGGATCTTGATATGGGGAGTCATCCTGTATTATCCAGTTGGTCGCTAAATGCCATTGCAGTTGTCCTTATCAGAGAGAGGTGAAGGAAACTTTGGCACACAGAAGAGGGGGAGTAAACTACAGAGGCAGAGATTGGTGTGATGCAGTCACAGTCAGCCCGGAAGAGATAAGGAACAGACCCTACCTTAGAGCTCAGAGCTTCGGGAGGGAGTACGGTCCTGCTGACAGCTTGATTTCAGCCCAGTGATGCCAACTTGGGGCTTCTAGCCTCTAGAACTGTGAGAGAATAAATTTCTGTTGTTTCAGGCCATCAGATTTGTAGCCATTTGTTAAAGCAGCCACAGGAAACTAATGCAAAAGCTAAGCATGGGAGAAAGTGCAGAAAAATGGAGTATTTTAACGATAGAAAATGCTATGGATTAAATTATGTTCTCTTTAAGTTCATATGTTGAAGCCTTAACCTCCAACATGACTGTCTCTTGGAGACAGGGCCTTTAAAGAAGTAATTAAGGTTAAATAAGGTCAGGTCATAAGGGTAGACCCTAATCCAGTAGGATTGATGGCCTTGAAAAAAGAGAGAGAATAAGAAAGGTCTCTCTCTCTCTCTACACATGCACAGAGAAAAGGTCATGAGTACACAGC
This sequence comes from Glossophaga mutica, assembly GCA_039655065.1. Lineage (NCBI taxonomy): Eukaryota > Metazoa > Chordata > Mammalia > Chiroptera > Phyllostomidae > Glossophaga > Glossophaga mutica. Next base: position 147,490,206 of record CM077308.1, read on the forward strand.
AAGAAGGTGCCATCTGGAAGCCAAGGTGAGAAGCCTTAGGAGAACTCAGTCCACAGCCTTCAGAACTGTGAGAGAATATATTTCTGTTATTTAAGCCACCCAGGCTATAGTGTTTTGTTATGGTGGCTCAAGCAGGCTAGTACAGAGAGTTAATAAAAAGTTGCCCCTCAAAGATTTAGGTTCTTTAAGGAGACAAGTCCAGGATGACCCCACCTCCCCAGACCTCCGTCTCCGCTATTAGGAGAGGAGTCTACACTGACTCAGGTGTGCTCAGGCTGGTGTCAAGGAAGGAGAGAACCTTCCAGACAGGAGATCAGCAGGAGCAAAGCCTAGCTCTGCAGTAGTGTTTCCAGAAAGCATTCCCCCTGTAAGTGCGTGAGACAAAGCAGCTTCCATGTGCCTTGTGTTCAAACGGGGTAACAGTGTCTAATCAGACACAGGTGTGATACCTCAGCCCTTGGAAGCGAAGGCAGCTACCTTCAGGCTAACTTGTCACTGTCACTCACAATTGATTGTTGCTGGTGTAAAGCAAGTCAAGCATCTACATGGTGGGCAAACTTGGGGGAGATGGAGGGAAATAAAAAATTTAAAACAGGTTTTGAGGCTTGTTTCCTGCCCCAGGCAGCATTTGATGTGGGCAGGGGCCCGCTTATCCCTGTCATCCAGATAACAACAGAAGGAAAGCGGAGAAGGCTGCAGAGGGGCCCTTGCCTGTCGCTCGGCTGTTGCCTGGGAGGTTTTCTTCAGTAGCTTTTTGCCTCAGAAGTGTCCCTTCCCACACCAATGCCAGGCAAAGTGAGATCAGCCTCCCAGGATGCAGAGGGCGAATCGAAGCGGCAGCCAGAGGGCTCACTGAGGCCCAGGAGTGCTGTGAGGGGCATTGTAAATGTGCTTCCAGCAGCCGACGGGCAAAGAGACCGCCAGGGTGCTGGGGGTAGAGCCCCACCAACGGACATGCAGACACTGGAAGGACACTGCAGGGAAATGAAAGGGTTGTTATGGCTGACACAGGCCCCACCTACCTGTCCCAGGGGCTGAGGGTTCAATGCCTCAAGGCCCTTGTTAGGCATTTGACGGCCACCCATTGCATTGTGGGAGTGAACAAACCCCTGAGTGCTTGTCATCTCACGAACCCCTAACTATTTATGGAACCACCCTGATCTCTTATAGGACCCAGAGTCCTGCAACCCGAATGTGACACAAACAGATGAAGGAGAAAGTGTAGCCCTAGAGGGCATTCCGAATGTCACACCAGGTGAAGCCAGACTGCCAGGTGACAATGACAGCAGCAGCAGCAGGGGCAGGGCAAACCCTTCACTTGTGACTGTAGACAGGAGGGGCTCTCAGGACAGGGAGCCTGGGAGGCCCAGGAGCCCTCTAGGGAGTTGAGAAAGCCCTAAATAACCAAAGTCTTCAATCTGACAGGAAGGGCAGATCTGTGACTTGGCTTCTGACCATCATGGCTAAAACAGTTTACCAGTGTCATTGACTCCTGGAGAATATGGCGCAGAGAACGCGCTCCAGTCTTTCCCACTGAAAACCGCAGAGCCCTGCCTCAAACCCCTGACCCTCTCTCAACCTGCCGGCATAAATTACACCTGTCTCCAGTCCCTTCTGTGTCTTTGCAGGGGCTTCTCCTTTATTCTAACGCACTGCCGCCTCCTCTGGAAAGCCTGCATTAGAGTCAGTTGTTATCTCCTTTTGGCCCCATCACGTTTTGCACAGCGGGTCTCCTGTGGTGTTATAACCAAGTCCATCCTCCTGGTGAGGCAGCACATCCTCAGACCTGACTCCCAGCCAGGCATGGAGCTGTTGTTGAAGGAAGGAAAGGATGCAAGAATGAACCAATGGATAAAAAGTAGACACTAAAGCAAATACTCGGCAAAGACTGTTTTTTATTAGTCCACAGCAGTTAAGACATCTCAGGTCCCTTGACTGGATGCAAGAGATGCCATACATTCTGAAAAAGAATTTTTGAGGAAAAGCAAACAAGGAATAATGCATGTCTCCAACGTATCAAAAGAATATTTAGACTAATAGGCCTGAAACTTTGTAAGTATACATGTACTTGCAAATGTTTCCATGAACCAGGACTGTTTGTCCATGTTTACACATTTTTATTATTTACCTTATAAAAGAATATAGTGCTATAGGAATTTATTATTGTTTGCTACAATAAGATGGAGCCATTACAGCTTGTAAAATGCTGTTGGTTTAATAAAGGACAAGAATGTGATTTGCAGCCTCTAAGCACTTGGAGTCCTGAACAAGCCTAAACAAACATTTTTAATCAGTGTTAGTGCTTTATGAAATTTTTAATCTGCCACTTAAGAGACACTAATGTGCAAGTTAGCAAAAAAACCAAACAACAACAAAAAAAACAACCCAAGCCTGTCACCTTTACCATACATTATCTAAATGAACTGAAGTAAATGTGTTTCAGATGCCATACCCATGTGTTGCATGAATACACAATAAGACAGTACATTGGCAGCAACTGATTTTGCGTCCTAAATGATGGCATTGGCCACTTCGAGGACAGCCAAAGAGTATCAGGAATAAAGACATATAAATTATTCATAATAGCAAAGAGGACACAACGCATAAAAATGGACTACCTTGGCTCCTGGTTGTTTGAAAGCAAAAATCGCACCTTACACTATCCAAAAACTTTTAAATGATATAAAAATGTGATTTCAGCTTACTAGCTGTCTATGGTAAAAATACAGACACAGAGCCAGGAGTCACACATAGCACCCCATCGTCTCATCCAACACTGCAGCTGTCACCAGTCACAGGACACTTGATCCACAAGCAAGCAAAGATTTAAAGAGCCAAGTTCCAACCACAGACAGGAGCGCACAGAACAGGGCACCTCAAGGAATTTCCACTTGTGCCACCCTGGGCATCTGGGCATTCTCAGCATACTATGACCTGACTGTCAGTTGCTAGATCTGAGAATGACAGTGAGTGATCTTGGCCTTTTTTTTTTTTTCTATATTAAATATGGGGCCCTTTACTTCATGAGTTTCATAGTTCCTGAAGCAAGAAACAAATTCTATGTGAACATGCTTCCTATATGTTAAAGAATTACATTCATCAGTTGTGTGTGCATGCATAATGGGGTATGTGTGTAACACACAGAGAAAAAGAATGCCTGACGGACTAAGACAGGCAGATGATCAAACAGGCAGAGGGAGTGTGGCAACTACCTGCCTGAAAATGAGTTGAGGAGTATACAATATTACAAAGCATAAGTTGATTTTTGAAAGGGAGACAACAAAGGAAGAGCAACCTAAATGAGCAGAAAACATATGGCAAAGCTCAAACCTGAAAAGGGATAGGAGGAACTACAAATGAAAGTAAGAGTAACTTAATAGGAAAGAAAATAAGGTGGCCCCAAGTAGAACGGTCCCTAGAGTGCATACTCCTGGGAAAATGTTTTTTGCAGAGTCCCTGACCCTATAAACAACTTGATTGTTTAAATGTTTTACAAAATTCATGGGCCTACATGAAGCATAATGATTTATCAATGAAGATTTAGAATAATGGCTAGAGAAGAGGTATTTACATATTTGTTCATTGTCCAATCAGTGTAAGTGAAGACTACTCATCGTGTCCAGGCACCATCGTTTCCTGCGCAGGTGCCAGAACCATGTCGTTGTGTGTTCTTTGTTGTTAGACGTGCCAATTCTACCTTTCTCGCTGGGAGAAAAGGGTGACAACACTGTAATTAACGCTCAGAACACAATGGTTCTTCAGGGCATGTGTGTATTGAAACAACATAGATCTTCTTTTCTCTGCATTTTCTTAACACCATTTATTTAATGCTGGTTATATCACCACTCACAACGCCTACATTACCCACCTGCCACCATGAATCCCAGCTTCCAATGACCCTCTCCAGGGTGGCTACTGGCTTCACAGATGATGATCACAAGGGCAAGCTCTACCCAGAGCATGAAGGAAAATGTGAACATTAATTCACTCTCTGATCATATGAAATGCACTCTTGGAAATTTTCTAAAATAAACATAGAACAGCATATGTTCTGACCATATCTTCTCTAGAACTCCTTCAGGGATTCACTGAATTCCTCAAATGTGATTTCTTTCCTCGTTGACAGAACATCTGCCTTCTACAAACCCGCCCCCCCAAGAGGGAGGGCGCTAAACAAAGAAGAGTGGTCCCATTATGCAAGAAATGTCCATCCCTCACCAACATGGTTTAGACATGGAGCTCAATGTCAACACACAGATTGGCCCCTAGAGAGTGCGTCAGCCAGAAGGGTCTGCTGGTGTTCACAGAGCAATGCTTCGAAGCTCTCTGAGAAGGGCATAGCCTCCTCTGGAGGGTTGCTTAGAGAGGGGTTTGACCATCCTGGTGCCGGTGATGGATGGTGAGCAGGGTACAGGACATGTGATACCTCTTCTGCTGTTCTGGGGTGCTACAGACTATAGGCTGCCATATAATGGAACATGGAGGAGTGAAAGCTGACAGATGGACTTGACATGCGGCAGCCCAAGGGTTGGCAGTGGGCCATGGGTACCCCAGAACCCTGAACTTGTGTCTCCTACCTGAGAGTCATTAAAATCAGTGTGCCTGCACTTGTATGGTGGCTTAATTTCACGAAATCTCAACGAGGAATGACTGGGCTATCCTGTGGAGCAATTGCGTGTCAGGCCACCCTTCTGGAATCAAGACCAAGCCAGGAGCCTCAGAATGACCCCATAGATATGGTTTTGGAGTTCTCGGGGGCATCTGGCTGACCCCACTGGTAAATGGGGAATAAAGATCAAAGAACATCCTAAAGGAGAGAAATGGAAACCAAGTTCCCCAAAGACATTGGTCCTAGGACCCTACCCAGATAAGACTGCCACCCCAGTTGGTCCCAGGTACCTGAGGGGAACTTTGAAAATGTTGAGGAAGGTACTCTAAAATGTGGGAGGCCCTGAGAAGTAGGGCCAGGGACAGACACCCTCAGTCCAAAGGTTGTACTGATGTCGAGAATGACCAGCAACATTATTTAATATCTGGAACAGTTGTGGAGAAAACTGAGACATGAAGCCGTTAAGCCAAATGTCCCATACACAGCTTCTAAGTGGTGGAATCTGATTTGAACCCATACAGTCTGGCTCTTGCCCTGTGTTCCCTGCCATGAAAGTATCCAAAAAGATTATAGACTTTATATGCAGACAGACATGGGTTTTACTCACCACCCTCACAATACCAGTGTGTAACCTTGGGATCAAGCGGGGATAATTGTATACTTACTTCATGGGGATCAGCTCACTTTTCATATAAAAGATCAGATGATAAATTCCGTAGCCAGTCCATACAGTCTCTGTTGCAATTAGCCAGTTCTGCAGTGCGAAAGGAGTCACAGACAATGCATGATTGAATGGGCATTGCTGTGTTGCAATAAAACTCCACACAGAAACAGACAGTGGGCTGGGTTTGGCCCACAGGCTTTCGTTTGCCAATAACTTGTTTTGAATGTTAATTCAGAAGTTGCCAATAAAAGTTTTATAATAGTTACCTGTACTCAGTAAACATTCAGTAAGTATTAGCTGTTATTATTATAACAACAAAATGACTACATTTTAAAATTGTTGGTTCACAGTTCTAGTGTGCTCGCCACTTTTAAAATTTTTTCTGGTATCACTATTTTGCAGTTACGGTATACATACTTGAGGGGAAAGAGTGGGTAGATAAATGTTTCATTACTTGAATTCTTCCTCATTATCATTATTTCTCAAAACCTCTATTTAGAACTACTTTTCATCCGAAACTGTCATTGTCTTTGAAATATGCGAGTCAGGAGGAGCTGCCATCTATTAAGTGTAGAATTACTGTGTGTTTCAAATGAAATTTTTCCATTCATAATCATATTTCAATAATATTAAAAATAGTGAGAATTTTAGATGCTACAAATAAAAACTTTCTTTGAAACATACAATTTAAGGATACATGCAATGTATATATACAATCAGCTTTATCATTTTCTGTTGTGATTTCTCTAACCATTTATGGTATTGTTTATTTGGAATCTACACTGTCCCTTCCTGTACTTCTTCTATGAAGCATTTCTTATCTTTGGGAGATGATCCCTTCTCCCATTCCATTCGTATGGTTTAAAATTGCTACCATCAAAGTCAACTGGTCTTGGAGGTGAGCACAGGACCCTAGCTGTGAGCGGCAAGGGTTCGTTGCTTCCACTGGTCTTAATTCCAGCTGTTGGGAGGACATTTGTCAGATAGAATGGAACCAAGGAGCAAACAGTAGAGGCCAGGGGTAAGGTGACAGAGGCTTATGCTGATCAAGTTCTCATTTTAATTAGCCCTAAAGTCTCCCAAAATCCTTTTATGGCTGGGTTATGAGAGATAATAAATTCCTCATTTACCTAAATGCATTCAGTTGATGCTGGACTATGGGTGATGCAAATCACCCCCCGCTCCCCCGCCACTTGGCTTACCCCAAGGGAAACTTTACCATCTGCCACTCACCAGATGGGTAGCTTTGACATCATAGAAAGTAACTTCCAAAGACTAAATAAAGCTTGTTCAAGGGCACTTCTTTCATCTGGAAGAACAGATGAAACTGGCTAAGTAAAGAAGAGAATGACTTTGAATGACTTGGTGTGGTCGGTATTTATGTTTTATAACTAAGACCATTGGAAGCATTGTGCCTAATTTGGGTGGGTTGGAGCAGGAGGAGAACTTGAAGCTGATGTTATTAGGCTAAGAGAAATTATGATCTTACAGGTCTGTAGTCAAGCTTTTATAGCAAAATGTAATTTTAGGAAAACCTAGTAGAAAAGGGCCAGCAGACTTCCCTGGTTCAGTTTTTGCTCCTTGATGTTTTTCTAGTTCTTCCCTGTTTTCTTGGGATTCATCACGTTAGCATTTGGTAAGTAAACAGATATGGCTACGCATTGGCACAATGGTCCCAGTTCTCTCCATAGTCTCCTGCATTAGACAGCAATAGATTGTGGTATTTTGTACCATAACAAATACCATAAACAACAGAAAGTTTATATAGCTTTGGGGGCTGGAGATCTGAGATCAAGGTGCCAGCAGGGCCACCTGGCTTGCCTTCTCGGTCTATCCACACGTGGCCTGGAGAGAGAAAGAGAGTAAGCTGTCTGGCATCTCTTCTTACAAGGGCACCAATCCCTTTACAAGGGCCCCACCCTCATGACCTCATCTGAAACCATCTCCCAAAGACCCCACCTCCAAATACCATCACGTTGGTTAGGGCTTCAACATATGCTTGGTGGTGACACAATTTAGTTAATTGCATTCCCTCAGCAGATTGTTGATATCTAGAGATTAACCTTTTAGTTATTCTAAGAGTTGAGAAGAATCAACTATCCAAATACATTTTCATCTGTTGTTCAAGCAGCAGAGTGTGAGGCAATGAGCAAGGCCCCTTGGAGCTAGAGATCTGGGTTCAAGCCCAAATCTCTGCCTAGACTATTTAAGTAGGTTACTTCATGTTTTTTGAGCCTTGGTTTCCACTTTTGTAAAGTTGAAATAGTAAGATTATCTGCTTCACAGGGATACACAAGATAATGCATGTGAAAGATCAGCTATAAAATATTATTAACCACTTGTCTTTAAACAATCTCCGATAGTGAACAACTATCTTAATTTTCTAACTCCCCAAGGACACCAATCATTCATATCTTAGTTGGAATTAATCAACCTGCTTCTTTTGGGATTCACCCTGAGGAAATGAACATTCTGAAGAGGTGGGGATTTGGAACATTTTGGAAGGTGGGGTACATACAGTAAGGAAAGAAGACATTGCTGGTATTCCAGAGGAAGATTAAATAAGACATATAAGGACTAAGACAAAGGAATCTATCTGCAGTGAGCATCAGGGTGGTGCTGAAGAAAGGGGCCCCCAAAATATAGGAGAAAAAGAAGTTACAGGTCATCAAAGTTGAGCTACATGGTGTTCTAAAGACTAGCCTTGGGTAAACTGGGCTCTGGCTCTCCAAATGGCTCATTATGCTCCCTTCTTTTCCTTTGTGACCCAAAGAAAGGCACAAGTCCCCGTCCTACCTTCTAAAAATCAGTGCCTCTGGAGCAGGAGAAAGGGAGCAGAATTAAAGGGTCCTATTTGGCTAAAGCTCATCACCACCACAGCCACACCTGACCCAGAAAATTGGCAAGCCATCAGCAAGCCGCAGTCTGCCAAGCTATAGAGCAGATACTGCCGACCTGGGGTTTTCTGTGAGGCACTGTTGTAACTCTCTGCCAGGAAGTGCCTTTGGAAGGCAAAGAAACAGAGACCAGACACCTAACTTTATAAAAACTAACAAGTGTCTAATCTTCCCCGTGGCTTGCTTATACAGCTGTAGTGCTTGCTTGTGACATCTCCTTCACCCACACGCTGGCCAACCGTAACACTCAAGGAGAACACTCTCAGAAAGGGACAGAGGGAACCCAACACCACCAGGGAGTTTTTCCAAAAGTGATTTGAGAATGCCCTTCCTCTCAAGTTTACTTGAGCCCAAAACATTCATCTTACTAATATTCTTCTGTCAGAGACTGAATTTCAGATGACAAAACTCTATTTTCCAGAATCTTCTATGTTGTAACTGCCTATTAATTACATCTGCTTGTCAGCTGCCCCCACCCCTCAACAGGGCTTAAATGTTTAGTCTGCAGTTTGTGTAATCATTCTCCTGCTTCATAATTACTCTCCAGACTTACTTAGCTGTGAAGGCACCACCACAAAGTCTGTGCTTTTCATTTTCTTATAATAATGCATTATCAGGTCTGTATTCAGCTTGCTCAGGGGTTGAGATTCATCTTTAGCCAATACTTGCCCTTTGAGCAAATGCCCAGTTTTACACCTACTTCTCAGGCTCTCGGGTCGAAGGCCAGGTGAGTGGGTTCTGGGAGTGGTGAACAGAAGCCATCTGTGTTTCCATTGTGCAGGCAGATGGAGTTTCCACACATCCTGAGGCAAGAAGACTTCACCACCCCATTTTCAAAACTGGCCCTTTCCAAGTTGGAATAGTAATGAGCTTTAAGAAGTCCTCACATGGCCTTGTACACTTACCTGCCAGGCCTAGACTTGTGTCAGACTTGGACCAGTGCAGCCAGGAAGGGCAGGTCTATCCAGTGGGAATGGACTCTTGGCTTCAAGGTAGAAGCAGAAAAGAAAAGAAAGCCAAGAGGGTTCAGAGGAAGATGGTTACCTTATCGGAACAAGTCTCTCATGGTGCACAGTGACTCCACTGTCCCCAAATGTAATCCAACACACTAGCTATTTCCGGTGCTAACTCCAATTATTCATCATTCTGAGCTTCATTTTGGCCAGATTGCCTTACTCATCTCACTCTTATGCACATGGATCTCTCACCACCTCTGTGACTTGGCTTATGCCTCCTCCTGCCTGAGATGCCCCCTTTTAACACTCAATTCAAGTCTACCTCCTCCAGAGAGTTTCCCTTCCCTGCAGCCCCAAAGAATCTCTTACCTCTCTGACACAATTCCATACATTCCATTTATAAATCAATCATCGCTGCCTCTCTTCTATTGTTACCTTCAGGTTTCATTACACCTTTTATAGTTACTTTGAATTTTTGATGTATTTTCTACACAAATATAAGTTCCTGGAAGCTAAGTACCTTGTCACATTATCCTCACATCTCTCAGAGTATCAACAACAGTACTCAATAGTGTCTGTATTTGGTTTTGTTTATTTGCTATATCAAACTCAGAGTTTACTGATTCTTTGCCTTCCTAGCAAAAGCCAGAGTAAGAATCAGTGAATAGTGATCCAGCCTCTTTAGCAACAACACTTGATTCATTTATTCACTGGCATTGTGATGTTAGGGTTTGCATTTGTTTTCTTACTCCTGCGTTCTAACTGTATGTCCACTACCAGAAAGTGCATAATAAATTGTTTTGTGTTTTTGAGTGTCTGCGTGTGTGTTGCTAGAATGAGAGCCAACTTGCTCTCTACTCTCTGTGAAAAGGGAAATTAGTCATGATTACTGAAAACTGGAGAACAAATTCAAAGTAAATATCTGTGCATGAGATTGCTTTCACCCAAAATCTGAATACCCACATGAGACTGAATTTGTAAATATTTACTGTAACTCACAGTTTAAAAAAATATTGGCTTCCTAAGCTCTCTTGCTGCCAAAATCTCTTTTTCTTGCATGACTACCCAGTGTTCTGACCTGTGGCTGGCAACATATACTGTCTTATGTTAACCTTAAACGCATCAGTAAAGCTCTACGTGTACTTATATGTGCAGGCATAAAAAGGAAAAAAAAGAAGGAGAGAGAAAATATAAGAACCTTGAAAAAATTTGAGAGACAGCATAACTAATGACAAAATTACTATTTCCAATGATATCTGAAGTCCACTAAATGAGTTAAATAAAACATCGACTTAACAAGTGCAGAAGTTTTGTAAAGAAATTGGGCAGGGATGACTGATCCGATCCCCAAAGCTGACAGGTTCACAGCCTACCCACTGTTCCCACTGCAGTTCAGGGCCACATTGTCAGGACCTCCCCGGGAAGGACATGGCAGAGCTGCAATTCTCACAGAGGCCACACCACACGGAGGCCGGTGGCTCTCCGTCCCTCTGTTCTCTAGTTCCTGAGCCCATGTGAACAATCTCTATTTTCATGTTGAATCGAATTAAAGTTAGAACTCACTCCTTCCCTCTCTGCCCAGTTCCTCTATTTCTATCCCCCAGCATGACTTCAATCCTTACAAGAGCAGCTGGATATAAAAAAGGACCAGCTACATAATTTGCAGGGTTCGGAGGAAAGAGAAAATGTGGAACCTCCTGTTCAAAAACTGTTAACAATTTCAAGACAGCAACTGCAGAGCATTAAACCGAGTGCAAGCCCCTCCTGAGCATGGGGCACTGTGGGACTGTACAGGTTCCACAGCCATGAAGTTGGCCCTGATACAGAAAGTCACAGGAATTGCAGCCATACATGTGAAATGCATGCCATTTGTGGTCAATTACTGTACAGCATAATAGTAATTGTGCATTTCATAATTATGTAAGTGAAAAATGTAATCATGACATAAACACTGCTTTGTAATAACACAATGCAAGGCATTGTTTATACTAGGTGCAGGATTCACTTTGCTGAATAGCATATTGATTACAGAACCAAACCCTATTCACATGCAGACAGTCTTCCGAGGGGCCCTGTGGTAATTATTCTTCTCACAAATTTTAACTTGCAGAGGAAATGGGTGATGGGACTCAAAAAGGCTTCGCCTTAAACAACAACCAAGAGCAGCAATAGTAGATTTAGGAGCTGAAACTAAGTCTCCTTCCTTCCATTTCATTCAAGACAAACCAGCGAATTGAAATCAGACTGTGGGTCACATTAAGCGAGGTGATTCCTAGGCTTTTGCATTTTGCAGACCAGTCAAATTTCCAAGAAACTTAAGAGATGGACATAAAATTGACACATTTTAATTTTGCTGTGTAAGGATATCAAAAAGAAACCATCTATTCATAAAAGAGAGAACATTTATAACAAAAAGATGTACAAGAACATGATTTTCAAAATAAAGACAGTTCTGAAATGAATTTAGCATTATGAAGAACTCACACCAATGCTATTTTTTCTCACCTGTGCAGAGACAGGTGAAAACTTTTCCTCTATTGTTAACATGGTCAGTTGATGGACACTGATGGACTATGGGGCTAAGGGTCAGGGGCTACGAGAATGTCCATGAAGAGGATTGAAGTGTCGTTTTGTTCTAACATTGATTCTTTAAGACTCATAGCAGTTTTTTGCTCTGGAGAAATTATCATTTTTTGATATTGTCATCTACATGTCAGCTTCCCCCTCCTTTTGTTCCCCCAGCTCCATTCCTTAGAGATTTGGATAAACCTGGCCCAAACCCTGCCCCTACCTCTCTGGACCCTCAGAAGAGTTCGTTTCATCTTCTCTAGGAGTACCTGGGACTTGCTTCTCTTTTTGCCTCCCCGATCCAGTATTCACACAGAATGCCTCTGGCTCGAGTCTATCCATTACTTCCGTTAAAAAACAACCAACAAAAAAAAAAACATCTATTCAGTTTAAGAGCTACAAGATTTATGCAACTTCATTAAGATTGGCTGGGCATGTGATCTTCAACCATCATCCTTAATCCTCTTCCTTATTCCTTATCTCCCTGGGACGTTAGACAAATCTCATTGCTCTTGCCAAACAGTTCTGCTTCCAAGAAGATCCCACGAATACACAGCAGTTTTTAGTATCCATCACTGTAGGGCTTCCAAACCAGTATGATCCTCTCCTAAAGGAATCCTGGTGGATTTAATGTGTTCCCCACTCATTTCCTATCATTAACTAATTCCACACACTTACTCCCCTGGTTCCTTTAGCTCTCAATGATCTCCTTCTCATCTGAATTTATACACTGCTCAGGGACGGCAGGTACCATATCATGTAATCCCTTATCCTTTGCTGGCATTCTGTGTCTTTGCCTTGGTCCTAAATTAGGTTGTGATGTATCTGTCAGTCAGGACAGTAATGTTTGCACATCTAAGCATTCATTCAGCATCCAAGCCTTTGGGTGTTTCCTATGTGGCAGGCACACATGCTTAATATGGATAGCAGCAGCTGCTCTTGAGAAGCTGATGGCATAGGAAGGGGCAGAAGTATATATGTAAACAGATGGATTATAATACACTGTGGGGAGTGCTGTAATAGAGGTGTGAACAGTGTAGGGTCTTTGTGTAGGGGAGCCCAAAAGAGGAAAAATTAATTCTACTCAGGAGAGTTGGAAAAGGCCACTATAGGATGTATAAGAGTTCCTAGGTGAAAGGTATTCCAGACAAGAAGACTAAAGTATACAAAGGCACAGAGATAGGAAAAGGCATGTTATATATGAAAAAAAACTAAAAAGTTCAATATAACTAGGGCATGGAGTCTCTAGAATGGATGGGAAAAAAGTAAGGACAGATTTTTTGGAGAGGCTATAAAAAAAAGCCTTCTGAATTTCTCATAGCTCCTGGCCTATTGCTGGATATATAATCTGTGCTTAATAAATAACAATAATGTACTTCTGTAGAGCACTTTACCATGTTCAAAGAATTTTTGCATTCACAAAAACCTTGTAAATAAATGATAGATCCTCTTAATTTGAAGATGATAAAGTTGAGGAATAGAGAGTGATGTGTTTCAAGCAACTCAGGACTTCTGGTCAAAATGGTGGCCTAAGTAAACACAGCTCACCTTTTTGCACAACCACAAAAAAATTACAACTAAATTATAGAACAACCTTCACTCAGAACCATCACTCGGAGTTGAATGGAAGTCTGACAACTATGGAATTAAAGGAAACACATCCATCCGGTCTGGTAGAAGGGGCTGGTCCTAAATCCATGTGTGATAGGTAAAAATTCAGAAGGGATATCTCAGGAGCGAGAATTCCAGACCCACACAAGACCCCCTAGCCCAGGGTACCAGTGCAGGGAGATAAATTCCCCTTACCTCTAGCTGCAAAAACAAGCAGGGTTTGAGTCAGCAGAAGAAATTTCTGGAGTCCCAAGGAGTTCCTTTTAAAGAACCGACATACAGGCTTACTCACACTCACTCCTTCTGAGCTCCAGCACTAGGGTAGCAGCTTGAAAGGCACCAGTGCTGCATACAGGGAAGAACTGACGTATCTGGTATCAAGGCAAAAGCTGGAGTTCAGCTTTCTTCCACACAGAAAGGTAGGCAGAGCCACAGGGCTGGCAAGTGGGTTCCATAGATAAGACTCCATCATCCTGGCTAACACTGTTTGCCCCACCCTGGAGATTTCCTGAGGCTCCCTCCCACCCAACTTACAGCTATTAACAGTGATTTTTCCATATGAATGGCTGGTCTTGGTTCAACCTTCCTAAATTCTTTCAAACAAGCAATAGCTGCCATCAGTGAGCCCCCAGCACCACTCTCGCTAAGTGGCCCCAGGCCCAGCACTAGCAGCAGCCAGCTTAGATTTATAGCTTGGCTTTGCCTGGGAATCTCCAAACCCTGCACAAATAGCAGCCATCTCAGATTACTTTATAGCTCAGGCAGGATGGCCCCCAGCAAAACACAGGTTGGGCCTAACCTTGGCCTGCACCACTCAGGAAACCCCAGGGCCAGCACACATAGGGACAGCTACAGACCACGTTGGAGTGCCACCATCCCACCCTTGCACAGATGATCCTCCATAGATGGCAGAGGTTGATGGTCAGTGGTCACAGTCAGTCCTTGCAACTGACTGGCCTGGGTTAATTCCTCCCATTGACCTGCCAACAGCAACCAAGCTCAACTACAAGAGGAGGGTGTACTCAGCCAACATGAAGGGCGCAACTCAAGTACCCATCTTGGGTGATAGGGGAGGCTGTGCCACTGGACCCTACAGGACACCTATTACATTAGGTCACACTACTAAGACATGGAGTCAAAGCAGCTCTACCTAATACACAGAAACTAACACAGGGAGACTCCCAAAATGAAGAGACAAAGAAACGTGGCCCAAATGAAAGAATAGATCAAAACTCTAGAAAAAGAGCTAAACAAAATGGAGATAAGCAATCTATGGTAGAAGAAGATCAAAGAAGAAGATCAAAACTATGAACACTTAAATTGCAATAAATGCATACCTGCCAAAAATGGAATATAAAAAACAAACTAAGCAAACAAGAAGAACACAGATAGTATCATGGATACAGAGAACATTTTTATAGTTGCCAGATGGGAGTGGGTATGAGCGAATGGGTGAGAGGCAAGGGGATTAAGAAGTACAGATGGGTAGTTACAGAATAGCCATGGGGATGTAAAGTGCAGTATAGGAAATGGAGTCGCCAAAGAACTTACACGCATGACCCATGGACATGAACAACGGGATGGGGATTGCCTGAAGGAGTTGCAAGTGCTGGGTAGACGGGTAAAGGGGGAGAAATCAGGACAATTGTAGTAGCATAATCAACAAAATATAATTAAAAAAAGTAACTCAGCTAAGTAATATCAGGTGAGACTCTAATGTAGCCAGCTCTCTTTATTCTAAATCCCAAACCCTTTTTATCACCCAGATTATAGGTGAGCAGGCTGTGGCTACCGTAGTTACAAAGCCTTAGAGTAAGATTCAGAACAATTTGTTGGAAAGAAAATAAGCTTTAGAGCCATAATATCCAAGTTCAAGTCCTGATTCTATCACTTATGACCCATGTGACTTAGGAACATGACAAAACCTCTCAGCCTGTTTTGCCATCTGTCAACAGCACTGCATGAGAAGCCTTCTCCACAGAACTGCTGATGAGATCAAGCATACATATAATCCCTCCGTAAATTGGAAGTCACTGTGTGAATGTCACAAAACTATTTTTAAGTGACTGTTTAACAGAAGAAACTTTAATTGCACGTTACCTTTCACAAAATAAATATAGACTTATTCTAAGTTATATCAAATATTTTTGTTTTGGCCTAAGTAGTCTGATGTGCCCTTAAGTCTATTCATTCTTTCTTATTTTTCCTGGACTCCACTTTATGAGCTCAGTTTTATTTCTAAAGTGAATTATAAACTCACATATGAATCATTTGCTGTCCTCATTTCACACCACAAGGACTATTTTTGGGGGGTGGAGGGGAAGAGTTGACAGCAATTATAAGCTCCTGTACGAATTGGTTATTTGCTCAGATGAAATGACTCCTTTCTCTGTGGGCTTCCCTTTGAAAGCAATTGGTTAAGAAATGCTCTTTTCCAGGACCTTTGTACCTTTAAACTATGGCCACTAGGGTGCAGGGTGGGAGGAGAGGACACTGGGAAATGCCATGCAAATGTCAGTCAGATCTGTCAACACCCACCCCAGTGACTTTGCAGGCCATTAGTCAGCTTTTCCTCCAAGTGTCTACATTCAGAAAAACCAAGCAATTTACTAAAATTAAAAATTACCTCTAACATCAGAACAATAGTGAAGTAACTAGTCCGACACAGGAGTGAAAATAAAATGGTCTAATTTTATCCCTTCCACTCTGCGCCCCCACCCCCCACAACCTAGCCCTTTAATCAATTAGTGCCATGTAGCATTAAAAAAAGGCCTAGAAAAAAATTACAGCTGATATTTTCCACTGAACCAGCCACCCCCCCTTTTCCCCCCTAAGGTTAATAGTGAAAGCTCTGTTTGTTTCACAATGCATTAATTCTTACCGCTTGCAAGAAATTATTTTTGGAGGTATCATATTTTAATATGTTTCCATTAATCTTTCCACATGATTCCCTTGCTTTTAAGTACTGCCCTTCCAACCAGGCTCACCCAACAATGCCCACGCTTCATACGCTCCCAGCCCTGAGACAGGCCAAACACTGTGTTCATCGCCTGGAACACAGCCTGGGTGCTGGTGGGGAGAGAGGGAACATTTGCAACCACGCTCAAGTGTCATGGTGGTTTTTAGCTGGCAAAAGCATCTGAGCATAAGTTGTTGCACTTTTCATGCTCATGAAGGGATTTTCCAAAAATCTAAGCTATGTTTTGAAATCGGCATTATTGTAGGTTATTATAGCTCCCTCCACTCTCATTCTTTCTCCAGCTCTCTGCTTCCCAAATGCTTGTGGGGAAGAACTTGTGGAAAACACAGCCAGGGGGAAGGCTGGCCTTTTTTTTTTTTTTTGCAGGGGGGTTAAAGATTAAAACAATAGGCTGATTAAAAGAAAAGTTGCATTATATTCTTTCACATTTTGATGAGCCTAATTATACCAAATCTTGTTTACTGCCTGTGTTCTCCATTGAAAATGCCAGAGTGGAAAGGATGAATGCCAATGTGAGAAAGTCAGTCTTGAGACAGGAAGGCCCCAGACTCACTGTTGTCTCCATCATGGAAGGCCATGGATTAGTGCTTTTCTCTTTCCCTTCCAAATTCCAAGGCCTAGTTACAGCAACAGTACACGCTTTCCTCCCCGCCCCCCTCCCCCGCCCTGCCGTATCATACTTCTATCTCTTGTATTGAGACCTTAGAAATAGAATGACCAGTGTTTGAATTCACTCTTGTCATCTTATCAGGTTACTTAGAGTTTCCAAGCCTCAGTTACTTCCCCTATAAAATGAGGACACAGGTGCCAAGCTGATAGGTTGTATCACTATGATGATTAAAGAGAAGTCACATTGACTGGCAAATGGGAAAGTACTCAATAAATGACAGATATTGTTGCTACGACCATTATTACTTCTGTGGTGGGCTATTACACTGTGGCCTCCCCAATACACAACACCTCCTGGTCTCCATCCCTTGTAAAGTCCCCTGCCACATTAAAGCTGATCCTAATCATGTGATATGACTTGGCCAATGAGGCTTTAGCAAGTGTGATACAAGCAGAGGCTTGTCAAGCACTCACACAATTAGTTTTTTTCTTGGAAAGCTTCCTCTTGAAGTTTGTAGGTGAGAGCTGCCATACTGTGAGGACATCTAGGCTGTCCTGCTGAAGAGAGGCCACGTGGAGACACCCTGGAGGGCAAGACGCCACATACTGAGAGAGGCCATACGGGGGAGAGCTGAGATGCTCCAGCTGACCTCCCATTGAATACAGCCAACACCACCGAGAGCAGAACAACTGCCCACAAAATTGTAAGAAATGAAAAATCATTGTTCATAAAAAATTGAAGCACTTGGGAAGGAAAAAGTAAACATTTTGATGAGTTTTACTCAACTGATAAAGACACCATAGCATGAACTTTAAAGTCAGGACGGCTATGGGCTGAATCAATTACAAACTATATGACCGTGGGCAAATTAATTCTCCTCTCTAAGCCACAGTTTTACCATCCATGTGTGAAAGTAACCGTGGGGTTGTTGTGAGGATTAAACAAGAGAATCCATATAGAACATTGAGTTGGGTGCCAGGAGCACAGCTAGCGTTTAGAACATGTAAGGGAAATTACCATCGTTTTCCTTCAGGTGGAAATAGAAACAGCAATTTTGTTCAAAATACTGGGACAC
Organism: Glossophaga mutica; assembly: GCA_039655065.1. NCBI lineage: Eukaryota > Metazoa > Chordata > Mammalia > Chiroptera > Phyllostomidae > Glossophaga > Glossophaga mutica. The sequence continues at coordinate 147,508,176 of CM077308.1, forward strand.
CTTGTTGATAACAAGTGGGCAGAGGGCATTGCCCAACATTGTGACCCTAAGGACACATGAAGTGGCTAAAGAAGCCAGTCGTTGATATCCAGGTGATTTCTGCTATGGCAGCTGAGTTAAATGACCCACAATTGTGTACATTCTCTTCTCCTCTACTTTAAAGAAAATATTGACTTTGAGTTTTCACAGGTGCTTTAGATTTACTCACCGGGGCCTTTGTGCAACCACCTGTCTTTGTTTTTCTTCTACACTGGGGAAAAAAGAGGTAAAGCTAAACCCCAGCAAACCTGATTTGGCTCCAGGAAGCCAACCCAAGAGAGAGAGAATGTACATCATCTTCGTTACCAAAAATGAGAAGAGTTCATCAGAGCAAACACATCAAGACCAGCTTCAGGGGGATCTAACTCCCACGCACCATGAGGGCAGTCTGCCCGGTTTTCGGCCTAAGCAATGGCCAGGATTTTACAAAAATCCAAGCGTTCCTGGAATCACCTAGCCAACCTGGAAGGGGAGTTGAGAGAGTGTTGCAGGAGTGAGAGCGGTCTCTAGGAAATGCAGTCAGTGTATATTAGAAGGTGCCTAAAAGATGTTATTTTAAAAGAAATCAGGCTGGTGCATGGGTAGTCATAAACCTCGAACATCTGTTCCACAGCCCATAACCCTGCACATCTTTAAGGAATGCACAGTGTTACCTTTGCTGGCAGCACGAGCCTACTGATAGGGAAAGACTGAATGTTTTTCAGGCAAATTCTATTTTTCCGAGTGATTTGGAAATTTTGTGTAGAGGATTGGTGAAACAAGTTTTCCCAGAATCCTAGGAGTGGGAGGATTATGGAGTTGATATCCACAGCACTATAGTCTTTCTCAGAATCCTTAAACGCTTTACAACTTAGGAGTGTCTGTGTCTTCGCTCTGTGGAATTCTCTCTCATCTTACGACAGTTGGGCAGTTTGCTGGACCCTGTGACTCCTGGCAGGCGAACTGTGCTTCTGGGGCAGTGCCTCCCTCCTACCCCCTGCTTGGCGGCATCCATCCTCCTGTCCTTCTCATTTATCCGAGCAGACACCTGCTCCTGTCTGCAGATCAGCTCCGACAAACTCCAGGAAGTCCCCATCAACTTCCTCAGATTTAGAGATTACCCAGGGAACCTCTGCTTAATTCATTTCATGAAGTTGTCCCAAACACTGCCAGTATAGCAAGTGAAAGAGGGAGATGTAGCCCGACCACTAAAATAAAATAAAATAAAATAAAATAAAATAAAATAAAATAAAATAAAATAAAATAAAATAAAATAAAAATAAAGGCTGGTACCACCAAGCAGCCAAGACTCTAAGGAAAGGAAGCAGATGCTGTGACCCTGCAAAAGACAGGGCAAAGGCCTAAAAGAAGCAAAGGAAAAAAAGAGACCAGCCAATGGCAAGGCAGCAGAAGCAGAAAGGAGAGGCTACCACAGGCTGAAAGGGCAAGGCCCCCATTTCTGCCCACCTCTTCCTCCAGGGCCCTGGCAGGGACTCTCTGGGCCAGGTCTCTGCCAGCACCACTCCCCAGCTCTCTGCTAAGAAGATACTGACTGGAGTCCCCTCTGAGTAAAAGCCAGGCTACAAGGGTGTGAGTTCCAGATGTGACACTCATGGTAGAAGTGTCGACTTGGATCATTTTAAAAATGATCCCGCCAGGAAGTACTTTATGGAAGAGGCACGGTGACCACAATGGAAAAGGCTCGAAGCTTCAGTTAGAAGGAGCAGCTGGGGAATCTGTCAAGAAGCTGAGGCCAAAGGAGACCAGCTCCAGATCACATGAGGATCACCAAGCAAGAACTTTCTGATCGCTCCTCTTCCTCTTCCTCTGGCTCAGCCCTGGCCATCCCAGTGACTCACCAGAGAGTTGTGGAAGTGTTCTACCAGGGACACAAGGGCAGGCACTCTCCCCTCCCCAGTCACACAGGTGTCCAGGTAACATGCATGGGACGGTAAGCTTCCCCTTTAGTTGTCACTATTTTACAGTCTGGGCTTCGTAAGGACAAATAAGATGTATTTTTGTGGCTAGATGTTGTAGGAGGGCTTTTTAATTTCTATCTAAGGACAACCAAAAACGTGATGACTGTTACATGAGATTTCATTCAACAGTGGAAGTCAGGAGGAAGGACCCGAGACCAGGTTTGCTGAAGAGCCGTGAAAACAATGTTTAGGGTCATACCAGATCAGGCTCTACTTGTTTGCGACAGCAGCAAGATGTTCGTTGATATGGGTGGTCTCTGGTTAACATCTCTCAGAGTCAGTCTGGCTCAGGAGAGACGAATGGAAGGGCTGCCCGGATGCCAGATCTGGTTAGCAGGGTTCCAGGACTTCTGTGGTTGTTGGGGTGGGGTGACCAGTTCTTCTCCTGCTTCCCCTCTCTGGTCCTGCCTGTCCCCAGGCTCTCCGTCCACTAGCCCAAATGATGCCCTGCGTGGCTAGCCACTCACGGTGCCTGAGATCAGGTTTTGATCTTTCCTAAAGCTATCCTTCAGAAGTAATTATTGGGATTTTAGAAAATTAATACAAAATGCCTCTCTCACCTGCTCATATTCAGAACCAGTAGAAAGCGATAAACATGGGAGTCAAGCAGATGGAGACCAAAACCATCACTTTTATTACTGATACAGCCGTGGGTGACTGTGGCTTTGATGCAAGGACCAGACGAGTAGGCCAGCATCACACCCCCAAATTAAGACTGTCCACGGCAGCACTGGACCACCCGCAAGTCTCTCATGAGGGAATCTGCCCAGGTGAACCCCAGTTCAGGGGACCCCAGGGGCCAGGGAACAAGGCCTCTGAGGCAGGCTGGTTCCAAAACTAGAGGGGCACAGAGGGGCAGAGCCCTCCTTCGCAGGGGTTGCTCCAAGTTCCCCAATCAGGTAAGTCACCAGTCCTCCCGGGGAAGAGTGAGGGGGCAGAAGTAGCAGAAGAACCTAGTTCCTCCTACAGTGATCAAAACGGGCAGCAAGTCCCTGCACACCTGCTGCCCTGCTAGTTTTACTGGCAAACAGACCAGAGCTAGGACCCTCTGATGGCAGAGGCGGGGAGGTGATGGCGGGCACATTCCGTTTCCTCCCCACCATGCGGCCTGGGCACCTTTGGAAAACGTTCTCTGGGCCCCCAGGGAACAGCCTCCTCCCACAGACACAGAACATGCTGCCCCTTTGGCTCCTCTGTAGATCTGATTTCCGTGGCTTGACACCCACCTCCTTGAGGTTTATGGGTGCCCTCTGCCACTTCTGTCCCGGCACCACTGCTGCCCGTCGGCACCTACGCACAGCCTGGCAGAGTCAGCGGGCACCTCTGCCTGAGGAAACCAGGAAGGAAGGGGTGAGGGCAGCCACCTCCCTCACTTTGGCTTCATTGCGAAGCAGGGCTTGCCTGCGGCCCTGAGACCTCTCCGGTCACAATCTAACTGCGGGCCTCCTTCAGGATCCGAAGCCAGCCAGTTGTGTCTGGCTTTGGACTGGATTCACAACAGCCATTCATCTACTTGCATGGTCAGGAGAACAAGTGCTGGGAGAAGCCAAAAGAAATCATGATGTTTACTGAATGCAGAGAAGGAACTGAGGGCTGAGCTGTGCGGATTCGTATTACTGGATATTTCTTTGCGGCCCTTTTAAATCAGTGATTTTTAACTTTGCTGGGGAGTAGGGAAAGAGTAGGCAAGAGGGGAGTTACAGGTCCTTTAAATAAATTAATGAAAAGCTAGAGACACTCTGCCTCCCAAAATGCACACACACAATGTTTATGTGGGTAAATATGTGTGTAAATACATATGTAAATGTGAATATACATGCATGTGCATACATAGTATTTTATACATGATGTACATAAAATATTATGCAGTATATATTAAATATAAAGCAATATATTCGTGTGTATATGTATCTATATATATATATAACCCTTGTTTTTAATCATATATAGTTTAGAAATACATAGGACATTAAATATAATTTGGTACAAAAGTGAGATTTCAGTTGCATTAAAAAATTGTTATTTTTTCTTTTAATAAATTGATAGCCTATATCCTTTAAAAGTTGAAATACATTTCATAAAGATAACTGAAACTATTAAAAACTATTAAAAGATATGCAGAATAAATTGTTCAGCTAAAAAGACTGTTACTGTTATCGAACATTTATTTAAGTCTGAGCTTCCTGGCAGTTAAGAAAAAGAGAAACATCAAAAAAAGCAACCAGTTGTTGAGAACTGTGTGTTGTTTTCTAAGACCTGTGAAGGATACAGAGAATGTTTAAAGCATGGTCCTGTCCTTAAGGAGGAAAGAGTAATTTTCATTTTTAAATAATTCAGAAGCTGAAGACAAGGGCAGGAATATGTGATGGGTCCCACATTCCCACTCTAAATACAGGGACATTTAGAGTCTGTTAATACTGTGTGATACAAAAAGAGATAGCATTACTTAAAGGGAAATGCATCTCAAATTCATAAGCATATTACAAACAGGTTTTTGGGAAAATCCACTTTTTATTTTATTTTTTATAGCTATATCTTATTTATTTTTCTCTATTGTTGTTCAAGGACAGTTGTCTCCATTTTCCCCCTGCCGTTCTCCCTGGCCCCACCAACCCCCACCTCCCACTCTCAACCCTACCCTCCTTTGGAAACACCAGTTCAAAAGAACCTATGCACCCCAATGTTCATAGCAGCACAATTTACAACAGCCAAGTGCTGGAAGCAACCTAAGTGCCCATCAGTAAATGAGTGGATCAAAAAGCTATGGTACGTTTACACGATGGAAAATCCACTTTTTAAATGAGTTCTTCTTTTAACAGATTAATGGAGTCCCTCCAGGAAGAGTCTCCATTCTCAGGAGCCCTCTGGAAGACAGTCAAATGCTCATGGTTGATTTTTGTCATCTTGAGTATTTCCTAAGCTTACGGAGATAGCATCATAGACAAGTGCACTCTTTGCTTAGAAGCATCAATTCCAGAACAGCTGCTGAATTTTACATTTCTCTCGGACCCTAAAAAATCCAGTTGCAGTCCAGTGGGTGTCTTAACATTCTTCAAGGGAATCCTTGGGAATGCGCTTTCGTGAAAAGTGGCTTCACCCACTAGTTTTGTAAGATTTGGCTGCTGCTGAAAAGAGCATTTCCCTCCACCTTCTCATTGAAATTCTCCTTCATTGTATTCTCCAAATTTGGAATGGTTTGCATCACAAAAGGAATCTCTGTTTCACAAAGGAATTCCTGGAAGTTTTTTTGAAAGTGCACTTAAAAATAGTATCTGAACTGCACTAACTCATAAATTAGGCTCTGGGTCTTTATGATGACAATAGCATATACAGAGCCTGACACGGCAGAAGCAGCGTTGAAGAAACCAGTTTGTTCTCACTGGAAGTCCTGATTAACACTTCCCCTCTGAGTCCTTCTGCTAATTCTGCTGTCCACAAAGTTTTGGCGAGTGATAAGACTTTCAGAGATCACTGAGTTGTTTGCCAAGCCCTTTATTAACAAAATAGACATGAACTCAATTAAGGAACAACTCAGGTAATAGTTTATTTTGCTAGGGAAACTCTAATCCAAGTTATTGTTCACTAGTCTTTGTGAACATTTCTTGAGCCAATAAAGTGAGTATCACTCATTAGATTATGCTAACAGAGATCAATCCACTTGCTTGCTTTTTGAACACACACTGAGGTTCTTTCTCAACATAACCCTGAAAAGGATTACTTGGAGGAAAACATAATAGATGACAGAATCACTTCATAAAAAAAGATAGAAAGCTATCTACTTAAATTCAAAATTATAGCAACTGAAGACCCAGTTCAGGTCATATTTATGCCACCAAACTGATCTTAATAAAAAACTTTTTCCTTACCACCTATCTATATCTATATCTATATCTATATCTATATCTATATCTATATCTATATCTATCTACATCTACTCTATATCTATACAGTCATAGGACACATAATAATGCTTTGGTCAATGATACGATTGTGATATACCATATATAGTCTAGGCATGTAGTAGGTTGTGTACAATCTGTGTTTATGTAACTGCACCCTGTGATATTCACCCAATGCTGAAATTGACACATTCCCCAGGCATATCCCCATAGTTAAGTGTCACATGACTATAACTAAATCTATAGAGAGACTCTCCATACATCCCCTACTCCAGTTCCGTAATCATTTTGGTCTAGCATAGGGTTGACAGATTTAGCAAATAAAATGCAAGATACCCAGGTATTTTTGAATTTCAGATAAGCAATGAAAAAAATTAGCATAAATATAATCCAAATATTGCATGCATTTTATCTGATGACTCTAACCCAACGCTCTCTCTGAAGATCTAAGACTGGACTGAGTACTTAGCCTTCTTTTTGCCCACCCTCAGCCAACTTTTTCCTCCTATTGCTGGGGCCTGTATTAAGCTTCTATTCCTCTTTCCTCATCTCTATGCACTCAACTAGGCTCATGATGTTCAAGTTTTGGCTAGAGCTCAGGTCTCTAGATTTACAGAGGACATGGAACTTAGAGATCAAAAGCCTCAGAACTTGGAGCTGTGGAGCACATGCCTTAGCTATGATGGCATTTTTAATAGAATATGACTTTTGTAGTCTTGCCTAAGAATGTACTCATTGTTTAAAGTATTGGTTTTCAAAAAAAGTAAATTCTGAGCTCCAAATTATAAGAATAACCAAGTAGTGAAAGTAGAAGGGAGGGGAGAAAGTAGAGAAATATTTAGAAGGTAGAATAGAGTTTGCTGATGTATTTTATGTAGTCAATGCAAGAGACATAAAAGATGACACCCAGTTCCATGTTTCAACAATCAGGTTGATGATGAAATAATGAAGCCATACAGATACATTTATATTTGAGGGCATCAGAGAGTTACACAAAGGCAGTCAGGACTTGAAGGGCCAAGATTCTGGAGAGAAAACATTGAGGTAACCCAGACATTCAGGGACACTTTTTTGCCAACTCATTTACCAGTTCATAAAGTATTAGCAGAGAAGCTGAGAAGTTACAGAGCTTTTGGCATTTCAAGGGGACAGAGAGACAAACACGAAACTCCAAGCTCACTGAGAGAGAGGATCTCATATAAACCAATAACTCCAGGCTTTCATATAAGATCTCTGAGGGGCTGTACCTTTGGAACAAAAGTAACCTGGAAATAGACTTACCCTTATTAAGACCAAAACCCTCAAATCAAAACAGTCCCAGGCTTGATTAAGGTGATGTGCCTCTATTCTAAACACTCTCTGAAGGAAGAAAACATCTAGGTTTTCAAATCATCAGTATAGTTTTTTCACATATAATGTCTAGCATTCAATCAAAACTTACAAAGTAAACCATTAAACCATAAGATCAGACTAAATGACTGACACACCAGATGGGGGCAGGGGTGGGGAGAAGAGGAATGCTCTCCAAGTACCAATAGTTTGGGTACTAGAGTGCATCTGGCACAGACTTTTGAACAACTGTGATTAATATATTATCATACATTTTTGCATTTAAAAATTCCCTGGCCTACCTTACCACCACAAGAATAGGGACAGTTTAAAAACCGAATTGAGACTCTGGACCAGGATGGCAATACAGGAGGCTCCTGAGTTTCCTTCTCCCACAGATGCACTGAGTACACAGCTCTACATGGAGCAATCCCTTAGAGAAATTCAGAAACCGGAATAGTGACTCCTACACACCAGGTGACTGAGAAAGTAACATCAAAATGGGAAGAAAAGGCTGAGACACACTTTTGCCATAAACCTCACCCCTGACAGAGCACCACACAATTGGAGGGGAAGGGACTAACTCCCAGCTTCTCCCTGAGGAATGAAAAGTTTGGATCATACAGCTAGCACCCCAAAGCCACCTGAGGGACATGCCCAAAACCACCTAGTTTTTAGAAGCCAGCTGGAGGTTACATTCACAAGCCCCATAGGAATATGGCAAACAAAGAAGCCGTTGTTAATGGTGAATGAGTGTATTCTGAACACAGAGGGATCAGGCAAAAACTCTCTTCTCCCAGTCTTTCCCTGGAAAGGGTTTGGCTACATACTTTTACAAGTTGCTCCCTGAGGGTACAGCTTCGAATTATCACCCATCTGGGTGCTGACTTTGATTCTCCTCTTGATCCTCCTCAGAGCCTGAAAAAGCCAGTGGGCACTGTCCCCATCTCCCCGCTCCAACAAGGAAACCACATTGTCAACATCTCCCTGGAAGGAACTTGCCCAAATCTAGTGCTCCAACTTTTACAACAAAATCATGAAACTCCTAGAAGAAAACATGAAGGGGCAAGCTCCTTGGCATTAGTTTTGGCAATGATTTTTTGGATTTGACATCAAAAGCAAAGGCAATAAAAGCAAATATAAACAAGTGGGACTACATCAAATTAAAAAGCTTTTGCACAGCAAAGTAAAACATGAACAAAATAAAAAGGCAACCTATGGAATGGGAGAAAATATTTGCAATCATATACTCAATAGGGGGTTAATACCCCAAATGTACAAGGCACTCATGTAACTCCATAGCAAAAATCAAGTACCAGTAATTCTATTTGAAAATGGGCAAAGGACAATGAAAACATGCTCAGCACCATTAATCATCAGGGAAATGCAAATCAAAACCATGAGGATATATCATCCCACCCCTGGTAGGATGGTTATTACCAAAAAGGCAAGAGATAAAAAATGATAGCAACAACGTGGAGAAAGGGAACCCTTGCACACTGTTGATGAGACTATAAACTTGTACAGCCACTATGGAGAACGGTACGGAGTTTCCTTAAGAAACTTGAAATAGAGCTATCTTATGATCCAGCAATTCCACTTGCGGGTATTTCTGAAGAAAACAAAATCATCACCTTGAAGAGATATCTGTATTCCCCTATTCCTTGCTGTATTATTTACAATAGCCAGGATATGGGAACAACCTAAATTTCTGTTGATGGGGAAAATGCATGAAGAAAAATGGAATATGTATATAAACTTTAAATGATTAGATGAATTTCTGAGTGTCTAGCACAGTGACTATAGTTGATAATACTATATTGTACTCGTATGATTGAAATTTGCTAAGACTAGAAATTAAGTGTTCTCATAAAAAAGGATAAATAGTCACTATATAAGCTGATGGTAGAAATCCTTCCACAAAGTATACATATATCAAATCATCCCATTGTATACTTTAAATATCTTTAAATTTTGTCAATTACATACTGATAAAGCTAAATAAAATGAATTAAGAAGGATGTGGAAGGAGAAAAGGCTTGCAAAGGAAGTGGAAATGTTGTATATCTTGATGGCATTGTATGGGATCTTAATTGTCTTGGTTTCTTGGGTATATATGTCTGTCAAAACTCATCAAATTGCATATTTTAAGCAAGCATAGTTTACTGTATGTAAGTATTACCTCAATCAAATTTTGAAGTCAATGTTGAAAATTGAATTTGAAAAAGAAAAATTAAAAAATTATGTAGTCGCAAATGTTGAATCAAAATAAATAACAATCTTGAGGCAGACTACAATGTCAGAGAAGAGAAACATGTCAATTAGATAGTTTGGGGATGTCAAAGGGATAAGAGGTTCTCTCTCTCCCCCCTCAACCAGCATAATCATTTTCCATCATTGCAGTTTTTCCATCTCATGATTGGCTCTTTCCACAGTCAAACAGAATAAAGGTGATAAAGAACAATCTACCTCAGCTTCCACTCCTTGCTGTGAGTACTGATTTCCTGCCCTGCTCTCAAGGGCTCTCTTGGTGTTGACTTTTACTTGGACACTTGATTTCCCACTTTATGTATTTTCTACAACATCCTTTGGTAGATGTTTGCAAGGACTTTGGGTCCTGACCACACCCAGCATCTGGACCCACTTTTTTCTTGCCCTGATTCTGATTCCATTATCACCCTAACCATTGTCTCCATTCCAAAGTTCAGGTGCTTACTGGTGTCTTAGTAGTGTCTGATGCTATGGTCTGTGATGCAGAATGACAGGAACTTTCAGGATAGTTGGCACATGGGTCAACAATTCTCAGATTACAAAATAAAATTTAAAGTCCAAGTCACTCCTTTAATCATCTGTTACTATTTCAAGGTTACATAGGAAACTAAGACTTCATTTCAAACATAAACTTTTGAGTTTGAGAATAAAAACAGCTAAACTATTTCCCAGGACAAGAAGGACTATCTTTAAAAAGTGGAAAAGCCTACCAAAAAATATCAAGGTACAGTGATAAGACATTTTTGACACCATTGCCCTCTGTCCAAAAAGACAACCTTGCCCATCAAAGAAGTTTATTTCTCTGCAGTTCCCAAAACCAACTGAATCTCCCTTTTTTTATTACCTTACTTTTGTTCTGTTATCTATTGTTCTTTTATTCTCTTGAGTTTCCATTGCTATAGATTATCAACTTCTCTTCATATGTGTCTTCTTAACTGCTTTCATTTGAATTACTTATATTATGAAATTTATATGTAAATCATTGGTTGGATTTCTTGAATATAACTTTAGCTGTAACCTGTTTTAGCTTTAAGATTACAAATTAAAACTGAATCATGGTATTTCCCCTTTCAGTACCTAATGAGAGCGGAAAAACAAACAAACAAACAAACAAATAAATAAACAATAGGGAAAAAATTACCAACAGCCACAAAGCAAGGAAAAGGGGTTAGGTTAAAGTTATAAACTTCAAAAAAGGAAATATATAGATGATTGTAAATGAAACAGAGGTAACACAGCTTTGCTTTTAACCCTGCCCAAACTACCAGAAATTGTACTGCTGAGCTGATGAAATCAAACCTGGAGAAAAACTCAATTATCTTCTCCCTTTTCAAACTGAATAACTGGGGGGAGGGGGAGGCTGTTGGAGAGGGAAAGGGAGTAAAATAGGTGGTGGGTATACAGAAGAAAAGCTTCATGACTGAACAGTCCCAGGGCCAAGGCTACATTCCCACAGGGAGGGAGCACACCCATGAAGTAGACCTTGACAAAAGACCATTAACAAAATCCCAAAACAATGAGCACAGCCTGGGTTATCTAACAAAAACTGGAAATATCCCAGCTGGTCTCTTCTTCTGTTGTCATTCTCTTTGGTAATAGAAGAGTGTGTAGAGTACAAGGACTCTCAGCCACCAACCTATGGCTGGGAAGAACAAACAAATTGATTATAAATAACGTGAAAAAAAATCAAGAAGTAACCTCAGTGCATTAGAACAGATATAATGTCTGGCTGGAACTACCCAAACATGAACAAGATACAAAGAACTGCCATGGCAATAACATAACTATTATATCATAAGGAAGGAAGAAAGCAAAGGGAATACAAAGAACTTAATAAATAATAAGAAAACATGAAAGAATAGAATAAAAATCATTTCACACTATGGAATAACTTAATAATTATGCAGTCTGGATAAAACAAGAATTCAAGGGCCTAATAACAACCTAACAAGATGTAAAAAGTGATTGCAGACCTAAGGAAATAAATAGAGGTCCCAAACAACAGCACTGACGAGTTAATAAATAATTTAGAGACAATAAGAAACACAATGGTTATTACTGTAAATCAAATTACTGACATAAAAGAAAGACAAGCTAATTGTGACAAAGAAAGTTGAAAAAAAGAGATCAAAACATTTAGAGACAAACTAACAGACATGGAAGACAGAGACATATTATCCAACATGAGGATAATTGGTATCCTTGAAGTACCAAACCCGGCAAATAAATAAAACGAAACCAAATGTGTAATGCAAGAGAACCTCTCTGAAACCAAGAGAGAAAAAAACCTGAATCTGTAGCTCAAAAGGGTCTTCTGTTGTCCAGAAACATTTGATACAAAACAGTGTGCACTAAGCATAGTCCAGTTACACCATGAAAGTTAAAGGATAAAGAAATAATTCAAGTGACCGGTAGAAAAGTAAATCATGTACACAGGGGGGCAAAAATCAGACCTCTTTATAACAATAGTAAACACCAAAAACAGTGAGTAATGTTCACAGCGTTTAGATGAAGGTGTGATTCAAGGACATGGTACCCAGTCAAGATGCCGTTTAACTGGAAGGGTGATGGGTACACTCCCTCGAACATGACAGAGTTCAATAAGCACTTTTGGGGACTGGGGAATGTTAAAATAGGAAGCAAAATAAAGAACAGAGAAATTAAAACATCCAGATTTTAAAGAATCTAATAAACATTAAATTCATTTAACTATTGAACTAATTAAACTAAGAGAATTATAGTTACAGTAAAACAAATGTTATATGTATAAATAATGTAAAAATACTAACAAAATTTGGGAAACAATGGGAGAAATTTTGAAAATGCTAAGATTGAAACATGTAGCTTAAAGATTATTCTGATTATTGTTTTTTATAGATTTCTTTTTTAATCTAAGAGGGAACTTGTAGGAAATAATATATCTTGTCTAAAGAAACATTTATTTGAAGTTTAACAACTTGTTTTTCTTCCATTGAGTTTCAAGTAAAATTATAATATTTTTATTGTTTTCTATAATAAGATTTCATCTTAATAAAATTTCTAGATGCTATATCTATATATGCATAAAATTGGACTGTAAAATGATGTTTATCTAATGTTAATAATTTTTTGAAGGGTGGTAAGACTGTAGGTGAATTTTTCATCTTTCTACTTTTTTCTATTTGTAAATATTTTATAATGAGCTTCCTTTTTACAAAAATAACAGAATTTTTTTAAAGCTCCAGAATCTACCAAGAAGATAAATATTTAAAACTAGAAAGTGAAAATATGGATGGTCGAGGGTTTTTTGTGTATCTTCATATTTTTAAATTTAAAAAGTACACTGATAAACTACTTTCTAGTTTTCTTTATTTTTTTAATTTTGAGATCTTATTTTATATTTTCTCTATGGGTTTATGATTCTTGACAGAACAATTGTTGCCCATCCCTGGTTTAGAAGGAAAAGGAAACGTCTATGAGTTGCTGATTAATAATCAGCCAAGTACATGCTGCTTTGCTTACACATTAACAAGAAGGAAAAATGGGTTCTGGAAAGCCGATGTCTGGAAGAAGACCACTTTATTATAAACTACATTGTAATTGGGCACAGAAACATAAAGAAATCCTTCCAATGTACAGGTACACCGTGTAATAAGCATCTCCCAGATACTTTGTCCCAATATAGGCTAGTGGAATTCTACACCATAAATCCGCTCTAGTCCCCTAAAAGGAAAATGTTTATAGGCACCAAAATTTTTCCAGGTCTGTGTAAAGAGAAATATCAATCACAGGTCAAACTGAAGCACATGTTTCTAGTTGATATAACTTAAACTTTTCTTTAAAACCATTGCAAAAAGTGGGCAGGGGGGAGGGGGGTTCATAAAAGAATTATCCAAGGTCAGTTAAACTAATCCTCAAAATCAAGTAAAACCCTTCCAATTAAAGAGTTAAGGAGAAAAACAATACTTGGTAGCAGGCACTGCCTCATGCAGGGCTATGCAATTTCCCCAAACCAACTCGGAGTGTCGTATCTCAGTCTAGAGGTCCAAATTGTGGGTTTACACACGCAGCCTGTGTTATAAACTTGGTCAAACTGAGAGCTCACATACGTACTTTATATCCTCCCCTCTAACCCTTAGCATTTGGTTTTCCATCTTCCTGGAATACTGTGTTAGTTGGGGTTTTTTTTTATTTTGGTAGAGCAATTTTAGAAGGCAGAGAGGGGAGGGGCCGGTGGGTTCCGTGGTTAGACCAGTCTATAACATTGTCAAAATAATTGTTTTTCACAATGCACAGTATGGTGCCAAATGGAGCAACCAAGACGTCAAAAGTATTTCACAGTGCCAAGCCTTTCTCCACGAATCTTTGGATCCCAGTAACTTGTTTACTACACCCTCAGAGGAGCCGAGGAATGCAGCTTGGGGTCCAGGCAGTCACTGGTTTCTTTCTGGAGGGAGGTACACCATGTTCCTCTGTGAAACAGGGTGTTGTAAGTTTTCTCTTTCACGTACAACCACAGCTCTACCACACAGACAGGGGAGACAGAACAGGAGAGCCTCAGATGCCAAGCAGTTATGGAGATTCTGCAGGAAGCGATTTAACTACCACAAAAATGTCCTCACAGAGCCAGGCTGACTGCTGAGGTATTCTCCTTTCATCTCCCTGGCTCCAGCTTCCCCTGTCTTCTCTCTTCTCATTAGATGGCCTGTGCGCTCTCTCTCTCTCTCTCTCTCTCTCCACTTTCCATCCATGTACCTGAGTCTACTCTAATTTTAATGCCCACAAGCCCCTCAGTTTTAAAGTGGGAACTGCTCTGGTTTTTAGTTTTTTTCCCATTAATTTCTCTTTAAAAATGAAATTAAAAAAAAGGAAGCCCTGCGCAGAAAAAAAAATTCACATCTGAACAAATTTCAAACTCAGATATTAATCTGAGAAAAGCAGAAGCAGCCCTTCCTTTAACAAATAGCCGGAGTAAGGATAATGTTCACCGGGGAACCCAGTAATTTTGTTCCTGAATTCACCACAGTGAAATATCTTTGGGGGAACGCCCTGCTGTGCTCTACACAGATAGTCATATGATTATCTGCTGTATGATTGCATTGGGATAAGTAAGAAATAACGCTTTCTCTCTAGTTCCATGAGGAAATACCAAATATCTCTAAGGCTAAGACATCAAAGCAGAACCCAAGCCCCAAGCAGGGGTTGAGACAGTGATGGGACAGAAGAAATTTTGAGTTTAGAGTAAATGTCAGCAAACTCTTTCTATTAAAGGCCTAGGGTAAGTATTTTAGGCTTTGTGGGCCATCAGGTCTCTGTGGCAGCTACTCAGCTCTGCTGTTCTGGCACAAACACAGCCAGAGTGCCTAGCAAATGAGCATGGCTGTATCTCAAAAAAGCTATTCATGGGCCCTGAACTTTGCATTGCATGCAATTTCCACGTGTTATGACATATTATTCTTCTTTTGATATTTTTCTAACCACTTAAAAATTTAAAAGCCATTCCTAACTCATGGGTAATACAAAAATAGGAAGTAGGCTGGATTCGGCCTGTGGGTCAAAATTTGCCAACCCATTCGTAGGAAACTGCACCAGAACGAAGCCCAGTCCTCTCCTCTGGTCCGTCACAGGCACGGTGATTCCTGTGGGCAAGGTGCCTTCTCATGTCCTGCCTCAGGCAACCCGCAGGGCAACCTGGGAGATACATATCGTTATTTTTACATAATGGATGAGAAAGCTGAAGTTCAAAAGAGAATGGTCATTAATTCATTTAACAAATTATCTGAGTCTATTACAAGGTGCTGGACTGGTGTTACGCCCTAGTGACTAAGGCACAGCCTTTAACTGCATAGAGACTACAGGGACAGACCAGTTCAGTACTGGTCGGTACAATACAGGGTATTCAATTCAGTTTGGGGGCCCAAGGAAAGCATTCTGGAGGAATGACATCCCACTCAGATGAGAAAGAGAGAGTTTCCCTTAGACAGAGGAAAGGGGAAGAACTGTACCAGGTATAAGGAACAGCATGAGCAAAGGCATAAAGTTTCTATTTATAGAAGTAATGGCTAGTCACTGCATGACGCAAAGGCGGTGGGGATATGAAACCGAATCACAAAGAAGAAACCAAAAAATATCTAAAAGCAACCACCCAGATACTATCATCATAATTTTTTCGTATGTATCTTTTCAGTATTTTTCTCTGAATATAATAAATATTTCTATATTTTAACAGTAACTTACAAGCTGATTTACAGCGTACTATTTTGGCTTGGGATATTCTGAGCGCTTTTTCAGTTCCTGAGGTATGATTTTAATGGCATGCTTTTTCAATGACTAAAGAGGGCTCTACCATACCAATGTAGCTTTCCTTCATCCGGTTGCTTCTGACATTTTGTTTTGATAATTGATACCACCATAACCATCCTAATGATTAAAAATAAGATGTAAAGGTGAGACAGCACAACACATACAGGAACTTCAAATTAGTAAGTTTACATCATTGAGCATAAGGTATATATGATGTGGACAGGACAAGAGCAGAAGAAATGCCGCTCAAAAAAATAATGTGAGCAAGAAGTGTTCTCATCACGTCACAGAGGGTAGGCTTTATCGGGAGACTGTGGCACCAGGAAACAGGTGGGAGCAAAGAAGTGATCAAGGATCGAATTCACTTTTCACCAACACTAGTCTGGCTACCGCGTAGAGAATGGATTGCAAGACACAAGTGTAACCCTTTTATTTCGCAACAAAAAGCACTGATCTCCTCATAAATACTCTAACTTGCTCCGGTTCACTGAGCTGGTGGCTGTGAAAGCAGTCTGTTGACTCTGTGCCCAGTGCCCACTGTCCCTGGGATCACGGTGCTCTTCCCACACACTCGAGTAAGCACAGAATCTAAGTCACAAATACAGCCATGTGCTTATTTTGGCGGAGAACGGTATTTAGAACCCAAGATTTAGCCATGGATTCTGTTCATTGTTACAAGGATGTCATTGGAGGTGGCTTCCAACTAACAAAGCTAGGAAAATAACCACAGCACTACACTCCTTTTGCATTGAACTGTTATTAAATAATTGTTAAATAACTTTCAGTTAGGTCTCGAAAATGCCAAAAGAAGAAGGGGACGGAGCATGTCAAGAAGACAGAGTAAAGTCACTGGTGATGCCAGTTAAAATTTGTGAGCTGGGTAGAATTGTAGTGGGTTTAATGATTTACACCATGGGAGCTTTATAACAGAGGGTCAAGCATGTCATCATTCTATAAGAGGGATAAGAAGTAAGGTAGGGTCCTAGCAGATGACCATAATAGAGGCTGAAATTCTTGTCTTTTTAGAGTACACAACTGTCATGGAAAGACAGTTAAAAAAAACAAACAAACAAACAAAAAAACCCTTAGTGATCACTTAACCCAGTCTCTCTATTTTAAAGACTGGGACCACAAGGCTATAAAGTTGCACACGCATGGGCCTGGGCCTTGGATCCCCGGCTCTGGAGTCAGGCACACCTGGGTTTGTGTCCCCTCTTTGCCCATCACTTCCTATGGCTTTGGACAGATGACTTAACTAGGAAATAATGCATGTTAGGTAATGTAGCTCAGTGCTTGGCACATGGAACATGCCTTATAAATGATCTTTATGTTTGTTATTCCTAATTATAATAATCCTTTCTAATATAGTAATAAGCATTTACAGGGCACTGCATTATTACTATTATTGCTATCATTGTTCTTGTTGTTTATACAAGGTTACAAAAACTAAATATTAACTGGACTCAAACCAGAATCATCTCTGCTCCAGACCTGAACTCCTAGTTCAAACTACTTTCCACTTTAACCGTGACTTTTAAACAACGTCCCATCGAGTCTTGAGATTTGGAGAAAGGCCTCACGGAGAAGATGGGCTGGCAGAGCTCTAGATCTTCCATCCTCTCTTTTATTCGCTATTTCTTTTGAGGAGAACTCCAGATCCAAAAATCACTTGAAAGCCATTGCAAACCATGCTGTGACTAAAAATGAAATCAATAGCAAGCACGAACCTCGATCTTAAATGAAAGCAGCTTATGAGAAGTCAAGCAATGAGTGTGAGATAAATTAAGCAACTCCTCTCTCTCCTTTCTTTTGCATTGATAGGATTTTCACAGGAATCTAAGGTTAGAGGGATAGCTGGAGGCAACACATATAGAACAGATTCACCCACTCACTTCCACCATCCCTTCTCCACTTATGCTTGGCCAGCTTTCTTACATCAACTGCACCATGTATAGGCCTTGGGTACCGACATGTGCTATAGCCCAAGAGGTGGACATTGGAATGGCTTTGGAATTTGCATCTGGAAAAATTGGATCTCTGGGAGAGGCCAATTTTTTTCTTAATGACCTTCTTGGTTTATTTATAGATCGAAGTGATGAAGATATAAAAATGAACTAGGTATTGCTATTGGGAACATGCCGAATTTCCCTTCCATTTTTTCAATTTCATTTTTCAGTTACAGTTGACACTCAATGTTATTTAATATTAGTTTCAGATGTACAGCATAGTGGTTAGATAATTATGTAATTTACAAATAATTCAAGTGCCCATCCGGCACCATATGTAGTCATTACAATATTATTGGCTATACTCCCTGTGCTGTACTTTACATTCCCACCACTGTTTTGTAACTACCAATTTGTACTTTTTAATTCCTTCACCTTTTCCACCTAGTCCCCCACCCGCTCCCTTCCGGCAACCATCAGTGTTTCTCTGCATCTATGAGTTTGTTTCTGTTTTGTTTGTTTGTTTTGTTCTTTAGATTCCTCATATAAGTGAAATCGTGTGGTATTTGTCTTTCTTGGTTTGACTTATTTCACTTGGCTTAATACCCTCTAGTTCCATCCATGTTGTTGCAAATGGTAAGATTTTTCTTTCTTATGATCAAGTGACAGTTCATTCTATATATGGACCACCACTTCTTTTTCCGTGAGAGAGGCAATTGTTAATCTGAAAATGGGATCCTGTGTTCCTTTGAGCCCCTGACTTGTCAGGCTTCAATTTATCTCTCAAATGAAGATAATTTTATTTTCTGGGCCCAAAAGATGCAAAATACGAGAAGGCGTTGTGAACGCGTTGGTCAAAGCAACTGAGCAGATGGTTTGTATGATAGGCTCGATTGCAACTGGTGGCCTAATTTTGAAAAGCTTCTTGTGAAGCTGACCACCTACTGAGTGGTGTTCTGAAACTACCTTTTGGCTTGTAGTTCACTATGCTCCCATCCTCCTCCCCTTTGCAATACTTTGAATCAATTGCTTCTGTGTAATCAAGTTTTGCACTTACAGTGAAACACAAGAAGGGACTAACTTTCTTCCATTCTGAAAATTAATTCTTCACATTAGAAAAAGATTTATGCTTCTGAGTCACAGAAAAGCCAACCCCCTCTAAATTGAAAGGCAATACCACAAAAAGAAAAAAGAATGAAAACCAGTGAATCAATTTCCCTTTCCGTACAGATCTGAGAGGTGAGATAGTTCTCATTTCCTCCAAGAGGCTTCCGGCTCTGCCAAGTTGAGTCAGCATGCTGCAAATTGTTCGAGAGGGTTTTTGGATCACATATGCCAGCTGGAAGAGACTAAACTGGGTCAAGCTAACTTCTGCCAGGTGCCTTAGGATTTGGGGAGATAAGGGAAAATTCTTAGCACTCTAACTCAGTTTTGTGGTTCTTGTAATTGTCTATGGTGTTGTGGGGAAAGAACAGCAGAGAGACCAGATATCTGAGAGGAATTCACCCATTCTTGCCTTTTTTGAGCTCTGATATTAATGTGATTCCTGGGCGTGGCAGCCAAGGAGAGGCACTGCTCAGATCTTCCTTTAAGAGAGAATCTTTAGTGAGCAGTGTACTTATCTGCCCGTCTGCAGGTTCTGAAACTTTGGGATCCATGGCAACATTCACACCAAGGGTATGCTTTTCCAGAGCAGCTCCTAGCCAATGACCAAGCATGGGGCAGGGGGACTGACTAGAGGCAGCATTCCTGCCCAATGGAGGAATTTCTCCGGTAGGAATTGTTGCTTTGGGGCTCCCTGTCAGGCTAGCCAAGTCTTTCCCAGAGCTGCCTTGCAGTATGAAGCTCTACATACCCAATTTTCCTTCCTTCCTGCTCTCCCTTCACGGATGTCAGACTTGCATCATGATTTGAGGCTCT
Organism: Glossophaga mutica; assembly: GCA_039655065.1. Taxonomy (NCBI): domain Eukaryota; kingdom Metazoa; phylum Chordata; class Mammalia; order Chiroptera; family Phyllostomidae; genus Glossophaga; species Glossophaga mutica. The sequence goes on from CM077308.1 coordinate 147,527,820, forward strand.
CCTTACTGTTTCCTGCTCCTTTTCCTTTTTCTCTTTCTTATCTCCCAATACTGTCTTGCATTTCTAATTCCTTCCCGGTGTCCACTTCCTGCGGGACCTAAGCGGAGGCAAGGGGGAAGAGCCAGAGCTTTCTTTTTCCATACCGCATCTCTGGCTGCTCCCCCACCCTGCCTTGGCTCTCCACCCTAAGCAGCCTGTGCTGCCCGCCTTGAGCAGCAGCTGTGGCCTTCAGCAGTGTTTGCCCTCCGTTGTCATGTGGTCTTTTGCCATTTACTTTCCCGATGGAAACACCAGGCCAAAGCAGATTGGAAACAGCAAAGTGTCTTTAATGAATCAAAAGTAAATATGAAAAGCCAAGGAGGTGCTGAGATGTTAGAGCAAAGGCAGCCCCCCCCCCCCCCCCCGCCTCCGCCCGCCGACTGGGGGTTTGAGGGGGGAGGGGTGTTCATTCTCACTTGGAGGAGGAGGAGGTAGTGAACAGCTCAAACTGAGAAATAACTTTTTCCTTGTAATTTTAACGAGAGAGCAAATTAATATAGATGCATCATTTCACCTTTTCAACTCCTTTGCTTACCCCAAAACTACCAGTTCACTTGACAAGTAGTAGAATAAATTCATTTCTATTTTATTCTGTTTCCCTTTCTGTTGTCATAACTCAGGGAAATAGTCAAAAGTTGGGAGGGGTGATAAGCCAGGGGAAATAAATATGAATGAGCTGAATAAGGCAAAAACTCTTCAATCAATGTTTAATCGAACAATTGCTACAATTTAGAATGATCATTATTCTGTTTTAATTTTTCAAAGTAACCTATCCAACTTCATCTTAACTACTAAAATGAAAAAGACCCAGGAAGTCAAAGAAAAAATGACTTTTTACAAAGTGAAAAACCGAGCAACTGGTCGTAACCAAGTCACTTACTTGGAGGTAAGAAGAAAGATTAAAATATTCTGAAAATTCAAAATAAATATTCTGAAAATTATACTTCCAACAATGGATTCTGAAGGCAGGAAATTAACTTTAAAAAATTAAAACATACACCTAAATCCAATTTGTTGACAATCGCTAAGTGTAGATTCTGTTCACTTTGGCTTGAAACACGAAAGATGAGTTACCCCAATCGAACCCTGTCTGTCCCACGGAAATGTCGTTCACAGGCGCCAGAAACGCTGCGTGCATTTCCATCTCTCCTCTCCCCTCTCTCTTCTCTGCTCTCTCCTGTCACCTCTCCAAAGCCTATGAGGATGCCCTAAGTACAGGAATCTGTTGGGCTAGGGGTTATAATATCAGCACTAAAAAATCCTTCAAAGACTTCTCATCACCTGCACCGCCAACAAGGCAGGAACTCCCTGTTAAACGATCTGGGCTGAGGATGGTGACAAATGTACACGCCCCGCCTTCCCCGCTTCCTTCCATCTGTGTATGGCCTGAAACAGCTGACTGGGACAGCCTTTCATCTTTCATCTAATCAACTGACTTTTCCCATGGGAAACAGCCATGAAGCCCAAACCGACACCCAGGCAACTAGCCACATCTGACACTTCAAAAAAAATCAGTAAAAGTGACTGCTATGAGTCACTAAGGACAAACAGCATTCCTGACAGAAATGGACACGACGAGCAGGAACACATCAGTGCTTGCTTTGAAAACGCTATGGGTCCCTGTAGACCTGAATAGTATTCGAGCCTGAACTCTCTCCACTTCTAGGATACCTTCTATTTGCTGTTCAATTTTCCGTAAATATAACTATTTCCTCTCCATTTTCTTTTTGACTGCAACAAACTAGCACTGCAAATGCTTTTAATAGTTGGAATCTTCCTTAGCATTCTCTTTTCATTGACTGTGAGGAGTTTAAAGGCGTGGTTGACTATAATTTGCTCTATGCCAGTGGCTTTCAGTTTGGGTGGCCGTGACCTACATATCACATTCCAGCGTAGCACACATGCACACGGTGACGGTGGAAGAGACAGGACAGCTAAATGCCGTGTGGCATCCAGGATGTCATCTCTTAGAACAGAAAAAGGATATTAGGTTGCAACTAAGAACATTGAAATAAAGTATGAACTTAAGATAATAATAATGCATCAATATTGGCTTATTAGGGTGAAAAATGTACCACGGTAATGTAAGAGGCTAACAATGGGGGAGGCTGGCGGAGGGGTATACAGGAACTCTGCACCACCCTCGTCAATTTTCTGTAGATCTAGAAGTATCCTGCAATAAAGAAAGCTCATTAAGATAGCACTAACAACAAAAAGGCAGTGGCTGCCTAGCAAGGGGGCTGAAGTGACATCACGCTCTTCCGTCCCCTTTATCCCTCACCTCTGACTGTAAAATGCTGCTGACGATTCAGAATCCCTTTCCAAAAGCACAGATGGAGGAAAAGACACGACACAATGAAGAGGACGCACTTGTAAGGTGCCCCCGAAGGGCAGCTGAGTAATGGCGAGTGCAGTTAGGAGGGTAAGCCTGGCATCTTGCTCTCCAACGGGGGTCCAGAGGGAGGCAATAAAGCTCCGTGAAATTTACTCTGAAGTCTGAAATGTGTCCAAATCACCAACTGCCAACTAACCTGCCCAAGAGCTGACAGGAAATTCAACCCAGCATGTTTTCCTGTTTTAAAGAGAGGTGCTGTTTTGCTTCTCCTTTTCTTTCTCTTCTTCTTAAGAACAACTGTGAGTTAGTAATGAAACATTTGAATCAGATGGAAGGGATAAAATGGGATAAAATGGCACAAAACCAAACAAATCCCTGGGGCCGAAGAAATTCCTGGCTGTGATGGGAATTTGGGTGTTGGCAATAGGGATGCGAATGGGGCCAACCTCAAAGCCAAAGGTGTGGGTGTGAAGCTTCGTGAAATCGAAGTGTGGAAACACAAGTGTTCGCAAATGGAAGCTGATGAGTTTTCCGAAACTCCTTCGAAGACAGTGTTTCAGATCAGCTGAAACTCACAGAGCTGCTGACTCCGGGCTCAAAGCAAGAATAATACGAGTATTTTGGAAACTGCCTCTTTTGTCTCATAGGTCTCTGATCACCCCTTCTTTGTATTTGTGAAAAGATCCTTTTTGGCTCCTGAATCTGAATGGAAAAAGGTTCTGGTCCTTATGTGGCCAAAGTGAATGGAGCAGCCCAGCCAAATTCAGTCCTTCGAAAACCTTTTTTCCAGAAGGGAAATTTTCATGTGAAAAAAAAAAAAAAACATTATTTGGAACCCCAATACATAAACAGTTAAAATCTGAGCTGCTCTGGATGAGGAGGAGGAGAGACAGAGTCACCTCATTTAATGAATAAACTAATGTGCATGCTTATTTGGAGTATATACAAATTTCATCATTTATAGAAACATGATTTAAAATGATCTCAACATTTAGTGTTTTTATTATAAATTACATTAATATAATAATTTTACCTTATATTTGTATGATGGGTGAACTTTCTTGTCCCCAGAAACCCCAAGGATTAAAGTATCTCAAAACACACTTAAAGACGAGAGGAAGAAAATCTCTAAAATGAGTATGAGATTTGGCAGAAATCTCATTTATCCCATGATGCTCATTTATCCCATTTCTTCCTCCTAGAAACAGAGGAATACCACATATCCCAGCTGCCTTTGCAAACAAATTAGGAGCATGTGACTGAGTTCTGGCCAAATTCCCTAGGTTAAGCCACTGAGATTTGAGGGTTTGTTTGTTACCACAGCAAGACTTAGCCGGTCCTGATTGATACAGATGACATGGACTTCTAAAATTTATTTATTTTCATTTAAAAATTTTAAAGATTTTGTTTAGAGACCTAATTTGAGCCTGAGTCTCCTCAATACTGTAGATTCCTTTTTAAATGTGTTACTAGAGAAGTGTTCTCTTTCATGAGGAACTGACATGCTTATTCAAGCAAATAAGAATCATGTCACCTATCATGTCACTCTTTTTGCCCTCACTACCAGAAATCTTGGCTCAAAATTAACATTTCATCACAATAATTTGTTTAGCCCTCTTGATTAACATATTTATTGCTGATTCCCTTATATGGGTTTGAATTTCTTTGTCTTTCTTAACATTTTGTTGTCCTTTATTGTTTGAACCACTTGCCCCATTTTAGAAAAGGTGTGGAATAAACAAGTGAATCTTTCAAGAGAAATAACAGTAGCAAACAAAACAAACCATGTCAAGAACTCTCTTTAAAGTAACATTTCACGCTTTTCAGGTGGAGCCTCCTCCAGAGAAATGGCCATGGTCCAGGGGGCTGCAGTGAATGTGGACGGCAGCAAGCCAAAATGGAGCAAAAAGTGGTGGTGGTCATCAGTTCCAGGGTCTGCCGTGTTGATACAAGCTGCTGTAAGGCTTGATAGGGGGTTCCTACACCAAACCTCCTGGGCACAGTGGTGGGGGCAGAGGGATCCATGACTGGGTCAACTTGTTTTTTTCACAGCGCTTCCCAAGGAACAATCCACTTTCCAATAAAAGTGGGGAACTGAAGAGATGCTTGAAAACTGAGAAGAAGGTAGTGGAGAAGGAGGCCAAGCAGAAGGATCTCAGTGAGAAATAGTAAGCCAGGCCATGGCAACAGGCCCCAACCTCACCACTAACAATGACGTGGGTGCTGGGGGCGGGGGGGGCGGGGGCGGGGGCAGGACCCAAAGCAATACTACAAGGTCTGCAGCCAAGCCATCCACCAACTACAGATCAATGAGAAAGACAAGGGAGGTTCCATGTAGACATCTTGCTCACTCACTTTATCCAAGAACAGAGTCACCTTCAGTCTGGGATGACCTAATGGCATCTCCTTAAAGGTGGTAGGCAGGATCCATGCCAAGGAACCTCTGGGCGAAAGCTCATCTTCTATGACCTTTGAGGAGAAGGGGGCAAGTTACAATGCATGACCATTTCCAGGAACTATAAATCAGAAGAATTTACTCATATCACTAATAAGCTGCATTGGGGAGACATAATTGGAGCTCAGGGGAATCCTGGGAAAACTGAAAAGGGTGAACTAAGCATCATTCCCTATGAGATCACACTATTGTCTACTTCCTTGCACATTTACCTCATCTTCATTTTGGCCTCAAAAACAAGGAAACACAGTATCATCAGAGATACCTGGACTTCATTCTGAATGACTTTGTGATGCAAAAATTTATCACCTGCTCTAAGATCTTCACATATATAAAAAGTTCCTTGGATGAGTTGGGATTCCTAGAGATGGAAACTCCCACGAGGAACATCATCCCAGGAGCCAAGCCCTTTTTCATCTACTGTGATGAACAAGGCATGAGCTTATGTATGAGAATTACACCAGAGCTCAACCATCAGATGCTGGTGTTGGGTGGCACTGCCTGGGTTCACGAAACTGGACACCATCTCCGGAATGAAGGAATTGATTTGATTACCAATCCTGAGTTCACCACCTGTGAGTCCTACATGGCTGGCGCAGACTATCCGGATCTCATGGAAATCACAGAGATGATTTCAAGGATGGTGAAGAGCACTGCAAGCAATTACAAAGTTACCTACCTTCCAGATGGCCCGAGGGCCATGGCTGTGAGATTGACTTCGGCCCACCCTTCCAGACAATCACCACGGTGGAAGAGCTTGAGAAAGCCCTGGGGCAAAGCTGCCAGAAACTAAACTTTTTGAAACTAAAGACACTAGCAAAATTCCTGTTGACATCTATGGACAAAAGCTATTGAATGCCTCCCTTTGGACCACAGCCAGACTCCTTGATAATCTTGTTCGGGCATTCCTGTAACTGACATGCTTTAATCCTACCTTCAGCTGTGATCACTTGCAGAGAATGATCCCTTCAGCTCTAAAGAGGGTCTGACTGAGCACTTTGAGCTGTTTGTCAGGAAGAAAGAAATACACAGTGCTTACACTGAGCTGCATGACTCCAAGAGGCAGTGGCAGCTTTTTGAAGAACAGGCCAAAGCCAAGGCAGCTGGTGATGATGAGGCCATGTTCATAGACGGTAAGGGCTGCCCCCACAGCTGGCTGGGGCATAAGCATCCACTGAGTTACTGTGTTTCTTACAGACTACAGTAACACCAAGGAAGTGCTTCTTCTTCCCTGCCATGAAACCCGAAGACAGGAAGAAAAACGTAGCAACTGCTGAAACACTGGAAAACACAGCAGCTGGCACTTTTATCTAGAAAATAATAACTGCAAGTCACATAACTCAGGCATCTTTGCGTTTCTGCAAAAGACCAAGGACTGCAAAGGAATTTTTGTGTGTTGCTATCCACTTGACCATTGCAGTTCAGTCACCAGATGAGAGAAAAGGAATTAAGTATTCCTTTTTTATTCCTTGTTACGAACTGAGCCATTTGTCTCTAAAGAATAAATGTAACGTTTCGCCACTGTGTCTGCTGTTTCGGCGGAAGTCACATCACAATTAAATGGAGATGTCTTGTACAAGTTGTAGCTTATGGAGCACCAATTCCAGGGGAGGAACTTCAGCGTGACCTTTGGCTGTGCTTTCACTGATGGCTGACCACGTGACCATATTGTGACCACTTCCTTCATGCCCTAGATATATGAAGAGCATGACTGGCAAACAAATTTCTATTTTATCAAAGTTGGAATCAGATTTTAAAAACAGGTTTTAGTTAAAGAACACCCCATAATTATTAACTTCTTGGCATCTGATGTGATAACAAGACTTCCCTTTGTAGCAATCACTGCTATAATTTTATATTTTGTAAGGGCTTCTACTGGAATATTAATATACCATTCTTCCTTTCTGGTGAGCAAATGAATGAAAGCTGTTTTTTGTTTTTTTTTTTAAGATTTTTTTAAGTACTTTTTTTTTCTTTTAGATTTTATTTATTTATATTTAGAGAGGAAGGGAAGGAGAGAGGGAGAGAAACATCAATGTGCGGTTGCCTCTTGTATGTCCCCTGCCGGGAACTGGCCTGGCAACCCAGGCATGTGCCCTGGCAACCCAGGCATGTGCCCTGACTGGGAATCGAACCGCGATCCTTCGGTTCGCAGGCCCACGCTCAATCCACTGAGCTATACCAGCCAGGGCTGAAAGCTGTTTTGTAGATGATTCTGCTTTTATTCGTTGAAGAGTGGCTTCCAATAAACATAAGAAAGGCAACAGAGAGTGTGTACAAGCTTGGTTCACCTACCTAGTGGGCTATTTTCATATTGTGAAAGGAATCATAACTATATACTCCCAAATAGCATACACTTCCCTTCGTCCTCAGTCAAACCTGAATTTTATTTTTAAATATCAAGCAGTGGTGATGACACACTCCAGCCCCAAAGAGCTGTATCTGAGTTCTTATTCTAGGAAGGAGTCAAGAACAAGAGTAACCCTCTGCACATACGGGTGGGAGCGATGTGCAACAGTGGGAGAGGGATTCTGAGACATTTCAACTTGAATATTTAAGGGGAAATGACCTTCTCTATTTCTCTCAAGATGGGACAGCACACATAAGTGCAAATGTAAAGATACACCCTCTTTTCAAAAGGAGATATTTATAATGTTTATCCATATAACCAAACCTTTATGCTAACCAACTGAGTTGATACAATATGAATTAGATCAACTTAACATTTATTTACTAGTACTGTAAGTGTTAGGTATTATGCTATCTGGTAGGTACATAAATGTGAATAGTACATGGTCCTTCTGCATGAGAAGGTGTTGGCCCCTGCACTTCTATCTGACCACTGAGAATATTTACCTTTGCCATCACCTGGCCAAAATATTTTCTGCAAGGCCTGTCACTATCTCATGAGCCAAAACCCTGAATGACATCAGTTTTGACACGGATTCAATAAGTATTGCTGTATAGCAATGTGATGTTGACAATGGTAAGAAAATGGCACCAACATCCTGTTCTTGGTCCTAAGCCGAGGGATTTGAGGAAATGTTGTTTCTCAAACCTGTCCAGTCCAACATTGACACCTGGATTTTAAAGTCCCGATGCTTGCTTAGTCATTAGATTCTTCGGTAAAACCGAAGGTTCTGTTTCCTGGTATTCTTGCCTCTCTTTATCTTTCAGCTAAAGCAGCTTTGGTATTTAATGAGTGAGAAGCCAGAGGCATAAGATAGAGATTCTAGATGAAGGAGAGACATTTTCATTCAAGAGTCAAGTACCCCCATCACTGGCTGGCCGACAAAGCATGTGTGATAACAAACTTTCATAACTTCCTTTCCTCTGGGTCAAGTGTCTATAATCCAGAGTCCTGGGAACTATGAACTTCCTACAATTGTATGCAATATTGTATGTAAGCAGGGATATTTTATTGAGTAATTAATGCCTGCTTTAATCAGTTTTTGTTTGTAGGAAATAAATAAAAGGGTAATTTCTCCCATCCCCCTCACACAGAGATAGACAAGTTTTACTTCTCAGTGCTCCTTGGACCTGGTTCTGCCCTGAAGATCGCCTCCATCCACTTCTTTACTGAGGGCAGAAGACAAAGCTAGAAATAGCCCTGGAAGAGGGAAGGAAGACAAGGAAGACTCTGGAGGTGAGGGTGGAATGGGTTGGTGGTGGTAGTGAGAGACGAGAACGGGCATAGGGAATGAAGGAGAGGCGTTGTCACTGTAAGTCCTTCTGGGCCTCACCCCAGAATGGCTGGGTGTGCATTTCCCGCACACACAGAGAGCTCGCACACTGGTGCTGCAGCGGGGAGCTCAGCACAGACCCTGAGCATAGCCACGCGTTAGAGTGAAGAAGAACCCCGAGTGCCCTGAGCTGGAATCCTGAGACTCTCCCCGACAGTTCTGGGCCAGGTTTCCTGCATGAGCTCAACTGAATAGTGAGGAGACGGAGAAAGGCCCTCCCACAAGTAACCGGACTTGGATTTCTCAACCACTTAGTGGGTGGAAGGCTGAGTCAGGTGGGACTTGGAAAAATTATGGATGAGACATTTCTTACACTTCCAAGATCATGGAGCAAAGGCAAGCCAATTATATGTGCACGTATATTTTCTTTTAGCAAAAGTGCCCAGAACTTTCACCCGATTCTTAAAAGAACCTAAACTTTAGGAGATTGGAGATGTTTTTAGGTTGGATTCCCTGAGGTGAAGATTTGAGATTTGCGAGCAAGTTATGTATTAAGAAAGATTTATTTCTGGAGGACACTGGAAAGGTGGGGGCCGGGGGGAGTGGAGAGGAAAGGGGAGAAAGCCAAACAAGCCTGCAGGGGACCTCTGGGGTGTAAGTCACACTTCTGAGTGGGACCAACTGGGGCAAGAGCGCTGTGCCATGGGCAGGGCTGTGGAGAGGAAAGTCCCGGGCACTTGGGACTTAAGGGCTCCCTGCACAGGCTCTGGTAGAACTCAAAGCAAATTTCCAGAGCTTCAAATGCTGTCAAATGCACCACAGAAGAGTGAGGAAGTACACACAAAATTGGTCAAGGAAAAAAAAAGATCTTAGGAGATCTGAATCAAAGTATTAATATTAGTCCACGACTCCCCTTGAAAGGAGGTGTTTTTAAAAAGGGCCATTCTAACAGGAGGGCCGGAACTTGGCATCCCAAGTACAGTCGTGGGAGCTCCAAGGGAAGAAGGACCTAGCGGGGAGCTGGGCCCGAAAATAGGGAGACTACACGTGTCGAGAGGAGAGTGCCCAGAGCAAACAAATGTATCTGCAAGTCCTGTCGATTGGCTCCCTGGTCCTTCTGGAAAACGTCTCCTCACTAGACATTGGTTATCTCTGTCCTAAGAGTCCATCGGCCTTTCCCACATCTCACAGCTTCTCAGGGGCCACCTCTCCTGTGAGTTCCAGCTTCTGGCCGTTCTGCTGGGCCTTCTCTGCCACCCCCTCCTCCCGTTTACGGCACCTCTTCCAGCGTCTCTCTCTTCCTGGGTCACCTCACTAATATCTTTTTGTCCTATAATGGAGAGAACCATAATTCCTTTTGTTTCACTACCAGTCCAGTGAAGCTCATTTTCACATGCAAACATACCCATATAAGGTGTGTTCTTAAGCAGAGGCGGTTCTCTCCCTGAGAGTCTGCAGTCAGCACTTTATGGGATTTTTCGCTCTCCCCGATACACGCATACACAAAAACTGAGGCCCAGAGAAATGGCACGCTGCCCAAGGTCACTTAACTAGTGGGTGATACAACCAAGACAAGAACTCAAATTCCTAACTCTCTCTTCAGTGTTCAGTACCTCTTAACACACTGCCTCTGGTGTGTTCAAGCACTTTATATCAGTGCTAATAAATATAAAATAACTTCTTGGGGGAAGGCAACTCAAGCCAAGAGTCAGATGCATTCCACAGATACATGGATTTGTTTTTCCTGAACCTAGGAGGCTGGGGCACCTAGTGTGAATGTGGGGAAACAGAACGTAGCATATACTCCCAAAGAAAGTGAAGGAGCCTCTCCAAGTGGTAACAGAGGATCCTGCAGGACTGAGGTCATCAAATGGATGATAAAGTTAAGTGTTTCAGTTAGATCATCTGATTTGCTTTCCTGCCTTCCAACAGAAAGGGGTAGTCTTATCTCCATTTCCAGAGAAATTAGGTAAGCCCAGAAGTCGTGGAGTTCATACTGGCTCAAGGGCAGTTTAAAGTACTGGTCTTCTACTGCCTCACTCTCCAAAGCCAGGTCTAACCTCATCCTCTACAGGCCACCAACACTGTACTTTATGCATTGCTCATCGCAACCAGGTGCAACAGGTAAATTACTACCTCATTTTACAAATTAGGGAAACTGAAGCTCAGAGAGGTTAAGCAATTTGCAAGCACCTCACTAGGATGCGTCACAATCCAGACCCAAATCCAAAGCCTAATCCCATACCCTGCGCTCTTTTTTCTTTTTTACCCCTCTGTCCAGTTACTGTTGCTACTAGAGAAGGTAGGTTTTATTGGGTCACTGGTTTGGCTGTTACAGGCAAAAAAGGAAAACCTGGCTGAAATGTAAGTCACTGCTGGTGGGAATCTCATCTTTACAAAACAGGAGTTCTTGGCTGAACAGGAGCTGAATCTCAGATGTTTCCCATGAGTGGGGTGTTTCTCCATACCAGGCTCCATTCCAGGGGTAGAGCACTGACCAAACCAGAGAAAGGCCCTGCCCCCTGGAATTTGCATTCTAGTGACATGAACAGAAGTCAGGCAAACAATGCATATGAAATATGCAAATGACGGCAAGTGCGGTGGAGAAAAATAAAACAGACCGAGGAGCCTTTGGAACGTGCGCGCTCAGATAAATCTGATGGCTACATTTGAGAAGGGACCAAAAGGAAGTGAAAGAGCAAACGTTATGGAGATCTGGGAAAAACAATTCCAAACAGAGAAAACCGTGAGTGCAAAGGCCCTGAGGTATGAGCTTGGTGAATTTGAGGAACAGGAAGGAGGCCAGGTTAGCTAGGGAGAATTTAACAGCCATAAACTCGTCTTTATGGAGCAAAAAATGTAATAAGAGGAAAAGAAGTGCACATTTTTGAAACATGAAAAGTAACACAAGGTAAAACTGGACACACTGTAGAGAGGCATAAATCAGGTATTATGAGACTGTCGAGGAGGTATGGGAGGCTTAGCATCATGGAGTCAAAACATGATTCTGTAGCCCAAGATGTTACATTGTTTTGAACAGTAAAATATGCTTTTTTCAAATTATATCTCATGTAAATTGCCAATATGAACACAAATGGAATTAAAATACTCTGGTCAAGCTGAGGGTGGGGAGGATTAGCCTTTCCGACTTGGCCTTACGCTTTCTCATCTCCAGCCACAGAGGCACCTTCAAGGAATCCTCCGGCTCCATGAAACAAAGTCTGCCAATGACTGATTTAGTTCAACTAACGCATTGTACAAGAGAGGAATCTGGGGTCCATAGAAGTAATCCCCTTCTGGCATCTACTAGAGTGAAGTCTCCCCAGTTTTCTGTGCTGACCTCTGCCACTGATGACCATGGTTCCCTTTTCCTTTTCAGCAAGATCCCACCTCCTTGTGCTGACCCCAGGCCTGGCTGACCTAGAACTCCACTGCTCTCTCTTTCCGCGCATGTGATGCCACAGTGGTACAGCTGCTTCTCTTGGCTCCTAGTCAAGGCTGGAGGCAGTGCTCTGGGGAGCTTCTCTGCAAGGCTTGCCATCTCCCCAGCAATGATTCTACGGCTGGGACCAATGCGTTCATTGTTTCTAAGGGGCAGTGTGAGACAACTGGAACAAAGAGATCATTGCATTTCAAATTAGATTTTTTAAGTCCAAAGTGAGACAAGAGTCTTGAAAATTGGATTTTTGAGAGAATACAGCTCTTGACATGTGGGGATATAGGCAATGAAGCTGTCCCACGTTTACACACTGGAATAACCAAACACACCCCTGACTTCCTGCCTTCACTTCTGATGTGCTTCTTTACTTAAATTTCCCTTTTTGGTAAATGCCATTTCTCCTTCCAGGAAGCTAAATTCTCTTGCACTTCAATACTTTCTCAGACTTTTCCAGGCAGAGCAACTGATCCTCCATCTGTGCTCCTGTGGCACCTTCTCTGTACCTATATCACAGCTCCCATCTTACTGCATTGGAAAAAATGTGTTTGTGCATCTTTCTCTCCCACTGACTCGGAGCTTCTCTTGTGAGTGAGAAATATGGCTTATTTGTATGTGATGCTTCAGCTACACTCACTCAGTGCTCTTGGTGCTTAATTCATGTGCTAATCAATGTAATTCAGTGCCAACTGAGATTATAAGAAATGAGGGTTCTTCTCCACCATAGGGCTTTTGAGAAATTGCCAACTAGCAATAAGCCATCCATCATCAATTGTTTTCTTGGTCAGCTGGAGAACTTACGGAAAAGTAAAATGACTGCGTGAATATCCTGTTACTAGTCTTCAAAAGGTTCTCATGGACAGCGGGAACACTCAGCTTTGGTCTTTTTCAGTTACATGCCCTCTGACACATTTTTCTGTGTGTCTGTTCGTACTGAATCTGCTCTGGGGCAGACGTGTTGTGATGGCTGACACGGCCAACGATGATACATTCTCCCTTGTGCCTGGCCACTGCCCCTGGTAACTATCAGCCCTTCAAATATGACCGACAAAACTGGAAAGCAAAATCTGTGGGGAAAAAATATGAAATCCGTCCCCTCTCTCAATCTCTCATTATGTAAAGATGATCTCATGTTTTCTGAGCATTGTGTGGTGAATCTCACGTGATCCCAAGACAGAGAGGTCTTTACCAGGAAAAGAACTGTTTTCCTGACGGACACGTGGACTGGCTCATGGTGCCTCTAGTCAGTGAGCACTGAGAGACGAATTTAAGTTCCAGTTCCCAAATTCACATTAAACATCAGGATAACAGAGAAGGGTCATTGCTTTTCAACAATGGCAACAAAACTGAAGCCACTTCAGTATTAGGAGTTTATAAACACCAGATTATCCCAGGTCCATTTTGTTAAGCCAAGAACAAAACAATCTCAGTAATAAAAAAAGAAAAAAAGAAAAAACAAAAACAAAAAACCTTAGGTCTCCCACATCGCCTGATCTCTGCTTTGTCACTGAAGACTTTTCACATTTTGTCATCTGCCTAATCATTTCTAGAGCTAACTTTATAGTTAATAATCCAAAGTGTAATATTCCTGCTTTCGTCGTTAAGCATTTATTGAATCACATGTGATTTGCCATGTTTATTGTCAAACAATTGACCTTTTCTTCCTACAGCCCTCTAGGATTTCTTCCATCTAACCGATGTAGCTTTCATGTTTCTCACAGAAACAGCAAACAAGAACATGAGAGAGAAATATTTGTGTCTTGCTGAAATGTGGAGTGTCCGAGGTTATCACTAAAAGGCGCTTGAGACATGACCACAGCGGAAGGAGAATCTGAGGAACTGTTTAGGAAGACAAATGACATAAAGGGTGTTTATTTGGGTTTCTAAAATTTCCCTTTCTCTGGCTTCATTTGCATTGCATTAATATGAAGCTATCCAAACTGAATAACAGTTTGTCCGGCACAGTTTACTGATTTGACTTTTGCAAGCAGCCAGATAGCAAAAGTGATCCTAAACAAGCTCTTGGTGGATGTGAAGCTTCATGTTGATCGAATTAGAGAACTTTAAATAAAAATTGCCTTTTAAATGTAATATTTCAGAAACACTGAAGTCTATTTCCCCTAGAGAAGCACATAACTTACTCCTGCTCCCTTAGAAAGGAGGGCAAATTTGTTCCCTATAATCTAATAAGGTGGAGGACTGCTTTCAAGGCCAGGAGTTGAATTATCAGGTTTTAATTCCTCAGCTGGACCAAGTTCAATGGGCTTTAACCTTGATTCTTTCCAATTTGTGCTAAAGTTCTAATGAAGCAGCGTTCATTTTAATGAAGTAAGAAACCAGGTCTTGCTTTCTCTGCCTAGACTTTCAATATTGCAGAGCTCTTTTTTAATTAAGGTGGAGAATTCCCTTTGGCTTCCACAGCCAAGATTTTCCATTTGTTCCACTTAGAACGCCAGTTGGCTTCCATCCCCTGCAACCACGTGCCTCTGACACAGCTGGACAATTTATGAACTTCTTTGGGATTAAAAAGGTGCTATATCCTTGGGAAACAGTCCTAATAACTTCGGTGTCTATTTATTCTCACCAGTGATGAATCTTTTCTAAGCAGTGACAAGCAAGTGAACAGAAGAGGCCAGGAACATTGAGATTTGTTTTTTTTCAGAGAGGTCTCCTCTGTCCCAAAGCCCAGAGCCTGAACTCAACAAAGACATGTATGGGCAGTCTTTGGCCGAGTTCTGGCTCCCATTTTGGAGTCCAGGGACAACTCGAAGGCAGAGGAGAGAGGGGCCTTGGGCTGTCCTTACAGCTGCCTGTGTTGTGTGAAGGCACAGGGGTAAGTAATAATGTCCCAAAGAGAAGCGTGAGGCACCACAGCTAGAAACGGAAGGCTCAGTTCTAGCTTCTGCCCTTCCCTCTGCCCAATGATGAGAACTTCCAAGCCCTTCACTTCTCTTAGCCTTGGTTTTCTTGCCTGTCGAGAGAGAGTATGACTAGACCAGGGCTTTTCAAACCATCTGTGGTGAGAGAGCAAGATTTTTCCTTCCTTCTCCTCCTTCTCTGTTGGGAACTGATCTGTGAAATACAATAAAAATGAATACTGTCAATAATAAGACTGTACTGTATATTAAAAATTGCTAAAGGAGTAGATTTTAAAAGTTCTCATCATAAGAAATTACGATAAAGAAGAGTTCTTATACAAAAATTGTAATTAGTTGTGTTGATATTATGGTAATCATTTCACTACATATATGTAATATATATATACATACATATAAAATCATTCCTTTGTGCACTTGACACTAATGTGATATTATATGTCAATTGTATCTCAGTTAAAAAACATATTAGAAATATTAAAAAGAAGTTATATGATATATTTGAAATCACTAACATATTTGAGATAAGACATTATGTAATTACTGCTCGAAGTTTGTCTTTATCAAACTTGTCTCATCCAATTTTAAGCATGCAGTAGGCACTTAATTAATGAGTGAAAAGAATTACCAGAAAGGTCATGTTTGGATGTAGCTGCACTGTCAAGTTGCTGTAAGTTTCTGAACGCTTGCCCTCCCGGCTCAGTTTAGCTCCCGTGGCCAGGCGGCCGTGTGCGGACCAGCGGCAGTCCACCACCGCACTCTGAGGAGCACTGAACTGGGTGACACGTCAGGTCCCTCCCAGGTCCTGCCCCACACCTCAGCCTAGGTTGCCAGAGGACTCCAAACGCTAAGGTTGGTGGCAAGATCAAAGTTATGCTTCTGGAGCAACAAAGACCAAAATAACCACTTGCACAACTAATAGTATTTTCCTTTCTTTGTATCTCTCTCACCTTGCCAATCTCCCTAAATGATGATCTGGATACCTGGCTGCACCATTTAGTATCAGGTGGCTAAAAGCAAGTAAATTAACCTCTCTGTGCCTCCGTTTTCTCATCTCTAAAATGCGAATAATAATATTTTCTTCATAAGGGTGTGTTTTGGTAATTGCTTACTTTGATAAAACTTCAAACCCACAGAAAAGTTCCTAGAATAATAGTACAGAGTAGTGCTATTATTTATTCAGACTACTCCTTTGTAAGATTATCCCTATTTTATTTGCCCATTCTATTTCTTCTCTGCTCCATTATTTTCTTTCTGAAGTCTTTGAGAGTCACTAGCAGCCATCATGCCCATAGAATTGTTTGGGGGAAATTATAGGAATTGATATAGGTAAAATCTTCAAAACAGTGCCTAGCACACATCATAAGCTCTCATAAAATATTAGCTCTTATGCTTGATTTTCAAAGGCCTTTCCAGATATTCAACAGAGACCTCAAATTCTACTGATTTGGTGGCCCACCCCATGTGAGATCTCCAACATGCTGGAGTCTATCCCTATGAGTCTGCCCTTCTTAAATATTTATGCCAAATTCACTTATTATCAAATGTGTTGGATTTGACCGACCTAAAAGAATATTTTCTATGCCATATGTATCTGGCCTTGAACACTGGTATTGAATGTATCTGCTCTAAATTACCATGTGTTATTAAATCCAAAGAACTCTGGGGTGGGTTTTTTTCCCCCTTGTCTACAAAACATTCATACTGCTGTTAACATAGTATTAAACTGATCAGTGGTAACTAAAAAACCAAACCTTCACTTTTTGTGTTCTTTAGGGAAATGATAGGAACAGTGATTTCTAGGAAATTCAAATATGACCCGTAGAACAAAACTCTGCTAAGCAGCTCGAATGCCTCCTATTTTTATTACCCCAAATGTCTATGCTTCTGCTTCAGAAACAAAATTTTGATTAACATAATGCCTTGTCTACCCCTGGTGTTGGTTTAACTTTAAGCTGAACCAGAACTTTCCTTTCTCACGTTCACCCTGGGTTCCTTTGCTTCCTGATTTCTTGCCTCATCCAAATCCTGCTGTGCTGAATTGAATTAAGTATGGGGGAAAAAAATACTGATTCAGCTTCATCTCTATGTACCCAGACTCAGCTGCAGAAAAGAACAGAAAGACTGTTCAGTTGACAGTAATTTTAAAAATCATTCCACGTGAGTCATATACCAGAAAGAAATCAAATCACAGAGGCATCTGGTGTCCAGAAAGACCCACTCTTTTCTATGGCCAGAATCTAGAAGGTTGGGTGACTTGCCCAGGTGACTGACTCATTGCTCTTCACAGAACACTAGAACAAGGCCCATATGTCTTCCAGGCCCTTTCATTCAGGATTACCATGTGACCAAAACAAACCTTATCATTGCCCCAGCAGGGTTCATCAGTCAGGACTTTTGCACCAGACAATGCCTGGGGGAAGAAAAGGAAGCAAAGTAGATGCCTCCTCCATTCCAGAATGAATTACATATGTACAACTAGAGCCAACTTAGCCTCACATCACTCTCCCTGGGGAGCTTGCAAATGTGGGGCCCCTACATATTCAAAGCCCATGCCAAATGCTCTGTTCCCTGAAAAGCCTATAATCTATACCACACAATCTGGTGTTTGGTCAAAATCTTTTGTTCAATGTATGTACCTTGTTCTTTGGGCTAATCTATCAAGAGCCAAGGCCATTGTGTGCCCTTCAAAGCAACCTCACAGTGTGTTGGGTACACAGTAGGTGCGAATTTATTTCTCTGGATGATCTGATATAAAAAAGAAAATAGGGAAAGCAGTCATTCCAGCTGTCAAACCGTTGGCTCCATCCCCACTGGTAGTCCTGGCTAGTAGCAGACAAGCCTGCTCCTCAGGCACAGCAAGGCTAGGCTTCCCTTCTCGAGAGAAACCAGCATTTCTGTGGTTGTCAGGGACTTGGACACCTGGAGGCGAAGCTCCCACTCATGCCATTCCTCAAGCCACCTCTCCTTGCAAAGCCACATTTCTCTTGCAAAAAATTCAGGGAGTGTTGCAAAGATAAGGTGATGTACTAATGCTCACCTGGTTCACTTAAGAATCTAAGGAATGGATCCCCCAACAGTTACACACAGTGTTACCATATACACAACTAGAACTGACTTACCCTCACATCATGCTCCCTGGGGAGCGTGTTGTCCCAAGAGAATTTAAAAACTTACATCCACGCAAAAATTTATACATGGATATTCATAGCAGCATTATTTATAACAGTCAAAAGTAGAAACAACCCAAATTTCCATCAACCAATGGATAGATGACAAAATGTAGTGTGTCCATAAAATGAAATATTATTTGATCATAAAAAATGAAGTACTGGTACGTGCTGCAATATGGACAGACCTAAAAAATATCATGCTAAGTGAAACAGCCCAGATGCAAAAGGCCGCATAGTATAGGATTCCATTTATATGAAATATCCAGAATAAGCCAATCCGTAGAGAAAAGACTAGAATAATGGGTGCCAGAAGTTGGGACAGAAAGGGGACTAGGGAGTGACTGTTAATGAGCCCATGTTTTCCTTTTGAGGTGATGAAAATATTCTGGAACCAGAGAGCAGTGATGGTTGCACGTATCTGTGAGTGTACTAAGCCACTGAACTGTACATTTTTAGTGGGTGAAGTCTATGGTATGTAAATTATGTGTCAATTTAAAGTTTTGATTAGGAATAAACTAGGATATACATTTTTTTTTAAAAAAAGATGTGAGTACAAGTGAATTCCAGGTTCAAGTTTGGCCTGTTGATTTTACTGTTGTTCCAGTTGAACTTGTCTTCCTTTCTTTTGGTTTCACTCAGATTTGGCACTGCAAACACAAGCTTTTCTCCAACATGTTGTGTGTCGTGAAGATCCACAGTGTCCAGATCAGGATGGTCACCCAGGCTGTTGGGCCCTTTGATCTGGCCCCACATCTTAAGACAGTGTGAGCCTCAGGGCTTTGGCTTCTCCATTTCCACATTGCCTGTGATTATTTCTGTCAAAAATAATCATCTGTCTTTCATTGCAGTGCAGATGATCCCCAAATGTTGCCCTCGTTCATCAAACTGTCAGGCTAATTGTTTATAAAACATCCGGAACTGGCTGTCACAGAACATCAGTGAACCTAGTCCAAACAAAACAGAGCCCTGTGGTCGGATTCAGCCTCTGGGTGAGAAGAGAGCCCTGCTGACATTTCCTTCATAGACACCTTTCTTAATCCAACAATCATCAGAAACCTAAGGGTGCCGCTGCCCTCCTGGGATGCCAAATCTGCTCTCGAGGAACTTCGCTTTCTTGTGACTGGAATGTTGTTTAATCATCAGAAAACTGCTTCCAGTCCTAAGAGACTCTAGGATTTGGGCTTTAAGTTTCTGCCATGGTTCAACGGTCAGGTGGGTGAGGCAGAGTTTTCCTACCTTTGCTGCAACACCTGATATTGTAAGTACTTAGACTTGAGTGGCGCTTAGAATTTGCTGAGCCCTTTCACACAGATTGACTTTCAGTCTCCGCCTCCCCACGATGGAAGAAGGTGTCATTTCCCCTTTTCATCTAGGGACACATACTCCACGTCAGTGGAGTTGTCGATGGCAGAGAGCAGACCTGTGCGCTCTCAGCTCGGGGCTCTTTTCAGAGCTCAGATACTGGTTTAGCCTGGGTCAGGGGACAAGTCTTACCTCCCAAGCACTGTTCTGTCCCCTCTGCTCAGCCTCCTTCCAAAGCCTTCCTCAGCCAGTTTTTTTTTTATCTTTTTTTCCTTCAAAAACTTCTACTATTTCTCATTTCTAGCCTTTTCTTTCACATCGTTACCTGAACCAATCATTAATTTAAAAAATTGGTTAAGTTTCTGCTAGGTATCAAACACTGTGTTGATGTGATGAACTTGAATTGTCAAGCAAGTTATTGGTCGTAGAGTGCATGAGAGGTCTATGAAGAAGACCAAGGAGAAGGGGAGGGGTAGGAGAAGGAGGGAAACGAAGAGGAACAAGAAAAAATGGAGGAGTTCTGAAAGAGGAAGTGGGGAAGGAGGAAGAAAGGAGGAGAAAAATTGCCTTATTACAATAGGTAGCACAACTCTACCCTAGCAACAACTCACGGAAAAGAGCCTAATCACACAATTCATTGACCACCTCTCAGTCCACAGCCTACTTAACCCGCCCTTCCTAAATTTCTTTCCTCTGCTTCTATGACATCTCTGGTTCTGACTTGTCTTCAGATTCTCTATCTTCTTTGTAGAGTCTACAACTCTTATTCTTATTCCTTAAGGTTCTCTCCTTCATTAACCCTTGGCTTCAACCAACTATGAAATGAAGTTGATGATTTCAAAGACCATGTCTTCAGCCTAGATCTTTGTTCTGCTGTAATTCCTGTATCCTGAAGCTTTTTGGACATCTTAACTTGCATGTTGCACAGGCACTTGGACCTCAACCTATCTAGTATCATACTCATCATTTCCAGGGCTGTCCAACCTTTTGGCATCTCTGGCCACACTGGAAGAAGACAAGTTGTCTTGGGCCACACATTAAATACCCAAACACTAACAAAAACTGATGAGCAAAAAAATAATAATAATGGTTTTAAATAAATGTACAATGTTCTGTTGGGCCATATTCAGGGCCATACGTGGCCCATGGGCCATGGGTTGGACACTCCTGAGTCCATTCCAATTCCTGTTCTTGTGTAATTTATAATTAAGATTGGTATCACCAGCTACCTTGCTGATCAAATCACAATCAAGGTTCCCCCTTCCTCCTCATACACACATACACTTACCTAATCAATTCCTGTTCACTTCTCTGCCTATGTTTCTCTTGAATCCTTCTAACTATTATTTTCATTGCCATCCCTGAGCTCCTGCACCACTTGACTGATGCACCAATCCATTCTCCACGTGGTAGCTGTCATCTTCCTAAATCACAAATCAAATTGTGTTTGTGCTTTACAGCATTTCAATGTCTCCCCATTGCACATTGTATAATGTCTAACTTCTCTAACGCCATCTAAAAGGACCATATCATCTGGTCCTTGCTTATTTGCAGCTCTTTATGCTGTCTATGTTCCATCAACTGCTCAAATGTACCATATTTGGGTTTTGTTTTGTTTTTTTAATGTTTCAGCTCCTGCCATGCCTGGAAAAGAGAAGTTCTGAAAAAAACTGTGTTGGGTGAACAAACACTTGAATATGAAAGACATCTATAGTTGCTGGTGATTCTGATTTTAAAAAAACACTCTGCAGTTTATTTTTTGGCTTTTGTCCAGAGTTATATAAATTAATATTATGCAAACAAAGATCAACAGTGTCTACATAAGTATGGTTTCTGTCATTTCTGCCACAGGAGACTATCTTAATTCTTTTAGCATAATTTAATTTTGTCTTTTTTTTATTAAACTGCATTTATTATACACAGGGTTTTATGGTCCCTTAACTGTATGCTTGCTTTTCTCTCTGCAAATTGTATTTTCTAAATGCCTGTTCTTCCTATAACTATTTTCCTATTAGAAGCCAGTTATTATTTTTCCAGGAATGGCAGCCTGAGTCTCCATTATTTGCTTGTAGTAAAGTAATCCTGGGGATTTTGCATTTGTTTATGTTTCCCAGGATCCTTGTTCCATAACAATGCAGCATTCTCATTTTGTCCAAACTTGGGACTTTTGCCTGTGGTCCAATAAATGGGTGTGCACACATTGCTTAAATTGGTAAGATAGGCCAGTGGTGTCTGACCCTGGCCTCTTGGCTAGTAGGTGAACTCTGAAGGGCCTGGGGAAGCTCACGGCCACTTTAACACAAGAGCTAGTTTTCTCTGTTCGAAATGCAGTGACTTCCCTTTGATACATACACCGAACTGCCAAGACTAGACCTTCTTTTTTCCTATTTTAGGTGAAGCTATATAATTCATTGGAAATATAATCACATATGGTGGGATCAGGGCACTTCAGATGGAAATGGCTCCAGCTGATTCAAGCAGAACAACCTTTTTAAAGGATGCTGGACCTCTTTAAAATTCTCAGGAAAGATGGAGAACTAAGAAAACTTATACAATTTCTCCATGTGTGCAATATCCCTTTTGATTTACAATTTTTGCACGGAGGAGGAGTTTTAGAGGTATTTCATTGGCCCTTCCTACCATAGGGTCTCTTACTCACAGCTCGGGGTGCTGATAGGGGAATTCTGCAAGTTGCTGACTACATCTATCCCAATTATACCCTAAGGGAAATGGGGCAGGGCTGCCTCCCTCCCCGGGCCCACTATGGAGTGGATGTGGCTAAACATTTAATTTATTACATAACCAAATAAATCCTTACCCCTTGACTGTGAGGCTGCAATGGCATCCTAGGTCCTCAGGAATCATCAGTTAGCCCAGGGCCAGAATCTTGGGGATCCTGATATCAACATTGAAACCAAGGAGCCTTTTCAAATGCAGTGTCTTTCATCAGCCTACAGAGAGCAACCATCAAGGCGACTAAGGAGGAAGAGTCAGAAAACCAGGAGAAAACTCTAGGATGCTAGTTTTTTCACTGTCTTAGCCCCAGTCAAGCCACATCAGCTACCTTTGATCCCTGCACTGCTTTCAGAGGTGCCAGGGCTGCCCTCAGCACTTTGGTAAGAGAGCGTCTTGCAGGCCACCTCTCGGGCCATTGCTGGAGGGTAGGATGAAGTGGGGAACAGGTTGCCATGATAAATCCTCTGAACATCCCTATCTCCCTAGTTTTGGGGTATCTTCATCTACATTGAACAAAACATTTTCTGTCACTTCAAATACAGTTTGTGCCACTTCACATTAGTTTGTGTCACCAATGCACCTAGGCTGATAGAAAACCAAATATATTCCCAGAAGTACTGCTGCCTACAATTCTCATCCAATGTCTGTTCCAGCCGTGTTCACTGTTTCAAGCAAGAGAAACAGGCTCTCATTGACTGAAAAAGATTGAGAACTTGTTCAAAAGAGTATTAAGTGGCTCGTAGAATTTCCAAGGTCATTGGAGACGCAGACTCAGAGACAACGCAACCTCAGAGGTCCCAGGTTGTGAAATCAGGCCACAGAACTAATGCTGCCACCGCTGCTCTACCCTGGGTGTCACCCATGTCACTCCCACCCCAGCCATGGCCACCATGAGGATTCTATCTTACATCAGCCTCTGCCACCACCAGACAAGATCCCCGCAGATCTTGCTTCCTTGAGACACCAGCCTCCAACTGAAAGTCTAAAGCAGTATGTCACATACCTGTGTCCAGCTTCAAATGCGACTGGCAAAAGAAGTAACTGCCTCCTTTTAGCTGCTACAGTGGGAAAACAGCTCAGCATTCTTTAAAATATCATAGATAGGAAAGTCCAAAGACAAGACTCAGGTTTCAGATGCTGGGCAGGAAAACAATAATGACAAATGACTACTGCGTTTCCAGATTGAAGCTTCATCAAAGTACTTTGAGATGGGCATGCCTGACACTTATGACTTGGTCTCACTAATTTCTTTTAACTGGCTCACTGACAAGATACACGTTGATGCTTCAGTGGAATTGTCATTCATCAAATTGAACATGCTGTCAATCATGAGTCATGCCGGCATTTTAGGTAACACTAAGGAAAGGATGCCAAGTAACCTATGCCTTGTTAAATAAAGCACAGTTTTCAAAAGTTTAAAGAACAACACCCTTGCACAAATTTAAAGTAAACACATCAAGATTTTATTTAACTCACTAATTATTGAAGAAACCAATAAGATGTTATGACTAATCCAAAGAGAATTTGAGAGGCTAGGTATATAGAGGTGATTTGAAAGTGTTCTAGGTTAGATTTAAAAAAAAAATAACTACTTAATGTCACACAAGGCTATAGGCATAATCATTGGGCTTCTCTGTTCCACTGGACAGAAATTATTTGCATTTCTACTGGACATAAATCTACAAGCTAACATTTGCCCCTCCAGAGTTGTAAAATACCCAAGTAAACAGAAAATCAGACCCCACACAGTACTGAGATACACCTGGTAATTCTTTCATGTATTTCCAAGTTTTGGATAATATTTTTGACAATCTCAATGTTTTCACATCACTTAGAACACTTCTAGATTATTTAGAATCAAATTTTATTATATGTCAGTCTTATGCATATATAAAAAAGGAACATATTGCCTCAATAAATTAGAGAAATCTATGCATTAGAATTCAGATTCCTAATAACTCATTTTTCAAGTCAGATTCATCATAGTTTGTATTTTGCCATCCATTACTGTTCCCCATACCATAAAGAGTATTCACAGTATAGCAATTCTTTTCAGCATTTCACTCTTTTCGCTGAAATTTTCTTCCAGAAGCTGATGCTAATTCTGCAATTTTTTTTCCTTTTAAAAATTGTTAGTGTCGTAAGCATACTCAAGGTGAGAGCTACCCACTTTACAGATTAAGTATACAAGACAGTATTGCTATCTCTACCATTCTGCCCTCTGTGATGCTGAATTATTTTTTATTTTTCCAAGTGTCAAAAGAAGATTATAAAGCAAAACCAATTCCCATTTTCTTTCTTCACATGGTCTTTAAATATTTTTTCCTGTGATGAGCTTATTCTTTTTTAAATTTTATTGGGTGCTATTGCTTAATAAAATTATACAGGTTTCAAGTATAAAATTCTATAATACATCATCTGTGTATTGCATTGTGTGTTCACCACCCAAGGTCAAAGTTTCCTTTTGTCACCATATATTTGACCCCCTTTTAATGGCCAAGTTTATGAATCTGCAGATAATAGCAACCACATCATCACTGTTTCCTGGCTGACAGAGACTGTGAGACACCATAAACTGTTAAGGTACATTTTAGTTTCAGAGCTGATGCAGGGTAAAAATGTGTGTCTTAAAAATGATGAAACACAGTTAGATCTAGATAGGTATACACACACACACATACATATACATATATATACACATATACATATGTTTTGATTTTGTATCATGAGAATATATTTTTTTCTTACTTGGGGGGTATCAAAATTAAGAATTAGATGAGGCAGAGATTGCTAGATATTTCTCAGAATATATTTCCCCTTTCTTCATTTTAATAAAAGAAACCTCTTCCCACTGAATTTTAGCCCAGTAGCTACCCAGCTAAGCACACATTTCCCAGCATCCCTTGCATACAGGTATGGCCCGGTGACTAAATTTTAACCAAAGGATATGAGCAGAAACGATATGTGCAATTTTCACATTTTATTTTTCAAAGAAAGCTTTTGCCTCTACTTCTTTTCTCTGCCTTCACTGTGAGTCAGAATAAGAACATGGCGCTAGGAAATCAGGTTCGATTATGTAATTGAAGCTGCCCTCTAAGACCGCAGGAAAACAAGACAGAAGGAACCACCTCACTGGATAACCCCATGGGGCAAAGCTTTATCCTGCCTTTTTAGAGAGGAGAGAAATATTGTTTTGAGTCACGGTATTTTTGTGTTTCTTCGTGACGACAGCCAAGTCTGCACCCTACATTAGTATACTAGGTCTTATAGTTATGATGGTTTTTCTACAAGAGTTTGGCTCACCATCTCTACTCAGGGGTGGGACTGGGTAGTTTTAGGCTGAGGCAAGCCTTAGGGTTATCTGGCAATTACAAGTCCATAAAACTGTGAGGTCAAGTCAAATGATTCAGAAACTCAACATTTCTTTATGGCAAAATATACTATGTGCAAGTTAAAAAGAGGCTTCAGCCTACCTATCTACATCTATATCTTCAAGAACTATATACATAGTCTGAAAAAGAATTCCTACAAATCAGTAAGAAATAGGCAAAAAAAAGGATATTCATGGAGGAAGAAATACAAATGACAGACAAAAATATAAAAAGACTAAATCTCATTAATTATCAGGAAAATGCAAGTTGAGATAATAATGACATGTTATTACTCATTAATGGACAAGAGTTAAAGTGTTGATGTTGTGATGTGGCCTGAGCCAGAGCTTCTCAGCCGTGGCCGTGCTAGGAACGGGGTACAGGGCTGAGATGTTTCCCTCTTCACTCGTGGAGTGATGAGGAGGTGCCCGAGGTCCATAGCGCTCCCAGCCAGTTGCATCGCAATGCAAAAGCATCTTGTTTACATCGGAGTGTGGTAGAAATACTGTCACTTCATACGCATGTTAACTGGTGATAAAATCTAGGTAGGACTGGTTTAGGGTTTGAGAAAATAAGATACACTTAGTGCAGCCTCCTTGGAGGACAGTTTAAAGCAGTCACGGCCCTTGTATCAGAAGTTTCCCTCTGGGAATGAATCTACATTTGTAGAAATGTTTACGTATGTTCCAAGAAAAAAAATAAAGATATAAAAAGCTAGTATGTTCACTGCAGGATAGTTTTTAAATGTGAAATATTAGAACCAACCTAAGTGTCAACTAATAAAGCAGTGGTTAAACAAATTGTGTTTTGTAAATATCTAGGAATACTATGTAAGTAACAAAGAAGGAAGGAAGAGAGAAAGGAAGAGGCATAAAATGAATGTATTTTTAAGATATTATTGTAATAAATTGTTTAACAACATGTATAACATGATTGCATTTATTGTAAGACTATATATGTGCACACACATGTGTGTGTTGTGTGTATGCATGTGCACATAAATATATGGACAAAAGAAGACAGACTCCAAAATCTTAAAAACAATTATGTTAAATTTCTGGGCAACTCTGTCTCTCCTCTCCCCCAAATCCACATAACATTAATAAGTATTTTTAATGCACTAAAAAGACATAACTGTGCTTGAAAAACAGGATAAACATTCCTGCGGTCCAGAAAAGGAACAGAAGTACACAGAGGTGAGAAAACTCAGATGTGCTGGGCCCCCCAACAGGAAATCGCAGAGGCTGCCTGGAATTCAAGTCAGGCAGGGTGATGGGACTGTGGAAGGGAAGGGAGCTAGGGTCACTCACTGTGTGAAATGGGAAGGAATCCCAGGCTCCCCTGTTAATGAAAAGAGAACAAAATCGAGCTGCAACCCTGCTCAGAACTCCCCCAGCACGCAGCTGCTGTCCAGCTGGCTAAAGGAATAAAGCTAATGCTGGCAAAGCAAGCTAGAGAGCAAGAGATCACGAAATGTTCTTCCGGGTCACTTTTGTACAAGGCTCCACGGAGGGAAGGAGTGTACAGGAGGCATTAAGCACAAGGTGCTGTTAGCTCCTCCCTTTGCAGCTCGTTCGGAGGATTGGAAATGTGAGCAGAAGACAGGCACCCTTTGCCCTGAGCTGCCAACCCAACTGGAAGTTGGAAATACCTCACCCACTATCACAGAGCTGAAGGATTCATTTCCCAAGTTCTGCCTTTCACTTAGCCAAATCCTGCCATAAGGATTTCAGGGAACCATTCACTTTCTAAATTATGAAAAATTATATACATTTTCTTACAGAGCTTCTCTACTACTGCTCAAAATGGGGGGGGGGGGGGCGGCGGCAGACTTTATAAACTTCCATGTTGAGTATTACACACCCTCCAAAAGAAAAAGAGACAAAATATATTTTTATGCATTAGAATGTAGGGATTGCATCATAAATGTGTGTTAAATATATACTTTTTTTAAAGGGACCAATGCTTGTTATTAAATAAAGTTATTTAATCAGAGTGGGAAAACCCAGATGGAAGACACGTAAGTTTGGGATGAGGAAATCTACCTCAATATGCAGGTTTTCAAAGTCAGACAAGAAATGTGCTCCATGTACACATTGAAGAAATTGACTTATATTAAATAATCAGAAAGCTATCAGAACTTCCTAGCACAAAATCCTGCTATTCACTTTGTAGGTGAGGGCTATAAATCACATATATCTCAGTGAATAAGGTTTAGATCATTTTGCCATCATTCAAACATATACTAGTGAGAAAGAAAAAAATAAAAGCCTTGAACTAAACTATTATTACTCTCTGTAAGAAAGAGAAATGGTGTCAGTTATTTGTTTTTTAAAATAATTGAAAAAAATGTATTCAAAATCAGAACACACAGAGGTCATAAAAAATTGTTCAGCCCTAACTGGTGTGGCTCAGTGGACTGAGTGCTGGCCTGCGAACCAAAGGGTCATGATTCAATTCCCAGTCAGGGCACATGCCTGGGTTGCAGACCAGGTCCCCAGTAGGAGTCACGTGAAAGGCAATCATACATTGATTTTTCTCACCCTTTCTCCCTCCCTTCCCCTCTCTCTAAAGATAAATAAATAATGTTGTGGACCATTCAGCCTGGTTTCAAGAGTTGTAACCCTCACCCCATGGTGGGCTGAGTAAGAGCCTAGGGACCCGCTTCATCTGAGTCTCTTCTGTCAAGAGGACGTGAGCTACTAAGGAGACAAAGCTTATCTCTCTAGCAGGAGCGCCGCTTCTGCCTCATCCATCTCTGGCCCCCAATGCTTGGTTGGTTAGTCAATGACGGGTAAGACTCCTCATGGGAGGGGCAACCTAAGCCAGACACGACCACTTAGGAGGCTCTCATGGAAGGACTCGGGGGGCTGCAGCAAAGAGGATGTGATGGACCCTCACCTCCCGGCTATTCTAACATAGCCCAAGTCCCCATTTCTGTCTAGGAGATGTCTTCTGCTTCCTGAGCTTAATCGGCTTAAAGTCTGAAACTATGAGGGCAAGTGGTGCAGCCCTCTGCCGGCCAGGACGGCTCCCTGGGTGATTGGGCATAAGAAAGAATTCCTAAAGTCCTGTGAAACCTGCTTTGCTAAGAGTGCACTCATTTAAATGATAAGGGTCCCAGGAGGAAATGGGTATGTCTCTCAAAGTTTTGCAACCCCCTTTCCTGACAAACACTGGCTCGGATTAAGCCCTCAGATTTCTTTGACATGTTAAACTTGTGTTCCAGTGTATTGGAACCCAATAAAAGCCTAGTGAGGAAGGGGCTCTGGGTCATTCTCCTCTGAGAGTTTGACCACCTTTCCTCCCCAAGCAGATCATATCTTGGTAGTTTTATTTTCATCCGTGGTGGAGGGATGGGGCTTTGCAGGCAGAGCCCCCCACATCTGGTGCCCAGGACAGGGGCCCCCCGCAAAATAAAATCTTTTTAATAATTTTTTTTAAAGTTATCATTTGTAAACACTTTTAAAGATTTGGTGAGCTACAATCAAAGAGATTAAGAGATCTAAAGAGTTTACTAATAAGTAATGCACCAAATGATCAAACACATTTCATGTACTTCAAAGTACTCTACAGCATTCATTAGTAGAAAAATAAATTTTGGTTATTAAACTATGATAATCCCAATGGCCAAACAAAATAAAAAATAGGGGTAGGAATTCTCTAGGGAGCACAAATTTTTTAAATATATATATATATATATATATATATATATATATATATATATATATAGTTATTTAACATAAAGGTAGTGCTGACTCTCTAGGCCTTTCATAAATATTGATTCATTCAATTTTCATAACTTAATAATATAAAATACTATGATTTCCTTTTTATAAATGAGAAAGCCAAGGTTAAATAATTTTTGCATAAGGTCACAGCAAAAGGCTGTAGCAAATCTCCAAGAAGAATTAAGTAGCTGAGACTTATAGAAAATGTTTAAGTCAACAAACTCTGTTTAGAGTAAAAAGAACACAATAGATTTTAAATCTATTGGAGAAGATGGTTTAATCTAAACAGATTACATAGAAAAACAATTACCTCATTCTAGTGTGGCTTTATCTTTTCCATCAAGAATGGTCTTCCATCTGAAAAAGACAGAACAAACATCATTAGTTGGGAATTAAAGACTGAGATGTAAGGTAATTTTGAAAGAAAGCACCTAATCATGCTAAAGGAATTTACACCCAAATTCATTGCATTTCAGTGAGCTAAAATAAAATGCAGGTATGATTACAATAACCTTTGAGAAATCATGAAGAGCAAGACATGAATGCTAAAACCGGACAAGGGCAAGTATCCTGATTTTGAAAAACAAGGAAAAAGTATTATTGCATGTAACCCTGGCAAATCTTAGGAAGGATTAGTAAACAGATTTTATGAGCACTTGGAAAGCATGCTGTGATTGCTGGAAGTCAGCATGTGTTTACTAAGGAAAAGGCAAACTAACCTTATTCCTGTTAGTATCGGCAAAGAAGCACCATTGCATCCATGATCCCTGACTACATCTCTTTGACAGAACAGGAAATGGCTCAAAAAAGAAAAGTGATGTGTTCTGTGGTGGGCCATGAGTAAACAGCAAGGAGATTTCCCCACCTGCATTCCTGATAGAAAGATCAGGATTTCAGACTGCTTAAAAATTTTCCTCCCACACATGCAATCCTCCAAATAGCCAAACTTGACATTGTGGCCAACAAAGGAAAAACTCAAGGTTCAGTGGATGAGTAGGGGAACAAAAGAGAATAGATGGTATAGCCAGCACAAATCGGGCTATGGGCTCCAAATAGATATAGTCCCAGAATTTGTAGGTCAATTGAGAGGGTGATGTTCTGCAAATCTG
Source organism: Glossophaga mutica (assembly GCA_039655065.1). Taxonomy (NCBI): domain Eukaryota; kingdom Metazoa; phylum Chordata; class Mammalia; order Chiroptera; family Phyllostomidae; genus Glossophaga; species Glossophaga mutica. Next base: position 147,558,066 of record CM077308.1, read on the forward strand.
AAGCTAATAGAATCAATTTAAAAATAAGTGACAGCAGTCATCTGCAGAACTTCATTTAAATGTTTGCAAGTGTGTTTCTCAAAATCCTAAAGAGATTCCCAAAACTGCTTAAGAGGCCAAAATGTCTCAAGCACAATCAGGGTTACCTACTGATCACACCAATAGAAAGAAAGAGGTAATCAAATTAAATTTATGATCATTTGACTGAGGAAATTATGAGTTAACAGACAGATGGGTGGTAAACCACATGGCATCGAGAGAAACAGAGCCAAATAAGAAGTTGGCTGGGCTTGCCCAACACGTTACAAAGTATGTAGAGTGATAGTACCCCTGGCACCGATGGCAATTTTCTATTAATAATTTGATGACCTTCCCTAAGTCTTTTTTAAAAAGCATATTATAAGAAATTACATACTTTTGTCATTTTGCCTATCATCATAAAATACTCATCTTCTCATATTATTAAAAACTGCTCATAAACACAATCTTAAACTACATCACAATCTTCCTTAATATGGAGGTACCATCATTTACTTAACTATTGCCTTATTTCTTCAGTTTTTTAAATTATGATTTTTAATATTCTGCAAAAATGTAAAACTTGTGCTCTGCTTTGCATTATTTCCTCAGGACATGTTCTGGAAATAGAATTACAGGTCCGCAGAATATTGACATTTTTACTCAACACATATTACCAGATTGCTTTCCTCTGTTCTCTCATCAGTCTGATTAGTCTTTAAAACAATTAAATTTTTGATAATTTAGAAGGTGAAATTACATCGCATTTTAATTCACATTTCTTAATGAGGCTGAACATTTTTCCATATGTTTGCCTTTTGATTTTTCTCTTTTGTGAATTGTACGATCATGCCCTCTGTCTCATTAATTTCAGTAATTTTTCTTCTGAATTTGAATGAGTTCTAGTCAGTAAGGAAATTAAGCATTTCTTTGTCATATATATTGCCAATTATTTTTATCACCTTTTCATTTTTTTGCATAAGTTGTTTCTTAATGTTTTATATTTCTACATAGCAAAGTATTTTTCTTTTCCTCTATTATTTCTTCTATCTCTTTTTAATTTAAAGGCCTTCCTAAACTTTAGATTTAAAATATTTAAATCTATGTTAATTATTTTATATCAATGTTTTATTAATATAAAACATTAATATCTATAAAACATAGTAATATGTTTTACATTAATATAAACATATATAACATAGATATAACATTAATATATAAATACATATTTAAATATATACATTTAAATATTATATATTTTATATATAAATATATATTTAACATATATATTTAATATATATATTTAACATTTCTATGTTAATCTAGGTTCTGTTATGGTTTTATTAATAATACTTCCCTTGCCAACATAGGCTATAGTTTGAAACATGGTATGAAATGTAGATCTGAACCTGTTTTTTCACTTTTTTGTATTGCTAATTATGTGCAACTAAAATTCACTAAATAAATCCTTTTCACCATTCTGACTTATGAGACTTAAAAAATAGATTAAGTTCTGCCCTGGCTGGTGTGGCTCAGTTGGTCAGCTGTTGTCCTAAAAAGTGAAAGGTCACTGATTCGATGCCCAGTCAGGGCACATGCCTGGGCTGCGAGTTTGGTCCCAGTCGGGGAACATTCAAGAGGCAGTTGATCAATATCTCCCTCTCTTTCTCCCTCCCTTCCCCCTCTCTAAAAAATAAATAAATAAAATCTTTAAAAAATAGATTAAGTTCTTTTATACAACATTGTCTATTTTAGGGCTACCAATTATTTCCCATCAATCTATCAATTTATTTTAATCAGTATTATAGTTTTAATTAATATAAAAATTTAATAAAATGTAAGTGGGGCTATACATGCTCTGTTGTCTAAAGTATTGCTAATCTTCTCCAAGTTGTTCTTTTAGTTAATCTTTAAAATAACTTTTTCAGATTCAAAAAACCCCAAGTGGGACTTCAGTTGTAATCTGTTCCATCAGAGTCAGTATTGAAATACCAGTATTCCGGAAACTGGTATATATATAATGATATATATTGGAAAAGCAGTACTACTCAAAGCTCTTCCTGAAACCATCAAATTATCTTGGTTCTGAGTCTTTGCCCAATAAATCTTTTGATTACAAGTTTCGTAAATGCCTTGATATTGGTAAGATGATGCCTTAAAAAAATGGACATAAGTATTCTACCTGAAAACATGTTACCTATTAATATAAATACATAAACACTCTAGCTAATGCATCAAAATGTTGTGGACCATCCAGCCTGGTTTCAGGAGTTGTAACCCTCACCCCATGGTGGGCTGTGTAAGAGCCTAGGGACCCACTTCATCTGGATCTGTTCTGTCACAAGGACGTGACCTACTAAGGAGACAAAGCTTATCTCTCTGGCAGGAGCGCCGCTTCTGCCTCATCCATCTCTGGTCCCAGTGCTTAGTTGGCAGTCAATGAAGGGTAAGACTCCTCTTGGGAGGGGCAACCTAAGCCAGACATGACCACTTGGGAGGCCTCATGGAAGGACTCGGGGGGCTGCAGCAAAGAGGATGTGATGGACCCTCGCCCCCCGGCTATTCTGACATAGCCTGAGTCCTCATTTCCATCTGGGAGATGTCTTCTGCTTCCTAATCAGCTTAAAGCCTGAAACTATGAGGGCGAGTGGTGCAGCCCTGTGCCGGCCAGGACGGCTCCCTGGGTGATCGGGCATAAGAAAGAATTCCTAAAGTCCTGTGAAACCTGCTTTGCTAAGAGTGCTCTGATTTAAATGATAAGGGTCCCAGGAGGAAATGAGTATGTCTCCCAAAGTTTGGCAACCCCCTTTCCTGACAAACACTGGCTCGGATTAAGCCCTCAGATTTCTTTGACATGTTAAACCTGTATTCCGGTGTATTGGAACCCAATAAAAGCCTAGTGAGGAAGGGGCTCTGGGTCATTCTCCTCTGAGGGTTTGACCACCTTTCCTCCTCAAGCAGTCATGACTTGGTAGTTTTTATTTTCATCTGTGATGGAGGGATAGGGCCCTGCGGGCAGAGCTCCCCCACATCTGGCGCCCAGGACAGGGGCCCCCGCATCAAAATATTGTCTTTTTGCAAGATAACAAAGGAGAATTGCAAATATTGTGTTTTTAAGTGAAAAACTAAAAAGCTGACAATCAGAACCTAGATCATTGTTGAGCCTACCATTATTTTGAAACTTCATAAGTATCAACTAAAGTGTTTAGCTGTTTTGTGTCATTCTCTTGAGCAAAAAACCCCAAAAGATCGAAAGCACTATTGAATGTCAGCTCTTGAATTACTATTGTTGAAGTCCCTTGGCAACATCCCTGTCAAGTAGTATTTAAATTATGCTTAAATATTTTCAATAATAGGGAGCTCACTGCCTCCTGAGATAGTTAATTTCACATTTAAACAGCTTTGGGTTTCAGAAATTCTTAAATAAAATGACATTAATCTTCCTGTAACATCCAAAACGAAGAAGTCCTAAACTCTATGTTACATGACAGATTCATCATATGTTTAAAAACAATTATCATTCAATCCCTGAATCTTTTCTTCTCCAGGCCAATCATATTCAATACTCCATTGAATGTCTCATCAATTAAGATGCTTCTAACTTTCTTACTATCAGGATATCTGGCAACCCTAACTAGTTTCTCTAATTTGAAGGGGCTGAAGGTTGGAGGAGAAGGGGCTTGATCTTCATATCTTCCTTAAAATGCAGCTCCAGAATGGACCATAAGAACCAGTTAAATTGGAAAAGCGCTCCTACTTAACCCAAAGAAAATACTCATTAAAATAAAACAAAGTGAAAGATGTTGGATTGGACTTTTTGTTGTTATTGTGCTGAAGCTGGTGACTAGAACTCAGATTTGAAAACAAGGGTTTAAAGTGTCTCACATTCTACAGTTACCCCAAATAAGTGTCTGACACCAAGCCTCCCTCATCCCTTCTCAGCACTTCAGGGAGGCAAAGAGACAGTAAAGACACTTTGGGAAATACAGTCAAATAGACTGGGAAGAGTTAAAGATTCAGGCAAGAGCTGGGTCTCCTTCATTAAGAAATTGTGACTGGGGGGGCTCCATAGTCCCCTGTAAGGAATCTACATGATCCCCCTAGAAAACCAGCATGTGAACACCTCCCATTATACCTGGCAAAACCAATAGAGAGAAGACAACATCCTCACTAGCAAGGAAAATGACATTTGCCCCATTTCCCCCAATTTTTCTCCCTTCACCTAATAGTTGAACTGTTGTTGCCTAGAAGAGGGAGACAGAGGAGTTGCTGCAGAGAGACCATGCCTCCTCTCACCCTACAATCTGATGCTGCAGTGTGAGAGGAGTGAATGAGCAGACCACGCCCCATTCCCACCTCAGCTCTTGGAACTATAGGTGAGTCCTGAATCAGAAGGATGTGAGAAGGGGAGATATAGACAGAACTGAGGACAACTTTTAATTGCAAGAAATGACTGTAAAATTATAGAATCTGCCTAAGATATCAAGTGATCAGGAAAAAGATTCAATGGATCATTGATGAAGTCAATAACAGAACAACATAAAATTGTTCTCTATAGCCCGCTGAGGGGCATTTTCTCAATAAACTAGTTATGAAGTCAGATCTTTCTGTTTTGCTTTGATATTTTGAGGTCAAAAGAACAAAATACTAAGGACCAATTTCAAACAGTTCCAAGATGTTCAGTTTCCACTATACAATCTTAAAATTAACTAATTTCTGTTGTGTTCCAAAATACTGTTCAACAAGGCCCCAAATACCTGCAGTTTAAAATTGCATCTTTAAAGTTTCTTCTGCCAGTTCTGCATAGAGGCTTTACTGCCAAATACACTCCCTTTCATCAACTTGAAGCAGAGTGGAGAAATTTTTTACATTTCAAAGCAACTTTGGGTTTTCCTAGTAGCAACTGTTTACTGTTAAAAGTAAACAATCCTTCCCCCTGCAGAGCTGGCAAACTGGTGCCATATCTGAGACTCCATCAACCTGGCTAACACTGTTGGACCCACCTGGGAGATCCCCAGAGATTCTGTCCCACCCAAGTTGCTTTTCCATATGAATGGCTGGTTTTGGTTCATGCTTCACAACTTCCTAAATCCTCTCAAATAAGAAACAGCTGGCCTCAGTGAGCCTCAGGTCCAGCACTATCAGCAGCCAGCCTAGATTCACAGCATAGCTTTGCCTGGGAATCTCCAAGCCCAGCACAAGTAGCAGCATTCTCAGACTACTTTATAGCTCAGGCAGGATGGCTCCCGGCAAAAGAGAGGCAGAAGCTGATCTTGGCCTATACCACCCAGGATACCTCAGGACCACTGCACCCACTGGATAGCTACAGACAATGTAGGAGCACCACCACTCTGCCCCTGCACAGCTGATCCTCCACGAAGGGTGGAAGTTGGTAGTAAATGGTCACAACCAATCCTTGCAGCTCACTGGCCTGGGTAAACCTCTCCCATTGATCTGCCAGCAGCAACCAAGGCTCAACCACAAGAGGAGGGTGTATTTAGCCTACATGAAGGATGCACCTCAAGTACTCATCTTGGGTGATAGGAGAAGCTGTGCCACTGGATACTACAGGACACCTACTACATTAGGCCACGCTACCAAGACAGAGTCAAAGCAACTTTACCTAATACATAGAAACAAACACAGGGAGGCTGCCAAAATGAAGAGACAAAGAAACAATGCCCAAATGAAAGAGCAGATCAAACCTGCAGAAAAAGAGCTAAACAAAGTGGAGATAAGCAATCTATCAGATGCAGAGTTCAAAACACTGGTTATAAAGACACTCAAGGAACTCAGCAAGGACCTCAGCAGCATAAAAAAATCCGGTCAGAAACAAAGGATACACTAACTGAAATAAACAATTTACAAGGAAACAACAGTAGAGTGGATGAGAATCAAGTAGAACTATTCCTAAATCAGTAGAATGAAGCTGAGAATCAAATCAATGATTTGTACCATAAGGAAGCAAAAAACAACCCATCAGAACGACAAGAAGAAAAAATAACCCCCCAAAATGAGGATAGTATGGCCAGCCTCTGGGGCAACTTGAAGAGGTTTAACATTCCCATCATAGGGGTGCCAGAAAGAGAAGAGAAAGAGCAAGAAATTGAAAATCTATTTGAAAAAATAATCAAAGAAAACTTCCCTAATTTGATGAAGGAAATAGACATGCAAGTTCTAGAAGCACAGAGAGTCCCAAACAAGATGGATGCAAAGAGGCCCACTCCAAGACACATGAAAATTAAAATGCAAAAGGTTAAAGATACAGAGAGAATCTTAAAAGTAGCAAGAGAAAAGAAGTTAGTTACTTAGAGGGAGCATTCCCATAAGACTGTCAGCTGATTTCTCAAAAGAAATTTTGCAGGCTAAGAGGGACTGGCAAGAAGTATTCAAAGTCATGAAAATCAGGGACCTACAGACAAGACTGCTCTATCCAGCAAAGCTATTATTTAGAATTGAAGGGCAGATAAAGAGCTTCCCAGACAAAAACAAAACAAAACTAAACTAAACTAAAGGAGTTCATCATTACCCAACCATTATTATATGAAATGTTAAAGGGACTTATTTAAGAAAAAGAAGATCAAAACTATGTACAATAAAATGGCAAAAAAAAAAGTACAAATGTATGAAAACTTGCATATAAACAACAAACCAAGCAAACAAAAATAGAGACAGAATCATGGATACAAAGAGCGTTTTGATGGTTGCCAGATGGGAGGGGGTTTGAGGGGATGGGTGAAGTGGTGAGGGGATTAAGAAGTACAAATAGGTAGTTACAGAACACCCATGAGGATATAAAGTACAGTATAGGAAATAGAGAAGCCAAGGAACTTACGCACATGACCCATGGACATAAACAATGGTAAGGGGATGGCCTGAGGGAGTGGGGGTGCTGGGTGGAGGAGGGCAAAAGGGGAAAATTAAGACAATTGTAATAGCATAATCAATAAAATATAATTTTAAAAAATTAAATTAAATGTTTTTAAAAGTTCTATTTAACCAATGTGAATATTAAATAGTCCATCCCCCGCCAATGCAAACTTTTATATCCCATGCCATTTTACACCTTCAGGCCTTTGCTCCAACTCTTCTGTCAGCTGAGAAAGCCTTTGTTCTCACCTTCTCTGTGGTGCTCTCTAGTCTTCTTTCAAGTGAGATCCCTCCTGTATCCCTGCCTCGATCTCTCCTCTAGGTAGTTGTTTCCACAGGCCCTTTCCAATACCTTCATGTTAGCTCTTAACCCACCATTGCATCTCTCTGTATTTGTGCAGGTAGTTCCACAAAAATAGAGATAGTATTTTACCTCCTCTTTGTGACTCTGTCATCTAGCAGAATCAAAACACATAATTAGTGCTGAATAATTTTTTTAAATAAATGGAAATACCTTCCTATTTGTGGACAAAATCACCTAACAAACATGGGAAGCAAGAATTACTGAAAACAATGGAGTGAAATAGCATGAGTAATGAGTTCCTAGATTTGGGTCAGGATGTAAATCCAGGTGGCTTAGGGCTTTGGCCTGTAGGGAGCCCTGAAGAAGCAGCCTAGAAAAGGAGCCAGAAGTAAGATCACTCTACAAAACATGGGACCCAGGAAGGAATATACCTATGGGGAAAGGGCAAACAAGGTATAAGACTTCATCTGCCTGGGACCTGGGGCTGAGGGAAGTTTGGGGGGTGGGTTGTTGATTTTTCAAGATTCCTTAAGTATGAATGACTATGGGCCTGCCTTCACATACATTTTGGAACCAGATCTATACTCTTTTTTTGTTATTAAAACTACAAATATAGACTCATAACTTAAGATGGACCATGTTCTAATGCTGAATTTAACATGGTCACAGGTTTAATGCCCATAGGTGTGTCTGATAAAAGAAACAAAAATCTTTCCTAGGAGAATGCATGCTCAAATTCAGCCTCAACAGTATCCCATGGATAGAATGACAACCACTATGAGCTCACAATAAAAAAAATCACAAAACAGAGACAGAAGCAAGACACCATAAGTGAGAGAGGAAAATAAAACAGCAGGATGAGATATACAAATTCATCAGATAGCAAAACTATGAAACAGAATATAAAATAAATGTGTTTAATATATTTTAACAAAGAGAATTAAAAGTATGATAAAAGAATAATCTTTAATATGCATCCATATATAAAAGGAATGTCATGCATTTCATAATATTCATAGTTTCCTTTAAAATGTGATAAAGTCAACTAAATTTTATATCTCTTTATTAAAAATTAAGTAACATAAAACAGAATACAGATTTATTTGTTTAAACATAATTACATGACCTGTAACAGTTTAATCTTAACATGATTGTTATCATTTATATCATGTATAATTTACTTTTAGTGGATTCTATAAAATTGTATGAAATAACTTCCGGCCAAGATGGAGGCATAGGTAGACACACTGTGCCTCCTCTCACAACCAAAATAAAGACAACAACAATTTAAAAACAAAAAACAACCGGAACTGAAAGAAAAAAAATCAAACTGTATGGAAGTTCGACAACCAAGGAGTTAAAGAAGACATATTCATCCACACAGGTAGGAGGGGCATAGCCGGGCAGCCATGGCAGAGAGGACTTGCGGCAAGGCAAAGAATGGCGGACCCAGTGAAGTGGCGGATTGTGGATGGGGGTGGCACACAAGGCAGCTGGTGGACTGGGTGATCCCACATTCACACACAGATAAACCAGGCAAAACTAGGAAGCAAGACAAACTTCGCAACCCCGGGTCCCAGCATGGGGAAATAAAGCCTCAAAACACCGACTGAAAAAACCTGTGGGGTTGAGGTGCCAGGAGAAACTCCCAGTCTCATGAGAAAGTTCATAGTAGAGACCCACAGGGTCCTAGAATATACAGAAGCCCACCCACCTGGGAATCAGCACCAGAAGGGCCCAATTTGCTTGTGAGAAGCGGAGGAAGTGACTGAAATCCAGCAGAGAGCAGAGCAAGTGCCATAGTTTCGTCTCGGACCCCTGCCCCACAAACAGCGTCACAACCCAGACTGGGTGGCCCCACCCTGGTGAACACCTAAGGCTCCTCCTTACCACGTAACAGGTGCGTCAAGACAAAAAAAAAAAAAAAGGCCCAAACAAAAGAACAGATCAAAGCTCCAGAAAAAATACAATTAAGCAATGAAGAGATAGCCAACCTATCAGATGTACAGTTCAAAACATTGGGAATCAGGATGCTCACAGAATTAGTTGAATTTGGTCACAAATTAGATGAAAAAATGAAGGCTACACTAAGTGAAATAAAGGAAAATGTACAGAAAACCAAGAGTGATGGAAAGAAAACTGGGACTCAAATCAACGGTGTAGACCAGAAGGAAGAAAGAAACAACCAAACAGAAAGGAATGAAGAAACAAGAATTCAAAAAAATGAGGAGAGGCCCTGGCTGGTGTGGCTCAGTGGATTGAGTGCCAGCCTGCAAACCAAAATGTTGCTGGTTTGATTCCCAGTGAGGACACATGTCTGGGTTGCAGGCCAGGTCCCCAGGCCAGGTCCTCAGTAGGGGGCGCATGAGAGGCAACCACACATTGATGCTTCTTTCCCTCTCTCCCTCCCTTCCCCTCCCTCTAAAAATAAAATAAAATCTTTTAAAAATTTTTTAAAATGAGGAGAGAATTAGGAACCTCCAGGACATCTTTAAACATTCAAACATCCAAATTACAGGGGTACCAGAAGGAGAAAAGGAAGAGCGACAAGTGGAAAACTTATTTGAACAAATAATAAAGGAGAACTTTCCCTTTGCCAAGAGAATCTGGCAAATGAAATAGACTACTAGGAGAAAGTCCAGGAAGAGTCCCAAAGAAGTTGGACCCAAGGAGGAACACACCAAGGCACATCATAATTACATTACCCAAGATTAAAATTAAGAAGAGAATCCTAGAAGCAGCAAGGGATAAGGGGACAGTCACCTACAAAGGAGTTCCCATCAGACTGTCAGCTGATTTCTCAAAGGAGACTTTACAGGCAAGAAGGGGCTGGAAAGAAGTATTTGAAGTCTTGAAAGGCAAGGACCCACATCCAAGATTGCTCTATCCAGATAGCAAAGCTTTCATTTAGAATGGAAGGGAAGATAAAGTGCTTCCCAGATAAGGTCAAGTTAAAGGAGTTCATCATCACCAAGCCCTTATTATATGAAATGTTAAAGGGACTTATCTAAGAAAAAGAAAAGAAAAGACAAGTAAAATGAGAGCAAACTCACAATTATTAACAACTACACCTAAAACAAAAACAAAAACAAACTAAGCAAACAACGAGAACAGGAACAGAACCACAGAAATGATCACATGGAGGGTTATCAACAGGGGAGTGGGAGGAGGGGGGGAAGGTACAGAGAATAAGTAGCATAGATGGTAGGTAGAAAATAGACAGGGGGAGAGCAAGAATAGTGTGGGAAATGTAGAAGCCAGAGAACTTATAAGTATGACACATGGACATTAACTACAGGGGAGGAATGTGGGTGGGAGGGGGTGTGCAGGGTGGAGGGGAGTGAAGGAGAGAAAGTGGGACAACTGTAATAGCATAATCAATAAAATATATTTTTTAAAATTATATGAAATAAAGTGACTATATCACTATATTTCAATAATAAATGAAATTGGAATTTTTTTTATCATAAAGTATATCTGACTTGGCTAATTTCTTTACCAAAGGGGAATGACTTGGACAATTAAGTCATGTGGTGGACATCTTTCATAAGATGAATAGCCGGAAGTTTTCATTGTATATTCTAAAGCATGTGAGAAGTAAAAGCACTTGAAAGAAAATACTGTATTGGTAAAATAGCATTAAAATTAATAATCTCTTTATTTCTTAGCCCTTTCTAAACATGTCATACTAAAAGAGGTGCCTGTAAGTGTAAGAGTACCAGATAAAATGAATAGTCACTTATTCAGACTGGTGAAGATTTTTCAAAGTTAAAGGTAGGGTTTTGTTGTGGTTTTTTTCTCCCAGAAGCTAATAAATGAATAACTCCAGTGGCTACATAACATGTCTCTTTGAAGGGCAGAACTATTTTGAACTCTTTGCTTTAAACAAAATTGAAATAAAACCTAATTTTCAGCTACTAAATCATTATAAAAAATTTTATGGTAGATCTCCATATGATTTTTGGCATAGAAGCCAGAAATAGTCAAAAGAATTGAGTGACATTACTATAAAAAAACTTAGTCTATTCACACCTGTTTATGAAAATAAGACTTCTTACACAGACATTTATAAAAATGAAAATTAGTTACAAAATTAATGCTGAACTCCCTCTCACTATGGCAATAAGTCATTTTTATCCAGTGAAATCACAAACTAAAAAGTGGAAGTTCCATTTACTTCATCTAGAGAAGAAAGTCCAAAAAAACTTTGTTTTCTAGTCATTTATCAATATTTATGTTTATCATATTTTGACTAGTTGTATGCAAGTAATACTTATATGGTAACTCAATTCAGATGAAAAAGTTTTAACACCTAGAACCTTAAAGAACAGAAAATAAATGAATTTCAAATTATATATATATATATATATATATATATATATATATATATAAAAATGACGGGGTGATTGATCAAAGGTTTTCAATAAAAATTAGTTTCATTAAGACAATTTTTCCTGGGTGAAGTAAAATGGAAAAGTGAGTTAAAGGAGACATATAAGTAGATAGATGGATATAGATAGATATATAATAAAAGAATGATATAAAAAAAGAATTTTCAAATGTTGGAAAGTCTTCTTTATGTGCTTTTACCTGGACATGGTGACAATCTAATCATGGTGTTATTTAGATTTCATTGAGTGCAATTAAAGAGAAATATAATCATTTTCCTCAAAATATCAATATTTGTAATATAGCAGAAATTATATTCTTGAAAATTTTAACTTATGATAAAATTTTTTGGTGTTAGCTTTCAAATGTGTAATGGATAGTACCTAGATTTTTAAAGTTTATTTGGGGTTATATGAGTAAAAATCTTTGAAGACTAGTGCCTCTAAACCTATCCCTCGTAAAGGACCATTTTTTTGAGAATCCACACTTTTGTGGAATAAGTGGTCCAACTGCACTTGACTATTTCACAGCTCTCGCCCACATGCAACTCAATATGCAAGTTCCACAAGACACAAACTTGTCTATTCCCTGTTCAACAAGATTTGTACACTCTAATGGTTTTTTAAAATGTCCACCTGTTTTTGACACTCCTTTCCTCAAAAGGTGGAGTCCAACTTCCCTCCCCTTGAGTGTGGGCTGGACCTAGTGACTTGTTTCTATGAACAGAATGTGGAAGAAGTTACCATGTGTGACTTCTGAGACTAGTGACAAAAAGCATTGCAGCCTGTCTGTCTTGGATCACTTGCTATGGAAAAGCCAGCTGCTGTGTTGTGAGGATGCGGAAATAGCTTTATGGAAAGGTCCGTTTGGAAAAGAACTGGGGTCTCCTGCCAACAGGCATGGGAGTGAGTCATCTTGGAAGTGGATCCTCTGCCCCAGTCTACCCTTCAGATGGCTGCAGCCCCAGCCAAGACCTGGACTGCAACCTTACGAAAGGTCCTGGGCAGGAAACCGTTGGTCAAGCATACTGTGATTTCTTGAACTACGGAAGTGGTGTAAAATACATGTTTATTGCTGTTAAAACCACCAAGTTTGAGGATGATTTGTTTTGCATAAATAGATAACAATACTGCCACTAGTCATGAGCTTGGATGTTTTGGCAGCTCGATCGCTATGCCAATTTTTACTCTTTCTTTCAATTTTGGTGCTTGTTTCTTCTCGTACTTGTAACAGATGATTCACAAATTAGCACAAATTTTCGGGGGCCCCTGTCCTGGGCACCAGATGTGGGGGGGCTCCTCCCGCAGAGCCCCATCCCTCCATCACGGATGAAAGTAAAAACTACCAAGGTATGACTGCTTAGGGAGGAAAGAGGTCAAACTCTCAGAGGAGAATGACCCAGAGCCCCTTCCTCACTAGGCTTTTATTGGGTTCCAATACACCGGAATACAGGTTTAACATGTCAAAGAAATCTGAGGGCTTAATCCGAGCCAGTGTTTGTCAGGAAAGGGGGTTGCCAAACTTTGGGAGACATACTCATTTCCTCCTGGGACCCTTATCATTTAAATCAGAGCACTCTTAGCAAAGCAGGTTTCACAGGACTTTAGGAATTCTTTCTTATGCCCGATCACCCAGAGAGCCGTCCTGGCCAGCACAGGGCTGCACTGCTCACCCCCACAGTTTCAGGCTTTAAGCCAATTAGGAAGCAGGAGACATCTCCCAGATGGAAATGAGGACTCGGGCTATGTCAGAATAGCCGGGGGGCGAGGGTCCATCACATCCTCTTTGCTGCAGCCCCCAGAGTCCTTCCATGAGGCCTCTCAAGTGGTCGTGTCTGGCTTAGATTGCCCCTCCCATGAGGAGTCTTACCCATCATTGACTGCCAACCAAGCATTGGGGCCAGAGATGAGTGAGGCAGAAGCAGTGCTCCTGCCAGGGAGATAAGCTTTGTCTCCTTAGTAGGTCACATCCTTGTGACAGAACAGACCCAGATGAAGTGGGTCCCTTGGGCTCTTACACAGCCCACCATGGGGTGAGAGTTACAACTCCTGAAACCAGGCTGAACGGTCCACAACACAAATTCATCAGTCATGCTTTGAGTAGTGGTGCCCTTGGCATCTTGCATTGCCGCAAACACAGTTGTCGTTACTTTCTAGGTTCACCTGCCACTCATCTTCCCCAAACAAATGGATCTTTACTTTCTTTCTTAACAATTGTCTTTGCGTTTGGCATCAGTCCCCAGTCTAGACAATTATGACCAGGGGTACAGTCATGTGCTGTAAATCATGGCAACTCTATGTAGAAAGAGCTTTCTCAAAGGAGGATAAAGTATATGGCAGACCCTTCGGTTTTCACAGACTCTATGGCCTATTTTTCTATTGCCGCTTAGGCCTTACTTCTTCCATGAAGGCTCCTAAGTCAGTCTAACAGGGATCCAGTCAATGGTTGGACACCACAACCCTCCTCTCACCCTTCCTGCCTTGGGCTTCTAGCAAAAGCTATGCTGCTCTCCATTGTACCAATCAGCAACACCAAGTTGTAGATTGCCCAGTATATTGTCCTGGACCAGGGCCAACTTTTCCTCATTACCCTGTCTTCTCCCTGGAAGAGCTTGCCTGCTACAGTTACTACAGTGCATGGTTTTTTTAAATATAAATACTATCAAATTAATTCTTTTTATAAAAAATAAAAATTCATTTTTAAAGGCAAGCTTTGAGAAAATGCTATTTGTCATACAAATTTTTATACACATACCATGAACAAACCCCAGTTTATATACTTGTCAAGTTTAAATTCTGAAAGCAAAGCACATGAGGCAGAGGCTGCACAGTGTTGGGGTTAGAATAAGTGCTTGGGGGGAGAACTGCCTGCTCAAATCCAGCCATGTTACTTAATAGCTATTATTAAGGTATTCTAGGCAAGATAACAAACCTCTCTCTGCCTCAATTTAATTGTAAATGAAGATAGTAACAGAACCTAACTCTGAGACATGAATGAGTTAAGACATGTGCCTGGAACATAGCAGGTGCTCAATAAATGTTGGCCATTAAGGGTTTCTTGATCACTTGCATGTAATGAACGTGTTTATCTTCTCTCTTCTATTTACGGGCCTCAAGTCACAAAGACCATAATTTCCACTCTTTGTATCTCCCTATTGTACACATCTAATGGTTTACTCAGAGGGGAATCTGTAGACCACCTGCCTCAGAATCATGCATGGATCTTGTTTAAAAATGCTCATTCTTCAATTCCACTCCATGCCTGAATCAGCATATCTGCACGTGAGGCCTAGAAAGCTGTGTTACATAAATACCAACCAAGAAATTGTGATACAGTTCCAAGTTTGAGAATGTACTTTATAAAGATGACTACAGGTATATTCAGCAGCTCCCCCAGGTGAGGCAAAGACTAAGAATGAGCCCCAAAGGAATTTCAAATCAGCCACAGTCACTCTCTGCAAATATCTCCACTAGCATATTTTACTAAACAGCAAACAAGTATTGGGAAGTTAAGATTGCTGTGATGTAATTTTAATGCAATATAGTGACTATCAAATTGCCTGTAAAGAGAAACAAAAAAGCATAGACAGTATATTCACTGGTGAATTTGTGCTAAAGCCAGCAAAATACAAGCATGGTTAAAATGAAATGCTGAGGCACTTAATGTTTGGTCATGTTGCATATTTACATGGTCATAACTTTGAGAAAGAGTAATGGTCACATGTGGCCCAGCACAGGCTGCCCTTGTCAGATTCTTATAGGTCAACACTCCAGCATGATGGGCTTACACATTGCTACGCACATCTGTAAGAAATTGAATGCAAACTGCAGCTGAATTTATATTTCAAGGTACTGATTTGCAGCTGCACATCATTTGTTTTGTCTTGTTTAAAATAGCTCTAAATCACATGCCGGCTACTGTACGCTCCAGATATTATTAATTAGGGGTGGAAAACTAAAGCAGCATCTTGTCCTCTGGAGGCTTCTGCCAGGTTGGTTCCAAAAATTTGCCTTGGGTCTCTGCAATCCCACCAGAAACTTCCAGGTAATCGAGGTGGTTTTTCTAGGCAGTAGTCCTTCAAGGTTTGATTCAAGAACGGTTTATTCAACAAGCAAAATATAACCAAAGACACTGAAACTGAGAACAGGTTGACAGTGATCAGAGGGGAGAGGGGAGGGAGTTTCAGGGGAAAGGGGGAAGGTTTTGCAGGAAGAAGTATAAAGGACACATGGACAATAACAAGGCGGGGAGGTGGAAATGGGGGGGAGGGCTGGGGGTAAAAGGCAGAAAACTGTACTTGAACAACAATTAAAATTAAATTAAATTTTTAAAAAAAGAATGGTTTGTTCAAAAATCACCTGGGATGCTTATTGAAAATGCACTTTTCTACATCTAGTCCTGCACTCACTGAACCTGAATCTGGAAATGGGCCCAGAAATCTGCATTTTAAATGTACTAGCAAATTTGTATGCATGGTTAAGTTTAGAACCACTGTAATCTGAAGCCTTCTCTAAAATCAGTCATTTCCCCTAAAACCAAGTAGGATTTTATTCAACCTCAGTCTGCCTTTCCTAATTTCCTCTCAACCATACTTCTTTATTCAAGAATAAGCAAATTCTCATTTGCTTTATAGTTCTTCCTGCCAATTATAGTGAAACTCAGAATAAAGGATTTTACTGACTTTCACTGGTTAGTAAAGTCCAGACATAAACTATCTCACCACATTATGAATACGGCCCTATAGGAGTTGGACTGCATCCTGATTCAGCAGACATCCTAAAATGTGTTCTTTTGGCCTCCAGATTATATTTGAAATTAAATCTTTGCAAACAATTTTGCTTCACTAAAGCCCTTTCTAATCCTAAAAGCTTAATCAATAATTTTTTAAAAATGTATTGCAGCCTATGGGCCAACTTTTACTTTGTGCTCATAAATGAATCAAAGTGGAATTATTCTGGATATTAAACATTTTGAGAGCTGATATGTTGAGGGACTTACTCATGTGTCAGCAAAACATCCAATCCCAGGAGAAAACTTTGGATGACTTACGGTTTCCTGGTGAGCTTGTCACTTGTTAAATACCTGAGAGTGGTTAGGACAGCCTGAAGCAGTACCTATTTGTACTTACTGTTCCAGCTGAAGTATTCATAGCACTCCCAAAGTGTGCAATTCGGCTGCTGAATTATTTAGGTGCCCTACTCATGACCGTCAAGTTTTGCATGGAAAAAGAATACTGCTTTTTTTAAGGTAATTATTTATTTTATTTTTCCCATTACAGTTTACATTCAATATTATTCTACATTAGCTTCAGATGAACAGCGTGGTAGTTAACTAATCATGTACTTCACAGAGTGGTACCCCTCACCACCGATATTTCTAGGATCCACCTGGCCCCTTACAGAGTTATCACGATGTTATTGACTATATTCCCTATGCCGCCGTTTACATCCCATGACTATTCTGTAACCACCAGCTTGTACTTCCTAATCCCTTCACCTTGGTCCCCCAGACACTTTTGCTCACATTTTTTTCCCTTCTCATCTCATCCTATCCCACCAAACTATCCCATTTGAAGCAACAGAAGAGTTAAATAATTGCCACTTTCAAACGAGCCCTAGACCTTAGCTTCTTACTGCTGAAGCTTGGGTGTGGCACAAGATACAATTTGACTTTCCCATTGAAAGTTGATGCAGCCCAAATGGGAGCCACATCCTTACAGATAGTCAATTGTCACCTCAGTAGCCTTATAACAATCCATCCAAATGTACTCTTACAGCTAATGCACTAATTACTACTTACCCAATTACAACTAATTCATTGATTAATTCACAAATATTTATTGAGCACCTACAATGCGCCAAGCTCTGTTCTAGCCCCAACGATGTAGAGTTAACACAAGATTTCTGTTCTCATGGAAATTTCATTACAGCGAGGGAAGAAAGGTAATAAACAAGTAAACAGATAAATAAGATAATGAAACTGGTAACTGTTATGAAGAAAATGAAATAAAAGATAGATAGATAGATAGATAGATAGATAGATAGATAGATAGATATCTCCCAGGGTTGACCTGTCCAGCACCAGAAGGTGGCTCCATCTGTAAGGGCTTCCAAGACCAAGGCTCCTTCAACCACCCTGTCCACACCCTAGGGCGGTGCCCTCATGCACGTGGTTGGAGCAGCTCACCAGCACCATGTCTGCATTTCAGCCTGTGGGAAAGAAACAAAAAATGTCCAGGGCGGGTGGCTCGTCATTAAGGAGGTGACCCACACGTAGCGTATTTTCATTCCTCTCACTTCCCATTGACCCAAACTGAGTCACACACAGCAGCTAATCATAAGGACATCTAGAAAGTGCAGGATCTGTTTGGGCAGTCAGGAGCCCACCTACACCTGAAGGAGCATTAACAATAAAGGAATGAAAGGCACACGTTTTGGTCTCTGTGGTCTCTGCCATTACTGTCCTTTTGTACCCTGGACTAGATAGGCGGGGGCTTTTTGAAATACAAGCTTTTTTAGAGAAAGTGGTCAGGGAAGATGTGAGCCCCCCAGGACTGGCAGGAGGCAGCCATACACAAATGGGGGAGTTAGAAACCAGCAGTCATGAGTTCAGATGACAATGAGCAACACCCTTCAAACTAAAGTTTTAGTTCATATTTAGATTTTTTACTATAATGATCCATGATTATTTAAGATATGTTTACTAATAAGGCCTCGGCTCTCTACGTATATATTTTTTATTTGGTAAGATTCTCAATCCTGTTTACATTCCATACCTGGTTGCTTTTGGTACATTTGCCACACAGCCATAGTGAAGAATTTATATAGATAATAAAAAAACTAAATTCTGAAAGTTTGATATTTCTATTTGTTTTTCCAATCATCTCCAATTTCCAAACAGCAGCTACCACCTTCTCCACACCCTCTGCCCATCCCTTCTATAACCTAAGCTACTGAGCAGCTCCATGAAGAGGCTGAGAAATTATAGAATGAGAAAATCTTGTTCTAAAGTAAATAAAAAGGGATTTCTAAGTTTCAGATTCACCCATTAGTCAGATGAATTGTACACAAAGCAAGAAGTGTTTTGACATTGATTATGAGAGAAGAAAATGCTTGCTGGGAAGGCTTCCCATCCTTACCTGATTCTGGACACCAGCCATGCATTTGATAAATCCAGGTCTAATTAAAACCTTAAGAAATAACACCTGAGGCAGGCCTATAATCCATCTGGCCAGCGGTTCAGACTCAGACAGAAGCATCCAAAGAGTCTGGATGGGAGGGTCCAGTGCCCAGCCTGATTCAGCCTCGACTGCGTGGGAACATTATGAGGCGAGTCCTGGCTTTCTCTTCGGAAGCGGAGGGCTGCACCTCAGGGTGTGCTGTCGTCTCTCAGGTCTCATGCTCCCTCTCCGGGAAGCCATCATCTTCCCCTGAGTCCATGAGCATCCATTAGTTAAAAAGCAGACCTCACTCCTTACAATGGTTTGAGGAATGTGCACTTCACAATAATGAGTCTAAGATGTTGGGGGTAATAATGATCATAAATACCTTTTCCCTAGGTGACTTACGTATTTGGCAAACACTGGACTTGTTGAAGACATAACCTTCCTTCTCCTTTAGTGAAATGATACCTATTATTGTTTCTTTTCTTTTAAATATATTTTATTGATTATGTTATTACAGTTGTCCCATTTTTTTCTCCCCTCTATTCCCCTCCACTTTGTCACCCCTCCCACCACCATCCCCCCTTTAGTTCATGTCCATGGGTCATACATATAAGTTCTTTGGCTTCTCCATTTCCTATACTATTCTTAACCTCCCCTTATCTGTTTTGTACCTACCAATTGTTTCTTATTCCCCGTACCTTTTCCCCCATTCTCTCCCTTCCCCTCCCCACTGATAACCCTCCATGTGATCTCCATTTCTGTGATTCTGTTGTTTGCTTAGTTTGTTTTATTTTTGTTTTTAGGTTCAGCTGTTGATAGTTGTGAGTATTATTGTTTCCAAATAGTAAAGGTTTCTGAATAGTAAAGTTTTATGTTATATTGCACCTAGGTCCCATGTCCTTCTTTCTATGAGTTCCACAGGTAATTAGTTTCATTAAACAGTATCTTTGCTGTGAAGTTCCCCTGAACAACAGCTCCCATCCCTTGGTCTAACAAAAAACCTTTAGCCACACTCTGACTACATGTTTTTCTGAGAACAACTTTGTTTAAATATATGTAAAGATAGCATGAGTAGATAGTATACAAAAGCTGAAAAATCCCAGTGCTACCCGGATCTTCATCTTCTGTGTTTCACCTCGCCCACATGGCTGGGGTGGGGAGGGATGTGGAACATTCTGGTGGTTGCCTCCATGCTGCCTTGATGGGCCTTCTTACAAACCTCAGGGCTGATTAACCACCACTGATATGTTCTTAGCTATGAGCTCACCTCCCGGATTTGTCTGAAATCTGTAGCTCACACATCCCTAGCCTCTTAAATCAAAATATCAAAGTACATAAAGGAGAAAGATGCAGATTGCAACCCTGGCACTTGGAAGATTCAAGTAATATTTTGCACTCAACTAAAAAGAAGACAGAAAAGTGTCCACAATACACAAAGGCACAGAAGTGTCCTTTGATCTGATAACAACTTCCCAGCTGGACAATGCTTTGGAAATTAACTGAATTGCATTTTAATCGCAACACTTCTCCATTTGAAAAATGAGGACTCTGGGAACTGGAGGGATTCAGGGACCTGCCTGGGTCACAGAGTGATTGAGATGCAAATCAGAAGTAGACGTGAGTATCCACTGCCCTTTTCACTCTACCACAATGCTGTAGGTTGGAAACGTTTCTGGTTTTGCATCCTTGAGTCTACAGAACCTCAGCATAGGGTTTTGGCATAGCGCAGCACGGTGTTGAAATCCTCCTCCCCACTCTAACACTTCCCCACTCCAAAAAACCGTGTAAGGAACTTGAATCTATATCACAGTTCCTAATTAGCTTTGACAAACTTGATGTCTTGCCAACCAGTATACTAACTACATCACACCTATTGACTCCAACAGGCAAATGATTCTATTAAATAACTAGACTTAATATCTCAGCTAAAAATGGCCATCTGTTCACTCCTAATTATCATCTTCCCAAAACATATTTATTTGACAATTTTAAAGAAAAACTCCACTTGTAGTAAGAACTGAAGATTTGAATTTTTAGTCCTTCTGCTGAAAAGCTGTCAACTAAACTTAATATTATCTCAAACCTGGTTCGAGTACTACTGGAAATAGACACACACATTTTTTTCAGATGGTTCCAAAAACACATTCTTGCATGTATTTTTTTTTTAAGAGCAAATTGTGGGGGGTGGGGGATCAGTAAAGTGGGCTGCCTTTCTTGTTCCCTTTTTTTTGTAGTTTTTGCCTTTCTTTCCTCCTAGCTTTCTTTGTTAAATATACATTTTCTTGACAGAGGAAGTGGAAGGGGAAAATTCAGCGGCCAGCTGCACCTTGTCTTTAATTGACTGAGCACGCCAGCCGCGAAGCCAGCTAGCTGCGTTCACCTCCCGTCACCGGCCCCGTGGGCCCCACAGAGGGCCCCTCCTATTTCATTCGCTGTGTGTACGAAGGTCTTCCACCATGTCATTCCTGTAGAGTTCGGATTTGCGTGCAAGTCATTCAAAGCCTCTTTTGAATGTTTTAAAATGCCAGAATCTCAATAGCTCTCAGCTTTGCAGAGAAGGCCTAACTTCGGTTGTGTTGTATGAGTACATCAAGTACTTTGACAAAGTTGAGGAGCCACTACACTTGAAGAAATTGACAGCAGAAAAGGAAATTGTTTGACCATCCATAATAAACATGCGAAAGCGGATAGTTACAACATTCATAACCAAGACTTTTTTGATTTAACCATTAACCTTCCAATGGGACAAAATAGCCCTATCCAAAAAAAAAAATACTTTATTTGGGGAGTTATTTTCTGAAATAAAGAAGAATGAGTTGAATTGCCTCTGGCCATCTGTGTATGCTTTTTCACTTTCGTTGCCTTTGCTGATTGGAATGCATTCCGGTATCTTGGCCTCTCTTGAGGAAAAACAGGCAATTAAGAAGATTTCCAGAGCCCAGTAGTTTATAGGAATGACTTTCAAGCAACATTTATTCACTTATTTAAGAAATAAATATTATTGCTTGCTGTGTACCAATTTCTATGCTAACATCTGGGAATACTACTATGGGCCAGGTAGACAAGTTTGCTGTCTTCATGGAATTTATAGTGGAGAGGAGAGACCAATCCACTGCTTAACTAATTACACAAATGCCAGAAAAATGGTCTGCCAAAGAAGTCCCAACTTTAAAAAAAAATAATTCACAAAAAATGGTGAACCTACTGTTTTTTGTTTGTTTGTTTGTTTTCTTTTAACCAGGGGAGAGTGCGGACGCGGTCCCCCACTACCACAAATTATGCAGTCGAGTTTCCGGCATTTGGGGAAATCGCAGGGGTCAGCCCACCCGGAATGCAATGGATCAGCTTCGCCCTGGGAACACCACCTCCATGATGGTGGCATGTCCCCTGCCAGGTAGGTACGGAACATACCGTTTTAATGTTTCAAATACTGACCTATGGAAAACAAAGAAATATATATTGAAAATAAAGAAATATATATATTGATTTAATTGTTACTGTATGTCAAGGGCTTCACATATATTGTCCATTTAATTTTTACAGAAATTTTTGTAAGTAGATACAAAGGAAACTGAGGCTCAAAAAAGTGGCAACCATCAACTATAAAGCCATAATCACATGTACATCCATCTAATTCAAATTTTGTGCATTTACTTCCATACCTTCTGATTTTCTCAACCAAGTTTTCTTTGGCACCTTAGCTGAAAAGGTCGCATGGCTTCAGACGTTGCTTCCATCAGTTGGAAGTAGGCATACAGGATTCTGGAGCCAATGATTGGAATAATTATCTAAGAGTCTAAAAAATAGTCTCAACCTATGTCAGATCTCCAACAAAGACAACCTCCCCCACCTTCAGTGGCAACATGATCGGATGTTTCATAATTCTGCGAGCACGCTAGTTCTCCGTGAGTTTCTATCATCTTAGCAAGTTCTCGTTGCAGATCAAGTTTCTGTGCTGATCTGGGTTTGAGATTTTATTAGAATAAAACCCAGAATTGAGAAGTTATATATATCAACATTCACTAGGCATAAAACAGTTAACTAGCAATAAAAAAATCTATCTTCCTAAGCATATTATAGTCTATGTATATGCCTTTTGTTCTAAACACCAATAAAGAATGGTCCTGTTTGCCTCTTGCTAAATATATACAGCAAAAATTTTATATTACATTTTGTAAGGAGATATCACTATATATAAAGTAGAATGCCATATATATTATATATAGTTATATGTATTATATAAAGATAATTCTGGATGGATATATATATATAGTTTCTGAATAGTAATGTTTTATGTTATACTGCACCTAGGTCCTATGTCCTTCTTTCTGCAAGTTTCACAGGTAATTAGTTTCATTAAATAGTATCTTTGCTGTGAAGTTCCCCTGAACAAGAAAGAGCTCCCATCCCTTAGTCTAACAACACTCTGACTATATGTTTTTCTGAGAACAATTTCATTTAAATATATGTAAAGATAGCACGAGTAGATAGTATATAAAAGCTGAAAAATCCCAGTGCTACCTGGATCTTCATCTTCTGTGTTTCACCTCACCCACATGGCTGGGGTGGGGAGGGATGTGGAACATTCTGGTAGCTGCCTCCATGCTGCCTTGATGGGCCTTCTTACAAACCTCAAGGCTGATTAACCACCACTGATATGTTCTTAGCTATGAGCTCACCTCCTGGATTTGTCTGGACTCCAGACAAACTTTGTCTGGATTTTTCTGGAGCGTTGCTTCTAGGCTTCTCCCATTAGGTGAGTGTCCTAGGAACCCATCTGTATCAGTGTACTAGCTAGCATTGTTGTGAGAGGCTGCATTTGGCTTCAGTGAATTTTTCTGGAGACTCTTTCAATACGTTTTCCCACTTCACGATGGGTGATCTATGAACTCACCTGCCCACATAGTGCTGAGTGTTCAGCAGTTTTAGACCAAAAACAGCCTGATCCCTGTGCCCCACCCTTCCTATTCACCCCATCTCACCCAAGTGACTTTTTTCCCCTCAGTTGAAAAATGTCCTCAAAGGGAAATATTTTGCTAAGGTGGGAGAGGTAAAACAAAGTATGGCAGAAGGACATCAGAATCACCAAGTTCAAAAACTGTTCTGAGCAGTTGGAAAAAAATAGCTCGACAGGTGTATTGCATCAAATGGAGAGTACTTTGAAGCTGACTGAAGTTTAAACATGTAAGAATAAATACACAATTTTTTATAAATAAATTCTGCTTTGGGGGAATCTTCCCGTGTGTGTGTGTGTGTGTGTGTGTGTGTGTGTGTGAGAGAGAGAGAGAGAGTGTATTTTAAACCAACAATACCAGGGGCTGGTGAGGATGTGGAACACTGCTGATAAGAATGTAAAAAAATACTACAGCCATTTTACAAAATAACTTGGTAGTTTCTTTAAAAGTTCAATACATCCCTATCATCCCACTTAGCTAGTCCACTCCTAGGATTTTACCCAAGAGAAATGAAAATGCATCCACAGTAAGACTTGTACACAAATATTCATAGTGACCTTATTTGTAAGAGTCAAAATGAGAGCAACTTGAATGCCCATCAATATGTAAGTGATTAAACACCTTGTGGTTTGTCCACATAATGCAAAACTACTCAGCAATAAAATTAAAATATTGGTATGCTCAACAAATAGAAACTTCCAATGAACCTCACAATCATTATGCTAAGCGAAAGAAGCATGACCAAAAGGAATGTATACTGTATGCTTCTATTTACATGAAATTCTAAGAAAACGTTAACTAAACTCTAGTGACAGGAGGCAGATCAGCAGTTGCTATTGAATCTTGCCAGAGGTAAGAATAGATTACAAAGGAGCTGGAGGAAATTTAAAGAAATAGAAATAATTGGTACCTTGATTATTGTGATGGATTTATGGGTGTGTACATTTGTTAAAGCTGTGTAAAATGGTACACTCTAAACAGGTGCAGTTCATGTACTTCAACTGTACCACAGTGAAGTTGTAAAATAAATTCATACTTTGTCTAATTGGCCCAACTCCAGGTCAGTGCAACGGATTGCTGTCTCTGCTGCATATCTAGATGTATCTCACATAGTGCCTGCTCCTGAGCCCGTTGCAAGTTGGAGCACATCGGACTGTAGGGTAATAAAATGTTTCTGAAGTGTGGAAAGAATGGGAGCATTAATTCACACACAGAAGCCATAGGTCACAGGGGGCAAACACAAGGCCCTCGGGGCAAATCCAGCCCTCCACCTTGTTTTATCCAGCCTGGCACCTTGTTTCTACCCAGCGGCAGCACCCAACTCTCGCTTAACTGTTAAGGAGCAGTTACATGTATACAGTCCTAAAGTTACATTCAGCCCTTTGAAGGCAACCCCAAGGCTGATGTGGCCCCTGGTGAAAATGAGTTTGTTCCCCTGCCATAGGTGGTGGTGAAGAATAAGGACCTCTGAGTTAGACGTACCCAAGTTCAGATCTCAGTTCTTTCATTTGCGATGGGACCTTGCATGTAACTAAACTTCCTGTCTCAGTTTTCCTCACCTATCAAACAGAAATGATAATACCATTGACCCCATGGAGTTATTTTGGATATTCAATAAGATAATGCTCATACTGCATGAGCCTGACCCACACGAATTCCTAATAAACGAAAACCCTGCCATACACTCAAATGGTATGCCATAATTTCTAATTTTTAAAAATACTCTGTCATGATACTACAAAGTTAATGAAATGATCCAGGTGAACCTGTGTAGCTGATTGGCGAGGGTTCTAGAAGCCAATCATCAACCCTATCTCGTTCAAATTTCCTCAAAGGCTGGGTGCATCTTCACAGGCATTCTACTGCAGTAAGAGTGTGACCAAGGCTCCATATTTTCTCTAGTCCCATTCACCGTTTTTCCCTTGTTTTTTTAGTTACATCAAAGTTTTTAATGAAGTTTTTAGGTCTAAAATACTGGATATAGAGGTTTCCTGAGGAAATCCGTGAAGTCTTTCTATTTATAGGTGGATTAAACTTGTCTGTACCTTGTCCTTCAATGATGTTAGTGATCTCTTCCAACTTGGAATTCCCTCCATCTGGTACCTGGTTCAAACTCGATAAAAGTTAATATCTTTATTTCCCTCATTCAGGATTTAGGTCCATCAACTTAGCACTGAAGTACACAGAATAACAGAGTAATCACATGGGTTCAGAGATATGTTCCATAGGCAGCTAATGAGGGTTGCACAGAAATGCAAGTGTATTTTCAACTACAAGTGCATCATTTTAATACTACAGCCACTCCTGACCCTAACATGACAGTAGCACTGAATTTTTATTATTTCAAAGTAAAGTAGATGTTTCTTCATTGACTGTAAGAAATAGGGCCCTAAATAAATGGGTCCCTACTCCATGCCAGCCACTGTGCTAGACGCTTCTTATATCATTTCTATAAATCCTCATAATAAACCTCTTCTGTTTTACACGCGAGATAACACACTTAACTTACTTACAGTTGTAGATGTAGTATGAATGAAGCCAGAAATTGATCCTACACAACCTATACTCTATGCATTATAACATATCACATCTCAGTGCTTGTGGGTTTCAAAAGGCTACCTTATAATTTATCTTTCAAATGAAGGAATTTTTAGTAATTTACCAGGACAATAGGCATACACTAGGACCCTGCTGGAAAAACCAAAGTGGGTGGTTAACCTAATCTGAGTTAGCAACTGTTCAAGCAATATTTCAAAGCAAAGAGATATCAAGCAAGGAAATTAGAAGAAAGTTTCTCACATGCTGAATGCTGGCTAAACAGACTGTCTGGAATAGGAAGCTGTGAACTGGATTGCAGGGGAAAAATTTCTGGATACAATCTAGTTCCTCACTACTCACAGGGTGGTCTGCAAACCAGTGCAACACCAGGGAGTTCTGTTAAAAATACAGAATCTTGAGCTCCACCTCAGACCCACTGACTCAGATTCTGAATTTTAACAAGATATCCTGGTAATTCACACACGCATTAAAATTTGAGAGGCACTGGTCGTAGATCTACAGATGTGCTTACCATTTGAGTAATTTGGGTAGCTTAACTTAAAAAAAAATAATAATAATAATTCCAAGGGCCCCTTGGCCAGGGATCCTGATTCTGTGGATTTTTAGGTGGATCAAAGAATCTAAATTTAGAAGAGCTCTCCGTGAAATCCTTGGGGACAGTTATGTTCAGGGCCCACAAATCTAGAGCATCCAATGTAAAGGGCACCCAAATTTTCATCAGAATCATATAGGGAATTGAAATGAAGGCAGCTTGAGATACTCAGAGATTCACTCTATTTACATTTTTATCAAGAAATTTATCTATTTGCAGCCAAAAAAAAAAAAAAAATCCTTAGAGAGCTAGATTCCATAATAGGAAAACATGTTAGCTGAGGAATTTTCAGGGAAATGAAGCAAAGCAAAATTTCCCCAAAGAAAGCCTTCCAGTTCCTGAAGTAGACCCAAATAGCCATAAATGTACCCAGACACAGACACAAACATAAAATGAGACCCAGAAGAGAGCCAAATGCTGCTTCCCAATACACTCCCAGTCATGACGGCTTGGTGGTCTTCGTGAGAACATCTGTTTCCCCTGCTCCTCCCCGGGCCCAGAGTTATGTGCACAGTATCAGTTTCTATGTCATTTCTCAGGGTACAGTCACTCAACAGAAGCCAAGCCTCAGCTATTACAGACACCTTGCTGTGTTACACCTACTCTTCTTCCCACATTCCTTCCCGACAGTAAATTTTTTGCGAAGAGTCTAATGGATCCCCTAGTGAAGCAAAGTTTAGGCATTAAGGGTCACTGACTAGGTTGAATCTAAAAACCTAGGTCTTAATTTGTGGTGAAAAAGATACAGCATTAAACTCATAAACAATGTATTCTAGAATCAGGACAAAAAATTAAGGTCAGGAATACAGATGTTCACATTCAAACTCTGAAGGAAGAATGGTCCAGAGAAATAAAATAAGACCTACGGCAGGAAGAGAATGCTAATGCCTTCTGAACCAGGTCCAGCAATAAGTAGATCCCTACAGCTACCCATCTAAAGTTGATCCTTTTGAAGAAATACTGGAAACTGTAGACCTCTCCCGTGTAGAGTTTCCGTTCTTTTCATTCTCTGTCCTTTGATATATTATGTCCTTTCTTCTACTGTTTACTTTTTCAAAATTTTATAATGAAAGGAAAGGACAATGAACAGCCCAGTAATCATGCAGCTAAACAATTGTTAACATTTTGCTTTGCTTTCCCTATTAGCTAAATTTTTGTTGAATCATTTCCAAGTGAGTTGCTGACATCATGACACTTAACTACTAAATATTTTAACTCACTTTCCCTAAGAATAAGCTCTCATGCATCACCACAATGCCACTAAAACACCAAAGAAAACTGGGTAAAAATAATTCCTTAATGTCACCTATATTGACAAGTCCATATTGAACTTCCCCTAACTGTCTTCGAAATGTCTTTACCCAAAATTTTATATGAAAATTTTCTAAGGGAATAATTGAAAGAATTTTACAGTGCACTTACACACCTACAGATAGTACCATTAATTTTTTACTATATTTGCTATACCACATGTTTACATCTATCTGTATGCATTCTTTACCCACCAGTCCATCTTATTTTTTGACATGTTTCAAAGTGAAGTTCATCAGTACAGTTTACCCTTAAATATTCCGTATGGAAATCATTAAACAGAGTTCAATATTTGTTTATATTTTTTTCTTTTGATGGAAAATGTACATAAAATGAAATGCACATATATTAAGTTATACACTTGCTCAGTTTTAACAAATTGATACATCTACATAGCCCAAGTCCACATCATTACTGGGATATTCTTCCATGACCCTTCCCAGTCAATCCCCTCCCCCACCTCTTCACCCTCAGAGACAAGCACTGTTCCGAAGTTTTCACCATAGATTAGTTTTGCTCATTCTAGAACTTCCCATAAATAGAATTATACAGGATATACTTTTTTGGAATTAGTTTCTGCCACTCAAAATAATCCTTTCAATAATCATCCATATTATTAGATGTATTAGTAGTTCATTTTGGCTCTTATAAATAAAACTTGTATAAAAATTCTTCTACAAACTCTTTTTGTGAACATGTTTTCATTTCTCTTGGATAAATACCTAGAAGAGAAATTGCTGGATCCAAGGTAGGTATATATTCAGTTTTATAAGAAACTTCCAGACTTTTTTCCAGAGTGACTGTACCATCATACACTCCCACCAACATAGGATGAGATTTGCAGTTGCCGTGTTTTTCTTTTCTTTTCATTTACACTCTTATCTTTTTAAAATTCCATCTTTCTCCTTGCTTTGGGTTTCTTCATTCTTTTTCTATGCTTTTTAAATTGGGTCCTCCACTATTATTTGACTTTTTTATCCTAATAGAGCATTTAAAGCTACAAATTTCCTTATAAGCATTGCATTAGCTGCTTCCTACAAGTTTTGATAGGTTGTACTTTTGTTTTATTTTATTTTAAAATATTGTCTAATTTCTTTTATGATTTATTTTACCTATAAATTACTTAGAAGTGTTTTTTTAACTTCTAAAATATTAGGGGGGTTCTGGATATCTTATTATTATTGATTTATAATTTACTGACTCTATAATCAGAGATTATAGTCTGTATAATTTCAATCCTTTTTGAATTTTAGAAGCTTGTTTTATTGTTCAAAACATGACCCATCTTGATGAGCATGCTGTACGCACTTGAAGAGAATGGTTATTCTCAAGTATTGAGGTGTTAATGTTTTACAAATATCCACTAGGTCAAGGTAGTTGGTAGCCTTGTTTACATCCCTTATATCTCTACTAATTTTTTTTGCCTTGTTCTTCTATCAGTTGCTGAGAGAGTAGTTTTTTATTTTCCAACTATAATTTAAAAATCATCCATTTCTCCTTAGTTCTACTAATTTTTCTTCTTGTATTTTAGAACTTCAAAATGCATTTTACAACCTTTCTTTTCCAAAACAAATATAATCAAGTATTCTTACCAAGATATTTAACCTAAATTTCATCAAGCCTTTAAATCTATCTAATTTCCTACCTTGAAGAGGAACAAGTTAAACAACATTATGAGGAAACAATCAGGCACATCCAGAATAAGAGAGCATCTGCACAGTATCTGACCTGTTCTCTTTAAAATGTTAAGGTCATACAAGGGAGAGATTGGGAGTACTGTCTTACCTTATAAGATTTAGAAGATATATCGACTAAATGCAATGCTCTCTTTCAAACACCTGACCATTTTGCATAAATAATAAAGACTTGAGAGATACAAGCTTATAAATGTTCCACTTTGAATATTACAGAGGAGATATAGCCAAACCATATAGTACTGAGTGCACAAAGAAGGCAAGGCTTATTGAAAGAAAGAAGACCAACCCAATTCAAGGAAGAATCCTTCAGCAGTTCCCCTGCTAGAACTGTGAAGCCAGACCTACAGCATCATGGTGCCCTGGAACTTTGCATGACAGTGTTGGTGGTAAAGAAAAGGAATTCCCACTGTAACCAATGATGTCATGAGTCTCTCTTCATTGGAAACCACTGAACACCATAAAGGAAAGCAGAGTTGTTCACCTACACTCCTTCCAGCTTGGTTTTTGCTGTGCATGCTGTGCTGGGTAGCCCTATCCACACTTTAGGACTAAAGAATTGATTCTCTGCCTCATGGGAAGATTGTGGGAGGACAGCTCTCTGCTGAGAGTCTTCTCTGGGAAGTGCTTCAACAGAAGAGATCCAGCTCACCCAAAGTCACTGACTGCCCCTTCATAGAGCAGGCTATCTTCAATGACGGGTCAACCTAGATAAAGAGTTTGCCCCCTCGCTCCAACTTGGCACAACTCTAAAAGGCTAGGCCAGCCTTGGAGCTTCCCATGAAGTTGGCTGAGCCCTTATTAGATGGAATCACAGCCAATCTCTTCTTCTGCCATGTCCTTTTTGTTCCATTCCTTCCACACTTCTTGATCCCAAGAATACTCCCCAGGACTCTTCTTGTGTGCTCATCCCCATCTCAGAGTCAGTTTCCTGGAGAATACAACCTGCAGCAAGGTTACATAGCCAATCACTTTTAGAAAGCTCACAATGCTTTCACTGGTATTTCCACAGAAACCAAATTTACTCAGATTTTGCAGGAGGAGAAACCGAGGCACAAAGTTTGTGACTTGCTTAAGATTATGCAAAGTGCCAATCTCATGCAAAAGCAGTATGCCAAAGCATGCTCCACAGCCACATAAATATGCTGCCAAGTTTTCATCTCCATATAAAATTTATTTTTGCTACAACAGCGTAAAACTTATAATTCCGACAATGTGTGCCAGATGGAATGTTAAGATCTGTGGGTTTGTAGTGTGGGGTGCAAAGCTGTGTGTAACAAGTTAAGAACAAGTGTTAAGAAGCAGAGTAATCAAAGAGAGAAAGTGCATTTACTGGAAATGTGAGATCCTCTCCTCGTGACTACATAGGAGAATATGAGCAGGACAGTAAACCTACTGAACTAGCATCACCATGCTGAAGGCTGACAATGACTATTGCAATAACTGTAGATAGTTCTAGAGAAGCTGCAAAACATAGTTTTACAATAGGAATAGGTAACGTTTACTCTTTAATGTTTGGAGATTTTCCCATAAAAGTTGCCAGCATTCAAAAGTTTGCATTGAAGTTGCAAAAAAGTTGAGACCCTGAACTGGGGATTGAAGCCCCAGAAACTGGGCCCCCACCGTGATTTCTGTCTGCATCCACATTTCAACATAGAAAAAATAGATATACTTGTTTATTATCCCAGATTGAGAAACGTGTACCGTTTCCTACTAAAATCAAGCTTCTTGGCATTTGAAACATGTTAAACACAGGATTGCTAATCAGAAGAGAATATAAAGGAGAGAGGAGGCACTTACTTAAAAATAGCAAAGCTAGCACTTTGACATCCCTGGATCTGTTCAGCATAAACACGTGGCCCCATAAAGGGAACAGAAACATGGCGTTTCGTCTTGACAGTGTCTACACTGCCTTTCTGTTTTCTTTCCTAAGTCTGTTGGCACATTCCCTGCCATGCACATTCCCTCCAGTGGAGCCTATCAGCTCAACAGCACAAAGTCTTCTTTGTACCTCTGAAAGTGAAGTGCTGATAAGCCCAACGGAATCAGATGAGACAGATTTCTGGTTCTTTCAGCCATTGGCGAGGTCCAGTTTTCAAAACGTCTGCGGCTGGGGCTCCAGAGTCACATAGGAACTACTGTATTCTATGACTTATTGGCAAATCTGCAACTATTTCACACTAAAGTCTGCTCTCCAACATCAAGACTGGCCGTGGTAATGGTCCTGAATCCATCACATAACTGCACAACCCTTTGTTTCATGAAAACTAGTGAAAAGTCACAAAATGCACCCATGGGTCTTGCTTTTAAAGATATTTAAAACAAAGAAAATATTTTAACTATGAAGTCAAAAGTAGAGGAGAGTTTTAATCCCCTGTAACTTCTTATCTGCAGTACCGCCTGGTTATTCTTCTCCTAACAGGCTGGTCATTTTCATTAATGCAGCTGGCAGCTTCGACTTCGTCTAAAGGGGAATGTGGCCCAGGGCAGCCAACAAGAACTTGAAATTCTCTGGTTTTTGTCACTTGCTGTTAGAATCACAACTTTTTCTAAATTTAGGATAATGAATCATATTAAACCGTGACCTGACTGCAAAGCTTCGAGTTTGTAGAGGGGCACAATCAACATCATGTTGGATTGTAAAGGTCAACAATGTGACCGTTTCAGAGCCTCCTCCTGGTTCAAGACTACAAAAGAAAACGACAGCGTGAACTAGGCTTTACTTGCAGGACAGAATACAGATGTGTTCACTTGCATTTTTTAGCTTCCTTTTCTAATGCTCACAGTATAGTTTATGGACTCATAGCATCTGCATATGTCAACTTGTGGCTCTGAAGGATTAATTTCACTTTATCCAATATGTTGCTAAACCTCAGGGAATTCGTGGTTGAGTGCGCTGGGCTGACCTAGCACTAATTTAACTCAGATTCTGCTTTTCATGCTGTCACAATTTAACTATTATAGCATTATTTTTGGAAATTCAGATAAGGTTATTTAATGAAAGTAAAGAATGACAAATAAAACATTCTCTATATCCAACAGGTCATGGAGATCTAAGGACCCTAATTCAGTCCAGCAGCTGGCACCTTCCCCCATCCCCTGTCCCCACTGTCGCTGCCTGAGTTCAGATTTCTTGGGCTTCCCCAGGGCCTCCATACCAACCTCCTACCTGGTCTTCCTTCTTTCAGAGTCTCTCTGCCTTGGTGCCAGGAGTCTTTCTAATCTCAACATGTCACTCCCTTCCTGAACAACCTTCTTGGGTAGCCAACCTTTGCATATAAGACGGAATTTTTTTAAATGTGGTTTCATGGAAGTGCAAAGAAGTTCTGGCTTCATAATGTCGTACAAGCTAATGAATTCACCACAGTCTACAACCTGACCCTCAGATTCATAAACTCAGAAATTCAGTCAGTATCTCAGCAGTGGACCCACGTTAACTAATCTTGCAAGATTCATATAGGAACCAAAATTGTCAGCATATTAATTTTCCTTGAAGCATGTCTGCTAGACAAGCCCTAATCCTCATTTTGGCCTAAGCTTCATATTCCTCCCCCAGAAGCATAGTTACATGAATAGACATTTTATAATAAGGTTTTTTATGGTCCTGGAGTTTGCTCAGGAGAGTGAGTTGTTTGGCCATTTGGGGCCTTAAGTGGGTGATATTTCTGTCTGTGACCACCAAGCTGGTCCATGTCACTGCAGGACCCTGTACCACCTACAGGGAGCTCACTTCCATGACGTCACTTCATTGGACTTCTATTTTCTACAATCCAATCTGACTAGCCATTTTCTGCTGACACAAACCAGAGGATTAGGTTCCCACATCCTGTAAAGAATTCACGCCATTTCCCTGAGCTTGCCTCTCCCATGGAATTCAGGAGAGATTCTGGAACTCCTCAATAATAAACTCACTGATGGGCCCGACTGGATGTTGCTTCACTTTCTCAATAACGGAGAACACATTCCACTACATTCTCTCAGAGGACTGCTTTACTTCTAAGTTCTTTGAGGTCTCTTTCTGTCACCCTCAAACACCTGGCCCCAAACTACCTCATTTCCAACTACTCCCACACACACTGTGCTCTCCAGCCACACCAAACACTTCGACTTTCTTCTTTTCTGCTGGAGCTATAGGCTCCCTGAGCCACAAGCCACAGAAACTGTTTCTGGCTAACTTAAGGAGAGAAGGGCTTCACAGGGGTCAATGGGGTAGCTTACAGCATCTAAGGAGAAAGTGAAAAGTCAATTTTCAGAAAGGACAAAAACTGGGGCAGAGCTGAGGACCTAGAGAGACAACCGGGCCACCTCCTCGTCTTCACTGCGTGAGTGAACCAGCTCCAGCTGTTGCCCGCCCTGCCTGAGGTCCCAGTGCCCACACTCCACATTCCCTCTCGAGGAAAGCAAGGCTCCTTTACCAGTGGGCCCCCAAAGCAGTTCGGAATGAGCGATGGATAATTTGTCAAAAGAAAGTCAGGGTCTCAGAATGAAGTGCATGGTAAAGGATACGGGGAGACAAGTTGATTGAGAGTGGATTCACTGTGGAACCAAAGTGTAAAGTTAGACCTGAAGACTAAGACGGCAGAAATGCTCAAGTGCACAAGTCATTTGAAGATCAAAAGAAGAAATATCCAGGGGGTCCATGCACTGTACAGAAAGGAAAAGGGAGAAATAAGAAAAGGAAAAAGAATGATATTTTTAGTATGTATTTATTCTAAAATATATAATGTATATGTAACGTAACTTATGGAAACCTTACACAGTGGCAAGAAAAGTATAAGAATGCGTAATATGTAAGCACTTAGTAATTAAAAATTTTGAAGAGTGAGTGAATTTAAAACAATAGCGTCTTATACAAATTCAAGGAGTTAATGTTTGCAGCTGTGTTTAAAGTCCCAGCTTTTCATAAAGGAGTTCACGACACAAAATTCTGGCCTGGTTACTCCTCCAGCCACTAGCTTTCCATGTTTCAGCAGTACTGCCCACTTTTTATTTCCTCAAACGCCAGCTCCCTCCCACCTCAGAGCCTTTGTACATGTGGTTCCTTTTACCAGTCTTCTTCACTTCCTGCTTTAGTTAGTGTTCGCCGAGGAACAGAACCAATAGGAGTCTTGTATCTACATCAATACCTATCTATCTATGTATCTATGTATCTATGTATCTATGTATCTATCTATCTATCTGAAGAGAGAACAAGAGGGATTTATTTTCAAGGACTGGCCCCCACAATTGCGGGGGCTGGCAAGTGCACAGGGCAAGCCAGCAGGCTGGAAACTCCAGCAAGAGTTGGTGTTACAATCTTGAGCCCAAAGGCTGTAAACTCAGGCAGAATTTCTGTGTTGCAGTCTGGAGTCTGGAGGTAGAATTCTCAGACCTTCCTCTTTGGGAGACCTCTTTGCTTTCAAGGCCTTCAACTGAATGGATAAGACTCACCCACATTATGGAGGATAATCTGCTTGAATCAAAGTCTATTGATTTAAAAGTCAATCATATCTAAAAAAATACTTCTAGACTGGTATTTGACCAGACAACAGTGCACCTAGTCAAGTTGACACATCAATGTCCTGTTCCCCTATCCACCCACACCTCCACCAGGCTGATTAATGCCACCTCCTTCATGTCTCAGCTCAAACCTCAGTCCCCCAAAGATTTCTTCAACTGCCCTTACGTGGGAACTCTTAGAGTACTGTGGAATTGTCCTTTTTAGCATGTCCCACAGCCAGTGGGTTAACATGTGTGTGCATGAAGCTGTTTAATCATTGTACTACCACCTGTCTCCCCCACTGTAACATAAGCCCCATGAGGTTAGGCTGTTTTACTTCTCACCGTCCCCCTTGCACCAAGCACCATGCCTGCACAACACTGGCACTCGATACATTTCTATTAAATGCATTGAGGAAGAAATTCTAAAAAATGGTATTAAGGTTTGCAATCATAGCACATTTACAGACTTTCAAGGTTAAAACAACCACAGACATCAACAGAAGCCTTACTCACTCCCTAACTTTATCCCAACTTCCTACAAGGAGCATCATATAAAATGTTTTCTCCAGAAGTTTAATACAAAGTGCCTCAAGGAACCATGCCCAGCCTGACAAGTAAATATGGTCTAGCTTTCTCTTTCCTTTTCTCCCTAATCCCAAGGATAGTAAAGTTAAGAAGGACTGTTTGGGGTACAAAGAACCTCTGTCCCATGGTAAGCAGACATCACTGGGGTCAGCAAGCACAGATGCTGCAACAGATTGAAGCTCCCAAGGAGGAGAGAAGGGGGAAAAGGTACAGAGAACAAGTAGCATAGACGGTGGGCAGAAAATAGACAGGGGGAGGGCAAGAATAGTGGGAAATGTAGAAGCCAAAGAACTTATGACACATGGACATGAACTAAAGGGGGGAATGTGGGTGGGAGGGGGTGTTCAGGGTGGAGGGGAATGATGGGGGAGAAATGGGTCAACTGTAATAGCATAATCAATACAATATATTTTTTAAAAATTCAAATTAAAAAAAAAAGAAAGCATCTTCAAACACGTGGAATGGAGAATGCTATTACCCCAGGAATCATCTACATACATACAGTTTTCCATGGATAATGGATTTGTTAAGCATGTTTGGGATATTCTCTGCCCTTAAATAGCTATGAATAATTGCAATATTCGTAAATTACTATACATTGGCAGATTAAACAGTGCAGGCACACTGCAGGCAAATTAATTCATCAACTCTTTTCAGAACTCTGATCTTATAGGTTAAGACTCAGGAAAACTGAATTGAGATATCTATATATGTAAATCAAAAAACTTAGTAAGGTGCCCTCTTAAACAAAATACCAACAGCTCTCTTTTGCTTGTGATGGTTTATTTTGAGGAGGCAAGCAACACTGTGAAAAAGAAAAGAGCAAGCAAAATGTGGAAACATCATATAGTTGGAAAACCTTTTATCCCTTTTGGTGTCTACATACTGGTACCGATATATCGCTGCAGCCCATCCTTGACTTTCTCAAGACAAGCTTTTCCAGCCTCTCCACTTTCCTTCTAGATCTTTATATAATGAGAAGGCAAGAAGTCAAGACAATATATTGCTTTTATACTACATTTGAAAGAACACATCTGAATGAATACATTGCCTTCAATGATAAAAAGTTTAATACGCACTCTGTCACTTGCAAACAAAGACACACCAGATGCAGATAAGGCGATGAACTATATATATGTACATGGATGGAGGAGGAGTTCTTCAACATGAGATGCCGAAGAAATAAAATGCTACTTTTGTCTTTACAGTCCAACTAAGATGGACCAGAGTAGGAGTAGGGGGCACCAGTAATCATACTGGGAATGCTGGGAATTCGAAGCAGTATTTCAGAATGTTCTTCATTGTGCACACAGATTGGTTGCAATAAACAGGAATGTCTAGGTCAGTGGAACTGGGCATGACAAACGTCTCAGGGAGTTGGGGAGGGGGCATGACCCATCAGGTCTAAGGGACTCATTAAAAATTTAGACTAAGAGGTTGAAAGGGAGCTATAGATGATAGTACAGCGCTGGGAGGAGGGAAGGAGAGCCTCAGACAGAGTACGAGGTCACAAATAAGGACAACTGAAGGCTGATCCTTACACACCTGGCTGCAGAGAAAAAACAACAACATTGCTAGGAGGGTCAGAGAGGTAAGTGAAAAACTCAGATGTGGAGGGTCTGGATGGCCAAGAGCTAAGCAGAGGTCTAATGAACATCACCCAATCAGCCCAGAGAGTAAATGGAAACCGCTGTCAGAGAAGTCAACGGTAGAATCAATGAAAGATCCTTTACTCTGTCTCTTATTATTTTTTGACTCAAAAAAAAAAAAAAAAAAAAAAAGCTTTAGAAGTAGCCACTGACTTAGAACCACTGTGAACCAATGAAAATATGTGGGTCTTACCAGCATCTGTGGAGTACAGACTGCAGCCTGGGGAAGTGGGATGTGGTCTACTAAAACAAATATTTACCAGTAGATCATTTGTACTTATGTCCAAGGTCAATTATACATTTTATGCATGCTTTCAAGGGATTCAGAGTATCTTCATTTGATCCACTGGGGTGATGAACTGTATCTAAAGATTTACCCAGGTGATTTCTAAAATGAAGAGTGTCAACTGAGCAGCCCTTTTAAAGGCACAGGCGTCACCCTGGATGGTGGCATGGCACCAGGGGTGGGAACCCTCCTTCAAGAGCCTTCAGAACAATAAACCATGATGGTCTAATACAAACCAGAAATTCACAAGCACAGGCTTTGTGGATTCCATTACCAGTTGGAAAGCTAGTATTTCAAAAGCTAGAGTGGATTGTTCCAGTTGGAAAAGCCTCTCAGTTCTGAACAGCAAAAAAAAAAAAAAAAAAAAAAAAAAAAAAAAAAAAAAAGCAGCGGCAGGGAGGAGGGTCGGGGGAGGAGGCAGCAAAATGACATTGCAAAGGCAATTAAAGGAATTGGACAAGGCAGCATGAGTAAAAAACACAATTGATATTTACGGTCTCCTTGCCCACATGTGAAAAATCAGATTTCTTTTATTAAATTTTGGAATAGAAAGATGAGCAACTAGCAAAGTACAATTAGAGTTAAAATTCAAATTTAGTTGTCTAAGGTTTACTCTTAAAGAGACTGAAATATCCGAAAAGAGAAGCAGTATTTATTTTCCCATAGAATCATCAACTTAGGTCACTAGCTTTCTCGCCTGAAAAATCACACTTTCCCCCCAAAGGGATGGTAGTGCTGTTTCGATCATTAGCGTGTTGTTAAGAGTGTGTACTCTGAGTGTGTCTCCATGCAGAATGTATGCATATCTAAATAATAGTGGCTGGAACGAAATGTTCACTTTTGATGTGCATTCTCATCCTCCCAACTACCCAGGGTTTTTTTCTCCAGTGAGGGTGGTACTGTTATTATGTGCATTTTACAAAATGAGACACCAAAGCAGCTTTGTCCAGGATAACCACTAGACAGGGGCAGAGCTTCGATTTGAATCCACAGTCTCATTCTCTCCGTAACCATTGTGATAGATACCTTTGAGAGAGTGATTAAAAATAGCTTCTATCTGCCCTGGCTGGTGTAGCTCAGTGGATTGAGCGCAGGCCTGCGAACCAGAGGATCGAGGTTCCATTCCCAGTCAGGGCACATGCCTGGGTTGCAGGCCAGTTCCCAGCAGGGGACACACAAGAGGCAACCATACATTGATATTTCTCTCCCTCTCCCTCTCCCCTACCCCTCTAAAGACAAATAAAAAAAAAATCTTTAAAAAAAAATAGCTTCTATCTAATGCTAATGAACATATTATAGCAGGAATAGAAACTACCTACACCAATCAACATGTAGAGTGCTAAAAACATTTGACTAGCTATGCACTATGAATTCAGTGTAGTTACTCTAGAGTTGAAATATTGAATAAGTAGGAAGTGTCAAGAAGATTTAATATGACGGATTGTTAGTTGTTTATCTTTTGAGTGAAATCATTGCTCACATGTTTATTTTTAAATTACCTGCTGATGCTTTAGGGCTGACCACTTAAGAAAATGTGAGCCTGTCTTGTGACAGTGATGGTTGACCAGCCTTGTCTACGCCTTCACCCCAATCTACTCTAAAGTCCTTTGGTTCAATGAGAAAAAAGCTTTAACAGAAGGTAAGACCCATACATACTCACTCTTTTTTGGTGACTAAATATTCATCACTGTCAAAAGCTGGGAAGAACAATTTAATACTTATTAGTTAGGATACTGTTTATATTTCTTTCACCAATTACTTAAAGGATAGGTATCTTTTGAATGCACTAATGTATGAATTTTTAAACTTGTTAGATTGCTGATTATAGTAGGTACCTAAAGTCTGGAAATACCTTCAAGCATCAACTCATATAATCAAGTTACTAATTTTTCCTAAACTGTCCACTTACCTTTATAAGAAAACAATAATTCTGGTGTGAAATAATCTGAGTTTACTAACTACTCCCCCTTTTTTTGAAATGAGTTTCTATAACAATGCAAAATAAAAACCTGGGACTAATAAACATTTTAAACACAAGAGAGGATCCATATTAAGTTGAATGTATCAGTTAATATTTCAGAATTTTAATAGACATGCACTCCGGCCAACCAATAAAAATCTCTACTGCTTATAAAAACTTCATTCTGTCAGAGAGAATTAGGCCTAGGATGGGGATAACATTGTTTTTTTAGGAAATAAATTCTTAGTATTCTCCACTTGGGAAAGAAGCCCATATCTATGAACTCACTAAAAAATCAGACAAGTGCAAAGCTTGTCAATCTATCAAAATGCCAAAATCTGCCATTTTAGACATACAAAACTGTGCACATCCCTTTGAGCTTCTTGGCTTTACATTCTCCAGCAGGGTCTGATTGATCGTGGTCCAGAGAATTAACAATGATGTAAATGTAAAGATTCCTATAAATCAGCAGTACATAGAATTATGTTTTCTCCCTGCAGCCAGGAATCATCCTTTTTCCAAGGCTTTATGACAACCTCAGAAGGAAATTGCAGTTCATACTTAGATTTCCCCTCTCTAAGTGAATTTAATTTAAAATAATTGTGTGTACCCTGCTTTCAGCAAAGCTAATGCATGGAAACAATTATTTACAAATATAATTTACTTTAGGAATGATAGTTTGCAGTACCAGATAAATAGTATCTCTAGCTTACATGTGTAAAATTCTACATTGGTTATAACAAGTTTGCCTTTCCTGACAATGAATCACCTCCCACTCTTAGAAAATTAGAAATTCTAAAATATAACTAAAACTGTTTGTAATATATAGCTGGTCTCAGAAGGGAATTGCAGAAATGAAGTTACTCAACACTAGAGTGGTAAGTGTGCACACTGAGGGCCTCCTTGGCACAGAAGCTATCCTAGCTGGGACTGGAGCTTCAGTGTCCACCCAGAAACGTACAGCACTTTTTTTTATCCCATGATAGAGCAGAGAGTAGAACTGAGTTTTCTGCAAAATAAAGACTCCAGAAGGGCAGCCTCTCCCGGTCCAGGGCAGTAAAGGGACAACTTGTCATCCACAGGGGTTCTAACAAGAGGAGAAAGTTCATGTGAGAAGAAAAAGTTTCAAACCTGTGACATAGGGAGATGTGAGGGTTAAATTTACACTACCTGTGCATAACAGAATATCAAGCTGAGAAATTAACGTAAAGACAGGTGCTGGACCATTAAAACCACGGGGCTTCCAACAGACAAGACAAGCAGGGTCAACCAGGAGTCCTAGAACTAGGTAACGGAACAGATAACAATCTAAAAGAGACAGAAACTTAAAATGATTATAAAATACCATAAAATTAAAAGCCAACAACTAAAAGATAGGTGAACATATGCATTTAGAAACTTAAAAACATTCTTCTAAATCATTCATAAGCAATGAAGATGTCCTTAATAATCAATTAAGATATCCTGTTGGAAATTTTTA
Organism: Glossophaga mutica; assembly: GCA_039655065.1. Classification (NCBI taxonomy): domain Eukaryota; kingdom Metazoa; phylum Chordata; class Mammalia; order Chiroptera; family Phyllostomidae; genus Glossophaga; species Glossophaga mutica. Next base: position 147,599,364 of record CM077308.1, read on the forward strand.
ATATTGAAAATGAATAACAATGAAAACATAAAACCTAGGAGAAGTAACCTAAGTATTCTTTAAAAGGGAATGTATATACAATTAAATTCAAATGTTAGGGGGGAAAAAAGAACAGTTAAGAGCCCAGCAACTCAAGAAGTGAGAAGAACAACAGAGTAAGCCTGAAAGAAATAACAAATATAAAAGCAGAACTTAATAGGAAAAGAAAACAAAGATGTATTAGAATTGATCAGTATAACAAAAACTGATCTTTTCAGGAAATAACCACACAAAAGAAATAGAAATCTCTGGAAGACTGGTCAAGGTAAAAAGAAAAGAGATTAAAAATAAATATTAGGAATAAAGAAGGGAAAGAAGTATAGACAGATGGTGTTTTTTTTAAGCATGTAATAATAATATGTAACTTTATTCTAATAAATGTCAAACTTGAAAGAAAATTCTAGAAAAATATAAATTACTAACATTGACAAAAGATGAAAACATAGAAAATCAGCATAACCCTACATAAAGTTTAAAATTGACCAGTAATTTAAGATCTAACCACACACTCACACAAAATACCTCAAAGTTATACAAGCAACTTTTACCAAATCTTCAAATAGCAGATAATTCATATTTTATGCCAATGAGTCAGAGTTCAGAAAAAGAGAGAAAGGTCCACTGCTCATTTTATGAAGCTAATATAACTTTAATACTAAAACTAGCTAAATATTGTATGGACAAAAAAAATCACTGCCTAATCTCATTGATGATATAGATATAAGAATTTCAAATAAAATACTAGCAAAATAAACCCAGTTGTGTGTGTGCACACCCATGTGTGAAATTATGACCAAGTAAGTTTTATCCCAGATATGCAAGGATGATGCAATTATTGGTAGTCTATTAATATAACTTACCCCTTAAAGAAGAAAATCCATGAAATTATCCTTATACATGCCCCCAAAAGACATCCAATAAATTTTGACATTGGTTCATTATAGAAAAAGAAAAACATACTCTTAGCAAATTAGGAGTAGAAGAAAATAACCTTAATCTAATGCTCAGTGCTTCATTATAGTGAACATCATACTTAATTGTAAAATATTAAAAGCAATTTATTTAGGATTGAGAATAAGATGAGGATGTCTATTATTGCCCTTTCTACTTATCATAATATTGGTAGTTCTAGCCATTGCAGCTAGATAAGAAAAATAAATAAGAAATTAAAAATTAGACTTCCGGCCAAGATGGAGGCGTAGGCGGACACACTGTGCCTCCTCTCACAACCAAAATTAAGGACAACAAATATTTAGAAACAAGAAAACAACCAGAACTTATAGAAAATTGAACTGTACGGAAGTCCAACAACCATTCATCCAGACCGGTAAGAGGGGTGGAGTCGCAGTAGGAAAAAGTGGAGGTGCGGACCCGGGAACGCAGGTAGCAGCGGCTCGCAGTTCCCAGGTGCACGGGCGGTGGCTGGCGGTCCTGGGGCACACAGGCGGCAGCTGGCGGACCCCGGGCACAGGGGGGCAACTGTGCAGATCCAGTGAGGACGCACAAGGCAGCTGGCTGACCAGGGGGTCCCACATTCGCGCACGCAGACGGTCCAGGCAGAGGGGAAGTGGCGGAAGGGACTGAATCCAGGAGAGATCGGAGCAGGCGCCATTGTTCCCTCTCAGACCCCGCCCCCACATACAGCGTCACAACCCAGCGACTGGGCTGCCCCACACTGGGGAGCGCCTGAGGCTCCACCCCTCACTACGTAACAGCACGCGCGCATGCGCAGATAATCCAGGTGAAGGGGAAGCGGCGGAAGGCGGAAGTGACCGGAGTCCAGAAGAGAGCGGAACAGGCGCCATTCTTCCCTCTCGGACCCCGCCCCCACCTATAGCGTCACAACCCAGCGACTGGGCTGCTAAGGCTCCACCCCTCATACGTAATAGCTGCGACCAGACTAAAACCAAACCAAAACAAAACAAAAAACCCCACCAAAAATGGCTCAAACCAGAGAAAAAATGAAAACGCCGGAGTCAATTCCTCTAAGCAGTGAAGAGATAGCCAACCTATCAGATGCACAGTTCAAAGCACTGGTCATCAAAATGCTCACAGAATTGGTTGATTTTGCTCACAAACTAGATGAAAAAATGCAGGCTACAATACGTGAAATGAAGGAAGACGCATGGGGAACCGATAGAGATGGAAGGAAAACTGGGACTCAAATCAATGGAGTGGACCAGAAGGAAGAAATTAACAACCAAACAGAAAACGAGGAAGAAACAAGAATTCAAAAAAATGAGGAGAGGCTTAGGAACCTCCAGGACATCGTTAAACGTCCCAACATCCGAATTATAGGGGTCCCAGAAGGGGAAGAAGAGCAACAAGTAGAAAACTTATTTGAACAAATAATAAAGGAGAACTTCCCCAATCTGGCAAAGGAAATAGACTACCAGGACGTCCAGGAAGCTCAGAGAATCCCAAAGAAGTTGGACCCAAGGAGGAACACGCCAAGGCACATCCTAATTCCATTAGCCAAGATTAAAATGAAGCAGAGAATTCTAGAAGCAGCAAGGAATAAGGGGACAGTCACCTACAAAGGAGTTCCCATCAGACTGTCAGCTGATTTCTCAAAAGAGACCTTACAGGCAAGAAGGGGCTGGAAAGAAATATTTGAAATCTTGAAAAGCAGGGACCTACATCCAAAATTGCTCTTTCCAGCAAAGCTGTCATTTAGAATGGAAGGACAGATAAAGCGCTTCTCAGATAAGGTCAAGTTCAAGGAGTTCATCATCACCAAGCTCTTATTATATGAAATGTTAAAGGGACTTATCTAAGAAAAAATAGGACAGTGAAAAGACAGCAAACTCACAGCTATTAAGAACCACACCTAAAACAAAAGCAAACTAAGCAAACAGCTAGAACAGGAACAGAACCACAGAAATGGAGATCATATGGAGGGTTAGCAACAGGGGCGTGGGAGGAGGAAAGGGGGGAAGGTACAGAGAATGAGTAGCATAGATAGTGGGTAGAAAATAGACAGGGGGAGGGCAAGAATAGTATGGGAAATGTAGAAGCTAAAGAACTTATGACACAAGGACATGAACTAAAGGGGTGAATGTGGGTGGGAGAGGGTGTGCAGGGTGGGGGGAATGATGGGGGAGAAATGGGACAACTGTAATAGCATAATCAATAAAATATATTTAAAAAAAAAAAAAAAAAAAAAAAAAAAAAAAAAAAAAAAAAAAGAAATTAAAAATTAAAAAAAGAATAAAGTTAGCATTATTTGCCAACAATTTAATTATACACAGAAATAGAAGAAAACACACAAATAATTGGAACTTCAGCAAGTTGAGCAACAACCAAGGAAGTAATTTTAATTTTTAAAAAAGGATTCATTCACAGCAACAAAACCAACCCAAAAAACATTAAGTAGTAGGTAATATATGTAACATAAGATGCTCAACATCTTTGGAGAAAATTTGAATATGTCACTGAATAATGAAAAAATAAATAAATGGAAAAATATATAATGGTAATGGGTGGGGGTTCAGTATCATTAAGATATCATTTCTACACATACTGATCTATAAATTTTAATGCAATTTACATCAAATTGCCACAGGGTGTTTTGCAGAATTTTACAAGTTGATGAAAGTCATATGGAAAAGAAAAGGGCCAAGAATTATCAGACAATTTAATGACTTAGAAGATATGCAAGTATGAAAACAAATAAAGTTATATTAACTTTAAGAAAATGTGGTATTTGTCCAAAGAAAAAGAAAATAGGCCAATGAAATAGAAAAGAAAGCTCAGGGGGGTGAAAAACACATGTATATGAGGTATCATTAAAAGTCACTGGAAAAGGATGAGCAATAAAATGTAAGTTGCTGCAACTATGGCTGTCCATATGAAAAAAATGTAGAACTTATTTAACCTTACCTCATACACAAATTAAAAACATAGATGTAAATATGAGAACTTTAAAGGAAAAAATTGGGAGAGAATAATTTTGTGAACATAAGGAAATATATTGTTTCCCAAAAGAAATGCCAAGAACATAGATCAACCTTAAAGAAAAAGGTTGATTTCCTTTTTTAAATATATTTTATTGATTATGCTATTACAGTGTCCTAATTTTTCCCCTTTTGCCCCCCTCCACATGGTACCTCCATTCCCTCTAGCAATCACCCTCTCCATGGGTCATGCATATAAGTTCTTTGGCTTCTCCATTTCCTAAACTGTTCTTAACATCCCCCCATCTATTTTGTACCTACCAGAAGTAGACAAAATAGACTTCTACCACCAAGAAGTACAAGGGATTATACTTCTTAATCCCTGCACCTTTTCTCCCATTCTTCCTCTTTCCCCTCCCAACTGATAACCCTCCAAATGATCTCTATATCTATGTTTCTGTTTCTGTTCTGCTTGTTTTCTTAGTTTGTTTCTTAGATTCAATTGTTGATAGTTGTGAATTCATTGCCATTTTAATGTTCACAGTTTTGATCTTCTTCTTTTTCTTAAATTAAGCCCCTTTAACATTTCATATAATAATGGCTTGGTGATGATTAACTCCTTTAGGTTTACCTTGTCTGGTAAGCAGTTTATCTGCCCTTCAATTCTAAATGATAATTTTGCTGGATAGAGTAATCTAGGTTTTAAGTCTTTGCTTTTCACCACTTTGAATACTTCTTTCCAGTCTCTTTTAGCCTGCAAAGTTTCTTTTGAGAAATCAGCTGACAGTCTTATGGGAATTCCTCTGTAGGTAACTATCTGCTTTTCTCTTTCTGATTTTAATGTTCTCTCTTTATCTTCAATGGTGGAAGAGATGAACCTAAGAATCAAATCAATGATTTGGAACATAAGGTAGAAAAAAATTCAAACAGAACAGCAAGAAGTAAAAGGAACCCTCCAAAATGAGGGTAGGCTAAGGACCCTCTAGGACATCCTCAAAAATATCAACATTTGAATCATAGGGGTACCAGAAGGGGAAGAGGAAGAGCAACAAATTAAAAACTTATTTGAAAAAATAGTGAAGGAAAAATTCCCTAATTTGGTGAAGGAAATAGACATACAAGTCCAGAAAGCACGAAGTCCCAAATAAGATGGACCCAAAGAGGATCATACCAAGATATATCACAATTAGAATGTCAAAAATTAAAGATGATTTCCTTTTTTAATTAAATTGAATTTGATTATATTAATAACTAAAATTTTTATGATATAAGATACCATAAACTAAGTTAAAACACAAACTACATACTCGGGAAAAGCTATTTGACACATTAACTAAAAGGTAAGTGTAATTCTTATTAATTTGTAAGAAAAATATGAAGAATACAGTAATAAAGTGAATAAAGGGTATGAACAGACAAGTCACAGAAAACTGAAACCTGAAATTTCTCAGCCTCAGTAGCTAGAAAGGAAATGCAAATTGATGTGAGACATGAAACAAGATGTCTAAAATACTAGTTGCTGAGGAAATGGAGAAACTGGAACTCTCCTATGGGTCAACTACAAAGACCAAGGAGCAATTTGGCAATATCTACCAAAGCTGAAGAGGCACAGAACCTCTGGCCCAAAATTTTACTTCTAGACACACAACCCAGACAGAAACCATCTCACATGCGCCCAAGAAGAGCTCTTCAAGGATATTTATTCCCTAAAACCTTGTCTAAAGCAAAAATTTAGAAGCAAGCTCAAATGTTGTCACTGAGGAAATGAATTATTACATATAATGGGATATTAGATAGTAGCTTGAATGCATTGTTTGTTAATGTATGAACATGGTTAAGTCTTAAAATCAATGTTGCGTGAAAGCAATTGCAAAAAAGATTTAAAACTATTTTATTTATAACTATAATTATAAATATGTAAAACTTGCAAAAACAATACTATGTATTGTTAAGGGATATGTACATACATAATGAACATAAAAATATGAGTGGGAAAGATATAAACCAACTTCAGGATACTGGCTAATTCTGTAAAGAGAGGCAAAGGATGGAATAAGAAGCAATTAACTGTATTGCTAATATTTTGTTTCTTAAAAATACAAAAATAAGGCAAATATTACTAGTTTTTAAACCTAGTGGTTAGCGTATGGGTATACGTTAGATTATTCTCTGTGTATTTCAATTCCATAATTTTGAAACTTTAATAAACAAAGTCAACAAATCACATATATCCATCTACTCACTTTAATTGAACCTCATATATAAGATGTTATGGGGGAAGTGGTGGAAGAAAATGGAGACAACTACTTGAACAGCAATAAAAATGTGGGAAAAATTAAAAATAAAAATAAAAAAATACTTTAAAAATAAGTTTAAAAAGAGATGCTATGGTGTTCGTGTTTTAGATAAGAAAATAGGTTCCTCAAGGTTCAATCTCTTACCAACCATAAGGGGAACCAATAAGGGGGAGAGCTGGGGTTTCACCTTGTCACTGTACCAACATTGTCCTCCAAAAACTCCTTATCTTGCAAAATGATCATTCAGAGCCCTGTAAAGATCGAGTTCCATTATTGCATAAAATATTTATCAAAATTTGGTGATCAACTTTGATTTTTCCCATAAATTGATTTTTTGCCCCCGTAAATCACTGCCTACCTGCATTTATCATTCATGTACATTGACACTAAACAGCTGACAAAAATGTGTCTGTAAATAATACCTCTGTCTGGTTCTAGTTGCCATTTGCTTTGGAGAGTCTAGGACCCTGAACAGCAGTGGCTCTACAAATGCCCTCCCCCTTCACCCAATATCTTCCCAAAGCCAAAGGTTCATGGGTGGAAGAAAGCCACCAAAAAACTCCTATCTGCATGGCCTTAAGCCATCATGAGATTGTTGGAAAAAATCTGTGACTTGGCATCCATACTGACTTACAAATACAGTTTAAAAATATATGTTACAACAGTCAAGCAGCTGTTATTTCTCCTCTCTTTGCCAACTGATTATGTATAGCACATTTTGTCATTTTTCCATTATTCACAACTCTTGGGTTATCAGTCTTCTGAGCAAATGATAACATGCTTTATTGGAAGACAAACTGTTTGAAGATGGAGTTGGAAAATAAGTTATTCAGGGCGACTGAGAAGGGATTTTGTGCATCAGATGGTTTTAATTCAAGGAATGATATCGAATCTGCTTCTACTTACAGAGGCGAGACACCTCCCAGGGTCTGAGATTAAAGCTTTTGTTAGTTTTTTTCCACCAAAATTCTACCTGAGTCTTCTGAAGTTTTGTATTTTCCTGTTAAATGCCAGAGACCCTTTGATATAGCATCATGGGAGAGAATGGGGGGAAGGCTAGTGCCAGTGGCTTTGCAGAGAGAGATTTATTGTCTCTGGCTTGTTTGTTATGTTTATGAAAAATCCTTATTACTAGAGTTGACTTAGCATCATGGATGTTCAAAAGGACCCTAACTGCTCCTCCCACAATAGTGGTTTCTGTCTACTAGAGCACCCTGCAGTTTATAACATGACCTTCTCAGTGTTCTAGAATGGTGTTTAGAGCCCTGTCGTTTTCATAAATGTTATGGACTTCCATCTTCAAACTCTCTCTCTGACTGAGAACCTTGACTTCACGTTTTGGAGTCCCACGCAGATATGTGACGAGCAGTCTGATCCCCTGTCACATTGTGGGCTTTTCCTAAGTTTCTTTAAAATAACATTTGAAAAATGTATGTCGACGTAAAATAATCCTGAGTCAACTGTTTTACTGCTACTCAATCCTACATTTGACCCAGAGCTATAGAGATGGTAAGATGCTCCTTTTAAAATTCATATTTGAACACACCCTGGCCTGCCCTTTGCAAAGAATACAATTCAGCCACATCTGAATTATCCCAGAAATGGAAAAATAAGCTCATAAGGATATATTTAAATAAAAAGTAATCCGCAAATTTCATTTTCTTAAGTCTAGCCACCAAAGTAGGTGCGATATTCTAACAGTAAAATTGGTTTATTGCAAGTTGTTCTCTTTCTTATTCCTGATCCCTTCTAGAAAATGAAAAAAATTTCAGAAAGATAGAAAAATTTTGTGAAATCTAATTTCTAAAAAGAATGTCCAGAAGCACTTGATACAGTTCGTTAGATATTCTAAAGGGGGAAAAATGACAAAACTTGTCCCACAGCTCTCTCAGCAATACCACTCAGATAAACCAGCTTGACCTGTCAGGAAGACTGGATAAGCAAAGCCACGTCACCACGCGCACTGGGAACGCAGAGGGGACAGTCTTATTCTCTCTTGTTTCCCCAGGAATGACCACACTGCCTAACACGTAACAGGTTCTCAATAAGTGAGTATGAAATAAGCAAACACAGTTTTTCCCTGTAACTCACTTATCAATTCAGGTACATTGTCCCCTGAGATTCATCCATTTGTTCATTCATTCAACAAATATTTCTTGAGCACAATGTGGGCATTGGGAATGCAGCAAAAATAACAATTAATAAAATAAATAAGATGCACAGTATTTAGATATTGGTAAGTGTAGTGGGGAGATAAATGGTTTTGGGGAGTGGCTTATTCAAATTATAAACATGGGAAGACCTCACTGAGAAGGTACAATATCTGAGGGAAGAGTTTAGAGCAAAAGGACAACAAGCACAAGGTTCTGGGAAAGGGTAAGAAAGTCATATAACTGGAGTAAATTGAGGGAAGCTGACAGTGACAGCCAGCAATGAGATCGGAGAGGTAATGATAATACAGGGCCTCCTGGGTCATCCCCCAGCTCTTAGTCTGAGGGAAGAGGGAAGCCACTGAGGGTTTTAGAGTTTCAGACATGATAGGACCTATGTGTTAACAGCTGGGGGCTGTATGTGTTAATCACTCTGAGGGCTGTGTGGAAACAGACTGCAGGGAGACGAGGGCCAAAGCGGAAAGCCCAGCAAAGGAGACTACTGCAATAATCTGGGCGAAAGTGGCCAATGGCTTGGACCGAAGTGGTAGCAGAGCAAGTGTTGGGAGGTGGTCGGATGCTGGATACATCTGGAAGGCAGTCATAAAAAAAATGTCAGATAGGTTGGACGTCGTGTTTGTAAGGGAGTTTTCAAGAACAGCTCCAGGTTGTTTGGCCTGAGCAACCAAATAGGGGGACTGCCACTAACTAATTTGAAAAAGTCCTCAGGTGAGCAGAGTGCCACTAACGGATGTGAGCAACCCTTTTTGAGAACAGGGTCTGCAGACTGACTTCTCAGTTCTCCAACAGTGACAGGTTACAAAGACTAGGAGGAACCAGACAAGAAGACAAAAAGGAGCAGCCAGTGAGGAGGAAGACCAGGTGTGTGCATGTTCTAGAAGCCAAATGAGGGACATGTTGTAAGAAAGAGGGAGGCATGTGCTGCGTCAAATGCTTCTGCTGTCCAGACAGGCACCATCTCTCTGGTGGGGTCTAAGCTTCGTAAAGAGAGGAGTTTTGTTGTGGTCACAGTTATACTCCCAATACCTATATAGCACCTGTTCATAATAAGCACTCAGTAAACGTGTAATGAAATTTTAGAGCGTGAACAGGCTGTGAAGCGTGATACACAAGCTCAAGTGTGTAAGAAACGCAGAGCTCTTCTTTCTGTAAATAACTTAACTTCTGTTTTGAGCCTCACCCCAAAGGGATCACAGGAAACTTAACCTCAGTCATTTCCATCCCTTGTCTCTACCCGAGTTGTGTCGAATGCTGAAGGCTTTGGGAGAGAAGGCTTTGGGAGAGAGTCGCTGATCGTCATACCAACGGCCCATACAAGTGACAGTGAGCTGCCGGTTGGAGCTCTGCTGTTTCTAATTCATGGTTGAGGCACAGAAGGGTTCTGAGAGGCTGCTTAGACCAGGCTTCAAGCCTAGAAATAAGCAAAGCCAGGTGGAGGAGGATGGCCGTTCCAGAGCGAAGAAGACTGTGGGCGTAGGGAGCACTCACGCCCCGTCCAAAGGGAACGGGAAATGTTTAACCCTGTCAAGGGTTTCTATGCAGGAATGGAGTCCAGTAAATCTCCTACGCTTTAAATGATGTTAATTGCTTCTTTAAAAAAGAGTTTAAGCATACAGGAAACAAGACCGTGTGAGGTCATTCCCTCTCATGCCTGCCAGAGTGAGGCTAAAGCCTGGGTGCTCCCTGCAGGCACCGCTTTCTGGTCTCAGGGCCTTTGCACTGCCGGAGGCAGGGTGCAACCCCTTGGACCACTCCCTGCCCCCTCTCCAGTCCAAGGGACTCATTTCCTAAAGTTGGAAAGAAGTCCCACTCTCTCCTTTGCTGCTTCTATGCTTAGGAATTCTCTCTCATCTCTGGGCTTTAATGTTTTCAAAACAAAACCCAGAAAGACTGGCGCTCTGTCCCAGTCTGTGCACTACCAGCCTGTCTTCTCCTTGTACTTCCTCTGAGGGAATGGGAATTACAGTACTTGCCTGAGTGGGGGGATGTGGAGATAGAGGGATTGGAACCCAGAGTGTTGAGGTAGAGGGAAAAAAGTTGATTTTGGAAAATAAAACATTCCAATGAATAGTCCCTGTCCTCCAGAAACTTACAATATAATTGAGATAACAAAACACATACACATGCCTGGCTGGTGTAGCTCAGTGGATTGAGCGTGGGCCTGTGATCAAAGGGCCACTGGTTCGATTCCCAGCCAGGGCACATGCCTAGGTTGTGGGCCAGGTCCCCAATAGGAGGCAACCACGCATTGACGTTTCCCTTCCTCTCTTTCTCCTTCCCTTCCTCTTTCTCTAAAAATAAATAAATAAAATCTTTAAAACACATACACACAATTATACATATAACAGGAAATTGAAGACGTCTTGTTTTTTCAAGAGAGAAAAAAAGGAAACCACCTAAATATACATACACAGGAAGCTAGATTAAGGAAATTATGCCATATCTATAAATTGGAATATAGGTAATCAATTAAAATGAACGTGTAAGAATATAGATATAGACTTACAAAGGTGTTCATCGAAAACATTTGGCAAATAACTTCACAGTGTGAGCCATCCCGTTAGTAAAGGAGTGTGTGTGTGTACATGTCCTTGCATATTAAAATTCAAGTCTGCAAGGTCGTATACACCAAAACATTCATTGCTCATTGCTGGCAGTTACGGTAGATAACGCTCCCTTCCTGCCATGGGTGGGGTATACTTCCCTGCCACAGTCACGTTGCAATAGAATATGAGCACAGGTGCCATCTGTCCAAGCTAATGCTTTAAATGTGATGGTGTGGTTTGGCTTCAGCCTCCAGCTCTTCTCCTCCGCTGTGAGGTCCCTGAGCAGGGCTGCTCTGTCAGCCTGAGTCTGAGAGTGAGAGGCAGGTGGAGCATGCCCACAGCCAGCCTCAGCCCCCTGTCACATGGAGAGAAACAAGTGTTTACTGCTATTGGGTGTCATCTGTTACCAGAATAAACTTGAGAGAAACAGCGACTCTCCCTAGATGAATTTTTTAATTGAAAGTAGAGGTGGTTTTTACTTTTTACAAAATGTATAAATTTCTGTGTTGTCTGAAATTTTAACAATAGACATGAATTGCCCTTGTTATCAGCAAAAGCATTAAATATATTTTTAAAATAAGTAAAGTTTTTCTGATTAAAATATCAGCACTAAAAAAAATGTAATAAATAAACAAATAAATAAATAAAAGCAGCCCATAATCCCATCACCCATAGATAATCTCTCTTGCTACTTAGAATATGGATTTTGGAGGAGAGGGTCTGTTTTTGTTTTATTTTTTTAATATTTGCACTTATACTGTATAGAGAGGTTGGTGTTTTTTCTCTTATTGTAATGAAAGTATTTTCTTATGTTGGCAACTTAGTACACACCATTTTTATTGTCCATGCTTTACAAATGTGCCACACTTAATTCTTCTCTGCTGAACAGTAAAGTTATAACTTTTAATTACATAAATAACTGCAATGGCCATCATTGCACATTAAATTTTCCTCCGTGAAAAATTAGTTCAAGAGTGGGAAAATTTTGAGACCCAGTACATATTATCACATTGCTTGATGAGTAAAAACTTGACCTCTGCCCCAGCCCCCATAAAAAGATGGGCCGGCATGAGAAGAGCGCAGGGCCAACGCAGAGGAAGTGGATTCATAGAATAAGGTGCTTCAGCTTAATTAGCTTGGGGGGAGGTGGGCTACTGCAGGTCTTTGCAAAAGGATCAACAAGATGAATGTGACATTTTAGGAAGAAAGATGACATTTCAGCCAGCTAGACCTACTGTGGACTAGAAGATACAAGAGGCTAGAGGCAGGGGACCAGCTGGGAAGTTGCAGTCACGTAGCTTTGGTATAAGGGGAGGAGGGTCTGGATTAAGGTGAGGGCAGCGGGAACGTGAGTGAGGATCTCTGAGACACAGCAGTCAACGTGCTACATATGACAAAGCAGTAATACTGGTTCTTTGCAAATCTATTATCAGCACGTTGACTAAGTCAGCTTCTCTACAGCTAGGCTCCTACAGAAGAAAGCTTTTCACTATCCGTTTATTCATCCATTCAACAAAAAGGGGAACCAAAACTAGGCTTCTGCTTAATATTTGATGACCCCAAAAGCTAACATGGAATATTTCCTATTACCTACAGAACAATCTGCTCTGTTGTTGTTGTTTTAATTGATAGAGGGACCAGCAGTGGTCTGTAAGCCTTGAAATTCTACCAGATCACTGCCCTATCAGAAAATCACCCCCATGGACATTACAGTGTGTGTGTTCACAAAACTGCCCAAGTAGGCCCATCCTTGGAGTGAATTTCAAGGAATCTAAAATCAGCTTCTCTTTTTAACTTATAACTGCCATTTGTACTGAAGATTTGGAGATTCTGGTTTGAAGGAACACAGCAAATGAAATTGGTCCTTGAACAAAAAGAGAGATTGGAAGAATGCTATTATTTTTTTTCATCAAAATCTATACTACATGAAATTCTAACTTCATTCACATGCTGTCATTGCCCTGAAACATGAAAGGGACATAGGATAGTTGAGGAATGAATAATGACAGCTCAGAAGGACATCTCTGGGTTTTATTGCTTAAGGTATGACTTGAGCACAAAGACAAAGCCAACAACATTTTTCTTGAAATGTACACTGAGTTCACAGATGTTATATAATCACTTTTAAATTGGTAGAATAATCTGTTCAAAATGCTTGTCTGCACAACTTTTTAGCACTCCAATATGTTAGCCAAACATATACCAAATGAAACTTTATTTTTAAGGATAAGTGTAAGTCCTTCTCGAGATGTTGCATGGCTAGGATATTGCAGACTCTTTCCTTTGAAGCTCCAGAGGCTCAAGAAATTGGCATGAATAAGTGATTTTCAAATTTATCTAATAAAAATGTCAAAATGTTGATAGTCAGAATACCCTTCATTTGCCCATGCAAAAATCATAGCATAAAAATAGCAAATTAAAAGCAATGAATTCAAATCAAAGGTAATCAAAATAGATCTTAGCTATAAAATGTTTCAGCCCCCTTCCTGAAAGCCTCTTCATAAAAAGGGATAATTCAATGAAAGCTTTTTTTTAAAAACTATCCTTCTTACCTCCAAAATTTATTCTAAAGTTTTAAATGAGCCTCAAATTTCCTTGAAATTATTCGTAAACCTTTCTCAATGGAAAACGTATTCTTCAGTTTGAAAATATCTTCCATAACATCAATTATTTATACATTTCATATATTACCTCAACTTTATTTCCAAGAACAAAAGCATTAATTGAATACAGTGAATAACAGAAACTAAGCTAAAATCACAGAAATAAGTAAATATTTCTACAGCTAGTTCAAAGTGTAAATATTTGATTCTCAAAGAATCTCTATTATTGCCTAAAAACTAGTCTTGTCTAACACATGCCTTCAAATAAATCAAAACTGTGTTGGGACAAAACTTTACTTGGTACTACCTTCTTCCTCCCCACTCCCTCCCCCCCACCAAAAAAGACATTTTCTCTCCCCATCTGCCCAGCTAGCTCTAGGCACAGGCGTATGGTTCAGAAGTTTAACAAGGTTATTTTTATTCCCAGTCACACCAAAAAATAACATCCTTTAGTGCTGTTTCAGAAAGTTAGGAGCACCATTCAAACACACAGGTTATTTGTTGAAGAACACGTGCTAAAACCCTGGAACTGAACTTCAAAGTGTGTCCTAAAAAACAGAACAAATATTGGGGCCTTTCCAAGTAAAATCAATTTATGATTAAAATCTCACTAAGTCCAGGTCTTATATTTTGACAAGGGAAAAAACATTTTAGGTATTTTTATATGGTCAAGAGTTTCCAGAAATAGCAGCTTTGGGTGCATGTCATCTGGTAGGTTGGCAGCAGCCTGATCCCAAACCCACTCCAGGCAAAATCATGAAAAACTAGAAAAGGATTCCTAAAAGTAGGTGAAGGGTCAACAATGTAGTTTCTAATGAGTACCTGCTTCCTGGCCACACACACAGCAAAGAAATCCAGAGTGTCAGTTCAAATCCATTCGTGAACTCTGCCAGGATCCAACCCTAGAGTCTTCTAACTTTCTCCTTAAATTGATAGTGTACTTTGACAGGAGGAAAAAAAAACAATCCTTCCTTCCCAGAAGAAAACTCACAACGAGATAACAAGGTTAGAGGCACTCCCTCACCGTGGCCAACGACAGCGAAGGCGTGTCGCCACCTCTGCTCCAGTGCTCCTGCCTCTCCTGGCAGGCACTGCTCTGTTTCCTCCTTACTCTCAAGACCATTTCTTTTGATATTGTATCTCCCTCCATTACCAAATTTAGTCAAATGCACCACTTCTCAAAACGAGTTTGTCAGAACCCTACTAGGGATACACAGATGCTCTCAGGTGCTCCTCTCCAAAATGGTCCCACGATCCAATACTTTTGGGAAACAGGGTCAAACAAGTTTAACTCTCTTTTGCTGCAGGATTTCTCAGAGCCTATGCTAACATGGGTTATGGATGTCTTATTTCCTGATTTCTTTGCCCATGGATGACTTTCGTTGTGCCATACTTATTAACATCTCACTGAAGATATGCTTAACCTGCAGAACAATTTTTCCATTGACTATTTGGATATTTGACAGAGGACCAACCCTGGAACATTAAACTGTGCCACACTTGTTCCCCTTTCTCCAAGTCACTACCTTCTCATGGTCCAAAACTAAGGGGATAACTATTGCCTCCTCCCTATCCTCTGTTTCCCTACAATGGTGTTTCAACTCTAAATCAGAGGGAGAGAAATGTCAAAGGTTTTCAATTAATTGTTACTCGAGATCCTTTCTATAGCTCCTTTGTCCATAAGACTTTGGAGTCCTTCCTGTAAGCAGTGTCCTGGGTCTGCCGAAAGCATCCCACATCGACAGATGTGTAAGGTGTAAGTAGCTGGAGTTGATGTATTAAAGGAGACCATGGTTATGACAGCATTGTCATAAAATGTAAGAGATATTATTATTTTCACATCATCGCCAGCCCTTTTTATAGAGTGCCCTGCCTAATTAGGCATTTAATAAATACTTTTTAGTATTGTCATGATTCAGTAAACTGAAATCATGCAATGTCAGTCTGGCACTTAAGTTTCTGTAGCACAGAGATATAGGATGACATATGGCTGAAGTAGAGAGGTGGGAGTGGAAGAGTAGTGTTGAAGTGAGTAATTAAATAAATGAGTCTGCAACCCAGCAGGACTGGTTTGACAGGCTGAGATTTGCCCCTACATGGGCCAGGGATGACATCATGGGAATGCAAAGCAAGACCATCTATGAGGTTATGTGGCTGAGAACCGTTCATGAGTACTTGGCTGCTGACAAGGAGGCAGTACTACCAGGTATACAAAGACAAGACATTCTGGATTAGAAATGTAAGCAATGATGGGGGGTGTGGTTGATATGAGAAGAAAGAATAGGGAGGAAGAATTAAAAAGACAGATATTCCCCTAATCCAATACCCACAGAAGTTCTGCTCTCTGGAAAGACAAGGGCATTTGCTCCTAAATTCAGAGTGACAGTTTCTGTGGATCCCATGCTTACTGAAAGAGCATCCCATGCTCTGTTAGTTCAAGAAGGGGCAGCAAAGCCTCAGCAACTCCAAAGCTCCAGCTGCTGCTGCCAACTGCCTCTATCTGGAGAACTCACTGAAAGGAAAGAAGAATCAGGAGCCCAGGTGACTTAAGAAGCAGCTCCCAGACTATCCCAAAGAAGAGGAGGGACTGAATAGGGAGGTGCTCAACCCCCATCTATACCTCCAACCAATTTTAATTCAAGGTAGAAATCGGGATTCACATTTCCCAGATGAGATAACCACTTTTTGAAGGATGCAGTCTGCTAGGGGAGGTCACTAATACAATAAAAAGCAAGGGCCTGGGAGACCATTCCCTAGCACTGCTACTAACTGGCTCTGGGAACTTAAAGCAATTTCTTCTCTAAGACTTTTAACGACCAGGCAGGAACGTGAGAGAGATAATGAAGGTGAAGGTGCTTTGAAACCGTAACACACCATGGCAGGTGAAAGACCTGTTCTAGACCAGCCATGCATGGACTTTCGGATGGATGGGCCTTTGTTTCAACTGGCTGCAGCCGTCTTCATCTGACCTAATGGAGCCCATGTCCTTTCATCCCCACAAATGCCACAACCATCCTGGGTTTAATCAAGAGACCTAAGTTTAGCAAACATACCTCACTCATGGGACCTCAGTGCCTTCTCGTCTCTGTGTAGCCACTTGCATTGTCTCAGTTATGTTTTTACTTTCTGTATGTGTTCAATTTTATTTTTAATGATTGACCTGGATTTTAGATTTTAACAGCCTAAATATCAAATTTTGTTAGTTCAGCTGTAGAGTTAAAATGCTCTTACTCTTTAGCTCTTAATTAATGAATACCATTCAACAATGAACTATTCTGTTTAATCTTTTTTAAAATGAGATTTAAATTATTCTTTGTTTGCACATGACCCAAGAACAGCTTTTGGGGCAGCAGGGCGGGAGGGTAGAAGAAGTGGTACAAGTCAGTTTCTCTTAATAGAAAAAGATTCCCTGTGACTGAAATAGAAAGTTTCCCCACCTGGTAGTTATTTAGGAAAACTGATTTTTTAACCTAATCACAGGATTTTTACACTTATATTAAATTCCACTTTTGTTAGTTTTGACCCAGCATTTCAGCCTGGACATTTATTTTTAAATTAAGCTTTCATCATGGTTTTTTAAAAAGTCAAAAGAAGGCCTAGCCTTTTCTTTCCCAAGATGCCACTGTTAGAAAAAAAAGTCTGTAATGAATTGCTATTTACTCCAAACTGAATTGGGGTAAATGCATGGATATAAACTATCTTCTCAATGTTATATCTTCAGATATAATACTACTCGGGAAATAACCCAAAGGCCAGATATTGTCTTGACCATCTACATGTTCCAGAGATTATGGGGACGTTAAATAGAGACCAACCCCCAAAGACACACCTTAGCTTGTAGACTATAAACATTTATCAGATGAGCCCACTTTAAGGTATTGCTAAGTTCTTTTGCTGGCAATGATCTTGATTTCCTCCAGGGACAATCTGCCTTAAAACAAGGTCCTGGAAAGAACTTACTCCAGACCCTCAGGGAGAAGAGCTGCCAAGTAGTTTCAGGGAAGAAATCTGTTGCTCTGGAAACAGGTTTTGACAATGGCTCTGTGTGCCAAAGGGCTGAGCAGGCAGAGGGCACTGGGTTCCTGCCCCTTGAATGATACTTGAGGCTTTGCTCTCCAAACAGATGACTTCATTCCAACAACAATGCTTTTTTTCCTCTAGAAAAGTTGCCAGTTCACGCACATTATAAAATAAATTCTCTCGTTGACACTGGAGTGGCAGGAACTACAAACATTGCTTTTTAAAAAGTGCATGAGTTGGAAAAGGTAAGCTGGAAAAGGAATGGAATTTCTCCCTGAAAAAGAATTTGTGGTAACCATGGAAACCAATCACCCAATCAGCAATCACTTTGTCAGCCCCAGTACTGATTAAGGAGGTGTGTGGAACTATGCCTGACAACTTTATCTTAGAAGAGTTTACCTCAGTCTGAATAAGGTGTTTGGTAGCATGAGTCCCAGTGACGTCTGTCTTCTCTTCCATCAGCAAGCCATGTCTCCTAAAGGAGGGAAAGCCCCAACAGATAACTGGTCTCTAGCCAAAGGTTCACTGGGGTTTACTATTCCATGTCCTGCACCTCTCTTCAATGCAAACACTGAGGAGTGAGCGAGTCCACTTGTGTGCAGTTGAGTTCTGCCTGAGGCCACATGGGCCATGGCCGTAAACACACTTGAAAGAGGTGGAGAAGGTGCACATGGTAACACTATTTCATTATTCCTACCAACTTAAACCTTTCATTCCTTTTCTATCTCAGAGGAACTCGACTTTTTCTATAAAAGTCCAGATAGCATACATTTTTGCTGGCTATGCAGGCCAAATAATGGCTCTCCTCCACCTCCACAGACTCTTCCTCTTCCCCCGCCCCCACTTCCTCCTTTCCTTATATCCTTTAAAATGTAAAAACCACTCTTAGCTGGCAGGTTTGACCCATGAACTGTAATTTGTTGACCTCTGCTCTGCAAGTTCTGACATCTCAGCTTAACAGAGCACAGGCCACTGTTTAATCCAAGTTTCAGTCAACCAATCAGTTGCCCTGCTAGTTAAGCCAACACATTAAGTCCAGAATCTCGGATAAACATCAATAAATTCAGTCTGACTTCATGTTATATTGTACTCTCCTTGGTCTAATATACTTAGAATTTATTCCCACACATATTCCATACTCAACAGGTTTCGGGTGATACTTTCTCTTCACAGGTCAGATTTACATGTGTACTCCTGTGCATGATGGGATCTGTCGTAACTCTAGAGGCAATGAAAAGTGGTACTGATAGGGTTGTCACTCACAAAACAACAGGTGAGATTAAACAGCATTTTCAGGCAAGGGAGAAATCATCTCAAACTTGGAAGGAGGGATTCATTCTGCTAGCAAGGAAGGTTCTGGAACACTTGGGAGGGGTTCAGATTTTTTTTTTCTGAGTCCACCTAGAATATCCTTATTCCAAATCTTGAGGTCCCACTCCTTCCCAATCAAATCTCTCGCTCTCAAGTAAGAAATGTGGCCAGTCTGTAGTTTCCATTTACATTGTAATTCTGCAATCCATACAATTAAATTTTGAATTTGGCTTTTAATAATACTATTCCACCACTATGAAAAATATAATGATCTTTTATAAGGCAGCCATAGGAATTCTCTGATTCTCCAGCATAGGCTGAGAGTTTTAAACCTTGAGTTTGTCATTTTCTTTCTGTTATTCCTCCATTGCAGACTGAAAAAACCATCGCATCCCACAGTCCTTGCAGTCATTATTACTACATAATACTCAAGTGCAGCAAGTCACTTTGTCCCCAAGAACTTACTTTAACAGGAACTTTATTCCAAGTGACCATAATTAATAAGTTAATGATTATGCCACTGCATGCTATAGACTAATAAAAGTACCCTATTTTTCCTTTGGAAAGGAGTTCAGTGGTACATTCAAGATTGAGGTCATTACCAATTCAAGAATTTGACTATTTATATAGTTTGTTTAATAGGATTATTCCTATTAGAATCAGTCTATCCATGGAAGTATGGAAGGAAGGAAGGAAAGAAGGAAGGAAGGAAGGAAGGAAGGAAGGAAGGAAGGAAGGAAGGAGAAATTACACCAGACATTTAAACAGAGCGGTTTTAATTAGAGAATTGGTTTCACAGGTACTGGAGAAATGAAAGAACAAGTGAGAACTAAGATAAGCTAGAGATGACAACAGAGGAAGACTATACAAACCTTAGGACCAGGTGGAGAAAAGAAAGAAGTTGGGATTTTCAAAACCGAGAAGCTCAGAAAAGGGATACCCACTAAGAAGCTGGGGCTTAGTCCTCTGAGGAGGTGGTGCTTCCTGGCTGCTGATAGAATCTCTAAATCTCAGGGTGTCCCATGGCCCTGAGGAAAGAGAAACACCTGGCCACCAATGATATTTCTGAGCAAGTTAGATATGGCTGGTTTTGACAAAGCTGTAAGAAACCAAAGACAAGACCAAATAGAAATCAGAAAGGAAGTCTTTATTCCCCAGCTTCCACCTCCTATCTCCCTCAAGAGATGGAAATTAACAGAACCCGACAGGAAGTCGACAGGCACCATTGTCTGGGACTGTGTTTGACAGAGTCCTAAACATCACAGAGCAGAGCAGAACATTGAGGGTTTGGGGCTCAGGCAGTAGGTAACTGATCACCACCGGCAGTGGTATGTTTCTAGGTTCCTTCTCTTTAAAATAAACCTGGTGCCTTCTATGATGCCTTTCAACTTGTTTTGCCTTCCCCACTCAACGTTTTACAATGCCACTCTTGCCTATCACACCTGGATCGAAATCTCAGACGGGAGAACCACACCTACAAAGTGAAAATTCTGCTTCTCCACCACATCTGTGAATGACCACAACTTACCTTGAAT
The DNA here is from genome assembly GCA_039655065.1 of Glossophaga mutica. Lineage (NCBI taxonomy): Eukaryota > Metazoa > Chordata > Mammalia > Chiroptera > Phyllostomidae > Glossophaga > Glossophaga mutica. The sequence continues at coordinate 147,619,782 of CM077308.1, forward strand.
TTTCTTACCTCACTTCTCTACTTGGTATTGGCAGAGAGAGCTGAATTCTCAGGTATATCTGTTACCCCAACCATCAAACCATGTTTCTAAAATATATTTATAATAAATAAACAAAAAATAAAATATCTGCTAAATAGAGTTTGCAGACAAATACCACAACAAAAAGTTAAACCAAGTCCAGAGTGCAGCCAAGTTCAGAGAACTCTCTAAAGAATGAGTCTTAGAGTAACTAAGAATCACTGGCTTGCATCTATCACACATAGTAATCATAGCAGCAGCAGTAAAAACATATTGAGCTAAGGCTCTATGTACTAGGCACCAAGTTATTTACATGTATTAATCCATCACATTCTTCTACCCTTTGCAGTAGAAATTAATATTATCCATACATTACAGATGAGGTAATTGAGAAACTATCTTACACTAGCTTCATCTCTATATTAAAATATATGATCTATGAACATAATATGCACATCTATAGCATATATATATTTAGATAGATAATGTATGTATGTGTATTTAACTTCCCAAGTCACCAAGATAAAGAACTTAAGGAGCCTGACAAACAATGTTGCACTGTGCAATGGGTGTTAGACACAGAAAGAGCCTGTGGCCGTTTCTTTGGTCCATTTCCAGTGAAAATAGTGAGCGATGAATTTGCTCCAGATTCTGATTCCAGAACTTACAGAGTCTGGAGATAGGGGTGATCTGTCTTTGAGGCCTCTGTATTTATCATTTCTCAGAACCCAGCTCGCAGACCAGGCCACCTGCCAGTATATGGTTAGCACATTGATGTCAACTGACTTGTCAGCCAGGTACCATGGTTTTTTCTAAGTCATAGCTTCCAAGCTATGGGAACATAAAATCACAAGGTTAGCCAAGAGAGCAATGAGACCTTTCTTTGTATACCACACTAATGGCTCTGGATAAAGGTATGCGACGTACTTTTGTGCACGGTAACTGGTAATCCAGAGCAGCATGATTCCTTACGATCGGATGTGTCTCTCTTCCAGCTCTTTTAAATTCACTTTTTGTAGACAAGAACAGAATGAGTGAGAAAAATAAAGGATATTTTGATATTTGTTAAAGAAATTGAAGCCAAGTTTCCTCCCAAATCATTTTGGAATCCTGCCCAATGGGCAAAGGGCACATCAGATTAATTCAACTCTAAGAGTCTAGTGCTTTTATTAGAAATTCTTAATTTCTAAAAATTGAGCTCAGAGGATTTTTTTGGTTAACTGGTCAGCAGATAAAATTATATATGTGCCTACAAAAAGTGATGGAAAAGATGATTACATTTGCCTTAAAATTCAATTTTATACCTTCTACCAGGATACAATATAGACTTGCTTTCTCACTACTAACTACTCACTTCTCACTACAAACTACTCACTACAAACTACACTACACACTTGCCTTTTCACTACAAATTTGCCTTCTCACTACAAACTACTTTTTTTTAAAAGGACAAAATCTATGAAACACCTCTTTTCCAAAAGGGATTCCACACTCTGCACAGGACTTGATCCCTGAAAGAGGGGAGGGACAAATGATATTGGCCCTAAAAATGCCCCAGTTTTCTACCTGGAGACTAGAATGTATATAAGAAGAACCCAAGCAGAACACACGATCTCACTCAATTAAAGAAATCATATTGGAGTCTGGAGAGTCTAGACAGCTTGAATTTGCAAAGCAAAGTATCAGAGAAGAGAGAGTTACAAAGAGAAAAACTCCAGAAATCTGCTTAGGTGGCCCTCGAGTCTTTGGCAGAATATCCAGTTCTGCATTTGTGCGGTAAGACACCACGAAGCCAGGCAAAGAACAGCTATGAGTGAAAGAACAACTAACAAGGAGCTCTAAGCTGAAATATTCCCAGAATTCACACAGTGCTGGGAGACATCCAAGTTCTAACCAGTTCTGGTGGAGAAATCTCATTGAACAAGCTGGGCATTTAGAAGAGACTCTGAAGTATGGGAGCTAAACTGTACTGGAGGGAAGCTGCTACAGAGCTGCACTAAAAAACAAACCTTTGACAGCTGTACTTGAACAACAGTAAAATTCAAAAAAAAAGGGAAAGAAAGAGAAAAACAAAACCCTCGAAAGGATCAAGGTGATCTACACGTAACTTAGCTGCCTGCCAAAATAAAGTCCAACAACATTTAAAAGAAGATACCAAAATCTATTCAACAATGTGACATTCACAATGTCCAGTATCCTCTCAAAAATAACCAGCCCTGCTAAGAAGAAAGAAAATGTGAACTGTGGCCCCCCAAAATTTTGCTCAGTATAAACATATACAGAAATTCCATAGGTGACAGAATTCACAGAGATGTGTAAAATGACATTTTATATGTTCAAAAATTTAAAAGGAAATAGAAATGAAAGTATAAATCAAAGATATGAAAGAGAACCAAATGGAACTTCTAGAACTGGAAAATACAATATCCAAAATAAAAATTTTACCAAATAAGAGTAACAGCAGATTATACACTAGAAAAGAAAGTATTAGTAATCATGAAGACATAGAAATAGAAATTATATATGCAAATTAAAACCACACTGTGATACCATCTCACACCAGTCAGGATGGCCAACATAAACAAATCAACAAGTGTTGGAGAGGATGCGGAGAAAAGAGAACCCTAGTGCACTGTTGGTGGGAATGCAGACTGGTACAGCCACTGTGGAAAAACAGTATGGAATTTCCTCAGAAAACTAAAAATGGAACTGCCTTTGACCCAGCAATTCTGCTGCTGGGATTATACCCTAAGAGCCCTGAAACACCAATTCAAAAGAACCTGTGTACCCCAATGTTCATAGCAGCACAATTTACAACAGCCAAGTGCTAGAAACAACGTAAGTGCCCATCAGCAAATGAGTGGATCAAAAAACCATGGTACATTTATACAATGGAGTTCTACACAGCAGAGAGAAAGAAGAAGCTTGTACCCTTTGCGACAGCATAGATGGAACTGGAGAGCATTATGCTAAGTGAAATAAGCCAGGTGGTGAAGGACAGATACCATATGATCTCACCTTTAACTGGAACATAATCAACAAAAGAAAAAAGCAAACAAAACATAACCAGAGTCATTGAAATTAAGAACAATCTAACAATAGCCAGAGGGGAGCAGAGAGGGGACAGTGGGGAGAAGGGTTTTCAGGAACTACTATAAAGGACACATGGACAAAACCAAGGGGGGGGATGGAAGCAAGGGAGGGAGGTGGGTTTAGAGGGTGTGAGGGGGAGGGGTGGGGAGAAAATATGGACAGCTGTAATTGAACAACAATAAAATAATTTAAATTAAAAAAGAAATTATATAAAATAATGGCCAAGAAATGTTCAAAACTGGACATATATATGTGCCCAGAGGTCCAAGAGTGTCAACACAGCTCACACTGTAAAAACACAAAGAAAAACACATTAAGGTACATCAAATTAAAATAGCTGAAAACTATAAATAGAGAAAAAGCACTGAAAGTAGCCAGAGAGAAGAAAACACAAAGAAAAACACATTAAGGTACATCAAATTAAAATAGCTGAAAACTAGAAATAGAGAAAAAGCACTGAAAGTAGCCAGAGAGAAGAAAAACGTACAACTGACACAGAACAACAAAGATAAGAAAATCTTTGACTTTATATCAGAAACAAAGTAAGCCAAAAAAACAAAAATGGCATTCTTAAACATATTAAAAGGAAGAAAAAAAGTAGACCTAGAATTTCTCCATCCACAAAAAATATTGTTAAAAACAAAAGCAAAATAAAAACATTTTCATACAAACACAGACTGAGAGAATTTATGATTAGCAGACCTATACTACAATAAATGTAAAAGGAAGTTCTTCTACAATAAATGTAAAAGGAAGTTCTTCTACAATAAATGTAAAAGGAAGTTCTTCTACAATAAATGTAAAAGGGAGTTCTCCAGGCTGAAGGAAAATGATAACAGATGGAAACTCAGATATACAAAAGGAATAAAAAACTCTGAAAATGGTTAAGTGTGCAAGCAAATATAAAAGAGAGTTGTTTCATTTTTAAGTTTCTTTAAAAGATAACATTTAATTTAAAGCAAAAATGATAACTGTATTTTGATAATACATGTATAAGTAAAAGGTATGACAACTATAACAGAAAGGACGAGGGGGAGAAATGGAAGTATAACACTTGGATGTTTTTATGTTATATATAAAGAGGTAGTATATTATTGAAAAGCAGACTATGATGGCTTAAAGGTGCATATTGTAACCACTAGAATGACCACCAAGAAAATAAAAGTGTAAATATTAGTCAATATTAGAAATAAAACAAATGCTAAATTAATCCAAAAGACTCAGGAAAAGAGGAAATGGAGGAAAGAAAGTATGAGACAAATAGCAAAATGATAAACTTCAATCCAAGCATATTAATAACACATTAAATGTAAATGGTCTAAGCATTATAATTACAAAACAAATCATCGGATAAAATTTTTGAAAAGTCCCAATTATACCCTGTCTATGAGAAAAAATATTTCAAACACATTGAAACAGCAACATTAATTATAAACAGATAAAAGAATACATGCCAAGCAAACAATAATCATAAAAAAGCTGGAGAAAATATATTAATTTCAGACAGAGTAGATACCAAGACAAGAAAAATAAACAGATAGAAACAAATGCATTTTCTCATAACAATGTGTCAATCTTCATGAAGGCACAGCAGCCCTAAAAGTGTATGAGTCTAATCGAAGAGCTTCAAAATATGTGGAGAAAAATTAACAAACCTACAATGGAAACAAAGATTTCAACACTCCTTTCTTAGTAACTGATAGAACAAGCAGGTTTTTTTAATCCAGTAAGGATATAGAGGACCTGAAAATTCAATTAAACAACATCATTTAATTGATATTTTTTTAAACACTACATGTAAAATGGTCAAACATATATTCTTTTCAGGTTTAAATGGAACATTCACCAAGGCAGACAGACCTCTGGTGAGTCATAAAAGAAGTCTCAATACATTTTAAAGAATTAATCATATCAAGTATATTCTCTGAGCACAATGAAAAAAATTAGAATTGAATAGCTAAAATGTAACTGGCTGTTCCCCACAATTTTTGAAATTATGTAAAATAATTCTAGCTCTGGCTGGTGTGGCTCAATGGATTGAGCACCGGACTGTGAACCAAAGGATCACTAGTTTGATTCCCAGTCAGGGCACACACCTGGGTTTCAGGCCAGGTCCCCAGTAGGGGGCACTCAAGAGGCAACCACACATTGATGTTTCTCCCCCTCTCTTTCTCCCTTTCCCTCTCTAAAAATAAATAAATAAAATCTTCTAAAAAAATAAAATAATTCTAAATAAGCTATGGGTCAAAAAAGAAATACAAGGGAAATTTATAAATATTTTTAACTGAATGACAACAAATACACAGCACATCAAAATGTGTAGGATGCAGCTACATCAGCGCTTAAAGGAAAATGCATAGCTTTAAGTGCTCACATGAGAAAGAACACAATTTTAAATTCAACACTCTAAACTTCCAACTGAAGAAGCTAAAACTACCTAAATTAAGCCCTAAATGCATAAGGAAGGAAATAATAAGAGCAGAAATCAACAAATTAGAAAACAGAAAGCAATACAGAAGTTCTGTGTGGGGGGCGTGTGTGTGTGTCTCCCCAGGGATTAGCTGTCACGTGGTTAAGAAGAGGCTGAGGCCCCTGTGCTGAGGAACAAAAACCTCTGACCAAAAGTCACGTGACTGCGTGCAGAAGCAGATCCTCCAGCACCAGACAAGCATTCAGCTGGCTGCAGCCTTAACCAGTATTTTTACAGCAATCTCCTAACAGAGCCTGAGTCAAAATCACCACTAAGCTACTCCCCAAAATAATATCATTTACAGTAGTAAAAAAAAAGCACAAAATACTTACATGTAAATTTTTTAATTATGTAAGATTTCTATGCTAAAAACTACTTAACCATTTGAGAGAAATTTTAAAGCCCTAAATAAATAGAAAGACATGCCATGTTTATGAATCAAGAGACCCAACAGTGTAAGTTAGATTTTCTTGAATTGATCTATAGAGTCAACGCAACTCCAATCAAAATCCCAAGAAGCTTTTAAAAAAGAAATTGTCAGGCTAGTTTTTAAAACTTACAGTGATACAATGCAAAACACCTAGAATAGTCAAAATGATGTTGAACAGAAATAACAAATTTGAAGAATTTAAAGTGAATTTTAAGTGAATAACAAATTTGGAGAATAACGAATCTGGAGAATTGATGCATTAGCGTCATCTCTGAGTTACCATGTAATCAGTCCATCTCTCTGAGGCCACCATGCTGTGAGGAATCCCAAATTATCCCAGGTGGAAAGACCACTTGGAGAAGCCCTGAGACTACATGGAGGGAGGGAGGGAGGGAGGGAGGGAGGGAGGGAGGGAGGGAGAGGGAGAGAGAGAGAGAGAGAGAGAGAGAGATGCTCAGCTGGACTCTAGCTCCTCAAGGTGCCTGTCACTCCAGCTCCAGCCACTGCCTGACTACGACCCCTTGTGAGACCCCATGCTGGAACCACCCATCAGAGCCCTCTCCAGATGTCTGATCCGCAGAAATTGTGGGGCGATTTGATATGTAGTATGAGTAACGGGTATAACACCCCCAGCAATGTCACACTTGAGACAGTGCTCAAAATCAGTGGAAGGAGTGGGTGTAATACCATCATTCTTTTTACTAAGCCTAGAATTATTCCCTTTTACCAGGCCCACTGCTGCTGTGTAGAAATCAGCACACCTTCTTTCACTTGAGACTGACTAAAACCCATGCTAAGGGACTCCCAGTTACCCCAGAATTGAATTAATCACCAGTGAGACGGCCTGGCTCTTTCACAGGAGTGGTGATAGATAAACTGCTAAACCCACAAGCACAATACATCCTTCTTTTCTGCACCCTGGACCCATTCCGAGGCTACTGTAAAAAGAATTTTACCCAAAGTATATGGGCAAACAGAACTTGCCAGAGCCAAAGGGCACTTCAGAAACACAGGCCTGTTTTTCCTTTCTCAGTGAAGTTCATGATGTACATTGTTATGTAAGACATGGCACTAGACCAGGAGCTGGCCCAAGCAGACCTTGAGAAAATTCCACCACAAAATCCATCAATCTCGCTGCATCAGCATTTTGACAGACAAGCTGAAGTTCAGGGAGGCCTGCCCACGGGTAGGCATAAGTCCCACCACGGCAGATAATGGGCAAACTGCCTTCACCCTGATCAAAATCTGTCTGTGCATGTCTGCTTGGCAGCCAGCATGAAATAAGTCAAAGCAAACCAAAAATGTAGCCACAAAGAAGCACACACGCGTGCGCACACAAACTCCCTTCTTTCTCACTCACTAGCCAGGGGAAGAGTACAAATAGACGTTAAGTATGTGTGTGTGTTTATTTTAAAGGAAGTGTTTATTTTCCAGTTTCCATAGGAAATAAGTGAGCTAATATTATCTTCCAAAAGTAAATACCTTCACACAAAACTCCCTAAAACTGATACCAGGCCAAGATTCCTGCTGCAGTCTCCTTCTGCCCTGAGATCTCCAAATTCTCACACTGTGGTCTAAAAGCACAGATTATTAACAGAGAGGCATGGCTTTGCTTCTTCCCCCAGCTCTCCTGAAAGTTGAATCACAGAAGCTTTTGCGTCCCTCTTGCCAGATCCTACTGCTTGAAACAGCAGATGAAATCTAATGGGAAACCAGAAATGTGAGGACTCCTAGAGGTTTGACCTTGTCAGTTCTCTTGGCCATGGACAATTTACGCCGCCTATTAATCCCCTACAATCTTTTCTGGAATTGTGTAAGCCAGGAGGGCTGGAGTCTGGTTTTGGAGTTGTATTCTTATGGAGCCCTGTGGGTTTTGTGTTGCTGCGCTTTCGATAGTATTTGCCCAAATGTTGTCTTTGGGTTTTGTTTGCCTCAGTAAAGAACTGTTATTAAAATCTCATTCACCAACCACTCGCCTTCATCAACACCACCAATAAACTTTTAACATCATCTGCCTAATTTTAAAAGAGCCAGATATTTCAAATGTCCATGTAATGATCACTATGTATTTTTTTTTATCACCAAAGGCACATTTTTCTAGGAAATTGTAGTAAGCTCCTGACATTTTGAGGGGACAAGTCCAGAGACCTTCCCCAACCCCAAAATCTCAGACACAGGAATGTTTATTCAGGCCTCTGGCTCTGTGTCAAGAGTCCTGAATTTCCTTTGTATGTCATCACTCTAACCACATTTTGACCCGGATAAATGCATATAAATGGAGAAAACATAACCAACTACAGACTGATACTCAGAAAAAGATTAAATTCTTAACGATAAGTATGAAGGGAGACCTGAAAGGAGTCCAAGCTTTCTGCTCTTAATAAGAATTAAACTCATGTATGCTAAAGATTAGTTGAAAGCATGAGACTGACTACAGAATAATTATTAAGACTCTTTTATTGTTACAAATTACATATTCTGTTGTTGCGCAGTGTATTCACTGGATGAGTTCTAGCCTTGCTATAGATCTTAAAGTCTTTGCATGTGCCTGTCATTACAACAGAAATGTCAAAATGCTGTACATGTCACCCAACAGATACACTTGCAAACACTTAAAGAAACCAAAATAAGGAAGTCTTCAGGAAAGTACTCAAAAGAGCCCAATGGTAACATGGAAAAATTTTACTCAACCAAAATGCCCAACAAAGGCAAAACAATTAAGGAAATATTTGTCTATTCACTCAACAAACTATAAAGCAAACATTGAACTTATTAGTGAGTAATCACTGCATTGTAGATGCCACGGCCCCAAAGAGCCCTGGGTACTTTAGGAAACGTTCCTCCATCTACCCATTTTACACCCCTATTTCGAGAAATAATCCTCTTGGACAGCTGAGCACTCGCTACTTGCAAGCACTGACTCCATTTGTTCAGCAAGTTCCAACATATTGGTACTGGAATGCTAACCTCATGATTGAGTTTTGTCAAGAAATAATATTACCTATTAATTATGAATTATTGGTATAACAGCCACCATCTTCAAAGATTTACTGACAACACTTGGCTTGGAATCCCAACTCTGTCACTGGTTGTGTGACTTTGGGAAAGACAAATGATCTAGTCTTTTGTTTCCTTGTTTATAAATAGAATGATAATGCCACTCTTTGAGAGTGGTGAGGATAAAATAAGACAGCACGTGGGAAGTGCTGGGCTCATAGATAAGGCTCTATTGACAGGTATTATTGCTTTTCTTATTACTTCAACATAAAGCCATTGTATCTGCCTGCCATTTGACTATTCACAAACATATAAATCAAATGTAATTTATACATAAGAGAAACATGCTATGTGACTTCCTTTGATATTCATAATTCATGGTAGAAATTACGTGGTCTTTTTTTCCAAAGTAGAATCTCCACTAAGATCTTCTATGTGCTCTGTGCCTCCTCACACCTGAGCCCTGAGATTGTGGATGGATGTGTCATGGCATTCCAGAAAGAGAAAGGAATACTCATCGAAAACCAAGTACATGGTAGGCACCGATCAAGGCATGCATATGATTTACTATGTTGCTATCTTCATTTTAAAGTTGAGGAAATAGAAGCTCAAATGATTGTGTAACTTGTCCGAGATCCCAACAGTGTAACTGACAGGATTCATATTTGAGTCTATTTAACGCCCAAAACCACACACTTTCTGTTACGTTCAGCTGCCCAGTTTAGTTGGTTACCAAAGTGTCACAAACTATTGTTACGACAAAATGAGACTACTGTTTACTACCCACCATGGTTAGGTTTTAAATCAAGCCTAAGGATATAAAACTTATGACCTCTATGTCTTAAATAAAAACCCTCTTGAATTAAAACAAAACAATGGAAAATGCCATAGTAATAATATTTGAAAAATCTTCAGAATGTGAGCTATCAACCAACCAGCTTTGCTTAGTGAAATGTCCCTGAGCAGAGACGAATGGACATCTGCGGGTGTCAGAGCGGTCGGTTTAGTCAGAGTGGAATTCATGAGTCTAAAGCTGTGTGTTCTCTTTTCCTGGTGACCAAGTCATAGTTTAAACCTGTCATACTGACCCTTTTGTGCATTTTGTAAACCTTCATCCCAACAGGATTACAGATTCTGACGAGGCTTAATCTTAAATAGAAAAACAAATTAGTTTCATTCTTTCCATTTAGGAGTCATATAGACAAAAGAAAAGGCGCCTGGAAGTACATTTTCTTTGTTCTGCTACCCTCTAACAATGCACACTTCTCTAAAAAGTCACTATGCACAGCTGGGGGATGGCTTGCCTGTGCCACTATCACCAGCCCCTGACACTTGCCAAGGGCTAGCTCTTAACCCAGCACTTGGTGCGTAGCAGATGTTCAATAAACATTTGTTCAATGAATAAATGAATGAACCTGTGTCTGCCCAAATCAGCAAAGGAACTTGAAATCATCCCTTCCTGATTTCCTCCTCTTGGCTTTGCTTTCTACCTGTGACTCCTGCCTACCAGTCAAGGACTCACAACTAACAGGTCAAATGCAGTCCCAACTTTTCTTCTTTAAAGTTGTGACGCCTACCTACCCCACAGATTCTGAGAGGACCAAAATAGATGAGACTGTCAGGAGCTCAGGAGTCGCAGTGTATGCCCCACACCCTCCAAAAAGGAGCAGAGGGACTGTGTCTGATTTCCTTGCTTGGGCTCACGTTGAAATCATTTGAGAAGCTTTAAAAAACAGAAAGCTTAAGTTGTGCTCCAGTTAAATCAGAACCTCTGAAGAGGGGGCCGGAGCACTAATATTACATAAATGTTCCCATTGTCATTTGAAGGTGCGGTCAAGTTTGAAGATCATGAGACTGGAAGAGGCCAAGAAGGGGAAACATCAGCCCCACGCTAGCAGGAAGAAGCATCTTGCTCTCTGAAGAGGGGGTAAGAGGAAGGGGTGCACAAGATGGGGCAGCAGCAAAACACCCTTTTTCGGCCCTGTGGCCCTCACTGCTGCTCTTGGCCAACCTCCACCTCCACCTCCCCCAAGTGGTCCTGGAGCAGGCTGCCATCTCATCTCGGACTGGGCAATGGGAACCCACCCAGGTAGCCTCCTCTTTTAAAACAGAACCAGCCTCTAGGTCCTAATCTCAACCCACCATCCCAGCCCCTCCTTAAAACGGGAAGTTCCAAGTGACAAGCCCCAAATGAGTATTGATGGATTGTGCATAACCCCAGGGCACTGTGGAAAGTCAGTCCTGAAGACGAGCTGGAGGAGGGAACATAACCAGAGATTCCAAATGTCAGAGCTCCTTCTGAGGGAGTCACTGAGTCATCACATTGGGAAAAATGCCTTTGAAATCTAGCACGGTTTACAAAATACACACACACACACACACACACACACACACACACACGATTTGGCCCTAAGTTCATAATGTTATGGGCTAAAGTTTTATGTCCCCCATAATTTATACGGTGAAGCCTTAAGCCCCCAGTGTGACTATATTTGGAGCTAGATCCTCTAAGGAAATAATGAAGATTAAATGAGGTCAGAAGGGCAGGGCTCTGGTCTGAGGATTCGTGTCCTCAGAAGAAGAGACACCAAGTTGTGGGCTCCATCCCCAGTCCAGACATGTTTCTAGATCGATGTCTCTGTCACACCAATGGTTGCTCTTTCTCTCGCTTTCTCAAATCAATAAACGTATCCTCAGGGGAGTATTTAAAAAGAGAAGAAGAAAAAGAAGAAGAGACCCCAGGAAGCTTGGTCACTTTCTTTCTCTCTGCCGTGTGAGGACACAGCAAGCAGACTGCTCTCTGCAAGCCAGGAAAAGGGTCCTCATCAGGAACTGACCCTGCCAGACCTTAATCTGCAACTTCTAGTCTCCAGAACTGTGAGAAGATAAATGTCTTTGGTTTAAGCCACCCAGTCAATGGTATTTTGTTACTAATACACCAACCTTAGACAAGTCACAACGTCTTCAAGCCTCAGTTTCCTCATCAATTAAAGAGAGATAAATTCAACCTGTTCATAAGCATCAAATGAGGTAATGCATGTTTTAAGGGCTCTGTAAACACTACAGTATTAAATAGGCATTCATCATTCATTAATCTCCATCTCTGTGCTCTCATATATTAAGGCTTGTGCTAGCTGAACGTTTACCACATTGTATGAGATTGATTTTTTTTTTTCTGTTTCCCCTCTAAGACTGTGAAATCCTTATGGCCAAGAGCCAGGCCTCATTCATTTTTGTCTCCGCAGAGCCAAGGCACACAGTCACTATTCAAGAACTGATTATGGAACAATCCCCAGGTGGCATTAGATACTCTTTCTTGGTGTCCCATAATACCTCTGTACATGCTTTTGTCACTTGCATCAGGTATTAAAGTTATTAATGCTTGTGTTTTTCTTACTCACTTGAGTGTAAGCCCCTGGATGGTAGAAACCACATATTACCATTACTGTAACCCTAGTGACCAGTACAATGCCTGGTACCTAGTAAGAACTTGGTAAAAGTTGATGGAAAGAAAGGAAATGATGCATTCTGGAAATTTGCATCCTTGAATTTCAGTGTTCACAGCTGCCTTGTACTTAATGCACTATCTCCAGTGGAACAAACTGAATGTCCTTTACCCAAATGTCTTTTTTCAAAGGGCTCCTAAAAGGCCCTAGCTCAGGCAGCTTTTTTATCCTATTATCACCAGCAGAGGATCTGAATGCAGTTTTATCGTACAAATCAATAGCATCCCCCAGAGAACCAAGACTAGTCATTTACACCTACAGCAGTTGCCATGCAACCGTTCTCCAAAGACCAGGTTGAAAGATCCAGGGTTGAGGTAGTGATTTTTGCCGCCTGAAAGGGACTGTAATTTGTATGGAAAGACACACCATTATACAGAGTCACTCAGTCTTCTTACAAAAGGAAATTTCACCACATCAGAAAGTATACTTCCTAGGCTTCCTACACTATGCATATATGGCCTTTTTATGGACAGATGTGCATATTTAGCTACTGGAACTCAAACACACATGATATATAAATTTATGTAACTTATAAATATTTGTATATTTATAAATATGTATATATGTATATTAGAGAGTAAATAGCATTTATTTTATGCCAAAAAGTTCTAGAGCAATCAAATCACTCCATTTTTTACAGAAGTAAACTCTTTAAATGAATTTCTGTTTTCTCATAGCCAAAAAAATTAGGAAATACAACATATTTAAAGAAGAAAATAAAAGAAATCATATCAAACAGCCCAGATAAAACCTTTGTTAGTATCTGCTATGTGGCTTCCAGATACTTATACATACACATACACATATATACACTATTCTTAATGTTCTTATGTATAAAAATCTGGAAAATATACATATAACTAAGTATATGTGAAAATATATATTTAGTTCATATATATTTGCTAGAATGGAAACATATGCATAATTTGTATGCCTCCTTTCTTTAAAACTTCACACCATATCACAGATGTATTTACAAGTCAACATATAATACCATTTTTAAGGCTGCACAATGTCATAGTTTAAACATATCACAATGTATGTATTTTCCTATTGTGTCTATTTTTCGCTATTATAAATAATGTCGTGAAAAGCATCCTTATGCACACACCTTTGAAAATTCATCTGATTGTTTCATTAAGGTTAATTCACGAACTGGATCAGAGATTATACACTTACTGTAAGGTTTCTAAAACACTTACAAACAAATAACTTAATAGTAGCTATTATTCCAAAAACCAGGATTTTAAATCAATACAAGTGTATCAAACCTTTGCATAATTTTAAATATTTTTAAAGTAATAATCCACGGTTTCAAGGACAAATTATGATAAAATTACTTTAAGTTTCTTCTTTCGTTTTACAGCACCAATCCACTCTGCCCTGCCGCCCTCTGCCAAACCAACCAGCCTGCCTTTCTCTGCTAAGTGGGTACTTCCTGCTTTCACTCCTGTAGCTCTCCCTGTTGACCTTTCTTACCTGTCATTATCAGCTGCATTTTAAAACTAGCTGTTGATGGCTCCTCCCGGGCTCACAGCTGAGCTTGAGGAATAGCTTCAGAAACCCCCTGTGAGATCTAAAGTAGGTTCATGATTTATGTGCACATAAAAGGCGGATGTCCTAAAAACATTTAATTTGGAGTATATCGACAGTTGCCTTCCAAAGGACATGTTGACTTCTGTTCCAACTTCTTTCTTCTTTGTGGAAAACAGTTATAAGACTAGTTTCCCCAGCTTCAAACTTGCCTTGTTTTTCAAAGTCAACACACATCTTTCTGCCAGAGTAATCTTAAGTATGCAGCTCTGATCATTTCAGATCCTGTTCAAAAACATAAAGGCTTCCCACACCAATAAAATCCAAGCTCCTAAGAATGACATTCAAAATCCCTGCCATCTTACCCCATACCAATTATTAATCAAGTGTCTGCTAAATCCAAGTGATAGATTCCCTTATGATAGCAAGGTCTGAATAAATAGCCTTTGCCTGTTCTCATTCGGGTAGCCTTCGTTTATTTCCACAAGCCCAACTCCAGCCCTGGTGCTGAGTGGTGACTCAAAGAAGCTTTCTAATTAGCACGCTTCATGATCTTGATTCAACATGCAGTGGGTGGACTATTGTGACCAAAGATTAGTTTCGCTTTGTTTTTTGTTTTTTTCATTTAAGATGTCAAAGCTCAGAGGCCAGTGTGACCACCCAAAGGGCCCTAGATCAGAAAAGCCTCGACCCCTGGCTGGGAACCCAGAGGTCCCTCCTGGCTCCACCATTCACTTGTTTTATGATTTCTGAGGCTTGTCTGTAGGCCTCAGTTCCTCATCTATGAAATGGGGATAAATCTTATGCTCGTTCACAGGCTAGATATAATAAGACAGAATATAATGTATGCTGTTGTTTGAAATGGTTCTTAATTATGAAATGTAAGATATTATCGTGGACACATCCAGCCCTTCTTTTAACACCCCCTGGAGTCTCAGACATGGGAGAGATCAAATAGGGATAAAGAAGGAAGAAAAAAAAATTGGCCCAAGGCTCATGAGCTGGATGGAGTGAGAAAGCATGAGCTAGCCAGCGGCTGGAGCTGGTTCCTGGTCATGTTATTCTATGCTCTTAAACTCCCCCACACAGCCCGTCCTCCGCCAAAATACATAAACCTCTCTGAATTACACTCCTTCTCTTACAGGAGCAATTGACTACAGTTGGATGTGATTTTCTTTTGTTTGTTTTAATTCATGGATGACTAGGAATGCTGCCCTGCCTCCTTTTTTAAACACCCACCACTCCTTCAACAGAGGTCCTCTTCTGGGGTCTTAGTTTTCTGGTACTTTTTTTTTTTTTTTTTTTGATAAGAATAGTTACGGTTGAAGGCAGCTCCAAGCACAGCCCCAGGCCCTAACTCTTTAAGAACTTGCCCCCGCTCAGCTTGGGGCAGTAAATCACTGGTTCCGGGAGGAGTGGATTGGTCAGGAGGGCGACTAGGGAGCCCTTTCACTAGCTCTAGAAAGGCTGCACAGGTCTCATTCTAGGATGTCGGGCCCCATAAAGAAGAGTTTGAGGAACAGAAGCGGAAGAAACAGACTGATAAACACGCTTTTCACCTCTCAGCCAGCACCTGTTACTTCGCTAACTTTTCAAGTAAGCAAGATAGGGGAGAACCAACTCTACTCAAAGACTGCTCAGGAAAGCATCTCGGCTTAGAGTTACTCATTTGAAATCCCCAGGAACAACTTCTGTCACACCCCACCTCCCGATGAGGAGGTAGCTCTTCACCTACGTGCCCTTGAGAAGGGCAAATGACAAGATAACACCTCAACCCTAAGTAGAACAATGGAACCACTTTTGGTTTTTTCCTGATTCAATATCAGTAGAGGACTGCACTTTTAAGACTAGCATTTTCCAAAGTTGTAACATGTGTACACCCAACTTCAACAGATAGAGAGAATGTGTGAGTTTAAGAAAAGTTGACCACTTCCCTCCCTTGGAGAGTCACAGGGCATAATACCATGCTAAAGGCTCTGAAAGGTCCTATATTAAAGAACTGTGTTCATCTAAAATACAGTATTTCCCAGGTTTGCTTGCTCGCAGAACCCTTTTTTGTTATGTATGTAGAACCACCTATTAGTATTTTGCAAAAAGCATTACCCTCAAAAAAAAAAAAAAAAAAGCCTACATTTGGCCATTTAGATTGAAGAGAAAGGTCTATTTGCCTTCACAGCAAATCTTCTCAATGTATGATTCATCAGAATAATGCTGACATTCATTCACTTGGCCCCAGTCCTTGGATGAGGAACCGGTATGGTGACTCTCAAGTCTTCCCTTTGCCCCCAACTCCCACCTTCCACCACCTCTCACCTCTCTGCTACCACATCTCCCCAGTGAAGGCGAGTTGAGGGTTTCATCGAGTTCATGCGGCCCAGAGCAAAACAATTAAACGGATGCCAGCCAAAGAAATCTGTGAAGCAGATGATAATGTCCAATATACATTCAGAGCATTTTTGTGTGGTTCTTAAATGGAAAGAAAGATCTCTCTTCTTTCGATCCTTCTGTTCATAATTTTTAACAAATGGGCTTCCTGGAATAAGCAAATTTAGAGATGGAAAACAAAGATGTGTCTATGGAACGTAAGTTTTCGTGAAAGAACGCATCCCTGAGAAAAAGTGCCAGGCCATTTGCAAGACCCAAAGGAAGAACCATTTTAACTTTCTCTGTGGAAAATTGTTCACAACGTATGGTTAAGTAAAAAAGCAAATTACAAAACTGCATTTACAGAGTGATTCATTTTTGTGAATGCAGTGGATTCAATGTTTATTGAAAGAATAAACACGCATAAAAAGGAGACGGTAAGAGTTGACGTCTACTTGATGATAGTTAACTCTAAGTGGAGGAATTTTCTTATTTCCTCCCCTTTTTCTGCTTACTTATTTGTTTTAAGTTTTATCAAATAAAAATAATATTTTAGAAATGTTCTAATCTACACTCCTGCTATCTGTGGAGAAATTTATAATAATGAAGACAGTAGTTTTCCTTGTGGGGAGGAAGGATCATGAGACTAGGCAATAAGCATTTGCCATAGAAAAGATGAACTATTTGTACAGGGTGAGGCAAAAGTAGGTTTACAATTGTGAGTATGTAAAACACAGAGTTTGTCCTTGTATTAATGTGTATTAATTATTGTATTATTTTCCATACAAACAACTGTAGATGTATTTTTGCTCCACCCTGTATAAAGTAATGGCAGGAAGACAACTCTAGATACTGGGGACAAGTCCTTCCCAAACCAGACCAACCAGTGAGCACAGAGAGGTTTCAAGGAAGATCCCAATCTCAATACTCAATAGCAAAGCACAATATACATACGTCCGTCCCAGAAACAGAGGTATGTATGGGATGAAGGACTGACAAGATGGATTCCGAACAGAAATTAGAGTTTATTACAAAAAAACAAAGGGGGAAATAAGCTAAAATAGCACATGGCCACCACAGTCCACGGCCACATTCGATTTATGAAATAACGTCAAATCAACCCCCTCGAAAGCCATCTGAGAGGAAACGGCTGCGCATCTGTGTTACGGAGCTGAGACTCTCCTCTCCCCTGTGCAGTGCTCGCACTAAGCTCAGGTGGGCTTACCTGGCTGGCAATATCCTTTGAGTATCGTCACACTGCAGTGCCAGTACTGTAACACCTCCCTGGGGGTGACGAAAGCACCACTTTGGAACCCTCCCAAACTTACCCCTTTGCATCAATTCCTGTGGCTGGTTCTAATTTCTATCCTTTTGTTGCAAAAACACTATAAATGCTTTTCAGAGTTTTATGAGTCATTCTAGTAGATTATCAAACCCAAGGGAGTCTGTGGGGACCATACATTTGCAGCCGGCTGGTCTGAAATGAGAGCAGCCTTGGGAACCCCCGAACTTATGGCTCATGTCTGAATGGAGGGCAGTCCTCCAGAGAATGGTCCTCTCGGATTTTATGGCTTAGAAAATTGATTGTGAATATTTTCACTTTAAATTTTTTATATAAAATATAAATATCACATAATGAATTTTAAAAATTCCTGAGTGGAACCCCTAAGATAATATATTCATTATGACATGAAAAGGGTGAAAATGGTTTGAAAGTGAAATTTATGCAAATAATTCATTACAGGGTATTTAACCTTTATTTTTATTATATAAAAAGTCAATTGGTTTTAATTACCAATGTATTTTCTGTTTTTTCACTCTGGAGTTTTCAAGTTAACACTGGGGTTTCAGTTATAATGTTGACAGAGATGGTGATTCATTAGTTTAATTCATTCGTTTAACTATCCTTACATGAAACTCCATAGTATCAGTGGTAGAAAATGAAAATGAATTATTATTTGAAGGACTAAAAAGGATAAAGACTTATTCATTTCCTCTTTTATAAATTAATTGCACTACTAATTGCACTCCTTGTAAATCCCTTCTTCTTCCCACTTTGAAGGATTTCTTTGTTTTAAATCAATCTATTGAAGTATAATTAAAATACTATAAACTGCATCTATTTAAAGTATAGAAATTATAACTTTTGACAAGTGTATAGACACATGAAAACACCACTATAACCAAACTACAGAACATTTTCATCATCCTCAAAAGATTCTTTTTTCTACCCCAGACTCCACTGATTTACTTTTTGTCACTATAGATTTCTTTGCATTTTTTATATATACTTTTATATATATGGGATCATACAGTATACAGTATACACTGCTGTGTCTGGCTTCTTTCACTCAGCATGACTTAAAATTCATTCTTATTACTATATTTATCAGTAGTTCATTCTATTCAATTGCTAAGTACTTTTCATCACATTGATATATCACGTTCTTTGTCCTATCAGCAAATATTGATGGGCACTTGGGTTGTTTTCAACTTTGAAATATCATGACTAACGATGCCATGAATATTTGTGTACAAATCTTTTTATGCACACAAGTTTTTATTTCTCTTGGGTAAATTCCTAAGGGAGGTATTCTGGTTTGTAAAGTAAGTATATGTTTAACCTTTTAAAAAACTGCCATACTCTTCCAAAATAGTTGAATCATTTTATATTTATATGTGCAAATGTTTTGCTCATTTTAAAGCTGAGCTGTGTGTCTTATTTAGTTGTAAGAAAAATTGTGTATATATTCTGAAATTGAGTTCTTTGTCATATATATGCATTGCAAATATTTTCTTCCTTTCCACTGCTTGCATGTTTATGCTCTTAATGGTGTCTGTGGGTGAACAGAAGTTTTTTTTTTTTATTTTAATGAAATACAACTTATTATATTTTTTCTTTTGTGTTTTGCACTTCATGTATTGTATATAAGGAATTCTTGCCTACCCAAAGTCCCAAAATTTTCTCCCATTTTTTCTTTTACATTTTTTAATGTAGTATTGGCTTGTACAGTTAGGTCTGTGATTGATTTTGCATTAATTTGTATATGTAGTAAATAAAGGATGATGTTTTCTCTTTTCATGTGGAGACCAGTTACTCAAGCACCATTTGTTGAAAATCAATTGAACACACACATGTGGGATTATTTCTGGACTCGAGTCTCTTCTCTTGATCTCTTTTACTTCTGTTGATCTATATGGCTATCTTTTTTCAAAAACCATAACTTTATGGTAAGTCTTAAGATCAGGCAGCATAAGACCTTGAACTTTCTTTTGGTTTTGTTTTTTGGTTTTTTTTTTTTCTTATTTGCTTAGGCTGTTTTAGGTTATTTGTGTTTCTAAACTTTAGAATCAACAATTCAATTTCTACAAAAAAATTTTTTGTATTATCCTTTTCATACACAGAGGTGAGCAAAAGTAGGTTTATGGTCGCATTGTAACAGTATTCTGAGTTAATAAACTGTTGCAACAATCATAACCTTTATGTCTCTTTCCATATTTGCCCACCCCTGTAGTGTCAAATTCAGTTTACTCAATATTTTTAAGGATTTTTGAAGCTAGATTTATGAGGGATAATGGTCTAGATTTTTTTTTCTCTTTGTCATGCTTTGGTATTGGTGTTATACTGGCCTCAAAAACTGAGCTGGAAGGTACTATCTTACCCTCTATTCTCCAAAACAGTTTGGGTTATTATTCCTTTGAATATTCCATGGAATTTACCAATGAAATCATGAGTCTGAAGTTTTCATTGAATTGAAGTTTTTGATAATGTATTGAATTCATTATTTGCTAATGAGGCTACTCAGGTTTTCTGTTTTATCCTATATCAATTTTTCAAGGATTTTGTCTACTTCACCTAAATTACTTCACTTTGGGCATACGTTTGTCCACAATACTCTGTTACCGACCGTCCCTCTAACAGCTGTAAGATCTGTAGTGATAACTCCTCTTTTCTTCCCAGTATTGGTGATCAATGTTCCTGTTCTTCATCAGTCTAACTAAAGATTTGTTCTGTTGATCTTTTCAAAGAACCTGCTTTTGGATCATTTGTTTCTGTTTTGTTGCTCTTGTCTTCATTATTTCCTCCCTGTTTCATACTTTGGACTTACTTTTCTCTTCTCTCCCTAGTGTCTTAAGGGGAAACCATAAGTCATTGTTCTTTTTTCTTCTCTACTTTAAGCAGTTAAAGCCACACATTTCTCTCTAAACACTTCTTGAGCTGCATCTCACAAATTTTGATATACTGTAGTTTCATTATTATTGAGTTTAAAATATCTTCTAATTTACTTTGTGAATTCATCTTTGACCCATTAATGTTTTAAAAATGTGTTTTTAATTGCAAAATATTTGGGATTCACCAGATATCTTAATGCTATTGGCTTCTAATTAATGTCATTGTAGTCAGAGAAAATCCCTATATTATTTCAGTCCTTGTAAGCTTACTAAGGCTTTTTGTATGACCCCAATATGGTGTATATTGTTGAAAATCCCATGTGCAATAAAACACATGTGTATTATACACCAAAATGAATGTTTATTTTGTAATTGTCCTACTAAAATTCTGGAATTATCTTCTTACTTTGTCATTTTTGCTTCATATATTTTGAGGCTGTTTTTAGGCACATACACATTTCCATTTGTTTTGTTTTCTTTATCATTCCTTTTTATCTCAAGCAATACTCTTTTTCTTGAAGTCTGCTTTATCTGGTATTAATACAGCCACCTCAGCCTTCAAATGATGTTTTCATAGCACGCCTAGTTTCGTCCAATTATTCTCAAGCTGTCTGGATCTTTATGGTTCAAGTGCACCTTTCCTAGTCAGAGCAACCTTTCCAGAGTTGGGTCTTGCCTTTTTTATCTATTCTGACAACTTCTGCCTCTTAACTGGAATGTTTAGTCACTTAACATCACCACCATGAGCTCAGTCATTATAACCATCTCAGAGACACAGAACTGAGGACTTCCCTGACAAAGGGGTCAGCGATGAATTTTAACCTGACAACAGCCACAAAGACAAACACACAAACATGTACACTTGGGAAAATAAATAGGACAATTTAAATCGACTTCAAAAGAATGTTTGAAAATTCAGTAAACTCAAAATAAACCAGTTGTGAGCTCCCCAGAGGACAAAATTCTCTGTGTGTTGTAACCGTTATAATATATTTAACTCAATGTCATGGTCACAGCCCTAACAGCTTAATGGGTTTACTGGGTTCAGAAACCCATTCACTATTTAAACACTTTTGCTTTAAAACTGGTGGATAAAACGGAGAAAATAAATTCCTCGTGAAAATCATCTGCATTGGAAATTGTAAAGAGACTGGTAATCATATCAAAAGGCCATTTTTAGTCCTGACTAAAATATATAAATCAATAAATCAGGCAAAGTTCATTTCTTTTTCTGTAGCTCTCAGGCAGTGGAAGTCAGAGGTAAATTAATGGCTTATACTTTTATGGCTTCTGCTAAAAATGTGATGCAAATATTTTCTACGTAAAGATTCTTCGAAATGGAGAGTTAATTAATTCAAACAAGAAATGTCAAATTTCTTGCTAATATGCATTTTTCAAAATGAATTGATTGCTTAAAAAAAAGAATGGTTTAAAGAAGATTTTTTTGGTAGGCTTCTAATTGTCAGTGAAAAAATCATTCGACCCATCTTCAGAGTCACTAGTTAAGATTCGTGTCTCTGCCCTGGCTGGCGTAGCTCAGTGGATTGAGCGTGGGCTGCAAACCAAAATATCGCTGGTTTGATTCCCAGTCAGGGCACATGCCTGGGTTGCAGGCCAAGTCCCCACTTGGGGGCACACGAGAGGCAACCACACATTGATGTTTCTCTCCTTCCTTTCCTCTCTCTCTAAATATAAATAAAAATTAAAAAATCTTAAAAAAAAAAAAGATTCGTGTCTCTCCTGAGCCTCCGGACCATGAGCGACACCCACCCCACACGTATGCCAGCGCACCAATCACTGTGCATGCCAGCTGCAGACCAGGCTACAGCCCGGCCTCTTGGCAGGTAGAGCCATAGTTACGTCCACCATTATTAATTCCTCATGCATCATGCACCACGCACCATGCTGTGTTTTAAACAAGTATTATCTGATTTAATCTTCTTAGCAACCCTTCACAGGAAACCAAGGGTTAAGGCTACATGACTTGCCAAAGATCTCACACATAGTAAATGGCAGGGCCAAACTTTAAAACCAATTGTTTCATTTTCAAAATGTATGCTCTTAATCTTCATGGTATCTAACTCTATCAACCATACCACGTTGCAAAGTCATCCATTTCACTGTGGAAGATACAAAGCCTCCAGTGCAAATATCCTGGGAAGAACCAGCACAGAAAATACAATAATCCCACACAAGCATTTAAGGTGTAAGACCTAATCATCTCTTAACGGTAATGTGTTATAAAATCTACGAGTGCTAGCACCTCAGAAGAAGAAGGGGAGAGGACACAAGCAAAATTTAAAGTTTGATCTCATCTGAGCTCCATAGCCTGACCTCCATTTCCCAGATCCTTGGACCCTGGAGGGTCCACATCTGAGTGAAGGCAGGGTCACTTACTGGCTCAGCAAATAGGAGAAGTCACCCAACACATGAGGAGCACTTCCCTCCCTACCACAACACACACACACACACACACACACACACACCCCACCTCCACATTCCACATCTAGGAGCCACAAAAGAGATTATCTACAGGGAACAATTCACTTCTCATCTTCAGACCTCAGTTCTCCAAAATGAGGTGGTTCTACCTAAAATGATCTCTAATGTTCCAACCAAATCTGACATTCTGTGCTGAAATAACCATTCTTGCAAGTAGATGATAAAAGCTATATCTATTCTTAGTCCTGCGGACCTACTACACAGCAGAAGGACAACCTGCCCCCATCAAGTACTCCATTGGCGGGAGTGAGGACAGAGCACCAGAACTCTGCTCTGGCTTCTCACTATTTACACTCACCACTGCACTGATCTCATCCAGACTTGTAAATATCCCGCTCTGTCTCTGGCAAAGTATGACTTATCTCCTGCCCAGACCCGTCCCCTGAACTCCAGACTTGTATAAAATAGCCATCACCACTTGGATGTCTAATAAACACCTCAAACGTACACATTCAACACTAAGCTTCTGATATTTGCCCTCCGGTCCACTCCTCCCCAGTCTTCCCCATCTCAGTTAACACCAGTTCTACCCTTCCTGCAGCTCAGACGCTTGACTGCTCTTTTTCTCTAATATCCTGCAGCCAATCCCTTGTGGAGTCCTGTTGACACAGCTTACGAAATGTATCCAGCATTCAACTATTTGTTACCGTGTCCAATGCTACCATCTTGGTCCAAGTGACCATCACTTGTCATTTGGGGGTGTAATATCTTCTAACTGATCTCTTTACTTCTACCCTGCTCCCCCTAGAGTCTTTTCTCAGCAAAGCATCCAGAATTGCCACCTGAAAAAGTCAGATCATGTAACTTCCCTGCCCAAACTTCGTAATTGCTTCCTTTCTCCCTCATAGGAAAAGCCAGGGCTGGTCTGGCCTTGCATGGCCTCTCTGACCTCATCTCCCTTCCCTCGCCTCTCTGTCACTCACCCTTGTTCAGTGACCTCTTGGTATTTCTTCATTTGGACTTTACTCTTTCCTCTGCTTAGAATACTCTTCCACAGTCACATGACTCACTCAATCACCCCCATTAGGTGTCTTTGTATTGAAAATTGCAACCTCACCCCTGACCACAGGAGTCCTCTCCCACTGTCATTTATCATCTGACATTCTGCGCATTCATCTGATTCTCTCTCTAACACCTCATACTTTATTGAAGAAAAAAAAAAACACTTTATTGAAGCATAATTGACATGTACAGTGGTTTACATTGTTACCCATTGCTATGTCTCCAATGCCTAGAACTGTGTCTGACACATAGTGGACATAAAATCTTGCTAAATAAATGGTTTGAGATGAGCAGTGTCCTTCCAAATTGTGGGTCATGAGCTAGGAGGAGTTAGGAACCACCCAAGTCTGACAACAATATATGTATCCAGTGTGTACTGACAGGTCTTCTTGCTTGTGCAGCACCGAGACTGGCAGCTGGATGCATTGTTATAGATCGCACATAGCTGGCCTGTTCAGTCATCATCCCCGTGAACTCTGAAGGAAAACTCACATTCACACCACCACGTCTGTGAAGCACACAACTCCTTGAGTCACCGCAAGTCTGTGATCATCCATTTGGGCCTCTGTGGGAGGCATGGTGGACAAACTAATCCCAGACCACCTGGGAGCTCCATGGCTGGTGTTGCACTCCCACCGGTTGGCTCCCCAAGAACCCAGCCTGTCTTCCTCATAACTGGCACAGAACAGGGACTCCAGACCCAGAGTTGCTTGAGGTTGAATCCATCAGCGTGTGAGTGGCTTACTTCTTTATGTCTCTCTAAGACCAAAGGCAGCCAGTAATGTGCTTCATGCTTGGTGTGATGCTGGGAGTGTGTGTGGGTTAGGCTTTGCACACAGATTTGATTTCCTCATGTGGGCCATTTTCACGCAGTGCACAAAAATCAACAGGGTATCGGCTCAGAACGAGGATTTGGCAGCTGAGACTCGGTATTCCAGTGTCTTCTAGAAGAGGCAGCACCTCCAGCCCTGTGAGCTCTCTGCAGGCAGCGGTGGTGTAAACTGGAGGAGATGTGGAGATTAAACAGAGTTTCAAGTTTATTTAATACATAAAGTGGAGCTTTTTGTTTTTACATGTCCGTCATGATCACGACCTTCTCTAGACCAGGGACTGGGTCAGGGTTAACTTTTCTTCCCGGGCACCTGGCCTGGTGCCTGGCACACGGCATGCTCGGTGAATCTGTTGCATGGCACTCAGCTGCACATAGCTCTCAGAAGGGTTCTTGTTCTCTCTTTGAGATTAGGAATAAGATTCTTTGTGCTTATCATTCCTGAATTAGTTACAACAAACAGGGATTGATTTTGCAATAAGAGAAAAAGTCACTGTCCTTGACTTTTTCCTCTAATGGAATACCAAGCTCAGCCTCTGTGTTTTTCTCCAGCACAGCAAAAAAAAAAAAAAAAAAAAAAAAAAAAATGTCATCAGACAACTGAGGTTTTCATAGGGTAAGGGAGTATGTGGTGTGGTAGGAACTCATTACAGAGGCAAATATTAAAAGTGTAAAGTCATGACAGTCATGTTAACTAAGAGATTAAGTACTACTGCTGAAGCAAGAAACTCCCCAGAAAGCTGCTCTCGGAGAAGAAAGCACAATGGTTAGGAGCCAACCTGTGGCATTAGCTAAACTAGTTTCAAAGCCTGGACCTGACACCTGCAAGCTGTGTGAACCTGGAGAAGTTATTCGGCCTCCCCAGCCTCAGCTTCTTCATCCCAGAAGTGTGTATAAAAAATGGTGCCTGCTGTAGCAGGTTGCTAAGGGAAGTAAATAAAATAAGGCCTTTAAAGGGTGTACTTAGCACTTAGTAAGTTATGAGTGTCATGGTTGTTATTCATTGGGCCTTCCCACATCACCCCTTCTTAGTCCCCTCCTTAGGTCTCATTCTTACCCGGTCTTGGAGGACCTTTTGGGGGCCAGGCCGGAGTCTTCTCTCTGAGTGCACCGATGCTGCTGTACACCCACCTCCCTTGATCCTAAGGAGATCCTGACTGTTGTGTGTTTTCTCCTGACTTTAAGGGTAGGTCCTACTCTCTCTCTTCGATGTATTCTGACACTTCTGTCCTTCTTTCTACTTTAACTCAACTAGAGACTTCACTGATTAGCTTAGCACAAGGGCTCTGCTCAATTTTCCTACAACATTCTCTCTCTCTCTCTCTCATAGAATTTGGGGTGGGGGAGGGAATAATCAGGTGGAAAGTACACAGTTCCCATATACCTGCCTCCCCAGTTTTCCTTATTAACATTTTGCATATATCTGTTACTATCAATAAGCCAATATTGCTACATTATTGTTAACTAAGGCCTGTAGTTTACAGTAAGGTTCACTCTTGGTGGTGTATTCTTCCCTCACCTCTTTTTTTTTTTTTTTTTGTCAATTCTTTCCACAGATTTCCCTACTTCCTGACCTAGTCTCCCCTTCCTTTGAAGGCCCTGCCCTGCTCCATTGTTTGCCCAAAATACATCTAAGTCACTGATGCCTTTGCCTAATCCCCTCTAGCTTCACAGGACAATGTATTTTCAAGGCAATCTCTTTACACATCTTAAAGGAGTGGGGTCCCCACATGCACATTTAACACAGGACTTTGCTGGCCCAGCCTATCCTACCTCCCCTCTAGAGTGAATCTTTCCTCTGCAAAGCCCCCCTGGGATTCCAGAGTCAACCAGGTGGAACCCACAAGGGAGGGCAAATCACTGCTCCTCACACTCTGCTCTGAGATGCATCCTTCTGACAACTCATCCGCCCACACTCCTGTCCTCATCAGACCAGAAGGAACAGAAAATGAAACGCATACAAAGGGCTCTGGCTCCACCTTCCTTTCTGCCCAGAGCCCCCCTCATTATCTGAACTAATTAGTTAATGAAAGAACACCTGCAGAACACCCTAGGCTTGAAAGGAAAGGCCCATCAATATAAGGTGCTAGTAGTGGTGCTGTCATCAGAAAGTGACATTCCCATTCTTCTCAATTTCCCTGTCATTCACACTTACTAACACCCCAGGAGTCTGTCTGCAGGTTCGGAGATGTCCTCTTAGCAACAGCCCCATCCCCTTGGCAACACCGGGGTTTGTCAGCAACTCCAACAAGGCTAGAAACGCAATACCCGCCTGAGTCAACATATTAGGAAGCTGATATTTGGGGAATGCATATTGTTTTATTCAAGACTTTCACATCCAATTTACTGACTGAGTTTCAGGCCAATGGCACGTTTAGGCTACATCAACATGAATCAGTTTGACTGAATTCGGTAAAATATGTGTGCATATAATTCAATCAGAGAGCTGCATTCTCTTTATCCACATGACATCAATGATGAATTCTTCACTCTTTAATCAGTTGTTTTGACAAGTGTAGTCACAGATTAAGCTACCATTTTGCTTTTCTGCTTTATAGGACCTGGGTGAGGGGGAAAAAATCTTTGGGCACAACTTTTCAAATGGTATTTTCCAATTACGGAGGGGATTTGCCATTTCCTCACAGGCTAAAACACCTCACGGATGTGTGTTTCACAGCGTTCTTGCCCCGGCTTGCACTGCGCAAAACTTACAAGCCCCGGTGGAGAATTTGGGGCCAATTTCATCGTTAAATAAACTCTGGAACGCCCCAAGCAGGATCGTTAATTTGTCTCCACTACAGACGAAATGTCCAAACAGCCACCTTCCTTCTGTGGGTCCCCACAGGGCTCCGGATGTGCTCCAGAGCCCACCCCCTGGCGTGCGGGGACAATTGGGCCATTATATTCGCACCAAGAACAAGCAGCCAGCTCAGTTCAGCTCTGTACACAGGGATGGAAAAAAAGGGGGTCACCAAATATAGACCACTGTGACAATTTATTTGTCTTTAGAGTGTTTAAGACACACAAGCAGGCCCCAGCAGGTTATAAATGGTCAGCTTTGTGCAATTACCACACAAGTCTGTAAAGTATTCTGTGTGCAGTCGGTTCAGAAGCCCTAGGGTGGGTCATACCATGTAGGTGGTCTTGACGAGAGTCTCACTCTGTGCATCCATGACGACCCTGGAGACTAAGGACCCAGCACCCTTCTCCACATTGTGTTTAAAACAATTCGTATAAGCATTTTCCCCAAGATGTTGATTTGAAATTCCCAATTTTTTCCCCAAAAATAAAATGTTAGAATTAATGACTCTTAAGACTTCCAAAAGTTCTTGTCCAAATCTTAAATTTTCAGGAAAGAAAGCTGGTGGCCAGAAGGGTTTGCACACTGGTTGAGCCAGCTCTGTTCTAATTCTGGCTTTACAAGCAGTTCGCAGTCCGGTTTCTTTCTAGCCTGGTTACTACAAGGGATCACCAAACTGCTAACTACCAATGAAATGAGTACTTGTGGGCCCATAAGGCTATTAGAAAAAGGGGAAGACAGGAAGGAGGGAAGGAGAAAGGGAAAGAGGGAGGGAAGGCAGGAAGGAAAATTCAGAGCCTGGTTTTCCCATTCATCCTTTACTGCATGTCTTTTGCAAAGAACACTGGGGGGTCTCCCTTGTCCCCACCCCCTACAACCGCCCCCTCCCCAGAATCCTCCTGACTTTATCACAGAGCACTCAATTCATTCACAATTCCTGAGAATTTCAACTAGCTGGCCCCTCATCCTCCCCTGGAGAGGTCAAGGTGCCATCTGTCCCTGCAATTCAGCACTGCATATTGCAGACAGAGACTCCTGGGGCCAGTGTCTTAACCCCCAGCAGGAGGAGGTCTCCACAGCCCTGCCAAGCTTTAAAGTCCTGAATCACTGTGAGGGCGAAGTTCCATGCAAAGGCAGCTGCTGCCCACGAAGACAGGGGTGGGCTGAGGGTGTGAGTAAGTGGAAAGGTTGCATGCGTGACAGCTGTGAGCCTCTGTCTTGAAGACAAGCGGCTAAGGGACAGGAGCACGGACAGAGAAAAAAACAAATCTATACAAACACAGGAATAAGATTGTAAGATCACTTACCTTTGTATTTCAACACTGCCAAAGACACAACTAAGAGTAACAGAAGAAACCCAAAGCACCTGACTCCTGCAGGAAGAGACTGCTGCCACCTACTGTTGATAGAGTGACCAAGCAGTTCCAAAGTCAGGATGAGCCGGTAGGTTTTTTGGTAACCGCCCCATCCACCCTAGCTTGCTCTACCCTGCGCCCGAAATGCAGACAGTCTCCAATCAGCCCCACAACACAAGCAGAGTCAAATTGGCCGCAGCCCAGAAGAACCTGGTGGTAGGAGGGTGTGCCACCTGGCAGCCTTCTAGAGTTTTCTTCCTGTTAAGATCCCTTCGGTGCATCCCCACCTGAGGAGCCCCACTTCTTCCTCTTTCTTATTCATGGCCTTTCACAAATGCTAAGCTTGCAAGATAAAGAAGGGAAACATTCTGGACAGGAAGAAGGAACACAGTCTAGGCTTCTTTCCACGACAGCTGGGACCAGGGACAAGTCCCTTAACTGGTCTGGCCTCAGTCAGATGGATTCTCATCTGTCCTGCTGGGATAATGACCAAGAAGTATAGTTTATAGTTTAACCTCCTTATAGTTAAGGGGTTAAATGAGCTGCATGAGGGTCCAAGGCTTTGAGTTTAAATCTCAGCTCAACCACTTGCTAGGTGGGTAACCTCTCTATGCTTCCATTTCCTCTGAAATTGCAGAATGGGGATAATAACATTGTGTCAGTGAACTGAGACAGTGCACATTTGAATTAAATGTGATAAAGAATATACTCATTAGCTTGGTGCCTAGTGGGAAGTGAAAACTCAATACATGTTACCAGTCACATGGCCATTATCACCAGCCTCTTCTGAAACAGAGGAAGGTGAAATGTTCATGTCTCCTTGAAAAGAATCAAATGCAACACATATAATTACCCTTATCACAGGTAGTCTGGATTGCCATTTCCTTCGGTCTATTTCACTAGGTGAAATAAAGGGCATGAGCACCCCTTATTCCACTTTGGGGCGCTAATGGGATCTGAGAAACGGATGTTTGATATCAATTCTCAATGGATTTAGAACAAAAGAAATCTGCAAAGCTCAGATAAACGCAGAACAAAAATCACCAAGATTTGCTGTGACTACTTTGAATCGTGAGCATCTCCTAGTGGTGATTTCTCAGAGTAACTCTTAAAAGTTCATCCTTTAAACAGAGAGAGGGAGAAACTACAGCAGTCATTCAAACTTCCAAGGTAGACTAGGCACCTCACTGAGACACTTCACTGACTTGTCTTTCTTTCTTTTCTTTCTTTCTTTCTTTCTTTCTTTCTTTCTTTCTTTCTTTCCTTCCTTCCTTCCTTCCTTCCTTCCTTCCTTCCTTCCTTCCTTCCTTTCTTCTTTTTCTAGTCTTGTGTTTTCTTTTTCCAGGCTTATTGAGCTGTAAGTGGTATATAATGTTGTGTAAGCTAAACTATACAATGTAACAATTTGATACACATATATATTATAAAATGTTTACCACAATAAGTTTAGTTAACACACCCTTCACCTTGCATAATTACGATTTTGTTGTGGTGGTTGTTACAGAGAAAACACTGAAGCTCTATTCTCACAGCAACTTGCAGGCACACAATACAGTATCAACTACAGTCACTACACTATACACTCAATCCCCAGAATTTATTTCTTCTAATTGAAGGTTTGCACTTTTGACCAACATCTCCATGTCCTGAGCCCCTGAGCCCCTGAGCCCCTGGCAACCACCATTCTACTCTCTGTTTCTATGAGCTCAATGTTTTTAGATTCCACATATACGTGAGATCATACATCATTTGTCTCTCTCTCTGGCTGATTTCACTTACTGCGCTCAACATCCATCATAGCATTACAAATGGCAGTATTTCCTTCTCTTATGAATGAATTATATATGTAGACTCCCACATACTTATTTATCATCCTTCAATGGACACTTAGGTTGTTTTCATGTCTTGGCTATTGTGAATAATACTGCATTGTTAAGGAGCTTCTTCCCTATGTTTTGTTTTAGGAGTTTTACAGTTCAGGTCTCATATTTAAATCCTTAATCTATTTCAAGTTAATTTTTGTGAGCAGTTCAATATAGGGGCCTGATTCCATTCTCTGGCATGAGAAGATCCAGTTTTCCTGACACCATTTATTGAAGTGACTATCCTTTTCTCATTAAGTATTCTTGACTCCCTTGTCAAGTATTAGTTGACATATGTGCATGTTTCGTTGTGTTGGTCTATATGTTTCTTTTTATGCCAGTACCATACTGTTTTGATTTCTATAGCTTTGTAACATAGTTTGAAATCAGGACGTGTGATGATGTCAGCTTTGTTCTTCTTTCTCAAGATTGCTATGGCTATTTTGGCTCTTTTGTGGTCCCATACAAATTTAGAATTATTTTTTTCTATTTCTGTAAAAAAATGTCATTAGACTTTTGATAAGGATTGCATTGAATCTATAGAGATTTTGGATAGTATAAACATTTCAACAATATTAACTCTTCTGATTCATGAACATGGGATATCTTTTCATTTACTTATGTTTTCTTCAGTTTCTTTTATCAATCCAAGACAACTCACTGTTAAAGGGACAAATATTAAGTCTAATTTCTCTCTAAAATGCACTAGGGAAATTGAGGGTCAGTGAAATTTCACCTCCAGCCTTCTGAGCACAAGATCCACAAGACACATGGTGTGGCCCAAGCAAATCTGTAAGAAAATATGGCTAACTAGTAAATGGTCTCCACCATCCCTTTGCTGTCTCCCACACTAATTCATCCCCAGATCCCTTTCCAGGCATAATCAAAGCCCTATGAGACATTAACTCTGAAAGACCTAAGGAACCAGCCTTCAACATGTGGACTCCACTTCTAAATTGGTATAACCCTTAGAGAACATTGCTTTCAACACAGATGTACACATGCATACTGCTATCATGTTCTCTTACCATCCTATCCACACAGCACAAAGTTTCTTGGCAGTGTTCACAACTTTGTTTGCTGGTAAAAGTAGTGAGTGGTCATGTAAACACCACACAGTCACATGATGAAATATTGTGCAGCCATTAAAGTGTTTGTATCGAACTTGCTATAACATGGAGAGTTTGTGCTGTAACAAAGTTTATGAGGCAAGAGGAAATTTTGTATATGCACTGGGATCACAACTATATTAACAATGCAAATAAAGGGTCTGGCAAGAAACATACCGAACTGTTAGCTGTAGTTTTCTCTAGATGGTAATACTTGGAGTAATTTCTTTCTCTATTAATTAATCTTCAAAAATTTCTCTAATTATAATGTGTTAATTTCATTATAGACAATGATAAGATAAATTCAGAAGTTAACAGGAATCAAGATGATGACACAGGAGGTTTCTAAACTTCCCTCCTCCCCATCACACCAAATACACAGCTACACACAGCAATTACTTCTAACAAGAATCCAGAAACTACCAATGATATGAAACTAGAAATCAATTCCAAGAAGAAAAATGTGCAAATACATGGAGATAAAACCATATGCTCCTGAACAATCAATGAGTCAAAGAAGAAATCAACAGGGAAGTCAAACCATATCTTGATTCAAGTGAAAATGAAAAGACTCCAACTCTGGGATGCAGAAAAAGCCGTCCGAAGACAGAAGCTTATAGTGATAAGTGCCTACATTAGACAAAAAGGAAGACCTCAAACCACCTAACTTTTCTCCCCAAAGAACTAGAAAAATAAGAACAAACTAAGCCCGAAGTTACTAGAAGGAAGTAAATGTAACTTAAAAATGAATTTTATTAACCCAGAAGCATAAAACTCTTTGATGAAATTGTACTAGTAAAAATATTGTTAAAACAAATCAATGGGTATTCATTCCCTTTGCAAAGTAGGTCAGCTGGCCACTACAGGACAGAAAGAAGGAAAGGAAATCAAGCATGGCCTGGCCTCTCCCAAGCTGCTGGCCTCTGTCGGTGGCTTGTGTGTGCGCCCGGGTGCCGCAGACGCCCTGGGGAGAAAGCAGCCATCTCCTTGCCTGCCAGATGGCCCGCTGGATTCCAAACCAAGAAAGCAGCCGTGAGTGAGGGCACTCATCCCAGCCACCCTGACTAAGAGCCAGGAGGACACTCGGAGAAACATCGGGCCTGGAGGAAAATGATTTCCCAAACAGGAACACCTAGCTCCCTTCCAGCGTCAGCCTGGCACAGATGTGCCTGATCCCAAAATGTCCTGTGCACAGCATGGCCGCGGGCCCTCCTGTTGGACAATTAAATACATTCAAATCACAAAATTTTAAAAGTAAAATTACAAATATTAAGGAAATTTAAAACTAAAGTAAATTAACTTTGCTTTCCCATCAAACTACTATAACCATTTTCCTTTGACCATCCATATTTTTTTCAAAAACATGTCTACGCTGACTCGTCTTCCTCACTACTTAGAGCGATGGTTCATTTAAGTAGCCATTCCCAAGGGTGGGATTTAAAAGATTTAACAATTGAAATGGCACCAATCAGAATGCAGCACACACCAAGCAGACCGGGCAGCAGCCAGGCAGGGCCTGTGCAGCTATGCAGCGGGGCACCAAAGAACAACAGGCCCCACTCACCCACTCACCCACCTGCAAACCAAATTTCCTGGATTCTAAAAGCTTAATTAACAAAACATCCAGTTTAATATTAACACAACGACTAGTGTCAGAAATGGACAAATTCTCTCTCCCTTAATTCGCCACAGTATTTTTCCAGGTCTTCAAGTTCATGTCCTGACTTAGAAATCCAGCCCCTCTCCATTCTCAAACTTTGTATTCCACCTCCCACCCACAGCCTGGAAATCCAGAGTTGCTGCATAATCTCTCCTTCCCTCTTACTGGGAAACTCCAGGATACTCAAGAGCTATTATGGGTTGAACCATATTTCCCCCCAAAGATATGTTGAGCTCCTAACCCCTAGTATCCTATGACCTTACATGAAAATAGGGTTATTACTGATGTAACTAGCTAAGAGGAGGTCAAACTGAAGTAGAGTGGGCCCCTGACCCAATAGAATCTATGTCTTTACAAGGAAAAATGAGCAAAGACAGAGGGAAGATGATGATGGAAGCAGACATTGGAGTGATGCCGCCGCAAGCCAAGGAACACCTGGGGCCACCAAAAAGCTGTAGAGGCAATGATGGCTCTCCCCGTGGAAGGTTCAGACTTCCAGCCTCCAGCACTTGAAGAGAATGAATGTGTGTTATTTTAAGCCACTCTACTTGTGCTACATTTTTATAGCAGCCCCTGGGAAACCAATGCAGCAGCCATCAGCGAACTCTGGAGTTGTTTCCGTGTCTTGGCTGTTATCAATAATGCTGCAGTGAACACAAATCTTTTCAAATAAGTATTTTTACTTACTTTGGGTTAATGCCCAGAAGTGGAATCGCTGGGTCGTGTGGTAGTTCTACTTCTAATTTTTTGAGGAATCTCTACACTGCTTTCCATGGTGGTTGCAACCACTGACATTCCCACTGACAAAGCACAGGGTGTCTCTTTGCTTCACATCCTCGTCAACACCTGTAATTTCTTGTCTTTTTCAGCATGGCCATTCTAACAGGTGTGAGGTGATGTCTTGCTGTGGTTTGTGTTTGTATTTCCCTGATGATTAGTAATGCTGAACACCTTTTCACGTACCTATTGGCCATTGGCCTGTCTTCCATGGGAAAATGTCCATTCGGTTCCTCTGTCCATTTTTAAAGTGGATTGACCCGGACGTTTTGCTTTTGAGTTGTATGAGTTCTTTATATATTTTAGATATTAACCTCTTTCAGCTATATAACTTGCAAGTATCTTCTCTCATTTCATATGTTACCTTTTCATTTCTTCATAGTTTCCTTTCCTGTACAGAGCTTTTTAGTTTGATGAAGTCCCACTTGTCAATGTTTGCTTTTGCGGCCTTTGCTTTAAATGTCAGATCTAAAAATCATTGCAAGATCCATGGGAAGGAGCCTGCCCTGCGCTTTCTTCTAGGAGTTTTAATGTGTTAACTAATCTTACTGCGGTGAACATTCCACAATATACAGGGTGGGGCAAAAGTGAGTAGTCAGTTGTTCACATGGAAAATAATACAACGACTAATAAATAATAATATAAGAACAAACTGTTTTGTGTACTCGCAACTGTAAACCTACTTTTGCCCCACCCTGTACACATGTATCAAAGCATCACACTCAATACCTTAATTTTACACAATATTATATATCAACTATATCCAAATAAATCTAGAAATAAAAAAGATTTTAAAAATCAGATTAGCCATGTTAAATCATTTTCCTGTGTAAGTTACAATTTTGAAATTATAAAATTAGCAAACTGTATTGCTGACATGCTTGTAAAACATCTTAATGAATACCATGCCAAGTGAATAGAAGTTGGTCATATAAAAATAAATAGATAGATAAGTGAAAAGACAACTAATAAATAGATAGATAGATAGATAAGTGAAAAGAGTAATAAACTGTACTCAAAAAATCTAAGTAATTCTAGCAACTAAATAATAAAAAGACACATAAATCAATTATAAAGTGGACCAAAGAGATGAATAGACATTTTCCCAAAGATGTGTGCAAATAGATACATAAGTGGAAATATATATAGGATGCATAAATATACACTGTCCTTTCAATAAGCACATGAAGATGCTCCACATCATTCATTAGTCATCAGGAAAGCCCATCCACAATGAAAGTGGTTCTCACCTATTAAAATGGCTGTGATGGGAAAGACGGATAATAACAAGGGTTGGTAGAATGCTGAACATAGCAATCCTCAGTATTTCTGATGGGAATGTTAAACAGCACAGCTGCTTTTGAAAACAATTTGGCAACTCCTCAAAAATTTCAATAGGAATTTCTCAGCAATTCTACTCCTAGACAAATAACCAGGAGAACTGAAAACATATGTCCACACAAAATCTTATACTCAAATATTCATAACAGCAATATTCCTAATAGACTAAAACTAGAAGTGATCCAAATGTCCATCAACCGATAAACGGAGAGACAATATACGTTGTATCCATGTAGTGGAATATTATCGAGTCATAAAAAGGAATTAAGTACTGCAACGGGACCGAACATCGAAAATATTGTAAGCGAAACAAGTTAGTCACAAAAAACCACCTAGTGTATGACTCCGTTTATACGCGATGTCCAGAACTGACAAGTTCAAAAAGTCAAAAAACGGATTTGTCGTCTTCAGGGGCTGCGGGAGGAGGGGATGGGGGCTGACGGCTGATGGGTACGGAGTTTCCTTCTGTGCTCAGGAAGACGTCCGCCGCTGGGTGCTGGTGATGAGTGCTCCCTCTGCGGCTGTGTTCGAGCCACTGAATTCTGCGTTTTAAAATGACCAATTTATAGGACGTGAGCTACATTTCAATAAAACTTTGAGAAATTAAGAGCACCCAATTAAGTTGTCAAATGATACAGAGCATTCAAAGTGCTTTTATCATTTTTGGGAGGGATGCTGGACATGCCTTTATTCAAGGGTGGGCAATCCACACACACTACAAGCCAAAGTACTTTTAGTAATAGTCCACACAGCAGCTTACGCATTAGGAAGAGTCCAGAAAATTGAGTGACATCGGTATAACTACATTTGATCCATTCCCTTCTACTTAATATATAAACGAAGTTCCTCAGCATTTAAAAATTGTAAATGTTTTTTGAAAAAGCTGCATCAATAAAGCCACGTACTGGGCAGGGGATAAATGTTTGTAAATAATATATCTGGTAAAGAATTTATGTGTAGTATATATAAAAATTATTGCAACTCAACAATAAGTCAAACTGCCCAATTTTAAAATGGGCGAAAGTTTTGAATGGACATTTTATTTTAAAAATGTACAAATGCGTAAAAACCAGACAAAAAGGTAATCAACATCATTAGTCATTAGCAAAATGAAAATTAAAACCACAGTGTAATGCCTCTAGACACCCACTACAACAAGCTATACTCTTAAAAAAAAAAAGACATTAACAAATATTGGTGAGAATTTGGAGACAATGATAGAGTCAAGAATGGATAAACAAAATGTGGCCTATCCATAAAATGGAATATTACCCAGCAATAAAAAGGAAAGAACTACTGATACGAGCTACAACACAGACAAACCACAAAAACATTATTCTAAGTAAAGAAACCAGGCATTACAGACTACATGTGGTATGATCCCATTCGTACGAAATTTCAGAAGTGGGACCATCTGTGGAGACAGAAAGCAGATCAGTGGCTGCTCGAGACAGGAGGTGAATGATGGGAACTGGAGAAAACTGATACAGTATTCTAAACCTGATTGTCACTATGGTTGCACAGCTCAATAAATTTACTAAGAAGTATTGAACCAGACACTAATGAGTGAACTTTATGATATATGTAAATATACCTCAGTAAAGCTGTTTTAAAATAGGTAGAAAAACTATACTTATCTATGTTTAAAAGTACATCTCTCCATTATTTAATTAAATGGGTTTTTTCTGTCATCTTCTAAACACTTACTATGAGGCCAGGGTTGGATATCTCCCTTTTACTGTTACTAACTTATTTAGTATTCTCTTCGGCCCTCTGAAGTGGGGGCAGTGATGCCCATTTTTCAGCGGAAGGGACTGGGACTTCCAGTGTAAGCGACCTGGCCCAGACGGGCCAGGGTCCCAGCAGCAGAGCTGGGATTCCAACCCAGGTCTGTCCGACTTGGAAGCGCGGCCCCATCAGTTCGGTAAACCACACTGCTGCTCTGTGAAGGAATGAAAAGAGTTTCAGAGAATCTTTTTTCAGCAAAAGAAAGGAAAGTAGTTGCCGAGGCAACAAAACTCTCAATTTCAAAATAAATCATGTGCTCTGACATGCCAACCCTAGAGAATTGGATTTCAAGACCTTGTTTGCTGCTGACTTAAAATGGGGACCAAATGACTCAAGGCCCAGCCTGCCCAAAGCCAGCCCAGCCTCTCTGGTCATGACCTCCAGCTGGTTCGGTTGGTCATAGAACAGATGAAATCAGCATCTCCCTTTAATTCATATATAAATCTCCCAAGAAGGTCATTTAAATGCAAATTCTAGGGCCCTCTGCCAGGCTATTCTGGCCCAGTGAGGCCTCAGAATCAGTATTTTTAACAAGCCCAGGAATATTGTTAAAATCACAGGCTTCAGAAACAAATGCACCTGGGTTTGAATGCTTTCTTAGCATTAAGTAGCTTTGGCCCTTCGGCCAAGTTAGCATTGCTGAGCCTCATTCTCCTGATCTAGAAAAAGGGTTGATAAGAATACTTATCTTTTCAAATTGTTGTGAATTTTGAATTACTCCATGCTTTGAGAAAGCACTCAGTAAGCAGTAGTGTGGTTTTGTTTTTCACACTTTTGTGTGTTTTTTTCCTAGAGAGCCTGAAAGAATGGAGTTTTGCCAGCGATCCAGATTGAACCCTTTTTCTCTAAATCAGGTCAGCGTAAACATGCCACTGGGTTGGATGGAATCAACCCAACAGAGAAAGCAAACAGCCGGGCCTGCAGCCCTCAGGCACTGTTGATTTGTGTCCCTTGTAGGAGACTTTAATATTGGGTGTTGAACTCCATTGACTCAAATTTTTTCTCTTCCCAGCTTTCAAAAACCACCCAGAGGCAGGGCGGGAGCGGGGGGGGGGGGGGGGGGGGGGGGCGCGGGGGGGGGCGGGGGGGGCGGCGGGAGCTAAGAGGAAAAACTGTGAGGTGAAGGTGACACCTACTGGCCGGATGAGGCCACTGCAAAGGTCATTTTCGTGGCTCACCTGCTCCCAGCATGGATTAAACTTTGCTATTTATTCCCTCTGCCCTCTTACACAGGAAACGTTGTTGTCAAAGAAATATCAGAGATTTGGACAAAGATTTGCATGCAGAAGTTTTCATTAGGTATCATTTATGAAAATGGAATGTTGGAAAAATTCAGTGACCCAAAGTGGGGAGTGGGTTAAATGAACTTTTGTACATGCCTGTAATGGATGATCCATTCGAAGCTCTATTTTCAAATCACTTTAATAACATGAAGAAATTCTCACATAGATATTTTAAGTGTGAAACAAAAGTTATAAAATAAAACAAATAAAGGATAAGGATTTTGCAAAATTGGTGTATGCATATGCTATAGAAAGAAATCTGTAATGAAATGTAGAAAATGTTAATAGCAGTCATTTAGGAGATTAGTGTTTTCTTTTTTATGTGTGTCTATATTTTTCAACCTTCTTGCATTAAGCATGTGTTACCTTAATGAATAGAAAGTAAAGGAATAAAAATTATTTTTTATTTTATCTAGCTTTATTGAAATATACTGATAATTAACATATAACATTGTGTAAGTTTAAGGTATAAAACTTGATTGTTTTATACACATATGTACTGCAAAATGGTTACCACGATGAGGTTAGTTAGCACTTCTATCACCTCAAATATGAGGGGGACACCCAAAAAAACAGAATTCTCTTCTGGAGGGTGGGCCCCTTGTAGTACAGGCTTCCCCTGCTAGGTGAGTGTTCTAAGAACCCATCTGTATCACTGTACCAGCTGGTGTTGTTGTGAGAGGCTGCATTCAGCTTCAGTGAATTTTTTTGAAGACTCTTTCAACACTTTTGCCCATTTCATGATGGGTGATTTAAGAGAGCACCTGACCATGCCATGTTGAATGTTCAGCAGTTTCTGACCAAAAACAGACCCCTGTACCTCACCCTCCCTATACAACCAATCTCACCCTTAGCAACTTTTTTATTTCTCTGGGTGAAAAAAGTCCTCAAAAGGAATGTTTTGCCTATGTGGAAGGGGTGGCCCCCCAAAAACCCGGCAGAAATACTAAAAAGCATCAAAATCAACAAGTTCAAAAACTGTTTGAGTAGTTTAAAAAAAGTCTCAATATTGCATCAATGGAGAGTTCTTTGAAGGTGAGTGAATTTTAAACATGTAAAAATAAAGATGCAATTTTTTATAAATAAATTCTGGTTTGGGGAGATCCCCCCTCATACTTACAATCTCTGTGTGTGTGTGGTGAGCATATTTAAGATATATTCTCTTGAAAAAGTTTTTCTTTAATAAGAAGAATCTCAATGCCATTTTAACAGAGATCAGGAACCCCAGGACAGATACCGACGGGGCCGTGGGGAAGCCCGGAGGTGAATAGTTGAGACTCGGATCTCAGGACCTAGAGCAGAAAGGGGAATGTGTGGTGTGTGAAACCGTGGGATCCCACGGTGGCATTAGCTGCACCTGACCCTGCAGGACGGTGAACAGCAGAACGAAAGCACAATGCTACACGTAGAGATCTAATGCACTGTGTAAAGAAGACGGCCTGTGATATCAAATACCGTAGCAATGATGTAACGTGATAAATATTGCTTCGATGACGATCATTTTACAATACCGTATAAGTGTATCAAAGTAACATGCCATACATCTTAAATTTACAAATTATGACGCATCAAATTTATCAAAAAAGAGAAAGAAAAAAGAATGAACCTATCACATTTTTTTCTCCCTGGCTCTCCTTTTGTATTAACTAGAGAATTGTCTTACATAAATGGAGGCGATTAAAGGTCTGTCCTGCCGGGTACGTGAGTACAGCCGTATCTCCTCAATGAATGTCTGGTTGTTTCCCCCCAGCCTTGCTACCCGCCTCCCACATCTGGCAAAGCCCTGGTGCTCTCAGGCACCAGCTCTGTGAAATTATCAGACTCCTCTGAGCTTCAATTCTTCTCATTGATAACCAAGGTGAGGAAAAAGACTAATCTAGAAGTCATGCCTCCACATGGGACTAACTAGTAGGATCACAGATTTTTCTTTAATCAGATTGGTGTATTATCCATACTCACACAGCAGACTCCAGAGGGCTACTGAATTACCATAATTCTGGCTCCCAATATCGGCTCCAATTACCACCTTGAATCGTTCTGATCCTTGCCCATACCTGTCTACAACCTAAGGTCTCTATGGTCTCTACTGCCTGCCTTTCACACAGCTGCCTCTAAGTCTGTCCATGAGTCCATCGCATCCATTCATTCACTCACTCATTCATTCATTCATTTAACAAAACCTACTATGTGCCAGTCATGGTTCAAATCAACAAAGGTTCCTGCTTTTATGGAGCTTGCCTTCTAAAAAAGGAAAGCAGATTATAAAAAGAAAACATATTAAATAGTAAACTGTACAGCATGTAAGAGGGGTGGTAAAAGAAAAAGTAGAACAGACTAAGAGAGATCAGGGTTAACATTTTAAGTAGGGGGTCAAGGAAGACTTTATTGAAAAGTTACATTTGAACAAGGATTCAAAGATAAAGAAATTAGCCACGAAGGGATCTGGGGGGAAAGTACCCCAGGCAGAGGGGACAGCCCCTGTCAGAGCCCTGAGGTAGAATCCAGTCTGACACGTTCCAGGAGCAGCAAGGCGGCCAGCGTTGCTGGAGCAGAGTGAGCAAAGGGGGAGACCAACTAGAGGTGAGGTCAGAGAGGTGTTAGGGGACAGACCACCGGGGGTCAAGCTAGCCACTGGAAGGATGCCCACATTTCTTCTTAGTGAAATAGGAAACTATTATAGGGATTTGAGCAAAAGAGTGACACAATGTGACTTACTTTCTTAAAGGACCGCTCTTGCTGCTGCATTAACAATAGACTGCAGGGGTAGGGTAGAAGCAGGAAGACTAGATAGGAATATGAGAGGCTCTTACACTAATGGAGGCAAGGGATAATGGTGGCTTGGACCAGTGTGGTAGCAAAGAAGGTGGCAAAAAGTGATTGGATACTGTATGTACTTTGAAAATAGACCTTACCTGGCTAGTTCCCGACTAACTGGAGGTAGGATGTGAAAGAAGATGAGGAGTTAAGCATGGCTCTTACATTTTTGGCTGAGCTATAGAAAGAATGAAGTTACCTACTGTCAGCTCAGATGGAGAAGACAGCCTGTGGGCCAGGTGTATAGGGAGATCAGGAGGTGGGCGGGGGCTTATTGAGTGTGACCTCCAAGTGGAGCTGTTCAGTGGGCAGTTGGATAACAGGAGACCAGAAGGCAGTGGAGAGCTCTGGGAGTCATCAACATACCGGTGGTGTTTAAAGATGAAGCTGAATGAGGTCAACAACAAACTGAGACAGAAGGGAAGAGGCCAGGGACTGAGCCCTGAGGCCCTTCAGCATTAACCCGTCTGGAGACGAAGAAAAATCAGCAAACGAGCCCGGAAAAGAGCCACCAGTGAGCTGGAGAACTGAGAAAGTGCGGTAAAATAGTTTCTAATTTCAATGGGTGCAGAGAAAATTCCATTCTCCACTAACTTTTACCTTTGGTTCTCTGAATCAATGCAAAACATCTCTGAGCGCTTCTTCCTTTGCACTCTCGGCCCCACCATTTTAGGCCCTCTCTCTGTGAGTCCTGTGTACGTCTGGTAGCAGCCAGATCAGTAGCCCTGACGTCAGGAAAATGTCTCAGACAGGCAGCCTGTCTGCTGCTTTGATACGCCACATGTCCACAGGGACAGCTGCCAATCCAAACAGATCCTGCGGATTGTGCCATACCCGATGCTTTCACAATACAGAATGAGAGCGTGCTCAAGCCAGCTGCCTGGGGCAAGCTGTCAGGGTGTCACGCAGCAGCGTGGAGGTGCTGCACTGAACCCAGGGAAGAAGACAGATAAATATGGGGACCCAGAGCATTCTACAACTTGAGCCTTGTAACCTCTTGCCCCTACAAGGTTCCTACTCTATCTCTTTGTGGGCAACATGCAGAAGTTGCCTGAAGGAGGAAACAATGTCGAGGAATTAATTTTCGTGGTTTTGAGAACACAGAAATATCCTCAAGAGCTTCAACTCTACCATCTGATTTACACACTGACTGGTGTTTGAAACACCACCATAATCAGAGTTTAATCTCTTGATAAAAAGCATTTTCTTTTAATAAACCCTGCTGCCCATCACTTTCAGCTCAAAGTGGATCTATAGTGTGGTGCAGGGAAACAGGAAGAAGGGAGAGGGCATGGGGTCATCAAGATGGAGAACCCACCCACCTCCCAGGGCTGAATGGTCCACAGTAGGGAAGCAGGAAACGGAACCTCACCACCTGGAGTTTCCCCAGCTGACTGCTGTAGGAGGGGGTCGGGCGATGAGTCGGAAACTCGGAAACTCTTTGGTCTATGCTTCAGAGCTGCCTATGCAAATTGTAGGCGGGGGAGTGGGGAGAATGCCTCTTTGTTACCGAAGAGGAAACAGCCTAAACCCAAAGGCCTTGCTGGTACCTAGAAGCGGAAGGGAGATCTGGTGAGATGATTCTGGGGTCCGAGGAGGGCAAGTTTCTCACTTACCCCTGAAGGAACCTCAACTCCCTCCCTCTGCTCTCTCCTCTGTCAAATTTCTTCTGGCTTTTTGCTCTTCACCCACATCTACGTCTCACCCCAAAATTTTACCCAGTGCTGAAAAATACTCAATACTGGGATTCTTCATTCCACTTTATTTCATATCCCATATTTCTCACCTCTTTTCCTTGGCATTTCTGAAAATGCCTTTCTGTTGAAGGAGAGAGGTGGAGGGAGGCAAGAGACAGACCGAGGGACCCACTGAATCTTGCTGTTCTGTTTCTAAGCCAGCCACTCCCCTGAGGACAGCACTCTCAGAACCTGCTAGAAACACATGGCCACCCTTCAGGCTAGCCCTGGAAAATGAGTCCAGGCACAGACAGCTCACAACCCTGCCTCAGGCTCCTGCCTGGCTCCTGAGCTTTGATCTCCTGCTGCATGGCTCCTGGGTAATTCCAGAACAAGCTCAGCCTGTTTGGGAAAGGTCAGAAGGCCCATGTGATCAGAGCGAGGTGAGTGAGGAAGAGAGTGGTAGGAAGTAAAATCAGAAAGGTAGAGAGGCCAGATCGTGTAAGGTCTAGCCAGCCATGACAAAGGCACCAGATTCTATTTCAAGTGAAATGAGAAGCCACTGGGGTGTGGGGAGGATACTCAAGCAGTAGTATCTCCAGGCTGTAATGTAAAAGGGTGACTCTGGCTCCTGTGTGGAGAGGAGACTAAGGAAGGCCAGGTGAGAGATTATGGCGGTGTGACCCGGAGTTGCAGCAGCGCTCCGCAGTGGACAGATCAGGACATTGTATAAAAGAGCACAACAGGATTTGCTGATGCCCTGAACTGAGAGAGAGGAGTCAGCAACTGGGTCGAAATTTTTCATTCGCTGGGATGTGGGGAGAAGATGTCGGGGAATGCATGGGACCGTAGTTTATTTCTGCATATCTTCATGTAAGGTGTCTTTGGGACATCCTAATGCAGATGTCTAGAGTTCAAGGAAAGGTTGGGACTGGAGATATAAATTTGACAATCACCTGCACGTAATTTTAGAGCTGTGGGACTGGATGAGATTACCTGGGAAGGGAGTGTAGTTGGAAAAGAGGTCGAAGAACTAAACCCCAGAATATCCCCGCTTTTAGGAGTCGGGAACACAAGACCGATGCAAGACAGAATGACAGGCTGGTGAGGTGGGAGAACCAGGAGGAAGTAGGAACCTACAAGCCAGTGGGTGAGTGATCAGCCAGCTCATCTTGTCTGAGGACTGAGCGAAAGGAGACTG
This sequence comes from Glossophaga mutica, assembly GCA_039655065.1. Classification (NCBI taxonomy): domain Eukaryota; kingdom Metazoa; phylum Chordata; class Mammalia; order Chiroptera; family Phyllostomidae; genus Glossophaga; species Glossophaga mutica. The sequence goes on from CM077308.1 coordinate 147,664,365, forward strand.
AGAATTAAATCAGTTCTAAGCTATGTTCTGCAGAGCCCTGGGTTTCATGGAGTTCCCACGAGGGTGGGGCACGGGCAGAGAGTGTGGGTAGGGGCAGTGGGGGTGGGGAGGGGAGGAAGAGTGGAGTTGAATAAGGCTTAGCCAACAGGGTTTCAGGCCTCTCTGCCTGCTTCGACCACACCCCCTCCTCTTTTAGCTTTGGGGTTGTGTGTAAGATTTCCTCTGAAGAAAGGGTTCTATGACCTAAAACACAAAACTATGAAAACTGTTGAAACACATTCTATCACTAGGAAAGGGATCAGAATGCAGGAAGGGACTCTCTCTGAAGCACTGCCCCCAGGAAAAAATCTAAAGCTGAGGGTGATCATTTCTCACAATTCTTTCAACTCTAAAACACTTGGATTCCTCTTTCTTGGCCCCAGCCCTGAATAGTAATTTCAGTTCAGACTCCTCCCATGCTCTGATCTTGATGGAGACACATGACCTAGATGGCCCTCATGCATGTGCTTGATAACATTTATGGGCCTTTGAGGAGTGGTGTAAGAAACATCTAGTTGATCAAGTGCTTCCCTAAATGCTTTGATTTCCAGCCCATCTGGACTGAAAGTTCACAGTGAGTCAGCAAACTCTTCCTTCTCCTGCCCACCCTGATCTTCATCAGCTTCGAGGTCTGTCCTCAGGTATAATCGGGACAAAGGTCTCATCCATGACTGCCAGCCTGCTGTAGCCAAGCAATTTACCTTTCCTGGTCCATATCTAAGTATCCTCAATTTCTTGGGCGTTTCCAGCTACTCTCTGGAATCTCTCTGTCTTTCTGCCAAGAGGAAATGCTAAAAAGTTTAGGTATCCAAAGGTGCCCTTCCTTTGGATATAGTTTTCTAAGCTCTGCACACTTGCTACATAGGTCGAAAGCAGAAACATCATGATTCTCAAGAAAATTTGAGCATGGGGGAAGCAATTGTTTTCCTTTGACAAATTCTCATGTCCAACACCAGGATCCAACTACAAGAAAATGAGGCATGAGCAGCTGTATTTAGAAATCTTCCAATCCAGAGCTTTTAAAGCCTGAGGCATAACTTACTCTTATAACTCCTGTGCTTCTTTTCCAAGGTTTTGACCCTCTTTTAAGAACTCTGATGGAGTAAAGAGAACGTGATAATACTACATCCCGTGTAAGGTACAAACAAAGGCAGCGTGGTACCGTGCCTTTAGGTGTCTGCCTAAGTCACCCTACTTGCTTGCTGTGAACTCTCGTTACTCTTGTCTGTACAACATCCTTTCTCTAGGCCTTCCTTTGGGGATCCCCTGTCCCACCTTCACTCCTGTAGTCTGGTGAAGCTAACCCTTCCCCGATCTACTGGGGTACACATGAGCCACAAGCCAAACAGAGTCAATCAGTGTATTGCATTCCCCAGCCCAGAGACTGAGTCAGGAACGGACCTAGAGCCCCACTTGGGCCGATGGCAGTCAGGCCTAGGAAATTGTGAAACTGTTGGACCGCATACTTTCCTTTCACTAAAATCGGGGTTGTGGAGATGTGAGCCTGAGGCTACTAGCATTCAACTTGCCCCCAGGATGAAATGCTTACCTAAATTTAGAGTTGACTTAGGGGAGGGCAGAGCAGAAAGATAGGAACAGGTAGGGTTCTGGATTCAGCTGTGCCTGAACCACAGTCATGAAGTAAATTTCCTTTTTGATTGGGTAAATTTGAATTAGGTGTTTTGTCACTTATAACCAGAAGAATCTTAAATGATCCATCCTCCCTGGATCTTGATATCTGAACCTTTAGAATGAGGACTCTGAAATCTAGTCAGTGTTTCTCAATGGAGACCCTAATGGCATTTGGTGAGACGATTCTTTATTGTGTAAGCGGCTCTGAACATTCATTTTTGCTTCTGCAAACAAAATGCTAGACACTCCCTTCACTTACTATGACACCAAAGATCCACCCACTAGACAGACACGCATACATCCCACTGCCCCCTAGGGGCATGTACTCCCCGCCAGTTTAGAACAAATCAGCTAGAAAATCTCCAGGCCCTTCCGAACTGGGCTGAAATTAGCCATGTAATGTACCAGAAATCAAGCTCCCTAGAGTCTAGTCTGAGCACCAACTGAGGATAAGTTAGTTTCTGTGTTCACTTACTTTAAAAATGAAGGCACTGATATACAGCTGCATGGATGGGTCAACTGATCAAAGGACTGTTGTGATTAATTACTCGTGTGAAATAACTCTAGCATAACCTAAAATACATTCTTCACATTCCCAAGGGAAATATCCTAAACACTTTTGAATATCATTTGTCCCTGAAGAAGACAATTTCAAAAACCTGAAAACTTTAAAGCAGTCTTTTCATACTCTTAATTCATCTATCAATAAAGAATTAAAATCACTTCTAAAGCTACTCTGTGTCACCATTATTTTTCTAGACATCTTTAATCACATCTCCAGCAAGAGAGATGGGCTTAGAAGGGGTGGGGTAGGGGTAGGGGAGGTAGAGGGGCCATTTTTTACAAACAAGTGGGTTTTATTACTTCCCAAGTGTTAACTGCATGGATGACTAGAGAACAACAATGAAATTGGTGGCTGGCAGTCGGCTAGACTCATTTACTTCTCCATGCCAATCTCAGTTTGAATAATTTATTACGTGTCACTCTTTGTTAGCCAAAACCACAAATGTTAAATCCTTGAATGCCAAGAACCTCTCGTGCCCCATGGTGCTCTGTAAATGTAAGAGAATAAAGGTTCTATATTCTATAATTTATCAGTTGTAATCTCTATTTTCCATGTGACCTCTGTTATCTTTATGAATTTTTTGCTCTATTTTCTTTTGTTTTAAACCATTCTTTCCCTCTTCTTGGCAATTATGTGCTCTTGATAGTAAAACTCGAACAAATGGTCTGATCGCTGCACTGGCAGATCCGGAGATGCCGGAGAGAGCGGTCTGCATTCCATGTGCCGCCTTTGAAATCTGAGCGCAGCGAGATGACTTCACAGTGCATGAGCTCGCCAACCAAACCCAGGCAGAGGGACACAGATGGGGCCCTTTCATCTCGGCTCTCTTCATAACTGCCATAAATTATGGCTGTTGGATGTAGTGCCAAGATCCTGGGGGCAATTTCCATGTTGAGGAGGATTCGAGGGGTGCATTGTACCACCCCACTGGCTCACCCAGCTAACGACCTCTCCTCTCCACCTCAGCCCTTCCGTGGAACTTGGCGGGGACCGCACATACTGGGGTCTGCCCAACAACAAGGCGGTCATTTGGCTATTTGAAGGCGGAGGGAGAGGTACCAGGGAAGTCAGAGAAGTGAGACAGAAGGGAGAAGTAAATGGAGACAGTTAAACCACTTCAAAACGACTTTTAGAGCTTCAGACTGCGTGGAGCATGGCCCTGAAACTCAGAGTGAAACCTCACTCTTTTCATACATTCATCTTTGAAGCCAGAAGTTGGTGGGAAGGTCGGCTACGAGAGCACAGACCCAGGCCTTCATGAAAAGCAAATGCAAGTAATTTCCCCAAATGTTCTATGTGAGCTTTACTTTGAATTACCCTGGCTGCCACCGATGGTCTGCCTCATCTTCTCTTTACGTCCTTCCTCCCCTGCCATCATTCCTCCGATTTAGGACTTGCAAAGAAATTGAGATTTCATTGATCAGCAGAAGATGCCATGGCCAAGCCTCACATGGGGCTGTCTGTAGGTTAGAGAAACGGAAGTGTCTTGTGTTCTTCCCGTCCCCCCTTTCTGAGAAGTACGTAATCACCTCCAGCTGGGCCAAGTTGAGGGCGCGAATGTTCAGTGTTCACGTGATTTTGCTGCAGTACTGTAATGAATGTACCTCTTTGATGGGAGAAAGAAGGTCCTTGAAATAAACAGTTTAAGGGTTTGGAGCTGGAGCTGGAAACATGGGCTGCTTTGTTCTTATGACAACTGCTTCCCCATCTAAAGCATGTCTCCATTTTAAAGGATCTGTCTTTTCTCTTCCAGCCACCACCCTCAAGCTGCAGTAACAGGCCCATGATTTTTTTGGATGCCAAGCTTATGAATGCTCTTTTATGAATATTCGCCTTTGAACTCATTGCTCTAGGAAAAGAAAAATAGCCCTATGTATTGCAGAGTTGACAGTAATAGACAAACCATACAAATTGTTCTCTTAGGAGTACTGAAAGGCTCCAAAATGCACATAGAAAAATTCCAAATGCAACAAAATGTTTATGGAGCACTGCGTCCGCAGCTATAATTTTTTTTAAAGTAATATTTCTGGCATGAATTACACAGAATATATTTCAGAGACTAATATCAAGATGAATACCTTAAAATGTTTCCCTTTACGGCATCATGGTTGCTTTTCACGCATTATTGCAAAGGGAGGAAGGAGACCTTCACCGGATTAAGCCGTATATGTTTTAATTTTTCCCTTTATCTTATTTCAACATATCCTCCAACTTCCTCCCCTAAAAATAATTCAACTAATGCCACCTCAACAGATTATAGTAGATCTCCTATTAATTTCATTCTGCTTCAAAAGGAACTTATTCTTTAGGCTTATAATTACATATGTATTAATGGCAAGTCATATTTAGGCTCCTTATTAAAACTTTTCATTCTGCTTCAATATCATCCATTAAATCATTTCTTTTCTGGTGTTAAAAAAAAATGTGTTTCCCTGAACCCCTTTCAAATGTTTTATCTTATCCAAGAGTTAATCCAGAAAACTCAGCCTCCCTTAATCCTGCTTTGCGGTTTAGATTCTTTAGGCCTGGAAGCACTCATGTTCATCTCTGTCATACCCGTGCTGATGCAAAAACAGCTTTTGCTGTGGCAGAGAAACAATTCTGCATGCAAATGGTGTGCCTCTGGAGCCTCATGCTGTCAGCTGAATCCTAACAGCAGTGCTTCACAAATGCTCTCCCACATTGAGTGAATGACCTATGGTGATTTCAAGACACAACTGTTGCTTTGCATTTGGCATTAAGCATATTCTGTGAAGGTGGAGACTTGAAGAAGTTGTGTTGGTCTTCTTCAAGACCACACAGCCCATAAGTGGCAATGCTTGTGTTCAAATCCCACCATTGCCACTTATGAGCTGCGTGGTCTTGAAGAAGGCACTCTCTACATCATAAAACAGGGTTCATCCTACCACCTACCCCTTAGGATTGTTGTGAGGAATAAGTTCATAAAACATACAAAGCACTTATGACACTGCCTGACACAGGCAGTACTCGATGTCAGCTCACAATAGTATGTAACTTACAAAGGCAGGGCATCCTTTACATAATTTCAGAAGCAGATTTGTAAAATAAAAAGAAATCCTTGAAAACTCTAACTCTGTAAAATTTACAAACATGAGATTACTGATAACGTTTTGTACATGTATATATGATTATAGAATTCTAGCTGTTCTTTTATATAATCATATAACTAAAATTACACTAATTTTTTTTTAACCTGGGAAGTATGTTTTGGTAAATTCTTTTCCCAATGACGTCCTTGATCATTGAACTTGAAACTGCCATTGCTTGCCCACTCAGCTGGTCTGTCTGCAGCCCTGCCTGGCCCCAGAACATTAAATCCATGAGTATTTATTAATTGTCCTCTCAGAACAGGGAGCATATGAAGAACAGAGGCCCCAGATACATCTATATGGCAGAATCAATTTCCTAATTGTTTAACAGGTCACATTTGTATTTCTAGATAATTGTTTCCTATAACTAAAGTAAAATCCATGAATTCCTACGTGTTTCCAGCCCAAACAATTTTGCTTCCATGAATCAGCTGAAAACAATATGCTAAAAGTAATTAACTCAACTTAAATAGCATATAATTTACCCATGCAAAAATTGTAACTACTGGGTCACAGCTCTGTCACTTAATGTTGACTGCAGAGGTCACACTCAACCATCTTTTCTTGTCTTCATCCCAACCTAAGATCAAAACAGCAAGTAAATGCTGATAGTTACATATATAATTGAACAGGGAAAAAAAAGGACAAAAACTTCTGTACACACAGTGTGATTGTAACTACATTCTTAAAAATACGCATTGAAAGTGCATGAGAAAAACTAAAGATTGAATAAAGATTCTGTTTAACATAACGGCATTATAGTTTTCTTCTTTTTTTCATTTTCTATATTTTGCTACTGACTATATTATTTTTAAAATAAAAATGTTAAATTTGTAATACTCTATAAAAGTTGAACTATACTTTAAATTCTAAAATTTTTCATTTCTACAAAAAAATTCACAACAGGACATGTAATTCTGAATTAATGTTAATGATATGAACCCTATAAAGATTTCTCAAAGAAATTTGAGAATCTTCAAACTGCATCTCTGTTTTTGTATTATATGCAATAGGTTCCCCAGTAATAAGAAATCATCAAATCAAGGCTACATATTACAAATGACCAGTATATTTAAGAAGTCCTGAAATATACTGAGTATTACAGAAGACTGTGATACTGAGTGTATAAACGCAATTCAGGTTCCTAATTTCTGTTTTCCTTACATTTCCCCTTTGTATCTCTAGATAAAAATTAACAAGAAATTGAAGATGTAATGTAAATCTAGGATTTATTCATTGCATGTTCAAAGCTACCTACATAATGAATCCCTGGGATAGAAACGTCTACACAGCATTGATCTGGAGTCAGATTATGTATTTTAAATTGTACCTTGACTTTCGAATTCAATAGCAGATGCAATGACCATAAACTAAATGAGAATATTACAAATGCAGATATTCCAACACAAACACTTGTATGATTTTGTTGAGATTGTCAATGGTTGTTTCATCCAAATTTTCTTCATTGTCATCCATGGTATGCCAGACTTCAGGGAAAGGAAATGATATCAGATGCAAAATTGGAACGCCTAATAAGAAAGAACCAACTTTTAATTAAGTGCATATTTAGATGCATATTTAAACTAGAAAGTGTCACCTGGCAAGCAGGAGGCTGTGTGGTAGCTCTGTACTGTCCATATAAAGACAGCTGGTAATTCATCATCTTCTGGGTACGCCTTACATCTTACTCTTGTACTCCAAGGTCTTTCATTCATTAAACAGTTGTTAATTAATTCAGTAAATAATTAGAAACCACCTACTATGTACCAGTCTCTATTCTAAAGTTGACGTTTTGTCAGTAAAAAAACAAGGTCCTGCTCATATGGAGCTTACACTCTGGTAGAGAAAAAAGCAAGTAAACAAATATAAAAAATAATGTTAGAAAGTGATCAGCATTATAAAGGATAAAAACATGAGGAAATAGAGAATGAGAGACAGATAGCAGGGCCAAGAGAGAGGTATTTAAGGTCAGGGAGGGAAGGCCTTTGTGAAAAGCTAACACTTAAACTGAGACATACAACAAAGGAAAAGAAGCTGTACAAAAATCTGGGGAGGAGATTTCCGGGCAGCAATATCAGCAAGTGCAAAGGCCCTGAGGTACGAGCGAGCTTGGCCAGCTTGAGGAACAGCGAGGAGCCCCGTATGGCTGGATTGGAGCAATACTGACTGGAGACAGACATAGAAGGTGATGTTGAAAAAGAACAGAGTCAAAAATTGGGGCCCTTGCAGGTCATGGTAAAGATTTTTGGTCTTATTCTACATGATAGCAAGTCACCAGAGCTTTGATGTAGGAAAGTAACATAAACTGATTTGCATTTAAAAAGATAACTCTCCTTCCTATGTAAAGACTAGAGAAGCAAGAGCAAACAAACACTGGAGATCAATGGGGAGGCTACTGCAAAAGTCCTTGTGTTCATTTAAACTTGCACCATTGACAGCAAAGATGTGCTTCCTTATTAATCAGAAAACATCACAGTAACACAGAATGTAAGAATACAGTCTGACTCTATGAAGGTGAAGGCACATGCAATGGAACATGAGCTTTCACACATATTCTAGGTGTAGGAAAAAATATATATAAAGGTGTCCTAAAGGATTCCAAATCCTTTTCATGAGAAAAATAGAAGCCATAAGCCAATTGTTAGATGACTTATTCAATTAATTATATTCAATGGTTCCTCACTCTTCTAGATTATTGCAAAAGCACATAAAATACAATAGGTTAAAATGCACATGCACATGCACACATACACACACACATTACCTTTTCTTAAAAATGGAATATGGTCGTCCTGAATTGCACCTCCATAACCGTGATTCTGGAAATACTGCCTCTCCAAAGAATGGTCCTTGAGCAAACCTAATTCATGGAGTTCATGTTCTGCAGATGACAAACAGTAGATGAGTATCTAGTTTTTATATGATCAATACACAGAACACATAAGGAGTTTGAAATCTTAGCACATGTGGCCGTTGTTTTCAAAATATGCAGCAGTGAGCACACGACAATAAACATCTGGGCTGAACATGGGTGTGTACATTTTTGAGTAGTTCTGGGGTGTGAACCATCACATGTGGCTGTAGCTTTACAAGTGAGAACATCCTTAGAGGTAGAAACTCAGTAGAACAATGGTGAGATAAAGAATGAGAAAAACCAGAAAAAAAAATGAGAGAAGAAAACACAGATGTAGATCCTTATAGATCCAAGATCCTGTACGAAGAATACTTTAAGGGAGAGGCTTCCCTGCTACTTGCTGGGAGAGAAGAACATTAGGAATGCCTTTCAGTGCCTTGGTTTCTGAACTGTCTCATAGAACAGGCAGTTGGGGCAATCCGACCCTCACCTCTGCAGGAATCCCAATGCAGGCCAAGTACAGCAGCACGAGGAACATGCTGGATGCTGATGGGGGACACCACCATGAGCCTGCATTCTCGAGCCTCTACTACATCTCACCATCCTGAGCGTGGCCACACAGAGCACTGGCCTCCCTCTTCAGAGTGGTGTCCAGTGGCCTTGACCCTGCTCCTTTTGTGCCTGGTGCCGCTGATTGGCCTGGCAGTACTGGGGTTTGTGTTTTTGGAGCTCTACCAGCTCTCCAATACTCAGCTTTTCTAAAATGGAAGAAAGATTAGGGAATATCTCTCAGCAGCTGCAGTCTCTCCAAGCCCAGAAGGGGAAGCGTGCAGAAACTCTGCAGCATGTGGCTGAACAATTCTGTCATGAGCTTTACAATGAAACTGGAGAGCCACAGGTGTAGTAGTCCTTGCCCAGAAATATGGAAATGGCATGGGGACAAATGCTACCAATCCTATGAAGAGTACAAGAGCCAGCAGGACTGTGACTATTTCTGTATTGCTGAGAGCTCAACTGTGCTGAAGATAAACGCACAAGAAGTGCTGCAGTTTGCCATGCCCCACAGCTACTCGGAGTTTTACTGCTCTCACTGGACAGGGCTGTCCCGCAGTGGCAGTGACAAGGCCTGGCTGTGGGTGGATGGAACACCTTACGCTTCTGAACTGTTTAAGATTATAACAGATATCACCCCCGTAAGAAACAGGGATTGCGTGACCACCCTCAACGGAAAGGTTTTCTCAAAAAACTGCCAAGAGTTGAGGTGGCGTGCATGTAAAAAAATGGTGGCCACGGTCAAGCCAGAGAGACCCCTTAGCTTCTCTGAACCGCTACGTGGAGGTGATTGACCCGCCAGCTGCAACCACAGCTTCACATTCCCTTCAGAGACACTGAAGATCAGAACAAAAGTCAGTCTCTTTACGTGCTCTTGGTTTCACACTATTCTATCCCATATGATCCGTGTCTATACAGCAACTCAGCAAAAGTTTGAGCCAAGCAACGTCAACGCAAAGGATATTCGAGACAGAGAGAAATGGGAAAAAATCAGAAAAGGCCATCCTTCTGACTGCCGCAAGAAGGATCTTCATGTTTCCTGCTCAAGATCACCAGCACTTCCGAGCTTGGGAGTTCACAAACATGTTTACCAGCATGAAGAAGTCCCGGTTACATATCATCAGCTGGTCCCAGAAACCCATAAATTATTCACCTCCTTGATTTTGAGATGACTTCCTAGTGTTCTTCCCTTTCAGCATCTAATATCATTTCCCTTTTTCCATGTCTTCCTCAATATTTAGAGGAGTAAGAAACTTAAATGGAGGAAATAAATGTATGTAACATCCTTTGTACCAACCATCCATTAGTCCATGAGAAATTATCAATCATTTTTTAGACTGTGCTACCAAATACACAGCGAATTCATTTTGTTTACTTAAGTTCTTTTTGTTCCTTTTCAATCTCTCAGTAAAGCCTCCATCTGCTGTGTCTATGGCTTGCTTCTCACCAGACTAATCCTCTTTATTAAAATCTTAACTTCTTACAAACATATCTCCCTATGCCTACTTAAGATCCCAATGATTGTCTCCTTCCTCTGGGAATTTCTTCTATGATAGAAGTATTCTCGACTCAGTTCCATGTCAGAATTACTATCCCTGATGCTCCCTCCAGAGAGACTGAAGACCAGAACAAAAGTCAGTCTGTTTATGTGCATATGCAATAGTTTGGTTTTAGTTCGTATTTTCTTTCATTTGATCCATGTTTATACCTTTCAGGTACTGAAGATTTAGTAATAGTCAATGTAAATAACATGAAAAAAAGAATACCTTAAAAGGAGATAAGGTCAAAGTGTACTGAATGGCCACTCAATGGAAAAGGGTTATCTGCTATGACTTGCATTAGTCGGCATTAGTGGTTCTCAAAGTGTGGTCTCTGACCAGGGTTATCAGCATCATCTGGCAACTTGTTAAAAACGTAGATTATCTGGTCCCACTTATATCCACTGATTCGGGAACTCTGGGAATGGAGCCCAGCAGTTTGTGTTGTAACAAGCCCTCAAGGTGACCCACGCTATGTTTTGAGAACCATCGGCCTGCATTCCATCACTCATCATTTTGTATCATGGAACCATGTATTATGTTACATGCTTACTTACAACATTAGTTCTATGTTCTGCGATGGTAAGAGATCACAAGAAAAGTATTAGACAACTGAATAAAACTTATCAGGATAGCTGGGGACTTTTTAATTGCTAAATTTAAACTGTAAAACTAGACCAAGTTGTAAGCATGAATATGTGATATGTTAGGAACATGGAGAAAGCCCTTACCACCACCAAGACATACTGTGTTTATTGGCATCTATAATTCTTTCATCTTAGGATATAACTTTTCTTTACACAATCAGATATGACTTGAAGTATAAGTACCAGGAGGAAGGGGCAGCACAATGGGTTAAAAATACATTAAGGTGCAAGGCACAGATATAAATTCATTCTGGTAGACAAAATAAGTGCACAAAATCCTTGAATGAAGGCCAAACCCAATTTTCTGAGGCTACCATTAAAGTAAGGAAAACATGCTATTAGAAAGAGACCTAAATATCTTATATTAATAATACCATAATAGCAATTCTTTCAAACTAGAAACCGAAATTTACCAAAGGCAAGTCTCTAAGGTTCAGGTCAAAGTTTCTCTTGTAGTATTCTAGATCTGCACATTGTCAAATTCTGAACTCATGGCAAAAGTATGAGTTGAGATGGCAGTACTTTTCTCATTGCTTAAAACTAAAACAACACAATGCTGCTCCAAGAATTTGTGTGGCTAGAAAGGAATTCCTAGCCTGAAGTTCTTTCCTCCGAAGCAGGCCTCCTAGCCTAGGTTTTATAACAAAGGCCGATCTCATTTTCATCTCTCCCTGATGTCAACTGCTTTTTTTGCTGTGTGGGTAGATAGGGGAGGGTTGTTTGTGTTTGGGGGAGGGGAAGAGTGGAGGTATCAGGGAAAGAAGTTATTCTCCTCTTCCTTCTCTAAACCCTGAGGCTTGCTCTTGAGCCATAGAAATCCTTGCTTCTTTGCCTGGCCTGGCCTGGCCTGACCTGGTCTGGCCTCATCTGCTCTCATTGATTTGACTCTAAACCTACTCTTAAATGACTCTTGAAGGGTCTTGGCATTCTCTTGCATCTCGATTTCTTACTCTTTTGGAAAATAGGCAGAGACTGTACTAGATTTACAAGAAAAGCATGTCTGGAAGAGGCAGAAAATAGAAGACGACAAAAGGATGAAAAGGAAGGAAAAACTAAAGAATATCTTCTGGTATCATTTTAAGGACATAACATTCCTCATTAGCCAACATGCTTTGCTTAGTAAAGTTTTCCCTAGAAATACATTCCATATACTTCAAACAGGACTCTGGGAAAATATTTTCAAACCATTTCTAAATATATGCTAATATGAAATGTAGTATGTTTTCCTATCAATATGCAGTTTCATGCAGGAAAATAAAGTGGGCCTACTAAAAGAGATGAATAAGAACAATAAACTAATTCATAAAGCAAGAAAAAAATCCAGCAAAGTATATTATATGTTCAAACCATATACTTAAATCATAAATTTTGAATTTTAAAATGTGGTGTTTGTCCAGAGGAAGAAACCTGGTTGACTCTGGAATAACAGTGGTGCTTACCAATTGCTTGAAGTCTGTAAAACCATCTGGCAGAGTTTGGGAAAAAATTAGGAAATGTTGGGTTTGGCGCTCCAATTAAGTCTAATAAGACTAATAAATCCTAAGGGAGAAAAAATATTATTTAATCACTGCCACCAAAACACATTTCATACTCATCGATGGAAAAAACAACAACAATCAGTCAAAACTAATGGCAGTTTAAGAATTGAGAATAATCTAGGCAGCTGTATAAATAAACAAAAAGTTGAATCGTAAGCTAACATCGTAAGCTAACAGTTTTGGAAAACTTATTGTATCTTGATTTCTATTAAATGGCAAAGTGTACATTCTTTGTGTCTGGAAACCCAGAAGAATATCACTAAGGACAAATTATAAAGATCACATTTGGATAAGCATTTCATAGATTTATTTTTTTTTTTTTATTTTTTATTTTTTTATTTCTTTATCTTTAGAGGGGAAGGGAAGGAGAGAGGGAGAGAAACATCAATGTGCGGTTGCCTCTTGTATGTCCCCTGACGGGAACTGGCCTGGCAACCCAGGCATGTGCCCTGACTGGGAATCGAACCGCGATCCTTCGGTTCGCAGGCCCGCGCTCAATCCACTGAGCTACACCAGCCAGGGCGAGCATTTCATAGATTTAAAAAGAATACATTTAACTTTATTTTCAGGCAGGAGTCCAAGCCTGTCTGATCTTCTATTCCATTACAAACAGCCATTTTATCCTTTGTCTGTAACGACACACCACCTCTAGGAGAACATTCAGTAACTATTTACCATCTTTTCAGACCATAAGATGCACCTAGGTTTTAGAGGAGGAAAATAGAAAAAAAATTTTGAAGCAAAAAATGTGGTAAAATATTTAATAACATAAATAACATAATATTTCACCAAAGTAAATATAACAGAACTCAACAGCCACATTAACAACCATTATTCCTCCCTAATTTGGGGGGTAGTGCATCTTATAGTCCAAAAAATACGGTATTTCTCAAAGCAGCATATAAAAATATTCCTTGACGAGGAGCTATAGGAGCTTATTTATATCTCTGGATCTCCATTTCCTTTTCTGTCAAACTAGAAGCTCAAACTTGCTGATCTCTAAAGTTCCATTCAGGTCATAAGCTGTACATTAATCCAGTGCCCCTTAAATTGTTTGAGCCATAAAACATCAATAGACTTGAGGACTCCCTGAAGACTAACCCCTGGATTAAGAACTCCTAGCTTATATGATGAGATAATGTGTGGTAAATATCTAGTGCAGATTTTGGCACATGGTAGATAAATATTCGTAATCTATGATCTTAAACTCATAGTATCTATTAATTCATGAATGATTAAATATACAAGGGTGGGCAAAAGTAGGTTTGTAGTTGTTCATGTGGAAAAAGACATGCAGGTTATGATTGTCACAATAGCTTTATTAACTCAAAAGAATGTCACTCACAACTCTAAACCTACTTTTTCCCATCCCTGTATTCATTAGGAAAACAGGCTTGTTTGAAATCAGAATATATTCACAAGGTTAGAGAAGCTACTAAGACTTTGTTTCAGCGGTGCGGGGGCGGGGAAAAACACAGTCTTAACCATCACTATGGATTCTATATTTGGACTGATAAATACCTTTGTTCTTCCTACTGATCAGCCAGGTCTCTCCTCTTCTTCTGAATCCTTTTTAGCCACTTGACTGAATGAGGTGCTGACCATATTCCCCTGATCCATTATGAGCTGCCCATGGGCCATAGGATGGAGAGAATGCCAACATGGGATGTGCCGGAGTCATAGAGGATATTTAATGTGGCTATGCGGACTCAGAGGGTAAAGGTCGGTGGTAGGGCACAGGACTGGGATGAACGGAGGGGTTAGGAATAGGCTTGCAGTTCACAGGGTGAGGATCAGCGATGCATGAAGGCACAGGGAAGAATGCAGACTCCAGGGCGGCATGAAGTCCCAAGCTGGAGTTAGTAAAGACCCACAACTGAGTAAAGGTCAGACATGGGAAGAATTCAAGAGCAGGGTGAGGAACGAGAGTTGGGGTGTGGGGCCAAGAATGGGGATGAAAATGGGGTCGGGCATGGCACCCATTACTTGGTAACCAGAGCAGCATTTTAAGGCAGCACCAAAATGTCCCCACCCCTATGTCAAAAATACCACGTCAAAATAGACACATCAAATGTCACATACACACTTGGAGTCATTATAACGCTCTGAAGCCACTGGGGAAATTCCTCACTCCCATCCTCATACCACGTCCCACTCCAACTTCATCTGCCAAGACCCTGGACTCCTCAGGCTCCAGCGGGGCCTCAGAGAAGGGACGCTCTCTCCACCTCCGCCGGGCCCGGGGGAATGAGCTCCCACTGCACCAAACCCAATCTGGCGTCTCCTTAATCTGATGTTTTATATTCTTGTAATTACACCTTTTTACATTTTTGAAAAATTAATTTAAATTTTAAACTTTATGTTGACTTTTATATCAATAAAGTGGTTTCATTAAAATAGTAAAATAATATTTTAATAATATTTAATAATATTTTAATTAAGCTCAAACGTAAGTAACTGCTAACCCAGAGTCATTCTTTTTCCCTCTGGGATTCCTCAAAAACCCAGTGCCTGCCAAGGAATGTTCTATTATAAACACTCTGCTCCCAGGATGCTGTGTCACTTTCAGGTCTTTAACTGGCTTTAGTTTTGGCTTCCTATGAGCCAGTGCCTGCAGCCGCAGCGCCACAGGTACTACCCGGACTAACCATGCCGTGAAGTTGGTTGGTGTCTCTTGCTCCAGGGGGGTGTGGGGTCGATGCCATCTTTGTAGCTAAGTGCCGAGACCCATACAGAGAGTCCTGAGGAGACCAGTGAAGGAAAGCCTCTTCCCCGTCAAAGAAAATTAGTTGGAGTGACAGGTCTGGCTTGGAGTCTGAAACGTTCTGGTAAAAGAACAGTGAAAAGATAGCAAAATGGCTGGTTAAAAAACTAGCACATTTTCCTATTAGTGAAGAAAAGGAAGATAACAAAGTGAGTAAAACTACGCCAAAATTTATTTTGCACCACTTCCTCTCCAAAAATCATCACACCTCTCATAGGCTTCCGCCATATAAATCTCACCTTCACCCACTTCCCCTAAAAATAGAAGTCATACACTTTTTCTGACTCTTCAGAGAACTTTAAAAGGCCACACCACCTCCAGAGATCCCCAGAGTTCGGCTGAAGCCGTCGTACCCACATGGCAGCTGGACTTCTTCTGCCTAATCCCCTTTCTCCCCCCTCGCTGCCACAGATGTTGAGCCCAGGCCCCTCCCTAGGAAATGACCTAACTGCTAAATTCCATGTCAGACTGTGCATCCCAGGAAACCCAACCTGAACAACTATGTATCAGTTTTGCTTCTCCCCTGATGTGTCTGCATTTTTTCTAATGA
The DNA here is from genome assembly GCA_039655065.1 of Glossophaga mutica. Taxonomy (NCBI): domain Eukaryota; kingdom Metazoa; phylum Chordata; class Mammalia; order Chiroptera; family Phyllostomidae; genus Glossophaga; species Glossophaga mutica. The sequence goes on from CM077308.1 coordinate 147,680,154, forward strand.
GTCTAGGTTCAAGGATCTACCCTAGGAATGCAACAGAGACACAAAGAGTAATAATTACAGCCTCACCCTTTGAAGAAACCTACACTTCAGTTGGGGGTAGGAAAGACAAAAGAAATACGTGAGCATGGCCAAATGTGCCCAGGGTCGCAAATGTAAAATGAAACTCATCTGGGAATCGGATAGAATGAGAGGTTGAATCCTTGGAGTGTCGAAGAAGACTTCATGCACGAGACGGTATTTCAGGAGAACTTAGGAGTGTGAGCAGGGTTCTGATGACTTTCCACTTTCTGACAACTCCCACCTTTCAGATTAGTCCTGCCGGTAACCTGACCTCCACAATCCATCAGCCCCACTGGAATCCCTAATCCATGGAATCATTCATTGTTTTCAGAGTCCTTCACCTCCATGATGTCCTTACTTCCTATTCTGCTTAAATTCCAGAGTCAATCATTCTAATCACTCCTCTGAAACCACGCTCAACTCCCATGCCTTGGTCAAAGTCACAGGGCAAAAACATAACCCCAAGTCCAACTCTCTGCCTCTTTTATGTCTGCACTCATGCAGCTAAACTTGGCTGGAGAAAAATATACAACCGTTTACTCTCTGCACCTCACTAAAGTACCGAGGGCATGTGCTCCCATTGGACCAAACTGACTCTGATATTTCCTTAACCTGTTATAGATGTAACTTCTCCTCTTATCTACCTAAGAATATTAAAAACTGTGCCCTTTAAGTTATCTTCTGCTCCTTGTATTCTGAGTTCATTTTTCAATTTGCATTATTTGTTTTGTTTGGTTTTTTTCATGCTGGGGACTGTCCTCAAATGACTGGTCATCCTTTGTGTTCATTCATATGAAAGAATAAGGTCCTATAACACTGATTAGAGACACACATGGTTGGCCTCACTTCAGGGCAATCCAGGCCCAGATGGTACTTTCACAGGGATGGTTTATGTTCTCCAGAGAAGGATCCTCCAGTTTCCCATGTGCCGGGTATAGGCTGGCCGCTGGCTTTCTCATGCTGGAGGTGGGAAAAAGGCTGGGGACCTCCCTGTTCACCTAATCTCCTTGATTTCCATGAGATAATTCACCACTGCCCTCCTCTTTATCTGGTGTCCCCACACATCCAGAACCTCCCTGGTTCAATTTCTCCAGAAAAAAAATATTCTCTCCTCTCCCACAAGAACACAGGTGGGGTACTCATCTATTTGCCAGGTGTGGAGTGGAAACCTGCGTTTCTAAGTGCTCCTTATATATATCCACACTCTCCTTCCCAGCCCCTGCTTCACTTCTGCGTTCCTCACTATCTGTGTGGCCTGATTTGTGAAGGTCTTCCAGTCCTTCTTCAAGGCCATACAATAAACGCCTTACTACCAAATATGTCAACAGAGTTGGGGAATTATCTGCAGTCTTTCCCCATCCAACACCATCTCAGCTAATGCCACCCTAAACTCAGGGGCTTAAAACAACAATCATGTGTCCTCCAGGGTCCGTGGGTCAGCTGGGGGACAGCTGACCGAGGCTGCTTTGGGCTGGCGGAACTCTGCTTCGCTCTGCAGTCATCCCGGTTGGCTCTGCTCCACGTGGTCTTCCCCTCCTCCAGGGACCGGCAGGGTATGCCCTGCTCCTGGTGGTGGCAAAAGCAAGAGGGAGCAAGCCCAACTGCACAAGGACATTTCTAGCCTCTGTTTGTGTCACATCAATGAGCATCCCATTGGCCAAGACATGTCAGATAACCAAGCCCAGAGTCAAGGAATGATAAAGTACAACCTGCTACAGGGGGAGGGCACAGCAAAGTAATAAGGCAAAAAAATGTGAATATAACCTTATTACTGGAGGGGGGAGGGCTGCAAAGAGCTGGCACAATAATCCAGCCTACTCTCCAGTCCTCTCCAGGTCACATTCCACCACCACCTACCTCATCCATGACAGCTGAAGAACTTAAAATAACTCCTTCATACTGATTAAGTTAAACTGAAAGAAAAAATCTATTACTCTCAATGTTTGTATCCAAAACTAGCCCTTTTAAAAAATTGTCTACATCACTGTTTACCTCTATTCGCAAGGATAAGAGAATGTATGTGTGTTTTTTAATGAGGAATGCTACCCAACAACTCACTCAGCCCTTTCTACCAAAGGCAAGTATGAACTACAAGGAAAAGCAAAGGCGCTCCCCCAGAGAAAACACAGCCACGTCACAGACTGTGCCTTTAAGTCAGACTTTATTTCATTTCATGTCCTTTCACTAGAATGAAAATATGTAAAAATGAAACTGTTATGTCAGCTTCTGAACTCCCTCACTCAATTGCTGAGGAAAGAAAAGCAGGGTAGAGTCAGGGGGTGGAGGGATTGAGCAAAAGAAAAAGAAAAAGGACTCACAGACGTGAACAACAGGGTGGTGAATGCTGGGCACAGAGGGCTATAAGGGGGCTAAATGGCAACAGGAAAAACTATAATAAAAATTGTATATTGAAAGAAGAATTCATATGAAGAAAAAAAGCAGAGTGGAGCAGGGGACAAAGACATCACAGAAGGTTCAGAAAACAAAATGAAATGAAGAAACAGTGAAAAGGATACTAAGAGGTGATAAACAATTCTTGCTTTCTTCAAGTTCAGCATATCCAGCAAAAATAGCACCAAATATCTCTATTCCTTCCATTACAAGATAAACCTTTTACTTCTTTATCCCCATTGTACCAAAGGCTGGCCCCTTCATAAAGCTCTGAGGGGAAAAAAGGCATTCGTTGCCTGTGAACAAAGTTTTTTGTTTTTGCTTTGTTGTGTTTACTTGGTTATGAGTGATCTCTGAACAAAATGTCTTCATCTAGTTCAGCACTTTTTTCCGATATACCCTTAAGAACACAGAGACTGAAATAACATCTGAGAGTCCCTGAAGTATTCCGAGCTGAGAACACAACAAAAGCTCTGCTATGCTACGTAAAATTGAGCCGAGATTCACAGATAATAACAATAATGCATTTTTGCTTCATGCTTTTCCTCTTGATATGTCTGAATTACTCATTCTCAAGAGCCACCACCTCTCAGATCAGAAGGTTCTGATGTTCACGGCTCCGTAAATGAGAAGAAATAAACAGAGCGCTCACACAGATGCCTGTACCAACCTTCCACCGTCTTCATTTTTCACAAAGAAATTTGCACTTAACTTAATGTGCATTCAAAACTAATGAATTCAGGTGTCAATTAATGAATTTACTGTCAAATACCTTAGGTTAACAATGTAATCCGCCAATTAATATTCACTTGAATTCACACCATTTTGCAAACAATTAATACAAAATATACTGAAAGTCTACATTTCCAAGTGGCCTTCTCATCCTCCACACTCTAACATTCACTCTGAGTTACTCCAATGTGTTTTACCCCAGGAATCTACGAGAGGGAAACAGATACCTTCAAGGAAAGGAGTTGTTTGTCTAAGGCTCGAGCAAGTTCCAACATCATCGCGCATGGCACAGCTGAGTCAGTGGCTCCCACGAACACCCTGTTGTCCCAATGGGGAAAAAACTTGGAGTCGTAGTGACAGGCGAGGACCAAGTGTCGTTTAGCAGCAGGATTGAGGGTGCTGATGATATTTGAGAAAGACCGATACCCATAGGGTGTCTGGCCCAAGAAGGTGTCTACTTCCAAGACCCAGTCAGCTTGAAGTCTCTGAATTCTCTGCATGATGTGCTGATCAAAACAAAAAAACAAAACTTCAGATTGAGACAGGTTTTGTTTGGTTAGTATAGTTTAAAATTTGTATATACTACCTTTCAAATACAATGCATGCCTTTTTAAATTAATAGCAAGGATGTGTAAAGGAAAAGGTAATCCTCTCCCCTAATATTCCCCCTGCCCATTGTTAATATTATTAATGTTAAGAGTCTGCTGTATATCTTCTCTTTGTTTACACAAATGTGTATTAACACACAAAGACATATATTTGGCAGAGGGGTATATGTTTTTATAGGAATAGAATCCTGTTCTTCTGACTTAACAATCTAACGTGAACGTTTCCACATGTCAGGAGATAGAGGTCCAGTTCAGTGTGTCTACAGTACACTTTCAATTTTTCTAGGAGGATAAGAGGGAATGTTTGAGAAATCGCATATACAGGGACCTACTGGTGTCAACTTCTACTCTACACTCTTTGAAGACAGGCATTGTGCATGGTAGCTCTTTGGGTCCCCAGTGCGTAGCATGTGCCCCAAGTCCAGCAAATGTAATGAACACCAACAAAAGACACTGATGCTCCCCTCTAAGGATAATATAATGAGTCCCACAACAAGGGGATGGTTGGGGGATATTTGAGGTCCTGCCAACTCCAAGCATCAATAAGCGACTCTGAACCATAGTAACTATCAAGCAGTTTCCCTTCTGCACTCCAGGAGGGTCCAGACCTATTGCATATGCTGATAAAAATAAAAAAGAATCTATTTTCTCATCTCTCTTGGTGATTTTAGGCCTTATGAGCAACATGGCAAATGACAAGATAAAGTAGCAGAGAGAAAAGAAACTTCACCATAGGGACTGGAAGGGTCTTCTTCAAGAATCTCGAATTCATGCTGTGAGAAGTGACGGGTGACTTCCTTACCGCTCCATCTGCCCTTTCCCACCTTTATTTTCCCTTTACCTCATTTTTCTCACTGGGTTCCATCTATGTTATTTTATTTTGAAATATTTACGTCTTTGCAGGTTGTCTTAAAGGGTCTTTTTTTAAAGTCAAGTAACAAACTAACCATCCACATAACCAGCAATCTGTCCCGCAATTAACATCAGTGAGGATGGACCTTGAGATGATAAACAAATAACATAATAAGTGGAAAAGAATGGGAGATTTTTTTTCTCCCAAGGAAATACAAAATTTTCCAACTTTGCCAAGTCTTGTGTGGCTTCCTGCCCTAACTAATGTGACATGACACGTAGGCAAGGGCCTTGGAAAAACCGTGGCAGGAAGCCTCTAGGAAGAGGAGAACTAAACCAGGGGGGAAAACAGCGACTCTGCAGTCAATCCTGCAAAAGCCAAATAAACACACAATTCCCCAGCTATCCACTTTCTGCTTTCTGCAGTGAGGCGGACTGTGGCCTAAGTAACACACATACACAGTACCTTCCCTTTTTCTCTTACAGGTTGACAAGTTGTTTTTTCATATAACAGAAAGAAAGGCTTAGAATCTTTTTGAAATCATTATTTCTATCTCATTTATTCTGTTATTCTCCACTATTCTTAGTATTGGGCTTTGCTCATGGTTGATCATTAGTAGATATTGGTCAACTGTAATTAATAAATTATTTTTTCATTCTTTAAAAAATATTTTTATTTTTAACTATAAATTATTCTCAGTGAGAATATATAAAATTATATGGTATAGAACATTAGTAGTCTGCAAAGCACTGTGCATCTAAGACAAGCTTTACACAGAACATGAAAATAAGTTATCTCCAGACTTGAGGAAAAATTTTTTTCCATAAAAGGGGTCATCTAAAAAAAAAGGCATGTATTCCAGAACATCTGGTATCCAGATGATGAACTGCTCCATAAAATGTCTTCAGCACCAATAGCAGACTGCATCTTACAAAATGAATTGGGATTTAAAAATATATATGTTAGCTTTGCTCAGCTAAAGTCTCACACACAAACTCCTTTCTCAACTACTAAACCGATCGTGATAATTTCTGATATCTACATTGACAATAAAATCCTCAAAAGCATCAGCAAATGCCCCAGAAAGAATTCGACCTAAAATAATCTTTTTTATTCAGTATAAATATTTTTTATTTGTCTTAGCAACTAATTTCCTTATAAACAATCAAACTGGCTGCATAATCTAGTTACATCACAAATATCCCTCATTGTTGTGCTTTTGGCTTTCAGACTTAATTTGCAAGCTCTCACTACAATTCTATGAAGTAGGCTCCCAAAACTACTGCTCTTCTCACTAGAATGCCCCTGGGTAGGGAGTGCTTGGCAGTGAGGGGGGTGGGGGTGGGGTGGTTGGTGAGTCTAAAGCTGCTGTGCTTCCCTCACTCTGGGGAGCAAAAGCCTGGGTCCACTAGCCGTAGTCAAATGCAATGCAGGCTCTATTGTGGGTTATTATATACCTATTTTTCAAAATGAGGAAGAGAGAAAGAGAAAGGGATGAATGGATGGAGACAGAGAGAAATAAAGAGATAGACAGAGACTGAGTAGAGAGAGACAGAAAAAGATATAAAGGTAGAGGTGGAGACCAGGAGAGAGAGATGAAGAGATGGGGAAGAAGAAGGAGGGGAGAAAAAAGATAAAGGCAAATATGACTCCAGGGTGGGGGGAGTTGGGGGAGAATTTTGGTTAACATTAGTGAATAATCCTGGGTCTGATTTATCAACTTAAATCCTCATGTCCAGGTTCTGAGAAACAACGCCATTAGTAGACCAGATCTGTTTGGAGGAAGCAGATTCTGCTGTATTTGCGTTAAACTGGCAGACAGACCCTTGTCGGGATGCTGAATCCTGCCACTGGGGACTTCACGTACCTCTTTCTCCCTGGGTGCACCAATTACTAGTCTCTCAGTCTCCAAGCTGAGGGCTCTTCCCCAGGGCCCTTCACTGGACCACACACGCCTTTCACAAAAGAAGCCCATACCTTTCAGCTTCTCTGATGCACTGAGCATTTATGGGGGACTTCAACCCCAAAATTTCTAGCTTGCCTTTTTTAGACAAAGTTTCTGGCTTGCTCCTTAGTGAGACTTTATCATCCTGATTTTTAAACTTATATTTTTCCTATCTCAGCTAGAAATCACTAAAATAATTAACCCCTGATTTAATGCCTTCAAATTATTTATTTTACAATTAAATTATCTCTTCAAATACAAATATTGTAAAAATCCAATAGGCAACTTCAGGCTCATTGATCAGAGATAATAAAAATGTGAACTATGGGATCTTGTTCGTATATTCCTCTCTGAAAGGGAATCCACAGCAGTGCACATCATTGAGAACTACAAAAATTAATTCACTAATTTTATATCAAGTCCACATTATTTTTAGATTTGAGAGTCCTGCCTAGTTACAACGCTGAAACTCTGTAAATTATAAAAAATCTAGTCTAGTGCTCACAAAGGCCTCAGAAGAAAAAATAAATTTTCTACCATTCTTGTTTAAAATTAGTTCTGAGTAAAAGGTACTAATTCAAATAAAGGTCATTAGTCTAGTTGCCTCGTAATAACTCAAGTGCCGTCCACCTGATCATCAAAAGTGGAAACCCTTTATCTTTCATGGCTTAGGGGGCAGCTGTCTAAAAACTCATGGTGCAGCCCTGGCGGGCGTGGCCCAGTTGGTTGCAGGTCTTCCCTCGAAGCGAAAGGTCACTTGTTCTATTCTGGTCAGGGTGTGCCTGGGCTGCAGGCACGGCCCTTGTCAGGGCGTGTGCAAAGGCAACCGATCCATGTTTCTCTCCCTCTCATCCTCTTCCCTTCCCCTCTCTCTAAGAATAAATAAAATCTTAAAAAAAAAAAAAAAAAAACTCATGGTGATTTTCTTCTCAAAAATTTGTAACATTGAACCTCTTAAGTGAGATTTCTAACACAACCACCCTATTAGCCTCAACGCGTTCTACTCGTTCTAAAATATTGTCAATAAATTCTCATTTGTCACCACCTCATATGACATAGAAAATATTACAGTAACACTTTTGAATGAATTTGTATTTTAATCACAACAGTACCTGTGCATGTTATTGGGGCTGTATAGTCTACTAAAGCTAGGTAAAGGTGAAAATAGCAATAGCTATGTTCGTGGTCTTCTAGAGGTCCCAGGTGAAGGGCCTTAGCTCTGAGTGTGGATGTGTGTTTCCGGGTACATACAGCCTGAGGAGCAAATGGTATGGGGAAATGAAAAAGGTTGAATTGAGTATTAGGGACCTAGATACTTTCTAATGAGGAACTGAAGATTTTGGAAAGCCCCAATAAGTACTCAAAGCTTCTTCTAAAAAAAAAAAAAAAATACTTAGGAGATGAGGCCCAGGGAGGATCACTAAAATGAGTGGTATGTGCCTCATTGTCCAATGCAGGCATGAGTAGATGCATAGCCAGAGACGCTTGTGAGCACACACCACCGAGCTGGCTCCCCCCAGCATCCCTTCTCCGGGGATAAGATGGAGAAGTCAAGCAGTCCAATTTTGGTCCACATTCTGGCCTCATCACTGGTAAGCATATAAACTTGAGCAAATTCATTTGGGTCCTAATCTGTAGCACTCATGTGGTAGCATTGTTGTGAGGACTGAATGAGATCATCCACGGGAAGAACTCCATACTGTGTCTGACCTCAAAACAGTGCTTGGTGAAAGTCCACCATCATCATCATTATTTTCTGCCTCAAAGGTAGAAGGAACTAAAGCACTCTTTGGGCCTCCACCATCTAATTCCTTAGGGAAGCAGGAGCTGTTTGGATGAAAGGCAAGCAGCTAATGGAGTAACAGACAGTGGCTGTCTGGGCTAGGCTTGAGGGGCGGAAGCCATGTGCTAGATAAAATGGTAGCTAGCCCAACAGCTGTGCTGCTGGTGTTGCAGGGGACACGCTGTCACAGCACTGGCACCTGAAGAGTTAGGCAGGTGGAGTACTCTCAGAGGAGGGTATGATGGGCCAGTCTCTGTCACTGCTTCTCAAGCTGCCCCTTGAAAATGAGACTAGTTTGGGGAAGGAAAAAAAAGTCATTCAGGGTAGAGAGCACTAAGGAGGCAAAGAAACATTCAAGGTCTAGCCCAGCCTATAGCTCATTATGTTTGTGCGTATAAAATGCTGTATACATATAAAGGTAGATGTAAATATATGGCATTATATATGTATATATGCATCTTCACATTATACGTATATATTTAATATAAATACATAAATAACATGTTTATTTATTTGTTTATTGCCACGGGTCAGAGTCAGAAGCTCAAGAAGCACTGCACTGGAGAAAGGAGCTGATCTTCACCCTCCCTCCCGGGAGGACAAAATTCCCCAAAGGGGAATAAAGGCCTGATAGGGCAGTAACCCACTCTTGGCCTGGAACTGTCGCGCAAGGACGGTCTAAGTTGTTAATGTTTGGGTCCAAGGGGCTGGTTGTTATAGAAATGATCAAGAGTTGAACACTTAGGATGATGTTGTACCCCACGCAGAGATTTCACACATACATGGATTTATTAACACGCAACACTAAACAAAACGGACATTTATTCGCAATTGTTTGGTTTTCCTGGTTGCTTATTTTGGTGAACAAAAGATTAGAATGCAGATTTAAAAATTAGATAACTCGGAACTTTGGATGCGCTCTCTCTCATGGCAAAGCAAAATATCAGACAGTCTGCAGGTTTGTGTGCTGTGTTCTCACCTGGCGAACAGCATAGCTTCCAGGGGATCCTGGGTACCGCTCGATCAGCAGTGGGCGCAAGTCATTTTGCCACATTCCAGAAATGCTGGTGCCTTCTGCAACTTGCCGAAGAGACGATGAATTCAGAACGGCTGGCTGGTGATAATTCTGAGGATTAAACAGCATTATTTAACTGGATATCATTTTATAATATGTTTAAGACTTACCCTGAGACATTTGCAATTGAAAAATAATGGCTTTCATCCTTGAAATGATAGCTCTTGTTATACAAGGCACATTAAACTAGTCAAGTTAAAAATTGGCCCCTTAGATCTTGAAAGTTAAACTAATTTTTTGGCAGCTTATTTTAAAAACAGAGTTAATACAATGCTTTGAACCTAAAAGTTAATATTTAATATTTATTTCCTGTGTAAGCTTTAATAACTTCTGGTACAATTGCTTTGTAAAACTAAGATTTTAAAATATCAATTATAGATCTCCTGTTCTTAAGAAATCTCAATATTTAAAAAACTATAGACAACAAAATAATATATTCTATTAACATAATTGCTTTTAAAAAGACAGTGTGGTGTTACCAAATAAGAACTGTCTTGGAAACACAGAAGCTGGATTCAAAGGTGCTTACTGCCTTTTATAGGTGTATGACCTTAGGCAGGTCCCCTAACTTCTCATTCCCCTCAAAAACTAATAAGGGAATTTAAGTACATCTGCACTGTCCAATACAGTAGCCACTAGCCACTTACGACAATTAAGCCCTTGAAATATAGCTAGTCAAACTGAGATGTGCTTTAAGTATAATATAGACACTAGATTTCAAAGATTTTATGTGAAAAAATTGTGAAATGTCTCATTAACAATTTTTATAGTGATGACATATAGAAATTATAATTTTTTGATATATTGAGTTACACAAAATACATCAAAATTATTTTCCCCTATCGCTTTTTACATTTTTAATATAGCTACTGGAGATTTTTTAATTTCATATGTGCTTCTTATTATTTATCTGTTGAATAGCTCTAACCTACATGAATGTTACAATTCCTTTCAGCCAGAGCTTGATGATTCCATAACCCAATAAGTAATACATTTTTTATCTTCAGATAAAATTATTTTAATATTTTGTTAATGTTCACATTCTTAGGTACACTGATATATTAGTAAAGTGAAACTTAAACAGATACATAAACATAACATTCAAGTTTGTAATTTGGATATTACTCCATACTTTTGATACTAGCAATGATAAATCATTCATTCATCCTACAGGCTTTTCAGAAACTCAATAATGGAATATTACTCCTCCCCACAGGGAAGTGAATGATTTGATCAGATGATTTCTTCCCTAAGGGAAATGATGAAGGTAACATAGAAATATTAAGTTCTTGGAGTGCAAAACAGAAACTGGGGCAGACTTGTCCACTACAGTCTTTGCAGGGACCAGTGTTTATTGAATATGTTGAAGTAATCCCATAGGTATCTTATTCCGTTTCGAATACTCCATGTGGCTGGTGAGAAACTGTGGAATTGGAGAATGCTTATTTCCCAATTACTTGTACTCATCTACACTTGGATATGTCTCAGCGTTACTCTTTGGTATCATCATGCAAAAGGCATGGGGTGTGGGTTCAGACAAACCCTCTCAACCCAGCCCCCTCACCACTTACTAACCGTACAACTCTGGTGAGGTTACTTGATCTCATTAAGGCCCAGTTTCCTCATCCGTGTGATGGAGGTAATAACATCTTCTTCTTAGGGTAATTATAATTAAATGAGCTAATACATGTGAACTGCCAGAGTAAATATTCAGTAAGTTTTGGTTCTATTGCCTTCCATCAAACACAAAAGAGTTAAGACAATTTAAAGATGATCTAGATCAACCTCCTTGGTTTATGTTAGTGGAAACTGAAGTTCACAGAAACCAGCTGATTTTCCCACGATGGCAGGAGAGTTACTGGTAAGTCCATGGAAAGATCCCAGTTCTGTGGATTCCCAGTCCGGTGCTAGTTCTGCCCTGCCTGCCTCCCTCATCGATGCATTTCCTATTTACTCCCAAATGTTGATGCTGTGCCTGGACATCTTAAAGTTTGTGTTTGTTTACTGGTAATACATTTTTAAATACACCTTCTTAATACACTTGCCACTGCAGCCTTTAAATTACTTGGTACCTCTACAGTCAAAGTTCATCCATGTTAATTTCTAAACAGCACTTTGAGAAGAAAGCTAAAGCTAAAAGGCAAACCACTCAAAATGGAAGAAGGGAAAAGCAAATGGTGTCAAGAAGTCAGAAGATTTACGTGGTTAATTATTACTTAACCCAGCCAACAGCCAATGAGAGCTGATCGGGTCTCTCCTGCTGACCCACACGCCCGAGCTCACCAGGCTTCAGTCACTCTGGCACCCTCCCAGGCCCCAAAGCAGGATCAAGCTGTCCTCCGCTGGGGCCTTCGCATCCACGGTAGCTTTTCCCTTCCTCTTCACCTGGTGGTAGCTTAGAGGTCACTTCCTTCAGTTTTTATTTGTTTAATGTCTGATTTCATACAAGCTGTCAGCTCCGTGAGGGCAAAACTCTCCTTTTTTCCACTCTTTTCCTAGCTCATATTGAGCACTCAATAAATAGTGGATGAATTCATCAAATAAGGAAGTGACAGGTGATTATCTTTCTAAAGCTATCTTCCCTAAGACTGTGTTTACATAATAAAGTAAAATGGGCTTTTTGCTGCCATAAATAGCAAGTTAGTTGAATATAATTGCTTGTGCAATTATAAAGACAGAAGTGACAGGTGGCTACCTGCGGCAAATGACCAGGAAATGTTATAGTTCAATATTGGTGAGCTTTGTTCTTTTTGAATTTCTGATAGTCAATGCTTGTGATGATTTAGAGTTGGGTTGGCCCAGGGCAGTCATTGTGACAATCAAGACCCACTGTTTCAAAAGCTGTTTGAACAGTGACTTCTTTTCTAATGATTGACATTTCTGCCATCCCATACCTTACCTGGTCGCTGTGCATGAGGTCATGTCCACAGCAAAAGGAAATCAAGCTTATGTTTTAACAGGCAATTTATGAAGTCTTGAAATAGTTCTTAAGAGATTTCAGGGGGAAAAAAGAGAAACAAAACAAAAAACCCTCCAGGATCTTTAGGTGTAACACAGTTAACAAATATCACCCAAAAACTGCTTAATGGATGAATAAAGGGTAAGTTCTGCCAACAGGTCCATTGATGCTCCTGAATACAGACTCTTGCATGGATTCTTCAGTCTCCAGGGCTCAACCACTTAAGTAATGTACTTCCATAAAAAGCCCTCCCCTCTGTCTGCCTCCCTGGGAGGAAAGATGCCCCTGTGAAATCACAGAGAGAAAAGCTTCCCAGTCAGTGAAGGACAGAGAGCGGAAACAACCACAGTTTATGACTTAAGTCCTTCTATTAATTAAAGCCCTGGATGGAGAAGCATTTGACTTCTCTAACCTAAATGACACTCATTCAATTTTTATGAAGACTCACTCTCTGAACTCAATAAATATAAATATGTAGGTGGAGATGAGAGGAAGGAAAAAGAGGAGAAACCTGGGGAGAAAGTGTTGGCTGGGCGTGAGCAAAGTAAATGAGGCAGAAACAGTGTTGAGCCAAGTTAAGTGCAAAAGCCCAAATTATTCTAGGTTCAGTTCAGCTAAAAGACCTGTGGCCAATTTGCTATCGGTACAGGAATTCTCAGAGGAATGACTCTTGTGACAGCCCCTGCCTTGTCTTTTCACCCAGGCAGAAAGGACAATAAGTCTGCTTTGGGTGACAAAAATCTTTCAGCTAAAAAATTGTGAACCAGATATCCTGAAGCAGCTCCTCCAGGCTAATCACATGGTGCCAGGCCAAAGGGGGTTTTAATTACATAATTGGTAGAGCTGGCCCAGCTTGCAGAGGGATTTGAGGTTCCAGTCATGAATTAAAAGGAGATCGTTACAGAAGCTCAGCCGATTCGATTCCATTTTCCATCCCATATGAGAATCTCCCAACAGCACTCCGGTTAACACCTGTGTCTACCTGTAAATTCAACCCAGCCAGCATTTACTGAACTGCTGGGGTGTCACTGACATTACAAATGCAGTGTGGAAGAGTAGGGACTGAATAAGATAAAGTTACATCTTCTTTCAATGCAAGCGGGCATCTATCTAAAAGCAAAGCAGTGCAGGCTCTGAACAATTGAGACTCAAATTCCAGACCCCTGACTTAAGAGCTGTGACTAGGGCAAGTTACCTTATCTGTAAAAGGGATGTCATAGTACTTACTGTAGTAAAAGCTCAAAATGGGATATTTTATCTTTTTCCCCTACCAACACCCAGCCTACCACTAACCTCCTTGAAGGCTCTGTTGCTCTTTCCATAAGAATCATGGTAGGTGGAGGGGAAGATGATGACTAAGGACTTTCAGAGCCATGGAAAAGGGGAACCCTAAGAACTTTTAGAATACATGTGGCTCTAGAAGCAGATGAATGTGAAATGCTGGGGAGAGTAGTAACAGCTCGCCAACGCTGACCTTGAAGGAGGACTCTTAGGCGAGGACAACTCTCCTATATGTGGTTGCTCTGTTCAAAGAGTATGTCCCTCCAACCCTAGTATAACTTGAACTGGGAGAGAGAGAGAAGAAATTAAAACACCAAAATGGTTAACAGCAATTATCCCTGAATGTGGGATTACGAGTGATAATAGTTTCCTCTTTAGTGTACTTTTCTGTATTCTCCTAGTTTTCTAAAATGAGCACATGTGAACTTTACAATTGGGAGACCTCAAGAGAAACCACACTTTTCAATGTGTTGGAACTAATAGCTTCCCTTTAAAAAATTGTGTGTGTGTGTGTGTGTGTATATATATATACATGTGTGTATGTGTGTATACATCTCTGATTTCATGAGATTCCTTTTAATAGCTGGTTGGCAAGGTTGTACTAAAGGAAGATGGTAGTAAGATGGGAGACTGGGGAAGGCAGGATCCAAAAGAAACAATTTTGGAATATGGGCTAACCCCAAGAATAATGAACTTTAAGCTCTGTAAAGGAGATTAGGGAAAGGGAGAAATAGGGAGTGAGAGAAGAGAAAGTTCCAAAAACAAATGACCTATTTTGGAATTCCATTTAAGGCCCACCCTGACCCAGAGAGGGGTAAATAAGCTCTTCCTCTGGCCCTCGAATCCTCCGCGCAGCCCCACACTCCTTCCCTAGTTGGTCACTGGTCCTGAATCATGAGCCAGGACTCATCTGCCCTGGAGAAGAAAGCGGAGGAGGAAAGGAGAGATGAGGGCTCTTCAATTCACTGGTGTAATCGTGGCCAAGTCTCTTCATCTGTAAATTGTGGATAAATGTACCCTCACAGGGACACTGTGAGGTCCATAATGTTGCTTCTATGGAGCAATTGCTTGTGAGTTTCAAATCACAATCATAATCAAAATCACAATCTTTTGAACACAACCATAAACTAGGTTTGAACTGTTTTTACATATTACACGCCACTGGAAGAGACACACCTTTATTTCACAGCCAAGAAAATGGATTTCAAAATCGATGCTTTACCACACCTCACCTTTTGGCAGACCAGTGTACCAAGAACACACCTCACATGATTAGAATATATATGTCATAGAAGGCAGGAAGGCATGTATTTTAATGGTGACTAATTGTTTTCCCAGGCTGCAAACTGTACTGGCCGCCTGGAGGACTTTACGAAGGCCTACAGAAAAAGGATGGAGGAGACCAGGATATGGGAATTACTGCAACTGGTTTTGCCATTTGTTCATTTGCTTGCACCATTTTCCCAGAAAGCATCCAGTTTCCCCAAACAGCAGTGATTAGAAGCTTCTTAAAATAAATATAACAAAGACTTGTGCTTTAAAAGACATTTCCCAAAAGCTAAATTCTTGTGTATTTAAACACTTTAAGAATCCAGCACCTTCTGCCACCCAGAAGTACAAACTGCCTGCAAATGATCCCTTCAGAGCAGCGCATTGAGACTATTCCCGTCTCACTTTCTCGGGTCCATTTAGATGGATCAAGAAGACGGACTTGGTGTGGCTCCACATTCTGGTTCTTCACGCCCTCTTCCCAAGTTCTGACCAGGAAAGCACTCACGGTGAAGCGGAGGAAAGGATTTGCGTGTGTACCTCAGCGTTCCTCAATGAACGTTACACTTACTGACAAAGCTGTTTTTCTTATAATGAAGTTATTCTTGAGTTGACTTCCTGTGTCCCCACCCAGCTCCCTGTGGCTGGTGGTCGCAGTACGTACGAGGGCCTAATTAAGCCTGACGGCAGTCAGGGAACCTAGGCAGGCTGTACACATACACATGCACGTGGTTAGGGGAGCCGGCACCGGGAAAAGGGTCCGTGCCTTCTCCAGTGCGCGCTGTATTTCAAATGTGTGAGTAAATACTGGTATATTGTAAGCATTTAAAAAATCTCTTCAACAACACTTGCAAAGTTTTTATCTCTTTGCTGCTTTCTTGGTATCTTTAAGAATATACCATTTTACTCCAATACTGTTAACATTTGCACAAATCCCTAGCAATTTCATGATTTCAAAACTGTTACACAAGAAAGGGAAATAATTGTGAACTACTTACCTCACACAGAGGGCACTTGCAAAGCACTTTAATTCTAAGTTCCTTTTATGAAAGTTTCACCTACAACTAAATACACTGCGCTAACAATTGCGTTTAACTCACTTTTAGACCAAAAAAAAAAATTAAGTAAGGCAGTTCTTCAGTTAAGTTCCTTGATTTGGAACCCGTTTAAAAATCTAAAAAGGAAAAACAATAACACAAGGAAACTTCAACGTCCCCAAGGTGTCCTAGGATGCAGCGGTGGGGGGAGCGTGGGCACACCCCCAGGTGCCTCCCGCACCGTAGCCGGGAGTGGGACGACCTCTGGCCTCGTGGGTCCTGAGTGGGCAGTGGCTTGGCTTTGCGCTCTCTTCTCCCTGCCGGCCACTGCAGGCAAGACACACTTCCAGCGCCTGTCAATACCCACATCAGACACAGCCGAGGGGAGGCCGGTGACATCATCCAGCTGCCTAGTCGTCCGCGAGGCCAGAGAGGCACCCGGGCGAGGACGCAGACCCTTGACTCCTCCGGGCGCCCACAGCTCAGGCACAGCTGCCTGGCCTGGGATTGCCGCTCCGACCCTCCTCCCTCCCTGCCTAGGTGGGGCTCGCCCGGCCCCAGATCCCCACACCTGGCAAGAGCCGCCCAGGTACAGTCGCGCAGCAGCAGTCCCTCACCTTCTCCTGGGTCCAGGCTGCTGCGCTTCGATTGATCCCCCGGGTTGCTAGGGGCAGGGTGGCCAGCAGCAGCAGCAGCAGGTGGCGGGTGCTCAGGACGCGCGGGTCCCCGCCGCCTGCCATCTCTCCGAGGATGTCTGGGCACGGGTTCCCTGGGCTGCCGGCGGTCACGAGCCCTGGTACGCGCGTCCTTCTCCTTTTCTCTTCTCCACCCTTGGGATCGACAACGCCCGCCCCCCCCACCCCGCCCCCCACCGCTCTGGATCGCCTCCCTACTGCGCTGCGCAGGCTGAAGCCACAGCTCCCCACCCCCTACCCCCCTCATTCCGACCTTAGCAACCCCCGGGCTGGGCTGTCCTGGGAGGCACAAGCTTCCGAATCCAAGGGAACTGAGATGGCTACTTCCTTGTCTTGGAGAGGAAGAGAGGAGGAGACGGGGAAGAGGCATTGTTATAATCTCCAGTGCCATCTCTGGGAATGGGAAGGGGAGCAAGGCTTCGTCAAGCCCCTGTGTGGTTACGGAGTGTTTGCCCACAGCTCTCCCCGCCCCGCCCCGCCCCCAGGGAATGACATTTACTGAGACCTCCGTACCAGCACGGTCCTGGGTGCTTTCCCCCTCTTCCCTGATTTACTCTTCTCAACTGTGTGTGGTACACATCAGCTCCGTTTCAGAGATGTGGAAACTGAGGCTCCCCCCTCCTCCATGCAAAGCCGGAACCAGGACCCTCAAGTTCTATTTGAGGGTCCTGGTTCCGGCTTTGCATGGAGGAGGGGGGAGCCTTAATACCTTTTCTCTTTTTTCTCACCAATAGTTGCCTTGCCTTATAAAAAGACGACCATCGTACTCCCAAACCGAGATGTGTGGTTGAAGTAATTACCTGAAATAAGATCTACCTCATGCACAGTGGCCCTTTAAGCGGTCATCCTCTCCAATGCAAGCCCCTGAAAGGGGCTAAACACAACGGAACTGATTTCATTACATCCAAGATCATTGTTATCAAGATAATCCTAGAAGAAAAAAAAAACAATATCTCAATTTTGTTTTTAGGTTTCTGATCTAAGTGCTCAGGACAATTACTTCCCATTCTCTTTTTTCTTCACAGTGAGAATCAGGGCGTGGCCTATGCTGAGTCATGTCCTAGTAATGTGTCCATCCCAGGAAATCAGAGCAGGACACCAAAGCGGACCTATTTCCCAGACAGTGGAGGTCTGGAGGTAATGGAGTCAGCCAGAACATCTATGGACTCTATTTTCTTGGGCTTGGCTGTTAGAGTGAGTTTAAAAAGAGAGGGCTGCTCTGGAAACTCACTGTTCTGCCCTCCTCTGGAGCTGCAGGGGAAAACAGGGTGGAAGCACCTACTTTCCTGATGTTCAGAATTATCAACCTTGTTCATGTCCAACAGTTTTAAGTGACAATTGGACTCTTCAAGCTGTAACAAAATTAAATAGCTTCATTATTATATTCATGCACAGTTCTTCTGATGATCGAACAACTTCAGAACTTTCTGGTGTTACAATATTCAGAACAAAACCACTATCACATGTCCCAATTGTTTCCGCTCTTGTTGCTTATACCAATCTTGAAATAGTGAGTTTACTGAATGTCTGGGTAATAAACAGCCTAATTGTTTTTCTTACCATATTACCTTTTTATCTTTCTACAATATGATTCCTATAAAAAGGGAGGGGGGTGGAAATAGCAAACCTATAGGAAATAAAATGTTAAAGATAACATCATGTTAAGTATAAGCAATTCAAAAAAAGGAATAAGGAAATGCTTGAGTTAAAATGTTAACACATAATTTGATGGTGATTTTCCATTCTGGAGGGTTCACCAAGTTTGGTTATATTTAAGTCAATAAGATGCTGTTGCAGTTTGGGACCTACAGGAAGCAGGCTCTGAGACAGAGTTTAGCGTTCAGGATGTGTATCAAGGAGTGCCCTTGGGACAAACCCCTGAGGGAGGGAGAGCGAGGAACAGGACTGGCCAGAGAGCAAATTTAGCAGGGGAGTGGGCCCCTCTCCACGGCCTCACCCAACCCCAAGGGGAGCCCTGGATCTGAAGTTGCTTGTCAGGGTTGTCCCATGATGAGTCAGAACGGCTGGGGCTTTGTACCCCCACCTCCGGGGGGGGGGGTGACTTCCTGCAAGCAGCTTGCTGCAGCCAAAGGACCTGACAGCTAGAAGCTGGCTGCCAACAACACTCTAACAGCAGGAGCAGAGTCCTTCCCTGCAGGGGGATCTGAGCGGTATCCACCACTAATGCATCTGTGTAATGTATCTTGTACAAATCTAAAACATTTCACATAAGAAGCTGATTTTAGCAAATGGTGTTTTACACATGGGGGCTTTCCTGACAACTTTCTGTAAATCTACAAATCCAACAGGACTCTACTTAGGTATCCCTACCTTCTTTATTCATATCTTGCCTTGTGCCTCCTATACCCCATGCCCTTTTCCCCCTTTCCTTTACTCATTCTCCTTTTCTCCCCTCCTTCATTCTGGAAACTCTCAGAAATCCCTTATATCTGCTACTTTTTTCACTACTGCAACTTTTCCTTTCTTTAAACTCTTCTTATGGAAGATAAGCCTTGACTGTTCCATTTAATTAAACAATTCCAGGCCCTGTTTGTCACTATGGAAAAAAAAATATTCATATCTACAGTGGCGGCCCTTGTCACAAATGGAGACATCATCATCTTTTTTATTGTGTAGACTCTACTCTGTGATTTGAAGCACATTAAGAACCCAACTACTAAAAAAGATCTTCCCCACACAGTTGCCAGGGTAAAATATTCATACACCAAGTACCACCTATAAAGCGACACCATTGAACTAAAATAGTAATGACCAGAAGTTTCTATTAAAACAGCAGTTCTCCAAATGTGATCCATGATCCCCTGGGGAGTCCCCAAGATGCTGTGTGCAAGGTGAAATAAATTTTTATAATAATGCCAGAGCAAGATTTGCTTTTCTCACTGTATTAACTTTGCACTGATGTTACAAAAGCAATGATGGATGAAACTCTGGCACCTTAGCACTTACCAAGACAGAACTCAAAACCGTACTTGCATTTATTGTATTCTTCACTGCCACGCATTTCAGGGGAAGGGAGAGAGAGAACAGAGACAGACAGGATAATAAAAGAAAAAGAGCCAGTCTCACTTAAGAATACTGTTGATGAAGCAATACAAATTGTGATTATTATTCAATTTCAACCCTGAGCACATGTCTTTTTTCACAGCTTTATTGAGATATAATTAAAATACCTTAGCTGAAGATATTTAAAGTATACAACTTGATGAGTTTTAACATGTTTACACCCATGAAACTATCATCACAATCAAGAGAATGAACATATCCATTTCTTACCCATGGGTTATTTAATTGTGTTATTTGGTTTCCAAATATTTAAGGATTTTCCTGCTATCTTTTTGTTATCAATTCCAAATTTAATTCTATCTTGGTCAGGGAATGGACTTGTTATGGATGAATCCTTTAAAATGTTTTTGAGAATAATTGTTTTATAGCCCAGAATATGATTCATGTGGGTAAATATTCCTTCTGTACATAAAAAGAATGTGTATTCTTCTGTTATTGGAAGAATGTTCTATAAATGTCAATTAGGTCAAGGTAGTTGGTGATATTCCCCTGATCCTCTGTATAATAATTGATTTTCTGTCTACTTGTTCTATTGATTACTAAGAGAGTGGTGTTAAAATCTCTGACTATAATTGTAGATTTGCCTATTTTGGGTCTATTAACTTTTGTGTAATATATTTTTACATTTTCTAATTAAATGCATGTTTAGGATAGAAATTTTCTTTTGACAATTTGACCACTTTATCATTGTAAAATAAACCTCTTCATATTTGGTAATATTCTTTACTCTTTTTTTTTTTAAGATTTTTTTTAAGTACTTTTTTTTTTCCTTTTAGATTTTATTTATTTATCTTTAGAGGGGAAGGGAAGGAGAGAGGGAGAGAAACATCAATGTGCGGTTGCCTCTTGTATGTCCCCTGCCGGGAACTGGCCTGGCAACCCAGGCATGTGCCCTGACTGGGAATCGAACCGCGATCCTTCGGTTCGCAGGCCCGCGCTCAATCCACTGAGCTACACCAGCCAGGGCTATTCTTTACTCTTAAATCTACTTTTTTTCTAGCGTTAATATAGCCACTCCAATTTTCTTTTAACATTAGCAAGGTATGTTTTTTCCATCCTTTTAAATTTTGAACAGTTTTCTTATAAATCTATATAAAGTGGGTTTCTTCTAGGCAGCATGTAGTTAGGTCTTGCTTTTTTAATCCAGTCGGGCAATCTCTGGCTTTCAAACGGGGTGTTTAGACTATTTATATTTAATGTGATTGTTGATATGGTTGAATTTAAATGTACCAGTCTGCTATTTGTTTTCAACTTGTTCAATGTTCTTTGCTCTTTGTTACCACTTTTTCTTATTTATCTTGGATTAGGTGATCATTTTTATTATTTCATTTTACCTTCTTTGTTAACTTTCAGCTATGTCTATGTTTTATTGTTGGTGGTTGGTTACAGTGCACATCTTTTGTGCATCACTATCTACCATCAAGAATTCTTATATCACTTAATGCATAGGACATGAACCTTACAATAGTGTACTATTTCCTCTTTTAGTTTTGTCATATATTTTACTTCTAAATATGTAACTAACCCTACAAGATATTGTCTTCACATCAAACAATTATTTTCCAAAGAGTTTGTTAAAATAAGATTTTTTTTAGTCTTTTTTATTTACTTACCTGTTTATTTTTTTCTGATGCTCTCTCTATTTTTGTGTAAATGAGTATGTCCACCTGGTATTATTTTCCTTCTGCCTAAAGGATGTCCTTTAACATTTCCTGTAGTGCAGTTATGGTGGAAATTTCTATATGCTGAAAAAAATGTATTTTGCTTTCTTGTTTGTTGGGAGAGAGAGTTTCTTTGTAGAATTCTATGTTCACAGATTTTTTTTTCCCTTTCCGCACTTTAAAGCTTGTTGCTACAATGTCTTGTTGCTTATTTTGTTTCTGCTGAGAGGTTGGCTGTCATCCTAATCTTTGTTCTGCTGCATGTAATGTGCCCTAGTCTGTTTTAAGATTTGTCTCTTTATCCCAGTTTTTGAGCAATTCAACTATGATATGCCTTAGTTAATTTTCTTTATGTCTTGTGCTTGAGGTTCATAAAGTTTCTTGGATCAGTGGGTTTTAAGTTTTCATCAAATTTGGAAACAATTTAGCCATTATTTCTTAAAGTATTTTTATTCCCCCTCCTCCTTTGGGGACTCCAATTATGTACATGTTAAGTTCTTTGAAGTTTTCCCACAGTGCACCAGTGCTCTATTTTTTCTGTTTCCTTTTCTTTGTATATTTCATTTGCATAATTTCTATTTCTATGTCTTCGAGTTCACTGATCTTTTCTTTTGCAGTGCCCAATCGTTGTTAATTCCACGTGGTGTATTTTTTGTCCCAGACATTGCTTCCTGCTTTCTGTAGATGTTTGATTCAGATTTTCTTTACATTACCCATGTCTTTTTTTAGCACGCTCAACCTTTCCTTTACCTTTTTGAACATATGGAATATAATTATGACAACTGTTTTACTATTCTTATCTAATTTATCATCTGTGTCATTTCTGTATCTGTTTCTTTGGGGGGTTTTTTGGGGTTGGTGGGTGGGTATGTGGCTGTTTCTATTGATTAAGTTTTCTTCTGATTATGGGTTGTATGTACCTACTTCTTTGCATGCCTGGTAATTTTTTTTATTGGATACAAGATATGAATCTTACTTTTTGGGGTGCTGGGCATATTTGTATTTTGTTTAAATATTATTGATTTTTGTTCTGAGACACAGTTGAGTTAGAAATAGTTTGATCCTTTAAAGGCTTGCTTTTATTTTGTTAGGCTGGAGCAGAGGTATAATTTGACCCCCACACTGAAGCAATACCCTCTAGGTATTCTACTTTTTGCCCCTTGTATTTTGAGATGTTCCCACTCTGACTCATGGAAGCACGAACTGTTCCTGATCCTGTGTATGCTCTGGGCCTTGTTCTGTCTGCTTCTTTTCGGAGTTTATTCCTCCACCTTGGTTAGTTTCCTCCCATGTATATGCAGAAACCATACTCAGCTGAAGAAACCTACGAAGAAGCATCTACTGATTTCTGAAGTGCTCTCTTCATGAAGCTCGCTCTCCCCTCCCATATTCTGTTGTGCAAATTACAGCCACCTGACCTCCCCACATCCTCAACTCTGTCTTTCCATTTCACAGAGACCCCCAGCCTTGTTTGGATTCCTCCTGCCTGAACAGCATTCTGGAAACTCTCTCAAGAGACAGCACACTGGGGAAAGTGTCTGGCTCATGACGTTTGTTTCCCTTCTTTTGTTGCTCTCCTGTAATGCCTGTTTTCCAATATTCGAACATCATTGTTTGATTTTTTTTTTCCAAGACGAGATGATAAATCCAGTCTGCTCCTCCATCTTGACTGAAAGCAGAAGTTGAGAGAATGAATATTTTAATATTCTGCATGACAAACTGGGAGGTACAAATAAAGTGCTTCTGCCACATACTGAAGGACAATGGTCTCAAGGAAAAGCACTTCAATTGTTAGAGATGCATGGCGAACTATTTTTCCTAGGAGAGGTAGTACATTAAGCCAATGGAATCATTTAGAAAGCTTTTCTTTTCTTTCTCTCTTTCTTTCTCCCTTTCTTTCTTTCTTTCTTTTTAAAATAATGATAACTGAGTGCCAACCCTAGAGGTGCTGATAAAATTAGTCTGGTGTGTGGCCTGGACATCAGGTGTCTTTAAAATTCTCTGGGTGATTTCAGCAGGGCTGAGAACCACTGCATTCATCACACACTTTGAGAAATACATTAGCAAAAACCACATAGTAGGTTAATGATAACATTAGTAATCATGTTGCATAGTAGCTATTTTGTAAGGCCCTGAGGGCAAAGATAAAAAAAGATTGGTAAAGTGGGCTAACCCCAGACAAATTATGGAGCAGGCAGTTTAGATTCAAACCTCCCAACTTTCCCCTCACTTTTTGCCTCTGCGGAAGCATCAAACTGAAATGCCTTGCCATTTGTCCCTGTAATAGCCGCAGAGAATATAAAGAGGCCACATTATATCCCTGCCCAAATCTGTCCACTGCTGCTTTCAATAATGGAATGAAAAATTAAAATGTTTGCTTCTGCAATACAGAGTCAGACTTTTGCTGTTCCCTAGAAATCTCAGGAATCCAGATTTCCTGTAAATCTTCCCAAATCCTTTACCACAGATCAGAGGTCAAGTCAAGGTGGCAATAAAAGTCAGGGGGGAATCTCCTTTCCCCTGGTTTTCTGACCCTCCCCCTTCCCAGCCCTGTAGAATAACAGGTCACTCTCTGAAAGGAGGCGGGAACATTCCTGATAAACCCTAATTCCTTTCCCCAACACTAATCCTGCCTCCAAGCAAAATTCCTTTCCCTTCTTTACTTTGTCCTATTTTTTTAAGATTTTATTTATTTTCTTTTTAGAAAGAGGAGGAGGGAAGGAGAAAGAGAGGGAGAGAAACAGCAATGTGCGAGAGATTCATCGATTTGCTGCCTCTGGCACACGGCCAACCGCGAACCTGGGCGGCAGGGAGGCGTGTTCCCGGACTGGGAATGGAATCTGCAGCCTTTTGGTTTTCAGGCCAGCACTCAATCTGCTCAGCCACACCAGGCAGGGCTAATTTTTTTAAATCAATTTTTCTCTATGGGCTCTGAAAACCAAAAAGCCTTCAAGATTCAAAGAAATGAATCCTAATTCACTCAGAGATGAAAACACAGAGAATCAAAAGAGAAGAACCGAAGAGAAACTTCGTCTCCTTACAATTCACAGAAAAGACAGCTCAGATCTATATAATACCCAAACTGACTGTAATGTGAAGTTTCAGTCAATTGATTGTATACACATAGATATACATACATACATGTAAACACTGTATGTATATTTAGATACACTTTTTACTTTGTGTTAAAAAAATTCTGTCTCCCCTGACTGGTGTGATTCACTTGGTTGAAAGTCATCCCGCAAAGCAAAAGGTCACTGGCTGTCCTTGTCGGGGCTCATGACTGCATTGTGGGCCTGGTCCCTGGTTGGTGCATGTGCAAGAGGCAACTGATCAATATTTCTCTCACACGTTGATGTTTCTCTGCCTTTCTCCCTCCCTCCCTCATCTCTAAAGTTAAATAAATAAAATCTTTAAAAATATTTTCTCTATTAAACTTATTTTCTAAGTTTAAACACACTTTCTAAGATCAAGGCATCACTTTCTGGAATATACATGTATTTCAATATTAATAATGATATGTGAAAGACAAAAAGCTGTTAGCTTAAAAACTTCTTTCCATTCAAAGTTAATAGTTAAATTTTTATGGTGTAAGTTAAAAATATGATCAAGGCTGTTAGATATGTCACTAATACATTTTTAAAGATCCTCTAATTGTAATTTTTAAGTCATACCAAAAAAAAAAAATCTCTTGTTTTTAAGATTCAGGTTAGGCACAGCAGCCTCAAATAAAAGAGGAAGAAGGGCTCTAGAATCTCTTTTCACAGGATTCAAAAATAGAACTTTAAGAAAGCAAATAAAAATGACACAAATTCACAGAAAATAGCAACAGCCCTTTAAAAGAAAAACAAGTTGTGCCACACATAGCTATTAATAATAGTATTAGAAAGTTGCAACATAATATCATAATCTAAATTCTGCCTTAAACCACATATGTTCATATATATATATATATATATATACACACACACACACACACACACCCTTATTTGTGCTTCAAATTAGGATAAATTTATGCTGTTTGTTTTATTCATATACCTGAAAGCATTAGCAAAGTATTTTAACTGTTTTTGTAATTCAAAGACAGTACAGATTGTGGTTGTAAAAAAATCCTTTCAACCCAACAGTTTATATATACTCCACTGCCCAGACTTTAAAATTAAATGAACTAATCCACCTTCAATTTTAATGTTTGAAAAAGCATTTCAGCAGAGTTCATCGACAGCACCAGGCAGAGAGTGTACCTAAATTTCCCTTCAAAAGAAGCTAAATTACTCAGCATACAATTTTAGTAAGACTGATCGCCTTCTGTCACCGGCCAGACCTTACTGTTCCATGATTTTCACTCAGTAAGTCACATACCTGTTATGGGGATGACTAAAGTTTGAATTTAGAGAAAGCCAAAGTTATTAATTTCTTCTCACAATGTACTTGTTTAGATTTCCAAGAAAATCTTCTAACAGTTTAGACTTACATCTGCATTTCAAATTAGGAAGAAACAAAATTGTAATTTTAGAAAGTGGGCTGGGAGGAAATTTCATAAGCAAAGAAAGTGGCCACAGGAAAACTGCATCTTCATTCCACTCTGAAGCAAAATGGTCCTCTTCTTTCAATTCTACTCTTAGATCAGAGAGAATGAACACCAATCAGAAAATAAGCTAACGGTTCAGACAGGAAATACATGACCTTCAGGATCATACCATACATACAATGTACAGTAAAGATTATTATTTAGGACTTTTAGAGACTGAAAATATGAGGGAAATAAGGCACAGTGGTTAGGTGATAGCCTGATTGTACACATCTCTGTGTGCTAGTATTTCATATGTTTATTAAATTATGCAGCTAGTTACATAAGGTTGTTCTATAGTGCACACACACATCTTTAGCATATACTTTACATTTGTAAAAGACTGGAAAACATAATCCTTACAAGAACAGGGAACTGGAAGCATACTATTGTATGTTTTCAATAAAACACAAGGTCTGTCTGGAAAAAGTCCAACCACTGTTAATATGAAAATGGTTTGCACAAAGTTGATAAAACATGCAGCCAAGGAGAGTGGACTGGAATGCACATGCACGAACAATGGCGACTTCACTGTACTAGTCAGTGGGGGTGGTAGACTCCTCTGAGAGAGCATGTGTACTGTGTGGCCATAGCATTCAAAATGACTGAGCAAGTTGAGCAACGAATCTGCATCAAATTTTGTGTTAAGCTTGAATATCCCTCCACAGAAACTATTCAGGTGATTCAGAAGGCCACAGTTATAGGCAACTGGTGATTAGCAGCTTCATTACAACAATGTACCCGCTCATGCATCATGTCTTGTGCAGAGTGTTTTAGTGAAACATGAAATCACCCAGGTGACTCAGTCCCCCTACAGCCCAGATTTGGGCTGTGACTTCTGGCTTTTCCCAAAACTAAAATCACCTTTGAAAGGGAAGAGATTTCAGACCATAAATGAGATTCAGGAAAATACACTGGGCAGCTGATGGCATTTGGGAGAACTGTGTGAGGTTTCAAGATGCCTACTTTGAAGGGGACTAAAATGTCATTGTCCTAAGTACAATGTTTCTTGTATCTTCATCAAGAAATGTCTCTATTTTTCAGGAAGAGGATAACAGGGGAGAGAAGAGAAAGGGTTGTCAAGGAACATGTATAAAAGACCAATGGACAAAGACAACAGGTGGAAAGGATTGAATGTGGGAGGTGGGAGTGGGGTAGGGCAGGGGAGAGTAATGGGGGAAATGGGGACAACTATAATTGAACAACAATAAAAAAAGAAAAAAGAAATGTATTTTTCATAGTACGTGGCTGGATACTTTCTGGACAAGCCTCATACTAAATGTCTGAAAACAAATACATGATTATTCAAAGTACTGCCTGACAGAAATATAAAGAATATCTGACTCATTGTAGTATGTAATATTACAGCCTAATCAATAATGACAGGTACACATGATCTTCTGTTGACCCTGCTACCTTCTTTGATTATTGTTCTCTTGCTCTTTGCTTACATTTTTTTAAATATATTTTATTGATTATGCTATTACAGTTGTCCCGTTTCTCCCCCATCATTCCCCCCACCCTGCACACCCTCTCCCACCCACATTTCCCCCTTTAGTTCATGTCCTTGTGTCATAAGTTCTTTAGCTTCTACATTTCCCATACTATTCTTACCCTGCCCCTGTCTATTTTCTACCCACTATCTATGCTACTCATTCTCTGTACCTTCCCCCCCTCCTCCCACGCCCCTGTTGCTAACCCTCCATATGATCTCCATTTCTGTGGTTCTGTTCCTGTTCTAGCTGTTTGCTTAGTTTGCTTTTGTTTTAGGTGTGGTTCTTAATAGCTGTGAGTTTGCTGTCTTTTCATTGTCATATTTTTGATCTTCTTTTTCTTAGATAAGTCCCTTTAACATTTCATATAATAAGAGCTTGGTGATGATGAACTCCTTGAACTTGACCTTATCTGAGAAGCGCTTTATCTGTCCTTCCATTCTAAATGACAGCTTTGCTGGAAAGAGCAATTTTGGATGTAGGCCCCTGCTTTTCAAGATTTCAAATATTTCTTTCCAGCCCCTTCTTGCCTGTAAGGTCTCTTTTGAGAAATCAGCTGACAGTCTGATGGGAACTCCTTTGTAGGTGACTGGCCCCTTATCCCTTGCTGCTTCTAGAATTCTCTGCTTCATTTGAATCTTGGCTAATGTAATTACGATGTGCCTTGATGTGTTCCTCCTTGGGCCCAACTTCTTTGGGACTCTCTGAGCTTCCTGCACTTCCTGGTAGTCTATTTCCTTTGCCAGATTGGGGAAGTTCTCCTTTATTATTTGTTCAAATAAGTTTTCTACTTGTTGCTCTTCTTCCCCTTCTGGGACCCCTATAATTCGGATGTTGGGACATTTAACGATGTCCCGGAGGTTCCTAAGCCTCTCCTCATTTTTTTGAATTCTTGTTTCTTCCTCGTTTTCTGTTTGGTTGTTAATTTCTTTCTTCTGGTCCACTCCATTGATTTGAGTCCCAGTTTTCCTTCCATCTCTATTGGTTCCCCATGCGTCTTCCTTCATTTCACGTATTGTAGCCTGCATTTTCTCATCTAATTTATGAGCAAAATCAACCAATTCTGTGAGCATTTTGATGACCAGTGCTTTGAACTGTGCATCTGATAGGTTGGCTATCTCTTCGTTGCTTAGAGGAATTGACTCTGGGGTTTTCATTTTTTCTCCAGTTTGAGCCATTTTTGGTGGGTTTTTTTTTTTTTATTTTTATTTATTTTTTTTTTTTATTTATCTTTAGAGGGGAAGGGTAGGAGAGGGGGAGAGGGAGAGAAATATCAATGTACGGTTGCCTCTTGTGTGTCCCATGCTGGGAACTGGCCTGCAACCCAGGCATGTGCCCTGACTGGGAATCGAACCGGGATCCTTTGCTTCGCAGGCCCGTGCTCAATCCACTGAGCTACACCAGCCAGGGCTTTTTTTTTTTGGTGGGTTTTTTTTGTTTTGTTTTGTTTTGGTTTTAGTCTGGTCGCAGCTATTACGTATGAGGGGTGGAGCCTTAGGTGTTCCTCAGGGCCGGGCAGCCCAGTCGCTGGGTTGTGACGCTGTAGGTGGGGGCGGGGTCTGAGAGGGAACAATGGCGCCTGCTCCCCTCTCTCCTGGATTCAGTCCCCTCCGCCACTTCCCCTCTGCCTGAACCGTCTGCGCACGTGAATGTGGGACCCCCTGGTCAGCCAGCCACCTTGTGCGTCCTCACTGGGTCTGCATAGTTGCCCCCCTGTGCCCAGGGTCCGCCAGCTGCCGCCTGTGCGCCCGAGGACCGCCAGCCACTGCCCGTGCACCTGGGAACTGCGAGCTGCTGCTACTTGCGTTCCTAGGTCTGCACCTCCACTTTTTCCTACCGCGACTCCACCCCTCTTACCGGTCTGGATGAATGGTTGCTGGACTTCCGTACAGTTCAATTTTCTATAAGTTCTGGTTGTTTTCTTGTTTCTAAATATTTGTTGTCCTTAATTTTGGTTGTGAGAGGAGGCACAGTGTGTCCGCCTATGCCTCCATCTTGGCCGGAAGTCCCTGCTTACATTTTAATGTAATTAATACAATTATCCTAAATGCCAGTTCCATAGTAATGGCCGTCCAGGACTTAGTCTGTTACAAAATGAGAAAATTAAGAAAATCGTGTTTTGTTAATAAGGTAATTATATTTAATCAGAAAGATTATCTTTATTCTTATATTCTTCCTTCATATTTGATGTTATAGTTTAAAAATTACATAATAGTTTTTAATTATCTTAATTAAAATACTGAGTGCTTTTTGTGGTAAAATACACGTAACATAAAATGTATCACCTTAACCACTTTAAGGGTACAGTTTAGTGGCATTAAATACATTCACATTGATGTACAACCAGCACCACCATCAATATCCAGAACTCTTGTCATCTGGCAAAACTGAAGCTCTATGCCCATTAAACAATAACTCCAATTCCCTCCTCCTCCCAGCCCTTGGCAACTGCCATTCTACTTTCTGTCTCTATGCATTTGACTATTTCAGGTACCTCATGTAAGACAGTATTTGTCTTTTCACGACTGGCTTATTTCACTTAACATGATGTCCTCGAGATTCATTCATGTCATAAGCATGTATCAGAATTTCCTTCCTTTTAAAGACTGAATAGTATTCCATTGTATGTATACACCACATTTTGCTTACCCATTCATCCATCGATGGACACTTGAGTAGCTTATGCTGCTATGAACATAGATGTACAAATATCTTTTCAAGACCTAGCTTTCAATTCTTTTGGGTATACTTGTATACCTAGAGGTGGTACTGATGAACCATATGATAATTCTATTTTTAATTTTTGAGGAAATGCTATACTGTTTTCCACACAAGCTGTACCATTGTACATTCCTATCTATTGTGCATAGGGTTCCAAGTTCTTCACATTGTGCCAACACTTGTTTTTCTATTGTTTTGATAGTAGCTATCCTGATGGGTGTGAGGTAGTCTGTCACTGTAGCTTTGATTTGCATTTCCCTAATGATTAGTGATTTTGAGGTCTTGCTTTTTTAAAGATTTTTTTTTCTTTTATTGATTCTAGGGAGAGGGAAAGAAAGGAAGAGGAACATGATTGGTTGCTTCTTGCACTTGCTCCGACTGGGGACCAACCCACAAACCAGGCATTTGCCCTGACTGTGAATCAAACATATGGCCTTTCAGTTTGCAGGATGATGCCCAGATAACTGAGCCACATCCACAAGGGCTTGAGGTCTTGCTTTATTTTAATGTTCTTTTTTTTTTAAATATATTTTATTGATTATGCTATTACAGTTGTCCCGTTTCTCCCCCATCATTCCCCCCACCCTGCACACCCTCTCCCACCCACATTCCCCCCTTTAGTTCATGTCCATGTGTCATAAGTTCTTTAGCTTCTACATTTCCCATACTATTCTTGCCCTCCCCTGTCTATTTTCTACCCACTATCTATGCTACTCATTCTCTGTACCTTTCCCCCCCTCTCCTCCTCCCATGCCCCTGTTGCTAACCCTCCATATGATCTCCATTTCTGTGGTTCTGTTCCTGTTCTAGCTGTTTGCTTAGTTTGCTTTTGTTTTAGGTGTGGTTCTTAATAGCTGTGAGTTTGCTGTCTTTTCATTGTCATATTTTTGATCTTCTTTTTCTTAGATAAGTCCCTTTAACACTTCATATAATAAGAGCTTGGTGATGATAAACTCCTTGAACTTGACCTTATCTGAGAAGTGCTTTATCTGTCCTTCCCTTCTCAATGACAGCTTTGCTGGAAAGAGCAATTTTGGATGTAGGTCTCTGCTTTTCAAGATTTCAAATATTTCTTTCCAACCCCTTCTTGCCTGTAAGGTCTCTTTTGAGAAATCAGCTGACAGTCTGATGGGAACTCCTTTGTAGGTGACTGTCCCCTTATCCCTTGCTGCTTCTAGAATTCTCTGCTTCATTTTAATCTTGGCTAATGTAATTATGATGTGCCTTGATGTGCTCCTCCTTGGGCCCAACTTCTTTGGGGCTCTCTGAGCTTCCTGGACGTCCTGGTAGTCTATTTTCTTTGCCATATTCGGGAAGTTCTCCTTTATTATTTGTTCAAATAAGTTTTCTACTTGTTGCTCTTCTTCTTCCCCTTCTGGGACCCCTATAATTCGGATGTTGGGACGTTTAACGATGTCCCGGAGGTTCCTAAGCCTCTCCTCATTTTTTGGAATTCTTGTTTCTTCCTCGTTTTCTGTTTGGTTGTTAATTTCTTCCTTCTGGTCCACTCCATTGATTTGAGTCCCAGTTTTCCTTCCATCTCTATCGGTTCCCCATGCGTCTTCCTTCATTTCACGTATTGTAGCCTGCATTTTCTCATCTAATTTGTGAGCAAAATCAACCAATTCTGTGAGCATTTTGATGACCAGTGCTTTGAACTGTGCGTCTGATAGGTTGGCTATCTCTTCGTTGCTTAGAGGAATTGACTCTGGGGTTTTCATTTTTTCTCCGGTTTGAGCCATTTTTGGTGGGGTTTTTTTGTTTCGTTTTGTTTTGGTTTTAGTCTGGTCACTGCTATTACGTATGAGGGGTGGAGCCTTAGGTGTTCCTCAGGGCGGGGCAGCCCAGTCTCTGGGTTGTGACGCTGTATGTGGGGGCGGGGTCTGAGAGGGAACAATGGCGCCTGCTCCGCTCTCTCCTGGAATCATTCCCTTCAGCCACTTCCCCTCTGCCTGGACCGTCTGCGCTCTCGAATGTGGGACCACCTGGTCAGCCAGCCGCCCCGTGTGGCCTCACTGGGTCCGCACAGTTGCCCCCCTGTGCCCGGGGTCCGCCAGCCACCGCCCGTGCACCTGGGAACTGCCAGCCGCTGCTACTTGCATTCCTGGGTCCGCACCTCCACTTTTTCCTACCGCAACTCCGCCCCTCTTACCAGTCTGGATGAATGGTTGTTGGACTTCCGTACAGTTCAATTTTCTATAAGTTCTGGTTGTTTTCTTGTTTCTAAATATTTGTTGTCCTTAATTTTGGTTGTGAGAGGAGGCACAGTGTGTCCGCCTACACCTCCATCTTGGCCGGAAGTCCGTATTTTAATGTTCTTAATTGGCAAAACAAGAAGTTGGCAACTCGAGTCTCAGATTTTTTGTAAATATATTGGTCTTTCAAATCTGAAAATCTGAGGACCACCAGTGTTCTCATCTTCCATTTATCTCTTCAATCCATGGCTGTTTAGCTTTGGCCCTCAATCTTCTCCTGACACCTATCCCACCAGATTCAAATAGAACAGGCCTCCTTTAGTACTTACATGATTAGTGAAAAGCACAAAAGCTCTGGAGTCAAACAGAATCTTGTAAACTTAAATATAGTACCACCTCAATGGATGCAATCTGTGCCCCTTGCCTTTCTGCAGGGTAATTGATCCCTTCCCATAGTTTTGTTCTCTACTCTATGCAAAGACTCCCAAATTTCTAGTATTCAGCCATGTCAGGGGAGAAGTAAGACTGTGCAAGGCTCTCTGCCAGGGATGTAAGGATGAATTAGATATGACCCCTTTGCTCAAGGAGCTTACTGTTTAGTGAAGGAGAGAGTAGTGTAAAGAAGTGTCACAGGTGCTATGGAAAGACCGCATCTAGAGCACAAAGAAAGAAATGATATTCCTATCAGGCCTGAAGTGGACAGGAAAGGCATCACAGAAGAGAACTTGAATTGTATGAATCTGAATTATTTACCAGGAAGAAAAGAGGGAGTCAGGTATTGCATGAACAAAAGCACAATGGGGAACTGTCAGCAGTCCACCACTGCTTGAGGTTCTAGATACATGGAGAATGGGGGTTAGCAATGCAAGGAAGTAGGAAGAGGCATAATGAAGGGGGCATGCCTTGCTCTAAAGTCAGCACGAGAAAGGCATTGGGGAACAGTTGAAGGAGTTTAGGCTCAGGGAATCATAGGATCAATTCCGTGTTTTAGAACTATCATTCTAGTGGCAGAGTGGAGAGTGGATTAATGAAGAGAAGATTCAAGGCAGGGAAATCTCTTAGATCATCATTTCAGTAGATCAGGTGAGATAATAAAAGACCTGAACCAAGATGACAATAGTGGAAAAAAGAAGAAAGGGGAGGATTTTCGGCCAAGATGGCGGCATAGGCAGACATGGCTCACCTCTTCACACAACCACATCCAAATTACAACTGAAATATAGAACAACCATCACTCAGAACCATCAAAAATGGAGTTGAATGGAAGTCTGACAACTATGGAATTGAAGAAACCACATCCATTCAGACTGGTAGGAGGGGTGCAGACACCGAACAGGCTGGTCCCTCACCCATGTCTGGTGGATAAAAATTTGGGAGGGATATCTTGGGATCGAGGAGTCCTAGCCCCACACAAGGCCCCACAGCCCAGGGTTCCAGTGCCAGGAAGATAAGTCTCCACAGCTTCTGGCTGCAAAAACCAGCGAGGATTGAGTCAGTAGAAGAAAATTCTGGAGCCTCAAGCAGTTCCTCTTAAAGAACACACACATGGACTTACCTGCTCAGACTCATACCCTCTGAGCTCCAGCACTAGAGTAGCAGTTTGTAAGACACCAGTGGTATACAGGGAAAAACCGAAAGGCCTGGCATCAAGGTGAGCAGAAGCCATTGCCCATTTCCTAAACTCTCTTGCCACAGAGCTGACAAGCTGGTGCCCTATCTGAGACACTGTCAACCTGGCTAACACTGTTTAACACATATTGGAGATCCCCCAAGACTCTGCCCCACCCAACCCCACCCAGGCTGCTTCTCCACATCAATGGCTGGTCTTGGCCATTAGGAAGTCCTCTCAAACAAGCAACAGCTGGCCTCAGTGAGCCCCGGGCTGAGAACTAGCAGCAGCCAGTGTAGATTCACCGCTTGGCTTTGCCTGGGAATCTCCAAGCCTAGCACAAGTAGCAGTCATCTCAGATTGCTTCATAGCTCAGGTAGGGTGGCTCCAGGTGAAACACAGGTTGAGGCTGACCTTGGCCTGCACCACCCAGGGAACTCCAGGGCCAGCGCACCCAGTGAACAGCTACAGACCATGTCAGAGCACCACCACCCTACCCCTGCACAATTGATCCTCCAGGGAGGTTGAGGGTTGGTGGTAACTGGTCATAGCCAATCCTTCCCATTGCAGCTGACTGACCTCAGTAAATCCCTCCCATTGATCTGCCAACAGTGATCAAGGCTCATCCACAAGCAGAGTGTGTACTCAGCCCATGTGAAGTGTGCAACTTGAGTACCCAGCTTGGGTGATAGAGGAGGCTGTGCCACTGGACCCTACAGGACACCTACTACATTCGGCCACACTACCAAGATATGGAGTCAAAGCAGCTCTACCTAATACATAGAAACAAACACAGAGAGACTGCCAAAATGAGGAGACAAAGAAACACGGCCCAAATGAAAGAATGGATCAAAACTCTAGAAAAAGAGCTAAACAATAGGAGATAAGCAATCTACCAGATGCAGAGTTCAAAACACTGGTTATAAGGATGCTCAAGGAACTCAGCAAGGACCTCAACATCATAAAAAAGATTCAATCAGAAATGAAGGATACACTGATTGAAATAAGGAACAATTTACAGGGAAACAACGGTAGAGTGAATGAAACCAAGAATCAAATCAATGATTTGGAAAATAAAGCAAAAAACAGCCAATCAGAACAATGACAACAAAAACAAATCCAAAAACTATTAGGACAGTATAAACAGCCTTTGGGACAACTTCAAGAGGTCTAACATTCACATCGTAGGGGTGCCAGAAGGAAAACAGAAAGAGCAAGAAATTAAAAATCTATTTGAAAAAATAATGAAAGAAAACTTTTTTAATTTGGTGAAGGAAATAGACATACAAGTCCAGGGAGCACAGACAGCCTCAAAAAAAAAAAAAAAAAATGGATGCAAAGAGGCCCACTTCAAGACACATCATAATTAAAATGACAAAGGTTAAAGATAAAGAGAGAATCTTAAAAGCAGTAAGAGAAAAAGCAGTCATTACCTCTAGGGGTAGATCCCGTAAGATTGTCAGCTAATTTCTCAAAAGAAACTTTGCAGACTAGAAGGAATTGGCAAGAAATATTCAAAGTCATGAAAAGTAGGGTCCTACAGCCTAGATTGCTCTACCCAGCAAAGCTATCATTTAGAATTGAAGGGCAGATAAAGAGCTTCCCAGACAAGAAAAAACTACAGGAGTTCAGCATCACCAAACCATGATTATATGAAATTTAAGAAAAAGATCAGAATGATATACAATAAAATGGCAAAAAATACAATTTATCAACAATTAAATCTAAAAAACAAATTAAGCAAACAAGAACAGAGTCAGAATCATGGATACAGAAAGCATTTTTTAAAAAGATTTTAATTATTTATTTTTAGAGAGGGAAAGGGAGAAAAAGAGGGAGAGAAACATTGATGTGTGGTTGCCTCCCATGCACCCCCTACTGGGGACCTGGCCAGCAACCCAGGCATGTGTCCTAGACCAGGAATCAAACTGGCAGCCCATGGTTTGCAAGCTGGCACTCAATCCAATGAGCCACACCAGCCAGGATGCAGAGCGTTTGATGGTTGCCAGGTGATAGGGGTGTGTGGGATACGGTTGAAGAGGTGAGGGGATTAAGAAGTACAAATAGGTAGTTACGGAATATCCATGGGGATGTAAAGTACAGTATAGGAAATGGAGGAGCCAAAGAACTTATACATATGACCCATGGACATGAACAATGGTGGAGGGGATTGCCTGAGGGACTTGGAGGTGCTAGGTGGAGGGGAGTTAAAGGGGGAAAATGAGGACAATTGTAGTAGCATAATCAATAAAATATAATTTTTTAAAAAAGAGAAGAAACAGTATACCACACATGAAACTGATGATATGAAATTGATGGGATTTAGTCACCAATTAGATTTGGAGAACAAGGGAGAAGGAGTTTAGGCTGACCAAGAAGTTTCTGTCTTGGATGACTAAATAGATGGTGGGAGTATGTACTAAGATTGGAAATACATATAGGAAGAAGAAAAGACGAGTTCAGTTAGAGACACACTGAATTTGTGATCTTTCTATGGGATATTCAGGTGGTTACAGGAAGAGATCAAGGCTAGAGATACAGACTGAAGCCATATGTAGTGGATACAGCAGATACCTTGTCAGTACCCCCGCCATACTCAGCACTCAGGTGCCTGCCCATCTGAGGGCTTCCAACTGCAAGCACCTGTGTCTCCAGTGGGAGCCCACAGGGTAAGCCGGCCACCTCTGGGGGTGATGGAAAGCAGCTGCTCTAGGGTATAGGGTTTTGGGGGTGATAAAACTATTCTGAGATTAGATAGTGAGGTATTGTGTAACTTTATAAATATACTAAAACCTAGTAAATTGCATACTTTTAAAGGGTGGACTTTATAGTTTATAAATTGTATCTTGATTTTTAAAAATTGTGAAGAAAAAACCCCAATGGCTCAACCTAACTGAAACCACTCGGTTCACAAATGTGCCCATATTTTCACACCTATGTGCTTTTGCTCACTGTTGATTCCACCTAGAATTTTCTTTCATCTCCCATTCTTCTCCCCGTATTTCCAGATCCTATTCTTTCTTCAAAGCCCAGCTAAAACGATCTCTTTCCATGCATTTAGCCTTCCCCAGGTCAGGGGTATGTCTTGTCTTCTCTGACATCTGCCAACTATTTATTTTGCCTCCCACTCTCTTCTCTGTATTAGAGATTTTCCCATATCTTATTTAATAAACTTTAGGTTCCTGAGAACGTTTGTTTTACCCCTAGATCTATTAAGAGCCTTGCACATACATAGTAGCCTCTCAAAAAATGATTATTGAATCAATACATCAAGGACTGCAAAGTTTCCAGGGAAATCTAGGCAAAAAGACAAACTAAATTAACATCGATTCACCTGCATCTAAACACTCCATCATCATTTAAGGAACTTTGAGACAATTTAAAGCCTAGGGTTATAAAGCCACAATTCTTTCTAGAGATAACTTGAGGTGTATGATCAGAGTACAAATTACAGTCAAATGCTCAGGTCATTCTAGTCTAACTATATTAGTAATAAAACCAGCAAACATAAACCCTTCAGGGATTTTTCCTGCACGGGAACACTTGAAGTCATCGGTGTAGAAAATGTGATGGTGATGCCTTCTGGTCAGTTGAGGATCAGTGCAGTAGGATCTTCCTTTGATGAAGTGAAGAGGAATTCTTTCTATGGCTAAAGGGATTCCTGTGCCTTTTAAACTCTTTGTTATTATTTTAAACTTTTCTCCATTGAATCAAGCTTAGTAACTTTTCTTTCTCTGTGTTGCCAGGACAGGAGGAGATGTGGAGATCTAGAAACCTACAACTGTTTAATGTGAATAGTAATAGCTAACATTTATTCAGCATTCACTGTATGAATTTTTAAAAATATTTTCCCATGTGTTTTCTCATTTAGTCCTTATACAGCCCATAGGGTAAGGGCTACTGTCATCTAAGCTGACTGATGATGAGACTGAAGCACACAGAGGTTAACCTGCTTATGGTCATACATCTCGTTAGACAGTAGAATGATGACTCACAACCAGGTGAACTACCTTTAATGCCCTTTATATGTGTAGTGCATGAGGATAAACATTTTTTCCATTTAATTCTCAGATAACCTTATGGGGTAGGTAATTATCTCCCCTCATTTCACAGGTAAGGAAATCAATTTTTAGTAGCATGCAGCTACTAAATGGCAGAGCCTACGTTGAACTCTGTCTACAAAGTCCCATCCTAATCTTTCCCTTTCAACTGGACTTTGAGGGCTGGTACAGTTTCCAGACTTTAAATGATGCAGTCCACTTCCTTAATTCCTCTGCTCTGGTCAGCGCTGGTGTGAAAATCAATTCTAGTATCAGTTCCCGATCCAGGTCTGTAGCATCTTTGCACTCTTTCTTGGTCGTCTTTTTAAATATATTATAATCAGTTA
The DNA here is from genome assembly GCA_039655065.1 of Glossophaga mutica. NCBI lineage: Eukaryota > Metazoa > Chordata > Mammalia > Chiroptera > Phyllostomidae > Glossophaga > Glossophaga mutica. Next base: position 147,718,562 of record CM077308.1, read on the forward strand.
ACAGTATTTCAAAAGAAGGATTTTTTCATTAATACTCAATTAAAATGAGATCCAGAAATACATGTACGTATTACCTTCTCTTTGTTGGAGAAACATACTATTTGCAGCCGCAAAAATAAACAGGAATTACAGAGGATGAGGAAGATAACCAGGTTTTTTATTGCCAATTACCTGAATTTTAACTTTTAGGGTACCAAATGAAATCCTAGGTAGAGCATATGCCATAATCTCTCCCTCTAGTTATCAGATTTTCCTAATCCTCCTTTGACCTGAACCATCCTTAACACACTTTTCTTTGATTCACTGTATGTTATAAATATATCTGCATATGTATTTTAAATACATAAATGTGCTCATAGTTGAAGATATAATTATAATACAGTATATAATCAAATGGTAAATTACACAAAGCCAAAGATAAATGCAAGTAAAGAGGTGTTATGTGCAATTCTCACACACATAGACAAATCCTTATGCCTTTCTATAATAGCAGCTTGATTCTTTTAGAAAAGTTACTTCCAGGAGAGTAACATCTGTCTCTTTAAGGACCAGGAGAGAAAATGGAAGTCACTAGTGAGATGGGACTGGCTGTAGACAGCTCCAATGAGGTCCTGGGAATCTTGCTGAGAGAGGATATTTGGGGCTGGACTAAAATGTCTGTTGGGAAGTGGAAGGAAGAAAAAGGCAAAGTTAGGTAAGAGCGTTCTTTAAAAAAAGAATGCAAACGAGTGAATTTACTTTCAATTTCACAGTGAAAGAATGGCAGAAGACAAAGTGTAAGACATAATTAGATTGAATTAGATAGATATTACTGGATGGAGCCATTTAGCAGTTTCCCATTCCTGAGAATGTTTCAGAAATGACTTTGGAAAACATAGCTTCGGAGTAGGATCAACGTTACACACGATTTTACTTGTCCCATCTTTGATATAAATTATTTTTAAAATTGCCATTTCTTAACTTTAAATCCTCGAACAGTCATTGAGATTGACGACTTGGTATAAAAAGTAGGGATCCACTTCTTTTCTTTCTATTCTCAAAAACTGCCCTCTTGACCTCTGCTTGGGGGTGGAAGGATTGTTGACTGTCGCCCATCGCCTGTTGCAGTACATTTTACTTCGGTACTTTGGGATAACACTTTGACATAAGGAGAATTAGGTCGTTTCTGGGACCATGGCTGGCGGCTGCTCAGGCTTCTCTCGAGTAAAAGGTCTGTCATTTAACACCGAGCGCATCTTCCCTTCAGTTCCTCACCCGGAATTCCACTTCCGCCCCTCTCACCGGACCTTCCACCTTGTTTCCAAGCAGGTGGAAGCCGGGGCTCCTGATTCTTGACTGCACTTCACGTTGACGTAGGGGGACACACTCGAATTTAAAGATGGCCAAGCAGGAAATACAAAACACACTGAACGTAGCCCCTCCGCTTTAGGTGACCGGCTCTGGATGCATCTGCCCAGGTGCGGAACACGGCGGCGCTCTGCCCGCGCCCCTCCGCAGGGCGGGCAGGAGGAACGGAAATGTGGGGAGCAGGGGAAAGATAACCTCGGGACGGAAACTGGTGTCTGCTTGGACCCCTTACAAGTCCCGGGTGCAAGTCGTCACCTCTCGCTTCCTTGCCACCACCGCCTCCGCCAGAGCGGACGACAAAAGAAAGGCAGCTCGGTGGCAAGGATTGGCATCCAGCACCGTGTGTAACTGGTTTGAGTACGCGGTGGCGCCCCGCGGCCCCGTGCTCTCACAGACGCCGAGACCACGGAGGGTGCAGCACGAGCCCCCCGAAAACCAAGGGGTCCGGCTGTCCCTCAGCGGAGTGAAGACCGGGAGGGACACCCACGCGCGACTGCCACCCGCTCGCCCGCGCCGGGAAACTACAGCTCCCGGCAGGCTCCGCGCTGGCGGCGCGCCCCCGCCCCGCACGCCCGGGCCCCCCGCCCTCGGGCCTCAGGACGGGACGGGGCGGAGGGAGGAGGCGGAGGGAGGAAGGGGTACCAGCGGCGGGCGGGATCCTGCGAGGCGCGTGAAGCCTTGCTGGCGCCTCGTCTGCGACCGGAACGCTGGCGGGCGCGGAGTTTCTCACGGCCAGCCCAGCCCGCCTCTGTAAGTAGTCGCCGCAGGGAGCGGGGAGCAGACACCGAAAAAGTTAGCGCCGCCGCGGCCGCCGCTTTGTTCTCGCGGCCCGTGGGGTGCGGCGGAGGCGGCCCCTCCCCCACCCGCCCGCACGCTGCGGCGGTGGTCCAGGCGGGACGAGGGTCCCGCGCGGGGCTGGGCGGCGGCCGCCGGGGCTGGGCGGGAAATTGACGAAGCGCGGTGCGGGAGGCGCGGGCGGTGGACGCCGAGGCGGTTGGGGGCGCCGGCGCGGCCGCCAGATGAGGCCAAGTTCCGGCGTGGGCGCGGAGGCCAACTTGGACCGCGCTCCGCGGGCGACCACCGCGTCCGGCCCCGTGGTCACCGTCTGTTCCTGGTCCCCAGATGAGCTCCCGACACCGGAGCGGCGGCAGTCAAGCCGCGGAATTTCGGGGAAGCCTTTTTCTTTTCGCCTCTCTGCCTTGTACGGGTCTCAACGGGGTGAGTAGATGGTGCTTGGAGAACGTAACCCCCCGCACCCCAGTTTCCTGACTGTTCACTTTTTGCAAGTTGCTGCCTTGCTCGGAGTAGTTCTGACCCGGGGGAGGTTTTTCTTAAGATGAAACACTGAGGAGTACAGCCGTTCCTTTGAGCAATAAAAATAACCCCATACCACTCGGTTGCCTGTTGGATATTTTGTTTGAAGTCGTCGCAATCAGAAGCAGAGGCCCTACCGAGTGCAGGCACGAGCATAAATCAAGTGACAGACGTGTGTGAGACCTGCAGACTTTTCCGTACACAGATTGATGGCTGGGACGTAACTGTCTCTTCAACCACACCCAACCCCACAGGAAATAAGACTATCAGTGTAATCTTTGATTAGAAAGGATAAGTTCCTCCCTGAACTACTTTGTGCGACCCAGACTTAGCTCTAGTCTTAAATGAAACAAAAACTTTTAAATGCTTTAATTTGTACCCTAGAAAATGTTATTGCCATATTACTCATAAACTGCTTCTACGTTGTACTTAACGCTGAAGTTCTTCCTTACTTGTTTAGCTACTGGTTTTGCTTAAATCAACTTCTGCCGAAGTCAGGGCTGGAAATATCAATGGATGTGCTGTTAGAGGCATCCATAAGGGACCCTGCCCAGGTCTAGGCCAGTTTTACATTATACTTCCCTGTTAGGATCTGGATTGAGCACAAGCTTGGAAATTCAGACGAAAGGAAGTTACAAGTTTTCGTAAAAGTATTTAAAACGTGTCACAGAAGCCTTCGTGTTCAGTTTTGCTTCAGCAGGTAATGGAGACGTGGTAAGCCTGATCAGATGAACGTGGGATATTTGCCAAGGCAGTTACCACCCTAGGTTTAATGATTTGGTGGATAGCATTTAACTTTTTAGGTGACTCAAGTTCAAGAATGTTCATTGGTTTATATCTTGAAACTTAATTTTTTAGGCATCCCAGTTAGTAGTGAGTCTTTTAAATACACAGATTTTGTAAGCTTTCAGTTTTATCAGGTGACTTCTTTAAAATAGAGGTCACTTGACCTCTATTAAAACAGTCCTTACTGGATTGTTTTTAATTTAAACACTGCAACACTCAAATAAGAAAGAGCCTGATCTTGTTTTGGGTATTAAGTTTTAAAAATTATATAAGAATTGAAAAAAACCACATGCAGGAAAAAATGAATAGTGGTCGGTCATTTAAATGCACTTTTCTAAGGGACAGTTTTTCTTATTTTTAAAAGGACATTCTAAAGTTGATGAAAATATTACCATGTTAGAGTTAATTGCTCATTTTTGAAAGGGGGTACTTTTACAGAACTTGAAATACGAGGAAATTATTTGTTAATACAAGTTTTAATTGTATTTATTAATCATGCTTATGATCCAAAATGTTCTGTGCTGATACTGTCTCCAATTATGTAATTCAAATTGAACTTGTATGTGTGCCTCTTTGGAGCAGTTGTCTCATTAGTGGAAAAAACCTGAGGTAATGTACTTGGGAAATGCTTTAATTTTAATACAGAGTAGAAAAAGTTTTTTCCACTTCTGTGGTTTGTTTATAGTGGCAGTATGTGAGAGAAATGGCTTATCGGCTATCAGCCAGTCAGGTTTCTTAGATACCACTGGTGCAAAGATTGGCGATGAAGATCCTTCAAGTCCAACATAGATTCATACGACGTTGCCAGGCGGGCAGCTGCAATCTCATTACTGGATAAACATCTTGGGCTGAGCAGAGGGCAGACCTGGTGCGCTCTCTTTATGTTATCTCTGATAGTGGAAAGACTGAGATTCAAATACCCTTGCTCCTCATGAGCAGGATTTTAGTTGAAACGGTTTAGTCAGATGCTGAGCTGTTAGCAGAAAAGGTATTATATAAATTTAAGGTAATAGTTATCTTTTTGAAAATACATAAATGTGAGGGTTGCTACAAATTATGCTTTTTATTTATTTGTTTTTAGAGAGAGGAAAAGGAAGGGAGGAAGAGGGAGAGAAACATCAATTGGTTGCCTCTCACAGGCAACTGACCTGGGACCAAATGTATGACCCAGGCATGTGCTCTCACTGGGAATCAAACCAGTGACCCTTCGCTTTGCAGGACAACGCCCAGCTAACCGAGCCACATCGGTCAGGGCCAAACTTTGCTTTTTAAAAACCAACAACAAAGTTATTTGAATATTTTTATGCAATATGCAATGTAAAAGCAGCATCAGGCAAAGTCAAGCCAAGATCAAAGCAAAACATGGACATTGACTTCAGGACACTGGTCAGTATTGCATTAAGAAAGGTCACGTGCTCTTCTACATGCTGAAAGAATGCTTGTACATATCAACAGGAGAGAAAAAAAGACTCTGTTCATTTGCATTCCTAGCACAGAAAACTAAATTGAACAGGAAAACCCATTACTGGTATGGAGTTGTGGTAAATATGTATTCTGAATAGAAAAAGCATTTTACCTTTTCACTTTAGCCTTTACTGAGGACAAATAGAACACTGGCTAAACTAAATAATGAGCTTCCTTTTGAAGTATTTATTTTGTGTTCCTGGAATCCTCTTTGCTTCACTCTGCTTCCCTGACTCCTACTTATCCTTTAGGGCTCAGCTTAAATAACACTTCCTTAAAGGGATACCTTACCTGAGACCCCAGTTAAAAATAGGGGATTAAAAACAATACCCTCTTAGTATTGTACTCAGTCGTGTTGCTTTTTATAATTTGTAATTACCTTGCTGTTTATGTGAATATCTGTGTAATGTGTGTGCCCCACATCACACCGTAAGCTCCAAAAAGAGCAGGAGCCGTGTCTGTTTTGGTCACTGCTCTCTAACCCCAGTGTCTCATGGTCTGGCAAGTAACGGGCACTCAGTAAGTATTTGTTGAATAAAAATGCTGCTGTTAGAGCGTCTTCTAATCAGATGCTTTGCTGAGAGATAGTGTACCCGTGGGGCTTTGCTGAGAGATAGTGTACCCGTGGGGGGAGGTGAGAGAGAGAAAGATAGGTCAACTTGTGATGTTACCACGAAGTAACCCTCAGTTAAGTGCCCTACACTCCAGGGCCTTAGTTTTATCTTGACTATAATGATAGGGCAGGTGGGGCTCAAGATAGCCTATCTTTTTATTCCATTCCGCAGTGGTGACAGATTTTATGACCTCATTTGAATGGTACATGGGACTGAAAACTCCCCGAAAGAATATTCAGTTTGTTCCAAATGAGCATATTAGAAATGCTTGCTAATTCATAGATGTTAGAAACCTATATCTAATTGATAAATTAGTAAGGTGTGTACTATTGTCTCAGTTTTCTAATTAAGGCATAAAGACAAAATAAATGAGAGCTTTTAGATTTTTTTCATATTTAGTTTTAATACTTTGTACCCTACATCTTGTTGTAGCTTACAGAGCAAATCAGAGTTTCATAAAACAAAACGGGGAGAGGAAAAACCAGATGGGATGAGTGGGCAAAAACTAACATGCCAGCTCATTTAATTTTTTCTATTTGTGTTCATGCTGAAACTTTTAAACATCTTTTTTGTTCAAAAGTATAACATTTACATAGTTTATTAATAGTTATCAGTAATCCTGATAAATTAACCTATTGTATTACTAGACAGTTACTTGGCTAATTTTAATAGATACAATAAAATGGAAATTTAGTGGGAAAACATCAGAAATATTATTATTATTGAACACAGCATTATCTTGTATTTTGTAGTATTTAACATGCATAGGTATTTTACTACTATTTTAATGACAGTTCAGCTTTTTAAACTATGGAATCAAGTATGTTAAGGAGCTCATTACCTCGCAAAAAACCTGTCCCATTGCTGGGTTGTTGGAGGTGGGATGAAGTGTAGTAGAAAGAACGTACCGGTAGGTTTTGGAGTCAGGGAAACTTCTGTTTGAATTCCTGTTCCATCACTTACTACCTATGTAGTCATGGGCAAGCAGCAACTTCTCTGAAACTCTGATTCCTTTTCTGTAAAATAGAATTAAACAAGTCTCTTAGGGTTGTTGCAAAAGTTTAATGAAGTATCAGATCTTGATTTCATTGTTTAGCATAAAATAGCATAATTATTCTTTCCTTCATCTAAACACTATGAAAATTGCCTGAACTTACTGAGTACGTACTATGAGCCAGGTGCTGTTGTAGCTGCTTACGTGCCATAGCTCAGCCCTCACAGCAACCTGTGAGGTAAGTATCTTCATTTTACTTCTGCCCGCTGCAGTGATGCTGAATAAAACTTACTGCCTTTTCAGATATTTGAAGACCATTATTCTATTTGGTTTAGTTAAGCATATTTTGTCACATGACATTGTTTTCACCATTATCTTATTTTTAAAAATCAATATAGCTTTGTCCTGGCCAGTGTGGTTCAGTTGGTTGGAGTGTCATCCTGTAAACGAAAAGGTGGTGGATTCAGTCCCCAGTCAGGGCACATACTTAGGTTGCGGGTTTGAACCCTGGTCAGGGTGCATGTGGAGGCAACCAAGCAATGTTTCTCTCTCACATCGATGTTTCCTTTCTTTCTCTCTCTTCCTCTCTCCCCCTCTCTCTCTAAAAGCAATGAAAAACATCCTCGGGTGAGGCTAAAAATTTTTTTTAAATTTAAAATCAGTAAAGCTCTAGAAAATGTGGACTGTGAATACAGTAGTAAAGTAGGCTGACTGGTGACCAGTATACACATCTCTGCTGATGTGTTCTTGGTATCCTGAGAGTTTAGGCCAGCAGTAGTTCTTTTAGTCACCCATTGCATTAGCAGGTCCTGTTACACTCCTCTTATGAACAGCTTCTAAATCAATATTTATTTCTCCATTTCTATACTGCCCATTTCACTTTTCTAATATTTCTTACTGTATTTTTTCATTACCATTTATCCCCCTTATATCTTCTTCCACCTCCACCCCTGCACATTTAACTTTTTGAAACTAAATGCAAAGCTTTATGCTCATCGTTGTTACATTTCACTTTAATTTGAGTTTATTTCTCCCAGATTGTAGAATCTGAGGATTTTATAAGCATGCCTTCCATCTCTATCTTGTGAATAATGTAAAACAACATAGCGCCAAGGACAGACTTCCAAGATACTTCCTAAAGACTTCTCTCATCTAAGTTAATAATGTAGAGCAGCAAACTTATCCAACTCACACTCAAGCAACTTATGTACAAAAGTCACATGGAAAACCATCTTGAGTACTGTTGTGGTCAGAATATACTTTTTTCTTGCTTTGCCAGTTGTGTGATCTTGGGTGAGTAATTTCTAAGCCTCTGTTTTCTCAACCATAAAGCTGTTGTGAGGATTAAAGGATAATACATATCAAGCGCTTAGAACAGTGTCTGGCAGATAGAGCTCAGTAACTGCGAGCCATTATTATTATTTCCTTCATCTAAGAAATCTAGTAAATGTTCTTTTTCAAGATATAAATGCAGTTGATTTGACGTTAATCTGTTTTCATTCATGTTGATATCTAGTAATCATTACATTTTTTTCCTAGGTATTCAAAAACCATTTCATACATAATCTATTCTCATATTTGACTAAGGATTAATATTAAATTTATATGTTTGTAACTTCTGAAATCTGCTTCCCCACTTCCCCAGCCTATAGGACTTGAAGCAGCTCTGACCCATCTCCAGGCCATGATTATTTGTCTCTTTCTGAGCTATTTCTCCATGGTTCTAGCAGTCAGCTTTGTGATTACACGTGTTTATTGCTTTAGCAGTATGAGATGGATTGCATCTGGACCTGGAGATTTACACCCATATGAAGTTGTTTTAGTCTCTCTTATTCACCAGGCTTGGGTTTCAGTTCTCAGTGCTCTTCTATAACTGTAGTTGAAAAACTGAGAAAAGATAAACAAAATACAAGTTGAGCAATTCTGCCTTCTCTATGTGCTCTCTCAACCTTAACGACATCCTCTCTGAGCAGTGATTCTCTCAGTTCCTTGTTCTCTTTGAGAAATAGTATGTTTTATGAAATTGGGTCTGAGTGCCCTCCTACTTCTTAATAGCCATGGTGCACAAGTTGTATCTGTTTGTGCTTCAGTTTTCTCATCTGCAAAAATGATGTTTGCCCTGTCAGATTCCAAAGAGATAGTGTGAGATAAAGTACGTGAAGCATTTGAAATGTTTACGTGATGTACAATATAAGGTGGGGTAATAATAATTAATTTGAATGTAGCTATAAAAGCTTTTGTTATCTTTAGGCATTCCCCCCCCCCCGCCAAGCCTTAGTTTTTCTTCTCATTCCTGATACTATGTCTGTATGTTTTTGCTGTTCCGTTATGTTCATCCTAATTAATTTAGCCCCATTAATTACTCTCCAGAGAGTCATTCTGTAACCACCCTGGATGCTTCACTCATTTTTATCTTTGGAATTGTTTACAGGTACATAGATGGAATTTAAAAAGGTCCATCTGTTGTGAGCTGTTTCACTTAGCCATCAGGCAGTGGGGTCATCCTTTTTGTTTTGAACTGTCCTTTTATAAAAGTGTCATACAGATGTAATGGTGCCTAGTGTTTTGGGGAGGGTTGGGGTTTTTTTATTTGTTTTTTGTTTTTGTTTTTTTACTTTTTGAAATCTTATTATGAGATCACTTTTTGCTGAGTTCCTGACATAAGTATGTTTTTCACATTTCTTGTTGGCCATATAACTGTATAATATATCCCCACCAGCTTCCTTAGACTTCTGAAAGAAATCTGTCAACAAAGCAAGTCAGGAATTACATTTTGGCAGAATTAGACTTTTAATATAAAAAAGAATACTCTTAATTTGTCTCTGTTAGGACGTTATTATCTGTCTTTTGTATGGCTGAGTGGTACATATTTTATTTCTATGATAATGTCAGTTTTACTTTTCTTTTTTGTCCCTACTGTTTTTTCTGTTTTCCCCTTTATAACTCAGTTGTGTGTTGTGAAATAAACAACACGTATTGTGAAATAAAAGTGTGTGCTCTTCCAATTTTAGATACTAGTGAGGAATGCTGGGGTATTAATATTATTTTTGAGCAGGCGGCTTTCCCTGAAGTTACATGTACAGTTAAAAAAAAAAAAAAAAAGGCTCTGATAACTAGACCAAAAAAAAAAAATTGGCTACCAATTAGGATATATTGGTGAATTATAAACACATAACCAAAGATTATCATTTAAAAATTATAGGGACTCTTACATTTTTAAAATACTGTCAAATGAGTATAAAATATTAAAAGTTTTTTAAAATTTTCTTTCAGGCTGACTACATCTCAGAAACAATCAACTTTTCTTGATGGACCCATTCATCAAATGAAATATGCCTATACTATTTTAAAAATCTTTGTACTTCATAATGGAAATATTTACCCCCCTTAAAAATGAAAATGAGGACATTTGAGAAGGGGATTTAAGGTGTGGACATTTGAGAAAGAATCCCATCAAATCAGTGAACCAAAGGATAAGTACTGAATAGATTAATCCTAAACACCTATTTTTTTTTTTTAAATTGGGAGGATTGACAGAAAAACAATTTTTATTCAGTATGTATTTTCTGAAATTAAAAGAGAGAGACAAGAATAAAACTTAAAAGGAAATAGATGAAGAAGTTTAAAAAGTAAGCAATGTCAACTCTTTTCTGATGAGGATAATTCAATGATGTTAAATCTTTTCCAAATCCCTGGTTGTGGTCCTAAAGCCAAGACTCTTTTTTGATGGGACTGATAGTAAAGGAAGTAGGACCTTTTGTGAATTCATTTCACAGTTGTAGAACTTGCAGTCATCAGCATGAGTAGCTTGAAAGAGGAAATAAGTTTTCAATTAAATCTAAAAGTACAGTCATTCTTTTCCTGCTGAGATTTTAAAAGCTTCTTCATAACCATTGAAAAAGAAAAAGAATTGACAACTGTTTTAAAAGATTAAAGAAAGGCAGATGTCTGCAAACAATTCCCCTCCATCAGCCCAGAAGTCTGTATTACCTGCAACTCTACCTGCTGTGCTTCCAACTCCTGCTTCATGTTCAAGTCCTAAGACAGGACTCTCTGCCCGACTCTCTAATGGAAGCTTCAGTGCACCTTCGCTTACCAACTCCAGAGGTTCAGTGCATACAGTTTCATTTCTACTGCAGATCGGCCTCACACGAGAGAGTGTTACCATCGAAGCTCAGGAACTCTCTTTATCTGCTGTCAAGGATCTTGTGTGCTCCATTGTTTATCAGAAGGTACTGTGCGTGCTGTTTATGTCAGTAGTTTTCTAATTAATGTTGTTTCTAGGGTTTTTTATGAATTATACATGCAACAGTGAGTTAACACACATGGATGAATTAATTGTTTATATGAGGACCCTAATTCTGAGCATTGTTAGAAGAGTCCTGATAGACTTTCAGTCTATAAAGTCTAAAGTTTCATAGTCTTAACAACTGGAGCCTGTCTCCCAGCTTTAAAATGCCGCTTATTTAATTGTCCTCTTAAGAGCAGAAAAATCAGCATAAAGTCAAGAGAATTTAAGAAATCTCATTTGATTTCAGAGAAAACAGGAGGTAGCACAGAGCACCGGGGAGGCTGGGGCACGGGGTAGCACAGAGCACCGGGGAGGCTGGGGCACGGGGTAGCACAGAGCACCGGGGCGGCTGGGGCACGGGGTAGCACAGAGCACCGGGGAGGCTGGGGCACGGGGTAGCACAGAGTACCGGGGCGGCTGGGGCACGGCGGCAGCTCAGTTCCAGGTCCGTGCCTTGGTCTTCCTAGGTGCCCTGTGTTCTGCCCTCCTTTCTTTCTCTTTTTCTTTTTTCTACTTTTCCTTCCTTTTAGATCCTGATTTCATCTACACTGCCATTTCATGTGAGTGAATTGTATTTTTTTCTCTCTTAAAAAGCAAATAATTGAGTTTGAATATGTGACAGAATACATGAAATTTTGAAAATTGAAGGTGGTTTTGTTTCCCGTCCACCCACCCTCTGCCCTATTAGCATACTGTGTTTTAAGGAACCTTAGATAAGTGCCTTTAATAATCTCAATTTGATGGATTGTGGGTATGTTCTCTGTTTTATTATAAAACTGTAAGTATGTGGGTAGTGTGAAATGGTTGCATTTTATTTTTAATGGACCAAGCATATGTTTCAAATTTGTTTCATAGAAATTAGTATACTTTATTTTTAAATTATTTTTTATTTTTCAATTACAGTTGACATGCAGTATTATACACGGTCTGGCAGAAGTAATGCCTGCTTGAGTGGTTGGTAGGGTAATAATATGGGTGTGATAATTTATAGTTTTAATTTGAACATTTCACCTAAAATGTCACATGGTATGCTTGATTGAGTATGATATTGTCATGTTACAGAATTACATGCTTATGATTTTGTAAAAAGATAGTTTGTAATAAAAAGGGACATTATTTGTGCCAGACCATGTATTAGTTTCAGGTGTACAAACCAGGGATTAGCCATTATATAACTTACTAAGCGATCATCCCCATAAATCTCATACCCATCTGATACCATACATAGTTATTAGAATATTACTGACTATATTCCCTATGCTGTACTTTATATCCCCATGACTATTCTGTAACTACCTATTTGTGCTTCTAAATCCATTCACCTTTTTCATAGTTCCCCCATTCCCCTCACATCTGGCAACCTTCAAAATGTTCTCTGTGTCTATGAGTCTGTTTCTGTTCTGCTTATTTATTTTGATTTTTAGGTTCAGTTATTGATAGATAATGTATTGCCATTTTATCGTTCATAATAATACTTCGTTTAAAAATCACATCAGTGAGGTTAATATATTTGGATTCAGGCTCCTCATCTTACGGTGTTTGTTTCAGTTTCTTATGCCTTATATGGTTTGTCATTATCTTCTGATGTAGAAGTAATTAACAGTCCAAAAAAATGTTACGTAGTTTGCAAAGATGACCTGTGCCTCCTGTGTTTTATCTGGACTTTTCTATTTCAGCGTAGTCCGTTTGTTTCCAGTGTTTCCTTTCGTAGATCTGTAAAACCATCTACTGTCTTTATTTTTGCTTTTAATTTCCTTTTCATTAAATGGTACAAAGGTTGTTAACATTTTTGCAACTAGGTTATAGTTTTTACTTTAAAGGTAAGATTTTAACTTAAATGTTTTCTTTTTATTTGAGTTCATAGAAACTCATAACCAGTGTTTTGGTGTTATTCAGTTTTAAATCATTTACTTCTTATATTTATACAGAGGTATACTGATTTCTACAGGATTATTTTAGAATTAATGTTATATCATCATTAATAGAGATGTAAGAAATAGCTCAGATGGGTTAAACTCTTGGGAAACTAGATTAAAATCATAATCCATGAAAAATTAGAGTGATACCAAGGAAATAAATAGGATATAGTTCAAAAAAGATAATTCAGGGTAAACTTTATACACATTAAAATAGAACCATTGGTTATGGGTACAGAATAAAATGAATATCATAGTGAACTGATTGTGAACTGATATTGTAGTGACATGGGGATGTGTTTGGCAAAAAAATGTGTAACACATGTAATGTAAGTATTTTACACATTCCTTTTGACATGTGCTAGAGTGCTAATTTGTTTAAGTGCAAAAGAGTATGGAGCTTAGGACTAGGTCAGCTCTATTATTTATTTACTGTTTAACTTGTTTTTTACAACTAACTTTAAAAAAAATTATTTGTTTTTAAAGAGAGGGATGTAGAAAGAGGGAGAGAAACATCTATTGGTTGCCTGCTGCATACCCCCAACTGAGGACCTGGCCCACAATCCAGGCATGTGCCCTGACTGGGAATCGAAATTGCAGCGCTTTGCTCTGCTGGACGCCGAACCTACAGGGCCATGCTGATTTAACTTTGGACAAATGATTTCACTTCCCTGGATCACAGCTTCCAGATCTGTCAAATGATTGAGATGATTTCTAGTGCTTTTCCAGCTGTGAAATTCTGAGTCATTTAACCTGAATTTTGTTATCACTGCCAGAGACAGATAAAGGAGAAAGGAGTTTCAAGGGGTGACCTGCTCTAGGTCTTAACTGGAAAGAAATCCTAAGCGAATCAGCTCAGATTCTGGAGTTTTATAGAGGGGTTTCACAGATCCCTAACTCATCGAGAAGATAGAAAAAACATGTCAGAAATACCTTTCTCTTGTCTTGGACACTTGCTCACAAGACATCCGCTTCTTTTCCCTACATATGTACAGCTCCAGGTTAATTCCCAGGACTCTCATGGGCATACCAGCTTTTCCAGATCTTTTTACAGTCATTAAATACATTTATCTGAACCTTCTAAAGATAGGACACTGGTTAAATTTTAGATAATAGAAAGATTAACCAGACATTGCCCCTTCCCTCAAAAAGCTTCTAGTCTAGTGAGGGAAACCTATTCACCAATATATAAAACATGAAAAGTAGAAAGGGAAGTTAAAGTAAAAAGTGCTCTTCTTGGGTTGATAAGGTATAGAAGGTTTCATACAGAAAGTAGCCTTTAACCTGATACTTAAAAGTTGAGCATGATTTCAATAATTTGAGAGTGAAGAATACATTCCTAACGAAAGAATCAGGATAAACAAAGAAATGGAAGAGGGAAATAGGAAGTTATGATTGATAACATAAAATACTCGCAGTAATTTGTGGTGCATCTTAAACTTTAATTTCCATGCCAATTATTTTGTGATTCTACTAACATACAGATTTTGAACCAGTAAGTCTGAGATGGGTCTGCATTTCTGTTAGGCCCTCAGGAGATATTGATGCTCCTTATCCAAGGGAAGGACCACAGTGAGTTGAAAGTTTGTAGAGGATACAGTCTCTGTTAAATAAACAAAGTAGGACTGACTTCCAGAGACATTTATGTATGTATGTATGTATTTATTTATTTATTTCAGAGACATTTAAATTAGATGCTAAAAGTCAGAATTCAAACACAGGTGTGTTTTAGGTCAAAAACCTGTACACTCATTTTGCTGCATCACACTGTCTCCGTCTTCCCAGTGAAAATGTCCACACTTCATTCCTCTAAGAGTAGAGATTTAACTAAGGTCCTTGTGCAACAAAGTGGCATGATCAGATCTGTGTTTGGAAAACTAAAATATGGCACCTAAGTGTGAGATAAAGTTGGCAGATTAGATAGGAAGCCAGTATGATAAAGACCTGAGCTGAAGCAGTTGGAAAGTGATGATATATTTGAAGGGGATTGGGAAAGTACCATTGGTAAAACTTGGTATCCTGTTGAATATAGGAGAAGAGCAACGGGTGAGAGAGACAGGAAGTCTGGATGGCTGGTGACACTGGTAACCAAGATAGAACATCCAGAAAGTAAAGTTTTCCTGGAGGAGATAATAGGACGGATTTTTATCAAAATTTATCTAATAAGACAGAGTTCCTGTGTGCTAGAAATTTTTTAAATGGTCCAAGAAATGTTTTTCACGTAAAGATTTGGCACAAGGATATACATTGGGACCCTAGTGTTATGCTGAGACTCTTAAAATAGAATCATTGCTGGTCAAGTGGGTCTTTCTCAGCTCTGTCTTTCTGAAGAGACACTAACAGGACAGAAAAGTAATGAACAGATCTTTAGTTTGGAGGGCCTGAGGAGAGACCTCTAAAAGTTAGTGAGATAAGCCCAGAGGGCAACCTTACTTTTCAATTAGGGGAAGGAGGGCTACCCGAACTGTAATTTTATTTTAATCGTATTTTAGATATTTTAAAATGTATTTGTAACCTACTAGTGGTGATGCCAAATGTAGATTCCATCTATTTTATGTTTTTGCTTTCTTTTGTTACTATAGTTATCTTTCTCTACATTACAGATATTGCCAGAGCTTATCAATCTTATAACTGAAAGTTTGTACCTCTGACCACCTTCATGTATTTCCCCCACCCACTACCCTCCACCTCTGGCAACCACCAGTCTTCTCTGCTTCTATGAATGTGGTTTTTGTAGATTCCATATATAAGTGAGATCATACAATATTTGTCTTTCTCTGCCTGACTTGTTTCACTTAGTATGATGTCCCTAAGATCTATCCGTGTTGTCCCAAATGGGAGGATTTCTTTATTTTTAATGGCTGAATAATATTCTACTGTTTATGGGTTTTATCCATCAGTGTACACTTAGGTTGTTTCCATGTCTCGGCTGCTGTAAATAATGCCACGATGAACATGAGGGTTCAGATAATTTATTTGAGATAATGACTTCTTTTCCTTCTGGATATACACCAAGAAGTGGAATTTCTAGATCATATGGTAGTTGTATACCTCTGAAAGCAACAGATTATTTATAGCTGAGCTTTGCTTAAAACTTGAATGTGACCAGAAGTGCTCACTCTTTGAATTCAGTCCAATTTTCATGACACATCCTGAGGGTGGAGTAGGTGGAGTTTCTTTTGTTGTTGTTGTTGTTAGCTTAAGCTTAAAATTTAGCTTCCCCCCCCCTTTTTTTTTTTTTTTTGGTGGAAGATTTGAAACACTCCCAATAGTTAGGTTATATTGAGATTAGTGATATCTTACCCATCTCTCTATACCTAAATGCCTTACACTCAATAAAAATTTGTTAAAGGACACATTTTACCTGCTAGTGGTATTACTTTCATTGGTGAAATGATTTATAGTTGTCAGAACTGCAAAGAAATGAGCAGATAAGCACTAGTATTGTTAGTTGTGCCCAACTTATTCCATTAGCAGTTTAGATTGTTAAATGCAGGTTTCCCCACTATCTAAAAGTAGAGTGTTCTTATGAAATCTTTCATATCTGAATAGTGAAGAAGCATTTACCGTTAATTTCTGTAGAAAAAATTTCAAACATTCCAGACCTGAAATTCAGTGCATGTACAACGTCTTTATTTCATTCACTGCAATTGAAGTGCTAAACTATGTCCAGCTTTACGTTAAGAATAACACTTTTCGGAGTTCTCTGAGGCTTTGGGTACACATTTTGCTAACAAATGCACAAAATAAATCAATACAGCAGAGACACAGTTCAAAGCTGTGGTAGCTTGATGCTACAGTGCTGAGTGTTGAGGGACCTTGGTGCCAGTCTGTTCTGCCTCTTTAACATCTTGCTGCAAAACAACTACCAAATGCTATTTTCACTTTTCATCTTTTTTTGTAAAAGGGAAAATCCTCTTCTGATAGCTTTCAGTTAATGAAAACAGGTACTAATGTTGGTCTTTCATACAAGTGAAGTGGCATTAAGCAAACTTTAGAAAAGAGGGGATACTTGTATTTAATTTGTAGAGCTCTTTCTGTGGTTGTGCAAAAGGCCAGATTCTTCTAGAAGACTCTGAAATTCTCAGTTATTCACTCTGCCTGACTTAGCATGATGTCCTTAAGATCTATCCATGCTCTCCCAAATGGCAGGGTTTCCTTCTTCCTTATTTTTCCTTACGACTTTGGAGTATTTTATTGGTAAACATTATAAACCTAGTATCTAATTTTAATGCATAAGATTAAATTAAACCAGCGATTCTCTGCTGGGGTTATTTTGACCCTTATGGACAACTGGGAGGAGAGGGAATGAGTGCTACTGGTGTCTAGTGAGTAGAGGGCAGGAAGACAGAGATGCTGCTATAATGCACAGGAGAGGCACCTCTCCCCAAAACACACACACACACACACACACACACACACACACACACACACACACAGAATTACCTGGCCCAGCCCCAGCTGGCTGTGTCATTGGTTGGAATGTTGTCCAGAAACACCAGGTTTGTGGATCCCCAGTCAGGGCATGTATAGGAAACAACCAGTGAATGCAGGGATGAGTGGAATAGTAGAGTGATGTTTCTCTCTCCCTCCCTCCCTCCTTCTTTCTTTCTTTCTCTTCCTCCTTTCCCCCTTCCTCTCTCTCTAAAATCAATAAATTTTTAGAAAATTACCTGGCCCAAAATGTCAGTTATGCTGAAGTTGAAAAATTCCTAGATTAACTGATACAGAAATAGAATTTCTGAAGTTTGAAGAAATTGAAAACATCTGTTAATACTATTGCAGGATCTTATTGAATTAGTGAATATGAATATCTTCCAGAAAGCTTGAGAGCTTTAAAATAGGATTTTTTGTTTAGCTTGGGTGTGTTTTAAGAATAGCACATAGGCCCTGGCTGGGGTGGCTCAATGGATTGAGCACTGGCCTGCGAACCAGAGGGTCACCAGTTTGATTCCTAGTCAGGGCACATGCCATGGTTGTGGGCCAGGTCCCCAGTTGGCGATGTTCGAGAGGAACCACACATTGATGTCTCTCTCCCTCTTTCTTCCTCCCTTTCACTGAAAATAAATACAATCTTTTAAAAAATTCTTTAAAAAAGAATAGCACATACTTTCCATTATAAATATGGATATAGTTAAACAAAGATGTAAAATTTTAATTTATATATATTATTAGATTCCTATATTTTCATGTTGGTTTACAAGACAAACTTAGCAACAAACAGGATCTCTGCCTTCTAGGAGTTTAAAGCTGAAGGGAGTACTTTTTATACTGATAAAAGCCAAAGAACTAGTGGGACTGGCAATCAGGAGAACTAAGAAAGCAGACAGATCTAAGCAGCAGGTAGAGAGAGCTGTGATTGAACCAGGCAGAAACTGGCTGATCAGATCTCTCCCGGGAGGCTAATACCAGAGAGTCATATTACAAATGAGCAAATCAGAATTGAGGGAATAGGCCAAAAGCCCTGCCCATTTTACAGTGATTATTTGTGCATGGATTCCCAGTGTCAAAATTATATTAGTGTTTACATTTGTACTATTTCTTGTTATTGGCTATGTTTTAAAAGAAAAGGAATAATCCCCCCCCCGCCCCCGCCCGCCCGCCCAAAGAAAAAAGAAGTAGCGGTGTTTTCAAATCAGACAGACCCAGGCAGTGATATGATTGTGCCATTTTCTTGTTTTGTGATTATAGACCCTTTTCAAGTCTCTTGACTTTTTTAAAAGTATTTTCTATTGATTATGCTATTATAATTTTTTCTCCCTTTATCCCCCCTCCTCCCAGCCTTCCAGCATCCCCCCGCCCTTAGTTCATGTCCATGGGTTGTACATATAAGTTCTTTGAGTCCTCCGTTTCCTGTACCATTTTTTTTATCTCTTCCCATCTATTTTATGCATGCTAATTATGCTGCTTCTTCCCTGTACCTTTTCCCCTCATTCCTTTCTTCCTACTCTCCACTGAAATCCCTCCATGTGAAGTCCATTTCTCTGATTCTGTTCCTGTTCTGGTTGTTTGCTTAGTTTTGTTTTTATTTTCTTTTAGGTTCATTTGTTGATAGTCATGAGTTTGTTGTCATTTTTCTGTTCATATTTTTTATCTTCTTTTTCTTAAAGTCCCTTTAACATTTCATATGATAATGACTTGGTGATGATGAACTCTTTTAACTTGACCTTATCTGGGAAGCAGTTTCTCTGCCCTTCCATTCTAAATGACAGCTTTGCTGAATAGAGCAATCTTGGATGTAGGTCCTTGCCTTTCATGACTTGGAATACTTCTTTCCAGCCCCTTCTTGCCTGGAAGGTTTCTTTTGAGAAATCAGCTATCATCTAATGGGAACTCCTTTGTAGGTAACTGTCTCCTTTCCCCTTGTTTCTTTTAGGATTTTCTCTTTATGTTTAATCTTGGGTAATTTAATGATAATGTGCCTTGGTGTGTTCCTCTTTGAGTCCCACTTTTTTGGGACTCTCTGGGCTTCCTGGACTTCCTGGAAGTCTATTTCCTTCGCCAGATTGGGGAAGTTTTCCTTCATTATTTGTTCAAATAAGTTTTCAATTTCTTGCTGTTCTTCTCCTTCTGGCATCCCTATAATTTGGATATTGGAGTGTTTCAGGTTGTCCCAGAGATTTGTAAGATTCTCTTCACTTTTTTGAATTTTTGTTTCTTCATTCTGTTCCCATTGGATGTTTTTTTTTTTTTTTTTTTTTTTTTTTTTTTTGTCCCAAATCGTTGCCTTGAGTCCTGGTTTCCTTCCTGTCACTGTTGGTTCCCTGAGTATTTTGCTTTATTTCATTTTGGGTATCTTTCATTTGTTTTTTCATTTTTCAACCAAACTCAATCAGATCGTGAGCATTTTGATTACCAGGGCTTTAAACTGTCCATCAGATAGGTTGGCTGTGTCCTCATCGTTTAGTTCTTTTTCTGAGGTTATGCTCTGTTCTTTCATTTGGGACACATTTCTTTGTCTCCGAGCATCTGGTAAGTTGTAATGGGGCGGGGCCTTAGGTATTCACCCAGGCAAGGCAACTCTCTTTGCTGCACTGCAGTGCCCCTGTGGGGGAGGGGCCAGAGAGGGACAGCACAGCTGCCCTGCTTGTCCCTAGTGCACTTTCCCTCATACTCTTGTGTGAAATTGGGAGTTTCTCTCGATGTAGCAATCTCTGTATCAACGCTGACTCTGTTTCCCCTTAAGTCAGCCCTTCCCGCACAGCCCTCTACCTTACCGGTCTGGTTGTTCTGATTTTTTCTTTAATTCCTTGGTTGTCGGAGTTCCATGCAGTTTGATTTTCTGGTGCTTCTGGCTGCTTATTGATTTTAGATTGGTTGCTGCCCTCCTTTTGGTTGTGCAAGGAAGTGGAGGGTTTCTGCATACACCTCCATCTTGGCCAGAACTCTCAAGTCCGATCAAGACTTTTGACTCTGATCTGTATAATCGTGATGCCTATCTCCATTTAAAAACTGTGGAGGTTAAATGCAAAGCCCTTGATACAGTGTCTGGCACATAATTCATGCCCCCAAATTGTAATAGTTAGGTTTTTAATTTTCTTTAAATCTGGAAAGACCATTGGTCCTGTAGGTTCCTGAAATTTAGTAAATGACAAAGCATCTATAGCATTCTTCCAGCATGCTGACATTGCTTTACTCTTGCCTTTTGATTTTAGTATTTGGCATATGACAAACTATTAAAAAAATAGAGCTCAACTGTTCATTTTATTTGAGAACTGAGATTGTTTTAGGAATTTTGAGAAAATTAAATGAGATCATTTATATCCGGTGCCTTACAATACCTCATGCATAATAGCTATGCTCAGTGAATATTAGTTCCCCACCTTCTTGCTTTCACATTGCCAAAGGCTTAGAAAATACCACTGTGATGTTGCTGCTACTGTGTTCATTTATTGAATGAACACAGTACATGTAATTAGGGTGAGAAAGGAAATTGCCAGATAGCAATTCATTTTAAGCTATAATGGTGTTTACTGAAAATGAAATGATTCTAACTAAAGTTGACGGTGTGTTTTTAGCTAATTTAAAACATTTGTTCTTAGTTTTCACAATTTCCATGACACTAGACCTGAAGACCCTGCTTATGTATCCTTATTCAGGAGTGTTTTTGGTCTATTCTTTGACCAAATAAATTGTCTCTTCAGACATGGGTTGGGTGTAATTTTCAGGTCCTTCCAAAGAAGAGCAAAAACCCCAGCTGTTTCTTTTGTTTTCTAGAAACCACTTGTCATTATGGGTGGGTTGTTTTTTTTTTCCTGTCTTGTTCTTTCTACTACAGCTGGGTTGCAAGGCTAAGTGACAACCTACTCTTCACCCTAGCCCGTTTTGTTTTGGCAAATCAGTGTCAGGCAATCGTAAATAATCTGGAGGCTCAGACTGGAAGAAGTGTTTCATTCTGTTTTTGTTTTTTGTTTTCAATTCTGCTGGATGTTCAGGTAAAGACCTTGGCTAGAATAAAAAATTCCAGGAAGTGTGAATTAAAGGTAATCAGAACTAATAAAAACAAGGAGGGAGGAAAATGAAACAAGATTGCTCTCGTTTGTGTCAAAGAGAGATAGCAAATGTTAAATGAAGCGCTCCTGGTATATCATATCCAGAAAATTCTGGGTTGGAGATTAATGATGGAAGTTCAGAATACATTCAGAGTCCATGTTCAGTAATTTTCTCATTGACTCATCTATACTCTCTATGCCTTTGGTTAGTATTTAGAAACAGAATCAAAGAAGTTATTCTTTAATTAAATTCTTTCCTAAAAATGATGTTAAATTAATATTATATTTGTTCCTGGGAAATAAATTAGTGTTAAATTAGTTAACTTTGCTCATTATCTAACAACTTTAGCCCTGACCAGTGTGGCTTGATTGGTTGGGCATTGTCCCGTACACTGAAAGTTTGCAGGTTCAATTCCCAGTCAGGGGGCATGCCTGAGTTGTGGGTTCCATCCCCATTTGGGGTGTGTGCAGGAGGCAACCAATCAGTGTTTCTCTTTCACATTGATGTCTCTCCCTCTCTTTCTCACTCCCTTCCTCTCTCTCTAGAGCCAGTAAAAGAAAAAAAATAGCCAACAACTGTTTTTAGTAAGTGCCTGTGAAATGCTAAGTTGTAGGTGCTAACGGATTTATTCAGTAGGAACATGAAAAGAGAAGGCCCTTGCCCTCGTGGAGTCTACTTACTTGATCTGGTTATTAGAAAGATGTACTGCGAAGATTTACTTGGCATCAAATTTAAAAATGATTTTCATATTCAGTTTCTAAAATTATATGAATATAAAGAAACCTGTAATGCTGATAATGTGCTACATCTTGACCTGGATGGTGGTGATGGGTATGCATGCGTGTGCTTGCATGCGTGTGTGTGTGTGTAGTTTATCTATCTTCTAATTAAGATTAGTGCACTTACTCATTATACTTCAATTAGATTTTTTTTCAAATAAACTAAATGTGCATTAAAATTCCTCAAGGTTTCCCATTGTACTTAGAATAAAACTCACGCTTCTTTTTTAAAAGGTGTATAGTGATAAATTATTTGTTCGGATAATGTTAGATTCTGAAGCTACTTTATTAACAAGTGAAAATTGTATTTGACCACATAGAATTAAAAACTTGAAAACTTCCCACCTCATTGACATTTTACTGATAGGATTTTAATGACTCGAACTTTAAACTGTTTACATAAAGAACTCTCAATATATAATGTTACTCGAAGGAGTTATATTTGCAAGTGTTGCAACTTTTTACTTATAACAAGTGTGAGCGAATAACATGGAGAGTAACTTCTAATATGGTTATCGAAAGATAAGGTGATCTGTTTTTTTATTCTTGAAGCCATCTTTAATGCAAAGCAAAGAAAGAGTCTGAAGAGTGCAAAGAGAACTCATAAGAGGTGGGAACTTGATAACTTTATGATAAAATTCCATTAATTTTCCATGTTGAGTGGGAAAAGACTTCATTTTGCACAGCCAAGAGTAGTCATTGGCACAGTCTGGGAAAAGCAAATCCAGAAAAGCCTGGGGAATTTGGAAAGAGGCCAGATTAAAGGCCTATTTCGCTTCTACCCTAATAGCTCTTGCTGTTTCTTTCATTTCCTCTTTTTTCTTTTAATCAAGACTGAGGTAGGCTAGGAAAGGAAATACATGTACGTCTAGTTTTCAGAAGTTTGTCAGCTTCCTTCTACATTTTCCACTCTCTCTCTGCTCTTATTCCCTTATTTCCTAGAGCAGTGTTTCTCAACTTGAGCACTATCAACATTTTCGGTGAGACAATGCTTTGTTCTTTGGGCTTCCCTGTGCGTTGTAGGCTGTTTAACAGCATTTTTGGCCTCTATTCATTGGATGCCAGTACCTCAAGATGTAATAATCAAAAGTGTCTCAAGACATTACCACATTAAAAAAAAAAAAAACCAGACATTGCCACATATCTTCTGGGAAACAAAATTGCCCAAATTGAGAACCACTGTCCTAGGACAATAAACTAAATACAGTAAATCATCACTTGATAGGTTCATTGTCTTTTTTAAAATTTTTTAATTTTTTAAATATATTTTATTGATTATGCTATTACAGTTGTTCCATTTCTCCATCATTCCCCTCCACCCTGCACACCCCCTCCCACCCACACTCCCCCCTTTAGTTCATGTCCATGTGTCATAAGTTCTTTAGCTTCTACATTTCTCACACTATTCTTGCCCTCCCCCTGTCTATTTTCTACCCACCGTCTATGCTACTTGTTCTCTGTACCATTTCCCCCTCTCTCCTCCTCCCACTCCCCTGTTGCTAGCCCTCCATGTGATCTCCATTTCTGTGTTTCTGTTCCTGTTCTAGTTGTTTACTTCGTTTGCTTTTGTTTTAGGTGTGGTTGTTAATAGCTGTGTTTGCTGTCTCTTTACTGTCATATTTTTTATCTTCCTTTTCTTAGATAAGTCCCTTTAACATTTCATATAGTAAGGGTTTGGTGATGATGAACTCCTTTAACTTGATCTTATTTAAGAAGCACTTTATTTTCCCTTCTATTCTAAATGACAGCTTTTCTGGTTAGAACAATCTTGGATGTAGGTCCTTGACTTCCATAACTTGGAATGCTTCTTTCCAGCTCGTTCTTGCCTGTAAGGTCTCTTGAGAAATCAGCTGACACTCTGATGGGAACTCCTTTGTAGGTGACTGTCCCCTTATCCCTTTCTGCTTCTAGAATTCTCTCCTTCATTTGAATCTTGGCTACTGTAATTATGATATGCCTCAGTGTGTTCCTCCTTGGGTCCAACTTCTTTGAGACTCTCTGAGCTTCCTGGACTTCCTGGAAGTCTATTTCCTTTGCCAGATTGGGGAAGCTGTCCTTTATTATTTGTTCAAATAACTTTCCCCCTTGTTGCTCTTCCTCTTCCCCTTCTGGTACCCCTATAATTCAGATGTTGGGATGTTTAAAGATGTCCCGGAGGTTCCTAAGCCTCTCCTCATTTTTTTGAATTGTTTCTTCCTTGTTTTGTTTGGTTGTTTCTTCCTTCCTTCTGGTCCACTCCATGGATTTGAGTCCCAGTTTTCCTCCCATCACTATTGGTTCCCTGTGCATTTTCCTTCATTTCACTTATTGTAGCCTTCATTTGTTCATCTAATTTGTGAGCAAGATCAACCAATTCTGTGAGCATCCTGATCACCAGTGCTTTGAATTGTGCATCTGAGAGGTTGGCTATCTCTTGGTCGCTTAGATGAATTGGCTCTGGGGCTTTGATTTGTTCTCCTGTTTGAGTCATTTTGGGGTGGTTTGTTTTGTTTTGTTTTGTTTTTGGTCTGGTCGTGGCTGATTTCCGAGTATGTGGGCTTTTGTATGTTCTAGGACCCTGTGGGTCTCTCCAATGAACTCTCCTGTGAGGCTGGGAGTCTCTTCTGGCACCTCAGCCCCCACAAGTGTTTTCAATCGGTGTTTTTAGGTTTTATTTCCTGGCACTGGGGTCCTGGGTTGTTCAATTTTTCTACAGTTCAATTTTCTGTCAGTTCTGGTTGTTTTCTTGTTTCTAAATCTTTGTTGTCCTTAATTTTGGTTGTGCGGAGAGGCACAGTGTATCCACCTACACCTCTATCTTAGCCGGAAGTCCAGGTTCATTGTCTTTAAATGAAACAATATGTAATGAAACCAGTTTTACCAGTTATATATTTTAGTAGATATATAAATTATAAACCGGAGTTAAATTCCTCATCTCATGAGTTTAAATTACAGCATCTCATCATCGTAACAAAATGGCATTCATTATTCAAGGACCTGCTGTAGTAATGATCTATGTAATTTACCAAAGATAGTTTCTAAGGAAAAGCATTCCTTGTTGTCTTGCTACTTTCTTATGGTATAAACCAAACCCAGATACCTCTTTCCTGACCAATAGCTTTAGCCTTCCTCAGGAACTTAGACCAGAGCAAGCTCTGGTCTCTTCCTGTCCCAGGTCCTGCTACACAGTGCTGTCAGCATTATCTGTTTAAAGTACAGATTTGATCATGTTACTACCTTGTTCTGGGACCATTGTCCCTCACCCTTGGACATAGGATAATAGTATGAACCACTAGTATTAATTGATCACAGTGCTGAGTGTTTTATAGCTATCATGTAATTTAATTTTTACAAGTCCATTACATAGCTATTGTCTTGTTATTCTCAATTTATAGAAAAGAAACTGACCATATAAAGGATAAGCAGCTTATCCGAGGTGTTATAGTTAGTAGGTGGCAAAGCTTAAACCTAGCTCTGTTGGCTCCAAGTTTTTCTATTAGGATCGCCCTCCTGGGGCTTCTGTGTGCGTTTCTACCCTTTCTACTTCATTCTTCAGTCACAAAGGTCCACTCACCTTCTCCCAGTTACCTTGTATTTTCTCAACCATGACCTTTACACTTCGTTTTCACTTTCTGCCCTTGGAAATCCTGCTTCTCTTTTTTTTATGATTATACTCAAGTTTCACTGTTAAAGTGGTATTCCACCTTCCCAGTTAAAGTTTTTTGTTCTATCTTCCAGAATTTTGTTTATTTTTCATTTTTGGCAGTTCCCTTATCATGTTGTGTAATATTTGTGTTTATTTCCATCTTCCTATTACATTGTAAGTTCCTGGAAGACAAGGACTGTTTTGTCTCTGCAAACTGCAGAACCAGTGCCTTGCATTTAGCAGACATGTGAAAAAAGAATTTTTTAAATGAGTTGTATTCATACAAATATTTTTAGAGATTTTCTTTTTATAAGGATGGAATGTGGAATCTTTTCTTACTAATCCTCGACAGTTGTTACAGCCAAGTTATGGGTATGCTTTATACCCCATTGAATGTTGTAGAATTTAATAATAGAAAATTTAATAGCCCTGGCTGGGGTGGGTCAGTAGATTGAGAGCTGGCCTGCGAACCAAAGGGTCACCAGTTGAATTCCTAGTCAGGGTACATGCCTGGGTTGCATACTAGTGGTCCCCAGTTGGGGGCACACGAGAGGCAACCACACATTGATGTTTCTCTCCTCTTTATCCTTCCTTTTCTCTAAAAATAAGTAAATAAAATCTTTTAAAAAATTTAATAAAGTTTTAGATTCTATTTTCCCTCTTATCTTTCCTTTGAAAATTCTTAGTGTTAGATATATATTTAAAGCATATTATGAAAAATTTTAAAAATATTTTATTTATTTATTTTTAGACAGAAAGGAAGGGAGAGAGAAAGAGAGAGAAACATCAGTGTGTGGTTGCCTCTTGCGCACCCCCCACTGGGGACCTGGCCTGCAACCCAGGCATGTGCCCTGACAGGGAATTGAACCAGTGACCCTTTGGTTCGCAGGCCAGCTCTCAATTCACTGAGCCACACCAGCCATATTATGAAATTTTATAAGTATTTCTTAAAAGTATTTTATTTATTTACTTTTAGAGAAAGGGGAAGGGAAGGAGAAAGAGAGGAAGAGAAACATCAGTGTGTGGTTGGCTCTGTCACACCCCCTAGTGGGGGCCTGACTTGGTTCAGAACCCAGGCACGTGCCCTGACTGGGGATTGAACCTGTGACCCTTTGGTTCTCTGGCCAATGCTCAGTCCACTGAGCCACACCAGCCAGGGCAATGAAATTTTATAAATATTACTGGTAACAAATAATTGAAAGAATAATTGGTACTTAGAAATAATTTCTGTGTTTCCCACTGTTTACCCAGGATTTAAAAAAATACAAATAAGCTCTTTAGTTTCTAATAAAGTCATTGTTTTCAATTTTTAAAATTTAACTTATTTAGCTCTGGCTGGTGTGGCTCAGTGCTGCAAACCAAAGGGTTGCCGGTTCGATTCCTAGTCAGGGCACATGCCTGGGTTTCAGGCCAGGTCCCCAGTAGGGGCACTGCAAGAGGCAACCACACATTGATGTTTCTCTCCCTCTCTTTCTCCTTCCCTTCCCTTCTCTCTGAAAATAAACAAATAAAATCTTTTTAAAAAATTTAACTTATTCAAAAAAATCGACACCTTTTTGGAGACATAGACAGGAATTTTTAATGGAAAAATTAAAGTCAGAAACTAAGACAAGGCAAGGTTGGTATCTCTACCTACAACACATGCCATGAGATCCTACCTAGCCTGATGCTAGAAGTGGGCCACAGATTTGGCTTTGTTTTTGCTGTGGGCAAAGTAAACGAGAAAACATGATTAGTTACCTGATCAAATTGTTTATATTATAAAACCATCTAAAGAAATTTCTTACATGGGTCCTCACAAAGGACTGTCATACCAAATACGTGAGCCATACCCTCAGCAACATCCTTGCACTAACTGCAGTTATAGTTTAGTGTGAGTGCTCCATATCAGGCCATTCAGTTCAGGCCAGTGGCATACTGTATAGCTTATTAAAGGATATTCTATGAGGAGCCAAAATGAGAGTATATAAGTCTAAGATTAAATAAACTTGAAATATCTAGAGCAGCATTTCCCAAGGCAGATGGTCTTTTTTAAAAATTGATTTAAAATTTAAACATTATTTTATCAAACTACTTAAAATTTCTCTTAAATGATTTTATTAACTCTAAACAATTTTAGAACACGTACCTTCATATTTTAGTCCTTGGAATACTAATCCCTAAAGTGTCTCAGTACTGTAGTCACAAGGTGTAGATGCACTGATATAATATACTTAAAGGCAAACGTGAACAGGTCTGCAAGTCTGCTACTCTGGCCAAAGGTTTTTGTTGTTGTTTTTTAAGATACCATAATGAATTATGTATTTGTAATTACAGTGACTAGATTAAAGAAAATATTAGATAAATGCTGGAGGCTATCAGTACATTTAGCAAAAATACTGGATTGTTGGAACTTTTGTGACTGTGGTTTGGGAATTGTTGACCTCCCAGCACTATTCATTTTACTGTGATGACAGAAGTGTTCTGTATCTGCACCGTTCAAAATGGTACTGTGTTGGCAGCCATTCAAGGCCCGGCAGGTCCACGGTATTCGCACAGTGGGAATAATATTCATGGAGCCATTGGGATTGCTGGCATGACTATATTGGCTGCAAGCTGTGTAGTACATGTCATGGGCCTTGCTCCCCAGCATGGCACCCATCGTGGCACCTGTCCCTTGCATGTAGCCTAACCAGTGAGAAGTCTTTACTTGTTTAAGTACTAGAGGGGAACAAAGCCAGCAAACTGCCAGAAAGTTTCATAACATAATTCTGCACATGCAAGCCCAGTTCGTGTTATGGGAACAGTTTATTGGACCCAGTCTCAAGGCTGAGAGAACGCTACTTACCAGGCCCCTCTAAGGCTATGGGGACACTGCTTCCCTTAGTTACCTGGACACCTGGGTGAGGAAGCCAGACTGCTTCCACTTACCCTACAGGTAGCCAGTAGCTAATGTGGCTGTTGAGCACATGTAATGTAGCTAGTGTGACTGAGGAACTCAACTTCTGATTTCATTTAATTTAGTTAACTTAAATTTAAGTAACTGCACATGGCTAATAGCTAACCATGTAGGAAACTCAGTTCTAGAGGAGAGGAAAAACTGCTTTCCTTTCAGGCTATGTAAGGTAGAGTAGCACTAAGTTTAAACTTAATATTCTCGAAGAAATCCTATATTTCTAAGAGACATGTATTTTAAGATAATCAGTGGTTATATTTAAGTTTTCTTTTATATTTTGAACTTGAAAATTAACCAGGATGCTCGAATAGAGTACATGATCAATCTTTTAGATATTAGTAAAGTTGTTAGCAAGTAGACAGTGCTAAGCTAAAAACTACATTTAAAATTCTTTCGTGAGATTGAGACATTTACTTATAAAAGTACAAAGCTACAGTTATACTGATATAAGACTATTTTCCTGCAGTTTCCAGAGTGTGGATTCTTTGGCATGTATGACAAAATTCTTCTCTTTCGCCATGACATGAACTCAGAAAATATTTTGCAGCTGATTACCTCAGCAGATGAAATACATGAAGGAGACCTAGTAGAAGTTGTTCTTTCAGGTAAGTAAATAGTTTTTAAAATTTTGTTGCTTTTTTTTTTCCAACAAGCCTTATTTTTTGTACTAAGTGCTAAATTTGGTTATACTTTGTACTATAGTTGCTGACTTCTTTCATCTATAATGATGGTTATCATGTGATTTTTACTTTCAGAAAAATTATATCACAGATGAGAACATAGGAAAATAAGCCCTGAATTAACTTATTTGAGTGTCACTAAGCTAAGGGAATTATCAGTTGAACCAGAAGAGGAATTGCATCAAAGAAATAAAATAAGTACACTAAAATTCTGTTCTCCTTTCTCCATTTTTATAAAGAGTATAAAAGAAGAGAATTGGGGTTCAGAAAAGAAAATCAGAAAAATAAAAGAAGTAATGAAGATGTGGATGAGGCAACTACGGTGCTGGTTGTTTCCACGACTTAAGTCGTGCTGCTTCTTGTTCTCAGTGGACATTTTCTTACCTCTCTTCTTTCCCTCTCTCACCCAGTCTTGCCATTCATTGTTCCTTAGCTCCTGATATTTCAGATAGCATCCAATGAAAGGTGGACAAGATTGTTGTGAGGATTGTAAAGGAACAAAGAATGCATACAGTAGACCTGCAAAATTCCTTGTTTGGCAAGGACTTAGAGAGGGAGAGTAAAAGAGCGAGAAGAAAGGAGGGAAGGAAGAGATGGAGGCGAAGGAAGGGAAGAAAAGAGAGGAAAGCCAGCCGAGAGTCCAGGGTCCTACCACGAGTTTTACCTCTTTCAAAGTCATTTTTGTAGCCTGTTCTTGAGATCCTTTCTGACCAT
Source organism: Glossophaga mutica (assembly GCA_039655065.1). Lineage (NCBI taxonomy): Eukaryota > Metazoa > Chordata > Mammalia > Chiroptera > Phyllostomidae > Glossophaga > Glossophaga mutica. The sequence goes on from CM077308.1 coordinate 147,748,514, forward strand.
CACTTTTCCTTATGAGTCCCTGATCCTTCCCGTTGATCTAGCACCAACATCGATCACTCATCTGCAATACCAGAGCCCCAGACATCTGTATACTTCTCAGTCCTTATCTTCCTCTTCACTTTGGAGGGGCATCACTCTCTATCCTCCCTGGAGGCCACGCTCACATCCATTCCTTCTTTGTTGCAGACCCTTCATCAGGCCACTGGGGATACTAATGACTTGTGGTGTAGGTGAGATGGTGTCTACTGGTCAGTTGCTTAAAGAGGGGAGAGGAGACTCTTAAGCACTAGGACTATGGAGAACAGACAGAGAACACACCCTGAGAGCTTAAGTTAGAACTGAATACCTTTCTCACAGGAACACTGCTATAAATTGAGGTCAGGTCCCACAATTCTATTTATTTATTTACTTATTTACTTATTAGTTAAGCCTTCTGATTGGCTAAAATAGACCTAACGACCATTTGCAATCCAGTATTGTCACTATGAAAAAATGCTTTTGGAGGTCAAAATATCTACCTACAGACTTGCTTTTGGAGCTGGAATTAATTTAAGCTAATAAACTTCCTAAGATAGAGTTTAAAAACCACAATGTTAAATGCCGAAAATAATTTTATTTTTATGATCAGATGAAAATTTCAGAGAAAAAATTATGATCAACGTTCCTAAGCTCATAGTAATTACAAATATAAAAAGGTTTATTTTAATATTTTTCTTTTCAAAAAGCTTTGGCCACAGTAGAAGATTTCCAGATTCGTCCACATACTCTCTATGTGCATTCTTACAAAGCTCCTACTTTTTGTGACTATTGTGGTGAGATGCTGTGGGGACTGGTACGCCAGGGACTGAAATGTGAAGGTATGTGTTCTGAATTTTGTGTCATTTGAAAGAGGATTTCCCATTTGCATTCTCTGATCATCAGTGAAAGAATGGGATCATTAGTTGGTGACTAGGAAGTAAGCCAGGTTTAGAATTGGAGAGATCTAGACTCTGGTCCTTCCCCTGTCACCTTCTTGGTCATATTCTTGGGCAACTTACTAAACCTCTGTGAGGATCATTTCTGTCTGTAAAATATACTTTACTTCTCTGGTGTCATGAAGAGTAAATGGTTAAATGAGGTAATATGGGTAAAATACTTGTTGCTACCCTGTAGCTCAAAGAATAATTTCCTTTTTCTTAAAGGAAACATTCATCTTTTATATGCAACAACAGAGTTGTTCTAAATTAGAATTGCTAGAAAATAGAATGAGGTGCAGATATCTGCTTAAAAAACACTAAGGTGCCTTGGCCAGGTAGCTCATTTGGTGGGAGTGTTGTCTTGTACCCCCAAAAGGTTGCTGGTTCGATCCCTGATCCAGGCACATATGGGAGGCAACCGATCAATGTTTCTCACATTGATGTTTCTCTCTTCCTCTCTCTCAAATCAGTAAGTATATCCTTGAGTGAGGATTTAAAAGAAAAAAAAAATAAACTCAAAGGTGAAGGGTGAACAAAATTTTTTTGTAAAGAGCCAGAGTAAATATTTCAAGTTTTGCTGGCCATATATGGTCTCTCGATATTACTTACCTCTGCTATTATAGTGTGAAAGAAGATGAGCATGCTGTATTCTAATAAAATTCTTTATGAACACTGAAATTTGAATTTCATGTAATTTACACATGTCATGGGAAGGATTTGGTATACAGGCTATACTTTGTTGAAGTGCTTTAAGCTGGTAGTTCTCATACTTTACTGTGCATCAGAATCACCTTGAGGACTTGTTAAAACATCTTTGGTAGACCCTATCCCCAGAGTTTCTAATTTAATAGGTCTAAAGTAGAGCCAAGTAATTTACATTGCTAACACATTTTCAGGTGATGCCATGCTTAGGGACACAATTCGAGAATTACCACTCTAACTTAACCTTTCTAAATAAACCTTACACATTTCCTGTTCTTGAATCTGTTAGATTTAGTTTAGCCTGTCATCTGGGTTCTTAATTAGGGTAACTGTTGCTACCAGAGAAAATAAATAAAAGAGGCACCTGTTTTTTTATGTAACATATAAGTAAAAATGTTTTTTAATCTACTTCGTTATTTAATCTTTTAAAATACATTTAGGCTGTGGATTAAATTATCATAAACGATGTGCCTTCAAGATTCCAAATAACTGCAGTGGAGTAAGAAAGAGGCGTCTGTCAAATGTGTCTCTGCCAGGACCTGGTCTCTCAGTCCCGAGACCCCTACAAACTGAATATGTAGCTCTTCCCACCGAAGAGGTACGTATTCTAAGGTAATAGAACAGCACCATACTAGTTATTCCTTATGTTGTACGGTATATATGACATCATTTTAGAACAATAAGTTTTACACTAAAGAATAATAAGATTCCTACAATTAAGAAGCTTAAAGTGTGTTATGGAGACAGGGCTTACCAGTAGTAATGAACTGCATTTTGTATACTTTGGGATCACATTATCACTTGGACCTCACTGCATTACCTCTTAACCAGTACCCCAGCTTCTGGTCTCCATACTTTACTTCATGTTACATATTACATCTGGATCTTCTTATTACACTACATAATACACAACTCCCTGCCAGAAAACCTCTATATGTTCTATGTTCTTGACATCTGCACTGTTCAACAGTCCCTGCACACATCCTTGCTCTTCCCACTTTTGCTCTTCTCTACCCTACATGTTTTTTCCAGACCTAGATCAATAGCTGCCTTTTCTGATTTTCCTCTTATCTACAAGTTATTTTATTTTCTGAATGCTGTAGTACTTTTGAAGACTCTTAATAGTATGTATAGTGCTTGTATACTAGATTATCCTCAAGAAGTTTATGATCTATTTAAAGAAAGCAATGCTCGTGTCTGTGGGTGCCCCACCATACCCCCAGCGCAATATCTGGTACTTAGTAGGTGTACTCAGTGATGAATGAATGAATGAATGACCCCACTGATCCTCAGTGAGATCCAGTGAGATTTATTGATCAGTACATCTGTTTACCATGAGAAAGTTGAGGCTCAAACTGGTCAAGTGACTTCAGGGAAGTCATAGAACAAATTAGGAAGTAATATTGGAATTTAATTCAGAACTGATGATTTTTAAATCAATGGCTTTTTCTTATATATTGTATCCCTCAAGTGTAAAGAAAGAAACAACTTTCTTGTTTATTTGATAGTACTTAAAATGATTTCCATCCATAGACTCAGTCTTACTTAGTTGCTTTTATAAAACCTTTATTCTTCTATAAATTAGTGATAAAATCAAGCCTTTGGGCTGTTTTCTTGATTCCCTAGTCACAAGATTTTGTAAACTGAGGAAGCTTCTGAAATTCTTTAACAAAAAATTCCATATCTCCATAAATCTTAGCCCTAAATTAGAAGATTCCTGTCACATAAGGAACTGAGAACAGTAAGTTATAAACATATGTAAGAGCTTGGGAAAAGATTGATAATAGCAAAGTTAGCACACTTTATACATGAACACAGGAAACTCAGCTGGGAATGTGGCCTGTAAGACATATGTTCTTTTAAGACTCCTACAGTGATTTTGGTATGCCAGCTACCCTTAGTTGGATATTAGTAGATTAGGCAATACAGGGACAGAGCAGATGAAGAAGGCATTATGTTTTAATTCATAAGTTTATATTTTATCCCGAAGATGAAAATTTCATCGAGAAGAAGTAGAGTGACATGTTTGAATTGGTTATATTGTGCAGAGTATTGTAGAGTAAGTAGAAATTGTAGTGCAGAATGTCAGTTCATGCACGCACTCTCTAAAAGGAAGGAGGCACAGTAAGAGAAGAGCTCAGGGTGGAAAATCGGGGAAGGAAGAGTGGGAAAAGAGAACACTCCAGAGGAACAGAGGAGATGGCAATGACGAGAAGGGACAAACCTCAAATCTGAACCAAAGATAAAGAGGAACTAATTTCCAAGTGGCTGCACAGTAAGTGCCTCCTAAGTTCTCATGTGCCAGACTTCGTGCTATGGCATAGTCCTTGTACACATGTTCTGTACCATGTCTGACGTACCCCAGTCCCCGCAGGACCCCTGAAGAAAGGCAGTCACTAACTGGCCGGTTGGTATATGAAGGGATCTGTTCGGAACGTTTCTCCTTATAGGGATGTCATATATATTTGATGGTGACTGGCTATATAGTCTTATTCCATCTTGTGTGTTTTAAACTTGAGACACACTAAATGTGGTAGAAGCAGGAGCAAGAGACAGAGTGTTGAGTCACCACTAGAATAGGAAGCCAGGAATGAACAAAGGCCTAAAACATCTGTTTCTGGTTCCCACTGGCTTTTTTGTTAGCTTTGCAGAATCACTGTGGTGTTTCTTTTGCTAAAGATGCTCTGTACATAGCAGCATGGATGAAGAGTGTGCCACACTAGAGCAGGACACCTTAGACACGTAGAGCATACAAGTTTTGTTTGGGTTTGACATTCTGTTCGTACTTCTCTTAACTTCTTCATAATTTTAGAAAATTTCTCACTGCACATCGTTGAAAACTTAGCCATCACAGGCTATATTTGTGTTCTTTTTATAGTGCTTTTTCTCCATTCATCTGTTCTTTTCTTTTTTTCTTCTTTTCCTTCTTCCTCCTTTCTTCAAAAAATCTTTTTTTCCCAGCTCCTCATTTCATTTGTCTCTCACACTTCTCTGTTTGTTCTTCTAGCTTCTTTTCCTTCTGTTGGTTGATATATCAGTGTAGAATGGCTCAGCTTTTGTGAGGGTACAGACATTACTAGTTACAGAAAGCATACGAAAGATCTCTGGACCCTAGCCCTGGCCCGTGTGTCTTGTTTGGATGCAGCTTCATCTCGTGCACCATGAGGTCGCGGGTTCACTACCAGGTCAAGGCACACACCTAGACTGTGTGTTTGGTTCCCCAGATGAGGTGTGTACGTGAGGCAACCAGTCAGTTGGATTGGGTGTGCCTGGGAGGCAGCCAATTGATCTGTCTCTCTCTCACCAGGATCTCTCTCCTCCTCTCCCCTTCCTTTCTTCTCTCTCTAAAATCAGTAACTGTATCCTCAGGCAAGTATTTAAAAGAAAAAGATCTCAGGACCTCACTTCTAGTAGTAAAGATGCATGCAGCTACAATAAAATCTGTACTACAGCTAGATGGATATTTGGATTTTGTGCTTGAAAACATGGACTATATTTATTTCTGTATCCCCATACATAATATTAGGCCTGGCCTATAGTAATCAATGAACATGGAATGACTGGGACGAGCCACATTCAACTCACATATAATTTAATATGATTGCTTCTTTTGTATATATAGAAAGAGCCCTAGTTGCAAAAAACACTTATCCCTCAGGTAACACAAACATTTTCGATCAGTGCCTTCTTTAATTGTTTTACTTGCTCAAAACATAAAGGAAAAGTCTGAATAACTGGGACACATTTGCAATATCAAGGAACTTTTTAAAGCATAATTACTGGGGGTAAAGTTGCTTTAGTTAGTCTTGACTCTGCCATTATTTGTATCATCATCATTAATTAGACTTAAATTTTTACATACATATTTTAGTCTTTTTAAAAATAAATTTGAAAAACTAACTTGTTATGAAATATTTTCAGACATTGTGCTCAGTAATTTAATATGAACAACAATAACACTTTCTGAATTTATTTACTTTTTCTGTGATTAATTCCTTGGTAAGGTTTTTGGAGGAATTTGAACATCTGTTATAAATTGATTTTAAGCCCTTTGTTTTTTATTTGAAAAATGCCATATGTGCCTGGCAAATAATAACTAGCCAATGAACGTATGTATATGAGGATGAAAATATCCTTTAAAAAATATCCTAAATAGCAAAAAAAGTTTGCACTTTTCTCATTCAAAGGTTGGTAAGTTAAGCTTCCAAAGGAAACTGCTGAGATCCGCATTTTTAGATTTTTGGCTGTAGTGTTTGAAAAAAATGACATTTGTGGTCAAACCCTGCTCTTAATATTTTGTTTTTAATATTGACTTATGGAAGTTACATATGTTTCAGTCACATGTTCACCAAGAACCAAGTAAGAGAATTCCTTCATGGAGTGGTCGCCCGATCTGGATGGAAAAGATGGTGATGTGCAGAGTAAAAGTTCCGCACACATTTGCTGTTCACTCTTATACCCGTCCCACAATATGTCAGTACTGCAAGCGGTTACTGAAAGGCCTCTTTCGCCAAGGAATGCAGTGTAAAGGTAGGATGGGATATTTTTCTTAATTAAAATTTCTAACTGTTTTTGTTAGCAAATGTGTGTTTCAAATATTGGGTTGGTCAAAAAGTTCATTTGTTTTTTTCCCATCAGATGGCTCTAGTAGCGCTTAGTTGTCTTTGACTTCATTTGAAACAATACTGTCAGATTGTATTGTGACAGCTGTCACATTAGTGTGCATTTGAAAAAAACTTACCAAAACAGGTGAATTTTTGTATAGCCATTTTAATATTGAAGATGGAAGAAAATAACATTTTTAGCATATTATGCTTTATTATTTCAAGAAAAGTAAAAATGCAACTGAAATGCAAAAAGAGATTCGTGCAGTGTATGGAGAAGGTGCTGTGACTGACTGACTGTGACAGGTGGTTTGCGAAGTTTCGTGCTGGAGGTTTCTCGCTGGACAGTGCTCCACGGTCAGGGAGACCAGTTGAAGTTGACAGTGATCAAATCGAGACATTAACTGAGAAGAATCAGTGTTACACCACGTGGGAGATAATCAACATACTCCAACTATCTAAAAATCAATAAAGTTGTTGATGAAAATGAAAAACATGCCTTTCATTTTATGGAAAAACTATACTGATTATTTGGCCAACCCAACATTTATATTTAGAAGTGTTAAGCAAAGAAATTGGTTTTGTAGTTGATAACTTAAAAAGATACCCACAGACAGAAACATTAACAACTACTATTATTTTCAGTGTGTTCTATGTACCAGGAACTAAGCTAAAGAAATAGAATATAAACAGAAAAACTAGAATTTGGATATCTGAGATATGGCTGCTTAATACTTGGTAATACAGCAAAATTGGTTAGGCAGGTAAGCTGATATTTGAGCTTAATTAAGTCTTACTGATTCCAAAAATGGATACTACCTAAGATAAAAAATAATGCTTTTTCTTTTCCATTGAATATTCACACATTACAAGAGTTTTGTTATTTTTGTTTTAAATTATGTAGCTAGGAGAGCTGTTCAAAAACTATCATTCCCAAAATAGGTAGAAGATCGTAGAAGCCACTTGTAATAGAGGTCACCGATATTTGTATACTAACCCAAAACACTGTCACAGTATTTCAGAAACTTATTTTAATGAACCAGGTTTTTAATAGAATAATGGAATCATTTTTCCTATACTTACATATTGTTTTTATGCTTTTTAAAGATGACTTCATACTTTTTAAATCTCATCTTCTCAGCAATGCTGTACAATAGTGTGAAAACTGAAACAGAGAATTTAAATGTATTATTAGTCATTAAGACAGGATATGGTGTTACCTTTCTACAATCTTATGTACTTATTTTTCATGTGATTATGTTAACAGTTCTTGGTACCATACTTTTTTACATAGTAGAAGTATTTGTGGAATTGAAAAAATAAAACATATTTGGGGTCTTTGCAACAATGAATCCTGTTTACAATACAAAATCAGATAATTGTATACAAATTTAACTTAAGTATGTAAAACATGACAGCATTGGGGAACACAGGATAGAGAATAGGTTGTGCATTTGTTGTCAAGTGTCTGATAACCGTCCAGCAGGCGTAATTACGTGTTGAAACTTTATTTCAACAGCTTACTTTTGAATATGAGTTAATATATGTTACTGCTTTAAAATATCAACACTAAAGTATACTGGCAAGTAGCCACTAAGGAATGTTTTGAGAAAGAACATTAATAACAGATGTACAAATTCTAGCCAACAGATAATCTTACTGAACGTAGTAAAATAGTGCTGCTCTGCTGAGCAGAACAGAAACATTCTAAAACCATATACAGAAAAGTACAGTATTTTGTAGAGGAATTAAAATAAATATGTAGATTAATGAATTTTGGAATAAAACCAGTTAACTGTCACTGGGTTATTAGTTTAATTTCTTAGAGCTATAAAACAATAATGTTCTGTGATTCTATTGGTTATATTTTGTTTATCAATCAGAATCAATCAGAATTTACTTCAGTGATTCTTGTAGATTTATAATATGAATTAAAATGCTTAAAAAGTAAAATAGTTAAAATTTTCATTCACTTTTAAAGCTAACAAATGAAAAAAATAATTTAGTCTTTAAGATAAAATAGTAATGCTGGATTATTTGAGAAACGAATACAATTCCAAGAACAACTCAGTCATCTGTTTATTTTTTACTTTGTTATATTAAGACTACAAGGTAGCTTAAGAGCATATATAAAATATAAGAAAGCATAAGCAAATTAATAAACCATGAGTAGGAGTACAGAGAAATAAAAGTGCTTGTACTAGAACTTCCATACTTGCAGATGGGCCACAGATCCAGCTCTACATTTTTTTGTTTCTTTGTTTGATTTTTTAAAATATATTTTATTGATTATGCTATTACAGTTGTCCCATTTCCCCCCTTCATTTCCCTTCACCCTGCAAACCCCCTCCCACCAACATTCCCCACCTTTAGTTCAGGTCCATGTGTCATAAGTTCTTTAGGTTTTACATTTCCCACACTATTCTTGCCCTCCCCCTGTCTATTTTCTACTCACCATCTATGCTACTTATTTTCTGTACCTTTTGCCCCTCTCTCCTCCTCCCACTCCCCTGTTGCTAGCCCTCCATGTGATCTCTATTTCTGTGTTTCTGTTCCTGTTCTAGTTGTTTACTTTGTTTGCTTTTGTTTTAGGTGTGGCTGTTAATATCTGTGAGTTTGCTGTCCATTTACTGTCATATTTTTTTATCTTCTTTTTCTTAGATAAGTCCCTTTAACATTTCACATAGTAAGGGCTTGGTGATGATGAACTCCTTGAACTTGACCTTATTTGAGAAGCACTTTATCTGCCTTTCCATTCTAAATGAAAGAAAGCTTTGCTGGATAGAGCAATCTTGGATGCAGGTCCTTGCCTTTCATGACTTGGAATGCTTCTTTCCAGCCCGTTCTTGCCTGTAAGGTCTCTTTTGAGAAATCAGCTGACAGTCTGATGGGAACTCCTTTGTAGGTGACTGTCCCCTTGTCCCTTTCTGCTTCTAGAATTCTCTCCTTCATTTTAATCTTGGGTAATGTAATTATGGTGTGCCTTGGTGTGTTCCTCCTTGGGTCCAACTTCTTTGGGACTCTCTGAGCTCGCTGGACTTCCTGGAAGTCTATTTCCTTTGCCAGATTAGGGGAGTTCTCCTTTATTATTTGTTCAAATAAGCTTTCCACTTGTTGTGCTTCCTCTTCCCCTTCTGGTACCCCTATAATTCAGATGTTGGGATGTTTAAAGATGTCCTGGAGTTTCCTAAGCCTCTCCTCATTTTTTTCAATTGTTTCTTCCTTGTTTTGTTTGGTTGTTTCTTCCTTCCTTCTGGTCCACTCCATGGATTTGAGTCCCAGTTTTCCTCCCATCACTATTGGTTCCCTGTGCATTTTCCTTCATTTCACTTATTGTAGCCTTCATTTGTTCATCTAATTTGTGAGCAAGATCAACCAATTCTGTGAGCATCCTGATCACCAGTGCTTTGAACTGTGCATCTGATAGGTTGGCTATCTCTTGGTCGCTTAGATGAATTGGCTCTGGGGCTTTGATCTGTTCTTCCATTTGAGCCATTTTTGGGGTTTTTGTGTTTTTTGGTTTTGTTTTTTGGTCTGGTCGCAGCTGTTACGTAGTGAGGGGTGGAGCCTTAGGTGTTCTCCAGGGCGGGGTAGACCAGTTGCTGGGTTGTGACCTGTATGTGGGGGTGGGGTCTGAGAGGGAACAATGGTGCTTGCTCTGCTCTCTCTTGGATTCCAGTCCCTTCTACTGCTTCCCCCAAGCAAATTGGGCCCTTCTGGTGCTGATTTCCGAGTGGGTGGGCTTGTGTATGTTCTAGGACCCTGTGGGTCTCTCCAACGAACTCTCGTGTGAGGCTGGGAGTCTTGCCTGGCCCCTCCCACCCCACAAGTGTTTTCAGTCGGTGTTTTTAGGTTTTATTTCCTGGCACTGAGGCCCTGGGTTGCGAGGGCCTGTCTCACTCCCCATTTTCACCTGGATTATCTATGCATGAGTGTAGGACCACCTGGTCAGCCAGCCACCTTGCATGGCATCACTGGGTCTGCCTATAGCCACTCAGCGCCCAGGGTCCGCTAGCCGCCACCTGTGCGCCTGGGATCTGCCAGCCACTGTCTGCACGCCCAGGTCACCATCCTCCACTTTTTCCTGCCGCAACTCCTCCCCTCTTACCGGTCTGGATGAATGGTTGTTGGACTTCCTTATAGTTCAGTTTTCTGTCAGTTGTGGTTCTTTTCTTGTTTCTAAATCTTTGTTGTCCTTAATTTTGGTTGTGAGAGGAGGCACAGTGTGTCCACCTACGCCTCCATCTTGGCTGGAAGTCTGACTCTACATTTTCAAAGGGAAAATGGAAACCTTGTTTTTTTGCAAACAAGGAAAATGGGAACCTTACATTTGTAAAACTTATGAGATAAACAAATGAATTATTTAAGATATATGCAAGATATTAATATGTATGCATTTTTCCAAGGCCTCTCATGTAAAAAGACAATGTTATATGATGCGAGTTTATTATTCACCAAATTATTAATTTGATGGGGCCTTTTCTTTTAAGTCAGGACCTGACATTACATTTTTACCCAGTTATTGCTGGTAGATGTATTTCAAAGGTGGTGTTAGACAGTAGTTTACAGCAGTGTCTTTCAATTTTAGTGTCACCGAAAGAGGTTATTAAAAAACACATTTCTCTGCCCCACTCCCAGAGCTGCTGATATAGTAGTTCTGGGGTGGGGCCCCAAAATTTGCATTTCCAACAAGTTCTCAAATGATGCTGATGCTGCTGGTCTGGGGACCATAGTTTAAAAACCCTTGAGTTACACAGTAGTATTGAACCACTTGTACCTGACAGTGATTTGCAGTGCTGTCAACTTGGAGGTTCTTGCAGGCTGAAAAGAACCATTATGTATTAGTGGAAGACGTTGTACATGAGAAGCTCAGCCCTTCCTTACAAGGTTGTATGGGAAAGCCCTCACTGATTCCTAGTAACTGGTTGTGGGATCGCAGTCTCTTTTTCTGCATATGCACTAGGTCCTAATAAATAGACATTGTAAGTAAGGCCTAACATGTATTGGAAAGGAATTGAATCAGCCTGAGAAACCTTTCAGGGGTATTTGGCAAGATGAATGTGGGTTAAGGGAAGGAAACGGACTTGCCAGCAACATTCTAACTTCATTTTACAGATAAAAAAAACTGAGCCCTGAGGAGTTAAAATAACTGTTATGAGGGGGCCTCAGAATTTGAAACTAGACCTTTAGTCCAAGACCTGAGTTCTTAGTAGAGGAAAACTTTATTTTATCTTCATTGTCATTTCTAATACCCTATTTGTGAGCAATTTAAAGAAAGTCTTTAATCATATCTGATATTGCCTGACTTTTGATATAAATTAATAAGCTGAACATTTTATTTTAGATTGCAAATTCAACTGCCATAAACGCTGTGCATCAAAAGTACCAAGAGACTGCCTTGGAGAGGTTACTTTCAATGGAGGTAAAATTCTTTTTCTTAATTTTCATAAAAGATTAAAAAAGGTCACAGTTCTTTTTTGTATTATCTTTGTATGGTGTTACATTTTATATGTTGTTTTTTGACTTCGACTTTTTTTCTGATTTAATAATCAAGCAAAATATAGAGATCAGTAATGATACACTTTTATTACTAATTATCCTTTCCCATTTTCCCTTTAGCCACCTACTACTTTATAGTCTAATATAGCAAATAGCGCTGGATATCTCCTTTCATCTTTAGGTGTAAAAAGACATATTTTAAAACCTTATTGTTATTCCTAGAACTATTTTGTAGTTCTAACATTTATTGACTGCTTTCTATATGCCAGGAGTGTTCTAAACTCATTACACGTATTGAAATATACACTTAACAACTCTTGGAGGTAAGTACTTACAGATGAGTTAACTTAGGCACAAAGAAAAGTGCAGCCAGTAAGTGGTAGAGTTGGGATTTGAATCCATATGATGTGATTTCTTAGTCCATAGTTATTAGAACACATTGTATAGCTTCACTGTCTCTTTCTCCATTAAATAATCATTAGCTAAACATTTCCTCTTCTTGGGCATTGTTTTCTCCTTTCAAGATTATATTAATCAGAGTGATTACTACCTTTTTTTGGAAGGATGGAGTAATGACTTTAAACATTCAGCATAATTTTTCTTTAACATTTCCATGACTAGTAAACATTGAATGTAAGTAGTTTTATAGGACAAAAAGCATACGGGATGGAAATTACAACTCCTTAAGAGTTTATCATTTTCTCTTAAGGCATGTTTCTTATGGTTGCTGTTTAACACCATTGACAGAGCATAATTGGTTTTTCTCATTTTTCTACATTACTGAAGTCTTATCATGTATTTTTGTACTTTCGTACTTGTTGACAAATGGATATGAAATACTATTTACATTTATTTTAATGTGTATTTATCTGATTACTAATGATTTGAGTATCTTTCAAATGTTTACTGGTTATTTAGGGTTTTTTCCACTATAAGTTGCCTGTTCACAAGTTTTGTCCATTATTTTGTTTGTATATTAGTTATTATTGATTTGCAGAAGTTGTTGATAATTCTAATTCTTTGCCAGTTACATGTGATACAAACTCCTCTTAGTTGCTGGGTCATCATTTTTTAAGCACCTTTATTGAGGTATAACTCGTATATGTTACAGTTCACTGAGTTTATTCACAGAGTTACACAGCTGTCACTGCAATCTCATGTTAGAACATTTTCCTCACCCAGAAAAAAACTCCATACCCATTGGTGGCCATTTCCCATCCACTTTTCCCTCCTAGCCCCTGGCAAACACTAATCATATGTATATCTTTATGGGTTTGTTTATCTATTCTAGACATTTCATATAAACGAATCATATAATATGTAGTTTTTTGTGACTGGTTTCTTTCACTTAGCATAATGTTTTCAGGGTTTAGCCATATTGTAACATATTTTTATTGATTAATAATATTCCTCTGCATGAAAGTACTACATTTTATTTACCCATTCACCAATCAATGAACATTTGAGTTATATCCAGTTTGGATTCATTATGAATAATGCTGCTATGGACATTTGAGCATAATTTCTGTGGACATGTGTTTTCATTTCACTTGCGTGGATACCTAGTAGTGGAATTGTTGAGTCATACGATAAACTCTGTGTTTAACATTTGGAGGACTGCCAAACTGCTTTCCAAAGCAGCTGTGCTATTTCCCACTCCCAGCAGCAGTGTGTAAGGATTCTAATTTCTCTTCACCCTCGCCACCTCTTGTTATTGTGTTATTTTGATTATTGCTATCCTAGTGAGCATGAAGTGATATCTCATTGTGGTTTTAATTTGCATTTCCCTGATGGCTAATTGATACTGCACAACTTTTCATGTACTTGTTGGTCATTTTTACATCTGCTTTGGCAAAATATCTCTTGTGATATTTTGTGACATTTACCTAGGTTATTTATCTTTTTATTATTGAATTGTAAGAGTTCTTTAAATAGTCTAGATACAAATTCCTTATTTGATAATGTGATTTGCAAATACTTTCATTTCGTAAGCTGTCTTTTTACTTTCTTGAGGTATCATTTGCAGAACTCAAGTTTTTAATTTTGATGAAGTTCAGTTTACTTATTTTTTTCTTTTGTCACTTATGTTTTTGGTGCCATAGATATCTAAGAAGGCTTTGCCTAACCCGTGGCCACAAAGATTTGACCCTATATTTTCTTATAAGAGTTTTATAGGTTTAGCTCTTATATTTAGGTCTGTGATCTGCTTTAAGTTCATTTTTGTATTTTATTAAGGAAGGGTCCAATTTCACTTTTTTACATGTAGCTTTCCAGTTGTCCTGGTCCCATTTATTGAAAAGACTGTTTATTCTTTTTATACTGAATTGCCTTAGACCCTTGTAGAAAGTCAGTTGGTCGCAAGTATAGTAGTAGTGGGTAAATCTTTTACTTCACTTCTAGTATCTTGTGTCATACAGAAATGTAAAATTCTAATATAATCAAATAAATTGCTTTTATTGCCTTATGGTTTGTACATTTTTTATCTTTCTTAAGAAATATTTCTTTATCCTAAATCATAAAGATATTCCCTACCTTTTCATTTAAGAGTTTTAAAACTTTTTTCATATTTAATATAATGTCTCTGTTTAGATGTATTGGTATCTCATTAGTATAATACTCTGAAGTTCATTTAAAACTTTGCCAGAACCTTCCAGTCTGGGAACAGATACAGATATGCCAATGGATATTGACAGTAGTGACATGAACAGTGATGGTAGTAGGGGCTTGGATGACACAGAAGAACCATCTCCCCCAGAAGATAAAATGTTCTTCCTGGATCCATCTGATCTTGATGTGGAAAGAGATGAAGAAGCTGTTAAAACAATCAGGTAATACACATTAAGTATTATAAGCTATTGTACTTACAAATGCAAAGTTGGTCTAGGAGCTTCATTAATGAGGAAAAAGCCACATCTCTTTAAGTGGAACCAAAAATGTAATTTAAAATCTAATTAAATTGTGGCTAATTCTTTTACATGCACCGCAGTATTTCTGAAATAAATGATCACTCTTACCATCCACTCAAGGTGGAAAGGTATGATAATTCTGTTTTTTTAAAGTGAAAAATGCTTTATTTAAATAAAGTCCAGATGTGATATCTAGCTGTGGAACAGCTCCCGTAGTGCCAGAGTTGAACCACCAGGTAAAGCCACCAGCTTCACACAGCCTTTACACCGGCAGATTCCCTGATGTTAGAAACACGGTAGGAACATGCCTGAGAATGTTATGCCAAGATGATGCTGATGAGTTTGGGGGCAGTTTTCATTTGCACAATTAATGTGTCTTTTAGCACTTTGTAAAAATGGTATTTGATTATAACACTTTTAAATATCCTCTATGGTAACAGGAATTCAATATTTTGTATATGCAGCCCCATAGGATGTACTACTTCATAGTAGAATATTAACATTTTGGCAGATTTTGTTTTTCATTGTCAACAAAGATGTATTTAAGAGAAATGGGTCATTTATCAATCTCACATGGCAGAGTTGTCATTTATTCAGTTTGACTTACCCTTAAATTGCAGGTCTTATTATCTTACCATTATTAACTAAAACTCAGTTACCCAATTTGGAGACTACTGAGAAAACTTAGCTTCCTGAGCATCAATACTTCATAAATTTAAGAGAAAGGATTTAACTGTTTGAGACTGAAATTCAAAAATTGTTTTTTTCATACCCACTCCCCAAATTGCTCTTTTTCTCCAGCTACACTATTACTGATCTGTGTTTCAGTGTAATCCATTGTGACTCATTACACTATATTCTTGATATTGGTAAATAATTCTCTTTTCAATATTTTCTACCAGAAGTACTTTTTGCTATCAACGTAAACAATAGAATTTGACTTTTGAACCATGAGAATTTAAGTATAGGTATACGTGCTTTGGCCTGGTTGTGAATTTGCTAATTTATCATGCTACCTGGGACAGGAAGCTTTCTCAACAGCAGTCCCCAGTGGGACTCTCTCCCAGGCTCCAGGTCTTCTGACTGGGGAGGATTCTTTTTGCTGCATTCATTGTTTCCTTATGTCTTGTGACCTCCAGAAATACTTACGGCAAATAATGAGGACTACAGTGTTATCTTACTCTTTTATAGATCAACTGTGTATCAGCATAACAATAAATTTATTTCCCGAAGCCACTGTTTGTCTTCCTAAGATATTTTGAAAAATTTTAGCTCATTATCTTTAAAAAGGCTTGATTAACTTATAGTTTGAGTATGATTTTTTAAATCGTGATTATCAATATTTACTATAAATATTCAATATTTTTAGTCCTTCCACAAGCAGTAATATCCCACTGATGAGGGTCGTGCAGTCCATCAAGCACACGAAGAGGAAGAGCAGCACCGTGGTGAAGGAGGGATGGATGGTCCATTACACCAGCAGGGACACCTTGGTCAGTGGTCACAGATGTTTGAACATGGTGGTGAAACTTTGTTATGTCCTGTGTTGTGCATTTTTCAGTCAAAATGAGAATCATGTATATATCTGTAAAGTTTTTTTGAATTTTTTTTCGTTTTAATTGTTGTTCAAGTACAGTTTTCTGTCTTTTACTCCCATCCCAGCCCACCCCCTCGCCCTCCCTCCCTCCCTCCCGTTTCCACCCCATGCTAGTTTTTGTCCATGTGTCCTCTATATTTGTTCCTGTAAGCCCTTCCCCTTTCCCCTGAAATTTATAAAGATTTTTTTAAAAGGCAAAATATTTCATGTATTGTGAACTGGCATAGCAGTAGAGTCAGAAAGGGTCTAAGGATAGACCCTTTGCATAACCTTTTGTAATACCAAATAAATGTATAACCTATGAAAGAAATCATTGATAAGCTGTACTTTATTAAAGTTAAAAAATTCTGCTCTACTAAAGATACTGTCAAGAGAATGGAAAGACAAGCCACAAACTGGACGAAAATACTTGCAGGACACATTTGATAAAAGACTATTCTCCAAAATATGCAAAAAACTCTTGAAACTTAAGTGTAAGGAAACAACACAATTTAAAAAATGGGCCCTTCCCTGGCCAAGTGGCTCAGTTGGTTGGAGCATCATCCCATACACCAAAAGGTTGCAGGTTTGATTCCCAGTCAGGACACATACCCAGGTTGTGGCTTCGATCCCCGGTTGGGCATACGTGGGAGGCAGCTGATCGATGTTTCTCTGTCACATCAGTGTCTCTCTTCTCTCTCAATCAAACATATCCTTGGGTGAAGATAGAAAATCTTTTTATTTTATTTTATTTATTTTAGAGAGGGGAAGGGAGGGAGAAAGGGAGAGAAACATCAGTGTGTGGTTGCCTCTGGCGTGCTGCCTACCAGGGCCTGGCCCGCAACCCAGGCATGTGCCCTAGATGGAGAATCGAATCAGTGACCCTTTGATTCGCAGGCTGGCACTCAGTCCTCTGAGCCACACAAGCCAGGACAGGTAAAAAAAAATTTTTTTAATCGGCACAGGACCTTGGTGTATACCTCACCAACGAAGGTGCACAGATGGCACGTAAGCACATAAAAAGATGCTCCACATTGTATGTCGTCAGGGAAATGCAAATTAAAACAAACAGCTACTACTATGCATCTATTAAAATGGTTGAAATCCAAAACACTGACAACACCAAATGCTGTTGAGGATATAGAGTAACAGGCACTTTTCATTCATTGCTGATGGCAATGCAAAATGGTGCAGCCACTTTGGAAGACAGTTTGGCTGTTTCTTATAGAACTAAAGATGTACTTATCATATGATCTAGAAATCATTTTGCTATTTACCGTAAGAAGATGACAATTTATATCCATATAAAAACCTGCATATGGATGTTTATATTACCTTTATTCATAATTGCAAAACTTGGAAGCAGTGAAATCCTGGTAGGTGAGTAGTAAGTGAACTGTGATACATTCAGACGGTGAAATATTCAGCACTAAAAAGCAATGAGCTATCAAGCCATGAAAAGACATGGAGGAATCCTGAATACGTATTATTACGTGAGAAACTTATGAACAGAGTTCACAGACAAGAAAATACAAATGACTCTTAAAGATAGCACAATTTTAAGAAACAACTAAAAATTTCACCAAATACCAGTTTTTATTTATTAGTATATCAAACATCAAGCAGTTTAATAACATACAGCATTTGTGAAGGTGTGAGTACACAGGCACTTTCATGTTGCTGATTAACCTTTAAATTGGGTGAAATCTTATGTAGGGTAATTTAATACTGTCAAGCAAAATTACATGTAAACATATTTTTTGACCCAGCAAGCCAGCCTTTAGAAATTTAGCCAAGAGATATGGTAAATTCCATATCTCTGTGTATGTGATACATATATATTTGTGTGCTCGTGTATGAAGTTCTCTAAAAGGATTCCCAAAACTTAGCAATATTAATGTTTATATGTAAGGGTAGAAGTGATGCTCGGAGTATACTTTTCACTATGTATCTTCTATATTTTCAGAATTTTGAACCTCATGAATTTTAAACCTGTTAAAAAGTACAAATTTATGAATAGAAATGAAAAGGAAAGGTATTTGGGAGGAATCACTATTTGAACTTCAGTTTTATGTTCTTTATTTTATAGAGAAAGAGGCATTATTGGAGACTTGACAGCAAATGTCTAACATTGTTTCAAAACGAATCTGGATCAAAGTATTATAAGGTAAAGATTTCACATTTTAAAATATATGTGCATTAAAATAGTGTTTTCCAAATATATCTGAGTAATATTCATTAATTGTTACATTGGAATATACCTGTTACAGCTCTGCCTAATAGTTTGTAGGAGTCACCGTTCAGTTCCCTGTTGTTGGAGTACCTGTCCCCTGCCCGTCCATCTCATTCCCCGCAATAGTTCCGCTACCAAAGGCTGTTCTGTGTGTGTGTTTCTTTGTTTTTGGTTTGCCTGTCAGGTTGCTGCTGCTTTACTTCCGGTGATGGGATTTAGATCAAACTGTTTAGAAACTCACATGATCATTGTGTGTCCAGAACAGGCCAGCGTGGTGTTGTTTCTCTCACCTTCCATTTTACCTTAAGTCCCAATTCCCAGATGCTTCTTTCGGTTCTTCATCTGTTTTGTACAACATTCTTTGCTTGGCTTGCTCCACATTTTGCCGTGTCACTGACTGACACCAACATGAGTGTAATTGTATCGGTAAGGAAGAGACTAGACACAAATGACTTAAAGTTAGTTGGCGTTTATTTGATACATTTTTTTTTGCCTTAGGAAGTAGACTAACCATAAATGATTGTTACAGTTATGGACAGAATCAAACATTCTCGTTTGCTGCTATTATGTCTGCTTTGTTCTCCTTTTGGGGAGATACAGTGTGGGGCAAATGTAGGTTTACAGTTGTGAGTGTGCAGAACAGGGTTTATTTTTGTGTTACTGTTTATTAATGTTGTATTTTATATACAAACAACTGTAAACCTCCTTTTGCCCACTTTGTATCTTGCAGGCAGCAGCCAGTATAAAAGTAGTTGTTGAGTTGATTTAATGACAGTTGAAAAGTGACATGTATTGTCTACAGCAGCCATTGGCTTCTTAAATCCTCTCCTTCCTTACATTCTAATGACCTGCGATAGGGAATCACCGACAGTTGTGATACTTCGTGCTCTGCCTCTGGCCTTGCTGAACATGCAGAATGTTCAAGGAAGATACTATCACAAGACTTGACTGTATGTTCCATGGGCCACATATGTGTGTTCATATTAATAGCATTTATTAGAAATGCATATTTTTGATTGTTTAGTATATTGAAAATAAAAACAAAGTTTTATATTTTCCAATGCTTCATTTTTACTTCAGGAAATTCCACTTTCAGAAATTCTCCGCATATCCTCGCCACAAGATCTCACAAACATTTCACAAGGCAGCAACCCACACTGTTTTGAAATCATCACTGATACTATGGTATACTTTGTTGGTGAGAACATTGGAGATAGCTCTCACAATCCTGTTCTTGCTGCCACTGGAGTTGGACTTGACGTAGCACAGAGCTGGGAAAAAGCAATTCGCCAAGCTCTCATGCCTGTTACCCCTCAAGCCAGTGTCTGCACTTCTCCAGGGCAAGGGAAAGATCACAGTAAGCAATGTGCTTGTTGATGGCTTTTTTCCCCCTTCGGTTCTTAAGCATTTTGTGGTGTGGTCATATTTTCTGTATGTATTTTTAATGCTTATTTTAAGCTTTGTTTGGTGTTAACAAAGCTTAGAGTTAATTCCTTTATACAGTTACGTTGGTTATAGGGTAGACATAAAGTCCCCTAGAGCCAGGCTCCAGGGTCTGTCTCCCTACATTTAAATCCTGGCTTGGCCAACTTACTGTGTGATCTTAGACAAGAACTGTACTGTTCTAAAACATTACCTTCTTTCTAGGGTGGTCAGTATTAAATGGAGGACATAAAAGATATATATAACAGTGTTTAGCATCCACCCATGAATTATTGTTGGATTAACTACTAGTATTAGTGTTTTGCTTCAATAACAGGCTATAAAGTGTTACGGTTTGTTCACATCATACTCATGAAATCTGTGAAGTCAGAAATGCTCTATTTCTTTTAACTGAGTTAAAACATTTGGAAATATTTTAAAATTATGGAAATGTATGTCCTTGGCACCAGCAAAATTTGATAAAGGTTCAGTTGAACACTAAATCAGAAAGCCATAGTGTAATGGCACTTTTCCTCCACTGGCATGTTATTTACGGGGAAACACAACTCATTTATTAAACAAATATATCTGAATTGAAACAGACATCAACCAGTTTCTAAGTGTAATTTATTTCAGTTCAGCTGTATTTTGTGCAGCTATTCTTGGCATTATGCTATGTCCTGAGCTAGAATACAAAAGAAAACCAGAAATTTTAAAGGTTGTTTAAGGAGAAAAGTCATATGCACAAGTGTTGGATGGCAGAATGAAGCAGTAGAGTGCAAAAGTGAGTAACTTATTACTCAAACTGGATATGAAGCGTAAACAGAGACTTCCTGCTAGAAGAACCTGATTTGGGCCTTGAACTTGAATCTCAGGTAGGCGAGGACAGGCAGGGCTAAATGGCAGAGGTGGATGGGATAGTGTTCTCTAGTTGAGGAGGCAGTGTGATCAAAGGGAGAAATGTGATGACCATGAACACATTTGGTGTCTGATATCATTAGAGGATGAGTGGATGGATGTTCACAGTGCTGCTCAAGTTTGGAGGGATTTTAGACAGAACTTTAGTGTATTGTAATTAAAATCATAGACCTTTTCCCCTGTATAATACAGGCACATACACGCAAGTTATATATATCATTGGATTTAGGGACCTCCTCCCTAGGGTTAAGGGTTTCTAAAAGCAGAACTGGAGAAGGGTTAAGAGTGAGAATTCTGGAGAATGAAACCCCACGTCTGCCACTTGAGTAGCTATGTGATCTGGCCTCTACATTTAAATCTCTCCTATGTATGGTGTCAGATGGGTGAGAGATTTATTGGGATGATCACTTAGTAAGAAATATAATATCTGATCACTGAAATCAATATATTGTATGTCAAGTGTAATTGAAAAATAAAAATGATTTAAAATGGAAAAAAACTGGATTGAGTAGATAATGAAGGCCTTTGAAACGAAATATTGATTTAAACTAGGAAACTGTGACTACTGAAAAGCAGAGTTTTAAACACATTAATTTTGTTGATGCTGTGCCCTTTTTTATTAATCAATATTTGAAATATTTTTAAATTGACTTCAAATTGCGTTTTTACGGTCATATTCCTTATTTTTTGAGCTATATTTTATTTAACATTTCCTTGTTAATGAAGTTTTATATTTTTATACTTGGAATTATAAAGGAAATTTTGTATCTTGTTTCTTTGGTTATCTCCAAGGGTCTGGATGTTTGATATCTAGTCTCTTGCTTACTTTCCATGTTCCCCCTTTCTCTTTTTCTTGATACTTTCTTTACTTTCCAAGTAATACAAACCTTTAAACTTTGTAGAAATATATAAAACAAGAAAGTGCTCCCTATACAAATAAAACATCCCCCCATTCCCAATTGTATATCTCCCCCTCAGAAAACAATTAATAGTTTGGTGTATATTTATTGGTTTGGGGGAGTATGGGGGGATGGTACCTATACTACCTGTACTATATTAGCATATTTTTATAAAAAATGTAGTGATACTTTGTGTTCTTTTTGCAACTTACTGTTATCCACTATTTAATATATATCAGATATATTTCAATGTCATTATATTGATTTACCTAATTTTTACATTTTTTATTAAAGTAATATATATGCTTCTTATGTTTTAAAAATGACAAAGTATATAGAAGCATATGAAGACTAAAATCTTTGTTCCCCAACTCTGGCTCTCTCACTCACTGGACGTAATCTTAATTTTGTTTGTTTTTAATTCAAATGCTACTGCCCTGCAACTTACCTTTGTCACTTAATGATATGTCATGGATACCTTTTGATTCAGTACTTACAGCGCTATACCATTAAATGTTTAGATAGTATCCCTTCGTATGGATGTACCATATATAATTGAACCAGTTCCCTCTTCCTGAATTAGTGTTGCATGTGTGAATTTTTTTTAACAAATGTAATTATATTATTGTAACTGAAGGTTAGCCAGTGTTTTAAATTTCATATACTCTGTACATTCACATATCAGTAAATATTAATATTGTTAAGTCATATACTAACAATTTTGTTCTTTCCTCATACATCATTCTTATATTTTACAGAAGATTTGTCTACCAGTATCTCTGTATCTAATTGTCAGATCCAGGAGAATGTGGTAAGTAAAAATTACCCTTCTTTGGTATCCTCAGGTTTCACAAAAAAACAGTATTTTTGTTCTGCAATTGGTTGAATCCTCAGTTGCAGAGGGCCAACAGTAGCTAAGTTTGGGGGGAGTCAGAAGTAATGTGTTGATTTTCACCTGCATGGGGGTTGTCATCCCTTGCCTGCCCTCACATCGTTCAAGGGTTAGCCGTCCTGATTATTGCATGTCAGGCACTGGACATCTGGACACTTTATATGCTCAGAAATCCAGTGAGATAGATGTTATTACATTCACTTTACCAAGAAGAAATTGAGGCCTAGGAGACTAAATTATTTGAGCGACTACCATGAGACGGGAGCTGGCTAGGAATTAAACAAGATAGAGAGTCCTGAACTTCATGGAGAATGCAATGCATACCCAAACAGAAGAGTGACCTTGACTGAAGAGCTGTCCATGGCATTAGAGAGTGTCCCCCCCCAAAAAATTTCTGACAACCACTATTGTTTAAGAAAACAAAAAAGGGAGGAAAGAGGGAAAGGGGAGGGAGGGGAAATAAGGGGTAAAATTGTGGAGTGGATTGGAGTTACAGATTTCTCTCACACAGACTCTTTTCATTAGTCTTTCCAAATTAGCCTAATGTTAGTAATATGGACCTTTTGAGTTTTCTTTTTAAACATGGCAAATCTCTTTCATGGTAAAATAGGTAAAACTTTGTTCTTAATTTTTTTATGTTAATTTACTTTTTAATTCACTACATAGTAAGTCTAAGATTTTTTTCCCCAAAGGTCTTCTTCTTCTTCTTCTTTTTTTTTTTTTTTTTTTTTAAGATGTTATTTATTTTTACTGAGGAGAAGGGATGGAGAAAGAGAGGGATAGAAACATCAATGTGTAGTTGCCTCTTGCACCCCCCCTACTGGGGGACCTGGCACTCAGCCACTGAGCCACACCAGCCAGGGCTCACAAAGGTCTTCCTTCAGAGTTTATTATACTTGCACATTGAGAGTGATAGTATGAAAATTAAGCTTACTTTTCTAGGACATAGAAAGCCTGTTTCATAAAATATTGTTATGAAAATTAGTTGCCTATGTCATAAAAATGAAAATGTACTTAAGCGTTTGAATGAAAAGAGTTAGAGGTGTTGATGGTGCTTTGTAAAGGTAAATTATACTTACTGCTTCCTCTTTCCAAATAGGACATCAGTACTGTTTACCAGATCTTTGCAGATGAGGTGCTTGGTTCGGGCCAGTTTGGTATCGTTTACGGAGGTAAGTGACTAGTCATTTGTATATTGTGTATACTGTAGAAAAGTTGTGAAATTTTACATCTGCCAGGTGTTACATCTTACCACACATTGAGTAACAATTAGAAAGTTAGTTTCACAGGAGCCTTGCTTTATTCCTGTAGCTCATACATAAAGACATTTGTGTGGGAAGAATAAGTGGTTTGAGGTTTATGTTGGGCTGTATAGGCTTGTTTATTGAAGTAAGTGCCCTACTGATTTTCCACACAAACGGAGCCATTTGTCTACTGTTTGCTCTGTGACTTAGGATATTGGCAAAGTCGTTTAACCTCACTGTGCCCTATTATCTGTATCAGTTTAATGGAGTTAATAAAGCTGATCTGCACAGCTCACAGGATTGTTAATATTAAACTTAATGTATGTAAGTTTACATACATTAAGCTATGATCCACATTACAAAAGAAATGCAATGTTAAACCCCTGTCATCCTTTGCTGAGACCTGTACGGTCATCTCCTAGTTGGCCTTACTGCCTCCAGGCTTACTCTTATATGTGGTTAAATTACTCTGGGGTGATTCAGTGAACCTGGAATAAAATTAATTCATTGGTATAGTGTTTCCATCTTGACACAGTCTCTGAATACCAGGTCAGGGAAGTTACTC
Source organism: Glossophaga mutica (assembly GCA_039655065.1). NCBI lineage: Eukaryota > Metazoa > Chordata > Mammalia > Chiroptera > Phyllostomidae > Glossophaga > Glossophaga mutica. Next base: position 147,772,930 of record CM077308.1, read on the forward strand.
ATTTACTTAATAAGGTAGGTTATTTTTCACCAAAAAGTTGATTCAGATTTCCTACCATTTCAAATAATGAAACACCCTTTATAAGGTACAAATTCTGTAGAGGGAGAACATAATTTATTTCTCAAAATTAAAAGTGAGTGAAGGAGAAAGAGAAAAATGAGTGCAAGAAAAGAAACTTAACAGTAAAACCAGCCCTGGCTGGTGTGGCTCTGTGGATTGAGTGCTGGCCTTTAAACTAAAGGGTTGTCAGTTCATTCCCAGTCAGGGCACATGCCTGGGTTGTGGGCCAGGCCCCCAGTGGGGTGAGAAGTGTGCAGAAGCGGCAACCACACATTGCTCTTTCCCTCCCTCTCTTCCTTCCCTCTCTCTAAAAATTAAATAAATTTTTTTTAGAAAAGAGTAAATTCATATAAATTTGTGTTTGTGAACAACTTTCCGATAAGCTTTTGTGTATGAGCTGTCAATTTGCTTTTTTCTTTTTTGTCTATACTTTTTTTTTTTTTTTAAACTAGGAAAACATAGAAAGACTGGAAGGGATGTGGCTATTAAAGTAATCGATAAGATGAGATTCCCTACAAAACAGGAAAGTCAACTCCGTAATGAAGTGGCTATTTTACAGGTAAAAAAAACAAAAAGCACAACAAAAAGTTGTCTTGTGTTGGTTTTAATTTTTGATTTATGAATTTTAAATCAAAGACTATTTAGTACTGCTAAGGTTCATTTTTTGTTTTGTTTTGGTCTCATGTTATATGACTTTTTGGCTCTGAGAGGGTGGACATCTGAATTAACTCCTTCAGTTCTTTTTTAAAAAGGAAAAATTAGATTACAGTAAGGTAGGAATTACATGGACTGCCATTATTTTGTGTTATGGTAGTAATTTATTTAGAACTCATTTTTATAAGTAAAATCTTCTTTAAAAAATAAAATATCAGTCTTAATCAGGTGCTTAAAATAATTGACACATTTATCATATTTTTTGCTTAGGTCATTTTTGTACCCACCCAATTCTCACAGATGAGATGCTTGACTATTATATGACTATTATATTTTATTTTTATAGCAATTACTATAAAAATAAAGACTGCTTAAAAATTGTTTACCTCTTAAACGTAGTATTTGTTATTAGGTCAAAACTCTGAAGATTTAATGTAATAGTTTAATTCATTAAGGTATATTTTAAAATATATATTGGCAGCTATTTAAATCCCATAAAATAAATTATTCTATATTATTGTTTTGTTTTGGTTTTTTTTTTGCAACATGTGGGTTTTATTTAATAATGAAAATGATGAATATTAACTTTCTGTTCTTATACTGTTGCATTCTAATAGATTCCTTATAGGCATGATAGGTCAGTGGTTTCATTACTGACTTAACAATTGGCCAGTATCCTATGGTTAAACTGTTGTACACCTTCATTTTGGGGATAGTACCTTATATCTAAATGGAAAATATTAGAACCACTGCAGTTCATTAACAAAAATTAGATTATTACAAAGAAAGCCTATCTGTGGCAATAATAATTTGGTTTTTTGACCTACAGAGCTGCTTTTAAAAATTTTTTAATTTAATCTTTATCGTACTTTTTTCCATTACCATTTAGTCCTCTTATATCCCCCTCCCCCAGCAGCCACCACTCTGTGGCCCCTGTCCATGCGTCCTTTCTCCTTTTTGCTCAGTCCCTCCACCTCTCACCTCCCCATCCCCCCAAGAACTGTCATCTGCTCTCCATCTATAAGTTATTTTCATTTAACATTTTTACATCTTTTGGGGGTCATATAGAAGACTAACATTGAGCTTTTATCTTTTTAATTTTTCTGATAAATGTCTCTTATTTATCTTAAATGTTTATTTTATATTTTTAATATCTAATATATCATAATATGCAAGTTTCTGTTAACTCATTGTGTAGCTTTTGCGTAATATGTAAGAAATCATGGTGATGTGGCAGTTCATACTGTCAGTGCCCCATCTGCTTGTGGGTGAAGTTCAAGAAGACACAGCTCACTGAACTTGTGCTTACTTGAAGAAGGTAAGAAATTTATAAATACATAATTAATTTTATATTTATTATATTATTGGTCACTAGCAGTAACATTTGCCTCACTTCTTTTTCAGAGGAGTGACAATCAAAGATTGGTCTACAAGCTCCCTTGCTCACTTCAAGGCTGCCTCTTACAAGGAAAGCCAGCTTAGAATATTCTTAGCATTCTCACTCTGTAGTAGGGAATGGATACATTGTTAAGAGATCTTCTTTCATACCTATTTATGGAATCTTTCTCATTGTCTTAACTAATATGCAAAAAATAAATATTAAGGATATACTCCTAAAGCGTGATTTCTTGATGTTACTTTGATCACAAACACAACCTCCTTTCACCCATGTTATCAATTCTGGGCCATAGTAACTGAATAATGCACATGTAAAAACTATTAGTATATCCTTCTGGTTATTTTCCTTGAAATTGCCCAACTGGGAATAGAATTAAGTAATTATAGCATGTCTTCGAGTATAAGGTTGCTTGGAATATCACAATGTTTTAAGCTGATTAGTAAATTGGAACATTAAATTGTTTTAAGTTGATCAGTAAACAACATTTTGTGTTTCTGCATTTTTCTAAACATTTTTTAAAAAGAACAACCATGATTTAGACATTGAGTTAAAAATGACTAAGACACAGTCTCTGCCCCCAGGGAGCTAATGAGGCTACAGAGTAAGATACATACACACATAATGTGGTGCCAAGGGTTAAGTATTGCTGCGCATATAGAGTTGAGTGGAAACAGTTGTAGTAGTCCTGAAAAGAAGTAATGTGCGAGCTAAAATGAAGGCGCTTGCAGGGGGAATTGAGAGATGATGGTGGATTTTAAAAACATTTTAGAGATGGAGTTCAAATTCACAGAGGCCAAAAAAAAAGTTTGCCTCCTTAGCATAATTACACACTGATAATAAGGGGAAAACGTAAGAAAAAATGTATTTCTATTAAAAGGAAGTAAAGAGCTTAATCATTTGGGCGAACAGAGAATTATTTAAGATGGAATTGGGATAATAAAGCCAGATAGTTTAAGATTTTAAAGTTGAAGCAGAGGAATTTAGAGTTATGCCCAGAAATAAAGAGCCACTGAACAACAGTTTTTGAGGATGGCTGACTTCTCAAATTTGCTTTAGAGGACATTTTATTTATTTTTCTCCAGTAAGATAGGTTGCTTTTTATTAGCAGAAACAGTATCACATTCATCTTTGCATTGTCCAACCCTGGTAACTTAGTAGCCCTCCAGAAACAGGATGATGGAGACACAGAGATGTTGAGCCTAAAACAGAGAAGACCAAATCAGCATTAAGGAGAATCCAGACTCAGATAAATTAAGTACCTTGAAAACAAAACCATCTCTTGAGCAAAAACCTTCACAAGTACCTGCCCCAAAGAGCTCTGTGTAATTGACTCCAATCTGGCAATTGGTGCCTATTTCATGGACAGCATAAAGTTAGTGTCAGAAGATTAAAAAGATGAAAAGAAAAAGTAGTGATAATGGACAAGGGCAATTATAGGATCCTATTGAGGACACATTCTTTCCCCTCAGTGCTTAACTCTCCATAACTTGGAAAAATCATAATCTATGATGCTTTTTATTTTCTTTGATTCTATTATTTTTCCAAGCTGTTTTTCCTTTTATGCCATGTATTCCATACAATTAATTCTGCAACTTTTCAGAATTTGCACCATCCTGGGATTGTAAACCTGGAATGTATGTTTGAAACCCCAGAACGAGTTTTTGTAGTAATGGAAAAGCTGCATGGAGATATGTTGGAAATGATTCTGTCCAGTGAGAAAAGTCGACTTCCAGAACGAATTACTAAATTCATGGTGACACAGGTATTTTAACTCCTTTTTAAAACCAGAGAATAATTTTTCTGACAATAAAAGATAACTGCTTAGTTTTCTATTTTAATTTTGACTTTATCCTATTTTAAAAGTTGTCTTTTATGTTTTGCTTTCTCTTTATAATTTTTAAATTACAGTTGACATAAAGTATTTTATTAGTTTCATGTGTGCGATGCAGTGATCAGACATTTTTATACTTATAAAGTGATCACCCTGGTAAGTGTAGTGCCCAGGTGACACTATACATGGTTGTTCGAATATTATTGACTGTCTTCCCTACGATGCACTTTATTTTTTTAATTTTTTTATTAAATATATTGTGATTAAAAACTACACAAAAGAATTAAATAGCATTATGTATATTTTACATTTTCATAATGTGGGAATTGTTAACCTTGAAGAACAGAATGACACTTTCAGTGGATGACCTGTACTGGACTTTTCAAATTACTGTACCATTTAATGGGTCAGATTGGGGTTTAGGCATGACTTTTCCAGGCATTGAAAAATATCTGTTTTCTTCTGTAACAGATACTTGTTGCTTTGAGGAATCTACACTTTAAGAATATTGTGCACTGTGATTTAAAGCCAGAAAATGTGTTGCTCGCATCAGCAGAGCCATTTCCTCAGGTGAGATATTCTCTAAAAACCTTAAGTGTCATTTTAAGTAGCTGACTGCATTACGAAAAACCTACATAACGAAAGGCAGTGCTGTAGGTTCAGATATATAACCATTTTCCAGAAATGGTTTTCGGCCTATTAACTGCCAGTGAGGATTAGTACGTGAATAGTTTGAATTCACATTTTACGAATTATATTGTTTATTTTCGTTAAGTCTTTTTAGACTTAACCAGATCCCAAGGAATACTTCCTGCACGTACTGTTTACAATTCACCTCTGTCTGTGGGTTGGGAATGAAGTGGGGGAGGATGAACCTTGGTAGGTAGGTACTCTTTGCTCAGGACATATTCCCCACGAAATAAAGCAAACTTGAGGGTAACTTTGATTTTGGACATAATAGATTTTGATATCTAGTGGGCAGTAAGGCAACTCCTCTTGCTCTTTAGAATGTTATATTTCAAACAGTTTCACCAAAACCAACATACGAATGACATTTCCCATCACCACCAGCACTCACATGCATATGGCGATATTGTATATACACCTTACACATGATGCATTGATTTTACTCAGTTAAATTTCATTTCACTGAAAAATGTTGATCTTGATCCAAATTTATTCCATAACCTAAAAATGGATCATAACCCAAAGTTTGAAGAGTTTTCCTGAGGATATATAGTGTAGTACATACGTTTTTAATGATTGTGTCATTGATGAATCCTCCAAATAGCTAGAGTATCTGTTGCCAAACTGATAATGTACATTTAAAACATGTCCAACTAAACAAATGGCTGGAATAAAAACAGCAGATGGCTATGTCACTGTAAATTGAACTCAAAATGTAAAAGGTATTTTTAAGAATTACTCCACTTTTTTAAAGAAGAAATCATATTCTTTCTTTTATAACGCTTATGTGATTAAAAGTGATTCCTTATCACTGTGAGGTCAAAAAGGATTCCCTAATAGTTGGCACAATGTTTTAAGTAAAATGCTTCCATATCTCATCTCGTTTGATCTTCAAAATAGTATGGGCAAAGGATGCACACCCCTGGAGCTAAGGCTACAACTTCAGCTTTGTGGCTTCTGCTTTAGCAATCCCCATTGTTCCACTAAGAACAAAGGAAAAATAACATCATTTACTTGATAGTCCTCTTTGCTCAAGTGCTAGCCATGGCCACACTTCTTTCTTTATTCAGTTGCCCAACTGACAAGTCATCTTTACTTTATCAATATATTGGCTAAACTATGGCTTTTAACAAAAAAATAAATAAAAGGGATAGTTCATGTTTCTTCATGGTCAATAGTCTTGTTCTTCAAAGGCTCAAATAGAGAAGTGGCCAAATTCAATGACACAGAACAAATACCATCCTAAAAACATGTATGAAGGTCCATATCCCCAAAATAGTATCGCTTGAATACACCTCCATTGTTGCTGTCCCAACACTGGCTCAAACAGGCCAAATCCCTTCTCTCATTTTACATTAATGCTTTTCTGAAGACATTTTGTGAATCAGGGCATTTCCTCTGGAAAGGGCTTGGTATTTGCTTATTCAGCACTACTGCATCATTCATCACCAAAATCTGAACCTCCTGCTAACAGGCAGCAAGATAAGTATTCTGAGCTTTGCCAAGCTTATCCCACTTCCAGAACTCTGTTCCCAGATGGACATGTTAGTGACATGACTACCTTCAGATATAACCTTAAAAATCTAAACATCTGATTAGCAATGATTTGTTCCACGGGCATAGAAACAGTTATTCTTTCAAGCAGTCTCTTAAGTATATTTCAATTTCATTTACTTGCGAATTTATAGTAGCCTTGGGAAGAGAGATTCTAAGATTAAGCAAAATAAAGGGTCAGTTTTTAAATATCATAACTTATGTTTCAGTCAGTAAACATTAAGTACTTTTATGTGCCCAGGCACTGTGAGTCCACTGAGAATTCAAAAATGAAACACAATTCTTGCTCACAGATGATGGAAAAGTAATCTCCTTAAACTCCAAATGATAAAAGATCAGCACTCTCCATTTCATGAAAAAACTTTGAACACTTACAACAGTAGTCTGGTATTTGGCATTCTAGAAGCTAGAATCCAGAAGTAGTTTTTCGAAAGATGCATTGTTAGTAATGAATCATACCTTATAAATATATTTTATCATTTCCCTATCTACAGTTATTTCACATTCATAATCAGTACAGTTGGCAAGTGTGTTGAAATATACTACACTGTCGTATTTAGGGACAGGTATATGTAGGTAGATAGATATGCATATTTAATCATATAAAACTAACACCACCCTTTAAATTCCAGGTGAAGCTGTGTGACTTTGGTTTTGCACGCATCATTGGTGAAAAGTCATTCAGGAGGTCTGTGGTGGGAACACCAGCATACTTAGCCCCTGAAGTTCTCAGAAGCAAAGGTTACAACCGTTCTCTAGATATGTGGTCAGTGGGAGTCATTGTCTATGTGAGCCTCAGTGGCACGTTTCCCTTTAATGAAGATGAAGATATAAATGACCAAATCCAAAATGCTGCATTTATGTACCCACCAAATCCATGGAAAGAAATTTCTGGTGAAGGTAAAAAAAAAAAAAGAAAAAAGAAAAAATTTAGCTCTGTGCCTTTTAGTCTAAAAATCTTTATGATCCTCCATTAGCCCTTTTTGACTTCTCTTTTTTATATCTCCTATTCATCTTCCAAATTCAATTTAGTTACCAATTTTTGAGCACTTTTCTGAGTTCCCAGGCATAGCACTAATCCAGGTCCCAACTGGCTCATTTTGAAAACACTAAAATCTCTAAACTGTCCTTCCCGGTCACCAGTGGTGAATGCGTCTTCCGAAACACTACTTTCATGTTGCTGGCCTCCAACCACACTGCAGCTGTGTCTGTGATCCCGCCCAGGCTTACTTCTAGCCCATCTCCCACTACATGGGCCTGGCTGTGTCCTCTCTTCTGAATTATTTTCTTCGTTTTGCTGAGGCCTCCCCTGCCTGTAGCCCCTCCTCCCCACCATTGTAATCCTGCCACTTCAGGGACCCCTCAACTGTGGTTCATCTAAGCTCTCCCCTGAACCCATCCTCTAACCTGTGTAAGATTTAGTTTGGCTACTAGTTGGGCATATTTTTTCCTTAAATATTCTATTGTCTTTTCATAGTCACTCTTTGTATCTTCAGAACTAGATTGTAAGCTCCTTGAAAGGAGACCTTTAGGTCAAGCTCTTTATTTATGGAATGAGCTTCATAGTTAATAGACACTCACCAGTTTGTTTTCAGCTCTCCTGTGGACCCCTACTGGGAAAGCTTTATACATGTATTTTTCCTGCCTGGTGAAGGCTTTTGAGTTTTCTGTCCCTGGTTCCGTGTCCAGCAACAATGACTGGGTCGGCCCTCTTTAGTTTACTGATACGGATAGGAAGAGTATACATTTCCAACATATCTAGCAGTCCCATAGAATTTAGTAGAACCACTGCTGGGGAATATCCCCACCTGGATTTAGCCAACCTTTGGAACAAGGGGGTCTTTTTTGTTATTCCAAAAGTATCTAACCAAAGCAGGAAGATTGTCCATTAAAATGGGGAAAGTTTAAGGAACGGCATGTAAAGACCGTAGCGGGCTCACCGGGTAATGAGCAGAGCTGATTGGAGAAGTGCACGTGAGGGATTAGGGATATTACCAGAGCCCTCTCAGGGCTGCTGCAGCAGTGTGGTCTGTAGACCTCTCACGCCAGAAGGGCTCGGTGAGATTATTATAAAGTCCTTTGGCTCTGTCGCAGAGATTCAGATTCACCAGCTCGAATGCTGTTTTAAATAAATGCATTTTAAATAAATACCTCAAGTGATTCTGATAAATACCTCAGCTGTTCTCGTTACGTTAACAGCGGTTGGACTTTTTCCAGACAGACCTCGTGTTATTGGTGAACATGTTTTCCCATTGTGGGTTGTCTTTTCATTTTATTGATGGTTTCCTATGCTGTGCAAAATCTTTTTAGTTTGAAGTAGCCTCATTTGTTTATTCTTTTGTTTCCCTTGCTTGGAGATAGATCGCAAAAAATGTTGCTGTGAGGTGTCTTGAGATTTTACTGCTGTGACGTCTACTAAAGTTTTTATGGTTTCGAGTCTTACATTTCAGTGTTTAATCCATTTTTAGTTTATTCTTACTCGTAGTGTAAGAAGGTGGTCTAGTTTCATTTTTTCGTACTCCTCTGTCCAATTTTCTCAACACCATTTATTGAATAGACTGCCTTTACTCCACTGTATGTTCTTTCCTCCTTTGTCAAATATTTAAACATAAAGGCATGGGTTTATTTCTAGGCTCCCTATTTTGTTCCTTTGATCTATATGTCTGTTTTTATGCCAGCACCATGCCATTTTGATTACTAGGACCTTGTAGTACAGTTTGCTATCAGGTAGTGTGGTACCTCCAACTTTGTTCTTTCTCCTGGTTGCTGAGAACTATTTGGGGTCTTCCATATTTCCGTATAAATTTTTGGAATATTTGTCCTAGTTCTGTGAAATACACCGTTGGTATTTTGATAGGAATTGTGCTGAATCTATAGATTACGTTCGGTAGTATGGACATTTTAATAATGTTACTTCTTCCTGCCAGAGTCTGTATTTTTAATCTATATTCTATATTGTCTCCTTAATAAAACAAATACACTGTAAATTCAGTAAAGATTTATGGATCACCAATATGTAGCTTAAAGGCCAAGTCCTTGAGAAAAAATCCATAAGCCTTTTATTTCTATGGATTGAAGTGCCTTCCAGGCAGAGTAGCAGGTTTGAGGTGCTTCGTGTGCCCAAATTCATGTATCTAAATTTATCTTTCCCTTAGCAATTGATTTGATAAACAACCTACTTCAAGTGAAGATGAGAAAACGTTACAGTGTGGACAAATCTCTTAGTCATCCCTGGCTTCAGGTAAAAAAAAAAATGTGTCTCTCTCTTTGGCAGTCCTCATTTGAACAGATCACTATGATCTCTTTTACCTAATGAAATCACCCTAAAGTCAACAGATTCTACACTTCTTAGAGTAACGTAAGTGATCTTTAGTGATTAGTTTGTACTGTGCCTGAATCTCTGGAAGTTTTACAGTATACCATTGAAGTGCAGACCTGAGTGGCAGTTAAACTCCCAGGAACTAAAAGCAATGAATTTGCCTTTTATAGGGCTTTATGTGTTCATCTCACCTTTTTGTAAGATGAACATGTTATTTTGTCAAATATATTTTACTTTTAAAATGTCCACTGAAAGGTTTACATTTGCATTGAAAGGGTCGAAAATGCCACTTCAAACGTTGAGCTTAGATCCTCCAAAAATTATTGCGTAGATTGGTAAAAAGTTACCCCCAAACTTCAGTGTAAAGAGAGAAGCTTTAGAACTATTTTAAAGGAAGTGAGGGGTAGAATTAACTTCAAAAAAATGCAATCATAGTTATTCTCAGGGATTATTAAATTACTCTGATAATAGATTCTAACTAAGCACTTTCCCCTATTATAAGGAATAAGTTGTAGGCCTCTCGAAATATAGAACAAATTTTTTTTAATGATTGTTATTAGCCACCTCAGAAGCCTGAGACAATGTTTTTTAAATTTTAGAAAGTAATTTCTTCAGAGACTCAATTTGAAAACATACTTATCTTTAACATTGTTAATTTATTACAAATGGAACTTATAGCAGGTACTTGTTAGTAGGGTTTTGTCAATTACATGACTGGAGTGTTAAGCACAAAATAAGGGTTGACAGGATTGTTTCTTTTATGGTTCATAATCACTTCATTGGTTTTCTAGGACTACCAGACTTGGCTTGACCTTCGAGAATTTGAAACTCGCATTGGAGAACGTTACATTACACATGAAAGTGATGATGCCCGCTGGGAAATACATGCGTACACCCACAACCTTGAATACCCAAAGCATTTCATCATGGCTCCCAATCCAGATGATATGGAAGAAGATCCTTAATTATCAGTGACCTAAGAACTTCAGTAAGGAAGTATTTCATTTTATGGGCTGATATTTTGTTGCACAACTGTTGTTGGAGGTCATCATTTGCAAAGATGCAAAGACCTGAGGAAATATGATAAGGAACCGGTGAAACCAATACTGTAGTTCATAATAAGTAGGTACAAGAGTGGAAAGTGAGTAATAAAAACACAGAACCAAGATGAAGCTTTTCATAAATTTTATAGTGTAAGAAATAATTGGTTTTTGTATTTTTTCCTAATCCTTCACTTTAGTACAGTAGTGGTACTTTTATCTTCCCTTTCCTGTTCTTATATTATTTTCAAAAAAGTACAAAAAGTCAAGCTAGAATCCAGTTATTACATAGCTCAACCAAATCACATGAAAGTTATACGGTTGATGACTAAGCAGGTTTGCATCAGAGGCTGCCGGCATGCAATTTTCTGTAAGGATTTTAAACATTTGTTTAACTAACCATACAGGGATTGAGGGGTTTTTACCAGACACCTACAAAAGTAGCACTGGACTTTTTTACCTTTTTCTTTCTTTTTTTTTTTTTTTTAGGTCAATCAAGACTCCAAAACAGGGATCCCTAACCTTTTTAGAGTTGAAACTCTGAATATCCTCTCTACAACATAAAAATTAAGTTGTCACCTTCTGTATGTTACAAAATAGCCTCCAAGATAATTTGGGACAACTGACGTTACAAACCAGGAGCAGGAACTGCTGGTCTGAGTGTTGAATTACTATGTACAATACAGAGTCTGGCACAAATAACACCCCTTTATTACATAAAAACCTTTTATTACGAAATCATTAAGCATGTAATTGTGTGACATAATCACACTCAAGCACACCGTACGGCATTGTAGGTGAAATGTTCAAATTGCTGTCCATCTCATGTGCGATGTTCATGTGCCCTGCCAACCACCCTCAGTGGTATTACTTCTGCCGGACCCTGTATATCTTCTTATAGCTCAACTTATGTTCCCACTGACACCGTTGTGTTGCCACAGCTAGGTTCCAGCATTCAATGGGTGTAGACCTAAACTATACTTATACAATTTATATTTATACAGGGTTGACTAATTTGAGGAAGGAAATTAGTAAGGCCAGTGCAGGGTCAGTTAAAACTATAGGAAAGAATAGCAGTGTCCTTATTTTCATCCCTTAGCTTAATGAAAGGCTTTACAGATAGCTGGAATGTTTTTATTTTTTATAAGTATATTTTATTAATTATGCTATTACAGTTGTTCCATTTTTTTCCTCCCCTTTACCCCCCTCTGCCATGAACCTCCCCCCCCACCCCCTGCCATAGAATGTCTTTAAATCAGTTATTTTAAGCACTTTGAGTTGAGCATGAAACACTTATAAGGGTAGGCCTATATTCTCAGGAGAGCAAATGAAAGACTAAATACTCTTTAACATTTCAGCTCCAGTAGCCAGCTAAAGAAATTTTTTCTACTCAGATATAATATGTAACTTAAGAGGTTAGACTTTTTCATACTTTTTAAAAAGTTACTAATAGTTTCTTCCTCCCAAAGAAGTTTAATATCTGAGACTTACAAAGTCTAACAGCTTTTTGTTGAACTTTTTCCCCTCCCAAAAACAGAAAAAGATTTGGAATCAGAAGATCTGGGTTTAAGTCTTGTAAGTCTTGGCCCCTTTTGCTAGCTTTGTAGGCCTGGCCAGGTGACAATTTGAGCCTCGAGTTCCTCAATCTGTACCACGAAGATCGTAATACTTGCCTCTACCTTTCTCATTGTTTTGAAGATTAGATATATATGAACGTAGTCAATGAACTAAAAACCATAAATTTAACTATTCCTGCCCACTGAATTAGAGGCAGCAAAGAAAAAGATTGGTTGTATATGAACAAAGACTCAGAGCCCTTTGAGATCTCTGGGGCTACTCCCTTACCTAGGACTGAAAACGTGCTCGAGAGTGCTCTTTAGTTGTTAAGTTATCCTCACAACTGCCATGGGCTGTATGGTATAATGAACCCCATCTCACAGATAAGTAAACTGAGGAACAGGGAGATGAACTAGCTGCTGAAGGTCACACAGTATTTGAACCCAAACAGCGTAGCTCTGGAGTCCCTTGGTCTCCAGGAGACATTCCATGTCTCTCAGTATTTCATTCTCATACGTGAGTTTTAAAAGTCTAGTTACTTCTGCAGAACCTTTCAGAAATGTGTTTTCCCTAGGATAGAAGATGATGTCCCCAAATTTCTGCTAAGTCTGTTTGTATCAACGTGCTAAAATGGAGTAATTCTGAGTCACTAGGCACTCTATTGTGGTTTTACTGCATAAGGTAAAAATTAACTGGAATGGTGTTTGTTTGCTATACTTACATGAGTTATAATCAAACTTTACAAGCCATGAAGTTAATTGCACTCTTTCTGTTTTTGTTAAACGTCTAAGAAGTTTTCTGAATTTGTAAAGGCACTGTTAGGTAATTTGGAGTTAAGTAATTACTCCAGATACTGTATAACCTATATAACCTTTTTTGGTGTTGAAGCCGTGTTTATATAATAATTGTGAGAAACATTTGATAATGTACAAAGTAGTCTATAATGACACTGTCAGTACATTTTTATATTTTTTGTTACATCTCACTTTTTGTAAATATCCTCGAAGAAGCTTAATAATAAAATGTATTTCCATATCACCATGCTTTTCCATGTGAAAACCTGAGCCTCTCTCTCTAGTCAAGGTATCCAAAGAAAATTTTATTTGGTTGTATTATATTCTCAGGCCTTGGTAAGAGAACTATTTTGGAAATAGTATTTGTAAATGGAACTAATGCTATATTTAAGAACACTGATTTTTTTAACTGCCTAAAATAAAAAACTACTCATTATAATTTTATATGCAATTTGAGGTAATTATCTGGAGGTCTTATTTCTTGGAATTAAAGTCTGAAATAATTATAAATTTTCAGGAGCTTCCATTAAATAATCCACTTCTGCAACTGCCAGAGGACTTACATAAGTTAAACACCTAATATCAAAGTAAATTTCCTACGTTTTAAGATATAAGGCATTGCCTGACTCTTCCCCCTTAGTTATAAAAACTATTAAATAATTGAGAGGAGCAAACCATGGGCATTTTCATCTTACAAAAATTGTCCCAAGACTTTGGGAAAAAATAATGGAAGTAGAGTAAGGATGACTAGGGATGGCCCAAGGCTGAAAGCATCTGGAAAATAAGGCCTCCATCTTCCTTTACTTTAGAGTGAAACAGAGAACGCTAGTCCTGTTCTCAGGCCAAAGAACCAATAAAAAGCAACAGTTCATCACTCTGCCAATGAACTTCCAATATAGTTATGTCAGAAGTTCAGGACACATAGCTAATATTCTTCTCCTTTAATCTCACATGTAAATTTGTGTTGCTCATACAGCAATTCTTCACAAAGTCCATGTGTCTGGTATTAATATAAAAGTTCTGTGAACCAAGACATGAGAACTTACAGAACTAAAAAAATCCTCGAAGGAGAACAAATAAAAAATTAAGTATCTTCCTACCCCTAAAACTCACTCCCAGATTGGGAAATTTAGCAATGATTATTGGGATCCCTTCCTTCATATACACAAGTAAATATCACAACAGAAAATAACCAGTCTTCACTAAAATATTCATTTCTATGGAGTTACTTACAAGCATTTCTTTAAATGTAGCTTTTTTCCAACAAAAATGAAATCATTACTCTAAAACATTTGCACCCACTCTATTCACTGAATAAATCTTAGAGATCTTTCCATGTCAGAACATACTACATCATTTTTTAAAATAATACATGGGTAGTTCTATTTAATCAGTCCCCTGTAAATGACCATTTAGATTGTTTCTAGTTTTTATTGAACCAATTAGTGTTCATGTTTACTTTTTAAAATATAAATACAGCAACTAGCTTTACTTAGTAAAGGAAATTCAGTTTCATGATAACTTGTTTCATACCTAAGAACACACAATTATTCCCACAGTTATTAAACAACTTTAAAAGATCAATGTTCAGTTGTACTGTATATAAAATGGGCCATTTTTATGGACTGAAGAGATAAAATACTTATTTTACCTGTGATATATGAAATTAATTCCCTTTATTTTGGTTTCTTAGACAGACTTGGGGACAAAAAGTCCAAACTTGAAATGTCACTGCCAAGCAAGTTCACTAAATCCAGCTACAGGTGATGGAGAAGGTTTTGACTGATGTGCATTTATCCGTTGGCTTCTACCACAAAGTCTCTGATGAGGCAGCAAGGCAAAAAAGTTAAATCTTTCTCCCATCTTCTTGGGATTCATTAATATATCATACCCCTGAAGTAATTGCTGCCTCAAAGATGGCTCAGCTGATTTATCTAAAAGAACCTGAAAAGAAAAAAAAATTCTCAGTAAAAATAACAGAAAAGATTTCTAGTTATATGCAGCAATACTAATCAGCTATTCAATAAAGCAGTGCTTAAACTGTGGTTTCTAATCAACTGCCCCGAAACCACGGGTACTTACTAAAAAACGTAGGTTGCTGTGACACTACCCTGTGAACTTGTATGCTTCAGACCAGTATTCCCAGAAGGTCTGAACATACTGAAGGGTTCAAATGTCCTTGGAACAGTTATGAAATTCATACCTCTAACTGCGGTCAAGTTTTCTTAATGAACATGAACACTATTTGAAAATCTTAATTCTACATCTTAATGGAGATGCATGAGTCTAGGACTGCTCCACCTGCAGGCCATCTGGTGAAACTAAATCCTACTCTACTGAAAAGGCTACAAGAACATTAAGGCCAGGTAAACTTATTTAAAATATTTGCTGGAAATACTGTAAAATGAAAATATTTAATGATAGGGGAATAAATCATTACCTTTAGCCGGACATCAATGCCCATATTTTTTAAAAACATTTGTTGTGTTATTGGGCCCAGAGAAGCCACTCTTCCCTGTACCATTCTGCGCAAATAACTGAAGTCCACATCAGCTGTTAGGTCTGCTGTTCCTGGAGCAATTAAGACATCATGAAGCTTGTGGCCACAAAACCCCTTGAACATAATTTTTAAATAAAGTGATGAGTTTGTATCCTTTTATGCTATTATCAAAATTAAAGAAATACCATCATTTTAACACATTTTATATAAGAACTGTTAAGGAAAATACAGCCTAAGGTACAGGTGGCAAACACAAGGCCCAAGGGCCGAATCCTCCCCTCCACCTTGTTTTATCCGGCCCGGCACCTTGTTTCTACCCAGCGGCAGTGCCGAGCTCCTTGCCCCTAGTTAAGGAGTAGTTGCATTTACACAGTCCTAAAATTACATTCAGCCTTTTGAAGGCAACCGTGAGGCTGACATGGCCCCTGGTGAAAATGAGTTTGACACCACTGGCCAAAGTCAATGGTACAAACTCTTAACTGTAGTAGCACCCATTTCTTCAAATGAGATGCTATATGGAAAACCCAATATAAAGGACAGTGTTGGAGTGCCTGAAGATGTTGCTGCCCTTAACATTTAACATTTTTATTAATGCCCGTGGATAGAGAAGATCTCATTAATTCTCAGATGGTGTTTTACAAAGTCTTACCATCAACCCATCAGAATCACCTAATAATACGAGGTCTGTCCAGAAAAAAATCCAACTACTGTTAATGAGAAGAGTTGGCTCAACATGGATGTAACCTGGCAGCCAAGGAGACTGGACTGCAATGTGCATGAGTGAACAATGACTTCACTGTATTAGTCAGCGAGGGTAGGAGATGCGTACTGAGTAAGCATGTGTACTGTGTGGCCATCACATTCAAAATGACTGAGTGAGTAGAGCTATGAGTCTGCACCAAATTTTGTGTTAAGTTTGAACGTTCCTCCACAGACATTATTCGGATAATTCAGAAGGCCGCAGCTATGGGCAACTGGTGATTGGCAGCTTCATCATAACAATGTGCCCGCTCATGCATCATGTCTTGTGCAGAGGTTTTTGGTGAAACATCAAATCACCCAGGTGACTCAGCCCCTCCTCCTACAGCCCAGATTTGGTGCCCTGTGACTTCTAGCTTTTCCCAAAACTAAAATGACCTTTGAAAGGGAAGAGATTTCAGACCATTGATGAGATTTGGGAAAGGATGATGGGGCAGCTGATGGTGATTGGGAGAACTGTGTGAGGTACCAAGGTGCCCACTTTGAAGGGGACTGAGGCATTATTGTCCTATGTACAATGTTTCTTGTAGCTTCTTCAAGAAATGTGTCTCCTTCATAATGCATAGCTGGATACTTTCGGGACAGACCCTGTATATTCCTGGACTCTCCCCAGACCTACTGAATCAGAACCCTGAAGGTAGGGCTAGGAAATCGGCATTTTAAACACATATCCAGGTTTTTCTTAGGTACAATAAAGTTTAAAATGGAGAACCACAAATGTAGAAAATGACTAATGGCATCTAGTTAAATGTATTTCAATTAAAGTACATTCAACAGAACTGATCATATTCAAAGAACTTAAGGATGGATGTTTAGGAAGAATAAAAAAATACATCTGGAGAAGAAAAGAAATGTTGAAAATCTGATAGAAAAAGTCTGATTACAGCAGCTACATCAACTCTCCAAAGAAGTACCAAATTTTTTTTTCAAATGTAGAAAGGGTAGAAAACTCCAGGGAAATCTTTCCATTTGTATGATTTAGATGCTTACTAGGATCTATGCAGACCCAGGTTCTGCAACTTAAGGAACAATGCAGACAATTGAGATCCTGTTCAAAGGAAAGTTGGACAGTGGATTTAGGCTTAGGAATAAGATCTAGAGTTAAGAGTAATTACAACAAATTAATATTAATTATAAAATAATATAATACAGCAGTGCTACACACTGCAGAAAGCAAAAATAAAGACCTTGAATGGGCTTCAACCCTAACAACTGATACCTAAATGAATCATACCCACCAACTTCGGAGAAGTCACACTAGGGCGTTATACGTACTCTGAAGGTGTCTGTCTTTGTCCCATCGTGACCGTAATCAGCAATCAGTGCGGCACCTCCCGTCAGCGCAATGCGCTGAGATAGCTCCTGAATGATAACACCGGCATCAGGACACACTTCCACGTGATCCCTTGTTTCATCATGCTAGTAAGGAAAAGTGGAAGGAAAATACATCACTCCAAAGAACTGGTTCCTTAGGGTTCTTCCGGTTTTCCTGCAATGAGCATTTCTTAGTTACAATAAAAATAAATTTGTTCTCAATAGGAATTATGTTCTCTACATTCAACTTTTTGCATGACATCCTCTTTATTATATAAAACTCCTTGGTTTTTGATGCCATGCACTAAGCTGACAAAGGCATTTCAATGTTAGTCCTTTTTTAAAAAATGCATGTGACCTCCCAACCCTTCAGGTGGCCAAGTACATTGTCACTCCAGTGCCTGCCACATAAAAAGTACTCAAAACACTGCGCTGAATGAACAAATGACATAAATCCGATCTTTAAAAACCAGACCACGTTAAACAAGTATATCATGATGTCTTCTGTTGGAGCTAAAGGCACCCAAATGATACGCTCTGTATCTAGAAACATCAGCTTATGAACTAATACCAATGTGCCTGAGGCCTTTATTTCCCAAGATGTTCAAGTATTAACTGAGTGTCCTCAGTAAGTGCCTATCAGCTTAAAAAGTGAAATGGCGATACTAACATTTGCCAACTTGACTAGTTTATATGAAATTTCACTAGCTCCCAGGATAATGGAAAATTTCTTTTTCTTTGTAAGTAAAACATACACTGACTCTTGCCCTCTCCTGACACCCCACTGAAAATGAAGTATTGCCCTGCCCTGATGTCTCCACCTATAATGGCACAGTTCTAACAGGCACAAAGTCAGACAAAGTCAGCTTCGGGTCTCAGCTCTTCCCATTGCTTACCTGAGACAGCTTACTTAACCTCTTGGAGTCCCCTTCTTCATCACATGTACCAGGCTTGTGAGGATTAAATGAAACAATAAACCACTCAGTCCCAGTGCTACCTTTTTTCTTTAGGTTTTTCTTTTAGTTTTGTTTTGTCTCCAGTGCTATTAAATAAATTACTGTGTTTCACCCTGGCCAGCTGGCTCAGTTGGTTGGAGCATCGACTAAAAATGTGGTTTCGGTCCCAGGCCAGGGCACATACCTAAGTTGCAGGTTCAGTCCTCAGTTAGGGTGCGTATGAAGGTAACCGGTCGATGTTCCTCTCTCACATCAATGTTTCTCTTCCTGCCTTCCTCTCTCTCTAAAATCAGTAATGAAATATCCTCAGGTAAGGATAAATTAAATCGATGTGGTTTAATTATAAACCTCTGGGCATAACTGGCACATCCCTGTGTACCATACTGACCTTCTTACCATCTTAGCCTGCTCTTCAAGATGATGGATTCTATTACCATTTGCCCTGTTCACATGAGGAAAAATCATCACTCCCTCTCTCATAAATGAGTACTACTCAAGTCAAGAACTGAAAAGAATCACAAGACCCAGGACCTGGGGCTTAGTAGCTTTATGAATTTGTTTCTCACTCAGATAAAATTAAGTAGCCAGAAAATGAAAAAATAGAAATGTACACAAGTACTTAGGCTTATGTTTTACAAAGAAAACTTAATTCATAGATTCATGTTTCAAACGTCCTACGCTTTTGAAGCTGGTAACTTCTGGCCCTGGCTGGTGTGGCTCAGTGGCCTGAGTGCTGGCCTGTGAACTCAAAGGTCGCCGGTTCGATTCCTAGTCAGGGCACACACATGCCTGCGTTGTGGGCCTGGTTCCCAGTTACGGACATGCAAGAAGCAAACCAGTTGATGTTTTCTCTTGCACATGGATGTTGCTCTCCCTCCCTTTTTCCCTTCCTTCCCTTTTCTCTAAAAATAAAATCTTTAAAACTGGTAACTTCTGGGTTACAAGTTCTTAGTTATGGTCTAAAAAGTAGAATTTTTTCTGAACTGGAAAAGAAAGGAATGAAACACAGTCTAGAGCCCAGATATTCCTGAGAAGGACAGGATGTTTTTCAACCTTTATGCATAACCCCAAGATGGGCTCTTTGTGATTTATTCCTTGGAGCCAAGAGTAGTAAAATACCATTGTGGCAGTCTAGAATCACATTTGGATCTGGGTGGAAATGGAAAAATGGCACACTCTATCTAGTAATGGAGTTGTTTTGAAAATTAAGTGAGAAAATACAGAGTAATACATACAAAGGACTCAAGAAATGCTTATTGTTATTTTACCATACACTGTACTACACTGTTTTCACAGACATCAAACCCTTCCTGTAAAGAGACAATTTTGACAGGTAAACAGAGAAGGGACTTGCTGAAGAAGCGTGTACTCACTTATCTCTTATTACATATAAAGTCACACAGCTAAGAAATGGCTCTTCTGACTCTAAATCATCCGCACTTTCCATTATTAATAAAAAACACGTCACATGTTGTGAGCAACTCCTTCCCCCATGTAAAGAAGCTCTAAAATAGTAACTTGGAGAGTAAGATTTGGCTGGTAAACTAAGAAAAAGAAACATATTCTTACTTGTATGAAGGCCTGTGCTGGGGTGGCACAAGGCGCCAAAACAAACCTCAGTTTATCAGAACCTTGTGGATCAATATCAATCAATACTTCTCGCCATCCTTGTGGGGTTTTCTAAACACAAAATAACACATAAAAACCAATTTTTGCAAGTTTGTTCTCAACTGTCTTGAGCAAAAAATACTATTAGTTTTCTCTTACCATATATAAGACAGGTAAGTAACACAGCACTTTATCACTTGAAATTGTTTCAAGGCTTTACTACTTCTAA
Organism: Glossophaga mutica; assembly: GCA_039655065.1. Classification (NCBI taxonomy): domain Eukaryota; kingdom Metazoa; phylum Chordata; class Mammalia; order Chiroptera; family Phyllostomidae; genus Glossophaga; species Glossophaga mutica. Next base: position 147,793,191 of record CM077308.1, read on the forward strand.
ACCACATGAATAGGTTGTTAGACACAAACGATTGATGTAGTTGATATAAGAGGTAGAGCTGGGGAAGATAAAATAAGCAGCATGCCTCAAGATGGAAAACAGACTGAGGAAGACTAATCAGAAACTGTTGCTAATAACTGATTACATAGTAATAGATACTCTTAGCCTTAGAAGTTATTAGTACACATACATTACCACCAAATCTTAAATCTCATAGAGGGGATAAAGACAAATTTTAATCTTTGGAATTTAAAAATATTTGCTAAAAAGAGATCTTTATTGTACTAAAGCCATGTACCATCTTACATTCTCATGCATCTTAGGGGAATTAAGAATTCTTAATAATTATCCTATGAGAATTAAGAATTACACTTATTTCATTATTGCTTTTCAATTATTTATATTCATGAGGCATTCCAAATACAGTTAACTTCAACCAGTAGTGTTTATATACTAATTAAATAGCAAAAATATTCATTCTTACAACGCAAGGCCCTTTGTTAGTCAATTATAAACATGACTTTTTTTCCATCATACCTGAAACTTATGGATAGGAAGAACATCAAAAAATTCATGTGCAAGATAAAAGCTGTATCCTATTTAAAAGTGGAAGAGAAAATTAATGTTTAAGTATTTTTAAGACAATGAATTGGTTCTTTTGAACATTAACAACAACAACAAAAAAGCCTGGTTCTTTGTATTGGAACCTGTGATGCTTCCATAATCATCTCTACCACAGGACCACCGCGCTTCCCAGCAAAGCTACTCTGCAGAAAATGCAGAGGGTCAATTACTATTATTCTCACTTTCCACACCCCAGGATCATAAAGCCAAATATCTCAATTATCAGTTTAATTTCTTATTCATTACTAGGCCTGAAACAAATCAGAACTCAAATTTGCTAGCTGAAAGAAGACTTGAATTTCCTAAAATCATCCGATGCTAGGAACGGCTGAGGTGTCTTGCCCAAATCAGACCACCTTAGGTTTGAGCTGGAGTGCATCGTGAAAGATCCTGAAGAGCACAGGTAAGGATGTTCAAAAGAGGAGATAATTAAACTAAACCCACCTAACACTGCTTCCTCCAGCCCCTGCTGCTGTGGGCTGCTTTGGCAGCAGTACTATCTTAGGGGTAGGGCAAAAGTTCGAAAGTATAAAGAGATTTTATTTGGTTTTGTTTTTGCAAAATTACATGAAATTCATTGTTCCTTAATGTTACACAATTTTATTTTCTAATACAATGTTGTTGTTTTTTCCTAATTATTTTCATTTTTATTTTTATTTTTATTTTTAGAGAGAAAGGAAGGGAGGGAGACAGAGAGGGAAAGAAACAGATCAGCTGCCACTCACACGTCCCCAACTGGGGACCTGGCCCACAATCCAGGCATGTGCCCTCAACTGGCAACCCGTAGCTTTGCAAGATAACGCCCAATGCACCTGAGCCACACCAGTATGGGCTACAGTGGATTTTTTATAAAATGAAGTTCACTATTCTTGTAAGGGACTTGGCAGTACTAACTCAATCTATTTTAAATATTTCTCAACTCATGTTGCAGTACCTCCTTATAAACCTCATTAAGTCAAAAATGCATCTGATACACTTAACCTACCAAACATCACGGCTCAGCCCAGCCTTCTTTAAACATGGTCAGAACACTTACGTTAGCACACAACTGGGCAAAATCATTTCGCTGCTGCTGCCCTGCATACGAGAGTACTGTACTGCCTATCAGCAGCCCCAGAAAAGATCAAAATTCAAAACCTGAAGTGCAGTTTGTACTGAATGCATATCACCTTTGCACCACTGTCAAGTTGAAAAATTGTAAATCGAACCATCGTTAAATTGGGACAGTCCGTATATTGCTCCACAAGATTGTGATTACCTATCACTACTGTGAGGGGCTGTAATCAAAATTCTCTCATTAATCAATTTAAAATCATTACCTTTTGGAACATCCTGTAGATCTCGGTACCAGGAAATTGGAATCCCAGACTTAGTAACACCTTTCATATATACTGGGGATGCAGCACTTCGCTGTAAGGGCACCTTCTCTTCGGTCAGAGTTAGTGCTTGAATCTCACTTAATTTTTGGCTCACCTCTACTAGATGTATCGAAATCTCACAGTTTTTCAGCACAGATCCAAGCTGGCTAAACACCTAAATACAAAAAGAAGGAAAAATGGCAAAATACATGTTGAGCATATTTTACATTTTCTAACCACTGGCCTCAATAATTTGCTCATCACAGTACAAGTTATAATTGGTTCCAGAGAAATTTGTTTCCTACACAAACCACTCTCCAGCAGTCTCTCATAACCTTCTTAGAGTTACTAAACATAGTCTATATAAGAAAGGAACAGGACACAATCTGGTTTCCTAATGATAAAATTTAGAATTGCAACTAACAAATGAAAATAAAAGCTTTCCCCATCCTCACCAGCGCTTGGTGTTGTCACACTTTCTAATTTTGATGGTGTAGTGGTATCTCACTGATTTTACTTTTCATTTCCCTGACTCGCAATGAGTCTGAGCAATTTTTTGTTTTTATTGGCCATCTGGATTTTCTGTTTCATAATGGGCTTGGTCACATATTTGACCTGGTTTTTCTAGTGAGTTCTCTCTCGCCTCATGACTTAAAGAACTACTAGTTCTTTGCTGGTTACGTGTATTGCAAATAACTTCTCTAACTTGTGGTTTGTCTCAACACTCTCTTTATGGTGTGTCTGAAGAACAAAGAGCTCCTAGTTTCTTTAAAAAACACAAAGTTCTTAATTTTAATATAGAAATTATTAATACATTTTCTTTTATGGCTTCTGTTTTATGTATAATTTAAAAACTCTTTCCCTACTCAGAAGACAAATATGTTCTCCCATAATGTCTTCTAAATGTTTTATAGTTTTAGCTTTCACATTCTCCCCCACCGCCGCATTTTAATCTTACAAACAATAACTAATCAATCATTAGATTACTCTGACATTATATTTTAGCTGAGAAATACGACATTAAGGTGGTGGGACCAAAAGTGAAGAAAATCAACAAAGTCTGCAACCTCAGATACACATACACGAGACTTAAAGACACTCTTTTATTACCTACCCTCAGAATATCTTCTGCGAGGGTACCCCGACCTGGGCCCAGTTCTACCAGCTGGAAAGCTGCACTTTTTCCATTGGCCATCCATTCACTAACAAACCATATCCCTAGCAGCTATGACAAGGAAAAAAACACATTAAAGTATTATAAAGTATAAAAGCATAACCACAATATAAAACTCCATGAAAATACATACTTTATGTCAGAAAGCTAAATGTTTGCAAACAACCAGATGAATTTAATAAAGGAAACTTCACTGGGACTGTGTTACAACACATACTAGTTAGGAAGCTTCAATAACTAGAGCAAATAGTTAAAAGGCACCCTCCACTATAAAAAGTCCCATGACACAGGTAAGAGAATATCACTTACAGAAAGGTACTAGTATTTGAAAGCGAATAGACATAGGAAATATGTCTAATTCTATAACTAGGCCATTTATTCACATTCATATGATTTCAATAATTACATGGCTTGCCCTGACTGGTATAGTTCAGAGGGTTGGGTGTCGACCTGCAAAATGAAAGGTCATCAGTTTGATTCTCAGTCAGGTCACATGCCTGGGCTGCGGGCAAGGTCCCCAGTTGGGGAGCACGTGAGAGGCAACCAATTGATGTTTCCCTCACACATAGATGTTTCTCTCTTTCTCCCTCCCTTCTCCTCTCTCTAAAAATAAACCAAATCTTTCAAGAAAATAATTACATGGCTCTTAGACACAAGCAATGTATTTTTAATACCAGGATTCTACTTCCTCTTATGTACTACTTCTTATTTCTAAATTGATCAAAGGTTATTATATGAAAATAAACTAGAATTCTTGAAAAGAATCCGAAGTTTCTTACAAGGAGACTTCTACTGTAACTGTGGCCAAATCACGTTTGGGGGAGGGACTTTAGAGCTCATTCTGACCCCAGCAGTTCCTTCTGGGGTACACTCTACCCCTTTCCTCACCTTCGCCTCTGTCTCACTGCCTTCTCCCATTCTGCTGTGCCATCTGGTTCGCCTCTTTTCTTACCTCTTTACCTCCATCTCTTTTCCTTCCCTTTCCTTTTGTCTCTTACCTCTACATTCTCTTTTCTACAGCAAAGTATAAACTTTTCCAATGTCCATTTTACCATTTTCTTTCCTCTGTTCCCTTTCTACTACCTCAATATGTAAACTACTAAGTAATTAAAACTTTTGATGAATCACAAAAACAAAGCTGTAAAATACTATTACAGAATAAGACACCTTAATCTGCTTTCAAATGTTTGTGATAGTAGTTTCTTTTATAGTTTAGACTGACATTACCTCCCCAAAGATCTGACTTATTTCAGGCGAAGTAATAAAATCTCCTTTTTCTCCTAGCATGTCACGGTATACATAATATCCCTGAGTAAAAAGAGAAAATGGAAAGAACAAATTAATTTGCAAATAAGGCTTTTTAAACACCCCTCAGAATCTTACATAATGTGTACAACAAAATAATTTTGTAGTAAGAAAGTTCTCTCTTCCAAATAAGCAAGATAAGCACAGTATCTCTGCCTACATTTTATCAAGTGACAGTCATTTTGCAGAACTGAGGGGAAACCAATGACTTCTTGACTCAAAAGCCAGAAGCCGTGCAGGGTCCATCTCTGCCTTCCCTATCCCGGCTTCCAAAACCCAACACAGTAAGACCCTGCCGACCCACCAGGTTCCACCCCCAAATTCTCACACGTTTTGTTTCAAATTAGCCCTGCCTGCTGGCCGTGGTGTTTCTGACCTGGGTGTGGGTTCCATGGAGTATTCACTTTGTGAAAACTGATCCAGCTGTATACTTGTGATTTACGCATATTCCATATGAATGTCATAGCTCAACAGAGTCTGGGTGTTATTTTTTTAATTGGCCCCCGTTGTCCACACATCCATGCCTTGCTCTCCTTTTCCATTACTTTCCATTACTTCCTGGCAATCTTACACTCATCCATCAAATCTGCTGAAATGCCACCTTCTCTGATCTCTTCCTCCTCCAGCCTTCCAACCTCAGACTAAATCCGGTGCTTCCTTTTCTGAGCTTACTCATTTATATGTCCATTCTTCACGAGAAGACATAGTTATAGTTAGTTGGAGGAGAGAACTATGCCTTATTTACTTTCATATCCCAAGTTTTATCATAATGCCTAACCTTCAAGAAACACTCAGGAATTGTTTAAAAATTCCCTACGGGCATACCCCTTCTTCTACCACCTTACTCATGGCAGATGACCTGCATTCCTGCCCACACAGGATTTCAATACAACTTCTCAACTTCCTGACCCGACTTGGCCTCCACCTGCTCCCACTCCTTCCTTGAGACTCAAGTATGAAATGCCTACCCCTTCTGTTCTTACCCAAACCCAATCCCTCCTGTGCTCTGGATTGATCAGTTTCTCACCCAGCTCTCATGAGCCAACACCTTTCTCATCACTTGATTTCCTTTCTCTTACAGCTTCAACTTTTCCCTCTCAGCATTAGAAATATAATTAAAATTAAAAATTATTTTTGCCCTGACTGGTGGCTCAGTTGGTTGAAGTGTCATCCCATACACCAAAAGGTTATGGGTTCGATTCCCAGTCAGGGCACATAACTAGGTTGCGGGTTTGATGCCCAGATGGTGCGTGTATGGGAGGCAATCCATGTCTGTCTCTCTCCTCTCTTTCTAAAATCAATAAACATATCCTAAGGTGAGGATCTGTGCAGCATCTACCCACTAGTCTTTCTCTTCGCCTTCATAAGCAAGCACTTCAGGAGTGTTTTTAAGTGTTATGAGTCCCTTTGGTAGCATAGTAAAGCCTGTAGACTCCTTTAGAGAATGTTTTCAAATGCATAGGACATAAAATGTACAGGATTACAAAGGAAAGCAACTGAAAAATATTTATCAAATATTTAAAAATAAATTAGTGATACAGTAAAACATATGCTTCTCTGTAAAACCAAAATCGCGCTGAAGGTGGAATAAGTAACAAAGTTCTGCAGTACGATGAGCACAATGGTATTTTGAGATAGCTGTGATTGATCACTGTCGTGAGGTGACAGTGTCAGTCATTCCACTGATGCAAACTCAAGTCACAGGTATTACTAATGCTACTGGTCGTTGCCTGTGCTCACAGAGAAAAGCTAAAGTTCAGTTAGAAGTTAATTAAAATAACTGCCTTGCCTAAACCTCTGGACAGTGGGTTGCTCCACCACATCCAGCAACAAGCCATGAACTCCCGAATTCCACAGACCTCACATTTCAACTCAACAAACAGTGAAACATTCTACAATAAAAGGACCACGGACTTTCAATGAGTGGCTCTGTGGAGCAGACAAGGAAATACAGGCCAGAAAGCTGCAATACCGAACTGCAGAACAGCAAAAACCCAGGCCTTCCATTCTCAAAAAGAAAAACCAGAATATGCTTCCTATGCCTGCTGACGCCATCCCAATACAACTTTCCAGACACTAAATTCCTATTTTCAGTCGCCTATTTCCACCTCAGAGTCTCTAAACGTCAAATTCATATAGCAGACTGAACTCTATCCTTCCCCTCCCTCCTAAATCGGCTACTGCTCTTCCTCTTCCTCCATGCCCTTATCCCAGAGAAATGACTCTACCATCTCCCATCAGCCCAGGTAGAACTGTCACCCTTCCCTCATCTCATAAATCCAATCGTCTCCTGAACACCTTTGGAATTTGTCATCTGTATACTGGCCCTGCCGCTGGCTTGATCCAGCCCCGAAGCAGCTAACAGATTAATTTATCCGTCTTCAGTCCTGGACGGTGGCTCTTCCCCGGGAGGCACCCTGGCAGCCTGGGCTGAAGACGCTCAGGCTCCCCTCCTGGCTTGCGCCTCGCAAACCTGCTAGAGCGGGCATGGTCCTCGGGCTCCCCGACCCATACCGTGGCAGGATTGGTCAAGACCTCCTTCATGTACTCGGCCACAGTGATGGGGCCAGTAGACTTGATTTTGTACGTAAGATGCCGCAGCATCGGAGTCACCGGGTTGTTTTCTACCGGATCTTTCCCGGAGCTGAAATATTTTCCTCTCCAAAGGCAGGGAATGACTGCGAAAAACACACATTAAATAGGACCCATTAAAAAAACCTTAATATTTACACGTGCACAGCTGTCTGAAAGCTTTCAAAGTGGCTTCGTCAACGCTTAAACTCGTCCCAAGCCGGGAAAGCAGTCTCCCAGCCGCAGCTCGCACACAAAGCGCAGGCAAGCGAGCACGTCGCCCTGGACCTCAGAGCCATTTTCTGTCGGAGGCTGAACTGGTCTCTGTCCCGAAGCGCCCCTGACTGAGCTGGGCGCCCCTCGCAGTTTCCAAGGCAACCAGGGTTCGGCCCGGGCGAACACTTACCCGCTCGCGCCGCAGCATTCAGCGACCAGGCGCCGGCCTTCGCGAGGACACACATGTTGAATTAGCCAAGCAGCGGGGAGCCGCCAGCCGCAGGGGGGTGGGGACTACAGCCACTTCCGGGAGGGATTACGGGCCCTCCGGAAGTAGGGCCCTCGGCCTAGCGGAAGGAAGCTCCCGACGGTTCCCGCGTGCTTTGCTAACCATGGCGCCTGGCAAGAAACCTTTGGAGTTTCACGCCAAGCGGCCCTGGGGTCCTCCCCAGGGGATAGAGGGTACGGATGAGGACGACGACGATGATAACGATGAAGCCGAGAATGGGTTCTCCATGGAGGAGGTGTTACGGCTTGGAGGCACCAAGGTAATGGCCTTGGGCTACAGAAGAGGCACCGAGGCTTGGGGAGTGGTCCCGCACCACTTCTTTACTAGTGCTCTTTACAAGATAAAAGTCGAGTGGAGCGTTTTTTATAGTATAGCCTTAGAATGTAAGCGACCCTCTCACTTGGTTGACGTAGTATAGCTGGCACTCCATCAGGTCGGAGAGGACTGACGTTTTTGGCCCTGACCTCGTGGCATCAGTGTTTGGAACTCGGGTGGTGTTGGTGTTATATTGTGTACTCACCGAGTACATGCACGTGTTCACTGTATACTCAAGAAGTTCTTGGAATGTACATCCTGATTATGGGAAAGGAGCGGTAACCAAACTTTTGAATACATAGTATGTCGGACGCCGAGGGGATCCGGGAACCCATTACTGAGATAGATGTTCGAGCAAAAACCTGAAGGAAAATACGGACTGAGCCAGGTCGTTTCACGAACAACAAAAATGTCAGTTTAGCTGAGGCGGAGTGAGCTAAGAGGAGAGTAGTAAGAAAAGAGGTAAGAGAGGGGGCTTGTACTCTGAGTTTGACGAAACCATTAGAGGATTTGGAGCAAATATGTGACAGAATTTGGGTTATTTTTTATTAGATGTTTTGAGACTAGAATTGGAGATGGGGCGTGGAATAGACGCAGGAGAAATGTATCTTACCAGAACAGATTCACAGTTTCCTCTGTGCGGGGGTCGTATTTGATTTTTAAATGCGTAATGTATGTACATGCTACAAAGAGGTTCTGTTTTGCTTCGTTTTCAAGGAAAGGGCACATGGGTACGTGGTGAGAAGCACTTTTCCCCACTTTTAGCTCGAACCATGCAATTTACTTTCCAGGAAGCAATATTTTTATAAGTCTCTTTCGTGTCTTCCAAGAAATTGCACGCACATCTATGTTATTTTTTACACAAAGGGCACCATACTGCATCTATATATAATATTTCCGTATCCGCTTTTCTATCCTTCCATGTCAAAGTGGAAAGTTCTGTCATTGGTTTAATGCCTGCATAAATCATTGTGTCTGTCTTAATTTTCTATCAGCCATTTATTGGGGATATGTAAGTTGTCAGTACTTTGCTATTTTAAATAATGCTTCAGCTATAACCTTGAATATGTTTTTCCACATTTGTAAGTGTACATTTAATCTAAATATGTAGAAATGGAACTGCTGGGTCAAAGGATGTGTGTCTTCTGTGTATTTTGATTGAAGATGGTAAATTGCCTCCTTAGAGGTTTTGCCAGTTTACACTTCCATCAGCCATGAAAGAAGTCCCCGCCCCTTCCCTAACCTGTCATAATTTGATTTTTGCTTATCTGACAGATTAAAAAATAGATACATCATTGTGATTTTTTAATGTGAATTTCTCTAAATGTCAGTGAAGTTGAACATCTTTTCATATCTTCATATATTTCTGTTGAGTTATTTATCACTTCCTTAACTGATGTGTAGCAACTTTTATATTAATTATTAAGCCAAATTAGTTTGATATGAGTTGCCACTATTTTTTTCCAGTTTATTATTTGTCTTTTGATTTGTGTATGAGAGGGTGATAAATTTATACCCATTCTTTCCTTTATGGGCCCTAAATTTTGCATCAAATTTGGAAAGGTTTTTCCTACTCTGAAATTCTTTTAAAAATCATGTTGTGGTTTCTCCCATTGTTTTGTGGTTTTATTTTTTACATTTAAATCTCTGATCCCTGAAGTATTTATTTTTGTGTAGTTTGGGAGACCAGGCAATACCATGACAGCTTTGATTTCAAAGACACAGGTTTCAAGGAACAAACTGACAGTTACCAGAGAGGAGGGGGAGAGGGATAATAGGGGATAATGGGGGGGCATCAAGGAACATGTATAAAGGACACATGGACAAAGCCAAAGGTGACAGGTTCGAGGGTGGAAGGCAGGGGGTGGGTGAGGCAGGTGGGGTGAAAATGGAGACAACTGCACTTGAACCATAATTAAAAATATATTAAAAAAATACATAGGTTTCACATTAACTTTTGAAGTTTTAACCAAAGTGTTGGATTTGTAATTTATTTTGAACTTTATGTTTTTATGCAGCAAGATTACCTTATGCTGGCTGCTTTGGATGAGAATGAAGAAGTTGTGGATGGAGGCAAAAAAGGAGCAATTGATGACCTTCAGCAAGGTGAATTGGAAGCATTTATTCAAAATCTGAGTTTGGCCAAGTATGCAAAAGCCTTCATAATTGAAGAAGATGAGCCAACCAACAAAGAAGATGCCAACAAAAAAGCAAATGTATCTAAATTAGGTAATAAAAAGCAAAATGCAGCAGAAAGTGAAAGGACATCAGTGAGTAAGGTGAAAAGTAAGAGAAAACCAGAACAACATTCTGATGAGAACAGTGCAGTACCAAAAGTAAAGAAGGACAAACAACAGGACGTCTTTGAGTTTGTTGAGAGACAAGCATTGTTACTGAAGCCTGGAGGCAAATGGTATGATCTTGAGTACAGTAATGAGTATTCTTTGGAACCCCAGTCTCGGGATGTTGTGTCTAAGTACAAAACTTTGGCTCAGAAGTTGTATGAACATGAAATTAACTTATACAAAAATAAGACAAATAATCAAAAGGGAGCCTCTTCTACCTGGATGAAGGCAATCGTGTCATCAGGGACCCTGGGTGACAGGATGGCAGCCATGATTCTTCTAATTCAGGATGATGCTGTTCACACACTCCAGTTTGTGGAAACTCTTGTAAACCTGGTGAAAAAGAAGGGCAGCAAACAGCAGTGCCTCATGGCTTTGGATACTTTCAAAGAGTTACTCATTACAGACCTTTTGCCAGACAATCGAAAACTCAGGATTTTCAGCCAGCATCCTTTCAACAAGCTAGAACAATTGTCCAGTGGCAACAAGGACTCAAGAGACAGAAGGTTGATCTTATGGTATTTTGAACACCAGCTGAAACACTTAGTGGCTGAATTTGTGCAGGTCCTAGAAACTTTAAGTCATGATTCATTAGTAGCCACCAAAACCCGAGCCCTTTCAGTGGCTCATGAGCTTCTTTGTAACAAACCTGAAGAAGAAAAGGCTCTTCTTGTGCAAGTGGTAAATAAACTGGGAGATCCGCAGAACAGAATAGCCACAAAAGCCTCCCATCTGTTAGAGACGTTGCTTTGTAAACATCCCAATATGAAAGGTGTTGTGTGTGGTGAAGTAGAAAGGCTGCTCTTTCGCTCAAATATCAGCGCCAAAGCGCAATATTATGCAATTTGCTTTTTAAATCAAATGGTTCTCTCCCATGAAGAAAGTGAACTGGCTAACAAATTAATAACTCTTTATTTTTGTTTTTTTCGGACTTGTATCAAGAAAAAAGATATTGAATCAAAAATGCTTAGTGCCCTCTTAACAGGAGTGAACAGGGCCTACCCTTACGCCCAGACTGGTGATGACAAAGTGAGGGAGCAGGTTGATACGCTGTTTAAAGTGTTACATATTGTGAATTTTAATACCAGTGTGCAGGCTTTAATGTTGCTTTTCCAAGTAATGAATTCTCAGCAGACAATATCGAATCGATATTATGCAGCATTATACAGGTAAGTAATCCCCTTCCAATACATGACTATGAGGAATAATGTTATCTTATACACACACAGTGCCCCTCTGGGGCAAGAGAAAAGACTCACAAAACTGGGTTTTAGGCTCCTCTCAGACTTGCTACTCACTAACTTGGGCTAAGCCACTTAATCTTTGTTTCCCTGTTGGACAACTACTGTATTCGCCATGTATAATATGCTCCCATCCATGCATAATGTACACCCACATTTTTGACCCAAACTTTCAGAGGAAAAAAAATCTTTTGTTTTAATTTTTTTTATTCAATTTTGTATTTATATTTAGAAACAAAACCAATTATCATATTCCAGAGTATTATTTTGCATACACATATCATTGCTTTCTAGAGCTACACTTTTAACACATGAAATTAAAAGAATTAAAAACATGGATACCGAATTACTACTACCCATGTATAATACACATCCTTATTTTTTTTTAATTTGGGCAAAAAAGTGTGCATTATACATGGCAAAATACAGTATATTACATGCTTTGAAAACATTATTTTTTTATTTTGAGAAGTTAAAATACAGAAAAACGCACTCCCCTCTCAAAGCACACATATCCTACCACCTAATATTTCAAATTTACCATTTTGCTGTTTTTGTTTTAAATCTTTGGGGATATTAAAGAGATAGAACTACAGATAGAAGTTTTCTTCTCCTCCCACTCCCCACCCCCTCCTCAGTCCTATATTTATCCTGTCCTTCACACAGCCACTTAGTAACTCACTCAACAGGAATTTAAGTGCTGGGTACTCTTCCAGGTGCTTAGGACCAGGCACTTAGGATACATAGCACAGTGAACAAGATCCCACCACTAGAGATGCGTACATTTATATTGGAGAAGTCTGATGATAAACAGGAAAGTTTGTTAGGTAGGGAGAGTTGGTGGTTGCGGTTTGGGAATTATTTTTCATACTTGGATCGATACTTTGTTTACCGAATTTTGCAATTGTCCTACAGTGCACCATTGAGGGATGATCTTTTGAACAGTGCGTCGAGTATACCAACAATCTTTGCATTTTCTCTAATTTTTGTAATTTCTCAATCACATGCCTTGTGAGAAATGTTATGTAGTGGTTAACTCCTGGACTAAGCCACACTGTCTAAATTTGAGGTCCAGCCATTAGTTTGCTGTGTAACTTTGGACAAATTACTTAATCCTCATTATAGCCCTATTGGTAAACATGATTAATTCCATTTTACTGTGCCGCACTTTATTTGTCTATAAAATAGAGCAAGAAACCTATCTCTTAGGGTTGCTTAGAAGATTATGAAACTTTCCCAGGGTTACACAGTTAAAAATACAAAATGAGGACTTTGATAAGATTAGTGAGTTAATGTATATGTTATCCCATGTAATCTTCATATGTATGTTAAGCACTTAACAGTGCCTGACACATACAAGTTCTCTGTAAGTGTTGGCAGCTGCTGTTAATAATATTGTTCACATGCCTCTTAACAGCCCTCCACTCTGGGGTTCAGTAGTTTGTGCAAGGTCACACAGACAATTCAAGATCAAATTAGGTGGCAGGTCCCCCTGTCTTGTATTGGAGGTCATGATGTTTCATGGCACTGATGGCTCTGGGGCACTAAGAAGAATCTCAAGGCCTCTACATGACTTAAGATTGTCTACATTTTTTTCAAGTATTAAAAACTTCACTTTTTTAATTTGGAAAGATTCCAGTGCTGAAAATGTAGAGGTTTCAGTATCTTTAGTTTTTTGTAACTTTTGAGGGTCACAAGAACTTACAGTTTTTAGAAAATATTTGGAATCTATCGGAAAACGTTTTTCTAATATCGTTCAACATCTCAGTGTTGAGCACAATAGTCTCACATCTCTGAAGAGTAACTATATTCCTGAATTATTTAAGTTACTGCTTGCCAAGGGCTCTTACAGATGGATTTCCTCAGACTTATTAAAAGAACTTACTTCCTCTTGGTTTTATCAAGAACCCTTTAAATAAAAAGCCCCTAATATTTGGGGGTAAAAGAAATGGAGAAATTACTTGGTTTACAAAAATGCACTTTATGAAAAGCTTCAGGAACATGCTCTTTGTCAAATGGGGATGCATCTATCTAAACTCTCCTTGATGTTTCCACTGATGTGTAATGGAACTTAATGATTAAAAATAGGTTGCAAAATGGATGAAAAGGTTGAAAAATTTCAGTGTGAAGAGAGGAAATGGAATATCGAAGCTTGGATAATGCAGAATATCAGAATATCACTAATAGGTGCTAGAGTTATGGGACTGACAAATGGGAAAACTGGGCATGCAGAGCATTGTGACGGTGCTTCGCAACATTAAATGTCTTCATTTCTAGTATTAATGGGGAAAAGTTTGTAGAAGTACTTAGAACAGGAAGTAACGGTTCATGTTAGCGTATCTGAAGGACAGTTAATTCCCGGTGTCCTGTGTCTGGAGGTTCAGATCAGTTGGAGCATCTCTAATCCCTAGGACTGAGCAGCTAGAATGAAGAGAGAATTTAAAATTTACCTGTGGTGATAGTTGAGAATCCTGCAGAAGAGAGCCTTTGGGGAGAGAAGGTGTAATAACTTTATAGGGTCGAGTATTTGAAAGGCTGTCATATAAAGTGTAATTAGATTATTTTTGCCAACTTTATTGAGGTATAATTAGCAAATAAAACTATATATTTAAAGTGTAAAATGTGATGATTTCATATACATATATACATTGCAATGATTACTGTAATCAAGTTAATTACCATCTGTTATCTCACAGTTGGTTTTTTTTGTTTGTTTTTGGGGGGGTTTGGTAATGAGAATGCTTAACAGATATCTAATCTCATCAATGTCAAGTGTATAGTATAGTATTAACTACAGTCACCATGCTGTACACTAGACCCTCGGAACTTACTCATCACTGAAAGTTTGTGCCCTTTGACCAACATCCCCCCCCATTCTACCTACCCCCTGCCACTAGGAACCACCTGTGTTCTCTGTTTCTGAGTTCGATTTTTATTTTTTAAGATTGTGCATGTAAGTGAGGTTATACAGAAGCTATCTTTCTCTGTGACTTATTTCACTTAGCATAATGTCCTACAGGTTCATCCATGATGCAAACAACAGGATTGCTTTTTTTTTTTTTCTCACAGCTGAGTAATATTCCATTGTATGTATACATTACATTTTTATCCATTTATCTGTGGACAGACACTCAGGTTGCTTCCATGCTTTCTTTGGCTCTTGTGAAAAATGCCGTCAACATGGGAGCACAGAAACCTCTTTAAAATACTGATTTCATTTCATGGGAATACATACCCAGAAATGGAATTGCTGGGTCATGTGGTAGTTCTGTTTTTAACTTTCTGAAGACATTTCGTACTGTTCTCCATGGTGGCTGCACCAATTTATATTCCTACCAACAGTGTACAAGGATTCCTTGTTCTCCCCATCCTCACCAGAGTTTATCTCTTGTCTTTTTGATAATAGCCACCCTAACAGGTGTGAGGTGGTTTCAATTTGCATTTCCCTAATGATTAGTCATGTTGAGTACCTTTTCACATACCTGTTGGCCATTTTTCTTCTTTGGGAAAATGTTTGTTACTATTGAGGTCTTTGGCTTACTTTTTAAATCAGTTGGTGGTTTTGTTATTTATTTGTTTTTTGATCTTCTACAAGATGCCTTATGTATTTTTACATTAACTCTATTAGATTATGGCTTGCAACTATTTTTCCCCCATTCCATTGGTTACCTTTTATCGATTGTTTCCTTTGCTGTGCAGAAGCTTTTGAGTTTGATGTAGTTCCACTTATTTTGCTTTTGTCGCTTGTTGTTTAGATTATTTTTTGTTATTTCAGATGGCAGTAGTAGAGTAATGATTGGAAATTCCAAAGGAGATTTCAGCTATGGGTTAAGAAGAGAGAGATTTTCTAGTAAAATTTTGTCCAAAATTGGACTGGGTTCCTAGTACGAGAGTGAACAATCCCCAATCACTAGAGATGTTGCATAACCACTCAGCATGGAATGAGCCATTCATTCATTCAATCAATCAAGTGCCAGGCACTGAGGTGCGTGACACAGACCCACTCCCTGTTCATTGGACTTGGGATGGGAGGGAGAAAAAGGTAACTGTTAAACTGTGAAGGACATAAATATGGGTCTGATACAGAGAACAGTGGAGGAACCTGTTTTAGATATTGTGGACATGGAGACAATTGGGGAAGAACATTCTGGGCAGAGAGAATGGCATGTATGGATGCTACACAGCTAGTACATTGGACTAGAGATTCTCTGAAGCCCTGACAATTCAGTCTTCTACTATACTTGTGTGGTCCTCACTGGAACCATGTGGAGGAGGCTGCATCTGGTCACCAAGCTGGTAGATGGTGGCGCAAGGATGAGAACCCAGATCTAGTGCACTGCTCCCATAGGTCAGTTTTTATTGTTTGGTCTTGGATTAGCTTTTCATGTGTGGTTCTGTATCTATAAAAATTACACTGTTAGGGCTGTGCCCCCTTAGTCTAGAGTATGAAGAACCACTTGGGAAAGAATGAAAAAAAAAAACAAAACAAATACCTCTTTCCTCTGATCACCCACCCCTACCATCGTCATTCTTTCTGTACTAGTCATTGACTTGCATTTTACCTCTTGTCGGAAATGATCTCTTGTTCTAAAATAAGTAGCAAAGTTATCCCTAACTAAGATGAGGTTAGTAGTTGCCTCTGAGACATGGCTGCTGGTTGTAGAAATGTTTTATGAATGAACACTTGATCTTATTTTTGTTTTACAGGAAGATGTTGGATCCAGGGTTGATGATGTGTTCGAAGCAAGCCATGTTTCTTAACCTTGTCTACAAATCTCTGAAAGCTGACATCGTGTTGCGCAGGGTGAAGGCTTTTGTGAAGAGGTTACTTCAAGTTACTTGTGAACAGATGCCACCATTCATATGTGGAGCTTTGTATCTGGTGTCTGAGATCTTTAAAGCAAAACCAGGTTTAAGAAGTCAACTAGAAGATCATCTGGTATATTTTACCACTGCTTTTTAAATTGAGTGGGTTCTGAAGTATGCTGGTGTTTTTCTACTTTGCTTCAGTGACAGTAACTTTCTGGGTTTCTGGAGCATGTCAGACTTGAGTCCTGCCCTTGGACGGACCTGGACTTTAGTCGCAGGTGTGCAGTTTACTAGGTGGGCATAGTGCTTGACCCTTCACTCAAAATAACCACACTGCCCGGAACTGCAGTTCCGTGTGTGTGAGAGAGCTGCAGATGGCTGGAGAGCTAGTGGGCCACTTGGACTCATTGCGATCTCTCTCTCTCTTTTTTATTTTAATTGTTGTTCCAGTACAGTTTTCTGCCTTTCACCCCCATCTCAGCATTTCGATCTCTTTAAACCCGTTTCCTCAGTTGTGAAATAAACATCATAACACCTGCCTGGCAGGGTTACTGAACACATGTCAGGGCTGAATGTCTTTATGTAATAAAGTCCCAAAGTCCCGGATTCTTGGCTCAAAACTTGACTCTGTTACATTAAGAAGTAAAGATACATTCTCCCCTCGATCTAAATCTCTCTGATGGAACATGCATGTTTCACCAGAATTGCTGTAAGTGTATTGTATTTCTTCTTTAAAACTACCTCACATGATTAAATACAGATTTCCAGTTAATTGACCCATATTCATTAAACCACTTTTTCAGGAGTCTGATGATGAAGAAAATTTTATTGACGTAAAAGACGATGAAGACATAGAAACATTTACTGATGCAGATAAGGAAACAGACACCATGAAAAACGTTGAGACAGAAGAAACCATGTCGGAAAGTGATACGGAAACCAAAAAAGCAGAGTCTGCATCTTGGGTACACTTTGATAATTTGAAAGGTGAGTTCTTTAAATCTTCAAATTATTCTCTTGAATTTTTAAAAGAGGGACTTGGAAGCTCTCAGTGTTGCTTTCCTAAAAATGGGAGGTCTCATAACTAGATACATTTAAGACCTTAGAAGTACATTTTTAATATAGTGGATCATTTATTTATTAACAATACCACAGATGGTAAATATATATATATTTAAATAACTTAAGTCTTAGAAATTAAAGCAAATACTTTTGGAACTTGGAAGATTTAGTGAGAAAATTGCGGACATGTTAGATGCACAATAAACCTTCATTTTCTGTAGCTATTAATGTAAAAGTTGGTACCTTTGAACCAGTTTTAGTTTCTTGATCTTTACCTGTATATGTATATATGTAAAGGCCTCAAACATGGAACATATACGAAGATACCAAATGTGTATATGTGAAAGTTTTATTTATAAACAAAAGTATTTGGTTAGATGTTATGAATTCACCCTCTACAGTTTCTTAAAATAATATTTTAGGATTGAAAACTTTCTGTGAGATAGAAACTTTACATATACAAATTGAGTTAAATCTATTGATAGAATACGAGGGGCAAAAGAAATCTTAGAAATGCATTCTCTTCATTTGAGGCCGTAAAGAAAAGATTACTAGCCTGAGGATCAGGAAATAGGCCAGACCTGCTTCTTCAAACTTGCGGGACTCGGGGTCAGATTCCTTTAGCTCTTTAAATTTCGGTTTGTCTGTGTTAGTAGCAGAGACAAGTCTGGTGGCCACCAGGAAAGTTCTTAAAAGAAATCCGTCAGGTGTCTTAAGGCTAAATTGGGAATAATTCTGTAGAAGGATGATGAGCGCATACATTGTAAAGTAGACAGTTCAGAGCATAGTGTGTTCTGAGAGGTCTTTGTTTTCCATATTTTAATCCTGAGTTTCTGAAAACATGAAGAAAATGTAAAACCTGTTCCAAGTGAGAATTACTTTGGGGCATAATCTAATGATAAATATTTAGAGTGCTCTAAAGTTCCAAAAGACTTTCGATCTATTTCATCTTCAGGTCATTTGCCATCTTAACACTCATGACGTAATTGACCGAGAAATAGGCAGTTTTTGTTGTTATTTGAAAAGGAGAGAAGTTTTAAAGGGGACCTTTTAGTAGTTGGGATAAAATGCTGCCTGATTTATTCAATAGCAAGTGTTAGTGTGGGTACCGAGGTAAATTCTTGAAGGGATTTGGAGTTTATAATCTAGATAGGATGCCTAATTAAGAATGTTGGAAATTATATCTCTTGTTAACAATATCAGTGATAGTGGCTTTAGTGAAATCTTGGACTAGGAATTAGCATCTGAGAAATTCTGGGTTTTTTTTGTTGGTCTCAGGTGGCAAACGGTTAAACACATATGATCCATTCAGTAGAAACCCTTTGTTCTGTGGAGCTGAAAATACAAGTTTTTGGGAACTCAAAAAGGTAAGATAACTTCAGTTTGTCTTTTGATTCATTTGTATGGTATATTTGTCCTCATAGACTTAACACCTTGAAGTATCCATTTTCCTTGAAAGTAATTAATATAGTTGTTATTTAGACCTGAGTTAATTGTCATAAGGAAGCAATTTGAAGTATGTCAAACAGCCGTAATACTTTATAACCCATATTTCTTGTTGCTTCTGATAAACATTAAATTTCCACATTTATACCTTTCTGTACTCACATACAGAAAATTCTTTTTTTTCTTTTTTTTGATATATTTTATTAATTACGCTATTACAGTTGTCCCATTTCTCCCCGATCATTCCCCTCCACCCTACACACCCTCTCCCACCCACATTCCCCCTCTTTAGTTCATGTCCATGTGTCATAAGTTCTTTAGCTTCTACATTTCCCATACTATTCTTGCCCTCCCTCCCCCTATTTTCTACCCACTATCCATGCTACTCATTCTCTGTACCTTTCCCCCTCTCTCCTCCTCCCACACCCCTGTTGCTAACCCTCCATATGATCTCCATTTCTGTGGTTCTGTTCCTGTTCTAGCTGTTTGCTTAGTTTGCTTTTGTTTTAGGTGTGGTTCTTAATAGCTGTGAGTTTGCTGTCTTTTTACTGTCATATTTTTATCTTCTTTTTCTTAGATAAGTCCCTTTAACATTCATATAATAAGAGCTGGGTGATGATGAACTCCTTCAACTTGACCTTATCTGAGAAGTGCTTTATCTGTCCATCCATTCTAAATGACAGCTTTGCTGGATAGAGCAATTTTGGATGTAGGTCCTTGCCTTTCATGACTTGAAATATTTCTTTCCAGCCCCTTCTTGCCTGTAAGGTCTCTTTTGAGAAATCAGCTGACAGTCTGATGGGAACTCCTTTGTAGGTGACTGTCCCCTTATTCCTTGCTATTTCTAGAATTTTCTCCTTCATTTTAATCTTGGGTAATGTAATTACGATGTGCCTTGGTGTGTTCCTCCTTGGGTCCAACTTCTTTGGGACTCTCTGAGCTTCCTGGACGTCCTGGTAGTCTATTTTCTTTGCCAGATTGGGGAAGTTCTCCTTTATTATTTGTTCAAATAAGTTTTCCACTTGTTGCTCTTCTTCTTCCCCTTCTGGTACCCCTATAATTCGGATGTTGGGACGTTTAACGATGTCCCGGAGGTTCCTAAGCCTCTCCTCATTTTTTGGAATTCTTGTTTCTTCCTCGTTTTCTGTTTGGTTGTTAGTTTCTTCTTTCTGGTCCACTCCATTGATTTGAGTCCCAGTTTTCCTTCCATCTCTATCAGTGCCCCATGCATCTTCCTTCATTTCACGTATTGTAGCCTGCATTTTTTCATCTACTTTGTGAGCAAAATCAACCAATTCTGTGAGCATTTTGATGACCAGTGCTTTGAACTGTGCATCTGATAGGTTAGCTATCTCTTCACTGCTTAGAGGAATTGGCTCTGAGGCTTTTATTTGTTTTCCGGTTTGAGCCATTTTTGGTGGGTTTTTTGTTGTTTTGGTTTTAGTCTGGTCGCAGCTATTACGTAATGAGAGGTGGAGCTTTAGGTGTTCCTCAGGGTGGGGCAGCCCAGTCGCCGGGTTGTGACGCTATAGGTGGGGGCGGGGTCTGAGAGGGAACAATGGCGCCTGCTCCGCTCTCTCCTGGACTCCGGTCTCTTCCGCCGCTTCCCCTTCGCCTGGATTATCTGTGCACGCACGCGTGCTGTTACGTAGTGAGGAGTGGAGACTCAGGCGCTCCCCAGTGCGGGGCAGCCCAGTCGCTGGGTTGTGACGCTATAGGTGGGGGCGGGGTCTGAGAGGGAACAATGGCGCCTGCTCCGCTCTCTCCTGGATTCAGTCCCTTCCGCCACTTCCCCTCTGCCTGGACCGTCTCCGAGCGCGAATGTGGGACCACCTGGTCAGCCAGCCGCCTTGTGCGGCCTCACTGGGTCTGCACAGTTGCCCCCCTGTGCCCGGGGTCCACCAGCTGCTGCCTGTGGGCCCAGGGACCGCCAGCCGCCGCCTGTGCACCTGGGAACTGCCTGCAGATGCTGCTTGCGTTCCCGGGTCAGTACCTCCACTTTCTCCTGCCGCAACTCCGCCCCTCTTACCGGTCTGGATGAATGGTTGTTGGACTTCCATACAGTTCAATTTTCTATAAGTTCTGGTTGTTTTCTTGTTTGTAAATATTTGTTGTCCTTAATTTTGATTGTTAGAGGAGGCACAGCGTGTCCGCCTACACCTCCATCTTGGCCGGAAGTCCTAGAAAATTCTTAAATAATGTACATGCAAAATAAGGAGCTTGTACATGGCTATAAATAAGGTATGCTTTTTAGGTAGATTATTGTGTATAACAGCTTTGTAAAATAGGTAAATTTTGCTTTATGCATTGGATACCCCTGAAAAGTTCTGTGATGAAAATACTTTTTGCAAATTACTTTATAAATGCATAGGAGTAGCTCCTACTTTGTGGTTTCTCTTGTAAAGCAAATAAGTCTTCCTGTACCGTGGTGCTTCAAGTATGGGCACAGATTCCTGGGGATCCCCACCCCCTTCCTTTCCAGCAAGTCTGCAAGGTCACAGCTACTTTCAGAATGTTACTGAGACAGCGTTTACCTTTGTCACTATGTTCACAGAGGCTCGGATGGTATAGAGGAAATGATGGATGAAACTTGCTGCCTTGGCACGACGAAGACTAACACAAAACACACTTGCATCCGTTATATTCTTTACTGTCACATACTTTCAGTTTAAAAAAAAAACACAGTATCATGTAAGAATAACGAGGCAGGAAAAATTATTGATTTTATTATCTTGACTCTCACATATGTTTGTTTTTAATATCCTGCATGCGTATACAGCAAGAACGCATGATGCGTTCTGCTATATACCTAAGTGTGTAGGTTGTCTCATCTCCAAGGACAAGTGTCTGTGCGGTTGCTGGAAACTCAGTTAACTACTTCCTTCATGAAAGACTGGCTGAACAAGACTCTAGTTATTCAGGCTTGGGTATTTGAGAGCCATTGTCTTGAACATGAAGAAAGTCTACAATTATGTGAAAGGCTTGTAGTAAATCTTATTTTTTCAACTATATATCTGTATGAGGCCAGAGTTTCTTTCATATACTTCAACTAAAATAACATGAAATGTGGACGCAGATGTGAGAATCCATTGTATTCTATTAAGCTAGACATTAAGTAGATATGCAAAACTAAAATAATGCAACCCTTCTCGCTAATATTTATTTGTTCTTCAAAAGTTTTCATGAAATATATTATTAACATATAATAGGTTTATTGTTACTTTAAGTAGGCTAGTAATATATAATAGGTTTACTGTTATTTTAAGTTAAAATGTTTCTGTTCTAATTTTTAACTAGGTAAGTAACAGATACATCCCACTTAAATTCAGGAAGCCTAAGCAGCCCCAAGGCCAAAATACTGAGAATCATTCCTAATGTATTGGCCTAACTGGATTTTCTTAAATAATCAATTATTGTAGTAAGAATTGACCTCACTTACTTCTTTGTTTCTTTTTTCTTTTTCTTTTTCTTTTTTTTTTTAGCTGTCTGAACATTTTCATCCCTCTGTGGCTCTATTTGCAAAGACTATCCTTCAGGTAAGTCTAAAATATTCAAAAGAGAGATAAAGAAAAGTAAGTGATCTAGTTTTAGATGATAAGTAACTGGTCATACAATGTTTTCTCCACCAGGTAGAATCATGTCCATTTGCCTGCTGTTGTAAAGGAGCAATGACTTGCTTAATACAGAGCAGCAGTTAAGTCTTCCCACTCTGAGATGAATGGGAATACAGGATTTTAGGAAACCACACAGTTACTTAGTACATTCTGGCTTTTCTTCTGAGAAAAGTTGCCCTCTCATTTCCTCTTTGCCACTACAGGGCTTGGTTCCTGTTAATGGTTAAATGACCTATAGTACTAATATTATTTACTTATTCATATAAATCAGCAATGTATCATAGAATATGAATGAGTATGTTTGATTTCTTTAAGTAAAGAATAATATGCATGACAAATATTCGAAGAGTCATTTATTGCAGTTGGTGCCTTCTATGAATTGTAATAGATGCTTCCAGTTTCCTGTTTTTCCCTCATCTGAATGCATGCATATAATTTAAGTTCTGAAATTCTCCTCACCTTTCAGGGGAATTATATTCAGTATTCAGGGGACCCACTGCAGGATTTTACACTAATGAGATTCTTGGATCGATTTGTATACCGAAATCCAAAGCCACATAAAGGCAAAGGTATGCTTCTACTTGATGAGTTATTTGGTTTTCAGTGTTGACATTTAATAAACAGTATGAGCGGGTGACTAGGTTTTACATTACACTGTCTTGATTTTACATTTCAGAAAACACGGACAGTGTTGTGATGCAGCCAAAAAGAAAACATTTTATGAAGGATAGTCAGAGTCTTGCTGGTAAGTGTTTATAAAGTACTTTATAATAATTTTTTTAGATTGTATTAATTTATTTATTTGAGAGAGGAGAAGGAAGGGAGAAAGAAAGGGAGAGAAATTCTGATGTGTGAGAGAAACATTGATGGGTTGCCTCTTGCATGCCCCCCCACATGCATCTGGCTCACAACCCAGGCATGTGCCCTGACCAGGAATTGAACCGGCAGCCTTTTGGTTTGCAGGCCGGTGCTCAACCCACTGAGCCACACTAGTCAAGGCTATAATAATTTATAGAAGTCTGGACAGTTGTAACTTACAAGATAGTACAAGTCAATAACATGTAAAGTGTGTTATTTCTCCCACTGTTAGAATAAAACCTGAGCACCAGAGACATTAGCCATCTTTTGTTCCTAAAAACATGTAGGCATTTCTAAGTCCACTGTGTCTGATTGGACCTTTTTTTTTTTTTTAACTTTATTACACAAAATTTCGGTCATATCCAAAGTAAATAAATAAATAGTATGTTTAACTTCTCCCCCACCCCCTCCCAGTGGTCATGACTGGCTTTAACAGTTATCAATATTTTGCCATTCTGGTATCATCCGTGGCTTTATCAGTGAACCACCTCCCCCCGCCCCAATATATATTATGTACTTTTGTACATATATTTTGTACATAATATATAGTATAATATATACTGTATATTTTTGTACTATCTTTTGTACTTCAGACCATCTTAAGCTCTCTAATATGAGCTTAGCAGAAAACCCACACAGTTTTGTTACAGAGCATCATGTTAACTGAGTGGTAACATTCTACTTCTGTGGGCATTTATTTACCCATCCTGGGGTCTGAGTCTTTGTTTTTCTATTCAGAGCCAATATTTCTTTGCAACCAGACCCCAGCTCCTTTCTGTTCTAAAGCTAAGGGGAAAACACACCGTATAAATCATTTCATTTCCAACTTACTTCACAGAGGTCCAGAGGTGTGAAAAGACCTGCCCGAAGGTAATAGAATTAGAAGCCAAATTCCCTTTTAATCAAGATGAATCGGAAATTTTTATTTTGAAGATGGAAAACTAATGTGCTTGTACTCCCTACACTTTTTTTCAGTTTTCCTCAGCATTAAGTAAAAGTGTGGATAATTCTGTTTGCTTTTGCTTTCTGTTCCCAGAATGACAGGCAGTATCATTTTTCTGAGATGAAAAATGGCAAGTTTTTAAGTGATTATTTATTAAGAGAACTTTTTGAATTTTTAATCCCTTGGCATTCAGATCTGGGGTGCAGTTGGAGGACAGTGAGAGAGCCTGTTCTTCTACTCTGATGCGCAGTTGGCTGGCACTGCCCGAGTGTCCTGGTCGCCGACGATCAGTCTCAGATGCAGGCCCCACTCCACACAGACTTGCCCAGAGAGTGTCCTCTGCACGCTAGGTCCCCGTCTGCCCACCTTCCTTCACACTGTGAGACTTTAGAATTGTAGGTGTGCTGTAGTTAGTCTTGGAGCCTGAATAACATTAAAAGGATTTCTTTAATAAATTAAATTTTTTAACTGAATTTTTCTAGTGAACAGCAAGGAGTTCCTTGCAAAAGAAGAAAGCCAAATACCAGTGGATCAAGTGTTTTTCTATAGGTAATATACTTAATAGTTTTGTTTGGGGAACTGTTAAAATTTAAAATTTAGAATCCTTAAAATGCTTTGTTAACATAGGCCAACCTCGAAATGATCAAAGGACATCAGTGTCCATTTTCGTGAAGGTAATTTATAAATCAGTCATTTTGCTGATATGAAGATACCTAAGTGGAACTGAAACAAGTAAATTTGGGGGTTTTGTTTTTAATTAGCATAATTTTTGTTTTATGAATCTTGACTTTAGGGAACTTAATCTTTAATTTCCTTTTTTTAATACAGTAATTTTCTAAGAGGCTTTCAGTCTGTATTAGTCTAACATAATGGTAGACAACTCAGGAGTAATTAGTCCAAAATGTGACTCTAAGCAGAATTAGCAAAATTCGCTGTGTTGCTATGGCGATAAGTCCTGAACCTACTGGCATTATTACTAAATGCCTCACAGTAGTAAAGGAACCATTATCTCGTCTGGTACTTTGGTTTGATTTGATTTGCTCTATTGATGCTTTTTGTGTGAAGAATTTTAAGGGCGTGATCCCATCTGCAAAATGCTAAGTTTTCTTGTATCCTAATATGACAATAGGTCTCATACAAGATTGTGAATAGAAGTCAGCACATTTTGTGATATTTTAATACTTTCATCATTAGTGTTGACCCTGAAACAACCTTTTACACGTGCCGTTTAATTAAGGTGAGTTGAGGTGTTTTTATGAGGAACCAAGCCTGAATATTTGAAATTTATACTTCACGTTTTAGAAGTCTCCAACTGTTTTGTAAAATTCAACTTTTTTCTACAATAAATACAAATTTTAGTCATTTATATCCAGCAGAGTTAACAGCATTTACACTTGTTTTGGTGAATGGTCATAGGTGCTTTGGTTATAAGAAGTAGTCCCTTTAGTGAAATTATCGAATATGTGACATGAATTTTATTTTAGGTATTATAAAAAGGTCGCTGTCATTAAAGAGAAACAAAGACGGAATGCTGACGAAGAAAGTATAGAAGATGTGGATGATGAGGAATTTGAAAAGATGATTGGTAATTCGTTGACTCTTCAGTTTGTAAAATAATTTATTATGTTAGTGGTAGAAGTGACTTTAGTTTAAAAAATCACTTAACTAAAAATACCATGCAACTCACAATGGAGAATTAAAAAATATTGTGGTGGGATAATGGTAATTCACATGACAATTCCTGGAGAAAAATTATATTTGCATGAGTATATTTATTCTTAAGGCCAAATATTTTATAAAAGAAACCATTTTTACTGTTCCTAATCTTCTGTTATTGGTAGCAATAGTCTACTATTCTATTTTATCTTTATTCTCCATAGATCTAGAAAACCTTAATTGAAATTTAGACTGAAACAAAAAACATGGGAAATTAGAAAGACTTACATTGAGTCCACTTCAATAGCAGCTCTAATAAAATAAAAAGGACTGCAGTTGCTAAATATTTTATTTGATATTTACCCTCTTGCTATAAAAGAACTGTAGATAGAACCTGAAATTAACTGGAACCATTTTAGTTGAGGAATTTAATTAAGGTCAGTATAGTCACAGGTTTATTTTGGTGTTTGTTATAAACAGAAGAATCTTGACTGTTAATTGATTTCAAAGACATGTCAACTTTGTTATTCTTTGCTATATCTTACAGTTTGTATATTGTTCTCTGGCAGATACATTTGAAGATGATAATTATTTCACCCCTGGAAAGGATGATCTTGATTTTGCTGGGTAAAATACGTTTCTTCAGTATGTTTTTTTTCCCACTGTTTTCTTAGCATTTCCCAAATTGTCCCTCTTGAATAAGCTTGGGAAGTAGATCCAGTACTTCCATTTTGGACCTTTATAATGCATATTAAAGAAAGGCTCTGAGCTTTCTGTAACCCTTCTTTTTCACCCTGTTCATAGCCTCATACCCTGGTAGTCATCAAATCATATTTTAAAAAACAGCTTCCTCTTTTACATTACAAATTGTTGTTTTTCTTCAGCAATGTGAAAAAGAAAAAAAGAGGAGCCAAGGGTGAGCCAGAAGATGAAGATTCAGAAGAGAGTGATGATGACCTTGATAACTTGGATGATGATGAAGTTTCTTTAGGAAGTATGAATGAAGAATTTACTGAGATTGATGAAGATGGAGGAACGTTCATGGATGTGCTGGACGATGAAGGTGAGGGCATTCAGGGTGGGCTTTTTTTAAAATATAAGACTGAAACAAACTATGTCTTCCTTTCTTCTTCAGCATAGGCTTGTTTTTCTGTTGAATATTTTTTAATATTACTCTGTATTCAGATTAATACTCAGGCCAGAAATTTAAAGAGGACCTTTTCTCCCTCGCATTTGAAACTGAAAGGTGTTTTTTAAAGCAGCTGAGTGCTGAGTTTTGGACTTATATTTTAATCAACGATTAGGCTATATGTGTGATACCTGTTGAACCATTATGTTGCTTTTTAAAATATTATTAGAATAGTAATCAGCAGTTTCTAAAAGTCAGTATTCATCGTCCTAACCCTAGAGCAGTCCTGTTGTTTTAAAATTACTTAATAGCATTTTTTTTTTTTGGAAACAGAACTTAATGATGAAGTTGGGTCCAAAGTCAGTTCTAAGAAAAGCAAGAGGAAAGGTGCAAATGACTTTGACTTTGCTGGATCATTTCAAGGTAAGAAAGTGCATTTAGTCTCTTTGAAACGTAAGCAGTGTGCATATGAAAGATATTACTCATTATAACTTTGGGAAGTTTTCTAAATTGTTGGTTGGTACAATTTATTTTTACAGTGGAAAATAAGTTTTATGTATTTTAATATGTAAAAATTATTTCCCACATATCTTCAATTATTTTCTCTTCCTAAATTCACACATCTGAATATCTCTAGATGATTTTTTATTCATGTTTGAATCACTCAATTATATTTAAGCCCTACATTTTCCATTAACACCTTTTGCCTTTTCTCATCCAACTCTTTTTCTTTGCCATTTGACCCTTCTGAAAATCCATGCTCTTCATTAACTTAATTTTCCCTTTTTGTGAGATCTGTCATCTTGTTGCCATGACATAGGAATTCTTTCTCCCAATTTGTTCTCTAACATTTTTAAAGTATATCATAACAGATTATCCATGTTAGTGTAAGACCTGTAAGGTGCTAATAAAAGAAAAAAGTACTATTACCAGGTGACAACCGTAAGTTGCTGATAAACATACAGACAGCACTACAATGAATATTTCATCCCATAACCCTGTGGACAAATATGCAGGCTTGCGCTTTGTTTTTGCACTTTGCCTCTTTGGCTTCTGCTTACTAGTAAATACCGATGAATAAAAATAGACTTGCAAAGTTAAAAATAATTAAAACACTTAATAATAGTTTATTAAAATTAAATAAATACTAAAAAATTTGACATGAATATTTGACAATGAATATAAAAATAAAAACTATATATTGGTAGTAGTCTCTCAAGAGATTTTTATGCTTACAAAATTTTTATTAGGTCCAAAAGCTGATAAAATACTGCTAATAATCAGTTCTGTTATTTAGATTTACTTGATACATATTTAGATTATAACATACGTTCCAGATTTTGTTTTTGATTGAGTGATGTCACTTTAATAGTATCATATGCTCAAATATAAGGCAAAGTTTTCCTCAAAATGATCTTAGAAATGTTGCTTTATCGCCAGTCCTGCTGAGCCTGTCATATTAAAAAATGCTCTCAGCAACCTTATTTTTAATAATAAAGTACTATTTCAGAAGACAATAATCTGAAAGAATCTCACATCTCAATAATAGTTTTGGATACAAATTCAAGTGTACATGATAGAACTGGTTAAAACAAAGAAGTAAAGGAATTTCACACAGACTTGATGGATCCTGAAGGGTTTCCCTTACATTGACAAGTTCTGGATAAAGAAAGGAAACTGTCTTTAAGAAGGCAGTACAGCAAAAGTGTTTACTAATCCAAGTTATAGGTATATACCTACAAGATGAATGAAAACCAAAAAAAGCCCTTTTCTAATCCTATACCAATGAGCATTTTAGCTTAAAATAAAACATTCAATAATAGCATCATGTATAGTAACATGCATTTCACCTCGATAAAAATTTGAGATGAAATGCTCTAGAAACTATTTTATCAAAAGTGGCTCTGGTATATTCATGCAAAGACTTGTACACTATTGTTAACAGCAGCATTAGTCAGAACAGCCCAGATGTCCACTGACTGATGCTTGGATAGTAAAATCTGCCCGAGTAGTGGGACATTACTCAGCAGTGAAATGGAGAGAAGTGCTGATAATGCTGTAATGTGGGCAAGCCTGAGCATTGTCACATGTAGTGAAAGAAGCCAGATACGGAAAACCACTTATGGTTCCACTTACAT
This sequence comes from Glossophaga mutica, assembly GCA_039655065.1. Taxonomy (NCBI): domain Eukaryota; kingdom Metazoa; phylum Chordata; class Mammalia; order Chiroptera; family Phyllostomidae; genus Glossophaga; species Glossophaga mutica. Next base: position 147,822,284 of record CM077308.1, read on the forward strand.
AAAATAGCCAGAAAAAGCAAAGCCTTCATGGGTGAGGCATGTGACTACAAATGGGCATTACAGATCTTTTGGAGTTGATGGAAATATTCTAAAATTGTAGCTGAACAAGGAAATTTACAGAAACATACTGAATTATACACTTAAACAGCTGGATTTTATGACAGGTTTATTCCTAAATACAGCTGTTTGGGTTTTTTGGTTTGTTTGTTTTGTTTTGTTTTGTTTTTTTAAGTGATTCCAGGCTCTGGCTGGTGTAGTTCAGTGGATTGAGTGCCAGCCTGTGAACCAAAAGGTCACTGGTTCAGTTCCCAGTCAGGACACATGTCTGGGTTGCAGGCCAGATCCCCAGTAGGGGGTATGCGAGAGGCAACCACACATTGATGTTTCTCTCCTTCGCCCTCCCTTCCCCTCTCTCTAAAAATAAACAAATAAAATCTTTTAAAAATATATAAATAAAGGTGATTCTAGTAGTGCCAGAGACATTGACATCAAAGGTGCAAAGAGTCTGCATAATACTGTTTCAGGAAATGAGTAAAAAATTTTCTCCAGTTAATATTTTTAGATAGATGGATTTTAAATGTGTGAATTTGAATTTAGTAAGTATTAAAAATAGATATTTTACTATTACATGTATTTTGAAAAGTTTATATATTCAAAATGATAGGTGAGGTTTTTGTAAAGGAAAACCACTTTGAGTAGTATAAACAAAACTTTATTTATAATGTAATAAACATACCTTCAATAATTTCTTAATAGTCCAAAGAATAAAACCTCTGGTTTAATTAGAATTTACATTTTGCCTTAAATATTCCAAAATCCATCCATGTCAGTTCTGGAATTTTAATCTTGCCTGATACTATGAAATAGGTTAAACTTTGATCAGTGGCCAAACCTGAAAGGCAAGAAGACATAAAAGTCATATGAACAGTTCTATTAGGATACTATCTTTTTAAAAAATAGTATACTAACTCTTAAATATATTTCTATCTTTAAGTGCCAGCTACCTAATGGTGCTAGAAGATAATTGCAATTGTGTATTTTAACCCAAGTACAATTTTTTTAACAAAACCGTATTGAAAGATTTATATTTTTCAAAAATCATTGGATTTACAATTTAACAATCTAGGCTTGTACTTTTTAGGACCCAGAAAAAAAAAGAAAAGAAATCTCAGTGACTCCAACCTATTTGTATCTGCAGAAGAGGTAAGACTAATATACTATTTTAAGAAGTTAGCTATTCAACGTTGTTTTAAGTTTTCTAATGAGTGTATCTCCTCCCCCCGCCTTTTTTAAGTTTGGCCACCTATTGGATGAAAATATGGGGTCGAAGTTTGACAACATTGGCGTGAATGCCATGGCTAACAAAGACAATGCAAGTAAGTAGCTTGAAATTTTTGTTGAGGTTTTTTAATAGCCATACTTAGAACTTCTGAAGATTATATAGTATGAGTTGGCTAAGTGACTTTATAAATGCTTTATAGACATTTTAATTTTTTCTGATATTGATAGTTACTAGCTTTTGTTCTTTTGCTAGTAAAAGTGTTCAGGGGAAATAAAATCTTCAGAGCATCTGTTCCTTTCCTGTCCTAGTCTTTTATTTGTAAAACGGTAATCTTTGATACTAAATACGGAAGGACAGTAACGATGAGCAGGGGATTTGCAGGGTGGGAAACAACTGTAGGCCCCGGCAGACCAGAAGTTCTGTTACTCAGGTGGTTCTGCGGGACCTCCCAAGGGTCTACAGGGTGGTGTCTTCATCTTTCTTCTCCCCCCAAAGGTGTCAAACAGCTCAGGTGGGAGGCTGACCGTGATGACTGGCTACACAACAGAGATGTGAAAAGTATCATCAAGAAAAAGAAGAATTTCAAAAAGAGGAGACCGAAAACTACTCAAAAAATTAAAAAGCAAAGAAAATGAGTGTTTTCTAAATAAATTACAAAACTCTACTTACTCCTAACTTTTGTTGTTCAACCATTTTTCTTGATCTTGCTCTCTGATTCCATACATTCCAGAATATTCAATGGATTTGTAATAAACTATAAATAAAAATAGTTGTCATTTATAAAATCATGTAAAAATGTTAAACAATATTGAGAAACATCAAGCTTATTTTCTTTCTTGCTACATATTTCATGTAGAAGCGCCTATAGTAATCACTGTAATGAACAGTATTTATTAGGCAAATACTGTGCTAATTACATAATGTTAAGCTGTGGTTTGATTCCATCACCACCTCAGATATCCAGCCCATGAGCTAACTGCTCTCATTTTGGTTACTCTTGGTGAGAACTTACTCTGTGTTCTTAGAAGGAGCTAAAATAGGTATGAGGAGTATCTTTCTCCTTTTGGAAACTGACATCACACAATAAAGTCATTTGGCTCTTAATTGATCATAAAGAAAATTACTACTTAATTTAGATAAATAACCTATAGGATGAATAAGTTACCTGAAACATACCTTCTAAGACGGAGGGAAATTTCTTGCTCATTGTTTGCCTGAAATCTGATGAAAAATTTTTTTAATTAGACATGATTAGAATTCATTGTAATAACTCATACAGCCATAATAGAGTGCTAGCCTTAGGGTCTATAAAATAGGGATTCCACAGATTAGAAATTTTTCTTAAGGTCCTTCTCTTAATCCAGGAACTATATCCTTTTGGGTCTAAATTGAACTTGCCTTACATATAACCATCTGTAGTTATTTTGTAACTTAGATCGAATATACAGCCTAAAATTTTCTAAGTTACTTAGAAATACTTAAAAGCAATTTCTAAATGTGCAATGCCCTTATGTAACTATGAATTATTTTTATGGATGCAACTTTACCTTGTTTTGGATTTAGAAATAAGACTTCCCAGTTTTTTAAGGTGATTTTAAACTTTAATTTGCTTTTAAGTACTGTTTTGGATATTTATATCCTTACTTACAGTTTAAAAGTGTGGTTCAGAATTGACGACTGCTCAGGGCTGCTTCAGTGAAAGAGAAAGCCTAATTAAAAGTGTTTAAGCTCATATAAAATTCAGCCCCACAAAATGTCGGAGCACTTTCAGTGACCGCCAGTGGCATGGAAAGGGTTTTCAGCGCCCAGTCCTGATGCAGACACAACTCGGTGAACCTCAGAAACTGATGATTTTGACAATTCAAACAACTACTCAGTCTGCCACAGGATGGAGTGCATGTGCTCCATCTGTGCTGCCAAAAGAGGCCAGACTAAGGACGCCACTCTTTGCCCCCCCAGTAGCAAGACTTAAGGGATGTGTGAAATCTTTAGTCTACAAACATTAACTTTTAAGGAGGAAATTAAGAATAATACCTAGCTTCCCCTTGTGGCCATAAAAATGTCCGATAATGCTGAATCTGAAGCAGTTTCTCTAAAAATGTTGTTTAGCACTAAAAATGCATTAGCAAACTGCATACCTCCCACAAAAGAACTTCGATGATTACCTTGGCTTGTGTCCATCTTTTTAAATAAAACATATGCTCCAAAAACGCCCAAAAGTTCAGCCACTAAAACTCCTTTAAAGATCTTCTTTGCCAGTGGTTCCAAAGTGCGAGCCATCCTAAGTTTAACAACAAATACATGTAAACCTAAGCATGTTCAAACGTAGTACCACTTCTATAAAAATTACTCCAATTAATTCCTGCAGTTTGAATGGTTAGCTGTATAGGGGAAAAAAACCCAAAGTTACTGATTACTTATTTGTATTAGAGATGTCCCAGGTTCTTAGTTTTCAGTCTCTGTGCCTGAGGGCAGCAATGTTCAACCGCTATGCTGCAAGAATGTTTAAGATAGGCAATAACCGATTATTTAGTCAAGGGCACTGACCTCTTTTCCCTAAAATTGTCCAATACAGAAATGACAACAGCAAACATAGTAACCATCTGGTATGAATGCATACAAATTATACCTATAAATTATACCCTTTTTTGGTCAGATTGGCAACAATATATCTTGTGACGTGCTGCAGAATTTTATTAGTTTATGTGTGCCATGAGGTGAGAAAGGTTGAAAATCTCTGTCCTCAGGGCACGGTGAACCAAAGACATGACTGGATAAAGCAGAGAGGAGAATAGAAGAAGGCACTGGAAAAAGAACTGATGATTTATGGAATTACGATTTTAAAACTAAGGATATAAAACAGTGGGCGATAGAGTAAATAATTCTTTAGCTGAACTAGGAATTAAGGTATGATCTAATGGGAACCGTATGTGAAAGCTTGTAAAATACCCTACAAAAGTAAGGTTATTCTGTAAGTGGTTGTACATGTTCATAGCTGGAGCTTTTCATTTACACAGTGTATATTGAACTCTGTGCCACAGTCCAGGCATTTTATACAAAGCTGAGCAATCACAGGTTCTTGTTCCTCAACTGCTACTATTCCAACAGTATTTTCAAACTCACTACATCATCCAAAAGCTCGTTAAAATGCACCTTCCTGGGCCTCAACTTGCAATTCCCCAATCCCCAGGTTCTGATTTTGCAACTCCAGGGTTGATGTCCCAATAATTTGCCCTTTAGCAGGTAACTCCAATTAACATTTATACAGGAGGCCACAGGACCACATGAGGAAGAAAACTGACCTTTATCACCCAGTAAGTGGCAAGACTAAAGTTTAGATCTTGATTCTCTTCCTGTAATCAAAATAAAAGCTAATCAAAAGAGAGGATTTGAGTCTTTATTCTTTCGCTAAAGTAAAAGTTAAGCAAGTTAAAGGGCTTTATAACAAGAAAATAACATATATGACTCTTATTGCGTATATGAATGTAAACCCAAGTTTTTACTCTGCCTCCTTATAACCCCAAAGTCAAGAACAAGAGAACCATTGTTTTTAATCTCAGTATTTTGATATTGTCCTATGTATGCTCTTTTGTCACATTGTTCTCTGTCCCTTGTGCAGATGGTATGTTCTCTAATATTTAGCAGTCCCAGCTCTGCTCACGATCAAGCATTTACTCCATTCACTTCTGATTCCTTCTCACAATGCCCAAGGGTGGGGGTAACTAAACACCCTACCTTTGTAGGATTATCCTACTAAAATCATTATCAGGTGTCCCTTCTCCACAAATTCCCTTCTCTGGTTTTGATAATGTGATCACCCTGGGGACTAAAAGATTAAAACTTTATTATTCTTACCTAAAAGAAAAGAAGCAGAGGAAGTTTTTTAAAAAGAAGAAGAACTTACAACCATCAGGCAGATGGGTAGGGAGAGCTGTTTTGCTGTTTACCACAATGCTGGACATTACTGACGGGCAATAAATCCTGATCAGTACAGGGAGCTTTCCTGGAGTTATTTTAATGCTCAAGGGGTGAAAAGAACAAAACAAGGCCTGTCTGTAGCTGGACCCACCGTGTAAGGAATCCAAGTAAAACTTTATTTTGTTTTGTTGGAGAGGGCGAGGTTAAGGATTCAAGCAATAAAATCCAAAAAACACTGTAAAATAAAACATTTACCTTTCTTGAAAATGTGCGTGTCTCTCACACACACATTTTACATTCCAAGTCCCTCAGCTCAGGAGAGGTGTTTATAATGACTGATAAGGCCCATTTGATAAGACCACCAAAGGCACACTGTCGGCGACAAAGCTAGGTTACTAACTGGCAGAGGGGCAGTAAAAGTAGACGAGATTTTGGAGAAGGGTAGAACTTAGGTGGAGTTTAAAACCCAGCCGCCCTCCGACGGGCTCGCAGAAAAGCAGGGCTGTGCGCCACGTTGTTAACTTCTCACTGGGCGGAGAGGCCGACTCCGGGGCACACAAGCTAAGACAATAGTCAGTGTTGCACACGAAACCCCTCATCTGTGCACCAAAGCTTGAAATCAGACCGGCTCGTTGTGTCCAGGCAACGTGATTTCACACAGCAAGGTGTCTCACAGCTTAGATGTTGCAGAACAAGGTTTCTCAGCTAGTCTCCGGGTTTAATTAGCAAGAGCCGTTTTTTCAGGTTCCCACGTTAAGAACCAAGCAACCCGCGAGGCGCCGGAGCCGCAGCCCTCAGGCTGGCTACCCACGACCCTCAGCCCCTCGCCGCCCTGCGTCACCGAGGCGCCTTGCTCCTACCGTCTCTTGGTGCACCATGGCAGCCCCCGACTTCCAAAGGCCCGGGATCCCAGGAAGTTCCAGTCCGGCCTGCACCGCCCCGGCCCCGCAGCCAAGGTGCCCGAGCGACCCGGAAACACTCGGGCTAGTCCCGCGCCCGCTCCAGCGGACTGGAGACAGTGACACCCTAGCGTCCTCAGCGTGGCCCCAAAACTCTAGAGAGATCCCACCAAAACCTGCCGCACTCCGGGCTCCGGGTAGCCCAAGTCACACCTGCGAACTAGGGCCCCGCGCCGCGGTCTCTCCGGGATCGCGCACACTCAGGGCTGCGCCAGAGCAAGGCTTGGCAGAGCCCCGCCCTTCCCGGCGTGGGCCCCGCCCCCACCGTATTTATTTGTTGTACTCGTGCTAGGAGCCTGTTCTGACTGCGGACTGCATACATTATTTCATTGAATCCTCAAAATGACTCTATGCTGTGAATATCACATTGTACAGCGAAGGGAAAAGGCTTACCCTGCCCACAATTACACAACTAATAAGAGACAACTCATTTGAACCAAGGACGCCAAAAGAGACAACTCAGTTGAACCAAGGGCGCCAACTCCAAAGCCTATGCTGGTTGTTCTGTACCCTTCAATCCAACGTACGATAGTGTCCAACTATCAGCACCTGGTTGATTAGCTTCACCTAGGAGCTTGTTAGAAATGCAGATGTACTGGATCAAAATCTACATTTTAGCCAGACTGCTACTGCAAATTAAAATTTGAGAAGCACTTCCTCTAATGCACACCAGGTAGGAGGAGGAAGAGGAGGAAGGGGAGGAGGAGAAAAGGAATATAAAGGTCTATTAGGGCACCAGGTGCAAAAGAAATCCTGGACTACCCCAAATAGACACGGATCTACCTTCACTGACAATGTAATCTAGCAGACAGCAAAACATGTCTGAAAACAACTAATGAAAAGCGCACAGTGATTAGGGTCTTGCTTCAGATCTGAGAGATCCGTGAGCTGTGAGAGCAGGAGTAATGGCTGGAGCCGGTTTTGTCAGTGCCAAGTAAAGGAAGTGCCTCTGAGAAGCAGTCCTTGATGCCCCCAATTTTCCTATCCAATCCCTGCATGTGGTTCATTTGCTCAACTAAACTATCATAAATAGTGGGAAATGTGGATATGTATACAATATTCACTTAAAGGTAATAATGTCATCATTAGTCAAGATCACTCAGGTCTACACAGACCCAGAGCCCCAATCGCTTCCACTACGTCAACTTTTCTGATGCCGTCTTCATGTTTGGGTATGTACAGTCTCTTGACTTCTCCTGTTTGCTCTACTGAAACTGCGTCTGGCCTGAACCTCCATTCTATTAATATTATGTATCTGACTTTCTCTCAAGCTTTTCCTCATAAGATCTCTTTCTATTGTGCCTGTTATTGTTTTTGCTGCTATAACCCACTTTTCTCAAACATTTTTCAGAACTGTGAGGCATCGCCTGCTCTGTTGAGGTTCCCCTCTCCTCCCCAGCCAGGACATCTGCAGTCTTTAGAGATTCATCCCCATTCAGAGATTCACCCACAATAAATATTTCTCATTTTAAAAGCAACCCCTATTACTGCAAAAATTTGTTTAAAATATATATTATATATTTAAGTGACATGATATAGATTGTATATACCACTTACTCTATGCCAGGCCCTGCTTCAGTTTGAAATGCCAGAGTATTGGCGTTAAAGGGACCAAGATAACAAAACAAGATGAAAAGGTCATTGAAATGGTTCAGACTGAAGACAAAAAAACAAAAAAACAAAAAAACCCCAACTTCATAACAAAGACTGAAATGATTCCACAAAAACTCAGGCACTTCCACCAGGGAGTGTATATAAAGTAACCTAAGGGAGGTTTCCAATAGGGGTGGGAGTTTCCCAGTATCACACAAAACTTGACGTCCTCATCTTCATTTCTTACACATCCTGGACCTCACTGTAGATTTCACAAACATGTTTTGAGGTAAGGATCATTTGGCCACAAGGTTTAGGGCAGGAAACCTTTAGACTCTAGTGGAGACTCTAGTCAAGTTGATTCAATCTTTGATCAGTGAATTGGGGTAGAGGGCAGACGGTTTTGGGGGCAGGTGGGAGAGACTGTTAGCAGATTTTCAAAGTGGAACTGATTCTTACAACTTCGAGTGGAGAAACTCACAAGTAGCAGGTGTGAGGGCTATGCCTACACATAATTGGGGTGAGGGGTAACTAACCTGCTCCAGCCCCAACCCCAGAGGCAAATGCCCAAGCTCCTCCATTCAGAAGTCTAGCTGAGCCTCCTCCAAGTCTCCAGTACCCTTCCCAAAAATGTCCTTTGAGGGCTGTGCTTTCCCAGTCTGATCCTGATTTGCTAACTCTGGCAGAGGGAAGCAGGTGGTCAACAGGAAATTCTCCTTGCTGGATCACACCCCAGGCACAGAAGCTGGCTGAAGTCCCAGTCTTCTGTAGTGGTCACAGGTGCAAGGGCCGCAGTGATCCCACATTAACACTACCTAGGACGTTTGCTGGCCATTCTCTCACCGTCAGCTTGGAGAGAGCAGCTAGCTAACCTGGCTGGGATCCTCAAGGTGAAGCTCATTTAATTACCTGACATGAGGCCGCAGAGATTAGTCTAGATTTGTGTTGATGACCATTGATGCTGGATGCCAAATGGCACCTACAGGCAAGAGAGCCCAGGATTTTGGAATGGCCCAGGTTTCCCTTAGATGGCCAGATGGCCATAGAACACATGGAGAAGTGTAGCATTGCAGCGGCTGGGGACACTGTCCCCAAAGCAGGGAAGTGGGGGCAGGACCAGCACTGGAGTGGAAGGGTTCTCCATTGCCTTCAATCCGGAAGGCCAAAGCATTACCAGACAAATGGCCTTAGATCCTGATTGTGTCCAGCATCCACTATGTCCTGGACTCCATCCTGCCTTCCTGGTATTCAACTTCCGAAGAGGGGAGCCAGTTTTAGTAAACTCCCAAACTACAAAGAAGATACACCCTTCTCACTACCTGCAGGATTCCAAGGTAAATTTCAATCCTGAACTTCCTTTGCTAAAACAGAGGGAAAGAAAACAAAAGTCTATGAAAGGGTGTCCCTCTACACAGATGGGAAGACAGAATCAAAGGGGCCAATTTCCCTGCCCCTGAAAACGGGCCTTGGGCCAGTGGGCACACCAGAGCCACGTGCTACTTGATTCCGGGTTTACTAACCAGACTTGATTTCAATCACCCTAGACTTTTCTTTTCTTTTTATCACCTGTTCTCTCTTTCTCTCTTTCTTAGTTAATAGCCTAGAAAATAACAGAAAGGAGGTAAGTAGGAACGATCTTTTTAATCTAGAAGAAAAATGCTTTAAATAAGCCCCCTATGCTGTTGCCACGAAGGCCATGAGCCAAGCCAGGCCAGCACTGTCTGAGAGGTCCACCACCACTCACCCCGGGTCTGAATGGACCCAGGAGCTGAACAGCAAGCTGCGATTTCACAGAGCATGAGGCCCACCTGCACTCAAAGGCACGCCAGTGCAAATGCATCATGCAGTCTAGGTATTTCGCTATCATTCATGCGACTATTTCCTCCCCTCGTGCACCCCAGACCATTAGAGTTGAGTATATGGAATTATAAGGTTGACAGGTTGCCCTGAGCTTAGGGAGACAAACAAGAATCAGAGCTCATATTACAATTCAAAACAGCCCCTGAATCCTCCTATAATTACAGGCATTAGTGTCAGAACAGGATCCAGTTATACTGTCTTTTTTAATGTTTTACTCACTAAGTGCCAAAGAAAGGACAATAACAACGTTTGGATTAATGTCTTAAATTCTATCTTCCCCAGGAAAAAAACTAAGACTCTTTATAATGGAAGGTACAATCCACTAAGCAGCTTGGCAGAGAGTCCAGGCCTACCTATTTTCTTTGGGGGCAAGGAAATTCTGAAATACGCAACCCTCCCACCTCCAGTGAATGGCATCTTCTTATTATGTAAGGTAATAAGACCTTGACGTGGACATGTTGTATGGAAATTAAAAAATAGTTAGACACTCACACATTCTAATTGTACCTTTTTACAAACTTAAAAAAACCATGCCCTGACCAGTATGACTCGGTTGGTTGGACATCATCCTGCAAAGAGCAAAGTCACTGGTTTGATTCCTGGTCAAGGCACATGCCTGGGTTGTGGGTTCGGTCCTTGGTCAGGGCGTGTATGAAAGGCAACCTATCAATATTTCTCTCTCATCAATTTTCTCTCCCTTTCTTTCTCCCTCCCTTCCCCTCTCTCTCTAAACTAATAATAATAAAATACTCACAACTTTAACAAAACCCAGATACTTATTCCTTTCCTCTCAAAATGGAGATTAGAGGTTGCCTTCCCACAGCCACCAGTAAAATGCTTTCAGTGACATATAACGTTTCCTCAATTCTACGATGCATATATTTCCATTTCTGAAATTGGAATGCATCTTATAATCTGTGTACACTCGACATAGTGATTTCTCAAAATGCTATTATTAAATAAAATGTTCTAGAATCCAGGAAATTTCTTTCCCTTGGAGTCATAAAAAAAAGTCTCTCCTCAGAAGCTAAGAATTGTTTTGTTTTGTTTTGTTTTGTTTTGTTTTTCATTGAAAAGTCCTGTGGCCTTGTTTCTTGTAGCAGATGAAGAAGCACCAAGAATGCAGTGGCACTAACTAAACCTGGGACCTCTAAGAAGGATCTCGCTGCAATTGCCTTTTCGCCAGGAAACTCAGCCTGCCTTCCAAGCCCACCTCCTTCAACAGCTAACTCAACTCAGCTCCGTAAAACTCCAATGAACCTACCTGGGGAATGGTAACACTAGTAACACTTGTTTCATTCATAGGGCTGTTATGAATGTGAAGTTATATTCAATCACCCATGTAATCTTACCAGCTTGGCAGGGTGTCTGGTACATACAAGTGATCCATTTTTGTTTAGCTATTATTAAATGGTATTAGCTGTTATTTTAACTGATACATGAGTGACTATAGCAGCTAAGTAACTATGCATAACTAAGAGTTAACTTCTTAAGGTTTAGCCTAGGAATTAACTTCTTAAGTTTTAAGCATTAGTTAGAGAAAAGAAAATATAGTTTTAAAAAATATATATGCTCCTAGAGTTAGAGGGAATAAAAATGGAAGAAGAATAAGAAGAACGATGTGGAGAAGACAATGGTAGAGAAAGAAGAAAACTCAATGTACAGGGGTATGTTCAAGGATACTTGAGTTAAGAAGAGGACAAAGAGTAAATTTTGACCTGGAAAGTGTAATTAGGATATAGGGTAAATTACTGTAACAGAGACACTAAAACTTCAGCGGGTCCCACATGGTAGATGATTGTATTCTTTCAATTACTGTTGAGAAGGAGGTAGGTTATTTGCAGAGTGGCTTTATTTCATCAGGTTGTCCAGTGAGCCTTCCATCTTGGTCTACCATCCCCTGGAAGGCTGTTTTTCTCTGAATTTGCAAACCTGGCTGGCTAGCATGTGTCTGTCCTACAGATGTGAGAAAGGGGAAAGAGAAGAGTTAGAGAACAATCAACTTCCTGTGTTAAGGACATGGCCAAGGAGTTGCATGCATTATCCCTGCTCAACTCCCACTAGCCCCAGGGCCATACCAAGCTGCAAAGGAGGTAAGACTACAGTTCAGTTTATCTAAACTTGTGGAGGTGTCCACCATTTGGCCTATGGGCCACCTGTGGCCCAGGATGGCTATGAATGTGGCTCAACACAAAATTGTAAAGTTACTTAAAACCTTTTTTTTTTTCTGATCAGTTTTTGTTAGTGTTTGTGTATTTAATGTGTGACCCAAGACAACTCTTCTGCCAGTGTGGTCCAGAGATGCCAAGAGGTTGGACACCCCTGAAAGGAAAAGAGACCGCTGGGGAAAAGCTGGACAGCAGAGAGCGAGCGTCTCATTCTAGAAATTTTGACCAGCAGGGAAGGAGCTCGGAGCACAGTGGTTCCAGTGCATTTGTTCCCCTTGACAAAGCATCTCCCTTCTATGAACCACACAACTCTATTGTTAAATAGGTCAGGAAGAGCAGCTGTCATTAGCCCCATTTTACATGGCCCTTGCATGTACATTATGAGCTCAGAATAACCCAACTAGCAAATGGTAGAGCGAAGATTCGAACTCAGATCTTCAGACTTCTAAATTTATTGAGCCAGTAAATGGCAGATCTGAGCCTGGTGTTTAGAACTGCCCCCAAATCATGGACTCTCTTCCACCCCATTACTTCCTTGTCACGCCATGTAGGATGTATGTGCAAAGCTATCAACTGAAGACAGAGCTGAGGTTTCATTCCACGAACCGCTTTCTATATCGTATGCCTGATTCAATCAAATAACTATTTGTTCAATATTTAATATCTGTTATTGTCTATTAACAGATTCCACGCCTACTTTCATTGGGAGGGTTGCCTATAGTGGTAATATAATCTACCCTTGGGATAATATTCCCTGATCCTCAGCCTGTTTTGCACCTGTGGTTTGCCTTTTGTCAGAGGTGGGTATTCACAAAGGCTGGGGGTGGGGGGTTCCCTGAGAATTAAGTGACTTCCTCCTCATCTAAATGGGAGGAGCGCTTTATTCCACCTCCTGAGAAGCTCCATTAAAAGCTACCACTGCCCCTACAGAGTAGGTTCATTAGCAGGGAGCCAGCATGGCCACTGATAAGTCCAAGTTTATTGACTACATTGATGAAGCTCTGGAAAAATCCAAAGAAACTGCACTTACTCGCTTGTTTTTCACCTATCAGGGGATTCCTTACCCAGTCACCATGTGCACCTCAGAAACGTTCCAAGCCTTGGACGCCTTCGAAGCCCGAAGTGATGACATAGTGCTAGCATCTTATCCAAAGTGCGGTAAATAACTCGCTTTCTACAAGGCCACTTTCACATAGTGAGTAGGTTGGGCAGGGTGCAAGGCAAAGGCGGCAGGAAGGCAGTTCATCTCTGCAGGCAGCTAGCCAGAAATCGGTGAGGAGGATGGCCAAGGTGGGTGAGAGTGCAGGTTGTAGAGTCGCCAACTAAAACGGCTAGATTTAGAAACCCCCGGGTCTGAGGAAGGAGGCCTGTGTGACAGGAACAAGGCGGCTGGACTGGGCGGGGGCCGGGTGGAAGGAGACAGATGTTCGGAGGGGCTGGCAAACACGCAGGCAAGTCCAGTTGCCATGGAGCACTGAGAGTAGTAGTGATATTTTCATCTTGATTTTGGACTGAAGAAAAAGCACAGCTACATCCATAATTTGTATGATTTCCATGTAATCAGTTTTTCAGGATAAAACATCAACCCTCAAACCAGTCTTACAATGATTGATCATCGATGGAGGATAAAATATTAAGAATATAAATTGTCCAATTTCATACCATCAACTTTTGATTTTTTTAAACCATTATTTTATCTCTAAGTGTTTATTAAAGCCAACCTCATTTAATATTTTTTCCCTTTACTGATGCTGGGTTTTTATAACATCAGAGTTGTATATTTCTATTGAACATATTCATTCATATAAAATAACATGTGATGTATATTAAACAGTCATTGTCACAGCATAACATTTTTCTATAAGAAATATATTCTAGGTCCAGAAAGAAGTACTATCTCTCATTAAAGGAGAACTCTGAGAAATGAGTTGAATTTGTCTTAATGTAAGTAATAGCGTTTTCCACAAACCTTTGTTTCTTTGCACAGCCCAGGTTACTTCAAACATGGAAGAGCCGACTGCACACATCAGGAAATGGTGGCAGATTTTAATTTTTATGATGGATTTACTAAAGTAACATGCCTTTGCTATATCAAGACTCCTTAATGAACTTCGTACATCTGATTTTTCTTATAGGTTCGAATTGGATTCTTCACATCATTAGTGAGTTAATATTTGCTGATTCTAAAAAAAAGCATGAATATCCAGAATTCCCAGTTCTAGAATGTGGGGACCCAGAAAAATATCAGGTTAGTACAAAATAGCCTTTAAATTTACAGCAAATTATCAAAGAAATATTTCTTCTGGTTTGGGTATCTTTGAGTTTTGAGTTCAGAAAGTATAATACTAATAATTAGTGCAACTTATTGTGTGCTTATCCAATCCCCAACGGTTTTCAGGGATTGTTTCATTTTACTATGGAATAATCTTATCACCATTTTACAAAAGGTAAAACTGTTAGAGACTTGCCCAAGGTCAAGGTGGGAATAAAAGGCAGGGCTAAGATTTGAACCCAAGTTTCCTGATTTGAGTTTTTAACCTCTACACAGTATAGCCAGCTTATTTAAAAAGAAGAAAAAGGAAAAGAAAGAAAGAAAAAAAAGAAAGAAAGCTTTAGTAAAAAGGAAGACCTTAAAAGCATCTAAATTGACATTAAAATGCTCTATAAGGTGAGTTTGAACATATGACTGCAGTTCCAGGGTTCCTGGAAAATGTTTTAACTTGCTATGCTATTTGGGTTTTGAATATCTGTAATTTATCAGAAATGTTTATATTTTTTCTCCAGGTAGTTTTAAAGGCGTTTTTTGTTTTTTTTTGTATTTTTGTCATTTCTTCATACCTAACGACACAGGTACTTTTCCGTGCAATATGCCTTTTGTTTTAAAATGGAAGTGAGAGGATGAACTCTACATAAAAGTTCACTTTCCAAAGATCTTTTCTAAAACACATATATTTTCTTGAATGAGATGTAGCTATATCTAGTTTTTACATGGCTTACAGTATAACTATATCACACATTTTCATGAACATACTATGTGTTTATCCAGTTTTAATTACGAATAACTCCCATTTTCCCCTTGGATATTTTTCTAATCCTTTTAGGAACTTTACTGTTTCTCATATGTCTTTATGTGATTTTTGGCCATGCAGTGTGTGGAAAAAGGACTCTATCACTTAATCTGAAAATTACCATCTGTGTGATTTTTCACAAAGGGCTTAAAACCTCAAAGCTATTGTTAATCTCTAAAATGGGGGTTCCCATGTCTGCTTGAGAGGATTACTGTGAATGAATACAAAAGTACATCCAAATCTAAAAAGTGCAATTTTATATAAATCAAGTGGTATGACTCCTAATCACCAGTAGGACCCATATCATTGATTTAAATTGTTTTTAATTTTTAAAACCTCATTTTTTGCCTCCTTGCTTGAGTTGAAATCTCCACTAAGTTTTTACAAAACAATTGCCTATAAATATCAGAGTAGCACTTGAAATTATGTGACCAAGAAGTGACTAACCTACTCTACAAGCATGGAAATGAATATTTAATACTTTCCCTCTTCCCACCACATAACATATAATAAAGGTCTGATATCAAGATGAAGCCCTGAACCCTGGCAGATTAAACAGGTTACGACTCATTTTTAAAATTATTGGTAGATCATTTTGTAAAGGACATGATCGTCTACCCACTGTGCTGTCCACCTGAAATGAATACAACGTAGTATTGAATATGAACTGTAATTGAAAAATAAAAATTAAAAAGTAAGTAAAATTATCAGTAGAAGTAGATTACAGAAAAAAGAAAAAGAGTCAATCACTGAGTCCTTACACTGACAAGAATTTCTCTCAAATTACTTCTCAGATATTTAAGTGACTGCACGTTCAGGTTCTGTTGGAGTATTTAATTGAATGCAGTTTTGCTTGTAAAACAAAATAAATTAGATGTTAAAAATGAATTTGAAGGGGCTATGGGAAGACTTGAATATTTTTGATAAAGACCTCGAATGTAGAAGAGATCCAAATTAAGTGAAAAGGTGGATTGCACATTATGCGCTTTCTTGAACAAAATATTTGGTATGATTGTGGGAAAAGGTACATTTTTTAAAAGAATGACCAAAAAATGATAAGCAGTATCCAACAAGGAAGTTCAAAAGGAAAATTCTAACTATTCATTTATGATTCTCCA
This sequence comes from Glossophaga mutica, assembly GCA_039655065.1. Taxonomy (NCBI): domain Eukaryota; kingdom Metazoa; phylum Chordata; class Mammalia; order Chiroptera; family Phyllostomidae; genus Glossophaga; species Glossophaga mutica. The sequence continues at coordinate 147,838,250 of CM077308.1, forward strand.
TTCCTTGTACCCACAAAGGAAATAGAAATAAAAAAAAAAAATTGTAGGAGGAAGAGGAGAAGACACAGCAAAAGTAATGCTTGAAGCTACCATTCAGCCCTGGTTGGTGTGGCTCAGTGGACTGAGTGTCAGCCTCCAAACCAAAGGGTCTCTGGTTTGATTCCCAGTCAGGGCACATGCCTGGGTTGCAGGCCAGGTCCCCAGTGGGGATGGGGGTGTGAGAGACAACCACATATTGATGTTTCTTTCCCTCTCTTTTCTTCCTCTCTTCCCCTCTCTCTAAAAATAAATAAAATCTAAAAAAAAAAAACCCACTACCATTTATATACTAACTTAGAAGTAATTTACTATAAACACACACACACACACACACACACACACACACTTTCAACTTATTGTATATATTTTTAAGAGAATGAAACAGTTCCCATCACCAAGGATTTTGGCAACTCACCTCCATTATGACAAATTACCTGGATCCATCATCAAGAATAAAGCCAAGGTGAGTGCCCTTTCCTAGTGGTATTTCAGTTTGAATTTTTTAATGTAAAGTGATTGGCTTTCTGAACTATATGATGAGTTTGCTACTCATCATAGAATTTTAATAAACAAAGTGTGAGATGTGGGTAATTATTTAGTTGTTTCTTTCTTCGGATATATCTGTTATAGTTTCATTCACATCGGTGGAATCATCAACTATGATATAAAACATATACGTATTTTAAAATCTGTTTTATAGTGAAGAGATTTCAGCTCTGGGACATTTAGCATTTAACAAAAGAACACAACCTAGGAAAATGAGCTAAAACTATTCCTTTGGTTCTATCTGGTAAACACTATTTATCTAAAGTCTGATATTTCCTTTCTGATTTTCACATATAATAGCAAGCTTCATGTCATGCATAAATAATTGTAGGTGCTTTGGCTATTCTTAGTTGTTTAAAAATCTTGTTTTATTAAACATTACTGATCTATTTTTACAACTATTAGTTTTTACCCAATCCTTTTTGCTTTCACCTGGTCTCTTCCTATTTCCTTATTTCAGGGTGCCTCTTTTCTCTGTCTCAAGGGCAAAGATGAGAATTAATTGAAATAAGGATTTAAATTCTTTTTGTTGTTGTTGTTCAGTTACAGTCGTCCCAATTTTTCCCCACTGTTCTACACTGTCCCACCCTCCCCCCAGCTCCCTCAGTCAGTCCCTACCCTGCTGTCCATGTCCATGGATCCTTTATATATGTCCCTTGACTAGACTGTTCCCCTTCTCTCCCCTCTTACCCCTCTCCCCCCATCCCTTTTATCACTGTCAGTTTGTTCCTTATTTCCATGTCTCTGGTTCTATTTTGCTCATTTTTTTGTTTTGTTCATTAGGTGCCACTTATAGGAGAGATCATACGGTGTTTGTCTTTCACCATCTGGCTTATTTCACTTAGCGTAATACTCTCCAGTTCCATCCATGCTGTGGCAAAGGGTAGGAGCTCCTTCTTTCTCTATGCTGCATAGTATTCAATTGTGTAAATGTACCATAGTTTTTTGATCCACTCATTTCCTGATGGGCACTTAGGCTGTTTTCAGCACTTGGCTATTGTAAATAATGCTGCTATAAACTTTGCGGTGCATAGGTTTTTTTGAATCCATGTTTCAGGATTCTTAGGGTATAATCCCAGCAGCAGGATCACTGGATCAAACCCAGTTCCATCTTTAGTTTTTTGAGGAACTTCCATACTGTTTTCCACAGTGGCTGCACCAGTCTGCATTCCCACCAACAGTGAACCCGGTGCCCTTTTCTCCACATCCTTGCCAGTACTTGTTTATAGATTTATTAATGATGGCCATTCTGACTGGCATGAAGTAGTATCTCATTGTGGTTTTAATTTGCATCTTTCTGATGGCTAGCGATGTTGAGCATCCATTCATATGTCTCTGGTCCCTCCATATGTCCTCCTTGGAGAAGTGTCTGTTCAGGTCCTTTGCCCATTTTCTAATTGGATTGTCTTCCTGGTGTTGAGTCATGTGAGTTCTCCAAATCCCAAATATCACTTTAACATATAATCTCTCCAGTTTAATGTAGTTAAATATAACCACAAATCTAGGTGATTTTTGCCTCTAATTATTGCATAAGAAACAGAGCTAAAGTAATTTATAAAACATTTGGATTTGGAGTGAAACAGTTTCACTGTCACAAGAATACAAGGGCAGCAAAAGAAAGGCAGCCAATGGCAGTGGCTGATGCCAGGGGCTTGTCCACACTGCAGCTGGCCCTCACCGTTCAGATCAATGGCTTTGTGGTAACTGCTACAAGCCGAGGCAACCAATGAGTGATAGTCAAAGCCCCCAATATAACACCCTCAAGGGACAAAAATCTGCTCTATCTGGATTCAGGGGTGGGGGTGCGTTGTAGATCTAAGTGAAAGACATAGACCCCAGCTTGCTTATCTGCATTCGGTTGTACCCTGTTAGCGTTATTTCATTTCTTTAGACTGACAAGGTGTTTTGAGATTCCGATTCCTTCTCGATTTCATGTCATCTATAAACTTGATAAGTACTGCTTCTATATTTACCTGAGTCACTCATTAAAATGATGATGGCTTTATCAGGACAGTGAAAGTGCCATCAAAAAACCTCTAGGCATGTTTACCTTAATTATTTATCTCCTTTGCACATGAGTTTTATGTGCCTAATTGCTTCTTTCAGCTTACAAGTTCCATTTTGTAGAAGAAATAGTTAGCAACAAATTTACTAGGAACTATGAAAATAAACTAGAAACTAGTTTAGAAACTATGAGTATGTCTAAGAAAAACTTGGTGTTAGCAGTGCCTTGTTCTTAGAGAACCCATATTTGCCCCCAGTGGTGACTTCTTCCTCTCTTCTGTGGCCCCAAATCATCCACTTCAGTCAATTCTAGAAAACGTCCTCCAAACGGAAGTCAGGTTCACAAATCTGTACCTTGCAAATCCATGCCTACCTCCTTTCTGAACCTGAAATGATGTCTGCCAACTTCTAGTCTCCCGAAGCGCTCCTGTGTCATCTCAGATTCCTCAGTGACCATCAACAGAGTTCGATACTGTATTCTTCAGTCTCCTCGGTTCTTGACAGGGAATTCGTCAGGACAGAAGGCCTAACTAAATCTGCTAGGAGTGGCCAGAAGCTCTCCTGTAATCTTTTGGTTTGCTTGGGTTTTCGTTTTCTCTTTACAATGTGTGTTTCATACTTTTCACTCCAAAGAATAAGTTCACTCGTCATCGGAGAAGAGTCCTCATCAGAGAAGAGAGGTGGAAGGTAGGAAGTCAGAGGTTCTGCCGTGTTTACACCGCCCATCGCACCTCGGGTCCCAGAGAGTGGGCCTGCCATTCTTTGATCTTCTCCTGCTGAACTTAAACATTATCTTAATCTTCCTTAATATTATTTCGTATTTTTTACTTTGTTTAGGGGTTTAACCTTTCAGATCATGGGCTTGTGAGCTTGCCCTCATTCCTTTTGTACATCTTCCACGTATGTCTCTTGACTATCTAAACTCATGACCAGAAGTCCCCTCCTATAACATCAGTGTTCTTTTTCTTCTTCTTTTCTCCCCTCTCTCCAGATTTCCCCAACTACCACCTCCTATTCCTCAGTTTCTTACCGTCGTTCTTTCTCTACATGTTAAAAAACTATGCAGCCTACAAGAGGACACACGACATCACTCACCCGTTCACTTTTCCAAAGTTTAAAACATGTCCTAAATCAATTAACTTAGTTTTATCCCCCTAGATGTTGGTGATATTCCGAAACCCTAAAGATACGGCAGTATCTTTTTTCCATTTCCACAATGACGTCCCTGATATTCCAAGCTATGGCTCTTGGGATGAATTCTTCAAGCAGTTTATGAAAGGACAAGGTATGGCTGTTGGTGAAAGAATTCTTCTTACTTTGACAGATAACCACATAAATATGAAAATTCAAATGTGTTTTAGGATAAAGAAAGAAAGGAAATTAAGATGGATCGAGGAATCAAAAATAACTTTTCAATGAAGTTTTATAGCACCACTAGTCTGTGCATCAAACAATAGATTACTGTTTTTCTTTTTTAAGATTTTATTTATTTATTTCTAGAGAGAGGGGAAGGGAGGGAGAAAGAGAGGGAGAGAAACATCAATGTGTAGTTGCCTCTTGCACCCCTAATTGAGGAGCTGGCCCTGCAACCCAGGCGTGTGCCCTGACTGGGAATCGAACCAGCAACCCTTTGGTTTGCAGGCCAGCACTCAGTCTACTGAGTCACACCAGCCAGGGTTACATTACTGTTTTTAAAAGTGATTTAGACAATTTATATGTTGACTATGAGTATTGAGTGACTGTTCAGACACAGGACAAAAAGGCTTTTGACAGAGTTATGTAGAAAAGCATTTCTAGTTCATTTCTCTTAAGTCTCTAACACAGTGATGAAAACAAATACACACACACACACACACACACACACACACACAAAACCATAATTCTGAGTAACCACAATTTTCTTTGCCAGAAAGGAAATTAATTTTTGTTAGACCACCTTGATATTTTACTTCTGGTTGTCGATAACTATAATTCTGATGTGCCTACTAATGCTCCAGGTTTTAAACTAGGTGTTATATATGCATGATTTTATTTAAGACCATAACAACCTATGAGTAAGGCAGTATTAGCCCCATTGCACAAATGAGAAAATGTGTCAAAAAAGTTAAATCACTTGCCTGCCAATAGTCCCACTGCTTGTAAGTGGCAGCTACTCTACTTCCATGGGTATAGTGGCCACAGATTAATAAATGCCTCCTCTTAGCGGTGGCTCTTTTGAGTCCTTGCAGTGTAGAAAGTAGAATTAATGCCAGGTGAGCCTAGAGGAGAAGTCGTTGCTAGGGCCCTCTAAGAGGATCACTTTTAAAGGTGATCAGCATAGCAGTAACACAGGGTACCAACTGGCTCCTTAGAAAGGATGAAATATTGGGATTTGGATGTTAGAGAAACAGGTAAGTGCACAGAAGGTGCTTAGGGAGCACCATTAAGAAAACTTTGGTTTGTCTGGTAACCACTCACTAAGACAGGATGGAGTCAGGGCAAGGATGAAACATTATTCCCTTAGTAATACCAGAGAACATTCAACCACAAGAAACCTGTCATTATTGGGATAATTTATTTTAGGGAAACTTTGTTGGCTTATTCATCCTTTTGGCCTAATTATTTGATTGACGATAATTAGGTATGATGGTGATAACCTGAATGGAGTTTCTGCCTTGTGAATTTGTTAAATTCAACTTAAGGAGGCAGCTGAATGCACTTGTAAACATGTAAGATTGGAATGAGAAGGCCTGGATTTGGGGTCCACCACTTATTGTTATACATTAGTATTTAATATTATATAAAATAAAATAGCTGCAGCTTACTGAGAGGTTACTACATGCCAGGCATGACATGCTTTCCCTAGCACACGTTGTTTAACTCTAATTCTCATCAGACCTCTATAAATATAATACTATTATTATCCCCATTTTATGAAGAAAGAAATAGAGGCATAGAAAATCACACCGAGAAAAAAAGTAAAAAAAAGAAAAAGAAAAAAGAAAGGTCACACAGCTATTAAAAAGCAGAGCTAGAACTGAAACTCAGGTTCAAAACATTCATTGCCTGGGGGATTTTGAGCAACACTTTTGATCTCTCTGAACTTTGGTTTTCTTACTTGTAAAGTACACGTAAGAGTATCTGACCTACTGGAGGCATGACAGCATAGATTTTGTTTGGCCACACAAGGTCTAGTGTCCGACTGTCTTTGAAATGTACAATACCCATAACTTACTACCTGTGTGGGCTTAAAGTGGTTACTTACACTCTCTCTCAATTTCCCCATTAACAAAATGGGCATAAAAATGTACCTATCTCATTGGATTGCTCTAAAGATTGAAGGGTAAAGTGTCTGCATGTCAATTAATACCACATTTAGAAGAGCAGAAATCCTGACCACAGTGGCCTGAACACATCAGATTTTCTTTTTCTCACCTAACAAGAAGTCTGAAGGGAGGCAACTGGTTCAGCAGCCCAGAGAGGAAGGCCAGAACCTCTGATACTCCCTTGGGCTCACACTGTTGCTTTTTATACTGTACTCTCAAGTTGGCTACTGTCTCTCTAACCATCACCTTCAGATCATGAAGAACGCTCACCAAAACAGCAATTGCTTTCCAGCAGACCCCTCAATCTGTGACCCCTGCTTGTGTCTCACTGGCCAGACCATCAAGTCACCAGTCACAGTTCTTCTAAGGGAGTCACGAAAGGGGTTTGCTTAGCAACAAATAAGGGAGTGTATTGGATAAAGGGTAAGAAACTTACTATATTTGCCACAACAAATAAAACGTGTAGAAACTGCCTGGCTGAAAGCAAGGGCTTCATGATAAGGATGAAAACTATAGTAATTATGAGATGATTATTATTATTAATAAAATAATAATAGCCCGAATTTATTGAATTGGCATGTACTATTAATTAGGCATTTGACATGTGTTAACTCATTTGAACCTCACACCAGACCCCACTTTACAGATGAGGGAAGTAAGGCACAGAGAGGTTTAGGGAGTTGCTCGAAGTCACACAGTCAGTAAGCAGCGCAGCCGGTCCATGTCTAAGCTCCACATTGTCCAGTACGGTAGCCACGAGCCTCATGTGGGAACTGAGTGCTTGAAAGGTGACACAATTGAGAAGTTAATTTTTTAAGTTTTATTCTATTTTAATTAATTTAAATTTAGATTTAAAAGCTACTCAGTGCATTTCCTGGAAACTTTTAAAGTAAGTTTGGTACAAGTTGAATGTATGAATCTGCTTTTCCAAATATAAGTTTTGTGAAGTCTAAAAGGATATCAAGTGATTCAGGTAAAAACTTAGCATTCAAATTAAGATTTTCTATAAGTGCAAAATAATCACTGGCTTTTAAGACTTAAAATACAAAAACAATGTGTAATGATTCATTAATAATTTTTATGTTGATTACATGCTGAAGTAATAATATTTTGGGGTATTATTTTAGGTTAAATAAAAGAAAATATTAATATCAATTCCATATGTTTCTTTTTTGCTTTTCTTAATGTGGCTACTAAAACATTTTAAACTTGGGAAAAAATAAAAAAAATTTAATTACAGGTGCGGCTTACATTAAAGTTCCATTGGGTAATACTGGTCTAGATAATATCTGTCTCATCATTTGTTTCTGGCTTTATCTCTGTCAGTTTTCATGTATCATTCACTATTTCTGAATTATTTTATTCACCTGAATATTCATGAATGTCTATAGTTTTTATCAAACCATTGTACAGCTTGCTTAGTTGTGTTATTATTTATGAAGATAAAATTAATACAAATCTGACAACAGGACTGGCTTGTGCCACTTCTTGTGGAGCATGGATTTGTAATAACTTACAGGCATATTGTTTGAGCTCACTCATATATGGATAGCTTATATTTCAGAGCATACATTAACCATCTATCATTTTAACCTCAGTTATTTAGAATTCCTTAAGAAGTTTTTTTTCTTGTGTTTTTAGTTTCTTGGGGAAGCTATTTTGATTTTGCAATTAATTGGAACAAACATCTTCATGATGAAAATGTTAAGTTCATATTATATGAAGACCTGAAAGAGGTGAGATTATGATTATTGATATTCTATAACAAAATTTAGTATGGACTACAACACAGAGCACTTAGAATGTCTGCTTCTATGAACACATATAGGGTCTGGCACAAATAATGCCCCTTTTTAATTACAAAATCGTAAGCACGTTAGTCTGTAACGTAACAATATTACATTCAAGCACACCATATGACATTTTAGGTGAAATGTTCAACTTAAAGCTATGAATGATTACACCCATATTATTACCCTGCCAACCACACTCAAGCAGGCCTTACCTCTGCTGGAAAAAAAGAATATTTCATATATATGATATAGTGCTAGGGAAAAAAAAACAATGCATAAGTGCTTAGGTTGATTATTTAATAGAAATAAATATGGCTTAGCTATTTATTACTAACAGTCACCTTTAGTGATAGATGGTCCAAATTAGAAATATGAAAAACAATAAGTAGGTCTTAACTGAGATTTAATTAAACATGCATTTGGCTGTGAATTGATTTTCCCATGTAATTTGTAGTCGTCTATTCACAACCATTTAGTGACAGATTGCTCAGCAGTGTTCTAGGCCCTTGTGATATACCAATGAGAGACCAGACAAAGTTCACTGCCCCAGAGAAGCTCACATTCTCACAGGAGAAGGAAAGAAGACAGAATGATAAATAATGAACACAATAACAATGAAAATGTATATAATATGTGAGGAGAAAGAGAAAAATGGTGTAGCTAATTAAGGAAAACTGGAAATGCCTTGGGGAGGGGGTGATTAGGACGCCGGACAAACCCCCGTACGAGATAGGATGGTCAGAGGAAACTCCATGGAGGGGACGCGATTTAAGGAGAGATCTGGAGGAAGTGAGGGAATGAGCCAAGTGGGCAACTGGCACAAGAACAGGTAGAGTGAATGGCTGGAGGAAAGGCCCTGAGCGGCAGTTCCTGTGTGATTAAGGGACAGGAGGGAGACGAGGGAAGAGTAACCCATAAGATCAGCCCCCGTGTCGGGTGGAGTATGAGGAATGGTGTGACAGAACGCTGCCGTCACTTTGGCCTCCGCTCCGAGTGAAATGGAAAGCCGTTGTAGGACTGGAGCAGAACAGTGACAGCAGCTGACGTGTTTTCAATAGGATGGTCCTGGCTGGTGGGTGAGATCGGGCTGGAGAGAGGCCAGGATAGTGCAGGGAAAACTGTGAGGGGGCGTCAGCCAAGGGAAGATGGTGGCTCAGACCAGAAGAAGCAGTGGAGGTGCTGAAAAGTGGTTGCATTCTGGGTATATATTGAAAGAAGACCCAGTAGGTTTTGCTGCTGCATTGGATGGGGATAAGAGTATTAGAGGAAAAGAGGAGTCGGAGTAGACTTCAATGTTATTGGCCTAACTTACTGGGAGGATTGAATTGCCATCATGTGCGTAGGAGATGGCAGGTGAAGCAGGATTGTGGGGACGAACTGGGGTTTGTTTTCGGGCTCGCTATGTTTGAGATGCGTGTTAGTCACCAAAATGCAGAGGTCAAGTAGGCAGTTGGGCATAAAACTCTTGAAGGCAAGAGCTCTGGGCTACAGATAGAAATTTGTGAATCACTGGCACACAGATGGCATTTACAGCCTTGAGATTACCTACCTATGTATGTAAGTATGTGGCTAGAGAAGGGAAGAAGACCAAGAACTGTGCCCTGGAGCCCTCCAACAAAAAGAGCTGGGGGCAAAGAGGGGGAATCAGCAAAGGAGACTAAGCAGGAGTGACTAATGAGGTAGGAGGTAACCAGAGTCCTGGAACCCCGTGAGGAAAGTCTGTGAATGGGAAGGGCGAGTGTCAAATGCTCAAATGTCCTCTAACCGAATTGTTTTTTTTAACACAAGTCTCTCCTGTCTCATCAAAGGAAAGTAGAATGTAATCTAACTCTTCCGTTTATGGGATGCATTTATGTAACATGGAAGAACATAGCTATTTAGTCTTTTCTCCCTCTAGTCTAGAATTATGTTTCTGACACTTGTCCTCCACAGAATGCTAGTGTTGCCCCAGGTGTTAATAATTCTTCCTCGGGGGTTGGAAGAAAGTTGCTTGTTCAGGTTGATTTGGGAACTGCTGTATTAGATAGCCCCGCTCCTTTGGGAAATTCACATTGCATTTTGCATATTAAAGACTGAGAAACCCTGTAGGGGGAAAAGAAAAGTCTTACCTTTGTTTAACCCAAAGGATTCCAGGCTTGTTTGACCTCAACCATTCACCCTTCTTTTCTTTTTTTCTTTTTCCATGAAACATCTATAACCGTCCTTAGGTATATGAGTGTTTTGTAGAATATAGTTTAAGAAATTTAATGAATCTCCCCTGTCAGAGATACTGTTGGGGGTGAGGGTGGGGTTCATGATTTATGAGGGTATTTACATGAGATAAATTTAAAAATCCCTTCTATTCGTTATGATTCTAAATATCATACTTCCTTGATGACGTTAAACACTAGCTATAAATAGGATTCAGAAGAAAGAATTCAAATGAGCATGTACAAATACATTGCTTTCCTCAGCTAGATTAGACTGATGCTTTTTTAAAAAAAATGACTATCTTAGATAAAATGCTAACCTATTAATTAATGTTTAATATCATTATTTATATCCTAAATAGTTTAAAAGAATTATACATTTGAAGTATAAGGTAATATTGATACAGAATATCTTCTAAGGACATCTCAACTATTTATACAGAGGAGATATCAAAGTGAATCTGAGTAGAGAGATAAACAGATGAATTAAACAGGCTTAATAAACCCATTCTGTCTAAGAAATCTGTCTTTGCTCATGGCACAATTCACACTGAAAGAAGGTCATCCTTTAAAATTTTGTTTTCAGAATCTGGCTGCTGGGATAAAGCACATCGCTGAGTTCTTTGGATTCTCTCTCACGGGGGAGCAGATTCAAACTGTTTCTGCGCAGAGCACCTTCCAGGCGATGCGCGCCAAGTCCCAGGAGACGCATGGGGCTGTGGGCCCATTCCTGTTCCGCAAAGGTGAGGTTGGGTTGGTTTCCGGGCCTCCGTCAGTTGGCATGTAACAGGCCATTCATACAACTCTTCCCTAAATATGACAGGGTTTTCTTTTTCTCTCTCTCAACAAGAAGTCTGGCCACAGTTCAGAGTGGGAACTGGCAGCTTGTAATGTCTTCTAGAGTACTACGTTCCTTTACCTTTCTGCTTGTCACCTTCTGATGACAAGGGAGCAGCTAGGGCTCCACCATTCCATTAACGTTAAGGGATTGTTTCATTAAAATAAAAAGGGAAAGGCAAGAGACAGAATCCTGTGTATTAGCTGAGTGAGACCCCTTTTAAGAACATTGCTGGAGGCCTCACTGTTCTGTGACTTCTTATGTCTGCTGGCCACCTCTCACTGCACCCTTGGCTGGGAAATGTGGTTTTCTAAAGGTGGGCACATAACCCAATTAAAATTAGGGTTTTATGAACAAGGAAGAAAAAGAAAATGATGCTGGATAGGCAACTAATTGTCCCTGGCACTGATGATTTTACTAAATTTCACTATAGCATTCCAATGCCCTGTGGAAATTTATGATGGCATAGCTTAGGGACTGCCAGTTTATTTTATTGCATATGTAATGAAAGGATAATGTGATTTAGAGGCAGCACACATCACAACAGCTATTAATTATTAAGCACCTATTCATGTGTTTGGCCCTTGCTGGGCTTAAATTTTACAGCAAAAAAAGATATTGAATCCTTCATTTTACAAATGTGGGCAGCATGCTCAGAGATATTAATTTGTCCATTGTCACAAAGCTAATAAATGATGGAGTCAGGATTTGAACTTAAGTTTATTTGATTAACTCTATACACTTTGTCAAATACAAACCTATTTTTAAAATCCACTGTGAATGGAACATTGATTGTAACTCCGACTTTGGTTTGATTCCTGACTTTAGCCCTGATTTTTATGCTTAGTCTTATTCCTTTAAGGAGGGGAGAATGCAACTTTTCTATACATTGTTAATCAAATACATATGGAATAGAAAAATCTTAAAATAAATAATGTGATAACAAGATTTTTATTACTATTTCTTGTAGAAAATTCAGAAAGCACTGAAACATGTGAAAAAAAACATTAAAAAGTACCCATATTTCCCCCACCAGAGGTGGGTTGGACTTTTTGGCATATTTCTTCCAGCTTTATTCTGTGATATTTTATATAGTTGATGACATGTTGCATTTTATTATATTTCCTTCATATATCTAAGCATTTCCTCATGTCTTTAAACCCTTCTTTATAAAAGAATAAATTTCAATGGCTATGCAACAAGGAACTTATAATTTCCACCCAAATCATTAAAAGATGATAAAGGAAGAGGTAAGTTCCTTTACATTGAAAGGCAAATAAGGAAAACATATTTTAATCCCAGGCAAAATAATCACTTTTTGCAAAGTTTTCAGGATCTGAGGTCTTAAAACCTGCTGTAAAATGTTCACTGTTCAAGGCGTATTTAAGGTATTTTAAAGACTTTAAAGAAGAATAAACTGGCTCTGAAAAAACACTAGACATTCAGGTCCTGAGTGTGGTGAGAGAGGTGGAGATGGGAGATCACTGAGCCCAAGGGTCCGCTCAGTGATGTAAAGAAAGCATGTCACCTGCCACACCACAGATGGGGGAGCCCCAATGGATATGGTTAATTTTATAAGAGGAATTACATTAGTTTTTTAAGACTCTCTATATTTTTCATGTGTCCATTTCCACATTTCAAAGTGAAGCACTACACTTCAAAATGGTAAAATTAAGAAAAAATATTCTAATAAGTGTCTGAGTTTACTGTTTTTTTTTGTGTGTGTGTTGTAGGTGAAGTTGGTGATTGGAAACATCTGTTCAATGAAACTCAGAACCAGGAAATGGATAAAAAATTCAAAGAGTGCTTAGCAGGCACTGCCCTCGGAGCAAAGTTGAAGTATGAGTCATATTGCCAAGCTTGATTCTGGTCCGTTCTTCAGGCTTGGGTATTTTATTTTCCTTAATAATAACTGAATTTAAATAATTAAATAATAAATTGGTCAAATAAGCCAATAATGATAGGTACATAACATGTAGGGGTAAATAATACAAATTTAACAATAATGATAATATTTGAAGTTTTTGAGTGAAAACTTAAATTTGTTCACTTTTTGAGGAAAGGCCAGTTAGCTACACAAAGGATTTTAAAAATCTATCAAATATGTAGATAAAATAAAGGCCTTTTATATATTAAAAAACTGGGAGAAATAGTCTCTAACATATATGCACTATAAGAAATATTAGAGCCCTGGCTGGTGTGGCTTAGTGAGTTGAGTGCCGGCCTGCAAACCAAAGGGTCGCTGGTTTGATTCCCAGTCTAGGGCACATGTTTGGGTTGCAGGCCAGGCCACCTGTAGGGGGTGCACAAGAGGCAACCACACATTGATGTTTCTCTCCCTCTCTTCTCCCTCCCTTCTCCTTTCTAAAATAAATAAAAAATACATAAAATCTTAAAAAAAGAAATATTAGATAAAGTGGGTATAGGCAAAAGGAACATGATACAAGATGAAAATTTCAATCTACACAAAGGAATAAAGAGCACCAGAAATGGTGAATATGTGGGTATATATAAGAGCTATTTTAAAATATCTTTAAAAGATCATTGCCTATTCAAAGTGAAAATAGTAACAATGCACTTTGTGGCTTATAATATATGAAGAAGTAAATGTATGACAAAAATGGTGCAAAGGATGGGAGGGGAGGAATAGAAGTATACTCTTTTACATTTTGGAAAGAAAATTGGTAAAGTCATATGTCTATATACTTTACAGTCCAGCAATTATACACCTAAGGAAAAACCCTAGAGAATTTTTTGCACATTTCCATAAGAATACATGACAGGAAATATTTATTGCAGTATTATTTGTAAATAGGGAGAAATTTACAAACTAAACTGAAAGGACTAAAGAAGTAAATTTGCAAATGAAAGAGGAGACATTAGAATTGATAACAAAGAAATGTTAAGCATTATAAAGAACTACTATGAACAATTATACAACAAACTAGATAACCTAGGAGAAATGAAAAAAATTCTTAGAAATATACAACCTACCAAGACTGAATAATGAAGAAATAGGAAATCTAAACAGACCAATTACTAGTAAAGACGTTGAATCAGTAATCAAAAACCTCCCAACAACAGAAAATCCAGGGTCAGAGAGCTTCATTCATGAATTCTACCAAACACTTAAAAATTAATACTAATCCTTCTCTAAATCTTTCCAAAAATAGAAGAGGAAGGAACTCTTCCAAACTAATTTTATGAGGCCAGCATTACTCTAATACTAAAGCCAGACAAGGACACTACAAGAAAAGAAAATTACAGGCCAATATCCCTGATGAAAATAGATGCAAAAATCCTCAGCAAAATATTAGCAAACAGAATTAAAAAATACATTGAAAGGATCAAGTGCAGTTCATTTTAAGAATGCAAAGATGGTTCAATAAGTGTTGATACACCACACTAACAAAATGAAGGATAAAAACCATATGAGACCCTGACTGGTGTGGCTCAGTTGGTTGGGCATCGTCCTGCAAAGCAAAAGGTTGCTTGCTCATTTGAGTCCCAGTCAAGGCACATGTCTACTTGTGGTTCAGTCCCTAGTCAGAGGCATGCACAAGAGGCATCGTACAAGAAACATCGATTCAACTGATTGAATCAATGTTTTTCTCTCACATTAATGTTTCTCTTCCTTTGTTACTCCCTTCCCCTCTTTCTAAAAGCAAAAAGTAAACAAACAAACAAACAAAACCCATATGACAATCTCAATAGATGCTGAAAAGCATTTGACAAATGTCAACATTCATAATAAACCTCTAAACAAATGGGTTTAGAAGGAATGTACTTCAACATAATAAAAGTCACATATGATAAGCCCATGGATAACATCATAATTAACAAAAACTGAGAGATGTTCCTCTAAACATCAGGAAAAAGGCAAGGATGCCAACTATTCATGCTTTTACTCAACATAGTATTGGAAGTCCTAGCTAGAGCAATTAGGCAAAAAAAAAAGAAAAAGAAAAAGAAAAAGAAAAGAAATCAAACTTGTACAAATCAGAAAAGAAGTTTGCAGATGACATGATATTATGTATGGAAAACCCTAGAGGCTCCACCAAACAAAACAAAACTATTAGAAGTAATAGAGGAATTCATTAAAGTTACAGGAAACAAAATTAGTATACAAAAATCAGTTGCATTTATGTACACTAATAAAAAACTATAGGAAAGAAGTTAAAACAATCCCATTTGCAATAACATCATAAAGAATAAAATAGGGATAATTTAACAAAGGAGGTGAAAGATCTCTTTACTAAAAACTGAAGACATTGATGAAAAAAAATGAAGATGGCCCAAACAAAAGGAAAGATGTCCTGTGTTCATGGATTCAAAGAATTAATATTGTTAAAATAGCCACAGTACACAAAGCACTCCTCAGAATCAATGCTATCCTTATCAAATTTCCAATGGTATTTTTCATGGAAATAGAAAAAACAATCCTTAAATTCATATGGAACTATAAAAGATGCCACATAGCCAAAGTGATTTTGAGAAAGAAGAACAAAGCTGGAGGCTTCACACTTCCTGTTTACAAACTATATTACTCAGCAATGTCCCAATGTAAGAAGTTACATCTGCTAGTTACAAAATTAAAAATACTTGATACATGCAAGATTCTTTTATCTGTATGCGGTTAGTTGTACTGTTATACCTTTGATCTAAAGTCATCGGGAGTGTCGAAATTGAAAACTAGATCTATGGCACTAATTATAGGTCAATAATCAAATGGGAATTCACAGAGAGTTACATATTAAATGAGATCATCACTGAAAATTAATAAAAGTTATCAAAGATGCTTTTGCTCTGTCTATGTATCTATGTTATCTACGTATCCATTCCACCAAACACAAAGTTGCTTTCTTCCTACAAACACTCTGTCCTTAGGAAATTAATTTCTATATTAATACTCAAGGACACAATATTATTTTTGGCCCATGTATTTCCAGCACAGTGCTTCACGTTGAAGGCACTCAATAATTTTTTATTGAATAAATTAATGAATGAAGGGATTTTTTCCCCAAGAAGTGTGTCTTTAGTATATCAGATCATGCTTTTGATGTAATTACCAGAAAATCAAACACAAATTGGTTTACAGTAGAAAGAAAAGGAGAGAGGGGGCTCTGATCAGCCTGAGATGGGGTTAGCTTCAGGTAAGACTTGATCTGGGGCTCAAATAAGGACGTGATATTTAATCTTCACATCTCAACTATAATTCCTCAGTGTAGGCTCCATTTCCAGAGCAGCTTCTCCTTGCTCAGGACAGGAATCACAAACCACTGTACATATGTCTAACGAAAAGGTTTGGTAGGAAATTAACACATAATTGTTAGAATGAATGGCAGGCTGGGAATCAGGAGACCTCCACAGCAGCTGCTGTCCAAAGTTCAGGACCCTGCCACTGCCACCGCCACTGCCGCCACCACAGATGCTCAGACCCTTGGAGAATTGACAAGGAACCTGCTGTCCAGCTCTTGCAAACACTCCTGAGCATGGGACCTTGCTTGTCAGCTTGTCCTGCTAAAAACAATGGCCTCACTTCCATCTTCTAAATCTCATACCATTGCTCACCAGTCATGGGCAGAACTCCAACTATATGCATAACTTCAACTCCATGGCAATTTGGGAAGTCTGTTTTTAACCTTCTGTATGTTACAATCCAGGAGATGATGAGACAGAAAGGAATGCTGTATTTTGCTGTGTATAATGCACACCTCATTTCTGGCCCAAACTTCAGGAAAAAAAAAAATCTTTCATTTCAATTTTTAAATTCAATTATTTATTTATTTATTCATATTTAGATACTCGGGTTTTTTTTTTGTATTGTAAAGGGGTTTCAGCATTTATTTTTGAACATATTATGGTACAAGAAATTTTATATAGCAAATAATTACAAAACACAAGAACAGATACAAGGTATTTCAGGTACTAACCATGTATAACGTGCATCCTCATTTTCCCCTCAAAAATTTGGGCAAACTGTGTGTGGTATACATGGCATGATGTGGTAAATGGAAGCTAAATAAAAATGAACAATATCTAGTACAGTCCGCTCCTTCTACCAATAATCTTTGAAGCAAACAACAACACTCCCTTCCCACCTAACTCATTCCCTTCTTCAAATGAAAACATGCCCATCCTAGCCTCTAAATCTCTATACCCATTGTAGTGGGATGCCCCTTCCTCTTCTATTTTAGTCACAATCCCACTCTAAGACACTCTCATGTAAAGACTGCCTTATAAAATTAACTACCACGAGCAATGTCGTTACATGGAAAGGGAAATCTCCTTTCCATATAAAAGGAAAGGGGAAAGCAATTAAAAGAAGTTCATTAATACATACAAAAGCAAAGCAAGTAAAAACATGCATAGCTTCTATGATGGTTTGTTTTGCAACTGATCATGACACCACAGTTGGTGTTTATAGCTTCCTTGTTCATTTGTTCCCTTTGCCCTCGGCATCTCCCCAGTTGGTAGGGTGATACAAATCCACAACCCTGAAGGACCTGAAGGTCCCTCACAGTCCTGCTTGTGTTGGGCAGCTTTGGACTTCCATTAACATTTATCATTGAAAACAGGATTACTAGAAGGAACCCCAGAGAAGTCCCTGGCTCCATTGTGTGGCCGCATCACTATTTCCCCTTGGTAATTCATACTGGTCTCCCCAGCCAGTTCAGTAATCCCCTTATTTTCTTGATGACTGAATGGCATGATGAACCTGCAATATCCAGATACAGTTTCAAGCTCCTGTTCAAGGAATTCTATGTTCTCTAGGGGAGACAGAGCCCAATGTCACAGGAGCAGGAAGCACTTGATTCGCAAGTGCGCGGTGAGGCCTACCTGTGGGAGACAACCCTTTAACTTCTCCTGTTTCCCAGTCTCATGTATTATGGCCATGGAGAAAAACCTGCAACTTGGCGTAGAGCATATACTGCACTTGCAGGGCAGTATTCCCAGCTTGCTAAGTGTTGGCTCCTACCCGGGGCTGTAACCGAGTCTTCACTACTCCAGCCCCCTGTCCTAGAAGGCCAGCTGCTTTTGTGATGAGGTTCATAATGAAGCCATTGAACTCTATGATAGGCAGTGTACTGCCTCACTTCTTTTTCTTTAAAATGGGTTCATTAGTGAGGGACACAGTGACGGCGAACAGGTATTTAGAATGTCCAACAGTGATGTTGCTGGCAGAAGCAGTGCAGGGAGAAAAAGCCAGTTCATAAATGAAATAAATGTTTACTCCACAAATACCTGCCCACTCCATGATGGAAGGGCTCCATGTAATCCATCTGTCACGAAGTGGCTGGCTGGTCTCCCTTGGAGTATGGTAACCCACACCGAGGGATCAGGGTTGGGCTCTGCTGTGAGCACATTGGATGCTCAGCAGCCAAATTAGCTTTGATGAGAACTCCATGTTGATGAACTCACACATATCATGCATTCTTGCTGTCACATCCTCTTCATTCCTTTCGAACAACCACTTGGGGGAAAGATGACTGTTATTCAAGGAAGTCTTCTTGCCCACCTGCTTCTCAAAATCCTCTAAGAAATGGGTGCCTTTGGTGAACATTCACAAGAGAACCCAATATGCCCAAACTCTTGTGTCCAGAGCTACAAGGAAAATGTTGTGTGTAGCCATTGATACCCTACAATACGAGGGTTGGGGTGTAGAAGAGGAGTGGGGAAGGACTCAGAGCCAACGCCCAATATGTAATGTACACTTGAGGTCCACCTTGGAGCAACTTCTCCCGTTTACCCTAGCTAAGATTTGATGGTACAGACTCCTGGTTTTAATGCTAGCTCCCTGCTTACCAGCTGTGATTACTTAACTTCTCAGTGCCTCAAACCCGTTTTCTCATCTGTTAAATGGGCATAGAAATGGCACATACGTTGCCGTATTGTTGTGGAGTAAGTTCTCAGCACTCCCCAATGACATGCCAATGAGCCAGTATTACTCTGGGAGTGTTTCATAGTCCGTTAGGTGAGTAGGATTTGATTTTTTATAAATCGAGGACTGCCGGTAAGGGCTTTGGTAGCGAACTCCATGAAGTCTCGTTGTGGGCAGGTGGCTCTTCTAACTGCTGAACTGGCTGGTGCTGAGTATAGCGGCTGGCAAGTATCTGTTCAGTGAACGGATGGATGGGTGCAAAACAGAAGGGAGATGATGCCCTCAGACCTCTTCATCCCCCCAGCCTTGTAAATGTGACGTGGCAGCAGTCTGGAAAAGGGAAGGAGTGCTTCGGTTAGGAGCCAGATCTTGAATTGAATGCCTTATTTGCCACTTACAAGGCCCAAGACTCTGGGCGAGGTGGTTTACTGTTTCTTCTATTGTAAATGGAGCTGATAATATCAACCCACCCCAAATGTGTGCGAGGAAGAGGAAATGAGGCGGTCTATCGCTGAGACTAGTGCGGCGCGCTCCTGGCACGGCGCGCCAGGGCGCTCGGAGACCGCCAAGAACGCCCCACCTCTCGCGGATGTTCACCGCGCGGGGGCCCTGACAGCTCCAGAGGCCCGGGCGGGGCCCCGGGACCAGAACACGCCCAGGCGCGAAGGCTGCCCGTGGAGCGGGACCCGCGCGGCGCTGCCGTCTGCGCGGGCTCCCCGCGAAGGTGCCAGTTTCCCGGAGCCCGAGAGCGTGTGACGAAGTGTGCGGGAGAGGGCCGGGCGGCTGCAGCGGAAGGAGGAGTCCGCGGGGAAAACGAAACTGAGAGCGAGCTGCCCAGACCAGACTGGGCTTCGCGGACGGCGGCGGCGCGAGGTGAGCGGGGCGGACCGCAGTCTGGGAGCGCGGGGGGCGCGGGGGGACGCGGAGGGCGCGGGGGGGGGGGGCAGCCCGAGCCCAAGGAGCGCCCAGGCGCGCGCAGCCCCAGTCCCTAGCCCGCGTGCCCAGCCCGGGAGGTGGACGCTGGTGAGAGGCCCCAGACCCCTGGCCCCGCCGCGCCGGAAGCGCTGACGCAGGCCCGCAACCCAGGCGCGGGACCCTTCCTGCATCCGTGCAGCGCGCCGAGAACGGAAAGCCAGTTTTCTTCCCGCGAAGAATTTTGATCAGAGCAAGTATCCAACAAGCCCCGGCCGGGGTTGGGGGGTGGGGATCTAGTGGCAAACAGGCCCTATGACTTTACGGAGAGATGGGAAATATATAGGTCTGAATGACCCATACATTGGCTCAATAATGCCTAGCCAAAAATGTCTTGCCTGGACAGTTACAATTATTTCTCAATTGCCCGGCCTTAAGCTGCTGCCCCAACTCCGTCCCCACCCTGTCTGCCATATACCTCTTCTCAACACAGCACGTGGGCCCACAGGCAGGGTCCCTTGTGCCCTCCACTCTGGCCACCCTGCTGTTCTTGGGACACAGCCACGCACACACGCCTGCCTCTGGGTCTTTGCACTGTTTTCTTCTTCCTGGACATCTATTCCCCCAGATGCCTGGTTGGGCCAATTCCTCTCTTTCCCCAACATTTCTTGAATGTCAGTTTGTCAGAGCAGCCTCCCTGACAAACCTGCGTGTAAAAAGAACCCCATCTTCCTTCACTGTTGCCCTCACTCTGCTTCAGTTTTGAACATTGTACTCGCATCACCCTGTGACTTGTTTTATGGTTTTGTCCGTGTTCCTCCACTAGCAAGTTCACCAGCACAGGGCTTTGCTCACTGGTATAACCCCAGCACCTAGTACATAAGAGGTGCTCGTAAAATAGTTGCTTAATCCATGGTTATTCGTAATTTCTCTCTTTTTAAAACTTTATATTTATTTTTTAAATTTTATTTAATTGTTGTTCCTGTACAGCTTTCTGTCTTTTATGCCCATCCCAGCCCACAGCCCCAGCCCTCCCGACCTCCCTGCAATTTCACCCCCCATAGTTTTTGTCCATGTGTCCTTTATACTTACTGTAAACCCTTCCCCTTTTCCCCAGAGATTCCCTCCCCTCTAGTGACTGTCAGCCTGTTCTCAATTTCAGTGTCTTTGGTTATATTTTGCTTGTTTGTTTGTTTTGTTGATTGGGTTCCTGTTAAAGGTGAGATCATATGGTATTTGTCTTTCACTACCTGGCTTATTTCACTTAGCATAATGCTCTCCAGTTCCATCCATGCTGTTGTGAAGTGTAGGAGTTCCTTCTTTCTTTCTGCTGCATAGAATTCCATTGTGTAAACGTACCATAGTTTCTTGATCCAGTCATTTACTGATGGGCACCTAGGTTGCTTCCAACACTTGGTTATTGTAAATTGTGCTGCTATGAACATAGGGGTGCATAGGTTCTTTTGGATTGGTGTTTCAGGGATCTTTGGATATAATCCTAGCAGTGGAATTGCTGGGTCAAAAGGTAGATCCATTTTTAGTTTTCTTAGAAAATTCCATACTGCTTTCCATAGTGGTTGTACCAGTCTGCAATCCCAGCAACAGTGCACTAGGGTCCTCTTTTCTTCACTACCTCTCCAACACTTGTTGTTTATTGCTTTGTTTATGATGGCCATTCTGACCAGTGTGAAGTGGTGTCTCATTGTGGTTATAATTTCTCTTTTGAGTTCCAGTTCTCTATTGCCTGCGATTTCTTTAGTACTTAAAATGCCTAGCCAGATAGAAGCTAAAAGGTATACTCTCTGCTGTCACTTAGAAACTTAGAATCTTGGGCAGACTGTACTCTTTTTCTTCAGTTTGCATATTTGAACCTGAAGATCCATAACACTAGACCTGTAGTTCATTTAATGCATCATATACTACTTGAATGAATGTTGCATGTAACCACTACGTGAGCCCTGGGAAGCTCACTGTCTGCCCTAGGAGGTGACAGTCGGACAGGAGACAGAGGTGCAGCTAAAGGGACTTCTCGGTATGAGTAAGATGGACATATAACAGTTAGGGTACAGCCAAAGATACTTCTGGGTATGAGTAAGACAGGCATGTAACAGTTATTAGCGATTATGGTCATGATTTCTTTCAGGAAAATAGTAACAGTATTAAAACAACATTTATTAAAATTAGTTAAAAAGAAACCTGCTGTTTCTTTTTTCCCCAAAATTTGTAAGTACTTTTTCAAACATGTCAGTTCAGCACCTTACAAGTTTACACATGTATTTCACTTAAATTCAGACTGGCTTGTCCTTCTGATGACTAGCAATTACTCAGAGTTAAAAGTCCTGAGGATTTAAAGCATGAGCTAGGACTTCTGGTTAAGTAATTGATAAGGACTCTTCCATTACTGCTGTTCTGAGATCTGTGACCACCTCCAACTTCACGTATGGTCTTCCGATTGTGACTATATTAAATGGCACTTGGGTCCGTGAAAACAAGGGTATATCTGCAGATGCTTATTCTGAACCCTTGGGCCAGGTGTGTTCTGGTGTTCAGAGATTTTGGATTTTGGGAAGGCACTGCAGCATAAACTCTGTCTGTTGTGTAACAGTCTCAGCAGGATTTGGGAGCAGCACTCTATAATAACCCCATTTTTGCAGTCGGATGATAAATAGGCAACAAAGTATAATAAAGACTCTAAGCAACTCATGTCAGTGTAGGTCTAGACAGGGGGCTACAAATCTACCAAAACAAAACAAACGAAAACAAAACAAACCTCAGTTTTCGGTGCTTTTTGGGGTTTGGAGTTGCAGGCCAGGAGAACCATTTATTGAGGACCACTGGTGTGGGAGACTCGTCTGACTCTCAGAGCAACCTGTGAGTCAGGTGTTTCCAGGTCGTGAATCAGAGAGGTTCAGAGGTTGAGAGAGGTGTGAGCCCAGATCTCTGTGGCTTTTAAAGTCTGACTCTGTCTGCTGCACTAAGCAGTACTGTGAAGGTGTGGCTTTTGTTCAGATGTAGGCACTTGCAGCACCCTGCTTCCTGCCACCACCACTGCTCACCTCAACCAGTGTGTCGGTCTCTACTTGGTTTCCCAACTTCTCTTGCCCTACTTCCTTTTCCATACTCAGCCCCCACCCCCTCTGTCTCCACGTAGTGTCAGAGTGATCATTTGAAGCACAAATCCAATCACATCACCCCTCTGGTAGAACCCTACATTCACAGCCCTGACCATGGCCCGCAGTGGCTATGCGCTGTGGCGCCTGCAACCCTCTCTCACCCTTTCCCGCCCTTCCCCCTGGTTCACTGTGCAGCAGTCCCCTTGCCTTTTTGTTGTCCCTCCAAAGTCTGTCCAGGTTCCTGCCTCAGGGATTGCTCTGCCTGAGGTACTCCCCCTCCATATCTTGATGAGTGGACTTTCTCATCATTCAGACTTGACTTGACTATTGACTTGTCTCCTAAGAAGGGTCTTTCCTGACTGCTGTGTTTAAAACGGCCTCCCTCACATTTCTGCCCCTGCCTACCAACTCACCCTGTATTCCATACGCCTGGTTAATTTCATCATAGCACTTTCGGCCATCTGGCCATCATGATCCACGCCTGTCACTTGTTTCTGCACACGGGCATTTTCTCCCTTCAGTGGGATGCAGGCACGGACTTGTTCTGTCTTCTTCATGTCCATTTACACAGTGTCAGAACAGTGTTTGACATGTGTAAGTGTTTAATGAGTGAATGAAAAAAGGATGCCAGGAAACAGCAGGTGAATAAAAGGGAGAAGACGAGGAGGTTTACAGTGAAGTGTTTAATTTTAATGAATCATTCTCTCGTTCAACCGTACACCATCTCAGGGGTTCAACATTTATTACTTGCCACTGGGTGTTGGTGATAACAAAAATGAGTGAGACATAGAACCTGCCCCCCAAGGAGCTCACTGACTAGTTTAAAAGCATTCAGGGCTGTGATGGGAGCTGGGTGTCAAAGGAGGCTGTGTTGATCCTCACACATGAGCGAGAATCGCCTGGTTGATGGAGGTTGCGCCCATTGCATTTCCAGCAGAGATAAAAGCCTGTGACAGGTCCTCCAGGCGAGGATGATCTGGAGTTATTTTTGTATTCATTAATTCATGTATTCATTCATTATCGAGCCCCTCTTATAAGCCTGGACCCTTCCTTGTTGTAGCTTGTGGTCTCTTTTGGAAGGCAGTTAAATAAGCAATTGCAGTAATGGGGAAAAGGACTGTGATAGAGGGCCAAATCAGGACCTCTTCTAGGGTGTCTGATATGACATCTGCGCTGAGATCTACAGGAAGAAGTGGTTCAACAGGCAAAGGCAGCAGCAGGAGTAGAGTCAAGAGCATTTCAGGAGGGAGCACGTTGGACAAAAGCACCTGGAATCAGGAAATGGCCAGTGTTGGAGGCATACTTTGGGGCATCCTTGTTACATAGGTGGAATATAAAGCTGCAAGCCCAGAGGCGATGACCAAGGTAGTGAATGTAAAAACCGAGAGGAGATCTAAGGACTAGGTCCTGGGACATAACAATCTGTAGAAGAAAGGAAGAGCCAGGAAAGGAGACAGAGAAGGAGCAGCTTATGACAAAGGAGGAAAACCAAGAGAGTGTGGTGTCTTCAAAGTCCAAGCTAAGAAAGGGACAGGAGGGAGAAGGGAATGAGCAGCCACATCAAATGCAGCTTTAAGTGGATAAGAATCGAGAACCAAGTGCTAGTTTTAGAGATGGGGAGGGCATTGGTAACCTTGACAACAATAGTTTTGGTGGCTGTGGGGACTGCATGGTTGGTTTTAAAAGATCATGATGTGACTACTATGAAAGAAAATGGAAAATGACAAGTGTTGGTGAAGATGTGGAGAAATTGGAACACTTGTGCATTGCTGGTGGAAATATGGTGCAGCCGCTGTGGAAAACAATTTGGTGATTCCTCAAAATGTTAAACATAGAATTACCATATGATTTAGCAATTTCACTTCTAGGTATATACCCAAAATATCTGAAAGTGGGGACTTGAACAGATGTGTGTACACCAATGTTCATAGCAGTATTATTCACACTAGCCAAAAAATTGAAATAATATGGGATGAATAGGTCAACAAAACGTGGTACTGTATTACATATGATGGAGTATTATTCAGCCTTAGAAAGGAAGAAGGGTCTGACACAGGCCACAGCATGGCTGAACCTTGAAGGCATTATGCTAAGTGAAATAACCAGGCGCAAAAAGATAAATGACTCCACTCATAATGCGGTACCTAGAAGAGGTAAATTCATAGAGATAGAAACTGTTGTTGGTTACCAGGGGATGAGAAGGTGGGGAATTGGGAAGTTATAGTTTAGTGCGTGCAGACTTTCCGTTTGGGAAGATGAGGGGAGTTCTGGTGATAGATGACAATGGTGGCTGCGCAATATCGGGAATGTGCTCAGTACCTGTGGACTGTAGACTTAAAAATGGTTAAAAGGGGTGCATTTCATGTTATGTGTATTTTCCCGCAATGAAAAGGGCAGTAAAAAGAAAATTACAATGGCTGCAGGGTGGGGAAGGAATCTCAGTGGCTGCGAGGAGCTGGTTCTGAGGCTCGTGCTGCAGTCAGGAGTGAGGTGGTGGTGGCTTGAGCCAGAAAAGTGGCTGTGACATCATGGAGAAGTAGAAGGATTTGTTATAGGTAAGAAAGTAAGGAAAGAAAATGTCAACGATGCCTCCCAATTCATGGCTTTCAGACATGAGTGAAGAGTAGAGTCCTTTTCTGAGACAGGAGACTCCAAACCAGATTAAGGGACGATCATAAATGCAGTTATGGATCTTTTGCATTTAAAATTCCTTCAGGACATTCAAGTGGGGATGTTGGATAAAGACAGCTGAAATTCAGAGAGAGGTCAGAAGGGACATGCAAATTTTAGAGTTAATGACAAGTAGGTGATCACTGAAATCATTGACATGCAAGAAATCACCTTGAGGAGCAAATATAGGAAACAGGGTCTTTGGAACTCTAGCATTTAGAGCCTGTGAAGATTAAGAAGTGTTAGGAAGGAAGATTGGCCTTGGAAGAAAAATCAAAAGAGCTTTCCAACAAGAAACAAAAGGTCACCAAGACCTGCTTACTGTCTCTACAGGTTGACCTATTCCAGGTGTTTCATATAAAGGGAATCATATAATATGTGACGTTTTGTGCCTAGCCTCTTTCATTTATCACATTTTCAGGGTTTATCTGTGTCGTAGCATGTTTCTACACTTCATTTGTTTTTGTGGCTGAATAAGATCCCACGTGTGAACATACCATAGTTTGCTAATGATTCATCAGTTGATGGACATATGGTTTGTTTCCACTTTCTGGCTGTTGTGAGTAGTGCTGCTGTGAACATCCCTGTATAAGTATTTGTTTGAAAACCTGTTTTTCAATTCCTTGGGTATGGGCCTAGAAGTGGAATTGCTGGGCTACGTGGTAATTCTAAGTTTGACTTCTTGGGGAAATAATCAGATTCTTTTCCATAGAAGTTGCACTATTTTGCATTACCAGAAACAATGTAGGCACGTTCCAGTTTCTCTACATCCTCATCAACACTCTTATTTTCTGTGCTGTTATTACTATTGCCATTCTTGGGGGTATGAGCTGGTACGTAGTTGGGGGTTGATTTGCATTTCTCTAATGACTAATGATGTTGAACATCTTTTTACCAGCTTGTTGGCGATGTGTATATTTGCTTTAGAGAATGACTGTTTCATTCCTTTGCCTACTTTTCAATTGGGTTGTCATTTTGTTGTTGAGTTATGAGTTCTTTATATATTCTGGATACTAGACCCGTATCGTATATATGACTTATAAGTATCCCATTCTATAGATTGTCTTTTTATTTTTGTCAGTGTATCCTTTGGGACACAAAAGTTTTTAATTTTGAGGAAACCTAATTTATCTTTTGTTGCTTGCATTTTTGTTGTCATAGCAAAGACTCAACTGCCAAATACAAGGTTAGGAAGATTTACCCTTATGTTTTTTGCTAAGGGTTTTGTAGTTTTGGCTCTTATATATAGATTCTACATCCTTTAGATTTTGCTCATTATTTAAATCATTGCTACTGAATTAGTCCAGTCTGGCTATAAATGGGGGTCATAATTTACCTAACATTGACTTCTGCAAATTTCAGAGGGAAGATTTGCGGGATTTCATTGGAGATTCTATTTCCGTATACGGAGATATCCTTCATGATTTCCTACACTTCACTTTCTATATATATAATGTGAACCTTTTTCTTCTCAACATAAAGAATTCTAATTCTACTTCTGAAGCCTTTTCACCTTCTCAAGCAGGTGGAAAAACTTGCACTTAACACTCAGTGGAAGCAGAGAGCAGAGTTAAAGAGACAGGTTCTTTCCTTTTTTGGCCAGTTGAGTTTTGAAAGTAGAACATTTTGGAGAAATTAGCTTTGATTGTGCAGTCCATTTGAGGGAAGGATTTTTATTTTATTTTTATTTTTTTAAATATATTTTATTGATTATGCTATTACAGTTAATGAGAGTTTTTTCTGGATTTATGTGTGGTTGAGACGAGTCATATAAAGTCCCATTTTGTGTCTTAAACTGGATTGGGAAAAACCGATTAAATATATTGTGTGAGTGTCATTTCTTTCAAACATCACTTGTATTGTAGATAACTGGGAGAGAAAATGGCTGATAATCATAGACCAGGTTTCTACACAGAAGGACTTAATAAATACAGTCAGAAGAACAATGTAAATGTTAACTATCGTGAACTGTCTAGGATAGGACCTCCACACGACTCAAGGTAAGATGCTATTTAAAAAAGGGTATATACCCATAAAATATAAGCTAGGGGAATGTCAGCTGTGGCAGAATTTTGAAGTCAGTGCTTTAGAGCACAGTTGCAACAGAGTTCTGTGAGAGAGTCCTCTTGGTATAAACTTGTAACTTCAGAGGACTCTGGAGAAAAAAAGAAGATGTAAGCTTTCCCATGCTTTAAGATGATGTGCTATTATGCTGTTTGGAGGTGACTGCTTCAATTCTATATTGAACATAGGTCAGAACTTCAAAGGGGGTCATAAGGGGCAGTGGGGATTAGAATACTTGTCTCTAGGCAATGCATGAGTTTAATAATATTTTGTGATTTTTTTGGTGTTCAGGTTTAAATTTCAAGTTATAATAGATGATAAAGAATACCCAACAGCTGAAGGTAAATCAAAGAAGGAAGCAAAAGATGCTGCAGCCAAATTAGCTTTGGAAATACTTGAAAAAGAGGTAATTGCCTTTTTTCCCCAACCGAAAAGGGACTCAGAATGTAGTTTATATTTTTCTTTTCAGATTTTATTTATTTATTTTTAGAGAGGGAAAGGGGGGAAGAAAAAGAGGAAGAGAAACATTAGTGTGTGGTTGCCTCTCATGCACCCCCTACTGGGGACCTGGCCTGCAACCCAGGCATGTGTCCTAGACTGGGAGTCGAATCAGTGACCCTTTGATTCTCAGGACAGTGCTCAATCCACTGAGCTGCATCGGCCAGCGTAGTTTGTATTTTTCTCTGTGGGAAAATACCGGCATACAGAATAAAGCCATTCACAAGTTCCTTTACATTCACAAGTTCAGTTCAGTCTTTCCCCCCTGTCTCCATTTCTGTAGAACCCTGAACGAGAGGCACACCTAGGAAATAGCAGACAAAGCTGGCTAATACCTGTTTAGAGTGCCGATAGCAGTGAACAGGACAGATGTGGAAAGGAAACAGTGAGAAATGCACTGACAGGCGCTGGCAGGAGTCCCTCCACGTAACTGAAGGAGTCGGTGGACAAGGACAAAGCCATGGAAGGGATAGTGAGGAGAAGGATGCATGTGGAGGGCAGGTAATGGAGAACCAACCTATGTGTAATTGGTATCCCTGAAGATGAGAACAGAGGGACCGCTACTCCAGTAAAAGCTGTCTGAAGACATTTCAGTAGAAAGTGTTTCTGAAATAAAGACAGACCTCGGTGAAGTTTCGAACAACGCAGCAGACATAGGAAAATACAGAACTACCAAGAGCAACTTCAATCATTGTGAAAGGACTGAGCTCTAGTGATAAGGAAGGAATCATCAAGTATCTGGGCAGAAGAAAGAAGTTATGTGAAATGTAAAGATGAAAGAAAGTATTATGCTGTCTACAGTAACATTAAAAGCCAGGAGACAGGGAGCAGCAGCTGTAAAATGAGACAAGAAATCATTTACACGTGGGACAAAAGATAATCATTTACATGTGGTTCCAAATATTCCAAAACTTTTGGAACATTTTAGCTTTTAAGATACTTTCCTGAAAAATCTTACTTGAAGATGTTATCCTTCTAACCATAATTCAGAAAATAAATCAGACAAAATCACAACCTTGTAAATTGTTAATGAACTAGAAAACTAAGTCAAGCCCTGGCTGGTGTGGCTTAGTGGATTGAGCACCAACCTGTGAACCAGAGTGTCGCCGGTTCAATTCCCAGTCAGGGCACATGTCTGGGTTGCGGGCCAGGTTCTCTGTAGGGGGCACACAAGAAGCACCCATATATTGATTTCACCCCCTCTCTTTTTCCCTCCCTTCTCCTCTGTCTAAAAATAAAAAAATAAAATTTTTTAAAAAAGGAAAGAAATCAAGTCAAGAAGTTAGAAAAAGAACAAAGATTTAACTATTTTTCTCCTCAAAAACAGCAAAAGAAAGAAAATGACAAAAATAAGGGCAGAAATTAATGTAAAAGAAAACAGAGAAATAGTAAGGATCAATAAAACCCAAAGTTAATTGTTTAAACAAGACTAATAAAGTTATGAAATTTTAGACAAGATTTTGTCAGCTTAAGAACAAAAAAAAGTACAGATAGTAATGAAAAGATTGCTGCTATTATATTCACCTTTCCCATTAAGTTGTCATCAAGGATATAGCTTTAGTTCAATATTTATCTTGTTTTTTTGAATTTTACAAAGGGTACAGCAAGGTAGAAAGTGTTATAGTATTTTGCTTGGAAAAACAGAAAATTATACTTTTTTTTCCTTATGAAACTATAAAAGGAAAATGGGCAATTCCAATTGTTAAAATTTATCCTTACAGGGTTTTTCTGGTAGAGGAAAGTACCATAATTTGCCATGTATAATGCATACTTTTTTCCCAAATTTTTGAGGGAAAAATAAAGATGTGCAATATACATGGGTATAATAATCCCATGTATAATGTACACAAAAACCGTGAGTGCGCATTATACACAGGATTGCATTATACATGGCAAAATGCGGTATATACTTATACTTTGATTCAAAGTACTACAATGTGGAAATACGTAAAGTCTAAGCTGTCTTTCAAATGGTTCACTTAGTAATTTTGTTAGAAAAATAAAATACAGAGTTATCCATGTTAAACAAGATTTTTTTTTTCCAGAAAGTTAGTTCTGTATCATTGTTGACAACAGATACTTCAGATGATTTCTCCATGGGCAATTACGTAGGCCAAATTAATAGGCTTATACAAAAGGCAAACCTACCTGTAAATTATCAACAGCATGAATCATACACCAATGGACCCGAAAGGTGAGATGTAGTTTCCTTCTGTTTCATTGTATTTAAGCAATAGAGTGGGCTTATATCCATGCCTAACTTTTCAGAAATATCCATCATTTTTGTACATTCTTTCTGTGCATTTTATAGGACTTATAAACAATTGGATGTCTTTGTAATTAAAATATTAAAATGCTTCATTGCTGAAGGATCACGACCCATATGTCATAATTGATCCAATCTGAGTAATCTTTTATTTCTGAGGTATATCTGGATAGTTAAATCTGCAGGACACTTCAGAGAGTATGAGGTGTCCTGCTCCAAGGATGGGGAGACCTCTCCAGCTCTGAGGTCGCAGTGGGAGTGGCTGTGGAGACAGCTCTGCCGCATGTGTAGAAGGCTCTCTTCCCACCATGGTCAGATTAGAGAGCTGTCTGTCCAGGTGTTCATCTTTCAAATTAGATTAAATGGTGTCACTCTGCAGATGGATGTCATGTATTAGAAGGAATGGTATTTCTCCCTAGACTGTGAGGAGAACAGGATTCGAGGAATATGATGAGGGGGGCAGACCAGAGTTTCAGTAACTGAGAATGTCACCAGTGAGCTAAGACTTGAAAGTGAGGATAAAGAATGGATTGGAACTGAGAAAAACAAAACAATGAGCATGAGGGAGAGATTATTTCTCACCTACAACCAACCAATGAAATGAGGGAGGAGAAAAAAAATCTGAATGCAAATAATGCGAATAATCACTTTAGGATACTGTCCTCTGAACTGACAGAGCTATTTACTTTTGACTTTTTACTCTGATGGCTCTTAGGCCAGAACTAGGAAGAGAAAAATATGATAGTGTTGCCTTTATGCCAGATCTTTGAATGAAGCAACAAAAAGTTAGAAGTTGCCTGGGAAATGCAAGCTGAGATGTCAGCTAATCCTGGTTAGTCTGGCAAATTGGTCGGCCACTTTATCAAAGATTTAAATTATACAAAGACATGAAATGCAAATCGACCTTTTATGTTAGTGTGATAATAAGGTCTTTATTTACATGTGTGTTTTTCTCAGATCATGTTATATTTACTATTTTTTGGTATTTAGGTAAATGCTCTCCATTATTTTTCCTAGATTTTCTTGTAAATGCATAATTAGACAGAAAGAATACAGTAGTGCTGTAGGTTCTACTAAACAGAAGGCAAAACAATTGGCTGCTAAACTTGCCTATGAGAAGTTACGAGCAGAAATTTCCTCAATGGTACGTACTGCCTTTGGATTTATTTTTTGTATTTTAAAATTCCCTCTGAGCTTGCTTTGAGGTTTGACTGTTTACATGATGCCAAGATGGCCAATCACATAGCAAAAGGGTTCCTTGATTCTAGGTCCCACCAGTGACCTATGTATTAATCTCATAATTGTTTATGGCTATGAATTTGGTAAATGTGGGGAAATAAATGTGGTAACTGGTACACAGAGACTGAGCCATCATGGAGAAGTCATTTAGTTGTACTTGAACCTTCTCAGGGCTTCTCTTTCTTTCAGAAAGATGATTCAGTTCTCCGTGCCTGTCTCCTGGATGGGCCCAGTGACTACCAAGGCAAGTCCTCAAGCACTAGGTAAGCATGTACACACAGCTGTGATACTTAAGAAATACAAATTTCTATCACTTCTCAGCCTTTTGGCGAAGATCAAGTGTAGTATCTGTTTAATATCTGATAAGTCTTCTATTCAAGGATCTTATATTAAATGGGTTTTTGTAGCTGGGAGATGGAATAGGAGCTTGCTCCATCCATTCCACACATCAACCTGGTATTTCAGTACTTGCTGGGAACATGAACCAAAACAAAACAAAACAAAGCAAAAAAATATAAATTTCTGCATGAAAGAGCAAATTTTAATGAAAATGCTTAATATTTAAGGAGAAGTTAGAGAATGAAATTATTTATCAACAAAAAATAGACAATTCATAAACTGATAGGTACTCCCTTTTCTCCTAGTCATTTTGAATCACCATCTGAAAATGGCTTTTCAGAAAATGGATCAGAAACAAACGATAACAGTGGCAGTTCTAATAGTACTCCTTCATCTTCTCTGGTATGGTATTCGTCTCTGAACTTCCTAGTTAAGCCCTGGCTGGTGTGGCTCAGTGGATTGAGTGCAGGCCTGTGAACCAAAGGGTTGCTTGTTTAATTCCCATCAGGGCACATGCCTGGGTTGCAGGCCAGGTCCCCAGGGGGGGCCATTCAAGAAGTAGCCACATGTTGACGTTTCTCTCCCTCTCTTTCTCTTTCCCTTCCCCTCTCTCTCTGAAAATAAAAATCTTCAAAAAAAAAAAATGCACTTCCTAGTTAATCTTATTCCCCTTTGTGCTTCCTTGTTTATAAATGACCTTCAGTAATTTTCCTATTTTATCTCATTAAATGATAATATTTAGCAGCAACTCTCTCTTTATTAACCCCCATCCCTCACATGCAGCGTTCTCCCTCTTGTCACCCACATCTTTCTCTCCCTTCTAACCTTTGTATTTTCACATATTCCTATTATCTGGCTTATTTTCTACCAACTGCACAGTATTTAAAGGTTTCATTAATATATCTCTGCTTTTGTTTTAAAACAATCAGAATTAAGCTTAAACAGTAGACTTAAAAATCAGATAATTTTTGTGGTGATAGTGTTGCAAAAGTATTCTATTTATAAAGAACTACAAATCAGTAAGAAAAAGGCAACTCAGTAGAAAAGTGTGCAAACAATCTGTACACACAACACAGAAAAGAGAGACCCATACAGGCAAGAAACATATGAAAAGATGCTTTACTTCACAGTAATCAGGAAAATGCAGATCAAAACAACGGATACCATTTTAAACTCAGATTGGCAAAACTTGGGTCTGACAGCACTAAGTGTTGACACATCTATGTTTCTGTTACAACTATTGAGTGCTGTTGGTAGAACTATAAATCAGTACAACCATTGTGGAGAACAAGGTGGAAACATGTAGTAAAGTTGAGGGTATGCATGCTATAATGCCAAGGAGTTCCCTTCCTGAGGATGTCTCCTAGGGAAACACTTGTGTGGGTGCATAGAAAAATAGGGATAAGGATGTTCTTTACCGCCCTGGCCAGCGTGGCTCAGTGGCTCAGTTGGTTGGAGTATCGTCCATGGACAGAAGGGTTGTGGGTTCGGTTCCTGGTCAGGGCACATACTCATGGAGTAGGTTCAATCCCCGCCTCGGGCACGTGTGAGAAGGCAGCCAGTCAGTGTTTCTCTGTCTCCTCCCCTTTCTCTGTCTGTGAAAGCAATAAAAAAAATGTTCTCAGCTCAAGATTAAAAAAAAAAGAAGAAGAAGACTTCTTTGCAACATTATGTATAATAGAAGAAATTAGAAAACATAGTGCTCACTAACAGGATGGCTAAATTACTCTCTAGCGTAGTCATCATGCAGCGCTGAGGCTGGCAGGTGATTTGAGCACAAGACATCTCATCTGATGCTCCCTACTCTGCATCACTATATTCACATTGGTTTAAAAAATCCACAAAATATACCAGAATAGAAGTGAATACACATGAAAAATCACTATGTGACATTAATTTTTGAGATATATCTTGAAGACTCCTATTTTTGCTAAATATTAAAATTATTAATTTGTGCTAAGAGTGAAAATATCAGCACTGTAGCTTTTAACTGGTGATCAGGTCACAAACCCTTGGGAAACTATTTTAAACTAGATCTCTGGGCTCCATCTGTGTCTTTATTAGCACTGTGAATGATGGGGTGCACCCCTTCCTGCTGAGCTCTGCTGGCCAGAGGATCAGCAGGGAAGCCACGTTCTGTACCTGCAGAATCAGTGCTTCTTCAGAACGTGCCTTACAATGGCCTCTGATGACCTTCCTGCCACATCTGTCTGGTTACTGTAATGGAAGAGAACATAGATATAACCAAGTAAACTGGGAAGTGGGGCTTGATAAGAGTACAACAGTTGGTGGCGCTGTTAATTTTACGGACGGAGAAATGTGGTCATAGAACCAGCTAGAAGTACAAAAGGAAGGATAGCAAGAAAAGGCGATAGAATTGACTTATTCATCTGAAACAGTTTTCCATTTTCTTTTGTTACAGAGTGGTTTCAGATATAGTTCGGGGAAGGGGAGAAGGTAAGTATCATTATGCATTGAATGTACTTTGAAATGAAGTTCTCTTTCAGACTTAGTTTGTCAGTTTTATTTACTAAGTCTTCAGTATTTGTAGCAGGGGTGTCCAGCCTGCAGCCCCGCGGGCTGCATGTGGTCCAGGGTGGCTCTGAATGCAGCCCAACACAAAATCGTAAATTTACTTAGAACCTTTCTTTTGCTCATCAGTTTTCGTTAGTATTTGTGCATTTAATGTGTGGCCCAAGACAACTCTTCTTCTTCCAGTGTAGCCCAGAGATGCCAAAAGATTGGACACCCCATACACCTTTATTTTAGTAGAGTTCTAAAAGCAGAGAGCATGGTTAAGGATCACAAAAAGCTTGAAATCTACAAACAAATAATTTTAAATATGTAGAGAAATCTTTGTATGCACACATTACACTGTAGACATAAAGGCCCATGGGGATGTGGCTTGAATAAGTGATTAAGGGCATTATTTTAGAAGTGGGCTTGGAGAGGTGTTTTTAAGAGAAGTGCATTCTTCTGCAGATAAACAGGTAGGGTAGAAATGGTATAATAACTTGGGTAAGAAATCAAATGATCACATTATCAAATGTTGACTCAAAATATAAAGAGCCTAGTGCATGGCCTAAGTCCACTCTAAACAAGTTATATTTGGTTTCAGTTTTATTTGTTTTACATTCTTCTCTTAATTTTTAGATCTATAGCAGCCAAGTTTGACTCTCCTTGCAGAGGAAGAAATAACCATACTATGAATGAAAGGTAAGTGAGAACTGTAAAATGGAATTTTCTCTTCTCTGGCTGGGTGGCTTGGTTGGTTGGAGCATTGTCCCATGCACCCAAAGGTTGTGGGTTTGATTCCTGGCCAGGGAATGCAACAAGGTTGTAGGTTCAATCTCTGGTCGGGGTGAGCACCAAAGGCAACCAATTGATGTTTGTCTCTCTCTCCCTTCCACTCTCTCTAAAATCAATAAACATAAACATATCCTAGGGTGAGGAATAAAAACAAAGAATTTGCTCAAAGATATGTTTGTTTATTTGACAAAGTTTCATAAGGGGTTGTTGTACATCAGGCAGGTCGCATTGAATTTCCACCTGAACAGTTAAATTGTTTTAGCACAGTCAGGTCCGCAAAAGACCATTGTATCTTAGGGAAGTGATGTAGAGTTATGTGATGCTTATGTGTGATTTTTATGTGGATGTTTTTAATATTAAAAACAAATAATCCTATAAAGCAGTGTTTTTTTTAAAAGAAAAAATACTCCTCCTGAAGTCAGAAAAGAGCCACTTGAATCTGTTTTTCATTTTCCAAATTTCACTTTGAAAAAGGGTTCTTCTTGTAGTAGATCATGGATTTGGGTTTAAATAAAATATCTAAAACAAAGGAGGCCTATTCGCAACAAAGGGACATTGAAAATAAGTTTAAAAAAACCAATAAAGAATCATCAGATATTGCATAAGTACCTAATGCCTAGCTGGCTGCATTCTGGGCATTGACACTGGATCTGTAGTAAGAATGAAGAGAAGAGCTCCTGACATCGTGGAGTTTTGTGAGGGCGAACGTGACATGGAAAAGTCTGTGGTTACAAACTGTGGTCAGGGTGCTGAAAGGTGAGGCAGCTCAGGGAGGTGGGAGGCTCCGGGGCTCTGCAGGAGCAGAGCCCGGGGGAAGGCGGAGATGGGACAGGGGACCTGAGTGTTCAAGGAGCAGAGAGAAGGTTGTGTGCTCGGAATGCAGTGGACACGGCCGCTGGGCCAGGGAACAAGCTGGAGAGGGAGGTAGCGGGGGCCAAATCACCAGGCCCCTTGGAGCCATTTAAGGGCTCTCTGGTTTTTTGTTGTTGTTGTTGTTGTTGTTGTTGAATGCAGAGCTAGGCTGTTGGTGCTTAGTCAATAGAGAGACATGATCAGACTACATTTTTATTACACCAGTTGCTGTGCAGATCATGGACTGAAGCAGAAAAGGGGAGGAAGTGAAGAGTCCAGTTAGCAAGGTCCTACAGGAGCCTGAACTGATGAGAGACTGGACTGGCGTGAAGATGTCAGAGACAGAGAGAGTGGGCGGACAGCAGCATATGTTTTAGAACATTTTAGAAGTGAGATCGGCAGGGCCTCATGATGGAAGGTGGGGCCTGCAGGCGTGGGCAGGCCCCGAGCACCTGCTCGTTTCTCTGACAGTGAACGCCATGGTGGCAGCTGTGCAGCACACTATGGTGCTTCTTCATAACGTTTTATACTTGCGATAAGACTCTTTCTCGTGACTGTTGTACAGCCAGTAGTTGACTATGGCTCCCAGGGGCGATCTGTTACATTGGGTGGAGGTCGGGGAGGAGCTCTGCTTTGTGACTCAAGAGTTTCTGTGAAGTGGGCCCTTCTTATTCAGAAGGGGAGGGTCCTATTTGTTATATAGTCTGTTTCACCAGTGACCCCTCAGGGAAAGTGGAAGGGATGAGGGCCAGCTAGCATCGAACCTTAGAATAACAGTGGCATTTATCTTTTAAGGTTTATCGACGATTTTCACGAAATAACACAAATTGGCAAAGGTGGATATGGCCATGTTTTCAAAGCAAAACACAGAATCGATGGGAAGACTTATGTTATTAAACGTGTGAAATACGATACAAAGTAAGTAGGAAATGTTCCATTTTATTTTTGAGTGGGAAGCTATGTTGAATTGCTGTATTCATTCTTATGTATCTTTCTTCTTCATTAGTATATTATTTCCTTTTTTCCCAGTCCTCCTTAAAAATGTTATTCTACCATCAAGAACTTGGCTTACCCTGAAATGACCTTACTTAGCTGTGGTTATTTCAATTAAAAAATGGATATATCATTGTTCATTCTTTTAAGGCTGCCTTGATGAAAATTGAGTTTACAGAATTATTTAGCTCAAGGTGACCTCTGAGATTTTCTAGTCTCATCCCTTTATTTTACAAATAAGGACACTGAGATCCAAATATGCGAACTGAGTTTTCAAAGGTGAAAATGGCTGGTAATTGTTCTGGTTGTCTATTATTGCATACTAACCCTTCCAAAATATAATGACTTAACAACTTATTATTACCTCTCACGGCCCTTTGTACTGATTGTGTTCATCTAGGCCATTCTCACTGGGGTCTGTCATGCATTTGCAGTAAGGAGTCTTCTGAAGGCTTGCCTGGGCTGGATATGCAAGGTGGCTACGTCATGTGGCTAGCAGTTCAACTGGGACTGTTAACCAGAGTGTCTCCACATGGCCTCTTTAGGCGGCCTGGGATTCTCACAGCCCAGTGGCTGGTTTCCAAGAACAATTGTCCCCAGAGCCAGTCATCCCAAGAGGGAGCAGCAAAGGCTACTTTCGATCTAGTCTTGGAGGTTCCACGTTGTATTCGTTCAACAAAATCACCAAGGCCAGTTCAGATTCAAGGGAGAGGCAAATAGACTGTACCTTTTAATCTGAGGAGTGGGTGCATGTACAGGGTAGTATCTGCCATGGGTCCAAGGTGGGGATGTAGAACTCATCCTCTAGAATGCCAGTCCACTGTGTTCCCACCATAACCCACTGCTTCCCATACCTTGGCTGCTGATACACCTTCATACTTTGTTAGCATCAAAATAAGACTTCTTCCTTCTTCACTGTTTTGCTCAACGAGGATGAACTATTGTTATTCCTTCTACTTGACAGCAATTTGTTTTCAGTGGAAATACTTAA
This sequence comes from Glossophaga mutica, assembly GCA_039655065.1. NCBI lineage: Eukaryota > Metazoa > Chordata > Mammalia > Chiroptera > Phyllostomidae > Glossophaga > Glossophaga mutica. Next base: position 147,876,092 of record CM077308.1, read on the forward strand.
TGAAGATCATGGTGCAGTATTAGGGGACATTTGTAGTAGCTTCACAAACTGGTGGAACACAGTTACAGTATACTTGGAAATATTCCTCTAGAGCCATAACAATATTTACACACTATGACCCGTGGATTTCCTGCCTGGGACCTAGTCTATGGATATTACCCAAATTACAGAAAAAACTATACAAGAGAATATAAATCACAATGTTATTTGTAACAGTAAAAAATTAGAAAAAAAAGTCTTGTAGTAAAGAAATGATTATGTATATTGTATTCTTTCTCCTGATCAATGGCTACTTCACAGTCATTAAAAATGAGGGTTAGATGCTGAAAATATGTATACATGAAATGGTACGATGCTGGCAGTAGCTGCAGAGTAATCTAGGGTAAGATGAGGAAGTGGGCAACAGTAGAGATGAAATTAACTCTTTCATCTGGGTGATGGCTGGGTAGGGCTTTATTACACTATTTGCTCTATTTTTTATCCTTTTGAAATATTGCCTTAAGTTTATACACACTGTAGATTGTAAAACAATAAGGAAAATTGCAGATTGTAAAACAACAAGGAAAGTTGTAAATACAATGTGAAAGAATAGAATAAAAATTACATACTGCAATTACAGATATATGAAATATACATGAAGAAAAACAATAACAAATAACCCAGAATAATAACTGATTGTGTTAGGATGTCAATATATGAGTACTTTTTCTTTATTTTTATAAATTGCATGTCATATAAAGAATTTTTTCAAATTAAAAACTGAAATTGTACAATGCTTGCTTATGCTTTCTCATCCTCGAAATCTCAAATATATTTAATCCATTTAGCGTAGAATTGTCTTGACTCTTGAGTGCTCATCCCTGTAAAGTTGCCACACACACAGCGAAGTCTCAGGTTCTCTGTGTAGATCCTCCAAATTAGGTTCTTTACGCTGCTTGGGTTACCTGTTACCTGCCCTTGCTGCCCCAATGCGGTTTGTTTATGAAATCCAAAGTGACTTTAACACAGTCTAAACAAAACTTCATGTGTGAATTAGCTACCAAAAACTGTATCATTGGCGTTTCAAAGACTACTGCAAATGACTTTTAAATTGCCTGATGTTTTAAATTGTAATAATTTAAGTCACTGTTTTTTTTCTTTTATGTCGAGAGTGAAGACAACTATGTTTTTTCTATATGTTCACTTTTTCCTTTTCAGTGCTTCTGGCTTTCATTCTAAAGCTCAGGGTGTGGGAACCGTGGTGAATGTTTAATAGTTAAAGGGAAAAAAAATAATAGTTAAAGGAGGTGTTTTGTTACTATCAGGATGTATACTGACCCTTTATATTCCCTGTTTCTTTTAAGAAATAAACTAAAGGTAGAGCGTGAAGTAACAGTGTTGGCAGAGCTTAATCATCCAAATATTGTTCGCTACTCTAGTTGCTGGGATGGAACTGATGATGCTGTGGAAAGCCAAAGAGACAGGTAACTAAAAAAGAAATTCTCCTAACACTAACAGGATGGAGGAAACTATCATTGACCATGTGTGGACCATCAGATAAGGCCACTAATTAATATGTATGATAATCACCACCACAAGCACTGTCTGAGACCTTGTCATGTCTTGATTCTGCAGGTGAGCAGAACATGGTCTCCTGTTAAGGAGACCATGAACAGTATTTCCCTTCCTCCTCTCCTTACTCCAAACTTGTTTTCAAACATTTTTTCCTGTCCTCAGCTGTTTTCAGCATCTCTGGTGTAGCTTTCCTCCATTCTTTCATGGATAGGCTTACCAGCACATCCAGTTCAGTCTCTTCTGTAAATGACGTCACGAGGAGGCTGTTCAAACATGCTGATGCTGCAGCTGGAGGGCTCCCTCCTCATCAGCTGCCAGCACTTTTCTCTCCCTCTCTCAGGCCCCCAATTGGTAGGATGCAGTCAGTGGGTCTCTTTCAAACTCAGTGATACCGTTTATGGTCAGGTGGGGGTGGTGAAAATAATTTTAAGACCATGAACTTTGATGGGAGCACCTCACCTTGCATCACTCATGTTTTGTCTCAGGTAAGCCACTGCGAAAGGGCTGGAAAATTCTAAAGAGCTGGCATCTCCCTTGAAAGTCACTCAGTGCAATCTTGAGACCACTGTGGGCCTGTGCATTCATTTTCTCCCCACACAAACCCAGCCTCCATCCCACAGACTGAGAACTTTATCATCAGTTTCAGGAGTGCTGGACCATCAGCACATGGGACTTCTTCAGCTTTCAGCAAATTCTTGGCTACCTCTTTCTATTTTCTAGTCAATATACGTTCAAAGAATATATATTAATGAGACCAACTTAGTTCAGAAAAAAAAATATGGTTAGCAGAATCGGTCCTCTCAGTTACATCTCACAGCAGTTTATTGACATTTCTGTTGGAGTATCTAACCTTGTGCTGGTTTTTCAGGCTTGTTTTTTGCTTGACCTCTTAAACTGTCATCCCCACGACAGCAAGGACAGTGTCTAACTCATTTTCTCATCTTTAGGTGCCTGTTCTATGCTTTTCACAAGATAGATGCTGAGTAGATTGATGATGAATTAAAATATTTTAAATTACTTTAAAGAGGAGATTTGGTTTTCTGTAATTCCATTGTATTAATAATGCTCCCATTCCCATCTTTTAGAAAGGTGATCAAGGATCTTTCTAAGCATTGAAGAATGGACAGGCTATACTTCATAAGTTAGCTAAACAAATAAAGCTCTGGACATCTGGGAATTTATGATTGAAACAAAATGGTTTATTATATTTTAATTCAAATTTATTTAGATTTCTGTTTTGAGACATGTTTGTGCTTAAGAAAAGTCACACTTTTTAAGAGTATACTTGAACAATAAAATTTAAAAAATTTTAAAAATGATTTTTTTATTGAATTTATTTTTGTTGCTACTTCTCTGTGACCAAGCCCCAAGTACCTTTTCATCCAAATGGAGTTCTGTCATAAAGGGACATTGGAACGATGGATTGATGACAGAAGAGGGACGGGCGCAGACAAAGACTTGTCTTTGGAACTCTTTGAGCAAATAGTAGAAGGAGTGAATTATATACATTCAAAAAAGTTAATTCATAGAGATCTTAAGGTAAGTGGAAAATGCGCTTTGTTAGGAGTTGGTAAATATCACTTAATAATATTAAAATCTATCTTCTCCAGTTTTAGAATTATTTGACAGTCATGAAGAAATAATATCCCTGATCCTTTGAAGGTAGAATGGACCTAGATCGTGCCCCATGTACCATTCCCTAGAGCCACTCGGAAGATTTCCAGGGCTGGCAAACTTGCCACGACGCTGAGCTGCACTGGAAGGAGCTCGTTCGCTTCTGGTGCTCGCTGGCTGGTAGTCATTCCCACTGTCAACACTAACAGCTTTGCGTGCAGATGATTATTGCGGCTGGCACAGCCAGCTGGCTGCTCCGTCCCAGCCTCTGCTGCTGCTTGGACTTGTCTCAGGGGCAGACGGGGTTCTCCTGCTCTCTCAGCCATTATTCTTGAGGGCAGCCACAACTACTAAGCCCAGAGTCTGGATTTTTTTTTTTTTTTTTTTTACATTTGGACACTTCTGCCTCATGATTGGAAAATTGCAATAATCCAAACTTTGGAACATGTAGCAGACCTTTGTATTTTCATTTTCTTCTATCTTCCTAGCATCCTACATGGTCTAGATGAGCAGTTTCCCCATTTTTCCATCTCATCAAAACAAAAGAAGAAAGACAGAACAGCGTTTCAGTCTCTTCCGCACTCTGTGCCCTGTGGTTTGCCTGCTGTCCTCACAAACTCGCCGTGCTGAATCCTGTCGCTGAACCTGTGCGCATGTTCTCGCATGGAGCACTCTTCTGCCTGTCCCCTTTGTCCCAGTTCCTTTACGTAGCCTTTCCAGATCTCTCTGGATCAGGTAGAAGCGCCTCATTTATATCGATCTTGGCTGTCTGCTTATTCCACCTATCTAAAACACCCAGGAGTGAGGAATGAAGCAAAAGTTTCCCTGAGTAAAATAAACACTTATACAGATTGTTGTTTGTTGGTCCTTCATAGGAATAAGTGGCTCTTAAACGATACAGCATCATTGGTCTGCCCAGGGGGCTGAGTGTCTAATGCCTTCACGTGCAAGTCCACCTGGTTCCAGTGTGTCGCTTTGACAATATCTGAAGGTGTTCTTTGAAGTTAGAACATAAGAAGGACTATGCTCAGAAAGATATATTTAGAAAGGCTATGCCTTCACTTTGGAATATATCATACATGGAGTGAAGTGAAGAATTAAGCACAATTATCTATCTACACAGTAATTTTTAAGAAAATACAGAGTGTGGGTATTAACTCCCACACCCTCCTCAGGATGAACTAGCTCAATCCTGACTGGTGTTGGCTGGAGTCTGCCTTCTCCTACACCTTCTGTGTCCCCCACCACCCGTGCCCCGGGTCAGGGACTGGTCTTCTCTTGGGTCTTTTTGCTCTACATCTGTACTTGCTCAAAGGTCAGACTTGAATACTACTGAGCCTTCTTTCATCTTCTACAGCTGTTCTAGCTTTACTGCTACAGGTGCTGCTGTCTTGCATCTGAGATAGGATGCAAACGGAGGTGTGCACATTTTTTTGGTGATGCCTCCCAAAATACCAGTTGCAGGTGGCTTTGTCAGAGAATGGTCTTTATGCAATAAAGCCCCTATTTACTGTCAGAATCTTAAGAACTAGACCAGAGGCACTGGGAGAGTGACATAGACATTTCTAGAGTGAGGACTTATGGTCCTTGGAGGTTCAGTCCCCTGAGGCCCAGCTTCCTTGGTCATCCTCAGCCTGAGCATCAGCCCTTATTCCCATACTGCCTGTATGAAATTGGTAACCTCTTTTAATGCTCTGCACCCCAACATTTTACAAAATCAAACCATTACTGATTACACAAAATGTGGCATTGTTTCTCTTTTTAATGAACAGGAAGTAAACAACCTGATATTTTTACTACACAGTCCTATCCAGCTTGTATGTTTACGCAGCATCGTAAATGTAACCTGTTTCTCAGAGTCAGGCTGTAGACTCGTGTGAGGCTAGCCGTTGCACTTCTGCAAACTCAGCATATTCCTGCACTGTAACTGGAATCAGCATTGGTGCCTTTTCTCTCCACACCCACCCCGCACACAGCTACAGCTTTCCATCTGTATTCTTGGTGTTAGCTTCCAGTCTTACTGTTCATTGTTCCAATCCAACTGCTACTTTCTGCACAGACCTTTTCAGTCTGGTTTTTTGGAAGCTCCTCTGTCAGCCATCCTGGGCTGATGGCTCCTCCCTCTCAGTGCCTTTACAAGGCCCTCTTACAAGTGTTGGCTCACGAGGCCTGTGTGTGAATGTGTAGACCAACATTGTACTGCAAGTCTAGTCTTTTAAACAATGGCAAAAATTTATGTCCTCCCAGGAACCATCTTTTTTCATGTTCTTTAGACTACTGCTCAATACCTTCTACAAATTTGTGAAATAAGATGAACACTCTTCGTCCTGTTCTTCTTTTTATTTTTTCAATCTGCTCAAAGAATTGCATGGAAAAAATACTTCAGTGCTAGTTATTGGTTTCTGGTTAACTTGGTTTGCCTTCAAGGATAGAAGGGGCATGTTTTTGAAGAAGTTGTCAGAGATGGGAGAAATTGACAGCAAGGAAGCCCCCACAAGTAGTTCTGCACAAGATATCCCATAGTATTAGTGGGAAGAGATGCATCCTGAGAATCTGAAAATTGGAAGAGATATTAAGGGCTCCTACTTTAATCCCCATCGAATCCTGGACTCATATTTGCAACATTTCCACTAAGAGGGTGTCCAGTTCTGTCTTGAATACTTCCTGGGAGAGGGAGCCCTTGAATGCCTATTTTTGGAACCACACTACTAGTATTTTTAGGTGACGCTAAAGCACCCTCTAGTCCTGGATTTACCACCCGGGACGATGCAGAGTGAATCCACCTTCCACTCAACAGCTCTTCAGATCTTTGAAGCCAGCTCTACCCTGGGCCTTCTCTGCTGACAGAGAAATCCTGACTTCCTCAGCTAGATCTTTAAAAGACCTGGAATACTAAATTTTCTATTTTGAGCTACCTGTGTAAGGGTAAATGCCTTATACTGTACTAAGTAAATATAAAATTAGCCATTGCTAGATAGACTTGGATATGTGATACCAGTCTGTTAAATTGATACTTCTACTTAAATACTGTTTTTTCTTTTTCTGTAGCCGAGTAACATATTTTTAGTAGATACAAAACAAATAAAGATCGGAGACTTTGGACTTGTAACGTTTCAGGAATATGATGAAAAGAGAACACATGATCGGGGAACTCCCCTGTACATGAGCCCGGAACAGGTGAGGTCCCTTTCCTTTCTGCCTCCATATTTTTTTTACTCCTTTCATTTTTTTCAATCATGAAAATAATAGACACCTCTTATACAATCAAAACAGTACCAAAGTTTATCGATAAAAATGGGAAAGTCCCCTTAACCTTCCTTTTATTGTACTTTTACTCCACTAACAAGTTTGTTGTTTATCCTTTAAGATCGTTTCCTGTGAGTTATAAAAATACACAAACACAAATATATTTACACAGAATTTTTACATAAAATATACATACATACATTTTTACTAGAATGCTAACTATAATGTTCTTTTGTGACTTTATTTTTTCACTCGACAACATAATCATAATTTTTCATATTAGTACAAGTAGATCCGACACATTTTTTAAAAGAATTTACTTATTCATTTTTAGACAGAGGGGAAGGGAGGGAGAAAGAGAGGGAGAGAAACATCAGTGTGTGGTTAGCTATCACATGCCCCCTACAGGGGATCTGGCCCATAATCCAGGCGTGTGCTCTGACTGGGAATCCAACCGGTGACCCTTTGGTTCGCAGGCCAGTGCTCAGTCCACTGAGCCACACCAGCCAGGTGACACATCCTTTTTAATAACTATATTGTATGCCGAAGATAGCTCTATCATAATTTAACTATTTTGTTATTGATGGGTATTTATTTAGGTTGTTTCCAACTTTTTACATTTATAGATATGTTATATGTCTTCCTTATTATCTTTGAATCTAAGAACAAATATTTCTAAGATAATCTAGGATAGATTCCTTGAAGTGCAATTATTGAATAGAATGACAAATGCATTTCTGACTTGATAAATACTGTAAGGTTGTCATGTTTAAAGGTGATTCTATTGTGCTCTCCTATCCAAGTGCAGGAGGATGCCGCTTCCTCCCTCACACTGTCAATCAGGCTAGGGTGCGGGCGGACTACAGTTTTGGTCAGTGTGATGAGTGAGAGCTATCTTGTTTTTTTAGTTTGCATTTTCCAGGTTTTGGGTAAGGTAGGCCATCTTTGTATGTGTTTCCTTATAATTTTCCTGCAAATTCTCTATTCGTCATCTTGTTTCATTTTTCATAATTAGGTTATATGTTTCTAATATATTTGTGAGGAATTATGCATTTTTAGAAATTGACACTATATCTATTAACTGTCTTACTGAATTTTTCTCCTTGATTGTTACTCATTATTTCTTTGTTTATAATGCAGTATAGAAGCTTTTAGGTGTTACGTGTATCAACGTTTTCTTTATGGCTGCTAAATTTTTCAGTTTTCATTTTGGAAGTCATTTCTACCATAAGATTGTAAAATACTTTGTGTTTTTGCTAATTCTTTAGTTGGACTTGAATTAATTTTTGCATATATATGAGTAAGGGTTATAACTTGATTTTCCCCACCGGAATACCTAATTGTTCCATCACCATGTATTAAATAGTTCATGGTTAAAATATTATTTCCAGGAAATTCATAGAGGCAAAAAATAGAACATAGGTTACCAGAGCCTGAGGTTACCAGGACATGGGAAGTTATACTATTTTTAAGTGGGTACAGTGTCTGTTGGGGATGATGGAAAAACTTCTGGAAATAGGTAGTGGTGATGGGAATACAACATTGTGAAGATAATGCCACTGAACTAACTCTACGAATACAAATGGTTAACATGGTAAATGTTACATTGTATATATTTTAGCACAATGAAAATGCTATTTCATCATGCATGAAATTCCCACACACTCATGGATCTGTTTGTGTCCAGTGGATTTGTTTTTTTCTTTAATATCGTGCTGTTTTAATTATTATAGCATTATTAAATAGGTGTTAGTATTTGGACAGTGGGATCTCTCACATTATTCTTCAATTTAAAAGTGCTCTTAGTATTCACATTCATGATCCAAATAAGCAATAGAATCAGCTTGTCATGTCTCATAACTGGTATTGAGGTTTCGGTAGCAATTGCATTAAATTTGAGGACTTAGTTGATGAAGATTGGCATCTTAATGTATTTGAAGCTTCTCCAGAAAGTTGGTATATTTTTCCATCAGTCAGCTTCTGCCAGCTAATGCTATGGTAAGAAATGACCCCTGATTTCCTGGTGGTGCACACAACACCGAAGTTTTATTTCTTGCTCACCTGATGTGTCTGCTGCAGCCTGGCTAAAGTTTTGCCCCATGTGTCTCCTTCACTCCAGAGCCCAGACTGAACGAAGACCCCTTACTTAGTATTGCTAGCCCTACTGGAAAAAGTATTGTCATAGTCTTGTGATGGTTTTTAAGGTTCTGCTCAGCAGCGGCGTACATCACTGAACATCGTTGCCCAGAGCCAAGTGCATGGCCCAGCTCAAGGCCAAGCATGTAGGGGAATGCCATGCTCTCACTGGGAGGCCAGTGCACAACTGGGAGCATAACACAATCTACCTCAAGGTCACATTTATATTTTTCAGTGAAATTCTAAAATGTTTTTTCTTTATGAAAATTGCTCATATTTTAAAGCTTTTACCTGAGCATGTATGGTGTTCTGTCATTAAAATGGGACTTCTTTTATCTTACTGATGATTAGTGAGTGAGGCTATAGATTTTTTAAATATATTTACTTATTTGTAATTGTGGCAAAATACATATAACATAAAATTGACCATCTTTACCACTTATTGATTTATTATTTTTAAAGTATATTTTATTGATTCTGTTACAGTTGTCTCAGTTTTTCCCCATTTTTCCCCTTCTGCCCAGTAACCTCTTCCTTCCAGCTATCCCCCTGCTTAGTTCATGTCCATGGGTCATGCATGTAGGTTCTTTTGCCTTCTTCATTGCCTGTACTGTTCTTAACACCCCCCTGTCTATTTTGTACCTACCAATTATGCTTCTAAATCCCTATACCTTCCCCCCGCCCCGTTTTCCCTCTTCCCCCTCACAGCTGATAACCCTCCAAATGATCTCCATATCTATAATACTATTCCTGTTCTAGTTTTTTGCTTAGTTTTTTAGATTCAGTTGTTGATAGTTGTGAGCTTGTTGCCATCTTAATGTTCATAGTTTTGAATTCCTTTTTCTTAAATAAGACTTTAACATTTCATATAATAAGGGCTTGGTGTTGATGAAATCCTTTAGCTTTACCTCATCTTGGAAGCACTTTATCTGCTCTTTAATTCTAAATGATAGCTTTGCTGGGTAGAGTAATCTAGGTTGTAGGACCTTGCTTTTCATGACTTTGAATACTTCCTGCCAATCCCTTCTTGTCTGCAAAGTTTCTTTTGAGAAATCAGCTGACAGTTTTATGGGAACTCCTCTGAAGGTAACTCTCTGCCTTTCTCTTGCTGCTTTTAAGATTCTTTCTTTATCTTTAAGCTTTGGCATTTTAATTATGATGGGTCTTGGAGTGGACCTTTTTCGGTCCAACTTGTTTGGAACCCTCATGCTTTCTGGACATGTATGTCTGTTTCCTTCACCAAATTAGGGAAGTTCTCTTTCATTAGTTGTTCAAATAAGTTTTTAATTTCTTGCTTTTCCTCTTCTCCTTCTGGTACTCCTATGATTCAGATGTTGGCCCTTTTGGAGATGTCCCAGAGTCTTCTTAAACTCTCCTTGTTTTTGTTGTTTGTTTTGTTTTGTTTGAATTCTTATTTCTTCATTTTCTAGTTGAATGTTTATTTCTTTTTTTAAATATATTTTATTGATTATGCTATTACAGTTGTCCCGTTTCTCCCCCATCATTCCCTCCACCCTGCACACCCTCTCCCACACACATTCCCCCCTTTAGTTCATGTCCATGTGTCATAAGTTCTTTAGCTTCTACATTTCTCACACTATTCTTGCCCTCCCCCTGTCTATTTTCTACCCACTATCTATGCTACTCATTCTCTGTACCTTTTCCCCCTCTCTCCTCCTCCCACTTCCCTGTTGCTAACCCTCCATATGATCTCCATTTCTGTGGTTCTGTTCCTGTTTTAGCTGTTTGCTTAGTTTGCTTTTGTTTTAGGTGTGGTTCTTAATAGCTGTGAGTTTGCTGTCTTTTTACTGTCATTTTTTAATCTTCTTTTTCTTAGATAAGTCCCTTTAACATTTCATATAATAAGGGCTTGGTGATGATGAACTCCTTGAACTTGACCTTATCTGAGAAGCACTTTATCTTCCCTTCCATTCTAAATGATAGCTTTGCTGGATAGAGCAATTTTGGATGTAGGTCCCTGCCTTTCAAGACTTCAAATACTTCTTTCCAGCCGCTTCTTGCCTGGAAGGTCTCTTTTGAGAAATCAGCTGACAGTCTGATGGGAACGCCTTTGTAAGTAACTGTCTCTTTATCCCTTGCTGCTTCTAGAATTCTCTGCTTCATTTTAATCTTGGCTAATGTAATTACAATATGCCTTGATGTGTTCCTCCTTGGGTCCAACTTCTTTGGGACTCTCTGAGCTTCCTGGACGTCCTGGTAGTCTATTTCCTTTGCCAGATTGGGGAAGTTCTCCTTTATTATTTGTTCAGATAAGTTTTCCACTTGTTGCTCTTCTTCTTCCCCTTCTGGTACCCCTATAATTCGGATGTTGGGACGTTTAACGATGTCCCAGAGGTTCCCAAGCCTCTCCTCATTTTTTGAATTCTTGTTTCTTCCTCGTTTTCTGTTTGGTTGTTAGTTTCTTCCTTCTGGTCCACTCCATTGATTTGAGTCCCAGTTTTCCTTCCATCTCTATCAGTTCCCCATGCATCTTCTTTCATTTCACGTATTGTAGCCTGCATTTTTTCATCTAGTTTGTGAGCAAAATCAACCAATTCTGTGAGCATTTTGATGACCAGTGCTTTAAACTGTGCATCTGATAGGTTGGCTATCTCTACACGGCTTAGAGGAATTGGCTCTGGAGATTTCATTTCTTCTCTGGTTTAAGCCATTTTTGGTGTTTTTTTGTTTGTTTGTTTGTTTTGTTTTGGTTTTAGTCTGGTCTCGGCTATTACGTATGAGGGGTGGAGCCTTAGGTGTTTCTCAGGGCGGGGCAGCCCAGTCGCTGGGTTGTGACGCTGTTTGTGGGGGCAGGGTCTGAGAGGGAACAATGGCACCTGTTCCGCTCTCTCCTAGATTCGGTCCCTTCCGCCACTTCCCCTCTGCCTGGACTGCCTGCGCGCGCGAATGTGGGACCACCTGGTCAGCCAGCTGCCTTTTGCAGCCTCACTGGGTCTGCACAGTTGCCCCTCTGTGCCCCGGGACCGCCAGCCGCTGCTGCTTGTGTTCCCGGGTCCGCACCTCCACTTTTTCCTGCCATGACTCCACCCCTCTTACCGGTCTGGATGAATGGTTGTTGGACTTCTGTACAGTTCAATTTTCTGTAAGTTCTGTTATTTTCTTGTTTCTAAATATTTGTTGTCCTTAATTTTGGTTGTAAGAGGAGGCACAGTGTGTCCACCTACGCCTCCATCTTGGCCGGAAGTCTGAATGTTTATTTCTTCCTTATGGTCCAAATCATTGATTTGAATCCTGGCTTCCTTTCCTTCATTGTTGGTTCCCTGTGGGTTTTTCCCCACAGGGGTATTTCACTTAGTGTAGCCTTCATTTCTTCCCTTATCCTTTTGCCATATTCAGTGAGATCTTTGCACATTCTGACCACCAGTATTTTGAACTCTGTGTCTGATAGGTTCACTATCTCTACATCACTTAGTTCTTTTTTGGGATTCTGTTCTGTTCCTTCATTTGGGCCATATTTCTCTGTCTCATTATTGGAAGCCTCCCTGTGTGTGTGTACTAGGCAGAGTTACACTGATTGCCTGTCTTATCTCACCTGTTAGGTTGTACAGGGCAGAGCCTTGGGTATTCACCTGGATGGGGCAAGCTGCTTTGTGACTTTGTGGCTCTGTGCGTGGGTGAGGGGTTGAGGAAGGGACAGCATTGCTGCTGGATGACCTCTTAGGGCTTGCCTGGCACTTGCTCCTTTTCCAGTCACTTCACCCACTTCTGTCTGTGACTGGCACCCCTCAGCTACTGTCCTGGTTGTGCTTCCAGGTGGATGGGTTTGCGTATGTTCAGGACTCTCCGGAGAAAGCGGCAATTTCTTCTGCTGCCCCAACTCCCACTGGCTTTACAGCCAGAAATTATGAGGCTTCATTTTCCTAGTGCTGGAAACATGGGCTGCCTGGTCTGGCCTGGGGCTGGGATTGCTTGCTCACAGGATGTCCTCCTGATTTTTATCCACCACAGGCGAATGTGGGGCCACCCATTCCATAGGCCACTGCTGCCTCGCCACCTCACTAGCCCAGCTCACCACCACCACAATGTATCCTCTCTGCCCCAACTCCCCGTCTTTGCCCCTCTGACCCTTTTGGATGAATACTTTAGGATTTAGCTTCTTTAAATCCTTGGTTGTTGCATTCCTGTACAGTTCTGGGTGTTTTTCTGGGTGATTTTCTGAAAGTTCTGGGTGTTTGCCATTTTTAAGTTAGTTGTGTTCTTTCTTATGGTTGTACAGTGAGGCAAAGTGTCTACCTATGCCTCCATCTTAACCGGATTCCCTATCTTCACCATTTTTAAGTGAACATTTTAGTGGATTAAGTACATGTATGTTGTTGTGCTACTATTACCACCATCCATCTGCAGAACACTTCATCTTGCAAAACCAAAACTCTGGGATCCATTGACCAGCTCCTCATTCCCTTGTCCCTCCAGCCCCTGGCAATCACCACTCTGTTTTCTGTCTCTGTGAATCAGAATGCTATAAGTACCTCGTAAGTGTAATCAGAGAGTATTTGTCCTTTTGGGACTGGTTTATTTCACTCAGCATAATGTCCTCAGGACTCATCCATATGTGGTAGCACATGTTCAAATTTCCTTCCTTCTAAAGGCTGAGTAATATTCCATTTTATGAATGGACCACATTTTGTTGGTTCATCCATAGATGGATATTTGGGTTGCTTTTAGCTTTTGGCTATTGCAAAAAATGCTTCTATGAACATGGTTGTACTATATTGATTTGTGTATGTTTGGCTTATATATAGACTGATTAATAATAGTTTTTGGTTTGGATTGATTACTTATTGTCCCTTTTCATCTTTTGGGGTTGTTCATCCAATTTTTCTTTTTGATTTATAAATGTTCTTTAAAAATCATTTTAACGAAAAATATATCTTTCAAAAAACCCCTATTATTTTGCCATTCCAGAATAAATATACTGAGTTATCTGATGATTTGAGGCTCTAGAATGGAGAAGGAACACATCTGGAAAAAATATATAATTTAAATTTTTTCCAGAGTATCAAAGTAGAAGTCAATAAGTGGCTAATTGGCAGTCTTTTAACTCCCACTTCATTAAATATCTCCTGTATCCTATGTTGTCACCCTCAAAATATTCTTTTAAAAGTCATTAATTATTGTGCTTCTTGTTTTCATAGTGATTTTTTAATTTAAAAACATTTTATTGAAGAATAATTTATGCAACATAAAATACACAGATCTTAGGGGGGTGTGTGTATGTGTATATATATATATATATATACACATGTATACATATATATACACACATATATATACTTGAAACAAATAATTTTTTATTGTTTTTCAAGTACACTTGTCTCCATTCCCCCCACCACTCTCACACACCCACCCACACCCACCTCCCACCCTCAATCCTACCTGCCTTTGGTTTTATCCATGGGTCATTTATACATGTTCCCTAACAACCCTTCTCCTTCTTTCCCTCGTTATCCCCCTCTCACTTTCCTTCTGGATACTGTCAGTTTGTTCTTTATTTCTGTGTCTCTGGTTATGTTTTTGCTTGCTTGTTTGTTTTGTTGATTAGGTTCCACTTATAGATGAGATCATATAGTATTCGTCTTTCACTGCCTGGCTTGCTTCACTTAACATGATGCTCTCCAGTTCCATCCATGCTATCACGAAGGGTAGGAGCTTCTTCTTTGTTTCTGCTGCATAGTTTTCCACTGTGTAAATGTACCACAGGTTTTGACCCACTCATTTACTGATGGGCATTTAGGCTGTTTCCAGCACTTGGCTATTGTAAATTGTGCTGCTATGAACATTGGATTGCATAGGTTTTCCTGAAGTGGTGTTTTGGGATTCTTAGGATATAATTCCACTGGTGGAATTGCCAGGTCAAAGGGCAGTTCCAATTTTTAGTTTTTTGAGGAAATTCCATACTGTTTTCCACAGTGGCTGCACCAGTCTGCACTGCCACCAGCAGTGTACTGGGGTTCCCTTTTCTCCACATCCTCGCCAGTACCTATTGTTTGTTGATTTGGTAATGATGGCCATTCTGACCGGTATGAAGTGGTATCTCACTGTGGTTTTAATTTGCATCTCTCTATGGCTAGTGATGCTGAGCAGCCTTTCATATGTCTCTGGGCCCTTTGCATGTCCTCCTTGAAAAAGTGTCTGTTCAAGTCCTTTCCCCATTTTTTAATTGGGTTGTTTGTCTTTCTGGAGTGGAGTTATGTGAAATCTTTATATATTTTGGAGATCAAACCCTTATCTAAGGTATCATTGCCAAATATATTTTCCCATACAGTTGGTTCCTTTTTCATTTTGCTGATGTTTTCTTTAGCCATGCAGAAGCTATTTATTTTGATGAAGTCCCATTTGTTTATTCTTTCCTTTATGCCCCTTGTTCTAGGGGACATATCAGTGAAAGTATGCTGCATGGAAAATCAGATTTCCTCCCTATGTTCTCCTCTATATCTCTTATGGTGTTGCAACTTATATCTAAGTCTTTTATCCATCTTGAGTTTATTTTTGTGTATGGTGGAAGTTGGTGGTCGAGTTTCTTTTTTTTGCATGGAGCTGTCCAGTTCTCCCAACATCATTTGTTGAAGAGGTTATTTTTATTCCATTTTATGCTTCTGCTCCCTTTGTCAAATATTAAGTGACCATAAAGACATGGGTTTATTTCTGGGCTTTTTGTTCTGTTCCACTGATCTATATGTCTGTTCTTATTCCAGTACCAGACTATTTTGATTACAGTGGCCTTGTAATATAGTGTGATATCAGGTATTGTGATCCCTTCTACTTTGTTCTTCTTTCTCAAAATTGCTGTAGCTATTCAGTGTCATTTATGGTTCCATATAAATTTTTGAAATATTTGTTCTGTATCTGTGAAATATGTCATTGATATTTTAATAGGGATTGCGTTGAATCTGTAAATTGCTTTGAGTAGTATGGACATTTTGATGATGTTGATTCTTCCAACCCATGAACATGGTATATGCTTTCATTTATTTGTGTCTTCTCTAATTTCTTTCTTCAGTGTTGTGTAGTTTTCTGAGTACAGGTCTTTTACCTCCTTACTTAGGTTTATTCCTAGATACTTTATTTTTCTTGTTGTATATCAAATGGGCTTTTTCCCCCCCTAGTTTCTGTTTCTCATATTTTATTGTTGGTGTACAAAAATGCCTTTGATTTCTGAATATTGACTTTGCATCCCACTGTTTTGCATAATTCACTTATTAGGTCAAGTAGTTTTTTGGTGGAGTCTTTATGGTTTTCTCTGTACAGTATCATGCCATCTGCAAACAATGACAGTTTACTTCCTCCTTTCCAATTTGGATGCCTTTTATTTCTTTTTCTTAACTGATCACTCTGACTAGGGCTTCCAGTACTATGTTGAATAGAAGTGGTGAAAGTGGACATCCTTGTCTTGTTCCTGATCTTAGTGGGAAAGCTTTTTGTTTTTGCCCATTCAGTGTGGTTGTTGGCTGTAGGTTTGTTGTATATGGCCTTTACTGTGTTGAGGTATGCTCCCTCTATTCCCACTTTGCTGAATGTTTTTATCATAAATGGGTGCTGTACCTTATCAATTGCTTTCCCCATACCTATTGACATGTGGTTTTTGTCTTTCCTTTTGTTTATGTGATGTATTATGTTTACTGATTTGCAAATATTGTACCATCCTTGCATCCCTGGGATGAATCCCACTTGATCATGGTATATGGTCTTTTTAATGTATTGCTGGATGCGGTTTGCCAGTATTTTGGTGAGGATTTTAGCATCTGTGTTCATCAGTGATAGTGGCCTGAAGTTTTCTTTCTTTGTTGTGTCTTTACCTGGTTTTGGAATCAGGATGTTGCTGGTCTCATAAAGAACACATGGACAAAAACTATGGGGGGGTGGAAATGGGAGGGAGGTGGGGAGGGCTGAAGTGGTGGATTCGGGTGAGAATAAAAGACAGAAAACTGTAAAAGATCAACAATTAAAATAAAAATAAAAAAAAAAGATTTTGGGAGTCTTCCATCATTTTGGATTTTTTGGAATAGTCTGTGAAGGATAGGGGTTAGCTCTTCCTTAAATGTTTTATAAAATTCTCCTGTGAAACTGTCTGGTTCAGGGCTCCTGTGTGCTGGTAGTTTTTTGATTACTGTTCAGACTTTCTGCTTCTTTATTCAATTTTGGAAGATTATATTTTTCCAGGAATTTATCTATTTCACTGAGGTTTTCAAATTTCTTGGCATATAGTTGTTCATAGTAATTTCTTACAGTCCTTTGCATTTCTGTGGTTATCAGTTGTAATCTCTCCTCTTTCATTTCTGATTTTATTTATTTGGGTCCTCTCTCTTTTTTTCTTGAAGAGTCTGGCTAAAGGCTTGTAGATTTTGTTTATCTTTTCAAAAACTAGCTTCTGGATTTATTGATCCTTTGAATTGCTCTTTTAGTCTCTATGTCATTTAATTCTGCTCTGATCTTGTTATTCCTTCCTTCTACTTGCTCTGGGCTTTGTTTGTTGTTGTTCCTCCAATTCTTGTAGATGTAGGAGTAGTTTGTTTATTTGAAATATTTCTATCTCTTTTTGGTAGGCCTGTATTGCTATGAATTTCCCTTTAGGACTGCTGATCTGTGTCCCATAGGTTTTGGGCTGTTGTGTTCATTATCATTTGTTTCCAGAGACTTTTTGATTTTTTTCTTGGTCTCATTATTAACCCATTCATTGTTTAATAGCATGATATACAGTCTCCATGAATTGAGTGTTTTTGAGTGTTTTCCTCGAGATTGGTTTCTAGTTTCAGGCCCTTGTGGTCTTAGATATAATTTCAACTTTCTTGAATTTGCTGAGGCTGGTTTTGTGTCCTGTCATTTGGTCTTTGAGAATAATCCACATGCATTTGAAAAGAATGTGTATTTTGCTTCTTTGGGATGAAAGTTTCTATGTATATCAGTTTATATAGCATATGTCATGTAATTTATAACTTATGTAGTATAAAATGTACAGATCTTAAATGTCTGTTTTTTAGTTTTGACAAAAACATATACCTGTGAAGCCCACAAGCTTATGAAGATGTAGAATATTTTCCTCACCCAAGAAAATTTTCTCAGGCTCTTCACAGTCAATCCCTCCTCCCCACCACCCAGAGGCAGCCTGTGCTCTAATTTCTATCACCATGAATTAGTTTTCCCTGTTCTGGAGCTTCCTATGAATGGAATCTTTCAGTATGTATTCTTTTGTATTTGATTATTTCACTCAAAGTAATGTCTGTTGGAGATCCTCTAATTGTTGCTTGTACTAGCAGATTATTACCTGTTATTGCTGAGTACTATTCCCTACCTCTGAGGCATATACTTCAGAGATGTTGCGGATTCATTTCCAACAATTGCAATAAAGCAAGTATCACAACAGAGCAAATCACATGCATTTTTTGGTTTCCCAGTGCATATAAAACTTGTTTACACTATACTTATACTGTATACTTATACTTGTTTACACTATACTTACACTGTATAGTTATACTGTATCGAGTGTGCAATGGCATTGCATCTTAAAACAACATACTACCTTAGTTAAAGAATACTTTATTGCTAAAATTGCTAACCAACATCCGAGTCCTCAGTGAATTGTGATCTTTTTGCTGGCGGAGGGTCTAGCCTTGATTCTGATGGCTGCTGACTGATCAGTGAGCTGGTTGCTGAACTTTGGGGTGGCCATGGCAGTTTCTTAAAATAAGACAATAAAGTTTGCTGCAATGATTGATGTTTCCTTTCACAAATGATTTGTCCATACCACATGATGCTGTTTGATAGCATTTTATACAGAGTAGGATTTCTTTCAAAATTGTAGTTAATTCTCTCAAACCATGCCACAGCTTTGTTAGGGAGAAACCTGGTTCTTCTTGCCAATGCAGTAAAGAACTACAGATCAGCAAGTCCATTAGTATGTAAGCAGAGTTTATTAGTGGTATGTTCTCATGGAAGAGAACAGGCCTTGCCAAAGTGGGAGTGACAGGCACAGGTTCAGGGCAGGGCAAGGGCGGCAAGAGCAGGGGTGGCAAGTGCATCAGGTCCTTTGTCCTGAGGACTTATGTAGTTGGTAGCATGGGGTGAAGAAGTTACATATTGATTGATGGGTAAAGGTGGTGCCAGCTTTCCCCTGGGGACATGATGACCCAAACTTACGTACGTGTGAGGGTCTGTTAGCCCAAATCCTTATCTTGCTCCAGACACCATTTGTTCATCTTGTAAAACAGATACCTGACAGGAGGCAGTTAATTAAAGTTGGGGCAATCACCCAAAGTTACTTATGGGCTTTATCTGTAAGCATTAGGGACTCCCTCATAAAACAGATAATGACCAGAGGAAGGCAATTAACCAAAGTTGTGTTATGGGCTTCTTCTTTGGGCACTGTGGACCCTGTCCTCTTCCCCCTTCCAGGCCTTGGGATGAATACACAGCTCAGGGCTTTCTTTCCCAGATAGTGGAAGCACTACATAGAATTTCAAGGACATCCCTCCTTCCTTGCTAACATAGTATTTCTTGTGGTGTTGGAACACTCGGCAATATTATCGGGCCAGGCTCAGGACTGCTGAGTTAATGGGTGAGACATGTCTCTGCCCTCTTCTTGATTTACTGTCCATCCTACATAAGTGCTAAAAGGAGTTTCCTGGCAACCAGGATGCTAAATGCTGGCCAATAACAGCAGCACAGTCTCAGAGCTCTTCCTGTGCTGTCTCAGCTTTATCTACCAAGTTTATGTAATATTCAAATTCTTGTCAAGGCACTAATAGGTGAGAGAAAAGAAAAGAAAGTAGAAGACAGCATTCTCTAAATAAATTTAAATTTAGTAGCCTTTTGAGAAAACAGTTATCATTTGCTACCCTACATCACAATAAAGTGTTTCTGAATGGATTTGTGATCTAATTTTTAAAAACGCAGTACAGTGAAATACAATAAAACAAGGTATGCCTGTATACCATAATTTGTCCGTTCTCCTGCCAATAGACATTTGGATTGCTTCCACTTATGGAATATTATGAATAAATCTTCTATGAACATTTGCATGCAAGTCACCTACTAGAAACTATTTTAACTGTTTCAGCTGGCACATCTCATTTAATGCCACAATCAAACTCTGAGGTTGAAGGTATTGTTATCCCATTTGATGGTTGTGATTATTCCCATGTTGATGGTTAATTTACACAGGTGATTCAGGTATTTAGTGACAAAGATTTGAACTTTGGCATACTCCACAGATCAAACAGAACACTGTCGTATAACATATTTTGATCAAATCACTTTCTTGGCTTAGAAGGCATGGATGTTTATATCCGGGGAATAATAAATGTAAGTATATTTTGGTCTCTTTAGATCTCTTCACCAGACTATGGCAATGAAGTGGACATCTTTGCTTTAGGGCTAATTCTTGCAGAGCTTCTGTACATACCTCCCACTCGTTCGGAAACAGCCAGGGTAAGTAATTGTATGGAAAGAATTTGGCAACAAGAATTACTGGCCATCATCTTCGAAGTGCAGCTGCGGACAGTTATTGCCTTCGTGTAAGGATGGGCTTGAACATATTAGTGTTTCCTGCAAATGAAATATGGCTTTTATCTTTTTCATGTTTGGGCAACCAAAATTTTTTGTTAGTTCTGGTCAAGATGGTGGAGTAGGTAAACAGCGTGCTCATCTCCTCCCATCACTGCATCAATATTACAACTAAATTCTGGAACAGCCGCCCTTGAAAACCACCTGATGAGTAGCTGGACAGAACCTCTGTAACAAAGGATATAAAGGAAAAGCCATGTTGAGACTGAATTTCAACTGTGATTGAAAAATTAAAACAAAGAAACAGAAAAACCCTTTTTGTTAAGGGGCAAATACTTTGTTTGTTTGTTTAAAGAAAAAAGGTGTGTGCATCTCATAAAACCGTAGCTGTTTATTCCTATCTGAATCAGTCAGTAAAATTTTGATTGCCTGCTTGGTGTAAGACCCTGTGGTAAGTGCTGCAAGGATTATAAAAGCGAATAAGCCTTATTCTCAAGGCGCTTATATTCTAGAAAGTAGGTACTCTAAGAGAAGGCTACAAATGTTTTTGGAGAAGGTATGAAGTCTCAGGGAAGCAGCTAGGAGGAGACCTTTCCAGCCATAGGAATTTGGGCTTCATGGAGGAGTCGAAGCTGGGCTCTGAAGGACTGGTTGGTGTCTAACAGTCCAAAATAGAAGGCAATTCTAGCATGGAGACAGGAATGTGCAGAGTGTTTTGGGGGATATTAGGCAGAGTCTGATATTTTTATTGGAATATATGTTATAAGGAAGTGGCGGTTGTTGGGGTTGGAAAGACACGTTGGGGCTAAATTAAGGCAGAAATGTGGGCTTTGCTGTGAAGGCAGTGGGGAGCCACCGTGTGCACTAGGCAGTGGGAATCCTAGTCTGAAGGTCAGTAAAGGGGACTCATGTGGAGTCAACAGCATTCTCCCCTGTGAAACAGGTAATGAAAATACCTGTTGTATAGGGTTCTGAAAGGAAGGGAGAGAAGGCCTGTGATACCCTTGACACTTCAACATGTTGTAAAGGTTTTATTGGATGGGAGGAGTGGGGAAGGAGAGTCCTGCTCACTTCTTGGCTAAAGAGACTCCCAAAGATCCGAAAATGTACTAGATTTAGCATAGCCCTAGCTTTTGTTGTTTTCTATGTTTGTTTTTCCTCCCAAGTGAGTAATTTCCTAATGAATGGATGTATGTCTTATTTTCAGATTTTCAGAGATCTAAGGAGTGGTGTTGTCCCAGATGAATTTGATGACAAAGAAGTAAGCACTTGAAAATAATTAGAATTTTATTTATTTCAATCTTTTATTTCTTCATAATGACTATTTCTGTTATTACAGAAAGGTCTTCTACAGAAATTACTGTCAGCTGACCCCAAGAAACGACCTAACACATCTGAAATACTGAAGACTTTGGCGGAGTGGAAGACTGGGGGGGAGTGGAAGACTGTCGTCGGGGAGAGGAAGATGAGGCACACGTATTAACGCCTTTCCGAGAAAGTGTCCTGCTTCTGATGTTCGCTTTCCCTGCGACTCTCTGAAACCTGCTGGGATTATTTTCCTTCTCCCTAATTCTTTTTACTACGTTTGCAGAAAGTTTTGCACTTTTTAACTTCAAAAATGCTTTCACATTTGACTTTTGCCCAGGTGATCTCCATATTATGAAGATGGGGGGAAAAGTCCCTCCATTTTTTTATATCAAATAATTGATAAATCTTGATCAAATGTCTACTGTTTCTAGGCCAGAAAAATAAGATCTTTCCATGTCTTAAATAGGTAATGAGGCAGTTGGAGGAAAATGCTAATCATAACAAGATAAGTTATATGCAGTCACTTTGGAAAATAATTTTTTATCTTCTAAAGGTAAATGTGTATATTCCAGAATGGAATTCCTACATGCTGCCTAAAAGAATGTTCGTAGAATTCCAAATGTTTGTAAAAAGCCAAAGGAACAGAAAACCATACTACTGTCCATCAAGAGAAAAATGGATACATACATTGTATTATATTCACATTGGAATACTATATAGCAGTGAACATGAACGAAGTACTGAGAAATGTATAACATGATACATCTCTCAGGAATAATGTTAAGCAACAAAGCAGGTTGCAGAAAATATATACAGAATGA
This sequence comes from Glossophaga mutica, assembly GCA_039655065.1. NCBI lineage: Eukaryota > Metazoa > Chordata > Mammalia > Chiroptera > Phyllostomidae > Glossophaga > Glossophaga mutica. The sequence goes on from CM077308.1 coordinate 147,898,291, forward strand.
TTCTATTTATATAAAGTTCCAGAACATGCTAAATGACATCATTTTGTTTAGGAATCCAAACAAACGTGGTAAAAACAATAAAGGGAAGGAAATGTTGAGAAATACTAAATTCTGATAGCAGTTGTCTCTGAGAAGGGATGGGAGTTGCGTGACTGGGGAAGTGGATTTCAAGGCTACAGCTAACTTTTTTTCTTAAACCAGATGTTGAGTCTACTAGTGTTTACTACAGAATCATTCTTTTTATCTTAAATACATTTTGTATCCATTCTAACAAACACTTTAAAGAGACGGTAACTGTGGTATAAGGTAAGCTAAGCATAGAAAATTGTCGGTCTGGAGGGTTGAGATCATTTTTTACTGACGTATAATGGCGCAGGGCTTCTAAGTGGCACTCCAGCAAGAGACTTGAGTAGAGAGCCCCTGAGAAGTCTGGGCAAGGGGCATGGCATATTAGATGACACAGAATAATCATTAATTTCATTAGGTGTGATAATGATATTGTGGTTGTGAAGGATAGTGTCTCATTCCTGGGCAACGCATGCAGGAGGATCCAGGGCCGATGTGGCGTCGTGTCTGCAGCTTTCAAGCGCTCAGCAAAAATCAATGTGTACATGAAGAGAGAGAGAGAAAGCAAATGTGGTGAAATGTTAACAGTGGAACAACGGATAAATCTAGGTGGGCGTTACAGAGGAGTTTCTCATCATATTCTTTGAACTTTCCTGTAGGTTTGAAATTTTTCTGGGAGGAGAGAAATCTTTTTCTTTAAAATTATCATCTGGATATAATGAATAAGGCTATCCTCAAAAGAAGGTAGACTTATTTTTACTTTCTCATTTTAATATGTATGAAATTATGAAATAAATATAGCATCTCTTGGAAGCTTTTATTTATTTGTGAGTATGTTTTCTCAGCCTCAAAATTATAATGAATAAAAAATATCTTCTGAATCAGAAGAAGAGAGGGGCAGAGGCCGGGGACCTTATTTGCAAATTGAAGTACGCATACACATGTGGAGATTTTGAAAGACGTATCTCTATCTGTGTATGATGCATATGGATGTTATATTTACCCCCTTTTTAAAAATGTCTTTTGCTGATATTTTAAAGCAAATTTAGGCATTGTTTCACTTGTAAATACTTAAAAATGATCTTTATGTCTAACAGGTAAGACCTGTTTAATATTAACAAAACCATAATATCATTGTCACTCAACAAAATTAATGAGATGTTTTAAATTATTTGATAATGCAGCTTGCATTTGGTTTTCCTATCTCAAAAATATCTTCCTATGGGTTGTTTCAATCAGGATCTCTTTTACTCTGTAACATTTTTCCTTGTTTTTAGTGTCTTCCTGCCTGCCATTTATTTGAGGAAGGAACTGGGATCTAGATCATGTAGAATTTACTCCATTCAGGATTTGGCTGATGGTATCCCCTCAGTGTCTAGTCGGATCTAGAATCTTCATTTGATTCTGGTTTGAAACTTTTCTTCCAAGAATACTTCATAGGTGATGCTGTACACTTTCTTCAGCGCCGCTCCAGAGGAACCTGCTGTCCTGTTCTGTTGCGGGTGATTCTCAGATTGAGCGGTGGGTTGTGTGGTGCCATCTGTGTCAAGGCTTCCTATCCATCTTTCACCTACAGGTGTTAGCAACCGTTGGTGAATGTCTGGATTCATTATTTTATTAGGGGTTACAAAATAGTGATTTTAGGATTCTATCAGTCCTCTTGCAATTATCATCTGTGATTCTTCTATAAAGAAGAACTTTGTCTTCAGCCAAATGGGCAAGATGCGATGAATATTTAACTTACTAATTTTATTTTATTTTTATTATTTTTAAATATATTTTATTGATTATGCTATTACAGTTGTCCCATTTCTCCCCCATCATTCCCCTCCACCCTGCACACCCCCTCCTACCCACATTCCCCCCCTTTAGTTCATGTCCATGTGTCATAAGTTCTTTAGCTTCTACATTACTATCTGCGATTCTTCTATAAAGAAGAACTTTGTCTTCAGCCAAATGGGAAAGATGGTATAAATATTTAACTTACTAATTTTAGAATGAGTCGGTGCCCTAGTAACCTCCAATGGTGACAAACGAGATTTTTTATTTTTAAGCATGTGTGTGACCCAACTGGTACTCTGAAGCAGCATGTTTAGAATGGGTTGGAACAGGAAGAGACAATATTTGAAAAGTCAGAGAAGTCTGAGGGGTTCAGAGGGCCTGACTGATAGAAGGGGACCGGACCAGGAGGGCTTGGCAACTAATGGGATGTGAAGGGTTAGGAAGAGGTAAGCATCAGAGGTTACCTCTAGGTTTGTTTGAAGGTTGAGTGACAGGAATATGATGCCCTGAGAGGAAATACAGGTTTCTACCACATTAACCCCTCTAAGAGCCATATGTATTCGAGGGATGTTTTTCTCACTTTTACCTATTACACAGTTTTTAAAAGATTTTTATTTATTTTTTTAGAGAGAGGGAAAGGGAGGGGGGAAATATCAATTTGCAAGAGAAAGATCATTCGGTTGCTTCTCACCCACCCCCAACTGGGGATGTGGCCCACAACCCAGGCACGTGCCCTGACTAGGAATTGAACCAGTGACCTTTCGGTTTGCATCCTCAACCCACTGAGCCACACCAGTCAGGGCCGTATTATATAGTTTTTAATGAGTTAGAATTTAAGCCAGTAGTGGGGCCACCATGCAACTGTCTACATGGTATGGTGGAGCACATTTGGGAGGTAAAGTGTCAGATATCATTTGGAGATGCTGAGTTTGGGGTGCTGCCAGATGCTCAGGTGAGGATGTAAAATACTGTAGGAAACAGGACAGGAACTCAGAAGGGATAGATCAGAATCACACAGAAGTGAAGTACATGTTATGGAGAAGTAACCCCTAATGCTTCACTCTGAATCCAAGAAAGAGATTCTATAAGAAAGGGCAAAGGAACAAAGCATGGCAGGCAGACATCTCCATTTAGATATTTACTCTTCATATCTAATGCCAGTCCCGTCCTTAAGGCCTGTGATTCTTTATCTGTGATTGTGACCTGTCTCAACCTGGAGTTCCTCAGAATGGACTGTAGTTGATAGCTGTAGAGTGGCCTAAAGCTTTAACTAAAACTGTGTAATAGGTGAAACTGTGAGGCAAATAAAATTGTTCTCAAGCCGTGGCTGGGTGAGTTGGGGAATGTCATCCCATATGCCAAAAGGTTGAGGGTTCAATTCCCAGTCAGGGCACATTTCTAGGTTATGGGTTTGATCCCCAGTCGGGGGTGCTTGTGAGATGCAACTGAGTGATATTTCTCTCCCATATCAATGTTTCTCTCTCTTCCCCCCCCGCCCCTGCTTCCTGCTGTCCCTAAAAAGTCATTGGATGTATCAAGTGAGGATAAAAAAAAAAAAATTGCTCTCAAATATTTGTGGCTCTTTTGGAGTTAATTTGATTGGCACCTATATTACTTTCTTATGGCTGCTGTAATAAATTACCACAAACTCAGTGGCTTAAAACAAAATACATTTATTCTCTTATAGTTCCGCAGGCCAGAAGTTTGAAATGAGTTTCACTGGGCTGTGGTCAAGGTGTTGGCATAGCTGCGCTCCTTGGGAGGCTCCCATTCCGGACATGTGCTCCTCATTCCCTGAAGAAGCCCCAGCCCCCCCTGGTCGGCTCTCGGTTACCTGAGTAGGCTTCTGCCCTCAGGGGCTCTCTGCTGTGGTTTCTAGCTGAAATTCCCTTCACCTATGTTTAAATAGCAACTTGACTGAGCTAGAACGCACAGATCCTGTAATTCACCCATGTAAAGAATACAGTTCAGTGGTGTTTCGTATATTCAGTCATGCAGCCATGACCATCATCCTTTTTAAAACATTTTTTGTTGGCCCCTAAAGAGACCCCATGTCCATTGGTAGTCATTCCTCCTCTTCCCCCAGTTCCAGACAATCACTAATCTACCTTCTGTATATATGGGTTTCTGCATTCTGGACCTTCCATGAAAATGGAATCATCCAATACTCGGTCCTGTTCACTTCGTGTGATGTTTTTAAGGTTCACCCAGGTTTTAGCATGGATCGGCACTTCATTCCTTTCGATTGGCTCTGTCATTTTATTTATTCTCTAGTCAAAGGACATTTGGGTTGTTTCCCCTTTCCTGCTGTTAGGAACAAGGCTACTATGAATGTTCAGGGCAGGTTTTACATGGAGACTTTCCCCTTCTCTTGATCATATACCTAAGAGCGCCAGCACTGGGTCGTATTGTGACTTCTTCCTCATTGTTTTGCGTATCGAAGTTACGTTTAGAACCCAAATTCAGTGATACTTCCATAACTTTCCCTCTCCCACGCAGAATGAGGCTTCTCCCTAGTGCTCCCACTGTTTGGTATCTGTTTTGTTCTTGCCAGTTTGCCTCAGAGCTCAGCTATTGACATGCTGTGAATTCCTGTAAAACAGGGACAGGCACTCTTACTTCTGTATACCCCAAGGCCATGAGTGTACTGCCCTGCATAAAGCAGAAGCTTAGTATTAAGTGCTTCTGAGTTGGTGGGGACTATTAATTTCACATGCTTGAATTTACAAAATGTGTCTAATACTGAATGTTCACTTTAAAATTTCAACAATTAAATGTTTGGTAAATAACACAAAGTGTCTGTAAGGCAAATCAGTTGGCTACATTGAAGTCTATTCATTTTGAATTTTAGAAGCTCCAGTATTTGGGTTAAAAAAGTGAAGGGATTGAGCAGAAGAAAAACAACGACAACAACAAAACAAACGCAGACACCAACAACAGTACGGTGATTACCAGAGGGAAAGGGCCGGTGGGGCAGAGGGTGTAGGGGGCTAAATGTGACGGAAGGCTTGACTTGGGGTGGTGAGCACACAATACAGTGTGATAGATGATGTAGAATTGTACACTTGAAACCTATATAATTTTATTAACCAATGGTACCCCAATACATTTAGTAAAAAAACAAAAAATAAAATTAGGAAAATGAAACATTTTAGAAATTGTAGATAGGGCTTTGAAAATAAACAGCACAATATAAACAAAGGTAAATGACATATTAAAATTTACTTTGTTTCAAATTTCACATAAATGTATTTGAAAAGTCAATGTTTTGCTTACCTTGGTTTTCATTATTGTCTAGTTAAGAACTTGTAAAAGGCCTATATGAATAAAAATGTCTTTAGTCACATTGAAAGCCTGTATTTTTAACTATTGAATGGCAGGATGTCTCCCATTCTCCAAGGCAGGCCCTAGGCCTGGAGTCATCAAAGGTATTCCCATTCTTGTTCACGATTGTTCTGAATACACTCAAAATATTCTATGGCACTGGGCAGGTGATGGGTTGTCGCCATAGTAGCTAGCTCCTGGAATCATGGAAGCTAGCTCCTGATTCCAGTTCATGTGAAACAATCTGCATGGCTTTGGGACTGACTGAATGAACATTGGTATGTTGGCTGAAATGACAGGAAAGTATCTGACTGTAATTATGAGGAACAGATGTACTCCTTTGTTTTAGCTATTAATGTAATTTTATTTAATGAAACAAGTAAATATTAAACAGTATTATCTAACTATATAAACTCCAATATTTTATATATGTATTTATATTTATAAAAATGACTCATTTTCTGGGTGAAGAACTGAGGTCCAGAACTTAACCAGGTTAGTGGTTCTGAAGCTCTGCGGCATCACAGAATCAAGGGTAGTGACACTAAGGCCACAATGACCAATTATGTCAGAATCTCTGGAGGTGGGACCCTTGTATTATTTTTTAAAGCTCCCCAATTTCCACTAGAGGACAAGTGAACTAGGTCACATAAGGTCAAAGGCTAAAACAGGATGTGCTATTAATTCACTTGTGCCAGTATAGCTAGCTTTTGCTATATTCTCATGCACATTATTTCTAATAAAAGAAGTTGATCTCTTGCTCGATGCTACTGAAAGGTGAGATGTAAAATTGTACAGGCAAGATCACAACTCTATCCCAAGAACAGTAATGTTATATAGTTAACCTACAGCCTTAGTTCTCACCCACAGGTGCTTATCAGACTTATTCTTAGAACTTTAAAATAAATACAGATATCCAAGAAGTATCCTAGATTAGCTGAATCAAAATCGCTGGCGGAGGCACCTCTGCTTGTGAAAAAAAAGTTCACGATTTTGATGCCCAACCTTAGATGGAGCCCTGCAGAGGTGTACCACGGTATGCGCTTAGCTGTACTTAGTTAAATTATTGGAAAACAGTTTTGGCTTAAGGCAGAAAAATAACTTTAAAAACTGCTTACAACAAGCTCTCCAACAAGGGAAGGGTCTCTTTTAAGGCAGTGAGCTCTGTGAACCCTCATTCATTCTCTCTCCACAGAGGGGTGTCTTATTTGCTGAGTGATTTTGGGAGAAGGGACTTAGCATGTGTTGCCTAGTCCCTGGAAGGTTCTGTCACCTAGAAAGCTAACTGGCCTCAGAATGCAAAGACAGGCTGTGTCCCTGCGAGGCAGCGGTCGGCTGTTCTCTCCGGTCAGGGCGCCTGGCTGGAGAACAAGTCGGCCTTGCTCTCTGTTTCAGCGTCACTGACCAGAAAGACGGTATTTTAATCTCTCTCTGATTCCCATGTCTTCTCAATTTGTTCCAAAGTGAAGAGGGAAATAAGAGTTATTTGTTGATGTCTTTCAACTTCCTAAGCATCAAAATAGAGTCATAAATTGTAGTGGCCCATGTCTACAATGCTTGTGTTTTGAAATAGCATTCCATTATTTTATTGAAGTCAGTGAACAATTACATTCTAAAGTACAAAGTACTTCTACAGTACACAAGGAACAAAACAAAAACAAAGAAGGCATAGAAAAGCTGGGGATTCTAACTGCTCAACTGACTAGGAAACAACAGCAACAGCATTTTCCAAATTTCTACTTTATTGAGAATAATCTTAGTCATGATCTGCAGAAGTTGGTCCCGGGCAATTTGAAGACAGGTCTTCTTTATCTGTAATTTATATGAGGAACATAAAGGATCAATACAACATGTATAGTAAACTATTCTAGAAAATTATTTCAATATAACATGGATTTTGTAGCTGCGTTAGCTACTTATTGTTAAACACACTGGGAGGAGATTTTAAAGATACAACCAAAAAGTTTTTACTCCTAAGTACAAAGTCCTCCATTTCTTTCTTACAATTAAAAAAAATGGAGTGGATTTCAACATGCTGATTTTTATGGTTCAGGAGCAATATTCTAGCTAACTAAAAATTTAATATATTTTTCAAGTACCTGCAACTAAAGGCTCTTTAAAAATAAAGCATGAAAAAAATTATCATCCTGAAGTGATTCAAAATTCTTTCTTTTGAAATAAAACACTAAAAAATTCTCTTCTGCATGTTCAGTTTCTGAAGTTAAAAACACCTTTAATAAGGTCTCAGTTATTTCTATATCTACTATTTCTTTAAGACATCAATATCACATTACCATTTGGATAGAATAAGAAATTTCCATTATTTATGGGAAGTGCAACTTTTATAAAAAAGTAAAGTTAGAAATCAAAGAGCATTTGTATTCAATATTTTCAAACAGTTTAAAGTATTTTCTTACCTTCATAGGCTGTTCCACACCAAATACAATATAGATGTTCTTCTCTTAAATAACTAGTCAATATTTGTAATTTGTCCAGCACCTAGATATAGGACACAAGCACGTTAATGGTTCACGTAGAACAGAATCGTGGTTTTCTTGTCTCTTGGATCAAGCTGAATTAGCCCAGGGCCACACATCTTCCACTACACTCTCAACCCTTAAGAGAATGTCAAAAGCAGAATTATTTTAGAACGTGTCCCAGTTTACCAGCTACCCTGATAGTTTCACAAATCTCCCAGACACAACATGGACCACTTGTTAACATTCATAAAATAGAATCCAACTGCTCTATTAGGTCAGGATCCTTAAAAACCATCTCTGTTTTCAAAGGATCCATCTTCTCCAGTGGGATGAAGGTAAACACTGCCTCCCTGTGCCACTGAAGTTCTCATCGGTGGTCTGTCAGTTAAGTGGAACACAGATTTTTCTGATTTTGAATGTGTCCTACAAAATGCTTATACACATGTAACTACAGAAATGTGCATTCAGTGTATTGATTTCTTGAATAATCCCCACTTCCTTAGAACTGAGTTTTTTTTGGGGGGGGGCTTTGTTTATGGGTGAGTGAGAGAGGTACTCATTAGAATCACTTCCACAAGTTTAACAGGAAACAAAGTAGAAATGAAAATAATTTATATGTGCGGCTAATCCATCATCCAGCAGAGATGAGGGGGTACACTGAAGCTAACGGGAAAAATTATATTAAGTTTTGGTTTGGGGATATAAACCTGTGATGTAGTAGTTCTCACCTGGGGGTGATCCCTCCCCTCACAGTACACTTAACAATTTCTGGAGATATTTTTGGTTGTCACAAGGGGCAAGCGCAGCAAGCACCTGGTGGGGGGAGGCCTGGGGTTCTGCGAGAAATGTTACAATGCGCAGGCCAGCACCTCATGACAGACAAGTACCAGCTCACAATCTTAATAGTGCCAACGCTGAGACCCCCCGATCAAGGAAATGGTACCAAAACATACACTTAAATCTTCACTGTCATATTCATCTTCATCTTCTTCGTTTTCTTCCTTTTCCTCTTCTTCAGCCTCCTCTTCAAGCCTCAGCCAGTACCAGGCCTCCCTGGGAACTTGAATATTCTGAAAATGTAGAATTATTTCCAATTAAACATAGCTAAACATGAGACTATCACCTGTATATTCATGTCAACATGAATTCATTCTTTCAATTAAATATTTACTGAGTGCAGCGTCAAGACAGAAGCACTGTATTATGAACTCTAGGGATACAAAACCCAATTAGAATATTGGCTCCAAGTTGCTGACAGTCTAGTAGGGAAAATAAGCCATGGCATAAATAGCTTAATGGGTATAAAATAATACATATAAGCTGGAAAACCTTAAGAGTCATGACATGTATTCACAATAAAGTGCTAGGGAAATACGGAAAAATTAGAGATTACTTCTAGCAATCTATTTAAAGATGATAGAAATTTCATTAAATAAAGTAATTTTATTTTGAAGCAGCAAAATTGAAAAAAAAAGCCAAATTAAAAAAATAAAAGTCATTCAGATCTGAAATCTACGGTACTCTACCATGATCTCACTATTTAGGGACACACGAGGTGCTGAATAGGGACCGAAAACTGGCTCTTCTGGTTAGATATTCTGGGGAACAGAATTTCCACACATAGTAGCCCTCAGTAATAGATATTCAAATGAGCAGAGAATAGTTAAATGTAAAAATATTATTTAACCCTTATTGGATAATTCAGACTATTCAGTTCCTACCGTAAACAAATCATCATTGTATCCATTATCATAGATCAGTAGTACATGGTAAATAAAAGCTTTAATCAGTAGAAGACTAGGTACACCAGACTCAGAGTGTTTTGTTTGGTTTGGCTTTTAAAAATATAAACGCTTGGCAAATCATCCTCGGTGCCAAAACGCGTCACTACCAAACTGCAAGCAGGTGGCAGGCTTGCCTTCTGAGTATCCAATTGTTGACAGGCTCGCTGGCTTCTTCTAAGATCTCCTTCCAGCTTCATTTCATCCTGCTTATTTTTAAGTCTCATTCTAACGGAAAGAAAAAAACAGTACATTACAGTTCTGTACTCTATCCATTTTATGTGACCAAGTTCCAGAAAACATACCACACTGAAGGAAAGACGAGACCAAAAGCAGTTCTCACACAAAGCTTTACCGAAACTGTTCTGCAGCATTTTCTTCAGCTTGGTTTTTCATACGAATCTTTCTTCTGTAGCTTTCTAATTTTTCCTCTGCTTTTCGTTTTAATAACGCCTCATGACCAATGCCACTTTTTCCTATTCAAACAGACAACTTGAATGAGAAACTTACTGACTTTATATTTCAAAACATGACAATATAAATATTTACAAATTAAATGCAATTGCAACGTGAGTACAATCACTCAAAATCATTTGACAAGAATGACAGGAGAAAACACTAGAGATTTTTTTTTTAAACCTCAAACACATAAATATGGTAAACAAATAACATTTTTTTCTTTAATTCATACAAAGTATTAAGAAAAACATTTATTTTTTAATTTTATTTTTCAATTACAGTACACATTCAGTATTAGTTTGTATTTGTTTTAGGTGTATAAAATAGTGGTTAGGCAATAATATACTTAACAAAGTGATCCCCTTGATATTTAAGAAAAACTTTTAGTGGACAATTTTGTCTCAGAATACTTTTAGAACATTTCAACTGGTAAAAATACCTTTGCATTTTTAATGATTACAACAATTTTCTCGTATATTTTTATGATTTAAATTTTATACTCACTAAAACTTACTTTTATTTTTAGTTTAAAAGGTTTAGAAGTTTAACAAAGAAACATTTTAATGAGGGCTTCCTATGATAAGAACTGTAGCAGCACTACTATAAAAATATTCATTAAGCAAATGTATGTGTTAGATATAAGCATGAGCATATTACTGGTAAATACCCCTAAAAATAATTACGTACCTGTTTTGACATTGAGAGGAATTGGTTCAACAATACCATCTCCTAAAAAAAAGAGAACAAAAGACAAACTACTGAAATTAGTTCTTCAGAAATTCTTCTGAAGTAGCATGCTACTTCAGTTGGACAGTATGCCACCTTACCATGTTCCACACAGATGCGCTCCTGTTTCAATAATATTCAAACTGAAATCTGGACATCAGTATGCTAAATCAATTACTGTCTTTTGAATCCTAGTCCTCAATAAGGCTGACCCACAGCCTCCTATGTCACCTAAGGGTAGGGTTTTAAGAAGTGAAAGCCTGATATTAAACATCCAAGACAGTGCCAGCCTTGTTAGATGAAGACCAAAGCAATTACAATAAAGAGAATAAAGAGAACAAACAGCTTACAGAAGCTACTTTCAATATATGGCCTTTATATCTTAATAAACAGACTCACTTCCTAAAAAGAGAGGTGAGAATGGAGATTCTCCAATGCATGGTCACTCAGGCAGCTGCTACAGGGACAGAGCGAACAGGGCAGAGTCCTGACATTGCCTTAATGTCTCTTCACTATCTTTTTGCCACTGTACTTCTCAACCCTTCTCTTGTCACCATGCTTAGCTGTTGCCTCCACTTAAGCTTTGCCATCCCAGTCGTTAGTGCCTTTGAGCTGGGCTGATATCCAGGGTTGTCTAAAGTGGGTGTGGAAAAGTGAAAGTTCTCCGTAAAGCTAGTTAGCACGTAACAGACTAAAAAGTTTAAGTTGTTTTAATTTTTGTGTAGATGAGTAAGATTAAAGAGTCATCTCTGGATTCATGGACACCATTTGGTGGTAAGAAAACATTTTTATTTCTGGATGTGACTTACCACTCTTGCCAAGGGCCTGACCACTTTTATATCCCATCTTCTGGAGCAAAGCAAACCCTTTATTTTCATGGCCTAGTGCATTCTTCAACCCAATGTCACGTCTTTCTTGCTCTTCTTCTTTTAAACTCTTCTGCCTATTTTTCAGATTAGCTTCTTGTTGCTTTTCTTCTTTTCGACGGGCTTCTCGAATTTGCCTCAGCATTGGCAATCCTGGCCTAATATCTTCTCTGAAGAATAAGGGAAAGGGTTGTTTTAGATGAGTATGTGAAGTTTTCCCGTGACTTTGATAGTCATATTTCAGTGCTACTTCTGATCATCTTTGTTATCATCTATATTAGAACGCATCAGTGACTTCCGAGAATAGCTGTTTCAGTAAAAATGATGATGGTTGTTGTCAGACTGTGGAAAACTAAAGAAAGCACGCAGTTGAAGAAATTGGAAAAAAGTAAGTTTCAACTAATTTTTCTAAGGCATTTGGCAACAATAAAGGGCAAAGGTGAATAGTAGCTAAAAGAGACAATAAGATGAAATAAAGGGAAAAAGTAAAGTTCCTTGGAGGAGGGGAAATAAAAAGAATCAAGGGCAGAAGTAAAATGTTTAGCACTGAAAGGGAGGAGGCTCCTAGTGTCTTTGCATAGACATGAGGACAGTGTTCCCCTAAAGCAGTAAGACTAACTTCCCAACCTCACATTTAAAGTCAATGTCATTGCTTAAGAGTCTATATTAATGCCTTATATGTATCGTTACATGAAGTGTTCACACTTACTGGACATTAATGAAGGAATCAGACATATAGTCCTCTTCTTCTGCCATGTTCAACTTCAAATGACAAAAGTATCTGCAAATTAAATAGGATAAAGTAAGTTACTCCTTTTTTAGTTTACCAGAATGGAAATAAACCTTCCTGTATCTCCAGCCATGAACTTTATCCAGAGCTCTACTCCACAGCGAAAGGACATTTTGACAACTTTCTGTGTGGAGCTCTCAAACTCAATAATCCCTACAACTTGTTCTCCTCTACCCCAAATTTCCTTCATCCCCTGTATTTCCAAATTAAAGTCACTATCTCCCCGTCCTACATTCCCGACCTCTTAGAAACCTCTGTCACTTCCTCCTCTATAATACCCCTCACTGCCATTTTCCCTATAGTTGTGGCCACTACCTTAGTTAGGTATTTCTTTCTCACCAGAGCTATTCCAACTGCTTCCTAATTTGTCTCACTGCCTTTAGATTCTCCTCTTCGAACACATCCTCTTCACCCTCTCCACCACAGTTTTTTAAAAAATGTAAGTCAGGTCATGTTACTTGCTGTTTCAAATCCTTCAATAAACTTTGCCCTATAGGCAAAGGAGAACCAGTTGCTTTAACACTGCAGTAGAAGCCCTCCATAATCTGACCCCTGACTCTCTTTAGGATTCATTATTCAAGTCACACAGGTTTCTCATTGCCCTCTGAATGTACCACTCATGTTTTCATCCTAGGCTTAGGTTGCCCTCCTTTACAAAAACCAGGCCTCAACAGCATTTTATATTAGCTGCTCATTTGGAGCTTCATATCGTTAACACCTCACCTATATAGAAACATTTTTGAGGAGAGTCTCCAACCAAAATAGCCAAATCATGTAACTACTGGTCCATAAATGGGTAAAATAATTATCCAGAAAAGTGCATCTCAAACTTTATTGCATATTTGAATTGCACCAGGATCTTGAAAGGCAGAGTCTGATCCTGAGCTGGAGCCTGAGGTTAATGCATTTCTAACAGGCTCCCAGGAGATGTTAATGTTTTCCTTTGGGAACCCAGCCCTCTGGCCTCCACGTTGTTCTCGAAGAGGGCAACAATCTCCATACATTCTTGAGGATAAAATGGCTCATTATGGTACTTCACACCCCCCATAACAGAGGACCTAAAAGGGCAAAGAAACCTCTCCTTCCTTACATGCTATGAACATGTGGATTGTGGGGGAAAAAACTCTCTTCATTGGGGTTTCTGAACTAGAAGTAGGTGAAGCTGGGCTGTAGATGGCCCTCTTCTTGGCTACATGAAGAGATGCTGTTCTGCAGAATGAAGCCAGATAGAGAAAACAGGTCTAAAAGCAATGAGTCTCCAACCTAGGTCCCAACACCTTCATTTCTGTAGCTCTTTATTTGATGCTGTGACCTATGAATCTTCCGAGCTACAGAAGCTAAAAAATTTCCTCATTATTTAAGCCTGCGGGAGTAGGGGTTCTGTCAACTGCAACTAAGAGTCTGAACAATTACATGGGATGAAAAAAATAGTACTGTTCTAGTTTTTAATGTATATCTTCCCAACTAGGCTGTAAACCACAAAGATAAGTCCCCTATATGCCCAATGCCTACACAACTGTGTCCCAAACATCATAAATTCTTGATGTTCAGTAATGAGGAGGAAAAGGGTCTTTAGTAATATTTGTAATAATAAATACATTTCCCCTGTGTTGTCATGTCTGATTTTTTTAAACTTCATGTAAATATATCATCAATACAGAAAACCACATAAAAATGTACAGCTTAATGAATTATTATGAGGAAAATACTCTTGTAATCAGGTGGTAGCCTCCAAGGTGGTCCCCAAAGAGTCTTGCCTCTTGGTTTTCAACGCCCTTGTGTAGTCTCCTTCCCTAGGAAACAGAACTGACCTGTGCATCCAATAGGATATCATGGAAATCATGGAGTATGATGCTTGATCATAAAAGACACTAGTTAGAAGTTAGTAATTACTCTGAAGGAAGTTAGCTGTCATGTAGTGAAGACACTTAACCAGCTCTATGGAGAGGACCACCTGGGAGGGACAGAGGCTTCCTGTTGACAACCAGCACAAACATGAGAGCTAAATGAGTGAGCTACCTTGGAAATGGACCCTCTACTACCAGTCTGGCCTTAAAAAGACTCAGCCTGGGCTGGCATCTTCACTACAACTTCTTATGAAAGTCCGACCTAAGCTAAATTAGTAACAATTTTGTGATCCAGAGAAACTGTGATGTAAGAAATGGTTATAGTTATTCGAGCTGCTGAATTTGGGATAATTTATTATACAGTAAAAGATAATACAAACCACCACTCACAACTGGAGATAGAACCTCATTGGCCCTTTTTGTCCCCTATTCAATTGTACTTCTTCTGGTTACCTCCTTTTCTGTATAATTTCATCATCCACTTGTGCATCTTTAAACATTACAGTTTAGTATTGCCTACTTTTCTTTTTATCATAGTATAATAACTTAAAAATGTGGAAGATTATATTTAGCATTTGTGATAATTCATTCACCAGACTCTTCATTTGTAATAACATTATTTTTACACATAATGACTTAGCCCTTACCCAGTGTATCACACATTTACGAACCCAATTTAATCATCATTAAAAACTCAACAAGGCAAGAATATAGTTAGTCCTGCTTACTAGTTGGAGAAATTAAGACTCTGTATGGCTAAATGACTTGCTCAACACGACAAAGAATCCAGGCCTCGGGGCTCTTACTACTGCAAATGGGATTCGGTTATTTTTAATGGACCCATTAGGCTCCAAAGTGCTAGGCAGATCTTTAAAAAGAATCGGTAACCCCTATTTAAAGCTCCCTTTCTATGGGTACAAGGTACCTCAGCATCTCCCATTCCCAACAAGCACAAGGATAAACTTCACAAGGGGAGGATCCAGGCAGAGATGACGGTGGTTCGGAGCACAGTGACAGCAGTGGAAGTGGTAAGAACTGGTCACACTCTGGATATATTTTGTAGGTAGAGCTATTTTGAAGATTTGCTGATGGATTGGGGGTGATGTTAAAGGATTACATCAAGGCTTTTGGCGTGAGTACCTGAACGAACGGAGTTACCAGTTTTTGTGAGGGGGTGTTGCAGGGTTTTTTGTTTTGTTTTGTTTTGGGCAGAGAGAGGGCGGTAGCAACAAGAGTGCTGCTTCAGACACACCGAGGGTCCGACTACACAACCTGATGGAGAGATGGGCTATGTAGTTAGATGTACAGCAGAAAGGTGACAAAAAATGCCTCAGTCTCAAACACTCCCCTCAGCGACCATTGATTCCTACCCTCTCGTGTCCCTTCAGGCTGCAAGCGTCCCACGTACGCGACCACTCCGAGTGGGAATGTGGGTGATGGTGTGACAACCAGCACACAGATCACCGCCCTTTATCATTCTATCTGGTGCCTCCAGCCCCTTACCTGGCAGGTCTACTAGCCCCGGGCCAGCTGACTACAGTGGGCGATGCTCAAACGCTCACCGACCAGCGAAGCACGACTACACGCCTGCCCCTACCTGAGTTTCCGTACGCAGCTTAAAGGAAACTTGCGCCAGGCGGGGCTAGGAGGACGTGGTTAGTGCGCTTGCGCGATACCAACCTTCTGCGCACGCGCTCTCCCCTCGTTTCCTGCTGGCAGGAGTGCGGGAGGCGGGGCATCCGGGTACCCTGGTGGCTGCTTCGGAGCTCAGCTGATCGGCCCCTGCCAGACTAGGAGGTGAGACCGCCTCATCTGCCGGCAAAGCCTTCACTTTTGACGGGCACACACTCCCCTGCCCGGGGAGGATATTCGAATTCGAAAAGAACTTTTTCCTTTTTCCAACGCCGGGCTCGATTCCGAGCCCGCGCCCTCTGGGGTTGACAGCCCGAGTGACCGCCAAGGTCTGTGGAGGCCTGCTTCATTTTCCCCAGACCCCGCGATGCGCTAAGGTCTTCAGAGGAGACCTTCACCCAGGGTTCACCCAGATCCGCAGCGCGCGCAGCCTCTGCCGGCTGCGTTCTGGGACTGCCCGGGGATGTCCCTGAAGCTGTGGCCAGGGGGACCTGACTGCCCCCACCTCTTCGTTGTAGGAAGACTCTGGGGAGCTTCCAGTGTGGGATCTTCCTGCTGGGACGTTTTGATATACTCCTAGGCAAGCTGCAGCAGGGGAGGGGTACGGTGCTGTGCAGCCAGCAGTGGACAAGAGAAACGGAGGCTGGATTGTCAGGCTTGGCTGGCGTTTGATCTTGGTGCTTCAGTTTTTCCAGTTTATGGAATGGGTTAATGACATGTGTTTCTTCTAGGCATATTTTTTTTTCTGGAAAAAATGCCTCATTTGCGATATTAATTTCAGTCTTTTACCCCATTATTCTTCCTTGCGAATCATTACTTTCTTTCACTGTTTTGTACTCCTGTTTAAAATTTAGTTCCCAGGTTTTGCATCAAATGTTTCCTTCAGATGAAATGAGAAGTAAAGCTTGACTTTTCATTTCTTAGTGGTTGCGATCATTAAGCTGGACTTTTAACGTATGAGTATTTTTTTAATTTGTTACTTTAAGGTGTGAATTTAAAACTTCAGTAATGGAGTTAGCCCACAGTTTATTGCTAAACGAAGAAGCTTTGGCTCAAATCACTGAAGCAAAGAGGCCAGTTTTTATCTTCGAATGGTTGCGATTTCTTGATAAAGTCTTGGTTGCTGCCAACAAGGTATGGTATTGCTTTTTTGTTTTTTTTCCCCTCCAGTTGGGTTAACACAGTCAAGAATGTTATGTGTTCATGATTTGTGAGAAAGCATTTTTGGAAAGGTTGTGGGTCAGTTATGGATCTTGAGAATATTACACTATAATAGGAATTTCTTTCTGTACTTTTTTATTTTGTGGCAAAACCCAAACCTCCTTTAAACCCACCTTGTTGCCTTCTTCATGTCTACCTGGACAGCTGAATGTGACTGGAGGAAAACATGACTATATGACTGCTGGCACTTTAAATTCATCATCTCCAGCTTCAGGTGGTCCCTCGGTGCTGTCTAGCAATCCCGATGTCTTCATCCATCTCTCTGAAGAGTTAATAATAGACTTTCCTTCTGTTTTCTTCATCCTGCATAGTCTATTTCATTAACTGTATGTGGCCTTTCATTCTCTGTGTGTTTTATTTTCTGTCTTTAAAATGAGATGCTTTCCTCAAACATCTGATGCTCTTTGGTTGTCTGCTTAAATATAAGAGTGAGTAGTAAAAATGTTTTCCGGGCGGGGTGAAGTTTGTTAACTGCACCTCAACGTAGGCTAGTCTAGTTCTTTGAGGACCCCTTGATGCTAGTACCATAGGGTTTTTTTGGCTAGTCATTCCCCAGAGGAGGCTGTTCTACTCTTGTGTTCTAGGGTGTGTGACTAGTTGTTCAGGTTCCAGGAACTGAGGGAGACGGCTGGGGTCCTAAACAATCAGTATGTAAACTTTCACTCATTCCCCATGTTCTCAGTGCCACTTCCCAGCCCACAGCTGTGCCTGGGCTCCATAAGTCCAGAACAGAGGAGGGACCTAGGGGAGTCTTACAGCTTCTTAGACTCTCAGTCTTTCCCTCCATTTCTAGACTTAGCTTTCCCATATGTGCCTAGAGCCTCAAAACAGCAACAACAGAAAACATGAGCTTTTAGAGGATTTTTTTTGTTGTTGTTGTAAATTGGGTCTCTTCTCAGCTTTCCCTGTTGGGGACACTCAACTTCCATATTTTGCATTGATTCTTTTCCTCTTTCTTTACTCTTGTGGATTTTTGCCTTTTTTTTTTTTGTTGCCCTTTAGTTTTAAAGAAGCCCTTTTAGTAAGGCTTCTTTAACTAGACGTTCCTATTTTCTCTTAAACCCCCCTCCAGTTGGGTGTTTGTTGTCTCTACTCCACTGAACAGCGCTTGTCCAGTCATTAGTATCTCAAATTGCCCAAACCAATGGGTCAGCATTCTGTATTAATGGACATAGTTGATCCTCTACCTGAAACACTTGGATATTTTTTTATTTTGTTATGAAGATGAAAAATACAAAAGAATACATACAAAGTTATCTGAGTTATGAAGCATAATAATAGGAACATCTGTACACCCTCCATTCAGATTAAACAATTGATTTTTATTGTTACTGTGGATGCACATTGCATCCTATTTGTGGTTCCCAAGACACCACTTGTTTTTAGTTCTTTTGCTACTTCACTAGTTATTCCTCATTCCCATTTGTTGGTTCCTTCTCAGTCCTGGGCAGCCTTCTTTTTCTTTTTTAAAAAATCTATCTATACAGCCCTGGCTGGTGTAGCTCAGTGGATTGAGCACCAGCCTGTAAACCAAAGGGTTGGGGCACATGCCTGGGTTGCGGGCAGGCCAGGTCCCCAGTAGAGGGTGCACAAGAGGCAACCACACATTAATATCTCTCTCCCTCTCTTTCTTCCTTCCTTCCCTCTGTCTAAAAATAAATAAATAAAAATCTTTAAAAAATTTATTTTAAAAATCTATACTTACTCTTACAGTGATATCTAATCTTAGATTTTTACTACCATCTATATAGTAATGACTCCCAGATATACCGTGAGACTACCGCTTTATCTTGGCTGTCTAAACAGCATCTCAAAGTTAACATGTTCAGAACTAAATTCTCGACTTCCCCCTTCCAAACCTGTCCTTTCCCCAATGCTCTTCATCTCAGGAAATGACCATTTCAGTCTTCTAATTGTGCAGGTCATAAACCTTTGAGGCATTCTTTTCTCTTACTCTCAAATTTCACATCATATTCATTAGCAAATCCTATTGGATCTATCCACTAAATATACTCAGAATTAAATTACTTTTCATTATCGTTACCATCTTCATCTCTTATCTGGATTATTGCAAAAGCTTCCTAAGTGCTCACTGTGCTTCTGATGTGTACCTTGTTGAGTATTCTTAGCTCAGTGGCCAGAATGAGCCTGTTAAAACATTTAGATCATGTCCTTCCTCTGCTTCAAGCTCTCAGAATAAAATACGACACAATTGAGTCCCTTCTAGTCTTCTGATTTCATCTCTTGCTACATCCTGTCTCTTACTCTGCACCAGCCTAAACGGCCTTCTCACTGTCCTCAAGCATGTTAAGCATGCTCCCTCCATGCCTTTACACAGTTCCCTCTGTCTGGAATATTCCTCTCCCAGATACTTGCCTGTCTCACACATTCACTTATTTTTAGAGAGACCTTTCCTCACTAATCAATGTAAAGTAGTAAGCACGCTCTTTATTCATTTAGTTGGTGAATTCTGTGTCTCCTCTCCGGCGTGTAAATTCATGAGGGCGTAGACTTGGTCTGTTGTGTTCACTGTTGCCTAGAATATTTGTGCCTAGAATAGTGCATGGCATATAAATGCACAATACACATTGAATGAATGAATGAATTTTTAGTACTGATTATGGGTAGATCTGAATATTTTTTCTGTTTCCTAGGGCTCCTTCAGTTTCTTTTGATTTCCTTCACTGACCCATAATGTTTTGGACTACTGACTTTGCTTTTCAAGGAGAGCTTATCTGGGTTCTAAGACATCAGTTGTCCATATGCCCAATATATTATGTCCTTGGACTATGGTTTATTTCTTAGTGAGTTGGCATGAAAACTTGAGTCAGGAGTAGTCGCTTTATTGGCAACTAACTTTTGGCTTTGGAGGGGAATGAAGGAGACTATTTAATGTAGTAATGAGTGATTCATTTCTTACTGAACTCATCTTGAAAATTCTCATTTATGGTTTTATGCCTAATGTAATGTAGATTTGAATTATTAGAGTACCTTAACTAAATATTTCTTATTTTGACTAAAAGGTAACAAAAGTACATACGAGAAAAAAACTGGACAGAGACAGGCTCATACAGGGTCTGGCACAAATAATGCCCTCTTTTTATTACAAAATCATAAGCACGTAATTCTGTAACACGACAACATCACATTCAAGCACACCATATAACATTTTAGGTGAAATGTTCATATTAAAACTATAAATTATTGCATCTATTATTATTACCCTACCAACCACACTTAAGCAAGCCTTACTTCTGCTGGACCCTGTAGATGGAGAGCAGATGTCAGTTAGTTGGAGTCGGAGGGTGGGAGGAAGGGGGTGGAAAGATTGAGCAGAAAGGGAAAAGCACTCATGGATATGACAACAGCGTGGTGATTGCTTGGGGGAGGAGGCTATAAGGGGACTAAATAGTAATGGAAAAATACAATAAAGATTAAATTTAAAAAGAAAAAAGAAAAAACTGGTGATGTTCTTTATTTATTTTTTTTATAACAGACTGATGTTAAGGAAAAACAGAAAAAACTTGTTGAACAATTAACTGGATTAATAAGTAGTTCACCTGGACCACCTACGCGAAAATTGTTAGCTAAAAATCTCGCAGCCCTCTATAGCATTGGGGATACTTTCACTGTTTTTCAAACACTTGAAAAATGTAATGACATTATCAGAAGTAAAGATGACACTGCAGCCTACTTACCAACAAAATTGTGAGTACTTACTCTGAGATTGACCCTTGAACATTTTTTGTGTTTTCAGACTAACTTGTCTTAATAAGAGACTGCTGATTATAAAGACCTCTAGGTGGATTGAACCTGAGGCATGCTGCTCACAATAAAAGCTCCCCAAGCAGGTCTGGGGAAGGTTTCTCTTTCAACATTGGCTCCATTGCCACTGGGGCTTTCAGCAAACTACAGAGGATTGGTATAATGTCAGCAGTTTGCATCGGGGTCTTTTGGTAAATATGGATGGAGATAATATTCTAGGCTGGGATGGAAACAAACAAAGAATCTCTAGGTGATGGGATTGAGGCAGGAATGGGTAAACTATGGCCCGCAGGCCAAATCCAGCCTGCTACCTCTTTTGTAAATAAAGTTTTGTTGGGATGCAGACATGTCTGTTCATTTAGGAGGTAGTTGCTTTCATGCTATAACGACAGTGGCAGAGTTGAGTACCATTTTGCCTGCAAGTTTGCTGACCCCCTAGATCGAGAGCTTAACCCAGCTCCTAGCCTATACTTGTGGTTTGGATCAAGGGCAGACATTTTTTGAGCAAGTCTTAAAGGTAATGGCTATCGGGACACATTCTGTGAAAGAGTTAATTAAGAAACACAGCAGTTATAGTACCGTGAGGAGGGCCGTGGGAGAAAAATAACACCTAAATAAGGTTAGCTGTGCCGTGAGGGAAGAGCATTGTCAAGGAAGACCACTCAAAGAAGCATCAGCCAAAGTAGGTCAACCATCAAGAAAGGAAATGGGGAAATTAGTCAAGTAATGGGTTAAGATAGGAAGAGGGGAAGGTGGATATGATAGGCCAGGGATCAGTAAACTATGAAAAGGGCCAGATAGTAAATATTTTTTGGCTTTTTGCGCTATACATCTCTGTCAAAACTACTCACCTCTGCCACAGACAGTATGCAAATAAACGAGTATGGCTGTGTTCTTATAAAACGTCATTTAAAAAACAGGTGGTAGACTGGACAATGGGCCAGTTTAGCCTGCAGGCTGTAGTTTGCCAACCTACTCTCTAAAGAAACTTCTCATTGGAAATGAATATTATACCTTATTTACAGTACTTTTCAGAAAGATACAAAATAGTGGAGGAAACAAGTTGTGAGTTCAGTTCTGGGTGTGCTGATTTTGGAGTATTAGTGGGAATAGCCAAGTGACTGTGTAGTAGGCAAGTGAAAATCCTGGTCTGGAGTTTAGAGCACTGAGTTGAGAATATGGTTTTGGTGAGCAAAGAGTGGTGATTTGGGAAGAGGCTGCACCCTTTGGTATGGGTAAATTCACCTAGGAAGAGCGTACTACTGTTTGAGGACAGAAGGTGCCAGGATAGAACAGGAGAGCACCAATGTTCAAGCGGCCAGGGCCCGAGTAGTAGCTTACAGAGGAATCAGGGAACTTATTCTGAACGCTGATTCTTTGGCCTGTTTTCAACTGCATAGATAAGTTGTGATTAAATTGTGTATTGTTTGAGATAGATGTAGATCTCAAAAGTTTTAGAAGAGATTAGGGCATATTAGTGCTTTCCAGTTTATTTTGGAGTTTGAAACTATGTTGACGATTTCGATGATTTAGTTCTCTACCCCTTAGCAAATCCACACATGATTTTGTAGTTCTGCTTAATTAGAGTTTATTACATATTACATATCATTTGTATGTGTTTTCAGTGGATTTATGGTTTCTATTTAGGGATTTCCTAGTATATTCTGGTATGTGCCCTCAGTCATCTCCAGCTTTGTAATCAGAGAGTATTGAAAAAAGCATGGGATTTGGAGTCAAGAGGTGATGGTCGATTCCCTGATTTTACCATTTCTTGTGTGTATGATAGTGAGCTAAATCTCTCTTCTCCTCAGAGTAACGTGCTGAGGACATAGCTGTTGGGTGGGAAGCTCTAGGATTTCAGCACCCGTCTGCCAGACCCCAGTGCATGTGCTCTTCACTTCTGTGCCCTGCTCCGGCCTCCAAGCTAAACTCACAGTTATTCACATGTTTACTGTTTACATGAGTGATGGTTGGGTGGTCTCCCCCTTCCTGAAGAGATAAGGTGCTGTTACATTTCTTCTTCTAGGTAGCCAAATGTTCCATTAAAGCCATTTAGATTAAATTTTGCAAGTAATTGTTTACTATTATTTTTATACTAAGTAGCAATACAAAAATTATGATAAATTTCCTGTTTCAAGATTTACATTTCCATTGGCAGGATAAGAAATAGCTGAAAAAAATGGCCAAGTCACAGCACAGTAAACAATATAATTTTGTCAAAAATGAATGGTGGACATTATATATAATGAGAGAAGAGAGGGATCTTTGTGGCTTGGCATAATTTGAGAAGTCTTCATAAAAGGAAACTTTGGGTTTCTTTCCAAAGGATGGGTATGATTTGTTATGTAAATATATATTTGTTCTCCTAACAAGAATACATTTGATTAACCATAGTATTTGTTGTAATTATAAAGAATAAAAGAGGTGCTTTTTAAAGTTGAAAATTAAGGTTTCCTAGCCAAAAGTGTCCTGCACAAATATAAATTGATTTCTGAAAATGAGAAAAGTATTATTAACCTGAACAATGACTAATGGAAATCCCACTTCTTACAGGGCTGCAGTGACTTGTATTGGAGCATTTTATGAAAAAATGGGGAGAATGCTAGGCAGTGCATTTCCAGAAACAGTAAATAATCTTTTGAAATCTCTGAAAAGTGCAGAGGTAAGTTTTACAACAAATATTATTCACATGCTTTGCTAGTGGCAGGAGTTAAATGTCATTTAAAAACATATGTTTGCTTTACACTGCTTAGCAGGAAGATAATTTAAAATTACTTGCAAAAAAGAAAATTCTTGCCCTCTTTTTTCATGAATGTCACCTCATCTTTTAGTGAGTGGGGAAAGAATGCTTTTCTTTGACAAAGAATAAGTGTACCTATCATTTTTTATTTGGCCTTATAATGTTTTTGCATTACCATTTTATTTTTTGTACTATAGCTACTAATGTACTAGTTTCCTAGGGTTGCCGTAATAAATTACCACAGTCTGGGTGGTTTAAACAACAGAAATGTATTGTCTCACAGGTCTGGAGGCTAGAAGCCTGAAATCAAGGTCAGCAGGGCCATGCTCCCTCTGCATCCACTTGGGAAGAATCCTTCCTTGTCTTCTTAGCCTCTAGTGGTTACTGGCAATCCTTGGCATTCCTTGGTATTCTTTGGTTTGTAGGTGCCTCCATTCTTTGCTTCCCTTGTCACATGGTGCTCTCCCTTTGTATCTGTTCTGTGTCCAAAGTCTTCTTATGAGGATACCAGTTATTGGATTAGGGTCCACCCTAATCCAATATGAACTCATCTTTACTTGATTTCATCTGCAAAGACCTATTTCCAAATAAAGTCATGTCAACAGGTAATTGCACTTAGGACTTGAACTAATCTTTTGGGTGGGGGGATGCTATTCGATCCACAGCAGCTAATATCAAGTAAAACTATTTCTGTTTTGTCATGTCAATTTGTTATTGCTTCTGAAAATTCCTTGTCAACTTGAAGTTACTAAAAACATACTAAGCCCTGGACTCTCATAGTCCAATTCCCTTATCTGGGAAAGCTAAAGAACTCTGGAAACTATTTGTCTATTTGTTTATTAAATAAGAGTTGAAGAGATATTGTCAGGCATTAGACATATAAAGATAAATAAGACGTGGTCCCTGACATCAAAAAGCTTACAGTTTGGTGAAAGAGATCTGTGTTTGAGTAAAAGCACTAGAAACATGAATCAAGCATTATAGGAATGTGAAAATGAATTTGAATTCATCACAAGAAGATGAGAACTTGGCATATCTATGACAAAATTTTTAAATGTGTTGGATGTTTTCCTTATCTTTTAGATGGTTTGCATTACTTCTTAACTGCTTTTTACCTAACTTTTCATATTCTGAAAGTTTGGATCCTTGAAATCTGATACTAAGGCTTTTGATTTTGTCTTTATATTTTCATTATATTGTACTTCAACAGGTCATGGAAACATTGGAATGTGTTTACTTGCTGTAACCTAGTTTCTCAGAAAGATACTATTTAATTGAACTTAGTAATTATTTTTACCTTTTACCTTTCAGGTACTTTCTGGAATACTTATTTTTTTTATTATTTACTATGTACAATTTAGAGTAAGAGCATTAGGCCCAGAGAACTTTTGTGTTTGGTATGTTGTTCTTTAAATGTAGAATTCGCTTTACAGCATAGTTTTTAAGTTTTCTTTATGTTTGAGTCTAGTCTCAAGGGCGAAGTGAAATCTTAATGAGTCTACAGAAAGTTCTAAACGGACTGGGTGGTGCAGCCGCTTCTTCTCATCGTGATATTTACAAGAATGCCAGGTCCCTCTTGACTGACAGATCGATGGCAGTTCGCTGTGCAGTTGCCAAGGTTAGTACTAGGCCTGTTGATGATGCTCCTTATTCTGCTTGTTCTTTTAAAGTTTTAATGATGGCACATCTTTCATTCCCATGGATTAGTTTCATTTCATTCAATATAAATGGAATCATGTAGTATGTGCTCTTTTTTTGTAGGTAGTCTAGCCTCTTTCACTTAGCATACTTATTTTGAAATACATCTGTGTTAATGCATGTTTATTTAATAGTTCATTGCTTTTTATTGCTAGTATTTCATTATATTTCACAATTGCTTTATTACTTCACCTATAACAGACATTTGGGTTGCTTCTAGTTTGGACTATTACAAAAAAAGCTGTTGTAGACATCTGTGTACGTTTTTGTATGGATGCATGCTTTTTATTTCATGTGAGTAAATATCTAGGAGTAGAATGGCTAGATTGTATTCTAGATTTATGTTTAACGTTCAGGAAATTGCCAATTATTTTCCAAAATACTTGTACCATTCCACTTTCCCCTCATCCTCACCAACATTTGGTATTCTAGTCATTTTAATTCTAGCCCTTATAGGTATGTACAGGTATCTTATTGTGGCTTTAATTTGCACCTCCCTAATGACTAATGATGAGCATAGTTTTAGATGCTTATATACCATCAATATCTTCTTTGATGCAGAGCCTATTAAAAATTTTATGCATTGTTTTATTGAGTTGTTTTCTAATTATTAAGTTTTGAGGGTACCTTATAGGTTCTTTATATATTCCTGTATCAGATACATTATTTATTTGTAAATATTTTCTCCCAGTCTACAGCTTGTCTTTTCACTCTCTAAATTATGCCTTTCTAAATAGAGAAGTTTTGAATTTTGTTAAAGTCCATTTTATCAGATTATTTTTGGTGTTGTTACTAAGAAAATGTTTCCTAACCCACAGCTTCACCTGTGTTTCCTTCTTAAAGTTTTATAGTTAATATATCACTTATTTTGAGTTAATTTTTATATATAATGTAAGTTATGAGTCAAAGTTCTTTTTTTGCATGTGGATATTCACTTGTTCTAGTACAATGTTGAAAAGATGATCTTTGCTTCATGACTTGCCTTTGCACGTTTGTTGCAAATCTGTTGTTCATATAAATGGAGGTCTATTTTTAGATCTTTATTATGTGTCATTATCTATCTTGATGTCAGTAACACTTTCTTGATTATTGTAACTTTATAATAAGTCTTAAAATCTGGTGGTGTATAAGCCCTCCAACCTCTTCTTTCTCAAAATAGTTTTGGTTATTCCAGATCCTTTGCATTTCCATATGAATTTTAACTTAGCAATTTCTGCAAAAATCGCATGCTGGGATTTTGATTCAGGTTGAATTGAAAATATAGATCAATTTGCAGGGGGTTGACAGCTTACAGTATTAAGTCTTCCAACCCATGAACATGATATATCTCTCATTCATTTAGGTTTTCTTTGATTTCTCTTAGCAACATTTTGTGGTTTTCAGTGTACAGGTTTTGCACATCTTTTGTGAGATTTATCCCCAAGTATTTCATATTTTTATACTATTTTAAATAATATTGATCTAAAACTTTTTGAAATTTCACCCTGGCTGGTGTAGCTCAGTTGACTGAGTGTGGGCTGCAAACCAAATGGTTGCTGGTTCGATTCCTAGTCAGGGCACATGCCTGGGTTGTGGGCCAAGTCCCTAGTTAAGGGGTGTCTGAGGGGCAACCACATATTGATGCTTCTCCCCTTCTCTTTCTCCTTCCCTTCTCTCTATAAATAAATAAATAAATAAATAAATAAATAAATGCACATTAATGCTTCTTTCCTTCTTTCTCCTTCCCTTCTCTCTATAAATGAATGAATGAATGAATGAATAGAAAAAAATAAAACTTTTTAAAATTTCTAATTGTTTATTAGTAACAAATAGTAATACAATTGGTTTTTGTACATTGATCTTATATTCACCAACCTTGCTAAACTGATCAGATTTTTTAACAGAGTCTGTCAGATAGTCTATGTAGATGATCATGTTGTCTATGAATAAAGACAGTTTTAACTCTTTCAATCTGGATACCTTTTATTTATATTTCTTTTACTCCACTGACTGGCTGGATCCTTCAGTACAATGTTGAGTAGAAAACACGAGGACAAATGTCGTTTCTTGTTCCAGATCCCTAGGGGAAGACCTTCAGTCCTTTAACATTAATGTCAACACCATTTGTTGAAGAGGATGTCTTTACCCCATTGTATGCTCATGGCCACTTTGTCAAATATTAATCAACCATAGAGACTTGGGTTTATTTCTGGGCTCCCTCTTCTGTTCCACTGATCTAAGGATCACTATCCTTTATCTCCTGATGTTCATTGTCTTGAAAACTGTAGTTTCATATATTTTGTCAAATGTAGTTTGATTCTTTCAGAAGAGTAAATCTGGTTTTTTTTACTCCATCTATGGAAGTAGAAGTTTTACGATTTAATTTACCTTTCTTTTTTCTTTTTTTTAATTACAGTGTCTACTTGAACTACAGAATGAAGCTGTGTTCATGTGGACTGCTGAACTGGAAAACATAGCCACTCTCTGCTTTAAGGCTTTGGAAAATTCAAACTACGGAGTACGAGTGGCAGTGTCTAAACTCTTAGGGACAGTCATGGCTACAGCTTTGATGCCAAAACAAGCAACAGGTACCATTGTTCGCCACCTGCTGATCTAGACAGTAACAGACAGTTGAAGGTGTACGGAATGGTTCCTTCTAAATGGGTTACTACTTATAGGCAAATCACTTTAAAGGATTTAAATTGCTAGGTAGTTGTCTACTTTTTCATAAAATTAAAGTACCCAAATGGCATTTTTCTTGATATAGTCAGGACATTTTTATAATGATAATGTACAAGATACTATGTAGCAAGGACATTGGACATATAAGCAAGTAATATTTATGAGAGATTTTGTATTGTGTTTAAGGGATTGGAATCCGGCACTTTATATGCTTTCTTACTTTAAATCTCTGATGACTGGGTCCATTTGTAGCACGGTATCGGTTTTCATTTGTTCCTTTACGGTCATTATGAGCAGAATCAGAGGCAGCACTGACTTTTCATGTTACTTCTCCTGTGCCTCACAGTTTCATAGGCTTTGGGGACAGATGGGTGCACGCTGAGCAGACCAACTCTGCTCTTGTCCCCACCACTACTCCATCTGTGCCTGGTGGAAGGAGAATCAGGTGTTATAGAGCCAAGTTCTAACTCGTAGGTTTATTAACCATGAAACCCCCAGCTTTGTTTTCTTCATCTTTAATAGTAATTATTTCAGTCTGTGAATAAGATGATGATGATGATGATGATGATGACAGGTAACGTACTGAGTGCTGTGTGCCAGGTGTTGATTTAAGCACATAACAGAATTGTTTATATAATCTTCACAAATGCCCTATGAATTGTAAGTACTGTTGTTATTCCCATTTTATAAACAAGAAAATTGAAGTTTAGAGAGATTGCATAATTTGTGTTCTACTCAGTGTTAATATTAAGTGTCAGAGTTGCAATTAAAATCCAGGCAAATTCCAAAGCCTACATAATTGATCGTGAGCTTTATGTCTCTCCCATGGAATTCTTGTGAAGATTCTATTTCCTATTGTATGTGAAAGAACTTCATAAAATAACCTGTATACTAGGGATGGCAAGTCAGCTGTAGTTAGTGACTTTGTAATGCCTTGGTAACTTGTGGAGAAAGCATGGTCTTAACAGAGTCTCTTTATGTCTGCTTCAGCTTTGAGAATGAGGCTGTCAGCGGTCAGTTAGCGGCATCTGCTGGGGGTATGCTTTGTCCGTGTTGTGTCACACAAATCCAGGTTACATTGTTGCTAGACTTTTGTCATGGATTTATTGAGCTGATTTTAATTTCTAGTTCGCTTTGTTCTTCTTAGCATTTTTGCTTCAAACTGAATTTATTTTTGCAAGTACATTGTAAATTTTAAAATAATAGGAAAACTAAATGACCTTTTCTCCTTTGTGGTAATTTAGGTATACTTAAAAGTAATTACTTGAATTTTAAAGCTTGATTATTAGAAAATATTATTTAACTAATAAAATATATTTATTTATAAATTTACTTTTTTTCCTGAAAGTAATGCGCCAGAATGTGAAGCGAGCAACTTTTGATGAAGTCTTGGAACTGATGGCCACAGGATTTCTACGTGGAGGGTCAGGTTTCTTAAAGAGTGGAGGAGAAATGTTAAAGGTTGGAGGGTCTGTGAATCGTGAAGTGAGGGTTGGAGTCACACAGGTTTGTAATACATACTTATGAAAGAATTCTGTTCATAGCACTTGTAAAAATTCACAGAACACTCTTACTAAGTAATAGTGCACACAAAGAGAGTTTTTAATATTCTCTGGTTTATTTCAAAAATATTTATTAAATGAATGAATTACATGTAAACTTCAAAGTACATGTTTGCTGGAAAGGTAGATACTTAATGATATATAAATAAGCCTGTGTGTACTATAATTATATAAATATCTAATAGTTTTTTCAAAACTTACTTTTTAGAAAATCAGATATGAAATAATTCAGTTGTAATTGAAATGTTATTTACCTAGCTGGAGGCATTTAGATTTTAATTTTGTTCAACAACCCTGTAGCTAAAAGTATTGTTTAACACTTTGGCTTTCCATAAATGGTAATCACCAATGTAATTCTGAAATTAAACCTGGCCTGGAATTATAATTTTAAAATAGTAATTAATACCAAGTAAGATGCTATAATTATGATCTCATAATAATTAATGCCTAATAAGATGAAATGTTTCTTTGTGATTTTAGTCAGAAGCATTTCAATTATTTCTTATTCCTGAAGCAAGTGTAAATAGAAGTAACCATTTTTATCTTAAAGTCAAAAGCAGGTGATTTATAGCTCTATATGTCTATATTTATTTGGGATGTTAGGGTTTCTTATTCTTCATAACCAGGATGAATTCACTTTTCCTCCTTTATACCCTCTGTTCTTCATGAAGCTACTGTCTTAACTATTTTTTAGTTAAAGATAATTTTACCAGTAATTCCTATGCTAGAAGTACTAAAAAGGTCTCATGATTTGAATTTTCTCTATTGTAATCTCAAATATAATTTATTTGCATGCTATTATCACTTATTTCTGTGGTTGCTTTATCTGTCATTTCAGTTTGGTTACATACATTTATTTGTATACATTAAGTTGTATCTTAATTTGTTTATAGGCGTATGTTGTTTTTGTCACAACACTGGGTGGTCAGTGGTTGGAGCGGAGCTTCGCTACGTTCCTGTCCCACGTACTGGACCTGGTTTCCCACCCGCGGGCAACGCAAACACATGTAGAGGCTGTGTACTCAAGACGATGTGTCTCCTTCATTCTGAGAGCTACTGTGGGCAGTTTGCTGGGTGAAAAAGCCCAGATTGCAGCTGCCAAAGAAATTTGCCAGGCTATTGGAAAACAAATGAAAGCAGTAGGTAAGGACTGATGTAATAGTGTTGTTGACTGTCATAGTCATTTAGTTCTTTATTATTATTCTCAATAGGTACTAACGTATCTGATTAGTTTATATTTTTTATTTTGGGCTGTGTTTTAATAGTCAGTTTTATTGCATACTCTTATTTGATATTAAAGCAACATGTACTTTTAGTGAATAAATTTACAAGTAGTTTAGTTATAGCTTTCATTGTTTATACCTTACTTAGCAAACCATTTTTAAAATGTACAGGGCTAACTGAACATTATAAATTGTAAATTAAAGGGTGTTTAAATTAATAAGTATATAAGTCTTTAATATGTTAAATTAGTATTATATCCTAGGTTTACAACTTGAAATGTGTTTGTACATTGGTTCTTTGAAGAGGTGTTTTAGTTCCAGAAACACTGCCAAATGGTGGTAGTAAAATAGTGAACCAGATACAGATAACTGCTTTTCAGGGAGCTTGTAGTCCAGCAATCAGACAAAGAGTTCTTGTGTTTTAAGTCCAGGACTATCTAAGAAAAAAAGAGGTATTTAATTAGAGTGCATAATGTGATAATCTGTTGTATTCTATTATTCTATGTTACAAATTTTGTAGTATATTAATTCATAATGAATGCAAAAACAGTAAGAAAGTTATTCTGTTATTTCACTTGTTAATCTTAAGGACATGGATTAGCCATTTGATTTAAAAATCCTAAAAACAATTAAATACAGTGCCATATATCTGTAATTTATGGGGCAGTATGTATTCTCAATTAGTAATTTGACAAAGGATTACAGCTGTATTATCTTAAATACATTTCAAGTTGGGTTGAGGTTAAAAGGTGAGGGGAGGGGGCACAAAGCTAATGGGGACTTTGAGAAACATTCTAGTAAGAAGTTCTAAAGCCACTTTCCTTATAAATCATATTCTGGACAGCAATTTGACAATAATACTGTTATACCACCACATTGCAGTAGTTGAAAGTAGCAGTAATAATAATAAGTAACAATAATAGCTGCTAACATTTATTAAATGTGTGTTAGGGGCAGCATTGTGCTAAAATCTTCGTATGCATTGACTGTTTAGTCATGACAGTACTCTTCGGAATAGGCACTTAACCCTTAGGTGAGTGTCTTGTCCAATGCCATATAGCTAACATGACTGGTGGAACTGGGATTTGAACCCAAGTCTTCCTTCTCTAAAATCTGTGCTTTTGTACCCTATAGTTCATTGCTGCTTGCTAAAATTAGGTACTGTCCTAGAGCAGACAAAATATCTCAGTATATATGTATTTAAGCATTACCACGAAGTCATTAAATAACGTTTTTAGGTTACTTCGCTATTAGTTACACAAATTTTCTGCTGAGAAATAACTACAGACAGAATTTTAACACTCAGGCATCAAATGGGATGACTTAAGAATGTAATTGTGGAGCCCTGGCTGGTGTAGCTCAGTGGATTGAGCGCGGGCCTGTGAACCAAAGGATCGCGGTTCGATTCCCAGTCAGGGCACATACCTGGGTTGCAGGCCAGTTCCCAGCATGGGACACATAAGAGGCAACCATACATTGATATTTCTCTCCTTCTCCCTCTCTCCTACCCTTCCCCTCTAAAGATAAATAAATAAATAAATAAATAAATATTTAAAAAAAAAAAAGAATGTAATTGTGGAGATCAAGAAAATTATATCGCCGTTTAATTCACGCTCGTCAAGTACATGATTGTGTATTTCCAGAAGCGGTAGTGAACGATACTAGCAGCGAAAACAAATCTGGAGCAGCGGACATCGCAGCCAGCCAGCATGTGATGGTCTGTGCCCTGCAGGAGCTCGGGAGCCTGGTGCAGAGCCTCAACGCCACGGCCTCCCCTCTTATTCAGGAAGCTTCTATAGGTACGGTAATCCAGTTACTTGCTGACATATTTCTTCACTGGTTTTAAAAGTTATAGGTATAATTGATATTTAATGCCTGCTCAGTTGTTTGTCATGAAATTAGCAGTTTAGGTCATTTGTTCAATGTTGAGTTTTATTTAGTTTAAAATTCAACTGTGATAGTCTTGAATTAAATGGTGAAATAAAGTTTGGGGAGACAAATCAAAAAAGTTGTTGACTAAAATTTGTTGAATGCTTTCATTTAATTTTACATCAACACTTATATTTTATTGAATATAATTATACTATGTTCTTTGTAGAAAATGTTATTTTAAAGTACTCTGCTGTTTATGAGATAATGTATGTGTTTTTGGCAAAGTTCTGAAAGTATCTATATGAAACCATAATAATTTTAATTATTGTGTTGTATCGGGTTGGCCAAAATGTTTAGTTTTTTTCTGTATGAGGGCTCTAATAGTACTTAGTTGTCTTCAACTTCATTCAAAACAATTTTGTTAGATTGTATTGTGACAGCTGTCATATCAGCATGCATTTTAAAAAAACATCAAAATTGGTGCATTTTGTACAGCAATTTTATTTTATTTTCTTTAATCTTTATTGTACTTTTTCCCATTACCATTTAGCCCCCTTACACTTCCCTACCCCAGCGATCACCACACTATTGTTCATGTCCATGAGCCCTTTTTCCTTTTTGCTCAGTCCCTCCACCCTCTCACCGGCCCCCACAGCTGTCATCCTGCTCTCTATCTGTGAG
Source organism: Glossophaga mutica (assembly GCA_039655065.1). Lineage (NCBI taxonomy): Eukaryota > Metazoa > Chordata > Mammalia > Chiroptera > Phyllostomidae > Glossophaga > Glossophaga mutica. The sequence goes on from CM077308.1 coordinate 147,931,467, forward strand.
TCTGTCTTCATTTGCCTTGTTAGTTTAGTTTGTTCATTAGATTCCACATATAAGTGAAATCATATGGTATTTGTCTTTCTCTGACTGGTGTATTTCACTTAATATAATGTTATCCAGGTCCATCATCTACACTGTCACAAAGGGTAAAATTTTCTTCTTTTTTATGGACAAATAGCATTTTATTGTGTAAATGTCCCATAGTAGTTTTATCCACTCATCTACTGATGGACATGCTTCCATGTCTTGGTGATTGTAAACAATGCTGCAGTGAACATGGGGGTGCTTATGTTTTTTTGAATTAGTGTTTTGGATTTCTTCAGATATATTCCCAGAAGTAGGAGAGCTGGGTTGAAAGGCAGATCCAATTTTAATTTTTGGAGGTATCTCCATACTGCTTTCCACACTGGTGTGCGGCCATTTTAATATTGAAGGTAGAAGATACACAACATTTTCAGCATATATGCTTTATTATTTAAAGAAAGGTAATAAAAACACAAATGAAATGCCAAAAAAGATTTTTGCAGTGTATGAGAAGATGCTGTGACTGATGGAATGTGTCAAAAGTGGTTTGTGAAGTTTCTTGGTACTATTGATATTTTGGCTGAATAATTCTTTGTTGAGTGGTTGTTTTATGCATTGGAAGATGTTTAGCAGCACCACTGGCCTCTACCCACTAGAGGCAGGAGATAGCCAACATACTATATTTTTAAGACTGTAAGATGCACCTAGGTTTTAGAGGAGGAAAATAGGAAAAAATTTTTGAAGCAAATAATGTAAAATATTTAGTAACCTGTGACTCCACTCTACCTCCACCCTGACCCCCACAGTAAGCCAGGTAAACTACATTCGGACTATAAGATGCACTATTGAGCAAAAAGGAAAAAGGGCTCATGGACATGAACAATAGTGTGGTAATCACTGGGGTAGGGGAGTGTAAGGGGGCTAAACGGTAATGGGAAAAAATATAATAAAGATTAAATAAAATAAAATTGCTGTACAAAATTACACCAATTTTGATGTTTTTTTTAAAATGCATGCTGATATGACAGCTGTCACAATACAATCTAACAAAATTGTTTTGAATGAAGTTGAAGACAATAAGCACTCTCCCCCGAATTTGGGAGGTACGTCTTATAGTCCGAACAATACGGTACTTAGGATATCCAAATCAATCAAGTTATTGGTGAAAATGAAAAATATGTCTTTTATTTTACAGAAAAAAACTAAATGGACTTTTTGGCCAGCCCAATACATAGTCTTTTAGTTCATCAGTTCGTTTGACTTCATTAAAAAGTAATTTTTTGAGTATTTTTTTTTTATTAGGACTTTTGGAGACTGTGACTTCTGTGCTGCTTCATCCAAGTATAGCTGCTCGGCTTGCTGCTGCATGGTGTTTGCGCTGTGTGGCTGTGGCATTACCTTTCCAGTTGACACCGTTTCTAGACAGGTGTGCCGAACGACTCAACAACTTGAAAACTTCACCAGAAGCTGTTAGCGGATACAGTTTCGCAATGGCTGCGTTGTTAGGTGGAGTTCATCAGTGTCCATTGGGCATTCCTCATGCCAAGGGAAAGGTAGGGAGAGATCCTAGACTTGCGGGCACTGTCATGTGGGCTTTAGTTTTATTGGAACACCTTCTGTGTTTAATGTTGAACTAGGTGATCAGGAGACAGACAGCAGACTTATGATGATAATATAAAACAGTGTTCTGCTAATACAGAGTTGACAGACCCTAATTAAAATTTGATATTTAATTCTGACATAGGAATAATAAATAGAATTTGTTTGGGTATAGAATTACTTTATAATTTGTTTTAGAGAAAAAACCCTAAGTAATTACCATTATTTAGAAATGGGAGCTTTCAGCTTTTAAAAATAAAAATTCACACTGCTGTATTAAAAATGTCAGGAGAATATGCTATTGCCATATTTAGCATTTTGATGATAATTAAATTTGAATGGGTTTATGAATCAGTTACTTTTCTTTTGATTTCTACTGTACGTCCTACTACCATCATGGTTTTCTTCTCAGGAATATTAAATATTTTTGTAAATATTATTTGCAATTCTGCATAGGCAAATTGGGGCTAGATTTTAACTTCTTTTTTTCCTGGGTCATTAGGCCCATGTCCATTCACATCTGTGAGCTCCATAGCTGCTACTTGAGTCTAGGCACGCATCTCCCGTTGCCATGTAATTGTCTTTGCTCAGGCTAATCTCTTAGAATAGAATTTTGTCTACTGTCTTATTCATTCACCTGAACCAAACTTACCTATTTGTTTAGAGGCCTAATTCAAGTTCCTTTCATGTCTTTCGTGAAGTCTCTTCAAAACCCTTCAGTCTTTGATAGCCTTTTTGACCACTACCACTTCTGTACTACTGTTTGTCATTTAATCATGTGCTGCTTGTTTCATCCTATTTTTCCTATGTCTTTTCTTTCTAAGACTCTAAGCACCATAAAATTAGCTGAATGGCAGTTTCATAATAGGACTTCATTATGATAGCACATAATAGCACTTCAAACCTTTGAATATAGGATAGTAGTGCTAATAATAATAATAATATTTATAATGTAATTACATGGACCAGAACTGTTCTGAGTGCTTTTCTGCATTAATTATTTAATCCTCAAAACAGTGAAGTAGGCACTTTTATTCCTGTTTGGCCAGTGAGGGACCTGAGGCAGGGACATTCACTTGTCCAAGGCCAGAAAGCAGGAACCAACAAAGCTGGGATGCACCCAGGCAGGCTGGCTCTACAGCTCATGCTTAACCGCTACGCTGGGGTCTCCGCAGTCAGCAGTGCAGTCGGGATTAAGTGGGTCCTGATGTCGTCTCTTTAAAAACGTGTTAACAGTAACAGCAAAAAAAGGACAACTTCTATTTTAATAAAGTATATTAGCTATGCATTTTCTTACTTGTTTTCTTTAACTTTTTTTTGCAGATGGTAGTTAGTATTGCTGAAGATCTCTTAAGAACTGCTGCCCAAAACAGCAGGCTGTCCTTACAGCGTACCCAAGCTGGATGGCTTCTACTCGGAGCACTTATGACTTTAGGTACAATTATATTTGAGTAGGACTTTTGTCTTATTCTATAACTGTCAGTAGACAATACAGAGAATTTAATTTAAAGGTGTTAAACTTCACATTCAAGACTTTGAATGAGATTATAACATGATAAAGATGTTTTTCCCATTTCTTGGTATATTTCTCTTTTTTGGCAATTTCTGCTTGAAGACATTTAATGGGAAAGTTGTTAACAAAGTTTCATCTTTACCATCAGAATAGCCAAGGTTTAACTGACCAGCTTAGTGTTAATCAAGAGAGATGAGATAGTGGGGGGCACATTTCATCCCCAAAGTAAAGGCCAGTGACATAGTTTTAGTAGAGTGATAATGTCACATTGGAACCATATTGTTAGTGCTGCCTTCTTGGGGTTATCCTTGTGTACTTCACTTTCCAAAGTGCTATGAGAAATCTGAGATACAGGCAAAGTGTAGTAGCATTGTATGTAGAACAGAAAGACATGTTATTGTGAGAAGGTGTGTCCACCCTTTAGTTCACTTATTTAGCTTCTGCTATGAAGTGTGTGTGTGTGTGTGTGTGTGTGTGTATGCATGTGTGTGTGTGTGTGTACAGAGTTACTCACCACTTTGAACATCTATTTTTTGGCAACTATGCTTTGATCTGGTTTTTTAAAGAAAAGGAAAAGTGGTAACTTTTCTAGAAATTTATGTTAAGTATATTAAGTGAAATGTTAAATGAATTCCTTAGCAATGTAAATATAAGTTCCTAGTTCTAAAATATGCTGCACCTGTGTAAAACTAAATTGACCATATATAGTCCCCTGTCAAGTAGAGAAATGTATGTGTATGTGTATAGGAGTGCATATATATGTTTATGTACATATATTTATAGAAAAGTCATCATAAAATGTGTTCCAGATATGTTTTATCATTGATAACATGCAATTCACCATCATGAATTATATGATAACATGTAATTCACCAGTCTGAATATATTTGGGTAATTTGTTTTAGATTACTTTTTATGGATTTGTTTTATGTTTGTGTGCTAAAAATATTGATACTTTTAAAATGAACTTTTAATGCTTTAGTAGACACGTATTTTACCTACTAAATAAGAACATTTTGAAAATGTTAGTATTAGAGTTAAAGACAGAGTGAAATGCTAGTGCTAGCTATTGTTAAAGCTTGTAAGGGCCTCTTGTAAAATTTTTTTGTTATAGTGTACGTTGTAGATATATGGCTGTGCATTCTCCTTTTCTTGGTTAGGACCATCTGTTGTTCGTTACCATCTGCCGAAGATGTTGCTACTGTGGCGAAATGTTTTCCCTCGTTCTTTAAAGGAATTGGAGGCTGAGAAGGCCCGAGGCGATTCTTTTTTCTGGCAGGTAACACTGGAAGGCCGAGCTGGCGCTTTATGTGGTAAGAACTGAAAGGGATGTACTTTCAGACTATTATTTCATTACTAAAATGTTCGTGAATTGACAGAAAATCACTACTACAGATTTTTATTTTAATACATAATAAGTTTGTTATGTAAGCTAATATATGTTTGTATAAAGCTTGTAGATCTTTAGATTTAGAAAGAAACTTTATAAATAACCTACACCAGTTTGCTAATTGTGTAATAAGAATGAAACGGAGGCTCAGAAGGAGGGTAGAGTTGGTGAAAACAGGAGCTAGAACCCAGGCCTCCTCATTCCCAGTAACCACAGTCTTCCACCTGTCAGAGGAGCATTGGATCACCCGGTAAACACAACCTAATGGGTGTTTAAAGGAAAATGAAAGTCAGGATTACCAAGTTTATTGAGTTTGCAGTTAGTCTTTCCATAATGGACAAACAGCTATTTCCTCCTGTCATTTTTAAATTTGCAAACATTGATACATTTTTCAGATGTCAGCATTACAAAAATTCTGAATAAAGTTGTTTTTGTTCAGGAGTCAGCAACTTACAGGAAAGGCTCAAGTTTTGTTTTATTTGGGAACTAGAATTGTACTGGGTGACCCAGTTCTTTTTTGGTTTATCTCAAGGTGAAAGGTGTTTCTTTTCTCAAACTGTGGGAACCAGATATGAGAGTAGCAAGGCAAGGTGTCAGTTTTGTTCTCATACATCTAAGAGCTGCTTTAGTCTTAGCTCTATTGCTAAAGAGCCAGTAAACATATTCCTTCTCACTGGGCCATTGCGGCCATTGATTCTGTCTCGAAACTGCTTCCTTTGTAGTCATCTAGGTTCCTGTAGGGTTATAGATCTGCAAATTCCTGCTCATGGAAATCTCCTTAACAGATATCTCCGCTCCCTCCATTTCTGCTGCCAGTCCTTCTTCTAGCTCTTCCTAATGATTTTTCTCTATAGTTGCAATTGGTTCTTTTGTTTGTCCTGGTTTTAGAACCTTATATTTTATAATAAGAATTGTAAGTACCTTTATATAATTTTATAAATTTATTGATCCTCGCAAAACTTGCTCCAAATCTGTCCTTTTAAAAATTTTACCTAGCAATGAGGAGTTTTGTTGCACATTGTCCTGAACTCCTAACAGAAGATGTGATTAGAAAATTGATGACCCCTATTGAATGTGCCATGACTATGATGTCACAGTAAGTAAACGTTATGACAAGCAATATCCAATTTTACATATTGATAGTTATGTATTGTACTTCTCTCTAGTATCATATAGGAAACATATGAAACCTTACTTTTATAAAGTGACTTTTTAAATTGCATTAATGATATATACTGAAATAAAATTGTACTTTATATTGTTGCTGTTACTGACAGTAAAGGTCACAAAATAAACTGAAATGAAAATGTAATAACTACCAAAGTACTATCAGTTTGATGGTACTTTTGAAACATTGCTGAATGTTTATACTTCAAAAAAGTGGGTATAAGTAATACTTATTCTAATAAGATGATACTAACCATACTTTTGATATTTTAGCATTCCATCTGTAATTAAAGCTCATGGAGCTCATCTGAAAGCTAGTGCTGCCATGGTCCGTTTAAGACTTTATGATATCTTGGCTTTATTACCTCCAAAAACGTATGAAGGTAAATAAAATTTGTGGTACCTGATAAAAGTTTTCCAATGTATCTTTCCAGTTCTCTCAGTATTGTAGAGTTCTGACCACGGCACTCCCACTGACTCACTCTATAAGGGAAGGCAACTGTGTCCTTCTCCTTCGTATAGACGGTGGACACAGCACTTACTGTCCCAGGCCCCTTTCTGAGCCCTTTACATGTATTAACATCTTTGACTTTAACATCAACCTTATGGGGTGATTAGCTCTATTTTATAAATAAAGATTCTTGGGTACATGTAGATAATAAAACTTGCTCCAGTCTGAGAGCTAGAATGTGGCACAGGTGGGATTCAAACCCAGCTGGTTCATCTTTTAAGTCTATGCTTTTAATAACTGTCCTCAACTGCTTCATATATATTATAATATAGGTAATAATTTAGGAATCTAGAGGTAGACTAGTAATGAACTTTGCAGAAATTAATATTATATAAAGTGTTAATGTTAAATTAAGTCATTGATTTGTTTCCAGTTTAATCATGCCCAAGAATTTTGATATGCTCTAGTTCAGTGGTTGTATATCATTGGGTAATTAGTAATATAATAATCGTGTCATATTTAATATATTTAAAATAAAGAATCTTTTCTCTATTTGAGTTTAAATGATTTGGGCTAAAAGGTACAATACAATAGTAAAAAAAGTACCATTATATATTAAAAATAGCATTAAAATAGTTAACATACATTTTTATAATAGGAAATAGGAACTTAATTATTTTATTTCTGTGGACATGTTGGTGCTCTTTGTGGGCAATGATTGTAATTTTCATAAGAATTATTCTTCTTAATCTGATCTGCAGTTCTATTTTTTAGTATCTTTCAACGCACTTCTTAGAGCACTGGTGGCAGAATTCACGCTGACTGACAATTCAGCCAATACAACTACTTCACTCCTCAGATCCCTCTGTCATTATGATGACAGTGTTCTTCTTGGTTCCTGGCTTCAAGAAACTGATCATAAGTCAATTGAAGACCAGGTAGGAAACCATGCAGGGAATTGAAACACTCGCTTATTTGAAAACAGTGGTATTGTTACATATTATCATTTAAAAAAATATTGTAGACGAAGGTTTTCATTGAGCTTTCTTAGACATTTAAAGATGGCTTCCCAATTGTGGATAAGTAGTGAAAACAGGTAAACCTGCAGCAATAGTTAGAATTTGACAAATTCTCTTTTTTCAATATTCTTTGGATTTAGATACCCTGTGCTATCTGGCAAGGATCAGTTTTAGCTGGCTTTTGGTTATTGGTGTTTTGTTTTGTTTTAGTTTGTTTTCTGACAGGTTGTAGAGGAATGGAAGTTAGTAGGTTGAGCTAGAGCCTTTTGCTCACTGAATACATTACCTCTTATGTACTTTTAAAAAGAGTTACTAAAGCTTCTTTTAAAGAAATTTTTGTGGTTTAAATTTTTTCTGATATTGATTTGCTTATACATTTTAAGGTGGATAGCATAAAAATGTTTTAGAATGAACAGTCCTCTTCTTAACATTATATAAGTTGTTACAGATGGCTTTTTTAAATGGCCAAATTACATTTTTATCTACTTAAAAATTTTCAGACTTAGTTATTCTGTGGTTTTAAATGTTTTCTCCTCCTCACCCATTCTATTTTCAATGCGCAATTTTTAGTAAGTGAATTTTCTAAAGTGGATTTTGAATGATTTTTTGTCATTCTTTTGTAGCTCCAGCCAAACAGTGCATCTGGCAGCGGGGCTCTGGAGCATGACCCCTCCTCCATTTATTTACGAATACCTGCTGGAGAAGCTGTGCCTGGTCCTCTCCCTCTTGGAGTTTCGGTCATTGATGCTTCTGTCGCTCTTTTTGGTGTAGTGTTTCCTCATGTGTCTTATAAACACCGGTTAGTATAAAGTCGGTCAAGTAATTTTAGTTAAATATGAATTATATCCAAAGAGTGGATTTTCCCATTCCAGTAACTCTGCAATAAGGTGTATTACTAATTAAACAATAGGCTTATAAATTTAATAACATAAAGGACAAATACATGATAAAAAATTGCATGTAAAAATTCCACATAGTTTGGAACTATTTTTAATATTTTATTTATTTATTTTTAGAAAGGGGAAGGGAGGGAGAAAGAGAGGGAGAGAAACCTCAATCAGTGGTTGCCTCTCATGTGCCCTCAACTGGGCACCCAGCCCGCAACCCAAGCTTGTGCCCTGACTGGGAATCGAACTGACGACTCTTTGGTTCACAGTTTGGCACTCAATCCACTGAGCCACACCAGCCAGGTCTGAAACTATTTGTAAGATTTGACCCTGTTTACCAGCATCTGGTATCCACTATAATAGTTTATTTACCATTTTATAAGTAGGTTTTAATTACATTTTTAATTAGGGATATCAATTTGGTAAGTCTTTTTGTTACTGAAGAAATATTCCCTAATAACTTTTGTCTGTCAAGTGATCCATGTCTAGAAATTGGGAAACTAAGGTAACTGGTTTTTTTCCTAATATGACCTTTTTTGTTTTCTGTACTCTATGTCCACAGGTACTGTCCTTAAATTTAATAGGCATTTTCCAAAAAGGAATATGGAAAATTAATTAATGCAGGACTTTCGCAGATAATTTGTTTTACAAAATATACCTTAAAACATTATTATATTTACGTGTAAACAATAACACAAATGTTATCTTTTTACATGTGTAGGTTACTTGGTTAATGACTTTAATTTGAGGGGAAATTTTTAAATATGCAATTTTACTTTACCCAGATATCTTTAAGAATATTGGGTTGCCATATAACTATTTAAGAACATTAAATATGAAGGAACCTTATAAAGCATCCGCTTTGATGTCCTTGTTTTAGATCTAAGGAAATTCAGGTCTGTTACTTCATGGTTTGTCCAAAGTAATACAACTACCTATGAGAGGTATAACTAGAACCCGGGAATAAGTTAATTATAGCCAATCACTTTTGTGGAATGAGGAGATGTAAAAATAAATAAATTCTATTAAAATATAATAAATAACAAATAGTGCTAGAGGAATGAGGAATAAATTATGGCAAGGTGACAGGCTGGAATACTTTTTACAGACAATGTTTTGTTTTATTTATTTATTCATTCATTTATAGAGAGAAGGAGAGGGAAGGATAAAGAAGGGAAGAGAAACATTGATGCCAGAGAAAAACATAGAGAGTTTGCTTCTCACATACACCCCAACCAGGGACCAAAGCTGGAACATAGGCATGTGCTCTGACCAGGAATTGAACTCGTGACCTTTTGCTTTTCTGGGACAACACCCAACCAACTGAGCTACCCTGGTCAGGGCTACAGACAATGTTTTGATATCATAAAATGCTCATTACGCTATGTTAAAAGAAAGAAAAAAGTAAAATAAAGGGCAAGAAGTAATCTCAGTTCAGTATTTTAAAATTCATAAAAATGTATATGTGTATACAAGTATAGGTATGTATACATAAGGAAAAGACCTAAAAGAAAATGAATGTACCTGAGTGTCATAGTGGTAATGTCTGGGTAATAACTTTTTGTTAATAGTTTTCAAACTATATTAAATGAATATTTTGTAAGAAAAAACGTAAATAAATTTTAAAAAATAGTTATGCATTTGAGGTCAGGTATAGGCAAATGATGCTTAACGGTAGTGTTGGAGACCATGTGTGTCTTCTTACTGGTGTCCTTGAGTAGTGAATGCCCTGCCTTTTCACCCATCCGTGGGAACCTGTGTCAGAGCCAGTGTAGAAGCAGTTAGCGTGAGTCCCCAGTAACTCTAACGGGATTATTTTACTAGAGATAGGAACTATGTGATTTTTTGAAGGGTGCTTTGACCTGAGACCCATGATCCATTGTAAATTGAGCTTAACTCCTAATAGTGAATGAGGAAGATTTTGATTTCCTAGTTTATGTCATGGTTACCTTAGAACTAAATCCAACTTGCTTAGATTCCTTCACCCAACTCTTTTTCTCTCTTTTTTAATCCTCACCCAATGACATTTTTTTAGAGAGAGAGGAAGAGGGCAGAGGGGAGAGAGAGAAGCATCGATCAGTTCATTTGTCTTCTTGTACACATCCGGACCAGGGATCAAGCCTGCAACCTGGGTATATGCCCTGACCAGGAATCAGACCCGCAAACTTTCGGTCTATGAGACAATGCTCCGTCCCACTGAGCCACATTTGTCAGGGCCCCCATTTCTTTTTAGGAGAATCTGAAATGACCTCATTCTCTTTTATCAGCATAGTCTTAAATTACTGATTTATTTTTGTTAACTGTCTCATTTAAAAATTTAGAAATAATAAAAAAATTCACTTCTAATTTTTTACATTACAAATAATTGACCAAAACTAAATTTAAAAAAAATCTTCCTATTAGTTTCCAAAGGTAAGACATGAGGTACTAGTTTTCTATCTGAGAGTATTTGAAAAAAAAATTCTTCCACAATTTTTTACTTCTGACTTAAAAATCTTCCACACAGATACATAATTAATGATTATTATTCTATTCAAAACAACCTAGAACACCTACTATATGCCAGGCACTTTGTTGGATGCTGGTGTTAATGTTGAAGGCCACTGAAATTATGGCTTTATTTTCCTAATTGAAACAGTATTCAGTCTTTTTTTTTTTTGTTCCAGTCGATAACTACATGTTCGTAGATTAATTCAGGAGGAGGACATCTGGTTTGGACCAGCTGTGGGAATGAGATAAAAATGAGACAGCCAAGGCATTATTTGCTAAACAATTAGCTCATACTCTTCTTATCACTGATTTTTTGTGCCATGTTTGAATAAAAAGTTTTGTTAATGTGATCTTTCTTCTGTTGTTACAGACTGCAGATGTTGGATCACTTTGCTGAGTGTGTTAAACAAGCTAAAGGTGTCCGCCAGCAGGCTGTGCAGCTAAATATTTTTACTGCTGTTCTTAGTGCACTTAAGGTATTTGCTTTTAAAATGTAATAAATATTTTGAACTAAGATTTTAACTAATGCCTTTAACAAGGCAGGGATATCTAGACTATTAAGATGTTTAAATGTATATCACTTGATAACTGTTTTTATATTAGTTGAATTAAATTACTAGAAACTTTATATTAGGCTCATTGTAATTAAATAAGCATTTTATATTTTAGCAATGTTATCTTTCAATTTGACCCATCAGATTTTACAAATGCCAGTAGTTCTTTCAGAATTTTTAAAGATGTCTAATGAAATCTGATATTCTACTGAAGGTTAATGAGGTAAAGCTAAGTTCGATTTGTGGTTTAGACCATAAATCAGGAGAGGCTATGTTATATAGTTGAAAGAATTCTGCATTTAGAGATTGTGTCATGGTTTGCTACTCAAGTGGTTTATATCTTGTGTGATTTCTGCAACCTTCTTTTGAACCTCAGTTTCTACATGTAAAAACTAAAATAACAACTGTTTTGCATATCTCTCAGAGTTCATACACTGCACTGTTCAGCCTGCAGCCTCTTATGGTATATTTGAACATTTTTTTATATTATTCAGTACTAAGCTTATTGTAAGGTATTACTGTTTTAAAGTAAAATGGCAACAAGTAGAAGTCTTGAATGGCATGAATTAAATCATGTATTGTAAACATCAGGGAAAGGGGATACAGGCACTGGTGGAAATATAGGTTTGTACCACTTATATAACCATTAGTATATGCCCCATTCAGAGACCATCAACTTACACTAACACTGAGTTTTTTGAAAAAAGAAGTGGGTGGTCATGGTCTTCCTCAGTGGTTGGAAAGCTAGTGAACCAACCGTAATACTGCTCTACAGTATACTTTTCATAAATATGCTCGCTAATGCCTCTGCTGTAAGTTAACATTTTTCCCAGGCACCATAACTTGGATTTTTTTGGTTTCAAGTGAGTAAATTAAGTTCTAGGACAGGTTTAGCTAGAACAGAGATAATAGTATTTAGAATGATGAACAAACTATATCAGCATTCAGTTACTGATTTTTCTTACCTCATTTAGCCTTTAGATATGTATTGGATGTATTCTTTGTGACATAATTATCTTTTCTGGAATTTTTACATGAATGAATCAAAGTTTCATACTCATCAGGCCTTCCTTAAAGTCATGGTAAATTTCAATCAGTTGAATAACAGTTGACTTACTAATATAGTGTTCTTTATATATAAAAACAACTTTTAAGTATTAGTGTTTGGATAGAGACACCCCCAGGGATTGTTGGTTTTAGGGTCAATTGAACTATGGCTATGTTATGTATCATGTTCTGAATCATGTTTAGGAAAGTGATTACCATCAACTTAACAGATATTGATTCTAGGCATAATATATGCATGTGAAAGATGACTGAGGAAAATAATATGGCAAGATATATGTATATTTACAAAGTTTGTAGCACATTTTTTTCTTTTATTTAATGTAAATTATGACTTGCTTTTTTAAAAAAACCCATAGGGCCTGGCTGAAAACAAAAGTACTTTAGGACCCGAGGAAGTACGTAAATCTGCTCTGACACTGGTTATGGGAGCTCTTGATAACCCAAACCCCATCTTACGGTGTGCTGCAGGAGAAGCTCTTGGAAGGATGGCTCAGGTGGTTGGAGAGGCAACTTTTATTGCTAGAATGGCCCAGTATAGCTTTGACAAGTAAGTGGGTCTCTTTACCAACAAATAGGTTTCTCATATAGACAAAGATGTCTTTTAAGTAGAGTATTTTTCAGACTAAAAGACGTACCCCCACCCCCATTTGGGAGGAATAATGGTTGTCAATGCTGCTGTTGAGTTCAGTTTACATTTACATTGGTGAAATATTATGTTATTTGTTATTAAATATTTTACCACATTTTTTGCTTCATAATTTTTTCCTGTTTTCCTCCTCTAAAACCTAGGTGCGTCTTATGGTCTGGAAAATACGGTAATCAGTAGTTATATACTAGACTGGACTGTACAAGTGGTATAGCATGTGACAGTATTTTGTGAGTTTTTTCATAATGGCTTCATTTTTATTTCAGTAGTTAAAGTCTAGAATCTGGCTAAGTTGTGAGGTACTTTAAATGTGGTGAGGCTTCGGTTTCAGCTTTTGAGTGTTACACACTGGAGTCAGGAAGATTGTTAATAGGATCTCCCTCAGTCATGTGCACTCTGCCCTGAAGAGGTGCTCTGGGGTCCTTTTTCTGCAGTTCCCCCACCTTGTTCTTTCTGTTAGTTATGAACATTTTTAAATGAGTCATTCTTTTTCTAACTGCTGCTAAGTTTATCATCTCTTAAATTATCCCTGAAACAGAGGATAAAGTCAGCATTAGGTTTTAAGGATTTCTTTTAATATTCATTAAAAAGAGTGATCTCGGAATTCCAAATAAGTATGATTAAGATAATAATGTGCAGTTATTAGTGACTGTTGGTTGTTAATCGAGTACTTAAGTAGAGAAGTTAAAAATCAAGCATGGTCAAGAACCAATACTTCAGTTATATAAATTAATCATTCTTAACTATTACTGTGTTTTGAGTATTAATTATACCGAACTAGGTTGTAATCATTAACGAGAAGGGACATGGGGAAGCAGTGCTGTGAGCAGTAGTTCTGAGAAGTTGTGGTTCTTCTTTATACTTTCTCTTCAGGGAAATGTATCACTTTAACCAACCATTCTAAATTGAATTAACTCTTGTTTGGGAGTGGAGAGCGAGCAATCCTGATTGTAGCCTTGTGATTTCTAGAATAAATCCCTTTTATTGTGTGGCGTATAAAGCTTGTTATTGCCTTAGGGAAATAGAAAACAAGCTTCTGGAGCATCCTTTTTTTCCAGGTTGAAATCAGCTCGAGATGTGGTATCCAGGACTGGGCATTCATTGGCTCTGGGCTGTTTGCATCGTTATGTTGGTGGTATTGGCTCAGGACAACATCTGAAGACCAGCGTCAGCATTTTGTTGGCTCTAGCACAAGATGGAACGTCCTCTGAAGTCCAGGTATAATGTTAATTTTTTATTATGAAGTGTTTAAGTAATGTTTTAGGAAAATTATTTGCTGTATCAAATAATAATGATTCTGATAGGTTGGTAGGAAAAATGTGTTAGGGCCTTTCTTTGTCATTTTGTTTCATGAGTCTTCTTTGTAATCCTGTTTAACAGGATTTTTTTAACTTAATCTTTAAACTGTCTTATTTTGGGAATTTAACACATTTCACATGTTTCTTGAAACATATTTTCTTTTTATTATTTATTTTCTTTAGTGCTTGTTCTCTCTCTCTCCCCTTTGCATTTTCTTACATTCGTTAGATCAATTTTTTAAAAGATTTGATTTATTTACTTTAAAAAAGTAAATTACTTTTAAAAGTACTCTAAAAAATTTAGAGAGAGGTAAAGGGAGGGAGAGAGAGGGAAAGGGAGGGAGAAAGAGAGGGAGAGAAACATGATCAGTTGCCTCTCGCACACCCCCAACTGGGGACCTGGCCCACAATCCAGGCATGTGCCCTGACTGGACATCAAACTGATGACCTTTTGGTTCATAGCTGGTGCTCAATCCACTGAGCCACCCCAGCCAGGGCTGATCAATTTTATTTAATGACCAGCCTTCTCTCTCTCTTATCTTCTAATTCCCCAACACAGGTCTAGTGTCATTGGTTGGATTTTCAAGTGTAGTCTGAATTTTTTGTTTGTTTGTTTCTCCTAAATACAAATAGAAATAACTACATTGAGAGTTAAGAGCGTCCCGTATGTAAATATATACTACATTTTTTGATTTACCACTTCACATCGAAGCACCTAAAAATATTAAGAATATATGAATGCAACAGCTTTCAACTTGTCAGCCTCATATTGGGACTCACAAGTTTAATTTCCATTACTACTTGCCATTAGTTTGTTGAGTTGATGAGTGAGTTTTTTCAGGATTGATTAAGGACACTGAATCACCAGAGGCATCTAGTATACAGGTTTAGTTTGCCTTTGACTTCTTGGTAAAGGTTTCCACCTATGTAAAGCACAAAATTCCCAAAAGTATTAAAAATAAAAACCAAGTAATCTTGTTTCTTAAGAGGCATTACACTGCTTTTTTTTTTTAAATGCTGTTTTATATTAGTTTGGAAGCAAAAAACGCAATTATGAAATTATTCTACACAAGAAGTTGCTGTTTGCTTCTTTTATGTCAAAGAATAGGTGCTACTTTTCTTTCTTCTTTCATCTTTACCACTTTCTCAGCTCTCTTCTGCTTTAATTTCTTAAAACCAAACTCCTCTAAGAGACCACCCTAAATGGTTTTTATGTGACAGAATATTATACCATAATTTGGATCAAATACATTCCTTCAAAGCTAATATTTCAGTATATATCTTTACAGAATAGTACAGCAGTAATTGTTAAGTTTTCCTTACTTTTTTGAGGATCTACTCAAAAATCATACTTCACAGTTGTATTGTTGTCTACATGTATTTAAGTTTAATTACTGGAGACTTACTGTTCAATAAGTTTTCTTTTGTTCAATTCTTTTGACTTACTGTTTTCTTTTTTTGTACCCTCAACTCCTATCTTGAGATCTTTGTTCTTAGGAAAACTTCCTCCAGCAATAATTATTTTAGGAAGGGTCTTGATTGGTATGTTTTTGGAATCCTTGCTTATCTAAAGAGTAGCTTTTGTTGCCTTCACGTTTAGATGATATTTTAGTTGGTTATACTATACCTGGCAAACAGTCCTTTTCTTTCATTATTCATAAATATTTCAGTATCTCCTGTCTTCTGATATTATACATTAGAGACTGTTAGCTTAATTATTAAGCTAATTAAATTGAATTAAATTGAAAAATTAAATTTCAATAAATACTAACATCTCAGTTTTTTATATTTATTTTTAATGATTTTGTTATTCTATTACAATTGTCCTGATTTATCCCCTTTTGCCCTCCTCCACTTACTTATTCCATTCCCTGCTCCCAGAGTCAGTCCATAAGTGATTCTTCACTAGTCTCTTCCCCTTCTTTCCACTCTTATCCCCCTATCCCCTCCTCTCTGGTCAGTGTCTGTCTGTTCCTTGTTTCCATGCGTCTCATTCTGTTTTGTGCATTTGTTTGCTTTGCTCATTAGGTTTGTCTTATAGGTGAGATCATATGGTATTTGTCTTTCACCACTTGGCTTATTTCCCTTAACTTAATGTTCTCCAGTTCCATCCATGCTATGGTGAAAGGTAGGAGCGCCTTCTTTCTCTCTGCTGTGTAGTATTCCAGTGTGTGAATGTACCACAGTTTTTTGATACATTCATTTACTGATGGGCACCTAGGCTGTTTCTGGCACTTGGCTATTGTAAATAATGCCGCTATGAACATAAGGGTGCATAGATTCTTCCGAATTGGTGCTTCAGGATTCTTTGGGTATAATCCTAGCAGTGGAATTGATGTATCAAAAGGGAGTGCCATTTTTAGTTTTTTGAGGAAATTCCATACTGTTTTCCACAGTGGCTGTACCAGCCTGCAATCCCGCCCACACTATATTAGGGTTCCCTTTTCTCCACATCCTTGCCAGCATTTGTTGTTTATTGATTTGCTAATGATGGCCATTTTGATCATTGTGAGGTGGGATTTCATTGTGGTTTTAATTTGCATCTTTCTGATGGCTAGTGATGTTGAGCATCCATTCATACATCTCTGCTCCCTCTGTATGTCCTCCCTGCAGAAGTGTCTGTTCAGGTCCTTTGCTCATTTTTTAATTGGATTGTTCCTGTTCCTGGTGTTGAGTCATGCGGGTTCTTTTTATATTTTGGAGATTAAACCCTTGTCTGAGGTATCATTGGCAAATATGTTTTCCCATATGGTTAGATTCCTTTTCATTTTGATGATGTCTTCTTTAGCTGTGCAGAAAGTTTTTCATTTAATGTAATCCCATTTGTTTATTTTTTCCTTTATTTCCCTTGCCCTAGGAGATATATCAGTAAAAATATTGCTGTGTGGAATATCTGAGATTGTCCTCCCTATGCTCTCCTCTAGGATTTTTGTGGTGCTGCGACTTATATTTAAGTCTTTTATCCATCTTGAGTTTATTTTTGTGTATGGTGGAAGTTGGTGGTCGAGTTTCATTTTTTTGCATGGAACTGTCCAGATCTCCCAACACCATTTGTTAAAGAGGCTATTTTTACTCTTTATTATGCACCTGCCCCCTTTGTTGAATCTTAATTGACCATAGAGACTTAGGTTTATTTCTGGGCTCTCTATTCTGTTCCATTTATCTAAGTGTCTGTTCTTATGCCAGTACCAGACTGTGTTGATTACTGTGGCCTTGTAGTATAGTTTGATATCAGGTATTGTGATCCCTTCTACTTTGTTCTTCTTTCTCAAGATTGCTGAGACTATTTGGGGTCATTTCTAGTTCCATATAAATTTTTAAAATATTTGTTCTATATCTGCGAAATATGCAATTGGTACTTTAATAGGGATTGCATTGAATCTGTAGATTGTTTCAGGTAGTATGGACATTTTAAGGATGTTAATTCTTCCAATCCATGAACATGGTATATGCTTCCATTTATTTTTATCTTCCTTAATTTCTTTCTTCAGTGTTGTGTAGTTTTCTGAGTACAGGTCTTTTACCTTCTTGGTTAGGTTTATTCCTAAGTACTTTTTCTTGTTATAATAAATGGGATATTTTTCTAGTTTCTGTTTTTGATATTTCATTGTGTACAAAATGCCTTCAATTTCTGAATATTGACTTTGTATCCTGCTGTTTTGCCAAATTCATTTATTAGGATGAGTACTTTGTTGGTGGAGCCTATAGGGTTTTCTCTGTACACTCTTATGTCACCTGCAAACAATGTCAGTTTTACTTCCTCCTTTCCAATTCGGCTGCCTTTTATTTCTATTTTTTGTCTGATCACTCTGGCTAGAACATCTAGTACTATGTTGAATAAAAGTGGTGAAAGCAGACATCCTTCTCTTATTCCTGGTTTTAGGGAGAAAACTTTTAGTTTTTGCCCATTGAGTATTATGTTGGCTCTAGGTTTCTTGTATACGGCCTTTGTTATGTTGAGGTATACTCACTCTATTCGCACTTTGCTGAGTGTTTTTATCATAAATGGGTGCTGTACCTTATCAAATGCTTTTTCAGCATCTCTTGATATGACCATGTGATTTTTGTCTTTCATTTTGTTTATGTGGTGTATTATGTTTATTGATTTGCAGGTGTTGTGCCAGTCTTTCATCCCTGGGATGAATCCCACTTGATCATGCTGTATGATCTTTTTAATGTATTGCTGAATCTGATTTGCCAATATTTTGTTGAAGATTTTAGTATTTACATTCGTTAGATATATTGTCCTATAGTTTTCTTTCTTTGTTGTGTCTTTACCTGGTTTTGGAATTAGGATGATGTTGGCCTCATAAAAAGAGATTGAGAGTCTTTTCCTCTTCTTGAATCTTTTGAAATAGTTTGAGAAGGATAGGAGTTGATTCTTCTTCAAATGTTTGGTAAATTTGCCTGTGAAGCCATCCAGTCCAGGGCTTTTGTGTGCCAGGAGTTTTTTAATTACTGCTTTAATTTCACTAGTTGTTTTTGGTCTATTCAGGCTTTCTGCTGCTTCTTGAACCAGTTTTGGAAGATTATGTAATTCTAGAAATTTGTCCATTTCATCCAGGTTGTCAGATTTCTTGGCATATATTTGTTCTGTAATTTCTTACAATCCTTTGTATTTCTGTATCTCTTGTAACTTCTCTTTTGTTTCTGATTTTATTTATTTGGTCCCTTTCTTTTTTCTTTATGAGTCTGGTTAAAGGTTTGTCAATTTTGTTTATCTTTTCAAAGAACCAGCTCCTGGATTTATTGCTCCTTTAAATTGTTCTTTAGTCTCTATGGCATTCAATTCTGTTCTGATCTTGAGTATTTCCTTCCTTCAACTTGCTCTGGGTTTGGTTGTTGTTCCCCTAGTTCTTGTAAATGTAGGGTTAGGTTGATAATTTGAGACTTTTCTATCTTTTTTTTAGGTAGGCCTGCATTGCTTTGAACCTCTCTCTCAGGACTGCCTTCACTGTGTCCCATAGGTTTTCCACTATTGCGTGTTAATTTTCATTTGTTTCCAGAAACTTTTTTATTTCTTCCTTGACCTCATTGTTAACCCATTCATTATTTAGTAGCATGTTATTCAGTCTCCATATGTTTGAATGCTTTTGAGTCTTTTCCTTAAGGTTGGCTTCTAGTTTCAAGCCTTTGTCATCTTAGAAGATGCTTCATATGATTTCAGTTTTCTTGGAGTTTGTTGAGGCTTGTTTTGTGTCCTATCATGTGGTCTATCTTTGAGAATGTTCCATGTGCATTTGAAAAAAATGTATATTTTGCTTCTTTGGGTTGAAAGGTTCTGTATGTATCAATTAAGTCCATTTGATCTAGAGTGTTGTGCAGTGCCACAATATCCTCGTTGATTCTTTGCTTGGACTATCTATCCATTATTGACAATGGGGTGTTAAAATCCCCTATAATGAATGTATTGCTGTCTGTATTTTCATGAAGTCCTCTAGATTTTCCTTATATATTTAGGTGTTCCTGTGTTGGGTTCTTATATGTTTACCAGGGTTATACAAAGTCTGGCAGAAGTAAGGTCTCCTTGAAAGTAGTTGGCACAGTAATAATATAGGTATAATAATTTATAGTTTTAATTTGAACATTTCACCTAAAATGTCATGTGATATACTTGAGTATGGTATTGTTATGTTACAGAATTACATGCTTATCATTTTTTAATAAAAAAGGGTCATTATTTGTGTTGGACCCTGCATATGTTATAGTAGAAGAAAATTAGTTCATCACTGAAATTTTATTTCTGACAGTCAGAGCCATGCTGGAGAGAAACTTTAAACATGGCATTTGTATATATTACTTTTATTGTTGGTAATTGGCAGCTTATGTGCTAGCTCTTATTTCTGAACAAATATATTTTTGAATATTTCTAGATCATAGATTAAAAACTAGATGATGGTATTTACTAAAACTTAACTTAAAAAAAACTAATTTCATATACTCTATTTCTGACAACTAAAATTCTATTTTATTCCAGACTTGGTCTCTTCATTCACTGGCTTTGATAGTGGATTC
Source organism: Glossophaga mutica (assembly GCA_039655065.1). Classification (NCBI taxonomy): domain Eukaryota; kingdom Metazoa; phylum Chordata; class Mammalia; order Chiroptera; family Phyllostomidae; genus Glossophaga; species Glossophaga mutica. The sequence goes on from CM077308.1 coordinate 147,951,585, forward strand.
TAGCGGCCCAATGTACCGTCGGTATGTGGAACCGACATTATCTCTAGTTCTTACCTTGCTGCTGACAGTTCCACCCTCACATACGGAAGTTCATCAGTGTTTGGGTAGATGCTTGGGTGCTATAATCACTACTGTTGGCCCTGAGCTACAGGGTAAGTTTATCTTAAATTAGAGGAACTAGACAGATAATTACTATCTTTCAATTTCCTGAATGTCATCATCATGTTGCTTAAAGAAATTTTGTAATAATAATAATGATTACTATGAACTGGATACTTACAATTTATGGAAAGCCTGGAACTCTGCTTTTTACATGTGTTCTTTTGTTTAATTCCTACAACAAACCTGTGACTCTCAGTGTTTTTTGAAGTCTTGAACAGAGAAAACATTTCTAAATGAAATGTTAATTGGTGTCCCATTAAGGTTAAGATGAAGGTAGAATTCCTTTAGCTTGGGGAACAATTCACTTGTATTCATGAATTTTTGCTTTGCTATCTTTTTAACTCCAAGGATCAGGAGCATAGTTTGAAAAACCACTGCCATAAGGTAGATAATATCATCTCATTTTTCCCTGTGGAAGTGAGCTCAGAGAAGATCACTAACATGCTTAGAGTTACTGAACTAATGAGTAGCAGATTTGTGATTCTAAGTTCCATGTTCTTACTACTGAGTTTCACTGAAATAATCCCACTAATGGTTAAATTAAATGCTGAAGTCAGCAAATTACTGTGAATTTATCTTGAATATATAAGCTACTTTCAGAGTTTATTTCAGCATTTATTAAATGCTTTCAATGGGTCAAGCTTTTTATAAACATCATCTCATTTAATTATGACAACAATCCTGAGATAAATATCTCTCTCCTTTTCACAGATGAGACCTGAGGCTGAGAGAGATCAAAAGTTTTTTCAAATATATATATTTGAAAATCATATATATATATATATATATATATATATATATATGCCAGTGAGTGGTTAGAATAAGAAATGAAGCCCAGATCAATATCCTCTGCTTGTATTCTTAACCATGATGGACAGATCTTTTTAAAAAGAAAGCAGTGGTAACAAAAGGTCTTAAGGAAAAATGCTAGGAATTGAAAAAATAGGTGACTGAGATGTGTCTCTTTTGGACTCAGTGTCCTCTTTGAGAAAGTTGATAGTTCTTTCTTCAGTAAATATCAGAAGGATATGGAGAGAATAAATATGTGCCTTTGATTAAGTATATGTGTTTACCAAGTGCTTTCTGATGTTGTGATGATGATGAGGCAATTCATATTTCAAAATAGAATGTGACTTCTATGATTCTGTGATTTCCTTGTTTAGTCTTCCTGTGCGTATATTATTTTACATTGGTAAAAATTTTAAATTGCTTATATTTGGCAATTAAGACATTTTTATGTAGACAATATATAACACTACAACTTATTTTTCCTAAAAGTTGCTATTGTAGTAATCTTATTTGGAAAATGGGATTTCAAGTTATTATATAATAGAGATGATAATGTTGGTTTAACAGAGAACCAGAGATGAGGACTCTTTTAGCTCTTTCAGATAAAATTGATGGATTTGAAAGACAATATAGTTTTTCAGTAAATAAATATAAATTTAGCTAAATCTAAAAGAAGTACATTATTGTCATCTGTATGTCATTGTGTTTTGAAATCATTTCCAAACAATCTGAATAGTAATTGGAAGGAATGTTATTTAGAAAATAATTGTTTTCTAGAAATATTTTTGTTGATAATAATAAAATAGTTGTATTGTTCATTTTGTTTAATTTTACTACCAGGAAATGGAGCGACAACTTCCACAATTCGTTCTTCTTGTTTAGTGGGTTGTGCGATTACCCAGGACCATTCAGATTCTCTCGTTCAGGCAGCTGCCATATCTTGCCTTCAGCAGCTTCACATGTTTGCACCACGACATGTCAATCTATCTAGTCTTGTTCCTAGCCTTTGTGTAAGTATGAAGCTCTTTCAGGTATCGATTTATTTAGAGAGCTCTGATTTGTTTCCCAAAAGATCAAACTGGACCAAACTAAAAATATATGTTTCTTGGATGGTGAAATCTAGGGTTTCAGCTTCAGTAGTCATTTTATGATGATTTATTTTATTTAGTGATTTTCTTTTTCACATTTTAAGTATTTTAATGAACTATTTATTTTTTGGCTAGGAATGAATGTATCATATTTTTAGTCTTACCCACTCAGAATTTTTTTCCAAAAGTTTTTTTTTAAGTTTTTATTGTTTATTTTTAGAGGGTGGGAAAGGGAGGGAGAAAGTGGGAGAGAAATATTGATATGGGAGAGAAGCATTGATCAGTTGCCTTTTCTACACATCCTGACCAGGGACCAAAACCGCAACCCAGGCATGTGTCCTGGCTGGGAATCGAATCGGCAACCTTTCACTTTGCAGTACGATACCCAACCAACCAAATGAGTACGATACCCAACCCAACCAACTGAGTCACACCGGTCAGGGCTGTTTCCTAAAGTATAAATTGATAACTTCTGAGACTCTGTTGCTACCCTCACAGTTGTTAATTTATTCACTCAACAAATGTTTGGTGAGAGCCTGCTATATGTCAGGCACCACGCAAAGTACTAGGGATAGATTTGTGAGTGAGATAAGATGAAGCCTCTGTCATAATGAAGTTTATAATTTCAAAAGAATATTATCAACAGTGATTATTTACAAATGAGTGTTAGAAAAGGCTAAACGAGAGCATTTAATAGGGAGGCTATCATAATTCAGACATTCAGAAAAGATTCCCCTGAAAAAATGGTATTTAAGGTGTGATCTTTAGGATACATAGGAGTTAGTTTGGGAAAGAGCAGGGTATTGGAGAAGACAGCATTAATTTTTAGGCAGAGGGAAAGTATATGAAAGGCCCTGAGAAGGAAGGAGGTACACATTTAAGGAACTGTTTTGTCATCTGGTAGAGTGGTACAAATAGAAGCCCGAAAGCATTGGATTACAGATGGAATATGAACAGAAACTTCTTTCCAGACGTTTGACTGTAAAGGAGAGGACAGAGGGTGATAGACAAGAGAGACTCTTTTTCTCCTACAGTAGCGAAAAGAGAACGTATTTAAATGTTGAGATGAAGCCAATAGGGTTGGGGAGTTAAAGGTATAGGACAGAGAGGGAATACTCTTCCAAGGTTTCTCATGGGGCAGTTTCCAGGGCATACATAAGGGGATATCTCTTCCAGGACAACCAGAGAAAGGAGAGGATGAGTGTGGGTAGAAGTGCATTTGTAGATTTGGTGGCTGGAAATGGAGGGAGTTATCTAATGATTTTTACTTTCTTAATCAAGTCAAAGGGAAGACAAAGTTCCATGAATGAGGAACCAAGAGGAGGGTGGGAAGTTTGCGGAGAATAGGACGTGGGAATTGGAGGAAATGGAGAAATACAAGATCCTGTGGTAGGACTGAGGGTTCACTAGAGGTCAGTGGCCCTCTTGGGCTCCATTGTGCGATGCAGGATGGTACCAGTTCACTACGTTGTAAGATTTTTCTCTAGCACCTGTGAACAAGGTGGGTGCAGGCATTGAGCAGCCACACTTTGCTACATTCACAGTTGGGCTTTGGCCAAGCAGATTCAGTTAAATGACAGCAGGATGAGGGAGGTGAGGAAGTTAATAAGACAGCACCGAAATGGTGCATTATAAAGTCTCATTTGGATGAGGGAGGAAGGTAAAGACCGAAGGAGGCTGATACATAGGGAGAAGGAAAGGTACTATAGATGAAACCCTGGGAAGATATTGCTGAGGAGAAGGAAGAGAAGGTCATCCAGGATGTGGTGAAGGAGCTGAAAGTCTGTGGCATTAGGCCTCGTGTGGTATATTTTGCTTTACTCAGCAAAATTTGCTCCTGTTTCACCATAGACCATAGGGAACTGAATTAGTCCCAGATCATCAAGGAGTTTGAGTGTGCCACAGGGCAGAAACCAGAGGCACGTGAAATATTTACAAAGAGCACCCACAAAGAAAATAGTCAACTGAGAATATACACTAGATTGGATTCTGCAACGTGACATGTAACATCCTGGCAAAAGCATGGTCTAATGCCCAGGCTCTGAGGCCACAGATGGCACCTCTTGAGCAAGGTGAACCTGTTACCAGATACAAGCATAGATAGGCAACTGACATGTGATGAAGATGCAGACGCACACTCCGTAAATTGTCTACTTCCTCTCCTTTTTTTTCCCTCCTTAAAGATACTATTGAGGTTGACCTTATGAGATAGAACACATTGAAGAGAACCTGGGAAAGTAATCACATGACGTTGTTTATCTCAGTGGCAGTTATCAGTAAACCACAGGGAATGCAATGAGTTTCCTTTGTGTTAACACAAGATTAGGTCTCCAAGCTGATATCCTTAGTAGAACCTCAAGGATTAAAGTTTAGATGACAAAGGTTAGTAGGACCATGTGTAAAATAAGATATGGAAAAGACCCTTCTGGAATCTTACTAAATATATTGTATGATACTTAGTGCCCAGGTCTTGGGACAGTTATTTTGACTACCAAAATATTCTTTATATATTTTATTGGTATTATTTTTCTAAAAGGCCATTATTTCACTATACATTTTTGAACAATTGAGGCTGTTAAGTGAAGAGCCCCTTCACAAGTTAGGTGTTTATATATCTTCATGATGCAAGTACAATTACAGCTTTTTAAAAAAAAATGTCTAAACTGTTATGGTTTCCAGGTTCACTTATGCAGCTCCCATTTGTTACTTCGGCGAGCGGCTGTGGCGTGTCTCCGGCAGCTGGCGCAGAGAGAAGCCGCGGAAGTGTGCGAATACGCCATGAGCCTTGCAAAAAACGCAGGGGACAAGGAGAGCAGTGGTGCTAGTAAGTTATTTTATAAGCCAGTATTCTCTTCATTTAAATGCTTCAGTGTTTCAAATGCCTATTACTTATTCAATAACATTATTTTGTATGTTAAAATATGGTCAATTTTCTTAATCTTTGAAAGAAAATCATTATCACCTTAAAAATTCTAGGTTTTTTTTTGTAATTTTACACTTTTACCTTTAAAAAAATTGTATAGCTCAAAAAATGCCATTTTGTATCTGAGTACTCTCCCATCTCTTGAGAATGATTTAGCTATATAATGGATGACTAGCTGCCAGGGTATTGCTTGATATCACTAATAGACTTCCGCAAAGAGAAATGATTTATTTTGAAAGCTTCCAGTCTTTGACAGTAGTTAACTTTTTGTGATATAACTTTTCCTCTAAGAGGTAAGGCCAAAGTAACCAATAATCTATGAAATATTGGTAGATATTTTGGTAGTAAAAGGTAGATCTTGCTTGCTTCAGGTCCTCATGTCTTTCTGCTTTCTGAGGGCTTTTAGTATTAGCTTGAATTCATAGCTGGTCTTTCACTCTCTAGGGATAGGTGGTTTGGGAACTTTGGCAGAGCTTAATTGACAGATATCTCCCCTATTGTGAGAGAAAAGCCTGACAGCTGTCAGAGGGGAGAGGGTAAGGAGGGGACTGGAAGAAAGAAGGTGAAGGGATTAGTCGAAGAACATGTATGCATGACTTACAGACACTGACAACAGTGTGAGGACAGCCAGAGGGAAGGGGGAGGGGTGAGTGATGGGGGGAGGCAGGCAAAGGGAGGGAAATGAGGACCTCTGCAATAATGTCAACAACAATAAGAATTTTTTTAAAGACTTTCTAATACATAGAAGTTGCTTGGGGACTAAGAAGGAAAATACCAAAATATCCTCAATTTTAGCATAGTATAATGAGAATTCTGTTAACAAGCATACTGTATTCATTCTTACAGCTGCCAGTTTTATTACTTCTTCTGTTTATGAAAATGAAAAGATTTTCAGATAGAGCAAGAACTTTACTACTCATTCATTAACTGTATTATTTTTTGATTGTATGTTTCTTAGAAAGGATTTTTCAAAATTTTAAGTGAACTTTTAGGTTACAATCCATTTATAATTTGTGTTCTTGCTTTATAGAGTTAAAAATAAATATCTGAAGTATGAGACTAAATGAGTGTCGGTTTGTTCTTCCAACAAATACAACAAATGTTTTTTTCAGTCCATTAAATTAAATCTATTTAGAAAATGTCTCTTTACCTCTCTTGTTAGAATCAAATATATTTATTGAGCATCATTTCCTGGAGATTTATTTAAAATACCTAAGAATATCAGTGTTACATATCAGGGTTTTACTTTTGTCAGATTAAACTCTAATCTGATGATATGTAAAATGGAGACCGCAGGTAAATATAGCTAGCTGGTTTTGTTGCTATTGTGAATTTACGTGTAAGCCTTAATTCTTAGTGTAATTGTTACATACAATATACAACAAAATCTTATGCGAGTTCATCTGTAATAATTGCTTTTCAGATGTCAGTCCGTTTGCACCTGGAGTGAGTTCTCAAAGTGATATCCATTGCCGGCACCAAGGTGTTAACATAACAGAAACAGGTCTTGAGGGACTTCTTTTTGGAATGCTAGACCGGGAGACTGACAGAAAATTATGTTCTGATATTCATGATACTTTGGGACATATGCTTTCATCACTGGCTGTAGAAAAACTTTCCCACTGGCTAATGCTTTGTAAAGATGTCCTGGCAGCATCTAGTGGTACGTACTTAATATAGAAAATATGTTCTCAAAATGATGAAAATTCTTTTACTTCTGATATGTACCTATATACACACATATTCATATATACATATATAAATTTGAACTTACATTTAAAAATACTTACAGTTTTTAATCTAAATATCTGTAAAAATGTTGATCAGTATATTAACAAACTAGTGATCTTTCTTTATTTTTTGGAAAAATGGAAAATGACTAAGTTCAAATGAAATTTTACTGTATAAAAATCCCAGGTTACTGTGCTCTGGCCAGTGTGGCTCAGCTGGTTGGAGCAATGACCCATATAAATCAAAAGTTGTAGGTCTAAACCCTGGTCAGGGAGCATAAGGAGGCAACTGATCAATGTTTCTCTTGCACTTTGATATTTCTCTCTCTCCCCCTGTCTTTCCCTCCCCACCCTCTGTAAAAGCAATGAAAAAAAATCTCCTTGGGTGGAGATAAAAAAACAATCCCATGGTACTCTATAGGTAGCACAGTAGGTTAAACTAATTACACATGTAAAATGCTTTTTTGCGCTTTCCTTGGTTTGTTATTGTCTGGAAAAGAAAGCTTGGCAGTTCTTTTTTATTAGAAATCTAACATTGTTATTTCTAAAGCATTATTTTTGTTATATGTGAGGTGGTTTAATATGCTTTTATTTTTGTTACAGATATGAGCACGGCAACTCCATTAGGTAGTGGAAAGGATGAAGAATCTGAAAAGAAAGATGAGATGGATGATGATACCATGTTTACCACACTGGGCGAAGAAGATAAATCAAAGCCTTTTGTGGCACCTCGGTGGGCTACCCGGGTATTTGCCGCTGATTGCCTGTGTCGAATCATCCATTTGTGTGAGAATGCAGACCAGGCTCACTTTGATCTTGCCATGGCACGTTCTGCTAAACTTCGAAACCCTACAAGTAGGTTTAAAATCTGTGCTTCTTTTCCCCAAAGTATTTTTATAGGTTTACAGTATTTTACTGCTATGTAACATGCTTTCTTTTCTTTTTTTTTCCTGAGGAGTCTACTAATTTTTTCTTTTTTAAGATTTTATTTATTTTATTATTAGATAGAGGGGAAGGGAGGAAGAGGGGGAGTTAAATATCAAAGTGTGGTTGCCTCCTGCACGCCCCCTACTGGGAATCTGGCCTGCAACCCAGGCATGTGCCCTGACTGGGAATCGAACCTGCGACTCTTTGCTTTGCAGGCCCACACTCAATCCTCTGAGCTATACCAGCCAGGGCCCTTTTCTTTCTTTAAAAAAAATTTTTTTTTGTTGTTGATTTTAAAGAGAGAAGGCTGGGGGGAAGAGAAACATTGATTTGTTGTTCCACTTATTTATGCATTCACTGGCTGCTTCTTGTATGTGCCCTGACCAGGGATCAAACCTGCAACTTTGGCATATTGGGACGATACTCTAACCTACTAAGCTATCTGGCCAGGGCCTAACATGCTTTAGACCAGGGGTGTCCAACCTTTTGGTATCTCTGGGTACACTTGAAGAAGAATTGTCTTGGGCCACACATTAAATACACAAACACTAACAAAAACTGATGAGCTAAAAAAAGGTCCATGCATAATTTTTGCGATATCCACCACCACAGATAAGCAAAAAAGTCCTCATGTAATAACCCTAATAATTATGCAGTGGCCCTTTTAATAATCTTAAAATCATTGAGCAGGTCCTAAGTTTGTGATCACCAATACAGAAAATGTACATATCTAAGTAAGAAAACTAAGTAATATTTTAAGTAAATTTAGGATTTGTGTTGGGTCACCTTCATAGCCATCCTGGGCTGCATGCGGCCTGGGGACTGTGGTTTGGACACTCCTGCAGTCTGTTACCTTTTCTCCTCCCTCTCCTCCCTCCCTGCCTCCCTTCCTTCCTTCCTGTCTGTCAGTATATCTATCTCATTTGTCCTAAGGATAATGATGGCAGTAACTTATGTTTCCTTAGTTTTAACAACTTAGTGTTAAACCTGTCAGGTTGGCACCCTATTTTACAGAAGTGACAAAACTTTAAGGCATGTAACATTAAGTTTTGCAGTCCCCAGCATGGAGAGTATCAGAATTTATGAATGCCTTGGCTGATTTCAAATTCTCAGATTTTAGAAATGCTATTAGGTATTTTTGAGAAGGTGGAGATTGTTTATTACTGAAACTCCTCACTGTTTTTAATGTTTTGTAAGCTTTTTGTACCACATAGCCCCTTGATCAGATATTAGTGAGGAATTTACAAAGAGATTATGAGGTCCAATATCTTCATTTTCCCAAGGCAGAGACCCAGACAGAGAGCTGTGCAGGTTCTGTGTCTTGTATTTTGTTGTCTCTTCATTTCCCTGTCATTTTTTAAACATCTAGAGACAAATTACATGTATTAACAATATTGAAGTCTGTATATTAAAAATGCCTTTCAGTTTACTTTACTGTGTTTAAGAATGTAGCAGAGCCTACAAATGAATTAAAATACAAAAAGTAAAACATGGAGCACCATGTACAAAATGTGAATCTGAACATAGGGTAGCAGCAAAGCATGATATGTCATGAACACTGTCTTTATTCCTCGTCGGAGCACCACATACCCACCTGAAGATACACTGTGACTACTTTCATAACACAACAGTAGAGTTTAGTAGTTGCTATAGAAATTATATGGCTGGCCACACCAGAATATTTACTACCATATTGTGCTGTGTATAATGCATACTTTTTGCACCAAGTTTTGAGGGAAAAATAAGGATGGGCGTTTTACATGGATAGTACCTGATACACCTTGTATCTGTTCTTGTGTTTTGTAATTACTTGTTACGTAAAATTTCTTCTACCATAATATGTTCAAAAATAAATGCTAAAATTTCTTTATAATATAGGAAACAAGTATTTAAGTATAAATAAATAAATAATTGAATTTAAAAATTAAAATGAAAGATTTTTTTCCTGAAAGTTGGGCCAAAAAACGCAGGTGCGCATTATACAGTAAATATGTATATCTGGTGGCAAATATGGTATCTGGTTCTTTACAGAAAACATTTGCCAATCCCTGTTCTTAACAAATTACAGACTCCTTTGGGGAAAGTTATGGTAATTAGTTTACCAGTGTTCTTGAGAGATTATGATATGCAAGCTTTCTTGTAAGAATATCTTTGCTATTTTTAAGTACACTGAAATGTGTGATTCATAACTGCTTTATAAAAAATTTATTTCATATTTTTATGTTATTACACCTATTTTCAAAAAAGTTTCCTTTTGCCTCCCATTTTTATTTTTAGATGACCTCTTGGTACTTCATCTTTCCGACCTGATTCGCATGGCATTCATGGCTGCAACTGATCACAGTAACCAGCTGCGGATGGCTGGGCTCCAAGCACTTGAAGACATTATCAAGAAGTTTGCATCTGTGCCTGAGCCAGAATTTCCAGGTCATGTGATTCTGGAGCAGTATCAAGCTAATGTGAGATATTCTATTTATTTAAAAACTTAATACCGATCTTTTGGGTGACCATTAAAGGAGTGAGGATCCCCTGGAGAAATGTCTTTGCAGCTGTAACCTTACGATTCCTGTGGAAGGCGTATCCCTACAGCCGTCATCTGTTACATAGTTTCAATCAATCCACAGTTGCGGAAACAATAGTATAACACTTGTCACTATTTTTAAGTAGTGATAGCACGTTAGTGATAAACCTAGAATAGAAATTCCAGCCTGGCTTTCCTGTCTTGTGTTTTACATATTTAGCCATGCCACTTAAAGATAAAAAGAACATTCAAAGAGTGCTGTGGATTTGTTCCCATTGTTTTTATATATCCAGACTTTCTTTGTAAGCCTTTTTAAAAACAAAAAGCAATTGTGCCCTGTATGCTGAAAGAAATTAACTGTTAAAAACTGCAGATAAAATATTACTGAAAGAATTAGATACTGTCAAAATTTTTTTTATTTCATTCTAAACAGACAGTTATTTCTCCTGAGGTTTGTTCCTTTATTTGTGTTCTTTAAATGAGGCTTATTTGATGTGATCCTAATAATGGTGGGTTATGTAAAGGGAAAAACTTAAGTTAGCAAGGAAAGAATAAACATATTTTTACTGTGATTATACCAAAATCTTGGTTCTGGACATACCACAACTTATCTAAAAGCTGTGCTCAAACTTAAACAAAATAAAGTGTGAATAACGTATAATCCATTGTTTTTCCATCATAAGTACAAGTGAGGAAGTTAGTTTCTAGCCCAATTGGCTACTGAAAACCTGTATATAATTGTTTACTCCCAAATACCCAACATATTAGATTGAAGGTCATTTCTTTTTGTTAAACGTTTTATTTAGAAATAAAATCAAACAGAAAAGTTGCAAGAATAGTACAAAAAACTGGCTTATACCCTTTATATCTGCCAGTTGTTAATTTTGCCTCATTTGCTTGATCGTTGATCGTGTCTCTCCTCTCTTTACACACACACACACACACACACACACACACACACACTTTTATTTCTAAACCATTTAAAAGTAAATTATTTAAATCATGTATCATTATCCTTGAACACTTCAGTCTGTATTTCCAAAGGACAAAAACACTGTAGAACATAGTCAAGAAGAGTTATCAATTTCTGGAAATTCAACATTGTTATACTATTTTTATATGATCTATCATATTCCATTTTTATCAGTCAACCCAATAATCTCTTTTGTAGCATTCTTCTCCTTCAGTATAGGACCCAGTTACCACCTGTGCAGTTGGTTGATTATTACAATACTAATACTGCAGTTAGTAGCCATGTGTCTTTAGTCACAGAGAGGGGTTCTTGGTTCATTTCTTTACTGCTGTTGATATGCTTTTGCAGATGTATCTCTAGTGAAAGGGAAGACATCTCAGTTAGGAGTTGACTATATCTGATTCCTTATTTAGCTCTTACATATTAAATCTGATATATCTAAGAATCTGTAACTGATGTTGGCTTATTAAAACTAAAGCTCAGGTTCCTTCACTTATTGCTATAACAACAGTACCTAAAATAAGATTTCTGGAACAATCTTCTTTTTAAGCATCTCTTTTTGAGGTGAAATGATCTCTAAGCTTTTTAGGGACTGTGAATTTTTAGGACTAAGTTATGTAACAGAATTGATCCAGTTATATAAGATTCTCCTATGAAGTAAATATTGTTAGATATATGTTTAGGAAAACACAGGGAAAAAAAGGATAGCAGTTTTTTTATCTTTGGGAACACATACCTTTGTATGAAAATCCTGTCTACAATTTAACAAAAACAAAGGAAAAAAATAGAATTCATTGCTTATTTGGTATAGTATCCATATGGATTTGATAATGGTAACCTAGAAAGCAAAAGAAAAATGACGTGGCTGAGTTTAGTGTAACTGGAAAGAAAGATGACAGTGACATAATAAAAAGGAAAGGAACAAAGGTGTGTTTTGTGTGTTTTCATCTTCAAAGACAAAAGAGGCTTTATGTTGAGAACTTATTTTTAAAAATAAAATGCTTGCACTTACTTTTCTAGGTGGGAGCTGCTCTAAGACCAGCCTTTTCACAAGATACCCCATCAGACATAATAGCTAAAGCCTGCCAGGTAAGAAGAAAGATAGGGTTTTCTGTTGTTACTGTCTGTAAATTCATAGGTATTTTAGAATTTCACTTCCAAGAAAGAACATAGAAAAATTAAATAACATTTATTTTTATCTTCATAATGTAACAGTGGCAGTTTGCTTTTTATTCTGTATCAAATAATGAAATAGAAACTATTAATCACATTCCCTTTTTGCCATAACATTTATTTTTATCTTGGTAATATAACAGTGACAGTTTGCTTTTTTATTCTGTATCAAATGATGAAATAGAAACTGTTAATCACATTCCCCTTTTTTTGTCATCGCTGAGGACATGACTTTGGTTACAGAAGCTCTTATATAACCTAGAAGCGAACAGAGACATGACAGTCATAAGAGGAACTAAAATCAAAGGGCTCAAAATCTGGAATAATTAAAGAATGTATAGTAATGCTGATTAGGAGACAACAGATTTTTTTGATGACAGGCTGTGGAAACTCGAAGAGTTTCTGGATATTAAAGTGTTCGAAAGCATTTCACAATATGGATATTTCACTGCAAAATTAATCCCAGGGGATAAGTCTAACATTTTGGTATCTGAAGAGAGTCACAAAAGCACGTGTTCCTATACCTTTTAGTATTTTTCTTTTTTTTGTGCTTCATCTTGAAAAAGGATTCATGCATTAAGCTCTAATCTTTCAGAAATCAGATTCCTCATTTGCTTACCCAAGGATAGAATAGGAACTAAAATCAGTTCCTATTCTATGCAAGTAACTCTCTCCTTGCATGTTTTCTGGAGTACAGAGCTGTGGTTTATCATTATTGCTTTGAATCCACAATCAGGCTACAGTGGGCTCTATGGAGAAAATGTTCTGTGTTGCAATGATGATTTGAAATTTCTGACTTTGTTCTCTGTGGGGCTGAATGGATTTGCCTCTTCCTTGCACGGTTAAGAGTTATTTCTCTGAAGCCAGCTGTCTTAATGGTGGCCTTAAGAGAAATGAACTCCTCCCACCAATCATAGACCAGAGACAGAAGAGGAGCTTTGTTTAAGAAAGGTCTGGGTGGGTTGTGGTACAGACTTCGGAGTGAGAGTAGGTCATTTGTTTTGGAATGCCAGCAAACCTGAGAAGTCATGGTCACGTAGCATAAGTGTATCATGGTAATGTTTCAGAGCACAGTATTTAAGCAGAGAAAACCTCTCGCAAAGCTCCTTATCATTAGAAAAGCAAAAGCTATTAAAATTTTATCTTGTGAATGAGTAGTATGACAATTTCCTGTTACTGAATTTGCCTTAAACATCTTGGTTCTTATGTGAGCCTAGCTGCTTCTTTTGATAAGCAGTTTCTTCTTTTATAGTGTGCAGGGGGACCCTGTCCTGGGCGCCAGATGTGGGGGGGCTCCGCCTGCAGAGCCCCATCCCTCCGTCACGGATGAAAATAAAAACTACCAAGACATTTTCTGCTTTGGGAGGAAAGGGGTCAAACTCTCAGAGGAGAATGACCCAGAGCCCCATCCTCACTAGGCTTTTATTGGGCTCAAATACACCGGAATACAGGTTTAACATGTCAAAGAAATCTGAGGGCTTAATCTGAGTCAGTGTTTGTCAGGAAAGGGGGTTGCCAAACTTTGGGAGACATGCTCATTTCTTCCTCGGACCCTTATCATTTAAATGAGAGCACTCTTAGCAAAGCAGGTTTCACAGGACTTTAGGAATTCTTTCTTATGCCCAATCGCCCAGGGAGCCATCGTGGCCGGCACAGGGCTGCACCACTCGCCCTGGCGTGTGCAGTTTCAGGCTTTAAGCCGATTAGGAAGCAGGAGACATCTCCCAGACAGAAATGAGGACTTGGGCTATGTCAGAATAGCCGGTGGGGGAGGGGGGGAGGGTCCATTACATCCTCTTTGCTGCAGCCCCCCCCACCCCCAGTCCTTCCACGAGGCCTCCCAAGTGGTCCCATCTGGCTTAGGTTGCCCCTCCCATGAGGAGTCTTACCCGTCATTGACTGCCAACCAAGCATTGGGGCCAGAGATGAGTGAGGCAGAAGCAGTGCTCCTGCCAAGGAGATAAGCTTTGTCTCCTTAGTAGGTCACATCCTCCTGACATAACAGACCCAGATGAAGTGGGTCCCTAGGCTCTTACACAGCCCACCATGGGGCGAGGGTTACAACTCCTGAAACCAGGCTGAACGGTCCACAACAATAGTGGCAGGCATACATTTTTGACCTCCTACCCTTCTGTTTCTGGAAGAAAACCTGATTTTGCAAAAGGCGAAGCAGCGTTTCCTTATGGGAAAGTAAAGACTTGGCTTTAGGCAGATTATGAAACATGGCATCCCAATGTAATTTTTAAATGTTATAGGAAGGCCTTCAACTGCAAGACATTTGGAGATGGTAATCACTGGGTTAATCAAAACATTATTTAAAGCAGGGTGGGAATCATAAACGTACTACACACTTTAAATACTGATTTCAGCTTAAAACTTATAAATGTACATTCAGTCACCATTCTTTTGATATAAGACCAAGATCTTTTCTTTGAATATTATTTTTCTGATTCAGTGTTGGCTTTTTCTTTCTACATTAACCAAACCCTATTATAGGAGCTGCAGTTTCTAACTTGATGTTCTTTAAAGTAGAAAAAGAACTTGGGTCTTTGCAAAGTAAACTTGGTGCCTACCTCAGTCTTTACAATTTTCCTCAACTTACAGTTGTATTTCTACCAAATTTCACAGAAATATTCTCAAATCTCTCCAATATGTCTCATCTCCTTGGGAGTATTAACTCTTTATTTTTAACTTACATTTAGTCTTTTTCACTTTAAATGTCATTTTCAACATTGTTTTGATTGGCATTTTATTTTGCCATCAGTATATTTATAATTGATCATCAATTTTAAAATATCCTTATTAATTTTTATTCAATTTAGTTTTTAATTCACTGAGAATGTAAGATTGTAAGAAAATAAAATAGTTACATAAATATTTATTCTCAACTTTTAAAATATTTTAAATATAGGAACCCAATCCATTAACCATGATTCCATATCCAGATGCTTGGAAAGCCATAAGCTTTTTCATAATTTGGTAGCAAAACCTGAGCTGACCCTACTCATTTGGCCCTGGCACGAAGCTTAGTGAGACTAGAATATTGATTAACCTCTTTTAATTTCAGTGTGATTCGTACTGCCTTTGACTCGAGAAATATCCATGTTTCAAATATGTGGTGCTGCCACACATCTTGGTAGGTGTCTTCCTTAATGAGGTCTATGTCCCTGGTTACCTTTACCAAAATGTTGTGAATTGCGAAATGCGTCTTGGCCCAAGGATTTCAGATAAGAAAGTGAGGACTTGTAATTGTTGAGTAAAGCTGGCACTATCAGACCACGCCTTCCTTCTTGACATTCTTCCCTTGGCTCCAGTTATCTCCACACTTCCATGGTTTTCCTTTGTGTTTCTGGCCTTTCAATTTCTTTCATTGTTTATTTTTATTCGGTTTGTCCTGTCAGTGTAACTATTTGCCCTGTGTTCTGTCCTTAAGACTTTTTTAAAAATATATTGATTCTTGAACAAATTCACTGAGTAACATTGCTTTAGTTATCACCTTGATGTGGAGCATTCCTGGGTCTACATAGTTACCTTTGACCTTGCTCCTAAAATCCAGACCCAAGTTTCCAGCTGCTTGCTGAATATCTTTTCCTGAGTCTCTGACTGGTACTTAAAACTCAACATGTCAAAATGTTCACAACCAGCCCTGGCTGGTATGTCACATGGGTTGAATGTCATCCTACAAAGTGAAAGGTCGCTGGTTTGATTCCCAGTCAGGGCACATGCCTGGGCTGTCAGGCATATTGATGTTTCTCTCCCTCTTTTCCTTCCTCCCTCTCTCTCTAAAAATAAATAAATAAAATATTTTTTAAAATGTTCACAACCAAAATCATGCTGTCTAACTTCTCATCTCCACTAAACTCTTCTGTTTTCTTACGTTATCTCTCTTAGGCAGTGCTGTTGCCTTCCTTCCATTCATCCAAGTTAGCAGCTTTGGTAATCAGCATTTGACAGTCTTGGATTCCTCACACTTTTTTGCATGCCCCTGTGCCCTACCAACTAAAAATATTTAATTGATTTTCAGACTGTGATTTCTACTTCCAGCTCTCTCCCTGATGCCTCTCCTTTTTCATTCTGTTCCCGGTTTGATCCCTGTCGTCTCTGTTCCATAATTTTGTAATAGTCACTTAAATGAACACATTGCTTGCTGTCTATACATATTTCTTCCTGTGCATAAGTACTGGAGCAACCTTTATCCTGGAGCACAATTCTAATAATATCTCCCTGCTCGGAAGCCTTGGAAACTCGTGATTGCTTACAGAGCAAGTCTGAATTCAGTCCTGATGGAATTTAAATTGTACTGTAATCTAATCCCAGTTAACTTTACTACTCTCATCTCTTCTTCCATGTAACTCCCCTATAAGTATCCTTCCTGAAATTGAAACATTCCCATTTTTCCTGCCAGAATTAATCCCTTCCTCCTGTTTTTTAAGTGTACTATTATAGTCTTAAAAGTTCTCATAGTTCATTCAGTCTGTTCTTTCTTGAGGACAGGGACCGGAATTTTTCCTTTTACTTAAAAAAAAAAAAAAAATCTCTTCTATAGCACCCAGAATAATCCTTAGGCTGTAGCAAGCAGAAATGTTGTTGAATTGAAGAATTATTCATGACTGGCCTGATGTAGGTGGAAGATTTTTTCTGATAAAGCTTTTGCCCAGTTAGACAATGGAAACATAAGTAAATATTATTTTGTTTTCTACATTAAGTGTGTAATAAATTCCATACTTGTTGTTTTGTTAGTAAAACTAATATTAAAGCATAGCTTTGGGTTGTTTTGTTTTGTTTTGTTTATTTGCTTTGTTTTGTGTTTCTTCCCTCAAGGAAAAGAATTATATTTACTCTGTTCTTCTATATGTTAAATGTTAATTTTTTAATACAAAACTTTAAAAAATTTTCTTTGGCTAGGTATGTAGTACATGGATCGGAAGTGGAGTTGTCAGTGATCTCAATGACCTTCGCCGAGTACACAATCTGCTTGTTTCTTCTCTGGACAAAGTTCAGGCTGGAAAAGGATCGTCGAGCCAGCTGTACCGAGAGAGCGCCGCAACCATGGAAAAGCTGGCTGTTCTCAAAGCGTGGGCAGAGGTAACCATGGCCTGTTGTTTTTGAACTGTTTCTCCACGCATGAGAAAATGTTTCTCTACTCTTACAAGTATAAAATTTTTTTATTTGAGTTTTGTATTTTTTAAACTGACCTTTAGCCCTGACTGGTGTGACTTAGTTGGTTGGGTGTCATACCACAAAGCAAAAAGTTACCAGTTGGGTTTCTGGTCAGGACACATGTCTGGGTGGCAGGTTCGGTCGGTCCCCAGCGGGGGCACGTACGAGAGGCAGCCAACCCACGCTTCTCTCTCACATCAGTGCTTCTCTTTGTCTCTTTCTTTCTCTTTTCCCAAGTCTCTAAAATAAATAAATAAATAAAATCTTTAAAAAAAGTGAGCTTTAAATTCAAATATATTTGTTCTGTCTCATTGAAATACATAAACTTTTATATCTCAAAAAAAGCCCCGTTATTAAATATTTGAAAATTATATTTTTCAATGAGTTTTTTTAAAACTTCTATATTGAAGAAGGGCTCCCCTTACTTACTATGGGGAAATTAGGCAGGGAAAACATACAAATATAAGTAATAGAAACTAATATAGGCTGAGTCTTTTGTTTGATTAAATTTGCCATCACTCATTGATACCAAGGCTGCAGGGTGCTAGGGATTTTTGTGTTTTGGTTTTTAATAGCTAGTTATCTCTGGGAACATGTGACTTTGTCAGAAATGGTATTAAGTGAATAGGAACAAATTTTTTGGTTTATTTTTCTTATTAGATATTATACAAGAAAAATACAAAAATTAGAAGCATAAGTAAAATGAAGAAAATAAAAACCATAATATGTCTGAAGAAACCTGAAACACCAATTCGAAAGAATAATAAGGACTCCTATGTTATTGCAATGTTATTTACAGTAGCCAAGATTTGGAATCAGCCTGGGTGTCTATCAGTAGATGAGTGGATAAAACAACTGTGGGACATTGACACAGTGGAATACTACCAGGTTGTAAAAACGAATAAAATTTTATCCTTTGCAGCAGTGTGTATAGACCTGGAGGATATTATGCTAAGTAAAATAAGCCAGTCAGAGAAAACCAAATACCATACAATTTCAGTCATGGAATTTAATGAAGAAACTGTACTAACAAGTGAAATAGAGACAGAATCATAAATAAAGAGCAGGCTGACAGCTCTCAGGAGGTATTTAGGGGATAGAGGGATTGAGCAAAAAAGAAAAAGCACTCTGGACATGGACAACAGTGTAGAGATTGTGGGAGGGTAGGGATGGAAAAGGGTATAAGGGGATAAATGGTAATGGAAACACACACACAGAAATAAAATCCACACACAGTTCTGTACCTGAGATTCATTCGTTCTTTACACAAACCATCTAGTATTTTTTAGGTGGGTGCCAGGTACTGTATCTAGGCACTGAGTGTAGTAAAGTGTGGAAGATAGATCATTCAAAACAACTTTAAAAGAACATTCCTTCTTTTAGCACGTTTTTCAGTCCCCTATCATTATATTAGTGTGTGAGTTCATGGAAGGCTAAAACCACATACTCTTTGTCCTCACTGCCTCAGGTCCTAGCACAGCAGCAACTGCGAGGCAAGAATAAGTCCCTAGCAGGGATCTGAGGAGTGAATGGTCAAATATACTGTGGTGCTGATGAGAGGTTTTTACAGTGTCAGCACGATAATAAACATAGGTGCGGGGGAGGCGAGTGTAAGACTACTAGAAAATATGAATGCGATATATTTATAATTCAAGATCCAAAGTTCTTATTCCTAAAATTAATTGCTTTCTGTTTCTAAATATTCACAGTTAGAATTTCTAAACTGTAACTATTATAGACCGTTGCAGTGTTAAAGAATGCTTTTTCTAAAAAACGAAGGTTCATTGTTTCCTGTAACCATTGTCTAGAACTTAGAATGACTGCTCTGTAGTTGTCTGCTGTTGTAGGGATAGAGATAAGACCCCGCCGCCCAGAAGCTGACGGCGTATGTGCACGCCCATGGACTTCCTCATGGGGTACAGCGAGAATAACACTGCGTAGGGGAAACCAGTTTTCTCAAGAATTTCACCGAGTGCAGTTTTCTTTCTTCTTCTCCCCCTCATTTTTTTTTTTTTTTTGCTTTTTTCATTGATGTGTAATTCAGCTTTGTGTGTGCCAGTTACCAAAGCTCAAATGTACAAAAACAAAGAAAACAAACAAGAAGTAACTTCAACAAAGAGGAATCTTTAAAATTATGTTTTAGGAAGTTGCAAGTTTTAAAAAGTTTTAAAAGTTTCATATCTTTTTGGTTTTAAAAGTGGAGAGAAAGGATATAGATAATGTATATTACTAGTAAATTATATTCTTGGCTCAGCTATCTGTTGTAAAGCCTAGGTTTCTAAGTATCACATAAGGACTACATAAGAGGAGGGTTAGAAGGATATTTATGGAAATCCGTCTCTGACTTCTCTGCCCTTTTCTTTGAATGCTGGATTGTGTCTAATAAGTCTATGAAAGTGGAAACAGTAAACAGGAAATTATACCCTATGGGAAAAAAGAAAAGAAAAACACATGTAAAAGGGGGCTTTGTAAAGTAGAACAAGAGGAGCCAGAAAAAATTCAGAGGATCCTACTCAAGGGATATGTTGTGAATGGAACACCAGTGAGAAGTCAGATCAGTGAAAAGGATCGCTTCCAAGGCAGGTAGCATTATTCTTCTGAGGTTATCAGGAAATCATGAGGTTGTATATTCTTTAGTATTTATATTCAGTTGCTTTTTGATGACTCGACTGCATGATCATAACAACTTAGAATATGCCATTTAAAAAAATTGTGCCATTTTTTCTTCCTGAATATCTTACTAGGTATATGTGGTTGCTATGAATATTAAAAAGGAAGCAGAGTCTAAACCAAAAGGAGCAATTAAAAATACTGATGATGATGATGATGATTATGGCACCATAGATGAACTACCGCCAGATAGTTTAATAACACTTGTACAGCCTGAACTGCCAACACTCAGCCGCCTGTGGTTAGCAGCATTAAAAGACTATGCACTTTTGACTTTACCAGCTGAGTTTGCAAGTCAGCTCCCCCCAGATGGTAAGTACTGCATTCAGAGTTTTGCTTTGGTAGTAATTTAAAAAAATGGAATTGTTGGATGCTAAAAACAGCAGTAATAATAACATCTTAAATTTCTGTGGACTTCAACTTGGCATTCTCTCATGTAGAGCATACGTCTCCATATTGAATTTGTGAATTCAAATATAGTATTAAATTTACTTGTCAGCCAAAGCAAAAGTGTCCTCACTGTTACAGTACTAGCTATGAGCCAGAGTACTCTAAGTAACTATGCATAACAAGTCATTATGCATAAGCATGATGAAGTATATTGCTGTGCTGGCTGCCAGTGTATGTGTGCAAGGACAGGTGAGGAAGTCCTTAGTTTGGTAGTGGAAACAGGAGGTAGGGGAAAATGGCAGCCAGCACAGCAATATACTTCATTGTTCAAAAAAAAAAAAAAAAAAAAAGCAGCCAAGCCCCCAGGCTGTGACAGAAAGAGAAGGTGATGAGGGTTTTCTGAGTTTCAGGCAACAATGAAGATGAAGCCGGTGGCCAGAGGGTGGAGAGAGATAGAGAGGATGCTCAGTGGCTTGGGCAGTTGCAAAGGAAAGGCTGGACGCCCCAGCATCAGTAAAGAAGAGACAGGTGCTCCAGTTCAATAGCTGTAGGAAAGATGTGAGTTTTGGTGGCTTTGTAAAGAGGATAATCTCTTTGGCCAGGCTGCTCTTTCATTTGTGCAATGGTCTGAATGTTTTTGTCCCCTTGGGATTCCTTGTTAAAACCTAATCTCTGTAGCAATGGTAGTAGGAGGTAGAGCCTTTGGGAGGTACTTTTGAGCAGGAGAGTGGAGCCCTCATCAATAGTAGTGCCCTTATAAAGAGGCCCCACTCAAAAAAGACCCCCTACCTAGCTCCATAACCCCTTCCAGCATGTGAGAACACAGCGGAAAGGTAAATCCAGAAGAAGGCCCTCAGTGGACCACGCTGGCACCCTGGTCTCAGACTTCCAGCTTCCAGAACCATGAGAAATAAACTTCTGTTGTGTATATGCCATCCAATTTGTGGTATGTTGTTACAGCAGCCCAAATGGGCTAAGACAGTATGTAACGAGTATTTTTAAGTTAGTTGTATGTAAATGAGTGAACACTTAGAATAAAAATAATATTTTTGATTGACATGATTATTTTATAGGTGGAGCATTTTATACTCCTGAGACTATTGATACAGCTAGACTTCATTACCGGAATTCCTGGGCCCCAATTCTCCATGCAGTGGCACTTTGGTTGAACAGCACAGGATTTACATGTTCAGAGTCAGCAGAAGCAGCAGCCATAACTGGTTTACAGAAACGTTCTGCAACTGTCAATTTAAACCAAGCATCAGGAGCAACGCCTAGTGCTAAGTCTTTACCAGAAATTAACAAAGACAGAATGCACCTGATTTTAGGTAGGTGAGCCATATTAATGTATTTTGACATGTATAACTTCTGAAAAGTCGTATCTCTGGGGGAAACTTCCTTCTACCCTCTTAGGTTCTGTGACTGAACCAAAAATTAAACTGACACAATACAGATTAATAGGAGAAAAGCATACAAAGTTATTTAATATTTTTACATGTACACAGGAGTCTTTAGAAGGAAAATGGAGACCCGAAGTAGCTGTTGGGCCCCAAATCTTATCTACTATATTACACAAAGAACAATACATTGTGGAGCTGTGGCAAGACACAGGGGTTTGGGTCAGGGGCAGCAAACTGTGGGGCAACAACTAGGAAGTATATGGGAGAAACTAATGGAATGTAAGGGTTATTTTAGGAGGTTGGTTTGTACAGGTCTGATTTGACATGGACTCCCTGTCTCTGGTGATAAGAATGTTCTTTTCCTGATACAGGGAGGACACTTCTATCTTGAGAAATTTTATGACCTGCTTTGAGTAGAAGAGTCAGAGAGCCCTTCCTACCTATACCTGCTGTTTCTCTAGAACCTTCAGCTCAAAATAATCAATATACCAAAGAGGCATATTTTGATACAGGATGATCTGACCTCCTTCATATCTTTCTTTTTAATGCTATGGAAAGTTTTACACAGCACAAGTCTGAGAAGGAAAGGAGGATTTTAAGCACATTTTCTAAGTTATTAACTGAATTTTTAATCTAAAAATTTAATTGTTAAAAACTGCTGTAAAATCATATGGTATTAGTCTTTCATTGCCTGGCTAATTTCGCTTAGCATGATGCTCTCAAGTTCCATCCATGCTGTTGCAAAAGGTATGAGCTCCTTCTTTCTTTCTGCTGCATAGAATTCCATTGTGTAAATGTACCACAGTTTTTTGATCCATTCATTTACTGATGGGCATCTAGGTTGTTTCCAACACTCGGCTATTGTAAATTGTGCTGCTATAAACATAGGGGTGCATAAGTTCTTTTGGATTGGTGTTTCAGGGTTCTTAGGATATAGTCCTAGCAGTGGAATTGCTGGGTCAAAAGGTATATCCATTTTTAGTTTTTTTAGAAAATTCCATACTGTTTTCCATAGTGGTTGTACCAGATGATCTCACCTTTAACAGGAAGCTAATCAACAAAACAAACAAACAAACATAATATAACCAAAGACATGGAAATTGAGAACAGGCTGAAAATCACCAGAAGGAAGAGGGGAGGGAATTTCAGGGGAAAAGGGGAAGGGTTTACAGGAACAAGTATAAAGGACACATGGACAAAAACTATGGGGGGTGGAAATGGGAGGGAGGTGGGGAGGGATGGGGTGGTGGGTTGGAGTGAGAATAAAAGACAGAAAACTGTACAAGATCAACAATTAAAATAAAGATTAAAAAAAAAAAACTGCTGTAAAAATTATGGCCATCACATTTATTTACAGAGAAACATTCTTTCATGAAACAAAAGAAACTTCTTTTTTAACAACATTTTGTTTTGTTTTTGGCTTGGCACTTAACAATTGTTCCATGAGGAAATAATAAAATGCAAAGTTAAAGTAAATTATAATAAATCTTAATTTGTAATGGCTTTATCGATGTTAACATCATAATGAAGCTCTTAGTCATCTTATATTTTTTGGGAGGGAAAGGAACATACTTGTTATTGCAAAATTATAGAGTTTGTCAGATTTCATAAGTGAAAATATAAAAGATATTTTTAATTTTTATACAAAACAGTGACCTTACCCTTATGCATATTAAGAGCAGTTATAATCCATGATATACTTTGTGCCTTGCCATTTAAAAAACTTTGTAGGCATGAAAATATTTTGGCAACTATTTAATGAAATGTAATTTTATAGTTTTCATAAATTTATTCTTAATGTATAATTGTTAAACATCCTAGAAATAAAAAAAATTGAATATCTTCTTAATCAATGTGATGATCTTAGAACGACCTCCCACCTTCAATTTGGTTAATAACATAGTTGCAAAACTATAATCTGTTAAGTTTAGCTGCTTATTTTGAAAACTATTTTGAACTCTACTTTAAGACATTAATAAATATATGTTAAAGTAATTTGTTAAAAAAGTAAATATGAATAGAGAAAAATTTGGTATGAGAGCAATTGTGTTTTTATATCGACAAACCTGTGGTTTTATTTTGTACATCGCAGGTGTGAGTATACAGTTCCTTTGTTCCCCTAGACCCGAGGAGCCTATTGAGCACGTTACAGCATGTCTGCAGGCTCTACATACGTTACTAGATTCTCCTTATGCCCGGATCCACATTGCAGAAGATCAGGTACAGTCTGCTCCTACAGATAGATAATTAATTCTGCGCTTTGTTTTCATGATATTTATCTTAAGATAATTTTCTCACATATGAAATCTTATATAGTAATTACTTAGGATTTTGGCTTTATTTAAGACCCCCTACTGAATTTGGGATTTTCGGGCACAACTGGACTGGTGACAGTCTCTATACCTTCTTTGATTTATTCATCAGCAGATAAGTAAAACTAAAAACTTAAGGGATGACCTCAGTCCCAGTTTATGATTCTACTAATAAAGGGCTAAAATAATTTATAAGGCCATTAAAGAATTGATGCTACTTTTAAATGTTTGGGGAAGTTTTCTCTCTCACTTAATGCAGGTTTTTGTTTTGTTTTGTTTTTTGCACTGGCTGAAGTACTCATCTGAACAGTTTAATGACTGACTTTTCCTCATTTCTGTATGGACTATTTAGAGGACTTGATCTATGTTTAGGATGGGTTTGATGTGGAAGATAGTGAGTAAAGGCTTAAAGTGAGTAGTGACAGATTTGAAACAGTTGCTGAGATGAATGGAGAGGGACTACCAGCAGTGCCTAGAATCTCTGGTAGATACCTCTCAGGTGCTCAGCTTAGGTTGAAAATCAAAAGCTTGGATGTCACTGGACTCTCACGATACTGCTTAGTTCAAAGAGAGGAAAGAAATAGGAGAACGATCATTTTTTAATATAAAAATTATTTAATTACATAAATAACAAAATAATTTATTGACTGAAAATATATTGAGATAAAATGTGACCATTTTTCAAGAATGTGATAATGTTTTTATCTGTTACATAGTCCGATGTGCTAGTTTTAGCTACCAAATTTATTTTTATATGCATATTCTGTTAGATTTTAATAATATAAATTTATCCTTTGAAATGAAATTAATTAAATTTATCTGTATTAATTATAATAGCTGATTGGTGTTGAGTTGCTGAGTGTTTTGCACCGCCTCTTACTGACCTGGAATCCACCATCCATCCAGTTGCTGGTTACTGGAGTCGTACAGCAGATAGTAAGAGCTGCTCAGGATTATTTGCAAGAAAAAAGAAACACTCTAAGTAAGCACTAGAAATTACACTAACTTTGACATAGATCTTATTTGTACTCTCATTTTTAAAATACTAATGCCAGGAAGATTTTTTTTAGTAAAAGATTAATCATACATTGAGATTCGCAATCAACTTTGCTTTCATTAAAAAAGACCAAATTGCCCTGGCTGGTGTAGCTCAGTGGATTGAGCACGGGCCTGCGAACCAGAGGATCGCGGTTCGATTTCCAGTCAGGGCACATACCTGGGTTGCAGGCCAGTTCCCGGCAGGGGACACATGAGAGGCAACCATACATTGATGTTTCTCTCCCTCTCCCTCTCTCCTACCCTTCCCCTCTAAAGATAAATAAATAAATTCTTAAAAAAAATTTATTAAAAAAAAAAAGAATAGTTTAAAAAAAAAAAAAAAGACCAAATTAAATTGCTGATAGTCAACTATTTTTCACCTTCAAAGTGTCAACTTTGTAGGGTTGCACCTAATATATGTGTTACTCCTATTATGAAATATTATTTATTTATTTTTTTTTAGGATTTTATTTATTTATTTTTAGGGAGAGGGGAAGGGAGGGAGAAAGAGAAGGAGAGAGACATCAGTGTGTGGTTGCCTCTGGCACACCCCCAACTGGGGACCTGAGCCGTAAACCAGGCATTTGCCATGACTGGGAATTGAACTGGCGACACTTTGGTTTGCAGGCCCGCACTCAATCCACTGAGCTACACCAGCCGGGGCATGAAAAACATTCTTAATAAAAGTATCTAATAAATTTTTTTTTCAAGTAAAAAATGGATTGTCTTTTACTTTTAAAGAGAAGTCAATAAACAGAATTCTAATAAGGCAGATAATTATTCTGAAAAAGACATGTTATATCAGTAGACATTCAGTTATAAATTCTTTTGAAAGAATTTCTCAAATGTATTGTGTTGTTTTACCTACTATTTGTTGTCATTATTATTATTTTGCTGGAAATTCACCAAATTTTCTTTTACCCAAGATGAAGATGATGTGGAAAAAGAGTCCTGTTCCGTGTTAGGAGAAGGAGGTGACAGCGGTGGCCTTATTCCTGGAAAATCCCTTGTGTTTGCAACGATGGAGCTGTTGATGTTCATTTTAGTGCGGCACATGCCGCACCTCAGTACCAAGATGTCAGACTCCCCAAGTCACATAGCCGCGAAAACCCGGCTGTCAGAAGAGAGTGCTCGTCTGGTGGCAGCCACAGTCACCATACTCTCTGACTTACCGTCCCTGTGTTCGCCTGCTGGTACAGTATTGGTCACTGTTCCAAAGTGCATTATATTATGGTAGACAAAGATGAGCTTGCTTTTGATTTTAAGCACTATTATGATTTATTTTCCTCTTAAGTCTCAAGTGTGAAAGGAGAGGTTGTTTTTTTAAGGGTGTATTTATATTTAGGAGCCTACAAAGATTTTAAAAAGCTAAAACCCAAGATACTTGTTTCAGATGTATTTCTGACAAACTTCAACAAAAAGAACCACACTGTGAGGGAAGACACTGAATTTTAGCGGACAAGCACAAGGTGGAATTACTAAACCCTTTAGTGTCTGATCTGGTTGCCACTTTGAGCAACATTGACAAACTAAAGGAAGTCAGAGGAGAGTGACAACCAACTCTAAGGAGTAACTGAAGAAATTGTAGCTAAAAAAGATAATAGCTATCTGCACTTAACTAAAGAACTACTGAATGGGAAAGCAGACGTCCCTCTGTTTATCCAGAAGGTAAAAATGGTATCATTGGGAGACATAGAGGTAAACTTCAGCTCAACATAAGCCCACAGATGTGAAAATGATAGGCTTTGCAGGCAGAATACAATCACAGAAAGGGAGAGTTGTGAAAGGAGTCTGTCATTAAGTGGGAGGTTGGATTCCATGACCTTGAAGCTCCTTCAGCTACAAATCTAGGATTTTGTCATTTCTTTCTCTCCTTTTTTAATCTTCATCTAAGGATATATTTTTATTGATTTGAGAGAGAGAGGGAGGGAAGGATGGGGGCTGTAGAGAGACTGAGAGAGAGAGACGGACATTGGTCTGAGAAAAAAACAATGATTTGTTACCTCCTCTACGTGCCCCAACCAGGGATTGAACCTGCAACCTAGGTATATGCCCTGACTGGGAATCGAACATGCAGCCTTTTGGTGTATGGGAGGATGTTCCAACCAACTGAGTCACCTCACCAAGGCAGATTCTGACACTTCTCATTTGCTTACCCACATACTCTGTTTATCATTACCTGGCTTGGTTAGGCTGACTTTTGTACACTGAAGATTGATTACACATCTTAGAATTGCTCCGAGAGTCACCAAGTTACTCAGATACTTTTCAAGGTATGGATATGGTAGTGTTCCATCTTCCTTTCTTAATTTCATTTTGAAGGGCATGAAATAATAGATAAAGTAGTGGAAATAATAAAAACAAGGCCAGTTGGGAAAAAAAAGAAAATACCATCTTCTTTGAAATAAATTGCCACTTTTCTCATTTTCTTTTACAAACATTGAACTATAGTAATAGTAATGCAATAAATTTTGTATAAAGAAGGAAAAGAGATAATATTAAACCATAATTAATTGTAAAAAATATAAACAATTGAAACAGCTGAAATATGGGAACTGAAGTAGTTATGAGTAACCTGCTTTGTTTTTATTTCAGGATGTATGACAATTCTGCCCACCATTCTGTTTTTAATTGCAAGGATATTGAAAGACACAGCAATAAAATCTGCAGATAATCAGGTTCCTCCGCCAGTTACTGCAGCTCTTCAAGGGATTAAAAATATTGTGACACTGTCATTGGCCAGAACGGAGGACACTCAAAAACAGTGGACAGCTCTCATTCGTAGCACCCTTGCATGCATCCTGGAATATTCGCAACCAGGTAACCTAGTCAGAGTTTAAAATTTTTAATTGATAGGCTATGTCTTCTCTAATAACTAATTAATCGAATGAGCTTGTGAGGAGAATTACTGTATAACACCGAATTGATTCAGAGAGGTGTTTCAGTCATGTCTTTTAGATATGAACTTTAGTGCCCTGTCTGGATATGGACTCTAAATGCCCTGTCTCAAACTTGGATACATGTTGGGAGGTTTGATACGACCCCATTATTTCCTAGGTACTTCCTCACTTTCTGGCTCCAAGATAGAGTGGGCTCATGCTGTATTATCCCTATTACTGAAGTCACAATTTAAGAATAAAATGTTAATTTTCTGACAAAAAACATTGCTTGCAATGGTCCCAACTCTGAATTAGAGATTGTTTTCATTTCACCTAGAGTAATATTTCTACTGTGGAGTTCCTAAGTTTTTAACATGTATGGCTAAGGTTATTATAGATTGGTTGAATCCTTTGAATTTTATATCACTTTTTTTCTTTATATTACATTTATGGACTATTGTATTGTACCCTCATTATAAGATAAACATATATATCAAATGTATATGTAATTCTGATAACAGACTGATTATTATTGGGTATTTGCAGCTGCCAAATTAACCTAAATTCACATAGATAGAAGGTTGGTAAGTTCAGCTGTGGAAGAAATGATAATCATAAAATAGTTTGTCTTTTTTTTATGTTTACTAGTATGGTTCTTTAGAATAAATGCACATATTTCCTTTCTTTCTAATTATATACTCTATTTTCATTAGGCTTATTATTTTTGAATAAATGATTGAAATAGCAAGAA
This sequence comes from Glossophaga mutica, assembly GCA_039655065.1. NCBI lineage: Eukaryota > Metazoa > Chordata > Mammalia > Chiroptera > Phyllostomidae > Glossophaga > Glossophaga mutica. Next base: position 147,980,471 of record CM077308.1, read on the forward strand.
ATTCTTTTAAAATTATGAGATTACTATCTTCAGGAAATTGTGCAAGATTTTTTTTTACTTATGGTTGTGTAGAATTTATAGAATTTCACATTTATTAAATAGGAAGGTGATATCACTAAGAAAAGTCTTTTCTGGATTTTTAAATTACTTAGAATATCTTACCAAAATCATCTAACTTTGTTGGAAGGAGAGTATTTGGAAATGTTTGATTAATCTAAACTCAAAAAAATTAAATGACTTACAAGTAATTTTATATTTCCATATTATCTTTTTTATCTTTCGTATCTAATTAAGCTTTTCATATTAGAGTTCTTATTAGGATTTATGCCTGACTTTTCCAATTAATATTGTACCATCCAGAAAACAAGGAAAAGCAACTTAAATATAGAACTTCTAATAAAGTATCTCCTATTTCCTCAATAGTAGATGTGCTCTATTCATGAAGTTGTTCGTGGGCTGTGTTAGATTGAGACACATGCTGCTATAAATGTTGTTGGGGAGAGAGAAGGTTATTGTTCAAGATTGAAATTCCAAAGCACTTTGGAAACAGCACACACTGCTTTCATTTTTCATATACTTCAGTATTTCATTATTCATCTATTTCAGAAGACTCCGTGCCTATGCCTGATGAAGTAAGCATGTTGACGGCAATCGCACTCTTCCTGTGGTCTGCTAGTAGTGAAATAATAGGAGTCCAGTCCTTACAGAATGGCTGCATGAACAGATTTAAAAATGCATTAAATTCATGTGACCCATGGGTAAGTTGCACTTAAACGTAGAGGTGGATATTCCGCTTTATCAGGAAAATTTCAGATTGATTTGTTAAAATGTGTGATATAGCAAATGAAAACCTAATATTTACTCTATACCTTTTAAACAGAAAAACTCAAAAAGATCGGAAGGTTTAAACACTAGGAGGGACTTATGTGTATGTTAATTTACATGTGCAAAAATTCTCCAATACCTAAAATATTTGGTTAATCCTGGCTTATGTTGATGGAGATTTTACATGAGTCTATGATTGTATTTTTCACTGTTTACTTTATGATACCAAGGGCACTAAAAGATAAATTTATTTTATTACCTGTTTTAATGAACCAATTGGAAACTAGTTTTTTTCAGAAAAAAAGTTTTATTGTTTTACAATGTTGAAGTCTAAAGTAATGGCTGCTACACATCTGAAAAATTTCAGTTTTGTAACCTGATCCTAGACTTTACTACTGTGGCCCTGTATCAGAGATCCGTATTTTAAAAACACCCCTGGGGATTTAGTTCCAGCAAGGTTTGGCACCACCCCCCTCAAAGTGCTAAAGCAGTTTCATTCCACTCTTTGTGCCATATGTTAATGGAACTTCCTGTCTTCCCTTGCTTCCTGTTTTGTTTGTTTTTTTTAATTAATATGGAGTCTTTCTAATCTAAAATTGATCCAAGGAGACCTTACTTTCTAGGCCTAGAAAACCTAAATTGGCATAAGCAGTCATTGCCAGGGAATTCCAATGGAGTTGAGGTGACTAAGCAATGTATTTCTATAGCTTTGTTTGACATCATTCAATATTAGCCTTCCTATTAAATAGGCTAAAGTGGGAGGGACAATTGTATTAAAAAAAAGAATTAAAAAACAAATTAAAATGAAAATGTCTGGTGTTTAGCTTTTCCTACACTGTAGAAATGTACAAATAATATATATGTGGTACTTTGGCAGTTAACCTATAAATAATATTTATTTGATTAATTTATTTTCAGTTATTTTTATTTCATTAGCTTATTAGCAGTCTCATTATTCTACTCCATTTCTATAAGTAGAAGGTGGCATTGACTGGTCCTTCGTTTGTTTTCATTCTGCAGTATCGCATCTTTTCAGTATGTATTAAGATGCAATGTGATTGTACAGCAGATAAGAACTATCACACATGTTAAGTAATACAATGATTTTCTTATATAGGTTCAAGCCAAATGTTACCAGCTTCTCCTCTCAGTCTTCCAACATTCCAACCGTGCCCTTTCAACTCCCTATATCCATTCATTAGCTCCAATAGTGGTTGAAAAGCTAAAGGCAGTTGAAAGAAATAGACCAGCCAGTAACACAGAGCTTTTAGCTGTTCAAGAAGGAATCAAAGTTCTTGAAACATTGGTTGCTCTTGGGGAAGAACAGAACAGTAAGTATTTTCTTATAAAAGTCATTAGTCTGAAATGAAGATCTATATTATATAAATCATATGTGATATTAGACATAGGCTATTGCAACAGTGAAACTAAATCTAAGGCTAATGCTATGCAAAAACCAAAGGTAGATGTAAATATTTACTAAAGATAAACTAAAGGTAAAAGGTAAATATTAATGGAATGTGATAGCATTAATTAGGAGGATACTATCAAATAAAGAAATGAATCAATGTATAAGATATTGAATTTTTTAAAAGTAACTAGTAACTAACTCTTTTTTTTTTTTTAAAGATTTTTTTTTTAAGTACTTTTTTTTTCCTTTTAGATTTTATTTATTTATCTTTAGAGAGGAAGGGAAGGAGAGAGGGAGAGAAACATCAATGTGCAGTTGCCTCTTGTATGTCCCCTGCCGGGAACTGGCCTGGCAACCCAGGCATGTGCCCTGACTGGGAATCGAACCGCGATCCTTCGGTTCGCAGGCCCGCGCTCAATCCACTGAGCTACACCAGCCAGGGCACTAGTAACTAACTCTTAAAAGTCTTGCTATAGTACAAAAATCTGTATTCTGAGTGAAACAGTCCATTAAAAAAATGAAAAAAACTTGATGATGCATATTATCGATATATCTATTACTGCAATACATAGTTATTTATATATATTTACCATACATAGTGTTAAGTAATTCTACAATAAGTAGTTATATAAAATATACTAATATGATTCTAGAAGGGTAAATTTTCAGCTTTTAAATTTATTTTATCACTCAACTTTTTTCACAAATTAGTTACAAATGTTAATTTTTATTTTTAACTTTGCAGTATCCACTATAGAAACAGGCTGTGAATTTTTTCTTGCCCCAAATGATTAAGGTTACAAACTGAAAATAATAAATTAGACTTGACTATTAACTCTTCTCCATCATCTTTATTCAATCTATTACTCTAAACTTGGCCTATCTCTTTTTGGAACTTCTGTAGGATTCTAGAGAAACATGCTCCCTATTCTTGTAAATAGATAATTATAATAGTTTACTAGCAGAAATTCCCATCAGATATATCTAAAACAATTTCTCTCTCCCTTGTTTAAGATTTTTGAGTAATTTCCTCTTGTTTTACTTCATCAAGTTTAAATATTTTTGCTTGGTTTTCAGAGCTTTTTATTCTGTTCCCCAGTGTGTATACCTACAAACCTGACCAGTCCAGTCTTCTTATTCTGCTTATTTTAATTCCTATACAATGTTGGTTGTATCTTCACTCTCTTCGGATGTTTTTTTCTGTCCCTTTTTAGATAAATCTACTAAACCTATGTTAGCTCTCAGTTTTTCAAATGTTGCCAGGTTATTCAGCCACTCTGATGTTTTCCTTCATATGGTTTCTTTGGCAGTTGTAATCAACTTTATGTTATGGCCTTGTTATTTTAAAATAATTACTAAAACTATAAAATCCTAAAGTATGGCTCAACTGCGTGAGTCTTTTGATGAACTCTGTATCTCCAACGTTACCTATAGGTTTTTAGGACATAGTTCTCTAGTTCTATGTGTTGTATACGTATGCTCTTCAACTAGGTAATAAAAGCATTAGGTGGGGTGAAGTATATATTTCCTAAAACGCTTGGCACATTTCCAGATACTTGAAGGTTCTTAAATAATTTATAACAGATTTTTTTCAATCAATTATATTTTAACTGTTAAAACCAAAAGCTCACCTTTTAACCCACTATTGGAAAGCTCTTCTGCTTTAGTAAGCACAAAATGCACTGAAATAATTTCATATTTATTTGATAATTTACTATTATATTTTCATTATAAAAGTCAGCCTTATTATATAGTACTACTGTTATTCTTTGTGAGGGAACATGAGCTAAATCTGGATGATTGGAGGACTTGCTTGGGACTTTTAAAATGTCAGGTTATCATCTTCTGAAACTTTAACAATTGAAAAAATTCAATTAGTTAAAAACTTCTGAATGGTTTCCAAGAGAAAAGGTGCATATATGTTTATTCACTCATTCAACAAATAGTTATTGGATACCTTACCATTTTCTAGGTCCTGTTCTAGACGTTGATGATTCAGTGTGAAATAAAACACACAAAAGCTCTGATGGAGCTTACATTCTAGAGGGAAACCACAGACAACACCTTCTCCCTTTTAGATAAGTTTTATTTCTTTTATGTACAGATATAACACTTATATGTAGATATAGTGTGCACATACCTCTACACAATTATAAATAGAGGTAAAAATGGCTAAAACTATATTAATCTTAGATGTAGGTACAATAGTGAGATGCAGAAATGAATAGATGTTGTGGAGAAAAAAGTGCAGGCAGGAAAGAGGAAGTTCAGGGTCAGAGTGCGGTGGGGGTTCTGGAAAGGCCCCAGTGATTATTATCTTTGGTGACATCAGTGAGTATTGTATCCCACATTCTGTAGCAGACATTTCTGGCTCCCCTGCAGCCTTGGCTTTGACTTCATGTATTGCCATTCTGCCACAATTAACATTCATTAAAGCTGGGGAAAGAATTATTCTCAATGTTCATTACAAGATACACATACATATGATTACATATTTTTTAAAAGGAAAATAGCCGCTTTAATGAAATTTATATTCCAGGATGATGTTGTTAATATGGAAAGACAAAGAGCCTCCAATAAGTCTTTTTTTAGGGCTTGGAATTTATGTCAGCCAGGCATGGGTTCTTGTTTTTAATCCTAGTATGTATGTATCTCTTATTTTTGAAAGATTTTTCCCCTTCACTTACTGCGAGGGAATGATGAAATGGGAAAGAGCTGTATTTCTATTTTAAAGAGAAGGAAATATCTTGTTTTAGTTATATCATAGTAAATAGATGCTGTTCAGGTTCCTGTTCCCTGCTCCAGCCTCCCTATTCTGAATTACCCTTAAATATTCCACAGTCTTACTTAAAAAATACATTCTACTAGATGGCAATTGTAAAAGGTTTATTCCTTTTTAATCTCTTAAGCATTGTTTTTATTTTTAAAAAATATTTTATTTATTTATATCTAAACAGAGGGGAAGGGAGGGAGAAAGAGAGAGAAACATCAATGTGTGGTTGCCTCTTGCACACCCCCAATGGGGACCTGGCCCGCAACCCAGGCATGTGCCCTGACTAGGAATCAGACTGACAACTCTTTGGTTCACAGGCTTGTGTAGCTAAATCCACTGAGCTCCACAAGCCAGGGCTAAGCATTGTTTTTAAAATGAAATATATATATATATATATATATATATATATATGTATATGTATATGTATATGTATATGTATATGTATATGTATATGTGTGTGTATATATATATCATATACTCTTAACAAGCCTCGTTTCCAAACCTAACATAGCTTGGGTATTTGGTATATATTTAATAATAATTATGAGTTATCATTGAGTCTAAAGAAGATTATGTACATTTACTTATATTTTATTATAATTCAGACTACTGTGCCTAGTTTTAAAAGTAAAGTTTACTGTCATTTTCAGATTCATGAGCATCATCAGACTAACCTTGTTATTTGCAGGAGTCCAGTTACTTGCTCTTCTAGTTCCCACTTTGATCTCTTACCTGCTGGATGAAAATTCTTTTGCCTCAGCAAACACAGCCTCCAAAGATCTTCATGAGTTTGCACTCCAGAATTTAATGCATATTGGACCTCTGTATCCACATGCTTTCAAGACAGTAATGGGAGCAGCTCCCGAGTTGAAAACACGTCTGGAAACTGCTGTTCGAGCAAGCCAAGCCAGCAAAGCTAAAGCCGCTACCAGGCAGCCAGCCCCTACTATGCCTTCTGCACCAACAATCAAGCTAAAAACAAGTTTTTTTTAACTTGCTATTCCATTCATTTTTATTTATATTGTCAACTAGAAGCTAATTAGTGACAGCCACTGAATCATTCCAGACTGTAGGTTTTACTTTATTTGTATATTGGTATTATATGCTTCCAGGTAGGTTAGGTGAATGATGCTCACACTGCTTTCTTGTTTTGAAGGAGTGATTTATTATTTTTTATAATGTGGTAAATGTGCTTTCATTCTTCTCCTAATACTGTTTCTGCTTTATTAATTTATTTTTTAAACACTGAGCCAGACTTTCACATTTAAATGAGAAAAATAATTGTATCATGTAGTTGGGCTGCTAATTGATATTGTCGGAAAAAATAGGTAGGATTCAGCACCTGTCATAAAAACTTTAATTGAAAAACAGCAGAATTTAAATTTCGAAGTTAGCAAAATAATGTAAAATGTATGTTTTGTAGTGTATATAATATGAATAATCACATTTTCTTAGCATTTCTCAAAATGTCCTTACCTTTCTAATAGGTCTTTTTACTTTCATATTAGATGACTAAATTATGCTTGTGTATTTTCTAGTTGTTAACTAAATTAAAACTTTCATTTAAGATCCATTAAAATATTTCAGATGTGGAATAATAGTCTGCTTTTTTTCAATGGCTAAAATTTGGCCTCAGTTATGTTTTGTAATTACAGAGCCTTGAGTTCTGGCTATGATGGTTAGTTTCATTCATCAAATATTTGTTGAGTGCCTATTGTGGAGAAGGTATCAAACTAAGTGCTTCAGGGCATACAAAAATGAATTAGTTGTAATAATAGTTATGCCAATGTCTAATGCAATGGCAATCTTACAATATCAATAGGTAATTGATAAAATAATGTTTGCCACCATGTTTAGCAAATTTTAAACAGCAAGTTTTGCCAGTGTTAAATTGACCGTATTCAAAAGCAAGTCATCTTTCTGAACATTTATACCTATTTGTCATCTACCTCCTCTGCAATCTCTCATTCCCCCACCAACTGGCAGCTCAAAAATCTTTGACTTTCTTCCTCATTCAGTAATTTAGACCTTAGATAGGTGCTTTCTCTCACCTATTTCTCATTGACTTTTATCTCTACAGGGTTGTTTTTCATTCCAGACTTGCTTTTCCAAAGTTATTCTCCTTGTTTTTTAGAGAGGTTTTTTTTTTGTAACAGTTTTATTGAATTATAATTCTCATACCATATAATTCATCCATTGAAAAATGTACAAATCAGTAGTTTTTAGTATATACACAGAGTAATACAACCATTGCTAAAAACAATTTGGAACATTTTCATTATCCCATAAAGAAATGCCGTACCTCCACCACCTTTCCATCTCTCTTTTTTAATATATTTTGTTGATTATGCTATTACAGTTGTCCCATTTTTCCCCTCTTTATTCCCCTCTGCCCTATACCCGCCTCCCACCTGCATTATCCCCTTTCCCACCTGCATCACACCCCCTTAGTTCATGTCCATTGGGTGTGCACATAAGTTCTTTGGCTTCTCCATTTCCTACGCTATTCTGAACCTGCCCCTATTTTGTACCTACCATTTAACTTTCCATTTCTCTTTAATCTTAGATTACTTTCTCTGTCTTTTTATTCTCCTATTATGAACACTTCATATAAATGAAATCATATGTGTTTTTTTGTGACTGGCTTCTTGACTTCACATAATGTGTATCCATGTGGTAGCATATACATCAGTACTTTATCCCTTTTTATGGCTGGATAATATTCCATTGTATGAATGCTACATTTTATTTATCCATTCGTCATTTGATGAACATTTGGGTTGTTTTCACTTTTTGCCTATCATGAATAATGCTTCTGTGAACAATTGTTTACAAGTTTTGGGGTAGACATATATTTTCATTTCCCTTGGGTATATAGCTGGGAGTGGACTTCCCTACTCAATGGTAACTGTTCAACGCACTAAGGACCTGCCAGGCTGTTTTCCCATTCCTTGTTTCTTGAAGACGTAAAACCTTTTCACTCACCTACTTAAAAAGTATGCTTATTTTTGACTTGGCTATTTTCTCCTGTTCTTGGAACCCCCCAGACTTTTTCTGTAATTTTCCACTTTGCAGTAGAATCTTTGCTTCCCAGTTTGCAGTAGACTCCATCATGCATTAGCAACAGTTGTGCCATTTTTCTTTTCCCTCTCTCCCTTAGGCTTTTTCTTCCTCTCTTCGCCCCTCCCAGTATATCTTTATACTTTCCCCAAATGCTTCCATACCACTTACTTCTTGTTTTCTAACATTATATCTATAAAATATTTGTTGGAAGAATTGTATTTTTCCATTTGTCCCATTGCCCAACCCATGAGATTTTCTCAACCCAAGTAAGCATATTTAAGAATATCCAAAATCAAGAAGCTAAGAGGAACATCATGATAGTCAGTGGGTTCTTTCAGAAGCTTACTCTGAGCAGTCTTAATGTTGTAAGAAATAAAGTATCCTCTATTTGCTTTCCAAATCCTTGTTAATAATATCATAGTGCAGCTCCCAAATCAAGTGTCTCAGTCCTAAGTAGGTTCTGCCATCAGGAAAGAACTTTGAACAACCTAAACCTGTGTGGGCTTCAGTTTCCCTGTCTATCAGATGAGAGGAACATTTACCAACTATTCTCTCCACGATCTTTTGCAGATCTAAAACAGTACATATGTCTATGTATTTATCCTGCCCCCATTTTTTTAAATCAAGAGAATGACTCTTTGGCCAATCCTTTAATATCAGTACATCATATTATTTAGTCTGATAAGTAGTCTTTACGTGTATATAAAATGGCTATCACAGTGTGACAGTATAACATACATTAAATTCAAATAGCAGCTAAAATATTGCAGATTATCACTTTCAAGAGCTGCCATTTCTGTTGAGTGTCAAGCACTGCTCTAGAACTTTATATCCCTTATTTCTTTTTATTCAAACAATGCCAAGGATGGATATAATTAGCCCAGTTTTCAAAATGCATTTAATTATATGAATTACTGTGCTTCACATTTTCTTCATTCTTAATTGGAATTTTTAGGTTGGTGCCAGAAATGGTTAGAGTACAGCTATAAATAAATGTCTTGCCTTAATGCTTCACATCAGATGGATTCTTTTTAAAACCTGAGTCAATCATTAAACATCCATTTATAATTCTAAGAGCTTATACCATTATTACTTGTGGATGTCACAAAATTTTACTTAAATAAACGGGAACTGCATGTCTTAATCATAATTTAGAAAATTGGTTCTGAGCTAAGTCACTGAACAAGCGTGAGAACCATGCATGCACAAGCAACAGCACAACTATTGTTTCTGTTCCCTCAGGAAATCTTATTCACAGCCTTGGTCCCCTGTCCACATGACCTGTCTCCTTTTGCCATTGGAACTCAGGGGTTTTCGTTGCAAGCACTGTTTTCCTCATACACATATACTATATACTTCTGTTTGCTCTTTTCCTCTTAACTTTGCACGTGAGTCAAAAGAATCCATGAAAATTTAAGTGATCTTGTTTGGCCTTTCCAACTTCTCCTAATTACTTATCCTCTCTTCAAATCTCTTCATTTTTTTTGATGGCTACTTACATTTTAATAATAATGCTGCATTTGACTTTTTAAAAAGGAAAACTTGCAGATTATTTCCTGGAGTAGTTCCTTAAAGAGGTTATAAAAATATGATAGGTTTGAATTTTGACACATATTGCTTAATCTTAGTTGTGATGGTTTTTGAAATAACAGATGGGAAATGAAACTGGGTCTTTTCCAAATTCTAAGAAAATGCTTGGGAGTGCCCTTAAATCTCCACAAGTATTTTGATATACCTAAACATTTTTTAAAATGACATTTTAGTTGACTGAAGCTTTGTGAAGCGATTAGAAAGCCTCAGTAGAGCTGGGCTATTTTTTAGTAAAAATATGCTTGTTTAAAATAAGGAAGGTAACAACAGTCCTTCTCCATGCACTGTGGGGCCTCAGTGTATGTGCGCAGTGGGCTGCTTAGCGAGTCGAAGGATCACCATTTAACGCCACACGTGAAGGGCAAAGACAAACGGGTGTGTATCCAAGAAGTGATACAGAAGAACTGAGGGTAAAAAAGGGCGATATGATCATTGATCTTCAAAGAGGAGGGCCAGTTGGCACACCGCACCAACAGGTCAGTGTTTCGAATAAGCGGGGTGCGATCAAAGTTAAAAGAATTTCCTAAGAGAGCTATTTAAAGATGATTGCCTTATGATGGTGCATTTCTTGTCACAATGAGAACTTGAATTCTTGTTTGTTAAAGACTTCATGATAAGATTTTCTAATGCTGTCTTTTATTCATTCATTGGACAATTATTTATGGGACACCTACTGTATGCCAGGCATTGGGAATACAATAGTGACCAGCCAAGCAAAGAATCTGCCATGTGTTTACATTCTGCCGAGAGAGAGAAAATAACCACAGGTTTGTGATAAGTAGGAAGGAATAGTATGAATTATGATATGACAGAGAATAGTATACAGAGATTCCTTCATACGGTTGTCTGGAGCCCTCGCCGCTTCAGACTTGCATATGTGACTACCCACCATTGGTTGTGTCAAAAGCCCCTCAAACTCGAATTAATTTGCACTTGCCCTCCTCACCTTCTTATCTAACACCTGCTTCTCAACCTATGATCTCCCAGCAAACAGTGCAACTCTTTTAACCTTTTGGGTAGTGACTTGTAAATCTTGGCTTCATCCATGACTCTTCCCTCACTATGCTTAGTGCACCGCCCTATTGCCCAAATACCTGCTCAAATCCTTCCGTGTGTCATTACTGCCATTGTTAGCATCCTGATCCAAATCAACACGTGTGACTTCAGTAGAGCAGTGTTTGGTGTGCACGGTTAAACGGTCAGTGCACCTGGGTTGGAATCTGGCTTTGTCGCAAGCTGTGTAACCCTGGGAAAGTCACTAGTCCTCTTTGGGCCTGTTTCTGCACCTGTAAAGTGGAACAATAATAATACCTATCTTACAGACTAGCTGTGCGTTAAATGAGTTAACACTTGAAAGGACTTTAAAATAGCGCCTGACCTTTAGAAAACAATTTAGAAGTGTCAACTAATACTATATTTCCCACTCAGAAACTGAAATGAATTTTATATATTCAAATCTAATACCTTGCTGAAAACTCTTCAGTTGGTTACTTTACCCATAAAGGCCATTTCTTTAAGGTGACCCTCAAGCCATCCTGCCTTTTATTTCTTCTGGCCCTGTGGCCATTTGTTGTGTCTCTGTTTGTCAAATGAAGATAACATTAGTGCTTACCTCTTGGATGTTGTAAGGATCCAATTAATGCATTCAAAATGCCTTATTTTAATTGAGTATATGCTCAGTAAGTACTGGCTATAAAAATAATTGTTATTACTTTCCTCTTGTTCTTTATTGTTAGCTATATTGGACTTATTTCAAGTTATCAAATGCACTATGTACTTTTCCTACATAAAATGTTTAAATTTTGCTTAAAAAGCTCCATTCCACCCTTTTCTAGATAATTTATATTCATTTCATGTTTAATCTGGTTACATTCTCATAAAAATATTGCAGCATTAATTTGGTTATAGCCATAAACTAAAAACTACAATGTAAATTATCTTTTGCTCCCGTAATGAAAAGGTGTGTATTGGCTCTTTACCTTGAACACTCCTTGGTTATAATGTTACTTATTACGAGTTCACATGAAAGTGTCTATGAGCTGGTTCAAACCATTCCTCTTGCTACTTCATGTCCTGCAGCTGAGGGAAATCTGGGAAAGGAGATAACATGGATAATGGTAGAATTTGCCATTATAGGGAACAACTGCAAGGGCTAAAATTAACAGGGATTGAATGACAAACGTTAGGATGTCGAAGGCCTGCAGAACAGAGGGAGAGAAATGAAGTACATGTAAACTAAGTTAAATCTTCTTTGAAAAGTTAAGAAAACATGGGTCTTTACAAATTAAAAATGTACCGGATCTCCTTAACCTGATTCATTTTTCTTGCTTTTCTGGCACAAAGCCCAGATTTTCCTCCCCACTCCCCACCATGTTTGTTTGTTTATGTATTTTTTAAAATACCACATTTGAATACTTTTGAAAACGGACTTAATTTATGATAAAGGACTATCAGACAGGAGTTGGGGGGGGCAGGTGATATTCTGAGCAGTTCAAACCAAAATGAAGATTGGGTGTTTTCTTCTGAAAGAACATTCAACGTGGAAATGAGTATGTCTCTATTGCATAGTTGGCAGGAATACAGAGCTTATAAAAAATGTTTTCTTCTCCCCACCCCCCGCCCCAGTTATTTTTATGCAATGGAGATTACATTAATTACCTGAAATTTAGTTCCTGCCTTAGAAATGGGGGGGACCATGGTTGTTTTAAGAAAAAAGTAGAAAAACAATCTGTTGAGTAGAGCTTTTATTCACTTAAAATTTTAAGGAGGAAGTTAAGAAGCAAGTGGTGGAGTTGATGGGGAGAAAGAAAACGATTGTTCAAATCCAGGTTATGTGTGCTTACAGAAAGAGAATCTTAAGTTGCTCACCATCAATATTCTAAGAGAAGTCTTGGTGAGCTTCAGAGCTCTTTATCAGTTTAGTGTCTCACTGTGTTAGATATTTAGATTTGTTAAAGCTATCCTGACTTAGATTTGAAGTATTTATTTCTCTAAATATTAGCCACCGTGATGTTAAGATCAATTTTAATTTCAAAATTAAATTTTGTTTTGTTAACCTTATTTAAATAAATTTAAATAATTTAATGTTCAAATTAAAATTAGGCAACTCTCTACTTTCAACCATACTCTTCCAAAAGAAAATAGTAGTAGTGATAATAATAAATAATAGAGGCTATTTTCCCATTCTCTCAAAGACTGTGATGTAGATTTAATTATTGAACTCAAAGAAGAAATTCAGAAATAGAATCCCTTCACTTCCCCACTTTGATTTTTGATTGGCTGTATCCCCAACCCAGTTCTGAATAGGGAGCAAGTCTGGAGGCTGAGGAACCGCAGAGGCAGGGACAGGCCCCGTGGAGCAGGGGAGGCAGGAAGGAGAGATGAGAAAAATTAGGAAGTGAACCGATGTAGAAGAGGACGATAAGCAGTGGGCTGCTGCGCGTTCCTCTTCCCCAACGTTCCATGTACCCTAGCTTCTTGCCAAATTATCTACTCTTTTTTTTTTTCTTGGCAGAATTCTGAAAAGGCCATCCAGTTCAATTCGAAGCCTTTTCTTTCACCAGTTAGAGACCCAAATAACAGGTCATCTGGAACCTTTTTTTAAAAAAATCACTCATTTTTGTAAAAAATACACAAAAGACAGCAGGTGAATTATTTGCCATTCGTAGAACTATAATCACTACCACACAAAGCACACACATATAAACCAAAAATAGCAAACATTCCCATTATTTAAACGACATTAGTATTTCACAATTTTTCACTTCAAACTGGGTACATTGATATATAAATCAACATTTTGACAGCTGCTCTCTGTGCTTGGAAAGGAAACACTATTTTTTGTGTCACAGGCTTTATTAAAATGATCAGGAAGTCAGCAACACCTTGAGGTCTGAGGCTTAGTGATGGGACATGGACATTATTTGTCAAAAAAACTATTTTAACTCTGCTGAGTTAAAGTTCTGAATAGGGAATAAGAAAGCAAAAGGAGTAATTGAGCTCCTTGTATTTAAATTTTACGTGTTACTTCAGTTAGTCTTGTGAACTCTTAAAATAAAAGCTATCATTCAGTATGTATGTCTGTATGGCACTATGCTAGGGATTTACACTTCTCTCATTTAATCTTTATAATGACTTTATAAGGTAAATATTATTCTCATATTAAAAATCAGAACTGCAGCAGAAAAAGTTTAAACCATTTGTCCAAGATTTCCAAATTTGGAAAACCGTAGAGTGAGAAATAAAATTTAGGTTTAACTCATTATAAATGCTGTGTCCTTCCTAGTTATTAATTTTTTAGAATACTTTTTTCAAATTCAAAAGCATTTTTGCTGTATTTTCTGAACACATATCAAGAGGGGTCTTTGTTGTGATATGGATGTGACCTGGCTGCCAAGGACAGTGGACTGGTATGAGCATGTGTGAACAATGATCACCTCACTGTACTAGTCAGTGGGGGCAGTAGATGCTGTTGAAAGAGCATGTGTACTGTGTGGCCGTCACATTCAAAATGACTGAGTAAGTAGAGCAAGGAATCTGCATTAAAACTTTGTGTTTAGCTTGAATGTTCCTCCGCAGAAACCATTCGAATGATTAAGAAGGCCAAAGCTATGGGCAGCTGGTGATTGAAGCTTCACCACAACAACCTGACTGCTCCTGCATCATGTCTCATGCAGAGATTTTTGGCAAAATACCACATCATCCAGGTGACTCAGCCCTGCTACAGTCCAGATTTGGTACCCTGCAACTTCTGGCTTTTCCCAAAACTGAAATCACTTTTGAAAAGAAAGAGACTTCAGATAGTCAATGAAATTCAAGAAAATACGACGGGGCAGCTGATGGCAATTGGGAGAACTGTGTGAGGTCCCAAGGTGCCTGCTTTGAAGGGGACTGAGGCATCATTGTCCTGTGTACAGTTTCTTGTATCTTCTTCAGTAAGGACCTCTATGTTTCTTATTACATGGCTGTGTACCTTCTGGACAGACCTCATATGTTATATGCAATAAAGAATTTACTTAAAAATGTAATTCATTTGAATACAGCAAATGTGAAAGACAGATAAGCACAAAGTAGATGGGGTTTGTGGTTCCACACAAATTTTAGGATTTTTTTCTATTGCTGTGAAAAATGTCATTGGAGTTTTGATAGGGATTGCATTGAATTTGTAGATTGCTTTGGTAATATGGACATTTTAATAATACTGATTCTTCCAATTCATGAGCATGAAATATTTTTCCATTTTTTGAGTCTTCTTCAATTTCTTTCCTTAATGTCTTGTTGTTTTCAGTATACATGTTGCTCACCTTGGTTAAATATATCCCTGGGTATTTTACTGTTCTTGATGCAATTGTAAATGGGACTGTTGTCTTTCTTTTTCTGATAATTCATTATTAGTGTATAGAAATGTAGCAGATTTTTGTTACTGATTTTGTATCCTGTAACATTACATACTTTATTAGTTCTAACAGTTTTTGATGGAGTGTCTAGGATTTTCTCCGTATGCTGAGTCATCTGCAAATAGTGAGTTTAACTTCTTTTTTTCCAACTTGGATGACTTTTATTTCTTTTTCTTGCCTAATGCCTCTGGATAGGACTTCCAATACCATATTGAATAAATGTGGTGACAGTGGGCATCCTTGTCTTGTACCTAATCTTAGAGGAAAAGCTTTCAGCTTTTCACCATTAAATAGGATGTTAATTGTGGACTTGTCATATATGGACTTTATTATGTTTCCTTTATACTTGCTTTGTTATCATAATTGGTGTTGAATTTTGTCAAGTGCTTCTTCTGCATCTATTGAGATGATCACGATTTTCATCCATTTTAATGTGGTGTATCACATTGACTAATTTATAGATGTTAAACCAGCGTTGCATCCCTGAATAAAACCCACTTGATTATAGTGTTTGATCCTTTTAATGTATTAATTTGCTTTTATTTTGTTGAGGACTTTTGCATTTATTTTAATCAGGGATACTGGCCTCTAATATTCTTTTCTTGTGTTCTTATCTAGTATTGGTATCAGGGTATGCCATGGTGGCCTCAAAGTAAGAGTGGAAGAGTTCCCTCTTCTGTTTTTTGGAAGAGTTTGAGAAGGATTAGTATTAATTTTTCATTGAATGTTTGATAGAATTTACCAGTGAAGCTGTCTAGTCCAGGACTTTTCTTAGGTGAGAAGTTTCTGATTACTGATTCCATCCCTAACTAGTTCAGATTCTCTTATTTCTTCATGATTCAGTCTCAGTGGCCTTTATGTTTCTAGAAATTTAACCATTTTCTTTATTGTACAATTTGACTTATAATTGTTCAGAGTAGTCTCTTATGATCTTTTGTATTTCTGTGGTAATACTTGTAATATCTCCTCTTTTCTGATTTTATTTGAGTTCTCTTTCTTTTTTTGTTTGGTGAGTCTAGCTAAAGGACTTACGGGTTCTTAAACAGGTACCATTAAATTTAATTATGTTTAATAATGCATTATGAATATTTAAATGAATTGTCAGACATGTCTTCTATTACAGAAAAAAAAAGCTTTTAACATTCAAAGCCTCCAAGGTTACTTAAATCCTTCAACTTAAAAAAAATGCCATTGTTGCATTATTGTCCTCTTAGAACTCTTGTAGGTCTGATAAGAAAGGAGGCAGTGTTAATGGAAAGGTCAGTGAACTAGCAGGCAGGAATAATGGTTTCTAGTTTTGCCTGTGCCACTTAATCAAAGCCTCATTGTAGACAAGTCTCAACTTATTTGAACTTCAGTTTCCTGAGCTGTAAAATGAGAGTACTGGGCAGTATCTCAAAGGACACTTACAGCCAAAATAATTAAGACATTGGGGATTTGCCCACATATCAAACTTTCATTGGCTCTAGCCAGTTGGGTCATTTGGTTGTAGCATCATCTCATGTATCAAAAGGCTGTGGGTTTGATCCCCGGTCAGGGGTGCATACAGGAGGCAACCAATTGATGGTTCCCTTTCACATTGATGTTTCTCTCTCTCCCTTTTTCTCTCTAAAATCAATAAACATATCCTCAGGTGAGAATTTAAAAAAAACTATGACAATAAGTAATGAGTTAATAAAACAGAAATTTGAAAGAATATATGCATCACTATGATCACTGCAGCATATATACAGTAGTCAAGACCTGGAAACAGTCCAAGTGCCCATCAGTAGATGAGTGGATCAAAAAATGGAATAGTATGTGCATTATATACTATAAAAAAGAAGAAAAATGTACCTTTTGTGATAGCATGGATGGACCTGGAGATTATGCTAAGTGAATAAGCCAGACAGAGAAAGACAAATATTGTATGATCTCACTTATATGTGGAATCTAATGAACAAAATAGAAACACAAGGCATGCATACATGGGACAGACTGACAGCTGTCAGAGGGGAAGGTGGGGACCTGGATCAAAGAAATTAAAAGCATTAGCCGAAAGACATATATACATAACACATAGACACAGACAACAGTGTGGTGACAGCCAAGAGGAAAAGGGGGGTGGGGACTAGGTGGAGGTGGGCAAATGGGGGTAGGGGAACTGCGGGCATGGACATGGAGGGACTTTGCTGGGGGCATGGGCACAGTACGCAGTGTATGGACGGTGTTTTATTGAGTTGTACATTTGAAACCCGTATGGTTTTTTGAACCAACGTCATCCGCATAAATTCAGTTAAAAAAATAAAACAAGTGGGAAAATACAGCTTGCCATCTTTATTTGCAGACAGAGCAGACACAATGTGTTTCCTGTCTTTTCCACAAGTAGCCATGGGAAGGGAGGGGGGAGAGGACAGGGACAGGATGTTCTTCTCTGACATGTCACTCACCAGCCTGTATCTTTAAATTTTTTAGTGACCATCAGATTTGACATCCCAGGAGTCCATCCCACAAAACACAATTAGAAATAATTTGTTATGAAGACTAAATAAGTGCTTGATTTCATCTTCAATTCTTATACTTTTTCAAGTCTGGACTTATGGTGGCAATTTCAGGGACTTTGGAGAAGCATAACATTTACAGAGAAACAGCTGAAAGGACTTTGATGTTCCTTCGGTAGCCTAATACTGTTGCCAGTTTGCAGGAGAACCGTGGAGAAACTGGGAACTGGACAAGTGAAACTGGAGAAGTGCCTGGACACCTAAGACAATTCTAGGGAGCAGAAAAGGGCTTTGTTCTTTCTTTAAGGCACTGTGAGATTGATTATATACTTGCCAACTTCCCTTTGATGACAGGAAATGCCATTTATCTTTATATCCCCAGCGACAGATATAACCAACAATCAAATATTTGAGTTGAACTGAGTAAAAACTGCACGGGAATAAAGTAGGTAAAAGGAGACCGAAATAACATAGCCTTGGATATCTGAAACTTAAAAAGATTTACTGCACGATTAACTACAAAGGGAAAGCGACTTCAGCGGAGCACTTTTTCAGATGAGGCGTCAACAAACCAGAATAAGAGAGAGGTGATCAGAGTTCATGTTAAGTGAAAACCGATGCGGCAACAGGTTTGAACTCCTGAGTGAAAAGGGGAGAAGCGACAACAATGTGCAGATTGATTGCACTTTTTCAGATGAGCTGTGAACATCCGAAGGGGAGGTCTGAGTCCTGGAGCCCGACCGACGAAGCTCGCTTTGAGCTTGTTTCTTAGAGAACTACCAGGAAGCTCTAAAAGATGTGCAGCTCAGGCTGGTATCTTGGCCTAATAACTTCCGTGTGTGTGGGTGTGCAACGGGGAGCGCCGGCCGTGGACTTCCGCATGCGGGAGACCTCCGGTAGCGGGTTGGCTGCGCCACGCCCAGCCCTTAAGAAAACCCGCGCACCCTGCCTGGGCCATCCCAGCAGCCGCCGGCGGGCCGGGGGCGGGGCCACGAACACGCCGCAGCCCTTCGCAGCCCCGAGGGCCGCCTCGGCCACGCTCGCCGTCGCCACGCCCCAAGACTACATTTCCCAGCAAGCCCCGGGCCGCCCGCGCGCCGCAGTTGACCCATTTCCCGGCCCGTCCCGGGCTCGGCCGGCCCCCGCGCCGAGGCGGCAGCTCCCTGCTGACTGGGGTGTGGGCGGGGAGCGGCGGAGGGAGGAGGAGGCGCTGCTGGCCGCCGCCGTTGCCTCGGCTGCTGGGCGCTGGGCAGCTCACCGGGCTTCTGCGGCCGCCATGGACGAGCAGGCGGGTCCCGGCGTCTTCTTCAGCAACAACCACCCGGGCGCTGGCGGTGCCAAGGGTCTCGGGCCTTTGGCGGAGACGGCCGGCGACGGGGCGGCTGCGGCGGGGGCGGCCCGAGCCCAGTACAGCCTCCCGGGGATCCTGCACTTCCTGCAGCATGAATGGGCCCGCTTCGAGGTGGAGAGAGCCCAGTGGGAGGTGGAGCGGGCGGAGCTGCAGGTAAAGACCCTCCCGGCCTGGCCCTCTTCATCCCGCCTCTTCGCTTCCTTTCGCCCCGCCCCGGACCCTTCCCCCTCCCTGATCTGCCCTGGCTGTTCCCCTCCCCTCTGCTCCCACCCTTCCCACCCAGGACTGTCCCCTTCCCCCCTTCACCTTTCCTTGCCCCTACTTCCTTGACCCGGGTTCCCGCTCCGCCCTGATGCGTTGTTTATCCTCCCCACTCCTTTTCGTTTGCTCCCTCTTTCTCTTAACTCTGTCTCATTTCAGCTTTCTTGGCATCCCACATTCTAGGTCTTCTTCCCTTTCAGTATACTAATTGGGCTAACAGGAGCTTTGAAAGACGCGTGGCAAATCGTCCACCCTCAGTCCTAGGTCTAGAGACGTTCCCGCAGCAGGTATTGGCACTTTCGCTTCTCTGAGAGGAAGGTAATCAAAGGAGACCACAGAAGTTGTGTCTCTGGGGCCTGGACTTGAGTCGAGAAGCTGACGTTGGGGGAAAGTGTTACTAGGAATATCAGCTCTCTTTTCATATATGTAAATGTTTCCTCTCTTCTTCCCACTCCCTCACCCCCTCCCGCGTTTCTTTTAGGTATTTCAGATTCATGGATTTTAAATGAAGGACTTAGATGATCAGAGTCAGGTGATGATAGTTCAGAGACGGTTTCCTGTTCTTAGAATCTAAAACTTCCCGAGGATTAATTTTATGTTCAGTGTTTTGTGAGGCTGACTTTTACATTAAAAGGATCTAAAAGGGGCTTTAAAGTTGGTTACATTTCCTGCATAACCTGCAAGGTAAAGCATATTCAGGGAGGAGCTATGGTGGGCTCTTAGAAGGATGAAAGTGTGGCTGATACTTGACAGGCCATTCTGAACTGCTAAGCAGGTTTCACTAGCTGTTCTTAAAACTTCCAAGCCGTACGCCAGTTTCACAAGGAACATAAAGAACTGTGAGTGGCTGTGCCTTTCAGCTTTACTGGCTAATCCTAGATGCTTATGAAATCATAGTATAGTTTTGGTTGGTGAAACACTTTACGTTAAAATGCTAACCAGTGTGTCACTTTTTTTGGTAGCATGTATTTTCTTTGGCACTTAAGAAAAAGGAAAGGAGAAGTCTGTTAAGTAGAATCTGTGCTGAAATAGGCTGCTTTGGTGTAGTTCAAGTGGCAGTGGAAGGAGCCAGGAGACAGGGTTACAGTGTGGGCTGGGTTTGCTGCTAGCTGTGTGACCTTGAGGAAATCCTTTACCCTCTCTGAACTTCAGTTTCATCACTTAGTTACTGGCTCATTTATTTAGTGCCAGGTGTGTGCCTCCAGGCCCCAGGATTAACAAAATTGACAAAGCCTCTGCCCTCATAGAGTTTACGTTTTAGTCAGGAGGCAGTCAGTAAATGCAGCTATATAGTGTACTGACCCATAGTGGCAACTGCTATGAGAAGAATAAATCAGGGTACAGGGATAGAGTGTGGTAGGGCAGCTGTTTTAGATGGGGTGGTCAGGAAAGGCCTCTGGGACTAGTTGAATGAGGTGAGGGAGTGACCCATCTTTTCTAAGCTTCCTCCTTATTTTTTATATTTCTATTATTTGGTGGCTTTCTCGTTCCTACTGTTGTGTTACTTTAGTATCTAGTCTTTTGATATTTGTACTGTTTCTTGTAATGAATCTGTATACATGTCTGTATAGTAACCAGCAGACTTAAATGCTTCGTTCAAATTTACTGGTAATTCACCTTTATTAGCAATTAATTCCATAAATGAGTTTGTGGATTTTAGACTTCAAGGAAGTGTTAAAGGCAGGCTTTAACGTTGTCCAGTTGTGGAGAATGATTTTAATGTGGGATCACTTAAATTTTCATTTCTTTCTCCGTTTAGGGAATGTAAGATTAGTCACAATAATTTGGTCAAAAACAAGCAAGAAAACAACTCTTAGCTTCCTACCTGTGGAAGTTTGGGAATTTCCAACCCATCTTACCCCACTGTGTTTAAACTTTTAAATTTACCTGTAACTGTAGCCACTCTTCAATTTTATATGCACACACACAGCATCCTGGGTTATTTATGGCGAACATTGAACTGAAATCAAGATAGGTTTCCCATTGGTTCTGATTATATTAAGGACATTGCATTTTTATAGTACCTTTTGTTCTGTGCTCAAATTACATTAAGCATCCATGGAGAAACTTAAGAAAAATGTGTCATGTTTTCCAAACGGAGCAACTATTATGTATTTTGGGAGGAGAGAGTTTGCAAGAACCTGAGGTTTTCAACCCCCTTATTAGCATTATTGAAATATATAAAAAAATACATAAAACATATATTTTTAAAAATCACATCTATCAACATCATTAAATTTGAACATACTCATTTATTTTTATTTTGTCATTAGAATTTTCCTAGAAAAACAATAGGAATTAAGAGTTGAATGAGTGATTATGGTACTTGGTGTCTTCCTTTTAATTTTTAAATCTCTTCTGCAGTCCTTAACACCAAGATTAAGATTATACCTTTAAGATTAAGTCTAATTTTTCCCTTTAGGAACCTGTCAGTCTTGCTCTTTCAAATTGCCAGGGCAGAATTGTGAAAGGCAATCCAAGCGCTCATCTATCTACCTGACCTGCCTTCAACACTTCCTCCTTCAGATCTTAAGAGAACTGGTCACATGGTAAAAACTTACTTGTCACTTTGTTCCCCCTTGCCCATTGGAGTTAATATATGACTCTCCTTTTACTTTTCATCATTCTTCCCCACCCCCCACCACCGTGCAGATGAGAATAGGTAATTCATGGGAAAAGAATGGTCAAAATTATTACTGAGCTTTATATTTGTGAAAGGAATTGGAAATGGGATACATTCCATTTGAGAGAACTTTGTGTGACACACATTGAGCTAGATTACCTGAAAGAAATAGGCAGTCTCTTTACAGTGCTAGAACAAACAAAATGCAGAAGAATCAGGGTTTATCATTTTCCGGGTTTAAATTTTCTTAGAAAAGCACAGAAGAGCTTAGCAGTGAGTGGGGAGGATAGCAGGAAGAAAGAACTTTATGAGGTAATGAGAACCTAAGGCACAGTATTTGAAAATTACTGACTTATGGGAAAGTAAGCATGTAAATAAAAAGTAAATGTTAAAATCCTAGATTTGGCGGGGAGGGGGGGCGGTGTCTGTTGTGTAGTAGGGGAGGCTCTGCTGTTTACCTGGAATTACTAGAACTGTGGAAAGGTATTATGATTGAGCAGCTTAGGGCCTGTGGTGTGGAGGCTGATAGTAGAATGTTTGTGCATCTGGGTTTTGGCATTAGTGATTCATATTTTCATT
The DNA here is from genome assembly GCA_039655065.1 of Glossophaga mutica. NCBI lineage: Eukaryota > Metazoa > Chordata > Mammalia > Chiroptera > Phyllostomidae > Glossophaga > Glossophaga mutica. Next base: position 148,002,823 of record CM077308.1, read on the forward strand.
TAGCAGATGTTTTTTGAAGCACCTACTTCAGGCCAGGTCCTGTTCTAGATAGGCATTGGAGAAGCAACTTTGATTAGAACAGATCCTTCCTACATGAAGCTCAAATGGTGGGGGAAGACAATTCATAAATAAATGCATTCTTAAAATGTTAGATGGTAATAAGTGCTGCGAGAAAGTGCGGTCAGTTGGATGTGGAGTGCTTGAGAGGGTCGAGCGTGGAAGAAGGGCTTCGCTGATGAGGTTCCTTTTGAGCAAGACCTGAGCAGGTGAAATCGGAGGATAGAGTGTTCTAGACAGAAGGAACAACAGGGGAAAGGAATGCGCTCACCCTGTCTGAAGAACAGTGAGGCAGGTTTCGCTGGAGTTGCGGAGGCGGGTAGAAGAAATGATGTCAGAGATACTGAGTCTTGCCATGGTAAGGACTTTAGATTTTTGCCTCAGCAAGATGGACAGCTATTGAAATGTTTTGAGCAAAAGAGTGAACCATCTTTAAACAGAAACCTTTGGTAGAATTCTGAGTAGACTTGGAGGGGAGATGACATAGAAAAGTCAGAGTCTCGTAGGGAGGCTTGCTGAGTAATCCAGGCCAGAGATGAGCTAGAGTGTCAGTAATGAGAAATGGGATCATGTATTTTGATACATATTCAGAATATAATGGGTTCCGAATACATTTTTGAAGGTAGGCTCAGCAAGATGCGCTGGAGGATAGGATGTGAGATTTGAGAAAACAGGACTCAAAAGTGTTTTGACTGAGCATCTTCGTGGGACTGTTGACAAGACTTACTGAGCATTTAAATGGACATGGTGGACACTTAAAATAACAGTTTATTTTTTATTATAACTATTATTTACAATTACAGTGAAAAGCAACATAGCATAGATCTAGATTTAAATCTTTGCTCTAAGACTTAACTGTTTTATTTTATGCCCAAAGCACATACTTGCCATAACTCTGGCCTCTCAGAGCCTTAGTTTCCTCATGTGTAAGAGGAGTATACTAAACTACCTTGTGAGAATTAAATGAGATGTTGTAAAGTATCTAGCAGAGGCTTGGTACATAACACAAAGTAAATGCTGAATAAATAAATGGTACCAAGTGCATGATGTTAAATTTGTGTATCTCTTTGTACAAAAAAGCACAAATTTCAGTCATGAACTCTTCTAAGGCTAGAGCATGTAAGTGCCATCCTAGAACCATGCAGTCTAATATTCTGGGTCTGATGGTGGCACTAAGGGACACTTAATAGGAGCCAGCCTCAAAATATTGATAATACACTTCCAATGTACTTGCTTTACTTAATAGCTCACTATGTGTTTGTTATTTTGAAATTTACATATGTATTTCTGCATTTGTTTAACCATGCATGGCTTCTTGGATAACAAATTGTATACATTTACTAATCACTCTATAAAACTAATTTTTCGTTTTATTTGGGCATTTAAATAAGCTTGGAGCTATTTCACTCCTCTGTGGTATGGTGTAATTGTAAACATTCAGTTTTTATTGTGGTCATCCTTGATAATTTTATAATCTTTAATTATATATTGGAAAGATTGTAGAGGTTTTACTCTTTTAAAATATATCCTAATATCTGTCACTTTAATTTAGTATTTCTCAACTTTAGCTGCAATCTTTGAATAATCTGGGGGGACTTTTAAATATATTAATTCCCTGTCCTGACTGGCATGGATCAGTGTGGTTGGGCGTCATCCTTCAGTAAGGGTTGCTGGTTCTGTTGCCTGTTTGATTCCAGGTCAGGGCACATGCCTGCGTTGTGGGCCAGGTCCTTGGGGGTGTGCTGGAGGCATGCAGGAGGCAGCTGATCAAGGTTTCACTTGAGCATCTATGTTTCTCTCCCTCTTTCTCCTTTCTAGAAGGATAAATAAATAAAATCTTAAAAAAAATTAATTCCATGAGCTCTGCCCCAGGCCAGTTAAGTTAGAGTGTAGGAATTAGGGCCCCTGGCAGTATCTTTTGAGCTCCCTAGTAGTACTCATATACAACAGAGATAGAGAACAACTATTTTAGTTGTTCTTTCCTGTTTTTACATATATAGTTTGGCAGTTTCAACACTTGCGTTGGTATTCCAGATATGGATGGCTTTTTATAAAATTTAGGATATAATTTCTGTTATGTTTCTGTTCTTTCTGATGATAGCTAGCATTTTATCTTTAGGCAATAGGCTATTGTAATTTGAATCACCTTCCTTATCCTGAGAGACAAAATAATAGAGTAATCTTTGGGCTGCAGTGAACCTTGGAAATAATCAGCCACATCCTTCTTTCACAGGAGAAGTGAGATTCCGAGAGAGAGTAAATGACCGAGAATGAAATGAGTTTTGTCCAAACTCTGTCGCTTAAATCTCTAAACACCTTTGCAGTTTTTTTTTTATTAAAAACCTTTCAAGTACATTATCTAGCTTGATCCTTTAGCACCTTCTGAAATCATCATTCACTAATGAATACTTAATCGTTTTTCTTTTTATTTAAAGCAAGAGGCCTGGAGATTTCACTGTGTTTGTTTTACTATCTTCTAGCTTATTTTATTGGCTACACCTAAGGTTTTTTGACTTTGGTGTTCTGTAGTTTCATTGGAATGTGTCAGGGTTTACATTTCTTTTTATTTTATTTGGGACTTTGTTAGGCTTCTTGATTTTGTGGATTGGCATCTCATTAGTTCCATAAAATTCTCACTCATTATCTGTTTGGATTTCTCTTCTATCTTGTTCTCTTTTCCTTTGGATCTTTGACTACGTGTACCTTAGGCCTTCTTTATCTGCTCTATATTTTCCATCTTTTTATCTCTATCTGCTTTATTTTTGATAATTTATTCCAATATATCTTCTATTCATTAATCTTCTCTTCATTGTAATCTAATCTTTTAAAGCTACCCTGTGAGTTTGTAATTTTGTGTATTTAAAACCTGCTGAATCTTGCTTGCCCTGGCTGGTGTGGCTCAGTTGGTTAGAGTGTCATCTGGTAATCAAAAGTTGTGGGTTCCTTTCCTGGTCCAGGCAGGCAGGTCTGGTTCCTGGTCCAGGCAGGTATGGGAGGTATGGGAGACAACCAATCAATGATTGTCTCACACGCCAATGGTTCTTCCTCTCCCTTACCCTCTTTTTACAATGCAAAAATATCCTCAGGTGAGGATAAAAAATGTTTTTAAATCTGCTGTATCTTTTCTTAATATTTTCCTTTTCTCTGCAGATATTTTCAGTTGTCTTTTATTTTTTAAACCTAATAAGGGTAGTTATTTTATAGTTGGTGTCTCTGTTCTTCCTATATGTGAGGTCTTGGAGATCCCTTTCTGTGGTCTGTTGTTTGTGCTGATTCTTTTCTTTGATGACTTGGTTTTTTGTATGCGTTGTTACCGTTGTGTGCTGCTCACTGTCCCTGAAAAAGTATGAGAATAATCTGAGGTCTCAAATAAAGATAGCTTCTTCAGAGTTTCTGTAAGCACTGCCCAGACTGAACCACTTTAAAGCAAGTTCATTGCTTGAAGATTTGGACCATCCAGGTGATGCAAATTTTGGTTGTGAATACGTTTGAGGGTCAATATCCATCTGCTTCACCTTTGCTTTGCAGGTATAAGCCCTTTAGGGTCTCAGCAAAATGTGGGGTATATTTCCTATTAGACCGTCCACTCCACGTGGTCCTGATCTTTGATTTTTGCCTTTTGGGTCCTGCAGGGCTGTCCAAACTGAAGTTCAGATTTGTTCTGACTGGCCAGTACCCAAAGGGAAAAAGTGGCTTTTGTTCTCTTACTTCACTAGGTTCCCAATTTCTCTTCAATTTTAACCAAATAATTTCTTACTATATTATAAGCTTTGCTTTTTAAGATGATTATAAAAAATATTTTATCCAGAATTTTTATGTTTCCAGTAGGAGAGTTATTTCTAGGCTTCATTACTGCAAGTGGATTTCTCTATAATCTTACTTTCACAAATCGCCATATAATAATGGACCCAGTAATTATCTGAGGAGAAATATCACTGATAGCAGTTCTTTATCAAGAGATGTACCTGTTTGACCCTAAAGGTTATATATTATCCAAGCTTTCTTTTCTTTGCATTCTAGTGGTGGAGGAAGGCCTACAACTTTTCTCCACAATCTTAGTAATTTAAGCAGAATTTAAAACACACGAACAAACTCCTTTATTGATCAGTCTTTGAAAGGTGTTTCAATTCTGGGCTATTAGAAATAATTGCCCTTGGGATTTTCGGAGTTTCTTGCTGTTTGGACAAAACAATCTATTGATCATCATAATTTTGCTGTGGAAAGTGTGGGTTATAGAGTCATACAGCTTCATCACTTTTGCTCTGTAATTTTTCTGGGCTTTAACTGTAAATTATAGATGGTAATACACCCACTAAGCAGAGTACTTGTAAGATTTTAGCAAGATAAAATATGCAAAGTATATTAACCATAAGAGGTGTCCAGTGAGTGGTTTGCTCTTGTTGGTTGAAATTTCTGTGGACAGAATTCATTTGATTGTATTACTTATTTCAATCAAATTTTAGAAGCCAAGAACTGGTTTCAGTGATCCATTTCGTGTAGTAGCTACTTAGATCCTTTTTGCCCATTAATAGTGATTTAAGGACAATAAACTGACTGTATTTGGCGTAGGGGCAGGACAGAGATGGAGGTAATAGGTGGTAATAGTTTGTACGTATTGAAGCCCTCAGATAGCAGTAGAAGAAAATTTGGAGTTTGGGAGACAATCCTGAGTTGGGGAAAGGGTAGAAGAAAGGAGGAGACAGAGAGGTGGGACAAGGACAGACATGCAGGAGGGAGAAACTGCACTGAACACATTAACGTGTTCTTAATTTCTGAAGGGTGTATAATCTGTAGTCTTCATTTTAGCGCTTGTAATAGTAGAATTCTAGGGCTGCCTGGGATGGAGACATACACACACACAACACACACGCCTTCCCCGCCCCCGCATCTTTCCATATCTCTAGTCTCAATTTTTGGTCCCCTTCATTGAACTACGAATATTTTATCTCCTGAGGGACCTTAGAATTTAGGTAGTCTCATCTCTTGTGTATTATTAGTTAGGGTCAGAGAGATGAAGAGATTTGTCTTCGATCACTCTGTGAGCTGATTTAGTTTAGATCCCAGGTGTCTGGCACCCAGGCCAGGGCGTTGTTCTCCATACTACATCCTCTCCTTTCATTGATTCTGTGAAACTGCTTCTGATCTGAAGTAGCCAAGTGGATTATAATATTCAGATGATTAAGTATGCTTTGAATAGCTGTCATCATTTAAAGTAAATTCTTACCACTTATTTCGAGTTTTTCTTCAAGTAGAACGATTTAGTGGAATAATTTTTTCAAGTAGAATAGTTCTTTAAGGGGCTCAGGAAAGTTTTTCACAATTTGTATTCCTCAAAATTGTTTATCAGTGTGTCACTCTATTTTAATAATTTTATTTATTTTTGTGTAAGGCCTTAAGTACTGACCTAAAATGTCTATTTTTTAAAACATCTGCAACTTTGGATCTTTTCATCTTGCCTTGAAAGCAGCCTAATTAAGTTCTGTGTGTATGTATTTAAGATAGTTTGTGTTTATTGATCATATTATTAGTTTGTGTAGTACTTTGGTTATTAGGTAATTGTTAGCCCACCTGTTATACATACACTATGTTTGAGCAGAATAAAATGTTAACCATATCTTTGCTCTTATGCAGTAAGGTGTTTGAGAAAATAAAACCACTTTTGGGGGGCAGACTAAATGCTGTTTAACTTTTATTGTAAAAGTGTCTTATCTGAACAAAATGATGCAATATTAGAAAATACCAATATGTAAGAAGCAAAAGTTACTGTAGAGTTAGCTAGAAGCAGTGTGGCAAAAGGACGGGTGAGTAGGTATTTTGTTTTGGAGATAAGATGGGGAGAAAATAAGTGAGTTCAAGTCCTGGAATTTAGGTGAGCTTTGGGAAATATTGCACAAGGTTGGGTGGAATAGGTATTTTGGGTGTGGCGGGTACATTCTTGGCATGAGTGTACTGTAGAGATCTAAGGAAAGGTCCAGGGGGAGTGTTTCATTACTCTACACACAGGTTCCATTAGCACTCATTCACACGTGACACAAATTGGATCCAATACCAGCATATCTAGTTAGGAGAAATAAACACGATGGCAAATTCCACAAGGGTGATACCAGCTTTACCTGGTGGAAAATTACAGCCCAGTCTGGGACTTGTTCTCATTTTTTTGTTTATATTTCCTAAATGAGAAGGTTAAGTAGTAAGCAAAGGATCCTAAATTATAGGCACAATTAAAACCTGCTCCCAAGGAATGTGGAGTCATACACAGCTGAAAGGAGGAAATGACGAGCCAGTGGATGTGGGTCAGCACACTTACTGAACTTGAAAAAGAGGAGTCAGTTGGGGAGGACAGTACCGTGGTCCCAGTAATTGAATCCAGTACTTGATCTGTTGTTTACCCTCTTTCCTTTCTTCTTTACCCTCCAAAAACAATAATGGTTTCACTTATTGGGCACCTCCATGTGCCAGGTACAGTGCTAAGCACTTTACATGTATAATCTATTTTAATCTTTGTAAAACTATATGTGGTAGCTATTAATAATCATTCCCTAATTTATGGGTAAGTTAAATAATTTGCCATAAGAAATGTTTTGAGTGATAGACGTGGGTGTGGTAAGTAGAAGGAAACATTTAGATATTTTTCTTGTTCTCTCATGTTCTGAGTCAATGTACAGGGCTGGGATAAATTTCTAATAATCTTCCAAAGATTTAGTTTACTTTCTTTGGGAAAACACTTTGACCTCCAAACACAAGGAAGCTTCATACTTGTATGTATGAGAGAAGCTTTGTTATCCAACAGCATCCAGACTGGGGGTAGGGCAATGAATTCAAAAGGATGGTTAAGATGATACTTTAAATTTAAGTTAAAATATATATAAATGCATAATCATTTGCCAGTATAAGACCAAGCCAACTGGTCCTTCACATTTTTTTTTTTTAGAAGGCTGATTGGAGATCTGTGTTGACTTTCCTGAATTATGTACAATTTTAATGCATTTGTAATACATATAATAATATATAATACATAATACAATTGGTTATTATTTCTGGTTTTGGATTTTCTTGAGGAAAGCACGAAGTGCAAAATCCTAGATTTTTATGACCTTTCTCCCAGTCTTTTTTAGTTGTTTCACTCATATCTAATTTGACAGCGATATTTTCAGTAGATCTCCTTTATTATCTTGTCTTTCCAAAGCATTCAACCTAGTCTTTTTCTTGATACCCATGTTCTATGGCTTATATAATATCTAATTGAATTATCTAATCAGAGTAACAAGTGCACATGTCATATGCAGGTTTGGAAGGAAACCAGTTGACTTTTGGTGAGCTTATACAACACTGCTGTGGGAACCGAAGTGTGTGGGTGAACTATAAAGAATAGCCTGCTCTGCGTGTGAATATTTAATATGTGCTCTGGGCAGAGTTTTACAAGGGGGCTAGAGAAGACTGGTTAATCCATAGGCTCAGTTAAGAGAACATTAGTGGTGAGGACTGCAACTGAATCTCCTTTATACCACCTGTCTCACACTTTGCATGTGTGTTTCCTCCCTAGACTATGAGTCACTTCAGGGCGTTTTTGTTTCCCTAAAGTCCAGCAGAGTGACTGACACATAGTAGCTGCTTAATAAATGGTTCTTGAATGAATCATATATTAGGTTATGTTGTTACTGACTGTGTATTAAATATATGTTTGTATATGTACGTCCTGTCTCCCAGCTAAATTGTGTCCTTAAGGGCAGGTCGTGTGTCCTAGACATCTTGATATTTGCAATGTTTCTTGTAAATGTACAATATTATGTTACTATGTAGAGAACAATCTATCTATTCCTTTTGTGACTAGCTAGTTCTGTATTATGATTTGCACTAGTAAGAGCCTTTTAGAGCAAGTCGTAGAGTATTACCTGGCCCTTGCCAAGTCATTATGACAGAGGTCATTTCAGTTATGCCACTGGCTTCATAATTGCAGCTTAAGGTTAGTCGCAGCAAATGGTACATGGGTTTGAGTAGTTGTGAGTGTAGGTTTCTGTTCCTTTTGTGTGTTAAATATGGACTGCCAGGAAATGTGTTTGGCATCATGTCCTAAAAAATCTTTGAAATCAGTGTCATGTAACATTTTTTTTCTTTTCTAAAGCTCATACTTTCAAATTCTATACACATTTCTTTTAAATAGAAAGTGAATTGAATATTTTTGTATGAAGATAAATCTTATTTTAAATAAAATACAGTTATTATTACTTTACAGTATACATTTCTGATTTTGTTTATAGTTGCATTACCAATATTTCGTTATTTTAAAGCTTTTTAAAATTCTGTTTCTTTAAATAATAAAATGGAAATACCTCAATTATTCAGAATTTAGAATGACAGTTCTGATTTTCTTATTACTAAGCATGCTTTTTTCATTAAAAATTAAAGGTTAGCTTTTTAGATTCTTAAAGCTAGACAACTGAGAAGCACAAAACACTAAAATATGGAAATATTTAAGTTGTCAAAACCTCATAGAAAATTTATCATTGAAGTTTTAAAAAATATTTTTTAAGTATATTTTCTTGATTAAGCTATTACAGTTGTTCAGTTCTGTTTTTCTCCTCTTTATCCTCCTCTGTCAGGTGTCCCTAATCCTTGTAGCATTCCCTCCCCCCTTAGTTCATGTGCATGTGTTGTACATATAAGTTCTTTGGCTTCTCCATTTCTTGTACTATTCTTAACACACACCCCCGTCTATTTTGTACCTACTATTTATGCTTCTTATTCCCTGTATCTTTTTCCCCACTCTCCCCTCCCTGTTGATAACCCTGTGTGATCTCCATTTCTGTGATTCTGTTCCTGTTTTAGTTGTTTATTTTTGTTTTTGTTGCTTTTTTAGATTCAGTTGTTGATAGTTGTAAGTTTGTTGTCATTTTACTGTTCATAGTTTTGATTTTCTTCTTTACCTTAGGTAAAGTTCCTTTAACATTTCGTATAATAAGGGCTTAATGATGATGAACTGCTTTAACTTGATCTTATCTAGGAAGCACTTTATCTGCCCTTCCATTCTAAATGATAGTTTTGCTGGATAGAGTAGGTCCAGCAAATCTTGGTTGTAGGTCCTTGCTTTTCATGACTCTGAATACTTCTTTCCAGCCCCTTCTTGCCTGCAAGGTTTCTTTTTAGAAATCAGCTGATAGTTTTATGGGAACTCCTTTGTAGATAACTCTTCTTTTGCTGCTTTAAGAGTCTCTCCTTATCTTTAATCTTTGGCAATTTAATTATGATGTGTCTTGGTGTGTTCTTCTTTGGGTTCAACTTGTTTGGGACACTCTGAACTTCCTGGACTTGTATGTCTATTTCCTTCACCAGATTGGGGAAGTTTTCCTTCATTATTTTTTCAAATAAGTTTTCGGTTTCTTCCCTTTCCTCTTCTCCTTCTGGCATCCCTATGATTTGGATGTTGGAGCACTTAAAGTTGTTCCAGAGGTTCCTAAGTCTCCTCATTTTTTTGAATTCTTGTTTCTTTATTCTATTCTGGTCGGATATTTATTTCTTCCTTCTGTTCCAAATCATTGATTTGAGTCCTGGTTTCTTTCTCTTCACTGATGGTTCCCTGTATATTTTGCTTTACTTCACTTTGTGTAGCCTTTCTTTCTTCATTTTGGCACCAAGCTCAATCAATTCTGTGAGCATCCTGATTACCAGTGTTTTGAACTCTGTGTCAGATAGGTTGTCTATCTCCTTGTCGCTTAGTTCCTTTTCTGTAGTTTTGATCCTTTCTTTCATTTGGGCAATATTTCTTTGTCTTGGTGTGCCTGTTAAGTTATAAGGGGGTGGGACCTTAGGTATTTGCCAGGGCGGGTCAACCCTCTTGGTTGAGGAAATGGTGCTGTCTGTAGGGGAGGGGTCTGAAAGGGAACAATGTCGCTTGCTCACTCTGCTCTACTCCCACTTTCGAAAGTACTATCGTGTGAGGCTGGGAGTTTCTCCCCCCTCTGCAACCTCCACAGTATTTTATCGCTACAGGTTTTGAGTCTTTAGTTTCCTGGTGAGCCAGCCCCTCCTCCCCCATGTAGTCCTCTTGGCCCACCGGGTGGCCCATCTCTGCCCCCTCCTACCTGCCTGGATGAATGCTGCTTTAACTCCTTGGTTGTCAGAGTTCCATGCAGTTTGCTATTCTGGAAGTTCTGATTGTTTATTATTTTTAAATTGGTTATTATCCTTTTTTCGTTTGTGCAAGGAAGTGAAGTGTTTCTACCTACGCCTCTATCTTGGCTGGAACTCCCATTTTTTAAAACTCTTAATTGCCTTTTCTGTTATTCATATTTCAAAACAGTGTTCTTATACTACTTCTTCCTTGCTAGTTTTAAATAATACCATTAATGTTACGTGTGGTAGATGAGGATTTAACTATATTATACCCTTCCACTTCTTAGCTCTACTTCCTGTCCCACTACTATATCAAAATATTTAAAATTAATGTTTATTATGTAAATATACATAAGTAATACCCACTTCTGTGCCAACTAAATAGTATACTAGTATTGTTTCTTTTCCTCTACAACTTTTTTTTTTCCATAGAGTTAACGATTACCTCATTTTTTTCATGGCTTGCTTTTCTTTGAACATTGCTCTACTTTTTTTTTCTTTCACAGACTTCAGTAGCCTTTAAATACAAATTTATTTTTGGTCAAAATTACCAAATAGTTTCACAAGTCCCTTACCCGCTGTTTAAAACTGTTGATTTTATTCCTAGAGTTTTCCTGCCTTGCTCTAGTGTCAGCTACTTGCTATTTAGATCTGTGAGCCAGCTCTTAATCTAAAACTTTGTTTGGCTTCCCTCCATTGTTAGAAGTCTTGTGTTCTCAATCCCATGTCTTCTTTTTAGTTTGTCCTTTTAATGGTATTGTTGTCTCTTGAGCAAGAATGTATGGGAAAGAGGGAATGTATGGGAATGTATCACTTTGGAAATTTATGTTCTGAAAATGAGTGAGTGAATAGGAAAAATTTATAATTGAAAGGAATGTTAGGTAAATGAAGATAATGACACAGAAACTTTATGAGGAAATTTCAGAAAAGTCACTAGTTTATTAAAAGATAAAGCTAGTTGTAGAATTTTAATGCCAGACTAAAATACATCATTTCTGTACTTCAGAGTTAAATAGATACCCCACTGTATTTTATTCGTATAGTCACTACTTTTTTTTTTTTTTCCCTATTTATTTATTTATTTATCTTTAGAGGAGAAGGGTAGGAAAGAGAGAGAGGGAGAGAAATATCAATGTATGGTTGCCTCTTGTGTGTCCCCTGCTGGGAACTGGCCTGCAACCCAGGCATGTGCCCTGACTGGGAATCGAACCGCGATCCTTTGGTTCGCAGGCCCGCGCTCAATCCACTGAGCTACACCAGCCAGGGCATAGTCACTACTTTTGTCTATACTTATTTTTCTGGTTCCAATTGTACACAACATATGCCACATATTTTTTATTCAGCATACATGTTTCATTCACTGGACTGTGAGCTCTTTTTTATTTGTTTTGTCACTAGCAGTAATGTCCCTAAATTTTGATTTGTGTGTGTGTGTGTGTCTATTGTGTAGCAGGGGAAGCTCTGCTGTTTACCTGGAATTACTAGAACTGTGGAAAGGTATTATGATTGAGCAGCTTAGGGCCTGTGGTGTGGAGGCTGAAACTAGAATGTCTGTGCATCTGGGTTTTGGCATTAGTGATTCATATTTTCATTTAGCAGATGTTTTTCAAGCGCCTACTTCATGCCAGGTCCTGTTCTAGGCATTGGAGAAGCTCAAATGGTGGGGGAAGACAGACAGTCATAAATAAATGCATTCTTAAAATGTTAGATGGTAATAAGTGCTGCGAGAAAGTGTGGTTAATTAGATGTGGAGTGCTTGAGAGGATCAAGTGTGGAAGAAGGGCTTTGCTGATGAGGTTCCATTTGAGCAAGACTTGAGCAGGTGAAATGGGAGGAAAGAGTGTTCTAGGCTATTAGTTGTTTTTTTTTTTTTTCTTTCTCAGCATACAGTCATTGCTTCTAACTAGCCCTTTCTCCTAAAGACAGTGTCACAACTTGGTGATATCAAACTTAAGCATCTGAATCACTTGTTAAAATGCAGCTTTCATCTGTGGGGCCCACCTTCAGTTTCTGATTCAACAGTTCTGGGGTGGGACCTGAGAATGTGCATTTTTACATGGTACTCCAATGATGCTAATGCAGCTACTCTGGGACAACACTTGGAGAATCCAACTTCTACCCTCTGTGGCATATTAGGTGTCCAAAAATAAAGCAAATAGGCAGATAAGAGCAAGGAACGGAGCTGTGCCAAAACTGCAGCTCTTTACCCCATAGAGGCAGGAAATCTTGTATAGACCCTCAAGCTGACAGACTAGTTAGTACACACTAGCTTTTTTGATTCTCTCCCATGTTCTTTGTTTATGATTATGTTTTTAGCTGTGTCCTGATGAGAAAATAAAATCAGCTAGGCTCGTTTAGTCAGTAGTATGTTTGGGGATCACCTACTACATACCATGGTCCAAAGTGCTGTTAGGGAGAATGTAGGAAGAATAGATAACACCAAATTCCTTCTCACAGTGCACTTCCAGTCTAGTTAGGGTGCAAGACCAGAACTCTTATGTATGCAAAAAATGCTAATGAGACCTTGGGGTCACCTAAAAATGAGGCTTTGAGTTGTAAATCTCAAATATTCAAATTTATTCATTTAACAATATTAGCTGATTGTAATTTTAATTGGCATTTCTCTTGCATGTGAGATCAAACGTCTTTTTAATATGTTTGAGCCTTTTGTATTTCCTTTTTTCAACACATTCTTTGTATGTTTTTTCTGTCAAGTTTCTGTTCTTTGTGTTTCATAGGTGCTTTTAATATATTAAGAAAAGTAAACTCTTATTTGTGATATTACTGTTTTCCTATTTCTTTGGACATTTGTTGAAAAAGAATTGTCCTATTTCTCATGATAGTTGCTCAGCAACTTTTTTATTGCCATATATAAATACTTGATTTTTTTAGGTGAAATTTATTACTCTTTTATGGCTTTGGGTTTTGTCTTATTCTCAGAAAGGCATTCCTAACCCTGAGATTATGAAAATAAAAATGAACTCTACCTTTTCTTCTAATACTTTGAGGTTCCGTCCTTAAAAATTTTTTGATCCATGTGGCATTTGAGTTGATATGAGCAATAATTTTCAGATGGCTGCCCATCAACGTTTAACCCATGTTTTCCCCAGTCGTGTGCTGCAGTGTCACCTTTAGCTTCCTCTAAATCCCTGTATGTGTTTGGGTTTGTTTTTGGATTGTCTGTACCATGTATATGTGTTGCGGACCGTTCAGCCTGGTTTCAGGAGTTGTAACCCTCACCCCATGGTGGGCTGTGTAAGAGCCCAAGGGACCCACTTCATCTGGGTCTGTTCTGTCACAAGGATGTGACCTACTAAGGAGACAAAGCTTATCTCCCTGGCAGGAGCACTGCTTCTGCCTTATCCATCTCTGGCCCCATAGCTTGGTTGGCAGTCAATGACAGGTAAGACTCCTCATGGGAGGGGCAACCTAAGCCAGACGCAACCACTTGGGAGGCCTCATGGAAGGACTCGGGGGGGTTGCAGCAAAGAGGATGTGATGGACCCTCGCCCCCTGGCTATTCTGACATAGCCCGAGTCCTCATTTCCATCTGGGAGATGTCTCCTGCTTCCTAATCGGCTTAAAGCCTGAAACTGGGAGGGTAAGCGGTGCAGCCCTGTCCTGGCCAGGACGGCCCCTTGGGTGATTGGCATAAGAAAGAATTCCTAAAGTCCTGTGAAACCTGCTTTGCTAAGAGTGCTCTTCCTGAGGTGACAAATGTCCCAGGAGGAAATGAGCATGTCTCCCAAAGTCTGGCAACCCCCTTTTCTGACAAACACTGGCTCGGATTAAGCCCTCAGATTTCTTTGACATGTTAAACTTGTGTTCCGGTGTATTGGAACCCAATAAAAGCCTAGTGAGGAAGGGGCTCTGGGTCATTCTCCTCTGAGAGTTTGACCCCTTTTCTCCCCAAGCAGAAGATGTCTTGGTAGTTTTTACTTTCATCCGTGACGGAGGGATGGGGATCTGCGGGCAGAGCCCCCCCACATCTGGCACCCAGGACAGGGTCCCCCGCATATATGTCTATCTGTTTCTGTGTCAGTAACACTTTTTAAGTGACTTACAGAATTATAATAAGTTTTAAAATGTTTTAGTGCTTTTAAATAATTTGTTTATTGTTGCTTATTTCTTTTTCCATATGTACTTTTGAATCATGATGTATAATGCTTTTAAAAAACAATCTTGGTATTTTAATTGGGCTTGAATAATTTTTAAAGATTAATTTAGGAATAAATAAAATCATAGTAGTACATTATTATTTTTAGGAACATTGCTTTGCTTCTCATTTGTTCAAGACATTTGTTTTGCTCCTTAGTACCATTTAAAATATTCTTCACTAGCTGTTTGTTCTAATTATCTTATCACTTTTGTTATTAATATAAATGGGATTGTTTTCTTTCATTATATTATCTAACTACTTGTTTTTATAGAAGCCCATGGGTTTCAATTTATGATTTTTATATGCAACTACTTTACTAATATTCCTCTATTTTTATAACAGTTCATTTTCTTGGATTTTCCACGTATCCACTCATATTATTTGCAAATAATAATAACTTTATTTCCTCTTTTCTGTTTCTAAACTTACATGTTTTTCTTCTTTTCTTTTTTTAAAAAATTGTGCTATTACAGTTATCCCAGTTTTTCCCCTCTGTACCCCCCTCTACCTTCCACGGGCAGTCCCTGCTTTTTGTTCATGCCATGGGCCATTCCTATAGGTTCTTTGGCAACTCTGTTTCCTATACTTGCTCTTAACATCCCCCTGCCTATTCTGTAGCTACCAGTTTGTAATTCTTAATCCATTCACCTTTTCCCTGTTCTCCCAGACCTCCCCCCCAGCTGGCCATCATCTCAGTGTTCTGCATATCTGTGATTCATTCTGTTTCTGTTCTAGTTGTTTGCTTAGTTTGTTTTTTAGATTCAGTTGTTAATAATTATATGTTTATTGCCATTTCAGTGTTCATAGTTTTGATCTTCTTAAATAAGTCCCTTTAACATTTCATATAATAATGGTTTGGTGATGAACTCCTTTAGCTTTACCTTGTCTGGGTAGCACTTTATCTGCCCTTGGATTCTAAATGATAGCTTTGTTGGGTACAGTGATGTAGGTTGTAGGTCCTTGCTTTTTGTCACTTTGAGTAATTCTTACCAGTCCCTTCTTGGCCTGTAGAGCTTTTGAGAAATCAGCTGACAGTCTTATGCAAACTCCTTTATAGGTAATTATCTGCTTTTTTCTTGCTGCTTTTAAGATTCTCTGTATCTTTAACCTTTGTCATTTTACTTACGATGTGTCTTGGTGCGGTCCTCTTTACATCTGTCTTGTTTGGTACCCTCTGTGCTTCCTGGACTTGCATGTCTATTTCCTTCACCAAATTAGGAAAGTTTTGTTCATTATTTTTTCAAATAGGTTTCCAATTTCTTGCTCCTTCTCTTCTCCTCTGGCACCTCTGTGATGTGAATGTTGAAATGCTTCAAGTTGTCCCAGAGGCTTCTTACACTATCCTCGATTTTGGGGGGTCTTTTTTTCTTCTTGCTGTACTGATTGGATGTTTTTTTCTTCCTTACGTTTCAGATCATTGATTTGATCTTGACTTCATCCACTGTGTTATTGATCTTTTCCCTGTAAATTGTTCTTTATTTCAATTAGTATATCCTTCGTTTCTGCCTGGGTCTTTTTTATGGTCTTGAAGTACCCACTGAGTTCCTTGAGCATCCTCTTAACCAGTGTTTTGAACTATGCATCTGATAGATTGCTTATCGCCGTTTTGTTTAGTTTTTTTCCTAGAGTTTTCTTCTGTTCTTTCATTTGGGCCATATTTCTCTACCTCCTCATTTTGACAGCCTCCCTGTGTTTGTGTATCAGGTAGGGATGTTTTGACTCCGTGTCTTGGTAGCATAGCCTAATGTAGTAGATGTCCTGTAGGGTCTTGTGGCACAGCCTCCGCTGTGTCCCAAGCTGTGTACTTGATTGAGGTGCACCCTCTGTGTGGGCTGAGTACTCCCCGCCCTTTTGGATGAGTCTTGATTGCTGTCAGCAGGTCAGTGGGAGAGTTACGCAGTCCAGACAGTTGGTGGGACTGGCTCTGACTCCTGGCTTGCAACTGTCTCCCTCCATGGCTTGTGGGGGTGGTTGCGTGGTGCTCCTATGTGCTGTGTAACTGTCCGCTGGGTGAGCAGGTCCTTGGGTTTCCTGGGTGGTGCAGACCAAGATCAGTATCCACTTGTGGATGGGGTCCACTGTCTGGGGTCCCTTGACATAAGCTATAAAGTGATCTGCAGATGCCTGCTGCTAGTGCTGGGCCTGGGGCAATTCAACAAGAGGTACAGGCTGCTGGGCTCAGCTGTTGCTCCTTTGAGTGGATATAGGAAGGTCTGAAGCCTGCACCTTACCCAGTCCTACATATGTAAAAGCCACTGTTACCTGTTTGGGTGGGCCCATAAGTTGGATGAGGCAGACCCTTAGGTAATTGCAGGGTGGGATTTACCATGTGAGCTGGGTTGATGGAGATTCAGATATGGTGCCACTGCACTGTGGTTCTGTGTGGGGGAGATACATGGCTGCTGTCTGCAGTTCTGTCTGGAAGGAAGCTTTCCCCAGCTCTTGCCCTGGTTCCAGACACTTCAGTTCCTCCCTGTATACACTGGTGCCCTTCAATGTGCTACCCTGGTGCTGGAGCCCAGAGGGAATGAGTCTAAGTAAGTGAGTCTGTGATGTAAGGCCCTTTAGGAGGAGAGGCCTGAGAATCCTTTAGATTCTTCTGCCCACCGAACCCCCACTAGTTTTTACAGCCGGAAGTTATGAGGACTTAAATCATCCTCGTGCTGGAACCCTGTGCTGGATGGTCTGGTTTGGAGCTGAAATCTTCTGTTCCTGGGATATCCTTTTGTTTCATATCCACTATACTTGAGTTTGGGATCTGCTGGTTCCATGTGTCCACCCCTCCATCCTTCCTACCCGTCTGGATGAATATGGTTTCTTTAATTCCTTAGTCGTTTGATTTCCATACTGCTTGGTTTTATGACAGTTCTGAGTGATATTCTGTAATTTAGCTGTAAATTTTCTGTGATTGTGTGAGGAGTGAGCCGTGTTTACCTATGCCTCCATCTCGACTGGAAGTCTAAACTTACTTGTTTTTATCTAATGACACTGGCTACCACCTCCTGAACAATGTTAAATATTTGTGGTGATAAATTAACATCCTTGTTTTGTTACTGAATGTCATTACTTTTTGGGTTTCATCATTATGCATGATGCTTGTTTTAAATTGTATCGTTTGTATCTTATTGTCAGGTAGATTGGCATAGGATAGTGTTTGTTTCAATATAGAAGATTTTATTTTCTTTTTTATTGTATTCTTTCCATTACCATTTATCCCCCTTATACTCTCTTCCACCTCCACCCCCTCTGCCTGCAATCACCACACTGTTGCTTGGGTCTGTGAGTTCTTTCCCTCCCTTCCCCTCCCCTCTTTTCTTTCACTCTTTCTTTCTTTCCTGGATCCTTCTTAAAATAAAAGATTTTAAATCTTATATTGACAGGAAAGTTGCAAGGGCAAAACAAAGAAGTTCTTTTTTGGTCCTGAACCATATGAGGGCAAGTTGCCAGCCAACCTGATGGCCTGTTGCCTCCCACAAAATACTACAGGGTTTATTTCCTGTAAACAAGTACTATCCTGTGTAACCACATATAGCCATCAAAATCAGGAAACTAACACTGATGTATTACTATCCTCTAATCCTGAGAGCTCATTCATGTTTCTTGTTCCAATAATGTCTTTTTATAGCCAAATCCAGTCCAGAATCATATTTTATATTTGGTTTTTATGTCTTTTTAGTTTTCTTCAACCTGAAACAGTCTTTTCCTTTGACTTTCAGGACCTGATACTTTTGAGTATTACAAGAAAGCTCATGTAAAATGTCCCTCAGTTTGAATTTGCCTGATGTTTCTTTACGAATGATTTCCAGTTATGTATCTTTGGCGGGAAATACCACAAAGGTGTTCTGTAATTTACTATTATGGAATATCACACATACCAGTATTACACCTTTTTGTTTGCCTTCTAGGTGCTTCTATCCTTTTTGTAATTTTTCTCTGGAACAATTCTGGGTCTTCTATTTTTATTAACTATTTAATCCAATATGTGCATTGACAGGAAGATAAGAAAGCAAGTGTACTGGGAGCATAAGGAGATAGTTGGTGGGTTGGGGAATGAGTTACAGTGAAGACTTGAATACTGGAGGCTGAAGTGTCAGAATCATCCAGGACCAATGACAGTGGTAGATATACAAAACTAGCCAAAGGGTATAGAAAGGGTAAAACTCACAATCAATTTTATTATTACTTTGATTATATGATTATACTGATTGCAGTATTGTTTTTATTAAAGCCATTTTGAAGAATAGAATTTTTTGCCAAAGCATTGTTTGGCCAAACAGGTTGGGCTGTGGTGCCTTTTTGACAAGTCTTTAATTTTTATCAGCTTTAAATGCATGTATTATTATTATTGTTGTTGTTATGCTTATATAAAATAGTGATCTCATTACAGAATATATCATTTCAAAGGGTTTTTATGATCATTAAATATAGATGTTATATATATTTGATTCCATTTTCCTTTGCAGTTGAATTATTTTTAGATTATTTTAATTATTTCAATAAGATAAAAATATTTTTTAATTGCAATTAAAATTTTAAGAGCCTGTTGCAATGAGAACAAAAACATAGCAGTACCTACATCACAATAACTGTAAGTTCCGAATCTCTGCAAGTTAGATTCTTTCTTCATTTCTGTACTGAATAAATAAAAATTAGTGTCATTCAAACTAAGTAGAAGTAAGCTTAATGGCTTGCTCTCTAAAATTTAGTTGGACAGTCCCCACAATTCCTTAGGGTTGTGGTAAGGTCACCATTTAATGTAGTTCTTGCTTAATAAAATGCAAGACACTGTAGAAATATAAATAATGTTGCCTGGGTTAATATAATAAAAATGGGAGGGGAAAGCATGTGGGAATTGATAGTTAGCCTTGATAGTCATTAAGTAGACCTTCTGCCCTATTCTCAGTAGTGGTATGAGTTACTTATCAAATTAGTGTTTGTGACATGGTTTCAATTCCTTAAGTGGAAAATATTATTTCAATCCTAAATGTGTTTTTAAAAAAATTTTATTGATTTTTTTTAGAGAAAGAGAGAGATTAATGGAGAGTGAGAAACATTCCTTTGTTCCACTTATTTATGTATTCATTGGTGGTTTGTCGTATATGCCTTGACTGGGGATCAAACCTATTTGATTTGGTCAGCACTCTATAACCAGCTAAGCTAACTGGCCAGGGCCTAAATGTCTTTTTAATTATTCTGCAGATCAGCTCTTTCCTAGCCCCCTATTTCACTGAAGACAAGAACTTTACAGTTTGTGTCATGTTAAAATGTAGGCGTTTTATTTGTTAGTACAATAATTTGGGGGGAGGAAACTAAAGAGGGCCATTATCTCTAATTTTCCCTTTTCCAGCTTTCACTTTCTTTTTTTCCTGCATACTAAGTGAGGGGTGGGGCTGGAATGAAAGGTGGAACTTGAGGAAAGGCAGCTATTTATTGTTTGTAGGGGAGGTCCTGGATAAAGTCTCTTGACAAGGATTCATCATAAATTTAAAAATATGATGAAGCTCTGAGAACTTTTACTTTGCAAGGGTATTATAAGAAGTCATGATTTTACTTATAATTTTTTTTCTTTCCCCATCTTCATTCACTCTTTATAAAAGAGAAACCCCCAATGCTTTGGGAGACAAACACTTGAACACACTCTACTGTATGCTTTGCATATGTCTGCATTTATTGGTTATTTTAGACTGTAGACTCTTGAGGATTATGGACTATACCTTGTAACGGCCCTAGCCTGGAATAAAATGCATATAGATGGCCTTTTCTTTAAAAAAAAATTAATTAATCCTTTTTTCCAGTATCCAGCCATATTTTTTAAAAAGAATTCATTTATTTACTTTTAGAGACAGGAGAAGGGAGGGAGAAAAAGGGAGAGATACATCAATCAGTTGACTCTCACATGCCCTCAACTGGGGACCTGGCCCGCAACCCAGACATGTGTCCTAACGGGGAATTGAACCAGTGACCTTTTGGTTCGAAGGCTGGCGCTCAGTCCCCTGAGCCACACCAGTCAGAGCTTAAACCTTTTTTTTCTTGCAGTCAGTGCCTTTCTGTATGCTTACATAGTTTGTGACAGATATGCAAAGGAAATGTTTTTGCATCTAATTGTCCTGTCTTCCAAATATTCTTTCTTAACTAAGTTTTTAAAAAAGCTTATTTGGTTTAAACTGAGTTTTAACTTCTTTTCCCCTACTCAGGCCCAGATTGCCTTTCTTCAGGGGGAAAGGAAAGGTCAAGAAAATTTGAAGAAGGATCTTGTGAGGAGGATCAAAATGCTGGAGTATGCTCTTAAACAGGAAAGGTAATTCATATAAAATAGAAGATAGTCTTAAATATTGGAATAATTTTTCTGTCATTCCTAAAACAAATCCAAATTTTAATACTTTATACTTCTGAATTCAGGAAGTATTGTCTGTAATAGACATTTATAAATGGTTGTAATATGTTAATTTAATTGTATTAACATTTAATATTAATGATCAGTAAACTGATTTATGTGATTTGAACAGTTTTAGCAACATTTCCCCTATTCTGTTCTCTCTTAAGAAACGTATACTTAACTGAACTATTAATATCCACTGCTTTACAGAATTGAAATAGTTTTTGAGTTGTAAAGGAAATTTCTGTAATGCTTATAGCCCTTTTCCTATTATCTAATATTATTCAATTTGATGTATTTTCTTTGAAAAAATTTTCTCTGGCAGACTGTTGAGAATCTTTTTATAGACATTTTTGGTATTTTGTTCCCTTGCTATCAGCTATTGATATCTCTCCAGAAGCAAATCTTACCTTTCTAGTTTGCTGGTGTCTGAGATACTCAAGTAACTAAACTTGGGTTTTATGTCAAGGACAATTCACAGATGAAAGTTTCGTATGATTTAGGTTCATTTGCATTAACGGATGATGGTGTTTGGATTTTTGTGTATGTCAGCAGTGTGAAATAATTTTTTGTTTTGAGTACTTGATAGATGGTATTGAAATTATCTATTTTGCTTTATTTTTGGTAATCACATGCATTTCTCATTACTTTCCTGTTGATTAATGGACTGTTTGCAAAACTACCATAAAATAACATTTAACAAATGATATTTATGAATATCAAGAAGTAGAGAAAACTGTATTAGAACTTGTGGTCACCCTCATGTGTCATCTTTAAATGGCATAAGAGATTGAAAAGAGGTTGACTTCTTAGTGAAAAATAAGTGCTTCATTTCCTTTAGAAGTTGATTAAAAAGATCACTGTGTTGAAGAGATGAGAAAAATATTTTTTAAAAGTAGTACTTTGGGAATATTTGATGTTTTAACCTAAGTTATAGGCATAAGCAAAGAGAGTGATATTAAAATGGCAACTATTTATTAAATATTATATACCGGGCCCTGAGGCTCAAAGACACAATGACTGGGTAGAGGCGTAGAGTTAGGTGGAGCAGTGCTGTAGAGCTCTCAGGTCTGTCTGATTCCGAAGCCTGTACTCTTTACTGTTACAGTATAGTATCTCGTGAGATGGAAGAGTTGAAATATACAAGTACTGCAGTAACCAAGACTATTGTGTGTGTGTGTGTGTGTGTGTGTGTATATCTTTTCTCATTAAACATACTAATCTATGTGTCCAACTTAAGCACTGTGGTGGGGCTGAGTGTAAACATAGTCATGGTCCTTGCTCTTATGTGCTTAGAGTAACTGGAGACGGACTTGGAAACCGCACAGTGTGGTGCAGTCTGATGGGTGCTCTGGGAGAAGTCTGTACCGGGCAGAGTGGAGTCACAAGGAAGGGAGTGGTCATTTCTGTCTGGCAGGCGGAAGTAGAAAGGAGGGTGCAATTAGAAGGAGGTGAGACTTGAACATCATTACAAAAAATAGTGTGTTTGGCAGATAGGTAAGGTTCAGGAAGTAGAAAGGATATGTTTCTCATGGAATAAAGCAGTTTGGTGTGTTCAGAAATTTGTAATTACTGTGTACTGGAGGGAAGGATGTTAGTTGTGATTTGATCAGTGATCATGCAGAGCCTAACTAAGAAATTAAAAACTTGTATCTTACACATAATAGGGAATATTGAAAATTTCAAAAACTTAAAGAAGTAACCTCAAACCAATAGAAGTTGCAAGACCTATATACCACTTTCCCAGATTCATTAGTCTGACCACATTTTATTATATTAATTTCATCACGCACACTCTAGCATATTGTTTTTTTCCAAATCATTTACTACTTAGTTGCAGGCATTACGTCTCTTCTCCCCTGAATTACTCTGCTTGTATTTCCTAAGAGCAAGGATATTCCGCTGTATAATTACAGATTATTATCAAATTAAGGAAATTTAATGTTGCTGTTACCTATCATAGCCCATTTTTGTATGTTCCAATGATGATATTCATATCATTTTTTTACCAAACGTCCCAGTGAAGATATTTATAGGGTTTTTTTTTTTTTCCTGGTCCACAATCCAGTCTAGGAATACATATTGTATTTTAATTGTCATGTGATTGAAAGGTTTTAAATATGGAATAGTATGAAATAGATTTTAGAAAGATCATCCTGACCTCAATGTGAGGGATGGACTGGAACAGTCTATTAATATGGGCAGGAAGATTTTAATCATGTATGATGAGAAATGATAACATAGTAGCAGGAATAGAGGAGGCATCAGCTCTGAAACATTTTAATAGAATCCATAATAGTCTGGAAGATGATTGGGTATAAGGGATGAGGAAGAAAGATAATTTAAGAATGATTCTCAGGTTTCCAGCTTGAAGTGTGTTTTGGAAGTTATCAAATGAATTAAGGATAAGAATTAATGGTTTAAAGGCAAATATGGGAGAGGATTCATGTACAGACGTGTATACATCAATATTGTAGGTAAAGATATAGCAGTAGTTGAGAAAAGAACAAATATTGTGGGAAGAGAAGAGAACTTGCATTTCTTGCAAAATGGAAATGTTTGAAGAAAAGGCAGAGGAAGAGGATCCAACAAATTAATGGTTGGAAAAGGAAGGAAAGCAGTCTATTTGAAGCAAGCTAAAGAAAGTGGGAGTATGACAATTGCAGACTCCAAATAAACTGTATACTAAAAGTAGTCATTTGGGTTTGCCAGTTAGGAGTGTCCTAGTATCCTTGCCAGAACAGCTTCAGTGAGGTAGCAGGAACATAAACCAGATCACAGGAGGTTGAGGGGTGAGAAGGATAAAAAAGTGGAGACAGATATAGTTGCTTGTTTTTCAAGTAGTTTACTTTGGAGAACAGAAGAGATAAAGAACTGGCCTGGTCTAGGGAAGATTTTTTTTTTTTTAAGCTAATGGGATTCTCCTGGAAAAGAGTACTTGATTTTGTATCTTTTGAAGTTCATGGAATGATTTGAGATTATTCCTGATGTAATGGCTCTATTGAAGTGTAATAAAGGAATACAAAAGAATTTCTTTGTAAATTAGAGCTCTTGAACATTTCCATGTCCATTGAACTCATTTTTTAAAACACAGATGTTATGTCCTGCTTAAAAATATCTGGCTAATTCCAAAATTCTTCTTAGTAAAACCTTTTACATCCAGACTCCTTTCTAGTCCTATACATACACATATACACATAGCACGCACACATGCTACTAGCTTTTTTTTGACCCACTTCATTTTATTTGTTTGTTTGTTGTTTGTTTGTTTGTTTTTTACACTTCGAGGAACTTTAAGATGTTCCTTCAGACAGAAATACCCTCTGCATGGATTCATTTGTCTGATTAGGAGACTAATAGTGTTTTGAGGCTTAGCTAAAATCTCATGCGTTACCTTCTTTTTGGTACTTCTCCTTGACACCGCCATGGCCATGGCCAGAATTAGATAATTCCTCATCTGAGTTTCTATAACAGTTGATGTAACTCGTAGCTCTTACTCCACAGTAGGCTATAATTACTGATTTACATTTCTGTCTCTTAGGCATCTCCTTGCCTCCGCCCTTATAACTGATGGTAAACTGCCAGTTATTTCCAGTGGCCAGTACAGTGCCTGGCATGTCATGAGAATTCAGTAACAGTTTATTAATCAAATTATTTTTAAGGGAACAGAGTTTGTAAACACAGCAGTTCTATACTTATTTTGTTTTTGTCTAACTTTTTATGAAGTGTTAGTTCATAGTATTTTATTTTTGTTTTACATGTATTGCATAGAATATTTTCTATTCCTTTTTATAGCTGTTGTGATTCCTCCTAAGACCACTAGAATGCACTATAGTACAGTATTTTGTATTTGAAAGTGTTTCTCTTTATATGTATATAACAAAAGTATATAAACTAACTCCATAAAATTTTATTGCTACTTCTGTTTGGTTCTTAAGCCAATCACTTTCAATTGCTGTTTTGACTTTGAGGAGATATTGTTACTTTGAGTCAAATTAATGTCTATAAATCTTACCCTCTTATAATCAGCATTATTACAAATACATTGGAATAGACTAGGAAATGTTTAGTATGGTAATGAAATATTTGATTAAAAGGAGCATTGGGGATAGAGAAAAAGATGTTCTAAATAATTCGAGACAAAAAACTTTTTAAAAGAAATAGATATATATGGTTAATTAGCTAAGTAACACAAACTAGTTTCCCTTTTGAATCAGTTCACTGATTTCCCTTCCAAAAGGGAATCTTTTTAACTGATGTATTATGTATCATGTATTCTTCCAGAAATATTCCGTGCATATGAAATGTGTATAACATACATATGAAACTCATATGTACATAGTATTTTATACTTTCTTTTCACAGAGCTTAGAAATCAATCCATGTTAGCAAATATTCTTTTTTCTTGTTAATGGTTACATATTATTACAAAACATTTTATATATATGCAAAAATAAAGACTATGATAAAAAATACTTATGTACCCACCATCTACCCTAAGAAATAGAACATCAACTGTCTATAATTTTTATAGGTTTTCTTAAGATTCCCCTACCTATGAAACATTGATTTTTTTCTGTTGTAACTGTAAAATAATATGAAGAATTCTAGTACTTCATATATCTGAGCAATTTTCATTTTCTTTGTACTTTCCTTGAAATATAAAAACTTTATAGTAAGTGCTCAACTAGGTTTTTATAAGGGTAAAAATAACTTTCAAAAAATAACTTTCAAATTTGGCTATATTACCCTTTCATTACTTCTTTAGTACTTAAGTTTTCATATTATTGTTATTATCTTAGTCTCATTATATTGAATATTTATTGTAAATGGCTTCAATATTTTGGGGAAGCAAACAAGTCAAAATATACTAATATATTAAGTAAGTATGGCCATTTTTACTGAACCTTAAACATTTTTACCTTATCAAGATTATTTTCTGGTTTCAGGTGGTTAAATCTGTGGTGGTTAAATCAGGTTAATCAGAAGTAGTAACATACATATAGCTTTTAAAAGAAGATAGACAAGAATTCCTATTCACAGTTCTTCTGAGTTTGTCCTGAAAAGGCAAAGGATACTTTGACTATTTTAAAAAATTTATTCATTCCTGCTAGAATATTTTATTCAACATTCATTATTTGGGCTGGTCCCCCCACCTCCTTTGGATTGTTAAATATAATGCATACTTGGCAAGTCATAATTGCCTGACAAGGCACAGAGTATTATAGATGATTTTTCTTTTTAAAAAACTCAATTTTGAGAAAGGTTAGTCTTTTATAAATTTATTTAACAATCCAAACTTATCTGCTGCTTTTGATAATAGAATTATACTCCGATAGTCATCAAGAAAATTTAAATACAACAAAAACTAGAGTATTAATATAGTTCATTATAAGTACAGAAGGAAGATGTATAGTTCTGAGTGTTAGTCCTTTATTATAATAGCGCTTGATGGTATAACAACAAAATAATAATGGCAGATGCTTTTGTATTACGGCTTTGACACCTTGGAAAGCTGTGAGCCCTAGAAAGTTAGCTAGGACTGCTGCATACTGATGACTACTCCTATTACATATCTCAAAGTTTATTTAAATATGTTTTAAGATGGTTTGTATTTTCTCATTTCTTTGTTAGAGCCAAATACCACAAGTTGAAATATGGGACAGAATTGAATCAGGGAGATATGAAGCCTCCAAGCTATGATTCTGGTAAGCTAATTTTAAAGGAAGTTCAAGTGATTAAAAAGAAGTTAATATCCAGTATTTTGTAGAAACAATATTTATAACTGCAAATTAATTTTTAGTTATTTGCATATTAGTTAATTTTGCTGACCTACTTATATTTTGGCACTAATCATGTAGTGTCATTTAGATCATTTTCCACCACCTTCCTTTCTTTATTCCCTTCCCTTTCTTTTAGTTCCCCATTTTCTGCTTACATTTACACTTGCTGGAAGGATCAGAGTTTATGGGGTAACTAACATGCATCAAATAACTGATTCTTCCTGGGTCTTTCCAGTATTTATGGGAACTTTGAGATGTGCAGTGCAAAGTACATCATGCTCTGAAATCCTGAAAGAATAGGAGCTGTGGAGGTAAGAGATTCCTACTTTAAGTACAGGAGAGCTCCTCGTCCCATAAACCTGATCCCTCAGTTTGAGGTGTAAAATTTGTTTTTGGACTTTTTCACCCACTGTGGATTCTGTAACCAGATCATCTCTCTCTCTCTTTTTTTGTAACCAGATCATCTTTTAACAGCTGAAACATTTATTATCTTTTTGTGTTCTTTTTTTCAAAAAATCTTCACTTGAGGATATGTTTATTGATTTTTAGAGAGAGAAAAAGAGGAAGGAAAACATCCATGTGACAGAAAAATTTCTATAGGTTGCCTTTTGACTGGGGATTGAACCTACAACCTTTTGGTATATGGGATAATGCTCCAGTCAACTGAGCCTCCTGGCCAGGGCTATATAATTTCTTCTTTTTCTTCTCCTGACTTTCTCTTTACCTCACCAAACAATACAAAAATAGTACCTGTAAACAATCAGATGTTAAGGAATATAGATATAATTTACTTATTAGTAGGTGTAAGGGAAAGGTAAGGCAAGTTGTTCAAAAGTTATCACCATGTTTCAGGTGAGTGTGTTTCTGACATAATTTCAGATTAAATTCATGGATCAAATATCTGTACATGTCAACTATTGTTTATATCATTTACTGATACCTGCCTTGTACCAGGGGTTTTATGTGTATTCTTAAAATAGTTATTCAATAAAGATAGTATTATCCTCATTTTAACTATGTGAAATTTAAGCTCAGAAAAGTGGAGAAATTTGCCCAAGGTCACACAGCTATTAAGTAATGGGAATATGGATCTGAGCCCAAGTCTATCTGACTCTAGAATCCATATTCTTTCCGTTTTACAGTGCTGCTTCTATTTTTGACAATATATAAAGAACATTATAAAGTAAGTTCTAAAAGTGCTGCTAATTTTATAGTTCAGTGTAGTAATGTTATTAAATGCTTCCACAGTTGAATATTGAGTCCATGAAAATGAGAGTGATACCTGATGATTGGCATATTTTTCCTTTTGCTTTTTAATTCTATCTTTTACTTTGGTGTCTTTTCTTTTAACTTGAGGTGTACTTAAATTTTTTAAAAGACAGAAATATATTTTCTTTTATATCTAGACTATTTGTTAAAGACTGTCTTAAAATTAAAGTGTATTGCCTAATTTGAAGGAGTGATTTTAATCAGTACTTTCACATTAAAAAGTTTATTTCCTAATTTTTAGATCAATTTAGGAGTGTAAAGTCCTATTTGCAATATATACATAATGTTTATAAGTAAACATTGTGGTTAAGTAGGAAAAATTTGGGCTTTGAAATCAGATACATGTAAGTTTGACTGTACTCTTAAGACACTTTAAATACCTGTGATATTACCTAATCTCTCTGAGGTTGCTCCATTCCTTATCGGTATACTGGGAAATATTCTGGAAATAATTCCTCCCAGGTTTATTTTCTTACTATACAGTACCTAGTTAGTACCTAGTATTACTCTATCTATTGATCTTACAAATATTTAATATATTTCAGCTTACAAATATTTAATATGTAATATTTGTCAAACCCAGCACCAAATTTTGTCAATAAGATGATAATGCCCTATTGGAATTTTACAAAGGAGATAAGAAAAAAGTGATTCTAATAAAATGATATGTATAATGGAGAAGGTATAAGGTTTTGTGTTACAGAGCACAATAGCAGGGGAACCAAATCTAGTCTTATGTAGTCAAGGAAGGCTTATTGCAGGAAGTGATGGTAAAGTTGACATCTGAAGGATAAGTAAGAATTGTTCAGAGGAAGCAGACTGGCTAAATATTTGTTAAATGAGAGGTGGGAGAAAGGCGGGGTATTAGTGGGAAAGCTGCTGAGGTAAAGAACGTGGCACATTTGAGAAATGAAATAACACATCAGTATTGGGAGCGGGGAATGAGTATTTATAGATGCAGATAGAGAGTTAGCTGGCGAGAGGAAGAACAGATGGTAAAATCTGTTAAAAGGTCTTGTAAATTATGTCAAGGAGTTTACACATTATTCTAAGAGTTATGAGAAGGCATTTGAAGGACTTAATTCAGATTCTTGTGCTCAGATTTGCTCTTTGATCTGGAAGATGGATTAGATAGAGAGTAGTAAAATTGGAAATGCAAAGACTTGGTAAGAGGACTCTTAACAGCCACCTGGGTAAATGAGGACGGTACCTTGCAAGTGTACTAACAATGGAGTTGAAGGGAAGTGGATGTGTTCAGGAATATTTAGGAAGTAAAATCTACAGGAATTCTTTTCTTTTCTTTTTTTTTGGAGAGTATCCTCTTTTTTTTAAAGGATTTTATTTATTTTTAGAGAGAGGAAGGGAGGGAGAAAGAGAGGAAGAGAAACATCATTGTGAGAGAAAAACATCAATCAGTTGCCTCTGGAACACAGCCCAGTTGGGACCAAACCAGCAACCTAAGCATGTGCCCTGACTGGGAATTGAATCAACGACCTTTTGCTTTGCGGGTCAGTGTTCCAATCAATTGAGCCACACTGGTCAGGGCAGGAATTAGTTCTTGTTTGGATGTAGGGGAAGGAAAAAAAAGGAGGATAAAAGACTCCCACACTTCTAATTTAAAAAATTAGGCTAGACATTGATTTGGAAGATGGTGGGTTCACTTCTGGATTTGCTAGGCAATCAAGTGAAGATGGCAGGTAGAGAGATGTGTGGGTTTGGAGCTCAGGCTGGTGGTATGGCTATGACGTGCGTATTTGAGAGGCTTCACCACTTGATACTGATGACACTAAGGGTCACTGGAGGGGAAGGCTCACCCAGAGACTTTATGCGGAGTGAGAAGAGGACCTAAAATGGAATCCTGAGGGATGGCAGCATTTAAGAAACTGATCAAAAATAGAAACCTGAAAAGGAAATTCGTAAGGGTTGTCTTAATGGTAGGAGGGAAACCAGTGGAAGCCAAGTGAAGAGACAGTTTTCAGAAGTAATGACTTCAACATTACTGATTAATGTTTGAAGGGCTGAAGAATATTTCTAGGATTTAGTGACAAAACAGGTCACTGAAATCTTTATTGCAAGCAGTTTCAGGAGAGAGGTGAGGACAGAAACATAGACATGAGTGCAAAATGAAGACTAAGTGTAGTTAACTTTCAGGAAGCTTAAGTTGTGAAGGTGAAGGAGAAAGATTAGAAGGCAACAGCTGACAGGATACAAGGGGTTGAGGAGTGTGTGTGTGTGATATACTTCTTAGAGGAGGAGCAAATAAAAAGGAGA
The DNA here is from genome assembly GCA_039655065.1 of Glossophaga mutica. NCBI lineage: Eukaryota > Metazoa > Chordata > Mammalia > Chiroptera > Phyllostomidae > Glossophaga > Glossophaga mutica. Next base: position 148,032,848 of record CM077308.1, read on the forward strand.
AAGTGGAGATATAAAAAATAGAAGGTATCTGAAGAAGTGCTAGGGGTTGGGTTCTGACCATAGCTAGAGAAAGCAGGAAGAGCTTGTCTTTTATTGTTACCCAGAGAGAATATAGAAAGTTAGGTGATGGGTTTTGCTTTGTTGGTGGGTAATTAATATGATAGTTTTATGTATAAGACAAGATTATCGCCTAAGAGTGTGTGAGAGGTGTACAAAAAGTAGAGAAGGTTTATTATGAATGAACAGCAGGACAAATTGGCTAAGAAATGATAGGATTGAGAAAAGCTAAGGTCAGGTTGAGGTATGTGACCATGAGTCTATACAGAAGCACTGGTCTGTGTACACGTGTTAAATAGAATAAAAATGGTTAATAGTTGAATCCATGGAGAGACAAGGGGACAAGAAAATTGAGTACATTGGCAAAAGAGTGGTTGAAATGATAAACTGAACAAAAACTCCAGAGGGAAGGAAGTGAAGATAAAAGGAGCCTAAATGGCTAAGAATAAGGGGATAGTTTATGATCTAGGACAGATCAGCACACGTTTTCTGAGGCCAGATAGTAATATTTGGGCTTTGTAGGCCATATGTTTGCTGTTGCAGCTACTCAACTCTCTGTCATAACGTGAAAGCAGCCACCATATATAAATGAGTGAGTGTGGCAGGTCAGATTTGACCCACATGCTGTAATTTGCTGGCCTCTGGTCTAAAGTTCCAGCAAAATCAAAGAGTTAGTGAATGGGGAGTATTGAACCTGAAGGATATGCTCAGAGAGTGATTTTGCATCTCTGACAGTTCTTTGTAATGACAAGATCTAAGTAAGGTATGACAGCTAGAGAGGGTGGTGGTTATTTGAGAAGCTCAAGTGGATCGCCCACATGAATGTTACCTTCACTCAAGAGGATGTAAAAGTTTGGTTGCAGAGGAAGCATGTAGATGACAGTGATGAGGACCGAACTAGGAGAGGAGTGTAGAAGATGGTATATCCAAATAGGGTGAACCTTAAAGAAGCAGAGGTTTGCCCATTCTTGTTCTTTATTCATTTACTATTTCTAACACTGACAGTGAGGCATTTTCTAAAATATTTTTCACAAAAAAATTAGTTTCCCCTCTGACTTTTTTGTTTTGTTTTGTTCCACTTCCAAACCCTCACATTTCCCCTATAAGAGAATATTACCCCTGGTTATGTTAAAATCTATCTTCCATATTTTCTCCTATTTAATATTAGGAGCAAGATACTTAATAAAAGTATATTTTTATCTAAAGTGACAAATTCAGCCTTTTAACTGAGATGTTTAGACCGTTTACATTTACTGTGGCTATTGATATGGTTAGATTTAAAGCTACCACCTTGCTGTTTGTTCAATCTGTTCTTTGCTTCCTTTTCTTCTTTTTCAAATTTCTTTTAATTTGAAATAATTCAAATTATTTTGAATTATTAATTTCAAATAATTTTTATGATTCCATTTGATCACTTTTGCAGGTCTATTAGCTGTATAACTCTGTTATTTAAGTGGTTGATTTAGGTTTTATAAACTTACTACAGTTTTATCTTTAAGTGATAATATACCACTTCATGTACTTATAACAGTATACTTGCATATATTCTCTTTGTCTTTGTGCAGTTATTATATTTGTGTTATAAGCCACACACTACATTATTTTTGTTTCAACAGTTAATTCTCTTTTAAAGAGATGTGAATGCTATAAAAAGTATATATTTTCAGTACTCATGTTCCTTTGTATGGATCCATGTTTTCTAGTATAATTTTCCTTCTGTTTTATTAAGGACTTTCTTTAACATATCTGGTAATTTGGGCTGCTAATAATGAATTCTTTCATCTTGTGTGCCTTGGAAAAGTCATTGTTTTGCTCATTTGCATCGTTTCTGATGAGAAATATCTTCTGTTATCCCTATCATAGTTCTGGTGTTTAGAATGTGACTTTTTTCTCTGGCTACACTTAAGATTTTTCTCTTTATCTTTAATTGGTTTTCATCAATTTTATTATGATTTGGCTTGATGGTCCCCACTTCCCAACCAGTGTTTCTTACTGAGTTTTTTTGATCTGTGGGTTCATAGTTTTCATAAAATTTGGCGCTCTGCAGCCACTGTTTCTTCAGATACTGCTTTGGCTCCTCTCCCCGGGGTGTGCTCTGGAGGCTCTGTCAAGGCGGGAAAGTGGAACCGCCGCAGGGCTGCCGGCTCCTTTCCTTCCCCCCAGAGGTCCTCTTTCACAGATCGCTCCCCTTCCTTGTGTGATGTGCTCTGCCTTGGCCATTGTTTCGTCTGTTGGTTTTACACTTGTTTCAACCAGGAGAGTGAGTTTGGTCCTTGTTACTCCAAGTTGACTAGAAGTGCCAGTCAGTGCTTTTAATATTGCCAAGAAATACAACTCTATCCACTTTAAAATCCTCACTTTTGTATAATGTCACTTTTTGAACTTGATAAGGTAAAAATGACTCAGGTAGTTGATGACTACTTACTAACCAGTGGGAGTTTTGTTAGTTTAGCCTTGATAAAATGTAGAAGAAATCAAGTTCACATATGCAAGAGGTTTTTGGGGTCTTTTTTTCTTTAAACCTGAGGCTTTTTTGTTGTTGTCGGTAAATGTCAGATGTTACTCAGGGAATCAGATTTTATCTCAATATAAGAACATACTTTTTTTAAGAGTTTGAAAATACATTCTTATTTGATTTGGTTTAATTTTTTATTAAGGTATAATTTATATACAGTACTATTCATTTTTTTAGTATTTTCACAAATACGTGCAGTCTTGTTACCACTGCCTTTTATAATTGACACCTTCCTTTCCACTCTCATCTCCTGGCAACTCCAACCTGTTTTCTGTTTCTGTAGTTTTCCAGAAAGTCATAGGGATTCCAGAAAGTCATAGGGATTCCAAAATCATACAAAATGTAGCCTTCTGATGCTAGATTCTCTCACTTGGCATAATGCATTTGAGACCTCTGCGGGTGTATGTCAGTAGTTTGCTCCTTGTTCCTATCAGTATTCCATTGATTGGATGTACCACACTTCTGTAACGTCACTAGCTGCCAAACTAGGGAAAGGCAGTTTTGCGTATACCTGAGGATGGTGTAGAAAGGATGTAGGCCTGTTCTAATGGGGAATTAGATGACCTTGAAAATGCTTTCACATCTGAAATTTTTTAGTTTTTTGAAATGTCAGTGTAAATCTTCTTTCTTGGCAAGTATAGGTTGGTTACTCACTTGACTTAAGAAGGGGACATACTGGGACATATACTATGTTATACACACAGTTTCTGAATTTGTGGGTCAGTGGAAACAAGATATATTATTTTTCACTAGTACCGAGACATTTGTTTTTGCCTGTTTTAAAAAAAGGAATATATACCCTCTGATGTTATCCCAAAGTAATTCTCCTTTTTGAGTTAACTTAGTCCCCCTGACTTCCCTTTCCACCCTCTCTCTACTCTACTGCTATTTCTTTGGTGTATCACAGAGCTTTGCACTTTTCATTTTAGGAGAAAAATGAAAGTGCAAAATCTGATTTTTTAAATTTACATATTTCTCTAATTTCTTAAAACTGTAGGATAGAATGTGGAGAAAAATATGTGAGCTCTGGAGTCAGACTTGACTTCAGCACTTATAACTCTATTACTAACTTAGAGACCTTACAATTAACCCGTATAACTCATTTCTTATATTTAAAACAAGGCTAGTTATAATTAAATATAATTATTAAATAATTAAATATAATAGTTATATTTAATTATAACTAGCCTCGTTTTAAATTTGTAGAGATAATTTATACATTTTTTAACACAGCATATGAAACATGGTAAATGCGTAATATGAAATACCATAAAACAAATATTCCCAGTCTTTTGTATATCTTCACTTGAATAAAACCCTATGAAGACCAGAGTTTCTTATAGTTGGATCAGGATTGATGGAAAGTGTCAGCTTTTCTTGTATTTTTAAAGTAGAGCCATAGTGTAGTTTAGAAATTCTTCAGTCCAGACTTACTGTGGAGAAGGCTGTTTTTATTTTACCACCTTCTTGAAAGGATTCAGCTTCTACCGAATAATGAATTTAAAGCTTTACAAGGTCTATGAGATTTTCATTCAAAGATTGTCTAAAAAGAATACTTAAGGGTTTTATAACTAGCCACGGACATAGATTTGGACTGAGATTACTTCCTATCTATTCTTTAATCAAACTGGCCTTAAAAAAAAACGACCATTCCTCAGGGTATTTTGTTCTAATTTTGATGTGGTGCTTTATAATACTTTTACTGGGCTCTTACAGTCTGACTTGATTTGGATAGGTCCTTGTTCTGGAGGAAAATTCTCAGGCTGCCTAAAGATTTGGAAAATATTTTTATTTTAGTTCTGCCGCTCTGAGATGAATCCAGTAGTAATAGTGAATTTAGAGTTTTGTTATGGAAATTCAGCTTAAAAACATACTTTACATTGTCCTAAAACATATTTTACAGTGCAATTTTACATATTCTTAATCTTAGAAATTTTTTGAATATTTTTTATGAATCCAGATGCCCTCTAATGTATATAACAAGTCAGTTTTACTATGATTTGATGTTTTCTAGATGAAGGTAATGAAACAGAGGTCCAGCCACAACAAAACAGCCAGTTAATGTGGAAACAAGGTCGACAACTACTCAGACAGTAAGTAACCCATGGTCAAACTGAAGAGGAGAAGCTTATATTTTCATGAGATTTTTTTTGTTTTGTATTTCCAACTCTGTAGAATAATTTATCTCACATTATTATACTGCTGTTGTGAAAAGCTTAAGTGAATTACTTTTCCTTTTTCATAGTAAACATTTTTCCCCTGTAGTGGAATTTATTTTTTATTAAATATTAATAAGAATTATTAATAATACTTTTCATAATTTTAGCTTCATAAAAAAGAATACAGTTTTGTCCTGGCTGGTATGGGTCAGTTGATTAGGTGTGGTCCGGCAAACTGAAGGGTTGTGGGTTCAATTCCTGGTCAGGGCACATGCCTAGGTTGTCGGTTTGGCTCCCAGTTGGGGCACGTACAAAAGGCAACCAATCAACATTTCTCTCTTACATTGATATTTCTTTCTCTTTCTCCCTCCCTTCCCCCTCTCTCTAAACCTTCTCCCTTCCTCTCTCTCTCTAAAAGCAATTAAAAAAAAAATGTCCTCAGGTGAGGATTAAAAAAAAAGTACAATTTTAAGCTTCTATTATATACTTAAATTCAGTTTGAAAAATTCTCTTAAAGTTACTCTTTACTTTTCATCTTTTATACATGAATATATGTTTTAATACGTTTAATCAGTATTAAATTTTGTTTGTTTTTAAACTTTCTATTTTAATGGATTGAAGAACTTTCTGATTTTCCCAAATTTGCAACCATTGCACTAACATCTGCTTTCCCTGATGACATGGTTATTTGAGACTACAAAGAGGGAACAAAGCTGGGTTGAGGTTCAGATGTCAAGTGGTGGGCTAGAACCACCCCAGCTCAGTGCCTGGTCCTTGCATATCACATTTGAAACTGGTATTCAGGTCTGCGCTTCAGTCAAATGAAATTTGCTGCCTGTTTTCGATTTTTGAGGTCACTTGTAAATAGTCTAAATCTGAGATCTCCAAAGTGGATGTATGCCAGCCACTCCTTTTGATGATGGGAAGAGAATAGTGAAATGTCTCCCTATATCTATTTTTCATCTACTCAAAGTTAGAAGAAAATGCAGTTTCACTAATATTTAATAAATAGGGTTTTCACTAGTGCCCTCACTTTGATCTTAAATATGATTTTGGATTTTTCTTTAATACGTGTTCTTAATCTGCTGTTTTTTTTTGTAAATGAGAAGTTGTTACGGTAAGTAATCCAAGAGATATTTTCAAAAGCTTTTGAAGACTGATAATCTTCCCCTTAAAGGAAAGGTGACATTTCATCAGTGAATGAGGAAGTAACTGTTTAGTAAAGCCAGTTTATCTATGGAAAGTGCAGTTTTTGAAACAGTTAATTTGTATTGTGATTTTGTTACCAAAGTGAAGTATGTGTCAAATATTATTTGTTAAAAGTGGAAAAACATAATACCTTTCTATTAGTTTTCAAGAACAACTGATTAAATTTAGGAAAGTTAGAAGTTTATTACCCAGATTTTAATCAAACCCTTTCTATAAATATTGAATAGGATTGAAAAATAAGTGTCTTTATTTGAAAGGTTGCACTTACTCCATTTTGGTCAAATATCTTTGTAAGGTATCTCTTTGAGCCATAGTAACTGTTAATACCAGATCTTGAAACAAATTGACCTTAGAGTGGTTATCTTGTCCATCTTTGTTTTCTCTTTCATCCCATAGACTGCTGCTCACTTACATTAAATGTCTAACATTTGTTTGTCATGTTGATGAGCAATGCAGTTGGTGACCATTGCCTTCTTCATGTTCCTGGCGCTACCACTTTGGGTGGGGTGCTGGTCATATTTTTTGTTACTACGTATTGAGTGCCTTCTGTATACCAGGCACTGTATTAAATAAATGTGTGTCTTTTAGGGGAAAGAAAGCTGAGGTTCAGGAGAATTCAAGAAACAGGAAAAAAGTGGCAGAAATGGGCTTTAGACCTAGTTCTTCCTTGAAATGCAAAGCCTATTCTCTTTTTTCTGTGCTGCTGCCTCTCTGCAACACTCCCCCCTCCCAGTGCACCCAGTATCCCACATTCCACATTAAAATATTTCAGTTGTGATCTACTTTTTTTTTTTTATTTTACAGTTGCCCCAGGCTAGAAGCTTCCCCATAGAAGTGACTCTTTGGAATATGCTATTTTCTTGTATGTCACGGAGGAAACTATATATGCTAGAAATATTTTTAGTTTTCAGTTGATCCAGTGACACTGTACATCAGAAAAAGACTATTGGTTATGATAACTACTGTTATAAAATAGTAATAACTCAGTAGTATCTGAGAGTGTGTTTACTCCAAAACTGCCTAGAAGAAAGAATGTGCTGTTAAGGAACATCTTCTTATGATAAATATAATGAATGGTCTATTGTATAGTTCTTTGATTTTTCTCAGTGACTGTAGAGACTGGTACTGCAAGAGACAGCTCCATCTGCAGCTGGAAGATTATTTATTAGCAAGTCATACTAGCATAGTACGATACTGTTAAGTTTTATGCAGGCAATGAATTAAAAAGAATACTTTTGTTTACATATTGAGTTATAGAATGCTGATCTAATATGGCGGAATTGTAAGGATCCTTTTCATACACAGGTACCTACAGGAGGTGGGTTACACAGATACTATTCTAGATGTGAAGTCTAAACGAGTGCGAGCTTTGTTGGGCTTTTCAAGTGATGTCACTGACAGGGAAGATGACAAAAATCAGGACTCAGTTATAAATGGCACAGAGGGTGAAATTAAAGACACAGCAATGATTGGGTAAGTATTTTATCTGGAAAGTGTTTTAGCTATGATTTTAATTTTTATTAAATGTATTTGGTTTATGGGTGATACTTATGATACTTGTGCTGTTAGATACTGCTACAGAAATAATTATAATTAGTTTAATAATTTAAAATTTATTTGGTAGAAGATAACAGTGATTAGCATTATTTATGGTTATTTTAAGATTTTTAATTTAAGATGTTAGCTCGAAATTTTGGGATTTAATACAGGTTTTAATACCTTGAAGCTTAGTCACTTATTATATATAAGAACTTCATAAAACATCTTACTTTGGAAATTCAGTTCAAATCTTTAAGAATGAAATTTCATCTGTTACCCAGAAGTCATATAAATACTGCAGATTCTCTAGAAGTTAAACCTTACCTTAGCCACTTTTGTTTATCTAATAATGCTGTAACTCATCTTTCCTTTGAAAAATGTCTATTTTAAGTATACATAATACTTTGTTTTGCTTTTTTGGACCATGTATCATACAGTTATATGTAATTCTGTTAAAATGGTCATGAAAAGTTAAATAGGAGAGTCTTTATTGGAAAAAAAAGTTGACAGGATTCTTAAATAAAAAGTCAAAATCTCTGAAAGTCTAAATATGGTGTTACTTTATTTTAATGTTTATTTAGGCTGGAAGAATGGTTTTAATTAAACTCTCAATATGTTCTAGTGCAGTGATTTTCAGTATGCAATACCTGATATTTAGTCAGGGTCACTGACTTCTTTTTCCTTAGATTGTCAAATTAAAAAAAAAAATGACGACAGCCAACACAACAATAGCTGGGCAGAGTAAATGAATTAAAATCATACCCAATTTTTCATCAGATAGGCCAGAAATATATTTTTCGGTGTGCCGCAGAATTTTAGTAATTACTTTGCATGTGCCATGAGATGAAAAAGGTTGAAAATAGCTGTTCTAGTGAGAACGTAATTTCTGTTATCTAGAACGTAAACTGAAATTGTAAGATTTACGTAAAGGTTTGAAAACATGACTTTTGTAAACGTGTCTTCAGAGCCTTCCTAAATGTATTCATTAGTAATTAAAACTACATTAATTTGTTTTTATAAATGTGAGGCACAGATTGTTTTTCTGTGTAGACATAGACAATGTAGGCATTATTCTCGGTTATAGTTTTATCTAAAATGTGAAGTCATTCTAACACCTTCTGAAAAGACCACTCCAGTTACCTTGTGTTTTGGCCTTGACCTGACTTTCGAAGCTGACAAGGGTATCATTCTGAATGCCTGATTTATGTAGAAATCAAGAATAGGGTGGGTAAACCTAAAACATAGCTCATAGCAGATTTGAAATTTATCATTTATCTGTTTTGAAAATTTTGTTCATAGCTGTGGATAAATTTTGTCATGGAAAAGTCTTCTAAAACATTTTTTAATGAACTAGAGAGAAATCATTCTTTCTAGCCATTAAGAAATTGTTTATTAAATTTATTTTTAGAGAACTAAATTAAAAGCTTACATATTTGAAATCATTTCTAAAAGTTGAATATTCACCAATAGGTTGAAGTTTTATTGTAATGTTGATTTGACTACTATATTGTATTTAGTAATTTTATGTACACATTTGCTCTTTTCCCATTCTTTAGCTGTTCAGAAATATAAGATTGCATCAGAGAAAAATGACATATTTTCTAGTTATTTTCTGAGTTACGTGTCATAGGAAAAGTTGCATAGAGGAAAAGAATAGAGAAAAGTAGTGGCAGAGAGAAAAAATTTTTTTGAGGAAATAGATGAAGGTTAACTTAGGATCAAAAGGCTCAAAACACTTGTGTTTCAGGAGGGGGAGTTCTTTATATTAGGTTACTATTAATCTAAATAGATAGGATTGCAAAAAATTTAAATAATAATCACTTCCTATATTGCTTTTCCAATTAAAATTGAGGGAAATATAATGGATGAGAATCAGTGCTCATGATGTGATTTGAGGGGTCATAATTACAATATAAACAGAAGTTAGTGCATCATTTCACAGACTAATTCTTATGGTGAGTTTAAAAAATTAACTGAGCAAGATGTACATGTTTTAAACCAGGAAATCTGAGTTAACGGATCCTGCCTCAGTGCTGGATAATTTCAAATTCCCTGAAAATGCAACTGCAGATTTCAGTGATGAAGATGAAGACGATGACATTGATGGACGAGAGAAAAGCATCATTGATACTTCAACAGTAAGTTGGATAACTCAGATATAAATATTTTTAAGGACTGTTATGTGTACTTTAAAAATAATCCATGTTATTCAACCTAAGTCCTTAACTTTTTCTTTTATGAATTTGGGGAAATTTAAAAGAATTTTTAATACTGATTTAAAAGTCAAGAATACTTTTAGTATGGCAGCTTTCTGTTAATGCCTTATTCTTTTGACTTTTTGTTAATTCATTAAACTTTGAACATTTCTGCAGAGCTGGTGAATGTGGCGAGCATTGTGTGTTATAACAATGCAGTGTTATTGGTTGCTATAAGACAGTAGAACTGACAGACCCATTATGGAGCCATCAACTAATTGATGCAGTTTTGCTCTTAGGGTTGCTTTGGCAGACAAGTTCTACAGACTTTCCGAACTCTTCCATTAGATTTCTTCAAGCTTGTTTAAGGTTTTTATGGAGTTTTGTTTACATATTTATGTTTATTGACTCTCTCAGTAGTTTCCTACAATAAGAGATGTGTCTAAATCGCTTCTTCTTTCCCTTCTGTGTTCTGTCCCCTTCTACCGTCTCCTTTCCCTCCACCCCACTCCCCTCTTTTCTTTCTCCCTATTTTTTAACGATTTTATTTACTTATTTTTGAGGGGAGGGGAAGGAGAAAGAGAGGGAGAGTAACATCACTGTGTGGTTGCCTCTCACACCCCCCCACTGGGGGCCTGGCCTGCAACCTAGGCATTTGCCCTGACTGGGAATTGAACTGGCAACCCTTTGATTTGCAGGCTGGCGCTCAGTCCACTGAGCTACACCAGCCAGAGCCTTTCTTTCTCCCTACTTTTTCCCTCTATAACTCCCTTATTTCTTTTCTTCCTTTTCCTTCCCTCTTTTTAAAGTAAGAGATGAGGGCATGCTTTGCTTTATCTAGGAAAATGTTCACATTACCTCTTCTACTTTTATTTAAAAGAAGGAAGAAGAATGTAAGGTAATGTAAAGAAGACTAGATCGTAAGTCAAAAGCCTTGGGTTTAAGTCCCATTTCTGTTACTAATTATCTATGCTTAGTCCTTCAGGCTTAGCTTTTTAGTTTGTAAAATGAGGATTATAATACATACTCATCCTATCCTCAGAGGATTCTGTGAAGAATAAATGAGACACTATATATGAAAATGGTATTGCTACTGAACCAAAGTGGAGTTCAGCTGCCCACTGCCACCAAAAGGCAAAATCTAGAGGCAGAGGCTTGTAAGAAAGTTTAAAAGGGTTTTATTTGAATACTGAGCAATCTAGGACCATGGGAGACTCCCTGTCTCAAAGCTCTTTGACCCTGCAAAACTCAGACAAAATCCAGTCATCCTCAGCAAGACCAAAACAAAAGGCAGTGCCCAGAATTCCTGTTCCATTTTAAAGTACCACCTTTTGGAACCTGAGGTGGCTGCTAAGTGGTAATCTAGGTAGCTTAGCTTATTCCCAGTTGCTGTCCAACTTCAGGCTACCTCCTGGAGGCTGTGCGTGGAGCTGGCACCGCCGTTGGCCATGGGATTTCTAGGGTCTTGTACTCCCGGGCTGGAGAGTGCGTGAAGGCACAAGTGAATGCTCCACCAGGTCAGCACGAGAGAGGGATGTTCTCCTGGTGGCCATGGGCCACGTGATGGCTAAGGTTATGAGCCCCATGGAAAAGACAGTCTAGGACACTGTCCAAGTGCAGGTCCTGAGCAGTGAGCCATGAGCAAGATAGAACTTCCTTTGGGTCCCTGTATTTGTATTAGTTTCAGGTGTGTGATGGACCAGATGTTTTCTCAGAATGATCAATTAACTTCCTAAACTTTTACTCACTTTGGGTGGTCCACATTCCAATTAATCTCTTTTTTTCGCCATGCTAGACTGATAGACCTCTTTGGCCCAGCACCCCCACACAATTTTAACTTCTTTTGTGCTTATGCCTGCCTTCCCCTAGTCCCACTCCCAATCTGGTACCCAAAAGGGGTAGGAGGGCTTTGTCCACTTATCTTGCTAGCCTTGTGCATACTGAGTGTTGAGAACTTCCTCCTGTCATCATCATGCCTAGGAGTGGAGGAGTGTGCATTGGTTACCTGGGCAGCGTGGTCCCACCCACCACAGAGCTGTGAAACTCAGTGTTGTTGCCATGGCCCTGGGCGATTCATGAAAGTATTGTCTGACTGCACTCAACAACCTCAGTACCCCAAGGAGCGTGGCTCAGTGCAGAAGTGTCCCAGGTTCCTTCTCATGTCCTACCTTCATCTCCCCTAGCATTCCCTCCTATTTCCTGCCTCAGCTCTCTCCCAGCAGTCTGGACAGCCTGTCTGTCAGTATCAATATTTAACTATACAGTGTTTTCTAAGTGTAACTTCTCTGTTTTTTATGCCCTCTGCTTCCATCAGACTCTCTCAATTTATTACTTGCAGATTGTTGTTTCCCTGGGTTGCTATTCAGTTGTATTCTGCTGATATAGCTTTGCCATGGATATTATTTGAACTTTAAGAAGTTACCCCTTTTTTTATTATCCAAACAAGTAGTAATACCATGTGCTTTTAGTTACTGTAGTAAAAGAAAATGCCTACACTTGCATGGTACTTTTTTTTTGTCCCAATAATTTAGAAATTTTGTGTTCCCTTGTGATTTCTATGAGATAATTGCATTAAAATATTATTTTCCTGTGAAAATAATATATTCATAGCTCAATGGTAAATAATAACTAATTATGATGCTTTAAGGTTTTTGTTAGTTATTATCAGTTTAGATATTTTAAAAATCTATAAGCTGATTAGTATAATCATTACATATGGTCTCACTAGAAATTCCTAACTAAATAAACTGGTTTCTTTTTAAGTAACCAAATAATGAAGACACAGCTAATGTAAAAATACTTAACCCCATTGAAACATGGGACTCAGAAATTCCTGTAGTTCTTCAGGAAAAAATATTTCTAAACAAATAATTGTTCTTTTCACAATAGTTTTGCTAACTTTTATGATATAGTACATTAATTTTCACAGCTGCAGTCTAATAGTCTAACATGCCAAAGGACTTAAAAAATCTAACTCTAATAATGAATACGCATGACTTAGAAGATTTATTGCAGTACTATATGTAAAAAGTGAATGGCTGAAAATTACCCTATTAAAATGTTTAGTAGAACAAAGAGGTTTTAAAAACATTTTATTTCTTTAATCGAAATAGTTTATTAGATTCAACTAAGAAAATACAGAAACTTACAGCTCTTAGTAGCTGTTGATTTTCAAAAACTACATTTGTTCCTTCTTTCTTATTCTTTGTCATTTGTTGAAGTTTTGATTGTTCTTTGAATTTTATTCTGGATCATTTTTCTTCTCTCCGTGTCCACCTCTTTCCCTAAGATCATCCTCTTCATCTGATTTTTTTTTACCATCATTATCAGTATTGTCATCATCGTATCATTTGTTAAGTGTAATAATGATCTTGAAATTATGTATGCATATAAAATGTGATCAGTTTTGAACTACATAAAGGATAATGTGAGCAGCAACATTGTCTCCACATTCAGACACTTTGGGAGGAAAAGCTAACGGGGTTAAGAATCATGAACTATTGTTTTAGTCACAGTGTGAAGAATCTCATCCCCATTTGTGTTATGCCTCTTTTAATGCTTTCCAAAGTGAGAGCCGATCCCTTTTCCTAATCTTAGCACCATGTACAACCCTTAACTTTTTGTGTTTGTCTTAATTTCTTACATTGCTTCATAAGCTCAATGAAGGTAGGAGTGGAGTGGAACCTTGGATATAAGGAAGAAACGTAGTATGTGCTTGTTACAACAAACTCCACCCATTCATATTTACTAATCCTGCTCTCCACTGGTAACCACAGTTCACTTTTCTTCTATGTCTAGCTATTAAAAATACAGGAGTTTTTGTTTATTTATTTAAATAGGGTACTTAATGGATAGTGGTTTTCAACTTGCCATTTATCAGCTTCTTTGTTAGTTTATATAGAGGAGATGAGTACCTAGAAATGTTTTTCCCAAAGAGTTTTGTGACTTAATGCCACATTTAGTATTAACTGATATTGGCAATACATTCAGACTTTGCACCTACAGTTCCAGATACTTCTGTATTTTCCCTGACCTTTTTTGGTCAGGCATTGAGAACATAGATTTTCTGTCTATAGGATGTTGGTGATGATCCCTCCAAATTCTATCTGATGGTTCATCAGGGTCATGAAGAGGGAGGAATCAAGCCTGTAGGCAAAGGAAGGTAGGTTAGGCATTGCATTTGTATCTGGTACTATGGATATCAGCACCTTCTGTTGGTATAAACTCTTCAGAGAGACTTCTACCTTAGTATGGCTGCCCAGGGAAAATTAGCACAGATTATTACCATATGCTAATAATCTGATTTGTGAATACTTATAAAAGAATACACCTTCAGCATGGGTTTTCTGTTCACATTCTGTCAAATTGATCTTGTTGTTTATGTTTGTCTAGTAGCTTTGCTAGATGGTATTGGGACATGCTGTAAAAATAAAAGTACTTCTTGATTTTAGGGAAATATTCAAAATAGTTAAACCAGTTATTCTAGCATCATTAAAGAACCCTTGATTTCTCCTATTCAGTTTTTATGTATACCAGAACAGTTAAGGCAGATTAGGTTTTATGTGCTGTGCCAGCTTTCTTCTTTTGATAGTGGCTTCCTGGAGTGCTGCGTTGAGAAGGGTTTCTGAGGCTGTATCTGGTCTTAGACGAACAAACAAGCAAGCAAGATATAACCAGAGACATTGAAATTAAGAACAATCTAACAGTAACCAGAGGGGAGGTGGAAGGGGATAATGGGGGGAAGGGGGTAGGGTTTTCAGGAACAACTATAAAGGGCACATAGACAAAACCAAGGGTGGGTGGAAGCAAGGGAAGGAGGTGGGGATTTTGGGGGTAGGGGTAGGGGGAGTGGTGGACAGTAAATGCAGACAACTGTAATTGAACAACAAAATAATTAAAAAAAAATCATACATATATACCTCATTTTTTCTTTCTGTCTCTGAACTTCTCATGTATGTGGAGTCTCTGGCTCTCATGTATATGAGGTTCCCCTATGTACACATATAATTAAATCTGGTTATATTTCCTCTTGTTAAAAAAGAAAAAGAAAAGTACTGTGATTGACAAGTGGTATTAGTCACAAGCATGAGAATAGAGCCACCAAGTCAGGTAATGTTATCTCTTAGAGTCTAGTTCTAGAGTCTTCAGTTTGTTCCATTGACCTGTTTGTTGAACAATTATAATTTTAAACCACTCAAAATAGTCCGGTGAGAAAGTTTGATCAGATTATGCTATTTTTATTTTGCATGAAGTAAAGAAGCTGAGGTCTGGAAAAGCTGAGATACTGAGTCCATTTAATCAAAAGAAACTGTAAAGCAGTCATCCTAATTTCTTTGGGCTCATGGTGGTGGTGACCAGAAAGGAGATAATTCATAAATAGTATTGGCATTTAGATCTCAAAAATAATCTCTGCATGTATTAAGCCTAAATTTTAAT
The DNA here is from genome assembly GCA_039655065.1 of Glossophaga mutica. Taxonomy (NCBI): domain Eukaryota; kingdom Metazoa; phylum Chordata; class Mammalia; order Chiroptera; family Phyllostomidae; genus Glossophaga; species Glossophaga mutica. Next base: position 148,047,958 of record CM077308.1, read on the forward strand.
CTTCCAACTGGATTTGTGATTCCAGAGATGTTCCTAAATATATAAAACAAGACATAACAGCCCTTACTAGATTTTCTATTAAACCTAAGTCGTCTCACTCTCAAACATCAATATTATAGGAAAAACTTGAATATATAGATAGTTATTTGAGAATATTGATGCAAGGTTGGGATAGTAGAAATAATAATGTGAACCCCAACACCCCGCCACCAACAGAATACCTTCTAAATCTTGAGGCAAGAACTACTGAATTTGTACTTTTTGTGAATGTAAGTTTTGTAAGGCAGTGATGTATTAGAGCTAAAATTTATCATGGTTATATTCTGAAAGCTCTTGCAATGTTTTACAAAGTCTTTTCTTTAGTTAGATTAGAATGTCTGCACGCTGCACAAACTGCATTTAAGAAATATAAGATTAGGTTGTGGTTCTAATAATACAGTATTTTAAGGACATATCTGTAATTTAAATGCATGTCTTATATCTCAGTATTTTCAATATGTGCTTCCATTAGCTTATCTAAAACAAGCCATCATTGAACAAAATTTAAATTACTACTTTAAAACGTGTAATGTATATATTTTTTTAAAGTGACATCTGTGTTTCCCACTGCTGAATAGGTATTACAGTTATTTAACGAAACAAAGATACCCTTTTGGAAGAAAACAATAATTGGGGTTCCTCATACAATGCTAAAGGGATACCTTCCCCTTTATTTAAATTAATTTCATAATATATTTCAATTTAGCATATTTTTTTCATTAGATTGTTAGGAAAAAAGCATTGCCTGATAGCAGTGAAGATCGAGATACAGAAGAAGCTCTAAAGGAATTTGACTTCTTGGTTACATCAGAGGAAGGCGACAGTGAATCTAGAAGTGCAGGCGATGGAACAGACTGGGGTAAGGAAGGACACTGGATCCAACCAGAGAACTTACGTAAATAAAGGAGCTAATATTTTACCCAGAGGGCAACACCTTGAAGAACACTTCAGTTCTCTTACAGTGTTGAAATGTTGGACATCCTATGAACTTTTTATTACTGTACCTTTTGTCTAGAGGGTATATGTGTGTGTTAGGTGTTTAAAGAAGTTTATACAACTAATTACCTCGTTTTTAAAACAATGTAAGTGATGGAATATGAAAATAATTTGAATTTTATATAGAATGGTCTCTTTTTTCTGCCCAGAGAGAACTTGCAAATCTAGATTTTTGTGGAAATTGTGTATGACAATGCATTAGAGCAGTGATTTTCAACCAGTGTGCCACAAAAATTTGTAAAACATGCAGTACCTGATTCTTTAGTCAGGGGCACTGACCTCTTTTCCCTTAGACTGTCAAATAAAAAATGACAGCCACCAACACAACAATAGCTGTCTGGTGTGAATGAATCAAAATTATACCTATTTTTTTGTCAGATCAGCAAAAAATAGTATTTTTTAGTGTGTCACAGAATTTTAATAATTCATTTATGTGTGCCATGAGATGAAAAGGTTTGAAAATTGCTGCATTGGAAGATTTTAGAGATGTTATCTGTGGCATCATCTGTGCAAAAGAGAAGTATAATTTTAAAAAATTGTAGTTATTCATTCTAGTCAGGTTCCATCAGTTTATAGAAAACATCAAATTTTTTGTGCACAAATTGTTCTAAACATTTTTAATATTTTTAACACCTAACAGGTATTTTGGAATGAGAGAAAATTTATCTTTAGAACACCCTTGGCTTACAGTCTATGCACTTTAATGGCAGACTTCCCTTCAGGGGTTCTGATAATGCTAATATCACTTCTTTTCCTTTTTCCTGGAAAATATTTGAAGAATTATTTGGGATAATTACTTGAAGTCATAGTATGAAGAATATAGTGACTATTTAGTGACTGGCTTTCTTTTTTTCCAACGGAACAAAGTTTGGAAACCAGGGGAAGTTAAAGTAAAATGAATCTCTCTTCTGTCTTACTCCCTAATGAGCTTACATATCAAGTTATTCAGATATTTCAGGCAGTAATTCCGCCAATATAGCTAGATCCACTGTGCTACACTGTGGTCTTTCTTTGATGAGTCATACATCTGCATAAATAATACTTGGCTCTTACTGGGATTCATTTTTCTACAAAGACCAGCTGCATTGTCCCTTGTGTAACTTCCTTTGCTTTAAGGTGTGAGTCATGGCCCATTGTATTGTACGATACGTGTGTACAATTTAACCTAACTTGCTATGAAGTTACTGGTGAAAACATGAGTGGCTGCTCTCACATCTGATGTCTCACCCTTTAGTAAAGTACTGGACATTTCTGTTTATGAATATGAGGGAATGGGATCTTTCAGTCAGCTGGAGGTTTCTTTACCAGTGTTTTAAGGATTTTATAATTTTAATTCAAAGCATTTCACTTTTAAGCAATTAACACATAGATACTTTCATTCCTTTGTAGTTGAAGGGACATTTAAACCATTTTAAGTGCTTCTTTTTCCTTCACCAGCCCCCCCTTAAAAAGTGAGTAATGTTTAGGTAAAGAATCTTGTTAGTTTCTGCCAAAAATAGATTTTACCACACATCTTCTATGACCTTCCATTGCTATTGTTAATATGAGTCTAGTTAAGATTATGTATAAGGTTGATTTTTTTTTAAGACTAATATTTAAAAAAAACACAACACTGAAGGCATTTCAGTATTCAGAAGCCACCCACTTTAATTAATTATTCAGACCTAACTGATGAAAATTAACATTTTTCTTTTATTTTTTTCTCTCTTTTTTTTATAAAGTTGTTCAAGTACAGTTGTCTCCATCCCCGCCCCCCACCACCACCACTCCCAGCTACCCCAAGAAAATTGCTAGATCTTTCTGGAAAAAGAGGCTTTTTTATTGATAGATTATGGTTCAGTCTATAAAAATGTCGAAGTGTTTTTTTTTTTAATTGTGTTTAGTATATTCACAGGCCTGATAACCAGTGTGTTTGTTTGTTTGTTTGTTTATGATCCTCACCCAAGGATATGTTTATTGATCTTAGAGAAAGAGGAATGGGGTGGGGGGAGACAGAGATAGAGAAACATTGATGTGGGAGAGAAACACTGATCTGTTGCCTCCCGCACACTCCCCAACTGGGGATTGAACTTGCTGCCTAGCTGTGTGCCCTAATCAGGAATTGAACCCGTAGTCTTTGGTGTACCAGATGATGTTCCAACCCACTGAGCCACCCAGCCAGGATATAACCAGTTTTTTTAAAACTGTGGATTGGAACTTGTTAAAAATAGACATATTACTGTTTATTCCAGTCATTCAACAAATACTGATCAAATACCTTCTATTTGCCAGTCTTCTAGGTGAAATTCCCTATCTCTGTTGTCCCTGCAGTCTACTAAGAGCATATAGGCAATAAACAATAAACATGATACATGGTATAGTATGTCAGAAGGTGGTAAATGCTATGGAAAACAGAAAAAGAAGAATAGAATAAGAGGGATAAAGAGTTCTGGTGTCAATGTGGGGTGGAGAGACAGGTTGCAATTTAAAATAAAGTGGTCATGTAAGCACCAAGACAGGACAACATTTGAGCAAAAACTTGAAGGTGATAAGGAAGTTAGGCATATAGTATCTGGGGAAAGTGTTCAGGAAGGATAAAGCCAGAATAAATGCCCTAAGATAGCAACAGCCCTGGTATGATTGAGGAATTCAAGGAAAGTAGAGTGGCTGGAGCAGAGTTTGTCTAACTAAAGGCAATATAGTAGGAAGTGACCAAATCATGTAGGATTACAGAGACCACTGGTGAGATGGGGAGCCATGGGAGGGATTTGGACGCAAAGATGTCAGGATCTGATTTTTATTTTAAAACATTATCTGGCTTTTGTGTTGAGAACCCAGGCCAACCAGTATTGATAATAGACTTGGTGGGGAGAAAGGACAACTATTGCAGTAATTCTAGCAAGAGGGAGCGTTGTTAGAGAAGTAGTAGATATGCTGAATAGTTGTCAGATTCTAGATGTGTTTTGAAGGTAGGGAAAAGAGTATTTACTGAAATAGTTGATGTTGTGTGAAAGAGAGGATTTTGGTCTGAACAAATGGAAGTGTGGAATTGCCATCAATAAGATGGGGTGTCCTGTGGATGAAACAGATTGGATGGGGGTGGTTGGCAACTTGGCTTTCTATGTTTAGTTTGAGATACTGTTTAGACTTCCTAATGGAAATGTGGAATGAGCTGTTGGATGTGAGTCTTGAATTCAAATGAGAGTTTTGAACTAACATATAACATTATAGAGTATATAAATTAGTTTGTAGTAAATATAAAATATATAACATATTCTGCAAATTTTCTTTTGAAAGAGTGAAAATTAGTGATTAGAATTTTTCTACTAGAAGCTCTGTTTTCTTTTTAAAGAATTTATAAACTAACAAATCAAATTGTTTTAAATTTTGAATGCAGGTTGATTGTGAAGTTTTCAAGTGTTCCTCGAGTCATGTAAAATAAAAGTGTTGATGAGCACATGCCAAAAAAGTAAAATTTTTGAGATGAAAAGATTATTAAAGACTATTTTATATAATCTCTTAGTAATAATCTCGAATTACATAAATTAATTTAAAAATTTGTGATTTAGTCCTAATTGAATTCAGAAAAATGGGATTAAAATGAGGGGTTCCTGATTGTAGAGTTTTGGGGCTCAATTTACTAAAAGTCACTCATGTTTCAGGGTGTGTTTTTTCTGTCTCTTTCAAGAGAAATTTAATATTACCTAGGAAATAGAATTGGTCGCTGTTTCTTAGATACTGTATTTTGTGTGACATATATGTAATGTCTTTCTAAAATTAATGTTATTACAGGAAAAATGTTCATTGTGTCATTTATTGACATAACAATGAATTGACTTACAGTGTTCAGTATTTTATTGAAAAAGGCTGTTTCATTTGTTTCACTCTGTTTAGAAAAGGAAGACCAGTGTCTCATGCCTGAAGCTTGGAATGTGGACCAGGGAGTAATTACCAAACTCAAGGAACAATACAAAAAGGAGAGAAAGGGGAAAAAGGGGGTGAAGAGTAAGTGGAAAACATTGTATCTATAATTCATAAATCTTGCCTCTTTCATATCCCCCAATTTTTTTCAATGTTTTCCTAAAACTACTTACTCTTTTTCTTTCTACTCCTGACCTCTTTCTTTTTCACCTGCTCTCAGGGGTTGAAATTAAATGGTTAGCTATTTCATTATGAACTTAAAAAATCAAAATAAAACAAAACTATGCAATATGATTATGGAATGATGATATATATTCTAATAATGAATTCCCAGCCTCATCAGAGTGTGGGACTATGTATTTAAACATAATGATAATTTGATTTAAAAAAATTATATGTGCTTAATTACAATAATGATTTTTCACTGCTGACAATTTTAAATCTCATTTAGTATGACACACTGGCAATCCACCAAAATTACTGCTTATAAATTGTAGAATTGGAGACAGAAAGTTAATTTCTACCCCTGAATATTCTGTGTTCATAATGCACAGTTCATGTGGCTTCACCACTATATGCTATACAGGGCACAGGTGCACAATTTCTGAAAGTACTTATTTTCTAATTTAACACTTTCGGCCAGTTTCATTTATAATGTTACCAATGAGCTTTTTTTTTCCCCCAATAAAATGTGTGCCACATCAAAAAAACAGAAGCTAAAATTAAATTTCTAGCCTTGTGAATCGTATATAATTCATTAAACGTATTAATAAAGTTTAGCAATAGATCTAGTTAAGCATGTAAAATGGAAATACAATAGCTTTCAAACATCTCTGAAAAAAACCTTAAATTTATCTTTTTAGGAGAGCAAGCTTAAACTATCTCCTTGTGCTTCCACTCATTAACAATATGAATTTGGGTCCTTTTTTATGGCAACAGGAATTTCATCCTTTGGGATATTAAAGTAGTGTAAGGTGAGATTAAAATCCAGGTTAGGAAACATGTATTTAAAAGTTGCAAAAGACTGGAAGGGTATTTTTTTTTTCTTTTTATAGTGATGCTAAAGCTTATCAAAGACTAATCATTGCTGTTAGGACATTCTTTTACAACCTGGTAATTACTGGAAAACACTTAAATCTTTATTTAAAATATTTTAGAATTTACAAGTATTTAGCTTGAATGGTTAAAAGACAGTGGCCATTATTGATACTATCGTACCAGCCATTACATAACTGAGAAATGATGTCATTCGGTGTTATCTGAATATAAGTTAAATCAATATAAATATTAAAACATAAGAATATTCGTACCTTTTATCCAAATAAACTGATAAAAATTAATCTTAACAAACAGTAATGAGGCATGATTTGTTATGGCTTTTCAGAATCATGATGAAATCAATTTAACTGAAATTTTGTGGAAAATTTGTACATCATACATAAGAAACAAGGAGAATATTTGAATTTTTAGACTGACTTAAAGTTGATATATTTCTTTAAGTCATTATGCTATAATAATGAATGTCTTGAAATGTAAAAGATCTTTAGATTGGAATGATAAAGGACATGTGTAGAATCCACTTACTATTATATGGATTATTTGGTTCTTATCAAATTATATCAAGGCATCACTATAGTTGAAATTTAGCACTTAAGTTCTAAAACTGCACCATTTGACTGGAACAGTATTCCTTTTAATAGAAGTTACTAGATTTCCTGAACCTGGGGATTATGATCAGTATTCATGCATAAAGCAAAAAGTTTTTTGGCATGATGAAGAAAAATGACTCTGTGAGGGGTGACCCCCAAAATCCGGAATTATCTTCTGGAGGGTGGGCCCTTTGTAGTACAGGCTTTCCCCACTAGGTGAGTGTTCTAGGAACCCGTCTGTATCCAGTGTGCCAGCTGGCATTGTTGTGAGAGGCTGTGTTCAGACTCAGTGAATTTTTTTTGAAGACTCTTTCAGTGCATTTGCTGATTTCATAATGGTTGTGCAAGCTCACCTGTGCACACCGTACCGAGTGTTCAGCAGTCCCCCATGCCCCACCCTCTCTGTATACCCGATCTCACCCTGAGTGACTTTTTTTTTGTTTCCCTGGATGAAAAAAGTCCTCAAAGGGAAACATTTTGCCCATGTGGAAGAGGTGAAACAAACAAAAAAACGCAATAGTAGTGAAAGGCATCAAAATTGATGAATTTGAAAACTGTTTTGAGAAAATGTCTCGATAGGTGTATTGCATCAAATGGAGAGTGCTTTGAAGGTGACTGAAGTTAAAACATGTAAAAATAAATACACAATTTTTTATAAATAAGTTCCAGGTTTTTTGGGGGTCCCCTCTCATATGGGGGGAAGTTTTAATGTCTTTTACTGAAGATAGACTATAGACTGAGGTTCAGCACATTTTGTTTGCATTGTCAGTTCCTATTACCTGCATAAATGGTAGTCTAGGAATAAGTCACAATGATAAAAACAGAACTAAAGCAAAACTTTCAATTGATAAATGAAGAATTAATTAATAATTCACCATATTTTATTAATTGAACTGTTTATTCATTGGTAAAGTTTGAATTCTTTTAATATGTTCTAAGTAGAAATATTTCCAGTCAAATTGTGTACTCCAGTCATACTGTCTTGAAATTTATTTTTAGGTATTAGTTAAAATTGCTTGTACTGGTTAAGGAAAAAAACTGTAACAGACTATGGGTAAGATTTCCCATTCTTAATTAAACTTATAACAGGAAAAACTACCGAAGATCTGTTTCAGCCTCTATCCTATATAAAACAGTCAAAACAGGGATGTGAGAGAATGAAGAATCAAATAACTGGTAAGTAATCAGCAGGGCATGAGACTTCACCTTGGGTACCATAGCTTCAGGATGTAAGGCAATGAATGCAACTTAATTTAAACAGACTAAAAGTGATATTATGGTTTAATTCAGTACACAGCAGTAGGTTCATCATCTGTGGTGTCTGTCTGAATTTAGAGTAATATGCAAGGATTATAGAATATTATTTTTAATCGTTTGAATTGCATGTGAGCATTTTTCCATATAAACAGTGATGTTAGTTCCTTAATTTTTAAAATACCAGTATATGTAAAATATAAATCTTTTCAGGAAATAATAAACTTTTAAAATAATTTGAAAACTTGGAAAACAATTACTTTTTAATATAGTAGGGTGGCTTTCAAGCTGAATGTTGGACTTACGAATAAAGTTTTATGGCACCATTTTAATGCAGTTGGATAATTCTATTTCTTCTCTTTTGTTCTCTCCCTCCCTTTTTTGGGCTAGGACCCAACAGGTCAAAACTACAAGATATGCTTGCTAATTTAAGAGATGTTGATGAACTTCCCTCATTGCAACCATCTGTGGGTTCACCTTCCAGACCTAGCAGCTCCAGGCTTCCTGAACACGAAATAAATAGGGCAGATGAAGGTGAGTATTTAAGACACTCTGGAGCACAGGAAACATTTGGATATACATTTTTAAATTCTTATTAGAAAGGACTCTCTAAAAGAGGAATTGTGGCCTACCAATGTTTGGTCTATATATTCCCCAAATGTAGGTTTTCTTACATTCAGTGGGATTTGACTCCAACTTCAGTCTTTAAGACTTGAAAAGGGATGTGTAAACATCAAAAACAACTCTAAATTCTATCTTTGCAGTTTCAGGTAAAGCTTCCATTGCCTGTGTGTGCTATGTACCTTTATAATTTTATTTTTATGGTATCAATTTAAGAAGGAAAGCCACACTTCAGAGGCACTGTAGTAAGTCCTAGAGAATCTTAGCAATGAACTAAGGCTATGCCTATTGTTGCCTTCTCTCTCTCCAGCCCCCAAGTCTGCCAGTTTAGCCATTGGTACCTGTTTTCAGGTTTTGCTTGGCCATTTCTAGAGCATTGGCTAAATTAGCCTAAACAATATGGTCAGATTCCATAACTCTTAGCCTTTATTTGAAGAGTAATTTTTGTTTAACTCCTGAATAAAGTTATCTAATAATACTAGAAATGAAAATAAAACAAAACACCAGACTGAAGACCTAGTCTCATAGTGTTACATGAATCATTTGATTGGAATTTTGGCATAAAAATTGCTTTTCTGATTTAAAAAATCTCCTCATCAATTGTAAATGTTTAGAGTTCTTTGAATTCCCCCAGAGGATATATATTATGTTCTGGTAAAACCCATTTTCTTTGGAAATTCTTTCTGCTTTATTGTATGGTAATTTGAAAATGTCTTAATTTGTACTGTCCTCTGTTCTTATAAGGATTTTAAGTAGAGTTTCTACACAGAATTAATTAATTAATAAGTTGATTTGTTACTTTTAAGGAAAACTTAATTTACTTCTTTAACAGTCAGAGTTTAAGCTACTAAATTCATCTAATTAACTCAAATATTTGTCATCAGTAAAGTAACCAATTACAGAAAACTACTGGAAGACCATCCATGAGTTTGTCAGAATAATTTGCACTGAAAAAAAGTGATGTTTTATGATTGGCCAAATTAAGTAAAATCATTATTTTATGTAATAAATTTGGCATTTTACTTTTAACTGGTTCTTCTGTGATAATGATTGAAGGGATTAGATTGATATGTCCAGTATTATAAAATAAGGATATTGATATTTATCACCATATAAATCTGACATCTTGAAACATAGTTGGAAACTAAAGAAAAGTGTTCAAATGGACACATAATTTTTTTGTTTGAAATAAACATTCTTCAGTGAAATATAGCATACCTACAGAAAACTGTTCAAGTCATGAAAGCATAGCTCAGCGAATTATTTCAAAGTGAACCCAACCATGTCACTACTGCCTCTGCATCAAGGAGCAGAGCAGAGCATGGCCAGGACCCTAGAAATCCTGCTAGTGCTGCCTTCTGATCACTGCCCCTTCTCTCCTCTTCAGAGGTAATCCTGATTTCTGTCACCACATAAGAGTTTGCCTCATAGGCACATTTTACAATTATAACCATTTTCGTTTGAACTTTTTTTTTTAAGTGTATTTCATTGGTTATGCTATTACAGTTGTTCCATTTTTTTCTCCCCTTTATTCCCCTACTCCTTGCACCCTCCCTCCCACCAGTATCCCGCGTCCCACCCCCCCCACCCCCCCACCCCCCCACCCCCGCCCTTAGTTCATGTCCACAGGCATACATATAAGTTCTTTGGCTTCTCTATTTCCCATACTATTCTTAACCTGCCCCTGTCTATTTTTTACGTACCATTTATGCTTCTTATTCCCTGTGCCTTTTCCCCTCTCCTCCCCTCCTCACTACATAACCCTCCATGTGATCTCCATTTCTGTGATTCTGTTCCTGTTCTAGCTGTTTGCTTAGTTTGTTTTTGTATTTGGGTTCAGCTGTTGATAGTTGTGAGTTTGTTGTCATTTTACTGTTCATAGTTTTTGATCTTGTTTTTCTTAGATAAGTCCCTTTAACATTTCATGTAATAAGGGCTTGGTGATGATGAGGTCTTTTAATTTGACCTTATCTGGGAAGCACTTTACCTGCCCTTCCATTCTAAATGATAGCCTTGCTGGATAGAGTAATCTTGGTCGTAGGTCCTTGCCTTTCATGACTTGAAATACTTCTTTCCAGCCCCTTCTTGCCTGCAAGGTTTCTTTTGAGAAATCGTCTGATAGCCTTATGGGAACTCCTTTGTAGGTAACTGTCTCCTTTTCTCTTGCTGCTTTTAAAATTCTCTCCTTATCCTTTAATCCTGGGTAATGCAATTATGATGTGCCTTGGTGTGTTCCTCCTTGGGTCCAACTTCTTTGTGACTCTCTGAGCTTCCTGGACTTCCTGGAAATCTATTTCCTTTGCCAGATTGGGGAAGTTCTCCACTATTTTTTCAAATAAGTTTTCAATTTCTTCCCCTTCCTTTTCTCCTTCTGGCACCCCTGTGATTTGCATAGTGGAATGTTTAAAGTTGTCTCATAGATTCCTAAACCTCTCCTCATTTTTTGGAATTCTTGTTTCTTCATTCTGTTTTGGTTGAATGTTTATTTTTTCCTTCTGGTCTAAATTGTTGATTTGAGTCTCAGTTTCCTTCCTCACTGTTGGTTTCCTGTATATTTTGCTTTATTTTGTTCTACATCTGATTGGTTGGCTATCTCTTCTATACTTAGTTCTGTTTTTGGAGCTTTGATCTGTTCTTTCATTTGGGCCATATTTCATTGTCTCAGTACACCTGTTACATGGTAAGGGGCAGAGCCTTAGGTATTCACCAGGGTGCGGCAACCCAAGTCACTGAGTTGTGGTGCTGTATGTGGGGGAGGGGTCTCTGAGAGGGACATACCACTTGCTCTCGCTATCCACAAGCAGTTGGGCCCCTCTGGTACTATTTCCCAGGTGGGTGGGTTTGTGTATGTTCTAGGACCCTGTGGGCCTCTCCAACAAACTCTCCCTTGAGGCTGGGAGTTTTTCCCGCTGCTGCAACCTCCATAGGTTTTTACAGCCAGAGATTTTGGGGTTTTATTTCCCCACACTTGAACCCTGGGTTGCACAGTCTGTCTGGCTCCCCAGTCATTCCTACCGGTTTATCTGCATGCAAATGTCAGACCGCCCAGTCCGCTAGCTGCGACCTTGCCTGCCCCAGTCCTCCAGCCACCACCTTGTGCATGTCCTCTCCACCCTGGCCGCCTGTCTCTGCATCTCCTACCAGTCTGCATGAATGTTTCTTCGGTTGTCGGACTTCCATACAGTTTGATTTTTCCGGGAGTTCTGGTTATTTTTTTGTTTTTCAATTTGTTGTTTTTCTTTTGGTTTTGTGAGGAAGCAAAGTGTATCTACCTACACCTCCATCTTGGCTGGAAGTCTGAAATTTTCTGTATTCCTCCAGATTATAGAATTAATAATTTTATTTGAATCAGACCAGCAGTGTCCAGGATCGCTTGTTATATATGGTTAATAGTTGATGGAAATAATTTGGGTAATTAGCATGAATTATCAGATGAGGAAACCCGGTTCACATTTTTTTGGGTAGTGAAAGAAAGAACAAAACCATTGCGTTTGTTTCATGTTTTACATTTCTACAATAATTAGATGATACGTTTAGCTATGGTTATATATGGAAAAGCAACCAGTTCTTCAGGATTTTCTGCACACTGAATTTTACTGTTTAAAAGCATTTAAAAATAATCAGACATACCTTTATCAGACTATTGACTCTTTAGAAGTGTTTTTATGTTTCTTGTGTCTTCTTTCAGTGGAAGCACTCACATTTCCTCCTTCTTCTGGGAAGTCATTCATCATGGGAGCAGATGAAGCTCTTGAAAGTGAACTGGGACTTGGAGAACTGGCAGGCCTTACAGTCGCCAATGAAGCAGATACACTAACTTATGATGTAAGGGATAGTTTTGTTTTTATTGTTTTTACTCATTTTTGAAAGTAAAAAGTTAATTTTATAGAAAATGATGGCAATAAAGAAGCAAAGGTATAGAGTTTCGTTTATTTTAATTACAAACTTTGAAAACTTGAATATATTATAAAGATAAACAATATTTTCCACTTCATGTAGAAATTAAAATTATGGGCTCTACCTAAACCTGTAAGTTAGTATAGCTTGTTTATTGCTTTTAGATAAAGGAAGGAATTCTCTTTCCCATTACTAAATTTGGGTTTTGTTTTATGTTTTAGGGCATCAGTGGTTAATGGAATTCATGCCTGCCTAACAGTATAATTTGCCTTGCTTCTTTAGTATGTTAATATCCTGCTGAGAACTGATTTTAGGTGTTACTAGGCAGGGATGTGTACAGGGTTCTTTGCAGGTATGGAGGCTCAACCATCATTGATTTGGACTAAAATTGAAGACTTTATACCTTTATGAATCCCAAACACATTTATTTTGTAAATGCATTTATCCTTGTTCATCATAATAAATATCAGAAAATAGTTACTTCATACTATTTACAATCTATCTTATATCTTCATTAATATCCTCTCACTTTGCTACCTCATTGTCTTTGTTGGAGAATACAGTGTAGCTCCTGCTGCATGTAGGGCGTGCTGGCCAGATGCCTAAGCAGACCATGGACACGATAAGAAAGTACTCCAAGGAGGAGCCCTCACCATTCACTCCTCTTCCTGCAGATCCAAAACTCTCACTCCCTGTGCTAAGTCCATTAGTAGGTGTTTTGGTTTCTATCTCCAAAAACAGAAGAAATCCATATGCTGCTTTTTGCCTCCCAACCTAGTTTATTTTTTCTTTACCTTAAACTGCATAATAACTAATCTAAACAGACTCCTTGTACTGCATTTTTCCCATTTGTGATACAGATTTTTTCCCAACATTTTTGTATTATATTTTATATATGTCTTTTAAAAACACCATTTAGTTGACTTTTGTTTTTTTAATCTAACATTTGACAAACTTTTGAATTCATTTGGATTTAGTTCATTTCTTTCTAAAGTGATGACTGATATCTTTGGATTTAACCATGCCATCTATTTGTGCCACCTGTTCTGTTTCTTTTTATCCTACTTTTGCCTGTGTTGGGATTGATTATTTTTTATTATTCTCCCTTTCCCCCATTAATTGGAGTTTATACACATTTTCATTATTCTTTTAATCATTACCTTAGAGGTTACAACACACATCCTTATCAAAATTTTACAAGCACGTACCTTTTGAGCACTTTTAACTCTATATTAAAAGTTCCCATGCTATGTATATGTCATTCTTGTTATATATTTTATTTATAGATTTATCTCTAACAAGCTGCTATTTCGTACACTCAATATTTAGTTGGGATTGTCTGTTTACATTATCCATTTTGCTTTTTTCCATTCTCCCCTGTGTGTCTGGCTATCCATTTGGGATCACTTTCCTTTTACTCTAAGAACACTTAATATTTCTTTCTTCAGTGAAGATCTATCTAACTATTGCCCAATTCTCTGTTCCTGGTTTTCTTAAATTTTCCTTATTTCACCCGGGTGGGTTAACTTATCTCTAATACTGAATTCCAGTTGGCAAGGTTTCTTCTTCGTCTTTTTTTTTTAATTGTTGTTCTTGTACAGTTTTCTGTCTTTTACTCCTATCCTGGCCCACCACCCCAGCCCTCCCCACCTCCCTCTCATTTCCACCCCCGCCCCCAGTTTTTGTCCACATGTCTTTTATACTTGTTGCTCTAAACCCTTCCCCTTTTCCCCCTTCTTTTTTTTTTTAAGCACTCTAAATATGTTATTTCATTGCTCTTTCAGTTACAGTCTTATTTTTTTCCCCCTCTGATATTTCTCTGTCTTGTCTGCCAAGGATTAATTTTCTTTTAATTAACCTACTTATATTTTCATTGCTGTTCATTAGTTATTCCCTTTTTCCCCATTACTCTCCCCCTCCCTACCCACTCCCCGCCCACCAAATTCAGTCCTCTCCACTGTTGTTTTTGTCCATAGGCCCTTTATACATGTTCCTTGACTTGACCCTTCCCCTTCATTTCCCCATGATCACCCTCTTCCCTGCCCTCTGGTCACTGTCAGTTTGTTCTTTGTTTCTCTATATGTCTCTGGTTCTATGTTGCGCACTTGTTTGCTTTGTTGATTAGGTTCCACTTATACATGAGATCATATGGTATTTGCTTTCACTGCTTGGCTTATTTCCCTTAGTATAATACTCTCCAGTTCCATCCATGCTGATGCGAAGGGTAGGAGCTCCTTCTTTATTTCTGCTGTGTAGTATTCCATTGTGTAAATGTACCATGTTTTTTTGATCCACTCATTTACCGATGGGCACTTAGGCTGTTTCCAGCACTTGGCTATTGTAAATAACACTGCCATGAACCTTGGGGTGCACAGGTTCTTCTGAGTTGGTGTTTCAGGATTCTCAGCATATAATCCCAGCAGTGGAATTGCCAGGTCAAAAGGCAGTTCCATTTTTAGTTTCCTGAGGAAATTCCATACTGTTTCCCACAGTGGCTGCACCAGTCTGCATTCCCACCAACAGAGTACTAGGGTTCCCTTTTCTCCACAGCCTTGTTGTTTGTCGATCTGGTTATGATGGCCATTCTGACCAGTGTGAAGTGGTATCTCATTGTGGTTTTAATTTGCGTCTCTCTGATTGCTAGTGATGCTGAGCAGCCTTTCACATGTCTCTGGCCCCTCTGTATGTCCTCCTTGGAGAAGTGTCTGCTCAGGTCCTTTGCTCATTTTTTAATTGAGTTGTTTGTCTTTCTGGAGTGGAGTCATGTGAGATCTTTATATATTTTGGAGATCAAACCCTTGTCTGAGGTATCATTGGCAAATATGTTTTCCCATATGGTTGGTTCCCTTTTTATTTTGCTTATGTTTTCTTTAGTCATGCAGAAGCTTTTTATTTTGATGAAGTCCCATTTGTTTATTCTTTCCTTTAGGAAAAGATTAGGGGACATATCAGTGAGAATATTTATTAACTTTTTGGTTTTTTTTGAAGTGAACATATCATGATTTTATTGTCACATAATTAAAAAAATGAAGCTTAGCAGTGGATTACTTGGCCCTTTCTCTTCTTATCTCCTCCCAGTTCAAAATGCTCGCATCTCTTAATAGGTAGCATTCTCTTAGATCTGCAGTTGGGCTCAACACATTCAAGCCTCAGCACAATCTTCTTTGTAGTTTTAGCCTTTTTCCAGAAAATCAGCTTAGTCTGTCCACTGTAGCTACTCAGCTTCCTGTCATAATGCCGCTTCCTCTGTGTATATAGAAGATCCTTGCCCTTCTTGTATGGTGTTACTTTGTGGAGTTGATGCTTGCCGCACTTCTTACAGAAAGTCCAGCGGGTTTTAGGAACGTTCATCATGTTTGCAAGAACACTAACAGCACAGAAAAAACTTATTAACCTTTTTGAAGGTTAAATATTAACCTTCTTTTTAGTAACCTTCTTAGATCTTCTTAGTAGTATGTTTTCATCAGCTTTCTAAAGTTTTCAGCCATTTATCTTCAAATACTGCTTTTGCATCCCTCTGTTTCTCTTCTCCTTCTAGAACTCTAGTTATAGTGTTAGATCTTCTTTATATATCCTTTGTCTCCTATTCCCTTTTTCAGTATTTCACATATTTTTATTTTTCATACTTCAGTCTAGATTTTTATATGACCCACCTTCCAGTTCCCTACTTTTCTCTTCAGTTTCATGTAATTTGTAATTAAACTCATCAATTGATGTCTTATATTTTTTGCTTCCAGAATTCTTCATTGTTTACAGATTTCTCCCCAAATTTTAAATTTTGTCTTTTATTGTCTTGAACATAGTTTGCATGATTATTTTAAAATTTGAATCAAAAACTCTGTATTTCTATTACTATTATGTGTTGTTACTGCTTGTTTTCATTTATGTTGTATTATTTTGTATGAACACATATTTTATTATGCCCCAATAACTATATTCAAAAAATTGTCTGTAGAATAACTTTAGGTTTAAGATGATATCTTCCCCCAGAGAGCATATTTTAATTTGCTTCTTTGGTTTTCTGCAGCCACTAGAAATCGCTGTTACCTCACTCCATTTTCAATTTTGGGGATGATCTAAATCTAATCTACAGTCCCTGTAAGGGCTTATGCTTACAGTTTATGCTTATGTCTGGGGTCCAGACTTTTGAAATCGAAATCCAAAGCAATGTAGGTTACCAAGCCCCATTTTTTAGGCAGTTCCTGGACACCAATTTGTACCCCCCTGAACTGCCGAGCGGTCAAAAGCACAGCTCCACCTCTCAGCCATCCATCCTGGAATCAGGAAACACTGTTGGGGGAAAAATTCCAAATATCAGGTTCTCCTTCTTAGGCCTGTGTCTTTCTCTTGATGCAGACCTGGCTTTTCTTCACCATTTTGTTGGTTCTCCAATTCTTGATTTTTATATCTGTTTTTCTACTTGTGCTTAGTACAGTTAGTCCCAGTGGTCTAGTTCATCATGGCTCCATGCAGATGTTCCCTCAATACTACCCCCACAAAGAATTTGTTCCATATGTAGTGAAACTCAGTCCTCTTTCAGCTCTAGAGAAAACTCACTTTTTTCATAGTTCTTAATTATTAGAAAACTTAGTGTTAAATATATCTGTTTCTAAAAGTAGTTCATAATTTGATTAAGCATATTAATAGTCTGTTGCTGTATAACAAATTGCCCCACATTTACAGCTTAAAACAAATGTTTATTATCTCATAGTTTCTATGGGTGATGAATCTGGGAGTAGCTTAGCTGTGTGCTTCAGGTCAGTCATGTAGTTGCAGTAAAGATGTTGTCAAGCACTGCAGTCTTACATGAAGTCTTGACTTGGGGAAGATCTGCTTCCAGATTCACTCATATGGTTGTTGGAAGGCCTTGCTTCTTTGCTGGCTATTGGCTGGAGACTAGTTTCTCACCACATGGGCCTGTCTATGGGCTTCTTAGTAGGGCAACTGGCTTCTCCCAATGTGATTGCCCTTCAAAAGAGAGGTACTAAGAAGACCCGTGAGGGAAGGTTTTTTAACCTAATTTTGAAAGTGATTTGTTACCACTCTGCTGTATGTTATTAGTCTCCCAGAGCAACCCTGTAATGTGGAAGGGTACTATACAAGTGTAAATACGAGTGGGTGGGGTTGATTGGGAACCATTTTACTGGCTGCCTACCTCATTAAGCTATTCAGAAGGAATCTAATTGCTCTTACATATGAATGCTTTTCAGCTCTTTGAGAAGAGCGGATAGGAGTCAACTCAGTTTGTCCCTGCTCCCCCCCATCCCAGGATAACTAGCCCAAATTCTTACATAATATATTGCATAGTATGTTTTGTCTTCTCTTATTGCCCCAGTTGTGACATGTCCCACCCAAATTTTTCTCCAGGTTGTTAAACTTCTGAGTTCTAAATTATAGTTTATATTAAGAGTGTAGCCTCTGAAGGCCATCTGCTTGGGTTTGAGTCCTGACTCTTCTGCTTACTAGAGGGCAAGTCACTTAGACGTAGTTAGTCTGTAAAGTGGGGCTAATGTTAATTCCAACCTCACAGAGTCTGTGAAGATTGAGTTAACACATACTAAGTCTTTTGAATAATATTCAAAATGACGAATAATGCTCAAAATAGCAACTGTTGTTAGTACCTTTTTGGTTTTTGTTATTGGTACTATTTCTCCTGTGTGTTACCAGTACTTGCCTCACTCTTGCTTAAAACTAGCATGATTATTAGCCTTGGAGTGTGAAGAGTTTACACATGGTGCTAGTATAAAGTGACACACCAACCTCGTTAGCTGTCCTATATTACTTGGAATGAAAAAATTGTGCTTTTGTTTTTTTAGTTGTTGAGTGGAGTTTCTGTGAAGGAAAGCAATATAATGATGTGTGTGTTTTACTGATGTAATCTATTTTTTATAACATCTAATTGTTTCTTCTGATTTTAATATTTTATGTTTCCAGTTTATAACCCTGTTGCCAGTTTGATGAAAAATTTACTTCTTGTTAGCAAGTATCGAAAATCTCAGAAGTACAATAATATTCTATAATGTTAACATGTTTAAAGATAACTTAATTTTTCAATTACCCAAAATTAGTCTCTGTACTATAATTTAGGTTGAAATTACTTGTCTTTTTTCATCATCCCAGTGAAGATTTATTATCTGATCATAGTTCTATACTGAATTGCTACCTGTTTTCTTATTATTTGCCTATTGGTTTGGTTATTTACATTAAAAAATTATAATGTTTTGAAAATTACAAAATGTGATGGTTTAATAATGAATCAACAAGAATTAATGTTGAAATGTAATATATTCCCAGTGCTGAGCTAAATGTATAGCTATTTTCCTTTTGTTTCTTTAATAGATAGCAAATAATAAAGATGCGTTGAGGAAGACTTGGAACCCTAAGTTTACATTAAGAAGTCACTTTGATGGCATTCGAGCCCTTGCTTTCCACCCCATTGAGCCTGTTTTGATAACAGCATCAGAGGATCACACATTAAAAATGTGGAATTTACAGAAAACAGCCCCAGCCAAAAAGTGAGAATATTCTACTTTAACTTTATTTGACAGATTTTAACAGATTTTCAGCAGAAAAATAGTTACTTTATTATTTACTGTTAAATTCCCTGTATATCTCTTCTAGGTTTTTCCTTCTCCACCATATCATGTAATTTAGAATGTTTCCCTTCATACTCACAATCTAGCAATCTAGTACTAGGTTGGAAAACTGATACTTAGGGAGAATTGGTATTATCTGATGGTTTCCCAGGATTTGTGAATCCTAATTACAATCCTTAGACAGTATTTTAAATGCTTGTCTTATTTAGGGAGCCCTTCAAATGTACTGAAAGTTTCTGTTGTTGCTGTAAACAGGGATAGGCATATTTCATCATCAGCCTCCCACCCCAGTCCTGTCCCATTGTTTACGAGCCTTGGCCTTACGGAGTGGAAGGGAGGGAAGGCTGCTTGGGAGGGTAAGGGACCTCTCTTTGGTCTTGTCTTTTGGCCTTCTGCTACTTTCCATACCCACCGATATGTCTGTACTGAAAGGCAGTGTTGTTGCTGCCATTTAACTGCTAGTCCTGGTTTTGGCCCCTAGGTGTTTCTCTGGACATGGACAGATGTGAGTTGCTGTAAACCCTTTTACCAGTCACCACGGTAGTCCTGATCCTACTTGTTGGGGTCCTTATTAGAGCTCCTCTCCTTTTTTCCTTGGGTTACATGGCCCAGAACCCAGCAGCTGCCAGCAAGGGCTCTTCTATAGTGTCAGGCATTTCTACTATTAGAAGAGTAGAAATGAATTCAAATGGAGGATATTACAGAAGTTTTATTACTGGTAGAGGATATCTATGATTAGGGACATTCCTGCTGTGAGTCATACATGGACTAGATCTTACCAAAACCAAGTGAATCCCCACTTGGATCAGATATCTCCAGCAGAGAAATACTTCCTGGTTATAAATTGTGCTTTTTATCTTTCTAGTTCTTTGATCACAATGGACATCACATTAGACTAGAGACTGTGTGAATGTCTCACCATATAGCAGTCTTGACTGAATTTTAGAAAAATACTGAAACAAGTTTCTTGCTGGTGATAGCTTAGTAATAATACCTTCACATGTAAATAACAGTGGCCTGTTTACCTTTGAACTTAAAACTTTGGAAATGACTTGAGAGAGATCATATGCCTATAAAAACAATTGGAATACAGTGTAGAAAATGGTAAGTATTTGAAGTTAAATCCAGTTTGCATTAACAATCATGGCCAGTTTAGGTGCTATACAGTACTCATACACTAAGCATTCTGAGTAGTGAATGAACTGATGACTTGGATGGTTTCTGCAAGTATTGAGGGCAAATATATTAACCTTCCAGGAAATGCCAGGAATTAAAGTACCATTTATTGAAATTCTCTGTGCATGGTCCTGTTCTAGGCTGTTTTATTGGGTTGGCCAAAAAGTCCGGTATGTTTTTTTGTACAATGGCTCTAGTAGTGCTTAATTGTCTTTAACTTCATTCAGAACAATTTTGTCAGATTATGTTGTGACAGCTGTCATATCAGGATGTATTTAAAGTGAATTTTTGTGCAGTTATTTTAATTTTGAATGTGGAAGAAAATATGCAACATTTTTAACATACTATTCTGTATTATTTTAAGAAAGGTAAAAACGCAACTGAAACACAAAGATTTGTGCAGTATATGGAGAAGGTGCTGTGACTGATCGAATGTATCAAAACTGACTTGTGAAGTTTCTTGGTACCATTGACATTTTGGCCAAATAATCCTTTGCTGTGGGGCTGTCTTATGCATTGGAAGATGTTTAACAGCACCCAAGGCCTCTACCCACTAGAAGCCAATAGCAGGAGATAGCCAGCATACTCAAAATATTCAAATCAATAAAGTTATTGGTGAAAATGAAAAATATGTCTTTTATTTTACAGAAAAACCATACAAACTTTTTGGCCAAACCAGTACTTGTAGAATCTCATTTGATCCTGTGAATATTTGGTGTTATCCCTATTTCTTTTGTTTTATTTTAAACATAGAGGAATTTGAAATTCCAAAAGATTAAATCATTTGCCTAAACTTAGTTAATAACAGAACTGGAAACTGAACCCAGAATTTATGACATAATTCAGTGATACTGTTTCCTGCTGAAACTTAGGGTGGTAAAAGTCCTCTTTTCTTTCTGATGTAGGAGTACCTCTCTTGACGTGGAACCTATCTATACGTTCAGGGCTCATAAGTAAGTATGTGCCTTATAAGAAAATCAACATCACTATCAATCAGCTTGATTAGAGTATTTTGTTTTCTCTCACTTATGTATTCATGTTACGAATTTTTTGTATTTAGTAGCTTTTTTGTGTAAGTGTAAAAGAAACTGGCAGATAATTGTTAAAAATAAGTTTATCAGTACCAAATTGGGATTCTTGTTGAAATTAGATTTTATTTGCATGATGTTTAAATGATGTATATATCTCTCATAAAGTTGAGGCAATTAGATTAAAATATTAGAAATCCTGACCTCTTTTCTTTAAAGGTAACCTACATAAAATATCCAAGAATTTTTTATTGTGATAGGATATTACTTGCCTTTTTTATTTTCCTGTTAAGCTGAAGGAATGTGTGTGTGTGTGTGTGTGTGTGTGTGTGTGTGTGAGTGTGTGTGTACACACATAGTCACTTGCTTTGTAGCCCAGAGATCACATACTTTTTATATAAAGGGTTAGATAATAAATATTTTTAGGCTTTCCAGACCACATATTTTGTTGTATATTCTTAATTTTAGTTTAGTTTAGTTTTGTAACCCTTTAAAAAGTGTAAAACCTATTCTTAGATTGAGGACTGTTCAAATTAAGACCACTGGCTGGATTCGGCCCACAGGCTATAGTTTACCAACCTTTGGTTTAGCAGAGGTGGGAAAATGAACAATGCTTTGATAGTATTTTTACTCATTGTACAAAACTGAAAAATAGGCATTTTAATAATTAAGTATCCTAATTTGTAATAAGTCCTATTATCAGATTATTTTTGAGACTAGCAATTGACTTTCTCTCCCAGAGGTCCGGTACTCTGTGTGGTGATGAGCAGCAATGGTGAGCAGTGTTATAGCGGTGGGACCGACGGGCTGATCCAGGGCTGGAACACCACCAACCCCAACATTGATCCCTATGACTCCTATGGTACGTGAGTCTCCAAAGATACAGAAGAAAAGAATGTTTTCTTTTTACACAGTTTACATAGCCTATATAAAGATAAAATGAGATATTAAAATAAATCGGTAAAAGAAAACCATATCTTTTTTTGTTGTTCAAAGGTACTCTTATATTTAGGAACTAATTTGATCTATAATGCTAAAAGAAAAAAGAAAAAAATACTCTTCCTGAGAAAACAGTTCCTACCACCCAAAGTCTTACTGATTGGAGAGCCTGGCTTGATTGACAACTGTTTTCCTCTTTTTAGGCATCTGAACAGTGCTTGATACATTATTACTGATCTATAATAATATTTTATCACTATTCTAATAAACAACTTTGAAGGAAAATGCACATTGGCATCATCTTGACCAATTATTGGAGGGCATAGAGGTTAATGACTTTCAAGTCCATGGCACCAAAATATTGAAGGCCTTAAAAAATTGAGAAGTGCCCTTTGGTCTTGGGAACAGTACCATGAGGCACAAATTCTTACTTTAATCTATCACTAGTTTTTAGCATGAATTTCCTTGTAAAAATTGGTTTAGGAATTGACTGGTTTCCCTTAAATTCTAGAATGGTACAAAGTATTATTTCTCATTAAACCATATTTTATTTTCATTATCAATTTAGATTAATTTTACTGCCAAACCAAAATGAAGATAAGAAATTTGGTAAATAAAAAAATTTCCCAACATTTATTTAATAGGAATTTAACATGTTTTGTGAGAAGTGAACCTATTCTCTCCCCAGTTTTCTTACACATTTATCTGTTTCATGCTTTTCCTTAATTTTTTTATGTATCTAAGAATCAGTTGTCCTCATGCTGTCCAAAGCCAACCCCTTCTGTTTCTGCTGTTGACCCCATTCTCTCTTGTTTCCTTTGAGGCTGCACACTGCCCTCCTCCTAAACCCCACACCAAGTCTCTCTCATTTTCGTCTTAAGCCTTACCCTCTTTGTTCTCTTTCCATATCCTCAGCAAGTAACTAACTTCAGTTATCCCCCATCCTGGGCAAGGGGAGGTGTTTTCTGATTCCATTTCTCTCTCTGGCTTCTGTTTAGGTTCTCTTTCCTACACCATCTGCATCTCTTTGGTGGTATTATCTAGAAAACACAATCACTAGGTACTAATTCCTTGTCCTTTCCCTGTGCACCACCATCCCTCTGCATTTCATCTTCTGGTCATGCCATTTTAAATACAAGATTTGCAGTGCTGATCTAGAGGGTATTTTACAACCCTTCTTTTTACTGGATGTATTGGCTCTCTGAAACTGGATGACTCCATCCTCTTTGAAATTTGTCCACTATTGGCGTTTTTGAAATGTAACTCTGTGACAGTTTCTGTTCCCTATTCATCATAAACCTTTTTTATTTTTCTTACTTTAAATATTGACATGTATCCAGGTCCAGACCCTGACTCATTCTTTGCATTGTCCACATGGTCTGTTCTTTTTTAGATTGAATCCACTTCTGTGCTGTTGACTCACGAGGCTCTTCTCTAAGCCTCAGATTGTTTCCTGTAGGACATTTTAAAGTGGATGCCTCATTGTCCGTAAATCCTCTCAAGTGCTGTTTCTTCTCTATATTTTTGCCATGTATAATGCACACTTTTTTGCTCAAATTTTTGAGGGAAAAATAAGGATGTGCATTTTTCATGGGTAGTACCTGAAATACCTTGTATCGGTTCTTGCGTATGTAATTATCTATTACATAAAATTTCTTGTACCATAATATGTTGAAAAGTAAATGCTAAAAATCCTTTATAATACAAAAAACAAGTATCTAAATAAATAAATGATTGAATTAAAAAATTAGAACAAAAGATTTTTTTCCTGAAAGTTTGGGCCAAAAATGTGGGTGCGCATTATACACAGGAGCTCATTATACACGGCAAAGTATGGTATTTATTAGTTGGTGTCTCTAGCAGAATTACTCAAATTAGAAACCTATGAGTTATCCTTGATTCCTTGTTCTGTTTTACTATTTACACCTTATTATTTACGTAGTCTTTTTGATGTTATTCCTGTTTTTTTAATTTATTCTTGCTCTGTC
The DNA here is from genome assembly GCA_039655065.1 of Glossophaga mutica. Lineage (NCBI taxonomy): Eukaryota > Metazoa > Chordata > Mammalia > Chiroptera > Phyllostomidae > Glossophaga > Glossophaga mutica. Next base: position 148,072,041 of record CM077308.1, read on the forward strand.
CCTTTTACCACTGCCCTTGCTTGGGTCTTCATCATCACTCTGAGTCTGCTAAGACTGTCCTTGCCTTTATCTTGATCTTGTTTAGTCTGTTGTCTCTACAAAGTTACCTTGTTATGAAGAAATTAAGGAAGATGCAAATAAGTTGAAGCATATACTATGTTCATGGATTGGAAGAATTAATATCATCAAAATGTCCATGCTACCCAAAGCAATCTATAGATTCAATGCAATCTCTATTAAAATACCAGTGACATATTTCACAGAGCTAGAACAAACATTTCAAAAATCCGTATGGAACCGTAAACGACCCTGAATAGCTTCAGCAATTTTGAGAAAGAAGAGTAAAGTAGGAAGGATCACAATACCTGATATCAAAATGTATTACAAGGCCACAGTAATCAAAACAGCCTTGCACTGGCATAAGAACAGACTCATAGATCAATGTAACAGAATAGAGAACCCAGAAATAAACCCATGTCTCCATGGTCAATTAATATTCGACAAAGGGGGCAGAAGCATAAAATGGGGTAAAAATAGTCTCTTCAACATATGGTGTTAGGAGAGCTGGACAGCTACATGCAAAAAAATGAAACTTGACCACCAACTTGCACCATACACAAAAATAAACTCAAGATGGATAAAAGACTTAAATATAAGTTGCAACACCGTAAAAGTCCTGGAAGAGATCACAGGGAGGAAAACCTCAGATATTCCATGCAGCAGTATTTTCACCGATATGTCCCCTAGAACAAGGGACACAAAAGAAAGAATAAACAAATGGGACTTCATCAAAATAAAAAGCTTCTGCATGACTAAAGAAAACATAAGCAAAATGAAAAGGGAACCAACCATATGGGAAAACATATTTGCCAATGATACCTCAGACAAAGGTTTGATCTCCAAAATATGTAAAGATCTCACATGACTCCACTCCAAAAAGACAAACAACTCAATTAAAAAATGAGCGAAGGACCTGAGCAGACACTTCTCCAAGGAGGACATACAGAGGGGCCAGAGACATGTGAAAGGCTGCTCAACATCACTAGCAATCAGAGAGATGCAAATTAAAACCACAATGAGATACCACTTCACACTGGTCAGAATGGCCATCATAACCAGATCGACAAACAACAAGGTTGTGGAGAAAAGGGAACCCTAGTACTCTGTTGGTGGGAATGCAGACTGGTGCAGCCACTGTGGGAAACAGTATGGAATTTCCTCGGGAAACTAAGAATGGAACTGCCTTTTGACCTGGCAATTCCACTATTGGGATTATATGCTGGGAATCCTGAAACACCAACTCAGAAGAACCTGTGCACCCCAAGGTTCATGGCAGTGTTATTTACAATAGCCAAGTGCTGGAAACAGCCTAAGTGCCCATCGGTAAATGAGTGGATCAAAAAACCATGGTACGTTTACACAATGGAATATACAGCAGAAATAAAGAAGGAGCTACTACCGTTTAGAACAACATGGATGGAACTGGAGAGCATCATGCTAAGTGAAATAATCCAGGCAGTGAAAGGCAAATACCATATGATCTCACCTGTAAGTGCAACATCATCAGCAAAACAAACAAGCAAGCAAAATATAACCAGAGACATAGAAATAAAGAACAAACTGAAAGTAACCAGAGGGGAGGTGGGAAGGGATAACGGGGAAAAGGGGGAAGGGCTGTCAAGGAATATGTATAAAGGACACATGGACAAAACCAAAGGTGGGTAGGATCGAGGGTAGAAGGTGGGGGTGGCTGGGATTGTGGGGGTGTGATGGGAAAATGGAGACAACTGTACTTGGACAGCAATAAAAAAAGCCAGAAAAAAATAAAAGGCTCACACGGTGGGGGGGGGGGGAGGTAGTTACCTTATTAAATACATATTTCACCCTGCTGCCCCTGGGAAGTCCTCCATTTGTTTCCTACTGCTTTCAGGATAATTCCCAAGTACCGTAATATGTCAGAAATCTCACCATAAACTAACTAGCACCTCTCATGTTACCCACTACCTTCCTCAAACTTCATACTCCAGTAATACTGAATTGCTTGTTTCTTCTAAAAATTAGACTATTTCCTTCTGTGCTTTTGTCAGTGCTGCCTCTTTTAACAGGAATGACTTTATTCTTTGTCCAACATGTGTACACTCTTGGTGTCATTCTCACTAAGAAGCGGTCACTCATCCCTGTTACTCTCCTGGTAACTGGTGTCTCTCACTATTACTGTACTTAGCACATGGATGGTATTGTGTCTTAATAATCTGTGCAGCCCCAGCGTGTAGCATAGCACCTATTACACAGTGTGTCTTCAGTAAATACTTTATGGTATGACCGAGAGAGGATATAAGACAGTAACATTTTAAACTTAACATCTGTGAGCCGTCTGGAAAGTACTACTACTTCATAGAATCATTGTGTGGATTAATAATTAAAGTTTCCAATGTGATTTTCATCATGAAACATTGCTAAGTGACCCACCCCCGGCGTCCTCTCCCTCCCTCCCATGCATATCATTCATGTCAGTTACTACTGCTTGAGAATTTGGAGGATTCTGTAGGTCTCGGTTCATGTTCATTTTGTCAAGAGGCCTCAACAGGAATAATTGCCATTCATAGTACCAGAGTACTGCTGAAAGGGGTCAGAGGAGGGAAGGATCTCTGTTTACTTCTTCAGGGAATATGAGTTGTGATTTCTCAAAGTAAGTTAAATTCAAATGATTGATTTGTGTTGACATGGACTTTAATATATCTAGACAAATGGAAGGAGAGTGAATTACCTAATTTTTTTAAAAGAGAAAAATAGGTACTTTGTAATTTTAATTTATAAATTTTAAACTCTATATTTGCATATTTCAAGCCTGTTTTTAATTATTGCAGTATTTCAAAAAGAATAATAGCAGTAGGAAGCATATTTTATACTGTTATCAGCTTCTCTTATTTTCTCTGGAACCTAAGTATGTTTATAAGTTGTTTTCTTTTCCTGATTTTACATTCTTGCTGGTTTCTGTAGATCCTTCTGTTCTGAGAGGCCCTCTGCTCGGCCACACCGATGCAGTCTGGGGTCTGGCTTACAGTGCAGCACACCAGCGCTTGCTCTCCTGCTCAGCAGATGGCACTCTCCGCTTATGGAATACAGCCGAGGCAGCGCCCGCCTTAAGTGTATTTAATGATAATCAAGGTACATACTTCTTAAATTATTTTACTGATTATTTTATAAAATTCTAAATTGTGTCTTATTTTAAAAACAAACATGCAAATAAAGGATTCCACAAACTCTTACTGTTTAAATTTAATTTGAAGGGTTTTCGAAGTAATGAAAATGTGTTTATTTGAATTTTCAACTTATGTATAAATTTTAAAAACATAGTATTGGATGAAAGTACATTTTTAAAATATTTTTATTGAGCTATAATTTGTATACAGTAAAAACCAGATTATGAGGAAACATTCTAATGAGTTTGACAAATGCATAACTCTTGGATCGAGATCTAGAACATTTTTTTTAACTCCCTAAAGTTTCTGTGTGTTCTTCTCAGCCAGTCCGCTCTCCTCATTCCCACCCAGAGGTACCCACTATTGGTTTCTTTCATCATAAATTAGTTTTGTCTATTCTAAAACTTCATATGAATGAAATCATACAATGTGTATTCTTTTTATATCTGGCTTTTTACTCTCCCTATAATATTTTTTGTGATTCATCCATGTTATGGTATCAGTAATTTATTAAATTGTTCAATGCTATTTCATTAAACCACGGTGTGTATATTCATTTACCTTTTAACGTACATTTGCATTATTTCCAGTTTTTGATTATTTTGAACAAAGCTGCTATGAACATTCATATATTTTTATTAAAGGTGGGTAAAGACCTAGAAGTAGAATTGCCTGTTTAACCTTATGGGATATATTTTTTCCAGAGTAGTTTGCCATGTTACACCACTGACAACAATGTAGGAGAATTCCTGTTGTTCTGCATCCTTAATTACTAACGTTGGTATTTTGTCTATTTAATTTTAGCCATTAAATTGATGAGTGTGCAGCAGTATTTTATTGTGATTTAATTTGCATTTCTTTGCTGGCTAATTCTTTTGAGCACTTTGTGTGCTTAATGGCCATTAATATATCTTTTACAATATACACACTTTTTTACTGTTTAACAGCTTGCTTTAGTTAGATTTTTGAACCAGATGAAAAAGTCAGATTATATGCATATGTATACATCATTCAGTTTTTTATGTTTGTAAATAAATGCCAAGTTTTACCTGTTTTAGATGATGTATAAAAAAACCTTTATTCTTGAGCCATGATCACTTGTCTAGGTTTTGATGAGTTACTTGCATTAAAAAAACAATGTATTGATTGATTTTAGAGAAAGAGGAGGGGGACAGAGGAGGAGAGAGTTGTTGTTCCACTTATTTATGCATTCACCGGTTAGTTCTTGTGTGTGCCCTGACTGGAGATTGGACCTGCAAAATCGGTGTATTGGGATGATGCTCCCCGGCCAGGACGAATTGCCTGCATTTGATATTTTCATGACTACCAGTAACAATTTGGAATTTACTTCTTAAATTCCATGTTTTTGATAAGTTAGAATTCCTAATAAGAGATGAGCCTTTAGAGTGAAGAGTTCCCATGATGCTACTCTGAGCCCCACGTTGAGATAGAAGCAACAAAACTTGTAGTCCGTGCATGTTTTCCGTTTACCTTTTGAATACATAAATTCCATATATGTATTAGCTGAATAACAGGTAGAAGATGTGCTGAACAGGTAAGAGCAATGAAATCTCCACTGAATGGCAATAAGGAAATTCTTAATCCTAATATCAAGCTTCATTTACTCCTAAGGAAATCATGCTGCTATTTGTTTTGCTATATTTTAAACACATTGTTAAATAGACCCTCTAATTATTATTCTCTTTGAATATGTTCTGACTCTTCTAGAATTGGGAATCCCTGCTTCTGTGGATCTAGTGAGCAGTGACCCGAGCCATATGGTAGCATCATTCAGCAAAGGATATACAAGTATCTTCAACATGGAAACACAACAACGCGTTCTTACTTTAGAATCCAGTGTAGATACGAGTACGTATAATAGTATTTGTAGTCTGTGTTTGGATCGACTTTTAAACTTCATTAAAATTATAGCTACTAGAGTTACCTATGAAAAGTACTTGTCATTATAAAGTCTTCTGCTTGCTAAATCACAGAACATGTTACTTAGAAAGATATAATGATTTACAATTGATTTTAAGTCTGGGTTAAGTTTATGCGCATTTATAACTACACTATTTGAAATAGCATTTGAGCTATTCCAAAGAGTCAAGCTAATTTTATGCCAGATGATTATGTTTTTAATTTTGTTTGAAGAAAATATATTTTCTGAATGTAAAATATTTTTCATTTCTTATAATTCGATTTTTTGAATCAACTAAATTTTATATTATTAATATAATTTGACACAGTTCATTACTGATTAGAGTATAGGTCATGTTGTGCCTCTCAAAATCCCAAATCTGAAGCTTGTTATTGGATATATGAAGTCAGGAAATAATTTTACAGATAGTGTAGAAGATATTACAGAATTATTTTGTTTTGGGCTTTTTAACCTTTACTGTCTATCTTCAGGTTTAATCCAGACAATCACAGTTCAGGTTGCAGTTGATAAAGAAAACTTACACACACATAAATTATTATTTTAATCTGAGAGCTAGCTTTCAAAATAATTACTATGGTGTGTGTGTGTTCCTTCTGCCTTTTTTCCCCCAAATTTCCTGCATTTCATCTTGGTTTTATTTTCTCTTCCTAATAAGTTGTCCATTGTTTCTTCTGGTGTCCTGTGAGAATTGTTTGGGGAAGAAGGCATGAATAGAGCTTTGAACTATTGTATTTGGATATAAAAGAGACCAAAAATCAAAATTGAGATTATGGAATAGCAAAAATTGAGTTTTTTTGCCAAGAAATGTAGGTTTTAGACTGTCAGTGAATTTAAAATAGTATTTAATACATGACCTAAAACGACAGTAGTAAAGTAAAAACCCAATATGAAATTGAGGAGAATGGGAACATTATTAGAATTACCGTTAGAGATAGTAGTTAATTCTTTGAGAGATTATTCTCTTTGAGTTGCTGTCTTAAGTGGTAAATGTTGATTTTTCAGTGACTTCTACAAATTAATCAGACATCAAGTATGGTGAATGAGATTCTATTTTTTCCTCTAAAACGTGTGACTATAATATCACATGACTTTTTTCCTGAACCTGGAAGCATTTGCTGCAGAAAACTGCCCAGGATTTTTTGTACAAAGGCAGTATTATTGGAATAAGTGATAATGATTGAGTTAAATAATATGTCCTGGCATTTCCTGAATTATCAGTTTGATTATTTCAAAGTTGTATAAAACAAACTTAATTTAGTCTTTTATTTCTTTCTACTGTGACTACCCCTTAGCTATTTATATTTGACTATGTTGTTCTATTCTGGAACTAACAGATTTTTTTTTTTAATTAAACTTCAGCCCAAACATTTTTCAAAGTGAAATTCATATAGAGTTTAAAATGATGAAGGATTTTTGTTGTTACGCTCAGATTAAATTATCTTTCTTCTCATTGATGTCAATGGTAATTTGACTGTGATAAAGTCATAAGAAATTGAAGCAGGTAATTGGGTGCTTGTGAACACAGTGAAAAGGTAAACCATTTCTGAATTGCAATTTAAGTGTATTTGGAGGATTATCTTAATTCATTGTTAGAATGATGGCTGGTAGGCCTTCAGTTTTAGTGTTCTTTGCATTTTGCTTACTTGTCTGATTTACGTTCAAGTGGAGAAACTTCTTTACAAGTTGCTAAATAAAAACTTTCTTTTGTCTACTTCCATCATTTGCTTTCTATCACTTATTTCCTAGACTTCAAAGTAATTAAAGCTATTCTAATCACAGAAACTTCTCTCTCAGATTATATTGGATATTTTACTTAAAGTACTTCTTTTTTGTCATTATTTTCCTGCTAGACCATAAGAGGATATAACTCCATGGTGTGTTATCTCTGGAGGAAAAAAAAAATTCCCTAGGCTCGATTTTGAAACTAAACGCTATGTATAGAACCATTTAAATTGAATGTAACTGACCCAAAGCTTACTCCACATGGTCAAGTGACTTTTTGTTGTGTGTTTAGGAAACAGTGTGGGTGGCTGCCTGCTATTAGCATGGGGGAAAAACCGTTCAGTTTTGAAGGTGTCATATTTCTAGGAACCGTAGGAAAATCCAATAGAGTAGGCTAACATTACCACTATTTTTTACCTATGTTTTCTGTTATGTGAATATAAATTCATGATACTTATTCTAAGATTAAAAATTGTTTTTAAACTCATTATTTTGTACTCATTTTAAATTTACAGAAAAATTTCAAAATTATAGTATAACTTTTGACTATTTTTCACCCAGATTCATCAGTTTTTAATATTTGCTACATTTTGTCACATTCGCTTTATTACTCTGCATATATGCATATAATTTAAAATTCTGAACCACTTAAGAAACACCATACTCTCATACTCCTTGACCCTTTAGTTAGCACAGCAGTTCCCAACCTTTTGGAACCAGGGACTGGTTTCGTGGAAGACAGTTGTTCCCACAGACTGGGTAGAGAGGTGCAGACAGGAGGCATGGAGCTCAGGCAGCAATGCAAGCGAAGCTTCACTCGCTCACCCGCTGCTCACCTCCTGTTGTGTAGCCTGCTTCCTAATGGGCCATGGACCGGTACTGGTCTGCGTTCTGGTGTTTGGGGACCCCTGCGTTAGCATGTAATTCTAAGAACAAGTACATTCTCTGACGTAGCACATTACATTGCCAAAATCAGGAAATTTAACAATGACTCAATGCTGTTGTCTGTTACTTATATTCGGATTTGCCAGTTGTCCCAGTAATGCACTTTATAAGGACATCCCTTCCTCTTCCTGGACAGTATAATACATTTTTGTAACTCTGACATGTGTTAAATTAGTGTTACCTTCATGTACATTTTTCCTTATAAAAAAGATCTTAACATAAATTATTAATTAAACTTAAGTTCTTACTGACTTTCTTCTGCTAAGAAGTCTTGCAGGAAGAACTTGTGATAGTATAGGTACCAGTTTTGGCAGTTGTCTGATTTGCATGAGCTGTCTGGTTCGGATAGATGTAGCAATCAGAATAGTTACTGAGTTTGTTACATGATTTTGGGCAAGTCACAACTTTTTCTGGACTTTGGTTCATGCACTGTGATTATATGTTTAATGACATGTGGCCTACCTGTCCCATTGTGTGTATAATTGCAGCCTCTTCAAAAACTATTAAGTAGTGCACAAGTCCTTTTGGGATGCTATTTTAAGATTCCAAATGTGTTTGATTGTTAGATGGTGACTATTTCTGTTATGATGAAAAAAGAAAAATAAAATGTTAAGAAGCTCTGTCTTGTGTATCTTTAGATGATAACCATGTAATAAAGAGCTCTGTATCTAGAAATAGTTGAGATTTAAGTTTGAGAATTATGTACAAGTAAGTAAGGATGGAATTTTTAAAAGTAGCAGAAATATCACAGAACATTATAGAAAGAGAAATAGCACTGGCTCTAGGCTCAGCCGTAGGCGGTTCCTGTAGACAACAGGTGATGGGAAAGGAAATTCTACTTCTTAGGTAACTCTGGATTCATCAGTATAGTATTGCTCAGGCAGTTCTCATTTCCTAGCACTGAAATTATGAACACAATTGCAGAATAAATGAACTAAAAACAAATTAAAATCACCTTTACTTTTTCAGCCTCTTAGGGGAGTATTCGGTTCTCTCGTGGGAAGAAATAGTAGGTCTGACTAATTTGTATTGTCTTTCATTTTTTATTTTTAAGCTGCCAACTCTTCCTGCCAAATAAATAGAGTCATCAGCCATCCCACTCTTCCCATCAGCATCACTGCTCATGAAGACAGGCACATCAAATTCTATGATAACAATACAGGTAAAAATTTATTAAAAATTGATTATTGTTAAAGCAAAAAAAAACCCCTCCACTATAAGTAGGCTGATTTTGGTGTCTGTTTGTGACTCCATCATCAAGGAATAGGCGTTGAAACACAGATACTCTCCCAGCTCAGTTTCTGTTTATTTCATCCAAATCTGGTAAGAACTGTCATATAGCATGTAGAGTTATTTCGGTTTATTTAATAGTAAGTACATGCTATATTTTGGCCCTGGAGTCAAGGTTATCACTAGGAACACAACAAAAATTTCATTCAAATACAATAAAAATGATTGCTTACTGTGAATCTACTGGAGGGAAGTAGAAGTGAAGGCATAGGATCATTATATTTTGTTTGAAATTATTCAATTTTTGAATAGCCTTAATGTTCAGATGGAAAACCCCTGTCATTTGGTTTTATTCATTCATTTTTCCGTGGACTGATCTTTTTTGCATTATAATCCTGTTTGTTCCTGATTGATTTGAATGGGGCTGTCCCTGTTTTTTCATTAGTCCAGTGGAAATGCATGAAGACCTGTGCTGGGAGAAAAACACTGTGTTAGCAGCCATATTTACCTGACTGTCTGCAGTTGGCTTTGTAACTATGTTGACTCTTGCTAAACTTTGCTTAGCTGTGAATGATGAGTAATTTAATATTCTCAAACTCTTTCTATATATTGCTTCTACCAGAGTTGTGGCGAGGTTTTCTCTCTGTTCCTTTGTCTTTGTCTCGGTCTCTTCTTCTGTTCCCATAATCCATATAATTTGCCTGCAGCTAAAGGATACAAAGTAGGTGGTTAATGTCTGAGTTCTAGTTAATGCACATGGCTTACTGACTTTTATATTGTGATTGAATGACAAAAATATAATCTGGAATTTGAGCTTTCATTTCCCATCATTACCATGGCTAGAGTGGGGAAAGAGACACTGTTGTTTTAGCTGGTGAAAAAAGCTGTTGATGCAGTAAGTACACAGAAAGGAATGACTGGAGAAACCAGTGTAATGTGGTAACTGGCAGATATTCAGGATGAGGAAAGCTATTAATAAAGAGTAATGATCTCTTTTTCCAAAGGCAAACTGATCCACTCCATGGTAGCCCACCTAGAAGCTGTTACAAGTTTAGCAGTTGATCCTAATGGCCTGTACTTGATGTCTGGCAGTAAGTACATCGACTATGTATTATTTATTTGTTCTTATCATTTTCATGTTAATGTAATTTTTCCTTTCAATTTCTTTTCTTTTGATATAGGTCATGACTGTTCAATACGTTTATGGAACCTAGAAAGTAAGACATGTATCCAAGAGTTCACAGCTCATCGGAAAAAGTTTGAAGAATCAATTCATGATGTAGCTTTCCACCCATCCAAATGCTATATAGCCAGTGCTGGAGCTGATGCACTGGCTAAAGTCTTTGTATGACAGAATGCATCCTCTTCACCTTCTAGCTCTTTATAAATAATCGACTGCACAAAAGCGATACAAGAGACCAGGGCAAGAATCAACTCCTTTTGCCCTTTTGTTCTGCTGAAGGAGCACAGAGAACATTTGTTAAAGTATAGTTTTGCAATTCATATACTGTTTTCTAAAACTAAGGTTTGTTCAGTTTGCTGCAAACTCAGCTGAATCTGTGAGCCTGAAACTGTTTCAAATTTTTCCCAAAGTAGGAATTTTTATTTCTAAAGTTGTTCTAATTCGCTGGGCAGGCCTGAGCGAACATAGGTTTAGCTTGTCCCCTATTGAGTAAATGGGGCACAGTATAAAGGATAATTAAAAAGCTTGATGGCTGGGAATGAGTAGAGGAAAAGCTGAAATTTAGCCCTAGTTCTCCCCTGAGAAAACTGTTAAACACATTAGGTAGTCAAAACATTAATCTTTACCATATCTGCTGAACTAATCTCTATATGCATAATGACCAGGCAGTGTTAAAATGAGTTTTTAATTTAGCTCTCCTTTCAGCTGGTCACATAAAGCACCTGGCAAAGCATTTTACCTATTAGGGGGAAAAAAAAAGAAATGCAATAATATGTTAAATATATTATTATTCAGAAATGCTAAAAACATTGTTTGTAAGCAGATATCTATATTGTATTACATTTTTGAAAGCGGATTTGGTACCATTCTAAAGTTTAACTGTCAAAAATACTCAACATTATGAAGAATAGTTGATAGACTCTGCTTTTACTAAAGGATTTAACTTAATTCAGGTGTAAGATTCTGTTTATTTTTAAGGGAAAGCAGGGCATATCTTTATAATAATTTCTATTAATTTTAAAATTCACTTTATTCATATGATATTTATAGTATCAAAGTGATTATTTCATATTGATAAAATCTAACTTTTCAGTGGTTGAAGAGATTGTAGTTATTTGCAAGTACTCATTCCTCAAAACCCACATAACCACATTTCGGATGATCTCTGCGCTTTCCTTTCGTCTCTCATAGTCACATTATCTGATACCTACCAAAAAGTAGTTCATAATTATGTTTTAACAGTGTAAGGGATATGGTTAATCTCAGTCAGCTGCTTTTGCAAACATACTAAATAAAGCAAATGTTTTATACTCCAGAAGTCCTCTATTAGCATCTCCAATAAGAAGAACCTCTTGAAAAGCTGGATGGAAGAGTTCAGCGTATAATATTGGATAAATAGTTTTCTCTCTCTCTTCCTTTCCCTACCCCTCATCCATTGTTAAATTTAAAACATGGCATGTTTTCATGGGCAGTGAATCAATGTCGTTTCTGGGGAAAACCATATCATAAAAGACCAGGGTTCCCTGAGCTCCTTGCTTCTGACCCACGTGGTCTGTCAGCTCTTGGGATGCTCAGGACCCTGCTCTCTGACCTTGGGGCACAGACTTTGTCCCTGCAGCTCTCCCCTCTCCTTGCACTCTCTTGTTTGCTCAGAATGTCAGAGACCAGTCTAGAAATTACTAATGTCCAACTTTAAAGCAAAATGTGTGTATAATAGGCTTTCAGACTTTTTAAAAAACCCATGTTCATAAATATTTTAACCTTTTAGTACAATTCCTACATTCCTATCCCCACATATTCCATTGTCAGCAACTGCACTTCTAATGATATGTACTCCTTGAAGAATTATTCTGGCGTTGATGTGGATGATGATTGACAATTTTTCTTTAAAATTTCTGTTTGCTTCTAGAATTCTTCAGTATACAGGCAAATTTTCTTTAAAGTGAAAGACCTGTGCTAAATTTGCTTGGTTGTTATACAAATACGCGTTAATATTTTGACACAGATACCTTGTCCTTTCATCTGTGCTTTGGTTAACACTGGGCTCAAGGGACTCTTTTGTATAATCAAATGAATTGACCTGGACATGAGCTACCACATCGTAGCTGAGCTTCATACCAGGTGAATGTTTATATTCCCAGGCAGATATGGAATTCCACATTGTGTTCGGTGAATTCCTCCTGTGGTTCTTCACAGAGTAAAGTAATGGTGTTGCTAGCCTAACGTTTGTAGAAGGATACTGGAAAATTCTAGCCAGGTGCCCACCCTTGGCATGTTTATGATGGACAACTACAAAGCTATTGTTCTACCAGTCATTGCTTTAATTGCCTCCCAAGGTAATTAAAGGTCTTCAGTACCATCTTTATTTACGTCACTGAAATTCTCAAAGCCAAGACTTTCTCTTCACCTACATTTTATACCTCACGATTGAAATTTTTCTGTTAGTGAGTGAAAAATAACCATGAGATATGTAGACTGTAGTGTAAATGATGGAACTGTTGAAGGTTCCTTAGGAAGCCAGTGCTGTGCCTCTGGAGACTGTACATAGAAACAGAGAATCTTCTCTGCTAGCGCTGCGTAGTGTCAGCCTAGCAATGAGCCAAAGCTGCCTTCCAATCTGATAGAAGCATATACACGTGTCTGATTTTTCCCTTAGCCTATTGAAAAGGCAAACAAAATTCACAAAATAAAAAAAAAAACCCCATGATTTGAACAGTTGTTGAAATGCTTTCATAGGGCTTAGTTTGTAAATATTTTGGATGAAATGTATTGGAATAGTATGAAAATCATCAAGAGATGTGGGTTCCTGCCTTATTTTCATATGCTGTGGATACATCTCTGGGAGCTCACAGCACCCTTTTCAAAATTCAGTTGTCATATGGAGCTCATTTACTACTCAGACCATAGATTGATATTTAACATAAGTGGTATAATGACCTTCAGTATTTTTCTATTGAACAGGTTTATCAATTTTTGCCATTAAATAGATAATTAGTTATGCAAAGTATTTAGCTTTTATAATCATTTTACTTATGACTAAAAGGGAAGAAATTGAGCTGCATCACTGATAATGAACTTTGTGAGAAATTTTTTGTTTAGTTGACTTTCATTCCTTCAGTATTGCTATAAATTTCTGTTGGAGAGGATGAAGATTTATTTGAAAATGTCTAAAATGTATGTAAATTTTATAAATATATATTATATATATTGTACAAATATATATAATATATATAGACTATACATATATATATATATATAAAACCATAGGTGCATTTTACTGTTTTGTATTTTCATTTTTGGAGGTAGTGTATACAGCAGGTAATGAGGAGTGTAATGGGTATTGTGCTGTTTGCTTCTGCAGTATAATATATAGAGTTCCAAATGTTTAAATGACTGTAAATACGATATTCATTATAGGCTAGCATGCTTGTTTTAAAGACTGTCATTCTAGTTTATTAAAATCTGAATGTAAGAAAACTTGGCTATTTAAATGTGAATTGAAAAATATTCCAATCTCAGTACTGAACTATTTCCATCAAACATTCAGGATTTTTAACAAAACAGGTATCATCAAGAAGGCAATAGCTAGAGAGAGAGGTGCCTTTAAAAAAAATACAAATGCAGCCTTACAGTGAGGATGAGGATTGAGTTTGGGGGGAGGGGGAGAGAGAGCGAGGACAACTGTGTGTGTGCAGTGTGTGTGCATGTGTGTGCATGTGTGTGTGCGTGCCCCAATCTGTGAAGGTCCTGATTTGTGACCGTAATGTCTTTTTAATGTATCTGCTCAGCTTCTAGGACTTCAGGGGACATTTCATGCGCTGTCTTTGTGCTCTTCTGAGCGCTGTTTATACTTTCCAAGAATTCTGAATGTGAATTCCTAAATATTTTAATAGTGAAGAAAATAACTCTTTATTTCATTATAGTCAAGTTCAGGTAAAAGGGGAAATTATTGGCTCACCAAAATTGTGGGATCTCATTCATGTTGACTAAGTAAATGTAATTTTTAAAAACTCACTTTTTTTTTAGTATTTCATATATTTCCCCCTTATACAAGATCATGTCATGAAATTCTTATGTAATGAACATTCAACTAGTAAAATTTATTTTTAGATAAACACCAGAACTAGTTAAAATTCCACCTAAGAATAGTATTTAAATGGCATCTTTCATATCTACCTCTTTATCATTGCTGCCATTTTAACTAAAGCAAACCTTTATGACATCTGAAATGATGGTTGGATGCAATTTAAAAATCTATGTTGGTGCTTTTCTCAGGCTTTGTCATTTTAAGTTATATTGAACTAAGATGTCACAAATCAGATTGGAAGACTTAGAATTAATTTTGATTTTCTTTTGAAAGAACTGCTTAAAATTTATCATTAGTATTGATAGTTAAGATAGTTAACCTCTGATTAGTATATATGTCTGTGTGATGTTTTCAACCAAGAGCCAAACTGTTAATGAATTTATATGGAAAAAGAGCTCTAAGTATACTTTTCTTCAGCTTACTTTACTCTTTGTTAAGTACATAATCATTAATTGTATTTACTTAGCAGTTGCCTCTGTTACTTGTTTAGTTATTTATATAATTGCAGACCTTTAAGTGTTTGACACTGGGACTCAGGTTGTACAAAAGTAGTTGTTGGCAGAAATTATATGTATATTTTTGTGAAGTGTGTCGATTCCCAAAAGTTCATTTTAGGGGAAGATCCAGAAGACTAACAGCTGTGTTTAGAAACAGAAGATAGGTGATTGGTAAATGATTGAAATAATTTTTACCTTTGCCACTGAAGACTTTTTAATTAGTCATATTCATTATCCAACTGGGTCTCCATGTCACTATAAGGGACAGAAGGTTGACAAACTAACAGATTGCATCAGTTGTTTTTTTTTTTAATTCTTAAAACAAATATTAGGCCAATCAGAGATCCTAGATCCCACTTATTTATTCTAGCAGTATTCCTGAAGCAGTACTTAGTGGTCAGAATTTCCTGGATCTTTGCTAATCAAGCTTTAGATTTAACTGGGACCACATGTTTGTCGTCCCTCTGATGCAAATTAGAAAGTTCATTTTAATTTAGGTTAACTGTAATGTCTGCCTGGGTTTTTAACAGGCTGTGAACCAGTGAGTGCCTTGTTTATGTAGAATGGTTTTTTCTGGTTGTATATTAGCTTCTCTCTGAAAATGTCTCAGAGAATGGCATTTTAGTTGACTTGGAGAGAGGGCTGCTTAATTTGGTGTTACCAGCGAGCAGAAAGTCTTCAGTGTGTTGCATTCCTCCCTCGCTACTTTTTTCTTGTTTGGCTGAAGTTTGCCTCTTGTGAGAAACAAATACAACCCCCTTCTCCACACGGTTTTCCAATCCCGATGAAAAGTTACCGCCTACACTCATCCCAACTGTATGGTCTAGTAACTGTTTTTAGGAGGAACCACTTACTTGTAGTCCTGAAACCTATTGGTTATTTTATGTGTTCTCAACTCCAGTTTACTAGAGCTGACCTCAGGGCATCATCAGTTCAGATTCCTATATAACTCCTTTTTTCCACATGCTACCTGCCCCCACCCCCAAACTGGTGAACCCTGGGCCAGATTGTTTGATCTTCAGGTATTTTAAATATCAGTTATAATATCAATTAATGTAAATTAATCCAAATGCTAATCTTTGTGGTGCAAGAAGTTTCTTTTGTAAATTCAGGGTGTGGATAAGCTAATTAAGATATCCTTTTTTTTGGTGGCTCTACGTGTATAATTTGTTTAAATAAAGTGTACAAATATAGATAATGTGCTATAGGTGTCTCATGAAGTATTTGTCAGATTTGGAATCCAGTATATTTGCAGTTAAAAATACTTTTCGTATAACCTGATTTTGTTATTTTGGGTGCTGCTAGAGGGGTACAGAGAAATAAAAGGGTATTAGACAAAGTTGATGTGAATCTAAAATAATAAACTAATCTTAACTATTAATTGTAAGAAAAGTGGAGGAGTTTATCATTATAGACAGTTTGGACCTTTGGAAAGCCAGTAAAGTGAAAATACCCCATCAGATTGGATCAACAATACTTTCAGGGAGACAGGTTTATTTTTTTTCAAGTGTTCAGTTATATAATTTTTTAAAATTATACACGCATGTATATAAATTTGATGTGTTTTTTTTCTTTATTTGGCCACTTAACAGACAGGCATTAGCCTTTTCCTTTCCCTTGCTCCTTCAAATCATGATGTTTTCAAAGGCTTCCCTGCCCCAAACTCTGTTCCAATCTGGAGTCACCATACTGTATGGAATCTAAAAGATAACCCTTCTGGTGCTCTAGAAACTACCCACTGTTCTTCGGTGTTTTGTATGCTGCTGTAGCAATGAGTATTATACCTTTGGTGTATACACATTTGTCAGTAGTGTCAGAAATGTCCCTTTTGTTCCTTTTAATGAGAACCGAGGCATTTGCCTAGAGTTATTTTAGAGTACTCTAGCTCAGAAGGTCAATAGGACTCCAAGTTTTTCATGGACTGGTGGACCCCTAGGGTCAACCCAGGTTCAGGGTGGTCTTCTGACTTGGATTGGGTTTCCCAAGACTACTGCTGACGTTTTGAGGGGTCCCGCAATGGTCGTGACGCTTAGGGTGCACCCTGGGAAACCGGGGAGTCTGGTAGCGCTGTCTAGCCCAATGCCACCGCCGTGAAGCACCCTCCATGACGACAACTTGTTTCTCGGTTACCAGTGCATGGGGCACTCCAGTTCTAGGGGGAGCAGCGACATACAGCTCTGAAAAACTGGTATTTTCTGGAACTCAGATTTTAATTTAGTGTACTTTTTCTACTTTGAAAACCAATCAGAATCCAAAATCCACTAAAAAAAATGATTCACTTTAAATTTTACTTTGTTCATTCAAACCCTTAACCCCCTGTGTTACTCCTAGTTGTTATTAGACCAAAGGTAATGGTGGTTTGGTCAGAGTTGGAGATGGATCTGATTATCTGGGTAAACAGTATCATATACTGCTAATTGGAAGGGATTCATAGGAAATTCTCCTGTCCTTGGTGGTTCCGCCATTCACCTTACATGAAGGCTGGTCCAGATGCCTAACTCTACGTTACTTTTCCTGTGTGCCTCTTTAAAGAGATAATTAATCCAGTGATGTAGAGGAGAGCCCACAGGAAAACATCTGTTAAATAGCACTTGGAGTACTAGAGTTAGTATTTATTAATTCATGTGCCAAAGTTTTTCATGCCCTTGTAAGATGCAGTGCGTATACCAGGTTCCCAATCTATAACCTCAAACCAAAGATATTTTTGAATTACCTCATATAATAGCATCAAATTAAGGGTAATGGTAAGGACACCCATCACCCACAAATGAGAGTCCTGTACTGAAAAATGTTGATTAAAAGCTGCATAGAGAACAAAATTTAATGTTAAGCATGAGTTGTAAAAATGTTCGTGATATATTTAAAATGTGCTGCAATGTTGAAGTATATTAACATTTAATTACTTCTTTATGGGAGTGGCACCAGGGCAGAAATTTTTCATGAATAAGATTAACTTACCTTAGAGCAAAAGAAATTTCATCAGAAAGTTTACTTTGGGTGCCTGATAACTCAGGCAGGGGTGTGGGGAAAGAAGTCCCACACTGAGAAGGAAAAGCCCACCACCCAGTGCCTCCCTTTCTTTTTAAACGGCTTGGAAAGCTGACCTCTGAGGTCTTTTTGACCTCTAAAAGTGACTAATTCCAATTCTGACTTGTCATTGCTTCCTGTTATCTAAAGGGTTTTCGGAAGTAATCGGAATTATCTTAAAGCCCCCTGGTAAAGTGTCAGACAACACAGCTTTGATGACATTTTAGGAAGCTATATTGACATAGGCACAGGAATGTCCTGCCATCCTCATGTCAGAATGAAGACTAGACATGTTAGAAACATCCACATGTGATGTCCGTGATGGTCACATGAAAAGACAGGAGAGTCTTTTCTATTGGATCAGTTCTGTTTTGAATGATTTTGAGTGCTTTTAAAAGCATTTAAAAATAGATGTTTACATCTTTTTCTACAGAGTTGAGCCTACATATTTCAGAATATTCTGTTGATGGAGTAATTTCACTCAAGGTATATTTAAGAAGAAACTCAATGGTCTCACGTATCTTTTGACCGTCATTGGTCAGTAACACTCCTATCACACGCATGCCCAATACCCGCGTGCTATGAAGGGATGCTTTTCTATGTGGTAAACGTCTCAGCATTCTGCTGACAGGAAAAGCAGTAGTCCTGTGTGTGGCTTGCAGGTAAACATGGCGCCCTATGCATTTAGTACATGTTAAAATGAATGGAACGTTAAGATACTAACAATGCTAATAGTAGTGTGCCCCTCAGAGCTAACAACATTAAGGTTAAGTTCAACCTATTTGCCATTCACGGATTTTAAAAGTATGCAGGTACAACCAAAGTACCCTTTAACAATGAGTTTACTTACGTGAAAGCTCTGTTCTTCAATGAAATGGCACCTGTTCAGTTTCTTTGTCTCATGGTCAGAGAAGTCGGGCTTTGTCCCAGTTCTAAAACATTCAGACGTTAGCTATTCCTTTTGAAGAGCCGTCTGGACAAGCAAGACAGGAAGCTCCTGTTTTTCATTGCTGCAGGACACCTAGGAACACACATCTTCATTTTTCCAGTTAAAAAAGCAATAAAGCTGGGAAGCATACTTCTTTTCTCTTTAAAACATCGTTGCTTTCCGGAGGCAGAAATTATTTCACTTTTGAACTTGAGGATTGTATGCTGATCCAGGCAGATTTGTGTTGCGGATGTAAACACAGGTTTTATTTTGTTCGATTTTTTAGAAATTATTTTGAGTACAAAATTGGCAAGATAAAAGTTTATTTCATATTATCTTTTAAAGTATTACATCTTTTTGAGGTACGGGTAGCCCGTAGTGTGATGCATTTTGTTCAGAATGCCTTGATTCTATCCCATCCTCAGCTCAGATTTTACATATTAAGTACTGCTCATTTGTCAACTAACAAAATAAAACAGTTCGTGGTTATTTGCTTTTATCTCTATAATCTGCTTGAGGCACCAGAGTTTTTGTATTGTTGTTTTTTTTCTTTTTTAATTAAATATATATTCCCCTTAGCACCTTTCCTGGTGCCTTACCATATAGGAAGTACTCAGTCAATATTTGTTGGTTCAGTAATCAGAGAATACATTTCCAAAACTCTATACAGTTCATCAAAGACCAAAAAAAAAAAAAAAAAATCCCTGCCAGTCCCTAGGCACTCTCAAATGTGTTTAAATCTGTGAAACTGATTCTAAGATTGAGGTGTGTCTGTACCTTAAAGTGAGGAGGGATTTGGACTCACCTGGAGGTAGCAACGGTGCCCAGGGCAACACCCTCCTTGTGCCTGCATTGGAACAGAGTAAAGTGTATGGGGGACAAGGAGTTGTCCCCAAGCCACCGAGGAAGGAAGCTCCGCCAGTAGAAGCTTGTCAAGAGAGGCATTCCTCTGGGGAGCTTGCTTTGGAGTTGAGGACTCTGGGACAAAATCCCTCAGAATGTTCACAGGGCTGCTGGTCGTCTTGAAGATTTGATGGTAATTATCTTGATGTCTGTTAACTCACCTAGGAATAAGTTCAGTGTTGTCTTGGTTTGCGGCTACACTTCAGCAGGGCCCAGGTGGCTTGTGGCCTTGAGCTGAACAGCCTAATTGCTTCAGGAGCAAAATAATCAAGTTAGAGTAGATAATTCTATTTCACAATGAAATGCCTTTTAAAATCTTAATAGAATCATCAACAGAGTAGTGAATCAGCAGAGAATGAAATATTTAACTAAATAAGTCTCAGAATAATATTAAATCTATATAGTATGTAAAATTATATCTTTTTTAAACTAAAATATTTTTTTAAGATCAACACAGCACATAGCAAAGATCAGGATTTTGGCCTGGACAAGAGGACATTTATTGTGACATTGTAGACAAGCCAACTCTTCCGAGTTGATCCTCATCTATGGAATGGGGATTATAGATCTACCTAATTAGATTGGTTTGAGGTAACAGAAATGAAACACCTGATAAAATCAGGCAGTAATAAGCATCCAGCAAATAATTATTCACTCCCTGAATTCAGACTTCTTGTCATGTGATTCTGTCGCACTCCTGAGAGCTGCTAGAATATCAGGTTTTTAAGAGAAGTAAGGTTTAAATGAACATGAAGAGTAGCCCTGAAGACGTTGTACATAAAATACCGCTTTCCTCAAATACTCAAGTGCCTGTTTTGTGCCAGGCAGTGAACAAAATTCTTTACCAGACGCAGTTTCCGTTCCTGCGGGTGGGGAACAACACATAATATATATAAAATATATAGAATATTAGTGGTAAGTGCTGAGGGAAAACGAAAGCATGAGAGGGAGATGATTTTATGTTTTTCAGATTATAAGAATGATGCAAATTAAGAGAACCGTAATACAACTAACACAAAAGCAATAAATGGAATAATAAAGGGCAGGACGCAGAGCCGAGAGCCCACCGTCCCATTTCGCCTCGCCTCCCTTGTAGTAGCCCAGTACTATGTCTGCTGCTGTTCATCGTGATGTGCATACACGCGTTACATATGGGGTTGGGGCTTTGTCTTCCACCCGTGATCTGCAACTCGCTTTTAAATTTTTATGTGTATTATGAGCGCCTTATAAGCCTACATATGTACGTAGCTTTATTTTGAATTTCTTAATATACACAATTTTATAAATAAAATGAGGTGGGGGTTTTTGTTGGTGGGTTGGTTTGCTTTAGATAAGTTGGGTTACACGTATTCTCTGCTTCTTTTCTCATCCAATAATATGTTTCGAAAATCGCTCCAAGTCTGTCTCATAGCTCTTATTTCATTCTTTTTTAATGCTGTATAGTACACTGTGTTGATAACTTATTAAACTTCTTCCATTATCAATGGGCATTTACTTGGTTATCAGACTTTTTCCGATGATGGCAATTGTGCCCATGCTCATGACCATGGTGGTTTAAAAAGTCCCCAGGGAAGGATTGCTGGGCTGAGGGATACGTAGGTTTGAAGTTTTTAACATGCGTTGACAGATCGTTTCCCGAAAAGTCAGGGACAATTTATGCCCTTCAGTAAGTGTATAAAAATAGTCTTTACCATTTATACCCACGAGTAGTATCTATTGTATTTTTTTCTTAAGCCTGTTGGTATAGTGATTCCTCAGTGTTATTTTATTCGCATTTTCCTGACCACTGAAAACCTGGATAATTTTTCCTATGTTCTTTGGTCATTTGAATTTCACTGACAATTAAATTACTGTTGTATTAGCATTCTATTGTGGCATAACAAATTACCACAAATTCAGTGGCTTAAAACAAAATCCATGTTTTCTCATAGTTCTCGTGGGTTAGAGCTTCAGCCAGGCTTGGTTGGGCTCTCTGGTGCCCAATAAGGCTGAAATGAAGGTGTGTGCCAGGCGAGGCTCTTAACCGAAGGTCCTGAAGAAGAATTCACTTCCAAGTTTATTTTGTTGGCAGAATTTGATTTCTTGCAAGTCTAGAGTGCAGGACGGTTGTGGAACAGAGGTCTCTGTTTCCTTGCTGGCTGTTCACCAGGCATTGTCCTCAGCTCCTAAAGGTTATTTTCTAGTCCTTGCAGGTGGTCACTTCCATCTTCAAAGGTATCAAGGATTCATTAGACCCTTCTTGTGCTCACCCCTCTGTATTCTCTTATGCTACCACCAAGAGAAAACTCCCTGCTTTTAAAGAGCTCATGTGACTAGGTTAGGCCCGCTTAGATAATTTCTGTATGTTAAGGTTAACTGGTTAGCAACCTTAATGACATCTGCAAAGTCTCTGTACTATCTAAATGTAACATTGTCAAGGGAGTGACCCAGTGGCAAAAGATCTTGGGAGTCATCTTAGATTCTGCCTACCACAAATATTTATATTCTTGCTTCTGCCTTCACATTTATTTTTTTATTTTTATTAATATTTTGGTCCATGTTTCTATTGTGTTTGGCTTTTTTATTTAACTAGTTTGTAGGAGCTTTTTGTGTAGTACATAAAGACGTTCTACTCTTGGTTGCGAACATCTTTTCTAACTATTGTACGTTTGCCTGTTGACCACATTAATCAGTACATTTTCCATAGAAAACTTAGCCATTTGGATTTTACTCTTAAGGGGAACTGCATATTTATATTTGTATTCACATTTAAAGTTTTTACTTCTTCATTTTTTTATTTTATTAACATTTTCATATTTGCAATCTTTTAAAAAATTGTAAGTGCTCTTTGTATATTGTATATAAACTCTTAATTTGCCAATTTGCTCCAAATCTATAATTTGTTAACCATATTTATAATTCCTTTTCCCATACAAAACTTTATATTAGTATATAGTCAAGTATATTATATTATTTTACAACTTATGGACATTTGTGAATATATAAAATTTGAAAGTATTCTATATTGATTAAGGTCTTCAGCCCCGAGTGGCATGTATAATCTAGAATGGCTTCTGCATTTTATTTTTGGTGTTTGTCGTTAGTGGTATTCACATCTGTCTTTACTCCATTTTGAATTCGTTTTTGTGTTGAATACAAAGATGGATCCCACTTTACTTCTAAGTGGTTTACCAGTTGTTTCTGCACACTTTAGTAATGAACTATCTTTTCCCAACGAATTGAAATATATTAAATTTTTGTATATAATGGGATGTTTCAATATACCTTTCTGTTTCACTTCCAGTTCTCTTCACATATGACAATATCATATGAAGTCCATTACAGTGACTTACGATGTTTGTGTACAGTGACTTTATAGAATGGCAAGGTAGAGCTTTGTCTCTCCCACACTCCTGCCTACTGCTTTTTTTTTTTTACTACCTTTCTTTGCTATTCTCATGCATTTGAAGTTTGTAATCATTTTGCCCAATTAAGGGTTGAAATTGCATGAAATTTACAGATTATCTTTGGGGAATTTGACATATGATATTGTCTTCTAAGAACTAAGAAAATCATACCACTCTGTTTGTTCAGATCTTGTCTGCATCTTCAGTATATATTGAGAGTTTTCTTCATTTAAGTCCCGCATCTTTTTTATTAAATGTATTCTTGTTTCTTAGGTTTTTGGTCATTATTGTGAATGGATTTTTAAACCCATTTCCATTTCTAAGAGCTTATTATAAATAAAAAGCCTATTTTTTCTGTGTACTTATCTTGAATACAGTGAATTTATTAATATACTTTCTAGATTTTCTCGTTAATTCTAGCAACTTTCCCTGGTAATATAATGATGACTCACAAAAATATTTGAACTTTTTCCCAATGTTTGACATATCCTTTTCTAGAATCTTTATTGTCTAAAACTCTATTATAGTGTTGAGTGAAAATGGTGATAGGTATTTCTGTTGTTGATTTTAGTTGAAATAGTTTGAGTATTTAGTTCTTTAGAATATTCGTGTTGCTATTCAGTGAAGAATATTATTAAATAAGTTATTTCCTGTTTTACCAAGAGATTTCATTAGGAACAGCTGCAGAATTTTCAGCATCTTTGGGTATGGGCATATGTTATTCTTCTTCAATCTGTTGGCTGGCTAGCTTGTGTGTGGGGTTGCTGACGCTGAACCACTCTTGTGTCCTTGGAATAAAACCTACTTGGTCTAATGTGTTATTCTTTTCTTATAAATCAGTATTTCAGTTGCTGATCTTTTATTTAGAACTTTAGCATGCATATTCATGAGAGATTATAGATTTCTTTGGACTATTTTAGTAGGTATAAGAAACTATGAAGGTCAGCAAAATGTGGACGTAATCAGAAGTCTCACACAGTCCTGGTAAGAATGTAAATTTATTCAAACATGTAGGAAAACCATTTGGCAAGATCTACCCAAGTGAAATATTCACATCATGGAATCTAATAATTCTGCTTCTAAGCATACATCCAATAAAATGCAAACATATGTTCATCAAAAGATATGTTCTGGAATATTTATAGCAACAATATTAGCAAAAGCCTTAAACCAGAAATTACCTAAATATCCATCAACTGTTGAATGAGTAAATACATTTTTGTATATTCATACAATGGACTCTTTTAAAACATTGAGAATGAACAGTTTATAACTACATGCAACATATGAATGAGTCTCAGAAACATTATGTTGAGCCCAAAAAGCCAGGTATAAAAGAATACTGTATGCTTTTCTTTAAATAAAGGACAAAACAGGCAAAATTAATCCCCACTAACTATGCTCTATGATCATAAATGCTGAACAGTTCAAACAAAAAAAAAATACTCATTTTTCACACTCAATTCCCCATGGCGTGTTGAGAAACTGAAGGTGGGTCAAGAATTTGCTTGGAACCCCCCCCCCCCCCCGAGGATTCCTAGATCAGTAGCTGAGGAGGTAAGTATGTTACTCAGCTTCTCCATTTCCCTTACCTTCAGAAAGGAAGGATGCCAATTCTTTTCTCCCCTTTCCTCAAATCTCATCATCTTACCAAAACTTTTCTTTTTCATGTTATTCGGAGAGTTTGCAAAGTATCTTGGCTCCTGATGTAGATTCTCACTAATTTAAAAACTCTTCCAATTTAAAAAAGCAAGAAAACAACCCAAAGCAAGAAACTTTAATAAATTGAAAGTGACCCCCCAAAACACATATGATGGAACTAGTAAACAATGACATTTAAGTGTTACTATAACTATAATGATATCCCAGAAAACAAAAGACATCTTTAAGTTCTGAGAAGAAAAAAAAATATTTTGTCAACTTGCAATTCTTTTTATTAATAATTTTTTGGGGATTTTATTTTTTGGGGGGGGGAAGGAAGGAAGAAGGAGGAGAGAAACATCAAAGTGCAAGCAAAACATTGATCTGTTGCCTCTTGCACATCCCCAACTGGGGACCCAGGCCCGTAGCCCAGGCATGTTCCCTGACTGGGCATTGAACTGTTGACTTTTCAGTTCACAGGCTGGCACTCAATTTAGTGAGCCACACCAGCCAGGGCATCAACTCATAATTCTACACACAGTACTACTTTTCAAAAATTAAGGCAAAGACATACAAGATACCCGATATATTACAGCAAGTCCTCCAGGCATAAGGAATTGATACAAGATGGAATTGGTATCAGCTAGTAATAGAAAAAAATTATTTTAAAATCACTTCAAATGATAATAGTTTAAAGCAAAAAAATACACAAGTTTATAAAACAAATGTATAAGTAAAACATATTACAAAATTAACACTAAGATGAGAGTAAGTAGAATTATACTGTTCTTGTATGTGAAGTAGTATAGTATTAATTACTTCAATGTAGACTGATAAGTTACAGACAGATGTATACTATTGAATCTAAAGCAGCCACTTAAAAAAAAGTATAGCTAATAAGCCAACAAAGAATGCAAAATAGAACAGCGATGAAATATCCAATTCAAAAGAAGACAAAAAGGGAAAAAGGACAAATAACAGATATGGCAAACAGAAAACGAATATCAAGATGGTATGATTAAACCCAACCATCTAAGAAATCACATGAAATGTAAATGTCTAAATACCAAAGGCAAGACTGACAGATTAGGTACAAACACCTAATGAGCCCTTACCTATATGAAATGCTGTATACAAGAAACTCACTTATTTAAATATAAAGACTCCAATACATTAAAAGTTGGTGCCCTGCAACTTCTGCTTTTTCCCAAAACTAAAATCACCTTTGAAAGGGAAGAGATTTCAGAACTTCAGTGGATTCAGGAAAATAAGACAGGGCAGCTGATGGAGACTGGGGGAACTGTGTGAAGTCCCAAGCTGCCTGCTTTGAAGGTGACTGAGGCGTCATTGTCCTATGTACAATGTTCCTTGTATCTTCTTCAACAAATGCCTATTTTTCAAAAAAAAGTAAAAGTGTAGAAAAAGACATCATCTAAAATAAGCTTCAAGTGACTTAATATTGAACAACATAGATCTCAGAGAAAAGATTACCACTAGGAATAAAGAGGTTCATTTAATGGGTCAATTTATCTCAAGAGGACACAACAACCCTAAAAGTTTAAGCATCTAATAACAGAGCTTCAAGTAAATGGAACAAAAACTGATAGAAGGAAGGGAGAAATAGACAAAATTACAACGATAGCTGGGAATTTCTACATTCCTCCCTCAATAATTGGTAGAACAAGCAAATAGGAAGTCAGGGTATAGAAGACTTAGGTAACGCTATCAGCCAACTTGACCTAATTCACATTCATAGAGCATTGCACCCAACAACAGCGGAATATACTTTTTTCTTTCGTGTGCCAAGAACATTTATGAAGATAGACCATATTCTAGGCCATAAAACAAGTCTCAATAATTTAAAAGGATTCAAATAATAGAAAATATGTTCACTGACTAGTGAAATTAAATTAGAAGCCAATAAAAGATGTCTGGAAGATTCCCAAGTATCTGGAAACTAAATAACACTTATAAATCAATGGGTCAAAGGAAAACTAAGAAGTATTTTAAGTGGTGAGGATGTAGCGCAACAGTAACATTCATTCATTGCTGGTGGGAATGCAGGTGGTACAGCCAGTCTGGAAGACAGTTTGGCGGTTGCTTAGAAAACTACACCTACCCTTAGCATGCAACCCAGCAGTCGTGCTCCTTGGTATTTATACAACTGAGTCGAAAGCTTATAACCACACAAAAACCTGCACAAGGGTGTTTGTAGAAGCTTTATTCATAACTTCCAGCACTTGGAAGCAACCGAGATGTTCTTCCGTAAGCAAACAGATAAATGAACTGTGACACATCCCGTCAATGTAACATTGTTCAGCGCTAAAAAGAAATGTGCCATGAAGAGGCACGGTGGAAACTCGAATGCAATTTGAAAAGGCTACGCATTGCGTGATTCTAACTAGATGACATCCGGGAACTATGGCGACAGTAAAAAAATCAGTGGTTTCCAGGGACTAGCAGGGAGGGAAGGATGAATAGGCAGAGTAAAGAGGAATGTGAGAGCAGTGAGACTATTTGTGTGATACTGTGATGGTGGACAGACGTCATCATACATTTGTCCAAACCTGCAGAATATATGGGTGATCACTAAGAGTAAACCCTAACGAAAACAATGAGCTTTGGCTACTAGTGATGTGTCAATGAACGTGTATCAATTGTAATACATGGACCACTCTGGTGTGGAATGTTGATCATGGGAGATGCTGGGAGAGTACAGGGGATATATGGGAAATCTCTTACTCCTTCTGCCCAGTTTTGCTGTGAATGCAAAACTGCTCTAAAAGTAAGGTCAGTTAAAAAATATTAGTATGAAATTATTTTGAACTGAAGCGAGTGAAAACACAACATACCAAAATTTGTGGGGTGTGACTAAAGAATGCTTAGAGGGAAATTTATAGCACCCAGCTCCTGTAGGAGAAAAGAAGGAAGCTCTCAATTCAGTGACCTCAGCTTTCACATTAAGAAACTAGACCAAGAAGAAGAAAGGAAAACCCAAGTAAGCAAACAAAGGGAATGGAAAAGGTAAGAGCAGAAATCAAAATGTAAAACAGAAAAAAAGAACATCCATGAAAATATAAGCTGTTTTTTTCTTGTTTGGTTTTTGTTTCTTTTGTTTTGAGAAGATGGGTAAAATGAAGGCTATTCTGGCAGGTTCTCCAGACAAGCTTCTGCCTGAATCGGTCTAGGAGGGGACTTGCCACGCCTCCTCACACCCAGGGAAAATGACAGCATAGGTCGCTGGGCAATGAGAATACTACTTTTCTGCATGTGGTGGCTGATCTAATTCCAAAATCAGGTAAGGCCTACTGAATTCTTCTGTGAGGAAAAGCACAGGATTTCTTTGTTCTTTCCAGGAAAGTTGTTCTTACCTAGTCATTTGAGAAGTCTCTATATATACTTGAGAGTTCTGAAGCAGTATTTCTTGAAGTAACTCTGTATCTCTGACTTCACTTTTTAGACAGCCTTCTTTCATGTTTACTCCATGTGATTCAGAATTTATAAAGTTGAACCTTCTTTATAGCTTCACTTAATTTTGTTCCATGGCTTCTTAGCTTATTGGCTTTCTGTTTTCTTCTACCCCCTTAACTGTTGTTTTCCCCAAAATATTAGCGCAGAATTTTGTTGCATTTACTTAAATCAGATTGCATTTAAGTAAGTTTTTTTCGGAGATAGACTTGGGTTTAAACTTGCCATATATCAGATGTTTGACCGTGGGGCAAGTTACTTAACCTCTCCAAGTCTATTTCTCCCTCTAAAAATTGTGTCTTCTCATCTGTCATCCCAATTAAGCCCCTTAAAGATAGTGCCAGACACATAAAAGCCCCTCGGGAGGCCAATTTCTCCACTCCCTTTGCCCTCATCCCACTCCTGCAAACCTAGGCAGCTGCAAACTGCCGAGATCACAGTGACAAGCTTCACCGTGGAGAAGTCTGGACTCAGGAACCAAAAGCAACACTACAAAGACCTCTTGGTTTAGAAACATTCATAACTTGAATATTTCCAGGTGATTTATTTAGAAACCTCCTTTAAAAAGGAGTCTAATGAAAGTAAAACTAATTTTGTCCAGTCCTAATTTTTTTCTAGAAAATAGATTTAAGTGAATTTATAGGTAATGCCATATTCATGAGGAAAAGCTAAGAAAGCTCCCTTTTAATTCCCCAAGTGTGCTCTTCAAGATGCAGCCTTGCTCCCAAACCACAGAGGAGAGTGAGTACCAACTGGGAGAACTGGCATTACTCCCCTTCCTCTGCCTTGACAGACATTACTCATGGATTTTAGCATCTCTTTTGTGAGGGCCTTGACCTCAGAATCTTTCTTCATAAGGTGGTTCAGACAGTTGCTATTAGCTGATCTGCTGGCAAAACCTATCCACCGTCCCAGCCTCAAAGGCCTTCAGGGCAGCCCTGGGGTGAAGTCAGTGTGATTAATTGTGAGCATTCATAGATCTGAAGAGAATTCTTTTTTCTGCACTTTGTTCCTCAGTAAGAAAAAGTTCCCCAGTCACTGGCAGACCACTTGCAGCTGGGGGAGGGTACTGGGGTAGGACTTGGATGGTTGTGAGTGTGCAGGATCAGGGGCACTCAGAAACCTCTTGGGGGACACTGTTGGGGTAGGGAGGGTTTCCTAGGGCATCCAGGACAAACGGCTGCTGACAAGTGGCTGGACATTCTCTATGCAACAGGGGTACTGCCATGCTCAGGTGGGCTTGTCACTGCAACAGGTTTGGCAGGTAAGAACAAAACAGACCCAACTGGATTAAGTCAGCTCCCTTGTCCTACAGGACAATGCCAAACAAAAGGGGCCAGATGACAGGCAATGTGAGAGGTGGGGCAACAATTCTAAACGATGGTGAATTCATGTCATAGACTGTAGCTGAACCCAAAGGAAGGGCCAGAAGGAAAGTCCTAGGCATCATTGAAACAAGGGAGGCTGAAAAGAATGTTTTGTGGATGCCTCGTAGAAGGTGGAGAGATGAATGAAAGTGGCCTTGTGACAGTTCCTCCGAAACTTCCAATGTTGCTTTGTCCTTTGGATGATCTTGGGGCACTCCAACAAGACTTTGGCCATACTGCTCCTGAGCCTTGTCTGTGTGGCCTCTGTGAAGCCTGTGAAACTCCAGAAGGAACGTATCTGCTAAGAAGGACTCCACATGGGTACCTGAGCTCAAATTCATAATCAGTGTCCTGCAGCCATTGCTGCCAGAGGCCTCTCTCACCCTCTACATTTCAGGGGAAAGCCACAGACTGAGCTGTCAGCCTCTGGGACTGTCCACATGCCTTCTGAGTCAACCCTTCTAAGGGAGTTCCTGGCCTCCTCTTTTTTTTTTTTAAATATATATTTATTGATTATGCTATTACAGTTGTCCCATTTCTCCCCCATCACTCCCCTCCACCCTGCACACCCCCTCCCACCCACATTCCCCCCTTTAGTTCATGTCCATGTGTCATACATGTAAGTTCTTTGGCTTCTACATTTCCCACACTATTCTTGCCCTCCCCCTGTCTATTTTCTACCCACCGTCTATGCTACTTATTCTCTGTACCTTTTCCCCCTCTCTGCTCCTCCCACTCCCCTGTTGCTAGCCCTCCATATGATCTCCATTTCTGTGGTTCTGTTCCTGTTCTAGTTTTTGTTTAGTTTGCTTTGATTTTAGGTGTGGTTGTTATTAGCTGTGAGCTTGCTGTCTTTTTACTGTCATATTTTTTATCTTCTTTTTCTTAGATAAGTTCCTTGAACATTTCATATAATAAGGGCTTGGTGATGATGAACTCCTTGAACTTGACCTTATCTGAGAAGCACTTTATCTTCCCTTCCATTCTAAATGCAGCTTTGCTGGATAGAGCAATCTTGGATGTAGGTCCTTGCCCCTCAAGACTTCAAATACTTCTTTCCAGCCCCTTCTTGCCTGTAAGGTCTCTTTTGAGAAATCAGCTGACAGTCTGATGGGAACTCCTTTGTAGGTGACTGTCCCCTTATCCCTTGCTGCTTCTAGAATTCTCTTCTTCATTTGAATCTTGGCTAATGTAATTACGATGTGCCTCGGCGTGTTCCTCCTTGGGTCCAACTTCTTTGGGACTCTCTGAGCTTCCTGGACTTCCTGGAATTCCTGGAAGTCTATTTCCTTTGCCAGATTGGGGAAGTTCTTTATTTGTTCAAGTAACTTTTCCACCTGTTGCTCTGCTTCTTCCCTTTCTGGTACCCCTATAATTTGGATGTTGGGACGTTTAAAGATATCCTGGAGGTTCCTAAGCCTCTCCTCATTTTTTTGTTCTTGTTTCTTCTTTCTTTTCTGTTTGGTTGTTTGTTTCTTCCTTCTGGTCCACTCCATTGATTTGAGTCCCAGTTTTCCTTCCATCTCTATTGGTTCCCCATGCGTCTTCCTTCATTTCACATATTGTAGCCTTCATTTTTTCATCTAATTGTGAGCAAAATCAACCAATTCTGTGAGCATCCTGATCACCAGGGCTTTGAACTACGCAACTGATAGGTTGGCTATCTCTTCATTGCTTAGAGGCTTTGATTTGTTCTCTGGTTTGAGCCATTTTGGGTGTGGTTTTTAGGAGTTTTTTTTTGGGGGGGGGTCTGGTCGCAGCTGTTACGTATAAGGGGCGGAGCCTTAGGTGCTCCCCAGGGAGGGGCAGCCCAGTCGCTGAGTTGTGACGCTGTATGTGGGGGTGGGGTCCGAGAGCCTGGCCTCCTCTTTTAACCAATGGGCTGAGACCTGTCCCTTCTAATAAGAACTGTTTAGCTGTAATCTCTTTTGCATCTGGCCAATCAGAGCTGCTCCTGAAGGACCAATCAGAATGCACTATTATGACCAGTTAGAACGTCATGATTTGAACCAATCAGAATTGTGTAATTAGGCTTTATTTACATAAAAATGGACCAATCAGGAACCAGGGCACGGACTTTATAAAAAGCCACCTCCCCTTTACCTCAATGGCGCTCACTAGAGGCTGTGTTCTCCGGCTCACAAACTTCCCCGAGTCAAGTCTCTTCTTTTTCCAGGCCTTAGATTGGGGACTATTGTTGACAAGCCATTTTCCCACAGTGGCCACCCCATTATGCTCTGTGGAAGGAAGTAGATACCAGAAAGGTTTTTACCTTGGAGCCTGGAGTTGGAGAGTGCACCTGACGGACCCGAACTGGCTTTTGCTCAAGGTAATTATCCCGAATATTCTGGAGCAACTTGTATCTACAATACTTAGTTGTTGTAAATGTTCAGAATCCCTTGAAAGCAAAACA
This sequence comes from Glossophaga mutica, assembly GCA_039655065.1. Classification (NCBI taxonomy): domain Eukaryota; kingdom Metazoa; phylum Chordata; class Mammalia; order Chiroptera; family Phyllostomidae; genus Glossophaga; species Glossophaga mutica. The sequence continues at coordinate 148,103,983 of CM077308.1, forward strand.
GTTTGTTAACCAAATACCTTCTCTTTCAAATAGAAAGATTGGGGGAACTCCTTTCCCTTTCACCCCTGAGAGATCCAAAGGGCAACTGAGCACTTCTAAGTAACTTCCGAAGATCTTAGGTTCCATGCTGCAGAGTAGAAAACAGAGAGAATATAGGCCCAAAAAGTGTGGCACTGAAAATATGGGATCTGGAGGAAGGAAGAGGGAAGCAGCCGAGGACCAAGTAGCCGGTGACTCGCAGGTGAAAAGAGAGGAGAAAACAGCAAGGAGGCTGTTGTGTACTCCACAGGGCAATGAAGATCTAGTCAGCAGACCCAGGTCACAGCCCACCTGCAGTGTGACCTTGGCCAGCTCCTTCACCTCTCTGAGTCTCACTGCCCTCCTTTGGAAAGTGGAATACTAATTGAGGACGTAATGAACTGTGCAGATATGTTCACCCCGTAGCCCACTCCCAATTATGATTGTCATTTAAGACCAATCTCTCAAATGAAGTGTGGAAGAATGGTTTCAAAGGGCACAATGATTTCACAGCATAAATTTCATGTGTCTTCAATGACACGGCGAAGGTAAAGCTGCAGCACAGTTCATGGCACATTGGGACTTCAGAACTCATGTCTGTGATTGGTTTTACTCTTGTCCCCAGAATTTCTCTAGGCCTCCCCAGCCTGGGGGTGCAAGCAAAGTCATATGAACCAGAATTAGTTACACAGTGGTATTGGCTTGTCCTCATTGGCATAGTGCAGGACTAAGTATTTTTGGGGTGGAGGTCTCTGAGGGATGTCCCAGATCTGCCCATGAACAAGCCCACAGTCCTGCAAGGACAGACTTGGTTACCCATATAGTCAACTCCCCACCCCCACCCCTGCCCCGAGGCTGCCATGGCTCCACCAGTATTTTGTTTCCCGAGATCTTTGCTAACTGTCCAGGATTAGAACTACTCCAGCATGAAAGGGTTGATTTTTCTGCTTCAGGAGAATGCCCCCTCTGTGGGTGTTCCAGGCCTTTCATTTAGGTCATAGGAGCTGGAAAGATCCCCTGAGTTTCCACACTGCAGTTGTGCCCCAATTCAAAGAGAGTATTCTCTTAGGAGAAAACCAAATTACACCGCTACTTTGCCCTTCAGAAAACTTCATCTGCTCATTTATTTTGCTTGGTGTGTATCTTAGGCAGTCATTACCACAGTGGTTTGTGCGCTTCAACTTGTCCCTGTTCCCTCTTGGGCTTTAAAATGCCACGCAACTTCCCTATTGAGATTGGAAAGAAATTCCCTTTCACTACGATTGCAGGGAGAACTTGTAGAGTATTAAGATAATTGAAAAAAATCAATATCATAATATCAGGATGCAGGTTTACTGATGCCTTGGGGGTGTCAGACCAACGATCATTAAAATGATTTTGGGTCTTCTTTTGGTGTTTACATAGTTTCCATGGCTCCCAGACCCCCCTGGTTTCTGTGCCCTGGGCAGTCATGTAAAGGCTCTTTGTTGAGAACCCAGATTCCAATTTGCCATTAACCTGAATACACCCTGCTCACCTCAATGAAGTGTGAAACTAGAGGAATCACAGAAAGGAGCTATTCAGCTGGAATTGTGTTTTTTATAAGAAAGCCCCAGCTGCCAAGCCGAGTATAGCATTTGCTTACTTGGGCAACTTGTTTGCTACAGGCCCAGTTTGTGTAAGAGGGATGGCAGGAATAAAGTTAAGCTCAGTATTTTTCAATTACAGGATATTTTAAAAAAGACGAAAGAGAGAGAGAGAGAGAGAGAAGAAAGAAGAAAGAAAGAAAGAAAGAAAGAAAGAAAGAAAGAAAGAAAGAAAGAAAGAAAGAGAAAGAAAGAGCAAGCAAAGTTTGCATTGAAATTGTGGTATTTCAACCTTATTTGTTTTCTCTGTGGATGCCTATCAAAATAGTACATTTATCCTCAGGCAGGCCTTTGCACTAAAAACAGAAGTGGATCCCAGAATTAGCACCTAAGCCTCCCTGACAGGCTTCACAGTTTTCAATGGCCTGTGGCCTATAAACAAGTAACATCTTGTAGCCATTGAGGCCAAGAGAACTGAAAGGGAGTGTGAGAGAGACAGTCATTGGTTTTCTTGGGTAAAGCTTCTAAGCAAAGCAGAGGGAAGGCTATTATTTAAAACCTGCATTTGGTTTTCCATACTCAGGTACTTGTGGGTATGCATCTGTCAGCATTCAAGACAACTTGATGCTTCAAGAAATTTCAAAAAGTTACTAATTGCAAGGTGATCATATAGAACGGTGTGGTTTGTTGGTGGCCATGTGGAAGGAGCCTGCACTGTGGGGTCAGTCCTTACTGGGTGGGGTCTCACTCTTCCCTCTGCAGGGGTCCTCAACAATTTCCTCGTCAAGATCATTGTGGAGAGTAGCAGGAGAGGGTTAGCTAATTCTCTTGTGTCTCTGACCTTGGAGTTCAAGAGTTACTCCTGTTTCCATCCAACAATTCCCCCTTTACTTGAGCTACTGTGGATTGAATTTCCATTACCTGCCATCGAGAGAGCTTTAACCAACACAGCATCCATGGCCTGGCCCCTGCCTCTCTCTCCTGCTTCATTTCCTGACTCCCCTGCCTCAAGTTGCGAGCTGTCATCCTGTCTGCGTGTCACCCTGTATTTGTGCCTCCTTGCCTTTGTTCCCTTCATCCCCTCTGCTGGGACTTTTCCATTTTTTCTTCATCTGGCTAAAACAAACAAAAGCTGGCCCAGGAAGGCTTTCCAAGCTTGCCTGACCTCTGTCACATGATAGTCAGATGTTATCAATTTGTGCGTGTCTCTCCCACACCAGCCTCTAAAGCTCCTTGGGCAGGGCCTGGTCTTACTCATCTTTGTACCCTAGTGCTTGCCCCAGAGCCTGGCACATGATAAGTGCTTAAAACATGTTTGTTCAATAAAACTCATGAAGGTAAACAAAGAACAGGATTGTTATTTCTGTAGGAAAAATGAGAGAAGGTGAGGAACAGAGTTACCCTTTGGACAGATACTTGACGAGGATTCTGTTTCCGAAAACAGTGATTGTAACACACAGTTATGAAACTTAGGAGGGCGTTTGAAAGAGTGGTAGAGTCTGGATGGAATTAGACCCTGTCTTTCTCTTGCCATCATATCCCATTTCCCTCTTCCTGAAACATCTCTGCCTCCCATTCTACCAGTGCCATTGTATCAGGGGATTGGCACTGTCAGATGACTTAGACATAGTCAGAACTAGACTTAGTATTCTGTGTCCCTGATGACATGTATAGATTGGGTCCCCTAATGAGCAAGGACTAAAAAGGTCACTAGAAAACAGGTGGGTCTAGATTCTGTATCCAGAGAGCCTATGTCTATCTGAGCAGGTTAGGGAGGGCTCCCGAGAGGAAGTGGCATTTGGATTGAGACTTGAAGGCTGAGTAGGAGTTTAACAAGAGTATGAGGAGCCCAATGTGTTCAGGGAGCAACAAGGGCTATAGACTATACATTAAAGTCACTCATCGTAAGTGAGGGAAGGATGGCTGTCCAGGGGATCAAGAGAAGTGATGGGGGAAGTGCATTTTGCACTGGACATTTAATAGACTCTGTATATTTAATAGATCCTGAGAATACACTTGGCAGAATTACACATTATTTTAAGTTGTCACACTTACCAGAGAACCCCCTCTTCAGCCACTTGGGTTACTACATATACCACCATTTTAAGGAGCGAAGTGGTTAAGTATACTGACTCTGGAGTCAGATTGCCTCTGTTTAATTCCCAGATCTGCCTCTCCCAGCTCTGTGACCTTGGGCAAGTTACTTGACATCTCCAGGCTTCAGCTGCGTGATCTGTGAAATGCAAATAATCACAGTACCTCTCTCAGCAAATCATAGAGATGAGTTAATACATGTGAAGCCCTCAGAACAATGCCCGGCATGTGGCAAACACTCACCGTTAGGCACTATTACAATTTGATTTCTCATGAGGTGGTTTGCAATCGCCAGTCATGCACTTTGTGCATAATCCCTAATACTAATTATATGGTTTTAATCGTTCATTTGTGTGTGGTTTCCCACTGAACTGTGAATCCCTCAAAGGCTTCACAGCTGTGAATAAATGTCTCTTTCCAAAGCAACTGGATTCATGCTTTCAGGTATATTTCCTACTTTCCACATTTACATGTTGGTAATCTAAGGAGAGAACTTTTCTTAAGGTTGTGACTGGAAAATAACATTAATATTTGGAAACTCCTCTTTGAGGCTGAAAAACCCTTGGATTCAGAAGCCTTGTTTTCTTTAGAAACCCATGCCAGTCCCCCAAGAAAACCTGCTTCATGGAGCTTTTGTCTTGGTCAAAGGGGTTTAAAGAGACCAAAGAAACAAGAAATACCTGAACCTTGTCATCATGGCTGAAAATTCTTAGCGGAGACTTGTTGCAAAATTTTTAGCAAAGAAACCTCTTTCAAAGAGCCCTACCTTCTGAGAGGTGAAACAGTTGAGTAGAGTTTAGTAGTTATACGCACCCAGAGAAGCTGGACGGATGCTCCTTGTCTGCTTCTTTTGGTTGACTTGGAGGGGAGAGGGCATGGAAGAGCTTTTCTGCTCACACCACAGAATGAGAGTTGCCTTAAGAGATTGGCTCCGAGTCTGCAGGACCTGGAGAGCTCTTCGAAGGCTGATCCAGAGCCGGTGTGTGTAGGATAGGGATGGGAAAGAGAGTAGGGGGTGTTCAAACCTCATAAGGCGGTCAAGTGAGTCAGTAGGTTGGAAGACAGGAGATCTGAATTCTAGTTCTGTCCCTTTGTATCTGCACAACCACTTCCGGCCTGGGTTTCCTTTTTGCCATTGGAGGGTTTGACATAAATTGTCTCTAAGTTTCTATTTCTAGTGTAAGATTTCAGTGCCTCCCCAGCAGTTTGGGCACAGTTGGATTGAGCAAGGTGGCATTTATATCCAACCCTCCCATGGCACCCATCGCCACTAGGACCTTTATCTCCAAACCGCTCTGTGCAAACCCTGACCTGACCCAGCCCCAGTCCCACCCCAGATTTCCCATCATGTCATGGGGAGCTGCTCTCTGTTGTTAGTGAGCTCCCAGAAGCCTCAACCCTTTCTTGCCCCAACTTACCTGAAACCTGGTTGTCTTCTGCCACTTCCTGAGTAGAGTCTGCTCATGCTCTCTCACCCCACGGATTTCAGGCCTGGAATGGGGATAGGTCTGCTCTTTGTCCCCATTGCTCTTCCAAGCACCCTTTCTTCCTTCCTCAAAGCACCCTGCTCTCTTGAAGGTCTGGCCTCAGCCCTCCATCCCTGTCACCACAGCCCTCTCCCAGCCTCATGGTCACCTTCTCTCCTCCACTGAGCATAGCAGAGCTTGGCTCCCTATTTCTCTCTCTCTCTCCTGACTCCTGTCACCATCTTTGGTGACTTGAGCATCCCCATAGACAATTCTGATGACACCATAGCCTCTGAGCATCTGCCCACCCCATTTCTGATGCTGCTTTCCTCCACATACAAACATTTATTGATGACATAGAGACAATGGATCCATTTGAGGAGGTTCCATTTATCTTCAGAATTATAATCTTTTTTAAAGATTTTATTGATTGATTGATTTGTTTGTTTATGTATTTATTTTTAAGAGAAGGGAAGGGCGGGGGGAAGAGAGAGAAATATTGATGTGTAATGGGTTGCCTCTCACACACCCCCCAACTGGGAAACCGGCGCACAACCCAGGCATGCACCCTGACTGGGAATTAAACCTTTTGGTTTCCAGGCTGGCACTCAATCCACTGAGCCACACCAGCCAGGACAAAATTTTATAATTTCTATAACTAAGGGGACTATATAATTTATTTCCCAAATTGGGATAATTTTGTGAATGAAAGAGGATACCAGAATAATTAAAAGTATATTATTTTTGGAAATATTTACTTATTTATGACAAAATGGGTTTTATACTAAGGCCCCTATAAAATAATTATATTCCAAAACTATTTTCTAAAAGAAAATTTTTCTTAAAAAAATTAACTTACTTGTGCATGTCCATTAAAGTAACATTGAAAAAAACTCCTTTATATTGATTATCTACACATTGAAAAATATAGGCAGAATAATTCCTCTAAGTACTTAATTAGTTTCTTAGCTGAATTGGTCACTAGTAGTGTGTCACTGTGGTGTCTTCACAAAGGATTTCCTTTTTGAAAAGGGTTTTATATTTTGAAGTTTTTGAACATATTTGTTTGCAATTGCCTTTAAAGTTAAATTTATGGTTAATAAATTTGAAATTGCTGGCACCTTTAATTGATTCTTCTCTGTAGCCCACATTGTAAATCAACAATATACTGCTCTCCAGGTGCTGAGAGATTTGTTAAGCTTTATGCAAATTCTACTAAATGGATGATAAATTTAACTGAAAAATTGTTACATAAATCTTTTGTCCCAGGTGTTTACACAGGTACTATCCTTTTGCCTCCATCCAGAGTAGCATTTTTCTACACACATTTTTACAAAACATAACTTCTCAAATGCCATCTCTATTTGTGGTTCTTTGGCTCCTGGTTGCACGTGATTTGACATCCTGACCCATGAATGCTTGGGGTGAGAGCTGGAAACAAAACAGTCCTATCCCGGGACAGGAGTTCAACCAAAACAGAGTTCGCCCAAACCTATCCCAACTTATTTTAATAATAATTCTAGTTATTAATAATAATATCTAGTTAATATCTAGCTGTCACTAATAATAATATCTAGTCAACAAATGAAAAAGTCCAGGACAAATGCTAAGCTGAATGGAACCAAGAAGAACAGGCACAAACAGGGCTGCCTCAGGAAGTCGCTGTGACACTGACTGCTCAGCGGTGGCTCTGTAGTCCCCTGTTCTGGCAGCATTTCAGCTTCACCAGAGAGCACTTCCAACACACCATGTTCAGGCTTCATTCCTGGAGAGTCAGATTTCACTGGTGTTGGGAGGGGGACTGGGAACCAGCATTTTAGTCTCCAAGTGATTCTTATGCACAGTGTGGGCTGAGAGTGTCCCCACCAACTTAATGCACCGCTTTTATGCCAGTTCCGCTTGGTTCTCCAGGGCTATTCCCCAAATGGTCCTAAAGCTAGAAGTTGTGGGAACTCAGTTGCTCTGCACCCTGTGGGTGAGTCGGCACTGTGGGCCAGGAGTGAGTGCACAGCAAGTTCTCTGGCGAAGGAGAAGAGCAAAGGGTGGCTCTGTGACAAATACTGTGACCACTACCCATGACACAGAATGATGACATGGAGTCCATATTTAATTAAGCAGCTCCTGTATTGTCATGACAAACATGAAACTTAGGGAGGGTTACAGAGTTCTCATGAGTAGTAAAATTTTTTTTAAAAACCTCACAAAAGCTTCAGTTAAGCCTGTCATAAGTGCTGTACTCTAGTCTGAATAGTTATTTTGAAAACAGTTGTCAAAATGGAAACCCTCAGCACCCTCAAAAGGATGTATCATTTTGGCTTACTCTACAAATGTATGATCATCTCTCTAACTCCAAGTTTTGAAGTATAAGAAACCCACACTGGTGAAGAACCAGAATAGCACAGTGTTTCTCAAGCCCTACGTGCCTCGCGGCCCTGTGTGTGCCCATGAAGCGCTGGGGTGGTCCCCGAGTCGTCAGAAAAGCAGCCTTTGCCTGCTCGGAATTCAGTTTCGAGGCCGTGAGTTGAACTCTGTGCAAATGTTCTGGATGACTGTGGGGACCAATTTGTAGAGGTTGTCAAACTCGTCCACAAAGAAGGCGTGGTCCTTGGCAGGGTGAGTGGCGATGACTTCTAGCTCATCCTGTGCAGCCCAGACGATGCCAATTGCATAGGTGATCACACCTGTGAGGACAAAATTTCAATGAAGCAAATGGGCCCAAGAAAAAATACTGCTAATGGATCCTTGCCTTCCTGTTGCTCTGTTGGCTATTGTGTTTGAATGCAACCAAATCTAAAATCAGAAACGTGCCCTAGCCCTGGCTGGTGTAGCTCAGTGGATTGAGCACTGGTCTGCAAACCAAAGGGTCGCTGGTTCGATTCCCAGTTGGGGCACATGCCTGGGTTGCGGCCCGGTCCCCAGTTGAGGTCGTGTGAGAGGCAACCACACATTGATGTTTGTCTTCCTTTCTTTTCCCCTCTCTCTAAAAATAAATAAATAAAAGCTTAAAAAAAGAAAAAACATGTACCCCAAAGCATGAACATCTGCTACGTGCCAACAGTAACACAATTGATATAGTTGCTCTCTCATAGGAGTTTATAGTCTTTTGAGGGCACAAAACAGGCAAGATCAGAATTTCATGTCCATGAATTGCAGAGGGGCTATTTTGGGGCAGGTGAAACTTTTCGTGCCATGCAGATCATACCACGTGGCACCCTGCTCCACCTGCGTGCAGAGCCAAACAAAATTTCAGTCTTAAATGCATCGAAGAGGCAGTTCAAGATCTTTTTAACTAAAACGGCCTCGAATCTCTCTAGGCTTGCTTGAGGGTGACTTTACAAGCCATAAACTCCAAGCTTATTCCCAGTGCAGGAACATCACATCTGCTCCCTCACAGCCGTGAAGAAAGGGGTTCGAGGTAAGGGAATGGCCAACCGTGTTGTATGCTTCAGGGAGGTCATGTAAGATGGAAACGGAAGCGTGCTCATTGGGTTTAGAAAACACAAAAACAAGACATTGGTCGCCTGGAGAGAGCAGTTTCGGGGAAGTAGATGCCAAAGAAACCAAATAACTAATCCTTCCAGCAGTGTGGCTGTAAAGAGGAGGCAGGTTGGAGCTGGAGCAGAACTCGGAGTGAAAGAGGATTGTTTTGTTTTTTAGGAAGAGGGTGACTTGAGGATGTCTAGATGCAAATGGGAACGAATCCGGCAGGGCTAGAGGGATTGGACTACAAAAGGGAGCAAGATGCCCCAGGCAGCAGAGGACAGAATCAGAGACAAGGCGTCTATTCTCACTGGGGAAAACGGAGACTGCCTGGTGTATGGGTCTTGAGTTGGGTCTTTGGGTTGGGGGCAGCTGGTTGGCAGGCACGTGACCTTTCTCTACAAAAGCCTATTCCCACACCGCCTGCGGGCTGGCCAGAGTTGGGCGAGCAAGATGCTCATGAAAGAGCGGGCAGAGCCTGGGTGTGGCCTTTCTGCCCAGGCCTCGCTCCCCCAGCTGTCCACAGTGCCACTATCTCCGTGTCACTATCTCCAGAGTCTCCTGGGTGCCTTGCCCTGCTGATTAAAGAGCCATCCACACCTCACGTGGTTCTGGTCTAAGCATTTTTCCACTGTGGCTCATTAAACTGCAGTTAAGCTCTCAGCCTCTTTTCTTACTTCTCCAGTGTCTTCTCTGAATATTGTCTACATTGGGCACATCCAGCTTCAGGCTTCGAAATGCTGGCAAGTGGCAGAGGACCAGCTTTGCTGCAGGATGAGTCTGGCTTAGACTGACAAAGCCCTCATTTCTGCTCAGAGAAGAAAAGGCTGCCCTGCCCCCAAATAAAGACGCACGAACAGTATGAGAATGTAGTTGGTCAGGTCCTTGAGCCCACCCTTGCTGTAGAGAACTGTGAACTGGTACTTACTGAGAGATGTTCACACAGCCTTAGCTTGGACTCTCCCAGGGACATGGTGTCCATTGCCTCCGGGTCAGTTGTATCTATTGGTCCTAGTTCTTTAGAGCTGCCTAGAACATGACAGCCCTCGTAGCTCCTAGGACATCTCCCTCAGTGTGCGCTTCTGACAAGGAGATGGCCGAGGCCACCCTCTGTGTGGGGCCCAGGGAAGGCACATATAGACAACTAAGAGAGAGTGGAGCTGAGCATGGGGGGGACAGGTGCTTGGAGAATGCAGGAGAGCCCAGGACGTGTAGTCAGGAGCTGCCCCCTTTGCTCTGCCCGCGCACTTCGGAACTTTGGGAGGGGTTGCTTCAGAGCCCTAAACTATCTTCACTCTGCTGACATGAGCCTAAGTGACACGGTGACGGCTGGAACCATCCAGTGGGTGAACGATCGGTGGGCGATCCACCGTCCTGCCCTTCTGAGCGCGCTCCGCAGGGGCAAGCATGGGGGAACTCTGCCCAAACCTGGCGTCTGGTTACTTGGGTTTCCAGAGGTCAGAACTGCTGGTTCGCTTTAAGGCTTGTTTATTTTTACCCCTCCTTGTTTCAGGAAAGGTTAAAAGCAGCTTTAAAGAAGACTGAAAATGCTGCCGACAAACACAAATTAAGAAGAAGAAAGGAAATGAGAGAAACCTCTGCAATGAGTGAGTCCTGTTTACTAGTCCTTCTCTCTGGGCCTTTGCTGTCACTGGCCACCTGGAGGCAGGTTGTAGCTGGAGCTGCATTATCAGTACTGTTATTACTGTCACTTGGGGTTTTGGCTTTCTTTAGGTTGTTTGTACTTTTATGGTATTTTATGATCCTTTTCAAAATGGTGATTAGACATAAATTCTGTGAAAGAGGCATTAAAACGTGACTGATTTTCTAAACATTTACAGAAATAACTTAGTTCATTTTTCATGGTTTTCAACTTTCTCTGGCCCTCATACAAATTTTTATATGGAAATATTTCTTTGAATATTTTGAATGGAAATTTCTTTGTGGTCTCCCCTAAACCCCCAACATCTGGTTAGCAGTTGCTTACAAAAATAGTACTTTTCTTTTAAAATATTCATTTTCTTCGAAATTCTAACACAACTCGGTGTCTTCAATAACGATTAAAGTAATGAGCCAAATTCCTTTTCATGCATCACACCTTCCTGTGCAGTGTGACTCAGGGTATAGGCTGTAAAGGAGGGGGTGATGCTCCCTGTCGTCTGCAGCCTGGGGTTTGCCATGGCGCCGGGAGCTGCCTCTGTGTGCTCTGCCTTACTCCTTCTTCATTGTGCCGAGGGGCGAGTGGTGTTTAACTGCACCCCCATACTCCCCTTATGGGTTGGAACATTCTATTAAGCGGTAGACAAAAGCAACACGTAAAGACACAGCCCCTTCCTCATCCCATGGGCCCACCAAGCCACGGAGGGATGCTCCACACCAGACTGGTTAGCGAGACCAGCTTACCCTTGTGATGGGCAGCCATGGCTGGTATTTGGATGTTATCGTAGGACCTCCCGTCAGTGATGAGGATCATTAACTTCCTCTTGTTGGGCTTGGACTTCTTGAAGAGCTGTTCCAGGGCGAAGTTGATGGCGGCTCCCGTGCTGGTCCCACCACTCCAGTAGCCCACCGTCTTAATGGCATTGAGGACGTCAGGCTTGGTGCTGTACGTGTCAAACCCAAACTCAAGCCGCTGCTCGTAGGTGTACTGCACGGCCCCGATGCGCGTGTCCGTCTCCGAAATCTCAAACTCCTTGCTGAGGTTGGCCACAAACTGGAGAACCGTGCGGAAGTTGCCCGTCCCCACGCTGCTGGAGCCGTCAATGACAAAGCCGATGTCGGCTGAGTTGAAGCAGGTCTTGCTACAGGCCAGCCGCTCGGTGTCACAGACCCGCTTCACCAGGGGCTGCACTGTCTTGTGGAGACTGAACCAGCTCTGCACAGTGAGTGAGTAGAAGCCATTTGTTCTGCACACAGCCTGGAAGACAGAGTGGAGGGACACCTGCCAGGTCAGAGGTTCAAATACCCAGTCCATCACAATTACCCTCGGCCACCAGAGCAGGGCCAGAAGCAGACAGGCTCTTTTTTTGTACACTAGTTAGTCCTCCTAAAGCTCTTTCTCCATCTCTGTTCACCCAGTTTGTTACTCGCTGGGGCAGGAACCCCTCATGTCATCTCTGAATTTGCTCCCACCGCCTCAGCCAGGTCTCTGTTTAGAGAACAGCCATCCATTAAGCAAATCCAAATGGAGGCGTGAAACTCTGGTTTCAGCCTCCTGTGTCTGCCTCTACAGATGTGTCAGCTCATTTGTGCTGGCAGCTGGCCATAAGATTGGCACCGGTGGGCACCCACGCGTGGGAGGATTAACTCACGCTTTTGATCTGATTTGGAAAACAAGACACACAGGAGCTATAATAGCTCAAGAAATGTCTCCGGAGAGGCCCTGTACCAGTGAGAAGGGTCCCCTGGGTGTCAGGTGTTGCAGTCCACGCCCTTGGAGAGATTCCTCATGACACCCCCACCTGCTCCTACCGATTGGAATTGCAACCCCTCTGAAAGGAGGGAACAAGCTGAGGAGGGCCAGCTGGGAAGCCACATCCCTGAGTCCCTGAAACTGGAACATGAGTCTCTCTGCCTTTACAACCCCATCACTGGCTACCCGACAACCCTACCTCCAAGCAAAGAACTGTTTACTTGTGCCCAAGCTTGTTCCAGAAAAAATATAGCCCAGCTGCAAGTAAGCATCGAGCCACCTGGTCGTGTGCTCCTGGAAGGGACTGGGCCGATGTTCCAGAAGCGGAGCCTCCTCCTCGCCCCTCCCTCTCCAGGGGTCACAGAGGAATCACAGACCCGATGTCGCCAGATGAACTCGTATAATTAAAATTTTATTTTAAAACAAGAAATGACTTAAAAGTGCCCTAGGAAATGTTTTTAATTGGTTTTATGAAAACCTAAATGCTGTTCCCAGAACTTTCCATGGACTAGGTGACATTTGAGGTGAGGGTTGAGGCTGAGCCGAATTCTAGGTGATGGGTGGAGAGAGGGGTTCCTCCCACGAGTCTGAGTGAAGGCCTGGCGGGAGAGGGAGGTGGTGCTGGACACGGACAGGTCAGTGGCTGCAGAAAGGGCCTGTGCGTGGCAGTCGCAGCAGATGGCCAAGAGCAGTGCTCGAAAACATGATCTCCCTGACCTGGCTCAGCACCACCCTCTGTTGTTTATCAGATCGATTAATTTGCAGTGTGCATGCAGGCACGCACATGCGCGAGCTCGTGTATGGTGCCCGTGTGCACGTGCGTGTGAAGGCTCGCTGGGCTGCCTGGCTGATCCCTTGCACTGTGGGAGGAGCCTGGGAAAGCCTCTTTGTGAGACCTGGGGTCACCGATCTTCCAAAGGTGCTAGTGTGGCGTTAGGTCACTAGTTCGCCTGAGGGGTTTTGCTTTGAGAGGGTAATTCCCAATTCCAGAAGTACTAGTCCCTCCCTGGAGGCCCTTCTGCCTGGAAGTTGATCAGAATGCCCATTCGAAGGAACAAAAACCAGCCTTGATGGCTGTTCCAGCTTTGCAAAGTGCAGAGAATCCTAGCGATGGGTGGGTCTCTGGGCAGGTGCATACCTTGTTTGCAAAGTTGGGCTCCATCACGTACTGTTTCTCGTTTTCCACGGCACCTTCAATGGTGATGAAGAAAATGTTGATTCCTGACTCTCTCGCAAGCCTCGAGGCTTCCTCCACCTTGTCGGTGGGCCAGCCATCCACCATCACCACGGCCACATTGGGAGCGCCACCTCTGTTTCCATTGGCTTTGGAAAAGAAGTTCTTGGTCACGAAGGAGATGGCCCGGCCTGGGTGAAAAAGAAAATTCATGCTTGGAGTGATTATGTCGATTATAATTATAGGAATAGATCACAGCAGCATAAAGAGGTCTGTATTAACACTCATTCCCTCCCTTATTCATGGCTTTGTTTACCATGTTCACTGTTTTTAGGGGGACAATTCAGTGGTTTACATACATCACAGTGTTGTGCAACTGCCACCACTATCCATTTCCCTTCCTGGTTTCACTTTAAGTCTTTAATTTCTAATTGTGTCATATTTAAAAAAAAAAAAACTCAGGGACTGGCAAACAGGTAAGAAAGACTTTCATGGGAACAAAAAAGTCCCTTCTCTGCCTACGTGCTGGAACTCCACCCAGCCCCTAAACTGACCCCATATTTGTTTTGAGTACATGAGGTGGGGGGTGTTGACCTGCATGACCTGCATGACCCTGCTTGGCCTCCTGCAGCTTGGGGTGTGCCTGGTAGTCTAGGAGCTGCTGGGTGTGGAGGCCTGTATTCCAGGGTCGGTGGTACCTTTTGTCCAGTTCCACTTCAGGGGTACAGGTGTGGCTCATCAGGGAAGTGCTGCACCCACTAAGAGCTGAGGCAGTTGTGTTTTCACCCTGGGTGTTTGTCACCTGCTGGCTGTGTGGCCCTAAGTAGGTCACTCCCTGTCTCTGAGCCTAGATTTCCATGACAACGAACTGCCGCAGCAGAGAGTAACTGTCGTGAGGTATACGGAAGCCTCCAACATGCCTTTCCCAAGCACATGTCAAGAGCCGCATGGCCCTGGCAGGCATGGCTCCGTTGGTTGGGTGTCATCCTGCGAAGCCAGAGAGGTCGCAGGTTTGATTCCCAGTCAGGGCACATGCCTGGGTTGCGGGTTTAGTTTGGGGTCGGGAAGCCCCTTTCAGGGCGCATACAAGAGGCAGCCAATCAATGTTTCTCACATCAATGTTTCTCTGTTCCCTTCTCCTCTCTCTAAAAACAAATAAATAAATTCTTAAAAAAAAAAAAAGAGCCTCAGGAAATTTTTGGAGTCAAGTGGGGTAACCAACTGTCCCAGTTTGCAGGACTTTCCCAGTTTCAGGACTGAAAGGCCCATATGCTCCTGGGCAAACTGGGATGACCAGTCATCCTGGAGTCAACGTAGCTGCATGTGGTAAGGCAGGGTCCTTAGACTAGGTTCTGTGGACCCCTGGAGCAGGCCAGCGCGGGGGTGCATCCCTAAACCCCCTGAAATCATACAATGTTTTCTGCGTGTAAGTATTATGAGGGGGGCCTAAAAAACCAGAATTTATTTATAAAATAATTGTGAATTCTTACATACTTAAACTTCAGTAGCTTTCAATGTACTCTCCATTTGATGCAATATGCCTATTGAGACGGTTTTTCCACTGCTCAAAACAGTTTTTGAATTCATTGATTTTGATGCCTTTTAGTGCTTCTGCCATTTTTTGTTTCACCGCTTCCACATCAGCAAAATGTTTCCCTTTGAGGATTATTTTCATCCAGGGAAACAATCAATGTCACTCAGGGTGAGATCTGCTGAATAGGGAGGGTGGGGCATGGGGGCATGCTGTTTTTGGTCAAACTGCTGAACACTCAGCGTGGTGTGGGTAGGTGCGTTCGTAAATCACCTATTGTGAAATGGGCGAATGCTTTGAAAGAGTCTTCAAAAAATATTCACTGAAGCGGAACACAGCCTCTCCCAACACCAGCTGGTGCACTGATACAGATGGTTTCCTGAAACACTCGCCTAGTGGTTGAAGCCTGCACTACAAGGGGCCTGCCCTCCAGAAGATGATTTCGGTTTTTCTTGGGTTCCCACCTCGTGTTTGGGTAGAAGGGTCATAGCTTTCAGGTGATTCTCAAAGGGGTTCTCAATCCAAACAAAAGTTAAGAACTGCCTTCTTAAGGCTTTAGGTTCGATGTCGTTACACACAATGCTTTTCTGGTTTTGGCCAGCATCCTGGCTCATCTACCTAGTATACTTTTACCTGTCAAATGAAAGGATCAACTGATTGCTGGAGAAATGTCTTGGAGATTCCATATGAGCTGACAGCAGAGAACATAGCTGCTAAGGGCAAAGCTTGGTTGCTGAGAACTGCTTTCATAATGAAAGCATAATTTCCCTCGAGGCCCAAGGGCCCCTGGGTTAATGTTGGGTGCCGGTAGGCAGAGCACAGGGAGCCATAAGAAGATCACCTTGACCTTACCCAATCTTAAATTTGGGGACCATGGTCAGTGAGTGCTCAACAGACATTTCATCCGCCTTCCAGTACATCTTGAAAACAGAGGCTCGAAATCCGAAAACTACATTTTTTAGAGACTTCAGCCACAGTTCCAGATTTGTATTAGCTTCAACGATTGTTGTACCTATGTGAGATTTAGAAGGTGAAACTGAGGCAGAGACTATACTTTGATTGTGCTATTTCTTCTGACAAGTATCTGTAGAGTATTTGACTTCTCTGGGGCAGTGTTAGCAGAGGTGCCTATGTCTGGTCCCTAGCTTTGTTGGTGTTGAGGTGTTGAGGTGCAGAACTTCGGTTTTGCCGGTGTGGATGGAGCAGGCGAGGCATGGTTTTGGAGCTGGCAGCTATCTCAGAAGCTCCCTGATCGTGGTGGCCTCCTGGTTAAAGCAGATTCCTGAAGAGACTATGGTGGTGGAATTGAGAAAGTGATTTCCAGGTCTTGGAAGAGGCAGGCCCTCGGAGCCCTGGGTCCGCAGGAAGTTTTAGAAGTCATCTTGGGAAGCTAGAGTTCATTTCCCTGTGTGCGTACCACTCCAAGTAACTGTGGCTCACTTCTTCATTTCCTTGGACTTTGATGGTAAGACCACATTCCCTGGGAGGTGGACAATCAGCCCTTCCTGTGCCCCCAAAGCCAGACCACCATTTAGAAATCAGTACATTGACACAGGCTCTTTAGCAGCCCGTAAGCTTGGTTAGTGTGAAGTGGTTTCCTAACGCTGAGTCACCGCTGGGTGAACTTAATACAATGGAGTTTCTGGACCTGCCCAGCCGAGAACCGAACTTAGACTCCTGGTACTCCCTCTCTCCCATGGCTCAGAACCCACAGGTGAACCCAAGGAACACGTCTCTCTTGGCACAGTCATCACTGAACAGCAACGGATTAGAACAAGATTCCCAACTGAAGCTTCCTGCATGGAACTGGTTATGAAGTTCAGTGGTAAATAGTCAGTGCCTGGTGGTCCAGGAAGGAAGCAGTCACAATAGCAGTCCTGCTTGTCCTGAGACAGCTGCCATCCTGTGGAACCAGGCACATTGGAACGCTCCAGCACGTGTGTGATACAAATTCTTGCCCCTGAATCCATGGTGATACTTGAGGAAAGGCACAGATATTGTGTGAATCGTTCCTGAAGGATTATTATTATTATTTCATCCTCTTATTTATAATGCTAGAAGATAGTCATGGTGAATGAGAACAGAGACAGCAAGATAGAATGAATCTGGGTCACATACCTACATTAGACAGCCCTCCTCTCTGTGTAATTTTCTCTATGGCTGTCTTCAGATCTTGGGAATTCGTGTGAGTTTTGAGGTTAAATTGGGTAGCAGGGTTGTCTCTGAAGAGTCAGAACAAGAAATAAAAATTAGGTAGACAGTTATTACCTTTGGAGGGAAGCAGAAATCATAGTTGATTCTTGTATATACACATCAAATGGAAGCTGCCTCAGTAAAATGCCCCAGTGTGGACAGAGGCGATGGTGAGAAGGGGGAACTGGGCTCCTCCCCAGTGCGTACAGAGGAAAGCAAGCCGGTTCAGACCTCAGAAGGGGTGAGTTCTAGTTTTGACTGCGTCATTTCTTAGCTGTGTGACCTTGAGAAGTCATTTAGCTTCTCTGGGCTTCAGTTTCTTCATCTAGGTAAAAACAAAGGTAATAACAGTCATACAGCTAAAGAGCAGGATTGTTGTCAAGTGGGACTTTGCAAACGTAAGGCTGTCCCCAGACTGCTGCAAACCCTCCTACCCAGAAAGACAACCTCAGCCGTTAGCCACTCCCTGGGTTACCCCTGCACTGGAACTGCATCATAACAGCGGTGTCAAGCAAAAGACACCCCTTCAACTTTTCCATGTTGTGCTTCCTGTGACTGGGTGAGCATATTCAAATCTCACCCAGAAGATCAATATCTATTCTGTTGAAGCCTGACAGAGATGAGCTGGAGAGGAGCTGGAGTGAATTAAGTGGAGAAACAGAACGATAATCCTTCTGGAGGGAGGAGAATCCCTGGGGAGACTGTGGGAACAGGCTGGGGGTCATGGAGCAGTGGGCAGGGCAGAACTTTTATGAGCAGGTGGAAGGCAAGCAGGGTGGGATGGGGGTGCTGCCAGGTGTGTGTGGCCACGCCCAGGATGAAGGGCAGAGGTGCAGTAAATCCCCATCTTGGGAGGCACCGATGCTCAGCCACACGCAGGGGCTCGTGGGAGTGTGCCTTCTACGGTCACCCAGGGACCCTATACTCCAGAAAAGCCTGCACTTGGTTCATTGCTCTGGTACTGCTGTCTTGAAATTCTTAATAATTTTTGGATAGACTCCCTGCAAATTATGTGGCTGGTCCTGGCTGCAGGTTGCTAAGTCCTCAAGGAGAGGGTGAAGGAAACTTTTAAAAGCAGCTTCTTAAACACCAGCAGTGGATCCAGGAAGAAGCAGCTTTAGGCAGCTCTAGATTGGATGTCGAAGGGGCCTACGATGGAGCCTGCGAGTCTCTCACCAAGGAGCGTGGTCACCAAGGAGCCAGTCCTGGGGACCTGGGAGGAGACATTCTCTGCCTCCCTCCCTCCTTTCCTTGCTCTGTCCCTATTTGCTGACCTTCCTAGTTATCTCAAGGTCAACTATGTCAGAGGAGAATTCTAAAGATGCTGGGAAGATGCCCCTCAGTCTTCCATTGTACTAATAAATATGGGAAGCTGGACTGGTTCTTAGACAAAACCAAAGCAGCCACCTTCAGGGAAGACAAAGGAAGGTTTCAAACAAGCTCAGTCAAAGCAGATGTTGGGCAAAATCCAACGAGGTAAAATGCTACCAGATGAAAACCAAGTTCTAGTTTAAGATTGAAAAACAACAACAAAGCAAACTGTAAAATGGAGAAATGCGGGCATCTAACTGACTCGAATTCACCATCCACCTATAGTGTGAACTGCGGCTGCTGTAATACAACCCACACACAGGTCACAGGGAAGAGGAATCACAGTGGTGTCTCTTTGTCGCTTTCCCTCTGGGCGCCAGGGCTTGCAGGTTTTTATCCCTGCAGATCAAGTTCAGTAAAAGCTTTACTTGCCTCCCAGGCTTTGAGGATCACAACCTGGACTCCATCTTTGCCTACTCATGGAACCTATCAGTACCTGTCAGTCAAGTCCCGTAAATTCCTCTATATCCGATCACTGACTTTTATTCCCTCCTCTGTATTTCTATGGTGACCCTCTAAGTTCAGGTCCCTGCACTTCTTGCTGGTTCTGTAAGAGCCTCTGTGTTGGCCTCTGCAATGCCAGTTGTGTGCGTATCTACTAGAGAACCCATCGTTGCATTCAGCTCCGACCACATAATTCCTCTGCTCAAAAATCATCAGAGGCTCCTATTGTTAAACTTCATTTTTTGGCTTGCAAACTCACCCATAATTTAATTCCCATCTATCATGTTTATTCTGTTCTGTCTCTCAATATCTACAGTCTACTCAGAATCTGATTTTCCTCGCTTTGTGCGTTTGTTCATCAGTTCCTTAATTCAAAAAATGCAATCGCCCACCCTCCAAGCTGCAGTTACCTGTCTCCCTGACCCCCCCCCCCCCCGCCCAGCCCCAGGTGACAACCCCTGTGCCTGAGTCAGCTTTCTCTAACCCTCAACAGTGTGTGCAGTATGCGGCGCCTGCAGGTACACTTCAAAGTTTTAAAGAGACAAATACTTCTTTCTTCTTCCATCCATCTCTGCCTCCAAAAGCTTGTGTTCCCCAGGGTGCTGTCTCCATCATGCATGCCTCCGTAATTAATCTCTTCCCTGAGAGATCCCTTCTACTCAGTGACCATTCACCTGCCAGCAGCTGTCCCACACACATTGATCTGTCCTCTCGAACCCTGGATGTACATGCAATGACTTTCATACTTTACCATCTGGTATGCACCCTGTGGCACCTGCGGGTGGTCCACCAGCACCCCAGGTTTGATATTTCCAAAACTGAAGTCATCCACATCCCAAACGTGCTCCACCCAACCACCCATGTCCCCTTCTGGATTCCCTCTTCTGACTCGTCACGGCATCCCAGCCTTCTTGACATCTGCTGACATCTTCATCAAGGGCCATGTCCTGTCAGATGGGCCTCTTGAACATCTCTTGTATCTCTCCTCTCCTTTCTGTTCTCAAGTTTGGACTTGCACCTGAACTCTTTCCTGAACTATTGTTACAGCTTCCTACCTGGGATGCCTGTATCAAGAGTGGCTTCTGCAGAGGGTGCTTTATCCAGCAGTGTGGAGTAGAGGCATATTAACCAGAATAATACTGATACCTCTTCTAAAGGGCCCAATTTTGTATTTGCAATTTTATGTTTTCTTAAAGAAACCCCAAAATTGTTTAAGTTTCAGGGTTCATAAAGTTTGGCTCTTTCCTTGGTGACAAAAAAATATGAACTTTTTCAGGGCCCAAAAGAAAAAGTTGAAAAAAAATAATATTGTCTACAAAATAAGAAAAGGCAAAATTGATATTTACCATAAGATATATGTAATTGTCTACCAAATAACACCATACTTCATTAGCTGTAAAAACGTTAACTCATGAAACTTTAATTACACTTGAAAATTATTTGTTGGCTAGATTTCCTTACTTTGTAAGATTTCCCTAGTATGTCTGTTGATGGTGAAGAAATCATAGCTAATCACAAATTAAGTGTTGCTCATAAATAAATAATTAAAAAAGCAAAAATATAACATTTTCTTTCACAAGTTCTTTCAGAAAAAAGGTATTTAAATGCAGAACCCTGTCACCTTGTCAGAGCCATGGTGTCCCCCCCAGGACCCTGTGTGGACGCTGCCTTAATGTTGATCACTTTGTAGAGCAATTGTCGATGACCTGTCTCTTTGCTATACTACGTAAATGATGGGGTCTCTGTTATGTGTGATAGTAATGTGCTATAAAGTCAGTGGCAACATCAAATTAGCAAGTACTGAGCCATTGCTCCTAGGAGAAATACAGGGTTAGGTTCCTTTGGGCCTCTGGTTACAACATTTGCATCAGTAGATCGATACATAAACTTGATTTATATGTATTTCTGTCTGAAGAAACCTAATTTAATGTATTTTTCTTACAAATAATTAATGACATGCAATATTTCTGTATAATAAAACACTAGCTGAAATGTGTTTAACATTTTCCTGATGCTGGGGAATGGTAACATAAATATGTTTGGCTTTCAGCCTCGCAGTACTATCCACTATGTTTTCCTTTTTTTAAATCAGCTATCATTTCATGAAATTGTAAGTTCAGCCACTTTTTCATAACCTCAACATGTACTATAGATGTTACTTTAGCACTTTCCAGAGCAGACTCACACACAGATCAGAGAATTTCCTCTTTTTCTAAATGTATCAAATCATTGATTCCTTGACTTTGAACTCATGACCAACAGCACTGTAACTCATTCTTAAAGGAAATTTCTCTAACACTCATGTTTTCTCCATAAGCACGTCACAACCTTCTCCTAGTGAGAACCCTAGCCTGCATTCAGCACTACACTAGGGGCCATTTTATTTGTTTAGTTTTTTTAATTGAGATATAATTGATACGTAGCATTGCATTAGTTTTAGGTGTATAACATAATGATTTGATGCATGTATATGTTGTGAAATGATTACCAGAAGAAGTTTAGTTAACACCCACCACTACACAGTTACAATTTTTTTCTTGTGATGAAAACTTTTAGCTCTCTAAGCAACCTGTAAGGATACATTACAGTATTGTTAACTGCCGTCACCGTGCGCCACATTACCTCCCTGGGATGGATTTATTTGGTAACTGGAAGTTTCTACCTTTTACCACCTTCGCCCGTGTCATGGGGGACAATTTTGAATAGTGAAATCACCAACAGAAAAGTGTAAAAGTGTAATAATCAAAAGTGGCATTAAGTAGACCGTGAAAAGAATACTTGGTTACAGGACGAGAGCTGCAACAAGAGTGTGGAGTGTAGCCTTGTCTGACCTCCAGGAATGCGTGTGTTGAGGGACTCAAAATGTTCCCCTTCTGTGCGTGTCTAGAAATGACTGAAAGTGCCACAAGGAATTGATTTTGTAGTTACAAATACATTTTAGGGAGTAGGTGTTTTTGTAAATATGGAATCTTAAATTATGAAGATCAGCAGTAGCCTACTTGAGAGCAGGCATTATGTCTTAGTATTTCCTGTCCCTAGTACTGATTGTACGGGAGAAACAGATGCAGTTGTGGAGTAACTAAGTGAAGAAAGAAAGCTCAAACGCCCTCTCCTCTCTTGGAACATCGCGGGCGGAGTTGAACACTCTGCCTCTGAGCTCCACACAGATCACACTCTCCCTCTATGACATCATTGAGGTAGATGAATCCATCTTCAGAGGCAGACACATGAGCTATTCATATACCCAATGAATAGATGCTTTTAATTTTATTTAATGTTATTTCTTTTAAAAATATTGCCTCTCATACTCGATGGTGAAATCCCGAAGAACAGAATCTCTATCACATTTATTTATTTACTTTTAATGGATTGAAAGTTTGGATGAGAGGACCTCTGAAACTCTTTCCAATTGCTAAAATTATGATTAGGGGCAAAACCCACAGGTCATCCACCGAGGGACTTATAGGCAAATGTGATCAAACCACTTAGATTAATTTTACCTCATTATCCCCTGCAAATGGCATGGTGCTTGGTACATGGCAAACACTCAATAAATCTTTATTAAGTTGTAATGAAATCATAGGAATGAATGATAAGTCTTCTACCTGCAGGCTGTGGCAGCTCTCGGTCCCCGCATATGGTGTATGCGCCCTTTTTTCAGGATATATGGGCTGGTGGCCTGACGGCCTAGCCTGGCTACTTTTCAGAGGTGTAGACTTTGAACTGTTCAAAGAAGTGCACCACTACGTTTTCATGTAAATAACCTTTTAATTTATAATTTTATTACAAGGTCTCATTAAAGGAAAACACTGTTTTTTTCTTAGTACCATCAAAGCTTTCCTTTGAAAATAAGAGAAAAAATAAAGAAGTTTATAGCTCAAAGAGAAAATATAAAGTTGTTTTTATGTTTGGAAGAAGAGTTAGGACTAATGAGGAGACATTCTGGAGATCCAGAGTTTGGCTGTGCATGTAAAGGGGTTATTTGTGCAATAGAAAATGTTCAAGAAGAAAGAACACCTGTGGGAAACGGGTGATTTCTCGGGACGCTTGGGGGCCTGGGGGCAGGGAATTGGGGCTGATATCGGTGTTTTCAGACCTCCCTGATGATCAAACTTGCCTGGGGCATTAATTAAACTACACAGATCACTGGGCCTCCTTCTGGGAGAAACTCAGTTCAGTAGGTCTGGATTGGGGTCTGGGAAGTTTTTAATAAACACAGGATCCAGCTGAAAATGGCCCTCAGGAAGGTTCGGGAAGCCCTGGATTCCAGAGGCCTTCTGAAGCCCCTTTGCAGTCCGAAGGCTCCCATTTGGTTCAGGTCTCAGAGTCTGCTGGTTTGCCCCAAAGCACTTTCAACTCCGTGAAGTGAGCTCCTTGAATGAGTTTTTGTGCCAGTAGAGACATATTAACTAATCATATTCCCTATGGCAAGAAACTTGCAAAATTGTTTCCTTCAAGAAGATGTCAACTTAAGGGTACAATAAAATAACCTAATATTTAATTTATTCTTTTAACTTTCTTAATGGCTAAAATGTGGTGATGAGTGGACTTTTTGCTGAGACGAACTGTGCCTGTGACATCAGGAAGACGTCCTAGGGTTGGACGTGCCGGCAGCCGCAGGCCGGGTGGCAGGTGTGGCCCTTGAGGGCAGTACCTGGCTGAAATGAAAGAGCTTGTTCAGCCCCAGACTCTTAGAGGGCTGAGCAGTGTGGCCAGCCCAGTGGCCCCTTGTGAAAAGACACTGGCCCTTTCTCCCATTTCCTAGGATCACAGATGGAGAGCAGGGACTTATAATGGAATTTAGTTTTTAGTTTAGTGTTTTTTAAAAAATAATTAGTAACAATAATTCCATCCATCCGCCAAAAATTAAAAAATGAACCCGCATGCCTCTTCTTGCCCAAGGAAAGGTGGGCGTGCAACCTGCTGACCTGGGAGGAAGCGCAGGCTTGCCGGTCTGGTCTGTAGCCACGTCATGGGCTCGGTAAGTGCTGGGGCAGGAATGTCTTGGCATCAGAACTTCCTGAACTCATCCGATCCTCGCTCACCTGGGGGATCTTGTTAAAATGTAGGCTCTGATTCTATTGATCCAAGTGAGGGCTGAGATCCTGCCTTTCTAACAGCTTCCCTGATGGTACTTCAAGCAGCAGTGTCTCAGAGGATGCTGTAAGAATCAAGAACATCAGCAGTGGAGCAGCGGTGACAAGAGGAAGGGAGGAGAATGAATAAGAAGCCTACAGCAGGGAAGAGGAAGGCTGAGAAGAGGGGGGAGATGGAGCTCCTGGGGCCCTCTAGACTGGTAACCTGAGGGAGGTGGGGGGGGCCGGTCCAGGGGCCCAGGACTCACTGGAGGACAGCACAGGCCTGAGACGATATTTGTGCCTTCGCTTTCTGCTTGTGCAATGGAATCCCTTGGGGAGTGCCAAAAACTAATGACGCCACACTCAGGAATTCTGATTTAATTGATCTGAGGTTTGGTATGGCCATTAGAAGTTTTCAAAAGCTCCCCAAGTGGTTCTAATGTGCATTGGGGTGACCATCTGCTTCTCTTCGGATCCGATCTAGAGATCTAGGGAGAGTGATCTCAGGGGGCCTGGGATAAGCCCCGTGCGTACGCAGTGGGAGCCCAGGGGGAGCCGTTGAGGAAAAGCGGAGGAAGTCAAGTGCAGTCCTTCTGTTATTGGTACCTCTGGGAAAGCTGCACGGTGGGGAATAGAAAAAGGGTAAGATTTTTGCATAAACTGTATTCACAGCTCATTCAGCCCTGAGACTGTGTCCCTGCGGAGTGTGGCTTGAGGGTTCGCCTGCCTGTCTCAGAGAGGAGAGAAGTGGCACGGTGAGGTCCTTGCATGTGCCATTAAGCCCTGAGAGCCTTCCAGGCAGAAGACTGGCACCTGCTGTGGGATCCTGTTAGTTGCTGTGAAGGCGAAGGAGGCTGACAGGGCAAAAATAGCCCTGGGTGGGGTTGTGAGGACTGTGTTCCAGGTGGGTGCTGCCACTCTGTACCTAGGAAGCTGAGCGATCCCTTCCCGTCTCGAGAGTTGGTGACTCTCAACCTTTGGCTAGAGATTGTAATTACAGGTTAAAATACTGACTTCTGGGTATCTGCCAGATTCTGGTTTCATATTATAGGTTTGGGTGAGCGCCAGGCCTCAGCACTTTTACAAGCTCCCTGGGAAGTACCCACGTGAAGTCAGGGTGGGCGGCCCCTACCTGCTCTGTGGTCCTGGGGTCCTGGCCCCTCTTCTGCTGCTGGGTTTTGTGCCCAGGATCTTGCACCCTGCCCTGGTGCAGACTCGAGACAATGTGACAGAATGGTCCTCCCTCCAGGTGTACTTGCTTTCTATTGTAAACTCAGTGGCTTAAACAACATACTTACTAGTTCCAGAGGTCAGAGTCCACCCTGGATGTCCCTAGGCTAACACAAAGGTGTCTGGGCTGTGTTCCTTTGTGAAGGCTCCGGGGAGGATCATTTCTTTGTGTTCTGCAGCTTCTACCTGCCGCCGGCATCTCTTGCTCATACCCCTCCCTCCATCTTCAAAGCCCGCAGTCACATCTCTGATCATTCTCCCACGGCACAACCTCTCTGCTGACGATAACTGGGAAAGGCTCTCTGTTTTTAAGGAGTTGTGTAAATAGATTGGGACACCTGGATAATCCAGGATAATCTCCCCCATCTCAGAATCCTTAACTTGAATCACACCTACAAAGTCCCTTTTGCCAAGTGAGGTGGCAAGCATTGTCACAGGTTCCAGGGATTTGGATGTGGCCAGCTCGGGGCGGGGAGGCTGTTATTCTGCCCCCCACACCAAACCTGACATTCCACTTCTTCCCTCCACTCTGATTGTCCCACAGTTGGTGGCTCAGCTGATCCACGACAGCCTCTGGGCATCCTTCCTGCTTTGGGGGGCAAGAAAGGAGGCTCAGGCGAGTGCATGATGGAGGGTGTTCAGTCTGGGGCTGAGAGGAAGGGAAAGGAGATGCGGCCCAACTCGGGGCCACTCCCTGAAACACAGGGCAACTGTCAGAATCATGAGCCCCCCCCAAAAAAAAGAAAAGAAAAAAAGAAAAAGAAAGAAAGAAAATCTACTTCATCTTTTAATGAAGAAACATTCACATTTTGCTTTGTTCTAAACTGTTGTCTAATGTTGATATCCTAGGGTTGATGACACAGTTCTAAAAAACATGTGCATTTATGCCGACCTGGGGATTAACGTGAGATCACATTGGGGGTCTAGGGAGCACTGACCCTGTGGATCGGGGCTGCAGCTACAGCGGGCTGCTGGGCCTTGTTCATTGTTTACTCGAGTTCACCTAAGAGCTACTTGCTCTGCCTATTCTTCCGTTTAGCCTCTTAGTGTTCCTGCTGACATCAAGTGAAATCGCAAGCTGTTGGCTGCGTAATTCTAGAGCAGATTGTGTGGGCAAAACAAGGGCTCGATCCTTGGCCTTTTGTTCAAGTGCAGTGTCTCGGTCCTCAGTTGGTGGAAAGCTTCCATTATCAGAAGCTTTCTGGGCAGGTGAGAAAAATCTCTGCTTTGAAGCCCATTTTGTTTGACATTTTAGGGATTAAGCCAAGATTTAATATCTGCCCTCTGCCTGGTGGTCATACACTTAACTGTGTGTGCTTGGGAAAGTCCCCCAGCCTCTCTGAGTCGGTTTCAAACACAGACGCTCTCACAGGAGGTAGGTGATGATGGTGGAAAGGATGCTGTGGTTGTTGAGAGGTTTACGTAACTGAGGGTTACAAGCCTCTGCATGTGCAGAGAGAGGGGGGACGTGGCAGAGGAAGTATGCTAGTGTCACGGTGGTGGGGGCTCACCCCTGGCCTGGGCCAGAGGTAGAATGCAGTCAGTGCAAGGGGAAGTTAAGACGGAGCAGAAACCAAGAGCCTGGTAGAGGACAGCGCCGGTCTGCTGAGAGGAGAACTGAGTGGCCCAGTAGAGACACAGAGAGAGGCAATGAAAGAAGGAAGGAGGGAATGACCAAGGCCCTGTCAGTCCTGGGACATCAGTCTCCCTTCCCCTGGGCTACCAGGGCTGGTGTTCTGGTTCTTGCACCCAAAAGATTGGTGTGTAGGCTACTTAGGGATCGGAATGTGGAATGAACATGGCGTTTGGTAAATCAGACCATCTTTACACTTCTTGTATTTTTATTTCTTACTTGCCTTTCTTTCCCCTTTAGTGGTTAGTGTATTTTCAATTGTAAATTTCAAAGTCTAAATTTAGACGTGAAAATTTAAATCCTGACTCGGCTTTCCTAAGGAAAAGCAAGGGAAGGACCCTTCCTGGGGAGCCTTGAGGACCAGTGGCCTCAGTAGTTTCGTGCAGGCGAGAAGCCTGAGAGGAGGGGAAATGCCAAGTACAGAGCCTTCCCTCCTTGACCGGCTCTTGCCCAGCCTGTCTCTCGTTCCAACACTTGTTCTTGAGGGGGTGGCCTTTTAGAGCTTCATTTCCTCACTGTACCGTGAGGAGGTGGCACCAGGAGCTTTCTAAGTCCCCAGTGTACAGGGGTCATAGAGTAGGCACTGGAATCCAGTGAGAACCCCAAATGCAATGGGAGAACTCAGCTTCCCGGTGTGCCAAGCACTGGCTCTTCCTGCTTTTCCTTTTCCAGAAACTCAAGCCCTGCCTTTGCATCTGCCTGTGGCTCCTTACCCTTCCCCGCCCCACTGCCTTCCTCTCTGTGCACCAAGACCATTTGGTAAAGACAGGATTGGAGGGGAAATCCCCAGGCAAGCAAACCAGACAGCTGCAATCAAAAGCAATTTTTGCTGGGTGCATGGATTTCCCCTTTGGCCTCATCACACATTTTTAATGCCGCGTGCCAAGTTGTTTTGTTCCCCACATCCCACTGGTGGATGTATAACCTCAGTGCATGCCATCATTCCATTATTGATCGTCCCACCTAATGGGAACCCAAGGCTGGAGGGGAGAGGCGGCTCATCCAGTCTGCCGGCCCAATATATTCATTTATTGAATATCTTCTGATTACAGAGCCAGCCCCTGAGTTACAGGATGCCAGGGCTGGCAGAGACCCGATAAATCATCTGCTCTGCCCCGGAACTTTACAGATGGCAGCACTTACATGGAGAGGTTAAGTGACTTGCTTAAGGTCACACAGCAGGACTCAGGCCAGATTTCAAGACGGCCTGTCACCAGTGCATTGCGCTTCCCATTCCACCCTGTGGCTGTAGGAGGGTGAGGATGATCGATTAGTTTTTATGAGCACTAGAGGGAGTGAAAACAGACACATTTTCCTTCTGTGCTCCAAATTAATAAGGCCCTTGGGTAGGGAAAAAAGAAAAAAAGACAAATAGCAAAGACATTTTTAGAAGGAGGAATTGGAAAGCATGGAGGTAAACTCTGAGCTGCAAATGGCGATCACATTAGGAAAATGTGGGGAAAAGGTTTTGTGGGTTTTTTCTTTGGAGGGAAAGAGTCTTGAACTATTTTTCCTTTCCTGCTGTATTTGTTCTTTCATCCACGTTCTTTCTCATCAGCACACAACACTATTCTGCTGTCATTTTTCTTTTTCTTGACATATTTATCACCTTATTTTCATATTATGCTGTAAGCCTTGGTATATACAGCTTTTAAAGCAGCTATTTTTAATGCGAGATGACACAGCAAGCTTTGAACCCCCAATAAAATTGACCGGGGACATCTGGCACTAAAACACTTCCATTTCCTCCCTGGAGAAGCTTGCTATTCATTTTCTATCTTTGAAAAGTGACACAGGAATGAAATAGGTTGACATTTTGAAAACAAGAAAACAATGACCAAAAACCCCACTTATTTTCCTATTTCAAGTTATATAAAATCTTCAGAATAGAGCATTTGACATTGAGAGTTCGCATTTGCAGCAATTGGTTATTTTTCATATATTTGACTCTAACTATGTATCAGTCAGTTAACTCATCTACTAATTTTTATTCACAGGAATAGAAGATGGTATAAAATATGTTATTGGAATTTAATTCTAAAAATACTTGTGATAGTTATGCAAATGAGACATTTTTGCTTATTTCTTTCGACAACTCTAAAGTAAGGATTCTAGTGTCTTTAATATAACAATCTCAGTTACAGTGCTGCTCTGGGAAGTCCTCAGGACAGGTCTGAAGGGCCTAGAGACCCCTGGATGTTGTCAGGTATGAACGTTGCTGCTTTTCAGGAGGAGCAAATCAGCTGTGTTGCAGCTTCTGAGCAAGAGGCACCAAGGTCTAGGTCAGTTTCCAGTTCAAGGTGAAGCCGCAGATCAATGTATGGGGAGGGAGGGCTCATGTTGTGTCCGATAGTCCTTTGAGGAAAGTGAGATAATTATCCTGCCCCGAATGTCTGTTGGTTAAAAGTTGATCTATTATTTGAAATTCGTGTTTGCCTGGCCTTTTCATTGTTTGCTTGTTATCTGTCAATATCTGTGTATCTGTTTTAGGGAGAAACCTATTTATACCAGAAATAAGATTGACTTGTTATCCCAAATAAGAGAAAAGGTTGAGATTGGATGTCACTCAATGAACCCTCAATTTCTATTCTAACTAAAATAATAAAACAGACTGGGGACAGACACCTGGTGCTCAGCTGAGTGATGGGGGCTACGCCCTTCCCATCCAGTCTCCGCATTGCCTGGGGAGCTTTCCCATCACCAGTGCAATGACCTAAGATTATCTGGAGAAAGAGAGAGCTCACCCTACAGCACCACGTTGTCTAGGCACCTTACTTTCATGTGGGAGCACGGGGCACAGCCCCTCAAACAAATGCTCTAATAGTCAGGGTTCAAAGGCATCTACCTTGATCTACAGATGAGGAAACTGGTGATAGAGATGAAGGCCTAGCCCAAGGCTGCACAGCTGAGCTCAGACTTGAACCCAGAGTTCCTAAGACCCAAATAAACCCTCCGCCAATCACAAGCACAACTACCATTTACTTACAAGTGTTTATTAATCTGTCCCTTCCGGAAGTCTCAGATCTCTCAGATGGCCTTGAACTGCTTCGGTTTCTTTCATTTACATTAGTATTATGGAAGCGGATGAATCTGTGCTCAGGATGTGTTGGTATTACTTGTGGCACAAAATTAAACACGAGACTTTACTTGGTTTCTGAATTCAGAATAGCACTTACCCATACTGAACAACACCCATCAGTGGACCTGCCGGGCCAATGTCAAGAGCCTGGGCGATGTCAGCCAGGAACTGCTTCTGGATTCGGAATCGACGTTTGCCAATGCTTGAGCTCCCATCAATTACAAACGACAAGTCAACTTTGCAGTCTGAGGAAGGAAAAGGGACCTTGTTATTCTGATTCTCTCTCGCTGCATTTACCTGTGCACTCTCTCATTCTACTCTTTCTCCACCAGAGCCCCCTGAGATTCAATGAAAAGAAAGCAAAAGAAGTAGCAAGATGCAGTGTGTATTTATTCATTTACATCCATAACAGATTTTCACTGGGCACCAAGGTTCTAGATATATGAGCTAGTACTTATTACAATATCTTCTTTACAATTCTATCAGCCATAATTCCAGACTCCGGAAGCAGGGACCTCTCAGTCAAGTTTGGGAAGGCCCTCAGTAAGTTTCCTGCGCTCAGACCATATAAGTGCAGACCCCCAGACATGGGAATTCACTAGGACTGATTCTCAGGAGCTTGTAGTCTTTCATACTCATTCTGAATTTTTAGAATTATGCATTTGGTCTTTATAAAGGTATGAAAAATTCTGCAAAGCCAGTGCTGAGGGGCAGGAATTACAGGATGAGAAATTGTTACCAATCTTCTCCTTCACTTCTCTGGGCAAGGCAACCATAGAAATTACCCACATATATCTACAGATGTCAGTTCTTGTTTGTAGCCATAGTAGATTTTTCTCCTTTCTTTTAGTTTTGATAATGACTAGGAAAGTTATAGTCGGTACCTCCAGACCTCTGTGAATATATGAAGGTTATGATGGAGGAGAGGAGGATGCTGGGGCTGTGAGCTATTTCAACCTTTCAAATGCTTATAGGAGGTTGTGGACAGCCACCTACAACTGGTAGAAGTTAGTGTCTTCTTTGCTCTTGGCTGAAGTGATATCATCTCAGGATAATAAAACTGATTATTCAGTGCTGATCAAAAGTTCTTATTGGGTGGTATATAGCCCTTTGATTAATAAGAAATGAGAAATGAATTATTTAATCACTGCAATTTGGGAGACAAAATATTTCAAAACCAAGTTCGATGGGGAAGAAGAAGAAAGAGAGACAGTCAAGTTAGGAACTTCTGGGCTGGAGTATCGTGGGTGTGTGGGTGGGTGCTCAGCCCAGAGAAGCCCAGGCCCCTTCAAGCGGCTGCACGGTCGCCCATGAGGCTGCTCTGGGCATCTGGTCCTTACACTGCATGTTGCGTTGGTTCCATGTGACTGGAGGAGAAGCCCTGTATGCAGCGAGTTTTTTTTCTTTTATTCTTGTTTTTTTTCTATTACAGGTGTCCCAATTTTCCCCCCTTTACCCTCCTCCGCCCCACCCACCCACCCCTGCCCCCACAGTCCGTCTTCCTTTTTTTTAATGAAAGCAAGGAATGGACATGAATTTGCACCATTTTAAACAGAATTGATGAGAAATGTTTAATAAAGGGTGATATTACAGAATTGGCAGATTAAGGGCAAGGGTTACGTGTGAGAACATGCTTTATTTTTTTGCAGTGGTTTATGGCAATGTAAACCAGAGAAGTGGGCTGTGACGGGGACCTCTCTGGGCTGGTTCCGCTCCAGCTGGAGTTGGTGACTCGGCTCATCAGCAGATCTTGCAAGCTCGTGCTTCCTTTCTGCCTGGACAGGGCCTGCTGACTCTTCCTGTTCAGCTGGCTTCCCCTGTCCTTGCTGCCCCCAAACTGCCTATGCCTGAGCATGATCCTTGAGATGAGGATTGGAAGAAACAAATCAGGAAGTAGAGTTTAAAGATGCCACTAAAGCCTGGGATAAAGCAAAAGAGAAGTAGAACTGCTTTATGGCTTGTCCGGTGGTTGTACCCCAAACGGCTTGCTCCTTTTCCTAGGTCTGGGCTTGCAATATAAATTGTTGCCAGTAGGTGGCAGTGGTGTTCTTTAGGGCTTGCTGCCCACTGGCCCCCTAGGGTTTGCTGGAAATGCGACTCCCAGGCTCCACGCAGGCAGACCTGCATCTTAACAAGATCTGCAGGTGATTCGCGTGCACATTAAAGTTGGAGAAGCACTCCTGCAGAGGGTTTGCCTTCCAGATGTCAGCTGAGTAGTTCAATATGCCTTTTAAAATGAACAGTTTTTTTTTTATAACTATTCATTAGAGTAAGGGCCAAAGGGGATTTTCTTTTTAAATGAAT
The DNA here is from genome assembly GCA_039655065.1 of Glossophaga mutica. Taxonomy (NCBI): domain Eukaryota; kingdom Metazoa; phylum Chordata; class Mammalia; order Chiroptera; family Phyllostomidae; genus Glossophaga; species Glossophaga mutica. Next base: position 148,136,055 of record CM077308.1, read on the forward strand.
GAAGTGTAATACATGGATTTTTTAGCCTCTGTTTTGGTTCCTCATAGACCATTTTTTTCTCCTTATTTCTTACATCTTAGACTGTGTTCAGAATGGACGTGTTCATTTTGTAAACAGGTTTTAAAAAAGCCAGGTGTTAGTTCTCTTCACTCACTGGCCTGATGGCTGATATTGGGGTCACCTTTGCTCCCCCTTTCCTAGAATGTTCCAATGACAGTGATTCCATCTCAGAGCATGTACTCACTGAGACCTAGTGGCTTTCTTGTACTGAGATGATGTCAATACCAAAGGGTGGATTGGGTTATGAAATGTTTAGCGTCAGCGATTTATTATGGTAGGCATTGAAGGACTAGGAAGAAAAGGTAAGATATATTGCCTACAGGAATCAATCTACCAATTTTCTTAATTGCTTTGGTTTTCTCCAACAAAGTACAATTTATAGATTAATGCTTTGTGTTGGCCATATAAATACATCAGGCCAGTGTTTCTTAACCCTCGATAGATATCAGTCGCTTACGCAGCATCAACAAATAAAGATGTCTGCGAATCACTCTGGGCCGTGCTTCTTAAGGGTTAGTACGCAAAGGCACTACTTGATTCAGTACGTCTGGAGTGGAGCCTGGCATTCTGCTTTGCTAACGAGCTCCCAGGTGATGGCGATACTTCTGGTCCCCAGACCACACTTTGAATGATAGCAAGATCTATATGGAGTCAGATTCAGTAGTTATGATGCAGGAATTGGGCAACTTTAATTTTTAAAAATGTCTTCAGGTGATTCTCATACACAGAGAGGTTGTCATAGCCCAATGGTGGCTGAAGGGTAGTGAATTTCTGGGGGAATTTGCAGATGCTCTCCTTGGTTTGCACACCCAACTCCCTCCTGGTTTGCCTCTTTTTCTTTGGTCCTTCCTTTCTTGTGTCCTCAGGTGGCTTCTCTTCCACCTATTTAGCATTAAAATTCTTCAGGTTTAAGTCCTCTGTTTCTTCCTCCTGTCTCTCCAGGTCACATTTCCTGTTCTCTTAGCCTTGGTTTTGAACCATAGCTCATCATCTTCCAATTCTAAATTTATGGCTGGGCTGTTCCTTCTAATGTCATGTCTGGGTAGTCAACTCTCTACTAACCTGAGTGCCCTGCAGGTGATGACAGACGTAAGTGATCTCCTTGCCCCCGCCTGCTCTGTTCGCACTAGTCCTCATGGCAGTACACTCTACCCCAGTTGCTCAGCTCGTCTTTAACTGCTCCCTCTCTTGCACCTCCTCCTCTAACCCTCTAGATTCTGCCTTCTTTGTATCTGTTGAATCTGCCAGCATCTCTTCAACTCTGAGCTCTGTCCACTATCATCTCCACTGGACCACTGTCCCTGCTGGTCAGCAGGTCCCCTCTCTTCATCTGCCCTTGTCTCCCCATTCCATCCCACGCTGTTGCCGTAGTGATGTTTTAAACATCTGATCCTCTCTCCCACATGCACATAGAGAGTGTCAGTCCTTCAGAACTTCCCCTTCCCCTTAGAACAGAGTGACAGACGAGAGGAGATACTAGATCCCTGGTGGGAGGGGTAGGTATTGGGTGGAGTGAGTGGGTCGAGAGGAGAGAGCAGATCAGACGTTAGAGACACTCTGGGTTTCTAGTTGTTAATTAACTTACTTGGATCTCCCTGGAACATGGGGTCCAACGACTGTGTGCTTAATTCTTCCTTTGGAACAAATCCTGGAGAGGGCAGTAAAACTGTTGGTGACTGGAAAGAACAGGAAGCATCTGGCCTTACCCAGGGCATGGGGCATAGTGGAGATTCACACCCAGCTCCGGGGGCACTTGGCTTATTGGTAATGGTTCTCTTCCCCACACCACCCCCGTCTTCAGAGATAATAATAAATCACTATTTACTAGCAGCCTACTAAAGACACAGTGCTCTGCTGGTGCTCACAGGGACTTGAAGTCAAAAGACTTGAGTCCTGTTCCCTAATGCCTGTTAACTTATTCTATTTGAGGTTTCATTTCCTTATCTGAAAATGTTAAGTGCTTTGCCAGTATAATTTATTCCTCTGTCTTGAGGGCAGGGCATGTGCCTTGCTCATCATATAAACCTTCACTGTGCCCATCACATGTAGGTCCTCAGTCAACATTTGGTGGCTGAGTCAATAAACAAAGATGAGTGAGACACAAGGAGGACCATCTAATGAGGTTGGGTGTGAAATGGAAGGGAACAGAGAAGACACAAGTAAATCAAACAAACAAGAGGGTCTCAAATGCAACCCCTCTGAGATATGAGGTAAAGATGCAGAAACATTTTGTGCTTTGAGAAGCCGTGTGTATGAGCTGCATTTGAGCCTCAGGGATTTTTTTTTTTTCTTTTAGAAGCTGTTTACATGGGAGCCAAGATGGGACATGGAACACACATATATCATTTAAGGAATTAAAAGACAATACATAAAGATGCTTTTAGGCTTGGTAAGGCCAATGAGCTTCACAGGCAGAGTACCACACCTGAAGGGAGTCTCCCTGTTTTCAGGATGCTCAACGCCCCTGCCCCAACCCTGCCCCCGCGCCCCTCCCCAGTTTCCAGCAGTGAAGGAAGGAGCTGGGGGTTGTGCTCCCTCTTGGCTGCAGTGAGTTTTCTCCTGGCTTGTTAGTTTTTCCAATTTGCAAAGCACATGATTTCATCTTCCCATTAAAGGTCAGCTTGCTCATCCCACTTCCTCACATCATTTGAAAAATTCACTTTGGGTGTCTACTGGCATTTCTCAGCCAGCAGCCTCTCAGAGGAGCTGCCCAGGGCTCCACGTGGGAGGTAGGGGAAGAAATGTGAGCCCAAAGCCTGAGCCCCCTGCTCCACCTCCGTTTCCCACCTATCCGTGAAATCTGCCCTTGTACCAAGAGCTGGAGGGCTGCGTTTATGGGAGTTTCCAACGCTTCACGCAGTAAATGGTGAACAGCATTCATTCAGGGGAAGGGAAAACCTGAATACCCACTGCAACAAAAATAACGGGGAACAGAAGGAAGGCAGAGCTCTTACAGATGGAGCGAGGATCTAAATCCACTTTGGGAGCAGGGCACTCACTCCCTTCTGGCACGTGGTCTTCACGGTTTTCTTTTTCTTTGTTATCCAGCCTTGTCCCTTTACCCCAGGCTTCCTTGTGGGTGTCCTAATGTGCCCCCTGTGTGGTTGCGGGGCCCCAGTCTGAGAGGCGGAAACTGTCTCTGCCCCCCCCCACCCCCACCCCGCTGTTGTTAGACGCCCTAGTCTAACCCTGCTCACCTCCATCTAGTCATGGCGAGGAGGTTGGGCTGTATCATTACCTGCATCTAAGAGCACCAGTCCTGGTTTCCACAAGTCCGTGTCCCCTGATTTTCAAAGTAAAAAAGAAACAAACTTGTTACTTCGATGAAATCATCAGAATCCCTCAAGTGAACTCCCAGGATGGTCACGGTTTCCAGTTGTGGCGGAAAGTCTGGTGAAGGGGCATGGGGCCAGCCTTTGGGTGAAGCACCCTGAGATGCATGAGATTTTCTCATGTAAAGGTCTTGAAGCCAAAGACAAAAACATCTTTGCCCTGTTCTTTCTTTCACTGTGCATCAAGAATCATGGAATAATGAGAATCCTGGGATTCAAGGGCAACTAAAAGGTCATCCAACCCAAACCAACCCCCTAGCATGCTTCTACAACATCCTTATCAAATGAGTGGATAGCTAGTGCTTGAATACCTCCAGAGACAGGGAACTCATTACATATACAACCAAAGGAGTGCATTCTTTCTTGGAGTATTGAGACTTTGAGAACATTTTTTCATTGTATCCATCTGAAACCTTTATCCACCCATCCATCCCTCCACACTAATTAAGCACACAGTGTGTACCCAGCATCATCCTAGGTACATGTGTCTCACCCACCCACCTGTTTGTGCTCTCTTCCGTGAAATTACACAGTAGAAATGAGGCCGCATTTCTACCGTGTAATTTCACGGAAGGGAGCAGGCACTCACTTCCTAAGGCTCTGCCTCTCACTGTGTGCCTCTGCAGAATAAAGCGAAGTGGCACCTGGCATTCTACCTGCCGGAAAATGTTGCATGCTCCCCTGCCTCCCTCCACACGCACACGCACACGCACACGCACACCGGTACTCATCAAATAGAAAGGGTGCTCGGGAAGGGGAGATTCTTACCCAGCAGTCCCTGGCCTGTCTGGGGGAATCAAGGCTGGGAGGGGCTCTGAGGCAGCACAGATGTGTTAGGAAGTCTCAAAAGGACACCGAAACAGCTGTTTCTTTCCCTCCCTCCTCCCTCCCCTACCCACCTCCAGCTCAGAAAGCTGAAAGCTGAGGCATAATCAACTGTGTGATTTCTTAAAGACCATCATCGTTACTTCATGCTAGAATTATTAACACACTCAAAAAAAGTGATTTTTTTCCCACACAACTAAGATGCCAAGCGATTTGGAAAGTCACGCTGTGCCCTTGCACATTCTGGTTCATCAGTGAGAACTGAGTGTGGTTTAGCTTGGCCATTAACCAGTCGTGTGACCTTAAACAAGTCACGTGCCCTCTGGGAATCTTAATTCCTTTGTGAATAACAGTAGCAGACTGGGTGAGAGGCTCACAGGTTCAAAATATTTATGATTTACGTTTAAACATTCTGCTGCTTTAGCCTTTCAACTCTATTGCCACCTACTGGTAAAAAATATGCACTTTGACCTTTCCCTAAAAAAAAAAAAAAAAAAAAAAAAAGCGCTGGTGACATTTCAGGTGCTGCCCAAGGCTTTCAGCACCCTTGAATGGAACGAAGAATTAAAATGCTGGGTGCCATGTTGCTTCAGCAGGAGACAGAGAGTTCCCCAACATCAGGGACTGCAAGCCTCTTACTCCTGTGCTGGAACTCGGTCCTACTGGTGCCACTTCCACTTACTTGGGACGAGCTCGAACCAAATCACTTGTATCCAAAAGCCAAGGGCTGAAAAATATTTGGACAGCTGAGACTTGGTGTTTTTGGACTCGGTTGCAATGAGAAAGAGGTAAATCTGTGGTGTGGTGTTGGGGCATAAGGCTGGTGTGGAAAAGAGGCGTTGGAAGGCTTGTCCTGTGTCTACCAAACACTAGCTGGGGACTTGCAGGACTCGCCTGCCCTCTCCAATCGTAAGTCTTCTTTGTTGAAGCTGAAGTCGCAGACTTGTCCTGCCCTGCCTCCCTGGCGGTACATGTATTTAAAACCTCACTCTGAACAGTGTGAGGAACTCCTATAAAAACAGGGAATTAATTTTGTAACGACCCTTGCTCAGCCACATCATAGAGGCAGTCAGTGTCTCAGACAGGTATTGGTTCTGAATGATTTCCAGGGTAAAAATGCAGAAACCGTTAACGTTTACTGTTACCGAGAGCGTACTCAGTGTCAGGCACAGACCACGCACGTGGCAAGGTTCGGTCACAAGGACCCGTGGAGTTAGGTACAGCGATGACGCCATTTCGCAGATGAGGAAACTACCGCCCAGGCAGTGGCAGCGTGAACTCCAAGCCCAGCAGGCAGGTCCCGATCCCGCACTTAACCACTATCTGTTTATCACTCATGACCAGTCGTTGCTGCTCCAGTGTCTCCAGGTACTCAGTTAGGCCGCCGAAGCCCTCACTCCCTGGCACACCACCTGTAATGTGAGGGCCCAGAACCACCCCCGCTCTAAGGCCCCAGTGATGTTTTTGCACTGGTCACAGCCCCTTCCGTTCCCAGCACATCCGGAAGTCACCAGCAAGGGACCCAAGTGGGAGTGCAACACATGGCCTGCAGGTTCACGGAACAGAAGCACAGGTGGCCCTTCCGCCCTCTGGCGTCTCCCCAGTGACTCCTCTGGGGTGCAGTTTTAGGAAGGGGGTGGCATCTGAGAGGCAGCTGGGAGAGTCTCCACACTTCCCCTCGTGGGTCCTGGCTTCCTGCCCCGAGGGCTGCACACTTCCTGTGAACTTCCTCTTGCAGACCAGGAAGCACACAGAGAGCAGGTGCTGCTGTGTGGGGGCTGTGGCCATGGGAACGCTGAGGACAGTTGGAGGTCCTGGGCATGAGCTGTCACAGCAGTGAAGTTGACAGGCCCAGCTTTACAAATGTCTTACCCTCCAGAGCTTTGTGTGGCGTGTTTGTTTGGGACCTGGCAGCCTTTTTTCATGGAAACAACATTAACTCCATGGTTAGGTTTCTAGGCCAGTGAAGCTTATTTGATCAAACAGAGCTCATGGTACCATGAAGCCAGACAGCAAAAGGGTGGTGGTTCTGGGGAAAAGTCGCCTAGTTCTAACTGAAGTCTTCGGGAGCACACCACTCCTACTTCCTCCCAGGAACTCGGCAGGAACAGCCTCGCTAGCATAGGTGGCTGCTGTCCCAGCCCAGAGGTCTGCTGGGTGGGCGGGGTCTGGCAGAGGGGGCTGCCTTTATTCACAGTGTGCAAGGGAGGCTTCCCTCCACCTGCAGGACCTACTGGGGTGGGGCGTTGGGAGTAGGAGAGGCTCCAAGTCCAGGGCTCTCTGGGACTTTGTGGGAAGGTCTGAGGTTGCAGGGAAGCAAAGCTGCAGTACGGATGGTGGAGGGAGCAACGGTGGGTAGGAGTTGGGGGTAAACAAGGAGCTGGGAGCATCTGTGCGGGTCAGTGAAATAGGGCGTAATTATGAGGAGCATGAAGAGAATGGAGAAGAAACAGAGAGAGACTTATTCAATGGTAGAGAGCCAGAGGTTAGGAGAAGAGAATGTGGGTGTACGCTGAAAACAATCTCGGGGCGCTGGGCAGTGAAAAGTAGGACCTGGAGATAGGCACTGTGTCTTGTTGCCAGCCATGCCCCTAGCCGTGTCTGATCCGAGTGGTGTGTCTGGGTGTTTGTGCTTTGTCCTGGGATGGGCACGGTGAGGGCACAGGCTGCCCAGGTGGAGGGTCTCTCCAGCAAACCCAAGCCAGTGGGAGCCGTTGGGTATCTGGACTGGCACACATCTCTTTGGGTATCTCTTTAACACACAAAACAGACTAAGCCAAGAGACATTTTCTAGAGGTTAAAACAACTTGGCCTGCCTGCAAACTCGGGTGGCCTGGAGTTGAGGCCAGCAGTGTGTGGGGAGGAAGGTGATTGCAAATGAAGCAGAGCAGGGATGGTGAGCAGCCGGCAGCCTCGCCAGGCTGACCAGGCTCTGGCAGGTCCCTGGGTAGCAGCTCCTGGAGAATCCTGCACTTGGATACCTGAGGGGATTATACAGGGTCAGCCGATCTGCGTGCAGCCAGCAGCCTGCTTCCTTTCCCTTATTTTGCCCCCTGATGAAAATGCCTTAGTTCACATTTTTCCTTGGAAGTCAGCTGAGCTCTCTGTGGTTGGCCCTACTTTGGGGGGTTGCAGAGGAGGCTGAGATCCTGGCCAAGGGGATGGGAGGAAGGAGTGCCCCATGCTTGGCTGCCTGAACAGTCCCCTGGGCCTGTTAAGGCCTAAAATGGCCTTGCAGTCCTTGCCCTGCCCAGTGATCTGATTCTTAAGCTGTTTGTCCAGAATGACAGCAGGTACATTAGCCAAGGTGCAATTGTGAAGCTCATAGAAGCTGCTAGCCCTGTCCGAGGACCCTGTGGAGCCCCTGCTCCATCCAATCTGGCATCAAAGCAAAAGAGAACCTACAGTTTCTAGGAATCTTTTAACATGTGGAGGACAGGCAGGTATCCCCCAGCCAAAAAAAAAAAAAAATACTAGTCTCTTTTCCTTGGAGGTCTGGCCCCCATCCTAACGCCCCATGGCTGCAGAGGGAATGTTGTACTTCTATCAGATCTATGCACTCAGGGCTCAGAGTTAGCAGAAAGCCTCTAAGCGAACTCGATTTTCCCTTCTAATTGAAGCAGGCTTCAACAACATCAAAAGAACTTGCTTCATCCCTTCGCATTCCCAGTGCTTAGGATGAACCTTTCGGGGTGCACACAGAAGTGAGCAGAGGGGAGCCAGGGAGTGTCGCAATTCATAGGAGAAATCCTGGAGGAGAATGTATTTTATTCCCCATATCATAGAAGTACCCAGGCAAACTTAGCTCTGCCCTTTCCTGGAAATGATAAAAATTTCTCTTTCTTTTACCCTAGTTCCTGAAGTATAAGCCCCAGAGAGTATCCCTTTTCAGGTTTATAAGAACCTAGTTACCGAATCCTTAGGAATTTCTATCACAACCCCCCACAATTGCCTCCCGGGAATGGCGATGAGTGAAAGCGTTGCTTATTTTAAGGCTTCCTTACTTTTCTTACAAGTTTCTTTACAAGTTGGGCCCTTGAGCCGTGTCTTTTGTTAGCATAACTGGCTTAATGCTCTCTGTCCAAATTGAAGTCAAACGGCAAGGATTTGTAAAGACAGCACTCGTGTAAACAAGCTTAACTTCCATCAGTAGCTAGAAAGGTGAGTTCAGGTTCTTACCTCGGTCGGCACAGGGGCTGTTTTTGCTGCTTGGGTAGGTTGTCGTGGACCCGAGATCTGTAATGACATTTGACCCGTCAGTGCATAAATTTTATTCTAATTGTTCTCATTCTTTACGTGATCTAACCTAGAAGACATTACCAAGGTCACAACCAAGGTAACGCTTGTCCTTGGGCGGTCTGAACCTGCCCCGGAGGAGGCACGGAAATGGAAAAAACAGAATTTAACTCAACACACTGAATGAAAATTCCAGGTAATAATAACCCTTGTACTTTACATCCTTTACAAAAGCTGTATTTCTTTGTACTTCATCATTCTTACAATAATTCTCCTCAACTGTGCCACTCCTGAGGAGGTTAGAGTAATCCTTCAATAGAAATGTCACTTAACATTTAGCAATTTGCTTAAACGGTGTTAACATGGCATTGAGGCAAACAGCATTAGCGTTCAGTCATTTTTAAAGGTACACAATGGGTTATCCTTAATTACTCTGTGAGAGGATGAAATACGCTTCAGCATTCATTATTCATTGGGCAATGTCTCTGAAGCAAGGTTTTAAAAAGGAGAAGGCTGATGGGAGATTCTGTAAAGAACATGCAAAATCCCTTTGGGAGAAAGAGGGTCATGTAAAACCAGCTGAGGAAAAGAACCAAATTTCCTGGAGGGGAAAAGATAAGAGGTCATGGAAAACCATCAGCTTCTCTTGCAACCAAATCTACCTGCCATCAATTTTCCATTCCCTTTGCCTTTGTTCCAATTATTTAGTCATGACTCAAAATAGCTTTAGTCTAATTATAAAGATGACACATGCTCACTGTAAACACACGTGCTAAGGAGAGTGAGAAATCACCGGAATTGCAGTCCCTTGTGTTGCGTACACAGTCTATACTGGTGTACAGTTTGGTATATGGCATTGTACCCTGTCTTTTACGCAGTGTTCTCATGCACAGCACACGGCAACAAACACGAGGTTGGCACCCATGCTGCTTTTAGCCCACTTCTTCGAACTCATGATTTGTCACAGGCCAGTCTTCTCCTGTCAGTAAGTGCGTGTCGTCGTCACAATTTTAATAGCTGCGTAGTAACTTCTTTGACTACTCCGATGGTGGACAATGAACTCTTTTCCATTTAGTTTTCTGTTATGAACACCATCTGTGTCCAGGCTTCTTTTCACCCATGGCTGGTGATTACCTTAGAATATGTTTTTTGCGAGTGCAAATCCTGGGTCATTTTTCCACACTCTGCCATAAACTGTGAATTATCAATTTCCAATGTGAATTTGTGGAAAATGACATATTGCTTAATTTGCAGTTATCTTATTGTTGGTGAGGTCGACCATTTCCTGTTACATTTATTGGCCGTTTATAGTTCTTCTACTCTGGCTTGCCTGGTCATGACCTTCACCCATTTTTCTTTTGGAATGTTTGCCTTCCTATTTGTAAGACTGGATTGTAAGAAAAACCTTCCCCAGACACCTTAAGGAAATTAAACTTTCAGAGATGAGATAAGTGTTGGTGGAAAGGGAAATTGCATGAGGAAGGGACGGGCAGTTACAGATGCTGGTCCCCTTCCTGCCCCAGGTTTCACCACTTCCTTCTCTCCAGCTGCTCTTTGACAGAGGGTGCAGTGGAACGGTGAGTGATCAGAGCCATCGCCATGCCTTGACACTAGGTGGCGCTCTGCTTCCCTCCCTGGTCTACCCTTCCAGGTGGAGGCACTGCTAGACCAGATGAGGCAACAATGGAGCTTCTTAAAATGAACCTGACCCGGAAAACAATGCTGGGAATAGCCACTCTACCCTGTACACCTGTGGTAAATTCAGCTGACTCTGTAGGTAGGCCATCTTTTCCAGAGCTCCTTCCTCAGCATATGTATAGATATGGTTCTCTGAGCTGCCCTCTGCCCCCCTCTCTCCCCACCACCCTGAGGCCCTGGGATGCAGTTCTGTGGCCTTCTGGCTCCTGTGGGTGCCAATAGAGCCTCTCCCTGAAGAACAGTCTCACTCCTGCCTGGGAGAGGAGGTCTCTGTCACTCTGGCCGTTGGATCCCTTACCCCGTCTTGAGCTTTTTCGCAGTATCTTGTTAACTTTGCACATTCATGGGTCAGTTAGGGGGCTCTGAGGCCTTGGTGTCCAGCCCTATTCTTCCTTGGAGTCCTTTCACCTACCTTGGTCCTCTTCTTCTGTCTTTTCCTGCCATGCACTTTCTCCTTTCTACTGTAATCCCTCCAACTTCCTATGTCCTGTCTGAGAGGCAGCTCTGCACCTCATTGTAGAGCAAAGATGACTCATGGACCCCAAATGCAGGCTGCTCCTGTTCCAGCAGCACACTTCTCAGGTGTCTTAGGCTGAAGCGACCTGCTGCAGGGACCTTGGTGGGGTAGCCCAAGATCCTAGAACAGTGCCTGGCACATAGCAGACAGTCAATAAATACGTTGAATAAATAAGTGAATTAGAACACCCTTATCCAAGTCACTTCTGAACTCTTCTGACTATAGTCAAAATAAGAGAAAAAACCACCCTTGATAAATACAATAACAGCAACTCCCTTGCTATCAACCATAGAGTTATTCTCTTACAATTGGCAGAATATTTCCAGCTCATTTGAAGACACAAAAGAGTTATTTGTAAACTGGGTATTATTTAATATTGTTGGCATAGAACATTACAACAAACATCTATAGCCATATGCTAAGGTAGGCATTCATGAGAGCAGACTGGTGGTAAACTAGGGCTGGAGGAGGAAGAGATTAGGGTGACCTGGTGAGTGACTCGATGGGGTCTAGGGTTTCTTGTTTGGGTGATCAAATGCTCTAAAATTGATTGTAGTAATGATTGCACAACTTTGTGAACATGCTAAAAACCATTGAATTGTACACCTTCAATGGGTGAATTGTATGGTATGTGCAAAGTATCTCAGTAAAGTTGTTAGATAAAAAGATGTAGGTCTTCACACATCAATTTTCACTTTTCTTCAGTCCTACAGAAAGCCCTTTGAGTAGGCAATACAAGTTGCTAAAAGTCCTCTCTTCCTCCCCCCACCCTCCCCTGTCTGGCTCCTTTCTTAGCAATTCCAGGGCATGCTGCGTGGACGCTTGCTCCAGGAGAATACTTGTCCAGCAGTCTGTGGGGCAGCAGGGGCGCGGGCGCTGGACAAGGATGAAGAAGGAACGCTGACGGGCGGGGAGGCTGTCGTCCAAGGCTCCTGTTCCCAAGCCAGGAATAATGAAGCTTTGCCAGGTTGGGAGCCACTACTTCAAGTTGCTTGAGGTTTTCCATAAGCACAGGCCCAACTTGTAACAGCATTTCCAAGCTTCCAGTGTAGCCAAGCAAATACGCCACGTGTTTAATTATATGTGTTATGCAAAAATTGATGTTCTCTAAGGAGACACCAGGAGCAAACAAAAACTTACTCAGCTACTCAAAAATCTTTGAAAGAATCAAGGGCCCTAAAGTCCAGAGCCTAAAGTTAAGAGAAAGGAAAACGTCTGCCCATGGGACCCCTGCCCGTTCGCATGCTTCCTGTGTTTTCTCTTTTGCTGTTAGGCATAGAGTGCCTGTGTTCGCATCATCCTGAGTTGAACAAGAACAGGATGGTGGGGGAGTATCTGTTGTATTTCAGAAATTATTTTTATGGTATTTTTCATTTAGGGACTTTATATCATAGCTTCTTCCATGAGTTGTTCATTGAATGGAATAATAATTATCTCTATTTCATAGGCTTCTTGGGAAGATTAAACAAAATAATGCGTGTAGGTGGCCTGGCACACAGAAAGTACAGACTATCTATGTTCCATTATTTATTCTTAATCATGGTGGGAGTTGACAGTGTCTAATACCCTCTAATCTTGCCACCCACCCCCTCCATGTCAACGTGGGTCAGGCCCTGTATCTGTGACATTTCATCAGTGCCTAGGTGTTGATTTATGGCAGGCATGCCTCCTGCAAGGGGAGTCACAGGAAGGCCAGGCTGCTGGGGTTCAAATCCCAGCCCCTGCCTAGCTGTGGGATTTGGGACTGGTTTCCTCACCATCCTCCTCTTTGGTTTCCTCATTGATACAACAGATCAGTCAAATCGAAAGTAATATATCTACTTGAGAGGGTTGTTCTAAGGATTTAATAGGCTAATATTTGTAAAACAGTTAGGAAAGTGTGTAACACATCGAGAGTGCTATTCGTGTTTGTTAAATAAAAAGATGGAATGAGAGCTAGCTGGACACAGAGGGGGAAGGGCCGTTGCTATGTGGCCGTAACATTTGGAAGATGGAGGTGAAGCTGAAGAGAACAAGTTCTCAGCACTTCCTCCTTGAAGGAAATTGTGGCACCGGGTGGGAGATATTTAGAGCAAATTGCTGAGACCATAGTGGCACTTCAGCGGTGGAATTTTCCACCCCCTTGCCAGAAGACCTTGAGAAGTGAGGGAGGCACTTGTTAGCCCAGGATGGCTTACGCAGAAACTGAAGACTGGATTGTCAGTGAGCTCCTAAGGTTCTGTTTGAGGTAATACTGAGACTGATTCCATAAACTGGACTTGGGTAAAACCTAAAACATGACTTAGGAAATGGATACAAGGAGTCAGACAAAAAGTAATCAGGAAAGGGATAAAAGTTTTGACTATCTGGCTTTTCCTAAAGGGATTCTTTTGGTTTTGTTTGTTTCTAATTTTGAAAACTTCCAGGAGTCTGTAATTTGTCTCTTAAAACAAAACAGAACTTAAGACTATTTACATAGAAACCTCCTATCCCTTCAACTGAGCATTGGGAGAAATGGGGATTTTGTAATGGGAAAGTTTCATGTGATATCCCACCTTCAAAAGTATAACAAAGGTCCTATTATTGAATCTATTTTAAGCTCCTTCTACACGGTTCGCTTAACTCTTAGCTTGATCCTAAACTATTATTATTGGGCTCAGGTTTACCCCTTAAATTTGGGGGAACACAACCACATACCCCTGGCCCAGGTCTCAGGCATCCTCCCCCCTCACCCAGTGCTAAAGGTGGGAGAAGGCCCCTACACACAGGCATTCAGACAGAGGGGCTAGAAACCAGTCTCCCATTTCTTGCATGTGGAAACACAGTCCAACTACTGACCTGGCTCCTGGCTCCTGTGGCCTACGGGCTGTGGTCTGGGGCTGCTGGTGGTAAAGTCCGCAGACGGGGCTGGCTTTGGCAAGGTGGTGTGGGTGCCTTCCACTGGGGAGGTCCCCGGTACCTGCATCAGGGTGACTGGCTGTGCGGTTGTCCCTGGAACTGATGGTGGCTTCTGATAGGCTTTTGTGGTCTCACCTGTTAGAAAATGACATTACACTGGAGCCTATCAAACAGCCAGGAGGCTCTTCAGGACAGAAATGAGATAAGTGGTTATTGAACACTAGCTTATGAACAAAGCCCACCTGCCCTGCAGGGACGCGCAATCTAGATGGAACAATAAACCGATACACAAACCAAAGATTAAATAACAATAAAGTACTTAAGTGGTAGTTCAAGCCTCAAAAATGTAGACAAGGCAGCAACATGATTGATCACCAAATTAATTTTCCAGATGCTAGAAGCAATGGGTCATGAACATACCTTTTTGGTGTTTTAATTAGCATTAGCCTACAGATAGAAGGTACTCTTGGTTTCGCTATGACTTACTTTTAGAGAATGCATTCTAGATTTCTAGTGTGGGCTGGTTCATGACTAGTCAACTAAGTCCTCTGGGCCTCAGTTTTCTCATCTGTCAAATAAAGTAACAGAACTAATTAGCTTGTAAGGATCACGTTGATTCTGCTTCCAAACAGTGCCTTCATCCATGTGCAACAATGTAGATTGCTTTCACAATTTTAGATGAGTCTCAGTTTGTTACTACTCTGGGTGCCCTGAGATTATCCCTGAAGGTTTAGGGCAAGGGGCCAAGTGGCTACCCACTGGGCATTGGGGATTGTCTTCAGAACCATGGGTTTGGGCCAGAAGGAGATACAAAATGGTCCCACAAACGAAGAGTACCCCAGTTGTGGGAGGGCAACGGGCCCCTCACAAATGCCTGGATTCCATGGAGTGGGTTCTGCCAGCTTCTATGTCTGAGCATCTGAATTCGTTTCCTAGGCTGCCGTAACACATGACCACAAACCTGGTGGCTTAGAACAGAAATGTGTCCTCGGACAGGTCTGGAGGCCAGGAGTTGGATACCAGTATCACCTGGCTGAACTCCAGGTGTCAGCAGGTCTGAGCTCCCTTGGGAGGCTCTGGGGTAGAATTTGTTTCCTGCCTGTTCCTGTTTCTGGTGGCTGCTGGCATACTGTGGCTTGTGGCCACACTACTCCGATCTTAAAGGCCAGTGTCCTCAAGTCTCTTTCTGTTCCATCTTCCGCTGACCCCCTCTGTGTGTGTGTCAAAGCTCATCACATGTTACAAGGACACATGCGATGGCATTTAGGGCCCACCCAGATGATTCAGGATCATCTCCCCCTCTCAAGATCCCTGACTTAATCACAGCTGCAGTGGCCATTTTTGCGATATAAGGTAACATTCACGGGTTCCAGGAATTGTGACATGGATATTTTAGGGGCGAGGGGGGCTACATTTCAGCCTACCACAGCATCCCAGCTCCAGCCTTAACCTGGCTCAGGGTGGGTGTATTTTTGGTACACAGGTCAGCAGGCCTAGAGGATAGCCCCTGCGATAAGAAGGTGCTGCACCTTTGTGGGAACCATCCAGCTTCCCCTTTCACACTGGTCAGCATGCTGGGAAACCTGTGTCTACCGTGGCCCTGGACCAACTTTGTGGAGATATGTGTGGGCAGGGTGTTCAGGTCCACTGCCCAGCACTGGCACCTGTTCATTCCCTCCCCCTGACACTGTCACCTTCGGCAGCAGTCAAAGCGTTGACTTGGGAGAGCAGGTCAGCAAGCAGCCCTCTGCTATGGGGATGCTCCTGTAAACCCTGGCCTGTCAAGGCAGGACGCAGATCCCTCATTTACCCTGTTCCACCTTTAAATCGGCCTGTGGACTGTGCCAGATAAATTGCTAAAGAGCTGGCGGCCGCCTCAGGGGTCTGGCCGGTCCTCACGCCGTCCTCGCCGTCCTCGGGCAAAGCTGAGCCTGTGATTTATGACATTTATGACATTTCCATTACTTTAAAGGAATTGAGCTTTCATAACAAGTCTTGGGGAAGTTTCTAATTTCTCTCAAGTACTCTTCTGTTTTAGCCTCTGGTAAATGCTACCAGCATTAATGCCTCTTTAGAGAGATGAAGCCCCAGGTTCAACCTACCTCATTTCTATAGGGAAAAGCCATTTAATAGGATCACTTGTATATTTTATGAAATGGGATATATTTATTAATTTGGAGAGAAATATATAAATAACTGACAGTATCCTTTACTTGCAGATTATCAATCAAACACTTGCCTGTTTTTATTTAGCTCAGAGCAGCTTGAGGCTCTAGCCAAATAACAGCTGGCTGCCCACGGTGAACGGCATTTACATTTCAGGAATGTCTGTCCTCAGCAGGAACCGCCCAGGGCAAATCAAGATACTTTCTATCATCTGAGTGAGAGAATTCCCCACGGAAGAAGGTGGTTATGCTTTGTGGGGTCACCCTAACCCGATTTACCTGTTAACACACATTCTTGGAGTGATTAGGAAGCATTTTATAGGGGCGTGCTGAGACCTGGACCCAGCCTGCAGCTCCAACTCTCCTGCTTTCCCCCCCTTTCTATAGGAATTTATCACCTAAGAAAGAGCAGGGCCGTCCTTTCACAGTTCTCATCGGAATTTTTTGAGTTGGTGAAATTTACACCATGGTGGGACTATCGCTTTAAAGAGATGGCCCTGTATTTGGAAGCTGAGCAAAATCCTAAGTATCCCTTTTTTGTTAGAATTCTTGTAGTTTAGCTCAGTGCCTGGTACACAGAAGGCACTCAATATCTGGTTATTGAATAAATGAATAAATAAAAGAATGAGTGAACTTAATTTTTCCCACTGTGACAACTATACATGATCTCATAATTGGAGAGTTAATGCCCAGTGAGAGTGTCATTGAAGGTTGAGACGGTTTGGTGGAGGGACAAGTGACATCACTGGCAATACTTGACCTGATGTTCTAACTATGGCTTTTGCTCATTTGAAATTTATGCGCAAGAAAGCCTGCCTGTCGTCCCTGTGCTCCCCTTGGACATCAGTGATGCAGGCACAGGGAACAAGTACTTGCTGGGGGTGGATGGTGGTGGGCTGGGCCATGGTGCGTGGGGTAGATAGAGAAGTTTGGGAAATGGTCTGTGATGTGGAGAATGTAGACACCAAGTGGGTTTTATAGTCGAAGCTGTACTTTGCTATAATGTGTCTCCCCGCACTGCACCGCCGTTGAGAGGCTACGATCAGCGTTTGAATGTTGTGTGGGTCATTTGGAGTGGTGCCCTTCGTACTGCAAGGGATCCAACGTAGCAGAGGGTCAGCTTCCTTATCTGAAAGCGGGGTGCCACTGGCACTCTGCCTCAGGGTCTCTGTGAAGTACAGGCATCTGGCACAGAGAAAACACTCCATCGATCATTGATAGGTGCGGTTGCAGGAGGTTGTCCCGGTTCTCCCTGTTGTCTTGGCTCTGGCTGAGGCCCCAAGATGAAGCCAGAAGGTGCCAGTACCATGTTCTAAACAAGGAGAGGTGTCACTGAAAGTCCCACAGGTGGGGCCATTTGAGTAGAACCCGCATGATCACCTACCCCACCTCCCCAGGGCCGGTCAGCAGAAGGAAAGGACCAGAAGAAGAGGAGGGGTTAGTAGCCGCCATTTGGGGACAGCAGTGTTCAGGGTGAAAGAATCTTTCCTCCTTTCCTTCATGCCTTGTTTTCCCCAAAAGCCAAGTAAAAGGGCTTCAAGGGACTCTCTCACTGAGACCACAGGGGCCTGCAGGGAGGGGAGACAGGCCTCTCTTTCCCCCTCTCGTTTCTCTGAGCCACAGCACCCAAGGTGCACCCACCTGGTGCAGTGCGTATTATTGGCGTCTGGAAGCATTCTCTCTCTCTTGTGTAAAAATAGGGGGTGCTTGACGTATGATCCCTGAAGTTGGGGGGCTTACTTGAACATAGAGATTTTTTCTGAAGTGGGGAGGGGTGCAGGGCTCAGAAGGTCAAAGGTGAAGTGAGATGCGAAGAGAAAGGACACCTCACCCCATTCTTGCTCTCCTCTAACCCCTGAGGGGAAGAAGAGGCCCCAGCCATTCCCATGGCTCTGTGCAAAGGGGCTGCCCAGAGGCTGCTGAGCTAACAAATAGACACATAACTCAGCAGAAGATGTGGGGCGTGAATTTCTGGTCCAACAAGAGGACACCAGGATGCATCTGAACACTGACCCCTGGCTCCACATATACCTACACCTATCACCTGCTCAGAAATCCCTGAGAACTGCTGGCTTAGATGAGACAACAGAGAGGCCAGGGACACTCTCCCTCCTTCAACGGGCCACTTAGGGCACCTCTGTCACCTATTCCTATTCTCTGTGCCCACACCAGGAGGAAAGGAGGCATCTCAGGAATGGTCCCTGAGCTGCCACCATCTGCTGCCAGCTTGGGGGTAGGGGCGGGGAACAGCTGTACCTTGCACTTCAACCCAGACAAGTCTATATTACCAGGAAAATTCAGACATCCTTAAAGATACAGTTGGGGAAATAACTAGGGGAAAAAATGAAAAACATTTTCTATTTGAATGCCCAGACTTCTCAAATCAGGACTCTTTATATCCACTGTTATTAGCATAAAAGGTACAGATTGATGGTATAGAGAGAGGTTTCTGGAGCCAGACTATCTGGGTTTGATTCTAAGCTCTGTTACTTACTAGCTGTGTGACAAAGGGCAAATTACTAAACTTCTCTGTGCTGTGTTTTCCTCAAACTGAAAATTAGGGCTATGAATAGTACATACCCAGGGTGTTGCTGGGGTGATTACATGCAATAATCAGCTCTTGGAACAGTGTCTGGCACACAGCAAATGCTCAATAAATGCTGGCCTGTATTGCTATTCTTAAACCATGTTCTCCTGAAGTGCATGAACAAAATCAGCTAGCCCATCAAATTTCTGGAAGCAATACAAAATCTCATTGTAATGCAGCTCACAGCTTCCCTTTGTGTGGGAAATCAAAGTACTCCCAGAGACACAACACTGCATAGCCCTCTTCCCACTTCAATGGAGAAGCCTAGAAAAAGGTATTTTCTTGGCCTGAGGTCCACCTGTATCCGCAGCGCCTTTGTGGTTCACACGATGCGGGCGGCACAACCTCAGAGACGGTGTGTCTGTGGCCTGGGTTATGCAGATTAGCTGCGTGCTGTTATCTCATAAACCACATCATTCTCTTTGCTTCCCTTCATTTCACACCTAAGTGAAGACAGCCTTTTGCTTTTCAGCTGCCAGGGAATATTTCCAGACAGAATGTTATCTTCTAAAGTAACAATATAATAACATTCAAGGCAACCGTCTTGAAATCTGAATGAAAATGACACAAACACAGAGACGATCTTGGAATTGCAAAAAACAGAAAACTAAAAATAAAGCCTTGCCCCTCAGTCCCAGCCATCGGATCCCATTGATTTCTGGGCCCCTCTTCTGGCATCAGTTAAACTATTCCTGCAGTCAGTGGGCCTCGACTGGTTAGGATGTTAATTTCTACACGGTCTCCTAAAAGACAATAATGTGTGTTTACGAACTCAGAACATTTAGATGAAATCACTCATGAACACTTGCCTGCTTTGGCAGCTGGGCTTTTAGCTGATGAATATGTAAGAGCCGATGGATAGGTTACGCCCTTTTGGGGTTTACCTTCTGCAAAAAGAGAAAAAGAAAAGATTTTATTTTTAGGGTTCGAGGTTTTAGATGGCTCTGTTCCGATAAGCTGATTCCCTCCTTCTGATTGATCTTTCTTAAGTTCAATAAGATCAGTCAGTCTACCCCATTTTGAATTGTTGATTACAATACAAAAGTCAAATGGCATTTTGTTTTCTGGGGTAGCCTGTGCTTTATTAGTATTCCAAAGGAAGCAATAAAATCTCCATGACTCAGAGTTAGCATTAGCAAATGTTATTTTGCCCACGAAGATAGGACGTGGAAGCTGAGTTTTTCATACACGTGGCTTCGAATGTTTAATTAGGTCAGGAGATGGGTGTAAAAACACTCCCCACGCTCCTCTTTAGATGCTGGAAGGTTCCGGTCCCAGGCTGGCTGTGCCTGGGTGGCCGCCTCCCTCTTTCATGGACCCCGTGGGATCCATTGGGCGTTCCATGGCACTACAGACACCTGAAAGTAGGTAAATGTGGATCAGCCTTGAAAATACGCATTTGTTGCCCACCCAGAGAAAGTTCAGATACCAGGCCAGGGGAAGGAATGCTAATGTGTATCAGGGAAGAAATGGAGGCGTGAAAAACAAGACCAGTCAGGGGGCAGGGGCTGGGTAAGCAAATACCAAGCTGGATAGGACTGAAAGTTGCCTGGAAGGCTGTCACCTGCAGCCTTCCCCCGCCAGGAGGTCATGCTGGACGCTTTACCGTGAAACAGAAAGTGTCTCCGGAATGTAATAGAGTCTCCCAAAGGCAGATAATTTGTCTCACCCTATTGAATTCCCAGGGCCTACAGCAGTGTCTGACCTGCAGTAGAAGCTCGTAAATATTTATTCAGCGAAGGGCTATCTTAATGCTTAGATCTCTGTTAAAATTCAAATACCCAGTATCCAATATTTCCATCTGATAATGAAAACATTATGATTCTCAGTGTGAGGGAATATTTTCATAAGGTGGGGGGAGGGAGAAGATGGTGAAGGTTGCTAAATGGAGAGCCTGGGGGTGGGTAGAACAGAACCTAGTACATGATTTTGTCACAAAGGATTACGAGGTCACGAAGCAGACAAGATAATGGGGTCTCAGGAAGAGTTTGGGATTGGGAGCATGAAAGTATAAGTTTTACTTGAAACAAATGTAAAATAATATTGAATGTAAACTACAACCAAAAATTATGTAAACAATTGAGAAATATATACACTTTTGTTTCTGTTTTGCCATTGGTTAACTGCCTCAACCTCTGAGACTCCTGTTTTTTTTCCTTCAGAAAAAAGGCATACTGATGTAAACCAACTTACTAAGATCTGGTATTACCAGTAAATGTCACTCAAAGTGAGGATGAAGCAAAATGTTTGGGCTCAGAGGAGTCACTTCATGTCATTAGTATCACCTGGGAGCAGAGCTTGGCATCTCTAGGCCCTCTGCCCTTGTCAGGGCCTGATCCAAACAGACAACAATGGAGGTCATTTCAGACACAAGGAGGGCCCTTGGCTGTGGCCTGGCTTCATCAACAGAGCACTGTAGAGACATGGTCTCTATTTCCTATCTTTCTACAATCCCATGGTTCTTTCTGTGTCTATTCAGAAGGGAAAGGAGCACGAGCTCCATTTTCTGAAACGTGGATCAAAAAACAAATGGGCAGTTTTGGGAGGTCCCCCTCTGACCTCTTCATCCCTAGACTTCCAAAAGATTTGCTGACCAAAAATGCACCTTCGCCTCTCCAGCCCCCTCCCAGACCAGTGCAAATTAAGTGAAGGAGTGCAGTGGCATGTGACAATTAGAAATAACAACCCAGAGAAAGGTCTTGAAGGCATCTGGGCCATCTGAGGAGGATTCTGACATGATTCTGCAAAACTTGAGACTCTGACAACAGACTGTGGTGGGGAGTGCCCTGCCCCAGTCGGCGGACACCCTTCCTCTGCCTCAGGGCACCTCCTAACCTGTCCGTTCGAAAGATACTCTTCATCGCTGCAGAAGCACAAATGCTTATTATTGGCCAAAAGGTTTTCGGTTAAATGTCAGTACATGAAATGAGGTAACATGGAAGTTGAGATTTATAGGGAATAATCTCAGCAAATTGGTAGTCTCATGGAATTAATTTTTCTTTTAAACCTCTGTTGGGATTTTTGGATTGCAGATGAAGTACTTTAGATCAAAATACTCTTATTTAGCCAGGAGCTATTTGGTAAACACCTATTTGGAGATTATATTTCTCTCTAGGCTCAGCAAATTTGTATTCTAGACATTGGCATTTTCACAACCCCCCTATTCTGAATTCTTTGTTCCAAGGCAAACTCAGAGTGCTATGGTTGATGCCTTTCCACTCTCCGACTTGGAAACCAGTCTCATTTGAACCCTAAGTGTGCAGAGGGGGGAAAGTTTCTTCTTTATACAAAAATACTAGCTAATGAATGTGGAATAAGTGATGGAATTAGAACAACTATAATTTTGCAATTACTAATGTAATTCTTGCCCCGGCAAGGATCATCAATTAGATGTCAAAACCACGGGGTGATTCGTTGGGAAACAAGCTATTCATGCTGTTTTGAAGTATCACCCGAAGACTGTTTGCTAATTACAAGGTGTCTTCACCATGGGGAGATAAGGTAAAATGTTCAAATAATCAAATTTAGCCTCACCAGTCATCAGCCATGGTGACACTCTGTGCCGCCTGATGCAGTCACCGTGATGTGACAAAACAGGCGTGCTGCGATGCTGCCTGTGTAGTAGCATCCTTGCCAAAATATTTAACCTGAATCCAATAATGAGGACACAATTGGACGTGTCTATGGTCCAGGTTATGGGACAGCATCAAAAATATCATTGTTGTTCATGACCAAAAAGGTGACATGATGGTAGTTGTAGATTGAGGGACACTAAGAAGACATGACAACTAAACGCCATGGATGGTCTTTGATTGGACCGTGGATCCAAGAAAGAAGAAATTATTCTGAAGACTATTTTAACATAATTGGATACAATTGAATAAGAACTCTTTATCAGATAATATTGTAACAATGTTAATTTTTTAGGTGTGGTGTTGGCATTGTGGTTTTTTTTTAAGAAAATGATCTTGTTCTTACAAGATGTGTGCGGAAGGTAAAGTACCTTGATGCCTGCAGCTTATTTTTACTTGGTTCAGACCGATGTGAGTAGACAGTAGGTGGATAAGTAGATAAAGCAAATGTAGCAACACATTAGTGACTGGTGAATCTAGGTGAAGGCAATGTAGGTATTCACTCTAAAAATCTTTGACTGTTTCTGTCAATTAAAACATTTTCAGCCCTGGCTGGTGTAGCTCAGTGGATTGAACCAAAGGGTCGAGGTTCGATTCCCAGTCAGGGCACGTGCCTGGGTTGCAGGCCAGGTCCCCAGTGGGGGGCCACGTGAGAGGCAACCACACATTGATGTTTCTTTCCCTCTCTTTCTCCCTCCCTTCCCCTCTCCCTAAAAATAAATAAATAAATAAATAAAAATCTTTAAAAAAAAAAACATTTTCAAAATAAAAGGTTAGGTTGGGGAAAGTCCCAAATATAAAACAGGGAGTCATAATAACACAAAGATCCTTGGTTCCTTTCCACTGTGAAATCACACTAGTCTTTATTAGCTCACCGACATTACCTCTTTATAAAACGGGGAAAAAGTGAAAATGATTATCGACGAAGATCCAATGAAGCTACATAGTGAGACTTGATTGGCTAGCAAAACAATTATTAAATAAAAATAAATCTCAAATAAAACTCTTGCTCAGTTCTCTAAGAGCCCGTGTCCCTATCTATTTGTTTTACCAGAAATCTCAAGGAATAAGGTTCTAGATATGAGACTGATTTGGCCTAACAAAAGGAGCAGTTAAAAACCTAAGTTATTAAATTCACTTAATTAAAAAGTTTGATTGGGCTTACAGATAGATAGCTGCAGTTGTGTTTCAAATGAGTAATTGGAGCCTTTTAAACCTTCCAGACTTCGCAGTGATTTATCACTGTAATTATAATTCATTGTTTCATGATCCTAATTATCAGAAGAACTAATGCTTCAGATTTTCATGAAACGAGGTGCGCCATAAATTAAACCTAACCGCACCTTGAACAGAGCACGTCTTGTCCCGAGGGATCGCTTAACCCGAGCCCCCGAGTGCGGCGGCGCCTCCCGGGCTGTGGGCCTACCGGAGACGACGAAGGATTCTCTCCAGCGCGGCAGCGCTAAGGACTGCACACCGTTGGCGTAGCTCCCTTTGTAGCCAGACTGCCCAGCTACTTTCTGAACAAGTATTTTCCCTCCTGAGTTGCCGAGCACACCACTGTGAAGAGAAAAAAAGTTTTTTTGAAGGAGGAACAGAAAAAATATTGTTTGAGCTGATCAATAGAATATCAAAACTAGCTCCATCTTTACTGAGAGCCAGGAAAGCAGTGAGATGAGCACAAGGTCCCTTGACCTGCAGCCCAGCCCAGAACCAGGCTTCGGCCCAGCACCCCACCTCCCAGCTCGGATGTCCTTCTTTTTCTTATCGCAGCACCTGACTGTTCAGTCACTCAGGGATTTCTCTTTGCCACCACGCCTCACATTTCTTCTCCTTGGTTTCCTCATTCCCGCTATTCTTTTAAGTAAAACGTCTTTCTCGACAATTTCCAGTTTGGTTTAGTGACACCACAGAATGACTTCAGTTATTTCACAGAGTATGTGTGGGATGATTTTTTTTTAATGAAGACTTTTTAAAAAAGATTTTATTTATTTATTGTTTTAGAGGGAGGAGAAGGGAAGGAGAAAGAGAGAGAGAGAAACATCAAGGTGTGGTTGCCTCTCACGCATCCCCCACTGGGGACCTGACCTGCAACCCAGGCATGCGCCCTGACTGGGAATCGAACCAGTGATCCTTTGGAGGAATGATATTTTTAAAATAAAATGATTCCTTTTATTTCGGGCCATGGAAGGAGCTAAATTAAACTCATCAAAAAGAGTCCTCTAAGGCTGGAATTATTTATTTAATCTCTAGGGTTTTGTTCGTTTCAGATTCTCATGTGATGTAACTAACATATCTACCTCTTCCCTTCTGTGTGAGGCAGGGAATCCATTCTGGTGCTTGAATATCACGTTCACGGTGTCATTTCTTTGCCCCAGAGGTTAAAATAGCTTTTTGGGATATCTGTAATTTATGGCACAGGGGAGCTAAAAAAAAAAAGTACTTAGATTTGTTTTTATCAACACCCTTCCTTCCCTTCAGGAATAAGAGTTGCCATTTCCTGCTCTCCCACTTTATGGAGAATCAACAACTTCCAATGCTCAACTTCCCCATGGTCCAGAAGAAAAGAAAGCAATAATAATACTTGACATTTAAAGCACTGAATTGCTTTAAAATCAATCCCACATGGTATCTCCCTGGGTCCCCTCAGCAAACCTATGAGCTGTGGAATGAAATGAATGCTGTTATTCCCAGTTCACAGAAACAGGCTTAGATGGGCTGAGTGACTCCAGATTTTGTAACTAGTAAATTGCAAGATGGGGATTTGAACCCAGGTCTATCTGACCTGGAATCCTGGGTCTGTCCTGCTTGGTCACAGTTGCCTCTCAGGGTTCAAAAGCGTAGGTACCTCCGGAAGCTAACTCCTCACGTCTTTGCAATCCTGCCCTCTTTTCTCTCAGGAGCTCTCAGAAGCCTTACCTCACTTTCCCCAGCTGCAGACAGGTTGGTCTTAGCTGCCCTGACAGACCACACGATTCTCACGCACCTGTCTCCGTGTTCAAGCTGCTCTGTTTGCTCTGGACAACCTGGTTCCCACTTCTGCCTCGCTCACTCCTAACACCTCCTCTACAGAGATTCAGACACGACTTTGCTAGGCCCCTTCCTAACAACACCTTAAAATTCTGTTTCACAATTGAGATTTTATTTGGTCTTGTGCTATTTCCTAAAAATTTATTGAGTTAATTTTGTCTCCCACGTAGACTGGAAATTTTCTGATGGAAAGGACTGTGTTTTATGCTTCTGTATTAGAAGGCTTGTCAGCGGTGTGTAGGCTCTGCTTTCCAAAGCCAATTGTTAAGCTTTCACGGATTGTGGGAGCTGGTTCATGTCACACCACTAACGTGGAATCAGACATGACGGGAGTATTTATACCACAAAACTTGGTGCATCAGCCATGTTTACCAGCATACCACTGGCATAGGCAGAAAATTCTCATTATTGAAAAGAATTGCCCCGTGGTCCCTTTACTTATGATTAATGGGGAAAATAAAAATAACTTTCAGCTTTTTATTTCCCCCCAGAGAAACTATTCTACTCTTGGATTTATATTGCATTGTATTGAGGAAGTGTGTGTGTGTGTGCGTGCGCTCGTGAGAGTACACGGGCACACACGCGCTCTTGTTTTTAAGTCAGAGCACTCACTGTAGCTGCTGCTCCAAGTGAGGGGAGGGGGCTGTGCTGAGCTTTCCTCAGGCTGTTTGAAAGGCGTGTGGAGGGCCCAGGGGGTTCTCAAGCTTGGCTGCTGCTGTCCCTTGAGAAGGATATGTGGGACTGAAAACCTAGACTTTGGGAAAGGCGAGGATGTAGACGATTGTGTTCCCATGAGGTGTTCCAGTTGTAGAAGAGAGTAAAGCCTCATCTTGTGGACTTCACCGAGGATGCGGATGTCCCCAGACATTCTCTTAGAGAAGGGCACTTCCCGGGGAGCTCAGTGGTCTGTAACCTGCAGGAGGCGCCAGCTGTCCCCTGTGGCGAATGCACCAGACGCTTGACAACCACGGGAGACGCTGGAGGAGGGCGCTGGCAGGACAAGGACAGGGGGCCCCTCATGCGCTTTCTACTTATGTTTTCCGTCTTAAGTCCTGCCTTCTGAAAACAGACCCCTTCTGTTGCATCCAAAAAATGTATTTTTCTTCCTGAAGACCCCTATTCATCTGCCCCATGGGGGTAGATGCTTCCTTCCAAATAGAATTTCCCACTATATGAGACACTGGTCCTGAATCTGCAATGACACTCAGTTGCTCAAGGAGCAAATCTTTTTTTTGAAACACTGAAGCTGTTCTCCTCTGCTCCTCTACCCTCATCTGTGTTCTTCCCAGCAAATTCCTAGACTCCAACCCAGATGCTACGATTCCTGAGTTCTGGACCCTGTCAATGCCTTTTTCATTTTCTCTCTAGAGGGGAGTCCATCCGTCATAAACCTTTTGCCAGCTCTTTGTGCTCCAAAGTCCAAGTCCCCCTCACACCCTCACTTTGTACATTAAGCAGTTCTGGGACACCCTATTTCTATAGAGAGGCATTGCCCAGAGTCCGGGCTGGAAGTTGTGAACGTGAGTTCTAACCCTGAATGTGCAACTCACTAGCAACTTAATTGACTTCCCTATACCTTAGTTTCTTTTCTGACAAATGGGTATACTAATAGCAGCCTCATAGGGTTGAGATGATGCTAAAAAGAAAATCGCAGTGTGAAGGGTTACTGCCATTATGATGACACCTTTGGTGAGGTCAGATTAACTCATGTGGCTCTGTCCTGCCTAGGAACATGCCAGGCAGTGCTAGAGGAGGCCCGAGCCAACCATCTCGGATCGCAGACTGGAGAGTGCTGATGCAGTGGAGCTGCATGGGCATGCGCATGTGTGTGCAGGGATGATGTGAGCATACATGTGTGGGATGCTGTATGTGTGGGAGGCACACACATGTGTGCCTGTGCCTGTGCATGTGTGCGTAGATTTATGTACCTCTTTCCTTTTTGCGTGACACTGACTTCAGAGTGAATGCAAAATATTTTTATTCCATAGTCCGGAGTTAAGAAACAGCATTTAGTGTTGTTTTTCTTTAGTATTCCACTACTTATCCTTGATGGAGCTTTCATAGTCATGCCCACGTTAAAAAATCAGTTAGCTCATCATCCCTCTGCAGTGGGGTGAGGGGAAGAGGAGTGTGGCCAAAAAAATCTACTAGTAATTCTTCATTCTTATTTTACACATGGATTTTTTTTTTTAACTGCTTCTCCAAATTTCAGAGAAGCTACTGGCTAGAAACCCTGAAAAGGAATGAATTTTACATCTTCTCCCCTCTCTCTGGCAGAGATACAAATGAACAACCAAATGACTGGTATACAAATGAGGAAAAGGAAAAAGGTCCCAGAAGCCTAAATAATTCAGACACTTCACCTAGTATCCATTATCCAAGTCCTGACTCCAGAGCTACATCGCAAAGCAGTGCCGGGTAGTGGTTAGGGGCGCAGGCACTGGGCTTGCGTTCGGGGCCCCGCTTCTCTTCATCCTTCAGGTGTAGATAACAGTAGTACATACCACATAGGGGAATTGTGAGGTTTAAGTAGATATCACAGGTGACGTGCTTGACACATACACATTAACCTTATTATCAAAAGTATTAAATAAACAGACATTTCCTGTGTTTTGACTCTAGAAGAAAGAGGTTTGAGGATTCTGTGATGGTCACTTTTGCCTCTCCTCATTTAGGCAGTGGCTCAGTCCAAAGCATGGCCTGCCTTCTGTCCTCCTGCCTGGACCTCAAACCAACAGCTGACCAAACAGTGCCACCTCGCCTCCCCTTCTCACTTGTCCGGTTCCATCTGTCTCAGGCCATCACCATGGCTGTGACATTTCTTCTCCAAACTTCTGAGCCTTCCTCAGTCTCATCTCTAGTATTTCCTTGCTTAGCACTTTGGTTTTCTTGTCACAAACGTGAGTCTTCCTTCCGTCTTCACTAAGGTGTGAAGAGAAGCCAGTCGCCCCATCCACAGAGCACTACGAAAGGCGTCTGGGACCATGCAGGGCTCCTGCAGAATCCCAGGGGATAGGGTTGCCCGATGAAGTACAGGATGCTCGGTTAAATGTGAACATTTTTATTCACTAAGTCAGGCAACCCAGCACTGGCTCCCTGCCCACACTCTGATTGCTAGTTGTGAAGTAGCTCGGAACTGCCCACCTGTGAACCGCAGCGGCGCACACGCTGGAGTAGGAAGCATAGACGTCTGTGCCGTAAACGTGGTATTTGGGGTCTTGGCATCCTGCTGGACATTTCACAACAAACTCAGGATTGATTATCTTTCCAGCTTTGACATCACAGTTGATCTGAGGCACAGCTGAGGATATAAAATGAGGTCAAAGTTACACCTTATGGTATCAGCTTTCATGTGTATGGGGTGATTCTGTTAGGTCATAAATGTTCATTTAGTTAATCTATGAAAGCCAGAGCCTGGGCTGACCTTAGATACCCTCTGTGTAATGAAAGCAAAGACGTAACTAATTAGGACATCCCTTAGACCAAATGACTGACAAAGACCTTCCATTACATTTTACCGCTAAGAGCAAAAACAAAAGGCTTATTCCTGTTTTATTCTAGACAATCAATTAATTGAAGAGAACTTTGGGATAAGATCCACTTCCAGTGACCAGAAATATTATCTGCAGTCAATGGCTGGAGAGCTCTCATGTTTCAGGTGCTCTGGAGCTAGCCCAGGGAAAGAGAAGCCTCTCGGAAAACCTTACGGGGGAAGGAAAGCTGTTCCAGGAAAGGCAAGCAGGGGAGCGTGGGCCTAGGGGTCAGGACTGCTTTGACAAGGGTGGCCTGCTGCAGCAGAGGCTGTGTGTGCAGGGAGCCTGGAGGGAGGGCTGAGATGGGCAGGGCCAGGCCAGGCGAAGGAGGCGTGAGTGCTTGTGTTCCATGTGGAACGTGGGGCGAAGGTCTCTGGACAGGGGAGATAGAAAATGAAAGTGATCTTTGGTCTTGGTACTAGAGGACAGGTCCCAGACCCAGGGTCAAGGTGGGGGTGATCTTATCTGTCTCAGCGTGGTGGAAAGCTGGAACTCCACACTGAGCACCCAGAGGAATCTTCATTCACTCTTTCCTCCCTCCTTTTTGGCTCTGTGACTGCAGTTGCCAGGCTAGTCCTGTCCAGTGTATTAGCCAAGTCTTCTGAAGCTGAAAACTCCCCTAAGAAGGAGAGAACTTGGAAGTAAGTGATAGTTGTCTTCACAAGTAGGACTGTTGTGTGCTGTGAAAGCAGAGGCAGGGTTAGGACTAAAGGGTAGTCTTGCTGTGGAGACAGGTTTGGCCATGAAGAACTTTTCTAGTAATAGAGCTTGCCCTTGTAGGAATGGGCTGCCCCATGAACAGTGAATGGGCTAGAAGTATGCAAACAGAGAGTGAACAGTTGAAGAGGCGATTTCCACATTGGGTGGGAGGTAGAAATAAAGCCCCGCCCAGTGCTAGGAGTCTGTGATTACGTACATGTGCATGGATTCAGGATCTCTGCCAGGCCACCCACCCTCTAACTGGGTCACTGAGATGGTCTCAGAGCTGTTAATGGCTTCCAGCTGTAGCCAGAATGCACACTCATTTTCTTAACCCTTGCAAACCTGAATGGAACGGAGTTGCATTTCATTCAGACTGGAGAGAATGAAGTTAGAACTCCTACTCTTTTCTTAAACACCCCTCCCAGACAATCTTTGCCAGTCTGGGATGGGCCAGCATGGAAGCCCTTCTCCCGGGAGCCCCGGGGCTGAGCTTGATCACAGGCTCGAACAATCTGTGGTTTACATTAAGAAGTGGAGCACTGTGCTTAAAACGGTTTTGTGGTTTCATTCTTCCCACCACAGGTTGCCTCCTCTCCAAAGTTCTTTTCTTTTTATCTTTTATTCTCTTAAACCCTGATACTCAAGGCTGCATTTACTATTTTGAGTTAGAGTATTTTTTTTAAAAAGCACTTTGGGGGCTGAAGATGCCAGTGTAGTCTCTCCTTAAATTAGTTAGTTGTTTGATCCCTGGGTGTAACTGACTGTGTTCAGCTCTCCTCATTTCTACAGATTACTTCCCCACTCTCAAATGCATCTACTCCCTTAGATGGAAAGAAAAGCAAAGTATTCCTTCTTGATTCTTATTTATTTGAAATAGGAGGTGACAAGCTTCTTGAACTGGGGTTGAACTGGGTTGTAACTTTGGCTCCCTATGATTTTGGACCTCCTGGCAGACCAACCCAAATCTTCTGAACTTGAAGCTATATCTAGAAGCTTACTGTATGAGTTTTATGTGATGATTAAACTTATTGAAAGACTTCAGCATGCACATAGCACTTGCAGTGGGATTTTCCATGAAATAATTGGTTTAAAAAGATAAGGGGAAAAATTTCACAGGGGAATATTTTGCTTCCTGCTAATCAATTCCCCCACCCCTTCCTTTAAGGGGCATTTGTTATTTATAATTGTTTTGTCTTGTTTGCACATAGGCCTGAGAAGTATCTTAAATAAGATCTGCTTCATTTGCACCCAACTGGATTAGCAAAACTGGTGGATCAGCTCATCCCACAGGGGGTGGTGTGGGTGGTGGGGGTGGGGGGAGGGATGAAACCAAGCTCACAGATGCACTTTGAAAAAACAAGGTGCAATGGCAAAGTGTAGCTAAAGGTCAAATACCTGTTAAATTTGTACAGAAAATCAAGCTGGAGAGAGTGAGCTAATTAAAAATTTCAGAATTACTGCCAATATCACTAGAAATTATAATGTCTAAATCCAGCTGGGAAGAAGCAGCCATTTGCACCCGCTGGGCAGCTTGTCTTCGTGTGTACGGCAGCCATGGTTTCTGTCTTTACAGCCTCCGCACAGTGACCTGTGAAATCGTCTGTCGTCCTGTAATCTTCCAAGAATCTTTCATTTATCCACCTTAATCCCAAATAAAATTATTTATTTTTACATTTCCTCTGAATACTTTCAAGCTCTTCCATCTGAGAGCTTAGGTTTTCCTTTCCTCTCTCTTTCTCCTTTGTTGCTTAGGCTCACTTTCATATCCCCCTTCTCCATTCTCTGGGTTTTATCTTAAAAGTGAAGACATTAGCCTCTTTAAGAGGACAAGCCAAAATTGAGGCAGCTCAAGAAGTATCATTCCCAGGAAGACATTTGGCAAATGACAAAACAGAGGGTCAGGTGCTGAGGGGATACTGTGTCTGCACTCTGAACCCCAGGTGAGAACTTTTTCAGAAGCCATAAAAAGGTTGACTCGCAGGAACATTTGGAGAAAACACGAAGAGAGACTCTCCCATTTCTTGGTGCATGGACAGTTGCTGGTAGCAGTGAGGGAACCCTGAGCTAAAGTCCCAGAGACCCTGGGGGAGCCCAGGGGAGACCCTGAAGCTCCCTGGGGGAGCTTCACTGGAGCCTTTGCACAGAGTCCTGTTCTTTGGCCATTTGCTTTGCCTCTCCCTTATATGATCCCTTCAAGTTACCTTGACTTCTCAAGGTCATGGTCACTTTCATGACAGACCTCACATTGGAGCACCCCAGAATTTGCCAAGGATTCCTTCCCAGATGGCTAGAACTGTAGGGTATCCTTCTGATGCTACTCATTGAGGTAATCAGTCTGCTGTATTGATCTCAGAGGATTCCTGGGAAAAACTGGTACTCTCTGAGTCACTATTTTCATGCAATATTGGGATCTTAGAGGCAGAACTGCAGATGTTTCTGTTCTGCATTGGGTCTCCTGCCTGGTTTAGCAACAGAGTGATGATTGGGTGATGTCCTATGCAGTCAGCCACTGATGCAGCAAGCCAAATGCAATTATACATTCTACTTTTTATTTTGCCATTCATCTTTTCAATGATCCCAGGCAAGCCACATTGCTTCTGGAAAACAAATTTCCTAATCAATTTGAGAAGGCCATTATAAGTTTGCCTATTGTACATTAGTGAAGAGGAATTATAACATAAAAGCACTATGCATAAACAATTTTGCCATTAAATGGTTTTGTTGGACTGTGGTATTCAACTAGAGTAAAATCCTATTTTAAGAGAATTATGCAAAACAGTTAGCTAGACCAAATAAAAATGACCATTAAATAAAACTGGAAGGTGAATGATTTCTTCTTCTTGATCCTAACACCCAGCAACCAGATCATATTAGTTCTTCCTTTGTAGGAAGATTTTGGAGGAATTCTCTTGCAAAGCATTCTTTTCCATTTTTCTTAGGCAGTCACTGATCATTTGATTCAATTAAATTTGAATCTTTGGTCAAAACCATCATTAGCTTTTTACTGCCTTGAAGAAGAATTCCAGAATCCTTAAGGCCTTTCCATGGTCCCCTCTGTGGAACTTGCTGAATTTGAACACTGGTAGTTTTCAAATGAATGCTACCTTACAGACTTGGCTTGTATCAGTTCTCACACCTGGAACCCTTTTTCCCTTCATGTGTTTAAATGTTACTACTTTTTCAATGTCCCAGTTCCACTTATCTCTTTATCCATCTACCGGAAAATGTGCTCCAGGAGGGCAGGGATTTTTGTTTGCTGCTCAACAAACTGCCGAATGATTGAATAAATGAATGAAACCAATCCATTAGCAAGTCCTGTCGGTTCTATTTCCAGGTCTGCTATTTCTCTCTACCTCCACCTTGGTCCAAGTTGCCGACATGTCCTCTCAGTTATTAACATAGTCGCCTCCTGTCTTGTCTTCTTCCTTCCGTGTTACACATCCTTTGCCCCAGTCCTTTCTTCATGGAACAGCCAGTGTGATGCTTTAACAATGTAATCTGATTCCATCATTCTCCTGCTTGAAACCCCTCATTGGCTTTCTATTATTCTCAGGATAATGTAATGTCCAAGCTCCTTAAGATGTCTATAAGGCCTTCAAGGATTCAGTCCCTAAATTCCTTCCTACTTAATCTAATACTGTTACTTGAATGATGAAAAGATGTCAGCCAGCAAAGGCCTGGAAGAAAGACCTTCCAAGCAGAAGGACGAGTCAGGACAAAGACCCTGATTGGGAATGGACGTGGTGGTTAGTGAACACAAAGGAGGCCAGTGTGTCTGGAGCACAGTGAGTGAGAGAGGGAGCTCACAGTAAGGACTGGGAGGTCAGCATGGGTCAAATCACATGGGGACTAGACAAATTAATAATCCCACTGTGAGCAAAACGTTGGCAATTGCTTTTGCTAGAACTTTTCAAGACTGCACGATATTCTTTTCAGTAGGAATTTCTTGATAAGCCTACTTGAGATGGAAGTTGAGCTTCCAAGGGCCTGCATGGGCTTGTTATGCGGAGAGAGGGCTGGGCGTGGAATGTAAGGAAGAGGCAGGGCGTGGAATGAGGTGCTGGTGGAAGATCTTGTGTCCCATGAGGTGACTCCTCCTTTTGATCCTTGCAAATCTCTAGTAAAGTCTCCAAGATATGATCAAATGCCCAAGGAAAGGAAGTGTCTTTGAGGAATTGGTAAAGTGGCTGAGTCACGGGGCAAAGCAGGACAGGGAAGCCATGGGAGCATAGGAGAGGCTTGGTGGATAAAACTGAGGAATACGTTTCAGATTCTCTAGCAATCGCAGGGAGAGCTCCAGGCTTTTCAAAAGGTTATAGAATTGGTATTTTCGCAGATGTAATCTGACATCTGAGGAGCCATGGTGGCCAAGCTAAGCTTGAGATGACATCAGATGACGAAGCCATAGCTTTGGTCGATGGCGGGGCTGGATTTGAACCCTTATATATCTGATTCTAACACCACATCGCATTTTCACCTGAGCCAACAAGCCTTTGCCAAGAAGGTGTGCAGCACTGCGGGGTTACAGAAGTATTTTCCTTTGGTAATTAAAGATTTCTCAAGAAGGGTATATATACGGAGAGCTGGCGAAACCATAGGAGATGTGATGGAAATGGCTGAAAAAGACAAACCTGGCAAAGGGCACTTTTCTCAGTGGATAATTCCAAGCTCAAGCTTTAAGCACTTCAGACGGTCTGTAAAGACTGGGCCTTCTAAGCAATGTGTTTTGCCAGGTTTCAGAAAATATCCACGCTCCATGGAAGGATGGTGATGGAGTGATTGGACAACCGAGGTTAACTTTTCTGTAACATCACAGCTTTTGGACAGCTTCAGAAGTTTGTGACTCTACAAATAACTTACTTTTAGTTTACCAAACACTGCAATGCACATTTTTTTCACTTGACCCTTAGAGAATCCTGAGAGGCATACTGTCCTCATTTTCCAGAGAGGTAAGTTGACTCACTCAAGCTCAGGTACCAGTTAAGTGGCAGATGTAGGATCTGAACTCAGATCCTCTGACTCTAAACCCAAAGTTTTGCCAGCTCTACTTGGCTGCCTCTTCCAAAACTGAAGAGGAGGAGTTAAATTGCTGCTTTCCTACTCTGATGCCAAAGGGCTTTTCTGAACTTGAAAGTCACCCGTGGGTGAATGAGAGATACGTCTTATAGATAGGTTGTGTGCATGAGTATGTGTGTGTCTATCTGTGCATTGACACCAAATACCTGCAAGGCCACTCTTCTAGTGTAATTTCCCTTGCGTTGTTTTCCTGTTATCTCTGAGAATGGCTGTGGTAGAATTTACTTAACTAAAAATCTCCAGCGCTGAGAGAGTCCATCTCCATTCTCACCCACACGTCAGAAGAGGGCTAGAAAGTTAATCCCCTTCTGTTCCCATGGTCTGGGGTGGGGTACACACAGCACTCTGTATGGAGAACACACTGGTGTTGGCACCAGTTGTCTAAGAAGCAGGCAAACACTTGGGGTTACTTACAAGTTGCTACAGCTAGCAACATGTGAACCTGCTCAGGGTTATTTGGTGTAACATATGCATGCTACACCAAAATTCTACAGCCACAGAACTGTATATCTCTTTGTCAGTGTCTGATGCATGAAGTAATTAAGTCCAGAACAACAACCTCTAGCTCAGTACTTCTGGGAATCATCCTCTTTCAAGGTTGATTGCAAAAGTCTTCTCATTGCTGTACAAAGTATTAAGGTTAACTTATTGGGGAGAACTCTGTGAATTAATGTCGTATATTTCATGCCAGATTAAGACTGTTTCAACAGACTTCAATATAATGAAAATATTTCAGAATGCAGCTCCATTGCCTTTGGAGAATAGCTTGCTTTGGTTTATCTTGCTGATTGTTGTCTTCATTATCTAGATTTTCTGTTCAGAAAACTCTCAGAGTCCCCACCCTCTAAAGAATGGAGAACAAAACTTCTCAGATTGGCATTACCTGGTCTGAACCCATCTTCCAGCTGCATCTCCCATGACTCCTGACACTTAAACAAAACCACTCCACTCACTGTCTCCCGGGGTCACCTTCCACCTGCTTCCCGTGACATCTGGGCTTAGTCCACCTGGGGAGCCCTCCCTCCTGCCTATGCCTGTAAAATTCTACTGATTTTTCATGTTCTTTCTTGGATGCTCTTCATGAAACCAGTATGAATCCTATTGTAGTTTGTAATGGTTTATTGTTGTTCTTTGTCTATCCATCCAACAAATACCTAATGAGCACTAAGCATAACTTCATGTTGCTTCTGGTTTGGCTGGGAAGACAGACTGTATAGAAAACAATATTATGATAATGTGTGGTAAGTGTGCAGTAAGGGAAGTGTCCACACTAAACTAGTTTTGTGTGTGTGTTTGTGTGGGTTGGCAGTGGGAGTTGGGTCCAGGAAGGCTTTGCATGCATTTATTATATCTTATGCAAGACCGGATGCTCACTGAAGTCAGAGACTTTGCAGGATGGACTGACAGTAACATGTTGGAGTCAATCACTATGGCTCTCACCTGTGCAACACCAGCTCGTCCGAATTCACTTTGGACTAAGGCCAGTGCTTCTGAGCCTCTTCCAAGACTTCCTTACATGTAGAAAAGCTATCGAGGAGATTTTACAATTTAATAGTTTTTACCCCTCTAGCATAGATACTTTGCCAGGCAGGGGGTTTTCTAGAGTCCTTGGTGGACATAATTTATGTGGAAACATTCGATGGGGTTTATTACATTATGTGCTGAGAGGCTCCTGACTTGGAGTAGGACATTTTCCGAATGTATAATCTATACATAAATGAAGGTAATTCTTAAACTTCATAAGGTGCCATGACTGCTTTAGGAGTAGAGTGTTATGAACACACCAGGTTATTTGTAGCCTTCAACAATCAAGAGAAATGCAGCCACAGTTTGGCCATTTGTTAGAAACTGCTTGAGTAGGTTTGTACTGACCAAGTCTGCCACTGAGACACCTCTGGGTAAGGTCCCATCAAAGGCTCCAAAACGTATCAGGAAAACAAGAGCCTTGAAAAAGTAACCGGTAAAAATAAACTTGATAAAACTCTCACTTCATACAGTGAGGTAAACTTTTCCACGGACTATACAACAGGTTAATTTATTAAGACATTAGTTTATGTTTATTCTTATTGTATTTTCCCCATTAGTATTCTAAGAAAGTAGCCAGGCTTTCATGTTCTGAGGGGACCTCCGTGAATGTTCTAGATTGCACAAGGCATCCGGGGACTGGGACAGGGAAGGAGAAATTTTCTGTAATGATGGAATTTGACTTTTTTAGCACCTGGAGCAA
This sequence comes from Glossophaga mutica, assembly GCA_039655065.1. Classification (NCBI taxonomy): domain Eukaryota; kingdom Metazoa; phylum Chordata; class Mammalia; order Chiroptera; family Phyllostomidae; genus Glossophaga; species Glossophaga mutica. Next base: position 148,172,552 of record CM077308.1, read on the forward strand.
TTGAGGGCTGGCTGGAAGAGAGGCCAGCAGACACTGGGGAGGACCTGTCCACACTAACGTTCGCACTCCTATCTTTGAGCTGCCCTGATCTTGGTTCTCTCTCTAGCCCACCGGTTTCAAATTTTACTGGGCATTGGAATCACCCAGAGAGCTTGTTAAAACACGGACTGCTGCCCTCTCCCTTCCCCCTGGAGTTCTGGACTCGGGGGGCTGGAGTGGGTGGGCAGAAGATTCCAGGATGCGCTGATGGTGCTGGTCCAGGAATGGCCTCTGAGAAACACCGACTGAAGCCAAAGTGATTTGTTTAAAGCTTTTATGATTTTGCTTTTCTGCTTAAAACCCTCAGTAGCTCCTTGCAAGATATATTTTGAGGTGTCAACTCTACGAGTAAAAGGATCCATAAACACCCCCAGAGGAGTCAGAGTTGTCTAGGTATACTAGAGACAATTGTGAGATGTGTGCATTCATCTCTCAGGGAGATAAGAGAAGTTGTAACTGTTCTGTTTTCTGCTTCACTGTAAATTTGTCAGTAAATTCTTAGTAGAATTCTTGTGAAATTCTTCATAGACACTTTTATTCCATCCGTACATGGGTATAAATCTGTAATACTTGTTCACTAATCAATTGTGTTCTCTTTCTTCTGTCTTTGTATGTTGGTACAAAGGGATTTTTTATAGTTGTTGTTGCCAGGTTTGTTTTATTTCCCTCACACAACTCTATCCACTTTACTCTTCTCTGAACCACCATCCCAACATAGGCTGATTCAGCAAGTAGATTATCCTCTGCCAGGAATTTGGCATCTGGACCGAGAGATATGGTCCACACAGAGAGTGAGCGGAGACAGTGAGGCAGACATGCAGAGAAGCAGAGGTGCCAGTTCCTGAGGTATTTATAACAGGGGGACAGTCCAAATGAATTCTAGCTGTCATCCCTGCCTTGGGTTCTGCAAGCTACCCCACGTCCTGCTCTAATCCTCTTTATTGCTTAAGCAAATTGGCTTTGGATTTCTGCTAATTGCATCCAAAATAACCTGCACTGAGATACTCCCCATTGCCTTCATGATGAAGTCCAGATACCTGGACGTGGTAACGAGATCTTCAGGATCTGGCACCTGCTTACCCCTCCATCTCTTATCTCAACACGTTGACCTCCTACTCTAGGATATTTCATCGATACTTAGCTACTTTTTAAAAGTTCTTTCTTCTTTTCAGGACTTGGGTGTGATGTTTTCTCTCTGCTTATAATCCTCTTTTCTCCTTATTGCTTGGCCAATTCCTATTTGACCTTCAGATGTCAGTGTATGTGCATTGCTTTTTCCAGGGAGCCCTCCCAGATACACAGCTTCTTCTCCATATTCTCAGAGTAACTTTAGCTGCTGACTGCAAGCACTTCCATGTATATACATTGTAATTTCCTGGTGACTTGTCTTTCTTCCTCCCTAGATTTGGAGTTCTTCCAGGGCAAAGACTGTGTCTGCATTGCCGTTGTATCTGGCATCTAAATATGGTACCTGGCACTTGGCTGGCACCTAATAAATGCTTGCCAATGAATGAATGATGTGCCTCCCTTGAGATCAGTTACATACCCCTGTGGCAGATTCACCACACTGAGTAGAAAAAAATGAAAATCACTTTGGCCTCAAGCTGTAGACTATAATTTGGAAATACTCCTGAGGTAAAGAATCAGATATCAGCCATGCTTTGGGAATATCCGATTACTTTCATTGTATCTTTTCCCCCTTTGTTTAACGATTGTGCCCGAGTTTCTAATTAGAGAAAAAGGCCTCATGCGCTTATTGATTCAAATGTGCTTGGGAGATTTGGAGAATAAGGGTAGCGTTTAGCATATCAGAAATTCAGTCCATTTGTGATCTCTCAAAGAGGTTTGCCCCGGGGTCATTTAGCACAGACTTTCATAGTCACTGAAACTCTTGTCATGGCACCTTTCATGATTTCTGTACATGAGCTAATGAAGACACTGGAAACAACTCAAAGGAATTTACACTTGGGTGTGCATTTGTCTCCATGTTAACCCAATCGTTGTTTTGAACACACATCTGCCCTTGGGCCTATTCTCTCGGCTCTTAGTCCTGACAGGAATAAACAAACAACGGATTCCTTTTTAGTATTTCAGGCTAGGAGGCTGTGGAAGGCTGCCCTTCTGGTCTCATTTCAACAAGAAGTCCCACGCGGAGGGTTTAAAGGAGCAGAAGAAAAAGAGAATGGTGTGTGAAGCAAATCTCTTCTATTTCAAATTATTCATTTGCTGATATCAAGGCACCTAAATGATTCCATGCCTATGAAGCCGTTTTCGTTGTGGAGAGCACAGGGCACCAATTATATCTCAAGCCTTTCTTTTATGGTCCTTTCTCCACATGCCTTAACACGAGCCTCCAGCAAGCCCGCAAATCTGGATCCAGAAATCTCGGTGTGCTCACAACGTTTGAGTGTGAAATTTCCCATCTGTGTCCTGTCCTGCTAGTTATTTCCCAACACCCCTTCTCCCTTCTTTCCTGGTCATGTGGAGGCTTTAAATCAAGACATTTCGCACTCTCCCTTAATGAGGGCCAATGGCATGTAAGTGGAGGTGGTGTATTTGACTGCCTGAACTCTCTAACCCCAAGGAGGTCACAGCTGCTCTGAGGGATACAAACAAACTCTTTTCTTAAAGGGAGTGGGCGTGTGCCCCTTTTCACCCCTTCCTGCCGACTGAACTGTGAACCTGATGGATGGGGCTGGGGCAGCCATCGTAGACAATGAGTTGGGGGCTGCGTGGAGAAAAGCGCAGTAATAAGGCAAAGGAGTGGGTCCTTGAAGATTGTGAAGCTTCCTGAAAAGCTCAGACTGACTATGTTTAAAGGAGAAAGAAACTTCTGTCTTAATCAAAGCAGTTCGATTTTCCGTTATCTAATCTTAACAGATATACCACACCAAAATGAAAGTGATTTTTCCTCTTTCCATGGGTTGCGTGTGAAACCTCACGGGATTTTCTGGGAAATTTACCTTCTGACTCCAGGCCATGCTGGCAGGTGGGCAGGTTTGCTGGACCTTTGCATCAGCCAGACTGAATCTTCTACTATGGGGAATGGAGACATCATCTCAATGTCAGGAAAATACTACCTACCACAGCTTAGCCATAGGCTTAGCCTTCGTACGTGTGTTTTGAATTCTCCCAGCATAGTGGAACTGCACATCTCTCACCCCAAACTCAGGCCTCCTATCTCAACTGCTTTGTGGAATGGGGTGGGGGATAAATAAGAGTCATGACTATTTAGTCTGAGTGCAGAGTGACTGAGATAAGGGAACAAAAACAAAACCAAAACAACCTTCCAAGTTATCTAAAACAAGCCTAACAACTCTCCTCATGGGAGACACAAGCCTTATGTCAGTGAGGAATTATACAGTTTTACTTACTGAATTTAGGCCTTTTCATCTTCTTTGTCATTTCTTTATTTGAATGTATTCCAGTCACCAGCAAAACTACATGAAGAAAATACAAAATAACTAATCAATATTATTTCACTTATACACTTTCTCTCCCTTGACCCTGATATTTGCGTTGGTCACATATTGAAGTGTTCTCATGGTGAAACTAATTTTATCTTATATTAGGGTTAGGAAAAAAGATATATCTTCCGTGTACTTAGCCTCTGTTGAGAAAGATCTTTCAGAAATACCTTTCAATGCCTATCCTTTGTTTTTCTATCTTTAAATGTCAACACACCAATCGTACAATCTCCATTTTGCAAAAGAGGGAATGTGATTTGCTTGGTCCCGGGAGTGAACGATAGAGGTAGATGAGCACCCAGACCATTCTCATGGCCTTTCCTCTGTGTCATGTTGAGTTTCCAAATGGCCTGAAAATGGCGTGTGTGTGTGTGTGCGCGCACGCGCGCGTGTGTGTATGCATGCGAGTATGACAGAGGGAGGGGTGCATGGAGAGGACATGTAAAAAGCCCCAGAGAAGAGCCATCCTAGAAAGGAAGACAAGGAGAAAGGCGACTGAGGTGTGACCTGAGCGTCCTCAGTTGGTCCGCCCAGCAGCACCAGGTTCTGCATTCCCGCCCCCCAAAAAGGCCAACTGCAGACAGTTGAGCTTCCTCCTCAGAAAGTGTAACAACGGGAAGAAGGGGACCTCTTTATTCTTTTTAATTCAAAGTCACATTACCAGTTTGAGCCTTGTATTTTAAAAAAATAACAATGATATTTTTATTACCAAAAGAATGTATGTTCCTTGTAGAAAATATAAAAAACACAAAAAGCAGTAAAAAATTTTGGATGAACACAAAAGCATATTTTCAGTTGTTTTTTATATGTGTGTATGTATTCATGTGGGTACTTTTAAGCAAATAATCATGCTCATACTGTTTACAATGTTTTAGAACTTATTTCTATGTAAGGATATACACAGACTTTTTTGTCATTAAATGTTACTCTTACACTAATTTTAATTGCCTGTAAATATGTGCATTGTATGCTTATATTATCATTTGGCCAATTTCCAATTTAACATAAATAGCTCCACCTTTGCACTGATCCATGATCATTTCCTTAAAATAAATCTCCAAATACGATTTCTTGTCTGAAAGCTGTGCCCATTTAAATTTTTGATTTATATTGTGAAATTTTTTTATTGGCAAAAATGCTCACTTCTCTGTACCTATACTAATTCTACCTGCAGACCGAAAAACAATGTTTTTCCTTTCAAAGGGCTAGTCCAGTCAATTCTCTATTCTTCTTCCTCCCTCTCCAGGCATTCCTTCTTCTTACCCACCCAAAGGTGGTGCTGCCTTAACCTTCCTCTATTTTAGCCACTTTTCTGAGAAACCTACTTTCTGCATAGGGTTGGGACTCTGGTCGTGAACATGAGGCAATAGAGTAATCAAAATGGGCATTTTACTTCTTAGTTTATGGGTTTGTTTTTTAACAGAACACAGAGGCTTGATTTAGGCATAAATGGACTTAGAAATTCTTGAATTTCAAGCTACCTTTAAAATAAAACATGGCAATGTCACCAAATGTTCGTATGAAAATTTGTATTTATCTTGTGATTCTCTACTAGTCTGTGCCATGGTGTAGCCTCTGAATTATCCCCGGCATTGACTACTAGCATCAGTTGAGGCCAGGACAGCTGACATACCATGTCCTGTAAGAACAGAAATGTGAAAGAGCACTTGGCGAGAACCCGCAGTCTAGCCGCATAGGATGAAGGCAGATTCTTTGAGATGTTATTTACTTCTGGGGTTTGGGTGTGTGTGAGTCTTTAGGAGGTCTCATTTTTATAGTAGCCTCTGTGTCATTTAGCGTTGCAAAGACCACATTTTCATTTTGTAGACAAAAATAAATAAATATTATCCTTGAATATTTTAAAAAACAAGTGCTAAATTGTAGGATACCATTCTGCATGGTGTGGGCCCAGCTCCCACTCAGAGATGCACAGAACCCATGTCCACGGATAGGTTCTCCCATGGGGAATCTGGCCTGCATTTGTACCTAGGCTGTTTTGAGTCTTGCTTTTGCTAAAAACTCCCTCACCCTGAATTGAGACAGCAAGTGCTTACTGTAACTTCCTAAAATCCATACTAAAACTTCCCAGTACGGAGTGTAACTAGCGCAACCACTTTTCCCTTTTCATTTGCTAATATCCTTCTTCTGTGATGTGGTTAGTGGCATTGGCTCCTTTGTTGTCTGTAAAAGGTAACCACCTAAAGTGAACCTGTGTATAGTAAATGAGGACCATCATGTAATGTGACCAGAAATAAAATAAAGGCCTGTCATGGCGGAGGCTGCAGCTTTTGCTCCCCTTGAGAGAAAAGCCATGCTGTCCCTTTTCCTCCACCGGACTTGGTAGTCCGTGTGAATGTCTCATTTCACCCATAATGACGCGGACACTGCGGGCCAGTGTCCACATCACTAAATAAATATCATACATAAAGAAAATGGCACAAGGTAAGCAGATGAAGTAAGTAAAGTAGTAATAAATTTGGGTGTCCATTTTTGCGGAAAAAACAAGTCTTGTGCTGAGCCTGTGTGTCTATGGCAAGTGGTTTATAAGCCTTGGTGTTGCTAGGACTGCAAATATTTCAGCGAGACCACCCATCACTCGCATTTGCTCACCCAAGACCCACCAGGCTGAAAACCTGCATAGCTGGGTTCAGTTTTATATTGTAGCTGTGGTTAACAAAGTCATGATTGTCAGTAGCACACAGGCATCCCCTCGTCTTTGATACTTGTCAATTAAAGCTCCCCAGAAATTACTCTTCAAGGAGAGGCCTGGTCAGTACGGCTGCAAATGTGCTTGTGCCCTGCAGCAAGTCCTTATTCCTCAGCAGGACTTCTCTTGCTACATTGCAAATGATGAATTGTGTGTTGAACTTGGATGAGAGAAAAATTCGTCTTGTGCTCCTTTTCTTAGGAAGCCAGTCAGAGCGCTGAGGTGGCAGATGCTCACGTCAAAGTACAAAGCAAACACAGGTGGGAAAGCCAGTCCCTCCTGGAGGAGCAGTCGTCATCTGGCTACTGAGGCCCTTAGTGTCTAGAAGCCTGGAGGAAATTGTGTCTAGACGCCAGAGTTCCAAGGCAATCGCGATTTGCCAACTCTGCAGCAATCCTCCCAATTTTTCAGAATTAAGTGTTTCAGTTTAGAATAGCATGAAAAGTTCTTACCGTTCCTTTGTAGTGCTGGACACTTCCAAACAAATTAAATATTGACATTTTTCCAATAAAATACTTCCCCCCACTTGTCTCTCTTCCTCTCTAGTGTGTCTGTCAGTACAGTTACCGTAGCTGAGGTGTGATTGTTTTCAAATTCAATTTAAATCATTTATAGATGAGAAAATACAAATGAGTTAGCTTGAAACTATGCTCAGTCTCATCAATGATTAAAAATGCAAACTAAAATAAAGTAATGAGATGGTTTCCCATATTATGTCAGTAAATGTTGATTAAGCACAAGATTAGACTTAATCCTGTGTTCAAGGATTGGGTTGGGTTGGGGGTTAGGGCATTTCCGTTGCTAGAGTCTAAAAAGGTAGTCATTCTGGAAAGCCTTTGTTAATACATATCAATGGCCTTAAATATTTATATCTTTTTTCTAGAATATATACCCCTAGGAATAGAGCTCAAGTTATAATCAGAGATATAGACAAAGATTTATGTGAAAGATGTTCATTACAGCATTCTTTCTAGTGGCAATCTGGAAATAATGAAATGTTGGAAATGTTCCAACAATATGGGACTCCTAAGCATTTATTACAAATGATATGTAGAAGATTAAATGACCTGGGACATGCTCAGCTCTAACCTTAAGAATGATCCTGACAGGAACTCCTACCCTTCCTGACAGGGTGGATGGAGCTGGAGAGCATTATGCTAAGTAAACTAAGCCAGGCAGTGAAAGACAAATGCCATATGATCTCACCTATAAGTGGAGCCTAATCAACAAAATGAAACAACGAGCAAAATAGAACCAGAGACATGAAAATAAAGAACAAGATGACAGTGACCAGAGGGGAGGGCGGAGGGTGATAACAGGAGTGGGGGGAGGAGAAGGAGGAGAAGGGTCAAGTCAAGGAACATGTATAAAGGACCCATGGACAAAACAACGAGGAGGAGAACCGAATGTGGGAGGTGGGAGTGGGTAGGGTGGGGAAGAGTAATGGGGGGGAAATGGGGACAACTGTAATTGAACAACAATACAAAATTTAAAAAAATGATTCTGATAAAATAAGAATATATGTAGGGAGAAATAACTGGAACAAATACAACATGCTAATAAGGAGGAAATTATAATTTCTAATTTCTATTTTCTATTTCTGTGTTTTCCCATTTTGTAGTATATTTCTCATATATATATTCTATATTTTATTCAGAATATGTTTCTTTTACAATTAGAAAAAGCCAATATAACTTTTTTTAATTGTACGTATTGAAATCATATAGACTTACAATAAAAAAAAAGTGCTTTCTAAAATCATTGACACAGTTCCCAGGAACTTGTGTTCTGGTTTTCCTGTCATTAATGAGTTATAATTGGAATCCATTTACTTTCAAGAAAAGACTCGAAGTGCCAGAACATATAATCAATGTTCAAATCAGTAAGTACTTACGGAATGCTTGTTATATGTCTGGAACTTTTAAAGAAATGCCTCATTCTAGCCCATAAACTTGTTAGATCTGTTTGGCACCTAAAGACACTAACTCTGGTGGTGTTGACCTAACTGTAGTCAGGGTCTTCTAAGCCCTCTTCTCAACTATGCTTTGACCTTGGGCTGCAATGTCCATCGCACCTGCACTGCCCAGTTTTAGCAAGAATCCTGTTCAGAGGGAACAGGATTCCCCCGTAATGTCTGATCACCCTGGTCTGACCCTAGCAAGAATTCCATGAAGTTGCTTCAGCAAGAATCCCCCTTCCTTTGATGTCTCTTCTTAGGAATTTCCATCCACTGGGCTCTGCAGCCTCCTCCTTGGCTGCACAGCCCCACTTTCATTGTTGTCTTCGCAACGGAGCCCAATTCCATACTGGGGTCTCCTGTCCTCGTTTGCAATAGTTCTTGGTTGAAGTCTGTTTTCACTACTGCCCAGCTCTGGTTCTCTTTAACAGTGTCCACAATGCCTTCCTGAAAACTGATTTTAAAAGCAGATCATTTTTAAAAAGTTTGAATTCCCCCCATGCTTCAATTTAGGATTACGTACTCAATGAAACATCTAGTGTCAAGTAAATCAGAGCTTCGTAGCAAAGACAGGACGCCATTCTCTATAATCATTTAAACCACAAAACTGTGCCTTAAATAATAGAATGTTAAAGCTGGGAGGAGCTTTGGCAGTCATCTCTTTATTTTATAGAGAAGAAACCAAGGTCAGGGTGTACACGTTGGCTAAAGGTGTAGTTCTTTGGGGGCAAAGTTGGAACCTGAATGCAAGTCTGCAGGCCACAACCTTTGCCTCTTCCTTCCACTTGCTCCTCTAAGAGCAGCCGTTGATTATACGTGGCGCTCCAGTGACAACGGGCAGCATGAAACTCTGCTACATCATAAATCTAAACCTGTCTGAACCAACATGCTGGCTCTGACATAGATTAATCAACTTAGAGGGCTTTGGGAGATCACTGGATGACCCTGTGTGATTGCGTGATGTGTAATGAATATATATTTTGTACTTCTGGCCACAGTTTTGGTCACAATCTAGCTCACAGCTCCGAATAACATCGGAATTTCCTGAGCAATAAGAACAATGGGAGCATCTTCTTTAAGAATAGTATTTGGTGTCTTGTCCTCAGTCCCTGCAATTGCTTCAGAGTCACAAAGGTGAAATGGGTGTTGTGTTATTCATAGTAAGTCCCTTTCAACCACATTTGAGTTTGTGTTAATGAGATGACTTTTGGGAATCCCCTAAAGATGAACAAGCTGGTTGCCAGGGGAACCAAGCATGAATAGTGGGTTGGAACTTTCCCTTGATTGATTTCCCCAGAGGGGAGAGGGGCTGGAGGTTGAATCAGTCACCATGATCAATGAGTTAATCAATCATGTCTATCTAATGAAGTCTTCATATTTGGAAAAAAAAAAAGATGGGGTTTGGGAGCATCTAGGTTGGAAACCAAAATGTTTCTGTGTGCTACGGAGCCAGGCCCTAAACTCCATGGGGACTGAAGCTCTCCCCAGACCTCACCCAGCATCTCTTCATCTGGCTGCGGATTCATATCTTTTAATGTTATTTGTAATAAATCAGTGATCTGGTGAGTGAATGCATTTCCTGAGTTCTGTGAGCCACTCTAGCAAATTAACTGAATCCGAAGAGGGGTTGGGGGAAGCACAGGTAATAACCTGGACTTACGAGCAGCATTTGAAGGCAGATGCCAGTCTTGTGGCGCTGAGCCCTTAACCTGCATCCTGGTTCGGTTTCCAGGCAGGCAGTGTCAGAATTGAGAGGAATTTTGTAGGGCACTCAGCGAGTGTTAGGGCATTTCTTGGTGTGGGGAGAAGAAACCCACAATGAAATCGGGAGCTACTGTGTGTCGACTTGACAGGACTTCAGATCCATGACTTAGGTCGTTTTAATGCATTTATTTATGCTGAAGACAAAAAAAGTTGGTTTTAGTCGTAAAATTGCTTTGATATGAGGATTAAGTAAGGTGTGTCAGGATGTCATCATCTCATTTGTTGTCGATGATGAGCAGTTACCAACCCAGATGCTGAGAGGCCCTGCTGGGGCTTATCCATAAGAACGTGTGTAGCAACACCTACGGCAAGAAGACGTTTAAGCTATAAATGCTGAAGGTTTTCGAGGACTATTCAAGACTTTCAGTCAGGGCGAGGAGGCACTTTGCTGACCTACACAACTCTTGGAAGACCCGTGGGGCATTAGCTCTTGTCATGTCAAGAGGACTCCCCGAGGACAGTGGCGAATGCCACACCTCCACCCAGTGACGATCACCCTGCCTGCCCACACCAGTGCTGTCATTGCCACAAACGTGCTCTAACTGCATGCGACTTTTGTTTTTTCACTGCCAGCTGTAAGTCAGCTGCCAGCTGGTTAGGCCGACTCTCCTGAGTGCCTACGCATACATTGGGCTGGCCAAAAGGTTCGTTTGTTTGTTTCTGTATGATGGCTTTAGTAACACTTAGTTGTCTTTAACTTCATTTGAAACAATTTTATTAGATTGTATTGTGACAACTGTCATATCAGCATGCATTTAAAAAAAACTTATTAAAATTGGTGAAGTCTTGTGTAGCCATCTTAATATCAAAGATGGAAGAAAATATGCAACATTTTTGGCATACTATGCATTATTATTTCAAGAAAGATAAAAATGCAAATGAAAAAAGGATTTGTGCAGTGTATGGAGAAGGTGCTGTAACTAATTAAATGTGTCAAAAGTGGTGTGCAGCGTTTTGTGGTGGAGATTTCTCTCTGGATGATGCTCCACAGCAGGTAGACCAGTTGAAGTTGATAGCGATCAAACTGAGACACTAATTGAGAACAATCAATGTTATGCAACACGGGCCATAGCTGACATACTCAGAATATCCAAATAAATAAAGTTATGGGTGAAAATGAAAAATGTGTCTTTTATTTTATGGGGAAAAAACATACGGACTTTTTGGCCAACTCAGTAAAAAGATGCACCTCATCTAAATTTGGACTTTACTCCTTTCATCTCTCCTTGCCTGGCAAAAGAGTGTAATTCATTCATCATTACTTTGAGTATGTTATTTCTTTATTGACTTATTGAAAGACATTATCCTGCATGCGGCTGGCTTGTGAAATTCCTGCGGTGAACCTGTGTTCAATGCATTCCTGGCAAAGACAAACTCAGTCTCTGATCATAATTGGTCACCCAAAAGGAAACAGGGGCGGAACTGGACTCTGTTACCTTAAACATCCAGCATTCCTAAGGGGAATAATTTATTTAGCAGTATTGCTTGAGTGCCTATTTGATGTGCTGAGCACTGCAAATGCAACAATGAGCAAGACAGCTTTTGGGGGGAGCCAGAACAATGGCGAAGTGAATGCCACACGCTGTGATGAGGTTCAATATGGATGCCAAAGAATCACACAAGACGGTGGCCTGATAGAGCCGGGGGAAGAGGGAAACTGCCTGAGGACCAGTAGAGTTTGCAGGGCTTGAGAGTAAGAGGAAAAGCATTCCAGGAAAGGGAACAGCAGAGTCAAAGGCTGGGAGGTGAGGAATGATGTGACCCTCAGAAGAATGAGAAGGTCAGTACTTCCCATAACCCCAGAAAGTCCGGGCGGGGGGCATGTGGTAGGCAGGGGAGCAGGAGGACAGTAACAGGCATCCCAGGGAGATCTGGATGTAGGTTTCATTGTAAAGACAAAGGGAAAACACTGAGGAATTTAAATCAAGGGACTGGTGATCAGAAGTGGGCTTCCGGGAGATTAATCGAAGTGTGGTGGAGAGTGAGTTAGAGGGGCAGGAAGGCTGTCACAGTGCTAAGGAGAGGTGACGGGGGAACGTAAGGGAGTGGCCCTGGGGTGGGACAAGCAGACAAATGCCAGAGATGGCCGGGAGGCAGGCATGTGAAGGCGCTGAGAGGGAATTTGTGGTAGGACTCCCCTTTCCTACTCTGATTTCTTGCTTTCTGAATGAGCAGCCCTGAGGGAAAAGAGTTTTGCAGAATGGCAGGTTGGGAGAGGCTGGCACCAGAAGGGACAGTCCAGCCTCCTTTCCTGGTTCTGTGATGCCTGGACGGGCAGCTTGCGAAACAGCCTCGGGGTTTGTTTGGTTTGGTTTACAGTCGCTAAATCCTTTCTGCTCCCAACTCCCCTCTCCTGCCCTGCACTAGAAACCTGTGAACCTGTAGGTCAGCATGGAGGGGAGACAGCCTCTCAGAAGGGCCAGGTGGAAATGAGGGACCCTGTGCTTCCACGGTGGATATTCCTTAGCAAGCTGGTGGTAGAGACAGGACCAGACGACCCACATGCTCCCTCTGACTCCCAGTCTGGATGCCACTTGCCAGAGCCTGTGTCACCTTCTTCTTTTCTCGTCCCCAACTCTGCCCTGCAGACTCCCTCTGCTCAGACCTTGAACATTTTGACTATATTATGGGTTGACTTGTGCCCCCCCCCCGATTCGTTTGTTGAAGCCCTACCCCCCAGGACCTCAGCATGTAACCTCATTTGGAAATAGTCATCGCAGATGTAATGAGCAAAGTTAGGACACAGGCATACTGAAGTAGGTTGGGCCCCCAACCCCGTATGACTGACTGGTGTCATTATAAAAAGGAGAAGTCTGGGCAACACACATTGATACAAACACGCACACGTGAAGAATGCCCCGTGAAAATGATGGCAGAGATGGGCTGATGCCAAGGAGCGCCGAAGATTGCCAGCAAACACCAGAGACTAGAAGAGAGGCAGGGAGCAGACTTCACCCTCTGAAAAAACCAACCTTACTAACAGACTGATTTTGCACTCTGGCCTTCAGAGTCGTGAGAGAATAAAATTCCGTTGTTCGAGTGTTCGAGGCCCCCGCCCCCCAGTTTGGGTGTTCTGTTATTGCCCGCCGACCACTCTAGTACAGACTGTCTGAACGTCTTTCCTGGCAAGAGTTGGACTTGAGAAATCCACAGCACAACAGGGTCAAGATTAACAGAAGATGACCCTCGAGCTGACTGCTTGCTAAACCCGTCAGTGCTTTTCCCTCTTCTGGCTGACCTGCTGATTCCTTAGGGCCTACCTGGAATTGCATTCTCTGGTGATAGTGGGTGAACGTAAAGGTTTTCATCTCTGAACATATGAGTTGCCAGAGATACAAATAAGGCCAGTGTCAGTGATACAATTTTTTGAGAGATTAAGAAATAAGCAGATCTCTAAATTCAGAATCTGTAAACACATTCTATCTGAAATATTTGTTAGTTGCTGAAGAATACACACACGTGTGTGTATAATATGTAGAGATACTCTAATGTAATGGGTACACTTGCTGTATATAAAAATATGTATACACATATACCCTGAATTTGATCTGTACTCAGCATTCTCACTTCAACGTCTCTCCAAAAGGCTTATCATAAAAAGATACTCTGCGCTGTTTATATACTCTGTTTAAACCTTTTCTTGGCAGGATTCTTTGGACCTTAGAAGAATGTTAACAGTGTATCCAGACACACATATAACAGTACTTACCAAGGAACATTTCAATAACAGATGCCTTCATAGTGAGGACAACGATCCCTATAAATATCAAAATGGCACCCTGGAGAGGAAGAAACAATAACATCATCATATTTCAGCCAAGAGTTGTGAATTGGATGCATGGCATGTGGGCGGGGCTGCTTCATGTTGCATTGCCCTCTAGAGTCTTAGGATTTAAGCTGCAACTTCCTATAAGAGCTCACATAGATGGGAGTGGCTAGTGTGCTGGTACCCAGACAGTCTAATCATTTAGAAAACCCATTCTAGCTCTGGCCAGGTAGCTCAATTGGTTACAGCATCATCCTGATATACCAAGGTTGTACGTTTGATCCCAAGTCAGGCCACATGCAAGAATCAACCAATGAACGCGTAAATAAGTGGCTCAACAAATAGATATCTCTCTCTCTCTCAAATCAATAAAAACAAGTTGTAAAAGATGTTAGAAAACCCATTCTACCCACAAGCCTTCTGTTCTTCAGTGATTTGGTCTTAGAATTAAGGAGGAAATAACCTGACAATTTCAAGAATATGTTCAACCAGTCTTCAAATCAGGACAAAAGCCATACTTACAGTATTGAGAGAACATTTTTAGTTTATAAATAATTTGTTCATTATTCATTTAATAAATATTTGTTAAATTCCTATTATTTGGCTAGGTATTGTTAGGTAGGAGATGATAAAAATGCTATTAAAAACAATTCTTGCTCTTGAAAGACATAGTTTAATAGAAGTGGAAAAACATACATGGTAACAAATCATCTAACATCATAACACTAGAGTGTGCAGGCCCTGTAAGGATGATAGGGGGAGTTTATACAGCAGTGGTTCTCAAACTTTGCTGCGTATTAGCATCATCTAGGAGTGTTAAAGCACTCTGATGCCCAGGCTGCACCCCAGAACAACTGAATCCGAATCTCTTGGGTACAGAGTCCAGGCATTAAGCTTTTTAAAAAACTCCCCAGGTTATTGCAATGTGCAGCTGAGTTTGTGAACCAGTGGTGTAGAGTAAGGCTTCCAAAATCTTAATGTGCATACGAATCACCCAGGAATCTAGTTAAAATGCAGATTCAAATCTGGTAGGTCTGGAGTAGTGCCAGAGATTCCCCCAAGAAGCCAGGGAATTTTAGAGGAAGGGGAGATATGTCAGCCAGGGGAATAAAAGAAAGCCTCATAGAGGTGGTAGCAATTGGGTTAACTTTGAAAGATGAGCAGAGTTTGAATATACAGAGATAGGGGTTGGGAGGCAGTGGCCCAAGCGGGGCACCAGCATCAACAGAGGCTCAGAGAATATGAAGCACAGTGAATATGAAGATGCTGATGAGCTATGAAGGGCTCCCCCTACTCTTAAGGCTGTAAGGACACCAGCCAGGGTTTATTCATACTACCTTTAAGTACTTTTTTTTTTCCTTTTAGATTTTATTTATTTATCTTTAGAGAGGAAGGGAAGGAGAGAGGGAGAGAAACATCAATGTGCGGTTGCCTCTTGTATGTCCCCTGCCGGGAACTGGCCTGGCAACCCAGGCATGTGCCCTGACTGGGAATCGAACCGCGATCCTTCGGTTCGCAGGCCCGCGCTCAATCCACTGAGCTACACCAGCCAGGGCTATTCATACTACCTTTAATTGAACATATACTGTGGACTCTATGTTGTCTCAAATCCTCACAGTAAGCCAGGGTGGTAGGTTTTATGATCCCCATTGAACAGAGGAAGAAACTGAGGCTTAGTAAGGTAAAATGTCATACCCATGATGAGCAGGCAGTGAGGAGGATTAGAATGGAGGTGAAAGTAGGTGGGAAGGGTGTGCTCTGAGCACAGACAATAAGGATGAGCATTGTCCGCAGAGAATTTAAAGACTTAAAGCCAATCTGAGTTTGATGATCCTTAGAACCTAGCACTTCTAAATATCAGTGATACAGAATTCCTCCCTCCTGAAACAAATGGCTTTCATTTCCCTTCCCCCAGTGCCATCACTATGTGGCCTCAAGCTGGCATTCACAACCCCACACCCTGCTGTGTTCTGTGGTGGCATGCTGGTAAACCTGCTGGCAGGGGGTGGGGTTGGGGGACCCCTGACTCGCAGTGTTTGTCTATTTCTGTGGTGCAAATCCTCCTACCACGGCTGATTTTTGAAGCCACCAATGTGACATCACTGAATAGAGATTTGGAAAGGGAGAAACACAACCTGGTACTAGCTAGGTTCAGTGCAAGTTTATATCCAATATTTAGATACAGTGCCATGCAGAGTTTCTTAACAAAAATAAACTACTAGATGATAGTTGAGGTAGTAATACAGGTACTTGAAGTGATTAACTTAAATAAAGCTATTTAATATATGAAAGGTTTTATTACAGTTAAATTAGGCAGCAAGAGGAATCCCAAATGGAACTGATCACTTTGCCAATTTCTAGCAATACTTGTGACGTGTTAAATTTCCCAATTAAAGAAGTTGACCTCTGGTTAAACAATGGGCAAATAGTGGCCTTTATCCTCAAAGTAGAAAATATTATACACATAATCTGTTTGGCAGTTTTGCAGAACTTAAAGTTCTAGGTCATATTTTGAAAATAGTGCACTACAAATATAATTTTTTTTGTTACTTACTAATTCGAGGTGCTCTAGAACAACTGACATGTTTTCAGGCCTAAACATTTAACTTTCTCGTGGGGAAAATGCAGCTTGCCAAGCTGCCCTTCTGGACCCACCTAACCAGACCCACCACCTGGCTGTCCCCACTCAGCAATGCAGCTTTCACCTGGGTCGTTCTCGACCTCTCCATCTGCCACACCCCACTTCTTCCTGTCAGCCAAGCCTGTCTGGCCCTACATTCTTAATATATCCAGGATCTGACTGGTTCTCATCATCTTTTCCATTGCCACCTGGTCCGGGCCAGGCCTGCTCTCTCCTTGATTATTGCCATCAGCCTCCTGTTATGCTGTCTCTACAGTCCACACAAGCAGCCAGCATGATCCTGTTCAAAGAAAAGCAGTTCATGGTATTCCTCTGGTCAACACTCCACAGTGGTCCCCCATTTTACTCAGAAGAGAAGCCAGAGTCTTCACAAGTGGCTCAAGACCCTTTATGGTTTGGTCATTGCCCCCACCCCCCAAACCTTATTTCCTTCCCGCTGTTCTCCCCTATCACATGAAGCTCCAGGCACACCAACCTCCTGGCTGTTTCTGGAACACACCTTTCACCTCACGGTTTCTGCACTTACTATTTATACTCTACCTAGACCCCCTACTTCCAGGTAAAAACAGGATTTACTCTGTTTTTTCAGGCCTTTGCTTAAATGTTGTCTTCTCTTGAGATGTTCCCTAATCTCCCAACTTAAAATGGTAACCCCTCTCCCACCACTATCCCTTTCCTACCATTTTTTTCCTCCATGTCACTTATCTGCGACATACTGTATAGTTTGCTTCTTCTATTTATTTATTGTTTTTGTTTTCCATGAGGGAGGTAAGCTCTATGAGGGCAGGGACTTTTATTTTATTTTTTTATGTGCTCATCAAATATATGTTGAATCAATGAATGAGGACTCTCTCCTTTCCCTAGGAAATAAAAAAAGAAAACAAAGGGAAGACGATCTTGTCAATACACTAAAACCTACTGAATTGAACATTCTCTAAGATGTATTTAGTGGTATGTAAGTTACATTTCCATAAGTATTATTTACTGATAGTCAGCAAACAAACCAAAAGGGAAGATGAATTGCAGAGAGCAGTGCTCTCAGATCCGTCCCACAGCTTTAGAAGACATGATGGACCTGACCTTGATGGATGAATAAAAAGAGCAGGATTCCAGGAAGCATGCGATGCCCCAGAGGAGATGCCACCCCAGTGCTGACTCATGGGTAACGGGCCCTGCACAGAATCACTCTGGTCTCTTGGAATCAGAATGTTTTGAGTCTTCCTCCTTACAACGCCAGTTTCTCTCCTTGCTCAGTCCATTTACTTGTACACTGAAAATGTAAATGTGCCTTTTGAAATGTGTGAAAAAAATTCTAACCCTCTCTCGACTATTCAAGAGGCGGGGGGTGAGGACAGCCACCAGCACTGTTAAGCAGTTCCTGTGGGTGGACCCGTGTCACAGAGCTGTGGGGCACGCAGTGGTCATGTTGGAACCTTAATTCCTCCCGTGCTCACCAGGGTTCTGACAAAAACGGAACAACGGGGGTTTCCAAAAAACATGTCACTGATTCATAAACTTAAGAATTGTGCCGTGAGATGTAATATAAAGAGTGCTGAACAGGAAGTCCTGGTGAGGCAAATGAAGCCTGATTACGAAATAAAAACATACATTAATGTAAGTAGAGTAGCCAGCCAATTTAATTAGATCTCTTGTTGCCCAGAGCTAGAAAAGAGCAAGTTGGTAATAAACAATAAAATGGCCTTATGTTTATGTGGTTTTTCACAGTATTTTTCTTTTAATTTTTTTAGTGCGGTAAGACACACAAACGTAAAATTTACTGTCTTAACCATTTTTAAGCTGTACTTCAGTGGTATTAAATGCATTCATAATATGCTATCATCATCACTATCCATCTCCAGAACTCTTTTTGTCTTATAAAAACTGGAGCTCTATGCCGTTAAACAATAGCTCCCCATTCTCCTGTTCCCCCCAACCCCTGGCAACCGCGTTCTGCTTTCTGTCTCTACGATTTTAACTAAGTACTTCATTTAAGTGGAATCATAAAGTATTTTTATTTTTGTGACTTGACTATTTCTAATAGCATAATATTCTCAGGGTTCACCCATGTTGTAATATATGTCAGAATTTCTTTCCTTCTTAAGGCTGAATGAGATTCCACTGCATGTGTATACCCCACTGTGTTTACTCATTCAGCAGTCGAGGGACACTTAAGTTTCTTCTAGGCTTTAATTACTGTGAATAAATGCTCTATGAAATTGGGTGTGTAAATATCTCTTTGAGACCCTGTTTTTGATTCTTCTGTGTGCTTACCCAGAGTGAACTACTAGACCATATGGTGTTTTCTAGGGCGGCTACATGGTTCTACGTTCCCGGTAACATTGCACAAGAGTTCCAACGTCTCCACATTCTCATCAACACTTGTTATCTTCTGCTTCTTTTGATAGTAGTCATTCTAATGCGTGTAGTTTTCCCTTGCATCTCCCTAATGATTAGTGACGTCGAGCATCTTTTCATGTGCTTCTTGGCCATTTGTATATCTTCTTTGGAGAAACATCAATTCAGGCACTTTGCCCAGTTTTTAATCATGTTTTGTTGTTGAATTTTTGTTCTGTGTACATTCTGGGTATTAATGCCTTATCAAATACATGATTTGCAAATATTTTTCCCATTCTATGGGTTGCCTTTTCACTCTGTTGATAGTATCTTTTGATGCAAAAAAATTTTTAAATTTTCATGAAGTCCAGTTTATTTTTTGTGTATCTATGGCTTTGTCTGTTATATACAAGAAATCACTGCCAAATCCAATGTTGTGAAGCTTTTGTCCTATGTTTTCTTCTAAGAATTTTATAGTTCTTTTGCCTCATTTTTAGATTTTTGATTTATTTGAGTTAATTTTTGTATATGATGTTAGGCAAGGGTCCAACTTTTTTCTTTTGCATGTGGATATCCACTTTCCTCAGCACCATTTATTGAAGAGACAGCCGTTTGCCCACTGAATGGTCTTGGCACCTTGCCAAAAATTACTTGGCCATCTATGTGAGGGTTAACTTCTGGATTCTCTATTCTATTCCATTGGTTTATATGTGTATCTCAATGACAGTACCACAGTTATGATTCCTGCACTTTTGCAGTCCGTTTTTAAAGCCAGGAGCAGTCCTTCAGCTCTGTTCTTGTTGAAGATTGTTTTGGCTATTGGGGCCCTTTGAGATTCCATATAAATATTTGGATGGGTTTTCCTATTTCTTCAAAAAACATCTTTGGGATTTTGATAGCATTTCATTGAATGTGTAGATTGCTTTGGGTGCTATTGATATCTTGACAATATTACATCTTCCAATTTGTAAACATGGTATAAGTTTCCATTTATTTAGGTATTCTTTAGTTTCTTTCAGTAATGTTACGTAGTTTTCATTGTACAGAGTTGTACCTCCTTGGTTAGGTTAATTCCTAAGTATTCTATTCTTTTTGATGTAAATGGAATTGTTTCTTAATTTCTTTTTTGAATTGTTCATTGTTAGTATATAGAAAGGCAACTGAACTCTGTGTGTTAACTTTGTATTCTACTACATTGCTGAATTTATTTATTAGTTCTAACAATTTTGTTATGGAATTGCTAGGATTTTTCTGCGTATGAGATCATATCATTTGTTAACAGGGTCATTTTAATTCTCCCTTTCCAGTTTGGTTGCCTTTTATTTCTTTTCTTGCCTAATTTCTCTGGCTAGAACTTCTAATACAATGTTGAATACAATCAGTAAAAACAGGCGTGCATCTTTACCATGTTCCTGACCTCAGAGAAAAAGCTTTCAGTCTTTCACCATCGAGAATCAATCATGTTTGCTGTGAGTTTTTCATTATGGCTTTTATTATGTTGAGGTAGTTTCTTTCTATTCCTAGTTTTTTGAGTGTTTTTATTTATCATGAAAGAGTGTTGACTTTT
Organism: Glossophaga mutica; assembly: GCA_039655065.1. Lineage (NCBI taxonomy): Eukaryota > Metazoa > Chordata > Mammalia > Chiroptera > Phyllostomidae > Glossophaga > Glossophaga mutica. Next base: position 148,192,794 of record CM077308.1, read on the forward strand.
TGTCAAATGCTTTTTTTTTACATCAATTAAGATGATTATGTATTTTCTCTCTTTCATTCTATTAACATGGCATAGTACATTAATTGATTTTTATATGCTTAACTACCCTTTCATTCCAGGAATAAATCCCACTTTGTCATGGTGTATAATTATTTTAATATTCTGCTAGATTTAGTTTTTTAATATTGTGTTCAGGGTTTTTGCATCAGTGTTTGTAAGGGATATGATATCAATAAGGAAAATGGTAGTTTTCTTTTGGTGTAGTGTCTCTGTCTGGTTTGGTATCTGGGAAACACTGGCCTCATAGGATTAATCAAGAAGGTCCCCATATTTAGTTTTTTGGAAAAGTTTGAGAAGGACTAGTGTCAGTTCTTCTTTAAGTGTTTGATAGAACTCATCAGTGAAGCCATCAATTCTAGGGCTTTTCTCTGAAGATTTTTGATTACTGATTCAATCTTCTTACTATCTTACTAGTGAATTAGTTTTGGTAGGTTTTGTGTTTCTAAGAATTTGTTAATTTCATCTAGATTGTCCAGTTCGTTGGTGTAAAATTGTTCATAGTACTCTCTTCTAATTAGTTTTAATTCAGTAACAGTTGTTGCTTCAGGGAAAGAAAACTGGGTAAGTGGTGATCAGAGATGGGAGTGTGTCTTACAGTTTTGTTTTATTTAAATCCTTACTCTGTCCACATGTGTTAATAAATCAGAAATTAATAAGGTGATCCCTTGGGAAGATTTACCATACACAGACAATATTGGTATCAAATGAGGAGCCACAGTAATCTCCTAAACCAGTCCTTGCTCCTTGTTCTCCTTGCTCCGGTCACCCTTCTCTCTAATTGGAAAGAATCAGCCTCCTAAAGCACATTTCTGATTATGCATTTACCCTCTCAGAATTCTTTTTCACAGTCCCCTCGTTCTGTACAGAATATCACTCAAATTCCTTAGAAAGGCATTAAAAACTCTTCATGAAATGGTCCAACGTATCTTTCAAATCATCTCACTGTAATTCTCTTCTGTAAACCTTTCCTCTGACCTCAGCACACTCCAGGATTTTGGTCTTTTCTCTACACCCTGCAAATCAGTGCCTTGGCTCATGCTCTTATTATTGTTCTAGCTGGAATACCTTACCATTCCTCATCTGCCTCTCATAGCCTATCCATCTTTCAAGGCTGAGCTCATGGGCCATCTTTTCTATGTAAATCTTCCTGGTCTCTTCAAGTCACAATTCATCTTCATTCATATATCCATTTAATCTTTCAGAAAAAAAATTTTTGTGTGTCCTCTGTGCTAGGCAGACAGGAACAAGATGCAGGTTCTATCATCAAGTTGCTTCAAGTCTTTTAGAAGGAGACTGATGCACTCATCATAACTAACATCAATTGAGCACATACTAAGTGTCAGTAATATATCAACTCATGTGATCTTCACAACAGCCTGATCGGGTAGGTGGTTTTCTTGCGTTAATTTTAGAGATAAGGTATTGGAGACATGCAGAGGTTAGGTAAATTGCCTAAGGTTACCTACAAGGCTGGAGAGAAGAGAAGCTGGAATTCAAACCAGGAATCCTGAGTCCAGAGGCCCTGCATTTGCATTCCACCACTTGCCATAACTGTTTCATAATAAGCAAGACACTCCCCTCATCTACATTCTGATTTAATTGGTCTGAGTTGGTACTAATGTTGCTTTAAAGCTCCCAAATGACTTTACTATGCTGCCAGATTAGAACCTCTGCTGCAGAGTATACATAGATGGCAAAAAGGGTAGATGGTCAGATAGGCCTGGAGCATGGGGGCTGCAAGAGGCTTGGATTAATTTAACTGGTGGGTTGGAGAATAATGATTTGTGAAGAAGGGACATATGGGCACAGGGAACAGAGCAACTTCAGGAACTGGGATCCGCTTGGCCAGGCTGGGAGAGGAACCAGACTGTTAGAGAGCAAAGAAGGGGCTATGTCAGCCTTGAATGTCATTTCTAAAGAATGTGGAGTTGATCCTTTAGGCCACAGGGAGACAGAGGGGGCTTTAAAATTATTTTTGCATTCATCATTTTTAATAAGCCCCCTAGAGACTTACTTGAGCCACTCAGTTGCAGAAAATGTGTCCTAGTGGACGTGTAGGATTTATACAATGCTGGTGTTTGTCTGATCCATGAAGCTATATGGGGGAGCACCTAACAATACTCTTTGTCCATGAGGCCAAGAGAGCCAATATCCATCTGGAAACATTTAATAGTTATGAGAGGCTTGCGTTGTATTTCCAAAATGCCAAAAATCCCTGAGGACAGACATCTCTGAATGGGGAGAGGCCACATCTGCAGTCTTGCTTTCCTCATCTTGGCCTGATGTAAAGCCTCAGCTGCTTGTCAGTGCATGTGAGTTTATTTGGTGAAAATGAAACAAGGAAGGCTGGTACTAAGAGGGGCCTTTATACTTGATCTTAGCCAAAAGGCCAAGAGGCGATGAGAGGGGCCTTTACAATGAGGAGGTAGCCTCAATCTCCATAGAAACCTTTATGTAAATCATCTTGCTCTGGGCTGGGTCTGAAACACTGCATTTCCAGTTGCTATGATACCAGAAGTCACTATTATAAATCCCCTGGGATTCTGTGAAGGAGAGTGTGAGCTAGAGAGGACAGTAGGTTTTCTTTTTTTTCCCTTATTTTTCTTCTCTTTCTGGTTCCTTCCTTCTTTTATCTTAAAGCAACGCCAACTGCAAAGTGCAAGCCAAATAGGCAGGGAAGGCAAGGGAAATTTTGCCTTTCCTCAAAATGTTGGCTCCTAAGGACGCACCAGGCTACTTGAAGAGGCATGCTGAGCTAAGTAGTATGGACTGGACACTGTTGGTTGCCTAAGCAGAGCACTTGCTTCCCCCCTTCCTCCTTGCTAACACAGCCACGATTTGGTAAAGGCAACAAATGCAGCCAGAGGACTCAGAGGAAGCCAGTCCATCCAAGGCCGAGCCACAGGTGATTATATACATACACATATTCCTCCTTGCTGATGGTTGCTTCAAGACCTCAGTCCAGGGCTTTCCCCAAAAGCCTGTGACTAGTTCAAGGGTGGGCATGTCCTGAATTGTGTCAGACAGAATGGAGAGACTTTACTCCCATGTTTTTCAGGGAGAGGTTACCTATCTTATTGGACGTGAACAAGGGGGAGGATTGTTCTAGGTCTGCTGGCAGCCATCTTGTGACCATGAAACAGGTCAATGTGAGGAAAAGCCAACACAAAAAGCAGGCAGGCAGCTACGTGAGCCACATGAGAAATGGAGCTGGAGCTCTGACTGTCTCGTGCCTAGAGGTTGGGCCCACCTCTGTGAAGTGAGATAATCAACTTCCCTTTCAGCTGGACTTGCAGCTGAAAGATGACTCCTGAGTGCTCACTAACTCACAGTGCCTGCCGTTACAGAACAGATAGGTTTTTTCCAGAGCCTGCAGAGTATCTTCTCAACGGTTCTCTTATCTGGACCACCTACAAACCTCTTGAAGTAGAATGGACATTATCATTCCTATAATTCTGAGCAATGAAGTCACTTGCCTAAGGTCACATGGCCCAGATCTCCATTTATTTCTGTGCTCTTTTTACTACATCGAACTCCTGATACGACTGTTATAAATTCCAAATGGTTTCATGATTTATTATATAATATTATTATAAAACAGAAATCCCACTCCTAATTTGTATAGTATTTTCAGTTTTATTTTTTTAATTTTTTTAAAAAAGATTTTATTTATTTTTTAGGGAGAGGGGAAGGAGGGAGAAAGAGAAGGAGAGAAATGTCAGTTGGTTGCCTCTTGCACACCCCTCAGCTGGGGATGTGGCCTGCAACCTAGGCATGTGCCTTCATTGAGAATTGAACTGACAACCTGTCAGTTCTCAGGCCAGCACTCACCGTATGGAGCCACACCAGCCCGGTCTAGTATTTTCAGTTTTAAAAGCCCGGTTACACATATAACTTCAACTTCACAAGACCCCTGAAGGGTTTCAAATATTATGCTCAGATGCAGAGATAACACTTGCTGAAATTAAGTCACTAAGTTGGTCACTTAATGGTCTGGCCACAAAAAGATAACTTGGGCAAATCAAGATCTCCCTTGGGATTTTAGAGTCAGAACACTGAGAGCCTTAAAAACTTGGGAGCCAAGCGGAAGGCCCTATGGGGCCCTGAATAAGATGGAGAAGATGAGGGCAGAATGAGACGGAGAAGAGAAAGCGTGTGCTCCCGGGAAAGCAGAGAGAGCAGATGCCTTATTTTCTGGCCACTTCCCAGATCCCATTTCCAGTCTGAAGGAAGTCCAGCTGGACTTGGTCTCCTATGCATGTCATAGATGTTTCTGGGCCCTGTTAATCCAGCCAGTTTGAGTTAGTTTCTGTTCCTTGAAGCTTTGATTAAAACCTTTTCATCTTTGTTGTTTTATTTATCTCCTGTTTCCCCGAAACCATTAGTAGTAAGATGAAAACATTTCAAATGAAAAGGGTGCAGACACTTGTTTTTTGGTTAGCATCAAGACAGGGGTAGGAGGAACTGTATGCAGCTCTGGGGCCAGGCTGTAGGCAGAGAAGACTCTCCTGAGCTATGGCAGCCCTCAAGAAGGAGAAACATAGCCTACATACCCGGGACGCTCTGGGAGGAAAAGGGGAGTATGTGAACTTGAAACTATGCTGTACGAATGTCACTGTGGGGTCAGGGTTCATCACCAGGTGTGATTTTGCATCCCCATCCCTCCCTGCAGAAGGACAATGCTGAAGACAGTTTTGGTTGTCACAACGGGGGGTGATGCTCTTGGAGTGTAGTGGTTAGAGGCCAGAGATGCTGCTAAATATCCTATAATGCACAGCACAGGCCACACAACAAAGAATTACCCAGCACGACATATATATGGGGGGACCCAAAAACCCAGAATTTATTTATAAAAAATTGTGTATTTTTTCTTACATGTTTAAACTTCTGTCACCTTCAGAGTACTCTCCATTTGATGCAATACACCTATTGAGATTTTTTTCCCCACTGCTCAACAGTTTTTGAACTCAGAGATTTTGATGCCTTTTAGTGCTTCTGCCATTTTTTTGTTCTACCTCTTCCACGTGAGCAAAATGTTTCCCTTTGAGGACTTGTTACATCCAGGAAGCAAACAAAAAAAGTGACTTGGGGTGAGATCAGGTGAATAGGGAGGGTGGGGCACAGGGGTCATGCCATTTTTCATCAAAAACTGCTGAACACTCAGCATGGTGTGGGCAGGTGAACTTATAAATCACCCATCATGAAATGGGCAGACTCATCAAAAGAGTCTTCAAAAAACATTTACTGAAGCTGAACACAGCCTCTCACAACAATGCCTGCTGGTACAGTGATACAGATGGGTTCCTAGAACACTCACCTACTAGGGAAGCCTGTGCTACAAGGGGCCCACCCTGCAGAAGATAACTCCAGTTTTGGGGGGTACCCCATATATGTATATGAGTGTTATGTTTATTGATGTTCCAATCTGGAACATTTCCACAAATATTATAGGTGACTTTTTGATGACTAAAATGTGAACTACTCAGGATCCCTTTATCTAGGATCACTTTTAATTGCCATATATATATATCCTAAAGCAAAGATATTCACTCCGCCTCGCCATTGGGTGGGTTAAAGAGCTCACGTGTGTGTTCAATGACAGATATATACCATGCCATTAGGTTCACTGACCCATGTGGCATGCATGTTTCTACATGTCAGAGAACCAAGAAGGGAAAGCCTGTTTTGGTGCGTGTGTTTCAGACCGTCATTTTTACTTTGTTAAGAACCTGACATATGGTAATGCTTACCACATCCACCAAGACTTCAACCAACAGTGATTTCTAGTGAGGCTGCAAACAGTAATTACGTTTCTGAAGTGGTAGTTTAGATCTTATATTGCCAGTGGGAAAAAATACTAGTTTGCAGGCATGCCCCCAAATGAGCTCTAAAGAACTCCTTCCAAGAGTTATTTACCCTCTGTAATGGATGGGGGCACGAAGAGCAGTAAATCTGGGGGTGGGGGGAGGGCCTCATAAAAGATGAGGTGGGCCATGACCGCCCCTCTTGGTTCCTCTGGAAACCGTGCATGGTTTCAGAGTTTCTCATGGAGCTTTGGAAGGTGAGTTTCTCTCATCTGAGGCTCCTTTACCTGATGTGTTTGACACTGCATTAGCCCTGCCTCCTCCCAGTCCGTCTGCTCCCCTGGGCACTGAGGTTTGTGGTTGCCAGGGAGCCATCCGCTGTGAATTTGGAGCTGGGTCTTTGGTTCAGTCCAACTGTGGTCCCCAGAGCTTTGACTGGCCTGAACATTCTGTTCTTTTCCGTCTGCCTTCAATTCTGAGGCACAGGAAAACATTTTTCGCATCTGGCAAAGCCTTCCAGCTGAGGTAGGAAGGAGGATGAGGGTGTGTCTGTAAAATCCATAGTATCTTCCTGTGTGCCTCTTGGTAAAGAGTGGGTTTGTCTCAGGACAGCACAGGGTTCGAGCTGTCCCCAAGCTGCCAAGAGGCAGGCGTGGAGCTGTGGGTCAAAGTGCATTCTTGAGTCCCAGCAACCACTGGGGAAACGGAGGGCATAGTCCGTTTAGTCCACCGTCCACAGTCCCAGAAGTTTGTGGGAACCAGCAGAAAGAGGGTCATTTCTCTCTCTCCGAAGGAGACCATGCAGCCTCCTGCTCTGGAGGCCCTCTCTGGACCATGCCCCTCTCTGAACAGGGCCTTCGAACCCCCTTTCATGGCTCTCTGGCCAGTTTACTGGCCCAGCTGTCTAGTGGGCTGTTACACAAGATGGAATTGGTACCTTTGTCCTTCTTCATGGGAAGTTTCAGGAGTTTAGAGTCCACTCCAACAATAATATCAGTTACCGAATGCTTACCATATGCTACACACTGCACATATGTGACTTTATTTAATTCTCTTGGTGATCCTATCAGGTAAGTACTCTTATGCCCATTTTTCAGAGCAGGAAATTGAGGCTCAGAGAAGCTTAGTAAGCTCTCCGAGGTTATAGAATGAGTATGTAGAAGAACCAGAGTTTCATCCCAGGCCTCAAACATTTAACCCCTCTCAGTAAACCCATCTGACCACCCTGCTGATGGTTTCACATCTTTTTTTGCCTTGAAACATATATCTTAGGCTTTTTGAAATACACTGTTGGCCATAGTTAAGACACACTGTAAAATATATATAGTGTGTAACAAAGTTGTCTTAGTTCTAAGGTCAAGAGATTGTCTTGAGTTTTATTTGGGCCAGAACTCACTCATGGCTTTCTTGCTCTCACACACAAATGTTATTTAGGGTGAAGTGATGCATCAGGCATACTTTTAAGCTTAACCAGGCATAACACACCCATCTAAATAGACATTTGAGTGTATTGTAATTGACTGTGTCGTGGATGTTAAAATGGGATGATCCTTTGTCTTAACTTCAGCTGGACGAAGTGCCAACTACTTCCATGTTCCCAAGTGGTCCTGAGGCTCCTCTCGCTCTTGCCTGGAGTGGGTGGGAGTGTGGGCAGGGGCAGGAGGGGAAATGCCAACAGCTCTTCCCAAAGCTATCCTTGCCCTCCCGTCTTCTCAGCTATCCTCTTGGCTTCTATAACCTCTGGTAGGTCTGGCAGTCAGCTGAAGGTCGCGGTTCTTGGTTACCTCCTTCGGAAGTCCAGCTTGGATGACCAATCGCCCCATTTGAAATTACTGAGCAGTGGTGTTCCTTGGGATTGGGGCACAGTGCACTGGTGTCTGACTCAGAATTAAGACGTCTGCAGGAGAGGGAGTAGCTGGTGGCAGATGAGGTGACCTGTCTGAGAGTCAGCCTGGAGCTGCTTTAGGTCTCTCCAAAACCAGCTGTGTGTGAAGGGCAGAGGAGCCCACCGCAGAAAGAAACTGGAGTTAGAGCACTGCTGGCTCAGGGGCAGAGGGAGGAATGGCAACACCCAGCCAGAACAGATTCTCATGTATCAGCGCCCAGAGAATGTGGGTGAGGGGTCCCCCCCAAAGTGGGAAGTGCCCCGTATGAACAAGAAACAGCTGCGAATGCCAGCTGATAACAGTAGTAACTCCGACGGTCTTTCTGCCGCCTGCACCTTTCCTCCCTGCCCCCACTTCAACTCTGGGCCCAAAGAAACGATCAGCAGCAGCCAAGGGGCTGTGGGGCGAAGGCACAAGGCAGCAAGGCAGAGAATCCAGTCCTGCCCCCTTCCCGTTGCAGGTTGCAGAAAGCAAGCCCGGAGGTGGGGGAGGATACTTTAAACCGTGAAGGCCATTTTAAGGTTTTTAAGTATGACCTAAGTATTATGTCTATGTTAATGACAACGAAGATTGTTTGGAGATATAATAAGAACAAGGTCTTAAAAAACACTCTGAGCATGATCTGCATATGGAGGGATCTAGTCAGATTTCATCCTGGGTGGAGGCAAGAACTGCCCACAGATACTGCGCGAGCGGGCAGTTGCCGGCGGCTGCGGGAAATGGAAGAGCATTAAGATGGCGCCCTCTGTGTCTGCTTGTCCAAGGCACTCCCTGGGTCTCCCTTCCTTCCCTCTGGACTCAGCCTGCTCCAGAAATGCTGGCCTTGCAAGCGTGGTCCAACCTCAGGGCCTTTGCATCCGCTCTTCCCTCTGCCGGGAATGCTCTTCCCCAAGTGTCCACACAGCTGGCTCCCTGGCTTCCTTCACCTCTCTCTCTGTTCCCATGTGTGTTTATCAGACATTTGTCTGACCGCACAAAGTAAATCATCACCAACACCTCGCTGCTCTCTCTAGCCCCCTTATCCTACCGTCTTAAGCTTTTCATAGCCCAGATCACTGCCAGACCTCATATGCGAATTTATTTATTGTGTGTCCACAGATTAGCAGCTCCAGGAGAATGGAGACTTATTTTGTTCACTCATCTTCCCAAACATGTAGAATTATGAATGACACATAGTGGTGGTCCCATTAATATTTGTTGCTGCTGCCACTGAATGTTGCCCCTGCTTCCCTAAATTCCTTTTAGCTTTAGGAGTACAGATTTACGGACCAAATTACAGAAGGCAGCCAGTCTGGGCAAGCTGACTCGCACCTTTGCATCCAAAGCATGTTCCTCTGTCTGGGACACCAAGGAACCCAGAGCAGGGAATGCACCTCGTGCTGAGATGCCAGTGACCTCTTCCCTTGAAAACTGCACATTAGTTTCCCCTGAGGGAATCAATTTTTTTTTTTCTTTTTGAGAAGGAATGCAGAAACAGAGTTTCATCTCGCTATAGCCTGAAGGGCGATTTTCATGAATTTCTACCTCACGTCCACACAAAACTTTCGCCTTTCTCCCCCTGAGGGAAAGAATTTCAGAAATTTCTATGGGAGTCTTGTCTGTGTAGAGAGCCTTATCAGGGAGAGTGATTTCTTAAAAGTAATATGAGTCATAGGGAAGTCAGATTCTTTCTGTGACTCGCTGAGAACTTTACCCTACAGGGAAGGTAAAGGACACCTTTTGGAGACGGGGCTCCTCGAAGGCTTTGATAATGACTCCTACTCCTTGGCTTTCCTCCTGAGAAGCACGTCTTCCCAGCACACCTGAGAGGCAATTCTTAAATCGGCAGACACTCCAACAATGCCAGAACTACCCCCTCCTCTTTCCCAACAGCCCTTCTCCTGTGAGTTCCTTGCCTTCGGTCCTTTCCATCGTTGCTAGTGCTGTGTCTATACTTGTGAGAAAGAATAGTTTTCTTAGAAATTTGACTTGGCTTGAAAACAATGTTTTCAGGGATGGCAAAGATTAATTTGGGGCAGTGACGGTAAGAACCAGGATGGTGTAGTTATTGCCTGATAGGGTAAGAGTGTGAGCTCTGGAACTAGACTGCTTGGGTTTTAAGTTAAGCTCCATCACTTACTAGCTGTGTGACTTCAGAACATTTCCTTAATTTCTCAGGGCCTCAGTTTTCTCATCTGTACGCTGGGGACAGTAACAACCCTCCCCATATGGTTGCTTAATTCTAGGTGAATTAATATGTGTAAGAACAGTGCTTGGAACAGTGCTGGGCGCATAAGAATAGCTGTGTGTTAGCTATTTTTATTGTTGTTGGGGTGGTGATTAATCACGGTTACCATCATCATTCTCATCACTATCCTTTGCAAAACATAGACATTTAGATTCTAGTTGAGGACTTAACAGAGGTAAAGCAACTATTGGACTCTCTCTGTACAAGATGCTGCTCAGGGTTAGCCTTGCTTGATTTTCAGACTACTTGGTGAAGGAACCACACAGGTTTGTGACTGCCACTTAGTTAAATTCTTCTAGGACCCCAGCAACACAGCAGTTCTATAGTTTTGTTCCTTCCCTCTCTGCTCTGAGGTTTGTAAGGATCTTTAGCCCATTGCCATGAAAATCTTCTATGGTTCTAGGACAACTGGACCAATCAAAAGGCTGAGAAATGACATCCAACATTCTTAAAAACAATTGAAAAAAAAAACCCATCTAGTGAAGTAATATGAAGCAGAAATGGGCTCACCATTTTTTAAATTGTAAGGCCAGAATAAAAAAACAAACACGGAAATATTTTCTAAACTGAATCAAAGCCAAACTAATATGTATTTGTTTTGTTCCAAGACCCTGGCTTGTGGACTTGACTCAGGAAAGGATTTTGGCATCATCACGTCAGTTCACCTTTCTCCCCCAGGATACAAGCCCTGAAATGCGGCGGTGGATTTCAGCCGAGTCACATCTGCTGCGCGGGGGATCGGCCTTTTGCAGGTTGCCACATGACACGCAGCTTTTATAAGTCTCAGCTCCCAGCATCCCCTGGCGCCTGCTTTGTGCGCTTCCCCTGCAGCCCCTAGCAGTTCTGTCAGGCGGTCTCCAAGGGTTTCTTTAAGGTTTGCAGCAGTCTGTTGAAACAGGAAAGTTTTCTAGTTGATTAGAAACAAATTCCAAATCCAGCATCCACAACTGTTTGTTTTACAAGTGAGGTAACGGTAGGAAAATGCAGTCAACAGAACTGAAATAGCCTGTGCTCCACTGTGAATGCGGGGCTCTTGGAATCTCATTGGATTTGGGTCTTTCACCTCCTGGTCTATAAACAGGAACTTGCTTAGAAGATCTCAGACTGACTGAAATTTCGTGTGTGTATGTGTGTATATTTTTTTTAATTAAAATTTTGTTCTTCGGCTCCAAGATTTCCATTTGGTTCTATTTTATGTTGTCTCTTTGTTGAACTCATTTTTTTCTTGCATTGCTTCCCCAATTTCATTAAATTGTTCATCTGTGTTCTCTTGTAGCTCTCTGTGCATCTTTAGAGCAGTTTTTTTTTTTTTAATTCTTTGTCCAGTGGTTCATGCATCTCTGTTTCTTAGGGGTCAGTTACTGGAGGCTTACTGGGCTCCTTCAGTGCGTCACTTTTCCCCAATTCTTCATGATCCCTGTAGCCTCTTCTAGACTTTGTGCACTGACTTCAGGCAGGAAAAACCTTCACTTGTGGGTGGAGGCATGCTGGGGTGTGCTGTGACCCTGGATCTAGTGGTGCAGGGCACCAAGTACAGGGACTGTGGTTGTTTTGGGTCCAGACAGCCATGCTGTCTAGACAGCTCAGGCTGCTGGGGTTCATATCACCAACAGCGTAGTACTTGATGAGCACTGTGAGGGATGTGCAGTGGCTGGAAGGGCTGTTGGGGTCCTCAGTGATGCTTCAGGGTTCAGGGGGTAAGGACCAGAGCAGGCGTACCGATGGTGCGCACACACTCGGTGGCAGAAGCCAGCTGTAGATGCCTGTGTCCTGTAGTGGCAGGGGCTGGTTGCAGACATGTGTACAGCGGCAAGAGCCAGGACCAGCAGCAAGGGCCGGGGCTAACTGCAGGGGCACTCACAGCTTCAGTGCCCTTAACTGTCAGCGTGCGCTCCTGTGCTGTCAGGGTCTCACCACAGGCTCTGCGTAGCTTCAAAATGTGTTGGGAGTTGGGCCAGCGGGGTGCAGGTGCGTAGCTGAGTGGCTAGCTGCAGGTGATGCCCGTAGTGCAGGCTGGTGACAGGAGTCGGAGCTGCAGCCAGGCCAACAGTGGCTGTGGAAGCCTCAGATGTTGGGGTGTACTGCTGCAGCTTGATTAGAATTTAACCATCAGTATTATCAGAAAGGCATTGGTGGTGCCTAGCCTATTGCTCCTTTTTGCCCCATTCTCTGCACTAACAAAAGCTGCTCACTGCCACTTGAAAGAGGACCTTTTATACTTGCAAAAAGTAGCAGGTTTCCTTTGCACTTTTCTCTGGCACACACTATATCTGTTCATGGGGCCAAGAATTCCACCACCTTCTACAAACCACAGAGACACACATTTTTAGACCTCAAGAGGGGGACCTCTGGGATTTTTCTTTTTATAGACATCACAGAAGTTGCCTCTTGCTTATCATTTGAAGATTGATGGATTAGCTGAGATCCTCTGAATGAAGACATGGCTACACATTTCTGATAATTGTGTTGATATCACATAATTCCACAAGTCAATTTGCTTACCTTATTGCAGAGTTAACATTTTAAAGTTTGAAGAGAATTACAATTGCTTTCCCTCGCAGCTGATCTGATTTCTCTATTCTAGTCACAGATAATAAAGAAAATACTTGCTAACATTTGGATGCTGACAGTGTGCCAAGCACTGATCAAAGATTTTTGCCACAATCCTATGATGGGGACACTAATAATAGACCCTTTTTAGAGATAAGAAAACTGAGGCTCAGAAAGTTTAAGTAACTTACAAAAGTTAATAAACGAGAAGTAGCAGAGCCTCCTGCCTGACAAACTCCTGTAGGATCCATAGCACCACTGGAGGACCACTTGGCCTTGGCCTTGCCTGGCAGGCCTGGTACTTAGATATTTGACATTACTTCCACATGATATGTTACAGGCAGTCACAGGAGTACAACAGAGAACTGAGAGAAGTATGTCAAAACTTGGACCACACTGTCCTCAGTTATGTATGGAGATACACAGACACACACAGATACACGCATTACAGTTTTATATATGGTAAAGTCTTTAGTTGGGTAAGCACAAACATTTTAAATATGCTATAGTTCTGAAACCCCATTTTGATATTTCTTCATTTTGTAACATATGGAGAGTCTCAACAATGAAGTTGGCCTGGTCATGTCTTCACAATTGGAGAGGTCCCAATATACAGAATCATAGGTTTAGGAGGGAAATTTAGAGACTATTTTGTCCAACTTTACTTCATAGGTGAGGAAATGCAGACACAGTGATGCTGAATACCCTTTCCAAGGTCACGCAGCCAAGAGTGCCCTTCTACAGACAGACCAGTGAGCTTTTTCCTGCACCTCCCACCGTTGATACCGAGCTCACGCTTCCTAGAGAGCAAGGAGAGAAGTCATACATGTGGGCTCGGGTAACAGGAGCATTGTGGGGTCCAGGAAGCATCGATTTGAAGGCCAATGGCTCCTGCCAGTGTCATCTTTCTTTTTTTTTAAATATGTGCAGGAAAAGATTACATTTCTATAGAATTTTCACATTTCAAAACCTTTTCAGAACCAAGATTCATCATTGGGCTGCATGACCACCATGGGACGGGGTGTGTGCAGGCATTACTATTTCTTTTTTCTAGATGAGGAAACACGTCAAGAAATGTCACACCTTTCCTAAGGTAACACAGCTAGGTAGCGGCAGGGCTGTTCCTATAATTTAGGGCTTCTGGCCTGAGACACAGCACCGACAACATTGCTTTCCTGTGTCTCACAGGAATTACGGCTGAGAACAGCACAAGCATTTCTGTTCTTCTGGTGCTGTGCATAAACCATTTTCAAACCCAGTGTATTTTCTCTGAAAGAAACTGTTCCACATGTGATCAGTAACTTAGGAAAAAAGATAATTAGATCTTCTAAGCTATACTCATAAAGTAAACACTATTTTGGGATAGATAATTAAGCATTTCCAATGGTCCTAAGGTGTTTCCTTTCAGTGGTGAGGTGTAAGATGTATTTAAGTGAAGCTTGGTCTGGGAAACCATCATATTGCAATTTAAAATGCAGCTCTTGTAACCTTGCAATTCTTTGTCTAAAGCCCCTTTACAAAAGTGGGTATTTTAATTCAATAAACAAAAGCCAGGCACTTCCAGCTTTCCTACCAGCGCAGAGCTACCGCTTGCAGCTGACACAGACAGCAGAGAAAATACACAAACAAACGGCATTTGATCTCGCCTTGCTGCGGGGTGTTTTCGTCTTCCCAGAGACAGAGGGAAAAACAGCCTTAGAACTTTACCACCAAGACTTCCAAATTTGTTGCAACACAACATAATGGTAAAATGCTATTTTCTTAGTGCTCACATTTTTTTTTGAATAACCACCATAGCCAAGAATGCCTTGTTTTATTTTTACAATAAACCCAAAGAAAATCTTGAATTCACTCTTGATTTGGAGATGACAAAGATGCCATGGGTTTTTCAGAGCAAACCATCAAGTCTAATAATTCAAACTTATCCCCTCTGTTTAATCTATACTTGAGGCATTTATTTCATGTTTATACTGGTTTGACACTAATCACGCTTAAAAGAGATTTTGTACCCTGTTTTCCTGTGCAAAGCCGAGCTGCAAAAGTAGACTTAACAATGCCAACCCTTTCTCAGGCTTATCAGTAAAAAAACATTCAGCCTAAGAAAACACTTGCAGTGTAAACAAGAGAGAGAATTGCCCATCAAGCCACATTCCACTGACATCTGTCTGAACAGAGAGGAGTAGAGCGCCACGTTAAATAATTCCCCTTTCAATTTAGCCCCGATGTGCCCATTTCTCATGCTGCCTTTGACACACTGTTATAAGCAATTTGTTTGTTACATTGCTGTTGCATTACATATAGGAAGCAAGGTATAAAAAAAGGCTTAAATACTTTAAAGTTCTACACAACGTCATACTTTTCAACTTACTTTAATTATAATTAAGTTGGCTTAAAGATACAGTGAAAACCTTATACAATTTATTTGTAGTTGACATATCTAATATCAGTTGTGTAAAGGATGTCAACTACCACCCACTCCCATCTCAATTCTCTTGAGACTGAAATTTGTACAGGCTGGTTACTTGGTCAAAGCATGTATTATAGTTTCTTAGTGCTAAACACATTTTAATGTTTTCATCATAAGGAATGGAAAGCAAACTAGCTGCAGAGCTTAATAATTCATCAGACATACCTTGTTTGAAGAAAGCAATTTTTTTTTCAAGAATGTTCCACCACACAGAATGGATATCCTTTTTTCCTTAAGCTTTTCTGCATCACAAATCCCATCCAAATTATTCTAAAGAAGAAACAACGAGAGGTCCAAGCACCTTTTCTTCTCAGAGGAGCTAATCAAACATTCTCATCAACCTCTGAGCACTTTGAAAAGCACATTTTACACTCACTCTCTCACACACACACACACACACACACACACACACACAGCTTCTCACACTGGTTTTAGTGCTGAATTAGGCGGTCCTCTTTCAAATTTCCACTCCCACTTGCTTTTTTTAGTGGGGGGATAAGGATTTCTAAATATTCTTTTCTAGCCCAAAGCAAACATTTTCAGTAAGCAAATTCTACAGTTAGAAATTCTAAAAAGTAGAAGAGAAACACCCAGATAAAATGAAAAATGAAAATATATAATATAAAGACAACTTCAGCAGGGTGATTCAATTTTCCCTTTCTTTTTCAAATGCTAGTCAATAGCTGGATTGAACTGCATAAAGACAACTACAAACACCACCAAGCTGAGTCCACCAGCCTCTCACTTTTGGAGCAAAAATGCTTACTTTTCCTACATGTCAGAGCTCTGTTTTGATTTAGTTCGTTTCGGTCTCTTCTGCATTTTGGCAAGTTTACTGTAGTTTTTGCTGCCGGTGACCAGACACAAGATAATGACAGTAGGAAGCAAAACCTGACTCATGCATGTTTCAGAAAACCTGATGATGGAGAGCTCATATCAGAGGTGAAATCGGCTGATTTTAGTAATTTACATATTAGTATCATCAACTAAATTGAAGGGATTCAGACCCAAAGTATGCATTTGCATGTCATAGCATTATAAAAAAAAAAAACGACCAGAAAAAAAGTATATGTCTGGTGCTCCCGGAGATTCAAGTGTATGTATCACGGGGTCAGAGCGTCTCCCTTCCAGCAGGGCGGGCCGTCGTGCAGAGCCAGTCCTCCTCCGGCTGGGGAGCCTCCCCGCCGGCAGCCCTCCCATGCTCATCTGTCGGCCCCGAGATCACTCCTTATGTGAGGTTACAGTTCGAATGTTATTTGATCTTGTTCTTTCTTCATTCAGTTCTGCATTTAAATTATTTCTCTATCCTGTTTCTCCTATAAAATCCTGAGCTCAGGACCCTTGGTGGTAAGGACGGTGCTGTCATACGGAAGGGGGCTGTCCCACTGTTTGAGTTAGGGAAGGTTCAGATGAAATGGCAGTCCAAGAATTATATGTAATGTCATTAATATTAATAATAATGCTAAATGCCATTTATCAAATACTTACTTTTGCTAGGAGTGGTGATAAGCCCTCTGCATGAATTATCCCATTTAATACTTAGAAAAATGAAGAGGATTCAGTACTACCATTTCATTTTACAGCAAGGTGCTATGTTAGGACTTAGAACTTCTTTTATTAGTTTAATTTGCTTTCGTATGTTGAATAAGGTAGAGTCAAATGTACATGTATTGAAAAGCATATGAAGAGATGCTCAAAGGGAAATGCAAATTAAAAAACAATGATGTTGGCAGTGATGAAAAATTTTAGAAATAAATAGCAGTGGTTGCACAACATTCTGAATGTAATTAATGCTAATAAATTAACTTAAAAATGGTTAGAATGGTAAATGTTTATATATGTGTATAAACATATAAAACATATATAGACACATATATGTGTCTACACACACACACACACACACTCTACAATAAAAAGTAGTTAAAAACACAAATTCCTTTTTTTAAGAAGTGGTGAAATGTCTTCATTTTCATCAGATTGGCAAAACTTAAAAAGCTGGAACGTGTCCCTGACAGACATGCGGCAGCCCAGATGGGCTGTTGGAAGTGTGGACCAAGGCAGCTGCTCTAGAGAGCCGTCCAGAAGTCTCTAGTCACATTCCGTGTGTGCCGTAGGACCCTTTGGTGAGCTTCTTGCCCAGGGCCAGGAGAAATCCCTCCCTAGAAAGTTAGTGAGTTTTAATTTTAAGTGAGGGAGATACACAGTATGATATATTTTGCCGCAGCTTAATGCAAAAGACTAGATGTGGTGTTTGAACGTCAATCCCAAGGCTGGATCACCTTGGTCTGACTGTTGGTTTTGGTACCTGACATTTGGCAAGTAACCTAGTCTCTGTTTCATAGTTTTTCATCTGTAAAATGAGAAAAAGAGTAAAATGTATATCATAGGGTTATGACAAAGGAATTAATACTTGTGAAGTTCTTAGAGTCTTGCCTCATATGAAGCAAGTACTAAAAAGGTGATTTTTTAAATAAAATGTACATCGATACTACTGTATTCATTTTTTCTTGCTGTGTAACAAATTACCAAAATTTCTGTCTTAAAACAGCACCCATTTATTATCTCGCAGTTCTGTGGGTTGGAGTCTCTGCTCAGAGTCTTACAGGCTGAATACAAAGTGTCATTTGGACTGGGTTCTCATCCAGAAGCTCTGGAAAAGAATCTACCTTAAGTTCATTAAGTTGGCAGAATTTGGTTACTTGCTTTTATAAAACTAAGGTCCCTGTTTTCTTGCTGGCTGTCAGCCAAGGGCAGCTCTCAATTCCTAGAGGGCATCCCACTCCTTGCCACATTGCCCCCTCCATCTTTCACCCACCCATAGTGCACCGCCTCTTATTCAAGCTTGGTTTCTCCCTGACTTCCTCTTTCTCAACAACCCAGAGACACTGCTTTGCAAGGGCTTTTGTGATATTTAGCAGATGGGATAATCTTATTTCAATGTCAACTGATTAGTAACTATAATTACATCCTCTATGTTGCTTTGACCTATAACACTACGCCATCCTGCCCCAGGGGTGAAGAACATGCATCCCGTCTTACAATTCTGCCTACCACAACTACTGATCTTAAAAACATTATTCTGGAGAAACAGAATGAGAAACACAGTAAAATATCAGGATGGCTATATTTATGTGTCAACTTGGCTATGCCACCAGGACCTAGGTATTTGGATAACACTATTTCAGGTTGCGTCTGTGAGGGTGCTTCTGGATGAGGCTGGCATTGGAATCTGTAGACAGAGTAAAGCAGACTGCTCTTCCCAGTGGGGGTGGGACTCACTCAGTCCACTGAAGGCCTGAAAGCCTGAGGAAGAAAGAATTCTCTCTGCCTCTCTGCCAGTTGGGACGTTGTTCTTTTCCCTCTGTTGGACCGAAGCCACACCACTAGCCCTCTGGAGTCTCCAACTTGCTGACTGTTGACCTTGGACTTCTAAGCCTCCATCATCACACTAGTCATTCCTTATAGTAAATCTGTCTGTCTGTCTGTGCATCCATTCATCTATCTAATCTCCTATTGGTTTTGTTTCTCTGGAGAACCCACACAGTTATAGATACAATTATAAAAAATATATGTACATGTAACAGTATGTTTTGCAGGAACACATAAGTGCATGTGTGCTCATGAACCCCACAGGCTTCAGAGCCTGCACTCGCTTCTCTCCCAGGGCCTCTCCCAGACACCTTTCTGGCTCACACGCTCACCTTCTGCACGCCTTTGCTCACCTGTCACCTCCTGAGGAAGGCGTTTCTTGGCTGCCCTGTTTAAAATGGTGCCTGCACCCCCAGCATTTTTCTCTCCCTCTTATCCATGTTATTTTCCTCAGAGTACCTACTACACTTCAATAATATTTACTACTTATTTTTTTTATTATGCATTCTTACTAGAATGTAGACTCCTGGAAGGCAGGATTTTTAAAAGCTGTTTTGGTCACTGATGTGTACCTGGCCCTCAAAACAGGCACATAATAGGCACATATAAACAATATTAACTAAATGAATGATTATAAGTACATTAGAATACTTGCCTATGGGGAAAGAGAATTGGGATGAAATAGAATAAAAAACATTAAAGCAAAAGTCCTGGAGTCTATCAGTGATAATCATGCTGAGAATTGATTCAGCCCTCCACACCCAAGGCTGGTGGCAGCAACATTTTACCTATAAAACAGTCCAGTTGGTAGCCTTGGGGAAATCTAACTTCTTTAACTAACACAAAATCACGGCTTCCTGGTAAGTGGCCTTGAACTTGCTACATGGCATGAACTGAACTTCTAGATTATTTCTAATTGAGAACAGAAATTGTGATGTTCAGTTTTCCTGCATTACAACTTGAGGTTCTGCTTTGCTTGTAAATCACTTATGGTTGCTCAAAAGCATTAGTTCTTTCTGAAAGAGCTGTTTGTCACTATATAAACTTAGTGTCACAGTCTTATGCTGTATTTAGTACAAAAGTTCAAATCTCTTTTAGAATATTCTCTGTTAAAAGTTTTTATTATTTTCATAAACATTGAACTTGATGGCTCTTTAAAAGAGTGCCTCATATTTTCTTCTTTGACTCTAGAGACGGAACTCCGGGAAATAAATGTGCTCTTTATATCACAAACCCATTCTTTTATGTGACTTTTAAAAAATGCAGGATGGCAATGTGAGAGGCTAAATAATGAGGTGGACTTTTCAGACACCCTTGATACATTCACTATGTGCTGGTATAAAACACAAGAGCTACACCTTTTATCACACAAGCTCACCGAGATGTTGAGGCGATATTGTATTTGGTGCTACTTCAATTTTTGCATAGAAATGTGATTCGCCTTGAACTCCTCCACAACACTTCTGAGGCTTTTTTCTCCATGCACTTGGGTAGAAAATGACTGCACCAGGCAGGTGTCATTGCAGTTCCCTGGCCACCATTGAATGTTATTGCTGAAAACATGTCTTCTGTGTAGTGTCAAGGTGAATGGAACATTTGCTAACATAATTGACTTTTGGTCAATTTATGTTATCACTATCTGCGTACAGCAAAGAGGTTATTGGAAGAAGAGCGTATCTTTCAAAAACTCGATGGAACCAAACTGAGCATACCAACAGCTTACAAACAGGGAGATAGACTGTAGGGGCCAAAAGAGACTCTGCAAAGGACTATAAAAGAGCCTCCAAAACTGTAAGGCAGAGTTCTTGAATATGTATCAGAGGGAAAAATTGATTAGAGATTTGATAGGTGTTATTATGTTAGGTAAATTTAGTGGTATAAAGGAGATAGTGGACCAATAGAATTCAACCTTTTTCCTCAGGCTATTAAAAATGTTGGGAATATTACTATTCCCAAATGCTTCCCTGAAAGAAATGAGATAGAACCACTGTATGAGGTCTGTCTGGAAAAAGTCCAGCCATTGTTAATATAATGAGAACGGTTTGTGTGACATCAATGGAACCTGGCAGCCAAGGAGACTGGACTGGAATGCACATAAGTGAACAATGATGACTTCATCGTACTGGTCAGTGGGGGCAGTAGATACTGTTGAGAGAGCATGTGTACTGTGTGGCCATTGCACTCAAAATAACCAAACAAGTAGAGCAATGAATCTGCATCAGATTTTGTATGAAGCTTGAACATTCCTCTGCGGAAATTATTCAGATGATTCAGAAGGCTTTCAGGATGATGCAATGAGTGCAGCACAAATAAAATGTGGCACAGACACTTCAAAGATGGTTGGGAATCTGTTGAAAGTGATCCATGTTCTGGAAGGCCTGCAACAAGCAGAACACCTGAGAGTGTTGAACATGTACAGGCTGCAATCAACAAAGACTGGTGACTGACAGTGCGAGAACTAGAAGCCGATCTGGGAATCCCAAAAACTACTGAGTCTGAGATTTTGATGCAGGATTTTGGCCTGAAACATATCGTGGCAAAATTCGTTTCACTGCTATCAGAGCAGAAGGAACATCATGCTGCAGTTGCTAATGACTTTATTCAAACCACTACCAATGAACGAGATTTTCTGAAGAAGGTCATACCCAGAGATGAATTGTGGGTTTATGGCTATGATCTGGAAATGAAGGCAATTGAAGTTGCCTGATTCTTTACACCTGAAGAAGGCGCAGCAAAGTCATAGCAAGATCAAGACCATTTTTGATTGGGAAGGTGTTGTCCATCACAGGTATGCCCCTCCAGGCCAAACAGTTAATAAGGAGTACTACCTTGGTGTTCTTTGTTAGCTGAGAGATACAACACGATGAAAACAGCCACAGTGATGGGCCAACGGTGACTGGCAGCTTCATCACGACAACAGGCCCGCTCATGCATCGTATCTCGTGCAGAGTTTTTTGGTGAAGCATCAAATCACCCAGGTGATTCAACCCCCTACAGCCCAAATTTGGTGCCTTTAGACTTCTGGCTTTTCCCAAAACTAAAATCACCTTTGAAAGGAAGAGATTTCAGACTGTCGATGCGATTCAGGAAAATACGACAGAGCAGCTGATGGTGATTCCAACAAAGGATTTTGCAGCGTGTTTTGAACAGTGGAAGAGATGCTGGGAGAACTGTGTGAGGTCCCAAGGTGCCTACTTTGAAGGGCACTGAGGTGTCATTGTCCTATGTACAATGTTTCTTGTATCTTCAATAAATGTCTCTATTTTTCACGTTACATGGCTGGATACTTTCTAGATGGACCTCATCGTATGTTGGACAACACCCATGATATTCTAGGCCAAAGTGACAGAAAAGTAAATACAGATAAATCACTGTGATTGCAGGGGAGGGCTGCGGTGGTGGGCTGGGATGGGAGTAAAAGACAGAAAATTGTACAAGAACAACAATTAAAATAAAAATTTTTAAAAATCCTAGTTGCTCCTTTGCAGATTCACAAGCTAATCCTAAAATCCATGCGGAAAATCAAGGTATCCAGAATAATCAAAAGAATCTTGAAAAAATATATGGAGAAGAAGATTCACACTTTCTGTTTTCAAAACACTACAAATCTACAGTAATCAAGACAAACACTATATGGTCTCACCTATAAGTGGAACTTAATCAACAAAACAAACAAAGGAGCAAAATAGAACCAGAGACATGGAAATAAAGAACAAACTGACAGTAACCAGAGGGGAGGGGGAATAACAGGGGAAAGAAGGGGAAGGGTTGTCAAGGAACATTTGTAAAGGACCCATGGACAAAGACAATGGAGGGGGGGTGCAGGGGGAGGACTGAAGGTGGGAGGTGGGGGTGGGTAGGGCAGGGAAGAGTAATGGGGACAACTGTAATTGAACAACAATAAAAGAAAAAGACAATAAAAAAAATCACTGTGATTGCAATCGCATAAAAGAGATTGAAAGACCAAGAGGATGATATTGGGAACTAGAGGTTATAACATAGACCCTAGCATTAAAAAAGACTGCTGGTCTGGCAGATTAGAAAAATACAAAAGTACCTTATTGAAAACAAGGGCTTAAAATATTTGGCAGGAGATTATAGGCCTTATGTCTCTCCCGTTTATGCCAAGTAAGCAAACGGAGTCTAAAATGAAGGACGGGTTCACTGAACGCTGGGCAGCTAGGGCTCTGCTGGTGCAAGATTTGCTGTGCTGAGCTGCGCACTCCTGCTTCTCACTGTGGCAGGTTTGTAGGTTGGCTGAGGAACATC
This sequence comes from Glossophaga mutica, assembly GCA_039655065.1. NCBI lineage: Eukaryota > Metazoa > Chordata > Mammalia > Chiroptera > Phyllostomidae > Glossophaga > Glossophaga mutica. The sequence continues at coordinate 148,215,426 of CM077308.1, forward strand.
TGCTCTACCTACGGTTATGTGATGCTCGTGCTGCAGGGTAACAGCTGTACAGGGAAAGAGCTTCTCAGGACACTGACAAAGTCACAAGAGGGCAACAGGAAACAGCTAAGGTCTCTTCAGGCCTTGTCTTAGAACTGGCACACTGTCTTTTCTGGCCCATTCCATTGGCCAAGACAAGTTTTAGGACTAAGCCCATAGTCCAGGGGCAGGGAATGGGACTCCACCCATAAGGAGGCTATGGCAAGGGTGTGAGTGAAGAGAGGAGTGAAGATTTTTACAGTTCATACACTGGCATATGTTATCAGTGTCTATGCTTGCCATTGTGGCTTTCTCCCCATGTCTTCTGTCGGGATTCAGTTTCTTCTTGCTGATAAAAATATTCAAGAGAATAAGGATTGATAGATACTTTAACATAATAAAATAAATATGTCTTTCTCCTAAAATCTATCATCTTACTCGATGGGGAAACTCTAGAGGCATTTCTATGAAGATCAGAAACTCAGAAAGATACGTACTGTCTCTATGACTATTCACATTGTAGTGGAGACGTTAGCGGATGCAATTCAACTTGAGAAATCTATTCAAGAAAAGATAATTAGTAAAAAGCAAGTAGCACTATCCCTATTTACCAACAGAGAAATTGATATGGGTGTATGTACATACATTTATCTCTTAGCTTTGTTTGCTGAGAATGCCTAGAAGCAATGAAACCCCACCATTGGTGAGCATATGTAGAACAAAAGCTTGATTTCTAAATATTATTCTTCAGTAAACAGAATTGCATGTCCTAAGAAAATACCTGAATCTAGGGTTGGGGGTGGGCAAGTACAGCGTACACCTGGGCCATCTGGAGCCAGTGAGTGAGAAAAGCGATGGCGTCAAGAGGATGCAGCAGCTAACTCAAAGGAGCTCCCGATAACTGAATCTGGGGCACTTCGAGCAAACCAAATAATGACATTGATAATCAAAATGTAATAAAATACAATTTCGGGTTTGTACTGATGTAAATAAATAATTCAATAAATAAATGGGGAGAGGAACAGCTTTTCTTTACAAAAGAATCCTAACAAATGATAAAAGAATGATGGAATAGGAAATCACCGTCCCGCAGATAACGCGGCAGTGAGTGAAAAGACGATGAGAAACAGGACAGCTGTGTGGTCTCAAAGTACCTGCCCTGGAGCCACTCGCTCCCTGAATAAGGGAAACGAATATCTGGGCAGCGCAGAGACCTGGAAGGCAGCGCTTAGTCTAGCGATCACCATGCACATTATTAGTAATTAGACAAATTGCCATCATGTGCCTCCCGACATGATGTGCTGAGAAAAACAGTGTTACTTCTAAGGCATCCTTGCTAAAAAATCTCACAACTGACTGTAATTATGAGGGCACATCAGACAAACTCAAACAGAGGAACAGTCTACAGATGTAGCAGGCTAATAGTTTTCAGAAGTGCCAAGGTCATGAAAGGCAAAGACTGAGGACCTGTTACAGATTAAAGGAGCCTAGATATTACAATTAAGGAAATATGTACTGTTATGTTCAGTTTTGGCTCAGAAGAAGAGATGTTAATGGGAACATTGGTGAAGTTGAAATGAAGTCCAAAGATTAGATAATGATGTTGAATCAATGTTAACTTTCCGATCTCGATAATGAGTTGTAGTTATGTAAAATGTTAGTGTTGGGGGAAGCTGGATGAAAAGTATACAGAACTTTTTCATACTATTTTTACAGCATTTTTGTAAATCTGAAGTCACTTCAATATAAAAAATACATTTAAAAAAGGCAAATTATGATGTAATGAATAGTAAACTGGATTAGAAATAGATAAGTTTCAGTACAAATAACATCATATTTATGCCAGGCGACCTATCTTCCCATCTTGGACTCTTCAGTTGGGAAAAAGTCATTTGAACACTCAGATGCTTCATCTGTAAAATGAGAAAAATAATTTGCATGACCATTTTGACTATCGAATGAGGTAAAGTTGATAAAATAAACCACCCTGTTATCTGTAAACTGCTTAACAAACTATTATTAATGATTCTTATTATATGGCCTTGTTCTGGATAAGATCAGAGTATTCAGGAATCAGATCCTTTTCTTAATATTTATAGCTGCTCTGGAGGAGACGGATACAGCACATTTTATAGATTTTCCGTGGCATCCAACTGTGGTAGCTTGTGAAATCCACTCGAATGAGAAGTAAGTGGAAGCCAGGCCTCGAGGGGGAGCAATCAAGGTGATGCCCCTGGAGATAAGCCCAATTCCCGCCACACGCATAAAGGAAGTGCTCAGAGTGCCCTTTAAACGATACAAAGAAGGGGCCTGGCTCTCTCTGTAGAAGGGACCCCAAGGCTGCCCGCACAGAGCCCGGGTCACAGATCAACGTGTTTGTCGTAATGTTTGGGTCTTAGTGTAGAAAAGGACAGTGGATTCCCATTTGGAAAAGCACGTGCAGGTGACCCGCCTCTGCCTGGAGGTGTCTGGAGCGGTGGGAGTTTCACTGCCAGAAGGTGGTCCTGTGAGTTCCCATCAGAAGTACGAAGAATGGAATTTCTGTTTGAAAGGGAAAAGTCTGAGATGGGCCCAGACTAAAGTGATACAAACTAAAGTGGTATAAAAGCCATGGGAAAAATTACGAAAGAAAAGATCAATAGGTTTAACAGGATTATTACCAATAAACCTATAACATGTTTTTTTTTTAAATCCACACATACAGTGTGAAGAAATTAAAAGGCAAATGACCAAATGAGATAATGTATTTGTAATAAATATGACAAATGGTTAAGATTTGTAAAATATGAATACTTAAAGTCCATAAGAAAACCTCAAAAAATAATTCCAACAAATGGAAAAATCAGGCCAATGATATAAACAAATGTATACACACACAGCAAATGGGCATAAACATGTGGGGAAAACCATTTTACCTATCTGGATGTTCGAAAAACGCAAATTAAAATGGCACTGAAACATTGTTTTCAGTATGTCGACTTGACACAGATTTGTTAAAGAAAATACTGTTAGTAAGGGTGGAGGGCAGCATTTTCATATGCTACTTATGTATGGCAAGCAGTAGAAATTGATACAACCAAATTTGTTGTAAAATTTTGGAAAACAATTTGGCAAAAAAAGTTTGTAACCTTTGACCTAATAACTTGCCTACCCTACAGAGAAATCTACCCTACAGAGAAAAACCAGAGGTGCACTTGGTTGTACCCAGACATGAGACAAATGATGTCATCCCTCAGCTGGTTCCAGGTCCCCCATGGCTACCAAAATCCTCAGATGCTCAAGCTCCTTATGCAAAATGGCGTAGAATTTGCACATAACTTTACACACATCATCCCGTATACTTCAAATTATCCCTAGATTACTGAGAATACCTAATACAGTGTGAATGGCATGTAACTAGTTGTTATATTGTATTGTTGAGGGAATGATGACAAGGAAAAAAGTCTGTACACGTTCTGCAGAGACACAACTATCTTTGGCTCACTATACACAACAGCAACAATGTAATGTGTCTTTAAAAAAATTTTTTTTTATCAACTGTTGGTTGAATCTGCAGATATGGAACCTCCTAGTACAGAGGTCTGACTGCAAGCAGATAGTTCATGCAGCGCCGCTGGCCAATTGGCTCCCACGGGAGGAGGGTGTGGGTGGGGTCTTTCCAGTGCTCTGGTCTCAGAGTCCCTCTGTGATTCAGCACCACTCAGTGTACTCCTGGGGTGTTCACCAAGGTGCGGGGCTGTGCCCCAAAGCCCGGATTGTTATTAGCATAGTGGCTGAGGAGAAAGTGTCCAAACTCCTACCAGATGGGGACTGGAGTTCAAGTTCTGCTATGTTGAGTGGCGTTGCCTTTCTATGCCTCTGGTCTTGGAAAATATTAATAATGGTATCTATTATACTACAGAAGTTCCCCTTTATCCATGGTTTAGCCTTCTGCAGTTTCAGTTACCCATGGGCAACTGTAGTCTGAAAATAGTAAATGGAAAATTCCAGAAAGAAACAATTTGTGAGGTTTAAATTGTGTGCCATTCTGAGTAGTGTGATGAAATCTGGTGAGGTAGTGCCCCCAGCATAAAAATCATCCTTTTGTCCAGCATCTCCGTGCTGTATGTGTTCCTGGACCATTAGTCACTCATTAGCCACCTCCACTACCAGATCTACTGTCACGTATCGCAGTGCTCGTGTTCGGCTAATGCTGTTTCAGTTAAAAATGGCCCCAAAGCTCAAGGGCAGTGATGCTGGCAATTTGGATATGCCAGGGACAAGCTGTAAAGTGCTTCCTTCAAATGAGAAGGTGCAAGCTCTCCACATAGTAAGAACAGTATCATATGCTGAGGTTGCTAACAATAAGAACGAATCTTCTCTTCATGAAATTATGAAGAAGAAAAAACAAATTTGCATTAGTTTGCTGAGAGAGAGACTACATTCACATAGCTTTTATTACAGTACATTGTTATAACTGTTCTATTTTATTACTATTGTTAATTTCTTACTGTGTCTAACTTATCAATTAAACGTTATCATAGGTGTGTATGTATAGGAAAAAACATAGTGTACATGGGGTTTGATACTATCTGTATGGTCAGTCATCCATTGGGTGCCTTGGAAAGTATCCTCAGTGGAAAAGGGGGGGGCGCATTATATTAATAATATTTATTGAGCATTTACTGTATATCAGGCACAGTTCTAAGCATTTTGCACATATAAATTTATTTAATCTTCAAGCAACCCAATAAGCATCAATCATTCTGGAAATGAGAAAGCAGAAGATAGGAGTATTATCCGTTGAGGCCACATAGCTAGGAAATGGAGTCAGGGTTTAAACCCAAGTGGTCTCTTACCTGACCATGCTGTCTCCACCCCAGGTTGCTGTGAGGATCAGGACAGAAAAAAATATGTGAAAGAGATTGCTTAAAATAATCATTCAGGACTTATACTGAAGGCCTCTTTATTGCTCAAAAAGGTGACAAAATCGGGAGCAGCTGTCTTGGCAGCATTTGCTGATAATTCTGCATTGGAAATTCTGATGAAGAAATCCCACCTAGATATGAAAATGAGTATTAAAAATCTTTATTTGAAACCACTAGCTATTTGAGAAGGGATGCCTTGCTAACTGAGAAAAAAATGGGAAAAGATTTGGTCTGGGTGAGTTATTGTTCCAATTTTCTGAATGCAAAATTTCATGCAGACTGGAGAGTCAGTTTTTTAGCAAAGGGAGGTTTCATTGGACTGATTTGTCTAGCTAGATTTCCTTCCACCCTGCTTTTATGTTGAAGAGGCTTTTAATTTTCTAATAAGAAAATGGTTTGCTTTCACATATTTTGTGATATATTAACGTATAAAGAGATTAATTAGCATAAAAGATTAATGACAAAACGCTTGAACTAAATGAATGCTAATTATGATGACAGCTGAACATAACCACTTCTTTAACAGAACAGGAAAATGAAAACAGCGCGGTGAAGAGAGTGCGAAGTTCCCAAGCAGGTGACAGGTGAGGAAGGGCAAGTACACTCTGTTTCCTGAAAGCGCCGAAGCCTAGTGGTCAGTGTTCAGCTGATGGGCTGAGTCATGGGGCAGTGGCCATCTTACAGCGTCCAGGAGGAGTACACTTGACCACTAGGTTCCTTAATCTAGCACAATTGTATTTAGAGATGCTCCCTAAAACTGGGTTGGCCCAAAAGTCCATTTAGTTTTTTCTGTAATATAAAGGACACATCTTTCATTTTCACCTATAACTTTATTGATTTGGATATTTTGAGTATGTCGACTATCTCCCACTATTGGCTTCTAGTGGGTAGAGGCCAGGGGTGCTGCTCAACATCTTCCAATGCATAAGACATCCCACAGCAAAGAATTATTTGGCAAAAATGTCAGTAGTACCAAGAAACTTCGCAAACCACTTTTGACATGTTTGATCAGTCACAGCACCTTCTCCATATACGGCATAAATATTTTTTGCGTTTCAATTGCATTTTTACCTTTCTTGAAATAATACAGCATAATATGCTGAAAATGTTGTGTATTTTCTTCCATCTTGAATGTTAAAATGGCTGCACAAAAAATCACCAATTTTGATAAGTTTTTTTAAATACACGTTGATATGATAGCTGTCACAATGCAATCTAACAAAATTGCTTCAAATGAAGTTAAAGACAAGTAAGCACTACTAGAGCCAGAGTATGGAAAAAATTAAATGAACTTTGGGCCAAACCAATATTTTGAGACAGTGAGTTAGTGACTTGACTGAACTTGGTGAGTGGGTTAGGGTATTTATTTACCTCTTTGCTTTCTGACAGCTTCTCTTCCCCTTCCTTTGAGGGCACCTCTTCTTTCCGTTTCTTAAAAATGACCATCCTTAGCGGTGCCCTTTTGGTTTGTCGAATTCACTCCCATAGATTTAAATACAACATATATGCTGAATTCTTTCAAATCCTTATCTCTGGACTCTCATAAGTTCCTTTAGACATTGTTCCTCATTACCTTGACACTTCACAGATGTCTCAAACCAAATGTCCAGAAATGTCTAGAAAGGGCGTTTTCTTGTCATCTTTCTGAATTTCCTGTCCTGATTTGGGTTGACTTCACTCACTGAGTTGTATATAGGTCAGAAGCAGAGAATGGTCCCCACTCTTGTTCCAGTCTCATTGTTTTTCTTTCAAAAATATTTTATTGAGATGTAATTCACATATAAATTTCACCCATTTAAAGTATGCAGTTCAATGACTTTTAGTATATTCAGAGTATTTTCATGACCCCACAAGGAGCACCCCTTGGCTGTTCTCCCAACCCCTCCTCCTCCCAGCCCCCGGGAACCACTAATCTACTTTCTATCTCTATAGATTTTCCAGTTCTGGACATTTCACATGAATGGAACATGCAATATGTGGCCTTGTGTGGCTGGCTCCTGTCACTTAGCATAATGTTTTTGAGGTTCATCGTGTTGTAGCATATACCAGTACTTGAATTCTTTTTAGGGCTAAATAATATTCCCCCCTGCTCGTCATGTTTTGACTAGACAATTGTGCACATTCTTAATTTCTTTCTTTGTCTTAGCACCTCCAGTCCCTTCTCTGTGCCGCTTCCAGAGGAATCTGCAAGCAGACATCTGATTATGTCCTGTTTATAATCTTTTGGTGGCTCCCCATTCCTTGCAGGAGGAAGCCTAAACTCCTGGGCATGGCATGCCAGTTCTATGGTACATCCACTGACTTACCCAGCCTCTTTCCCACCCCTCTCTTTCTGCCCTGGCACAGCCAGAAGGGGCCATCTGCTTTGTTTGTTCTGTGTGGTGTGACGCCGTCCTGTCTTTGCAGGTGCAGCTTGTCAACCAGGAATGTCCTTCCTCCTAGACTCCACCCAGCACACTCCTGCTCATTTTTCTCTACGTATATATCTTCTCCATTTTGAGTTTCCATAGCACCTTGAAGGAAATTCAAGGTGTGAGTCACTTGCTATAATTATTTGTGAATATCTGTGAACTTGCATTCGGGAGCTAAGTGTTGCTCCTCTCTATCCTCTGGGCCTGGAACAGAACCTGGAATACAGGCAGAACTTGATACGTGTTTGTTAAATAATTATATGCTTAGAAATAGAAATATAATATTATTAATATTCCTGTTAGTAGCTTAGAAAGTCATAAATAATGTGAATATTTTTGTCTGAGCACTTGTGTAATAACTGAGGTTACTAAATATCAGACTGTTCTGAAAAACTTAAAAGCAAATCTACTATTAAAAAGAAGAGAAATTTATTTTCTGGTAGTAGTTTAACTTCTCAAAAATTCGCTAGACAATTACTGACCACTCTGTCTCACACTGACACTAACAGCTCAAGGATCTCAGTAAAATAACTGATTTGTAGAAAGAATCTGCTTTTAAATTTCAATGTGCAAAGTGCCTTTCACCCAGATGCCCTGAATTTTGATCATGAAATTCTTGTAATACCTGAAGGCAAGATCAGTAATTGCTCTGTTGCCCCATACTAACTCTAAGATGCCAAAATAGAGTTCCTTCTTTTTAGGATGTGAGTGGCTGCCTCTCACGGAACTGATCAGCAATCTACATGTTTTTCTGATACTGAAGTTAGTTCCATGGCTTGTGTTTGATCATTCTGAAGATTTAAAAACAATTTTGGTTTTGTAGAGTTCTTCTCTCTTTCATTAACAGCAACAGTATGAACATGTCCTTTTGGAATTCTCAGATCAAGAGGGAACTGTAAAGTCAGTTGATTTGGCAAACAGGTTCACAGGTGTGTGATATTCAAGGGCAGAGCGTAGCCTTTTCGTGCTGCAGCACCCTCTCGGTTTCATCCCCTCTCCCTGACTCCTTCTCTCCATCTTTTTTGCTGGCACTTCCTCCTTTGCTTTTCCTCTGTTTGTTGATGCCTCCAAGGTTCAGCCTTAGGCACTTTTCTCTATTTCACTCTCCTCTTGGTTCTCAGGGTTTTCCCTTCTCTATATGCCAATAACCTCTATTCTGCACACGAGGGTCCCTAACCCCAAGCACTAGACTTCTGATGCCAGTGTCAGGGCAGGTGGTGCATTTGGAGTGTGGCCCCTTTCCCTTTACCGCAACAATGGCTCTCCTGCCTAGTTAGCAAAATAAGATCTGTATTGGGGGAAAAAATAAAGTAGAATTTATGAGTTGAAAAGGCTATTAATTATCATTAAAGAAGATTTCTTATGATAAATTATTTTATGATTTCAGCATTGGAAAGCTTATTTCCTGCCACACATAGCCAAATGCATTGCAGTTTGTTTTAGTTTCAGGCTTTCTGGCTCTAAATTTAAAAGTGAACTCAAGCCAACCAGAGTTCAGTTTCTCTGTGGGTGGTCTGCCTCCCTCTTTCCCTAATTTTGTAGTTGGAAACACCTTAAAAGGAAGAAAAACTCCCCTTTGGGCAAAATGAAGCAAAAATGTAAACCGCTTTTCAATGCTATCTTGAACAAATGTATGTTTCCTATCATCACGCTTCATGGTTAAGAGTAGGCTCTTGAGAGAAAATGGGGAAAAGAAATAGGAAAATATCAAAGCATATGCATAAAATCATAAAAATAGCAGAGAGGGCCCTGTGAGAGTTTACTAGAAAAAAAAGTAAACTGATCTAATTTGTTCTTATGCCAGCTGAATTTTTAGCATCTCCAAGAATAAGTTGGTAAGAATAAAAAACAGGCTTTCTCCATGCTTCCCAGTATCTACAGAATCGAGGTTGCTGGGTACTGTTCACCATCATCTCTTTGGACAATTAGTTCAACCCCTAATTCAGTCCGGGACTCTCCAGGGCATTATACCCTACAGACATAACATGTTACTCTGGACGGTTTTGAACTCATGAAACATGTCCCATCTCTGCTCGGTGACTTTGACTTTGCTTTGCTTTTTCGGGTGAAAAAGGGGATTCTGCTAATATAGGACCCCCTGGCCTTAATGGAGAACCAGGTATTGCATAAAGGGTCTAAGGATTTTTACAACATGTATTAGAATTGCACTTTTGAAAAAGGTGTAACCCATGATCCCAAACTGCCCCAGGCTGGGAAGTGGGCGTGGTGTAGCCGCCAGGTGCTCTCCTCATCTGCCACACCCTCCTAGACTGCTCCTCTGTTCCATTTCCTCCTGAACATTCGAACGTCCTTCTTAGGACTACAGCCTGCTTGCCCACGAAGTATGATCCTATCTCCCACATAATTCTGCTCAGACACAGCATCCTGAGTACAGTGTCCTCTCTTGATACCTCCCTGGGTGCCGCAGTGTCCTCTCTTCTTCTGGCCACCAAACTTCTGAGAAAAGCACACCTGTACTTTCTGGTTTTCCCCTCAGTTCAGACCTCCTTGCAGCCAACTCCCTCACGGCCCCTCCTTTACCCGACACACATGCCAACGATACCTGAATCATGCCCTGACCCAGGCGTCACCTCCGAATCTCCACTTGGATGTCTCAGAGGTGCCGTCAGCTCACGTGTTCCTTTTCCCAACCCAGTTTAACAATGGCGCCACCTCCCACTGAGTCACTGAGGCAGGAACCTGGTGTCCCCTCCAACCTCTTCCATTTCACCCCAATATTCAATTACTGTGTCCTGGTCCCACCGCCACCACTGTTCCCAAATGTTTTGTCTTCTCTCCACCTCCACGCTACTACCTGGAGCCAAGCCACTGAAGTCTTGCCTTCTGAGGGCCTGTGGGGTCTGTTGAGAAACATTTATATTTTGAGGAGTGACTACTTCCTTCTTTTCTGTGCCTCACCCTTGATTCATCTTCCTAACCACAGGTCTCTGCAGATGCCCATGTGTGTGCAGCCAGCTAAGGCAGGACATCAGGGAGATGAATAACCGGTCACCCAGCTGACAACTGAGGTAAAATTCATAAAAAATGGCGTGTTCATCTCCAAGCTGTCTCTGTCCCCGCACATGTTGGGCTCCATGCCCAGGAGTCAGAGGGCCACGGAGAGGAGGCCCCGGACCTCCATCACGGTGACAGTGCATAGGAGCCCCATGTCCCAGAGTCCAGCACTGTCATGGCCCCCAGTCTCCCACGATGACAGCATCTTCTCCCCCTGCCTCCCTACCTGAACCCCTGCTCTGGACTTGTCCCCCACCCAAACATGACTTTTCTCTCTGTCCTCTGTCAGGACCCCACTGTCTGTAGACTAGGGACCCTCTGGGCTGAGGCAGTGTAGATGGATGACAAATTCATTCCTTCATGCCATCCTCTCAGCAAGGACCTTGGAGGGCCTGGGACGAGGAGGGTCGACACTGTCCCATGGCACAAGACAGGCAAGGCTCTGACTGCATATAGTGTCTATTCTAGGGGACAGCAGAACGAGGGAGAGGGAACAGTTGTGTGTCCTGATGTCAGAAGGATTTGGACAAAAAGCCGGAGGTTCCCTCCTTTCTCTTCCACCACTATCTAAAGACCCTGGCTGGGCTGAATTATGTAAATCTATTGTAACATTCATCTGTAAAATGGGCTGATGTCCACCTAACCACTTTACTGCTGTTATCTCTTCTTAATGAAGAAGCGGTTCCTATGAAAGGGAGGCTGTGCAGGTCAGAGAGGGAGGCTGTGCAGATCACACGCAGGGCTTGTGACGATCACAACCTGATTTACAGGCACGGTGGCACAGGAACAGGCAGAGAGGAAGTAAAAGGCTGTTCTGAGTGTCAAGAGGACCAGAAACATAAAACGCTTGATTCCTGCTGGAGGTGGGTTTGGGTGAGATTAAAATATTATTTTCCTACAGATACGACTCTTCTTCGTTTCACTGCAGTCATGGGCTTTGGGCAGGAAATCAGTGTCTACTGTTACCCGCCTGGGGGAGGGAAACAGGGCCCAATCCGAGGGCTGCTGCGGGGAAGCGATTTGTTTGAAACAAAGGCCAACCCCTTGAGGATAACGCTGTCAGAAGGTGGCCCTGGGAACTGCTCTGGTTCGAGCTTAGTGCTGGAGAGCTGTTCGGTGACATGGGGACAACTGAGGGCATGTGGCCTCATCCCAGCCAGGTCCAGCCACACAAAAGAAACAAACACCCCAGGCAGGGCAGGCAGAGCGTCCTCCCCCGTCCACGCTGGGCCCACAGCCCTCAGGCGCTGCCGGCACGGAGTCTCGGAGTCTCGTCCAAATGCCTTTCTACCAGAGTCAGGGGAGCGACTGGGCCCCCGCAGACACCGCAGGGACCACCGACAGCTGCTGTCCTTTGTGGGTCTTCAGAGCATGGCTGAAATGTCAGCAAGGAAAAGACACTTTGGGGCCCGGCACCTGCCACTGTGCCCGTCATTCCTGCTTCCCGGACACACTCACACGGTGCGGAGCTCACGAAACAGACGCGTTCTGCAGAACAGTTTTATCTGGGTTTTCTCAACAGAGCGCACGCTGTCTTAGTTTTCGTAATTTCATCTTTGAAAGGAAAACTCGTCCCTCCGCAGAACCGCTTTTTGATTTGCTGGCGTTTCCTGATGGGAAGCATTTCCTGGGAAGAAACAGCACTCCGCCGTGGGCTGCCATGTCTGCCCCTCCCGATTCCAAAGCACCTGCTTCCTCAGTCCCAGGGAGACTGTCCAGACACCCAACATCACTCCGTCTCTGAAACTGTCCCTGGGAACCTCAAACAAACCAGAGGGGAGCTGCTGTCAAGGGGACAGCCGGGCACCGGGCCAGCTAGGAGGCGGCTTCAGGAGGGGCGGCCCGCACCGCCCGCTCTCCGCACAGGCCTGCAGCCATGAGCACAAGGTAGCCGAGCTGCCCCCACTTCCGATGACCACAGTCCCTGCTTCCTAGTAAGAAATGAATGAGACCTCGAGGAGCTAGGATCACCAGGGCTGTAACAGCGCCGGAATGGGAGTCCCCTGGCCCTGCCAGAGGCAACACCAGGGTCAACTGGCCACCGAAGACCAAAGGGCCGGCCCGTGGGAGACGAGAGGCAAATCCTAGTGTGACCTGGTCTGCCGCCAGTCCCGCCCCCTCCACCAGGCAGCTCACAAAGCGGCAACTGCATCTCCGACCAAGTGTGGAGGTGCAGGTTGTGACAAAAAAAAAAAAAAAAAAAGATGCTTTAATTTGTGAATTTATTTATTTGGGACGTCCTAAAGAGGTTTAAGAAATCATATGTTAATGAATCAGTTTTATTACAAAAATAAATTTTATGAAATCAGAAACCTGTGTGCCCTCTTCTCCTCCCTGTGCCTGGGTCGCGGGGAGAGGCCTTTCGGGGGCTGAGAGGGGCTGAGAGGCAGACCGGCGAACCAGAACCACACTTTATTTCAGAAGATACTAACGGCTGTGAAGAAAACGGACTTAGGTGATGTGACTGGGGAGTGATGGGGACAATGTTGGTTTTCCACTGTGGCCCGAGCGAATGACCTCAGATGGAGTGGCCCCCACCACAAAGTGTGGGACCGCAGGTGCTGCGGGTCAGAAACCCGAGGCAGGTTCATCGGGCTGCGCTCCTCCCCACCGGCTCTGGGAGGCCCCATCCCTTGCTCATGGGTGTCGGCTGAATCCGCTCCTCAGGGGACAGTTCCTTTCCATGTCCCTGCCAAAGCCACCCCAGCTTCCAGGGGCCCCGAAAACTTTGACCCACCATGGTTCCTTCATCCAGCCTCAACTGGTTACTTGGCCCACCTGGCTGACCTGGGACGGTTGCCAGGATACCTCTAAGAACAGTCTCACCATTGTGACCTGTCTTCACCTCTAAGAACAGTCTCACCATTGTGACCTGTCTTCATTCTGTGACCTGCTGCCACGTGATGCCCCGCAGTGACTGCCCAGCAGGGCCACGGAAGGGCTCGCCAACATCTCACCATATTCAAACTCAGACTTGGCTGTTGAGACAGAGCTGCCCACATGGAGAACTGGGGAAGCCACCCCCAAAGCGACAGCAAGTTCCCCCAGGGCAGGGAGAGGCAGGCTGGCTGGGGGGCAGGGCAGGGCGGGTGGGCAGATGAAGGGCCCTCGGGTGCGTTGAAAATGCTACCACACCATTAAGGCTGTTAGGCATGAGAATGACATAATCTGATTTATATTTTTTAAAGATCACGTTGTGATTTGACATTAGAAATGATATTTGAGATGTGCCTTGAGAGCACAGGTAGGATTTAGACCGATGAAGGGGGTGAGAAATGTGCTTCAGGTGCAGAGACCTGGGACGCAGCCCGGAGGCAGGAGACACGGAGACCAGAGACCGGAGCGCATGCCAGTAAGAGGCCTGTGAGTGACAGGACAGGGCCGGGGGACAGAAGACCCTCCATGAATGGGGCAGGGCAGGGGTGGGGGGACCCTCCATACAGGGAGCAGGGCAGGAGGGATAGGGGGCCCTCCACGGAGGGGGCAGGGCAGAGGGGTAGGGGACCCTCCGTAAAGGTGCAGGGCAGAGGGGTACGGGACCCTCCATGGAGGAGGCAGGGCAGAGGGGGTTGGGGGGCCCTCCATGGAGGAGGCAGGGCAGAGGGGTAGGGGACCCTCCACGGAGGGAGCAGGACAGAGAGGGTAGAGGACCCTCCATAGAGGGTGCAGGGCAGAGGGGTATGGGACCCTCCATGGAGGGTGCAGGGCAGAGAGGTACGGGACCCTCCATGGAGGGTGCAGGGCAGAGGGGTAGGGGGACCCTCCTTGGAGGGTGCAGGGCAGAGTGGGTAGGGGACCCTCCATGGAGGAGGCAGGGCAGAGGGGTACGGGACCCTCCATGGAGGGTGCAGGGCAGAGGGGGTTGGGGGACCCTCCATGGAGGAGGCAGGGCAGAGGGGTACGGGACCCTCCATGGAGGGTGCAGGGCAGAGTGGGTAGGGGACCCTCCATAGAGGGTGCAGGGCAGAGGGGTATGGGACCCTCCATGGAGGGTGCAGGGCAGAGAGGTACGGGACCCTCCTTGGAGGGTGCAGGGCAGAGGGGTAGGGGGACCCTCCTTGGAGGGTGCAGGGCAGAGTGGGTAGGGGACCCTCCATAGAGGGTGCAGGGCAGAGGGGTAGGGGGACCCTCCTTGGAGGGTGCAGGGCAGAGTGGGTAGGGGACCCTCCTTGGAGGGTGCAGGGCAGAGGGGTAGGGGGACCCTCCTTGGAGGGTGCAGGGCAGAGTGGGTAGGGGACCCTCCATAGAGGGTGCAGGGCAGAGGGGTAGGGGGACCCTCCTTGGAGGGTGCAGGGCAGAGGGGTAGGGGGACCCTCCTTGGAGGGTGCAGGGCAGAGTGGGTAGGGGACCCTCCATAGAGGGTGCAGGGCAGAGTGGGTAGGGGACCCTCCGTAAAGGTGCAGGGCAGAGGGGTACGGGACCCTCCATGGAGGGTGCAGGGCAGAGGGGGTTGGGGGACCCTCCATGGAGGAGGCAGGGCAGAGGGGTAGGGGACCCTCCATGGAGGAGGCAGGGCAGAGGGGGTAGGGGGACCCTCCATAGAGGGTGCAGGGCAGAGGGGTAGGGGGACCCTCCTTGGAGGGTGCAGGGCAGAGGGGTAGGGGGACCCTCCTTGGAGGGTGCAGGGCAGAGTGGGTAGGGGACCCTCCATAGAGGGTGTAGGGCAGAGGGGGTAGGGGGACCCTCCATGGAGGAGGCAGGGCAGAGGGGGTAGGGGGACCCTCCATGGAGGAGGCAGGGCAGAGAGGGTAGGGGGACCCTCCATGGAGGGTGCAGGGCAGAGGGGGTTGGGGGACCCTCCATGGAGGAGGCAGGGCAGAGGGGGTAGGGGGACCCTCCATGGAGGGTGCAGGGCAGAGGGGTAGGGGGACCCTCCATGGAGGAGGCAGGGCAGAGGGGGTAGGGGGACCCTCCATGGAGGGTGCAGGGCAGAGGGGTACGGGACCCTCCTTGGAGGGTACAGGGCAGAGAGGGTAGGGGGACCCTCCATGGAGGGTGCAGGGCAGAGGGGGTTGGGGGACCCTCCATGGAGGGAGCTTGGCAGAGAGGGTAGGGGACCCTCCATGGAGGGGACAGTGCAGAGGGGAAGGTGACCTTTTATGGATGGGGAAGAGCAGGAAGGCCAGTGAATGAGGGACAGGTGACAGGGGATACTGCCCCCTCCATGGAAGGTCACTTCTTTCCAGGATTCTCTGTACTGTCTGCCCTGCCCTTCCCAGTATCCCTGGTCCCCACCCCATTCTGCCCCTCTCCTGGCCTCCTGTTTCCCCTGCCCTGCGTCCTCTATGGAGCCCCCTTTTTCCTGCCCCTCCTCCTTCATAGAGGGTCTCCTGTTCCCCTGCCGGTCCCCTCACTCTCGGGCCTCTGAGGGGCGGTGCTCCGGTCTGCTGTCTTCCTCTCTCCTGCCTCCTGGCTGCGTTCCCACGCTCTGGACCTGAGGCACACCTCGCCCTCTTCATCTGTCTAAAGGAGCGATTTCCATCCGGTGTGACACAAATTTTTAAAACATGAAAATATCTGACTGTTTAGTCAGGAGCACTGACCCTTTTCCCGTAGATTGTCAAATTTTAAAAAGAAGAACATGGTTTCAAGCAGGAGCCTAAAGAAATGTCTTTCTAGGTCTGTTGGCCATTTCAGAACTTAGGAAATGTAACGGTCAATTCACTTAGGAACATCTAAATAAAGGGGTAAAAAAGGGAGAGAAAAAAGAGAAATGAGAACACAAGAAAGAAAAGAGAAGAAAAGAAAAAAATGATAAAAGCCTTGAAAAGAGGTGAGTGCCCCCAACTAAACAGTCAGCTCTTACATGTTTTAAAAATTCTTGCAGCACACCGGTTGAAAATCACTGGTCTAAATCCTACCTACTCTCAAGACGCATCTCAAATATCATTTCAAATGTCAAATCACAGAGTGGTCTCCAGAGGGGGAGTGGGGCGGGGGCAGGTGGAAGAGGGTGTGGGAGGGACAAATGGTGCTGGAAGGAGATGTGACTCGGGGTGCTGAGCACACAGTACGGATGATGCCTTGTAGAAGTGTGTGCCTGAAACGTAAATACTTTTATTAACCAAAGTCACCCAAATAAATTCAATTAAAGCTAGATGAAAGGTGGGGACCTTTGAGAGTGATTAGGTCATGAGGGTGAAGCCCTCCTGAATGGGATTAACACCCTTTTAAAAGAGACCCCACACCAGAGTCATTGGGGGGTCACTTTGTAAGGTATGTAAATATCTAACTACTATTCTGTACACCTGACACTGATATTGAATGTCAACTCTAATTGAAAAATTTAGAAAAATATTAAAAATATAAAAAGTAAAGTAAAATAAATAAAAATTAAAATATAAACATAAAAATGTAACTAGAGTGATCTTTAAAGAATATAAATCAGATCGCATCAGTCTTGTGTCCGAAAGCCTTACTGGCCCCAGCAGCCGTCAGCTGTGCAGACAGACTCACCGCTGGACGGGGTGACGCTGCTGGGAGAGGAACGTCCTGTCTTCTTCCTCCAGGTGCCTCTGTCACTGTCCTGCTGGCGTCTGGTGCTGGTACCAGGCAGAACTGGGCTTCCCTGAGAGTGTGCTAAGCATTCGCTTTGGCTGCTTAGTTCTAGAATGGGAGAACACACACGCATACACACTTTTTCAAAAAGCTTTCACGGTTGTCATAGCATGTTAGACCCACCCAAGAAAACGTTATTCACCCACCTGTTCTCTCCTGCACCCCAGCCAGCCTGGCTCACTGAGCCTGTGGGGCGAAGGCTGGGGGGTGCTGCCCAAGCAGCCAGTAAACACGCATTTGGCCGGATGAACAAACAAAACTGCAGTTCCCTTAGGAAGGACATGGAGGGAGGCATCTGCTAGGATCAGCCACACAGGAGAAGACTAAACTTTGTGTGACAGTGACGGGAGCGCAGCTGCATGACCCCGCCATGCTCTCACTCCACACCCCAGGGGACCATGGATTGCCCACGGCAAGAAGCAGCTCCCTGGCCTCTGAGAACCCACAAACCCTCTGAGGAGCTCTTGAGCTCAACCAGCTGATACTAGACTATGGATCCTGGACACCTTAAGTCCTGGGATGTGGTCTGTTTCAACATTTTAATTCCACTCTTACAAAGAAAGCCTGGACTGGGTGCCTTGTACACTGCTCAAAGATGTGTGAGTACCCAGTGGGGGACAGCTAGACCTGGCATTCCCTGGAACACGTGCTGAGTGGCCTCAAACTCAGCACTGACACCGAGTTTAAACCTGTTTCAATTTGGTGAACGGATTGCTTCTACCTGTTGACTCACTGAGAACTTACCTCATGCAACTCGAGTACTGCCAGAGGCTCTTTCAGTGACTGCGCCTCATAGGCAGCTAGCAGGTGGTGCTATGTGGAGACAGATTGTGAAGTACCTTGGGACTATTGCTGACCTGCCCCTGGGCCTAGTGCTGGTAAAACGCAGCCTTGGTGCATTGCTTGGACCTTCCTGTGCTCACTCAGAGGTAGAAGAGGCAGCTATAAACTGTGATTCGCTTTATAGTGCCAACGCACTTATCGGACAGCTTCAGACCACATCAGAGCAGGATTCAATTAGCTCCACAAGTGGCATATCCAAAGGGGGATCAGGCCAGGCTCCAGACTTTACTGAGGGGAATTCCACTCCATGTGGTCAGTACCTGCGCAACAACTCATACACTGTTGCTACTAACAGTCAGCCATCCTGAAGGGCAACCCCCTGCATGAGTGGGCCAACAGCAATCCAGATTGGATTATTCTAGGAGGGCTCACATAACCAACACAAGAGAGATTTCTGGAGTACCTGGCTCAGGTGATCAAGGAGATTGTGCCACTAGGTGCCACAGGCCACCCTATCAAGCCTGGGAGTCATGGCATAGCCACCTATGGAAACAAACACAAAGAAGTAGTTAAAATGGGGAGACAAAGAAAAATCCCCTAAATGAAAAAAACAGAAACCTCCAGAAAAAACGCTAAATGAAGTGGAGGCAAGCAATCTAACAAATGGAGAGTTCAAAGCAATGGTTAAAAGGATGCTCAAGGAACTTAGGGGAAGAATGGATGAAATCAGTAAGTATTAAACAAAGAGATAGTAAGCATGAAAAAGAAATAGAAGCCATAAAAGAGAACCACTCAGAAATAAATATTATAATACCTGAAATGAAGAATACACTAGAAGAAACAGTCAGTTGGATGAAGCAGAGGATTGAATCAGTGATTTGGTAGACAAGGTAGCAGAAAACAATCAGAGCAACACAAAGAAATAATAATTTTTCAGAAATGAAGATAGCTTAAGGGACCTTTGGCACAACATGAACCATAACAACAACTGCATCATAGGGGTACCAAAGGAGAAGAAGAAGAGCAAGTAATGAAGAACGTATCAGAAACAATAATGACTGAAAACTTCCCTAACCTGGTGAAGGAAAAAGACACAATTCCAGGAAGTGCAGAGGGACTCAAACAAGATGAACCCAAAGAGGCTCACACTAAGACACATCATAATTAAAATGGCAAAGCTTAAAGACAGAGAATCTTAAAAGCAACAAGGTAAAGACAGTTAGTTACCTACAAGGGAGCTCCCATAAGTCTGTCAGCTGATTTCTCAACAGAAACATTCAGGTGAAAAGGGACTGGCATGAAATACTCAAAATAATGAAAAGAAAGGACCTCCAACCAAGACTACTTTAGCCACCAAAGCTATCATTTAAAATTGAAGGAGAAATAAAGAGCTTCTAGGACAAGAAAAAGCCAAAGAGTTTATCATCACCAAACTACTATTACAAGAACTGTTAAAAGGTCTTCTTAAAAAAGAAGAAAAAAAAAGAGAGGAACAAAGTTAAAAAAATAAAATGGCAATAAATGTGTACCTATCAATAATCACTTTAAATATAAATGAAAATGCTTCAATCAAAAGACAAAGGGTAGCTGAATAGATAAGAAAACAAGAGCCATATACCAGAAAAAGTCCAGTCATTGTTAGCATAACAAGAATGGTTTGCACACCATCCACGTAACCTGGCAGCCAAGGATTGTGGACTGGAATACACATGCATGAACAATGACAACTTCACTGTACTAGTCAGTGGAAACAGAAGATGCCATTGAGTGAGCATGTGTACTGTGTGGCCATCACATTCAAAATGACTGAGCTAGTACAACAACAAATCTTCATCATATTTTACCTTAAGCTTGAACATTCCTCCACTGAAACTATTAGGATGATTCAGAAGGCTGCAGTTACAGGCAACTGGTGATCGGCAGCTTCATCACAACAACATGTCCACTCATGCATCACATCTCCTGTAGAGGTTTTTGGCAAAATATAAAATCACCCAGGTGACTCAGCCCAGATTTGGCACCCTGCAACTTCTAGCTTTCCCCAAACTAAAACCGTCTTGGAAAGGGAAGAGATTTCAGACTGTTGATGAGAGTCAGGAAAATACGATGAAGCACCTGGTGGCAAATATGAGAACTGTGTGAGGTCCCAAGATGCCTACTTTGAAGGGGACTGAGGCATCATTCTCCTATCTACAAAGTTTCTTATATCTTGTATCTTCAACAAATGTCTCTATTTTTCATATTACATGGCTGTATACTTTTTGGACAGACCTCTCATGTGTGCTGTCTACAAGAGACCCACCTCAGAATGAAAGATACACACAGACTAAAAGTAAAGGGATGGAAAAAGATATTTAATGCAAATGGAAATGAAAAAAAGCTGAAGTAGCAATACTCATATCTGACAAAATAGACTTTGAAACAAAGCTATAGTAAGAGACAAGGGACACTAAGTAATGATAAAGGAAACAGTCCAACAAGAGAATATAACCCTTGTAAACATTTGTGCATCCAACATAGGAACACCTAAATATATAAAACAAATCTTGATGGACATAGAGAAATTGAAAGTAATATGTCCTGGCTGATATAGCTCAGTGGATTGAATGCCAGCCTGCAAACCAAACAGTCACTGGTTCAATTCCCAGTCAGGGCACATGCCTGGGTTGCAGGCCAGGTCCCCAGTAGGAGGGATATAAAAGGCAACCACACATTGATGTTTCTCTCCCTTTCTCCTTCCCTTCCCTTCCTGCTCTCTAAAAATAAATAAATAAAATTTTAAAAAAGAAGAAGTAATACAGTCATAATAGGGAATTTTAATACCTCATTGATATCAATGAATACATCTTCCAGAAAGAAAATTTTTAAAAAACAGCAGCCTTCAATGACACACTAGATCAGATGAATTTATTTGATATCTTCAGAGCATTTCGCCCCAAAGCAGCAAAATATATATACTTTTCAAGTACACATGGAACATTTTCTAGTACAGACCATATGTTATGACACAAAGCAAGTCTCAATAAATTTTAAAAGATTGAAATGATATCAAGCATCATCTCTGACCATAATGGTATGAAACTCAATCACAAGAAGAACACTGAAAAACATACCAAGACATGTTACTAAACAATGAATGGCTTAATAATGACATCAGGGAAGAAATCAAAACATACCTTGAAGCAAATGAAAATGAGAACACAACAACCCTAAATCTGTCCTAAGAGGGAAATTCATAGCATTACAGGCCTATCTCAAGAAACAAGAAGGTCAAATACACAATCTAGCTTTACACTTAAAGGAACTTGAAAAAGAACAACAAAGCCCAAAGTGAGTAGAAGGAAAGAAGTTAAAGATCAGAGCATAAATAAAGGAAATTGAATCTAAAAAAGCAATACCAAAAAAAAAAAAAAACAAATCAATGAAACTAAGAGCTAGTTTTTTAAAAAAATAAACAAGACTGACAAGCCTTTATTCAGACTCATCAAGAAAACAAGGAGAGAGGACCCAAATAAATAAAATCAGAAATGAAAGAGAAAAAACAACTGACTCCACAGAACTACAAAAGATTGTAAGAAAAGATTATGAACAACTATATGCCAACAATTGGACAAACTGGACAAAATGGATAGAAATGTACAATTTTCTAAAACTAAATCGGAAATAAGTGGAAAATCTGAATAAACTGATTACATCTAGTGAAATTGAAGCAGCAATCAAAAACTCCCAAAAATCAAAAGTTCTGGACTGGATGGCTTCACAGGTGAATTTTACCAAACATTCAAAGACCTAACACCTATCCTTCCCAACTATTCCAAAAAATCAAGAGGAGGGGAGACTCCTAAACCCATTTACGAGCCCAGCATTATCCTAATTCCATAATCATATAAAAACACTACAAAGAAAGAAAATTATAGGCCAATATCCCTGATGAACATAGATGCTAAAATCTTCAATAAAATATTAGCAAACTGGATTCAGCAATACAAAAAAATCATACATCATGATCAAGTAGGATTTATTCTGGAGATGCAAGGTTGGTACAATATTTGCAAATCAATAAATGCCACATAAAATGAAGGATGAAAACCATATGATCATATCAATAGATGCAGAGAAAGCATTTGATAAAATAAAGCACACATTTATGATAAAAACTCTCAGCAAAGTGGCAATAGGAGGAACATACCTAAATATAATGAAGGTCATATATGAAAATCCCACAGCCAACATACACAATTTGGAAAAACTAAAAGCATTTCCCTTAAATCAGGAACAAGACAAAGATGCCTGCTCTCACCACTATTAGTCAACAAAGTACTGGGAATCCTAGCCACAGCAATCAAACAAGAAGAAATAAAAGGCATTCAAATTGGAAAGGAAGAAGTGAAACTGTCATTATTGGCAAATGACATGATATTGTATATAGAGAATCCTAAAGATTACACCAAAAAGCTTTTAGAATTGCTATATGAATTCACTAAGTAGCAGAATATAAAAATAATATCTAGAATCAGCTGCATTTTTGTATACCAGTAATAAACTATCAGAAAGGGAAAATAAGAGGACAATCCCATTAACAATTGCATCAAAATTATATGGGACAAGGGTGTAATTGAACACCCAGAGGAAAATCATAAAGCAAAAAAATAAATAAAACATAATGAGAGTTTTCATTTTGGAAGCATATTGTGTGACTCTACAGAAATTTTATACTTTTTTGTGTCACTATGGTACAAAATATAAAAATAGACATACATTTGTAAAAAACCTAGGAATAAATTTAACCAAGGATGTAAAAGACCTTCCTGGCACGTTGGTTGGGTCCTGGTGACTGTCAGGGACACAGTGCCCATGAGTGCCACTTCTCAAGGACTTGTGATGATCAAAGGGATGGATAACCAAAGCAAAGGCAGCACCATCATTGGGAGCATGTGCTTTTGAGTTATCTGTCATTGGCAATTGCAGAAATGATACTTACGCTGTTAAAGGTAAGGGATGATTAATAATTCTTCCTCTGTATACTTGGCAGAATGGTGCTTAAAATTGTGGTGGTAATAGTGCCTTGTCTTCATACACTCTCTTCTTTCAGGGATAGGTCCAATTTATCTTTCAGCATGCCTGCAAGAAGGGAAAAGTAATGCTGGTGGATGAAACTAACACACCCCATTGGGCAGGAGGTTAAACTAAGATGAGAGACAGTGACTCATCAAAATTGACATTTACAAGTGGTCGAGCCATGGAGATTCTAATTGCCCATCAAAGACTGTATCCATTACAGTAATAACATGGAGCTGTCACAACGGACCTCTCAGTGTCTGAACCCAGTGAAATCCTGCTTGTTCCTCGTGTCCCAGTCTGATGTGAGCCAGGCAGCCTCTCCATGCCGTGACTCAGGGACCCAGGGCTTCTCCAACACGCAGCTCCACTGAGTGCCCTGGAACCCTGTTGACCTTCCACATTCAGCTGGCAATGAGCACAGACCAGTGGTGTGCAGGATGGATGCACAGACCGTGTCAGAAAGGCCCTGGGGGAGCCAGTCACTGCTGGTCCTGCCTCCAGCCAGACCCCAGCCACACGGCGAGAGAGGCTCAGAAACGCAGCACAGTGTGAACACCATGCATCTCGGAACCCAGGACAGCATGCCCACTTTCTTGTCCCAATATATGTGCAGCCAACTTCGTCCACCTTCTCCAGGAAGAGTATCCAGAGAGAAGAAGAAAATAAAAGTGCCTCGTGCCAGCCGACATAGCACTTCGACAGCCTGTGAGTAAAGAAAACATTGTCCCCTGATTTCTAAAGAAAGTCTACTTGCTGTCCAGACTCACTTTCTTCCTTCCCTTTCTTCTTCTCAAAAAAGAAAACGGATGACTCTGGAGCCAGCCAAGATGGAGCAGGGCCATGGCCAAACGTACCCCCACTGATGACAGCCACGAGCTCGGACAGAACAGAATAGGCGGTATCTGCGGACTCTGAAAAGAAAGCAGCAGTGGGCAGATTGGAGACAGAAGTCAGAACTTGACGAATGACCAGCATGGCGGCGACCTGACTCGTTTTCCCTCCTTGATCTCAGCTTTGTCCTGAAGGTGGTGAGTCTCAGCACTGCTCCATGAGCAGGACGGGAATGACACAGAGAGGACTGGGCAGGGGCCTGTGGGAGCCAGAGTGGGGGACTGCCTGGGGTCCTTCCCTCTTCTCTCCTCTCCTGGCCTTGCTCCTCCTACCCTGAAGCTGCAGCCACACTAGGATGTAAGCTCGTGAGATGCAGAGGGCAACCTGTCCCTGGCAAGGACCTGGGGAAATGGGCCCCTGTTCTCCAAAGAATTTGGGGGAATCTTGCTCATTTTTTTCCTCTTTTACTCTTGCCAGTTTGTCCTGAAAACCACCCAGTATGGAAGCTGCAACACAGTACATGGCGGGAGAGGAACCTAAGATTCTGAGAGAGCAGAGCTTCTAGCCAGAGGACCGGGAAGGTGGCAGAGACTTCAGGAGAAGATGCGCTGACCGTGAGCTGGGCCCACCCGGAGCGCACCCCGGAGGCCAGCACGGGCTCTCGCCGCCACACTGCTGCTGGGGTCACCCCCTCAGATGCCGAGATGGAACTGTGTTCTGAACTGAGTGTTCTCACAGTGGTCTCTTAACCTGCACCCTGCAGTGGTGGGAAGACAAGCTATGGAACCCAGTCTGGTAAGGGAAGCACACCACTAGCTTCAACCAGGTTTTGGAGAAAGAAAAAACTTGAATTTGAACAGGCACAGAGGTGGACACTTTTTTTAAGTACCTCCATACTGCTTTCCATAGTGGTTGCACTGATCTGTATTCCCACCAACAGCGCAAAAGGGTTCCCCTTTCTTCACATCCCCACCAGCACTTGTTGTTAGTTTATTTACTGATGACAGCTATTCTGGCAGGTGTGAGGTGATAGCTCATTGTGGTTTTTAATTTGCATTTCTCTGGTGATTACTGATGTTGAGTATTAATACTTTTTTTAAACTTCTTTTTTAAAAAGATTTTATTTATTTATTTTTAGAGAGGGGAAGGGAGAGCGAAAGAGAGGGAGAGAGACATCAATGTGTGGTTGCCTCTCGAGTACTCCTTACTGGGGACCTGGCCTGCAGCCCAAGCACGTGCCCTAGACTGGGAATCAAACCAGCAACCCTTTGGATCTGAGGCCGCCACTCAAGCCAGGGGTGAGTATTAATACTTTTAATCACAACATTCCTATAACTCAAAACCGTAATTTCTCATTTATAGTTTAGGAAATGCACACACGTTCATAGCAAGTGACCATAGGGACCTTACTTATATACCAAAGAGCTTGCTGTATCTTTTCTAATAACAGCAATTGAAAATGCATGATGTCAGTAAAGCAAAACACAAGGGTGGGGAGAGAGATGCCCAGAAATGTGGTCCTGAAATCTGCGCTCCTGTTTTGCTAAGATGAGGGCCAGTGCTAATTTTGAAGACACTTTAGAGCAAGAGCATCAAACTTCTCTTGATGGTCTGTTTCACAGACAAGCTGAAGTATAGTCCACACAACTGACCATGAAGGCCAAGGGGAAAAGGTCTCGTCCTGGTGAGGACACCCACGTATCCGCTGGACACTGTCAGTCTCAGGCAGCTCGGCCGCTATGAACGCTGCAGGCCCAGGGGCTTACTCAGCAGACATTGGTTCCTCACAGTTCTGGAAGGCGCAAATCTGAGATGCGGGGCCAACCTGGTGGCGTCCTGGTGAGGGACCTCGTCTGGGTCACAGACCACCATGTTCTCACTGTCCTCACTTGGCGGGGAGCAGAGAGTGGAAGCTCTTTTGTGTTTGTAATAGGGGCACCAACCCCACGATGGGGGACCCACCCTCATGACCTAATCATCTCCAAAGACCCCACTTCCTAATACCAACACATTGGAGATTATGGTTTCAACGTACAAAATTGCGGCGAGGAACAAAAATGCAGTCCGTAACACTCCATACTAGGAGCAATAAGTTTGATTAATCAGCTCCTCACCAGATCTCGCCCTAACTTGGGTAAGTCCGCACCTGCAGCACACACGCGAGCTGGGATGTGGAGCACTGCCCCGCTACGGCAGTGACCATGGTGAAAGCCACCGCCCAGGAAGTGTTAGCAGCTGTACAGCCTGGAAGCACCGCGGCACAGATGCGTGGGACTTTTAGCAGAAACTCCAGAAAGCCAGAGTCCCAGGTAACTAACAAGTCACAGGATAAGAATTAGCCAATTTGACGGCAAAGATTGACGACCTAATTACGAAGCGAAGTTAACAGCTTGAACACCCACTTCTTTCCCAAAACCATTTTTAACGACACCCAAACACTGGTTGTGGCCACCTTCTTCAGTGCCAGCTGGGTGGAACTCCCCGATCTTGCGTCCTCTCTCTGGAAATTTACCTCAAACCCTGAACAGGCAAGGGGCCTGCACTGAGAGGCTGTTTTCTGTGCTAAGGTTCTCTCTCACGGAATCTCAAGGACAAGTTCATTACTACTGATGCTGAACCAATAAAATTATTGGCTTTGCTTTAATTCAAGCCAGTAGACTTTTATTATGTTCTTTGGAGGTATTTATGCTCAAACTAGTGGAATATGGATTTACTGAGCATCAGGCTTACAATCCAGTGGAGATTACAAGTCCATCAATAAGTATAAAACAAGGAAGAATTAAATATTATAAGAAAAGCACGAAAGTGTGCTATGTATGGTTGAAGTGAAACCTTCAATGGACGTGTATACTTATCCTCTGACTCAGCAATTCACTACTAGAGATCTATCCCGGGGCATTTGGGATAATAACTGAGCATTTCCATAAGAGTTTAGGTGCAGGGATGTCTGCCCAAGTGTTATTTCCAACTGTGAAAAATAAAATAGTTCAATAGGTAGGTATATATATTATCAAGCATTCATAAAAAACCCAGCCATTAACTTGAAATGATTTACAAATATGTTGATTACACAACATGCAGAAAGTGTGGAAAATCTCCAGGGGCTAGAAAAAAGAAAGAAACGAAAACTTAGTAAACAGGTGAGCTGACGCTGCAGCTGGTGTGGGGAGGAGGTGTGGGGAGGAGGTCTCGGGGAGGGGCTGTTAGTTTCAGTTATCCGGGGACTTAGGTTCTGGCATTTACATGGGGACAGGGGATCTACTAAAGATACTTTTTTTATTGTATTTTTCCCCATTACTATTTATCCCCCTTATACCCTCTTCCACCTCCACCAACCCCTCTGCTAAAGATAAATGACTGCCCAGTGTATGGCCAGACTCCTTGAAGCTCCTTGACTACAACCTTCGGAAGGCGGTGGATTAGGGAACCTCCCACTCGGCAGCAGAAATGACATGGAACTCTGTCTCGGTTTATCTCTGTGTAGAAAAACTAAAGTTTTTTGAGCATTTGTATTCATGGACCTGTAACTCATGTAGGCTTGGGGCCCAAACTATACTGTCTGAGTTCAAGAGGAAATTTTAAAATATTTTCTCCTAGCCTGAGGCTCCAGGGCACCGATCAGAAGAAGTCGTCTGCTCTGGGACACACGCTTGCAGTGCTGAATGCACAGGTCACCAACAGATCAAGTTCCAGGAGGAAGATAAGCATGTAATCCACAATTCAAGGTCTGTTTCTTCCACTTCATACTTTTTTTTTTAACACAAGATTCTTTATTTTTCAAAACTCTGAGTAAAAGATCCAAATTTATTCTTACCACTTTCATCTTTAAGTGTTTCTTCTTGTTTCTTCCTGGCGGTCTTGAAATGTTGCCTCGGTTAAAGTGTAAAATCGTGACAAATATATGTCAGTGAGGATGATTTCTGAGTGAAACTGGTGGGCTCTTTTTATTTACTGAATAAGAACCTGCCAAAATTATCCTTCAGATCAAAAAATAGTTTCTGTTTTGTTTTTTTAAATTTCCTGCTTATATTTTCTTCATTGCTGGTGTTTTGTGATTGCCCCATTTCTTGTAGTCACTGATACTCCTATTGTTTATTGGCTTCTTTGAATTGCTGGTATCAATTTGATTAATTGCATGACAGTTTGGCTTGATGAATGCCCATCAGTTTATCTGTAATTCTTTGCAGCATCCTCCCTACCTGTGCTTTCAGTTTCTCCTTGGTGTTTACAAATATTGCACACTCTTCAGGTATCTTAGCACCTCCTGCTTTAAACACCATTGCTTATTCTTTTTTAAGGAGTGCCCTTGCATTCAAGACTTGGGGAAAATGTATGTTATTGTTGTGATGAGACTAGCACTACTTTTGGATTTTTCTTTTTCTTTTTTTTTTTGTGCTCTAGGTTTCTGCTGACTTGTACTTCTTTTTTTTTTCCTAAAGATTTTATTTATTCATTTCTAGAGAGAGGAGAAGGGAGGGAGAAAGAAAGGGAGAGAAACATCAATTGGTTGCTTTTCACACGTGCCCAACTGGGGACCTGGGCCACAACACAGGCATGTGCCCTAATGGGGATTTGAACCTGTGACCTTTTGTTTCACAAGCTGGTGCTCAACCCACCGAGTCATACCAGCCAGGGCTGACCTGTGCTTCTTTAATGGAAACTTAATTTTTGGAAGATGTGTTCGTAGCTTTTAGAAACTCATCTGGCTGGATAGTCTTGTTTTTGTTTTTTTCCAATAACTTCACTTTTATGTTTTAGTTTAAGCTTGAAGGTGGTGTCCTTCACAACAGGAGTGCTCTAATTGCCATGAGGGGAGTGCGAGGCAGGGAAACAATGTCCTTGGGAGAGAGCATCTAATCCCATGAGGAAAATTCACCTGAAAAGCAGATTCACCGGGAAAGCCTTAAGGGCTGCCCCAAATGCTGGGATAATGGGAGAGAGGAGGGATCAACAGGGAAGAAGTTCTAGCTTTAATATGCAGAAAAAAATGTTAATTGGAACCAAGCATCAAGCAGATGGACCACACTGCAGACCAGGTGCTTTTGGTCAGTGGGGCTTGAAGGAACAGGCGCAGTTTTCAAGCCCAAAGTCCCAGGCTTTGCTCTCTTTTAGACCTGCACAACATACCTTCCGTAATAGAAAGACAAAAATAATGTGTGAGTTTTATACATAGTTCTCATAAAACTTAATTGATGTAATTTTGAAATGAAGCTTGGAAATAGGGTGCCATTATATTTTATGTCCATTTTTGTCTCTTACCTTTAGGGTAAGAGAATTTATGATGTTGCTAATGTTCTTTTTATGATTTAAATATCCTTACCTTGAGGACATCAAGTGAAAACTAAGACAGCACTTTGAACAAGTATCTTTCATTTTCTCTATACTCTTAGGAATAGTCGCAGTATCTAAGGATACAGGAAGGGTATTTTGTTTTTAAGAAATATAAATTCATCTATAATATGTATATGTTAATGCACTCATGGAAATGATCCATTCCTTGCTTTTGTTTAGCTCCTAAGGAATTTATTTATAGCTTCTAAACTAGAGAAAGTTTCTCTTATAAAGAGAAACCCTTGGAACAAAACAAAGCAGAAAGAGAAACAGCAAAACCCTGGTTAGCTGTCACTTTTCCCACAGTTCCACAATGGGGCGCTATTGAGTTTTGTAACTTGTCCTTTCAATGGGCAGAAAGGGAACCTTGATACAAATGATCACCTGAGGCAATGCTTTGGTTTCTCATAAATGAATTATGTAATATGTATTTTTCTTAAGTGAAGATAACACGTCCTTACCAAAATGTTCCGTATATAATAGTATAATTTCACTTCAAAAGTGCCATAATCTCCTGCTGAGTGGTATCAATTGGGCCTGAATTCTTTGGAAATGTGAACAAGCATAGTGAAATTTTAAAATATGCAAGTGGTGTGCTATATTAAAATTTTTCTTCTAGGCTTTGCATTTGTGAAATGGAAAGAATGATTTCAGTTATTAGATTATCATCAAATATTCCAAAGGCCCTAAAGTCTCATCAACTTTGAGTCTTTTCAAATGTAATGTGTATACCAATTTGGGTTGAGATGGTATGATATACAAATAATCTGTGATGTCAGATAATTTGGTGAAGATAGCAGGCTGGTTGTTTGGCATTGTGGATGTGGATGGAATGACTAATTTATTGGTTCTATATTCTTTTACAATTGTTGTTTCATCTCTTATTATTATTAATAAGTGTACCCAGGTATTTATTTTTCTTACTGATGTTTGTGTTTCTTTTTGGATGAAATAGCTCCTGCATAAGAGAAATTTTGAAAAGAAAGGGGGGAAATGAATGTGTTATGTAAAATATGCTTTCGTTTCTGTGTATTACTAAGAGAGGGGGTACATGTACCCAGGTGGCATCTTGCCCTCTCCACCTTAATCTCTTGGTAAAATCATATACCCAATGGCCAGTGCATTGCAGAAATATGTGGTGCATCAGTGTGGACATTTGTTAAGTCTCCCTTTTTCCCATAAGCCTTTTCCAACTCTTTCGGTCCTTGCTGCTTTTACAGAAGTATGACATCTAGAGAGCAGAAGGAATTTCAGAGGATATTCAACCTAAACTTGTATCCAGAAAGATCTAAAGTGTCCCAGAAAGAAAGCTATTTGGCTTCTGCTTCTCTACACCCAGGGAAAGACAGTGCTTTGCCTGTCAGGGCAACCTCTTCAAATGGCAAATTCTTCATGGTCTTGTCCCTATGGCCTTGAAAGGCTATATGTCACTTCTAAGTTGTGTCAGATAGGATGGTCTCTGGGTGCCATCATAGTTATAATAGCCTTACCAGCTCTCTCCTGTATGGAATGTGACCTCCTGGAGGACGGGATGGTGCATTCGTCATTATCATATTCCTGGCGCAGTGCCTGGAAAGTAACAGCCATGGAAGAAATGTTGGCTGCTGCATTCATATTTCTGGGGATAGGAATGGCTTGTGATTCCAGCCTTCCCATCATTGTTCTGTTACATTCTTACCAGAGCACGAGGGAACTGTTCCTTAAAGAATATCACATGCATATGCCAATTAGAGCTGATTTAATGGGTAGAAAGCGAGCCATAGTTCTTTCTTGCAGGAGTTTAAAAGCTGAAATGCTAGCACTTTCTGAAGATTAAGGCCCAAACTTAATAATCCAAGCTAGACTTTTCCAGGAATGAATATTAAGGTCATCTGCATGTTGCTTCTGTACAACACTTTGCTTTCCTTTTTGAAGTTCAGGTTTCCTAAGACATTCCTCCATTGTCTGTGTTCTTGTAACAGTTACCTGAAGTGGCTTTGCTATCACATTGATGGATTTCTTCTGCACACGGGTTATTTGAGCTTGAGAGCAATTCATTCAGCCCATTACCTTCTCCTACCTGTTGAAGGCGTGTTTTCCACTTTGAAAAAGATCCTACTTAACTGAGGAACAAGTACCCTGATAGACCTGGCTTTTCCCAGTCGTCAGAGATTCTGTGGAGTCATGCTGAGTTCATTATGTGTTTCTGTTTCTCCCCCTTTCATCTGCTTCTCCTTCTTTCCTGGCTTCTGTTTTTTAGTCCTTCAGAGGATCTCATGGTCAGATTTCAGTTTTTAGATGCACATACTACTTTGAAACCACATACTCTGAGAATAGCTAGGCATTGGATCTTCCCCCTTTTTTCTGATTTATTTGAAGTTCTCTTAGGTAGCAAACTTTTTTTCCTGACTAGAAAAGTAAATTTGATTCATTGGGAAATATTTGGAAAATGCAGAAGAGTACTGAGAATAAAATAAAACGACTTGTAGTTGTATCCCTTGGAGAATTCCATTTTTCAGTTTAGGGGGTGTGTGTGTGTGTGTGTGTGTGTGTGTGTGTGTGTGTGTGTATGAAAGAGAGAGAGAGAATATGCCTTGTACATCACCTTGAGAGTGTGGACCTTTGTCTTTGGGGAGTGGCAGAATATGAGGCAACATAAAAAATCCCATTCAACGTTATGTGTTCCTATAAATATGTATGATAATTTATATATAATAGGGTGATATTTTGAAGTATTGATTTATTTTGTCTTCCCATCTTTCTTTTTCCTCCTATAACATTTTCCCAGATGGGTCAGGAGACAGGAGACCTTCTTTGTTTCACAGGAAGCTGTGATGGTACAAGCAGATTAACAAAGCCTGTAAATTCTTGATTTTCAATTTCAAAACTTTAATCCAAGTGTGAGACTGAGGGATCAGAAGGAAAATTTGTGATCACCTCGGCTGTCCTCGATATCCTTTCCCCTTTCCACTACAGACGTGAGGACATATAACAAAAGTCACGTTAGGAAAGACAATGAAGGAAAAATCCCAATGACAACTGCAATAGTAACGAAAGTTATCCAGAAATTGATTTCAAAGAAATGCACAGGACTAACATAAAGAAAATTGTTATAAAAGTAACTATTGAGGGTCAGACAAGAGTAGAGGAATAGACGTAGAGACATACCTTGGGTGATAGGAAGACTTAATTTTACAAAGATGTTAATTCTCCTTAAATTAATTTGTAAAGTTCATGCAGTCCCAATCAAAATCCTATCAGGATTCCTTGTGGAATCTGACAATACGATTTCAA
Organism: Glossophaga mutica; assembly: GCA_039655065.1. Lineage (NCBI taxonomy): Eukaryota > Metazoa > Chordata > Mammalia > Chiroptera > Phyllostomidae > Glossophaga > Glossophaga mutica. The sequence goes on from CM077308.1 coordinate 148,247,614, forward strand.
AGATCAAATGGAAGGATAAACATGCAGGAATATTTGAGGAAATTCTGAGTTCGGAGGGATGAGAAAACTTGCTCTAACACAAATGTGTTATGAAGCTGTAATTTATATTTATGTTATGTATGTAGTATAATACAATAACATGTACTTTATATTATCAAACGTATTATAAAGCTGTAGAAATGTTTTTAACGTGTTACTGCTGTGGGATTAAAAATCAGATCAATGGAACAGAATAGAAATCTGAACTAGACCTCAAGGAAAATGAGAGTTTTGTTTCCCCAAATTTACTTCAGTAATTCCCCAGTTTTTTTTATGATAGTCCTCCTACCTCTTTTATTGGCCTCCTTCTCTCTTTTCTCCTCAAAACATCGAGTTATCGCCTAAAACCATAACAGAGTGACGTGAACCTTTAGCTTAGAAGCCCACAGTGGTTTTCCATGCAATTGGGATTACATCCGTGTTCTTGCCCCCGGTCCCTGGACCCACTCGTCTCACTGACCTCACCTCACAGCGCAGCTCTTCGCACTCGCAAGTCTCTGACGCACTGGCCCGTTTTCTCTTCTTCCCTTGCACACCTTCCTTCTTCCCTACGGTGTACTTGTGCTCTGGCTCTTTTGGGAGGCTGGCCCAGTCTCATTCTCTGAGCTCCAGCTTAAATTCAGTCGGACTTCCTTCAGTAGGTATTCAATTGGTATTTGTAGAATTAAAGAAGGAACGCATACATAAATGAATAATAAAGGTAGATTGTCAAATCAGTGGGTTACTTGAGAAGTGATGCTTGAGCAATAGGATAGCTCTTTGGAACAAAACGTAAATGGCACTAACTTTTTATCTTCTTACTCAAAAATAAATTTAAGGCTCATCAAAGTTTTAAATTTAAATTCCAAAACCATAAGTGACTTTTTATGTATCTTGTGAACTAATACATGAGTCTGATTTTATAAGATCTCAGTGATATCTAAGAAATTGCTCCTTGCTACATTAAAATTTTTAAATCGTTCCATCTTATGTTAAAATATATATTTAAATTGATTTATATAAAAACTTAATGCCACTAGCCACATCACTATCCCTCGTCTTTCGATACAAGCTGCTGTAATAGAAACTACCCCAAAGGCAATGGCTTAAATATGATAGGAGCTTATTTTGCTCTTTAAAAAGTTGCCAAGCTAAGCAGTTCCAGGCTGGTAAGGTGACTCTGCGACCTCAACTTGCATTTTCCATTTCTGAGCCAAGGGGAAGAAGGAGGCCTAAGGGAAACACAGACTATTTCATTTTACGGTCAGCCCAGAGGTTAATCGCATGAGTGGGTCATGCCTCTCTTTTGTCCCTATTCCACTTACTGCCACATGCCTGGCCGCAAGTGGTGGGGGTTCAGGGGGGACAGAGTCTTTAGTTGGACAGCCTTATCCCAATCTCAGAGTCAGTAGTTCCATTATTAAAATAATTATTGGAGTATAATTATTGATGGACATCTTGGAGTCCTTGCCACAAAGAAGCACTCGGCCAATGCCACTGAGTTTGTTCTTTTCTTCTTATTTATGTTTTGCCTTTTAAAAAATTATTTTTTAAAATTAATTTTATGTGGATTTTTCCCCTGCTGAAACTCAAGAGTCAAAGTTCATAGGGAGGGTTATACTTTTCTTGCCAGTATCAGTTTCTCCAGTCTTTGAAAAAAATGTGTTCACTCCACCTGCGTCAGGAAACTCATTGTCGTAACGTGGACTGATTCAGAAGTCCACACCTGAAGTTTCAGCACGATCTATGTCCCAGGTATTCATTTTCAAGCCCCCTTTCCCCCTGTCCCAAATTCATGGCCTCCAGTCTAATTTTGCAGAGTAGGAGTCAGCACAGTTTTCCCGGAAGAGGCCAGGTAACAAATATTTTGTGGGCCGTGTCTGGTCTCTGTTGCATGCTTTTTTGTTTGTTTTACCCTTAAAATGTAACAATTATTGCTAGCTTTCAGACTGTACAAAAACAATCTGCTGGGCTGCACTTGGTGCACATCCTGTGCTTTAAGGAACGGTAATGCGTGTCTGTACATTTACTTCTCTCGAACAGTGAGGGAGTGGAAATTAGTCTCCTGCACCAGACGGTGTGTATCAAGGAGCTGGAAGGGCCATCTTGCTACATCTGAGCAATGACTACAGCTCTGTAACGCTGAAACAGATAGGTTTGCTGCTGGGCACTGAGTGTGATGGTCAAAAAACTGTGATATAGTCAGCATCATAAACTTTATGCTCCACGCCATGTCACCAGGATGAAAGCTGCAGTGTTTTAGGTATATCTCAGTGCCTTGTCAAACGTTACAAACATAAAGTCCTCCACACATAACTTTGTTAGAAGAAGGCTGATAACATCCTGATAGCTCAGACAAAACAGCTGGGAAATGATTTGCTAACTCCTAACCTAAAAATACGTACAGATTCCATTCTGTCTGAATACGCATGAAATCATTCATTGCATAATTAATCAACAAGTGTTTGTTGAACCCCTGTCATGGGTAACAGGCCCTGTACTAGACTGTGGGGATGCGGCCGTAAACAAAGTCCATCCTCTCCAGTAGGGGGAGCTCACGTTCTAGAGGAGAAACGTGGACAATCCACGGAAAGGCACATTCATTTGTAACATGTTGGGGGTTGACAAGTGCTATGAAGAAAAATAAAGCATGCAGGTTAGGAAATAAGTGTTGCTGAAGGGGTTATCGTAGTCAGGGATCTCTACAATAAAGTGAGAGTTGAACTAAGTCAGGAATGCAATCAGGGAACAAATTATGCAGGTGTGCAGGGAACAAATTATGCAGGTATGCAGGGAACAAGCGCAAGGCCTTTCAGAAAGCCTGGAGTGGTCAGGAAGGGCCCAGCTGTCTGGAGTGGAGCAAGTGAAAAGGGAGGCTGTTACTAAGAAGGTCAGAGGGCTGGTGAAGCCAGATAATGTAAGGGCTTGTAATTCATTGTGAGGACTTTGGGTTTTATTTTGAGTAAGGTGGAGAGCCTGTGGAGAGTTTTGAACAAAGACGGGTTCTGGTCTGACTCAGGTTTTAAAAGGACCACTCCAGTTGCTGGGTAGACGGCAGACTAAGGGCAAGAGTAGAAGCAGGGACACTGGGTGGGATGTCATTACAATTGTGCAGGTGAGAGACGAACTTGGGTAGCCTGGGTGGTGACAGGAAATGTGACTTTTCATTTGGCTCAGCACACAAGAAGAGGATTTGTCTTTAATTGAATGTGTTTCTAATTCTGGAGGGATACAGTACCACCTAATTGTCTATCCCAGAATAGATGTTGCTACTGAAGTTGCCAAGACGTCTTAAATGAAAAACACAGGCTAATTAAACTAGGATTTATTCTATGGTTTATTTTTATATCTCAAAATCTAGACGTTGCCATGTTATTATTACTAATAAAGAATCCTTGCTATAAATTAAGATGACTTCATGAGGCAGTGCTTCCTTTAATATTGAAGAGCTGATGGAACTCTATTTAGATCCGAGTTATGTAGAACACTAATCTTTCATCGATGGCTTAATTTTCAATCCTTTGCTTACATGATGGGATTATTTTAGTGCAATAAGGAGCACATTCCAACTAACTATGCCTAACAATGCAAGGCAACAACTGCACATAAACAAAGCTAAACTCACAGTGTGTTCCCAATTAATGGTTGCAAATGACAACTGAGTGATGAGTTTTACCGTTTAAAGACTAACACATTCTAGTGCCAAGGACACCATAGTAAATTAGAGAACTATGAATACCCTTCAAGTTAACATTTTTCTAATTTAGTGCCAGAGAGTGGCTTAGGTGCAGAGTGAATGAAGTTTACTATTTTGTGTCTGTCTCCCATTTCTTTACCATATTTTGAAGTTCACTTCAACGCTAAGTTTGGAGTGTTTTGTTTTGTTTTTTGTCCTGTTCAACATTCCCCAAACATAGCCACTATTTGATTTTGGGGTGGTAACTTCTCTTTAAACAAAACAAAACAATAAAAAGGGGCTATCTTATGAATAGAAATGGGTTCTTTTGCTAAGATTCTTTCTTTCTTTCTTTCTTTTTTTTCTTTTTTGATAGGCATAGCCTATATAAAGGAAAGTCTACCAGATTTAAATATATCATACAGATTAACGAACTTTCATATACATATACACTTATGTAACTATCACCCAGATCAAGATATAGCACATTTACAGCAGCCCAGCTAACCCGTGCACCCTACCAGTCAATATACCACCAATGGACAGGAATCATATTCTGTCTAGTAGCTTCATAGTTTTGCCTAGTTTTGAGCTTCATAAAATGAAATCACATAGTATGTAATCTTTTGGATCTGGTTTCTTTTACTCAATATTATGCATGTGAAACTCGTCTAATTGTCACATGCAACAGATGTTCATTTTTCACCGCCATTTAGTATTTATTATGTAAATATACTACACCTGATTTATCCCTTGTGCTGATGAAGGACTTTGGTAGGCTCCAGCTGTGAGCTATTATGAATAAAGTTGCCATAAGCATTCTTATACAAGTCTGTTAGTAGACATACACTCATTTGTGTTGACTCTGTATCTAGGGGTGGAATGCTGCCTCAGCAGGTCTGTGTACAGTGACTACTTGGTGCATAAACAGTGCTTCATACTATTGGATGAAGAACAGTTAGTGCCACAGAGGAAACAGTGTTTGTTGATCATATGGTAATAATTCAATTGTTTAATTAAATTACTTGGAATTATTTGCTTGGTTATTTTCCTTTTTATAAAAGAGAGTGAGGAACCACAATGAGATATCACCTTACACCCAATAGGGTGGTAACTATTTAAAAAAAAAAAAACAGTAAATATGGCTGTGAGCAACTTTTTATTTAACCCCCCTCTGCACAGAGGACAGAAGTCAGAAGATCTGATTCAATTGTTAATAAAGTTTATTTCTAATTATCAAAAGCACAGTAAATAACAAGTGTTGGCAAGGATGTGGAGAAATTGGAATCCGTGTGCACCGTTGAGGGGAATGTAACCTGGCGCAGCTGCTATGGAAAACAATAGAAAGGTTCCTCAAAAATTTTAGAGTACAATTACCATCAATATATGATCCAATAATCTCACTTGTGGGGTATATATCCCAAAGAATTGAAAACAATCTCAAAGAGATATTTACACACCCATGTTCATTTCACCATCATTCACAATAGCCAAGTGGTGGACGCAACCAAATTGCCCATCGGCATTGAATAAAGAAGTGATATATACACACAATTGAATATTATTCAGCCTTTAAAAAAGAAAGAAATCCTGTCAAATGCTACAATAAGATGGACATGGAGGATAGTATGCTAAGTGAAAAAAGGCAGTGACAAAAAGGAAAAGAATGATTCTATTACTGGGGAGAGATCTGAGTCAGGGGGTCCCCTTCTCCCAAGCTTGTTCCTTGGTTCTTGTCTTGCTCACAAGAGACCAATTCAGTTAAGAGACAAACACATACAGTGGAAATGAGACAGCAAGTTTATTTATGAAACACACACAGACAGGAAACTATAGGCAGGTATCCAGCTAGTCTAAATGCCCCATGTGTAGAGGAAATGAAGCTGTTAATAAGTTTGCTAGGATGTTCTATATACTTGAGCTGAGGCTACAAGTGGGCACTCAGCTAATCTGAGAGTGCGCCAACTTTTGGGGTTCAGAGATTATATACCTTAGTCAGCTAGAAGATCCCCTTTATCCTCCCCCTTGTAAACCTTGGGAATAACATACAGCTACAAAGGCTTTCTTTCTCAGCTAGTAAAGGCTTTTTGTCTTACTCAGTGAAATTGCTACAGAGACTTCCTTTCCCAGCAGAGTCTCAAGGATCCCCTTCTCCCTGCACTGTCCCTGCTTGTGATGTTTGAAACACTCAGCAATCTTATTGGACCAGGCTTGGGACTGCTTAGTCAATGGGTGAGACATGTCTCCCTCCTCCTCCCTGCCTTAGTTCACTAACCATTCTACCTAATAATTCCAGTGAGGTGCACAAAGGGAGAATAGTCAAAATCACAGAGACAGGCAGTAGAATGGTGGCTGCCAGCAGAGGGAGAAAAGAGGAAAAGGCAAGTGGTTGTCCCATGGAAACAGTTTCAGTTTTGCAATATGGAAAAGTTCTAAATATATGCTGCATAACACGGTGAATATAGTTAATACTACTGCACTATACATTTAAACATGCTTAGGATGGTAAATAAAAAATATATGTTATTTAAAAATCTTCTAGCCTTGATTAAAAACATTTCTCTCTAGTTTTAGGCAAACATGTTTTAAAGAAATGAAATACAGACTGGTATCTACTAGATATACATGTTTCTTTTGTAAAACATAAATGTATTTGCTTACATAGGCAAATACATATCCTTGAAATTGAACTAAATTATATATATAATTTTTAAAGGCTGTAAGGAGTGATTGCTGATCTGTAGAAATGAAGAATTTACAAACACAAGACAGTTATTCTCTAGCTTCTCCCTGATTAAATGAATCTATTTTTGTACTTCTGATCTTTGCATGAAACAAGAAACCCTGAAGTTACAGTGACTCATAAATAAACTGAGTGGAGCATCCAGCCCATGACCTAGCAGGTTGCAGGTTGTCAATAGATGTGATTGAGTGTACAGACCTCTTGCCAACAGCTGTGCTTGTGCTGATGGCCCAGCCATACAGCACACATGCCACCTCTGCAGTGGGATCACTGCCTGCGACGCTGTGGTGGGCAGCAGAACTTCATGAGCAAAGATGAGGTTTTTAGCAAGACATCATACCCTCCCCCAGATGGTCATTAATGTATGTGAGCCAGAGCAACGCATGCTTGCAATTGTTAATGAATGGCAGGCTTTCCAGCCAAGATTATTATTATTGGCCCTTAGTTGTTCTAAACTCAGCTTCCCGGGCTGACCTTACTTGAAAATAGACTGGGTTATTCAGATGCTCAGAAAGAGTTGCCGTTTATCCTTACGGAACTTGTGGATCAGTTTTCACTCCTTCAGGACACGAGCCTTTGGGCTAGTTTTGGGCAGTCTTTGGCCCTGGGGCCACCTGCTGCCTGTTTTACCCTTGTCGTAGGACTCAGGTAAAAGACAGAAAAGCTGCCTCTGTCTTGTTATTTCCTAAGTGGAACCCAGATAGCAACATTGTAGTGGCTAGAGGAAGTATTATTTTTCTCATCTGTATTACAGTTTTCAATATAGCACATAATCTAGATTGCAATACAACACATTTTCGATGTGACTAAATACAATTCTTTTTATTTAGAATGAAAAATAGTATAAACATGTTTAATTTTCCCCCATCCTTTTGTCTCTCTCTTTCTCTTTCTCTTTGACCCCCTGTCTTTAGATACCAACTGAGTCAGTTTGGGATGGAGGCCTGGAGTGCGAATTCTAGAATCCAAAAGTCCCACCTGGGTTCTCACTAGGTCTGTAACTTTTATTTCCTCAATGCATGTGTTTCTCCCCTTATAAAATAAAGAGGGTAATTGTATATTCCTTAGAGTTTGTGTGATGATCACGTGGGCTTTTTGTGCATGGCCTATTGTAAGCACATGATAAGCGTAAGCAGTTACACATCATTCACATGCTGGGTCATGTAGCATAAGCAACATCAAGAACGTTTATTTGGAGCAGAAAAAAAAGAGAAAAATTTGTAAGTTTAAAAAGCTAAACGATATGGCAAATATTGAGAGGGATCTTAAATCTTAGCAAATTACATACAAAGAAAAAAGTGAGCAGTAGGAAAAATATATAATTTTAGCCAATGAAGCAAGAATAATATTGTTGTACTAAATGAACAAATATTAGTTCAGGCAACAAGCTACAACAAGAAATTTTTCCTAATCATGACTACTATTTATATTGGTAAGACTGTTTTAGGAGATGATATTTCTTTGAAGTATATCAGAGACCAGAAAAATTTTGAGCTTCAAGATCACCTGGCCTAGGACTCAGTCATTTCACAGGTAAAGAGGCTGGGATTCTAAGTGAGTAAGCACCTTGCCAAAGGTTACACATCTCCTGCTGGCAGAGCTGGACCAGAACACGGGTCCCCTGACTGGGTCCCAGAGGGCCATCCTACTGGAGCATACGGCTTTAGAAACGTGACAAGCTCAAAAAGCCCCGTGAACTTTCATGCTGGAGCGAGAACAACTTTGCATTCATTTCAGGGATCATTTTCACACCCGGAATTCCAAGCGGGTAAAAACAGATATCCTTATCCCTGTTTTACAAATGGAAAAGTAGGAACGAGACCTGCTCCAGGTCCATTGGCTTTGTTGCCCAGCTTCAGGCTCCATAAATATACCCCTCTGTCCCGGGCAAAATGGTATGTTAATCCGAGGCAGCTACCCACCCCTCGTTCTGGGACACCTTCCAGCCTCATTTCTCTTCCACACTTCTACATTCCTTCAACATTGTTCTCTCCCTACCAAACGTTAGGCTCCCAAAAGATGAGTATTTTCGTTGTTGTTGTCCATAGGCAAATCCCCAACTTCTTGAACAGTGTCTGGCATCTCTTTGATGACCAATTAATTTTTCTTGAACGAATGAACAAAAAAATACAATACTCAGGGTTTTTCCATCTCACCCCTTGGATTGGCAGGTGCGTTTTGGGCCATGTGTCTAGACTCTGATTTTGAGACCTGTGTTGTATAGTTGGCCAGTTCCATGGTCTGCAACTTTGGGTAACTGAGCTTGCCTTTGCAGTACATCCTGGATTCCAAGACACAACCTGCTGAGCAAATTCCTTTCCCCACCTAGAATTGACAAAAAAGATGGTAAGACAGGATGATTGGACATCTGTATTATAAAGTTATAAAAGAAAACACTCTAGACCCTCTACATTGGAGAACTCTGTTGATGCTTCACTAGTGAAGTCAGTGAGGTTGCTCCTCTGAGAAAAGAAATAAAACCAAACATCCATGTACAAAAACATAGTGATCCAAACAGGGCTTCTCTGCACTGGGCTTATCCGCCCCCCAGTATCAGGCTAACTCACCTTCCAGACTGGGTGGATGAGGGTTCCTTTAGCCTGAAGTTGCCCTCAATATTCATCTGAAGCATACACCATTGGCATGCAGAGACTGCTTAGTCACCTCTGTCACAGAGAGTTGGACAGCAAAACAGCTTTAGGCTTTTGCTGTGTTTCTTTAGACAAAACAGCTTCAGTCTCACTGGTGAAGGAGTCCTCCAGTCAACAACCTCCGTGAGTGAACAGGAAACCCTCCACAAAGACTGCCTTAATGCAGAACTGGAACATCTCCTGACTTCCAGACGTTGTCTATAGGATTTTATTGAATTCCCCAGTGGGCCCTGAGGGCTCACCCTGACCTAACAGATGTGGTCACCTTCCTCGATGGCGTATTTGCCCTCCCAGGCTCCTGACACTTGAGGCTTCTGAGATTTCACACCACTTTAGGAGTCTTGCCAAAGATAGACTGAGTGTGACCTTCTCCTCTGACATGTGCCATAGGAAGATAATTAAGTAATAGGATGCCCTGGGTGCTGAAAAATCCATTGCTCGTGATAAAGGCACCTCCGAGTGGATACTGCATTTTTACTTCCCACCCGGCGAGAGCAACCTTGTCATCAACTACAGCTGACACGGCTGATCAAGATCTGAAAACTGACCGTCTGCAGCTAAGCTGAGGCACACCCTGCTGCTCTCACACAGTTGACTGGTGGCCATGTGCTGCTTCTGGAGAAAAGGGTGAACAAGCCATCCAGTGGGTCTTCAAGACAGGCAAACACTTCCAGGCCATGGGACTTCTTCAGTGCCTTCTGCCTCAGTCGCTCCCATCTTTATGCTGTCTTGCAAGCAACAATAAGATATGGGGGTTAGAAAGGCGGATCATGGTAAGGAAGCTGAAACGAGAAACATCATTTGCAACACAAGCTACTCCATGCACCTAGCTGACAAGGTATTCTGATGGCCAGGTCCTATTTGTTGCTGTACAGGGAATCCGCAACACCTAATATGCTAACCCTTCAAATGCCTTCTTGCCAAATCCTTAAAAATAAAGACCTTTATTTATGGCTCGTAGAAAAGATAATTATAAGGATGGGAGAAGCCTTCTCTTATAAGCAATCGCATACACTATGGAGGCCCTAAACACAGTTGGAATAGGTGTGGACAGTACTGTATTACAACAGCTTTTGGTTGAAGAAAACTGTTTTTTGGCCTTAGGGCTTTGGAATAGTATTTGTGAGGGACACGGACAACGTCAGAGAAGGAAGTAGAGTGGCTTTTATGCCTTTGGTGAGGTTACATCTAGTTTTATATCGTTTCCCTGGTCAACCATTCATTCTGCCCATAGTTGTTCCTGTACTTGCTGGGAAGCTGATGTGGATGGACCTTGATAGGTCTTTAATTTAAACGGAAAATCAGTACAACTCTCCCTTCTTCTGCCTGGCCCCCACAGAAGTTTAGATTAAGTGCTAAGAGTTTGGATTATTTTACAGGTCATCATTGTAGGCTCAAGACAGGAAGTCTCAAGAAATGTTTTGCAAATGTTCAATAGCTTATTATCAGAGGAAATGTCAGCTGAGTCAGGCGCATTGTTCCTCAAATGGACCTGGGTGTCGAAGGATTTAATTAGGGTAAATGGTTGAAGCAGGACAAAAATGGTCTTTCCTTGGGGACCCAATGTACTCTGTTAGAAGGCCAAAACAGAAGTGTTTATGCAATGACCTTCTTCCTAAAAATTTAGAACACTTCAAAAATTTCCATTAATTGTGTTCTCACCACAGCTCTGAAGGTTAGTCAACTTATGATGCAAGTATGTTTTTATAAGAGTTACATAGATGCCCATAACTCCTTTTTAAGCAATGAATAGTCATTAGAAAAGCAAAATTGATTACCACCACCAAAGATTTTCAAGAGCTGCAAACACAAACTTTGTGCTGGGGGAGAAAAGTATTGAGACATTTTGAGGATTGAAAGAATAATCAAGCCACTAAGTCCTCAATTTTAATATTTAAGCACTGAATATTTCCACTTGTTTTGTCTTGCGTGAAGAAATTTTATTTTTAAGTTTTTTATTACAGTGAGTGTGCCTCTTTCTATCATTTCTTCTTTATGAAAGTAGATGCTATGTTATTTGGTGCATAGATATTTATCATTGTTACATTGTTGTGATTTAGAGACTTTAACATTATTATAAAGCAGCACTAGCAAATGGAACTTCCTGTGATAATCAACAAAATTTCTGTGATGATGGAAATGGTTTCTGCATTACTTAAAACTAATTAAGTAAATAAAATTAAAAATTCAGTTTCTCAGTCACGTTACCCCCCATTTGAGTTACTAAATTGGGAAGCACCGTTATACATATTATTTTCTTTGTCTTGCTTAATACTTTTTGGCTTGAATTCTACCTTACCCTTTTGACTGGCACTACTTTGCCTAACCTCTTATTTTTAACCTTTCTGAATCACCATTTTTAAGGCAAGTCTCTTGTGTAGAGCATAGAGTTGAATTCGGTTTTTATCCTAGATAAGCCCAGTTATATTTATTGACATAACCTCTATATTTAATTTCATTTACTTCATTTCAAAAATACATACTATACATACTAGGAATCCTCTTTTTAGTTAATGGGTACTGCTTTTATGTTCTGAGCAGAATAAAATTAGCTTGCATCCTCTTTCTTTAGTCATTTCTCAACTGCTTTCTGATTTTAGTCAATAATATTATCTTTCTTAGTATTCATCTTTATTTCTTAGACTTTTGCAATTCTGTTTGTCAGCAGTGAATGATATCCTGTGACTCCTTCCAGGTACTCATGATGTAATTAATGTGATTCTATTTACCCGGTTACCTCTCCCCTTTTTTCCCTCAACATTTTATTATGAAAATTTCCAAACCTACAGCAAAGCTGAAAGAATTTTTCCAGTGAACACCCATATACACACCACCTACATGCTACCTTTAACATATGTGTCCATCTGTCTATCCATCAGTCTGTCTCATTTTTTGATGCACTTCAGTATAAATTGCAGACAATAGTGCATTCACCCTCAAATACCTCAGCACACATATCACTAACTAGAGCTTAACATTTATTTACATTATTTTTCTTTTGGTGTAAAATTTACATGCTGTAAAATACCCAAATCTTCAACACACCTTCTTATGTACATCTGTGTAACCTAACCCTTCACAAGCTATAGAACATTGCCATCACTGCTCCCAACAGTTCTCTCGTGCTCCTTCCATCCAAGTCAGTCCCCACCTGTCTCCCAGAGGCAAACTTGTGATTTTTTTCTACCATAAATTAATTTTACCTGTTTTACAGTAGAACTTCACAGAAATAAAATCATACAGTATGTACTCCTTTAGATTTGTTTCACTCAGTGTAATGTCTTTGAGACTTAGTCCTATTTATTGCTCAATGTTTCATTGTAAGAACCTAGAACAAGTTTTTGTATATTTTCTTATTAATGCACACTTTATTTCCAATTTAGAGCTATGAAGAGTAAAGTTTCCATGAAGACTTCAAAAAGTTTTTGTGAGCTTTTAGAATTTCTCCTTGGTCACTACCAAGGAATAGGATTACTGGGTCAGAGGGTATGACGTAAGTGTATGTTTACACATAGGTATGTGTTTAGTTTATGAGAAACTGAGACCATTTCCCAACTGGCTGAACCATTTTATATCCACACCAGCAGCGTAGACGACTGCGGGTTCTCGCATCCTCACCCACACTTGGTGTTGTCCGTCTTTTTCAATTTTGGCCATGCTGGTAGCCATGCTGTGGTATCTTACTTTGGTTTTCATTTCTGTGGCCCTGGTGACCAATGATCTTGAGCACTCTTCATTTGCTTATTGGCCATTTGTGTATATTATTTTATTAAACGTGTTAATATTTTTTGCCTATTTTAAGAATTATGTTGTTTGTCTTTTTACTATTGAGTTGTAGGTTTATTTGTTTTAATATCCCAAATACCAGTGATTTTCCAGACATACACTTGGCAAATATTTTTTCTACTCTGTGGCTTATTTATTTTCATACTGATGTCTTTTGATAAGGAGGTATTTCTAGTTTGATGACATTTAACTGATGATAATTTTAAAAATTTTATAACTATGGCTTCCAGTGACCTGTCCATGATGCTTTTGACTACGCCTAAGTCACTAAGACATTTTCTTATGCCCTCTTCCAAATGCTTTATTGTTTCAGTTTTTACATTTTGGTCCATAATCCATTTTCTCTCCCCTTTCCTCCCAAATTTTGTCAGATGCGTTAATTCTATAATATCAGAGCATATAACATTTGCACATTATTTTCCCACCCATATATCAGAATTTATTTTAGTCCTATTTCTAACTAAGGTTATGTTTACCACCAGTTCCTTTGCCAATGTTTCCTGGTCATCTCACGGTTGGGGAAGCCTGTCCCCAGTAGGTCCCAGATGAGTGTGCAGGGGTCCAGTATTCTCTGAGTCTTGGGCCCAGCACTTGAGGGGCAGTTGGGATTAACATAACATCGTTGGTTCATACTTTCTTGCTTTGAGTAGTGTTTTAAATATTACTTATGTTTCATTGTTTATTATTTTTCCAAAGGAATTTCAATGATACAGGCACTGGAAGAGAAATCCATTTATTTTAGACTATTTTTTAAAGCTATACCCACAACTTTTTACCTTAACATTATCTTCAGGTCCATGCAAAGGGTTGCCTTGTGGATTTCTTTGGTACTAAGGGTCAGTATGGACCTCTCCTCTTTAAAATTAGGTTTCTGTAAGTTTTGAATTTGTATATACCCATGAAAGCAATAATAAATGTAAGGCTTATACAAATATACACAATAATGAAAATACCACTATTCACCATTTTCATAGTCAGAGGGTTATATCTAAGGAGGGAGAGTGGGGCCTTCCCTAAAATAAGCTAGAATTCTAAGGCTAGAAATGCTAGGAATAGTGTATTAAGTTGATAACCCAAATTTTAGATAATTTAGTTTATTACATAAACTTATGACCCAGTTGTGATTTAAACCACAATTATCATTCTTATGGTAAGAAAATGGAGACAACTGTACTTGAACAACAATTTAAAAAAAAAACCCTTTGAAGGTAACAAGGCTGACTTCATGGGGTATGTGTTTTTTCCCTCTTGTGTCTTTCCACATCTGGTCCTTCCTTACTTAGCAAGTCCATGTAGCAGTATATGAGGAATGAGGGATTCATTATCTGAAAATATATTAAAGAGTTTTAAAACCTGTCTTGCGAACACTCAAGCACAGACACTAGCATCTGATTTAACTGGGTTAATGTGAGGTAATCCGTGGAGTTCAATATGCTTCTCTATTTATGTAATATGAACAGCACAATATGGTTTCCAACACGCATCACCTGATGAAAAGCTATGCAATAAAACAGAGGATGTAAAAATATGTAATGAAATATGCTAGAAATCTTAAATACTTGTGTATAAAAGGTTGAATTCGTATAACACCACGCTGCCAGGCCATGACTGAAGAATCAGGAGGGGAGTCTGGCAGCTTTCACACGAAGGAAAGGCCTAAGGTTTTCATGAAGATAGTCGGTCTCTATTGCCAGGGTAAAACTTGTGCTCCACAGAAATTTTAATTTCAACATGGATATATCAACATATTTAATGTTCCTCTTATAAAAGTCATACATGCTTCTAACACATAAAAAATGCAATTGTATATAGAACAAAAAGCGAAAGCGTTCTATCACCCCACTGCTGCCCCATGATTGGCCTCATGCCACAGAGAAATTATTAGTATTAATGACTCAGTGCTCAGACATTACATAAATATGTCATATATTTAAATTTATAAATCGTATAATTTATAAATGTACTCTTTTGTGCATGAATAGAATCTGTAGTCTTATCTTTTTTCATTCAACACAGTATCTTGGACATGTTTCCACGTTAGCTCTTATAGATCTACCTTCTCCTTCTAAATGGGATTGATAGTATTTAGCATGTTTTAATCGAATTAATTAATCTCCTGCTGATGGATAATCATGTTGTTCCCAGTTTTTGTACTACACAAATATACATATTTATCTATTATGAGAATTTCTTGTATTCTTTTTAAGAAGTGACATTTTGAAAAGAAAAGGAATAGCCATTTTCAATATTGATATATAATGGTACTTTTGGGTTGTTATGGGTTTCAGGACTTTGCTTGGCTTTGAAGATGATCAATGACAGAAATTAAAATTTAAGATATCAAGGCCGCATTGAAATTACTATCTATTATTGAATCCTTATTTTCGTTATGAAAGACATAATAGGACTAATGAGAGAATTCAAGATATTGACCAACTATGCACGACATGCAGAGGTAATAAAGTGGAAGAGATGTACTTACTTTTTGTAAAATGTACTCACTTCATAGGGCTTTTGTGATTTGGTAAGATAATGGTTTAAACTCTTAGACTGGCACCTGGCACATAGTAAGTGCTCAGTAAAATATTACTGGTATTTTATAAAGGAAATTTGTGCTTATAATAGGGCCTTCTTTTAGCTTTCATAATCACATTTTATTTTATTTTTTACTAGAAGCTTGCTAAATATTTATTAGATAAATGAATGCATGAATTTTAGACACCATTAACTATAGAATAAGGGGGAGCTTGTTTCCATGTGTTCATAATATTGAAATTTTCTTTTTTTTTAATTAAAAATTTGTTTCCATGTAATCACATTTTAAATAACTCCTTTTGGCTTTTGCTTTCACCAGCTGAGATCATTGATAAATAATTAGTACTGTTTAGTATAAACTAGAGACAGTTGTGAAGTCTTTAAAACTGAGGAACCAAATTTCATTCTACAAGATAGGGAAAGCTAGGGGTTACTAGTCAAGGCAAAAATTGGGGCCAGGAGCGTCTGCCCTGTGCCAATGGTCAGTGCCTAAGGGTGAGAGGTACCAGCACAAGCTCCGATGTCAGGAAGTGAAAGCAGGCCAGAGTCCACAAACAAGATGACTCACAGGTAACAGGACACCCGAATTATAGAAGTCGTAAGAACCCAGGAGCCTGGCTCCACACCCATGGAAAGGCTCCAGCCCAGAGCTGACTTAGACCAAGGCATGATCTGAAGTCCTAAAGTTCAAGGTAAGCAGTCAGGGGCCCAGGGGGACTGGCACCTACCTCTGTGCCAAGGAGATTTGGCCAAGAGCTGTTTTTAATCTGTTACAGGTTTGTGTGGGTCAGAAGCCAACACAGAGGAGCTTGTCTAGGTCCTCCAGGTATAAGTAGGGGAATGAGGCAGCAGAAAGTTAGATCAGATAAAGAAAGAAGGAAGAAATAAACTTTCTGTGATGGTTGCAACACACTGTAATGGAACCCTCTGATGGCAAAACACCAGAAAAGCTATGCATGCTTGTATCAGCAAGCCTTGCATCTGCTGTCATCTCTTGGGAAATGGAATGTTGCTGTATTTTTTCTTTGCGTTTCTAAAATAAATATCCAAAATCCATACAGCTTTGCTAAGATTTAAGCAATTATGGCACTAAAACCTCCATTGTATATTCTGTCTGCATCCTGTCCTCACTCCTGTTTCTTCCTGAAAGAGGCTGGAGAGGTGACGTTGGAGGGAGACATGGCTGTGGGCAGCGACGAGGTAGACAGCAGTATGGGAGCTATTGTAGAAGCATTGCTCTTGTAATTGGAACCATGAGATGTGGAAGTGTGGGTCCATTCCCTAGACTACACTGCTTGAGGCTAACCCTTAAAACACTTATAGGGGAGTGCAACTCTCTGAAGCAGGAGGAGGCAAAGAGGAACGAGAGTGGGTTATGAAGCTGGCCACATCTCGATGACAAGTGCTGTTGATTGCCCAATCTTGCAGGATGTCTTCAGAGAGATGGTATGAGGCTATTACATCTTCATTCCAGGGGTGTTTGGGGAGGAATTACCCTCTGGCTTCCATTTCCAGTTGATCAAAGTTTGCTTTGCAGGGTGTTACTCCCCCACACTTCCAGGTTGCACCACCTGGTCCCTCTGTCAGCTTCTAGGGAGGCCAGATCCAAGACAGCAGCTGTGGCACCCGCAGCATAAGCCACAGTCTGCAGGGCAAGCCAGAGGGTCGATGTGAGTGGCACTGCCCACACCCCTGCCTGCAACGTGCGACCTCACAGATGCTGCTGGATGGGTGCCCAAGGGGTTCGCAGCATCATTTAGCTGAAAGCCCCCAGCCTCTCCTGCCCCAGTAGCACAAGGGAAGTCCAGGTGAGACCCTGATCATAGCCACACGCGTCATGAGGGACTGCAGCATGGGCTGATGCCACAGCCACGGGGGCAGCGTGAGCCGCTGCTTAGGGTGACCTCTGCCAGAATGTAAAACATGTCTCCCACACCGGGGCGGCTCATCAGTTGAGCTCGCTCATCAGTTGAGCTCAGCACTAAGACATTTACAGGTGTCGGGTTACAGAATAATAACTAACACCCCTGAGCATTTACTACAAAAAGCCACCTATAGATAATTTCATGTATGACTCTATAATACACAGGATGGGGCAAAAGCAGGTTTACAGTTGTGAATATGCAAAATAAGAGTTTATTCTTGTATTATTATTTATTATCGTATTATTTTCCATACAAACAACGTAAACCTGCTTTTGCCCCACCCTGTATATCGTTTCGTATTCTATTCTTTCCGATTTAATTTTCCATGGTGAATATTTCCTCATCTCATTCAATATTCACCAAAGGTACTTTCACTGGCAACAATATATTCCGTAATATATATGTATAGTAATTTATTTCACTTTCCCATATAATTGAACACTTTGGTTGTTTGCAATTCTCTGCTCTCATAAGTCATTCTGTGTGTGTAAGTCCCATTTTTCTAGTCTATGTTATGACAAACAACCCTTAAAAATCTCAGTGGCTTAAAATAACAGAGATTTATTTTTCACTCATGTATGGGGTTAGCGAAGGACCTCTGCACATCATAGTCACCTAGGGACCAAGTCTAATAGAGCAGCACCATCTCAGATGTCATTGGTCATTGTGCCAGAGGGAAAAGATCACTCTGGAGAGATTCACATTGGTAATTAAATGCATCCTGGAAGTGACACATAGCCACTTCTGAACTCATTGGTCAAATCTAGTGGCAAGGTCTTACCTACCACAAAGGGGCCAGAAGGGGAAACCAGACATGGCAGACATTGCTGCTAATGACACCATGACGAATGTCTTTATACATAAATCTTATTTTGTATTTTGCAGCTTATTTCCTTGAAGTTTTATAGGAAAGTTGTTGAAACAGATAGTACAAATATTTTTATGTTACTGATGCGTGTACTGGAATTTTATATTTTGGCTCTGAGACCCATACTTGCCCTTTCATATGCTCCTTTGGGAGCTGTAAACTACATTTCCCAGACTCCTTTATCTGCTGGTAGAAGTCGTGTTTCACCCCCTGCTTCTGGCTCCCTAGCGGACAGGGGAGCCAGCTGTAGATGATCACAGGCGCCAGCAGCAGCAGCCGGCCCAGAAACGGAGGACTGAGGTCTCCAGGCTCTGCTTAGAGTCTGTGGTGGTGCTGGTGGACTCTGGGTAGCACCACCTTCTGCCTTTGGCTTCTCCAGCCCAAGGGGTAGAGTTAGTTCCCTCTGATTAATGACCTCTAGGTAGCATCATCTTCCCTCTGCTACCTCCAGGCCTCCTAACAATTTTCTAATCAATCCCTGTATTAAATTTCTCCTGTCTAAAATGTGTGACCAGACAATCCCTGAGACAGCTTATGTTGCCAGATTGCCCCCTAGGAAGTTTGTGCCAATTTATACTTAGTCCCAAAGTGAAAGTACCTCTTCCTTTTAACCTTCACCAGAAATAATATGTTTAATCTTAACATTTAAACATTATCTTCCAATTTTATAGGCACTAACTATCTCATTTTAATTTGTATTTCCCTTTTTACTATTAAGGCCAAACTTTTAATTTGTTTCTTAGCCATTTGCTCATTCGTTATCTTCACTGATTGTAGGACCATCTCTATTTTTTCCACTGATTTGTAAAAGATCTTTGTATGTTAAGGACTTTCATCTTCTGTCTCTTATTTATGTTTCAAATATAATCCCAATTTATCATTTGCTTTTTAATTCTGTATATGGTGATTTATAACAAAGAAATTAATGTTTTAAACTTTAAATCAGTTCTATTACTTATTTGCAACATGATTTTTGCTTTGCAATAAGATTTTAAAGAGCTAATTAAGGTTTTAAAATTTTCTGCATAAAATATTGTTCTAACCTATTATCTGTTCTGGGGATAACAAATAATAAAATTAGAGATTCATGGCTTCTCAAGTGGTTTTATTATTTTTCCTTCTTCACACCTCTTCGGATCTGGATAACAAAGGGCTGTACAAAGGGCGCAGAGGGTGGTGCAGAGGCGCCCGGGTGAGCTGAGATGCTCCCCTCAGAAGCACCTCTGCTCTCACTGGCGGGGAGAGCCCCGCCCACAGTTCTGGTGGAATGTGGTCCGTGAAGCTGCTCCCCAGTGGGTGCAGTTGTGACAGGAGAAGTAATGGCCAGATGCTCAGCCCTCCGGTCCCAGCAGGTCGATCTTCCTCCTTTGTCCGTGTAGCCACTTCCCTCGTCTCTGCGTGCCGGGTTCCCTGCCTTGAGCGTGGTTTTTCGTCAGTATACAGAGACTTCTCTGGGGCCTACCTCACACCCCAAATGATGCTTGGCATTTTCAGCTAATGCCCTTCTCTGCTGGGTTTCTTTTTCCCCAGGTGGTTTAGGAGATGAAGTTATGTGTTGAATGGATATGTATTCATAATTTATAAAATTTTATGTGTACCTTCTACTCAGTATTATTACACTGGAGGATGAGTCATTTTTCTTCTCTATCAGTTTTTTTCTTTGCGTTTATGCTTAGAAATCACTTTTCCATCCCAAGATCAGAAAACCATTGATCTATCTTTTCTGTTAGTTTGGAGATACTCGCACTTACTTTCAGCAGTGAATAGTGGTTGGGTCCTAGATATGTTTTGTAGCAAGCAGCAGTAACTGGTATACAGATAACAAGAACAACAATAACAACAACATATTTTTCTATTCTTTCCTTAAGATACTTTATTTTCATTATGGAACCATCATTTTCCAATGATCTGTTTTGCTTCATTTCTCCCCTGGAGACTATACTATGGGCCTGGTAATAAAACGGGATGGCTGGACAGGGCATCCACAATCCTCTTTCTCAGCATCAAATGCAACTACTTCCTTAGTATAGTGATGGCCCCACAGCTCCATCCCTTTGGTCCAGGGTTAGACTAAAAGGCTAGATAGTAAATCTTTCAGGCTTTGTGGGTGGTGCAGTCTCTGTCAAAGCTACTCGATTCTGCATTTGTAGTGTGAAGTGGTCAAGGCAATGTATGAACTAATGAATGTGTTCCAATAAAACTTTATTTACCAAACCCGTAAAAACTGTAGACTCCTGCCTTATCCCCAATACCGCAGAAGGAGGTAATCTGGTAAATGTGATTAGTGAAGCCTTCCATTCTGGTTGCTTACTTTCGTGTAAGTTAGGAATGCTGACCAACTTGAATCTCACCAGTTCAGTTTGGATGTCAGTTATTGCTGTTACGGGAAGTGGTTGTAACTGGTATCACCCAGGCCTCATTCCTCTTCCTTGTAGAGAGTCCAGGTCACCGTCTTGCAGTTGGGGGATAGTTTCTGTGACTGCATGTTAACAGCGGTACTGTTTTGTCTTAGAGGTGAAGTGGAGAGCAACCACGAGGCTGATCAAGGTCTTGCCTGAGAAGTCAGGCTGATTGCTTCAGCCCACAACAATCTGTTCGTTATCACAGGTGGGAGCTGTCAGACTTCTCTCCCTCGTAAATGTCTCTTCTCCCCAACAGTCCTGTGCTTGGGGAAAGCACCATCTCCTCACATGCTACAGTAGCCACCTCTCCGGCCGTCTTTCAAACACTGTACCTTAGTACTATATACCTGTCATTTCACTAAAGAAATAAACCACCCAATTTTATCCTTTGTATACATTATTCAAAGCAAATTATAGGAGTCCATATTCTTTCATACTTCAGATTATCTTTACTCCTAACACTTTTAATACACATATACTTGGGAAGAGGAATACATATAAGAACGGTGTGGACCAGAAAGAGGAAAGAAACATCCAACCAGAAAAGAATGAAGAAACAAGAATTTTAAAAAAAATGAGAAGTTTAGGAACCTCCAGGACATCTTTAAACCTCCCAATACCTGGATTATAGGGGTACCAGAAGGAGAAGAGGAAGAGCAACAAGTGGAAAAGTTATTTGAACAAATAATAAAGGAGAACGTCCCCAATTTGGCAAAGGAAATAGACTACCAGGAAGTCCAGGAAGCTCAGAGAGTCCCAAAGAAGTTGGATCCAAGGAGGAACACATCAAGGCACATCATAATTACATTAGCCAAGATGAAAATGAAGAGAATCCTAGAAGCAGCAAGAGAAAAGGAGACAGTTACCTACAAAGGAGTTCCCATTAGACTGTCACCTGATTTCTCAAAAGAGACCTTATAGGCAAGAAGGGGCTGGAAAGAAGCATTCCAACTCATGAAAGGCAAGGACCTACATTCAAGATTGCTCTATCCAGCAAAGCTTTCTTTCATTTAGAATGGAAGGGCAGATAAAGTGCTTCTCAGATTAGGTCAAGTTAAAGGAGTTCATCATCACCAAGCCCTTACTATATGAAATGTTAAAGGGATTTTAAGAAAAGATAAAAAATATGAACAGAAAAATAACAAATTCACAATCATCAACAACCATACCTGAAACAAAAACAAAAGCAAACTAAGCAAACAGCTAGAACAGGAACAGAACCACAGAAATGGAGATCACATAGAGAGTTAGTAACAGGGGAGTGGGAGGGGGAGAGAGAGGGAAAAGGTACAGAGAATAAGTTGCATAGATGATACATAGAAAGGAGAAAGGGGGTGGGTAAGAGTAGTATAGGAAATGTAGAAGCCAAAGCACTTACATGTACGACCCCTGGACATGAACTAAAGGGGGGGGGTATGGGTGGGAGGGGGTGTGCAGGGCAGAGGGGAGTGAAGGGGGGAAAATGGGACAACTGTAATAACATAATCAATAAAATATATTTAAAAAAAGAATGTCGAGATTTTTTAAAAAGTCATTTTAAAGCATCAAAACTGGATTCAGAATCTGTAACAAATGAATTAAGCTATAATAGTTGCTCAAAATTCTGGGGGTAGGTCAAATCCATGTGAGAAATGCTAAAAAAAAATGAAAATTAAAAAAATCTTCCTTCTTTTCTCCGTCCCTCTCTTCCTTTCCTCCTGCCCTCCTTCACTTTGTCCCCCTAAGTGATTCAGAGAGTAAATCAATGAATACACTCTATGCATCGCTTCACATTTCCTCTCTTCCTTTCTCCCTTGCTTGCTTGTTTTTTTTCCAAAGCCTCAATTTTAAGAAATGGCCCTTAGTTGTAATAGAGTAAAATACATGTTAACTTTATTCTTATTTCAAAGAATATTTTATGCTTGAAAATCTTTCTTAAATTCACTACGTTAGGGTCTTTCCTTTTCCCAGACTTGTCATCAGGGAACATCAGAGGAACATGAAGATTACTGAAGGGTGTGTGCTCTCAGAGAGTTAGGTATATAGAGAGCAGTTTTACCAGCTGGACACGTGGTTCAGGCTCACTGAGTCTGAGCCTAAGCTGGGATTCCAGCAAGTCTGGTCAACTGGCAACAGGATGCTCTCTGCGTGATGTTCTAAGGTTCCTCCTTGAACAGACTCCGTCCTAAGAACAGACAGAGCCAGGACGAATGTGCTAAAGTAAATCCCAGATCGATAGGGAAGGCATGTTTCTGAGGGCCATGACCTACCTATAATTCAAATGTACTCTGGATCCAGCTCCATAGATTCATGTATATGAATGCCTATGTCTAAGGATCGCAAAAACCAAACGTTTCTAACAATGTACTAAGACACCAGAGTGCAATAGACATGGAACATAAGACTGAGAGGCATTTCTCCCCACCTCCCCACAGAGACCACTTTGTCCCATTAGCAGCTTGTGGACTGCCACACACCATGGGCTGTGCCGAGCGAGAGGCCATGGTTCTCAAATGAAGGGGCTGGGGCTTGGCAGAAGCGGGGCCTCTCCTCGTCAGAATGGGCAGCAACAGCTCAGAGCTGCCACTGCAGCACCCACGAGGCATGTTGGACTCCTGCACTCTCGTGGTGTATCCGTCCTGTTAGCATTGGTGGGCGAGGCCCTGTTCAGCCCCATCACTGGAAATGACAGTAAGATGAAGGTGGGGGGACCGTGGGTGGTGTACTTATCCTTTAGGATCAGGCTTGGATTAGCTGGGAAAGACTATTTGTGTAGGAGAGTTCCAAATGTCTTTCTGAATGACAATGACAATATTGGAGTAACTGGGAAAAGGCTGTTCTAAACACAGGTATGGCTTCGGTCCAAGCTCATGATTTTGTAGGGTAGAGAAAGTCATTGGGAACAAATGAGAAGAATGAAAGAATGGAGGGAGAGATGAGAAAGTAGAAAGTAGTTAAAATAATTGTAGATAAGTAATGCTGCAAATAGCATAGAAAAATTTGAAGAAGGGGATAAATAAGGTACATAGGTAGAGAGCTAGGGTAAAGAATAATATTTGAAGGCTATAGAGATGAATGAGTGAATGTATGGCTTTAAATCATACACAGCATCTAGTGGTGTGCTTACCCATCACTTATTTTAAAACCAGTTATTTGCAAATTGTCAAA
Source organism: Glossophaga mutica (assembly GCA_039655065.1). NCBI lineage: Eukaryota > Metazoa > Chordata > Mammalia > Chiroptera > Phyllostomidae > Glossophaga > Glossophaga mutica. The sequence goes on from CM077308.1 coordinate 148,271,365, forward strand.
ACAAGCAATATGATAATATAATTACCAACCATAAGAGAACTTTCTGTGATTCAAAAACCTTCAAAGCCTAATTAAAAATTCCAAGGGTAGCACTGGCTGGTGTACCTCAGTGGGTTGAGCGCAGGCTGTGAACCAAAGGGTTGCAGGTTCGATTCCTAGTCAGGGCACATGCCTGGGTTGTGGGCCAGGTTCCCAGTGGGCCCACGTGAGAGGCAACCACACATAGATGTTTCTCTCTCTCTCTCTCTCTCTTCCTCCCTTCCCCTCTCTAAATATAAATAAATAAAATCTTTTAAAAAATTCCAAGGGTATAAGTGACATTATTATTTTATTTTACAAGTAAGTTTTTAATTATTTTTCAGAAATAATTTGATGCATTATAACCATCATTATTTGCAAATAAGTATGTTGAAGAAGTTACTAATTTGATCATCCTTCTTTACTCTTCTGACATGTTTGGAAGATATACATGACATATTTCCTTTTAGCAGATCTCCAATTAAAGAATTTAATTTCAAAGCACTAAATATCGTTTATTTTATTTTTACACTGGGAACGAGTTTCTGCTTCCAGGGTCACTTAACATTTATTATTAAACATGCATAAAATCAATGGCTGCTTCAGGGAGTATTAAAAGCCAGGTCTTTAGCTTATGTCGCCCTTTGCTTATAGGAGACTATTTTAATATCACTTTTAGATGTAGAACAAAATTAGAAACAAATTGATCTTTAAAACAATTCACAGAAACACATTCCTTTGTATAAACTACTCACAGTTAGGACACTGCTCATAATAATAGAGGCTTATCACAATCTCTCCTTTGTTCAGATGCAAGAATCTTTCCTTGTGCTATTGTTTCGCTACTCATTTTACTGGGAGAATTGGAGAGAGCTTTTCAGTTCTCTGTAACCTAAAACATTTCTCAGGTGCTAATGACAGGAAATGGTTTCTGTTACTTCTTAGATTTTGGCTGTTTTTATTCCATTAGTGAAAGTTATTATTGAATGAAGGCGTGAAATCTTATCAGGAGTGAGAGGCTTTAGAAAATTCTGTCTTATTTTTTCCCTATCAACGTTTTCAATGAATGTGTTCACAGGGCTGGTAGTTGAGGCTTGTGACAAAGCAAACTTGAATAACAGAGAAAACAAATAGTTAAAAAATATTTTGACAAATAAAAATGATATGTTAGCATCAAACCAAGTATTCAGCAAAGGATAAAATGTCCTTATTTGTCAAATACCAAAGCCCTAAGCTCTGAGGTAGGGAATGATGGATGCCTGTGCTGACCCAAATCACAGCACCTCACAGCAGAAGTTAACCTTGTCACCTTCACCTGAACTGACTTTCTCTCCCACTTCCTCTATCCTGCAGAACCGGTGTCTTTCGTCTCCTGTGGTTTTCAGTAGTTAATATCCCTCATCCATCACACTTTTATGCTGGGACTAAAGATTTGGTGTTTTTTTTTTTTTAAATCTCAGCAAAATAGTAATTTATGACATTTCTCCAAAAGTTTAACAGTAAAAAGAAAAAAAAAATCACCAGCAGTGGCTACTTTAGGGCTCAAGACATTGTTTTCTACAGAATTTAATGTATACATTTAGGTTCTCTGTTTCAGAGTAAGAATTGCTTTTCAGATGAAAAATCGGGGGTGGAGAAGGCGTGTTTGGGAGCGTTAGGGGAGCACACAGGGTGGGAAAATACTGGGGAGTAACAAGAGGTTCATTTCTCTGGTCAGACAACCAAGTGAGGAGGTAGTTGTTTTGTTTGTTCCCAAACAGAGAACGTTGCACTGACATACGGAGAGCTGGGAAAGTGGCAGCAGCTTCTTGGAGAGACTGAAGACGACAGAAATGCTTCTCCAGGGAAGTCAGGACCAGGGTGTCAGTGCGGCTGGACAAGGGCTCTTTTCTGATGCTAGAGCTTTAAAAGCATTGGGTTTTGGGCAAAAAGTCTGTTACTTTTTTCTTATATTATAAAAGACATCTTTCATTTTTCACCAATAACTTTATTGATTTGGATATTTTGAGTTTGTCAGCTACCTCCTGCTACTGGCTTCTAGTGGGTAAAGGCCAGGGTAAATGCTGCTAAACGTTTTCCAATGCATAAAACAGCCTCACAGCAAAGAACTCTTTGGCCAAAATGTGAATAGTACCAAGAAACTTCGCAAATCACTTTTGACATATTCGATCAGTTACAGCACCTTCTCCATTCACTGCACAAATCTTTTCTTGCATTTCAGTTGTGTTTTTGCCTTTCTTGAAATAACCAGCATAATATGCTCAAAATGTTACATATTTTCTTCCATCTTCAATATTAAAATGGCTACACAAAGATTTACCAATTTTGGTAAGTTTTTTTAAATGCATACTGATACGACAGCTGTCACGTTAGAATCTAAGAAAATTGTTTCTGATGAAATTAAAGGCAATGAAGCACTATTAGACTATCACACGAGAAAAACAAAATGAACTTTTTGGCCAACACAATATCTTGTTACATCACCGCACATGGCAACTCCATGCCAAGTAGAGCCCAACATCTGCTCCCTTCAACAACACTGCCTTTAAAGTAATCATCAACAGTTTCATAGGCTCAATCATAGATGTATTTTGGTTAACATGGAAGGAGTCATTAACAATAGTAAATAGGAAATTTTGGTATTAACATGTATTCTTGAGGATAGGTTTCCAAGACATGAACAAAGTGTTCTGGGAAAATCTTATTTTCCATTATTAACTTCAGATTAATTTTTCAAAATACAAACTCATTGTACATGACCCAAGGACATCCCATGTCCTAAATGAAGCATATGAGTACTACAGTCCAAAGATATAATTCCTACCAACTCCTTAAACTGTAGACCAGTTCAAACTATCCTGTTTAACAAGACCCAGAAACAAAGTTTAAGCCTTGGATACACCACTCACAAGTAACTCTTGTGAACCTTAAAAGTGTTGCCCCTTAAAGCCCCACCCTGAATGCCTGCATCAGGAAAACAGATTCAGCATTACCTCCTGTGTTCTTGCCCATAGACTGGCAAATGAAGCTCCTTTGTTTTCTCAAAAGTCAGCCATGGTATTGGCTACTATGTGCTTAGGCAGCAGACCCGTGTCTGGTAGCAGTCCTAGGTATCTATTGCCTTCACATACTCACACTGCCTTATAATCATAGTTACTTTTCCCACCATTGCTTAATGGTAAAATACACATAACTTAAAATTACCATCTTAAACCATTTCAAGTATACAGCTCAGGGGTATTAAGTGCATTCATATTTTTTTCATATTTAACATTTTATTTACTTTGGTATGTTCTGATGATACTGATGAGACCTATATCATCAGTTTTGATACTGATGAGACCAATAGCATCAGTTTTTGATGTTGTTGAAGTACATTCATATTCTTGTGGAACCATCACCACCATCTCGCTCCAGAACTGTTTCCATCTTGCAAAACTGAAACTGCATACTCATTAATCATCAGTAACTCTCTACTCCTAATCATACCTATTTTTTATTTCATATAAACGGTTTCCTTTGGTCTTATTACTACAACTACATTGTAAGCCCCATGTAAGGAGCAGCTATGTATTGCTTGTATAGATAGGGTCCTTACTGTCAGGCACTGTTCTAAGTGCTTTGCAAATATTAACTTACATAATTATTCATTTTTGTATGTTCCAGAGGGAGACCATAGGTATTTGTGGAATGAATTTCGGTATCACTTAAGCATTTCCAACTGACTGGCTGCTATTCTGGTTGGAAAGTTGCAAAAGGAGCAGGTTACCCTGGGAAAGTGACTTCAAGAATAATCTGACATTAGGTCAAAATTTAAAGAAGCCCTTTGTTTCAGCCCCATCTAGGCCAGGTTCCCACTAAGAAAAGCTAAGAGGGGACGCTATTGCGGAATCATAGACACTATAGGAAACGATTCAACGCAGTTGAAGTTTTCCTTTCTGAGGGCACCCAAGGAAGATTTCTGAAGACTCAGGAAAAGGGTAGACCTAAGTTGATCCGCCCAGGACAGACTAAAGCGGTCGCGCCGGGAGGGGCGGGGCCTCGGCCCGGGCAGGGCTCCGAGGCGGGGCCCGAGGACGGAGCGGGGCGGGGCGCGCGACTGCAGCGGGCGGCGATGGCGGCGGACGGGGACTGGCAGGATTTCTACGAGTTCCAGGAGCCGGCCGGGACCCTCCAGGACCAGGAGAACTGTAACGCGAGCCCCGAGGCCGGGGCAGGGCCCGGCGGGGCAGGCGACGGCTTTGCGGCGCTGGCCCGCAGCTTGGAGGAGAAGCTGAGCCTATGTTTCCGCCCCTCGGGTCTGGGCGCCGAGCTCCCGAAAGCGGTCGTGCGGCCCATCACCGAGGGCAGCCTCCTCCAGGGGGACGAGTGAGTGCGGGCCCGGCCGGGGGCGGGCGGGAGCCTCCCTGCCCCTCGCCCCGTCCGCCGGCCCTCGGCCCGCAGGCCCCGCCTCGCGCCCTCCTTCCGTCTCCCTTGGCCCAGGAGTCCCCTCCTCTCCCTGCTCGCGCGCCTCCCTCTCTGGGGCTTTCGGCCTCTGAGTGCTGGGCGATTTAAACCCCCTGCTCCCTTGCTCCCCATCCGTAAACCTCCGCTCCTGCCCCCTTTTCCTCCTGCCTTGAGAGGACTGTGGTTTGACTTACGGGGAATCTCCTTGTAGAGCTGGTAGTCAGAGGCGGTACCTCCTCGGGCACAGGTGTAGCCATTCATTCTTTTAACAAGTATTAAGTGTCCGTTAAGTGCCAGAGTGGCTGCTTCGCACTGGGAATACCAAGATGACTGACCCTTGCAAGTAGGGCGCAGCCTAGGGCGGGAGCTAGATTTGTAAACAAATATTTGTCTGGGTGTGACAAATACCCTAATGGATAGATGTGTAAAATTTAGGAGATTTAAAAGTACGGGTGCGGTGGGGAGAGGGGAGAGTCAGGAAAGGCTTGATAGAGAAAGAAATGTGAAAACTGGATCCCAGTGGTGAGCGGGAGTTTGCCGGGCAGGTGAAGAAAGGTTTAGCATTCTAGCTCGAGGATGTAGCACGTGCAGAGGTACTAATTGTGAAGCAGCTTTCTGTGGCACAGGAATTTATTGGGTCCATCTGAGAGCCCAGGTACAGCGCAGGCCTCTACGGAGGCAAAAACTAAGAGCCCTGGTTATTAATAGCTGGGATCTCCTAGCCTGGTAGGGGGACCCATGCATAAACAGGTAATTATTACAGAATTATTTAAGTGCAATGATAGGGAATTCACAGGGCTTTATGACAGTTGGGGGGAAGGGGGTGATAGAGTTCCTGGGGGCACTTTATATAAGCACTTTGAACTGTAATTATAATTTGGTTAGATAAAGGCTGTGATTATGTACCACACACGGTATTACCCTAAAAGGTGGTTTAAAAAAAAAAAACCCCAATGTGAGAGTGAAAAAACTTAAGCATGTTGTAATGTCGGGGGGGGGCGCCCCTGGAAAGGCTGAGGGTGAAATTAATGGAATAAATACTGAGGACATGGGTATGGATGGGTTGTCAGAACTTTGGTGGGATGGAGAAATTAGAGTTTAGGGAAAAACTCATGAGACAGAAAAAGATCCATGGGCATAGAAAGGGGCTTCTAGCTTGATGGTCTCCTTTCCTGTGTGAGGCAGATTTATCAGGAATAAGGTAGGAAGCTTGAGAAGTTGGGAATGAGGGCCTGTAAGTGTGGCTTAGCAGTGGTTTGAGCTCAGCTATGCTTGGAGCCTATATCTTTTAATTGGTACCTCTGTGCAGTGTTCAGGTGTAGAGGGAAGAATTTATGTTGGGATTTTATACACACAGATATGTATGTACTCAGTAGCATTACGTGACATTTTGGAAATTCTGTTTCCAAAAGAAGATAGTAGAGTGTGTGTGTGTGTGTGTGTGTGTACACACATGCATATCATGCGTATTTATGTACTCTGAATCACTAGACTCAGGACATATTCTGGATTTTAAAATTATATTTATTATGAGTTTGGGTTTATCAAGAGTAACTTCTCAAAACAGTTTAGTAGTTGGTACACAGATAGTTGAAATTCCTTATTTTTGCTTCACCTGTGCTGTCGGGAAAGTAGTGTATTTTAGCCTTTGCTTAAATCTTAGGTTGATATAAGAACTTAAAATCTTTGTTACTCCTGAACATGGTTTTTAGTAGAAGATATGTTGGTAATGTGTGTGACTTGATTCAGCAATGTGTAAGAAATTTCTGTCTTTTCCAGGGCTGGGGCTGGTCACCACCCTCGTTATCCCTGTTCTACTGCAGAAATCTCTCCATTGCTCGTTAGAGTCCATTTCTTGCTCCTCTCACCAGAGAAAGCTGAGAATTCTTTCACTCAGATACTGCCTTGCCTTTGGGCACTTTATTTAAGTTCTCTGAGCCCCAGTTTTAGTTTTGGTTAAATACACAGCTTGTACTTATCTGCTAAGTTTTTACTTTAGAAGGGTCTCATGTAGGATTTAGTGTTGAGGGGACTTTGACCTCTGAAAAGAGCTGTCTTGCCAGCTATTTATGACTGCTTGTAATACTTTGTGATAAGGATGAAGGCAATCCAAGTCTTAACTGGAGAATTCTAGAACTCTTCTGACCTTGTTGTAGATAGAGGACTGTTGATTATCCTTCTCTTTCTTGAAAGATCAAATTCAGTCTCAGTTACTTTTTCTAGGTGGAGTTTCTACTCCACTTGTTGTTTTATTACAGCCTCATATAAGAAGGGGCAAATAAGCCATCCCCAAAACTCTGGACTGCCTTCACCTACTAGAATATCCTACTTGAATTCTCCAACAGGATTAGGTATGTAGTCAGTGATTCCGTATTTGAAAATGTTTTACCTAGGAATGTATGGGCCTTAAACTCAGCACATTTAACAGTCCAGAAGGGTTGCCTCCAATTTGAGCATGTTGGCATTAGAGGAAATTAAGATACCAACAGAGAGGGGAATAGGAATGAACCAAGCATATGGGAGATTTGCTGGGTAAACAAGCCAGTTTTCTAGAGCCTTTGGGTTTGCATTTTCACTGAGGCTAGTGTGTGTTCCAAAGCCAAGCATCATGATATCATGATGGCATTTCATGTTCTTGGCATTGTGGTCCCATTGCTTCATCTCTTTAGCAGCAAGTCCCAATGCATTAAACCAAGTATGTTGCTTCTTTATTTTGAAGCTAGTGGTCTTGCTTTTGTATCCTAATGGCTCATACACTTGAGAATAAACTCCACCTAATTATGTAATGGCTTATTCACAATTAGATACCTGTTACAAAATTTAGGGTGTTTTTTCTTCATGACGTGTGTGTGTACCTCTAGCTATTAAGTAGCCTGTTTGTGTAGTATTTAACTTCAACTAAATTTCATGCATTTATATCTTTGAATTCAATTTTTTTTTTTTTACATACAATTGTTGCATTTTATTATGCTGGTTATTTGTTACCTTGGTACTGAAACCTGCATTTTAGTCGTGAAATTAGAGTTTGCTGTTCTTCTCTGGTGTGCTTTGGGGCTTTCCTCAATTCAACTCATTGAAATTAATGCTTAGAATAATAGATCTGGAAGGGGTGTCTGTTTTTCTTGTCCAAGCCTCTCATTTTATAGAAGGGAGGCTAACACATAGAGGGATTGAAGGACATGACCAAAGACTCATTGTTTGAGGAAGAATGAAGACCAGAGTGTATGTTGCCTGAATTTAGTCACGTGCTCTATTGCCTCGTCAAAATGTTGCTTGATAATAAGGTGGCGTAACTTCGTTGGATGCAACTCGTGTGCATTATAATGTGAACTTCCTTCTTTCCCCTTTCATTTTGTCAGTTTTAGTCCTTAATCTGTTATGTTACAAATTAGATATTAAACCTTGATCTCACATTACAACTGAATCATTTTTCCCAAAAGGGTAACAAACCTTTAGTCAGATTATTTACTTTGTGAAATGGTCTGAAGAAAATTAAGTGTAAAGCACAGTGTATTTACTACTAGGTTGGCTCTGGAAACATGACTTAACTTCCCTGTGCTTCAGTTTCCTTGTGTGTAAAATGAGGATAGTAATGGTTCTTCGTAATACTGTTTTTGAGAATTAAATGAGTTAATATGTATAAATTGTTTAGAATAGTGCCTGGCACATAGTACCAGGCAAGGAAAGGGTCAATTGTCAACATGGAAGGGTTTCCCATTTCACTTCACCTTCCCACAGGGCTTCTTGGCCGCCTCATTCTATGATTTTCATTTACTCTTCTTTAGGGGGCTGTACTTCGTTGATTTTTTTTCTTTGATATTTTTTGTTTTTCTTTCACTGCAGTACTGGATGTTTATTGAATAGAAGACAGCTAGAATGTTAACTTTCATTGACTGTAGTTTTCTTCCTGTGAAGGATTTGGAACGCCCTGACAGATAATTATGGAAATGTGATGCCTGTGGACTGGAAGTCATCCCACACCAGGGCCTTGCACTTGCTCACCCTGAACCTCTCGGAAAAAGGGGTAAGTGAGGAATCTAACCAGTCGTTTCTCAGTTACTGTGATTCTGATAATGGACTAAAAAGGACAATTTCTGATAAACCAAAATTCATGAGTTACCTCTTACTTCCAGGCTTGCAGCGATTGGGCTGGCCCTCTACTACTTGCCATGGCCCATTTTCTAGCACATTCCTCCAATCCTTCCCCAGCACACACTTGCTTTTTTACGTTTAGCTAAATTTTCATCACCTGTGTATGAGCATCAATGACCAGCATTTTCTTTCCCATCTTGAATAACACAATTTTGATATGCTGAGAACACTCAGTGAGAATCCTAGCCTTTGGTTTAATATGCAGGGTCCGGCAGAAGTAATGCCATTGAGTGTGGTTGGTAGGGCACATGAATGCCTCTCACGAGATGAACAGCAATTTGAACATTTCACCTAAAATGTCATATGGTGTGCTTGAGTGTGATATTGTTATATTACAGAATCACATGCTGATTTTGTAACAAAAGATTTTTACGTAATAAAGAAGGGGCATTATTTTTCCAGACCCAGTACAATCATGTGCTGCTTAGCGATGGGGATCCATTCTCAGAAATGCGGTTTTAGTGATTTCCTTGTTGTGTGAGCATTGTAGAGCATACTCACATAAACGTAGGTGGCGTAATCTGCTCTACACCTAGGCTGTGTAGCATAGCCTATTCGTTACTCCTAGGCTACAAGCCTATACAGCACGTTTACAAAACAACACAAGACTAAATCAAGTGCAAGAGAACATGAGGCAGTCAAGACACACAGTAAATATGAGATGTACAAGGTAAAACATAGCGGGTGGGGGGCTCCGCCTGCAGGAGCTTCCTCCATGGATGAGGATGAGAATAAGTCTGCCAAGACAATCTGCTTGGGCAGGAAAGGTATCCCATCTCTCAAAGGAGAAGGGCCAGGAGCCTTTTCCTTAATAGGCTTTTATTGGATTCATTTGCGTAGGAATACAGGGCATATAAGTAAAGCTCATCAATCATTGTCAGGCAGTAATGATCAAACACTATACAGTCAAAGAACTAGAGGGCTTATTCTGAGTCAGGCTCAGATAGCTAAAGGGCCATAAAACTTCGGGGAAACAAACTGTTTCATATTGGACCCTTATCATTTAAATTGAGGGTATTAGCATAGCAGGTTTCACAGGATTTTTCACAGCATTCTTTCTCAGGCCTGATCACCCTGACCACGCTTTTCAGCACAGGGCCACACCCACCTCTGGCGTTGTTTCAGGCTTAAGTTAGGCAGCCAAGAGATTAGGAGACTTCTTACAGACAGAATGAGGACTCAGGCTATGTCAAAGCCGAGGGGCCAGGGTCCATCACCCCCTTCGTCTATAGCTCCCCAAGTCCTTCCCTGAGGGCCTCCTCATGCCTGTTTTAGGTCATCCCTCCTTTGAGGAATATTACCTGCCATGTCATTGGCTAACTGGTCATCCACTGGGGGCCAGGCAGGGTGAAGTAAAGGGAGCAGAGTCAGTGACCCTACCAGGGAGATAAGCTTTGTCTCCTTAGTGGCTTATGGTCTGAACGTCTCTCACTCAGCCTTAGCCATGGGGGGTTGCAGCTTCTGAAACCAGGCAGGTGGTTCCAACAATGGCACACTGATTTACAGCAAACATTTATAGATGAAAGGATGTACTCTAAAATAATGATGAAAAGTATGCTATAGTAAAAACATAAACCAGTGTTGTCATTGTTTGTTATCATAATCAGGTATTACATACTGTGCATAATTGTACACGCTATACTTTTATACGACTGGCAGCACAGTAGGTTTGTTTACATCACTGCAATCACCTGAGTAATGCAGTGCGCTAGGTGTCACTAGGCAGTAGGAGTTTTTCAGCTGCATTATAATCTTAGGGGACGACCGTGGTATATGTGGTTAGTTGTTGACCCAAATGTTACGTGGCATATGCCTGTGTCGAGGGTACTGGAATATCAGCCAAGTTTACTTTCTGATGCATTTAATGACTTGCTGGATACAGCATGTTGCCCATAGACTGTATTAGTGTGAATATTGGGGAACCTTTAAAAGATCTTTCAGTTCTTGGCTTTTAAATGTGTTCTTGGCCAACTGAGGCTGCTCTGTTTGTCTTGGTATTGTAAAGTGAAGATGCCTTGAGTAAGGAAAATGAGCACAAGTGATGGGATAGCAAGGGGGACAGAGCAGGGAAGAGAATTGCTTTAAGTGGAAAATTGCACTGTTGTTTAGCTGATGAGGAACGTGGCCAAATTATGTCAGTTTCAGGGCCTGACTGTTGTAAGTTCCTCATCAAATAACAGTGTAAGCCCATGCCAGATCTTTTGGCATGCTCTATTTCATTAGTGTATTTGCATAATTACTGGGCGTTTATTGCAGTAGGCCTGTTAGTATTTTAAATAGCATTGTTAATGTTTTGTGAAAATGATTTTCTTAAATATGTGATTCAGAAAAGAATGGCGTGATTATTTTCTAGTAAAATACAGAATTCTGACTGTATTTCCCAGTGGTCTAGTAGATACGGAATTCGCACTGTTTGTTCTAATTATTAACCCTGTTAAGCTGTTTTGCAGACTGACCTGACATACATGAGGAAAAGGAATGCAACAAAGTATCTTATCCTCTGTCTTTTGTTTACTTAGATCCTAGCTATCATTTTGGACTTCGTTCAAGTTTCCCTTCCTCTTTGAAGCTTCCTATTACTGTTTTAGCATTTGCTGATCTCATGGAATTATACAATTCTAGAGTTGGAAGGGACTTTAAAGGACACTTAATCCAACCTCGCACTTGGGGGGAATCCCCAGCTACAACCTGTCTGACAGATGGTAGTTTAGCCATGGCCTAAATCCTCGCAGGGAAGGAGAATGTGCTCCTCTCTGTGGGAGTCCGTTACGCTTGGGTATGAAAACCTTACTGAATTTGTATGTTCCATAGAATTTAGCCCCATTGTCTCCTGGGTGCCAGTCCCCACAGCCCTCTGTCTGTGTCTCAGATCACTTCTGTGTTCTCTTATTCACCACGTGTTTCTGGGTCTGTCATTGGATTGTGACTTCCTAGTAGGTATTTTTGTATCTGTCTCTTTAGTAACTACCACTGTGCCCGGCATGCAGTCATGACTAAGACAAGTGTTTGTTTACCTTCTGGAAGGATTCTTCAGATTATCTCAAATGTAAAATGGCGTATAGGAAATTATTTTGATAATGGGAGACAAAATTTGATGGGTCTTTAAGGCATCTAGTGCAGTCCAGATTCTTCCATGGTCACGTTTTTTCCGTGTGAGGCAGCTCTGTTTTCATAGAGGGAGACAGCATCACCAGCTCTGTATCTGACCCTGGCACAGGAAGGAGTGATGTTTGGAATGCTTGGCAAAGAGAAGGCGCATTGATGCCGAATGGAGGGTGAATAATGATAGCCATGACAGCCAAGGTTAGTTTTCAAAGCCTGAAAGGGATTCCAGCCCTTAACATATGCCCTCTCTGTGTGGAATGGGCTTGACTCCCTCCCTGGAATGAGGATCTGGGATCATTATTTCTGTTGTCATGGAAATTTATTCTTATGGCTTACTGGTATCACTCATGTGTTTTGACAGTAGCTGTAAACTGCGTCCCAATCCAGGGCCTTTCTTGATCATGCTTCTCAGTCATTTGCCTTAGGGACATGTCCTGTGTCATCTCCTTTCTCCTACCATGAGCTTTTCTTCAAGGACTTGAGCTTTGTTTATACGCCTTTGTTTCTTTTAAGAGTAGAAATGGCAAGAAGATAATAACATCTTCCTTAGGAGTAATTTTCAAATTCAAGCTTTTATTTGTCTATAAGGGACAACTTGTCTATGAGGTGAAAAATAAAACAAAACCGTGGTCTTCAAGTTGCAACACAGAAGAGTGATGGGGGCCTGTTGAAATGTAAGGATCAGTGAAGTTAATGTTTGATTTGCTCCGCATCATCCATACACCATTGTGGTCATATTGTGGAATTTTTCTTCTCCACTTCTTCAGTTGAAATCAAATGTCCTCTCCCATCAAGAGCCTAATCTCTTGACCTTTCTCCTTTCTTATTAAAAGCGTAACCACCATAGTTTAAGAAGTATGCTAGAACTATAGGACTTAACGTGGAAAAGAAGCCTTGCCCTACTTATCCCGTCTTTGGTTTCTACTTACCAGAGGCAACCACTTTCACCTGCTTCACCTATTTCTTTAACAGGTAACATACTCATATCATTTTACTGGATTTTATCTTTTAATTTTAGACTTTATCCACTTATTCTACCTAGAGGATGAAGGTTTGGCTCTCTCATAGTCCTCCCTCCAACCCCAACACCGTAGCCCTCACAAAAACTTGCCCTTCTCCTGTCTTTCCAATATAATCATATCAAAATATTTGGTTAATTTAATCTTCACCATTTATATTGACTATTGAAATGTTCACAGTTGACCCATTTTACTATATAATTAAAATTTCACCTGTAACTTTTTCTTATGGTAATAATAATTGCCTTTTGTGAGTAGGTTATCATGAGATCACTAATTGAGCCTCAACAGGGCCACAAAACTCCTTTTAGTAATTGAAATACACTAGATAATCTGTCAGTCTTTGCCTGCACTCTTTCTTTTTCTCGATGCCCTCCACCGTTAGCAGTTCTCACCTGAACAGTCGCTCTCCAGTTTGGCTCACAGCCGTCATTCTGGGGTCTTCGCTATCATAACGAGGATTCTCTTTACCTCTTCCACATACTAGATCCCACATCTTCTTTCTTTTTGTTTCCCTCCTGGTTTTAATGGATCATATCCTGCAGTAGCTTTCTGAGAAGGGCCCAAGGGAGGTAAATTTTTTGAGAACTTGAATGTCTGAAAATGTCTTTATTCTAAGTCTCCACCTAGTCATTAGTTTAGCTAGGATTCTAGGGTGGAATTAATTGAAATGAGGAAATTATCAATATATTGATTATTTTCTACCTTCTGTTGTTGCTGTTGAAAATGCAAGTGACACTTTGATTCCTGGTCCTTTTAATGTGATGGGTTTTTTTTCCCTCTCTGGAAGATTTTCAGTTCCTTTTCTTGCACAGCATTTGGAAATTTCCCGATGGTGTACAGGAGGCGGTGGCCAGGCCTCCCTAGGCTGATTGATGGTGCACTAAGTAGAATGGGGAGAGGCGCCATCACCGTGGTACAGCGTGGAGGTGCAGCGGGCGGGAGCAGGCTGACTCTGGAGTGCTGATGGGGTCCCTCCCCCAGGCTGAGGTCCCGAGAGGCAGCACCCCGGTGTTCCTTCACACGTCTCACCCTGCTCCTTCCTCTGTGGGCTGCGCTCACCATTCAGCTTCCCACGATCCTGGAGGAGGACATAGGGACCTATAGTATTCAGTTGTGTCCTCAATGTTATGTGTACCCTCTGTGTTGATAAAGAATAATATCCCAGGCCAAGTACAGTTTTCAGATTACTTGCTATGTAGTAGAAATACATGGTTACTTCTTACATAGTTCATTGCTGCCCCCTTGTCCTTTGGGAACTCGGTGTGTGCTGCTCCTTCCCGAGGAATTGAGTTCTAATTACGGCTCTTTCATTGTCCGAATAGTCATGTCACATTACCTCTTGTGCAGTGCTTTTTAATCTGCTGAGTTTTCCAGGTAAGGTTTTTACAATGAGTACTAGTACTACACTGTAAGTCATTGTTAAAGGGGCTGTTTATATTGGTGTGGACAGGTTTAGGGGACACCACCGAGGCCCGGTGGGATACCTGGGGCTGGCAGTAGCAAGCAGCACTAGTGTCACTTGGTGTGAAGAGTGAAAGGAGAGAAGGAGTCACCAGAACCTGGAGAGAGTAGCTGTGGGGGAGAGGGCTGCTCGTCAGCAGCTGCAGCCTTTGGCAGTCTGGCAGCGAGGGGGATGGCGGAGTACATGCCCAGCCCTTCCCATCTCCCGGCCTCCTGCCAGTGTCTACCAGTGGTGCTGAACCCAGCTGGAAGCCAGAAGACAAGGGCATCCTCTGACGTCGTCCGTTAAAGGTCAGCCTCCTGGGGCACGGAGCAGTGTGGAAGATGGAGCTTTGGAAAATCTCCGACACAATTAGGTTCGAACATGTTTTGCAACGCAGAGAGACTATTTTTTGGAAGAAATGTTCGACCGAAAGGGCTAAGTGTGACCCTCATGTTCCCGTCTGCCAGGAAGGTCATTACTTCTGTTTTATTCCGACTGTTAGAAGTTAGTTTGCAAATAACTAACTTTATGTTTTCTGTGGAATTTTAATATATGCCAGTCTTACTATTAGATTGTTAACTACGTAACATTTGTCGCCTACCCTGCCCATTACCTCTCGCCCCATTTGCTGTAATTCCCTACAACTTCCTAACAAATGTCCTATCCCGGTATTTTTGTACTTATCAGTCTGCTTGTTAGTATCCTTCCGTGGAGAAAACAGCTAAGTGTATCTGTAGGAGATGCTTGCAGCCCCTTAGCAATGTTGTATTTATTCTACAGGGTCCGGCAGAGGTAACGCCGTTGAGTCTAGTTGGTAGGATACATAACTGTCTCACACGAGATGGACAGAATTTAAACATTTCAGCTAAAATGTCATATGGTGGGCTTGAGTGTGATATAGTTATGTTACAGAACTACATGCTGATGGTTTTGTAATTAAAGATTTGGTATAGATTACCAACTTCTAAGAGAGGGGCGTTATTTATGCCGCACCCTGTGCATTCCTCGTTTCTGTTGGCGGTGACTACGTGGAGCACTTCACAGAGCACTTCGCTTTGCAGAGCAACTGTGATCATTTCTTCCTCTGGAGGGAGAGTGCTCAGCCGATGCTTCCCTCAAAGACACTTTGACTTTGTGGTGATCAGAAGGTCCTGCTTGTAACAGCGGGTTATTTTATTTTTAGGTAAGTGACAGCTTGCTCTTTGACACATCAGATGAGGAGGAGTTGAGAGAACAGCTGGACATGCATTCAATCATCGTCTCCTGTGTGAATGAGGAGCCCCTCTTCACTGCAGATCAGGTACAAGGGAGGAACTCATCAACCGAAGGAAAAGGGAACTTGGGCTGAAAAATGATTTCTTACTGTGGCAATAAGTGGTGGGTTGTGGGAGTTCACTTGTCTTTCCAGTACTTCTTGTGTATGTAGCCTCACCAGTCGGCTCCTCCACGGAGAGGGGAAGAAAGGATGTTACCTGAAGCAGGTGGGATTGTGCTAGCTGGAAAGATTTTCCAGTGTGGACAGTGTCCATGATCAGCATTGTTAGAACAGTACAGTGAGGTACTTAGGGAGTGTTACTTAGAGGGGAGTCAGAAAAAACATTGTGACTTTTATTATTTCTTTAGATGTAGCCAGACATGGGCCCTCTATACTATATTTGTGTAGAAATTATCTAGTTTCTCTCAAACCTCTGCAGAAGTCATTAGCGCTTGTTTAGGATGTACGTATTGTGTGCTGTAGGAAGAAGTGAGCATTATTCCTGTGGAATGCTCCAATAATGCCAACCCTGTATTCATGCAAAGCCAGTTGAACCAGCTTTCTCATTTTCTGAATGCTCTTCCCACTTCTGTTGTGTTGTCCAAATGTGATGCAAGAACTGCTTCCTGAAATAAAACGTTCATGGCTACTTGGCCTGTGACTTCTACTGCACTGTATTTTTAGGCTGGAAAACAAGGTCAGTAAAGAGATACATTGTGGTCAGGTTGGGAGGGGTACATTTTAAAATGTGTCATTTTGATGCTCCTTAGTTATACTCGAAGTTGAATTGTTCTAGGCCCGGGGAGAATAAAGTGCTTACAAAGCAAGATAGTAGCTTAGAAAGCTGAGTGGGGGTGAGTGAGATATTCCAGGGAAATGTGTGACCCTGAGAAGTCATTGTCTCCTCGGTAAGCGGCTTCAATACCATGAACTATCCCTGCTTTCAAGACTTAGAGAAACGATTGTGTGGCCGATATCAGGGGCCTCATTTTACTGTTCTTCAGTGCCTGGTTTTGGAAAATCTTATTACTAATCGACATAATCCCTCCCTCCTTCAGGTTTGCTTTTGTTTTTCCTCATTGTAAGTGTTACATATTAAGCTTGCTGATTCACATGGTATTTTTTCTAATAGCTTTTTTTTTTTTTTTTTTAAACCAAGGTCTGTTTTTTTCTAACTACTGTGTAATTTTTCTGGTTTTCCTTAAAATTTCTCGGAGTTTTATATCCTTCTCAACTTTTGGAATCTGGACCAGGACAAGATGCTGTTGTAAAATTTGAGCAACATTGCATATGACAGTAGATCATTGTTTAAATGAAGGCAGATATATTTCTGAAATTTTCCTACTTTTATGCAGCTTTTTTAAGCTTCCATATTTTGAGTAATTTTTGAATAGCCCTTCATCTTCCATTGAATTAATATATGAAATTTTTTTCTGCTGTTAAAAGAGAATTTTGCTGCCATTGAGGTAATTTCTTGCTTTAGATATAACCTTTTATATTGTCGTATTTTCTAAATTTTATGTCAGTTTGACTAAATGGCTTCACACGGAGCACTTGACTGGGTATGAATTTTCTGTCCTGTGTAACTGTAACTGTGTCTGGTTCTGGCAGGTCTGAAGTAGATTACATGGGTGTTTGTAGCACTGGTTCTCAGAGTTGCGAGATCTGATAGGGCCTGCTGAATCATGGTGGCTGTATTGAATCATATTCTACTTAAGTTCGTATTTAGTATATTGTAGATTCTTTTGGATAAACCGTGTTCACTCTTACAGTTGAGATTTGGTCACTCAGAGCATGCACTCTGCGCACTGTTGATTAATGGAGAACTTGGCGTGCTTCTGCTCTGGCTGCCTTGTGAGTGCCGTGTCCCAGATGGGCGGTTTTCGACGTGCATGTGATTAACAGTGGTGTGTATGTTTTGGAAGGTTATTGAAGAAATTGAAGAAATGATGCAGGAATCACCTGACCTGGATGATGATGAAACGCCCACACAGTCAGATCGGCTTTCGATGCTTTCCCAGGAAATTCAAACTCTTAAGAGGTCTAGTACAAGCAGTTATGAAGAGAGTAAGAAACCTTACTTAAATCATTGCTCTTTGTGCTTTTTTTTTTTTTTTGTATATTTTAAGCATATAGTGTGCCTGTCACCAGAAGTCTTTGATTCTCACTGGCTGGGTTGCATGCCCCTCCCCACCGTCCACTAACACTCAGGACATATTTTGATCAGGAACTGTGTCACATTCACTTCTGAATCTTGTATTAGCTTGGGCTGCTGTAACGAAGTGCCACAGGCTGGGTGGCTTAAATGAGAGACATTTGTCTCCTCACAGTTCTGGAGGATAGAAGTCTGGATCAAGGTTTCAGCAGGGCTGGTTTCTTCTGAGGTCTCTCTCCTTGGCTTGCAGATGGCTGTCTTCTCTCTGTCCTCACATGGACTTCCCTTTGCGTGCATCTGGGCCCTAATCTCATTTTGTAAGGGCCATCGGTCACACTGGATCAGGGCCCACCCACATGACCCCAATTTAACTCAGTTCTCTCTTTGAAGACCCTCCTCCAAAACAGTCACTTTCTGAAGTAGCGGGGTGAGGAATTTGCTGATGTCCAGCCTCTCACTTGAGGGAATGCTGAGAAAAACTGAACTGGGCTTCCAGTACATATTCTTCCTTTTCATCCTCACAGCCTTAAAACTCACACTTTGGGCTATGTGATTAAATATGCATTTAGTTTAATTCTTGTGAGAGGACTTCTCTCTCCAGGTGTGTGCCAGAACTCTGCTAAACTGCCTGTGATTTCTTGTCAGCAGGTAGTTTCTGTACTATCTGCTCTTTCCCATGTTCAGTTTTTTCTTTGTGTACTTTTTAAAGTCTTGACTGAAGTATTATTTATGGGATGATTGCTTTAGACAAGTAAGAAAATTGTTATACTTCTCTTCTCAGCCATTTGAGAAGTAACTGTGCCCACCCACCCCCACTTAGACCTGCCCACCAGAAGTTTTAGGATTCTGAGATCACAAACAAGTTAATTGCCTAGAATATGGTTTTGCTCTGTAGCATGAAACACCCTCTTATCCTTCCTTGAAACATGTTTGTCTTAGTATCTACTGTGCTTGGCTTTTGGTCACAGGAGTAAAAAGGCTCTCAGTATCTGAATTAAATGAACTCCTGGAAGAAATCGAGACGGCCATTAAGGAATACTCTGAAGAGCTGGTGCAGCAGTTGGCCTTGCGAGATGAACTAGAGTTTGAAAAGGAAGTGAAAAACAGCTTTATTTCTGTTCTCATTGAAGTGCAAAACAAACAGAAAGAGCACAAAGAAACAGCCAAAAAAAAAAAGAAACTCAAGAATGGCAGCTCTCAGAATGGGAAGAACGAGAGAAGTCATATGCCAGGCACAGTAAGTGATGTTTTGCAGGCAGCATGGCCCAGTCCAACGGTTTCCGTGGTAATCCCAGCACTCCAGCCAGGAGCGGTGGGCTGGCCTCCGTGTGCAGGCCAAGTGGGGTGGGGTGCTGCTCACCAGGGTGCTCAGGGGATTCTGTTCAAGAGTACCACCGTGCTCCGATCCTTCAGAGAGGAGTGTTGGTGGCGCCGTGGTTATCGGGGTAGTTCAGTCCTGAGGTGTTTAAGAGGGCAGTAAGTAGAAGGAAGAGGCAGAACAAACAAGGGGGATGTCTTACAGGAAGAAGCTTTCGAAGGGACCATTTTAATACATCAAAATTTTATTAGTGCTTATTTATGTTTGACTTATGAAGAGTATTATTTTTCTTATTTTTGCTTATCTCTCATGAGCTGTAGATAAAAAATTAAAAGGGACACTTTGAGAGGTAGCCGAACTGTGCTGAGCCCAAAAGCACAGACTGATCTGTAAACAGCGTCCTCCTGATTTATCAGTCACGGTGGAACATGACGATGTAAGAGGCAGATACATGACACGAGCCATCTGGCTTAGTACCTGGCAGACCCGAATAGTACTGACTGGTGAAAGCAGGTTTAGAACAGTTGAGTCTTTGACTCATATAAAGGTTTTTGTTTTCTGCTCCTTCATTTTTCTTAAGTGGTCCTATTAATTTTACTTGACTGAAATTTATCATAAACGTTAACTGTTAATTATGAGATGCATTTCCTTATGGATCTTACGGTCTTTCCTTTTGCTTTGATCAGCTGAGACGTTGTATATTGCCACCTTCATTTTGTTTGTATGAAAGGATGTTTTATTTTTAGAGTACAATGATCAGAGAGATCCATTTTTCTGAAGGGCATACACTTTTCACAGTTTATGGTGTTGATAACATGGCCATGCAGAGCACCACAGACTGACTGTAATAATTTGCACTAATATACATTCTGTCTTTAAGTTCTGACTTGTTGTTTCTAAAGAAAACTTGTCAGAGAAGTAGATCTCCTTGACCACAGGCTGATGGCATCCAGGAAGGAGGATGCGGTCTGGGTTGCTGGGCCACCGGTGAGCAGTGGACACAAACAAAAAGAATCTTACCATTTATAGCCTGTTCTTTGTGCTGTGCTTGACCTATGAGTAAATGGGTGTTTTCTTAGAGTAATGTCTATTTATTGTACATATAAAGGATATAGCTTATAAACCAACTTTGCAGAAGTTCTCAGATATGTGGTGCAAAATGCTTTCAAGAAGTGGCAGTATTGGTAAACAGGTGTTTAGTCACTTCTGGGGACTACTCTGGGGAAAAAGACACTAAAAAAACCCAAAACATTTATTCGAATACATAATCCTGGAAAGTTTGCTTTTAAAATATCAGGGACAATATCTTGTATCTTAATTGTTAAAAATTGCACCCTTTAGATTGCCCCTTTATACAAGTGTGATTAAATAAAATGCCTAGTTAAAAAGTCATAGATAGCATGGTTGGTAATTTCTGCCCATCTGCATTTAGGGATTACATGTAAATCCTCCATTTATTGGTGTTAACACTTGGCTTCAGAAAATAAATTTATCCCTAAAGAAGTTTAAAGCTCCTCTTTGTAACTCCCGCATAAAAAGAGAGTGGATTCATTGTGTCATTTTACATGGCATTTATATTGAGAAATGGCAAGGCAGCATGTAGGTCTCATTTGAACCTTTGTTAGTCTTGAAATAGATTCATAATAACCATATATATATATATATTTTTTTTTTTTTTCAATATTTGGACTTGTGAAGGTTGCCTCTTGAACCCTGGCTTATTCGTGTCAAACCATGAATCAGGCTGGGAACAGCATTTCTAAGCTTGTGGTGCTGGTTCCCTGCAGCTTTCTCAAGCCCAAAATGCTGGAGGAAGACCGCCCCATCTGTGAGACGAGGAGCCTGAAACCTGCGGTTCTGAAAGCAGTGGCAGGTGGCTCAAAGAGCCCTGCCGTGAAGTGGTCCGCTGGGGAACACCATCCCAGAAGGTGTTACCTTCCCAGACCTTTTTTGTGACATGCGGTTAAGGCATGTGATCTCTGTGCCTTAGTCATCATCAGTGACGCTGACATCTGAAAACTGGTGACCTTTTTACAGATACGCGTTATCTGGTTTCTAATAACATTAGCCATCCTTTTCTTTCTACCTTAGATATTTTTTGTTTCATTAGCAGGACTTGGACTTTTTCCTTCACCATGGAATGGTTTCTTTCCATTTTTCCTTACGCGTGTTTCACTGAATCAAAACATCAGTTTGTAGTTGGTGTAACACTTTATCCAGAATGGC
The DNA here is from genome assembly GCA_039655065.1 of Glossophaga mutica. NCBI lineage: Eukaryota > Metazoa > Chordata > Mammalia > Chiroptera > Phyllostomidae > Glossophaga > Glossophaga mutica. The sequence continues at coordinate 148,292,506 of CM077308.1, forward strand.
TAGTTTGTTCTCTTTGCTGTAAGGCTAGTGTAATGAAATACCTGGGTGGGAATAGAGCAGAGTTAGACTTTTTAGGTGGTAATTTTGGAGACATGTTTTGTTTTAAACATTTTCTGCAGTGAAAAACACTGGGGGCTTAGGGTTGCTCCTTAGAGCGTTAGAAAATTTCTTTGGGAACATGCAAATACTGTTAGATTTTATGGAATAAAATACTGAGTCTCATAGAAAAGTGAAATGTTATCTTGAATTGTTTGAATTTTCAAAATCATGTGCCATATGTTAGGTAAGCTAAAGCAATATTCACTCATTCAGCAGGTATTTGCAAAGCATCTCCCTTGTGCCAGGCCTGACATAGATCAGTGTTGAATGAAACAGACCAAGCCCGTTGTCTCCTGGAGCTCACATTCTAATGAGGGAGACAGGCAACAAACAGGGAAAGGAACAGACAGTATAATTGCAGTAGTAAGAAATATAACCAAGAAAACAAAAGGCTGGATGAGGTGGTCCATGGGGACGCTGTTAGGGAGCTGCTGTCATCAGGGTGGTCACTGTGTCGATGCTCCTCCCCACTGGCAAGGCACGCTGCCCTACCCCTTTGCACCTCTCCCATTGGAGGGGAGGTTGGAGGAGCAGGTCTTCTCTTTGAAAAATGACACTCGGGAGAGCAGGAAACTTTCTATCTCCCTGTCTTGTCATTCGGCATCTGGAAGAGCAGAGGGGTGGGTGGGGACTGGGATGATTAACGGGCACCGTCTGTTCATCGGTGCGCATTTCTCGGAGCTGGCTGGGCTGCTTCCGGCACCCGGGCTTCTGTGTAGGCCGCTGCCTTTTTGCGGAGTGGCCCTCCTTCCCCACTTTCTCTGTCCACTTGGATTGTTTTTTAAAATCCATCCTTCAAAAATCATGGTCAAGAATCATTTTCCTTTCTTAGAACCTTCCCTAAGACTCCTCCAATGTGGAATTGACTACTTTCTCCTTCTCCTTTTGGGGTTAGTGTTACTCCTCTTAACTAATTCTGTTAGCACGATTGTACCATAGTGCAATTTTTTTGTTTGTTTTTGTCTTCCTGAAAACATGGTTCCCTAAGGACAGGAAATGTAACTTTATTTTCCTGGTATCCTTAGGTCCAACATCAGGAGCCTAATACATTTCCACTGAATAAATGCATAAAAGGAAGATAAACTTGCAAATCTGTATTTCGATCTCGGATCTTTCTGCCCAGTGCTAAATCCATGGAGGCCGACTAGAACATTAAGAGCTTTGGGTTAAGAGCTATGTTTGAGTCCTGCTTCTGCCACTGGATACATACCCCCTTGAGTTTCAGAAGAATTTAATGAAATAACATGTGCAAGACTAGCATATATCCCGAGTAAATGCTAGTTATTATATGTCCAACTGCTTACTGGACATTTCTCTTGAATATGTAGTAGGAATTTGGAATTACCTTACCAAACCAAAGCTACCATTTTCCTGAAGTTGAGTTTATTTCTTATATATTGGTTACTGAAACTACAGCTCTACTCATTCACGGAAAGAAGCATATAAAACTATATATGCTTTAGGTCAAAGCATATAATATACTTTTTAATGGGTTTAAAATAACCAGCTTTCCACATTGTTCTATAGAAATGTAACCTAGTACCAGCAGGAATGTGTGGGCATTTCCCCACACCTCCAACCAGCCATGGATATTACTGCCTTTTAGTATATTCTATCTGACAGGCAAACAGTGGTTTTTTCTGCTGTTTGTATTCTTTCTGCAAGTTGCCTGCTGTGTCACATTCGAGATGTTTTTCTTATTCGTGAGGGTGCGACACTACTTCTAATGTCACACACAGTACCATACTCTACCGTACCCATCGGCTCCAGTCTGTCCTTGGAAGGAACACAGTCTTCCCAAAGATCGTACACATCGCTTCCCCAGCATCTCACCTTGTTTATGGTGCTTTGCTCATCACTCAGTGTGTGATGGTTGAATTGAAGCTTCAATGTGAAGGAGATGGGATCCCAGAGGATTTGGATTTGTAGTATTTGAGTTATGGTTGTTCCATCAGGGATTGTCTTTTTTGCCAGTCTTCTGTTTACATCAAATGGATTTCACAGGCCTTTGCCTTTCAGTGGCAGGTCCCATGAATACAAGTTGAAGTACATCAGTTATGCTTTAATTCGGAGGTGGTTGTCATCTTATCTGAAGTTACAAAGACATTGGGGTACAGCTACTTAGCATCAGACCTTAGTAAGCCTATATGGATGAAAATGGACACACTTCCTCCCTTAGAATTCTGTATAACATTTTAAAATTAAATGTCATATCACACGTACATGTGCTGATTCTGAGTTTAGGGTTGAAAAGGTAGGAATCTGTAATATCTTTTCTGTTTGCCACAATCACATCAAACTTTCCAGAGGAAGCTCTACCATGTGGCTTTCACCATCAGCAGAGATGTATATAATTGCTTCAGTCTAACTCGAAGTTTATTCTGAAAATTTTTGGGATATTAGCAATCAGCAACTCAGCTATAAAAAGAACCCCATTACTCTAATTTATTGTTTCTTGGGAGCTGGGAGGATGACTGCTTAAAGTTGGGAGAGAGCTCTTCCTTTATATATTTTTCTTTCACAGATATGTTTCCCATCTGTCTTCATGACTCACTGAGCTCACATTATGACTAATAGTCAATCTATTTTGTTTCTCTTTTACATGCAAAAATGTCCAAGTAATAGTTTTTCGTTTAATCCTGACCAAAGCTGATTTTAAGATAAGAGAAATTTATTTTTATTTAGACAGCTATACTATTAGATCATTCGGAAGTTATTCTGATTTACGCTAGCTCTAAGCCTAGAAGGGACTATCTTGAAACAACTACTTGAATATGTGGCTTTTGTTTAAGGAAAACACGGGTCTGGCTCCCCTTTCCTTTTTTTTTTTTTTAAATTTGAAATTTTAAAATTTCACATTTGCTAAGAGGATTTAGATCAGGGATTGGCAGGGCAAACTAGTGACTTCTCTGCGTATTACAAATAAAAGTTTATTGCAACACAGCCACGTCCGTTCACCTACCTGTGGCCTACGGATGCTTTAGTGTTTAAAGGACAGAGCTGAGTAGTTGCAGCAGAGACCGTGTGTCCTGTAACCTAAAGTACTTTCGATCTGGCCCTTTATAGAAGAAGCTCACCACCCTTGATTAGACTAAAAAAATTAAAAAACTAGAAGATTAAAAAAAGATGTGAACTCCATTTGGGTTGGTGTAGATGAAAAGATCACCCATATTGTAATTCACGTTTATTATGAAATGTAGCCTTGTTTTGTTTTAAGTCTGTGTTGAGTTTTCCTTTCCTCGGGTCCCTGTCCAGCAGCCTGAATGGTACCTGCAGATGGTGATGCCTTGGCTGGTCCGGGTCCAAGGTACTTGCTGCAGGCACCCTGCCTAGCAACAGACTTTTATTGTATGTGTCAGATTTCCTGTAGCTTAGTGACGAGAAGCAGCAGGTAGACCAGTTGTCTCTAGATCTGGAAACAAACAAAAAAATATAAAAGTATTGGCGGTCTCTGGACGCACTGTAGTCATTATACACAGTGATGCAAGGCAGTTTAAAGAAGGTGGAGGAGAAGTGGGAAAGGGGCCGATTCCACTGCTTCTCCCTACCCCCCTTCCTAAGTAGCTGTGCTTGAGAGTCTGCCCCATACACATACTTGAATGTAAATATTACCACGTTTTCAACACTAATTTGTTGACGATAGTTGATATTACTCTGCATTTTTATTTACTGCGGGGAGCATTCCTAAAAACTAGTGTTAGGGCTATGCATGGAAGGTCATTGTAGGGTGGAAAGAAACTTGGATAACTCATGTTTATGTTTTAATAATCCACACCTATGAATTATGAAGTATTTTAGATGAGGAACAAATTTATTTTATAAAAGATAGTATTGCTTAGAGAAATATATATATAGTTTTTGATACTTTACCATTAGCTACTGTTTGTATTTTGCAATTGCTTTTGGTGTATCATGACCCAGCAGTTAATGTAGTAGGTCCTGGAGAGTTTTGTTAATTATATGTTAATGTAATACAAGATCATGTAAAAAGCATAGTGTGCCAGGAAATTGTACTATTATTATATACTTAGAGTATCCATAAATATCAAGAATAAATTTATACATTTCCAAGATTAGTTATCTTACTCAAGTTTTAGTGGCTCTGACATTTTTGGCAATACTTAATTTAATTACCATATTAATATTAAATTATGCAAAAATTAAAAAAGATCTTTGAGTATAAAATTGTTATATTATTTGATAATATTCCACTTAACTCCTAACTTTGAAAATCTTCACATCTTTCTGCTCTGAGACTGAACTTATAAAATAGTGGTTTAATATTCAAGACATTTTCAAGTATTTATCTGCTTTGGTATAATTTACATTTACTTAGATCTGATCTACTTGAAAAATTGATTTTTGTAGAATTTGCATTTATAACTGCTTTATAATTCACATTAAAATTACTTGATTTAAAGATGTGTCAAAATAAGCAAAATCAATTTTTATATCTTAAGTAACATCTTAACTTTTTGCATATATTTACTTGGTAATGTTTTTACATTTAACTATTGCTTTCTATTCTGTTTTCTCATTTTTTTTATTTTAAGAACTTTAATTTATTAAAAGTTAAACTACTGTTTTATAAATTAATTTTGAAAATCATGCCATTCAAACTACTGAAAATGATTTATAAAATGATTATTTATAAAGAATAGTATTTATATTTGAATCTTCATTTTGGAACTTGTGAGCATAAAGTATATTAATGGAGTAAGAGTATAGGTGAGATAAAAGCCTTTCTTAATTGCTTTTCCTAACCTTTTTCTGACATTGAGCTTTGATATTGAAATTTTTGAAGTTTCCTGGCTAGTTAAGAGATCTGTACCAGCTGGTGTCGGATGAGGCTAAAAGTTTGCTAGCAGAAATCGTCTGCATTTCCTGGCCTCCTGGTTAGGTTTGCTTTTCTTTGTTTGGATTCTCTTTCCGTGAAGTCAGTTGGCCTGGTGAATACGCAGGCTGTAGAGTGAGTTGATATCTTTGGGACTCGAGATGAGACTTGACACACTATGAAGCTACATCTGATCCTTGTTGTTGCTTTTCAGTTTATGTAGTGTGTTCTAGCTGTATTCTTTTTATGGTTAAGAAAGACAGTGAATTACCTAAAAATGTTACTTATTTTCCGTTTTAGCTTTTTGGCTGATTTCTATGTTGAGTCATACACAGCATGTCTTTTCTTCACATTGTCTTCAGTTTTTTAAGCTACAGACTATAATCAGGAACTTAATATTTCTCAGTTGCCATTTTATTTCTTTGAGGAGAACTTGAAATAACTGTTTGTACGGTTCTGGAGAAAGGTAGAAAGCTATGGTTACTTCTCCATGGGAGTTTTGTCCCGAATGTTATTCTAGTCTTTTTAAAGGAATACAGCCCAGACATTTTTTGAATATTTGTATTTGCTGAAGACTTTGCTAAAGTGCTTCCCTTGGATGATCTCATTGAAGCCTCACAACAACCCTATAGAACAGATACCACCACCACCACCACCACCATCATCATCATCATCATCGTCGTCACTACTTTGCACGTGAGTGACGGAAAGCTCGATAGAAGTGGGAGGTCACAAAGCAGTGCGCATGGAGTGAGGCTGTGCACAGCCGCCCAGAGGCTGGTGCAGGGACCCTGGACACCCTGCACTTTCCCCTTCTGAGTTACGCAGGCCTATTGTGGATGGGCTTCGAGATCTTGGCTTATTTCTTTGTGTTCTTTCAGATTTTTTAAAAAAAATCTTCTGTATCTTCTTTATACTCTGTTGCTCCTGGTTTAGTCTGAGACAAGTTTTTAGAGAATGGCTGATTTTGAGACTCTTAGTACAGACTCACGCCAGGGGAGGAAATGGTCCTGAGACAGTTGTGAGCGTTCTCAGGATCTGTCATGTGACTAAAGCCCTGTGCTCAGTAAGCCTCTTCCTCGTCTTTCCCCTGTCACTTTGGCACTTGTTCAATGGCAGGGGAACAGTAAAGTTAAAACCGTACTGCTTAATCACTTTCCTGCTTATAAATGGGTTTATCTCAACAATCCCATTCTGAGAAGAGCATTTGCTGGATCTGTTAACTCCTTCATGAAGATCTGGGGTGGGGGGAAGGATGGGTAGATGACAAAATAATTTTAGGCTCACAGAATCTTTACCAGTGCTTCACTTGGAATTTGACCATTTGTATTCTTTACCTCAAATTTGGGAGTGGTAGACTAAATGGAGGCAGGATTAGGTTCTCTGACACCCCTAACCCTGCAGTTGCTTACATAACGGATCTTTATTTAATGTCCCTCATTTCATCCAGCGTTCCTAACCCTGGGACTCAGGTCTCTTAGTGCTTTGACACATTCGTGGTACTTTTCTCCTTCTCTCCTTCCTTCCCTCCTCCTCTTCCTCTCCCTCCCCCTCCTTATAAAATTGAAACGTAGAGAAAGTCTTCCCTGTGGCCCAGTTGAGTCCCATAAGCACCTAATAACACTGCATCTGTTCCCAAGGTTGTAAATGTAGTCTTTCTAAATGAGGTGAAGGCTACTAAAAAGTAGATTTAATCCGTCTCCAAGGTTTTATCTTTCAGTTTCATTTTGCCTTCCGAAGGGCGCATTGCTTCTGGAATTTATAGGCAGTTGTGAGCGGCTGTGTGCTCCTCAGGGCTCCCCCCGTCTCTTCCTGTCTCGGGGCCCACTCTTCCCCACCCTCCGTCCTTCTAATCCACCGTCCTTCTAATCCACCGGTCTTCTGCTTGCTGCTCATTGTTTTACAAATCCTGCCAAAGCAGTGCCTCCTTCTGACTCCCCAGACCAGGTTCTCCAGTGGACTTTTTCACAAGTCTGTTGTTTACATCTTTGACAAATAACTTTATATCTTGTCCTGTTATCTTTCTTCTGTTCACCCTCAGATTATTTTTGCCTTTTAGTTTAAAAAAGATTTTCCCTCCTGCAAGATAACGAGAGGCCTCATATGGTGGTGATCGCTGGCTCTCGGACTCGGGCTCTGGCCCTGGAGAACCACAGCTCCGGCCGGGCGGACACTGAGAGGCGGGTGCCTGTTCTGACTCAGGTGCTGCGCCAGTCACTGGGGTGGAGGGAGAAGAGACCTCGACTTTCTCTTTCCTCCAGATGTGCTCACTCCTCGTAAAAAATGAAGCCTTCGGAGGAGACATCTCTGAATATTCTCTGGCCGTGGACTTCTGTCAGTCCCGAGCACAAATGTGCGGCCTCTTCCTCCCGAACTGTTGGGTGTACGCTTCTGGTGTGCCTTCTTAAAGAACAGTGTGTCTTGGTCGAGTTAATTCATAGGTTCATAGAATTTACAAATGAGGCCTTTAACGATGAGATCATTTTAATCGTCCGTCTCACAGGTGAGGAAACAGCCTGGGTGGGGTCAGGGACTGCTGTTGTGCCGCGTAGCTCGTGGCAGAGCTGCGAGAGAGACCAGATCTCTGATTGCTGGTTCGACAGTTTTCTGCCCAAGGTGACTGTCGAAAAAGTTTTTGATTCCAAACACGTTTGACCGAGGCGCAGTTCCTGGCTGCATGTAAACACCTGGAAGTGTTTCACGGGCGTTGGGTAGCCGTGGCGAGGACTTCTGCCGCTTCGGCCGGTGGCCGTGGGTCAGACGCCGCCCGCAAGCTGAGGCGGGAGAGCAAGGGAAGCAGTGCTGCCGCTTCGCTCCGTAAAGATTTTGAGAATTGGATTGAAAAAAAAAAACTGTCTAACTAATGACACTGTCCTTGTTCTTTCTCTGCTGGTTTTCTTAGATCTCGGGCCTCATCTCACTTCGAAAGAAATAGTGTGATTACCTATTCTTTACCCACTACCAAACGTACACTGCTCTTTACTTCTGTGCCAGGCGAGGGTGTTGGGGACACAGAGGGGATCCCCGTCTCCAGGATGTGCTGCCTGTGGCCCCGGGGTCTGGAGACAGGCCGTTCCCTTCACTTTATGCAGTGATTCTCACCCAGGCCCGTTTGCCTCCCACCAGACAGTGTCTGGAAACCTTTGTCGCTGTCACAGTCACAGCTGGGTGGGGTGGGGGACAGCGCCCCTGGTGTCCTGCTGAGTAGAGGCTAGATCTGCCATTCAACAGCCTGCAGTGCATGGGACTTGCCCCACCACCGAGAATGATACGCCCAAAATGTCCGTGGGGCCCAGTGGGGGAACCGAGGAACAGCGTGGTAATTGCTGCCCTGCGAACGACGGCCCTGTTTCCGGTGCTGCTTCCGTCTGGCGCTGCCCCTGGTCGATGTGCGTGTTGCTGTTGCCCCTAGTTTGGTTTAGGGGTCTGGGAAGGCTGCGCCGAATCCTGAGGGCAGGAAGTATGGGCAGCTACCTGGAGGTGACAGTTAGGGACATGTGGGGAACTGCGGGCTGTTCCTTACGAGGAGAAGTCGAGGGAGAAAGCTACAAGGAGAGAGAGGGAGTAAGTCAAGGAGAGGATGCGCAAGCCGCAGACTGGAACCAGAAAATGGAAGGCTTTGGATGCCACGCTGTAGCATTTGGTCTTTATTTAAAGGCTGTAGGAAACCAAAAAGAGGTTTTAAGTGGCTTGTTACATGTTCAGATTTGTCTTTTTGGAAGGGTAACTTTAGTGTTTCAAAGAGTACTAATTGGAGGGAGGCAGCTAGAATAAGGAGCTGATTAGGAGTCTGTGGCAGTCATTCAGGTAAGAAATGAGCCAAGGAAATGTCAGTGGGGATGAGAAAGTGGTTGCATTTCAGAGAGATGAAGGAGCTCAACTGGTTCGGCACCAGGGCAGGGAGCAGTGAGGGTCGGGTCACTGAGTTTTGACTGGTACCCCTTCTCCCAAGGGAGCAAGGCAGGTCCCCTCTACCCTGACTGTATGCAGCCTCAGGGCACCATCTTGGGGGCTTGCTGTCTTTTCCGTCAGCTCCGGATGTTGCTCCCCATGGTGCAAAGTTTAAGCCTCCCATCCCAGCACGCCCAGCACACCCAGCACGCAGAAATGGAGAGAGAACAGTGTGCTGCAATAAAAACTTACTGGACAGCGGGGGAGACTAGGAACACTCAGTAGCTGCCATTTCACATCCTGCTGGAGAATACAGGACCCCTGTGCACTGGCCGCGGGGTGAACTCCTTGGTCGGCCAGTTTGGCTGCTTTGGGTTTTGTTGTCTGAGAGGATCTCTTGTTCATTGTCCTTTGTAGCTCATCCGGGAGGCTGTGTAATTCATGTTTCAGCTCAGATGTCACCTCCTTGGGAACTCGCCTGTGACCACTGGGTACAAAGTTGACATCCAATTTTTAATTGCCATGTTGTAGCTATCGGCAGGACACCCATTATCTGCAGTCTTCTAGTTCATTTACTAGTACTTTTTCTGTCCCTCTTATACTGGAGTGTCAGCTCCTGGGGATGGGAAGGGTCTTGGTTGACGTGGTAACTTTGAATCCTTAGTACCTGTAATAATATCTGGCTAAATATATTTTGAAAGAATGAGTAAATGAATGAGAGATATAAAATGTGACGGGGGAACAGGTTTCTTATTTTTGTTTGATTTTTGTGGGGAGAGGAGGACAAATTCAGTTTTGGATATGAATTTTAGGAATATTTAGGTACAGGTATCCAATAAGCCGTTAAACATGCGAGTCAGAAAAATGACAATAAAGACAGCTACCGTTTCCTGAGCCTGTGCCAGGCTCTGTTCTTAGCCCTTTACTGATCTTAGCAGAGTGGGGCTGTAGATTGATGGAGGCAGAAGTTGACAGTATCGAGTGGGAACGTTCAGAGAGTGTCCATGAGAAAAAAAAAATAGGGCCAAGATCCTAGGGACACCCGTGTGTAAGAGAGAAGCTTGGACAAGGCGCGTCTCAGAAGCAGCGACCAGAGACGCGGGGGTGGGGATTCGGGGAGCATTTGGTGTCCAGGAATCCAGGGAGCAGGCGCACGGAGGGCAGCTCCCTGCGTGTCTCCGGCCTGAAAAGTGTCCGTGGGCCTCAGCATCAGAGAAATGACACCTGGGCAGAGCTGTCTCAGGAAACCCAGGGGAAAGGAATGAGGTCAAGGGTTTGAGAACTTACATGGGAAAGAGCCAGTAGAGAAGGGAGAGTTTGAAACTGTCGTGAAGGCAGAAAATTGTTACCGCGTGATTCCCCAGGAGGTGGGAGTTGATGGCAACCGGAGCTTCGTTTCTTCGTGTTTCCCACAAGCCCTCTGATTTGCGTGTCTGTCTTTTCCCCAGTGGGACGGGAGCAGGAGAGCCTTACCGGCTGCCTGGTTACCGTGCTTGCCTGGTCAGGACGCCGTGGGGCCTGTTGGCCACAGCCACTGACTCAGCTACTGTCAGTCACAAGGGCAGAGGTTCCTTTACTCACCCTCCTTCGCTAGGACCAGTTGTTGGTTTTGTACTTTTCCTAGTTACTGTGGCTTCACTTGACTGCGCTTTCATTCATTTCCACTAAGTCTGGAGTTATGGTAACATGAAAGTCGTTTTTCAAAAATGGTCAGGTTAGCAGTATTGAAATGGCTCAGCAATATCAATAAATACATGTTTAGTAAGGAAACCTAAATTACATATATATTTTAGAAATTTAAGAATTTGCATCTACCATATTTTTAGAAATAGAAATTAGGTTTCCAACAGGTAAAGTAAAAAAGATAGCATTTCTACAATGTGCTGTTCAAATATAAAGTATATTTTAGTTTCTTGGTACACGGATTCTAAAATTTTTCATATTGCTTGAGATTTTCTGAATTTATATCTGGTTTTAATGTCTATAGATAATGGAATCAGATAATGTGAAAATTAAGTATTTTTCTCTTCATTGCTTTTGGAAGGAAATACCTTTAATAGAATTAAAAAATGCATTGACATTTATTTGAAAAAGGGTTTCCCATAATTTTTATTGTAGATTCTGGAGACTAAGTAATTTCTTTCGATAATCTGTTTTTAAAAAGTGAACAGATTATATGATAGCATGTAAAAAATACACAGAAATAGTTACCTGTAGGTTTTTCTTTTAAAACAAGCCAGTTATGTCTAAGGTAAGTAGTACGCTGTCAGCAAAATGAAGCATGTTCAGTCAGAGTGCCGTGACCAGACATTTGATTCTTGCTGAAACACAGGCTGGGAAGGACAGGGTGGGAAGAAGGACGGGGTTGGGAAGAAGGGCCCTTCGGGAGGAGCGTAGTTAGTTGTGTGAGCGCCCACGAGATGGTCAGGTGTGGTTGGAGAACTTCAGTGATACCGTTGTGGCTGCGACTGATACCGATTCACTTAGCTCCATCTAAAATTAAACCTTTGGTGTTTCTAAACTTTTTGTTGTTAGGACTTACATTTTTTAAAAATTTATCGAAGACCTGAAAGAGCTTTTGTTTATATAGGTTATATTTTGTGTACATAGGTTATAGTTTGGTTATGTAGATTATATATTGTATATACATCAGTATTTACTGTATGAGAAATTAAAACTGATAAAGTTCAACGTACATTAACTCATTTAAAAATACCAATAAGAAATTCATTAATGCTTACATATATAGTATTTTTATGAAAAATAACTATTTCAAAAAATCTAGAGAGCAAAATGGCATTGATGTGCATTTCTGTTGATATCTGACATAATTGAATTCAGCTAGATTTTCAACCAGTCATGTGGAATATTTCCTTCTAAGTCATTAGAGAATGAGAGTGAAAGAAGCAAATCATGTCTCAGTATTTCTGGGAAAATAACTTTGACTCATGGACCCCTGAGATGGTTTCTGGGACCTCTGGGGCGGGGCCCCTGGACCACACTTTGAGAAGCACTGGGCTAAACTGTCTGTTTCTCAAGGACAGGGGCTGTTGCCTCGTTTTCCTTGCTTCTGTTCCTGGGAGCCTTGTGAAACAGTCTTTCTCTCCAGTCCTCAGATGCGTGTATTGAGTCAACTTTCCCCTAGAAAATCCCAGGGAAAGGAATCATGGGGTGAATCAGAGCCGCCTTTCCTCTCAGTTAGTCACGGCGTGAGAATTCATCTAAGTCCTTTGACTCAGCGGCCATCGAGGTGCCAGGGGACACTTTTCCCTGTGGCTGATGACAGGGTAGAATGGCTACAAATCAAGATAAGACATTTGGAAAGAAATAGTCCCTTTTCAGTACAGTGAATTCTAGGAAGTCTTGGAGGTTGCTGGGAGAGAGAATCCAGACTTGTTTTCCAGAAACAGAGCGAACGAGTCCTTGCAGAAGAGCGAGGCCCGGCAGGCGCATGGGACCCACAGTGCTCCAGCGGCTCGCGGTTTCTGCCCCGGGGCCGTGCGGTGGCCTGAAGAGCGAGAGAGAGGCGGCGATCAGCTCTCCAAGCAACAGCATTTCATTTGCCAAATGCTGTGTTAACAAACATTAACCAAATTTACGGTAGAAATGTACAAACTCAGGCTGCCAAGGTGCATACTGTTGATAGTAAGTTTTCAGGCTTTTGATAAAAATGTAGGTAAACAACATCAAAAGCTATGTTAAAAACTACGTGTAAATTTTGGATAAAACAAACATTTAAAACTTACAGTGTTTACGTTGGAGTAAATTTATCAGTTACGTTAGGAAACTTTGAACATAGTGGCGTAAAAGCAGTTGCTTTTGCATTTGACTTGCAAAGAAATGGAAGCAAAAACGTTTTCAAAACAGCATGAATTTGTCTGCTTTATGTGAATGAGTAGTGGCATTTTCTAACTGCTTACCTCTTGGGCACATAAGCCATCAGGTTACATTCTTACTAATAGTCTTTGAACTTCTTTCTCTGTCCTTTTCTTCCGGGCCGTATATTGCTGCTTTTAGCGCTTCAGCATGGAAGGGATCTCAAATGTCATTCAGAATGGCCTCCGCCACACCTTTGGAAATTCAGGTGGAGAGAAACAGGTGCTCGGTTATCCTTATTTTCTTCATTCTCTGCTTTTTCATTTCCTGTGTAAGTGAAGGTCCTGAAAGCTGGCATTTTTACTAATTTACTAAGACGTTGCTTAAAAGAGAAATTAAAGTTTATTATATTTATAGTCTGGATAATATGTAGAATTTTCCTTTAGGGAAAAGCATTTTTTCAAATCTGACAACAGACTAAATGCATTCTTAATTAATACATGTGGTAGAGCTCTGTTTTTCACTCTTTCCTTTAAACAAATAGATATTAACGTAAATATAATTACTTGCATGTATGGAATATATCATTGTGAGAAATAGCTAGAGTATGCTTCTCTAATTCTAAAAGTATAAGAAACAAGATGTCATTTTGGGGAAAGAAAACCCGACGTCGATGTCTTTTAGATTAGCATTCTAGGTCAAAAATGTCTCGAGTTTATCTCACCTCCTTTTAAATGATATTCATGTGTTTTCAGGTGTGTCATAAAGTCAGCCAGCTCACTTGTGTATCAAGGCAGGAGACAGTTTTACAAAATCATACATGGATATGAGAACAGCAATTTGCTTTTTATAACAGTTTCATTTTATGATTTCAGGAGTATCACAAACATGCAAAACACATCCACATTGAGTGTGCTTAAAATTACCTTTCACAATTTAAAATTTTAATCCCCAAAACAAAACTCTTCAATTTAGTACTTAAGTAAAGGCTAAGAAAGTACAGAATGCAGCTTGTAGGCAGTTATCAAAAGAAGGCATTTGAGCCTAGGTTTTTTTACTGAAGATAGTTTTATATTTTTTAAGAAGGGAAATAATATTAAATAATTCTTCACTCTGGCACTTGCAGTTTATAAAGGAGTTCCTTGCAGGGATGGTTGAGGTGTTTTTGTGTGTTTTTTTTTTTTTTTTTTTTTTTAAGTTTTGGTGCTTCTCGCCTCTCTTGAACCCACAAGACAGCAAAATAACTTCCAAACTGACCCAGCACAGGGGAGGAACGCAGGGAGGCTTGAATGTGCGGCCAGGCGGCGTGCCTGCCAAGGGCGGCACATGCCGTCAGGGAGGCCTCTTCAGGGCACGTTTCCCAATTTTGGGGTGTTCTTCTCAAGAAACATTCTCGGTTGTATAACTGAGCATCACCTTGGAGAGGTCTATACCAAAAAGGTGGTGGAAAACTAAGTTTCTTAAAGATCGAACAATTCACTTTTTCTGCTTTTCTATGGATCCAGTTATAAAACTTGTTAAGCAAGTCTATCTTGTTTTTTGATTGGGATAAAAATCAGTCAGAGGATTAGGGTTAGAGCTGTGATGTAGGGCAGGGCTGAGTAATGGGGGAGGCTGAAGAGATTCCAAGGAAAACTAGTGTGGGTCTCTAGGTGAGCCTATGTAGCCTGCACTGAACTGTGAATTTTTGGTGGAGTGGTCAGAATAGGAGAATCTGGACAATGATTTTTAGATTGTGCTTTTATGGGACACACTTATAGGGCATCACTCTGATACCTGAGGGCCATTACACTAGTGAGCTAGGCAGTTTGTCTCAATTTCAGACTTGAATTTTCGTGATTCATTTCCCCTGAGGCCATTCTTGCTCTCACTTTTCTCTTTTCCTTTAATACCTTTAAATATTTATAACTACTTACACAATAATTTAAAACAATAATAATAAAATAATAATAATAATGCACCTCTTAATTATTTGGGTAAATGTGTCTTTGTTAGTATCTGGAAGAAGCTAGTATGTGCTTTTAAAGTTATCAAGTCATTCACGTGACCATTTTTTTTCAACCAGAGAAAAATGGTCTCAAACAGAAGTATTTGGCTGCTGGTCATTATTTTGTTATACAAAACTGTTACAAGTATGTTTTTAGTTAAAATTACTGTTTTAAAAATGTGTTGAAAAATATGTAAGGAGAACGTTAGATGTGACTTCACTTTGAAAATGAACAAATTGACCAATCATCCTCAGATGATTTCACTCCTGTGAAATTTTTAGTAACGGAAAGGAGAAAAAGTGGCTCTTTATGTTGACAGTGGGCTTGGATGGAGCAGATAGAGGTGGGTGAAAAAATGATCTCCGGCCAAGGCAGCAAGACACTTGGGTTTGTTACAAAGTCGCTGAGGTTTCATGTTATGAGATAGACCGCTAGTAGCTGTATCTAATTTTTGCAGCTCAGGTAATTCAGATTTAAGTGACACTTTTTTTTTTTTTTTTAAACTTGGTAGTACTTGACAACAGTTATTCCTTATGAGAAAAAAAATGGACCGCCGTCTGTTGAAGATCTTCAAATATTAACAAAAAGTGAGTAAAGACAACATTAAACTGTTACCTTTTGCTGATTTTAAATACTGATTTTAGTTGGCTGACGACACTGCTCTTTTGTTGATTTGGGGTAGTAAACGATGGATGTCTCCTGAGCTCTTTTGAGGAGGAAACTATAAATGGTTATGACATCTAACACCAAATCTAGAGTTGATTTATGGTTTTTATTTTATTTTTTAAAATTTTCTGGCTCTTAAATGTACAAGCTGAAATTCTGGGGAAAATGTAACTTGATTCTCCATTACCTTTTGCATGTTTGAGAACATTCCCATTTATCAATAAATAAGATGCTTCATGGATCTGATGTAAATATTCAATCCCGAGTAGGAAAGATTTAGAAGACGTATGGCACGCTTGTGTGTGCGCGTGCTCTCTGTTTAATGCATATAGAGCCCCAGGTAGTAGGCACGGGTAAAACATAAATTGGAAGTGATATTTTAAGAATATTCATTCATTCAGCAAACATTTGATGAAGATCTTCTCTGTACCAAGTCATGTTCTGGGCACTTGGGATACTTTAGTGAACAAAGCAGACCAAAATACTCTTAAGTCTAACAAAAATAATGTGTAAGACTTAACTATACATGATATGGAGTATCTCTTAGGATCGCCATAAATGAGCCCTGAATTCTGGTTCTGTTCCTGTTGTTTACAGGGATATCCTTGGAAGTCACTTACCCTCTCTTGGTCTCACTGAAAAATGAGGCTAAAAATAAATAATTGCTCCAGTTACCTCAGAGTAAATAAGTTAATGTACAGGGCGGGGCAAAAGTAGGTTTACAGTTGTTGGTATGGAAAATAACACAATAATTAATAACTAATAATACAGGAACAAACTGTTTCTCATCCTCATGGCTGTAAACCTACTTTTGCCCCGTGCTGTATATGTTTCAGCCTTGTTTTTCGTGAAGGGGCTGCATTTGCTGATATTAAAGGGGGAGCGTCACGTGAGTGGGTGCTGGTGATGCTGTCTGTTCAGTAATTTGGAAACGAAGGACACGGAGACCGGGGTTGGGGAGCACAGGGCGAAAAGCGAGTGTCTCACCTCCTAGCTGCCTGCCTGCTGACCTGAGGCTTGTATTCATTCCTGTGGAGACTAAGACTTGAAAAACACTTAATACTTAAATACAGATAAATCAAGTGATTTCAGCCAGTCTGAAATAAGGAATTGAAAGATTAGCTGGGTGGCCAGCCCTCTGATTTTCAGGAAGAACGTAAGAAATTCTGAGTGTCCGAGATCACACGGGGGAACGGCTAATCATGGGGCTGCAGCTCTCCGAGCCCCATCTGCTGTGCTTTTCATGATGCTGGGTCTGTGTGTGTGATTTTATGTGCAAATGAAAACAAATCTGAGATATGATTAGAAGCAGAAATCCTGGACGTAGTAGCCTTCTAAGATGGGGATATAAATACTGCCTAAAAGCCGGGGCTTGTGGAGAGACCATGCCCTCTCAGACCAAGGACAGACATTCCCTTGGTCAAAGTCGTCGTAATCCCCACATCAAACTGTCCTTGGCTGGTTCTCAGATAGTACCTTCATAGTTTGACACAACTTGGAATCTTCGGGTGAGTGAGTGTGGCAGGGGCGGCCAACCTCTTGGAGTCTCTGGGCACACTGGAAGAAGTCGTCTTGGGCCACACATTAAATACATTGCAACACATAATCATAAAAAGAATCTCATAATGTTTTACGTAAATTTACGATATCGCGTTGGGCTGCATTCATGGCCATCTTGGGATGCATGTGGCCTGCGGGCTGCAGGTTGGACACCCCTGGCTGTTCGTGAATGTCTACATTAACTTAGCAGTGAGGGCAGGATTGTTGGGAAGACAGTTGATGGAAGCATGCCCTTCACTTTGAAAATCAAGAAGTGGTCATGTCCCGAGAACTTTGGGGAGAACCTGAGCCTCTGCCCCTACCCCCTGTAGATGGAGCCCTGTGGAGACTCAGTGTTTATGGTGATGCAGCAGGTAGAAGCTACCAGAGGTGCAATGATAATAGTAGTAAGAATTAGAATAATGGTCATGTTAATAATTGTGGGTAATGCTTAGGTAGCATATATTGTGCACCATATATATGCTAGGTCCTTCACATCTAAATTAATAACTGAATACTCGCCACAGGCCTTGGAGGTGGGTCTGATGATCATTCTCATTTTACTTGGATGAGGACTTGGTGCCCCGAATGGTTAAGTCACTTGCTAGGAAGCAGCAGAGCTGGGTTTAAACCCAGGAAGGCTGACCTGACGGTTCCACTGGGTAGTACCGTCATGTGTGTGGGAAAGTAGTGAGGCATTTTCCCCAGGATGCTCTGGACAAAATGAGTTGCCAATCACGGCAAAGGTGCAGTATTCATTTGTAGGTTATCTGTACCTGGGTGATCCAGATTTTTTTTTAACCTTTGTTTAGAGGTACAGTCATCAGACTCCCTTTGGGACGAGGCTGAGTCACCCTGGCTCCTGGGCAGTAGAGGAGGTGGCAGCCTCTTCGGTGCTGCTTGGGGACATCTGGTCTTCATTTTGGTCTTTCCTTTAAAAATTCCCAGGAAGTCTTGCAGGTGTGCTCCTTCTGTGTAAATGACCAGCTTACTCCTCCTGCCTCCAGTCTTTGTTAAATCGGGGAAATAACTCGTGGGTAACTGGAATATCCTTACCTGAGTAAGGACTTATTCAACTAAAATATTATGCTTGAGCATAAAATAACACTTTGTGTGAATTGATTATACCATAGGGTGACTTACGATTAAGGTTATAGTGATCGAAATTAATGATATTTTTTATCTGAATTTAGAATTGCTGCCTTTTCCTCCTCTTTTGTTTCGCAGTTCTTCGTGCCATGAAAGACGACAGTGAGAAAGTGCCGAGCTTGTTAACCGATTATATACTGAAAGGTGAGTTTTACAATGGCTTACGCGCCACAGTCGGGAGGTTCTGGCTAGTCAGTAGATGCGTTGTCTTGCTAATGGATTAGAAAGGACTTTCCAATGCACAGCCTTTATTAATTTCATTTGCGCAGGGTGAGGATATATAGCTTAATTATGCTACCAACATTATAAATTATGTTTAGATAAAATTTAACTTTTCCTTGGGGCCCTGAGCTGCGAATCATTTCCACGACTGAGTTGTCAGCCCGGAGGCAAGGAGTGGAGGAGACATGGTGGACATGGCGCCATCATTGCGAGTTTCAGTGTCACCCCTGGGTGGGCTTGAGAGCGGAGGTCTCTGCCACCTTGAGGGCGATAGGAAGAGGACAGATTAGTGAGGCTGCGGGAAGGCGGGCACCGAGCCAGGAAAAGGAACAGAATGGACTTCCATGAACCCAGGATGGTGAAAAATGAGGCATCAATCTTAGGAGCAAGATCAGGGTCAGACAGGATAGGGATAGTGCGGAGGCAGACGGCTCAGAAGCTGCATTGCCTGCTGTGCTCAGGGAGGCCAAGGCGTGGATGATAAAGGGGGGACTGAGGAATGTAGTTCTAGACAAAGCTAATAGTCTTCAGTGCAGTTATTTTTGAAAAGCAGCAGCGATTCAGGTGGCAGCTTTTCAGAGGATCACAAAGTGCATCCTGTAGGGTCGGATCCACTTTTAAGAGCAACCTCTTCTGGTAACTTTTCTTTCTGGGGGTGAGGGCGGGGTGCGGTTCTCTCTCTGTCTGTTGTTGGCTGGACTTAAGGAAGGCTGGGATTTCTGAGATGTTTGATAACTCGGATGGGGTGTTTCTTCTTCATGAAGACGTGATCTCAGTGGTAGACACAGGGAGCTTTAAAGGGAGTGATACTTCAGTATCACCTGTAGGAGACTCAGTGTGGATGGAGCTAGCCAGCTAGCAGTAGCTAACAGGGTAGAAAATGCACTGACTTTTTCATAAGCTGTGTTTTTCTGATAGAAGGCTTTTTCTTATTGTATTCTGAAAAATTTTTTTAACATGACATCTTTGTTTGCTTTTTGTTGTGCTAGCATTGGTATGAAAGCTGGATTGCTCTGAGGTTTGTTCTTATAGATGTGAAACAGGAATGAGATGAACATAAAGAACACGTCAATTTTTAATTATCGTGTGTCCCCAGGGCCTTGCTATGAGGGGCAGAGAGAATGAGCTTCCGAAGCATTCTGTTTTATCATGACTTCAGGGAAGAATTTTATGATGCAGAGAACAGAGTGCTCTGGGGGGAAATGATTTTTAATATTTTCCTCTAAAACCTGGGCTGCTGCAACTGTGAACCTAAACTGTGCATGCCTCTGGGAAGAGCGCGCGTCCACCTCCGCTCCCACGCTCAGGCCGCCGGCTCCCCTGTGAGCCCCGGTCTGCCTGTCCTGTACCTGCTCCTGCAGAGCTGCTGGTGTGTGTGTTGTGGTTTTGTTGTGCTTTGCATCGTAAGGACTGGGTGGAAAAGGAGCTCGGTTCAGACAAATGTAGAGGCGCTGCAGCCCGAGAACATGGAGGGAGGGGAGTGTGATACTAAGAGGGGTTCAAGTGCACTGGGAAGGTGAGGATGTGGGGTGATTTCAACGCAGCTTTCCACCCATCCTGGAAACCCACAGCCAGCTGATGAGTCCTCTCCCTCTGGGACCAGTAGTAGAACGTTTGCCTGGGAGGTGGTACTGCTCCAAGGGAGAAAGAACTTACCCTCCCTTTCCTTGGTGGGCTTTCTCCCCTCATTGTTTTAACACCAATGACTGTGGCTTGGCTGCCTAAATATGCCACCTTAATTTTAAGGTGCCAGGCGAGAAGTGAAAGAAGGTAGGAAGTGGCCTCATTTGGCCTGAGCAAGATGGTTTGGATGCTGTCTGGGCTACTTGAGCTTTTTCTCACCTGCCTCACTGCCCGCCTTCAACAGCTGTACCAAAGGGTGGTAGTCAGGGCCCCAGGGCCGATCCCAGATGGGAACAAAATGTGTGCAGAGACCTGCACCTTTGAGTCTGCCGGAGAGTCTCTTTGCTTGGTTACAGGCCTCATGGTACAGGGCTAATGTTGTGGGCTTCTGTCTCTAAGGGGTAGGTACCCTAAGAGACATGGCCTTTTGTGTCTCACTTCTGGGCAATTCTAACAAGTGTCTTAAGAGAACAAGTCATTGGTGGGTGCATAGCCTTTTAAAACCTTTTGTTTTTAACTGCTGCTATAGATCCTTGCATTAATATTTAGTTTTACTTAATGGTGTCTTTATATAGGTAAAAGAGGTATATGAAATGAATACACGTCTTGCATATGCATATACAAAAGATACCCTTCCATTTGTTTTCTTTTTCTCCCTCTAGTTCTGTGTCCCACATAGGGCAGCATCACTTCAGGAGTAGTTCTACCTTCCGTGGACTACAAACTACGTTTCCTACGGCGTTCCTCTGAACGCTGGCTACATCGCTTTCCTGCTATTGGGAACTCAGCACACGTGAACGTGGGTTTGTGATTCAGTATTAATAGATCATGCCTTCACTAATTCTTTTATTACAAACCAAGAGGACTATTTTGAAATCGAGGGATGGTTTTTTGTTAAATACTAACACTTACGAACTCGTCTCCAACTCTGTAGAGAAAGGCGGCGTAGTATTAATTATGCATGTGCAGTTACATTTTTCATGAACTGACGGTATGCCTGTTTCAGTTCTTTACGGCTTTCTGGATCTCAGCTGCATTGAAGAAGTGGACCATAACACTGAGAGATTTATACCATAGCTATTCTCCAGTGGTGGCAGAAACCAACACTGATTTTTATGAGAATTGTCACTATAAATATCACCTACCAGTATTGTCCAGAGAGACTGAAACTTAACCTCAGGCTGCTCCCAGAAGTGGTGAACCCGGAATACGTGTCGTCTGGGCTTAACAGTTGTGAATATCGAAACTGGCGCCTAGGCCTGGCTGCAGCAGTTGCTGCTTGTTCTGCCACTGGTCGTATTTTAACCATGCAGTTGCCATTTACTTTCAGAATCTTGCATTGTTTAACCTAAAACGTTTGTTTTGTCTCATGTATGTGTGGAGAAGTGTCCTTTCAAAGGAGTTTATATCCTTAAGGTGCTTAAGCAACTGTAAGCTGCAGCGCTGCCCATCCCCCATTACTGTGTTACCCTTTACTCACCCCCATGTTTTCCTAAAGTACTAATTCTAGAAACAGCCACCTGTGGACCCATCACTAGTCATGAGACAGTTTTGCCATTTCTGATCAAGTCAATGTCCTTTAATAAATATTGACACGTAATGTATGCTTGAGAGCTTTATTTTTATTTTCAGAGTTTTGGGTATAGTGTTTAACAATTTTTCTTCCCTTGCAGTGCTAGAGTCTCCCCCTTACTCTCCCACACACTGTTGTCCGTCACTACAGAGTGCGAGCTGGCGAAACCCTGAGTAGCCTCCTGGAGGTAAGGGCAGGGATAGGGACCTGTTGGGCACTGGCCGCGGCTGTGGCAGCGTCCGCTCTTGGAGATGGTGCAGCAAGTCTGGCTGCTGTGACCCTGGCAGGCCATTCCCACCGACAAGCAAAGGGCGGTTTCCTTCCGACTCCCAGGTGTGGAGTTTTTTGAAAGTTACATTGTGTGATTTAAGATCGAAAGTGTTTATTTGCCCTGAGAACCAAACTGCAAACCCTCCCCGTACAGCGTTGGTTTTCTGAAGAAAACAAAGCGAACCAGACGAGAGCACACTCCAAGTGCCTGCCATAGATCTGTTTTATTCTTCAGGAAATCATGTCTGTTTTTCTTTTACAAGAGCACAACAGGAACCAAAGTAAAAGAGGAATAGATACAGCACTCAGGATAAAATCATATCTTTAAAATAATAGTAAAAAAATTTACACCTTGTCCTATATCCTGTTAGTATTTTCATAATATGGCCATGATTGAAAAAAACAAAAAGCAAGCATTTACAATTTTTTTGATAAAGACTTTTTATGCCAGGAATGGATTAATTGTCAACAAAATTTTATAATAATCAGGTTGATGTAAGTCTATTTTGGTAACATATCATTAACAAATTTATTTTGGAGATAGATAAAAAATATTGCCCCTTGATAATAAATCTTTTTTCTTTGATGCAAACAGCTAGAACACCTTTTTTCTTTTTCTTTTTGATATTCTAAGACAAAGAAAATGGTTAATCTTCAGATTAATAAATTAGGTCATTATAATAATAAATTAATTTTTTTTAAAGTTCAGCAACCTCTGTCCAAGTATTTACAACAATACTTGAAAGTTCCTTTACAAAACAGAACACATTTTCTTTTCACATTAAGCATACTGGGTATCTGTTTCTTTCACAACAAGCATTTTTAAAAGAAAAAAATCAATGCACAAATGGGTAATTAGTATAAAAGTGCTAAGAGCTGTTTGAAAAGTTAACACTATAGTATACAGTCAGTCATATTTGAGGCAAACTACAACAAACTTCCAGCTTATTATGGACAATATTCCAGTAGTTGTTTCAAACAGTTGTTTGAAGAAGAAAGAAAACCAAACCCAGGAGCTGATTAGTGATGCACACAGACCGCCACCAGCGTTGCCGGCAGGTGGCGTGAACTGGAAACCAGCCGCAAGCAACTCCGAACGAGGAAGAAGATTTAATCAAGGAACACGGTCTCCACAGCAGGGGTGCTGCTGCCTGCCCACGCGTGTGCGTACATGCTCACACACACGTCCTTCTTCCCAATTCCACTGCAGGTAGAATGAGATTTTGTGTTCAAAATTTGTAAGTGATCAAAAGCATTGATATGGAATGCCTGTTTGTCTTTGTTCTGGTTAAAATCTCATAAAAATACATTCAACAGGAAAACATAAATTGTATGTGTATAAATATATATGTTTATATATATTATATACACACGCACACAAATACTTTTGTTTTTTTTGAAGCATAAGATAGTTACATAAATATTCCTATAATTGCTAAAGTTTAAAGAGGCATATTTTTTTTGAGCTTCAACAAAGGTGCTTGAATAATATACAATTAAAATGAAGTAGTTTCTATTTTGTAGAATCAGTATATAATAAGGAAAAAAAATCCCCAAAGTCTTTTTTTTTTAAAAAAAAGTTTCTTCTTAAGCTAGAGCTTCAACGAAAACTATGAACAACCAACGATCTAACAGAACGAAGCAACAACAAACAAGGAAGAACAGCCCCTGGGAACGCCCGGTGCCCTCCACCTCCCCCTCCTGCCCGCCACGCCGTCCTCAGAAAAGCTCCAGTGCTCGCTCACGTCAAGAAATGACTTCCGGTCCTGTGTGTCTGCTGACTCTGCTAGGAACTGGCTGATTGGCTTGGAAGAAAACGAAAGCAGCAAAAAGTCTAACTGTAAATATCCCTAATAACCCGCCTGAGAGAAATGCCGCCCTCACACTTCTCTTGCTTGCTTACTGCCTACTGCAGTCGTGACTCTAGGAAAGAAACTGTGGCTTTAGACCTGGGATGGCTATCGAAAGGTTCTGGTGCGCTCGTCTGGTAGTTCCAGGTGGTCGTGGCAGCTGGGTCCCAGGGCCTGTTCCGCTTCCTGCTCGCTCAGGCCTGAGCTGTGTGCTGCAACCAGTGCAGTCTTCAGAGCAACAGGAAAAGCTACCCTCCGGGCCACTGCACCGCGCCTATGTTGCTGGGGGTCGCCCCCCGAGCCAAGCTGACCAATCTGTCTTCCCGACACCACCCTCCCACCCACTTCCCCAGCCAAACTCACCTGTCCCCACCCCCAAATATCTCTACAGTTATAGCACAAGCAAATATACCTTAGCAACTTTAAAAACTTTGGTTCTAAGAAAACACTTGGTCAGTTATCTTGAGGAAGGTGGGAATGCTTGTTCTGCACGTTGCTGGAGACAGAGCCCCTCCCAGTCAGTTCTCCACGCTGCACATCAAGTCACAGTCCGGTACAATCCACTAAGCAAGTGCACAAGTTCTAGTTTACTTTTAAGAGCAGATTTAGGCGCTTCTGTCTTCTAAAACCCCATCCAACTTGCCTGCCTTCACACCGTCTGGTAGAAATTGTCTGCCTGTAGATGGCTCTGTTTTTGCATGCTGTAGAAGCCACTGAATCTTGCATCTGGTTCAGCAATTCTTAGCATTCTCTGGGTGCTGTCTCCCTGGACGCGAGCTCCTTTCTTGCAGTCCACAGATACCAGCTGATTATTTAAGGAAGAAGGCTATGTAGTGAGAGGAGGAAAAATCAAAGAATTAGCTGCTTTACGTATCACAAATTAATGCAATTTAGTACCTAATGCAAGTGGGATAGTAGCTTCACAGGATACTGATGGGCAGACTCTATGTGGTCCTTACATTTGCTCTAGTACCCATGATAGTTTTATGAGGGATGCTGACAAACTGGGTTTAAAGGTGAAATGTCAGTAAATTATGTCCAATGGAATGGATGAGGGAATTGAGGGGTAAACGAGATTGGCAAGGTGAATGACATAACCATTTTCAAACCCTTGAAGTGCAAACTAGTATTTTGGATGGCTGAAGAATGAGAGAGACAGGCACTTCTGAATCACTCAGGCTGTGTAGCAGTCTGTGTCTAGTTCCTCCACGCACTTTGTCAGTGGGTCTGTTTTCCCGGCTTTGCATGGTGGGGACTGTTTCTTGCTCAGTCCTTGCCCCGGATCCTGACCCAGCTTGTGCCCAACACCCAGGCTGCGCCCAGTGCTGGTTTGTCAACCGAAAATCAGAGGCAGGATAAACCATCTGCTGGGATTTTATAGGGAAGGGTTATCTAGATGGTAAATTGGATAAAATAATTATTCAGGCTGTTTTCCATCCTTAAGGTTGTATGAATTTTCTTAGATAGAATCAGGGTTGGAAAACATCACGATTTATTTCCTTTAATGACAGTGAGTTTTCTTGCCTTTTAAAATAGACCACAGACACATCCTCTTTCTCCCTCAGTATGAACTTGGCGCTCCTGCCTTGTCTAGTGCTGCTTTCCGAGGTCTCTTCCTCTTCTGCTCCCTTCCCAGTCTGCCTCCCTTGGACACGTCTTCGGTCCTTTGGACTTCTGTACGTCCTCACAGTCAGCTAGCCCTCTTCTTGCCTCTCCGAGTATCATCAGCCTCCCTTTATGGTTTCTTTTCTCTCCCCATTCTAACTTGATAGGTCACTGAGAAACACCAGAGGACTAGCTTTTAATGTCTTCGGTAACTAATGACTTAGGAATCAATCCAGAGGTGGTACTTTGAAAACTTCAGAGTAAATTTAGGAAATTGGGTCTGTGAAATGTCAGGCTTTGTTAACCAGTGGATGATGGGTAACTCATCCAGTGACTGACCCAGCCCTGGGCCAGTACTAGAGATCAGACTGCTTCAGCCTGGTGTGCACCTGAGGCTATGAAGAGCAAAGTAAAAATTTCACTGGCTAGTATACAAGACAGACAATGTAAGCAAATGATAAGCATGTAAGCCTTGCTAGTTTGATCATTCAAGACAAGAGAATGAAACTTTTTCCGGATGCTACCTTAGTTGGTGTTCGATACCAGCAAAGCAGGGGTATCCACTGTTTCTTCTGATTGATGAAGAGGAATGCTATTATAATAGAGAGGCCCAGGATGATGGGGACCACCACCGAGGCGATGCTGTCGAGCGAAGAGTCTTCAACCGGGTGCCGCCTGTTGTTATCTCCGTAATCCACCTGGAGGTGTCCCATTTCTAGGAAAAAAATTACAAATATTTAATATCTACACCAGAATTTTTAAGGACTATTTTAATTACATTGCAAAGAGCAACTAGCAACGTGGTTTCATTGCATCACAGGACAGTAAGCTAGAATAGGGTTAAATCTATCTAGTGTTGATCTGGAGAGCTCTTAGGAAAGGGCAGACTCAGGGATGGAGGTACCCGAGGAACGGTTAGCACAAGGAGGTTAACAACTGGGCAGGAAGATGCTGCTTCTAGTTAAGAAAATAAGAAAATTCTTATGGGGCACTGAAATATTTTCATTAATATTAACTTACTGGCTTCTAACATTTTGAAGCAAAATATTAGCTCTGCTTACTTGCAAACAGATTAAAGTATATTCTTCATCTTACTAGAGTAATAGCTAAGACTAATTACTAGTGTAACAGTAAAAATTAAGCTAGAAACAAGAGCTTGGTCTTTGGGTTGGTATTCTGGTTCACTGAGCTCTTAGCAAAATTACTTTTCATAAACCTGTTGCAAACTCACTAGGCCTATTAGATCGTTTTCCCCTCTCAGTTACTAATATACTGCACACACGACAGCACTGGATTTTGCTTATATGATGTGTGTCTTTCTGTCCTTTTGTCATCATTCTTGCAATGACTGGCAGACAGAGGTAACACGTTAACTATACACCAATCAGGAACATACCCCGGAAGCTTCCTTACTTTTGTTTTGTTTCAAATAAACCACTGTTGTCACACTGTCTGAATGTATCGGAGACCAGGTTAGTGAAAGATACAGGACACATACAATCAAAAGGAGGTGCTCCTAACCTGTTCTGGAAACAGCTCATGAAGTAGCACAGCTTTGTGATAGTCAGAGTGTCTATAGCTTAAAAATCAGGTTTTTATGAGTATGCTTCTGTGTATTATGTGGGGGGATAGGTGTAGATGGTAATACTTTATAGAATGGGAGAAAAAAGTAGGAACACATTTATCAAGATAAATGCCAAAGGTAAAAATAATATCGATGAATTCAGGCTTTAAATACACAACGAATAAAAGAATGACTTTTTGGCTTACCATATTCCAAATGACATTATAAATGGTTTTGGAATATATGTCATACAAGAAGATTTTTAAAAAGTAAATGAAAGAAAATCTTGGTGAAAGGAAAATGAAACTTCAACTAAGGTCTCTACAAAATGCAGTCCATTAAGTTCTGCTTGGATGCTAAAATTTAGCTCTGAGCCTTCCTAGCAGCCAAAGCAAAACATGGAAATAAAGTATCACCAGTAAGATTCACAATGTCTTTAAGATTAAAACCAGTCTGTTGCTTAAGAGAAGCATGAATTTCCCTGCTATTGGCACATGAGAAAATTTCTCCTTAGCTTAGGGTTCAGAGATACACTACTATGTAACATGTAGACCCTCAACACATTACAATAAATGAGGCTATTCTTGTGGCCAAAGCCCGGCATGGAGAACGGTGTGCACAGGCTGATCACGAATACCTACTGACCGGATGAAGGTAAACAGCACTAAAGCGGTGCAGTCAGAGCAATTACACGCGGAGCCAACACGTTTTGTCCCGGAATCTGGCTCTTGGGTTACCTGGCATGATCTAAGCATAGCACTTCGGATAGCTAGCGTAACAGACCATTACTCTCTCAAGCAATGAACATCGCTCCTTCCAAAAACATATTATAAAGACTGTGCAGCAGTGATTTTGAAAGTGTCCTCAGAGTCGACAGGAGCCAGTGCTGGGTCATGGCTAAGAGCAAAATTACACTATTTTGATCAAGAGATCAGCTTTCATAAGGAAGGCAATACTGACAGAAACTCTGCTTCGCTTTACTAAACAGTTGAGAGACAGAATAACATCTCTGTTATACACAGCTGAAAGGGCAGAGCAAGAAAAATAGAAAGCACAGAATAAACCTGGTGAGTGAAGAAATCAACCTGTAATCCAACTCTTGTGGAGTGGAAACTACCCAGAATTGGGGGGCAATCTAAGGCGTACGCTTACAACAGAATCCAAGGGGACAGTGAATACTTTACTGTTACTCTGCTTACCAGGTTTATTCACATATATAAATATTAGCAATGGCTTAGAAATTCCACCTAGGACAAGGAACGTATTTTGTTCCATCATCACTAAATTTCCGAACATTCGGGGCGGGAAGTCCAGCGGCCTGCAGACTGACGTTATCATTCGGGTCGTTAAATATGTTACAGCCAATCCCATCTTCTCTAGAGTAGTTATTGAACTTTAGCATGCCATTTAAAAAGTTATCTAAAGGTGTTTTAAAAATAAAAATAAAAAAACCAAAGACCCTACACAAGACTAGACTGATCCGAGTCAACTGGCACTCACCTCTGGGGAGATGGACGATGTCATTTTCACTAGGTGTGGGCCACACAGGAACCACCACGTCCGCCTCGCCACGATGGTTCATTTTGTCGATGGGCACGTTGGTTGGTTCCGGGACATACATTTCTGAAAGATGGGGACATTTTCCGTTAAGAGGTGATGGAGCGGCTCTTTACTGTGAAGTTTTGTTTCCACAATCCAAATGGACGGTGCATTCGGTCCAACACAGCGTGTCCCGGGACACGGAAGGTCCAGTTTCTGCATCTGCATCACCGGCCACTGCTAGAGAGTCACTGGCTTTGCCGGGGTGGGAAACATGTTCTTTTTGAAAACAATTTTTTTTTTTTTACTGTTGTTCAATTACAGTGGTCCCCATATTTTCTCCATTACCCTCCCCTTATAACTGTTGAAAAGGGGAGGAAAAAAGAGTTCTCTTCTCTGCCAGAGTCAGATACTCTGGTCTTTATAATTCTGTGCAAGCACTGGATTGGCTGAAATTGGATTGGAAGGATGTCTTTTACTTTGTCAGCTAAATAAATCCTCTCCTACTGGAACCACACTGTTGCCCTTGGTGAGTCGTTTACCTGTCACAGCAAGTGAGAGAGTCGAAGCGCTTCCCACCCGGCATGCAGTTCTCAGCCATTCCCTTACGATCTCGTTCGGTAACTGGGAGCGGACTGCAGACCTCAGAAGCTGCGGCCTGATTTAAGTCTTTAATGTCTGCTATGTCACCACTGGAAAAGCAGTTACCACTGCTGTGTCAGCTGTGTAGACTGGAAACTGATCTTCAGCGAGTATATTTTCAATCATCCAGACCCTCGCATCAACAACAGACTACAATGTGAAACAGAACCCGAGAAGCCGGAGGGGGGGGGGGTGGTCCCTGGGCTGGGTCTGGGGCTCTCCTTGCGTCTCTGTCTACACTCACCCCTTGGGTGATGCCGTCCAGTCTCAAGATTTAAACCACCCATGGCTGACAACTTTCAAACTTGCAGATACATTTCCAGTCTCTCTCCTGAACTTTAGATTAAATGTTCACTATTTCTTATTTGCATTGAGATGTCTAATGGGGATTTCAAAGTAAAAATGCCCCAAACTGAACTGATTTCACCCTAGAGATACAACTCCATGGTTTATGAGTCCAAAACATAGTCGTCCTTGGCTCCTCTCGTCCCCACTCCCAACATCCAAGTCAAATCCTATCGAGTCTACCCTCACGATACAGTGAGAATCGGAGCCCCCCGCCCTGCCCCTCCACAACTACTCCCCTGGTGCGAGCCACTGTTCTCTCACTTGAATGACTGGAGAGCCTCTGACGTGCTCCCCGCTTCCACCCTGGCCCTCTGCACCCCACAGTCTATGCTCAGCCCAGCACCAAGAAATCCTGGGGGGAAGTCACATTACATCACTCCTCTGCGCAAAACCCTGGAGGCAAAGTTTCTATCTCAATAGACTACGTTCCGCTGTGGGACGGTGTTTCGGCCTCTGGCTGCCTCCCTGCTCCGGTCTTACCCTCCCTGCTCGCGGGGCCAGTCCCCACAGGCCTCCGGCTTTCCCTTGACCGTGCTCGGCATGTTCCCACCCCAGGGCTTCTTTCTGCCCTCTCTACCTAGAGGGTTCCGTTTCTTCCTCACACCTTCTGTAATTCTTCTAGGTATCTTTTATAAATGTCATTCTGGCAGGGAGACACTGCTGGACTACCGTACATAAAACAAAGCAATCTCCACCTCTCCCGGCCCGGACTCTGTCTTGCTGTGTTTCCTCCGCAGCCCGGACCCTCACCCTGAGTGCTGTCCTGTCACCGGCGATGTGTTTGCTGCTGCTCTCCCCCGTGAAAACGCAAGCTCTGTGCGGACTTGGACGCACCGCCTTGTCCCCAGGGCCTGGAACAGAGCTCGTGTATGGCGGGCGCTGAATGGACCTTTGCTGAACAAGCAAGGTCAAGTTTCACCATTTATATTGTAAAGAGCACGTTACTAGGAAAACTGTCACAAAACTGTGAAACAGGTGACATGTGCTAGAGATAACAACTCGAATAAGAAATACATCTTTTTCCCTCATTCTTCTCGCTGAGAACACTTCAGGACTCTGTTTTTTCCCAGGTGCACACTGAGTGATAAAACTTCACAGAAGGGATTCTCTGACTCTCAGTCTATCCCTTCAACAAGGCCGATGAGGCTCAAACACGTGCAGTACCCAACTGCAGGCTCTGAACAGGGGTGGGGCTTCTGACGTGGCAGAATACCCCACCCTCCTTAGGGCACAGAGGGACATTTTTAGAAGTGCTCAATGAGGGCTAGTCTGCGCAGCCCCTAAACAAAAGGCAGATGTGTGTGGAACTCAGTGAAACTCTTGAGTTTAACGATTCCTGTTTCATAGCTGCACAGTATCGATGCACTCAGCTGGCCTGACTGCTGGCTCACTGTATTGCATGGAGCGAGATTCTCTAATATAATGCTGCTACGAAACACAAGAATGGAGGTGGAGACGCAGAGGCTCCTGGCTCACGCCGGACCTCAGTGAGCCCTCGAGTGAGCCCCCTCCTCGGCCTGTGTGGTCCGCGCTGCCTGTGAAACAGTCTGCGCTCAGGGCTCTGTCTGGAACACTGCCGGGAGGCTGTCCCGCCAGGCTCAGGCCCTGCATTGCTGGGACGAGGAGCAGAGGAAGAAGCTGTTTTTACGTGGGAGACACAGACATGGACGCTAGAAGTAAGCCTGGGGGAGGATCTGGGCAGCTGTGGGGGCTTCAGGTTGGAAACTAGCAGGTGAACTACTGAGCTTTCGCGAAGGGTGGGAAGGATATGGGGAAAGCCGTGGGCATGCAGGGTGGGGGCGGGCACCCACAACAGCCAGCTGGCGACACGCTCAGCGGTTACGTGCTCCGTGGAAGAGATGCAGAGTTCAGCGGAGGGCTTGGCAGAAGGCCGCGGGGAAGGGGATGGGTACTGCCGGAGCTGAACTGAAAGAAGACCGAGCCACACCATAGTCTTTAGATATAGGTCTTCCATGTTTGTTCTGATATATATTCACCTTGTATTTCCTTCCATGTCTGACCCTGAACCATTTTCACTAGGCTGGTTCAACACTGCACTAACTCTGTGCTGCTTGGACCGGGCAGGTGTTGTTAACGTGTCCATTATACCCACGAGACCTGTCACTAATGTTTAGAGGATGCAAAATCAGGCCCTCGCCTTGCCGGTTGGTGTCCTCGGTTCCCCCTCCCCCATGCCTTTGTACAGGGAGACTCCAGCGGGGCTCACACACTGCTAGGGATGCATGAGCGCCCAGATGGGGGGAAGAGGCTCTGAGTCTGCTCTAGGCTCATCTTCAATTCATGGCTCAACAAGCGGCAGGACAATGGCTCAGATACCTGGACATATTGGGCAGCAACTCCCTTCCACGTTGATGGGCTCCGAGCAGGGCAGAGGTGGGCAGCTGACGGTCGAGCAGAGGGTCTGACCCTGCAGGCAGTAGCAGTGCGTGCAGCTGTCGATGTCCCAGCGCTCCTCGTCCGCGTAGGCCTTGTCACCGAAGCGGCACACCACCTTCTTCGCGATGGTGTCTTCTGGGGGAAAGAACAGCAGACGATGGTTGATGAGGTGAAGCACACCACCACCTCACTGCACTTGAGACGTAAAGGGGAACCGCTCCGTGCTATCGCTAGGTGCTTTAGGGGTTCCCGAGTCTGGGGAGACTTGCGCTTCCCCAGCTGGGAAGGGTACCACAGGGTAAGTGCCACCAGACTATCGATACAGAATATACGAATTCAGTCACTGAATGGCTGTTGAATAAATGCATGAAAAAAACTAAAACCGAAATTCAAGTAGGTAAGAGACACATTCAGAGATTTTGTTCTATCTGGAAAGAGATTTTTAAAAAAGTCTATGTTTAAGTATGTTTAAGGAAACAATTCAAGAGTTTCCTACTTTCAATTAATCTTTTTCTGTAAAAGATTCAGGGGGGTTTTAAGGAATGACAATGGCATGTCCCAGCAGGGGTCCCCACCTGTCCTAGAGGGGGAATCAGCGTTGAAGTTACCCTTTCCTTCCTTTTCCAGCGATGCTGGGTGGACTTCCTTCTCATCAACAAAGATAAGACTTACTGTTTAAAAACAGCCTCCTGTCATTTCAGTCCATTTTGCAGCAATATATGGTTTTCGAGAATAACATTTTTACAAGTTTTTTTTTTTTTTTAATTTATTTATCTTTTTAGAGAGGAAGGGTAGGAGAGAGGGAGAGAAATATCAATGTATGGTTGCCTCTTGTGTGTCCCATGCTGGGAATTGGCCTGCAACCCAGGCATGTCCCCTAACTGGGAATCGAACCGCGATCCTTTGCTTCGCAGGCCCACGCTCAATCCACTGAGCTACACCAGCCAGGGCTCGGTTTTCGAGAATAACATTTTTAAGAGCTACTTTTATGTATGAGAATTTACAGCTTAAAACTTTCTGCTCCTCTTCTCCCCTCCATTTTCCCTTGTCATACTCCTTTTCTCCCTCCTTCCAAGTCCCCTTCTCTGGGACTCGGCACCTGGCAGGGTTTACCTGATCTCACGACTAACCAGTAGTCACATTTCCTTTTGCATTCAAGAACAAAGGCTCACAGAGAGGCCCAAGTGACCAGCAAAGCAGAAATGGGGCAAATCAATGGAGAAACATGGTCGGGGGTAGCAGCACTTTGTCACTGGACAGGCCAACGACTGGATGACTCCTCCTAATCTGGGGAAGGTTTCCTGCTCAAATTCCGAAGGCACTTCCGCTCGGCACTGGTCACTAGAAAATGGAAAACTACACAGGCATCTGGAAGGAAAGTTCTTTAAGGAGCAGTGTCCAGGGATCAGGGTTCTTCCCAGGAGGCCTCTGGGAAGCTGTGCAGGGAAGAGTATTCACCACCCAGACACAAAGCACGGAACCCAGGGCGCGTGAGGTGGGTGTGGCGGGACACGGGCCAGTGCCTGGCGCCCGGAGCCACGTCCTCGGCAGCCCCAACCCCTGCCTCGAAGCGTGCCAAGGCTGCTGGAAGCCCCTCTCTGTGAATTCTAAGCACAAAGCTTCTGCCTTGAACTTTGCTGGAGGAGGCTCACAGACAGAAATGCTCCCCGAGCTGTCTTTGATGTCGACACTTTTCTTACCAGCTGCTCAGAACAGGCCCCTCACCGAACGGCACTGGCGGCGCCCTGGGCCCGCAGCACCGTGGGCCGCCCGCAGCACCGTGGGCCCCCCACACGGCTGTTTCTCAATGGTTCTCCCCGTGATTTCTCTCATCGTTGCTGCCTGGGGTTCAATCACGGGAAGTTCTAGTTATAAACAGAAATCCTCCTCAATAGCTATCGAACAACATATTTTACTGTACTTGTAAATGTTCCACTGGAAGTTTTCTGCTGCACTGGTTGTTAAGCCTGAAAACTCAACTGGAGGCTTTCAAACCAACTCACGAGACAAGTGTTTGCTAATACGGAGTCCTCAGAGGGGGCAACGTCATTCGGATTCCCAAACGCTCACACCACGTGGCTGAGTAAAAACCAACGCATGAACCTAACTCGAGCAACATTCTGACTTCCAGCTAACATTTCATTGAGGATGCTAGATTTGCCATCAAATCTAGTCTATCATGCAGAGAATTCTCTATGGAAGAAAGCATTTCTTTTTAAAGCAGTACTACTGATTTTGTGCAGAGCTCGGCGAGGCCACAAGACCCAGGAGCCCCATGACTGGCGCTCTCATAGCTGACCTCCTTAAGGACGGGAGGTCGGAGGAGGCAGGCGGGAGGCAGGAGCGACACCAGGTGGCTCTGAAAGAAGGATGCAGGGGCCCCATCCTGCGGAAGAGAACGAGCATCCGCCGAGCACCCTGGCGTGGCGCTGGGCTCCAGAGTGCCCCAGGGTTCAGCCTCATGGACATTCGATGAAATAGGGCCGTCCTCCTGCTCTTGGGGAACCTCAGGTTACAGAGCGTAAGTAAGTAGATGTAAACAAGCCAGTGTGCAGTGGGACCTGCAGAGACCCCTGGCTCCATCTGACCACATGGCCCAGGAACTCTGCCCTGAACTCTACCTAAGGACTCCCTTTCTTCCTTCCCTCCTCATGTGGTTTCAGGTGTGCCTGGGCCTCACCGGGAAAGTGGACAACTTTTTGTCTATGCAACATTTTTCAGGGTGCGGTCAAGCCAGATCCAGCAGGCTGCCTTGGGGTGAGCCACGGAGCTGTGGACACGCCACATCAGGGCCGCAGGCCTGGAGACAGGGGTGTCGGTCCGCAGCGAGACAGCAACGGGAACACGCTCCCCCTGTGGCTGGCAGGGTGCTTTTCTCCGTTACCTCCACAGCTGATGGGTCTGAATCACAGCATCGCTACTTTTCCTAGTGGTAGGGCTTGTTTCTGCAAACACGCTTTCAGACAGAGCCACACGGAAGATGTCGGCAGGACATTTCATGTAAAATAAATGAAGCATCCTTTTATTAAAGTCCTGACTCATCTTTTCCAGGCCCAGGTTTGATTAGATTATAATTAATTAAATTTTAGTTAGTAAGGCTTTATAGAACTCTTTCTGCTTTTGGCTACATTTCACCTGAAAGGCAAAGATCTGAACAGAGGCCTGACAGCACAGGGTGGATTTCGGGGACAGATGGCCCTGGGTGTGCCCTGGTCCTTCCCTACACGCTCCTTTCTTCCCTGGGCGTACCGCTTCCTTCCAGGGCACACCTGGGTTCATCCGAGAGAGCTGTCAGGAAGTTTCAGAGGCTCCTTGGTTTACAGGAAGACCTGGTGGCTACTCTGTGTAATTTGAGGTTCTAAATAAGAAGTTCATAATGCCGCTGCAGTCATTGGGGGAAACAGTGTGGGGTGATGGACAGCATCTCTAGAAGTGCTGGAAGCACTCGGGCTGGAAAGGGGTGTAGAAAGAGACACGTCGGAAATATCCAACTAAGAGTAATCTATGATTAAGAGTAAATGGTTTTTATCTGGCTCCCGGGTGAGCGGTGCTGTTTGACTTATATTTACCACGCCAACTGGCTTGCTTACATTGGCAACGACGTTAGTTTTACTCTTTAATACCTAATAATAACCAAAACTTCCGCCGATTGAGTGCCTTCTTCTATGTACTAGGCACTGTGCTAAGCAAGCATTTCACATGTGTCAAGTTCATCTGATCGCATGGCCCAACGGGACAGGGTCTTATTTCAATTCCACAGAAAGCCCAGGGACAGAGAGATTACATTACATGTCTGAGATGCACGGCTAGGAAGTGGCAAGGCCAGGACGGGAGCTCGAGTGGGCTGACCTCAGGGAGGGCCACGTTCCCAGGCAGGGGTCCAGGCCCCACAACACATGCTGCTATGGCTCCGACCCTGGAAAGTGGGCACTTTGGTTTCCTCCCCCTTGTATTTGCTGGGCCTTAAGGTCTTTGTCTTCAAAGGTGAATTCCCCTCCCACTGAGACATCACAAACCTGGCCGATCAAGGAGCAGAAATAAGGAAGTGGTTACTGAGACTCAAGGTCCTTCCCAGGCCCATCTCTAAGAGCCCTCTCTGTCTGCAATTACAGAGGGGACTGTTTCAGGGAACACAGAAGGTATGACACTGACACAGTAAGGCTTATTTTAAAAAGCCAACACTGCTGTTTACTTGTTTGCAGTTATACATCCAGACGTGACCCTCCTCCGAGTAGTTACTGCAGAGGGCTATGAACATTCCGGCAACACCTCCCGTGCTTCACGCAGCTTTGGGGTTTTCCTCCCGCCCTGGCGTTCAGAGGCACGTTTTAAAACACGCAAGGTTACCATTTTACGGCCACCCCTTGGTTTAGATCAGCTTTGGAATGTCGTTTCCTCAGCTCTGGCCTCGATCTTATGCATCAGATTTGGCTTGAAATGAACTCTGGCTTCTTTCTTCACAAAGTTCCTGCTAAGGAATGGGGACTTGCTTTTGCAATCAAGTCCACAGGGTGTTCGAAGCCTGGGACGCTTATGCCTGGGGGGCTCCTTCAGCAGAGCCGCTCACCTCGCAGGTATTCATTCAGGCGCACCTGCCCTTTCTGCATTCAAGGGGAAGCAACGTTATCTTGTATCATCTGGGGCTACGCTAAAAATGCGCAACGTCTTACAGTGGTGGAGCCTGGAGAATCCACGTGATTTTTTCCCCCTTTCATGCCCCTTGATTCCAGTGGGCACGAAAGGGGATGAAAAAGGGCGAGGGCTTGAAGTGCTAACTCCTTTCAGGCTGACCTCTCCCTGACTGCTCACCCTTCTCGCAAAGTAAGAAAAGAAGCCTTGACATGCTATTCCAGTTGGACTGTGCTTTCGCTCATGAACTATTTCACTAATCACACTAGGAAGCTCTAACATCTGGGAAAACCCAGACTCTAGGTTTTCTCCTCCTCTATGAAGACACAATTCAGGCTTCTGGGGATCACTGATGGGGTAGCTGCGGCCTGCTCGGAATCTGACCACGATGGATGAGGGATTGACATTAGGCCTGAATGGAACGCATCTCCAGAGTCTCCCCTCCTCTCTCCTCTGTGCGGGAACATAAAAACCACACTCCCCTTGAACCCATGTTATAGTCGGACTTCTCCCTGTCTGCCAGGAGACATCCTGCTTGCACAAACACTCCAGGTTCTAAATCTGGTAGTGGCGGTCATGGAGCCAGCATCCTGGCGGAGGGGTAACTAACTTCCTGGGAGGAAGTCAGGCAGCTTTAGCAACTGCATACATCAGTTCTCTCAAGCCTCCAGTATACTATTTCGAGTCCTGAAAAGTAACTGACTCTGCGATCCCAGCGGCCAAGAAACTAAAGGCAGTTCCTACACTCAGAGTAAGTCCCACTGCAAAATAATCCAGCGCAGGGGTGGCGCGGGC
Source organism: Glossophaga mutica (assembly GCA_039655065.1). Taxonomy (NCBI): domain Eukaryota; kingdom Metazoa; phylum Chordata; class Mammalia; order Chiroptera; family Phyllostomidae; genus Glossophaga; species Glossophaga mutica. The sequence continues at coordinate 148,329,545 of CM077308.1, forward strand.
AGCCGGGCCCTTCAGCAGGTGGCCACGGAGCACAGCACTCCAAACGTGCAGTGCGGGGGTGGGGTCTCTGCCCTTGGGGACATGCTTCTTCTAGACCAGGTCCGAAGAGATGAGCCAAATGTTTTCAAAAGATGTGCAAATTGCTGGCCTTGCTAACAACATGATACTTCCATTTGGTTTCTTAAGTTTGGGATTAAAAGAAATTACTTAGGTAGAGAAAGCTGTCAGGTGCACTATGGGTAACATGAGATTTAGGAAAGGGCATGGAAAAAGCAGCCAGGTCTCCCCAGTGAGCGGGCTGATGAGATCGGTAGGGGGCTACTTGTAAGAATTTGGGTTTATAAGTGGACCAGTCCATCACAGTGCTCTCTCTCTCTCTCTCTCTCTCTCTCTCTCACCCCCAGGAAGGCATAGAATGCTTCCATTTCCTTATAGTTTACCTTCTTAATCGACAAGACACTGAAATCCTTGGCCTGTGACACCATCTTCATTTCTGTATCTCAAGTTGAGACTAAACACAATGTGCGTGCCTCCTGCTTGCAAAACCATTTACTTTTTTTATATAAAGAGGAGATGGACAGACACCATGACAAAGAAGAAATACGAGTCAGTAACATGCAGGTCGCTAAGAGGCACGAGGAGGCCGGCCGGCACAGGGAGGGCAGTCAGCCCTGAACACACTGGCTCCCCGGACCGCCTCGGACTGTGAAAGAACGCGTGAAACTGTAACTCAGCTGCAATCGTGCTAAAGTGAGGCAGGCAGTCTAGACAACTTTAATAAGACAGAGAGAGCTAACACATAGTAATGCTATCAGCAAATGATTTAAGGGTTTTGGCTAAAAAGGCAAAAAAATGTTCATTGACTTAACTCAAAACTTGAGTACTTTAATAACCTTTAGCTTCTAATAAATGAAACAGCTGCTCTTAATTCATTTTTATGAAGAGAAAGAACTGAGACAAGGTTGCTGGGAAGGCCAACTCCGATCTCTGTAGGACGCCTTGACCGCTGTCGGGGTGGACCTGACCACAGCTTCCAGACTTTGCCTGGAGACCATGTTTGCTTTCTTTCATTCTACCTGCTTCTTGGGGTGGGAGTCTGGGTCTATTTACAACAGAAGTCCTGTCAAACTGCTAACCACAGTGACTGCTGGCTGTTTCCTACTGCATGCAAAGAAGACAATCTCTCAAAGACTGGAATCCTTATATTAAACATCAGTTACAGGGTAATTAAGCACTTTTTGGATGGAAGTTCAAGGAAACATTCTATTTTCAACTTTAAATGAGGTCTCATTTCTCACAAGGCCTACAACCCAAGGCATGCCTGTAGGTTCATGGAGATGAGACACAGAGATCATTTTGAAAATACATAATGGTGTCTAAGAGATAGGCATGGATGCTCACAATGGAAGACTGAGGTGGCCCAAATAAGCAGGAAAACATAACATTTCCTCTAGGGCCTACAGGAAGCTATCTGGGTTAGAGTCCAGTATAGAATCTTGTCCAGAAAACCTTCGGGGGAAGCCCCTGGAAGTCCCCGAGCATCCAGTGTCTGTACCTACAGGTGACATTTCATCATGTCACAGCCGCGTGCTGTTGGAATACCCTGCCAGCCCCTCAGAGTGTCTGGGGGCAGACTTCCTTCCCATGTGACTACATTTCCTCAGTAGACACGGAATCCTCCTAGAGGGGGCTTTCCCCGACTTTGAGGGGCTTCCAATTGGGGCTGGCCTCCTGGGGCAGGAATAAGGGAAAGGCACCTGTTGGTGGGTTCCCTGGAAATAATGTCAGTCTCGCTTCTGTGCAACAGAACTCTTTCAAATAAGACACGTTCACTAGAACAACTTGAGCTTCTGCTTACACAGCTGGGGGCCTGAAAAGGATCCTGAGAGCTGCTTATGGAATGAGCAAGACGAGATGCTTCCTAGGGTGGAGGTGGAGACCTCAACAAACTGAAATCGAACACTGTTTATTTTTGCGGCGACAGCTTTAGACCCGTTCCAAAGTTAGTACAGTGCATGACAACCAGAATGTTTTCAGTCTTACACCCTCCAAACAATACACAGCAAAGTCTCCTGCTTCTCGCCCCTTTTGTTTAAGTCACCCCAGCAGTGACTGTGACCCCTGGGGCTGTGGTGTAGGGGCCACAGGAACTCAGGACGCAGGAAGCCAACTGAGCCTCTGCCCTACAAGTCTGCCCTTATGAGAAACGCCCTGCATCGTTCCCAGGAATCACAGTGGATCATGTCAATGAGTTCAAGGACTTGCCAACAAAAAAATAAGAGGTCCCTTCTCTCTCCCAAGGCGGCATCCAGAAGTATGAAAGGCCAGTGAATCTCTGAGGTCTGTGGGCAAGGTGCAGCCTCACGGAGCTGCCCTGCAACCCCTTCGGAAGAGCGCTGCTTCTGCCTGGACCACAGGAAGGGGCTGAAGCAGGCACGGAGGGGCCCTTTACGCTAAGAGTGTGCAGGACGAGGCCCACCACCGCAGCATCATTCAAACTACTCTCGTCCTTTCAAAGCTCGTCATCGGACTGCCCTCTCCAGGCCTTCCTCTTGCAGAAAGGCAGATGGGTGCTCTACTTAAAGTGAAAGACCAGAATCGATTTGATGTATGTTACTTATAGTCGCCTTGTTCGGGGCTGGAAGAGATATGGCGCCCATTCACACTCACGCTGTGTTGACTCACTAAGTACGTTCACCTGTGCAGACCAGCAATGTCCATGGCCCAGGACGGCACTCTTCTTCCCGTCTCACAGACGAGGCGACTGAGCCACGGCTGCGTCCGTCCTGTCACTGGGACACGAGGTGAGAATGAGCCAGAGGTGGGACCACAGCCCTCTGCCTCCAAAGTAAGTTCTCTTTCCAACACAAAGAAGTTTAGAATTTTAAGAAACACAAAGAAGTTTATAATTTTAAGAAAACACCTTGGAGAAACAGCTGTGAAAAATCTTCCAATGAAGATGCCATAGCACCGTGGCCTAAAAATGTACAACGTGTTAATTCCATGGGTTGCATATCTTAGATTAGAGCTGTAACACTAAATACAGGGATGGGCAAAAGTAGGCTTACAGTTATAGTACAACTAAATACCACAATAATTAAGTGATAATTCAAGGATACACTGTGTTTAGCACGCTCACAGCGGTACACCCACTTCTGCCTACCCCTGTGTTTATTACTATGTTCGATTCCTGGGCTGAGTTAAACACACAATGACCAGATATTCCAAAGGGACGCCATCTCTGTTTATCTCTAGGAAAAGATGCCTAAACAAAGGACCAAATCTAAGCAAAAGTGAACGGAATGCCACATCGGACTGACTTGCCATAAGGTGCAGGCATTGCCTCTATTAAGGAGAAATACTATTAATCATCTGCTGGTTGAAGATCAGAATGGTATTATAAGTAATTAGACAAAGCTGTTCCCTTTCAAAATGAACCATCAATCCTATTATGTCTGTGTCACACACCCTACCAAATTAGCACCCGTAACGTGAGGCCTTCGCATATCAGAGAGAAGCGGTACCACTGCGCATTCGTAGCTTGATCACTTAGCTGAAAGGAACACAAAACCTCCTAATTACACTACTTTTAGAGGGTTACCGCCTTTCAATTTTCTTATGGGAAGAGAAAAGAATACTCCACAAGGCGAAAGCAAGCATGCTTTTGTTAAGGGGTTTTATCACAAGGAAAGAAAAAGAGTAAAAGCAGGCAGGTCCGAGGTGTTCAGCGATCTGTGTTCGGCTGCTGAGGGAGCAGATTCACCCAGGGGAGCTCTGCAGCCACGGTGGCGAGGCCAGCGCTGCAGGCGGGGGTGAAGCACACGCGATCCTGGAACAACGATCTGGGCTGAGGAGGAGCTGGGTTCAGTGTGAGGAAGCCTAAGACAGGAGGTGGCGCAAGCACCAGTCTTCGCTGCCCACTGGAGAAACAGCGGGGTGCTTTAAGACACGCAAAATGCGGGCCTTTCCATCCTTTTCCTTTGGTAGGTGATATTTGGAGGATGATACTGGCTTTGCCACTGAGGCACAGTAACTGCCTGTATGTGTACTAGTACTGTGAGGCTTGGTGCCTTCCTTACAGGGGACCATGCGGGTGGGAAATTGCTAAGAGAGTGAGTCTGGAGAGAGGGAGGGAGCGAACTGGAGAGTCAGAAAATCCCACATCACAGTCATGAACTGAACTTGGCTTTGCAAGCCTGGACACAGTGGGGAGAAAGGGTGGAGGCTAATCTAATGAGGCTACCTGCAAAATAAGTATAAAGAATACAGAAGGGGATTCATGACTATTTCAGTGATAAAACAACATGTGCAGAGCACTAAGGTGAAGGAGTGAGTAGCAGCCGCACACAGTATGCTCGGCAAATGTTAAGTGTCCCCAGTGTGTTCCCCTGAAGATAAACCATAGGTTTATGTGGCACAATTACACCTGCGCCAGTTAGGAGCAGGGGTGAGGGGTACCTGTGGGAGAAAATGGAACAGAAACAGAATTTCCAGTACACCCTTAAGAGCTTATATGAGCCACAGTTTAGTGAAAGTGCTTGCAATTTCACTTAAAATCAAAATCACAAATTTGGACCAAATTGGTATTTCCCTCCATATACTAAAGAAGAGTATATCGTCTCAATGATGCAGAAATTAGGATAGGTAATATAAAAGCAAAAAAAAAAAATTTTTTTTTTAAAGCAAGGGCATAGAATACTATGACTCGCAGCTATCTTTTCATGAGTCTGAATGTGTTAAATTGGTTTTGTGAGAAAGTGATTCGCCATTATCATTTGGAAACAAATTTACTACGTGAGCAATGCACTAATTATAAATGTATCAATTAAGTAGCAAAACACAACAGAAATTTTTATCTAAACAAAATAATCTGAGAACTTTCAACACAGGGGAGAGTCACTGCTAGATCTGCCCCCTGAAGAACACATGCAATGGCGCAATCGCAGGCCTCCCGGGCCCTGGCCTCCCGAGTGCGGTCCAAGCCCCCTGGTGGACCCAGGGACAGTCTCTTTCGGGACTGACGTTCTGACGTTTCAATATGGTGATACTGGCTCTACAGCCTCCTCCCTCCACCCCCTCGCCTGAAATAGTGGCCTTTTATGTTAAATAAGTAAAAAGGTATACCTTTTTCATAAAATAAAAAGGGTATACCTTTAATTTAGATCTTACTTATTTAGACTAGAAGCAGGCTGCTTTTCACAGAAATTTTGGTCAGCTCTTTGACAAGATCAGCAGCAGCACGAAGCTAGACGTGTGCCTGGATGTACTTTCGGCTTAGCTCAGGAGTTAGAAAGCTGAGGAGTGTTACAGCGGAACCCAACGTCCCGGCATTGACAGGTAGAACCAGCACGTGGCCCAGCTGGCCCGGAACACTCCTGGTCTGCAGCTGTTGTCCCATCAAAGATTACTAATAGATCCCCCATTGTACTCTCAAAAGCATCATGGTTTGAAGAACAAATTACATAGATGGTCAACCTATTGAAAGAGAATCCAGCTTTCAAACATGAATATAAATACTCTTAGACCATTACCTAAGCTTTGTAAAATTCCTGAGAACAGAAATTGTGTTTTTAAAACATCTTTCCACTTTTTGTCTACCAACTTGCAAAATAAGACTCAGAGGTAGTGGCCCTGCATATAGAGGCCAGAGGTCACAGTCAAGGAGAGAAGCTGTTCTGACAAGCTCGAGTCAAGGCCAGTATATACCTGAGCACCAGTCAAGGGCTCACCTGTGGGAACTGCTACAAAGCTCTGTGCCTAGACCATCTCTCCTCCTCCTCAGATATCTCCCCAAATATATGCCATGACTTGCATCTAGACAGCATGCAAAATTCCCCAACAAAAAATGCACATTACCAGCAATTAATACAGCATGCCTAATTTTTCACCTGCTATTCTGGTAGAGGCTCACCACTGGAGTGAGACACGCCATTGTCTTTCACTTGACTTTATGAGCTTTACTTGACACAAAAGTGATAAAGGAGAGCGAGGGCCTTGGGAGCCAGGGCTGCACCTTTATTGGAGCTGCCAGCTGTCTGAACCTCGCCTTCTGGACTCCAGAACAGCATCTGGCTTTTGTCCACAGGACAAAAAAAAAAAAAAAAAAAGAAAAAAAAAAAACCCACCGGTTTTCGTACAGATGCCAGGGGCTCATATACATATGTCCTCTGCTCACAAGATATACCCTCCAGGGTCACAGGAAGGAGAGGGCTCTGTCAGTTACTCGGGTCTTGCTTTGCGTCCTTAGGCCCCGAAGATGGACAACAGCACGGATGAAATGAAATCAATGAATCGCCCGCAGACAGAGGCAGTAACTGGGAGATGAAATCCTATGCTACCTGATGGCAAGGCAGCAGTGAGTGTCAGGCACTGGGTGTGCTGCGGCGGGACCCAGGGCTTCTGTGTGGAACAAAGGGCCGCTGTGAACATCAGGGTGGCAGCTCCCGCCTTGGGAACCCTGCAATCGCAGAGCAGCCCCACGGAACGTGACAGCATTGCAGCATCACGACATTCTGAGGGCCTTTTATTCTAACTGTGCTGTAGCTTGGGAACACACCTTCCACATCTGTCCCCTGCCTGACATGTCAACCAGAAAACCAGACTTCAAAAATGTCAGCACATCTAGGTAAGTGGCTGTCACTGCAGACGCAGTGGCCCCGGGCGGAGACGGAGGATTGCTTTTCTCGGTCTTACCTATGCAGTAGGGACAGCACTGGCCTTTCCTCAACACGGGCCTTTCGCAGGACACCGACGGGCAAGACTCGGAGTAACAGCTGATCACTCTGTTCATGCACACGCAGCTGGTACAAACGTCGGGCTTCCAGGACTCAGCAGCCAGGAATATCTCCCCTTCGCTGTTTTTGCAGTAACTAGGCACACTGTCGTTATGAGGTGCGGAGGGCTGGAGAGGTGCGTCTGAAAAAATGAACGGGAGGTCAGCGGGGAGAAGATGATGCTGCAGGCCCCCAACCGGGTGACACAGTGAGTTTCACTCTGTCTCGCAGAAAGCACTCGCAGTCACCGTGGCTTTGTGTGTCACGCTCCTTAAAAAAAAAGTCTGTCTTGAAACAGCAAGTTTGATTTGGGCAGACTGTTGAATTTTAAAGCCAAACGACGAAAACCACAAAAGATCTGTTGCAGAGGTTCTATCAGCTGCTTGTACAACATCTACTCTACCGTTCTTCCTCGGCTTAATAAAATCCTGATATTTGTGGGTGGGGGGTGGGGTGGTTGAGGACTTGAGTCACAGTGGGTAGAAGTCAAACTGGACAATCCCGCTCCTTGCTTTTCCAGTTCCCCTGCAGCTAGGGGTGGCTGTCACCTGGTTGTGCCCAATGGGGCCTAGAGGCTAATGAGGGGATTTCTGGGAAAGCTTTCCCTTTCTTAAAAGAAGGGCAGAAGCGATGCTACTGCCATCCTTCCACATTCTTCCTGCCTGGAACACGAGTGTGTTACCTGCAGCTGCAACATCCTTATCCCACCTGTTAAGAAAAAGGCCTCGACATCGCCAAGACATTAGACTCATGCTAATGAACACCTGCCTCTGAGTGTCTTGTAATGCATGGAAAAGAACCTCTGCCTGTTTGGAAACTGCAGTTGGGCTTTCTCTTGCTTGTAGCTATAATAAGCAGTCCTACGCAAGCAATGCCCAAATATTTTCACCACGCCCACCCTCAAACACCTGTATGTAATATTCCAACATTCAGGTATTCACATTAATGGTTGAAAGATGATGGGAAACTAAATCACTGATAAGGATGCGCCCACAGAGAAATCATGTCTGTCTCTGCTGTTTAGACGATGACTCGAGGCTTCCCAGATCTAGTTACTCCTTGAAATGGGAAAGGATGCCACCAGGAAAACCAGCCTTCTCTTTGGGTCTGGTCTTTCACTGAAATTACATGAAAATTGTAACTTCAAGCAGAAAAACGATTGGGACATAACAGAAATATGTTAGTGAGGTTCTTAGCTGAGAAACCTCATCATTCACTGATTAGAGAAAGTGCTTCTAACCACCTCCGAGACTCGAGTCCATGACGGTCCTACCTAGCACACATCTATGAGACCTACGCCTCCCTCAGTGGGCACAAGGTCATAAGAACGATCACACGCTCCCCTCAGATGCCACTTCAGGAACTCTGCTATTTCTAGCCACAAAACAGAAATACCTGCGCTGGACACGCAGTTATCACAGTGAGTCAGCAGCTCTCCATGACGCATGCCCTTCCACCCACCTCGTGAGCATACCCTTGGGGCCAAGCTTGCCCTGACAATTAGAGCCTCTGGGAGGAGCAAGGTTGCTTTATTTGGGGCCCTGTCTGAGGGATGGAAGGAAGCCAGCACAATAAAATGGGCCCACACCTTCTCCTTTAACTTGTGTAACCACACCACCTATTACCAGCCCCTAGGGCAGTCACAACCAAAACACAGCCCTTGGTCCCATTCCTCCAAATGTGCTCTAGGACCACAGACCACATCCAAATGGGTCAGCGGCTAAGACGGGATTACTTCCTCAGTGACCTCTTTGGGTCATCCACGTCCAGGAATGATTTCTTTTTAAGAGATTGACATGCAAACGTTTGCTTTGGCTGGAAATTAGGACAACTCACACTCCAGTCCTTACTGGGCTCTGCAAATTGCCATGAGGTTTCTGCAACTTAGGACAGCTTCGCTCTTTCAAGCAATGTGGGAGGGACCCCAAGTCTAAAAATTGAGAAGAGGAAGCAGGGATGGCATCAACAACGCTACAAAATGACAGCTGAAATGAGGATCCTAGAGTCTGGAGGCCTCTTACTGGCGCCTGGAGAAGCCCCTGGGGGACCCCAAGATGTGCTGGTAATGCTGGAGGGAGAGCTGGAGCTCAGATGTGGACGTGGCGGAGCTTCCTCCCCCAGGCAGGAGGAGACTCCTCACCAAGCCCTGACTGCCTGAGAAGGTCCTTTGGCCTGCTGTGTATTCCTTCTGTGGGCCTCTCTTCCTACGTTTCCTGCCCCAGAGATCCCTTCTTCATACTTCTGCTTCCAAACATTAACTCTTTTACTTTGCTTTTACCGGGTCTCACGCTGGTGTTCACCCATTCTTTTTATGTCTGCTCTATTCGACTCTCTCCCTTTTTCACTTTGGTGAAGTATCACCACCTGCAGGGGTGTTCGATCTGCACGAACCCATTTCCTGACCCTGACGCACACCGGCCGGGCCAGAGGAGAGGGAACACTGAAGGACAGAGCAAGTGGCAAGCTTCTTAGGAGATACAATTACCACGAGGGATGCAGCTCTGCAGGGGTTGCCCTGCTACTGCACATATGTATCACGTTTGGAATGCGAGTATCCTAAGAGCAGAGGTGGCACCTTCCTCCTGTAGATGTGTAACGTGTCATTTGTTGATGCTGCTTGTTGACATTTACTGTGACAGGAGAAATTAATGTTCTGCATTTTAAGACTTTAAAATTTTTTTTTTTATCACTGTAATACAACTATGAATGGAAAGTTCAGAAAGATCGATAGCATTATGGTGTGGTGACTGGTTTTAAAATACAGATTCCAGATATGCCCTTCTTCACCTTTGTAATACTTACTGATGTATAACATAAAAGAGACGCAGGGTTAAAAAAATGACAGAAAGAAATCCTAACATTTAAGATGAGGGCTGTCGCTTCAAGTTCTCTCTCAAGTTATGTGTAAGGAAAGGCACCACCGCCCAGGTGCACGTTTGTGAACGAGAGGTCAAGCCAGGCACGCAGCAGTGGGGTGCCTCCGCCCTGCTCCGCTAGAATGCGCACTCGCCTTGGGCGCCGGCTCTAAGAACTCGCACCTTATCATAGTCAGGGGGCGCATTTTCAGGCAGCCCATCTTTGGGCAGACCTGAGTCTAGTCAGGGGTCCTGCCAGTGAATTTGGGTCACTGGTCATGGAGGAGTTCCTCCCCCGCCCTCTTCCCCCTCCTTTAATCACCCCTGTATTTGCCCTCAGATCCTATACAAGTGGTAGCAAAGGTACCTGCCACTCTAGTGTAAGCTTCCTGGGTTTTATGTGCTCTGAACTCTCCTTGAGGCAATCTTCTCACTTTGTCATTATTAACTTAAATGCAGACCACTGGATTGTCCGGCTATCCTTTTGGATTATTTACTGCCCCACTGGACTGGAGTTGCACTATTTTCATTAACCTGGGGATCTCCATGGCTCAATACAGGCATTCCACAGTATTTGTAAAAGGAATACCTAAATGGATGTAACTTCATGATCACCAATGGAGCAACCCCTCACGGTGGCTTCTATTAGGAGGATGGGAATAGTCAGGGTAATGTACGATCGACACAGAGTCATCAGCAGGGTTGGCATCTGAATCCAACAGTAACAATGATAAATATATGGTAGAGGCTAGGTTATACATATCCTAATGATGTAATACACAGGAACGATTTCCATACCAGAAAGGATGCTGCACTAATTAAGCTTCTCAGATTAACATGCTCTAATTACAACAAGGATTTTGTACTACGATGGCTGTACCTGGGCAGTGGTGCATGAGCACAACAGTGAGTGTGTGGCTATTCCTGCAAGTTCCTCTGATGCAAGGGTAAAAAGCCTACCCATGCGGACCCAGGATGAGTCTGGACACAGGATGTAAGATGACAGAACAGTGGATTGCAGCCAGCTGACTGGATAATCCAATGTGAAAAAAATGTATTTAATAAAATGCAAGAGCTGTTGTTTCACTGAGTAGAAATGCCCTAAGAATATACATTTAGAAGGGAAATGGTTATTGATTTAAATTGAAAAGATGAAAGATGAAGCAACAACAAAATAAAACTGGTGACCTGTCAACGTGGTAATTTTATGTATACAAATTAGATATCTTTTGGAAAAAAGTCATACATTCTACTGTTAATTTGAAGTGCTACTTTAGTTACAAACCAGTAACTTATGTTTAAAATCCTGACAAAATTTGATTATATTTGTTTCATGAACATAAATTTTCCAGCTACGGCCAGATGATCTGAGAATAAAAAGGAAGAAAACAATATTACTCTTCGCACATGCAGTGCTAGTCACTTAATTCTTTTGGGCATTAACTTATTAATCATCACAGGTTTGAGGGAGCGAGCATGCTGTATACTTCAGTGATTCCTGTTTAACATTCTCAAAGAGTCTTCACCACCCTACGTATGTCAAAAACCGGTATTTATATTACTTATCAATAACAGCTCTTCCCATTTGTTAAAGGCAAAGGTGACTTTTCACATCAGCAATATGATCTGGAATAACGTGGTGCAGACAGTCCTGCTGCACCAAAGAGATGCAGGGTTAAAAAAAATGGCAAAAAGAAACAATCGCTTTTTTTTTTTTGTTGTTGTTGTTCTAAAAGTCAACTTAGGTGCAAGGAACACTGAATTCACAAATATGCGGCCCCCAGAGGGGATGAATTTAGGAAGCAGGCTGCCGCATGTTCCCGCCTGGGTGACTGGTGACTGGTGTTGGGACCCTCCCACACGGGGTTCGACCTGCCGGCCCTGCACCGTGACAGAGCTGAGCGGCAGCCCTTCCGCCACGTGCACCTGGCTGGGCACTGGTTACCTGCACACTGTGGGCAGCAGGAGTCCTGGGTACGCGAGGGGTTCTGGCAGAGCAGCGGCGGGCACACCTCGGTCTCACACAGCACCCGCCCGCTGTGGCAGGTGCACTGAGTGCAGGAGTCTATGTTCCACGTTTCTCCTTCTACAAAGTACTCTCCCCCAGGCGCGTGGCAAATGGAGGGGCCACTGAGCTCTGGCTTCTGCACCACGAGATCATCTGAGGAAGGACACAAAATCAGAGCATGAGAAATTGTTCATCAGCAGTCACACCAACACTCGGAGAACCTGGCGCTGTCTGCTTTAAGGGACAAAGATGAACTGACTGTGGACTATCTCACTCCGCTCTTACCAAGAGAAGAGTGAAGGGAATACTCCACGCACCGAAATAAATTGAAGGCAACGGCAGCAGAGTTAGTTTTAGGAATGAGATTCAAGTGGTTTGAATTTATCAATAATAATGAGAGAATCCAACAAGAGAATTAAATTACAGGGAGAGAACTCCTACCCTAGAGAAAAGAACTAGAGCCTCTTAGGGGATCTCAGAATATGTAGGAACTGTTTAGAATGAAGATTTAAAAAAAAATTGATGTGAATGTTTGCTATGGTCAATTTCTATGCAAAGTGCCCTACATGTGTTATTTCATTTATTCTTTACATCAGCCTTGCAAGGTAGGTCCTGTTAACCTATTTTGCATATGAAGAAACTGCAGGATCAGCATTAAGGGCAGACAAGGGGTTGGAACCCAAGTCTATGTCTATATCATGGACATGCCTCCAGGTTCAACACAATGTCCAACTGCTCTGGGCTCTGTCCTCTCCATTACCTCTGGGACCGAGTACGTTTACACTTGGAAATACATTCTGCTATTGAGCAGGCCACACCCCAATCTAGGTCCCCTGCCAGCAAACTGAGCAGGAATGTTTTTGCAGAATCAAGGGTCGGAAAACCCTCACCTGAGAATAAACATTTGTCTGGCGAGAGCATCACGAAGAGAGGTGAATGCTCAGAGGCTGATGATGACTATGCCTTCTTTCCCAGAGGAGTGGCGATTCTGGCCTCTGGGTGAGGTGATAATGACAGAGAGGGAATTCAGTGTTGACAGTGTCTAGAGGTGCTGGGAGCGGCCCTGAAGTTGGGCTGAGGAAGTGAGAAGTACGGAGACGTTAACCAAACTTGTGCAATCCAAATACAACAAGCACTTCAAGGAGGTGCTGACAGTGTCGAGCCCTGCCGCGCCGCAGTCTGGAGACACCGAGGCGAGCGCGGGCCTGGCGCTCAGTGCAGATCGGGGCCCTGAAGAACCACCCTGTCTGTGCAGCCGCCCAGAGCCGAAATCGCCCGAGGGCTCCCAAGCTGTCATTTTCAAGGGGTGGCCAGCACAGAGAGGCAACAGTGATGAGATGCAGTGGTGGGGGCCAGCCTCCAGTTGAGGAAGGAGGTCACTGTCCACACAGCTCCACCTCGGGGAGGCTTGTACGACCGCAACTTTGACCAAGTGGACACGTAATAGAAAAACCGACAGCAGCCAATGCTTATAGTCATGAGCCCCTGGACCAAGGCTTCCAGTGAACGAGGAAAGTAGAGAGGAAGGCAAAAGGAAAACGGAGCTGGGGCGAGACGACAAAAGTGCCTTTCTGGTGGTTTACAGACAAAGCAAAACACTGTTCCAAGGAGCATCAAAACGCTAACGCTGGAGGAAGACCCCCTTACTGCTTTCAGAAGGACGTGCAGAAGAGCGGTGCAACCTGCCCTTCTAAAGGCTGGCATGTAGAGAAGAGGTCAGGAGAAAAGTGATGCTTGCCAGCCTCTTTGCTAATGATTCCCCTGCTCTGTGTACGTACTGAGTACCTCGAGGCAAAGCATGGGAGTGGCCAGAGAGATGGAGCTGAAGGAGGTAAAGTAGAAGGTGAGAAAGAGAGGGGGAAAAAAAATAAGAAACAGTATCATTCGGTAAATCTTCCCGCAGAAGAGTTTAGGAGCTGCTCGCTTAGCTTGGCCAGGGGAGGGGGGAGCAAACCCGAAATCCAGCTGATTCTTGAATGGAGAGGGGAGAAAATATTCTTTAAGGCAAGAGTCCATGAACGCAACCGCTCTAGGGTCTTTAGTCAGAAGAATTCATATGTGGCAAGTCATTTAAATAAAGATATTTGGAGAAAATATACCTATGCATCATGCCCAGGGGTGGGCAGAAGTAGGTCTATAGTCGCAAGTCCATGAGCGTTTCTTCTTGTATTTTTGTTTGTTACTCACTGTATTATTTGTATTATGTACACTTTTTGTCCACTCCCGTAGAAGAGCAATGCACGATATACATGTTTTCATACATGCACCCACAACAACAGGGCAGTAACTCGGTGTGCATCTGCATTCGCAGTTTGCGCATCTCCGCAATACAGAGAACCAGCTCTGGCTCTGCTCATGTTCCTAAGCCAACCACCTGCCCTCAGAACGTCTCCGCCTTGCCACCAGCCTGACCCCGTCTTCAGCGAGGGCGTGTTCAGCAAAGACCCAGGTGCAGCCCACACTCCATGACACACACACTCGTGCCTCTAATGGAAGCAAGGGGTCTCCACTGGAACACATTTTTCCTTCCCCAAGGAGTCAACACTGAGCTTTGTCTTGTCAAATTGCTCATTTAGCTTCTGCTGCAATGAGTACGAGTGGTTTTTCATTTTTAAGTAGCAAAACATGTGTACAAGGAATTCGTTTCGATGCAGACCACATCTGCCCGAACGATGGGAAGAAATGGAACACAGTGCCCCCTGAGGCCTGGGCCTTCACAGGGAGGGCTGCCTGTCACTTGGATGCTGTACATATGAGGTGTGTAGAATTGCAGAGCTGGAAGAGACGTCCAGTGTCCCCCACCCGCTCAGTTCCCGACTGCACCCACCACAGAAGTGGACTTCTCCACGGGGAAATACGGGACCAAGGTGGACTAGGGGGAAAGTAGTCATGACTCCACAATCTGACGAGTCCATTTCAACTCTAAAAGAAATCTGATGTAAGAATGGGAGACTTCCTTCTCCCTAGCCTTCCAGCGGACATACTATTGGGTAAAAGACTTAATCTTTGTTTGCCAAATGAAAAATGGGTTAAGTGTATTTTCCCCCAACTCAAAGCGGTCTGCACAGAGGAAGGGGTAATGAGTATAAAACTGTGGAGCTCTTTGGATGTCAGGTACTAGGTGAGGTGTTGTAATAATCCTGTTACTGTCAACCCAAAGCCAGACCCCCAGGAGTTCTATCTGTTCTGCTCTTCTGGAAACTCATCTCGATGACCATTATTATGATTTTAAATGTTTTGGATGTTTGGTCACTTTCAATTTCTCTACTTGGCAAGACCACCACATATCCATTAATTTAAAAAAGAGCAATAGCTACAGACTTCAGTAATTCCCTCCCTCTCCAAGACTGCTTTATAAATAATACGCTTTTATGGAATAAAATTAACACCAGTCTCTCAATTAACTATGCTGTTCAGCCTTACTACACTCTCCCTAAAATGGAGAACTGGAATTTAAGTACGCGTGCTCACAAACCTTTACAGCAATGTAGTTCAGAGACTGATACAACTGAGTACACCACTCAAAAATAAGGAGTGTGGTGTTAAGAGCTGTACAATTTTCTCTGGCCTTCGGCTAATAATCTATAGCACCGGGCTGACTTTGTGGCTGTTGTTGACCAACACCACGGAGAACTGAAATGTGTTCCAGGCCATCCCTCTGCCCACCCCCCCGCCCCCACCCCGTCCCCACGCAGAGCCACCGATGGGACGATGGGACGAGACCCTGCGAGGCGGAGCTCACTGGTTCAGGGAGCACACAGGGCGCAGCCGGCGTTTACCTGAGCAGGACGGGCAGCACTGTCCCGGGCGGAGGGCGGGGCTGCTGCAGGCGGGCACCGGGCAGGCGATCAGGGCGCACATCTCGCGCCCGTTGTGGCAGTAGCACTCCCGGCACCCGTCGTGCCAGCTCTCCTGGTTTCTGTGAGGGTAGCCATCCATGGACAGGCAGGTGCCCGACAGGACGGGAGACTTGGTGGACGCGGGGACCTCTGCATGGACAGAAGGCAGCCTTGGTGAAGACGTGGCGGCTGCCCAGGAGACAGGGCCCGCGGTGTCCTCACAGGTGATACCACCCGGCCACCCAAAGGCACGCCCACGAAGGACGGCTCACACACGGAAGGAATAGAAGTTCGTATGCTCTCAGTTTTGAGAAAAATAAAAATAGAAAACCCCCTGCAAATACATTTCTCTCCTACTGGTGGGATTACAGTTGAGTTTTACTCCTTTCACTCAACGTTCTCGTTTTTATCCAATAAACAAGCGTCAATGTCCCAGCAAATGTTACCCATGTGTTTCATATGTGCAGAATAATCACTCCAGAAGTCACCGGGGGGGGGGGGGGGGCAGCCCTGGGCCCCTGCCAACCAGCGCAGTTTCGTTCCGCAGAGCAATGAAAGCAGCGACTGGAGTTTTGTTTATTCTGACCCCTTCAAAGACCATTCAGGTGACAACTGTCCGACTTTGAAAACACACAGGATAAACTTCAGGGATCTTTTATGGCCTCATCTGTGGATCCTGCTGCCGACTAAAACACAGTGGAGCAGGTGGCCGGGCTGGAGCTGGGCTGCGGACAGGGGTGCCGCTCGGGGCACACGCTCCCCAGCGTCAGGACCGTCCCCCGAGTGGGAGGGAAGCCCCAGACGGAACGCACACTGGGGTCCACGCCTGCATCCAATGACAGGCTGGCACGCGTGCTTGCCGAGCCAAAGTCAAAATTCTCATGGAAACAGGGTTACCAGAAAATACATGAGCAGACTGCTCAGCCACACCCAGCTCTGGGGTTTTGCAAAGGGATCTTTGTTGTGTCAGTTGTAGCCTTCCACTGGGGACAGAGGGGCCTAGGGAGGTCAGGATAAAGGTGCTGGAGGCTAAAGTTCCGGAGACAAGTAAAACTGAACAGCTAAGCAGTGATTAATTTGGTCAATGCGCCTGTCCGTTATAGGCTTACTGTAAATTCTGTTGTGAGTTTTTATCCTATTAGGAGAGGGAAAGATGTGGTCCCCCAGAGAGGGACGCTTGTGTCAGAGGAGACAGCAGTCACTGAAATTGTGTCGTTTACATAATGTCCTTCTGCTCTTTGTTGCTGGGCCCCTGGCTGCTCTGGGGGTGGGGAGAGGGTCACGCCTTCACACTTACCTCTGCAGGGCAGCTCTGGGCACTTCCTACAGCGACAGATGTCACAGCCGTGCTTATTCTTCCTGGGTAATTAAAATTTTGTCAGAGGTCAGAAAACTCCAAGTCTCAAATCATGCCCAAGCACTCAGACCTAGGGTCACCGAAGTGATATTGTTACTGAGCAGAATATGGCTTGACTTTTGCTCTCAAAACCTCCCAGGGCGATGTGTAATTAGCTCCCTGTGGCTACGACCCCCCCATCCATGGGCAAGGCTCAGAGTGGCTCATGTGTTTCTGGGATGTAAATGCCAGAATCCCAGGGATAGGACTGTTGGATTTAATTAGGAAAAGTGGTCCCACAATATAACAGGATGGATGTGCCACTCCACGAACAGACTGGTGACGGATATATTGGTGGTCAGTGTTGGAGGCCAGCACTAGGGACAAAGGTCCTGCTTTTGTATGGGCTACAGGCTTCCTCCCGTGACCATGTCCTCTGAGAAATTTCAGTAAAATGTTAATGATATATCTAGTGAAACTTACAGGAGGCGGAAGGAGTTAAGGACCCACAAAGCTGGGAACGTGACACAAATGTTGAAAAGGAGTAAAAGCCTTGAGAGGTACCGCACTCCACGCCCAGCAGTTAACTTCATCACTTGGAAAAGAGCATCAGCTGAATGAAACACACTCCATCCATGGGGTGCCACAGAAGCACGGGGTGGGAGGGGGGCACAGGAAAAAAAGGCTGGCTAAACTTTGCTTCCTTTAATAGGCTAGAGGGCCTACATTTTGTGCTGATGGGAAAGATGATTTTAAGTAAATAAGTATACGTTTATAAATTAAGTGGAAATTTTCTGGACAAAAAAATTCTTACCAGTAATCCCCCCCCACCCCCGAAAAAGAGGACACGGCCCATTACAAAAGGAGCTCGCCCCTTCCTTTGTTTTTTGCCCACTGGCTGCAGGACTGACTCCTCTCCGACTCAACACTTCCTCTCTGGGAGGAGTTACTCTGCTTAGCCTCAGGTTTCACCATCCCCATCAGCCCTAAGTGGCAATAGTGTATTCAACTAAAAGAAAAAAGAAAGTCAGTCAGTCCCCGTTCTTTCACATCTTGGGCAAAATTAAGAGGCTCTAAAAGACAGCTTTATGGGGAACCCCTGGTCCACCACCTGCGTCATCACTGCTTAAGTGACTGGCTACAGTTTGCTCAGTGGAAGGGTCTCCTTGTTTATTTTAACACAGTCAGAACAAGGGATTAAATGAATTAATCACACTCATGTCTTACACTGTGTGATTTTCAAGACCTAGCAAGGCTTTAGCTGATTTATTTGTTCACTCATTTATTCATCCACTCCCGCACTGCTCCCTGCCGCCCTTCTGGAAGTGTTTCCCTACAGGAACCATCTGCTCCGCAGGCAGGTACAAGGAGCACCGACGGCTGCCTTCGCCCTCACACTCCCATGTGGTGTCTGGCCAAGATTTCTCCTTCCCATGCTGTCCTAGCTCGTGCAGCTAGAAAGGCAGCTACTGTTCTAGCTAATGCGGCACTCGTTTCTCCACTGTGGTCACCTTGGTCCTCCGAGTGTGCTTAGGAACACAAAGTGACATCTATAATCCTCTGTCACAGTGGCCCCCAACCCTTCTGGCACCAGCGACTGGTTCCAAGGAAGACAATTTTTCCAGGGGTGGGGGGAAGAAGAGACAGGAGGCAGAGCTCAGGCAGTAAGTGAAGCTTCACTCACCTCTGCTCACCCCCTGCTGTGCGGCCTGGTTCCTAACAGGCCACAGAGGGAGGATGTGAACCGGTGGACGGCCCAGGGGCTGGGGACCCCTGCTCGCAGGGATTTCTCACTGAGATGAAGACTGGACTTGAGTGCAGCCTTGATTCCAAACTCTCATAATACTGTACCGAGTAGTTGTAGCTACTGTTACAATAATAATTTATTCTACACTATCAGTTAAGCTAAGAAATACATATTTATTATTGGTATAATATTCATATTTTAGGATTAACACCAATGATTTACTTGGGAAGCTTTTAAGATTAATGTTCCTAATTTATGCAATTAAAAGTAAGATTCTCCACTCCCTTCCTAAACCAGAATTTCCAAGAAGAATAAAAATGATAACTTCAGTAAGATGGACACGGTATGATGGCTCTATGTCCCTTTTTATTAGGAGTGCTACATAAATATGTCAAATTGAAAAGGCAGAACTAAAATGGAA
Organism: Glossophaga mutica; assembly: GCA_039655065.1. Lineage (NCBI taxonomy): Eukaryota > Metazoa > Chordata > Mammalia > Chiroptera > Phyllostomidae > Glossophaga > Glossophaga mutica. The sequence goes on from CM077308.1 coordinate 148,348,524, forward strand.
GGGAACCAAGAGAGGAATAATAAAATAATATTCTACCAGGTAATTTTTTTTAAGGGACCAAGCTGACACAAAGGCAGGGACAGACGCTAATACAGACACTGGGGAACAAATGTGAAGTGTCTGTTCCCTGCTGCACCGCAGTAATCTGACTTTGGCATACGGGCTTTCACTGTCTCAAGAGTATTTAAAAACGCAAGTCGTGGTCCTTGTCTTCAAAAAATCTGGTGCTACATAAAGAGAAAAACTGTTTTGAACTGCAGACTGGTACCCAGGCAAGATATGAAGGCATGACAGGTAAGACCACTCGGTACTGCAAATGCATTCCTGTCAACTGACCTTAAGAGTGGATTAAACACGTTACCACAAAACAGTCCCTGGGCAGGTGTGACAGGTACAGCACCTTCACAGCTGGGGAGTGACAGTTCCATTCCCCCTGCAGTGTCCCACGGAACAGGCCCCAAGGGCAGAGTCTCAACAAGGCTCTGGCCCATCCTCCTGCCTGTGGGACCACCATCCCATTCCTCCTTCCTCAGTCACCCGACAACACACACACAGATATTCTGGACTCAGCGCCTTGTTGACTCATTCACAAAGACGCAAAACAGCTAACAAAGCGGCTAAGGGTACAGATGTTTCGCCAAGTCACGGACACGAAGAACAGGTCTTCGGAATCCAGAAATACGTACTGGTATCCAAACGGACAGTCCTTGTCGCAGTCTGTGAATCGGAACCGGCACTTCTTGGGCCGGGGGCGGCAGGAGCAGATCTCGCAGCCGTGGTCGTCAGTGAGGAACCCGAAGGGGCAGTCCAACGAGCAGCCCCGCTTGAGGCCCCTGCACAGCTCCTCCCCTGTGGAGACAAACACGCGTGCTCCTTGCCAAGCGGAACCGGGCAGAGCGCAGCGACGCTGCGGCACCTTCCCATCCTCCACCCGTGTGCGGTTCTCAGCTCCGCCACGGCATCAGGAGTGGCTGAAATGTACAGATTCTGCTACTTCATGGTTATCAAAACACAGCTCCACGTTTTGGGTGATATGCAAAATAAAGTCCAACTCCGAGAACTGGATTTCTGAAGTACGTATTTTTTATTGTTCCATCACGGTTTCCCCATTTCCTCCCCATCGCTCTGCCCTGCTCCACCCACCCCTCGCTCCCTCCGTCAGTCCCCTCCCTGCTGACCACGTCCATGGGTCCTTCCTACGTGTTCCTTAACTAGACCCCTCCCCTTCTTTCCCCTGTTATCCCTCTAAATCGCGCTGGTACATACTGTTTGTGGTGCGGATGACGCTGAATTTTTTCATGAAATGTGTTCTCACTAGTCACCTCAAACTGCTGCTTACCATGTATTGATAAAATGTGAGAATTAGAAACTCACACCTAAAATTTCATGATCTATTCTGTTACCACCGCATGACTATAATAATGCATGTTCTTAAATGTTCACGCGTGTTTACTCTGACAAGTTTCAGATGTTACCATGTAATCCTGAATACGATATATAAGTAAGCATAAAGGATTTCTTACCCTTTCCTTAAAAAGGACATCTCCTATAAAATGAAAGCAAGTGGTTCATTTAGCTCATTTTTTTTCTCCTGCTGGCAAATATCCAGGTACATGGATATACTCAGTTAAATGACTAAAGTATACATCTGCCAAAGAAATATCTAATTGATATTTAACATCCCCGGTTTGAAATGCTCAAAGTGGCCCCTATTGGTCAGTGTTAACTTATTAGTTTAGAAGAAAAAAAAAATAAAGAAGCAATGGTGACTGGCAGAAGAAACTACCAGAAATATTAGCTTAACAGAAGTCTTCTAGAAAGATTTTAAAAGGTATAATATAGGGATGAACAGCATAATATAGAAAATAAAAATGCTCAGGTAAAGAGAGCATGCTTGGTGACAGAACTAAAGCGAGTAGAAACTTGTCTAAATCAACCATGGAATTTGACAGGTAACCAAATTCTGATGGCAAAAGTATGGCCACGTTAGACTATTGCTCTGCATGTATTAGTAAGATGAGAAGCAGAGACTATTTCTGGTGAACTAATAAATTAATCTTTATTTTATCTGGACATCCTTTAAGCAAAATATTATAAATAATTCATAAGTTACTAGGAGAAGCAGAACCCCTTTGTCCCTTCCACACACAACTCTTCTAATCTAAAATTAAACCTTAACTACAATTAGTAGGTGAAATGAGCTTATGTTTTACATTAATATTTTAAGATAGCATCTCTCATGAATCCTAGCTGGCACTACGCGAATATTTAATTTGCTATCTTTTAAAAAGGAAAATGTGATTTATGGTATAATTTTCTACTTTGTCTTTACCATAAACCTTTCATTAAATGTACTTAATATAACCTCTGTATTACACTGTGAAACAACTGATTACTTATTTGTATCCTTAAAAGCCAAATTCTAAAAGTCTCATTTAAAAATCTATAATTTTACGACTTGAAAGGTCATCTTTTTTCAATCTCTCCCCCATGACTAAAGGGGTGATGAAGGAGGGAGAAGACTTCCTAGCCGCATTTCTTTCTCTAACGCTGAGATCCAAGCTGTGAACCCATTTTTCTGTTGCAAGAATGTCTAAGGCACAACACCAAGCAGATTATATATTGGCAAACAGATGAATTAAACATACTGAGAAGTTCCCAGAGTCAGCATCCCTGGGCATTAAATTCCTTGAAACTTTGCCGTCTGACCGCCTTTGTGCCTTTATTTTTCTAGTCCTTTAAAAAATATGAGTGTTTCCGTAGATCTTAATCTACAATGGGCTTCAGCCTTAAAGAAAACTGTTGCCTCCCTAAATTTAAAAAATGTGATTAAAAACTAAATCTGCCTTCAACCACCTCTGCTTTGCAATAGAAGAGGATGCCAAGCAAAGGCTGCTACTGAAACAAACATTCCAAGTGTTCATGGCCAGCAGCCTGGCCACGCCACGCGGGGCGGGATGCCCTGGCTGCGCGTCAGCACGCTATGGTCTCGGCCTGTCTTGATCCCGTCCCCGAACAGAAGGGGCTCCAGGGTAGGAACCCCTTTTCTGCATCCATGCAGTTCAGGTGTTACCATGATGCTCAGCAAGGAGTGAGGGTTCCACAAGTATTTGCAGAACGAACCAATCAACCAACGTTCTTTTTACTCACTCCTCCACTCTCATCGAGGCTGCCAGATTAACAGAAAAATAACGGGATAAAAAAAAAAAACAAAACTTGCTTCAGTAGTACTGAAAATTTTCTGAAATACTGTAACAATTATGGTTTTTTTTTTTTTTAAAAGAAATATATCATTAAGGCAAACAGTTACATAAGAAGCAGCACAGAGAGATTAGAAGCATCTTATTCACAGATGGGTGGGGGGATTATAAATTTGTTTGAAAAGCTCTGGTACCTCACTTGAGGCCACCACAGAAAGAATGGTGGCTTTGTGTTCATAATTTTTCAGCATCTTGACTTTACTGTGATCTATAAATGCTTCCTAATCCATAGGGGGAAATTACCATGGAAGGGAAAGTTACAAATCACGGCAAAGCACAGGCCTGTGCATTATGGTGGGTCAATAGCCACCACACAATAAACTCTCTCTTCACTCTGGAGAAAAAGAGACGTTCGCTCCCAGGCCGAGATGTGGCGCAGCCGTGGGAGGCATCGTCGGTCATACTTTATCGCAGGTGGACACCCCGTGACTCACACGGAACACAACGTGGTGGTGCCCCTGCAGTTTTGCTGCCCTTCTTTGCTGCACACTTCCCTCTTGGTCTGGCAGTGCCCACCGGCCTGCTGTCAGTTAAGAACACCAGGAAGTGCCTGAAACTAGTAAATAAAGAAATGCGACACTGTCGATGGTGGTCCCCAACGATGACCCTGACAGTGCAATAAAAAACAGGGAGCCTGCCTCCCTCTATTTGATGCCACAACCTTCCTCAGATGCCTGGTTCAGACACATGTTCCCTGAAAAAGACAGGCTTTTTTCTTCCTGCTGCCATTAATTGTCTGTGTCTTCATCGGTCTCTAGATAGAAGCATTTTGCACTCTAGAATTAAAAGACGTTAAAAGTGGAGAAGTTACAAATAATCCAGCTGAATCCACTTGACTTAAAGATGTAGAAAATAAGGTGTCAAAGGGTTAATGGCATTTAATTCATATAGATGTCACTTACTGCGTATAGTTCATATACTAAGCTGAAGTCTGTTTAACAGCAATAAGTACGTATTTCTGGTCAAAAAGTAATGTCACTAAATAGCTTGTACCAATAGTGTTAGGTTATTAGTATATGATCCAAATGATTTATTTTATTTTTGTTGCTGCTGTACTTTCTTAAACATTTTCCACATTTTCCTTTATTCTAAATATGCCCTTGAGAAAAGGAGTCAGGGATAATCTAAATTCCTCTGCAGTCACTCGGTGCATCACTTTGCTCAGCAGGGCTGTAAGACTGGTTTTTGTTATAGGCTCAAACAAGAGAGTCCTCTGTCACGACTTCCACGCACTTTGAAGGGCATGTTTCTCCTGGGTTTTGTTTCTAATCTTAAAAGTGATTGTGCATATAACATGCTTGATTAGGGTGCAATATCATTACAACGCATTAGCATGCTACCAACATTACCAACACATTAACTATACTAATCAAGATAAGGTCCATTTTGATCTTTTTCATATTCCTAGTGCTTGGCAAATAGTAGGCACTCAACAAATGCTAGATGAATGGGAGGCAAAAATGAGTGCGTAAACAACCACCCAACGAACAGGAGAAAAGTATTTATCTGGGGCTAATCTTACTCTAAGAAATCTTGATGCCAGCTGTCTACTTAAACAAGGTGTAATCCCTACCAGAAAACTTAAGTTATCAATGGTCAGGACCACGGCATGAGCAGCAGGCTTTTTGGTAGGATGCAGAAAAATAATGTATGGGAGAAATGTAGACAAAACCACTACTCATCAAGTAGCTGCAATGGGAAAAAGAACACACTTTTATTCAGTCCTTCACTACACAGAATTTCTTTTTTTTTTTTTCTGAAACCGGGTGAAAGAGAAAAGAGAGTATTTGAGGGTTCAAATGAAAAGGTAAAAGGAAAATTGTTTGTGTGAGGGCCCTCAAGGACAGGAAGAACCGAAGGCAGGCTGGTTTTGGAACAAAGAAGGGGAAGCTGGGGACTTTCCATGTCAACTTGGGCTGACTCAGAAATGGATGTTATAAAACAGCTATCGTGTGGCATAAACAATTACCATATGTCAGTGAGTAACGCCAGCTTTGCATGCATCCACCTAACCCTCAGAATAACCCATTAGTTAGCGGTTGTTATCTGCCCTTCGCAGATACAGAGGACACAGGCCCAGAGAAGTAAAGCCGCTTGCTGTGGTGGAGGCTAGTCAATGTGACGCCAGAGCCTGGGAAGAGAGTTGGGTCCACATAATCACAGGAATCCGGCAGCCAAGGATCAGGTACTTCACTGTAATCTGACTCACCTCCCAAAGGTGCGGCTTGCAAACATGTCCGATAATCAGGACTGCTACTGTGGGGTTGAGAGCAGAATGCTCCGTGACTAGGCTTCTGATGATGAGGTCAAACTGAGAAATGCCACTTGGTGTTTAATTATACTTTCAGGTATACGGTGGCAGTGAATAAGATAGCAGAAGACTAGCCCAGGTCAGGAATCTCAATGTGAAATATGGATACATGGTCAGAACGGTGAAACTTCAGAGTACTTCAGACAAGAAAGATGTCCAATGGCATCCCTAGTTCCGATGGTTCCCTGCTCATTTACACACCAACATCTGCTGACCGCCAGGGAAATGGGCCAACTACTTCCCTACTCTGGTGTAAAGAAGTACTTGGATTCTCCTACAGGACCAAAGCATCCTCATAATAGAATATACTTTTATGAGTTATAGAATTTGGCTTGAAATGATATTTCATTAGTGTGTCAGGTACAGATGTTTTTGCATAGGGCAGCTCTTTTAATTTATTCATCTTTGTGGCATTAACACCTACTACAGTAGCTAGAACTCGGCAGATGCTTATCTACATCAGGCAAAGGAAGAAGAGAGGGAGGAGGGAGGAAGGAAGACTAGCTAACCCTGCAAACAGATAATTTGCAAAGAATAAATGGCTAATAAAAGTTTATACGTAAAAAAAAAAAATCATTGGCAAAATGCAACACTCTCCTGTACATATTTCTTTCCACATGTTAATAAAACGGAGCTGCAAACAGGTGGTATGCATGGATACTCCTTTCATAAAGCCAGAATGCAATGGTAACACAAAGACGGGCAGAGCAGAATTTTCCTCATAGTCCCAACTTGCAAAACGCCAGTGATAGGTCTTAGATGTGCGTTGATGATAACTGAGGGAAACTGCTTCTTTGGACTCAACTACAAAGGGCTTACTGCGAAGTGGCAGGGGTCTTATGTAAGCACGACCGTGGGGCCAAAAGATTTGTAACAGCAAAGCCCAAGTGAAGGTGGCAGGTGGGGTGATTAAAAACAATGAAATCTGTATTTTCAGACATCAAAAAGTTCAGAAAAAAATTTAGGTGCCCTCCCATGATCAGAAAGGATGTGTCGCTCAAGAGAGATAAGGAGGATTAAAATATAAATGCTTTCCGATACAACCACTAATTATGTTGCTGTCAAAAAACAAAGTTGGCCATTTATGTAAACCAACGTGCCTGCCAAGGCAGCTCCCCTCTGGGTTCCCAGAGGGAGCTATACAAGGCAGACAGGTGCACGATAGGGACTGGCCTCCTGGGAACAGAAACAACTAGCAGGAAGGCAGGACAGTCCTGGATGACTGGAGGCTTACGGGAAATGTAAAGATGGCAGTCCCCACAGTCACGTTTATAAACTCGGGTTTCGCACGAACTCCATCAGGCAAATGGAGGGATGACAACATGCAACTAAGAAAGCCAAATTACTCAACTCCTATTTTGTATTTCTCTTTCATATCAAAATATTCCTACAACAGAGAGGACTGAACAATGAAGATTAACATGAATAGAAAGCGCACAATAACAGATAAATTGGAAAGTGAGCACCTATCTGCATTAAGTAATTCCAGGTCTCTGAGCCCAGGATAATTACACCCAGAGGCTCACAAAGAACCTGCTTATTATAGGAGCACTGTCTATGTTTAGGAGAGACCAGAGAAAATGGAAAGTGAGTTCAGAAAACTAAAGGAGGCTAAGGATCATTTAAAAAAAGACAAAGGATGCTAAAACTACAGAAACTAAGCTTGACATTCACATTGGAAAATTCTGCAGAAAGAATCGTTAAACATGTGGTTTGTGACATTCAGAGAAGAAAGCCAGGACCACCAGGAGCCAGACGAGGCTCATAAAGAACAAGCCAGGCCCCAGTAACTGCATTTTAAGTTTAAAATGGGCCTCCCAGCAAAGGGATGCTACAAATACCATGTATTTTGATCTCAGGTAAGATGCAGGTCAGATGTTTTAAGACTCTCACGTGGAGATGGAGGTGGCGTGCTGTTAGCTGAATGACGTCTCCAAGGGAGTGAGATTTACATCCACTGTCATTTGTCAAGAAGGTCTTTGGGTCTAGAGGAATCTGTCCTGCATTCCATACAACTTAATTTTAGTTTAATGTATTAGATGGGAAATCGAAGTTATGCTTATTTACTATAAGCTGGAGGCCTAGATAAGGTAGGAAATCACATTTTCAAGATTCAAAAATATGCCAACTAGTTGGAAAACAGTTTGAAACTCTCAGGGTAATTTCTTGGTAAATGTGGCCCTTTGTTTATGTCATTAAAAAAAAACCCAAATGTTCAAATACAGAAGAGATGAGAACCAGCTAAACAGCAGTGAATGCAACAAGAAGCACCTAAGGTTCCAGCTGCTTGTACACTCCGTGCAAGCCAGCAGCGTGCCACTCAGAGGGCCAATGTGAACTCGCGCCATGCGGCAGAGCTGCACTGATCAGAGCACGTTCTGGAGTACCTGGTTTGTTTCTGAGCCACACCTGAGGGCAAGGACATACTGTAAGTGTATCAAAAGATGGAAAGGACCACAAGAATTCTAGAAAGTATATCACCTGGGGAACGCCTGAGGGGAATGAAGATATTTATTTTCAAAATAAATTTGAATCAGGGGAATTCGAAATTGTTTCAAACATGAAGGACAGCTGAGTTCCATGCGTATGTAGCTGAAATGTCACGGACTCTATCAAGTTTCAGAGGTCATGGCTTGGGGACCTGACTAGAATCCACGTGGAGGACAGCAGGGGGGTCAATGAAGTGAAGCACATGCTAAGGATTACGACAGCCATACATGGACTGGGACACCCTGTGTGTGGGGGACCTCCTTGTCACTGGATGACCCTGGCAAGGTTAGGTTAAAGCCGACAGGGTGCTTAGAAAAATGTACTCAGAGCTCTGAGGGTGGTACCCAGGATGCAGCTGGCTATCGGGAGCATCTGAACACACAGGAACGAAGATGGAAACGAGAGGAAAGAAGCGGCTTGTTTTCCCCAAATGACAGCCTATTTGTTTGTGTTCAGTACAATTATTTTCTTCTTCTTTCAGGTTGCTAAGGGAATGCCATGAACAGAAATGCAAAAAAACATTCAATCACATAGTATGCTTTGACAATGTCATATCAGGCTCAGGGAAAAAAAAAAACAACACACGCCCGTCTTCTGGGTACTTACTGCTTTTGCACTGACAAGTCTGACAGCCATTGCTGTCGACGCTGAAGCCGTAAACACAGTCCTGCTCGGTCAGGCTGCAGTTTGATAGCTCCCCGCACGCAGGTGGATCAATTGTGATGTAGGTTGGCTCTAACCAGAAAAAGAGAGAGAAAAAAAAATCAATGAAACATATGATTATCTCTAAGATGCTACTCAGCCTTTGAAATTCCACACTGCAGTCAGTTACAAAAATGAATAAATTTTCATCAAATCCCCAAATTTTATACTTTCATGTCTTTTTTACTGCATTTATTGGGGTGACAATGGTTTGTAAAACCATACAGGTTTCAAGTGTACAGCTCACTAAAACATCACAATGTCTTTAACTCCTGGAAAAAAACATCTTTTTATTTAGATTTTTTGACAATCCCAAAGCTCTACTTCATGTCTGAGCATCTTAAGCACTTTTTGGTACCCTCCCACAATGCTTCTCTGAGGGCCACCACTACGGGAAGCTGCTTCGAGAGGTTAAGGTGAACTCTGTCGACACTGTTAACTGTTCTTCTGCTTCTGCCTGATGTTCTCTGGGTTCACTTTCTGTAATAATCAAGACGCTGCTTCCAGCCATCAGTGATCTCACTCTCCATTTTGCAACACTTCTGAAATGTTAGCCTTTTTTCAAGTTAATCAATCAGAGATGTGTCTGAGACTAGTTTGAACATCTAGATTTCTTTTCATCTTTTATGTGACAGTCCTTCAATTATTATAGATGATACAATGGGTCACAGTGACTAGGAGCTTATACTCAGGGCCCAGGACTGATGGGCATAGCAGAATGAGATCCGAGCCTTTCGGAAGAGGAGTGAGCAGCCATTCTTACACAGAAGAAACTAGGGCTGGGGTCAAGTTTCATCCTCCCTGCCATACTAACAATGAACAATAGTTCTGGGCAATAAGAATATGTAATGTTTGCAGTGCTCTTCATTAATGCCTTCCAGCTTCGTCACACTCCAGTGACACAAGTGCCATTTTTTGCCCCATTTTACAGATAAGAAAATCTAGTACACTGACTTGCCCAAGGTCACAGAGTTAATAAGTTGTAGACCCAAGATTCAAACTCTGGCATTCTGGCTCCAAGGTCATGCTCTTAGCTTCTGTGCAATACGAAGGTCACCAGTGTAATGGGACCTGCCTTGCAGTGCAATAACAGGGCAGCTGCCTATCAGATTGTGGTTAGAGTGTTGTCATGGGGAACAGAGACACTGCTGTGTTTGTGTAGCCTCTTTTCAACCCAAAGATACTATCAACATCTTCGGGGCAAGCTGCTTCTCATAATATTTTTGAAGAGCTAAGTACAGAATGTCTCTACCTACGTTTTCACAAACGGAAACTAGAAGGTGCAGAGAGGGTAAATGGCTTATCTAAGTTTACATAGCAACCCAGTAGCCGGCTGGGAATAGAACAGAACAAAGGTTCCCGACCTCCCGCCCAGCACTCCGTCCTCTAGTCCACACTGTCTTCTCAAGTTTCATCTCCCGTTCCCATGGAAGGGAGACCAAAATAAGTGTTTTAGCTGCCACTGCTAAGATCAGGAGCTCTAAATTTTTATCCGTCATCTAAAAGGGGCCGGTGATTCAACTCTTCACAGGTAGTAGGCAACTGTGACTTTTTAAAAAGAGATGCCCTGGCCAGCACGCTCCCAGGAAAAATTCATACGAAGAGGGTATGGCGCATTCCCTATTTTTATTACAGCGCAGTTTGGAGAACATCGCCCTGAAAGTTTTACATGGACTTTCCACTGCTACATTTCTAATTTCCTTCAATGACCAAAGCATCCTTTCTAACGTAACTGTAAACATCAAAAAGCAGCTGAAGTGTAGGCAAGTTTAAAACAACAGTGGATTAAATACAGTAATGCTGCTTTCCCATATTCTCTTAAAATCCGCCATCAATAACCTTGGTTTTGAAATCTACATAGCTTTTTTTTTTTTTAATCACTGCACTTACTGGCTGCCCAAAATAATGATTCTATTTCAGCCTTCAGCTTTAAGGCTGTCAATGTTTTGTCAAAATTATTCTAACCACAAATATCAGATGGATATGTTACATTCAAGGAAACCACACCAGAGATTATGCCACTGAGGCAGGGGTTAGGACTACATTCTACAGCGTTGACTTTCAACCGGTGTGCTGCAAGAATTCTACCACATGCAATACCTGACTACTTCAACTGGGGCACGGACTTTTACCCCTTAGACTGTCAAATAAAGAAATGACAACAGCCAACACAACAACAGCTATCCAGTGTGAATGAATCAAAATTATACCTGTTTTTTTGTCAGATTGACAAAAAATGTATTTTTTGGTGTGCCACAAAACTTGAGTAATTAGTTAAGCGTGCCATGAGATGGCAAAGGTTGAAAATTGCTTTCCAGAGAGTTACTGGAGTGAGGATCGGGTGGGACTCTGAATGTCCAGTGCTTTCACAAATGGCTTACAGGTACAGAAATGTCTTGGGTATATCTACGTAGACCAAAACCTTGGGTTCTTTACTGACATTTAGGTTTATGAGAAACCTTGGCCTTCAGAAAACATATTATGGAAAAATATGTATTTGGGCAGACTACAGTGGCACTGAAAATGCGTAATAATGTAAGGCAGTGTGGAATTTTACTTTCAGTGAATTTTAGGGATGTTAAGAGAATTAACAGTGATGTATATGCTATTTTGGGCATGTATTATGATGAGGGGTGGGGTTAGGACTGTGATCTATGGCAAGAAAGAAAAAGAAAAAATTGTTTGCTTGAGGATCAGAACCTCCACACCAACATGAGTAGTCCCACGTTTTATCCAAACTGCTACATCGGCCAGGTGTGCAGTCACAGACATACAGCAAGCACATAATTCTCCAGGATGGGAAATATGTTTGATGTTTCCCTATGACATTCCAGTAACAGCTTTTGCTCAGTTTAACAAATTTTAAAAAAATACACAGAAGGACTATTTCATAGGAGCCAATCCTACAATGATGCATTGTAAACATTTTAAGGTAAAACGAGTCCTACTGGGCATCTTCCAGGCCTCAGACAATGTGGCAGAATGCAAGAAGCAAAAGAAATCATTTAGTGCTTCTAAAATTACTATTTTCCTATTCATTTATAATGCACATTAGATGAAAGAAATTGGGAAGACACACATTTCAAATTCTGACTCCCTTAATATTAAAACACAGGAAAACCTCAAATTCAGCAAACATTTATTCATGAAAGTTGTTAATTTGCCCTGGAACTATTCAATTTCCCCTCAGTAGATTAGGCTGAACACAATGACACTCTGTAATAGAGTAAATATAAACAGAAGTCTAAATTAAAAAAACAACAACACATTTCAACACTTGTTATTAGGTTGCAAAAAATCTGGCTTTTCCCATAAAATAAATGATAGTTTTGATTTTCACCAATAACTTCATCGACTTGGATATTTTGAGTATGTCAGCTGTCTCCTGTTATTGGCTTCTAGTGGGTAGAGGCCAGGGGTGCTGCTAAACATCTTCCAATGCATAAGACAGCCCCACAGCAAAGAATTATTTGGCCAGAATGTCAATAGTACCAAGAAACTTCACAAACCACTTTTGACATGTTTGATCAGTCACAGCACCTTCTCCATACACTGTACTAATCTTTTCTTCATTTCAGTTGTGTTTTTGCCTCTCTTGAAATAACAAAGCATAATATGGTGAAAATGCATATTTTCTTCCATCTTCAACATTAAAATGCCTACACAGAAATGTACCGATTTTAGTGAGGTTTTTTTTTTTTTTTTTTTTTTTTTTTTTTTTTTAAATGCATGCTGACATGACAGCTGTCACAATACAATCTAACAAAATCATTTCCAATGAAGTTAAAGACAACTAAGTAAGTGCTACCGGAGCCATCTTACAGAAAAAAACCAAACGGACTTTTCAGCCGGTGCAATATTTTACTATATTTAACAAACAAGTATTGCTTCCCTTTTCAAATACCAACTGGAACAAATTTTAAAAGCCTTTTGAGCCCTGGCTGGTGTGGCTCAGTTGGTTGGAGGAGCGTCTTGTAAACCAAAAGGTCGTGGGTTTGATTCCCGGTCAGGGTACATGCTTAGGTTATGAGTTTGGTCCCTGGTTGGGGTGCATATGAGAGGCAATTGATCAATGGTTTTCTCCCTCCCCTCCTCTCTCTCTCTGAAAGTCAATAAGCATGTTCTTGGGTGAGGATTAAAAAAAGAGAGAGATGAAAGTCTTTGGAGGGTGATGGTGCACATTTAGGGGTGCTGCCGGCTCTTGTCCTGTGTCACCGGCGTTAACTGTCGATGTGTAATAGACACAGAGGTGGCAAGCAGCTCCCGGGTGGGGCCATGTCTACACTAGGTCTCAGTAAGAATAATGTTATGTCAGAAATAGGCAACTATAAATGATCTAGCGAAGACCTGATAGATTTGTTTGAGGAGATCTGAATTTGCTTTCAGTCAAATATATTAATATGTAGTCTCAGAGCTGGCTCTAGTATTAACACACGGGGCAGTTTTTTTTTTTTGAGAATGAAGTGCTGGGAAACTGCTGGAATTCAATTTCTTATTCCAAATATTGAACTCCAAAGTGAGCCACATTTGTTACCATCCTGAAATAGAGCATTTAAAATCCACGTGACATTTACAGTCCTCAAAGAATAGTGACCAAGAGCTGGCTAGATTCCGCCCCGCACCGCCCGCCCCCCTCAGTTTCTGTCCAAGGAAGGTCTTGGTCAGGGAGGAAGTCATCTTGAAGAATCCAGGATCAGGGTACCACAGTGTGCTTGTTTCTAATCCGAAATACATAAAGAAGCTTGAGGAGTGCTAGTGAAATATGGAAAGTGTGCATTCTGCTTGTTAGAGGATTCTGAAAGGTGTGTACCAGGCATTGTTATTAGCCCACGCTTTCTCTAGTCTATGCAGCAGTGCTCTGAGTATGGAAAATACCCTAATGGGTCTTGCCCTAAAAGAGTCTCACTGAATCCTACATTTCTGGGTTCTTCTATTACATGGGGTACAATACTGAAATGATATGCCAGAAAGTACATGCCTGTCTAGAAGGACGGTGGTGATGCCGTGTCCTTGACAAGGCTGGTGAGTATCAGCTGAATTCTGGTAAGACTCCTGGAGACACTGATGCATCACTGCATATGATGCCTGCTGCTTGGAGCCAAGAAAACTGTCCCCCTTAAACTGGTTGGGCAGAGACATGTTAGTGGGCCTCTTTCATTTAAGAGAATGAGAAAATGCTTGCGCAGAGGCGAGATCTGGTGAGAGGAAACTCAAACTGCTTCCAGGACCACCCTGAAACTCCATCTCATCTTGTATTGAATCAGCTGAGGAATTAAAGAAATACCTTAACGTCCTCCAAAGGAAGAAGGCTTCAAACTGCAGAAATTCATTGTCTTTGGCTACAACTATTTCTAAAGGGAACCCTGGAGCAGCTTCTTTGTGGAGAAGAATTCTAGAAATATTTTCTGAGCCTAGAAGCAATAAAGAACAAAAATGGGTATTTGTTGTGTCTACATCAGTTTGCTATTTCCTCCCCTGCATCTGAGTGGGAATCATGACTCTCCTCAACCTGTTGTTTTCCTGAATGGTTTTCAGAGACTCTCATCACCTTACATGTCCAAGAGCAATTTTTACAAGAACCCTTGGAATTGGGTCAGGAGTGCAGATGGTCAACCACCAATTCTTATCCCAGGTCCTAGAGAACAAAATTTTGGAGGGAAATCAATTATAACATGCAACAACATGAACATATATTGGTTGGGGTTTTTTTTGTTTTTTAGTTATTTAAAATTTAGAAGAGAGTATTTCTTTCATATCCTAGAAAGCACAACAAACCCCTGATCAGTAAAAACATTTCCAGGAAAACACTTTTCAAGATTTAGAGTGTCAGATGCTAAGGTTCCAGGATACCAGCAATATTTAATATTCATGCTCAAATATTTCCCAGGAGCAATTTTATCTCCTCAATGGGGATATTAAGGCACTGTGATCATAATTAATCTGGTCAAGGGTATAAAGTTAAAAGAAAATCATTATTCTTACTCCAAGGCCACAGCAAGAGATCATAAAACATACATTTGATTAGCTGAGAGAGAGAAATGTTAAGCAAATCTAATTAAACTCTCTATTTTCTTGCTTCTTGTTATTTTATGGAAAATTCTCCAAAAAGGAGAAAGAGAAGTAAAAGTTGAAATTCAATTTCAACCTTTTAAGATACTGATTTAAAGTTTTAATACCAGTCCTACTGTCATACTGGACAGTCTAACATGTTTGGGATAGTAACGGAACAAAAAAAAAAATATATTTTGAGCTTAAGTTATTTAAAAACATGTGATAATTATGTTAACTGATTTCTGAAACTTATGTATAAATATCAGAAATTTATACTATAATTGTTTTTTATATTTCAGGTTGATGTAGATTAAATGAAAATATTATGTATTCTCCCATGGATCTTCTCGTTCTGAATTAATGTGTACAAGGTTCTCATTACCTTGATTACTATCAGCTGGTTATCCCTTGCAACCAACACTAATTATCTCCACTGAGAACCGCGTGAAGCACTCTTTCTGATTAGCAGCCCTGGAAGGCTGGTGGCCTATTTGTAGTTGTTGAGTATGGGGGGTGGTTATGGAAGAGCGTACTTGTGGGAGGATGCGGAGCCATCCCTGCTGGGTCTGTCAGCAGCTCTGACTGCGAGGAGGGGGAGGAGCGCTGGGTCCAGATTCCCACGGTCTCTGGGAATGCCATCTCACCGTGCTGGGGTCTGGATGCACGGCTGGTCCGCAGGGCCTGGCTGTGGGTAGCAGCTGTCTCTCCGCACCCTTGGTTCGTCCAAATCCGCACCAGTGCACGCACGCACACACTCACTAAAGAAAGTCTTTCTGGAAGAACCTCACTAGGGGCAAATTTCTAGAAAGATCAGTTTTTTTTTTTTTTTTTAAGCAGACACATTCTTAACAATGGTTCGCATACTTCACATAGCTCTTCTCTGTAAATTCATAAGCCTGCTTATTCAATTGTGAGAGACTAAGCTGAACAATTGTTTTCTTTTCAGACATAATTCAGGCATTCTCTCAGTATTTTGGGGGGGAGGGGGTTGGAGGGCTGGGGAACTGGGGGCTGATCTTGGTTAAGCCACTGGAATATCTAACGAATGGGAAAACTCCAAAGCTTTGCTCACTTGATACGGCTGAATATATCAGGTCTCCTACAGCCCACCGCTTACTGCTAGCCTGTCCAGGCCACAAAACTGGAGATTGAGGTGGATGAGACAAAACCAAAGGAGACAACCCATCCCCCTTATGGTGTCTTCATATGCCATTCTGTTACCACAGCCGCTTTCCAAATGCGACCATCACTAGTCAGAAAACCGTTCAAGTAAATCACCAAATTGTCAACATAACTGCAACCTGCGAAGATGAAAACTTCCTCAAGTGAAGCTAGAGGAAAATCTCTATTACTGTACACAATAAGAAAAAAATAAAACTGAAGATACAAAAATTCCCTAACCTGGAAATGGGAATTTCCACGGGGTAGGAATGTGTATTTTAGAAACTCTCACTAAGTCATGGAGAAGTATCTCCTATGGTGGGAGTTTTCAAATTCGTTCAGGCACTGCCCACTGGGCTGTCCTCTCTTTTGTATACATTTCTCATACCACCACCTACATCCTTGTAATTTCTAAAGCACTTATCTCAGGGCAGTTTCTTTATTTTAAAATGAATGGTGTGAAAATGTTCCCATGATTTGTATTATTTTATGGTCAGCTAGAGAAGCAATCATATATTTACTTTAGACCTATTTATTAACTTTGTCTGCTTTTTCCGAGGAGCCTTGGCAGTTGGACATATTTTTCTTCCTTTACCAATCTCATATTTAATAGAAGAAGACGGTAGTATGATTCGGAGGTTATTATTAAAAGATCACAAAACACAAACTAAAAAAAAACCCCTTTTTATATAGAGTCGAGTATCTTTTTCCAGGAATTCAGCTTGGGAAGCACTCACAGAATGACTGCATTCCAAGAATAATCTGTACCTTCTATGCTTGTCTCATATTTTATTCCTATGTATTTTTTGTTCATTTTTCAGAGAGAACATATATTAGCAATCTTTAATGATAAAAAGTGTGCTGCATTTATAAGTGTATGTATATTTTAACAGCTATATTCAACTTGGGAGTGTCAGGTGGTCAGAATTTGGTATCTTAACCCAACACTCTGAGAACAGCTGAGGGCCCGGGAGGAAGTGTCCCCCCTTGAGTTTAGTGAATGAACAAAGAGGAAATAAAGACACCAGTGCACCTACCTAAAGTCAGGGCACGTTTTTTGATGAAGGGCCCACACTCAACATTGTCCCCAACAGGCTGAATCTCTAATTTCCTAACTTGGAGAATCGGACAGTACATTCCTCGGGACCCTCCTCACTACGGTAGTCCCTTGCACATAGTAGGTTGTCAATAAATGAGATCCACTGAAGCGGCATGCCAGAGCAGCAGGCTGCTGTGGACCTGGCGCACTGATGATGAAAACAGTGACCATCTCCAAACCCAAGCGGTCCAAACCGAGATATTCGTTTGCCTAAAATGGGTTAAGTTATGATCTGTACCTCTGACTTCAGAAGGCCCGACAGTACACAAAGCATCATGGGTCTCCCTTCAAAATAACACAAAATCCAATCCCCTCACCCCAATTTCAATTACCTGGAGAATTCACTTCTGTGACTACCTCACTCAATTCAGCAACTCATCTTGCTCTAGATGAGGGATGAGCACTTTTGCCGAATGCTCAGCAAATTTACCTGTAATGAAGTAAAGACTCACAAGATGGGGAGAGGGAAGAGTTGGGACCAGAATGCACAAGTGCTAGTGATGGTGGCTCAGTGCCTGGGCTGAGCTGCTCATTCATTAACTCAGTGGGGATGTGAGTGCCACTGGTCAGGACCCAGGGCCAGATGTGAATACAGCTGGGCGGGAGGCAAGCGTGAGGGCAGAGATGACTGGGACGGTAGCTCCCTGCTCTGGGTGGAGGGTAACCCTACACAGGTCAAACGGGACTGGATAAGGGGAAGCAGGCTTTCTTGGAGGTCACACAGCAAGGTCAAAATGCAGGCAGAAGCTCACGAAAAGAACTGGACCGAAGGCTAGGCCACAAAAGCTCCAAATGACAGTAACTAGGTCTCAGCAATGAGAAGAGAGCCAGGAGCAAGAATGGCTTTTGAATCTGAGACGTGGTGATCAGGTACTTTTATATTCACAGCCTTATTTTCCTCACCCTCTCCCCTCTCATGATGGGGGGACTCCAGAGAAGCAATGACAAGGACACAGATTGGGGGTCAGAAGAGATAGTTTGAGTCCCTCTTCTCTCATGATCTTACATGTGATGCTGACCTCTGTGGACATCTATAAAATGGGAGTACCCATAAGTCCCACCTCATAATATCACTGTAAGCAAGGCCCAACCCCAATCATAAAGAGGGGACTACTCTCTGAACTCTGAGGGGTACAGGAATACCACATGTTGCTACAGTTGTTGTAACAACTATCCTGCTTGCTTGGCCCTAGAACTGGTCTCGGATGATGGCTAAGTAAATGAATTACGTGCCCTCGTGCGGGCCTCAGTTGGTCAGCTGACAAATGCTACAGAGGCTGGTTTGACATTCCAAACCCCGTCCTGTGGAACTTAAGCATCGCTTTCTATCCCTGCCGATAATATGAAAAGCGTCTGGGATGTGGCTGGGTCCATGACGACGCCCTTTCACATGGTCTGGTAAGCTTTGGGGCGCGTTAGTGACCAGCCACTGGCGCCTTTCACATTTGCTGAGCAGCAGTCCGGCACCATTGTTTCGCATTTCAACTGTGTCCACGGCGTCTCGAACAGAACAGAAATCTCTTGGTAATCAGCTTATCCGATGTGAGTAGAAACAATGATTCAGTGTGCCTGACTGACCCCGTTCTTCCTCTCTCATGGCGGGGGCCTTGCTGGATCTCTGGGGCTGAGGGCAAACTCATCAAAGTGTCACATACTATTTTGGTAGCTCTGCCATTCTCAAGTTGAAAGAGGACACAGAAGACCCATCTCTAAAAGCTGTCTTTGATCAGCAAATCTTACTTTCAGAACCTCAGTGATCTAAAACTTATGTCAACAAGGAGAGACAGTTCAACCAGCACTTTACGAACGATGACGCTGGGAGTGTCTCACTTAGATGATAATGTTCTCAGGGTCCCTGTCGCAGGCCTGTGGAGCGCCCCTATTGAATTCATCCGGCCTGAAAATCCGCTTGGAACCTTTTAAACACTTGGTTCCCAGAAAGCATGAGAGTCATGGCCTTGAAAAGATCAGAGCTTGCTGATCCTTCTCAACATCCATGGCCTGAGGCCATTCCAAACTGACAGCTTACCATTTTTTAAAAAATTACTCTTTATTTTTTTTAAATATTTTATTTATTTATTTTTATTATTTATTTATTTATTTATTTATTTATCTATCTTTAGAGGGGAAGGGAAGGAGAGAGGGAGAGAAACATCAATGTGCGGTTGCTTCTTGTATGTCCCCTGCCGGGAACTGGCCTGGCAACCCAGGCATGTGCCCTGACTGGGAATCGAACCGCGATCCTTTGGTTCGCAGGCCCGCGCTCAATCCACTGAGCTACACCAGCCAGGGCCGCTTACCATTTTTGAACATTTTTTTTTAGCTCCACCAATAAAATAGAGACTCCCTGATTTGTTTTAAAAAGTGAGTTAACATGCAGGGCCATTGCTTTCCAATGAAGGCGAAAGAGAACACCACCTCTTATCTTCCTGCTGATGCCCAACCTCAGGGTGGCATGACCAGAGGGCAAGGCACGGGCAACTGGGAGGCACTGAATACCTTCGCAGGCATGAAATACACCTTGCTTGATCCCAAAGCACATCCCAGGCCGCCTCAAATTATGCCATGCATGTAAACTTTTCTAAAGGGAGGAAATGCCACACATGTAAATTTCTCTGAAGGGAGGAAATGAAGACCAAGGTAAATTTTAGGTAGAAAAGAATATGCTGCAGCCAGGGGTGAGGTCAGCACGCAGGGCAGATGCTGTGAGGGCCTGCCTGGTTGGGGTGGCGGGGGGCGGGTGACTTACAGATACGATGGCCACTTTGCTCCAGCAGCCAAGGCAAAAAAATCACACCCAGTGCACTACATGACTCCCAGGGTCCCCAAGGACCAGCGCTCGTGGGCCTGAGAATTTCCTGGGGAATTCTCAGTTCTGACTCACGATGATGTGGCAAAACAAGAGCTGGGGCCTTGAACTGAATCTTAGTTTTAACTGGTGGCTACGAAAACATTCTGTGGTCTTCAATGGTCTGGATACCTGACCTAGGCTCTGTTTCAAACAGCTGTGACACAACAAGCTAATCTCTCAGAAGTGAAAGTAAACTTCACCTGATCTTGTAGGTAGAAATGCTAAGTAAAAGTTTGGTCAAACTGCTAATTCAATTCGAAATTGTATACAAACGGAATGTATTGCCATCACCCGTGTTTCTGACACACTTCAAAAGAGTGTGAAGTGTCCACTATCCCTCATGCCACATTCAATTTAGATCAAAGGATGGTGTAACCAACCCCTGGAAAAAGATCAGGCACTGCTGAGTCTCCTGATAGCAAATTTCCAATCTGCACGCTGACAGACACGGTGAGTACTGGGAATCGCAAACCGAGAGGCTGACGCGTGGGGAAGAGCCAGCTCCCTGCCACCTCTGCAGCCACCACGGGTGATCCATCGATGGGCAGGGGACACTCTTTTTAAACACTCTCCTTCCTTCAGTCTGCGCTGGTATTTTATGATACCATCATGGCAGACATTCTATACATCTGTGTGACATTTTATCTTCAACACTCAGATGGACACGGCACAAAAAAATACTTCTAAGCGGACCTTCAAAAACAATTCACTGTCTTTAATGCTGACCGTCATGTACTAAACAGCATAAAATCACTTTGTTCTTACGAGATGAATTTAAGGCTATATGACAGAACAGTTTAAAATGGTATAATCAGAAGTGGAGTTAGATAACTAAAACATTAGAAATTCATTATATGGAATCACCACCTTTTTTTAAAAGTTATTTCCATAGGGAAATTATTTTAGTCTAATTAGTTTCAACATACATTTGAATGAAGCACCTGAAATTTCACAAAAATGTTGTAATATCATGTATGGCCATTGAAAGACATGCCTCTAGCCCCTACGAGTCATCAACATACTACGTAGTAAGTGAGTTGATTTTTTAAAAAATGAACACACCACAAGGTATACTTACAAATAAGTGTTACTGCTAAAAGTACTCACTTTGGGAGGCTATATTCTTGTGCTAGAATGCTGTTCATGTTAAAATTCTACTTGAAACTTCTCTTCAGAGTTGCTCTCAGAGCAAATTACTGTGTCACAGAAGACAAAGTGCCTTTATTTTACTGGCACTTTTTGCTTCCTTTGAACGATTGAACCCAGCTCGATCACTCACCTTTCCACCAGACTTAGATGAGAATGACTTTGACTATTTCCTAGAGTCTGATACACCTTTAAAGCTGGGGGCTTACAAAGCTGAAAATACTCAAAAGGATGTACTTACTGCAAGCTCTCACATCAGTTAACAGAGAGGTACCAAAAATATTCTGAATGATCGTATTTCTACAATAACTGTACAGTTTTCCCATATAACTATTTGAAATAAAGACCTCTTCACACTTGAATATGTAAATCTTGGTATGCTTAAAAATAATTTCATTGCTGTCTAGTTGGACCTTGTATGGTGGAAATAAACAAGCTTCACCTGAAAAGTGCTATCAGGCGCTTTAAATACAGGTATGTTGAGACCCATCTGGTCCTTAGAACAGAGGCAAACAGAGGTGATAAAGACAAGAATTTTAAAATCAGATGGTCTAAGAAAGCCATGGTGAGGTAAAGCCAAAAATCTCCTGAAAACTAGAAAATGTGATAACTAGTTAACATATTAAATTCTATGAGGTTGACAGAAGCCAAGAGGAAACCAATTCTGCTACTTCTGGTCAACAGTTGTGCCAGAAGGAAGATGGGATCTTTCTGTTCAAAGTCAGCACGCCTGTTCTGAAGGGCATGGCTCTTAATAACCTCCAGTAACTCCTGTTTGGTTACCTAAGAGTTGTCTCCTGTCCAGAAAAGTTTAACACGGTCTCAGTAGAGATTGTGTTTATTTAAGTTTGTTGGAAAAACATTCCTATCATTTCAAGAATGACCAAATATTTTTCATTCACATAGTCAGCATTCCAGACCATGTTTTCCTGCCTGTTGATGAGATGAAAATTAGCAGGCCTGAGTCTGAACTATTAGCTTCAATTATTGTCTCAGTAGGAAAATGATGAGACTCCCAGCAGCAATGCCCTTTTAGGTACGGGGAAGAGAGAGGGGGGAAATAAAGCGGCACCTGCCCCCTTGCAGGCCGCTTCAAACACAGGAAACACGCAGCAGCTGTGACTCCGAATGCTGCACAATCAGAGGCAGAGGTTTGCTCGATCGTGTGTTTCAGAGTCAGCCCTGAACAACGCCATGCTAATGTTATGTGGAATATCTAAAGGCATTTTAAATGACCAGGAAAAATCAGAGCACTGTGAAATTCATCCATAAGAAATTTCTGATGCTCGGGTTAAAGGCATAGGCTAACCTGTGGTCACTGGCTTTGCATGTGCTACTCACCGTATGACCTTGTTTGGACAAGCAAAAAAAAAAAAAAAAAACCCAAACCAAAAAACAGACTGTGCTATATTTTAACTTCCATTTATGGAGCTCGTTTCCAGGATACTTAGAGTTAAAGGATGAAACAACATGCCTAGGATTCTTTGAGATATTACGAATATTTGATTATTTTTGGCCCACTAATGACGGCATGGTATATGGGACTGAAGCCATACCACCCGTAAACTGAGTTTTGATCCCTGTTATGCACCAGAATGGTAATATCATGAGACCCTGTGGCATCTTTGACTTCACTGCTGCTCAGGGCAGCCAAACTATGTTTGACTCTTTGCCACAGAAGCAGTAGCTTAATCATCGGAGATACTGTTCAGTGAGAAAGTATAATGGGCAGGGCTGAAAACATTTTTTTCTGGTTTCAAGGAATTCCTGCCCAGATATGTGCCTGGTACAGACTTTTCTGGCAGCCTGGTAGACGTCGCATTTGAAGGGCAGCTTGGTTCCAACTCTATCATCAGCATTTACGGGAAAGAGTATAGGGCTCCTGTGAAACTCGGGAGAATGAGGAGAAGGGCAGTACGTTTGACAGCTCGCAGACTCTAGCCCTTCAGAGCTGAGGATGCAGCACATACTCTGTCAGGGGAGCTGGTACTGAAGTGGCTTACTAAATCCACAGGGGTCAAGAAATGCCCCACACCCTGTTCTCAACACCTTCCCAGGTACAACCAGGATTCCCCAGGTGAGGGAGCCAAGAAAGTGAGGTGGCAGGAAGAAAGACAGCTGACTGTCTGGTTCAATCATATTTCATCCTAAATCCAGAGAATCAGAAGAAATCCAGGCACAGGAAATGTCTCAGTCCTCCACTTCAAGGGTTGGCTAAGTCCAGCAGAATTATTAGGCCTGCCTAAAACTCAGCTCGGCTTCGGAGAACAGCTCTGCCAAAACCACTCATTTAAGTTTTCACTGTAGAAAACTTTTAAAAAGTACTGAAGTATTAATATATAGAACAACAGACACTCATATACCCACTATCCGGCTTTGATGATCTACAAATAACTCTTTGATTTACCATCTGAAATGGGATATGGATTTTGCTTTCGTTTCAGAGAAAGAGAAAGAGTAGAAAGGAAACTACCCATTCTCCCCACCAGAGTTTGGAGTTTACTTACTGGCAACGAAATCACTGAATGTTACCCTGTAAAATACTACCTATGTTGCTGTAAGTGTTTGAAAAGTGATACTCTTGGTATCAGCTCTGAAATCTCCATGGTCATCACAACTATCAGCTCCTCCCAGTAGGAGATCGCACACACGAGGCCTGAAGAGCAGCCAGCTGGGTGGGATCCAGCCACAGCTCAAGAGGCGGCGGCAGATCAAGCCTGACATCAAGACTTCTCTCTCGCATCAGGTGTCACAGCCAAGCTGGCCTCACACCTGCCCACATCTCTTGCATTTTTCTTATTTAGTCATCATGGGCAGGCCACATACATCTCGCAACCAAAAATTCCCTCTCCAACACCTTAGCTTACCTTTAATTATAGAACAAACAAAATGTTTCACAGAAAATGGTACTCTGTCCTTAGGGTCCCTCTGACGTTAAGAATCAGCTTAGGCTGCATTTGTACCTGATGCAACTGGGGAAAAAAATTAGCAAATTATTCTCCTTAGCTAAGTGTGATGTTAAAATAAAAATTCCCGCCTGTGGAAGTAGCTGAACTAATGAAGTAGCGGCACCTACATGCTCGCAAGGCATGTCTAAGAAGCAGTATATTAAACATGACAGTGGGCATTAGCCTTGGAGGGCCTGGAGAGGCCCCACAAGAATTCTGTGATTCCAGACTTCAGGGGCTGAACTGGGAGAGAACGAGCCACACCTCACCCAGGCTTGGAAGGCTGCACGGCTGCCCCTGGAGAAGGGATGAGAGCTCTGTGCTCATCAGGAGGGTGAGCCGTCAATCTGACGCTAATTGGTCCAACTCGTCACTAGACATCTCAGTCCGCTCTGCGTTCTGGTCTCAAAGCACATTTTCACATACAAGCATTCTACCGTTATTCTCTCTCCAACTGATCGGCGGTCCAATGGGCTATCAGCATCCAAGGCTCTGGTTAGGAAACCCTGTGTCTGGGTCTGCAGCCTGACTCAGTAAGAGGAGTCTGCTTGTTATTTGCTAGCCTGGCCTTCCTAACTCACTCATCATTTATTCGTTGACAATTCTGAGCACTGCCTGAACTGACAAGTGCTGTTTTAGAGATCCAAACTAATATGGTACATTCCTAGCCGACGGGGGATGCAGCCTCTCTCGGACCACTGGCCAACCGGGGGTGTAGTAGTGCCCTGTGCGTATCACGGGCAGTGGGCCTTGAAGGGCCCTGGGCCTCGCAGGGCCCAAAGCCTGGGCTTTGGGGATACACTGCTCTGCCACTTTGGAGCTGCATAACCTTGGGGAAGTTATAAGACCTCTGTACTTTGGTTTCTGGGATGCTAATTTGGGATACAGTATCTGCAAAAGAGGGAACTTGTAAGGAGCAAATGAGCTGATGCTCCTACAGCACTTAGGCCTGGCTCACAGTCAGTGTGCAAGACATGTCAGCTACTATTCTGAAGGGTTATAAATAAGTGATGCAAACAGTGCTAGATGCTGAAGAAGACCTAATTGTGTTGCCCCCCCCCCTTTTTTTTTTTTTAGTTTTGAAGGAGATAAGGACACAGCTTCCAGATGTACACTTAGATTGCAAACTTCATATGCTATTCCATGCATTCCCATCTTAGCTCTTTACAAGAGCCCGAAAATAAAAATGTGATTGATGAACAAGAGGAGGAGGAGAGGAAAAATAGCAGACCTACCATCAGGACACAATCAGCTACAGACCTACCGACCAGGATGGCTTATCTGTACACCTGAATCGGGTGTTGACAATAACTTGGTAAGACTTAACCATGAGAGTACTTAAGTGCCCATCTAAAAGCACTTAGGTACTTGTGAATTGAGTGAGCTGTCAAGTGACCGCCTGGTCTTCGCAGGCCCCCAGGATCATGTCCCCAGTGCTCCAGAAGTAACCGAGCACATCATGTTGTCACTTCGAAGGTATGTATCTTTCATAAGAACCACAGTCACTACACAGTCCCTCCTCCCTACGAGTCCTGCACACCGTATTTGGTAATGCAGTCATTTTTTTAGGGAAAAATCTAAACCCGCAATCTTTGTGTGGAGTCCTTTCATATAATTTCAGGCTCTGACTATGTACCTTGGGATTGCAGCTGACAGGGTGAGGGCCCAAATTTGTTATGTGACTGGGTGCAGAGGAATTTACTGTGTGGGGAACCTGCACAAATGCCAGTGTTTCTGTTTTTCTCTAAATAATGCTGGATGATTGTGTATTACACATTAACCTTGCTTTTATCTTATTTCATCTAATCCTTTTGCTATTCTGAAATTACCTGAAATCCTTTTTAAATATGCTGCTGAAAAAAATATTTTCAAACAGTTCTACAGACTCTCTTGGATCCTACAATCTAAATAATGCAATTCATTCACCTTGTATTATTTTGTAAGTTTCTTCTTCTTAATAATAATAACAAATAACTGGGTGGTGGGCTGGAATGGGAGTAAAAGACAGAAAACTGTACAAGAACAATTAAAATTGAAAAAAAAAACCCAACCCCCCAAAAATAACAAATAACCTTGTAGTATCATTCACTTTACGTTATTTTTAAGTCTCTTCTTCTTATTAATAATAAATGACCTTGTGCAGTAGCACCATTATCTGAAGCTGTGTGCTGTTTGACTGCACACCAAAAGAATCTTTCTATGTTCCTATTATACCCTAAAATGAGAGGGTCACTGAAAAGCAAACAAAATCTTATATGAAACTCACTACTTACCTAAGTTGAAAACAAAAATAAGACATACAAGATAAATTAGTTCTCTGAGAACCAGACAGGGAATCTTCGAAAAGGTCTGATGAAGAGCGTGAAGGAGACACAAAGGAACTGGGATCAGAAGAACCTGTGAGCTTGGGATAAAGATGCTGAGTTCCATGAGGTGCAGGCCTGGCCTGGGCATGAGGCTGAAGAAGCAAATCCAGGATGTGTCTCAAAGTTCCCCTTCCTTGAGGTCCCCACGTGGGAGGAGAGGGCAGGTGGGAGGTCACATCAAAAACACCTGGGGTAGCTGTCAAACTGCAAGTGATTTCCTCCCCTTAACCACACTCCTATCTCTCCCCGCACTAGCAAGGGAACTAAAAACTGGGGTGTGAGTAAACTGAGATGACATTCGGGAGCAGCGTGAGCAGACAAAAATGTAGCTGAATCCAGCAGACTGCTGTATCCCAGCTCGGGCCACACAATGGCAATTGATCTTGGAGGGAGTGATCTAAACCTCTCTAAACTTTAATTTCTACGCCTCTAAAATGGACTAATCAGGTCTTCTGCACAGTGGTGTTGGAAGGATTCAGTGAAATCCAGTACACATACAAACCACTCACCCACATAATCCGAATGCAGACATTCTTTGTCTCTTGGGTTAAATTAAAACAGCCTAAATATTTTCTGTGAAGTAAACCGGGAGCTGTGTCCCTCACTCATCTTTGTGTCCAATGGTGTTTGTGGATTATGGGAGGTTCTTAATAGTGTTTTGGAATCAATGGCCAACCCAAGCTGCCATTCTTTTCTCAAGCAGTGCAAGATTAGATTATAGCTCTGCATACATTGCAGACACCCAACTCGAAGCAATCCAATTCACCGCCCATGCAAACAGCTACAGATGTAAGAACAAATCAGTTCCACGTGTATCTAGTTCTGTTTACCAACTGCTCTCCTGTTTGCAACAATAATGCCAGTGGTGAAGATGACCGCAGCAGAAGGGCTGCATTCCCTCCATTTACTTTCAGAAAAGCCCTATTTTTTTTTTTTTTTTAACACATTTTCACAGTCTTACGTTCCATTTATGATCCAAGATTCCTGAAGTTAAAGCGTTAGTGCTTACTGGATTACATATTTCTGCTTTTAATTTTTTTTACGTTATCATGCACACACATATACTTAAAATATTTCAAGTTGACAACAGATCGCCTCTAATTCTCAGGGATAGGCAGTCCCACCTTAATCTGTTTTGACAAGGCACCCTTTCTTGTAAAGCCAAGTGTACATCAGGCGCACATATTTCTGTACGCTCCTTTTGCCAGGACTGGGCCACTCGCTGCCTTTAGGGGTTGGGAGGGGCATGCCTGTGAGGGAGCGGGCGATTTCCACAAAACTGGCCGGTCATCTGGAAGCTATAAAGTTGTGAAGTGTGGCAGCTGCGCTCTGAGTAGAGTGATGGTGAGGGAATTGGTGATGTCAACGGAACTGGAGTCCTCGGGCTTACATTTTTATATGATTTTTAAGGTTGTTAATAATGCTAACCCCTCAGAGGTTAATGAAGCCAGCCAGGCAGACTCCGAAATGTGAGTTCATGAACATTTTGGTAGAAGCAGAAGACTTCTTGATAGAGGACTGAGTTTACTGAATGAATTTCTGAAAAGAGCCCTGAGTTCTTTAATAGCTGTTTTTTTTCCCTAAAATTCTAGAAGGATTCATCTCCAATACAGATTAATTTTTGACCCACTTCAGTTCACTTTACTATGCAAATATGCTTAATGACGAATATTCTCTATTGGATCGGTCAGTATAAATACCCAACCTCTTTTCTGTACTAACAGAAACGGACGAAGGATTAGGACTGACGTGCATTGAGTGTGTAAAGAATCTTCCCAGGATGTGGGAAATGGACCGAAAGTGAGGTTGAGACGTAAGACTGGTTCAGGATGCCTCAGGCTCCTTTCCATTAAACAGGGTGACAGGCAGTGAATGTAGGAACCAAGACGTAAGTCCAAGCCTGAGAGAGACCGCAAAGCCAGCGCCACCTTGAAATCAGAAGGACAGGTGCTCACAGTGAGGACAGAAGGCAGTGAAAACTGCTTCTGATGGCTCTAGGCTCTTTTCCTAGCGGCTCAGACTCTCGGGCTTGTGGAAGCATCGTAAGTCGAACATGCTATGCTGGAGTCATGGGTCTTATTTCCAATTTTACTTCACTGCGCTGATCTTTGGATGTTAATTAGACTTGAAGTGAACTGAATTAAAGTGTATACATTCTTGTGAAGTTTTCAGAAAACTCTATCTGCAGTGGTCAAACAGACCCCACAATTCTCCTCTGTAAACTTGCAACATTTCCCCCACATGATAAATCCATCTGCAACTAGTAAGGGTGTGAGGCAAACCGTATACTTGAGGAAATAACGAACAAACAAGAGCGTAATGGTAGAAGCTCATCCCACACGGGACGTTCGCCAGGGACTCGGGAGGATCGACGAGGCTTACCTTCGCACACGGGGCAGCACTCCCCAGGCACTTTGACAGGGTGCATGCAGTTCTGTCCGCAGACCGTGGCCACGCAGTGTGGTTCTCCGTTGATGCACTGGCAGAACGTGCAGTCGTCTTCCCGCCACCGGTCTCCATGGGCGCGGATCTGCCCGCTGGCGTAGCAGCCGGCGGGGTTGTTGAAGGGATACACTGGATCTAAATTAAAGCATAAGTTCACAGTAAAATCTAGGGCGTTCTACGTGTCTTATCTCTGCCTGAATGTAACCACATTTCTCCCGGGTTCTAGTTATCAGCAGTTCTTTTCCAGCTGTGAGCAGCAGAAGCTCAGGGTTGCACAAGGTATCTGTCTCTCCAGGGACATGCAAAAGCCACTGTCACACTGAATTTATGTCCACCCCCAAGCAGCACACAGAACGGGGAATCTGCAGCATAAAAACCAATGTGCGGGTGTTATCACTTCATAAAGTTGCACAACTCTGGGCACGGAGCTGGGGGCTGGTAATTAGAAAACTCAGATCCCCCCTTAGGCTTTGACAATGCCTTCCAAGTTGTCCATTTACATGTTTATCACGCCTCCATTCCACTCCCTGCGAAGTGGAAAGGATAATGCCCCCGTCCGACTTCGAGTGATACCGTTACTTCCAGGACGGACAGAACTCTATCTCATGCCGCCTGGAGGTCCCTGTGGACAACAGTGAGGAGAGCACCAGCTCTCGCTGTGGCCTTGCTCACGACAAGGCTGGCTGCGGCACACCGTGGGGGTCACTGCTTACGCGCTGCAGGGAGAACTAACCCTATGCTGTGTTTCTCCCTGTGAGCTGGGCAGCCAAGCGAGGATGAAAGACAAAAGCAGCCCAGGCTACTATAAAATAAAATGTTTTCTGAGGTTATCAACCAGGACATAAATGCTGCAAAGTCCCCAAGTACCACAATAATGGGAATGACTAGATAAATCACCCAATTTCCTTTTTTTCAGAAACACATAAAATCTGGTCTCAACAAGCAAGTGCTGCTGTGATGGGAGAGAAGCCCACACAATTTTGAGTTTGGTCCTCTTTATTCTAAAGAGGTCACAGGGCATTATAAGAAAGAAGCCAAAATTCAGAATCACACTGACACCTCTTTAGAAAGCCAATCTTCCAGAGATGGAAATGGCCAAGAGTCCTCAGTGAGATAAGACTTTACAAATTCCTTCATAAAGAAGGTTACATTGCAGCTTTGAGCCTGGACCCGAACGCCACGAAGTGAGACATAACCAGGTCTGTGCCCAAACAACTCGCCCTGATCACTACACCGAGGTTCATCCACGTGTTCACACCACCGACTGCTACGCAGTTTCAGAGACTACTGCTGACTAGGGGAAGGCTGGGAACAAATCCATGGGGAAGGCTCAAAGTTTGATGTGATTTTTAAAAATCCCAAGACATCTAAAGAGTGAACCACCTTTCTCCTATGTTGGCTAAAATAATTTCTAACAGGGGAAAGGACTTCACCGCTATGAATCATCGCTCAATGTTGGGAATGTAGTTTGTATACTTCAAACATGTTCTGATCTTCAATATGGTGTACTAAATACAGCTCAAACACTGAAAGGGATTTTAGGAAAACAGAGACAAGTGTGGCACATGACACGGCATTCTGTCCTCCCCCTCCACGTGTCAGGCAAGACGGACACGCCAGACTCCACGCTGCAAGCCCGTGGCCGGGCGGCACAAGCAGGCTTGCAGGGCGCACTGTTCCCGGCTTCGCTGTGCACTCAGACAAGTGACTGCGTTTCTGAACTTGAGTATCTTAATCCCTAAAAGGTGTGTGTTGTAGTAAATGAGGTTCAGAGTTATCATTCTGAAATGTGTATTACTTCTGAATACCAAACATGGGAGGGCAGAGCCTGCTGAAGGAACATGGAACTATTACTTCTTGGAAGGAAGAAGGGAACATCGAACGGGCTCTGAGAGTCTTGCTTGGGTCTCCAGGTGGTGGCCCCACCATGCCACAAGATGACCCCAATATCTCCACCAGACATTCTCAAAGGAGGGGGAGCAGCAGGGTCCTGATCCCACTTGGAGGGGCTTGGTAATGGGAAGGACACAGGGTAAGTTCCTCTCTGAGCTGACTGGCTGAGACTGTCAGTGAGGAGGGCTGTCCTGTCCTAGCTGAGCAACCCAAGGAGAGCAGGAGGTGAATTCTAGGGTCACAGTGAACAGAACGTCCCCAGGACTCACTAAGAACTGTTGGAACGGCAGGGGCAGAACAGAAAGCACTTGGGGGAAATCTCAGGTGATCTGTTGTCTACAGCCAGGACGCAACTACCCTTGGGGCAGAATTTTCACAGTCTATGTGGCGTTATCAGTCCTAAAAGAGAGGCCTTGATGCCATACAACAGGAACTCCTTCAATAATCCTCTCTTTTGGGGTGAGACTGAATTAGGTCAGTTTTGACACTAGAACTCTGAGCCATGAATATTAATCTTTAATTAGCACAATCCTCACCTTCACACACGGGGCAGCACTCCCCTTCGGGCACATAGTACCTCTCGCAGCTCAGCTCACCGCACTGGGCCGTGAAGCAGATGGAAACGCCCCCTTGGCATTTGCAGTACCGACAGTTGTCCATTCGAAACAGATCTCCATCATTATACTCCACATTGTTGATGACGCAGAATGGCTTTGTTTCTGAAAGGAGTTCAAACAAACAAGGCATATTCAGAGTCATTTCTGAGCTGTTTCCTCTTCTGTTTTTTTTTTTTCAAACAGCCTCTAGAAAATTCTGTCTTTTGACGGGGGTTATAATTCAATGGAAACTTACTAAACTCAATATAATTTCTTGTAACAAGCAATAAAGCAATGTGAAGTAAACAAAACATATTGTTATCCTCTTTGCCCCAAGTAATAGAAATTCCCCTTAGCAAAATCTATGCTGACTCCCCCTACTCCAAATAAAGGGAAGCATTTGCCTGTGACATTCACATCACTAATGTGAGCTTGAAAGAGATTACATTTGTGTACATAAACCAGCTTCTACCTCACAGAAATGATCCTGTCTTCGCAGTAGGTTTTATTCTACCTCAAAAATTTAGCTAGGCTTTTTTGGAGGCGATATTCTTCTGTTTCTCCATGGGTCCCAACTATATGCTTTTTTTCTCTCCATGTGGTTTAATAATTTATAATTTTAATAGTACTTGGCCTTTAACAAAACTATTTCTATATGCATTACTTTATGTAATCCCAGTAACACAAGCCTGATGTAGATATTTATATCTGAAGTTTAGAAGTGAGTATGTAATTTGCTAAAGTCACAGACTGAGCAAATGACAAAAGCAAAAACAGCTTTTCAACTGAAACCTTGTGAACTTTCCACCGTGTTTCAAGGTTGGGCTCTGCTAAAGGCTCAATGTCCTGCTTTTAGAATTCTCACCATGACACTCAATGATTTTAAATTTTTTTTTCTCTGCCCTGAAAAACTCTCCCTAAATTCATTCCTTATCTTTAATTTTGGCTGACTTACGAGAACTCTCATCAAAGATATCAAAAGAAAAAGAAAGCTACAGATCAGTATTTCTTGTGAATATAAACATCCTCAAAAAAAAAAAAAAATACTAGGAGACTGACTCTGGCAACACATAAAAAAGATTAAATACCACGACTACGTGGATGTATTCTAAGAATGCAAAGTTGGTTTAATATCCAAAAGTCAATGATGAAATATGGCATGTCAATAGAATAAAGAACAAAAACACCCCAATCAACTCAATGACAGAAAAATCATTTGACAGAATCAAATACCCTTTTCATTATAAAAAACATTCAATAAAGTAGGAATAGAAAGGGCCATCCTCAACTTGGTAAACGGCATCTACGGAAAACTCACAGCTAACATCACACCTCGTAGTGAAAGACCGAGCGCTTTCCCCATAAGATCAGGAATAAGACACTGACGGCCACTCTCACCACTACAGATCAGTACTCTCATCATTACAGATCAGTACTGTATTGGAGGTTCTAGCTAAGGCGATTGGGGAAGAAAAGAAAGAAAAGGTATCTGGATTGGAAAGGTAAGAGTACCACTATTTGCTAGTTGCAAATGACATGATCTTGTGTATAAAAAAAAAAAGTCTAAGGAATCTACTAAAACATTATCAAAACTAATTTAACAAGTTTATAGAATTTCGGGGTAAAACTGCAAACTCTAATAAACTGTATAATGGACAATCTGAAAATGATGCCAAAACAATTCCATTCACAATAGCATCAAAAAGAATAAAAGAGTAGTATATTTAATAAATGAAGTGTAAAACCTGCACCATGAGAACTATGAAACATTGTTTAAAGAAATGAAAGAAGGCCTTAATAAATGGAAAGACATCCCAGGTTCATGAACTGGAAGATAATATAGTTAGGACGAAAATATTCTAAGAATTGATCTACATATTCAATGCAATTCCTATCAAACACTAGGTAGTCCTTTTGTAGAAATTACAAACCAATCCTAAAACTCATATGGAAATGCAAAGGACCCAGAACTGACAACACAATCTTGAAAAGGAAAACAAAGTTGGAGGACTCGGACTTTCCTGGTATTAGGATCTGCTACAACGCCACAGTAATCAAGGCAGTGTGACACTGGCATAAGAACAGGTGTATATTCAATTAATCGAGAATTAATTCAGAGTTTAGAAATGAACTCTTACATTTATTGACTTTTGACACGGGTATGAAGACAATTCATTGAGGGAAAGAACTGGCTTATCAGCAAATAGTGCTGGGACAACTGATATCCGCATGGAAAAAAAATGAGAATGAACTACTATTTATTACATCATATAAAACAATTAACTCAAGATGAATCACAGAGCTATGATTTCACTCTCATAGCTACAACTGTAGAGCTCTTAGAAGAAAACATGAGTAAATCTTTGTAATTTTGGATTTGGCAAAGGTTTCTTAGATATGACACCAAAAACAGAAGCAACAAAAGAAAAAGAGTTAAACCTGGATTTCATCAATGTCTGCCCTTCAAAGAACACCACTGAGAAAAGTACAAAGGTAACCTACAGAAAAGGAGAATACATGTGCAAATCATATCCCTGAAAATGAG
Source organism: Glossophaga mutica (assembly GCA_039655065.1). Classification (NCBI taxonomy): domain Eukaryota; kingdom Metazoa; phylum Chordata; class Mammalia; order Chiroptera; family Phyllostomidae; genus Glossophaga; species Glossophaga mutica. The sequence continues at coordinate 148,382,388 of CM077308.1, forward strand.
TTGTATCCTCTTATAACTGTGAATATGTGACGTACTCTTATAACAGTAAAAAAAAAAAAAAATAACCCAAACTGAAAAAAGAGCAAACTTTTGAACAGATGTTATTCCAAATAAGATACAGAAATGGCCAACACACACAAGAAAATATGCTTAGTATTATTAGCTAGTAGGGAATACAAATCAAAATCACGGTGAGACACTACTTCAGATGCTTAGAAGGCTATAATTAAAAAGCTATAGACAAATTGATGAGGATGTGGAAAAATTAGAATGCTCATACATTGCTGGTGAGCATATAAAGGTGCAGCTGCTCTGGAGAACAGTTGGAAGTTACTCAAAATATTAAATGTAGAGTTACCATATAACCCAGCAATTCCGATCCTAGGTATATGAGTATACCATATTTTGTTTACCCATGCATCAGATGGTGGAGATTGAGACTTTGTTATTTTGGTTCTTGTAAATAATGCTGCTATGAACATTTGTATATGAGTTTTTGTGTTGGTATATATTTTTATTTCTCTTGGGTATACAAGGTCTGTCCAGAAGGTATCCAGCCATGCAATATGAAAAATAAAGACATTTATTGAAGAAGATACAAGATACAGGAAACACTGTACACAGGACAATGATGCCTCGGTCCCCTTCAAAGTAGGCACCTTGGGACCTCACACAGTTCTCCCAACTGCCATTGGCTGCCCCACTGTATTTTCCTAAATCTGATCGATGGACTGAAATCTTTTCCCTTTCAAAGGTGATTTTAGTTCAGGGAAAAGCCAGAAGTTGAAGGGGTCCAAATAAAGGCTACATAGCACAAGTGGCAAACCCAACACCCACGGGTAGCCCTCCTCCTTGTTTTATTTGGCCTGGCACCTTGTTTCTATCTGGCGGCAGTGCCAAGCTCTCACTTAACTGTTAAGGAGTAGTTACATTTATATAGTCCTAAAATTACATTCAGCCTTTTGAAGGCAATCACAAGGCTGATGTGGCCCCTGGTGAAAATGACTTTGACACCCTTGCTGCAGAGGGGCTGAGTCATGTGGGTGATTTCATGTTTAGCCAAAAAACTCTGCATGAGCGTGATGCCTGAGTAGGTAGGCACACTGTCATGACGAAGATGCCAATCACCTGTTGCCCACAGCTGCAGCCTTTGGAATCATCTGAACAGTTTCCGCAGCGGAATGTTCAAGCTTAATGCAAAATATGATGCAGATTTGTTGCTCCACTCAGTCATTTTGAGTGTGATTCCCACACAGTACACATGCTCACTCAACAGTGTCTACTGCCCCACTGAGCAGTACAGTGAAATTGTCATTGTTCACACATGGCTCATTCCAGTCCATTCTCCCTGGCTGCCAGGTTACACCGATGTCATATTAAAAATGGCTGGACTTTTTCCGGACAGACCTTGTACATCCATGCAATCAAAATATTTCTTGGCCATAAGGAAAAAAATGCAGTTCTGATATATACAATTAACATGAAAGAACCTTGAAAACATCAAACGAAAGAAGCCAGTTGTGAAAGACCTGTTGTATAATTCTACTCACGTGAAATGCCCACCCACAATAAGCACATCCATGGAGACAGAAGGTAGATTACTGGTTGCTTAGGTCTGGGGGCTTTGTGGGGAATTGGGGAGGGACTGCTCATGAGTTCCAGAGTACTGGGGGGAGGGGCTGATGAAAGCAGTTTAAAATTGGTCATGATGATGATTACACACCTCTGGGAACATGTCAAAACACTGAATTGTACAACCTCATTTAATGAATTACATAAATCTGGTACAATAAGAATACTCCCAGGCGGAAGAAAGTTCTCTTGAGCTAACACGCACTGTTTAAGAAGGTGAGGAAAACTGGGTTATGATACACACGTCTTGCATGGACTCTCTGTCCAACATCATTTAACATGCCACCTTAAGTGTTTGAAATAGACTCTCACTGCATTTGGAGTACACAGTGTCCAGCACATATAATGCCCCTTTTTGATTACAAGCCTTTTATTACAAAATCTTTTTTTTACAAAATCATAAGCATGTAATTCTGTAACATAACATTATCACACTCAAGCACACCATATTCTAGGTAAAATGTTCAAATTAAAACTATAAATTATGACACACATATTATTACCCAACCAACCACACTTAAGTAGGCGTTACTTCTGCTGGACCCTGTCTTTACATTTGTATTATATTGAGGGACAACGACTTTCTCACTTATTTTATAACAATCTCTATAGAGAAGATGGTATAAGTATTGACATCCATTTCTTCAATGAGGATAACGGAATTTAAAGCGGTCAGAAGACTTGCCTAAAGTCTCATAAGTAGTCAGAGACAAGCTGTGTGTATATGTTGACACAGGTGGTAAATGTGTTTGCACCTGTTTCCCCATGCTTGCTGGGTGTAATATGTTTTTCAGAAAATTAATGGTATGTTAAAAGAATCATTCACCTATATATGTTTAGCCACACTAATCTGAGCAGAGATCAGAAGGACATGGGCAGTGAGACCTCAAGTTCCAAAATACAGAAGATGGGGTGCTTTTACAAATTAAACCTGCACACTGGGGGTGAGGCAAAATACTATACTCGCACCATGCTGAGCATCCACTCAAACTGAAGAAAAATTTTTCACAAACCAATCAATATTAATTACTTAGCTGCATTAATTAGCCACATCTACCATCTGGGTGAAGCCACAAATCTCAGTGCAAGATTTGAAGAAGTCAGGAGGGAAGATTCTGGTTATGAATAAAGTGGTTCCAGATGAACTTGTGTTTATGGTGAGGTGTACAGAAGCTTCAACAGCAGGGGACAGGATTGATGTGCGGCCTGGGCCAGTTAGGTTTCTCTAGCTAATGCCTAGAGAGCCAGGGAGTAGAATTCAGAGTGCACTGTTGGTGGGAGTGCAGACGGGTGCAGCCACTGTGGAAAACAGTGCGGAATTGCCTCAGAAAATTAAAAATGGAACCGCCTTTTGATCCAGTGATTCTACTGCTGCAATTATACCCTAAGAATCCTGAAACACAAATTCAAAAGAACCTATGCACACCTATGTTCACAGCAGCACTATTTATAACAGCCAAGTGCTGGACACTGCCTAAGTGCCCATCAGTAAATGAGTGGATCAAAAAACTGTGCTACATTTACACAATGGAATACTGTGCAGCAGAAAAAAAGAAGGAAGTCCTACTTTTCACATTAACATGGATGGAACTGGAGAGCATTATGCTAAGTGAAATAAGCCAGGTGGCAAAAGACAAATGCCACATGATCTCACTTATAAGAGGAACCTAATACACAAAACAAGCAAGCAAAACAGAACCAGAAGCATGAAAACAAGGAACAGATTGACAGTGACCAAAGAGGAGGAGGAGGGGAATAAAAGGGAAAAGAATGGGAAGGGACTAGTCAAGGAACGAGTATAAATGAACCATGGACATGGACAACAGGGTAGGGACTGACTGCGGGAGCTAGGGGGACAGGGAAGGGGAGAGCAAGGGGGGGGGGAATTGGGACAACTGTAATAGAACAACAATTAAACACCCCCTCCCCCCACACAAAGAAATTCCTGTTTGACGCTGCGGCAGAATTTATAGAGGCTCTTCAGAAAAGTGCTGGCAGTGGTCTTTGAGGAGCAACAACCAATTACTTCTTTACCTGTTGGGGACAGATGCGAATCGCAGAACAGTGTGGGGATTACCACAACCTCTACAAGAGGGCAATTTAAATGGTTGTGGAAAGCAAAAAAATACTACAAAGATGTAAAAAGTATCTCTTTAGTGCTTTTTTTGTGTTTTGTGTTGGCCCAATTAAATTTTATGTTTCTAAGTTCTGAAATCTTCTCTTCCCCCTTAATATAGGGTCTGGCAGAAGTAACACCACTGAGTGGGGTTGGTAGGGTAATAATATGGGTGTAGTAATTTATAGTCTTAATTTGAACATTTCCCCTAAAATGTCATATGGTGTGCTCAAGTGTGATATTGTTATGTTACAGAATTACATGCTTATGATTTTGTAATAAAAGATTTTTATGTAATACAATAGGAACATTATTTGTGCCGGACCCTGTATATTCCAGATCTCCTGCGGGGGGTGGCGGGGGCGGGGGGAAGCCTGGTAGTACTAACTGTTAATAACCTTGACTGCCTACCACACTACACTGATTGGCAGATGGTGATAGGTATACAGTGTCCATGGAGGAAAAGAATAGAATATAGAACTTCATATCAGCAGGGAGGAAATGTAAACAGTTACGGTTGCTGCCTTTTCTCTTCAATCTCCTAATAAAAAACAGCTAATATTTTGCTTCTGGTCTCATCTCACAGGGGGTGGTGAGCTGTACAGGAAGCTGAGAGGGTAGACATCATAAGCCAAAAGAGACACAACTCTATTATCAGGTGAGAATCGTCTGAAAATTTCTCCATAAGTCAACAGCAAGCTGATATAAATGCAAAGACAGGATTCATGGATAAAAACCTTTATTTTTCCTATGGGGGAAGGGAGTTGGTGTGCTATAGTACGCCAAGCAGATACTATTTAGGGATAAGAAAAACAGAAAAATACTTACAAAGGACTGCAAAACATTCTATCACTCTTTGAGCAAAATTAACTTGGTAAGACTCCAGGAACAGGATGGATGCTCAATAAATGCATATTAAGTGGAACATTTCTTTCCAAGTGCCACATTCACTCTATTACTGCAGAAACAGACAGTCTGTCCCTAGGAACATTACTGAACATTACTGCTATACAGACAATGGATTCTCAATAGATGTTTTTACACTAATTTTCTTATTAACAGACCTCAGGTCTGAGTTTTCTAGACTGAAATTTTACATAAGGATCTCCTGTAATGGATCCGTTTTACAGGTCATTTTCTGAGGCTGGAAGAGTCAGTTATCAGCTAAGAGACTCAAACCAAAATGTTCTATTTTATTTAGACTTTTATCATATGCATTGTGAACAACTGATCGTATCTAAGAAACCAAATATTTCACATTCTATGCCTGAGATTTCAAATCCTGATGTCTGTGGGCAGGACAGAGGTGGACCAGGGTAAGACAATAGGGTGTCCTGGCCCCAAATTGAGAGCACATGCCCATCTAAAAGGAAGGGCCGTCACTCGGCTCTGGCAGACAGATGATAAAAGTTTTGTTTGTGGGTTGGAGCAGATACAGAGCTGTTTTTTGAGGGATGTCTGGGATCATTCCACCACTGCTATGAAGATCATCCTTCTAGGTGATGATGTTGATGACTTCTAAGTTTACATAAAAGAAGCCCAAGCATGCCATCTGTCCCTTTGGTTTCTAAACAACAGGGCCCTTGTTCAGCCAACACCTCCCGAGTCCAGCCTTCGTCAGAGAATGTGGTCACAAACCATCACAATCTGGTTGGCAACCTGCCCAGCCTTCCACCAAAAACACAACCAAAACAAACCAAACCGCAAAGGGAGGTAATGTTTATAGAGAATGTTCTCTCCACCTATTCACCCAAGCGAATGTTTTCAAAACTCAGGAGTTCCTGAATTCTCTGAACATTTTGTAATCTTGTGTTTTCCTTCAATGTGTATTGTTTAAAAAAAAAAAAAAAAAACAAACCAAAACAAAACCATGTAAGCAGATGGGTTATCTGGACGGCAGCTCAGGAACTGAGGTGCCACCATGCAATCTCCGTTTCTGCAAGTGGGGTCTGTTATGTTACCACCCACCCACTGGCCTCTGAACTGGGTTTTCTCCATCTATTCCTCCATGCTGTGGGAGCCTCGAAATTGAGAGACTCCGGATGCTACAGGCATCTAGGTTCCAGCCGTGTGTCAAAATGATCTCCGAGACCTGCTTTCACTGAGCTGCATTTTCATATTTGCTTTTGCTTTGTATTGAGAAGAGCGGCCACGGGAAACAGGGTTCTGCACTGGTGGCATTAGAACAACAGAGGACATTATCTACGGCATCTTCGCAAGTTTCCGTAAGAGCCGAGTGTTGCCCTGTCCAGTGAGTGGGCTTCTCTTCTCTGGAAGTCAGAACAGTGGATCTGACCCTGCCTCCCTATCCTTTGGTGGTCAGGCAGCCAAGAGCCTGCCAGCATGAGGCAGACAGATGCTTACGGCCTGCATACCTGTGGGTGCTTTCCTTTTGCTTTTCTCTCTCAACCTTTACGTACTACTCTGTGGTTCTGATTCTCCTTTTTCATTAATATTTTTCCACTATGAAATTGTGCCCTTTCTCACTGAAAAGTTGCCTCCAATTCTTTGTGGATAAGCAATGCTTCACACACACACACAGAGACACACACATTAAACCTCTGCTCTTCTAGGTGATGATAATGAATCTTTGGTATGTAATATCCTTTGACGGCAACTTTATGACAATAGTAAGACTTTCCCAGGGTACTAGGCGGCAAACAGACACCCCTCCCCTCAGAAGTGTGTGTGTGTGTGTGTAAGGCAGATGTGCATATGTGTGCATGTATGTACCAAAAGAAGTCAAATACAGACTGAGACACAATGTCCTTAAACATCATTCTGCAGGATCATGAAGCCTCACAGTATGAGAGTTTCTAGTCTCATCTACAACTGGATGACTAACATTTTAACAGAGACACTAACAGTAGGATGAGAAGTAAGACAAAGATCACTTCAACATGTTTATGGTGGCAAGAAAGGGGCACCACTAGCAACACTGTGACTGTGCTTTGTCACCTCAACATTTCCTCATGGCAGATGGCAAGTGCTGCTCCTGAAGTCAGAGCTCCACAGGGAGGGGCGGGACCTGGAGATGAATCCAGGCCCCCGAGAGGTGAAGCTCGCAGCCTGAAAAGAAAGGCCTGACACTCGGGTTTCTACAACCACAAAGCAGAGAGAGAAGGCAGGCCCACTCCTCATCACTCGGAGGACACAGCAGCACACCGCATTACCACAGCTGGCACTTCCAGGGCACAGAGACTTAGGCTTCAAGGGTGGAGCAAAGTAACCCCTCCTCGGGCTGGTATGAAAACAGCCACCCCCAGAGGGAGGCTCTAGACTGCGTGCCTGTAGGGAGATGAGCACTGGAAGGGAGAATGTCTGAGACGCTGGGGCCCAAGGTAAGGAGCAATGAGTTACATCTCAAATGGTGCGAGTTAAAGACTCACAGAAACTCATCTTCCATCAATTAAACTCCAGTGGTCCCAGAGCAAGAAGGTCTGCTTGGCTGGTGTTTACCAGACATTACTACCGGCGGGATGACAACATGGCTGTGGGGAGGTGCTGAGGAGAGGTTTACGGGCGCACGCACTTGGACCCTTTTCCGCTCGTGTGCTCGCATTGACCGGTCTGTAAGTCAGAAAGCTTACCTCGAGCTCTCTGCTCCCTGGGACGGGCAGAGCAGTGTCTTTGCACGTGAACAGGGGGTGGGAATACAAAACAGTGAGACTATTTGCTCTTGAGGAACCAGTCCAAGTGCTTCACATATAAAACCTCAATTTACTGGAATTCACTCCATCTTACAGATTTGGAAAGTGAGGCCCAGGGAGGATAAGAGATGCCCAAATTACACAACTAGTGAGTGGAGGAACTGCTTTTCAAACAGAGGCCATTTGGTTCCTGTCAATGTTCTCTCTTAACCACAAAGCTGTCCTGCAAGTGTTTCTACAAAACAAAACAAAACAAACAAAACCAAACCAAACCAAACCACGTGCGCACTGAACACTATAGGACACAATGAAACAGACCTCAACTGTCATAAAACCTTTCTTCCGGGGGAGGGGAGACCTGGGAAGGAGGGCAGATAATCTTCTGAACTAACTTCTTATAGGCAGTAGTTCATACAGATGTTTATGTATGTGCGATTTTGTTGTATTTGTCCAAATCCATCCTCATTTTCCTTGTGAATCTAAGTACTAAGCAATGCTCCACAATTACTGAAGTCTCACTTGTGTTTCACGCTTTGTTTTTCTTCTGGAAATTCTGATGGAGGGGAGTGTTTGAGGTTCTCCTTCCTCCTAGAGTTCAAGTCCCACAAACACCCTGCCCCCGAACACCACGTCCTCTCCTGAAAGGTGAAAGGGAGAGGTGGATTCTATTTGAAGGAATCTTGTGACCGGAGAATCCTATTTCGGGGCCACATGGCTCAAACGGAAAGCAGGCAAGGCTAGTGCCCAAGCCCTGGACGGAGATGTTCTCTCTAAGCAGGAAAACGTTAACCTAGAGGAACGATGTCTTTCCCGGTTCAAACTGCAGAAGCTCCAATGTGGTGCTCCTTCCCTCCCATTACCTCCTGGGAGCACTGAGGTGAGGGGAGGATGAGGGGAGGACTGTGATCACAGGCTCCATGACCGCTTTTTTGGAAATCCTAAAATTGCTTTACTACGGAAACACAGCAGACTATGACAGCTACATGCAATCTGCTAGTACATTTCCAAAATTCTCTTTCTGATGGATGATGGAATGATGATTCCCTCACATCCTTTACCGCCCGCTGGAATCTTAACCAAACCGCCTTTCTGCGTGAGTGTCATCAAGTCTCTGAGTATATTCCCTGCTGCATAAAAGGCAGAAACAGCTAGATTGAACCCTCCCTCCTCCTCCTCCTCCTCCTGCACAAATGTGCACTCTCTGAGAACAAGAGAAACCCCACGTACCATTAACACATTCAAAGACATCACAGCACTTTCCAGGTGTCCCATCTCCACGAGAGACTATGCGGGGAATGGATCCCGCCTCACACACGGGGGGACCACATAAGCCAGTGCGACACTCGCATCTGAAACCAAAGAAAAGGGAGGGAAAACCCCATGAATAAACAGCAACACAGAAGTCGGGAAACCACGAAGTGGCTGTGGCCAACTGACTCCACTCTATGACACTGTCTTGCTCATCTGGCGTCCCTGGGGAATGGGGCGGGGGCTCTAACAGCATCTGCACCCCCTGTAACTAAGGCTCATCCACCTCACACACACCCGGGTTTTTAACTTTTCCCATTTTGACAGAAGTATTTCCAAAATGCATTACTTCATTTCTTACTTAACTAGACCAGTACTGAGCATCACATTTTCTTGATAACTCGGAGCCATTTTTATATGCGTACATGGTGTTATTCCATAGATCAGGGAGGCCTGCGGAGGCTGCTGCAGGCTGGGGGCTGCTTTGTTGCTGACCTTTAGGTATTCTGCAGAGATTTTTCTAGCTCTCCTTTCAACTATTAAGTTGTTAGCTTTTCAGTCTTGTCTTTTCGTGTGTGATTGTGTCTAGTAGTGCCTTCATGTTGATCCGTGCTAATTAATTCATAATTGTGTCCAACGGAAGCAACAGACTCTGATTGAAGACTGGGGAGCTCTTCATAAAGAAAGGGCCTGCGCTTTTCTAAGTGGACTTGGTGACAGCTATTTGGAAGATGAAAGTCTTAATTCTGGGATCTTCTAAGCTGCATATGTCAATTTCTCGCTACAGGCACGAACGAGGTGTTCCGTGAACTTCAACTCTGCTGTGAAATTTGCCTGAATATAGAAAAACAGAGGCAGGTAAAAATCAGAGAAGAACAAAAACTGTGGTCACTTGTCTGATGCTGACCTGCTGGGATGAAACAGCAGGCAGGGAGGGAGCAGAGCGTCAGGATGGGGAAGTCACACAGGGAAGGGGCAGTGAGCTGCCCACCCGGGGGCTTCCCTGGGGACAGAGGTGTGGGAGGAGGGTGGAGAGGAGGACTATGGGAGTGCCCAGGCAGCCGGAAGTGAAAGGAAGATAACCTGAAAGGAGACGTCCTTACAGGAAGTGTGTAGGTGTCTATGTACAGTAGGGGTCAAGGGCGGGAGAAGGGAACATTCTCAGCGGGGAAGAACTATTAACACATTTGTTAATTCTGTTTTATTCCCCCTTCTTATGTGATTATTTTGTTCCTCTATCGTTCTTTGAATCTTTAATAAAGTAAACTATTCCTGTAGCCTGTGAGAACCTCAGTAATCAGGCCCAGAGGTTTAATTACATTTCCAGTTAACTATAGAGCTAAAGGAAACACAAATGGAAGTTACAATTTGCACCAAAGATCATCAAAGTCACCGGAAAGGTGTGAATGACCTCCCTCAGGGCCAGCTCTCTCAGGCCTCTTCCATGTGGGGTCACCCGTTACATTGCATTCCTGGGAGAAGCAGGTGTTAGAGATAATTAAGGTTTTGCTACAATGGTAGTTCTGCCTATGGTTTAAAATAAACGTCTTCCTGCTTTCTGTGAGTAGAGCTGGGAGCTCTTGATTTATAATCTGTATTCCTACTGGACAATCATCTTCTAGGACTGAGCAAATATGAGCTGGGCTTTTAGTCCCTAGTAAGGTTATTCTGTAGTCTTTCATTTTCAGGTAGCCAGCCTCTGCAGTATGAAGCACGACCATAAACTGGGATATTACAGTAGCAATATGCTCTTTACACTTATTGCAACTGACACTCTAAGTATTGAGAGACCATACCCTGATCTCAATATCTGGATGCGATTGCAATGAAAGATTCCTACAAGAATATCTGGGATCTACACTCTTGCCTACTGATGTGTTCCAATCATTCTAATTTAAACACTAAAGAGCATACAATCAACCAAAAAATATGTCTTCAGATGTTGTCCGTCAACCCTTCAGCGACCTTCACTAAATATATATGTGCCCTTATGTGCCTGGCTCTCTGCTCGGCTCTCAGAAATCACGCCAACCTGAAAACCATACCTAAATCTCTCTTAGTCTTCTTCTTCCCTTGAACATTTGACCTACGCCCCAGCATTTATATGTCTTATTTCCCTAGAGACCCATGCAGATTGTCTCCAGCTTGTTCCAGAAGCCCTGACACTGTGCGCAGCTGCCTATGAACACGCTTAGCAAAAGAAATCCCTTCACGCTCAAGTTTCACTTCTGCACCAGAATGACTGAACATTAAAGACCCAGGGACTCGGAAGCCCTGGTTTTTGCTGGCTGTTCTCCTCCCAGCACCTTTCCCCTTCTCTGCATTTCCCTTGGCAAGCCCTCCCTCCCTGGGACCATCTTCTGGCTTCTCACAGCTTCCCCAGAACTTGAGGTTAGCAGATGTTAAAGACCATCAGCACCTTCAGACAGAAAGAATTTATGAAGGACCCAGGAAAGGTGAAAATGTGGATTCATGGCAGATATATATCAAGCAACTACTCGTGGGGTTGAAACTTTATGAAACTGGTTTTTGTTTTGTTTTTTGCAGTTCGAAAACAGTTGAACAGCAGTTTCATAGTTCAACATAACCCAGCTGACGTGAGTTACCTTTTGACAGGTATGTCTACACTCTGTCAGGTCACAATGGGGGACACCATCAAGACCCTTATTTGCCAAGGAAATTTATTATGTCCACAAATTAGGTGAGTCCAATGTAGTTTTTTACAAGTCTTTAATAAAAGTATGCTCCCCTTCTACAGATGAGAATGGGGAGGCACAGAGCTTCACCAACTGACCTGCAATTCAACAGGACTTCCTGTCCCGTACCTTCCACTAAAGGAGATGTTCTATCGAGTCAGGAAGAGGAAACACTGAATTACAGAACTGAAGTGTGCAAACTGTACCTTGCCCTCACCACCTTTTCTCCTGTTTTTACTCTTTTGTGTCATTGTCTCCCTCTCCCCCATTCTCCTCTTACCTTTTACCCCAATACCTGAATGAAGAGCAAGCAAGGGACTGCAGAAAGCATGGATGGGGGGCAAAGGAAGTAGACTGACCTGAGGGGGAGAGAGATGCTGTCTGAACTGACGCCACCCCTGACCCACCCCTGACCGCATACATCTGAAACCCTCCCTCCCTCAGTGTCTAGACTCTACCTGGTCCCCATCACCCATGTCTCTGCTTCCTAACTATGCCATATCCATCCTCTGGCTCGGTTCCTCTACTTTGTCATCAAAAATCTTCCGTTACTCCTCACTTGACTGATCGCATGTGTCTCGGGCTCGCATTCGACCCCCTCAGGTCTGCCTACCGTCTCTCGCAGTATTTCTCTTTGTGTTCCCCAGTCAGCATCCCGCTCTCCAGACAAGCCCTGGCTGCGTGGTCCCCACACTGCTCACCCTGTTCCCTCCTGAACACGCCCCCTCCAGCCCTCATCTCCAGCTGTCTGTCTAGATACCATCTGTCTTTCTGGGCCAGCCTCAAATAATACTCTAGTTTTTTAAGGCCCTTCTCTCTGTTTCGTGGTGACTTGAGTACTCATCTTTCCACAAGCTCCCTTTGGGTCTCCCTCATATATTCATGAAATAAATACTGTTTAAGTGAAGCAGAACGAGAGATGAATGGAAGAGGGACAATAGTAACTGAACAAACAAGAGAGTGAGAAGCAGCGAAAGCTCTATGAATTCGAGAAAAAAGTACTTAAGGCAAAGCTATTATATTTGCATGATACCTTGAAACAGAAGTGTTGAGGGTTTGAAATTTAAAAAAAAAATTAACAGCTTCAGTGAGATGGAACTCACATAGCACAAAATTCACCCTTTTAAGTGTATAATTCAGTGTTTTTATATTGTGAATATAAAACCCTGTGAGGGTTGTGCAACATCACTGCTACATAGTTTAGAAGATTTTCATCGCCTCAAAAAGAAACCCTGCACTCTCTTTGCCCTCCCTCCCAGTCTCAGGCAACCACGGAACTGGGGTCTATCCCTATGGATTTGCCTCTTCGGGACAGTTCATATAAACAGACTCATACAATAGATGAGCTAAGGGCTTTTTAACTTGAAACCAGAAACAACCTATATTTGCAATGTACAGAAAAATCAAGCCTCCAATTTTAACTTCAGTATTAAACTAATGGCCAATTAAGGTACCATATTAATAAATGTTTACATAATGTAATCACCAATCACAGCTGTAGGCCAGGTGGGTTGGTTAAGCTGTCTTTTCTTCTCCAGAATAGGCAATGGATTTGGCTCAGTGGGCATCCGAGTGCCCAAGAACAATGATGAACAGCTCTCAGAAATCATCTAGGCCCCTAGAGGGCACTCCCTTCCTTAGCAGCCCGAGCTGGCTGGTTCGGCCTGTGGAAAAGCTGTGCAATCTGGGACTACACAGACAGTCCCAGGCAGCCCAGAGGCTCTGGCACAGCTTACAAGGTGCTTCAAAAGTCTGGCCTCTCCTTATCTCCCAGCTTCCAGCTTCCACTGGTCCCTCCCATGCCCTGCAGTTGAGCAACAACGGCAATCTGCCATTCACTCCATCTACCCACCCCTGCCCCTTATCACTCTGCGCCACGGCTCAGATGTCCACCCGCTTGGAATCCCTGCCTCTTCTCGCCCCTGGTGAATTCCACACAGCTTCAGACCACCCACTCGACAAGGGCTTCTCTGATCAAAAAGCAACCAGGCTCCATTTTCCTTCCTCTGACCTTCAATAGCACCCAGGGGTGCTGCATTCTTGGAGAGTACCTGCTCGTCCTACAAAATCAAAATCCTATTTTTCCTCCTGTGAATTCCCCTTGTACAGGAGACACACCTTATTTGTCTTGTAAATGAAAATACTGAATGACAAAGGCATCTGAACAATAATCCGAAATAAATATTTTTTTCATGGCTAATATTTTTTTCATAGCTAATATGCCAGAGGTTAGACCATGCACTGTTTTTGTAGTTTTTATTTTTATAAGTTTTAGACTGGGAGCTAATAGGTGCAGTGCTTTTCAAAATTAGTGTGGAGGAAAAGACTATGGAATATGTCTGGAATGCAGATTCCAGGGTGCTAAACACAAAGACTGTTCTTCTGCCAGTGGGGGTCAGGGTTCCAGCATGCACCTGTGCACTCTAATAAGCTCTCCAGGAGATTCCCCCAGCATGGAACCTGGGACCCACTCTCCGAGAAACTCATTCCTTGAGGTGCAGGCTCTGGGTCACCATCGCTTCATTTGCACTTTCCATCGGAAAAAGCCCAGGTCAACTAGCTTTAACATTATAATGAGAACGGGGATTAATAGCACTTGCTCTGGATCATTTACAAAGACTCTTTCCTGTGAAACATGTGCAGTGAAGAACAGAACCACTTTATTTACAATCATCCACCAGAAAATGTGTGACCACCAGCGAGCCACTTAAAACTCTGGGACGCTTAAGTTTTCTCAGCCATAAAATGAGATGGTTGGACCATAATGAGCTTGCTTCTAACTATAAAATCCCACGATTCTATTAGTGCCAACCCTATTCCCATCGCTGCCGTGGTCCGATTGTGGCTCATGTCTCCCTGCTGACTGCCTGCACTCTGCGTGCGGAGCGCACCACAGCCTCACACTGCACGCTGGTCCCTCCCCTCCTCCTCTCCCCCCTCGCCAAGCACCTCAACCTTCAGACCCAGCTCGAGCTGGGCCTTCTCTCCGACGCTTTCTTGGTCTTTGTTTTTCGGAGGGAGAGCATACTTACACACCCACTACTCTTTTCCCTTTCCTACTCATGAAGACCGAGCCATGCAGGGGAAGAAACAATAAGCCCAGCGCTGGTGTTTCCATACACTAGACTTGTCTTCATAACCAAGTGATGGCTTCGTTACTAAGGAGAAGAATCAATATTTGCTTTGCTGGAATGACCAGAAAAACGGTAGAGGATGTTGAACTACGGGGAGTTGCTGGAACAGGCCGTGGGACAGAGGAGCCCTGTCTGCCACTCCCGTGCCATTCAGCAAAGCACGGAAGTGCCCCTGGAATGTGCCCCTGTGGTGGGCGCCGTGCAGAGCTGAGGGTAAACGCTAGTCAAACAATGCCCCACAATAAACTGCTTCTGCAGAGGAGGGAATTTGGGAGCAGCAGACTGCTCCTGTTCCCCAAGCAGATCCTTATCCCTGTCCGTACCCTGGAGGACAAACGACTCCGTAGGGCCCTCTGCAAAGGACTGTGGGATTCACTCCACATTCGGAGTGAGTGCCTGAGCCCTCCGAAAGGCGAGAACTGCTGTCTGTAAATCAAAACCACTCTTCAGGGGTGGGAGGGAGGTCTCCTTTTAGTCGGGAAACAAGGATGAGCAAGGAGTGAAGAGGGCAAAGTACTACCAGGATTCCACAACGTAGTGATGAAGTAACTGTCAGGAATGAAAATTACAATGACACATAAAACATTCCTATTCTATAAAAAGTAGCTTCAACTTTAATGAAATCTGATGTACTATCTTTCTACTCATTAAACTGCTTAACTCTTTCCAGAAATGTGTAAGTTTTTAAAAAGAGGCTGCAAATAAAACATCCACAAAGAAACGGGTTTCCCACCCAAGAGTCAAGCTATCCTGACGGAAAACCGCACGCCTCCCCAAGGAACTTTGTCAGTTTCCTCATGTCTCCTCAGGAGAGGCTGACTGCACTCGGAGGCACAAACCCTCCTTCCTATTTTCTTAAGCTAATTCCTGTATGATCTCCTTGCCTTTCGCCCACCCAGGCTGGGGAACATTCCTGTATGATCTCCCTGCCTTTCGCCCACCCAGGCTGGGGAACGTGTGCATCAGCACAGCAAGCACATGGCCCGCCCTGGGGACGTCCCTCCCTCCCAGCAGCCAGCCCTCCCCTTTACAGAACCTGTCACCTGTTCAACTGGAAATGACACAGTCTTCATCATCCCTTCCGAGACACTGTGCGTTTTTTTGGTGGTTGTTATCACACTTTTCCTGGGGGTGGGGAGAATTAGGGGATGTGCTCCAACACAGGGAAGGTAAAAACTGAGGGCTCTTAGGTAAAGTATTCTTTTGTATTCCCTAGTAATAATAATAATGAAGTCCATTGCAAGTCCTTAATAAAGCGGTCATTACAGTTCTCTTCTTATTAGCCGAAGATTACAGCTCCCTCCTCAAGGCTGGTACATGGCTCAGGAAACCTACATATACTAAGGCGCTAAATTAAAAGAAAAAGTGGTATAAAGTATGGGAAAATGGAAGTTGTAGGCCCACATGGTTTCTATGCACTTTTTAGTATAAATTATTTTCTAGAACCACAGTTACGTCGTAGGTGGGGTGACAAGAAAGCACTGGCACTGTACACAAGTCACTGACTCGCTGTGGCCAGCTAGGGAAGAGAGCTGGAGGTGCTCCGATGGGACTCGGTAGTCCTGGTGGCAGGAAAACCAGAGGCCCAGAAACGCTGCTGCGGAGAATCCTTGGGGCCTGGGGCCCTGCCAAAAACGTGACATCCGGGATCTGGCAGGCTTCCGGCACTGCACTTGATTCGGCCCAACAGTCTGCTAAAGACCAAGTCCCAGCCACAGAAGGCTCTGAGTCTTTACTTCTGGACGTCGTTGTGGGCCAGCTGGCCTCAGAGAGCGAAGAGAGGGTGGGCGTGAGAGGGGCATGAAACCAGCCCGGAAAAGTGAGGCGGAGGGGAAACCGGCACGGTGCACTCCAGGGAAGAGGAGGAGTGGGTTTGGATGTGTACGTTTTCATACAGCAACGTAAGGTATTCTCGCTTCAGAGTCAGAATTGTCAACTGCATGAGAAGTTCATGCTTTGGAACTTGGAATCAGCTTGTTTGTGAGCAGGTAATTATTTCCTACCTAGGTGCTCACGGTGTCCATGCAGCGGGGCACCATGCTGGGTGGTGACTGGGGACACACACACAGGGTCCTGGCCCTCAGTTCAGGGAGGTGTCAAGTATATAATCACAGATGAGAGCACAGCGGGATGTGGACAACTGTGTCCCCTCCCAGGGACCAGGGAAGAAGAAACACCAATGACATCAAGACTAACTTCTATTTGAAAACCTGAGCAAAGCATCACGGCCCGGGCTGCGGACCCCCTCCAGAGCCCATCGGGGCTGAGCGGGGGCCGTGCCAGCAGCCCTCAAGCATGCTCCCACTTGGATCCATGAGGGCTGTCAGTTCCCAGGCATCTCACCCTTGTCGCCAGTGCAAAGTGCAAGATCCTCTGGTCTCCCGTCCTCAGGAGAACGTGCAGCCCCAGACCCTGCTCGAATTTCCCAGGGACTCCCCGTTCCATACCACCTTCCCTGCCCTCCCAACCTTTCCTTCGCAGACAAACTCCTTCAATCCCTGAACATCATCACAAAGGGGGATGCGCTCACCTCTTGTTTACCGCCTTGTCTACCCGGTTTGCCTGAAAACGCTGTTTCCTTGCAGCCGCCGCCTCCGGGGAGACGAGGCGGGAATTGCCCCACACTCACTTATTCACCTGGGCGGAAAGGGAGCTCAGCGTCCTCCAAGTTGCCCTCCGGCTAGCCCCACGTCATTGCTCTCCTCTCTCGTCCAAGCCCTCCCTCACTGGGGCTGCGTCTCCTACCCATTCCCTACGGGGGGATGGTTTCCTGAGAATGCACTCTGATTCCAGTCTTCGGCTTGCGTTCTGGCCACTGTACCCTATGTAAAATGGGATCATTAGAGCACCCATATGTCATAGGACTGCTATGTAGATTAAACCGAGATGTGAAAAGCACCTAGGATAGTGCCTGGAACATGCAAGCATTCCACACCTGTTAGCTATTTCATGTAATTAGAAGTTGGAAGGCTTTGGTGGCTACGTGGACAAAGCATTTTCATCACCCTGACCTCTTGGAATCCAGTGATCCTGGCTGCCCCCCAACCCCGCTGCTTCAGCCACTCACCCCTATGGCCACAGCCCTCTGACAGCTCTCAAGTCAAGCCTCCTACTTGCTGACCACAGTGGTTCATCCAGTTCTCTCAGGCCTATGCTGCCCCCACACTGCCTCTTCACACTCTGAGTCATCCACTGCCCAGACCCTCCTCTTTCTCCTCAGCCTGGGCCTTGTCCGACTGTACCTCCTCAAGGCCTCAGTCCCAGACTCTGGTGGGTACCTGAGCCGCCATCTTCATGATGCTGTTAAACATCCTGCCCTTTTAACCTCTGTTCTTACCTGGTCCCTTAACTCCAACCCCAAGTATGTTAAACCTAGAGATACACACCTGAGTGACTTCAGGAGCTGGGCAGGAATCCTGAAAGAGGATGGGATCCCAGAGACAACTCAAGAGGGTCCCTGCCCTCTGACAGGGCTTCGCTGCTCCTCCTGGGTAGAAGACAGGTAGGCACTGTCCCCAAACCTTCCAAACTGCTCAAGAGAAGCCAGATTTTTATGTGAAGCTTCCCAGTTTTTAAATGATGATGACTAATTTAAAGATGCCGCCCCTCACCTCCACTGCAAAAAGGCAAAAAGAAAACATGTCTTGGGGGTCAATTCAGCCCCAAGGCTGCCTGCTGCAATCTGTGACTCAAACCAATTACCTCCTCTGTGCTGCTGAGGGCTGCTGGGTGGAGTCCACACCCAGCAGCAGCTGCCCCACCTCTTCCACATTGACAGCCCTCATGTGGCTGACAAACCTCCGCTCGTCCCCCAGGATCACTTCTTCCAGGATGCTGTTCCTGACCAGAGGCACAAGGATAAATAGCTGAGGCTGTGGGTACATGCATGCAGGGCAGTGTGAGGGGAACGGACTGTGTGATTGTCCATCCATGTGGAGGAGTGGAGGGAAGGACACCCTAGGAAGAGGGAAAAGCCTATTCAAATGTACAGAGGCAAGAAAAGATGGAGTGTTTAGGTTGGAACAAATGGTTCAGCCCACCAGGAGGGCATTATGTACTGGGATGGGGTCTGGAGGGTATTATAGGGGGACTTGCAGGAGATGTGGCTAGAGAGCTAGGCCAGGGCTAGATACTAAGGGGTCTTGCCTATCACACTAAGAAGCATCTTTAATTGAAAGCGATGGGAAAGTAATAAAACGTTTAAACAAGGAATGTGGTCCTGCAAGGGGGAGGTTATCTGAGGAGAAAACAAGAACTGTCATGAATTCTATTCTCCTTGAATCATAAAGCTAGGTGGGATTAGTGCTGATGTTTTCAGTTGCAAAACGTATTAAAAGTTTAAAAAGCGATGACCACAATGGCCTAGAATGCCCTTTCCTCTTTCTCTATCTGCTGAACTCTGACTCATTCTCAAAGACTCAGCTCAAAAGTCAAAACCGACAGCTTTCCAAGTCGGAATCAGTATCTCTTTGCTCTGTGAACTTACTTTTCCCTTTTTCACACACCTCTACTTCTCAAGTGTGCAGCAGTTTAAATGGTGATTTATGTGTGTTTGCCCTCCCTTTGCACTACGAGCTCCTGATATCAGTGACTGCATCTTATTCCTACCAGGGAGCACAGTGCCTGGCACATGAAAAACACTCACTCGTTCCCTGAACAGACCCCAAACACTATGGGAGACTGATGTTAGCACTTGCCACAGATGAACTATTGCACATGTAATTAAAAACATTTATTGCGCATTTACTTGTGCTAGGCACTGATGAGGGAGAGACATCTGAGGTGCATCCTTGCCCTCAGAAAGTCCATAATCTAATGTCTTAGGAGGTATCATAACAGCCTTCGAGACCTCATGACCTTGCTATGAAAATGGAAGCACTTGATCATATTATCACAGAGCCATGAGCTGCACCGTCTTCCCTTTTCAAACAAAGGCAAAGCCAGAAACAGGTCATTTAAAATGCAGTTGTCTGTATGACATATGCACAACAGACTGAGAATGAGGTCCAAGAGAAACTAGCTGTCTCTCCCTCCAGGGTCTCAGTTAAGCAATTTGATGTCTACTGGGGACTTACAACCCCAAGCCCTCTGCACAGTGTGTCTACACAACAGTGAGGAGGCCTGTCACTTCCATCCAATGCAAAGGCACGAATGAAGAGTAAAACACATTCTATGACATTTGGGGTTGCTTTTGGCATTTTCAAAAGATGCCACATTTCCACATTTTAGATTTGCTTATTAGTGATGTAAATAACTTCACAATCCATGTTTGCAGAACTGTCTGGAGCTGTTCTGGTTGCCTGTGTCGTGAGGAGGGAACACAACATCAATGAGGGTGGAGAGGGAAAGCCCCCAGAGGCTCATGTTTTCCATGTGGTGGATTCCGTTTTTCTAACGTAGGGCAAGTTTAACGCAATTTGGTTGAGTTACTGTTTTTCAGGGAGAGTCAGAGGGCTATGTATTTAGTATCTGGAGATGGCCAGGCCCATGCAGACCAAACTGTAAGCCACTGAACACCACAGTGAGAACCTTGAGCTTTGTTTCAAGACTGAATCATATAAAGTAAGACTAGATGTTGGTCAAGTTCATGGTGAAACACAAAAGGCATGAAGCACGTGTATAGGATGTGCAGCGCTTCCACATACGATGTGAATTATCGACAAATTAACGTCTCTATCAGGGAGATAGTTCGTCTCCAGTGGGCAAGGGCTCTACTTCTAGGAAAGCATATTTTCTTCAATCTGGGGATACGTCCAATAATAACATGGAATTCCTACAACTATTTTGTTTTAAAAACATCAGAGTTTAATATAGACTCTGGCTTTTTTAGTTATGAGTTGACTTGCTCTTTTGGGCCAAAAATTACTGTGACAGAGGGCAACAGAATAGATGTTCTTTTCTTAGTTGAGAAAGAAGGGCTTCAAATACATTTCCAAATTTTTTTCTGCCTGTGTTTAAAAACAAAGAGAATGCTACCACGATAGCATGTCAAGAGTCAGAACTGCTTTCAATCTGTGCTTTGCTAATGCATACTTTACATATTGTATAATTTAATTTTACTTATTCCCTTAAAGGCAGCTGGCTAAATTATCCAAATTAAAGGAGACCACCAAAAAGTTCATGGAATTAGAGAAATTTGTGTATTAGCAGATGAAGCCTTTTAAAAAAAGAAAACTAGAACTATTATTGAGTGCCATCTTCTCCGAGACCATGTCTTGGGAACAAATGGACATGATACTTAATTACAAGGCTCTTAACATGATAATGTCCTTTTCAAAATGCACATTTAGGGACCATCTCCACTGGCTATTTGAATAGGTATTAAACAAGCAATTTAATTACCTAGCGCACTGTTAAAAGCATATAGGTCTATAATAAATACCACCTAGTGATTTAAATTGCTTAACACTGTCTCCAAGAACTAAAGATTGCTCCCTGTGCTATGAGAAAAACAAAATAAAACAAGAAAAAACAAACAAAAAAATCCTGTCAATTTCAAGCTCCCCTCTGGAAGTTCAGGCTTTGACGTATGTGTCTGGCATGGCCAGTGTGCCTGAGTCCCTGACCCTTGGGTCATCTTCTGCCCCCCACCCCTCAACACCCCCCTAAAGGCTTCAACCAGCAGAACGATGGGCTGAGTGAGGCTCTGGAGATAAGAGTTGACGAGGAGCTCGAAAACTCCACCACCCGAGCGTAAGTGCATTAGCAAACACAAAGTTAAAGGACTCTTGACACTGCCCCTCCAAGACTATTACTCAGAAGCAAACGGATTACTCAGATGTTATTAGAGAAGAGGAATAAAAAAAAAAATTCACCGAGTTCTCAGGAAGATGGAAACCATATGATTCTAAGATTCGAGAATATAGGCACATAGGGAGGGATATGAAAAATTATCATCAGTTATTCTCTGTGTGCGCGCATGCTTTTTGTTAAGGTCCTTGATATCTTACTTGGGACGTAAAGTTGGCATTATCACTTTATAGCTTTTTCTCAAATTCAGTTTTTATTATTTGGTACAAAGCCAGTCTATTAATTATTTTCTTGGCAGATTAGCCTGTTTGTGTGTTCCCTTCTTCTTAAGTTCCAAAGTCTGCAACGTTTTTGCACTGGCCGAGGTGATATCTGTGAGGTGTCGGGTTCCTTCACGCCCGGCCAACTCATTCGTCATGATGCCCCACACCAAGCCCAGAGGTCTGTCTTCCATGAGTCTGTGCTGTTTACCTGAGCACTTTCAGATCTGAGCTTTGTTTTCACTCACTGTAGCTTTGAGGTTAGATTAATTCTGATTTAACTGGAGCTTCTGAAGAAAAGCTACAACCTGCCAAAGATTCCATTCTGCTGGCCTCATCCAGGATTGAGTCAGTTTCAGGCTGTGAATTCTACAACCCCTGAAAGCTCCTTTGCTAAATATCTACATCTAATCACAAGCAACAGTGTGCTAGCAATCAGCTAAGATTCTGTTCTTATAACACGATATCATACTAACAAGACAAATTTTCTTGAGAACACATGGAAGCCAGGACTGAGGAATGGTAACTCAGCATCCTAGATTTTCAACCTGAAGCAACAGAGTATAAATGTCTAGATGTTAGAGTGAAAGTAAATTCCTGACCTTTGCTCTCATCATGGCCTGTATACCTGACGTATCTCAGATACAATGGGGGTGGCATCTTTCCTTTTATCTTACTTCACCTCCTGGGTATGAGGTGGAAACTGTCTTCTAAGGACAAGGTCTTATGTAAGAGAAATCAAACTGAGGTTAAAACAAAAACATGGAACCTAATTCAGCAGATTGCTTTTTATTTTAAGAGGCACAGAACGAGATGATCCGATCAAAGTTAGGAACAAAGAATCGAAACCTCTTCCTCAAATATAATGCTCTCTATGTCTATGTGTCTGTATATAAGTTAGCGTGACATACAGAAAATTGCAATAGGAATACGGAGGAGCTGGATAAAGAGAAGTCACAGGAAAGAGCAACAAAGGCAGAAGCTCAGGGGAAGTACAGAACCAATAGCTGGAAGAAATGAGTCCAACTGTGGGTCCGGGAGACCCAAGCACAGTGTGGAGTTCGTGCCAGTGCAAGTGCAAGGTACAAGAACACCACGTCACACTCCCTGAACACACCCACCAAGGCAGGCTGAAGGGCAGCAGAGCCTTGTCCCATTAGAAAGCAGTTTCTAAGAGTAGAGCTTTAGCTTGTCGATTTAGCCTTTGGCCAGATATTTTCTGTGCCTTCTACATAAGGGACTATCTGTTTATAGATATGTGTTAAAAAAAAAAAAAAAGTAACTAGCAATACTAAACTAGCCACTGACTAATAGGCAATCAATTTTATCAGATTATCACCCAGATTTCACAATTCAATCAGTGCTGATGACCCTGGTTTAAATCATTAGTCTAATAGTTTTTGTATTCCATTTTGCCTTTCCTAAGATCTTCTTTTTGTTTGTTGTTTTGGAAATGAAAAAAGTAAATGTAATTTTTTTATGACTTTCTTTGGACTTTCTGCCCTTCCTCTCATTATGCAAACCATGAATATCCCTCATTATCTTCTGAGTCCTGGAATTTTCTAAAAATTTCCTTCACCTTTCTTTCCCAGGACTCTCCTGTCATCAGCAGTTTGGGTTCCTTCCCCTCTAAAGGGTTTGGGAAAGTCAAAGAATTTAAAGGTAGGAGTTATTGTACTTTCATGATTATCAAACCCCTCCTCTCCTCCTCTCACAGGTAAGAAAGCAGACCCGGATGAAGTGAGACTTGTCCAAATTTACATAGAAATGGGCCTGGCTTCATACACGCTCTCTCTGCCTGGTACCAGGTAACATGGGCAGAAGTACATGGGAGTAAACTCTTCAGTCTTTAGCTGCTGAACAGCTTACTCACATGTACTTCACTCACAGACTACAGTAACAAAAGCAAGTGCAGGACATGGAATGTTAGGCCTTCTGTGCAGTAAGGCCGGGCAGGGGCTCAGGATGACAGGGGACAGGGCTACCTGGTGTGGTCTGCACGAACGGCAAGCCTGGCTCTGCCACTCACTGGGGAGGACCCTTCCAGCTCTCAAGGCTCCATCTCTGAAATGGGAGAACCACACGGCCTTGCCTCCTGGGGGAGGGGTGGTGTGTGTGTGTGCGTGTGTGTGTGTGTGTGTACACACGTACGTACAGGGGAAGCACTATGATTCTGGCTCGACTACACTTCCAACGCAAAGTCACACATCAGTCAACATTTTAGCTAGCATATAATACAAAATGTTTAAATATTTCAGAGGAAGAAAAAAGGTTTAAAATGTTTCTGTATCTTGATTCAAAAATAAAACAGTATTTTTGCAGAGTGTTTCAGAAAGCACGAGATATAAATGCTCCAGATACAGGCTCTCAAAGAGAACCGGACCCTTTAGTCAGAGAGCTGGGGCCGGGAGGGGGCTTGGGAACCTGGCATGCTCGCTGTGCGCAGCCCAGAGAGGCTCTATTTTAAGTTCTGAACACTAGAAACGGTGACTTACTTCCACCACAAAACAATCACATTGAATTTTTCTCAACAACTTTTAAGAAATGTGTATTTATAGGCAGAAATTGGTGACCCCATTTCAGAACAAAAACTTAGGGACAAATCTCATTAAAATAAACTTAGAAAGGGTGACTGTCAGTAACATATTCATTCAACTTAATAAAAACAGTTAAACAACAAATCAAAATGCACAGGGTATAGAAAAACTCATTGGACTTGAAGAGAAAGTGAGTAGCGCAGAGCGGTAGTACTATCTAGAATTTTAACTAGTGACTGTCTACCCTGGAAGCCTGTACCTAAAAAGATGGGTGAAAAATTACGGAGGTAAGATTCTGTGAAATTGGGTGCACACACTGGAGAAATCAAAGAGCGAGGAGTGTACTGGGAAAAACTGGGACCTTGGAGCTGTCTTCTTGAGAAGGAGCCCAACTGGACTGAGACCTGGGCTGGCTGATGCAGGGGCCATGGATGCCCAGATGTGCAGCCGGGCTGGACTGGCCCTCTGCCACAGCCGCTGGGTCCATGTCTCCCGGACAACCATTACCTGACCAACCATTATCGAGGAGAATTTCTATGCAACACCTTTAAAAGGTTTTTCTGTGGGTTTGTTTTTAAAACAGACCCAGTTTCATCAGGCAGATCTCGTGGCATTCCCTGCTGGGTGTCGAGGGAACAGCCAGTTTAACGAGGTGGTCACAACATTCGTTAAGAAGAGGAGTTAAAAACAGTGGTTGGCTCTGGCCGCGGTGGTGCTCCAGGGTGAAAGGCAGCTGCTGAAGGGAAAGGAGCTTAACCACCAGGTTGCTTGAGCTGTATTAGGGGACCAGAGCCCCTGGGGGTGTGACATTCATCTCTGGAAGGGGTCACACAGCTGTGGCCCTCCACCAACTTTCTGCAATCAGAAAACGAAGTCTAACAAATGCCTATATGAATTAATGTAAGTTATGGTGAATTTAAAAATGGCCACAAATTCTTTGCAGGTTTCCCCACCCAGAGGTGGAATCTACTGTCCCACTCTTTAAATAAGGGCCTTCTTCTCCTGGTGACTTGCTGTGACCAACAGAATGTGGTGGAAGTGATGGGTGAATTCCAAGTCTTGGTCTCTTAAGGCTTTGCTGCTCCTTCTCTCAATTCTGCCACCAGATAAAGAGGCCCAGGGTGAGGCCCTTCCAGCCATCCCAGCTGAGTTCCTAGACACGTGAGTGACATCGCTTTAGCCCACCCAGCCCCAGATGACCTGCCAGCTGACTATAGATACAGCACCCACTTAACACGCAGTCAACACGCAGTTACGAGAAATAAGTCATTGTTGTTTTAAGCCATTACATTTGGGGGTGGCTTGTTACACAGCAACGAGTAACTGAAACATACGTATATTTTGTTAACATATACTATGCTTATATATATGTGTGTATATATATATATATAAAACTATGTTGATGAGATCTAAATTCATATGCATTGATATATTTTCTGGGCTTAAAAACAACAAAACATTATTATTAGAAAAACTGCAATGGACAGCACAGGCCTTTGAATAAAAAAATCTGGATTCAAGACAGACCTGCTCTGTCCCTTGTACCAGAGAACATTCATGATTTTGCACAAGCCACTTACTCTGTCATCCTCAGTTTTCGCACCCATAAATTCCTCATGGAGTCAGCTGATAATGAGAACAACAAAAGTGAAGGCTTTGTAAACAGCAAGGCACGTTCCATAGTTAAGCTGTCACTGGTGCTGCTACCCACAGGTTACTTAGAGACGTTCTGTTTTTCCTTCTTGGCGAAGACGACGTTCGGGTCACGGTACCTGCCCTAACTGACTGTGCTGCACTTTTCCTTTTGCCTGCAGGCACTTGTGAGCATGCGCACCCAGCACAGAAGGCCTTCCAAAGGCAGAAAGTGTTCTGATCCCCAGGGACAGTCCCCCTTTTCCTTTCTGTCACCAGGCAGTGCTCAGGCCCAAGGCCCAGCCTGCCCGTTCCCTTTCGCCATCTCCTGGGGAGGGAGGGTGCGGGGCGGGCCCGCAGAGCGACCATCACAGTCCAGTGCCCAGGGCAGAGAAAAGGGGGGAAAGAACCGGCAGGGTGTCTAGAAACCTAACCCAAACTGAGGGAAGGGAGAATGAAAAATGAGTAAAAGTTAATTCCATCACACACCAGAACGACGTCCACACAGGATGAAGTTCAGGAGGAAACAGAGCAAAAGAGGGAAAATGCAGGACAGGCATTATTAAGGAAGAGCAGAGGTGCGGCAGGGAGAGGAGGTGTGACCTGTCCTTAGAAAGGGCCGAGGGCGGTGGGCAGAGCAGTACTTGTCAGGGGCAGAGATACCCATGCGTGTGAAGACCATCTGGAGGCCAGTGCCTGTCCCTTGTAATTCATGTCTCACGAAGGAATGAATCACAGAGTGAATGACTGAACCGAAAACGGACAACTCTGAAGAAAATCCACGAACTGAGCGTGCACTCACCCAGACTCGGGGCAGCCAAAGGCCTGAGGGGGTGAAACAGTCTCACTGGGAATGGAATTCCATTCGGATGGGGATGGAGGAAGACGCTTATTCTCCAAAATGGGGGGGGCAGGGGGGGGGGGAGGTCCACGGCCTCCTTTTGTAGTCTATGGAAGGTGCAATAAATCCTCACAGGAAAGGTGAGACTGTCCGCTGCTGAACTTTCCCACGATTTCAACCTTACTCTGTCCTAACTCTGCAGGGCTCTCCCTGCTGAACGCTCCCCATAATAAATTTTGATCTCAGACGGCTCTTCAGTTCTTAACCATGCTCCAATTATGCTGGTAAAGGTCACATAATCATAACAGGATTTTACATGTTCTAAAATTCTTTTCTTTATACCTAAAATATCACACTTTTTAAGAGCAAACCTTGAACTGGCTGACACATAGGAACAAAGTTATGTCATTTTTTTTTTTCTCTTAAAATACTCCCACTATTACTCCATATTAGGATCTCTTCTTTCTCTTTCCACTTTCACATGACTGGGTTCTTATTCTGTTGTCAGAGTATGACTTGTCTATCCTGCTCTTTAGTAACTGGGGTCCTACGTAACACACGAAAGCAGGTTAAGCCAGGTTGGAACATATTCTGTACTTACCAATTCATTCAGTATTTATTGCATATGCAGAGAAAAAGCAAGAAGACAGTTTTTGACCTCCAGAACCATGCTTTCATTGGTGAGACAAGACTTAGTGCAGGTAACACAAGGAACAATGCAAGGAAGAACATGATTAACCGGCAACGTGAAAAGGTCCATTCTGGGAGTTCCTAGGGAGTGGGGATGGGGGTTGGTTGAAGCATGGAGACCTTTGTGAATAAAGTGGAATTTAATTGAAGTCCTGCAGGATGAACAGCCTTAGAAAAGGTGGAAGGAAGAGACAAAGATATCCCATGCTTTGAAAGGTGAGCTTGCTGTTTGGAATGCAGGGTTTACGAAGTACTGAAACTGAGCCATACAAAAAGGGGGTTGGGGAAAAACTGCAAAGTTTTAAAGTGAGACAACGCAGGAAGACAATTTTTGTCTTCTTCAACATGTAAGTCCTTACGGCTAAGAGTGGGCTTGTTTGTGTGTTCATTCGTTCATTCACCAATAAAGGTAGGTTGATATACTGCATCAAATCCTATTCTAGGTACTGGAGGCTACAAAATACTCTATTCCCTTGAGAATCACACAGAGTAGGAAAAAGCTGACAAGAAAAATTAGTGATTTTATGTATGATCCAAAGTACAGTGATAAAGAGATGCACAGGAATTAAATTAAAAGGGAGCAGAGGAGGGACACGGAAGTCATCCTTAGGGGCGCAAGACTGAAGACACGTCCCAGAGAAGGACACCCGGTCCTGGAGGAGGAGGAGGAGGAGAAGCTGCCTCACGGAGCGTGAGACAAGGTGGGGGTAGGGCCCTGCCAGGTGGCAGCCCAGGAGGCGTGTGGGGAGCAGGCGGGGGGGCGAGCAGGGGTCACCGACTATCTCCAATACAGGAAACTGAAGAGCTGTGAGAACCTATCCTTTCCCAGCAAATAATTTACAGTGGGATTTTGAATGACTTCCTCCTCCCGGTTTCAACTGACCATTCCTTAGTTCTGCATGCAAAGTCAAAGTTGCGTCAATACAATAATAACCACCCCAAGGTTTGTGTTTACAAGACTCACAGAAGCCTGGAAGGCATCTAGTTGAACCTCCTTTCCAACATAATGTTTCTTCTAAGCATTCCTGGCAGGTGGCCATCCAGACGGAAAGAAATCGCTCCAGCTCCAGGGAGCTCAGTCTATCTCAGGAAGCAGCCCAATTCATTACAGCACATCACTGCTGGTGAGAAAGTTTTTTTCTTCCACTGACATTAAATGTGTCTTCCTGCAGCTCCTGCCCATTGTGCCCCCCTGCTGTGCCTCCTACATGCAGATGGCGCTACGATTAGTTATAACAGTGCACTGAGAACTGTCCCTCCTCTTCACTAAAGGACTTACTAATTAACAACTGGCTTCCTTTTGATTAATTAGGTTCTCTAATATAATGTACCGCCTTCCTTTTCATAAAGACCTTGAAGGGCTATCTGCTCCTTTTAGTGATGCTTCCTTGTCTTCCTTCACTGATTAGTAATGCCTCACGTTTGCACAATAATTCACCCCTTCCCAAGCATCTTCCACGGAAGATGCTCATATCATAATGTCATAAGAAGGTGCTGCACCACTGTTACTATGGTACCTTCATGGAAATCTTGGTATGTTTTAGGATACAGTACAAAAAATAGGGCAAGTCATGTAAAATATAACAGAGAATGTTAGGTGTTGGGACAGGACAAAGGTTAGAAGATGTTAAAGAATTAACGTATTTTAAGAAGAGAAAGAAGAAAAAAAATTATCAGAACACTCTCTGGAAGTCTACTCCAATTAGGGACAAATAACTGACACTTACCTTAACTAAAGACCACTGAGAGGCCCACCTACATAATCACGACTACTCACGCAACAGACACAGAAGCTCAGTGCCTGGCTCAGGGGCTGAGGCGGACAGAGTGAAATAAGGCACTGTTTTAACTCTGGACATTAAATGTAGAGCAAACGTTGAAAGATAGAGATGACTCAGTCAAAATGATGTCTTAGTGGCCTGGGGATGATGGAGGAGAGGTCATGGCCAGAAGGAGGGAGAGAGAACATCTTAGAAGAAACGGGTGTAAGCCCCATGTTTCCAAGCAGTGTCTTCCCGAAGCCGGGCGTGAGGGCCAGCCCTACGGTGCGGGGGCTAGGAAGCCCCTCAGGGACAGGACCTGCATGCAGCCCTGCACGCTCGGGAGTGAGTCTGGTCCCGTGGGCTCAGTGGAGGTCCTGCAGCTACTGCTAGAATGCCAGCAACTGTTTTTCCCCATCAAGCCAAAAAGAGATGTGTTTGTTACCCCAGAAAGCACTGTAAAAACTTGGACTCTTCTTTGCCTCAACAAGGGACAGGTCTGAGTAGATGTGTGGCTGGAAATGTGAAGGATCCCTGGGGAGCGATTCTATGATGCAGGCAGGGTTTCATCCTATGGGACACGATGATTAAGCTCCTAGAAGATTCACTGCGGAGCATCAAATGACATGCCCACCATGGGTGGACACCTCGCTGCCTCCCTGGCTACATACGGAGGGGCATTTTGGCCTGCAAAACTGCACAGCACCCCAGCATGAAGAATCTGTAAGGATTAGTGACTTCACCTGGCAACCCCTAGAACCGTACATGGAAATACCAAGTCACAGTAACAGTTCAGTGATTTCTCCGCAGAAACAGGGGAAGATCAGGTTTTCCTAACTGCTGGGGAAAACAAACTCGGCATGGCTGAAACTGGGCCTTCCAGGATGCTGACACCCAAGGCAGAGGAGGAAGCTTGGGAAACTAAGGACAAACTGACCTTGTGGGCAGAGTGCAGCAGCCATCCGCCGTGAGTCTGACTTGAGTTTCGTGGCTGTCCAGGGGGCACACGGCCTGCTGGACGGACGGGCACTCCACCGTGCTGCAGTCCACGCTGAACACTGCAAGGGGCAGACAGAGGCACCGTTTACTACCACATTTACTAGCATTTTGAGTCCCCAAATGAAACACTGGCTCTTGACAAATTTCTGCAGTGTCCTTGCCTCCCTGAACCCTGTCCTTACACTGGCAATTTTTAATTTTCCATTTCACTCAACATTAGAGAACTGTACTATGCTCCAAGTCTTCTGGGCCAGGAAAGCAGGAGACGAGAGATTTAAGAGTTAAGATGCAGACAGACGGAGTGTTAAACCAGTGGTGGTTTTGGGGGTGACCATTGGCCAGGGGCATCTCTAGTAAGACTGTTCAAGAGATGGAAAATGGATGGTTTTACCCGAAGCACTTATCCGGCGGAAAAGAAAATCTGACCAATGGTTAGAAACTTGTAAAGAGGAAACCACTACAGTCTAGACCTGTTCACAGAACACACTAGATATACTGCCAGAAGAACGAGGATGTTCGAAAGAATTTAAAGCAGGAAACAGCTGGGACATGACGGTGAAACGTATGTGGCAAAGGAGTGCGTAAAGGGCCGAAGATGACTTAGCGCGTGCTATCGAAGCCGGTAGACGGATGACCGGAGCGGGCGAGAGGAAAGGTTGGGGCTGAGTATTTTGTTATAAAACATCAGGCATCTGGATGCATGTATGGGCCTAAAAACAACTTTCTGCTTTATGTATAATGGTTGTTTTGAATGCAATAATTGAAAGTAACAGTTACATCTGCAAATGTAAGGACTATAACCTTTTCTGGGGGAATGAAGCAGGAGGTACCATAAATTTTAACCCCGCCTCCCCCATCAAGCGTACTTCAAGGGGAAAAAAGAAGAGGAAAAGAGAAAAAGAGACATGGCCCCTCTCTGAAGGCACTTCTTCTGTGCCAGTGAATTACGTCTCTGGTTGTCTGACTAGAAGGCCAGAAGTCAGGGTGCCTGTGGCCCAAAGTGGCAGGCAGGCAGTGCGCTGATGAGGATGCCCATCTTCACGTGGAAGGGGAGACCCTGGCTGGGCAGAGGGCCTGCGACCCTCTGGTGCAAAGGGACGAGACTGCTGAGACGAGGCTCGCGCGTACCTGGTTTGCACTCATAGAGGTCACAACACTCTCCCGGCTTCCCTGAGGCCTTCGACACGAGGATGTTCAGGTATCCCGGCTGGCAGACTTTGCGCAGACAGCCCGCAGGGTCGCACACGCAGCGGCTGGGCAAGGGGCAGCACTCCCCGGGGGGAGCGTAGCCCTCGATGAGAACGGAGTCTTCAGGGCAGCGCGGAGAGAACTGGACTTCGCAGCGGGCCTTGGAGCAATCTGGCTTCTCTTCTGAATGGGAGAGAAGAAACTTAGCACATGCCAGGAGCTGCGGGGCGCTTTCCGCAGCAGCGCAGGCGGTCCTGATGGTCTGTTTACTACCTCAAAGAGGACAAGGGAGAAGGAAATCTGGTGAAAGCCCTAATGCTCAGCCTAGCCGACCATGCAAGTCTCTCCTGAGATCTGCTCACAACCCCAGAATGGGAGGCTGAAGTGGCCTTCGTCTCCACTTCTCACTTCTGTTGAATAATCAATGTCCAATGCATTGACCAAAATGAAGAATGGGGAAGGGAAGATGCTACGTGATCTAGAGAAGCTGAAAACTGGACTCGACCACTGACTGAATGAGAGACCTTTGAATTTAAAAGGAGTTTCAAGGGTTGTTCTTTGGAAAGGGTGCACTCTTAAACACCAAAATAGACCCACAAATAAGTCATAGCTGCGTCAGGGACTGGGGACAAGGTGCATAATAATAATAATCAGCATGGAAGAGCTCGACTTTCCCGGCTCTGAACTGTGAGGACATGAACTTAGTCAGATTCTGTGATTCTGTGATGTGGGATCTCAACAATAAGGCGGACAATGAGCCACACTCCCCTGTAATCCACCTGAACGACATCTGGTGTGTTCCTGTCTCCAGTGCAGATCCATCAAATGTACCTCCCTCCCTCTCTTTCTCTTGTATGATGTACATGATCTACAGCTGCCCCTCAATTTTAGAAATGAAAATAAACCAAGCAAAGCCCTAGCTTCTGGAGCCCTCAGTCCATACCTCAAGAGAAACACCCTCACTGGGTGCAAACAGTGCCACAAGAACTGGGGTACGTTATCATAAGCGCTGTCTTTCCTATTGTCAAACCCATGCAGACTCACAAAGCAGGGTTAGACTTAGTGTACAGTCTTCTCAATGAAAAATTTTAGTTGATTTTGTAAAGAAAGAACCTGAAGCCCAGGAGTCCAAGTGATATGCCTAAGGGCAATGGTAAAACTAAAGCACGAATCCTCCTCATTTTCAGTTCACTTAGCACTTTATATTACAAAAGTAGATCTATTTCCAAAACCAAGTGCTCCCGGGTTGTTTTCTACCTTAAGTGTTGTATCTTTCATTTTCCTGCCCATCTTCCTTGTCTAACTACTTCTTGTCTAATCAAAACATAGTGTAGGAAAGTCTTCATATTCACAGTTCTAGTAAATTCACTCAAAAAGACCTACTGAGTGCCTGCTCTGCTGAGCCAGCAGCTTGGGATGCAGCATAGAGAGAAACACACATCCCTGACCTCAAAGAGTTGACAATGCTGCCCTGGCTGGTGCGGCTCAGTGGATTGAGTGCCGGCCTGTGAACCGAAAGGTCCTCAGTTTGATTCCCGGTCAGAGCACATGCCTGGTGGGCAACGTCCCTGGTTGGGGATGCACAGGAGGCAACCGACTGGTATTTCTCTGCACATCGATGTTTCCCTCTCTTCCTCCCTCCCCGCTCCTCTCTCTGAAAATAAATAAATGCGACTTTTAAAAAAAAGGTTGACAATGCAGTGGAGGGTGATAGAAAGTAAACAATACACATTAGAAATAAGCACACTAGACAGAGCGTAGAGGGCGGTGAGTGCCACGGAACAGAGCAAGGGGAGATGGGAAGGCATGAAAGAGGGGGCAGTCACCATCTGGCTAGAACAGGCATCACTGGAAAGCTGAAGCTGAACCAGGGCTGGAAGGAGTGAGGGGTGGGCGGTGGAGACGGCAGGGAGAAGAGCATCCTGCAGAGAGACAGCCTACCCCGTGTGTCCCGGGACCAGCAAGGGCGCCAGGGTGGCAAGTGCTCTGAGAACACTAAAGAGGAATTCCACCTGCGGATTCACCGTCAGTGTGGGCAGAACACAGCAAAAAGCTGAGAAGGAGAGAGTGAGTCTGGCTTGGGTGGGGACTGACTGAGACGGAGTTTGTAAACTGCACTCAGTAGACGGGTGTCTGCCTAACACAAACACATGGTCTCGTAATTAATAAGAGCTCTGTGATTTTTAACTGCAAATAGCATTAATTCCTACTCTTGCTAATGGGCTGTAATTAACTTATTCTGGATCACATTTTATTACATTCTCATTATGCAAAATATTTGGCAAGTATAATCACTTTTCAAACATGCGCATCAATAAAACGCACTTTCATTAACACCCAGCATATTTGTCCTCCCTGGTTCCCTCATTGCCTGTGTTTGCTCGAACGATTCCAGCATTGTCACCTGTTGATGTGCGTTTTGCAGTCAGGGCCTTAAGAGATTTGTTTACTTCTTAAGAACTGCCTTTGTGATACACTGTTGCAAAACCGCACTGGAAAAAGGTTTAAGAATGTTAAAAACGAAAATTAAGTCTCATTAAATGCTTTTGCAACTTTTCTTGAGATGATCATATTGGCCTTCCCTTTAATTACCTAATATGCTCAACTAGTTAGGTTTTAAACCATCCTGTCTTCTTAAAATAAACCTGTTTCGAAAGATCCAGCTGGATTTGACTTTTGAAAATTAAAACAACTTTAAATTTATAAGCTGGAGTAATATTAACCTGTAGCTTTCCCCTTTGGGTGTGTGGTGAGCTCATCCACTCTTATTTTCAGAGTTACACTAACTCTGTCAATGAGCTGTTTCACTTTCTATCTCTTTCTCTGCTGTACAGCAGTTTAAACACAGGAATAATCTTTTTTACTTTGCTTTTTGGATGAATTTACATTTTCCTTTTTAAAAAGGAAATTTATTTATTTACTTTTAGGAGAGGGGAAGGGAAAAAGAAATAGAGAAACATCAATATGTGGTTGCCTCTCAAGCACCCCCCTACTGGGGACTTGGCCCAGAACCCAGGCATGTGCCCTGACTGGGAATCGAACTGGCAACTCTTTGGTTCATAGGCCCATGCTCAATCCACTGAGCTACACCAGCCAGGGCAGGAACGATCTCTTCCTTGAATCTCAACTCAGTTATTTTTTGTTTGTTTGTTTTTGTTTTTGTTTTGGAAGAAGGGACAGATTTCTTCTTTGGTTATTAGATTATTCTGGTGCTCTACCTCTTTTAGGATCATCTGTACTAGCATATTTTAGTATGAAGTTCTATCGAATTCAACTAGATTTTCAAATTCATTTAGGGCTTTATTGACCAAGCTTTCTTTTTTTGCAGTTCATGGATTCTTTTGAGCATTTGAATTTCTTCCTTCTTGGTCTTTCTAATTATTTTATTGATTTGTTCTCTAAGGCTTTAAGATTAATGCTAAGTTTGCTTCTATTTTCTTAGAAATGCTATAATTTTAATCATGATTTTAATACTTTAGCCAATTACTGCTTTGGTTACATTCTAATGTTTGAAATGCATTACTCTCAGTATAACTCACTTCTAAATAATCTATAACTTTGGTTTCCTCTTTAATAAAGACTTTCTAGAAGAATGTTATTGAATTTCTGCACAGGTAGATTTTTTGGGCTTTCCTTTTGATTTTTAACTTACAGTTTTATTGTCTTATTGCCAGAGAATGTAGGCTATACAATTTCCTACTTCTGTGAATTGTTGAGTTTTTTAATGTTTTTGGTTTTTTGGAATGTGTGGCCTATGGCCAACTTTAAAATACACAGATATCTGAAAAGAACATGGTCTCTGTTTTTTGGATACAAACTTACAGAAACCTATCAAATCAAGCTTTTTATGACATTCAGATTTAATCTAATTTCCAAGAAGGATCTACAGAAATCTCCCACGAATGAATCCGTAACTTTTCCTTGTATTTGTAAGTTTTTACTTTAAATTTTCAAGACTGTGTTGTTAATTTCATGACAGTCAAGGCCTAAGATTATGTTATAATGACTCGGCAAACTGTAAAATAATGCTTTAAAAGAATTTAGATTTCTAAGATCTCTTTCTTTTCATTTGGTAACTGTTAACTTTCTTAGCTTTATTCTTCGCTTCTTTCAACCCTCTATTCATCTTTCAGTAGATGCTCCAGAATACTTACTCACCCAGCATCCTTCCCTTCCCCTCACCAGTCAGCTAGCCTGTCACTCAAGCTCAACTATGGTTACCATAGCACCAGGAATTGTTTTTCTGATACCTTCCTTCTCAGCTTGTTTCTAAATAAGTCTTGCAGTAGATTTCATTCAGCCATCTACGTCTCTATTTCATTCCTATTCCACGAGAAATTGAGAACACTACAGGTATACCATGCATCCTTCACTGCTCAGAAGACTTTCCTGACATTACTTCTGAGGTTTTAATTTTACCCATTTGAAAAGAAGCCTCTCCTGACTCTTTCCCTATGGTCTCTAACAGATCTATGTATAATACCTAAGTTAATTAACAAGCTTTTTAGTCTGGTTGCCCTGGCAACAATACTTCGCAACTGGAATCTTTAATAGTAATAAAAAAATAAAAAAAATCTGCCCCAGATATACCAAGACTAAAGTGACAATATCACTTGCAACAGAGGTAATTAGGGGGAAATAAGCTTGTTTTATCATTTGAATAATCTTCCTGTAAGAGGTTTAGCCCTTAAAATATTGACAGGGTCATCCAGTATTAACCACAGTAATAATGGAGAGTTTGTAACAACCCTCATCACCTTAACCAGTGTGACCACATGTTGGCCAGTTGTAGACCTCCAGGCCCACATGTCAACAGGCAAAGTACAACCATGGTCTACGTAACATGCATTCAAGAGTATTCTGTTTAAACACAGGTTTAAATACAACCAAAGTCAAATGAAAAATTACTAGAGGGAGGAGGAAAGAAAATTTATACTGCTGGATTCTTATTATATCTACTTAGTTTTTATAGAATCCCACATATCTGCCACTAAGCCTCCTTCCTCTTTCAAAGTCTCTAAAAATGACAACTGATATGCTGCACATTTATTCCTGGGAAACAAGCAGCATAAATGGACTGCTAAAATTCAGACAGACAACTACAACGGTGGTGCTGCTGGTACTCAGTCCTTTCCTGAAATCCATCCCTGTTCTCTCTCTCTCACACACACACAGGCAGCCGGGATCATGGAGACAATAGGTATTTCAAGGGACCCCAATTTGATTAAACCCAGTATCACAGAATTTAGTAGGTAGAGCCAGACTAAAGAGGGGAAGAGTCTGTAATCACTGTGTTCCCTGAACCTCACTCTGGTAATCTTCCTCCTTTACAATCCTGCTTCTTTATAATCTGAAGTCCCCAAGTCACTATGGCATCAGCTCTAGGTGTCACAGGGGCCACTTGGTGGTCCCGGGACACAAATCGCCTTGTGGTACCAACTGAGGTGCAATCTGTGAAGTACTCTCCAATCCTATCACTTATTCATTCAACAAATATTTACTGAATGACTTCCATGTGCGAGGGGTTCCAGGGCTTAGGACAGGAAATGAAGCAAAGTCCTGGCTTTCCTGGGTTTACAATTCCAGAGGAGATGGACAAGACAAAGAGCTGCACAGAACAATGCCAGGTGGTGATAAACGCTGTGAAGCAGAACCAGCCATGGGATTGGACTGCATCAGCCAGGTGGGTGAGGGCGGGTCTCTCTGATGATATTACACCTGAGCAGAGTCCTGAATAAAAGTAGAAAGCATGCAAATAACAAGGCAGGAGTGTCCCAGATGCAGGGAGTGGCAAGAATAAAGGGGTTAAGGCAGCCCTGGCCAGTGTGGCTCAGTTAGTGGGAGTGCCGTTCCATAACCAAAGGGTTGTGGGTTCAATTCCTGGTCAGGGCACATGCCTGGGTTGTGGGTTTGTTCCCTGGTCCAGGTGCATATGATCAATCCCCAGTCTGAGCACATACAAGAGGCAACCAACCGATGTTTCTCTATCACATCGATGTTTCTCTCACTCCCTTCCTTTCTCTCTTTCTAAAAGTAATGAAAAAATGTCCTCAGGTGAGGATTTTTAAAAAAAAGGTGTTATGGAAAGAATGAGTCTACTTTCCAAGTGCAAAAATACACCTTGTGACTATTAAGGTGACATCTAAACTAGTATAATTCACCAGTAAAAAATACTAATAAACACAAGAAAAATATTTTGATGGATGCCTCTTATTAAGGATACAATTCTCATAATCATGCCAGAGAAAGAAATGAAAGCTATCTCTACTAATTGGGTACCTTCTATGTTTGAGGCATCATGCCTCTACTCGTTGTCACACCCCTTTGTACTCCCATGTGACGAGATGACATCTACTTGGCAGATGAGGAGACAGTCACAGAGGAGCTAAGAAACTTGGCCAGGTCACAATGCAAGTGGCAGAGCCTCCACAGCCCACACTTTTCCCACCACGCCCACAGTGCTGAATGCAAAAGGAACTTCAACCTTCCTAGCTAGCTTTCCTGGAATTTGAAGGTTTAGTCGGTGGCTACATTTTGGCTCACATGTATCATTAGAATGCAAAATTAATTCACAAAGGAAAAAAAAGAGGTTCAGGGTCTATGGTGTGTCCCCCCACTTGCTTTCTGGTTGGCCATCCTCCCAATCTCATTTCTGCTTGGCCACCCTCCCAATCTCATTTCTGCTTGGCCTTACAGATGTCACACGATAAACAGAGATGTGTTCTTGTACCTGGGATTATTTTGTTCCCAAAACCTCTGTTACGAATGCAAGGCCTATGTCATCCCTGCATTTTTAAATTTAGAGGCTGAGTCTTTTAAAGTTACACTGTGAATTCCTTTCATTCACATTCCATGATTTTATCATAACCTTTTTTGGCAAGCTTTGCAGTGAAGACTTGTTCCACACAATCATAACCCCGAGGGGAAAAATTAGGCTTGTTGATACAGTCTCAGAAATATTTCATAATTTCAGCTCGTTCAGAAACACCAGCTGTACTTTCCCAGCATTTTCTTTTACTCTGATTTTAGGCTTTAACTGGGATGGAATCTACACAGAGCCTTTCCTTGGTGGTTTGTTAAAGATGCCATAGGAAATTGTTTTCAACAGCCTAACAAAGTCAGTTTGCATCCTAGAATATAAACTAGCCAAATAGAAAAAAGTGAAATGATCTGTAAAACTGCAGCATGTGATACTTTAATGGGTCCCAATGCTGTCTGGGCATTAGAATCCCTTACAGAGCTTTTAAGAATACCACTGCCTGGATCCCACCTTAATTCAAATCAGAGTATCTAGGGGAGGAGCCTGGGAATTAGTATTTGGTTCCATTGCTTCCTGGGTGATTCGACTGTGTGATCAGGGCTGAGAATCCCTGCGTTACTCCTCCGAGCAAACTGGGAATCTGTGCAATGAAGTTCCCTACTGACAACAGAGCTTTGCCAAGCTCAAAGGGCCTCTGGCCAAATGCCAAAGCAGCACCGAGCCCTCCAGCTCTCTGCCTGCCGCCCAGTGGTCCATGCTGTGTGCC
Source organism: Glossophaga mutica (assembly GCA_039655065.1). Classification (NCBI taxonomy): domain Eukaryota; kingdom Metazoa; phylum Chordata; class Mammalia; order Chiroptera; family Phyllostomidae; genus Glossophaga; species Glossophaga mutica. Next base: position 148,421,047 of record CM077308.1, read on the forward strand.
GAGCCCCTAGTACCTCTAGGAATACCCCAGGCCACACATCTTTTCTATGCAAGATGTTACTGGACTGGGTTGAAAATGATGCTTTAGATTACAGCTTTGGTACCAAAGGATGGCCTCTGGACCAACAGCATCAGCACCACCTGAGAGCTGGTTAGAGCTGCAGACTTAGACCCCTGCGCCAGACCCACCGAAACAGAACCTGCAGTTTAGTTTAGCAAGATCCCCAGGTGATTGAGCTGTACTGTCAAGTTTGAGAGGAACTGCCTCTGAAACGGTGTTTCTCAAACAGTGGGCTATAGACCAGTGCTCGAGCATCTCCTGGGCACTTGCTAGAAATGCAAGTTCTAAGCCCCCACATCAGCCCTACAGAATTAGAAACTCTGGGGCCATGTCCAACAATCTGAACAACCCCCTATGTAATTGGCACGCCCACTACAGTTAGAGAACCACAGTGCTAGAATAATGATTCTCAAACCTGGCAGCATATTCGAATTCCCTGGGGAACTTTAACAATGCGGAAACTCAGAGTAGACCTCATGCCGGTGCAATCAGAATTACTGGAAGTGGGACCCTGGTATCAGTATTTTTAAAAGGCCCTCCAAGGACACCGATGTGCAGACCAGGCTGATTCACCATTCCAGGCACCCCTTCCCCCAACCCTCCACACTCCCAGGGAATTGATTCGAAGCTGCTTTAATTCATAGCAAATCTGAATCAGTGGGCTCTCTGGAACCTTCTTGGACAAGGTCAGAGCTTCCTGGGAGGAGTAAAAAGAACTGAGAGAGGTTAAAGGCACACCTCGGCAGTAGGCGGTTGGGAGTAAGGAGAGGTAGTGTCGGACTCCAAGTGTGTGTGCATGTATCCTACTGAATCTCAAATCGCACTTTATGAAAATTCATTAGGATTTTGAGCCAGAGACATTTTATTTCATTACCTGCTAATTCACACCAGGAACATGTGTTCAATTCACTCCCAGAGGGATTTTCCATTCAAATAATGACATTTCTGCATTCACACAGAGCAACAAATTTTCAAAATCCAACCATGTTCAGAAATCTGGCAATAAAATAAGGCCAAGGGATGGTTTGGATAAATGTACAAAGAAGTGAAGACTGACTTCAAAAAGATGATTTTTACCTAATAAACCACAGCCTTCTCCAAATACCTGTCCCTTTCTCCCCACCTTTTTTTTTTTTTTGGCCATAAACACAAGCCCACAAAAAGAGGAATGAAAAGCATGAGGGAATGGGACAAATGACTAATGAGGAAAAACTTCAATGAACGAAATGTGTATAGTCAGTTCAGCAACATCTTAAGAGGAATCTTCAAAACAGCTTGAAAATGTCATAAAGGCATAAACACTGGGAACGAGGCACTCCCCAGGGTGGTGTTTAAACGGAAGGCAACATCCACTGAAGAGCACAAACAAAGCCTCTATTTTGTCCAGTGATTCTCAGACTCTGGGTGGGTCCCTTTTCCTCCCCTGAGGAAGGGATGGATTCTATAACTCGCTTCTACCATTGTGGAATGAGGACATTGATTAGAACAAACATTACAAAATGCCAGATTTTAAAGAAGTGAGGATGAAGGAGGGCATGGTGTTCTTCACCTGCAAATGGAGGGACTGAAACTGGTGGAGTTTTTCTATGAACTCCTCCAGCCAGAAGCCCAACTGTACAGTCAGGCTGCAGGGATTCCCGAGCCCTTAGGAAGACCAGCCAACGATGTTTTAATTAAAGGAGAAGCCAGTCCTTCTCTTTTAAAACTTCAATATTTGTTAATGCTGTAGAGTTACAGTAGTACAGAAGAAAATGTGATCTTCTATGATTTTAAAAAACAAGGAACAGTTAAACCAAGGCTATTTATTGTAAGACTGTGAAAAAATGCCTGAGTCCCTAAGGCGGTATAGGAATTTCCGAAGTCTTTAGAAGGGCTACAAAGAACGTTATATGTTGACCTGAGGTCTTCAGAGGTTCCTGAAAGTGACTGCGCTTATGCTTTAAAAATGATACACCAAGAAGACAGAGAGAGTGCTGAACAGCATGAATGTAGGACAGGCAGAGAATATTGTAGACAACAGCACCTACGAATAAAGAACGACAGGCTATGTCACTGATCAGCTGGTAGTTCTCACAAGGCTTTGCCCAATCTGGAAAAAAAAAAAAAAAAAACTCATGGATAAAAGTATAAAAGATTTCTGAAAGACTATTTTGGCCATTTACTTTTTTTTTCCTCTTCCTCCTTTTCAAATTTGTTTTACTGAAGATAAACTACTACTTCTTTGTACCATTTATTTGGCATTTAACAAAGGTCACTTTTCAGCTAATTTTTACCCTTTAAATGACAGTCAGTATAGCTACCAGTTGACTACAAAGGTTTGAGAGCCAGAAAGAACTATGGTCAAATCTCAGCGTTTTACAGCTAGCTGGGTGATCTTAGGTAAGTTTCTTGACTTCTGTGTGTCAGTTTCCTCAGGGTTGTTAACAAGAGTTAAGTGAAATAAGTAGATGTTGCAAATAGTACTGTGCCTGGCATATCTAAGTGCCCAACAGATTATTTTTCTTCTTCTTCATCATCATCATCATCATCATCACCCCCTTCATTAATTATTAGAAGTCTAGGCTTTGAATCAGACCTCAGAATACTCATATACTTGCATTAAGCAGGGCATAAAAGTACTTACTCTACTGGATTGTTTTGGAGGTTAAGACAAAATACATATTCTTTGAAATTTCAACATGTATTTATATAACAAAATATTACATTAGAAAAATAGAATATTTTATATATTTTACATGCCTATATAGGGTGGGCAAATGTAGGTTTACAGTTGTGAGTATGCAAAAACAGTTTATTCTCGTATTATTATTTTTATTGCATTATTTTCCACGTGAACGACTGTAAACCTACGTTTGCCTACCCCATGTGTGTGCATGTGTGCACACACGAAAACACACACACATGCAGAGGGCACTCTTAGACCTTCAGGTTAGCTCGCTTCTCCCTCTCAGTTCATTTTAAACCCAATACCCGACATAATGCACAGATGCGATCATTACATGTTTGCTGTTGTTGATAACGGTGGAGTTGATTATGAAACACACACACACATATGATATACACCCCCACAGAGTCATCTTAGCCTGCCAAAAGTTTTCAAGTGCTGTTTCTCTGTCAGCCTCCATTACTTTCTTAGTTCCTTGTTTTAAAGGCTAGATACCGAGAGAGCAGTCTTTGCTCTGTCCAGACACAAGGAAGAAAGTTGCCTTGTACAGGTAGCTCTCCCGGGAGATTCTTCCCCAGCTACTTATTTCTGCATTCAAGATGTGGTAATGGGCCCAGCTCATGAAGTTATCGAACTGACCAGATGGCACCTGACGGTAACGAGTGACTCCCAAAACAAAACCAAGGCCTCCTGATGTTTAGACCTATCCAGTGAAGGTCGTTCCCTGAGGAGAAAGGACTGCCTCACTGCTGAGCTCCTTGCAGAACAGCCTCATTCCCTCCTCGTGACTCTTTTCCCTGAAGGCCTCCTTAACCCTCTGACCCGTCCTTCAGCTCCAGCACCAACTTCCTAATCAGCCTCACCCAGGGCCAAGCCCCTGAAAGGGCCCTGGGTTTCTATGCCTTCTTTGTATTCTTTGTGTACCCACTGCATAAACCTTCATCCTCTGCGGACCGCCGAGAGGGCACCTGGAGACTACAAATATGCAAGCTGCAGCTGAGCAAAGGGACGTGTTTACTTTCCACCCTGAACTACAACTTGACCTACGGCAAAAACAAAAATACTGCAATGTGTATTTTTTTCCCAGCAATGATAATTATAGTACTCCAAACATGTTTCAAACTTCAACTACCAAAATGGAAAAAGCATTTCAAAAAATAATTTATTAAATAGGCACTTACATTCTTGGTAGCCCTTACATGGAAATTCTACCTTTTTCCCCCCTTCTTAGCCATTAAAGGGCTTGGCTCCTGGCTCAAAACCCTCTTCCAGGATGAGGTGGGGTTCAGCCTGCAGAGCTGAGAGGTAGAGGACTAAATAAAGAGCCCTTCCTCATCCTCTCCATCAGCAAGGTTTTTTAGCTCCCTTTTCCACTGCAAAAATACAGTGCGGGTAAGAATCCTAGTTTGTCTGAGGGATGACACAAAGGCACTTCTGCACATCTGGCTGCGGACATGCCTGAGCCAGAAGCAGGCGGCCAGATGCCTCCTGGTACCACATGCAGGAGGGAGAGTACCTGCCGTGTTTGGATCCTTTCAGGGGTATCACGTATATCGCAGCTCGTTTTCACTCCTGTTTCTGAACAAAATGCTTCCTCGCCTCCTTCTCCACCTGGTCCTCTTCTCCCTGGATCCAGTACTCTGATCTCCATTCTGTTCTCAAGCTTTCCAACACTCTTTAGATCACTGGTTCTCACCTGAGCGTGCTAGAGGACGTGTCAAGGCACAGAATGCCGAATCTCACCTCCAGAGCTGCTGACTTAGTTGATCTGCACTGGGGCCTGCGTTTGTGCGTTTCTGATAACCTCAGAGGTCACTGATGCTGCTGCCCAGGGACCATGCTTTTGACCACAGCTGTTTGAACACTTTAATCTCATTTTAAGCTCCACCACCACCTCTCTCCCTCCAGGCAGAGCTGCTTCTATCTGTCTCTGCCTTTGCCCATCTCTGCCTCCCTTTCTACAGACGTGCATTTGCTAGAGCTAACTCTAGGTGTAAGAGGACAGTGACATGCTTGACAAACCTGACGGATCTGAACAACAGCCCTCCCCGCTAATCTCATCCTCCGCTGCATGAAACGGTGCCTGTGTGGAGCTACCACGTCAGGCCTCGGATGGGAGTCTGAGTGTAGCTCATGGAGAGAGCGGCAGACTGTCAGACTTACATGCTGGGCAGCAAGGACAGGTGAGGGCTGCTGCCAAAGTGAACACCTGCTTAGTACTGGGGCTGCTCCCATATTTCACGGATACAGCTGATGTCCAAATAGTTTCAAATACGACAAGGACATAATGATTTCCATAAATAAGTCTAACAAGAATAAATTAAAGGGCACAACGTAGCTTCTGATGACCCAATTCTCACCAATTCCTACTCCAGTAATTGGGAATTTGTGGTAATTTGGAATACGAGTGCCATAAAATCTGACTTTATGGGGACTGGGCTCCATAAAGTTGCTAGACTTAAGTTCCTTTTATTGTTTTGCTCCTTAACACCTGCTGTGTTGCCCTTGTCCGTGCGATATCCCGACCAGTGGGAAGGGAGAAAAGTGGAAGGAGAGGGCACAACTCTACCTGGCATAATGTGAAAAGTTACACTACTGAGTCTGCTCCCTTCCTACGTCTGGGACTTAGTCAGTCACATGGCCACACTTACCAGCAAGGAAGTCTAGGAAATGCAGTTTTTATTCTGAGTGGTCATATCTCCAATTAACATGTCTATGTATGGGAGAAGAAGGGAATGGACATATGGACATGGGGACAACAAGAAAGCTCCAAATCAGTTTCTTAGGAAAATAAACCACATAAATAAGGGAAATATATTGCCCTATGAAGAATGAAAGTTAAAGAAGCATTCTGAAGAATCACTTGAGAAACTCAGGTGAGCAGCAATACACGTGTTTCTCACCGAACCTCTACATCAATATGTTAAAAGCACTAGGGAGAGTCTTAATCATTTAGCAGTTCTGCAAATACTTAATCATCAACTACCATGTGTTAGACATTGTAATAAGTTGTGTATTTTAATAAAAACAAGGTATCTCTCTCTCTCTCTACACACACACACACACACACACACACACACACACACACACAGACAAGCCTTAGCCATCAGTGAGCTAGTTTACAAACTTTAAACAGAAAGCTGGGCTTCTTTTGAAATGTGCTATAACTTAAAGCTTTCAACAAATGAGTCTAAGCTTTCCTACAAGAAAGCAGAGTAATTAATACGCTTGTTCTTGCATAAAAATGTGGGAATGGTTCTATCTACAAGACTTACCAAAGGAGGAGTTCTCTTCGTCAGAAATTCTGAGACACAAGGGGAGAAAACGGTGGCTTACGGAAGGCAAATGTCTTGCCCAAGGCTCACTCTCCTAAGTAACGTTGAGGAAGGGCCAGAAGCCAGATCTCCTGGAGAACCCCACACCGGTTCCACCAGGACACACACGCATCACCCCGACTTTCTCCGTTGTTGGTCTGCAGCCTGTCCCTTTCCATCGTAGTTACTCAGCTCTTTCGTCATCCTTAACATTGCTTAGACGCTAGCTTAAAAATCTGATCACAAAGCCCCTTTATCATGAAGTCTGCTAAATATACAAACTAAACTAAACCAAAAGTAACCCATTGTAAGTGGAGTGACAAAGAAAGGTCAGAAGAGCAACCTCTGGTCAGAGGGCGGCTGTGGTGCTGTCCAGCACTCAGGTGCTGACAGGCTCCGCACCCACTCAGGCAAAGCCTCACCCTCCGAGACTCAGAGAACAAATATGCTGGGAGGGAGGGATGGATGGATGGCAGGACTGCAAGGGCAACCTGTGTGCACACAGGAGCCTTGGGACTGGGGACCTGGAAAAAGACAGGTCCCGTGGGAGTATCCTAGGGCCTCATACCTAATCCCCAGGAATTAGACATCTGGCAGTTTCAACCAGTCGACTCAGAAGATGGAGCCCAGCCAGAGCAAAGTGGAACCTAAGGCCAGAGGAGCTGGCATTACTGGACAGGGTCTCTCAGCTTTAGCGATGGGGGGAACCTCCTATGGAAGCCAAATATTGGCTTCCAGGGCCTTGGTCTGGTGTGGCCTGTACCTCTGAAAAAGCCCTTCATGCTGCCACGGTTTCCTCACATTTTAAACAGTGCCTCTGTGCTCTTCTCAGGGTCGACTTGACTTCTATGGGCATCTGTACCTGGTGATGGCGGAAATCCTACTGACAGGTGTAACCTCCAATGTCTAGACTCTGTCCGACAGTTTAGGCTGACACTGGGCAAGCTTTTGCCTGCCCCATCTTGTCAGGACACTGGGGAGCCCTTGTCTAGCAAATGAGACAGCCAGCCTTCCCTATTCATTCTCCATTTACTCCTCTTCCTTACGTATTTCCTGTTGTAAAGTCACAGCTATCCTCATCCCCAGAAAAGCCACTTTTTTAAAGTCAGGGTTTATGTTAGCACTATCTTTTGTCCACGTGATAACTGAGAGTATAAAAATGTGCCTCCGAAGGGAGACAGGAAGCCCGCCTATTACAGGGTCAGATATGAACAAGTGGGAAAGGTAATCCCCACGGGTTTTCTTTAGTGATGCTGAGAACTTATGGCTGGCTGGCTGTAAATTTCTAGTTTAAGTATTTTTTTTAAAAACAGATTAAGAAGCCGTCCTTTCTCTCTGAGTTGCTGTGCTATCTCAAAACCTCAAGCTCTGGGTTGAGCGTCATCCTGGTTTCTAGTTCTTGGAGATCCCACTGCTTCACTGCCCTCCCTATTCAAAATTTTCTTCCCAGGAGGCTTAAGATCTGATCAGCCAGACATTCTTCTAAAAAGCATAGGCAGTATTTGATTCAAGTGGCTACTGATATATGCTAGATTTTACTTGAGCTTAAAGCTTGAAGCAATACGCAATCTGAAACATCTCAACTGACCTGCAAGATTAATGGTGTAATTTTAAAAGACAATTCAATCACCATAGCGTTACTGGGCCTCCTATAAAAAGAGATGGTAATACAGTAGATTAAGCATTTCCACAGGAGAATTCCCCACGTCTTTGCAAACACTCTAATCGGTGCATGATGCCATCTATTATGGTTGCCTGGAATGTGATTTTCCACGTTGGCCAGTACATTCGCGGAGGTATTTCTAGGAATCGCTCTTCCTCATTTTCATATTTTTATACTATGCATTTCAGAGATTCGCTAATACTGCCAAATGCAGCATACCAGCTTTTTAATTTGTCCCAGATTTCTGTTTTCTGGTAAAGAACCATTATTTCCAGGACCTCTTTACTCTTACCACCAGCCCTAGCAGCTGTCTTCCTTTTATAAAGAAAAGAGTTTTGACCAGTTTATGAATTCCTACATATGTGACAATAAGCTAAAAACAATTGGGCAGTCGGACTGTCACCAGCTAAGTGATTTGTTCCTTCAAAAGTACTTCACAGCATACCTGATTCAACTTACAAATCACCACAAGTCACAGATCTTCTGGATCACTGTTTCATGAATAACTGAGTTTATGAATGTTAAATCAATAAATCGCAAGGGTCGACTGTTGATTTAAGAAATGAATGTTGCTTAAGTAATGGTTGTTCTTATTTAGCAATAACCTCCATATCTGACTCTTTCGCCCTCTTCACCCCCCCCCCGCTCACTTAACAACACACTCAGAAGGCTCCACCTTGGAGCCTCTGGTGAGAATGTTGGGGAAACCCAGTTTGTCACCAGGAAGCCTGCACTGGGGTCAGAGAAGGATTTCTGACCTAGTGATTCCAAGGGCACGGTGGGATCTCATTTCCGCCCTTCCTTATGTCACTGTGAAGTAAACATTAGTACTGAGTTTGGGGCAGAGAACAGAGCACCAGCCAGCACGATTGGGCACTGCCTCGAACTCTGTCCCGGGCTTGCCGCCTACTGCTATGTGACCTTGTGTGATCCCTTTCATCTCTTTGGGCTTCCACTTCCTCTTCTGCCAATGGAAGGTTAGAAGATGACAATTCCTAAGGTTCTTTCCACGCCAAGAAACAGTACAGGAAAAGTTAAACAGCAACGCAAAACAGTAATTAAAGAGGTGACCCAATGTAGTACGTTAAGCAGCAAGTGAGGAGCAGAGACAGAAACAATGGTAACTTTATTTTTTAAAAGATTTTATTTATTTGTTTTTAGAGAGAGGGAAAGAGAGGGAGAAACAGAGGGAGAGAAACATCAATGTGTGGTTGCCTCTCATTCACCCCTCACTGGGGACCTGGCCCACAACCCAGGCATGTGCCCTGACTGGGAATAAAACAGGCGACCCTTTGGCTCATAGGCGGCACTCAGTCTACTGAGCCACACCAGCCAGGGCAAGATGGTAACCTTAGAGATGGGAATGCTGCGTGTGGCTTCATGGAAGAAGCGTCAAATCTATACCAAAGCCTTGGAATAGGGATGTGATTTAAATCAGGTGTTGAGAGGAAGTTGGGAGCAGAGACTACTGCTAGGAGGGGATGTGGTCCAGGTGACAGGAGAGTGACATGCTATGTAGCACACCAGTCACCCTCCCGGTACCCTCCAGTTCCAACGACACAGCCATGCCCTCTGCCTCTGTGCTTTCAACCGGGGGTGGCCATCTCCTCCAGTGCTCCTTCCCCACATTCATGCAGCCAGCCAGACTGCCACCATCTACCCACCCAACGCTTATCGAGCACTCAGAACACTCTGGGCACTTTGCCAGGGATTCGCAGGTATGAAGTTGAAAATACATAGTCCCTAATTTCAAACAGCTTTCTGGTCATTTTCAAACAAAAGTCATCTCTTCTGTGCCCTATGCCTTCACACCTGTCTCCCCTCACAAGTCTCCATCCACTAGTCTATTTTCACAGACTCTGTACACGTATCAATTCTCTAAAATGTTCACATTGTGTCATTAATTACTTATATTTATACCTTGGCATTCTATGACCAAATGTGATTTCCATGAGGACTGCACTTGAACCTTGAACTTCTCTGTTTGCTCACTGCCCAGCATAACACCCAGACCACAGTAGGCGGCCGACGAACCATTACACCCCCTTACCACTCTTAGTGTCTCTGCTTCTTCCTGTCTCTACCTACTTACCTACCTCCCTACCTACACAGTTCAAACACTTACTGGTAGTGTATGACCGTGGATAACCTCTCCTAGCCTCCTCAGCCGTAAAATCAGGATAATAAAAATCTCTACCTCATTGGTTTGTTAAGAAGCTCAAATACGACACTAAAAGCTTATATTAATGCTAGGTACAAGAGTAAGCAGCTCTTGTTGGCACTGAGTATCATTAGCTACTGACCCAAAAATAGTTACAAAAGGTTCTGGGATTCTTTTGTAAGTCATGGAACCAAATCAACAACGTAAAGTTAAAAAAAATATCAAATGACATAAGGGTAAAGGACTCAGAAATGACAACACTGAGGTAGCCCCAACACAAACTAAGAAAAATTCATCACGTTCATGAGCCCCTCTTACCCATACAACAAGAGCAAAAGGCCGGGACTCTAATAAGTGTGTGATTATCATGTTACTCTAACACTGTGACAATGAGCTGCATATTAGCAAAATACTGTACTTCGACCACATTGATTTTATTAACAAAGGTACTTTGTAAAACTGATACGGTGCTTAAGAGCTGAGCGGAGGGTGTGGCGTGTCTCAAGGCATAATTAGCTCTATGGACCTTTCAAAGGTCTCCAGATGCAGCACCGGGATTATTTTATTTTAAAGAGTTAGAAACCTGCACTATCCAAAGCCTTAAGTGGGAGGGCGGTTCAGTGAGTCCTGGCTGACTCTGGCTTGGGGTGTTACTTTAAGATGCGTGATGAAATTCTCAAAATCCATTCTGAAAACAAACTGCCTATACTTATTTATAATCTTTAAAGGGCTATAATGCACTGAAATGAATTCTAAAGTACTTGAGAATCTCTGATTTACAAAATTAAGAGATCCCACGGTCAGAATTGCAGAATACTCTACTGCCACAGTTTTTCTTTCTTACCCAGAGTTCTAAATATTGTTTCCATTACATGTACTATTTATATGCTTAAAAGCTCATCTGAAAGAAAGTTAAAAAAAAAAAAAAAAAAGCTGAGATGTGATAATACATCACAGTACTTCCGTAACCAGTCTGAGTCTCACATATTTAAGGCCGCTGAGCAAATATGACAAGGAGGGGCACCAGACAAGAATCAGAACAAATCTTCGCCCCGGGCCCATCACTGACTGAGCAGGAAGAGGGCAGATCCTGGGGAGAACAGACAGCCTTTTCCAAAGTATTAAATGGAGGCTTTAGAGAGCTGTGCTGAGAAAAATCACAGACTAAAACAGGCTTCATAAAATCTGGGGTGAGAAAGTAAAGAAGGGCAGGAGAATATTTCATTCATGAAGCTGATTTATCACATTATTTAAATTCCCCCCCACACACAGGTATCACATCATAGGTAATAACACTGACTAAACAAACCTTTAGTAACATAATAGTCTCAGAAACGGAGCTTACTCCTTTCCACATAAATTACTACTTCAAGTAAGGGTGAATTGGAGGAGGGATGAATAGTGAAATAACTCGTACAGAATAAACTCTGGCAGTTATTGTGAGCAAAGCCTCTCAGGCTGTATGGTTATCAGAAGGCAATAATCTCTTGGATAGTCAGAATTTCAAATGGCATTTACAACCATTCAATTACACAAAGGAAAAAGGTTTACCCGGCTACTTTCTATTTACTGGAAACTTTAGTACCTGGTACAGGCATACACCCGCATGTATAGTAACACACTAACTGAAATGCAAATTAAAATTTTTGAGCTGTTAAAGTATACTTAAATTCCTTTTGAATTAAAAAATCTTAACTCTAAAGTGCAAGCTGTGACAGTAAATAAAAGGACAAAGCCCAAGAAAAGAAATAATTAAACTTACACATACATTTAAATCATGCTGTTCTTCAGAGTCACCTTAGAAAGTTATACAGACATCCCGATTCTGCCGTTTCTCAACACTTTTCTGTAATGTGCTTTCTGACATTCTCTTTAAAGGCAGGCCATGAGATATACCATAAACATAAAATCAGCCTCAGTGTCTAATAGTTCCAGGTTATGTTTTAGCAAAAACAGAATTCCCCAAAGTGCTCACCTATTTTATTAATCAGATATGACTCCATATGCCTTTTGGCTATTTCCCTAAATAAAATCCAGCTTCAAAGAATCAAAGTTTGCCATTACCAAAGGCATTCAAAAGAACATGCAGCGAACACTGAAGGCCACTAAAAACAAAAAAGATGAAGGAAGGCAGGAAGGCAGGAAGGAAGGAAGGAAGGAAGGATGGATGGGAGGGAGGGGGGCAGGGAGAGGAAGGCAGGGAATGAAGCCATTCCCCCTTCACACAAGGGCAGCCTCACCAGGACAAGTACCGGGCTTCCAAGGCAAAGACAGCAAAAGACCGTCTCCTAGACTTTAAGTTTGTCTGGAATTTGTTTTAAATATTGCCCACCTAAGAATCTCAATGTGAGGTATACCTTACCACACTTTATTGATCCCTTTTTCTAGTTGTATGTGCGACCTGACTGAAATGTTAATACCTTCTGATTATTTTTCTGACTGAAAGTTGGGAAAGAAATACTACGTTTAAAATGAAAAAGAAAAAAGCAATTGGGTTCGTATCTGGTCACCTTGCAAGAACAGGAAGATGACTAATATCATGTTTTTGGAAAATAAAGATGCCATCAAGCAAGATGTTTGCTTTACGAAGGTTAATTTTAAGCGGTGATTAACAGAAGTAAACAAGCATGTCCGACAGCGCTGATTACAGCTCTCCCACGATGCCCAAATGCTTTTTCATAGCATCACTTAAATGCACAATTTCTCAAGAAGAAAGGGAATTTAATTAGGAAAAACAAACCGTAATTACATATGAGCCATACGTTTGAGCTTACACAAAAAACTTCTTGGGAAAAATATCTCTGTATTAATCTTGCAAGTTAAGGATGTAAGCACTGAAATTAAATTTCTGTTTACAGCTCTGGATTTAATTTAATGTCGCTGCATAGGACCATGGATCAAAAGATTACATCAAAAACACACTAGTTTTTACAATGCCACAGCAATAAAATTTCCTCTAAGCCAATCACTCGGCGCTCAGCTACTGACATTCCACCGTGCGACGCTCCCAGAATCACCGGTGGCTTCCGTGGAATGAAGAACAGGAGCGAGGGATTCGAAAAGGTAAACACGGCATGGTCGCACCGGCCTCTTAATGACCGGAGGAAAAACGTCCAGATCCGAGCTGTGGCAAGGCCCTGGCATCTGGGCCCCACAAGTCCCATGACACATGGCCACCACCTGCCTCCGTTACTTCACGAACACAGGACCCGTGCGCATGCCCCAGCTACCGCGTCGCCACTCGCTCAGCTGCCCCACGTTCGCTCGTATCTCGTGTCTTTACACCTTCTCTTCCTTCCTGGTTGGCGAACGTTTTTCATTTCATTTTATTTTTTAACGTAGTCATTTCCATTACCATTTAGCCCCCTTATACCCTCCCTACCCCCACCATCACCACACTGCTGCCCATGTCCATGAGTCCTTTTTCCTTCTTGCTTGATCCCTCTCCCCATCTCCACCCCACCCCTCAGAGCTGTCAGCCTGCTCTCCATCTATGAGTCTGTCTCTGTTTTGCTTGTTAGTTCGGTATGTTCATTAGATTCCACATGAGTGAAGTCGGATGGTATTCGCCTTTCTCTGACTGGCTTATTTTACTTAGCATAATGTTTTCCAGGTCCGAACTCTTAATTAACCTTCAAACCATAAAGGCAATGACTTCCCTGATGTTTTAAAGAGTCATCTGGCCTGCACAGGTAAAATGGAAGTGCCTGCACCTGCCTCTCAAATGACTCTTAGAACCTCGCACTGCAGGAGAAAGGGACCTTTGCCACAGTTCTGGTGTCTGTGTCCAGCACGGTGCTGTGCCACCGCTGGCCATCATTGAGTCTTGATAGACTGAACAGATGAGACAAGTAACAGAACTGATTAAGAATGTGGGATACAGAGCCCTGGCTGGATGGCTCTGTTGGTTGGAGTATCATCCTATACATTGGAGTATCATCCCGTACACCAAAAGGCTGTGGGTTCGATTCCTGGTCAGGGCACATACCTAGGTTGTGGGTTTGACCCCAGCTGGGGTATGTATGGGAGGCAACTGACTGATGTTTCTCTCTTACACTGATCTCTCTCTTTCTCCCTTCCTCTCTCTCTAAAATCAATAAACACAGCCTTGGGTGAGGATTCAAAAAAAAAAAGAACATGGGATCCAGAATGAGACCATTTAGTTCTAATTTTGGCTCTACCGGTACCTGGCTATGGGGCCCTGGCAAGTTACTTAATCCCTTCAATTTAATTCATGGGGTTTTGTGAGTATTAAATAAAATCATTCATATAAAGTGCCTGGTGACATCTGGTACATAATAAACATGCTAGAAATGCTAGTTACATTACATCATGGTCCCATTCTCAAGAAATAAGAGACTGTTTTTTAAACAAATCAAACTAATACAGTTTGCTGGTAGGCAAGAGAACATTTTAACCACGGAAGATCTGAGAGATAAGATATGGAGAGAAGAGAACAGGAAGTGGAGAGAGAAAATATAAGTGAAGGGCTCAAACAAAGACAGAAAACAGTAAGACTACAAAGAAATAAAAGTCAGAAATAAGTGGTGAATGTATAAAATGAGTAGAGAACAGAATGGAATTTTTAAGTTGCAGGGTCAGTAGACCAAAGAAATCAATCACCTCATTGGACTCCAATGCCATCAACTGGGTACAGATTAAAAATATTTATGACCTGTCATCATGGCTTAATCTCACCACTGAATAGGACCACCGTAACATGACTGCATCTCAGGTAGTTTAGATGGGTTGCCTGGAACAGCCGAGCTGGAATACTTCCAAAAGTCCTTTGTTTTATTCACTCATGAATTTCTCATCTTCAAATAACAACTGGCTCCAGAGAAAATAAAATGAAACTTCCTGCTCAGAGTCTAACATAAGCTTCAGGAATGAGAAAAGTACTATTAAAAGAGCTAGCTGCACTGGCATGAAACGTCCTTGGTAAAATCAGTGCACTCGGTCTCTTCAACATGGTAAATAAGGGACGTGTACTCAGAACTTGGCGCATCCAAAGAATGTGGAATGTGAATGGCCTGGGTGCAGGCGTAACATGTCACCAATATCAAAACTATCTATTCAGGGATGCCAATGAATCTGTTTCATGGGGCAAGAAAATGTACTCTTGTTAATAGTGCAAATAGGAGACTATGAACAAGTCCTTCAAAGGGCTGCAATTTTTATTGAACCACATGCTCTCCCCAACATGAACCTCAACTTTCCAGAGAAGTACTAGATGGAAATCAAAAGGACGAAGCTATTAATGAAACGGACTAAAGGATAGGTAGGTTTTACTGGTGCAGAAAATTAGTAAGTCTTCTCTCAACAAAATTCCTATGTTATCGTAATTGTAAAGAGCTGTGTGTATGATGAGAGCTTGCGTTTTAAACTTTAGGATACCTTCCTCTTCGACATGAAGCATTCAAACCATTCAGCTTCTTTACCGAATTATTAGCAAATTACCTTAAATACGTTCGTGTTGAATTCGCAACCCCCACTTATCTTTACGAAAGGGACGGTGTCAGGATAAATGAGGTTAATCATGAGGGCAAGAGGCAAGGGGAAGAGGAGGAGAGAAGACAGGAGGGATGCAGCCTGGCTTTGAACCCAGCTTTGAACAACAGCCACACAGTGGCCTCTGGTAAGTCTAGGACCACTGTCTTGTTTTAGCAGATAAGGCAAGGAAGGCTTCAAGGGGTTAAATGACGTGTTCAAGGTCCCAAATCCATGGAGACCTCGGGACATGGCAGAACGAGAGCCAATGCAAAAAAAGTCTGGAAATGAGGATTCAAAGGAGAGACTGTTGCCCCATCTGGGACCATCCACTCTTGTTTCGGGCCTTGAATTTCTCCCTCTCTGCTGGCTCTTTCCCTTTTGTTTATAAACATGCTCACATTTCTGAAATGTAGAAAGTAAGAAACACTCTTCTGTTAGATTTCACATTACCCTCGGGCTCCAATTCTAACCCACTCCTGGTCCTGCCGCCACAACCTTTTAGAAAGCAGGGTCTGTACTCACATGTGTGCAACACGCCCGCCACTCTAAGCAGCCAGATGTGCACCCCCACCCTGCACGCGTGGGCACACTCCCCCTCCCCACCCCCCGCCACTGCCTCCCTTTGTCCTTCTCCAGCTACGGAAATCCTGTCCATCCTTCAAGCTTCAAATAAAATGCCACCTTCCCAGGAAAGAAGAATTATCCCTGATTTTCCCTGTCAGAATATCACTCCTTTCTCAGCACTGTTGGAGACTTTTTCTTGTGCCTACAAATGAGGAAATTACTTATTTCTTCCTACTTTCTCCCTACTCGATTGTTTTCATGCCCGTCACTGCACAAGCATTGGAAGCACTGTGAGCTAGGGCTACATCTTATCTCCTGTTATGTATGTAAATGTTTATTGCATTAAAATCTTCTTTAGTACGAGCTTAACTGTCACCAAGTTTTCTGGATCTTCCTATTACTGCCTTTAAGACACTGTGCAGGGGAGATAGTTTTTTACCTCTGAAGACCCTAACAGGATCCCAAACTCCAACCACCCAGATAATAGGTCCCTGAAATAAAATAAATGGAGTCCAGAATAAGGAAAACAAGAAAGTTAAATATATGATCTGCTACACAGTACTTTATTTTTTCCAGCTACCAGCTTTAGGTTGGTAAAAAAAATTGAAGTGCATTAATATTGCTGGAAATAGGCTGACTTAAGTAAGGCTCTTTCAGTGTGAAGGGGAAATGCAATGGTAGAGGGAGATGGAAGGTAAACAGCAATTACAAGAGGGAGGGATGGAGGAAGAGATGGTAAGGAAAGAGGGAAGCCAGAGGAAGAAAGGGATGTCAGGAAAAGATACGGAGCAAATTAATCACTGCAGACGCAGGAGCTAAGTGGGCTGGAGAGAAGTCAAGAACAAAAGCCTAAGGAAGAACTGCAACTTCTACAGAGACGAATGACGTACTTCTGAAGGGGGCACAGTGGCCAATGTGAGTGATGGGCTTCTGATTAGAGGGAGCTGAGTCTTTGTTATCCACTGAAATGCTTAAATTGATTTGGATGCTTGACCACCTCTTCGTTCCCCGTCCACCACGTCTGACGTGTGGAGGGTGGAATCAGAAACAGAGTTCTGGCAACGGCTTCAGCTGTGCAGCTGGTCACGCTCTGAAGCCAGAAGAGACTGGGCTCAGGAAAGAGCCTTTTCAACTACAGAACAGATTCTCCCATTAATCAGGAATGGCCATGGGAGGAAGAATCCGAGCCAGTCGGCTACTGGTCTGGATATCGCTAATAATTTCTCTCTTTGGTTTCGGGAGGATCTCTGCCAGGGTTTCTTCCAAGTGCACACAGCAAGTCTGAATTTGTCTTTGTATCTGAGAAATTGGCAGCAATAATACCAAAAAGAAATGTGACCGGGGCCAAAAGCGTAAGAGAAATGAAATTAGGCATAAGTGAAATCAAATGACAGGTCGAAAAGTACTAACCCTATTATGTGTCTCCCTTCAGAGGACTACAGAGTATTACAGACTGAGTTAGTGCCCTGTTTTCTGCCCGCTGGAAATCTCCAATAATTACATACTTCCCTCCTGGTCAGGCCAATGGTAGTTAATATTCGCAATCATGACCCTGAAGCATTTCCAAATCCCGAGTGTTTTATACTTACGACTATTTTCCGAAAACCAATCTGTTTATGGTATCTCTTTATTAACTGTTTTCAATCAAGGAAACACAGTATCATAATGCTTCTATTTAAAAATCTACAATGGATCCACATGAATGCCATGTAAAGTCTGGCGGGGTTTTTTTTAGTATATCATGAGTGACCTTGTATAATTAAGCTTTAATCTGTCATTGTTTCATCATCAGACATTCATCTATCACCCTCTAGGTACCAAGTACTTTCTGCCTTAGGAAATGTAGGCAGGCAGGCAGGAGAGTGAAACGTGGTACATAAGTTCACAGCCACAGCAAGTATGACTAGGACCTACCACAATGAAGCACAGGCCCTCGGGCAGGAGGTGGGGGAGAAGGATTTGAACAGTGTGGGGCTTCCAGGAAAGCTCAGAAGCATGTATGAGAAGGGACAGACACACTCATTTCCCTCTGGTGGCCTTGGTCCACTGGGACTCTAGTGTGAGGACAGTCATGCCTGAGACAGTGGATGCATGTTGTCAAAAACTTCAAAAATCAATTTTAAAGGGAGGCTAAGCAAACTGGGGTGGGGAAGGGATTCGCTGACACGCTAAAATAAAAGCTGGAGAGAGAAACACTGCCAAGGAGAGAGGTAGAGGATCAGAAGGTCAGCAGAAGACCACACCGAGAAAATGCAACCAAAAGCCCCAGGCTGGGAGCTTCAGAATTCTGCTCGTGTGTTCCAGACAATGAAACACTTTCATGACTTAATTTCAAAATCTCATCCCTATATGCGAGAAGGACTCAAAACGACCCCTTCGCTGACACACTTTGATGCATTTCAAAGGGTAATTTGGACCCCCTTTTTCGTCCAGTCACCCCCATCTCAGGAAATGGCATCCTCATGCTCAAGCCGGAAGCCTGAGGTCAGTCTGGAGTCCACCTCCGAACCTGACCTCCAATTCCATCAGTTTGAAACTTTTTAACTGTACCTCCTACGACACAGAGAGCCCACTCCCTTTCCTCCACCTCCTCTGCCAACACCGTTGTCGGGCCACGTGTCATGTCGTGGATGTCCCTCAGAGCCCCAATCGACCCTCCCTGGGGTTCTGCTCTAGCCTCCTGCTACAGGACAGCTTTTACAGAGCTGCCATGCCCTGGCTGGTGTAGCTCAGTGGATTGAGCGCGGGCCTGCGAACCGAAGGATCGCGGTTCGATTCCCAGTCAGGGCACATGCCTGGGTTGCCGGGCCAGTTCCCGTCAGGGGACATACAGAGCTGCCAGAGTTGACCTTAAAGAGGGTGTCCTATTCTCTCCACCCGAAGCCTACAAGTTTGAATGGATTCCAACTGCACCTAGAATAAAACCCCACTCCTTACCTTACAGTCTACATGATTAGTCCCTCCCTACCCCTCCAACTTCCTGTCCTGCTCAATCCCCACCCCTCACTCACTACACTACAGTCACAGGAAGGCTGTTAGTCCCCCGGCACAAAAGTTCTTTCCCACACTGGGTTGCTGACTATGTGGTTTACTCTGCCTAGACCGTCTTCCCTAGGCTCCTTGCACAGCTAGCTCCTCCTTAACTTTCAGTCCAACTTAAACATCATCTCCTCAGAGAGACTTTCTCAAGTCATCCCATCTTGGGCTCAGCATTCTGTCATCCAACTGTACTCACCTAACTTTATGTATGGCTTTGATATATTTTCCCCATAAGACTGGAAGCTCGAGGGACTGGGACCTAGCTTGTCTTGTTCTTGCATCTGGCAGTGTCTGACCCAGGGCAGGTGCTCAATAAATATTTGTTATGAATGAATGAGTGAATGAATGAATTAGGGAAAACTATATAGGCATTTGCTAAGGACAGGTAATTATCCCTTTCAACATGACTTAATAGGATATTTTCAATATATAATTTTCAGGATAAAAACAAGCTTTTGCGCATCAGATGTCTTCTGAAAACAACTTTTAAGGCCATTTTTAATTGTAAGTCTGTTAATATCTATGCATAACATTGCCTCCAGACTTTTTCAGGTCAGAACTACACAGATAACCCACAAGCACTGGTGATGCAAAAGCCTGAGGGTCTCCGGTACCACGCGGCCAATGTGACCCATGCAAAGGAAGGCACAGGCCGCCAGGCAGCTCCTATGGAAAAAGAGCGTCTAAGGAACGTTGTTTCATAGGATTCAAAATCTCCAGAAAAGCTTACATACACAGAAACACATTGGAAGGAGTGCCAAGAAAACAAGAAAATAAGATGATGTCCCAGTTTACTGTTTTGATAGGGGTATTTAAATTAACAGGAAACCAGCCCTGGCCAGGCAGCTAAGTCAGTTGGAGCACTGTCCTGTGCACCAAAAGGTTCAATTCCTGCTCAGGGCTGCAGGTTGGACCCCGGGTCAGGGTGCAACCAATCAATGTTTCTCTCTCACACCTCTCTCTCCCCACCCCTCTTCTCGAAACATATCCTCAGGTGAGGATTAAAAATTAATTAATTAATTGGAAATCAGATGCTGTTGCTTCATTACCTTGAGTTTTAAGAGACCCTTCACTAGTGATAAACAAGAAAATGGCTGAAACACTAACAGAGCTGCAACAAAGCTCCTGTGTCAAAATAAATGCCCTTCACAAGCACTTTAATTAAACTAGGATCTCTTCTCAGCTACTAAAGAAACTCTTGAAGAAGCATCTTTAAGCAGCTGAAAATCCAGACGAAGATCCCCAAACGATAGCCTCTGACAGAAGAAATGATTTGAACACACTGGCCAAGATTCCACAAGGTCAAGCTCAGGGCACCAACTGCATGAAGGTCTGAGTTTATACACACATATTCACGTGCACATTTGCAGGTATCTGATTTTATACAAAGTTTATATTCCTGTGGGATTCTGTTTGTTTGCTTTTTGATCGGAGGCTCCCTCTTAAACAAAAGGCCATTCAAGGAGGTCCTGCCCCCAAGCACAGAGCAGAAACACATGATTGCTTCTGGCCTCACGACTGTCCTTTCCTGCTTGTGTGAAAAAGCCTGTGTTGACTGTACTGTGAAAAAAAACTAAAGGAAAGAAAAGTCCTACTGTTGTAACTATGCCAGCGAAGGAGAAGGAAACAAGCCCAGATGCTAGAATTTGAGGCATTTCCTCTGCTATGTGACTCTGTCCTTTAACTGAAGGTCAAAAGAACATTAAAGAGCTTAAATATTTGAAAGCCTGAAATGGATATTTTGGTGGCCCTCTCAGCGTGTGCATGCCAGTGACACAGATTAGGCTGACATTTAACAAGCAGAATTTATTCAGCAGCGGTCCAGAAAAATCCTGGTATCGCTTTCAGACACGATTTATTTAAATTTCCAGTGCTTTGTATTAATACAGATGAGTTCGTTTCCCTGACAGCCCAAGTCCTTCCAAAATGCCAGTAGGTGAATAAAGTTCTTTTTAAGCCCATTTCACATTCACTGCCTCCTTCAGTACACCTATGTGCTATACTTTTATAACCTGTTTTTCTGGGGACATTTCATTATTTTTGATGCTACAGATAATAGTGAATTATGTGAGATTAATCATTCTATTTCACTCCATAGGAAGTACCTGACATGAGATTTACAAAAACCAAATGTGTTTTCTGGTAATAGGAAACAGTACCTCAGCCCATGGGAAATGCAACACAATCCATCATGTTATATTATGTTAAAAAATGTGTGTCAAACGGGCTGCCCCATTTGATGATATGACTCATATCAGTCAAAGTTTTCAAAACCCATTTATACAAAGAAATTCTCTTAATAGCAAAAATATTTTTTTATTTTAATTGTTGTTCTTGTACAGTTTTCTGTCTTTTACTCCCATCCCAGCCCACCGCCCCAGCCCTCCGCACCTCCCTCCCATTTCCACACCTCCCCCCCCACCCCGTGTTTGTTCATGTGTCCTTTATACTTGTTGCTCTAAAACCTTCCTCTTTCCCCCTGAAATCCCCTCCCCTCTCCCCTCTGGTGACTGTCAGCCTGTTCTCAATTTCAGTGTCTTTGGTTATATTATGCTTATTTATTTTGTTGATTAGGTTCCTGTTAAAGGTGAGATCATATGGTATTTGTCTTTCACTACCTGGCTTGTTTTGCTTAGCATAATGTTCTCCAGTTCCATCCATGCTGTCACAAAGGGTAGGAGCTCCTTTTTTCTTTCTGCTGCATAGAATTCCATTGTGTAAATGTATCATAGTTTTTTGATCCATTCATTTACTGATGGGCACCTAGGTTGCTTCCAACACTTAGCTATTGTAAATTGCGCTGTTATGAACATCAGGGTGCATAGGTTCTTTTGGATTGGTGTTTCAGGGTTCTTAGGATATAATCCGAGCAGTGGAATTGCTGGTCAAAAGGTAGATTCAAAAAAAAAAGCAAAAATCTTGATGGAAAGGTTAATATGACTGAGGAACAGACAACGCAAAACCACGAAGCATCAAGTTTGTGTGTGATCTCATTAAAAATCCCTGTGAACTGAACAAGTGCTACCACTGTAAGATGTGGCGAAGGTGTAAGAAAGAGCTCACATCAGTCAAGAGAGCAGTAAAATGCAGCAGAGAATTCCCACTGCAATTCCCACTGCAAAGCCCTGACTGGCCAAACACGGAGGCTCCTGAAAAACAGTTTTCCTTAGGGTTGTCCAGAACGAATTAATCTCAGAAATTTGGAGAACTTCCTGCTATGCTGATATTTAGCAGTCTCCTTTCCATATATAGAACTGAAACAGTTGTTTTTTGTGTACTGGAATTCCAGGTTATTTGCTGGAATGTTTTACATAATTGTGTTGGGAGTCAGCACGGTTACTAATGGGCATACCATCTAATCATGAACCCGTGGCAGCTCTCGTCCACCCAGAGGGAGACAAGCTTTGACTTGTTGCTGTAGAAATGTCAACATAAGGAAGACAGTTTTCAACTTTATCTCTCATATTTCCTTTGCTACTCAATAGGGGCAGCTTCCTGGAATGTGGGAAACAGAGACACAAAACAGCTCAATAGCGAAGCTGGGTGTGGTTGTTATGGTGATAAGGGAAATGAAAGTGGATGGAGTTGGAATAATATTTATTTGAAGAGTCTTGCCTTTTCTTCCATAAGCTGCTCTCAAAGTGCATAACATTACACTGATTCTTCAAAAGGAACTGTTTGGACCATACGCTTGGTGTTCAGATTCTATGACTAATTTCTCCCAACAGAGAAAAGCAAAACTTTCAGGAAACTCCTAATCAGAGAATGGAACACCATTATCAGCGCTATCATACACTACTTAATAACAAATAGGTCCCTGAAGATATATACATATCAGGTAAGATAAAAATAATCATATGGTTGCATTTATTTTCATGGATAAACTGTTACAGACCATGAATATGTATGTGCTTACATACATCTACCTCTATAGAGTCACACAAGGACATGGGACATATGTGTATACAATGCACTTCAAGGCACAGGAAATAATACACAAATACACGTGTGACACACGAGATTTTTTTAGAGGGAAGAAAACATGTTTCCTATGCACATGAACACACACCATCGTATGGGATACCCTCTCTGGATTAAAGATGTTTGCTTAGTTACTGACATATCCCAAGGTCCCCCAAGGAAACATCATAATAAGACTTGAATTCAGGTCAACAGAGGCCAGGCCAGGAGGCATGAAAGAACACATAGGTAACATTTTTGGGCATTCCAAAAATGTCGCACTGAGGTCTGCCACCACAGCCCAATTTCACTTGAAAAATTCCTGACAGAACAGAAGCAAGGTGGCTCCCAATGAGAAAACACTGAGAAGGTTCCCCTGTGGTTAGCGGCAGTCAGAATGCTGAAGGGAACGAAGAACATGTAAATAGAAGAGTATCGTATTTTCTTTGTACTACTGCAGAGATACGTAGCAACTTTAAATATTCTAGGTGAGGTTTAGAAACTTCACTCATTGCCCAGATCTGGGACAGACACAGATTTGGGCGGGCACTGAGACTACCAGATTTTGTTTCATGTCTTAGAAAGGAAGCAAACAAGTCCTCTGAAGTTACAGCAGGACCACCAGGGGCCAGGTCACCAGTGCCTGTGCTCACCGTGGTTCCAGGGACCCTTCAGCAGCCACTTTAAATGCACCTCTGTCATGAAGTCAAACTGCATGAAAACACTGAAACAAGCCTCCTTTCACATCCACTGTTGCAAAAACACACCCCTGATATTTACAAACGCTGTGGGAGGCAGACTAGACTTTTCTTTTCTTTTTTTTGCCAAAGCAGAACAGTAAATAACAATTTTTTGTACAATGTAAATATACAAACAAGATCAGAATGTATTCCAGACACCTTTAAAATGCCCTTCTGTTAGGTTGGTCAACAACCAGTGGCCACACCTCGCTTTCTAAATTTCCAGACTTTTACTCTTAACAACAGAACATGGGAACAGATTTTAAAGAGGGAAAAAAGTCTATATTTAATCTTCCAAACTGTGTAAAAGGAAGACAAAAAACCCTAAGAAGTACACAGTAAAATATGAGCTCATTGTACTGACATGCAGCATTTCTCTATGCCTATAAAACTTGGGTTTTATCTACTGACAAATATATGAATTTATTAAGAAAGAAGTATCAATTTTTTTAAACCATTATTAAATTTCTGTATTGTTCTTTGTTGTTGGAACAGGAAAAGAAATCCTACTGATAAGGAGGAAGCACTTTACTTGCTTTTCGGGAAATTAAAAAACCAAAAAATCCCAGTGACAGAGAAAAGAATAATGAAGGATAGGAAAACTAGGAAGTTGTTAGCCAGAAACAAAGCAAAACAAAAAAAAAAACCCACATCCACAATTTAAAGGAACATTCCCCTCTCTTAAAACTCACACAAATATTAATTCATCATGTGTTAATTCCTTCCCTCTTCTAACTTTACAGGCATTACTTACAGCTGTTGCTTCCTCCTGATGCAAAACACACACAACAGAGACCTCAAATCAAAAGCAGGAAGGCACCCTATCAAAGAGTATACCCCGAGCTTCAGAGGAATCAACAACCCGCTTGAGTCCGTTATTCTCATCTCAGAGACTATGCAGCATTGAAGGAATCCTGTCATAGGTTTCAAAATACATTATTCCAGTGCCCAGAACAGCATGCTTTGTGAAGGTCAATACAAACTAGGGGATGAGTCACATTTTATTTTCACTGGAACGTTGCTTTTAAAAACCCAAATACTGAATTTTAGTGCTCTTTAATACCTTTCTTGAGAAAATTATACATTCGCAAACATAGAGGCACCAGCTCTATAAGTATATGTAAAATATGCCTATGAATCGTAAAAGACCTTTTAAACTGATTAAAATACATTTTGATTTATCTTCTTGAGCACCTATCATGCACGGCACTGCGCGGACTGTGAGTGGCTGCTCTGCTCTTGCTACGACTGCCCGTGTGCCGGTCTCCTCTCCCCACCAGACCCCTGGGACCAAGTCCTGTCCATGTCCTCTCGAAAGCCCCTGGGCGGCCGGGCCAGCCCCAGGTCCAGGCTCCCCACACGGCGGCGCCCCAACAAGGTGCGGGACATAGTTGGGAAGGAGCTCCGTCCTGAAGAGCTCTCCTGCTTCTGGGCTGGATACCTTTCATAGGAATTTCACAGTTAGAAAGGACTAAAATGCAAACGATGGCTGAAGTAACATTCTATAAAGTGTAATCAATAAGACTAATTAATTTCATTTTTTTTCTTAGATTATAGGTGCTGATTAGTAAAAAGCTGGCTTCTACTCACTGGCTTCTCTAGTTGGGCTTCTGGAGTAAAGAGAAATGAAAAAATAGAATGGGGTGGCCAGAGAGAAAAAAAGACAAATCTGGCAATCCTCACCATTGTGACCTAAGGTCAGCTCTATTACCCTCCAGGAAGCGGAAGAAGTTCCAGCTCTGTCTTGAGCTGTGTCCTTTATGTGTGCCTGGTCTCCTATTCGTAAAGATTTTCTTGCTTTATTAAAAAATTAAAACACTTTTTATGCAAAAAGTTTTTTCCTCCCTTGAAGGACCTCTTGATCAAGTAAATATAAAATGCAGGCAAGGATGGGAAAGGGAAACAACAGAATCTCCCATAGAATCCTTACTTATATTGACAGATTTATATAAACATTTGATATGATCACTTTCCAACGGAATGTAAATTCCTGTTGAAGTGATTCTGTTCCCAAACTGTTTCTTGAACATTCCTCTTAACAGACCTTTTTTTTTTTTTTCTAGATACAGAACAAATAATATCAACTGCCAAACTTGTCCAAGTGGTCCCAAATCCCAGATTATGGTTTTGGAATACTAATTACATTAACTAATGAGGTTTTCAGGGCCTGAGTTTGGGAATGACAAGCTGATGGTCCCCACCCTCTGGAGAGCTGACGGAGAGAGCTGGCCTGGGGCAGAAGGACACAAAAGGGGCAGGCCCCACTCCTGGCAGAAAGGGGGCCCTGCAGTGGGGCGTGGTCGCCACTCAGCTCCCTCTGCAGCGGCTGAGAAGGCCTCTGGGGCAGGAGTCCAGACTTTTTGCTCACATCAGGAAGAGCGTTTGTGGGGGCCAGGGTTTAGCTGAACACACAGCTGGGCAAAGCAGCAACTCAACCGCTCTGTGTGAAAGAGCACACGCCAAGCCCTGGGAATAACTGAGAGGTTGCCCACAGCCAAGTCAGAAACCACAAACTCGCAAGGGACCCCTCGGGGCTACCAAGAAGTGAAAACATTAACCTCCTGGAGGCTGTGCTCAGAGCAGCATCATTCAAGCACCAAGGCAGAAACTGAAGGCTTTAAGCAGGGCCCCTAAGGAACACCGTTTCTCGGGCTGAAGGTGCCAGGGTGCTTTTTGTCCTTAAAACAATCACAGTCAGTATGCTTTTAAAAACACATACTAAAGACATGGTATTTAGTCTTGAAACAAGCACACACCTGGAGCAAAAACTGGTCAACCACGCCTTCTGAAACTAACCTGGGAGTAGGGACGGGAAGAGGACGGCACACGTGTGGCCTACACACAGTGGGGACAGAAGAGATGGCTTGAAAGCACAGATAAAGAGTTAAAGCAAAGAAAATCAACAAACGGTATAGAATGTTACCAGGTATTTACATGCAACTGTATAGAAAGCATCATTCTAAGGGTCGGACTGAAAATTTGTTTTCACACCATTTATTTTTATTTTTTAAAAATTTTACTTCTTGGTTACAGAGGGAGGGAGGGGGGAGAGAAACATTGCTTTGTCCTTCCACTTATTTATGCATTCACTGGTTGTTTCCTGTAAATGCGCTACCTGGGATCGAACCTGCAACTTTGGCATTGGGACAATGCTCTAACCAATGGAGCTAGCTGCCCAGGACTCACCATTTATTTTAACCCCAATGTGGCTAAATAAAATGCTCCTGTACACACACACACACACACACACACACACACACCCCTCTTAGCATGAGAATATAAACTATTGCTGTGCACACAAAATCACAGCGACTGGAAGGTCATGGTACAACTTCCAACAGTTAAAATGCAGGTATAATTACTCTAGCAACTGCTCCTCTCCAACTGGTCCTATGCCAAGTTCCTTGGGTTTCCTGTTTTGATTTCCCAGAGAGTCAAAACTGGTTTCCGCCTTTTGGTAGCCCTTGTTCTCCCCTGTCCCAGTTATCAAAACAACAATTTGCACCTATAACATAAAATTCTAAAATAGTGATTCGGTTGTCAACCAGAATAAAAAGTCTCCTGCTTATGAAAATAAGTAACTTTGTTTACACTTTCTTTCCCCTTGATGCTGCTGGAATTTAAAATGAAACATGTATATTTATATTTCCAAGTCGCTTTTTATTTATATGTTCCCAAAAAGGAAGCATAGGTCATATTATCGTTTTGTGATTGTTTTCGCAAAGAGAGGGCGACAGCAATACAGATTTGAAGTTACATAAGAGACGTGTTGCCTTCCTCGCACAAGTATCTTTAATGGCACTTGGAAAGCTAAAGGAAAAAGGTCAGCATCAGCTGAGACTGGGATGGTAATAAGGTCCCTTATCCATCTGGAAGGCAAGGTTAAATCATTTAAAAAAAAAATTGGTCAAGGGAAGGGCTCGTGTTTCCCAACCTGATAAGCCATGTTAACTGGATTCCTTGAAAATAATGTTTTCAACGGTACATAGGAGCTACAGCAATACATTCACAAGCATGACACTGACTCGGAGGCCCCTCGCCCGAGCAGAGAAGCACTTGCGAGGAGCACGTTCGAAGAAGCACGTGACCAACTCACAAATTATGAATCGGTGCGCGTCCAAGCCCTGAGGGAGACCAGGCGTCACACGGGACGTCTGGCTTCAGAATAAACAAGAATCAGAGTTTGAGAGGTTACACTTTTTTTTTTTGGTAGTTATGTTCATATATTCTATTATCAAGGATTATGTGACAGCAATTTTGAAAGGCCAAGTGCTTCCCAAAGACCTTTTTTCCCTAAATTCCATAAACCTCACAAATGCATAAACTCTACCCCACGTCTGTGCTCCCTTCCACAAGTCACAGTGCTGGTAGGTTGTAAGGACCTTATTCATCTCACGCTCCTCCGTCATCGTCTTCCAGTTGGTGGCAGGTCCACACTGGGGGACACACAATCCGACTGATTCTCAGTGCATCTGAACCTTGATTAGCATGATTGCAATGATCACACTGAATCATAGTCAATACTGTATTAGGAAAGATTTGGGGATAGTGGCACTGAATACCATGTAGATCAATATAATTGTTAAAAAAAAAAAAAAAAAACCCACACAGACAAAAGGTGTTAACCTTATTTCCAAGGGTTAGCAAAGATCTAAGAGGTGAACTCATGTGAAGGCTCCTTCCTCTGCATCCGCGGCCGACAGTTTCCCCAGTGTCCAGTCTTAGGACCTGGTTCGCTCCTCACCATGTGACCCTGCACACATGTTATAAAATGCCTCAAATGAGTTTTTGTTTCTTCTCGTACTTACTTGGAAGGAAAAGTTTTAAAAATTCTAAAAATGAAATCACGACTGGGTATTAATATCTGAAGTAGAGCAATTTATAACAAGTGCTTCAGGCTTCTGAAAACAAAAGCAGAACTCAAAAGTCAGTCCAATGACTGCTTGAGGACAAGCTGTGCTCTCACGCTAGCAGACAAACCCCCGTCTCTGTGCAGCGAGGCAGGTTCACCCCACCCTCCCTGGGTCCGCTGCTCGGGGTCTGGGGGAAACCCGGCAGTGCCGGCTCCTCCGGGGGGCTCGCTGGCGACGTAGAGTCCCCAGTCCTAGTCCGGTCCTGGCGAACTGAAATCTCTGCGTGACCATGAGGCTCGCTCTCATTTCAGAAGCCTCGGAGGTTCCGTGTGCGCATGACACCCAGGCCTCGCCGGGGACCGCGAGCTGCCTGTGGGGACACGGGTCGGGCAGAGCCGGTGCCCCTGTCATCCCTGGACTTGTGTTAGGAGGTGGCAGCAGATTTCTTGCTACGTGTTAAGAGGGAATTCTGTTGCACCATCTCAAAGATGGAATGAATGTTGAATAATGTGCCACATCCATTTAATCACATTTTCTTGGGTGATCTGCGTGACTGCCCCTGACCTCTAACCTCCCACAAAAACAGAAACCAAAAATGATTTGAGGAAAAAAGTTCTGTGAATGAAAGCAAACTGTACCATGAAACAGAAAAGAAAGATATTTGTAAATACTAAGTAAATGTTTTGTCTACGGGCAAACATTACAAGTGGCGTCAAGGGTTCATTATGCGATCAGGCCACTCAGAGCGCAGGTTACTGAAGGGAAAGCGAACCACCAAGAATAAATGTAGCACCTACACTTTACTTGTGTGAAAGAAATAAGTGTAAAAAGCTAAAAATGGAATAATGAGCTCACAGAATATTAACATTTCCTTAGGTAGGGTTGAAACAGTAAGTTTAGACTACAGAATAATTAATGAAGATTAAGCCTGTTATTTGGGTTTTAAAAAACCGAAAGAAAAAAAGAAAGTCTATAAGACAGAAGCCATTTGTCTCTGTGTCAAAACTAGTTCATTTTCAGAGGCTATGCAAAATCAAACTTCCTTTGGCTTTCAGCAGCAGAAAAATACAGAAATGAAGCTTTGTATAAACAAATCTTTACCTTCTTTCTAATCTTTAATTTCAGCCTGAGTGTATACATATATGTTATGCAATGTAAGTTTCCAGAATAGATAAATTCTTAAAAACATCATTTAAGACATTTATAAAATATCTTTGTAAAAAGTCAAAAGCAAGTTCCCACAGTGTATCTAAAACATGTTTCAATGTTATGTGCTTGTACCTTAAAGGCTGTTTAGAAACTGGTCCCCCAGTTAAAGGCAAAACAAAGTCGAATTGGTGGACTCTGGCGGGCAGTGCATGCAAGAGCTCAGTATGTATTTTTCAAATGAAGAGATTAGTGAACGATGAAAGCAGCTCTAAAATGGAAGGAGCAGCCTCCGAAGGCACTTGTGGAGAATGCTGAGGAGAGCACCCTTCTGGACTGCGTCTATGATTATAATGCTGTTTACCTTCCTGAGGAATAACTTAATCACCTTCATGCTCCCACTCTGAACGGCTCTAACCTCAGGTATAAATCTGACCAGCTCTCATGTACTCAAACCCTTTTAAAGTCTTTTTTGGATAAAGGAGTACACATTAATCAGTTAATTAATAATTAAGTGATGTATTCCATTTTATACATCCCAGGGTCATGGCGCCACAGCTGCGTTTGAGGCTAGCTTGCGGCTAGCTGGTGGCGGGAGTCCTTGGCTTCCTTCCACGATGCCACCCAAGTGCTCAGTGTGCCACGGTCACTGCGCAGGACCTTCAGCTCACCTGTGGTGTCATACCACTGGCAGTCACTTTTCACCTCCATCATGCCCATTACTGCCACGCTGACAACAGCATCGCATTCTCCCTGGTGGGACAACTCACAATTCCTTGTCTCCAGCGCAGATCTGAGCTCCGGATCCTTAACTCTCACATCTTCCCCTTGATTCTCCACAGATATCTCAAACATAAACTCAACCTCCACCTCACCCTACATCCTGCAGAGCTGCTCTCCTGGTATTCCATGTTGTAGTAAATGACCCCACTATCTATCCTGTCATGCCCCCCAAAGCCTCTGTCTTGACAATCACCCCCTCCTCCCCAAATCCGGAGTCTTCCCCTTCCTCATCCTCCAAAGTCAGTCAGTCACTAGAGCCCACTGACTTGACCACCCTAACTACCTCCTATCTGAACCCCCTCCATCCTGTCTTTTCCAAAGGATGCTGTTTAACCCTCGCTCGCCTGCTGACCCACCCAACACATTTCCCAGAGTTGGACTCAGTTCCCAACTCCTCCCCAAAGCCTTCCTTGATTTTCCGTCTTATGAATGTACGGCAGCCGTTATTTGTCCACTCAATATAGGACATGGATATATAAGTATCACATGCCCATCTTTAATTAGCTACCTTTCCTCTAAAGTATCTTGTAAAGAAAAAAAATTAAATGCAGCCCCAAATTATAAACCATTTATTTAACAGTATCACTAAGAGCTTTTAGTTAAAACAAAGGAAGATGCCTAAGTTTGCAGCTCCCAGTAGGAATAGGTTCCACATAAACCCCTTATTTTTCCTGCAACCCAAGTGCTGTGCGATGCAGCAACAGCTAAAAAGTATATTTAGGAACACATTTCATGGATCCCATGCAGATATATATCCCTTCGGCGGGTCTCTGTCTGGTGCCAAATCAGTGTGGATTGGGTTGTTTTTATTTTTCTCTACGATGTCCCACCCTCCCGGTGGACCTCTGTAGTCCTCAGTGCACTTACTGCAGAGCTATACTCGTGGAACGCTTCTTAACGAGTTAATTACATCAAAAATTACCTAAGTAACAAATGTCTCTACTTGGGTGTCAAATTTAATTTGCAAAACCAAAACTCTTAGTCTTCCCTTAAGTTTGCTCCAACTCCTAGTAAAGGCCCTACAATTTGCTTAAACCCCAAATGTGAGAGAACTCCTGGGTTCCTCTTCCCCTCAGGCCACCCCCTCCACATACGCATCAAAGAGTCCTGCTCATTACAGTTCCGAATCACATTTCAAATCCAGCCGTCTCTCCATCTCCTGCCCTTAGGTTCGTATCTCTCCCCTAAACTACTGGAAGAGCCCCTGCCCCAGGACTCTCTTCCCGTTTTTGCATTTTCCCAGCCTTGCCACCCGTCTCTTCTCCGCCATATTCATTGTTTAGAACACACATCAAATTGCATCACACCCTCGTTCACAATTCTTTACATAACTTCCCTACGTGCGCATCAAAAATGCACGCACCTCCGGGTACTCCACAAGGCATCAGGTGACCCGGCCCCTACCCCTCCCTCCCTCGCTACATTCCAGTCACATGCATTCTTGGTTTTTCTTGCTGTTCCGTCGGCACACCCAGCTCATTTTCACCTTAGAGCTTTCACACTTGCAGCTCCCTGTGCATGGAATTCTCACCCCTCCAGTCATAAGTTGGACTCCTTCTTCCATCCAGATTTTGGCTCAGATCCCCTCCCTTTACAGAAAACTTCCCTGACACCCGTATCTACAGCAGCTCCCCCAGTAATCCCAGTAGTTAGTTCTCTCTCATATCATCCTGATTATTGTTTTTCATAGGTCTGACCACACTGTATCTCCTTGTTCATTTCTGCATTTACTGTCATCCCTCCCCTTCTGCATAGGAGCTCATGGAAGCTGTGCCCTCAGCGACTAGCACTGTGCCTAGTACATATCTGACACTCAGTAAATATTTTCTGAATAGATAAATGGATGAATGGCTTCCAGGGTGTTTTACGTCATTCCTTGAACTTGGCATGGTTTCATATTTCTGATTACTTCTTGAATTTATTACAACCACTCTGAATTATAGTAATATTTTATTCCAATAGAAAATAAAAGCCAGTTACCCCTACCTGGAGCCACATACACATTTAAAAGCCTCACTTACTCACTGTACCACGGAGGTCTCCGGTGTCGACTGTAACTGCGATGACTAACCCCAGAGCAGGCCCCCCAGAAAACCCTTGTGGCAGCCGCAGAGCCTCGTACTGCTTCTGCTAGTCTGGTCCCCTCTTCTGAAGAGGCATCGACTCAGCACAACAAAAACCAAACCGATGATGGGTGGGGAGTGGGGCACAAAATTATCAGCTGTGTTAGGGTCAAGGTGGGATGGGTCACATG
The DNA here is from genome assembly GCA_039655065.1 of Glossophaga mutica. Lineage (NCBI taxonomy): Eukaryota > Metazoa > Chordata > Mammalia > Chiroptera > Phyllostomidae > Glossophaga > Glossophaga mutica. Next base: position 148,453,742 of record CM077308.1, read on the forward strand.
AAGGTCATTCATTCCTCAGTCTTCCTCTTCCTTGGAGGGATCCGGACCAATCTGACAAACCAATCTGCACAAAACCACGGCTGGCTGTTACCCAGCACCCTATGTCCTCTCAATCTGTGACAGCCTGACTTTAGGGTAACATGTTCACAGATTCTTGGAAAGAAAACATTTGGTAAAATCCAGGACCAACTCCTTCCCTTTAAACAAACATAAGGAGCACACAGGAACATTTTAGTACCCAGACGTTGCCATTATTCTCCATAATCTACGAGTATGAGGTTGAAATGCCCTGCAATGACTTCACGCACTTTTACTTGTTGTAGTGATGTTTAGAATTCATGTTCAGACCTCACTCCCATGCACAGAAATGGGGACTCCTGTTTTCTCATACTCTTGCAAGAACACTAGTCCCTTTGCTTCACCCCCAACCATACACCTTCATACTCTAAATTGCCCCCCAAAAAGTCCTCTAAAGAAGGTGTTAACTGGAATGAACTATTCACTGTCCCATAAGAAACCATGAGAATCAAGTCTGAATTGGTAGGTCATCCATCAACACCGGACGCATCTTTGCTTGCCTCTGCAAAATCACCCCTGCTCTGCACAATCCTTCTACCGTGCCTCCTAAACTCATGGTCATTGTCACCACATTCCCATTTGATGTCATTCTCTTCTCCACATGTTCCCTTAACCTTTGCGCTCTAATTAACACCTGGGCACTCCCGGCAGCTCTTTGTCCCTAGAAGTCCTCTCAAGTGGGGACAGTGTCATCTCTCACATTCCATAAATCCTGGGGGTGGGGCGGGTGTTCTCCTTGTCACTCTCAGATCATTCTTCCCGCTCCCCTTTAAAGAAGAAAACCTCGTTCATGTGAAACACACACAGTCCAATTACACACCAACTACACGCTGTGGCGTTTATCTGCAGAACTTCTGGCTCAGGGTTTCTTCCCTATTCACTACTTCTGTCCCCTTCCCAGCCACCCTGAGTACTCTCTGGCATATTCTCAGTCTCTGTGCCCTTCTTCGTTCTATCGGACTCACCAGGAAAAAACTGACACCAGTTAAAACTACATCTTCACCTACAATGCATCTGCTCTGGGGCTGGAGAAAAAGCACGCAACCGTGCTGGCTGGAATCCCCGCAAATTTATCGCCCCTAACCTGAAGTGAGCTGTGGGCACCAGCAGGGGACCGTAACACATTTCTCTGGTTAATTCGCTCATCCCTCTTTGAGATGTCTGCTTTACATCTCCTCTGCCCCCTCAATGTTTCACAGCTCTCCTTCCACCTCAGCATCAGCTGGCCTTGCTTTATCCATCTCTCAGACATGGGAACGACTGTGCTCCTCTCCCTCCTTGAAGACTCTGATCCTGCAATCACCATCGCCTTTCTCACCTTATTCGTCTCCCCTTCTAGATCATTCTTGTCACCGTTCAAACATGCTGTAACATCTGTAGTTTTAAAGTCCTTCTTGTCCTTATATCCCCCTCAAGCAGTCACCCCATTTTTCAGTTCCACTCTGTCACAAATATCTCAAAAGAGTTTTCCCATCTCTGCTACCTGCTCTATTATTCTTCTACGATTTCAGGTCAGGAACCCTAGAATCATCTTTGGGCATTTTCATCCTTCCCTTATCTGTGAGACAGACGATACTGCAGATTCTTCTGTCAAAACGGGTGTGTATCCACCTCCTCCCTGCTGTTGCCTGCCCGCCCCCCCCCCCAGCCCAGTCTCGTGTGGCGCCACATCGAAATAACTGAAGCAGCTCTTCCAACGAGCCTCCTGACTGCAGCCCCCAACCCCAGCCGGCCAAACAGTGATTTCCCCATGCTCTGCTTCTCTCCGCTCGTAACCTGCAATGATTCCTGATAGCTCCTATCACCAGGCCTAAGCTCCCTGCATGACGGTGAGGGTATTTCATAATCTAGGCCCAGCCTGCCTCCCATCTTCACTTCCTATGAAGTAGTAACATAAAACCTTGCTGTCTTGGACTAGTTTCCCAAGTGTCTTTCATGTAAGTCACATAAACCTCACTTCTACATTTCATTCTTTTGTCCACATCATTCCCCATTCCGGAATCCATCACCATCCAAATTCTGAATTGTTCAGATTCCATCTCCGCCATCATACTTTATTATGTAATTCCAAGGCCCCATTTTGGGGCCCTAAATATCTTCATTAATTCTTTCATTTGCAATACATACTTGACTATAGATAGAGCTTTTTCTCCAAAATTGTTTCTCTGAAACGGAAAATCCCCTAACGCTGACTTTTTACATGACCTCAAATACTGCAGGGTGTTTTATTTTGAAAAACAAAGTACTATCTGTAGAAGATATATTAACCTTAAGTGACCTCAACCAATCCTATTTCTGGATTATATAGTGGCCACCTGACAGAATCTGTTAACAAGGAAAAAAGAGGTACAGAAATTTAATCAGCTACAGTAATTATTCCTGAGAGAAGGATCTCAAAATTGGAAGTGCTGTATCTTGTAAATAGCCTTTTTAGAATCACTTTAAAAATCAATGCAGTGAATCCCCACATTGTAAAGATCATAAATATGCACCTAGCTAATTAAAAATGCAACAATCCTAGTTTTATGTGAAAACGTACTGTGTTTTAGAACAAAACTTCTTGTAATAACGTGGATGCAAAATCTGATGCATCTCAACAACTGAGGTGGTAGGACAGGCGTGTGCTCGGGAACAGGGGGTCAAACAACTGGGAAGGTCGCCTAGGTGAAGACAATGACGGTGACGCATTTGACACATCTGAATGACATACTTTCATGACATGTAAGAATGGCAAAAAAGCAGTCATCTAAATTGTTGTCCTATTTTATATAATGCCATTTGAAATACCTATGAGTAACTAAATCAACTGCCTAAATAGACATTTGACTACTGCACCTACATCCCTGAAAGCTATATACTGAGGTTGGCAAAATCCCTTTTTTGGCAGGAAGTAAGGCGGGGACAGGGGTGAGCAAAGCACCACAAGACGGCAGAAATGAGTTGACTGTGTTGTTTAAGTCACGTGACTGAAAAAGACTTGCATGGTTAGTCCTAGGCTTGTAAGTGACCGGCAGTGTGGGGCTCAGCTTTCCAATTTCCAAACTCAAGGATCAGACTAAATGTTATCTAAGACTCTCTGTAGTTCTACAATTTTATGTCTGTTCTTTTCTTCAATACTATATTCTCTTTTAAGGAATCAGCAGCATTGGTAAATAGAGATGCTATTTTAGAGGCTATTCTAAATTCTTTATTTTTTATTACCATCTAACATGACTTGGAAACTGGATGCAATTAATTCAAAAACTTCGGTCCTGCTCTACTGCCCTTATGAGTTTGATTTCGGACTTCGAAAATCTCAGAATGGCATTATTTGAGAGATAAAGGTACATTTAAGAGTGTGTCGTTCAGTCCTCCCCCCCACCCCCAAGTGAAACCTGAAGCTGAGAGAGTTCAATTACAGGGCTGAGATCCAAGCCAAGGCCTTACCCTTTGTTAATTCTGGTGGTGAGCCGCAGCACCGAACTCTGGGTACACTACTTGTTATGAATCATATTTTCGAGTCCTTAATCTTTTTTTCTAGGTTTTATGCATGAATGTAGAGAAGTTATGAGCCACATGAATGTACTTTTCTTGTTATTTTAATGTGATTCCTGACTTCATTCTAGAGGCGAAGTGCCCAGTGATCCATCCACACCTGTGTAATTTTGCCCCATGGCAGAACCAACCTCAGCCTTCAGTCATCACCACACAGCTCTCCCATCTCATCTAAAGAGACAGACTTTCTTGCCAGATGATATGCGGTTCTAATTAGCACTCTCCCCATGGGGCATCTTCCTACAGTAAATCAAGCAGAATGGACCTGGTGACGACAGATGCCGATCTCGAGCACACCGCTCGTGAAAGCTCCGTTACGCAGAGGTGACCTAGGCAAGCTCGCACCAAGTACCCTGCTCACACCACCACAGCATTACCATCCCACGGCTTCCCGGAAACACACACGCGTGTGGGCACGCACCCCATCCCATCAGCCCCTGGCCAACTTCACGCATCTTGTTTGGGGTTATTTAAGCTATCCATCTCTGTAAGCTTGTCTTTGCCTTTTCGAGCTCAAGTACTGTCAGTGCTCAGAGTTCCACAATGCTCGGCTTCCAGTTGTGAAAATTAGTACTTACCTTCAATCCTCTTCAAAGCTGAAAGGCACGTATCCTTCCTTGAAAACTCGAAGGGATTGTTGCAGGAACGAATGGTGACACATTCACATTTCCCATTGATTATATTGCAGCCAGAGACAAGGTTTTCTTTACATGGTTCAAAACCAAGCAGTTGGTCGTCATTCCAGTTCTCATCTGTAAAACAGTTAAGGATCACATAATGTTAGCTTCATTCAAAGAAAGGCCTCAGAAAGCAAAAATGCCCAAGGATGTCAAGATTAACATCCGATTTTGACACCTCAATTTACGAGAAGCAGTTAGGCTGCAATTTTACAAATGATTGAAACTCAACCTGCTAAATAACTGAAGAGATTGAAATATAGCCACACATGTAAACAAACATTTGTGCTCAAAACCCACTATTTCTCTTATCTTCCCTTATGTATTATTACAAGGACAATTGTGATTACGATTTTTAATGTTAAACACAGATTCCTGGATTTTCCCATGTTCAATCAAATTACAGGGTTCACGTTAGTCCATCTACAAATTATCCCCCAAAAGCACGCAATCTTTTACTCCATCTGGTAGAAACCAACTTCAGGTTTAAAATGGTTCTGAAACTTAATACACCGAGACAGAGAATATAAAAAGTCAGTACCAGCAACAACTAAGAAAGGGATACAGCCTGACGGGTGGCTCAGCGGACTGGGCGTCATTCCACAAAGCAAAAGGCTGCTGGTTCGATTCCTGGTCAGGGCACATGCCTGGGTTGCAGGTTGGGTCCCCAGTCAGGGTGCTTACGAGAGGCTACCAAATGATGCTTTTCTCTCACAACCATGTTTCTCTCCCTCTCTTTCTCCCTCCCTTCCCTTCTCTCTAAAAATAAATAAAAACTCTTTGGGGAAAAAAAAAGAGAAAAAGAACGAGATACAATGGTGGAGATGCCCTCCAGCACACTTCAGTTAACATCCATCACCATCACAACCAAAGCTAGAAACGACAACAAAACTAAGGACTACGGCCTGGTGAGAGGCTAAGATGGTCAAATTCTGAACCCGGGACCAGAATCAGCATGCAGGTCATGGAACGGAGTAAGCAGACTACAAGAAGTAGACTGTTACAACCAGCTTTCATGGGACCCAGCTCACACAAATGAAACCAAAACGACAGGCGTGAGACAGGCTCAACCTTACAGATGGTCCTCGGAGTTGAAACACCTTCTGCAGAAAACCAGATTATTTCTCTACGGATCTCTGGGACCTTCTGTGGGTTTTCCCCTCTCAACGTTATCTTTAGCAGCTACCTTATCGCACCTTAACTGGGTACTGACTGTTAAATAACATGTTTCTGATACCATATCTGAAGAGAATTTTTAAAGTGCTTTAATTAAAGATACCTTCAACCTGTTGCTCAAACAAAGGCAGGGAGAAAGCCACCTTAAGAATGTGTTTTCTCCAAGACGGTGTAAATGAACGGCTGTGATTTTTATGGGGCTAACTTTTACTTTTGTGTCATTGCTGATTTACTGCATAACTTAGGCAAAAGACTGTTTTCTCTCACTGACATAAATAATTTCCTCGTCAAGGGGGTCTTGGGAAGGATGTCATTTACGACATAAAGAGCTGCAGGGTGATTCTTTGAAAAGGGAGAATAGAAAATCTCCGGTGTTTTAATTTCAGGAGATCAAGCTCACACAGATCAAAGTCATAGCTCTCAGTAAAATGATTTTAGAAGTTTAAACAAAACCACAATTTATCTGTTTTAAAATGTTTTCCTACGTATTTTGTCTTTAGAAATGACACAAAACACACACACATTCCTATCATCAAGACAACAATGAAATTACTAAATTACTCTGAAAGGAAAACCAGACAAGAATATATCAAAATAATTCGACACGGAAAAGTAGGTGATAATGCAGTCTTCAGTTCTAATATGTGACAAAGCTACACATGTAATGATTTCTTATCTCTACATTTAATTGTTGACATGCTATTTAGTACCACCAGCCTCATCCAATCCAATGAAATTTGCCATGAAGGAATTTTTGTGATTGTACATCTAAATTTGTAACTCAAATACAGTTCAACCCTAGAAACTTAAAAACTTGTAAGAAATTCAAGTAACTATTTCTCCTTTTTCCCATATTCTGAGAAAAATATCTTTATTACGTTTTATAAATAGGTACGATTAACATGTAACCAAACTGAGTGGATCCTGATGCAGATGTTTTCCTACAATAAACATCCCTTCCCTCCATGGTAACTGGAACTTGCCTGAACCAACACCCTCCACCCGGACCCCAGCATGGTTCTCTTGTCCCCGCGCCACCCCGCCATCCCCCCACTGTGTCACCACAATAGCCTTCCTCAAAAAACAAACCTGCTCAGTCCAGTGGCTGTCTCTTGCCAATAACAAAAAAAGGTCCCCACTTCTTATTGAATACAAGAATAAAAATATAAGGCTCTTCACGATGTGTCTCATGCCTACGCTGCCTTTGCTCATGGAGTATGATCTGCTCGGACACTCCTTCTCCTGGCTCCTCTGGTGACTCCTATTCGTCCCTCAAGATCCCATTCAAACGATGCCTCTTTTGAGGAGTCTTCTCCTACTGCAAACTGCTCCATCCCCCGAGCTCCCACAAACATCCACATGGACCTCTTGGCCCCTACAGTGCTGATTTTTGTGTTCCGTCAAACTTCCCCACTAGACAAAGAGTTCTTACAAACAGAGCCAGGTCTTATTCAAATCTGAACTCCCCTAACCGCAGGATTTTGTACAGTGTTCAATATCTATCTGTCTTTTCATGTCACTGGTATGGTCGATGCTGTTGCCTACGCTTTTTTGAACAGAAAATGTTCTGTTTAAAAATGTGTCTATAAGTAACATTGCAAGGAAATGTTTCAATATAAAGAATACGTTTGCACTATAAAAACCTTTTTAAGAAAGCTTATGAGTAAAGCGTTGAGGCACACATTTACAAAAAAAAAAAAATGCTCAGACGTGTTTTGGCACTTTCCTCATGAGGATCGCCCATCATCAGCCTGCTTCCCTGTGCGGCTCCAAGACTGCAACCTCTTATCACCTGGCTGGCAGCAACAGGCCTCCCAAGGAGTCCATCTCTGAGCCAATTTGTTTGCACTGCCAGATGCTCCCTCTGCCTCCCCATAGGAAGGCCCTTTTTCCTGAATGTGGAATCAGAATTAGAAGGCAGCCGCCCTTAATGCTCTCCCTGGCTCCTCACTGTTTCTGCTTCGTTCTCAGCCAATGCCTCTCGGCAGGAGTGACAGGCTGTCCTGAAGATGCACAGGTAAGTCTGCTGGTCCCCTCAGGAAATGTCATGGCCACCATGTCCCGTCAGAAAGCACTGGACTCTGAAGCCGAAATTGCCTTATGTGCTTTTATTTTCCTTTTGGAGAGGAATCCCTCCCATTCTATGTCCCCACCCTAATCAATACTTTGTTTTTCTTCCTGGAAAATAGTTCCCTTGGCAACCACCACTTTACAGGGTCAAATACGACCTGCTTCTGAAACAATTGCTTTTACGTTTTTCTGTTACAGGACATTATACGTTAAAACCCTTTAACAGGCAACTAACAGGGATTGAAAGCAACAACATGGTGAGGTTTGATTATAGAAATCAAACCTGAGCCCAATCGTGCTGCTGACAGCACTTGGGAAATGTGATGTTTTAAAATCTCTTCCCCCCGCCCCCACCCAAAGTAAATCCATATTCTACAGTATAAGGATGAAGGTTCTGATTCTCTGACATAGCTCCTGGTTTCTCCTTGGCCTGGTGGTGGCGGGGAGGCAGATGGAGTTAAAAACAGGAGTGCTGCCCTGTTTCACTTTACAGCCAAGTAGTTTCTTCTTGGTACTCTCCGTGGGATAAGAATTCCCCCGGCCTGAAAGGTCAAGACCACCGAGATCACTCCGCAAATGTACCTTTAACTACGTAACTTGCGCGAGATACCAAATTGGGATGTGATTTTCTCTGAACGTAAACTGAGAGAAATCCAGTAATTTCATGTACGAATCAACACCCACACATGTTCCAACATGTGCCAACACGAGCACCGCCAGGAAGAGTCAGGGGTACCTGGCCGCGAACCTGCCACCTCCACTTGGACGCCTGGAAGCCGTCTAGAAACGCGGTGCCTTTCCCTGAGACGGCCACCGAGCTACGTACGCTGTGCTGCAGCACGGGCCCATCACGTGTGTGTCCCGTCTCATCCCAGGGACGTTCATGAGTGTGTCACGGAGGGCTGAAATGTAATCACTTGCCCTGCTTCCATCAAGGGAACTGTTGAGGGACATTAATTTTTATGCTATTTACCATTTTGTCATTAGGATCGACTGCAAATGCACAGCAGCGATGAATGCAAGGATCGAATGGCAGAGCGCGGTGCCGACGGCGTCTGGGCAAACTACGGTGCCAGCCTTTCTACCACCACCGCTTTGGCACCACCCGCGCAAACGCCGACGCACAGAACAAAAGCAAGCAACATGTAACATGACTAGGAAACAGCTTTGAGCTCCTGTCCTTGGAGTCCCCCAGGGCCTGTGGCCCACGCTCTGCGAGCTGCTGTTCTAGGGCAGGAGCATGTCTTGCTGGTGCACCTGGGCCAATGCAAACAGCAAAGGACACTCTGGAGCCTCTTCTCTGAACAGTTACCCCTGAACCATAAGAACGCAGGTTCTTTCAATGTGATTCAGCTGACAGGTAACTGGTACATAGGAAAACAGAGTCAGGACAATGCAGAAGTTGGTGTTAGTTCACATGGGACCTTTCTTCCAGCACGTTGATGGTATGAAAAGTTCAGGAGCAAGTTTTCTCATAATTAACAGTAAGTGATCACCTTAAGAAAAGGCTGATGAGCTTGTTTAAATCCCTTCCTTTAATGCAAGAAAGGGCTTCTTTTCACAACATTAAACTGTCCAAGAAGGTTGCAAGCAGAAATAAAAAAACCCTAGAGACATGTTCCTCTGTTTTTAAAAATCCTGATGAAGAAACTACCCTTGGGCCCTGGCTGGTGTAGCTCAGTGGACTGAGCATGGGTCAGTGAACCGAAGTGTTGCTGGTTCGATTCCCAGCCAGGGTACATGCCTGGGTTGCAGGCCAGGTCCCCAATTGGGGGTTGCAAGGGGCAACCACACATTGATGTTTCTCTCCCTCTCTTTCTCCTTCCCTTCCCCTCTCTCTGAAAAATAAATTAATTCTTAAAAAAAAAAAAAAGAAAAAAGAAACTATCCTTGGATCTTACTTATATTTCAGATGAAACTGGTCTCCATTAAAGCGAATGTCTTGGGAGGGGGCCTGGTGTGGTGATAATGGAGACAATTGTACTTGAACAACAATAAAAGGTAAGAGACTGAAAAAAATAAAAAGTGAGCGTCGTCAAGGCTTTGTGCCCTGAAGGGAGCAGCGTGAGCTCAGGAGCAGATGAGGCTGCCAAGGAGGGGCTGCCCAGGCTGAAGGTGCCAACGCCACATCTGGCTTACCTGTGTCAGCATTCTTGTTTGGATTATTATTTATATTTATCCTCTGTGTACGGAGTTCCATGAGTTCTGGATGACCAGCCCCTAACCCTACTTTGCTCAACAGCTCTTGCTGTCAACATGATTTTGCAGAACATTGTTTTGTTTTAAGAGCACACGTGTGGGGCCAAAGCAAGAACGCCTGCCCTTCTTCCTACAGCCTTATTCAGCCATATCCTGGACCTGGTCTTCCTGAATTATCTTCCAACATTCACGGTGATGCCTTCCTCCCATGTTTAACATAAAAGACTTTAAAAGCCTAGTAAGAGAACAGCTTCAGTCCTGAGAGCAGGAAAGGGAGTGAGGAGGAAAAGGATGTGAAGGAAGCGGCATCTTGGAACATGGATGAAAACACATCCAATCCCAGACCCGAGAAGCCTCGGCTCCAGGTGGCAAACCCCTCCTGTGCCAGGAGCTCTATTAACCAGCCGTGGCCACCCTGCCTGACTGGTCCTGGATGCCACCTCTCTGTCCTTCAAAACGTCCGTCTGCTTGCTGGTGTCTGAGATCCCACTAACACGGAATGAAACACACAGTTGAACTGCACTTGCTGGACAAAGCGCTGTGCGCACATCTGAAATGTGACTTCCCCAAGGCACTTGCATACCCAGAGCCTTCCCTTTTCTACCTTGTCTGTGCTTACGTCGGTCATTTTCACCCTTTTTCGTCCCATGGCACACATAAACTAATCACTAAAATTCTGCAGCATGCCAAAAAAATGTTTTGCTGATCTGACCAAAAAAATAGGGATAATTTTGTTTTATTCTCACCATACAGTTATTGTTGTTTTGGCTTTTTTGTGTTTTTGTGGCAATCTAAGGGAAGAGAGGTCAGTGCCCCTGACTAAATAGTCAGGTACTGCATGTTTTAAAAATTCTTGTGGCACACCGGTTGGAAATTGCTGGCTTAGGTTAATGGAGTTTACTGCAAACCAAGATACAGCCACACCCCATTATGTGGCAATCCACTCACCAGAAATATGCTATAGCAAATATTAAATGGCAAGAAACAAATTCACAGTACACACTCTAAAGCTCACAGTAATGGAATTCTGTTGGCAGAGAAAAGGCTTCTGGGAATATATATCAAATTAATTCTCCAGCTGCTCACATATCCCTGTAGCTATAGTAAGATGCAAATAGCTAATACTGGCATCTCTTTCCACGCTGGCCGAGAAACTCCAGTGTAATGTACAATTGTTGCTCTAACTCCCCCAGTTCCTGGCTGGCTGTTATCAGGCATTTCGTTCTGCTCAAGGAGGAATCAAATGCAGGGAGCTTTCATTCTCTCTGCCTCAAGCTCAAGGTGCACGGACGTTCCAACGGCTGGTGCTTCCCTCTCCCTCCCGTCCTTGTGCTGTAATCAGTGTAGAGCAGAAAACACAGAATTACGGTTATCAGAAATGGCTCCTGTTACAAAAATTTGTTTTACAGACCTTTCCACAAAGTGCTATGTTAGGCATACATGACTATACACTGGAATGGCTAAAGCCTGAATCCAAAACAATAGAAATACTGAAATACGCACACAAATGTAGTTTTGAAGACTAACTCTTCAACCAATACAAACCTCTAAACTACAGCAAACAAAAATGACCATTGATTCATATTATGTCTAAGTGGGGAACTCTTTGAAAAACAGTACTGATCCAATTTACTAAATCAAGTTACAGTAAAATGATGATAAGCAAATGTTCTATTGCTGTTATTTTTGTCAGATACCTTAGCAATACAATTAACAGAGGAGGACCAGAGATGAACCATAGGCTGTAAATGCACTAACTCATTATTTCTTATAATCATTTATTGCTCAAACAAATATTTGACTCTCAACAGTACATTAAGAACTGAGCACAGTGCTAAGGATTTAATGCTCTAAGTAGTTTTCCATCATTCTAACCTAAATTGTAGCAAGTATGTGAATAGAATGTTTCTAGGAATCCTGAGACAGAAGAAAGTGTTAAGTAAGAGATGCATAATTTCCTATTTGATAGCAGGAAGCTTCTTCTCATTATCTGCTTTGAAAACTCCTACGCAGTCTTTGATACTTTCTCCAGGTTTCATTCACCCTATGGGAACTAAAGTAAGTATTATCTCCTCTCCCGGAGGTCTACTGTCTATTAAAATCACTGCACTTATGGCAGCATAATGGAATGGCTCCTCTAATCTCCCCCAGCAGAAGGTGGCTTCTTTGACGCTAAAGGTCTAGTTTGACTCTTCTGTTTGTTATTGGGCTGTCATAAGGCTTAGCAAATAGTAGCTTGGCAAAATATATTTCTGCAGAAGGAATGAACAGAAACGCGGTTCGAGGACAAGAAGACTTGAGTTTATCTGAAGCCATCTGAATCTTTAAGTGCCAAACTTTTCTGGAAAGTAAGTTTGGTGGTGAGGAAAAACAAGTTAATTATTCAGAAATAACAGAAGCATCTTTGTATTTCAGTCTTTCTACCTGTGACATATTAGTACTAACTCAAGTTGTATTGACCAATACTTCCATATATCAATAAATATTTATCATAGGCCCAGTTGAATAAACATTCAACCATATTAGATAAATAATAAATAATGAACTCTATTATCTCCCTTTCCACCACTTTCATGTATCATGACCATAATTAATGCGACGTAAGTTAACATGTCTTGCCAGACAGGGACTTGTAGGTGTGAATAACGTGCAGTCCCATTTTATAAATATTAATGTATGCTCTAACCTAAAATCGGCTAGTCAAATGGCCGGAAGTGAAACACAAGACTAGATATGAGAACGCCTTTTTTCTAGATTGCATTCATCCAAAAGTGTAAGCCACTACAGTGAAAAGCATAAACGTGACCAGAATTTCAAATAAGAACAACAAAATAAACATGGTGTTCTGAAAATAAGCATTTTAAGGATGTAAATTTTTCATTATACCAGCTGAACAGTTATCACGGATAATGAGGCACATTCACCCCCCCCCACCCCCAAGATAAATCTTCTGGTAACAGTTTACATTTAGTGAGCCATGTTTTTATGTGCCAGAAATTACGCTAGGCGCCGCTGTCTATAGATTCATACATTTGGCTGAGGAGGAAAGCTAAGCAATGCGGGTCTGAATTCCATAGAGACTTATCATCAAGCATAGGACAGGGGGACCTGAACGAACAGGAAAGTGATATAATCAAAGGGTTGGGCAAAAGTCCAAGTTCAAGTGAATCCAGAGGACATGAGCATCGGGGGGGAAAAGGAACGAAAACTGATACAGAAGGAAGGTCCACCGCTCTTTTCCCATCTCACTGTGTGTGGTGAAGCCGATCACAGGTGAAAATGGCCTAGACACTCGCTGCGGACGGTCATTACCACAGGGGCAGGCAGAGGGCTCTCTCTGACACCTGCTGAGCCACGCAAGTGGAGTTGCATAGGAAACAACTGAAGAACACTAGATCCAACAATATAAATATCATCTCAACTAGTCTATCATCCAGGACACAGGTTTCTTTGTTAGGGCAGCAATGCCTTCATATACAGTGCACAGCAATACTCCTGAGGTGCAAATAATGTTTTTTTAAAAATGTGTACTTCTCTGTAAGCGGCATTAAGGGATCTTTTCAGGACGATAATTTTGTGAAAACGGTTAGCTGCTGTTTTGTGAGAGATGTTTTTACAAATCAACTTGACCATGCTGTGAACTTTACCTTAATAACGTACCAAAATTCTCTGAAGTAAACCAAGTGGAAGGTGATAAGAAATGAGAAAGTGATCAAGCTTAAATTCCAACAATTATATCCCTAGTTGATCCTCACCACGAACTCCAGGATCGTTCTACAAAGAAATGTCATCCTTAAATATCAGGCCTCAGAACCCAAACCTCTGCACTCTTCCGTGGAGAACGGGCAGCGCTCTGTCTGACCTCATTTATTTCTACGCTCTCCTTGAATGCCCTGCTACCTGGTCCCGGCACAGAGCACAACACGCCAGCCATATTCGACGAACATTTTCTTGTGTGCGCACGATTTACAATTTCCTACTGCCCTCCAGTTTCATCGTAAGTGAAAGTCTGATGTACAGTAGATGTCCAGATCTGTTCCTCCTAAAATGTTGTTGAAATCCACACTGCCACTGTTTATGTAGGAAGTAGTATTACAATTTAGAACTGAAAATCAGAGACAACTGTGTCCTACCAGGAGACTTCATGCTGTGCAGGGCCTGTCTGATACATTCATTTAAAGGCATCAAGCCCTTAAAAGTTATCCTAGAACTTTCCGCCTAGGAGCAAATGTAAATCAGGGGACAATGAAAAGCAGGTCTCTCGCCTCAGGGTATATCAAGAAATGAATATTAGTATCTGGGAGGACTTGATTTACACAGCAATCATTTAATCCATGAGGTTCACATGAAATAGGTCATACAAAGTAAAGGTAACAAGATCACAGGAAGACTAAGAAATCTTAAGAACACATGTGACACATACATTTGCACATTCCTCACAACACTGGATTTGCCCTTGAGTAGTAATGGAACCCCCGCACCTCACAGACACACAGCTCTGAGCCACTGAGCACTCGGTTTGGGGGGCTCAGTGATGTCCATGCTAACACTATCAACAACATCTAAAGGTCTTTAATGTCTCCCACCTGCCTCAAAGGTCAAGTCCGACTCCTCAACTGACAAATGAGGTGGCCCCACCTCACCTTCCCTGTAACGCCCACTGCACAGCCAACAGCTCTTCCCTTCGAGGCCATGAAACCTCAGGGCCTTGGCCATGGTGTCCCCTCCACCTGGAACACCCTCCCCCAGGTATGTGACCGGCTCACTCCCTCACTCCTTCAGATGTCTGATCAACCTCAACTTCTCAGCAAGACTTTCCATCACCACTCTATTTTAAACTGCAAACCAGACACCACTGGTCCCTTCAGGCTGGTAGGGATCTGCATCTCTGTTGTCCATCACTACATCTTCTGCACCTGAAACAGGGCTTTGAACACAGTAGGTCCTCCATAAATACTGACTCAATCAAGTCCCTGAGTACATAGTGTGCATTTTCACTTTGACAGGACTTTGCTGATTCCACTTCCTCCTCAGAGGAAGGATCTTTGTTCCCTCTTCACCTGGAAAGCTGCCGCCACCTTGCCACGCTCACCTGAAACCTCTTCTCCTCAAAGATATGTGTTTATTGCTTTTCCGCCCCCCACAACATTTCACTCACCCCAACACACTGTGCTATTTGTCAGCAGCTGAATTCTGAGCTGCTTTGGGGCAGAAACTGTGGCTTCCTTGTTTCTATAGCCACTCCATGCTGAGCCCAGTAGTAGCACATGGCAGACCCCAATCCCCACGGACTAAACGGAAAAAAATAAATGGTAGAGTAGAGCAGGTGAACGCTCTGTGAGATAACACTGTCGATTAGTAACAACATGTGAAAAGAAAAGCAGCAGCTTTAAAGATACTCTGTGACTGTCTAAGATTCAGGCCTGCTTAAGTGCTTCAATGCTTATGCCTCTACAGTTATTATCTTTCTGGAATATTTGACATGCAAAAGAATAAACTGTATAGTAATTCATGTCCCCAGAGATGTAGGAAGCAGGTACCTTTGGGTATTTAAAAACAATGCAGTGTCAAAGTTAAAATTGATATATGTCTACATTTCAAATTAGAATGCATGCATGCATATACAGAGAATAACTATTTGCATCCAAAAGGAAACATAAATAAGACCCATGCGAGTCGCCCACTCCTTTTCCACATGCTAGAGCCATATGTATTCCTATATGCAATTAGGTAGGTGGATTTTCTAACTTATGATTCTGCAGTATTATTCTATTTCATCTTTATAGTGTAAAAGAAGTCACCGGAAAACTGTTCAAATAGTGAAACTTACAATTTGTGGAAAGAGCTCCATCGTAACTCCTACCTGAAGGTTAAAAATTGTCTGTTACATTCAATATGTTTCAGGAGCTAATGGTTTTTAGGATACAAAAGCAAGTATCAAGTGTAGGCAATGCCCAAAGGATGCTCTAATCAAATCCATATCCTATTTAACTAACAATAAGGATTTTCAAAGGATTAGACTATGGAGAAATACATAGCTTTAAACTTACACACAGGCACTAAATGTGTCCTTTAATAATTCAGTTGTTTTAAACATCCAGATTTATAGAAGTTCAGTAGATAAACACCTTGTGTAGCGAGACACTGGCCTGCTCACCTGCTACAGTGACTGCGGCAAACGAACCTCTGGTGACTTTGGTGTCAGTTAAGCAGAGGAAAGCGTGCCATATACCCAGGTCTGCAGGTCCAATGACTGAGTGTAATAACCAAGACACTTCTGCTTAATACCATGTCCTCTAGTCCTAGGGCTCTGTAAAATGTTATGTGAGAAAGAAGGAAGGGCGATTAGCACCCTCCGTTCAGAGAGGATGTGGCATGACACCTAATAATCCTTCAAGACAACCTGGGCACGGGAAGAGTGAACTGACTCAGCATGGAGAGATTCCCGCTGCACAGGAAACCCAATCCCTTCAGGTAGGGCGGCAGTTAGGCTCTCTCTCCTCTTCAACAGGTGTTTCGGAAACACTCTGCCGACTACAGTGTCTACTCTTTCCCTGTGAACACAAAATGCAATTTTAAACATCCCCCATGAAAAGCTGGCTTGGCTTCCTGGCAAACCTCAGGCGTAATTTGGCCACAGCACAGCTGGCTCGTGGTTCCACATGAGTTTGTGTGAGGAGGGTTCAAGCCTTCGCTCTGCATCCTAGTTCTGCCACAGGCTCTAACTGGGTGGAAGTTGAGGACATAAGGTTCCCTTTTCCTGCAGAGGGGCACGGAGCTGGTGGGACATCATCCCACTGAAGCTTGACCTCACAGCTTTGGAAAACCTCTTTGAGGGAGGTCACTGACCTGAGCGTGGTCCAGGGGTTCCATCACTGACAGAAGCAGAAAGGGACAGGCAAGTGTCCACTGGGCAGCCTTAATGGGCAGCCGCCTCCTTTACTAACCCTGTTTTGGGTGATTGTGTCTTGCCAAAGGTTAGCATGTTTGAAAACACTGGGGTCTCAAACTGGGGTGGAAGTTTCCTCAGGAGGGTCTTTCCCACCTTTAAACATACCTGGTGTTTAAAGTGACAACCGTGTCATCTGCACAGTGTCTGGACATCCCTTGTTCCACCTTCACCTTCACTATCCCCTACAACAGTGTCTGCTGCGTTCTGGTCTGTTCCTCCCTTCTTCTAAAATCCCCTGCTCCGCCAGAGGCGCCCACCCACTTCCCCACCTGGTCTCCTGGGGTGTCGGCTGACAGGAGGTCACACTGTCCTGCCTGGCACTTCCTTTCCCTCCATCCCACCCCGAGGCCATGGGGCACTCTTTCCCCCCTCCCTTGAGTTCTTCCTGTTTCCCAGGCCAGGTCCATCCAGGACACTCAACTGCCAGGGGTCAGAGTGCCACATTCCTGTGGCTTCACACCCCCCATGGAGAGGGCTCTGGATTCCTGCGTGGGGGGTGAGGTGGGGCAAGGAGGCAGGCTGGGAGGTAGGGAGGGGGAAGTTTAGCAGAGGCCAGTTCATTCTGCTGGCTTATGCCCACTGCTCTGGAAACAAGGTCACAGGGTGGGGAGGGCAAAAGGGCCCAAAGGCTCCCTCCAGGGTGGACAAGAGAAAGTCTCTGAACCTCTCTGGGCTTGAAAGGAGGCCATCCATCACTGCATGCACGGCAGAAACTGTAAAAAGCCTAACAGAATTGACACCGTGCTGCAGGCCTTGGTTCCATAACCAACAGAATGAGGGGCTGGCCTTAGAGGTGCTTTTCTGAGGGCCCTTTCAACTCCATGGGTCTCTGATGCCTGCTATAGCAACAGCTCTCCGACCTCACCCAGTTTCAAGGTCTGATGTATTTTTGGCTGAAACAGAATGCCACTTTGCCTCAGAAGGCAACCAAACTGCCTTAACCTCCCAAACCAAATTCTCCTCTTGCAATAGTGGATTCCTCCGCCTCCGACACACTGTCTTGTCTCTCCGGTGATCTCCGTGTCCTTTGGCTTTAACTCTGCAGAGTCTGGGCCCCAACCCTCAAGCCCTGGTCTCTCATGGGCCTCTCACCAACCCCTGGCTTGTAAGGGCCCAAGGCTCATAAAACCAGGCTCCAGAAAGTACATTCCATCAAGATTGCCCTCTGGACATAAGGGCGACAACATGATGGGGCCTGACAACTCAGGCCCCACGGGGACCCAAGGGAGGTGCTTAGGGAAGTTCCACTCCATTGGAGCCAGAAATGGGAGGAATAAGGACCTGGAGCCCAAACTGGTCACTGCGTGAACAGGTGAGAAAGCTGACCTCAGTCTGGGCGCGGCACCCTCTGCCTCCCCCACCCCGCCCACCGCCCCCCCTTCCCCAGATATTCAAGGTGGCCGTCCTCCCCTGGAGGATGGGGGAGTGGGAGAGCCTGGCTGGGCTGGCACTGGGCCACCTTGGGACAGGAGTCAGCCTGCCCATCAGCTACCTGATTGATGGGAATAGAATGCGGGAGGGAAGGAAAAGAGAGGTGGTGCCAGGGAGACTGGGGAGCCGGAATAAAGGGAGACGAAGCCACTCAGGGCTGCCATTCACGTGTCAGACAAAGTCACGCAAAGCACGCTGGCCGGGTTCTGCGTCCACATGACACCGTGGAGAAAACACCCAGAGTGGTCAAAACCCACTAAATGTCTGTCTTTCTCCTTTTTTAAAGCCAACCACTGCTCTCAATAAAACCCCAGGAGTAAAGTCTGTGGATGAGAAGATAAAAATGACCCCACACAAAGGTACCCTGATGGTGGTGTCAACTCATTTGAAGCCATTGCTTTTACTGAAAACAAAACGAAACAAAACAAAGACTCTGATCAATTTTCACCACTTTCGTGTCAAGCCAGGAGTCAACACAAAACACTTCCCTTTATTTACCGAGACTCAAACACTAGTGAGGGAATATGCTTTCTGTGTGGTAAATCATCTGGAACTAACCAGGACTGGGACTCCCCCCAACCCCCGCTGCCCCAAGTTCATATCACTTTTCATAAGAAAGTGGCTCAGGGTCCTGTGGAGGGGGACCTGCACGCCACCACCCGGGGCTGCTCCCCGGGGCTGCCTCAGACTGCTGCGTGCTCAGTGCGGATTCTTGCTCGGGAGCCCAGGGTGCCTGGTGCTCCAGCGGAAGCAGTCAGAGGCCCCTGAAGTGTGCCCAGCAACAGCTCCTTGACAAAGACCAAGTTCTCCCTGGGCCACTTCCGTCTGGGTGAGAGAGATGCAAGAAAGATGGATGGCAACTGTTTTTCTCTGTTCTTGCTACAAAACGAGGAATCCTTCAAACCTCCTGTAAAATCATCTTGCTACACAAGAACCATGCTGCACTTATTTGCACTGAAATCGGATTATTTCTTTCTTTCATTGTAGGCTACATCATTGAGATCTTTAAAAAAAAAAAAAAAAAAGGAAAAAGCTATTAAAATGACCACAGACAGGGCATTTAAAATGCCAGGGTAACTTGTGTTTGAATGAGAAAGTATGTGTGTGTCTGTGTCAAGCTCTTCGATTCCTCCATAGAAAAAGGATGGTTACTACTGTTGCGATTTTGTCACATAATTCACATAACTCGTTTTTTTGAATCAGTGAGTATTTTTTAGAATGACAAGCAGCACATACAAGGGACTTCAAATTCATGTTCTTGTCACTTTTGTAAAACCATCTTTTCCAAACTGTAATCTCCAGAAACTGGGTCAAAAACTCATGTCTTTAGGAGTACAGTCCCTATCGAAAGAGCAGAGGGATATATATTCTTCAGTCCTTGTCACATGAACTACGATCAGCATAAAATTTTTTAAACTTTCTTGACTTAAAACAAAACAAACAAACAAACAAAAACAGCTCACCTCCTTCTGTCAGAGCTGTGATCTTCCTCCTGAGTATGGTCCAGACAGCTCAACAGAGGTGAGTTGCTACACCCTTTCCCCGACACCTAATCTGGGCAATTTGGGGACCATTTGTTCCTTTCATGGTGGATGAGAATAACTCTGAGAGCAGCCCTCACATTCAGTGCCCCGCAGCAAGAGAGAAACAATCTGCCTGGGGGGGAAATCATGGACAAAAACTTCCTCCTAAGCACCTTTCAGCCATCAATGTGCTATAAGGTGAAAAAAAAAATGTCCTGTTTTTTACGCATTAACTTAAAAGCATTATTTACTGAGCAACTACTACTTGCATGACCCAATACTAGTCACTGAGTGGGCAAGAACACATGCAAATTAAAATGCATCTTTCTACTCATCTCCCACCTTAAAAGCAAACACAAGTTAGAAAGTAGAATCTGCCCATCAAGAAAGGGCAGATTCTGGTTAATATAGCCATCAAATATGCTGAAGTTTGAAATGCTCCAATAACAATGCTTACTAGAAATGAATCACCCAATTAAGCTGTTTTGCCCTTTCAAAGTTACCTAGGGGGCCAGGAAAGTCATCAAACTTCTGACACACTGGGTACGTTAGGTCTGATGAACAAATTGTAGGCACACAGTTACCGGTGTTGAATATGGAACATCCTACTACCCTGCCCCCCCCAGCCAAGGGGCGAGTGCCCTCATGTCTGCAAAGCTTCCTGCCAACCAAACATGACAAGAGACGAGGAAATAATTTCCCACCTTTTGAATATCACTCATTCCACAAAACATTTAATGAGGACCTATTACGTGTAAACCATAGTGTTCAATGTTGATACAACGACCACTAACATTTACACATGTGCTTACTATGTACGAGGCACTGTTTAAGTGCTTTATACGAACGAGTCAACTTAGTTATTCCTTAGAACCACCCTAATGAGGCAGATTCTATTGTTATTCCCATTTTACAGATGGAAACTGCACAGTGTGGCCAAGAGACCGCACCAGGTGAGCTGCTGGGTGGGACGATGAACAGACTTCGGAGCCAGAACTCTCGCTAGTGCACAATACTGCGTTTCCTAAATAAAATGTTGCTTCTCCTTCAGGAATTTACCATCATCTACACTCCTCCAGAGAAAGTCATACCCTATGGGAAGTTTTTCTTGAGACTGAATCCCTAATGCTCCCGGACAAATGGAAGCGATGTGTGCTAGCCATACAGGCAGGGTAAAAAGTCCCAGCATGTTCTAGCCACACGGGTGGGTATGAAGCCCCAAGGCTAGGGTGGCTGAAGGTTTGGGGAGCAAGCAAGGGGGCTGGGGAGCAGGGCCAGCACTGGGAGCCACCAGCGCCACAGGGGAAGGCAGGCAAGTGCTCCTAGATGAGAGAGCTGTGGTGGGGCTCCCTGGGAAGTGTCCTTGAGTTGTTAACAGTGGGCGGCACCTTGTGTGCAGGGTTGGGGGTGACCAGGGCAGGGGCTGGATGTGGGCCCTCCTGAACCCACTTGGGTGGAGGCAGGGAACGGGGTTCAGCTCATGTCCAGGGGAAATCAATGACCAACCCACAGGCAGACAAGACTCGGGACCGGGGCCTAGGGAGCAGCCGCCCTTGCTCTCTTGGTGCCCTGGAGGTGGTGATGCACAGACACAGCCACAGACCCCCACGTCCCACAACCCCAGCCCTAAAAGCTATGTGTTTCCAGTATTTACATAAGCATTTTTCCCCAAGCCATTCATTGTTCTCTCTCTCTCTCTCTTTTTAAAATCAACTCCCCTGGCAGGCCAGAAAGTTATTTGACTACAAATTCAGAAAGAAAGGGGCCGAAGTGGCCATGGTCTGTGCACTGGGGAGACCTTGGAGACACCCACCAAATGAGATCCAGACGCTGAGCGGCGCCCCTTGGAAGCACCAACTCCCAGGGGTAAGAGCGTGAAGCTGCTATAAACAAATCCATCCATAAACAAATCCATCCAGCATTTACCCCTGGCGAGAACCTCTGAGTGTGCGACCTCCCTGAAACTATATTTATGCCTTCTCCCACAGTCTCACATCTCAACAGCCAGAAATAAACCCAGGGCTCTCAAACCCGAACCTTTCCTCTCCCCTCTCATCCCAGTTGGCCAAGCTCCAGGCTCTGTAAGCAAGGAAATGCAGCCCAGCGACACTCTATCAGCCCTCACCTACGACTGGAACGCTGCCCCAGACCCAGAGGCTTTGCTCTTGGGAACATGCACATCAACTGAATTCAGTATCCATTGATTGAAACATTTAGAACCACATTGTTAAGAAGCTTTTGAAGAGAAAACACAAGCCATTTTGACTGATAATATAGATCAACTGATTAATGATTAACTGTTTAGTGTTGGAGACAATGTATCCATTCCCACCTTTAAACAAAGTTTTATAAATGGTTACAGGAAGAGCAATAAGCCAAATGCTGGACCAAAGCTTAGGAGAGTCCTAGGCTCCCTCCCACTCCACAAACCTTTCCCCCAAAGAGTGGTCGGCAGAGACACAATTGCAACATATATATTTTGGTGGTGGCGGTGGGTGTCAACGATTTGCTTGGTATGATTAAATACAAATATCTATTAAACACTGCGGTTTTTCAAAAAAAAATACACATTTGTTTAATTATGTTAATGTCCCATGATGTAACTAAAATTCCACAAACATCCATGGTTAAACTATTAAATCTGAGGTGATTTTGCCTTCAAATTTTTCAGTTCAAAGTCTGCTTCTTTATTTTACATCACTGTGTTGGTCCGGAAAGTGCTTGTTACAGTCCAGCTGTGCACACACAATCGCTTTGCTGCATGGTGCTGCTACAGGAGTCCTGACAGGCCTGCCTCCCACGGACAAGCAGCCTAGGGTAAAGGGCCAGGGTTTCCTCTATCGGATCCTTTACCTGGTAGGTGTCATTCATGATTTATAAGCTTTCAAAGACGTGTAATTCAGAAACAGTAATTTAATTTAATACTGAAGAGGTCATCAAAATTGTCTTCTTTTTGATAACCCAAAGGATGCCTCAAATTTATATAAAATATATCTGAAGCCTGGTGATTTCATTTTGCTTACTGTTTGCACAATTGTTCTTGAGTGAGAATTTTTATTTTTAACTAAAGATTACAGAAATGAATCTGAAATATTACAACAGATGCCATATAAACCTTCTGAATATGAAAGCAGTATCTGAATTGTAAAAACTACTTATTAATATACCAGCCAATAAAAATACAAGGAAAAACGTCCTTTTTTCCTCATAGAATTTCAACAAACTTAACCCCGAAAATGATCCAAGTTTTTCCAAATTTTATGTATGTATGGCTGGATAACTTCAAGGCCTCTGGTTTTCATTTATAAAACGGTAGAAGTGGAAAACTATTTTAAATCCTCAGATAAAATCCTTGGTAATAAGAGCATATGCCACATGCATGCAAAGCATAAAGGTTGAGAATTAATCTTGAAGTTAATAGGCAGTCCCTTGTTAGGATACAGTTAATTATATCCATTTTTCATACTAAATAAACATTTGCACTCCAATAATGAACTATTAAAAAAAAAAAAAGCAACAGAATTAAAATGTGCCTACCCCAGAGGGCTGGCTATTTGCCCAAAGCCTACCGCTCGTGACTTAACAGACGAAAAGGTTAAAAAAAAAAAAAAAAAAAGGTTCAATGTCCTTAAGAGTCACAACAGTCTTGGTGGCAGCAAAGATATCAGACAAAACAACGATGGGCCACCACCCTCACGCCCCAGCCCTAGACGCAAGGGCTGGACGTACAGGTGGAGAGTGGTGGGATCCTTAGTGAAGGGAGGGAGACCACTGTGGTCCTCGGCCTGCAGCGCCGAGGCACTCTCAAAAACAAAGTAAGCTACCCAGAATTTTCTCTTGAATTCACCTGGAATAACCTCCCCCGACTTCCTGCCTTTTATATAGTCCTGGAAGGAAAGGGGGAAAGGAAATAAAGTTGAAAAGTGCAGTCACCACACCTGCATTCTTCCGTTTGAGTTATAATAATGAAGGCAACATAGTAACACGGAAAGATGCACTGGGTATTGCTGTTAAGGGCCGAAAAGCAAGACACAAGATGTGTGGTAAAGTGTGTGGAGAGAGGAAGACTACACAGAGTGTACACAACACGAAAACACAAAACCAGTTGTGACTGGGGCAAGAGCATCTGGATCACTGTTTCTCTTCTCTACCTCCCAAACTGTCTAGTAAAGTTCTATCACCTTTATAATAGTTTTCTTTAAATTTTTTTTTAAAATTTTAGGTAGAGGACCTAAAAATTTCCCATGACATACATAGCTACTTATGGGAAATAAGATGTTCAAGAAATAAAACCTCAGAGAAGGAACTGACGTAACACCTTTCAGAGGGGCCATTAAGGGCTCTGGGTGGGTCTCTTTTTACAAGGCAGGCCCTTTCCCACCTGCAACCGAGCCCCAAGAATCTCTGAGTCTGAAAAGTTCTACAGAATTTCTGTACTTTCGATGGGCCACCTTTCTTGACGCAAGACATGGACAGAACACCCGCAACTATGATGTAATTACAGAAGAGAAGACAGAGGAGCAAGACGCCCACAGCCTTATGCAAGACGCTTAGGAGAGAATCAACCTATACCTCTTTATACAAATAAGTTAATGATGGCCAGAGACAGAAACCTTTTATTTTTGTTGGCATTCACAGGACCTAACAGCTTCAATGAGAAGAAAATGCCACCTATGATCATGGAAGAATGGACGTAAAGAGACTATCAGGACAGGAATGTGGACCCTGAGGGTATTTTTTACGTGTGCATGTTGCGTATAGGGATGTGTACATCTGCACACATCATGTGAGTTGCAAAGTGTGCACAGCTGTCCACTGTAATGATGCAGTTGTCCACGGTAATGCAAGACAGAAAGAAAATGTCTGTGTTTCCATTCACTCTAAATCACACACAGACTTGGGGACGCCTTCCCACTGCATTCTGCCAATCCACTGGCTCCCCTGCAAAGCTTTCCCTAGATCGAAGGCAACTTCATTTCCATCCTTCCGAGAGCCCCATCTGCTTGCTTTCTCTAGCACAAAGGTGACCTTCCCTCCCCACGCACTGCCTCGGGGTCCAGATGTAGGCATGACAGGACAGTCAAAGGCTGCTTCCAGAAACCGATTTCCCCCAAATAGCTCTGAGAGGTTCTTTTGGGGACTCTGGGACAGGCAGCAATCTCTCCAGCTTAAAATTGTTCTTGGTGGTTGCACTTCGCACCCACTCCTCAGGTTCTCGCCTGCCAAGAAGTCAACTTTTCAGTTACCAGCACTGTTTACCTTGGCCTTCAACCTGAGGGCCACTCCCTCCTTCGAGTGTGTTTCCCAGTCCTCTGCCTCCATTCATTTATTTTATTGAAGACTGAGAGTAGCTGTGCTTTAAGTCCAGCAGCAAGAAGAGCTCTGGGTCCTTCAACTACTATCTTAAATTAACTGAGAATTGCAGGTTCTAAGATGCACGCAGTTCTGACTTGGGCAGTACCCACCATCAAGTTCAACAGTCTTGTTCCCAGGTCTGGGTGCTGGCTTTTAAATTTTCAATACTAAT
This sequence comes from Glossophaga mutica, assembly GCA_039655065.1. Classification (NCBI taxonomy): domain Eukaryota; kingdom Metazoa; phylum Chordata; class Mammalia; order Chiroptera; family Phyllostomidae; genus Glossophaga; species Glossophaga mutica. The sequence continues at coordinate 148,478,909 of CM077308.1, forward strand.
GAAAGCACAAAAACGTTTTAAAGAGTTACAGGACAATCAACAGTGGACCCTCAAAAAACTACCTCGCTTAGAATCCTCACTCTTCATGGCATTATAAAGAAAGAGAACTCTTTGCCCTCCTCCCCCTTCCTGACACTTTCATTAACAACAGTTGCAATTGATAAAAGGTTCTAAAGTCGGTGACTACAGAGACACCAACCAAGACAATAACATTATGAACTATCATCAAGCGTGAGATGAGCATCTTAAACGTGGAGAAGATGAAGCTGCTTTCCGCAGAGACATCAAAACTAAAGTTGCCCGAGGAAAACAGGGCCCTGTGGGCACATTCACTAGTGATAAAAGGGTATAGGTGCCTATGACCCTGTCTATTTTATCACGATCAAACCTCTCTTTTTCTTCTTCTTCTCAAAGATTGTGTTTATTTTTAGGGAGAGGGCAACAGAGGGAGCGAGAGAGCAGGAGGAACACTGACCCCTGACTGGGAATTGAACCAGCCACCTTTCGCTTTGCGCCATGACACCCAACCAAGCCACATGACCCGCCCAAAGGTTGTAATTTGCTGTTGTATCCTTAAGTGTCTCATGTCTTACTGTCTTAATTTGTAAACCACCTTAAGACCTTTAGAAAGTAAGCAAACAAACAAAGAGTTCATGACTGGCGCTGAAAGAGAAACAACCCCACACGGCTAAACAGCGAGTTGGGACTCTAGCCGTGAGTCATCAGGAATTCCTCAGTCCCTGAAGTCACAGGGTTTGGAGTAAATCCAAACGGGATTTTGCTTTTTAAATTCCTTATATTGCATTCCTATGGACTTCCTGTTCGAAGCACTCTGAGGCACTTTTATTATTCACAGTCACAGGCTTCCCCCCTTCTGTTGGGGGTGCAGGATTTCCTTCCCCAAAGAAATTCCAGAGGACATTTGGAGATCACCTGGAGCAGTAAATAGGCTGCTGCATGCACTGGCCTGGCACTAAAAATTCAATCCAAGTTCATTAAATTACGCTCCCTCCGGATCAGTCAACATGCATGTTTAAGACGCAATCCTGGATTTCCTGAAAATATAAAAGTCTCTTTTATTACAATCAATTAGTCAATGGCCACCTGAAGGGCATCTATAAAGTAATTCATAATTGTTTGTCAGTTGTTTACAAGCAGCTCATCACCGCTGTTATCTCAACCCGTCAGCGCACTAGGTCCCTGGTGGTAAGAAGGTTACAAGCAGCCACCCACGAGGCAAATTCTTACAAGCTGATGAAGGGCTGGTGAATGAAAGACGACACCTTTATGACAAACTGGCAAGAAAAGGCTTCACAAGTGAAAATAAAATACCTTTAAATAGTTGCCAAAATAAATACAGCTGAAACTAAGCCATCATGGTAAAATTGGAAAAATAAATTCTAAGAAGAATTTCAGGTAGGGGAGAGGAAGAGGATGGGGCCCGGTTAACCGGTTTCCAGCTTCCTCCTGCAGTAACGTGACTTCTCACTGGGATTCTCTCAACTGGTACTATTGTTTGTTTCCTCTCCACAGTACAAACCAAAGGGTTCAGATGGAAAAGTTTTTGTATAATATCTTGGATGACCTTGAGTCTAGATTTAGTCAACAAATGCTCATTGAGATCTTCCTACGTGCCAAGCGCTAGAATAACACCCAGTCCTGGCACTGGAGTGGATCACAGGGAGGCCAGGATTCAGAAATGCGAACTCTACACAGTGTGAAAAGTGCTACAACAAGGGAAGGAGAAAGTGCTATTTGTGGGCACTGCGAGTTGGGGAGGGAGCGGCACTTTTTCCTGGGCAGGGCAGGAAGGCTTCACAAAGGAACCAGCATAAAATGGTAAGGGTTGAAGGATGAGAGCACATTTAGAAGGATGTTAAGATAACTTCAGGCTTTTGAAAGCCAACACCACACCTATTTGCCAGTTGCGGGCTCTGCCCCCACATCTTTGGCTGCAACAGATATTAGACAGTGTGTGTCCAATATACCTCCTGATTTTCGGAGTTCTCAAAGGGTCTCTGTTGAAGACAAACTTGAAATGAAGTTGGAAAACGGAAACCTCAGGAGAACGGTCAGATGCTGAATTTAGGACTCTAATTTCCCCCTACCTGTGGGCTTTTTGTAAGAACATGCAAATGACTCAGGCTCTAAGGGGAATGAAATGCTTATGAAACGATGATAATTTTTTTTAAGAAAGTAAAGTTGGAAACATTCTGCATATGAAATATCTCCCTTCTAAAGAAAATTCCACTCTTCCTCTTTACTGGAAGTCACCCCACCCCCACCCCCCCGTTTTCTCTGTGTGTAGCTCCCAATACCTTCTACTTTTCCATTCTCTCCAGAAACAGTATTGCCCAAGTATTTCCGACTCCAGGGCATATGCTTACACATTCACACACAATTTAAAGAATATAATACATGGACTATTTTTGGTGCCAAATGTAGCTGTAATTATATATTTCTTTTGGACATGTTTAATGTTATTAAAGCATGTAAATACTTTATCTCCCTCAAGTTTTCCAGAACTCTGTTGGCAGACAATCTTTTTCCTTTTTCCTTCCAGAGCACTGAATACAATTTCCTGAATAAACAGCCAATAAACATGGTTGCTGAGGGCTCACCTTTTCCCGGCATAGTCTTTGAACAATAATTTAATCACCTTTCAACAACAACAACAAACACCACTCCTCTGGCTTCTTTTATTTTGCTTATTTCCTACAGAGGTATTCCATTTCTCACCCAAAATTTCTGCTTTTCCTTTTTGTTATCACATCTGAAGTTCCTCTACAAGGCCAAAAACTATGTTTAGTGATTAGCTACTATAAAAATCATCCCACACTGCCTTCAGGATAATCAAACTTTTGTCCTAATCACCAAAAAATGAAGTTAGTAATTTTACTGAACTCTACTTGCCCACATACAGATCTCCCAGTTAATGAAGCAGTTAAAAACCAAAGCACTTTAAGTCATTTTCAGTTTGCTGATGTACAGAGTAAAGAGTATACTTAATTTGTTTTTCAGCACATCCATAATACAGTGCAAAGTATTCTGTGTGCTGATCCCTCAGTGGTGACGGAACACATGCGTGTAGGTGTGCATGAACTCTAGGTCAAAAGGCACAAATTACCTACATCTTGAAAGAAGGAATTATCACAGCTCTCTATCTCTCATACACGTAGCTATACCAAGGGCCTATCTGCTGATGCTACAGATATATATTACCATCCTGGGCACATCTTTGCAGACCAGCAAGTCTACCACACCTTGTAGAGATCCTTGTTATATAAAGTCTTAGCACTTTCTGATACAGAGTATCATATCCCACAGTGTCAAATGAATTTTATATACTGGCAAACACTACCTTCCAAGCATTTCTACAGAACCCTTCTGCTCGCCTGTTAGTGCAGACACCATTTTTGCAAGGGGTCCTCACAGAGGATTTGATGCTTAATGCCAGCTCTTAACATCTGGGTTACCGACAGCTGGAGAACCGTGTGCAACCATGCTGGAAGAATGCAGAGGTACATAAAAAGACCGTTGGAAAAGCAAGCCTTTCCAATGGCTTACAGGACACCTGTGACCCAGCCCGCACTGGGTCGTGGCAGGGAGTCCCCAGGAAAGGAGGGCCAAACCAGAGCCAAAGATGTGGGCATGAGAGGTATACCTCATGGATCTTCTAGCACTGACTCTGGAGGCAGCTAACACACACTGCACCCACTGGCCGCTTCCAAGAGAGAAGTATTTGGCCCTAGGCCGGCAGACTCTCGTTACTGCCCCCCACAGTTTAAGTTCTTAAGCTAGTATGCACCAACCAAGCAGGAAGAGAGCCATATAAAGACCTATTGATATACCAAAAGAAAGTAAAGTAAGTCTATTTAGGCAAAAGCTCTGGCTAGTAAATGAACACCCATCCCTTCAATGGTTATTTCAATCGCCACTCCTATTAGCTGTCCAGAAATCTACCCTGGAAGAGAGAGGGTAAGATCCGGAACGGGATATAACTTTTGATATTATCTTTAAAAAAGAAAAGAAGAAGGTGGCCACAGTACTCCACTAGAAGTGTTTTCTATTAAACAACATAAAATGTCCAGCCAATTAGTAAACTTACAGCAGTTTTCCAGATTGGAGCAAAAAAAAAAAGAAAAGAAAGAAAGAAAGAAAAAAGAAACCCTAGAGAGCAAAAAGTAAAATATTACAGAAAACCAAGAAATTCACATTTCTAGGGACTGACAGCTTAGGTAATTGAACAGCAAGTAAGAATCATGGAAGAGATCTACGTAATAATTAGCTGCTGAGTTTTCTCATGTCACACACTCCCAAATGGAGTATTTAGCATTCAGCAGACTTGTTAGCGAATAAATGCCCAACTGGAATTAACTAGCACCTCATTCTGGAAGGCTGCTCTTGGCAAAAATGTAATATCCACAAGGCAAAGCAATTTGATTGCTGGTGTGCACCGCAGGCTGTGCTGAGCGTCACATTCTTTAGAATGACCCGTATTACATCAAATTCCAGAGCCACAGGTTTGCAGCACCTCGCTTCACTCAATGTCCTGTCACTGGGCAATGTGCACAGGAAGGGTGAACTTTCTAGACCCCAAAAGACCATTTTCTAAGCTTCACTGTTGGCCTGAACTTGAAGCACAGTGAAGACGTGCTGCCTCACAGGCACTCCAAAAGCCTCGGTGGCTTGGTAGCACCGGGAGGGTGTGAGGCAGGGAGGGTCGGGGAGCTGGTCAGGCTGGCAGCAGGTCCTTCCGCAGAGACTCATTTCATTCTCCCAATACGAGGCACCCAGGTGTCCCATTCGGCCAATGCCTCTGCTTTCACGCACTGTTCCTGTTATGTTTCTTTAAATTCAGTCTGCTCCTGCAGGAGACTCCCTGGCAAGTGAAAACAGCAGCAAAGGTAAAAGAATGCTGAGAATTTGGCTGCTGCCTGCAGTATTAGGAGGAACAGCAATTACTCAACCCTCCTAGTGTCAGAGGCAGAAAGGAGCATGTGAATTTCGGCAAGTTTTGGCCTGTCTTTGCTCAAGCTTCTCCCTTTCCTTATCTGTCACCCACCTACCTCAGAGCCGTAATAATTAATGAAGTAAATGAGAAAATAGAGAGAGAGCGCAAAAGCAGTGGGCCAGCACTGACATAGAGAGGCATAAATTCTACCTTGAATCCAGATTAGGCCAGTTAATAAAGCTTAAAGATTGCCAGCACTTAAAAGATGTCACTAACTTCCCGAAAGATAACGATGGTTTGCTGTCCCCACCCCCTCCACTAAAGGTAACTACAGGAGAACTCTTGACCTGTTCCGAGCTCTTCTGTCTACAGCATTTGGCAAAGAATCCTGAAGACACTTACCACCCTCTCCTTCCCTAGCTCTGCAAACACAAGGTAATATTTGACTCTCGCCCAGCACTCTTTTGTAATAAAAACATAGATCTTATGACCAGAAGGGCCTTACGACATCTGGTTCAGCTCCCCTGCCTTCTTGTAGGTAACTATTTAATGCCCTTTTGACAAACTAAGGCAAAGTCAAGTCAAAAGGAAGTTGAGGAGGTTTCATTCCAGTCCCTAAGGGATGAGGGGGGACCCGGAAACCATGGCGGTTGTTTCTCCTTTATCAAGCATCCTCATGTAGAAAAATTTTTGTGATGTTCACCTTTCCGAGCAGCCTACAATCCTTCTTGCAGCAAGCTAGGATATACACAAAACCATTTATTCTTTTGATTAAAATAGAGAATTTATTTGACCCTTCACATTGTCATAGATAGTGGTAATAAACATTCCTAAAATTTGTCTGCAATAGGACAACTCCACGGTTCTGAAAAAGGAACAGCACACCCAGTCTTTAACCACTCAATAATCCTTCTACTTTGGCTTTCAGAGATAAAACTGTCTACAATCTATCCCTTTTCCTCACTCAGAATATAAATGTCATTTACAGTTGTTTGTTGTTTTTTTTTTTTAAGCAAAGCTCCAAACTATGGAACGTGCAAAACAGTAAGAAGGTTTTCAAGCTTCGCCTTGGACAAGATGATGGAATGTTCCTCACGCCCTCTGTGCGGTCCACACTGCTGTATGGATGGGTGACTCCGCACTCGGCCCAGGGCTCTCAACACGTACTCTCAACACTTGTAAGGCCGGGTCAGGTCGAACTTCCTCAAGGTGGCTTTGCCTCATTCTGGCAGGTCTTTTGGAGTCTTAAAAAAGAGGTATCACAAGTCTCCCGTGTTGAGATGCCTTTTTGCTTTATCGCAGCTGTGAACTGTTTTGCTCGTGGCTTTGGATAGGAAGCTAAATAAGTTACCTCTGGTAGACCAGGACTTTGCAGGCTCGGGTTTCACTTGGCCCTGCCAGAAATTCCTTTCTGTTTTGAATCTGAGATGTTTGTTTATGGTTTTTGTTTTGAAATGCTAAACAAGACAGGCACAGTCTCTAGTTACAGCCTACAGTATATCTTTTTTTTTTTTTTTTTAACCTGCTGTAGCCAGAGTGGCTGGCTGGTTGCTAAAGACTTAGCTAAAATTTCCGGAGTAGACAGACTCTTCAAATAACCTCCTCAGGAACTTGAAATGTGAAAGGACAACACCTTAAAATATAATTAACACTTAATTCTCTTTTTTAAGTGTTTGCAAGATAAATGTTCCCAGCATACTTCAAACTAGGGTGTTATTTTTCAGTTTGATCAACAGATACTTAAATGAAACTCTGAAATTTGGAAGTTTATCTCATCTTGCTTGTAGGTTTCATGTTACTAAATACTAATCAATTAGTAGAGATACTCATCAACTTCTGTTATAATAAGATTTGGTTGTCAAGAAGAAAATAACAAAGTCATCAGCTATTGACTCTCTCAGGATTGTATCTTCAGCAAGTTCTTTCTCCTTGTTCTGTAACAGCTAATACAAAGCGTCTGCCTTATGAGTACACCGACTATTTACTGGATAAAAAAGCAATACTTACTTCCAGGCACGAGGACAAAGTTATAGTTCTGTCTTCCTAAAGTGGGACCGAAACTACATTAGGAAATAAGGAGACAAGAACATCAGATATTTTAATTGTAGGTGTTCTTTTCTAGCCTTCCATTGCTGTGCAAAGACTTTCCAGGGAAACCACAATGCATATCCATAGTTCAGCTGCAGTGTTAGTCTATACGAAAGATGGACGGAACGCATGCGATCAAGGAAAGTAACACATGGACTCTGGGCCAGCCCCCAACCTCCTGCTCACTCCCAAGCCTGCCCTCGCCTTTGAGCCAGCTGGGCCTGTGCTGTTTCCTTCCTAACCCCAGCCATCCCGACCTGGCCTGGGTGATACCCCCGAGGTCTCCAGTATCTCCAGTGACGTCTGGAAACTCAGAGCAAACTTTTACCAAAAGGAAATTTCATTCACCTTCATAAAAACCATATGCCATCAACATTAAGATATGTCACTTTTTAAGAAGTACTAATTTGCAATAGCTCTTTGGAAGTAAAGGAGTCAAACCACAAAATCAAGCAAATGTCCACACCGCACTGAAACCCCAGCGGGGCTGGGAAGCACAGTCGTCCCAGGCCAGACCACCAAATGTTCTCTTGGTCTCGAAACCTGGGCTCCCAGTCCCTTGTTCTAAGTACTTCCCAGGCCCATTTTCTCTGACACGCACCTGAGGCCACATTTCTGCAGCTGAGTCCTCTGTGGAGAAAGTGTGTGTGTCCACGAAGTAGATATTTTTCTTATTTATTTTTAATCTTTATTGTATTTTTTTCATTACATTTAGTTCCCTTATGCCCTCCCCCCAGCAATCACCACACTGTTGTCCGTGTCCATGAGTCCTTTTTCCATTTTGCTCAATCCCTCCACCCCCTAACCTCCCCCCCGACCAGCTGTCACCTGCTCTCCATCTATGAGTCTGTCCCCACTGTCCCTGTTAGTTCAGTTTGTTCACTAGATTGCACATAGGAGATTATGTGGTATTTGTCTCTGACTGCCTTATTTCACTTAACATAATGTTCTCCAGGTCCACAAGTTAAATTAAAAAAAAAAAAAAACATATAAAGAAGAAGCTAACACAGAAGAAAATGAGAAAGGATGGAAAACAGAATGGAAATTAAAATATTAATCTTTTCGAAATCTATTTGGTAGCAAGAATACTAGCCATTATACACACATATATAATGTATGTAACACATATGTATTAATTCTCTCCCATCCTCACCACAATACCTCCTGGACAGAAAGCCATTAAAATTCCATTTTCATGGATGAGGAGCCTGAAGCCCCAACAACTAAGCAAGCTTGATGTTCACAGTTGAAGCAGCAACAGGGCTGAGATCTGGTCAGAGGTTTATCTAGCCCCCCAAAGCCTATTTCCTATTTTCTAAAACATCACCCTCAGAAGGAGGGAGAAAAGGAAACATCCTCGGGGCTTGCTTGGTGCTATACCCCCCACCAATTCTTCCTCATGGTCAGAGTCAGGAGCCCCTTAGCTCTCCTGAGAGGCTCAGCACTTCTGATCTCTGGGCTCAGCTGGAGCTGCCTGGCCTGTAATTAACTGTCTCAGCTGACTACCATCACTCCATGGCCTCTGTGAAAGCAGGGCCCCTATCTTATTCATTTTGGTTGAGAAATAATTATCATAATAATAGCAGGTGTTACTACTCGCTGCACTTGGTGCCACGTGCTTTACAGGTACCAGCCAGCTTCTTGCCACAGAAAAGTGTGGCCCCTGGATCAGCAGCACTGACCTCACCTGGGAGTTTAGTAAAAATGCAGATACTCAGACCTGCCTCTGATCTGCTGAATCAGAACCCGCCTGTTTAATAAGATCCCCAGGTGACGTGTATGCACATTAAAATTTCAGAAGCACAGTTTCTCATTTTATCCTGCCTGCAAACATAGGTGGTAGCTATCACTATTAACAGATAGGGAAACTTGGACTCAGAGAAATGGCATCGCCACCATGCTGCACCCCAAACCAGCCCCCATAACAGCTGCTTAATAAATACGTGTGAGTGGAAAGATGGCAGGGGAACAGGGAGGGCTAGAAAGTAAACTGAGGAATGGACTGGTTAGATGTCTGACCTCTGGTTTTGCCTAGTTTGTACCAACTGCGGTGACAGGTGGGCGTGGGGCCCCAGGCAAGACAAGCTGTTTCCGCAGCTCGAGCCAGGCCGAATCCTGTGGTGGCCGTCAGTGTGTGCACTCCAAGAGCGAGGAGCCAAGTTCTCCAGAATGTCACGTGAAGGAAAACGTACATTACTCGTTACAGCAAGTTTTGATGCCCGCTCTTTCTCAAGTAAAATAGTAGCCCACAGAAACATGGTTATACATTTACAATGTCTACAAGTTAATGAAGAAAATTTCAGATCCCTCTTACTTTACTTTCACCCAAAATACACCAACTTGGTAGAAACTATTAAGACCAAGTCTAACAAATGGGCTTCAGGAGGAAAAGGAACAGGTAACTTAAGAGGCTTTTAAATAAGCCTTTTAACTTGATGCACTTATGGTGTTGGGCGGAGGGACGTGAGCTCAGTACTAATTCGCTCCCTTCCTAAGAATCCAAACTCCTTAACTACTGATGATCAGTTACTCAGGTCATGAGGACGAAGCAAAACAAGATAATGAGCCTGTATCAGTTGTTTCACTTATATAATTAGGAACTTTGCTGTGACTGTCTACTCCCGTCATTCTTCTAAGTGCCTCATAGGCATTCATTCACTGAGCCTTACGGCCATCCCATTATTAACCCACTCCACAGATGAGAAAACTGAGATGCATGGAAAAGCAGAGTACGGGTCTGAGCCCCGTGTTTCACACTGGCAATTAATCAGGGAAAGGGAGTGAAACCTGTACATTTTGTAACAGATGAAAAAGGGATCTTTTTGGATGTTTTTCTAATGGGGGCCCCAAATGAACACTTGCTAGTGTTCACCTTGAGGGCTTTCTTAACTTTAAAAGTATATTCAACCCTTCCTCTGTCCATAAGGCAGAGGAGGCCCTGTCTAAGCACAGAGGTTTTCCATGATTTGACCAGGATAATTGGCTGGGACCAGCAGCAGAAAGCGGGTGAAGTCGGGAGATGCCAATAAAGGGACACCTCCCAGTTCACTGCCCACGCTCATCTGCCTGGTGAGACAAGCCAGAACAAAGAGAAAATCACTCTCAAAAGGCAGCTTGCCACTTTGAACCACAGCTAGTAAAGTGTTAAGAATGCAGCCTCATTCTCAGATGTTGGGAAACACTGTTTTGCATTGCACAGGCTCTAAGGAGAATGGGGAGGGTCCCCTCCCCCACTTGAAAGAGCTCGAGCTCATACTCTCTCTCACACGCAGTGCAAATTTGAATTCTCCTTTTCAGCGTTGCCACCAGAGGCTGAGAAGATCATCTCAGATCCTGTGATTCCTAGAACAAATTTTAATCACATACTTCACTCACCAACTAATCATATACAGACTAGCAGAATCCCTTCTACTTGGCTTGAACTTATGTGATCATGTGGACTTTTAAATGTCTTTACTGCCTTACTCTTTATCTTGATTAAAAGCGTGTAAAGGGTGTGGAACACACCCTAGAGGTCCCCAGGCTCTGCCCCCACTGCTCACCAGCCCCAGCAGAAGGCCTTGTACAGAGCAGAAGATCAATGAATGAGTGACTGATTTCTATGCAAAGACAAGTCGGATCTCTGAAAATTCAGCTTTGGAGAATTCAATCTCTGAGAAGAAAGGCTTTTAGTTTGTTATTCATGCACGCTTGGTTAGTCCACTGTTTCTTCCTCAAATAATTAATTGAGCTTTACTAGGGCGTCTCCAAAATCCTGATACTGCACGGGCCGTACGGAACACAGAGTTACAGGAACCTGCTTCACCAAACATATTTACCTTCCACTCACTTCACCACCTCCTATCTGATGGTATTTACACGCTAAGGAGTTATGCCATCTCTCATGTTAATGCTATAGCCTGAAAGATGTTAAACACACCCACCTTTTTCAGGAATTTCACAATTAATGTCTGGAATGCGTTTTGGATTATTCTTCAAAGGATGACATAGTTGCCCTAAGATGGATTCAGTATTTTTCCCCTTCTCCCATTTGTCATTCTTTAGTCCTCCTACTCCATTACCTTTTTAGGGTCAGCTGTTTTAGCCATTTTCCCCAACTTCATAATGCCTGCCTCCTGCATCCCCAAGCTATTCCCGTGTTCGTCCAGATCATTACACGCTAATCAAGCCCCACAAAACATGGAAACCTGCACCAAATCATCAAGTACCTCCTACAGGTGCATATAATACCCATCGTTAAGCACAGTTCTGAATAATTTTCTTCATAAATTAACCTATCTGTTCACAACTGCACAGCCAATACATTGCTTGTAGACTGCCCCGGTCACTGTTAAAGATATGTTAATGGCTGCAAATTCTCCAGACTTGCTATTTTTGCCTTTCTGGTCTTATGCAATTCCTTTGCCAAGTGTTTTATGTGACTGGACTCCTCAATACCAGTGAGGATTCTGTGAGCTTGATAGTCAAAGAGAAGGTCAGGAAGTCCTGTCATTTGTATATGTGCAGTGAATAGTCTCTCTGAGTTTTGTCAATATTTACTTTCAGGAGGAACTAATTATTTCCTTGTTTATTTGCATTGGTTTCTCTTCCCATACCCTATTAATATATTTTTATAGGCCCTCTGCTTGCTTCTCTCTCTGGCATGGAAAAGCTCACTCGACCTAAAGACTTTGAGGAAGAAAATTAAACCTATTACTCAATATCTGTCTTGCAGTGATTAGAAGACGAGCTATAATCTTTCAATGGCAACAGTATCAGAAAACCACATTCTGTTCTGTGTGAGTACCCAGAACATTTCCTTGCTTCTACTCGCTGCCCTCTGAAAAAGAGAAGTGGGGAGAAGGAAAGTTTAAAATACCCGGGGAAATAAAAGGGGGACTTGTGTCTTGAAAGAGGCAGTTTTCAGAGGGCAGTGGTGCCAACACAGATGCTCCATAAAGATGCAGCCACTTCGGAAATAATCACTGGGAAGAAAGTTGGTGCTTATCTGCAACAAGGATCAACCCGGATGTAATACAACCAAGTTCTCAGGGCCGAGCCACTCAGTAGTGTGTCCACCAGCTTTCAAGTCACTGTCCTCACACAGCTGAACTCCAGCCATCACCTGCCCTTTATTAACTTAGAGAGAAGACTGATCACACTGCCCTGCACCTGGCCCCACCCCTTACCCAAGTGCAAGCACTAGTCCACATTAGGAGGGAAAAAAAAGTTGTCCTCACCCCTTATCACAAAATATAACCCCCACCGTCCAATCAAAACATTCTTCCTGGAAAATCCCACTTCAGTCATTTTTCAGCGCTCTGTCTTTGATCTCCCAAAGAGGTCTCCCATCGGGCTTCCTTCTCCAGAGTTCAGAATCCAAACTTGTTTCTCAGGCTTTTAGGCAATTTACCTGGAGGCAGGCAGCCAAGCTGAGAAACAGACCAGATGGGATATTGCCCATAGCACAGGAAGACTCACCAGGTGACCTGAAATGGGGCAGGGACCTGTGTCTTCCCAAGGGCCAGTACACACTTTTTAGACTGCAACTCATGTTTGAAAATGCAGTTGCCAAAATATTTTTTAAAAAATAATCAGAATGTACTTAATGACGATCTGAGTGGTGCCTAAAAGAAGTTCCAGTGTACGAGTCACGGGATTCACAGGACCTGGCTCTTCACATTATTTAACCTTTCAGAACGTATTTTTTTCTTCAGTATTCTTTCTGTGGAGAGGACTGTTCAGCCATTTACCCGGGTGCACGTTTATTGAGAGCCTACTACGGGCGGGCGTGCCTTAACAACCTGAGGCAGTGAGTGAACCCCCAGCTGGAAGGGATCCATTTCTGCCCTAATTGATCTAACTCACTTTGTGAACTAGATGTAAAAACATGATTTCCCTCCACCTGCCCCCCCTGCAAAACCCCAGCATGGGAAACAACACAAATAAAAATCACTGCAAGCTGGCAAATAGAGCAATGTAATTTGTATTTAAATTACGTCATCGAAAGCAGGTAGGTTAGTCATGAAAATATTTCCATACCATGCACTATATTTTCTCAGTGGAGCCAATTAAAGCTTTTCAAAAGAGTTTTCATTAACAGATACAACCAGTAGGGGTCATTTTAGTGCAAAAATTGCAGCAAAAGAGACTTCGACATGAGCAAAATATATCAATTCCTATTCATGTTTGTTGTGATGGTCATGTTTCAGTGCATGACTCTCGGAATAAAAATGGAAACTGAGGGAAACACTGGCCATTGAGAAATTTCTTCCCAAGTATCAGGAAAACAAAAGAGAAAGTCAGCACCACCTAGGTAATTACTGACATGTAAAGAACCTTCTAATTCTTAAAAAGAAAAAAGGTTACTCCCTTAAGCTATGTTTTTCATATATATTGTAGTAACGTGGAAATGTGGAAATTTTAGGCACAGTTTTGAAAACATCTAAACCCAACCACTGTATCATGCCAGGCAACACGGACCTTCTAACTTTGCTTTCATGGCTTCAGAATGCAACTTGACTGCTGCTTTTAGAATTAAAAAATAAAAATAAAATAAAAATGCCCTGGGCACTCAATTTTAGTAGCTGAAGATAGGCCTGCTGAATGAAAAGTGTTGCTAGAGAACATGAATTCAGAAATAATCATGGCAACAAATATTTCCTAGCATTTTCAAGGCCCATACCAAGTGCATGGGGTGTTAGCAGAAGGAAGGAGACAGTGAGGAATCGCATCATTTAGGAGGAATGAGAGGCTCACCAACACACTGCCAAAACCACAGTGCACCATGACACGGGTCTATTGTTGCCGAAACACTGGATTCCTGGGACTGCTTCCTGGGCTCCACACTTCCTTCACCAGAAATGTATCACGAAGAAACGAAACCAGGGTTACAATCTTTAGAACCTTCTCCGAGCACAGCAGTTTCCACTACATTTAACCCTGTTTCACGTTGCTTGTTCTTTGTAGATTTATGGGAGGCTGGCTCAAGTAACTTGTACACCCCAAGTGGCAGGGTCCAAAGATGCATCTTTTAGTCTAAGTCCTACATTGTAACAGAAGTTAATCTCCCGGCCGTTTCTCCTGATGTGATGCATCAAAAACGTTATAAAATGGGACTTCAAACCAGGTGAGAGGCATTTGTATTTCAGGCAAATGAACTTTTCTAACCCAGTGTCCCAAGGGTACAGTGTGAGTCCCTTCTGAGGAGAAGTGTCCCCTCTATTCATTACTGCCCACCAGGAAGCCCTCCCGGGGTTTTCCTGTCCAAACTCAAAAATCCGCAGGTATAAATAAATATGCATATGTGTGTATTTAAAGAAAATTGCAGAATTCAAGCCTTTTAACAGACCCATCAGATCCCTAAGGTTGCCACCCTCTTCCCACTATCCCAGCACAATAACCCGTACATACTTAAGGGCGCTCCAGAATAAACCCTTCTTTTACTAGGTGCTGGCTGTGAGTAGTAAAGAAGGGACAAGGTGCCGAGGGCGCCTGTCCATTCTCCTTGCCGCTCCCCCAGAGGTGAGGCTGCGGCTGCTTCTCGGCTCAGGCACTAGGATGCCCCGGAACAGCATCATCCCAACGTCAGCCCCAGCCGCGATCCCACGTCTAACTGGTGCCCACGAGTCCTGCCCATTCGCCAAATAAAAAGAACTCACAGCCTCTGTCGAGACCCCAAATCAGACCAGGCACTCCGGGCCGAGGCCCGCGGGCCGGGTTTAAGGCCAACACCCTTTCACAGCGGTTCTTCCAGAGAGGGGAGGCTCCACTAATCCAATCTCTTTCTCCTCCCCTCCGTCTCGACCCCGCGGTGCACACTGCTCAGGGAAGAACCCAGCAGAGCCGCCCTCGCTGTCAAACAAACCAAAAGGAAGCAGCAACGCGACTGGAAACACGCGGATATCTGATCCCCAAAAGCAGCCACTAGTAGAAACAACTTTTCACTCCCAGGTGCAAACCCCCTCCCCCTTCATTCAGGAGAGAAAGCCTTTGACCGTTTTCAATAGGCAAATAAATGAGTAACCACCATATGTAACTTCCCCTGGGCTGACATATGCTGGAGCTGAAATTGATTTATAAGCGGAGGAGGAAGGGGGTGAAGGAAGAAAGCAAGGAAAAAATAATAAAAGAGTCACAGGGAGTAAGCTGGAGACACGTCTCCTCCGCCAACAGGGACTTCGCGGTCGGCGTGCGGCACTCCGTTCCACACTGCGCCAGTGTGGGGAGGGCGGCAGGGGTCAGACTCCCCCGGGGGCTCGCGACGGCACCGCGGTGCCCCCGGCCCGCGGCGCCCCCACCTCGGGGCGTAGGGCCCGGCCGCCCTACCCAGCCCAAGGCCGAATGGCCACACGCGTGCGAGTCCGTATGCAGCCGGGGGCGATCCCCCAACTTGCCTGCCTCCACCCACGAAATCCAACCTCGCCCGCGGCGGGCCAGGCGTGGGGGGAGGCAGTGAGCGGCAAAGGAGGGACGTTGGGGGCTCCCTCGCGGGGTCGGGGGCCTCCCCTTCCCCTGCGGAGTCCTCTCCTCTCGGGAAAGTCTCGGCCAAACTTTGTTCAGCGCTAGAGGACCGTGCGGGCCAGGTAGGAGGGGGTCCGCCGCGGGAGGCCGTACCTTCGCAAACGCCCACTTCATACTCGGTGATGGAGTCGCCATTGAGGGGAGGGCGGATGACACAGCGCAGCCCCCTATCGCAGGCTCCGTGGAGCCCGTAGGCGCCGCCGCAGCTCTCGTTCCTCTGGCGGGCGCACATGTAGCAGCAGCCGCAGACGCCCTGCACGATGCTCCCGGGGCAGTTCCTGGGCTCTTCGCACTTGGACTCGTCGCAGGGCAGGCAGACCAGCGCCCGGGTGCCCGAACCAGCCAGCAGCAGCAGCAGCGGCGGAAGCACCCCCAGCAGCCCGACCAGGAGGTGCCCGCAGCCGGCCAGCCCCCTGCCCCCCGTCACCAAGTACATCCTCTTGCGCCGCCGCCGCCTCCTCGCAGCCGGGCCGGGAGCGGGGCGGGCGCCCTCCCCTGAGTGGGGCACACGCGCCGCCGCAGCACCCGCAGCCCGCGGTCCTCGCCGCCCCCCTCGGGGCCCCCGGGCGCGCCTCCCCTAGCGGGGCGAGGCCCCCGCCCCCCGTGCGGGCCGCGCCGACCCCGAGCCCACTAGCGTTGGCGCCAGCGGTAGCTTCCCCTCCTCCTCCTCCCGGGAGGGAGGGGAAAAAAGAAAAAAGTTTCCTCCCGACAGCTCCGGTTCAACCCAAACTTCTGGCGGCGGCGGCGGCTGCGCTCCGCTCCAGCCCGGGTTCGCCGCGCCGCCTCCCTCAGCTCCTCCGCGGCGGCGGCGCAGCCTCCGGGCCGGTCCCCGCCTCCCGAGCCGCCGAGTGGGCGCGGTGGAGCAGAGAAGGTCCGCTCTGTGAGCGCCGCGCGCCCAGCTCGACTCCTGCGCCGCTCCTCCCGGCGCTTGTTTATGGCTGGAGCCTCCGCCGCCCGGGCTGCGCCCTCCCCCCTCCTACCTCATCCCCCCGCCCTCGCCCCCCCCCCCGCTCCGCGCGCCGCTCATTGGCTGCCCCCCCACCCCTCCCGGCCCGGCCGGCCCCCTCCCCCTCCTCCCGCCCCCCTCCCCGGCTGCCCGGCCCTTCCTCCCTCGCAAACCTCCTCCTCCCTCCTCCTCCCTCCTCCTCCCGGAGCCCGGAGCACCGAGCCGGCCCTGCGGCCGAGCCTTTGCGCGCCTCTTCCCGCGGGCGCGCTGCGGCTCAGGCTTTGGGGCGCTCCCAGCGAGCCGCGAGAGTCGCGGCGTCCCGAGCGCCCGCCGGCACCCTGCCCACGGTGGCCTGCCTGGGAGCCCCGAGGGCGAGACCTCCGGAGCCAGTTCTGAGTTCCGACAGCGACGCGGTCCCCAGAAGCTCGGGGCGGAGGCTATTGCTGCAGCCTGGACTGGGGCACCCTCCGGACCGAACCCCGGGAAAGGGAAGCAAACGCATGGAACGCTCGCTAAATGGATGAGAATCCATCTTCCACTCGAGCTGGGAATAGACTTTGTAAAAGATATTATGTAATGGAGTCTCGGGAAGCTCGAGGCGCCTCCAGCGAAGCTGCTGGTGAATTAATTAAGTGCTTTAAACGGTCTCGATAAATATACCACGGGGGGGTGGGGAGGACTCTTGGGGGCTGCTGTGGCTTGAGTTGAATTTTAACTGTCCACGTTTGGTATGTTTTGTCGCTGTGCTCTGCGCCGAGGTGCTGTATTATGGGAGGGGGTGAGGGGAAAGTAACAGCTGAATTTTTCTCCTTTGAGTAAGGCCAAATACTGGATTATCACAAGCCTTGACGTGACTAGACCCGTGTATCGCTTGCATCGTTACTGTCATCTGACAGTGTCCTTTTCTTTCCTAAACTCATGGACAAAAATGGTGGGTTTTATTTTTTGTTCATTTATTGTGAATATATCAATAAAGACGTTTGCTTACTATTCTTTATGATAAACCAGTTTTTTTAAAAAAATCAACAGAAGTGATACAAAATGCTTTTGGTGGCATCGTCTGTCTTCTGGAGCTGTCAGAAAAGCGTCTGGGAATGAGGGACTGTCGCGGCCCACCATTCATTCACAGGATGAGTACCAGAGTCGGTAAAATTAGTGAATTAACAAACACGACTTGGATCCGTGTGGAAAAAAACAATCGGGCCCTGTGGCAGGTGTGCGGTGGGCCTGGCCAGTGGCCTTTCTGATCCACAATGATCTGGCTGCAGGAAGGTGGCAGCCAAATGGATCCTGAAAATCATGACTAATGAACCAAAGTTAATGGCATGGCAGTGTAAGGAGAAAGGAAACAAAGATGCCTTTGAAATCCGCTGTTTGTGGAACAAATTTATACTTATTATAAATATTTTGCTTTAGCCACTCTAATCCCGAACAGAAAAGCCAAAGAAACCAGTGGAATATTCCCCAGTCTCTGGCACCAGAAAACCAAACATTTCTCCAGTCATCTGCCTTTGTCCTGCAGAAGGGAAGAGGCTCCTTAATGATCACGGATTATCAGAGGGGAGTAGAAAAGATGTTCAGCAGTGCAAAGGGGGGACGAGCACCCCATTTTCTAGAAGGCAAACCCTTCCAGAGCTGTTGGGATGACTCAGTTCCAAGGATGCTGTAGAGACAGTCCCTGCAATTGTGGAGAGGTCAGGTTAAATGACCTCGGAAGCACTTCGTACCTTAAGGTCTATGGTTGTAAATATTAAGTGATGAATCATTTAAAGTATGCTAGCCCTGGCTGGGTTGCCCAGCTGGTTAGAGCATTGTCCCCATGCACCCAGGTTGCAGATTCCAACAGGGGGTGGAATCAACCAGTGAATGCACACACAAGTGGACAATAAGCAGATGTTTCTCTAGTGCTCTCTCTCAAAATCAATGAACTAAAATAAAATATGCTAGATTTGATAGTAGTAAAATTCAAGAAAAATGAGCCGCACAACACCTTTAAACATGGTTGTTTCTCGTACCTCAACTATGCAGCAGCACTTCACCGTGGGGTTTGCCAACAAACTGTCATCATTGTTCCGTGTTAAAAGGCCCTTTCCACTCTTGCAGAGGAGGTTATCTATATCTCTGTTCAAATGCAAGTATAAAGACATTTTTAAAACACAGCAGATAACATTGTAGGACTCGACAAGAAAAGCCAAGGTCAGGTGATGGGAAAACATGCAGAAGTGAGAAAACCATGTTCCTTTGAAAAAAAGTAATATCCATTACTGGGTCTTGCTTTTTTAGTTGTGTTTCATACTTTTTTTTTTTTTTTTAAGGCAATAACAGGTTAGGGGAAGCTAGAGATTGAACACAGGCAAGGGGCAATATGGAGGTCACCATCTTTCCTGGGATTCCAGAGGTAGAACCACCTGGAAGGAAGATAACAGTTGACCACTTATGGAAATTCAAGGCAGACTTAGAACTGGAGAGAGTCTTAAGATGGATGTATCAGCTCCAAAAATTAAAGTTACAGGTAGTCCTTTGCCATAGAATTGATAAGTCAGAGAAACAAAGGAGAAAACAGGAACAGTGACTTGAAGCCCAGTAACTGGCAAACAAGACTGGCAAATAAGACCGGCAAAGGCCTGGCAACTTTTGAAAACCAGAGTGTGAACTAGGAGCTCTGTTACAAAGTAGCTGTTTCTCCCAGAAGCCAAGGCAGTGAGACTGATGCTCAAACACAGGATTCCCTCCTCTTTAGAGACCAGACTAAGGACACAGAAGAGAAGTTGGTGGGCCCAACATGGGGACAATTGGCAATCAAGGGAGAAAGTGGACTGAGGGAGATCCCGTAGACCCTGTAAGGCATGTATTGAATACGAATGTAAGAATTGGAATCGTACATGGAACATGGTTTAATGCCTCCACTTCTGGGAAGTGTCTTGAGCTTTTTCCCTTATCCTGTAGCATTTTGTAAGGACCTCTGCTGGTAGCATTTATGTTATATTATAAATATTTATCTAAATAGTTCTGAACTCCATTAGATTGACAGCTCATTGAAGGGGGCATGATTTATAACAATACATGCTTGGGTGAGTTGAGAAAGGGAGAGAGGGAAGAATTACAGATGAAAAAGAATTGAATATTCTTGTCCGTGGGCCTTGTCTCTTGGTTTTAGTAAATGCCTCTAAAATAAACACTTGAAACGATGGTTGGGCAAGATGGAGTCTTTTAAACTGGAAACAAAGCAAAACAAACAAAAACACCCCAGAAAACATAAGAATCCCACAGGTGGGAAAGGAAAGGGAACTAGAATATACTTCTGATGGAGAAGAGACAGTCTGCCCTCTATTGGCCGTTGCGGGGTGTGGGTGGGAGGGGTTTGCTACATTGTTGCAAATGTCTGAAAATCAAAGTGCCCAGTTGGGGGCCTAGCAGAGAGTGAAAATAAGGCATAAACAGAACTCTAGTGTTAGAGCTCTCCTCCCTGATACAGTGTCTAGTCCAGGGTGTTTTCCTGAAATAAGAAGAAAAATGTAGAAGTTGCCTTTTGAATCTGATACACACACACACTTAGAACTGAGTTGCACAAGAGTAAAAGTCTGGTTTTGTAGGGATAGCGGAAAGATCTGGAAAAAAAAAAAAATCCAGGCAACAGGTCTGGCTCCTTTCACTCCCCACCACCCCATCTCTGGTTCCCCTCAGCTGGAATCACCTACACATGGGTTCTCACTTAATCTTGGCTTGGGCTGTTTCAGTGATGTCGGGGGACGCTTAGTTTGGGAACTCAGCCATCTGACCTTGAACACTGGATCCAGTACTTGGGGTGCGTTATCACCACTCAGTACCTCATTTTACTAAGGGACTTCCTGCCTTACCTCCCCTGCCTGGGCATGGCGGCTGCTTCAGAGCTACTAGAAGAGGCATGTCACAGAACACAGGCTGTCTTTCAAGTTGGGCCTAGGATTCCTCTCCCCAATTCCTTCACAAGTTTGAACAAGGCATTTATCCCTTCTGAATCTGTTTCCTCCTCCTTTGTGAAATGGGGACAACAATACCAACCACACAGGGCATTGATTGTGTGAATAAAATGGTTGTTCTCCTTCCCTATTGCTGTTTTTAGAGTCCCTTTCATTGAATGTCTCCTCAAGTTTTACACCTGAGCTGGATTCCCGGCTGTGTGACATCTCAGCACCTTCTACTACACAACATCTGTCGGACCAGATATTTGCTCCCCCAACCGCCTTTTGGCACTCTTCACATTGGTCCTACTTTGCAGTCCTTCTAGTCTTGGAATTGTAGCTTTGTGATATTTTTTGGAACTCATTCCAGCGTAAGACTTACTTTAAAGGGTAGTAATTAAAAATAATGATAATAATAGTACTGAGAGCTAAGCTTTACAGAGTGCTTGCTAATAAGCACTTCACACAGGTTATTTTAATTAATCTGCAGAATAGCCTGATAAAGCCAATGCCTTAGATCATCTCCAGCATCTTCGGTTGTCTGCATTTGATAGTTGAGAAATCTGAGGCACAGAATGTGGTGTGACTTGCGAGGTCTCAGGCCGTGAGGATGACTATCAAGTCTGAAACCCCATCCTATTCTGCCTTGAGAACCTGTGTATATTTAACTGCCTCTTACAGGAAGTTGGAAAATGGTGAGTTGCTTGTCTACTCAATTTTATCACTTTCTGTGGACCTAATTTAAAATTAATATTGATGACAATATCTTGCCTTCTTTGCTAATTTGCATATGAAAAGTTAAAATAGTAATTAGTGCTTTTCTCAAAATGGAAATATCTCCATTGTTTTCCTAATTACTGAAAAACAAATACTTACATAGAGTTTATTATATGTGTATACTAATTACCTGGGTGCATTAACACATCTAATCCTCACCTGATGAGATAGGTTCATAATTACTGTACCAGCAGTTTACAGGTGGAGAACCAGAAACACAGAAAAGTTAAATAATATATTGAATGCCGCACTATTTAAAAGGAAAAACTGGGGTTTAAACCCACACGTTATGGATCAAGAATGCACATTGCACAATACTGCTTCTCATTGGGGGAAATGTGAAAAAGATACAAACAAGTTTTCAAAAAGGAAGAAATAAAAATCACCCAGAATCCTACCATTGAGATCTTAATCACTAATATTTGTTATACATTCTTGAAGACTTATTTCCTCCAATAAAAGATACAATATAAAATGGGATCTGCTTTTTCACTTATAGTGGTGTATAGTATACTAATCTTCAGGATCAATAACTGCACCCTTTTGTGCCACTGAATATCATTCCACTGAGTGGGTTTACTACATTATACTTATTAATGCTGTATTAATATGCCTTTAGGATTTTTGTTTATTTGTTTTACACTTTCGCTGTCACAAACAAAGCTATCGTGTATTCCCATTTGGCCAAAGTTTTAAGCACTTGTCTAATGATTTTCTTTGGTAAATTTCTAAAGTGGAACTGTTTATTTTGGGTCAAAAAGTCTGCCCATTTCTTACACCCATTGCCAGCTTGCCCACCAGGAAGTTGAATCTGCACACATTCCCTCACACACCAAGTGGAAGTGCTCACCTCTCCACCCTCACACACACACACACACACACACACACACACACACACACACACACTGAGGAGGACCTTCAGGTTAAAGACATTTTCCTTTGGCTTGAAAAACACCTTATATTGTAAAGCTTTCTCTCTCTCTCTCTCTCTCTCTCTCTCTCTCTCTCTCTCTCTCTCTCTCTCTCTCTCGGTAACTTTTAGAAATTGTGTTCGAGTTCATTATTTCATTAGATCCTCAAAAATCTTCAACACTGGGAAGTTTTAGCTATGAATCATGAAATATTTTTAACCTTACAAATTACCAAATCATGTAACTTGGCAAACTGTATGCAGTGTGATTTTAAGGGAAAGTGTTATGTCCTCAATTAAAAATTTCCCCCAAGGAAGGAGGGCTTTGATAAAACTGAACTAATAATGGGAATAAATGATTGTCTCTTCAAAAGGTGAGGCTATTTTAGTTGGTTTTCTGGGCTTGCAGGTACCCTTCTGGAGAGCTGGAAAAAGCAAGTGTAAGAAAATCGAGAGAAGAGGACCCAGCCCTGCCTTACAACCAGGAAGAGGAATGTCCACTTACTCTAGCTCCTCATTGATCTCCTGTCTCCCCAGCTGCCTCTTCCACTACAGGGTTTTAATAGTCTGAAAAGTCATCGATCCAAATTGCAGACACTTTTGCCCAAATTCACATGGCATCTATGCTAAGAAATAAAATTACATTTATTTCAGAAATGATGGTATTACTCAAAACATTCTTAGGACGTTTATTTTGGAATGGCCTGGTATGGTCCTATGAGGAAACAGCCTAGTTGTTTAATTGTCATATCTAATGTCATTCTTCATTCACCACACTTGGCTCCAACTTACCTTTTATAACCTCTTTCAAATTGATCCTCAAAGGATGGAGATTTGTTGGGAATATTTAAAAGAACCAACCCATGCTCCTGAGAAAAAACATTTTTTTTTAATTTTTATTTTAATTGTTGATCTTGTACAGTTTTCTGTCTTTTAGTCTCACCCGAACCCGCCACCCCAGCCCTCCCCACCTCCCTCCCATTTCCACCCCCCCATAGTTTTTGTCCATGTGTCCTTTATACTTGTTCCTGTAGAAAAAACATTTTTAAAAAGTGTTTTTAAAAAAATGTAGGCATTGGTTGTTTCCATGGAACAAGCATACAGGTTTTCCAGTGACTGGTGACAAGGAGACATCACTCATTTGAATGTAAATTCCAATATGATCATGCTCATTAGAATTCTGGTATTTTTATATTTCTAATTTATATTCCATACAGCCGTCTTGTTGTTGAAAGTTGTTGAAGGTACCTAGGTTACCGATACCTATATTCCTGCTTTTCATCATGGACGCACAACTAGACAACACTTAACCATCTTCCTTGTAGCTGGGTGGGGCCGTGGAATGTGGGTGGAAAGAACGGGGATCTTATCTAGGCTGGCCTTTGAAACATCTCCACAATTCTGCATATTTTTTTAATTCCCTATGCTGGTTGACTACGGAGCATTCCTCGGAGGACTCTGAGGCCCTAGAAGAGTTTGGAAACACTCAATGGATAGATCCTAGATCCCTGAAAAACTGCATGAAGCAGACCTTCCATGGACAACACATTCACACACACACCTCACTGAATTTCAGTGAGATTTGAATAAGAAATGAATCTTTACCAGGATAAGTCACTGAGGCTTGGGGATTGTTTGTTACAGCAGTTAGCCTATCCTAACACACTATTTTAGTTTGGATAGAAATAACATTTTCTATTTATTCAGGCCCCAATTATTATTGTATGTTCCCAGACAAGATGAAATTAGACATGTTCTTACAACTAACTTGCATTTGTTTGTTGACTATGTAATGAATGTATAATGATTAGATTATGAATCCTGGCATTTAAAGTATTTTCAATATTATAATGTTCCAAGAAGACCTTAGCACTTGTTTGTACTGATTAAAAGCAATCAAAATAAGTAACATAAAACTTTCCACTCACTCAAATGAGAGGGTGGACATCTTTCATGAACCAGTGAGTTTTATTTCAGAGCTTCCGCATGCTCAGACCATCTCTGCCCATGACTTTGCCGTGAGTTGCCAAGGTTGTCTGAGCTCACAGGAGAATGAGGCTCTTCAGGTCCTCATTTTTCTCCCTTTTTCCAGGGCCTTCAGAATGTATTACTCCCTCTTCAAGCCTCTTTTGTAAAACTTGCCCCACTTTGAGGTCTTCCTCACTAGTATCACCCTCATCGCACTAAATCCATAGGTTTATTATGGTCTTCAAATCAGTACCTCCTTATATCTGTCATTTTTAAACAGATTTTCTGTATTTACTCTTTCTTTAGAGAGAGCAGAAGGGAAGGAGACACACAGGGAGAGAAACAAAGTTGTGAGAAATAAGTTGCCTCTCACGCACCCCCAACGGGGCACCTGGCCCCCAGCCCAGCATGGGCTCTGACTGGGCACAGAACCAGCGACACTCTGGTTCCCAGGCCAGTCCTCAGTCCACTGAGCCACACCTAGCAGGACTATCTGTCATTTGAATTTAAAGAATATTTTAATATTTTGACATTGGATTCTAAGGTCATCATATCCATCTTATTATTAACTTCCTTTGATAGCTTTATGTGCCTTGGTCATTTTATTGGCTACATTGCTTGTTTTTCACCAGCTTTTTCAAGCTAAACAAGTTTAGGCAACGAATCAAGTTCACTGACCAAATGCCTGTGTCCAGTAGGCTATGACTGTGTAAATGACGACTGCTCTGAGATGAGCAAGAAAACTGGACGACTGTGCTCGTCTGACATGAAACCATGTAGGAAGAGGATACAGGAAAGAGACTCCACGAGTGTTTTCATCATTAGCTGGTGGATGCCAAAGCCCATGTCTTGTTTTCCATTTAGATTTGCCAGGGAGAAGAGCTAGCCAGCCATGCCGGCTGCAGGTGTTTGAAGACGAGGGCCATTTTATTTTTTCTTTGACAGATTATTGCCTAAATTAGGAATGTCTTCAATGATGGTAAGGCATTTTGCCAAAAAGCGCCCTAATGGAAAGAACATGATCCTGGGAATCAGGTCGACTGGGTCAAATTCTGTGTTCATTACTGTCTCTCGACTTCGAGTGTTATTTTATGTATTTCATTTTTCTCTTCAGTCACTTAGAGAATTGGCACCTACAGGATTCTAAGCTTGTAATACTTAATGAGTTTTCTAACATTTTTAATGCTGAGATTTCTTAAAAACCTGTAATAGGCTCAGATAGTCGCTAAATGTTTGCTACTTTTAAAGCTTGTTAGGTGAGGCCTAGGCTTCGCTTCTAGAACATAGCAGTACTGCTGGCCCGTGTCAGGATCAAACCCAAGAACTTCACCTCCTAGTGATTACACTCGCCCACAGTCTGTATTTCCCCTAAGGTGTTGCTCTTCCTGTCTGTCTCCCCACTTAAGGTACACGATTTCCTAATAGGCAGGATAGGGACTTTGAAACCAGGCAGAGCTAGATTCTACATTCCTAATCGTTACTCTGATTATAAAAACAAATGTCACTTTCCTTGTGCTTGAGGTGTCAGCCATCAGCCTGGGCAACTGGTAAGTCAGCCGTTTTAATGCAGTGCAATAGAAATTTACATGAGGAGATGGCAGAGAGTTTCACAAAACTTTTTCATGAAGGAGAAGATAGTTGAGTTGGATTGGATCTTGAAGGAAGAATAGATGCCAGGTTTAAGGTGGAGGGAGGGAAGAGAAGAGACTGCAAGCAAAGGAAGCAGGGAAGTGCCTAGAACAGGGCTTGATACATAGTAGGTGCTTAATGTACAAGGTGGGGAAAAAGTAGGCTTACAGTTGTGCTTATGGAAAATAATGCAATAATAAATAATTATACAAGAATAAACTCTGTGCTTTGTGTACTCATAACTATAAACCTACTTTTGCTTCACCCTGTATGTTTTTGTAAGAAAAAACATGTGCTTTTGCAGTGGGAAAAAAAAAAGTTTGAGATGACTGGATGCCTGGTGGCAACCGTTAGGAGACAAGCCTGGTGGGGTTGGGGGTGGCGGGGGCTGGTGAAGGCCCAAAATCTAGAGCAAAGAGTTTAGACTTCATTCTACAGGGGGCTGTTTGGAGCTTTCAGAGACAAGTGACATCCTCAGATTCCTATTTTATAAAGGTACTGTATCTTGTGGACTTTAAGACACTTTTACAACATTTTAAGAACTTTGAAGTGAGATGCACCCCACATTTCATGGCATGTCATGGTTTAATTGACAGTTGTTTACTTTCTGAGTGGTTTATAAAATAATGTTGTTGCTTACAAATGATGGTATTTTATTAATAACAAAGTTGAAATGATGGCAACAAAGTAACAGAGGAACAATGGCTAGAAGCCCGAAAACTAGTTGGGAGACCAAATGGCATTGCCGTGAGACGATGATCTGTGATGCAAAACCCACGTTGCCACAGTACGTTTTGAAATTCCGAAATAGGTTAGGAGTTCCTGAGTCTAACAAGTTAAACATCTTTTGGTTTTTCATTTTGTCCTTTGCCGCATGGTTAGAACCTAAAAATAATGCCTCCAGCTTTTCATTAAAACCATATTTTCTCAGATGAATAACTTAAGTATAAAGAGTATTATTTACCATTTATTAGGCATCAACATTTTCTGAGGAGAGTACAAGCCCATTGAGCTGGAGGCCCCGTTTGCTTTGGACACTCTTTGCTTGGACATTTCTTCAAGAAATAAAGAAAGTTAAAGTACTGCAAGAGGCTTCAGATAGCCTCATTTTAAGGATGAGGAAAATGAGGTCCTGGGACACTGATGACCGTAAATTTGCTGTCAGCAGCCTCGTACTTGGAGGCTGTAGCATGGAGCCCGCCTCCCTGCTCCTCTGGATTAGCAGGCTCCTTGTTTTTCTGCCCCAGGATGCGCTCTGACTCCAGCTGCTGAGCAGACAGTACAAGAGAATCCTTTGCCTGTAATCACCACAATTTAGAATTAATAAATGTGTTATTAGTTCCCCTCTCTCTCTCTCTCTCTCTCTCTCTCTTTTTTGGACTCTTTCTATAGCTGGAATCTTACTCCTTGTGCCTAAACCCCGGTGGTCTGCATCATCCTACCTTCAGCTGAGGGGGATAGCATCTGGGCCGTGCCTGGATGCCTAGGCCTTTGTCACTGGGTTTCCGATGGGCAGCCCTTGCCTCTCTGAGCGCCAGCTCCTGCCACATCACCCTGAGGCACTTCACCTGGTTCCCGCCCGAGTAGCCCGCTCTAGGAAAAAACCAGAACTCCATATATTACTGTTCCCCCAACCCCGTCTGATTCCAGACTGTTTATGCGGCATGCTGGATGGAGTTGTATTGAGTATTTATTTTTTTTCTCCAAGCCCCAAACTCTGGATCACTTCCCAACATGAAAACCCCTTTTTATCCTAAGAAACAGTACACCTCAGTGGGCTGTGCAGGGCTGTATCCCTTCTTATTGGTTGGGACAACTTCTATTCATTGGAGGTCTTTTCTAATTGGCCTCACTGGTCAGGCATTTGTTCTGATTAATTGGTGCCCATGGAGTTCGGGTCTTAAATAATTTTAATGTCTCCTCTGCTTCCTAGCAAGCATTAATTGAGCACATGGAACTGGGTATATGCTAAATGCTTTCCATATCGTAACTCCTTCAATCTTTAGAGCAATCTGATTGTAAAGTACGATCAGACATATTTTTACAGAAGAGGAACGGAGGCTCAGAGACATTACATAAATATCCCAAGGTCGTAGGCCATGTGCCTGAGTTAACACTGAGAACCTAAATAGGTAAGTAAGTACATAAATAAAGAAACTACATATCAAAAAAGAATCAATTTAAATGCAAAGGAAGAATACAACAAAAAGAAAGAAGGAAAGAAAAGAAAACTGAGATCCAGGTTTGGTGACTCCTTTCCTCAGTGTGACACTGTAGCACCCTCAGCCCATTGAACATTGAGTCTGGTCTGGTTATCTTGTTGCAGGATTAGAATGTCTCGGCTAGGCAGCTTGTGCTTCCAGGTCCTTACTTGCAGATTAGGGCAGTGGCAGTTTACCTATTCAGTACAATGAGTTTACCCAGCCTTGCTGACCAACTGAGCTTCCAGGTCTTTTCCACCCATTCATCATCCAACTCACCCCTGTCATGCTTCTCAACTATCTCAAGCCTGCTTAGGTGATGCATAAACTCTTTAGACCTGAGTGAGAATTAGAACAACTTCCTCCTCCCCCCTCCCCTCCTCTTCCCCCTCCTCCCCCTCCCCTCCCCTCCTCCTCCTCCTCCTCCTCCTTCTTCTTCTCTTGTTATATTAAAAAACTACCAAAGGGACTAAGGAGGGAGTGCCCTTTGGTTTCTGATTTGTATCTCATCTAGAACTTTGTCTTTTATTTTTAAGTTCTTAAAAGGAAATGTGAGGAGTCTGAACATATCATCAGGACAGCTTACCTACAAATAGAGCAATAAACATACATTTAAGAAATGCCTTAAAGTATAAATGCCTGGTGGTTTAGGTTTGAGCAGTTTGTGAAACCATGTAATACTACACTTAATAATAGCTATTAAATAGCTCAGCCCTAAATGTTCTCAGTTCTGTTATAAATACTTTACATGTTTACTTGAATTGAATACCCAACAACTTTGTGCAGTAGGGACTATTGTCATCTTCATTTTATAGAGGAGGAAACCAAGGCACAGAATAGTTCAAAAACTTGTCCTTGGTCATCATCCAAGTCCTAAATGAAAGAAGCAGGATTTGAAGATAGATAATCTGATTTCAAAGCACAGACTCTTAAGCCTTAGGATTATAATGTTCTATTTAAATAAATATCTAAGCATCAGATATACAGATAAGTATTGTTTTCAAAGCACTAGCATTGTCAGTTTGGGGGATAAATCTATTTTCTAAGAATGTTGCCATTTCTCAATGTATTTTTGGAACTGACCTCTAATTCAGTTGCAAATCTGCAAGGAAATTAGACTCATTAGGCTCATACCATGGCTTTGATTAAAAGCAGCATTAACATAGTATAAAAGTACTTCTGTAAGTTAATAAAAATGATTAACATTGCCTCCTCCAAGTGGAAATATACAAGGACAGGTAACCCCCAAAAGAAGAAACATAAATGACCAATAAACATATAGAAAAGATGTTCAATTCAATATAGCCAAAGACATGCAAATTAAGATAATGAGAAAACACTTTTCATCTCTCAGATTGACAAACATTTTTAAAGAGTAGCAATACCCAGGGTTAGCAATGATGAGGGCAATAAATACTTTTATGAATTATTGGTGATGGTATAACTTGGTACATTTTTTTCTGGAAGGCAGTTTAGCAATAAATGTCAAAATATTAGCTGGATAAACCCCTGATCAGATATCACAATTTTAAGAGATTATTTTAAGAAAAGAATTCTTACCCTTGCTGGTGTAGCTCAGTGAACTGAGTGTGGGCCTACGAACCAGAGGGTTGCCAGTTCGATCCCCAGTCAGGGCACATGCCTGGGTTGCGGGCCAGGTCCCCAGTGGGGGGCACATGAGGGGCAACAACACATTGATGTTTCTCTCCCTCTCCTTCTCTTTCCCTTCCCCTCTCTCTAAAAAATAAATAAATAAAGTCTTTAAAAAAAGAAAATAATTCTTATTCTAAAAAGAAGAAAATAAGGTTACATGTACAAATATTTAATAACCAGAATGTACACCATAGTTTTGCTTATAGTTAAAAAATTAAAAATAAACTAAATGTCCATTAATGGAATTTTGATTAAGTAAATCTATGTAATGGAAAATTATAGTTATTAAATAAACATGGTTCTATATTTATTATATTGGAGACATATTCACAATACAGTGTTGAAAATGCAGGTAATAATAGAACAATTGCAGTAGAATCTTATCTCATTCTGTTTATATCTGTATCTCTGTATCTATCTCTGTGCAAACAAACATACACATGTGGATAATATTCTGGAAAAACTATTCACCTAACACATTAAGAGCAATCATCTGTGTGTGTTAGGATTCATGAAATTCTTTTATATATTTTCATGCTGTTATTATTTCATGCAGTGTATTCTTATATTGTTAAATTTTTACTTTAAAAATATTCTTTTTATAATTAAAAAATAAATCTTTTTTCATTTTGGAAGAAAGAAAAGGCTACTTTCTAGCTAGATCATTCACAATCTTTACCAGACGTGGTTTGCAATAATGTTGCAGTGTATTCAAGATAAGAAATACATTCACAAAGGAAGTGCGCTTGCCATAACTAAAAACATTCTTTTGTTATGTGAAACAGAACAATCACAAAAGAGAATTTACACAGCTATTTAATAAGATCATTGAAATGAGATTCTCCAAATGATGATGACATTGAAGTGCTCAATATTTATTTGATAATGTGACTCTGGACTGTTTGTTAACAAAATCATCTCACCACTTGTGCCTCATATACTCTGTTTATTTACTTCAGCTTTCAAAAAAAATGTGAGAGAACTGAGCCCTACAGAAATTCTCTCACCAGTGGATTAACAAACCGCCATAATTTCTTTAGCTTTGGCATGCATCTTCAAATGAATGCATATTTCTACCTGCTTGACCAAGCTCAGGAATCTGCAAGTCTGCTAACATTGCATTATGCGGATGGTGCCCTGGATACAACCATGCGCCCTGCCGCAGAACCTGAGGATGCGCTTGTGGAATTTATTTTATTCCGATTTATGAGGCTTGCTGCACACAAATAGATTATTGTAGTGTCTGTGATTAATGGGACACCACACGGCTGCGTGGACTTCATAAATCATTTGATGCAATGTCTAAGTGAATTTTACTTGCAAAATCAGTTTCAATCAGCTTGGCTTAAAAACTGGGTAAATCAGGAGGATGTGTCCAGTTGTGGGAGGTTTTGAAGTGGTGTGGCAGTCACTATGCAGTCCAGTTTTATGTCTCTTGTTATCAGTGATGTGGAGGAGTGAATAAGCAACACGTTAATTAAATCTGCAGATGGAATTGGAAGTGTCACAAATGCTGAGAAGGCCAGGGAAATGATACAAATTGGCTTAAAGTGATAAGTAGGGGTTGGAATAAAGGCCAGAAATACAACAGACCTGAGCACGCATGCACACATGTGCACGCACTCATCAGTAAGTAATTAAAGAAATCAATTAATTTGATAACTTGAATGATCCCAAATATCATGTGAAAACACGAAATATAGTGTGAAAACACGAAATATCATGGGTATAATGATTATTAAAAGAGAATGACTGCAGGGCTGTATCTGAATGTTAATAACATTTGTTTTGTTTTTAAAGTAATGATTTTATTGTTTTTAGTTACACAAGTAATACATATTAATCATAAAAATCAGGAATGAAAAAATATTCTCTATGATTCCATCATTCAGTGGGATAATCAAATACACACACACACACACACACACTGAGATTATGTTGCATTTTCAATTTGGTATCCAACTTGATTCACGTAAGAATACTTCCTCTGTAAAAGGCCAGGTTCCTGAGAATCTTGCTCTGTATCCACCTTTTCGTTGCTCATTAAATTTGTTCCCGTCAATCTTAGTGATTAGAAGTTCTGAGAAAATGACAAAGGGCTAATATTTGTAAAGGCTAAAGCTGGAAAGAAAAGAAATAAAGGAATGTTCTTTGAGTACTCTGCCTGCTCCTCAGAAATGCCTGACACCACCCACTTTCCTGGGTCAGCCTTTCACGGAGAGAACAGTCTCACAGCCCTGCCTCCCTCCCCCACCCTGGCCCGGCCCATCTTTCCTGATCTTGGCGGAGAGGCTGGCCCTCTGATCCTGAGAATTATTGGCATTTCAACAGAATCACTATTATGAACCGAGGAACATCTCTATTGCCATAAACAGTTTCAAAGAAGTAGGAAATTCCCTACACTAAAGATGATTCACAAGGAAGGTAGTAATCTCAGATGAATGTCCTTTATGGGGTGGAGTCAGGGGAGGGATGCAAAGAAGAAAGGAAGAAGAAAAGAAGGAAAAAAAAGGGACCGGTGGACAAAGGCAATGGGGAGGTGGGTGGGAGAAGATGATTGAATATGGGAAATGGGGGTGGGTAGGGCAAGGGAGAGTAATGGGAGGAAATGGGGACAATTGTAATGGAAAAACAATTAAAAATTAAATTAAAAAAAAGAAAAGTCTGCTTTTCTTCTCGCATTGAAATACAGCTCAGAGGTTGCATGAATGTGACTATAAAATGAAATTTCATTGCAAAGGAAAAAATGAATAAATGAAATAAAAGTCTAATTCAAACAAACATAGATAGAGTCTGAGTCCTATTATGGACTCAAACCTGAAAAGTAATGAAAAGGTTGTAAAACCAAGGGCAACCCAAATCATTCCTGGAGTTAATGTAGGAACGTTGAGTTTGGAGTCAGGTCGACTTCCCCTTTCTCAGCTCCTGGTTCTTGGTGAGAAGGATCACACGGGCCGGCCTGGGGTAACCTGCCCTGGCAGTGGCGAGATAGAAGGGAAAGAGCTGTGGGTAGCAGACCGTGGGTACCAGTTTCTAGGTTTCTTACCCATCAGTTGGCTGCCATTAAGAAATGCCTACCATGCCCTTCGGTCTCAGATCTCTCATTTATGAAATGAAGCGTTTACTCTGGATCATCTCTAACATCCTCTTCAATAGACCCATGGTTCTAAATCTCCACTGCACCTTAGAACTACCTTGGGAGCTTTAAAAATCCACTGGGCATAGGGTCTCCTTCCAGACCGTATGTATCAGAGCTTCTGGAATTGGACAGCTGTCAGTATTTCAAAGCTCCCCAGGTCATTCCAATGTGCCACCAAGTTTGGAAATCTCTGAACTATATTAGATGATTTTTGATTCTTGAAAAAATAAGAACAATAACAGCTAATATTATTGGATGCTTGTTATATGCCAGAAGCTCAGTACATATTAAGCCTCTTTTAAAAACCTCAAGAATTAAAATTTACCATTTCTCCAGATGGAGAAAGCAAGGCTTAGGGTGCTTCAGCAATTTGTCTGAGGTTACCTGGCAAGTCAGTCGTGAGCTAGAATTCTCACAATTCTAACCTAGGCAATTTGATCCCAGAACTCAGCATCCTGCCTTCTAAACCACACTGAAATACAGAAACCTGAAGAGCCTGTTGTAAATGGAGTTAGCTTTGTAGAATTACCATTTTTTCCCCATCAAATAAAACTGTGTGAGGATATTTCATTCTGGTTCTGTTTCCTGTTTCTACTTCTAATTTTGTAATAATTCACTTTAATGGTCACTGAGAGCAGTACAATAGGGGCTGGGTTGTGAAGCATCTGTACAGGTATTGCCACCTGGGCCGATAACTAGTACTTACACACTGTGTATTAGGTACTAGCCACTATCCCGTGTTTTTTCTTTTTTTCTGTGTTTTCACGTACTTAAAAAAAATGACCACAATACTCCTCTCATCAAGATGTAAAGTCAATTTCTTTACCTCTTGACTCTGGACTTGGCTATATGACTTGCTTTGGCCAATGAGAAATCAGCAGAGGTGACAAAAGAAAAGGTTTGAAAGTACTTTGGTACTTGTGCCTGACCTCACATTTCAGCCTTTAGAAGTCAGCCGCTGCATGAAGTCCAGGCTACACTGATAAATGCTGAAGATGCACAGGGCGGTTACCCAAACTAAGGACAAGACAGGTGACTGTGGCCACCTCTGGCCAATCAGCCCGTGCTGACCATCCAGCTGACTGTCAGCACAGAATGGGCCCAGGCGAGACCAACAGAACCACTTAGAACTCCTTAGCTGAGCCTAGTTCAAATTGTCAACTCAAAGAATCATGACTTAATAATTGCTTTAAACTATTAAATTTGGGGGTAGTTTTTTTTATGCATCAAAAGCTAACTAACACATATATTAACTCTTAGTTTTCACACAGTGCTATGAGGTCAATTTCCTCATCATTTCCATTTTATAGATGAAGAAAATGAGGTACAAAAAGGTTAACCAATTTGTCCAAAGTCATAGGTGGTTGCTCCAGGATGTACACCCAGATGGACTGGCTTCAGAGTCACGCTGTTAACCCCCATGCTGCGCTATCTTATTTAGTGCCTACCTTGTAAGTGAATGCTTTACTGCATTCATTTGCAATGACTTGGACCAGGAAACAGCACCAAAAATGTGAGCAATTTTATCACATCTTCTGTTCCTCACATTATTATTCTAGTGCTTCCTTCTTTCTCTTTCTTTTACCCGTTTGTTCTTTCAGCATTTATTAAGCTTCTACTATTTTCCAGGCTCTGTGCCAGGCACTAGGGCTATAAATACACATTTCCTGCCCACAAGGTGGTCACAGGCTATAGGGAGAGACGACTGTGTGAGTAAGTAATTACAACACAAGGTGAGAAATGCTATTATATGGACTTTCAGAAATCACTGTGCTGGCAAAGGTGAAACGATTAACTTTTGCCAAGGGCACACTGGGAAGTCAAAGCTTGCCCCACCATCATCAGCATTACTTTTATTGTTTTTTTTTTCATGCCTTCCTCATGCATTTACTTTTCTAATATGGGAAAATACTTTCTCATTCACATTTACTTTATGTTTTTCTTATCTTCTCTTTTTTCCTTGCATGTCATCTTTCTTTCCTTGCATGTCATCTTTTTCAAATAATCTATTGAGAACCTACTGTGTTGTCAAGGCACAGTTTCTAAATGAACAAGATAGAAAAGGTCTCTGCTTTTTTGGAGCTTGGACTAAAATGAATGGAAACAGACCACAAATAAGCAAGAAAAAAACCTAGTGGTATTAAGTGCTTCATAGTGATTTAAAGCAGACATGATGGTCATATCAGATGGACCAAGTGGCTGCTTTAGGTGGAGATGATTTATTGGAGATTTCTTTGAATCAGTAATTTCTAAGCTAAAATATGAAGGACTACAAGCGAGTCATTCAAGTATGAGACACAAGACTATTCCTGGCAGAGGAAACAGCTAGTGATAGTCTGTAGGCTGAGAACAAGCTTGGGGACATGAGGCCACTGTGGTGGGGTGGGTAGAGGAATGGGGGCAAAGAAGGAGAGTCAGATGTATGAGAAAGGGGCCTGTGGAGGGTTTCAGGTGTCATGCTAAGGAGCTAGGACTTGATGGTGCAGAAAATGAGAAGTCTATAGGAGTTTTTAAGAGAAAATAATATCAGTTTGTTCCTTAGGAAAATATCTGGCAGCTGTGAGGAAAATGGGCTGCGAGGGGAAGACAGATGGCAGAGAGGACAGTGGGGAGACTTGTGCTAACGGGGATCATGCCTGGAGGCTCTCATGTGTAGATGTCACCTGTGTAGCCAGGTCAGGAGGAGCTCTAGGCAGGGAGGCAGGTTGGAAAGGAAGTAAGAAGGTGGCTCCTGTAAGCAAATAAGTCAGAGGCTGAGCTCAGCAAAGTGAGCAAATGCAGGAAGAGATATGCACGTGTGGAGACCTGTCCAGAGCGGTCAGTGGAGGCTGGAGTCAGGAACCTCACCTAGGAGGAAAACAAAGTAATAGGGACAAGAAACAATGGGACAGGAATGCAGGCTAGAGGGTCTGGGAAAGAAGAGAACAGGCTGTAGGCGAGAGGTCTGAGTATTTAGAATGACACAGGACAACAAACATGCCAGTGATTCTGAAAATGTAGTGAGCATCAGCATCACCCAGAGGCCTTGTTACCATATGGATTTTCAGGCCCCGCTCTGGAGATTCTGATTCCTTTAAGATCTGTAGTGGTGTCTAATAATGGGCATTTCTACAAGTGCCCATGAGATGCTGATACTATTGGTCTGTAGCCTAGATTTTGAGTAACAAGGCTTTAAGGGGATTTCCAGTTCTGATACTACGGATTAGTGTCAGGATTTAAACACACTGACCTTTCAGGTAGAGGCATTTAGTTACCAGACTGCAGAGAGGTCTGGGTAGGCGGAGGAAGGCCAGTTCCTGCCCAATCAAACATTCCATCTGTATGTGTACAAAGCGGGCAGCTGTACACGAGGACCAGAAGAGACTTGATTAAAAAAAATATATTGGTTCCTCTTCTCTGTAGGTAGTTGCTACAACACGGGACTAATGGTTGTTTGAGGAAACATAGGAGACGGAGGCTCGCCTGAGCAAGCACTATGCACGCATGTAGACACTCTTTGGAAATTGGATCTGTCAGGCTGGGAGCTGGGGGGTTCGGCCCCACTAATCCTTCAGGGCTCACATCTGTGCTTTTCCAGGCTGATTGAACTCAGTTTCATTAGGAAGCCCCCCTCAATTTTCCTTGGGCCCTCTTAAAGTGAGAATGAAGGATTTTGTTGCACTATTAAAATAATAGGTGAAGATAATCACATTCTCAAGTTGATTAAATTATGGTGCATCTTTTAATATGACAGACTGAAGAGACT
The DNA here is from genome assembly GCA_039655065.1 of Glossophaga mutica. Taxonomy (NCBI): domain Eukaryota; kingdom Metazoa; phylum Chordata; class Mammalia; order Chiroptera; family Phyllostomidae; genus Glossophaga; species Glossophaga mutica. The sequence continues at coordinate 148,515,362 of CM077308.1, forward strand.
TCCAGAAATTAGGCCAGATTTTCTGAAGAGCTGGCAGTAATCATACAGCATGAATACGCATATAAGCAAGACTTAATGCTCAACAATGTTTGTTTTCTGATTTAAGCGGTGAGTGTAACCCTAACACTGAAGTCATAAGGAGTACAACCCAAGCAACTGGTGGCAATTTGCTTACATTGCAGGATAGATTTGAAATGAAAAATTGATTAAAAATACAGTGCCTATAGTAGATGAAAAGAAGTTGCTTCATTTTCCAAGGTCCCATCAGTGAGCCAGCTTGTGTTTCATATGGTGAAACACAAATCCCTCTCACATTCTTACCTATGGGACATAAATTCCTTTAGTTGTATAAGTAAACACTCCATTTCCACCTCAGTGAATAGACATAAAAGGTAGCAGCTAGAACAGTGTGGGGTGTATACTGGGTACTCAATACATATTTACTTAACAAATGAGTGAATGAATGAATAAATGCCCAAGAAGAAGGTGGAGGCAATTGGCAGCCTGGCACTAGATTGGGACTACAAAAATGGAGAAAGTGTTCATTGTTTGGCTACAGAACTCCAGACTTAGAAAGCAGGAGGTGCAGAAGGACAGGTAGAGGTAGCAGGGATGGTGGGAGAACAGTGAAGCCTGGATTTACAAGGGACCTAGAAGATCAACATAACAGAGACTTGAATGACTGAAGTGATGAAAAACACTCCAACAAAGTAACTCTTCAGACAAGAAATGGAATAAAATCAGCATTGACACAAACAAGCTCTTGGTTCTAATTGTTTGGCAGCAACTGCTTGCTGCGAATCGCCAAGGTGAACGGGAGAGGCTGGATTAACTAGATCAATGGTTTTGGAGTCTACTCAAGCCATTTTGAAGGCTCTTAAGGAAACAAATGTTGGGAAGCTTGAAGTGTTGGGGATACTAAATTTTTCAGAAAGTGCTTGTTGATTTTTTTTTTACTATGTAGAAATATTTGGCATGGTACAAAAGTGAATGATATGGAATTCCTGTCTTCAAGCATCATACAGTCTATATGGGGAGACTATATATATTCAGAAATGATTACATAATAGGACAAACTTAGATAAATGTCCAGAAGTATGAAGATGATTTAGATAGTCATTCATTCATTCATTTCTTATGAAGTGTGCAATTCCGTGGATTTTCATATATTTATAAAACTGTACACCTATTATCATGGTATAATTCCAGAATATTCCATCACCCCAAAAGAAACCTAGTAACCATTAGCAGTTACTCCTCATTCCCCCTCCTTCTAGCCTCTGACAACACTAATCTATTTTCTGTCTCTATGGATTTCCATATTGTCAACTGATTCCCAAACACAGAGTGACCATAAATGTGAGATTTCTGGACTCTGATACGTATTCCAATGATGTTTATGTCTACCCTTCTGCTGGTAACCATACTGTCTTGATTACTAAAGCTTTATAGGAAGTTTTAAAATCAGGAAATTTGATTTGAATCCTTCAATTATGTTCTTTTTTTCCCTTCAAATGGTTTTGACTGTTCTTAATCTCTTGCATTTCCATATAAATTTGAGGATCAGCTCATCATTTTCTGTAAGAAAGTCAGCTGGTATTTTGATAGGGATTCCATTTAAACTCTAGATCAGTTTAGGTAGTATTGCTATTTAACAATATTAGGCTTTGCAATCTATGGTAATTTTTTTCCATTTATTTAGATACTTTTAAATTTCTTTCAACAATACTTTGTAGTTTTTGAAGTACAAGTCTTATACTTATTTTCTTAAATTTATTCCTACGTATTTTATTTTTTATTCTATTGTAAATGGAACTGTTATTTTTTAAATTTCATTTTCTGATTATTCATTGCTAGTACATAAAGTTACAATACACTTTTGTGTGTTGTTTTTATGTCCTGTAACCTTGCTGAACTTGTTTATTAGTTATAATAGTTTTTATGTAGATTCCTTAGGATTTTCTATGTACAAAATTATGACATCTGAAAATAGAAATAATTTTAATTCTTTCTTTCCAAATGAATGCCTATTAATGGATATCTTCATCTTATTCTTGATTTAGGTGAAAACCTTCAGTCTTTTTTCCCATTAAATATAATGTTAGCTATGGATTTTTCATAGATGTTCTTGATAAGGTTGAGGAAGTTTCCTGTTATTTCCAACTTGTTATTTCTATTCATGAAAGAGTGATGGATTTTGTCAACTGCTTTTAATGTCTATCAAGATCATCATGTGGATTTTATCCTATATTCTATTAATGTGGTATATTACATGGCTGATTACTAAATATTGAACCAACCTTATATTTCTGGGATAAATTTCACTTGGTTATGGTGTACTTTGTATACATTGCTGGGTTCAATTTGTCTAGTATTTTACTGAGGATTTTTGCTTTTATAGTCATAAGAGATATTGGCGTGTAGTTTTCCTGTCCTGTGAGATCTTTTGAAATCAGTAATACTGGAATGTTAGAAAGTACATATTCCTTTCTCCTCCTTTTTGTGGAAGAGTTTGTGGAGGACTGGTGTTCATCCTTCTTTGAACATTTAGTAGAATTCACCAATGAAGCCATCTCATCCTGGGATTTCTTGTAGGAAGGTTTGTTATAGGTCTATTTAGATATTCTACTTCTTATATCAGTTTTGGTAGTTTGTATCTTTCTAGAAATTTATTCATTTTATCTAGATTACCTAATGTATTGGCATATGATTATATTTTGTGTTTTAATTCTTTTTATTTCTCTAAGGTTGATAGCAATAGTCCTGTTTTCCTTTCTGATTTTAGTAATTTGAGTCTTTTCACTTTTCTCATGGCCCAGCCTAGCTAAATGCTTGTCAGTTGTGTTGATACCTTCAAGAAATCACATTTTAATTTTATTTTCTCTATTGTTTGTCTGTTATTCATTTAACTGACTTCCAATTCAATCTGTATTACTTCCTTCCTCCTGCTTGCTTTTGTTTGCTCTTCTTTTTCTAGTTTCTTAAAATGGAAGGTTAAGTTATTGAGTTGGGATCTTTTTCTTAAAATATAAACACAGCTGTAAATAACACTCTAAGCATTACTTTTACTGCTTTCCATAATTCTAGTATGCTGTATTTTCATTCTTATTAATCTCAATATATTTTCAAAATTTTCCTGTGATTTTTTTTTTATTCAACCCATTGGTTATTCAGTAGTAGTGTGCTGTTTAATTTTTACACATTTGTGAATTTCCTAAATTTCCTTCTGTTAATTGATTTCTGATTTACTCCACCATGGCTGAAGAACATACTCTGTAGTGTTCCACTCTTTTTGACTTTAATGAAGTTTATATTATGACCTGACACATGGTCTATCCTGGAGAATGTTTCATGCTCACAGGCGAAGAAAGCGTATTCTGCCATTGTTGGATGGAGCGTTCTATAGGTCTGTCTCTGCTGGGTGGAGGGGGTTTATATTATTATTCAAGTCTTCTATTTCTTTGTTGACTTTCAGTCTTGGTCTTTCTGCTGTTGGAAGTAAGGTATTGTGTCTCCAACTACTGTTGTTAAATTATTTTGTGTTCAATTCTGTCAGATTTTGTCTCATGTATTTTGGGGCCCTATGATTTGGGAATTTTGAAAAGGGAAAAAACATCAGGAAATATATTATATATTCCCCTACACATACGCACATACACACACCCATATTTTCCTTTAAACAGCTTGTTCCGCCTTCTGTGTTTCCTCCAGAAACACTTAGGCAACTGTTAGGCAATGGTTAAACAGGTTGCCAGCAAAGCGCCAAGCAATTCCCTGTTTCCATTAGACATGTTGAAGCAAAGAATCGGGGAGGTGGGTGGAGTGGAAGAAGATTATACTCCCTTTCTATTACATAGAAAACTGTATTGCACATCCATGGATAAAGGAGGGAAGTATTACCTCAAAGGTCCACAAAGCTAAAAGGCTGTTTGAACTTCAGTGTTTTCAAAGTTAAGTTGAGAGATTAGGGTATGTCAATAAATGAAGTTGAAAGCACTTGTCTTCTAGGATCTGACATTTTCCAGGCACACAAGGATTCTTTACCTGTCAATGGTAGATAAATATATTAGAAATATATTAATAGAATATATTGCCAGAGGGAAGTGAGGTGGGGGGGCAAAGAGGGCCAAATATATGGTGATGGGAGATGGTTTGACTTTGGGTGGTGGCACACAGTGCAATGTACAGATCATGTATCACGGAAATGTACATTTGAAACCTGTAGGATCCTATGTCACCCCAATAAATTTAATTAAAAATAACATTCATAGATATCTACTTATACATATATTTATCTTTCATGATTTTATGTAAAGAGATGAGAGATGTATCCCAGAACTTTCTGGTAAAAAATAGTATATTTAAAAATCTCTTGCATTGATTTATATTTTTATTAATACCTCTTCTCAGGATATTGTATTTCCAAAATTTATTTAGTTTCATTTTTCTAATTACCTTCTTGATTTGAAAAGTGGCCTGTAAGTTTACCAAGGATTTTATACAAATACTGTTATCTTCAACTTGACCTTTGATAAATATTAAGTGACTTTGAGTTAAAATTAGTCATCTGTGCTATGAAAAACACCAGGTAGAAGCTTCTGTATATATTGTTTAAGAATAGAGCTGTGAATTCTTCCACTCAGCACAGCTGGACACAAGGTTTATACCCTCTGAGGAAGGCTGAGGAAACTGAGAAAGATACGTGTCCAGAACAAAAAACCAGTGGTACCCTCCCTGGTACCCTGCACATCAAGAAAAGGAGAGGCAATACTCCTGGGCTGGACCCAAACTTTCCTCTTGAAGCAGTTTTGGGGTCACTGCATTTCTCTGAAGAAGGCTATTCATGGTCCTAAAACTTTAGTCCCTAATCATGACCACAACACTATCAGTCTAGAAATATTTCATAAGAGGTGTAAACAAATGCCCACATGGAACACAGAATAACTTAGTAGAATGCCAATAGAACATATTACCTTGAGCAATCTAAGAATTAGGTTCAAAATGTACAACTAAGAACCTGAATACATCATGTCGTTCCACAGGATTTTAACCTGCAGTCAGTGCATGCTGATGCTGTGCACTTCTTTCCAAAGTGACACCTGGGCTTCCAACTGTTTGACTGTGACTGTTTGGTATAGAAAGTAGGGCCAATTGTCTATTAAGACCAGTAAACGCATGGCAATAACATGAAGTCATCTACATAGGTGGAACTGCTTATAGTTATTGTTTTATGTATTTACTTATTTTTGAGCATGGGGAGCATGGGAGTGCAGGCACCCAGGTCATGAAAAAAAACCATATTAAGATACTGGTTAAAAATAAGGAAAGTCAGACATGTCTTTACTTTACCCCATTTGAAACTGTTATTTATTCAAAAAGATTTTGTTAATGACCATATTCCTAACCATATGGTAATATGCAGGTTCTGTATTAATTTTAAAAAACTGGGAAATCTTCATTGAACTGATGTAGCATAGGCCATCATTGACTGGTCATAGAGGCAAAAATGTTTTAGAGGACAACATCATATGTTGTTTTCAACAGGTATTATTTTAAGGTGACAAAGAACATAAAAGTGTAGACAGTAGAGGAAAAAGGAAATGTGTGCAAAGCTTGCTTGCTCCTTGAGTTGAAGAGGTTTGAAATTCATCAAGAAGAAAACCAATGTATCCGGAGTTGAACAATTTGTAAGGTAATGGATTGGGATGGGTGCATTCTAAGTCCAATTAAGTAGAGTTATACCTGTAGAGATGACAAAGAGAAACAGTGTACAAATCATCGGGGACCATCATTCAATTTTGTGATAAGAAGTATTCTCTGAATCTCCTTTGGTATAAGCTTTTATTTTTATTTATTTATTTATTTTTTTAATGCAGTTTTCTTTTAGATTTTTATTTATTTATCCTCCGAGGGGAAGGGAAGGAGAGAGGGAGAGAAACATCAATGTGCGGTTGCCTCTTGTATGTCCCCTGCTGGGAACTGGCCTGGCAACCCAGGCATGTGCCCTGACTGGGAATCGAACCGCGATCCTCTGGTTCGCAGGCCCGTGCTCAATCCACTGAGCTACACCAGCCAGGGCTGGGTATAAGCTTTTAAAAGTCAACTATAAAATGTAATGAAATAATACCAGGTCCTAGGTAAAAAAAAAAAAAAATGGGCAAAATTTGGGGTCATTTACCTTCAGTTTATAAAGTTGGGAAAAGCAATTTCTTATGTTTCCACTAGAATCTGAACTACTATAAATTCTCCCATAAAATTCTTCCCATTATCATTTTCCAGGATCTTTTTTCATTATCTGTTTTAGTGGCCAAATTCAGTCATATTTATTATACCTGTCTTTTTTAATCCTCAAAATGAAGTTTATGAGAATTAGATTTGATAAATTCTTGATGGCTTTCCCAATTTTCATTTTGCACATTACCTAAAAAGAAGTCTTTGTCACCTCAAGCTATGGGAGGCCAAATCCAAAATTTTCTGGATCTCACTCCAGAGAGAATCTATTGATAAGTAGAGGAAATAGAAATTCCTTTCTTAAGGGACTAGGGAGTTTTAAGTGGCTCCTGGGTAAGACAGATCACCAGGAGAAGCTGACATTCCCTTCCTCCATTATATAAACTTCTCACCTCTCTAACTTCCCCTGTCTAATTAAGAATACAGATGGGCAACAGGACAGGTCCACCAAGATGTGGTTTTAAAGAAAGGCAGAGTGGGAACCACATAGCAATGAACTCTGGCATGAACCCAAAAGAGTCCAACCACAAAAGCCAGTGGTCCTTTGAAATCTATTAGGTTGGGTACTGTGCTTTGCTTCTGCCTTTCAGATTCCAGATTTGGATAAATCATTTTTCTCACATCAGAATCACTGTTCCTTTCCACTTGGCAACTTCTACCCACTACTCAAATATTAATTTTCTCTATGATTTAACAATAAGTGGATATGTGGCCAGGAAGTTGTATTGGAAGCCAAACCAATGAACAGCTCAGTTTGTTCACAGCTTATAAATATGGAGAAAGAAAATAGGCCTTTACAAATGCTCAAACACACACGTGCACAGTAGTTGTTGGACTTGCTATTCAAGACATTCTGGTGACCACTAGGTGTCGCTCTGCACAGATGCCTATACTTAGAGATGCAAAGGCAAGAAAACCTGATTCCTTGGTAAACCTGTTCTCCTTTTCTATGAAAGACAGAAAAGATTCTGCACACAATGAGTTTAGTTCCCCCTTTCTCATCAGTGAAAGCCTTTAATTTGCCTTTTATTTAGATCTGAAAGAAAATTTTCTTGAGTTCCCCCCCTCAGGTTCTCTTTCTCTTCCATTCTCTTGAGTTTAAAGCTAAAGAAAAGCTGTTTTTGGTTGAAGAAACACATGTTCCTTTGGAGGTTACATAGCCAAGTCTAGCACCTCCTCAGACTCCTGATCCTTTGGGGGCAGGCAAGCTTTAACGGGGGTAAGGGGAGGAGGCACCTTTATGGTGTGATTTGAAGTTATGACTACAAGCATTTCCCCACCTCAGATATTCACTTTATTAGTGAGTCCCCTCCTATCTGGAATGAAGTTCGCACTAGTGAAATCTTATCCCTGAGTTAGGCACATTATGTAAGTAAGAACATTGTTACTTAGATGTATATGTTATGTTGCACTCCTCATGAGCACATTAACATTAAATTAGATTATGCAAGTATATTCAGTTAAGTTATAATACCTATATATCCCTTTGAAAAATGCAGAGAGTGTAGATTTGAGGGTATATGTTTTAAGTAATAAAGAAAAAAGGAGTAGGGACAGGTCTTGATCAAGACAATCAAACTGGGCAGGATTAAGTCACAGGAAATGTACAGAGGCCAAGTTCATCATCCGAGCAGGGACATTCATTATCTAGCCCTGTTGCAAAGTTACCTCTCTCTCTCTCTCTCTCTCTCTCTCTCTCACACACACACACACACCCCTTCTAAGAATGCATCTTTTCTCCTATCTAATTTGGAAAATACAGAAAGATTTGGGATGCATTTCATGAAGTAGTTGATAAAGTACACAAGAAAGGAAAGGTAATATGTGAAGTATGTACCATGCACTATAGGCACATAGTTCTAGGAACTATATTCTGTGCTTTTTGAATGTGAATCCACTTAAATTACCATTCTGTAATAGAGTAGCAAAATGAAATGCAAAGTCTTAAGTAATTTTTCCAAGTTCTTATAGCTGGAATGAAGCAGAGCCAAGGCTAGAGCAGATTAGAATGTCTTTATAAATGACCTCCTGGAGATAAAATTTGGATAAGCCTGCCCAAGATATGTGAGGGCACTGTGGCACCTGTTTTAAAGAATAACTTAAATTCTGTAAATCCTTGAAAGAAAAAATTTCCAAGCTAGGTTATAAGTTGAAATGGCAAGATACAAAAGATTATGTCCAGTATCACTTTATTGGTTTTAAAAAGAGGAATATATATTCAGTCTAATGTGTATTAGATTGTACCGTCTATGAAGGCAGACTTTTTTCCCTCTTTTGCCCACTGATGTAATCTCATTGTCCAGATCTAGAACATTGCCTGGTGTGGAGAGAGACCCTAAGGTGACCCTTTAGTTATCCCCACCTCCCGGCACTCATATCTTCGTGTCATTTTTTCTCCTCAAGTGTGAATGGGACCTGCGAGTTCCCTCTGATCAATAGACTACGGCAAAGGTAATGGGAGGTCATTCTCATGACTGGGTTTGACTGGGTTACATTGATCGTATATGGTTCTGTTAGTAGACTGGAGTTAGAGATTCTCCTTGCAGTCTTTTAAAAATTTTTAATATATTTTATTGATTATGCTATTACAGTTGCCCATTTCTCCCCATCATTCCCCTCCACCCTCCACACCCCTCCCACCCACATTCCCCCCTCTTTAGTTCATGTCCATGTGTCATAAGTTCTTTAGCTTCTACATTTCCCACCCTATTCTTGCCCTCCCCCTGTCTATTTTCGACCCACCGTCTATGCTACTCTTTCTCTGTATCTTTTCCCCCTCTCCTCCTCCGACTCCCCTGTTGCTAACCCTCCATATGATCTCCATTTCTGTGGTTCTGTTCCTGTTCTAGTTGTTTGCTTAGGTTGCTTTAGTTTTAAGTGTGAGTGTTAGTATCTGTGAGTTTGCTGTCTTTCTACTGTCATATTTTTTATCTTCTTTTTCTTAAATAAGTCCCTTCAACATTTCATATAATAAGGACTTGGTGATGATGAACTCCTTGAACTTGACCTTATCTGAGAAGCACTTTATCTGCCCTTCCATTCTAAATAAAAGCTTTGCTGGATAGAGCAATCTGGGATGTAGGTCCTTGAATTTCATGACTTGGAATACTTCTTTCCAGCCCCTTCTTGCCTGGAAGGTCTCTTTTGAGAAATCAGCTGACAGTCTGATGGGAACTCCTTTGTAGGTGACTGTCCCCTTATCCCTTGCTGCTTCTAGAATTTTCTCCTTCATTTGAATCTTTGCTAATGTAATTCTGATGTGCCTTGGTGTGTTCCTCCTTGGGTCCAACTTCTTTGGGACTCTCTGAGCTTCCTGGACTTCCTGGAAGTCTATTTCCTTTGCCAGATTGGGGAAGTTCTCCTTTATTATTTGTTCAAATAAGTTTTCCACTTGTTGCTCTTCTTCTTCCCCTTCTGTTACCCCTATAATCCAGATGTTGGGACATTTAAAGATGTCCTGGATGTTCCTAAGCCTCTCCTCATTTTTTTGAATTCTTGTTTCTTCATTCTTTTCTGTTTGGTTGTTTCTTTCTTCCTTCTGGTCCACTCCATTGATTTGAGTCCCAGTTTTCCTCCCATCTCTATTGGTTCCCTGTGCGTTTTCCTTCATTTCACTTATTGCAGCCTTCATTTGTTCATCTAATTTGCAACCAAAATCAACCAATTCTGTGAGCATCCTGATCACCAGGGCTTTGAACTGTGCATCTGATAGGTTGGCTATCTCTTTGTTGCTTAGATGAATTGGCTCTAGAACTTTGATTTGTTCTCCCGTTTGAGCCATTTTTGGGTTTTTTTTTTTTTTTGGTCTGGTCATGGATGTTATGAGGGGCGGAGCCTTAGGTGTTCCCCAGAGCCGGGCAGCCCAGTTGCTGGGTAGTGACGCTGTTTGTGGGGATGGGGTTCGAGAGGGAACAATGGTGCTTGCTCCTCTCTTTCTTGGATTTCAGTCCCTTCCACTGCTTCCCCTTTGCCTGGGTTATCTGCAAGCGCATGTGGGACCACCTGGTCAGCCAGCCGCCTTGTGCAGCCTCACTGGGTCTGCACAGTTGCCACCCTATGTCCAGGGTCTACTAGCCACCGCCTGTGTGCCTGGGGTCTGCTAGCTGCTGCCCGTATAACTGGGATCTGCCAGCCGCTGCTGCCTGCGCGCCCGCTTGGCCAACCTCCACTTTTTCCTGCCACTACTCCGCCCCTCTTACCGGTCTGGATGAATGGTTATTGGACTTCTGTACGGTTCAGTTTTCTATAAGTTCTGATTGTTTTCTTATTTCTAAATCTTTATTGTCCTTAATTTTGGTTGTGCAAGGAGGCACAGTGTGTCCACCTACACCTCCATCTTGGCTGGAAGTTCCTTGTAGTCTTAATGAAGTAGGTGGTAATGTTAAGGAAGCCCACGTGGTAAGATTTATAATATCTATCCACGTTGTTGCATATGAATTCAGTTCCCTTCTATGATATGAGTCCACTATACTTACTATACCTTTTACCAGTGATGGACACCCAAGTCACTTTGGATTCCCTGCTATCACAAACAATGTCTTGGTGAATATCTTTACGAAATCACACTGTGGAATGAGGGCATAGGGAGTATATGCCTGGGAGTAGGACTGACGGACCATGCACGTGTAACATGTTACTTAACTTCATTAGGTGCATCCAGGTTGTTTCTGGACTGGCTGTAGCACCTTGCCTGCACACTGGCAGTGCGAAAAAAGATCGGACTATATAGTTATCATATTACTTTAAAACACAAATTTTTCTCTCTCCAATGTTCCTGTTATTATTAAATTTGAACCATATTCTCATCACCCAACTTTTGAAGACATTCAAAGGACATGTTTTTAAAGTTGAAAAATACACATACCCAAAAGTTCCAGACTTTACATTACTGTAATTAAAAGACAGTTTGTTATGCAAATTCGTTGGTTCATTGCTCTTTGTTTCTCCATTGACCTCCACTTAACTGATTCTGAGAGAAAAATAGGGGTGCAGGAAGGAGAAGTTTAGAATGTTGCATTGAGATGTTGTGGGAATGGCTCTGTGTGCACATGCCCAATGGGAGAGAGAGAGGTTAAGAGCTGAAAGTAGAAGGAAAACAAGAGTGACATATAAGAACAAAGAGACATGTTTTCTCTTTAAGCATCTATCGGGAATGAATTTGATAAGGGTAGGAGACAACACAGGGGATTTTTAATAGGAGCTTGTATGTATGGGTGGAGCAAGAAGGGAGGCAGGTCCCCTGGCCAACTTCTGCTCCATCAGGTTTATAGAACTGATCATCTCCATATACAGAACTAAGCATTGGAGCTTTAATGCATCTGAAGAGCAATAATTAGTGCTGTTGTCTGTTTGAGGAGAATAAAATGATGGAATTAAACATTATGGTCATGTCGGCATGACCAATTTCTTCTTGCTTTCTTTCCTTTAGAGCTACATTGTCTGGTGCTGGAAAAGAAACTGGTAACCAGAATCTCCTCATCACCAAATATTATGTTTTAATCGCTAGGCGTGCCAGGTTGAAATAGATATCACTAAATTTGTTGTTGAAAGCACATAAAATTCAGGCTTTTAAAAGAAATTAAGGTCTATATAGGTTTTTCTGACAAATTTTGTTTGAGAATGTATAGAAAAGTAGCAATTTCTCTTTTACAAATTTGGTGACTGATTTACTTGTAACCATCTTATGCAAATCAGCAGCAGAGAGTATGAATTATTGGAAGGGACTGCAGTTTCAATAACTGAAATCAGTGGTTAAAATGAGTGGACATATTTTTGAAATGAAGTCACCTAAACATATACTCACGTCTTGCAAACACTAGCCTGACTTTTAGGGGTGTGGTCTCCTCTCTGTCATCTGGGACCTGAAAATAAGGCCCAGCTCCACCCACCCCTGTATGAGTGTTGACGATGGAGCATTAGGTATAGTGTACGGGAAGGTTCCAGAGGGACCTTGAGGACCATCCAGTTCCAGCCTCCATCTGGTGCTTGATTCTCCTCAACTCTGTGTCACGTGGCTGTCCACATTCTGTTTGAATATTCCCAAGGATTAAAAGTTTCCTTCCTTCCAAGATAGCCTATTCAATATGTCAGCAATAAATAGATCTAACTTTTGCTCTATTTAAGCAGATATCTGCACTCATTTGGAATCCTCTTAGCCCTGTTTCTGACCTTTTAAATAACACAGAAAAAAATTATTGCTGTTTTCTGGTGATAGCATTTCCTTTATAAGGAAAAAACCATTTCTAGTTTTCATAACTCTCCTGTGTCGTAGTTTAAAGTGGGTTTCCTATCTTGGCCATTGTCCTCTGGACAACTAGTGATCTCTGAAGCCTAGCACTCAGAACCAAGGCTAATACTCAAAGAATAAGAGACAGAGAAGAAGGAAAAATATGGAATAAAATGAGGTCAGGCATGTGGGTAAGTATAAGTCTTTGGTGTAAAATTCTTTTAGTGTGTATTTTAAAATCTGAGATGGTTGTTGTAAATAAATAGGCAGAATGAGATTTTTTATATTACTAATCTTGTTTACCTGCACGATAGGAAATTGGCATTAATAGTAGGAGAGGTGGATGCAGAGGGCTGTAGATGATGTGAACAGGTTTGTGGGCCCGAGCGACTGGACGCTGGGGAAGAACTGAATTCCTATGGCAGGCACGTGGGGCACCTCAGTGCCAAGGGGCGGGCAGAGGCCACTGACCGTTAGCTGATTCTGGACTGGCTGCCTTTCATCAATGACAAATTTAAGAAGGATGATTAATTGCACTGCCCCTCCATGGTTCCCTGGGTGGGTGCCGGCTCCTCCAAGTCAGTGCCTGCTGCGTGTGAAATAGCAGAAGCCCCCAGGATGGACATTGAGGAAATCCACACTTCAACTTCAAACTTTTTCCCCCCTGAAAATGGCTTCGCTATTTTAATGCACAAAGCATTGAACTTCACTCTGAAACTGGATTACTGGTTACTATAAAAGGATACCATTCAGGAACAGCCAAATGGAAAAGATGAATAAGGCAAGGTGTGGGGCAAGGGGCAGGGGGCCTCTGTGCTCTCCCTAAGCTCACCACCCTCCCAGAACACCTCGTGTTCACCAACCTGGAAATTCTGAGATTTTTTAAAAAAGGGAAAGTGGTATTGGGCAGAATTAAACATTAAGGTCCTAAAACGTTAGTGAACAATACAACAATAATGAAACCACCTACAGAAAGTGGGAATGAAGTCATTCACAAGGACAAGGGCTTTTTGAAACCTGAGGTCATTTGAAGGACCAGAAGCAAGTTGGGAAAAATAGAAGAAACTCATTGATCTCTGCCTATTATTACTTGATGGAATATCTGCAGTAGCCTCCTTGTTTTTATTCTGGTGCTCCTTCATTCATTCTCCACCCAATAACCAGAGTGAGCTTTATCCCTCCTTTACTTAAATTCCTTCAATGGCTGCCCATTTTTCTTGGGTGAATGACCAGTGTTCTTATAAGTTCCTGCATGGTCTGCATAATCCTCCCAGCTTCATTCCGCATTACTTCCTCCCAAGATAGCCTATTCAATATGTCAGCAATAAAGAGACAGATCTAACTTTTGTTCTACTTAGGCAGATATATGCACTCATTTGGTATCTTCCTCTTAGCCCTGTTTCTGACCTTTTAAATAAGACAGGAAAAAGAAGTTACTGCTTCTTTCTAGTGATAGTGTTTCCTTTATAAAGGAAAACCACTTCTAGTTTTTATAACTCTCTTGTGTCATAGTTTGAAGTGCATTTCGATCTTGGTCATTGTCCCTGCATCACTTTCCCTTGCCCTCTTCAGCTTCCGTACTTCAACTACCCATCCCATTCCCACCAGTGTTGATGAGAAAAGGTTGTACTTCTGATCCAGAGAAGCCACTTAATTTCTACATGTGGCCAGAACTGGTGGGTGATGAAGAAATGGAAGGTAAGAGGTGAGGCTGGTGAGTGTGAATTGGGAAACAGAAGCAGATCACGGAGAATAAAGCATGAATGAATGAGGTGAGAAGAGGGAAGCAGAGATGACAAACAAAAGATGACACCTCTTCCAGATTCCAAAGGTATTTCCAGTTTCCAGCCCCACTTCGGTCTGGGGGCCTCCTGACTGATTTCCTGAAGAACTAGCTGGAGTTAGGTTTTGGCTATTTGCATCCCAGGGTGTCCTAAGTGAATCTGCATTTCCGACGTTAGAGGACTGAGGACAGGAAAGAGTGGGCCAATGCCAACATCATCATGCCCCCAGAGGAGCTGTAAGGAGGCCACAGCTGAAGTGCCTGACTTGGAGTGATGGCCATTGTATAAACAGAATAAAGCAATTACTTGGGACTCCTAGGGATACAAATACTTGTTAAATCATCTGAGACTCATTTAGGTGGGAAAGGGGGAAGATTTTGATCATCCACAAAACATGTGAGTATAACAAAAAGCAATCAGGTGTGTATTGTACTCCTTTTGTTGTTCTCCCTCCTTTGGTTACTATGGTAGTGGGACCAGGCTTTGCCTTGGCTTCTTTCTGGACACTTTTCTAAATGTTACAATTATGATAAGTCTAGATAACAATGAAATGCCAGGATGGGGGGTTAACTCTGTGACTAACAGCTGCATTGTGCTCTACAGTTTACAAAGTGCTTTCACATACATTCTGGTGTTGCAGTTTGTGGAGCACCTATTGTGTACTAGGTGCTTGGTCAAGGCTTTGCGTACAATTTCTCTGATTTCCACAACCACACCCAGTGGGAGGCATTATCATCTTCAATTTACAAAGCAGGAAACTGAGGCTCACAGAACCTAATGACCCATCTTTGGATATTCAGGCACCAGGGTTTGAAGCAAGCTTTTAGGCTGCAGTTTACATTCCTTTTGCCATAAAGTTATTCTTTCCTCCTGTCTTCATTTTGCTCCACTCATCCATACAGATGAGAGGGAATACACTTTCATAGAACTATGCATGACTAGGTCAAAGGAATAGCAAGGGAAGTATTCAAACAGAATTGAGAACTATATAATAAAAATACAGAACAATTTGACAAAGTCAATAGTAAAAATATCAGATCAATTTCCATTCAATTCTCTCTGGTAGAGGTGAGAAATGCGACTCTTACCAATTTTAATTTAATTTAGTGATTTAGCAAATATCGAATGTTTTGTTTCTCTGTGCCAGGTATTGTACTAGACACTGGAGAAAAAGTTGAAAATACACGACTATAATGCATAATCTTAATGGGCTCTTGAACTAGTGGGGAGATAGATTTATAAACAATCCCAATACAGTCTCGTAAAGACATTGAGGGAGGCAGGATATTTACAGGGTGCAAAAAGTATTTAAGTCAAGTGTGTATAAAATATTTGTTTTTGCTGAGGGTGAGGCTTAGGGACACGGAATGTAACACAGAAGTGGTGATTGGTCTGGGATATTAAGGATGAGTATGAATTTTTTGAGTGGGCAAGGGGGTATTGTTAGCATGCAAAAGATCACTGCCCATTTATTTGCTTCAAGATTCTGTGTAAAGGGAATGATTTTGGAATTTCCAGAGCTGGTTCCTCTGCCAGCATGTGAATTCATTTTTCTTGGAATAAAATGGACTAGAAGAAGGAGTTGAACAGGGAGAGGGAGTTGGAAGGTGTTGAGTTCTACCTCTGCTACTATAGAATTTTCTGCCCTGAACTTGTCATATGTAGCTCTTCTACATGCATGTGTGTGTGTTCACCTCTTTGGAATTTTTTAGTCATGTGCTATTGGAGGAGGGAGTATGGCAGCCACTGTGGCAATATATAATCTGGTAAAACTCCAGCTACATTTCTGATGATATTTCTTATTTTCTGACCTCAATTAATCAGTGTTTCCTTAATATAAAGCATTCATGTGTGATACTAAGTATTTTTGTTTACATGTTTAACTTGCATATCAGTTATGTGCTCCTTGAAAATGCATTGTTGGACTTCCAGTCAAAATGGCAGCATAGGTAAACACAGTTTGCCTCCTTGCAAAACCACATCAAAATTACAACTAAAATATAGAAACACCACCACTCAGAACCATCAGAAACTGAGTTGGATGGAAGTCTAACAACTATGGAATTAAAGAAACCACACCCATCCATACTGGCAGGAAGAGCAGAGATGTGCAATTTTTTTTATCCACGTGTGGTAGAAATATCCAATCAGGAGGAATATCTTGGGAGTGAGGAGTCCCAGCCCCACATCAGGACCCCCAGCCCAGGGTTCCAGTGCCAGAAAGGTAAGTCTCCATACTTCTGGCTACAACATCAATGTGAACTGAGTTGGCAGAAGAAAATTCTGGAGTCCCAAGCAGTTCTTAAAGAACCCACACACAGACTTACTCAGACTCACTTCCTCTCAGCTCCAGCATTAGGGTAGCAGCTTGGAAGGCTCCAGTGGCATACAGGAAGGAACTGAAGTGTCTGACATCAAGGTGTGAACTGAGGGACAGCTTTCGTCCAGACGGAAAGGTGGGCAGGGGCCAGTGTCCTTTTTCTGTACCTTCCCCCCACAGAGCAACAGGGACAGTAGGTGGGTACCATATCTGAGACTCCATCAACCTGGCTAACACTGTTTTTCCTGTCCTGGAGATTCTCCAAGACTCCATGCACCCAAGCTGTTAACAGTGACTTTTTCACATGACTGCCTGGTCTTGGCTCATGCTTCACAACTTCCTAAATACTCTCAGATAAGCTGGCCTAAGCCAGCTGCCAGCCCTCATACCTCTTGCTAAGTGGGCCCAGGCATGGTACTGGCAGCAGCTAGTCTAGATTCGTAGTGTGGCTTTGCATGGGAATCTTCAAGCCCAGCACAAGTAGCAGCCATCTCAGATTGCTCTGTAGCTCAGGTAGGATGGCCTCAGGGCAGAACACAGGTGTGGGCTGATGTTGGCCTGAACCTCCCAGGAAACCCTAGAGCCTGGGCACCCAGTGCACAGCTGTAGACCACATTGAAACACCACCATCCTGCTCCTGCACTGATCCTCCACTGAGGTTAGAAGTTTGTGGTCAGGGGTCACAGCCAGTCCTTGCAGCTGACTGGCCTGGGTAAATCTCTCCCATTGACCTGCCAACAACAATCAAAGACTCAATTACAGGATAAAGGAGTACTTAGCACACATGAAGGGCACACCTCAAATACCCAGTTGGGTGATAGCAGATGATGTGCCGCTGGATCCTATAGGGCACCTACTATTTAAGGTCATGCTACCAAAGACAGGAAGTCATAGCAGCTCTACCTAATAGATAGGAACAAACACAGGGAGGCCTCCAAAATGAGGAGACAAAAAAACACAGCTCAAATGACAGAATACATCAAGACTCCAGAAGAAGAACTAAGCAAATGGAGGTAAGTAATCTATCAGGTGCAGATTTCGAAACACTGGTTATAAGGATGCTCAAGGAACTTAATGAGGACCTCAACAGCATAAAAAATCCAGTCAGAAATGAAGGCTATACTGATTGAAATAAAGAACAATTTACAGGAAAACAACAGTAGAGTAAACGAAGCTGAGAATAAATCAATGATTTGGAACATAAGGAACAACAACAACAACAACAAAAACAATCACAAGAAGAAGAAAAAAGAATCCAAAAAAAAAAAATGAGGAGAGTGTTAACCTCTGGGGTTATGTCAAGCATTCCAATGTTCACATCATGGGGGTGCCAGAAGAAGAGCAAGAGCAAGAAATTGGAAATCGATTTGAAAAAATAACAAAGGAAACCTTCCCTGGTTTGGTGAAGGCAGTAGACATGCACATCCAGGAAGCTGAGTCCCAAACAAGATGGACACAAAGAGACCCTCACCAAGACACATCATAATTAAAATGCCAAAGGTTAAAGATAAAGAGAGAATCTTAAAAGCAGCAAGAGAAAAGAAGTTAGTTGCCTGCTGGGGAGTTCCCATAAGATTGTCAGTTGATTTCTCCAAAGAAACTTTGCAGGCTAGAGAACATTGCCAAGAAATCTTCCAAGTCATGGAAAGCAGGGACCTACAGCCAAGATTGCTGTACCCAGCAAAGCTATCATTTGGAATTGAAGGTCACATAAAGAACTTCCCAGACAAGAAAAAATTAAAGTAGTTCATCATCACCAAACCATTATTATGTGAAATGTTAATGGAACTCATTTAAGAAAAAGAAGATCCAAACTATGAACAATGAAATGGCAATAAATACATATCTTTCAACAAATGAATCTAAAAAACAAACTAAGTGAAGAAGAACAGAGAGAGAATCATGGATATGGAGAGTGTTTTGATGGTTTCCGAATGGGAAGGGGATATGGAGGAATGGGCGAAGAGGTGAGGGGATTAAGAAGTAGAAATACATGGTTAACAGGATAGCCATGGGGATGTGAAGTACAGTATAGGAAATGGAGGAGCCAAAGAACTTATACGCATGACCCATGGGCATGAACAATGGTGTGGGGATTGCCTGAGAGAGTGGGGAGTGTTGGGTAGAGGCAAATGGGGAAAAATTGGGACAAGTGTAATAGCATAATCAATAAAATATAATTAAAATGCATTGTTTATTTTTTGCTTAACTGTTATTAAACATTTGTTTACAGATAGAAACATATATTATCAATACATTTTATTAGAAATTTCAATTTTATTGTGGGGTTCAGTCATCAGTAAATAAGTAGTCATTTATATTTAACAACTAAAAATAATTGTATAATTGCACACAAATGCTCCACAGTATCTTGTTGTATACTCTGAACATTGTTTAAAAGAACACTTATTGAAACAAAAAGTTGTTGCGTGGTATAAAAATCTAGAACAATAGCGTGAACCTTATGAATTCTTAAACCTTAAGATTTTCCAGATTAGTGAGAACATTCAATGTAATACTGATTGAATGTGGTATATTTGAAGAAATGCATTAACAATTGGTAACTAAAAAGCAAGTGAATTGATTGATCCATTTGTCCCATACATTATAGGGTAGACTACTACATGCATATAATTCATTCATTGACAAAGACAGAGTGCTTTCCAAATGTGAAGATTATAAGCATTATGGCCAACATAACTCCAGGGGGAACCATCCTCTGAAATTATATGTTATTATTCACTAGTTTCTCAAATTATATTTTATTGATTATCCTATTATAGTTGTTCCAGTTTTCCCCCTTGACTCCTGTCTGCCCTGTACTCCCTTCCCTCTATAAATCCCTCCCCTTAGTTCAGTTCATGTCCATAGGTTGTGTGTGGAAGTTCTTTGACTTCTCCATTTGCTATGCTATTCTTAACTTCCCTGTGTCCATTTTGTTCCTACAAAATATGCTCCTTAATCCCTGCCACATTTCCCCATTCTCTTCCTGCACCCTCTCAGCTGATAACCCTCCAAATGGTCTCCATATTTATGATTCTGTTCCTGTTATGGTTGTTTGTTTATTTTATTTGCTTTTTTTTTTTTTTTTAGATTTAGTTGTGAATTTGTTGCCTTTTTAATGTTCATGGTTGTGATCTTTTTTTTAAAATAAGTCCACTTAAGATTTCCTGTAATAATGGCTTGGGGGTGATGAACTTCTTTAGCTTTACCTGTCTGGGAAGCACTTTATCTGCCCTTCCATTCTAAATGATAGCTTTGCTGGATAGAGTAATCTTGGATGTAGGTCCTTACCTTTCCTGACTTTGAATACTTCTTTCCAGCCCCTTCTTGCCTACAAGGTTTCTTTTGAGCAATCATTTGATAGTCTTACCGGAACTCCATTGTAGGTAACTGTCTCCTTGTCTTTCACTGTTTTTAAGAGTCTTTCCTTATCTTTAATCTTGGATAATGTAATTACAGTGTACCTTGGTATGTGCTTCCTTGTGCTTCCTTGGGTCCAGCTTCTTTGGGCCTATCTGAGATTCTTGGCCTTACTGGAAGTCTATTTCCTTTGCCAGATTAGGAAAGTATTCCTTCATTATTTTTTTGAATAAGTTTTCAATTTATTGCCCTCCCTGTTCTCCTTCTGGCACCCCCATGATTCTAACATTGAAATGTTTAAAGTTGTCCCAGAGGTTTCTAAGCCTCTGCTCATTTTTTTGAATTCTCATTTCTTCATTCTGTTCTGGTTGAATGTTTATTTCTCCCTTCTGCTGCAAACTGTTGATCTGAGTCTTTGTGTCCTTTCCTTTACTGTTGATTCCTTGTACATTTTCCTTTATTTCACTTTTCCTAGCTTTCACTTTTTCCTCTATTTTGTGACCATACTCAACCCTTTCTGTGAGCGTCCTAATTACCAGTGTTTTGAACTCTGCATCTGATATGTTGGCTGTCTCTTCATCATTTAGTTGTATATTTTCTGGAGCTTTGATTTGTTCTTTCATTTAAGCCACATTTTTTTTTTTTTTTTGTCTCAGTGTGCCTGTTACATAGTGAGCAGTGGAGGCTTAGGTATTTGCCAGGGTGGGCAGGCAACCCATGTTGCTGCCGTGTGGTGCTGCATGTGGGGGAGGGGTCAAAGAGGGAACAATGCCACTTGCTCAGCTGTCAGTGAGTTTTTAGTCACTTCCTCTGCTGCCCACAAGCAAATGTGGGCCCTTCTGGTGCTGATTCCCGGGTGGGTGGGTTTGAGTACATTCTAGAACCCTATGGGTCTCTCCAATGAACTCCCCTGTGAGGCTGAGAGTTTCTTAGGCTGCCTCAACCCCCACAAGTTTTTTCAGTTATAGGTTTTGAGGCTTTATTTCCCCATGCTGGAACCCTGGATTACATGGTCTGTCTTGCTCCCCAGTAGTTCCTCTCAGTTTATCCACATGCAAGTGTGGGACTGCCTGGTCCACCAGCCACTGCCTTTCCTGTCTCGGTCCTTTAGCGGCCACTTTGCCGTGAGTTCTCTCTACTGTGGCTGCCCATCTCTGCCCCTCTTACCGGTCTGGATGAATGTTTCTTCAATTCTTTGGCTGTTGGATTTCCATACAGTTCAATATTCTGATGGTTCTTGTTACTTTTTATTTTTAAATTTGTAGGTGTCCTTCTTTTGGTTTTGTGAGGAGGGAAAGTGTATCTACCCACGCCTCCATCTTGGCTGGAAGTCCTTAGCTTATAGTCTGATGGGAACTCCTTTATAGGTAACTCTGTTTTTCTCTTGCTGCTTTTAAGATTCTCTCTGTATATTTAAACTTTGATGCTTTAAATTTTGATGTATCTTGGTGTGGTGCTCTTTGGGTTCAACTTGTATGGGGCTCTCTGTTCTTTCTGAACTTGTATGTCTATTTCCTTCACCAAGGTAGGGAATTTTTCTTTCACTTTTTTTTTTCAAATAAGTTTTCAATTTCTTTCTCTTCCTTTTCTCCTTCTGGCATCTGTATGATTCAGATGTTGGAACGTTTGGAGATGTGCCAGAGGTTCCTGAGCCTATCCTCATTTGTCTGAATCCTTATTTCTTCCTTTTGTTCTGGTTGAATATTTATCTCTTCCTTATGTTCTAAATTGTTGGTTTGAATCTCAGCTTTTTTCCCTTTTTGTTGGTTTTCTGTGGATTATTCTTTATTTCATTTAGTGTAAACTTTGTATCTTCCTTTATTTTTTGCTGTATTCAAGGAGTTCTCTAAGTATCCTGATGACCAGTGTTTTAAACTCTGCATGTGATAGGTTGGCTTATCAGTGATTTCACTTAGTTCTTTTTCTGGGGTTTTGTTCTATTCCTTCATCCAGGCCATAGTTTTTTTTTTTTTGTCTCTTCAATGTAGCAGCCTCCCTGTGTTTGTTTCTGTGTATTAAATAGAGCTGCTTTGACTCCCTGTCTTGGTTCTGTGTAGAAAAGTCACCTGTAAATTGTGTGGGGTGGAGCCTTAGGTAACTGCCAGGGCAGGGCTCCCACTTCACCACTTTGTGGCTGTGTGGGGAGGGCTTGGAGAGAGGACAATGCCATTGCCTGGCTTCTGGCATTCTGCCCAGCACTTGCCCCATTTCCAGTCACGTTACACCCTTCCCATGTGGGACTGGTGCTCTTCTAGGTGCTCCTCCAGTGGTGAATCCTGGAATGAGTGGGTATGCAGATGTTCTAAGACTGTGCTGGCCCTTTAAGTGGAGTAGTGAAAATCTGGCAGTTTCTTATGCTGCCACAACCCCCACTGGTTTTTACAGCCAGAGGTAATGGGGATCTATCTTCCTGGTGCGGGAACCCTGGGCTGTGCAGTCTGGCCTGGGGCTGTGATTATTTGCTCCTAAGGTATCCTTCCTGTCCATTCCACTGCCTCTGCTGCTTCTGCCGATGCCTGACTGAGCCACACTGCCTCTGCACCCATTTCTGCAACTCTGCCCCTACTGCCCATCTGGATGAATGTGTCTTCTTTAAATGCCTGGTTGTTGGACTTCCATACAGCTCAATTTTGTGATAGTTCTGGTTGTTATTTTGCAGTCTGGCTCTAATTCTTTCTATGATTGCATGAGGAGGCGAAGCATGTCTACCTACAGCTCCATCTTGACTGAAAGTCCACATTCAATAGTTTTTAAATTAATTGATTTACATGATGTCTCAGTTAAATATTGAATGCCTAATGCAAAACCAAAGACACATGCTAAATGTGAACAGCCTCTGGTAATTCAATTCATATAGAGTTTGACCCAAAATAGCCATCGGTAAAACTGTATGCCTGTGATGTGGGATTATAAATGAATAAACACTTAACTGGTTGAGTATGGTTAAGATGTGAGGATACTTCATGGTCACCCCAGTCATTCTGTGAAGAGCTGATTGTATCAGAGGTTTTGGTCTCTTTCAGGCAGTTTGCTGAGGGGGAAAGCAATACAGGCAACATATTTGGATCTTAATGGGTTTTATTTCATTTCTCATGGCATTAAGATCAACAAGAAGTGTTTTTTTGTGGTAGTACTGATTTAATATCTATCCACC
This sequence comes from Glossophaga mutica, assembly GCA_039655065.1. Taxonomy (NCBI): domain Eukaryota; kingdom Metazoa; phylum Chordata; class Mammalia; order Chiroptera; family Phyllostomidae; genus Glossophaga; species Glossophaga mutica. The sequence continues at coordinate 148,538,440 of CM077308.1, forward strand.
TGGGTTGACATTGTCAATGGGTGACATTGAATTGACAATTTATTTTTTTAAATCAGTAACCTGGATAATGCATTATGAACCTTATCAAGTCACAGACATTACCAAAATGGAGGGTCTTAACACCTCACAGCTCACACACAAAGAACACAGCATAATCTTTTGAGTCAAGAAGCTTGAGAGCGGTTCCAAATCCTCTTCAATGACCTGACAGTAGTCTGGCTTATCATTAAAACGAGAAAGTACAGGGTGCTTCTTTCTGTAGAACTCATTGAATTGTAAGAATTACCTGGATGACATTTTTGTTCCATCTCAACAGCTTTGCAGGCGCCAACACAACATGGACAATAAAGCATTGTCAAGAGCTCTCAGGCTGGCTCCATGATGTTGGCTCTGTGTCAGCAGACCTGTAAAAATCATTCCATCCTATTTATTCTATTCATAACACCTTGTCTTCATTGTTAATTATAGATTTAATTATAATTTGTTGAATTTACTAGTTCTATAAGTATAGTGATCATCTTTTTATAAAATCTCAATATATTTCCAATATTCAACACAATATGGATGCTATATTTTTTGAAGAATAAATGAACCACACTTATATTTACTGACTCTGCCACAGAAATCCAGGCTTTATCTTCATCAAGGGCTCCCATTTGGATCTGAATTATGACAGCCACTGGGTTCAGATGCATCAGGGATTGTCCTTTTGGAGGGTGGCAAACACATAGGAAACTGTACCTATATTATTAAGTTCATGTGTATGGGAGGAAGAAAATAGAAATGTGGCTGCAAAGCTTTCTGTGTGGAGCCTTATGGTAAAAGGGGGGCATGAACTGAAGGGTCCATGAGGGTACTGTGAGGCATGTGACACACCTGGTGTTTGACATGAGTGGATGAGAGAAGATTGCCCCATTGCTCCCAGGGCCATTTTGGCACTGCAAGGGTTGGCACCTTGGGGAGGGTACAGGTGTCAAAGACATGACTATTCTCCTGAGAGCAGCAGTACCAATGTCAGAAGACACACATTCAATGAAGTGGACTCAAGTAGAGGAGAGGGGCACAGAGCAGAAGAAAAATATGGCAGAACGTGTACTTCACAGACTAGTTCTTTATCCCAAGAGACAACTTAGGGCATTACCAGATACAAGGAGGGGGTGGGGTTTGACCCTTTTTAAGTGGATGGGGCAAGAAGCAATGAGATGTACATTATTTCTGCCTCTGTGCTGCCATCTGTACTCATTGGTTCAGGAGGCCTGGGGAAGCTTAAGCTACATTTTGATCAGGAAATTTTTTATACTTCTCTAAGGGTTGTTGTTTGGCAACCTTTAGTTAACGTGGCCAACTGACATGTTTAGGTGGATCTCATTGCCCAACAAGTTTCTGGTCCAAATGAAGTTCTGGTTTGAAAATTCCATGAATCATGACAAACCCATTTCTAATTAGTCATGTGGATGTTCTAAAAAGGAAATCAATAACCTTGGATTTCTATTCAAGGAGGCTATAGGTTCTGGGTGAGAACTTGCATCTCACTTTAAAGCTCCATGAGGGCACAGAGGAGGCACTCAGGAAATACTTGTTGAACAATGTTTTATTTAACTTTATAACCCTGGTAGGGCAGAGTACATATAAGTTGACTGTTCAAAGAAAATAATTATTTTCTTGAAAAAAGAGAAAGGAAAGCGAATGAAGGACTCCACAGATTCCACAATGTGAAGTTTCCGAATCTATATTTTCCTTAATTCATTTCCTGCTTCTTTGCTCTGCACTCGAACAGCTGCTGTTCTGATCTTCTCTCACCTGTGGCCCTAAAGACATCATACTGCCTGTCAGCTGGGTTCGTGTCAGCAGGCAATGCAGCCAGAGCAGGGCACATTCCGAAATGTGTTCAGTGTCATTTTCTTCTAAGTGCTATTTCTTGTAGTAAGAAATTGAATTGTGTATGAGAAACTCACTTCAAAGAGGACATACAGATGGCCAGTAGGTATGCGAAAAATGCTCCACGTCATTAACCATCAGAGAAATGCAAATTAAAACCACAGTCAGATATCACCTCACACCTCTCAGAATGGCTATCATCAATAAATCAACAAATAAGAAGTGCTGGTGAGGATGTGGGGAAAGGGGAAACTTTATGCACTCTTGGTGGGATTGAAGACTGGTGTAGCCACTATAGAAAACAATATGGAGTTACCTCAAAAAATTAAAAATGGATCTGCCTTATGACCCAGTGATTCCACTTCTGGGAATATATCTGAAGAAACCTGAAACATTAATTCGAAAGAACATAAGCACCCCTATGTTCATTGTGGCATTATTTATAATAGCCAAGATTTGGGAGCAGCCCAAGTGTCCAGCAGTAGAGGAGTAGATAAAAAAACTGTGGTACATTTACACAATGGAATATTTCTCAGCTGTAAAAAGAGAAGGAAATTTTATCTTTGTGATAGCATGGATGTATCTGGAGAACATCATGCTAAGTAAAATAAGCCAATCATAGAAAGATAAATACCATATAATTTCACTCATATGTGGAATATAATAAACAAAATAAACTAACAAACAAAATAGAAACAGACTCACAGGTAGAGAACAGGTTGACAGCTGTCAGAAGGAAGGAGGGTTATGGGGCTGGGTGAAAAAGTGAAGGGATTAAGCACAAAAATTAAAATAGACAACAGTATGGTGATTACCAGAGGGGAACGGGGATGGGGGAGGTAGAAGAAGGTAAAATGGAGATAAATGGTGGTGGAAGAAGACTTGACTTGGGGTGGTGAACGCACTATATACAGATGATGTGCTATAAAATTGTACACCTGAAACCTACATAACTTCATTAACCAATGTCACCTCAACAAATTCAATAAAAATTTTAAAAAAAGAAAAGAAATTTCTGGCTAGGAGGCAGAGTTGACACCTAACCACTGCACTCAATTTCATCTCCCTTTCTTATGATCATTCAAGCCTACATTTTCTACTCACTTGATTCTTTTCTGAGAAATGCAAAGTATTTGGGACATCACAGACTGCCTGGTTCTAATAGATGCTTTGGTGTCCTGCTAGAATTAAGATAAGTACTGGAAGGAATAAAGGCTGAAATAACCATGCAAAATTTCTTAGGTTTCATTGGTCTAGCTAAGCCTGTAGTCTCAGAATAAGCAATGTGTCCATCTCCTGCCAGCACTGTCACGGCATCATGTTAGTCAATGGGAAGGACCATCTGGGCCGGATGCACCGTGGTAATGGAGTGCACATGGGCGGTCTTCCCAGAAAGGATACCACATTAGATGTTGAATGGGACCCAGCGATGGATAGGAGCTGGTTTTATTTTCTTCCCAGTGACGTTAGTATCCAGGTGGTGGTGCCAGCCCAGGTTATGGGTGTTCATGTTCTGCTCTGAGCCAAGGCTTGGGCAAAGATTGACTTTTTTCTTGTCTTTGGTGTCATAGGGTTTGGGTTTAATAAAATGGAAAGTTTCTTGTTCCATTTTTAGTTTTCTTCATATAAAACATTCAAGTAAGAATATTGTCATGTAATACATTTCTTGGCCAAGATATCTAAATTAATCCAATTTATTTATGTAGTTGATACATATTTATTGAGTGCCTACTATGTGCTAGATCCTCTTCTAGCCCCTGGAGATATGCCAGTGAGCAAGTCTTTAAATAGTTCAGAGCTCTTAAATTCAGGTTTAATCCAGTAAATTTAAGTTTCCACTGTTTTAAAGGTGTATAATTTCTAAGATAGCAGAGTTTTATATTATAATGGGGTTTTTGGCTTTGTTTTCTTATTGTTTAGTGTTCCAGAAACACGGACTCAATTATATTTTATGTTTTTCCTTTCCTTTCTTTTATTTTTCCCTTCCCTCCTTTCCTTCTTCCTTTCCTCATTTTTCCTTTTTTGTTTTCTCTTTCTGGAAATACTAGTCTAAGTGACACAAACACATAAAAGACAGTGACTGACAATTTAATAACAGAGAATTAAGGCCTTGAGATGCCACTAGGAAATAGGAAAATGGGAAGCTACAGGCACAAATGTACAACCATCTAAAACCCAGAGTTTTGTCTGTACTTGTTAACTTTTTTTTTTTTTTTTTTAGCAGTTTGGTGACCTGTGCATGCAGAAAGCATTAGGGATACACTTACTGTATTAGCTAAGTGATAAATGGTCTTAGTGATGCAGTAGCTGTTAAGTGGCAAGGCCATCTGATTCTTCCTTTCTGAGAGTCTCCTATCTTCAATCTACCCGTCAATTAATATCTACAGACACATGCATCTTTCTTGACAGAGAGCGTGTTACATGGGGAGACGGATTGACAGGGACCAGGCCTGACTTTAATTGTAGATGTTGCTTTTGTGTCGGCCTCTCCAGGGGTGGGGGAAGGGGCATTGACACAATTTACAGCATCGATTGATTGATTCTGAGAAACTGCCAAGCAATCCCTGTCTACCAGAGGTGGTAGGTAAAAGTTTATTTTCCTGGTTTCTACTTCCAACACATCATCCCCCTCTAAGCAGGATGCATACTCTCCTTTCACTTGGTCCCTCTATCACCTCTGAAGACCGTCTTCAAGGCTGGCAATCGCTTTGGAGGAAGATGAGCAGCAGGAGGCTGGGCTGCGTGTTTGCCTCTTGGGAGCATGTGCCCTGTAGAGGAAAGAGGTCCGAAGGCAAGGAATGCAACTGCTCTGGGGACCCAGAGGGACCAGAGCCTCCGCATCCTCCTCTCCCTGCGAGTTCCGCCCCTCCTGTGGTGTTAGCATGGCTGACTTGGGTCCTTCAGCCACTGGCTTGGCAGAAGTGACGTGGGTTTTGCATACAGTATCTGTGATTCTTGGTTAAGTTTGTATTTCTGTATGATCACAGGTTTCTTTTGTTACTGTCTTTCCGTCTGCTTTTAGTTTGGATGCCCCTCAGCGGTGGGACTGCCTCGGTGTTTTCACGTTTCAACAGATACAAACAGAGCATTACCAAGTGTCAGTCACAGGAGGAAGAAAATGAGACAGTTCCTGCCCATTTTCTTCATTTATGTAGTTGTTCACTTGTCATTCATTCAGTCAACAAATATGTGTTGAACACCTACTTTATGCCATCGGTTTTTGTAGGCATGGGGATACAGCAGTGAATAAAACAGACCACATTTCCCGCTGCAGTGTTTAGAAGGAGGAGACATACAACAAGCGAATGAGCACACAATATGTCATGTGATGTTAAGTGCTGTGGAGAAAAATCCTGTGTGACAGGAAGTTACGATTTTAAAGAAGGTGGTCAGGAAGGCTTTTCTGGGAAGGTGTATTCAAGTTCAAAAATCGAATAACAAGCTCTATTTCCCATTCTGCCTGGAATGCATTGTCCGCAATCTCTCTGGCAATTCATACCCTTCCTGCCCTACAAAACCCAGCCTCAATGGTAACCTGCTTATACTTATACTAAAAAACGGATTTGTTATTTATTTGAAACTCAAATGTTACTGGGTGTCCTGTGTTTTATCTGACAACCGTAGCACTGCAATGCTTCCTCCATACTGGAAATCTTCCTTCTCTCTTATGAACTGCCCTGTCACTTGCTTGTGCTCTTAAGACACCAGTGTCCCCTGTGGTATCACACTTACATGGAGACTGATTTTATCATATTTCTTCTCCTCTAAGCAAATTGAAGTCAAGCCTTCCCTGATCCATCTCTTTATCTCCACAACATGTAGCGGGAACTGGCACTTAGTAGATGGATGTGTATTTGTTTAATGGATGCACAGGTGTTTCTATAGACCGAAATGAGGGCATTTGCTATATCAGCAAGTTGTTCAGGGCTACAGTCTTTTATCTGAAGGCAAAATTGTCTGCTACCTAAAGTTTGTGCTCCCAGAGTACTCAGTAGTCTCTTAAGTGTGACAGTCATCTGTTCCAGCGCTCTCTTTTGTTGGAGTATGAGTTACACTTGCTTAGTACATAGTGTTTAAGCTGTTGCCCCAAGTGCACATTAACATAGCTGTTCACTGACATCTATGGAGATATGTCTATTCGGCAGGACTTCCAAGGCTTGATATAAATAGATACCCTGACACTCTACGATTGATCTGAATCCCCTGAGGAGGATATTTGAGGAATTTGATCTGGTTGGAATTAGAGAGTTCTTTAAGGGTCACTGAATCCAAACTGCTCTGGATTCCCTGTGTCCTGTCTTCACTCAGTTATTTGTCAGCCAGCAGTATTTCTAATAACGTGAACCATTTGACTTTCCCACTCTTCCTTACAACTTTCAGCCCCGTTCTTCCCTCTCCCCAACAGTTCTACTCTTCCCAGAATGCTGAGCCTTTGAGGGCTCTGCTGGCCAGGCTACGTCAGGTTTCCATCATGTCCCTCCTGCAAGTGTTCCTGGAGCAGCTTCCTCCGCTCTGTGCAATCAATCAATGTGTCCTTTCTGTCTCATGGAAATTTGTTAAAAGCTATCATCTGGTATCTTGCTGTACATTTGTATATTAAAAAAATCTTTTATAGTTTTTTTAAGGAGCCCCCTGGAGGGAGAGGCATTAAACATACAAGTTCATTTTCCCAAGTTGCAGAAGTCCTCAATGCAATCTGAAGAATTCTGTGACATGACCTTTTGCCCTAACATATTTCTTAAAGCAACTCAGTCCAGCTATGTCGTTCTCACTCCTCGGGAGTAATGACATTTTCTTTAGGAACCAGTGGATCGTGGAGTGTTCAGGGGTCTGCTGGCACTCACTCAGCCGATCTGGACATCTGTGCACAACTCCGTCATGTTGGTATCTTGAAACTGGCTGTGGCGGGAGTATTTGCACCAGGGAAACAGCAAATGCTGTAAATCTGGGTTCTTTCTCTTGCACGTCTCCCACCCCAGCTGGTGAGTCAGCTTATCAGCAGCCCTCTGAATATACTCTGTGGGAAGGGGCTTAGTATGGGATGAAACCCATTTCCAGTAGCACTTGGGCACTCATGAAACCTCAGTAGAGTTACTTTATCAGCCTAACTAAGCAATCCCTTGAAAGTCAGGGAGGAGAGTCTGAGAAAACACGGTTAAGCCTTAAGACAGGGAGGTTTCAAGTGTTGAAAATCTTGTCACAAAAGTCCAGAGCACAGCAAATCCCAAGGCAGCTACTTGGAGAGTGCCTCATAAGGAGGTATCACTGCATGGCAGCAGGAGACAGTGGCAAAGCCACCTTTACAGTTGGCTGGGGGTTTCGGCAGTTGAACAAGATAGTGTATAAGGCAGAGGCAGAAAGTTTGCTTTTTCTTTCTTTAAGGAGCTGACCTTGCTGGAGTTGGGCTGACATTTATTTCACCCTCTTTCCTCCCCGAAACAGGGACCCGACACATATGCTCAACTACCAGGAACAGCAGCAAGTACAAACACCTGCTGGTACCACTAATTACCAAACACCCCCCAGGACGAGGGCATTGGCTGGCTTAACACCTGGGCAGAGGTAGCTGATTCTGCTAGAACCAGAGGATGTTGGCTTTGCAGTTATTGTCGATATCTAGGTCATTAATCAGAGAAACAGTGCTTTGTACCTGGGAAGCAGGGCCAGAGAGAGCCTTTTACTTTCGATTAGTGGGTGTTTGTTACAAAAAGAACATAAACAGAGTTCTTCAGCTTTCCTGCAGCAGAGAACATTGACACCTCGGGAGAGCCTGATGGGAGCACATTTGTATTTAGATAAAATTTGTTCCTTGAAAACATTAATGCAAGGTGTACTCACTGGGTCACCTCCCCCATAAATGACCTGAACACTTCTATGTGATCAGACTGTGCATCCATTTACTTTAAACCCAGGCAGTTTGATAATGTGGGCAAGGTAGTGACCATTAAAAGGCTCCCGGAGAACACTGTTTAACAACTTCCCTTTTTACTATGCCCTGTAGCCTTTTTCAGTGTTTTTCTAATTTATTTATTGTTGGAGAATAATAAAGGCAAATTATATATATGTATTTTTAGTATTTTCTCCATGTCATTGTGCCAGGCAGTGTGTTAAGTGCTCCCTAAAAATGACCTCATTTAATTCTCTTTTAAAATTTATTCATTTTTAAATTATTTTTATTGATTATGCTATTATCATTGTCCCAACTTTTCCTCCTTTGTGCCCCTCCACCTAGTACCCCCATTCCCTCCGGCAATGTCCATGGATTATGCATATAAGTTCTTTGGCTGCTCCATGTCTTATACTGTTCTTAACATCCCTCCGCCTATTTTGTACCCACCAATTTGAACTTCTTAACACCTGCACCTTTTTCTCCATTCTTTCCCTTCCCCCTACCAACTGGCAACCATCCAAATGATCTCCATATCTATGATTCTGTTTCTGTTCTGCTTGTTTGCTCAGTTTGTTTTTTAGATTCAATTTTGATATTTGTGAATTTGTTGCCTTTTTAATGCTCATAGTTTTGGTCTTCTTTTTCTTAAATACATCCTTTTAACATTTCATATAATAATGGCCTGGTGGTGATGAACTCCTTTAGCTTTAGCTTGTCTGGGAAGACTTTATCTGCCTTTCCATTCTAAATGATAACTTTGCTGGATAAAATAATCTAGGTTGTAGGTCCTTGCTTTTCATCACTTTGAATACTTCTTGCCAGTCTCTTCTATCCTGCAAAGTTTCTTTTGAGGAATCAGCTGACAGTCTATGGGAACTTCTTTGTAGCTAACTATTCGCTTTTCTCTTGCTGCTTTTAAAGTTTTCTCTTTATCTTTAACCATTGGCATTTTAATTAGGATGTGTTTTGGTGTGGTCCTCTTTGGGTCCAAATTGTTCGGGACTCTCTGTGCTTCCTGGACTTGTTTATTTATTTCCTTCACCAAATTAGGGAAGTTTTCTTTCATTATTTTTTCAAATAAGTTTTTAATTTACTGTTTTTTCTTTTCTCCTTCCAGCACCCCTATGATTCAAATGTTGGTATGTTTGAAGTTGTCCCAGAGTCTCCTTACCCTATCCTCCTTTTTTTTTTAATTCTTTTTTTCTTCTTGCTGCTCTGATTGAAATTCCCCCCCGCCCCGATGTTCCAAATCATTGATTTGATTCTCAGCTTCATCCACTCCACTGTTATTACCTGTAAATTGTTCTTTATTTCACTTAGTGTAAAATTTATTTCTGTCCGGGTCTTTTTCATGCTGTTGAAGTACCCAATGAATTCCTCGAGCATCCTAATAACCAGTGTTTTGAACTCTGCATCTGATAGACTGTTTATTTCTATTTTGTTTACTTCTTTTTCTGGACTTTTGTTCTGTTCTTTCACTTGGGCCATATACCTACGTCTACTCATTTTGGTAGGCTCCCTGTGTTTGTTTCTATGCATTAGGTAGAGCTGCTTTGATTGTGTCTTGGTAGCATGGCCTAATGTAGTAGGTATCCTGTAGAGTCCAGTGGCACAGCCTCCCCTAGCTCTCAAGCTGTGTACTTGAGGTATACCCTCTGTGTGGGGTGAGTACTCCTTTCTTTTGTAGATGAGTCTTGAATGCTGTCAGCAGGCCAATGGGACAGATTTACCCAGTCTAGACAGCTAGTAGGACTGGCTGTGACCCCTGGCCAGCAACCACATCTTTCCATGGTGTGTGGAGGTGGTTAGGTGGTATCCAGCATGGTCTGTGACTGTCCTCTGGGTGTACAGGCTCTGGGGTTTTCCAGATGGTGCAGGCTAAGGTCAACCTCCACTTAATGTGCTGCCTGGGGCTCCTTTGCTTAAGCTATAAGGCAATCTGCATATGTTTGCTGCTAGTGCTGGGACGGGGCCACTCAGTGAGATGGATGAAGGGTGGGCTCAGCTGTTGCTTGTTTGAGCAGATTTAGGAAGGTCTGAAGCCTGTGGCTAGCCCTGCCCTTCAAATGGAAAAGCCCCTGTTACCAGCTTGGTGGGCTTGTAAGTTGGATGGGGTGGACTATTAGGTAATCATGAAGGAAGGGTGAAGCTTACTGTGTAAAACAGGTTGATTCAGATATGGTGCCACTGCACCGTGGCTCTGTGTGATGTAGGGCTCAAAAACGTACAATGGCCACTGTCTGAAGTTCTGTCTGGGAGGAAACTGTCCCCCAGCTCTTGCCCTGATGCCAGGCACTGCACTTCCTCCCCATATGCCACTGATACTCTTCAAGGTGCTGCCCCAGGGCTGGAGTTCAGAGGGAGTGAGTCTGAGTAAGTCTGTGCGTGGTGCGAGGCCTTTTAAGAGGAGAGAGCTGAGAATTCCACAGTTTCTTCTGCCCACCAATCCCCACTGGTTTTTGTAGACAGAAGTCATTGGGACTTATCTTCCTGGTGCTGGAACCCTGGGCGGAGTGGTCTGTGTGGGGCTGGTATCCTTTGATCCTGGGATATCCCTCCATTTGATATCCATTACACGTGGGTTTGGGAGCAGCCAGTTCCACATCTTTGCATTGTTACCCCTCCATCCCTTTTACCTTTCTGGATGAAGGTGGTTTTTTTAATTCCTTAGTTGTTGGACTTCATACAATTCAATTTTCTGACAGTTCTGAGTGATATTTGTTCTGTAACTTAGCTGTAATTTTTCTGTAGTTGTGTGAAGAATTGAGCTGCATTTACTTATGCCTCCATCTTGACCAAAAGTCCCTAATTCTTTTAATAATTCCACATGGAAGGAGATTTCTCCCCGAACCATATATAGGAGGAAACTGAAACTTAGAAAGATGAATGGATTTGAGTAAAGTCTTGCTTCTTCCTATCCGTCTGGTCTGCCTGTCCATCTTGATGTTTTTGAAGTTATTTTGGGGGCAACAAGATATCTTTTGGTGCTTACCTGAGGATGGGGATATTTTGACCTTCTTCTAATTTTGAATGCCACACCTCAAGTTCTTTATGAATGTCACACTCGGCTGATTTGTGACTAGGACCTCCTCTGCCTCCCTGAGGTGATGGGTCACACACATGGCCTGAGCTTTCTAAAAAAAGCTTAAGTTTTTGCCCTGGAGCAAACGTCCACTACTGCCACTATTGCAGGACAATCGCATCAAGATCAGATTTGAATTTTGACTTTAAACGAAGTCATTGTTTTTTCTGTTTCCATGCATATATTTTTTATTGATATTATTGTATGCTGAGGCATAAATGTTAGTAATTTCTTATTTGTCTGCACTGCAGATGTTTAAAGGATTTTTGTAGTTACTTTAGATAAAGAAAAATGAGAAAGTCTGTGTGTTCCATTCAGGAACCTGAATATAATTTCCACTTTCAAGATAATGTAAAAGGAAGTATATTTCATCTAGGCAACATGGCTAGAAAACAAAAGGCAACAACAGCAGCCTTTTAAAACCAATTAATCTTCTTCAGAGTAGTGTGTCTGATGAAGACATAATCCAAAAGGAGCCTTGGCTATTTATCTGTTGCCATTGGAGGCAATAACTAGAGTTAAGATCTTCTTGGAGCAAGTGCTAATTGCACAACTTTTATTCAAACATTTCAAAATCAACATGGAGCTATCATTTTAGAAAATTCTTGGGACCCATTTAAACCTCTCTGTATTCACTGGGTTTGAAGAGATTTAAAATCAAGGTGATGGAGTGCAGAGAGATTTTAGGGCAGTGAAACTACTCTATATGATACTGTAGTGATGGATACATGTTATTTTACGTTTGTCCAAACCCACGGAACATACAACCCTGAGAGTGAACCCTCGTGGAAACTATGGGCCCATGGACTCGGGGTGACCATGATGTGTCTACAGGGGTGCATCAGTGGTGCAAATGCACCACTCTGGAGCAGGGTTTCGCTAGACTGGAAGGTGTGCATGTGTGGGGGTCAGGACTATGTAGGAAATTTCTGTACCTTCCTCTTAATTTTGCTGAGAGCCTAAATCTTCTCTAAAAAATTGATGTATTTTAAAAACAGAAGAAAAATACGTTGAGATGAATTGTACTGAATAGTGTTTCCGTAAATGTGGGCTAGGACCACTTGCGTGCAAGTTAATGCAGGTGTCTAGGCCACAGCTAGGGCTATTGAACCAGAATCTTTGTGGAGATTTTTTGTTTTTGTTTTCTTTTTTGGTGGCTCAGGAATTCTATACTTTTTCTTTCCCCTCCATGCTAAGGTTTTAGAGTTACGAGAGTAGAGAAAAAGGCCTAAGCTTCACTGACTGACACACCTGAATCTTGACTCTGTCATTTTGAAGCACTATGACCTTGAGCAAATGTTTAACTTTTTTCTGTTTCAGTTACCTCTTCTGAAAAATGAGAATAATACCATTTTTTCTGGAAAAGATAGGTGCTATGTATAGGAACCACCTAGGACGATACCTAGCATATTGTAAACACTTAATATATAGCAGCTACTATTATTTCGCATACATCACCATGGTGAAATAGCCTTTCTAGATGCCAGCAGAACTGATAGTCTCAGAATAAACCATTTAACACTTTCTACCAATTGACTTTTCAAGGATTTACTTGAAGTAGAAGGAAGCAATTGATTGAATGGAAGAATAAGTCACTTGGGAAAGGTCTTTCTTGAAGCTGTGGGCAGCTGTGTCTTGAGGTGCTGTCTCCCAGAACAGTGGTTCCTAAACCTCATAAACCATCGGGAACTCCTTGAGTGCTTGCTGAACATACAGACCTTGGAGCACCATCCCATGCTTGCCAAATCAGACCTTTGGGGTAAAGACCCAAGAGATACACACACACACACACACACACACACACACACACACACGTATATATACATATATATATCTTCTAAATTGATCTGTAGGAAGCCAGTGTAGCTTTTGATCATAGACTAACTTTTGGGAAAGCCGAGCCAGAGTGCTCAGTGTTTGATCCTCCTGATGTTAATCATTCTTTTCTTTCTTCCTATCCAAACCCTGAGCCGGGGAATATGATTTCTAGCAGCAGCAGCAGCAGCAGCAGCAGCAATAACAGCTAACATTTACCGAGCCCTTCCTGTGAACCAGGCATTGTTCTAAACTTTGAATGCATTAACTTAGTGCTTAAAGGTTGAGGACTAGGTTGGCCTCGGAAATCAGAGGTTTGAATCTTCCAGCTCAGTGATTTTATAATAATGATAGTGATACCAACCTTTTATTTACTTTTTGTTGTAAAAACTCTCAGCAAAGTGGGATTAGAGGGAACATACCTAAACATAATAAAGGCCATATATGACAAACCCACTGCTAGCACCATACTCAATGGGCAAAAGCTACAAGCGTTCCCTTTAAGATTGGGAACAAGACAGGGATGTCTGCTTTTGCCTCTCTTATTCAACATAGTATCCCCGGCAATCAGACAAGAAGAATAAATAAATGGCATCCAAATTGGAAAAGAAGAAGTGAAACTGTCATTATTTGCAGAGGACATCAGGCTGTACATAGAGAAACCCAAAGATCCCATCAAGAAACTATTAGACCTGATAATTAAATTCAGCAAAGCAGCAGAATACAAAATTAATATCCAGAAATCAGTCACATTTTTATATGCCAATAATGAACTAATAGAAAGGGAAATTAAGAAAACAATCCCATTCACAATTGCTACAATAAGAATAAAATACATAGGAATAAACTTAAACAAGGATATAAAAGACCTTGAGAAATTATGAGACACTGAAGAAGAAAATTGAAGAAGGTGCAAATAAGTGGAAGCACATACCGTGCTCATGGATAGGAAGAATTTTCACACTAAAATGTCCATACTACCCAAGGCAATCTATAGATTCAACAATATTTCTAACAAGATTCCAATGGTGTATTTCACAGAACTGGAACAAATATTTCAAAAATTTATATGGAACTACAAAAGGCCCCGCATAGCAACAATGATTATAAGAAGAACAAAGTTGGAGGTATCGAAATACCTAATGTTCAACTATACTATAAGGCCATAGTAATCAAAACATCATGGTACTGGCATAAAAAGAGTCACATTCCTATTCAATGGAACAGAATAGAGAGCCCAGAAATAAACCCACACCTTTATAGTTAATTAATATTTGACAGAGGAAGCAAACACTTACAATGGGCTAAAGGTAGTTTGTTCAATAAATGTTGTGGGAAATTTGAACAGATAGGCACAGCAAAATGAAACTAGACCACCTTCTTACACCACACACACAAGAATAAATTCAAGATGAATCAGAATTAAATGTTAGATCTCAGACCATAAAAATCTTAGAAGAAAACATAGGCAGCAAAATCTCAGGCATTGTGTGTAGCAGTATTTTATTGGATATATCTCCCAGGCAAGGGAAACCAAACAAAAATAAACAAATGAGATTACGTCAAACTAAAAAGTGTTTGTACAACAAAGGAAATCATCAACAAAATAAAAAGACAACCCACAGAATGGGAGAACATACTCACTGATTCTTCTGGTAAGGGGTTAATATCCAAAATTTATAAAATTAAATTAAGAAATGGGCAAAGGACCTGAATAGACACTTCTCCAAAAAGGACATACCTGTCCTTTTTGGCCATTAGACATATGGCTAATAGACAGATGGCTACTAGACATATGAAAAGATGCTCAATGTCACTAATCATCAGAGAAAAGCAAATTAAAACCACAGTGAGGTATTATCATATACCTGTCAGAATGGCTGTCATCAATATATCAACAAACAACAAGTGCTGGTGAGGATGTGGAGAAAAAGGAACCCTTTTGCAGGTTGGTGCAGCCACTGTGGGAAGCAGTATGGAAATACTTCAAAAAATTAAAAATAGATCTGCCTTTTGACCCAGCGATCCAACTTCTGGGAATATATCCAAAGGAACCCAAAACACTAATTTGAAAGAACATGAGCACCCCTATATTCATTGCAGCACTGTTTACAATCTCCACGATATGGAACCAGTGCAAGTCTCCATTGGTAGATGAGTGCAAAAAACAGCTGGAGGACATTTACATGATACTACTGAGCTGTAAACAGGAAGAAAAGTTTACCCTTTGTGACAGTATGGATGGACCTGGAGAACATTATGCTAAGTGAAAGAAGCCAGTCAGAGAAAGACAAATACCATACGATTTCACTCATATGTGGAATCTAGTGAACAAACTGAACTAACAAGGAAAATGGGGACAGACTCATAGAAGCAGAGCAGGATGACAGCTGGTGGGGTGGGGAAAGTTTCAGGGCAGAGGTGTTGGGCACAAAGGAAAAAAAGGACTCATGAGCATGGACGACAATGTGGTGACTGCTGTGGGAGAGGGGAGGGTAGTATAAGGGGACTAAATTGTAATGAAAAAATACAATAAAGAGTGAATAAAAAATGCATGCATTAACTCATTAATCCTCATCGCAATATTCAAAGATAGGCATTATCAGTACTCACATTTTTGCAGAGAGAAAACTTAGGCACAGCTGTTAAGTGCAGAGCAGGTCTAGGGGCCCATTTTCTTAATCACTAGGTTACTCTGCATTTCAAGAGGAGATAAATTTGAAAGTGGACTAAGATGCAGCTAGCTCCTTTGCTCAGCAGGTCCAGAGTGAGAGGGCTTTATCTCTTCAGTTTAAATGAGCCTCAAATGAGCCTTTTGCTGGTTAGGGTGAAGGTGGGGGCAGGTCTGGTGCCAGGCCTGCCCTGGGAAGACAAGCATGGGAAGGGAGGGGTCTGGCAAACAGCACGTGTGTCCTGGAGCAGTATCATGAGGCAGTTGGGACTGGGTGGTGGTGAGAGGGCCCCTCCCACCTCACTGCAATGTGCTGGCATGCTGCAGGAATTACAGAGAAAGCCTCAGGTCTGGGCCGTTTTTAGTCCCTAAGTATGACTGTCAGCTGAGAGAAACTAGTCCCCAGGCTCAGCAACAGAAAACACAAGGATCTTCCTGCTTGGAACTTCCCTGGGTCATTTTTCAGGACTTGGAGGCCATTTTTGGGCAGCTGTGGAGCCCAGTTTTTTTTGTTTTTGTTTTTCCCTATTACATGACTCTCCCTTCAAAAATGGCATGTATTTCTATCTTCAGTGTCCTTGATGATAATCAAATAAACTCTTCATTATCACTGCTTTTATTAATAATTGCTAGAAGAAAGTAGGAAATGGTGGAAACCAAGTCTAACTAATGAACACAGTCATATTACCAAGGGGAGAAGAATCTCAGCGTTTTCAACCCAGCCGATGTACTTGGGATTGTTACTGACTCTCTTTCTTCTAGATTCCCCAGATCAAGTTGTCATCTTTTATTCATTATCGCACCAACACTCTATAGTCCCTCAGCCCGCTGATGCTCTGGGATGTGGTTCTGCACCTGAGTATCAAGCAGAATCTCCCAGAGGCCTCAGTATAATTCCTAGGCCCAAGGCCTGCAGTGGGAATGAAAATCTGGATTTCTAACTCTACTTTCCTGGTGTGGCTGGGGCTGCTGGTGTAGGGACTACACTTTTTGGAAACTGCTGCTCTGGGAGAGCCAGGCCTGGAGATATAATTCAGACAGAAGCATCAGTCATTTAAGTGTGGAAGGGTCACCAGATAAAATATACAATGCTCAATTAAATTTAAATTTAATGTACCTATGTCCCAAATATTGCATGGGACAGACTTAAACTAAACGATTATTTGTTGCTTGTCTAAAATTCAAATTTATGGAGCGTTGGTGTATCCTGTATCTTTATTTGCAAAGCCTGGCAACTCAATTTCAAAGACGTATTTGCGTATTTCCTGGTAGCATAGTAGCTTTCTTGGTTACTCAGCTGAGATATCTTCTTAGATGTTTTCCTTTCACCACTTAGCTCTTGGGCTTCTGACATGGACTTCCCAACTCTGACATGGGTCATCCCTTTCCAAACCTTCCCCAACCTTCCACTAGAATCTACCTGCTTCCTTAGCATATCCTGGAGTTGGTTGCACTGCAGAGCCTTGGAGTTTACTGTTACCATGTGTCCCTAGTGGAACATTCCTTTTCTGTATGAGTTTTTTCATATGCTTGAAGAGTGGCAATTTGGGGCCTAAAAAGCACATAATCAGCTTCCTTTTTTGTTGATGCCCAGACTGGCCAAGCTGGTGTACCTGAGAGGAGTCCTTAGCAATCTCAGTGAGGGACAGTGCATCTGTCCACCAAGTAAGGAAGTCTGGCAACTTTGTTGTGTGGAATATATGTTAATACAATACCATATAGTGTGCAAGCACTGTTTCTAGTCAAGTTAAGCTTTGCAATTTGTGTTTAATTTTAAAATCCCATTATTGCTCCTACAGAGGCATTTCTAAAGCTTGACAAGCTTACTTGCTAGGCTATGTCAGCTTCAGAATATTGCTTCTGAAAGTAGTAGGAGATCCTTAGACCTCATTGACTATACTAATGAAGATAATGACAAGCCAGGTAATGAAATGATTGAATGCAGAGCATTCTTGTGAGTCTTAAGTTTAGCTAGAGTTAACGCCCAGGGGTTTGTTGACCACTTCTGGTCTTTTCCAAAAGAAGCACTGTGTTTAAACTCACAGCCAGCATTAGTGTAAAGACCGCAGAGTTTGGGTCTCACATCTTTCTGCAAATTTCTGGCATAAATATTTAGAAGGACACCATGGTTCTCTTCTTTCAAATATTAATAATCCTGAATCAAACAACTTAAAGTGTTTTTCCAGTAATGCAGTCCTTTTTCCAGATACTCTAATAAAGCTAATCAGAAGCCTCAGGCTTTATTTTAGTTTTACTCTGAAGAATGGAGTCCTGTTAAGTATTTATATTATTTCTAAAGCCTGCCCTTTCTTGACAAACAGATGCTAGAAGGGCATGCGATAAAAAATAAGAAGAAATAACTGTAGCTGAGAACAAACATTTCCTTTCACGAGTCATAGCTATGTAACCAGTGGCTTTCCATAATCATCAATGAACAAGAAACCAAATAATAAATGTCCATTGTTTGTGTGCAAGAATGTTATTACTCACCCACCATTAGAACTGGCATGCACTTTGTGTGTTTTTCCATTAGCGTTTGGGCAATGTTACTCATAGGCTTGTGTCTCATTGTACTAGTAATCAGTAGCAGGCATCTGTAAAAAAACATCCAAGTTGTCTGGTGTTTTCTGTGGTAAAGTGCTGGATTCCTGCCGCTAAGCATGTCTGCTCCACTGGCATTGTATTCTTGCATCATGCCACCCATCCTGCAATGCTACATGGCGGCAGACAGGGATGGCAGAGATTTGGAGGGTTTAACAAGCATCATAGCTGAAAGGCATCCTACATTTTCTTAACAGGAAAGCCAATTAGCTTGAATGTCTGGAGTCCGACTACTTTTCTTCAGACCCACTGTGCTCTTTACTGTTGCTGCTAGTGTGTGACCTTGGACAAGCTACCTAAGCTCTCTGTGCCTCAGTTTCCTCATTAGTCAAATGGAGACAAATTCTTTTATGACCAAACCCTTAAAGATTAGTGAGATAATGCATGTGAAATGCCTAGTACAGAGTGACCACTCAATAAATATTAGCTAAAAATAGAATAAAATGAAAGAATGATTTAAACTCTGTCCTCAGCAATACCTGGATTGATCTTTGATTATATTTTGCAGTTATTGCATGAAGTAGAGATTGTATTGGGCACCTAGTGGAATTTAATGAATGAGTATTTAAGTTTTGAAATAATCATATCTTTTACAGTAATTAAGAATTCATTGGATGCCAATAGAAAATGCATTAAAGGCATATTTAATAAATCAAAGGCTACCTTATATTTTAAGTCAATAATCTAGAATAAACTTTTGCTTATTACCTAAAACAATAAAGAGAACAGTACAGAATCAATATAGTTTCATTAAGAATGGTGTTTCTAATCGTATTATTTTTATATTTATTAATAGGCTTTCGCTTTTAAAACGAATTCTCCAGGTCTAAGATTTTTGGACTTGGTCTGTATCACCATTAAGCCATTGGAACATCGGTGAATGCAAACAGTGCTGTCTTCAAGGATGTGGTTTTTGTGGTCTGGCTGTCTTTGCTGGAGCAGTCATGGTTTGGTGGGGAGTGAGGGGAGGCATGAAAGGAAATTGGGCAAGGTATATGAAGCGGTGTCAGTGGTAATTTGGGTGCTTAGACCACTCAAACTGTGAAAATCTAATGTTGGTGATTTGCTGGCTGCAACAATTTGCTTTGATGCAGTCCCCAGTGTTCACAACTGGAGTTCAAGAATTGACAGATAGGGGCAAAAGGAAGGATGGCAGAAAGCAAAGGGAACATGCAGAAACTTGGAATTTTAAAAAAGCTGCTTCAATGGTGCTAATTGAAATGGCACTCCTACTCAATCCCCCATCTCTGTGGTAACAGATGAAGACCTTGTCATGGTGCAGCTTGCTTTGATGAAGGACTCTATATAAGCTATGAACATTCTAAAAACAATCATCTCTGCAAAAGTAAAATGTGTATTTGCCGGATGACTTATTCTGTGAATTGGTTTGATAAAATTGACTCTCGTTTTATATCTTAAATGTTTTGCACAACATAGAAGAAGAAGCTGAAAAGCATTGCATCACATCCAAAACTCTACTCTCAGCTTTCTTTTATATTCACAAAGGCTCATGCTGATTGTGTCTTGTACTGATTCATCTGGTCTTCTTTTGTTCCATTAATTGCTAATCTCATCTCTTTTGGCTATTCCTGCAAGGTAGGTGGGCTTGTTTTGTTTACTTTTTTACATACTGGCACATAACAAAATATATTTCACTGAACTATCATTATTGAGCACTTAGAATGTGCGCTCTGTAAGCTGAGCCCTATTCAGAGGACCTTATCCATGTTGCTGCATTTAAGTTTTGTGTCAAGGCTGCAAGATAGATATTCCTCCTATTCACAATGAGAGATTCTGAAATTCAAAAAGGTTAAATACTTTCCTTAAGGTTAAACATCTACTGAGTGGTAGCACACTTTCAAAACTCATCAGTGTGATTCTAAGTCCATGCTCCTTCCCTAGGCTATGGTGATTAATAACTTCTCTTTTGGATTATTTTGTATGGAACCCAAGACTGTTTTTATATTACTTGGCCATCTTTTCAGACAGTGCTACCCTTCCTACACTCTCAGTCAATTTCAACATTGTTCAGCCTCTGCAGAAAACCAGACAACATGGACTCTGCGCAAATCAAAATTACTTTTTCTCTATTTCACATCTGTGGTATTGACCATACTAGTTGTAGTAGTATAGTGCGAAGCATGGCCGGAGATATAAAAATAAATGTTCCTAACCTCAGGAACTTGCATTTTAGTACCAAAGGGGTGAGCATGAGTAAGGCCCACATGCACACAAATGTCTATAATATGAGACAGAACAAGAGTACCATCTTTGAGATACAACCTGTGATCAAAATTTACAACAAGAAGACAGCAACCACAGAAGCCTCTTCTCTTTGGGCTTTGGTCGAGGTTTGGCTTTTTGCTGTGGCATTTACGGGGTTGAGAGACCAGAGAGAAAGGTTGTTAGCCACATTTCAATTGTTCACTGTCACTGCCATTTTGTACTAACAACTCATTTTTCGGTGAGAAATAAAAAGCAATGCAGAAGAAGATGTAGATGGGGATGGGGTATACAGACACTCTTTTATTTTATTTATATTTTCTCCAGGTTATGACAGTGATGATAGTTTTTAAGAAAGAGTGAAAAACAAAAAGCTTACAGTTCTCACCACAATTACATTCAATCTGACAAACAACAGTTCATTAACTCAGTTTAATACTAAATATGTTTAATGTATTGAGATGGGATGTATAATAATGAAATGAAGCTTATATTCTGTAGAGAAAAGAAGATGTCTATAAAATAAATATTCCATGGTAGGAGGTGATAAAAATCATTAGAGAAGAACAGAAAAATCACCATAGTATTTGAGAGGAGGTATAGGTTATTTCCGCATGAAAGAGGTGATAAATATTAACAGCTAACATCTTTTAATTGCAAACCAGGTACTTGGCCATAAGCATATATTAACTTATTTAATGCTCACAAAAGCCCTATGAAATAGATGCAATGATTTACCCCCCACACCCCATCTTTTCCAGGGGAAGAAACTAAGGCATAGAGAGGTTAAATAACTCACTATCAAGTGACCAACAATTTGACTTTAGAATTTGGCCATTTAACCACAAAACTCTACTCACCAGACTACATCGTGAAAGGTAGGCGAGAATGGTTTCCCACAGGAGCTAAAACAACAAACAGAGAGACAGTATCAGGAATGGATAAGGAGAGCATGATGAGGCTGACACATGAAGAAAAGTAATTGTCAATAATAAAAGAGAACAAGATCAACAATGAAAATAAAAATTAAAAAAAAATAATAAAAGAGAGGTTCATGTAATGCTAGATTAGGGTCAGGCCATGGGGCCATTGAATAGCTGTCTAGGTTGTACTTTACTTTTTTTTATGATTGACAGCTTTTGAAAAGCCTCATCATGTGACCTAGGTGGCTGCAGGTAAACTAATCTGATAGCCACACACAGGATGGATGTGAAGCTTGTTTAGGGGCAGGGAGACCAGTTAGGTGGTTATAATCAATAACAGGGAGTGGGGCTTAGAGAGATGGGATGACTGGAGTGGGGATAACAAGAAATTTTAAAATGAGAAGTGAGAAATTAAGAATGAAAGTCGGACTTCTGGCCAAGATGGAGGCGTAGGTGGACACACTGTGCCTCTTCTCACAACCAAAATTAAGGACAACAAATATTTAGAAACAAGAAAACATCCAGAACTGATAGAAAATTGAACTGTACGGAAGTCCAACAACCATTCATCCAGACCGGTAAGAGGGGCGGAGTCGCGGTAGGAAAAAGTGGAGGTGCGGACCCAGGAACGCAAGTAGCAGCGGCTCGCAGTTCCCAGGTGCACGGGCGATGGCTGGTGGTCCTGGGGCACACAGGCGGCAGCTGGCGGACCCCGGGCACAGGGGGGCAACTGTGCAGACCCAGTGAGGATGCACAAGGTGGCTGGCTGACCAGGGGGTCCCACATTCGCGCACGCAGACGGTCCAGGCAGAGTGGAAGTGGCGGAAGGGACTGAATCCAGGAGAGAGCGGAACAGGCGCCATTGTTCCCTCTCAGACCCCGCCCCCACATACAGCGTCACAACCCAGCGACTGGGCTGCCCCGCCCTGAGGAACAACTCAGGCTCCACCCCTCGTACGTAATAGCTGCGACCAGACTAAAACCAAAACAAAATAAAACAAAAAACCCCACCAAAAATGGCTCAAACCGGAGGAAAAATGAAAACCCCGGAGTCAAGGAGTCAATTCCTCTAAGCCATGAAGAGATAGCCAACCTATCAGATGCACAGTTCAAAGCACTGGTCATCAAAATGCTCACAGAATTGGTTGATTTTGCTCATAAATTAGATGAGAAAATGCAGGCTACAATACGTGAAATGAAGGAAGATGCATGGGGAACCGATAGAGATGGAAGGAAAACTGGGACTCAAATCAATGGAGTGGACCAGAAGGAGGAAATTAACAACCAAACAGAAAACGAGGAAGAAACAAGAATTCAAAAAAATGAGGAGAGGCTTAGGAACCTCCGGGACATCGTTAAATGTCCCAACATCCGAATTATAGGGGTCCCAGACGGGGAAGAAGAAAAGCAACAAGTGGAAAGCTTATTGGAACAAATAATAAAGGAGAACTTCCCCAATATGGCAAAGGAAATAGACTACCAGGACGTCCAGGAAGCTCAGAGAGTCCCAAAGAAGTTGGACCCAAGGAGGAACACATCAAGGCACATCGTAATTACATTAGCCAAGATTCAAATGAAGCAGAGAATTCTAGAAGCAGCAAGGGATAAGGGGACAGTCACCTACAAAGGAGTTCCCATCAGACTGTCAGCTGATTTCTCAAAAGACACCTTACAGGCAAGAAGAGGCTGGAAAGAAATATTTGAAATCTTGAGAAGCAGGGACCTACATCCAAAATTGCTCTTTCCAGCAAAGCTATCATTTAGAATGGAAGGACAGATAAAGCACTTCTCAGATAAGGTCAAGTTCAAGGAGTTCATCATCACCAAGCTCTTATTATATGAAATGTTAAAGGGACTTATCTAAGAAAAAGATAAAAAATATGACAGTGAAAAGACAGCAAACTCACAGCTATTAAGAACCACACCTAAAACAAAAGCAAACTAAGCAAACATCTAGAACAGGAACAGAACCACAGAAATGGAGATCACATGGAGGGTTAGCAACAGGGGCGTGGGAGGAGGAGAGAGGGGGAAAAGGTACAGAGAATGAGTAGCATAGATAGTGGGTAGAAAATAGACAGGGGCAGGGCAAGAATAGTATGGGAAATGTAGAAGCTAAAGAACTTATGACACATGGACATGAACTAAAGGGGGGAATGTGGGTGGGAGAGGGTATGCAGGGTGGGGGGAATGATGGGGGAGAAACGGGACAACTGTAATAGCATAATCAATAAAATATATTAAAAAAAAGAATGAAAGTCATGTAAGTGCAAAATTATGAGATAGACTTGAATTATTGAGACAGAGACGAGGCAAACCAGATACCTGAGTTTTGAGTTTGGGTTATTGCAAGGGCAGGGGTGTTATCCACACAGCTCTGTAACCCAGAGGCAGTGAAGTTGGAGTGGAAAATGAACTTAATGTTGTACACATAGTTATGCAGACTGAACTTTCTGTAGAAAATCTGATAAGTAGCTAGTTGACTGCATTCTGCAGGATTTAACCTTTTAACTCTAAAGGAAAGTAAGGGTCTGATAAGGAAGGAATGTACTCTGAGATTTGAGATGGATATCTATTTAGATACCTGAGAACAGCAACAGGTTTCATCAACGGGAAAGTGTGCTCAGCATCTTTAATCATCAGAGAAATGCAAATCAGAACCATAATTCTCATCTGTTAGAAGCCTACTATCAATATGATAAAAGATAAGGTGTGGCAAGAATGTGGAGAAAAGGAAACCATTGTGCACTGTTGGCGTGCAGCCACTATGGAAAACAGTATGGAGGGAAACAGTTTCCAAAAAGAGTAAAAATTGAACCATGATATGACCCAGCAATTCCATTTCTGGATATATATATATGTAGAGGAAATGAAATCATCACCTTGAAGAGATAACATCTGCATCCTCGTGTTCATTGCAGTATATTCACAGTAACCAAGACATGGAAATGACCTAAGTGTCCATCAACAGATGAATGGATACACCGTACATCTATATTTCATGAAATATTATTCAGGCATAACAATTAAGGAAATCTTGTCATTTGTGAAAACGTAGTAGGACCTTGACGGCTAAGTGAAATAAGTAGGACAGAAGAAGAAAAATACTGTATGTATCACTTATATGTGAAATCTAAAAAAGCTAAGGTTCTAGAAATGGAGAGTAAATTGATGGTTTCCAGAGGTGTCGGGGTGGGAGAAGTGAAGAGATGGTGATCAAAAGGTTCACACTTCCAGTTACAAGATCCATGAGTTCTGGAGACCTAATGTATAGCATGGTGACTGTAGTTAACATACTGTATTATGTACTTGGAAGTTGTTAAAAGACAGTAGATCTTATGTTCTCATCACCATCACCATCAAAACAAAAGATTGTAATTATGTAAGGTGATGACTATGTTGACTAAACTTACTGTGGTAATCATTTTGCCATCGTAAGAGTATCAAATCATTACACTGCATACCCTAAATGTACACAGTATTATATGTCAATTATACTTCATTAAAGGTGAAAAAATAGGAAATATTTTTCCTTTTTTTTTAATGGTCTCTTTCTTGACCTGTCATTTTTTCTTTTGTTTTGTTTTTATTTGCTCTTCAGTGTGACTCCTTGAGCACAAGCTACTTTCGAGGCAGGAGTAGACCCTTGCTGATGTGCAGTGCACATGCTTGACCCTAACTGCCCTACTCAGGCCCCTGCTGGGGGTGGGAGGTGGCGGGGGTCACTAAGCGGAGGCAGAGAAATGCGTGTGTAAGAACCCGTCTTACAGAGGAGGAGGCACTGGGAGTTGGAACCACATATGAACCAAGGTTCCACATCCTTAGTGAATGCTCCATTGTCCCACTGAACTTCGCTTATAAAACCCAAATTCAAGGTGGTGACAACAGAGCATTAAACCCCAAGTGTGGGTATCCTGCGTTCAGGGCCCTCTGTGACTGCACTGGTTGAATGCCTAGACTAGGACTATCTATCAGCAATGGGAATGACAAAATTCCAGAATAGCAGTGGCCAGGGGGCAGCACTTAATGGTGAGAGGTAAGGTGGGCTTAATTATCACGCTGGATAGCAAAATTAGAATGGTGGCCAGGAAGCTTGGCCCACAGGGATCTATCAAGAAGGCTAAAAGCACTTGGTATTTATAGAACAAGATAATAGAATTTGATAATTACAGAGCAAGGGGAAGCAAAAAGAATACTGCTTATTAAACGGAATAGATCAAGAAAGGATGAGCAGAAGACCTGGGCTGGCCACCTCAGTATAGAAGTCATGATTCCTTGTTCTGTTTCTAGATTTAAGCCAAGTCTCAGATCCAGAGTTCATGAACACAAGTAGAGGTTGAATTCCTATAATGAAGGACTCTGCATAAACACAGAAATTGAATACTCTAGTCATTTCCTTAATCTTTCCTAAAAGGGATATACGGTAATTTATTTTGGTATCAAGGTACTGGGGTAAAGAAATACTCAGATCTTTCAAGAGTTGTTAGATGCAGAGAACAAACTGATGTTGATTTTTGGGAACCCAAAATTTCATGATGATTCTGTTTTTAGGATAGGTGAGGTAATATGCGGGATCCTAGTCTGAGTCATTCCTCCTTGGGTCCACTGGGTTGATGGGCCCATCTAGTAGTGACTCCCAGGTCTAAAATATGTCATTGGAGTGGACATATTTAGCAGTTGACAGCAGGCACAGGGGTTGTAGGCCCCTAATTTCCCTATTTTGATCAACAGTCTGGCCTCTGTGAAAACCAAATGGATTATGGTAGATGAGAGTGGTCTCCTACAAACTTTACGAAGTAGTAAGCACAATTGCAGTTGTTGTGTTAGATGTGGTATCTTTTTTAGAGGACATCAACATAGCCTTGGGTATGTGTTATGTGGTTGTTGATCAACCAAATGTGTTTTCCATACTCATCAAGAAGAAATACCAGAGACGTTTCCCATTCACAATGACATAATACTATCAGAATTTTGCCCTGGGGCTAGTGAATTCTTTTCTCTGCCACAACGTGGATCAAAGGGACCTTGACCATTTGCACATTCCACAGAACATCACATTGTTCTTTTTATATTGATGACATCATGTAAATGGCATGTGAGGTGCTGTAAGTGACCAGTACTCTGGCAGCCTTGGTAAACCATGTGAGCCCAACACATGAAAGAAGGAAGAAAGAATAAAACTCGTAAACCTCCTTAGGATTTGGAGGCAGCACTTGGAAACATTGCTCCAAACAGTTTACTGCTAATTTTGAGTAAGGTCCCAGAGCAAAAAAGAACTCCACAGCACATCCGAGGTGCAAGCAGTGCTGTTGCTTGGGTCAGATGATCTGGTAAACCCCAAAACACTGGGGCTATCAGTGGGAGGAAGAATGCTCCGATGGAGTCTGTGTTGAAGTGAACTAAAATTCTGCCTGAAACTGCCTTCTTTAGGTATTGATTTAAGCTTTTTATTAAGAAACTGGACTCAGAGGGAGCCTTTGATCCCTCCCCTCCTTTGCTGCCCAAGAGATTCAGAGACACCTGCTCTAGGAAGGAGATCTTAGGATGTTCATCTTAGCCTAATTTGAATTAAGTATGGTAAATAAGAGGATTTTAAGGCAGGGACTTGCTAGCTAAATGACCTCTGTGTTCCACTGTTTCTGAGTTGCCTAGGAAGAATTTTTCTGCCATCTCTGTTCTGCTTTTCCTCAACCACCTGTAAGTCACCTGTTCTCACTTAAGGAATCTAATACCCCATTCCCCACTTTCTCCTCTGTCCAAAATGTCTGATATACCCAGTATCATCACCTCACTGTCTTTGGAATTTTCATGCCTATGTGAATTCCCCATGCACATGTATTGAAACATTGATTTTCTCTTGTTAATCTCTCTCTGTTAATTTGATGAATAGTTTAGCCAGAGGAATTTAAAAGGTGGGAGGAAAAACATTAGTATTTCTTTATCCCCACATTTGCCGAACCATTAAAGGAGAATTCACTGGCTGGGACACCAATGCTGGCCACTGAGAGATCCTGGAAGTCTGACCCCAGCCACAGAGAGGGAAGCATTTTACCCTGTCAGCCTCTCTGATCTCTTCTTATCTGTGGGATTTGATTAAAGTTGGAAGTGGGGAGAATCTTTTCTCTCTTCTAAATTCAGATTGGCAGAAGAAATATCTGGACAAACATTGCTCTGAGTCTTTAATGAAAACTGGATGAGGTTTTTCCTTCCATCTTGTTCTATGTCCTAAGAGCTTAGCTGGTGACCAGTGAAAAATACATTCTCTGGTTTCCACCATCTGGAAGGTGCACTTCCTGGGGTGCACCTGGTAGTCAGATAGACTGGGGTCCGAAGTGTCTCTTTTCTGGCTGTGTCAGCTCTCTGGGGAGTTGCCCCAGTTCATAAGGGACCTTTGTTGTTTAAACATTTGTTATTTGTTAGTGAAGGACAAATCCCATTCCAGTAGTGCCTGCCTGGGGTGTTACCTTTTCTGGGAGACTGGAGACCCTGTATGCACTGCCCGCCCCCATCCCCCATCCACATCGCCTGTGTACCAAAGGTCTGCGCTTTCTCTAATTTTCTTCGGGAGTGAACTTTTCAGATCCATGAGGGCTGCAGCCTTTGCATTTTTGTTGTGGAAGCTTTTTTTTTTTTGCTTCCTTGGCTAAGAGTCACTATTAAAACCCTACTGTCACTGACCAGACAGTGAATGTTTTGGATTGGCAAAACTTTTAAATTGAAAAAAGTTAGACAGCTCTCATATTTGGTATAATAACTAGCCATTAAAGCATCCTTAATAAAATGGAAGGACAGAAATTGGAACAAAAATCAAAGTCCATTCAGACTCTTTCCTATTTATCTTCAGATATTTGCAGATACCATAAAGCTTAAGGCATTGGAAATACAATTACCCTGTGCTTAGAAAATACACAGAAATATAACTTGTCTTAAGATTTTTGAATTTGCTATTTAGCCTTCTGGGTCTTACAGATGCTAGTTTGAACATTAGATTAATTAACAAGAGAATTTTAAAAAGCAGCAGGGAAAGTTAGTGATTTCCCTACAAGGTGAAAATTCTTAGAAGGGTATTGAGATATAAGATTATGAGAACTGGTATATTTGAACAGGTTTTAAAGAATTTAATAGCTGATCAGAAACTTAGCAAAATAAAGAAGCTGATTTTTCAAAGTATGATAGGAATATTTAGAAGTCTCAACAACTCCTCCTGTTTGCTGATCAGAAATGTAAACAAAGCCCACGAAGTCAGAGAGGTTGGGGTAACCGAAGAGGCAGGCGCTGGCAGAAACCCAGGCAGCTGAAATTGCCCACGCTTGGCCGTCACCCGCCCCTTCTCCAGTCTTTTAAACATTATAAAGGGCAAATGAAAAACCCTGATCTCCTCTACAATCATTAATAATTCTACTTATTTGTATAATCTGTGATATCGGTATTTGTCTGTTATATATGGTATGGTGTTTTCTATCTCGGGGTGGTTTTACTAGTTTATAATATTTAACTGACTTAAAGGAATTAAATGCTTATATAAATTGAGGAATGTAATAGACCTAATTCAAATACTTTCAGGATCATAAGATCTGAACAAAATATTTGATATTAAAGTTAAAGTTTGGTTTGATTCAATAGACATGTGTTGAGTTGTTAACATTAAATTGTGTTTTCATTTTAACCATGTTTACAAAAATGAGTTCATGTTACTTCTGTTTCAGACTTTGTCAAGAAAATAGCTTGAATAATAATTGACATTGAAATCACATACAATTGTTAGGAACTAATAAATGTACTGAAAAGTTTTTAGATAAAATTTTAGTAATACTTGTTATATGTTATATATATGCTTAAACATAATTTCCCAAATTCTGTTGGTAACTTGAAACTTTAGAATTTTACTGTTAAATGATAAAAACTGATATTGCAATATAACATAAAGTTCAGAAACATTAATTGTTAAATTAAGTTTATGTACGTTTGGCCTCCTATTACAGTGAGGCTAAACAGTGAATTTGGATCAGTCATGTCTTCTATTTTATTAAATATATGTTTCTAAACATTTTAGATATAGTTGCCAATGAAAACCTTGTTTCTTAAGGTTATTGAATGTATTTATAAATTTGCCAATTTGAAGAATACAAATTTATTACTTTCAGTTGTCACTAGAAATTAAGTTTTCTAAGAGTTAAGAATTCTAAACAGAAATAAGTGTATACTTTTGGCAATGGAAGGTATAAGGTATGAGGATACATTTTGGAGAAAATGAGAGTAGTTTTGTCCTGGAGTTGTTTTTTTTTCCGAATAAGAGGCAAACTAAAGGGAGAAAAAAGTTGCAAAAAATTTGTGAAGAGAAATCTTTTCTTTTTCAATATTTCATTTTTTTTTTGTATTTTCCCCATTACCACTTATTCCTGCTTTGCCCTCTTCCCTCTCCACGCACCCACCGCCCCTCCGCAACCCCACACCGCTGCCCATGGCCGCGAGTCCGTTCCCGTGTCTGCTGGATCCCTCCACCCCTAACCAGTGCCCCCCAGCGGTCAGCCTGCTCTTACTGAAGCAGGTTTTATTGAAATAGTTCTGTGTAAGAAAATGTTAAATACATCTCTGTCGTAGTGTCCTAATTAGGTACTTAAAAAAACAATCTTTTTAATCCTAAGACCTAAAGTTTTGCTAGCCTGTTTTTATGTTCGATACCTTTTATTGTCACTTCAGGTAAATGAATAATTTCATATTGTTTCATAATGATGTATAATTTTTGGTCAAGTATGTGTGACGGACTTCCAAGTGTTCACATTTTAGAAAAAGACTTTTCTTAGAACCTAGAAATGGCTTTGGGTCATTCCAGTGGGTCCCTGAAATAACTGAAAGATTTGTTCTTTTTTTGCTTATAAAATAAAAATTTAAAGCTGATTTGACTTAATTTATATGCAAAAATTACATAGGAAACTGTCAAATAAAGAGAATAATTTTGCTCTGTGTGTATAAATGCATTATTACTAACATATATGTTCTAGAGATTTTATAAAAATCTCCAATGGTCTATAAAGTTCTGATAGAATATTTTCTTTTGTCAATTGCATTGTAATCAGATCTCCAACCATGTAATTTTAAAATCATTTATAGAGAGTCATTGTTGTATTCTGATGCTTTTGCAAATATGTTTCAACTTGATAAAGATTCATGGAAAGAACTTGACTTATTCTATCTGAAAGGTTTCTAAGAATAAACATTGAGATCATACCTTTCAACTGGAAGAAGATTTATAGAGCTCTAAGGAATAATTAGATTCATGGAAATACTAGGAAATGGTCAGGATAAATAAGGATTATTTATATGGAACTGAATAAACTAAAGATGACTATAATTTAAAAAATTTTTTTTATTTTTATTTTTTAAAGATTTAATTTATTTATTTTTAGAAGAGGGGAAGAGAGGGAGAGAAACATCAGTGTGTGGTTGCCTCTCATGCACCTGCTACTGTGGACCTGGACCACATCCCAGGCATGTGCCCTGACTGGGAATCGAACCAGTGATCCTTTGGTTCGCAGGCCAGTGCTCAATCCACTGAGCCACACCAAACAGGGCTGAAGATGATCATAATTTTTATGACTTTGGAATATTGTTGATTTTTAAATCTTTGTTTTGAAGATATAAAGAAACTTGTTTTACTTAGAGCAATTTGATAAATATACTTTTAAAAGCAGTATTAAGCATTTATATTTTTCTCTCTACCTGATCCAGAAATTGGAAACTATATGAATATTACTATTTTCACAGTAATATGGTTCTGTTTGCATAAATTCAATAAGAATCTGGTCTTTTTATAACAGTCACAATTGATAATTAGTTTTAACCAAGACTTTGACTGGAATATAATTTTTGAAGGAGACATACATAGATTTGGATGTCACCAGAAAACTTTAAGGAATTAAGATTGACTTTAGAAGCCAGTGAAAGCCCTTAGAGGAACAGCCTGGTATGAGCTTACACAATTCACAGCAGTCTTTCTAGATAAGGAATGAAGGTTGTTTTTCTGGGACATGGCAGAGAAAGAACTCCAGACATTTTGGGGGACCTTGAACCTGAGGACTTCACCCAAAACTATAGGTATTGCAATGAAAGGCCGCTGGGAACTATGTGGCTTGGCTTCTTAGACTTGAAGGGCTAATTAAGCTTCAACCTGGAGAGTCCTCATGAGAGTCACACAGAGCAGATTCAAGTGAGCCTATAGGATCAGTTACTATTCCTGTCATGTTTATGGAAATAATCTGGCCAAATTTACTGACACTAGATTTATGCAGTAAATAAACAGTCTTAATCTGACTGTCTTTGGAAAAGTGGAAGTGATTTTAGAGAGAAAAATTGTGTTTCAATAGAATCTATAATACACAGTTGTAGATATTAGATTCTAGTTCAGTTAATTGTCTTTAAAGTTTTACCTTTCACCTACAAACTGGACTGGATCCTGATTTTTTCCTAGTTGTCTTAAATATTTAGCTATAATCCTCTGACCTAGTGTTTTCTTTTTCTTTCATCTTTTGACTTAGAATTACTGAGAACAAAACTTTTTTCTGAGCCTTGCAATTGCAAACTGCAGCTAAAGGACGTGACACAAACTTGAGAAATCACCACAACAGCTAATGCTTAAACAGTCTCAGTGACTAATGCCGTGTAAGCCATGTGAGCACCTGATGACATCGTCAGAGACATTCAAATTGCAGACCAGGAAAATCTATGAGATTGTCACTGTATGCCTTCATTCCAGCGAAGTACGCTGACTTACTTCCAAAAATCTTCTCAGCTGACAGCCTCACAGACTCAGAGTATGGTTTATTTGTAATTTGTTCTGATCATCAACCTTTGCTTTTTCTTTTTGTTTTCGTAGGCACACCTCTTATAAAATACTTCATTACTTACACAATATAGGCCTCCCTTTGGAAGCCCGTTTGTTTCACCGTCTCCTGATATGAGGCTCAACAACTTAAGGGAACTGACTTATGTTCAGGACTCAAAGATTAGGTCAATGAAATATGAAGCGATCTACCAACTTAGCTTCTAAAATGTGAAACTGTATTATTTAAAGCTTCAAAGGCAAGAATGAAGGAGACCAAAATTCTGCCACCGTAAAGCAGCACTTTTGAGGTATTGATGTAAGCCGTTTATTAAGAAATAAGACTCAGAGGGAGGCTTTGACTGTCTCTCCTTTCCTGCTCAAGATTTCAGACAGAGAAACCTGTTTCAGAAAGGAGAGTTTAGGATGTCACCTCAGCCTAATCGGAACTAGGGATGGTAAATAAGAGGGTTTTATAAAGGGACTTGCTAGCTAGATACCCGCTGTGTCCCGTTGTTTCTGAGTTTGCCTAGCAAGCATTTACCTGTCACGTATGTTTGCTCTTCCTTGACTACCTGTAAATCACCTGTTTTCACTTCTGAAATCTAACACCCGGTTCCCCTGCTTTCTCCTTTGTCCGAATGTCTTATATACCCAATGTTGCCTCACTGTCTTTAAAATTTACATACCTGTGTGAATTTCCTACATGGGTGTATTAAACCATTCATTTTCTCCTGTTAATCTGTCTCTGTTAATTTGATGAGTAGCCTAGCCAGAAGAACTTAAGAAGGTGGGAGGAAAAGTATTAATATTTTTTTAGCCCCCACAGTGTCAAGCCACAATAGGAGAGTCTTAGAGTAGACTCCTACATTTCTGGAGCCAGTGCATGCCATGTGCAGCAGAGCACTGTATCCACCGGGCCCTGTCACGCTACCACCCCGGGAGAGGCCAGTAAGTGATGGCCAGAACTGAGCTAGGTCCTCTCAGACGCAGCAGCTTGGGTCCATCAACAATCCAACTTGGGAATTCTGGAAGCGGTACACCTGGGACTGGGCTTGAGCAGGTAGAAGTGGTTCAAGTGAACTGCACGAACAGGAGCCCAAATTCCTATGCCACCTACCACAGTTGCACCAGCACTTTTATCTCTGGTCACCCCTAGGTCTGGTGGGCAATGCCTTATGACCAGCTGACAAAGGTGGTAAAAACCCAACCTTTACTCATAAATGAGATGGGTTGGCATGTTCATAAATGTCAACATTGAACTACTGGTGCACTAAAACCCCATTCTGGGGTGGCCCTCAAAAACAGTGGAGAGGGGAAATTCTCTCAGGGGACATATTTTGGGCACTGTACTTGGCAGTCCACTTTGTGTGGAGAGAGGAATTACCTGAGGTAAGGACACATTTGGACTGATCGGCAGTGGCAAAATTGCTTAGGTGATTGATAATGTTCTAGCCGGAGCAAGATTAGTAGACTGGGGACAGATAGGTCTGGGTAATAAGGATGTAAATGGACCTAAAGGAGTAGGCATGGAGTGTAAAAATATTTGCACTTGTGTTAATATTTACCATAAATTTTATGTTGTGGAAGAGGCACTAAATAATTTAACCAAAGGGATGACTCAGTTTGGATAAGCCATGGAGATATTTTGAAGTTGGAGGCAAAAGAATTTCCTTAAGGGTTGGATGTAGGGTATGATAGACAGAGAAGCATCAAGGATGACTCCAATAATTTGGCCTGAGGAATTAGAAAAATGGAGTTGCATTTACTGAGACTGGGTGGAACCAATTTTTGCATAAAGATTAGGAGTTCAGCTTGAGACATGTTGGCATGACATATCTATTGGACACACATGTGGAGATTCTAGCAGGCATTTGATACATGAGCCCAAGGTTGAAGTTGAAGAGAACAGTTCAACCCAGAGTAGAAGAATCATGAAATGGTGGGGAAAAAAATCATAGAAATGATCAAAGACGGCTTATCTGCTTGACTGAGGGATCCAGGACAAAACCTCTCCCCTTAGCTTGCATTGTTCAGCTGTGTCATGAGGGGGAGAAGTGTGAAGATAGTAACATTTTTGTCCACTTTGTAATTCAGATTCTGGGAAAATTTTACAGAGTAGAAAAGACTGAGGGCTTGGATATTCTTAAGGTAGAGCCAGTATACAGAAACTTCTAGTGCTCACCCATTTCCGATACTCCTTTTCTGGGCCCCGGGGGAGAATTACACTTTGCTGTGTCCCTGGTAGTAAGACAGGCTTGTATGACAAGTTCTGGCCTTTGGATGGTAAGATGGCTGTCACTCTATGTCACCATAAAGGCTGGTGCTGGAGCCTCCAATGCTGTCTTTTCCTACCATCCTGTGCATGGAATTATGTGAAGAGGGAGACGCTGTAAGATGGAAATGGTCAAATCACTGAGCTATCACTGATCTGTCACCGAGCACTTGCAGTCCTGGATTTTGCCCAGATGTACAGCAGACCTTTGTGTGTGTTAAGATTTTGATGTTGATTATTATCACAGCAAACGTAATCTATTCTGATCGATGTAGTCTCGGTGGTAGATGTGTGTTGGGTTTGCAGAAATAAGAATCTGATCTCTAGAGTAGGAAGTATGGTAAGAAGAGGAGTCTGAGAAACCAAATTTGACTCATGTGACAGCTTTCCTCAGGGCTGTGAAAAACAAAGGTCTTTCCTCTTCCACAAATGTGCTCATTTCAGTCTATACACTTTTCCATAATTTCTCTTTTTTCTTTTCCTTTTTTACAAGATTTTATGTATTTATTTTTAGAGAGTGGGGAAGGGAGGGAGAAAGAGAGGGAGAGACACATCAGTGCGTGGTTGTCTGTCACACCCCCACTACTAGGGACCTGGACCGCAACCCAGGCTTGTGTCCTAGACTGGGAATTGAATCAGCAACCCTTTGATTCGCAGGTCCACACTCAATCCACTGAGCTACACCAGCCAGGGCTTCTTCTTTTCCTTTTCCTTTGTGCTGTTGTAGAGAACCATAAGACTTAGTTTGGTAACAATAAATCTATAAATATTTATAACTAGACCTCACCAGTTTTAATCAACCAGGTGTTTAGAGGAAACCCCTGAATTATTTAAGGATACCACTCACAGTGGAAGTTTGCCTACTGAACAATCAAACAATTAAACCACAGATGGTTAATGGAGTTTCCATTGTAACTAGCTAAACATTTATTAATGATAACAAAGGATTTATGTTTTTAAAGATTGTCAGATTTAAAATATAGTATGTACATCTCTGTTTTAGGCCTCTTCGCCATGGCGGGTGAGGCCTGAGAATGAAATTTTGTATGCCTTTGGAGAAATGAATAATTTGTGATGCATGGTTTTTACTTATGAGGTGCCTTATGGCCACTTGTCATTTGTCTTCCTCTAATACTGTGTATGCGGGGGGTGGAATATACCACTGAGGTTTGGATTAAACAAGTCAAATGTACAACACTTCGTAGAGTTCATATTTGAGGCTTGGTTAATATTGGTTTGAGTCCAGTGGAAGTAAAAAGCTCAGCAAAAACAATAAAATGAGAAGCAACAGCAAAATATGGAAACAACAAAAAATATCTACCCAACACATTTTTAGTTGAAAAAGAATTTTGGCACTAAGTTAAAGAATGAAACTTAGTATCACATGAGTTTGCTAGTCTTTCAACACCAATAGCTATGTTTTGTGTGAAATCTATGAAATTGGCCAATTGATAATTAAAGAAAGCTCATTACTAAGCAAATAGATAAAAGCTATTCACCTTTGACAGATAGCATTTTCATTATAGAACCAGCAGAAAAGGACTTAGGAAACTCATAAAAAATAAAAATGCAAATTACTGCAGCTAATTGCTTGTGTCTTCAAACATTGTGAATTATTAATTTATAAAAGAATAAATGTCTTCCTTTAAACATAAGAAGAGTAAATGGTGTTCTCTCCTCATGGTTAGCATTAAAAGTATGATGTTTCATTCTTCTTTAATGTAATTGTGTCAAAGTTTTGTGGAGGGGACAAAGAAAAACAAGAAAAAAATTTCAGTTTCAAGTTCTAAAATTAAGTTACACATGAAATTCTCAGTGTCCATATACAGTTAAAGAGAACCTAATGGAAGGCACACATGTCAGGCAGAAAGTTCCAGGAGGGTGGATATTATCACTTCTGCTTTGTTCACTGTAGCATACCAAGCATTTT
Organism: Glossophaga mutica; assembly: GCA_039655065.1. NCBI lineage: Eukaryota > Metazoa > Chordata > Mammalia > Chiroptera > Phyllostomidae > Glossophaga > Glossophaga mutica. Next base: position 148,574,547 of record CM077308.1, read on the forward strand.
TCAATGTCTGGCACAGAGCCATTAAAACAGCCCTCATCAAGGTAATCAACGATTTCCAGCTTGACAAATCCTACCTGATAAGATTCAGTTAAGCCCTCATCCTAACTAAGTATTTGATACATGTGACCATGCTGAAATGCCTTCCCCTTTGGCTTCTGCGATATCGCTTATTTTCTTTCCACTTCACTGGATGTTTCTTCTCTACCTGCTGGCTCCTTTACCATGGAATCCCATGGTTTTAAATGCCGTATAGATGTCAAGACTCCAGGATTTTGTCTCTAGATCTTTCCCCTGAGCCCCAGATTTGTATATTTAATTGCTGAGTCAACATTGCTTGTTAGATATCATCAAATGGAATTTCAAATCAACACACAATATTACGAATGAATCTCAAAAGCATTTTGCTAAGTGGAAGAAGCCAGAAACAAAACACTGCACACTGTATACTATATAATCCCACTTAAGTGGCAACGTTAGGGTGATTCCCAGTGTTCTGTGGTGGCGAACAAGATTGACTGCGAAATGGAATGAGATGTCATGTAATGTCACCTTTTGGAATGAAGGGAATGGTCTATATTGTAATTATGGTGGTAGGGTGATGATTACATGATTATATACACTTGTGAAAACTCATTGAACTACACAATTAAAATGGGTGAATATTTTTGAACAAATTATTTTTTCTTAAACCTGATTTTTAAAAGATGCTCAGATGTCTTCTCATTGCCATGAGCATAAAACCAAATACATATCATTCCTCAGCCGTATTGGTCATTGTTCCTCCAAGTAACTAAACTCATTCCATTCCCATACCTATGTTCTGACTCTTCTGTTTGCCTGGAAATTTCTTTCCTTGGGTATTTGAAGTGCTTAACTACATTGATTTCAAAAACCAGTTTCTCAGGGAGACTTTTTGCATTTTTGGTGTAGACAATAGGTCTTTCTTCTCTCTCCTTCAAGTAAAACCTACCCCATTTCCCTGTTTTAAGCACTCAACACTAACCCTGAATACCCTAATATATATATATAAACAAGGAATATATATATATATATATATAAACAAGGAATATATATATAAACATTTATATATATATAAACAAGGAATATTATAAATATTCTTTGTTTATACTCTCCTCAGTGGTCTGCAAGTTCTGGAGGAACTGGAAACTATCAGTTGAACTCACTGTTGAATTTCCCAAGCTCAGACCATTATTGAGCATATTCTTGGCATTGAATAAACATATGTTGAAGGAATGAACAAATAAACAAATAGCAGGGACTTAGTAAATGTTTGTTGACTGGCTGACTGACTGAATCCTAAACCACAATTGTAAAACACTGGCACTTCACGTGTAATTGAAGCATGATGGTACAAAGAACGTGAATCAATGATGCTAATCGATATGTACTTAAAACATGCACATCCATCAACACACATTTATTAAGGGTTTCCCATGTGAATGGCACTGAACTACCTTTGGGGGTCACTTATTCTGAAAAAAACATTCCGTCAATCATTTCCATCCAGTCGTTCAAACTTCCTCAAGTGAATAATTTTCAGGGAAGAGCTTCTTAGTTCAAGCTTCTGCAAGAACCCTGTGAAAAGTGTGGAAATAAGCCAATCAGTTTTTTCTTGTGTAATCGAGTTTTTAAGAGTGTCTTAGGGATATCCGTGCTAGATTTGAGAAAAATCTGAAACCAGATATTGTTTTCTTTAATAAATCACTCTTGCTGTAGTAAAAAATATATACTTTATTTTTTTAAAAAAATAATCATGTAGCCACCTCTATTCTGAGGCCTGTAAAGGGTGGCCCTGCCTTGGAAACCTGCAGGTATAAGTAACTGGGCAGTCAGTGGCCACTCCACTGGCATTGAACACGGTGCTTACTTGGGTAATGTATATTAAAATACATCGTAAATTAAATCTGAACATGTGAGTCTGCATGTGTAAATAAATTTGAATTCAGGGTAGAATACACAGTGCTAATATAACTGAATCAACAGTACTTAAATTAGAGCAGTTAAATCACCAACGAGCCACACACACACACACACACACACACACACACATCTACACACACTCACAGTGGAAAACAGAGCTCATCTTAGGATAGCTGTGGTCTAGAGTTGATCCTAGGATGTTATACTCATTTTTCATATACTCATCACTAGGATGTTTCTTCTCATTTTGCTTTATTTTGTTCTTACGAGATACATTAGGCCAAACCCCTCAAGAAGGTAAAAGCCTCTTCCTGGGGTTTGGGGTTGTGCTGTGCTGAACCCAGATGGTTCCCTGAGGCAGCTCTGCTCCCTTCTGGAAGGAGAGGCTGAGAGGTAGCAGCAGCTGACAGCTGAGTGTGGGTGGGAGAAGGGTGTGGCACGGCTCCAAACCCTCAGACTCTCTTCCTCCGGTGTGAATAACGCAAACTTAGTGATACAGATGATTAAAAGTTCTTGGTAAGTAGTTCTTCTAAAGTAGCACTTCAGTAGCAACAAGAAAAGTAAGGACAGTAATTCAGCAACTTCATGTATCAAATGAGAGACCTGAAGTGTCAAATCCTAATCCTAAACATCTTGCTTTCATTCATATTTATAATGTTTGCCACAGAGTGTGGAATTTAGCTTTATTTAGTATCATCTGAAAAGGAACATATGTATGATTTCATTTAATAATTAACACATGCCTAGGTGAAATTGCTTAACCTATGTCACTTTCTTCCTTCTCTGAAGACAAAACAGTAGGTACTGACTATGTACAGTACTTTATCTTGAACCCTCTATAAGGAACTTTTTAAAGACTCACATGCCCAGTGTCCTTGAGCCTAAAAATTATAGTAAAGAATGACCTCCTTGCTACCCCTCCAAGCAATGGTCTCTTGCCTTCTGAACTGAAAATTATGAAGATACAAGTGAAGAAATAGTGAAAAGCCCTGTGGTTTTTTCTATAGCACTCCCAAATCAACTCTGGCTTCTTAGGCCACTTTTCTGGCAGCATCATTGCTCACTCATTGTGCTTCATGTCCTTGACTGAAGGAGTTTCTTTAATTCTGGGTATATGAAGAAAACAGCGTTATTTGGAAGTAATTGAAGTGACATTGCAGAATCAGAGCCAGGAGGTGTCCTGTTCATTTTTCTTAAAAGAAGAATAACTCAAGCAGCAAGAGAAAGGACATAGTAAAGATGGGTCCTATGCGCTAGCCACTTACAACCTGTCTGGTGCCAGAGCAGGGGCTTTCAAGTAATCACATGTCATTTTCGCAATGTGTAACGGAAGTGCTACCGAGTCTCAGAATGGTTAGTTTCCTGCTCCCAGGATCAAATAGTTAAAAAATGCCAGAGCCAGCAGCTGTCTGCTTGTTGTACTATACTACAGTACCTCTATCTTAGGATATGTAGATATGATGTACACGAATATTGTTGCAATCATATTTTCGTCTCTTTTCTGGTTGGGTTCAGATTTGTGTCTTCACTTTAGGTGATGTCAGTCTAGGAATGTTTTCAATGTGTCTTAAATCATTCTTGTCCTGTGCTGTCTTTCCTGGGGCTGCTCTCTTCTTTTTAATCAGGGTTTTTATCACTAATTGCGGGGGGGGGGGGGAATGATCAGCCTGTTGTTCTACAATAGCTCCGAATTCAGATGGTAAATACTGCTCAGTAACCTATTGAAAGAATGCAACTCCCTTGTGCTTCCAGTTCTGCCATCTCCTGGCCTGCGGCACTTACCTCCTTGGTGGAAACTTCCCTGCGATTCAAAGTCTAAAGCTCTCCCTCTGTTCTTGAGAACACAGCCTGCTCTCTCTGGGTTCCCTGGTCAGCCTTCTGCCTGGAGGGCTGGGAGGATGTTTTGAAGGGAGGGGCACTCTTAGGTTGAGCCAGAGCTGATATGAATGGTTGCCAGCGTACTTCTTACGGAATGCAGTTCAAATTCTTGTCTAGATATAGCAGCACTTTGTTCTGTGTGCCAGTCATTTTATGTGCACTAATTGTGTGAAGCACACATTGAATGTTGATTTTGAAGAAAGGCATACCATCCAAACGGAGTTGTCTCTGAATTTTCAAGTAAAAGCGTCTCTGTTAGTGTTTCTGCATGTTTCCTCGCATAGATAAACAGTGAAACCTGAAAAGCCCTGAGACTTGTTATAGTGAGAATACGTATCCAAGGCATCATCTGCATAATCCAGATTAAATCCAAGCTGCTGCAGTGTATTGTCTTTTGCTTTTCTGAAATCAGATCTCCGGAAAGGCACTTTTGATCAATTTCATGAATCGTAATCAATTTAACAAATATTTCTACACTATCGGCTACCCACTTTATTCTGAGCTGGGAGCTGGAATAAGTTATATAAAACAGTGTCTCCACTCCAGGAGTTTGTAGTCTAATTAGAATATACTAATCAATAAATGTATGTATGTCTCTGTGTGTATGAAACAATGAGACAAAATTCAGATTAATACGTTTATGTTTTTAAATGATTTTTTAGACAGTATAACAGGAAGTAACATTGAGAGAATTCAATGTGATAGTCCTTTTGATCCACTCATCTCATCTGTGAAGTCTGACGCAGTTTGGAAAAAAAAATACCCTCAACAGAATAATTTTAAAGCTATGGTTCTTTGGTATCCACCATTATTGATTTTCCTCTCCATGATATAAAGGGGCAACGTGTGTCTTCACCCTCTGCGTACTCTGGAGTCACTGAACTGCTTCCTACCATCTTGTCCTTCTTCCTGCTCGTTGCGTCTCATTTCTTATTTTGGTTTACCTGACTGTAATGCAAAAGGCTGACCTAAAGGCAGGTGGTTTGGTTTCCTGGGAAAAGCAGTTTCTTTCTTATTCCTGTCACCTGGTCTCCAGGTTTAAGGTTAATTCACTTGTTGGTGTAGGTCTCCAACTAAGAATTGCATAAGGTGCCAGATATCTTCAAATATCTTTTGAAGATCTTTTTTCAAAAAAAAATTTTTTACAATTAAAAAATTGTAAGTTGCCGACACTCACGTATAACATATTTTTAATAAAATACATGGGGAAATTTAATACAAATGTGCAAATATAATATTCAGAACGTGTACTGTAATAAAAATTAAAGTTACATCTTTGGCTGAAAGCTGTTACTTTTTTGATGAAGTCACAAAACTCTGTCTTAATGCTATCTTGAAATCTTCTGTAAAGAGTAAACTTTAGAGAAATAATCTGAAAAATGCTTCTAGCTGGAGTAATGGAAAAGAAGTGTGGCACATCATGAATCAATATAAATTTATTTTTGAGGGAAGCAAAATGACCAGCACGGACATTGAAATGTTTCAAGCACCATAAAATGTATTGAGTTCCAGAAATCAGACAATTTTGAGTAAAATGTCCTTTGGATTTGTTTCCCCATGATGATAAACAGTGGGAGAAATGTACTAAAAATACAGAAAAAATTATATTCTGACAAGCATATTAAATTACAGAAATGATAGTGTCATAAACAGATTCCATAAAAATACTCTCAGAAAAGTAAACTTTATACAACTAGTGTGAAGCTTAAAATGGTGAATCCAGCTATTTATTGGTCAACAAGAAACAAGTGAAAAATCACGCCAGAAGTTTGGAAAATATCTCAAGTAAAACTCCTATTAACAACCCCCCAATCACCCTGGCAAATAGGATTAAGGTGAGGTTTTATATGGTGCCCCTTATTTATTCTGATAACACACTTGCTGACTGTCTACACATCCTCCAGGACTCTGTGCAAGGTAACCCCTCCAATCTTTACTATAATTTAGATGTTCTGGGTCTTGACATCTTTATTGTTATGTTAATAATATTGATTGTATTTCCTGGAAGCCATTTCACTATTTATATGAATAAACTTTAACATATAATGTATGCATATTAATCATCCGAAGATGTTGACATGGGGATTACAGCCTTATGGACTAAGTGACCCCAGATCTCTCAGATGCCATTCAAGTTTTATCGACAAAAATGACCTAATCAATTATTCTAAGTGCAAAAACAATGAATAATTATACCCAAACTATTCTTTTAGAATATGGTTTGAAATGTAAAAACAGACTGACTAATCGTTGTCAGTAAATCTAAAGGTTTAAGGTAATAATTTAGAGGGCAGGTTAAATGATTTACCTGGAATCTTTCAACTCTTTGACAGATAGGTAGCTCCCATAAATATTAGTTTCATGAAGTTAGGCAATTTATTTAATTTATGTCTCTTTCTTAGCTGAAAATGAGGAAATTAAAAGTGCTTACCCATAGGATTGTTTTGAAGATTAAATGAGTTAATATTTTTAGAGCATTTAGAACAGTAAGCAAGTGTTTAACTACTGTCTAAACATTTGTGCATTATTATCTATCTCCTAACTCAATGACTGTCCCTGGCTCTGCCAAATATATTATTAAACCCATCCACTAAGTTTTAGATTTTAATTATTAAAAATTTCATTTATTAAAATTTTATTTATTTTGAAATGCCACTGTTCATTCCTTTTGTATTTTGATTATTGCCTATATTTTCAAACTAAAAATCTCCTTAATGTATTATGCACAATTATTTTATATTCTGTTCACAAAAACCTCAAGTCTGAGAACACATGAATTTAAATTCTTGGTTTAAGGGCTTTTGGGTCATCTGGATCATCATAGATTTCAGCTGGGAATCCACACACTGGTTGATTTTTGGTTGAAAAATTTTCTTTCTGTTCTTTTCTACTAGTGCCGAGGTTCAACATAGGTGGTTTAACTTGCTGTTGTTTGGAGCTAGAAATGGGCACAGATTTATTTCTACTTTACTCTTTTTTTTTTTTTTTTTGAGGTCTGAGGATATAGTTTTTCATATGGGCATCTTCTTTACGTAGAGGTCTCCCCCTTCTTTTGGTGGATTCCTCTTTCTCAGCTATGGGAGGCCTTGAAGAAAAATCAAAGCTCAGCGCCCGTGGATTCAGTAAATGCCCTTGGAGCTCCAGCTAACTTTTAATTTAATTTTTTCCAATTCTTAAATTTATTTATTTTATTTTCAAATTGGGGTAAGAACACTTAGTGTGGGGTCTAACACGGTTTTATGCTTGCAATGCATTATTGCTGACTGTGGGCACTATGTCGTACCACAGATCTGTAGAAATTATTCATCTTGCATAACTGAAACTGTCCACCAGTTGAACAGCGACTCCTCATTTCCCCTTCACCCTTGACCCTGGCAACCCATGATTCTGGTCTCTGCTTCTATGAATTTAACTACTTTAGGTATCTCATATAAGTGGCATTATGCATTTTTTTGTCCTTCGATGACTGGCTTATTTCACTTAGCATGTCTTCCAGATTCCTATCCACATTGTTGCATATGATGGGATTTTCTTCTTCTTTTTTTTTTTTTAAGGCCGAATAACATTCCATTGTTTGAATACACCACATTTTCTTCCTTCATTTACCCATTGATGAATGTTTAGGATGTTCCCATATCTTGGCTGTTGTAAAAAATGCTGCAATAAAAATGGGCATGCAAATATCTCTCTTAGAGCCTGATTTTAACTACTTTGAATATACCCAGAAGCGGTATTTCTGGCTCAGATAATAGTTCTATTTTTAATTTTTTGAGGAACGTCCATCATCTTTTTTCATGGTGGCTGCACCAATTTACGTTCCCAGCAACAATGTACCAGAGTTCCAATTTCTCCACATTCTCACCAGCAGTTTTTCTTTCTTCTTCTTCTTTTTTTTTTGATAATAGCTATTCTAACAAGTATGAGGTGATATCTTACTCTGGTTTTAATTTTGTGATTAGTGATGTTGAACACCTTTTCTGTAGGCCATTTGTATATTTTCTTTGGAGAGCTGTCTATTCAAGTCTTTTGTTCATTTTTTTTAATTGGGTTATTTTTATTTTTTGATACTGAGTTACATACATTTCTTATATATTTTGGATATTCACCCCTTCCTTATCAGATATATAGAATAAATCTTTCTTTATTTGCTATATCCTCTTAAGCCCATTTTTGGAGACTTTAAATGGTTTGCACACATAATTTTTCTTATGTGATTTTTCACCAGTTTCCCTGGGAGAAGGGAAGAGGTGATCCATGGAGCTCCTCCTGCTGGTCTGCCAGAAATGACCCCGTGTATTTACTTTTAAATGACCACATTTTCGGACCATAAGACGTGCCTAGGTTTTAGAGGAGGAAAATAGTAAAAAGAATTTTGAAGCAAAAAATGTGGTAAAGTGTTTAATAACATAAATAACATAATATTTCACCAGCGTAAATGTAAACAGAATTCAACAGCAGCATTAACTAACAACCATTATTCCTCCCAAATTTGGGGGGAAAAAGTGTGTCTTATAGTCCAAAAAATATGGTATATAGTAAATACCTAAATGCGATAGAAATTATATAAGCCAATATGAATGAGAACATTGACACTTATTCCAATCTGTCTTTAATGCTCTTCATTTGGAACATCCTTGTGCTTTCCTTACCCTTCATAGTGACCAAGTTTTAAAATTTTATATTGTCTCCTTTATCTTAAGAATTATTTTACCAGATAATTATGTAGGCCAAAAATGTACAATGTTTAATATTAATCATTTTGGAAATGACACAAAGACTGTTGCCTAAGTATAGCTTTCTTTCGGGGACTCAGTTTTTCACTGTTTTCTATATTATTAAGATTTCTCCATATTGCAGCATGCGGCTGTGATTTATTCAGTTCTATGTAACATTCTGCAGTATAAATTTGTTTATAAATGCTTTCTCTTTTGGATGGATACTGTGCTGTTCCCACTTTTTATTTTTATTCAGTGTTTCACTCCCATTACTATTACTTCCATCCCCAGTTTGTACTGAAACTGGTGACAGTAGGTCATTTTTTGTTTCTAAGATGACCAATCAAATGGACACTTTCAGTTCTCATCCTATAAGCCCACACACTGCCTTCAGCTGAGTTAGGTTCTCCTTCCTGGATAATCTTGCTTTCTTGGTTTCCATGATGCCTTTACTGTGGTTTATCTCCTGCATCTCTGACTTCTTCATAATCTCCTTTGTCATTTCTACTCCTTTGTGTGACCTCTCAGTGACATACATTCCTGATGGTGTGATTCTGGGAGCTCTGTCTTCAGGTCATTTGACTCTCTCTCTTTTAATGTTGGAAAGTATCACCTGGGGTACTTATAAAAATACAGACTTTAAAACAATAAAATAAAATACAGATTTTAGGAGGGTTCCTAGATTATGATTAGTGGATATAGGGCGAAACACAGGAGTTTACATTATAAGCAAGCATTGATCTCTTGATGGGTTTAGATAGTTCTCAGAATTTATTCTACTGACTCTGCTGCAAAATTTCTCTCTTTGCTCAGTCTGCGATGTCTCCTAGAGGTTTTATAAAAAATAATTTTTTAAAAGAAATCAGTCACACTAATAATACTTAAAAATATCCTGCATTTGGGATTGCATTTAAACAGCAAAGAGTACCTGTCAAGCAGAGTTATATAATATTTTCTACGCTTTGGAGGTGGTACCAACAGGAAAACTAGCTACGTGGCAGGTCCATTGGTTACCAGGACCGATGCAATGTCCTTTATTGTCAGTAGACCTGGTCAGACTACTAGCTCCTTGAAGCAAAGGGAACTAGAAAAGCTCAAAAACCATACCCATCTCATGTAGAAAAGTTGATTGATATAAAGTTTTTCTCTGGTATCTATAGATTTGAGCAGTGTGGTGTTGATGTGCAAGATGGTGCTAATAGGTAGGCATTGGTCATAAAATCAGCATTTTTTTATAGGTCACATTCAGGAATTTTGTCTTTACTTAGATTGGAATCCGATTCCCTTAGAGAGTTTTACATATAGTGATAAGGTGGAGAGAGAAGCCTCCATGATTTCAGATGTATACTTTGAAAAGCTTACTCTGGTGACTAAAATGAGTATGGAGTTGTTAGGCAGCAGCTAGGAATGTGTGGTCACAGGGGAAAAAAGGAGGAGCCCTTACCATTATAATCTAACAAAGAACTTAATAAGAAGGCTAGAAGCAAAGGAAGACATGTCTCACCTGTTGACCCAGCAGTCCTGAGCCTGGTCTGAACAACACAAGCAAAACTATGATAGCACAGGAGGAGGGGAGAGTCCTTGAGACTGTGCTAAGAAAAGAGGCTTCTGTAACAATCTTACTAAGATGGCTGGGTGTCCTGCACACGCCAAGGCCAGAAGGTGGGAGGGGAGTCTTTGAAATTCTATGTGCCATTTCCACTCTCTGGAAAAGAACTCCCACACATACCCACATTTGAGTAGTCACATCTCCCCCATGGAAGCTGGCGCCACCTTTACCCACCAGTCAATATGTAACTCCCTCACCCCCCTCCCACCAACTACAGAAGTCCTTTCAACAAAGGACCTGATGCTATTTCTACCTTGCCTCTCGCCACCCTGGCTTTTGCCACCCATGGGCTTGCCTTTCACTCCTACCTAAGTAAGGCCCATTCTCTTCCATGAGAACATATCACTAATAAACTGTACTTGAACGCTAATAGGCTTGCTGGTCTGTAATTCTTTACTGCGTTGGCAAGAAGAACTGAATTTCTTCTGTAACAGGGTTCAATTGTGCATTTGGTTGGGGGAGACTGTTTAGACGGTTTTTGTTGAAATCAAGGAGAAATGAACTAGCTTGAATCAGAGTAGTAGCAATCAGGCTGGAATTTGATTCCAGAGATCATTATGATTTATGATAATTGGGTTTGTAGTTGGATTGGATACAGGAAATGAGGAAAAAAGATGTGTGAGGGACTTCTAGGTTCCCGACTAGTACTACTGGTTGAATGGAGATGCTTTGACTGAGGAATGGAATGATGCTAAAAGAGGCCATTTTCAAGTCTTTGATCATAAAAGCAGTGGCATCTTTAGAGCTGAAAGATAGTGACCTACATAGGCAAAATCCTGTTTTGTGGTTTTCCTCTTATAGTGAATGAGAACTAAGAAATGTCTCTTTTGTATATTTCATATATATCAATCTTTTATCATTGATAGTTATTCCCACATGGATAAAAACATGATGCTGACGGTTTCTATCTCCTGAGGAAAGAGTACCTTGGCTCGCTCTCTCTGTTACAAGTTCAAATGTCCCTCCAGGGAATGCGCTCACTGGCCCAACTTGCTCAGGTGGCTATCCTTGATCTAATCAACAGTAGCCCAATGGGTGGTGTCCTGTAAAAGCATAGCAGCTCCTGTGGGAACCATGTGAACAAAACAAGTTGGAGATAATTAGGTTATTGTGGACATATTCTACAGTAGGTGTCCACAGTATACCTGATGGGAAAAGAAGAAAAAACAATTCACTCTCCATAGGCCAACACTGGTTTGGTAATGTTTGTCCGATCTTGTTTGGGGTGGAATGGAAGCACCCATCATACTTCCCTTAGTCCTATCAAGTACTAGCTTTAATACTAAACTGAGCACAATAGGTACTACACAGTACTCATTTTTGTATACCAAAGTCTGGGATGAATTGCACTGTCTAGGTTAAGGCTCACGGAACATTTTATTTTTCCTACATTCTGATTTCCTTTTTATAGTTCTCCATCTCTATAAGACTGCCAGAAAAAAAAAAGAAATTGGATATAATAAATGTGATATGATGTCATTTAGTCCTACTGATAAATTGTCAGTTTGTTCTGTAAGAATATGGATTTTATGTGCCATACTTGCTGTGGTACATATGAGAGACCCCCAGTGCTCCAGTGCCTTGTCCCAGTATTCGGTGCCCTCTTTCACCTCATCCTCTAAAATCTTACTCATTTTACTTCAGAAAATGTTAAATGATTTTTTTTGATCCCAAATTGATTCACTTGGGTAACCTTTCCATCATTCTACCAGGGTTAAATGCATATAAAGATTATGATGATACTTAAGAAGGAAAATGAAAAGATAAATTGGTTATGACTAAGATGGAAAAATTGAAACACAATTGCTTGAGTATATAGATGACTTAGGCAGAGGAAAAGCCAATTATCCTATGTTGAAAGGTTATAGGTAATAATTTTAAAAGCTTTTCTATATGCATAATCATTTATATCAGTGTAGGATTGTTTCTCTCTTTTTACCTTCCCATATTGATATACCGAAAATTTTATTTACTGTTATAATGACACAAGGAAATATACTTTTCTCTTCAAGTGAACACACTATGACTTTTCAGAAGGTTAAGAAGATTACTTACATGGTTTTTACTTTGATTTTTAGTTACATATGCTGCTTATTTTTCCATTGCATTATGTTTTCTTTGAGAAAATCAAGGTGGTGTTGATATATAGAAATATTGAAATTAAAGAGTGTTGGAGAAAGTCATCAAGAAGACATGACTGTCAGCGGACCCTTGAGTAGGATCTGGGCAATTGAAGGCTCCACACCCCCTCCCCTGTCCTTGGAATGCGTATTCTGCCCACCGTTCCCACAGTAGGAGCCGTTTTCAAGGATGCAGCCTTGAAAGAGAGCAATGTGTTGATAAGACCTTCTGGATGGTATGTGCGACTGAGCCCAGTTAAGGCCTCTGTATGAACTTTTAAGGTTCTGGCAAGAAGGTGTGGAGATCTACTCCTCTCCGGGCAGCCCGAGCGAGACAAGCCTTGTATGTAAGTCCTCTTACTCACTGCACCTGCCGCCTGCCTGTCTGGAGTGGCCTGTGTCTCTCTTTGGTGTCTTCTAGCTCTCTGTGTACAGGGGCCAGTTTCAGATTTCACCTCGGATGTTCCTGGGTTTGCAAACCAAGAAAAGGATAAAAACTGTCTTGCAGTTCAGCTAATTAGATCAGGAGAAGATTCACGTTTTTATGTGTTTGAAGCCCTTTGAGATTTTCCCTAAATTATAAAAACTCTTAATTAAACCTGTGTGATGTATTATAATAAGTTAAATAACAAATAAAGGAAGCCACCAGCTAGGATTGCTTGGATGCACTCATTTTGTCATGAAGTATAATCTACATTTTTGCAAATGTCAGACCTAAGTAAGATAAGCCGTATTCCATATGTCCCTATTACCTTCCTATTTTTCATTCACTGTAGTTTTAGGGACATTTTGAGTCAATATTCTCCTAAATTGTTTTTTTAATTGTTCCTTGAGACAGAAGCAATGGTTAGAATAAGGAAAAACTTATAGACTCTCCGATTTTGTGCCTTTTATAGTTACTGAGAAAAGACCAATAGTGGTAAGAAGAGAGGACCTTCACCATATATTTTTTCTCACTGTTCATGCTTGAATTCTACCATTCATTCGTTCATTCACCATTTAACATCTGTTATGCTTGAAAGAATGAGAAAATAGCAAAGAAATGCAATCATTGCCCTTGAGGAACTCCCAGTTAGTGTGAAAGTAAGTTATGCAAGCCAGTTATTACAACACAGAGAGATTAATGCCCTGGGGGCTTTAATGCATAAACATCCAAGGTTGAGGAGATGAGTCAGGGGAGTACATTGGGAGGAAGCGGCATTTGAATTTAACAGGAAGGGATGAATTCCTATCTGCATAACATGAAGAGAAAGGATATTTCAGGAGGGAGGGATTGATTACATGTGCATGGGCATGAAAAAGATAAGCTCATTGGGGGTAATGTGTGTGGCTTTCCATGGCTAAAACTTTGGGTGCCTGTGAGGGGTGGTAGGTTAAACTGGAGAGAAATGCAATAGCCCAGGACCATTCCCCAAGTGATGGGTGGGGAACAGTCTTTCTTTCCTATCCATAAAACACCATTATTAATCTATTCTTAATTTTTCGAAATCTTTCCCAAAGCAATTGTCTACCTTGGAAGTCATCAGAAGTCAGATTTGTGCAGCTTTGCATTTTCCTGATGAACAATCAGTTCTCCATTTCACTTTGCAACATGTAAGCTAGGTATAACTTTCACAACTGTTTCTTTAAGTTGATTAGCCACATACAATTCCTTTTCCTTAGTCTTAACTACCAGGGAGTGCTGCTGTGAATTCATGGACCCCTGTTATTTGTAAAATTGCCTCTATTGTTACAGTCTGACAAATTACTAACAGATACACATCACAAAAATGCCAAGCACTTTGGCTCATTTAACTGCTTTCAATGGCATTTTATTCCTTCCCCTCATGATTACTGTCATTTCTTTTTTAGCTCTGTGTTAAATTACCGTCTAATTATGCATCATCACTGCAGCTCATAACAGTTGCGGGTGTCTCTCTCCTAAAGTCTCGTAGCAGCTCTGTGGAGTCAGGCCCACAATGAGTGTTGTCACTTCCCTTGACCTTGCCTTCTGCTCCAGAGCTTTGGGAGTTTTGAGTTCCATGATTATGGTGGGAATCTGCTCGGAGAGAGGGGTGTGCTTTCTCCCCTCATCTGTCACTTGGGTAGGGTGAGGAATAAGGAGCCAAGCAGGAAAACTGTCTCCCTGTTGTTTCATTGCCAAATTCAGGTGACCTGATTCGTGTTCTTACTTCGAGTCCACCTTTCGAATAAAAAAGGCATGGACTGATGAGAAGGTGGGTGTTAAATCTTGAGTTTTTGGCCAAATATGATCATGTGGGTGAAAATGCTTCAAATCAATTAATCTCTGTTTCCTCACCTGTGAAATGCACATAGCCCTACTTTCCTAGTTCAGAGATGTATGAGGATAAAGTGCCCTAAGTAACGGCTTAGTCCTCACTTGTTCAGGGCAGATCGTTTGACTCTTCTTTTAGAGAATGTTGCCGTTTAAAAATATATGTAGCTCTGATTGGCATTGAAGTCGTAGAAATTGCTCTGTTGTTACTAACTGGAAATTTGCAGGTAGTAGACTGAGGGAATCTCGCAGAGTGAGTATCAGTTTTGATCCTGTTGGATTCCGATTTAGGATGTGGAGTCTGAGCCGACTGGGGCCTGAGGGAGCCATTCTCCCTCGAGTCCCCAGTGTGTGTCGGGGCTCCATGGCCTCTTTTTTCTTAACTTCTGAGATATGTATTTTATTTTGATGCCTCTATCAGAAAAAAACCCAGTGAATTTCCAATACGTTCATTTATAATTATAAACTCATCTTGGATCATCACCTGTTCCCATTTATCAGCATTGCCAAGGAAAAGTGGTATATTTTTATTTTTATTTAATGAAGAACCAGCTGCTTTAACAGATGTTTCATAAATTTAGAAGATGCCTTGCCCTTCATCAGTTTAAGAACACCTAAATGATCTTTGCATATACAAAAATAGATACATAAGTCCTTTGCTTTTTTGACCATTAAATTTCTTGAAATGAATAAATGACAAATTATTCAACTCCCCAAATCTATAATGAATATATAATAGCAGATGACACAGGTCCATCTGCCTTCCCTTTGTATTTTACCTTGAAAACCCATATTTAAAAACAATGGCAATAATGTGTGATAGTTGTTCTTCTCATAGACTAGCTTAATCAGCAACCTATCAATGTAGGGATTATTGTCTGCATTTAAAGATGAAGAACCAGAGATGCAGGAATGCTGAGTTCATGCAGCGAGAACTTGCTGGGTCAGTATTAAAACTCAGGTCCCTCTGACTTCACAACAAATCTCTTTTCATTCCTTCCTGTTTTACCAGCCAGGCATATCTACATGACAATTTTCTAGTGACTACACAAAAAATATTATTTCATAATTTTATGAAGAGATATATTATTCAAGTTACTCAAAAAGTCCCTCTTAATAACCTCAGAGCATTGACACTGGATAGAAAGAGAAAGAACTGGGGCTCTTGCAGAGACAAAGATAACAAAGAAAATTCTAGATCGTCCTATATGGAAAGGTAGTTCCTAGTCACAACACACTAGGCCTGGGCCAGATTTTCTGTGAAGGAGAAGGAACCTGGGACGTGTTAATATTCATGGGGGTGACCAGATAGTGAAGGCTCTGCTGTGTTTTAGAATGACTTGCGGACTTGAGACATCATTCTAGATATCTGTGGAAACATCCCTCCTCTTAGAGTTCACTATGTTCAAGGTGAGATACTGCTTTTCATGCCCAAATCATCCAATTTACTCTGCATCTCTGAAGCAATGACTTCTCTGAGAGATGGGAGGTTAGAAAGAACATAGTTTTATTTCAAAAACCTTATCATCTTATTCGCAGTCAGCTTCACACAGACACTTGTTTTAGTGAAGCAGTCATGAGTATTTTGTTTTGTGAGAAGAGAAGCTTGGTTGGTGCTTCTTACATTCTAATTCATTTTTTCCCCTTAAAATTAAACATTAAGAGAAACAAAACATGATTTCCAATAGTTTCCTTTGATGAATTTTAAAAAATTTTTCCTACCAAAGTTGAGTTACAACTTTGTGGTGGCCTGGATCATTCCATAAAACCAGGTGACCTTGTTTTCCCACTTGCTGCTCTCACATATTTAATATCTCTTGCTAGATATCTACTCATTCAATCATCCATCCATCCATCCATCCATCCATTTATTCCTCCATTCCTCCAGTAATTCATATAGCCACTCATTCATTTATTAAGTCAGTTATCTTTCAATATTCACTTCCTTCTTCGTCATTGTATTTATCCTTTATTAAAATACTTCATAAAAGTACCAATAGTTAAAGTGGTTTATTATTTCCCTGCGCATGTATTTCTTTTACTGCAATAATAAAGATGATAATGTGGAAAAATTATAATCTATAGATTTGTATATACACTGATGATGTGAGTATAAATCGATACATACTCATTAAAAGCTATTTGGCAATATCTTTCAAAATTTACAGTGTGTCTACTTTTTGACCCAGTGAATCTATTACTAGTAATTCACTCTAGAGACATACTTGTATACATAAGAAAAGACATGAATAAAGATGGAAATAGAAATGTCGTTAAACCACAGATAACCTAAATATCTACCAAAAGAAATCTGCTAAAAATAGGTATCTGTGTTCTTTTAAAAGACTCTTTAAACTCAATTTCATTTTTTTCCAGTCTTGCCTTTCCAGTATTAGTTTTGTGGGTTAGTTAAATTTGACAACAAATAATAACTTTTCTGTTTATTAATTTCAAACAGAATACCTTTCAACTCTATTCTTGACATGAAGTTTATATATTCATTTAACAAATATTATATTGAGCACTTACCATGTGGCAGGCAATGTTTGAGGTGCTTGCAGACAAAAATTCCTTCCCTCACAGAGCTTACATTACAGAGAAGGGAGACAGAAAATTTGTGATACTAATAATAAACAAATAAATTGTATAGAAGACAGTAAGTGGTTTGGGAAAAAATGAACAAGGCCAAGGGTGTTTGGAACGCTGGAGATGAGGGTGATGCTGCAGTTTGGAGTAGGATCATTAGGGTCGATTCCGTTGAGAAAGTGACATCCGTGCAAAGATTTAAAGGAGAAGGGGGAATTAGCTAAGCAGATCTGGAGTGTGTAAGGTCAGTGTATTCGGACTGAGGAACAAGAGAAGAGCGATAGGAGAGGAATAATGGAAAACCAGATCACGTGGGGCCTTGCAGAACATTTGGAGTTTTCCTTCTGGGTGAGATGGGGAACCATTGGAAACTCTGAGCAGAGGAATGACACAATTTGATTTATGCATTAAGTGGAGCTGTGTCGGAAAAATTGCAGGAGAAAATCCTGTAGGAGCCAACTGCAGTCATCCAGGTCAGAGGTGGTGGTTGCTTGAATATGTGTCACAGTAAATGTGGTGACAAGCAAATTGGGTTGAGAGTGAAGCTGCCCAAATTTCCTAACAGTATATGTGGGATTTACATAATTCCCCATCAATTAAAATAAGAAAGGCTGTGGGCGGGGCACTTTGGGAAGGAAGATATCTTACATTTAAGATGTCAGATGTCCAAATGGAGACTTCAGCTAGGCAGTTGGGAACATAAATCTGGAGGAGTGCAGAAGAGGTCTGGGCTGCAGGTTTACATGTGGGAGTCACAGGCGTATGGTGGGTATTTGAAACCACGAGGCTGGATGAAATCTCAAAAGGAGTCAGTACAGGTGTCCGAACATTGTGGGATTGGGCAGGAGAGGTGGAACTCGCAAAGAGCATGAGGAAAGACTTGTGAGTAAAACGAAAACAAAGGGAGTGTGTTGGAAATCGGAGTGAAGTGTTTCAAGGAGGAGGGAAAGATAAACTCTGCCAAATGCTCTTGTTAAGTCAAGCAAGCTAAGGACTAAGTGGCTGTTAATAGGGGTAATTCATAACCTTCAGAAGAGTAAACACTATAATCTTAATAATGATTATGAGAGGATTTTTGCTTAAAAGTGGACAAAAACATGATTTAGACAAATAATAAAGAGAGTATATAAGCAGGATAATTTTAGGAGAAGACATTACAGCCATTTGGAGCCAAAAGATGTTTAGAAACATTTAAGTAATAATAAAAGCAAAATAATATCGATTAGATTGTATAACAATTCCTTTTCACTGTTTCCAGTTCTTGACATAAAAAGTAATTCCATGATTCAAATTAAAATCTCTATTTAAGTATAATTTTGTGAAGTTATTCTACTCTTGACCCTGCTTAGCTCATCCCCCCACCGCTATATCTTTTTGTATATACTTTCAGTATTTTTTATTGCAGGTATTAGCAAATACAAATACATACTAATCTTCCCTAATTGCTTACTCAAAAGAGAGCATATGGCAAACACTTTCTTGTACTTTCTTTACTATACAATATAACTTAGAGGTTTTTCTACATTAGGATAAAGAGAGCTTTATTCTTTATTTATGGTTGGATAATGTTTCATCGTAGTTTATTTAAACAGCTTTCTTTTGATGGACACTTGGATTTTTTCCCTAACTTACAAAATTAGTTAATGCTATGACCTTTATACAGTTCATGAGTTCAAGTATATCTATAGGATAAATTCCCAGAAGTGATGTTGGCTGCTCATAATTTTTCTAAATTTCATATGCACTGTCAAATTTTTCTCCCTAGGGACTGTGCTATTTTGCACTCTTGCTGGCTAAGATATGTGAGTGCCTGTTATCCTAAAGCCTTATCAATGCAATGTGTTGTCAAATTTTGGACTTTTGCCGATATAGTAGATGAAAAATGGCACATCTTATGGTTAAGGCTGAGCACAGTTGTGTATGTTTAAGGACTCTTTGTATTTTTTCCTTCTGATTATATTCTTTAATGATTTTTCTATGTTTTGAAGTTTTTCCTCCAGTTTTTAGGAGCTTTTTATATATTAGGGGGATGACCTCTTACCTATGATGTGAATTGTAAATACATACATTTTTAAAAAATATATATTTTTAAAATTTATCTTCTAGCTTGGATTTTTTGCTACATGGAAGTTTTCTTTTTTAAAAGTGCAACTATGCACTTGAGTTTATATTTTATTTTAGAGCTTATAGATTTCTTTTTAAGAGCTTGTAGATTTTAAGTCAGTTACAGATGTCTTCTCTGTTCTGAGATCATAAAGGGATTTGATATGTTCTCTTCTAGCACATTTTTGATCCATTGGAGTCTGGCCTGGTATGCAATATTAACAAAAGTTGATCTTTTTCCAGATGGCTACCCAAAAGTCCTAATTCTACGTATTAAAATATTCATCTTTATTTCCACCGATTTGAGATTCTACCTTATCATACCTCAAATTCCCACATGTATCTGGGTCTATACTTAAACTTTCTAGTCTGTTATATAGGTCTGTCCACATTATGGTCCACTCCCTCACTGCTTTAACTACTGTGGCTCCAGGACACTTTGAATTTAATAAGGTCCCTTCTCATTCTCTTTCAGAGTTTTCATGGCTAAATACCAAAGTTTGCATACTTGTGAAATCATTTGGTTTACTTGGGTTTATGACATTAAACAAAATGAGCTTTAGAAATTGTTTTTAGTTTGTGGTTATTTAAACTCCTTTAAATTTAATTCCACTTAATCAATATTCCTTCAGCATCTATTGTATGCTTAGCACTTTTTATACAATTGGCACATCAGTAAACAAAACAAGTCATCTTCACTTGTAGCTTTGTAGCCACAGACATTAGTCCTGAGTCTTTCAAGAAAAAGTTTTTTTTTAAATTATTCTTTGCATTGTATGAGATTGAATTCAAGCAGACTATCAACTTTACCATATCAATATTCTGTTAATGAAAAAAGTCTTTAAAATCTTGTTCAAGGACATCTATAATAAATCCTCTTTGATTCAAAATAATAGTGAAGAATGTAAAGCACAGGTGGCAAACACAAGGCCCTCGGGCTGAATCCGGCCCTCCACCTTGTTTTATCCGGCCCGGCACCTTGTTTCTACCTGGCGGCAGCGCAGAGCTCTCAATTAACTGTTAAGGAGTAGTTACATTTACACAGTCCTAAAATTACATTTGGCCGCTTGAAGGCAACCGAGAGGCTGATGTGGCCCCCGGTGAAAATGAGTTTGACACTCCTGATACAGAGTACTGGAGAAAAGAAAGTGCTAGAGAAAAAGGGGATCCCCAAGAGAAATCTCGTTTCTCCACTTACTTCAGTTGCAATTAAACATCTATTTAAGCACCATAAATTCGCAGTACAGTGGTCACAGGGCACTTTAGCAGTCGGCGAGGCTCAGGAATGGTCATTCCTGTACTATATCATTAAAAAAATTCGACTCCTAAACTGTTCATAAAAAAACTGTAATAATATTTTTTTTTGCTAAAATTCAAGATTTATTCTTGAATTCAAGGAGTTTGATGGGATATTTGGCCACAGCCTTGGCTTTGGCTGAATAGTGCTTTCAGCACTTGAGCACTTAGTATGACATAAAAAATATATCTTCTAAAGTCCTTTACCATGAATTGACTTTTCCAAAGACAGGAGGAAAAGATGGGAATAACAGACACGTAATGCCTGCGTATCAGTGGCGTGTAAGTCTCCTGCTAATCTTTTTATCAGTTCGAACTGTTCCTAACCCCAGGTAAAGTCTCTAGTGAAGAAGACGTACATGAGTCAACTTACCTGGACTTTGGCTTTCTGCCAAGTGGGTCTATCCCTTAGTCCCTTTGCAACCACCACACACCTGGGATACATTCTTTTAGGGCTGGAGTTACAAAACCAACTTATTCAAGGCTGTCATTAAATAAACGACAAACTGACAGTAACCAGAGAGGATGGGAGAGAGGGACAATAGGGGAAGGGCTGTCAAGGAACATGTATAAAGGATACATGGACAAAGCCAAAAGGGATGGGGTTGGGGTTGGGGTTGGGGTTGGGGTTGGGGTTTGAGTTGGGAGGTGTGGATGGGTAGGATGGAGGGAGTGGGAAATGGAGACAACTGCACTTGAATAACAATTAAAAAAAGCGTATTCAAACAGCACACAGCAAACATTGGAAATTGATCTATGGCATACTTTTCTATTGGCCTTTATTTATGCCACCGCTATGTCTGGAACCTCCTTCCCATCTCACCAGCCTTACTTTTCAAATCTCAATAATGGCCTCCTCAACTGCATACTTTCTGAACTAGCTCCCAGTGAGCTGAGAACCCATCAGTAGTTATCCATGGTGTGGTGATTGCCTCAGAGCGCTTGGGTAATTACAGTGAGTCCAAATTTGGCATTCATTGGAACCATCTGGATGGATTGTTAAACCACAGACTTGTGGGTTCTACCATCTGACTAAGTCTGGAATGGTGTCCAAGAATTTACATTTCTGACAAGTTCCCATGTGATGCTAATACTACTGACTTGAGGCCATGCTTTAAGGACCATGGATATATTATTATATTTATGACTTACTTTTTGTTTTTCTACTTGTCTATGAGTTTATTAAAAGCAGATCAAATTCAGTTTTATGTTCATTCTGGAGTCTAAAAAATATGTCACATAATAGATGCATTATAAAAATCTGTTGATTAAATGTATAGTGAGCTTTATTAAAAAACACTATTTTAAGTGTATAAATGTTCACAGTTTTTGTATTTGTGAGCTATTTATTTTACCCCTGGAAGCCACTAGCTATTTCCTGGGAAACAAATTTCCCTGATAACTTTAGTATAAAATCTGAAACACTTATGCAGGAAATTTTTTAATTATTTACTTTATTAATCACTAGTTAATATCTATTAAATAGAAAAACCCACAGGCCCCAAATGGTATCACTCATGCTAAAAGCCTATGATACCAAACCTGGATTTAATATCTGATCTAATTGCAATTTCAACTTCTCTCAGAAACATAATCTGGATCAACCAGTATGAAATTTTCTGGTCAAGCAATAGCAAGGTAATTTGTTACATGGGACCTTTGTATCCCACGTGAAAAGAAGAGGCAATTTGCCCGATTAAAACCCACCCCTTTTGTTCTCCCAAAGAAAAGATGTCCCAACCCAAAATAATCCTTTGTTTTCTTTTGTTTATAGCTCCTTGTCCCACCTTTCTTTTTACAAGACCCTTCCTTTTTGTACAACACCCAAGAATGCCCATCTGGTTGCTGGATGGAGTGCTGCCTGATTCGTGAATTGCTTAATTGGAAACAGTTAAATCTTCAGGTTTACTTGGTTGAATTTTGTTTTTCAATGTGTCAAAGAGAGTTTTAGATTAGTGTTTTATTTATAGAAAAATAGAAATATTCTTTCTCATTAGTATATTTGGCTTGTATATATTCTCATTAAAAACAAACAAACAAACAAATAACTTTAGTAAAGATTTCAGATAATAATAATCGACTTTGCCGGTGCCTTAATGTGAGGTTGCAGAGAATACATGTGAAATAGTACTCCGTGGAGCCAACTGTTAAAACTACCACATTTGCTCTAGGAGGCAGGGATCTAGGAAAACAACAGGAATAGTAAATAACAGTGGATAAGAAAGGGGCCGCACATTAAACCTGACTAGCTCAGGGGATGCCTGCACGGTGGGCCTCCCAAACTCTGAGACCGAAAGTAAGGAACTATATGGGATGGTCTGAACATAAAAATTCCTAACCAAAAGGGCCATGGCAGGTAGTCCTGTCCTAGGCCTCTAGCTTCCTTGACAAAGGTCAGTCTTTACCTTAAGTCAGTCTGTCTAGTGTCTTTTTGCATTTAAGATCAGATACCTTTGGAATGTCAGAGTGATCTGGTGTTCTTGGACCCCTCAGGGTACAAATTCATCTGAGTGCAGCGGGAGACCACAGAACTCCTCATTGCCATGTTGTTGCCCACACACCATCTCTGTGTGCTGTAAATGTTGGCTATCACTTACCCAACTACGTAAAAGAAGCACGTGTCTTTCCAGTTCGCCCTTTTCCAGTCTCAGAGATTTCCCCACTTTGCTTTCTCCACTCCCTTCATCAACCACCGATGAATTTCATGTAACCGTACCCTCCCCCATCTTACGTCTGTCCCCACCTTGGTTTCTAATGTGTAAAATGAGCTGCAAAACTTCCGTTCCCTGGAACACTTGCTCAGTCTGTTGAGATTTTGCTTCTTGGCAATTGTCAGTTTGGCTTAAATAAACTCGAACATTCTCTACAGGTTTGGACATTTCTTACGTTGACATGACAAATGTAGATAATTCAAGTAGACACATAACACTAGTTTTCGAAATTGCCACCGATAACCACACCCTCCAAAAGGGAAAGCAAATAAATCAAAACAGAAATTCCTAGAACATTATCTACAAGATTGAATATGGAGAGGGATGAAGAAGAAGAACACTCGACAGAGCAGTGAAGCGAGCACCCGCCACCACCCATAATCGTGTCACCTGACACAGTACTCTGTCCGGTATAGGTCTGCAGGATAATAATGGCCCTAGGGAAGCCCCTTCTCTCTTTTCATCCACGTCTCTCCTGGACCCCTCCTCACCCAAAGGCAGCCAGCAAGGCAACCAGCCTTGCTGGGTTGCACCTTCCTTCCCAGGTAGGAATGGGAACATTACTCCAAGTGTTCCCCTTGCCATGTGGAACTGAAGAAGCTGAGGGTAAGGCTAAGCAAAAAATTTGGTTCGTTGACCACTGAGTCAAAATACAGCTTGGGATACAAGATGTCAGAAACAATTATTTTGAAATAAATCTGAAAGCAAAGGTTAAAAGTGTTGACAACACTGCACACTTAACTTTCTCCCCACTCCTATTTCTTGCTTTAAAGTTTTTCTTATTCTCTGCCCGAATATTTGTTGACTTGACAACTGATGAAAGGACAGAGACAAAAAAATAAAAACATTTTGTCTGTGACTTACTCTTTGGCTTATGCTCATTAAAATGATAAAACTGGATGAGGTAATTTTTATGCTGTTCTTTGTATTTTTCTCTCTTCATTTCACTTTTAAATTGCTCTTTTCCTTACCTTACTTTCTCTAGATGCATCTTTTATTGTTAGCACTACCTGTGGTTCAAAAGCCTTTTCAGATGTAAAATTCTCTCCTGCATTTATTCTCTGGCTTTTAATTTTTAATGTCTTTGATTTTCCTCCCCCACACCTACCACTTGTGTTTTCCTTTTCCATGGATTTGATTTCATTGGCAGCTGGCATTGTTTCCATTATTTCATCCTGCTCGCAAAAATATTGTCAAAGCTCTCGCCTCTGTTTTACCCAGGAGGACAAACTAGTGGATAGAGAATATGCTACACCTTTTCTTTCTTTCAAAGAACAGATAGCTGTTTGGCGTGGAATGGCTCTCCTCTGTAAAATTTCTTTATATTTCTCCTTAATAATTAATCTAGTCTTTGTTCTTTAAAAAAGCAGTGCTATCCTCTACCAAAGATTTGTTCCATGTTGGAATCTTGTGAGTTCTTATCAAAGCAAAATATTTAAGGATTGGAGAAAGATCAACAGCAAGGGAGAGGACACCCTCTCACCTATTGTATTTCTTCTCTTTGGAACAAACATGTAAGACTTCAAATTTTATACAAATGCCTTAATCCCATATTAACATGACTTGTAGCCTTCATGAAACCCCAGACACTTATAGGTAATATGCCAGACTGTATTTCCTAAGATCTAAAAATATATATATTTTAAAATTTACTGAAATAGGTTGATGCCTAGGAGATATGTTTCAGTGTGTTATCGGCACATTTTGGTCAGTGAAATTTTCTATTAATTTTGTGGAGATTTTTCCAAGGCAGGAAATGGTGATATTAATGGCTTATAAGATATTGGCCTTGCTGATACAGTATGTGGACTGGAACAAAAAGGAGACTTCTTTAGTGTAGCTGCTCTCAACTGACCCTGTGCCTTAGAATCATCTGGAGAGTTTTAAAAACACTCTAGGTGCCAGAGCTTAACTCGCAGAGATTTGATGTCAATAGATTTGGAAGGAGGTGAGAGAAAGAAGTATTTTAAAATAACCTCCCAGATGATCCTAATGCAGAGTCAAAATTGTGAACCACTCGTTTAGCATCAGATGGATAATCTGTGGATGTGCATCCAGGCCTAAGAGCACCTTTGTGGCACTAAGCAAACCATTGCTTCTAAACCCGTGTCCTTTGTTGGGTCTATCTCTTGGAGTCCGAAAAGATGACTTGACCTCTGGCCCCACAATGGTGAAGTGTGCCTCCGTCTTTTCTTTTGCACAGCTATCACCTGCCACCCCTTTGAGAATGAAGGTAAATGTCGAAAGTACTGATGAACCTCAACGCGGGGGGATTACAGCGTGGGAAAAGCAGAGAGTGTCCTTTACAACATGGAACAACAGATGAGAGCGTGCATGCTTTTGTTTCTGAATCTGGCAGAGTGTGCCACTAATGTGGTTATATCCATCATATGAACTTCACCCACAAACTTATTGTTGTCTGTCTATAGAGATGTGACATTAAGTAGCCCATATCCTGTGTTATTTATTTGTTTATAGGTTAATTGCTCAAAATATTGATCTCTTAGGCTCATTTTCCCATTCTTTTTCAAATACCCTTTCAAATCAACAAACATAAACTAGGACAGATTTGCTACACAGGGGACTCTTAAATGATGCAGATTCTTTCTCCTTGGTGATTTAAAAAAAAATCACTTTTACAAGAAAACATAATCCAGTGTAAATATTGCTACCACTCCCAAAGTTGCTGCAAGGTTTTAGGTCCTCACTTTTGGAAAAAAATAATTGGGAGACATCAAATTTTTGACCACTTGTCCTTTTGATTTATTTAATAGTGAATATATATAGGCAGACCTCTAAGCTGCCATAAAATTCTATAAATTTTTCAAAGAATGTACTTGAAGCTGTGTGTAAGCTTCCGGGAGACTAAAAATCTGCCTTTAAAATTACAATTAAAAAAAAGGCTTAATTCCGAGCAGTGAGGATATAGTTGTCATCTGCCCCCCATTTTGTACTTCCTATAGTTGCAATTACACAGTAACTACTGCCTTAATTGTGTAATGCATTTGTTTTTTAATTAGCAAAAAGTACATTCAATGCCTGCTGTTTGACCAGTGTGGGAGTATGTGATGATAAACTGGGTTAGGGGGCTTGTGAAGGGATTCTAATTCCCTTGATGGGATTACATGTCCTCTGAATCAGGTGACTCAAGAGGCTGAAGAGCACTGTGGGGAGGCAGCACCTGAATCAGAACCCCTGAGATGAGATCAAAATCTAGAAGCATAAGAAATCAATGCAGAATCTGAGGTGACCTCTGAGAGTGAGGGCAGAGAAACTGTTATGAACTAAGAACCAGAAAACTGAATGCGAATTGAAAGAAGATTCCCAAGTCAAGACCTCAGTAAGCAAAGCAGGGATCCATAAAGGAATTCCAGGAGCGAAGGTATTAAAATAGGAATAAGAATTGGCAGAGACATCAGAAGTGAAATGAGATGAGGGGAGACGGGCCAGAGTCCTAGATGAACTCAGCCAGGCAAGAACCGGTTGCTGCAGTTTAAATTGTGCTGTTGATTTTGCACTGCTATTTTTATATATTCTTTTTTTCTTTGGTATTATGATTAAAAAAATATTTTATTCTTGCAGGATGTAATGGCATTTGGTATTAGACAAAGAACATTCCACCAGTGGATAATCTATTTTTTGAATGCACCGGTGTAGCTCATGTTAAATGTGTTCTTGGGGGCCATTTTTTTCTCTCAAGAACACCTTCCATCTTTTTTCTCATGCTAACAATCTAGATATCTCTAGGATTGTATCTGCACATGTGTCTCATGGAGTGAAATGTGTCTTCTTAGCCATTATTGGGCACAGATAGAATGGTAGAGAATGAGTATGGAACTTTTTGGAACTTCAAAGTTCTTAGCCATTACTGAAACTTATCGATGTTATAATCAATTAGGAACGTGACCCACTGTAAGCAACAGAGATCCTCCAAACACTGGCTTAAACACAGATATTTATTTGTCTCTGATACCA
Source organism: Glossophaga mutica (assembly GCA_039655065.1). Taxonomy (NCBI): domain Eukaryota; kingdom Metazoa; phylum Chordata; class Mammalia; order Chiroptera; family Phyllostomidae; genus Glossophaga; species Glossophaga mutica. The sequence goes on from CM077308.1 coordinate 148,601,756, forward strand.
AGAAATCCAGGGCTGGACAGTTTGGAGATGGTCCCCAGTGGTATCTCTACTCCTGTATACCTTTATTGTGGAGGCCTCATCACACTATGGACATGCGGTCCCTAAGTTGCTCTCATTTTAGTGTCCTTAGCAACAAGAGGAGGAAACTGTGTTGTGTGGTGTGTATGAAGTTGTGGGGGAGATATTCTCTTGGCTATAACCGAACTCCTCAGTTTGAACACCGATCATCCTAACTACCCATATTTTTAGGACTAGAAGCTGCACCTAGGTTTTAGAGGAGGAAAATAGGGGAAAATTTTTTGAAGCAAAATATGTGGCAAAATATTTAATAACCTGTGACTCCACTCCACTGCTGCCCACCCCCCACCCCACAGCGAGCCAGGTAAGTTACACTCAGGCTATAAGACGCACAACCATTTTCCTCCCATATTTTTTGGCGGTGGTGGGGTGGGGTGGGGTGCAGTGCGCCTTGTAGTCCAAAAGTACAGTATGTCACATGACCACCTACAGCTGCGGGGGGAGTATAAGGAGGCAAGCATTCTTGTCTGGGCATGTTGTCACCCTGAACAAAATGGATGGCTTTTTAATTAGATGGTGGAGGACACTGGGTGTCACACAAATGCTTATGGATAAATGCAGGAGTAGAGGCATTCTCAATACTTGAGAATTAGACCAACTGCAGAACCAATGTCTAACTTAATAGTGAGATCGGTTTGATATTCTCTGCATTAGTCATAGTCAGTGGGTAAGGTCTGATGCAATTTTCTTCATGAGGATATCAATGTTGGTGTAAATTAAAAAATATATATCTTAAGTTAAGACAAGTTTTGTGTTTGCATTAGCTTTATGAATAGGATTAAAAGTCTTTTCTTTTTGTCTGTTTATAGTCCTTAGCTCTGACTCATTCCACTCATGTTAAGCCAGAAACAGATAATTGGATCTTTAGTAATATGGAATTTTATCCTGTAGTTCTATGTGATATTTATTCTCAGGGAGCATTGCATTTATTTAAAAAATAGTGCTAAGCCTCATACTTAGGTAGAATAACTCTAGAAGCACATAACCGGATTTCTGCATTCCATAATAATTAAGTACATGTTTATTACTTCCTCTTTTTCATGCACAAAGGTAGCTTGCTAAATATTCTTTGAACCATTTCTTGTAGGTAAATACTCAGCTCATGGTGATCCATCCTCACCCATTTTTACGGCTGCCGAGTACGTCACTGTGTGCATGTATCATAGCTTGTTCAACCCATCTTCTGCATATGGGAATTTAAGTTGCTTTTAATATTTTTTAAAAATTGAAAATAGATTTTGCATACATATTTTGATATTGTCGTGTGTGTTTTTTTCAGCGTAAATTTTTAGAGTAAAGATTGCTGTGACAAAATGTAAACCTATTAGGAATTTTGGTAGACATTGCCCAGTTCCTCTCCATTAAGATTGCCAACAGTGTATATCTCAGTCCCTTAGTGCTGCTAAAACAGATGACCATAGACTGGGTAGTTTAAACAACAAACATTTATTTCTCAAAGTTCCAGAGGCTGGGAAGTCCAAGATTAAGGCACTGGCAGATTTGGTGTCTAGTGAGGGCACTCTTCTGGGTGGCAGACTGCTAACGGCTTGCTCATTGTATTTTCACATGAAGAAAGAGGGCTGGAGAACTGTCCTGGGTCCTTTCACAAGAGCACTAATCACATTCATTAGGGCTCAACCTTTAGGACCTAATTACCTCCCCAAAACCACACCCCCTAATACCATTGCAGTGGGTGTTAGGGTTTTAATACATAAATTTAGGGGGGAGCACAAGCATTCAATCTATTGCAGTTTGCACCCCAATTGCCACAACAACTCAGTGCTTTGTTATACTTCAGCATTTTTTCCAATCTGAGAGGTTAAGAAATGGTTTTACAGTATGGTTTTCACAGATGTTTCTCTTACTATGAGTGATGAGAAACATGTTTTCTATGTTAAATTGCCATTTGTACATGTTTTTGTGAATTGTCTATCCATGTCTTTTGCCACTTTCCCTATTGTTTTTCTGAAACCCTGCGGTTTTCTTACTCTATTGCAAATAGCCACAGAGATCTGAGGAAGGGAAGTGAAGTATTATGTGCAAACAGTAGCTCACGGATGCTTACTTGGGTTTAGTGCGAGGCTAATGGCTAAAGAATGAACTAGGTAACACAGACTAACTCTGGCTTCAATTCTGTAATTGGGTAGGACTGGGGGTGTGGTCCCAGGATGCTGTAGTTTTAACAACTGCTCCTGGAGGTTTTGGTGCCCAGCCACATATAGGTACTATTAAGACTGCTCTTTCTGGAACAAGACCAGCTTCAGGATCCTTCACTGGGAAGAGAATAGGCTGCCTCAGACCTCAGGAATGTACCAGAACATTTTAGTCCCTACACATTTTACCAGGTCAGCTTTATCCTCCTTGGGGAGAACAGAGATGCTCTTCAATCCATTTCTGGTCCTCCAAATGCAGCTGGATCACCTGGGCACTTTGCCTTGGAGAGCAGGTACAGACCCAGTATTGGATAAGGTCCCCAGACTGGCTTAGGATTGCCCACCTGACTTTCTGTTTTCTTTTCATTTTCCTGCCTGTCTTATCTTTTGGATTTATATTATCATTTCTCAGGAATACCTCAAACTCTGCTTCTTTGGGTGACCTGGTTTTTAGATTACTGACTTTGGTTCGTCCCATTCCTTATGCGTTATTATGGTCTCTTGGTTTCTACTGCTCCTTTGGCTCTGGGGCAAGGATTCTCACCCTCTTGGGACAGAAGACACGAGTGTTCCATTATTTCTGTGTTAGAACATAGGGGCAGCAGCAACCTGGTTTGAACGTGGGCCTGAGATACCTCCTCTGAAGATGTGTTTGCACAGTAAGGGCCCAGTGTTTGCTTAGGTTCTGTGTTCAGTCAGATGGAGGTCATGGGGACTGATATGTCTATTGCTTCCAACTTGCTTCCTGGGGTGGCCACTGGCATATACATAGTACGATGGGCCTCAGCACAGAAATACATTTTATCCTTAGGTAACAACACAATATTTGACAACCCGGAAATAGTCGAAGTTTCTGGTCCCCATATTTTTCTAGCTGCAATTCTTTCTGCATGAAAAGTAATGAGAACTATGGTAGATCATCGCAGAGCAATGTTTTCATTGTTTTGAAATGGAGAGAGCGATATATAATGATATTTTTCTTATTCAGAAAAGAGATCGTGTTCTTATTTTTGTAAGTGACAATTTAGTAAGATTGAAAGGGCGTGCTGGTCCACAGAGGAGATGTGCGAGTAGCTGAAGGTGCTGGCAGGGGATTAGCAGCAGGAGAGCAGAGCTGGCTGACCCGGGGACGGAACGTTTCCATACTGGGCGCACCTGGGTTTTCTTGTCTTTGACTTTCTGAGACTCTGGCCTGATTCTCGTGCTTATAGAACTTTACCTTTAATTTCAAAATCACTGAATATGAGCTGATATTAATATAAGACCAGGAATCACGTAGAGAGAGACGCTAAAGCCCAGGTGTGACTTAAATCTGGGACATGGCCAAGGGTCGCAGAAGCGGAAAAACTGAATCAACTGTGCTATTTCTCCAGGTGAAAGGCCACAGAAGTCACGGATGTTTAAGCTTGAAAGAAAACTTCTTAGAAGCACTTTCTTGTGTATAGTCTGAATATAGTCTTTTGGAATTATATAATATCCCCAGGGAACACAAAGATCTCAGATAATTTTCTTTAAAAATGTTTATTTCGGTCATTAAAAGTAATGCATTTCCCATGTTGATGTAAAGAAAACAAAGTCTTTCTTTTTAAATCTTTTTTTAAAAATCAGTTACTTCCTAGGTTGGTCTGCCCTTTAGGCGTATTTCATTTACAATCGATTGAAACTGGGTTGGTATCCTCCACTTGGGTGATTGGTTTCCAGTCTTTTCTAAAACTTCACTCTTAGCTATTGGATGAATGGCCTTCCCTGATCCAACTCCCTTTCCCTTGGAGAATACTACTCATATGTGGAGAAGTTCTAGAATATGTATTATTGTTCATTCCTACAGTTTTTTTTTTTGCCATGGAGACTCATTATTGCAAACAGATTGCAAGTAGATTTTCTTTAATATTCTCCTGAAGCATATTCATTTCGTGTCAGCTGGTGAATACTATTAGTCAATAAACACGGCATCGTTAATTAAATCTAACTGGTAGTTTGGTCATTTCCTCCTTGAAAGTGGAAGGAATAAAATGACATTCTTATATTTTGGTTGGTCTGCTACAATTAGGCTAATCACATGGAAACAAACTACTTACATTTAATTTGTAGAAGCCACTAATGCTTGCCTTCTTATTATTCAGTTTGTTCATGATGTTAAGCTAATGATGCCATAGAAACAAAGGTATTGTACCCAAAAGGCAAAGGCTGTTGGGATCCATCTCATAAGATTCCAGCAGTTGATCCTGAGCATCTTGTAAGATAAGGAAGAATTGGGCTTCAAATTTTGAGTGAAATTCAGCAGTATTTAACAAAAGAAGTTTCAACTCGGTATGTAGTCAGTAAGTCATAACTATGTAAAAGAGATGCTGCTTTTTTTTTTTTCCAAGAGAGATTATTTTTAATCTCTGCTGAGTAAAGAACAGGGGGGTGTGGTTAGGTTAGATGCCAGTTTCCTTCTGGCTAGGATTTGTGTCCGTGTGTGGTTATAAGCTCTTTTTCACAAGGGGAGAGGTTTTCAGAGTGTAGAGGCAACTGCAGTCTTTCTTGCGGTGACCTAAACGCTCTGTCATCTCTAATATGACAATGTCTGTATTTTGAGTTCTACTGTAGAACATAATTTGCTTGCAATTTTTAAAATTTAAAACCCTGGTAAAATGTTGGGGAATAGCACGTGAGTACAGGGGGATAGATGACCTGTATAGTCTTTGAGATCTTAGATGGGAATGAAGTCATGGTCCAACATAGTTTGAAAAATATTTTCTTAAAAGACTGTCATTTCTGCCTCAAGATGAAATTATAACATGGATTTTTAAAAGACTAATTTATCTGTAAGAAAATTCAGTACACAATAAAACTATGCATCATAAACATAAGGTCAGTCGGGATCGATTATTCAGCTATCACGTGATTCTTTATGGGGGGACTCAGGACTGGAGTTCACTGGGAAGTCAATTTCTTCCAGTACTATATGTACCCCCCTTGCTGGAAAAGACTGAGTGAATGAAGACCCAAGGGTAGTCCATATCTGCTTTGGCCATTATTGCATAGTGTAGGACAAAAACATGAACTAATAAAATCCTCTCACTTGTTTATTTGAACTGAGGAACATGAAAGGAAGTTGCCACTTAGTGGTCAAACCCGAGGTCAGAGAGTCAGAACACTGAGAGTTGTAGCAAACTTATGAACCAATATAAACTGCAGAGGCTTAAGATTCTCTTTCAGTGAAAAGCTGAGTGTGGAACGAGCATCCACAAAAAATTGAAATGCCCAAAGTGGGACATTCCAGGGCTTTGATGCTTCTGGTTTCTTGAAACCTCTTGCGAATATGCAACCAATCTTGAGATTCAAAAATACTTATTTTATTGTTAAAAGACATTTCGCTTTATTTGCAATTTTATTTATTCTCTTTGCAGCCAAACTAGCCATGGTAATCAGTTTTACCTGAACACAAACAATTTTTTGCAGGGATGTCAAGAAGCTGTATTTTTCACATTCTTTATTTCATTTATTGTACTTCATTTTACAGCAAGTACATTTTCCCCCACAAATACAATGTTTATTATTAATGTGAATAATATTAAAAGATATGCTAGTGACAAATTTTTGAAAAACAGAAAATAAAATACATTTGAATATTTTAATCCAAACTGATTTACTAAAATCAATATTAATTTTAATAATTGTAATATATGCTATGTGCTTTTTGGGGGGAGGTTATAACAACTCATATTCATGCTTAACAGGGATAATGATGAGCAATTTGATGAAAGGGAAAAATGCCCTAAATGCATAGAAGTAATTAGACATTTGATGCAGCTTTTAAGTTTCTACGTGTATAGATATCACCTCATTGACCTACACAAGAAATCGTTTTATTTTATTGAATAATGGCTCCGAACTGGAGACTTTAAAATGTGTTCATGCAAAGCTTTACTGTTACTCTTGATTCAGTCTCATCTTCTCCCCAGCTTGGCCATGGCCCTGAGTCTTCCCTCCCTGCAGTCCTTTCCTTGGCATTGGATTTTCCGGGGTTATGGACCAGATTGAGGCATATGGGGAGGCGAAGTCTTTTTATGTGACTTCTCATGTGTCAGTGTGGGTCCTTGTTGTCCTGTAGGCTCAGTCTGATGCTGGTGATATCTGCTGGCATGCAGGTTTCCACCCAGATTGTGTGTTCCGTTTTCTTTGGGTGGCATTGACACTCACCCTGGATTTCTTTGTCACAGAGGCATCCCTTAGAGAAGAAATGTGCCACCCTTTCTTTTCCTAGCGGCACCTACCTCAAATCCTTGTTTGGACCGGACATCCCATCTATTGGTCCAACAACTGCCTGGGCATTTTCAGTCTATTTCTGTACTCTTTTCCATGGAGCTGGGTGCTTTTATTCATGCTGAGGGCTGTGGAGACCTGGGGCAAGGTGCCTAGGAACAATAGACCCTTTAAGCTCCCTTGGCATAAGCATCTCCAGGGCTCTCCACCCTTTAGAAATCCCTAATCCTGGAAGAGGCATCATTCTTTATGCTCAAGAATGACCTCTACACTTGAAAGGAAACCTGTGAAGCATCCACTTTCTCCTCTCCACAATGGGGGAAACAGACTGAAAAATGATGACACCGTACACCTTTGGAGCTTCAGCACGCCCCTCCCCAGGGCATCATCAGCAAGGGCCAGGGGGCCCTGCAGCTCAATCCGCAACCCTCCCACCAGAGAGCTAGATGTCATTAACTCTGTCTTTCTGGAGACTCCATTCTTCACAAATTATTATTTTGGCTTTTTGGAGGGGGAACACCCCTGACTCGATGATCTTTTCTTCACAAACACTGGAGTACTCATCTCATCCAATTCCCTGCTGATTTTAAGATGTGGGTATTGATGGAGGAATTGCCCAGTCAGTGAAAATTCTACGCTGGGCCTTTCAACAGGTTCTGCAGGGAGGTGTTGGCTCCAGCTCCATCTGAGGACAGCTCCCTGTCAATGCAGGATCGCTTTTGCCTTTTGTCCAGAACAACACAGAAAATCCAGAGATTATACACCAGAGACTATGGCATATTCGTCCCCAACTCTCAATGTTTTATTCATTGTTTTTCAATAATTGGAACTGAATAAACATTTGTGATAAATAAAGACAGGAAGAGTTTGGGTAAGTTCCTTTTTAAGACAAATTTTAAGAAGCTTCCAAGAGAAATGGAAAATGTCCAATAGAATGAATGGCTACATAGAGGTTAGAATGGATTTATGAGAAGAAATCTGAGTCCAAGTAATCTGACATAAGCTCCTGCTGACATTCTCTGATGAAAACTAATGATTGGAAGATGACGTATCAAGATATTGTATGTAATTTAACTTGGTAAAGTTGTGCATTTTATAAAATAGTAGAGAAAAGGGATTTGGGAATCAATATTAAACCAAATAGCCAATGAACAGAAATAAATATTGAGTTTTAGGCTGTGCCTATCCAGGATGAAGATATCAACTATTTCAGTTTGTGTGTTTTTGAAAAAAAATTATTTGACTGACTTGACCAAATTAACTTGCTGTTTTGGAATCATGGAAGAGTCGTGCGTGTTATTGAAAGACACAGAGTAAGTATACAAATGGGGTTGGGTGTTTATGAAATTTTGGATGATTTATATGGCTCTTTTGTGGGATTAACGTGTGTAATGTAATTACTGGTTTACATTTCCTTTAAATTTTTCTCTTGTGTTTCTTTTTTTATGTAGAGAATTATATTTGGAATAGGGTGGATTTTAGGAAAGTCTGCAAAGAAGGAGTTGTCAGTTTCTGCTTTTTGTAGATACCAGGTCCTCCAAAATTCAGGAAAACCCTCACTCCCTTTCAGAAGCATTCCCCACTGAAACTAGTGCATTGGCGCTTCACTGTCTCCCACCAGACACAGTAAGCTGCTTAAATACTGCACCTTATTTATCTTCCCATCACCAGCAACTATCACAGCCTAACTAACTAACTAACTAACTAACTAACTAACTAACTAACTAACTAACAGTAGGGACACAATAATGGCTTAATGCATAAGTGAATAATCATTAGCAACCTGCACACCAGTCTGACAACCTAACCCTAGTATTTCATTTAACTGGAGAGAGATTCTAGTTACCCAAACGCTCCTGAATTTGCTGTTTTTTTTTTTCCTACCCCTAATGAGATTATCCAGTTCCTGATTGATGGATGAGTCATAATAGGGATTAGGATTTTCTCTGGAAATGCATCTTGCTTGCTGAGGCACTGCTGATTTCCCAGGACTTGCCAGCTCCCTAGCCAGCGTGGACCCCTACCGTTAGCCCTCAATTGCAGATCCATTTCAAACTGCGCACAGCTCCTGAGAGCCATTGCAAAGTCTTCTGCGTGAGGGTGACCGTTGACTGAGGGAGGCTCCTGCTTCCATACTTGTGATTGGAGTCTTAACCAGCTCTGAGTCTTTGAATATTGATATCACTCAAAGATGACTTTTATCTATCCTGCTGCTTTTAGATACTGGAATTTTTACTACTGGGACCAATTTTAGCTCATAGGAAGCTAGTTCTTAATTGGAGTTAGGCCTGTGGCTCCAGAATAATTTGTCTCTGTTTCTTTCCTTGGCCCACAAGCAGACAGGCGGATGAGATAATGTTCGAGCTGCTCCAAGCTAAAGTCATCCTGGGGTAGGATTGTCTCTTGTACTCCTCTGTGCTCCTCTTAGCCACTGCTTTGTCTCCACAAACTTGCTGCCCTCCCTGCTCTCAGGTGGCAGAAAGGGTTCCACTGCACACTGATGTTAGTGTCCTACTGGCTGGCATTGCCCTTCAGACCAGTCACCTGCCTCTATTTCATCCCCTCAGAACCGTGGTCTCTATTACTTGGATGGATCAGAGAAATGGGACAATAATTGTTTAATACAAACTGCAAACTTTGTAGGTCTCATGTATTGTATTGGAACAACACTAGAATCAACAAATGCATTGCCCACAATTGTTGAACTCTGTGGGATTCAGTGCACTAACACAAGAACAAATGGAAAAAAACCCGAGGCTGTTAAATCTATGGACTCATCTGAGTAACATGGTTGATGACTTGTGATGAAACACAAACACCTATTATGGAAAATATTTCAAAGAATGAAAACAACCTTTTTATTTGAAAAGGAAATAGCAATTTTTGAGGGATTTGGGTGACTTAAAAAGGTGTATTTATAATTTTCTTTCTTTCTTTTTTTAATTGTATTTTTTCCATTACCATTTATATCCCTTATACCACCTACCCCCTGCAATCACCTCTGTGTTGTCCATGCCCATGAGTCCTTAATCCTTTTTGCCTGACCGATCCCTCCACTCCTAACACCCCATCACCAGAACAGCCAGCCTGCTCGCCATCTATGAGTTCGTCTCTATTTTGCTTGTTGGTTCAGTTTGTTCGTTAGATTCCACATACGAATGAAATCATATTGAGGAGTTGCTGGTAAACCTCACAATAATTTAAGCTTTATAAAGGTAAAAAGACAATACAGGTTTGATAAAATGAACATTTATTGAATGCAAATTCTCTTATCCTCATCTGTTTGTTAATGTGATATTCATCTCAGAGATTTGGTGACTACCAAAAAAACAACAACAACAACAACAACAACAAAAAACCCGCAACCCATCAAAAATAAAATAACCCCTGATAACTTATTTCTTTATTCTGTTTCCAGTGAAAGTTAATTTGAAACTTGCCCCATTTCCCTATCTTAAACACTTTCTACTTACTTTCTTTTTAACAGATACCATTAAACATTATATTACTGAAGTGATTACAACCATCTGATAAACTATCTCTATTCGATATTTCTTCACATTTTTACCAAATGTTTTTATTTCCTTAAGATTCTGGAGGAAGGACTATCACTTCTTGGCAAGACTAATCCTCTTCTTTTGCACAAAATCATCCCCCAGCTTCCGACAACACACCGCTACAGAGTTAGGTGCTGTGCCACTGCATGTACCTTCAGGTCTATTATAAGAATAACCCTCCATTCTCCCCCTTTATCACTGAGTACTGTGTAGCTCTTCCCTTTCATTGCAAAACTCAGTAGAGTAGTTTTTGAGCCCAACTTTAACCTAGTCCTTCCTTAATGAATTCCATCAGCCTTGGATGCTCATCAATCTACTCAAACTGTTTTAATTTAAGAATTAAAACAAATCTTTTAATCAGCCCTACATGTCTTTCCTAGGCTCCATCTTCTTCAACCTCCTTGCATTACAAGGCAATATTAGTCTCTTCTCTCTTCTTGGGTAGTTCTCTTTGCTTTCATAACAACACATTCCCTAAATTCCCTTGCTACATCTTTTAAAATAACAGCTTTATTGAGATATAATTCACATACCGCATGAATGACTGTTAGCCAACAGAATGTGAATGAAAGTTATGCACGCCATTCCAAGACTCCTCTGTAGACACTTGTGATGCTGCTTCCCATGCTATGACCATTTTTGGTTTGATTGTGAACCTCTAAGCCACCATGTTGAAGATGGTAGAGGCACCGGTTGGAATGAACAAAGGAAGGAGCCCGAGTCTCTGAATCACTGCTTGGAGAGGAATCTACTGCCACTCAGGAGCACTTCCTTGGACTTGATGTACAAGAAATACATGCATTTATGTTTAAACTGTTGTTCACTTTCAGGTTTGTTGTATTAGAAGCCAGTGTTGCCTAAACTAACATAATGACTATAGTGATTATGAACATTCCATTAGCACGTGAAAGTCAGCTGTGGCACCATTCAATATTTTTATTTGACAAATTCATTATTGAGAAACAATGTTTGCTTAATTTCCCTTACTCTGTTACTATAAGTAAATATTTCATATATTAATTTGCCATTTGCATTTATTTTTTGAAAATTGCTCAATTATTTCATCATTAATGTTCCTTTGAAGGGGTTTTCCTTATGGATTCTTTGCATTTAAAGACATAACATTTTATCTGTCATACACATTGCCAATACTTTATTTCAAGTTTTTACTTTGTCATACTTCTTATTTATTGCCACTTAGACATTTAATAATTTTATATACAAAATTCCTTTATGGTTTTCTCTTATGGTTCTCATTTATTGTTTCTACTTTTGGTGTCATTTTCAAAACGTCTCTCTGGAATTATATTCTAGTGGTTTCATAACATTTAAAAAATCAATCAGGAATTTAATTTAGTACAAAATTCTTTTTTTCTTTAATATTTGGCTCAGAATACTACCGAGAGTAGGTACTTGATAAATATTTGTTATATTTGATTGTCTCCTTGAGAATTTAGGTGGATTAGGTCAGTGGTTCTTACACTGTAACCCCCAGATTAGCATCATCAGCACCACTTGGGAACTTGATAGAAATGCAAGTAGGCCTGAGTGCCACTCCTACAGAAGGTCCACCAATCTGTGTCTTAAGAAGCTGCCCAGGTGATTGTAATGCAGGTTAAAGTTGACAGCCCCTGAAGTAGAAAATAGGTAAGGCTACTCCCAGCAAAAATATCTGAGAAATATACTTATATTTTTCTTTTTTGTGTTAACAAAGCCCACTGCTGTGGAAATGTGATTCTCTCCTTATTTTTGGCAGAAGAGGAACTAGAAAAGGATATGTTCAAGGCTTCCCCTTCAGGGGCAACATCGTGATTGCCGTGGGAATCCGGTGTCTTGGGCCTCAGCCTCTACTCTGTGCTCATCTGCACAGGATGCTTCAGTTTGCCTTGGATGCCCTGACTTCTGAGGATGCTCCGATTTCTGAGGATGCTCCCTCTAGAACACCCAGGAAATCTTTTTTCCCCATGCGGTACATTGCTATGAATGCTTTCCAGCCTTTCTCTCCCTGCCTCCAGCGCCTGTTCCAATCTGCAGCCAGAGGAGAGAGTTGCAACCCCCCCGGGGCTCTGGGTGCTGATGTGTAAAGTGTTCACTCACAGTAAGACTTACAACCCTGAATGGCTAAGCAGATCCTGATTGTCCCTGCGCAATCTCGAAGTGTCCCTTGCAGTAGTCCTCTCTCAGTCCTCTTGTCCTGCCACTGGGACCCCTGGACTTGGAGCTGCAAACATCTGGGGTCCTTAAGAACACTTCTGGTCATGTTTCAGTGATAACGAAGATCTTAGAGTCTAAGCAAGTATTCTTCATTTATTATCTTCCATTCTTCCGTATGCTTATCCACCAACTTGAAAATATCATTCTTTTCTTTTGCCCATTATAGCCTTGGGCAAAAGGCTATAATGGGCAAAAGAAGACCCTGGAAGCCTTGGAAGACCCATCAGGAAGAATTTAATAAACAGTAGACTGGGATTCACCTTTTACCAACATAATATTTATTTTTCTCCCCATGAAGGTTAAAATGCATCCGTCTTTAGAAAGGATTCTTAGTCTCGAGGGCCTGGAGGAGATGTTTCCGTGGGAACCTGGGGAGCAGAATGGTGGGAGTGGTGCTTCAAGGACGGGCTAATGGAGTTCTTATTATGCAGCCCCACCCCTTCCAAAAAATCTTAAAACTGGGCTGAGAGTTCAAACTCTTTCAACAAACACCGCGCTGATCCTGGGCACATATTTCCCTGGTATAAAAATTTAACCATGATATAATCCCTTAACAATGTCAAGGATGTGATAGTGAGATTAAGCGTGTTTGCCTAGAGGAGCATGGTGAGTGAGGCTTAGGTAATAGTCACAGGAATTTAAAAGGAATGGGAGTGCCAATCTAGCCACAGACCAGGCCTGGTTATCTCTTTTGAGTGTGTGTGTGTGTAGTCATACTTTGAAAAGTCCCAGGATGCGCTGTTGCTTTACTGGGAAATCAGAAATGCCAATCGCATTTCTTTAGGATAAGGTACTGCTGCAAGACTGCTGGCCTCGGAGAATATTCTGGCCTGGGAGACAGTGAGGGGAATGCCTGGGGGTCTACTTTCACACCTGGGCTCAAACTTGGAGATTTTTGTTGGAGCTGACAACACGCTAGACACTCTTTCTGCTGCAATTTCCGGTACTGTCAATACCAAGGAGCTTGTATTGGGGCTGGGGTGGACGGGAGGGAGCTAATTGGCAGGCTGCATATGCTGATCTTTGCACGCACTGTTCTTTCTCCTGGTCTTTGTGGCTGCAGTTAGGATTGCTTGTCTGTGACCCAGCAGCGAGCTGATGAGCTCTGTCTGCAGCCTGTGTCAAAGCCACCTGGCACAGGCAGCCGCGTTCCAGGACTTGACATCTCATCCCTCATCCTTCTTCAGATCGTCAACCTACGCAGCCTGCGCCCCTCCCCCGCCACCCAACAGCTCATAGTGAAGTGACTGCAGGGAAGGCAATGGCAGCAATAGCTGTTCGGCATTTATTTTACCTTTGGTTTTGCTGTACAAAAAATTCCAGGACTGATGAGGTCTGAGCAGTAGGGGAGAGGCAGAGGGGCATGCACAGGGTTTGAGGGACTCAGAAATCTGCCCTTTCTCCTCCTACACTACAATGAAATTTGGGCTGAGAGTTCTCTAGTGGTGGTTTAATGCCTCCTTTGTTTGGATGTCTGTCTACATTAACACAGCAGCGTGACAGTCTGCATCAAAAGTTGTGTGTCACCGAGATTCAGAGGCTATATATATATATATATATATATATATATACACTTCTGTTTCCTGCATATCATTCACAAGACTTTTTATAAACTCAAGGGCAAAACAGGGAGTTAGGCTCCTACTATCATCTGCATTCATGTTTCTTCATTTTTCATTTTTCTCATTACCAAATTGACATCCACATCACCTGCTTACACAGCTCAGTTTTATAAGGAGAACCAGGTAGACACTGTTCTGCTCTCTAGGAGCTTGTAATCCAAGACAAATGCTTAGATAGAAAAAAACAAAACAAAACAAAACACTGTTTCTGCACCCTTTTTTCTCTGTTACTTGGCATAAAGCTTGTCATAGTGAATGGGCTACACAGATATTATACTCAGACCTACCTCCCAATCCTTTCTTGGTCATTTCCAGCATTGTCAATACTAAGGAGCTTGTGTTGGGTATGGGGGTGGACGGGAAGGGAGGTAATTGAACCAATTAGCTCCCCTGGGCAACCAATTTAACTCTTCTGAGTCTCAACTTCCTCATCTGTAAAGTGCGGAAGAGTGAGGTCCGTGCTCCAGGGTTGCTGCGAGGTCAGACTTGGTGCCTAGAAGCAAAGCTGGCCTACAGTGAAGGTTCAGTTCCTGGTGGTTGTCGGTATTCGGAGAGTAACTCTAACGACATGTGTGTGTCACATTTCTTGTGATGTGTTTGGATGGATTCAGCCTCCTGGATGAGTACAAATGACTCAAGTTTTGGAAACTAATGACTTCATAGTAGCAGTCTTGGTTTTCACTGCCTCCCTCATCTGTATTCCTTCTCCCATTGAGTCAGGTTATGGGACGAAGATGGAATGCTTATTAACTTAACCACATAAATATGAAGTTATCTGGATAGATGGATACAGACATATGTTAATTAACCAAATTAACCAAATTGTGCTTCTGGGTGATTCATAAGAGATTGGTTTTTGACTGATTCTCCTCTGCTAGGGTGAATAACAGTTGTAGTTATTGCATTTATGTAGCTCATGGAGAGGGTTCCATATGGGTACCTTTTTCTATTAATTATCACACCTTTAAATATCATGTTCTTTGGTGCACCAGGTATGTCATAATTTAAGTTGATAAGTTGTTCATGTACACTACTAGGATTGTCCATCCTAATGAAATTGTAGAACAATTTGTACTTCTCAAAGTCCTTTCACTTGAACTGATGGCACTGACCTCATTTCCAGTTTCTGCCTCCTTGCCTCCATATATGAAGAGAAATGCCAGCTACCCAGAGATGTGAGGGAAAAGTAGGAATAATTCTTTGGAATGTTAAGCATTTTTCCTTAAGAGTTTGAAGGATCAGTATACTGTGAAAGCAGAGGGCCATTTTTGGAAGAAGAGACAGCAGATGGAATTCACAGTCTTGGCATTCTTTCACATTCCAGAAGCTAGAGCATATGTGTGTGTGAGGATTTCTTGGTAATATCAATCATATTCTTCCTCCTTTGTTGTTTGCCAATTGATGTATGGATTACTGTAGCAAGATTATAATCAACCTGAAGCCAAAGTATCTTTCAAAATTTTTATTTGCCTCCAAATGTTTAGCATAGTGTAGGGAAATGGTAAGTACTCAGTGGATTCTTGCTGAATGGCACTGAGAGATACTTTCTGCTTCTCCCTGCCTACCTAACATCAGGCTGCATGAAGTCAGCTCTTAGAAGCTTGTTCATTACATCTGCTCCATGGGTAGGAAGGCAAATGCTTACAGGAGGAAGGGTCAATGAGATACAGATTCTGGTTGGAGTAAATGGACCGTGTCCTTTTCTGATACCGAATGATTCCAAATTACTTTTAGCAATAGAAGCCCATTAATGTTTTCACAAAGTAATAATGTGAAACATGCTCCAAAATATGTGAGTTGCTGAAAAAGAATGTATCATAGAAGTTAAGCTGGAAACAAGAAAAATTCCTGAGACAGAGCCGATGTCTGCCGCATGGTAGCACAGGGCCAGTCGGGAGCTGCTTTGAGAAGGGAGGCCTTCCTAACCGCAGCCAGAGTCGGAGATAAGCCGAGGAGGCAGTCACCCGTAGGTCTGCCCAGGACACAGACTTTGACACTGAGATTTGAGACTCTCTGCTGCGGCCCTACCACTGTTTAAGGGATCCCTGGTGGCTAAAGGGTGCTGATAAGCAAGGGACTGTGGGAAAAGAGGTAGGCCAAGTATTTAAAAATGAACATAATTTCCCATTGCTAAATATATTGTGTTCCTAACTTATTGTGCCCGATTCTTGCTGCTTTGCACCGGGGCTGGTGATGGAAATTGTTGTTTCTCTTGTCCAGGTGATTTATCGATTTTGTCCTTCTTTGGTGTCTCTGGGGTGGTCTGGCATAAACCTGATCACTGGGGAGGATTTGCTTGAAGCTTTTGCTGTCTTAGTCATGGTGTGAACGCAGGCCATGCTGAGGTACTGCCTGCTTCAGGGGGTTTGGTGAAAGATGGCGTTATCGCTGACACGGGTCCTCAGTCCCCCCTCTCCTGCTGCTGCTTTGTCCACGACCAGAGCTTGGGCCGCTTGTTTTCCTGATGGCAGTTACCACCGCCTAACTGCAGTAGACCTCACAGGACATTCCCATGAAAGGCAAGGCAGACCGACTCTGTCCTGGTAGGAAAAAAAGAGGGTGGTTACAGAGATTTGTGTGAAAAGCTGAACTGTGACATGTTTATGACTAACAATACATGCTGCCAATGCCATCCCCAGAGTGGGAAAGTTTTATTTTGTAACTTCTGTAACTCAAAAGACTCAGTGGTTTTTACTTTTAATTTATTAGTGTTTTACACCTGCTCATAAAATGGTGACCCTCTGAGAAGCATACTTGGATGCCTACAGACAGCTAAAAACCAGCGTTCATAATTTTCTAACTAGAGTCTTTAAAAAAAAAAAAAACCCTCTATTTGTAGCAGGCAGAGGGAGAAACAATGTACTGAGGTAACCAAGAACTTTGTGACTTTGTAAAAAAGTTTAGGAACTTCATAAAATCAGGCCCTTTTGTTGGGGTCCTGTTAGTTTGCTGGTACATCTCTCATATTTGACGAAGCTTGGCTCTTTAGCTTAAATATTATCTCATGAACATTTAAAAAAATACCATTCACTGAAAAAAATGAATGTTTTAAAAAATTTATCATTTAAACATTATTCAATTTAAAACATCTTCCTCATACTCTATGGATTTTTCTAAAAATTAAACTGTTTTAAAAAAGAACCTACCTAAAAATCCTGTTTAGAAGATCTTAGATCCCTTATCATACTATTTATTTTACTGAGATTGTTTTCTACTTATTCTTGTTTATAAAATTTATTTTGAGTGCCAGGTTCCATCAGACCCCCACCACTTCATGGAAGCGCTCACCACACAGAAACAATGAACTGATTCATAAATGTTAAACAGTAAATTCATACCTGAAAATATAAAAATAAACCCTTTTTCTAAAGTTGAACAATCTCCCTACATTTGGCCTCACAAAACTCATGTTTCTGCACAGACTGGGGGTAATAGGCGCAGCCCAATCACAAGCCTGCAGCTGAAAAGCCCCCGACCTGGCACCCCAGAGGCGGGGGGTAGAAGGTCTTTGAGACCCTCCAGCAGGCTCCTCTGCGGTCGGTTTGCTGCTCTTCGTTTTACCTTCCACTTCCCGAGACTGGACCTGTGCTCTCCCTTCTCTTCTTGACTTTGGTCACGTGCTTCTGATTTAGGTGTGGTAACCCCACTCAGGATTTTAGGGTTCCTGTGCAGGCCTTTGAGCTGCTGGCTCAGATACCCTGTAGACACTGAGGGCCAGGTTTACTGGGTCAGTAGGTGACTGCACCTGATTTTTTTTTTTTTTTGCTGCTGCTTGACTTGACTGAGCTTGGCACTTGGCTGTGGTCCTGTGCCCATGAGAGTGGGGCCTGATGCCTTTACAAGAGCAATCTAGCACTTTCAAAATAAGCTATGGAAAGCAGAGGAGGGAGGTTCCAAAGGAATACTGGAATGAGAACTTCAGTGTAATCAATAACACCTACCCATTTTCTTGGTCTTTGAATATTACCTGCTGAGTTTACTAAAAATGAGTCTCAGTTTGTTTTCTAATTTTCTTCTAGGCATTAATTCACAGAGTGGATGACATTTTTGCTCTATACATTTTGGGGAGGGAATAGAATAGAATTGAATTGAATTAAGGGAAAAGAAGAAGAATCACGGTGATGTAAGTCAGTCATGTGAAGCCATGTGGCTTTGACTGGAGCCCAGTTTGAAAGAGGATGACTCACTAAATACCAGACACAAATCAAATCAGTGGGCATTTTTTAATTTGGCTCATGAAAAAGAGGATGAATCAGTATTGCATCTTATGGAATATTCACATAAAATCAAATTCAAATATGACTAATTAAAAGAAATTTCCATGAGTAATTCAGCATAATGCCAAATTAAGGAGCAAATGCACCTGAAGAGCTAGACGCAAAAATGGGAAGCTTTGCAGTTTTTCAGGTAGCTGGGGGACTCAGCGTCAGAGATGAGAACCAGGAGAAGCTAATTTACTAATCCTAAAGGGCAACACTAAAGAAAGATGGGGTCAAAAATCAAGAAGAATCAACAAACTGATGGTTGGCAGAAGGGAATGGGGTGGGAAAATGGGTGAAAAAGGTAAAGGGAAATAAGAGGTACAAACTTCCATTTATAACACAAATAAGTCATGGAATACAATGTACAACACAGGAAATATTGTCCATAATATCATAATAACTTTGTATGGTGATAGATGGTTATGAGACTCACAATGGCAGTCACAGTGTACGGTACATAAATGTCAAATCACTGTGTTCTACACCTGAAATTAATATAATATTGTATATCAACTATACCAAAAATAAAGAAAAATAATAAAAGACATATTAAGAGTGTTCTAAGGATCTGGATCCTACTCATGGTGATAATGGGTGGGAGCTACCTGAAGTAACATATGGGAGGAAGGATCTAGAAGGCACAGAAGGCCAGGAAACTAAGGGAGAGGTGGAACTGTAGCCAGGAAACAAATCCAGATAGAAAGTTGAGAGGAGTTTGATTGGGTAGCAAGATGGCAGGACCAGGAGAAGATACGGGTGTTGATTGGGCATCCAAGATGGTAGTTAAAGAGTTTGGAAAATGGAGGCTGAGGTTTGGGTGAACCTGGGGTGAACTTGAAGGGCCCATACAGAATAGACACTGAGCATGGATGCTCTGAGTGAAGAGTGAGTTTACCAGTTCTGTCCACAGATGTGTTCTGAGCAGCTACTATGTTATCCACGCTACAGTTGATATTCTGGGGAAATACAAAAGTAAATGGAACATGTCTCTTGTCCCTATATTACTCCATGTGGTGAAGGTATAGCCTGTCACCTAACAATTACTCACCTATTTTCTGACTGTCTTCTTTTGTGTCTTGGTCACAGTGGTGTGCTGGGACCAGCTTATGTGGGCCACAAGATCTGTTTGTTAGAATCTCTTCCCAACTCCATGTTCAATGACAGCATGTTGGAAGCTGGAAATTGACCATGGTGAAAGTATTTTTATCACAGAAATTGGCAAATTCTACAAAGCAAGGCTCTTTCTGCTTCCCCTCTCCCCGACCCAGTTGTTAAACTTTTACCAGCATACAGATAGTGGGTGAATTTAACTTATCAATTTAATTCAACAAATATTAACTGAGCACTTCTTAATATAAATCACTGTGCTGGGGGCTTGTCATCATGCTTTCAAAAGATATTTTTCATTTTGCTAATAACTTGATTAATTAGGTGGCTTGAAGCTTTCCTTATTTAACTAGTACCATACTTTTTAAATTGTTGTTTTATTATAGTTGTCCAAATTTCCCCCCATTGCTCTCCCCTTCCCTGTCCACCCCCAACTTGCACAGTCAATTCTTAACCTCTTTTCCATGTCCATGGGTCATTTTTACCTGTTCCCTGACTAGACCCTTCCCCTTCTTTCCCCCCTTATCCTCCTCCCCTCTTCCCTCTGGTCACTGTCAGTCTGTTCCTTGTTTTCATGCCTCTGGTTCTATTTTGCTCATTTGTTTGTTTTGTTCATTAGGTTCCACTTGTGGGTGAGATCATAATGTATTTGTCTCTCACTGCCTGGCTTATTTCATTTAGCACACCAGTGCCATACTTTAGTGTGAGGTTTGCCTGTACTTTCCTATGGCATGCAAAGCCAACTCAAGTTTTCGAGTTTTCTTTCTGAATTTGGAGTGTTGGCAAGATATCCTGTGAATGTGCAAAGGAAGACCCTCCTCCTACTTTGTGCTAGAGATTTGGCTCCTGTTAGGAATATATTTACCTTTAAAAAGCTGAGAAATACTAGCCTAGTACTGTCCTTTTGTTGGTTATTCTGACAATGGTTCAGGGTAGAATTTTGGGGTCAGCGATTATCTAGAGGATATGGTTGGCTCTTGTTATTTTCCCTATGAAAAGTAGAAGCATTGTGTTTCTTTCTATCCTTGTGAAGGGTTCCCCTCATAAGTGCGTGCAAGCTGGGTCTTAGCCCCACAAACTCTCAGGTTAGACAGTCAGAGTCATTTTATATCTGTAATTTCAGATACACTAATTTGATAACACTAAGATTAGAGCAGGAATAACCTCAGCTCTCTGTTAATGCCAATTACCTCCCAAACAGGCAGACTAGAGACAGATAAGAGTCTCCTGATGACTGATTAAAATATAGCATCCTGACAATTAAGTGTCTAGTTTGAGTTCAGATATAGTACAAAGATTTGTTAACTAAATTGACTCAGATTGAATGCTAATATTGGAAAACTTGCTAGGAATAATGTAATTGTTATACTGCCCCAGTAGCAATAAAAAAAATAAAGAACTTTATACCTCTGGGGCATGTTAAAATCAGAAAAATTGGGATTTAAATCTTTTATAATAAACTTTTAAGTAATATAATTCTACTAATGAGATGGCAGAATCAAAATAGCAAACCTAACAACAATATTAAAATTTCTATGATGGCACCCTCTTAGTTCAATTTTACCCATTGATTTGTGCTTTTCAAACAGTGTTATGTAAACTCAGAATTTTCATAAGGGAGAGAAAGGACTTTCTGTGGTGGGCTCATCTCATTTTGGCCAATGCTTCTATCCCCAGCTACCATCCAGAACTTGGATAATGACCTCCTTTTATGACATAAAATTGAAAAAGATTTTAAGAGCTTAGAAAATGGTTGGTCTAATGGAACTGACACCAGACTCGGCAGTAGGCTTTAAAAAATCCAGGTTCTCTTCTGGCCAAGATGGAAGCGTAGGTGGACACCCTGTGCCTCCTCACACAACCAAAATTAAGGACAACAAAGATTTAGAAACCAAAAAATAATCCGAACTGATAGAAAATTGAACTGTACGGAAGTCTGACAACCATTCATCCCCAGTAAGAGGGCTGGAGTCACGGCAGGAAAAAGTAGAGGTTGGCGGATCTGGGCTCACAGGCATCGGCTGGTGGATCTCAGGTGTACAGGCGGTGGCTAGTGGACCCCAGGCATGGGGTGGCAATGGGCAGACCCAGTGAGGCCACGCAAGGTGGTTGTCTGACCTGGTAGTCCCACGTTTGCGCACAGATGATCCAGGCGAAGGGGAAGCGGCAGAGGGGACTGTAATCTGAGAGAGAGCAGAGCAAGCACCATTGTTCCCTCTCAGACCCTGCCCCCACATATAGCGTCACAACCCAGCAACTGGGCTGCCCTGCTCTGGAGAACACCTAAGGCTCCTCCCCTCACTACTTAACATCTGTGACCAGACCAAACTCACTCCCCCCGCCCCCTGCCAATGGCTCAGACGGGAGAACAAATCAAAGCTCCAGAGCCAATTCATCTAAGCGACCAAGAGATAGCCAGCTGATCAGACGCACAGTTCAAAGCACTGGTGATCAGTATGCTCACAGAATTGGTTGATTTTGGTTGCAAATTAGATGAACAAATGAAGGCTGCAATAAGTGAAATGAAAGAAAACACACAGGGAACCAATAGTGATGGGAGGAAAACTGGGACTCACATCAGTGGAGTGTACCAGAAGAAAGAAAGAAACAACCAAACAGAAAAGAATGAAGAAACAAGAATTCAAAAAAATGAGGAGAGGCTTAGGAACCTCCAGGACATCTTTAAACATCCTGACATCCGAATTATAGGGGTCCCAGAAGGGGAAGAGGAAGAGCGACAAGTGGAAAACTTATTTGAACAAATAATAAAGGAGAACTTCCCCAATCTGGCAAAGGAAATAGACTTCCAGGAAGTTCAGGAAGCTCAGAGAGTCCCAGAGAAGTTGCACCCAAGGAGGAACACACCAAGGCACATCATAATTACATTAGCCAAGATTCAAATGAAGGAGAGAATTCTAGAAGCAGCAAGGGATAAGGGGACAGTCACCTACAAAGGAGTTCCCATCAGACTGTCAGCTGATTTCTCAAAAGAGACCTTCCAGGCAAGAAGGGGCTGGAAAGAAGTATTCCAAGTCATGAAAGTCAAGGACCTACATCCAAGATTGCTCTACCCAGCGAAGCTGTCATTTAGAATGGAAGGGAAGATAAAGTGCTTCTCAGATAAGGTCAAGTTCAAGGAGTTCATCATCACCAAACCCTTATATGAAATGTTAAAGGGACTTATCTAAGAAAAAGAAGATAAAAAATATGTCAGTAAAAAGACAGCAAACTCACAGATACTAACAACCACACTTAAAACAAAAGAAACCTAAGCAAACAGCTAGAACAGGAACAGAACCACAGAAATGGAGATCATATGGAGGGTTAGCAACAGGGAAGTGGGAGGAGGAGAGAGGGGAAAAGGTACAGAGAATAAGTAGCATAGATGGTGGGTAAAAAATAGGGGGAGGGCAAGAATAGTGTAGGAGATGTAGAAGCTAAAGAACTTATGACATATGGACATGAACTAAAGGGGGGGAATGTGGGTGGGAGGGGTTTGCAGGGTGGAGGGGAATGATGGGGGAGAAATGGGACAACTGTAATAGCATAATCAATAAAATTTAAAAAATCCAGGTTCTTTAATTAGTAAAATATCAACCTATGGGTAATATTGAGGCATAGAATAAAAAATCAGGAAAGGCATACTTAAATTGTTATTTGTTAAAGCTATGTTACAAGTGCTAAAATGTAGAAAATATCTGTATTCTGAGAAGGTTATGATGATATGAAGTGTATTTAAAATATAATATTTAAGATATCATAGGTGTTTTCATTCTTTTAATTTAGAAAGGTAAAGAGAAACATGGAAAAATTCTATATATTTAAAAACAAAATTATGTCTATCACATTATATATCAATATATTATATGAAAAATGTATATATGAATATCTAGCACTTAGCTCTTAGCATAGGGCTGCCATCCAGTAGCCACATATTAACTATTTATAAGATTGTGGTTCATTGACTATTTATGACCTTGGTTACTAATTTATTATAGTAAAAATTTTAAGATATCATAGAGGTTTTCCAAAAGTGGTTTTTCTTTGTTAAGTACTGTAATTCTGGGCTTAGTTAAAATTATACTAAAGCAAATTTATTTTTACAGGAATAAATTTACTTTTATGTTGGCAATCCAAACTCCATTCTGTGATTTCAAATGAATAAAAATAAATACTCTAAACAGTATCTAACAGAATCAATAATGATACTAAATAGCATACTTACAGGCTAAAATTTTTTTAGAGAAAACAAAATAAAATTTTTTGGAATCATTTGATAAATTTATACACATGTGTTCATATCTGGTAATCAGGCTTTTAGAAATCTCAAAAATATGGTAAACAACTTAAAATTTATCTGAAAGTTAAAGGAGATGATGTCAGAGAAAAAAATGATACTTTGAAGCCATGAACTTTGGTGATGGAGTTGCCCTTAATGGTCTAATACTGATTTAAAGCAAATTTAATTTTTAATGTTAAGTATATGCTTAAAGTATAATTCATTTTACTAAAGTACAATAACTTCTACTAAAGTATTTTTTTACTTTTACTTAAGGAAAAGTTATTATACTAAAGTTATTTTACTTAAAGTATAAGTAAAGGTATTTAATATATACTATAAATAAAGTTATTTAATATATTTCAGAAAAAATAGATTAAACAAATTGAGGAAAAGAAGATGGTAGATGATATGGAAACTCATAATACACTTTAACTCTCAAAAGTAATTTGTGGTGAGTGAATTTATGTTAAATGAATCAAAGAAAATAACATGTTTGTCAGTGATACTATCAGAAAAAGAGCAAGTACTTCCAGTACAATCATACATACAGAGTAATCTGGAGTCAATTAGAAATTCCATATGCCCATCAGCAAATGAGTGGATCAAAAAACTGTGGTACATTTACACGATGGAGTACTACATGGCAGAAAGAAGGAAGGAGCTCTTACTCTTCACAACAGCATGGATGGAACTGGAGAGCATTATACTAAGTGAAATAAACCAGGCAGTAAAATACAAATACCATATGATCTCACCTATGAGTGGAACCTAATCAACAAAACAAACAAGCAAGCAAAATACAACCAGAGACACTGAAATAAAGAACAAACTGACAGTAACCAGAAAGGAGGGGGGACAAGGATAATAGGGGATAATAGAGGAAGGGCCATCAAGGAACATGTGTAAAGGGCATATGGACAAAGCTGAAGGGGGTAGGTTTGAGGGTGGGAGACAGGGATTGGTGGGGTGAGGGGTCGTGGTGGGGTGAAAATGGAGACAACTGTACTTGACCAACAATAAAAAAAATAATGCAAAGAGAAAAAAGAAATTCCCTATGCTACGAGTCATGAGGATGTGACTGTATTAAAACCAAGTATGAGTTTTTTGGGACTGATGTCATAAATAAACACAAATGAACAGAAACATATTCTCTCGTGTGCTGGAGGCCAGAAATTGTCAAGGCCTCAGGCCCTCCAGTACCTCTAGGAGAGATTCAGTTCTTTGCCTCTTCCAGCTTCTAGTGGTGGTCAGCATTCCTTGGTTTGGGGCTGCATCTTTTCACATCATCTTCTCTGTGTGTCTGTCTATAAACTCAACCGCCTCTCTCTTTTAAGGTTACATGTGATGATATTTGATGTTTACCCAGAAAATCCATGGAAAACTCCTCTTTTTAAGATCCTTAACTTAAATACATCTTTGGCTGTTGAAAATAGTATTTAATGTCTTGCCATGTAAGGTAACATTCATGGATTGCAAGGGTTAGGATGTGATATCAATCTTCTAGGGCTGCAATAACAAAATGCCACAGACCGTGTGGCCCAAACAACAGAAATATATTATCACAGTCCTGGAGGCTGGCCACCCAAGATTAAGGCATCAGTAGGTTTGATGTCTCCCAAGGCCTCTCTTTGGTTTTCAAACGCCCACCTTCTTGCTATGTGTTCACATGTTCATTCCTCTCTGCACAGGTGACTCTAGTGTCCCTTTGCATGTCAAGATTTTCTTTTTGATAAGACACTAATAAGTTTAGCCTACACTAAAGGCCTCATTTTAACTTAATTTCCACCCGAAAAAGCTGATCTTCATCTACATACGATGACAATCTGATGTACTGAGAGTTAGGGATTCCATATATGAATTTTGTGGGGACACAATTCATACCAGAAATGAATATTTCTTTTTGAGGGCCACCATTCAGCCCAATATGAATGTGAAACTTTCAATTGAAATTGTGAGAAAAAAGTTTATAATCTACTGTGCTCCATTCACCAAGGCAGGCAAGTATAACATATTCAATAGATGGTCTCATCAATATAGTTAAAATTTCAGAAAAAAGAACTCTATCAGGAGTTGCTGATAATTAGCTAGAAAAATCATTTACATGGAATAGTTATTTCTCAGTGTGGCAACATTAAATGTAATATTAACATAGTGTAAAATCCTATGCTGATATTTATTTGGGAATATATTTTAAAAAAAAAACTCTCCTTTTCACTTATGGACTTATAGACAGAATTGCAAAGATAACAATAGAGAAGAATTCTCCTTTGGTTAAAGGAGAACCTGCAATTTAAGTGGGGGCATAATTTATTGTATACACTGCAATTGCCTGACTTTAATGAGAAAATAAAGTAAATTCCAATATACTTGCCTGGGAACCGTTCCAGCTCTCACTAATTTGCTACAGTGGGAAGCCAGGAAGTGCTGTCCACAGAGAGATGGTCAAAAGCCCACATCTCCAAACACCGGTAAGTTGGTTTTTTGGTAGCATTATCTTTGATTACAAAGAAAGTGAACTAATGTTAATACATACAGTTGCAGAGATACATAACGCACCTACCATACACATGGTGCTAGGACACTTAAGAACATAAAAAATTACAAATGGTGAAGAAAATCACACTAATTTTATAGAAAGTCTCTTGTTTTGTCCTTGGTTCAGAAAAATCTAACGCCTTTTGAATTTATTCCTTCTCTAGGTGGTAAGCTCTTCCGCATTGCCTGTGCACAGGCTTCCGCTTCCCCTTTCATTTCTGTAGGGTTCAATCTGTCTGGTTCTTCTATTTACCCTCAGAATTATGGGTATAAACTCGGGCTTCAGGCCTAACACGAACTCATTCAGTTCACAGTGTTTCACAACTCATGATAATTTGAACATGTACTTGGTTAAATGATGTTCCCTCCTCCCCAAACCATGTCCAACTGGAACCTCAGATTATAATCTACTTTGGAAATAAAGTCTTTGCAGATGTAATTAGTTAAATGAAGATGCAGTCATACTGGATTAGGGGGAGTTTAAATGCAATGCCTGCAATCTTCATAAGAAGAGTAAGCAGACACACAGACACACAGGAGAGAAGGCCACGCAGAGACAGAGGCAGATATTGGAGTGACACGTCTGTAAGCCAAGGCGTACTAAGGATTGAGGACAACCAGAAGTTAGAAGACTCAAAAGAGCGTGCTTCCATAGAGCCTTCTGAGGGAGCATGGTCCTACGGACGCCTTGATTTCAGACTTCTGGCCTCGAGAGCTGTGAGACGGCAAGTTTCCATGTTAAGCCACTCAGTATGGGTAGTTTCTTATGGGAGGCCTAGAAAACAGATCAGAACATGAGCATGATAATGCGAGTCTGTGAAGAAAGCATACTTCGGATAAAGTCTATTAGCGTAATGATCCTAGACGTCATGTAGTTTGCACTGTGCCAAAGCACAAGCACTATTTTCACAGCGTCTTTGTCAAATGGTCACCCGGCCCCACCCTCATAACAAAAGGCACTGCATTTTGGGGGAAGCCCTTGTTCTTAGAATTTCTGTTTGTCACTTAAAGTCTGACTCAAACTTCCACTGATTGTAGTTGTGTCCTCTGGTTAAAATTTTTGACCTTGTTCTTTTTGCCCTTTAGAATAGTTGCAGTCTTCAGTCACCCCTTCATTCGTCTTCTGTGTTAACAAGTTCAGTTTTTATCAATATAAGAAATGGATTCTATTTCCTATATTGTGTCTGCTCCCCTGTGGACACTTTATTTTGGCGTTCTTCCGAAGGTCAGCATATTTTCCTTGATGAAGTTTGACTAGACCAGTGAAGCAGGGAACTAATTCTTTCTGTAATTTGGGCATAATTTTTAAATTTTAAAGCCTAAGGTAAAATTCAAAGATTTTACTGAGCACCTTATGTACTCAATTAGTTAATCTTTTTTTATCATACAATTAATACATGAATGACTATTTCTGTAAAAGTGTCAGACCACAGATTTATACATATATATATATATGTCAGATCCTTTTTTCTTATTCCTTCCTCCCAAACACTTTTTCTTAGAGATAAGCTTTTGATTATTGAGTATTAGTCTTTCAGGTCCTTATTTTATATGTTTAAATATATATTTTACACACACACACACATAGTCTTATTAAAAATTATATATATGTATATATATATATACACGTGTAGTCATTAAAAATAGAGTATTGCTTTATGAGTTTTCTACATCTCATTTAGTTCTCTTATACTTTGCTTAGTTAGATGCTTTGCCCTGAGCATGTTAAATCACCTGTTACTATTGGAGTTTGGTAGTAAATTCAAGATTTTATTACCCAATTCAAGAAATTTAAAAATGTCATCTTTTTGTGTTTTACTTTGTTTCAATACCATTTTAAATTTTAACTTGGACATCTAATATATTGGTTATCCTTCTCAGTTTTGTGCCTGTTAAATCTTAAAAAATTCTTCTTACATCTTTGTGTAGGTCATCAAAAGATATATTGACCAAAATTAGACCAGGGGAAGTTACCTATCAGAAATTTACCTTGAGTAGTACTGAAACATTAATCAACATTATGAATGTGCAATTATTTAAGAGTAGCAAATTCAGATAGCATGCAATTAGTTGCACCACACGAGGTTTTTGGGATAATACGATTTTGTGTTTTTGCAGTCTGGGTTGTGGGGTTGAGCAGGAAGAGTTCTGTTGGTGCTCTTTCTTCTCAAAACAGGACTAGGCCACCTAGACCAAAAAAACCCCAATGACTTAAATGTTACAACAAACTGTGAAAAGTCTATCATTTCACAAATCTTTTCCATGACTTGCTAATGGAAAAACAGGAAATAGACAAAGGCATTAAACTTCTTGTTTTTGTTTTTTAAAGACTGTATTTATTTTATTTTTAGACAGAGGGGGAGGGAGGGAGAAAGAAAGGGGAAAAAACATCACTGTGTGGTTGCCTCTTGTTCTCCCTGTCCTGGGGACCTGGCCTGCATGCCAGGCACGTGCCCTGACTGGGAATCAAACCAGCAACCCTTTAGTTCACAGGTCAGTGCTCAATCCACTGATACATACCAGCCAGGGCTAAACTTCTTGTTTATAAGGAATGGTTAAAAGTTTGAAAAAACAGGCATGTTCTCTATCACATAATATTCATGGGAAAATCTATCTTAGTAGCAATGTGTCAGAATTTGCTTCTCAAACCACTGAAGAAGGCAATTTTATACTTATTTTCTGGAATTATTTTTTTTTTGAAGAGAGGTAAATGGTATTTTTATAAGTTTGTTACCCACCAAATAAATAGTTTTTCACCCTAAGTTTTGCAGCCAAACTGATTTATTCACTAATGGGTAAACTTTTAGTATCAGTTGAGATTCCTGGTTGAAAGTGACAGAATCAGACATTGACTGGGGAATTTACTGGAAGGATATTGGCGGGGAGGGGAGTACTCACGAGAAGGGGGACAGGTGGTAGGGAGGGGTGCTGTCTAAAAATCGGAGGTCAGTACTATACTTTCAGGGGTCATTGCTACAGTTTGTTACTAGAGAATCAGAGGTCGTAGCAAGCCCTCCCTGGCTGGAGTGACCTGACAGAATGTGCTGCTGCTACTGCCACCGCAGCAGCCGGGAATTCCCTTAACTGTGACCTGCCTCCGGACTGACTCTCTGGAGAGCTGGCGTCTGATTGGCTGAGCTTATGACAGAAAATTTCTCCTGGCTATCACTGAGAGAAGGATCTGTTCCTCTTTTCCTTTATTGTGGGAAGCAAAACTTGGCTGTGTTAGTTTTCTAGGTCTGCATGAGCAAAGTACCACAGCAGGACATCTGGCATCAATATGTTAGCAGGGTGGGCTCCTTCTGAGCGCTGGGAGGGAAGGGCGTGTCCGAGGACTGTTCCTTGGGCTTGCCAACGGCCGTCTTCTCCCTGTGCCTCCACATCATCATCTTCTCTCTGTGCTTGTGTGTGTCCAAATATCCTCTCTTACAAAGGCACCAATCATATTGAGTTTGGGCTCGCCATAGTGACCTCATTTTAATTTAATTACATCTTTAAGAACCCTATCTTCAAATATGGTGATATCACTCAGTACTAAGGATTAATGCTTCAACATATATAATTTTGAGGGGGACACAATTCACCCTGCAACACTGGTATCTCTCTTTCCTTTTCACAGTGCAATGTACAGGAGAGGTGGTTCTCCCAGAATAAAAACTGAGGTGCTCCAATAAAGAAGAGTGGATTCTGAGTAGCTAAAAAACGATAAATGTCCTTTTACCTTTTTTTTTTTGGTAACCATAGATATGGAAGTTAAAATTTTTCTAATTATAAGAAATGATCTGCAGAGAAAACTCGAGAATCTAAAAACTAACCACATATCCTAACATTCAATGTTGGTAAAGCTGCCAGAAAATGAAAATGCTCTCTCTGGTGGTGGTAATGCGGGCTTTTATCCACCTTGCTGTCACTCTACCTTCTTCACACAGGCTGCAGTGGAGTCGGGCCACTTAAATCTCGGTTCGAGCAAGAATTTGTCATTCAGCTGCAAGGAGTACAGTTAGCAGGCCGTCTCCTGCTGCTGTTGCCTTCAGGATTCATCTCAGCTTTCAAGCCACGGCTATGCGGCATCCAGCCAATAACTAAGCATGGTGGAGGGACTAGGGCCTGGCCAATTGTGTCCCACTCTGGCCTTCTTTAAGAGCCAGTCTTTGCTTTGGAGCTGCCTTTCCATTTGTCTGAGATTTGGCGAAATCTGCATCATGTTCTGAGCTTCTCCCTGTTTGCCCTGCTTCCTCCTTCTTTTATCTTTTACAGTTATTTCCCCACCCCAAATCTTCTGCATTCTGTGTCTGCATCCCAGTGCCCAACTCTCTCTCTCTCATACACACTCTACATCTATTTAATTATATTTTTCTTTGTTTTCTTACTGTTCTTATTTTTCATAGGTCTTTGTTATTCCAGTCATGGGTTTACAAACCACTGTGCTTTTCAATAATGTAAACCTTGTGGTTTTAGTATACTATCACTCATTTTCTTTTTCACCAACTCATCTTTAATGACATCATAGAGATTTTGTTGGGTATTTTCTTGACATGAGTTAAATTATATTATGGGCTGTTCACTCTCTTTAAGCTTAATTTGGGGCTACTTAACTTTGCGAGTCATTCATTTAAGGGCTAGATAGAAACTAGGGGAGAGAGATAGAGATAGACAGACAGACAGTCAGGAAGATGTCTCCTCTGAGTATCAATACAGTAGAATATAAAACTGAGTGACTATTGGTGGTCATGATCTGTGCTGTAAACTCATAAGCAGAAGAAAGTCTGAAGTTGGAAGAAAGAATCAGTCAGATAGAAAATGTTCTGGTTTGCTGTGAGAGGTCCTGGGGACTATTTGGTTCAGTTTGGGTCAGGAGGACCACCTAGTCCCAGCTCCATTCCTGAGTCTAAACGAAATCTTCCCTGTGGGTGTGATGCAATCTTATAGAAGCCTTTTAATGAATTCCCTTGACTCTACATACGTCAGCATAAATTGAGTTGCCATGATTTGCAACTCAGAAAATTTCACTACCACGGTACGTAAGCACTTTGCATAACAGTAGGCATTCAGAAAAATTTAGTAAAATCTGCCTCCTGTTACATTTTTTAGTCACATATAAAATATTACTTAGAGAAAATAATAACAGGAAGAGAGCTATTTCTATTGAACTAAAGGGAAACTTTTCCTCTTTACCAAAGAAGCAAGTTTTAGATAAAAGATTTTTATTTATCTGAAAAGCCCAAGTACCAGTTACTTTTTTGTGGCACAAACTTTTAAGTCTGCATTTGGGCAGAAGACTTGGACAAAAAACAGCTTCCTTGACTGACTGATCTCTTAGTCTGGACAGAGGTCAGCAGAGAAATTGTCACTGGAGTTCGAATTACCTGAGAAAGAAGGCGGGGATCTTTTACTAAGGTCCTTACATCACCTGGAAATATTTGTTCCTTCATGTTGTCCTCAGTGGGCCACAGTGTTCCATAGAAACTATTGGGGGCGCAGATTCATAAGGATCAAACTGGTAGATATGGATGAGACAGCTTCTAACAAAGATCTAATGGCCAAAACATATGCCATAAACTTGGGCCTCTAAGGATAAAAGTGCTTAGTTTGACCTTGGACGCCATGGGAGCAACTTCTGTCCTAGGCAGCAATCCAAAATATCCCTCCTTCCCTAGCCAAATCCTGCTGGATTTCCTCCTCACTAAGAGATAGGCTTTGATTTTCGCCTTACTTTTTCCAGGTGTCTCACACTCCTGTGCCAACCTGGAGCCTTCGTGTTGATCCCAAGTGCAGGCCTTGTCTTGCATGTGGACCAGGCGACTGACTGGAAGTCCGTGTTCTGACCATATGTCTTGGTGTCACCTTCCAAGTTCTCTGAAAGGGTTTCTCTCCTTGGCAGCAGCGTCTCATCCTTTTTAATCTTGTCAGTCTTGGCAACAGGGCCCTGGGGCCCTGAAACTTACTCTCCTGATCATTTTGTTGCCATTTGGAAACGACTGAGCTCTGCTTTTCTGCCTTTTTCAGCTGTCGTTTTTAATGATTCCAGACTTCCTCTCTGCTCCTGGAGCCCGTGAGTGGAAAATGTAAGACTACAGAGAACACAAGCTGGTGGTGTTTTCCAAGGGTGTGTGCAGACTCTATTTCATCTATTAATCCTGTTGATGGTGCCCACCAGGTCAAATCATCTCTAGGCCCTTTTAATAGCTGATGAAATCTGATTTTATAAGTTACAAGAAAGATCAAGCTTTCCATGCAGCCCATGCTGCTCATTCCCAAGGGATGTGAGATTTCTCGTGGAGTGACCTCTCAGTTATTTTACCAAAGCTACATGATTTATGCTGTCACTTAGACATCAATAGAAAAATGTGTACTTGACTAGTCTCTTAAATGGAGTGTCTAAGACAAGATAATTGCAAGTAAATCTTACTGTTTCTTAATTACCTGTTAATGAAAGAAAAGTAGATGGCTTATTTTGGAAAAAAGTGAATAATGCATCATCCTGTTTTGCTCACAGCTCGCACAATGAGAAATAGTGGTGGGCACCAGGCTTCAGAGAACCTTTCACCTGGACTTCATGTTGAGCTCTGACTCCTTCTGATTGCATGACTTAACCCTTCCGAACTGGTGAAAGTCATACTTAACTCATGAGGTTTGGGGGGAAATTAAGTGTGATAATACCAAATAACAAAAATATTTATATTTATAATGTGATACTATAAATCCAAATATTTATAGGACATCTAGCATAGTGTTTAGAGGCTAAGTTGTTTATAAAAACTTCTTGAGCACCTACTATATGCAGGCATCATGCTAAGTGCTGGGGAAGAGAGGATGAGTTAGTCAAAGTTCTTGCCTTCAAGAAGGTTATATCCTCATCAAAGAGACAGCTCTATAAATAGACAATTTTAATGCAGTGTGGTAAGGGCAATTACACAAGAGGCACAGGGAGTATAGAAGCACAGAGGAGAGACACATAACAAGGCCAGAGATGGAAGTGGGATCAGGGAAGGCTCTGGAAATAGATGTCTGAGTTTAGAGTGAGCCAGAAAATAACAAAACAAGATAAACTATGCATACATTTTCAAGGTAATACCATCACATAGGAGCTTTCTTTACTTTGTATTTTCTTTAATTCACATTGAATCACAAACAACTTTCATATTTTTGTCAATTATGGTGGTTCCATGACTTAATGTGTTGGTGGTAGGGAAGGAGAAACCAAACATATGGACCATTGTGGGTTTGTACTTGTATATTAAGTTTGCTCAGATTTGTTTTTAAAAGACCGGCCACTAAAAGATGAAGAAGAAAAAAGTAAGACTATGAAAACATTAAAAGTGGGAAATATCAGGTTATAAAATTCAACTCTGAGAAGTATGAACTGGAGGGAAAATTGAGGCAGTAAATATTACTGGTGTGTCCACACATGTTCAAAATCTTGCTTTCCATAGGTGGAAGCTGCCTAGCAACAGAGCCTCCTCTAGGACCCACTCTCCACAGCTGCCCAGCACTTCATGGCCTGTAATTGCTGAGATCAGGGGTTTCAGCTTGGGAAGGCCCTGGCTTAGAGCAGCTTAGGGATCAGGATACTAAATTTCTGGTAGTCCTGGGACACACAGAACCCAGGAGACTCAAAACAGAGGTTTGGGAGTTGGTTAATAACATGCAGCTTAGTTGCCAGTTAAACAGACTTTTGTGGACGGGCCTTGGAACTTTATCCTCCTTTATAACTTTTGCTAATGAGTACATTTATTCATCCTGCAGGGGCGCTTACATTTCATAGGTGGTCGGTGATTGTGATACCACCGACCTGAGCACATGCGGTTTGGACCCACACACTGCATGGCAGAAGGCAGTGAATGGTAAACCACAGCTGCATTTTCTTTTCTTATTTTTTCATTTTATCTTAAAAATCCTGATGAGGTAGTCCAAGAAGAAATATGAGATGGTGCCAAAAGATGAGACTTTAGGATCAAAAAGCACTCACACAGTTACTGGGGAAAAGCAGAGAACAGGTACAAACAACATGGTTGCTAATAACACAACTATCATATATCATATATCATATATCATACATATATCAGACTTCTAGGAAAACCTGCTAACATAACCATCATCTAAGTTTATGTTCCAGCTACAGTAGCTGAAGAAGTTGAAATCGAAAGCTTTTACACAAGTATCCGAGAAGAAATTTATCACACACAAAAATAAGACATGCTGATAATTATAGGTGGTTGGAATGCAAAAGTAGGAAATAAAGCAGAATTGAATGTCATCAGAAAATTTGGGTTAGGGTTCAGGCATGAAGAAGATCAGGTCATGTATTTCCAAGAAGACAGCAACTTGTCCATTGCAAACACCTGCTTTAAACAACCCATTACAATGGGGAATGTATAACAATAGTCACTGTAAACAGACTATTGTCATACAAAAAAAGAACAATAAAAGAGGAGAAGCAAGAGATCTCTACCAGAAGAGTCCAGAAATAATAGGGAAATTCAAACCTAGATTAGGAATGCTGAACAACCAAGAAAGAAGCACATACCAGACCAGGAGAAAACAAAGGGAAAGGGGAAGCGATATACTGATAATCTAGACAGAAGAGACAAAAGGATGACAGAGGCATTTGTAGAAGATTCCTATGAGGAAGAACCTGTAATTCTAGTATGCAAAGTGAAATCTTCCCTGACAATATTGGAAAGAAATAATCCCTAGGGATAGATGGGATGCTATAGAATTATTTCAAGCCACAGAAATGGAATCTGTCAAAATGCTAGCAAGAATATGTCAACAAATGTTGGAAATGAAACAATGGCCTACAGAATGGAAGTGTTCAATACCTGCCAATCATCAAGAAAGCAGATGTAAGCCCTGACTGGTGTGGCTCAGCTGGTTGGGCACCGTCCTACAAAGCTAAAGGTGCCAGTTCAATTCCCAGTCAAGGCACGTGCCCCGATTGCGGGTTCAGTCCTTGGTTGGGCCATGAGGCCACCAATTGTTTTTTCTTGCTCACATCAATGTTTCTCTTCCTCCCCCTAAAAATAAATAAGTAAATAATCTTTGAAAAAAGGAAGAGGATGCCTAGGAGTGCAGTCACTCTAGGACCAGTGTTCCAATTTGCCATTCAAGTAAAGTGATGCTTATGGTGATGCAACATTCTACCTTAAATGGAGCAAGAAATGCTGGATGTTCAAGCTGGATTCAGAAATGGAAGGGGCACTTGAGATCTAATTATGAGCATTCACTGGACACTGGAGTACTCCAAAGAAATTCAGAAGAAGGTTAGTCTATGTTTTATAGTCTACAGTAAAGCCTTTGACTGCATGTACCATGAAAAGCTAGGAGTTGCTCTGAAAGAAATGGATGTGACTCAGCTCTTGATTTATGCATAACCTGCATTTTGGACAGGAAGCCTCTGTCAAGACAGAATATATAGAGACAGGGTGGTTTCCTATAGGTGAAGCTGTCAGACAAGGGTGCATGCTATCTCCCTATTTGCTTCATCTGTGTACAGAATATGTCATATGAAAAACTGAGCTTTGACTCAGAGAAAAGTGGAGTGAAAACTGGTGGAAGAAATGTCAATAACTTAGGATATATAGATGACACCATCTTAGTGCAGAAAGTAGCAATGATTTGAAACAACTTCTGATGAAAGTGAAAGAAGAAAGTGCGAAAGCAGGACTACATTTGAACATCAAGAAGACAATAATCATGACTACAGAAGAAATACACAACTTTAACATAGACAATGAAGACATCAAATTGTTAAAGATATTGCTTACCTTGGTCCAGCCATAAATGCAGATGGAGACTGGAGCCAAAAATAGGAAGAGAAGGCTGAGATTCAGAAGAGCAGCAATGAGAGAATTAGGAAAGACCACCAAGAGCAAAGATGTGTCATTAGAGACCAAAACAAAAATCAGCCACATTCTTGTGTTCCCAATTACTATGTATGCACGGGAAAGTTGAACAGTGAAAAACGCTGAGAAGAAAAGGATTGATTCATTTGATGTATGGTGCTGGAGGAGAGCTCTACAGATACCCTGGACTGCCAGAAAGATGAGCACGCTTGTCATTTGTTCAGGCAGATAAAGCCTGAAACATCACTGGAGACAAAACAGACAAAACTATAGCTGTTCTACTGTGGGCACTTCATGAGAGGGCAGGGTTCAATGGAAAAGACAATAATGCTGGGAAAAATAGAAGGTGGCAGGAAGAGAGGAAAACTAAATGTGAGATGACTTGATTCCATAAAAGAAGCCATAGGCGTGAGTCGGTAGGAGCTGAGCAGGGCTGTTGAGGACATATAACTCTTTCACAGGGTCACCAAGGGTCAGAGCCAACTCAACAGCATGTCTCTCTCTCTCTCTCTCTCTCTCTCTCTCACACACACACACACACACACACACACACACACATACACACACACACCCCTATTCTAACTACCAACTGGGCATTCAGAACACAATTCACCTGTAAAAGAATAACTTACCCATGTCTTTTTCAGTCCTTGAGGTTAGTCTTATGAATGTCTGAAGTCTGAATTTAAAATGTATAAGTGTTATTTAGTAATTGTTTTTTGATTTTTGTACCTTGTTGCTAATACATTTCCTGAGTATAGCATCTCTAGAACCCATTCAAGCCCTTTTAATGAACATTTCAGTTGAATAACAAATCAAGTAGCATTTGTGAGCTTAAGTGTATAGGACACTTTGCTGAGTAGTTTTATCAAACAGAGTTCTATATGTCAAGATGCTCATGCTGTAATAGCTTTCCAAGAAC
Organism: Glossophaga mutica; assembly: GCA_039655065.1. Lineage (NCBI taxonomy): Eukaryota > Metazoa > Chordata > Mammalia > Chiroptera > Phyllostomidae > Glossophaga > Glossophaga mutica. Next base: position 148,638,584 of record CM077308.1, read on the forward strand.
AAACCAACACTTGGGCCCGGCTTCCAGGAAATCCAAATGTCTGTATTAACAAAAAGAAGGTTGGGAACAATCAATCATCCAGTTTTGTCAACATGTTGCCAAAGACCTAGATCATTGCAAATGTTTTTAACCAGATGTTATACAGTCTGTGAATGTATCTAGAATCAAACTACACACACACACTAAGGAATAAAGTCCATCAACAGTTCTGCTTTTTTAAAAATATATTTTATTGATTATGCTATTACAGTTGTCCCATTTCTCCCCCATCATTCCCCTCCACCCTGCATACCCCCTCCCACCCACATTCCCCCCTTTAGTTATGTCCATGTGTCATAAGTTCTTTAGCTTCTACATTTCCCACACTATTCTTGCCCTCCCCCTGTCAATTTTCTACCTACCGTCTATGCTACTTATTCTCTGTACCTTTTCCCCTCTCTCCTCCGCCCACTCCCCTGATTGCTCTATCCAGCAAAGCTGTCATTTAGAATGGAAGGGAAGATAAAGTGCTTCTCAGATAAGGTCAAGTTCAAGGAATTCATCATCACCAAGCCCTTATTATATGAAATATTAAAGGGACTTATCTAAGAAAAAGAAGATAAAAAGTATGACAGTGAAAAGTCAGCAAACTCACAGATATTAACAACCACATCTAAAACAAAAGCAAACTACGCAAACAACTAGAACAGGAACAGAACCACAGTTCTGCTTTTGAGTCCATCACGTGCACTTTTGCTTTGTGTGTTGGAACAAGGGGAAAGTAACTTCAGAATTTGTGGAGATGATAGAGGGTGTCTCCTTACAATACCTGTAAGATAATCATTAAAAAACCAGTAAGAAACATTTAAATAGTACCGGGATGGGCCAAAGTAGGTTTACAGCTATGAGTATGTGAGACACAGAGTTTATTCTTGTATTATTATTTATAATTATTGTATTAATTTTCTATATTAACAACTGTGAATATACCTTTGCCCACCCTCTATGCTGGGAACATACTAAATGCTAGGAGGAAGCTACAGAGAATTTTGGCTGGCTCTGCAGTCTGGACTACTTACTTGGGATGGTGCCAAGTGAGAAGCATTTAGTCTTTTTATGTAAAACAAGTTGATTTTTTTTGGTATTATTCTAGTTAAGAAAGCTCTAGTTTTGAAAAGTTTTACAATAGACTTGTATTACTGCTATAATAAAGAAAAAATTTAAGGGCTAATAGTTACCATTTTTTGAACACTTAGTGACGGACATTGTACGAAATAGAACTCCTCTACCAAACTCAGTAAAATAGGTACTCTTGTTATCTTTCTTTTGCAGATTAGAAACATAGGCACCCAGAAGTTCAATAACTGACTCAAGATGTCACAACTCATGAGTAGTAGAGTTGGGATTTGAAGTCAGGCCGTTTGTGTCCAGAGACTGCCTTATCCACACAGCTGGACTGCATCCATTCTAGCAGGCCGGCCCTGGAGCCTGAGGCGAACCTAATGTAGGTCAACAGGTCTTCAGTGAAACAACTGGCAACAACACTAATGACACTAATAATGTCTAATAAAAATTAAAAACTTAATTTTTATCTCTAATTTTCAAAACTCTTGTAATGTCAATTCGTTGTGCAGATAAAGAGGCTGCAATGGAGAGACTGGGTAATGAGCAACATTACCAGGCTCTTAGGTGCTGGAATCAGGAGTGACTCCTGGTCTGGGGTTAGATCATTTAAACTAGACTCACATCCTCACCTCTGTCTTCACCCCTGGCAATCCCTCACCAGTGTGTGGGGGTCCTCTGTGACTTAGATGCTATTGGTCTCTCTTTTGGTCACTCTTCTTAGTTCTGTATCCCTTTTAAGCAGCTCTTCTTTGATCCCATTCACATACTGATATTTAGGAGTCTTATTCCATTTCCTCAGGGCTTTGTTCTTGAGAGTGCAACTATAGTTGCCTTGGATTTCCCTTGCCTTGAAAGAAAGAAGAGTGCACTTAATGGACAGCCTCCAGATGCTATTGCCTTCAGGACTCATAACAGTTTCCCAGCTGAAACTATGTCATGTCTGGGCAATGACTAACTAGTGACTGAGCACAGAAATACTAGGACCTGGCCATTTCTGCTAAATGAAGCATTGTTCCATAGTTCCTCACTGGGTTGGCAGAGATGTTGTCAGATCTGTGTGGTGGTCTGGTCTTCTTCCTGTCCCATCCTGCTTCCTCTCCCTTTTAAATCTTTCATAAGCATTACTCACCCCTACCCCATTCACAGCTCAATACACCTCTTGCATTTCTAACTCCATCTCAGTGCCCATCTCCCAGAGGACCCAACTGGCACAACAACTAAGTGAGTAATGTATTCAAGGTGGGGGATGAGTTTAAGGGCACTGGTGTGGTACCCATCTCTGGTAACATATTAGTCATTGCCAGGAGGCTTCTGGTCATAAAATGAGAAGTATCAGTGGAAACCTTAGAAATATGACAGAGAGAATGTCTGTGTGTGTGTGTGTGTGTGTGTGTGTGTGTGTATGAGAGAGAGAGAGCAGTAAGCACATGGAGGAGATAGGGATGGGTTGTGGGCTCAGTTGAGAACTTTTAGGTAGATATCTATTCTATTTATCCATAAGTGTTTCATTTAGCCTTAAAAAAAAAAAAAAGAAACCCTTACTCTTTAGTTGTAGCCTTGAAGAATATTTAAACTCATAGGATCAAAGAAACAAAAAAACAAACAAACAAAAAAAAAAACCCACCCAAAAAACTACTGTTTTTAGTCCCTTTATCACCACGATAGAGTTAATTTTCAAGTTCTCAAAGAGCACCTGACACACAGTAGTGAGCTCTCAGCAGCTATTTGTTGAATGAATGAAAGCATGAACGAAAGTTTAAAAAACTCAACGCATACTTTTGAGCCAGTAAAAAGAGTTTTCCAGGATGGCTAATCATGACAGTTATTAACAGATAGAAATGTTTCCAGACGAGGAATAGGGAACATTCATTTTGTTCGCAAAGCCATTGGCTCCTACTAGCCAGACGGTATCCCACAGCACAGTTAACACATGAAAGCCCACACAAAGTCATGGACTCGACTCCCACCCTCCAGGACTTGCACTGTAACAGAGCTTCCCTGTCAGATGAAAGGTCACGTCACTGCTGTAGCTGCGGAACCAAGGGGTGCCTTATGAGGAGGGGTACCCCGATATAGTCTGAATATTCACACAATAGAAGAAAATTAGCAAATTTCTATTTGTAACAGCCTCAAGTCCACCCCCTTCCTAAAATCAGGTAGCTGTTCAGGAGCCCTTCCTATGTCAAAAATATGGAGATGCCACTGCATTCTGCTAGAATGTGTATACAACCTCAGTGGGTTGGAGGCTGTGCTGGCAGTTTAGAGAGCTGTCAGGAAAACAGCCTGGATTGTCAAGGGGAGGCAGTTACGGGATTACAGTTAAAGAGGAGGAGGGCAATGGCTGGCTTATTGGAAGACTCGGATGGTGCTGGATCAAAGTTCTGCGACATGGCTGCTTCTAATGCCCCTTTTAAGTTATAGTTGGTATAGGAGTACCGCTATATGAAATTTCACATATAATTTATTTTTATATTAATGTTTTGTGACATGATTTGTTGGTAGGTAGTACCAGACATAAATATATCTCATTCTGCTTAAGACAGAATTTTGGACAACACAATTTTGTTAAAAATTGGAGCAAACTGTGGTCTAAGGAGGTCAGCCTAAAATGGTAGAAAGAATAAGATAATGGTGAGTAAAATAAAATAGAACAACTATGCTTTTCATGGTTTCAGACTGAAAAATCACTAAATGAATATTTCTTAAAGAAAATATTCTTATGTTAATTTATCAAACTGCAAGATGATTTTTTTTGTGCAGTTTGAATAAATGTGAAGGGTTTCATTGCTGAGGGAAAGTAAAATGTTTCAATGGAAAAACATTGGATAAAGAATATGCAAAAAGGACCTATGAAAAGTAACAGGGGCAACAGTCAACTGCGGCAACTATTTCATTCCAATTATAATACAGCAAAATTGAGTCAAAGAAAAGTTGATAAGAATAAAATTTCACATACAAGTCATCAATCTTTAAACACTGTAATTTTCAATGTAATGGCAACTAAATCATTTGTTACTGATGTCGCACTACCCAAGTATTTTGAGGAAAGTTGGTTTAAAAATTGTTTCTACCACACACTGGTTATTAATCATTCAATATATGCGTGTGTGTGTGGGGGGGGGCAATATTGTTTATAACACATTTGCTGCCAACCTCTGTTATTCACTGAATATTTATTTATTTATTTATTTATTTTTTAAACCTCAATGTGTGGGTGCCTCTCCTGTGGCCCCCACTGGGGACCCAACCTGCATCCCAGCATGTGCCCTGACTGGGAATCGAACCAACAACCTTTTGGTTCACAGCCCAAACTCAATCCATTGAGCTACATCAGCCAGGACTATTCAATGATAATTTTTAAAAAAAACTTGAGGCAGCTTCATAATGTATTTGATAACAGAAGCAGGTGGCATTTCTTTGATGCTTCCTTTTAGCTTCTAGGCATTTGCGATCAGGTACATGCCAGGTATGGGGACAGACAATGTGCATTAAAATTAGCCCCATCTTTTATAGCTGCAAAAAAGTAGACTTGTTCATAAAATATGAGTGTTAAGAACCTGCAAGATCATCTAGTTAAATTCTTGTATTTTGCAGGTGAGAAAAATGCTTCATCAGAAAGGCAGTAAATTGACGAGTTCAAGATCACATTGGAAGTAAAAGGAACCCAATCTCACCTACTTGACTTATCGCCAGAGACCCTTGCCCCCACTCCCCAGTATCAAAGCTGTCTTTTTTTGGGGGGGGAGATTGGAATATTTATATATTATATAAACTATGAAATATTTTAAATATCCTGAGAATAGACAGGTATAACATAACTCTGGAGTACCTTCATGTCCAGTTCTGTCAGAACTTAAAATATTGCCATATTTGCATCAGAGTTAAAAAAGATCTATCATGTTAGAGTTTGTCTTCTTTTACAGAGCAGAATCATTACATTCAATTTACACTGAAATGATAGTACATTAGCCACGAATTCACTTATAACTGTATTGAAATAAATTACATAAATACTCTCGATACCTTGAAAATAATATTAATAATAAAAATATAGTTACCAATAATAATAACAAGTAGCCATCATAGTTCTTACTCTGCTTAGTATACTTAGTGCTTACTCTGCTTACTATAGGATAGGCATTTATTTATGTGTTTTGTATTATTTTATATATAATCATGTTTTGTTATTGTTCTAAAGTTCAACTCATTTTCTTCTAGACGAAATACTCTCTCTTTTTGTCATTGTACTGTTGGGCCTAAGGCCTTACTTTTGGGGTGGGTGCCACTTCCTGTCGCGTTCCCTAACATCAAGAGCACAGCTGGTGCTTGATTTCAGCCCCTACTTGTCCCTTTAGTCAGGCACTCTTGTTTAAAGCCTACCCATAAACTTGACTGTGGCAGCTCTGATGGACAAAAAGAGAGGACACTCAAGTCTGGGGAGGGGATCAGATCAAGACACAGGTAATCTAAAATGAGGAATATTGTTAAAAGATTTGAATTTGGTTTTGGATGAGATTATTGAATTTATATTTGAATATGGGTTACACCCAATGATGTTCTGAAAATTCGCATCAAAGAGAATTAGGAAATCATGCTGTGAGTGAAGGCTCTACTGAGGAGAAGCTGGGAACCCATCCAGGTTATTGTCTCAGAAATCAAATCTTCTTTGGAACAGATCCTAAATGGAAATAATTGGATTTCAAAGCACATTTCCGCCCCCCTGAGAATGTGATGGACTAGAAAGCTAAAGCCACTGAGGAGAAGTGTTCTATGAGGTATAAAACAAAGTCTTAATTGCCTCTAATTATTTTTGCATCATCTTCCCCCTGACCTAAAATTGGCTCCATAGAATAAGATAAAGATGGAGACTTTGTTATCCACACTCACCATGGCTCCCACTTTATGTTCTACCTATCTTAACTTCTCACTCTTTCCCAAGCAGAGAGCACTCTTTCACATTTCAGGCCATTTGTTCATGTCACTTATTTCCTGGTTTAGAATTGCCTTCCCTTCCTCTACCTGGAAAACTACCACTCAGGAATAGCAAGCACAAATGTGGACAGATGAATAAAACTACATATTTAGATTATTCAAATTTGGATAGGATCTTAAAAATCTAATCTTGAAAAAGTGTCTGGTGCCTAATATGTACTCAATAAATATTAATTAAGAAATAATATGAATAAATGAAGTAGATCATGTATATGATTGTCTTCCTCCACAATTTTTCATCTTCAGTTAGGTCCTTGCATATGACTCCATCCAGAAGCCTTTGAGGTGTTGTGATCAATGCTTCACAGGAAGTGAGGCTCACTGCCCCTTGGAGTCAGAGATTATGTATGTTACCAGATGACTCATGTGCCTAAGTACTCATGTACCTGACTTACATTTTTTTTAGTCCTGTGCTGCTCATTTACTCATGGGTCTTTGCCCACAGTCTCCAACTCTTGCATTAGCATTCTAGCAGCTGGGTGGAATTTGGAACCCATCCCGAGACTTGGTCCACTTAGCTGGAGTGTGGGCCCACTTTGCTGTGTCTTGCTCATGGGCAGAGGTACAGCTCCTGGCCTTTTTCTATCTTGCCATTGGCTAAAGGTCCTGCTTCCACAGACTGGCACTGGAGCTGCGATGCTCCTGCCCTCTCTGACATGGAATGTTCCTGTCCTGAACAATGCATAGTTCAGTGGCCAAGAACAGAGGCCCTGGAGTCAGACAGACTTGAGCTGTATTCCAGCTCCTTTATATCTAAGCTTAGTGAAGATTCTCACCTCATGTGTAAGTTGCAACTAAGAGTAAATCTTTTTACTGTGAGGACTAAATGATAACGTAGAGAGCATTCAATAGCATTCAACAGTGTGCACATAGAAGCAATTAATACCTCTTTGACTTCTAAGGTTGGGAACACTGCTCCAAAGCCAGTTGAACACTGGCTGTTGGAATGGATGTTGGTCTCCTTGGATTCTGGTTATTGACCTTTGAAGTTCAGACCTTCTCTTGAGTAAGCAATATTCCTTGCAGTTCATCTTCTTTTAGTTTCTCTGTTCCCCTGTAGCTAGATTCTAACAAGGAAGAGATGGGAGGAGCACACAAGTCTACCTGTCTCATAATTATCCTTGGCCTTGGCACTGGCAAGACAAAGGAGATTGATTATTTTAGAACACAGTAATTTACTAGGCCGACTAGAAACTGCCAATAATATCAACAAAGCAATTCATTAAGGAGAGTAGGTGTTATTGGTTAATAAAGTGACTTTAAACAAAAGTGTGCCATGGGTAAACCAAAATCTTGCATCTGAAGATGAGGGAGAATTAGCTTTATTTGTCAAGTGTTTCTAAATATTAATCATTAGTGAGCACAGAATAAATATTCTTAGAAATGAATCCAGGATATTTCTGTAGAAATTGCAGCCCTTAAGATTTTTGAGAAAATCGCACCTCACGTTCAGCATATTTCATCGTCTCATTCCAGAGATGAGGTGAAACGATCATAGATTTTAGAGTCAGACATGGTTTTGTGTTCCATGTTGATGTTACATATTGTCACTGAGGCTTCGTTTGCTCTTAGGGGAAATAGCTTTGATTTTCTTTGTTTTCCAAGATGGCTGTATAGATCAGCTGTGACGCCTGCCAAGTACCTGGTGTTATGCCATGCCCGATTTCTATCCTTGTCTCTGCCTTCCAAAACTGTATGAAGGGTGCATATATAGTAAATGAACTTAGTGAAAATGTACAACTTCTCATCTGAAAACTATTCTGCATTCATCCCTTTTACAAGAAACATCAATATGATCTCATATTCTAAGACAGGACTTGCTGACTCTCTGAGTGTTTTCTCTTTCAGGCAGTGCAAGTCAAGTTTTGGATAAGGGGAAGAGTATGGAAGCAAAATGACTGAATTCGTTGACTTGGATAAATGGGAAAAGGAGTGTTATTCTGAATAAAGTTATTTACTTGTACTATTCATCGTGCAAATAATTACTGGGTGGCTAGTGCAAGTGAGGCACTATGCTCAGTGCTGGAAATACAACAGTGAACACAATAGGTCAAGTCCCTGGTCTCATGGAACTTAAGTGAGAGATACAGAAAATAAATAACTTAGTACAATGTATAGTGCTATAAGCAGTGATCACAACACTGAGAAAGTTAAAGCAAAATAAGAGGCATGAGAAGTGTTGGGGTGGGTGAGGTGTTTCTATCTTTTATAGGGTGGCTAGAGAGAGACCCTTTAAAGGTGACATTTGTGCAAGGGTCTGAAGTGAGTGAGAGTTTGCAGATACTAAGCCAAAGAGTCTTCTATGCAGAGAAATAACAAGTTGCAAAGGCTCTTGAGGAAGGAGGAAACACAGACTGTCTGAAGAGTATTAAGAAGATTGATACGAGTGAAGCAAGGATGACAGAGGAAATCAGAGGAAGGAGCCATGAGTGGGTTGTTGTTCCCACAGGAGTGATTTGTAAATCTGCGGAGTGATTTGGGCTGTTACAGAGATCGGGGTGTGCCGCTGTGATAGAATGGGTGGAAGTCGGAGATACTAGATATACTGCAATACGTTGGGATAGTTCCACACAGTGAAGAATTGTCCTACATCTCGCCCACCTCTCAAATATCCAAATGGGTATTTGCGTAGTGTAGGCGGGACTGCCATGTACAAGGATGAGGGTTGTGGACTGTAGAATTTTTGAAAGCACCACTGACATGGATCTGCCAGACATGATGTCCCCATGGGATTGTGTGGTACAGCTGTAAGTGGCATCCCTGCACAGAGTGAAAAAACAAAACAAAACAAAACAAAACCAAACAAAACTGTTTAGACTTTTCTGAGTCTAGAATCTAACACCATTTTACATATGAACAAAAAGTTTTTATTTTGCACCATTTTATAATTCCTGCATTTCTTAGAAATGCAACTATTGCAGTATGTGGATAAAAGAAACTTGTTTTATCTTTTCGAGAACTTTACCAAGACTTGTTTATTGTATCAGTCAGAGTCCAATCAGAAGAGAGAAATCATATGGTAAGTGAAAACAGAAAAAGTTTAATACCAACCATTATTACCTCTAAGATGGAATTAGGATAATGGGGGATTGGTTAGTAAGAAGAGAATTCTAAGGAATACAAAAATGCTAGTTAGAAAGATCAGCACTATTCCTAGGGCTAAGAGAAAACATACAAGGAAGAACCACCCACCCCGGGTTGGGGCGGGGGACACTGAGAGCCAGTACTAGACGGAAAGACACAGACAGGGCTCACTGGATAATAAAGAAGTTGCCGTGGTTTTGCTCTAGCAGAAATCACCGGAAACTTGCTGGAAAATCAGGGTCTGGGGCAAGCCATCATTGGAGTGTCTCTCAGGCACTCTGCTATGACACTGATTAAGAGGTGTGCTGGAGGAACTGCTGGCCTCTAGGTGCTACTGACCACTGCCATTGCAGGAGGTGACCACTGGCTAAAAGGACTGTGCTGCAGAAACCTGTGCTGGGAGAGTTGCAGGCAATGCAGGAGTTGGGTATTGGAGAAGCTGCACCCATTGCGGGTGCTGGACACCAGAGAAGCCTTCCGGCTGCAGGAATCTGGCTCTGAAGAAGCTGTCCATGCTGCCGGAACCGTGTGCTGCAAAAGCCAAACACAACACAGGAGCCTGCAGAGAGCAGCACACTGGAACCAGGAGGGAATCCTCCTTCCTCCTGCACCCTCTACTCACAAAAGCTAACATCGTGTGTGTGTGTGTGTGTGTGTGTGTGTGTGTGTGTGTGTGTATTTATTTCAAGGACACAGCTCCATTATTGCAGAACAGGAATGAAGGGTAGATTTGGGGATGAGGGACAACAAACTGTTAACAGGAACAACCATTTGGGAAAATCATGTCACTTGGAGTAATCCATTTGTGCTACTTGAGTAGGACTTTAATATATTTGTATCTGATTTTGGTGGTTTTACAGATAGATACAATCCTCTGACAGTTTATTATGTTTTCCAGGGTGGTTATGTCTGAGAATTTTGGCCTTGTCATGTACATTATTTTGTTATTAATATTTTCCTTATATTCCTCAATGAGGTAATTATATTAATTTTTTTACATTTTTTATTGTTGTTCAGGTACAGTTGTCTCCATTCCCCTCCCTGTACTCCCCCTGACCACAGCCATCCCCACTTCCCACCCTTGATCCTACCCCACCTTTGGCTTTCTATATTCATATTTTTGAAATGATATATCTAGGTAGGCTGCATTATATACACTTTAATTTCATAGCAATTAAAAACAGTTGTTACAGAGAGCTGTGGATGATTTGATAGGGTTGGGAAGGGGCTCTATGTGTGACTGTGAGCAGTCTTGGTGAGACAGGAAGCCATTGGAGAGTTTTGAGCAGCGGAATGATGTGATGTGACTCATGTTCGAGGAAGATGACTGTGGGAGGTCAGAGGAGCAGGCAGGGAGACCAGCCTATCAGCCAGGGTCCCAACAAGAAACAGAAGGCAAATTCAACTGGGACGGGGACAGGGTGTAGGGAACTACTGAAGCATGAATCACCCAGGAAAAGTGGCAGTAAGAAATTGTTACCATCCTAGGGTCTAAAGGAGTAGAGAAAGAATTTTTATTATTGGATCCAAGAGCTGGCTGAAGCCGTCCATGGAGGAGGAACTGGCTTAGAGGATCAGTCATAGCTTCTGTCAGAATCATTTTGCCCAAGAAGGGAGAATAAATAACCCCATTTCTTCTCTTCCCACCCTCTTATCTTCTGTAAGAGTCGCTCATTGATGAACCCGACTAAGAACCAGTGGACTAATGAGTCTGCATCAGGCTGACTATAGGAGTCACAGGCAAGGGCACAGAAATGTCTAGAATGGATTTGGATGGAAACAAATGCAGAGTATCAACTTGGGTCAATTAATTATAAAAGAACGACAATTAAGTCAAAGTCCTTTGCGTGATTTGTTATTGCTTATAAGATAAGCTAATGAGGTAGCTGATTTATTCTGGAACACATTTTTGAAAGGCAGTTTCTCTGACCCTATTGTCATAGACAGAACACAATGGGGTAGCAGGTCAGGAGAAACTCTCCTTGCTACCTTCCTAGGCAGCCTCATATTTTCTGGCTCTTTAGGTCTGTGCTGTCTTCCTGTCCCCTCCTTACCCAGAAACTTGCATCACAGTGATTTTAACTGGGACGACTAACACCAAGGATCTGTCCCAGTCTTCATCTTCCTCCATCCACTTCATCAAAACATTGTGTTATTCCTACATGAAAGTGAATTAATCTGAAGAAGAGATTCCTGCCAAGCCACTTGGGTGCTTCAGCCATTATAATCTTCTCCCTTAAACCTCACAAATGTCTTTAAGTATTTCAAGGCTTATTATTTAAAAATGGGATTAGACATCTTCAATATTCTTAGCCTTCTCCAGGGATGGGGAAGAACCAATGAGCAGAAATGATAAAAGAGTGAAATAATTTTTGCTTATACTGGTCTGAAGCCTTCCAGTTGTACAAAGATGGAAAGGGCTCTCTGGAGAGGCAGCAAAATCCATCTCACCAGAGGTGTTTGATCGTTAATCTTGGAGGGAAACTGGAGCAGATTTAAGTTTGAGCGGTGCCATTGACCCTCTTACCCTTCTAAGACTCCTTCCAATGCTGAAACTGCAATAGTCTGAAGATGAAGATGTTTAAAACCATGACAGCACCTCACTTGGCTTTGCCTTCTGCTTCTGGAGTTGAGGCTGAGAGAAAGCAGAGGATATGGAGAGGGGGAAGTTAGGAGACAAAACAGCAAGAAGGACACATGTTTTACTGTACATGTGGAGTTGTGTTTTACTCATTTCGAGTATAATTAATTGACAAGGCCAAGTTCTTTTATTAGGGTTACCTTTGGAGTTGGGATCACCTGTCCTCCTGGGTCAATGGTTTTGAGTGTTGGCAATGGAATTAATACTCATCACGCACCAACAAGCTTTGCAATGATGTTTGCAATGATGTCCATTGTGCCCTGCCCACTCTCACCTCTGAATGTCAGCCAAGCACTTTCATCTTATATTACATATTCTGGGACACTGTATGAGTTTCCTATTGCTACTAAGAACAAATTACCACCAACTTAATGGTTTAAAACAGCACAATTTATTCACTTACCATTTTGGAGTTCAGAAGCCTGAAATACTCTAGTTGTACTAAAATCGAGGGTTAGGCAGGGTTGTATTCTTTCTGGAGCCCTTAATAGTCTACTTCCTTCCCTTTTCAGCCCCTTGAAACTGCCTGCACTCCTTGGCTTGTGGCCCCTTCCTCCATCTTCAAAGCCAGCAGTGTAGCACCTTCAAATCTCTCTTTCTCTGGTTCACACTGCCTCCATCTTATAAGGCCCCTTGTGATTACATTGGCCCCACCTGGATAATCCATGATAGGTTCCTCATCCCAAGATCCTTAATTTAACCACTTCTGCGAAGTTCCTTGAGCCACACATGGTAAAATACTCATAGATTCTAGGTATTAGGACGTGGATATCCTTGGGAGACTATTAATCTACCTACCACAGAAACGGACACTTAAAATTTATGTGCAGGTCAAGGATAAGACAGAGGCTGCGGTGGTGGCAGCAATGATGAGGTACTGCTGCGTGTTCTCTTCACTGTGAACTGTTGAGATTCACCATCATTCCAGACTGCCTCCCCACCCACCCATGGCCACGCTGCCAACCTAGTAAACTGAGCACTTTGGCAGTTATTAGTGCCACTCATTAAACAGTTTTTAGCCCTCCTTTTGGGCGTATGGAAGAATTGCACTTCCCTGCCCCTTAGGGTTACGTGTGAGCACATGACTTGCTGTGACCAATGAAATAAGAACAGAAGTACACATGTCACTTGTGGGCTGAATTTCAAGGGCTGGGGAATGATTTTCCATGTTCATCTTTCCCTGCCAGAGAGAACTTGACAGCATGCAGATAAAATCTCCCTTGGTCTGGGTGCCTGAGTGAGAATGAGTAGAGGAAAGCCTCCCAACTGACCCCTAATGAACAAACAGCCCAAATAAGAGATGAGCCTTTGTTCTTTTAAGTTACTCAGATTTGGGGGACACTTTTGCTGCAGCATAACCTAGCCTGTCCTGATTAACACAGGAATCGTTCTTAACAAACCAGACCAGGACTTACTCCTGATCCTGATCCTTCTCGCCAGGGTACCATTCCTCATGACCTACCTCCCTGTTTACTTGCTTGATCTCAAGACAGCCTGGCCACTTGAAGCCCAGTTTGGAGGATGTTGATCATCTATGTCTCCATTCAGCTTTCTAAAATTTACAGACTGATAGTTAGAGCAAGCGTTATCAGCCTGGACTGAGAGAAATACAGTCATAATTGTGTCTTTGAATGGCTGCATGTCTGATCCACCCCGCAGCCCCATGGACTTCGAGTACCAAACTTCACCGCTGTCCTCTACCTGGAATAGCCCTTCCACTTCTCTCTGCACTTCCTAGTAGCACCACTACTCTGGCAGCTAGTCAAATTTCTGCTCACTCTGAAGACCTCTGTGAGCCTTTTCTCCTGACCCATGGACCCCACCTGTCTGGCTGAGAACAGGTAAGATGTCCCTATGGCAGCTGACTCCATCAGTCTTTCTCACGTGCCTCCACACTGTCCTTGCCTGCTCTCTGCTGAAATTCCACCAACTACACGAGAGCCCAATCATTGGTTCCAGTTTCCCCGAGACAGCCTGAATGTGCTGGAAGAGCTCCTCAGCCCCATTCACCCATCAGCAGGGAAGGGCAGAGTCTGAAGAACCGTCAGGAGAATGCTCTTCTGACTTAGGAGTGCACCGGCCTGGGCAAACTCAGACCGAGCCCTGCTAGCGGAGGGGTTCTCGTGGGGCAAGTTTGCTCCATTCATGGACTTTTAAATAAATCCAGCCCATTCCCACAGTGCATGCCTGCAGATGCATCGTCCATGCCGTGTTTCCAACCGCCCTCCTGCTTGCCTGACCTCTCCTCTGCAGGTCCTGTTTCCCACAGCAGCGTCTCTTTCCCTTAGCGACTTGTTCAGACTCGACGCTACAACTTTAAAATGAGCCATTTTCTTTAGCACAGGAGCTTAGCCTACTTCTCTGGTTCAGGCACCTACCACCTTAGGTGACAGGGGCTTCTGCTCCTCCCCCTCGCCCTGGGAGACCCAGCGCTGTCACCACTGTCACGGGGGCCAGTCTCTCAAACGCTCTCCTCAGTAGCGTCAGACCTGATCAGTGCTCACTAATAGCATCAGAGTGGATTTTTCAATTTTTAAAGATGGCTTGACGTGAAATCAAGAGTTCAGACAGGTACTAAAGCTTATACTTGAAACAATTAGCTTTTGGATGCTTCCACTCTTTCTAAGGAAATAACTCAGGAGTTCCCTGAGAGGGGGTGGGAGACTAAGACCTTCGAGAACATCTAGGTCATGATGTTTAGGTTTTAATTCATAGCTGGCAGCCAGGATTCTTACCAGCTAATGGCTAAGAGGTTGCCCTGCTTTTTGGTGACAGTTCAGTGTGTTCCTGTCAGGCAAGTGCATAGATGGGCTCTCCAGCAGTTGCGAGCACAGCGCAATCCTGCTCTCCTCTGTGATTATGGAGCTTCCGTGCGAGGAGAGGAGGACACGCAGGAGAAAAGGGCAGCGCTGGTGTCCGTGAGCTGCTACCTACAAATCAGATATAACTACAATTAGGACACTTGGGAAATTAAACCATGAAAGTTCATCCTCCGATATTGAACTTTAAGGTGATTCTCCGTTATGTAGCAGGATGCGAGGAGATCATTTTGAAAATGTGGTCAGTAGGAATATTAGTGTGAGGTTTTCTAGGGCAACTTATCAGGAAGTTGCCTCAGCACCTTCTAAAAAGTACCAGGATGCCTTGAAGAATTGTTTTACATTTCCTAATACTTGTTTTCTGTGAAATTCATTCCACTGAGCCTTCAAAACAAAAATAAAAAGAATGGGAAATACATTTTTCTCTTTTTCAGTCATTTAGTGTCACCCAA
This sequence comes from Glossophaga mutica, assembly GCA_039655065.1. Classification (NCBI taxonomy): domain Eukaryota; kingdom Metazoa; phylum Chordata; class Mammalia; order Chiroptera; family Phyllostomidae; genus Glossophaga; species Glossophaga mutica. The sequence continues at coordinate 148,653,676 of CM077308.1, forward strand.
AAATTCAGTTATAAGAAATTTTAGATTCTTAAAAATCTAGACACTCACAAGTAATTTGCTAAACTTGGAGTATAGAAAAACCAAATAAAGTAATAAAATAAATGAAACTGCCAACCGCCCAGTACACTGACTGACTCCTGGCTTAACTTGTGATAGGCCTGGAACCCAATAAGCTGCTTCTCTGTCCATGTTTTGTGTATGTTGATCCAGAATAATCTTTTGGTAATTGTTAGATTGACTGAAGGCATGGCACGTTACTGTTTAAAGCATGAGTGGGAAGATGGGAGGCTATGGCAGGAGCGATGACAGAAAGCCCTCTTACAAACAGCACCAGCACAAGAGTGCATTTTGTTTCAATGTAAAATAAAAAATGGAAAATGATTTTATTCCCGTTTATATCTCTTGTCTTCACTATGTGGATTGTAACAGAGCAGATAAAAATGAGGTTCTTTATTCTTTATGAAATGATGGACTAAATACAACTCTTTATATTTATTTATAAGTAACTGTGTGTGTTTGTGCTTCTAGAATTCAGTGACTTTGCACCATGAGACCACGTTGACATCATCTCCTCCTCCCCACACCAAATTACTCAGCAAGATGGATTTTCTATGGCTAACAGCTTCAGTGTTAATGGAAAGAAGTGTTTTTAGACAAACCACAGCATGTCAGGGTTGCTAAGGATTTGTAGAGAGCCCTAACAGACTGGAGAACAGGAACAGTGGGTGTAAGTCTCAGCTCTGACATTAATGACGGTTAACCTTGTACAAGTCACTGAGACCTTTGAGCCTTAGTTTCTTCATCTGCAAAATGGATGTGATAACATTTCTCCTGTCTGCTCCTGCCTTTCTAACTGGCTTAGGCTCTCCGTGGGCCTTGGTTGGATTTTCTGTGCTTGCTCTCACATTCACATAGAATGGCCTGACTGCCATCCACCTTCTTCTGCGCAGCAAACTCATTTGCAACATTAACACCTTGGAGAAGCAGCTCCTTCTTCAGCCCAGGTTCCCAAGTAAACGTGATTGTGCCTTCCTTAGAGACATTAAGGGATTTGGCATATTCTTTGATAGAGGAGATTTCCTGACATCCTGCGACTGCCTTTACACATGAGTCTCCTTGAGACTGCTGGGGATTCGGGGTCCTGCCTACCCTCCTCCATTCTCTCCTCAGTACCTGGCCAGGCACCTGACCCTCAGCAGCACTTGTAAATATTTGTGCGTTGAATTGGTGTACAGCCTGCTTTCTGCAGGGTGTTGCTGTTGGTTGTTTTGAAAATCAAAAGAAGACAGAGAGTTAGATATGTGCATATTTCTTCGAAACCACCTTCGTTGCTTCTGATTTCTTTCCGCTCACGCAGCTGTATGGATGGGTCATGGCAAGGCTCACCATGAAACTCTCAGTTCCAGATATAAGAATCTGGTGCAGTCATGTAGCTGTTTCTCTCAGGTTAAATAAGCCCCAACTCCTGTAGTCATGATTTATAGACCCCATTTCCAACTCTTTAATCATGTTCAATGCTTTGCTCTGGAACCACTCCAACTTCTCCACTCACTTATGTTTCAGGCACCAAACTGGACATGGTATTGAAATACCGAATGAAACAATTATCTGAAGGTTTCTATATTTAATATTCTTATTTACACATAAATGCTTTCTTCTCTAATCAGTCTACAAATATTAACCGGGCGCTTATGCTCCACCTGGCACTGGCTTCAAAGTTTTGGGCAGTTTTAAATGATGTGACTCGTCTGTGTGAGACAGGCTTTCTCTGGTGGCATTACATGAAAAACATTATATTTCTAAGCATCTGCATGGTAGTTATTTATGTAACAGCAAAGAGGCTTTCTATGTCATTAAACATGCTGCCTCTTAGCTTGTTTGTTTATGTGAAATTAATTTAATAGCTCATCTGCTCCAGGACTATAACAAGTATGCTCCTTACTCTATATTACACTGTAAATTAAAAAAAGAAGCAGAAAATGATCTAGTGATTTTTGTGCATTATAAATTTTAACATACTCAAATTTAATTCTAACTTACAGATTTTATTCTAGTTCAGCTGACCACTAAATTTTTTTGTCTATTGTCATTAAAGAGATTTCAGTTGAAACTAAAATATTAATAACATTAAACTACTTAAACACAGTAAATTATATCATTACTATATGCTGCTTTATCTTTGAAGTCATTTTTCATGTCTCTTATTTCTTATATGTCTCATAAGAACCTTATTAATAAAGAAGGGTAAGAATTGTCCCCACCATTGTTGATTTGGTGACACTGAGGCACAAACAGAGTCAAGGTTCAGCCAAGATCATTCAAGTTAACTGGGAGATGAGTGTTCTGACTTATATAATTTTTCTCACTAGAGTTTCTCAAAGCTTGAGAAAAAATTGGACAAGCACTACTATATAAGACCTTCAGAGATTAAAACTTCTAGGAAATCCAAAACAAGGTTCTAAAATGTTTAGTATGTAATAAATGTTATTTTGAAAGAAAAGATTTTTAATGCACACAAAACCTATGTAATGTGATATGGTTATATCATCAACAATATGATTAAAGTATTGACAACAATATTTATTCATAGTGTAGATATTGTGGTCTGCTAAAATAGCACAAAATTAATGATGTTTATTAGTCAGGAATATCTACCTGTTATCTACCTATCACCCATGATTTATTATATGGCATTGGCTCACATGATTAAGGAGGCTGAGGAGTCCCGAGACCTGCTTTTGGCAAGGTGGAGACCCAGGAAAGCCAATACACAAACCGTAGTTAGAGTCTGAGTCCACAGCCTTAGAACCAGGAGAGCTGATGATGGTGTATATCCTAATTAGGAAGCCAATAGGTCTGAGTCTCAAGAAGAGCTGATGCTATAGTCTGAGTCTGAAGACTGGGAAGGACCAATGCCCCGGCATGAACAGCGAGGCAGAAGGAGTTCCTTCTCATGCAGCCTTTTTGTTCTTTGCAGATCTTCAATTGATTAGATGAGGTTCACCAGCCCAAGGAGGGCAGTCTGCTTTATGCAGTCTATGCATCTAAATGTTTAGCTCATCCAGTAATACTCTCACAATCACACCCAGGATAATGTTTGATCAAATTTCTGGGTCCCTTATGGCTCAGTCAAACTGGCACATAAAATCGACCATCACAAGATGCACGATGAACATTTTAAAATCCTAACACAGTGGTTATGTACCTCTGTGACTATGTTATAAACTCACTTGAAAGTAATGTCAAAATTCTAATTTTGAGGCCCCTTAAGTGTATTTAATCATGGGTCAAATGTTGTTTCTGATATTGTACTCTAAAAAGTCCTGCTTTTATTATATTACCTGGTGCCAACTGATTCATTTCTTAAGATGGAGGTGGAAGGAAGCTATGAGAAGGTGGACATAAACCAAGCATTGTTCTTAAGCATTGTGGAATTAATTTTCTTTGAATCACATAACTTCTTTCATGCACTGCATCAAATATTCTTAAATATATAAAAAATAAAAATGAAAGTTTTATTTTTTGTAGTCAGTTTGCAGAAGATTTAGCTAAATATATATTCCTTTCTCTGGTCTCCTTCGAAATTACTGCAATCTTTATCCATTTATGTGAGCAAGTATTTTTAAGTTGTATAAAAAATATTTACATCCCCAAGTGGTTCTTAAAATTTTTTAAATTAGGATGCTTGATGTCACCAGTCATCAAAAGAATTAAAATTAAATCCACCATGAGACATCACCTCAAACCTGTCAGAATGGCTGTCATCAGTCCACAAACGACCAGTGCTGGAGAGAATACGGGGAAAAGGGAACCCTCACACACTGTTGGGGATGCAGATTGATGCAGCCACTCTACAAAACAGTGTGGAGGTTCCTCAGAAAATTAAAGGTGGGACTGTCTTATGTCCCAGCAATTTCACTTCTGGGCATTTATCTGAAGAAGCTCAAAACACTAATTTGAAAGAATATATACTCCTATGTTCATTGCAGTGTTATTTACAATAGTCAAGATATGAAGGCAACCCACGTGCCCATCAATAAACAAGTGGATAAAAAAGTGGTGGTACATTATATATATAATGGAATATTACTAAGCCATAAAAAAGAATGAAATCTTGCAATTGTGACAGCATGGATTGATCTAGAAAGTATTATGAGAAGTGAAACAAGTCCATCAGAGAAAGACAAATACCATATGATTTCACTTATATGTGGAATCTAAAGAACCACATAAACCAACACAACAGAAATAGACTCATAGGTACAGATAAATGACTGATGGGGAGGGGATTTGGGGGACTGGATGAAAAATGTGAAGGGATTGAGAATGCAGATTGGTAGTTATAAAATAGTCATGGGAATGTAAAGTACAGTATAGAAGATATAGTCCATAATATTGTAATGACTATGTGTGGTGCCAGGTGGGCACTGGAAATATTGAGGAAACACTTTGGAAAGTACACGATTGCCTAACCACTACACTGTCTATCTGAAACTAGTACAAAATAATATCGAATGTAAACTGTAATTGATAACTAAAATTAAATAAAACTTTAACAATCTTATTTTAGAATCCCTTTAAAAAAACTGGTGTTGGAAGCAACCTAGATGCCCATCAGTAAATGAATGGATCAAAAAACTGTGGTACATTTATACAATGGAATTCTATGCAGCAGAAGGAAAGAAGGATGTCATACCCTATGCAACAGCATGGATGGAACTTGAGAGCATCATGCTAAGCGAAGTAAGCCAGGCAGTGAAAGATAAATACCATATGATCTCACCTTTAACAGGAACCTAATCAACAAAACAAACAAACAAGCATAATATAACCAAAGACATGGAAATTGGGAACATGCTGAAAGTCACCAGAGGGGAGAGGGGAGGGAATTTCAGGGGAAAAGGGGAAGGATTTACAGGAACAAGTATAAAGGACACATGGACAAAAACTATGGGGGGGGGGGTGGAAATGGGAGGGAGGTGGGGAGGGCTGGGGTGGCGGGTTCGGGTGAGAATAAAAGACAGAAAACTGTACAAGATTAACAATGAAAATAAAAATTTAAAAACAAAACAAAACAAAACAAAAAAACTGGCTCTATACCATAAAATTCACCAAAGTACACAGTTTAGTGATTTTTAGTAGATTCACAGTTGTGTAAGTATTACCACGCTCAATTTTAGAACATTTTTATTATCCCCAAAGGAGACCCCCTCATCCATTACTAGTCATTTCTCATTTCTCCCCATCCCACCCACTGACCTATTCTATTTCTATGCCTTTATAAAGAGTGGCTATTCTGAAAATTTCATATAAATGAAATTATACAATATGGGGTCTTTTCTCGTCTTCTTTTCATTTAGTGTTTTTCAAGGTTCATCCATGTTATAGCATGTATCAATACTTAATTACTTTTTAATGAATAACATTCCATTGTAAGGATATACCTCATTTTGTTCATCAGTTGATGGACATTTGGACTGCCTCCGATTTTGTAATACTATGAATAATGTTGTTATGAAAATTTGTGTACAAGCTTTTGGCGGATATGTGTTTTCATTTCCCTTGGGTGTATACCCAGGATAAGAAAGATTGGGTCCAGTAGTAACTCCATGTTTGACTCCTTGAGGAACTGCCAAACTGGTTTTTCAAAGCAGCTGCAGCATTTTACATTTCACTAGGCATGTACAAGTGTTCCAATTTCTGATGTCCTTGTTAACACTTACCATTATCTGTCTTTTTGATTATAGACATCTTATTCTGATTATCACTCTTCAAAATAAGGGAGCACAGAATTAAATTTATTCAGTCAAAACCATCTTCAGTTTCTGAAGTGCTGTCTTTGAAAAAAAGCTGAAAGTTTGGAAAATTTGTCCTCTTTTGAAACATTCAGAGAAGATAATTTTATACCCTGTTTCCTTCTGCCTTGAAAAAAACTGTGTACATAAGGCTTATATTTAATATTAGCTAACGGCCTTTCATTACATTTCAGACAAAATTTTTTGGGACTTGTGGAGAAAGATTCTTTTGAACAGGCTTTTAGGGAGAATGTGAGCTGATTCTCCCTAAAAGGGAGCTGATTCCCCCACCCCCACCCCATTTCTGAATCTCCTTGAGCATCTAAAGAGAAGCATTGCATGAGAAATGCTTCTTTTTGCACTCATTCTTTATTCATTGTCTAATATAAAGAGTTAAATGCCTATCTGGTTTTGGCAGCGCCAGCCTGCAATCTTCTCTGAATTCTGCTGTTCTTTGATTTCATCAAAAGGCATATTTACACATGGACTGATAAGGTACCTTGGCACCAGGATCCTAGCTTTCGTGTGGGAATGGTTTTGGCACAAGGCTGATGAAAACTCAATTATGATTTATGTCTATGTAACAGTGTTTCCTATTGATTACCTGCCAGAACCATGATAAAGCAATGTTAGGCCTGAAGCCAAGTCTTCCCAGCCATAATCTTTCCTTGGGTTTTGGATTCTATGTCTTTGCTGGAGTTTTCTGAACATTTGAGAATAATAATGCTTTACAAAATGATCTTTGGGTGAAAACTTGTCTGCAATATCCCTTCTTTGTGCCTAGGTTAACTTCATATTTATTCTGAGATTTATCCAGCACTTGCTTGACTTAAGTGCATTCGATTGTTCTAAGTTTTCTAGGAGATAGAAGAAATGGAAAACATGGCTCATGTTTTAAGGAACTTGCCTGTAGTAATCTTGTTGAGGTAAGTTGTTCAGGGTTGAAGACACTAGTCCAAGAAGCAATTCCCTTCTAATGTCATGGTGGTGAAATTGAACGACAGGAGGTGGTAGTCAGAGTGAGGTGAAAAAGATGGAGAGGCTTCTTGGTTATGATTATTAATTGAGGAAGTGTATTAAAAAAATAAAAGGAATCACAACTAGATAGGAGGAATTGAAATGAAGAGCCTTAAGGGAGTTCCTGTGGAAAAATCTAGCTTTCTTGCTAATCAGTTTTCTGTTGAGATGGTGGGCATTACTCCTCATAGTTACAGCTAATATCGCTATTAAAAGTGTCTAACTTTGAAATAATTCATCTAACATTTACATACTGCTGCTGTGTGACAATGGGCCCTGTTCTCAGTGCTTAACATAGACTGACTCAGTTAAATCTCAAAACATCCCTGTGAGGAAGTTCCGTTATTGTCTCTGTTTTACAGACGAGTCAACTTCAGATCAGAGACAGTCAAAGACTTGTCTAGGTTCCCACAGCTAAATAGGTGGTGTTGCTAGACTCCAGCTCTGGGTTCGGTGCCATCAATCACCATCTTGGACAGCCTCTTCTCTGGGGAAAGAACAGGGGGCATGTGCCATGGGCTATGTCTTGGCTGTTCAAGGAGTGACGGAGCGATCCCTTTCTCATGGTAGGGAAACGAAAATTCGCCGTTCTTCAGTTTTGGGATCACTTACGCCGCCAATTCTGAAGAGTTGCCCTCAACTCTTCAGAATAAATTCAGTTAGGATTGTGTTATGGATTTATTTATATAACCCTTAAAAGATATGTTGAACTTATAACCTGGTACTTTGTAATATGACCTTATGTGTAAATAGGTAATGAAGTTAGTTTCTGTGGCAGCGTTTGGAAACTAACACAGGTCGAAAGTGGTTTGCAGTGTGTGAGGGGGCCTCCCATTCACTGAGGGCTATTTAAATGCTCAAACGGGGATCTCATGTCCACCTGTCCGAGAGGGGAACAACTGATAGCCTCCATAGTGAGGTTCGTGAGGTACTACATGAAACAAAAGTCTTACTTGAGCACTGAGAACCTCGTAGAACTGAAAACTTATTTCAAATTGATCACTACCTCAAAAATGTACCTAAAAACACAATTCTTGTCAGAAACAGGGTCTGGCAGAAGTAAGGCCTGCTTGAGTGTGGTTGGTAGGCTAATGATATGGGTGTGATAATTTATAGTTTTAACTTGAACATTTCACCTAAAATGTCATATGGTGTGCTTGAGTGTGATATTATTATGTTACAGAATTGCATGCTTATGATTTTGTAATTAAAAAAAGGGGGCATTATTTGTGCTGGACCTTGAAGTTACATTCTAAGGAGGGTTTTTTCTCCCTCTAGAGCTATTCAAGGACCCATCTCACTAACCTTCCCACCATTATTTATACTATAGGTACAGGCCCATTTGACTGGATGAATGGTATAATTTATTTCATGTCCTAAAAAAACAATGCTTCCTATCCCAAACCATAGCCTTCTTTTATTGGACAATAGCCCTAAAGTACATGCTAGGTATTTGATTGTCAAATTATAGGTTTAGTTTTCACAGGTCAGTGTTTTATAAGTAGAACAGAAAACATCAAGCAAAGGTTATTGCTTTACAGACCACTGCTATTTTCTTCATTCTCTCCTAGCAAAATACATTGGAGATATCAACCTGCTGCTGCATTTTGGTCTTTCCATTCCTTGGTGTTTATCCTTTGTATGCAACACTTAGCTGCTTGAAGAGCAGGAGCTCAATCTAGACAGAAGCCCAGGTACAGAGGCTTTCACAAAACAGGCCCCACTAGGGTTCTGCTCAGATCAGAGGAAATAAGCACAGTCTTTGGACACGGCAGGCCACAGCCTTTGGGGCTACAAAGGATTGTGTTTAGATTTCCCTTCTTTGAAACTGGGCTCTTAATGATCTAGTTAAGCTGACTCCAACCCCTCCCTCTTCTGGCGATCTAGAGACAAGTAGCACAGACATTGTTTCTTACATGAATATTATGGCTCTCTTATTTAAAACGAGGAGTGGCGTGAACAGGCATCTGACCCTGCTGGCCAATTATTGTCTAAAGGAAAGGCCACTGATAAACCTTTTAGCCTTTTCTTATTCTTTTCTTTTTCCAAATACATTGCTGCCTTTGTGAGATATTCTCATCTTTTCATTGGTTTATAAATACTTAACAATCTCATACAACTTGTTGCTCTTTCCTCAATAAGCATTTCACAATGGTTTATCTTGGAGCACACAACAGAAAGCATTCTGCTTAAAGTTAAAGATGCTTCCACTGTACAAGAACAACAATTAAAATAAAAATTAAAAAAAAAAGATGCTTCCAGTGTTATGTTGGTGTTTTACTTTGTTCAATGTAGATGTCTGGTTCTCTTTAGCATATTTGGGCTAGTACTAATGGAGCAGAACTACGGGGCCTCAACTGTTTACTTGGATCTGCAGTGGGTTCACAATAATTTTCTAAGACTAACCCTGGCCTTTCTTGCCCATGCTCCCTTTGTTCACCTTGTAGAGGTTAATGGCTGGTCATATACCATTGGACATATAGCTTGAGGGGTCCCCAGCTTCTGCAAAAGGAGGTGAACCCTAGCCCTCCTTCTGGGTTTGGCTGGGGCACTGGAAGATGAACTCAGGGGCATAGAGAATAGTCATTCTCGATGCATTTGCTGTTACCACACAATATTGATCAGAAGCTAGGAGAAACACTATTTAGAGAGAATTGCTGAGTTAACTCACCTCCTTGTACTCTATGTTAAATCCCTGTGTCAAAGCTGATCAGCCGGGTCAGAAACCCTGTTTTTGTTGTGCTGGCCATCCCTGCCTTCTTTTTTCCCCCTCTCCAGAATACCTCTCTTCTGCCTGTGTCTCTGCATGTGCCATTAGCCTGCATCAGCAATTTTCAACCTTTTCCCATCTCATGGCACACATAAACTAATTACTCAAATTCTGCAGCACGCCAAAAAAATACATTATATTTTTTGCTGGTCTGACAAAAAACGTATAATATTGATTCATTCACACTGGATGGCTATTGTTGTGTTGGCTGTTGTCATTTTCTTAACTTGAAAATCTAAGGGAAAAGAAGTCAGTGTCCCTGACTAAATAGTCAGGTATTGCCTGTTTCAAAAATTCTTGTGGTGCACTGGTTTGCCTCTTGTTCACACTAGGGTGCCTGCCATGGCACACGAGTTGATAGTCATTGGCCTACATCAGGAGTCATTTTAGTGAGTAGCCTCATGGATCTTGTTAGATGAACTATAAAGAAGGGGTGGTGGTTGTTCATTACATCATCTACTTATGAGGATCTCAGGGAAAATTCCTGTCTGGTCTGAGTAACAAGAACAATTAGACTTCCCCAGGAAATTTGGATTGTTAGTATCTCCTGGACTGTGAATTGTGTAACTAAGGTTTTTCTTTTCATGTTGGCTGCCAGAAAACTTAGAGCCAGGTTTACGACTCACCTACTGCACACGTGTGGGTTATTATGCTATGCATTTGAGACTTGTTCCTGGCTCTGCTTTGCCTCTCCTCTTGTTTTACTTTCTCCTCTGGCTTCGCTTTTAACTGATGCTATTGGGTTGCTTCTATGTGTCTTGTTATAGGCTGCTTCCTATCTTTGCAGGAAAAGGGGAAAATATGAACATAAGGACACATGCATAAATGAAATAATCTCAAACAGGGTTGTAAAGGGAGGTGCAGATTGGTTTGTGAAGAAAAAAATAGGGGCTTCCAGAAGCAGGGAGCAGCACAACAAACAAATAAAGGTAGAGTGAATGGTTTTGTCAAAGGAGCCGATACAAATCTTCCTTATTAATGTTTAAAGTGATGTCGAAACCTGCTCAACTGAGATATCTAAAATGCAACATGGAAAAAGATGCATGATATAAAATCAAAATTGCTTTTATAATCTCTCAGCCTGACATATTTTTTCAGGAATAAATTTATGAAAATATTTTAGTTACTATACATTGGAATGGAACCTAAAAGTTATCTAAAAAAATAAAGGACGTTGAGATAAGAAAATCATATTAGTATCATTTATCTGAATACATCTTCATTTGCTATTTAAATGGCTGGGAAAAAGTTAGGTGATGTCATTCTTTCAATTTTATTCATGCCTTCTGGAAGTCGTGACTATATCTATTTGAAAAACACACATGGGAAACATTGAGCATTTTATAGTAAGATTAGTGAAATTGGAAATTCAGATGAATAATTATGTCAATAATTGCAATAACTCAAAGATAAGAAATATTATACCTACTCTATTTACCTGGAAATCTTTAACTCTCAAGGCTCCTTTTTTATCGATTAGTTCCATGAGGTTAAGAGCTTTGAGTCCAATAGATTATTGCTATGTTCCAAGTATTCAGCCCATTGCTCAGAACACAGTAGATAATCAGTACATAATTGTTGAACAAATGGACGAATGAATGAATGAAATGAATGTGAAGTTTAAATTGTATTTGTACAGTCAGGATAAAATAGATTTGACCTTGGGGAGGCAGTGACAGGGACTTCATTTTTGCTCCGTTTGGTGAATATAGAGTAAGGTAAACTTCTTTTTAGAGTTAATATCCCAGATTGCTGTTCAAAAGTTGCCATTTCTATAATTATTTAAAAACCTGCTTCCCTCCACAGTGCACAGCCTGCTCCAAGATGATTGCTTTATGAAATAATTGTCTCCCTGTTGGTATTAGAATAATGAATGCTGGTGGTATAAGGACCTTGGAGGTCGTTAGCTCCTATCTGTGGAGATGAGGGGATCAATGATTAGGAGATGACACCTCTGGCCCAAACCACTTGTCCCCTTTCCCAGGGAGGCTGTGAGGTATAGCAGTTACACACATTCACTCTGGGGACAAACAGGTCCCAGCTAGAATTCTGTCTCACCTTTGAGATGAGAATAATAGTTCCTACTAAATAGGATTGTTTGGAATATAGGATGAAATAATGAATGAAAAGTATTTAGAAGAGTCCTTGGTATTATTTAAATTAAGAGCTCCATGGTATGATCAATTTGCATTATTAGAAAATAAAGCATTGTTAGCTTGAGTGTTTAAATTTATCTTCCCGTATTAACTTTTCCCCATGCCCAAGTAGAATGGATTGTTTCCTTTTCTAAACCACCTACCTGGTGTTGTCCACGTATGTTACCTCCCCACCTCTCCAGCAGTGACCCTCGTAAAAGCAGAGTCTGCCTACATGGTAGGCAATTACAGTTGTCTCTTAATATTACTTGAATAAGTATTAATATTATTCTTTAATGAGATTAATGCAGTGGTTTGGACCAAAGCATTGTCCACACAGATGGCTTTAATGATTAGACAAATTATTCAAACTGTAAATCTTTTGCCTTTACTCAACTGTTTCAGAGAGGACTAATTTAGTCATACTGATTATTTGTCTAGATAAGGGATTTTCAACCTTGGCACTATTGACATTTTAGCATTGGTAATTCTTTGTTGTGATCGGCTGTCCTGTGCATTGTAGGAGGTTTAGCAACATCCTTGGCTGCTACCCACTGGACATTAGTAGCACCTGACTCCCCCACCAGTTGTGACAAAATAAGATGTTTCCGGACAAGGCCACAAGTGTTCCAGATTGCAGAATCATCCCCAGTTGAGGACCACTGGGATAGAGTACATTAAATTGTCACTTTTCTTAATTACACTTTATAAGCAATCTCTGGAATATGCTTTGAAATAAAACCAGAAAGAGTCTTCTTTCTGAGGCAGTTAAAAGCAGAATGAGAATTCTCAGCTCTGAATGGTTCCGAGGGTTGGATCAAATGACCATTGGAGGTAATTCTCAATTCTCTGCATTGAAGATACAGAAGTTCCATGCACCTCCTTGGGTCATCTCCCTGCTTGCCTGTATATGTGGATACTTAGCATGTAGTTTTCATGCTTACCTTTTTATGATGTGTTAAATAAATAATCTCTGGTCAAAGTTACTGGGGAATAGTCACATATCGTATTCAGTTAAAACACTTTTGCTTTATTTGTTTATCAATTTCCAATTGACAATGTATGTCTTGTCCTTTCTAGCTGCCCAAAGCATTCTGGATCATTTTCCAGGTCTAGTGAACATAGTTAAGACAGGAGGTTTGTGGTGATTATCTCTGTACACACATCTCAGAGCCTCTCTGCACATCAACAGTAGCTAATACACCTGGTGCTTGGAATGTATTCCAGCATGGCTGCCATGGCAAATTCCAAGCTCCCACTCTAATTCTCTCCAGCTGCCCCACCCCAAAGACAATCAGAGCATTGTGCAGAACAATCCCAGAGCTGTTTAAAGAGCGTAGCCCAAGGCCCAAGGGTTGCTGTTTATTTGTGGCATTAGATCAAGAATGATGTGGCAGCAGCTTTATGGATGTGCTTAGGAAAGGCTTCTATCAACAACATCTGAGGCTTTGGCCCTATCTCTCAGCCCTCTATTGTCTTGGAAAACAATGCTGTATGTATCTGAGGATTGGATGTGTTCTGGGAAAATGTGCATTAGGAACGCACGCAAGCTTACAATGGCCTCTGGGTCTTTTGGCATATTCCTTGGTATTCTTCTGTCTCAGGTGTGCATCACTGCATGTGCAAGGGCAAGTGAGGTTGTGCACATTTTGTTGGGTGCCCACTGGGCTTATTGGTCAAGGTGGGGTTAGGGAGTCATAGGGAGACATGTGGAAGCTAAGATGACTGACTCTGAAAGAGCCAGATGCTCCTTGTCACCATAAAGCGCCCAGAGTTCCACCCAAAACAAGTTCAAAGAAAGACTCTTCCCAAACCTGGATGTCCTTCAACTATACATATGGACAAATTAAAATAAATCACCTTTAAGTGGGGAGGTACAAAAGGATGCGACTTCAGAATATTCATAACATGGTAAAAATGGAAGACTACTTGTGACCCAGAAGGTTAGCTAAAGAAAGAGGCAACAATAAATGAAGCCATAATCTTTTTCCAAAAGTATGATTCTGACTTGAACACAAATAAAGCAGAGTTGGGAATAAGCTTTAGAAAGAACATACAAAGAAGGGTTCCCACTTCCTTAAGTATTTTTTAGCACAAGGTTTATATGGAGCAGGGAAGAAAATTTTGTTTTGAACATTAGTGACTTGTGTTGGCATACTGTTTTTATTGACTATTATTCCAAGCTATGGCTTTTATACTTTCCTTTTTCTCTTTGACTGATATTTAATGAGTACACTTGAAAGAGCATTTTGCTATTTTATGGCCAGGGTGCTAGCTCTGGCAACTGGAAATTTGTAAAACTGTACAATACAGCCCTTCCAACATGGTTCCATCAGTTATACACCAATAAATAACAGTGATTTCAAGGATGATTAATCATAATCATTGTAGAGCACTTTGGCCAAGCCAACATCTGTTTCCATGGATACAGCAGTTGGCCATCCCGGTTTTGTAATTTATATGTTTTAGTTATTGTTCCCAGATGACTATGAGGACCATTGTACATAATATGACCTTTTAACTTTAGGCCCCGATGGACTCTGTGGTTTATATGCAGCCTATAGTTCTTTTGAGAAGTTTTTCTTGAGAATTTGTCGAGCTCTGAAGAAATGAAGCAGGATTTCAAAGGTCTTCCCATCATTGATCCCTTGAAGAGGCAAAGTAAAGAAAAGAATAGTGGTGACTATGTTAGTAACAAGCAACTAATACTTCCAACGGTATTGCCAGCAAATCAGAGAGCTAGAGACACATGCGCTGGGGAAACTGAGGAATGGCTCCCTCTAAATTTAAACAGCAATTGAGTGGAAAGCCAGCTTATAGCCAGATCTCCTGACTCTCAGGCTAGGGTTTATCTTTTCCTCAATTATTTTTAACAAATATGTTTCATTTAGGTCTTTACCGAGCGCATGTTTACTGAGCCCATACTATTGCCAAGCTCTAGGCTCAGTGCGGACAAGTTAATGGCAAGTCAGTGAGAAGTCAAAAGTTATCCTGGTTCCTGCCCTTATGGCTCAGAAAGAGACTTGTGGGAGATGAACACATTAAGCAAATAATCACTCCAATCACACTGGCCCGGGGACAGTTATTTTGTGACAAGGATTAAGTGAGAGCTATTGTACCCTGAGGGCTTGTCATCAGACATTATCTAGTTACAGAGGTAAGGATAAGCTTCTCTGGAGCACTGTCACCTCAGCTGAGATCTGATGAAGGAATTAACTATGTGAAAATCAGAGGAAACAGCACGTTAGGGCCCAGCATGTTCAAATGCCCCCCCGGCAAGAGGAAGCAAGCTGAGTACTAGCACTAAAAGAAGGCCTGCCTGACGGGAGTACAGAAATATGGAACGAGATGATCAGGGGCCTGATTCTCCAGGACTTGTGTGGCCCATAATGAAAAATTCTGTCTGAATTCTCGTTACAGAAAGGACTCACCTGCAGTAGCTTAGCTTGATTGGCCTGTATCGGAATCAGGAGTAGATGGGGACCAGCGGCTGGAGTCTCTCTCGTGTGAAGGGTAGAACCCCCCTTTCATCCTTTGCCCCTTTAAACATCCTCCTGTGATTTTCTCCCCATTTCTGCTGTGAAGTCCAAGTGCTGAGAATGTCAGGAAAGTGCTGAGGTCTTGTCTGTGGTGTCTAGCCTGGTTTCATATTCTGCAGACCCAGGTGCCCAGGGCTCTGACCTCCTCACAGCAGATGGGAGAGGTCATGCAGTGGACTGTCATTGGGGCTGAAGGAGCAGACACAGTGTAGACTTTTCTGCTTCTATGCGGAAGACTCCAAGTGGTCTTCCCAAGCACTGGACATTTAAGACGCTACCCATGAAGGGCATCTGCCTGCGTTAGTTTTATGTGCTGCACACCAAGTAGCCATGCACTCAGCAGCCTAAATGACACACATTTATTATCTTGCAGACTTTCTCTAGGTACACGGCCTCATTGGGTCTCCTGGAAGTCTTCAGACAAGGTATTGGCCAAGGCCGCATTCTTGTTTGGAGCCTTCTCTTGGCCAAGTGCCACTTCCAAGCTCAGTCAGGTTGTTGGCAGGATTCATTTTCTTGTGACAGGAGGGCTTATGTCAGTTTGCTTCTTCAAAGCCAGCAAGGAAAGCAAAAGCCTAGAGCAAGTTGGCTAGCAAGATGGAGTTTTCTATAACATTATATAATCTCAGGAGTGACATTCTATCACCTTTGTCACATTCTATGTGTTAAAGTCATAGGTCCAGCTTGTGCTTAGAGAGAAGGGATTACACTAGAGCGGGAACACCGAGAGGCAGGATCACGGAGCAGCCTGTCCGTCACACTGCCCTTGCCCCAGCTTCCACGCACAGCCATGTGGCTGTCTATAGGAAGCCCGGGCATGGTTTGGTTGCTGACTAGAAGGAATACGGAAGGCCACTAGCAGGTGAAATCCCACTACCCTTGTTCCTTGTGGAATAAATGACAGATGGAGCACAAATTGCTGTGGGTGATGGGGGCTAAGGGATCTTGGAGATTTTCTCTAGTTCACTCTGCTTCCCTGAGAAGAAAATTAGCAATGAGGTGGATAAATTGACACTAAGAAAGGAACAGGAGCCTGGCTATAAAGGCAGAAAAAGGCACTGGCTGAGTTGAATGGAGTTCTGGCTCAGTTGCCTTAGGTGGGACATCTCCTTCCTATGGGATGTGCAGATGAAATGACACGAGCAACTTGGAACAGGTGATCTCTCAATCTTTAGAATGGTAGTGTGTGTGCATGCATGTGCATGTGTATGTGTGTGTGTGAGACAGAGAGAGAGAAAGTAAGAGGGGGGAGAGGGAGAGGGAGAGAGAGGGAGTGAGTAGAGGTCAGATGGGACCAAATCCTAAACTTAGCTAGAGAGTGAGGAAGGAAAAACTAGAATATGAAATATGAGAGGCTTAAAGTCCTAGATTGTGGCCTTTGGCATCACTTTATCACCTGTGAGGATTCAGCACAAAAATGATTTGCCCAAGGTTTTGCATTACGTTGTTAGTTTACTATCCTCCGATTTTTGGTTTGTGCTTTGTTGCTTCACTGTGAATTACTTAGCTAAGGTGGGAGGTTTCAGGATGCTTTAAGGAGGGTAGGAAACAAGAGAAAGTGAAGTGGGGCTCAAAGGAAAATTAAAAGACCTGTAATTATAAACTGGGCCTATTTCACACTTTTCTTCAGTGGGGTATGATGATGCCTTACTGCTTTGAACAGACAATTTCTATTTTTTAAAAAGTGACTTTTGGATAGACATTCTTACTCATGCATAGGCAGCTCTTTGCCATTCACACAGGAGGCAAGGAGTTTTTGCTTCACACTAATATGCAACACTGGGAGGCTTGCTGGGTTGTGCAGGCCTTTTTGGGGGCTGATGATCTTTCTCTGGCACTTCTTTGAGCCTTGTGAGTGAGGAGATGGAACCCTACCACAACACAAGTCCCTGCCAGGACAAGGAGGCTGACAGTGCTGTCACCCATTCTGTGTAGCGGGGGCCAGCTCCCCAGCATGTCACAAAGGGAAGAATTTTGCTCAGCCTTCTTTGCTGGTAGTCTTGAGGATGCAAATGGAAACAATTAGTCATAATTTTCACCCATCAGATTAGCAAAAAATGAATAAGACTGAAATAGCCAAGGGGATAGAAATGATACAGCCACTTTGGAAAGCAATTTGGCAGTTTCCAAAAAACCCAAAAGTGCACACACATTTGACTTCTAAATCTGTGCTCCAAAGAGGTAACACTTCTAACTGCACAAGCCCAGCTGCACACAGCTGCCTGCCATTCAGCATTATTTGCAAAAGTAAAATATTTCAACCAACCTAAATGAAGAAAATATCATGAAATATCCTAACAGAATAAATATAATGCCATTTGTTCATACAATGGAACACAGTCCAATAGTAAAAATGCATGAACAGAACCAGTCAACAGACACATGGATGGATCTCAAAAACATATTAAGTGGTAATATTGTAGAACAATATGATTTTATGATGTAATTTATTTAAATGTGAAAAGCAGCACAAAAATAACAGTATGCATGATTTATGGACACATTTACATATACCCAACTCTCACAAGGGATTAGATGTTGAGTAGCAAATTGCTGGTAGGGGTTGCTTCTGAGGAGGGAGGAAACTGGGTCAGAGGGTAGGAGACTGAGGGAACTATAACTTGATTTATAGTGCATTATTTCTTTTAAAGAACACAAAATTAAAAAATGTCAATATGCGATTAATTTGTATGAAGGGGCAGAAATAATTTTTTTTTATTTTATCCTTGCAGATTTTTAAAAGTGTTCTTAAAAATATTATTAATGAAGAGGATCACTATTTCTTACCAAGTGGAATTGAAACATTGCAAACTTACCTTCCTGCGTGCAGTGTGATAGGGCTAACCCTGTAGCTTGAGCTGACAAGGGTTTCAGAGGGTTAGCTTCAGCACAATAGGGACAGGGACGTGCAATAATATACAATATGGAGCTATAAATGGGTAACAAAGTTCAGAAATTACCTCTGCGCAAACACATTGCAGATTTGGAACTGTGAAACTTTTAAAAAACAATGTGCCAAAGAAGGTTTTAAGTAAACAGTTGCTGAATTGGATATGCATGATGATTGCAGCTAATTGCATTTTTAATAGAATTATTCTTTGGTGTCTAAGAAATGAGAGTTGAAAGCAGGAAATAAATTATTTTTTACACTAAGTCTGAATTTCAGATTGGTTCCGATTGTGATGGAAATTGCCTTGTTGAAGGCTTTTCTACTGTTCAGATGAGTGGCTGTAGAGCAAAAGCACTTAGTGAGCTCGAGGGGAACCAATGCACTTATAATTTTGAAAGTAAAGGCAGGATTTGCAGAAGTAAACATTTCCATTCAACAATGTTCAGAAAACCATACCCCTTGCCGAGCTGATTGCCAGAGCAAAAAAAATCCCAAAACACTGCTGGAAATACTCTTTGATTTTTAAAAAACTGAAATGATGGAGAGAGTTAAATTATAAAGCGATCATAGATTTCTGGATCTCAAATATCTGCTATTGTTGCACATCATGCAAGCTAAATTTCATTAGTGAATTATTCCAGGGCTTATTAGTAGTAATTCTGTGTGTGATGCTATATGCAGTGTACATAATCAGTGTAGAATTAGCACTTGCTGTTTGCTGTGGAGGAGGTAAACAAATAGAAAACTGGGTAAGTTTCTTGTTTTTCAATTACCTCTTTCTTCCCAGCTCTAATCCATCCCTCATTTGGTTCCAGATTAAACCTCTCAAGGAATCTCTGATATCATCACTCCCTGTCTTGCAAAGGTTCAAGGGTACCTTCCTTTCCACTCAGTTAAGAACAAACTGTCCTTCCCACCATTCTACAGCCTGCCAAGCCAAGGATTTTATGTATTTTTTTACTTTTAACTATAATGAGGCAGTCCAAGTGGTTTAGTTTGGGGATCTTTCCTGAATATTCCTCACCTTTTTCTCATTTTCCCCCTTACCTGTCATACTTCTTTTATTCATTCTTCCTTCCAATATGCTCTAGAAATTACAAGGATTGTTGTAAAATTCATGGCCTTCATAAAAGCTTTCTTAATTCTGTACTTGTTACATACAATTTGAAGAATGGGTTTTCTGCATAGTATTTATGGACTTCTGAGTATTGATTTAGCTTTCTTCACTGTATTGCAAGCTTCTCAAGTATTGAACTTATATTTGTGACTTATATTTATGTCCCTTCCAGCAGTTAACACTATGCCTTACAAATAATAGGTGCTTGGTTAATGTTCAATTATTACTTGACTGAGTACACAATATATGGAAGAGTTAGCCTTAGTTAGCTTTTGCCTGACCTGAATTCAATGGTCACACTTTCAATTGTATTAACAAACTAAAAGCTAAGCAAATACCTTTATAAATAGGGACCTATTTCTATATGGCAGCTCTCCTGGGATAAGCTCAGGGTCACAAATACACATATTTTCTTGCTGCCATGTGTGGAGATTGCTTCAATGACATGGTGAAGCCAGAAGTCAATGACCCCCAAGAGCTCTCAAATTATGGGATTCTGCCAATTTTCTTGGGAAAAAAAAATTTTCTTTCTGGCCAATGTTTCCAACATCCCTGAGTTAAGGATATTCTATAGAATATTTCTTGTTCAGGGTCTGATTCATTGTGGCTTCAGAAGACTACTCAGCATCAGAACTGGCGTATCTTGATAGGCAGGTAATATACAGGGTGAAATGGCCTTCGGACACAGGTCCTTAGATACTTTAAAACATCCACTCTGCTTAAATTTTATATAATATGCAATGGACCCTTACTTAATTTAATTTACTTATTTATTGTTTGTTTTCTGTAACTCATTTTAAGTTGCTTATGAGCAACACAAACATCAAAGCAGTTAGATATAAGTAGGAGAGAAAAAATGTTAAGAGTGGGGTAAATATAAATTTGAGTGAGGAGAAAGTTAAGACTAGGGATGGGAGATGAAACAGGAGTGTTCACATTCTATGGGTTGTCATAGTTGTTGGAGCTCACGCTAGCAATTGATGAGAAAAGTTAGTTTGGGACCTAGTTTTAATGTCTGAGAAGAATAATGATATAAATCGTGGTGGGAAACAAATTTAAGCTGAATTGCTCATGTGGAATGCCCCTAAGGGCATTGGATGATATTCTCAAGCACATCACATACAGCTGTATGATTTTAATATCCTTCCCCAGTAAATGACAGAAGTGACAATTCTATCTGAGACCCAGTTCAAGGGCCAGCATAAGTCACAGCAAGAGGGCATCTTTCCTAAGGTATTAGCTTGAATGGAGGGCAAACCCTGAAATGATAGGAAGAATGAAAAGACCATTAAAGAGTCCTCCATAAATATTTCCTTTAAGCAGGCTTTGGATATGAGGTGAAAAGCATGAAGCTTATGACTGCATTTTTTTTATGAGCTCATGAGAAATTCTTCATTACTAATTAAGGATTCATTATTAATTATTGAGCAACCTTCATGATGTTGAATTATTCTTATTGTTACCACCTCTCCCAAACTCACTTCCCTCCTCAGAAAGTATCTACTTAATGTTTGTCGTGATATGTACGTAGTTGGTTGTTAAAGATCATAAATTGAACTACCTGTGCTAGGAGCCAGTTGAAAGCAACTCCAAGTTTATTTCTCTTTGGAAATCGACTGTTAAGGAAGCTCAAAAGACATATGAGAGATAAACAGAATTTTCCATAATCAAATGCATCAGCGTGAAATACCTCATTTACAAGCCAACAGGAAAATGGTCCTAAACAATTGTATCCATAAGTGAGACTTTGGCCAATTTTTAAAGGGAGTTGAATGAGTGGTCAGAAAATGTATTCTGGTCAAAGATCAGTATTTGGGGGAAGACTCAGTAGGGAGAGCATTTCTAACCTTAGTTCGAGAAGTCTAAGCTCACACAAAGGACTGAAATGGACGTTTCTACAAAGATGGTTTTCTTTTACCCTAAAGCTGTTCTGCCTAGTAGAGATTAGTATATAATCATCTGTGGAAAGAGATCCAGAGAAGCTACAGAAAGACTTCAAGTTCACAGGGCTAGGACTAAGGGTGCTTTCTGAGTTCAAATCCTAAGCTCAGGTTTGCTGAGCAGATAATAATTAGACAGGGGAAGAGCAGACCTTCTAGTTTCTGGCTCTCTTCCTTTCCATCACCTTATCCAACTACACTGTTACTTTTTAAAATTAAATTTATTTGGATGACATTGGTTAAAAAGATTATGTAGGTTCCAAGTATAAAACCTCTATGAGACGTCATCTGTGCACTGCATTGTTTACTCACTACCCAAAGGCAGATCTTCTTCCATCATCACACATTTGACCCCCTTTCCCATTACTACCCCCTCACACTCTTCCCTCTGATAACCACCATGCTATTGGCTGTCCACGAGATTTTGTTTGTTTCTCTTGTTTGTTCATTTGTCGCTTTCAGTTTTATACCTGAGATATGAGTGAAATCATATGGTCCTTAACTTTTTTTGTCTTAGTACAATATTTTACTTAGTATATTATTTTTGTCTGACTTAGTATAGTATTTTGCTTAGTATAATGTTCTCAAGATCCATCCACATTGTCACAAATGGCAGTATTGAATTGAGTTACACTGTTTTTCTTCATAGTTCCTTCTCATCTCGTTTTCCCTTTCTGCCACTTTATAAGCATAGAGCATAGGATAGAACGAACACCTAGTGGATGTTGGTACTTATGTATTGATTGTTCAATTTGGAGAATAAGGTAAAGAAACCTATTCTCTGAAGAATGTTACATGACAAAGCAAGAACATCATAACATGCACCTGATGTATTAGTTATGACTCGAGTTAAACTCTTAAATATCAAATACCAGCAGTAGTTGTGGGTTGACCAAGATAGAAGACGGGCGGTAGACATCTAGGGGTGGCCATCCAAAGATGAGAGCGTGGACCTACTGTGTCATTAGGTTCTGGGTTTCTTCCTGCTTCACCGGTTTTAGTAGTTTTGATTGCTGGTCACTGCGTCAACCCATAAACTAAGATGGCTCTTGGAACTCCAGCCATTAGATCAAGTGAAAGTTGGCAACAGAGGGAAATTGGGGAAGGTGGAGACCACTCACCTTCCTTTGTAAGCAGTGGTCTTAAAGAGGGATACGGTGGAGTCACGTACAGCTCTGCATCATGACATCACACTGCCCAAAGCTTGGCCACAGGCTGCAGAGGAACTAGGGAATCGAAACTGTTCCTGGAGGCTGCGTGCCCCTCCACACGCAGGGGCTCTGCTGCTGGGGAAGGCAGGGAGGGCGCCACAGTTTATTTGGAGTCAGTTATTATAATCGGGATTTCTAGTTTCTGATGATTACAGGTTTAAGACTTTTTTTTCCAACTTAGTTTTCTCACTTAGGTTACTCTTTCTGGGTTGTGCTTACTTTCAACCTCAGTTAGATTTAAATGAATCTCAGCTTACATGTTCTTATAGAAAAAGGTAAAAGAAAAAGAACTGGTTGATAGCTCACTTCTTTTGTTCACTCTAGCTGTAGTTGATTAAAAATTCTCAAAATTATTGTAATAAATTTTACTTTTAAATATCCTGATATTTGTTCCTTTCTTAATATTACTTCCTTTTTTGTGTTTATAGTCTTCACTACTTACTGTATTTTGAAAACTGAGGGCTCTTTTTAATCCCATGTGAATTTATACCATTGTTTTCTTGTTTTTGGCAAGAATTTTTGTGTAAGATTAAAACTGCTTACCTGGTTTATGCTAAATTTAATTATGTCTAATGCAGAAACACTTTTAATGAAGAATGGAGAAGGACAGCTACTTGGTTATTTTCAGCTTTTATATTTTACTCCACCAGCATAAGCTTCCTGATCACTCCGAAGTTAGACAGAAAACTGCATCCTACATGTCACAAGGTAGGTCAAGGAATATTTTGGAACCCCCTTCATTCTTTTTTCTTGCTAAAACCAGATTCCTTTCTTCAGAATTCATTTCACACTTTTCCTCTTCTTAAAAGAAGTTTTATTCATCGCACATGACAATTCCTTGTAGATACATCTCCCTTTAGAATTTCCTGCTACCCGTCAGAGACATTGAAATCTATTTACTTGTTATTCTAAAAAAAGTTTAATTTTGAGCATAGGTAAAATGAAACATCTAGAATCTCCAACCTTAACAGTTTCAGATTTGTATAGTTTCTTTTTTAAAATAAAATGTATTATCTTTAATTAGTGTATCTTAACTCACACACGATCATTTAAACATTTTTTATTGTTGTTCAATTACAGTTGTCCCTATTCCTCCCCCCACCTCTGCATTGCTCCCTGCTGCCCTGCGCACCTCCCTTCTCCCACATTCAGCCCTCCACCCCCTGTTGTCCTTGTCCATGGGTCCTTTATACGAGTTCCTTGACTTGACCCTTCCCCTTCTTCCCCCCACTAGCTCCCTCCTCTCTCCCCTCTACAAGTGCTGGCAAGGTTGCAGAGAAAAGGGAACCATTGTGCACTGCTGGTGGGAATGCAGACTGGTGCAGCCGCTGTGGAAAGCAGTATGGAATTTCCTCACAAAACTGGAAATTGGACTGCCTTTTGACCTGGCAACTCCACTGCTGTGATTATATACTAAGAATCCAGAAACACCAACTCAAAAGAACCTATGCACCTCAATGTTCATAGATTTGTATGGTTTCTAATAGTACCACATTTAGTTCAATCTAAGATGTGTCATTATTTCAAGTACCACTTGGAAAGAAAAAGTACTTCCAATTAAAACAGAAGACAGTATTGATTGTAAAATGTAACTTGATTTCACAGCTGTCAATACACTAAAAACATGCCTTTTAGAATAAGAAAATTCCATATTTGTTTACACAAATACACACTTTTTCAGCTACAATCATAGAATATAGGCCCTTTTATTCTTTTCTCCCGCTCAAACCATAAACATTTTCTACATTTTTACATTACCTTTATATTTAGCATTTTAATAACTGCACAATTTTCCATCAAGTTGATATACTGTAATTTACTAAATCATTTTGCTACTGTTTTGTTTTGGGTGTTTCTAGGTTTTTGACAATAAATAGCATATGAATGTAGGTTTTTAATACTGTTGAATAAAATTTATTTTTCTCAGTTCCTTTTTTAAAAATATTTTTATTGATTATGCTATTATAGTTGCCCCATTCCCCCCTTTTATTCCCTTCTGCCCTGCACACCCCGCCCCCGCCTGCATTCCCTTCCCCCTTAGTTCACGTTCATGGGTCGTACATATAAGTTCTTTGGCTTCTCCTTTTTCCACACTATTCTTAACCTCACCCTGCCTATTTTCTACCTACCGTTTATGCTACTTATTCCTGGTACTTTTTCTCTCGTTCCCCCCGTCCCCTTCCCCACTGATAACCCTCCATGTGATCTCCATTTCCGGGATTCTCTTCCTGTTCTGTTGTTTGCTTAGTCTTTTTTTTTTGGGGGGGGGGGTAGTTCAGTTGTTGATAGTTGTGTTTGTTGTCATTTTACTGATCATATTTTTTATCTTTTTTTTCTTAGATAAGTCCCTTTAACATTTCATATAAGAAGGGCTTGGTGATGATGAACTCCTTGAACTTGACCTTTTCTGGAAAGCACTTTATCTGCCCTTCCATTCTAAATGATAGCTTTGCTGGATAGAGCAATCTTGGACGTAGGTCCTTGCCTTTCATGACTTTGAATATTTCTTTCCAGCCCCTTCTTGCCTGTAAGGTTTCTTTTGAGAAATCATCTGATAGCCTTATGTGAACTCCTTTGTAGGTAACTGTCTCCTTTCTCTTGCTTCTTTTAAGATTCTTTCCTTTTCTTTAATCCTGGGTAATGCAATTATGATGTGCCTTGGTGTGTTCCTCCTTGGGTCCAACTTCTTTGGGACTCTCTGAGCTTCCCAGACTTCCTGGAAGTCTATTTCCTTTGCCAGATTGGGGAAGTTCTCCTTCATTATTTTTTCAAATATGTTTTCAATTTCTTGCTGCTGTTCTTCTCCTTCTGGCACCCCTATGATTCAGATTTGGAATGTTTAAAGTTGTCCTGGAGGTTCCTAAACCTCTTCTCACTTTTTAAAACTCTTGTTTCTTCATTCTGTTCTGGTCGAATGTTTATTTCTTCCTTCTGCTCCAAACTGTTGATCTGAGTTCTGGTTTCCTTCCCGTCACTGTTGGTTCCCCATACATTTTCTTTTATTTCACTTTTCACAGCCTTCATTTTTTTCTTCTATTTTGTGACCATCCTGATTACCAGTGTTTTGAACTGTGCATCCGATAGGGTGGCTATCTCTTCGGTGCTTAGTTGTTTTTTTCCGGAGCTTTGATCTGTTCTTTCATTTGGGCCATTTTTTTTTTGTCTTGGCACACCTGTTATGTAGTGAGGGGTGGAGCCTTGGGTATTGCCAGGGCAGGGCAACCCATGTTACAGTGTTGTGGTGCTGTATGTGGGGGAGGGGTCTGAGAGGGAATAATGCTGCTTGTTCAGCTTTCTGCTGGCTTTCAGTCACTTCCGCCACCACCCACAAGGAAATTGGGCCCTTCTGGTGCTGATTCCCAGGTAGGTGGGATGTGTGTGTTCTAGGACCCTGTGGGTCTACCCAACGAACACTTCTGTGAGGCTGGGAGTTTCTCCTGCTGCGGCAACAACCACAGGTTTTTTCAATCAGAGGTTTTGAAGCTTTATTTCCCTGCTTGGAACCCTGGGTTGCGTGGTCTGTCTTGCTTTCAAGTTGTTCTTCCCAGCTTTTTTGCACACGAATGTGGGACCACCTAGTCCTCCAGCTACTGCCTTGCTGCAAGTCCACTCTGCCTTGCTGCCCGTCTCCACCCCTCCTACTGGTCTGGATGCATGTTTCTTCTTTAACCTCTTGGTTGTCAAGATTTCCCTACAGTTTGATTTTCTGAAAGTTCTGGTTGTTTTCTTGTTTTTTAAATTTGTTGCTGTCCTTTTGGTTATATGAGGAGGCACAGTGTATCTACCTACACTCCATCTTGGCTGGAAGTTGTATTTTTCTCAGTTTCTTGATTGTCTGGATCAAAAGATTCATGAACATTTGTAAGGGTCTTGCTATTTTCCATTGCATTTTAAGAATGTTGTAACAATTTCCATTGCTACCAGCAATAAATGAGCATCCTAATTCCACAGGAACTACACCAAATGTTGAGATCTATTTCCTAACATTATTTTTGTTTTGAAGTGCTCTGTAAATGTTGTCTTAACTTGTATTTATTTGAACTACTAAGTGTAAACATTTCTCCTCATGATTGTTTATCAGGATTTTTCTTAAGGTGTATTTACCAGTCACCTATAGTTTTGGTTTCTATTACTTACTTTCGTTTGGCACTGGGACAGTTTTAAAAATAGTTATGCTGTTGGTGTGATAGAAAAAAAATTCTAGTCTTTATTTTCTGTAAGGTCAAGACTGTGGTGATCGCAGAGTGGGGTGATGTGGAAAGAGAGGTGCTATGCCCCTTGGTTTAGCAGGAAGACCAAGAATCTCCTGAACTTACATTTTCTTCAGAATCTACAGAGGCCAGGACTTTGCTTTCTTTTGACTTTGAAGGACATATATGATAGCTGTAGAGAGAGCCACTGTGGAATAAAGACTCGGTCTACTGAGTTTAACTCTAATTTTGACACTTAGTAGCTATACAGCTTTGGGAAAATTACTTGAAGTCTCATTTTAATTAAGTGTGATATTAATCACCACCTAGCAGGGTAGTAAGAACATTAAATAGGTAACTGTATGAAAAACAACTAATGAAGGGCATGGTTTTGCAACAGTCCACTTAATTCTGCTGTGGATACCATGAATGCTGGAGCAGGTCATATACAGCATGAGGACATCACATTTAAGGGATGCCATTTGTATAATAGTCATTATGAATTTACATATTTATTACAATATAATAGACATTGTAGTTTTTATGTACTATTTTCTTGTTGTAACTAAATCAATATATTATGACAACATTTCATCAGATGGAAGTAAAGTTCCTTGAGAAAAGGGTACTTTTTCTAATTTGCAGAGCAAAACAACATTATTGGTTAGATTTAAAAAATTATTAGTTTTTTGAATGACTAGTTTATCATTACTGTGTTTTTCTTCTTACAAAATAAGTCACATTTTTAGCAGGCAAAATAATGCTCCCTGGATTATTTGACCATGCCCAATGTAATTGCAAGTGTCACAGTGACAGAACTTGAGAGGAATCCAGCTCACAGTGGCGGGCTTTGCAGATGAAAGAGGAAGGACGCTGTTAGCCAAGGAACGTGGGCATTTTCCAGAAGATGGAAAGGGCAACAAAGTAGATTCTCTCTCTTTCCTAGAGTCTCCAGAAACACCGCTGTCCTGACATCTTGATTGTAATCAGTGAGATCCATTTTGTACTTGTAGACTGCAGAATTGTAAGACAATACGTTTTTGTTGTTTCAAGGCACTGAGTTTGCAGTAATTTGTTACAGCAGCAATAGAAAACAAAAAACAAAATTATTATGGACAAGAAAAAAGAAGATAAGTTACTCATATTATTTCCTCTCTCTGCCTTTGAGGTAGACTGGAAGCAGTGGCAAACCAATAACAACAGCATCCCTGCCCCAGAGTGGATAAGAAAAGGGAAGAATCGTAACTTGATAGTGGAGGAAACTGGCAGACCCCACTGTAACCAAGTGGTCAAGGTTAGCATCACCAGTAAGGAGTCATGTTGCTGTTGTTATTCCCCTCCTGATGTTATATAATGAGAAAGACACTTTACCTCTGTAGCATCCTTAAAAATGTATTACATTATTCAAAGAATGAACAAGAAAACATTGGGAAAAAACAAATGGAGGCACAGTTTAGAAAATACCTGGCTAGTACTCAACACTGTCAAGGTTACGACAAAGAAACTGTCACAGACCTGGGGGACCAAGGAGGCATGATGTCTCAAGGCAAAGTGGGATCCTGGAATAGAAAAATGACATCAAAGCCCTGGCTGGTGTAGCTCAGTGGATTGAGCGCGGGCCTGCGAACCAGAGGATCGAGGTTCGATTCCCAGTCAGGGCACATGCCTGGGTTGCAGGCCAGTTCCCAGCAGGGACACACGAGAGGCAACCGTACATTGATATTTCTCTCTCTCTCCCTCTCTCCTACCCTTCCCCTCTAAAGATAAATAAATAATCTAAAAAAATAAATAAATAAAATATTAAAAAAAAAGAAGAAGAAAAAAAAGAAAAATGACATCATTGGGCAAAACTGGTGAACTCTAAATAAAGACTGGAGTTAGTAGTAATGTGGTGATGCTAATCTCTCTGTTTTAACAAATGTACTATAGTTATGTAAAAAGTTGACCTTAGGGAAACTAGGTGGCAGGTACATAGAAGCTCTCCTTACCATCTTCCCAACTTTTCTGTAAATCTAAAATTATTCCCTCATCCAAAGAATGCCTTTTATACAAATCACTCAGAAATTGCTATTAATATTCTATCAAAATGAGGTCGAACTCTGTAACTTTTGGCAATCTAATTTTTTACTTGTGACCTGTGAGGACATTATTCTACTGGTAGAGCCACCAGAGATGTCCCTTTCTTTCTAGTCGTTGTGGTTCTTTGATGTCCTTTGGCTACTTGAAGGCAGATAGTGACTGGTCAGCAGAATCTTAGATTGTGCTGGACAAACGACATCCATCCTATCAAGGGAGGCAGGCTCTGCCTGGTCATGGTTTGGTCCAAACCTCACTTCCCTTATGAAAGAGAAAAGCTTTCACTAAGACTTCATAAGCTTTAATACTCATTATATTTTAATATATTCTCTACTGTCCACACAGAACTAACTCTCACAGAACAAGAAAGGCATGTGGAGAGGTTTCTATGGATTTAACACAAGAGCATTATCTTCCTTTATAATCCGTGATTGATGATGTCACCAATAGATTTGGCATCGTCCTTTGAAGGAAAAAAAAAACCCTCAAATGACTCTTGACTACTTGCCAGTCACTAGATATTCTATGTGCATCATCTTATTTAATCCTCAAAGCAGCCCTTTGAGATAGGAAATCTTCTCGTCCCCATTTCATACATCTGTAGAGGAGGTTAAATAATTTGCCCAAAGACACACAGTAAGTGGTAGAGCTAAGGTTCAGCCAGACCACATGGCTCCAGCCAGAATATTTGATCATTGTATTATCCGATCTCCTTAAGGAACAGTTAACTAAACCAGGGGCTTGAGAGAAAGTACAGAGCTTATTCTGTGGGAATGATTGGTGAAACAATAGCAACAACAACCCTTCCCTAGTTAGTTGTCTTGTGTATGGAGTCAGTCATATTGCTTGGAGGAACGCCAGAGCAGACAGCGGGAAAATGTGAGAAAGAATAAACTAGGGAGTTCTCTGTCTTTCTAAAGTGTCATTTCCACTATAGTTAATATTAAACCTCCATTTAGTTGACATAATTTTCAATATGTCAAATAATTTTCTACATCATTTTTGATGACATCATAATGCATCATATTAATGAATAGGCCCTAAAACTTTTTCAGGTTCATAAAAGGGACCTTGGCAATATCTTTGATGTTGCTTTATAAACTTTAAACTGTTATGTATATACTAAGCATCCTATTATAACATATTTTTAAAATTAGAATTCTTTTTACATAAATATTCATAAGTATCTGTATAGTCAGTTAATACTAAAACTAAACAAAACTTAGATGTAATTTTCTCTTATCTTGGTTTCTGTCATGCATATTTCTTTGTTAGTAGAATTAAAGTACAACCAAAAATAGGAATGCATTTGTTAGCACCTGGCGCCATTGTTCTAAAGGAAAGATATTTTCTCCACCATGGCCAACCTTTTCTACACTAAACAATATACAACTGAATTTGCATGTAAAAAATGTATGCACTGCTTTTTTATAATTAAAGATAAGATTAACCTGTGTGTTGAATTTTCCTCCAACAACTTGAAACATTTTTATGTTAATTTCACTGAAAAGAGGGTGAGAGTAACAGGTAATTATTTTCTGCTGATGTTCTTTCCCATTAGATTGAATGTGCCTTTCAGGACTGAGCTGTCAGTTCTGATTTCAGCTTAGTTTTCATGTAGAGTTGGTGCATTGTGATTATTTTCCCATTATTGTTTAATACATTTTTTTTATGGGAGTAGAAATAATTTTGGGCCATTCTGTCAATTATTTCCTCATACTTTGGACACTTGTATAAAAAATATAGAAGGAAAGTTTTGAGCCATCTCTTTGAAGCAGTCTAACTTATTTACATATATAAAGCCCCCAATTTTGTAGTGTTTGTTAGAACTGACCATGGTTTACATTAAAAAATGTAATGAAAACCTATATAGTGCTGATGCAATGAACAAAAAAGTCAATTTATTTGTTTATAGAAATAAATCCATCCATTCATTTTTAATGCCAGACTCCTATGTAAATTGCATTGACTTCATGATATTTATTTATGTCAGCTGATGTTATGTTTTCTTAGCCTTCTTGAAAATTTGAGATGTCGAATCACATCAAGAAATTCCATTAATATAATTATTAATTCATAAGAACTTTTATTTTCATTTTATACACTGATGGTTTAATAACAATGCTTTTTATTTATTATTCATTCTTCAAAATTTGTTGTGTGCCTACTATATAATTGTCCTGTTAGGTGGAGAAGAGGGGTCCTAAGATATATAGGTAAGAGAAGCTCCTACCTGTGATAAGAGAAGGTCTCTGGGCTCCAGGCACCAATAATTCAACCGCTTGCAAAAGCATGCTTGGGATTTATTTAATACATTTTGAGGAACAAATGAATGTTTTTGATTAGGGGCATCAACACTGTGATTTAGAGAATTTAAGTGGCAACGGTATATGGGCCAACAACCTAGGTAATCATAGACAGGGACGCCTGATAGGGGAAGATTGCAGCAGTACTGGGGGAGAGTTAGGGTGGTGGTAGTTCCTCAAAGAGGAACAAAAGCAGTTAAGGAGAATCCAAACATGCTGACAGTTGACTGGCTTACTCCGAAAGTTTGAATCTGAGTGAATGAATGATTTTAGAGCTACAGACAGTCAAGGATGGGAGATGCGCTGGGTTGAAGTAAATGTGGTAGTTGTTTTGAGTAACTTGAACATAAAAGTGAGTGGGATATTCAGTAGGCAGGTAGACATACAGGCTGAGACAGGGATAGAGGATAGGGAGGCACCGTTTCTGCAGTCCCTTTCTTATCGAACGAATTTAGAATTCAGTAGCTGTCCGGGTGGATAGGATTCCCTAGGGCAGTTGCTTTTAAACATTGCTGACTGTAACCCACAGTATGTTTTATGTCAGGACTCATTACATGCTTGTGTCTAAGTATGAATATTTATACATGTTTACTCACACAAATATATGATCTTCATCTAAACATGTTTCCCCCCAAATTTTACCTTTATTACATGTAATTCACTCTGATAATTTTCTATTGTATTTTTAAACTAGTTTTTTTTTAAAAAAAGTGTTGGTCAAGACCCAGTTGGTAGATTTCACAGTCTGCCGATCAGTCACGACTTGCAGTTGACTGCCATTGTGCTTCTGTATGTTCTTCCTCGCGGCC
Source organism: Glossophaga mutica (assembly GCA_039655065.1). Classification (NCBI taxonomy): domain Eukaryota; kingdom Metazoa; phylum Chordata; class Mammalia; order Chiroptera; family Phyllostomidae; genus Glossophaga; species Glossophaga mutica. Next base: position 148,685,471 of record CM077308.1, read on the forward strand.
AGGACCCTGCGCTGTGCAGGCGATAATGGATTGTGAGGAGGCTGGCGTTGGATCGGCAGTAACCTTGCTACTGCTGCTCGGAAACTCCCCGCCCACCCGAAATTGAAATGAGAAGAAGCACCATCACTCAATTGTCTTTGGATTCTTAGGGATTGAGGAGTGTTATTTATTTTAAGCATAATCAAAAGAAAGGTTGTACCAATCTGCAATCCCACCAACAGTGCACTAGGGTCCCCTTTTCTCCACAACCTCTCCAACACTTGCTGTTTGTTGCTTTGTTTATGAAGGCCATTCTGACTGGTGTCAAGTGGTATCTCATTGTAGTTTTAATTTGCATCTCTCTGATAGCTAGAGATATCGAGCATCTTTTCATGTGTCTCTGGATCCTCTGTATGTCCTCCTTGGAGAAGTGTCTGTTCAAATCCTTTGCTCATTTTTTCATTGGGTTGCTTGTCTTCTTAGAGTAGAGTCTTGTAAGTTTGAGAACAGTCTGACAGTGTCCAGAGTGGGAGGGGAAGGAATTTCGGGGGAAAAGGGGAACGGTTTAGAGCAACAAGTATAAAGGACTCATGGACAAAAACTATGGGGGGTGGAAATGGGAGGAAGGTGGGGAGGGCTGGGGTGGTGGGCTGGGGCGGGGTAAAAGACAGAAAACTGTACAATATCAACAATTAAAAAATACTGATTAAAAAAATAAAAAAAAAAGAAAGGCAAGGAGAAAAAGAGCAAAGTTAAAAAATACGGTAAGTGGATAAGAAAAGGGTGAAGAAAAATCCAATTTTATATTATAGCTCCACCTTTTTCATGTATGTATGAGGTCAGGTTATTGGCAATTAAATGCTTTTAAGATTATCAGAGGAGGCAGAGCTCTTCAACCTGTTTTTATATTGAAAGTTGAAAGGCTGGAGATCAGTGTGGACATTTGTTGTTGTGTATACATGTGTGTTTATGTACTTACATGTTTTCTTTGTGCACATCTATGTTTACATGTATGTGTGTACCATGTGCCATTTTATTTGTTTATTTTATTCAAACCTTCACCTTGACTTTCATTTTACACGAGGTCTCTTGACATACTTATGTCAGACTACACCATCTGTTACTACCCTGCCATGTTGAAATTAACTATTCCCCTCCCAGACACACTCCATAATTCATTAAAAATTTAAGTACCTGGTATATCTTCTTTATTTTTGCACTAATTATGTTGTCACTTTTGATAACATCACATAATCTTCATTTAGACAATGCACTCTCACACCTTACCCTCCCCCTGAAATCCTCCTTGAACGCTCTTGTTTCCATCCTTCCTCAGCCAGTTACCACCACAGCTGTGGTTATTTTCTCTTATCGAGTCTCCACACTCCTTGACTCATTCTCACTCTTAGATGAGGATCTTGCATCTTATTTCAATTGTAGAAATAAAAGCTATTGGCAGAGAGCTGCCGTGTATTTCCTCACCTCATTTTCCAACCCATCTGCATTTTTGCTCCTGTGTGCTGTCTTCTTCCGGCCACAATGACAGTCTGCGATGGCCATTATCACCCCGCCTGGTACGCTGGATCCACCTTCTCTCATCTACTCAAGGATATTGCTCCTGCAATTATACCTTTCCTGAGCATAAAAATTTCCTTCTTTACCAGATTACTTATATCAGCATACAAACATGTTGAAATATCTCCCATCTCAAAGAAAAAGTCCACTTTCTTACTAGAGTGGTCAGTACTTGCTATCATCCGTTCTCAGTCTCCCATTCTCCCTTTAATTCATTTCAGTCAGGCTTTCTTCCCTACTCCTGCACTGAAACTGTTTTTAGTAATTTTACCAGTAACCTCCATCTATTAAAATCCACAGGTCAGCTATGAGTTCTCCACTTAAATTCTAGCAGACTATTCTATTAGTAATTACTTCATTATTCTGGAAGCACTTTCTTTACTTGGCCTCTGGGTTACACAGAATTGTGAGTATTCTTCTCTTTCTCTGGATACTCTTCCTCAGACTCTTTGCTGAATCTTCCTGTTTCCCAGACCTCTAAATAGTACAGAGTGCCAAGACTCTGCCCCCAGTCCTCACACCTCTTCTCCTCTCTGTATTCTGTACTGGGTTGTCTCACTAATCCTTTCACTTTAAATGCCAAGTTAAATGTGAATGCCACTGCAATTTATATTTGTAAACTCAAATTCTTCCCTTAGTTTGACATCTATATGTATCTTTAGATTTAATAATAGTCATCTCAAACTTAGCATGTCCCAAAAGGTACTGTCCTTTTGACCTCTTCCGAACTTCCCTCTCCTTCAATTTTCCCTGTCCAGTTAATGGCAGTACCATAAATTATGGGTTCAGACCTAAGAACCAGGAGTTATCCTTGATTCCTCCTTTCTCTGAATGCCCCCCATCTGGTCTACCCGAAAGTCACGCTAGCAATACTTCCAAAATATATTGAATTCAACCACTTCTCACTATTTCCGCAACAGCTGTCTGAGACACCATCATCTCGCAACTGGACCACTGCTGTAGCTGGCCAAATTGACTTTCTGCTTCTGCTTGTAGCTGCAGTTGTACAGCAGCTGGAATGATCTTCCAAGTTTAATCAAGTCCCTTTCTTTCACTGCTCGGAACTGTTTAAGGCTTCCCATCATAATTAGAATCAAACCCCAAATTTCCATGACAACGCCAGTCCTTCTTGATCTTTCATACTATCCTTTCCTCAGATCTTCCGGTGTTCCACCCACACTGGCTTGTTTTGGGTCTTCACACTTAACTTTTTCTGTTCACAGGGACACTTTTTCCCCCAGATCCTAATTTCTTTCAGGGCTTTGCCAAAAAGTTATTGCTTCAGAAAGGCCTTTTTTTCTGACCTCCATATCTAAATAGCAGCCTCTTCCATCTTTTGCTGTGGCTTTTCCTCCTTACTTTGATCTGCTTTTCTTTAGAGCACGTATTTGCTCTGCAACTATAAGATATCTTTTTTTTTAAATTTTTTTTAATTTTTATTATTTATTTATTTATCTTTAGATGGGGAAGGGAAGGAGAGGGAGAGAAACATCAATGTGCGGTTGCCTCTTGTATGTCCCCTGCTGGGAACTGGCCTGGCAACCCAGGCATGTGCCCTGACTGGGAATCGAACCGCGATCCTTCGGTTCGCAGGCCCGTGCTCAATCCACTGAGCTACACCAGCCAGGGCTGACTATAAGATATCTTATCAATCACTTTCTGTTCTTTTCACTCTTCCCACCTACCACCCCCTCCTTTACCCGGAAAGCAAATTCATGAAGGCAGGAACTTTCTCTGTGCCATTCGACTGAATCTGCAGCATCCAGAAAAGTGACGCCTGGCACAGACAGATGCTCTAAAATTTATAAATTTAAAACAAATTAATTTGCAAAAGGGAATGTCAATGCATTAAAATCTTATCATAGTTTGGTCTTTTCTGCAAGTCCCTTTCCTGTGTGCTTACCTTTGAAGAAGCCTGCTTTCTGATGACACCCAAAGCATCTCATAAAGCCAACCTCAACTATTAATACAAGGCCGTCCCAAGGCCAGCCTTAGACCTAAGTCCATGTGCAGGCATTTGGGGAAAAAGTCCTGATTGATTTAAAAAACTTGTGTTCTTTTCAAGTGACTAGAAAGGTAGACTGCAGCAAATAGAAACAGATTCTTTTTCTGTTACTGAGTTCCCTCGCTGAGTGGCCTGAGGCCACATGTTGTGATGGCAGGAGTCATAGAAAGAAAACAGCAAGGAGAGGTGGTTTCTAATCTTATTACTATTAGAAAGCAGCAGTAGGAATGTGGGTGAGTCACCTAACGTCAAAATCCTTGGTGCTCAAATTTCCTTATCAGAATTAGGGATTGTACCAGTGGGATTGTCTGATATTAGAGCAGCTCTCTGGTTCTGTTTGGCTCTAATACCGGACAGTTCTTCTGTTGAACCTGATCCTCTAAGGTGAGCCTCAGCCATAGTCACCAGGTATTTTGTTCAGTTATTTGATGTATAGTGCAAGCCTGGACAAATTTAATCCCTGGGAACCATGTAGCTTCTTCTGAGGGAGAGCAATCTGTGTCACATCGAGCAACCCCAGGCTGCTGGTACTAAGAGCTGATAATTTCAACGGTGAGCTGGAGCCAGTGACCGATAGCCAGTCATGGGCACCTCTTCTCAACTTATTTTCAGTCACGCCAGGCAGTGCTGGTAGATTGGCCTTGCATGTCATTTTACACCAAGGAAATTCTACAAACCAGTGATTTCCTCCCTTATCCCACTCCCTGTGCAAGAGACAGTTCTTAGACATTTACTAGCACACTACCTGACAAAGGTATTGAATGGGTGTTACTATTATTTGATAAATAAATCAAAGGACATCTTCAGTTCAGAGTGGTACATGGGTACATGGTACCACTATGGTACATAGAAAACTCACATGTACACCCACCGTCATCACCGCCACCACTCTGTTAACAAACTTGATTGAGAAGTTACATATTAAAGCACAATAATAAGAACTTTATGTCACTCATTTCATACTGATAATAGCTCATGGCATTATTAGTATCATTGCTACCACTTTTACAGACGGAGAAGTGAAATGGTGAGAAGAGCATACGACTGGTAAGTGACAGAACCTGAACTTGTGCCCAGGTTCCCCTGATTCCTACAGTGAGGCCACACTGCCTCCCAGACACATATCATAAACACATTCCTGTCTAAACCTATGTTTATGGGTTTAAAATCCTTCTTTCCCTCTACTATGATAATTGTCTATCTCTTTCTTCACAAAGTGCAAAGTGTTATAGATATGAATACTATACCAGAGACTTGTTTGTTCTCTGAGACATTTGAAAAATTCCTTTGAGACTATTTCAGAAATGAGACTGAAGTTCTCATCTGAGTCGAAGCCACCAGGGCGGAGCACTGTGGAAGATGCACACGCTCCTGGTGTTACAAAACGTTAGCTCTTCTTCAAAGCAGAATAGCTGTAGAGGAAACTGCTTTCCCCAAGACAGAGAGCACTTTGCCCTCAAAATAAATTACTTCTTAAAAAATAGCGATTGCATAATCTTTGAATTAAAATTCTAAATCCATGGAGAAGAATGTTACCAGCCTGTGTTAGGTTTAAAGAAAAGTGTCCATTAGCTCACAGAACATGCTAAGGAAGCTAATCTTGGGGCAGGATGAAAGTCCCAGAAGTAATGACTATGTCTTTGATCCAATAACCATATGGCATTCTTGACAGGATTATGTAAATGACCTTTAAAAAGTATTTTGGAGCATGCAGACCTGGAAACATTTATATAGATTTCCAAATCTGAGTATCTAATCAGACAGAAGGAAATTAAGCTTTTCTCTGTTTACTTCAACTAAAAGATCCTTTTAAAAATATTTCCTTTTGTAAGAGTCGTTAAAGATGACAGGTGAAATGCTGCTAGAAATGCCTCCAGTAGGTAAAAAAGGGGAAAAGAGGATAGATCCAATATAACTAGTCAGTTTAAGTATATTGATCAACATGCCCTCACCCCTAAGGAAATTTGGTTGAAGTGGGTGGCAAGGGAGTTGGGAAATTAAGGTCAGTGGTTTCCACAAGGCAGTAGCATTTGAACCAATTGAAACATGTGTCTAAGGGTTTGTAAGAAATTAAATATGCTAATGAATCAGGTTATTGTATTCTTGGAAGCATTTCTCATCTGTCTGCACCTCTACGTAAGTGGAGTGGAGCTATTTTCGGTATGACCTTGAGTTGTTTGTAGGCTGCTGCTGCTGGTTTAGATGACAAACTTTCAAGAAATACTGGTCTATGGTTTTCAACTCTAACTTCCCTGGGGGAAGGGGAGTGGGTGGGAGGAAAAAAGAGCAATAAAGCCTGGACCCTACCTCAGACCAAGATCCCTGGGGTGGAGTGGGAACATTAGTGCTTTTTATTATTCCCCCAGGGGCTTCTCTGGTACAGCCAGGGTTGAAAACCCATAGCCCTGGACTCACCTCTTCATTTTATTAGAGGTGAAAAAACTAAGTTTTAGAGATGTTACTAGTGCAAGGTCACACTTAATTTAGTTTAATTCAGCAAATGTTTATTCAGTCCCAACTGAATGAGTTGGACCCTGGCTGTGAGCTCAGAGGTAGAGATGAGGGCATCGTTCATGAAGAAAGGAGGTTTGTGCTTCCCTAGCTTGGCATTTCCTGAACTCCGTGCAGCCTTCACAGGGCTCTGTAGGATATTTTTATTATTTCAAAAATCCTATAGGAGACTCATGTTGACCTATGGTAAATCTGCGTAGACTAAGCACATGATCTAATTTATTTGCTATTCGTTGGAACGCTATTCAGTAGTTGTGTGGTTACTCTGGTGTTCTCACGCCAAACAGGAGCTCTGATTCTGGGAGTAGATATCATGAAGTTGTTATAAACATTGAGTTCCCACATCAGACTGTTAGGGCAAACCCTGGCTCCTCTCCTGACTGTGGTCAAATAATTTTATTTCTCCGTGCCTCAGTTTCTTCAAATGGGGTGATGATAGCTTCTTAGGAAGAGGGTTGTTTTGAAAATATTTGTAAAGTACTTTTGTCAGGAAAACAGCACACTGTAAATATCAGCTGTCATTACTGGTGTGTATTTGTTCCTTCCTTCTTTCTTGTATGAGATTTACTAAGCTCTATACCAGTGGTAATGCTAGGGAATGTGTCAGATTGTCAATCACTGTACATCTCTGACTTTCAAACTTGTAATTATCAAGGTAAACTGGAAAAATACAAACCAATGATTGCATTTTTTTTCTCTTTGTTGAAAGCAGTCAATTAAGTGGAGCAGCAGGGATTTTCAGATAAACTGTGTGGTGGCGAGGCAGGCTGGGAGGGGTCACAGAGGGTGGGGGGAGCAGTGGCCAAAGCACTGGATTCCATCACATTAAAAGCTTGACAGATTTTCCTTCAAACAAATCTTTGGCAATAGACAATGCTAACAGAATATAATTAGCAAGAATGAAAATTGGCACAATAAGTTGTCACCTTGATCATTGTCCCGACACTACTGGGCAAATTTTTAAACACAATGGAATATTACTTGGCCATAGTAAAAAAGAAGGAAATCATACCCTTTGCAACAACATGGATGGACCTATGATAAGTAAAATAATCAGTTAGAGAAAGACAAGTACCATGTGATTTCATCTATATGTGGAATCTAATGAACAAAATAAAGTAACAAACAAAATAAAAACAGGCTCATAGATACAGAAAACAGAATGACAGCTGTCAGAGGGGTTGGGGGGCTGGGTGAATAAGGTGAAGGGATTAAGAGCCCCCCAAAAAACCCTCATAGACACAGACAACAGTATGGTGATTACCAGAGGGAAAGGGAAGTGGGGGGAGGTAGAAGAGGGTAAAGGGGGCTAAATGGTGACAAAAGGAGACTTGACTTCAGATGGTGAGCACATGATGATGAATTGTACACCTGAAACCTATATAATTTTACTCACCAATGTCACCCTGAAAAATTCAATACAATTAAAAAACATTTTAATACTTAGATTTTCACCACTAGAAAGGAAACCTGGTAAAAGGTTATCAAGTATTGGACCATTTGAGAAGAATTTCTTTGCTGATCTTTTTTCAGATTAACATTAATAAAACAGCATGCAGTACATTCTAAGCTCAAATAAGCCCTTGTCAATAACTAGTGATTACTCTTAATTCCTACCTTTAGGATGGGACAACATCATTTCTAGTGAGAAAATCTTGTATGTACTGTGTGAGCTGTGTGGGAGAGAAACTGAATTCTCTCTCTCACAGAGCCCTTCGAATCTTTTCACAAAACCATGGGCTGGATGTCTTTCACAAGCTTTGTCTGGATGTCTTTGATAATCTTGTGAAGCTATAGACTGTATTCCCAGGAAAATATGTTTCTAGATGTATAGGCATGGTTTTGCATGCATTTATAGATACTATCAGGTTAAAATAAACTCTAAGGTTTTACCTACCAAAGTTTGTGGTTCCCAAACTCAGACCTAAAAAAACAAACAAACAAACAAACAAACAAAAAAAAAAACAAAAAAACCCCCGGGAGGGCTGGACATTTACTAGATGAGAACCTACCTGCAATGAGGGCCCTTTAGCTCCTCCGAATGTCTGAGGTGGGTGATATACAGGTACTGTTTCTTTGTAGTTGCCATAACAGACATGAGATGCTGGTCTGAACCATCCTTCCCCCCCATCCCCAGTAACTTATTGAAATTTTGGTAAATCTGAAGGAACAGTCTGTACTTGACCATGTTAAGAGAACTGTGGGTGAATTCCTTAGAAATCCAACTTTTGTTAGTTTCAGGTAACTTGGTGACTTGACATAAGCTGCTAAAGCCCGTCTTGGAGATGTCACGGGCAGCCCTGGCTGCCTGACTTGTGGGGCCCAGGGGGAAATGAAAATGCATGCCCTGTGTTCAAAACATACTCAGGATCAAGACGGTGACAGCAGAGCATGAAATCACGAGGGAGCATCTATGTATGGATGCTGTACAAGTACACAGGATGCTCACCCATGAAGCTGGCCCTGACCACATAAATACAGAGACACTAATGGGTCCCAGTGACTAATACAAAATTGAAACTTCTTTAGAAGGAAAGGATTGATCTTGATTTTTGGAGGGAGAGCAGACTCAGGAAACAAAGAGAAATGATACTGAGTCCTTTGGTTCACCCACATTTTTCTGAATGGACCTGAAACTGAAAGTTTATCATGTATGGGGGGAAGAGTCACAGCAGATTATCACCCTTTTCCACATAGCACAGGTAAATAGGGAGCAGTGATTTCTTGGGGTGGAGAGTCAATGGCAAGGGGAAGAGATGGGAAAGTTGGACTCTGTATGTGCCCTCCATTCCTTCACACTCCTCCTCCAGTAGACAGTTATAACAGGGATAGTTGTCCCAATGTTGCTGAGATCAGTGCCTACAGCAAAAACCCCACAAGATAATGAGTGGGCAGGGAACTTGGGTGGAGGGCTGGAATGGGTGAGCCCAGACTGCAGCCCTCGAAGTTTTCTGCTTCAAGGATCCTCCATACCATCACTCCCTGAAGGAACCCAAGCTAGGCCATTGCTCAAGGGAATAAAAGATGTGCTCCCAAGAAAAAAGATTAGATACTTGAAACACATAAGCCCCAAATAAGAAGGAGAACTGAAATTAAAAGCCTTTCCAGAGGAAGCAGAATATACCTGAAACCTATATAATTTTATTAACCAAAGTCACACCAATAAATTCAATTGAAAAAAAGAGAAATTTCAATTGAACAACAACAAAAAAAACCAGAATATGAATTTACAATGTTCCTAATGAATATTCTCACAGAAAGATAAGGGAAACTTTTGATATTATAGAGCAGGTAAAAAGATTAATTTAAAATTTGGGATGTGAAACGTAACTGTTGATATTAAAAACAGATAAACAGACTAATGAAAAACAAAAACTACAAACAACCAGAGATCCAACTGCAATTGCAGAATGGGTTCAGCTGAAGTAGAAGCTAGTGGGTCAAAAGGTTGGGTCACAATACTTTCCTGGAAGACATCAGGAAGGGAAAAGGTCAGCAAGAGATGGGACCCATAAGGAATGTTGAGAGTCATGAAACCCTGAAATAAATGTGTCGAAATCTATGACATGGAATTCCCAGGAGGTGAGCAAGTAGCAAAACAGAGAGGAGGAAATGTAAACATGAATTCCCCAGGCTTCAAGGAAGATATAAATGCTCAGCATAAAAAGCAAATGGAGTGCTGAACACAACAGATAAGAAAACTAAACTTCCACTAATAAAACAAGTCACATGGATGGAATGCACATCATAGGGAATAGTGTCAATTATATCATAAAAACTATATGCAGTGACAAATGGCTACTGGATTTATTGTGGTGATCACTTTTTAAAGTATATAAATGTTGAATCACTATTTTGGTAACTGAAACTAATTTGGTATTGTATATTAACTATAATTTAAAAAGGTTGAATTTAAAAATATCTAGTCAGGTTACAGTTAAACTTCAGAGCATAAAGACAAAAAGAAAATTTAAAAATTTCCTAGAAAGAAAAAATCTGAACAAGTACCAGATTTATGGCAGGCTTCTTACCAGCAACACTGGATAAAGTCTTCAACATTTTGAAGGAGAAGAACTTTGAGCTCAGAATTTTATATCCAGCTGAAGTACCATTTTAGTAAAGAAATAAGGAGACTTACAAATTTTTAAAAATTTCACACTTTGGAATGCCCATGTGAGGAGCGCTTTAACAAAAAGAAATATCAAAACCCTATAGGCTCCACCAACAAACTACTTGACCTAATAAGTGAATTTGGCAAAATAGTGGGATACAAAGTCAATATTCAGAAATCAAAGGCATTTTTGTATACCAACAATGAATTATCAGAACCAGAAACTAGGAAAAAATCCCATTTACTATAGCAACAAGAAAAATAAATCACTAAAGAATAAACTTAACTAAGGAGGTAAAAGAACTATACTTGGAAACTATAGAACACTGAAGAAAGAAATTAAGGAAGATACAAATAAATGCAAGCTTATACCATGTTCATGGATTGGAAGAATCAACATCATTAAAATGTCCATGCTACCCAAAGCAATCTATAGATTCAACGTGATCCCTATTAAAATACCAGTGACATATTTCACAGATATAGAACACATATTTCAAACATTTCTATAGAACCCAAAACAACCCTGAATAGCCTCAGCCATCTTGGCAAAGAAGAACAAAGTAGGAGGGATCACAATACCTGATATCAAACGGTATTACAAGGCCACCGTAATCAAAACAAATCTGGTACTGGCATAAGAACAGACACACAGATCAATGGAACAAAATAGAGAGCCCAGAAATAAATCAGTGTCTCTAAGGTCCATTCATATTTGAGAAAAGGGAAAGAAGCATAAAATGGAGTAAAAATAGCCCCTTCAATAAATGGTGCTGGGAGATCTGGAACGGTACATGCAAAAAAATGACACTAGACCACAAGCTTATACCATACACCAGAATAAACTCAAAATAGAATAAAGACAAACATAAGCCAAGACACCATTAAAGTCCTAGAGGAAAACAATGGTGGTAAAATTTCAGATATCCCATGCAGCAATATTTTTGCTGATATATCCTCTAGGGAAAGGGAACTAAAAGAAAGAATAAACAAACGGGACTTCATCAAATTAAAAAGCTTCTGCATGGCTAAAGAAAACATCAGCAAAATGAAAAGGGAACCAACCACATGGGAAAACATATTTGCCAACAATAACTTGGACAAAGATTTGATCTCTAAAATATATGAGGAACTTGTACAATTCAATGCCAGGAAGACAAACAATCCAATTAAAAAATGGGCAAAGGACCTGAACAGACACTTTTCTAAGGAGGACATACAGAGGGCCCATAGACATATGAAATGATGCTCAGTATCGCTAGCTATCAGAGAGATGCAAATTAAAGCCACAATGAGATACCACTTCACACTGGTCAGAATGGCCATCATCAACAAATCAACAAACAACAAATGCTGGCGAGGTTATGGAGAAAACAGGACCCTAGTACTCTGTTGGTGGGAATGCAGACTGGTGCAACCACTGTGAGAAACAGTATGGAATTTCCTCAAAACATTAAGAATGGAATTGCCTTTTGACCCAGTGATTTCACTGCTGGGATTATATCCAAAGAATCCTGAAACACTAATTCAAAAGAACCTATATACCCCTATGTTTATAGCATCATTATTTACAATAGCCAAGTGCTGGAAAGAGCCTAAGTGCCCATCAGTAAATGAGTGGATCAAAAGACTGTAGTACATTTACACAATGGAATACTATGCATCAGAAAGAAAGAAGGAGCTCCTACCCTTTGTAACAGCATGGACGGAACTGGAGAGTATTATGCTAAGTGAAACAAGCCAGTCGGTAAAAGACAAATACCATATGATCTCACCTATAAGTGGAACTTAATGAACAAAACAAACAAATGAGCAACATAGAACCAGATGCATGGAAACAAGGAACAAACTGACAGGGACCAGAGGGGAGGGGTTAGGGGGATAAGGGAGGAAAGAAGGGGAAGGGTCTAGTTAAAGAACAAGTATACATGACCCATGGGTGTGGACAACAGGGTGGGAGCAGGGTGTGGGTAGGGCAGGGGAGAGCAACTGGGCAAAACTGGGACAACTGTAATAAACAACAGTAAAAGAAAAGATAAGTTTAGAAGGATAAATGAGTGTGGGAACAATGCCATTTAAAGAAGTTCATCAAGTGTATTAATGTCTAAAGGAGCAATAGTTTAAAAGAAACTTATAATTTTAACAATGGAGAAATAACCCTCTATCAGGGGTATCCAACCTTTCAGCATCTCTGGGCCACACTGGAAGAAGAAGAGTTGTCTTGGGCCACACATTAAACACACAAACACTGAACAAAAACTGATGAGCAAAAAAAGGTTTTAAGTAAATTTACAGTTTTGTGTTGGGCTGCATTCATAGCTGTCCTGGGCCACATGCAGCCTGCAGACTACGGGTTGGACACCCCTGACCGTCTAAATAATACTACTAAGACAAGAGCAAAGAGGACTTAAGGGAACGTGTCTTCAAATTTTGGACTTGTTTGGGAGACCTAGATATTGATAAATTAAACATCGATATGGAAAAGTAATCATAACAATAAGTTTTAACAAATTAAAAATAATCTACAGGAGACAAAAGCAAAATGTGTACAGTTCAAGTGACAGAAGAAATTTCTATCTAAACAAGGACTTGCTGGATGTCATGAGGGTTAAAACACAGACTTAGAGATAAAAACACTTGTGTTCAAATACTGATTGTGCCACTTTTCCTTGCGTGACAACAGGCAAATAACCTCTGTAAACCTTGGCTTTGTATCTGTAAAACTGGAATGACAATTTCTAGGTTTAAGTGGGGGATAAAATAACATGCTGTTAGTATTGGGCTTAGAACGCAAGCCAGAGAACAGTATGTGGTCACTGAATGGCACCTAGTCCAGCCTAAGTTCATAGTTCAGGTGCCAACCTCGCCCTGCCCTGTCTTTGACACTAAGGACAGCTGGGCCCCACCAATTAGAGTGACTACCTCTCAGTTTCCTTACTTATAATATGGGACTAAGTTATTTTGAAGATTAAGTAAATTAATATATATGAAATACTTGGAACCATTAAGTGCTTTAAATGTTAATCACTATTATTGTTTTTCAGTCTAATTTTAGATGAAAGCTTCTAGAATATACCATCTGCTCCTTACAAAATTCCCTCATCATGCTTATGGTACAGACATAACCAGTCTTAAAACATTTAAGGCACAATGGCAGTGAACCTCTCTAGAACAATAATGTGGAGCAGTATCTTTGACATGGAAGTCATTCATCAAAGAAACAACTACAGGGTCTACTTGTGTGAAGAAGTATTCTTGGTTTTGAACTTTGGCATATGCTTCATTGGACAGAAGACTAAAATAGCTTTGAAAAAAATGGTTAGCAGCTGGTTATGCTTACACATAATGTATAAGATGTTTGCCTTGCACAGCGCACAATAGGCTTCTTATCGATCATTTACCTTGGGGAAGCAGCCTTTGTATATTTATATGCTACTCTCTGTGGATTAAACATTTCTATTGACTCGCCATTAGTAAACACATCCTTTGCAAACTTTTCACAGGCACAATTAAACCGTACCTCCCCTGAGAAAGACATAAGGTATAACCTAATAGTTAATGTGGCTGTTGGATTCAGCCTGACCTGGTTGTATGACCCTGTTCGCTGACATTGATCAAGTCATTTAACTTTAATATACCTCTGTTTCCTTATACTGTGACCTGTATTTTGACACTACTGATGAACCCATCGTATAGTATTATTTTGAGGATTAAATGAGATTAACTATTTTACATGCCAGAAGACAATGAAATGTTCAGTGACTGTGAGTGTTGATGACAAGTAAGATGGTGCTTATGGTGGTCGCAGGGTCAGGAGGTGGTCTATGGCTATGGGGACCTTTCTCCTCTATCCTCCCTCCCATTCCTGCAAAGTTATGAATAAGATATGGAAATTAAGCCTCACTATCTTAATCGGTTAATGTGAGCAAAATAGTATGTTCGTTTTTTTCTTCCATCTGATAATGGTGGTTCACATACATAATTGTAACTTCGTAGTTGCTCGTACCTGCTGAGAGATTAAGGCAGGTATTTTTTTTTGGTTTCAGCAGGGTGAGCTGCCTGAACCATGGCCCTCATATACAGAAAGAACAAAGGTCATTTCCTTTTGAGACCTGGAAAACACCTTTGTCTTCTCGTGATTTCTTTGACAAAAGGTGACTCCATACCAGTTTTCATGCAAGATTTATTAAATTGTCAGAGTCATGCATATTCTAGCAGAAGATACTAATGATGATTCTGAAGATGCATTCTTTTGTAACCTTCAGGCAGTAATAGAATAGAAACTGGTGCCTGACACGAAACTCCCAAGAAGATATGGAGATAGAGTAATGTGTCACTGAAAATGAAGTTGCGATTCATTTTGGAGCGTTCTTTAACACTCCATTGTGCAGAAGAGACTCTGAATAGTGAAAGGGCATTCAATGTATTTGGCTAGAGGCAATCTTATGAAAATACAAAAAAATAAACAGGAAACAGCATATGAAGAATAATGGGAGGAAAAAATGCCTGGGCAAACACCGAGGTGTAAAATAACCAGTCACATCAGCGAGTGCTTAGACAGAAAGGCGTGCACCACATCAACCAGGCTGGCAGAGTAATAAGAAGTGGGCAAGACTGGAAGGTATGTTCTCATGAAGTAAAAGGGTTACTACTGAAACAGCCAATAGATAATGGAGTGCTTATGATGTATTAGACCTCTGATTATTGTTTTATAACTGTGACTCTTATCATTCTACAGAACCTTATGAGTCATTTTCAAATAAAGTTACATGACTCAGAAAGAACAGTGCTGGAATTGGAGCCCAGGAGATGTGATTCTATAGCTGGGAGATGGGAAGTCGTCCTGCAGAGGTGAGGAGCAGAGGGTTGGAAGGGAGCCAGAGTCCTGGTGCTCCACCACTGTGCTACACGGCCTTCAGCTGATGTCATGGAAACAGGTCTATTTTGTGAGCCCCCTGAGAGAAATGACTGCCCCATGGAAGATTTTAAAATATCTGAGAGATAGGAGCACACAGCTCTGTTTTGAATCCCTACAGTGTTATTGTGTGTCCCAGTTTGTTCAAGACAGCTCTGGTTTATGTCTGCTGTCAAGGTGCAACCAATAATAGTGCTCTAAAAAGTGTCCCAGTTTGAAAGATAGAGTATATAGTCACCCTAAGTAGACAGTCAAATGGTTAATCCTTGGGCAAGACTAAACCCACTTGAAAACTGAAGTGCTGTGCTCATGAATTCTTCTCTACACAAAAGGTGGAAGGGATGGAGGGGGGATTGTTCTCTAACAGGAATACTAAGGAAGTAACACCCCACACACCCAGGGGAAAAACAACAATGATAACAACAACAACAACAACAACAACAACAGCAGAAAAACCAAATAGAAAATAGCAGGACACTCAAATGGGGCAGCCTAATTAGACTTAGTAAAAACCAAGGCAAATTCGGGTCCAATAAAACGAGTCAATATAATCTTTTTGCTGGTGGAGGGTTTTGCTTTCAGCTTGCAAAAAAAAAAAAAAAAAAAAAAAAAAAGCAACATCTATGAAGCACAGCAAAACAAAGTGCGGTGAAACAAGGTATGCCTGCGCTTTAAAGAGGGCATTTTATTGAGCTTCCTCTGCCAAAGGGGTAGTTAGGATAAAAGACTGATTTCCTCAGAGGAAATTCGAGGTAAATTCCAGTCATGTCTGGGTTGTTTTAATATCTATTCAGGCATTAGAACCCAGCCCCAAATATCAGGAATTAGGGGATATGGAGTGGAGTGAATTTCTTAGAGTTTGTTCACAGTTTGTTATAGGAATCTGAATGCATTTCACCAATGTCAATGTTAACTCCCAGAAGGAGTTCACATGTGGAGTTGCTCATCAATAAATCAGTGTATGGCAGCTATTAAATTAAAGAACTGATTGTTAAATTACCTTTTGTGAGGTGGGGGCAGTTCATCCTTCTTTATTTATGTCTATCTTCTATGTTTTTCCTGAAATAAATGTTGGGCCTTGCCTTTTCACACCTAACAACGACAAGTGAGTATATGAACATGTTGAGTCCTCTTGAGCATCAGTGAGCCATGTTTTAATGCATAAACCACAACTTTTCTTAGTCAGTCCCCTGGGTGTACCAGGCTAGAGGAGGCAGGAAACCACAAACCTCCTTACATAATTTGCCTCAGTAGATATGGCAGCATTTCTCTGCAAGCCTATCAAAAACTGCTGACTCAGTGTTTTCAAGATGTGGGATGACTAAATATGAGAACTCTCGTCAGTAAGTCTTGAAGTTTTTGGTAAACCTCTTCTCTTTGCCAACTAGACTGGCCATGAATTCTTAGGGCCGGAGCAGGCATGTGTGTCTTTTGGACCTCCTTGAGAAGACCCAGAGAGAGGGGAGCTGGAATGACCTCTGGGTTGTCTACCTATGAAACGTCACATAAAGGGTTTTCCATAATAAGTTTCGCTATAGGCTGAAAGGATGGAAAAGAACATAGTAAGTTAAAAAATATTGAGGTTTAATGATAAAAATTGAGTTCCTATTGATAATATAGCAGAATAGGGCCTTTTATGAGATATATTGCAATGGAAAGGCATCAACTCTTAAGAGGTGATAGATATGTGCTAATTCATTACTTTACAATTACCAGGTAGGCAATTTCTTTGAAAGCTATAGAAACCTGGCCAAGTACCCCTATTTATTTTCCATTAAGTTAGATTATGCTTTATTTCCCATCTAACTTTCCATTGATGAAGTTGATTGTGAGAGAAAAGGGTTTTTGTGCTATTAATGTACAGCATGGTCTAGTTTCAAGAATACTTGAAATAATTGCTCCTACGTTGGCTCAAAATTGTGAGTCAGAAACCTCTGGGGAACTTTCACTCCATCTGGGCTGTTTTTAAGCCTATTGCTCCTGCTACCATTTCCAATAGAATTTTATCATCCTATTTTTTTCCTTTGCAGGTAACCTTTGTGACAACTTTGTAGGAAACCAAGTGCAGAGTTTAGCTGTACTACTCTCAAAAACCAGGTGTCTGCCAGTAGTGTCTTGCTATTTATCATTTCCTTCTTCTCCTCCTCCATCTTTAAAGGTGTTTAGGTTCCCACATGCACATGGGACTGTGCTAGGCCCTACGCAAGCAATTTAATGGAAACAAATACTGCCGTTTTGGGGACTTCCTGTTTTTGATGAAGAGAGTCTGATGGCAATAGTGAATAACCTCCACATCTCAGTAGGTTAACACAGTAGAGGTTCATTTGTCATTCACTTCACAGTATAGCAAGAACCAGCAGGGGATTCGGTCCATGCAACCACTTAGTAAGGGACCCAGGCTCCACATGGCTAGAGTCCCTCTGTTTGTATAGAGATTATTCCATTTGTAATATTTATGCTGAGATAAAGGGATATTTGTGTTCTTAATATACATCATGGTTCACTTTCAAGACTACTCAGAATAATCGTTCCTACATTGTTACTGGTAGGTATATGGCATATCTGGGATTTGGTCCCAAGAATGAATACCAAGAATATTTACAGGCTGGCTGACTGAAGTCAAACCTTTTTTCTGTTGAGGTAGATGATTAAGGAACTGAGGGAGATATATTAGGATACTGCCTCTCGGCATTTGGAGGGTTTCTTCTTCCTGTCTGAAAGCTCCACGTAAATAGCTTAAAATTAGGGGATTAGAGATTCATTGATACAACCTTGTCCAGGAAGTGGAATTTTATTTTTATTCTCTTGACTGTAGGCTGGACTTAGTGACATGCTTCTAAAAAACAGAATGGTTAGAGGAAAACACAATAACTTCTCTGTGGAGAAATGTGGCTGATACCACTTTCACCAAATGATCGAGCTGTCAGCCTCACCAATAATGTCATGCTGCCGTCACGTGCTCCTGACGCAATGCGATGAGAAGGGTATGTCACCTCTGCAGCGCTTTTCATTATTCCAATTTCACCCAGAGAAAACTTTCGATAAGCCCCGACGGAGAAATAGCTTATAAAATACCTGACCAGCACTCCTCAAAAGGATCCAAGTTGTGACAGATGAGGAAAGACTGAGGAGCTGTCACAAACTGGGGGAGATGAAGGAGACACAATAGCCAAATGTAATGTAGAAACCTGGGTTGGGTTCTGGAACAGACAGATGGTATCACTGAATAAACTGGAGATATTTGAATAAAAACTATGGTTTATTTATTAGTATCATGCTGATATTAATTCTTTAGCCTTGATAAATATACTGTGGATGTGTAAAATATTAACAGGCATCTCCATGAATGTGGAATGCATATGGAAACTGTGCAATTTTTGAAATTTTTCTCTAAAATTATTTTAATACTGATTGCTTAAAAAAACCTAAATATAAAATTAAAGGTGAAATAATTAGCCTGAGAAAGGAAACAAAGTTAACGATGACAGAGACAGAACATCAAGGGTAGAAAGAACATTTTAGATCATCACCATTTACTAACTCATTTGAAAGAGGAAATGAAGGCTTGGAGAGGCAAGTCAAAGAGCCAAATATTTCAGAGGAAATAAACAGCCCGTGCCTCAACATAAAGGGTTTATTATTCTTAATCCAATGCTCTTGTCCCAGATTACTCCTGGGATGTCTGTTTGTGTGGAGGGGAGAGAGTTCTGCACATGTGGAGCCATAACGCAATAATAAACTTATGTGGCACATACTAGGACTATTAATCTTAAGTTTTCTGGTATAATTCCTACTCCATTATTAACAATCCCCCATGCACTACTCAAACGCACACAAACACACATTTCTACCTTTCCCTCACAACATGCTGCCCACAGTCCTGCAAGATAACCTTTATTATTCCTGGTTTACGTATGAACAGAGTGAGACTCAGATAAACTGAGTAACCTGCCAAGGTTTCATGGACAAGAATAGGGAAAACTGGATTGAAACCTCCTTCTGTCTAACACCAAAGCTCAAGCCCTTTCGTTACATCGGGGTACCTCCTTCCCTGAGAAGAGGAGTGGGCCAGGCCCCAGGAAAGACGAGTGAGAGAATATCTAGAAACAGGAAGCTGGGTGAGTGGCAAAGGAGGGTTTATTGTGAAATATTTCTCAGGGTACCAGAATTGTAACTTATGCCCCTAAATTTCCGAAAAGCTGCAGTTTATAAGTGAGTGAATGAGTCTGAGGCAAAATGGGCCAGATATCTGTAGTTTTAGGGGCTCTCCTTTAGAAAAAGGATTCAAATTATTTACTTTATCTCCTTGATTAGCTTTTCGCGTGATCAAAATATTTAGTTAACCTGGCGGGAGTGGTACTCTGTCTTGCTTCAACCCTGAAGGTAGATAATAATAACATTGACCATTAGCCACATCTTTCCTCTGTTCCTAGTACTGTAATATATTACATCTATTGTTTCTATTTCACACCACAACTTTGGAAGGAAAATGTTCATTTTACAAAAGAGGACACTGAGGACCTTTTACTAAAGCTTCCCCCACCTATGCCAAGTATAAAACTACTGCAATTTATGTGAAGCAGTTAGTAGAAAAATGTGTTTACATGGAACAGCACTGACAAAGCAGGTATGTCGCTTCTAATAGATTTCTGTCACCAGCCCATTTCATACATTTGTGCAGCTATTTTGTTTTGGTATAACAAAATGCCTATTAAGTTTCAACAACTTATTTAATTACTGGAAACTCAGTAGAAATGGACCACAATTCAAACTGTGGAGTTCTTCACCTTTCCATTTCTCGCACATTCTTCTGTTGATATTGGATTGTGGTTTCCTGGTTCTCTTAAGGTTTCTGGGAGACCACCCTGAACCACTTGGATGATCGCTGCTAAGATGAAGAGTCCTCACAGAATGACATCGATGAGACACCTTTCCACTTTCTGGTGAAGTGCCCGACGACATCCAGCAGGACTCAGGTCTTCAGCTCATCCGCAATGAGTATGGCCTTTAAGATGTTATCATTGACTTCTCCTCACCAATCAGAACTCCATCAGTTATCAGTAGAACTGAATACAGACCAGAGCTGATTTCCAAATATTCCTTACCAGGCCTGTGTGGTTAAAAGGAGCTCTAGACCCAGAACTTTCATTAATTCATGTATATCTACAGATGCTTCTTTGCTTGACAGTGTATTAGTTGACAAGGTTTTCTGTATGATTATCTTTATTATTATTTTGCATAATGCTTGTTACAATCATGTGAACATCACTGTTCTGTACCGTAAGGAAGGAATAGAGGAAACGCCTGCCAGTCAAGTGTTAAATAGGAATGACATGATCTGTTCTAATGAAATGCAGACTGTTATTTTCTTTTGCCTCCAGTTGAGTGTTCAGCTTGAGTTAATTTCTTGTTGACACCAGCTGATATAGTATCTTGAGTACTTAATTGTCACAACTGTAAAAGGGAACAAACCAAATGAGAGAAATTAAACAAGGCATAACCAAGTAGACTGTTTCAGGTGCCTTAACGACACTGTCTAATACGTGTAAGTTGGAATCAAGCTCTGAGTAATAGTGAGACCATATATATTCTATTTCTTTAGAATTATTTAGCAAAAACACAAGCTATAGAAAAGAAAAAGGTAGTGGCTTTATCCTATTTAATGACCAACATTATTTTCCATTCGCCACCATGCAGCTAATGCCTATAAATATTAAAAATTTTGTGTAATCATCCATGCTATCACAAGGGGTAGGAGCTCCTTGTTTCTTTCTGCTGTGTAATATTCCACAGTTTTTTTATCCACTCATTTACTGATGGGCACTTACATTGTTTCCAGCACTTGTTGGCATACTTTTGCAACAGCAGGGATGGAAGGGAAAATATAATGCTGAGTGAAATAAGTCAGTTGGTGAAAGACAAATACCATATGATCTCACTTATAAGAGGAATCTAATGAACAAAATAAACTAATGAACAAAATAGAACTACAGGCATGGAAACATGGAACAGACTGAAAATGAACAGAGAGGTGGGAGAAGGGGATAATGATGGAAAGATGGGGAAGGGACTAGACAAAGAACATGTATGAATGACCCAAGGGCATGGACAACAGTGTGGGAATTGACTGTGGGAGCTGCGTTGGGTGGGGCAGGGGAAAGCAATGGGGGAAAAATTGGGACAACTGTAACAGAATAACAATAAAAATGATTTAATTTAAAAATGTAAAAAAATTGCATAATCAGGTATAATCAAAAAACACTTATTCAACTTCTACAGAGTACCTACCAATAATCATTCTAAGAGTTACAGAGATGGTCTAGAAACAGTTTCTGCCCTATTTAGGAGTAAGAAACAGATAAACAGAGAAGTTATATATCAATAGAAGTTCATACAAACTATAGAAAAAGGAGTAATTAGCCAGAAAGCCTGGAATTTGAAGATTGGGTAGGATTTCACCTTGAAGAAGGTCATTTTCAGTTCACTCATATGCAAGAAAATACAGTATATGTGGTGACATAATGGTGAACTAACACAGGGTACATTCAGGGAACTCCGAAGAGCTTCTTCTAATTGCTGGAGGGTCAAGGGCCAGAGGTAGAGATGTGATGGGAACCGTTGCTGAAGAATTCATTAAGTATTCAGGAGCACATAAGGTACTATGTGGGGTGCAGAAAATTTCTTAGATTTTTGCTGGCTTTTAAAAATTTATGATCAAACTGAGAAGACAAGCCAACATACATGAAGCAATTAAAATACAATTCAGAAGTCAGTGATGTTTTATTGACTCTAAATGCAGTTGGAATTCAAAGAAGGTACAGAAATCGAGTCTAAAATAATCAAAGAATTAAAGATTTGATTTGTACTGCCCCCCTTGACAAATGGGAATGCTTAGCTCCAGTTCTTATCCAACCAGTACTGCCCCCTAGTGGACATTTGGAAATGTGTAGATTTATTTTTCTATGTTGCAGTGGGGAAGAGGGAAAGTCACTTCAGACCAGGGATGCCAAATGCCTTGCAATCACAGAAGAGAGCTCTCAGTGAAGAATTGTCCCTCTCAAAACTAATAGTGCTCCCTTTCAGAAGCACTGATTAGATAAAGAGGGCAGGGAGGTTAGATTACAGAGGGCGAGAACAAAACATCACTATTAACAAGATTGAATTAGATAATTCAGAGACGATTCTATTCAATTTTTAAAATTTACGAACTTTCACAATTTATTTCAGAAAATACATGATTAGTGATGCAAGGAGATTTGACTTTGGGTGGTAAACACATGCTGCAATGTACAGATAATGTATCGTAGAACTGTACACTTGAAACCTGTATACGTATGTTAGCCAGTGTCACCCCAATAAATTAATTTTTTTTAAAGAAAACACATGATTAAATAGTTTGTTTTTTTTTTTTACAGGATTGCTACCTCAAGTGTGATTAGGGGTTAGACAAAAAGCATAAATACGTCAATGGGTGATTTAACCAGCACCACCTGCCTCCCTGTCCCAAGGTTATTCAAGATGAATGGTAGCTCAGCATCATGGCTGTTTATTCCATCGCCAAGCAGCACGTGCCCATCCTCTTGCTTCTGACTAACCACCACGGGTTGAATCCAACTGTCTCAGCTCCAACTGCTCATGTTGCTCTTTTTACATTATTATGGCTTCTGCCTGCTTTTGGCTTCTGTTTACTTCCCCTCCCTCAGTTTCCTTCCCTATCACTAACTGCCCTATCTCTACATCTGACTTTCCAGCTCCCCAAGATTTGATATTAAATGAGTTTGTTCCATGGCATCTTCTCTGATGGGCAAAACCTTAGTCTACCTTGTGGGTTATTGGTCGACTTGTAAGTTGCTTGTGCTATAGCCTTGAGTTAGGTCATCTTCCCGTCGGTTAGCTGTGGACAGAATGGGGTGGTCACATGCCCAGATCCATGCAAAAGGAACTAGGCCATAGCCTCAACAATTAAAGCAGTGACTTTTCATCAATGACTCTGGTTAGACTGAAATAAGCATGTTTAATTGAAGTGGAACTGCAGGATCTGCTGTCACAGTGGCAGTAAAAAAAAAAAAAAAATCAAAGGCCAACTTTGATGAACACACAGTGTGGAATAAACTGCTCGCCCTCATATTTGTATGTATAAATTGTAGTCACTTTCAAATTCAGGTGGCACTCCTTTCAAATATAAATGTCATGAGTTTACTGTCACTTCAAAACCAACAACTACAAAACTTTATTCATAGATTTCTGCCAACATTAAATTACCATGCAGGTTTCCTTATTTCCAACTATAACGTTAGAGATTTTATAGGGAATGTAGAACTAATTGTTAAGGGAACTGGATCATGACTGTGAATTGCAAATATCCTAGGCCCCACTTGCTGGAATGCCCAGAGTCAAGATTGATGGAGAAAAATATCTTAATAACCATACAAAACAAAATTTGTGACCTGATGGTCTGTCAAACAAATTGGGCTGAGAAATACTTTTCATGTTGATGAGTACTGTCTATGGTTAGCATTTGAACTAGAATATGTATAAATAAGGCATGTGAAGTAGAAATTTTAACAGTGTCCACCAACCCAGAAGGGTCTAGCAAAAGAAGCCACAGGAGAGTACCAACTCACAGATGACGTGTAGGTATAACACAAAAGAAGTGCAGGTGAGGAGGGCAGGTGGGCAATGTTTCGTTTGGCTTATAATTTTAAATTCTCACGTTTCACTTCTTTTAAGGTGTCCATGCTCACCAGCCACTATGTGACACCTGCAGTCACATGGCTGTCTGTTTCACCCACATGTAGGGCTGGTCTAGTGGGAAGAATAGATGTGCACTTAGAAGTCTAATTAAAACACATACTGTCAGCAACACCGTCCTGAAAGCCCCATTAAGCATCTTATGAATGCCCAAGAGCACCCTGCCCATGTTTGGAGTGACACATTTTGGCTCAGCTGGTGACAATTAGGATCAGACCCAGGACACTGGAGAATGTGCACTGCATCCCATATGGCCTCGTGTGTAGGTAGATTGTTCCCTGGGTGTCTGAAACTCAACGAAAAAACTCTGGGTAAGAATTAGATGAAAATGATGGAGAATGCAAATTAGCACACTATAGATGAATCCGCATCATGTATGGCTGCATTATGGATTCAATTCAACTGTCAGATGGTTATGTATTATTCATGATCAAATTCAGGGTAAAGCTACCAGATGGCAAAGGCATATTCATGGTCAGATCATAGTTGTTAGATTAATTATAAATCTACATAAGAATTGGATAATAATAATTTAGACTACTCTCAAAAGGATACTCTGTAGGTCATCTAATCAAAAATGTTTTCAAAATAAGATGTATAAGTTATTACATGACATTAAATATTTTATGTTGCCATAAGTTATTTTGCAAAAAAAGTGTCTCGTAACATAAAAAAATTCAGATTTCACTAACCTGTGGCTTTGATTTTAATGTTTGGCAGAGCTGGTTGTAACAATGCCACTTCTTTAAAGAACTGCAAATGATTTACATTAACCAGAATGTCAAGGGACCAGCAAAACTCTGTTAGACAATAAAAATGATTATGTCTATAGAGCTATAACTCATCATGTACAAAAAGGCTCTCTGAACCCAGGTTCTAATGAAATGTCATCAGCATCCCTGTGGGCTGGATGTTTTCTGATTGTCCCTGTGAATCTCCGCTCTAGCTTTCCCTACCCTGCATAGTACTTGGTGAGGCTGACCTGTGAGGCTCTCATCAGTGAGCCCTGTTGTTTTCTGGATTCCAGCTGGCTGGCTGTTGAGGAGCATCAGTGGGAGACTGGTCGGGGAGAGCAAAAATTCTGTTGGGTCCCTTCCCACAGGGTGGGATTTCCTTAGCTGGCTGCCTCCACCACAAAGGCTACCACTCCTGGTAGGTGATGCTCTCCACCTGCCTTTCTTTGTGGATTCTGGAAACTATGAATGGTTGTGGTTTTCTGCTATTACCAGCCTTGGGGTTGTGCTACATTATCCTTTGTGGTTTCCTCATACCCTGCCCACATCTTTGCAAATAGTCCTTTTATTAAGTTCTCCTTAAATTCCCACTTTGAATGTGCCAGCTGGTTTCTGCTGGGATCCAGACTGAAATATACCCTAAACACAGAATCAGGGAATCAAAGAATATTTTAGCTGCAATGGAACATAGATGTGATCTGTTCAATTTGTCTCATTTTACTGATGAGGAAACAGAGGTGGAGAGACTTTAAGAGATTTGTCCAAAGTCACTAGCCACTGCATGACAGACTAGGGACCAGAACTCAGGTCTCTGAATCTCTTTGGTGCAACAGGATCCTCCGCAGAAGGTCTTTGGCACCACAGAAGGTGCTCATTGATAGTGTCCATCCAGGACAATTAGCCCCGGGGGCTCAACCAGAAGACAAATGTTCTACACACAGAAGCTTCTTTCTGGTCAGGAGGTTATCAGCAACTCCAGGAAGAGATTCAGTAAGGAGGCTAGTGATATTGAAGATCCAGAGACCAATATAGAATTTGGGGGGATAGTTTCCAAAGATCCTAGCTAAACTTGGCTTCCAGAATGTTGCTTCAGTCCATAGGGAGGGTGAAGGTGGAAACTCATGAAGCAGGGCCTTTATCTTCTGGTGTGTAGGTATTCTCTGCAGAGGGGATGAGCAGGGGGATGGTTGCAATCAGGTGAGGCAGGTGTCACTACACAAGCACAAGAGATCAAAGTCATAGTAAAATAATTACTGTAACTGAATGCCTACATTCTGAAAACTGCACTGAGGGTCCTACCTTATTTTATATAATCCTAACCATAACCCTAATTTCAAAGATGAGACTATTTCAGCAAAAGGAAGTTATACCTGTAGCAACTGGGAAACAAGCCCCAGAGAAGACCTAGAGTTCAGTATCTATTGAAAACACAGTTGCTGTGGCAACTAAGATCATAAAATGCCACTGAGTCAGATGCTGGAGATGAATGAGAAATAAAAATCAAGAAAGAAGCACTAGGAACTAGAAACACCATACTGTCTGTACCCATGGGCTGTGGCGTAAGAGAATGTAGAGGTGACTAGAATACAGATGGAAAAATGTGATGTGGGAGGACATGGTACCACGGGGGCACAGAAAAGGAGGGGCAGGCAACACAGGCAGGGGCGGGCATGGGGCAAAGCAGCTTTCACTGAAGAAGAAGAAGTGACACCTGAGCTAAGAACCGAAGGATGAAAAGGAGTTGGTAGATGAAGCAGAAGGGAAAGTGTTTCAGGTAGATTGAACAGCATGTTCA
Organism: Glossophaga mutica; assembly: GCA_039655065.1. NCBI lineage: Eukaryota > Metazoa > Chordata > Mammalia > Chiroptera > Phyllostomidae > Glossophaga > Glossophaga mutica. The sequence continues at coordinate 148,711,847 of CM077308.1, forward strand.
AAGACCTACTGTTAAGAGAACGCCTGGCAAATAAGTTCACTGGAGTTGATCACAGAGGTCAGAGGGAGGTGGAAGTGGAAGTGGGCGAAGCTAAAAAGCGATGTCAAGGACAGTGAAAGTGGAGACTGTAGGTCATGTTACAAAATTCAGATATTTCCCCCTGAGAGGATTAGAGACACTGGGGGTTTTAAATAGAGAGATCACATGACCAGATTCGCAGGGGTCACCGATCCTTGGGCAGAGATCGTTCTCTGCTCAGGTTTTCTTACGTGAATGAAAAGACTGCACTTTGTTTAGGGTAGGTCTGTAAAGCAGCCAGCATGAGGTTGAGTTCACAGGGACCCATGGGTGTTAATTATCCTTCACTGGGAACCAGGTCTCTCCTGGGATCCCAGCAGTTCTGAGTCACTGAGAGTGTTTTGCTGTGTTTGCCAGTCTATTACCTGGCACTCTCTGCCTCGCACCAAGGAATTTGTATTTACTTTTTCCATCTTGCTGCCTTTGTAGTTTTGTCCTGTTTTAAAGGAGAACACAAGACGGTGTTCAACAGAGGTGTTAATCATTTTCACAGTGCGATATGATAAGTAGTTGCCATCTCTTTTTAACTAATCTCCGAGTTTTGTATGCTTTTCCATTTCCAATTCAATACACTCCAGCCCTGAGCTGGGATGTTGGCTGCCTTGGGTGGATTTGGAAAACTAAACCTTGAATTTGGATCTGGCCATGGGATGCAATCAGAGCTTGCTGAACTTTGGGAGTCACAGCATTCACAGGACAGAAATCCCAGGCAGGAAGAAGGCAGAAAGGATGCTCCTTTGTAAAGTGTGAATGGATAGAGGACTCAGACATTGGCTATATCTATATGCATCTTAAACTGTCCAGACAAGTTCCTTAAAATATGCTTACTAAACAAAAGAGGGAGGTAGTTGGGTATTCTTTATAAGTGAAACAAAATGTTCATGAAATATCTACCCTTATATGTGCATTTTCTTTATCCTTTTTCTACCCTCCTCTTCTCTTCCATTACACTCTGTTTAACAAGAAAATGCTGGTTACAAACCACTAAATTGATTTCAGAACTCACTAATGATTGGGTTATAACCTATATTTTTAGAAACACTATTATAGAGGATTTAACCAAAAATGTATTTTTTTCCTGGCTATGGCAAAAAAAACCTAATCCAACCTGAACTATGGAGTTACTAAATCCTACCTAATTGCTTGGGGTGTCTTACAATTTTCACAGAGACTGTTGCCTCCTTGGAAGGGCAGGAATATCATTTTTTCCCCAAAGCCATATCTTTTGTGGCTATGAGATGGTAATCTCTTGAATCCCCTTGTATTTGGGAGGATGTTGAGTGGTTGTTTGGTAGCTATGTAATGGTTCCTTCCCATGAGAAAATCTATTTTCAGTGCAAACTCGAACCAGAGAGCTATTCCTCTAAAACAGGTAATATGGCAAATGTGTTGCTGATCACTCACTCCAGAGCAGCTGAGCAGAATTCGGAGTGGTAAGGTCAGAGAGAGAAAAGCTTCAGGGCGCATGGGAAAAGGCGCCATTCCTGTGTTCTAAAGTAAACGCAAGTGTGGGTTTTTCAGATTCTACTGAAAGGAGCACGTCCATTTACCATTATTGTTAATTGTATCTTAGTCTGGAAAAGAAGTGAATGAGTATTATGCTCGAGAAGTTCTCATGAGCCACGGTGGAAGTATGAAAATCTTTTCGGCTCCAGCTGGTGTGGACGGAACAAAAGCACGGAAATGATGGGTTCCTGGGAAGGGGATCAGAACACTAAAAGGTAGGAGGATAAATCTAGATGGAACAGACTAGACCAAAGACATTGCCTCTCAGTCTTCTGGGCTAACAGGTTTCCTCTAACACCTTAATGAGAAGAGAATTAGAAATTGAGGTCAGAACCTCAGGGTGGGTGTTCGCAAATGCACGTCAAATGAGCAGGCAGTGTTACACAGCTCTCTGTCTGCTCTGCGGGCTCAGCCATTCATGTGGCCTTTGTAAGTCGTAAGTCTATGACCTGAATCTAAACTGACAAACTTTTCTCAACCGGTTCCATCTTGGGGCACACATCACCAATGAGGGTAGTTTTTGCTTTGTATTCAGCAAACAGAACTTTTTAAAAAACATTTTCCTTCCTGAATATTTGTGCTAGCCCCACCCATTCATATGTTGAAATCTTAACCCCTGAAGTTGATGGTGTTAGTAAGTGGGGTCTTTGAGAGGGGCTTAAGTCATGCGAGTGAAGCCCTCATCAGTGGTACTAGTGCTCTTTATAAGACACTCCAGAGGGACCGATCCCTAGTCCCTTCTGCCATGGGACTTGGAGGAGGGCACTCGCCTGATCACGCTGGCACCCTCATCTCAGGTTTCCAGACTCTAGAACTGTGAGCAAGAAATTTCTGTTGTTTTTATGCTACTCAGTCTGTGGTATTTTGTTATAGCAGCCAAAACACACTAACATACTTTCCTTAGAACTTGAGTTACTGGACATTTTCAGCAATAATGCTCAGCAACTCATGCATTCACGGTCTCCGTTCTTGGTCTCTGCGGCGCTGTGGAGTGGGCTGTGCGTGTTTGCCACGTCCTCTCGCCCTCTTTCTACCGGAACCTCTTCTCTTTCACTCTCACCTTCCTCGTAGGCACCCAGTTCTTGATGAGGTTTCCCTACGCGTTATCCTTTGACTTCTCTTTTCCTCCTAAAACATACCTGCATGTGTTGCAGTGTTTCAAAAATAGGAGTAATATTCACAGGAGTTTTGCTAAAATGTTAATGCATTAAGGAGGATACCTCTTCGGAAAAACACTTCCACTTAACTGAGCCCCTCTATGCCCTAACCCAAGGGTTAGACACAATTAGTCCAGTTCTTTCATTTTTTAAATCTGGATGAAGGACCTAAGGCTCATAGATGTTGTTAACTTTTCCCATTTCCTCCTCAAAAGGAATATTCTGCCAGCCATATTTTTAAGTATCTTGGTCCATCATTGAGGCACTATGTTTTCCTACAGGGGAAAAAGACAAAATTCCATACTCTTACCACTAATCCATTAAAACTTCTAACTTTCACAAAGCTTACAATTCAGATGGGGAGTATTTCAGACATAAAAAGAGGTAACAAATCAAGTAATATATGTTAAATATCCAAAAATAAGTGGTCGATTTTAGTGAGATAAGGTTAGATATGTAAACCTGGGTTTATTTTACAAATAACTCCTTTAGTTCAAGGGTATAGAGAGATAGAAACAGCATCTCTCACGCTCTTAGAACAACAACAAAAAAAGGGAATAAACAAATTGCAAGTTGGCGACTTTTGTTGAACCTGTCAGAGAACCTGATAGAGGGTAACCCCTGAGTCAACCGACATCTAAGGAGAGAGAGGCCACTGCAGGGTGAGACAAGATGTGAACACTGATTTCTCTGGTGTGGACTCAGGGAGACACTGATAAGAAAAGTCCCGCTTTGGGGCTTAGGGAATTGGTCAGAGTGTGATGCCACTACAGGCCATAGAAACTGGGTGAATGTGCAATCTCTCCAAGCTTTTTCTCCTCAAACTCTACTGAGCACTCGTGGCAAAAGTGGGACAGAGCATTAAGAAAGTGTCTAATACAGGAGGGACACGGGAGCCACTGGAGGATGGACACAGGATTCCATCTTGACCCCTCACACCAAATTTTCCTATGGAATGAGAGCTTTGATGTGTAGGGGGAAAGGCAACAAACATAGTTGTTTACAGTACAGTACAAGGGGGAACCAACCCTCCCCCCTGAAATTGTCTTCTGGAGGGCAGACCCCTTATAGTACAGGCTTCCCCCACTAGGTGAGTGTTCCAGGAACCCATCTGTATCAGTGCACCAGCTGGCATTATTGTGAGAGGCTGCATTCAGCTTCAGTGAATTTTTTTGACTCTGTCAGTAAGTTTGCCCATTTCATGATGGAAATGAGCGCACCTGCCCACACTGTGCTGAGTGTTCAGCATTTTTTTGAGCAAAAACAGCAGGACCCCCATGCAGCACCCTCCCTATTCACCTGCTCTCTCCCCAAGCAACTTTTCAAAATTTGTTTCCCCAGTGAAAGAAGTCCTCAAAGGGAAATGTTTTGCCCATGTGGAAGAAGTGAAACAAAAAACTGCAGAAGTACTAAAAGGCAAAAACAAACAAACAAACAAACAAACAAACAAAAAACCTGACCAGCTCAAAAACTGATGAGCCATGAAAATACATCTCAATAGGTGTATTGCTTCAAATGGAGAGTAGTTTGAAGGTGACTGAGATTTTTGGTCCCTCCTAGTATGACAATCCATTGTAGGAGAGGAAGGAAAGTAGGGATAAACACGACACCGCTGGGGCGGGAGCAGGGATACCTATCACCACGGGAGAAGCAGAGCCACTGAGATGACCATATTCCTGAGCAGCTCGGTCTGCTGGGAGCGCCTAGAAGCAGCAACATTCTGGAAACAGCAAGACACCTAATGTGAGCACTCAGATATTGCTTTCTAAATACCATTCTTCAATAGAAGAAATCGGCATTCTTTAGAAAAGTGGTTCATTCCTGGGCTGAGGTGGGTAAAACACAAGATGGTCCCAGAGCATTTTGAAGGGTCAAAAAGCAAAGAAATGGGGGAAAAAAATGCTAGTTTCACATTAAAAGGGCACAAGAACCAAATGAGCTCCTATTGGCCAAATCTGTAATAATTTCAGCAACAAAATAAATAATGATAGTGTTGGATTCTAACTCATAGAATGAATATCCATGAGTCTGTTACTGGCATAAATAAATAACTAAATAAATATATAAAAGAAGAAAGGATAAATTGTCCTTATAGAAGAATTCCAAATAACAAATATTGAAGGAAGGAAGGAAGCTGAAAAATCATCATGTGAACAAGGTAGAAATCACAGTAAAAGCTGCTACAGTCAAGACCACCTGATGGGCACTGAACGCAAGTTTGAGAAACAGAATATTTGTAGGATCTCGAAATATCTTCCTCCAAGTATTTATTACTTACAAAAACAAAAATGGTAATTTTTCAGTGGAGAACTCTGGAAAAACCACTTTAATTAAGTGATCTCCAGCAATGTGTACGAATGCTAAGTATCGCTGACATGATGATGCCCTGGGAAGAGCACACCTCCTCGGTGGTAATATTCCAAACGGAGCATCACCTCAGTCTATTCCTAATGCTAGCTACATTTGGTGCAGCATATTACAAGCTATATGAAAATAAGCCTGTAAAATGTGTTGATTTTTCTTCATGTTTAGCCTTTCTAAAAAGGAAATTTAGTAGAATACAATCAAAGCCTTGAAAAGAAAGAAAAATGTCAGCCCTAAGTGCTAACATAATACTAGTTAATGAATATCATATGTGGCTCTGCGCTTTCTCGCTCCCAAGGTAAAAAGAGAATCACAAGCAATAATCACCAAATTTTGTGAGAGATAAAGTTTCCCATAACAATATACATTTTTGCACCACTCAAAACATGTTTCTAAAGAGAGGAAAAGGCACCTTTAATTCCAATCCTATTATATAGTTTACATTTGAATGTTTATTCTTATTTTGTTTAAATACATATTTTATTTATCTGCAATCACACTATAGATGTCATTTTGTATTGTTTTATTCACTTATATCATAAACATTTTCCATCTTTCTACATAGTCTTTTAATGCTTGCATAATACTCTGTCATGTGAGAATGCCATAATTTACATGCACATTTCCCATTGTTGGACATTTGGGCACTAAATATTTCTTGGCACTGACTTCTGGAAGATGTTTTTACGTGGGGATCCTCAAATGGGGACACAGGGCAAAGAAACCATATCATTGACAGCACTTTGACACAGCGCAGAAGAGAATTTCATGAGAACGTTGCACATAATCACTCTCCATAAGAGGTGAAGGTATGTCCCCAGAATGTAAACCAGCGAAGTGAATCTACCAACGGTTCAGTTTATGGCTGGACTGGGTCGTAGGTGTTGTATATCTTTATATGCCTCTCCGTGTTTAACATGGAACCTTTCACATAACTGAAGCTGAGTAGATGCATGTTGCTGTAAACACACTTCCATCCTTCTCATTTTCCCATTTCTGTCCCTGCCTTCACTCTGGTGGAAAGTCCACTTCTTAACTAGAGTATTTCTAAGCTTTCATGTCAGAATCATACAGTAGTAAGAAACAAAGAACTTCCATGCAGGAAGGGAAATATGGAATACTTGGTGTTAGGGAAAAAAGGGAAAATAATGCAATTCTCAAAGCTACAAACCACAAAGAATAAGAGTATATTTAGTAGAAGCACGTAGTAGTCTTCAAGAACCTGTGCTTTCTTGATTCCTACCCTCAAAATTAAATAAAAAATCAGCAAAACATTTCAATATTTTCAAGTTGATTGTGTAAATAATTAGAAATTATTTTGTTTTTTGGCTATGAGAAATTTTCTGAGGTTCCCCCAGCCCCATCCTCACAAATCATTGTAAAGAAATCAAACTTTTTAAAGGGCCAGGTATCTGCTAGTTTACTTAATATCTTTTAACATATTGTTTTAAAGTCTGAGTTTATCACCCCAAGGGTGGCTTAGTTGGTTGGGCATCATCCAGAAAAGGGAAAGATCACCTGTTTGATCCCCTGTCAGGGCACATACCTGGGTTGCAGGTTTGGTCCCTGGTCAGCGTGTGGGAAAGTGGCAACTGATGGATGTTTCTCTTTCACATCGCTGTTTCTTTCCTTTTCTGTCTCCCTTCCTTCCCTCTTTCTAAAAATAAATAAATAAAATCTTTTTTTAAAAAGTCTGAGTTTATCAAGGAGTTCTTAATCTTCAATGATATGTTTTCCTTTTAAATATGTTACCCTTTTCTTTTCAAATATGTTCTTTATAATTAGAGTGCTGATTTAAAAAATTTTAACAATCTCCCATTTTTTGTAAATATCTTCACCTTTAGGTTTTTTAGCCATGAAATTATACTTTTTCTTTGTTGAAATTCTTGTTTTTGTAAGTCCTGGTCTTTTTGTAAGACCCATAACCCAATTCAACTTTTACATATTTTCATATAACAAATGCCAAGATTATTCAATAATGTCTTGAGTGTTCCGTAGGTTCAATGCTATATATCTGGTACAAAGCTGAACTCTTTCCCCTTCCACTTTTGGTGAACGTGTGAGTTACTCCATTTAATTTGTTTCTTTCATCAACTGTGAGAAATTATTAGCTATTGTCTCTTCGAATAGTGCTTCTTTATCATTGTTTCTCTTTACTCCTTCTGGAACTCTGATTACATAAATCTAGGTATATTCTCATCTGCCTTTTATGTCCTTTTGCTCCTCTTCCACATTTCCCATCTCTTTGTAGGGAATTTCTTCATATGCAACTTCTGGCTCACCAGTTCTTAGCTGTGCCTGACATGCTCATCTACCCAAACCATTTTATGTTAATTACTACATTTTATTCTTCATTTATAGTTATATATAATTTATGTTTCATTTTGTCCTGTCATTTACCTGGAGTGACTGATGTGTTCAGAAAGGCTGTCTGTATGGATTGAGAGATATTGCCATTTACCACCTGCTACTAACAACCTAATTTCCTAAGTAAACACATAGAAAAAAATATACGTAAGAAAATGACAACAAATAATTTCTGAGTATTGTCCCATGAAATATTTGGAATATATTTGTACGAAAAGGACATTTGTAATTTATCTGAAATTCAAGTTAAACTAGGTATCCTGTGTTTTCATTTCTTAAATCTGGCAATCCTAGGCAATGTTGAGCTGCTGTACTGAGTAATGTGGCACCTCTTACTCATGAGCAATAAAATGTAAGAAATACTTTGCCAGTGTGCAACAATCAGGTATTTTAGAATACAGATATTTTGTCAAGAGTATGTCCAAATCCTTCAGGGATCTTTTGATGGTGAAAATGTTTGTTCAGGCCTTGGACATTCTTTCAAATTGTATGTGTATCACAAATGATGTGCAACCCGGACAGATTTTTATACTTCTGAAAAGCTCACTTACCAGGTATATATGACTTGCTCCTGACAGTTTTGCAGTGCAAGATTCAAATTATTACCGTAGAGACATGACAAATTATTGCTTGTCATAGACCTTTGGGTTGCAAACTGTCACAGTCATAAATGCGAAAAAATGTGCTCATCATAGCAAGGATTTTCACCCTGTCTTTGTGGCATTCTAGGGTTCCTCGGAGGTGTTTCCAAGGCCACCGTGAGGGTACAGTTCTCGGTACCAGACTGAATCCAGGCTGTTTGGTTTTCCTCTGTTACATGCATTTAGGCTCAAATGAAACGTGATACGCATTTCATTTGAACGAAGTATTCCGTTGTTAAGAACTAATTTGAAAATCAGTAATTTGGAAACACATAGGCTTTGATGTGAGAAAAACTTGTGTCTTACCCTGGTTTGGGCAATTAGTTTCCACGTAAACTTCGGTTACTTAACCTCTCCCCAACTTTTTCCTCAAATGAGAAAAAGAGGCCCTTTTGCCCCCTTTTTATTGTGTTAAGAACACTTAGCATGAGATCTAACCTCTTAACAAAATTTTAAGTGCACACCACAGTATTGTTAACTCTGGGCACTGTGCTGTTCAGGAGATCTCTAGAACTTACTCATCCTGCGTCTCTGAAATATTGTGTCCATTGGACAGCAGCTCTCCCATACCCCTTCCCCTCAGCCACTGGCTACCGCCATTTCATTTTTTGTTTTATGAATGTGACTGCTTTAGATACCTCATGTAAAGGAATCATGCAGTATTTTTCTTTCATGTTGGGCTTATTTCACTTAGCAAAATGTCCTCCAGGTTCATCTACAAACAATACCTGTAATACACATGCCCATTTTATTTACCTGTTCATCTGTCGATGGACCTTTAGGCTGTTCCCCTATCTTGGTTATTGAGGATAGTGCAGCAGTGGCCACGAGAGTGCAGATACCTCTCTCAGGTCCTGGTTTCTCTTGCTTTGGCTGTACACCCAGACATGGTATTGCTGGGTCATGTGCTAAAGGAAAAAAGAAGATCATTAATGCAAAATGTTTAGTAAAGCATCTGGTATATATTAAATAAGTAATAAATGTTAGCTATTGTAATTATTATCTTATGTTAAAAGTAATTTTTGATTTATTTAATAACTACTTAAATTACATTTAACTAATAGTAGCTTCTATTTAGAGCCAGTAATGAATATACTTTTTCTCATGGAAACAACATGCTGAGGTCATTGCTTTTTCATTCCATGGGGAATAAAACTGAAGCTCAGGCAGGTTGGTGAGCAATAGTGTTGAGTCAATTGCAAGTGGCAGGCTAGAGCTTTGAACTTGGGTATCTGAGTCCACGTGTACTATTCTTTCTATTAAACCCAAGTTGTTTCCTCCAGAGTTAACAAGGAGCACATCGATCATGATTTATAATATCATTTAAGATTTTAGATCTGTGGATTTTATAGTTTTAGGAAACTTGCATTGTTAATTACTCAGTGTCTTCTTTCTAAGAATCAACATTAATGCGGTTAATATAAGTGATCAGAAGAATTTTTCAGGGCCTTTATTTTGGATGCGCTCTGATTACTTACTTCCTGAACGCCAATAAACTGTGGGTTGCTGTGTTAATCGATGTAGCCTTCAGGAGTGAAGGAAAACCCCTTGTCATCTCACCCTCTGAATAGTCTTGCTGTCCTATAATTTTCTATAATTACTTCTTATAATTATTTCTGTAGGTTAATGACATGAAAGAGCATGCTGAGCAGATAAAGTGAGCTGCTTGTGATAAATATACAATTACAGCAAATCCTACCAAATAGCATTTTGTTTTCTATGCTGCCAAAAATGCACAAATGCCTTATTTTTTAAGTATAAAAATATTTTATAATCAGCACACCAGGTTATCCCAGTCATTGGCAACACGGAATCTCCTTTGGAGATTTTTTATTGGCTTGTTGAACTGGCATCATTCTGAAACAGTCTTTCTTCACCTGAATTTTCACTTTAGTAAATCCCAATAAAACATCAGTGAAGCGTTTGTCTCTTCTCTTTTTAGTTCGTATAATATTGTTGCTATTTATGAAACATCATTGTATGTCTGGCACTTTACATAGATTATTTAACTTAGTCTTTGTTACAACCCAGCAAGGTAGGTTTTATTCCCTCCTAAACATGAGGAAGATGAAGTGAAGGGGTTAGAAAGGCCGATCTAAACTTTCACTACCTGTAAATGAGGAAGCTAGAATTGATTCTCAGGCTTTGTTAACTCTAAAGGTGGAGATTTTTCTCAACCTAAGTGCAAATAAACCCAAATCTCAAACAATTCCACCAGTGATATACATGATTATAGGTATATAGAAAAACACCACTTGGGGTGCAGCGCAGATCAGTGTGATAAATGTCATAATAGGGAACGTTAATGAGAGTTTACTAGGTGCTAGGCATTGTGCAGCACTTTCCAGATATTCACTAACTTAATATGCACTGACGCCCTTTGGGTATGTTTTTATATCCTAATTACAGATGAGAAAACCGAGGTGTATATAGTTGTCACTCTTCAAATATTCCACACCCAGGAAGTATGGGAGCCTGGGTTTTGACCTGATTCTGTGTGACTAAAGGTCTCCTCTTCACCCTGAGATGATGCACGGATTTGGGGTCTAGTCATTCCCTCTTTTATTTAGTATCTCGGTAGGTTCTGAATCTGTGCCATATTTTAGATGTTGGCAGAAATTGGATGTTGATTTAGGCTAGCGTGATTGACATCTGATTTCGTATCCAGTATTTCTTGTATCTTCTGGAAGTAAGGGGGAAATGTCTTCTGTATCAATGTAGTTGATTTTCTGCATGGGCTTATAAATAATGCTTAGTTTTAGTTTAGAAATCCCTTTTCTGTATCATTTAAAAATTAAATTCTTATTCTCTTTTTAGAAATATATATCATTGGTCAAGTACTTTTTATTTTATTTTATTTATGTATGTTATTTATAAATATTTTGAAACCTCTCTATGGGGAAGCTGCTTTTACATTTTAGATTTTGTGTATTTACTTTTCTAAACATTAACATTTATTAAATCTGCTATGGTACTAGACTTGATTGTTTTTTTAATTGAGCTTTAATGGACGCATAGCATTGTATCAGTTTTAGGTGTACGACATGCTGAGTCCGTATTTGTGTGCATGGTGCAATGGTCACTCCAGTGTCAAGTTAGCATCTGTCACTGCATGAAGATTGTTCCTTGTGACAAGAACTTTAAAGTCCACTCTCTCTGCAACTTTCAAATATGCAATATAATATTATTTACTGCAGCCACCATGGTGTGCATTACATCCCCATGACTTATTTCTATTTTAAAACTAAGTTTCTGTCACAAATTTTTAAAAACGCAAATCATTAAACCCCTATCTTCTTACAAGCCTATTTCAATCTACTTTAATTTTTTCCCATTCTCTTTTGTTTTGGCACTTAAAAAAGTTAAATATCTTTTATTTATTTATGCATTAAATACTTTGCCAGATATTTTTGAATGAGTCTTAACAACCAGGTCCACACCTGATATTTCCACTGTACTCGTCTGTCCTCATCTTGGGATCAGCACAACATCAAAAGAGAACAGATTATAAAACAACCAACCAACCTATAATGGCACTTTGATTGTTAAGCAAGCCACTCTCTCCATCATCTTCTCCACCTCCTCTCACGTGAGTTCCTTTCAGAACAAATGTGGCACTTGGGAGGCGTAAATGTGCAGCCTGAAGCAATGAATGATTACCAGGCACTAATGGGAGGTCTCAGTGTTTCTGTGTTGCTATGGTGAACCTTGGAAAGTCTCTGCAAAGGAGGGATCCTGATACCTGGATTTAGGGCCAGGGTGGAGAGCATGTTCATAAAACATGGAGATCTCTGGAGGTTCGTTCCCTTTGTTCAGGTTGACAATTACAACTTAATCTTCTCTAGAGGGTGACTTTGAAATGGATAACTATTGAGTCACTATTGGGACCAAAAAGCTACGCTGCTCATAATCATGCCCGCACAGCAGGTTGGGACAAAACTCTCTTAGAACCTTTGCACAAAATGATCTTGTTCACCATTTTGTGTACTTTCCTGAATTTCTTTATCCTTTGAATTTATTCCCAATGATCAATGGCATTTGTAAGGGCAAAGTTCTTATGAAAATATCACAAAAATAATAATAGCTCTTCTATAGTGTTTCAGTAAGTTGTGCAGGCACTGTTCTAAGTAATTTATACATATTGACTCATTTAATCCTCAATACAACATATGACAGATAGGCAAATAGAGGTATAGGGAAGGTCATGGCTGCCTGAGGCTCACAGTGAATAAAAGGAGATCCTGGGATTTGAACACGGTAGGTTCGCCCTGGACTCTGTCCTCAACTATTTCATCACATAGCATCATATATTATCTGTTACACTAACTGAATGCATTAAAATCGATTCGTGATGTTTCCTGAATGTTAAAGGATACACCAAATAGGATTTAGTTTATTATTATTGCATCACTAATTCACTGACTTGTTTAGCAAATATATATTGAGTATGCTTGTCACTGTGTAAGGCACAATGGTATGAAGTAGATAAGATCCCTGATTTCATGAAACATTCCGCCTGTCTGGGAACACAGACTTTTCAACAAGTTGCTGCAGGGGAGCAGGCATGACATGTGACATGATGGGGCTGCTCCAGGGAACAGGGGACGTAACTTGTCTATGTATTAGCGGGGCCTTCTTTGAGGAAGTGACATTACTGCTGAGAACTGATAGAAATCAGTAGAGGTTTGTCGGACCAAGGGTAAGAGGAGGGGGGTTTCTAGGTTGAGGTGGCAGGAGAGGGGGGAGGTTATAAAGTGGAGAGAACACCTGGAACCTGCACAGAAGTGCACACGCACAGCGGAAGTGAGGATGAAGAGCTAAGCAGGCCACATTGTGGACAAAGCTGTATTATCTCAAGGGTGAAGAAAATCCATACGCAAGATTTCAAAACTGGGGGTTGAGTGACATGATTAAATTTGCATTTTAGAAAGAATAGTCTGACTACCCTGTGGAGGGTAGATTGAGAGTTGGTGTGTGTGAGGAGCTGGTCTGGAGGCAAAGGCACTCCAGACACTGGATTAGGAGGCTGTCACTCAGAAGGAGCAGGTCTGGAGTGTTAGTGGAGAAGATTGGCCAAATTTAAGATATACATAAAAGGTAGACTAAGGAGGAAGGATTTTCAGAACTGAATGCATGACAATGACATTCATTAAATGGAAGCGGAGAGCTGAAGGTAGAAAAGTCGTTTTGAGATGCATTAATACTGAGGCGCCCATGTACATCCCAGTGGAGGTATATTACGGACAGTTGGGTATATGGGTCTGGATCGCTGGAGAGAAGTGATCAGCTATAACCTATAGCTGAATCATAAGACTGGATGAAGGAGTTGAGAAAAAGGTGGTGCTAAAGATTTGAGGGATTTGAGACAGTTTGACACAGGTTTTGTGAGAAAGAAACAGCTCAGAGAGAAACGCAAGAAAGCCAAGTAGGGGCAGTTGTAGTTTAGGATGAGCTAGAGCTCTACTATAAGTCAAGGGAAAGACATGGTGTTCCAATTCAGGTGGCCCTGACAGGGAGGTGTTCACTACATGGTGGACATTTTAGCAAGTCAGATACAGCTTCCATCAGGTGGTCCCAGGCACTAAGCCTGTGTCCACACAGGATGGCCATAAGGTTTCCATTGAAACACTTTGCCCAGAGCTAAACAGAAAGTAGGATGGGGTAGAACTGGAGTTGCAGTCAGCATAGCATAGTTTATGTCTGACTATGTCTGATCCCGTCTTTGATTGATTGTTATGCCTCAAAAGTCCTGGCAAGGCACCGCTCTGTGGCACTGTGCCTCCTTAGCAGATGGGAATGAGTGTAGTTATTCAACGATTTGATACGTGCATCCATTCTAATGATCAAAGCAGGATTTTCTGTGCAGTGTCTAGGCATGAGGTTAAAAGGATAAAATGCCATTACATCTCCAGCACAGAAACGGATTAGTGCTGAAAACTTAATTGCTTATGAAAGTTAAAAGTTTGTTTAATTTTACTCCGGATTTGTGTTCATCTGGGAACTTATGATAATGAAGCCTTTCAGTCCCAATTCAGCTCTCTAGGGGAAGAACACATACAAATTCATTTAATGACCCAGGCTGACTTTTATCTCTAAACAGATGAATCAGGTGCAAAAGAGTAGAACATAGATCTCTGTGTGTGCTTCACACCACATTGCTTTTGCAGAAGACAGCACAATTTTGGAGCTGTTCTAAATTCAAGGAGCTAAGTTTTGGAGATCAAATGTACAGCATGGTAACTATAACTAGTAATACTGTATTACATATTTAAAATTTGCTAAAAGAGTAGATTTTAAGTACTCTTACCACATAGACTCAAATGGTAATTATGTAAATTGTGCTTTGTTAATTAACTTGATTATGGTAATCATTTCACAATGTATATGCATATGTCAAAATACCTTAACTGTGTACAATTTTTACTTGTCGAGGACACCTTGATAAAGCTGGAAACATAAAATAAAGATAAGGGGGAATACAATATTAAAGGAAATGTATCAAGAACTTCAGCATATAAAATATTTTAAACATTGAAATATATAAACCATAATAGAAATTTGATTCTAGAGGCAGAATAGTATTCAAGGAAACTCCCAGCTAATTACTGGAAAAAAATTTTATTCAATTACATTAATTTTTGGTTAAAATTTCTGTCTGCGTAAGAATTTCAATTTTTACAATTTCAAATATACTAGCAATAATTTTGTCTTCTATTATTCTGTAAAAAACTCCTCCAAAACTTTGGGTCTGACGTAGCCATTTATATGCTCACGATTTATGGCTCAGGAGTTGGGGAAGGACTCAGATGGTTCAACCTTGCTACCCATGGTGTCCACTAGGGTGGCCAGGGCTGGGAGATCCTTCCAAGGTGGCATTTCTACTCATGTCTTGTGCCTTGGTGTTCCTTAACACCTCTCTCTATTTCTCTCATTTTTCTCCCTCTTTTTTATTACAAGGTGTTACATCCTTTGGAGCCTTTTCCTGTGGTTTGGGCTTCTCATAGCATAGTGAAGGTATGAAGCATAGAAGTCAGGGTAGTCTCTTAGATTAAAGATGCAAATGATTCCAGGCTACTTAAGGGTTACACCTCCACTTGGCACAGCATCATTTGTTCTGTCTTCTATTGGTCAAAGCAGATGCAACGCCTATTAGATTCAAGAAGGTTGAGGAATAAATTCCATCTCTTGATGGGAATATTGCAAGAAAAGAGCATGTATGGGTGATATTACTGCCATCATCTTTAAAATATGTAATAGGCCACATAGCAGAACCAGGGAGGCACCAGAGATTCCAGCATTTCCAAAAGTGTGATCTGCTGACCACCTCTGTTAGAATTACCTGGAGAGGGGGCACTTTTTGGTGTGCAGCATCCTGAGCCTTACTTGAGACTTTCTGGATCAGAATCAAAATCTCTGTGAGCAGAACTCTATAATTTTAACGAGACCTCTTGGTGATTTTTATGGGCACTGAAGCTAGTGAAGAGTATTTCTGAGCATAGCTCTGGAGAAAGAAAGATCTGGATTCAAACCTGATTGCCACCAACTAGCTGTGTGACCTTGGGAGTGACTTCATTATGTCAGCAAGGGTTTCCTCACCTGTAAGTTGTGCCAGGTGATAGTACTTGCTTCAATGCATTGTTTCTTAGAATAAAATATATATCACATGTGAGATCTATAGCATAGTGTCTGAAACATTGTCAGTACATTAACAATAAAGGTTCAGTGAGTTAGTGGGTTTTATTTCCAAAACAGATGATGAATTTTAAATGTGTAGCGAGGCTTTATCCACATGATTAGCCGGGGCCTGAATTGTGGCCATGATTAATTTCACCATTGTGTGGATCTGCCAAAGATGAGTGCACAGTTTCTCATTAGAAGTTCTCAGTTGGGCAAGTATGAACCTTCCTGTGTGTTTAAGAATTGTGTTGATTCACCTATAATAAAAAACTAACTTACTGAACAGCATGCAGCACACTGGCTGGCAATAACCTTGAAACTGCTTAAAAATTGTTTGGCGAAATGATGAGTACAGTTTGGGCAGTAAGACACTCTTGGCATTTATCCCATGATTGGGTGAATTTCAAATATGTGTGGACATGGCCTTTTTGAACTCATGGCTTGTTATTACATGGTAGTGGAAATGAGGCCCTTGGTAGGAAAAAACGTAGGACTAACCTGGCAATTTGTTAAATAAAGAAACTAAAAGCTCGATATTGTACACTTATTAACATGTTTTGTTACAGTAAAATTATAATTAAAAACATGAATCATCAATGATAATAAATAAATTCCAAGAGGCCTAAGTTGTTCTTGGAAAGTTTTGGGCTTAGACTGTGAACGAAAGCTTCAGAAAAGACTCTTAAAATGTTTGATTCTGTTTTAAGTGTCAGCTGCAGTGGATATGAGACTGAAGCATCTGAAGAATGGGCACTATATGTTTGTGACAATGAAAGAAGAGTATTCAGACAATGAAGAGCACCCAGGTTTTGTTCCCTGTTCCCGAAGAGCTCCTGAAGTGAGGTTCCTCTTTAAAAGTCAAGGTACTTGAAATCCTGTACTAAGATGTGTTTAGTACAACTCAGAACAAAATGAGAAACAGGTCCTGGGAGAAGTTGGTTTAGAATGATAGATTGAATTTTTACACGCCCTGTGAATTTTCTCTGTGGTGTCTGTCCCTGTAGAGAGAGAAGAAAAAAACACATCAAAATATCTTATTCATGTAGTTCACAGTCCATGTTCTTTACCCAGGGTTTTATGGCTGACACTGATCTGTATTTGCCTACCCAATAAAGTTCCAAATCATTCTTAATTACCTAATTTCTATTTCTTTTTGTTTCCCTATATGTTTTTTCCTTCTCCAAATTTTTACAAATATTCCCTTATATTTGTTTATTTATCCTTCCTAATATTTTGTTCTGACCTTTACCTGTCCAATTTATCCAACATTTACCCTTGGTAGTGATGACAATCCGCCAACAACCAAAACAATAACAACCAAATTAGTTAATGTATGTTGAGCATTTTTTGTGTATCAGATACTACCATTTCCTTTTTTCCTCTCATCTCACCTGTGCTTCTCCCTCAGTACAGATACTTTTATCTTATATTCTGTATTATAGACATAAATCTGCCTGTTTTTGTGATATATCATACCCTCATGGGAGCCATGAACACAGATTAGGAGCATCCTCTACTGTCTGTCCCAATATTCAAAACGTAGGAGGAAGAAGCCATCTTGGATCTAATGACAAATACACTCACCATGTACACACTTCATCTCAGGTGTGACATCTAACATAGTCTGTTCATTCATTGTTTCATTTCATTGTTAATACCTTGTGACCAAGAAAGGGAGAAAAATATCCCTAGGTTTCCCTTCTGTGTAATCAGAGAATCAGAAGAGTTACAGGCTGGAGTGGCCTCAATGAACAGTTGAGCAAAGAGCCCCTTGGTTGCTTGACTGTCATCTCCTGGCCACCCTGGTGCTGGGAATTTGTGGGAGGAAGAGCTGGGGAAGGAGACAGCCTGTCTTTGTGCTCTGTGCTTGAGTGTGATTGTTTTTATTCCCTCCAAATCAGTCATAATGTCTCAGCGGTATAATGGAGTACCAACTGCAGAAGTTGGAGGAACTTTTTGTTTCGCTCTGAGAGAATTCATCCTCTATATTTCTTTCATGTCTGATATTTTTATGAAATCATTGTAAAGCTCAACAGTCAGAACATATCCTCAAAAAATACATTTAGATCTCCTCTGTGCAAGCATGAATTATGGGGCTAACAAGAGGTTTTTGTTTTATCAAGTCTTTAAAAACTGAAAGAGAGGAGGAAATATTTGCAACAATATTTGAAAAGAGTAAAACTAAGCTGACTCAAGGAGTTGTATTTTCTGTGTTATTGCCTGAGCACAACCCACTTCTCCATGCAACTTTTATCTTAGCTGTCAGAATTAAGACATAGCACAACACATGCAATCTTTTATTCCAGGCAGGCACATAAATTCATCTCTAAATAGTTAGAAAGTGAGCCTGACCTGGTAGTTCACTTGGTTAGAGTGTCGTCCTGGTTATTCCTATACACCAAAGTTGTGGATTTGACCTCTAGTCAGGGCACATACAAAACCTCAGGGGATGCTTCAGAACACAGCCTTGCTCAGGACCAACCACTGCCATAACTGATCCCTTCCAAGGCTGAACGCTGCCTTGGCTTCAGAGGGAAAAGAAGGAAGAAGGGAGACATAAATTAACAAGAATTATGAACAGGTTTTCCACCTGTTACCTTCATACTAGCCAATGAAGCCAATACTGTTATCCAAAATTTACAACCAGTGAAATCACATTACTATTAAGTGGTAGAGGCAGGATTTTAACCTGCATCTGTCTCTTAAGCTTGTGTTTATGCCACTCTCTCTTAATTTTCAAAGAAATGACATGCTTAGAATTTCTTCCTTTTTAAAAGTATACATATTTTTAATTAGAGTTGACATTAATATTATATTAATTTCAGGTGTACAACATAGTGATTAGACATTCATATACCTTGTGAAATGATAACCTCAATAAATCTAGTAACTGTCTGACACTATACATAGTTATTGCAATATTATTTTAAAAATATTTTATTCATTTATTTTTAGAGAGAGGGGAAGGGAAGGAGAAAAAGGGAGAAAAACATCAATGTATGGTTGCCTCTCACACACCCTCTACCGGGGGCCCAAATTGGCTTGCAGCCCAGGCATGTGCCCTGACTGGGAATCAAACTGGTGACCCTTTGGTTCTCAGGCTGGTGCTCAATCCACTGAGCTCAATTCACCAGCCAGGGTGAGTAATTTTATTGACTATATTTCCTAGGCTGTACTTTATATCCCGTAACTATTTTTATAACTGAAAATTTGTACTTCTTAATCTCTTTTACCTTTTTTACCCATTTCTCCAACCACCCTCATACCTGAAGCTAATCTGTTCTCTGTAGCTATGAGATTGTTTCTGCTTTGTGTGCGTATTTTCTTAGGTTGCACATATAAAAGAAATAATATAGTATTTATCTTTCAAACTAAAAAGTTTTTACACAGAAAAGTAAATCATTAACAAAACAAATAGACAACATATTGAATGGGAGAAGATATTCACCAATAATACATTTGATAAGGGGTTCATATCCAACATTTGTACAAAATTCATAGAACTCAACACCAAAAAAGAAAAATCCAATTAAAGAATGAATGGAAGACCTGAATAAACACTTCTCCAATGAGGACATACAGATAGCCAATACACATATGAAAAGATGTTCAATTTTACTAAGCATCATGTAAATCAGAACCACAATGACGTATCACCTCACATCTGTCAGAACGGCTATCATCAATAAATCAACAAACACCAAGTGCTGGTGAGGATGTGGAGAAAAGGGAACCTATGCGCTATTAATGGCAATGCAGACTGGTGTAGCCACTGTGGAAAACAGTATGGAAGTTCCCCCCGAAATAAAAATACAACTACCAAGTGACCCAACAATTCCACTTCCGGGTATTTATCCGAAGAAATCCAAAACACTAATTTGAAAAGATCTATGGACCCCTGTGCTCACTGAAGCATTATTCACAATAGCCAAGACAAGGGCGCAACCTAAGATTAAAAAGTTGTGGTACGTATATACAATGGATTGTTACTCGGCCATAAAAAAGAATGAAATCTTGCCATTCGAGACAACATGGATGGACCTAGAATTTCTTCTTTAAAGCTCGGGTATTGCTAGTAACATTGCAGCAAAGATTTTCTAGCTCCAGTTTGGGCCTGGGCACTTCTCACCTGTCTTTTTTATGTATGTGTGAACCAATATACCAGGCTTACTTGTTATGCATTTAAATGGCACTGTATCTTGTCTAATTTTCCTATCTCATATAAACTTTAACTTTCTAATTTTCCCCCTATATCTCTAAACATAATGATTTATTCTCTGACAGGACTTGCACGTGTTTTAAAGGCGTTATTGTGGAGAGTGCTTGAGATTTAGCTATTGTCTTAGGTATTTTGTTATATTACCAATTCTCATCTAGTAAAAGCTCAATTGCCCCACCAAGCCCTGCAGAAGCTGTCAGCTCACCTGTGCAGCCCTCTGCTCTCATGTCAACATGGAGTTTCTTAAAAGAGGCTCATCTTCATTTTGGTCTGCTCTGATCCGTGATAGAACAGCTGAAAGAAAGGCGCGGCTGCTCCCCAGAGTCCGTGCCAGCCCCTGTCCACATCGTGTGGTTGCTCTCTAATGATGCCCTGTCACTGAAAAGGGATTGTGCATGACTGTATCACAGAACTGATTACCCTGTTGCAAACAGTTTATTTTCTCCAGGTCCATAGTCCAAAAAATGACACAAGAAATGGCATATAAGATGCCTTAGTACTTTGACTTCACTTTTGGCTTTGCCGCAACTTGCGTATGATTACAGATGGTAGAAAATTAAAGTGCCCAGTTTTCAATTTTTGATGATTATCATCTTTTCTGTGTGTGTGTGTGCAGAAAGGAAATTACCATGAAACCAGCACTAGCAATTCCTTTTCCTCTCCTCTGCATGTCATGAGAAGGAATCACAGGCCTGGGAATCAATCTTCAAGGCCGAGAAAATCTGGGCAGCCAAACCTGGTTCCAACATCTGTAGGTGTTGGACTCTGCAACTCCTGAATCCAGATTCACAGGCTGTGGATAAGTTAATATTAGAAGTATGGTGTGATCTGGCGGCCCAGGTTGTGACAAAATGCTATTGGAGGAACCTAGAAGCAATCTGAAGGCTGAATTGAAATTCAGCATTAATTCAGGATTAATTCCAAAGACACTCCTCTCTCTATTTTAGCAACCCAGCATTTGGTATTTAACCACATACTTAACCCTCTGCTCTTTATATCTTCTTCCCCTTTTTGTGAGCCGATATTGTTTGTCGTAGGGAAATGTTTTCATTAAAATTTTCTGTCTGAAGGATACTCTCCTTTTGCGTCTTCATCATTTCAAACCCACACACGGGCAGATCCACAGGCAGGGAAGCACTTTGCAGAGCTTACTGTGTCTCTTGACATTAGAAGTGAGCTCGCTGTGGTTCACACCTACTGCCTTTCCACAGGTGTGACATACGCACACCATGCAAACTTTTAATGAATGTTTGTTTTTCAAAATGTTTGTTTTCCTGAAAAGCCTGTTTCTTACAATATACACAGGACATCACTCCCTAGATTCAAGCAATCGACATATTGCTTTTCAAAACCACTTTAAATATGACCTGTGGTCTCCATCCCTCCCTCTTCTTCCCTAAACCTCCAATACATTAGTTCACTGTTCGCTTGATCATTGCCATAGCTCCTTACGCCTCACCCCTCTTTCAGCACGAGTCCACCTTTGAGTTTTGACCAGGTAACTTTGTAAGAAACAAATCTGATCACATGGCTCCCCTGCCTGAAATACCCAGGAGGACCCTCTTTCCCTACAGGACATATTGTAAACTTCATAGCCTGGCACTTACCATCCGACCACAACCGGCCTTTCTCTGATGGCTTTATTTGTGTTTTTGTACCATTATATTGTAGCGGCTGTTAGAAATGCATACAATCTAATAAGCTAAAACTGAGAGTAGAAAGGAATCAAATCAAAGAGACTGATAGTATTTTATTTTCCTTTTTTTGCTTTGCCATGCTGATGAATTGCCCTGAAAAGTGGTATGAATATAATTGCTGTGTTGATGGAGTGAGCCAAAGGAAATTTTACATGAGTGATCTGTAATTAAATAGAGATGAGAATTCACTCACCCATTTTCCCATCTCAAATCCTGTTTTCTGTCTTGGAGTCTGTTGATGGTATAGCACAGTTTACATGCCAATCTTTAAGTTTTTATTAGGAGAATGTCCGCATTATTATATAGACATTGTTTTTCTATCAAATGAGAAGCGATATTTTAAAACTTGAGAAGTTTAAAGAAAGGAAGCAGGCTATCGTTTCCCTGATCTGAGTTAGGGCAGAACCAGACATTTGATTAGGCTCCTTGGATTTTAGGATAGATGCAAAGAAAAGTAAGGTGCACTACTTGATGAGTGGGCACAATCTGTATAGAGCAGGGAATTTTAAGTAGTGGAAACAGCATGAGCAAATGCATGAAAATTGAAAAGCACGTTATATGTTTAAATTATGGTGAGTAAAAATGTTTGGGTAAGCAGGAAATTATACGTCTGGAAATAGAAAGCATTGTGGGCAGAAACGGTCTTGGGGATAGAGCCTAGAGGATCGGACATGCCAGAGTAAGGGGTCTGAGCAGATTCAGTGGGCAACAGGGTGCTAGTGGAAGGATTTTTACAGATTTAGTCTGAGCTGCTCCTTGCACAGATAGGTGGAGGTGTTGGGGAGAATGCTGGATATCTGGGTTTGCCCTAAATCCAGTCCTTTCCGGGTTAAATTGAAGCATTTCAAGGCCTCTGTGTGTGGGGCCCTGCACTATGAAAAGAAATGGAATCTGTAAATTTAGACTCCCGAATGAACAAGCAGGGCGAGTAACTGATACAAGTTCAAATTCCACCCCAGATGACGTACCTGTGCGACTTTGCCAGCAATCTCATCTAGGTTTTCATTCATAGAAGGAATGAGTAGGAGTGATGTGTTTGGGATTTTGGGATGTGTGAGCAGGTCACAACGTTTCCATGGAGTAGCTTTGCATCGTCTAAGAAGCTGGTGTCAGGGGCTTCACTGGATCTTCATCAGGGATGCAGAAAACAACTTTTGGAAGCGAGAATATACTGGTAAAGGAGGTGAGAGGTTAGACACTGGGCAGCATTTATGTTTAGGACCTGGATAGCTTTTATAATATTGACTGTATCAATTGGTTAAAATAATAAATGCAATAATTTGTTGAAATTCTGAAAATTGCAGAGTAAGTATTAAGAAGACAATGAAAACCATTTTTAGTCCAACCACCCAATGATTACCTAACCACTGTTAACACTTCAGTGCATTTGCAGACAAGTTCGTTTTTCTGCCCACTCTCTGCATGGCACCACCCTGCACATGCATAGGGCTTTGCGACCTGCCTCCTTTTGAAAAATGGACCAGAGTATTTTTACAGATCAGGACATTCATTTTCCACTTAAAAAAAAAAACTGAATGACAGTCTGAAGTCAACTGAATTTGGGCATAAGTAACGGAGGGTAAAATGGCATGTGCTCACCAAGTTGGGGTCTTTAGTGAAAAATTTGCCTGATTGTAAAATTGCAAGCTGGGACATGGTAACTATACTGATAGAAATCCTACTGCAATAAACACAGAAATTCTTTCATACATTTATTTGTTTCCTTAGGTTGAATTCCCCAAAGTAGGATTTCTAGGTCAAAAAGTTGTGAACAGTTTTAAGGATGTCAATGAATATTTCCAAATTGTCCCCAGGAGGTTTTTTTTTTTTTTTTTTTTTTTTTTTTTTAATAATTTACATTCCCCTGTTTCCTACGTGCAGGTCAGTTTTAAGATTTAGGGGATAATGACTTAATGGGTTGTTTGACTAGTAAGTGCTGTGCGTGCGGAATGGCACTGGAATGTATGAGCATGAGGCTGGGCTGTTTGCTGTAGCTGGGTACAGATTGTCACTTGATATTTTAGAAATATTTAAGCAGGTGCTTAATTGATGATAAATAGCATGCATCAGACCCTTTGATTAAACATAAAACATTTATTGTAACTCCTGAAGGTATTGGGAAAAATCAGCAAAGCATATGAAAATGCTTAATCTGGCTAGTCACACATTTATAATGTAAGAGATGCTTTTCATGTGTTTATTAAGGTGGAATCAGATTGAAGCATTCTCAATAATTTAAGTGAAATGTTCCCATGGAATACCATATGTACCATCTGAATTTTGTATGTTTTATTAATTCAGAAGGAAAAAATAAAATCTTAAGAGCTACAGGAAAAGCATAGTCAAATTTAACCAAAGCACTCATTTTGTTAAATCGTTCAAGGGATATGTCCTTATAGGTGCAAAGTAAATATTATTAAATTAAGTGTTTAAACCCATAAAAGACACAAAAAGGCAACACCCACTTTACAAATTTCGAAAGGAATGCAAACAGAACTCACTCTCTTTACCAAAAAAGAAAAAAAAAGAAAGAAAAGAAAAAGAAAAAAAGATTCTGTGGGGATGTAATTAACTCATAATTTTTTCTTTTTATATGATATTGGCTACAGACTGGTGCATTTATCAAGAATACTTCATGACCAAATTGATAAATTTATTTAGATAGCAGATTGCTACTGTGGCAGACCCTTCTGCGTGGCGTGGGCCCAGCTCCCACTTTGAGATGCACAGGACCCACGCCCACAGATAGGTTCTCTGTGGGTAATCAGATTTGCAATATACCTAAACTGCTTTTTGCTAAAAATTCTCTCACCCTGCAAATGCTTGTTGTAACTTCCTAAAATCCATGCTAAACCTTGCAGGGACCAGTGTAACCTGCTCAACCACTTTTGCCTTTTCATTTGCTGATATCCTTCTTCTGTGGTGTGATGAGGGGCATTGGCTCCTTTTGTTGTAACCAGGGCAGAGTGAGTGAGGACCATCTTGTAATGTGAGGAGATATAGAATGAAGGCCTGTCATGGTGGAGGCTGCGGCTTTTGCTCCCCTTGAGAGCAAAAGCCTTGCTGTCATCCTTTTTCCTCCACCAGACTCGGTAGTCTGTGTGTATGCTTTTATTTCATCCATAATGGCACAGACACTGCTAGCCGGTGTCCGCATCAGCTACCACTCAAGTATTATGTCCACTCAGGAAATCCCTCGATTTTTTGAGGGAGCAAAGAAATACTTTCCCTTTTACTGTTGACAACATTTGGCAACAGTTTCTTGGAGTTGTGGTCTAGTTGAAGGAGACTCATTTGTTTCAATACTGGATTTTAAACACCTATCTTGTGTCTAACTATTGGGTTAATGGGAATAATGAATTTTGGTGAATGTGTTGGTGGATTTTAAGGGTCTTAAAAATATATACCTCATTTGGAAAAGGGATTCTCATCATTATTTTGTATTGAGAGTGATCATGTGCATATAAAACTTTTAGAGCTACACCTGTGGACTGTACACTCTTAGTAAATGCTAGCTGTTTCTACTTAAAAGTGATAATACTTGTTTCTGATGTTGCCATGGCTGTTTTATCAGTACTGCCATTATTATTACAATCAGGAAAGGTAGAGACAACTTTTCTCTTCCACCTTTTCCGACAAATGCTGACTGATGCAAACACTCACAGGTCAGGAGCTTCTTCGAATGAAGGCAGGAAATACCTGTTGAGCATTGTCCTGGGACATTTCATCATGCTGAGATCCACAGCAATAGGCCTTTTCTGCATCCTCACTCCTCAAAGCAAAATAACACAAACAACAACAACAATAACAACAACAACAACAACAACGACAGAAGCAACAATAACACAAGGCTGTCATAAGTGCTGTTCGGTCTGTGGGAGACATGGATGATGCTTTTCTGGAGGGTGGGATTAATGGTGCTCCACGTAATCTCTCTCCTAAACTATCCTTCTGGGACTGTGGCCATGTTGATCAGTGACCCAATCTTTCCTTGTCCCTGTTTTCTCTTCTGACCATGTAAAATCAGGTTCAGCAAGATGTGAACGATAGGCCTTTCAAACGCAGGTGTAATGTTGTGTTGTCTCTAAAAGCAGTTCAAATATCCTCATTCTTTTCCCTCTACATTTTAAAATTATTTAAAAATAAGAAAATACCCCATCTTTAGCACCACATCTGTTAGGGTTGCCTTCTTTTTTAAAGGGTAAATTAGTCTTTGGTACAAGGTGACATTTAGAATGTATGCTAAGAGAACATCAGTGGAATTGTCTCTTTAGCAACTCCCTCTCCTGCCCACTCTCTTCTCTGTGAGATTTCAGGGTAATGTCCTTTTCTTCAGGTTGAATTTCCTGGTATTGGAAGAAAGGTGGTCTACAGTCCAATATGAGAAGAAACAGGAAGAAGAGAGAAAGAGAAAGACAGCGAGGAAGAGAAAGGGAGGAGAGAGAGACATTCACAGTCCTGGTCTTAGCCTTAGCTCTCCCTGAAGATCAAAGACATCTATGACCTTTCTGTTTTCTTCAAAAAATATTTTATTTATTTATTTTTAGGGATGGGGAAGGGAAGGAGAAAGAGAGGGAGAGAAACATCAATGTGTAGTTGCCTGTTGCACACCCCCCACTTGAGGACCTGGCCTACAACCCAGGCATGTGCCCTGACTGGGAACCAAACAAGTGACCCTTTGGTTCTCAGGCCTGCGCTCAATCCACTGAGCCACACCAGCCAGGGCTTACCTTCCTGTTTTCTGATGATCCAACTGTAACTTGGATTCCCTGAACCAACGAACTTCCGTTTGATATTTTAGCTGGTTTGGCTGTCTTGGCTTTTTAGTATTGCAATAAAATGAATCTTGACTTCTCATTGCCACTGTCCTCTCTAACTTCTTATTGTTCACATTCAGGCTCCTGAGAGACTGAGAATTGTCCATTAGATGGGCTGTGCTTGTTCTGCTAAGCATTAGACCCAACAGTCTCAGCCTGAGCATCCGTTTGTGACAACACGAGATGGATAGTACTGATTAGTTCAGCTCTTGGTACTGGCAGAGTTAAACGCCCTAATTCAAACTTTGTTACTTATCCAAAAGAGAAGCCACATTCTAGTCTGGTCTACATTTTAAAAGCTGAAAAGCTGCATGTTCTAGCAAATGATCACATGCGAAATGTGCCCTTCCTGCTCCTGCCAGTTCTCCCCCTTACTCATTACTCTCTTCCACTTGTCATATGGCAAGAGCTCTGAGCAGTTTTTCTCTCTTTAAGGCAATTACTACTTCCATGACTTAGACAGCAAATTGTATTTCAAATTCAATTTAAAATAAGTCTGCTGAAGATGTTGTGATTATTTTGAGAGTGGAATCCTTTAACATACTAACACTATATATTTTTCGTTGTTCTAAGTCAGTGGCATTCCAGCCCTGCTTGGCTGATGTAATCATTATGCAGGGAATAGTCATGAATTCAGGTAGAGACTCATTTTATGTATGTCTATTTCTTGGTTAATTATATGAATATCTTCATCTTGACCTGTGCTATGAATAAATCAGGCACCACAGTCAAAATTCTTATTTGCTGAAATGCAGGGCAAGGTCTAGGGTGAGGTGAGTGAGGCAGCTGGGTGCACAGTATAAAGAGACCCTGGCTCCAAGGACTGTGCAAGGCCTCTCTCGTACCTCATCCTTGTCTTAGCCCTACCAAAATGTTACCAGCTACTTTAGGAGATGTTCACATGCATCAAATCAGAAAATTAGACAGCATGTACATATATGTCAACTATAAGATTAAGAAAAAGCCAGAAAAAGAAATAACTGATTCTTTAGAGGAACTGCAAGGTTCACCTTCTGTCTTTCTTTTGTCAGGAAAGGTATTACATACAGCTTTCAGCTTAGGTTTGACCCAGGAAGCATCATACGATATTAGGAAGAGAATATGGGATTCAAGGTCAAGGTCTGGAATGATTTACTACTGAATGGTTGAAAATCAAAACAGCTAGGTGATCTCAAAGGTCCTTTTCAGCCAGGTGGTTCCAGGCCTGAGATATTTCCTCTTTGGTGATTACCAAATAAGTTCTTGATTAGTTTTGGGGAAGAGTAGAAGGCCTGCTTTGGGCAAGTATGAAGTGAGTGACATTTGTTTTCAGCCAACCTATTTCCTTTGTCTCCCTTTTTCTTGTTCCTTACTTCTTCCAGTTCTCCCCAAGTGCCAGCTACCCTTGTGGGCTTCCTCCTTGCCTTACTCAGAGGGTGGGGATCTGAATCTTGTTTCGCCAGTGTGAAAAATGACTAATGACAGTTTGAAATAATGTTCCTATGCAGCGAGTGTGTGCCTCGGAAGGCACAGTAAGACTTGAATTATTAGTAAATGAGGAGAGAGAGGCAATTTGAACATGAATTTGGGCCAGGTCAGCTCAGAGTTGAGCTCAGAAGGGTGATATGCTTTAATACAAAGACAAAGACATTGAGATCCACTCTGGTCCTGTTCCATGGTTTGGCAAAGGGGGCTGATAGTGCCTCAGATTTCCATAAGGGCTTGTAACAATTAATTAGGATGGTGCTGCTAAGATTACCCCTAATCATCTCCTATTTGGTATATACTATTCAATTTTTAGCTCTGTTTTATGTATCTGAAACTTGTTTTCCCCAACTAAGATTATAACAAATTGATGTCATGTATCTCCAAATCACGTGGCATAATGCTAGGAAGGCAGCAGGTGGTCACTATTGGTTTACTTTAATTAAATTTTATAACATGCGGGATCTGTTTGTCTCACATACATATATGACCCTCATGTTGCATACTGTCATGTGCTAATAAAGACCATTATATCATTTAACACTTATTTTCTTTGAAAGAAGTTATATTTGAATCTATCTTCCTCATCCCCAGTAACTAACTGTATTAATAGAACTCTCTCGGCTCTTTTTTAAAAAATGTTTTTACAAGTATTTTTAAAAGATTTTATTTATTTATTTTTAGAGAGAGTAGAAAAGAGGAGAAAGAGGGAGAGAAACATCATGTGTGGTTGTCTCTCACACGCCCCCTACTGGAGGCCTGGTCCCCTACCCAGGCATGCTCCCTGACCGGAAATTAAACTGGTGACCTTTTGGTTTGCAGTCTGGCACTCAATCCACTGAGCCACTCCAGCCAGGGAAGAACTCTTCTTAGCTCTTAAGTCCTATGTGCTTTAATTGAATAATCAAGAGACTTCATTCTCCATCCGGACGCAGTCCAATGCATCATTCCCAGCCTATTCTACCTACATTAGTTGATGTAGGATTTCTTTTTAAAGCAATCTGAGTTCTTCAGGAGCTCTGCTTGGGCTAGATGCACACATCACTTCCAATCGGCAGTTATCAGCAGGGTAATCCTTAATAACACCCCCAGCTACACCCTTCCCTTGCTAAAACAAACAAACAAAAGGGATCATTAACAAAAGCTTCTTCTAATTTAGGGCTTTGGTTACTTTGAAGTACCACGTGCAGAAAATATAACCACATGACCAAATGTTCCTTCCAGTTAAAGTGCTTGCAGCAGAGTTGAGTTCTGCGTGTTTGTTTTAACCATGCAGTACATATGCCATCTGGCATAATTCACATAAAAATGAAACTGCTTTCATGGCTGAGTAGATGCCAAAATGGAACTGTATAACAGTAATAAGGCCTTTTCTGGTTCATGAATATACTGTAGGTGCTGGTTCAAGCATGAAACTATGGATGATGCTAAAATAGCCACTATTTTTCCCTTCAGAGGTGAAAAATATACTAAGAGTGAAGTCACTCACTTCTGTGAGCTGAGTTCCTAACCTGTTTTTAATGTGGGGAAAGAATTTTCAATTCTTTTTCTATGATTTTTGCAATGCAATTCAGGGCTTTCACTCAACTCTGGGTTTCTGCCTCTCCAAAATAGCTGGGTGGTGGTGGTCGTGGTGAAATGAACAATTCTGACTAGAGAACTGACTTTTGCCTCCATAAAGAAAAAGTGTCTAAATGTCCAGAGGTTTGAAGTTTTTAGACTTTATCAAATACACAGATGATCAACAGAATTTCCTCCTTTTTTCCCATTACTTAAACATCATGTTGCCAAATCCCAAGTCATACGCCAGTTCACCTTCCCTAAGCACTCTGGAGAATGGATCTTCCCCATGCAAGCCTGCGAGGTCCTGATGTATGCAGGGTTAAAGAACTTTAGACCATGTACCAATTCCAGTGGAACATATCACCTTGGTTAAGGAGGTGCCAGGGTTAGAAATAATGCTTTATGGTCGCAGGTGTTTGTAGAAAACTTGTCCATTTCTACCATGTTGTACAACCCAATAGTATATTTTTCTCTGTCTATAATAATTTATTTTATGGCAAACCTGGGACTCCACATTTGTCATGCTTGAAATTCAGCTTTACACCAAAGTGTTCTCTTAATACAGCTTTATGCATCTCATACGTATTTGTATTTCATTCCAGCATAATATTAGGCCCAGTAGAATTTAGTGACCAATCTTTCCCTGTGTTATCAGAACAAATATCTATAGCATCTAAGCAGTTTTCAAATCTTTCAAGTGATTTATCCCAAGATCTTGCTGTAGTTCAAGCATAAGAAGGGTGTGCCTGTACTTTTCTGGTCAATTTATTTCCGTGTGTACATGTCCTTTCGCATGCAATTAAGAAGTCCTTGATATCTCAAATGGTACATTCTTATAATACATGATGGCACTTGATGTCATACAGCTAGCTAGGAGAGATGCTTGGAAACTTGTGCTTGGAAACTCGGCTTTTTATTCGCTTTGTCATCTAACACTGGGAAGCAGGTTGAGAGATTGCCCACAACACTTATCTGTCTCTTTCAAAAGGAGCTATTGCACTCCTCCGCCTGCAGGCATTTTATGATATCAGTTGCAGAAGAAAGCTTCACTTGTTGTTGGTTGTCTCCAGCACCTGTCCACACTGGGTTTGCAGCTCTAATTGTTGTTAAGAATGTCTCTGAGCTGAATACAAATGTGCATAGGCTTCCCTTCCCTTGCAATAAAATTTTAACTGGGCTGTAGCTGTGTGAGGGCTTAGAATTTAGTAAACAGTCTGTGGAAATTGGTTTTAATCTCAGATGTCTTTGAAGAAGCATCACTTGGATTTTAAAACATCTGTTCTTTCTTCCAAAATGTTCTATGCAGGAAACAGAAAGTATATTCTTGCTTGTAGTGCCTAGAAAAGAGTGAAATATTGTGCAGGCTTCTTGCATAGACTTTTGTAGCTCCGAATGAAAGCTCATAGAACAATTAGACTTTTAGTAATTTAGTTACAAGCTTGTCCCTCATATGTGACTTCTGGTTTTTTCTCTGAGTTTTACAGTTCAATTAGGCTTTCAGGGTATAAACAGAATAGCTGATAGGCAGAGCCTTAGTCATTGCCCTATTTTGCTAAGTTTCCATCCTTTTTCAAAAATCTGTTCCACTCTTGTGAACAATAATGACCCAGCCTAAAAGCAGCAGCGTTGAGACCTCAGTGAGATACAGGCCCAGAGCCAACGTTTGACCCCTTTCTAACCTGTAGAGGGCCTCGGCGAGGAAGTGCCCCGTTTGAGGTTGATCCTGAGGGACGGCATCTTATCTGTGAATTTGTAGATTGTCTTGTAGGTGGAATGGCTGGGTTTTCAGCTGGTTTTGTACTGATGGAATCACGTCTGCACGAGAGCCAGGAAAGTCACCGTGGACAGAGAATACCCATGTAATATGCAGTGTAGCACAGACTGAAAGAGATTTAGCAGTGAAAATTGTTTACTTCTGTTTTTCCCCTGCCACTTCTTCCAACTGGTATGCTGCATTAAAGATAAGCTTGGGGTAATCTGCAAGACTTGATAAAGAGTTCTGAAATTCTGAAGACTCTATCAGTGCCCCTTTGGCCAGCCTTTAAGTTTTACATCCAATATCTCAAAATGTGCAGAGAGAGAGTGGGGATGAAACAGAGATTGCGGAGGTGCAGTATTGCTTGGGTTTTGTCATCGCAACATCCAAAGGAGAGGATGAGAAGAGAGAAAAACTGTCCATCGCATCACCATGTACAGAAACCCGAATCTCTCTTTAGATGGCAACATTTGAACAGCTGGCATTGGGCATAAAGATATCTTCTGATGGGCTGAACTTTGTTTCCCTCCAGATAATTTAGAGATGTGTCGTCCCAGGGTTAGATTCCAATCTCCAAATAGCATTGTAGGATTTCTACCAACTGTTATTAAATACAGCATTATTCATGTATTCATTGGGTTAACAAATGTGTATTGAAAACTTACCAAGAACTGTTTCAAATGCTACAGGTTAAATGGTGATTAAGTTGCACTGGGCTCTTCTGTCTTGGAGCTCACACTCCCCGCTGGGTGGAAGGAGGCTTCAGGGAGGCTTTCTGCCCTGAGAGGATTCTGGGTAAACTCACCTCTCTCTTCTCTAACCCTCCATTGGCAGTAATCAGGGGTGGCCAGCTTTCTGTGCCTAAATCTACCAACCCCAAACTTTATCAAGTTCTTTATATTTAGTCCAACAAAATACTTTTACATGTGTTTTCTCAGTTGTGTCTAATGTGCTGTTTAATCCATTAGCTGAATTTCTAATTTCATTTTTAAAAAATTAGCAATTTTTTATAAAGTCTATTTAATTCTTTTCCGAGTATACCTCATTATTTTCATATTCTCCTCTTAGTTTTATTTTAGATAGTTTTATTCCTATAACCATATTAAGTACAATTATTTTAGGTTATACATTTAAGAATTCTAATATATGCAATCTTTCTGGGTCTGTTTCTGTATTTTTTTTTTTTAAATGGGAGCGCAGGTTTCATGGAACATAATTTGTGAAATTTCCTTCAAGACAAGTTTTTAGGTGCTTTTCTCTAGGGAGAATTTTCATTGGCTTAGGAAGAGTAAATACTCATTCAAAAATAATTTTTAGTTCCGCTTTCCTCCCTCCCATGGAAGTCAGGTAAATTTTGGCTGTAGTCCATGAGAGTTCAAACTTGGAAATACAAATTCTTAGGGACCATGTCTACCTCTCCCACCCTTTCACCCAGAGCCAGGATGAGATGCCAAGTGTCTTCCTTGCCTCCTTCAATGAGATTTTTTCCTGCTAGTTTATCTTCTTTTACTGAAGGTCTTAGCTCTACGTGAGACTGTTCTTCTAAAAATATTGCATCCCTTCAGGTCTTTGCCAGGTTTTTGTACCATCTGACTCAGCTCAGATGTTATCTCCCCAACATTTCCTGTCTAAAGTAGACTTGTCTACTTTTCTAAAGACCAAAAATAGAAGAAAAAATCACTTATAATCCAGTCACCCAGTCACAGTCGTGGTATTATTTCTTTTTGGTCTTTTTATATATGTTTAATTTTTTCCTATTTTATACATAATTATACTATATATACAATTTTAAGTCCTGATTTTTTTCAGTTAGTATATCTTTAACACTATTTTTGAATATAGTCTTTAATGACTGCACAGCGATCCTGTTAATGAATACAGCTTAGTTTGCTCAGGCATTCACGTACTATGAACACGTGCATTGTTTCCCAAGTGACACACTCACGTGTCTGTTTATTGATCTATTACATAATCTGTGTCATGTATTACATAGGATCCCACTCCTGGGAAATGAATCAACTCAACAAAACCTGTTATTCGTTGAGGCCAGAGTTGGCTGTGAAATGCTCTAAGGAACTGTGCTCTGTATTGGATCCTGTCCTGGGAGGCCCACCGAGGACTGAGAGGGTCACGCACACTGGGCTGGACATGCACAGACCTCCGCACAGGCACAAAGCCTGGGAGAACTTCCTCGACAAAATCCACTTGGGAGACATAATCTCTCAGGGTATGGTAGGGATGCATTCTACCCAAGGAAACAGGGAAACACGTATCTATAATTTTCCAAACAAAATTTTGTCTTTCAAGGAAATTCTAAAATTCAAATTCACTGGAATATACCAGTGGAAATAAAAATAAAAGTAATGGGAAATTTCTTTTATATCTCAAAAAAGATTAGAAAATATTTCATTCAGATTTGTGAATGTGTAAGAGGAAAGCATTATTTTAAACTGATATTACTTCTGTGTCATAAATGTCATTGTTGCTTGGATATTCATGCAAAAAAAGTAGAGATATATGATTCTTAAAAGTATGAGATCAGATCTGGCACTGATTCTCCTTTATATGAAACATACATTTCAGAGGCAGAATTTAAGTTTGGTAGTAAATAGTTTCATGGGATACATTGTGAAAGTAAGTTAAGATTAATTTATCTTTATTTTTTAAATAACTAAATCATTTCAGCATTTCTCTGTGAAACTCAGGCTAAAAAAAAAAAGAAGGAAAAGAAGAAGAAGAAAAATCAAATTTGTATGGGGCAATGATCTGGTCTTGATGAAAAAAAAAAGACTGCAGCAATGTTTTATGAAATATCTTTGCTCTAATGACAAGGAAGTGACATCATGTTCCTTTCAAAATATCCTTCCGGAGAGGATAAATGAAAACATATTTTCTCTGACTTCCTTCCTTCTAAATGCTCTTCACCCTGTCTTTGGTCTTTCTGCTCTTATCTGTCATTTCTTTTGTCCCTTCTTCACTCCCCTACCCCATCACTTTGATCTGCATTTTCTTACAATTTCTACTCCATTGTTCTTTAATTCGAAACTTCTTTATTTCTCTAGCATCTTTACTCCACTTGAATTCTTCTTTTGACTAAACAGTTACACTGATTGTGAAAAAGGAAAACAGTGTCAGATGTTGCTCTTTGCCCATAATTAACAACCCCCCCAACGTAAGTATTAAAATGTTTTTCTCATTTTAAGAAGAGTTTTGCTGGATGTCTTTGATTTGTTTGTTTTTATGTACACTATCTGTTTTTGAAGAATAAGGAAGAGTTTGATGC
Organism: Glossophaga mutica; assembly: GCA_039655065.1. Classification (NCBI taxonomy): domain Eukaryota; kingdom Metazoa; phylum Chordata; class Mammalia; order Chiroptera; family Phyllostomidae; genus Glossophaga; species Glossophaga mutica. The sequence continues at coordinate 148,746,436 of CM077308.1, forward strand.
ATAGTAATATTTGTACTTTTTAAAATTGTAATTGTTGTTCAAGTACAATTTTCTGCCTTTTGTGCATTTATTGATTGATATTTTTATTCAAACAACTTCTCACTATGTGAGTAAACTCACAAACCTGAGGTTTTTTTTAATCAAATTAAGGGAGCAGGCTGGTTAGGTTCAACCAGTCAAGGCTTCATGGAGGAAGGAGATGATACCCAAGACCACTCCTGAAACATTAAATAATAAAAAACTATCTTAAATAAGGATGTCATTTATGTGTCACACATACTTCCACTCCTATAGTTGGCTCTCGCAGCCGACATCACCAAATGACCACGGTGCTCTTTCCTGCTGGATGTAGCCCACTTTCCTTCACAGTATTACAGATAGACACTGTAACTTAAGTAGATGCTACTTGAGTTGAAATGGATCTGCTCTTTTTGCTTTTGACTGTATATGCCAATGACCTTCCATCTCACAGATGCTACGCTACATATAATCTGTGAGGTAGGTGTTATTTTAACATTTTTACAGGAGAAAATCATGCACTCTAAAGGATTTAAGTAATTTGCCAAGGTCATGCAGCTGGTAATAGGAATAACTCAGTTATTCTTATGGCAACATCAGCATTTTGTTCTCCATAGTTGTTTAAAGAAGTTAACTGTGGACTTGTGACTCAGATCTCCCAAAGGAACAGCTAGAAATGCGTTGGGGGAAATTCTTGTTCCAGGGTCACGGCAAAGTGTTGTTGAGGGTTGGTGTTGTAAAATAGGCCTCCAACAGTGAAATCTAATATTCCCCAGAAACTCCGTTGCTCATCAACACCTCCACTGTGCTTAGAATCTCAGCAATGTTTATTTAGGTTTGGGAATCTTTTTCTTTTTTTCTTTTTTTAAAGATGCTAGTCACAACTGATGAACCAGGAAAGTGATTCAATTTGTAACACTTGATGGAAATGGGTATATCAGATTGTTTATTGTTGCATTAGAAACCCACAATAGTGCCTTATGGGAAGGGAAGACATTATTTTAAAGCTTGGAGGATTACACAGGAGGGTAAGCTTAGATGTGAATCATTCCACAAAGGCCACTGAATGCGTCGAAGAGAAACATGAACTTCTCAGTGATAAAGGAGACTGATCCTACAGCAGCTAGGGGAGAATGTCCGCTTTCCAATCCTCTCTCTCCCAGGTCCCACACTTTCCCTGCCTTTTCTACATAGTTCATGAGTGGCAGAAGGACACTCATTTTTCCAAACAATTTGGGCAGAGATTTTTCACCACCTATTCCCAACTCCATCCAGCATTTAAAAGATTAGATCTTTCATATTTGCATGCTGATAAAGCTAAAACCACTCCTTGTTAGGTTCCATAACCAGCTGAAAAATATCTTAACAGACAGGAAGTGGAATCACTGAGGGGCTAGAACATATTGCCAGCTTGATCTTCACTGTATATATTTCATTCAGTTACTTCACCTAAATCTCAGTCCAAAGCACTTTTCTTCTTCAGTGTCACAAATCAAAAAACCAATGTCTCAGAATAAAATGATATTTCAAGAGGCATTCCGTTATTCTTCATACTCAACACACTTCCTTTGGAATGATTTCTTTTTAATGTGAGCTCTGGCTGGGGCGGGAACACCTTCTGCTCCGAGCAGCAGCGCTGATCTGTGACTCATGCTCCTAAAGTACCGCGGAGGGCTCTGAGTAAACGATTATTGGATAAAGTAGTGATTTGATTCTACAATTTTGTAGGGAACTTGTAGTTAAAAAAATAATCTTGACGTGAATAATGCTTATGTTAAGAGAGGAAAACACTGTGTACACCATATTTCTATGCTGATGAGTCAGTATTATTTCCATATAATTTTAACTAATCTTTTCCCAAAGAATGTTTGTAGGAATGGGTTGTAGAAAACTCAATTATGTGAAAATTAAGGTCCTCTCTGTAACTTGTTCTGCTAAGAAATCAACAAATTTGAAAATTATTATCTGTATTTATAATCTCTTCAAAGATAGAAAGTAAAATTTAATTTTAGAAGATGAGATTTACTAATTGATTTTTCTAAACTATTGAGGAAATGGGAAGATAAATAGGACTAAGGAAAAGGACTTACGTTGCAATTCAAATTTATTAAAATGCATATTATCCATGACTCTGTTATATATTCCAAGAAATTATATTACCCTTTCTTATTCCTCTTAAGCCTTCTTTCAAAGTAAAATCATATTTGTTTATGCCAATATTGTTTATTATTTATGTATTTATTATTTTTATGTGAATGACACAATTAAATATTCTTTCGACAATCAATAATTGTTAGTTTTTCCCAGATCCAGAAAACCTAATACAAGGAAATAAATTCTAAGGCTACTGAGGCTCATGGTAAGTCTTTAATTTCGGGGAGACTGAACAATGAGGAGTGAGATGCTGCAAGTGAGCACGTGGTTAGCAGGGTACCTCGCTGGGGAGTTGTCATATATTCCTCAGAGTCCGAAGTAGCATCATCTTTTCCTGAAAGGATCTTCCAATTCTTAAATCGCAGAGGGGAGAGAACTTAGCATGCAACATTCACGGCTAACTGGAGAGCCCCAATACACAGTTTTGGGGCACAGATAAGTCAATAAATGTTTCTTTTGTTGAAGAATGGATCAGCTTCCGTATTTACTTTTCAGATCAACTGGAAAACAAACACCTGTACCTAAGCTACAGCCTTTCGTCTTATCTTCTTGATCCCATTGAGAATTTGTATCCTCACTTTCAAGACTCTCCAATTTCCTATTCTTATGTACCACTTCGAGGGTCTGTAAAGCAGATGTTCTTCTGGTATAAATCAATGTGCCCCAAATTATTTTCTCCCCTCTCAGTAAATGATCCCTCTCTACTCCCTTTCCAGGATGCATTCCTTTTAGAAGATGTGAACATAGTTGATTACTACATGCCGGAGACTGGGATGGAGGGAACTAGCAGTAGGGTACTTACCTCCCAATCTCCAACACCCCCAGTAGTGCCATGAATATTTTTGATCTTTGAAATAAATTAATAAAAAATTCTTTCACAGTATAAAAAGAAAAGAACAGAAATGAAAGGCCTTTAGATGCTAAATGACTTATCCAAGTTACCTTAGGACAGAGTCCACAACTGATCCATTTTTAGGTGGAGGCTGCCATGACCTGTCTACCGGCTCTGTACCTCTCAGGCACTTCCAGTAGAAAAGTGCTAACAACTGCCATTATGGACCCTCACCTAGGGCCATTGATGAAGAAAGAATGTCTTGTCCATCCCACTCCATCCCTTTGTTCACACAATCACCCCAGTCCCATATAATCCCTTTGAAAAGGGAATTTCCCTGTAGGGAATAGGATGGATGTTGTCTGCTGAAAATGTTTAGAACTTGTGGGAACAAAGGTACTCTCTAAGTTGGCCAGATATACTCCTCACTTGCCGGGAATGATATGACTCTTAATTTCACTTTCGCAGCATGACTATTGCCACTGTCAGCTGGTGCCCAGGAAAACTGAATTAGACACAGGGGGTGAACATTTTACTTTCAGTCAAGGGAACATTCCTTCTGGATAAATCACTATGGGGCCCTGAAAAATAATGGTGTTTTACTGGCTTGAAAGGACTAAATGAGCCCTCAAATTGTTTGGTTTTATTTTGGTACTTTAACACAGGATACAATCCACAAGATACATGATTGGGAAAACTCTTTCTTTGTTAAAATCAATTTTTATTTTAAACAAGTGTTCTAAACAACAGGACTCTGCTCGACTAACAGCAGAGTGCGGCCACGTACCCTGTGTCGCGCTTTCCTGTAGTTCCCTTCATGTGGTCAGAGAAATCAATTCCCTCCTTGTGAGACTGAATGTTTTAAAGACGACACTGTCCTTTAACAAGAAAGACTCAGGACATTTATTATTTGAAAATCTAGCTTATGTATTTTTTTGCTTGAATCTTACTTAACTGTGTACTTATTTCATGCAGGTATTTTCTGTATGTGTGGGTGCTTAGGGAAAGTTGCAGTTGTAGGGTGATCACAGAAAACTCTACTGCACTGTGTCTGCTTGGCACCTAGCCTTCTCTTGTGGGGCTACGGACCCTGTTTGCCAGCCCCTGACCTCTCTAGCTTTGTCCAGCTGTGGATGGAGACAGCCCTTTTGTTTAGACTTTGTGCCACCCAGCATCTGCTCTGGTGCTGAGCAGAACGGAGAGCACATGGGGAATCTCTTCTCCAGCAATGGGGTGCAGTTAGATATGTTTATGTAGACTGATGTTCAGTGTGATCGAAATAAGCTCACAGCAACCTCCCCATAGGGTCTCAACCTTTCCCAAAGCCCTGACTTGTTGGTCTTGTCTCAGGTGCTGGTTTTAGTATCTTAGTTCTGCACTGGTTAGAAGGCTGGTTCGACTCCAGAGGTAGCTTTCACTCTCTGGTTTCTACTGATTGTTGCCACGATGATCTTGTCCTCTGTCCTCTGCATCACTAGTCCTGATCTCAGTGAATTGATTGCCACCTCCAGTTTGCCCTGCAAAGAGCATCACGGTGAGGCAAAAAAGGTAGATTCTTATTTAGTGTCTTCTGCTTAATAATTAGGGACTCTAGGCAGATGGAGGGTGGAGTTCCATCCCCACCCCCCCACCCCCAGAATTGGCGTCCTTAGTAGCAGACATGATTCCTGTCTAATTGCCTCACCCTTTTCGGAGTCAGTGACAAACATGATGAATTTCTTCTATAGTACTATTTGGGCAATACTATATTATGGGTATATTACGAATTGTAAGGTCTCCATTGGGGACATAAGGAAAACTGTCTTAATGTTGCACCAATTGACTTACAGACCAATCCACTTCTGCCCAGGAACTCTGAGCTGGGCATTGCAGGTAGGCAGCTGACGGATCTAAATCATCCAATAGCTGAGTCCTGCCCTGTCCCAGCTGCTGAGTACTTCCAAAGAGATACTTGATACTGTTTGTCCACTTGCATGATCTGCAAAGATTTTGTCCTGGTTGCTTTTTCTATTTTTGTTTCTTCTCTGCTCCCAGGGAGATTTCTCTGCCTCGAAGACATGAGTGACTCAGGCACGTGTTATAAAGAAGATACAGCCTGCTTTCAGCCCTTTCTCCAGAACTCTCATGCAATATCCAGCTAGGAGTGACTTCGCCTTTTTCTGAATTACCATTGTAAATTGTGGGGGATCCTCCATGTGCCTTATTTCGTGCCAGGCACAGTGGCTAGAACAATATTTACACTAAAAAAAAAGTCTGTCGAGAGAATAATTGGCCTGTTTAAAGTAAGCTTTTAGTTTCAGATCTGTTTTAGGTTTACAGAAAAAATGAGAAAGTACAGAAAGACCCTATACCAGCACCCAGTTTCTGCTATTATTAACATTAATATCTTACAGTTGCCACAATTAATGAATCAATACCAATATTACTATTATTGACAGTAGTCCATACTTTTTTCAGATTTCTTTAGTTTTCACCTAACGTCCCTTTTCTGCTCTGGAATCCCCTCCAGGGTTCTACATCATGTTTTGTCATGATGTTGCTTAGGTCCTTTTGACTCTGCTTCTCATACTTCCCTTGTTTTTTATGACCTTGAGAGTTTTGGGGCGTATCTGTTATGTGTTTTGGAGAATGTCCCTCAATTCCAGCTTGTCTTCTGTTTTGCTTCTGATTAGACTAGGGTTATGGGCTTTTGAGATGAAGTCCACGGAAGGATCATTTTTATCGCACCGTAGCAAGGATACATACTGTCAGTGTGACTTAGCACTTGGCACTAACCTTGATCACCTGGCTGAGGTAGTGTTTGCTAGGTTTTTCCATTATAGAGTTACTCTTTTGATCCTCATCTTTTCCTACTATGGTCTCTGGAAGCAAGTCACTATGTGTGGCCCATACTTAAGGAACTACCGTATTTTGTTGTGTATAATGCTCACCCACAATTTTGGCCCAAACTTTCAGGAAAAAAAATCTTTCATTTTAATTTTTTAATTCAGTTTTAGTTATTTATATTAGAAACAAAACTGATTATTATATTCCAGGGTATTATTTTGCATACAGATATCATTATTGCTTTCTAGTGTTATACTTTCAATTCATAAGCATAAGTAAAAAATTTAAAAACGCTTATATAGATATGGAATTACTACTGCCCATGTGTAATGTGCATTCTTATTTTTCCCTGAAAAATTTGGGCAAAAAGGTTCACATTATACATGGCAAAATATGGTGTGTTCCACTTCCTTGACCTATGTAAAAATTTGGGATTCTCTTGCATGGGAGAATTATCTGTTCTCCCCAGTTGTTTCTTTACTGAATCACGTATTTAAATAAATTGGGTTTATGTGTGTTCTTCCACTTTGAGTAGTAATCTGATCTATTTTTTTCACAACTGGATCAGATGTCCCTAGGAAATGAGGACTGGTGTCTGCTTCTATCTGTCACTCTGATTGCCTGACCCAGAGCAGCTGTCCAAAAGTAGGCACTTATTAGTTAACAGAGCTAAAATAAAAATTAAGCTTCTCATATCTCTAATGATACCCCCAAACAGCCTAATTGGTTTCTTCATGTTATTTTACTACATTTAACTGCCATTCTGAAGACGATGGCAGAAATGGAAATATTCTTAGAGATAATCTAATTCACCATTCTTATTTACAGATGGTGGCACTTGGGATTGGAGAGGAAACTTATCGACCCAGGTGTGGGATGAGAACCCAGTTTTCCTAACTTACTCTGTCACGCTCTTTAGCCATAATACCTGTGGTGGCACCTACTACAGGGTCTAGCAGGTCTAATGTACTCAACACAGGTTGTTTGAAATTTGTATCTATAGGCAAAAGTGAGCCATCAAGCATTTTATCTGTTATACTTTTGTTTTGCAAAGTGGAAGTTTGCTTTCAACAGATCTCTGAGACAGAAATTCAAGCGGGAGGGTAGATGACTGTAAGAAAGCTATGGGGTGATGAGATATTAAAGAAGACCAGGTGAGAGAGGGACTCTGTGTCAAGCCAGTGGCAGTGGAAAGAGAAGGACACACACATTGAGAAGCGTTTCAGAGGCAGAATTGGTGTGACCTCATTACCAATTAATGTTAAGAGTGAAAAAGAATGCCAAAGGTGATTCTGAGGTCCCTGGTTTGAGCAGTTAGATGAAATGTGATGTCACTAATCAAAACAAAACAGATTTGGGAGGAAGGATAAAGTCATTAGGTATGAGATACCTATTAGATTCTTTGTACATCAAATAGGTAGCAGGAAATGTCTGTAGAGCTTAGAAGAGAGATTAAATTCGTATGTACTGATCTAAGAGTTAATGTTGATTGACAAGCCATTGGAGGTGGTGATGTCACCTAAGAAAAGCAGAGAAGACATAATAGACTGAACACCTGAGTTTCCTAGGGATAGAAGGTAGAAGAAGCAAGAGGAAGTAAGGAAAAACTATTAGAGAACCAAATGCGGAGTTGTGTGGGGAAGCTACATACAGAAGGATAGTGAGTTGGTCAATTCTGCGATGAGATGAACAGACGAGGACTGAAAGGGGGCCCTAGGGAATGACGGCACTCAGGTCACAGATGACCTTCGCAAGACTCATTCCAACGAAGGGGTGCAGGGTTGTATGTAAAAGAACCAGACACTGCAGAAACGAAGGACAAGATCAATACCCAGGATTTTCATTATGATTCTTCCTGCTTCAAATTTCCTTCATTTTCAAAGATTAGAGACAATTACAAGAGAAAGGATTTAAATTAAATACATAGAAATAGGTTAATGGGGTTGCTGAATCTCTCATTTGGGAGAGTTTTGAGAATAAAGATGAAGAATTTTAAACTGGAAGGAGTTAGTCTTGCATGAATGCAGAATGCCTCTGAAGTCCCCGTGAAGACTTAGTGGCTCTTCTTCCAAAAAGCTGAACATATAAGGCTACAAAAGAGCTTATATTTTTGCAGTGTATTTATAGGATAAATTTGCCCTGTGTGAAAATATTGAATTTATTAATTAGTTGATTTATTCACAGGTCTCTGAATATTTCAGTATGTAATCAATTGTACTTTTAATCAGCCATAAGCCATATTTACTGCCTTATTTATTGAATTTAATCAAAATGACTTGGTGGCTAACTAATACAGTGCTTTCGAAAGGCCTCAGTCACTGGGTCAAATTACTGGAGACAGTAATGCAGCACAATGATAAAATGATTGTATTCTTAAAAAATGGGACAAAAGAGAGCAAAGGAAAAGGTTTTTTTTTGTTTGTTTACTTGAAGACGGAGTCTTCTCTAGAAGATAGAAGGCTAACATTGTGAAAATTTTGCTGTGGCTCTTTCTGTCTTTCAAGCAGGTACAAGCGATGTTAAGATTCCTCTTAGAGAATAGCCTTCATAGCTCCTGATAGCCTCACTGCTGTGTTTGCCCAGAGGTGTAAATAGATTCAAAGGTCATCTGCTTCTTAATATCCTATTGCTTTCCTTTTGGAGTAGCTTCAGTTAGAGTCAGAGGCATTAAGAAGAGGCAGCTCCCCAGTGAATCTGAGAGACTCAAAAGAGTTCTTGCACCCCCCACAGAGCCTTTTGCAGTCTTCTGGGTCTTAACACTGCAAATTATTTGATTATGTTTGGTTATAGTTGCAATATTGATTGGAGTTAGAGGTGGCCAGGAAGGGTCAAACTTTGCTTTATGTCCCTTTATAGTCACATAGATCAGACTTGACTCCCACATCCCCTGCAGGGAAGAATCACCATCATCTTTCCAAAAACAAAATGCGCTGCAAAAAATTTTATGGACCTAAAGAGAGCTTTGAAAACACTAGTTGGCATGGTAATGATTTGGTTTTCATGAAGCAGTTTTGTTTGGTGAATAAATAACACTGTTTATACACAGAATGAAGATCCCTCTCTTTTTGACAAGTTCACTGAAAAGTTGACAAGAGAAACATTTATTTTAGACAGTGCTAACCAATCCAATAAAGATCCTGCTGAACTAAATTTTTAGGTTTTATTTCAAATACAATATAGAGCCACAGACTTGGGAGGGGAAGTTGTTTTCAGTACTACTTCTTTATGTTGTACATCGAACAGCCTTCGATGAATTGCTTTCCAAAACCTCTTGGTTTAGACTCTAGCATGAAGGATGAAGTTGGTGTTTTGAGGGTATCACATTTTGCACTTGACATGAGTCCATCAGTAGCTGGGGCACTGTACCCCCTAGTAAACACCTAGCACTGTCTGGTACCCCCATGGCAAACACTCAGCACAATGCTCTAGAAAGATGCTCAATGAACAGAAGCCGAGGAGCACAGAGTGTACGTGTGGTGACTGAGTGGCCCACAGCTTTTTCATTCCTTGGGATTTCCCAACGTGTATCATCCCCAGATAATTCACTATTTCTGATCAGAGAGCAGAAGACATGCATGGCCCTCATCCCTGAGGTTTGCTGTGAAAGGTTCCATAACTGCTCTGTCCTTGATTCCAGCCAGGACCTCAAAGGCTCCTTTGCATGTATCTGTACTTACGGACAGGGAAGGGGGAGACAGGCATTATGGCCCTGAGAAAAAGTAAAGCAAAGAAAAAAAAAAGAAATGTAATGCTTTGCTAGAAAATCCATACGTTCTTAGGGAAAACAAAAAGATAAAAAAATGAGTATATGTCATTTTATTCTGAAAATACATTTTATTTAGATTTACTAACTTCTATAATAATACAATAACTTTGACATGACAGTTATATTGTTGAAAAGCGAATGTGATTTAACTAAAATGGTATTGTACTAGCTTTGAACAAAGCAAACATTTGACAAAAGACAGAAGAAACAGAAAATCTCTTTTTGTTGTTTTGCGTAAATCATAGCATATGGGAAATAGAAAATATCTTTAGTAGGGAGAGTAATAAAATAATAATTGAAAAAAATCCCCAAAGAACTGCAAGATCTTTTATGAATACAAATATTTCAGGACAGAAATTATGTCTAAGCTCTTCTTACTTTCCACAGTGCCTAGCTTAGCTGTGTGTTCACGCAATGTTTTTGAATGAATGCCCTGTATTCCAAAGTCTTACTGACAGTTTACAGGTTCAGGTGCGTTTTTCTGAACAGGTTTCTTTCACATGTCAAAAGGGAGACTGAGAAGCAGATTATAAAGTGCAGTGGAACTGAGGTCAAATAAGGGGAGCTCATCAAGGCAGGGTGTGCTCAGGAGGCTGGATGCTGTAGGAGGCTTATTTAATCGTCGAGAGGCCTCAGGTCCAAGAATCTCATGGTGTGAGTGAGTCTCGGGGAGGTGATGCCCAGCAACTCCAGTACATAGATGGTCATCTAGCCCCATTTCATCCAAAAAAGTCTTCTTCAAGCCCTGAGCTTAATGAGAGCAAAGACCCAGTTTGGAGATTCTGTCAAATCTATAATTCAGAAAACATCTGTACTTCAGTGTTGGCTGCGGGAAGAATCAGAGTTCAGAATCAAGGGGAATTTTTCCAACATTCTCCTCAAACCTATTTGTAATTTAAAAAACAAAGCAAAGCAATTTTCCCTGGCATTTAAATTCTATTCAATAGGACTTCATGAAAGTTAACGATCTGGCAAAAACAACAATCTGGTCTGGGTGGGGTGAAGATTGTGTTGTTCTGTGGCAGCCACGTGCATACACATAATTTAGGAGATTGCTGGCAGGTTTTATAAGGGAGGGTACAGAGAAACCTGGGGAGCTTTGGATTACTAGAGGAGTGGCGGAAGAATTCTGAGGTCTCCGAAAATCTGAAGCCTGCAACATTTTGCCCAGATCCACCGTAAGTACTGAAGGTGATAACATGACAAATGACGAAGAGACATTTATTTCTAGTATAGGCAGCTAAACAGAACTTCCATGTTACACTCCACTAATGTGCTCCAGATTTCTTAAAATCTTCACTGACCTAATCAAGAAACACAAGCCTGCTTTATTTCCAGGTAGGTGCTTGTAACAGAGAGAAAAGCTCTTCATGTCTGTCTTCTAGCTGCAAGCTTCCCTTCCTACTTCCTTCTCTCCTTCTCTCCCTGCCTCCATCCCTGCCTTTTATTCATTCCTAAACATTTTCCAAGAACCTACTGTGACGGTGTTAGATAATATGAAGTATAGCGGACACAGTGCCTGCCTGCACTGAAGTAGGGAAGCAAATAAATACTCAAAAATACACCTGAATGTGTTACATCTTTCGTTGACAGTGAGCTTATAGAGGGAGCAGGGGTACACTTGGGAGCACCTGGTAAGACAGCTCCAAGCTGAAGGGGCACATAGACAGAGTGGGCAAGGGAATTAAGTAGCTGAACATTTTGTGTTCATTACGCAGGGCATTCCTAACAAAGAAATGAAAAGGGACACTAAGTTCATGACTCTGGTATCCTATATGCACTGTGGAGGTTTATGTTGAATATATGTCAAAGGAAAGAAATACACATACAAAGGAGGGGAAGCTAATATTGTCCTAGGGGTTGTACAAATTTCAGCTTTATTATTTCAATGGGCTCTCACAATAACACTAAAAGGCACACTTTTTCTTTATTTCTTTTCAGTTATACAAAATAAGGCTCAGGGAGAGATTCACACATTGTCTTATAAACTGTGACTGTAAACACAGTTCTGACTCACATTTTTGGAGGATTTTGGAGGTTACAAAGGTGACGGGGACTCTAAAAAATCCATAAAAAATTAGGTAAGGGTCTCTTTTGGCCATCTTCTCACCATACTAGGAATATGATAGAAGTGGCTTTCTTATTTCAAGTGCTCTATTGCACATAAAAAATCCCATTATAATAAGAATTAGACAAGTTCCTTTAATATCTTTTAAAGTGGCCTAATAGTTAATTTTCCACAGCAATCCTTAAACTTATCCAAATCCTAACCATCCCTAGGTAAGATCCAGATATAACCATATACCCCCTAATTGGAAATGATCATAACCAGTCTAAGAAACATAGTTATGACTTCAGTATAAATCAATTTTCATATAAACCTTTCATGAATAAGGAAGGTGAACTATTTACTACTTCCCCAAACAGTTAATTGAATATTTTAGAATTTCCAATTGCAATGACATTGTCTTGCCATTTTTCATGCCTAACTCTCTGACTTGAGATCTGCTGGAGGGCAACATTTGCAAATTAGAAGCATAATTTAAATACACCACTGAATAAATTGATGTTTACCGCTACATGAAATTAGTAGTGCAATCATTTTAAATGGTATGGAATCTCTTTTCTTTTTACCTTACTGGCTTCTTGTTTTTCTTTGATGGAATTGTAGCTGGAGATGACCCTCAGAAAAAGTGAGCTTTCAGCCCAAAGGAGCACAAGGAGGGAAAGAATGGGGACCTGGCCGAGGAGCCACAGGATGCTCTGATCTTCCACGATGGTGGGTCCTCTGTAATTGCTAAAGTTGAAAAAATTTGAGCAACAAAATAAATAGCATAATGTTGAATTATAATTAATATAATAATTCAACGCATGCAATAAATATCCATGAGTTATTCTGATGTAGTAATTAGTTGACTGAATGTATAAATAAGTGAGGGGGAATAGACAAACCTCCTGTGGAGAATTCCAATTAACTTAGGTAGGTACTTTATTCTCAGGAAGGTAAAGCATAACTCCATCCTCACCCCCCAACAATCCTTTAACTCTGGGCTAAAAATAGGGACTTATTTCCAAAGACACAGCATGGAAAAGCAGGGGAAGAAGAATAAATTTGAGTATGAAAACTTAAGAAACACTACCTCAACCATGTGATCACCCAAACAACATCAATGGTTGATAGTGGGTACCCTTGATGTGATGTGAAAAGATGTGGCTTTACTTCTGTGGTCTTTCCACTCCAAACCCATAGCCCCAGACTAATCATGAGAAAAATAACAGACAGACCTAAACAAGGGATGTTCTACTTCTAAAGGCCATCAGAAACAAAGAAAGTCTGAGAAACTTTCATAGAAGAGCCCAAGGCGACATGCCAACCAAATATAATGTGGTATTCTAAATGAGATTCTGAAACAGAAAAATGATATTAAATAAAAATGAATACATCTGAGAAAAGTAGAGACTTTAGTTAATAGCATTAATATCAGTATTTGTGGTGACATTAAGTTGTGACAAATATACCAAACTAACATTAGATCTTAACCACAGAGCAAATTAGGTGCTGGGAGCATGGGAACTTTCTGTATTATCTTTGCAACTTTTCTGTAAACATAAAACTATCCTGAACTTAAAAGAAAACTTATTTTAGAAATAAACAAGCAAACAAAAATGGTGGGTGTGAATGGAAGTATAACCTGTCTGATACCTAGGACATAAAATGTTTAGGAAGTGATAGCAGCAGTGTCAATGCAAAGGCAAAGAAGACAGAAAAATATCAAGATGGAAGCTTTATAAAACTGTGAGTGACTATAAGCACTTTGGCTTTATATCTGCTTGGGAATATACTACAAGTCTGGTGATTTTCTTTTACGTATGTAAACATAGATTTTCCTTTCTTTTGATTTCTACCACAATTTCTCTATTTCCGGTCTGATTTTTTCTTCTGTACTCTGAAATTACCTTTCTGTTCTTGTCTCTCACTCATTTAAACAAACCTTGTTTCTAGTCACACTGATCTACCATCTGCGAAATATGGTCAAAAGCCAGTACACTCAAGTTTGTCTTTTCACGTGAACGTACTTTGCTCTTGTAGCTCCAACCATTTATGCTGAAGTACTAACCATTCAACAACAATTGTTTAGCCTCCTCTGATTTTCCCAGATGAAGAAGATCCCATCCTCCTCTGGCCCACAAAGTTGTTCTATGCTTCTGCTATTAACCATATACTACTTTATTATGGTATTTTATATGTAGTTTTCCTGTTGGCTACCAAATCCTTCAGTGAGTTGGGGGTGGGGAGACGATTGGTGCATTTTTGCATTTGCCATGGCCTCCTTCATAGATATTTACAGAATGTGGATATATAATAAGTTTTTATCAATGTTGGGCAGTCATTTTCAGTGAAGTGAACAACTTAAAACCAAGATCAATGGGGCTAAATTAAAAATAAAAGTTTAATTATTTATAACAGAAGCCACTTGATGGAAAGGGGCTGCTCCGTGTTCCCTACACTGTTATTATTATGGTCTTTCCACTCGCAGTTGATAATGCCCTGAGTCAATGCGAGTCAGGTAATAACTCTTGTGTATGAGCCATTATTACAATAATTAATAACAATGGCAGCTGTGTTGATAGGAACTTGGCAATGTGTGTATCCTTATCTTCAAAGCTCCAAATGGTCTGGAATTTGGCTTCTTGTGAAACCATTTAATAGGGAAGTGTGTGTTTAGAATCTTTGCCCAGCTCAAAGACTGACCCTTATCTCTAAAGTCCTTAATGGGAAAACACCTGACAAATTGACTGGCACACTCCACTTTTCCAAGCAATTTTCCTTCCTGCCAAATGAGACTCTTGCAGTCTCCATTTCTGTTCAAATTGTTGAATGAAGAATAGTCTGAAACTTCAGAAAACTCTCTTCAAAAGGTGTTTTTAAAAAGTAAAATTAACTTACTGAAAAGGTAGAAAATCAATCAATTTTTAATAAAAAAATTTGTGTCAATTAACTGCTTGATGAGTTTTATTTGACTACATTGACTGATGGGCTTAGTAGTTCATAATTTCCCCAAAAGGAACCTTTAGGATGATTGTCATGGAGTTATTTTATTGAATGAAATACAGTCTCACAGAACAGCATTGCAAATAAAGAAAAAAATCAAGTGTACTATCAATTTTTAAAGTATTAGTTGAGTCTACTTATAAAATTTCCTAATTAGAATTTATTAGTTTAACAACTATACAGTAAATAACCAAAGTATGTAGGATTAATAGTGTGATAAATGTGCAAATAAAAATAGCTGGCCTTATTTCACTGAAAAAAAATCTTGAAAATAAAAGCAAAAGTTTTGAAGTGAAAAAAATTCATTGAAATGGGGCTAGAAAAGTAAAACCACTGATTCTACTGTCCTTATTAAGAGAAAGAATTAGTAGTTTATTACAGAGCAAAATATGTTTATTGTGTGAGAGAGTAATTTCTAAACAATATGGAAATTTGGAACATATGTAACTTTAAATCATGTATTCAAGATTATTATTTACAGGAAATGCTTAAAATATGTTTAAAGGATTAAGAATTTAGTGGGAAATGAAGAATTCACTATATGAGATATCTCTGTTTCTTCAAGAAGCTTGGCTGACATGAATGAGATCATGACAATAATATCTAAATGGAATAGTAGATGAAAGAAAATTAAAAAAAAAACCCTATAGGATAAACTTGATTTTTTAAAATAAGCTGAGGAATAGTGCCAGAAATGAAGAGACTAAGGATTAGGAGAGAGAAGGAGTCATTGATCAGAGTGAAAGATATCAAGAGTAAAGGTAGACAAGCTGTCCTGAAATGAACTGATTATTCTTTATTTTTGAGGCTGGAAGGAAAGGAAAAACATAGTGGATATATGGGAAGTTAAGTGCTTGATGGGAGGGTGATGATTTGGAAAAAGGGTTAGCAAAATAAGAGGGGCAGACAACGAAGAATCAATAAGTACATTGCTGAGCAGGATGGGAGGGGCCACATATTGTAGAGGTACTAATATGTCTGATGGTTTTATGATATTTTGCCGTTCTCAACAATTTGGGTGTAATAACTGCAATAGTAACACTGCAATAAGCCCTTTAGTTAGATTAGCTCACTTAGTCTTTACAGATAGCTTCTGAAATGTGAACAATTATAAGGAACAAGGAAACTAATGCTTTGAGGCTAGAAATTTGCCCAAATGTACATTGTCGATAAATACTATAATACTTTTATTGGAAGTAAAGAAGTCTGACTTAGAGACTGGGACTTTATTGGGCTGCTTAGGCTTAGAGGTATATTATTTTAATCAGACACTTGTATGATTAAAGGCCAAGAATGATAAGTTTCAGTAATGCAAGGACATTGAGCTGTTCTCTTGAGTTATAGAGCCGTTCGTGGGAATTAGCCATCCAACTCAGGCTGAATAAGAAACTGAGGCCAGAAAGGCCTTGTAGGACCAAGGAACTGAAGGTTCCTGAATCTGGGGAGAGGTTATAAAATGTCTGAATGCATTCTGAGGTGATACATTTCTGAATGATGATAGAGTTCAAGTTGTCACCTTTGGTATGAGTAGCTTGAAAAATGAAGTAGGAAAAATGAAAGACTCAGGAAAATATGAGGAATTACAGAAATTATGGAAGATTACTATTTATAAAGAACTGTTTGTTAAGGGATAATTTATTTCTGAATAATAGATTCACTGAGTAGATATATATATATTTCTGCTGTAAGACAGACATATTCCCAGCTGCCAGGACATAGCAATAGGTAAAACAGACCAAATTGCTTCCCTCATGGCCTTTACATTCTAGTGTCTATATGCCAGAGATATATGTATCTTGATAAGTGCCTAAGAGAGTGATCATTTACAGAGATGTGGACAAGAGTGTGGGAGAGGTGAAGGTTTGCTGGGGTCTGAGAATAAAAAAATTAGATTTTTGACCAGTTAATTTTGAGATGCTCATCAGACCTCAAGAGGAATATTAAAGATTGAATGTAAGATTCTGGATTTCATAGAGAAATTCAGAAATTTGGGATAGAGATACAAATTTTTGGATTGTGTAGCTGGTAACGAAAGCCATAAAAATGAATGTAATCATTAAGAAGGAAAGCAGAGACATAAAATCCTCAGATGATTGTATTCAGGGACACTTGATAAAAGGTGACCAAAGAAAAAGAGGAAAACTGAAAACTGACATCAAGGAAGCCATGTGAAAAATGTGTTTCAAGATGGAGGGTGACCAATTAGGTAAAATATTACTGAGGAGTAAAAGAAAAGGAAAATTTCAGAATTGACCATTGAATTGAGCAATGTGGACATAATTCATGGCCATGACAAACCAATCTGATTGGTGATGGTTTAATAGAGAAGAGAGAAAATGAAATGGAGGAGTATCAACACATCTTTCTAGTTTCTCTAGCAACCAACGCACAGAAACATAGTAACAGTTGGGGAAAGATGTAAGACCAAGGGAATTTTTTCATGTTTAAGGTGGAAACAGTTGCAGCATGTTTCAGGGTGATGGAAATGAGCCAACAGAGAAGGAGAAATTGTGATTCGGGAGAGAGAGGGACAATTGTTGGTGCATTGCTGAGACATAAGGGGGAGGAGATGAGATCCAGGAACGGGTGGCAGGGTCGCTCCTGGGAGACCAGTCCATCCATAGTTGCAACTCTAACTTCATTAAGAGACTAGAATGCTAACTGATTGGTAGCAGGAACACAATTTATTCTGGATCTGCATATACTGAATACTGCTAAGCATAGGGTAAATTCTGGTGAGTAATGGCCAACGACATTGAACATGGGAACTTTATACAGTGGGATCACCCTTCTACTGTCAATAACATGACTGAATAGCTGAATGAGTGATAATAAACTGACAATTTCAATTCCGTTCGGTAACCAATGACATAGATGTTTCATATAACTTTTACTTTCAGAAGTAAGATTCCTTTATTGAAAACAACAGTCTGTGTAATGAGGGTTATTATTCTCTTCCAACCCCCATCTCTTTTATTGCCCCCCCCCAAAAAAATCTGTTTTTTTACCCATGTTGGTGTTCAACTATGTTTCATGGTTATTTAAAATTTCTCCCTTATAGTTTACCTTTGTATATAGAAGCTATTTTTGCACACACAGGGAAACTGCATATTCCTTTACTTTTTTATTTTCAGAAAATAAGGTATGTAAGAGAGGAAAGAAATCTGAAATGGGAATCAGGACACTGTGTTTCTTGCCCTAGCTCTGCCACTAACTCACTGGGAACTGGTTTCCTCCCTGGAAAATGAAGTCGTTGGCCCAGAGGATCTGCAAAGTCCCTTCTAAATCCAAGTTATGAAATCATAATAACAATCTAAATAATTCAGAAATTCACAGCTGATGCCTTTTCTTTTTATATGCCCATAATATTCTATGTCAAGATAAGTCACATTTATATTGTTGAGAGGGTTACCAATCACCCACACATTAATATCTTACAGGGCTATGGTGAAGATTAAAAGAGGAAATGTGAAGGAAATTCACAAACTGTACAGTGAAATACTGTCAGTTATTAATAACACGTAGACACTGAAATATTACATCCATTACTCTCATCCAGGTTCTGCTTTTACTATATGGCCTTTGGGACATCACATAAAGTTGGTACCCAAGAAATGCAAATAGGGAAGGAGGAGGTTTTACTTATAATAGAAAGCCTACAATTGGCTTTTTAATTTTTTTTGGTTGTTGTTGTTGAAAAATGGCTTTATGCTACTGCAGGAGTAAAAGAGCTTTAAGGCTTGGGGAAAGGCATTGATTGAGGTAAGCATAAGGGCTGGATGTAATTGTATCACCTTACTGTCAAATACACACCTTCGTAAGAGTAGCATGGGCAGAAATATCATCATGCTTTTAAAATTCTCAGTGTTATCTTAAAAATAAAGCAAAAACTAAGTAAATTGAAAATTATAGTTAATTCATGTGATAATTTTAACTCAAGCTTAAATCAACAGCCCAACTTAATTGTAATCTATTGTCATAATTATATTTTTACTTTCAAGCTATCTGGCCATCTGTATTTTTTTGTAATAAGAATTGAACCTCCCCGCTTGATGGATTGCTGGATAGATAGCCTCCAATAACAATGATTCGAGACTGACACATATTTAGTTTCTTCTGAGCAGTTTCACAACTACCTCATGTTAATCCAGCAAGCCCACTTATTGACCATATGCCTAGGCAAGTCACTCACATTTCAGTGCCAGTTTCCTCATCTGTACAATGGAGAACATATCAGTATTCCACTCAAAGAGTTGTGTGAAAATGAAATGAGTTAATCCATGCAAGACATTTAGGACAGTGCCTTGCATATAGTAAGCATGTCACTGTAGAAAAGGGGTTGCCATTTATTCTAATTACCATTATTATTTATTACTCCCTCTCAGGGGTTTGAAGACTATACATGGCTTAGGTCCTAATGCCATTTTTTCAGTAGCCCCAATGATTCATCAACCTTAAGTGTTATAAGCTCCAATGTCGGTAAAGGTGTGTGGCAGTAATATAAATGAAGGAAACATGCTAGGGGTGATGATGGCAAATTGAACAGCTCACACCTCTGAAACCAGCAGCCCCTACTCAGCCCTGGGCAATGTTGATGGTCCGGAATACAGTCCTGGTATTGCTGTACTGTCCAATTTCTCAAGAAGGTAGACACTTAGATTTGTATTTAATTTCCTGACTTGAAAAAGATTAGTGAATTATTTGATTTTTGGTAGAACATGAGATGGGCTCCTTACACAGAAGCCTGGGGTGGGCTTAGAACCAGGGTCTGCAGTGTTTTTATGGGCTCTCATCATGGTTGTGCATACAGATTCATGATAAAACCCTAGCTGACTGCACACATTGCAAAAACATAGTTAATTGGGGGATTGTGACACCATTAAAAATAGATGCGAGAGCATATCAATGGGTATTGATAACAGATGAACTGGGAAATCTAAAATAACCACTGCACATCAAAGAGGCACTGTTTGGAGACCAGGGACATCACCCCCAGATTCCTTAAACTTCTGGGAGAAAGAATGAAAGGCAGGAAAGTAGGCAGGAAGATAGGAAGTATAGCAAAGAGGGAGAAAACTCCAATCTCCCCCTGCTCCTCCCTCAGAAAACAAACAAAAAAACCCCCCATGTCTTCCAGACAACAAAGTCCATGCTCTCCCACATTGTTAGGCTGCTTCTAAATTAAACCACCAGTAACAATTGTACAACTCCTTCCAATCTATGGAACATTCGCTGAGCCTTGCTTGGGCTTCTGATATAACACAATACTTACCTGTGCTTCCAATCTGGGTGGTGAACATTGGTGCTCTGCCTGTTCACTGGCACTTGTTTTTTATTGATTTGTTTATGATGCAGATGGGAAGGGCAGGGAGAGTAAGGGGGAGAATGGGAACCCTATAATTGAACAATAAAAAATTTTGAAAAAAGGAAAAATGTGATGATTCTCTGACCACATTGATGGAAAGAAACGCTCATCAGTGACACGCAGGCAAATGACTCAACTTTGATGTGATTCAACTTTATGGAACCTACTGTTCGTATGACTTAAAAAAAAGAACATTTAAAATCACTTAAGTCCCAATGCTTTGATAATTGCTTTATCACAGAGGGAGACTCTTAGATAATTGAAAAGGGATGAGTCATAGTGAGTTTTCACCCATGCACGTTGCCTCATCAGTAATTCTACTGATATCCTATAGGGAACATAAAGAGCCTCTCATCTCCCTGATTGGTGGCATAAAAAGGCCTACATCTGACACCTAGGGCTTGACTCTGTCCTTTTTGAACTGGATGGGCTTGCCTAGGGACAGAAAGGAGAAGGCTTTTGTTCTCTGACCCCTCCTTCTGACAAAAGCTCTAATCCAGTCAATTTCGTCCCTGATGGACTGGAGAATACCCAGATGTCATGCCCCCTCACGACCGTTCCTGACATTTGTTCCACATTTGCACCTGCTCTCGGCTGCTATTCCGTTGGGACTGTTAGAGGGCTTAGATAAACATGGTGCAATTTCACGTTTACTGCGAAAGGTCTCTTTGTTCTTGAAATATTAGCTATTCCATCATCAGTGTACCTGATATTTAATCATAAGACAGTTTTACATTTCAGTCCCACAGGCAATTGAGAAACGAGTGTTTAAAAATAATGCAAACAACATAGGGACCTGTTTTCCCTTCAGTGTTTGCATCCTCAAAGCCTACTGCCCCAAATGACTATAAAGTACCCAATAAATGTTTACTGAACCAAATCAAAATCTTAAGCAATTGTCATTCCAGAAATGTTTGTATTACATTTATGGGTTTTAAAGCCATGTTTATATTTGGATAACTTCCTGAATTCAGGGGAGTCTGACTAGGACACTGTTAAATTAATATAATCCTCCATATAAACTTACATGGAATAGAGAATTGTGGTGACTAGAACCGTCTGGAAGCACAACCAGAATTCAACGTGTAAGTGAAAACAAAGGCTTCTAAATAACAGGAAGGAAAAGAGCTGACAGAGAGGCTGTGCTCATCAGAGGGCAGGTACAGGGTGTTAAAAGCACTGAATTGAAGAGCTTGGTCTTTCATTTCTCCCTTAATTTTCAGTTCTTCTGGTTCAAGGAGGATGTTTGTTTTGTTGTGAAATAATTGGTAGCAGCAAGTGAGTAGCGCTGTGCCACATTGGAGCCAGAGGTGAAAGGGTAAAAGGGAAAAAAATTAATAATACTGACCCTGATTATTTTATTGATATTTTGTTCATCATGGGTTTTATTCACTATTTTTTGTTTTTAAAAGAGAGATTTTATTCAAATACCCTGATCACTGAATCCCCCCTTAAAGTCTGCATTCCCCCAAATTTTGCCTTATCCCTGTCCTGGCCTAGGGTCTGACAGTAGAAATGTTATTTTCTGACTAGCATAATTTAGAAAAAATTAAGTGCACATCTTAATGTGATGCTTTTTCATTAAGAAGTGAATGTAAAAAATTCAATATATTATGCTTAATAAGGGAGGAAAATGTCTTATTTTAGAAAGATTTCTATCAGATAGAAATAAAGTTATAAAAAGCCTATTAGAAGTGTTTTCAGCTGTATGTAATGGCATATTCCACTTACAGAGGCTAAAATTATGAATATGTTTTTCTCACATAATATGTGGACTGGAGGTAGGCAGCTGTGGAATTCCTTCCCTTGGTCTCTGAATGCTTGTTGCATGCTTTTAATGCAGGAAGAAGCAGGAAGTACTTTGCTAAGGATACACACACACACACACACACACACACACACACACACACACACATATATATGTATGTATATCCTCTGAGATTATGCTGCAGAATCCTTAGGCTTTGAGATTGTCCTTAAACACTCCTGAGGGAGAGGAAATAATGAAAACTGTGAATAAGATCTTAGGCAAATCAAAACTCATTTTGCTTTTACTTTACTAATTTTTAGTTTTTCCTTTTAAATTTTGTTGGGGGTTCCTTGGAAGATCGAGGACATTTCTTTCATGGCCCACCTTATAATCACTTTATTAACATGTTTGTGAATATCTACTTATCCTTATTCTAATTATTTTTTCTCTGCATGTAGCTGCAATACCTGTATCAGCAATTTTCCATTTTTAATCGTTTGACCTCCTTCCAATGCTGAGAGCAGAAACATATGCATTGATGATTTTGTCACAAAGCAGCCATCCTTGGAACCATCACGTGGTCCAAGAAGAACATGGCCAGGAGTCCAGAAACGAAACTCGTGACTCCCTGGTGCCTCCCCTCTCCTCTGGTGCAATGCTCGTCAAATTCATTCCCTTTGAGATTCCACCCAGCAGTGGGCATGGGAAGTAACTTTTCCCATATCTGACTTCTTGTCGGTTCCCCTCTCCTTCCAGCAACCTTTTCATTCACCTCTCTTCAATTAAACTGCTTGTGTTTAATTAACAATCATGTGATTTCTCTCCTTGATTCTGTTGATGTTTGAATTACATTAATTGCATTTTGAATGTTAAATTCTGTCAAGTTCCTAAATAAAGCAGTTTGCTCTGGTGTGCTATTTTCTTTTAAAAATATTACTGAATTTGGTTTGCATATATCTTGTTTAGGATATTTTAATTTATATTTTGAGTGAGATTTATTCATAATTTTTACTTCATTTTGTATGCATTTAAAGCTCTGAATTATTCTCTATGCTAATAGTTGTATTTTGTAGGTTTTAATATATAGTATAGTTGTCATTATTGTTCAAAATATATTTACAATTTGAATGGTGATAGTTTACATTCACTGAAGTTACTTGGAGCTGTGTTTCTTAATTTCAAACTATGACGATTTTCTAATTATCTTCTTCTTGTTGATTTCTATGTAAATGGCATTGTTGTCAGAGATCATATACAAGATTTTAATTTTTGAAAATGTTTGATGCATGTTTATTGCCCCAAATATTACCCAATTAACTTTTAAAAAATGTTTTGTGTATTAAAAAAAGTTTATTCTGCAGTTGTGGAGTACATTGTTCTATATATGTTCAGTAGGTAAAATTAATCATGCTATTCACATATTCTATATACTTACTGAATTTTTATACTTACTGCATGTTCTATCAATTATTGAGAGAGATGTGTTAAAAATCTTTCAATACGATTATGGAATTGTTTATTTCTTTTCTTGTTTTTGTGAAGTTTTTGCTTTAAAGATTTGAAGCTACTTTTATTAAGGGCAAAACTTAAGAATTTTTGTATCTTCCTGGCAAATCAAATGTTTTGTCTTTTTGGTATGTACTTCTCTCCAGTAACGCTTTTATCCTGAACATTTACTTTGACATCAGTGCAGTGACCCTGCTTTCTTTGGCTATCGTGTTTTCATGATCTTCCATTCTTTGCTTTTCAAGTCGATTACATCCTTGTTTTATGAACCACATATGAGTTACTTTAAACATGCCATCTAACAATGTATGTCTTTAAATTGGAACATCTAGTTCATTCACTTTAGGGTAACCACTGATTTTTTTTGTTTAAATTTGCAATCTTAGTATTCCGTTTTCCTTTTTCTCTCTTTTCTTATCTATTTATTCATTCTGTTATCTTTCTTCTGTGTGCTTGAAGATGAACCATCCTTTTTTACCATCCCTCATTGGTCACCTAGAGATTAGAGCATGTGTCCTTGACTTTTCAATGGCTGGCGTTAATTTAGAACTTTTACCTGGTTTATCTGGACACCACAGTGATCCTGGAACCCTCTAACTCCATCCTCTTTCAACCTATATGCTACTGATGTCCTGCACTTTATTTTATAGTATATTTCAATTTTGAAGGGCATTATTAATATTGATTTATACCGTAAGTATGAATCTATATTTTTCTGAAAATTTTTTTCAATATTTTTTCCCTTTTCTACCTCTGTTCTTCCATCTGGGTTCATTATCCTTCTGCCTATAAATTACTTTTAGTATTTAGTGTGGGTTTGATGGATTCTCATTTGTCTGAAAATCTATCTGTGGTTTCCTTAATTTTTTAATTACATTTTTATTTGGAATGAAATGTTACATTATCTGAGTTTTCCCCATCATTTTGAATCTATTCTATGTCCTCTGAATCTTATAGTTTTTGTTGAGGAGTCAGTAGGTACTCTGTTTCCCCTTAAAAGATAATCAGTTAATCTCTCTCTCTCTCTCTTTTATCTCTTTAAGCTATTCTAGACTTTTTCTTTGACGTTCTCAAGGTTTATTGATTCTGTGGCTTGATGTTTTGTAATCATTCTGAAAAAAAAAAAAAAAACCAACCTCAGCTGTTATCTCTCCATTGCTCCTTCTGCCCCATCTTCTCTTCACTGCTACTCCAAATATGTGTATATTAGACCTTATGGGTAGATGCTATACATCGATTTCTTTCTCTTATTTTTATTTTCAAGTGTTCCTCTCTCTTTGTATTTCTTTTGAAGTATGTTTTCCAGATTTATCTTCTGGTTTACTAATTATTTCTTCAGCAATGTATAGTCTGCTGTTAAACCATTTGTTGATTTCTTATTTTTAGTTATTTTTTCAGCTTAGAATTACATTTGATACTTTTTCAATAGTCTTTAATTTTAGGCTAAATTCTAATTTTGTTTCTCGATCACAGTACATAGAGCTTTTTAGAAAATTTGTTATGATGGTTTGGGTATATTGAGCCTCTAAGGGGTCTTTTCTGTTGTTGGTTGTTTCTGCTGTTTTTGTCCGTGTCGTCCCCTCATCCTTGTATGCCCTGCTGTTTATGACTATATGTCAGGCATTATATTTGCAAACTTGTCTGTAGGGATAATGCGTGACCTAGGGTAAAGTTATCTCCTGCCTCTGCCAGGTATGGTAGGGCACCCCCAATGTGGGAAGACTTTCATCCAATTTGAGAGATTAGACAGATTTGAAGCTGAGCTGTAGTCTGGTGCAGGCCTGTCTACTTTCTCCTTCCTGTTCACTCTTACGCCTAATTGTAACCCTTTTGTCTTGCCAACCCAGAGGAACAGGGAGGGATTAGGTCTCTACTGGAAGGTTTTGCCTTCTGAGCTTTACCCCTTTGACCTTAGAAAATGACCCCAAACTCCTTTTATCTTCTTAGCCATTCTTTCTAAAATTCATAATTGTTACCAAAGAAAAGGAGCTTGAAAAGCTAGTGACCTTCCCTCAGATCTGTGTTCTCCCATGTCAAGTCCTTATAGTAGTTCCCTATCATATTCACATTATGAGGTCTGGTTTTCCAATTATTCAAAGTGGGAAGGTAGATTTGAATGTCCTAGTCTGCTATTAGCAGAGGTAGCTTCCTCAATGAATATGTGTATATATTTTCCCCAGACATTTTGTTCTATGGGCCACTCCTAGAATGTCATAGTCCCTTTATTAGTACTCCTAGGAATGTGTGAAATACACTCTAAGAGTTCTAATAAAAGGTTTTTAAGTGTATTAAAAAATTAGCCATGAGACATAAATGCTATAGGCTGCATCCAAATACTTGAGGATTCCTAGACATCTGAGACTTCGAACTCTGCTCATCCCTTCCGGAAATGATTATAGACCAGTGACCCTCCTAAACTGGTGGGTCACATTGTGAGGTGTGGCTCATTTCTGTTTCTAGATTGTCCATCTCCCTGAAGAGTTATTTCTTAGATCAGTTTTTGGTTTAAAAGAATTGAACAGAAAATACAGAGTTCCCATACTCTCCTTCTCCTCCTGCCTTCAGGTTACCCTGTTATTAATATATTGCCATGATGTGGTACGTTTATGACAATTGATAAACTAGTATTGATAACATTATTATTAAACAAATTTCATAGTGTACATTAGGATTCACCTTTTGTATTGTGTGATTCTATGGGTTTTGCTCAATGCATAGATCATGTATTCACCATTACAACGTCATACAGAATATTTTCACTGCCCTGAAAATCCCCTGCTCTCCACTTCTTCATTCTTCCATCTCACCTCTTCCTCCCCTGCTCCTGCAACTGCAGCTCTGCCCTTTCACTGTCTCCTTGGTTTTACCTCTTCTAGAATGTCACAAGTTGGAATTATACATTGTGCAGCCTTTTCGGATGGGTTTCTTTCACTTAGCCATGCGCATTTAAGATTCATCTATGTATTTTCTTGTAGCTTGGTAGCTCGTTTCTTTTTATTGTTGAATAATATTCCAGTGTAGGAATGCACCACAGTGTGTTTAACCATTCACTGACTCAAGGATATCTAGGTTGCTTCCACTTTTTGGCAATTATGAACAAAGCTGTTTTAAACATTAGTGTGCAGGTTTTTAGGTGGACATAATCCTTCACCTCATTTAGATTTGGATAAAAACCTAGGAACATAATTTCTGGATCTTACATTAAGATTATGTTTCACTTTGTAAGGAAATGCTGAACTGTTTTCCGAGGTGGCTATGCCATCTGCCCTCCTATCAGCGGTGAACGAGGGTCCTCGCTGCTCCACATTCTTTCCAGCATCTTTTGTTGTCAGCGTTCTGGACTTTAGCCATTCTGACAGGTGTGCAGTGGCATCTGGGTGCTGACCTCCACCTACTTTTACAAAGCAGAATCTTTAGCCCCCTTTGATATCTTTCTCTCCCTCAGCTCCTGTCTCCTATCTTTTCTTCAGTTTCCTTCCATATATCATTCCATTTCATCTACTCTCCATTTTCATAGCTGCTGCCCTCATCTAACCTGCCATCACCTCTGGATCACCTCTTACCCCCTAAATAATGCAACCGTAGTAATTTTTCAAAAGCAGATCTAAACGTGTAACATCATGCCCCAAATTTTCTGGCAACCTTGCAATCTATTGGTATTATGCTTAAGATAAAGCCAAATATTTTGCACGGCCTGTAATGTTCTGTATGGCTGTCCCCTACTTCTTCAATATCATCCAATGCCATGTCCCTATACTCTCCACAGTGAACCTGCTGGCATTATTGAGAGCCTTGAAAGCACTATTTGAAGACATTCTATTTCCTCCGCTAATCATGACCTTCGTCCCTACTATGTCCCATTTTACTCCGCTCCATTTGCCTAGGTTATTCCTACCCATCCTTCTGTTCTACCCACAAATGTTATGTCTTGGGAGAGGTTCCCCTGAGCTCACCAAAGAAGGTGGGTTTTCCTACTACTCTCACATGATACAATGTGCGTTATATGAAAAGTTGTAACAGTACATATGCTTTTATGATTATTTGACTGATGTCTGTCTCCCACACTAGATTCTAAGTTTGAGGAGCAGTTTTCATGTTTGTTTAGTTAGTTATTCATTTATTTTAAATCAGTGTATTCTCAACAACGAGCACAGTGCCTGGTATAAAGATGCCTCATAAAAGTATGTTGAGTGAATGCTTTGTCTTAGGAGATAATGAGATTTATTCATCAGACATTGAAATTTTTGAGCTCTAGAGTCAGAGAAATAGAACTGGCAATTAGATACAAGGCAAAAGAGCAAACGAGGGAAGAAAAAGAAAGTTATCGTTTTAGATGTATGTTTTCTTATTCTTTCCACAGGGAAGAAACCTATAGGGAGGGACCGGCTATTTAGGGAAAACTTAAGGTGTCTTAAAAATGACGGCAGTGTTTTCTTTTTTTAAAAAAATCTTTCTTAATTAAAAAAAATTAAAAAGCAATCTGCTGCTCTGATTTCCCCCCTAAG
Source organism: Glossophaga mutica (assembly GCA_039655065.1). Lineage (NCBI taxonomy): Eukaryota > Metazoa > Chordata > Mammalia > Chiroptera > Phyllostomidae > Glossophaga > Glossophaga mutica. The sequence continues at coordinate 148,774,211 of CM077308.1, forward strand.
TCTAAGAGGCTTTTGAGTTTTTGTACCTGGATGAAATACAGAATCGAGTGTTTCGTTGGCCCTGTCCACTTGCATTAATGCTCCCTTAATCACGATGCCTCTCTTCATGCGTTATCCCCAAGTTAAAAGAACACAAGTGCACGTATGTCTATGGCCCAACAGGTTACAAGAACATAATAGAAAACAGCCCATTGTCATCCTTTCAAGCCCATTCCCAGATGTCTCTTCCATGTACTAAGGCTATTTGCATGTGCTGAGATTTTGGCTAAACCTCTAACCACATTGTGCCTTTAGAGTCTTTCTAACTCTTAATAAAAGCTCTGCATTTCCTCTGAGATCTGCAATGTAGCCAGCATGGGCCTCTGTACCTTGAGGAAGCCTGTGAATTATTAATCGAAGCAATGAGAAAGATGTGTGCTTTGGGATGTTTCTTATAGGAATCATCATAAAGCCTTTGGATGTGCATCCTTCAGCTCTGGTAGAGTCACAGTGAAGTCTTCTGGTAAAGCTGCCTTAGCCTGAAGCTGTGTATTCACTTCAAAGCTTAATTCCCTGATGGAAATGGGTGGGCATGTACTAGATTGCAGAGGATTATTGACAAAGACTTTGGATAAACATTTTTTATTTCAGTGGAGGCTGGCATTCACGCAGCCATCCATTTATCCATTCATTTCAAAATTTCTAAAGTAATTTGGACAGATATGTACAAAGCGTGGAACTAGCCATGCAGATATAAAAATAATTTATTTAGCTTAGAAAGGATAAAGGACATACATATTCAGTGAACTATGTACTATGTGTGAAAAAAGTGTAAATTATGAGTGAGCACAGGGGATGGGTAGCATGGTGCTCCACGATTTTGTCCCCATACATTTGTTTTTCACTTGGCTGGTGATTTTCCAAATTCACCAAGAGGAGCTCCATGGGGGGAATTCCGGACGGTGGGAAGGGGGTCGGTTATCAAGAGGCAAATGAGCAGTCAGGGTTCCAATCTCTCACTTCCCTTCTCTTTTCACTGCAGTAGTTTTGTTTGCTCTACACATTGCATTCCTTCACCTGATATCATTGAAAGGAGCTAGTGACTGATACATTTTGAAAATTATGATCTAGGAAGAGCTATCTCTTCTAGTCATACTCATCTCCTCTCAATAATACAACAGTTGCAATTGTGAGCATGCCTTTACTCATTGTTTCTCTTCTTCCCACTTGGAAAACCCAGTCTACTTTTTCTATCTGCCATATACCTGCCCATGGAGGACCACTCTTCCAAGGGTCAGTTCCACAGAAGCTTCCTTAACTCTCAACTCTCTTGAGCCTGTAATTGTTTTATTTTCATCCTCAAAGTGTCGAGCATAACTCTAGGATTATGTTGTGTCTTTGGTAGATATTTATTTGGTGGCTGAATGAGTGTTTGTTTACCTTTAGAGAGGAATATTAATTTACTCTGGACAGTCTGACAACTGTTAAAGCTCTTCTTAAAGATGTACACTTTCCGAGGAAATGTGGCCTTTTGTTAGAATCTACTTTGTTCTCCATCAACAACTGAGTAAACCTTTACTGTACAACTACCTACTATTAAGGAGTATAAGGGAAATTAAGTTGAATGAGACATGGTTTCTGCGTCTATAAACTTGAAATTTAGTGGAGAAACCATTATTACAAAGCAGAAAAACACTGTAGCCTGTGATAAGAATTAAAATCAAAGTAGAAACTGCAATAGTAAATGCAGACTCGTTTTCTCCAAAGGAGAACACCTAGCAGACCTGATGGAGGAAGTGCTTCCCATAGACGGTGCAGAAATTCACTAGGGGGAAATGAGGTCAGAGTACTGGAGGCTCACGGGACATTGTGGGAAAGGTACAGTGTCAGAAAATTGTAGAAATTGTTTGTGATGCAGTGAATTTCATGCGTGACCACAGCATCAGTTACAATGGAGATAGTATGAAAGGTAACATGGAAAAATTCTGTGGCAGCCAGTTCATTCATGATATTTTGTTTGATTTTATGTGTGGTTGGGCCACTGAATATTTTGAGAAGAATGATGTAATATGATCAAGCTTGAGTTTGAAATTAACTCTGAGGACAAGACACAAGAGGAAAAAGCTCTTAGGGAACTATTGGGCTGCTGATAAGCCTTAATGATGACTGGACTGAGAACAGTAACAAGGAGACCTGATTGAAGGAATGAGGGTTAGAAATGCCTCAGGAACCAATGGACAGAATTTGGTGCCACTTGGATGTGGCAGAGAAAGAAAATACTTTAATAAAAAGATAAAATACTTGAAGATGTCTCCAACATTTTGAGCTTGAAATACTGGTGGGATGGTGATTTAACTTATTGAGATGCCAAAGGTAGCAGAGGAAATTTGGAGGGTAGAGAGGAAGAACTAGTGCCTTTTGGTTACCCATGACATGTCTCTCAGGTGATTAAGCATGCTTGGTTTGAATTAGGAATGGGCACCATATTTAAATCAGGAATGGGAATCATTGCTATAGAATGATAATTAAGTCATGGAGAGTAGAAGGCAAAGAGAGAGCCTAGAAACCTTTCAGATAGCTATGAAGAGTGTGGCTGAAGAAAAGATGCTAACTAGCTCCAATCATGACAAAAAGAAAGTCTCTTATCAAGGATGCCAAGAGAGGGATTTATGAATAGCATGTAGGATGAGTTGGTGAACAATGTGAAGGCTGGCATTGGCTAATCAGGCACATATTAATGATCTAGAAAAGTAATTTCCCTAGAGGGAACAGAGAGTGAAACTCAGATTGCATGAGGTTGAGAATTAATAAAAGGGGAGAGAAGGGGTAGGAGCTTTCAGATGGAGCAGGTTAGAGGGCTGATTCTTGAGACAGGCTTTGAATGTGCTTGTACGTGAAGGAGAAGGAATGAAAGAATCATCACAGAGAATCAACTACACATAAAATTAATTCTAATCATACTGTAGAAATAAGTGGATATAAGCAAATGAAAGTGGGCCTGTGCCAGAAAACAGATGCAAAGGATAAGAACAGTGGAAAACAGGTCAATTTAACATCAATGGGCATCAGAGAGCTCTGCCGGAAAAGGATATTCGGCTCAAGTAGTTTTGATCACAGCAGTTTTGGTCACATCTGGTGTGCACACACTTGGAGGGAAACCAACTAGCAATAGGGTTATCTCCAAGGAAGGACTAAGGAGGGACTAAACAAAAGAGCCTGGGCACCAGCCACTCCCCATATTATGATGACATGATAATGACAGGAAGTGTGGCCTGATATGGTTCCAGCACAGGAACCTGGAGGAAGTCCTGGGCAGGAGCCTGGATAGAGTAAAGAGAGAGAACAAAGGAGGGAGGGGTTTGGAGCTTCAGAAGAGTGCATAAATCCAAGCTGGTATTCTGAGATTTTCCAGGTATTACAGGCTTGTTACCTCACTCTGATTTGGTCAAAATCAGTATTAAAGTAGAAATCATATAATTGTGGAACCAGATTATTCACTGTTTTACTAGTCAGAATTACTAATTAGGGTAAACCTTGAGCCAGAGAATGAGGACATGTAACTTTCCTGGCAACCTGGAAAGATTTGGCTCCAAAAAGAAAAAGAAAAGAAAAGAAAAAAAAAGAATAGGCTACAGCTTTGATCACTCTCCACCTGACTAAGAAGAGTCTAGGAGGTCCCGGGCTCACCCATCTGAAGGGGTTCTAAGATGTAATTAACAGATGGGGAGATGTGGAAATTATGACAGACTGAGTGGAGATGATTGATTAAGATACCTCTTAAGATGAGGAAGGAGATTCAGTCAAAAACATGGGTAAAGAGCAAGTCGCTGCATTTAAAATGAAGCAGAACAAATGGCAAGAAGATACAGTAAAAGGATGATTTAGAAAATCATTGAGGTTGAAAGGAAGGAAGCTCAGAAATCCATTGGCCTTGGACTTCTCTGGAACTGTTGAGGTGGGTAAGGGTTTAGGAACTTGGGAAGAACTGAAAAAGGTTTTCAACTGTTTCTGGGGGCTATTCAATAGACTGCATGTGGGTGGGTGAGGAAGACTCATGAACAAGGAGCTAAGAATGTAAAATGCTAGTGAGGGCAGCTGAGGAAGGTGATGGAGGCCAGGAAAGGACCAAGAAATAGAGAAGGTAAAAGTCCTGAGGCTGAAGGATGGGCTTGGTTGTGCTTAAAGAGTGGGACAATGATCATCCCATTCTTTGGGAGACTTGTCGAAGGATTACACTTCGCTCTTCAAGTCAACATTAGAAATACTATTTTGTGCTTCTTCATTCAGCTTGGTAAAGAGCTCCTGAATCATCTCAGAGACTCCTGCCCCCAAGAGGAAACACAGTAAGGTGGAACTAGAAATTCAGATCTGCGGTACAATTGTCCAATGGAAATGTAATGTAGGTACTTTGTAGGTACTTTTAAAAATTTTCTAATAGCCACAACAAAAACAACAACAAAGAAACAGGTCTTAATAATATACTTTATTTAACACAATGTGTCTAAAAACTTATTTTAAATTATAATCAATAGAAAATTATTTTAATAAGTTATTTTGCAGTCTCTTTTCTTACTAAGTCTTTCAAATCTTGTATGTGTTATTTGCTTTTAGCACATTTCATCTTGGATGCTAATATTTTTAAAGAAACACTTGACATATGTGTATATTTCATGTAATTTATTGTTGAAAAAGTAGATTCACGTGTCTAAGTTGTTCCAAACATAATTACGATTTTTAAAGTTTTTAAGTTTAAATTTATGCAATTAAAATAAAAAATAATCCAGTTTCTCAGTTGCAGAGGCATATTTAAGTGCTCAGCAGCTACAGGTGGTCAGTGGCTGCTGCTCTGGACAGCACAGTCCCAGTACATTAGGTAACTGCTACTGTTATTGAGCTGTTATTGACCACTATTGAGTTTTATGTATTACTTCACTGAAATTAATAGGTGACACTTGGACTCTGCCTTTTTGGAAAATCAAACCATGAAGGCATGAGTGTGTGGGCATCCGATTCTTGTTGTTTGGGAAAATGCCAGGAGATGCACCTACACCAGCATTGCCGTAGCTTATCACAAAGAAAATTCCCTTGTTTTTATCTCATATTCAGATGATTTATAACGCTGACCTCTCTTCTAAAGGTACAGCCCTGCCTTAAGCAGTGCAATGCAAATCGTGACAACTATATTGTCAAATTATGCCATTTTCCAAGTCCTTTTGTTAGGCTGTGGACGATTGATAAGAGACTTCTTAAAATTGTCTCTCATTTTCATTATTTTAAAAAGCATTTGGCTCTTGTTCTTGCACCAATTAGTAAGCTTGGGTAAAGGAACTGGTGGAAAGGAGAGAGACCCGCATTGTTGTTAATGTGATTTATACCTCTGCTCTCTCATTTGTATGTAGCTCATAATCAATTTGCACGTAAAGTTGATGGAGCTCTCTGGGAATATTTAGATGAAAGAAACTCTGTAAATGCCAGGTATTTATTATCTTCATTATAGTCATGTAATGCGGTAATAACAGAAATGTTACAATTGATTTAATGGAGCTCTGTAATTTGAAGCCAAGTCTTCTGAACTTATTTCTTGAGTTTTTATATTATTTCACACATGCTATTTCATCTATACAAGCTTTCTTGTATAGTGACCAGACGCTGAGGAGATCTGGTTGTTTTTAGAGGTATATCACAACATCCCACACAGACGGCTCACAAAGAACAATGGCATATATTGTCTGTTATGACTTACTTGTACAGTCAGAAGGATTGCGTGATTGACTCTATTGTAGAGATGAAAAAAGTGAGGCCCAGGGATGTGTAGTTTAAGAAATTCCACTCATCCCCCAATTGTCTCCTATTACTAGTCTCTGCTTCTTGATAGCCAATATCAAAGTTTGTTTCTAACATTTTTTAGTATTGGCTGAATTCGATTCACTTGTCCACAGAAGATTTGCCAGCAATATCCTGAGGATTGTATATAGTGTGTGTTTGTACTTGAATATATATATAGCCAATTTTGAATTCTGCTTTAATAACCTAGCATTTTACTGTGGAAATGTTCTAGTCATTAAAAAAACCTTTATAACTTTTTAGTGTTTGTATATTATTTGGCCACAAGGATCACACTGGTTAAGTTAACCACTTCAATTTTATTGTATATATTTCTTTCACCTTTTACAAAACCCTATTTAGACCTTTGATTATTCCTCATGCTATGAGAAATGGAATTACAAGATCAAAGCGCACTTTTTAAAAGACTTTCTACATGTTGCTAGATTTCTTGCTGGGGAGATTATAACAAATTATTATTCCTGTGACAGTGAGAACACCTGTAATACATACTGTGAGGAGCAATGAATATTCTTTATAAGCAATGCAATTTTATAGGCAACAAATGGCATTTTCTTATGTAGCTTGCACTTTATCTGATTATACAGAAGTCATCAGATTTTCATGTTTCTTCTTCTAGCAAAGGCCTTTAAATATTTTTATTTTAGTTCTACATTTTTCTTATTAATATATAAGGCGATTTTTATGTTAAAATATTAACCAGATGTCTACAACATTATTGTAGCTTTTTTTAAATTTAATACTTGTTTTAAATTTTGTTTATATTTTTGATGGACATGATTTAAAAATTTTTATACATTCAAGTTGACTAAACTTTACCTTTAATGGTCTTTTCCCACTCCCTTTATATCTAGACAGCTCTTTGATATGGTTAATCAGTTAAATATCTATCAATTTTCTTGGACTTTTAAATTTTTTTCACTTATGATTTAATTCTTTAGGCCTTTAAAAATATGGGGTATGGAGTCACATCATATGTTCTAATTTATTTAGTTCTTGAAAGAAAAAGTAACTATATTTTTGAATTATCCATTTCCTCCTCATTGGTTTGTGACATTTTATCACATATTCTGTTCTCATGCATAACAATGCCAACTGGAAACCTATACTGATACCTTTTTCTGTAATTATAGCAGGTTTAAATTGTATTTTAATATCTAGTAAGACAATTTCTCACTCCTTATTCTCCTTTTCCCATTTTTTTCACCTGTTAGTACTTATTTATACTGTCAGATAAAAACCATCTTGTCCATTCTGGTCTGCTGAATAACGGTCCTCAAAGATAGCCAGGTCATAACCTCTGTAACTATGACTATTACCATATATAGAAAGAGTCCTTGCCTAAGTAATTAAATTAAGAACACTGAGGTGAGGAAATTATCCTTGATTATCTATGGGAGCCCTAGAGTCCTTTTAAACGGGCGGTAGAGGGAGTTTGACCACAGAGAAGAAGGCGGTGTAGCGATGAGACGTATTTGAAGAGGCTGTGCTGCACCGAAGGCGGTACCTTTCCTGCACCGAAGGTGGAGCGATGGGCCAGGAGTTACGAGAAGCAAGGAATGAAGCTCTGGAAGCAGGAAAGGCAAGGAAAAGGCCTCTCCCCACCTCCCATTTCCCGTCTTCATTGCAGCCTGTGAAACTGATTTTGGCCTTCTACCTCCAGAGCTGTATGAAGATGAGTGTGTGTTCTTTTAAACTATCCAGTTTGTGCTAATGTATTATAACAGGCCTGGGAAGCTAAAGTATCCATTTTATAAAAAAATGCTGGTGAGATATTAGTTTTTGAATTTTTGTCAATGTCAACCAGTAATATCTGAAAATTTGACATATTTAAGTAGACACTATTTCATTCCAAGAAAATATATCTCTTTTTTAGTGAAATTGTATAGCCTTTTGAGAAGTTTATTGAAATAATATTTCCAAAGAAAGAGATTTTCTTTTCAGATTTTTTTTTATAAAGCAATTTTCTTGAGGATAAACATAGAGGGAAAATGGGTGTCCCTAAGATTGGCAGAAGCTGAGCACTTAACAGGTCAACTTCTATAATATTACGTATGAAGCAACAATTTGGTTCTTTGAAAGAGGTCAGCTTGATAAAAATAACCTACAATTTTCCACCAATTATCTTATTCTTTTGAAAGACATTTCTATAAGCAGGTTTTGTTCACTATATGATTATAGATGATGAATAAATGGAAATATAAAGCTGCATTATCTCTCTAAAAAGCAACCATTTTCTATAATACCACATCAGAATCTACCTGAAATAACTTACAGATTGAAATCATATTTTTCCAAGAAATCATCATAATTCTGAGGTTTCTGGAATTTTATATATATTCATATGCTCTAAAAACATTTGATCTCTTATTGTCTTTACTTTGATAATAAAGTAATTACTTCAATGCAGACATTAAGAATTATTTCTTTGTGTTTCAAAAACATAGGAGGAAATTCTGAAATCAAGGTGAAGTTAATTACACATAGATTTTTTAACATGACCTTATGAGACATTTCGTGCAGGAAACTTTTCCAGTAGGTGGTTTGAATGGGTGAACATTAGAATCCTACAGAACACTTAAAAATGCAGATGCCTTGGTCCTCCTCAAGAATTTGTATTTTTAAAAAGCTCCAGACCCCATTCAGGTTTGCACAGACGTTTCCTCATCTTAGGTTATATTGTCAACCCTGAGGATTTAGAGATTTTCCTGAACTGTCAGTCATCCCAAAGGCCTGTTATTTGTCATCTCACCGAGGCCACTGTGTAAATGTGTTTCATTCTCTTTGGGCTGGGAAGAGAATCTAGTTATCCTTCCTGCACCCAGAAGCATCCCTCAGAATCATCTTGGATTTTATAGTAAATCTTAATAAGGGTCAGATAGGGCAACTTAAAATGTTTAATCGGTTTGATTTAATTTTATGGGGCAATTTTTATGAGAGTGCACTATTTGTGAATTGAGCATTAGAAAGTTCTCCATTATGTCTCCTTTGAATGTCAAGAGCATGTTCTTTCTAGTTTATACCAATATTGTGAGTATAAGCTTGATGGGAAAATGGAAGATATTCTACCAACATAGTAATTTGAGGGAAGGAAACATGCCATCTTTTCTTTCTGACATTCTAATCCTAAATCTTCTTTAAGGAACTTTTTTTAACACAGCCTTCTCTTTAAAGACTTCTAATATACTCATTTTTGCCTTTATTTAAATTGAATTTATTGGGGTGACATTGGTTATGCTGGTTTCAGATTGATTCTATAATACAAACACATTCAATTTTGAAGGTAGACTTTCTTGTTTCTAATTGTGGAGATTTGCAATCAGTTTGATGCCTGATTTTAGGGTTTCATTCATGCTTTAATTCTTACATTTTCAGAGTTTTTCTTCATTGGTATGAGGCTCTTCGGGGCTGAGAGGTTTTGTACTCTGTGCAGTGCTGAGAATATTGTCAAGTACATATTAAGTGCACGAAACTCATATATTGAGTTGAATAAAATAAAAACACCAATCTTTAGAAAGAAACTAATCTTATCAGTTTCAACTAGTCAAACTGTCACTTCCTGATTTTTTTTTAATTAGAAAATCAAGAAAGACTCAAGAAAATGACCACTTCTTCATGCAGTTGTCCTCACAACATGATTGCCAATTTGGTGGTTTGAATAATTGCCTCTTTCGCAAGAATTCATCTTAAAAGCTATTGTACTCATCTATATACAACAAAAACCAAGCCTTTTAGTGTTAGCAGTGCACTTCTGGTGTATATGTCTAAGTTCCTTTTAAAAAAATATTTTATTGTTGTTCAATTACAGTTGTCCACATTGGTGGAACACCTAGCTGATATGTCTACATTCTTACATCTGTATTTCGTTCACATAGTGTGAGGAAATGAGAGGAAAACTATTTACTGTAATTATCAAAGCAATAACTAGATGGGAAACATTAACAGCCATGTGGTTTAAGATTATTTAAATTCATTTTTTGAAATATATTTTATTGATTATGCTCTACAGTTGTCCCATTTTTTCTCCCCTTTATTCCCCTCTGCCCTCCAGCCCCCATCACACTATCGTTCCTGCCCTCCCTTCCAACTTAGTTCATGTCCATGGATCAGACATATAAGTTCTTTGGCTTCTCCATTTCCCATACTATTCTTAACTTCCCCCTGTCTATTTTGTGCTTCCCATTTATGCTTCTTATTCCCTGTACATTTTCCCACATTCTCCTCATCCCCCTCCCTGCTGATAACCCTCCATATGATCTCCATTTCTGTGCTCTGTTCCCATTCTAATTGTTTGTTTAATTCATTTTTGCTTTTGTTTTTATTTTTTTTAGGTTTAGTTGTTGATAGTTGTGAGTTTGTTGTCATTTTACTGTTCATATTTTTGATCTTCTTTTTCTTAGGTAAGTCTCTTTAACATTTTATATGATAAGGGCTTGGTGATGATGAATGCCTTTAACTTGACCTTATCTGGGAAGTACTTTATCTGCCCTTCCATTCTACATGACAACTTTGCTGGATAGAATAATCTTGTATGCAGGTCATTGCCTTTCATGACTTCAAATATATCTTTCCACCCCGTTCTTGCCTGCAAGGTTTCTTTTGACAAATCAGCTGATAGTCTTATGGGAACTCCTTTGTAGGTAACTGTCTCCTTTTCTCTTGCTGCTTTAAGATTCTGTCCTTGTCTTTAATCTTGGGTAATGTAATTATGATGTACCTTGGGGTGTGCTTCCTTGAATCCAAATTCTTTGTGACTCTCTGAGCTTCCTGAACTTCCTGGAAGTCTATTTCCTTTGCCAGAGTAGAGAAGTTCTCCTTCATTATTTTTTCAAATAAGTTTTAAATTTCTGCTCTTCCTCTTCTCCTTCTGGCATCCTTATGATTCGGATGTTGGAATGTTTGAAGATGTTCTGGAAGTTCCTACGCCTCTTCTCATTTTTTTAAATTCTTGTTTCTTCATTCTGTTCTGGTTGAATGTTTATTTCTTCCTTCTGCTCTAAAGCATTGATTTGAGTCCTGGTTTCCTTCCCTTCACTGTTGGTTTCCTGTACATTTTTTTTTTATTTCACTTTTCATAGCCTTCACTTCTTCCTCTATTATGCAACCATACTCAACCATTTCTGTGAGTATCCTGAATATCAGTGTTTTGAACTGTGCATCTGATAGGTTAGCTATCTCTTCATCACTTACTTGTATATTTTATGGAGCTTTGATCTGTTCTTTAATTTGGACCATATTTTTTTTTTGTCTTGGGGCACCTGTTATGTAGTAAGGGGTGGAGTCTTAGATATTTGCCAGAGCGAGGCAACCCATGTCACTGCATTGTGGTGTTGTATGTGGGGGAGGGGTCTGAGAGAGAACAATGCTGCTTGCTTGGCTCTCCGTCAGCTTTCAGTAACTTCCTCCTCTATGCACAAGCAAATTGGACCCTTCTGGTGCTGATTTCTAGGTGGGTGGTTTTGTGTACATTCTAGGACCCTGTGGGTCTCTCCAACGAACTGTCCTGTGATACTGGGAGCTCCTCCCATGGCCACAACTCCCACAGGTTTTTTCAATCAGAGGTTTTTAGCCTTTATTTCCTCATACTGGAACCCTGAGTTGTACAGTCTGTCTCACTCCCCAGTTGTTCCTCCCGGTTTATCTGCATGCAAATGTGGAACCTCCTACTCTGCCAGCCTGCTGTCTCACTCACTCCAGTCCTCCAATCACTTCCTTGCCATGAGTCTTCTCTACCATAGCAGCCCATTTCCACCCTTGCTACTGGTCTGGATGAATGTTTCTTCTTTAATTCCTTGGTTGTCAGATTTCCATACAGTTTGATTTTCTGGAATTTCTGGTTATATTTTTGCTTTTAAATTTGTTGTTGTCCTTCTTTTGGTTGTGTGAGGAGACAAAGTATATCTACCTATGCCTCCATGTTGGTCAGAAGTCCACTCAATTCATTATTTTTAAAGATAATTTAAATCTTTTTTTCAAATTTTTTATTGTTGTTCAATTACAGTTGTTCTCATTTTTCTTCCATTACTCTCCCCTGCCTTACCCTACCCCCTCCCACATTCAATCCTCTCTCCCACCTGTTGTCATTGTCCATGGGTCCTTTATACATGTTCCTTGACTTGACCTTTCCTCTTCTTTCCCCTGTTATTTTCCTCTCCCCTCCCCTCTGGTTACTGTCAGTTTGTTCTTTATTTCCATGTCTCTGGTTTCGTTTCTCTTGCTTGTTTTGTTGACTAGGTTCCATTTATAGTGAGATCATACGATATTTGTCTTTCACCACCTCACTTATTTCACTTAGCATAATATTCTTCAGTTCCATCCATGCTGTCATGAAGGGTAAGAGTTCCTTTTTTCTTTCTGCTGCATACTATTCCATTGTATAAATGTACCACAGTTTTTTGATCCACTTACTTACTGATGGGCACTTAGGCTGTTTCCAGCACTTGGCTATTGTAAATAATGCTGCTATGAACACTGGGGTGCATAGGTTCTTTTGAATTGGTGTTTTAGGACCTTTAGGGTATGATCCCAGCAATGAAATTGCTGGGTCAAAAGGCAGTTTGAAAAACCTACACCAATATCATACTCAATGGGCAAAATTTAAAAGCTTTCTCACTAAGATCAGGACTAAGACAAGGGTGCCTGTTTTCACCACTTCTATTCCACATAGTATTGGAAGTTCTAGCCACAGTGATCAGTCAAGAAAAAGAAATAAAAGGCATTCAAATTGGAAAGGAGGAAAAAAAACTCATTGTTTGCCAATGACATGATAGTGTACATAGAGGACCCAATAGACTCTACCAGAAAACTACTTGACCTAATAAGTGAATTTGACAAAACAGCAGGATAATTTAAATCTTTAAGTTCATTTAATGTATCACCTTTGTGGATGATTTTTTGGCAACACTGGGTGAGTTTAATATTTATCATAAATATAGTACTTGTTAAAGAAATGGCATGTCAGTGCTCCTGTCCACTATTGTGAAAGTGGAATTAAAATGTCTTTACAGAGTACAAGATTCTTCTCATTAAAATGCAGAGAAGGCCTCTGTGAAAACTACCTTTCACCACAAGTCCCCTTTGCCTTATCTTTCTTTCCAGCTGTTCCGATTCTCCGAAAAATCAACTTCTCTTGGTAGTTTCTGTTAATAGGTAATAAGACCAGTGATATAAGTCACTGATTACTCTCTTTTGGCTTTCAAACCATTCTAGTATGCTTCTGGTTAGAATAATGATTGCAGTGATAAGTCAATGTGAGCGGATGGTAATTTTGTACGTTAATGCTCACTGAGCCTCTTACATTTACATTAACTCTTGCCATAATAATAAAAAAGTTCTATTAGTAGAAGGTAAAAGAAATATTTTGAACGTTTGAAAAATACATATGCCCTCTGGCAAAATTAGAGATGTAAGCAAACTTTGTGAGGTGTCATTTAGTTGAGACAAAACATGTATTTCCAGTACTTATGATTGGGTAAACTTAGAATATTCTGGTGATTGTATTCAGGTCTCAAAATGCTATATTTTGATTGGATTGACTAGCTGTGTCTTAGAGATATTCAAGGGAAATTCACTTGAATTTCTAAGACAAATTCAAAATAATTGGAAGTCCCTCCACCTCTGCTTTTCCTCTCACAGCTGCTCAAGTGCACACAGACGTGTTTATAATTACTACTTTTGTCCAGAGTCTCGGTGACCTGGTGACTTGCTTTGACATGTTTGTAACAACTCTGACATAGAAGAAGATGTATACTTTCTAATTGGGGGAGTAGCTATGTTTTCGAATTCTTTAGTGAACCATTACTAAGCGTAAGTCACTTTGGAATCAATTAAATATGAACCTTCAGCACATCAGTATTCATTGAAAAGCACTTAGGTGATTTAAGACCCGTGGCCTCTAAATATTTGACTACTTGCCAGGAAGCCTTATTAGCTCTTCATACCTCCAGGGTTGGCTGTGTGAAAAAGGAAAACACAATAAGAGGAAATATAATTGCCTCCAAATGAAAGTTCCTTCAGCATCCACATGGCTCATGCTATCCTGAGCTGCTGTTTCCTCTCTGGCTCCCATATCTTCTGCTGCTAATGTCCGGGGCTTTCAACGTTCTCTGCTTTTATAGTGCAGTATTTTTTCCATGACAATACAAGATAAAAATAAATAAGTACATTTATAAATTTATATCATCTAAGCGGGACTGGGTTAAAGTACACATTTTATGTTTAGCAAATGAAGCAAATTTTAGCATGCCTAAAATTTCAAGAACTGCCTTTAGTGTATTATAAACTTTTATAAATATTATAAACTTTTAAAACATGTGGGAGCAAATGTACAAGAAGTATATCAGAATGATGTTAGTTTTAAATAATAATTTATGATACAAACTAATCATAATAACTGTAATTTATTGAAGGAATTATAGACAGAGTTGTGTGACTACATGAGCTCACTTGTTAAACTTCCATGTAGTTTAGTCCTCAGAGGGGTACCAAATGCATTGTTGTTTGGAGCTTCTGTGGCATCTCAGCATCTTGTGGAGTCCAGGGGGAGAAGAGAAGCCTCTCTGTGTGAGATAAGCCACTAGCAGAAAGGATGAAAATGCTTTAGGTCAGTCAGAGGTTGCAGTCAGGTAAGGTGAGGAGAATTCTGCTTAAATAATTTTATTTTGCACAAGGCAATATTATAACTTATGGTGAAGAGCTGGGAAAGCAAGCTTAAAAGGGGTCATAACTTCTTAGAACAACTGCCCCAGGGAAGTAGTGGGGGGCTGACTAGGGATGAGGCAAGTAGTAATGAGCACTTCTCAAGCCCTAGTGTAGCCTGTGCAGGGTTGCAGCGTGACCAGGATGTAATTCAGGATGAATGATGATAAAGCCACTGCTGAGATGCTGATGCTTAAATATGCCCAGGTATTCTTGCAATTTTGGGAGCTAAAATAGCTCCATTTTCCCACTTACATTACTCTGTTAAATTAAATATATGTAGTAAGACAATTCTCTCCAATATTATATGAAAAACTTTGTGAATTTTGAATTTTAATATGTCAATTAAAATTCATAGCAATGCAATTGAGCCCTATACATATCAATGCAATTGAACCTTACACATATTCAAAATGGATCAAAGACTTAAATGTTAGACCTGAAACCATAAAAATCCTGGAAGAGAGCATAGGCAGCAAAATCTCGGACATTGTTCACAGCAATTTTTTATCGGATATATCTTCCCAGGCAAAGGAAACAAAAGAAAAATATAAACAAATGGACTGCATCAAACTAACAGTTTTTGCACAGCAAAGGAAATCATCAACGAAATAAAAGACAACCCACAGGTTGGGAGAACATACTTGCTACATCTGATAAGGGGTTAATATCCAAAATTTATAAAGTACTTAACAAAACTCAACACCAAAAATCAAACAACCCAATTAAACAATGAGCAAAGGACCTGAATAGACGCTCTTTCAAAGAGGACGTACAGGTGGCCAATAAACATATGAAAGATGCTCAATGTCACTAATCATCAGAGAAATGCAAATTAAAACCACAAAGAGATACCATCTCACACCTGTTAGAATGGCTACCATCAATATTCAACAAACGAGTGTTGATGAGGATGTGGACAAAGGGGAACCCTTTTGCACTGTTGGTAGGAATGCAGATTGCTGCAGCCACTAGAGAAAGCAGGATGGTGATACCTCAAAAAATTAACAATGGGTTTCCCTTTTGACCTAGGATCCCACTTCTGGGAATATATCTGAAGGAACCCAAAACACTAATTCAAAAGAACATAAGCACCCCTACATTCACTGTAGTGTTATTTGCATCTGCCAAGATATGGAATCAGCCCAAGTTTCCATCAATAGGTAAATGGATAAAACAACTATGGGACATTTACACAATGGAATAATACTTGGCCATAAAAAGAAGAAAATTTTACCCTTTGCAACAGTATAAATGGACCTAGAGAGCATTATGCTAAGTGAAATAAACCAGTCTAAGAAAGACAAATACCATATGATTTCATTCATATGTGGAATCTAATGAACAAACTGATCTAGCAAGCAAAATGACAGCTAGTGGAGGAGAGATTAGGGGATGGAGGGATTAAGCAAAAAGGAAAAAGGACTCATGGACATGGACAACGGTGTGGTGATTGCTGGTGGGATGGGAGGTAGAAGGGGACTAAATGGTAATGGAAAAAATACAATAGAGATTGAATTAAAAAAAATAAAATGTGTACAAAAATAAAGGAATAAGATAGGACTACATGTGCTTACATGAGAAGGTTTTCACAGAGATATTAAATCAAATGCAACATAGTTTATGTAATATGATCTCCTTGTTGTAAATGAGCTGTGGTTAAAACATACTCCTGGAGTGTTACTAGTTTGTAGACATTAGATAGAAATCTGCAGGGTAAAAATTGGAAGATTGAACATGACTACACAAAAACATGTTCCTTTTTTCTGAGGCTGAATACCTAACCTTTCTCGAAGGGTATATGATAAGATGAGAGACTTTTTACCTTAATTATATCATATTTCCACAGGACTCATAATAAAGCCATTTGACAAAGTGCATGGGTATAGCTTAGAGACTTTTTTTTTTTTAACCAACATGACCTTCCTGGAGATGACATCTCCTAGGTGTGGGTATAGCTTGGAGACTTAGGCGTATTGGAAAAATTTGTACTCTACCAGAAAAGGGAGCACATTCCAAATTCTCACTATTGGTGAAACCCTGTGGGAGGAGGAGGTAGGAGGCTTTATTGATTATTCTGGGCATCAAAACTGAGTAGGGGTTTAGTCTTTGAAGCTTCTGTGCTCAGTTGAGTTGCTGAAAGTAGTCCAGGTCGACCATGACTTTGAGTGGACTGCCACACAGACCTGGTCCTCCCCTTAGTTAGAAGGCCTCAGTAACTAGCTCAGGGCCTTGGATGGGGCCCACAACCATACCTTGCTTCTAGGATGGTCATTTTGGTTAAAAAACAAACAAACAAACAAAAACCCACTCCTGATACTACCTGAGCAGCACCACCTTGTGGACTGCAATATGGCACAGGTCCAAAAATAAACAGGGAGACTCTTGTTTTCAGACATAGTGGGCAACTCGTGCCTACTCTTTTAATGAACTTAACTGGAAAAAAGATAAAATATATTTTAAAAATCTGCCTGAAGGTACTGAAAAATAAGCAAATGATGGATTACCAAACCAGGATCTTGAGGACACATGCATAGGGAAGAAAATCTGGCATTCAGGATATTTTTATCCTATTTGATAATGTACTGATTATTTTTAAGGGGATTGCTGTAGAGATGTCAGTTAAAAATACATGACACCTTGGTAAATTTGAATTTCAGTTAAACAATGAACAATTTTTAAGTATAAGTATGCCCCATGCAATATTTGATTGAGGGTACATATTAACAGGTGGTCAGCCCATCTGGGTGTTCAACAATAAAATGTTGATATGCTTTATTGCTATGTAAGGTTTTAATTTGTGGTAGATTAATATTTTGATACCAATAATTTGTTATGACAACTGCTGGTTCTGCTCTTCTCACTTAGTGTGAAAGGAAAGACTCGTTTGAAAAGCTTGAAAGGAGCATGGCTGAATTTGGCAGAAAAAAGGAGGGGGGACTGGGATAAAATAGAGTATTTAAGTGGGTTTATTTTTCCTGTCTCCCATTCCTTTCACAGAGAGACACGCACACATACACAATGGGAGTGGGGAGATAATGAAACCAGATTTTCTCTTGTTTGAGAAGATCTAAAGGTTGAAGAGTAGGAAACCCTGTATAATTCCTCAAGTGGGAAGCTAATCGAAGTGCTCACAGACTGTAAGCTATGAAAAAGCAGAAGAAATGGCTGCATGGCCTTTGGAGATAGGGAAAGGGGGAGAGACGAGAGCATTTCCTCTGGCTTTTAGAAGGAGTGGAGAGAGCCGCATTGTCCCAGTGGGGTGTAAAAGAAGGCCTGCCAAGTATTTGAAGAAGTGTAAGATGAGGGGAAAATCTTAACAGCAGTGAGGAGTGGACAGCTCAAGTCATAAACACTCAGCATACATGGTGGAGCTCTCCAGAGAACACCAGCTGGGCTGAAAGCTCTAAGGAAGTGGGAACAGATGGGAGGGGTATATCTGTAGAGTTCCACCCAGAGCCTAACAATGGCCCAGGTCTAAAAATAATTTCTTATTTTTACTAGAAGGATTAATTTTATGTGTAAACTTGAGTAGGCTAAAAGATGCCCAGATTAGCTGGGAAAACATTATTTCTGAGTATGTCTATGAGAATGTTTCCAGAAGAGATTAGTTTTTGAATTGGTAAGTTAAGTAAAACAGATGGCCCTCCCCATGTGGGTGGGCATCGTTCAATCTGTTGAGGGCCTGGATACAGCAAAAATATGGGGGAAGGAGAATTCACTGTCTCTGCTTGAACTGAGACATCCATTTCTCCTGTCCTCGAACATCAGCTTCTAAGTTCTCAGACTACTAAATTCATATCAGGACTGTGTTAACACATCAGCTGCCCAATTCTTAGAACTTCAGACTTGAACTTAATCATGCCACCAGTTTTCCTAGTTCTACAGCTTGCAGAAGGCAGACTGTGGAACTTCTCAGCCCCCATAACTGAGCCAAATCCTATAATAAATATATTTATACTTATTATATACATCCTACTAGCTTTTTTCCTCTGGAGAACCCTAATACACTTACCAATCCTATTGGGCAGCAGCCTTGCAAACCCATAAGAATATAGATAAGTCAGAGAGCAAGTGGATGTAGAGAACAGCCTGGGAATTAATATTAAGCTAAGATGTGACTAATTTTTTAAAGCCGAATCTGTTAATCTGTTAAGAAATTTTTGAATCGGATTGAGAGACATTCTGAAGTTGATCTGAGTAATGTTTGTGTTAGATAGGCTGGGATTTCAGATCCAGGTAAGAATTGATTATAAAAACAAAGAGTATTTGTCTATGATTTTGATTAATTTTATACATACTTATCATATTAGTATACACATAAAAAGAGAACCTGGAGAAAGATTATACTGAATTACTCAAGGTCATTTGGGGTAGAGTGGGGTAAAATGGGGATGTGGGATTATAGCAATATTCTCTTAGTACATTGAATCTTTCTCAAATGTTTGAATTTTGTATAAACAGAATATTTCTTTCATCATAAGAAATAAATTCTTCCCAACACAGTAGAGATTAACATCAACATGGGGAAATGGCCTGAGCATATTATTAAGACCTTCTTATTACAGAGTCACTGAACTACTAGCCTAAGTCTAGCCTAGAACTGGAAAATGTGGAGAAGATCTCAAATATTATACCTGAGGCCTCAAACTCATTGCAAGTTCAGGGCACCAGTGTTGTCAATGTGGAGATGACCGGGGACCTAGTCATTTTAATGTGGCTCATCATCTTTGGCAGAGCTCGTGGTGAGAATCTTTGGCTCAGGGCTAACGTAGGTGGGTCACCATGCGTTCTCCAGAAAAAAATACTTTGCATGTTGACACTAGTCATCTGAGAGAAATTTCCAGGGAAGGTAGAATTACTCTTTTTCCGCGAAGCTAAGAGGATGGTTCTCATTGCTGGAGAGCCTCCTGGTTAAGCCTAAGTGGAGAAGACAGCCCTGTCACGTTCCGTGCTCTGCTGGAGAAATCTTATCACATCTTTCACTGCCTCACAACCCACTATTACTGAGAGACCCTCCTTTCTAACAGGAGCAGGCAAAGAAAGCTCGGGAAAGAGTAAAAGCTGAAAAACTGGGAACAGGTGGCTCTGATTGGGGAGGTTGCACCATTAAAAGTGAACATCGGAATCAATAATACTGAAAACTGAGTTTGTGACCAGAAGGTTAAGTGGAACAAGTATCTTTCAACACAAAGAAGAAATGCTAAAAGCTAAATCATAACTGAAAATGTAAGAGACATGGAAGACAGTCCTAGGAGAAGGAATATGTAAATAATCAGCATTCCTGGAGAAGAAGAAGCAGGTGCAGATGAAATCAATAATCAGAGCATAATCTTCAACTCCCTGATTTGAAGAAAGATCAAAAGGGCTTACTAAATGTCTGGCAGAAATGATGAAAAAGACACACAGCTAGACATATCTTTGAGAAATTTCTGGTCTTTGTGGAAAGAGAAAAATATATACATTTTTAGACAGATAAAAAGTTTCAAATATAATAAAAAAGGAGTATTGGACTCTGACTTCTCATTTACCATACAAGAATCAAATTGAATAAGGTTTATAAACTTTTTGGAGAGAAAGCACTGTTGTATAAAAACCCTACTCCCATAAAAGTTATTCACATAATGATGAAAAAAGGACATTTTGAGGAGGCAGATATGTAGAAATTCAAAGTATTGTGCTCATATTTTTATTCAAAATTATTCAAGGATGTACTCCAGCATAACTGATGGTAAAAATGAATATATTTAAAGCAAGTAGGGGGAAAAAGAATACAATAGGCAATAGTGAGCAGTGAACCTAGTAAAACATGTAGGTAACCCTACATGGCTGAGGGTAAAGAGACTGCAAATTGTGATGTCACTGTTCAGTTAGTACACTAAGAAGAGAAGAATTACAGTCTAAGAAAAAGTAAAAGTGAGGTGGAATTACATTGCTAACGTAGTTCAGAAAAATCTAAGATTTGGACCTGGTGCGAGCAAATGAGAGTAAAATATTTAAATAGCAGGAAAATATGGGCTTTAATACAATTTAAAATACAAGCTGGTAAACTAGTAAGTAGAGAAACATATTAGTATTTCCAAAGTATCGGTAGGGGGCAATGGAAATGCAAAGCAAAATAAACAGAGCATAAAACAACGTTCTCAACCCAGTGGCAGCAGGAGAACATCAGAACAGAAAAGCCTGTGCCGTGGAGAAATTACCATAAAATTGGACAGCAGTGAGAACAAATATCACTTTTCATAATAAATGTAAATAAATTGAACTCGCTAATTAAAACACAAGCTCCAGCTTTATGCTTTTTCATAATAAATGTCACTGAATATCTTTAAAAGCAAGGGTTTTAAGTAAAGGGCAAAGGCATCTAGTGAAGGCCAAGAAAAAGGGGTGAGAATGATGATATCAGAAAGTGGAGAAGCATTAAAGGTATCAGAGAGATACGCTGCAATAACAAATAGTCTAAAAGCAGCAACACTACCTGCTGTACGTATCAGAAAGGGACTAGTCAGGAGATAATGATCGTACTGTGATGTGAACAGGGAAAGTTTTACCTAGAAATTTTTAAGTAGTAACAAGGAATTAGCTACTAAGATGTAAAATGAGAGCTAAAGAATGCAGGAAGGGCAGTTGCAGGGAACAGCCACACCCCTAGGGCAGGGAATGAGCACCTAAGGGAGGGACAAGTTGGGAGAGCTCCCCCACCCCAGGTGCCAAGGAGAAATGTTTACAGGCTCTAGCTCCAGGACGTGCACAGACTCAGTAAAATGTCCTGTTTTTATGTGAAGAGAGAAAAGGGCCAACAAATTATGCAGAATGCGAAGCAGGTATTTGGAGCTGGCTTGTTTAAGATCTATCCTAACTTTCTTTTAGTGTGCCTCCGTGCACTTCTGAGATCGGGGAGGCAGGAACCATGTTTCCCGTGAAGCTTGGGTTCCAGACGTGGCTGAGGTTCTCCTGGGTTTACATAACGAAATGAGAAATCGGTGAAACACAGCTGTATGTGGAAAGGTCAGTTCTTCTCCAGGGCATGATGTTGGAGACATTTGGCTCTTCTGGGCAGCTCCGTTATAAGGTTCAAGGGTCAAGTCCCAGTGTCCTGGCTGCCCAGCTGTGTAATCCCAGCAGCAGATTTTCTGTCAGACTGGTCTGTGGTATAGTTGAGTTTTTCTCCTGGCTTCTCTTACTTTGGACTGCATATACTACAAGTAAGTCTCTGTGGTTTTGCCAGAAACTCTGTATGGTATGTATTGCTCTCTAATAAACCCCTTTCTGCTTAACCAGCTGTATTTGATACTGTTTTCAGTTACTAAAAACCTTAGCCAATAAAGTATGATCTATTAACGCAAAAAGAAATGGCCTTTTCTGTTTCATTTTTGGTGTAAAGATACATAAAATTTTAGATATGCCTGAGTAAACTTTTTTTTTGCGGGGGGTGTTATGGTCTCAATAAAATAAAGATCCTCCTAATCAGAGGGCTGTCTATCTTCAGAGTGGGCTGGGTACGTGAGGGGATGCACCAGGGGTAGGAGGCCCCGTCCCTGCAACAGCTCTCACGCAGGCTCAGGGCCCACCCGTCAGGGACTGGCGGGGCAGGAGTCTCCTTGGCCCCTGCTGGTTGGATTAGATGCCTCTGATTCTGCTTCCAACTCCTCCAGATTTTAGGGGTACTTCTTTTGCATTTTTCACAGACTCTTTGCTATGTGCAAATATAAAATAAATAACTATTGGGTTAAAAACCAATTCGGTACACTTATATGGTGGAAACCCTACCCCCTCCATCAGTATGGATGGACCTGGAGTGCACCATACCAAGCAAAATAAACCAGCTAGGGAAAGACAGTAGTACCATACGACCCCACTCACGTGTGGAATCTAATGAACAAAACAAACCAACAAACAAAATAAAAAAATAACAATTAGACTCTTTCATTTGAAACCATACTGTATTTTCCCCCTTGTTATTATTCCCTATAATGGAAATGTTGCTGTAGATGCCTATCATGACATCATCCGGCCTCTGTAACTGCCACTCGCCATAGCAGCTGCACCGCCCCTCCCAGGAATGTCTCCCTCTTGAGATAGTGGCTGCCAGTCAGGACAGTGTCCACTTCTCGTGATGCTGGCCGCCGGTCATGAAAATAGCTGCCTCGCACAGTATCAGCCAGCCTGGTAGCTGCCTGTTGCTGTAGTAGCTGCTTGTTGTAATATAACCCAGCCAGGTACCTGCGTATCATGTAATGCTGGGCCCAGTAGTTGCTTGTCATGTTATTGTCTGGCTGGGTAGCTGCATGTCATGAGATTCAGGGGATTCTAAGAAAATTGTGTGTGTGTGTGTGTGTGTGTGTGTGTGTTTGATTTATTTGGGTTACACGGGTTAATAAAATTATCTAGGTTTAAGGTGTACAATTTTATAATACATCATCTGTATATTGTATTCACCACTCTTAAGTCTTGTCTTTTTCCATCACCATTTATCCTCGCCGTACCCTCCCCTGCCTCCTCCCACCCCCATTTCCCTCTGGTAATGGCCACACCGTTGTCTGTCCATGAGACTTTTTTCTTAATCCTTTCACCTTTTCACCTACCCTCAGACAGCTACGACAGCTGTGACCCCTCTGACAGCTATGAGTCTGTTTCTATTTTGTTTTCTCTGTTCATTGGACTCCACACATAAGCAAAATCACATGGCACCTGCCCTCCTATGCCTGGCCCGCCCCAGCCAGCACAATACTCTTACAATTACAAAATACAATCACAAACATTTGTTTAATTTATTATTGACATTCCATAGGTATGCAAAGTTCATTTTCCAGTGTCACAATGTTAATTAAAATGTGATGTGTCTATGCTGAAATGAAAAGATCCGTATAAGTAACTGATTTTATTGCTTTAATTTTTTATTTGTTATATTTGGTTTTCTATATCAGGCTTGTTATCAGTTATTTGGTTTTGTAATCTATATCTATATATCTTTGTCTATATCTATAATCTCTCTCTATATATACCTATATATAGAGATATATACAATTAAATATTTTAAAGCCTTGAAAAACTATCATAGTTCCATGAGGTGAAAGAAATAGTTACCGAATAGGACCCCCACCTCAGTGTGTCCCTGTAATGAACAATTCATACTTCATTGTTCAGCACGGTCTTGACTCTCTTTGCTAAGGTCTTGAGGGGTGAAATGATGACCACTGAAGCCTGAACCCTCCCCTCCTCTTGAATTTTTTTTCCTGGTGGAGGACCATACTGGTCCTGGGAATCTTTGAAGATGGAGCTAGGGAAAGTAGGGGTCAATTCTCCCTCTGCTGATTAAGTCATGAGATTTCTTACTGAGTTTATCATCAAGATGAAGTAATTGAGGCTGATGTGTGGAGAAGAACAGTGACAAGAAATGGAGAGTGAGAATCCTAGTGACATTTCTGGTTACCTGAGCCTGACCACCTTACATGCAATTGAAATAGGAGTTTCAAACATTTATTTGTCACCAAGAGACACAAAGAATGGAATCTACTACATAGCTTTTTTCCCCCCCTTCTGGAGATGAGTTTGACAGAAAACAAAGTTGCTTACTCTGCAGGTTTTAGTAATGGCTCTCGTGGCGGCACTGAATTGTGGGGCGGGGGAGGTTAAAGGGTCGAAGGCTATTTGTACGCAAGTTAGGTTGGTGAGAGGAGGTCTACAACCCAGGGAATGTACACACTCAGTCCAAGCTACCCACTTTCATTGGTCCCTGCATGGAGTTCTCCCTCCTACCCTCCTCTGGGTCTCCTAGACCCTCTAGGTTGGGTTATTACTTCCCTCCTTCACTATCGCCCCCACCAATTCTCCCATATCCTCCTCCCATCTCCATCTCTATCTGGCTCCAGGGACCAGGCACCCTGTTGAGGCATTAAGGAGCTGCATGATCATGATCAAGCAGCCTCCTTCCATCCACACCCAAGTTCCCTAATGGATGAAATGGAAGAGGTTGGCAAGGTCACTTCTAATACTCCTTTTAAGCTAATAATATGATTCTATGAATTATGAGGTAGAGAGATTGATTTGGAATGAGAGGTACTTTTCACAAAAGAGGCATATTTCCATAAAAATAAAATTTAACCTATGCCTTAACATAAGACAGGAAGAGGGGTAAGTGGAGTCAGGGGAACATGGGGTTGTGAAAGAATAACTAAGAGCCAGAAGCAGCAAGAAGACAAACGTGGTTGCAGCAACAAGTACAGACAAGGGCTGTGAGAAGTGACAGATGACAGTGAACTTCTCTGTCCCCGAGCCTTTCCAAAAGGGCCAACGGATTTGTTATACAAAAGGAAAAAATGCACACACATAATACACCCACCTTGTTAAGAAGGTCTCAAGCACTTAACATTTAGAATCAGAATGTTTTAATGTGATAAACCACCCAATTACATAAACTCCCAATTATTTGGGTAAATTTATATTTTGTAACAGGGTTTGACCAATGTGGAAAATGACAGAAAAATAATGTTTTTTGTGGGAGTATTTGAACAGTTTAGAAAATAAAAAAATTAGAATTTCTCATTTATTAACAACCATTGAGACACAAGACAGGTAGACCATGAAGAAATTTTGAGGAGTTTATAAGAGAAAATAAAGATCTATGAAACACCCATAAAATAGAAGGGGGTTACGGGAAAGAGAGAAATATATTATCATTTGAAAGGTAATTTGACTTTTTTTAGTCCTACATTATAATTATTTGAGAATAGTAGTCATATATTTATTACTTGACTCACATATTTTCTACCTGATTAAAAGACGGTGCAATTTTCATAACTAGGATTTTTTTCTCCTCATTGGTTACAAAAGTAGAACATACATGGCATATTTTCAGATTGGCATTGGGGAGTCAGCACTCCTGGAGAAGGAAATCCTGGAGAAGCCAGGAGAAGTAGAACACCACATTAAAAGGTAACGTGTTGGAGACATTGTTGGTTGCCTGTATAATAGCCATTTTCTTATTAGCAGATTCTAATTTTGCTCAGGAATTCAGATAGTTGGCAGTGTACTCAGGGGTGGTGGTTTCTTTCCGAGGCTCCATGGGCTGAATCACGATTAGACTAAATAGGCGAGGCAGTCCTTTGTCAATGACTGATGAAGGGGTGGGGTATGGCATGTGACCCAGTTCTGACCTATAACTTAGGAGAGGGAGTTTGTTGGGGAGTTTTGGGAAAGGTTTTTCTTCCTGATAAAAATACACACATGTAGGAAGAGACACATTCCCCATTCTTTTCTGCCTTTGGATATTGTCATATGAAGAGATGACATTTGGCACCATGGCAGCCATCCTGTCATCATGAGGAGAAAGACAAAAGCATCTCAGAATTAAACCCAGAGCCCTGACGTTGGAGAGCTCCTGATTTATTTAAATCTGGAAACATGCAACTCCAACCTTCTTGTTACTAGAAATAGCTAACCCATCTTATTTAAGGTTTTTCATTATTTGTTGGTGAAACCACACTAATACAAAATAAACCTAATCCTGTTAAAATGTGTTCACTGTGGGATCAAACAGTCCTGAATTTGAATTGCAGTGTTCTCAACTATTTAAGTATGAGCTTCACAGATCATACTTATCCCTTCTAAGCCTCAGTTTTCTCATCTCTAAAATAGGATAATAATGGAGTCCAACTCACTGGATTGTTGAGAGGATCAAACAGCTTACTGTAGTCGAAGAAGCTAACAGAGTGCTGGCCACATGGTGAACCCACAGTAGAAGTTAGCTATTTTTTTATGAGAGTTTTGCTTTGATTACTATTAAGAGGCTTGTGACTGTGACATATGCAGCTAGCTCTGTGGCAGCTCCATCCAAGCAAGTTAGAGAAAAGTAAGCACACTCTTCGGGCTTACGTGCCCCTGATCAGCACTATTCCACTCTCAAAATGGCCCTTTAGTTCCCTACTTAATTGCTGCGGAAGATTTAAGAACAAAGGAGGACTCAGAGATAGCTGTTCACTGGAGGATGAACAGAGAGCCTAGGGACTGGCACTGTGGGAAATTGCCCGTATCATGATGTGTTATTAAAATGGAGATTGTTGAGGTTCTGGACTTTAGCAAAATGCAGTATGAGGGCATCTGGAGGTGAGCAGGAGGTTAAGTTTTTGAGAGTCAGATGGCTGAAAATATCAAGTTAGAAAAGTGTAGTGGACAGTTAGATAGGCATGAGCAGAGCAGGAATGATGGGCTAGGTGCACAGCATCACCAGGACAGAGAGTCCCCGGTGCCTAGCCACAGGCAAAATTACATGCCCTTGCACAACCACTCCTTAAGCATTAACTCCTGGAGGTGACACCTAGGCCTCAGCTGTGTTTTAGCTCCAGACCCAGAAAAGCAGCAAAACCAGGTGCAGTGTCACCATGGTCAACATCGGGACCTGTTGCAATGACTAATAACCCCCTGCCCTGGTGCTGACCAATCAGTGGAGACCACAGCCCTGAGGAGACACCAGGAAAGCTGATGAATATTCTATTGAGATCCTCCCCTGAGACCTCAGATAAAAGCCCTCAGGATGGAGGAGCTGGTAGGATTCTCTCTATAGAGAACCTTGGAGCCTTTCCCCACCCCTTTCTTTTCCTTGGGTGCCCCCCACTCTCCACCCCTCAGCACCTCAACCTTTCCTCCCTCTTTCTCCTTCGTATCTCTGTCCTCTTTCTCCTCTCCCTGTCTCTCTCTCTCGCTTTCCCCTAAGCTCCAAGGGCCCCCTTTTTTTGCTGTAACTTGTTTCCTGGGCCCATTTGTTCTACAGCTCACTTCTTCTACTTCTGCAACTTTCTAAATAAACTTTCTCTTACAATTTCAGTCTTGGCCCTGAATTCTTCTTTTACCCAGAAATCAAGAACCGAGGTTGCTGAACCGTGGTTAACACCTGGTGCCATTTTTCCACCACTAACAAAAAGTATCTGAAAAATTAAGGAGATCAAAGTAATAGTTGGCAGTTGGAGAACATAGGAGGGGGCATGCCCACGCTATTTAAGCACACAAATGGTTGAGTTTTGGTAACTACATTTTCTTCCTCACTTTCATTTTTATGTTCAGTCCGGGGTAAATAACTGAGAGTGAAATGGTACAAGGATGAGGATTTATGAGCAGTTGTTCCTTTCATCTCTATGCCCCTGAGAACTTTTTATTTTTCCATAAGCTCCTGAAATAATATTGACCCCAATAGAGGCTCTTGTTCTGATGAGCTGATACTGCGAACCTGCTGTAAGAAAGCCAGGAGTGTGAGAAAGTAGAAGCAGTAGTTCTTCAGTTTTTGCTTCCAAGTGGGACTTAGTGGCTCTGAAATCCGTGTGACAACAGGGGACCACCCCAGCACCTGCCTCCTTTCTGCATGGCTCCCTCTGTTCCCAAGGTTGTCCTCAAGGACCTAAGGGGAACCACTAGCAGTTTGGTGGAATATTCTTTAACAGTCTGATGTGGAGTCCCATGATTTCAGTGCCATTTCGCCGCAAAATCTAGCTTCAGATATTCATCGCTACCCAAGTCACCTTAAGATTGCAGAAGAATCACCTGGAGTACTTTTTAAGAATGGAGATTTCAGGGAATGTCTGCTTGAGAACATTTGTGCGGGGCCCCAAAGGCCACGATTTTCCGCAAGCATCCTTCAGCGAATCTAATCCAGGTGGTCCAGGAACTGCATTTTTGAAAACATGCTCCAAGTTCCAGGCCTGTCTTCCAAATGTCTTTTTCTTCCTCTCTTCCTACCAACTCCCATGATACGCAGCAATAATAGATGCTACTGTTAAATAATTAGCGAGAAACTCTCTTTAAAAATTAAACGTAACTGGGCAATGTTCCGAAATTAGAACTTTGCCTTGGAAGACTGGGATACTATCAGAAGGAACATGCCTCTCCTGGGAAAAGCCAACACCACCGACATACTCAGGACCAGCTAATGCTGCCTCCTCAAACCCTGGTGCTCATCCAAGGGAGAGGGCTCTTTGAAGTCCATGGGAGCTGTGCCCGAGATCCAAGTGAGTGCAGGAGATGTGAGCCACAGTGGTCAGAAAAGACACTCAGGCACATTGGACAAATTCGTTTATGAATGGGATTTAATACTGATTTGTTTATAGACAAGGAAAACGTTAGTGACAGGGTGAAGAAATCGCTCCATGCCTTCCCCTGTGTTGGGAGGCCCCTGTTGTAGCCCTGAGATTGGAAGCAGTGTGCAGGGAGACTTCTGGCTGATTGGCACTCAGGAGTGTGTTCCTGAGAGAGGGGGAGGAGGGTGGGGTAGGAGAAGAGGAGGAGGGGCTTTCATGCAGGGGTGTCCCACCACGGCTCATGGGCCGAAAGTGGCCCAGGATGGTTATAAATGAGGCCCAACACAAAATTGTAAATTTACTTAAAACCTTTTGTTTGCTCATTACTTTTTGTTAGTGTTTGCATGTTTAATGTGTGGCCCAAGAAAAGTCTCCTTCCAGTGTGGCCCCGAGATGCTGAAAGGTCGGACACCCCTGAGGCATCATCATCGTAGAAGCTCTCGCACAAATTTAATCACACGTGTGATGAAATGAGTTAAACAGGTGACAAAAAGAGATTTTTAAATCTTTTTTGGACACAGGCTTACTTACTGAAGTTATGAATTCTCTCTCCAAAATGGATGCAAGTAAACATAGACATGGAAGATTTCTGTACCATTTCAAGGATTCACGGATCTCCTGAAACTCATCTGTAGATTCCACAGGAAGCATGTCTGCCCTGGAATAAATATTGCTGATGCTGGAGTTTCAGGTCATGGGTAGTAGGGTGATTCAATACAAGTGAGATGTTGGCTGAGTAAAGTGTTGACTTATAACTTCTCAGGAGCCAGACTACTTGGTCGGAATCCTGGGTCTCTGCCTATTGACCCCTCAGCTGCCCCACTGTGTAGCACAGAGGCCGTCCACCTCCCTCCCTGTGGCACGTTTTCAGGTTTCTAAAATACAGATATGGTTACTGTAAGGAACGGATGAGTGAATATGTGTAAAGTTTTGCCAGGCACATAAAGGCTTGCTGATACTTTTATTTTTATTCCTTTGTCAGTGTGACCAACACTGACCACTTACCGTACTTTTCCAAATAAGCTACGTTTTGTCAAATAGAAATAGAATAAAAGCTCCATGAGAATTTGATTTTAACATTTGAGATCCTGTGTTGCATACAGAGTAGATACTTAATAAAACTATGTTGAGAACAATGAATTTGGGGAAAGAATTTTACTAGGCCTTTCTAAATGTCCTTTCAATCTTTCCATGATGCCTTTATCACCACTGCTTTAGTTCAGATCCCCTTCATTACTGACCAGGACTTCAAAACAGCCACTGCCTACCCAAGCATTTCTGAAAGCTGCCTGCACATTAGAATCACCCGGGGGTGGCGTTTAACTATAGGTTCCTGGCTCTTACGAAATGGACAGAATCAGCAATTCTGAAGTGATTGTACCGAGAAAAGTAGAACATTTTCAAAAATTGCTCAGGTAATTCTTAAGTAATGCTAATTTTGAAGCTACTTGGTCTGTATCAAAAAGTCTGAATTCCTTATCCTTTCATGAAAGATGTTTTACCATTCACTTCCTTCTCTGTACTTCCGCAAGTGTTACCCACCACTCTGCCATGTGTGTCCTGTACTCTGCCCATTCAAAACACCTGTTCTGGGGCCCCGTTCTGTCACTGCTGTGCTTGGTGCACTTCTGAACCCTGAAAGCAGAGACCAATTTTTTTTGTTGTTTTGATTAAAGTTTGATGCCAAAAACAATCTTATTTTCCCGATTCATACCCCGTTAGTAATCTCCAACAAAGTCCCAGTTTTTGGTCTTAAACGTTTGGCTTATTTGGAGAGTAAAGATGACATTCATACCATAAACTAAATGAACCATATTTAAAAAAAAATTTGAGCCCTGGCTGGTGTAGCTCAGTGGATTGAGTGCGGGCCTGCGAACCAAAGGATCGCGGTTCGATTCCCAGTCAGGGCACATGCCTGGGTTGCAGGCCAGTTCCCAGCAGGGGACACACAAGAGGCAACCATACATTGATATTTCTCTCCCTCTCTCTCTTTCCTACCCTTCTCCTCTAAAGATAAATAAATAAATAGAAAAAAATAAAAAAATAAAAAAATTTGAGATATACTTTGCATATCACAAGTTTTATTAACTTATAAAATTCACTGATTTTTAGTATATTAAGAAATGTTTGCAAAAGTGACCATTATCTAATTCAAGAACATTTTTATCGCCCCAAAGAAAGCTCTTGCCCATTACAAATCACTCCCCATTCCTCATCCGCCACCCTCAAAGCCTCTGGCAACTATTAATCTACTTTTTGTTTCTATGGATTTGCTATTCTGGACATTTCATATAAATGGAATCGTACATTTATATCATTTCCAGCTTCTTTTTTGTTTATTTTACCTCTCACACTCATATTAAGTTTGGCTCTCAATTTTGTTTGGCTTCTATATTTATAAAATAACAGATTTCACATTTTAAAAGATCACTAATTTTGACTTCCTTAGAAAAATTGAAAGAGCTAGCCATACTAGGGCCATGTTTTTCCTGTGAGCAGAGACTGATTATTTTCGACAGGACACGTATTCTATTGGGACCCTATTTTACTCATTTGTCTGTCAGGCCCTACTGGCGTTTAGGTAGACCACGTTCTTCACGTTCCTCTGTCACTCATGTGTCTCCAGTCTACTCAGAAATCCTTTGACTTATAATTCTGGACTCAGGGCTTATATTGAAAATACAGTATTTGCTCTTTTTTCCATTAAATTATCTCCTGTCATCAACTCCTTTTGTAATACAGCTGCTCTTTTAACAAGATAGTGGGAACAAGTTCCATGACCATTGAAATCTACCAAAGCAAGGCTGTTATTTGGTATGTTTTAAAGACACTCACTAGTAGAGATAATTTAGAGCGCTCTATCTCATAAATCTACTCTTATAAAAATTAAAGAAAATTTAAAGGTTTAAGTTTCTCATATATCATTTTGTGAGCTTTGTGTCAATTGACCAATTTCTAAAGAAAGAGTTCTCTTTTTATATGTGGATATGTGACTCAATTCAATCTTGAGAGCTTGGTGTTTACAATATGGTAAACAATTTTTTTCCTTTCCTTTTTTAATGAAACATTGATGCAATTTGGTAAATACCCATCATGGTTAAAGAAAACAATAATATCTTATGGGAAGACCACTTGGCTGAAAGTCACAGGAACTAGGTATTATTATAGTTCATTGACTCATTACTCAGCCACAAATATTAATTGAGTACCTCCTATGTTTCTAGCACTCACAAGGTACTGTAAGTATTCAATAAACCAAATAGGCCAAGTTTTTGTTTTCAGGGAGCTTAAACAGTGGGGAGGAAGAAGGTAAAAAATTATACAAACAAATATGTTAACATATTGACTTTGGGAAAATAATTTTGTATTTCTGAGACTCAGTTGCTGCATGTGTGAATTAGATTGTTTAACTCTGTTTCTTCCCACATCTGTAAGTTAATTTTCTGCTTTAGATTTTCACTTGTTTTTAATTATATAAGAAAGCATCTTGACTGAGTCTGGATGTCACATAAGGGTAACATCTAGTGGAAAAAATAACCTCTTGGTTGGTGTGGTTTGTCTATAACAGTATCTTGAGGAACAGAGAGTTTCATAACGATTTTCAAATTATCTGTGACTGTGTGAGGGAAATAGCTTTGTATTTCTCTAAGGATTTTCTGTTTTAAAAATAGTAAGCAAAAAATTTTATGCTCATTTTGACATAATTGTGTACACTTTCTTCAACCATTGAGTATTTACATCTCAGCATCTATTACATGCTGGGCAGTGAGAATAGGGTGTAATAAGAGAAAAAAATGTTGTCCTTATGAAATCTGCATTTTTGGCTAGAAAGTTTATTCTAGAAACATAAATAAGTAAATAATTTCAGATAGTAATGTGTTATGAAAAAATAAAATAGGGTAGAAAACTAGAGAGCAACTGAGGGAGAGAGAGGTCTATTTGATTTAAAGTAAAAGGGAAAGCTTCTCTTGAGTGGTAGTATTAGTAAGATTGCCAGATAAAATACAGAATGACCAATTAAATTTGAATTTTGGATAACCAATAAATAACTTTTTAGTGTATCTTGTGTATTATTTGGGCCATAATTATAGTATAAAATTCTAGTATAAAATTCATTGATTATCTGAAATTCAAATTTAAATGCATATCTTACATTTTTGTTTTCTAATCTGACAACTTTATGTTGGAGCCAAGACCTGAAAATACTGAGGAAAAACTATATATTTGATCAAGTGGGCTAGATTTCAAGATAAAAAGGAACAGGAAGTGGAGAGTCTTAGGGTAGAAATGAACAAGACCCCTGAAGAGACAGCAGAAAAGCCAGCATGGTGGTTGGGTTAGATTGAGGGAAAAAGTGGAAGTAGATGGAGACAGATGTCATCGAGTATGGGTCCATTGAGCCACTGTAAATGATTTGTATTTTACTTGATTAAAAAGCCATTTAAAAGTTTTGGGTGAGGAATTATGAGATTTAATCTCAGTTTAAAGAGACCACTTTGGCTGCTGAAGCAGGAAGACTTGTTGGGAAGCTAATGAAAAAAACACACTAGTGATGTCACTTAGAACACGGTGTTAGCAGCAGGGACGGTGCACAGAAGTAGGAATCTGGTTGTATTTTAAAGGAAGAACCAAGGGACTTGCTGATGAGTTGTGGGGTATGAGAAAGATGAACCAGCTATGCTTTCTTCCTCTTTGGCCTCAGCAACAGGATAACTGCTCGTAAGCTAATTTTATGACAATTAAGGGGAAGTAAATTAAATTTGCTTAAGCAGTTGTTTATTGAAACACACACATACCTCCCTTGAACATTCTTGCCAGGGTTATCGAATCAACTTACTACTGTTCTACCTCATCATTATCATAATTACCATTTTTTTGTGTGTGTGAGTACTTATTATGCCAGGGAACATTTCTAGCCCTCTATACCTGCTGCTCAGTTAATTATTACCAAGCCTATGGTATAGGTACTATTATCATAATCATTCTCATCTCACAGATGAGGAAAATGAAGCCTGCAGAGATTAAATAACTTACCCCAAGGGACATAGCCAGGAAATAGTGAATCATGGCTTTAAGGACAATGCGGCAGACTGTAGAACACTTTCACTTAACAACTGAGTTTTGCAAAAACATAGAAAGGAAAAAAAAGATGTTTCACATCATCCTGAATATGGGGGTTGGGGCCAAAAGAAGGTGTCTAGTTGTTCATATGGAAAATATTACAATAATTAATAAATGGTAATTTAAGAATAAACTGTGTTTTGCATACTCACAACTGTAAACCTGCTTTTGTCTACCCATATATTTTATTTATTTTTTTAAACTTTTTTAAAACTTTATTTAAAAAAAGCATTTTCACTCAACTTTTAGTCTTCTACTTAAGGATTCCAAAAAACCTAAAATTTTTAATAAGTTAAATGAGGAACAAAAATAAAAAAATCTTTACTAAGTGACAAAAATGAAGTTTAGGCAAATTTAAGATCAAGTCTTTGTTTAAAATGGGAAGACTGAAATGATAAAAAGTCAGTTTTTCAAATTAATTTATAGTTTAACTCACATAAAATTTACATACTATGTATGTATGTATGCACAGATGTCCAGAGGTAGGTGTATGTGTGTGTGTGTGTATATATATACACATGTATATATGTTTGTATATATATGCACATGCATATCTATTACATCCACGTATCCATATATGTATACATGCATGTAATATATGTGCTTATTAGTGTTAGTTCAACAAATCATAAAACATATAAACCACAATGTAACTTTATCAAGAACAAAAGAGGAAAACACAAATGTAAAACACAGAAAGTGAAATGAAAAGTATTCTGAGAAACAACGGAAATTAGAAGACTCCTAAGAGATTATCATTTTCCTAAATCTATTTATATAAAACTGAAAATGCTGTCAATGCAGAAAGATTACCCAGATATGTGTTTACTGATGAAAACAAGGTGAGAAACCAGAAAAATTTATAACGTAGTTTCTTGTGTGTAAAAAGATGGAGAGCAAGATATTATATTTATATTACTTTGATCTGTATTAAAAAACTCTGAAAAGATACACCAAACACTGGTGAGAGTGGTGTCTAGACAAAGAACAGGGATTAGGAAGACTTCCACTGTTGTTCTCATTGCACAGTGTGACTGTATTATCAATTCAAAGTTTTCAAAAATCACATGAAATGTGGTATTTTGGAAACTAAAAGGCAATTACTTCTGTGGTGAAAAAGGGACGCTTTGAGCACTGACCATCCAAAATTTGAGTAGTTTGACTACAAAGCTGCTTTGGTTGAGAAGCATATGGTTTTGATCAATAAATCTCTGAATAATTTTTATGTCTTTCATCACCTATTGTTTGTGAAAAAAGAAATCTTTTGGACATCACAGTCTATGTTTGGTCCAATTCTATAGTACTAGCTTGATTTTCTTTCTCATTGTCTCTGGAGCAATTTGCTTC
This sequence comes from Glossophaga mutica, assembly GCA_039655065.1. Taxonomy (NCBI): domain Eukaryota; kingdom Metazoa; phylum Chordata; class Mammalia; order Chiroptera; family Phyllostomidae; genus Glossophaga; species Glossophaga mutica. Next base: position 148,809,265 of record CM077308.1, read on the forward strand.
CATGAGTCCAGAGATAAAATAGAAAAATTATTAATTTAATATGATGCATTATTTATTCTGCTCTGCTTCTTACTCCTTGAATCTACAGTTATGTGTTCAATTTATGTTTTAAAAGGGAATGTAAATATTTCTAAGCTCAGTGCTTTGAACACTGGATTTTAAGATCATTTCACATGTTTAATCTTTTTTTCTACTCCATAATGAGCTTTAAAATAGGTTTGAATAGTTTTTAATAATGTTGATCATATTGTTTTCCTCCAGAGATATTACATTTTGCATAATTTTCTCTGTAACCCTGATATCTGACTAATATCTATAATTGATATGAACCACTTGGGTATTTCAGGACAATATCCTTGTCACACAATTTTATTAGTAATATATTTTTATCTAAATCCTCTCATTTTATCTTCTCAATACTTTAGTTGAATTTGGAGATTATATAATTTACTTAAATTTCTACGCAATGAAATCTGATAGTTTAGAATATTATTATTAGTTTTATCTCTTGCAACATTATAGCATCACCATTATAGTTATTTCTTTCCTTGAATAACAGGAAAAAAAATCATTCTTTATTATGTTCCAAACACTTCCTTCCTATAGAGCTTCTTTTCCTTCAATTTCATTTCCAATCTGGTGCTCACACTGCTCCTTAATTTCATCTGAGGGTAACATGCTCACTACTTCCTGAAATCTGATAACATTTGCGAGACAGGAAAACCCTAAGTAGCTGATTAAATTGATATAGAAAAACATTTCTATTAAGGAAGTGAGTTTTACATTTTATTTCACATACTGAAAGCATTGTAAGTCTTCTTTACTTAATATTAGAAATAATTTCAATATTATTTTTAGATGTTGCAACATAAAATGTTTTTATGAGCCCTCTCTTTGCTGTGGAAATATAAGATTCCAGTAGCTTTTATACTGCATACATGCTTTAAAAATTATTATGAAATAAGGCTTTGCTAACTATGATTTTCTGAGAAATTTGTCTCTATTTAAAGAACATGTAGTGAGGTCATTTGAAACCTTGAGGGTGTTTGAGTTGGACTATAAAGGTGCCATAAAAGACAGATATAAGGCATGGTATGTATTAGAGGCATCTCTGCTAAACTGGAGATGTCAGGGGAGGCTTTGCAGACAAGGTGACCTGAATGGATCATGAAAGGATACGGATGAGTTTGCTAAGTGGAGAGAGTGGGAAGTGTAACGATGTAAATACAGAAAAAAACATTGTGTGTTAAACATGGAAGCATGAACCACTTGTGTATTTTCGGACAAATCGATAGAAATATGATGAGATCCTGGAGAGACTAAGTGAAGATGAAAGAATTCAGCCACACAAGGGACAAATCAAAGATGTCCTCGTAATCCATTCTAAAGATTTTAAAAATTATTTCTGGCCCTCGCTGGTGTGTCTCAGTGGATTGAGCACTGGCCAGCGAACCAAAAGGTCGCTGGTTCAATTTCCAGACTAAGTAAGGCACAGGACCAGATTGCTGGCCAGGTCCCCAGTAGGGGGCATGCAAGAGGTAACCACACATTACTGTTTCTGCTCTTTCTCCCTCACTCCCCCTCTCTAAAAATAAATAAATAAAATCTTTAATAAAAATAAAAATTATTTCTGTAACTAGTTTTGATAAAAATAACAGTAAATATGAACAACAATAATAAATCTGCACGTTAACCTTGGATTGGGATTTGTACTGCTAGAGAAAAGCAAACTCTGTAACGTAGTCTACGGTGTTGACAGTGAAGAAGAGGTAGCCACCCAGCCTACGTTGTTTGTTATGATAGCCCAAACTAAGAGACTTAGCAGAGGCTTCCATTTATAAATTGGACACATATATTTTAGCTCTGTTGTTGTTCAGTCACTTGGGAGCCTTTAATATTATATACCACTAACTGCTCCTTTAAACTCTCTTCCTATGTTTCACCAAATTCCCTACTCTCCTGATAGCCCTTGCTTCTCTGGATCCTCAGTTTCATCTACTTTAAGAATCTCTATTTTATTCAGCCTTTCAGTTTTCATCTGTGTGGGATTCTAGGTCCTTTTCTCTTTAGCCATCCCCTCCCTACTGGGACAAGTCTATTCATTTCCACCATTTCAGTTACAGTTAACAGCAGTATGCAAGTGATTTCCAAATCTTTATCTTCATCAACAATTTTCTTTTGGGGATTTCTATTAACATTTTTTTAACATGTCTCCTTCCATATTCAGTACTTCAGGTTCGACATGATCAAACATGAAGCCATCATCTTCCTCCCCACTTACATTCTTCTTGTTTTTGTTGTAAATGCCTGTCTACTCAACGGTTCAAGCCTAAAAGCTACATGCCTTTTCAGATCCTTTTTTATGTGCCATTATTCATTGTACCTCTCAAACGTTTGTCTGATCTCTTTGCCTCTTTCCATTCCCACTGCCATCAGCAAAGTCCAGGCTACCAACAGTTCTAGCAGGGCTTTTTGCTGTAGCATCCTCATCTCCTCAACAGTGCCCATATTGTTTTTGTTGTTGTTTGTTATTTTTATAATGCAACTAGTCATGTCACTTTCATATGTGAGACCCTTCAGTGGCTTCACATTTTCCCTGTGATAATGTCCATGCTTCACTCTAAAAGTATCTATCAAACATAGTGCAATGGATCATTTCATTGTGTATCTTTCCTGCTAGACTATAAACATTGTTTACAGAATAGAGACAAAGTAAGTTAGTATGTGTACAATGATAGGGATGAACACATCCCAGTTTAACTAGTCAATGTGCGTATGTTCAAACTACTATGTTCTCTCAGCTATAATCATTGCTGTATACAGAGGACAAGAAACTATGGTCTTTACCCATTGTTATTGTCTGGCTGGGAGAAACACGACTAATAAGGTGTAAGTTAAACAAAAACCATTTAAGAATAAATTACACAGCAATGTCTGTAAGTAAAGAGCTGAGGAAAGAGAAATCCAAGATAAAATGTTTGTAGAAATTTCACCAGAGGTGGGATTGAAGTTAAGTCTTAGAAAATAAGTAGAATTTGAAAACATGAAGAAAGAATAGAATTTACAAGTATTTCACAAAAGGAGAATGATACATAACAATTAAAAACAAAATTAAAACAAGCATTTTTAGTATAAATAAGCATAATAGTAAACTTGCATAAACTTTAACTTCGGGGTTTACAGTGCCTTAGAGAAACATGGTAGCCCTTATTGGTGAATTGTTTTCCCCTGGTAACTATTATTCCACTTGGGTACCTGTGGCGGTTAGAGACAGCCGATGAAATCTATGTCTTGTTTTATCTCTGCGTAGGCTGCGCTAGTTCCACAGGTCGAGATCATGCCTCTTCATGCCCAGCCTGCTCTGATGTGAAGACATGTACTTCCTCAGAGTGAGTGCTAGGTGCTGGCTGAGAAAACCTAGGCAGATCAGTGGGTTGGGTGTTTGTCTTTCTTATGACCCTATAGAAACCTCTCTTCAGTTCTGTCCTATGAGACAATTAAGTCCTGATGGTTTAACCCTTCTGTAGTCAACAAATTCAGAGTAGGTCTACTTACTTTTCTTTGAGAAATGCTTGTGTTAGTAGGAGATGGTATGGACCAAATTGTGTTTTCTCTCAGCCCAAATTCATACACTGAGGTTCTAAGCCCAGGACTCCAGAATGTTAACTGGATTGGGAGAGAGGGTCATCAAATAGGTAATTAAGTTAAAATGAGGTCAGTAGGTAAGCCCTAATCTGATATGACTGGTACCTTATAAAAAGAGAAAATTTGGACACAGATGGGTACAGAAGAAAGACCATGTGGAGACACAGGAGAAGATGGCCATCTGCAAGCCAAGGAGAGAGACCCCAGAGGCAACCAACCCTGCCAACACCATGACCTCAGATTTCCAGCCTCCGGGATTGTGAAAAATACACTTCTGTTCGTGCTACCAAGTCTGTGGTACTTTGTTATGGCAGCCCTAGGAAACGGGCACAGAAATTTATCTCTCTGAACAAATCTTCAACCAGTAGTTAACATAATACTCTTGCTTTATTTAATGATTGATTGTTTTATTACATTATTACAGTTGTCCCATTTTTCCTTCTTCACTCCCCTCCACCCAGCCTGCTGCCCACATATATTTAAAGTAATCTTTAAATAACTTAAAAATGAATAATATTAATTTTTAGGGTCAATAAAATAAGAATGTGATATTTAATACTAATTTATAGTTTCATATGAAATTTAAGATGCTGCTTTACTGTAAAGATTATTAACATAGTAAACTACATCCTAATGTAAGGAATGTGATATGGTCTTGTGTGTATGTATATATTATTACATATCATGGTATAATTTAAAAAGAGACCAGAAGAAATGCTGTTTCAAATAGGTCTGAGCCATGGATGATAAAGTTCTTTTATGGTTCCCAAGGATGTTAAACGGATTGTACAGTAATCCGAAAGTGCCAATCCTGTATTTAAGGGTAAAAAAGTCATTTCCATTTAAAACCTCTATTTTCTCTTCTATATATACATATATATATTAAATTCCATTTACTGAATTTTCATGCTTCCACTTAATATGAGCCACATATTGTGAGGTTACACAAAAATTCATTGGGCCAATCCTGAGGCATTCAAATGTGAAAGGGTCTTTTTTCAGTTCGAGACCATTTATGAAACATTAATTTTTTAAGTTTCTGATCATTCAAAATTGTTGGGCCTTTAATTTAAAGTAATGTTTTTATATGGCTTGAAATAATTGGCATTGGAAAGAGCAAGTACGTGGCCTTTTGAAAGTGAGGCCCTGACCTTGGGGACCGATCGGCACTGGTCTCTCCATGGGGCTGCCCTGGTGGAGGCCCCAGTGTTTGTGCTGCGGACACGTGCACCCCAACTGTGACACACCGTCCACGGGGAGATGGCAGTGCAGGCGTACTTCCTGTGGCTGACCATCCCTGGGAGCAGCTCAGTTCTTCCCCTGTAGCTTATTCCGGGCTTTCGAACGATGTGTACACTCTCCTCCAGAGTCACCCATGGCAACAATTCTCAGTCCCAATTTCTGATGGGCCATATGAGATAATTTTGTTGAGTTATCCTGTGGGAATTAAGGCATGTGGATTCAAGCACACACACAAAACACACACATAGACACAAATACGTACTCATGGTCATAGCACTTAGAATCCTCAGGGTGCCTAACTCAAAGGCTACAGTGAAGGTGTTGTTCTGTGAACAAGCCGCAAGTACCTAGATGCTGGCTGGACAAAACTGGGGTGAGGTGGAGAAGCGCTTCCCAACACAGGCATCCCTCACTTCATGAGGCCATTTTGTTTTTATAGAAGACCCCCTAACAGTCACCGATGTAGGTTTTTCATAAAAGCAAAGTGGCCCCCTTTGGGAAAATGGGAATACTTTTTGCTTTACACCATTCTGACTCATAAAAGTTTTCATAAGAATACCCTACTTTCAGATCGTGGAGAAACCTGCAGTCTCCAAGTAATGGCGGTCCAAGAGGGACTCGGCCTTGCATTTTGACACAATTTGCATATTTACGTGCAAGTGTGTTAATGCAGGATCTCTCTTTTTTCTCTTGCTTTCTCACTTGCTTTCACTCTTCCAGTTTTATCTTGTTTTGCTGTTATAGTTAACTCTGAATAATATACTTGTTATCACATCATGAAGCACCTAGGAAATTCAGTGCTTGAGCAGTGATGGACAGATGTCTGGAGATGACCTCACACAGGAACTTTGCCTCTGGTGGGTCACCTCTGAGATGTGATTTCAACTCTGGAGTTTCCCTGAAGGATTAGCTGATGCTTGCCTGAAGTTTTACTACACCTGCCTCCTTGCTTTGCTTCCTGTCTTTCCCCGATCCTGCTTCTTCTACTTGCTTTCCATGTTCCCCCAATAGTGCTTCTGTAATATATCACCTGCAATAAATTCCTGTCCTGTGGTCTACTTATGATGTAAGACATCTTTTTAAGATTTTATTTATTCATTTAGAGAGAGTGGAAGGGAGGGAGAAAGAGAGGGAGAGAAACATCAGTGTGTGGTTGTCTCTCACATGGCCCCCCACTGGGGACCTGGCCCACAACCCAGGCATGTGCTCTAACTGGGAATCAAACTGGTGACCCTTTGGTTCGCAGCCCAAGCCCAATCCACTGAGCTACACCAGCCAGGGCTCTAAGACATCTTTTTATAAGTGCATAGTTAGTCTTGTAAGATGTCTTAGAATTTTTCAGTTACAGGGTATAGCATACCTTTTAAAGTGTTTGACAAATGCTGCTAATTGGCCATTTAGAAAAGTTGTGTAGAATTCTCCTGCCATTGTGCCCTCTGGAATATTACCAATCATCATTTGAATAAATCTTTGTAGTGTTGATTAACAAAAAGTGTATCATTGTTATAATTATTCTGGGGTTTGTCAGTGAGCAGTTTCTGAAAAGCATTTAGTTAGACTTTTTGCCACTTGCCTATGGCCGTACTATCATGCTTCTGACCATTCCTTGGATCAGTGGGCACTGGATAGGCTCCCTGTCTCACAAATTTCACCTTCTCTGGAGGTACAGGTGGACCCTAGCAGCCTAACCTGTGCTATGTGACAACCCTGATGCCCACCACATAGAATGAAACCTGCAGTAGATATCTCATTGACTTGTGCCTATCAAATTCTCTCTCTTTTTTGTAACTATTCAACCAGAATTTAAAGCGAGACAATCTAAAACAGCCAAAGATAGAAAAAAAAAAAACTTTTTAGAGTTGGCGTTTCCTATTCCAGGTGCTACTACCAAACATTCTGGTACTTAGAATTAGGATGCAGAAATTTTGGTGTTTTTTTTTTTGAGAGTTTTTTTTTTTTTAAGATTTTTATTTATTTATCTGTAAAGGGGAAGGGTAGGAGAGAGGGAGAGGGAGAGAAATATCAATGTATGGTTGCCTCTCGTGTGTCCCCTGCTAGGAATTGGTCCGGAACCCAGGCATGTGCTCTGACTGGAATCGAACCACGATCCCCTGGTTGGCAGGCCTGTGCTCCAACCACTGAGCCACACCAACCAGGGCAAGATGCAGAAGTTCAACCATCAATTTACCAGTGCAGCAGAATGTGTATGGCAACCGGCCATCAGATGAAGCCCTGAGCCGCTGGGTTTAGCTCGGTCTGCTTAGTAAGTAGGTTTACCGTCTGCAGTTCCACCTCATGGAACTGCAGCAGAGACACTCTTCTGTCCTTCCGTTTATAGTTCTCTGGGAGAGCTGTTGTTTCTGTTTTGTGTTTTCTTTGGCATTTTATGTCTTGTATTTATTCCTAAATATGTTTTGTACTTTTTTTATGAGACGAAATTCTTTTGTGTATATATAGATACTTGCTTGATACACTATAGTCAACATTTGGTTCTTCACTCTTGTTGCTGTCAGGTGTTATACACTCCATCCATCATAACTATTTTAACTGCATTTCACAGGTAAATACATGCGGGGCGTTTGAAAAAGAAACCTCTTTAAGAATGGTACTATGCTTATAACAGCATCTTAAAATGGAGGTCCATTAAGTGCAAATAGAACAAAGGAACAAAATATCAGTCTTAAACATTGACTCACATTTATATGTGATAATCTGATAATTAAAAAAGTTGGTGTAGCAGAACAGAGAATAAAGAAATTGTTACTCAGTGAATGATGCTGCAGAAATTGTTTCTTCATGTGGAAAAACAAAAATGTATCTCTACCTTATATCCTATACAAAAACCAAATCCAGGTGGAACAAGGACTTAAGGACTTAAATGAGAAAGGTAAAAATCATATATATTTTGCACTGAGAAAAGAAACTTACACTCTTGGGGTATGAAAGAATTTTTAAGCAAGATGCAAATAGTTCTTACCACAAAAAATCTGAGTAAAGACTAAAAAAATTGATTATATTCAAATTAATAACTTCTATTCTTCAAAAGCAACTACTAAGAAAAAATAAGAAGCCACAAACTGGGAGAAGGTATTTGATAAACATCATATACCTTCATAACGAAGAGATTAGTTGTATCCATATCATAAAAAGGATATCCATAAATCAACTAGAGAAGGCAACATAGTAGAAAAATGAGCCAGGGTCTGTACAGACATTTGGCAGTAGGGGAATACATGTGGTTTGCAAATATGAAAATATGCTGGACCGCCTTGGTAATCAGGAAAAGGCAAATTAAACATAATAAAATAACATTTTACCTACCAGAATGGTTATAAACTGTAAGTCTGGAGTATTAAATATTGATAAGCATATTGAGCAATGGGAACTCACATGGGCTGCACTTTGGAGTGTATATTAGAACAGAGTCTTTGGAAAACTATTTGAAGTTATCTTTACATCTTAACATTTTCGTACCAAAGGTCTCAAAATTCAGAAACCTATACATGTGTACACCTGAAGACGTGTGTAAGATCATCCTGAGCAGGAGTTTTGCAATAGCAAAAATATGGGAGAAGCTGAAATGTTTATTAGCAGTAAGGTCAGAAATTGTAGCATATCCGTATGTTGGTGCATTAGAAAAGAGGAAATCACAGCTGTATGCACCAGCATGCATGAATCTCAAAACTGTATTTAGTAGAAAAAAATCACAGACTACATACAGTAAATGTCAGTTCAAAATAGTAAAAAATACATATATGTGTTTATGTATAACACACAAAACTAGAAAAAGAAGCAAAAGAATAATTAACACAGAAATTTGAGTTCTAGTTAAATCCACTGAGGGAAGAAGGAAGGTAATGAAATCAGAAAGAACACCCAGGGATCCTCAGAGTTAATGGTTTGGGTGGTAGATTCATACATATTGTTATTATTGTTTTTGTAACTATATAAAACACCATATTCACTGGTATACATATGTCCCTATTCATACATATAATATACGAGGGGTCCCAAAAAACCAGAATTATCTTCTGGAGGGAAGACTCCCTGTAGTACAGACTTTCCCTTCTAGGTGAATGTTCCAGGAACTCATCTGTATCAGTGTACTAACTGGGATTGTTGTGAGAGGCTGCATTCAGTTTCAGTGAATTTTTTAAGGACTGTTTCAACACATCTCACTTCATTTCATGATGGGTGATTTATGGGTGCATCTGTCCACACTGCATTGAGTTTTCAGCAGTTTTGGACCCAAAATGGCATGACCCTCATGCCCACCCTCTCTATTCACCCAATCTTGCCTGGAGTGAATTTTCTTTCTCTTTGCCTGGATGAAAAAATGTCCTCAAAGGGAAACATTTTGCTGACATGGAAAAGGTGAAATAAAAAGCACTAAAAGGTGTCAAAATTGATGAGTTCAAAAACTGTTTTGAGCAGCGGAAAAACATCCCAATAGGTGTATTGCATCAAATGGAGAGTACTTTGCAGGTGACTGAAGTTTAAACATGTAAGAAAAATACACAATTTTTTATAAGTAAATTCCTGTTTTGCGGGGTACCCCCCATATTTCATAGTGAAAGGATGAACTTGGAATGTGCCAAACAATGGATGATATAAACAGACTATTACTCAAGGCAGCAAATATTGATAACAGTTGTCAGCTGGTGTTTACCAGCTTAGAGATCTTTGTTTAACAGTTATAGAAACAGTGTTAAAACTTGTAATATGATTTTAAGCACCAATTTACTGAGAACGTGAAGTGAAAATATGGAATTTGTTCATTCCTTCTTTGAACAATTAATGTTTTTGAGAATCTCATATTCATTAGTTAGTATGCCAAATGCAGTGTTTGCAGTATCAAACAATAAACAAATTCTGGGCTCTCTTGGAGCTTTCAATCAAAACCGAATGGGGAAAGACTTAGAACAACCACATAAAGTAACTGGTAGAGGATATGTCAAGGGCTGATAGCTATTATGAGGAAAATAAATCAGGTTGAATTCTGCTTTTGGCCACAACAAGGTAACTGGTACCAGACTTGCCTTATAAATAAATAACTATGAGACTGAACAACAATATGAAGCAACTATTTTCAATCACTGCTCACAAGGCAATCTAGGACTATGATCCCTTAGATAAGACAAACACACAATATGAGCCTAGTGATTAACCCACATTCCCTGGACTTCCACCTAGGGTATTTTGTTGTTATCAAGCAGGGAGATGGAGCCCAAGCAAAAGAGTGAGCAGCATTTCTGGGCTGAGGAAGTGGAGGATCAAAGTTCCAGGCTGTGCACAGTTGAAATTTGTGGGGCAGCATACCTAATAAGAGGGAGCCGAAAAGGACTCAGACGTCTGTGTGGGAGTTCCTCATATACAATTAACTGAGCAAGGAGCTGCACATATGCAGGGAAGTGTTCACAAAGCCTAGCAGAAATTGCTTGCTGAAAAGCTGAGATTTAGAAGGGGTCAGCTGGTATTCGGGGTCCTGAAGTTCTGGAAGACGTTGGAGTTCCAGCTCCATCAGAGGGGACAGAGTGCTGAGCAACTGTAGCATTCAATGCTACAGACCTTAGAATGTCTACACGTTATGAAATTATCATACATTACAATAAAGGGCACCCCACAGTTCTAAATTGAAAACCGAAAGAAATCTGCCATAAGAAATAATAGAAGCAAGTCTGATAGAACCAACATGATTCTTCACTAATTTGTCTGCTTGCCAGAACAAAAGTCATCGCCCTTTAAAAGATGAAGTCATAATTCAGATACGCTATAATTTGCTATTTACAATCTAATGCATACAATGAAAATTACTAAATCTGAGAAGAAACAGGGATATATGATGTGTAGTCAAGAAAAATAAAGTCAACCAAAATTAAATCCAGGAAAATGAAGACAAAGATTATAAGGGTCTTAGAGAAAAATATGGATATAATAAACAAACAGCTAGGGAATTTTTAAAAAGATTAAAAAAACTCTAAAAACACCCCCAAAATTTAGAACTAAAAGTATAATATTAAAAAAAAACTTAGGTTACACAGGAAATCATCAATGAACTTCAGGGCTGATCACTAGAAATTACTCAATCTGAAGAAGAGAGACAAAGATAATTGAAATAATAAACAGATCTTCAATGACATCTACGCTGTATTGACTAGTCAAATATACATGTAACTGGACCAGAAGGAACAGAAAAATTTAAAGAAACAATGGTCAAATGGTATGAAAGACATAAATTTAGATATTCAAGCAGCTCAGCAAACCCCAATTGAAGTAAAGACATAGAAAACCACATTTAGGAATATGATATCTAAACTACTGGAAACCAAAGATGAAGAAAAAACCTTGAAAGCATTCAGGGAGAAAATTACCTATTGCTTACAAAATGGTGGCCGACTTCTCATCAGAAACATAAAGGTTATAATCATTGGGATGATATCTTTAAAAGCGTTGAAATAAAAATATTTAAAAAGAGGTTAACTAAAATGCTGTAACCATCAAAAATATTCTTCAAAAATGAAAGTAAGAAAGAACTTTTCAGACAAGTGAAACAAAGAATTTATTTCCAGCTGACCTGCACCACCAGAAATGCTAAGGAAAGTTCTTTACACTTGGAAAACGGACATCAGATGGAAACTCCAATGTACAGGAAGTAATGAAGAGCACTTTCTTCCTGGTACACATGTGAACAAATGTGCAATACTGTATGTTTTGTTTTATTTTCTTAATTTCTTAAAAGACATGGCAGTTTTAACCAAAATTTATACCATGTTGAGGAATATACAGAACTACTGATATAATAGATATGCAATTCTTATGACAAAAGCATAAAGGTAGGGAGTAAATAGAATCACACTGTTGGAAATATATCATGTTTTGTATAAAGCAGGACAATGTTAACTCAGAGTAGATTATGAAAAATAAGTAATATATATTGCAATTCCTAGAGCAACAAGAAAGAAGGAAGGAAGGAAGGAAGGAAGGAAGGAAGGAAGGAAGGAAGGAAGGAAGGAAGGATGAGGGTAAGGGAGCTGGGGGGAGATAGAAGAGGGTATAGAGGGATAAATGGTGATGGAAGGAGACTTGGGGTGGTGAACACACAATACAATATACAGATGCTGTATTATAGAATTTTACACTTGAAACCTATATAATTTTATTAACCAATGTCACCCCAATAAATTCAATACAAAAGTAAAACAAGCCAATAGGGGAATTGAAACAGAATGCAAAATATTTGATTAACCACAAACAAGACAGGAAAAGAGAAATGAGGAAACAAACAACAAATTGGGCAAAAACAAATGTATAGGTACAGATTTTCAGACTGGGTAAAATCCAGTATCTATGCTATGTGAGACCTTTTTGTTTAAATAATCAAACTGCTTTATTTATTCTGTTCAGTCTCTGTTTTCAAGATGCTGCCTTAAAATATAAATCACATTAATCTACCTTCAACTATATTAATAACTTCAAAAATTGTCTCTAACTTCATCTTCTTTTTGTGCTTTGATGATCCCAAATGCCCCCTTCTTTTTAAGCCTGTTGAAACCTGATATAAAACATTTCTCCCTCAATTTTTCTTTCTCCATTAATAGTATTATCATTTTTACTAATTACTTAGGTTCAAAATCTTGAAGTCAATATCTTTTAATCACTAAATTACATTACTTTTTTTCCCCAAAATGTCTTTTTCCACTGCCACACAATTTAGGTCATCAGTATCTTACGTATTTTGTAGAGTGGCCACAAAATATGAAGGAGACAAGATCGATATTACCTGTATGTATTTGAATTTCAAGCTGAGGGACTTTGTAGTTACTCCATGCTAGAACATCCTTAAAAATATTATCTATTGTGGGAAAACATTATAATAGCATTAAAAGAAACACAAATGTATCTATCTGTTCCTAAATATTACAGTTTAAATTATTGTTTTAAAGATACATTTTTTGTGTTCAGCTTTTAAAATTTAACACATTTTTCATTTCTATTGAAAAGTCTTGAAATTGGGAGGAGTAAGGTTAGCAAAATGGTGCCATGGGAATTTGCAGCACTGAACCCCCATCCGAAACTCCAGTTTGAACAGCTATCCACACATGGAAATTACCTCCCCCAGAGCCAAGGGTTCCAGGTGAGGTGTTGCAGCACCTGGGTGAAGCACAGAAATAACAAAAGGTTAAAGGTGCTTTGGGAGGGTAGGAATAATAAAATCACATAGCACCGTCATCCGTACTCTAAGGCTAAGCAGCCCAGCTGGGAGAGACTCACCCTTCCAGTGAAAGACAGAGAGTGAAGTGAGCCCCAACTTCACTGCACATTCCAAAGCCAGCTGGCCCCAGAACCAGGTTGATCCCCCTTGCCCAAGGTGGTTCCCTGTGGGTCCCACTACCTCAGGCCCCCAACTCACCCCCGTGCCTGTCAGCTTCAGTGGCTTCAAGCAGCTCTGACAGCCCCAGGTGGTTTGTGGGTCACCAGGCTGCCAGGGTTCCTGTGAACCCAGACTCACTGCTCACCCTGGTTCCTGCTGACTCCAGCAGCCCTGGGTGGACCCCAAGCCCCAGGCTCTCAGTCAGCCTCCCAGGACCCAAGCTCCTGGCTGGGCTCAGCAAAGGAAACTGGGATGAAATATAAGAAAAACGATATACAACTAAGTTAAACATGATTATTAAAATTAATTTTAGGAAAATATATTGTATTTTCAAATATTTTCTTTCTGAGGACTCATAAAATTCTTAATTATAAGAAGCTGAAAGCAGTATCTCTGTCCTGATTTGCTGTGGTTTCTTCTCATCTGTTTGAGATCAGCTTTGCTCATCTATTTACTTACTTGAAACATTCATACCAGTATGTTCAGGGAGTTCTCAGCCACATGGTCTGCAATTGCAGAGTTCCTAGACTTTAAAAGGGATTCCTCATCCACTACATGTCCTGGGCTTTACTGCAGAGAATTTAAGGAAGTTCTTTCTACTTTCCTCCACTTCCTCCTTATTTTTTTCTCTGTGTAATTCAAACAATGCAATTTATTTTTGAAGGACTATTGTTCCCTGCCCTTTCTCTGGCTCTAAACTGAAAAGAGTGGCTCTAAACTAAAAAGAGCTGCTCTAATTTCTGCCAAAATTATTGGGCTTAATGATCCTTTCTGTATGCCCTGCAGTAAGAATAGCCCTTGGATTAAAACTGAGTTTTGTGCCTTGACATTTTGTGTAAAACTCAGCCACCACGTGAGGACGGCAGAAAAGGGAAGCGAGGACAAACACCTTCTGACATCTTTGGGATTGGAAGGTATTTTTTTTTCATCATATTAGGGACTTTGGAAACTTGTCTATATATATGTGTAGTCTGCATGTTCTTGACTGATTTTCTTATTGAGTTTTCCTAATACATAGCAGAGCTCTGTCTGACAAAAACCAGCCTGTCACAGGAGCTATGGTGAGAGGAGCTAAGAAAAGAGGGTTTGTGTGTGTGTGCTCCTGCAGAGGCTTCCGGAACCAATGGAAGCCTATAGAAGAAGGGACTGCGGGTGCAGAGTCAGGGTCTAATTTATTGTTCAGTTTTCAGCTAACGCCAAGGCATGGTTCATGTAAAGAGAGTCTTTATAGGGTCATCTCTTAGATAAATAAATCAGAGAATAGCTTCCTCCTTTCCATAGGAGCTCTGGGTCTCCAATATCCATCTGTGGCTTCACAGGACTCTGGCAGAGACGCCAGACTTTTTGCTTGCTGTTCCTTTTCAGCTAGATTTTAAACCCCGAGTGACAACTTCGCTATGCAAAATCAGCAGAGATGTAACTTGAACGAGAGATTGAAGTGGGAGGAGAGGGCATCCAGAGAACATGAGAGGAAGAGATAAGATTAAAAATCAACACCCTCTGACAAAGAGGAGTGAGCCCAGAGCAAAGGGCCCAAGTCTCAGTTCCCTCCACTTCTCTGCCTGTCACTTCACTGGGCTGATTCCTTCATCCCAGCTGCCAAGTCCCTTACGGCTGAGCAGCTCTTCCTGAAGAGAAATCCTTGCACTTAAGAATGACTCTTTGAACAATAATGTATGCTTTTTTTTGTAGTTACATTATTACATTTATGTAATAGGGAACTGAGTGCCATCAATTCACTCCTGGATAGGGGAGTTATTAATACTGAATGAGATTCTGGTTTTATTTATGACCACTTTTCTTTGAACTCTGCACTAGAATCAACTCAGCACTGCATTTCAGTTATTGATTTGGAATCTCAAAGTTTAATTTATCACCTCAATCAGAATCTGGGGTATTTCGACAGTATTTGCTTTTCCACTGTGGAATGTCACTGCGTGGCTGTCCCTCGCCGTCTCTCTTTTTCTTTTTCTTTGCCTTTCTTTGGGTGTTTAACAGCTCCCTCCGGGCACTACGATTATTTATGACACACTTCTCCTTGTAAGGTCTAGTTGGAAAACCTGTTCCTATGGAAACTGCTGTTTTCAAACAGGATGGATCCAACTTCAAAACAATATCATCAAATATGCAACGGCACATATATCTTCTAATGGCAAGCGTATTGTAATGATTTGTATTACCAAATCGGAACACTTTAAAAAAAAGAAAATGTGCAGAAAGTCGTCTGATTGAGTGAAAGATGAGGTGATGATCTGAAAAAAAAAAACTTCCGGAAATTACTTTGGGCATGTTTGGGGAAGTCTGGTGAAAGGAGCAGAGGCTTTGAAATTATGTTTAGCAGAGACCTATGACCTTTGTGAACTGGATTTTAAAGAGGTGGACTAAATCTGGGTTTCGACATTTCTGTTTTTAGTTCACTCTTTAACATTAACCCCCTACCAAAATCTATTCATTGAAAGCACAGTCACCGGCAACACAGCTCCAAACACTACATTTTATAACCAGGGTGTTTATTAGCTTATTACCCAGTCATGGTTTGTTTTCTTTGTCCCACTGTTTATTCATTTCAGTACCAAGGAAATGAAGGGCAATGTTACCACTGGACGATACTCCTTGCAGAGAGCTTTGTTAAATAGTTTACTAAGGCAAAATCACTCTATATGCTTGACTGCTATTTTTCCTTTTGTTTGTTGAGAGACAGTCATTTTCTCTCACTGCATTCAAATCCAAATTCTGCTAGTTACCATGGCAATATTTTTTGAAGTCAGTATCACTCTAATGTCCCATCTAATGATAAAGCTTGGATTTGTAGTAGATCTCATTTGTCCATCAATCATACTGGTGAATTCTGAGGAAAGGAGGGAGAGAGGGAGGGAGAATCACAGAGAACTGTTGCACAAATTTGAGCCTATAACTTTGGAGTAGCATGTTGTGTTCAAGGGGACAAATTATTCTCTTACTCCTTATTGTAATGAAGTATAAATCCAGGCACAAATTATTAATTAAGTCTATTGTAGGAAAATGTCTATTCCTTAATTTTAAGCCGAAAGACTACCTGGGGTGTGTATAAATACTTAGAAAAAACCCAGAATGTTCAGATTAAAGATGTGATGTTAGAGTCCCTGTTGAGGAGTTTACTTTTAAAGACATTGGCTGGCTCACTACAGGGCCTGATTCATGACTGGAAGCTTCTTCTTTAGTGTACATCATTTCTGGGTGAGGCTGGCAAGCATGCAGCCTCTGGGAGATAGATAGTACAAAACAGAAAGC
Source organism: Glossophaga mutica (assembly GCA_039655065.1). Taxonomy (NCBI): domain Eukaryota; kingdom Metazoa; phylum Chordata; class Mammalia; order Chiroptera; family Phyllostomidae; genus Glossophaga; species Glossophaga mutica. The sequence goes on from CM077308.1 coordinate 148,825,793, forward strand.
AAACCGCAAGAAGATTCTTACCTGCACCCTGATCCATGGTCTGAAGGCAAGGTCCAGGTTTAGAATGGAAGAAGCCTGATGAAATATGGGCAGAATAAGTTTCATCTTTGCCCTGGTTTTATAATTTTCACTAGCACCTCTTATGAGCTTCACAGAGCTCCCCACTTCCCTAGAGAGTAAAATATCATTTATACTAATATGTAAAACTTAGAAAATAAAATAATTACGGTATTTTATAGCTGGGATAAACATCACCCATGTAGTGCATGCATTTTCCATGAGGGCGATACTGGTTCTTGGAGGGTGAAAGGGCCTTAATCTTTTTATATATAAAACACAGATATACATATATTAGATAAATGAATATAATGTGTACGTGGGGTAAAATTTCATGGGAGAATGACTATTTTTTAAAAAATGCCCATGTATTCTCTTTTAGGAGAATACAAATGAAAAAATGGTTAAGAAACACTCATCTAGTGCGACTCCCAGGTAGGTTATTGATCTGACCAATTTCCATATCTAGTTAGGGCAGCTGCAGCTCCTGGTCTCAAATCACTCGACTTCCTCACAAATTTCCTACATTATTCAGCAAACATTTAAGGTATGTCTGTGATGTGTTACAAACTGTTAATATTTGAGACACAGAAACACAAATGCGTTGACTCTAACTTCAAGGAGGCACTGGAGGGTATAAGATGATTAAAGAGCCGTGTGATAAGAACCGCGGTGGCAGTGAGACACCACACAGGCACCTGGCCCTATCTAGGGCTAGGGAAGAACTAATTAAATTTACATGATGATTCAATTTAAGATGTGCACATTTCTAGGAACTTGACACTGGTTTTCTCATGTGAACCTTTTCTTTTGGGGTTGGGGGACATACTATGTACTCTATTTGGGTGTGACAGAAAAACATTCAACTTAGTGTCAGGTCATTTGGGTGCAAATCCTGGGTATTGTTTTTAATAGCCATCCAGATAATTTTCAGTTGGCTATGAACATGCTCATGTATTTGAACTTTGGTTTTCTGACCTACTAATGTCACAGGATTTCTTTGAGAATTAAATCTCACAAAAAATTTATTCAAACCTAAGAAGGCACTTGGGTGTTCTTCTGGCTAACTAAAATGGGTACGTATATCTGGAGTGTTGTCATAAACCTTAGAACCTGACTTTCAGTAAACGGGATAGAAGACTCTGTTTCATCAGCTAAATTTCTTGCCACCTACTTGTGCTCTGATTTCCAAGGCCTACTCTTTGGGGTACATTTTTAGCTCAAAGAGGGTTCCTCTGTGGGACTTCAACATGAACTTTGTTGATTGGGGTGATGAAGAAAGCCTTGCACGTAAATCACTAACTCCTGGCGAGATCTGGGGTGTGGAGAGAGGAGAGTGGCTTGTCCCTGCTGAGTGTACTCAAGTCAATGAAAATTGGAGGAACAAGAGGAAACCAAGGGCTCAAAGTTGAGTGATCTGTTAGTAAGTGGCTGTTGGAAGTGACTGGAGACCCTTGATTTTGCAGGATTATTGTAGAGAAATAAATTAAGATGTCCATCACCTCCAAAGGAGAGCAAGCAGAGGCTGGCTATTCAGAACTTGCTATAGCAAGAGAGTCACTTGTGTTTGGCAGAAGCTCAAAGACAGGCTGGGGAATAGGAAAGCACTGTAGTAAAAAAAAAAGTTGGGTTGAAGACTTTAGTTATACTCTGACTGGAGATTGTTGGCATTGAGGTGTGCTAATAATTAGAACACAGCATGTGTGTGATTAGTTTAGAGATCATATTTGGTTTTCTTTGATTGGATCTGATTTTTTGAGGAAGGGAGTGGATAAAAAAATTAGGTAAGTTGATAGTCATTGACAAAGTCCTGACCTTTTTGGGTCCACAATTATTGCAGAAGTTGTGGTTTGGGTTCCTGGACTGGTTGCTGCCCAGGTTATGGGCCAGATTTCCATTGTCACATATGGTCTAATCATTGTTCATTTGTGTATTCAACCTCGAAGTTGCTATGCTCATTCCCCTGTTATAGGTAACATAATAAGCTGTTATCAGTCACTTTAAAAATGTAGATACACTCCCCCCACCTCTGGGACACTTTTAATAAATGAGTTGGCCAAACTAAATAAGAGAAAAACCTGGCTTCAGTGTTTTGATAAATCTGGGAATAACTATGACACAAATTTTCGGAATTATCTGGAACTTGTACAACTTTCTCACCTCTATTTCCTCCAAAGTGGGATTAGAACTGCAAGTTTAAAATGAAAAGATCTCATGTACTTCTTGCTCACAGCATTTGATAAAAGAGCAATTAGAAGCGTTGTGTCACCATTTACAGCAGCCTTGGGATGCAGGGAAGTGGTTAGAGGGAACTCTTGGGTTAGATTTAGAAGTTGGCTAAACCAAAAGAATACAAAAGAGAACATTTGCGCACTGTTGGTGGGAATATAAATTGGTGCAGACACTATGGGAAATAGTATGAAGTTTCCTCAAAAAATTAAAAATAGATTTATTATATGATCAAGCAATTCCACCTCTCAGCATATATTCAAAGGAAATGAAGTCACTATTTTAAGGACATAGCTTCACCCTCACGTTCATTGCAGCGTTATTCACAACAGCCAAGGCATGGAAATAACCTCTGTCCATCAACAGATGAATGGACAAAGAAACTATGAGATATCTACTATCTATCTATCTATCTATCTATCTATCATCTATCTATCATTGATATTCATATATGTATATATACATATATATTCAGCCATAAAAAGGGAAATATGGCATATGGCATATTCAGCCATAACAAAGGGAAATCCTGCTATTTGCAACAATGGGGATAAATCTTGAGGGTATTATGCTAAATGGAATCTGTCAGACAAAGAAAGACAAATACTGTGTGATCTCACTTATATGTGAAATCTATAAAAACTGAACTCAAAAAAAGAGAGTAGAATGGTGGTTGCAGGGTCAGGGTGGAGGAAATGGACAAAACCTATCAAAAGATATGTATTTCCAGTTATAAAAAATAGAACAAAAAAATAAAAGCTGGTTGAATGCTTGGAGCCAGAGTCCAGAAATTAGAAAAAAGAAGGAAAAAATTAGCATTTGTTGAATATTTGATTTATGTCAGGTACTGTGGCAGAGCTTAACAAATATATCTCATTTAGTTTTCACAAAAAAACTGCAAGGTGAACAGTACTCCCATTTTACAGATGGAGAAAATGAGACAAAGAGAGGGTAAATGATTTGCCAGATTACAGAAATTGTAAATGTACGGCCTACAATAATTACTGTCTCCATCAATATGACTTTACCATTCCAGGAGATTCTTGTCCAAAAATATGAAAGTTTCAAACAACTTTGTTATTCTTTCCAGGAATTTCCTGAAAGACTCACTACCTCTTCAATATGCAGTATCAGCAGACTATTTACTCCCCAACACACTTTGAACCCTTCACCTCAAAATTCTACCAATCCTGAACTATTATCCCAAGATCTTGACTCAGTCCTACGTAAGACTTTCCATTGAAAGACCTGTCTTAAACCAGACTTCAAAACTCCAATAAATCAGGATCTTGCTCTTCTCCATTCATGACTCTTGGTAGAGTTAGAAGTCTCTCACTGCAGGAAGCTAGGAAGTCCACTTTACCTTATCTGGTTGATTCCTTCCCATACTCACTTAACACATCTGCGGGACTAAACTGGGTAAATCCTCTCCTCCCCATACTTGATACATCCTGTATTGATACTTTTTCTTTGTTCTGACTCCACCTTCTTTGTCATTGGGATCCACGTAGATGTCTCCACACTGACACCCACACAGCGAAAACCATCATCTGCATCTCAGCGTGACTTCAAACACAAAGGTCTCAGATGTCATTGTGCTGTCCTCTCCCTGGTTGATGTGGGTGAAGTCTTGAAGGTCAGTGGACCACACACAGCACAGTAATCACTCTGAGAAGAGGATTATTAAAAACTGCATAGAATCTTTTATATCTGTGACAGAACAGAATGCTGCAGGGTAATGACATTCACGTTGTAAAGTAGTATTAACCTACATCTATTCTGATTATTCATCCCGAAGACAAAGTACATGTGCAGACCTAGGAAAGCAGAGGAGGAGACTGAGGGGGCAGCAAGTCTTGATGAGCAAATACTAGTTGCAAGTAAAAGGGCCTTTCAACATAGTTCATGAATGACTTCTTAAGGACCTGATCAGATAAGGTGGGATGGTTACAAAAGGCAGCTTGGGGAGAGTAGAGCGACATTAATTGTCATCCTCCCCTTTGCTGTTTCATAAAATACGTGAAACAGCCCAGTTCTCTTGTCTGGAACTCTTATTCTCAGTGACAAAGAGTGGGAAATAGAGTAGAAGATCTGAGGGAAGTCAGAAACTCTTGGCAAGTGTGGGTGAGAACCACGAAAATTACTAGGGGGTGAAAGGCTCTGGAAGGCTAAAGGTGGTTTTTGAGGAAATGGAATATGTAAACCAAAGTAAGCTTTTTTATATGTCAATGAAAACTATAGCGCTACAAGCCACATAACTTCCTAAAACAAGACAAATTAGACCTCGCCTTCAGGTAACAGTGGACGACTGCTTCCAGGGCAGAGACAGAATGCTTGCTCTTCTGGCGGCAGCCCTGAAGAGCCCTGGTGAACCAGAACAACTGAATATGAGGTATAACCAATTCCACAATGTGCATGTAGCTGTGGGGATCGGAAGTAGTTTGTTTATGCTAAAAAAATTAAGGGGATAAAATTATGTTTTGGATGGAAGGAAATCAGTGGTAAATACCAGGTAATGAGATTCTAATACCGCAACATTTTAAGGTTGTTTTGAAATCCACTGTGAGCAGTGCATAATCCAAACAGGAAGACAAGAAATTAGGCGTTATGAGGCAAGACATTTTCTTTCACGGCATGTAGTCGAGGTGGGGGAGCAGCCTTCTCCAATTTGCAGTTGGGGAGCATTTATTTCCTTAGAGTGATGAAACACGGAACTGAACAGCAAATGATAATCCAGATGTCAAACATAATTGCATAGCTTTGAATTCCCTAGTATTTTAATTCTTAAAAATTGCAGGATTCTGAACTCAGAGAAAATAATGGCATGAAATTCTCCTCCACTCAATTTCTGCTTTCAGCATGGAATTATGCTGTTTGTTCAGAAAATTGGAGTATTTTGCCTTTGCATTTTTCAACTTGATGTTCACATACAATATTGAGTATTTTGGATCTTAGGATAACATCAGTGTTTTTAAAGTGATATCATTCTTATTGTAATTGACAGGTAATTTTTTTACAGCTCTATATCCTCTGTCCTTATCCCCTCCCCTTTCCTTTTAAAAATCAGTATTTTATTAGCAAGGTGAATCAGTAGGCTGAAACATACCTCCTAAAAAACAAACAGGAATGGTATTGGACAAACTGTCTTCATGCTACAACTGGCATTTTAATAAGTAAAATAATGGGAATAATGTGCATATTTATATTTAAAATATTCACCAGATACATGATTTCTTCATGGCAAAACTATAAATATTAAACTATTACATGTACTCTTTGCTTTATTCTCATTTTAAATAATGGCAATTATTTAGTGATCCAAGAAATCTTCCAAACTGAAATTTACAGCCACTGTTTGTTTATTTCATAAAAAATATGGATTGACTATAGGACTATAGAAAGGGGAGAATATACTTTCAAACTTGACTCATAGTTGTAAAGCTTCTGTGAAAACAAAATAAGGAAACCTTACTGAATATAATTAAAGAATTTTCACTTATTTTTCTTGGAGTTTCTGCAATACTTTTAGGGTTTATGGTTGACTTGGTGATTATAAATCCAATGTCACATCCCATATTTTCCCAGCAAATTAGAGGAAGCAAGCTGCAGAAACTTTGCTTTATACCCAGAGAATCTCTAGAGCATTCAATATCTATATTCCCAGAGGAAACAGAAGAGGAAGTTAACAGGAGAGAATGCAACAATTCAAGTCAGTAATTCTACAAATAACTTTTGAGCTGAATTCATTCAAAACGTTGTGCAAAATGTGAAAACGGGTAAGTTTTGTCAGTGCCCTCAAGGAATCTCTTCTAATAAGACTGATTTTTTTTGAGACCTTCCCCCACTTCATCATGCTGCAGCCATACACTTTCGGAATGACCCTAAGCGCCTTTTCAAGGATTAGTCTCGGTTGGTCTAAACCAGGGATTGGCAAACTTTTTCTGTACAAGGCCAGAGTGTAAATATTTTAGACTTTGTGGAACCATAGTCCCTGTCACAACTACTCACCACTTTTCTTGGAGTAGCTATAGGGGAAAAGCAAACAAATGGGTATACCTGTGCTTCTGTAAAACTTTATTTACAAACGCCGACGGTGGGCCAGATCTGCCCGCTGTGCCACCGTCTGTGGTGGTTCCCACCCTAGTCTAAAACAGACTCCAGGGCTACAGTGATTGATTCAGGCGTCAGCTGATGCCTGAGCTGATTTGTTCAGCTACAGGAAAATCCAGATTCTACCACTAATACTTCTATATCCTTCCCACCTTTCCCAGAAGAACCTTTGGCTTTTCCTCTAAAGAGCCAGCCAGCATTTAAAGTGAATATCACTTTAAGAGGCACCAAATTATTAGCTAGTACCACCTGCCCACATGTCACTGTAGCCTTGTCTGGAGGTGCTCACTTAAGGGAAGCTGCTTTTCGGTAGGAAGATCCTCTGTAGTATCCAGATCCATTGGACAAATCCAGAAAAAAATAAAGTTTACCCTGACAATTCAGTCCCATGTGGTAGTTATGGTGAACCCACTCTGTGTAGACACGTACTTCCTTAGGTGGTGGAATTTAAAGATAAACAAAATGCTATCCCTGCTCTTAGAAGTTGGGGTACTTGCCTTTTGCCGGCTTCAACCCACCTTCTTGAACACCTTACTCTGTTTCATTTTTCTCAGTTTGTGCAATCTGTCACTTTATAAATTAGTACCCAGCTCTGACCTCAAAAAATGCAGTAAGACAAAACCTGGGGTTAATTCTCCATTTTAGCTGCCTAGGTTGCCCATGAATTAAATGTTTTTTTTTTTTTTTTTTTTAGAAAACCTCTCTTAATAAGCAACTAGATTATATTAATTAATCTGTTCATTGGATCTTCTAGAACACTAGTTCTCACCCTCGATTGCCTAATATAATTACCTGAGGGGTTTTAATAATATTCAGGTCAGCCCCATCCCCCTCAGAGATTCTGACTTAATTAGCTTGTGTTGACCCTGAGCATGGGTATTTTTTAGAGCTTCCCCAGGTGATTCTAATGGGCAGCCATGGTACAGAGGGACTATTCTGGGCTATTCCATACTGTCAAAAAGCCTCTGGGAGCTAGCTTTTCTCTAGCATCACTCTGAGAAGGTAGCTGTCATTATATTCTATGAATGGTTGAAGCTAGCCAATCTTCTGGCTCATGACTTCGGCCATGACCCTCTGGTTTCTACGCCAGGGTTCTGAATGAAGCATTGCTGAGTGAGCTGGTGTGACATCTAAGGGGGAAATGGAAAGACTGAAGGGTTTTCCTGTATTGCCCTCCTCCTGCTTTATTAAACTTAGACTCCCTCTCACAGCCAAGGTGGAAGGAGAATGAGCTAATACCTTATGTATGGACAGAAATGAAAGCTGCTGAAGACAGGCTATTCATGGAGCGTGGGGGAAGGTGGAGGGGCATAAAATAAAAACTTCTGTTGAAAGTTGCCTTAAGCTTTAAATGTTACGACAACAACCTCCTTTAGATTCCAAGAGTCGTATATTTTGAGGGCTATGACTATTTCCCATGTTTTATTTTTTACTAGTCACCTAAAAAATTAAACTTGCTGCTGAATTTCTTAATTGTATAAGTTCACTGTGCAAAGAAAAAACTCCTTGTTGCCAGAAAGTCTCTGGTCTTTGTCAGTTGGCTTCCTGGTTCCTCTTGCTCAGTCTTTGTTTTTTTCATACAATTTAAGGCTTAATTTGAAGTACCTCCTCCTTTTCCCTGGATTTTCTTTCATCGCTCGTCTGCCACATTCCCTACTCACCTGGAACATACAAATTATCATTATGCTAGTATTCTGAGAAACGGATTATGAAAAGAAAATCAAAGTGGTCATTTATAACCACCTGTGATACCTTAGGAATGAAACTAAATGCAAGTGGCCCAACATTTTGTGTCAGTAAGCATTTTTTTTCCTTTTACTTTCAGCTCTCTTTCTGGTCAAATGTGGTCTTCGATCTCTGAATTCTTTGTGAAGTCAGGTCAAAGGATGAAGTTTATGATGAATTGACTTTTCTTTCAGTGAAACACTACCTCTGTCATTACCACTCCCCCAAACAAACACTTTTTAAAAATCTATTTGTTTCCTTTATTTTTCATTCTATTCCCCTTTGACCATAAGAACATTTTAAATTTATTTAATATGTGTTGTTTTGCTGATATGTGTCCTTGCACAAACCTTTGTTTGGGACATATGTACATTTAATATAATTTTTAATTTTATTTATAGATTTTTTTGTGTTCTTATTCTATAAGACTACTCTTCTTTTCCTGCATCATGACCCTTAATAATCCCAAAAGGAAAAAGAGACTCAGTTCTTACTGACTTTTCCTAGGAGTTTTATACGTCCACATTTTCTCAAGAACAATAGCGTTTACTGAAAAAGCCATTCAAGGGACCATGTCATTTGGGCTTAGATTCTGAGGTCTGGTCATGGCCCCACCCTTGTCCAAGCACATAAGCACAATAGGATGAGGACACTAGTAGTCTTGATGACATCTGTGAATATCAGGTTATTTACATGGAAGTATCTAGAGAACATTTCTTTCTATATTTGCAACATCAGCTGGAATCACAGACTCACTACACCTTACAGAGCCAAATTTTAGGGGCATAATTTCTGGTGAATAAGAATCCAGAATAAATCCCTGTTGTCTTGTTTTCATGATGTTTGCATTTGTCTTTTTACTTTTATCCATACCCAAGCAGGTTATATACTGTTCACCACTCTCATTGTTTAATTTTATCCTGGAACATGTAACAATATAATATGTACACCTGACTCTACAGACAGATTCCTATAGAAGAACAGCATTTGGACCCAAGGTCTGGAAACCTGGGCTCTGTCTCTGTTCTTCCACTGACTTCCACTGTGAACTTGGGCCAAACAGGTTCTTGCTGTGTGGATTTTATCTTTTGTGGATCAAATTACTTATATATCTCTAAGGTCTCTTCTAAATAGTTCCATGAGTCTAGTACTTTCTTCTTTTTAGGTCCCTTTGAGTATGATTTTTCATAGCAGAGGAGTGTGTGTGTGTGTGTGTGTGTGTGTGTGCGCGTGCGTGTGCATGTGTGTCTATAGCAGCATCTGAGACTGAGAAAGTTTAAAATGTGCGGGTTTATAGTTGGAGGTTTTATTTATTTATTTTCAGAGAGTAGGGAATGGAGGAAGAGAGACAGGGAGAGACACATTGATGTGAGAGAGAAACATCAATCAGTTGCCTCTTGAACATGCCTTAGCCAGGGACTGAACCTGCAACTCAACCATGTGCCCTGTCTGGAAATGGAACCAATGACCTTTCACTTTGTGGGATGACACCCAACCAATTGAACTACACCAGTCAGGGCATGGGTCGATGTTTGAAATTTGCCAGGTGCCCTGCCTTTGTCTCTTCATCCAATCTTACATTCTGACTACCCACACTTAAACTCTATTAAAAATGGGAACAGACTTCATTTTAAGCTGAAGGGCAATTTTTTTTTGTAAGAATAAACAATAGCTTTGATTGTAATATGCTTCTTTGTTATGAGAAATAATCACTTGTTAATAAGCTGTCTCATGACTTGCACTATGATTAAATGCTTCTTGAGAGTACCCTGCCACATTGGAATTCACTGGGAGTAAGAAATGTGATCAGAAATTTAGTTTGCTGGCTGGAGTGAGGGCCAGCATTAGGAAGAAAACCTCTGTACTCCAAATCTGCCAATGCCAGCTTTTCCTTAGGCTAATGGGGGCCCTCTAAACTTTGAGTTTCTAACTTTATCAGAAGCAAGCAAAATTGAACATATTATACTGTTAAATTCTTAAATGGTATTTTTAACTGAGAGCAAAGGGCTTAAACACCTAGCAATAGAAACAATGAAGACCATTTCTGGGGCATGTTTCTAAAGCCAAAATGACAGATCACTTATTAAAATACATTTAGGAGTAATAACATTTGTACTGCTTTAAGTTTTCATAGCAGTTTATAACTTTCAAAGGGCATGGTATATATTATTTTATTTGTCCCTTTCACCCACTCCAGAATATAAAAAAAAGAAAAATTATTTTTGTAAACCTAAATCTGTGCTAAAAATGATAAAAGTTAACATCCCAGTGGAGGCATATCAATATATAAGAAAATTACACAACAGAGAGAGAGAGAGAGAGAGAGAGAGAGAGAGATGAATCTCCCTGCTGAAAGGATCTCAAAGCAATGACAGTTCATTGTTAAGGAGCACATCTAGCTCTGAGTTGGTGTCTAAATTCCGTTTCCCATTGAAAAAACACTGCGATTCATTTGATACACGGCTGACTTCTGGTCCGAGGTAGGAAACACACCAAGTGAGCTTGGAATATCTTTTGGCAGAAAGCACAGAGGTGCTCAGAAACAATAAGCTCATTTCACAATGGTATGGAAGGCAGCTTGAAGGGCCTCCCACAGGCCATGAGTTGGACAGTTGGAGCTTCAAAGATTTACAGTAATGGATTATAACATATTGATACAAATATCTGTGAGTTGGTAGTGAAACTGTAAGGTAGTGTGTGAGTGGAGAGAGGTATGAATTAAAGCACTTCTTTTCAGAAAAATGTCAACTAATGAAGTAGATGAAATAATGGAATTAGAAAATCACCATTGGCAACCCTCAATATAGTACCTGGCTTTTTTAAAAAGTATAACACGTATCCATTTTTATAGACCTTCTACATTGCCCTAACTATGTTGATGGTAACTCTTTCAATGTGAAATATGCATATACTGTCCTCTCTTAAGCAACTAATGAAAGAAGATTCCAAAGGCAGCAGGTTACTTGGATCTAGAAATCAGTTGTAAGAAGTAAGGACTTAAAAGGATTGAAAAAGTGGGGAAAAAGGAATTACTCACTTTGGGACTTTAAAACAATTTGACTTAGGCTGGCTAAGATAGCAAAGCAATGTATTTACCTATACAAAATTTAAATCAGCCTTGGAATAAGCTTCACTATCTCATCATTTTGCATTTGAAGAAAAATACAGGAGAATACAGTTGTAAAACTGAAAGAAAGAAATAGACAGCATTTTTGTGTGCTTTCTTTTGTTTGTTATATGTGGGTATTTCCTATGTGAACATGCTGTCTAAGACATTTTTATTATGTAATTTATGTAATTTTTTTTAGTATTCAATTTGACCAGTAATACATTTGGAATCCATTTAATGTCAAATTGTGTTCATTTAAGAGTCTAGTGAGTACTGGCATATGCTTATAAACATGGAACTCCTCATACTTGGTCAATTCCTAGTTTGATCCTCCAGAAAAGGAAAAAGCCCTTACTTTTATGCACCCAGAAATAATAAGATAGTGATACAAGTGCTGTGTTCTCTTTGTACATAACAATACATGAATTATTTTTCACTGCAAGCATTGCATGTTATTTTAATTTTAATTAAATAACTACTTTTGAAAGCTGCTATGGGAAAAGCCATGTGTTAGTTTGTGTAGCACATGGTTTGTGCTTTATGTCTTTAGAAATGAACAAGACATAAGTTGAAACATCAAAGAGCTTTCAGTCTTATAGCTGGCATGAAGCAAGTATCTTCTACCAGGCTGAGAACCTAAACTGGAGTGTCTTTGCACAATTTAAATTTCTGTAGATCTAGCAATTAGCTTTGATTTAGGGTTACACTTAGGAGTCATTCAGTGAATGCTTGTCAAGTATGTATAAGTAAATACACTGTATTACCATATAGAGCTATAAGTTCTTTTGAGAATGAAAACAGAGGAGGGGAAAATTACACCTGGCTATGGATAAAAGAAAGGGCTTCATGGAAGAGCTACCACTTGAATTGAAGCTTGAAAACTCAGTAGGTCTAAAATAGGGAGGGCTGCTAAAGTGAGGTGGGAACATTGCCCGTGGAGACAGCATACAAGTACGTGCAGTGCCTGGAGGCCAGTGGAATGATTCAGAAAATATATGGTTGCGGAATGTATAAGTAGGTGCATACACATGCAGCATGAGTATTCAATGAGTGTTTGCTGAATAAATACACAAATGTGTACTGGGATCATGCCATCATGCCAGGATTTGGCTTGTTTAGTTATAAGTTTTTCTATCTACTGTGTGGTCTCGTGAAATAGTTTACTAAGATGTTTGGGATTAAGCCGGTTTTGTGTCCCTCTCCAGTACTGTCTCATAATTCCTTGTTTTCCGTCTGCAGGGAATGTGTGAGTAGGTTTTAATTTCCATTTGATGGCTTCCTAAGGGTGCCCTGCAGAGAGTGAAAGTGCTTCTTGATCTGAACGCTGCCTGAGTATATTTAGTGTTTTAGAAAACAGATTTGAGGTGTTTCCTGAGAACAGAGTGGTTTCTGATTTAGAAATGAGAAATTGCTGAGGAACAGGCGGAAGGCATCTCCAGAACATGGACACTGCTGGATGGCAACCTGATCTTTTGTAGAAAACAGAAGTTTTTGCTGTTTAAAAAAAAAAAAATTAGCCCTTACTTCCAGTCTTGGTTCTGATTCCCACAAACAATGCTATTTTGAGACAGTTGCTTGAGCACTTCGAGCTTCATTTTTCCCTACTTTGTAAAATGGCACAATTGCTCCCACCTCTCCAGACTGTTGTGAGGATTAAATGAAGTAATGTTTATATGAAGCATCTGACCCCCAGTGAGTGCTCAGTCCTCCCTAGTGGGCAAACTTGGAATCAGTTGGGTCATGACGTTTCCTTGCAAAAACAGAATACAAACACTCTGAATTCTTTCCATGTTGCAGCCCTGTCAGTTCATCGTTGTGTACAATATTTCTCAGAGATGTTTATAATTTTTCTGTCTCTCCACAGACTTATTCAAGACTCTGTACCCAGGAGGAACTGAATAAGTAGTTCCTAAAAATAATTTCCATCAACACTACATTCTGAGTGTACTTTGATTCCAAACAACTCTGAACCATATCAATATCACTGACAAGTTTCAATTGGATCTTGAATTACCAATTTGAATTGATAATGTGTTGACCCTGCAAACATTATCCCTAGCAGGCTAAGTAAGCAAATGCCAATCATGTGGTTTGCTGTTTAAAAAGCAAAGTATAGAAAACTCTCACTTAAAGAGGCTTCTATTATTTCACTGCTTTTGCCAATTGCAGTTTAGTGTGTTATTTGGGTTATAATCATATATTCCCCAAATCAGCAAGAAGAAGGCAGGTATTTGCAGTACACCGAGTATCACTTGCCATTAACCCGCTTGCTGGCCTACTTGCTCTTGGATCACAATAGTGTCCTTTTCTAACGTTTAATTACTTCAATCACTTATTCTAAACTTGCTATTTTCTTTTGTGCTGTTAGGGTATCTTGACGCATCAGGAGACTAAGTATTGCCAGGGTTTAGTCAAGCAAAAGCCAGTACATTGGAAATAGAAGTGACATTTTTCCTCATGTTGAACAAAAGGAACTCTCTGGATTTTGAAGTCTTGAAGTGCAATCACTGGAATCTGCTCCTTTAATATATGCTAAGTAGCTGGTACCAAAAGGCAGTGCTCCCCTGGAGGGCAACTGAGTCAAGGGCATTGTGTTTCATTTATAGGACAAAGGCCTGCTTTTCCATGTTAAGACAGCATCCTCATCTCTAAAAGTTGAATAGAATGCTGCTTTCAAATGAAAACCAAGCATTTTCAGCTGGTTAAATTTGAGATGTTGAGTGAAGTTCCTTCCTCACAGTGCCTGTAGCCATTTTATTCGATCTTGAATTGAAGAGGCTTTCGTATTCTCAAAGCTTTTCTTTCTCAAGACTTTTTTTTTGAGATATTCAAACAAATATTTAAAACTATATTTGAGACAGTAGAGTTAAATATTCTTGTTCTTAGATACTAATTTCAGCTATGTAGCTTATTGAACATAACCTTTATTTGCTGATGATATTTAGTGAAAGATGAATTATATGGGGAATAGAAATATAAGTCATCTTCCGACAATTTGACATAGTTATTTGGGGAGATGAAGTAGAAAGAAAAGATATATCTGCAAGAAAGTCTACAAAGCTGCTATGGAAGGGGAAAGAGGAGATTAAATACAGAAAAGAATACAGAAAACCCAGCTGAGGGAAAGTAGGGCAATGGTAAATATATACCTTGCCAAGGTAAGGAGAATAGGGTTAAGCCATCTGGGTTATGTAAATTATTTGTCCTGATTTCCTCACCTATTTACTTGCAACGTTTTTTCTGTCTCATGTCCTATGTTTTAGAAAACCATCTTAAATCCAAGTAAAAAGCAGAGGTGTGAATGAATAGTTAAAAATCAGACCCTATTGTCTAGTAAAGAAAAGTAATTAACAAAGTAAGATTAAATTCTTTCCCATTTGTTCTGTGAAAGCTTTTCAACATGAGCCTTTTAAAAGGCAGCTTGAAACACATAAAACAGTCTTTAATTGCCCTTACCAAGAAGAAGAAAAGTGTCATATTTGCTTTGACTTTGGATTAAAGCCAAGGGCAAAATATTAAGTCATATTGTTGTAGAGTCAATTTCACTGCTCTATAGTGTGTGAATAGAGCCTTCTGGTGAAAGAATTGGAGAGATGGTAAAATCTTGAGATTCATGAGGAATAAACGTTACCATTTCTTTTAGAGCCACGGTTCTCAAAGCATGGTCTTTAGATCAGTGAAAATCGGCATCATCTGAGAACATGTGAGAAAAGCAAAATTTCTTATCTGGCCCCAGACCAACAGAATAATGGACTTGAGGTAGTTCTTTTGTATGCCCATGTAGAAAACCACTCTCTTAGATTGCTTATTCCCTGTATGAATAGCCTCAGATGAGCCTCAACCTCTACCCTACTGTTTTTTTAATCACTTAAAAAATAATACAAGTTTTTAAAACTAAAAGTTGAAAATTATAAAATAAAAGATGAGATAGCAGAAGAGGAAAGGGAGGAGGAGGAGGATGTTACATTATCTCCTGAACTCAAATGCTAGAATTTTGACTTTTTGTGACTTTTCATTAAAGTATTGTTTTCTTATGCCTAGGATTTTTTCAAACTATTAATTAAAAAGATCTATATATCAGAGCACTCGTTTTAAGTGTAACAACAATTTTCCATGTTATTGCTTGGATCAGTAAATCTGATTTTCAGGTTTTAAAGAAATCCCATTCATTTAATCATCTGCCTATGCTTAGAGGTTTAGTTTTCACAAGTATAGATAACCCTGTAATAAATACATGTGTGTATACAGAGTTTTGTACAGTTTTAAGTGTGTCCTTAGTGGAGAGTCCTGTAAGTAAACTTTCTGGGTCGATGTAGATGATTATATTGTGAGATGTGTTTATTGGTTAGATTCTGAACATTCTCATGCAGCTTTAGCTCAGGAGGCAATCCTGTGTCAACCTTCGGTGCTTTTATTTTAACCTGTTTATATTTCTACTAAAGTTTGCTGCAAATCTTCCCAAATTTTGTTCCAAGCACAATCTTATTCTAAGTTTCTGGTGCTGCCTGAGTCATTCTTATTGCCGGTCTTCAAAGGGCACTGTGCAAAAAAGCTGGGTGCAAGGACAGAACTTAGTAGCTTTTATGTGTAATTGCTATCAGGTTTAAAGTCCTCAGATTTTTTTTTCAAGTCTCCCTTCAACAATGTTCACATTTCCCCTTTCCTCCCCCATCAGTTTACTGCCATGTTCATGTTGAAAGGTTGATGGTCCTATGTCCACACCCAGTGGCCTTTGGGAACCTTTCTTCAGGTACATTGAAGCTCTGCTCACCACCCTCTTTAATACTGTCTTTGCCTTCTTTTCAAGATCATGTGGGGCCATTTCTTTCTCTTCTTTAAGTCTGTTTGCAAAAGAGATGTATTTGTTATTAGGGCAAAGCGTTGTCTTCACTCTCCTTAACTGGGTTTCATACTTTTGCTAGACCTGCCTGTTCACTGGTCATTTGCAACCAACCCGGAAGCTGACAACGGTCTTGTTTCCATGCAGTTTACTAACTTCTTCATAACTTCCCTGGGTTCCCATTTTCCAACTTCTCTCTGCTCTGTTCAGGCATCATTCCATCATTGATGTTTTACATAGGAAAAGAGAAATTGAGATAGGCAACCAGCATCACATTCCGTGCCATCAAATTCCTCAAATTCTTTGCCCAGGCTTGCCTTTTGTAGAGCAATAGGACTGTGGGTTAGAAATCTGCAGCCAGAGTGAGATATTCTTCAAACAAAGGGCCCTCTGCTTATTCTTTCTGTAAATGGAGTCAGAATGGTTGCCAAATCAATACACTTTTAAAAAGTCATCTTTCCTTTACTTAAAGAGCACTTAAAGAAACTGCACTCAGTCTTTGAGTCTACTGGGAAAGTTCAATTCAACGAATAACCGCAGAACCTAAAAAAGTGAATGTAGCTTTGGAGTGTTTAATTTGCACCCAGGGAATAGTTTACACGCCAGGAGAAACTCTGTCAAGATCTAACAGGAATTTAGAAAATTGAGACAGTGCTAGACTAATATTAATAATCCAACCAGCACTTTTTACCCTACTTTCACATGTTTATAATGTTCTCCATGCATTACTTGCTTTGCACAATGTGTCTTCAGCTTGAATCCACAGGAAGGATGGAGTTTCAAAAATAACCACACAAATCATTTCATTTTATCCTCTTAAAGTTGGGCTGAAAGAGTCAGTGGGTGCATAGAATAAGGTAGGTGGATTTCTTAATAAAATAAAAGATTGATTAGTTAAGTAACTCCTCCAGCACCTATGAAAATTAGAAGTCAATCAATCAATAATCAAAGGGTGGCCATGTATTAGCACTATGTAAAAGGAAGAATATCTCCAGGCTCTAAAGTTCAGAAGAGGTATTCTAGGTTCTCAGAGAACAAAAGCATCAGGCAAAATACACCAAAGTAACTGAATCTCAGCCAAACATCAGTGAATTTGTTGTTTCAAAGAGCACCTTTATACAAATCTATTTTAGAAATAATTCTATAAGAAGATAATACACTTATATTTCCAAGAATATTAAAATTGGGAGCTGAAAATTCTCCGATTATGAAACAGCTAGAAGTGCTGTATAAAATATAGCAAACATCCCTAATCCATAGCTGCACTCATAAAAGCCTAAGGGAAACCAACAGGGGCCAAAATGACAGAGAAAGTTGAAAATCAGAAATGCGTGGGCCCAGAAGGCACGGTTGGCCTGAGGACATTTGCTAGTCCTTGTAAAATGTAAAGCCTGGGTTTGTAAGAGATGTATGATAAAGACTGCATACAACAGTTTAGGTCCCGCAGAGCTGGATCTGCTACTGCTGGCTTGCATCATGCTACAGCTTCCTTAGAAGACCCTCATCACATGCTTTTTTAGAGCTCAGCTGCTCACCACTCTGTTCATGAAGGGACCCCATAGCAGAGGAACTAAAGCCCCTAGTTTCGTAACCCCTTTAATTTTACTTCGCAGCTGGCATAGGTAATAGCAAAGATGGGGCGTAGGTTTACATGCAGCCTCACATCTAACATCAGATAGTTCTTTCAATGGCTAGGTACTCTTGTGGATCCCGTCTTCCTAAACTCCACTTGTGATGATTTTATCTTGAGGCATTATGTTCTTTTCCATCATGACTTTGCATGCCTATCCTGTTCATTCAGACGTGTCTGTACAAGGCTTTTGCTTCATTCAGGGGTGCAGGGTTAAAGTTATCCTCTTTGAGCTTCTATGTCCCAAGAAAATCAGGAATCATTCTGTGTCTGTGAACACTTCAAATATAATTATGTTGGCTTTGTTACTTCAGAGTGCATAGGAGCTAAATGAGTGTGGAGAGAATGTGGAAGGCAAGGAATGACAACGCCACCAAATTTATCTGACAGTCTCATGTTAACCTAGGTAATATGTCATGGTATATATAATTGGTACTGTGTCTATCATATTTTAAGCATGTTTTTAGTTAATGTTTGTCATTTTTTCTCACCTTTCTTTATGTGAGTAAAAGCTTGGAAAGATGGTATCATTAATGTCCTGCTATCAATGTCCAAATACTACTAATCTTTTTGGGACTATAAGAAGTGCTAAGAATGATGTTGCTATAATAAATGCAAGCCAATGTGAGCAGTCAGTATGTACTCTCTGGGAATGGGTGGGGTGGGATTGAAGGTGAGAAGTGCGGCAAAGAGGGAGAGAGGCAGATTTTTGCCTTAAGACCTATAAAGCTCTGTAGCTAATATTTCTACCCTAAAAAGGAAGATATGTATGTGGTGGCGGTAGTGGTGAGGGTTACACAAAGTGAGGAGAAAGGGAGAAGGGCATGGAAAAGGAGCAGAGAGAGAGAGAGAGATTAAAAATGAACAGCTGGGTTGATACATTGAAATCTTTATATCATTAGCTGCCGATTTATTCATTCAGTAATGCATTCGTATTCCATGTGGTTAGGGAGGACTAGCGAGGGGGCTATCCATTATATCTGAATCATATGCAATACAGACTTCATCCATTTTACTAATTCTTTTACGTGTTCCTTCCTGAAGACTTTCAGCAATAGAACCTAACTCTTTACCCAGGTAGGCTATTATTGTGCCATTGCTTTTTATTGTTTGGCTACTCTTCACAGCAGTAGATTAAAACACCTGAATCTAAATCTAGACAAATAATTTGTTCTACCACTTTTCTTTCAGTGGGTTCAGTTAGGTAGTTTTTCTAAAGAAATGCGTGTTTAACAAATCTGGACATTTAGCGCATGAATTAGCCATTCAGGCCACAGCTTTGATCTACATAGATGCTAGCTCAGCACTGAGAAGCTGTGTGGAACGTGATTCACCAAAGCAGTTCTGGGCAGAGCCAATGACCTGAAAACTCACTCCTGACCTTTCTGGCCACGGGTATCCTCATGTTGCACAGTAGTTACTATCACAGTGATCAGTGTTGAATTATTCTTCAGTATATGTTAAAATACCCCAATCCTCATTTGTTTCAGGTTGATTGTAAATGGTTAATGTAAGGGCTTCCAAAAAGTAAAAATTGATTTTACAAGTTAACAAATAATACAAGCCCGTAAAGCAGCAAGTATTATTATATATTTCCCCCCCCTAAAAACATTGAAAGAATGTAAACAGCTGTCATGGAGTAGAAAAGCTTTTTTAGGTCTGATGCGTAACAAATAGGGGCTCTAGTATGCATTTTTTAAGAGGCGATGAGCCAAGGGTGGGAGCATGGAATTCTGAGTCAGACACATGGGTTCAGATACTAAGCCTTATTTTCCTCATCAGGAAGATGGGGTTATAACTAGGCCTTCTTGTGAAAAAGCAGGGGATTAAAGGAGAATGTGTGTGAGGCCTTTAATAGAGAGCTCAACTCTATCCAGACACAACAGAGCTACTATCAGCATCATCATAAATGTACTTATTTACTGTCTATGGTTCTGTCATCCTGACTGAACACTCAACAGTTAGCTACACATTCTCCTTAGAAGCTCTACTTCTCAATGAATTTCTGCAGCAAGAAAGAATGTCTTGTTTAAACACAAAACCACAACACGTATAGCTTTTCATGGGAAATATGGGCTTGGGAGAACTGGCTTTTAGCTAAGGCTCTACTGCATCACAGAATTACAGCATAACCACCATTCACAGTTACTCCCCATGCCTGATCAAAGATTAAATATCAGTAAAAACTTTTGTACTCTTCTAATGTGCCAGTGATGAATGCTCTGACAATTAAAGATATCTGTATATTTTTTATTTTATGTATCCAAACCAATAGGCAGTTATTTGATTTTTCTTAGGGGTAAAGCAGCTGCCTCAAATTAGTGGGGCTACAAAGGAAATGGAAACAGAGTTCTGGCCCTGACTTGCCACACCCATCACCGTCAGCATTTGCATGATTCTTCTTGTTCCAAATATAATTATTATTTTCCAAGTGTTGACATTTGTCTTAATAGTTCATCCTAATGTCCTTTAGTGCCATTCACAGATTCATCCTGAGAATAAGCCACAGTGATGATGGATATGCAGAAGCTAAAGCCTCACCAATGGTTACACAAGGTCCTTCCATTTCTGAATAAAAGGGAAACACATGAATAAGAAAACATCTGCTACCACGTAGTCATTAAATTATAGAGCTGCTTCATCATGCTGAGGCAACTTCACTTTGATTATACATGGTTTTGATAACAAGGCAGTTGAACCCATTATTAATAAGGGAAGCTCTTAATTGCTAAAGTTCCAAATTCTTTTTTTAAAGGTAAATAAGCCTAAAAGATATTCAGGATATCAAAGACAGCAATGATAATTTCAATTATAACACTACTTCTATGGACGAAGCTTATATACTATAATAAATGGCATTCTGGTATATTTTGGAATAATTTTGGCTCCCTTCTTTGAACTTGAAGCATTCATTTTAACTTGGATTGGAAATCTGCATCTTCAACATAACCTCTTATTGAACTCACAAATGTCTTTAGGGACCTTTCAAGACAGTGGTATAAGTTTTCCTTCAAAGAGTGAAACTGTGTTAATCTCATTCTAGGAGACTGAAGGATTTGAGCGATAGGACAGGGATGCGATTAGCGTCGTTGGTGCTTGTCTCTCTCTGCGGAGAAGTCAAACCGTGAGAGAAAGGGATTTGAAATGCCACTGGGGAAATCCCGGCTGCGTGAAAATGTCTGCGCGCTAAGAGGCGGGTAGCCGCACCCATAGCTTACAGGTTTCCTGAGTACATGTCAAAGCACGTGTGGAAAATGACAATATTTCCTGGGGTAAATCAGAGGAAAATTTTGAGTCGGTAGATGAGGCATGATAATGAAATTAATTGCATCTTTTATAAAGCAAAGCATGAGAAGAATTACTTGATCTTTAATTGGAAGAATATATCCAAGCAAAATCTTGAAATTTCAAATGAGAAACTTAAGGTTGTTTCAGTGAACATAACTATAATTTTGATTAAGCTTTTACATGTGAAATTAACACAAGCAATTTCTGATTAAGACTTTTAAAATAATGATGTCTTAAAATTT
Source organism: Glossophaga mutica (assembly GCA_039655065.1). Taxonomy (NCBI): domain Eukaryota; kingdom Metazoa; phylum Chordata; class Mammalia; order Chiroptera; family Phyllostomidae; genus Glossophaga; species Glossophaga mutica. Next base: position 148,847,023 of record CM077308.1, read on the forward strand.
TTGATAGTCATTATCAACAAGAAACTTTGTTTCCACAAATAGGTGACAGAAAATTAAAAACCATTATTCTAGCAGTTAAAAAATTTAAAACATTTGAAATGTGATTTAAAATTATAACCAGTATTTCTTTTCTTTTGTTGACAAATGCAGTGCTGAAATTTCTTGTGATAATGAAAAAGGATCATGAATGTAGGTATTTAGTAATAGTGACGAAGCTCTGATTGACAAAATGTGCAAACATTGATAGAGCAGACACCCTATGTTCGCCTGGACATCACTAAAAAGACATAAATATCAGAAGTATCTGGGTTCTATAAAAACTTCAACTATTAGCCACTGTGTGAAACTGTACCCACAAGGAGTTACTTTTCTCCTCCAATTGGCTGGGCTGCCCTGGTTCTCCAGAGCACCTCCAGCAGTAACATCACCCTTTTTCCAGGTGTCAGGGTTACTCTTTAGCTTCATGCATGAATATCAGGGCCCAGCAGAGAGAGCTGGCTGTAGCTAGGAGAGCTTACAACCTGAGGAGACCATGGGCAATATTCTCATTCCCCAGTCTTCTTGGGCTACTTTTGGAGGAGTTCCGTAAGAGGAGTTGGATAACTAGAGGCAATTGGCTTTGGAACTCCATCCAACCCTGCACCCCCTAAAGGCTGCCCAAGTCCAGAAAAGGATCCATATCCTGTCATGCCTCTGTAATGCTTTTCCAGCACATACAATTTGCAAACTTTTATGAAGGTCTGGAATAACTGATTGAATACCTATGTAAGCTAACTATAGGATGATAGTGAAGTAGTCCTCCTTCTCTAAAAACTGGGAGGTGAGTGTTGGCGATTCCATTACATATTTATCTTATTCGTTATTGTACTTTCAGTTCCTAATGCATAGCAAAAGCTCAGTAAATATATTTAAAGAATGAGTGAATAGCCCTGGCTGGTGTAGCTCAGTGGATTGAGCGCGGGCCTGCGAACCAGAGGATCGAGGTTCGATTCCCAGTCAGGGCACACGCCTGGGTTGCAGGCCAGTTCCCAGCAGGGGACACACGAGAGGCAACCGTACATTGATATTTCTCTCCCTCTCCCTCTCTCCTACCCTTCTCCTCTAAAGATAAAAAAAAAAAAAAAGAATGAGTGAATAATGCAATAAGTGAGTTTGCTCCCTGATGGTTAAAACAAGTCAAGATAATGCACTTGGGAAGATAATGAGCCCCCAGGCCTATGGACAACACTACTGAAATAATAGCCTAATTTATTTATTCAACAAATAATTAGTCAATTTTTAGTGTGTACCAAGCAATCTTCTGCATACTAGGGATCTAGTATTAAACACAAGAGTTACAAAATATAGAGGGTACAGAAATAAACAATATAAATAAGTTCAACATGTGGGTTAGGTATTTGTGACAGGTATAAAAGAAAAATAGAAGGCATTGAAGAGCAATGGGGAAAGCTAGAGAACTTAATTTTAAAAAAGGAATTCTGGGAAAATGAAGTCTGACCAAAGACCTAAGAGAAATGAGGGACCAAGTCCTACAGATACGGGGGGAAGGTTATACCTGATAGAGGGGGCAGCATATGCAATGACCTGAGACTGGGGTGTGCTGTTATGTTTAAGAGGTGATATGGAGGACTGTCTGGCTGGGATGGAGTGAGTGAAGAAGAGAGTAACTGTAGGAAGTGTGGTCCAGATCACGCAGAACTGCATAGGCTAATATCCTTTCCATCTGAGTGAGGTAGAGGCCGTCTCAGAACAGGGGTGATAAGCAAAGGAGCAGCCTGACCTAGCCTTTAACAGCTCCCATCTGTTAAGGATAATAGGCTGCCCTGTGAAGAATAAACTGAACAGTCAAAAGCCTGAAGGCATATACCAGTAAAGAGGTATTTGCAATAATCCAGATAAGAGACAGTGGTAACTTGGAAAAAGAAAGATGCTGGGCAGGTGATGAGGAGGAGTGGGAGTCAGGATGTATGTCCAAGGCAGAGACAGGATTTTCTGATGGAGTCAACAGGGGATATGAAGGAAAAGGGGGCAAGGAGAGTATCCAAGTTCTTGTCCTGATCGACTGAAAAAATCAAGTCCTGATGTCCTGCCAAAATTAAGCTGCCATGCAGACTGCCTTTAGGTTAATTAGTATAAACCTTTCTAATGAAATTATTTATCGAAATCGAACTCAGACAAACAACTTTGGTTATGTGTCTAGCACTTTCTTTGACAAAAGTATTTTACAAAGAATGACATACACAAAAGTATAGAAATTAATATAATAAACCAACTTCAAAAATGAAAATCATTTTGCCAGTTCTGTATCTTCTATTTCCTGTCCACACATTTAAAAAAATTTTTTTCTGGACTATTTTAAAGCAGACTAGCCAAGTTAATATTGGAGGAGGTCAGTGAGAGGATGTGACTGCTATTGACCTTTGGTGGCTCCTCCTCCTTCCCCCAACTTCGAATGTTCCTTCTGGCCACCATCCCCACAGTGGAAACTATTTTAAAGGAGGCAGATTGGAGAGTGAGGTGTTTTTGAGACCATTTGGATGGCACACGTGACTGAATTCAGTTAAAGCCTCTACATAAGCATTTAGAATTCTGACAGGAGGTGAGAAGATTTACTAGTCTTGCGGCTGCTTGAGACAAGCCTCTAAGTTCCCTACTCTTCCCAAACCTGACACCTACAACCCGGCCAGAGCAGTGGGCCACTCTCTCCAGTCTCTCCTTGGCCTGCCTCGGTGCACGGGGCCAGCTCCGTGTTCCCCGCTGGGAAGTTCCCCAAGGTTGGGTCCCCACAGTTCTTTCCCCCTTAAATTGTGTAGTGTGCTTCACTAATCGTCAATGAATTTTTTATGTGCTTACCATGACATTATACTTGAAAAATTCAGCAACTCTTTCCTTTTTAAATTATTAATTACAGTTGCCCCCATTTTCCCCCATTACTCTCCCCTGCCCTACCCACCCGCTGATACCCAAGCCACGTTTAAATTTCCCCAAATTGACCTAATTCTCCAAATTATCTACTAACAATTGGTTTGTTTGAATCAAGATTCAAACATGAACCCCGTATCACATTTGTTATGCCTTTGAAGTCTCTTTTATTCAAAACCAGTCTGCTTCTTTTGCATGTTTTTGATTATTTGTTTATTTACTTAGTTATATGTTCTGCAGAAACTGGGTCATTTGTCCTGTAGAATGCCCCATATTAAAAATTTGGGTGATCATCTCTTCCCAAGAGAACTTTTTATAATGTCTTCCTATTATTTTTAAAGTGATAATTTTTTTCTTCTTAAGATTTAATTTGATTCAAATTCAGTATTTTTTATCAGAATACACATAGGTGGTGCTGATTATTTTCTAATGCTCTATTAGCTTTTTTAATCCATGATGAATATCTCTATTAATATAATTTGAATATTATGATACACTAGTATGATGAATCAAATATATTAATTTATATATTATGTGTGAATTATAGAATTAATATAATGTAATATATAATTATAAACATAATATAATGATATACTATTAAAATTATAATAATTAGTATTAATAAAATTGGGGTTGCAAAATGGTGATTTTCTAATTTTAGCATTCTTCTTATCCTTTTATTGACATTCTATAAAAAAAAGAACTTTTCCTTACCAAGTACTCAATTACCTTGAAATAAAGTTTTAGAGGAAAAGCAGGATAAATATTTAATATTTTTTCTTTATTTGTTAATTTTCAGTACATGGAGTTGGTCTATTGTGGTAACAATGACTTATTTTTAAAAATTATCATGAACTAATAGTTTCTTAATATTTGATGTGTTATAATTCATATTCTCTTTTTCCCTCCCTCCTTCCTTTCTTTCTCCCTTTCCCTCCCTTCCTCCCTCTCTCTCTTTTTCTTTCTTTCTTTTCTCTCTTTTCTTTCTTTCCCCTATGGAAGCCAGTGAGAGGCCCATTATTCTGACTCCTCTTCCCTTTTGGCACCAGTTCCTTAGTCTTTGTAACTTTTTCAAGTTCTGGCACACATGGCCAGAGTTCATCTTTCACATTTCCTATGCCAGGCAGGGAATCAGCCATGTCCCTTAGGGCCTCTAGTTTCTGTGAATATGAAATGGTATTCAGAGACCACAGATGTATGTTTGGGGTCCTCAGTGCTGTAGATTGTCATTGCTGCTAGGGCCAGCACATTATGAAGGAAAAAGGATACTGATTTTGGGATTTGTGCATTCTGATAGGCCTCACTACAAACTCAGTATTTATTGGCATTTTGGTCAAGCCCGTTTCTAAGTGAACAGCACCCTAGTTTTGGTCACTAAGCTCCAGTAATACCCACAAGTACTAATAGTCGCTGTTTAGTTCAAATACTTTCAGGAGGAGACTTTTCAGGAGGAGTGACCATCTTTGGTTGAGAACCACTGAAGAATATGCCCTCTCAGCTTCATCTCCATACTTACTATGCTGCACATGTATAGTATGGGTACTGTTTTGGTGTTACAGTTGTATTAATGTTGGGAAGGAAATGTCCTGAACAGAAAATTTGACTGTCTGGAAATTAGATGAATAGAATTATCCATTACAGAATTGGTATTAGACTTAGCCTTGTGTGAAATTGTTCACCATTGGTGCTCACTGGAAGACTGATTATTATGGGATATACTGATAAATCTTATTTTATTTTGTAGATATATGAGAGAGCTACAATCTGGATTTTGTGAATTTAACAAGGTAATATTGCTTTTGAAGACATTATATTTTCCCCAATAACTTCTCATTTAAGTTGCCTTGTACATATTTTTATTTACTTCATTCCTTGTGAAGAGATACTGGTGATACATAGACATTCCCAAAGAAATTTAAAAAAATAACATGGTGTTTGGAATTTCCCATTTGCCTATTTTTTAATGAAGAGCTAATTCTACAATTGCTGATTGGACGGGGCAGATTCCCCTTAGGTTTCAGTTGGTATTCATTTGGTGGCTGGCCAGAAAATCTGAGCTGGCCTAAACAGAAAAAGAGATTTCCTGGGCTACATAACTGACAGTCGAAAAGTAAGACAAGCTTCTGACAGGGGTTAATTCAGATGCATAAAGTGATTAGGGTCAGATTTTGAATCTATTTTCTCTGCTTCTTTCAGTGAGTTACTGGCATTTTTAGGTTGGATCCATTTGATATTGCAAAGGTGAATGCAACTGGGCCAACCCTTACCTCAATAAAGCCCAGTTGCAAAGGAAAAGAAAGAGAGAGAGAGAGAGATTGCTGAAAGTTCCTGAAAACATGCCCATGCAGCTAATTGGCTCTGACTGGCTTCCCCACCCATTCCTGAACTAAACATTTTCCCCAAGGGGACCGGATGGATGCTGAAAGCAAATGGTTGCTAACCACTTACCTTCCTCAGTCGGATTTTTAAAAGCCTTGAGAATAAAAACTAAAAAAAAGAGCAATAAAGCTTTGTGTTTTAATATAAATTTTATATATATATATGCAATTTACTTCAATTAATATAAATTATATATATATATGCAATTTACTTCAATTTCAAAATGAAGATATCTATGGCCTATAGGGTCAAGGATTTTAATAAGAATTTGATATCATTATTGAAAATGGAGTAAGAACTACCCTTTTGTACTGCGAACAGGGGTTAGTAGAACTATACAAGTCTGCTGCACGTATATATTAATGTTTACCCTTCACTATGCCATGTGTTGTAGTCATGCATTAATCCATAGATTTCTTTTTTGTTTGTTTGTTTTATTGTTGTTCTATTACAGTTGTCCCAATTTTCCCATTTCTCTCCCCTGCCCCACCCCTCTCTCCCCCCAGCTCCCATGGTTAATCCCCACGCTGTTGATTTCTTAAGGTTGAAATTATATATATTCATTTTAAAGTAAGTCTTTAAAGAACACCCATTGAAAACCTCTGTTTTTCTTACTTACTATATCAGAATAATTAAATAATAAGTGAACTATTTTGATGATGATAAATAAGCAAACATAAGAAGAAAAAATGGCTTTTTAGTCTCCAAATAAATCACAATTAGTGAAAATAGGAAAGTAAAGCCATACGGGATGTTGGTATTTGTTTACAAAGGAGATGAACATACATCTTGATCTTTAACAGGTAAACTGAAATTATTCTTTCTTGGTAGGCATAAAACTTGGGGGAAAAAGTAGAGCAGAATTTAAGCTACAAGAATAATTACTCTTAAAACATACCCTCGCAAAAATAAAAGACCACTCTATTTTTAGAAAAAAGTGACAATAAAACACTATTGATGTTGACAATAAGTCGGACAAAGGGAGACAACGTTAGCTGTGGCCCCCAGTCCATCCACAGTGGCAGATGCTGCAGTTGATCCCACTTCGTTCCCCTTCTGCACTTTCCCCAGGAGGAGAAGCCTGCTGAAATTCTAAACCTTGTGTGTGTCCTCCTAGAACGTGTACAGAGAAATGCGCCCAAGGGGCACCAGGTGTGAACTGTTGGGGTGGTGGGGCTGCATTGCCTTCATCCGCGTTAGCAATTAAGAATTTATTCCACCAGCTCCTGAGAATTACTGAAAAGTGGCCATTAGCGGTAATCCCTCTTTGAGGACTTCCTTGGGAAGATTGAGTGAGGAAGAAAACTGTTTCTCCCAAGGTCTTTCCAAGGACAACCTGCATCCATGAAAACAGAATAGCTTGATTCCCTTGCCCCAACTCAAGAGAACTCTGGTGGGCCTTCCCAGCACTAGAACTCCCGTGGGGTCGGCTGAGATTCCGTTGTGACTGCGTTGCAGACCCACTTTCCCTCAGCCCAATCCCAATCCAGTTCTCTCTCCCTCCCTTAATCTTTACCTCTTGCAAAATCACTCTTTAGTCCGTCTTAACTGAACTAACATTTTTTTAACAACAATTTCTTCAACTTGTCAGTATTTTCTCAAAATTCTCAGCATTTTCTCAAATATCATGGCACAAAAGTCAGAAAACTGGTATCTTATTTTCACTCAGTAAAATCTGAGAGAGAACATGAGGGCTGGTCGAGGCCTTCAGGTTAGGCTGTACAATAAGGTAGGATCAGAATGGGCATGAATCTAGCTTTGGGTTATACACAGTGCTTCCACATTCTATCGTGATGGCTGATGCTCACTCCTAGAACTGAGAATGAAGTTTCTGGGGTTGTTATGAGCATCTTCTACTGTAAATGTGTACTTTGGGGGGAATTATAAAACCCAGTCTCCTGCAATGCCACTCGAAGTGCTTTGTACTTAATAGGCTCCTTTATAATGTGCATTGATATATGATGATAAAGGAATAATCAAATTGATAAATTATTTGTGTTAAAATCAGTGGCAGAATATACTTTATTCCTCAAAGGATGGTTATGTTAACTAAATAAGAAAATAATTAATTTAGTTTAATTCAGTTTAGTCACCTTATTTCTCAAGAATTTACTATCCAGGTCTTAGCAGCTGTACTTACTAGTTTTGTAATCTTGAGCAAATTTCCTCATCTACCTGAGTCTCACTATCCTCATCTGGAGAATCAGACGAATAATAACAACCCACCTTAATTATGTGAGAACCGAGTGTAATAAAGCATGTGAAGCAACCAGCACAGTGCCCCTCACAGAGGAAGCATTTTACAGTGGTTACTATCACTACGGTTACTGTTAAAACAGGAGCAAGGGGTCGTTTCAGGCCAGGGACCCTTCGGACGGCATCCGTCATCTTCATGACCCATCCGTACGACTCTTGCTCTCTCCCTGCTCTTGAGTTGGTTAATGAACAGCCTCACAAGTGTGAGGTTTCTCCCAGATGATTGTTCTTGCCATTTTCACAAGTGCTGCTTTTCTCCAAGGGTGACATATTAAGTACTTCTCTGAGGGCAGTGGGTTCTCCCCAAAGGGCTCGGTATGTCTTATTTTTATGTTCAATAGTGTCATAAATGGCACTTTTCTCTTTTTATAAAAGCCTTTTGGTCTAAGAAAAGAGCCAGGGTAAGTGACACTCAGCTCAATGTGCTCAGAGCCTTTGTATTGTCCAAAGGGGATTAAGCTGGATTGGGTTATTTGGGTGAATGAAGATTCAGATTCTTTTTCTTTCCTTTTTTTACACATTTTACATTTTTTTAATTGTTGTTCAAGTACAATTGTCTCCTTTTTCACCCCACCACGGCCCCCCTGCTCCACCCATCCCCACCTCCCACCCTCAAACCTACCCTCTTTGGCTTTGTCCATGTGTCCTTCATACATGTTCCCTGATGGACCTTCCCCTATTTTCCACTGTTATCCCTCTTCCCCTCCCCTCCAGTTACTGTCAGTTTGTTCTTTATTTCAATGTCTCTGGTTATATTTATAAGTGGAAACTAATCAACAAAACAAGCAAGCAAGCAAGCAAATATAACCAGATGCTTTTTCTAAGGAAGTGGCACAAGCAGAAGAGAAGAGTGTCGGGGTCAGAATTACTGGAGTTCAATTATGGACTGGCTTGCAATACTTAATGTGTGATTTTTCTTTTCATCTGCATATCTTTTACAACTTTGTGTGTGTGTGTGTGTGTGTGTGCTTTTACTGTGATGTCCTAAAAGATGAGGTTCAATGAACAGTCATCATCACTATTACTGGTATTATTACAGCAATCCTTAAAGGGCACATCATTTGTTTGGGGTAAATTGTAATGATTAGATGAGAATGTGGGATTATTGGGCACTTTTTACATTCCTGACAGTATTTTTCTACCCTCTAATCACTTACACATTATTAATCCTCACTACAACTTTCTAAGGCAAATCCTATTGTTAGGTTTATCATACAGATGGAAGAACTGAAGTCCAAAGAAGTTAAGGACTTTGTCTGAGTCCCACAGCTAAGTGATGAAGCCAGGGTTCGAAGCCAGGCATCCTGACTCCGCACTCTCACTCAGAGTTGATGGACTGCCTCCTTCCACAGTCACTTCTGATCCTCAGCTGCAAAGCAAGGTTGCTTACAGGCTTCACTCCACATTTTAAAAAACAAAGTTAGGAATAATAAAATAAAAGAAAGAAAAAAACACAAAACATATTACGGCTTGCTTGTATGACAACTTTTTTCATGCAACCTTTCTTCCCCTGGAAATATAACATGGGGAAAAGATTTCAAATGGAAGGGACAATAAGCTTATTTTAGAATACAGGCACCATGGGGCAAGAGTTTGTCTCTATGTTGTTCCCGGTTTATCCCTAGCATTAGGAAGTGCCTGGCGCACTGTATCGCTAAAGTGAGTAAATGAATGAAGTTGGATAGTGTGTGTCCCTGCTGAAGCATGTCCCTATAAGCTAGGGAATGTTTCTGGGATATTTCCATCAGAAACATTGCAACTACAGGTGAAAGTGTAACAATAGAAGTGTCAGACTGGTGTGTCTAGAGGTACAGAGGAAATGACTTGGGCCAATCCTTCACTACACTCAGAAGTTGGAAGTTCAAAATCCTTTTTAAATTTACAGAAATTGTTTCGTATTTGAGCCACACTGAATGTGAACTGTGAATCTGAAGTCTCCTGATTGACTTTTGTCTCTCTAGTTTTTAAACATTTTTCTGTTTATTTCTATTTTCTATTTTATTTTCCATTTATTTCTGATGGCTTTTGTACTTCACAGAGTATCATTTTCTCCCTAAACTTACATTCCTCTGTGTCTTCTCAGAAGTTTTCGTCACTAGATTTTATATCTTACTTTTCCTCTTGAACTACTTTTTGTAGTGTTATTTCTAGATCACCTAGAGTCCTTTTTCAGATATTTTGCAGTAGGTGGAGTCATAGCCAGCATATTAATAGCCAATGTACTAATAGCTAGTGTACTCTTGTGTCACTGGACAATGGGAATTTTCTGTTGCTGTGACAGCTGAATGGCAGGACTTGGCTAGACTCCCAAATTGTCAAAGTGCAGACATTGTTCTGCTGTCCTCAGGGTGATTAATGAAACAGAAAAGAAGTCTAATATGAACATAATTTCTATTTTGTATGTAAACATTTTTTCTTTGCCTAAATTCTTGAAGGATTAAATACTTTTTTTCTTGGAATTCAATATCTGCACTAAAATACATTTCTGGATTGTTCTCTTTATATTCACTTTTATTTTTGTCCATCATTTTGGACTCATTTAATCTGAAGATTTAAGCCTTCAGCTCAGGAAACTGCTCCTTGTTATTTATCTAATTATGGGTTTGCTTTCCTTCTGTTTGCTCTCTCACTTTCAGTACATTTCCTGGGTCTATTCTCCACTAATGTTGTCTTAATCTTATTATATTTTCCAACATATTGTTAAAGAAATAAACTGATCTTCTAAATCGGGGGTGGCAAACTATGGCCTATGACGTGTTTTTGTATGGTCCATGTGTAAAAATGGTTTTTACATTTTTAAAGTGCTGCTAAGAGATGATGATGATGATGATGGTGATGGTGATGATGATGATGATGATGATAATGAAGATGACAAGAAGCAACAGAGACTGCATGTGGAATTCATAGACTAAAATATTTACTGTCTTACTCTTCATAGACAATGTTTAATAATTCCTATTTTTAAATCAAATACCCATTTTGATGTAGTATACAATGCATTCTTTACTGCTTCAATTCAATGTTTAAATTTAGTTCTTTCTTTTATCTGAAAAAAAAGTCTTTCCTGGTCTTTGCTTTATCTTCTCATGGATTCAATAATTTTATTTTTCTAGATGCATCCCTTATTTCCCTAGCAATATAAAGTGGGGAGCAGATTTCAAGTAGAAAAGAAACCTTATTTCAGAATATGATCATATGAGGGTGAGGATTTTTGTCTGTTTTTTCCCCTATATTATCCCTAGTGCTGATTTTTGTCTGTTTTTTCCCCTATATTATCCCTAGTGCTAGAAAGTGGGAATTAGGAGGTCCGCTACAAGAAACGTACTTTTTTTTTTGGCAGGAAACTATACTTTGTTGCAAAGTTGGCAGTATGTGTCCGTATTTATGCTTGCAGTTCCTAAATTTGTTCAAGTCCCTCTCTTCCTGCCAGCTGACCTATGGCCGAGCCTCCCCCACAACCCCCAGATGGAAAGTCGTATGCCTGTGATCCATCAAATTTGTTTCTATTCAAGGCCAAGAATGGAGAGAGCTATCAGAGAAGCTATTTTCCCTCACTCTCCTACTAGTTAAGGTGGGGGAGGTGTCAGTTCAAACATTCTCTAACAGACCTGGCTGCATTCTTATGAGACGGCAGTAACACACCCCATGGCTCACCTCGTGGGCTGGGCACTGTAGTTGGAGGAATGGCAATGGACACCACAGCCTGTTGTATTGAGATCGCTTCAGAAATTCTTCAATTTGTTCAATCTGTCAGCCTGCCAAGCGTCCCAGCGGCCATCCTTCTGTCTTGGTTGATGCCAGTTTTAGGTAAGTAGTTCCCAGGGCTCTGGGGCAAAGTCCTGTTCACTTATGACCCATGTGGGTCCCTTCTTCACAGCCTTCGCTTCTGTTGGTTTGCCTGCCCGCTGGCTATTGCTTTCCATAATCTGCTCTTACCGTTACCGTATCTTGAAGAAATCTTTTAAACTTTTTGTTTTAATGACAAATATCTTCCCTATTTTCTAGCACTGATAAAGTTTTTACATTAAGTTCCATTTCAGGCCTTTCAAAGGATTTTGGGAAGGGAGAGAATTGTTAGTTGATTTTCCTTAAATAGTTATCTTGAAACATATGCACCTCGGTGCATTAAGCATAGAGTTAATTCTTTTAACCTTCAGACAACCTTTTGAAATAGAAAAACCTTTTAAAATCTTTACATTCCTTATAAAGAAACAAGCTTCAGAGAGATAAAGTGGCTGTCTCAGGGTCACATGACTGGCAAATGTCTTGATTTCCACGTCTCACACTTTGCCCTCCACTGATTTCTGCAGAGGCGGAGCAGGTTCACCCACCTGGCGTGGTTAGCAATGTCCCTTACCTGAAGCATCAGTCACACCACCTTTCCTTTCACCATTATTGTGAAACTATTGGATCAGAGAATCCAGTCCTTAGAATTCATTGAGAATGTTCATTCTTTTTACAATAGCCAATTCAAGACAATTGATCAGACTTCTTTGGGGTGTACCCCTTCTGATCTGTTGGTATCTCACTATCATCTCTTTGATCCCCTTATAGCTCAATGCATCCTATTTCAACAACTTGGAGTTTAAAAGGCAAGTGATTTGTATCTATCAGCTCAGCAATGAAAACAGGGCTAAATCCATCATTCAGTTTTTCTTGGTCTTCCTGCACAGGCAGCCAAATGCCTTCCAAAGCCACTGAAATTGATGGTGACAATTTTCTACATTCCTCATTTGTGGTTTACACTGTGACTCTTTTCAACTTCAGTCTCTCTAGGGACTAAATCCAGTCTGTTTTCTGTTAGACTTTGCAGTTACAACCTATTTCATCTTTTAAAATTGCACATTGAAATAGCCTTTTTTACATCTGTGAATCAGCCAAACCACTTATAGGTAGTAAGTCTTCCTTTTAGGTTCTGTTGCCTTGTATTGTTTTCTTAAATTGAGCAGGAGGAATATATTACAACTTGGTGGTGTCAAATGCTTCCAATATTTCTGTTTGTGATTTGATCATCTCCCTGTTCTCAGTTTGGTCTTACTTTATAGTGGCTTGTATTTCCAGTAAGTTGCTACATGAATACTTAATTCTGTGCCAACTCCACTCGGTTGCACTGGTGATGTTGAAAGCATATTTGATGGAAAGACATCAAATAGCACCTTCATGGTTACTGGGAATTGGTTGGGCACAAAGAGAGGAAGCAGAAATGCTTGAGTAGTAGGCACTGAGGGCAATTTTCATCACGCAGCGTTGATGCAGATGGCTATTGTCTATAGCACTCAAGAGAGACACGGCTGTTTATTTCTGACAAAAGCCTCATGTAATTCACGAAGCAAAGACAGAGAACTTCAAAAAGATGGAAGCTAGTGAGTCTAATTAAGACTATCAACCAAGATCACGTCCTTAGTGTGAGAAGCCCTCAGTTCACTTATTGCAGTAGCATATGGAATAGAACTTTTTTTTTTTACATAATCATACGCACATTGAATTGGCCTTGAAGTTCTATGGCTGAATAGGGAAAATATTTTTTAAATTTGCTATTATTTTGCTAAAGGGTTTGGTTGCTTTTGAATTTATTCTATAATGTTAATTAAGAACTGGGATTTCTGAACTTTCAAATCCGTGGGGCTTTCTCTGCTTTGGACTTTTCACTTTGGATTACTGTAAATTAAGTCATCTCTGAGCAGCATCTGTTGGAGGGAGAAGCAACTCTAAATTTAAAAATATCTGGACTCCAAAATTAAAACCCTGGGTGGTTAATAGAAGTGGTGTGGCCACACACAGAGCAGGTGGAAAGTCCTTAATAAGAGCTCAATGGGACAACATTCAAGTCACGTAATAAAATGTTGAGAACTGTCCACTCAAGGGCTTTGGGTACACTCTTTTAATGGATGTGGGCATTTCATAGAATAAGGGTAAAACTTCCTGTCATGATGTGCAAGACCTGCTGTGTTCAGCTCTGGATATCTTTGGTCACTGTTGTGGACCGTTCAGCCTGGTTTCAGGAGTTGTAACCCTCACCCCATGGTGGGCTGTGTAAGAGCCCAAGGGACCCACTTCATCTGGGTCTGTTCTGTCAAGAGGACGTGAGCTACTAAGGAGACAAAGCTTATCTCCCTGGCAGGAGTGCCGCTTCTGCCTCATCCATCTCTGGCCCCAATGCTTGGTTGGCAGTCAATGACGGGTAAGACTCCTCAAGGGAGGGGCAACCTAAGCCAGACATGACCACTTGGGCGGCCTCATGGAAGGACTGCGGGGGGTGGGGGTGCGGGGCTGCAGCAAAGATGGGGTGATAGACCCTCCCCCTCCTCCCCCCCCATTCCCATTTCTGTCTGGGAGATGTGTTCTGCTTCCTGGGCCTAATCAGCTTAAAGCCTGAAACTATGAGGGCGAGTGGTGCGGGCCAGAACGGTTCCCCAAGCGATCGGGCATAAGAAAGAATTCGTAAAGTCCTGTGAAACCTGCTTTGTTTGCTAAGAATGCTCTCGTTTAAATGATAAGGGTCCGAGGAGGAAATGGGTATGTCTCCCAAAGTTTTGCAACTGCCCTTTCCTTACCTACACTGACTCAGATTAAGCCCTCAGATTTCTTTGAAATGTTAAATCTGTATTCCTGTGTATTTGAACCCAATAAAAGTCCAGTGAGGAAGGGGCTCTGGGTCATTCTCCTTTGAGAGTTTGACCCCTCTCCTCCCCAAGCAGATCATGTCTTGGTAGTTTTATTTTCATCCGTGATGGAGGGATGGGGGTCTGCGGGCAGAGCCCCCCCTCAGGTCACCACTTTTGAGAACTAGTTTCCAGGTGGTTTCCTATTTCCATTACTCTCCCCATGCTCCTTCTTTACCTGGGAATGGGCCTACCTGCTCATATTTCCCAGGCTGAACTCTTTATAACCACCAAATAAGCTGAGGGGTGGCCTTCCCAGACAGCTTACCCAGACATTTGATATTTGCTTCTTTAATGAATAGCACACACCTTATTGTTTGTGAGTTGTTTGTTTGCACATTTTGTTTCTGGGAACCAACTCATTACATGACAGATCTGTAAAATGAAAATAATTGATACATACTGTATAGTATTAATGGTATAATTATATAAACAATTTAGTCCAGAATCCTTGTTCAAAATGTTAATTACTATTCATATTGAGATATATGTGACTCCAAAATATTTTACTCTATTCAAGTATTTTTAAAGCGGGTCTTGTAAATATGTGTGTTCTTCTGTGTCTTTGCTTTTGCTTTAATTATTTCTGTTTTCTTATTCAGATCATAAGTAGTATTCCAGATTGAGGCTTCTAAACTTAATTCCAAATCTATCTGCTTTGTAAAGTCATCTCTGACAGTCTACCCTGATGTAATCTTTCTCCTTTAATTTTTATGGGACATATCATGTTTGCAATGCATATGAGAAATATTGAATTCGTTCATGCAGTCACCCAACAAATATTTACGGAGCACTTGTTGTGTTGAAGTCATCATGTTAGATGGCAGAGATAGGCAGTAAATGAGATACAAACATCGCTGCTTCCAAGTTATTTCAGTGAAATGGTTTATTGACAGAAATCTGGAGCCAAGTTGTTTCTGTTTGTAAACAGGTTCCATCACTTAGTAACAACATGACCTGGGGCAAGTTCCTTAAAGTCTTGGGACAATAAACAAATGTTAATTACCAGTACGTTACTAGGATAGTTATTGGTATTGCATCCTAGTAAGTGTGGATGACCTTAAATAATTATACAACTAGTTTTTATTATAACAATCTTTTGTTTAATATTTAAGAGAAAACTTAAGGAGTCTGTAAATATATCCGAGGCCCCAACTTGAGATTCAAAAATATTCAAATATGGGTGGAAAATTCATATGCTGATGAAATATTTTCAAAGATGCTAGGGAAAGATGGCTACTTTTTTTCTTTTTCTTTTCCTTTTTAAAAATTTTCCAATTTATTTATTTATTTTTATCAGTATTTTTTAATGTTTATCTTGTACAGTTTTCTGTCTTTTACTCTCACCCCAGCCCACCACCCCAGCCCTCCCCACCTCCCTCCCATTTCCACCCCCTCATAGTTTTTGTCCATGTGTCCTTTATACTTGTTCCTGTAAACCCTTCCCCTTTTCCCCTGAAATTCCCTCCCCTCTCCCCTCTGGTGACTGTCAGCCTGTTCTCAATTTTAGTGTCTTTGGAAAGATGGCTACTTTTAAAAGCAGTAAAAGAAAATGGCTAAGTAGGTGATTTAGACTAATCTTTCAAGTAATGATAACTAACTAACTAAATAAATAAAATAAACCTGGTCAAAATCTATAATAGAGTAAAATGTTACCAGACCAAGAAAAAGGGGAAGATAATAGCCAATGAATTAAACCAGTACTGCTTCCATCCAATTACATTTTTCTCCAAAGCAGGTGAGATCTAGGGCTTTTTCAGAATTACTCAGGACAGAAGTCAAAGCCCTCTGTCCATTCACAGCAAAGCCCCTGAAGAATCACCTGTTCAAGACCCCAAAGTTTCCCTCTCTTCTTCTGCCAGTCCTAGGAAAGTTGTTCAGAGGCAACTAGAACTTGGGGGTAAACTCCCAGAACTGAAAGAACGAAGTCAGATTTTAGTCTTCTCCAAAGGTTGAAAGCTTGTATTAGATGGCCCCTGTTCTGGGCAGGATCCCCAAAAGGCTACACTCTAGAATGGGGATAGGACTAGAATCCTGATTGGCATCATTAGAATGGGCAAATGAATTATTATATCTTTATCTAAAAAAGTGGACCTCAATATGTACAGATACATCCAAAAAATGAATAAATCTTCATAATGTTGAGTGAAAGAAATCAGATATAAAATAATATGTGTGGTTTGATTTCATTTATATAGATTTCAAAAACAGGGAAGAAATTAAACCTTATTGTTTCAAGTTGAACAAATTACATAGTAAAATGACGTTATTATTCAGAAGGAACACTCAGGGCTTCCAGATGCTGGCCATGTCAGGAAAAAATGGAGTTTCATTTGAAAGGATTTAAATACATGAGTGACTTGGTCAGACATGGATTTCACTTGTAAACCCTAATTTTAACTTGGCTTGAGGTGCTAAGGCTTTGCCCTTTAACTGACTATTAAATGCTTCCAGATTCTGGCTACAGCCCCTAGTACCTTATCCATGGTGCAGCTTCAATAACTATTTGTGATTGGATTTATTAAGAAATTGGCCCCCTGTAAATATTGTATTAATTTGAAAAACATCATTTTTCTTTGACATTGTAAGGTAGGCATGATAATAGGAGGTATCTGAAAATTACTTGGATTATGTTTGTAAGGTTTCCTGTTCTACACATATATATGATTAGCCCAGATATTGTATCTACGTATCCAGTGCAAAGCAATGACTATAGATGTGTGCCTTTGGTGGAATTTACACTGAATGTTATTTTAGCACAAAAAATAACCAACCAGTCAACCAACCAGAAAAACAAAACAAATGAAAAAAGTACCTTAAATGAACTTTTCCTAGAATTATCTAGAAAATTGATTTTACTCTTCATTTAATACTGCATATATAGCTGCAGATTTGATTGATTTTAAAATGGTTGTTAGTCGTCTGGTATTCTCATCTGGGACATGACTTCAATTCACCTATTTCCAAGCTGACATTTTACCATCAGTCTTAAAACTTTCTAAATCAGAGATGAAGAGAAATGCATAGTAATTCAAGCCCTTATAGTAATGTTTATAAGTAACGTTAATAAGAATAGCTCTTATGTTTGAAACCTCATCTGTAAAGTTGCAACATTACAATATGTTTCCTTCCTTCTAAAATACTTGCCAGAGAGAAGGTAAGATGATCATAACAGTGCAAGGAAAAGGAAGGCTTGCTAAATTAAATAATTGTTTTATAGAATTATGGGCAATTTGAAGTAACCCATAAATGTGCATATTTTTTGCCTAGTATGGCTTAAAATTCTCCATTAAAAATATATATAGTAACATCTAGTCTAGGTGCTGCACGTAATGGCTTCATATTGCTATGTTTCCCACCTGGGCATTCAAAACGGCAGGTTTCCAAAACGAACCCTCCTGGGGAGCAGGTTTGTGAACCTGAAGGGGTGCTAGCTGATTGCCTGAGGAAATATAATACACAATAGATTCATGCAATATGCCAGGTATAATTTTTCTGAGCTATGTTTCTTCATTCTGGGTTGTGGTCCAAAATACAGAAAGTGAAATCTGACTCCTGCTGTTTAGACATCTGTCCAGAAGTATTGTAGGGGCTGCACTCATCCCATTTAGATGTCATCTGCAGGTGCTCGTGAGCATCATTTGATGTAATTCAATGTTGGTGCTCTATAAATTGGCATTCAAGGCTGCATACAATTTGCCTTGACCTTTATTTCCAGTGTTAATGTCCTCTGTTATTTGAAGACTTCACTCGTGCACATGTTTCCCTTCTAAACACCGTACATTTGCTAATGTGTTTCCACCTACGGAAATGTGAATATTCCTCCTGTTCATCCCTAGGAGGTGATTCTGCTCTCCTCAAAGTTCAAATTAAATTGTAATTTCCCTGTGAAATATCTTCTGATAATTTATCTTGAGAAAGTGTGAGTCTTAAAGTACTCCAGCATTTTCCCCCTTTACTTACCAGTCTTCACTCTATAAGTGAAGAGCCTAGAGATGTCATAAATGTTCTGCCAGATGGAATGTAAAGTCCGTCAAAGCAAAATTTGGCCTTCCACACCAGCCCTTGCTCATAGCAAATGCCCTTCCATCCTGACCTGACTTTAATATTCCAGTTCTGACCTGGTGAAGTCCTCTAGATTATACACAAAAAGTAGCCCTGGTGAGTACTTAACATATCAGTTTGCTCTCACTAGGTAAGCCTGCAGTGACCACCTCCAAATGTTGTCGAGGTATGTTTGTGGCCATACAGATTACATTCCAGTACAGTGGCTGCAGTGTTATGGATTGGCGTAAGCTTTGTGTCTTCCTTCCAAAATCCAAGCTGAGGAAGCAGCCCCTAACGTTGACCTACCCATCTCAGAGCAGAGATCAAAGAGCCAGAGTGTCAACAGAAGCATGCAATAGTTTATAAACCTGCGCTTAAGACTGAAACTGTCTCTACTGCTTATACTTCACTGGCTAAGGCAAGTTAGGTGGTGCCTGTTAGTGAGGAAAGGAAGTGGATGTGCTCACAGAGAGGTACTGAAAGCTCACAGCAATCTGTGGGCATGGAAAAGGCAGGTGGGAAGCAGGGCAGGTGTACAGTCTACCTCACTTAGGAGTTATGGTGCTATGTTTATTCTCTGGCTGTCGCAGGACTTCCCTAGTGTTGATCCTCATTTCTTCTCTAATCCTATACTCATATTGACTATTTTTATTAGCTGTTGACATTTGAATCCCTTTTAAAATTTATATTCTGCCTCTCTATCTGATTCTATTTCTGCTACATGAGCACAGGTGAAATTCCCTGGGTCTGGGGTAACTCTTACCTGTACACTAAACACTTTATCAGCAACCATTGGGCAAGCTCCAGACATATAAATATGTATCGAATCATTGTTTCACAATCAAATTAATCAGCTACATTACTTTTTATTCTGTATCCATTGCTATGGAACTGTGAGATCCATCTTTACCATTGAGCACTAAGCTTAGAGCTACCTACACCTCCATTCTGGATGGTTCTTTTCTATTAACAGAGTATGAGAGAAAAACTTAATAAGAATAGGTATTTTACACTTGAGAGCTCTTTTTAAAAGTTTTCTGGAAATGGTAAATTTTGTCCAGAACGACTGTCAAATATTCACAGTGGTGAAGGGAAACTCTGAGAGTTAAGCTCCCTACTAGATTTAAATTAGGCAAAACTTTTGTTGCCTGGGTTTTCATTAAGTCTTCATGTGATTTTAAAATTTTTATAACTTGAGTTATAGGTGCAATAGAAATAATTAGTGCTCCGAGTAGAAAAGGAAAATGATTATTGGATCCAAAGCTATTATTAGTTTCAGCTTTATGAATTACAGGTTTACATTTGCCTTTCTATATATTTTTTCCTTAGTAATAGGTTCTAAACAATAAAACATTATTTAGAGTTGCATCAAATTGTACGTTAGCATACAATTTTGTATGGCATCAACTTAAGTTCTTAAAATACAATTTACTGATGTTCTGCAGATTAGTGTTTTACAATTTAAAAGTAAATAAGATTCTTAGCAAGGGCTGTGTATTAGAGATATGATGGTGAGTAAAAAAACAAATTCCGATTTTCTGGCACTTACAGTACATTGAGTAAGTCAACCATTAAAAACATGGTCATAAAACAAATACTCTGTAATGAAAAATTCTGATACATTTTCTAAAGAAACAGCCCTGTGGGGGTGTATAACCAAGGAACCTCAAATAGACTTGGTGGTCAGCAAAATTTCCCTGAAGGAGTCTCAAGCTAAGGTGTAGAGCCTGAATTGGAGTTAAATGACCAATGCATAGGGTGGGAGTAATGAAGGCATGCCACTCTAGGCATTGGAAACAGTACGTGCAAAGGCTCTGTGGCAGGTGGTTGCATGGTGACTCAAAGGGATCAAAGGGCTAGGATTATTGAAGAACAGAATGTGAAGGGCAGAGAGTAAGACATGAAGCTGGAAACATCCTCCCAGCACAGCCAGGAACTAGAGCCTGCAGTGAAGATCCTGCTCATTAATTGAGGTCCAATGGGGAACCACGGAAGGATTTTAAATGGTAGTATAATCAGGTTATGTTGAAGTTTGCAGGTTTGCTTTAGCTTCATAGTAAAATAATCTCTGAGACATGGAGGCATGGGTTCAGTAAGGGGAGAGACATCAGGAAGGAAGCTAATGTGGTCGTTTAGGTGGATTAGAACAAGTGGAGTGGGTGTAGAGAGGAATGAATAAGTGAATTCAAGATATGTTTAGGGGAGATACGAAGATAACTCCCATAATTCAGACTTGCTCAATCAGATGAACTATAGTTATATAGTTCATTATATTCAGTTATAGAGTTATATAGTTATATGAAACACTAAAAAACCAGCAAATTTTATTTTATATGGTGTCAAATTTGTCTCAGAGGTGTTGGGTTTAAGGTATTCCTAAGATACCCAAGAGCAAAAGATGAGAAGGGTGCTTCAGTGGTCAGTCTCAGTGGAAGGATTTTGGCTGAGATACACATTTGGAAGCCATCACCCTAGACTAAGCAGCTTCCGTATCTAGAGTTAGAGAATGATAAATTGGCAAAGAAGTCTGAACCATAATATCTAGAGGGATAGCAGGCAAACCTGGAGAATGAGATATCTTAAAAGTCAAATGAAAAGATCATTGAGAGATTAAGAAGAAAATGCTTTAGAGTAGTGAATACTGCATAGAGATCAACTGTTATGTGAATAAAAAATTTCACTGGATTGAGCAATTTGCAAGTCCATTAATTTGATGAGAGTGATGTTGGTATTGTGAACAGAGTAGAACAGAGGGAAAGGGAGCTAAGATATGGACATAGTGCAATTGGATAAATTGAGAGAGAAAAAGTTAACATAGTGGCTGAGGGAAATATTTGAATAACAGGATTTAGTCTCATTCTCTTAAATGAAGAGAGTATTGAGCACATTTAAATACTTATGGGAAAATTTAATTATTATTATTAAGAGGATAGAGAGAATAATTGGTAGGATAAGCCAGTCATTTCCAGAATGGGAAGCATTCACTCCAGAGGGTAAAGAAGATGTATTAGAAACTAGCATATGTATGTAATTTGAACACCTATATTTATAGCAGTGCTATTTACAATAGCCAAGATGTGGAAACAGCCTAAGTGCCCATCAGTGATGAGTGAATAAAAAAGCTGTGGTACATTTACACAATGGAATACTGTGCAGCAGTAAAAAAGAAAAAAACCCACAAAACTCTTACATTTTGCAATAGCATGGATGGACCTGGAGAAAATTATGCTGAGAGAATTAAGCCAGTCAGTGAAAGAAAAATACCACAGATATCATTTATATGTGGAACTGATGAACACAATAAACTAACGAACAAGATATTAACAGCAGCTTAGATAGGTAAAACTGACTTTCAGCTGCCAGGTGGACAGGATGAACAATGGTAAAGGGTTTAGTTAAAGAACATTTATGTACAACCCAAAGACACAGAGAGCAATGTGGGGAATGCCTTGTGGTGGGGAGAGGGTGGGGCTAGGTTAGAGAGGGGAAGGGGACAAAAGTGGAAACAATCGTAACAAATAATAACTTAAAAAATGAAAAAATAGAAAAAAATTTCAACATCACTAATCATCATGAAAATACAAATCAAAACTACCATGAGATATAACTTTATACGTTTTACAGTGGCGATCACAGAAAATTCTTTCACCAATTCCACACAATCTTGATTCCTATAGGAATTTATACTAAGTGTTAAAGTTGGGTAGTATCAGTCCATTGGATTTATTCTTTCTCTTCAACATTGTGTTTGCTTCTTCATATAATCTTAGTATCAATTTCTTGATATCCACAAAATAACTGGCTAGTATTTTGATTGGTATTGCATTGAGTTTATAGCAAGTCAGAAAGAACTGACTTCTCAGCAGTATTGCTTCTTTTTATACATGAATATGGAATATCTCTCCATATGTCTTTGTTTTCTTTCATTACAGTGTTGTGACTTTCCTCATATACTGTACATGTTTTGTTATATTTATACTTAAGTGTTTGTTTTGTGCACTAATGTGAATGGTAATGTGTTTTTAATTTCAAGTTTTACTTGTTTACTGCTGGTATACATGAGGTGATTGACCTTGTAGTCTGTATATTAACCCTGTTTCCTTCAGACTTTGATTATCTCTTATTAATTCCAATAATTTTTTTGTTGATGTTTTGCATTTTCTACTTAGATGGTCATGAAATTTACAAATAAAAGTTTTTTCTACCCCTCCCAATCTGTATAACTTGTATTTCCTTTTCTTGTCTTATTTCATTAGCTAGAATTTCCAGTATGATGTTGAAAAATAGTCAACATGAGAGAGTACATCCTTGTTTTTTCCCCTGATCTTGGCAGGAGAGCTTCAAGTTTTCACCATTAATACTGATATTAGCTATCAGTATTTGTAGATATTCTTTATCAAGTTAAGTTCCCTTCTATTCTAGTTACTGGGAGCATCATTTATTTTTAAGCAAGTGTGAGACACTTTCCACTTTTTTATTGTTGTCTCAACTGTTCTAATGCAGTGGGCATATCTCTTGACTTTGTTAGCATAATATCAACAGTCTGCAAAGAAGAAGTCAAGAGCCTGGATGTGCACGTGCTGCCTAGTTTTTCCTCTTCAGGAGCAATAATATTTAAGAATGAAGCTCAGCAGAAAGAAAATGTTTAATATACACCATCCTGAAATTTCTTGCTTAAATATTATCTCTCTGTTTTCCTTTGTTTTGAATCCTTTTCTGTGCACTCTTGTACACATGCATAGCCTTTATTAAAGAATTTTCATATTCTGAGAAGTGAGGCTTTCTTAGTGGAGATTTTAGGTCTAAACTAGATATTTGACTTTGCTATTGTTTTCTTGGATAATTTGGGTGAGATTTTCAACTTTAAATTGTGTTTTTTTAGACTAATGGTAAACTATGTCCCAAACTCACACACACTTCACTTTGAATTGTGTTCTATGGTAGATATGCAAGAAAAACATATGTAATTTATATTGTTAAATGATATTTTGATTTCAGTAGTGCTAATAATGCTGATAATTAAAGAAAGTTTACATTTTCTTTGGTAGAACAAGCATAATAAATTTCTTCAATGTTGCTTCATTTGCTTGTCATAGAAACAATATAAGAAAATTTGCAAATATATGATTAGCTAATAAGTGTCATGTTATGGGTAATTTACCACCAGATTTTTTCCCCTGGCATTTATATTCCAAATAGCATCTGCAAGGAAAAGAAAGAAGATGCTTCATTGTCATTTTAATCAACTGTAGAAAATGATCACTGGGATTTTCTTTGCTAAATAATAAAATTTAGGACTGTCAGATGGAGAAATATAAATGCGAAACATGTGGTTTTATATGTGTACTTAGAGATTTACAGGAAGAAAATGTGCGTAGGTCATGGCTAAACTGAATAACTTGCATTGATTAATCATAAGTTGAGACCTGTTTAAATGCTCTTGGGAGAAACACAGCCTATTGTCTGCCAAGTTGCACACACTCAGCTATACCCCTCTTGGCAGTGGACTGAAATATAAAAAGCGCCCTCTGGATGGGCGCAATGCTGTGGTCCTCGAGCATTCTATGCATGACAAATTGAATTTAGAGTATTATTAATAACACAGATATAATGCTTATAGATTCAAGAAGTTCCCCTAAAGGCAGCCAAGGGCAAATCTTTGGAATCATTCCTTTCAGATATCAGAAGTTCCATCTTACTTTCCCAGCTGAAAACTGTAGTGTTGAATTAATGACTAACTCATTGCATGAACTTTGGGTTAAGGTCCTATGAGACCCCACTGTGTCTTTTAAAAAATTCCCATAAGATCGTCCAAAAGGAAGACTATTTCAGTGTACCTGAAAAAAATTTTGGCAAGTTTTTCCATGCATCTTTTTTCTTTATCACCATATTGATAGATTGATCTGCACTAAACAAATTCGTTATCCTTGTGTGGTGGTGGACATCTCCTACAGCAGACCAGTGATTTCAAAACTCAGTGATATATCTGGCATTCAGTTGACCTGACAACAAATACAACAAGCAGCTCATATGAGTGAAATTATATATGCCCCTTCGAAACAAGGAAAGGGCTGAGTTAGCTTTCTGTTAAATAAAATGTTAATTTTGACTGTGTCAGTTTTAAGTATTTCAAAGGACATTGTTTATATACTGTAAGTCTTGGTATCTTCTCTTACTTTGGAAATAAAAAAAGAATGATTTTGCTAGACTTTTTTTAACTCCTAATTTAAAAAAATGTTAAAGGCCTTATTTAATTCATTATGATGTAGATTATGCTTTCACCATTTAAAAAGATTGAGGCATGATAAGTAATAATGAGACAGGTATCAAAGTTAATAGTTTCAGGGACCTTAGTCATTACCTAGATCTGTGCTGTCCAGAATCCCGGCCACTGCCACCTGTGACTATCAGGCACGTGACATGTGACTGGTCCAAACTGAAACGTGCTATAAGTGTGAAGTAACACTTCGTGTATCAATGATTGAACATAAAACATACAAAGTATCTCAATAATAATTTTATATTATTATTGAGTTACTTTGGGTTAAATAAATTAAATTATTAAAATTAATTTTACCTGTTTCTTTTTCCTTTCTCAATGTGGACTCTAGATAATATAATATAACATGGTTCACATTATATTTCTCTTAACGATTATTGCTCTAAATTAAACTTCTCATTTGCAGATTAGAAAACCAGCTATTAATTGACTAGATCTTTAAATCCAGTCCAGCGATATTTCCACTGTAATGCAGGGGTTATACATTTGATATACATTATGTCATTTGATTTTATAGCAGCCTAGTGAGAAATATGACTTGGGAATTATTACCTCCAATTTACATACATCGTAGCCACAGAAGGTTAAGGGAATTCGTGAAGGTAGTATGCCTAATAAATGAAAGATATGAGTCTGGACCTAACCTTTCATGATTCCTAGGACATGTAGTTTTTAACTACCAGTCATTATGAGTATAAGAATCACTGCAGGTGAGACAGTCATTTTTTTAAAATTGCAACCTGTCATAAGTGAGGCATTAGTAAAAGAGCATCCAGTAATATTTTAAAGTCCCTTTAGTTTATTATAGTCACTGTCAGTCATTTTTGATACTTTAAAACAACTAGAAAAGGTGATTTCAAAAAATTTCTTGATAAGATTTCCAAAATATGCTTGAAACTAGTGTGGTAAAATGTGACTTATTTTATTTAAAAATCTTAATGTTTGGCCTCTCTTAAAAAGCCAGAGTATCAGCTAACAGCAAGCCAGCATAATTACATGAGTAAGTGCCTGGAACAGAGTGACAGCTGCTCTCTGCACACATTCTAGTTTGTCTACTGACCCTCCTGACTGCTCCCCACTGAGACAGTTTTCTGCTTAATTGTCTGCCTGCCTTAGATGTTTGGGTTTGTGGTCTCCAGATTCAATGCTCTCGAAGGCACTTTCTATCTCCCATTGCCTATCCATTCATAATCTCACAACTATCTGATTGGTTTGTGAGCCTCATAATTGAAAACTAGGGAACAGCTAGTGAGATGATACTATTGCCTTTTTTTTTTTTTTTTACATCAGGCACACAGGGCAGGCAAAAGTAAATTAAATTACCAGCCATCGTTACCTTAAATGTAAATCATAAGTAAGAATACAAAATAATAAGAAGACAAAGAACACAAATAAATAATGCAGTCATTAATAAACAATAATACAAGAAAAAAACTCTGTGTTTTGAGTATTCACAATGGTAAACCTATTTTTGCTATCCCTGCATAACCTAATGTGCTTCCTCCAGCTTCGAATTTACTTTCTTTATTCATTTGCTGGGTGCATTATACTTTTGACATTTTTATGTTTATTAATGCTATTTCTACTCTTCCTCAGACGCTGTACTTTCAATATATTTTATTCTACTGAACAACACGTAGTTCCCTGTTGACCATTTTATGAAAGTCATGTGTATTAGCCCAGCTTTCAAGGCTATGCATGAATAGTCTCCCACCCACAGTTCTTTCGAGCTTTCTCATTATACCCTAACACAGAGATTTGACTCTAAACTAAACATTTGTCTCCTTCCTGTCACTCCCAATTGAGCTGTGGTCTAGTGTATGGTTCCCAAACACCAGTGAGTGCCCTTCTCTCTATATGGGACAGTCTTATTCAAATACATACGGGTATATCTGCCCTTATCCCAGATTTGCTGAATCAAAATTGTGGAGGGTGGGATCTCTATGTCTGCTGCGTAACATGGTGCTTACGATTTATTTACCTTGAGCCAAAACTCCTTTGCTTGAATCTTGGTTTCTAGCTTTACTAGCCAAGAAACCTGGGCAAATCACGTAATGTCTTTATATCCCAATTTCCTAAACTGTAATCTGTAACAATAGCATTTACCTTAAAGGGTTGTTAAGTAAATAAATGAGGTAATCTTTGCAGGGTATTTATAATAATTTCGGCCATACTAAGCACTATGTAAGTTGTGTCAACTGTGTGTTAACGAGATAAATCAGAACTTTCTCCCTATGGTTTTGACACAGACAAGGTTTGGGAATGAAGGTGATGGAAAGAACAGGGCACAGAAATGTTAGCCCATTTCTCCCTGGAGATCTGCCCTCTCCTCTACTTTGTTATTCTCAACGGAGGCAGTGCCATCCCCAAGGGATTGTTTGGCAAATGTGCAGAGACACCTGTAGTTGCCACATGACTGGACAAGGTGGTGGACAGGAAGATATCGGACATCTTTCATGTGGGGATGATCTTTCACCGTAAAGAATTGTTCCAAGTCCTCACCATGTTTCAGTAGCCACTGTTTCTTTATCTAAATGAAAAGCCTGTTTCTAATTATTTGAGGTCAGATTTTAACCCTTTTACATACAGGAAACAAAATGTTTTTGTATTTGGAACTTGACCTAGAGTCAGCCACTTCTTTGGCCCACCTTGCTGACAGCCACGCCTTCGCTGACTTCCGAGTCATCAACACATTTGTAGTTGTCACAGACAGAACTAGCATCTGATTCTGCCTCATTTTATCTTCTGGTGTGCATGTGTTGGATCAGTTATATTTTGACATGTATATTATCTGATTAAAATTATTTTTGTTTTATTCTCCTCTACGTTGCACATAAAGCACTCTATTCATTTTTTGAAATTACATGTATTGTAAAATTTATCAACTATGAATTTCATTTCAGGATAGTAAAGAGTTATAAATATTTGTTATAAAAGGAGGCATGGTGTCTGATAGGCTTGAGACTAATCTAGAAGAAATGTCTTAATTTGGTCTAGTACTAAACAATGATGCAATCTTTCAGAATTCATGTAAGGGTTATGCTAGATTTATACATGCTTATTTTAGGCTATTTTGGGGGTATTTTAGATGCTTTTAGTGGGAATGTATGTTCTGCCTCACTAAGGAGATTTTATATTCCTTCAGGAAAGGAAATGCTGCCTCGATCCCTTTTGTACCTTTTCACAGCAGGCATTTGGTAAGTGGTGTTGACAGCCTGGCTCAAGTTTCAAGGGAAGCAGGAGAATTCAGAGTCGAGTCAGAAGTTTAAAGTGAATTGAAAAAAGAGTGCTTGACAAATGCTAGTGTACGGGAAGAAACCCAGCAAAGGCAAAGGAAACAGAAACACACGATGCCTTCAGGGCAAGATTGGGAAACACGGTGTTGAGGCAACTGAAGAATTCAGGGGTTAAAGATATCTGCAGGACTCTTGGACACCAGCCACGGTGGGGTGACTGCAGGCGGGAGGGGCAGAAGGAGGTTGAATGGTAATGGGCAAAATATAATAAAATTAAAAAGAGAATAATGTTTAAAAAGAAAAAATCTTCAGGCATGCCTTATGTTAAGAAAACTCAGCACAAGTATTAAAAATAAAAAAAACAACCAACAGATAAATGGGTTTACCTACCAACAGAGGGTTTCTTTGAAGGGGGGCAGGAGAGGAAGGACAGCAATCATGCAGGAATTACGATTGGTGTCTACGATGCATTGTCAACTTGGCATTAACAGGTTGAGATTCTTTGTACCTGCTTGAAGCAGAGCCACTTAAAACGGACTCAGCTGCATTCACAGCCAGGTTCCGTTTACAAAAAAACATTTATTTTATTCAAGCTTTCTGATAGCACATAATTTCAAAAATTAATTGCACCACACTATTGAAGAAAGCTAGATAATGATTATACTGGTGTCAGGAAATAACAAATTTACTGTGGTAAATAGCCACCATCATAAACTTTGTGATTCCATCTCACAGAGGTAGTTAGGCAAACACACACAAAAAAGAGAGAATAAACACAGTGTACATTAGTTCACTTGAAAGCAGATGAGGTGCTATGTGGTGTAAGTGGGTATGGAATGTTTACTTTGCTGATTGACCTTGAATATGATAACTTGAAAGCAACCTGACCATGTCAGTCATGGTGATAAAGAGGTGCATTCGAGGGCAGTGAGATGTCTACCAAGGCCCCTGCTTCTTTCCTAACATCATTAAGTCGGAAACTCTTCGAATGACCTGCAGATCACACACGTACATAAATCAATTTAGAATATATATATATATAGCAATTTTGATTTTTTTAAAGATTTTATTTATTTATCTTTAGAAGGGAAGGGAAGGAGAGATGGAGAGAAATATCAATGTATGGTTGCCTCTCGTGCGTCCCCTGCTGGGAACTGTCGCTGGGACCTGGCCCACAACCCAGGCATGTGCCCTGACTGGGGACTGAACCATGATCCTTTGGTTCGAAGGCCCGTGCTCAATCCACTGAGCTACACCAGCCAGGGCGCAATTATGATTTTTAAAATAAAGCTGGAGAAATATAGAAAATCAAATATGGCTTCCTAAATATATAATTTACTTTCCCTACCACCCCAAATTTCACAGAAACTTACAGAACAGAAAATGGGATCTCTAGGAATCTGGAAAGGTAAACAAGAGCCATCGAAAATCACTTTTGGCCTCAGTTGCTTCTCTATAAAAATAAGAATTGGATTAATTGTCCTGTATTATTCCTTTCAGCTTTACCATTGATGTAGAAGTGACTTCTCTGTCATTCAGTTGTCAATGGTATAATTTGTTTTGATCTTATTTTACTGAAAATTAATTTGGCCTTCGACTTATTCCTAATTGATTAAAATCACTCTTTTTTTCCTCTTATTTTAAATAGCTGTCCCTATGGGTAGTTAACTGTTGTTTTTGTATTTTCATTCAAAACATTGATTAGGATTAAAGCATGTCAGTTCTTCAGCTGACCTCCATAGACTGGGACACACGTGGATGGCTCTTCGGGGATGATCTGTCTTTTCGCAGACACAAAACATACAATACACGAGGTTTGTTCTTAGTTTTCACCAGCACTTCAAAAGCTGTGAAATGAGAGGCCAGAAACAGGATTTTCCACAGTCCTTTGAACAACTTCAAATTTCGCTTAATTATATGTTGCCATAGCCTCAAGATTTATCAAATGAAACTTTTACTTTTTAACTTAAGCAATTGTATTTATAACTAGAACAATTAAAAGCACTCTGAGGCATATTCTAATAAAATTATTTATCTCTATAAAACTGGAAATGAACATTAAAAACATACATGTGTCACTTTATGGTCACCTGAACATGAGAAAACATGGCATCCGTTAAAAAGAACAGGATGTCAAATATAATAAAGAGCGCAGCAATGACAATGAACTGTTAGAACAGAGAAATTATAGAATGTACAAATTAATGAAAAGGTGGTAAAAAGGTATCTACAGACATGCTTTTTCAAAATGAAAGGGCCCACTGAATGTCCAGCACAATGAATGGAAAAATACCCACACAAAGGATGTAGCTGTGAAATTTCAGAAATGTAGGGACAAAGGGAAGATCTTAAAATCATCCAAAGAGGGAGGAAAAAGCAGGTCACATACAAAACCTGAGCGGTTCTAACTGGGCCAGGAAAATCCCACAGTGGGAAGTATGACTTATTCTACATTCCATTTCATGGAAATACGGTTTGGAGGCATTATTGAAATATGGACTCTCTGTCCTGGGTTGACTCAGTATCCAAGGCAAGCCCGAGGCAGCAAATGAAGCCATCAGGGAGAGTAAAAAGCTTGGGGAGATAAGCCAAAGGAAGAAGAACACCTACTAGGCACAAGTCTTCCCTGGGAACACAGAGACTCAGGACACAGACACTAAGTGGATTGAAGCAAATATTTGAAGTGAGGTATTACCTAAAACTGAAAGGGAAAAGAAGAAGGTGGTATGTAGGCCAAACCTCAATGAAGTAAAAGCCTGGGCACATCTCAGTATTTTTCTGAACTCTGTACGTGTGTGTGTGAGCAGGCGATGTTTTGTCAGATGAAAGAACTTGTTGAGGGAAGCAAGGTCAGGTGCGTGGTTAAACTTGGAGAAAGGTGGAAAGCCCCAGAGCATCTGAGAATGGAGAAGGAGGGCTTTCCTGAAATGTGAGACTTTCAGGGGTAAAACTGGGATAGTCACAAGCAAATTAGGATGATTTAGTCACCCAAAGTGAAGTTCCAGGGAATGAGAAGATGAACAGATAAAAACGGAAGGCTGAGACTGGGATGGAAAGAAGAGTAAGAGAGTAGGAAGAAGAACAATGAAATGGGGTTAGCCGGAGTTTGGGAATAGAGTCCACTTGTAAGGGAGCCCTTCCACCAAAGCGCTGAAAGGCTGACTCGCCTTGGAGCTGGCCCGAGGCGGACTTAGTAGGTGTGCGCCCAAGGGATTGTGCACAGCGAGTGTTTGCCCTTTCCCGGGGTTGAATAGGCATCTGGAAAAAATAAAACACACAGATTTTCCAATCTACCTTTTCTCAGAATTAATTTGTGGTGCACATGAGTTTAATCAGGAATTACTTCTTTTCCTCCCCTAACTACTAGGATTCATGAGGTTTTGTTTTTAGTCTGATTCTTTGGACCTACACACCCTAAGTAACCCTCACTACGGTTACAAACCAAATAGCGCCCCCCCCCCCACCCCCGAACTTCTCGTGCTCTGCCTTCCCCGGGTGCTCTCCGCAGGCCCGCGCGTCACTGCCTTTTGAAATTCCCAAGGACACAGTTCATTTCCACCAACACAAGGCGTGACAGAAATTCAGCACAGTCCCCACAACATTGGCTGCTGTCAGAGAAAGAAAAGCCTAATTGGTGTATCTGCTAAAAACTACGCGCAGAATGCAGTATTAGACGGAAATTTCAAAGGCTAGTTTCAAAAGATCTGCTGAACGCGGGGTTTCACAATGTGTATTTTAAGAGCAGAACGCTAAACTAGAATTTGAAACACAACTCGAAATTGGATTTCAGTGTTTCCCTTTTCCTTCTCACGTAGAGGAAGTGTAAGCTTTTTTCCTGAACGTGACTGCCACTTTCCATGGTCAGTACTGTAAGTCCTGAACCCACCGTTTTTCATCGTGTAACTCACCCGAGTAGTTCTGCATTTTGAAATACAGGATAATTATTTCCTATGCTGGCTCTTCATTCTGTGTGCCATATGGGAGTATTGGACATAATAGTTTAAAATTGAAGTATATGGAAAAGTAACAAGAAGTGAAATATGACTTAGAAAAGCAAGTAAATGCCTTTGAGGGGAAGTAACGATAAAAAATTCACATACTCAATGGGAAGGTAAGGTTGTAGAGAAATAATGCTGCAGGTACACATAATTGAGAAATAATAAATTAGATATTGAAACAAAACTTTTTTTTACAAAGGGCAACTACAAGTTAGAAAATATTTCATTTTTTCCCATTTATGGTTCAGTCTATTGTTTTCAAAGTCATTGATGAGACTTAAAACAGATTATTACTTTTTAAATTAATAGACTTAAATCTGTACAGCCTTGAAGCTCTTAATCCATTTGCATTTTAGCATTTGCTTTGCATGCTTCTGAGTATGCATATTTCAGAATTGATTCACCTTACAAGCCCCCTCAGGACTTCAGGTGTGCTACTATTGTATTGTAGAAATGATGATATTCCACAGTCTGTACAACATAAATCTGAAAGGACAGCAAGAGAAGAATACTAGACAAAGAGTTAGGAGACTTCAATTCAGCCACATCATAATTACTAACTCACTTTGTGACTTTGAACAACAAATCCAAACCCTCCTGGCTTCAATTTTCTATTGTAAAATGAATGAGACAACCTCTGTAAGATTATTTCCAACTCCAAACTTCTCCCAAGTACATCATCATCCTATTGGGGGAAGGATAGATCGTTTCAATTAAGAAACAGACATCAACTGCCTCTTCTTCCTTCTCCTGATAATCATATTTAGGAAAAAGTTCTCAGAAACGTCAAATGAAAAATATCACAGTACATAACAAATACCACTAGAGATAAATATTATAAACTGGATATTAAAGGCTCCATACTAATAAAAATGAGGCATGCAAAATTAAAAATTAAAATGTGTTAAAACATGTCAGTAGTCACAGTAGTTGTAAATATAAAAAAGACTTTCTTGATGAGATGCTCTGACTGGGGTGTGGGCACCAGACAGAGAGAGTCAGAGAAAACGAGAGAGACAGTTGCTACAAAGGCAAAAACTAAATCCAGCTGTAAGCTGATATTGGGATGTCCCTGTGATATGGAGTATATAGAAAGGCTAAAAGGTAAGGAAAGAAAAATATATATTAAAAAATTCCAATCAGAAGAAAGTCGATGTAACAAAATGGATAGACTTCAAAGACCAATGTATTTGCTAGGGCTATTGAGAATTATTACTTAATAATAAAAGGAACAATTTACCATAAAGGTACAATTCTGAATCTGGAATATACCCATCAATGTAGCCTCAAACATAAGATAGACATTGACAAAATGACCTAGAAATATTGCCCAAACAGAATTTTGATGGGGCATTTGTATATGTTGTATAGCAAACAGGAATTCTCATAAAACAACCTGACCTGACAGACATGTACAGAACCCTGTAGTCAGCACTGAGGAAACACATATACTTTCCAGGGAAACGTAGCTTATTAACAAGTATTTATAGAATCTGTGCATGTCTGCATCTATAATGACATCATTTGCATTGTTATTATATGTAATAAATGTGCAGATCAAAAGTGAGCTTTGCAAGGCTTCTCCAGACAAGAGTCTTTCACCGTGGTAGCCAATGGGGGCAGAAAGGATGTGATATAAAATGTAAAGTTTTATATAATTTGATAAATGCATGTGTTTGGGTAACTATCACCAAAATCAATACAGAGAACCTGTCACCCCAACTTGGGTCCAGGTAGCCACCGATATGCTTTATCATCATATATAAAATTTCTCTTTTCTAGAATTTCATAGAAATAAAATATACAATTTGTATTTTTATGTGTCTGGTTTCTTTCACTCAATGTGTTGTTTTTAGATTTATCCACATTGTTGTCTCAGTGTGTTTTTTTTTTTTGTATTGCCGTGTAGTATCCTGTAAACTGCTTTTCCACTGTTCTCTTGATAGACATTGTGGTTGTTTCCAGGTTTTTTACTAATGAAAGAGTAAAAGTGATGGGCCTCACTTTACATTTCCATGCTACAGCCAAATAATAGTTCACTCAGAAGTATTGAAAGCAAGCAAGGCCCTAAGCAAAACATATATCCTAGATGGATTATAATAACCCAGAATAACAGGCTCTTCTCTGTTTGAATAGTCTTCTCATATTATTTTCTAGTCATGGGCTTTTTTATGCTGGGTATAATTATGTATATTTTATGTTTCCAGTTAATTATTTATTTCTTATATTTTCTCTATCCTTTTGGCTACTAAATTCCGATAATTGGCATTAACACAGGATTCCATGAATGACCTTTTGGTAACCAGAGCTTTACTGGGTTCTGTCTGGTTAATTTCAAATGTGGTTTGATTTCTTTCAATATCAGTCAGATAGGATCACAGTATCCTTGTGGTGAGGTAAAGCTGCATACATCTGCATTGTACATGGTAAATAATAGTCCGTACTTGTTTTCAGTAAATATTTGAGATTGTCTACTTCAATAGAGTCTGCAAATGCAATGTCAAACAGCAAAATTCTCTGTATAATGGCTAAAACCATGTGCACACACATTAGTGAAGAGGGGCTGTACTCACCAGCTGTGGCTGAGTGGTTCCACCTTCTCAGGTTAGTGCGGGAGCTATGTCTAGTCTTTTTACTGCAAACTCAGTGGTTTTGGGGGACATCTATGCGTGTAAATCTTTGGTAGTCATGCCATTGACTTTCTGTAGAGCTGTTTCAAAATCCAGTAAGAAATGATTATATGGTTTCCATAATTTAAAATTCCTTTAGCAGAAAAACTGTCTCTGAAGGTTTTTGCCTTAGTTTAGGCTTCAAAACTGAGAACTGAAGAAGTTAGTAAAGAAACTAAATGTATGCAGATTTCAAGGCAAATGATGGAAGAAGTAGATAGAAGAGGTCAGTGGAATGCCCTAACCTGTTATTAAGAAATTAATTTTCTGATAAAGGAAGGAGAACCCCAGTGGCCCCTGCTCTGGGTGTGCATCTTGATGCATTTCTATTAAGTTCTCTAATTTTATTCATAGCTTGCCATGAGAAGAGAAGTCAATATTTTTTTTTTAATCTATGAACTCTGGAGAATCCCCTGACTGGGAATCACAAGAACCGATTTTATCTCTAATCCTTCAGTCAACTGTCTGGGTGATCTGAGGTTAAGTCAATATCACTCGGAGATTCAAGTTTTCTATGACTAATATGGAGAAGTTAAACTAGATAGGCTCTAAGTTTTGTTCCAGCCTATTTCATGACTTTCTACATTTTAAATCAGAAGGAGAAAGCTTAGAAATTTAAAAATAACCTTGAGTCATCTAGACTAATGTTTCATCCAGCCCCCGAATCTGTGCAAACTATGCTCCTTGGGAATGAACCATGAGTGGTTGGGATTTTTCATACCGACATCAACCTCGTGGTAGAGCACATGCATCAGCTTCTTGTGATATCCCCTGGTGGCATGGTGGTGTGTAAATCCAGCCAGTCCCTTTTAACTCACGTTTGCTGTTGGTACCTACCTCTTGAGGGTTGTTTCATAAGATTATTGCTCTCTCTATAAAAAAATACTTCCTTTGTTTAAGTCCTAAATTACATTGTTCAGTTTGACAAAGGATTTCCTTTAAAAGAGACTCACCCTAGTTTTTCCAGATTTTGAAAGTTATCTATGCTTGTTTTAGACACATAAATCACCACGTTTTCATATTTTTAAGATTTTAATGTGGTTAGCATCCTCTGGTCTTGCCTTCAGAGCTTGAAGAGTTCTTGCACTTCCGGCTGTTTTTTCCTACCACTGCTCCGAATCTAAATGTGTGATTGCTTTAGTGTTCTTTTCCTGAAATTTTACCAGGCCCATTTTGCATTTCTGGAAGTGCATTAACAAAGAAATATATAGCATTATAGAAGAAGAAGCAGAGGACAAAGTAATGTACTTCCTTATATTTTTGCAAGCAATCCATGCCTGGATGGACTTTTGGGCTACAGAAGCACCATAGGTCTGTGTTCTCAGGAAGCTGCCCACTACTCACCTAATTAATTGAAGTGAGGTTTTTAAAAAAGTGTTGTATTTCTTATTTCTGTTTTTTCTCTTTCTCCCTCCTTTCTTCCCTCCCACCCTCCCCTCTCTCCTGTCATCTCTTTCTTTTTCATTCTCCTTCCCTTCTCACATATTGTTGCTCTAACAAGCCTGCCTTTTGTGGTATGGGCTGTAGAATAGGACAATCCATCTACTAGTGATTTATTATTTACATTTTAATTTAACACCTTTAGCAGTAAAAATAACTGTTATATACTACCACTATAAGTCCACTTTTAATTTGTTGAAAATGTAATAAGCCTAATTTAAATAGGTAGCATCAAAATAATCAAATTAAACGGCACCCATTTTCTGGAAAGCAATGGAGAAAGCTGAAGAGACTATTAAGGAAGGTGAAACTAAGAAAGACTCTCAAAGATTCAAACTAAGAAGAATTAAAGATGTCTAAGCTTTAGATGTCTATTTTATTGCCTGTTTGAGATGGATTGCTTTGTTGTCCTATCTCTCTTCAGATCTAGTTCTTCTTCAAATTCAAGCACTTTATACTTATGTTTTCTTCTTTCCCCGATTCCAAATCACCAGAAATCAACGTTCATTTGAAATTTGCCATGTATGTGCTGTTCCGGTAGGTAGGGTTATAAAACAGGCACAAGCAGGCAGCATACTAAAATTTATGGAGCACTTGCTATATGTCAGGCATGCTAGTAGGCACTTTTATTATTTCATGAAATCCTCTCAACATCCCTGTGGAAGAATTGTTAATTCCTCCTTTTACACGTGAGTCATTTGAGGCTCTTTATTTATTCTGGGACACGCATGTGGGAAGCAGCAGAGCTGGATTTTGAGTTCAAGCTCTCCTGTACCAGTAAGCAGCTTTCAGACCCCTCTATTAACGATGCCATTAAGAGATTGTTAGAATCAAGATTTTTCATTGTTTAGTTAACCTTTGTTTAAACATTACAATAGAGAGTATTTTCTTCATAAGATAATTTTTCCTCTCTTTTTATTTCTCAGGAGACTAAATTTTACTACAGATCAATTTTCTAGATGAAGCAGAACGGCTCAACCTGTCTTTTTACAAAATGGGGCTTCAGGAATATTGAGAATACTTTATGCTCCCATCAACTAGTCTTCCTTTATACAGTGTTTATTAAACCCACATACTCAAGAATAAAGAGTGTGTGTGTTTTCCTATATTAAGAAGTCAGTCTGAAATGAACTTTATCTGTGCTGTTTCTGTTGTAGTTGTTGATGATGATTTTTAAGAATTTTAGAATGCCTTAGATTAATTTGCAATTTTAGGAAACTTCAGAGACCTCATACTAAGTGATTTCTTCCTCTACTTATGCCTAAACTTCTAGAAGATTCTACAGTGGATCAGAGATAGCAAACTTAAATGCAAATGAATGAATATGGAATAAAATGAAACAACGTTTCTTGGTAGGTCTCACTTGAAATTGGAGTGAAAGTTTATTTAAAAATATCTACTGATGAACATGCATGCTTCTAATGTTAATAAGTTATCAATTAGCTAATTTTATAATTGTGCATGGTCTGTTGAACATTGAATTTCCTCAGTAGGAAAATGCTATACTTTCCTTTTGGGGGGCCCTCACGGGGAAAAGAAGTAATTACTGTCAATGGTCCTTCACTCCCTAAGTGCCATATGTTATAAACTCACTCATTTGTAATTCTAGCCACATATTCTCTTTCTCAAATTAGTTTAGGTAGTAGCCGGAGGCTGACAGAATGCTTATTTAAAAGTCATCAGTAGAATATATACAAATATATAATCTTAAGTTACTGAAAGAGGATTGGAACATTTCTTTATGAGAAAAAATGTGTGATGCAAATGGTGGGGTTTATATTTTTCATTACTTCTTCTAAATGCAGTGCAAGCTATACTTATGTTCCCTCACTGGTAGCAACTTAAATGATTTGACTCAGCATGATAATATCACTTAATGTTTCATCAGCCATAACATATAAAGACTTTAGCCAAAGCAGAAACAAATTGTTTTATCTTTTATATTTTTACAAAGGCCATTTGAAGATACAGTCAAATTTTTCACACAGTATGTGTAAAAAGTCCAATCTAGCAGTAAGAAATAGAATAATTCTTAGAGGCATAAGGATGTGGTTTTGCTTAGTCTTCCCTGGTTTCCACAGATCTGACTTTTTTAGTCATTGATAATCAAATCACTTAATTCTCCCCTTTCTTTGTTCTTCTCTTTAGGAATTCTTAGCCTTTTTACAGTCCCCAAACCCATTTGGAATTCTGGTAAAGTCTGTGTATGCTTTTCAGAGTAATGTTTTAAAGTTTATATAATAAAATATATAGCATTACAAAGAAAATCAATTATATGGAAATGTAATTAGCAAAGTACTAAAACCAAATTTGTGATATAGTAATTCTGGACTTCCTTATTAATGCTTTAAATAATACTATCTGGTGATGAATCTAATAACTACCATCATTTTGCAATTGTGATGAACTTATACAGATTGTGGAGATTTGTGGGACAACTATAATGGGATATGAACATTTCTGATTTCTGCTGATGAC
Organism: Glossophaga mutica; assembly: GCA_039655065.1. Taxonomy (NCBI): domain Eukaryota; kingdom Metazoa; phylum Chordata; class Mammalia; order Chiroptera; family Phyllostomidae; genus Glossophaga; species Glossophaga mutica. The sequence continues at coordinate 148,885,390 of CM077308.1, forward strand.
AAGGTTACAGTTGTTTTATATTATTTTTGTTTATTTTCCTATATCCATAATTGAAGAAAACTTCAATTTCAGTTAGAGGTTGTTAAAACTAAGGGTATCCTTTCTTCCCCTCTAAGTTTATGGACTTCTTGAGTTCTACCCATGACCCTATTAGGAAGTTATGGACCCAAGATTAAGAATGCATGTCTTGTGATAACAGAACTGCTTTCTAGTAAAGGTGGTAAATGCAGTCTCATCTTAGTATTTATAATTTCCAAAGTGCTTTACTTTATGTTTTAGTCCACAGCCTGCCAATATAACATTCATTCTGCCACCCATGGATCAAGGAGTAATTTAGACTTTTAAGTCTTATTATTTGAGAAACATGTTTTACTAGGCTACAATTGCCATAGACAGTGTTTCCTCTGGTGGATCCGGGCAAAGTAAATTAAAAATCTTCTGGAAAAGATTCATCATTCTAGATGCCTTTAAGAACATTCATGATTCATTGGAAGACATCAAAATATCAAAATTAACTAAAGTTTGGAAGAAGTTGATTCCAACCCTCATGGGTGACTTTGAGGCTTTGAAGACTTCAGTGAAAGAAGTAACTGCAGATATTGTGGAAATGGAAAAAAACAAACAACACCCTCTTAGAATTAGAAGTAGATGGATGGAACCGGAGAGCATTATGTTAAGTGAAATAATCCAGGCGATGAAAGACAAACACCATATGATGTCACCTATAAGTGGAACCTAATCAACAAAACAAAGAAATGAGCAAAATAGAACTAGAGACTTGGATGTGGAGAACAAACTGGCAATAAGCAGAGGGGAGGGGTGAAGGGTTAATGGGGAAAAGAAGGGGACAGGACAAGAAAAGGAGCATGAGTAGAGGACTCAGAGGCATGGACAAAGGGAGGGATTGACTGTGGGAGTGGGGGTGGTTGGGGCAGGGGAGAGCAATGTGGAAAAGGTGGTACAACTGTAACTGAACAATAAATAAAAAAGAAATCACCCAAGGAACATGAGATGACTGAGAAGAATATAATAAACTCTCTCTCTCTCTCTCTCTCTCTCTCCATATATATATATATATATATATATATATATATATCACATAATTTTGTTAGATATCTGTATATGATATATAATTTTGGTGTGAAAATAGGAATGGTTTTTGAAGTATTGTGCTCTGAACCAGCTGTGTCTTTTAACAATTTAAATAAATAGAAACCCATAGAAATGAAAAAAAGAGAGAGAGAAGTGGAGCCTGAAGATGTGTCCGAATTGCTAGTCTCATGACAAAACTTTAATGCATGAGGAGTTGCTTCTTATGGATGAGCAAAGAAAGTGGCTTCTTGAGATGGAATCCACTCTTGGTGAAGATACTTTGAAGACAGTTGAAATGACAACAAAAGATTTAGAATAAACTTGAGAGAGCAGCAGCTAGGTTTTAGGGGGTTGACTCCATGTTTGAAAGAAGTTCTGTGGGAAAATGCTATCAAATAGCATCAGATGCTACAGAGAAATTGTTCATGAAAGGAAGAGTCAGTCGATGGGGGCAAATTTCATTGTTGTCTTATTTGAAGAAATTGCCACAGCCACCCCAAACTTCAGCAGCTACCAACCTGGTCAATCAGTAGCCATCAACATTGAGGCTACAGCTTATACCAGCTAAAAGATTGCCACTTGCTGAAGGCTCAGATGATGGTTATAATTGTTTTAGCAATTAAGCAATTGTAATTAAGGTATATGCATTTTCAGACAATGCTATTGTACACTTGATAGGCAACAGTATAGTAAACTTAACTTTTATATACACTGGGAAATCAAAAACTTCGTGTGACTTTACTGTATTATTTTGGTCTAGAACCAAAACTCACATATCTCCAGGTGTGCCCATATGCACCAATAAACATGGTGACAATCAGGAACAAGGCTGATGGACACTCCATCTTGACATGTACTTCATTCATCACTGAAGCAGGGGGAAGAGATGTGATAACTTGTGTACTGACTCTGAATGTCTTTGGTTCGAAAGTGACTTTTTCACTTCTATGCACATTTCACTGGCCAAGGCAAGTTGGGTGGTCATGCCTAACTTCAAAGGGGATGGGTAAGGACAATAGCACCACATGCTAGAAAGAGAAGGAAATACTTGTTAAGCATCACTCATGACTGCCACATGTTCTTACTAAAGGTAGAGGACTAGCTAAGGCTCACTTCTTAGCACTTGCATTTGACTTCTGAGTCTGCATCATACTTGTGTGTATCAGCTGCTGAGTCAGCCCTGGCTCCTGGTGACCCTGTGAATGACTGATGTCCACAATGTCCTGTCCTAAACATCCCTGCTCAGTTCCTATAGACCGATGCCTATGGTTTCTTTTATGGAGTCAGTCCATCTCATATCAGGTCTTCCTCCTTCATTTTTTTGCTGCCTCTATGATGTGCCTGAAACAGCATAGTAACAATTTTGTCATTTTTTTCCTCCAGTGATGTTTCAGGCTTAATTTGCTCTAGGACCTACTTGCTCACCTTTCTGGCAGTCCAGGTTATCCATAGAGCTTTCTTCCAACACCATATTTAAATAAGTAAATTTTTTTCTTATCAGCATTCCTCACTAACTTTCACATCTGTACATAGTAATTGGGAACACAAGGATGCGATGGTCTTAGCCTTGGTCCCTAATGACACATATTTGCTCTTGGTGTTCTGTCCCAGTTCTCACATTACTGCTTTTCTGAGTCTCAACCTTCTCTTGATTTCTTGGCTGCAGTCTACATTTGAATTAATGACAAACAAGATAAGCAAAATCCTCAATTTCAACATCTCCATCCTCTGTGTTAAAGTTGTGCATTTCTTCTGTAGTCTTAATTTTGTCTTCTTGTTGTTCAAATGCAGTCCCACTTGTCACTTTCTTCTTTCACTTTCACCAGAAGTCATTTCAAATCATTGCTACTTTCTACCAGTAAATGGCATCATCTGCATATCTTAAGATATTGCTATTTCTTCCACCAATTTTCATATTTACTCCAGTTTTTCATATGTTATGGTCTGTGTGAGATTAAACAAATAGGGAGATAGCTTGCACCTTTTTCTGATACCTATGGCTATAGGAAACCATCCTGTCTTTCCTTATTTCATCCTGACAGTGGCTTCCTGTCCACAATGCAAGCTACACATCAGGACAATCAAGAGCTGAGTACAACCATTTCTTGCAGAGCAATTCATTGCTTTTCATGGTCCACAAAGTCCAATACTTTACTGTAGTTTAAAATAGTACATAGATGAACATTCTTCTGAAATTCTCTGGAGAACCAGTGTCCAGTGAATGCTCACAATGAGATCTCAAATGCCTCTTCCATTCTGAATCCAGTTTGAACATCCAGCATTTCTTGCTCCAGATAAAGTAGAATGTTGCCTCACTGTGAGCATCACTTTACATGCGTGGCAAATTAGAGCAATGGTCCTAGAATGACCGCACCCCTGGGCATCCTCTTTTTTTTGACAATTAGGATGCATTGAACACTTCCCATCTGTAGACCATTGTTTCGTTTTCTGTATTTGTTGACATATTCTTGTTAGGATTTTGACAGATTCAGTCTCTATGGCTTGAAATAATTCTATAGCATCCCATGCATTCCTGGTGATTTATTTCTTTCCAATACTTTCAGGGCAGCTTTCACTTTGCTTTCTAAAATTACAGGCTCTTCCTCAGAGGAATCTTTCTTAAAGGTATCTATCATCCTTTTTGTCTCTTCTTAATAAATTTTCAGTTTACTGTTTCTACCTTCTCTTTCTGTTTTCCTGGTCTGATAATCTGCTTCCTTTTTTGTCGTTCAGCATTCCTAAACTAGGTTTGAGTTTCCCTTTTATTTCTTATATCTTCTGGTAGAAGTCTCTTGTTTTTCCTTTTTGTTCTCTTCTATCTGCTTATGTTGACTATTATATTACTTCTCTTTGTCTCTGTGTGATAGTCTTTGAAGAACTACATTCAGGATTCTGATTCCGTTTTTGTCACCTTTGCTTTTGCCTCTCCTGTTTGTCAATTTTTAGAGACATGTGTCTTCCATCTTGAGTTTTCTTTCCTTTTTACTTCTGACATTGTCATTTCCCATTCTTCCTTAATAGTATTTCTAGTTTCAATATACAGTTCTTCTGATTCTTGGTTACTTAAGTTTAACAGTGAAAATCTTTTTTATGTGGACTTTATATCCATCAGGGATGTTATTTACATTATATTTTGGCAGTATGATTCCTTCAGTGCTCTTCCTCGGCTTTAATGTTCGATATGAAGAGTCTGTGGTCAGTACCGCACCCTGATCCAGCTCTTGTTCTGGCTGGGGGAATACAGCTTCACTATCTCTTGCTTCCAATTAAATAGTCTATATGATTTCTATATTGGCCATCTGATGATATGCACATATGCTGTCATCCATTCAGCTGTTTGAAGCATGTGTTTATGATGGACAAGTTACTGACTTCTCATAAATCCATGAGCCGATCTCCTGCTTTATGGTCTGATCCCTTGTCCAAATTTCCAATGACATTTGAATCTGCTTTACTTCCTGCTTTTGCCTTCCAATTACCTATAATTGTCAGCATGTCTTGTTTTGGTACGTGATCAATTTCTTCTGGGATACTCGTGTAAGAGCTTTCAATTTCATCTTTTTCAGCCTCTGTCCTTGGAGGGTACTTGAATAATGGGTATGTTAATAAGTTTTCCTAGAAGCCTTATTGATATTATTCAGTCAGACTGTGCATCTTGGCCTCTAACTGACTGTGCTACCTCTGCCTCAGCATTAAAGCTATTCTGTTTCCGAGCTTGTCATTTCCTAAGTGGAAGGAACACTTTGTAGTTGCGTGCCTGGAAATGTCCCATTTCAGTCCATTTAAGTTTGCTAATACCAAGCACTGCAATGTTTCGCTGTTCCACTTCTTGCTTTACAATTTCCGTTTTATCTTGGTGTGTGCTTTTTATGCTTCATGTTCAGATCTTACGTGCGGTGCAGCACCGCCCCTTCCTCTTGTCGCTGTGCACATTAGCCGCTAGACATCCTCCCAGCTTCTGTTGGTCTAGTTGTGTCATTAGCAACCATCTTATTTGTACTCGTTCTCTGCTTTTTCCCAGTAACTGAGTGCTTTCTGAGCTGATAGTCTTATCTTTCAGCACTGTCTCATATTTCATTTTGGACTGTCTCATCACAGGTTTTTCAAGGTAAAAAAAAAAAGAAAGATAAAAGGAAAAAGAAAAGAAGAAACTGCAGCAGTGGTTTACCATTGCCTTCTGCTAGGCAGTGTGTGGGTCCCTGGTGTTACAATCACCATATGCCTACAAAATGTGAGTGCCCCTACACTTACCTCAATTTGAATTCCCCTCTCACTGCAGTCTGGCAGCCTGTTTATTCTTGAGCTCGAAGGGCAGCTAATGTTACATCACTCCCTTTAATTAGATTCACTAATATTAAGAATCTGGAGACTCTAAACCTGTACATGCTATTGAATTTTTTTTCCAGGAAAACATTGCTATAAATTGCTTTCTGGGTCTGATGTTTCAAAATGACTTTCAAGCACTTTGCTGAATGGCTTCCTTACAATGTGTCAACATGTCTTAAAATATTTCTGTCTTTCCCTTCTTGTTGATTGTTAGAAATTTGAACTGTAATCACGGAATTTCTCTATTTTCCTGACTATCCATTCTAGTATTATAAGCTCTTATATTTGCAAGATAATGTCACTGGTGACTCTGGGACCATATACTGAATCCTTTCTACTTTCTATTAATTGTTATTACTTTTCCACTGTCTAGACCTGTGGCTGTACTTCAACATTTCAGGAGCTTATTCTCCCCAAACCTTAAATATGTGCTCCTTTAAAATGCCCTTTGTTTATAGGACCTCGTAGCCTTGTTTAGAGTTTCCAATACCTACCCGATGGGCAAGAATATAGTAGCAGTCCAGCCCAGGATTCTTCTCTCAATGGGTAAAATAGGAGAGAGCATTGTAGTTTAAATATACGTACCACAGACTTTTTTCCCATTCTGGGAAACATTCATTCAGTTTCTTCAAACATGGTGTGTAGGTTAAGCTGTGTTAAAAACCACCTCCAGTTAGCTGCTTCATGTGAGAGTTTCTTGGAATGGTTGGGTCTAGTCAGTTCACACTCTGCTTCCTCTGTGCCTCATTGTCTGTTTGGTGTCATTCAAGAGTACAAGCAGTAGTTTTCAGAATTTTGATTTTAAGGTGCATTCCAAGAGCAATCAGAACCAGTGCCTGGTCAGGTGATATATGTATCCTTATTCTTTTTTTTTTTTTTTTTTAACAGATTTGAGTGAAGGCAAGACTATCTACAACCTTGATTGTGTTGGAAGGCAGATGACTATGTAAAAGTTGTAGCTGGCTAAGGCAAGCCAGAGAGCAGGATCTAAGACTGAGAGTTTGAAATGAAATCTGAGTGATCAAAGGCATATAAGATTTCTATAAACTTGCTTCAAATGCCCAACATTTTATTACTTTTATTTTTATACCTTTTTCTTGGCCATCATCAGACTGCATCTATTTTTTATACTCACCAGAGGATATGTTTATTGATTATATGTAGAGAGGGAGTCACAGAGAAAGAGAGAAACATCAACATGAGTGGGAAATATCATTGGTTGCCTGCCATAGGCCCTCTGACCAGAGATTAAACCCACAACCTAGGTATGTGAACTGACCAGGAAGTGAACCCATCACCTTTTCGGTATAAGGGACAGTGCTCCTACCAACTAACCCACCTGACCAGAGCTGTATCTGTTTTTTTCAGTCATAATTTTGCCCCTGCCACATGAATAAAATATTCCAACTTGCACCAGTCGCTTATAAGAGTGTAAGTACCATGCAAGAATTTCATGAACTTATAATTTTACTACAGATGTTTAGCACTGATAGGTGGGATCACATTTTAAATGATGGGACCTTCCATTATCCATCACCATTTCCTCTGTCTTCTGTTCTGCTCCTTATTTTAGAGGAAAAATAAGAAAATACCTTTTCTTCTGTAGAAAAGGCTGTGGAATGTTTCTATTCATACTAAGGTTTTTGAACTTTCCCTTTGTATCTGAAATGAACTTGTGTATTAATTTATGCTTCCCCCCTAAAAACCCAGAGTGTACTTCTGCAAAGATATATAACTAGGGGAACAATTCTCTTTTTTGTTAGATGTAATCGTCATTACATTTATATCAAATAATATATGGGAGAAATGGGTCATGTAGTCTGGGCTGTGGGGACACAGAGTAAGAAATGATTGATTTTTGTATGGAAACTTGTGATGCAGAAGTAAAAGTGAGATGGAAAATCCAGGACACAGCCATGGCAGATGTGAAGGCATTGTTGATTATGTTGTATTTAAAGAGAGATGAACTGAGGGGCACTGAAACAAAGGGTAGAAGAAAGAGGAGAGGATTGATTTGAAATGCTAGAACAGTAGACTGTCACACCCAGGAAAAGTCATTCTGCGTTTGCACATATAAATATATCTTGAAGGATCTTCTGGAAGATTTGATAGACTGCAGAACGGAGTCATTATCCCCAAAGTTTTTTTTTTTTTTCAAAATTTCTGCTTCAAGTGGCAAGTGTGAATTTGAAATTTTGCAGAGCAAAGTAACTAAGCAACAAGATGGAACATATTAAGTCAGAAAAAAGTGGTATTTGATTTAATATTTCATAATAGTGCATATTGAACTTAGAACTGTATGGAACGTAGAAACCTAACAGAATCTCACAGTCTTAAAATTCATTTCATGTGCATGTAGCCTTAGTAAACCAATAAGAGTTTGCTCAAGCATCATTTGACATCCAGAAAGAATGATTTTCCTCTCTTTCTGAGGCTTAAATGCAAAGCTTAAATTATATGGGATCTAACTAAATGGAAAAAGTGCTTCTTTTTTAATATATTTTACTTTAAAAATGTGGATATTTTGTGAGGTTAAAAAGAATGAAGCATATTGAAGGCACATTCACCAGGAGTTGGCAGAGGAGAGTTTCTTTCTTTCCCCCTCTCTCTTTCCCATTATTCTTTTTTTCCCATCCATTCTCTTTCTTCCACAAATATTTACTGAATGCCTGCTATGTTCCAAGGACTTTGCAAGACACTGGAAAGCAAATTGGTAGTTACAATACTACAGGATAAATATTTTTAGAGAAAGGTATTCTAGAAGTATATAGGAGGAGCTTCTAACCCAGATTTGAAGAATGAAAAAAAAGAAACACTTCAAAGAAGTTAATTTGAAGTGGTAATTTGAAGAAGAGAGATGTCAAAGGGCATTAAAGAGAGACTTTTGAACATTAAAAGGGCTATTTACAATTAGTTGACATTTCTGAGTACAGGTCTTTTACCTCCATGGTTAAGTTTATTTCTAGGTACTTTATTTTTTTCGTTGCTATAGCAAATGGGATACTTTTTCTTGATTTCTGTTTCTGATATTTTGTTGTTGGTGTACAAAATGCCTTTGATTTCTAAATATTGACTTTGTATCCCACTGTTTTGCCAAATTCACTTATTAAGTCGAGTAGTGTTTTTGGTGGATTCTATAGGGTTTTCTATGTAGACTATCATGTCATCTGCGAACAATGACAGTTTTATTTCCTCCTTTCCAATTTGGATGCTTTTTATTTCTTTATCTTGTCTGATCACTGTGGTTAGGACTTCCAATCCTATGTTGAATAGAAATAGTGAAAGTGGACATTATTGTCTTATTCCTGATAAGTGAAAGTGGGAAAGCTTTTAGCTTTTACCTGTTGAGTATGATGTTGGCCATAGGTTTCTTGTATATGGACTTTATTATGTTGAGAAATGCTCCCTCTACTCCCACTTTGCTGAGTGTTTTTTTTCCCCCAAGGGAGTAAAGTTTTATTTCTTTTTTTTTAATGTTTAATCAGTATTTTTTAATTGTTGATATTGTACAGTTTTCTGTCTTTTACCCCCCCCAGTCCACCTCCCCAGCCCTCCCCACCTTCCTCCCATTTCCATCCCCCATAGTTTTTGTCCGTGTGTCCTTTATACTTGTTGCTCTTGCTGAGTGTTTTTATCATGGGTGCTATACCTTATCAAATGCTTTTTCCGCATCTATTGATATCATCATGTGATTTTTGTCTTTCCTTTCTTTATGTGATGTATTACCTTCATTGATTTGTGAATATTGTACCATTCTTTTATCTCTGGGATGAATCCCATGTGATCATGGCGTATGATCCTTTCTAACATATTGCTGGATATGGTTTGCCATTATTTTATTGAGGATTTTAGTGTTTATATTCATCAGTGATATTGGCCTGTAGTTTTCTTTATTGTGTCTTTATCTGGTTTTGGGATTAGGATGATGCTGGCCTCAGAAAAAGAGTTTGGGAATCTTCCCTCTTTTTGGATTTTTTTGGAATAGTCTGAGAAGGATAGGGGTTAGCTCTTCCTTAAATGTTTAGTAAAATTCTCCTGTGAAAATCCAATCCAGGGCTTTTGTGTGTGAGGAGTTTTTTGATTACTGCTTCAATTTCACTAGCTGTTATCAGTCTGTTCAGGCTTTCTGCTTCCTCTTTATTCAGTTTTAGAAGATTATATTTTTCTAGAAATTTGTCCAGTTCACCCAGATTTTCAAATTTCTTGGCAGGCAGTTGTTCGTAGTAATTCTTAACAATCCTTTGTGTTTCTGTGGTATCAGTTTTAATCTATCCTCTTTCATTTCTGATTTTATTTATTTGGGTCTTCTCTCTTTTTTCTTGATGAGTCTGGTTAAAGGCTTGTCAATTTCATTTATCTTTTCAAAGAACCAGCTCCTGGATTTATTGATCCTTTAGTCTCTATGTCATTAAATTCTGCTCTGATCTTGGTTATTTTCTTCCTTCTACTCACTCTGGGCTTTGTTTTTTGTTGTTCCTCCAGTTCTTGTAGATGTAGGGTTAGACTGTTTATTTGAAATGTTTGTACCTTTTTTAGGTAGGCCTGTATTGCTATGAACTTCTCTTTCAGGACTGCTTTCACTGTGTACTGTAGGTTTTGGACTATTGAGTGTTCATTTTCATTTGTTTCCAGAAACTTTTTGATTTCTTCCTTGATCTCATTGTTAATCCATTCATTGTATAATAGCATGCTATTCAAGAAAACTACACAATACTGAAGAAAAAATTAAGGAATACACAAATAAATGGGAGCATATACCATGTTCATGGATTGGAAGAATTAACATCATCAAAATGTCCATACTATCCAAAGAAATTTATAGATTCAATGCAATCCCTATTAAAATACCAATGGCATGTTTCTCAGATATAGAACAAACATTTCAAAAAATTTATATGGAACCATAAATAACCCAGAATAGCTGCAGCAACTTTGAAAAAGAAGAACAAAGTAGGTGGGATCACATTACCTGATATCAAATTATATTACAAGCCCACTATAATCAGAATAGTCTGGTACTGGCATAAGAACAGACACATGGACCAATGGAACAAAATAGAGAGTCTAGAAATAAACCCATGTCTTTATGTTCAATTAATATTGACAAAGGGGGCAGCAGCATATAATGGAGTAAAAATAGTCTCTTCAACAACTGGTGTTGGGAGACCTGGATGGCTGCATGCAGAAAAATGAAACTCGACCACCAACTTCCATCATAAACACACACAAAAAAACCCCCTCAAGATGGATAAAAGACTTACATATGAGTTGTAGCACCATAAAAGTCCTAGAGAAGACCTTAGGCAGGAAAATCTCAGATACCCCATGCAGCAATATTTTCAGGGATATGTTCACTAGAGCAAAGGACATAAAGGAAAGGATAAATGGGACTTTATCAAAACAAAAACTTCTGCACAAATAAACAACAGAAAAATGAAAAGGGAACCAACTATATGGAAAAATATATTTGCCAATGATATCTCAGGCAAGGGTTTGATCTCCAAAATGTATAAAGAACTCACATGACTCCACTCCAGGAAGATGAAAAATCCATTTAAAAAATGGGCAAAAGACCTGAACAGACACTTCTCCAAGGAGGACATACAGAGGGCCTAGAGACATATGAAAGGATGCTCAGCATCACTAGCTACCAAAGAGATGCTTATTAAAACCACAATGAGATACCACTTCACACCAGTCAGAATGGCCATCATAGACAAATCAACAAACAAGTGCTGGCGAAGTTGTGGAATAAAGAGAACCCTAGTGCACTGTTGGTGGGAATGCAGACTGGTGCAGCCACTGTGGAAAATAGTATGGAATGTCCTCAAAAAACTAAAAATGGAATTGCCTTTTGATCCAGCAATCCCACTGCTGGGATTATACCCTAAAAACCCTGAAACACTAATTCAAAAGAACCTGTGCACCCCAATGTTCACAGCAACACAATTTACAATAGCCAAGTGCTGAAAGCAACCTAAGTGCCCATCAGTAAATGAGTGGATCAAACAACTGTGATACACTTACACAGTGGAATACTACACAGAAGAAATAAAGGAGCTCCTACCCTTCATGACAGCATGGATAGATCTGGAAAGCATTATGCTAAATGAAGTAAGTCAAGGCGGTGAAAGACAAATACCATATGATCTCACCTGTAAGTGGAATCTAATCAATGAAATAAACAAGTAAGCAAAATATAACCAGAGACACTGAAATAAAGAACATCAGAGGATGTTCTTTATTACTCTTCTGATAGTAACCAGAGGAGATGGGGAGGAGAATAATGGGGGAAAAAAGGGGAAGGGTCAAGTCAAGGAACATGTATAAAAAACCCATGGACAAAGCCAAAGCGGGGTAGGATCAAGGGTGGGAGGTGGGGATGAGTGAGGAAGGAAGGAGTGGTAGGGGGAAAATGGAGAAAACTGTACTTGAGTAACAATAAAATTAAATAAATAAATGTGTTTGAAAATAAAAATAAACATACAATAGAGAAAAAGAGAAAATGGAGACAACTGTACTTGAACAATAAAAAAAGACAAAAAATATTAGTTGACTTTTAAATATGTAGTGAATTTATAAAAAAGTGTGAAGCCTTTAAATTTGATTTATAAATTTTGAAGTAGTTTTCAGAAATGATATAATACTAACAATTATATCGATTTGTGATAACAGTCACATTGAACACTTATTACTTCAATTACTCTAATTTCCTCAAATATAAAAATGTTATGGAGAATAAATATATAAAGCAAGGTACAAGAGATAGTGAACTCAGAGAGATGGGTTACAATTTATATAGAGGAGTTATAGAAGGTTTCTGAGCAAATAACATTTGACTGGTGACTTGAAGGAAGTGAGGGAGAGAATCTTAAAGGTGTCTGTGTAAGAGTCTTCCAGCAAAAAGAAACACCATGTGCAAAGTCAAGCTGCCATATATGTACAAAAGCATATTTTTTGGAGATTAAAGATGCATATTGTAATCTCTCTAGTGAAGACTAAAAATAAACAACAAATAATAGCTAAAATGTCAGTAAAGGACATAAATAAAATATTTTAAAATGCCAATTCAGTGCTTCTTACTATTGCTCCCCAGCTCTTGTTATTAAAAAATGGCTTGGGTAGAGGAACAAAGGAAGAGGGCTATAGGATTCATACAAAATACCAAGTTCTTAGACTTACGTATAGACATCTTCATAATTGCATGCAATATCAACAGGGTAAGGAATCTAATTTAAAGGCAGAGATTGTTGAGCCAAAAAAATGAATATGATCTACATGTTGTTTGCAAGAAATACTTTAAAGACACAGACATAGAAAAACAGGCTGTAAATTAAAGGATAAAAATATACATGAGAATGTATATTTTTATCCCCCCCCCAAAAAAAAGTAGAATTATCTTCTGGAAGGTTGGCCCCTTGTAGTACAGGCTTCCCCACTAGGTGAGTGTTCTGGGAACCTACCTGTATCAGTGCACCAGTTGGTGTTTTTGTGAGGGGCCGTGTTTGACTTCAGTGAATTTTTTTTGAAGACTCTTTCAGTGCATCTGTCCGTTCCATAACGGGTGATCTAAGAGAGCACCTGACCATGCCGTGTTGAGTGTTCAGCAGTTTTTGACCCAAAACAGCATGACTCCCATGCACCACCCTCCCTATTCATCTGATCTCACCTTGGGCAACTTTCCCCCCCCCCCCAGGATGAAAAAAGTCCTCAGATGGAAACGTTTTGCTGATGTGGAAGAAGTGAAACAAAAAATGGCAGAAACACTAAAAGGCATGAAAATAGATGAGTTCAAAAACTGTTTTGAGCAGAGGAAAAAAACCATCTTGTAGATGTAGTGCATCAAATAGAGAGTACCTTGAAAGTGACTGAAGTTTAAACACGTAACCATAATTACACAATTTTTATAAAAAATTCCTGGTTTTCGGGGTCCCCCTTTGTACATACGCTGCAAATATTAAGCATAAGAAAGCTGATATGATTGTGTTAGTGTCCAATGAAAGTGTCAAATGTCAATAATACTTATTAATTTAAATCTAACATAAAGTTCCAAAATTAATCATTCAAAAATTCTCAAAACTAAAGAAAAAATAAATATGCAATTATATTTGAAGATTTAAAAAAACTCCCCTTTCAGAAATTGGTAGGATGAATTCACATAGTCAGTATAAAGAAAGGTTAATTACCACTATCAAACAAATTAATCTAACTGACATTTTCCAAACATTACTATCAAAGTTTCCAGAGTATCTTTTCTTTCCAAATGCATATGGAATTTTTGTGAAAACAACATTTCTGAGTGATGTGAAAAAACTCAAAAATTTCAAAGGATCAAAATTTACAAAGTAAACTCTCTGACCATAAATGTAATAAACTAGAAATCAGTATCAATCAAAATTGATCAAGTCCACAAAATATTTTAAAATTAATACAACACTTCCAAGTAACACATGGATCTAAGAAGGAGCCACCAGATATAGATGTAGTTAAACTTATCTGAACTGATAAAACACACACACAAAAATCAAAATTATTGGGATGCCATTAATACAGTCCGTAAAAGGAATTGTATAGCTTCGAGTACTTATTTTTTAATATATTTTATTGATTATGCTATTACAGTTGTCCCATTTTCCCCCCTTCACTCCCCTCCACCCTGCACACATCTTCCCACCCACATTCCCCCCTTTAGTTCATGTTCATGGGTCATACATATAAGTTCTTTGGCTTCTATATTTCTTATACTATTCTTACCACCCCCCACTTTCTACCGACCATCTATGCTACTTATTCTCTGTACTTTTCCCCCCTCTCCTCCTTCCACTCCCCTGTTGCTAACCCTCCCTGTGATCTACATTTCTGTGGTTCTGTTCCTCTTCTAGTTGTTTGCTTAGTTTGTTTTTGTTTTAGGTGTGGTTGTTAATAATTGTTAGTTTGCTGTCATTTTACTGTACATGTTTTTTATCTTCTTTTTCTTGGATAAGTCCCTTTAACATTTCATATAATAAGGGCTTGGTGATGATGAACTGCTTTAATCATCACCTTATTTGAGGAGCACTTTATCTGCCCTTTCATTCTAAGTGAAAGCTTTGCTGGATAGAGCAATTTTGGATGCAGGTCCTTGCCTTTCATGACTTGGAATACTTCTTTCCAGCCCCTTCTTGCCTGTAAGATCTCTTTTGAGAAATCAGCTGACAGTCTGATGGGAACTCCTTTGTAGGTAACTGTCTCCTTTTCTCTTGCTGCATCTAGGATTCTCTCCTTCATTTGAATCTTGGCTAATGTAATTATGATGTGCCTTAGTGTGTTCCTCCTTGCATTGAACTTCTTTGGGACTCTCAAAAGAAGAGTGTTCACCAGGGCGGGGCAACCCTGCTGCTGTGTTGTGATGCTGTATGTGGGGGACGGGTCCAAGAGGGAAGATGGCACTTGCTCTGGTCTCTGCTGGATTTCAGTCACTTCCCCTGATACTCACAAGCAAACTGGGCCCTTCTGGTGCTGATTCCTAGGTGGGTGGGTTTGTGTACATTCTAGGACTCTGTGGGTCTCTCCAATGAATTCTTCTGTGAGGCTGGGAGTGTCTCCCACTGCCTCAACCCCCACAGGTGTTTTCAATCGGTGGTTTGAGGCTTTATTTCCCTGCTCAGGGGCCCTGGGTTGCACGGTCCATCCTGCTTCCCAGTTGTTTCTCCCAGTTTATCTGCGTGCAAATGTGGGACCTCCCAATCCACAATCTGCCACCTCACCAGGTCTGCCAGCCACTGCCTTGGCCCATCCTCTCTGCCCAGCTGCCTGTGTCTGCTTCTCCTATCGGTCTGGATGAATGTGTCTTAACTCCTTGGTTGTCGGACTTCCATACAGTTCTATTTTCTGTCAGTTCTGGTTGTTTTTTATTTTTAAATTGTTGTCCTTCTTTTGGTTGTGCAAGGAGGTACAGTGTGTCTACCTACACCTCCACCTTCGCCCGAAGTCTAAGTGCTTGTTTTTTGAAAAAATAATGACATGAAATGAATTATCTATACTTCTATCTTAAGAAGAAACTAAAAAAAAACTAAGCAAAACCTAGTGTAAGTAAAAGGAAATGTAAGAGTTGAAATTAATGCAACAGAAAATTAACAACTAGTAGAGAAAATCAACAAAGTCAAAACTACTTCTCTGAAAATATTAATAAAATTGATAAACCTACTAACAACACTGCCCAAGTAGAAAAGAGAAAATTACCTCAAAAATATATTATTCAAGTCCAGAATTAAAAAAGGGGGCATTACTAGAGATTTTAAAGGAAATAAGATACAATAAATAATTTTCATAACAAATAGTACAATGATTTATATGAATTGATATCCCTTTAGAAATACAACTTAGTATAACTTTTGCAATAGAAAATAGATTATTTGAATTGTTCTATATCTATGAAAGAAATAGAATTTCTGAGAAAGAAAACTCCAAGTCAAAAAGGATTCATTACTGATTTCTGTTAAATATATAAGGAAAAGAATCATAGCTGTATCACACAAAGCATTCACAAGGTAGTTAAGAAGGATCACTTTCCAATTCATTTTATGAGGGCACCGTAAGAGAAGGAGATAGAAACTACAGACCAGTATCTCTCATGCATATAAATGTAAGAGTTCTCAAGAAAATATAACAAATAAATCACAGCAATATATAACAGGGATGATACATCACGACTAAGTGGGTTTTATCCCTGGAATTCAAAATGGGTTTATATATGAACTACAACCAGTATAATTCACAACAATAACTAAATATCACATGATTATCTCAGTAGTACAGGAAAAGTATTTTTAAAATTCAATGACAAATTTATGATTTTTTAAAAAAATCCCAAGAACAAACCAGTAATGGAAGGAAATTTCCACACTCTGATAAGAACACCTGTGGAAGCTTTACCTCTAATATCAAACTTAATGGTGAAAAATTAATCCCTTTTCTCTTAGATCAGTAACAAAGTAAAAATTGCTCTCATTCCCCCACCCCTACCCTGCCCCATATTGTAGTAGAGATCCAAGCATTGTAATAGGGTAAGCAAAAGAAGTCAAATGAAGTTTGAAAAAAAAGAGGAGATAAAGCTGTCACATAGTTCAGACAGCTCAACTATGCATAAAATATCCAAAGGAACTTACAAAACCACTATCAGCTAGTAAAGAAGTTTTGCAAGATTTCACAATATACTCAGTATACCAAAATCAATTTTTAAAAAATTTTCAAAGTACAATTGACAAATAAAATCTCAAGATTTTCCCTCTAGAATATCAACAATGCTTAGGAAAAAAATCTAATAACCAATAGACTTCTACACCGAAAACTACAAAACATTTCTGAGATTAAAACTCTTTTAAACAGTAAGAAATGCATATTGAGGGCATGGATTGAAAGACTCAATACTATTAAAATGTTAATTCTCCCTAATTGGTATAAAATTTTAGTGAAAAACTAATAAAACTGTAATAAGGATTTTTTTCTTATCAAAAAATATATATGCTGATTCCAAAATCTATGTTGCAGGGAATAGGACCTAAAATGACCAAATAATATTGAAAGAAAAGAACAAATCTAGAGCTATGCAATCTGGACAGTGTGGTATTAGTAAAAACACAGATAAATAAATCAAAATACAAAATGAAGAGTTCAAAAATAAACTAACAAAAATGGTTAAATGATTGTCAATAAAAGTACCAAAGTAATTCGATGAAGGAATAGAAAAGTGTTTTTCAGAAAATGTTGCTGGACCAATTAGATGGGGCAGGGGTGTGGGGTAGGTGGAGAATCTCAATCTTGACCCCACATCATACCCAAAAATCTATTAGAGTTGAATGGCACACTACGATGTAAGGGTAAAATAATGTTTGTAGAAGAAAATGTAGAATATCTTTAAAATCTTAGAATAGGTGAAGATTTCTGAGAAAGCACACAGAAAACATGAATTATAAAAAGGAAAGAAAAATTAGACAATAAAAACTAAAAACATATTCAATCAGACCAATAAAATAGATAATAACGGATTGAATTATAATCCAAAGAATTTAATAAATATTCATGAGTTCATTCTTTTCCTTTTTTAGATTTTACTTATTTATTTTTAGAGGGGAGAAGGGAGGAAGAGAAGGAGAGAAACATCAATGCGTAGTTGCCTCTTGAGAGCCCCCTACTGGGAATCTGGCCTGCAGCCCAGGCACGTGCCCTGACTGAGAATCAAACTGGTGACCTTTTGGTTCATACACTAGCACTCAATCCACTGAGCCACACCAGCCAAGTCCATTCTATTATAAATAAATAACTGGATTAATAAAAAGTGGTGGTAATAAGTAACAACTCTCCCTTTTAGAAGAAATATAATTAATAAGTGTAGAGAAATGAAGAAAATAGAAAATCATCATTAGAATATCATGTAATTATCTCTACAAGCTCCACCAATGGATGTTATAATTAGTTGAATCAAAAACTGGAGCAGATACAGATATATGGTAGTCTCAAAGCATATCCCTCCAAATATTTATGTTTCAGGGCAAAAGGTAGTAACTAGAGTGAAGAATCCCGGTGGACA
The DNA here is from genome assembly GCA_039655065.1 of Glossophaga mutica. Taxonomy (NCBI): domain Eukaryota; kingdom Metazoa; phylum Chordata; class Mammalia; order Chiroptera; family Phyllostomidae; genus Glossophaga; species Glossophaga mutica. The sequence continues at coordinate 148,903,376 of CM077308.1, forward strand.
CTTAAAAGTTACTAACGCTAATATCCTTAGTAATACATTGATATAAACAATATCAGTATCCTTTGAAAAATTCATCACCCTGTGGTATTCTTAAAAATGTATAACCTCACTTTTATTATGAGAAACTGAAATTGAAGAAAATTCTACAAAATACATGACCAGATTTTTTTCTAAAGTGTCAATGTCACGACATTGCCAAGGAAAAACTGAGAAACTGTCACAGATTGGAGGAGTCTTAGGAGACAGGACCACTGAGTGCAATGTAGAACCCTTGAGTTGACCCCGAAAGGCTGTGCATGGAAAAACTGGTGAAGTCTGAGTAAGTTCTGTAGTTTAGTTATATGTTATTAAAGATGATTTCTTCCCTTTGATGGATGTTCTATGGTTAGGTAAACTGTCAACATAGGGGAAATTGGGTGGAAGATTATATGGGAGCTGTACGATTTTTTTCCAAGTTTTATGTTAGTCTAAAATTATATCAAAGGAAGATTTTAAACAAAACAACAATGACCAAAACCAATAACTAACTTCCAAGTCACTGCTTTGTGAGAACTAGCTCACTCTTCTGGTCTGTCTGTGCATATGAATTTCTTAATGTAGCTGACTATCAGTGGTTCAGTTTCAGCATGTGCTTAATCAGAGCTCGTTTTGAGGAAACTAGCCAAATTTAAGTGCTCTTGTATAAAGTTTATCAGGTTTAGGTCACATGACATAAGACGGTAAATTTTCTAAAAATGTAAATTTCGACTGTTTTTTCAATCTTTCTAATTAGGCAAAACATCCCTCCTCTCCCTCGTCAACTAATGTCTCTTCTTTCAGCACATTTAAAGGAACTTACACCAGGAGTTCAACAACATCTTGGTTTATATTGGTCTCCATTTGCAGAGCTACTTTTTAAGAAATATTTGGTTACATGAACAGTCACAAAGACTTCTGCAGAAAGAAGCTCTAAATGTTAAATTTCGTTTATCAGTGAGCAAGATGAGAAAGTATTGAGTCAGGAAATTGTTAGATCCCCGAAATCCCATTACATAGATATTTGTCTCTCTAGCTGTATGGGTTGAGTTTAGATGATTTTTATAATATGTAAGAATTATAAAAAAAATCTTATGGCTTTAAGAACAAGAATGTCAATTTAAAAAGCTCAGTTTAGCACACTATTTTTCCACCCACATAGTAATGATCTATGAGAGCTGTGGAGACAACACTTTCCATAGTTCTAACAGTACATTAAAAACTTACAATACTAAATCAGAATAGCAAAGAATAAGGACACAAATCAAGTGAAATTAATAAAGCGAACTGAATATCTGTGAATGTAGCTTGTAGGTAAACTTCCCCCAGGACTGAAAACAGAAGCAACTTAGTAAATATTTTTCACAATGCCCTTGAGTAAACTGTCGTTGATTAACGAGGTCACACTTTCACAAATGTTACTCAAGGATGCACAGTGTTTATTCATTTTCATATTTCCTCTGTCATTCTCAGTAGTGTCAACTAATGATCAAATATGCCCATTATCTTTTTCTTGGAGATGCTTTTCCACTAGGGAAATAAAAATACGGAGCTGAAGTTAGAGATAAATTTTCACCCCATGCTACCAGGCGCGTGTTTATTTAATGAGTTTCACTGTTGATAAATGCAGTGCTCTGTCAAGTGTTGGTAGCAACGCTTCCCTGTCATTAATGGCAATGCTGTGCCGTGTACCCAAAGGACATGCAATAATACTAACACTTTTGCGTTTAGGGGTGTTTTCTCTTGAAGAACATAATTTTCCTTCGAAAACAGCCTGCGATGGCACTATGGAATAAGAATGCTGTATTAACTTCCTCAGCCCACTGGGGAACAATTTAACGAAATGTAAACCTAATGGCAAACGTAAAGTTAAGTAATATACTTATCTTTCCTTCAAAGAGTTTACTGGCTCCTGTTCTGGGTGACTGGGGCTAGAATATCTATGTTCGTTTCAGGATACTCAAAGCTGGTTTTTGTAACACTGCGGATGGGGGCGTGGCTTGAGGGTGGAGGAAGAGGCCAGCGCATCTAAAAGGGCTTGGAAAGTCAAGGTTCTTTCCTCAGGTTATTTTCTTACTATTGCTCACTTTTAAAATTAGGCTATTTATTCAGCCTGCTCTTAGTTTCACTAAACTATTTTAAAAAACATAGAAAGGTTTATCTAAATATTTCATATAGATATTACAGGAATCTAGTATGAGGTATTTTTGCCAACTACCAAATACTAAGTATTTCAAACATGAAAATGCATAGTATTATTAATTATAACAACTGTAATTATTATCAGTAGTAGTAGACAAAAGCTTCTTTGATACTTAACTTCTCCCTTTCCAGTTTAAATTACTGCACTTGGCACTATTTTCTTTTCTTTTTTTATCTTCCTTAGTCTTACCTCTATTAAAAAAAAAACACTTCTAAGTTACACTTTCATGTGACAATGATTTATTCTCATATACAATTCTTTTTTTCCTAATATTTCATATTTTAATGCAGTACAAATATTGACTCAAAGGAATGAGGCTAGAATATTGTAATTTCATGTAGGATGAGGCCCTTTCGAGATCTGGGACACTATTTTTTCCCCTAGGTCTCTGCACTAGGTTATATTTATAACATTAACAATTGTGAAACATCTAGGGCAAGGGCTGAGGGTACCTAAATGCGTTAGGATTCTTTCAAATCAATTTAGCTTTGATACATTTTTAAGACACTTTGCAAGGATTGGGAAAACATTGAGCTGGCACAAAACCGTGGCTGGGAAACAATTTAGGAGCTGGGGACACGAAATCTATTGTGTAGTTTATGCTGACGATAAGTCTGTGAGCATTCTGGGTTATACAGTCCTCATTTTACAGATGGAACATTGGGTCCGTAGGAGTGGAGTCCCTTGTTCAAGACAACAGGCAGCCCTGCGGCAGAGCTGAGGCTGGACACCGATGTGGTGAACCCTGGTTCTCCGTAAGGAGACTGCAAGGGGTGACCGGGCAGGCCCTGTTCCAACCAGAAAACGTCTGTTCTGTTTCTTCTACTTTTTATTCGAGGGTTCCTAATGAGGTTTTGTTGGAGAAAAGTAAATGAGTTCAAATGCAAACATGTATCAAACCAATTGATTCGACTGTGTGTCCTGTCATTATTCCCAGTCACACCTGTGCCTCCCTTTATATACATCATTAGCAATGAATCCATTAAAAAATGGATTAGGCAAATAGCATTAGGGAAGTTGAAGTGGTGACTTTCAATGCTTTTTGACAGCAGTGCATAAAAAGGAATCCACCAAGATGACTCAATATAAAAATACAAGCATGTAACAGAAACAAAAGTGCTTCAAAGTGAAACTCTATGAATTCTGATATTTTATTCTGTTCTAGTCTATTAAAGTTAACTTTATGATCTCGTTTGTAAAAGAGAATTATTAATAATGTCATTTAAAAAGTTTATTTATGTCTCTATCATGTTTAAGATGTTATGGCAAAACAAACAAGGCATTCTAGGTTTAAAACCAATACATGATATCATCTTATGGTGACACTTTAAATCAAAGGGGACTTTATCACCACTTTCAGAATTAATCCTTAGCGTGTCATTTGAGGCCCTAGTGGTTTCTCTACTGCACTAGAAATAATTTTATATTTGGAACTTCAAAATTTCCTTTGGTAACAATAATATTGGTAACATGAGTTAGCTTAGGTTAAATGACATTCTGGGTAGGAATCATTTCTTTGTGCAGTTCTGAACATTTTATTCCAAAAATATCAGTACCCGGGAGGCTTTCAGAAAAAATGAAATATACGTCATCATGATTAGCATCTCAAAACCATGCGGAGACTTCCTGATGGTTGCCCTTTGTACGGCACATGAAGAGTTGTTGGGGACAATTTTCCATGTCACTCCGCCTCTTCCTTTCTTTTTAAATTTAGTCTTCTCAAGTTTTCTCCTGTATCCTTACTTCTATTTTCTCCTTTTCCTTTTTCACTTTCTCTTGCCTGTGCCTTAGGCTTAGGCATAATTGCAATTTTATCTGCTTTTAAAAGACAGATGAATCTAAAGTAGTAAAGATACCTTGAGGGGTCAACCATCAAATGTCACAGAAAAGGCTGTAAATTGTTTAATTTTAGTTTGGAAATGATGTACCTTTTTTATTCCCTTATTATAGAACTCATCAGTTATCACTTCTTGCCTTGTATTGTAAATAGTTGGCTATCTGTTTTTGCCCCCCACCAAGATATTTACTAAATATGTAAATGAACAGTGAGCAGATTTTCAAGTTAGAAATATTTATACTTGTTTACCAAATATTTTTTAATTCAATAGAAGCACAATATACTATTTTATACATTTTTTAGGTCAATGAAACCAAAGACAACAAATACTTGCAAGCTAGCTGCCATTCGTCTCTGCTGGACTCCAGGCTGACATTCCTAAGCATGGATCGCCTTTCTCCTAGGCTGAGCCTGGGCCTTTGCATCCTCTCAACACGACATTTTAGAAGATTTCATTAGTTCATTAGACTTGATGTTCCATATATAATGTGACTGCCATCCCTCTCTTAACTGAGATGAATACGGGCATTAAAAACTACTCTTCTCTGTAGCTCTAGTTAAACTGAGGAAACTGCCAGAGACACCGGTGAATCGCGGCCGAAGCAGGAGACCCGCTGAAGGTGACAACTGTTGGCCCTCTCTCCTTCTCTCCTGTTGTAGACTTGGTTCTACTGTCTTCCTTCCATCTTTATTAAGAATAAGAAACCCTTCCCTGGAAACGTTGTCTTTGGGAATATATCATACCTCTGATTTAAATACAACCTTTCCTTCAAAGCCTTACCTGATGATGGCTCAATTGTTATTAACTTCAGATTATCTGTCTTCATGGGCCCAAGATGGCTACCAATTTCCCAGGCATCCCTGAAATCAGCATCCGAAGGCTGTGAGAGGAGAAAAATCACAAAACTGTACACCATGCACAGGCCTAAATCCATCCCCCAGGAAGAGGAGTGAGAGCCAGCGCAATAGGCTTAGGTCAGTTCACACCCTCCAATTATTGTTGGCCATTTGGAGAAGAGTGAGCAAAACTGGGTTCTGGTTGAAGGAAAAAGAGAGAAACCAGATAGACAGGGGACAGTGTCTGCCACGTGACAGCAGTGTGACCATCTAATTTTTGATTGTGTGGAATCAGTATTTACGTACACTGCCAGAGCACCAACTCCTCCCCTTCAGCCCATATCTTGCAATCCCTTGTGGAAAACAAAAGAAACTTCAGAATTTCTTAGGCCAAGTTTTATCATATCCAGAATCTATTACTTTTCAGTGAGCATAATATAACTTAATAATCTAGGGATAGAGGCCTGTACGTGAATTTTATTACCATGTTTATATTTGATGGTGTTGCTGTGGGAATAATTTTCTATAATATAGGAAATTATGTGGGGACTCTTGCAACCAAGAGTCAGACTCTGGTCTAAATAGCTTTTATTTTTCAGATGAGAAATATTTTTGAAAATGCAATAGAGTTGATCATTATAGTAGCTCTAGATGTGGAGCTGATTATGTTACATCAAAATAATAGAAAAACCCATTACATGTATACAGGAACATCTTCAGTAGAACAATTAAGTGACACACCTAATATTTGTAAAGATTAAGGAGAGCATATTCAAATTTAAACTAAGAATAATATATCTATACAAATATACCTACTTAAATTGTGCACAATCTATATTGTTCTATTTAGTCTTTTTACTCTGTGATTGCAGTATGTGTCTTGTCATATTTTAATCTACTTCTTGGTACATTCAGGAAATTGCTTTGGAGTGCAGTAATATGCCCATAGAACCACATTATAGTGATTTTCAAATAATGTCACCACCACTATTGCATTCTCTGCTTGGAAAAGTATCTTACCTAGGACAATTTCTCCTAAGGCAAGCAATAAACGATTTCATTAGAAAGAGTTTTTTTTGTGGTACATTTCACAATTATTGCTAGTCTTTTTCTAAGTCATCTTTGTAAATATGCAAGAACTTTGGATGATTAGTTCTCTTCAGTTCTTCTGTATCTTCTGCAATATGACTGTCTTTCTAGACATCAAAATCTGATCGATTGTGGGACACAGTATGGATAACCTCACTGTCATAATCTTCTACGTGCTCTTTAAATTTAACCTTGGAGGGTCAAGTGAATTGCTAATCTCAGCCTCATTTCTTATAAATTTCCAATGGCTTCCATGTGAGACCAGGCCTGGGCTCTGCTAGGTAGACTGCCTTGAGAAAAAGTCATGTCAGACTTTCATAATTGATAGTGGGAGAGGACTCTGCATCATCTGAGACTGGATGACTAGATTTACTTACATCTGTGATGAGTCTGTTGTGGGAGAGGGTCTGACCAGAAAGAGCCTGCTCTGTCTTTTGTTGCCGCTTTCACGTAGAGCCATCCATGTCTGCCTCCCAGGAAACATGAGGTTATCTTCAGCTAGTGCAATAGGAGCCTCTGTCCTCCTGTCTTTGACTTTTTATTCTGCTGCTTTTGAAATGGCTCAAAAAAGTGAAAGATTAAAGGGAAGCAGTCTGCCAAATACCTGGAAGAAACCAGCTTTTGGAGCTGAGCTTGTAAACATAAGCTTATAAACAAGGTCTCTGGCTTCAAAAGAAAAATAAAAGACAAAGGGACCAAGGAATTCTCCTGTCCTCTGTACTCGGAGGCTGTAGCTTCATTGTTATAGGGAAAAATGAACAGAATGAACCTCTCTTGGCCCCAAATTGTGCAGAGAGAATTTGGAGAAGGAGGAAGATAAACTTTCAGGCATCTGTGAAGGGCAGAATATTTTTTGCAACATGATTGCTTTACACTGTGTGAATTCACTGTTCACATGGGCTGTCCTGCATACCATTGCAAGGTCAAGGTTACAGTAGACAAAGGGGAAGTTATGTGTCTTGGCTTTTCCTATAATTGTTCCTAGGTTCTCAGTCAAGTCAGTTTTGGAGATAAGAAAGACAAATCTCAATGGACCTATGTCAGCTGATCTCTTGTTCTCTTCTTTGGCACAGCTGTACTCCCATCTTTATTTTTTATCATTCCCTTTAGGTTATCTCTGCATGAAGAGTATAAGGCTTTTTATGGGGATCCAGCCCCTCCTAGGATTCAGCCCAAAGTTTCAAATTGCTTAGAGAGACTTGAATGAAGGACATCTTGGCATGAAGAGCGAAGCTCTGTGAACAGTAACAACTCGCTTTTCTTTCTTTCTCGTTTTTTGTCTCCTCACTTGATGATATATCCATTGATTCCAGAGAGAGAGGAAGGGAGAGAAAGAGAAGGAGAGACAGAGAAACATCCGTGTGAGACAAACATTAATCAATTGTCTCCCGCACACGCCTACAACCTAGGTATGTGCCCTGATCAGGAATCAAACCTGCGACCTTTCTGTACAGGATGGCTCTCCAACCAACTGAGCCACATTAGCCAGGGCTACAGTTTGTTTTTCTGAAGCTTCTGCTTCAGGAAGACAGTTCTAAGCTTGGATCATCTTCTTTTTTGTTGTTTGTTTTATCATATTTTACTTTTGGCGCTATTAAATAGCTTCATCTATAAAGGCAAAATTATTATTTTTATTGTTGTTCAAGTACAGTTGTCTCCATTTTCTCTGAACCACTCTCCCCCACCTCACTCAACCCACCTGCCTCCCTTACTCCTACCCTCCTTTGTCCATGTCCATGGGTCTTTTATACACATTCCTTGACTTGATCCTTCTTCTTTCCTCCATTATTGCCATACCCCTCCCCTCTGGTTACTGTCAGTTTGTTCTTTATTTCAATGTCTCTGGTTATATTTTGCTTGCTTGTTTGTTTCATTGATTAAGTTCCATTTATAGGTGAGGTCATATGGTATTTGTCTTTTACGACCTGGCTTATTTCACTTATCATAATGCTTTCCAGCTCCACCCATGCTGTTGCAAAGGGTAGGAGTTCCTTCTTTGTTTCTGCTGCATAGTGTTACATTGTGTAAATGTACCACAGTTTCTTTGACCTACTAATTTACGGATGGGCACTTAGGTTGCTTCCAGCACTTGGCTATTGTAAATTGTGTTGCTGTGAACATTGGGGTGCACAGGTTCTTTTGAATTAGTGTTTCAGGGTTTTTAGGGTATAATCCCAGCAGTGGGATTGCTAGATCAAAAGGCAATTCCATTTTTAGTTTTTTGAGGACATTCCATACTATTTTCCACAGTGGCTGCACCAGTCTGCATTCCCACCAACAGTGCACTAGGGTTCCCTTTATTCCACAACTTTGCCAGCACTTGTTTGTTGATTTGTCTATGATGGCCATTCTGACTGGTGTGAAGTGGTATCACATTGTGGTTTTAATTTTCATCTCTCTGATGGCTTGTGATGCTGAGATCCTTTCATATGTCTCTGGGCCCTTTGTATGTCCTCCTTGGAAAAGTGTCTATTCAGGTCCTTCATCCATTTTTTTAAATATATTTTATTGATTATGCTATTACAGTTGTCCCATTTCTCCCCCATCATTCCCCTCCACCCTGCCCACCATCTCCCACCCACATTCCCCCCCTTTAGTTCATGTCCATGTGTCATAAGTTCTTTAGCTTCTACATTTCCCACACTATTCTTGCCCTCCCCCTATTTTCTATCCACCGTCTATGCTACTTATTCTCTGTACCTTTTCCCCCTCTCTCTTCCTTTCATTTTTTAATTGGATTGTTTGTCTTCCTGGAGTGGAGTCATGTAAGTTTGTTATATATTTGGGAGATCAAACACTAGTAAGTCTGAATTATTTTGCTCTACCTATCCTCAGTATTTTATCTTGGTTCTGATAGATGACTAGGTTCCACTTGAATATATTTTCATATGCTGTGCTCCTCCTAGCAAGACAGAAATCGTTGGAAAATTATTGTTGAACCATTAGAAAAGCTTTTTCTCATTTTGATATTCATCACTGCTTTTGTTATTACCACAATAGAAAAGCTTAATCTTGCCCAAAAGGGAGATTATTTTCCATTTATAACTTTGGAAATACCTGAAATGTGAAATGCTGAAGGCCTTTCTTTAATTACTATTGTTTCTTTCTGATAAGCAAGAACGTTAGCCCCTGTGATTGATTCCTGTGTCTACGCCACATGAACATTTTAATTACATAAAAATAGTTACAGTTTAAATTAGTGGGTATCTGGCATAATTGAGACTTTATAAGAAGGAATGTCCTCTGGCCACCTCAGTGCCACAACAATTTATATTCCTATTACTCTTCTCATAACTAATATATCTAAATAAGAAGCAGTAGGAAGCAGCAACAACAAACTCTGAGAAGGAGCAATTCAAACTTTTAACTCCCATTATGGTTTTTTAAGCCAAGCAGTAGGATAGCTGGAAACACTACTGAAAAGTCCTGCTCACCTCTCTGATCGAGGGCTTCTGAAGAGAGGGACGAAATTTATGAGTAAGAAGGGGAGCCAAGAGAATTACGTTACAATAGGCTCATGACGGAGGAGGCCTCAAAGTACACAAACAACTGATGCCCGAAAACAGTATGTGGACGTTAGATACTGAGTGAGGAAACAAGGATCTGTAGATAATAAACTATGCCTGCAAATCCCCCCCAAATACCTCCTTAAGTAACCGGCAGTGCTCATATAGCACACTTGCATAAAGATACTTGGCTAATTTTGGTAAACTCCCAAGAATTATTTGATGAGCACTGGCCTGTCTGTCAACTATTTTATTTCTAACAGTACCCTTAAATGACTGGTTTGGCTTGTGGAGTAGAAATCAAGGGAAAAAATTTTTTAGAAGATGGCTGAATATCATTTCAATAAATGCTCCACTTTCTTCAGGTTCCTGAATGTATCAGTTTAGAGCATCAATTGCTAAGATCAATCATGATTATTACGAATCACTCCAAATCTTTCTCGCATTCTTCACATGGATTTTTCAGAAAATTTTAGTGGTACCGAAGGCCAGTTCTGGCCACGTGATACGGCATGAAACCACGTAGGAGAGTCTAAGGGGCATGGAAGGAAATGCTCCTGTTTGCTCGGCTTTGAACCAGTGTCTCAGGAAGCAGTGAGCACTGAAGGAGGGGCGAGGGCAGGAGGGACAGGGTCATGCTGCTAAATGTTTAATTTTGTGTCAAGGAAGAGCAGGTGCACAATGGCAAGTACTAACCTATCTGCTCTCACCTCACTGGTTTTTCAGTGAATAGACCATGAACAGTTCCCACCTCATTCATAAAGTCTATGTCACAGTCACTTCACCTGTCAAAGGATATAAATGTGAATGAAGTAAGTGTTCTTTTTCATTGTTGTTGTTTTGATGAGCAGTGCTTGTCACTTGCTGCCCGACTGTCAAAATGTGAGATGAAGCTCTGGGCAGCTTCGGGTTCTGTGAGTTCCTTCACTAGCTTACGTATATGTTCAGCTGCTGAAGATTACCTGGCTAACCAGGAAGTGCATTAAGATCCTGTTACTTTTCCATCTTAAAAGTAAAAATAACCAACATCTAAAATAGATTAGTATGTTTATAAACCTTTCTTCCTATAGTAACAGACCTGGACATTTTCTTGAAAATGATCTATATGACTTTCTTTTATAAAACAGGCTTTTTGGCAATGTCTTTTAGTCTGGAAGATAGCACTCCTGTCTCATATTATATTATATTAGTTATTACAGGGAAGTGGGGGTGGTCATTTATGTAGACTGAAGCCTAGGTTATATCTTCAATTGGTCAGAAGAAGCTATCAACACTATTCCACTTTAGCATACTGTCGAATAAAAGTGTTCATACTAAATGAGTAATACAGAATATGGTAATCCACAATGTAGAGTACAACCTCAGATTTTTTTTTACCAGATATTTATCAGAAGATTAGTTGTGAGAAAATTATCCTAAAAACTCTCTAGAAAAAGGTGGTCAAATATCTGTACCTATAGCTTTAGAACAGTGTTTTCCAAACTAGGTTTCCTGAATCATAATGTACCCCAAGAATTCAGGTATTCAAAAACATTTGAATAGAAAATGTTTGCTACTCTAGTCCCTTTAATTTTGCATCTTGGTTTAATTTAGCATATTGAAGCATTGTGGGTTTGGAGCACAGTGTGTGGCTTTCACTGAGTTGTAGTTTGGTGATAGAAATTGTCCTTCACTGGAAGTCATTGCCAAGTGGACGTCAGACATGTTGAGCACCTGACTTATCATAGTCACATCTTCCCCATTAGGAGGTCCAATAGGGAGAGGTTCCTTCAGGTCTCAGAGTCAAATGCAGTTTTCCTTTTTTCTTAAAGAAAGATTTATTATTTATGGTTAGTTATAAGTTTAAAATTCTCTCACAACTATAAACTGAGAGTTTGGATATGCTTTTACTTTACATGGGGTACCAGTAACTTTGGAGTCAAATTCGCCACTTCTCTCTAAACTACTTTCTAGATGTTTGGTTTGTTTTTGGTGTACTTCTTTTATATTTTTAAGATTTTATTCATTTACTTTTAGAGAGAAGGGAAGGGAGGGAGAAAGCAAGGGAGAGAAACATCAATGTGTGGTTGCTTCTCACATGCCCCACTATTGGGGACCTGGCCTACAACCCAGGCATGTGCCCTGACTGGGAATCAAACTGGCGACCCTTTAGTTCACAGGCCAGTGCTCAACCCACTGAGCCCTACCAGCCAAGGCTGGTGTACTTCTAATTTTATTTTATTCTCTTACTTTATTTTGCCATCTCCCAATATTCTTCACAATTTTAAAACTGGTTTAATTACACATATTTGTGGTGTGACTTATTTTTTTGAATGGGATGGAGATATAAATGGCTTGATGCTTTACCAAGTCTAGATTCTAAGCTTTCCCATGACAACCTTCATATCCGAATCACATGTTATTTCTGTCCCGGTTAAACATCCTCTTATTTGTAATATGTTATATTCATTTGCTTACTTGTTATGTCTTAGTCACCGTTATAGGCACTGGAGAAATAGCATGCATGGAATGCATCCTGTGGAACATGAATGATGTAATTGCCAGTTACAGAGATGAGGAGGGCGGCAGGAGCAGGAGTTTGCAGGGAGGGCGGGGAATTAGAGGCCAGTTTTGCACAAGTGAAGGCTGAGATGAATACGTGTGCAATTATGTTTCCCTGAGAACTCTTCTGACCCTCCTCATTAGCACTGACTCACATCTAGGAAATGCTGGCATAGTTTTAGGCCACTACCCACTGATCTTCTCCCTCTTCCTTTGATGGACAATCAGGCAGCATCTGACTGGTCAGAGCACATCAAGTACATCATGTCCTCCAAATCCAGGTTTTGAATCTTTGATTTCTGAAGAAGACAAAAGAATTTGCAGTGGTCACGGGGTGGTTTCTCTGGCTTCAGCCTCTTTATTGTTACATATCAGGAGGAAGATCTATGGATTCCAACTAAAAGTAACAAATACTGTCATTGGCAGAAACAAATGCTGAACAGCGAGGACTCAGCATTCTCTGCTTCTTCTTATTCATAAAGCACACACAGCCCCTTCTCCACCACTATGTTTTTGAAGCCTCGGTGCAGGATTTGAATAATACCAGTGCGGCGCTGACCTTGGGGTAAAAATAAAGGAGACAGCAGAAAACCTCAGTAATCAAGATAAGTACAATTTGAATGCAATATTTTTAAAATCAAAATGAATGTAAAAATCCACAGGTTAATACAGTGCCATGCTTTGCCATACTGGAGTCTGAGGCAAAAGGAAATATCAGTAACACTAATCTTGTTTTTATTAAAAATCTGATTATTTGTTTAACATAGATGTTTTCATATGGTGCATCCTCAAATTCTGCCTCCAAAAGCCAGTCCCTTACTCTCCCTTGACCCTACCACCAGCTCTATCCAGATGAATTCATTTGCCTTTTACTTCTGTTTATATCAGTTATCACAGGAATACCAGGGCTCATGCCACGGGCTGTCCACCTCATGATTTTCCTTTGTTTCACTTCATCTCAGCTCTCCTTCACTATCATCCTACCTCCTGGCATTCATAGTTTTTTAAGAGTTACATCAAGAGCTTATATCTCTCATATTTTCAGACCCTTCTCTAGGTGCTTTCTTTATTTTTTGCCCTGATTCCCATTTCCTTTGTGTCTTCTCAAATGGTGGGTGTGTTCTTTTCCACATTCCTTACAACTTTGATCTTGGGATGGAGTAGATGTCTTTGCTCATTATAAATGTTTCCAGACCTGTTCCCCTCCTTTCTCCCTATAAACACTGTCTTGAGTATCATGTGATCAACACTTAACACAAACTACCTATTTTTTGCAGTCATTCACTGATCCCAAAATCATACCCTTTGTTCCTGAAAGATTTTAGCTCTTTGTTAACTCACAGTTTCCACAGTATTACTCAGTTATGGTCTTTGGTGGTTTCAACATACATTTAGATGATCCTTCTATTAACCTGGCCTCAAACTTCTTTGCTCACTTCTCCTCCAATGATCTTGTCCTTCACCCTTCCCCAGCCATTCATTCCTACGGCCTACCCTAGATGACATCATTACCAAAAAGTAACACCTTTGTAGCCTGGAAAGGATCACACTTTCCAAACACATATTCATATCTTTCCATCTCAATTTTCCTAGTACTCCCAATTCAACAGCTCTTCGAGTTTATTGGCATTATCTATGAATTCTTTTTCACCCCCTTTAGGGTCCTCTTATGTCTCTGAATGCTTTATCGAAGTTAGATTCTATTATTGGGCATTAAATCTCTCCGTTAAATATATTCTCAACTTCCTTACCCATCTCACTTTATCATATTTGCCTGGAAAAATTTCAAAACTATTTAAATACTTCTCTCCACCTATGTTGTTTGTGCACCTGGACAGCAAATACAGATGGTACAACATAAAAACCCAGGTAGACGGGTCTCACTTTTTACTCAGTGACGTCTAATCTTGAATGAACCCTCACTGGTGCTGAGCCCTCCTCCTCTACTTCCCTAGTTCATTCGTACTCCGCTAGGCCATTTTTTTCTACATTTCCGTTTTCCAAACTTCCAATTTTCCATCTTTAGTCCTTAACTTATTACTTTGCTGTAGTACACCAAGAAAATAATACAAATCAGAGAACAATGTCTAAAGGCTCTTACCACCACATCTGTCTGTCAACCTGCATTTATACCCATGCATTATGCTTTCCATTGCCAGTGCACAGACTGTGTCCCTGTAAAACGCTAATCATCCCCTTGTGCACCTGGTCTACTCTCTGTTCACCGACTCAGAATATCAGTCTAGATATTTTCTTCCTAGTTCAAATATTTTTCCCTTTCTACTAGATCATACTAATCAGATTACAACTATCTGCAATTTCTTCTGTCTTCAAGCTAACAAAATCAAAACACAAAATCCCCTCCAGATTCCTCATTCTCTTCTAGTCTCTTATCACTTTTTTGTCACCTTTTAGAGTGTAATAGTTGAAATCAGTGTCTGTACCCGCTGCTTCTGATGATGGCCAGCTTCTCTCAGAAGTACTTCTCATTCAGGGTTTAGCTTCACTCTGACCTCCCTCCACCCACAGTGCCCTTTCCAGGCACCAGATTCTCATTCCCTTGTTACTCCCTACAATCAGTTCTGAGTCGTGATCTTCTTTGACCTCTTGGCTGCCTTTGACCCAATTGCCAACTTTCCTTCCCAAAATACATTTATACTGACTTCCTGGAACAGCACTCTTCTGATTTTACACCCAACCCACCCTTCATTTATTCTTACAGAGCTTCTCGAACTATAAATATCAGAGTAGCCTGAGTCCGTCCTCAGAACTCTACTTCCCTTTCCCACACATTCTCTCATTAATACCACCCAGTCTCATGGTTTTAAAAGTTATGCAGTAGAATCCCCAAATTTGTCTTTGGCCCATTTGAATACCTAATAACTATCTGGAACTTAAAGTGTCTTGAAGTGAATTCTTAATATAACTCCCTGCCTGCCCCCCCATCCCACAATGGAATTCTTTCAGTTCTCTCCACCTTAGTAAACGGTAACTTTATCTTTCAATTTCTTAGGCCAGAAAGACTGGAGTCATCTTTGATTCCATCTTTCTCTTGCATGTTACCAACAATCCACTAGCAAATCCTACCTTAAAATATATTCCAAGCCTGAGAATTCTTCACCATTCCCATTGCTTTTGTTTTGGTACAAGCCCAAATCCTCTATTGTCTGGATAGACTCCTTAAGTAATATTCTTGTTTCTTCCCTTCCCCTTCTACAGTCTAACTCAACACAGCAACCAAAATAATGTCTTTAAAATACAATATCAGGTGATATCATATCTCTGCTGTAATTACTGCTTGGCTTCTATTCCCCTCAAAGTACAGCCTAGCTACTTGAAATGATGTATAACAGCCTATGTGACTCGCCCTCCAACTTCCCTGGCCTCACCTCCTACTACTCTCCCTCTTGCTCATGCATCCAGACACTGCTATCCTTTCCATCCTTGAACAAGCCAGCCATGCTCCCATCATTCATATTTTTGCCCTTGGTTTACCCTGTGCTTTAAAAGTTCTCTCAAGATGTTGCATGATTTGTTTTCTCATCTCTTAAATGTCTTATCTTCAAAGTGATACTTCCCTAACTACCTTTTAAAAATTGTATTGATTCAGGTTTTCATTTTCTTGCTTTACTTCTCACGAAGCCATTCATCACAGTTGAACCATTATGTTTTAAATTATTTGTTTATTATTCTCTTCTCATCCCCTTTTCCCTAAACAAAAACACTAGATAAGAAAATCTATGTGGGAGGGGATTTGGTTCTTTATTTTTTTCTGCTAAAATTCAACACTATGATTAATGCATAGAATATGTTCAATAAGTATTTTTTTTTTCAGAGATTTGGTTAATAGATATATCCACATTTTTTTTTAAGGACCAACACATTAGTTTTCCCTTTATTTATTTCCTTTAAATCAGCTTGTAACCAGGTAGCATGAGGGGTCTGGATGCTTGTCACCTGTATACACATAACACAAAGATTTCCGTGGAAGGAAATAGGTTTTTATTAATAGAGTCCCCAATTTGGGGGAAATGGGAGAATTCCTGCTCTGGCCTCTTCTCTCCTGCAAGACACAGAAACTTCCTTGCTCCCGAAAAGATCGTAATGCCCAAGTCATGCCCAGAAGTTCCCCGTTATTGCTTATATGTCGTTTTGGAGCTTAAACCAGCCACACAGACAGGCCTCCGCCCTCTCTGGGTTAGGCGCTAGTGGGGTTCAGAGTCCCCGTCAGCTAGTGGCAGCTCTCCTCTCTCTCAGGGCCTGGGTTGCGCTGCCAGATCACTCCAGGTGGTCCTGCAGGGGAAGCTCCATTCACAGGGAACTTTCCATCTCATGCCTCCACGGGCTACTCCCATTCCCCACGTACTGCTCTCAGGGCAAGAGAGTGGAAGCAGCCCAGGACCCATGTGCCATGCCGCATTGGGTTGCAGCATCCCAAAGACTGGAGCCCGGCAAGGTACGCATCCCAGCATGGGTCAGTCAGTGCCTCCAGGGAGCTAGTTTCCAACCGTGTGGGACCTAAGCCTCAGGTGGGCCCAGCATCTGCCGGTCCCATGAGTGCTCCACTCTGGGCAGGGCAAAGCAAAAGCCCAAGAAGAAGCCAAGAAGCCAAGGAAGCAAGAGAGTGAGCTTTTGCATTCCTGTTGTGTACAAGTCCTCTCGCAGAATTCCATGTGCTCTGGAAGCCAGTGGGCGTGTCCAGCTTTCCAACTAAGGAGGGCCCTTGTCAGCCACGTTTGCCTTTGCCCCTCTTCTGGCCACCACGTAAAGCAAGGGGGCGAAGTCTCCAGTCCCGCTTGCTCTGTACCAGCTCCCTTGTGCTCTGGGGGCTGCCTGCGGCAATTCCCGCTTCTGGCGGCCCCTCCCTTCACAGAGAGGGCAAGCCACTTTTAGTCTTCAATTGCCTCTCGGGGTTTTTCTCCCCACCCGCTGCCTTCTCTCAGTGATTTGTCCTGATCACTCTATTACAGGCTTACCGGTTCATAACATCAAAAACATGAGACGGAAAGAAAAACCTATCTTTCTCCTGTCAACAGGAGGGAGAAAGAAGCCTGAGCATCTGTACGCTCTACAACTTAGAGATATCAATTTATTTTCCCATGTTACACATCCATAACTACAGTGCTTTTTATTGCTTTCTAGAGAATACTAATACTTTAATTTATATGCAGTTACCTGCATTAGGTTTTCTAGTTGACTTTAGACAAGGAGTGAAAAACTCAAATGCCTTGAGACATCAGTTAAAAAAAAAAAAAAGCATACATTTGTGAAGAGGGGCCCTTGGAAAAATAGGAGTGCTTGCCCCACCTGAGGTGACAGCCCTGCTCAAATTCAGCCAATAATTGTTATCCGGTTATACGTGCTCAATACTACCAGATTTTCAGGTTTTCAAGAAAGTCGAATATACCTACATATTTCCAGGTGTAAAGGCTGGGAATCACAAGGGTGCTCACCGAGGATCTCGGCAAGCTGGATTTGGCTCCCGGGCCTCCTCCTTGCGTGTTTTGTCCTTAGGCCTCGTGAGCTCACCCGGCATAGGCCCAGCCATGATCAGCCGTTAAAAGCTGCTGACAGAGTGTGGGCAGAAAGCCCCTGCTGCCTTGCCCATGGCTTATGGTATGTCCATGTTGTGAGGCAATCAACTGAGAAGTTTTGAAAAGCTCTTCCTTCTAGATTGTTAAGATGCTTCCAAGGACTGTAAACAATATGTTCTATGGATAAGGTTGCAGTTTTCAGTTTTAGGTGAGACTTTACCATTAATGTACTCTATAAATTTTGTCCTGTTGCCATGGACTTTCTTCTCATCAACACAATTCTGGAACACCCGTTCCAAAAATACTGTCCATTCAAAAATATTTAGGGAGGGTCTGGTATGTGTCCAGCCCTGTATTGTATGCAATGACAAATGCTAATTGTTAAGAAGAAAATCAATATCTATTCTTGCCTTCCTTAGTAACAATATCATTTTATTTTGAGATAACAATGTATCTAACTCAGATGACATTTCCCTTTGTGCTTGGATATCATTGTGGCTCTGTGACTAAGTCCTGTCTGATGAGGTTGCTATGGGTTGAATTGTGCCCTACAGAAAGATATGTTGAGTTCCTAAGCCCTAGTGCCTGAGAATGTAACTTTATTTGGATGAGGGTCCTTGCAGATGTAATGAATTAGGATGAATGCACACTGGAGAAGATGGTAGGAGGGCTCAATTCAATGGCAGGTGTCCTTGTTAGAAGAGGAGATGAAGCACAGACACATGGAAGAAAATGCCGGGTGAAGATAGACAAGCGAAAGGAGAATGCCATGTGACGACTGAGGCAGAGATAGGAGTGATGTAGTTGCAAGTTAAGGAGCACCAAGAACTAACGGCCACCACCAAAAGCTAGGAAGAGGCAGAAAGGATTCTACGCAGCATCTCAGAGGGAGCATGGCCCTGCCAATATCTTGATTTCAGACTTCTAGCCTCCAGAACTGTGAGAAAGTAAGTTTCTGTTGTTTGAAGACACGGAATTTATGGTATTCTGCTACAGCAGCCTGTGGTATAAGCAAAAGGTTTCTGATGGGGTTTCTGGGAAGACTCCTTTTTAAAAGTTGTACTTTTCTTTTTTTTTTTTCGAAATATGGACATGATAATCTGCACTCTCTCTGGGACGTGGAACCTGAACCACGTGGCATATTTGAGGATGAAATGTATTTGCTAAGGATAGTAGAAAAGAACTATAGAAAAAGTTTGGGGTGTGGGTAGCCTTGTGAAGCTGTTGTACCAGTCCTGAAAGCCTACCTCTGAACTTTCATCTGAAATTTAAATACACCTCTCTCTTATTTAAGCACACCACTTGAACTTTTTGTTACATGCAGCCAGACTTAATGCTAACTAATACACCTGTCTTCAATCAGATGTGCGTGTCATGTAGAGGAGAGGCACAGGTGGAGGCAGGCAGCAAACTCGGGAAGGCTTTGCGGAAGGAGAGTCATTTGAACTGGGAAAAGTAAGAAAGAAGTGAAATTGGGAGAGCACCGAAAATTAAGTCTGTTTCTGTTATAGTATTTTCCAATGGCTTTACTGATATTAACTATGAGGTAATGCAGAAAAGTACCTCCTGTTCACATTGGTCATAATGTACAAGTGTGTGCTTTCGAGAGCTGATTTCTAAAACACAGCTGAATGTTAGAGGAACGCAGATTTTGAGGTCCGGCAAGGCTAGGTTAGTGTTTTCTCTCTGGTACTCTTCCACTGTGATTTTTGACTTCTTATCTAATATATCTGAGCCATAATTTTTGTTGCTATAAAATTTGAATAAAAACATCTGACCCCTAGGATGTTATGAGACATATGTGAGAAGATACATGTAGAAATGGCTAATGAGGAATAAATGAGATCATTCATATGGGGATAAATGAAATATAAATGAGATAGGAGGAATAAATTAAGTAGAAGTGACTTAACATCCTGCCTGTTATGGAGCAGCTAATCAATAAATGTTATTTTCCCTCCACTCTTTCTTCTACCAATTTTTCTTCTACAATATCAAGTAAATCAAATGTTTGGGACTGTTGGGGAGAGGAGAAGGTAATTCTTAATGCAATTTTTCTTATGTTTTGCTGCATGTAGCATATCTTGTAATATATTGAAAGACCAATCTTGTATGTTAAATTAATGACTTCGGTGAAGATGATATTTATTTGAGGGGGATAGATAGAGCTTCTGGGACCTACTCAGTTCAGTCAGCTTAAAGGTATATTATCTTCCAGGAGTTAAACTAAGAGGAAATATTTCATACTGAAATGGACTTCTTTAAGAGGTACTTTCTAGGGGGAAGACTGTGTGCTTAACCATAGCCAACTCTATTATTTTTCTCTTGAATATTTTTACAGAAAAGTTTTTTATAGAAACATCTTGGCTCCCAATGGTGGGGGAAAACATACTCTTTGATCTAGCTTGGCCATCTAATCAATATAATTAGGAATTAGGATATCTCCCCCAAATTACATTTTTTTTCTCCTGGTATAGCTCAGAACTTAGGAGATACTGTGGAATTCTTGCAATATGTAATATTTCCTCATGCCGTTAAGACATTTCCTCTTTCTTCTCCATCCTGGTCTCAAAGTTTCCTACATTTTGAAGTCAATTCTTCTTGTGAATAGGAAATGTATAAAGAATTTACAACTTGGGTAAGATATAGCAATCTTTTATCTTGATTAATGGTTCTCAAAAGCTTTCCCAGTAATTGTGTTTAATCTTTGTTCCATTGAAATGAACTCAATGTGGTTTCAATTTTGAAACCATTGTTCACTTCTGTTATAATGTCTATTCTATGTAGCTTGAGTTATCTTTTCTTTGTCAACATAAGAAATGTCCAAACCTATAAGAATTTTTATGAGTTTATTTGAGCCAAACTGACGACAGTTGCTGGGAAGCAAAAATCTCAAGAATGGCAGTTTTATCACTTATTTTGTACATCAGAATCAAAGGGGAAGATTTAAGAGGGTTACAGGGAATCCATTGGTGATAGATTAGGGAGGCTGGAAAAAACAAAGTGAGGAAATCTCTGGAATTGAATAAAAATAAAAGGAATAGACACATGCTTCTTTTACTGAGGTAGGTACAGGGTAGTTAATAGTTAACAATTAACATAATAATAACAATCAAGGGATCCCAGGCCTTGGGCTCCAACAGGAAATTATGCCCCAAGAGTCTAGAAAAAGGGATTACTCAGGCATTCCAAAGATACATTACCTTAAATGCAAAAAGATAATGGACAGGCTCTGTTCAGGTTAAGGTAAAGAATGACTTTTGTCAAGGAAGAAACCAGCCTAGGACATGACTACTCACCGTGACTTGCTCTTAGTTAAGAAGTTTTAATTTCAGACCATCCTACATGGTTTGGTCTCTCAGTTTGTAAAGCCGCTATGCAGGCCTCCCCTGCGTTTGTCAGGTTTACTACGGGCCCCTTTGTGGGCCCACATCTTAAAGCCCTAGCCCACTTGGGGTTATAGAAATCATTTGGCTCCCAATGGGAAACTGTAGGTACTCTTAAACTTGCAGGTTCTATATTATTCTGCATTATTCTACATTATTAGTCTTATTCTGACTGTTTACTAGGCCGTGCGCTACAGTTAACTGGGTTTCTTTTTCATTCCATTTTACGTGAGTGCATTTCTTGTTTTGTTTTGTTTTTTTTTTCTCTCTAGATATTCACAAGTCTGTCTTCTTCTGTGCAGTACACTAGGGAGGTGCCATCCTGACTATGTACCCCAGTGCATTTTTTTGTGTTTCATTGACCCAACACTGACTTGTACTTATACTTATCGCTTACCATGGATGTTCTCGACATTAACTGTTTGTCACCACTCAGACAAATACGGCTGTAGGTGGGATTCGTCATGCTTGTCTGCCCACCCCCTCAAGTAGGTGTTCCTTCGACCAGGTTCTGGCCACCTCTAATTTGGTCTGTGTTGTTGATGACGGAAGCTTTGCTCTGACTTTTCTGTCTTAACTAATTTTCCTGGACTGGATTCTTCCCCTTTTACCTCTGTAACTGATATCCTATACTTAAAGTAAAGGATAATAAGTTTGAATAAGCATATTTTTTTTTGTGTGTGTGCAGATGGAAATAAAAGATTGAAAATGCTAAACTACCAAGCAGGCCCTAAATGTGGCCTTTGGTAAAATTGTAATGCAAGTCAGGTGTATTCTGAGCATTCTTCTACCTCCTTATAAGGTGACCTTTTCTTTTTTCTCCCTTTACCCTCCAAAATATTCTAATCTGTTTTTTTTAATGCCCTAGGTCATCCAGTTGGAAGCTGATAAGAAAACTTTAGATATTAATAAAACATGTTAATTCTCCTGGAATATTTGCATGATAAAGGAGCGCTGCAGAGAGGATCTTGGATAGACGATTATAAGGTTTTATTACCCCTCCAATTGCATTACTTTCCAAAAACAAATCTGTATTTTTGGATTTTAATGACTAAATTGATTAACAAAAATTAGGAGTACAAATATAGGGTTATTAACTTTTTTATTTTAGAAAGAATGACATTTATAAAAATGTACCTGCATCACCATCATTTTCTAAATGACAAGAATTTTAAAGAAGGAAAAAGTAGAGAGGATACAATCTCAGAATAAAGGGCAGTATTTTTTAAGATGGGGCATACATTACTAATTTTGAATGCAGTAAGTTGACACAAAATTTCACGCTTTTTTACCAAGAGTATTTCAAATTGACACAATTTCACAGTAAAGAGATTAGAAAGGAAAGAAGGAAGGAGAGAGGGAAGGAAGAAAAGCAAAACAAATAAATGTTCCACTTATTCCAGAACACTTTAAAAAAATTTTTAAGTCACAACCATTGCTGAAAATCTGGTTTTATGTAAGTGTATTTATGATGACATTTATCTGAGTCCTGGGCTTTTGTTTGAGTCCCAAGGATAGTTGGAAAATACACCTCCCTGCCCACCCCCTGCCCGCAGCCACTTCTCTGTTCTGAGTAAATTGATTGGCTAACCACAAAGACCACCCAGGCCTGATTTATTTCAAGCAAGATCTGCCTCCACCCCTAGCCTCAAAGAGTCCCTCGTTTTCTCTCTCTTCTTTGAGATATTAATGAACATTTTCTCCCTAATGCAAGAGCCTGAATAAAATCATCTTAATTGCCTGGTGCATTTTGTCATTCACAGTGGGACTACCCCACCTTATCGATCTCCCTCTCATCTATTTTTGCTGTGGTCAATTCAGCACTATCTTGGAACTCAGAGAAGTCAAGGCACAGCCGCTTCGTCCTGTCTCTCTTTACCAAAGGAGAGCAAAAAGGGGCAGAGAGACTGACTGGCTACTGTTGCCTCCTTTATTTACTTATTTATTTATATTTTTTAAAATGAAAAATAGACATTTATTGAAGCAGATGCAAGATACAAGAAACATTGTACACAGGACGATGACACCTCAGTCCCCTTCAAAGGAGACACCTTGGGTCCTCACACAGTTCTCCCAATTGCCATCAGCTGCCCCATCATGTTTTCCTGAATCTCATTGACCATCTGAAATCTCTTCCTTTTATGTTTTGTTCACTTTTTTTCTTGTTCAAGTATATTTCCCCCCTGCCACTCCTCCCCACCCCTAGCCATCCCCACTTCCCACCCTTGATCCCCTCCTTTGGCTTTAGATAGTGGACAATTGACCTGGGGTAACTGGTTGTTTGCTGAAAACAGAATCAGCAGGTATTTTCCTGAATGGGATGTTGCATCCTTGCAAGTTTTTATTTTTTATTTTTTCCTGGAGTTGATTGGGATGGAGGTGGGGGATAGAATGACTTCAGTTTATAAAGTAAAAATTTTAAAGTAATTTAGTTAAAAAATAATAGTTTTAAAAATTCAGTTTTAAAGTAATAGTTTAAAATGAGGTTTTCCTTAATTCTTTAAATTTAATGTACAA
Organism: Glossophaga mutica; assembly: GCA_039655065.1. Classification (NCBI taxonomy): domain Eukaryota; kingdom Metazoa; phylum Chordata; class Mammalia; order Chiroptera; family Phyllostomidae; genus Glossophaga; species Glossophaga mutica. The sequence goes on from CM077308.1 coordinate 148,926,841, forward strand.
ATGTGACTATATTATTTATAAATCTAGCAAACCTTAAGGATCACTATGCAGGGTGATAATTTTCAATGAATTCAATGTAAATGAAAAATTTATTTAAATAATCAGGCTCGTTTTAAACAGTCTACTAAATTCTTTTAAACCTTTTAAAATATGCTTAAATTTTTCATCCTTTAATTTTTTGCTAAGTACAAAGTAAATTTTATCATCTATATACCTAATTCTAAGCATTGCCAGGGTAAAAGACACTTTCTTGTTAAGGAAATAGCTTTACTATTCCTGATAAGGTAGCTTTCCAGTACCACAGGGCTGGTACAGCTTGTAGACCCAAAGTTTTCTTGCCTAGATGCTAGATAGAACTGGTTCATCTTGAATCACTTTCAGAACACGGAAGCTTGCTTCTAGTTGTTATTTTTTTTTTTTTTTGCTTTTTTTAAATTTAATATATTTTATTGATTATGCTATTACAGTTGTCCCATTTCTCCCCCATCATTCCCCTCCACCCTGCACACCCCCTCCCACCCACATTCCCCCCTTTAGTTCATGTCCATGTGTCATAACTTCTTTAGCTTCTACATTTCCCACACTATTCTTGCCCTCCCCCATCTATTTTCTACCCACCATCTATGCTACTTACTCTCTGTACCTTTTCCCCTTCTCTCCTCCTCCCACTCCCCTGTTGCTGACCCTCCATATGATCTCCATTTCTGTGGTTCTGTTCCTGTTCTAGTTGTTTGCTTTTGTTTCTAGTTTTTTTTATAACAGCAATTCTTAGTCTAAACTTCTCAAATTCAGTTGGTTACTATTTTTCCTTTGATTTGAGTCTGCAACATCTCAGAGAATTTATCAGTAACTTCCTTTAACCACTCTTTCCTTGATTAATTAAATGCTGGATTATTTTTAGATTCATCTTCTATGACTGGCCAGAGCTCTTTTATGGAAATTACAAAGACCTGCAATTAGATTCTAAATATCTTCCAGTGACCTTGTCTGTCTGTAAGATAACAACTTCTCAGATCTAACTAACTACATCATCAATCTACACACATTTATTCATGGACTAGGGTTTGTTAACCACTGGAGAAGACCACCACAGCCTTGGGCCCGAGTCCAAGATTCTAAAAGGTAGAGAGAAAACAGGGAAACATAGATTGTAACCTAATTTCCAACATAATCTTCAATCACATACCAACCATAGCTTCAGTTTCTTTGTGCGATACCCATCATAAGGTGTGCAAGAAAAACTCAGATCATAACCTTGGAAACGTATGAAATATTTTTTATAAATAAGTCATGAAGCCTATGATTTTTACATTTATATTTTTAATTGTTTATATATAAATAGTAATTCTTTTAAAAGTGAATACCTAAAGCATATTTGATATTTAAGAGCTGTATTATGAATGAAAACTTTTCATAAGAAACACAATACAACAGGAGAAGTCCTTCAAATTTTGTGAGTGAGTATATATCACAGAAGAAAATAGTCCTGGGTAATAAAACAACCCAACTCTGCTTAATAGATTATGTGACACAAAATATGTATTGCTTCTGAAGTAAATTAAGTATGACTTAGGAGAATGAACTAAAGAGACAATTTTTGGGACCGAGGGGCTAGAACCTTTTACAATAAATAAAATAAATCCTAACAAGCGATCTGTTTTCCCCCTTCAGGTCTTTCCTATTAAAGTGATAAATGCTTACAAAACAGATATCCAGCTATGTAACCAAATAGATTGAATTGGACTGGTGGACATTTTATAACAGTAATTTTTATTCTTTAAACTTTTGGAAGAAAAATACTACTTTCAGATAAAGAATAAAATTTTAAGCCAGAATAGAATATGATGAAAACCATTTTAAATGCATACCTTCTTTCTGAAGTTACCTAGTTTTCAGATGCTCACTCTTAATCTCAAGAGTGGGTTGGATTTATAGCCACATATCAAATGCTCAGAAGTCCTTGGTTGTATAAGCCTGGCTGCCCTCATCCAGCCGCTAGACTATAAAACACCTGGCTACATTCAATTTATTCTGGCACAGGGGAGTAAAGTTGTGCAAAACAACACAAAAAGACTTCCCTAGGCAGGCAAAATTGTGATGTTCTCATTGTCTCTGTGGCATCTGTTTTCTCAGCCCTCCCTGCATTCCCGGTGCTCCCTTGTTCAGATAGGATAAAGAGAGGTTTCTTGACTATAGCATCAGTTCATGAAACCATGCTTTATGGTAGGGTTTGTCAGTCCCACCACCCATACAAACTTGTTGGTTATCTGTGCCATTCTCTCTTTACTCTGCTTTTTAGATGAAAATTTGTTTTAGTAAAATGATTATGTGTAAAGGTAGTCCATCAGTGTCCTAGACAGCTTGGAATGCAATAAGAAAATACTGTTGGATCAGGGTGTGGGCATAGTCTGGTTCTGGTGAGACCTCTCTTCTTGGCTTGCAGATGACTGTCTTCTTGTTATATCCTTACTTGGTGGGGAGTCAGGGGAGAAGGAAAGAGCTAGGGTGGGAGAGAGACAGAGAAAACACTCTTGTGTCTTCATTTTCTTATGAGAACACTAATCCCATCATAGGGGCTGTACCTTCAGGATTTCATCAAAACCTAATTAACTTCTAAAGGCCCCACCTCCTAAATATCACCACTTTGGGGTTAAGGCTTCAACATATAAATTTTGGTGGGACACAAAACATTTAGCCTACAGCAATCAGTGTATGAGTTTGTCATTTTGTTGTCTTTCTAAGGCATCCTATTAAAGTCTTTCCAGTATGTTGTCATGGCAGTTTAGCAGACAGGGGTAGAGAAATAAATAAGGGATATATTTTTAATAGTAGCCAGCTCTTTCACCCTCTTCTAAATGTTTTTTACCCTTCAGGAGACATTCACCTCCATCTGGAGCTGGTCCAGGATACGTACAGTTCAGTTAAGAAGAGCATGCCCTTTTTTCCCCATCCCATAAGTAAAACAAGAGTTATTCTTTGTCCTTATTCCCAATTTTGCAGACAGGTGTAGTAGTGACAAGGTGACTATTTGCAATAACTGAACCCCTGTGCATCCCAACCAGAAATCGGCTATTCTTCTGAAGAGTTCAACACAGCCAACTTATGAGGACAATTTTTAAGAATGTGGATGCTTTTTCAGTGTTGGCATAAGCAAACGAGTGAGAGGATCTGCAGGACACAACATAAGGAGCCAGAAAGTGAACACCAGGAACCATCTGAGCAGCAGGCGGGAAATGAAACTGGCAGTGCTGGGGAGGTGGGGAGTCAGGGGCGGGAAAAGGAGACTGAACAAGCAGCGCCAGCAGAGTTGTCTAGTACCCTCAGCGGAGAGAAAGCAATGGATCTGCCAAACAAGGGAGAGGAGGAAGAAAGGCCAACGTCAATCCGAGGTATCAGGGAAGGGGTCTGGGAAATTACTGAGAATGGAAACATTAGGAAACCAGGAAGAAGGGTAATGGGAACATCAGCCAGAGCCAAGGAGAGGGGCGCATTTCACTGACTTCCCAGGTCATTTTCTTCACAAGAGGCATCATCTGGTGTTGGAATAAAGGGTATTAGGTGTCTCTAGGCTGAGGGGGAACATTCAGAGGACAGTAGCTTGCTGGGATGTAAGCCCTGATGTTCTGTGTAGCTAATTGGAGGGAACTTCATATTCTCTCCACCTTCCACCAGTTTGCAGTTGCCAGCAGTACTCCCCGAAACATTGCCACACAGTCAGAACATTGTACCATACCAGAGGCAAGTATAAGCAGCTTCTGAGAATCAGAGAATCTCAGAGTTGGAAGACACCTGTGCCAGTGAGTCACATTTCTGGACTGAGATTTGTCTGCCTCATCTCCTGAAAACTGTACTTCCTACACGACAAAACCCCAGAGCACTGGAAGAATTCGGAGCCTTATCCCATTATCTCCAACATTGCTCTTTACCCAGGACATTCTAAAGGAAGGAGAGGAGTTATTTTTGACTGTCTTAATGTAGATTTATTGCCCAATGTGAGGCAGAGAACCTTTTGCTTGCTTTTAGCCACAGACCTGTTTCCTTATGTATTGATTTCCTAGTGTGTACTAAGTGGCTTAAAAGAACAGAAATTCATTGGTTCACTGTTCCGGGGTCTAGAAATCTCAGATCAAGATAAATGGCAGGGACGCACTCCCTCTGGAACCTCTAAGGGAGCCTTTCTTTGCTTTTTCCTACTTCTGGTCACTTGCTGGCAGTTTTTGGTGTTTCTTGGCTGAGAGATGTATCCCAGCAGTGTCTGTCTCACAGGGTGTTCTCCCTGTGCGTCCCTGACTTCTCATGACCATTTTTTTATAAGGACACCAGTCATACTGAATTAGGGCCTCACTTTATTCCTGTGTGATACAACCTTAACTAATTGTATCTGCAAAGAACCTATTTCCAAGACAAGGTACATTTTTTGATACTAGGGGATAGGACTTCCACATATATTTTTTTTTGGGGGGGGGGATACAATTCATCATGTAGCACCTTACATGAGACTCTTCTGGCAAGATGTGAAAGCTCTGTAGTTTCCGGCCTGATAGCCTCTACACTCTATTTGGATTATATGAATTGAAAATAGAACTAACTTTACCTTCCCAGGATTTTTCTCCATTGTAAACTGGCCATTCTACAATAGTAGGATACATGGCCTCCTCTTATTGTTTACCCTTAATCCATAGTGAAGGAACATGTATCTAGCCAGCCCCTTTCTATTATAGACATTAACAGTGCATACTCCCAAGTCTAGGATTGTTACACAATACTGCAAAGGAAATATGATTTAAGAATGGTTTTTAGATTTCTCTAATTGGTGGTTCTGAGAAACTTCACTTTTAGTTTCAATTTAAAAGTATCTAGCACTAGTCTCAAAGTTAGGGTCAAATGGAACATAGACCATGGTGGTGTTCTGTTCAAGGATGAATGCATTCTTTTGAAATTCATATGTTGAAGTCCTGGCTCCTAATGTGGTGGTTTTTGAAGATGGAGTCTTTGGGAGATAATTAAGTACAAATGAGCTCATGAGGGTGGAACTCCTGGTGACATTAGTGCCCTTACATGAAGAGACACCAGAGGGTCCTGCAGTCCCTTCTTCCACATGTGAGACATGGTGAGAAGGCATGTGCAAGCCAGAGAGAAAGCTCTCACCAGAAAGCAACAATATTGGAACGCTGATTTTGAATCCCCAGTCTCCAGAACTGAGAAAATAAATTTATTTGACTTAAGCCACCCATGATATTTTGATATTATGATATTTTGTTATGGCATCTCAAGAAGAAGATATACTCTACATTCTCATGCTGCCTCACCACTACTATGGGAACTATTCAATGACAAGTTCCTTGAAGGTGCTACCCAGCTCCTTAATATATAACACACACTAGTGCTTTCCAGTTAGCACATAATCCCACATTTGTATTACACGGCAAATGTCCCCATTTTAAAGATGAAGAAACTGAGAATTAAAAAGATTTAATAAACCTACACTAAGTTCAAGTTTCTCTCACAATCTGCCCATTTGCCGACCAGCCTGTGTCTTGTATACTCTCAGTGTCTTACATAACTTTGCTAAATTGAATTTTGCTTTATTCTCTAAAGAACACCATGTTGTGCACAGTGTAGGAATGAAAGGAGACTGTGTGGGTTGAGTCCAGTACAAATGCTGTGGCTAGTTTTTCCTGGTTTCTCTCTGGAGCATACATGTAATTACCATTATTACAACTTTATACATATCTTTGTCTTCTGAAATCCATAGAGACGAACGGGAGGTTGGGTTGGGCAGGAGCAGCCATACTCATGGGCAAGGGCAAGGAGGGGTGAGGGAAGAGAGAATGAGCAGCCTGGGTGATGCAGCGGCAGGTGGAGTTTTATCTAGAGAAAATTGTGATTTTATAGTTTCATTGTGCACAGCAGGGCTTTTGCTCCTACAGCAGTTCTGTTCTTTCATGTTCCTGATTGGTAAAGACCACAAAGTTTTGTTCTGTTTTATGAGCATGATGAAATGTGTCCCATTGTGGACAAACAAATGGAGGAAACCTAATCAAGTGCCTGTAGGGGCCTTGAAGTACAAACTGGCTTTAACAGATTTGGTATTTGAAAAACATCCATTATCACCCAGGTTACCAATTGCATTTTTTTTTTTCACTATAAATAACATCCCAAGCCTAAGCATTTAGAGAGAGATTAGCCAGAGTAATAACACTGTCCTTGCCAGGTACACATACAGGATCTTCCTTGGGTACTTCTCTTGAATCTCATGGAAGGATGGATCATTTTAATAGAATCAATGAGATCTGGGAAGGAAAGCCTAAAGTTAGCTATTTCAGATTCTTCGGAGATTGGGTGAATGTTCCACATTCTGGGAAAGCTGGATAAATTGGTAGTGATTCTATTCTTTTTTATTCTTATTTTTTTAATTATATTTTATTGATTATGCTATTATACTTGTCCTGATTTTCCCCCTTTGCCCCCCTCCACCCAGACCCCCCACTCCCTCAGGTAATCCACACACCATTGTTCCTGTCCATGGGTCATGTGTATAAGTTCTTTGGCTCCTCCATTTCCTCTACTGTACTTTACATCCCCATGGCTGTACTTCTTAATCACATCACCTCTTCACCTATTCCTCCACACCCCTTCCCATCTGGCAACCATCAAAATGCTCTCTGCATCCATGATTCTGTCTCTGTTCTTCTTGATTTCTTATTTTGATTTTTAGATTCAAATGTTGATAAATTTGTATTTTTTGTCATTTTATTGTTCAGAGTTTTGATCTCCTTTGTTTTCTTAAGTAAGTCCCTTTAACATTTCATATAATAATGGATTGGTGATGATGGACTACTTTACTTCTTTCTTGTCTGGGAAGTTTTTTATCTGCCCTTCAATTCTAAGTGATATCTTCGCTGGGTAGAGCAATCTGGGCTATAGGTCCCTGATTTTTATGACTTTGAATATTTCTTGCGTATCCCTCCTAGCCTGCAAAGTTTCTTTAAAGAAATCAGCTGACAGTCTTATAGGAACTCCCCTGTAGGAAACTAACCTCTTTTTTCTTTCTACTTTTAAGATTCTCTCTTTATCTTTAAACTTTGGCATTTTAATTATGTGTTTTGGAGAGGGCCTCTTTGCATCCATCTTGTTTGGGATTCTCTGTGCTTCCTGAACTTGCATGTCTATCTTATTTGCAATATTAGAGAAGTTTTCTTTCATTATTTTTTCCAAATAGATTTCAAATTTCTTGTTCTTTCTGTTCTCCTGACACCCCTATGATGCAAATGTTGGACCTCTTGATGTTGTCCCAGAGGCTGCTAATACTATTCTCATTTTTAAAATTCTTTTTCGTTCTTATTGTTATGATTGGTTGTTTTTTGCTTCCTTATGTTTCTAATCATTGATTTGATTCACAGCTTCATCCACTCTACTGTTGTTTCCCTGTAAATTGTTCTTTATTTCAGTTAGTGTATCCTTTGTTTCTGACTGGGTCTTTTTATGCTGTTGAGATCCTCGCTAAGTTCCTTGAGCATTCTTATAACTAGTGTTTTTAACTCTGCCTTCTGACAAATTGCTTATCTCCATTTCATTTAGCTCTTTTTCTGAAGTTTTGATCTATCCTTTCATTTGGGCCATGTTTCTTTATCTCCTTATTTTGGCAGCCACCCTGTGTTTGTTTCTGTGTATTAGGTAGAGTTGCTTTGACTCCCTGTCTTGGTAGTGTGGCCTAATGTACTAGGTGTCCTATAGGGTCCAGTGGCATAGACTCCTCTATCACCTAAGCTGGGTACTCAAGGTGCACCCTTCATGTGGACTGAGTATACCCTCCTCTTGTTGTTGAGCCTTGGTTGCTTGCTGTTGGCAAATCAATGGGAGGGATTTACCCAGGCCAGTCAGCTGCAAGGATTGGCTGTGACCACTGACCACCAACCTCCTCCCTCCTTGGAGGATCCACTGTGGAGGGGCAGGGTGGTGGTGCTCCAGTGTGGTTTGTAGCTGTTCACTGGGTGCGCTGGCAGTGGGGTTTCCTGGACGGTGCAGGCCAAGATCAGCCTCCACCTGTGTTTTGCCCAAGGCCACCCTCAAGCAGGGTGAGCTATTAAGCAATCTGAGATGCCTGCTACTGGTTTGGGGCTTGGAGATTTCAAGACAAAACCACACTGTGAATCTAGGCTGGCTGCAGCTAGTGCTGGGCTGGGGCTCAATAAAGCAGGCTGTTGCTTATTTGATAGGATTTAGGAAGTTGTGAAGCATGAGCCAAAACCAGCCATTCTTATGGAAAAGCAGCTTGGGAGGGCCTATAAGTTGGGTGGGGCAGAGTCTCTGGGGATCTCCAAGGTGGTTTAAACTGTGTTTGCTAGGTTGATGGAGTCTCAGATATGGCAGGAGCTTGCTGGCTCTGTGGGGAGAGTGTTTAGAGAAGAGACAATGACCTCTGCTTGCCTTGATGTCAGACACTTGAGTTTCTTCCTGGATACCACTGGTGACTCAAGCTGCTACCCCTGTGCTGGAGCTCAGAGGGAGTGAGTCTGAGTAGGTGAGTCTGTGTGTGGGTTCTTTAAGAGGGACTGCTTGGGGTTCCAGCAGTTTCTACCATTGACTCAATCCCCGATGATTTTTTTGCAGCCAGAAGTTGTGGGGACTTATCTTCCTGGCACTGGAACCCTGGGCTTGGGGGCCTGGTGTGGTGGTGGGACTCCTCACTCAGAATATATCTCTCCTGAATTTGTATCCACTATTCACGGGTGAGTGACTAGCCCATTCTGGGTCTGTGTCCCTCCTATCAGTTTGGATGAATGTGGTTTCTTTAATTCCATAGTTGTCAGACTTCTATTCAACTTGATTTCTGTCAGTTCTGAGTGATGGTTGTTCTATATTTCAGTTGTAATTTTGATGTGGTTGTGTGAAGAGCTGAGCCATGTCTGTCTACTGCCATCTTTAGTAGTGATTCTATTCTTGAGTGTCAATGTTTATAAATCTTGGTGTTAGGTATCCTTGGGCAATGTGGAGAGAATGGGGGCTATTCCAGCTGTCTCCAACTTTACAGTCTCTCAGTGGCTAGAATAATTTTGAAGGAGATAGGAAATCTTTTTTAAGAGGAAAAAAATACTAAGGACCATTGAGTAGAGATGTTTATCAAACATAATGTGTCTGTTGACCACTCAGGTATGTTGACAATTTAAATTTCTGGAGCCCACGTCAGACTCTAATTCAGATATTTAGTAAGAGCATTTTTTTGACATAATTTTTTAAATTGTTTTCAAGTACAGTTTTCTGCCTTTCCCCCGACTCCTCCCCACCACCACCTCCCCACCTCCCTCCCCCATGGGAAATGGGGGTGGGAATGGGCATTTTTTATACTCATCCCTGTTAGTGCTGATGCTGAAAGACTCAACCAAAAAATATTGATTTAGGAAAAGAAGAATTTTATATTTTGGCTAAATGAGGCCATTCTAAGTAACAAAGAAGTAGCATAAAATGAAAGGAAAGGTGAGACACCTGAACTTGTTAGGCTAGAGAGGCAGAAGGCAAATGCAATAGGACAGGTGAAAAAAAAATAAGCACAGACATCCTGATGGAGATTTGGAATACCTTTTCAAAATCCAAAATTTCTTACCACCTTCTATTGTTTCTTCAGGAGATTTTCTTAACTGCAACCCATAAGCTGCAATTTTTATACCTGAGTATTATTTATTTTTACAACATTTTAATTTTGTTATTAAAAATAAAGATACCAGTTTTGCAAAGTTTGACCTCACAGAACTGTAACAGTATCTTCTCAAGCACTGTCAGCTGTTAGATTGTTCAGGAGGGAACTGTAATGCATTTTTAAAAAATCACTTTATTGAAGAATGATTGATATACAAAGTGCTGTGCGCGTTTAATGAATACAACTTGAAGAGTCTGGAGATAACTGTATATCCATGAAGGCATTACCACAATCTATGCTATAAATACATGTTCCCCAAAAGGATCCTTCTTTTCTATATTATTATTATTATTATTAATGATTATTTTGTAATAAGAATGCAACATAAAATCTACACTCTCTCTTAGTAAACTTTCAAGTAAATATTATAGTCAATTTTATGTGTGACTGAGCTAATTTTATATGTTGACTGAGCTAATGCCCAGAGAGATGGTAAAAAAAGATTCTGGATGTGTCTGAGAGGGTGTTTTTGGAAGAGGTAGCATTTGAACCTGTAGACTGAAAAAAGAAGATTGCTAGTGTAGGTGGGTGTATTTTAGTCCATTTAGGGCCTGAGTAGAACAAAGAGTTGAAAGGAGGGTGAATTTACTCTCTTTGCTTGTTGGGACATCCACCTTCTCCTGCCCTTGAACATTGGCACTCCTGTTCCTCAAGCCTTCAGTCTTAAGTTGGGACTTAGGCTAGGCCCTCCTGGTTCTCAGGAATTGCACCACTGGCTTTCCTGGTTCTCCACCTTGCAGATAGAAGATTATAGGACTTCTCTGCTTCTTTCTCTGGCTCCATGATTCACTTTCTCTCTCTCTCTCTCTCTCTCTCCCCCCCCACCATATGTGCTTTGAGTCATGTAGGCACCATGATGGGATAATTCAAAATATTCTACGAGATTTACTGATCATAGATCCATTTTTAAGGCAGTTTTTGCTTTAGCATTTCTTTACCATTTTGGTAGTCTAACTTCTGCCACCTTGCCCATTTTTTTTTTTTGGCACAGGCTAAGGATTCCAGTTCTAATCAGAGCCCAGATTGACTGGCTCATCCTTAATACAACTCTGGGCCTGTGGGTGCAGATTTGCTGGTCCCAGCTCAAAAATTATGAAATCCTTTCTTCATTCTTAGCTTTAGGTAGCAATACCTGTTCAGACACAAGACCTTATGGTTGTAACTCCTGTCTGAGTAGTACTCTAGACCCTGGGTGTATATCTGATTCTGGTATACCTGTGGGTGGTGGAGAATTTCCCTCTGCTTAGCATTTTTTATAACTTTTTCTAAGAAAATTTTCTCTTTCCTTCTTTTGAAGTCAACTATTTCTTTCAGATTTCTAAAAATTATTTTATTTCAAAGTTCTATGCATTTGTAATGAGATAAAAAGATGTCTATTATCTGCTTGTACTCTATCTTGTCTGGAAGGCCTAGAGGATTTTATCATCATTCCCATTTTATTGATGAAGGTAAAGGAGGTCGGGACCAGCTGAGCCTATTGGAAGTGCAAGCTTGATGTTATTGAAGCACATTTTATATTTGTCAGTAAATAAGTAAGTAAATTTAAGTGAGGCAGAGTTCGTCTTATAGGAAGCTGGAGATGAGGAAGGTGGTGAAGAATGATAAATAGAGGTTATAAGACTATCAAAGCATGAAGTACAGATTCAAATATATTCAAGGGACAGGCCAGAAATGATGGGCTGTCACAATATTATAATACAAAAAGGAGTGGTGAGAAGAGTCTAACTGGACCAGGCATGCTTGCTAAACATTTTCAAATCTTAAACCTTTCCAAGAACATGCTGGCAAAAAATCAGATCTGCTGAGTAAATTCAAACAAGCTGTTATTTTTGCCACCTGAGAATAAATAATTTAGACTTTGTTTTTTAAGCAGTAGGAGTAGAGTACAAAATTCGTACTTTGGTGTTCACTGCAATATTCTTATTATAGCTGATTTTCATAACATATATCAAGATTTGGTTTGCATTCCATGAACACATTTGAAGTGGGGTTTGGGGGAAGTTGCCCAACATATGCTATGTAATATGAGATCTCATATTAAAATGATCCCTTTGCAATATGGGTAATATGCTCGTAAAATTTGTGATTTGCAGAACATAGAGAATAAATAAATATTGTTCAGTAGGGAATAAATGAATATTGTTCAATATGTAACTAAGGTTCCAAGAGGCAAATTTCTTTTCTCTGATAGAAATTCAAGTTCCCAAAGGGGGGAGGAAAGATGGGAAAATGTATACTGATGCCATAGATCACTTTGCAAAGGGACAAAGGGAAAGTTGGGTTAAGTCAGGAAAAGCAGAATATTACAGGGACAACCTGATGAGATATGGTCAAAGCAAGTCAAGAGAGTATGGGAGTGTTAATTAACCTTTTTTATTTGTATCTTTTTGCAGTGCAACCCTTTGGAATTTTTTTAAAATTATGGTTGACAGTCAATATTATATTAGTTTCAAGTCAATAACGTGGAGATTAGGCATTTATACAATTTATGAAGTGATTCCCCAACAAGTCTAATGCCTATCTGACCCCATACATGGTTATTACAATATTACTGACTATATTCTCTGTGCTGTATTTTACATCCTCCTGACTATTTGTCACTGTCAATTTGTAGTTCTTAATCCCTTCACCTTTTTCACCCAGTCTCCCCACCTTCTCCTATCTGGCAACCATTCAGCTTTTTAGGATTAAGCCTTTCACCCTCCTGTCCCTGGGTGGCAGTTCTCAGAATGTCCCCCGGACAGACCCTCAGCATCACCTGGGAACTGTTAGGACTGAAAACTCTCAGACTCCCTCTCAGATTCACTAAGGCAGAATCAAAAGTTCTCTTGACGGGGCCCAACAAATATGGGATTTAATACACTCTCCAGCTGATTCTGATGCACACTGATGTTTAAGAGTGTCTGTCCTAGGGAAATGACTTTTATATAGTAGACATTTCTGCGTCTTTAACTGACATGAGTGGACGTAGCTATCAGTATCAGGCAGAACTTCACAAATAGCTAATCTGAACTAGTACTAATAGTGAAAATAATAGCTGTTTTTTTATGGAGTACTTACTACTTTTCTAAGTATTTTATATAGATTGACCATTTATCCTACAGAAGCACTATTATTATTTCCAATATTAAACAGGAGAAAAGTTCTAGAAGCTCAGAGAAATTAAGTAAGTAGATCACATAGTGCTAGTTGCATACCTAAATCCATTCCGAAGCCTTTTTTCATAAGGAAACTTCAACTTGGGCTGTTCCTTGAGTGAGAAATAGCCTTCTCCTATATTTGAACCATAATATAGTTTTGGGTCTGTTCTTTTGTTTTGTTTTGTTTTTGCTTTTGCTTTTGCTTTTGCTTTTTCCCTGCAGCCCGTACTACCCTAACAAATATACATAACATGTAATTGGCAGAGCTCATAGTTGAGCACAAGTGTTTTGTGTCTGGATTTTGTCCAAAACTGCTGTAGATGCCAGAAATGTACTTAGAGGATGTTATCTTATTTTCTCTTATCTTGTCTATTGATTTATGCCTAAAACCAGCCCTTTGGTTTAATGATGCTATACAGCCTTGAGAGTATTTGCCTTCTACAAGAACATACATATTTATTTCCTTTAATTTCTTCGGGTGTTTATTCAGCAATGTCTCTTTCTCTCATACAATACATATTGTTCTGTTTTTCTGGGATTTTTTTTTTGAATAGCATATTGCTTTGATGAATTATTACCTGTTATGTATACGTAATTCTGAAGCCATGTTCCTTTCCCACCCCTAGAGAATTATTATTAGGCTACTTTATGTCCTCTTTTTTTATGTCCTTTTAAGGTCTTCTATAAGTCTCTCATCTTCATTCATATAAAAATAAATATTTTCCATATTATTAATGTAGACCCCATGAGTAATTACAACTATACTTGATAGGTTTCCACAAATTTGGTAAATATTTAGTATGTGTTAAAGACAGAACCCTAAATTTGTCCATTCATTTCTTCTAAGATACGTTTGGTCAATAACATTGAAATATATGTCTATATAGAGTTTGGTATCAAACAGGAAAATGGTTTCATGAAGGAAGCATACACACCATGGAAGAAGTTTTAAAATATTGAAATAGAATCAGCATGCTGGACATAGACAGAGCTTGTTTTGGCGTTGTTATTTAAGAGCTGTGTGAGATGACATGGCACCCTCTGTCTCTCTGAAGAACAGCTTCTCATTAGTGAAGTGACATACTTAGATGATGCTTCACATTCCTTCTTGCAATAAAATTCTATGAACCTGATTCTAAGTCTGGAGGTTAATTTCAATGACATTCACTGCTGGGTCAGATTTTCCAAAAAGTGATCCTTGATGCTGAAGCTTATAGAACATAAGGTCAGTGTACGAGTCAGGGTGAGGTCAGTCAAATGGAACCCATTCTAAATTGTTCATTAGAAGGAATGTAATATGAGAAAAAAGATGAAAAGTTCTGAGAAGAGCTGAAGAGGCAATACTACTCCCAGATCCTGTGGTGGAAAGACAAAGGGAGAAGGTGGTGTCATCAGAACCCAACCACAGGGCTATCCGAAAGAGATGGGATCCCCAAGGTAGGGGCTTTGCTAGGTCAGTGCTGGGGTCATGGTGAGAAGGCAGAGATAATACGTGGTGTAGAGCTACCATAGAAAGTCTATGGCTTCTCTCCTCCTCTGCCCCAACTAACCCCCTTCCAGAGGCTTCTGTTGCTCACACTTAACTGGTAGTCATTGGACAAAGGGTCCTAGCGAATGTAGGTTACAGAGGTCAGTCCCTTGTAATGAAGAGCATAGGAAAAGTTTTAACTGCTTAATGCAGTGAATACTCAGCGTCTATTACAGAATCCCTCATGTCTTGTTTCAGTGAATTCCTTATGGTAAATGTCAGCCTGAAATATCGTGTACTTGTTTCTTAGCCCCAACCCTGATTAATCATCTGTGGCAACTGTAAACCAAAGATACCTGCATCACAATTTTTATCATCATTGTCACCTCCACACCAAATATTGGTAGGATAGACAAACCCATCATGAAGGGAGTCAGAATAAATCGATCTGTTCTCAAGTCAGTTATTGGGGATAAGGCTCCTTCTATAGTGGGGAAAAGAGGTGCATGGAACTTCTGTGGCAACAGGAGTAGCATGTCACTCCACTTCGAAGGCAGAAGCAGGTGTAAGAAACAGCAGCTAGTCTTGGCCATGGTGGTGCCTCTGCCCTGCAGGCCCCCACAGAGGGCCTCCCACTGAAGGCTGCAATAGTAAATAAAAAGCCATGGTGCCTCATCTGAGTTGGATGAAGGAGATGCCTTTCGTGTTCCTGTTTCTCACCAACCAGTGATTAGGTTCTATGGTACTGGACATTCTTGGTGTAATTTCCCAGATCAACTTTCCACTTTCGTCTCACTTGAACTTGGTAGCATGATTCTCAACTGATTTAAGTCAATGGAGAGCCTCTAGCATAGGCCTTCTAACTTTAAAACAGGAAAAAAAAAACACTTATGGACATGGACAACAGTGCGGTGACTGCTGGGGAGGAGGAGAGTATAAGGGAACTAAATGGTGATGGAAAAATACAATAAAGATTAAATGTGAAAAAGCATATACATATCTCCTGAGATCTTGGTACTTTGCATATTCTGGTTCAGTAGGTCTGGACTGGACTCGCAGGTCTGTAGTTCTAGAAACCTCCCAGGTACTGTCGATGGGGTTAGCCCAAGTGCCTCCCTAAGTTTTGTTGCTGTTGTGATTATTGTTCTAGGAGGTGTTCCTCAGAATTGTGCCCAGGGACTGCATTCGATAAATGCAGAAAGTAAAACCCAAAAGCAACAACAAAGTCATATACTCATATGTCTGAGTGGGTATGGAATCTAGACCACTGTCTCTGATCATCTTATTCTATTTGAGTACCTGGAAATGGCAGGAAGTTTACAAAACTCTGATGAGACTAAATGATGCTGGTCTCCTTGGAGTAATAAATGAACATGCTTCACTTCCCTCTATGGTGGCTCTGTTTTAATAACTAGCAAGACAATATTCTTCAGGCAGAGAAAACAGGCCAGAAATAAATTGATAAGGGAATAACTCTGAATGGGTCACAGCTAAGTCATGAACCATGTTTGGTCCCTCAATTTACTGTCTCTTCTTTGGTACCTGGTAGGGCAGCCAGGTGATTTGCCTCTCGATATAGTCAGCATATCCAACTTTGTTTTCTCTACCTTCACAGCTATTATGATGATTGTCCCCATGAGGAAAAATCTGAGAGATGAATGTCCTAAAACTGGAGATTCCTTCTTGACAGCTGTAAGGAAATTTGACAGCTCCAGATTTCTGAAAATAAGATCACGTTACTTCGCAGGGTGTTAGTAATGGCTGATAGATTTGTGTTTTGATCTGTGCTGTCTCTACGTTGAGAATCTAGCAATTTATCTTCTTATTTATTTTCATGGACTCTCTAGATATTTTAAAGAAAACAATGAAGTTACTTTCTAGGGAGCAAAAAAATAGTGTGCTGTTCCTATTTCACATACAGACTGAAGTGAGTGATTAGTAAAGCTGTTCGTATCAGTAAAAGAGAAAAATTAAGTCAAATCCCCAGGGGAGAAAAAAAATGAGAAAACAAACAAATACAAAGCAATAGTGAATTAGGAATTGGCCCAGGATTAAGAAGAGACTGTCAGCCTTGTCCAGGTGGCTCACTTGGTTGGAACGTTGTCCTGTACACCCACAGGGTGCAGGTTTGATTCTTGGTTGAGGCGTGTGTATGGAAGGCAGCCGATCAATGTTTCTCTCTCACACTGATGTTTCTCTCTCTCTCTCGGCGCCCCCTTCCTCTCTTTCTAAAATCAGTAAATTCATATCCTCTGGTGAAGATTTAAAAAAGAGAGAGGGAGACTGTCAGGGCATTAATCTTCTTTCCTTATAATTCTTAGTGGTTTTGAGGTCCTTTGTTGACAATTAAAGGGGTTATATATACAATTGATGTATATATAATAGATATTTAGAATAGATATTTGTTTTTGCCTTTATCTCATTTGCATGTCATTATTTGCAAAGAGAAAAGAGACTCTGGAAAATCAGCTTCAGCATTCTCACATGTGAAGTCAGATAACATACCTCAATCTCAAGACAGTTTTACAAATTTACTATAGAAAATGCTTGGCATTTTGACTTACACATAATAGATCCTGAAGAATCTTCAGCAATCTGTATGAGTATTCCATAAGCTTCTATCTCTACCTGTGCCTCATGTAATCCTGAGAATATTCTTATGAAGTAGGTCTTGATTTCTTTTGAAAACGACTGCCTATGCTGAAGCTTAGAAAAGTGAGAGGATTTGCTCAAGGTCACGTAACTGGAAATTTACAGAATTAGGTTTAAACCTCAGTTCTCTGATTTCCAAACAACGCTCTATTCAATTCACTACTCTGCCTTACAGACACAAGTTTTCAACATGGGACTGTTAGAGGCCTCAGAGGAAAGTGAGAGAACACCCTTGAAGGATCTTGGAACTGTGTGTTGTATGGATGGTGGATGAACTTCTCTCCACCATGCCTAGAGGTGGTCTACATCCAAAGCTTTTAAAAATAAATTTTCTTGGCTCATTTCTGGACCAGAGATCAATATCATTAGTATTTTGTCATCTGTTTGTAGACCTGTTGATTTCCCTCGACTGTTCCCCATAAGCTATCACTTATTTTTCCTGCTGATCATTTAGCTGGCTGCTCGATTGTTATGGTTTTGTCTTCCCTTCTGCACACTTACCTGCCCTTCACCCTCACTGTGCCTCAGCTCTTTTATGTGAATATCAGTGTGGTTTGTTTCCTTTACTGCTTTCCTTTTTCTGCTCTCTGCACCTTGCAGCATTGATTACCTTTAGAGCTGGGTTAGGTCCATTTTATTTATATTTTGAGATGTGTCTCTAATTGCGAAAGGGACTGCCTGCCATTTCTTTTCAAATTGTACTGAAATTGCTGACTAAATTCCACTACAACTACCTGGAGGCAAATTTGATGGAAAATATTTTATGTTACTTCCTGAGCTCCATAATGAAACACACTATGTTTGTTTCAAACTACCAAAGCTGGCTTTGGTCCTAAATAAAGTTTCTGAAATTCTTTTCAAGCCAAACATTTAATTGTTCATAGTTTGAAAATCTCCAGCTTTTAAACAGCTAGCTTCTTCCAACTGTACTTGTGAAATATTTGGTGCCCTTTAGAAGCAAATCATTCATGCCGTTTCTCAGGGGACTATTGTTGGTTGATACAATTAGGTCTCCTGTATCTGCCCAGGTACTGTTTCAATTTTATGTGCAAAATTCTTAATATGATGGTTTAAGTTCATGCCCCTGTCTGGTTAAACACCATATTGGTTGTTGTTGTTTTTTTGGTTGGCAGAGAAAAATCCCTCCATCTGCATTTACTCTTCCATTTTAGCCTGAAAGACCAAATATTGCCTTCAGGCTCTGCCACATAGCTGTGGGTTGGATTTGGAATCTAAATGCTCCCTTTACCCTCAGTTTTGTGAAAAACTTACAAAGGGAGGTGCTCAAGTGAAGTTGGTGCGAGATATTCCAGGTGCTCATCATGTATGTGAGCAGATGTCTTGAGAGGGTGCCCAGAACTTGCTTTCTCCTGTGTTACCCTCCTCTTTTGGGTTCCGACCCAATTGGGTCTTTGTGGTGGTGAATTCCCTGCTCACTGATACACTGCATTTGCTATAGGTGCTCAGGTTGCCTTCTGGGATGTAGGTAATATTTGTGGTTGCTCAGCGTTGAGGATGTGTTACAATCTGTGGCAAAGAGAGTGCCCAGATCCATCTGCAGATGTTGCCAATTAGGGCCAGTGCCATCTTCCACAGCTGTGGGCCTTAAACCTCCCACCTGCAGGCTCAGAGCTATCTAATCCTTAAATCAGCTGGAGCCTGGGCTGTGGAATACATGCAGCTTCTTTCTGGGTCAGTGAGCTCTAGAAAAGGTTTTTATTTTGTTTTTTGTTTTTCTTTTTACCATGGATAATTCCGTCTTTTGGCTCAACTTCTGCTTGTAATAATGGTGTCTCATTCCCATTCCAGTCACCTGGGCCTGGCCCTGACTGTCGGTTAGGGCTCCTAAATCCCTGGCCTGGCTCTTGGACTCCAAGGATGCTTTTGATACTCTTCTTAGAGCCATCCACCCTCCTCCCAGATACAACATGATTTCCACTCGCACTAAAAACTTCTGCCAGCGAAGCCTGCCCTGCAGATCTCTTGGACCTGAGGCCTGACTCAGACTGAAATCAAGAGCACCCCTTGGGCTTGGTCGTCTACACTATTGGCTCCTCTCTGGACTGAGCCAGCCACTTCCATCTGGTTTTCCCCACCCCTTTTCATTCTGATTTTAGTGCGTATGCTCTCCAAGGAAGCACTTCCCTTCCCTTTCAAAGCTGCCCTTGGCTCATGGTTTCCTTTTGGCTGGGACTTCCAGTACACCACCTACTATGAATATGTCTTAATTACTTGAATTAATAGAATAGTATCACACATAATGATAACGTAAAAGAAAAGTAAAATGTTAGAGTTTTTTCATGTCTTAATCCTTTTTATCTTATTTTTTCTGACTCCTCTCTGATATTATCGTTAAAATTTTTCTTTTTTAAAACAAATACTTTTTTATTTTAATCATTTCTTATTGTTATTCTATTATATTTGTCCCAATTTTTCCCGCTTTGCCCTCCTCTGCCCATCCCACACCCCCTGCTCCCACAGTCAATTCCCATACATGGAGAATAGTGTGGGAATAAAACACATATTTTTAAATCAAATCTATTGGGGGAAGATTGGTTAACAAATAACATCATTTAAATTTTAGGTGCACAACTCTGTAATACGTTTGCGTACCCCACTGAGCGCTCACCATAGGAAGTCTAGTCTCTTTCTGTTACTTTGTAAATTTGACCCCTTCACCCTCTTTGTCCTCCTCACAGACTCAAACAGATATTGACCAAGAACCTAATAAGTGACAAATGCTTTTGTGCATTTTCTTTTCTTGCAGCTAATTGACTGCATTTTGAGATAGTATCTGTCCCCCTGTTTGGATAGGAATAAACCAAAACTTAGAGAGAGAAGCAATTTGCCCTAAATCACACACACACACACACACACATAGTATATAAACAGGGCATGATTTAAACCTAGGTACGTGTAACTTAAAAGCAATTGTTCAGTCTTCAGAGCCAAATTCCTTAGTTTTACAGTTATGGAGAATGATGCTCAGAGAAATTAAGACATTTGCACCAGCTAATTGATCACATTATGTAGGTGTCCTAACTTCCAAATCGATACTTTTATTACACCACATTGCCTTTTAACTTAATTAGATAAGGCAATTGAAGTAGATTATACTAATATTCATGTAGAGGAGGAACATCACCCTTTATTTTCTTTGCCCTTGGCACCCCCCTGCCATCTTCTGTGGTCCTTGAGCCCTCCTTCATATATATTTTTTTCTGTTTGTAAGAACATGTCTCCCCCGATCTTGTAGGGTTGGCAGCCTCAGCGGGTATTTGAACTGCTTGGACTTGAACAACTGTTGGGTTTTTGTTTATTTGTGTTAAAATAAAGTCCTGACAGAATTAAACTCCCCCCAGGTTAGCCCTCTGGTCTCTGCATTTCTTATACCATGAAATTGTTGCTGTGTGAGCATCAGAAACCTCATCCTAACTCAGCCAAACAAATTAGTTAACATCAATACCCTGAGGGTCTGAAAGAATCAGTGAAGCATAGAACTTTTGAGCTGGAAGAGAGTCAGTGTAGGTCTAATGGAATTTAAGGAGTGGTTCTATTGAAATTTTGGCATCGTGCCTAAAAGGAATCTGATATATTCAGTGTCTGCTTTCAGTTCCCCTTTGATTTCCTTTTACATGTGTCCATGCAGGTATAGACGTGTGCCCTCTCAATCCATTTCTCTGCAAAAGCAGTAGAACGAGGTGTGAACGGCCTGGAGAGCAAGTCACGGATGTATTCTGTGTGGATAATGCCAATGCATGTTTCCAGCTCGAGTGCTTTTGAAAATTCTGTGCTAGGTAAGATTGATCCCTGTGACGGCCGTCTTTGTAGTTAGCTAAGTAAAAAAGCTGACTTATGTAATTAGAAAGAAATGCATTGTGGAGCTCACCCTGGAAACCTTGAATTTGTACAACCACTACTGGTTTCCCTGCTTTCTTCACAATCCTAAATACCATTCTGCATAAGTTTGTGTAAAACTCTTTGATTTTCTGATTTAAAGCCCAGCAAGTGACCCATGAACAATATGACTGAAAGATTTTGCTACAGGACTGTGATACAAAAAGAATTCAAATACCCACAATATATACTGACATTCACATTTGTTTGCACATCTGTGACTGTGTTGTCACCATTCCAAAAAGTCACTATACTAGCAGTCAGATGTTTGAGTAAGATGTTAAGGGACTAAATCTCCCAGGCATGTTTATTTTCAAACAATTCCTCACAACCCAAATCCATTGAGTTTGCAGGGCTCATAAATTGCACTGGCATTTAGAGAGGAGACATTATGCCCAGAAATAGTGTGATCTTGTTAAGTAAGCCCAGGACTTAAAATATATTCATATTGCTTTGGGTGAGCATAGGCTATTGGGAGAGAATAATGTACTTTCAAATCTCTTACCACATGAAGGAGAGAGACATCTTTGAATCCCAGAGCATTTCCAAAGTCCACATGTATAGTTGACGTCAATTTTGCAGCATGAATAGGGCTTTCTTCTTTTCCTGGGGAACTTGAAGGCAAGAGATGAGAAAGGGAAGTACCAAAACCTTTGTTAATTCATTAAACACACACACACATATCATACCATGTATATCTATAGCTATAGCTATATCAATATATACATCATACCAACTATTTGCTAGGCTCTTTTATAGTCTTGGAGGGACTGGTGAAGAAAATTGACAAAATTCCTGCTTCCATGAAGCTTACATTCTACTGGAAGGAAACAAGCCATAAACATACTAAATAAACCAAATCTATAGCATGATAAAAGAAAATAAGCACTGTGGGAAAAGCTAGAGCAAGGTAAAGGGGTTCAGGGGGTTGCATATTTACGCGGAGTGATGTGGTATCTTTCTGAGAAGACTACGTTTAAACAAAATGCTGATGGAGGAAAAGGGAGCCGTGTGTGTGTCTGCGGGAAAGGAGTGTCAGGAAGAGGCACTGCAAGTGCTAAAGCCTGGAGGTGAGACTGAGCCTGGGTAGTTCCAGACGGTGAAAAGGCTAAGTTATCTCGCGGGAAGTGAGCGCGGGGATAAGAACTGAGAGCAAATGGCTGGGTGTGGTGGGGAGTGGGAGAGGATAGATCTTGTAGCTCTGTAAACTCCGTTTTGATTCTGATGACATGGGAGCCCCCGTGGTGCTTTGAGCAGAGGAGTACCATGAACTGATTTTCGGCAGGAAGACTCTGGCTGCTGCGTCGAGTGGAGCGGCACGGGGAAAGGTAGAGACAGACGTAATTCGTAGCTTAGACAGTAATAGGTCAACCTGAATGTAAGAGTAAAAGAATTTCTATACTGGTAGAATAGCCAGAGTTTCTGCAACATGGATGTAAATGTGTCAACAAGCAACAATTTACTTGATTTGTAATAATGCAGATTTAATGGTAATGGGGACAGAGCGCTTGGGAAGACTAGCTTTTACATTTTTCTATGACATAGTACGGTGTTAATAGAATTGCTCCTGTTATTAGAGACCAGGCAGTTTTTAGCCCAGAGTGTTTTAAACTGTACCACGTGGTCTTCTAACTGCTCCCAACTTCAGTCTAGCGAGATGAATAAAAGTATCATGTTTAGAAACCCTTATTTCAAAAGTGCCAAGAAATTATTCAACCATAGATAGATATTCATATTCCAGCATGAAATAACAGAGTAGGCTGTTGAGGTCAGGGTGGAACTTGAGAGACAGGATTTGGAAGTGAAGTTTTGGTGGGAGAGAGGGAGAGATTGTCCTGTGAGTTTCTATGTAGATGGCTTTAAGCAACCCAGCCCAAGGTGAGAGCTTCAAGTTTTGGGAGGGGACAAGGTCAGTGAAAAGAAATGTGGGGAATTAACTAAAAAAAAGTCCACGTAATTTGCACCTCTGTTCCGGGGCTTCCCAGCACCCCAAGCACCAGCAAAAGCTGGCACCCATGTGCTTGGCAGCCGATCTGCTTGATTTCATCGGGTATGTTCTGTAATGCAAGGATAGAAACACCTGGGTGGAAAATTGCCTTCGCTTTTTATTTGGAAGAACACCTTTTGGTGACAGTAACACTGGTCTAATTTTGATCGTTGGACTAAAGAGAAGGGAGGAAAGGTGAGCTGAGAAGGGGATTTCTGTGAGTGGAACTGAAATTCAAAAGAGCCAGGGCAGAGCAAAAGTCAGGGAGCGAGGCAGCAGGACCTGGGGAAGCTGGGGCCTGGGAGCAGGGCGACCTAGGCTGACATCCTCACCATTGCCACGCTCGTCCAGACCCCACATTCATGGCCACCTTGGGGCATCCTCTTATTTTGATTTTGTACTAAAATCATTTTGAACCAAATCCTTCTAAAAAGACTTTTTAAAACAAAAAAGCAGCTATTTTTTTTCTGCCTGACACTTTTCAACAAGTACTTAAGACAGGTAGAAATGGAAAGGGAAAACTATACAGAATATGCTTTGTCTCAGGTGGATGTGTCAGTAGCTGAAAAGGCTAGAGCGTTAGCATCTTTAGTCTCCGGTGCTACAGTGACTATGTGGCCATGTGGGAAGTCTTCCTTTTGTGGTGCTCTGAGTCATCAATAATGGGCTTATTCCTCTCCACTCCCTGCAACCCCTACCCCGATTCTGGATCACAGACCTTTATGGTATCATTTCAGGGGGAAATGGCAGGACTATTATAATCTCTTCCCTCAAATGTTTCTTCTAGCTCTGTGAGGATTTCATAAACTATTTTAAGAAGAGTAAATTCTTTCATATTAAGAAAAGACTTAAGGCGATACATGTAGAAGAGAGAATATTGACGTTCTTCGATGCCTAAGATAGCTTTCTTATTTCATCCTGAAGTAGCACAGGACACCAGGCTGACAAGCCCTGAGGAGAACTGTGGGAGGGCAGAACGTCAAGCTGCTGTTGCTGTGCGTGCTGCGGAAAGCTGCTCAAACAGGGAGGCACGATCTACCTTGTCTTCCACAGTGTCAGTTCTGCGATAACCCCCTGCCTTATATTTTATGTCTTTCTCTTCTCTGCTCTTTGCTTGGTGTCATCTTATTACTTATTATTGCAGCCTTGGCCTAGTCTTCAACAATCACTAGTTTTAATAGAATACAAATGGTGTCACTTTTATGTAATGATCTTCATCACATTGGTAAGGACACTCCTTTGACTCTCAGAAAGGACATAAGAGGCAGTCACGGTCACTCCCTGGGAGCACCTGTGCGTGAGGATGGCAGGGAGGCCTGCGGCCTCTGAAGGAGGCCTGGG
This sequence comes from Glossophaga mutica, assembly GCA_039655065.1. Classification (NCBI taxonomy): domain Eukaryota; kingdom Metazoa; phylum Chordata; class Mammalia; order Chiroptera; family Phyllostomidae; genus Glossophaga; species Glossophaga mutica. Next base: position 148,951,023 of record CM077308.1, read on the forward strand.
ATGGAGCATTTCTAGAGTGTTAGTGCCGGGAAGAGGAAGGTGAGGGGCTCCCCTCTGGTGGCATGCAGTTGAGCAAGGGTCCAATGTGAACTCTCCGGCTAACCATCACCCAATGACCATTCTGTCTCTGTTTTTTTTTTTTTTTGTTTGTTTGTTTTCCCTCCCTCTGTTTTGGCTAAGCATTGAGCCCATATGATGACAATTTTGTAATGAGACTGAGAAACATAGTACATTGCATTTTCTTAAAAAATGGCCTTAGCAAGACTTTTGGTCCTGCATACTCTCCTAGAACTTTGTCCTACTCCTATTAGAAGGTGGGGTATATTTCTTCTTTCTTCTTGAGATTAGAAGACTATTTTGACTTCCTCAGTGAATAGAATGTTGCAGAAATAACACCACCTGATTTCTGAGGCTATTCAACACATGGAATACAGCCTCTGTGTGTGTCTCTTTTACGATACTTGCCCTTAGGACCCGGCTGTCAGGTGTCAGGAAGCCCATGCTGAATGGAGGGCTCGTGTGTAGGTATTCTGATGGTCAACCCAGCTAGGTCCCAGACAACAGCTGGCATCAACTGCCAGATATTTGAGTGAATGAGGTTTCACATGAGTCGAATTTCCAGCCATTGAACTATGCTACTTGTGCCAAACTGAGAAGAGATGAACTGTCCCTGATAAGCTCTGCACAAATTGCAGATTTGTAAGCAAGATAAATGGTGTTTTAAGCCACTAGGATTTGGGATTGTTTGTTACAAAGGTGTAGCTGACTGGTCTAGGAAGCAAAACCAGTATTCTGAAAAGAGGAAATCTTAGTCTATAACAAGGACAGTTTTTTTTTTCCCCTCTAAGGAGCAATAATGATATACCATGATTATTGCAGACATAGTTGCTTTGTTCTTTAAACTAGTTTACCTACAGTTCTTCCCATAAAACATGCCTGAAATTAAATCATTGGATAGTGAAATAAAGAAAAATGTGCAGCACTCTGCTATGGCCTCTGACATAGACATGGAAAAGAAAACAATGCAATATATATGCATATATTTTAATAGTAATATATATTACTATCTATTAAAATACATAGACCTATGTATAAAAATACCCAGGCCCTCCTGTGCTTTTCCCTGAGGATGCAGCGGTAGGAGTTCTGGCTTTATTTGGGAGTCTTCTAATCTAACACTCTCCACCGCAGGGCAGACCCCAGGCGCCTTTGTTTCCTGTCTCCGGCCTCCTGCGAGGTTGTCAAACATGGGACTGGAGGTCACCAGAGATTATCAGGTGCCTTCAAAGTAGCCAGCAGCTTTAAAGTTTGCTTAACTCTGTAGATTACGGCTTTCATTTTGTTTTTGGCCTTTGAGACCATCCATGCCATTCTTATAATTTTGTTTTATTTCCAACCTAGTATTTTTAACTGTTTACAGCAGAAAGATTAGTTCCTGGTGTATGTGGGCATGCGTGTACCGAAAATGAAAATTCGATATCTTTTTTTTTTTTTTTTAAGAATAGTTAGGGGGAGTAACACAGACCCCCTTGTTTGTTTTCTCTCAGGTGTTGTGTTCATAGTAGCATTTTCAAATAACTTAATTGGGACAAGAATTCTATTGAAAGTGAAAGCTTAAAGTTTATTTTCTGAATAATTCTTCAAATAATTAAGAGGTTGAAAAGATAACTTTGACTTCTCCTTTTTCAACATTCTTGAGCGAAATGAGCAACTGCATAAATTATCTCTCCTCACTCAGCTTTCTTTGAACTACTTTGGGTGACCAAAGTTTATTGAAATCATTGCGGTTGGTTTTTTCCTTCATGGATTTGATCTTGAGTGCCATGATGGCAGGTACAAGCTGCATCTTAGGATATTTTTTAAATTGAATCATCTATTCTACTTAGAAGCAGTTTCAGAGCCCTGAAAGCGAGAAGAATTAAGGTAGATGGAAGCCAGGTACTTAAAATTTTTTAAGTTTCTCAGCAATTTAGTGCTCTTTGCTGAAACCTATGGCCCTTCCTGTACACAGTATTAATTTGGCGCTTCCGTTGGACGACATGTATACTCAGCTGCAAGAGTGCAGAGAGAGATGTGAGCTACAAGTGCAGCTGGGTTTCAGACACTTTGTTAAATTTTAAAGCTCGCACACTAGAGGCAATTTCTAAAATGGTAACTTTTGCTTTTGAGGCAGAACAGACATTATCTTGTTAGCTCATTTGTTTTTGAAGCTCTGTGATTTTTAAGGGCCATTTTTTAGCCAAATGACTAATGTGGGAAGACTTAGAAAATGAATGTCTTATCTCTTATAACTTGAAGGTCTCAACGTGCAAGTCGTAAATCAAGTGCCAACAGATGCTACCTGAAGCAAAGTTTATACTCAAAGGTTCAGAACTTTGAATGGTAATTTTGTTGGGAAATTGATATCTATAAATATCTACAAATATCTACAAATATCTATAAATATCTATATCTATTTATCTATCTATCTTTCAATGAAGAAAACAAAAGTTATTGGGAGGAAAAAATGAGCCAAATAGGGGGTTGACTTGAAGGAAGTTCATTCAAAGTAACATGTATGTAGGAGGCAGTCTAATATGAAGTGAAATGTATTCGCAATGATGATTAGAGATCATTTGATTTTTAAGTAACTGCAATTACCTGTGCTAACTTAGAAATACAATAACACTAATTTGTAAAGTTTTAAATAGCACGATTATGGTACAATTTTTCAGAAGGTCAGATGTCCTCTAGGCTTATCAGGGTAATGTGGCTTACTGAAAACTGCAAGCATTGCGCTGAGGAGTATGGGAGAGTTGGGACTTTATTTTAAGTGAATTATCTATCTTTCCTCAGGTTGAACTTCATTTAAAATAAGTTTGAAAGCCTCTGACTTTTGACATTGCAAAGTCCTATCAAAATAGCAGTACATCAAGAATAATTTAAATGCAAATTATCAAAGTTTCTTAAGTAAACAGAATTAACCAGCTCTAAGAACACTGGATCCGGGTTTTATAATATGGGATGCTGCGTATAAATGGTATTTGAAAGCACGACACCAAGGTACTTAATTAATTGGACTATTCATAAAATTAGTCCTTCAAATAGAAGCATTTACAGGTAACATTGAATTGTCAAAGTAAGTAGAAGTTGAAATATGCATTAACTGTGTAAACATTTCAGGTGAATTAAACCTGTCCCTTATCCGTAGCTGCAGAAAGATAAATCAGGAACCCCATCTCAGACAAGAGAATTCAAAATGGAGCTCTTGAGCTGTGTTGATGAAACTCAGTGCTTGAGAACTGTACACTTGACCAATGAGAGAGGAAGCGGGGGCTAGGAGCAGTAAATAGATCATCCTGTTGCCATTTTAACAATTCCCTCCTGGTTTAAATAGACTGGAACACAGCAATGTAATGAACTAAACCCCTTCTCCAAAGGGTTTTGGGATCGACAATTCTACATATATTCTTCCTCATTTATATCCATTCATTCACACCACATTTATTCATTCAACAAACATTTATAATGGACACCCTTCTAGGTGCGAGGGCCACTGAGGTGAACAGCAACAATGGTGTCTGCAGTCCTACACAAAACCGGTTGCCCTGCACCTTTTGATTCTTCATTGACCACTCCAGTGTTCACTCTTTTAACCTAATGTATTTCCTCAGGCATCCTGGGATCCCAATTCTTGTCCCTATCTGAGGAGTTTATAATCTATAACTAGGTCAAAAACAAAAAGCAATGATAAAGCAATGTTGTGAGTGCCACCATACTGGTGAGCACAAGGAATTAGGTAAACAACTAGGGAAAACTACTGTGTCACATTGCTGGTGTCTGGGAAGGCTCTCAAGAGCAGAGGACTCATGTCGTGAGATTTGAAGGTTGTTGCAAGTTAGTCAAAAAGGGGGAAGGTGAATGTACAGAATATTCTAGGTAAAGAAAAAAGCACATTCAAAATTACAGATGTGTGCAAGGCTGAATCTGAAGGTCAATAATGTGGCTACTGCACAGGTGGGAATGGGGATCCTGGTTAAGATGAAGGCAGGGAGGCAGGTATATTCAGAAGAGTTTAAAGGGCAATGTTAAGAAGTTTGACGTCACCTGAGAGTTATAGAGAATTGATGAAGGCTGTGCAGCCGTAAGAGACAGCGTGGGACTTTTGGGAAGTCATCCTGGCATCAGGGGTGAGCCTATGCTCCAGCTGGATTTTCTACAACAGAATTTGTTGCTTGAATGTAGGTTCTGGTTGCCAAGCTCTCTGTTTTTACTCTGCTGTCTATAAGACTGAATTTTCTCATTTCATCCCTTCCCGATCACAGCTGTTTTTTGAGGCCAGTTAAATTTTCACATCACCATTCAGCAAAACTTCAAGAGATGTTATTGAGCACATATGACATCAAACAGACATGGTTCCTGCCTTTGTGGAGAATTTTCTGTTTGTGACAACTGGAAGTGAATTTTCTTTAATTCATAATAGTACTGTAGGAGTTTTTTCGTACCACTCATGTGAAACTTGGAATTCCATTTCTATTTCTCTCAGGAAACAGGAAACCCACTCAAACTGTGCAATTTCCAAAGAACTGAAGGAAAAGACTGTGAACAAAGAAATAAGCTTGTACTCTGATCCACACTGTTTTGCAAACCCCCCAAACTTTGTGGCATAAAGCGATAAGCATTTATTATATCCATGAATTCTGTGGGTTAAGAATTAGCATGAAAAGAATGATTCTTTTCTGCTCCATGATGTCTGGAGCTTCAGCTAGGAAGACTCAAAGCTGGGGGTTGACTGGATGGCTGGAGTTAGATTCACTTGAAGGCATCTTCCCTCACGTGTCTGCCACCTGGGCTGGTACTGTTGAATGGAGCATGTATGTATGGTCTTTCCGTGTGGCTGGTTGGGCTTCTTCACAATGTCCTTGTCATGGGACAATGGGAATTTTTATATGGTGTGCTGGTGCTCCAAGCAAGACAGACACAGAATGGCGGTTTATGAGATAGCCTCAGAATCATAGTGTATGGGTTCTGCTGATGCATTCTGTTAGTCATGAGTGAATCTCCAATCCAGCCCAGGTTCACGTGAAAATGTCTTAGACTTCATTGACCAATGGAATAAATGTCAAAGGATTTGGATACATGTGTTAAAATGTCATAGCAGGGTTTATGGAAACTAACAAAGGACAGTGCAGTACCCAAGGTCTAGCACTAGCAGTGACTGAATTTTTACTTCTGTTTCTAAAGAAGCAAAAGAAGGGAGAACTTACCAGAATCAAGAGCTATAGGAGAGAGCCACATAATGGTACAATGACCTTCAGTAGAGAAAGGTAGCTAAGTGAGGGCAAGAAGAAAGAAGGATGGTAGAAAGTGGAACAGGAAGGTATCCAGTGCATTCTTTTATTATAGTTAAATACCTACTTCCAACTTCCAAACACATACCCTGTCCTCCTTCCCCCATTTGACAATGCACAGATAGATAAGGGGTGCTTTGTATAGTAGGAGCCTAGTACTTGTTTGTTGAACAAATGAATGATTGATAGCTAATCTTATGATTGAATAAGTGCACAGAAAATATTCTTTTTATAGCAAATTCCCTTTTTAATTCCATGTAGATTTAGATATGATGCTACTTATCTACTGGATAGTGAATATGTTACATTATTTTCACTATATACATTTTTCAAAGCCTAAGCATAGGGTTTACTGCAGCTTTTATCAACATCATTTAAAACAGAAGCAGTTGTGAACATAGATTTATTCATAATAAGTAAAGGAACCATGTTCCTAACTTATAATATGAGCCAAGAGGATAAGAGAACTTTGGGACAGCTTAATGCTTGGGTTGCTATCAGTCAGAGTGACCCAAGGCGGTATTGTCATTTCTGTGAAATGGATATGAAATGTCTTCTCCTTTTTAAATCAGTTTTCTAATAGAGAAGGATGTTAGGAAGTTAAGGGAGAAAAGAACTTCATTCATTAAAATATGCATTAGATTCTAAGGAAACCAAGAAAAATTGGGGGTTGGGGAGGCAGTGTAGGTAAAAAGGCACCATTTTGATAAACTGAGGTTAATGTGCTCTGTTATGTCCTTCTACTGGAATGGTTGTACATGGCTGATGAAGAAACTAGTGCATGGGAGAAGAACAGTGACTGTTGACAGGCACATTCCAGCTGAAGCCCAAGTAAGGTTCTGAGCCATATTATCCTTACTACTTATCAGTGTTGCATTATGGATTACATATAATAATGTGTATGAAAAACTGTATGGTACAACAGAATAATAAGTTCTTATTTCAGGATATTCAGGGCAACACTGGGGTAAAATCATAGCTACTGTGTTCAAGGAAATGTTCTTAAAGTACCATCCAAAATTGTCAGAAAGCATCTATTATGTACTTGACTCTCAGTGGCCCTCAGCTCCTCCAACTGGATTTTTATTGAATGATGTAGATAATTGTGTCCTTCTGACCACTAATAAACTCTGGCTATGATTAGATAGCCCAAGTAAGTATCAGATCAAAGACAAAGATCCAGAATCTTAAGCTTCATCTTGTGGCCTTTCCCATAATCATGCTACCTCCCAGTTTATGGTTAGGTAGTACATTAAAAAATGAAAGAAAGCAATTTCGTGTGTCACTGGAGAGAGGCACTCATTACTTTTAGAATGTACTCAGGGCACAAACAATATATAGGAGACTTGGCTCTCAGTTTTCAAAACCATGATTTTACGGGTTTCCTGAAAGGTCATATAGTGGTGCATTTATTGTAAGAAGAACTCTTAAGTTATTTTAAGTTGATCAATGTAACTTCAGCATCTTGATCAGCTGTAGTATTGACATTTTTATAATTCCAGTTTTATGGCATCTTCCAACATCTAATTAGAGATAAAAATGAGTTCTCAGGTGACTGATCAGTCCTGATTATTTGGCCTCTGTGGAATCTGAGTGCCAACAAAGGCAGCAGAAACCCTGGATGCTTATTTTAGTTGGCAGAATACAGTTGTTTAAGTCTTTCTTCTCCCTAGTATCTCATATCTTGAATATTATGTATTGTGTCCCTGCACTACACACTACATTGAATTTAATGGCACACAAGTCTAATGAATCAGTGTGTTCCATTCAAAGTCAATAATGATAATGTATTTTTATTTTCATATGGCACTGTGAAACAAAAACATTTCACAAAAATTTACTGCCTCATATATATGAACCAGAGGTAGCTCATGTGTTTTAACAATAGTTTTCTCCCTCTGCCTTAATCAATATATTGCTTCCAAAGCTGAGTGGAGGACAATTATTGTCAATTTAAAAAAGAAAAATAATCTTACCTAACTAGTGATATGCTATAGTGCAGGATAAAATTATACACTATTGATCTCACTTGCAGAAGGAATAGTTATATGGTAGCAATTCCTATTATGATGTTGCTGCGTTTCAAAGAAGTGAGTACACACAAGTTTAGCTCTCTTCAGTAAATAGTTTCCTAAATTTTTATGTTATATTTTAAATTAAGCCTTCAAATTGAACAGACTCATATTAGAATATACCTTCTTCCTTCCTGAATCTCCACTTGCCATTTCTTATACCTAACTTCTCTGATATTGTCAATGGAATACCATTCTAGACTTAGATTAATTTTAAACTAATTTTTTCTATTGACTGCACTCTCTTTTTAATTAGTCATCATGTCCTGTCACTTTTCTTTCAAAAAATCTACTCATCCTCATATTTCTTCTACTTTAGGATTCATACTGTCATTATAATTGATGCCCAAAGGAACTTGAATAATTTCCAGGAGGGTGGGGCACCAATCTTGGATGCTACGCAGCCAAGAATTACACAGCCACTATCTTACAATCTTTATTTATAAAGCAAGGAAGCTGAAACTCAGATAACTTGAGGGTTTTGCCCAAGGTCATAAAGTTAGTAACTGGCAGAGGTGGACTTGGAATCTCAACCCATGCTTCCTGTACTCTGCTAGCAACCTACCTAAAGGAGAGGGACTTCTCTAATTATAATGCTTGATATTGCTTTATGTGTGCAAGTTTTCCCAACAAATCATAATTTCATAAGAAAAATTACTTAGATACTGGTACAGTAAGCATGATGGTCTGTGAGTTAGAGTGTGATACAGAGGACATTTGGAGGAAACTTGAGTGATTTGATTTACCAGATGGTAAAACTCTGATCTCTGGGTATGATCACGGAATCTCTGATTGGGAGCTCAGTTTGTATTTAGTTGATGCAGAAAGGGGGCTTATGTTAGAAGCCACAGTGGAACCTATCTGAAGAAATACTAAGTTTTGGATTACAGCAGAATCTGCAAAATGTTGGGGGCAGAGGAATGATATATTATAGTACTTCAGCTAAATATATTTTAAATAATGCTCTGTGAATCTTTTCATCACCAAAGAAATACATTGTAATTCCTCTACTCTGTTATACTCTGAACTGAGAATTGTAAGTTTGTACTTTCCTAAATTTTTTATATTGGTTTTGGGGTTTAGAGGAGCACTATATATATAGAAAATATTTGTCTAGCCTGTCCAGAAATATTTGACAATGTTTCTAAAAAGGTTAAAAGGTTATTTAAGGACTATTACACAATAAATTTATGCTCATTATTAAAAGTTTTATACCATGTTATAATATTTGGTTTTAGGCGCCTTTGCTCTCTGCTATGCAAGGCAGATAATTATTCTACTAGTAATAGCATACTACGCTTTCTTTATCAAGAACTTAGACAAACTCTACTTTGATCATTTATGTTCAATTAATTTCCTCTTTTGCTTAATTAGCTTTTTAAAAAATACATCCTTTGTCATCGAAACAGACAGCTTTCTACTTCAGAAATGGACCAAAAATGCCTCAGGCTATTATTTCTGGCTTCAGATTTCTCAGGCTCGATGGTTAGAACATCACAGGTTGTCTCTTCAGGCTTCCTCATTAAAGAACAACCACCCCATAACCCATGAAATTATCTCTTCTTGTGGCTTGTCTAAGGTCAGTGATTTTTTTCTAGGTTATTACTGCCTCAGATCTTTTGCTGTTAAACATCTGTGATTTGCATAATTTCTTCAATGAAGATAAAATCATGATTTTCCAAAAGTTTAATAGCATTTTCTGTCTTTTGTTAATATTTATAACTTTATATTTGGGTTTTGCAACTATAGAATAAGACTTTACATTATTTTTCCATCAGTGATTAATTTATTTCTTAAAAAAAATCAGTTATTGGTCCTTTGTGTTAGATATGGTAATTATTGCAAAGATAGTTGTTAATGTCCTCTACCCTTAATGAGTATGATTTAGTAGAAATAAGTAATGTATTCTTCTACTTTGTATACATTGTTTTAATTCCAAGTCTGCCACATACACACAAATATTGGATAAACTATAAAATCATACTTAAGTAGCTCCTAGTGTGGTCATTGCAGGCATTAAACAAGAAAATATATACAAATTACTTGGGGTAATACTCAAAATTCACTACGTGCTAATTGTTACATTTTCATTATGCATGGTAGAATTATAAGTGTTAAGGAAGACACCAAGAAGATGTTCTGAAAATTCAGCTGAATCTCAATACCTCCTAAAAAGTTGATACCATTCTAATTTTATTTGATAGTGTACAATAGGATGATAAATGTTACTCAAACTTCTACTGATGGGATATACTCCTTTTATCCTTTAAGTTTTCCATGTTCTTGTGTAAATTTCTACTGATTACAAACAAATGAAATGGGGAAAGAGAAACTGAAAGACTAGGAAAAGGAACACAAGAGGGAAAATAGGCAAATCAGGACAATGACAGAGTAAAAGCAAAAATAAGTGTGGAAAAGAAATTAAAGCAGAAGTATCTGTAGGATGCAGGATACCTAGGGAGAGAGGAACAGTAATAAAAATAAAATTCAACTGAGTAAAATTTAAAGATACATTGGTTTTATCAATGATTTATCAATCAGACAGTATGCAATCTAGCAGAGGAGGAGCTCTGAAGAGCCATACAAAATAAATGACTTCCAGGGGCAGAAGACAGTGGGAACAAGGATGTTGCACCAGGCAAAAAGCAGGGTGCTTATGGCATAGGTACTTTCCTGAGGGGCTGGCAGCGTTCTATCTGGCGGATTATCTGCTGAGTGCTGATGGGGCGATTACTGACTGACTTCTTTAATATTTCATTTCTGGAAGAACTGGAACTGTAATTAAATACCAGTGTGGTGAGTTTTGGTGGTTGCGATGTGGGGTTTAGCATAAGCAACTCCGTTTTGGGCCTGTTGTCCTGTTTTTAACAATAGAAAGAGGACAATGAGAGAGCTACAGATGAAAACAGATGAGAGAAGTTATTATTAACTTGTCTCTAGTGTATTTGCCTAAAATGAAGAAGGGAATCTGTATTATTTGTTAAAAACATAGGAACTCAAATGCTGATTACTGTCTAAACATTTTCAGGTTTTTGATAGTGGCAAAAGAGCTTTGATATCAGTTACTCATAGATCCATATTTATACATATTTATTTATTTATTTATTTAATTTTAATTGTTGTTCTTGTACAGTTTTCTGTCTTTTACTCCCTACCCAGCCCACCACCCCAGCCCTCCCCACCTCTCTTATATATCACTTATTTTTAAGGGTAAAAATATCAATGGCAGGGGAGGAACATATATAAAAATAAAAGATTATAATTGATATATATTTTTAAAGATTGAATTTATTTATTTTAGACAGAGGGGAAGAGAGAGAGAAAGAGAGAGAGAGAGAAACATCAATGTGTGGTTACCTCTCATGCATCCCCCACTGGGGACCTGACCTGGTCCGCAAGCCAGGCATGTACCTTGACTGGGAATTGAACTGGTGACACTTTGGTTCACAGGCTGGTGCTCAGTCCACTGAGCCACACCAGCCAGGGCTATAATTGATATTTTAAGTTACAATCAGTGCTGCTTTTCTACCACTCTTTTCTCAGAACCCAACATTGTGGGGTATGGGTGGCATTATTTGCAGGGAATGTTAACCTTTAGACAATTGCATTTCACCTCAGGATTCTGATTTTTGGGAATCTTGATCATTAAAAGAAACTCTGTTGTTATAGCATCTGAACCTGTAGCATTATATCAACAATTACACTTGAAATTCATTGCTGAAATTTCTTCACTTGGAAATTAGTTTTTTCAGCAAACAATGAATTTATAAAATTACTAACATTATGTATCTAAAAATATGCAGATACATACAAACTACACATGCATACATACATAGCTTGACATTTGAGATCAACCAACCTCTGTTTACCTTTGAATATATACAATTAATGAGTAGGTTATATAATTTGAAATCCATTAGAAATGTAATTATGTTATTGTAAAAGCCCCCACCAATCAGGAACTTCTGCTTTGTTTGATCGAGCCAATAGCTAACTGCTGCATCTGCTTCTGTATCCCCTGCTTGCTTGCTGCGCTCTATAAAGACCCCTGTAGTCTGTAAGCCGGGCGCGACTTCCATTTGGCAGCTCTGCGTAGCTGCGAGACTACGGTCTCATTTGGGAAGTACGCCCCTGCGCAGGTTAAACTTGGCCAATAAATTTATCATCAAACTGCTCTCAGTGTTCGGAGATTCTTTTCACTCGCTACTTGAATACAACATTTGGAGGCCCCAGCGAGATCAAGGGAAGTCTTCGGAGACTGAGAAAGTGGAACCCGGGTAAGTTTGCCGCGGAATTTGGTTTGGGAGTCTAGACTCATTGGAGCCGCGAGGCGGTAGGCGAGACGTTGCCGGTAGCCCGCCCGCGGGGTTCTCAAGGAGAGGACGCTCTCGAGAACCGGAGCTTCTGCTCCCGCATTTGAAATTTGGTTTCGTTGTGCACAGTGATTGCGACTAGGTCGCATTTGGTATTTAGTTTCGTTTTGCGCCGCGACCAAACGCGCTAGCGAAGTTTGAATGTGTGGAGAGGCTGAAGTGCGCCGCGGCCTGTTTGTGCGTGAATGGACTGAGTGGAGAGGAGCTAGTTGTGTGTTTTTGTGTGGAATTTTAGTGTCCCTCATATTCCTAATCCTAGGTGCCGTGGAAATCGGGCAAAAGGCATCCGCGATGGGACAAGGAGGCTCCACCTCGAGCACTGCCCTAGAATGTTTATTAAACAATTTTTCTGACTTTCAGAATCGCGCTCGGGGCTATGGGGGACCGCCGCCCGACCGGGAGGTCCTGCGAACTTTCAGTGAGCTTGAGTGGCCGACCTTTGACGTAGGATGGCCCACGGAGGGAACTTTCGACTTGTCCCTCCTTTTCGCGGTTCGGCGGATTGTTTATGAGACCCCCCATCCAGATCAGATGGTCTATATAGATGTGTGGGTAGACATAGCCACTGATCGCCCCGGGTACATACGCCGATGCCAGTCGAATGGTCAGAGGAAGGGAAGGGCCCTCTGCGTGGCGACGGCGCCAAGGCAGACTCCCCGCTTACAGGCAGACAAAGGGCGCCGACCTCAGCAGAGCCAGGAGAACGAGGGAGGGAGGAGGTTATACCCTGTTTTGCCCGAAGTACCCGAGGACCCGCTGTTGGCTCCCTCCGTTCCTCCCCCGTATCATCAACCCTTGCCTGATTCCTCTAGTGGGAGGGCGGAGAGGATCCAGAGTCCTCCTCATACCCGCAGCGGTACTCAATATGGGGAAGGTTTGGCGCCAAAACAGGATGGCGCCGCCATTTTAAGTTCGGCACCACACTCAGGTGGCGCCGCCATTTTGCCACTCAGGGAGGTGCCACCGGCTCCAGACGCCCCATTACATGCACCGCCGCGGCTAATCTATGTCCCCTTCTCAACTAGTGATCTATATAATTGGAAATTGCAAAATCCTCCGTTTTCTGAAAAGCCGCAGGGATTAATCTCCCTGTTAGAGACTATATTTAGAACCCACCAGCCCACGTGGGATGATTGTCAGCAGATATTGCAAACATTGTTCACCTCAGAGGAAAGAGATAGAATAATGAGAGAAGCCGTCAAAGCGGTTATGGGAGAGGAAGGAGAAACCGCAGTGGGGAGGAGGGAGGTACAAGATATACTACCAGAACAACCCCCTAATTGGGACCCCAATACGAGTGGGGGAAGGGATGCGCTCCTCCAATACCGCCGGGCTCTGTTAAGAGGGTTGAAGATAGCAGCTAAGAAGCCAACAAATTTTAGTAAGGTCAGTGAGGTAGTACAGGGGAGAGAAGAGTCCCCTGCTAGTTTTCTAGAAAGACTGATAGAAGCCTACCGAGTGTACACCCCATTAGACCCTCAGGCTCCTGAGAACAGGCGGCTTTTGAACATAGCCTTTGTGACCCAGGCAGCTCCTGATGTTAGAAAGAAGTTACAAAAAATTGAAGGATTTGAAGGAGAAAATATCAGCAAGCTTGTAGAAATTGCTCAGAAAGTATATGTGAACAGAGATGACCCAGAAGTAGGAAGGGCAAAAGAGGTAGCAAAAATCCTAATTGCAGCCCAGGCAGGCCCGAAGAAAGAAGGGAAGAAAGGGAAGCCAAGAGGCCAGTGGCCCAGGGTAGACAAGGACCAATGTGCATTCTGCAAAGAAAAGGGACACTGGAAGAAGGACTGCCCCAAATTACAGGCAAAGGAGGCTCGTCCTGCGGTGCTGCTTCAAACCTTAGATTGACGGGGCCAGGGCTCCATACCTGTTGGCTCCCAGGAGCCCATGGTCACCTTGAATGTCGAAGGGAAACCAGTAGACTTCCTGGTCGACACGGGAGCCACATTTTCTGTTCTAAAGCAACCACCAAAATTATAGGAGCAACGGGTAAGGCCGAAGCGTATCCCTGGACAGCGGCCAGAGTTACCAACTTAGGAAAAGGGACTATTACTCACTCCTTTCTAGTCATTCCAGACTGTCCATACCCGTTACTCGGGAGAGATTTGTTACAGAAGCTCCATGCTACCATAAGCTTCAAATCAGCAGAAGCACCTGAAGGGACCAGTTTGGAGGTGACGGTCCCCCTGTCGGAAGAATACTTGCTGGCGATACTCCCAGACGGTGAGAAAAAGGAGGATACAGTCCTAGAAGAACTGCAAACGCAAGTACCAGGGGTGTGGGCAGAGGCAAACCCGCCAGGGTTGGCCGTTCACCAACCGCCGGTGCTGGTCCAGCTGGCCAGTACAGCCCGGCCGGTCCGGATCAGGCAGTACCCTGTCCCAGCACAGGCCAGACAGGGGATTGCGGGGCACTTGAAACGCCTATTAGAGGCGGGCATTCTGAGAAAATGCCAGTCTGCATGGAACACCCCCCTTCTCCCTGTCCAAAAACCTGGGACCCAGGATTACCGGCCAGTGCAGGACTTGCGGGAAGTAAACGCCCGAGTTGAAACCATACACCCCACGGTACCAAACCCGTATACCCTCTTGAGTTCGCTGCCACCAACTCATACCTATTATTCTGTTTTGGATTTAAAAGATGCCTTCTTTTGTATACCCCTGGCTCCCCAAAGTCAGGAAATGTTTGCCTTTGAGTGGAGTGACCCCGAAAATGGACTAGTAGGGCAGTTTACATGGACCAGACTGCCCCAGGGTTTCAAGAATTCACCAACTATATTCAATGAGGCCTTGAGTAAGGATCTCCAGGAGTTCAGGAGAACCCATCCATCAATAGTTCTCCTCCAATACGTAGATGACATCCTGGTAGCGGCCCGGACACAGGAGGAATGTGAATCTGCCACACTAGACCTGCTCCGGGACCTTGAGAGGATGGGCTACCGAGTGTCAGCCAAGAAAGCTCAGATTGCGACGCAAACTGTAAGTTACCTGGGGTACGACCTGAAAGGAGGGCTGAGGGCTTTGTCAAACCAGCGGATCCAGGCAGTCCTACAGATTCCAGAGCCAACTACCAAGAGACAGGTACGGGAGTTCCTAGGGGCCGTAGGCTACTGCAGACTGTGGATATTAGGTTTTGCAAGCATAGCAAAACCCCTGCATGATCTCACCAGAGGCAAGGAGGACTCCTTTACGTGGACTGAGGAAGGGAAGCAAGCATTCCTGGCTTTGAAGGAAGCCTTAGTCTCAGCCCCAGCCCTAGCCCTACCTGATTTGACCAAACCCTTCCAGCTATATGTTGCTGAAAAGGAGGGTACGGCCCTAGGTGTTCTGAGCCAGACCCTCGGCCCGTGGAAGAGGCCTGTGGCCTACTTGTCAAAGAAACTCGATCCTGTGGCATCGGGATGGCCGGCCTGTTTAAGGGCTATCGCAGCCACGTCACTACTAGTTAAAGAAGCAGGCAAGTTGACCCTGGGGCAGGACATACAGGTCATAGGAGAGCACTATATCGAACAGGTCCTACGGTCCCCCCCAGACCGATGGCTGTCTAATGCGCGGCTGACGCAGTACCAGGCACAGCTGCTGAACCCTCCAGCGGTGCAGTTCCTTAAGAGCACTGCCCTGAATCCAGCCACTCTGCTGCCAGTACCAGACTCCACTGTGATCCACAGTTGCAAGCAGATCCTTGACACAGTGACTGGCTCCCGCCCGGACTTAAAAGATCAGGCATATGAGAAAGTAGACCTGACCCTCTTTACTGATGGGAGCAGTTTTATCAAGGACGGACAGCGGTACGCAGGGGCAGCAGTGACCTCAGAAGATAGGGTCCTGTGGCAAAGGGCATTGCCTGCAGGAACCTCTGCACAGAGGGCGGAACTGATAGGGCTGACCAGGGCCCTAGAGATAGCTGAAGGAAAGATTGCCAATATCTACACTGACAGCCGCTATGCTTTTGCTACCGCCCATATTCATGGAGCCATCTACAGAGAGAGAGGTCTCCTAACTGCAGGAGGAAAAGACATTAAAAACCGTGAAGAGATTCTCTCTCTCCTAAAGGCTATATGGTTACCCAAGAAAGTTGCCATTATCCATTGTAAGGGCCACCAGAAGGGAGATACTCCTGTCATAAGAGGGAATAGTCTGGCCGATGCTGCCGCCAAGGAAGCCGCTATGAGGACAGAGAGTAACCTGCTCCCCCTAGTACCCCAGCCGGAGTTGCCCCCAAACCCCACGTATTCTAAAGAAGAAGAGCAAGAGGGAGCAAGGCTAGGGGGAACAAAGAATGAAAATAGATGGATAGTACTTCCAAACGCCAAGCTATACTTGCCAGAAAGGGTACTAACAAAAATTGTCCAGGACATTCATACTAGCACCCATTTGGGACAGAACAAACTAGAACTGTTAATCAGGAAATATTACCTGGGACCACACCTAAGGGAAATAATTCACTCCATCACCTCGCGATGCAAGACTTGCGCGAAAGTGAACGCCCAGAATCAGAAATTACCTCGCTTCGTGAGGCATCGAGGCAATGCCCCGGGAGAACTATGGGAAATTGATTTTACTGAAATGCCTAAAGGGAAATCAGGATACAGGTACCTGCTAGTCCTAGTGGATACTTACTCTGGGTGGGTAGAGGCCTTTCCCACAAGGGGAGAGACCGCTTCCACAGTTTGTAAGACCTTAATAAGAGAAGTTATACCTAGATATGGGATACCCATAGCTATAGGTTCTGACAATGGACCAGCATTCATTTCCAAAATCTCACAGGAATTGGCAAATAAATTAGGTATTAATTGGAAGCTACACTGTATTTATAGACCGCAGAGTTCAGGACAAGTAGAGAGAATGAATAGAACACTGAAAGAAACTTTAATAAAATTAAAAGAGGAGACCGGCGAAAATTGGGTAGAGCTGCTCCCTTTCGCCCTCTTCCGGGTAAGGTGCACCCCATACATTAAAGGTTGGGCACCTTTTGAAATATTATATGGACAACCGGTACCCTTAATTCCCAAGTTGTCCACCGAGGAAATAGAGACATCTAACTGTAACTTCCTCAAGTCCTTACAGGCGCTGCAAGAAATCCGGAGTGAAGTGCGCGCTTTCCAGCAGACCCGACATCAGGGACTTGAACAAAGAAAAGAAGAAAAGCCTGAACAGCTGGAGCCTGGACAGTGGGTATGGATCCTTAACCATCGGAAGGGAAACTTGGAACCACGTTGGACGGGACCATACCAGGTATTGTTAAGCACACCCTCCGCTATACGGGTAGCGGAGAAGCCCTACTGGATCCACCTGTCCCACATTAAGGCGGCCCAACCACCAGAGGAGGAACCACGAGCATGGCGGGTCCGCCAAGATCCAGACAAACCCTTGAAGCTTACTTTTTCGCATACTTAGGGCTCCTAATCCTCGGTAGAGCCCAAAGCCAGAACCTAGAACAGCAAGAGTGGGTGCTTATAAGAACTGCTGATGGGACAGTAATTGCCACTAACTATACTTGGGGCGGAGCGAGCTCCGTCATGCTAAAGACAGACTTTTCTAAATTTTTTGATGATCCGTACTGCGCCTCTGCGGCGGCGATCCCGGCTTTGAATTCTCTAACTCTAGGGGGCTATGCTTACCGACCCTCATGGGGTGACCAATGTGGCAGTGCACCCAAAAATTATGCTCTTAGGAGTGCACCCCATTATGGGTGTCCAGAGCCCCCTCCAGGACGGCGATATACATGTGGATCACACAATGATTTTTATTGTAAAAGTTGGGGCTGTGAGACCTTAACTAATGGTGGTTGGAGCCCCGGAGGGGGAACTGACAAACACATTCTCCTCACCCGGGATAGACGCGAGGAACCAAGTAACGGATGGGATGCAGACTGTGCAGCGGACAGGTGTAACCCTGCCTCCGTGACGGTCTTGAACCCGGGAGACCCAGGGTGGCTGAAGGGTCGCACGTGGGGTCTCAGACTCTATATCAGTGGCACAGACCCGGGGACCTTCTTCACAGTAAGAAGGTTGCCCACTCAGGGAAGGCCATTATTAAGAGGGGGAACGGGAAAGCTACCACCACGCCCACCTAAACCTACCACTAGACCAGCAAGTCAGGATAGGACTTCCCCAACGCCTATAGCACCTACAGGAATAAGCACCAACCAAAGTGAGACCATAGGACCTC
Source organism: Glossophaga mutica (assembly GCA_039655065.1). Classification (NCBI taxonomy): domain Eukaryota; kingdom Metazoa; phylum Chordata; class Mammalia; order Chiroptera; family Phyllostomidae; genus Glossophaga; species Glossophaga mutica. Next base: position 148,968,974 of record CM077308.1, read on the forward strand.
CACAATTGGAGGTCGAGAGCCAATTAAGGCCTCCCCTTGGAGATCCCGAGCCCTTGATAGGGAAACCACACCACCGAGGAGAATCAATATTAAGTTTGTTAGAACAAGTGTTTCCATACTTCAATAGCACCCAGCCTAACATAACTGAGTCCTGCTGGCTATGCCTCAGCCCTAGACCCCCATTTTATGTAGGTTTAGGGGCCAATACCACTGGAGAGGACATGCCAGAAACAAAACCCCTTCCCACAGATAGCCAAGCAGGAGGCCTGCAACAGTGTGCATTTGGAAGTACCCTTACATTAGCAGAATTCCATGGACAAGGAACTTGTTATTTGCTGGCGAACTACACCCTTGCCACCTCAAATTATAGTGATTATTGTCTTAACCATAAATATGTGCCAAGAGATCCTAGAAACTTGACTGTTACAATAGCTCCAGAAGGATTATGGTTTATTTGTACTCAAGGTATCTTTAAGTGTCTAGTACCAATTAACCCCGAGCTTTGTATTAGTGCTTATATCATTCCCCAGGTATATCTATATGGAGGAAACCCAGATTTTCTGATGCAAGTCCCTAACCGAGTTAAGAGAGACCCATTGCTAATTCCTATCCTCGCCACTATCGGTATCATAGGGTCAGCTGCGGTAGGGGCAGGAGCATTAATCCATGGAGAAAATAGTCTCAAAGCTTTATCACAAACCTTCTCTAAGGACCTCTCCTTGCTGCAAGAGCAAGTAGAATATTTAGAACGTCAAGTAGATTCTCTAGCAGAAGTGGCGCTCCAGAATCGAAGGGGGATAGACCTAGTTTTCCTACAACAAGGAGGAGTATGCGCAGCTTTAGGGGAAGATTGTTGCTTCTATGCCAACCACTCAGGAATAATTAGGGAAAGTATAAAAGAGCTCACCAAACGCCTTAAAGACAGAGAGCAGGAGACAGAGTCGTCCTCCTGGTATTCTTCCCTATATAAGACTTCCCCTTGGCTAACTACGCTGATATCCGCCTTAGCTGGACCTCTAATTCTCCTCCTCTTAGCTCTAGCCATAGGACCAATAATTCTAAACAAGCTTTTAACTTTTATCAAAAATAGAGTAGAGACGGTAAAACTCATGGTTTTGTCTCAGCCCTATACAATTCTTCCCCAAGAGGAACATGAGTCAAAGGTTTGACTAATGAGAAAGAGAAGGAGGGAATGTAAAAGCCCCCACCAATCAGGAACTTCTGCTTTGTTTGATCGAGCCAATAGCTAACTGCTGCATCTGCTTCTGTATCCCCTGCTTGCTTGCTGCGCTCTATAAAGACCCCTGTAGTCTGTAAGCCGGGCGCGACTTCCATTTGGCAGCTCTGCGTAGCTGCGAGACTACGGTCTCATTTGGGAAGTACGCCCCTGCGCAGGTTAAACTTGGCCAATAAATTTAACATCAAACTGCTCTCAGTGTTCGGAGATTCTTTTCACTCGCTACTTGAATACAACAGTTATATATTAAAATAGATTAAAATTTGTTTACCTATACACATAGACATTTTAGAACCAGTTTGTTAATATGAAAACCCTCAAGCTTGTTGGCATTTTGATTGAGATTGCATTGAGTCTATAAAAAAAGTTGTGAAGAATTAACACATTAAAAATATTGGATATGCTGTTTGTCAGAAAGGAGGGGCATGGGAATAGGTAGAAAAGGTTAAAGGGGGAATAAATGGTGATGAAAGGAGACTAGATTATGGGTGGTGAACCCACAACACAATGTACAGATAATGTATTACAGAATTGTATACTTAAAAGCTATTTAATCAACCAAAGTAACCTGAATAAATTCAATAAAAATATTTTTAAAAAATAAATAAAAATAAAAAAATAAAAATATTGGGTGTGCCAACCCTTGAACACACTATAACTCTTCACTTAGTGCTACCTTAATTTACTTCATTGGTGGTATGCTATGTTCATCATATAGATCATGCTCTTATTTTTGTATGTACAAGTTCTATTCAGAAGGTATCCAGCAATGTAATGAAAAATAGAGACATTTACTGAAGAAGATACAGGATACAAGAAACATTGTACATAGGACAATGGTGCCTCAGTCCCCTTCAAAGTAGGCACCTTGAAACCTCACACAGTTCTCCCAATAGCCAGCAGTTGCCCCATTGTATTTTCCTGAATCTCACTGATGGTCTGAAATCTCTTCCCTTTCAAAGGTGATTTTAGTTTTGGGAAAAGCCAGAAGTCACAAGGTACCAACCAAATCTGGGCCATAGCGGGGGTACTTTTGGGAAAAGTGTGTTATTTAATTTCTGAATACTTAGCAGTATTCCACCTATTATTTTTAGTTTAATTTTATTAAAGACAGTAAACATTTAATAAGATTTCTATCATTTTAAATTTGTTAAGATTTGTTTTATGGCTCAGAACTTGGTCTATTTTAGAAAAGAGTACCTGTGCATTTGAAAGAAGGTGTATCCTAATTCTGATAACATCGAGTAGCATCTATAAAGTTCAAATGAGTTTAGCTGGTTGATAGCGTTGCTCAGACCTTCTGTGTCCTTACTGATTTTCTGTTTACCTGTCCTGTCAATTGCTTTGAATGGAATGTTGAACTATCCAACTATAGATAAAGACTTGTTTATTTCTCCTCTCAGTCTATCATTTTAACCCTTATGGAATTTTAAGGACTGTTGCAAGGAGTGTATATATTAAGGATTGCTTTGTCTTAGATAATATGTATCACCAGCCTATGGTGAAACACTATTACATTGCTGTATGTATAGTATAAGGACTTTATGACATTATATTTCTATTTCATTCCTTCATCCTATGTGCAGTTGTGTTAGACTTTTTCATATGCTATAAAAACATAGAATATAGCTTCTTCTTTTATTTTAGGCAGTTGTCTTTTATCACAATAATAAAAATAAAAACATTTTTTGTTTAGTTTTCTATATTCTTTGTTTTGCATAGATTCATGATTCATTTTGATATTATTTGCTTCTGCCTGAAAACTTTAACAGTTCTGTTGGCAATAAATTCCCTGTTTTTCTTGAGAAAGTCATTATCTCTTTCACCTTTGAGGGGAAATTTCACTAGATATAAAGTTCTAGGTTGTTACTTATTTCTTTCATCACTTCAGTATTTCACTCAACTGCCTCCTGTTTGCATGGTTTCTGACAGCACACAAGATGTCCACCGTAATGAGCATTCTTGTTCCTCTATACTCAAGGTGTCTTTCCCACCCCCACCCAGGCTTCTTTCAAGATTTTCTTTGTCTTTAGTTTTCTGCACTTTACATAGGATATGCTCAGGTAGTTTGGGGAGGGTATTTATGTTTTTGTTTTTTTGTTTGGATATATAGTTTGGAAAATTCTTGCCTATTATCACTGATATATTTATTCTGTTCTTTCTTCTGGTTTTCCATTTACAACTATGTTGCACCTTTGAAATTGTCTGACATTTCTTGAATATTCTGAATTTTTTTAATTTTCACTTTTTTGTCTCTTCGCATTTCAATTTGAGAGGTTTCTGTTATAGTGAAAATGTGTTCCTAACTGTTACCATTATTGAAGTGGGGTTATGTCTGGCTTGTAGGTAGATTGTGCATGTTAGACATTATGGAGGGCACTTCAGGTATGTTTAGTCTGACGTCTTATGACTCATAAAGTCTTTTCACGTATTCTAAAACAGTCTCCATTAAATTCTTGATTTGAGGAGATTTTTGAAAACTAAAACTAGTAGAACTTAAAATTCTAGCTTAAGAGAGTACAGGTATTTTAATATATGTAATAGATTGACACTCCTCATTTTGAAAAGTCATTGTTAGAGATATATAGTTTTGGAAGTCATGGAAATGAAGAGTAAGTTTGGGAAGGTAGATGTCCATCTAATTGTCTTACTCAATGGACTCTATCTTGATAAAGATAGATGAATATGGACAAATGTTTTTGCTTTCCTTTTTTTTTTTTTGAGATATAGTGAGAAGCATCCCACAGTAAAAACTAGCACTTTGGAAAAAGGAAGAAAGGCTCTTTTTGGAGAATTTATGATAGAAGAGTATCTCCATTTATAGTATTGATGACATGCTGAACAGATTAATGGCATATTTTATTTTATCATTATCATTATTATCACTCTGCTGGGTTAGTATCTGAGCAACTTAAAATATTTTTTCTTCCATGTTCTTCATCCTACTACAGATATTTATAAATCACCTTTGATGTGTGATGATTCTTTCTATTAGGTACTGGAGTACAAAGATGAAAGCATGAACTCTCCCCAGCCGTAAGTAAAAATTCTTAATCTCCTTCTCTTAGGTTTTTATGTTTATCTATAGCCTGGAGCATTTTTTAATATTGTGAAATTTGATTTTTGGTGTTGACAGTATAAAAGTATAACTTTAATGCCAAACTCCAGAAAGTCTTGTATTCTCTTTGTCTCTATTTCAATTTTGAATACCTACAAACTGAGCACTTAAATAAATAATAGCTACTATAGTTTGAGGATTTCACTTTGATCTATATATTTGATTTATTGATTGTTTTTAGTTTATAGTAATATGTCACTGATTAAATTCACATTGTACAATTCAGTAGCTGAAGTTCTTAGATTGAAAACACATGTGACTCAAGAAAAAGCAGACGTTTGGATACTCTGTTTTTTCACGGTTCAATAAAAACCTCAGCCTATTGAATTTCAACTCCAGTGCAAGGCTCATCTCTTTAGTTAAGCCTTTTTCAATTTGGCTCTGAGCATCCTATTGCTGTGAGGAACTGAAAGCTCAGCATTTCTTTCATTTGCTGTTTTATACCTAATGTGTTTCCAGTGGCAATAGTAAGCACAACTGTTATTATGAATTTCATATATAAATATGTATCTTAGAGTCTTCCAGAAACAGCAACAACAATAATAGGAACAACAAACTCTAGTTTTAGATTCCTGCAGTGAGGTAAAAAATACGTATTCAGTTACATCTACAAATTTTAATAGTGGTTATATTAAATTATTAATAATAATAACCTAAAATATTTTCTTATATATATCTAAGAATAGCTCAAGAGTAAAAGCATGAAAACATAGAAAACTGTAATATGTAGGAAACCAGGGCATGGCTTTCCTATGTATATCTTTAAAAAAGAAGAAAATAACAATGAGATTTACTACGTAACACTTTTTCTACCAGAGATTCTTGAGTCCCAAATACCTTTATCGTTCTGCGGATGTGCAGATGACCTGCGGATGACCCCTAAAGTCCCTTTTAACTGAGATTTTTAGATTTTCTTATTCTGTAGTCTTTCACTTTCTGTCTACAGTATTATACTGGAAAAAAGGTACAGAGTTGTGTGCACTGCAACCTGGAAGTGTCTTTGTCACCTCTCATTTGTTTTTCTATATGCACCAGTGTATCAGTCTTTTCCTTGCATCCCTTTAATGATGCTTCAGATTTTCCATCTCTATCACAACCTCCTGGCTTTCCAACATCTCTACTCTTAACAGCTTGTCAGGTAGTCACATTCTAGGGATTAGCCTTGATCTTAAAACAGTGCCAGTCTCTTCAGGTTGCTTTGAGTTTATGTGAAGCAATGCTTAAGACATTCTTAACCTAGACATTGAGAAATAGAAAGGCCTCAATACATGCCACCTATTTTTTTAACTCATTAAAATGTAATGTTCTTGTAAAACTGAAATACCATGATTCTGCAATGACATGTGTGCGGGTTGGGACATATGTGTGTAAGTGCACAAAAAGAAAGACATCGGATTAAAGATAAGTGAGTATGAGATCAGGGGATATACATGAAACTGATAAACTGAGCCTTGAAGGGTTAAATCTTCAGTGGTTTCAGAGCTCTGTTCCATGTAAGATAAGATACAAAGACCTTGAAAGAAAACAAAGAATTTGTTATAAAAATTCTGCTGCCTCTTGAACAATTATTGAGTCACTGTAAGAATTAGTTTCCTTAAAAAATGAGAATATATTATTTTGTATGTTTGAATATACAGGTAAAATGCAATGAGTGGGCTCTGTTCTATCAGAAGTGAAAATGTTCTCTAGCTATAACTTTGACCATGAATCTGTGGTGTATGGAGTATATCTGGAAAGAAAATGTCTAATCCTCATGATTTATAGAACCTGCCATGAACAGATATTAGGGGCTTATTACTCTGTATCTATAATTCTACTGCCAGCTCTACTTTAATCCAAAAGGTAGAAGTATCTCTAATAAAAGTATCTCTGTCCAAACAAGTAACCGAATTAAAGATATGTTCATGTAAATTTGTTTCCTTTCTATGTTATGTTCCTGTCTGCTTCTCTTTCTCAGTTTTTCAGGCTTAGATTAGAAGCCTGGAGGTATAGGCCAGTATTCTCCCACTTCTTAACACTTTATATTATAATGAATTTTGTAACTGGTCCATACCTTAGAAACGTACTGTATACTCAGATTTGGATATCATGAAAACAGTAATTATAGATTTCATTTTACTGATAATTTGAATATGGAGCCTCTAAAAATAAAGCTTTCCTATACTTCTAATACTATCTTTCCAATCTTACTTGAGAAAAAAAACAGATCCATATTTAAAAAAATTGCAGGAAAATGAAAAGGATCTCTACCTATAATTTAGAGCTGCATGAATCTGTAGTAAATGGAGTAAGTTTAAAAGGAAAATTTCTAATCCCAATGACTTCTTCTAGAGCCTTCCATTAAAAATAATTAGGGGCTTACTTTTGTGTATCTTTCTCTACTTCCAAATCCTACTTTTTAAACTACCAGAGCTAGTGACGTAGATTTTTACAATAAATCTTAACTTTTTAGAATTGTTTTTCAGATTGGTTTTCATTCATTTTGTGATGATAGGAAAAAGAAATATCTTCTTTATCTATTTCTAGGTATGTGTGTATGTATAAGTGTGTGAATTAAAAGAAAGATATTATACATGCGTGACTCAATACTTACTACTTTGTAATTATGATGAAATTATTGCTATGTGAAAAAAATCCATTAATTCTAATCTCTAGAAAAATACTATGAAAATTTCTTATTTCCTCCTTTTAGAAACTAGAGGGCAGGAATGAATTGGGATAAATCAGTTTGCCTGGGCCACCAAGCCAGCAACCGTGAAAGCTGGTTGTCAAACCCAAACTAATACATACGATTCAATTTTGCATGTTCAGTTTTAGCACATTGTTTTTTATTGATTCATATAAAGTGAACATGGAAGAGAGAAGCCTACCAAGGGTACAGATATTGGTGAACTGAAGGTACTTTTTGGAAAATTTTGGGCCTAGCGAAGTGGTTAGGAAAAGGTGTTAACAAAATAATTGAGTAAAATATATTCTAGATTATTCTTTGCAAAGTAAAAGTGCCTCAAGTGCCTGTTTTAGTTGTGACAGGATACTATATAGAGATTGTTTGTGGCTCATTAAGTTACAAAATTATCCAGTAAGAGGTCAACATGAGCAAAGGTGACAGAAACGTGATAATCGATGGAGAGGACATTATTTCAATATGAACTAATTTTCTTCTTGGTCTTTGCTCTTGTGTTACTGTTTTTCTTTTTCTTTTTTTTTTTTTGTAAAAAGAAGACGAAATATTTCTTAAAAGTTATGTCACTGGTAAATCCCAAAGTCCCTTTAAAACTCTCTCTCTCTCTCTCTCTCTCTCTCTCTTGCCTCCCCTTGCCAAACCAGGCCAGTCAGGCGTACTATCTCTCAGGACAAGAAGTTGTAATCCATACCTTGGCTAGGCTCCCATTCTTAATCCAAAACCGCATCCTCATGGTGGGCCAGGGAATCTTCTGCATCCTTTCAAACTGAGTGGCTGAGAGGGGAGAGCTCTGTGTGGCTGCTACATCTCACTTTCCTGCTTTCTAAGCTGCGTGGTCAAGAGAGCCCCCTCGCCACTCCCAAACATGTGGTAAAAGCCTGTGTTTGTGTTTTTTCCGTTGTAATGTAACTAACAGAGAGAGTGCAGGAAGATGAATGCTATGCTTATAATCCCCACAAGGATCAGGTGGTTACAGCTGGGAACACTATATACATGAAATGCTTGAGGTATTTAGGGAAAGAACAAAGCAATTACTTTTCTTTGCCTCTCCTTTTTGTTTAATAGCAGATATCTTCTCGAAGTAGAGATAATTTTGATTATACACTAGAACCAAAGATAAATACTTTAGACAAAATAAGGGAAATGGTTGGCTATGAAAGAGTGATCTGAGACTTGTACTTGGAAAGCATTCAGTTTCTAACACTCGGCTACTGAAGAAGGCAAGAAAAACTGATGTAGCTTGTCACTCACACTAGAGAGTATTATACTCACCCAAATATTGTAGCTGCAAACAAAGGAAGCAAAGTTATGTGCTCTGTGAAGGTGATGGGTTAAATATTAGTAAAATTTTCACTAAAAGACTTTAAAACAATTTTATTACAGTGGATTCTAATCTGACTATAAGCAAGTTGTAACATGATTGGAATTGAATTTAGAAATTAGTTCTTATATTGGAACAAATAAGTATTTCTAAAAATTTTATAACGAAAGGCATCATGCTATTAATTCATAAATCACTACAAAACTCAAGCAGATATCTAATATCTATCTATACAGTATCTAGGCATATTATAACATAATTTCTGAAAAACAATGAGAACCAAAAAAATACTTAAAACAGGAAAAATTATAAAGCAAAAACTATCATAATTGCTGTAAGTAAAAAACTTATCCCATGAATTTATTAAAAACTTGTAAGTAAAAAAGCTAAAACCTACTGAAGACAATAGAAAAGTAATTTCAAAATCTATCAAGTGCAGATTTTAAATATGAATTTATATAACCTTTAAAGTGACGTTTTTTCAAACAGTGTTCAGTGGCATACTGGTATGTTTAAATCAGCATTTTGGCATCTTAGGAACTTGAGTCACTATGAAAAATTAATGAGATTCCCATCACCACAGTGTTTTTGTTTATGTATTTGTTTTGTTTGAATTGTACCTATCAATATTTACTGTTTTAGAAATTAAAAGTGAGAATTAAAAAATATTCTATTGTATTTAATGCTAATAAATACATTAACCTCAACATGAAACATTTTTTATGAAAAAAAGTACATTTTTTGAAAAGACAACTCATAGGAGTAGTGTTATTCTACATTAAATATTTTTTTCTACTGTCTGGTATAATTAAGGAGAATTTGATTATCACACATGGTGCTCTTTAATTCAGTCTTTTTAGTGTTTAGATTGTAAGGTAAAAAGAAAATTTGGCCTCACACAAATATGTATTTGGAAAAGGAGACATATTTTAATAGTTTTCTTCACATAATTAATTAGAATATTTTTGATACTACACCAAAACTTAACAGATAGCAGTTTCTTAGAAGTTAGTTTCAATGTGGAATCTTAAACCTGTAAAAAATATTTCATATTCTGTTTAATTAGACGTTATTGGTCTAAGATGTCAAATGAATATTTTATTTATGACAGCTTTTTAATATAATGCACTGATCAAATGGAGATACTTTTTTCTTGAGTGACACAGATTTCCCAAATGTTGATACTTTTTATGATGCAATGTAAGAATAACATTTGCTAAGATCACTAGTCCTTTCATGTGAAAAATCTTTAACTTGTACAAGGCTCTTCCTTTGCCTTATTGTGCAAGATATATGTTTTCAAAAATTTTAATTTTTGCTGGAAAGCTTAAATTTCAACATTGGCAACAAATACTGTGAGTTTTTCTTAAACTGAAATGCATACTTCATTAATTTTTAGAAAATGTTTGCCAAATAACCCTGTCTAAATAACCATATTTTGTCAGGTATTCCTTCTTGTAAAAATTTATGCAATGAATAAAGCAATTGATTCAGTCTGTAACTCAACATAAAATCTCAGAAAGGTTCTTTGAGACAACCACTGTACTTTTGATATAAATCAGATATGTTCTATGTGTAAATCCTATTTTGCCACACAGAATATTTTAAAAAGTATTGAGTGTCGATATTTAATTAAATAGTATTTTTCTGATTGATTAAGAACGTTTGTAAGTGAAACTGGATATTTTCTTTTTTTCCTTTGTGTGGTGGTGAAAAAATACAATGAATATAAATACCATTTAGTGTTACTGCTTTGACTCATGCTGAGATGCCTGAAGTTTGATCTGTTGCTATTTCTGCTATAGTCATGCATAAATCCACACAACAAATGAGGCAAGTGATGCTTTATGGTTATTATGAAAATAGGTTTTACTTTCTTGACTTGTTAAAGGGTCTTGAGAGTTTCTCAGGATCAACAGAACACATTTTGGCATTTTGGGGTCTAGAGATAATATGTTACAACTTTGGCAGTGATGGAATAAGGAAAACCATAAAAATAATTTAAAAGTAATAGATATAGCCTTACAAGATTGTAGGCATTTTATAAAGCCTAAAATTCACAGATATGGAAAAATAGCACAACAAAACACACATAAATTAGTGAGTCAAATTATAGATTCCAGGCCTTGAAAGAGATTTAAGTATATTCTGCAATGAAATAAATGAAAAAAAAAAAGACATTTTAAGTGGAAGAAAAGATGGTTTATTCAGTTTATGGTGTTTTATAATTGGTCCTAGATCTGGTTGGAAAAAATATCATATTCCAAATAAGTGCTAGAATGATTTAAAAATAAAAAGTAGAAAATAAGCCCTGGCTGGTGTAGCTCAGTGGATTGAACATGGGCCTGCAAACCAAAGGATTGCAGTTCGATTCCTGGTCAGGGCACATGCCTGGGTTGCAGGATAGTTCCCAGCAGGGGACGCAGGAGAGGCAACCAACCATACATTGATGTATCTCTCCCTCTCTCCTTCCCTTCCCCTCTAAAGATAAATAAATAAAATCTTAAAAAAATTAAAAACCAAAGTTAAGTTTATGTTTGTGAATATTTTGATGGGATCTTCCTAAATAAGACTAAAAACCAGCTATATACATAGTGGTGGGGGGAGGTCACTACAAAGTAAAAAATAGTGAGTGCCAGAATGGCATACAAATATGTTTAAAATATATATATCATTTATTGACACTAATATACAAAAAGTTCTTACAAATTAATAAAAAAGACAAACTACTCAGTAGACCACTGAATTCTCTTAGAGATTTTTTATAATTTTGTTACATATATTATTCTCCAATACTTAATATTCGTCACACTTTAAATTATGTCTTATATCTAATTGTTTTTCAAGTTGTTTTTTGCTAGTGTCAAAGGTAAACGACTATAATAATTTTATATCTGGTTCTTTTTGCTAAGCTCTCCTATTATTACAATAATTTGTAGATATTTTTCTACCTTGAAACCTTAATTATTCTTCTCTTATTGCATTGGCTTAGATCTTCAATAAGACATGATAATGCACATTTCTTTTTTATTCCTGATTTGAAAGGAAATAGTTCTAACACTTAGATGGCACTTGCCTTATGTACGTGTTTTTATATTTCCTTTTATCATCACTTAGTAAGAATCTTTTAACATAAATTGATGTTTAGTGTTTTGAACTGTTTACTACACCTCCTGTGATGATCACACATTTTGTCTCTTTTAAGAGATGTGATAAATTAATTTCAAAATTTTCTAATATTAAAATTTTGCCATTTACTCAATGAGATGCATTGAAACTATCTTTTTGCCTTAGTGATCAATTTACATTCCTTCAGCTCATGAAAAGGAGATGTATTCTCTGTTTTCCAAAGATTAATTCTTGTTTTTCAAAGCAATGATTTTTAGGACCTCTCTATTCTTATACTTTCTTCTGTATATGTCTTGTGATACAATGGCAAGAAAGATTATAATGAATACTTTTATACTTTTTTCTTTTCCTTTCCTATTTCCTGCAGTCCAGGTTTTCTTTATTTAGATGGCATCAGACTTGTTGCATAAAAATTCATCTCCATTGTGGATTATATCTCATATTAGTAAACCATCACATTTATTTTGCTTAGACACAATTTAACCATATTTGATAGTAATTTTGTCATCATTTTAAATATTTTTAAACAAACACATTCATTCATGTTTTTAGAAGAATTTCCAGTGGGAAAAACAGTAAAGGACACCATACAGTAGGTAAGGGGAATTACATAGAGGTAAAGTTTGTCACGGATCACGATGACTTTTCATTAAAAATATCTACACCTTTAGTTACTAGCAACAGGTTTTGTACAAATAACTAAACTTCTCTAAGTCTCCATATCTTCATTTTAAAACTGAAATTAGGATAATGTATAACTCATAAGCTGATGTAATGAATGAACATATTAAGCTACCTAAAACATAGTGCTGTGTACAGTATTATTGCTATCATTATTGGCTTACTTACTGTGTATTGGACTTTGAAGAGGAATGGAGTTATGTAAGGCATATAGAAAAGAGATGCTCTGGAGGAGAAAGTGGTCAGGACAAGGATTTTGATTCGTAAACCAAAGCATATTTAATAAACTTCCTCAGAAAAATCTATATTCAGGACAGGCAGAAATAAAAGTGTAAACTAATCAGGAACTGTTGAATGATATGCTGTTTGCTTTTTATTTTGTTATACTTATTAAAAAATATTGACCTTTAAAATGGTATATTTGTATTATGGGATATAAGCATGGTGATGGAAAATATTTGTATTTTTTCGCTACACTTTATATCTTGTCCACCTTTCTTTCCAGAAAATTTGTAAATGTTTTATGAAAAACTGCTTTTGGATATGTACTAGTTTTATATTATCTGAGTATCTGACTGTAGAGAAGCATAACTTGTGTCCTAAATGCCGAGTAATAGATAAACTTAAACCCTGTTTACTGAGTTGATGCTAGAAATTGACCTTATAGGATCAATTATTAGCTGTCTGAAGAAAGGAGCATTTGAGATAAGCTGGACAATGGATTAAAATATTTTAACATATTGACTAGTCAGTACAATTTTAAAATGAGAAAAAAATGCAAATTCAAAGAAAATGTCCTTTTAACTAGAGGGCAAGGATTATTATATTTGGAAACATACACACACTCTACTCACTTTGCTGAAATAAGCTTGCCTCACAGTGAAATATTTTTAGCATTTTAAATCCAATATTTCTTTTGTTGATTTTGATAGTGCTCATTAAATCACCATGTTGGCAAAACTTTCACTCATTGGTGCTCAATAGTATATGTAATGTTAATGCAATAATTTATAGTAGAATGGAAAAATTGAGCATGAAAATACCAGTATTCTTGTTGAAATAGCCATGATGCATTCTGGGCAATGGAAAGTGAAACTCTGAAGGGGGCCGTCTCTTGCTGGATATCCTTCTGTTGTCAGATTTGCAGACCCGTGTCTCCCAGGACCCACTAGACTTCTCTTCACTGTGCTGTCTTTGTCTTCTTTTTTTGTGTGCAAGGAAACACATCAGTCATTTTGTACATGGTAGCACTTAAACATGATGAAGGAGTTTAAATGCTTCTAGCTAAATTTCGTCATAAATATTTTTAGAACTTCTCATGTCTTTCTAGCGCCATATCTTAGACAATGTAAAACTCTGACACTAAGTTTTACAGGAATGATATAAATATTTTAAAGACAGGCTTTTTTCAAAGGGGTATAGACTAAGATCAATGATGTTGTGAGTTGACCATCACCCAGTTCAACGGGAGGTCATCTGATGGATTGGTGTGAATGTAAAAGAGGAAACATTTTTAGAGGACAATAGTTATAAAAGTAAAAGGTTTTTGCTTTTTTACTCATCAATTAACACTTACAAGCATTCATTCTATAGATATACTTGGACAAATATTTATAGAGAAAGATATAAATGTAGACATGCAGCTTCATTGTTGCCTGTTGTAGCAAAGACTAGAAGTGATTGGATTGAACAATATTAAAGGTTATGCTTTTAAATATATAGATGTAGGTATATGGATATTGTTATATTTGTTGATATGTTACAAATACTTATATTACCTATGTTACTTTTGTATCACTGTTCCATTAATGTTGCCTTCTGATAGGTGTAGGCCGGGTGACAGTCACGACATCATGTCTCTGCCTGAACATGTGCAATCAAAACTTCAGCATCAAAATCTCCAAAATGGGTCTCAATACCCTGGAAGAATTCAGAATTCTTTATGTCCATAAAAGAAAATGATAATGAATTGGGTTTGGAGGAGATAAGAAACTGAGATCTTTAGTGATATTCCTGAAACAAAAGTCAAAATATCCTCTTTATGCATAGTTGTGAAGCCAGCTTAAAAGTCCAGAACCATTGATTTTTAGTTACTTTGGGGTTCATTTAAGAAATTCTTCATCAGCAGTGTTCTTGGTGGCATGGGACATAATACTATATAGAAAAATCTGTATGTGACATATTTTACTGAGGCAAATTTTGTCAATCAGAGAATACCTTCGATGAACAGATGAGTTTTCGTATCTTGTCGTTTTCCTTTTGTAAATACTTTTGACCTTAATTTTTTATAGCAAAATCATTTTACTCATTGGAATTTGAAGCATGCAATGGTCTACTTCAGGTAGTGTTCTGAGCTCCCACTGCAGGCTGATCTTCCTCTTATGTAAATGGATGATTAAGAGCCTTTGTTTTATTGTCTAATTGTAAACTAACCATTCAATATGTATGGATTTCTTAAAGCAACGTTTTAGAGAGTGAGGGCTTTTGCATTAGAGGTATTTGTGTATTACTGTTCAGAGCTAAGGCTGTGTATTGATGAGCTATCACCCACTGCAGCTCTGGTAACCTGTGGATGCTCTGTTCTTTGAAATAAACCAGCGTTTTTCTCTATTGGTTGTTCAACTTTGCAGTGTTTTCTGTTACATTTGCTTGTGAGTAAATAGGGCCATCTGTCTGAATTAAATCTGATTTGCCTTCTTGCACTGATACTGCCACTCATTTTTATTTTTACATTTTAATAGCTCTGAAATTGAGATGCACTTCATAGTTGATGATGCCTTAAAATTAATGTCAACTAGGAAGATGTGGTCAAAGCATGTGAAATTCTTCAGCACAAGCGAGCAAGAACCAAACCATTTTAGATTGTATACAATTTAGCACTTAAAATCTTCCTAAATATTTATCGAATTAATGTATTCACATGGCTTAAAATAAAATTGGTTAATGGATTATATTATGAAAAACATTACTTTTGGCTTTATAGCTATATCTTTTTTTAAAAGCACTTACCTGCTCTTTCTTGATTTATGAACTTATTGTCCGTATACTCCCTGCTGTAACTGGGGATTTTGTTGTTTATACTCTCATCCTCTTTCTAGTTTAGTTCCCCAACTTTCCTTCCACCCTCAGATCCTTGTTTCTATCATTTGTACTTCAACTTTTACATTGCCAAGGTCACCTTCATTTATATTATATTTCATAGCTGTAATTAACACATCAAATAACTCTAGATCAGTTTTCTCTCAACCCCCCCAAAACTTTAGTAAAATGTGTTTACATGATGGTGATAAAATTAATATTATTCACTGCAAATCCTGAGTAGAATGCTAGCATTATATATATATATTTTCTTTCCATAAGTATGTTTTTTGTGCCATTTAAAGAATGTCAATATCATTTTTTCCTTGTATTTCACCCACGTTACTTCAGATCGTGACAAATTATACTTTGCCTTTCATGCACAGTGTTAATTTTTTAAAAATGTGTGAGTTTTTGATTGCCATTCTTTGTTCTTCTTTGGAGAAGTATGCCTCCTTTCTCACACCTTTGATATCTTTTATACATTCAAATTTTGCGTGGACTATATTCCATTCTTCTTGAAGGTCACTGTTTTAATTTGGCCCATTTGCTCTATACCATGATTTTGTTGCCCAACATTTAAAATTTTTTCTTGAAATTTCTGGCAGACTTTAGTTTTTGTTATTATGTTTTATTTGTATTATACACTTTCATTATGACCTCAAAGTTTTAAGGATTCAATTTTATCTGTAAAATCTTCTCCCATCCTACCTGTTGCCCTCCCATTTTGTTCTGGAGACTTTTTGAAATTCTCTGTTTCTTCTTTCTGAATTAGATGTTTACTAAGTCTTTTGCAAAGTTGTGACTTGCATTCACCTACTTTCTGTATTTTATGTCTTTATTATCATTTTTGTTTTATTTCAATACATCTCAAGTAATTTTCAAGAGAGGATGTCTTAGAAGTTAAACTCTGATTTTTTTCATGTTTGAAAAAAACTCCATTCACCTTTAATTGAAAGCAAGGTTGGGTACAGAATTCAAATTTTTTTTTCATGGATCTTTGAACATATTTTTTCATTATCTTCTAGAAAACAGTATTGCCACTGAAAAAAACACTGCCTGTTTGATCCTTATTTCTTTGTAGGTGATCATTTCTTTCTTTCTTTTGTATTATGCTTTGGGTTTAGAAATTTCACATTGCAGTTTTTCAGTGTGTTAACTTTATTTCATATGCCAGTTACCATGAATAATTTTACTTAGAAGATTCTTGATTTCCTTCTGCTCTGGGTCATGTTCTTTAATACTGTCATTTTTAATAAAAAATATTAGTTCATTATCTGCAGTCTCTCCTTTTAAGATTCCAAATATTAATTATTGAACCCAGTAGATTACAGTTTCTTTAATATTTTTACATATAATGTAATTCTGCATTCTTAGAGATTTTTCTTTGACTTGATCATTGAATGATTCCTATAATCATTAATTTTGTAATTATAACTTGAGTTACCCAAAGCTCGCTCTTGTTTTCTCCTTGTTGTTTTCCTTTGCTGTCATGGCTGTATTAACTGCTCAATCCTTTAGAAAAACACTAACATTTGAAAGTTATTTTTACCCAAAGTACTTTTTCTGTAGTTTCCTTCTTTTCCATCTATTATCTCTCTCTCTCCCTTCCTTCCTTCCTTCCTTCCTTCCTTCCTTCCTTCCTTCCTTCCTTTACTTTACTTTTGTGTAATAAAAACTTTTTTTTGAAGATTTATTTACTTCTTAGAGAGAGGGAAAGGGAGGGGGAAGAGAGGGAGAGAAACATCAATGTGTGGTTGTCTCTCACAAACCTCAACTGGGTAACCTGGCCCATAGCCCATGCAGGTGCCCTGATGGGAAATTGAACTTGCAACCTTTTGGTTCACAGGCCAGCACTCAATCCATGGCACTACACCAGCCATGGCAATTTTTGTGTAATGAAAGCCTTAATAAATTTCAAATCTGTTGCAGGCATATTTTCTTAAGTTATTTTCTCAATTTTAAAGCAAATTAATGAGTCTGTGTTGCAAAGGCACCAGGCAAAGGACATCTACTCACACACTGCTGGTCAGAGTGTATATTTATAGTCTCTCTGGATGCACAGTTAGCAATACATTTCAAAAGTCCCCAAAATGCCTTTGAACCAGAAATTTCACTTCTAGAAATTTAAACGAAGGAAATAAATAGAACGCTAATTAAAGATTAATGTGTGAGTTTGTTCATTGCAATATGCGTAACACAGGATAAGACCAGAAACAATATAAAAGTTTTAAAATAGGAAATTAATTAAATTTTGGTATACATACAATAGAATACCAAAGAAATATTAAAAATGATTTAATGGATTTGTATTTATTGACATGGGAGAATGTTATGGTATTTATAGTTATTTCTTTAAAAAAATTTGAGCGTTCTCTGCCATGCACAGGGTATAATCAAATGCAGTTTTTTTTTTCTTCTATTTGTACTTAGGGATGAGTCAATAGCTCTGAGATCTATGTATGTGAATCCTTACTGGCTGGCAGATTTGCTTGAGGCATGTGGGTACTTGGGTGCCCCTCAAATATCTTGGTTACCAAAGGCGATATTACCAGTCCTAATTCTCCCATATATAGTCTCTTCCATTTGTTTGGAAAAAAACCTTTTTTCTTTATTTTTTGCAACCTTCAGTGTAAACACCAACTTATAGCATGACTTTTTTCTGATGGTAGAGGGAAAGTAAAAGCTGCATTGAAGAAAGTCAATAATTCTCCTGCTTACCACACCATCTTTCCCTTCTGTTTTCCAAATACAGGAATTTTCAAGTTCTTAATCTCTTCAAAGTACGATGAGTGTGGTCTGCACATACATGCCTTGGCTGTTTTCTTCTTTGTAGGTGTTCTGGAAATTTTTTCTTTTTTTCCTCTGCATTTGATTAGTATTTATCTACTTTTCAAATTCCCGAGAGGGAAATCGAACTCTTCTTGCTTCAGCCGAACCTCTTACAGTTTCCTCATTCTGAGCTTATATCTTTTTATTCCTTCCTTATTGTTGCAGTGAGTCCCGAGAAAGATAATATGATCTTGAATCAGAACATTATAACTAAAAATATCTGAACTGATTAGATAAAATATGTGACATATGTTTTTAAATGGACTTTATTTTCTTTTATATATGTAGTTAAAAATAAGTAGAAATAAAATGAAAGACAGCCCACAGTAGTGGGTGAGGGCATGATCTCTATATAGAAGACCTGGAGGCCAATCCATGCTTAGGCAATTTAATGATGTGTCACCGAATAAAATATTTCACCTCTCAAAACTTTGTTTTATCACCTGTTGATGACATATATAATAGAATTTACTTCATAGTACTCTGTTGAAATTCAAATATAATTATGCATAGGAAGAACTTCACATGGGACTTTGTGCATAGTACAAAAGTGGTAAATGGTAACTATTAGTCTTACCAATATTATTAGTAAAAGAAATAAAACAAAAAGTGCGATTGCTTTATCTACTTTATCACTTTTATTTTTGTAAGCTTGCTTTAGGAGCTCATCTATATAAAAAATAACTTTTTTCACAGTTTATTCTATTATTGAATATGTATTGAGAGATAAAAAGGGAGTGAGTGTCTATTTTTTTAGAGCTGTGTACTACTAGGAGAATAAACGTGCAAGCCAACCCTCACAGCTCTGTGTGCTGAGCACCGTAGCATTTATCTGCAGGGTGCCGTGGGAAGACAGAAGAGGAGATGGCTAACTCTCCATAGAGGAGAGACAAGGTCAAAAGGCTTCAGCTTAACAATTAATTAGCCAGTCAGCAAGCAGGGGCAGAGAAACTCAAACGGGGAAAAGTGTGCGTAAAGGCTTCAAAAATTAAAATTCATTAATAAACTTAGAGCATTTTGAGCTGAATACTATTAAATGAACAAGAATAAAATGGCTAAAATGGAATGAAGGTATTAAAAATGGCATGGATAGCTTACTATACTTTCAACTGAACTTGAAAAAAATTCAAGAGGGTAGATGTATTCTACATGGAAAGACATCAGATACATTGATAGTATCACAATTTGCCAAGATTTACATCTTCCTTTAATATCTATCACTTTCTAATATTTCCCCTCTATGATCTCCTTCTCTTTATTTTTCTTATTATCCCATAAGCATTATGCATCTTACTGCTCAGCCAGACCCTCAGGGAAAGCATGTTGCTGATTCCCGTGCTAGCCCAGCTGTCTAGCAGTAAAGGCCATCATCTCATTCTGTTCACATTTTTCAAATGTGCTCAGCAATTCTGCAAACTGACAGGCAAATGGTCTGGCAAAAATTCAGATCCTGACACTAACCACGTTAGGTGACATGAGTATGCACAAAAAAGTGAAATAATTCCATTCCCAGCTGGCTATTGAGCACCCATATACATGACAACAAATTATTGTCATGTTGGCACTGTTAATATGTCTAAATCTGTCATAGCACTGACAAATTCACAGCCCTGATTCTCTTTGAAGTCTTTGCTTCAAAGAACAACCACAAAAAAATTAGAGTCAGTAATCCCTGTCTTAGGCTGGTCCCAAATAAAAACAAAGTTAAGTGGACTTCAAAGGAAAAGCCAACTGACCATCCATTGGAAAGAGAGATAAACGAGAACAATCATGTGGCATACAAGAGCGAGGATGAGAGTAAAAAATGTTCAAATCAAGTCAACTCACTTAATCAGCCATGAGTAAAAAAAAAAAAAAAAAAAAACATTAAACTTAGTCAACTGAAATAGAGTAATTTACATCAAAGGCTGAAAATGACCGAACAGATCTTCTTTTAGAGTGCTTCCAGAGTCAACTGCTCACTGATCTGAATAACAACAATAAAATCTACCCAATAGATATTGCCAAGAGTCAAATATCTTAGAATATATGAAAGGGAAAGAACTTTACTGGTAGAGTTTTCTGCGTCGGGACTGTTGAAAAAGGCAAGGAAAGTTGGGAACTGGAGAAAGTCCACTACTCTACCAGTTTGCAAATGCATCAGAAACAACCGTGTTCCTGTACTGAATATTCCTCTTTCCAGAGTGCCTACCTCTATTCTCCTTCATCCAGAATGCTTTCTGTCTCCAGCTACTTAGTTGGAACAGATAGTGTATTTAAATTAACAAACAAGATGGAAGCAAGCACATCAGCAATGCATGCTGACTTAACAGTGGGGACCAGTGGAGGTGTTTTAAGATGATATTGGAGGATAAAATTGTATATCAACTGTAATAGAAAAATCAAAGTGTTAAAAAGATGATACTGGAAGGATTCATATTGAGTCTAATCTATTAAATGTTTTTACTTAACAATCAAGGACAGCACAAAGCAGTGTTACAAATTCCTCAGTGTTATTAAATTGTATGGTGTTAAAACATATAGAAAGAAAATAGGACAAATAAATATAACTATAGATAAATGACAAAAGAAAGGAAAATTTAATATTGAATAAAAACTCATAAATTCTTATATGGTTAAAATATTGACCCCAAAGTTCTGCAATGGCTGTTTTATAAAATGATGGAGTCAATGAGATACCATCTCACACCTGTCAGAATGGCTGTCATCAATAAATGAACAAGCAAGTGCTGGTGAGGATGTGGAGAAAGGGGAATCCTTTTGCACTATTGGTGGGAATGCAGACTGGTGCAATGACTGTGGAAAGCAGTATGGAGATACCTTAAAAAAATTAAAAATGGATCTGCTTTTCGGTCCACCTATCCCACTACTGGGAATATGTCCAAAGGAACCCAAAACATTAATTCAAAAGAACACAAGCACCCCTACGTTCATCACAGCGTTATTTACAATCACCAAGATATGGAAGCACCTTGAATATCCATCAAAAGATGAGTTTATAAAACAACTATGGGATATTTATACAATGGAATAGTATTCAGCCATAAAAAAGAAGTAAATTTTACCCTTTGAGACAGCATGGATGGACCTGGAGAGTACTTCACTTAGTGAAATAAGCCAGTCAGAGAAAGACTAATATCATATGATTTCACTCATATGTGGAATCTAATGAACAAACTGAACTAACAAGGAACATGGAGACAGACTCCATGTTCCTTAGATGGAGAGCAGGATGACAGTTGAGGGCAGGGTTTTGGGGTGGAGGGATTGAGAAAAAAGGTAAAAGGGCTCATTGCTGAAGGGAGGGATGTATAGGGGACTAAATGGTAGTGGAAAAAATATGATAAAGAATAAACTTAAAAAATCATGGAGTGACAGTAGCAGTCAATAATTAAGTAAGATTCTAAGAACTTTGGGTCATTTAAGTGGATCTATACTAAACAATTTATTTGCATATCTGTCATTGTAAAATATCTTTCTTCACATGGCAATTTAAATGTTTTTAATATCCTACTGATAAGTTAATTCTATTGTTTTAATAATTGCCCAATACTCTACGGTTCTGAAAAAGCTCATTATAGTTTTCGAAAATGTGCTGCAAATTCAAATGTGAATGAAGCATAGCCATGATAGTATTGTATATGTTTAAAAATAATGTCATTTTTGCTCTGGAAAATTATTTGTTTGAAAATAATTTTACTTTTTTTGTAAGGCTACCTGAAAACAGAAAGCTATTGGCAAATTACACATTTCATTACACTGAACGATGTGTAGTTGCATAAGTTGAAAGAGACCTATTAGGACAAATCAGGTTCAGATATCAAAGTGGGGAGCATGTGTACTGTGGTTGACGACTTCTATTCAGAAACATTATGGAGTTGGGGAGTAAAAAATTCGGCTTCCCAATCTCTTAGTATGAGTTTGGGAACTGAAAAGATCATTTGAATTTGAGAGAAGCTCTAGTGGAGGAGTGAAAGTTCCCTTGTGAAGGGTGATTTGCAAGGGAAAGGAAGAAGGCTGTTGTAAAGCATGGAATGATGGAAAGGCTTTGGCAAAGGATACAAGAAAAGAAATGGGCGACACACATAGCCAGTGTTCAACGTCAAATTACTGGTCTACTGGTCTATTGGTTATTTGTGACAATGCTAACAGAATAAAGAGTAAAAACATTTAAGCAAGAAGAAATGTAAATGATAAATATATTGTGAGTTTGGGGAAATGAAATGACAAGATTTTTCTCTGAGGAAAAATAAGAACTGTACTGAAAAATTCAGTGGAGTTGGGAATATTATCAATCTTAAAAACAAACATTTTATATTCAGAAGAAATGAGACCCTTTGAAGTAGATAGCCACAACTCAGATATACTTTTAAAAAATGCTCTTTAACACTTCCCTTTTAAAGAATAAGACCCAGTGTGAGAGCCAAGAGGATCTGTGACTTTGTCATAGTTATGATGCTTTCAAACTAAATTGTAACAGTTAAGCAGATGAAAATGGATTGTGTCCCCTGAAAGGAGCTTACGGCATTGCAAAAATCACATGTTAGGATGTCAGTGCACACTTCTCTCAACTCCCTGGCAGGTCATTACTTGGAATTCCATAGACAGCATTGGTATAGGGCTAGTGCAAATGGGATAATTGGATTTTGGTAGAAAAATAGCAATAAAATTAAAATATAAATTAATATACTTGAGTTCTTGAAAAACTATATTTCACTGATTTAACAGTAATCAGTGGGAAGCCAAACAATTAAGAAAAATTAAATTTTAAGCCAAACAAATAAGAAAAATTTATTTCCAGTTGCACTTGCAAGAAATCTAGGAAGTGAATGTATTTTATAAATTTCTTATTTGAATTTAAACATATGCCCATCATTCATTTGGTAAATATTTAATAAGCAGCTACTCTTTGCAAGGCACTCTTAAGTAAAATTAAGGAGACAGTGGCAAGCACACATTTACATACATTATTTATTTTTTATTTTATTACTTAAAACAGTCTCCCACAAATCAATGAATACTTTCCCAGGTGTATCTTTATTCAAAATACATTTATTCAGCACAGTTATTTTTAACAAGAAAATATCAAAATATGGTCTAAGGGACTCATGAATCTCTAAATTTGTTTTGTATTGTGGTTTTTTTTTTAATTTTGAAGAGTCTCCCATCAGTGATTTTCTGAAAAGTTGTGGATTCTGGATACAAAGACTTTAAAGTTACCCACTTAGGGAAATGCCACTCTCATAAACAATAACTATGACATTTTAGGGAACTCTTTTTATGACTATTGACTAATTCTTAAGAATCTTATGACCATTGATTATGGGATTTTTTTCTAGTTTTTAAATAAGTGAAATTTTGGGATACTTTGTAGAAATCTGCTGACTTCAAGAAGGCTAAAGAAGAATATCCAAGATGATCAATGGAGAAAAGTTTCCCACATGAGAAAAGTGGCTAGATCTCATAACCTTGACTCTCCAATTCCTTCTTCTTCTTTTTTTCTTTTTATCACCATGTTTCTATGTTTTAAGATAGCCCAGTGGCTTTTATGACATCAAACATACCAGATCATCCAAGGTTAGCAACGGGGGTTAATAACATAAAGTTGGAGTTTTCCCTCTATCACCAATATTTAAAAGTCAGCATTTGATTTTATTAATGAGCTACTGAATTTCCTCACATAGTTCCTCTTTCAATAGAGGCCATACACCAATTTTTAGGCAACAGTAAAATGATCCAAACTGGAGACTAGAGTAAGGAATCAAATAAAAAAGCTTCTAATCTTTGGCACTGAGGGCTTGGCTTCTTAATTTCAGCCTTTCTGGCGGGTGTGCAATGGTATCTCATTGTGGTTTTAATTTTCATTTGTTTGATGACTAATGAGGTTGAGCATCTAAGCACATGGTTATCAGCTGATTGTGTCTTCTTTTGTGAAGTATCTGTGCAAGTGTTTGCCCATTTTTAATGGGTCTTTTGTCTCTTATTATTGGATTGTAAGAGTAATTTATATGTTTTTGGAAAAGTCCTTTGTCTGATGTGTGCATTGAAAATACAGTCACCAAATCTGTTGCTTACCTTTTCAACTTCTTAATAGTATCTTACAAAAGCAGAAGATTTACTTTTGGTGAAGAAAATGAGTGAGCCATAATAGAGTGTAGGTTATCTCCTGCATTTCTGGCAGTTTTAGAGTTTTAGCTTTTACATTTTGGATTATGATCCCTCTCCAAAAATTCTGAAGGTGGAGGAAATTCTCCAACTGTCAATAGGTTGTCTGTCAGTTTTTTTTAATTAATTTTTTATTACTATTTTATTATAGTTGTCCCAATTTTTCCCTTTGCCCTCCTCTGCCCATCCCAGCCCCCACTCCCACAGTCAGTTCCCATATTGTTGTCCATGGGTCATTCGTGCATGTTCTTTGTCTAGTCCCTTCCCCTTCTTTCCACCATTATCCCCTCTCCCCCTCCCCTCTGGTCACTTTCAGTCGGTTCCATGTTTCCATGCCTGTGGTTCTATTTAGTTTGTTAGTTTATTTTGTTCATTAGATTCCTCTTATAAGTGAGATTGTATAGTATTTGTCTTTCACCAACTGGTTTATTTCATTTAGCACAATACTCTCCAGTTCCATCCATGCTGTCACAAAAGGTAGGAGTTCCTTCTTTCTTTCTGCTGAGTAGTATTCCATTGTGTAAATATACCATAGTTTTTTGATCCACTCATTTACTGCTGGGCACTTAGGCTGTTTTCAGCACTTGGCTATTGTAAATAGTGCACCTATGTACATAGGGGTGCATAAGTTCTTTTGAATTGGTGATTTGGGATTCTTAGGGTATATTCCCAGCAGCAGAATCACTGGGTCAAAAGGTAGTTCCACTTTTAGTATTCTAAGGAAATTCCATACTATTTTTAAGTGGCTGCACCAGTCTGCATTCCCATCAACAGTGCACTAGGGTTACCTTTTCTATGCATTCTCATCAGCACTTGTTGTTTGTTGATTTGTTAATTATGGCCATTCTGACCAGTGTGAGGTTATAACTCATTGAGGTTTTAATTTGCATCTCCCTGTTGGCTAGTGATGTTGAGCATCTTTTCATATGTCTCTGGGCCCTCTGTATGTCCTCCTTGGAGAAATGTCTATTCAGATTCTTTGCCCATTTTTTAAATTGGATTGTTTGTCTTCTTGGTGTTGAGTCCTATGAGCTCTTTATATATTATGAAAATCAAACCCTTGCCTGAGGTATCATTGGCAAATATGTTCTCCCATACAGTTGGTTCCCTTTTCATTTTGATGATGGTTTTTTTTAGCCATGCAGAAGTTTTTTAGTTTGATGTAATCCCATTTATTTATTTTTCCTTTATTTCCCTTGCCCTAGGAAATATATCAGCAAAAATATTGCTACGTGGGATGTCTGAAATTTTCTTGCCTATGTTTTCCTCTAGGACTTTTATGGTGTCAGGACTTATATTTAAGTCTTTTGTTCATTTTGACTTTATTCTAGTGTATGGTGTAAATTGGTGGTCTAGCTTCATTTTTTGCTCCCAGCACCATTTGTTGAAGAGGCTATTCATACTCTGTTTTATCCTCCTGCCCGCTTTGCTGAATATTAATTGACCATAGAGACTTAGGTTTATTGCTGTGCTCTCTGTTCTGTTCCGTTGGTTCATCCATCTGTTCTTATGCCAGTACCAGGCTTTTTGATTACAGTGGCCTTGTACTACAATTTGATATCAGGCATTGTGATCCCTCCTACTTTGTTCTTCTTTCTCAAAATTGCTGCAGCTATTTGGGGTCATTTATAGTTCCATATTAATTTTTGAAATGTTTGTTCTAGATATGAAATTCACCATTGCTATTTTAATAGGAATTGCATTGACTGTATAGATTATTTTGGGTAGTATGGACATTTTACTGATGTTAATTCTTCTAATCCACGAACACTGTATATGTTTCCATTTATTTGTATTTTTCTCACTATCTTTCTTCAGTGTTCTATAGTTTTCCAAGTACAAATGTTTCACCTCCTTGGTTAAATTTATTTCTCGGTATTTTATTTTTCTTGTTGCTATAGTAAATGGGATTTTTTTCCTAGTTTCTCTCTGATATTTTATTGTTGATGTTCAAAAATGCCATCAGTTTTGGAATATCGAATTTGTATCCTGCTATCTTGCCAAATTCTCTTATTAGGTTGAGTATTTTTTTTTTTTTGATAGAGGCTATAAGGTATACTATCAAGCCATCTGCAATTATGAAATACATTAATTTCTTTTTCAATTATGAAGTGCATTAATTTCTTTCTTTTTTTTTAGTTATCTTAAGCAAATTTGAAGGGACACTTTGATGACAGATTAGCTATTTGCCATTCACTTTAAATGGGAAGCATGCTGCTTTCCAGCAAGTTTTACTTATTTTTAGAGTGCTTCCAAATTTTATTAAATTGTAGTAGTTTTAAAATTTTTATGAATATGATCTATTTCATTGTTGATATCAGAGTTACTAGCATCATTGATAAAATATCTTATATTTTCTTCTATTAAACATATATTGATATATCACCTTCCTCTATTCTATATTTTTAGTTTTTTTATATATTCTTTAGATTGAGTACTGTTTCTCTTTTGTACTATGTTTATAAGGTACTCACTTCCATACTCGTTTACTACATCCACTGTTTTCACTTACAATTTAAATAGAAAAATAGGATGTTTTTTGCAGATCACTTTTCATTAAAATGAGCTAAGAGTGAATCAGGTGCCATTTCTGTATAACTCACTTGTATGTATATATATGTGTAGAAAAATGCCTTGGTTTTCAATTTAAGCATCACTTTCCTATTGAAAAAGAATATAATTTATTTTTGAGAAAGTAGTGCTTAATCATTTTTTCAATTTAGGTGTTAGCATTCAAATACATTTCACCAAATAAATTGAGTGAAATTTACATAATTAAACATGATGTAGGGTAAACAGAAGTTAAGAATCAATAAGAGGCTCAGTTTGAGACCTCATCATGAAGTGATTTGTAATACATTTTTTTGTTTTTCAATGTACATGGAACTCTATTAACAGGTAATGAGATTTTAGATTCTCGAGAAAATGATGAGTGTCCTGAGAGGTTTAAATGTATTTATTTCCACACATTGTTTAGAAATTTGCTTAGTCTGAACAAAATGATCTCTTGAAAGTTGGATATGGCTTAATGGTGGGAAAATTATTGTGTTTTTTGAATTTTATACAGTTTATCTTACTAGTGAATAAAAATAACTCATTTTTATGATGAATATTAATGAGGCAAAATAACATGCCTAAGTAAAAACATTAGGTAACTCAAATAGTTTTTTTATTAATGCATAATTTTTATCTACTGTATAATTTAAAATTTCTTAGAATTGCTTTGAATATCTTTTCTCAAGTTTTAAAATTTATTTCTAAACATAGCTGACATGAAATATTACATTAGTTTCACTTGTACAAAATAGTGATTCAACATTTATATACTTTACAAATTAATCATCATAATAAGTCTAGTAACCATCTAACACCATACGCAGTTATCCAAAATCGTTCACTAAATTCCCAAGGCTGTACATTATATCCCTATGACTTGACTTCTTAATCCCCTTCCCTCTTTGCTACCTGTCTTTTCACCCCACCCTCTTCTCACAGTCATCAGTTTGTTCTCTGTATCTATGAGTTTATTTCAGTTTCATTTTGTTTGTTCATTTGCTTTGGTTTTTAGATTCCACATATAAATGAAATTAAATGCATTGTCTTTTTCTGTCTGACTTATTTTACTCAAATCATACTCTCTATGCTCATCCATGTTGTTGCAAGAACAAGATTTCCTGTTTTTTTTTTTTTTGTGGCTAATATATATATTATAAATAGTATAAGTAATATATAAGTAATATATATAATATAATAAGCCAAGAAACACACAAATAAAAAACTACTGAAATTATAAACATCAATAAATAAATTTATATAAAAAACTTAAACTGGTTTTTTGAAAAACCACATTAAATAGATATATTCAACCCTGGCTGGTGTGGCTCTGTGGATTGAGGGCTGGCCTGTGAACCAAAGGGTTGCCAGTTCAATTCCCAGTCAAGGCACATGCCTGGGTTGCAGGCCAGGTCCCCAGTAGGGAGCCCTTGAGAAGCAACCACACATTGATGTTTCTCCCCCTCTTTCTCCCTCCCTTCCCCTCTGTAAAAATAAATGAATAAAATACCAAAAAAAGATATATTCAGAAAAGTGAACACCAGAAAAACTGTGTCTTTAATGGAAAAAATATAGAAAGTGGACAAATCTTTTATAAAGGAAAGGACAATCAGATTTACATCAGATTTTTTAAGAGCAAAAGTTTTGCCAGAAGAGAATGGAGTAATATATTGAGATGTCCACAAAAAGAAGATCTTCAAATATAAAGACATGTAATGAACATGCAAGATATTAGGAAACATTTTTTTCATGAGCCCATACTAAGCTAAAGAAATTCAGTAACCAAAAGACTGGAGAGGTATTAGAATAGGCATTAGTGACAAACAGTCAATATATACTTTTCCTTATAAAGAAATAAAATGATATGAGTAAATAGTATGTTGGTAATGTACATACCATATAATATAGATTATATAATATATACTCTAGATATACCATAATAATATACACTTTAGTAATGTATGAACAACATAACTTTAAAATGGGGAAGCTACATAGAAAGTAGATTAAGCTCTCATACTGTTTCAGATTAGGTGCAGAATGAGAGAAAAGAGAAGATTAATATTACAAGCTAATTTCAACATTGCTCATTGCTGGGAACTAACACAGATATTATAATAAAGATGCAATAAAAGTGACGATTAGTATCAAAATGCCATATTTGTATTATCAAGGGAATAGAAAACAGTTTCATGTTCAGTATATGGTATACTGCTCTTTGAAGATAGAAAAGCAGTAAGGGATATCTCTAAATACTTCTACCAAGGGATCTCCAAATTACATTAAAGAAAAAGGAGCATGATGGAGAAAAAGACATATAGTATGCCAGCATATATTCAGATATCTACCCATCTAGCAAAGGTGGGTGAATATATGTGCCTTTTTATATTAAATGGAAAGATAAATATAAAACTTAAATAAATTGTAAAGAAGAGACTATATTAGAAGGATAAGCAACAGAAACTGGGTTTTCTCGAAAGTAACATTTTGTGGATAATACTGTTAAAAATTGTACTTATTTTACATGATTATAATTATAAAACAAAATTCACTTATAGTTTCTAAGAATTAAAAATGAATATAACTATATCAAAATTATTTCAAATTACCATATATCAAATGGTATAAACTTGAGAGAGAAAAGAGAACAAAATGAAATTCTCATATTTTCATTAGTAATTTTGTCAGTATAATGTTGGTATTGTGATTCTGGCATTTTACGTTTGTAGTGTGTGATGAAGCAAAAAGAAAAATGAATTAGTTTGGTGCCATCGAAAACTGAGATTTTTCAGAATGAGAAAAAGAAGGAACATATACAAGAATAAAGAAATTAAGTTAAAATTTCAAAAATTCTGAAGTTAAATAGGCAATTCCAGTGTGAACTTAAAAAATAGTTTATCAAAAACTGTTAATTTCCTGGTCCTTTTCATTGAAAAGGACCAGAAACAATAGATCTAGAAACAATGACTAAACATAGTGCTCAAATTATGGTTGTTAAACATTAAATTTTATTAAAAGAACTAGGACTTTTTTTTTTTTTTTTTTTTTGAGAAATAGCTGATTTCAGATCTAGGAATGTCTAACCTGGAAAATTTTTTCATTATCAAAAAAAAAAAAAAAAAAGCTATCAAAGAGTTCTGAATTTGGGTCTAAGGATCCAGGAACCAAACTATTTAGAATCCACTGAACAAATTTTGGTTACTTGGAACATGAATACAACAACAATAGAAACTTATTAAAATATTTCAAATATATTTTAATCCATGAGTTTATAATGCTGCTTTAAAAGCTCATTAACACATTTGAAGGATGCTAGGGAACCAAGTCATTATTTTTGGAAACCTGGTAAATAGAGGAATCAAGAATTTGTCTGGCCTTCTATTCTGTACAAATAATAGCTCAGGATAACCAAAATAGTTGATATGGGCAAGAATATCTTTACAGAAGCAAATCTGATAATTGCATGGTTTGGTGGAAATGTTAAACAACACCATGGAATGTAATTTGTAAAACCCAGCCTGTGACCCAGTTTCTTCAAAGAACAAATTGCAAGGGGAAAAAAAAAGGGTTGGAACTTGACACAGTGGCAGAAGGATGGTTTCTCAATTTTCCAGTCCCACTATATGCATCGCCAAAGGGTGCCCATGAACTTCCCTGCCATACTGAGTTTGGGAGTAAATATTGAAGGGTTTTGATCTTCCACGTTATAGAACATATTGGGAGGTGGCACTGTCATCTGTGCCCGGATGTAAACAGAAGAGCCACATAGACTGGCATCTGTTTCATGGGTGCCTAGGGACTTCTGGCAACTAGCTTTCCGATGGACAGCATATCAAGAATGAGAAGTCTGGCAAAGTCTTCAAAAATAAAATATTTTAATTAGAAGTAGCAATCATAGAACAAAGAGTTAGGAAAATATACATGAAAGGTCAAGGATCTAAAGAAATCTCGTATTTGCTAATTATGTGTACATAAGATTTCAACTTTGTATTATTTATAGAAATGAAGTATTATATCTAATTTTTATTGTTCTGCAATTACAGTTGTCCCCATTTTCCTCCTATTACTCTCCTCTGCCCTACCCACCCCTACCTCTCATATTTACTCCTCCCCTCTCCGCCTGTTATCTTTGTCCCTGGGTCTTTTATACACGTTCCTTGTGACCCTTTCCCGTGTTTGCTCCGTTACCCCTCTCCCCACTTCCCTCTGGTTACTGTCAGCTTGTTCTTTATTTTTATGTCTCTGGTTATATTTTGCTCACTCATTTGTTTTGTTGATTTGGTTCCATTTATTTTTTTGAAATAAACATTTATATATGAAAAAATAAATTTTAGCTTGCTTCTTTGCTACAGTATTGTATTGAATAGGTGGCATGACTGAGGGGAAAAAAGAGATTATCAAGTGGTACACAAAAGCAGACATTACAGTTAGATTGCACGGAACTTGTTTTTTATATTTTAAATTTTACTTATTTTTAATGCACAAGTAGAGCATAGTCAGTGGCTATATCAGCCTAAGCTCCCAAACTACAATGGCAAAAAATAGTCTTCTAATAAAGAGTTCCTGTGGGGTCTAAGTCATCCTTCCATTTTTTTTTTGTTTGTTTTTGTTTTTACCCTTATTCTAGACTCTTGTCGAATTTAGGAGATACTAATGGGGCACATTTTTGGAAATTGATATTCATAAAAGTTCATTGGTTACTAGGAGACAAGGAGGTAAGACAATGACAATTCCCAAATCTCTGTATCCTGAAAATTTGGACCAGCTGAATCAGATGCAAAATTCAAAAACAAACAAATAAAAAACTAAGGAAAAAATCCAGGAGATCTATCTTTTTTAAAATAAGCATTTTGTTTTGAAATAATGTTTAACTTTTAGAGAAGAGGCAAAGGTCATGCAGTGAGCTGCATATCCCCTATACCTAGCCCTCCACTGTTAACATCGAATACTATTACCTTTTGTCAAAATAAACACTGATATGGGTATATTGCTATGAACTGCATTCTAGACTGTATTTGAATCTTACCAGTTTTTCTATGAATGCCCTCTCCTAATGTGCTCTTTCTGGTTTACATTGCCCATTACTACATGACATCAGGTTGTCACCTCTCCCCAGTCACCTCGAGTCTGTGATAGTTTCTCAGTCTTTGCTTAGTTTCATAACTTTAACAGTCTTGGGAAGTGCTCGCCAGGTGTCCTGTAGAATGCCCCCATGTCTGCCTTTGTCTGTTATTTTTCTTGTGATAGGACTAGCGTTGTTGGTGTTTGGAAAGAATACGACATGTCAAGTGCCCTTCTTGTCACATGATATGGGGTATATGATATCCACATGACAATACTGGTGATGTTGGCCCTCATCACTTGGTTAAGATAGTGCTTGTCAGGCTACTATTTTACCTATTCTCAACTTTATTATTTAGAAATGAGACATTAATTTAGTTCAGTAATAAGGTAGTAAAGGGTGAGGATTAAGTTTCACTCAGAATATCCCTTTTACCTAACAGGTACATTTTCACTTCATTCAATAATTGTTTCACTATTGATGAATGATTTTCAATGAACAGACAATTTATAGTTCTTCTCATAATCTCTTTACATACATTTACCCCATATAAGTTCGAGAGAACGAATTCATCCTTATGAACTCTGTATGCACTGACAGCTCTTCCTCCACATACCAATGTGCACCAGTATTTTAAAGTAGTTACCATTCTTTTGGCATCATAATTATTTAAAAATTACTGTGTTGTCTTTCTAACGTGGGTCCAGAAAACCTTGGTGAGCCACATCGTGTGAAACACATCGTGTTATTGCTCATATCTTCTTTCTCCTCTCTGTCCCCCACACCCCCACCCCACCCGGCCCTTTACATTGGCATTTCTGCACAGTGTCCTACTTTTCAACCCTGGTTTACTGGCTAGTAGAAAAAATATCTCCCATGGCCATCCTGCCTCCTGATTTTCACTTCTTACTCTGTTTTTTTTTTTTTAAATTTATCTTTTTATGATTTTTATCTAGATCTTGATTTTTATTTTTATCACCCCTGGAAACCTGATTCTTTTGTGTTAGCGTTACACTTGGTGTTCTTGGCTCCGACTGTGAATGTCACATATTTTACTACCTCGTATAAACGTGTTGCTAGCCTCTGTGGAACCCTGGCACAAAATTCCACTTATGCAGTTTATGAAATAGCTAATTGTAAAGATAGATACAGACTTATGGAAATGTTAAAGTGGAAACAAGTAAATTGAAGCCTTAAGAAGACCACAGCTTGGAAGGTGGGTGTGGATTCGTGTTTCTTCTGCAGAATGTTGGCGGAAGAATTTGGATATCGGATCCAGCATGACTCAAAACCATTCATAGGATTAATTACTTCATTGGTAGGCAACTTCCCCCTTGGCTGACCCAGAGTTTTAGCTCTCTTGTGCCTGGCACGTGGCTTTCGCTCGCCCAGACCCTGATTTTTCCTCACAGCATTTTCCCAGCTTTTGTTTCACGACCAACTGACAAAATAGTCTTATCACCTTTTAGTTCAAAGTAAGGGCGGGGGGTGATGGCATATAAACTTTCTGAATCAGTGTAAACGCACATAGCCCCCGGCCCACCTAAGCACTGGCTGCCCTTCTGTTAGGCAGGGCTGTTCCACTTGTCTGTCAGCTGTTGCTATGCAGCAGCAAGAGTTTAGGATGTTCCTCCTCAGCAGTTGCTAGAGGGAAAAACAGTTTCCCTTATAAGGAGAAGCGGGCTGAGCAGTCATTACAAGCAGCCCATCTGTGCTGGCATGGATATCTTTTCTGACGGGCTTCCTGCATTGTGGATGTAAATGTGTAAAATTCTTCTATGTTATCCATTAAATGTCAATAAGGTGGACGTGTCCAAACGCTAGTTATTTTTAAAGATATAGAGAATACCCAGGTGTGGACGGAGTAAACAGAATGTTAACATGAGGTGTGATTTGAGGACTACTAAGATGCGTTCCACCCCCAGTATTTCTTAGTTTTTCTTCTGCCAGATTATTTCCTCGTACTCTTGATGATGAAATTTATCTCCAAGGGTACACCTATCAATATAGTAGTAAAAGCTTTCTGACAGAGGGAGCTACTGAGTACTCTTTCTCCTTTGCAACCATATTTTTTAGCACTTTCTTAGGTAATGCTTAGCACATGCCACTTTATTTACTAATAGCTTTATGGTCTGAGAACCTCTGAGAATGGTAATTTACTTGTCCATGTGTGTGCAGAATTTTATTTCAGTGCCTGGCATATGTAATTCACAATGTATGTGTGTTGAATTGAATGCAATGAAAGAATAACTAGTGAATCTGTAATCCGGCACTAATGCTTTTGACAAGAATTAGTTTAATAGATTAGCTATCTAAGTATGCCTAGGGAATGAGACACGAGCAGGTAAGTTTTGATATGCTCCAGGGAGCAGGTCTGAGCACAGATTCAGGGAAGGCATGTTTAGGATACGCTTAAAATAATTGGAATGGCAGGAGATACTCAGAACTGAAAAGTAATCAGGGGGACTCGAATTTTTTTAAAAAAAGGTGGAAAATACTTAAAAGCGATTTATCGATTCTGAGGTCTTGGTTTTACTACGAATTTGCAAACTCCAGAGATGAAAATATTGAAATATTTTTTCCTAATTAAGCTTTTTTTTTTTTTTACGGTTGAGAAAATCTGTACCAAAAATCAACAATCAACAATGGAAATAATCAGTATTAATTCCAGAGGTTCAGGCCATTAACAAAGCTAAAATAGTGCACAGAAAAAAACAGATATAAAAGATTTCCTGAAACATAGTGTAAAATTGACTTTGATTTTCTTCTGACTTTTTTGGTCTTCCTTTTGTTCTTGTCATTGCTGTTGCTTTAAGAAAGGGAGTACATCCATATGCTATTGTGCCTTTCCAAATTAAGAGCCCAATTAAGGATTATTGGCATGTCACATAATTATTTCAACAAAAGTTGTTTAAGATGTTCAATTACCTTTTGCATGTCAGACGTTAGAAATATTGTTACTATGAATAATCTTTAATTATTTAACAGTGTTGTGCTTGATTAATATATCATTAACAAAATTTGTTAATTAATATGCTGGGTGAAAGAAGGCTCTGATTAAAACTGTGTGGGTTAAGGTATAAAATAAAACGATCTCATTTCTGTAAAAAAATTGTACTTTTACAAGTCTATTTGTTTATTTAAATGTGACAATGTCATTTCAGTGTCATAGACTTGTACATTTGGTAATGATTCATTTATTTTATTTTTATAAAAAAGAATCTCAGGTAAGAAATTACATGTGTATGCTTTTGAAGTTCTTTGGAAAAGCTTTTCATTGTGAGTGAAAATGGAAAATCTTTAGTCACCAGTTATATTTTTGACATGGAGGGCTAAAAAACCACACAATATTTTTTGGAAAGGAGCTAATATTGGATGTTAAAAAAATCTTCTCACTTGCTAAGATCTCTACTTTTTTTAATTGAAAAGCGATGCATTTGCCTTTAAGGGATTTTTAAAATGTTTTATATTTATTTATTTAAATTCACTCTTTAGGGTTTTTTTGATATTGTGAGTGCTTTTATTTATTTTTAACATTTTTTATTGTTCAAGTACAGTTTTCTGCCTTTCCCCCCACCCCTGCCCACCACCCCAGCCCTCCCCACCTCCCTCCCCTGTTTCCACCCCTCTTGTTATTGTCCATGTGTCCTTTATAGTTGTTCCTGCAAACCCTTCACCCTTTTCCCCTGTAATCCCCTCCCCTCTCCCCTAATCAACAAAACGAACAAGCAAGCAGGATATAACCAAAGACACTCAAATTGAGAACAGGCTGATAGGTTTTTTGTTTGTTTGTTTGTTTGTTTTAATTGTTGTTCAAGTACAGTTGTCTTTATTTTCCTGCACCAGCAATTCCACTGCTCGGATTACACCCCCTAAGTGATATTTTTATTTATTTATTTTTAAAGATTTTACTTATTTATTTTCAGACAGAGGAGGGGAGAAAGAGGGAGAGAAATGTTAATGTGTGATTGCTGCCCACACGCTCCCCCACCAGGGATGCAGCCCGCAACCCAGGCATATGCCCTGACTGGGAATCAAACTAGCAACCCTTTGGTTCACAGCCCGCGCTCAGTCCACTGAGCTACACCAGCTAGGGCTATTCTTTATTTTTGAAAGAGTCTTACTTTGACCCAATTCTAAGTATGACTTTTCTTTACGTGAAAAGGAATCCCGAGAACTTTTTAATTCATTTGCCAGTAAGTTCGTAGTAGTTAAAAAAATGTCAAGGGATCAATAACTCATCATGTTACAAATACATTTTCTCTTTTTTCATTATCAACCTTTTCAAGAGTAGTCAATATTTCCTACTTATGCTTCCACCCGGTGCTAATGGTATGCTTTCTATCTTTGCTACTTCATTAAATTTTCTCACTAAAAATTCTTAATTATCTGAACTAGAAATCCATTTCTTTACTTCATTGTCCTTAATATTTTTGTGATATGGGGACTTACGATCTTTCAGTCCTTCTGGAAAATATCTTCTCCCTTGGCCCCAGGATAATATACAACATTGTCTTTTTTTTTTAATACTTACATTGTGATTTATTAAAGATTGTATTATTTTCTTTTTTATTTTTTTAATCAGTATTTTTTTAATTGTTGATATTGTACAGTTTTCTGTCTTTTACCCTGCCCCCAGCCCACCACCCCAGCCCTCCCCACCTTCCTCCCATTTCCACCCCCCATAGTTTTTGTGCACTGTTGGTGGGATTGCAGATTGGTACAACCACTATGGAAAACAGTATAGAATTTTCTAAGAAAACTAAAAATGGACCAACCTTTTGACCCAACAATTCCACTGCTTGGATTATATCCTAAGAACCCTGAAACACCAATCCAAAAGAACCTATGCACCCCTATGTTCATAGCAGCACAATTTACAATAGCCAAGTGCTGGAAGCAACCTAGGTGCCCATCAGTTAATGAATGGATCAAAAAACTGTGGTACACTTACACAATGGAATTCTATGCAGCAGAAAGAAAGAAGGAGCTCCTACCCTTTGCAACAGCATGGATGGAATTGGAGAGCATCATGCTAAGTGAAATAAGCCAGGCAGTGAAAGACAAATACCATATGATCTCACCTTTAACAGGAACCTAATAAACAAAACAAACAAACAAGCATAATATAAACAAAGACACTGAATTTGAGAACAGTCTGACAGTGACCAGAGGGGAGGGAATTTCAGGGGAAAGGGGAACGGTTTAGAGCAATAAGTATAAAGGACACAGCATTGTCTTTCTGTCTCCTTGACCCTCACACTTCCAAATAAGCACTTTCTTTTTCTTCTCTTGTAAGGCTTTCCACCAAAGACTTTAGATGCATTCTCATTTACTTCTCACAATTCTATAGGATATTCTCAAGCTCAAATTTGTATTTTCCTAGTACAGTGACACTGCTAAAAACTCTGCTTAGACTGTCACCTCTTGGAAGCTGGTTTTCCATGCTTTCTTGTCCTCTTGGCCAACACATGTGTAGCTTAGAGATCAGCAAGTACTCTGAACCAGTGAAGTGGTAAATGTAGGAATCACTTCATTGTGTCTGCTTTCTCTTCAGGATCTTGGTATTTCAAGTTCTAACTGCCTTAGTTCTCTGCTGTATGTCAACATATTTTTTTCATGGTAGAAAACAGGTTTTATTCTTGGTGACATATTTCTGGTGCAAATAGTTCTGCTCAGGATTGTATATTATTTTCTTATTATATTATTAGCTTACAATTGCTTTCTCTATTTTTTTGCTTTATTGTTGTTCGATTACATTTGTCCCCATCCCCTCATTACTCTTTCCTGTCCTACCCACTCCCACCTCTCACATCCAGTTCTCCCCACCCTCCCCCCTTGTCTGTGTCCATGAGTCTTTTATACATGTTCCTTAACTTGATACTTCCCCTTCTTTCCCCGTTATCTTCCTACCTCCTCCCCTCTGGTTACTGTCAGTTTGTTCTTTATTTCCATGTCTCTGGTTATATTTTACTCTCTTGTTGGTTTTATTGATTAGGTTCTACTTATAGGTGAGATCATATGGTATTTGTCTTTCACTGCCTGGCTTATTTTGCTTAGCAAAATGCTCTCCAGTTCCATCCATGCTGTTGCAAAGGATAGGAATTCCTTCTTTCTTTTGCTGCATAATATTCCACTGTGTAAATCTACTATAGTTTTTTAATCCACTCATTTACTGATGGGCACTTAGGTTGCTTCCAGCACTAGGCTATTGTAACATGAACATTGGGGTGCATGGGTTCTTCTGAATGGGTGTTTCAGGATTCTTAGGGTATAATCCCAGCAGTGGAATTGCTGAGTGAAAAGGCAGTTCCATTTTTAGTTTTCTGAGGAAATTCCACACTGTTTTCCACAGTGGCTGCACCAGTCTGCATTCTCACCAACAGTGCACTAGGATTCCCTTTTCTCCACAGTTTTGCCAGCACTTGTTTGTTGATTTGTTTATAATGACCATTCTGACCGGTGTGAAGTGGTATCTCGTTGTGGTTTTCATTTGTGTCTCTCTGATGGCTAGTGATGCTGAGTATCCTTTCATGTGTCTCTGGTCCCTCTGTATGTCCTCCTTGGAGAAGTGTATGCTCAGGTCCTTTGCTCATTTTTAATTAAGTTTATCTTCTTGGAGTGGAGTTGTGTGAGTTCTTTATACAATTTGGAGACCAAATGATGTATGTAAAGATATTTTTAAAAATATATTTAATTTGGTTTTGTAGCAGTTGGGGAGAGGATTCAGTCTGATCCAAACTGTCCCTCTAAGGCTGGAAAGAAAAGTTTTCAGCAGTGCATCTTGAATGGCAATCTGATATCTTGATCTTACTGGCCCATGATGAGATGAGAAGATTTTACCAGATATATCCCAAGACTACTTCCTAGAAAGCCTTACATAGCTCCTACTCCACAAATGTCAGCTGAATCAAACAGTTGATTTATATTTCTTGTATGCCTTAATTCAGGGGTGTCAAACTCATTTTCACTGGGGACCACATCAGCCTCGCAGTTGCCTTGAAAGGGCTGAAATAATTTTAGGACTGTATAAATGTAACTACTCCTTAAGTTAAGAAGTTCAAATTACAATCGGTCCTTTGAAGGCAATCACAAGGCTGGTGTGGCCCTTGGTGAAAATAAGTTTGACACCCCTGCCTTAGTTGATTATGTCCTTGCATAAGATCCTAATCTCATCACAGTTTTTAATGAACAGTTCACTGGCCAGCTGTTTAAGGACTTTACTAGTTACAGGATCAGAAAATGAAGGACAATGTAGCCAAGAGTATACTTAGCTTTATGCTAGTAACTTACAACACAATTACTTATTGAGTATTTATTTTTGTTGAATGCCTGGTCTGAGATTAATCAGTTCAGCAAAGCTCTGATAACTACTTGTAATTATTCTGAATGTCTTGGTAATTTTGATATTATTTCAAATTAAGAATGACTATAATGGAAGAGCCTCCCCTTCTCCGGTAACAGGCTAATTCTTTTTTCTATCCCCCTGAACCTCATCTCTATCTGGTTGTCACTCTTACTCAGAACTTACTTCTCTTCTCACTCTGCATTTTACAGAACTCTTATAGTTCAAACTGCCCATATTCTGAGGGTACTTCTTTACCCCATCTTGATCAGGAGCCCTAACTTCTCTTCTGAGCTTCCTATCTCCATCTTGCATATTTGTATGTCCCCTACAGGCACTTTATCTCTGTGTATCTAAACTGAACTCTGTTTACTTCGCTAATTTCCCAAATGTATTTTCTTACCAGAAATAGCACCATTATCCTCCTTGTCAACCAAATTGTAGCAGTGGTAAAAAGGACTACGTTTCTTCACTCCTGCAACATCTAATGCATTTCTAATTCAGGTTGAATTTACCTTATAAATATTTCTTGATTTTTTTCCTACTGCTCTTAGTCCCATTTGCCACTAGTGTAATACAAAATATGTTCTCTCAATTATATTGCTAATTTAGTCTTAAAATTGATATCCTTCAATAAGTTTCTGCATTCCCTCCCATTAACGTTATGCCAAGAGTAATAATTTGAATATTCAAATAGCATTATATTATTCAATTGTTCAAAGTTCTGCATTGTATTCCCAGTGAGGATGAAATCAATTTATCTTTGCGTGTCTTCCATGGTGTACTAAGCCCCTCACCAACCTCCTAACCTCCTTAATTTCTATTCTTCACATTCTGTCTTCTTATCACAATAATTTTCTATCCATTCAATGACCAAACTCTATTGCATTTAGGCCTTTCATCCCACCACCCCTTTTTTTAGGACTTCTTCAAAATAGGCTTTTTCGTATCTTATGGCTCAAACCGTCTTTTTAGATCAAAATCCTCTTTTTAGGCATATCTAAAATAATGCTGCAATATAAAACCATGCACTTCCATTTATGGGATCCTGAATTTTATTTGTTAATTTACTAAGCCAATACATACCATGATATGCCTATTAAATAAGGTCCTAACATATTTTAATACCTTAGTCAAAATATTAGTCATGTTGTAATTTTAATTTAATGTATTCAGAGACTTTTAAGAGAGCTGGAGATTTGACAAGAGGAAGTCAGGGGTTTGATAAACTCCAAATCTCGCTGCTAGTTGCCCAAAGTAACCTGGTCTCATTAAGTGGTTTTATTTTCATTACATTGTACTTCCTGGTGCTATTAATTGAATGCAATTTATTAGAGATTACCAGTCAAGAAATCCTCCATTACAAGTATGCTATGGGAGCAAAGAAAGTAAGGCCCAGTTCACTGAGTCTTTTAAACAACATGGTTTTATTGACATATGATTTATATAATATACATTACATGTAACTAGGTACTTAACATATACTAGTCAATGCTTTTTAGTATATTTACAGGGTAGTGCAACTATTACCACTATCTAATTTTAGAATAGTTTTGTCTTTCATTAAGGGAACCCAGTACCCTTTGGCAGTCAACTCCATTATCTATTATTTCCTACCCTTCCCCACTAATTTATTCTATTAGGCTAGTATTATGTTAATACCAAAACAAATCTGGGTAGGCTAAATAATGACCCCCAAATATATCTAGTGTCATTTCCTGGGTCTTGTAAATCTCACCTTATAAGGCAAAGAGACTTTCTGATGTGATTAACTTCAGGCTAAATGATCACAAGGAGACATTTAGAAGATGGAAGAAGATGGAAACAGAAGATCATGTAATGATAAAAGCAGAGAGATTAGAAGATGCTACATTGTTGGCTTTAAAGATGGAGGAAGGGGCTATAAGCCAAATAATCCACCTCTAGAAACTGGAAAATGCAACAAAACGAATTCTCCCCTAGTGTCTCTGTTGGGAGCTCAGCTCGCCTACACCTTAACTTCCATCCACTAAAACTAATTTTGGACTCCTAACACAAGAAATGTTGGAGAGTAAACCACCAACTTTGTGATGACTTTTTATAGCAGTCGTAGGAAAAGAGTATGAAGACAAAGATGTAACAATGAAAACTATAGACTAATGTTCAATAGGAACATATATACAAAAATCCTCAACAAAATTTTAGCAAACAAAATCTAGCAACACAGAAAACATTATGAATAAATGGGGTTTACCCAAAAATACAAAGTGAATTTAACATGCAAAGATCAATTAATGTGAAACGCCATATGAATATAAGAGAAGATAACATGTGATCATCTAAATTTGTCTGCTTTCACCACAGAAATTTGTTAAGAAAAAGAAATGAAGGCATCTAATTGGGAAAGGAGGAAGTAAAACTAATTTTCTTTATAGATAACGGAAGTCTGTATATAGAGACTTTGAGAAATCCACTTGAAAGCTGTTAGAACTAACATTTCTAATTTATATAGTATGTATGAATATTATTAAACCTACAAAATAATTTTTGAAGACATACTAAGTTCAGTGGCCTTTGCTTTTAAGGGTTTAAACTATAAAATTCATATTTGAACCTAAAACTATTTTTTTTCGAACAATATTTAGATATGGAAGAGATGATCACATAAGTGAACATTTCTCATAAATGAAAGTCTAAAGAGTTAAACATTTAGATTTCATAGAAAAATATGACTTATAGTAGTTGACTAAATATGATGACTCCAAGTGATTTGGTCCATATGCCCAATGTAAAAATCTAGATGAAAAATAACCTCAAGAAAAACAACAAAAAATATTGTAATAGGGCTATTAAAACTTTTTGCTCCAAACAGAACATGTGGATGTTTGTAAACACTTGATTTACTTTTATTTCATGTCTTTAAGTCATATCACCATAATACTGTCTACTGTATTATACAATACATTTTAACGTAAAGTACAATATACCAGAGGTTTGAAATCCAGGGTCATCAGCCTGATTCTGCCTGGTCTAGATAAAGAAATTTTAAAATGTTACTGAACAGCTTTGTGTTAGTTTCAATCAAATGACTGTAATTATTGTTCTTTACCTATATCAAATGAATAGAAACTAGGCATGCATGAAATGTTCTGAAGTCATTCTGAATAGTACTTGATACATTCAAGGTAAAAAATATTAGAGTGATTCTACTTGGCTTTAGAAGTATCCATTCTATTTTTATGGAACCTCTTTTTTTTTACTTTTTTTCTGAGAAAATGAGAGAATTATTGGCTCTTACAGCTTCACAGATAGCCAACTGCAAAATAGTCTGTTTTTATTGTACTTTATATGTACTTGTTTGTCCCATAGAGGACAAAATATGCCTCATTTCATCATAATCACTACCAATTTTTGAGACTTTATTACCTGCCAGAAACTGGAAAAACCTTGCTTCTAATCCTTAGCATGGTCATTTGAGATAAGCAATATTTCCACTTTAGAGATCAGAGAAGTGGAATACATAAGTATTAAGTAAGTTTTCAAATCAAAGTGAAGTTAATTACAAGGTAAAGTGAGAGATTAGTAAGGCAAGAGCTCAACATGTCTACGCAACATCTTGGGAAATTTTCAGAGAAAGCATGTCACGTTGTTGAGATTGAATGTCTTTGTAGGCCCAATGGTTCACAACAAAGAAATGTGTTCTTAGTCGTGTCCTCCTGCATTTTATAGAAACTATGCATTGTGAGCAAATGAGCAGATACTGGGACATGACCAATACCCAGTCTGGGAGGAGACATTCTCCATCTGCTGTGTGAGTACGGTATGTGACTGGTGTGCTTCTGGGAGGAATTCAAGTGAAATTGAAAAGCAAGTAAGGTCTATGATGTCAGAAATCCGGAAATATTTTAGAAATTAAAGCAAACCTTGAAGGAAATTAGTATTAACCCAAATTTTCTTCACCCATTTTAATATTGCATTAAGATTTCAATGAACAAAATGACAAACTGAAGACATAACTGGGAAGAAATTACTTTTAAATTGCAAAAATTTCATGTGCTTG
The DNA here is from genome assembly GCA_039655065.1 of Glossophaga mutica. Taxonomy (NCBI): domain Eukaryota; kingdom Metazoa; phylum Chordata; class Mammalia; order Chiroptera; family Phyllostomidae; genus Glossophaga; species Glossophaga mutica. The sequence goes on from CM077308.1 coordinate 149,012,217, forward strand.
TTGAGCAATGCCAGCAGACTAACAAACAAGCTATTTATGGCTTTACAGATAGCTCACCAAATAACGTTATATCACATTGATGTAAATAAAGCACTAACTTTTATCACTTTGCCTTAAGGAAGACAATATGGATGGCTAAATCAAATGGCTTACTGTAATTTAGTCTGTCCGCTGATAAATATTCCAAACTATTCCTGTGCTCATGGGTTTACTGCTACTGACCGCTCTAATTTTCTCTGTTAGTCTTTGACCAGTGAATTCCTCCATTGAGTCATGGGCTAGATTTCTAACTTGATGATGCTATATACTCAAGCACACTTGAAGAAAACATTTAAATTGTGAGGTCAGGCCAAGGTATAGAATGTAGTATTAAAAAAATCAGGAGATGGTATGATTCAAGCTATGTATGTATGTTTTCAAAAATATATTCTTAATTTCTTCTTCACCACTAAATGAGATTGAATAATGAAATACTCATTGAATAAAGACTACTAGAAATCAATCTAATCATCAGTAAGATCAGCAAAATAAGACTTTACCAAACAGAGAGATAGGTCAGCATCCTCAGCGTAGTGTGTGGGGATTTTCTTTAATATACAAAATTATTTAATATATAAAAAAGATGAGAAGGTATTTAACAGGTTCTTTTCACTGCATATAGATAAATGAGAAACCTCTATGTGGAGGCTGCTGCCAAGTTAATTATTCCAAATTTTTAATCTCATCACATAGCTCCCTGTTCAGAGAACTCAGTTGTTGCAAATAACTCAGTCTGGCCAAAACTGTCTTTCACCACATTCCAACCATTTCCTGTTGGCATGTTGAAAGCGGCTGTGAGGTCCTCAGGCCATTGTGGCCCTAAGAGCAGAGCCCGTATCTAATTCACCTAACAGTAGACCATGAACACTGTACTATGTTGTGTTCCCTCAATCTTATCACCTTTTAGGTCAAGCGTAAATATGATGTACTTCAGGACATTTTTGTTTCATTCTTAATGTTTGGGCTTTCACATTAAGGTTTCATTTATTCTCATATTTTCTTTAATTTATATTCAGTGCATCTTGTATCACTGAGGAAATCGTAAGCTCCTGGTTGGTAAGAATATCCCAGATGGCACTGTGTGGTGCAGTGTGGTTAGTAGGTATTAGGCAAATATTTGTTAAATTTGAATTTAATTTAAAGTAAATATTTCCTTTACACTCAGAAGATATAAAAATATATCCACCTCGATTGTATGATTAAATCTTCCCTCAGTGTCTCTTTTTGCAATTCACTCTAGTTAGATTTATTTTGTTTGAAGAGAGTAACTCCGAATGCATTTTGAAATTTGTTCAAAATTGTCATTGCTAGGGTAGCTTTTGGTAGTAATGGGAACACCAGATGTTAATAGTATCCTTAGAGTGTGACAGGGTTGTCAAAGCTGAAAGTAAATGGTATAAATGGAATTGAATCTTAAACTGTAAAGTGACATCTAAATATCAAGTATTGTGATTGGTATACCCCTATTCAATTCCAATGGTATGTGAATCCTTGATCTACCCTCAAACTACAGCCACGTGAGGAGTGAGATAATGTAGTATCCTTTGTAAATGAGGGCAGGATATTATTTCTTAATTTCTGTCACTCAGTAACACACTAATAAGCAGAAAAATTAGATTATTGTTTCTCAATTACCATTCACTGCCCTTTTATACAAAGAGATATAATTGATTTTCTCTGGTTTCTCAGCAGTAGCTGGCAGAAATAGAAGTGGTATTCCTCACCTTCATGTTGTTGTACAACCTGTGAAATTAAATCAGGATGATAGAAAGTGGAAAGAAAACAAGTGTTTGTATTGATCTATAGAAATCAAATAAATTGGGTAAATGTTTGTCAGTATGGTGAGATAGGGCAGAATCAGTAAAATACATTAGATTCTATCATATTCTGTTCAATTTTTGGCTATAAATCATGAAGGAGAAGAAAACTCTGGGTACATGGATGAAAATAAACAGGAATGTTTTTCTTATTGATGACAATGTGTTTGTAATCACCAACTAGATGAAAAGAATAACCCATTCACCTAAAAATCCATCTGTCATTTGCGGATGGTGTTAATTATAAATGGACAAATTATGTCAATTTTAAATACCTTAGTGCTTCTTGTTAATACTGAAGAATAATTGGAGTCAAAGGCAATCTCTTCAGTGACTCTGTAAGGGTAACTGATGAAGCTAGTAATCTTAAACAAAAATTGTCCAACATATCCTTCCTAATGAAACACAAAAGATTAGCTGTTGAAATAGCACATGGTTAAAGGGTTCTTATGAAGGATTCGTAGTTGACTAAGCCTATATGACAATATTAGTTCTATGTTTCAAGTTTCTCTTCCTGTAAGTCTTATCTCTTTTGTGTAATCTATTTCATATCTTTGTGCATGCCATGCCCTCTTCTTTAAAGCAATTTTATTTCCAGATCCATCTGATGATTTTTTAAATTGCAGAATCTCTACCTATATTTCTCTGTTGGTAAAGAAGCTACTGCACAGTAGTACTGGCTGTTTAGAGAAGGTTAACGAGCCCTGGCTGGTGTGGCAGGGCTCAGTAGATTGAGTGCTAGCCTGCAAACCAAAATGTTGCCGGTTCTAGTCCTGGTCAGGACACATGCCTGGGTGGTAGGACAGGTCCCCAGCTAGGGTTGTATGAGAAGTAACCAATGGATCGTTGTTATGGCCCACACATCTGTATTTCTCTCCCTCTCTTTCTCTCTCCCTTCTCCTCTTCTGAAAATAAATAAATAAAAATTTAAAAATAAAAAAAGAAGATTAATGATATCTCGTTGATGTGATGTCAGAAGTGGGTCAGTTGTATCCTGTATGAAGTGGAGCACAGCGCCAATATATAGTGTGGTCAGTTTGGGTAGTGCAACCTTAAGGAGATACGGTACTAAGGCTAGAAGAGAGAGACTTCTTTGGTTCAGTGTTTCCATTGCAAAAGGTACTGAGAATGTGAAAGGCTTTTCGAGATCAGAAAATGTTTTAAGTTGATTTATTCATAAATGATATTCAAACCATCTAAATGTTAAAATTACTTTGCCAAATTAGCACAAGAAGTTTGAGAAAAGTCTTCATTCAAATACAGCATAATAAATATTAGATTAGATTTGCTTGTGGTTCTATCTGTGAATATAAAAGTTAAGGACAAAAATACATGTCCCTGGGGTTAGAAAACTGAAAAATTAACCAACCAACAAAAGACTAACACTAATTTCAAATTTATTCTAGTGAAACTTTAGTCTGATTTTGTTATTTTCTCTGACTTTCCTGGTGTATTTTGAACAGATGATGACAGGTACTTTTAAATTTTATATCTTTATAACTTAATGCAGTGTCAGAATGTAGTAAATAAGCAAAGAGTAAATGTTTCAGCTATAAATAAATGAGTCAACGGAGTTTTAATTTAATGAAGACATGTGATAAGTTTGAGGATTTCATTGGGAAAAAATTGGGGTTTGGGTTTTCTAATTTTGTCTCGAGACACATTTGTGGACACTGGCTAACATGTTTTAGGGTTAGGGTTAAGTCCAGGATTTAAGAGGCACTCATGGGTCACAAAAGTGCAGATTACACAGGGTCTTCAAAGTAGACTTTGTGGGTGGTCTATAAAATATAGCATTAATGTTTTTATGCCATGACTATGTTTACCCTCTTAAAGCATCAACATTCAATTCCATGGGATAAATTTGCTGAGTCATCTGTAGCAAGAACTTTGTCACTCCCATTTATATATCAAATCTTGAGTAGTTCAGTATTCACTGGGCACATTTGAGTATCTACCACCTATATATCACCTACCTATCATCTGTCTATCTATATCTATCATCATCTATCTCTGGCAGCCATTCTAAAAGACATCTAAAAAGGCCATTGCAAAAGGCATCTGAAAAACTGATAATTCCTTTGTGGCTTATAATGAAGTGTTCACTACATTTCATGCTCACAGGGGAACTTGCTTTTTTTTTCCAATTTAGCACAGCTTATTGTTTCCCCAGAACTTATATAATGATGTACCTAAATGAGAAAATAGAAGAATATTGTTAAAAAGTTAGATTAGCTTATCTGATTTCTTCTGGGAAAACTTCCGTCAGTGGGCTCCCTTGTAGTGTAACAAAGCATTGAAGAGGGTGTATTGACATAGATTTGAGGTTGTGGGTATCTGAGTATGCTTATTTACCTTAGACCCAAATGGTTTCACTGTTTCTCTTTTAATTTAAACGTTATTTTTGAGGTCTCATTATGAAACCCTTTGCCATGGGAAAATAATATGTTAAATAATTATAAGCTATGTATCTCAATTTATCACAATAGTGCTATTCAAGCTAGTGAGCCTATTATAGGCATCCTTTGTATAAACCCAAACCAGAAATTATTAAAACAGTATTCTGTCTTTTCTTAAATTTTAAAAATTATTGAGGACCTATTATCTGAATATTTGTCTACTAAATTCTGGTCACTGAGGAGAGAAAGAGTAAGGAAGATGATTAAGGTAAGTCCTTAGATTACAAAAGAACTTTACCACTTCCCTATAAAGGAGTAAAAGGTAAGGACTTGCTGGTAGTTTTCTTAGTGTGGATCTAATTGGAGCAAAGGTGGTCAGGGGCTACTTTTGCCCCTAGGTACAGATGGGCTCACTCCATGGGGGTTTTAGGAGAGCTGGGCATGGGAACGCGAGTTGTGCCTGTACCTTCTCCTACAGGTATAATTTTTAGTACAGCCACATTCTGGTACGGGATCTTGTGTGTGAATGTGTGTAAAATAATTGTCTGAATTTAAGTAGCAGAGTAGCAGAATGAACAAATATTGAAGGACTAAGTGTAATATATCACAATGGAATCTATGTGCTCAATTATCAAGTAAAAAGGGCACTGCATACTCTCAAATTATGTCTCTTAAACAAACAAACAAATGAACAAGCAAACAAAAACGGGTCCTCAATTGGAACTAACCAATGCATTTATTTCCTCTTGAAAGATAATTTTATAGGGGACACAATTCTAAGACAATGGTTATTTTCTGTCAACACTTCTGCCAGCCTGATTGTCATTCCTTCATAACCAATCTCGCTTTTCATTTGGGCTGATTTAATGTTCTTAGCTAATGGCTTTCTGCAGTTTTGCTAAAATGTGGTTAGGCATGGATTTTTGTTCCACATAGTATATAATATGATTTAGATAGATAGATAGATGATAGATAGATATTCAAACATTTCAATGGGTTTGAAAAATTCTTAACCATCGTTTCTTCTAATATTACCTCTCTTCACCCTCTCTGTTCCGTCTTTCTTGGACTGTGATTTGGTGTCTTCGGAACTTCGCATTCTATACTTCACTGCACTTAAACTTTGATTTCACATTTTGGCTCTTCTTATCTATGTGCTACATTCTCGTTAATTTCTTTAATGCCCATTTTCATTCAATGATTCTTCTCTTTAGCTGAAATAATCTGTTATTTAATCCATTCATTGAGTCTAATTGATTTTAAAACTAATGAAACCTATTAGTGTTGAATATCTTTACATTTGCTTATTAGTCATTAATATATTTTTAAAGTATCTGTACAAATATTTTACCTATTTTTATTTTTAAATATTAATATTTAAATACTTATGCTTTTTTAACTTTTATTTTTTCTCCATTTGTACCATTAACATTGTTGCAGATTCCTCATTTCCCCTCACTTACCCCCCTCCTCCCAGCCCCCACATCCCCTTCCCTGGCCATCACCGCACTGTTCATCGTATTGTTGAGCAGTAAGATTTTTTTGTATAGTTTAGTTAGAAGCCCTATGTTAAATACATATTTTTCAAAACTTTTCTACATGTCTGTGGATTGCTTTTTTTATCTTCTTAACTATGGCATTCAAAAAAACAAAAGCTTTTAATCATGATGAATTCTGTTTTAGGAATTTCTATTTTATAGTCTGTGCTTTTTGTATCCTGTTTAGAAATCATTGCCTAATCTAACATTTTACCCTAGAACTGTATCAGTCTTACCTCTTGTATTTAAGTCAATAATCCATGTTGAGTTAATGCTTGCATGTGTTTGAGGAAGTATGATTTATCATGAACCTTTTTTTTTTGTTTTGCAGAACAACTCTTCATAATATACAGCAAGCTATATAGTTCAGGTGTCTTTTTAAGGATTTGAAAATATTAGATATGGTGAACACCATCCAGATCCCCCTTCATTGTAGGAAAATATCTTTGTTCCAGTTTCTCTGAGTGCTGTTGGCAAAGTTCAACTCTCAGTCTCCGTAGGACTGCGTGAGCTACAGAAAGCTACCTTTTCCAAGGTCATGCTCTTCCCAGGACAGGGCACATTTGATCAACTTATGATTATAAATCACCTGTCACTTTAGCCCTCTTTGGACAACTCCGATGTCCATCAAAGCTGCAGATTTCCCTGTGCATATATTTAAGGTTGTCTTTGAACCCCTGTCATAGGTTGACTGCTTCATCTGTACAATTCTGCTTCCTTCCCTCTATTCCACAAATGTTGATACCAAACATGCTTCTTAATGAACATCCTGCACACTGAGCTTTTTCTCAAATCTGCTTCCTGGAATATCCAAACTACATTAAAATGTGAGATAAATGTATACGTACACACAACACTGAAGTCACTGCTCGCACGCATCTCCTTTGTATCTGAGTAGAGCAGTAATTTTGGACTCTTGCTATAACATTCAAGGTATTTACAGGATACGGAGCTGCCATCAAGTTGATTAAATTGTAAATTTCTGTGTAAGTGCTGAATCTTTTTTCATTATCATTTGCGTGGAGAGTATATGAAAGAGAACAAGGCAAAATTAAATAATTTGGTGCAATGCAATTTTGCTATATTAATAAAATTGAATCTTCAGTCATGTGAAAATTTGACCATTTTACTAAATTCAACATGCTTATTTACTTCTAAAATGTTTGGTGCTTTTTATATATACTGCCTGCATAATGCTGGTTGAACAAATTCATGTTTTTCTGAAAAATTTTTGAACAGGTAGCTAAGTATGGGAAATTAGGAAAAACAGGTGCCTTGGGGGATGATTACCGGGGCCATACCACACATATAGCAAAATCCCTCCTTACATTACCAAGAGTAGCTAACTTCTTGTCTTTACATGTCTCATTTCTTCAGTCCAGCATGCTGTGAGACTGCCTTCTTATGAATAAGAAATAAAGAATATTCTATTTCTGTCTCACCTTGTTTTATGGAAATTCCTTTGCCTTAAACATACTCATTTTGCTATATGGGATCCCCTCAGGAAGGTTCACTTTGAAAAAACAAGAATCCTCACATGTCGTTATGAATAAAAACCAGAGCACCTGCCTCTGAATCCCAAAGCTGTAAGTTCCTGTGACTGTGTTCTAACTATAAACTGAGTTTATTTCCAATCGTCCTGAAGTTATACTAGCTTCAGTGGAACACTGTATACTGCAGTAGCCTCTTGTCTCCTTACCTAGGCATTTTGAAAGTAGGCTATTTTCTTTATGGAGAAATTCGACTCTGTGGAAGTTTAGCATTCATCTTATTGGACTAGCCCCTTTCTCTGAAGTATCATAATGGCTGTCACAGATCTAGAATTTATTGTGTACCAGGCATTATTCACTCCATTTACTTATCTTACTTTGATGACTATAGCCAAAGGTATTATTCTTACCACACCCATTTTAGAGTTAAGGGAACCAGAGGTCACACAAACTGCCAGACGCGATGTTTTTACTTATTATTTATTAATTTATTTAAGTAATTCATTAGTGCAGCAACTCTTCACTGAACTACTACTATGGACAGGGACTGTTTTAGGCACTGGGAATTGAGCAGAAAACAAAGAAAGTCTTTGACTTCAGAAACAATATGAGTTTAAAGAGATAGAAAACAATCAAATAAACATTGACAAGGTCACATGCTGATAAGTGTTATGAAGAAAAATAAAGCAGGGGCTTCAGGGTCCTCAAAACTTCTCAGAAAAGCAGAAAATACCTTTGTTTCTTATACTTGGGGCAAGAAATACCTTGTCTAGTATTAGTCGTACTTGTAAGTGGACTTCCTTAAATTCCTAATTCCGGATTGGGTCCTCTTTTCCACATCGGGTGCATCCTTTTTCTCATCTCGTAGCTCTCTTGTTTCTTGTGCTTCTATAGTCTTCTTTAAAACTTCCAGTCCAGCATAGATTTGTCTCCTTTATTCCTTTCCAAAAAAGAGGAAAAAAAAATGAAGGTAAAGTGTTTGCCATGGGAAAGTGCAAAAGAGAGGTAGGAGAGAAGGGACAGCTCCAAACTAAACGCAGTATGACAAATAATTTTGTAGCTTAGCAAGCTTGGTTTTAAAATGTTTCCCACCCTGTGTAAAAGTTTTCCTTTTGCTTGGAGTTCTTCTGATGTCCATGGTTGCTTAGGGAACTGTCTCTTCCTTTCTTTCTGCTTCCTCTTTTCTTGTATTGTCCTCCTTTCTATGCTATTTTGCAAAATTACAAATTATTCACTTTAAGGTGTTAAAATGTGAAATGGCTTAATTCAGTAGGATACCATAACTTTTTAGAGTTGCTTTCAAGGTTCGCCATCTGAGTTGACACATAGAAAAATTCTTTCAGGTGTATTGGGAACTGATGATTTTCTCAGAAAAATGTTTATTGATGTCATAAAATTACACTATAGTATCAGTATGATTGGCTTGTGTGGAAGTGTTGAGTGAAAAACATTTTAACCACTCAATAACATCAGTATGTTCTTTGGTATCTCAGTGTAATTCTACCGGTGATTTCCCTGCCTACAATGCTCTTCTTCTGTCCTCCACATAGGGAATTCTTCAAGTCCTTTCAGATCTGGTATAGATTACATAATTCTTCTCTGTATGTCTAAAGATCTTTGTACTTAGCTCTATTATAGAATTTAGCACATTGCATTGTAATTTCTGTTTTAGATATGAGAGTTCATTTCTCTTCAAGCTCATTCTTTGAAGCAAGAAAGTGTTTTAATTAACACGATTATTAACCATGTGCAAATGAAAATGCAATAAGTTTCTAAAATGTGTCTGAGATTTGCCTTATTGATCATTTGAATTCCTTCTGATTATTATAAGAAAAAATCAAATTTGGATACCAAATGGATTTTGCAAAATCATTTGTTATGGAAACTGAATGGAATCATAGACCCATTTATTGACTCTTTTGACTAATATCTGCTGGGGCAAAATGATACTTTGCCAATTTAGGCATATGGTTCTTTCAGTCTTGGGGAGCAATTCAGTACATTCATAGTCTAGTTGATAGTGGATTATTTTGAGTTTCTATGATCTATGAAAGGTTTAAACTGGGCTACTCCTAAAATAATGGTGTTTCTTATAAATGTTGATTACTTAATGTCATTGCAGAACTCAATGAATATTTTAGGATGGGTAAAAATCAGTGACTGATTTAACTTCCCCTCCGACCCAGGGCTCCCCAGCATTAGATGTGTGTAATTGGCAGAATTCCAAGTCAAAACGTCTTTAGCTTGGCTTCCAGCTTGGATGATACTAATTGTGGGAACCTGGGCAAACCTCTTAATACCGCTTTGAACTTCAGTTTCATCATCTGTGAAGTGGGCATAATACTATTTATCTCCAGGGTGCTGTGAAAATTAAATGTTAATACATGTTGGATACATTTTTGTAAGTATAAAGTACAATATAGGGTTGAATTTAAAACATACACCCTCTTTATTAACTTAATTAAACACATTATAATCAACTCTATCTAATGTAAAGGGTCATGATACACAGCCTAGCCTAAGTTTATTCTTATTTTCTCTCATACTGTCTTGGAACTAAATTGTGTTATGTCCATATAGATATTCAAGATCTACTTGACAGATTTTTAACCAAATGTAGTTGTTCCGATTTTTTCTTCTTTAAAATTCTACTTTTATCACTTCAGAAGTGTCACTCCAAGAACACATGCTGACAGATGATTGAGCGTCCTACTCTCGAGCGATGTAGGACACAAATGCATTCTGGAGGGAAGAGGAAATTAGAAATATTGGATTCATGAGGAAGCATATAAGTTTTGTGATCTGTGTGTTAATACATCTACCTACCTGGAGAGACTTCATGTATCAGAATGATCGCATCAATGAATTTCAAAGCAGGAAATACTAAAATGTGCATTGAAGTTAACAAAATAACCCATGGTGTAGAGGAAATGAGGTTACTAACATGATCTTGATGGATAGAAAGAATGGAAAGTTATAAAAAAAAAAAACAACGGATAGCAATACCAGAGTTCCTTTGGCATAATACTTTGCAAGTGAAAAGCATTCACTTTAAAATAAATGTGAAATAGCATATAGTTCTTATCTAACATCACTGAGGCAAGGCAGAGCAATATATCTTAAGTAGAGCATACCTCTCACACTCACATGTGTACACACACCTACAAAACACACGCAGAGCTCTCTGATTACTCTCCGGACTCTGCTGTATCGTAAGTGTATTAAAATAAAGATGAGAATATGAAATCCATAGGGTAAAGCTACAGCTGGCTATTTATTAGAGCACTTTTGCTTTGGTGACCACCCAAATGGGGAGTTCCTTTCAGTGAGAGAATAGTTCCCAAATGTTCTCAATTAAGTACCTCAATTAAAAAGTGTGTCATCACTTCATAAAACCTAAAAATTGAGCCATATACTTATTTCAGTATTTCTTGTCTTGAAGTACAAAGCAATACCACTTACAGGAACAAGGTGGTTTTATGTGTAAAGGTGACTGATCATGATTGCTCACAATCAAAGGCAAAATTAACTGCACACCTGGAGTCTGTCTTTTTCAACTTTGTGTGGGGAGAAAAAAAACTGATGAAGTAAAATTTATGACATATATTGTCAGGTTGAAGTTTGGACTGTGGTTTATAAATAAGTTTTAATACTACCTGCACCAAAAAGCAATTTGAAAAGTCAAAACACAGTTTAAAAATATTATCAGCATATCACAGTCTGGGGTTTATAGAAAAACTCCTTGTCATTTGGATAGTTTTGAACTTAAGATGTAATAGGTTATACCCACACTTGGTGAAAACTAAGGATGCGCTGGCTAGAGTGCAATAGGTACAGAGATCGCTGAGTCTCCTTCATGGTAAGACATGATAGAACCGGGGGAACACTCCAAAATTTAATCGGGTACAGAGGGTCTACCTAGAGAGGGTTAGTCAGTCTCCTCTTGAGGAACTACCAAGTGGAACACTGGGAGAAATAAATAGGAAAAAATGTTAGTGATAATTTATAAGGAGACAGTTGACAGTTAACTGGAAAATAGCTCTATTTTGTTGCTATAAGTGTTTATTTAAAAATTATAAAGTTCTATAAACCGTTGCCTCTCATGCTTGCTCTGATAAGGTCAGATAATTTAATAAACCATGCAGTGATATATATACATTGTTTCACTGCTTTGATTCAGATGTTGAAACGATAGCATTGAAAAATGTGTGATTTGAGCAAGTTGAGATTGGCTCTCTTGGTATCGTGTGTGATTCCCTAGGATGGTGGGGTAGTCCAAAAGGGAGATAAAATACCATATATCCCTATTTCTTAATAAATGGCTGAACAAATGAAGCTTTCACTTAATATGCTGTATCAGAAAAAATAATTGTAGGTGCGGCGATGTAGACACGGAGCACAGACAATGATTTATGCTGACTTTACTGTGAGGTTTTTCTACTGGGTTTCCTTAACAATAATGATAGAGAGACAGAGTTGCATTGAAGTGATTTCATTTTCTCAAAAAAGTATTAAATACATGTTAGAAGTAGCAAATCTGGCTTTTAGTTGCAGGAGTTTTACAGAAAATGTTCTAGAATTAGTAATGATTACATTTAGACAAATAAAAGTCATTAGATATTTAACAAATGAGAAGGTATTTGAGATTATTTAGATGGGAAGATTGTTGAAACACTTCTGACTGGTAGAATGGTTCCTTAGCACAGCTCTGCAAACTCAGTTTGAAGTCTGTATGCATCCACATTCTGCAAAGCCTTGAATAGGGTTCAGATACAGCATTACTGAATGCCTTTCTATAATCTATGGCTAAAGAAAGTGTCCCACTGGACAATAATGCTGAAATATTTCAGGTCAATACATTTTAGGTTGTTTTCCTTCTGGACATGGGAAAGAGGACCCAAAAAATATGCACTGACCTGTGAATCAGGCTGCCTATGAGCATTACATTTTAATTTTTTTTTCCTTTTCAACATTGCAATTCTTTTCTTAGAACACAATATAATATTTTCTTCATATATTAAACTTGAAAGCAGATGACTTCTGAGAGATGTCTGCTGTAAAATTTTCATCTGTCAGCATACTTATGGAAAATGTTTTTCCTTTCTGCTATGAGGCAACATTTCCATGTATATTTGTGTAGCATTTTCATACCCTGTCACCTAATTTCCAATTTGCATGATAACAACATCATAATAGCATAAGAGATATTAAGGAAAAAAATAACTTAAACTGCTTATGACTCCAAAATTGAAGAGATGCTATAAAAGCATGGTTGACTGGAAAATAGTTCTATTATCCCTTTTAGGCAGGGTCGTGATAAAGGTTAATGACTTACAAATACAAGAGCTTTCTTCATCCAAGGAGATCAGGATGCTTTTTCTTTTCTCTTACTAAGATGCCCTGTGATCAGTTGCAGAGCTGTCAGAAGGTGATAGAAGGTTTTCAATCCTATAGAAAGATTGCAGAAATATTGTCAGCCATGAAGCATTTATCCTAGTAGATTGAGGAAGCTCTGGAGAGGACTGTTGTGTCGACCTTGGACACTACCCTGTAGATTTCATATATGCTAAGAAGTATTCTCAGAGCACATTTTGTGTACATGAATTTCTTTCCTTGGATCTAGCAACTGGTCCAAGATATTGTCCAGTTCATGGGAATTATCATTTTGCTACAGTGGAATTCTCAGTCCATGTCTATGGTTCACTTGCTTAGGTCCAATACTTTTTCTGGTGAGAGGATATTGTCTGTTAAGTATCAAAAGGAATTGGAAGAAACTGTTTTCATTCTTATGCTCTTTCCTTTGAGACTTGCTGTTGGTATCTCCGCTGATAAAAAGAACAGAAGTAGAATAAAACTCACCTTCCATTTGACACAACTAAATGCTCAAGTAGATGGAGCCTTCTAAGATGATCCTAGGTATCCTAACATTGACAAAAACAAAAAAGATGAGAGAAATTAAATATTATACACAGTATCTATAGAAAGCCTTTTTGATCCCATCTAACTGAGATGGGGTGCTTGTGTATCCAGATTTCTGTGATGTGCTCTGAATTGCTAAGTCAGCATCCCTGTTCCCCAGGCTCTAATATGGTGCATCCTAGGTAATAGTGTTAAGCACACTAAAAAGGTTGAGAAGAACTTATCTGAGATTCATTTCCTATTACAGTTGCTGTCAATGTGTCCTGGAACAGTTGTAAAAACATAGGAATCTGCATGCCACAGCAGAGCAGCTAGGTAAGTTACGATTCTTATTTCTTTTCCAGCAGTCGATTCAGGAATGCTAGGTTGGCCTGCCTGAAAGCAATCTTAATTATAGTCAATCATATAAATTGTAAATTTTTTATTATTTATATTTTGAGGGTATTGTCAGATTTGTTCATTTAATAAGTGGAAAAACCTTACAAATGTATGAAAGTTACAGTGTATTTAGTTATGTAGGTAATGGATTTTCTTTTTTTAAAACCATTTTATGGATTATGCTATTACAGTTGTCCCAATTTTTCCCCTTTGCTCCCCTCCACCTGATACTCTCCATTGCCTCCCTCAACCTTCCCCCCTTAGTTATGTGCATTAGTTATGCATATAAGTTCTTTAGTTATTCCATTTCCTATACTGTTCTTAACCTCCCCCTGTCTATTGTGTACCCACCAACTTGTACTTCTTTTTAAAAAAGATTTTATTTATTTATTTTTAGAGGGGAGAAGGGAGAGAGAAAGAGGAGGAGAGAAACATCAGTGTGTGGTTGCCTCTCATGCACACCCTGCTGGGGACCTGGACCGCAACCCAGGCATGTGCCCTGGCTGGGAATCAATCCAGCATCCCTTTGGTTCACAGGCTGGCGCTCAGTCCACTGAGTCACACCAGCCAGAGAACAATTTGTACTTCTTAATCCCTGCACCTTTTGTCTTCATTCTTCCCCTTCCCCCTCCCAACTAATAACCCTCCAAATGATCTCCATATCTGTGATTCTGTTTCTGTTCTGCTTGTTTGCTTAGTTTGTTTTTTAGATTCAGTTGTTGATACTTGTGAATTTATTGCCATTTTAATGTTCACAATTTTAATCTTCTATTTCTTAAATAAATTCCTTTAACATTTCATATAATAAGGGCTTGGTGATGATGAGCTCCATTAGTTTACCTTGTCTGGAAGCACTTATCTGCCCTTTGATTCTAAATGATAGCTTTTCTGGACAAAGTAATCTAGGTTGTAAATCCTTGCTTTTCATCACTTGGAGTACTCCTTGCCAGACCCTTCTAGCCTGCAAAGTTTCTTTTGAGAAATTAGCTGACCGTCTTATGGGAACTCCTTTGGAGGTAACTATCTGCTTTTCTCTTGCTGCTTTAAGATTCTCTCTTTATCTTTAACCATTGGCATTTTAATTCAGATGTGTTTTGATGTGGTCCTCTTTGTGTCAGTATTGTCTGGGACTCTCTGCACTTCCTGGACTTGTATGTCTATTTTCTTCACCAAATTAGGAACTTGTCTTTCATTATTTTTTCAAATAAGTTTTCAATTTATTGATCTTCTTTTCTCCTTCTGGCACTGCTATGATTCAAATGTTGGTACATCTGAAGTTATCCCAGAGGCTCTTTCGTCTATCCTCATTTTTTCCCCTTGGATTCTTTTTTCTTCTTGCTGTTCTGAATTGTTTTTTCTTATGTTCCAAATCATTGATTTTGGCTTCATCCACTTCCTGCTGGTTCCCTGTAAATTTTTCTTTGTTTAACTTAGTATAACCTTCATTTCTGCCTGGGTCTTTTTTATGCTGTTGAAGTACCCATTGAGTTCCTCAAGCATCCGAATAACTAGTGTTTTGAACTCTATGTCTGATAGATTGCTTATGAACATTTTGTTCAGTTCTTTTTCTGAAGTTTTGTTCTGTTCTTTTCTTAGGTTATATTTCTTTGTCTCCTCATTTTGGCAGACTCCCTGCATTTGTTTCTATGTATTAGGTAGAGCTGCATTGACTCCCTGTCTTAGTAGCATGACCTGTTTTAGAAAAACACACAAGTAAGTTGGATGGGGTGGAGCCTTAAGTAATCATCAGGGTGGGACAACCTGTGTGAACCAGGTTGATGCAGTCTCTGATATGATGTCACCACTCTGTGGCTCTGTTTTGGGGGCTGGCTCAGAGAGGGGACAATGCCGTTTCCTGGCCTCTGGAGTTTTGTCTGGGAGGAAGCTGTCCCCAGGCACTTGCCCTGATGCCAGATACTTCAATTTCCCCCCGTATGTCTGGTATCTCTCCAGCTGCTGCCTGGAGCCCAGAGGGAGTGAGTCTGCATAAGTCCTAAGTCTTTTGTGGGCCTTGTAAGAGGAGGCTCCTCAGAATCCCACAGTTTCTTCCACTGTACAAATCCCCACTGGTTCTTACAGTCAGAAGTTATGGGAACTTATTTTTTTTGGCACTGGAACCCTAGGCTGGGCGGTATGGTATGTGTCTGGGGTCCCTTTCTCCTGAGGTATCACAATTTTATCCACCACAGTTGAGTGTGGTACTGCCTGTTCCGAATCTCTGTGTCTCCACCCCTCCTACCCAACTGGATGAGTGTGACTTCTTCAATCACCCAGTTGTAGGACTTTCATACCACTCAATTTTCTGTCGATT
This sequence comes from Glossophaga mutica, assembly GCA_039655065.1. Lineage (NCBI taxonomy): Eukaryota > Metazoa > Chordata > Mammalia > Chiroptera > Phyllostomidae > Glossophaga > Glossophaga mutica. The sequence continues at coordinate 149,028,108 of CM077308.1, forward strand.
CTGAGGGATAACTGTTTTGTAGGATAGTTGAAATTTTTGCTTTGGTTATGTGAGGAGGCGAGCTGTGTTTACCTCTGCCTCAATCTTTGGAATTATACCTTTTTGTACCGATAAAAGATATCATGGTTTGATGTTTATCAGCATAATTTTGTTGTTTTCTTTCATGTCATATTTCATTGTTTTCTTACCTATGTTCGCAAGCCTAATGGGTTGTTCCTCTAACAATCTGGTTGTTTGCATAAGAGAACAGCAAAATAGTAACACGTACAAAGATTAAAGTTAATTATTCTACATCCTTTTCAGCTTCAGTGTGTGAGTGCAGAGCAATACTGGCAATAAGAGGACCAATTTCTCTAGTTATATAATGTGAGATAAATAAATGTTTTATGCGTTTGTGCCCCAAAATAATTGTTATCCAGAAATTTAAAGTTAATGGTGTTTTCTTACTATTGCCTCTCCAGGGAGACAATGATTCTTTCACTATATTTTAAAAATATGCTACTGATCTTCAGGGAATACATATTATACTAAATTACATACTAAATTTTCTTTATTATTTAGTTAAACAGTTCCTTTTCTACCAAGTCCCTTGGTCATCTTTTCATGATGCATTAAATTTAAGATTTCCTGTTTATTGTGGTAGCATTGAATATTGATTAATAAACATCACTTGTTTCAATGTAGGCTGTCAGGACACTATTATAGTACATTTTAGATGGGCTGTAACATATTTTGAAAATATAGCTTCTATAAAAATGAATAAATTCCCTGTACTTACATAATATTTGTTTAGAGGCTGCTTCATCAACTTTATTTTTCACAACTGTGTTTCCTGAATTTTTAATCTGGGAGCTTTATTCTTGGAGGCCAGTGTTTCCCTTATGCAAAATAAAGGTCATTTTCTTTGATATGCTGATCTCTTGAATGTCTAAAATAAAACCACGGCAATATTAGTATAACCTTTCAACATGTATGATGATTATGGTGAACTATTTATAATTTTTTTCCTTTGGAACTGTGAGGAATCATTTCATCTACTGTCAGTGGTTTTCTTATGTATGAAATGATGGCAGGAGGACTAGATTCTTTTGTAAGCTGCTTTCCAGTACCAACATGCTCCTATTTGGGGGTTGCTTATAAAGAGGACTTCACGGCACGCGTACATCTGTGCATTCTCTCACTCAAAAGTACATCAAGAGGAGTTACGTCATGCTGAGCATAATCCTGAGCAGTGAGTACTGAAAGGAAAAAAATGTTTGTTTTGCCGAGTGTGTGTCTTTGTGTCTTTATGCTCATTTTCTATCATGCACATGTGTACTGTTAGCACTAGGGCTGTGAATGCTTCTGAAATTCCGAACCTCAGAGTGTATTTAATCAGTGTGAATTTCAACTTTAAAGGTCTTACCTGATGCAATAGATGGGAAACGCAGCTGCAGACCCCAAGATGTAGCAGTCCAAGGCAGCATGGGTGAGGCTGGGAGAGGGCAGTTAGATAAAGGGCATGTAGATGTGGAAATTGCTTATGTAGAAGGAACTGAAATAAGTACACATATTTCCAATATGAGGAAAGTGATTAAATAAAGTATATGATCATCCGCAACCAAATATTATTTCATCACAAAGAGTCATATATACGAGGAAATTGCACTGGCCACAGGAAATATAATTATGAGATCTAATTACTGTGAAAACCAATGTTCTGAGTATGTATAGAAGCTAGTTACCTATCTTCATAATCTGGAATGTGCTATTCAAAGTCATTAATTGTAGCTGTCTTTACGTAGCAGAAAAGTTAATAAGTTGTGTTTTATTCATTAAATTTTTCTTAGTTTCCTAATATTTTCTGTAATGAGTATGTATTATATTCAGAGTGAGAAAAATTATTTCCCAAATTGCATTTAGCTAAGTGCACACAATGAATTTAACTTTCTCTTCCGTGAAGCCCAAATGAGTTATTCCACTTTTTACATTAATTGTGCTTATCTTTTTTCCCCTTGAAAATTGATGTTACTTAGAATAAACAAATACAAGATTATTGTGGGGAGCAGCCAAAGAAGAGGAATCAATTGTGGGAGATTATTCTTACCACTGAGGAGATGATACTTACTGTTTTAAAGTGAAGAATCAAGAAAGGGACAGTGAAGGTCAAATGCAAGCTTTGGGACAATCTGACTGTCTGGTTAAAATTCAAAAAATGAGAAAACTATTGGCAAGGATTGAAAAGGAGAAGTACAGCTTGACCAATCATCTGTTCAGAAAAAAAAAAATAAGTTAAAAAGGTGCATAGCCCACAGACATAGACAAGAGCGTGGTCATGGCCAGAGGGAAGGGGGGCCTGGGCTGGGTGGAGGTGGGCAAAGTGAGGAGGGGAACTGGGGACATCTGTAATAGTGTCAACAATAAAAATAAGGGTAAAAGAAGAAGAAAAGGATTCAAATTTGAGAGTGAACATTTTAGGAACATAGAATCATGAATATATATTTATATTTCTAATTAAAATGTAGTCACATACATGGCAACATGTAGTAGTCATAGTCTTTTTCCTACAGGAATGTACACTATTTAAAATGAAAATAGTTCTTTAATGCAAAACCATACAGAACACACTATTTGGTATCACCTATAACAGGGGTGTCAAACTCATTTTCACCAGGGCCACCTCAGCTTCACGGTTGCCTTCAAAGGGCTGAATGTAATATTAGGACTGTATAAATGTAACTACTCCTTAGCTAGGGGCAAGGAGCTCGGCGCTGCCACTGGGTAGAAACAAGGTGTTGGGCCGGATAAAAGAAGGTGGAGGACCAGATTCGGCCCATGGGCCTTGTGTTTGCCACCTGTGCTGTACAGGTTACAAGAAGTTCAGGAAGAAAAGCATTTGGGGTCAGAGAAGTCAGAATTCCTTGTATGGAAGAAGGTAACAACTAACTGACAGGAAGAATTTAGAAAGTTTTAATTGTAGTAGTAACCAAAAATAGCTTATTGCATTACATAAAATAATAGGCTATAACCCCAACCTTGTGAGGCAGGTGTTGTTATTGCCCCGTTACATTAGTGAGGATGCTGAGGCAAAGTGAGGTGGAAAAAACTTGACCCACGTCACATAGCTAGTAAGTGGTGCATCCAGGACTGGAACTTAGACATATAGAATGTAGAGATTTGCTGTTACCACCACACTGCCCTGAAGCTAAATTAGTAGGTGTGCAGATTGGAAGACATTGCTTACTACAGAATGCATGTGGAGTTATGTCTTAACTCAGTCACACTTCACCAGACCAATCATTTTGTCACTTGTTATCTATTTGCAAGAGATAAATTGTACTCTTAATGATAAACTTATCAATTTCAATTAGCTAAGCTTTCTTTCCTTGATGATAAGTTAAGCTTTCCTTGTGATTGAAACACTTCTACTTCCTTTGGTGTGTTGGTCATTTCTAATGGGTGAGGAAACAAGTTTCCTTATAATTGACTGTGTCAAAAAAATCTGTAATCTTCTCTTCAAATTCCTTTTTTCCATGACCTTTATCTCTGGGAGGAAAATGAAGAATGCAGTAAAAAATATTTTTATTTAAAGAAACATATGTGTTGTGACTGAAGTGTCAGAAGCGTGTGCACACACAGAGACACCTTTTGCATTAAAACTTTTGTTATTTCCAAAACTTGGTAAGTCTATATGTTAAAACGGTCTCCCTTTTCATTTATGTTTATAGTGTACTTAAAATTTCCTTCCTTTGGCAACCAAAGATTTTTAGTTAAAATTCTGAGATTTACTTTAACCCAGAGGAAATTGTACCCATATTTCAAAAATACTTGCTTAGGGTTTGCCCTTTCACAGATGTCAATTTGACATATTATCTGGGAGCACGTGTTTTAGGACTTAACTCATGGTTCGCCAAGGTACTACTAATGTCAGGTATGGTGCTATGTGTTAAGCTCCTGCTCTCCACAATTTAGCTTATTTATTTGTAATCCTAATTTTTATTGGTAGTGTTACATCACAACTAACGCCATTTCATTAAATATTTATTGAATTCAAGTACGTATAAGTCAGATTCTCCATCTGTAAGAAACTAAAACACAGAAACATTTTCAGAAAGTATTTTGGTTGAAACTTGCAGGTTAGATTTCATGGCAGAAAACTTTAAGGAATAATTTAATTACTTTGGCTTCTTGAATGTTGTTGAAGTGAAAAGAGTAGGTTAAATTTCTAAGATCTTGTTAATTCTTATAATGTACTAAGGCTTTTGCTGGGGGATTGATATATATTAATTATTCTGTGTAACCTTTATAAAACACCTAAAATGTGCTTCAATTTAATCCTGCTCAGCAGGTGAGGGTGCAGGAAGGTCTTACATAGGTGAAATGACTAGCTAGACAAAAGTCACGCATCAGCTGAGTGACAGAGATGAAATCTGAACAAAGATGGTTTAACTGCAAAGCCTGTTCTCTTTCCACTACATGCTTGAAAAATTAGACACATTGACGGGAGTGAAATTCCTTTCGTTGTGTAGGGAAGAAAGATTCTTGAGATGAAATGCAAATGAAAATCTGAACTGCTGTAAAAGTCAGTTAACTGAAAGCTCTTCTCATTACCTTTGGAGGGATAAAAATGAAAAAGAAATATTGCACATAGAAAGTGGATTACAAGTTTCTACTTTGAGGATAAAGGAATTAAAATGTATGTGATTAATGATAAATTAACACATGATAATCAACACCTCAGAATGCAAGATAGAAGGAATGTAGAATTGCAGAGAGACAGAAGAGGGAACTATTCAGAGGCAAAATGCCACTGTCACAGGGAGAATTAACACATTATTTGTTTCCACAATAAAGAAGTCAGCAAAAAATAGCTAGCTCCTATGAAGGGATTAGCATTGACACCATTGCTTTTACTTTTATACCCTTCTCTGAATATACAGACACCTGACCTTGGCTGCCTCCAGACACCCTGAATCCTGCTGCTTCTGTCTTTTGACACAGCCTAGTTGTGAGCATCTCTGAGTCCCTTCCCCGTGGTGTATTAGTATGTGGCACTTTCATACATTCCTGACTGCAGTGTCACAGAACTTTGGTTAGGAGTTGCCCTTTAAAAGTCATGCCACTTACTCGTCTGTAATTCACTGCAAGCATCGGTGTCACCCTTCAGTGTTGCTGGATTCAGGTCACCACACTTCCAACCCAAACCTACCTTTGACCCTACTCCTGACGTGCTCTTCCCTGTCTTGGCCCTACCCTGTTTCATCGTCCCTGAGGCTATCACAGATTGCAATGTTTCATTTTACTTTCCATCCAAAATCTCAACTGACAGATGCTCATTGTATGTGGAATCCACGTTGTACATTTTAAAAATACAATTCATGTGTAGGTCACCTGTGTATTTATTGTTCCATGACTCAGAACCAATAAATAAACATATGTAGTCCCTTAAACTTACTCTGGTTCATACTTACATACATGCACTTAACCTCTAGAATAGTTAAATGACTATGCAGTTGAATTGAAATTTTAGAAACCATCACAGGAAATTAAATTGTAAAAGCAAATATTATAGTATCAAACACTATTGCTTTGTTTTGGATTTACCATAAATAGAGATACTTGAGAAAAAGATGATATGAAGCTTTACATAAGATTAACAGTGATTTTAGGGAAGCTGAACTTTCAAGGACTACATAGGTAGATGACACAGATAGGCTCTTTATTTTCTAGACTTGCACTTGAAGTTATGGTGTCTGTTTTTCTGCACGTGGTGAGTCATGATTGCTACCTTAAGAATATCTGATGAGTTTGAAGGCATTTAATACAATAAAGGCATGAGGGAGGAAAGGAAGTAGGAGAGTTAGAAGGAAAAAAAAAAACAGTCAAGTATTAAGGACAAATAATGTGCCTGAGAAGATTAAGTAATGATTAGAAGACAGATGAGAAAATGAGGACATTTTTAAGTACATTTTTAACAAGTTTAAAAACCACTGTTTGAGAGAGAATTAACTGCATTAAGTTTAGCACTGGTGAAAGAAAATATGAAGCCCAAGTTACCCACAATACAATTAGAAAAAAGAAAATCGGGTCAGAGAAGGCCTTGAATTTCCTAACACAATTAAATTCATTAAACAAGGGGCCTGTAGACCGAAGTGGCTCTACTGCCCTGGCCGGCTACAAAAGCAAACCACAGGTCAGCCTGTAAATGCCTAAAGGTTAGGAACCCAATCACAAATGTCCAGCTAGGCTTCCAGCTGCAGCCAATCCTTTATGTCCTTGCTTTGCTTCCCTATCTTCTCTGTATGAGCCGTTCTGCTTCCAGTTTGTTTCTGCCCTATTTGAATCAATCTGTGCTCAGAGAAAGTCTTGAAAATTTTTAACTTGCCTCAGTTTACCTTTTAACCCCACTAAATAACTATAATTATTGGAGAAAAGCTTTACTAACTTTAGGAGGAATAAGAAAGGTAGATTTTGTGGTGAACTGAAAGGGTCAAAGATAATTAAGGCTTATAAATTAGAAATGAACGACAAGGAAAAATCTATAACAAAACCCTCTGAGGGCCATTGACACAAAGGGACCCCTCTGTGAGGGTGTATGTGGCTCCAATTTACAATCAAATTCTCTTTAAAATTATAGCTTTCAAATATGTGATTAAAGACACGGTGATTTGTTGCTTTTTGTTTGTTTGTTTTATTATGGGTTTAATTTTACTGGTGAATTATTATTTTTAAGCCCTCAAGATTATAAAATCCACAATTGTATTCACTATTAATAGGCACTTGAAGACCAATAAGCAGATTTGCAGTCAGTAACATCTGGAGAGAGAATGTTTGGTGGAGTACCTATTTGTTTACATAAATATGTAGTACAGATAAGCTCCATGCAAAAATGGGATTAAGCAAACCAATACATTTATGTAGAGAGAATAATACATTCTAAAATGTTGAATTAGCTATTTATGTAAAATAAAATAGAAAAGATAGTATCATATTATGAAAATACTTTATTCACTGTTAATATTAATAAAAAGTGGCTGCTAAGAAAATGGTAATACATTTATAAATGGAAACTATATATTGAAAAATCTTTGTCATAAAATTAATGTGCATAGTAATTATCAGGGGTTCCCTAGAAATATGTTATAAAAAACCAAAATAATTGAGATGAAGATATGTCTGCATCATTAATTTTTAATTTTTTAATTTAATTCCTAGTCTTCTCTTCGTGCTCTGTTTTTTCCTCAGCCATAATTTTTGAATTTATATTTTCCAATAATTTTTATTATGTATGCTTATGAAGATTACCAAATCCTTTTAAAAACAACTTCAATATTTATACCTCTAATACTAAGATTTTTGTGCCACTATCAAAGAAAGAATGAGGTAGATTTAATGCACTGATCTGGTATGGTTTTCAAGACATAGTCTTTCCCCGAGTGGGAAAAAATACAAAAACAACAGCCAAAAAATATGTACATTACAATTCAAGGGGGAAAATACTGAAGAAAGATGACACATAACCAATGCTGAGCTGTCTTCTGTGTTGCTCCCGTATCCTGTGGCTACAGAGAGGAGAGGGATAAAAAACAAATCGCTCAGACATCAGCTACTGATGGAAGGGAGAGGAGACCAGGTCTCAGAGGCTATGGAAGAGGGCAGGAAGAATCCACTCACTATCTCAAGAGCACATAGAGGAAAATATAAATGCAATTGTGTACACATACCACCATTGGAAGCGGAAGGGGACAGGAAGCCTAATTTGTAAACAAACAGGTGAAGAATCCAACCTGGAAAAAAGTCCAAGGTAAAGAAGAAAATTTCCCAAGAGACCTCCCCATTTAAAAAGAATTTAATATGCATATTAAATAAAAAAAATAAGAGCTCAAACATAAAATCATAGACACAGACTAAAATGAGTGACATTTTTAAATGTAAAGAAAAGAAAACCAATGACAAAAAGAGCCATATTAAGTTAACAGTACCTCCTACCAGCCTGCTGTCCCTTACATAGTAAGGGGTAAAGTGGTCAAATATATGGTGATGGAACAAGGTTTGACTTTTGGTGGTAAACACAGAATGCAATATACAGGTAATGTATTATGGAATTGTACACTTGAAACCTGTGTAAATTTACTAACCAACATCACCCCAATAAATTTAATGTAAAAAGTTAATAATAAATTTAAATTGTTGAAGTACAGACAAGATACAGCTAATAAAATTTAACAATGTAGAAGAAACCCTTTTAATTAGGGTAAACACAAAGGGAAGGATGCAAAATAATAGATAATATCATAGATATTAGAGCAGTCATAATCTATTGCAAATATCCCAGAAATAGAAAACCAAAAAAATGGAACAGAGAATAATGAGATGTAACAGAAGAAAACTTCCTGAATGGAATCTGATGGTCAAAAACAAAAAAATTTGTTCTAATCATAATATATATAGAACAATTAACACAGAGATATATGCTATTTATATCACCAGACTTCAAGAGAAGAGAATGAACCCTGGGAGGAAAATACAGAGGGGAAAAAAATCAAGCTTCTCTGAGACTTCTCTGCAATATTCAATGCCAAAGGCAATGAAGCAATACCCACACAATTCTGAAAAAAATAATGCTAGAAGACATATTCACACATGTCATACCAGTATAAAAGCTACAGACAGAGACTCTCAAATACAAAATCATTCAGGGAACAAAATATTCTCATGCTCTTACTAGAAAATAAAAAATAAAACTTCTCAACAATGAACTCACACCAATGAAGAATGGAATCAAAGTAGAATACTAAAGAAAGAAAAAAATATTACGAAAAGAGCCAGTGATATGATGCAATCATTTAAATGTAGACAAAAGGCTACATTTAAGGCTAAACACTCAGGATTACACATGGTGATCGACAGAGAGGCCCAGATGTCCCCAGACCAGCCCTGGTCGTGTTTGGTCATCGCAGGTTCCGGCACCGTGAGCGACAGTGTCCTCTTCTCAGCACTGAATGCCAGGCAGGCGGGTCTGGTTTCTGCACTCGTAACAATAAACGACTGTGCTTCTGTTCCCAGCACCAGTGATTTTCCAAAAATTTTGTGAAATGGGTGGGTAATACAAAGATCGGTTGAGGAATAATTTTAAACATGTCTTTATGATGGGGTATAATTAGTATTTGAATTAAGCTTTTTGACTTTAAATACTGCCTATTTTTAGCTATTTGAAATTAAACCAGTTTTGTGACTTTCTCTATTGGCAACAAGATCACTAGATGACTTCTTTATGAATTTACTCATTGACTTTCCTTATAAAAAGGATAAGAAAAATCATAGCCCAAAATATATTCAATTCAGTCATTGTATGGTTTGAGAAGAAAGAAAAAGTATATATTTGTATAGTTTAGATAACCTACAGCAGAAAAATATCAAGAGAAGGGACCATATTAGTTAGATGAAATTGATAGCTGTTACAAAATTAAATAATCAAATAAAATTTATATATGAAGCAAAACATTTACCTCATATTGAGCGCATATAGGATTTATAGGTAGAAAATGGTGGGGGCGGTTGTTGGCTTGTTCGCATTTTTCTGTGAAATGTTCTTAAACACAAGCAGACTGGCTAAAAAATCACTTTCTAACATCATTTGAAGGCTGAAAAGTGGACAAATATTTCCTAAAGTTGGAGCATTTGCATGTTTGGGCTAAGAATATACCAACTTTGAGAACTATCTGCCTGTTGAACGCTATCTTAATAGTTAGCTAATTTTTGACTGTGAAGGCCAAGATGATGTTAAAATATCCCTTTATAATACTTTGTCTCTAAGAGAAGAGGTAGCTTAAGTTTGTAGTGGAATGTTTGAACTTAAACATTTTTGGTAATTATCATCTTCTTTCTGTCATTAAATAAGATTATGTAAATGAATAATGATATGATTCATTCTAATTTTGCACTCTAGTTTTTGGTGCTAGTTTGTTGGAATGTTCAAACAACGTAAGGATTTTTAGGGTAACCACACACACACACCTGACTCTCTAAGGGTTCAATGGTCCTCCCCGAGTTCAGGCCAATCAAATAACTCCCAGGTCCTCTCCTAGTCCGGTTTCTCACCCTTTCATTCATTCATCATATATCTATCATGTGCCCACTGAATAATATGGGCAAATCCCATGCCTCCAGAAAGTTTTCATTCTGATAGAATGGACGGACAAAATAACAATGTTAAGAAGCCTTCTTTCCGCACTGTGATAACATTGCCTTTGGGCTAGACTAGGGCTTCTCCACCCCGGCACTGATCACACTGATCTCCGGCCCCTACTCATTGAATTCCAGCAGCATCCAAAGTTGTGACAAGCAAAATTATTTCCAGACATTGTCAAATATCCACTGAGAAGCAAAATCATCCGAAGTTCAGAATCACTGGCCTAGGCAACTCACTGGGGCCTCTCTTCAGAAATTTCCCATTGTTATTCTATTCTAGCGCTGTGTCAGCATTTACTCCTAGCTGATGTTCCTTTTTCTATTTGTTCTAGGCAAATGCAGCCACTTTCCAAGTCTACGATTTTGCAGGCTAAATGGTTTTCACACCTGGGAGTAGATGCTGACCTAGCAGAAAAAAATGTAGGGAGTTTCTGTCAAAGTAGCTGTTTTATTTCAATGTTGCATGTATTTCACTTACATTCTGAGTGTGGATGCTGCACATTGACAATCCATTGCTGTCTCTAAGTGAATCATGGCATGGTTGCTGATATTTGTGTCTGTGTGCTCCACACTGTTCTTGATCAGTACATGATTTTCCGTAAGCCTAATTCTCGGTATGTGTGTAAGTATACTGGTAACTTAGTCCTAGTTCAAACTACAAACTGTTTTCTATATACAGACTGATGGGTCTTCACTTTGTCAGAATACCCCCGTCCCTTACCAACTTAAAACAGCATCAAATCAGTGAGAAAAGTAACTGGAGCATTCTTCAGAAACTAGAGCCTGCACCTCTCTTTGTGGCTTGTTGCAATATAGGGTGGGTGGCACTGAGCTGCCCTGCGATGGAAAAGTTGTAGAATCAGGTTTTTCTCTAATTGTGTGGCAAATTTTGGAGACCTGGCTCTGAACACACATCTGAATTGAACAATCCTGTTTTTAATTGCAGCCTTTTCCACCCTCTTTGTGTTGTCTTTGGAAGAATAGTCATTGGTAGTGCTTAAATTTCCATTACAATAGGAAAAAACAAGTGTGAGTGTATTCTTCTATTACAAGCAGTAGCCAGGGATCTATTTATAGTCTGTCCAAAATAATATGAGCTCCTCTGCAATGCTGCTTGATTTAAACCCAGTCCTAAATGATACTTTCATGTACCTACACTGATTGTCCTGGCTTTGTGCAATCCATTGTGTCTGCTTTTCATTTGTGGACGTATTGTGGCACAGGTTCCGATGGCTCATTTGGAATGAGCCCAGTATCTGTGCTGGGCTCATTCCAGGTTTCTTCGTATGTTTTTTCTTGCTGAAGGCAACTGTTGAATGAAGGACCTATGCTCAGTAAACCAGACTGGATGAAGCCATTTTTTTGAGCAGCAATCCACCACAGTTTTGGCAGAAGGTAACCTGAGAGTGTCTTATACTCACAACTCACGCACGTGCGCGCACACACACACGCACACACTTTTGCCAGCTACATGGTTGATTCAAGAGCTGAAGGACTCTGCTTATCCAGTAGTATCTTATCCCTCCTATTGCATCAGGTACTTGGTTCACATGCTCCCTTTGACATATGTGATTAGAGAGTCTAATGCATTTTAGTAAAGCATTGCTTTTGAGAGCTGTGTCACTATTTTGCAAAATTAATACAATATCTGAGAATTTGCTTTTATTTTTTCAGTAGAGGTATTTTCAAGAAAAAGGTTAAGAAGACCTTACAGCTCAGAAATGTTCTCCTGTGAAAGCCCAGAGCATGTTAGTTTTGACAGATTTTCAAGGCAATAGTGTGTCACGCCCACTATTACTCTGACCAGTGGTGCCCAGATAATGACCATGAAATGTGCCCCTGCTTCTCCTCTCATCAGCAGCTGGGAACTTCGAACAGTCTCTTCTTTTAGTTGTAGCAAAAATTACTAGTAAGGAACAACAGATTTTAATGGCTGTCTAGTCAAAAATATGTGTTATTCTAAAATATGAAAATTGCAATCATAAATCTCCTTTGAATTCCTGAAGGTTTTTTTTTTTTTTGTTTTGCACTTTGCCAGGCCCTTTATCCTGAAATACATGAAGATAACAAAAAAAAAAAATGACAAATCTAAACTTCAGATGGTTTTTCCTTTTCTCTCACTTCATTCATTTTTAATGCAGATGATGGGATCTTTGGGACTGAGAGCCATATTTGACAGCTTTTTCATGTTTATTTGGGCTGTGACTTATTTTGTGATTTGGACATGAGGCACTCTTTCCAAGAATAAGACATTTGTTATCCATGTATTTTTTAGTGGCTAAGATGTGAATAAGCAGGTTTTATTGTTTATTGTAATTTATACTCTCCTATAAGTGTGTCTTTTTTAACCAAAGACTCAGATTTCTTCTGATTTTAGTCAAAAGCAGTTGACTATATTTTTGTTTTTAGTGCTGCATATCTGAAGAGTGTGAAGGCAAATAAACTATCAAAATGAAATCCCATTGTTTATTTAAGAAATAAAAATTCTACAAGTACATAAATAACATATCTTGTGTGTTTATGATACTAGCTCCTTCTTCAGCATTTGTCTCAGAACTAGTCCCCAAATTTCTGCACTGTCTAGGTGCACAATAAATGTCTAGCATCTCTCTAAAGGAAATAATCAATTTCATGGACTCTTTCTGAAGGCTGAAACAAGCATTGCAATTGAGGAAAGCAATACTGTAGACCCTTAGGCTATTCTTCTCTGCAAAATGAATTTTGTTACAGGTTTTTTGTTTTGTAAAAAAATAAAAACAACTAGGATGGCAGTCAGTGTATTTCAGTGAGCCAGATTGCTACATGTATACATACATGCATGTATACATATATAAATATGTGTGTACATGCATACACACATGCATACATATATGCATTATACGCACACACACAAACACACACACTGTCTGTCTGGAAAAAGCCCAGCCATTGTTAATATAACAAGAATGGTTTGTACAACATCCATGTGACCTGGCAGCCAAGGAGAGTGACCTGGAGTGTGCATGCATGAACAATGTCAACTTCACTGTACTAGTCAGCGGGGTGGTAGACACCATTGAGTGAGCATGTGTACTGTGTGGCTGTCACATTCAAATGACTGAGCAAGTAGAGCACAAATCTACATCAAATTTTGCATCAGGCTTGAACATTCCTCCACAGAAACTACTCAGATGACGCAGAAGTCTGCAGCTATGGGCAACAGGTTGACTGGCAGCTTCATCAAGACAATGTGCCTGTTCATGCATGTCTTATGCAGAATTTGTTGGTGAAACATTAAATTACCCAGGTGACTCAGTCCCCCTACAGCCCATATTTGGTTCCCTGTGACTTCTGGCTTTTCCCAAAACTAAAATCATCTTTGAAAGGAAAGAGATTTCAGACTGTTGATGAAATTCAGGAAAATACAACAGGGTAGCTGATAGCGATTGAGAGAACTGTGTGAGGTCCCAAGGTGCCTGCTTTGAAACGGACTGAGGCATCATTGTCTTATGTACAATATTTCTTGTATCTTGTGTCTTCTTCAATAAATGTCTCTATTTTTCATATTACATGGCTGGATACCTTCTGGACAGACTATATATATGATATATACATATATATGTATGTGTGTGTGTGTATATCTATATCATCTTCTTTTTTCCTTATTCCTACTTTGCTATTATTACCCTCCATTGCCCTACCAATTCTTACTGTGTGGTAAGACTTGGGATGGGAATGAACAATGAAAGACCAAAACATTGTTCGAATGATTGATATACTCTTCTTTCTTTCATGGCAAAAAGCATGGAGTGTGGAGGAGCCTTCTAAATAGAAGCCACCTTCAAAATTTGTTTTAAAATCATCATAGAATGCTTTCCCAAGTCTAGAGAACTCAAGAAGTCTTTATCTTTCTCTTCTCCTTTGTGATGATGTTCCATTCAATGGGCCCAGAGCTAAGTACTGAGGTAGTGAAGATATTGCGTTGCTATCTGAAATTTGTTTCTTTTTTGTCCCAATGTGTTTACTTTTACAGATTTTTAAAACTCTTTTACTTTACTGACAAATCCTGCCCAAATTGTTCAATTCTTTCTCTGAAGTAAAATTCTTGCTATGTGTTATTAAAGCCTCATATATGTTTTTGCTAAACAACTCAATAGGCACTTAATACATTAAATGGAGTGCTCCCAGAGGCAAAGACTGTGCCTCGCACTATTATGCCATTTCTGGTATTCATTATCATATCCAGAAATGTATGAGAAATTCTAGTCTCAAATCTGCTAACCATCAAATATGTAACTTTAAAATTTATCCACATGTCAATTGTCCATAAATAAATAATCAAATAGATGGAATATATGCACAATCCTATCTTCATACAGCAAAACTTTCATCATATTATTTTTACTCTTGGCTGTAAGAACTGGCTACATATCATCCACAGATTATATTAAACAATGAAAATTCTGCTTTCTAGAAAAGGCTCAATAGACAGACTTTTCTCAGTTTAAAGTTTTTATTTTTATTTGTACTTTAAAATAAAAATATCAGCTATCATTTATTCTCTACCAAGTGTTAGTTAATTACCATATGAATGAAACAGTAGCTAATTAATATTAATTAACAAAATTAGAAATACTCAATAATTATAATTAAAATGGTTTGAATGTTTTGGTATTCATGAGTATTTATGAGTTTATAGTATTGTTAAAACTTGACGTGTTTACTTATTTTCTTTACCCTAAATTCTGCCACTTACTGTGTAAGACAAGAAATTCCCTTAGAAATTCTGAACCTTTGTAAAATGAAGAAATGCTATCACTCTCATTTTGCATTGAGTCCAGCAAAGGGATTTGTATGTGCATACTTAGAAATACATCGATATAAATAGGACAAGCTAGAATATATGAATGACCTTACTGACTAAAGATACTTTAAATAGGTCCCAAAAATAACAAAATTTTCTTAAGTATGTAGACAATACCTATGATTGAATAGGCTATAGTAGACCAAAGTTGCCACTAAACACAAGGAGAAAAGCCAGGTAAAATACACTAAAGAACTGTTTGAAGTCATCCAGAACGATTTAGGTAACAACATCAAGAGACCAAGATCCTGGAGAAATAGAAGATATAAAAAGAAGAGCCCAACTTTCTGTCAAACTTTATCCCATATGGAATTTGCCAAATCTTAGTGCTGGGAAAGCAGCTGAAAAGCCAGGCAGAGGATAACTAGTTGCCAAGAACCAGAGAAGCTAGTGGAACTTTGGAAATCTGACAGTGTTAGAGAACAGAATTCCTGAGGCAGGCAGGACTTGTCAGCCAACATCCAAATATGAGGGGAACTGCTGAGCAGTGAGACAAATCGTCTTTCCTCTCTCTTTTTTTCTTTTAACATTTATTGAATTCTCAAGGTGCTTGGAGAAAGAGACTATGAAACTAAAAAATACTTGCAAATCAACACAGTCATCATAAATTTCTTTATGAAGAGGATACGAAAATGAGAGTTCTTGACCAATAAAGAAGGGCCTTTAGTAGTCACTCACAGGTTGTCAGTGGGGATCTCTAAGGGGTAAACTAAGGAAGTGTTGTGACCAGAGGTACATAAATCTTCCCAAAGTGGCACCACATCCTCAAATTAGCTCATTCCCTAATTAAATAAAGTGACCTGCTCCCTCACAGGTTGCTTAAGACAGGACATGGTCAATTCAGTCTGAAAGAAGGAAGTACTACTTATCAATCTAAATGTTTCATCTACAATATTTAGCACACAATGAAATAAAATAACTATGTATACCTCTTCAAAAGAAAACCATCAATAACATCAAATCACTGATGATCCTTGTTTTAGTTGTGACCATCAGACATAGATTTGTGATTAATGTGTGCAAGAGCCACAGATAACAACAGGAAGAATTTTGTCAAAGAACAGTTATCTAATGGAAAAGAACAAATGGAAATTCTTGAGCTACAAAAGCAATAATGGGAACTAAGGACTCAATAGATAAAGTTACCCACAGATTGGATAAAGCTGAAAGGTGATTAAAATAATGATGGCTACTACTAACCAGGGAGATTAAAAACCTAAACTCAGAAGACTACACAACACTGAAGAAAGAAATTAAGGAAGACACAAGCAAATGGAAGCATGGACCATGCTCATGGAATGGAATAATTAACATCATCAAAATGTCCATACAACCCAAAGCAATTTATAGATTCAACATAACCCCTATTAAAGTACCAATGACATATTTCACAGATATAGAACAAACATTTCAAAAATTTATATGGAACCATAAATGACCCCATATATCTGCAGCAATTTTGAGAAAGAAGAACAAAGTAGGAGAGATCACAATGCCTGATATCGAACTGTATTACAAGGCCACTGTAATCAAAAAGCCTGGTACTGGCATAAGAACAGACACATGGACCAATGGAACAGAACAGAGAGCCCAGAAATAAACCCAAGTCTCTATGGTCAATTAATATTTGACAAAGGAGGCAGCAGCATAAAATGGAGTAAAAATAGCCTCTTCAACAAATAGTGTTGGGAGACCTGGACAACTACATGCAAAAAAATGAAACTCGAGCACCAACTTACACCATACACAAAAATAAATTCAAGGTGGGTAAAAGACTTAAATGTTAAGTCATGACACCATAAAAGTCCTAAAGGAAAACATAGGCAGGAAAATCTCAGATATTCCATGCAGCAATATTTTCACTGATATGTCCCCTAGAGCAAGAGGCATAAAGAAAAGAATAAACAAAATGGACCTTATCAAAACAAAAACTTCTGTATGGCTAAAGAAAACAGCATTAAAATGACAAAAGAACCTACTATATGGGAAAACATATTTGCCAATGATAGCTCAGACAAGGGTTGATCTCCAAAATATATGAAGAGCTCACACAACTCCACTCCAGGAAGACAAACAACCCAATTAAAAAATGGGCAAAGGACCTGAATAGACATTTCTCCAAGGAGGATGTACAGAGGGGCCAGAGACATATGAAAACATGCTCAGCATTGCTAGCCATTGGAGAGATGCAAATTAAAACCAGTATGAGATACCACTTTACACTGGTGAGAATGGCCATCATAACCAAATCAACAAACAAGTGTTGGAGAGGATGTGGAGAAAAGGGAACCCTAGTATGCTGTTGGTGGGAATGCAGACTGATGAAGCCATGGTGGAAAACAGTATGGAATTTCCTCAGAAAACTAAAAATAGAACTGCCTTTTGACCCAGCAATTCCACTGCTGGGTTTATATCCTACCAGCCCTGAAACACCAATTCAAAAGAATGTATGCACCTCAATGTTCATAGCAGCACAATTTATAATAGCTAAGTGCTAGAAACAACCTAAGTGCCCATCAGTAAATGAATGGATCAAAAAACTATGGGGAAAAGGCAGACAACTGTACTTCAACAACAGTGAAAAAAATTTAAAAACCTATGGTACATTTACACAATGGAATACTACGCAGTAGAAAGAAAGAAGGAGCTCCTCCCCTTTGCAACAGCATGGATGGAACTGGAGAGCATTATGCTAAGTGAAGAAAGCCAGGTACTGAGAGACAAATACCATATAATCTCACCTTTAAGTGGAATCTAATCAACAAAACAAACAAGCAAGCAAAATATAACCAGAGACATTGAAATAAAGAACAAACTGACAGTAACCAGAGGGGAGGTGTGAGGGGATAATGGGGGGAAAGAGGGGAAGCGTTTTCAGGGACAAGTATAAAGGACTCATGGACAAAACCAAGGATGTGGATGGAATCAGGGGAGGCAGGTGGGGATGGCTGGGATGGGGGTGGGGTGTGGTAGGGTGTCAATGTAGACAACTGTATTTGAACAACAATAAAACATTTTTTAAAAGAACAAGGAAAAAATAAATAAAATGCATCTAAATAAAAAAAGATGGCTAAAAAAAGGACGTGAGTAAAAGATTCTCCGCTGAAGGTGAAACACTTGTGGAAAGCACAGAAGAAAGTGGAAGGAAACATATGGGACATAGTCAAGACAACTAAGACACAGGCAACTGGAGTCACAGAAGGAAAGAAGATAGAGGAGGAAGCAATGTTATAAGAGATAATGTTTAAAATTCCCTCAACTTACAGAGAGTCAAGCAAAAAGTATTATGAATCCAAAGCAAGTTAAAGGAAGAAATTCAGACGTCAGCATGTCATGGTGAAACTTGAACGAGAAGACAAATGAAAAAGTCTTGGAAGCAGGGAAGTAAGAGGACTGTTGAGACTGAGAACTGCCTTTTCAACAGAAACAAAGGAGTGGCAATACAATGGAATGGCCTCTTTAAAGAAAGCAACTGATTACCCCATTAAGATAATTTAGCAAGTGAAAATATCCTTTAGAAATAAAGATGACGAAGATGATTGCACTCAAACAAAAACTAAAGATATTATTTTCAGCATACCCACACTTAAATAAAAACACTAAAAGGGAATTCTTCAGATGGAAGTGTGATCAAAGTTGGAAGCTAAGAAATTTGTGAGGGAATGAAAGCTCTAGAAAAGT
This sequence comes from Glossophaga mutica, assembly GCA_039655065.1. Taxonomy (NCBI): domain Eukaryota; kingdom Metazoa; phylum Chordata; class Mammalia; order Chiroptera; family Phyllostomidae; genus Glossophaga; species Glossophaga mutica. Next base: position 149,046,802 of record CM077308.1, read on the forward strand.
GAATTATATGTATAGGTATTGATTGTACAAAACAATAATATTAATATACTGAGATGCATTAAATTTATGTGTAGTTAAAATACATGACAAAATACACAATAAGAGGGAGGGAAATATATAGAATAAATGTATTTTAAGGTCATTGTATTTTCAGGAAAGAGTAAAGAAATAATTTATTTGACTGTAATAAATCAAAGTTCCATATTATAATCACTGAAGTCATTGCAATGAATGTATAATTAATAAGCTAATTAAAAGAAAATGGATCAATAATGAAATAATTCACCCACAAGGGAAGATAGAACATAAAATGGGTGGGAAAAATAGAACAAAATAGTAAAAGCTAAATATAAAACCAAAAGTGTCAAACAGTACATTTAATATAAGTTGACACAATACTGCAATTCAAATAGGACAGTAAGATTGGATTTTAAAAAATAATCACATTTACTGATAAAGGCACTTTACATATAGTGACACAGAAAAGTTAAAAGTGAAAAATTGAGAAAAGATACATCACACCAAAAGAAAGCTAGCATGTCAGTAACAGAAACAGACTTACTGACAAGAAATGTAACAAGAATTAGCAAATTTCATAATCATGCAAGGGTCAATGTGCTAAAAAAATAACATTATTACATTCATATGAACCCATATGAACCTAACAGCAGGGATCCAAGATATATAAGATAAATACTGTCAGAATTACATGAAAAATGACAAATCTGAAATAGTGAAAGACTCCAACAGACCTCTCCCAATAACTCAGAGTACAAACAGACAAAAACAAATCGGTAAGTATACAGAGAATATAAACATTGTGATAAGCGTAAGTGCCTGGTTACATAAATAGACCACTGCCTCCAACAATGACATTTTCAAGTGCATATAGAACATGCATTATTCAATTATGAAAATTTTTTCATGTGCACTTGAAATGTTGGTATATTCAGTCATTATTTGGAAACTAAGAAATGCAGCTTAAAATCTATAAACCAATAAGGGAATATGAATGGAAGCTGCAAAAGACTTTAAACTAATTAATAGTAGAAATACTACATGTGAAAGTTTATGATAAATCTGTGCTTAAGTAACTTTCTATTGTAAAATTCATATATTCGAAAATGTTTAAAGTTATCCATTCTATTTAAATAGTTATTATATCATGTTAAAAATAGATGCAAATTAAAGAAAAGTAGCAGAAACAAGATACAAACGAGCAAAATTGTAAAATGGAGAACAAGGATATGATCTAAAATATCAACTTTTTTTCTGGAAGTAATTGTAGTTTTATTTATTTAGTATTTTGTTTAGTTTTCTTGTCATAGTCTAATAAAATTTTCAGCCTCCTCTAACAGTTCCATCAAAGAATGTCGAAAAATTAATATAATCATCTTTGTTATTAATTACTTCCTTTTTATTTCTCATTTATATTTAAGTTAAGGCCTTTTAATGATAGTCTTTGGGGAGATCATGCTCCCTCTGATACTTAACTTCGGAGAGTAGAGGGAGTTTTCAAAACATCTCTTATAAGTGGTTCCCTTTGGGATTGAGAACACTGACTAGAAACGTGAGAAGACCACTCCGTTTCCGAGAAAGAAACGCCAGGCGTCCTTTCAAACTGACGTCTGGTGCCCCACCTCTCTGATTTACCGCCATCATCCTCGACTGACGCCGATCCATCATAATCAATCCTGCTACCCTTTCCTGTTGATTCCTAAACCCTTTTTAGTCCAGCAATCCGAGTATCCATTTTCAATTTTTCCAAATTGATGTGTGAGATGGAACTTATTTGTCACTTTCTAGTGGCGGTGTACCATGTCATATATTCATTATACTTGTCTGAGACAAGAGGATTTTCTATAATTCTAAGCCTTACCCTTGAGAAGAGATTAAATTTCCTTTATTCTGTCTCTGAATTCTAATGTAATCTTAATGTTTATAGAGAATATTTCTGGTAAGTTAGCATGATTCTCTGTTTTTCTATGTAACAAATCACTCCAAACTTAATGAGACAGCGATTACCCTGTTTGCTTACGATTCTGTGGATCGGCTGAGCCTTACTTCTGGTATGGCATTATTTCTGATACAGGACAGCTTGTAACCAGTTGGTGGCTCAGCTGGAGCTAGACAGTCTAGGATGGTCTTCTTCACACATCTGGCATCTGGCAGGCTCATTGTTCCAGTGGGTTTCAGTTAGAGCAGGTTGCTTCTGCCACACACGTGTCTGATCCTCTCCTGGGCCAGCCTTCTTTCTACATGTGGTGGTCTTAAGTTTCCAAAAAGTAAGGTAGGGAAAAACCCAATGTTAAGCCATTTCCCAAGTTTTGCTTGTTTTACATTTATGAATGTCCTCTGGTCAAAGGAAGTCCCAGGGCTAAAACCAGATTACAGGGTTGGAAAAATAGACTCTATCTCTTGGTGTCAGGAGCTGCAAATATTGTAACCACGTTTTATTCAATACACTACCTTCCCCTGAATTTCTAAGGATAATAGAATGAAGTTGTTATAATCCCCTAGTTTTAACAAACTATAGAAATGATGCCTGAAAATATAGTCTTTAATTCCCTACTTTTAAATATAACCTAAATTGGCTCACATTTAATCCAATAACTCTTGTTCAAATCCTAAATTTAGGATTTTTTCCTTTTGTCAAATAAATACACACACACACACACACACACACGCACGCACGCACGTGCGCAGGCGAGCCAGCCTTCCAAAGGTCCAGAGTCACATTCTCTAATGAGTTTGCATTATTATTTATTTCTGCCCTTTTATTTACATCTGCTAAGTCAGACCCTGCTTTTGCTAGTCCATGATAGAGGCTACAATCCAGACCCAATTTAAAACTTAATTCTGTCCATGGGTTTTTATTACCACATACTTTTTACTCTGAGAGTTGGAAATCCTAGTAAAACTAAAGCTACAATCACTTCAGGCTGACATCCATTGCTGGTATTCATTTGGTCATTTATTTTACCATGCCAGGCATAAATCACAGATAGGTAAATATAACTAAGAAGAATGTGTATGTTTTCCAAATTGGTCACACAAAGAGTTAAACAAAATACTTTTTTCAAAGTAGGTGCTTTATAAAGATTACCAAATGCTAATTTATAAAATATTTATGTAGAATACTATTTAAAAATGAAGAAAAGTAAAATTTGTTTCCATCCATACTTTTTATATGTAGTTATCTCATTTTTAAAAGCTCTAACATTTATTTTTAAAAATATTTTATTTGTTTATTTTTAGAGAGAAAGGAAGGGAGGGAGAAAGAGAGGAAGAGAAACATTGATGTGTAGTTGCCTCTCGCATACCCACTATTGGGGACCTGGCCTGCAATCCAGGCATGTGCCCTGACTGGGAATCAAACTGGTGACCTTTTGGTTCACAGGCTGCCACTCAATCCACTGAGCCACACCAGCCAGGACTAAATTGAACACTTATATCTGGCTTAATCCTTCAAATCCTGATTTGACTGAAGGAGGTTTGTAACTCACTCATGTCTGTACTCTGGAGTCAAATGTCATGCAGAACAGGCAGCACAGGCTTCGATGGCCCGAAGTATCTCCTTGGGTAGCGGCCTTTCTCCATGCAGCTATGAACAGTACCTTTGCATACCTAGAATTCTAGAAAAACTGAAGAGATAGACTTAGTTGGTGCTTCTAGTCATTCGAAGAGCAAATTAATTTTGTAATTTTCTCTTATTTCACTATAGATGAAAAATAAAAAGAACATGCATATTTAATAGGATTTAAAGCAAGAAACATGACACAAATCAGCTTGCCTGTATTTTCTAAATTTTAAAAGTATACTTTCATTTTGCCTTTATAGAAAAGAGAACCCATTTCTTCTAACAGATGACAAGGTATCATTAGAAATTCAAGTACAAACCCTAGAATTAATCTGTAGTTGCACCTATCCAAGAGCTTGTTTTACAATTCAATTTACCATCTTTTGTAAACTGCTATAGTTAAAGGAGCCACATCATATTCCTTACATTGCAACTGTTTAATACTGGAATTTAAATAAAGTAAGGATTTAAAATATTTTTAAAACAATATGTCATAAATCCAAATAAGCATAACCGTTTCTAAAGTGCAGAATTTCTAATTCTAATGTATCTACCAGTGTAATGTACAATAACTAGTGAAATGTAATTCTTTTCACTTACATCACTATTTCAAATATACATATTTAAAATGGAAATTAGAGTCACTGCATTTAAAACATAGTCTTTGCTGGCCAGGTAGGTCAGTTAGTTAGAGTGTTGTCCCGATGAATCAAGTTGCTGGTTTGACTACCAGTCAGGGCACATACAAAAAGCAATCAATTAATGCATACATAAGTGGAACAACAAATCTTCTCCCCTCTCTCTAGAATAAACAAACAAACAAACAAATATAGTCTTTGTTGTTATCAAGTATACAAGGGCATCTCGACATTTTGTTTTGATTTATTTAATATTACTCTTAACAGGAAACTCATTGGTTTATAAGAGGTATTCTGACTGATTACATCAAAGGAATGATGGCTATTATTAAATTTTGGTCTCTCTATCCTGGAAAACATTTCTCAAATAATTTTTTTTTTTTATTTTAGAGATGAAGAAAGGAAAGCTATGAGGTGTTTATTAAGGTTTCAGAGCACATTCTAATGCCCTATCAGGGTGACAGTTTAATTCAAGACTGCCTTTACTTATTTTCACATATAGAAATTTTTACTGTGCATTTAAATCTTTGACAAATTGCCAAAAAACAGATAAGGCCTCTGAAGGAGGTGTGGATTTATGGTTGGAATTTAGGCATTAAAAACAGGGCACAGAGGCCCGTAATAGTATCTTAGATGAATGAGTCCAGCCTTGACAGTGGCTTGAGAGAGGAATCCCAAACTCTGCTATGTGAAAAACCTTGAACCAAGCAAAATCAGAAGAGAATAAATCAAAGATGCATTTGTTTTGGCTATAGTTCAAAATTTTATGCAAAGGTTTGCTGATGTCCACTTGAGCTAAGGAGGAGAGCAAATATAATACTAACAGATTTTTAGTGCTGAAAACATGAAATGTACCTTCAAGATGAGAAAGAAAATACATTTACCATTAACATTATTTGCACCTATAACTTTTAGCCCTTAAATTGCATCTGCTAAAGTGATTTCTTTCAGTAGCCGTACATGAAATTTTCATGGCAAATGAACTCAATTTACCTTGATTACTCTTTTAAAATGCATATGTATTGCTACAGTAAGTCTTTTGAAATTGGTTCCTCATGTACTTCATTTGGTAATGACACGATAGCCTGAAGCAGCAGATCAGGAGATGACAAATTGCATTATTTCACCTTGCTATCGGTCAGGCTGACTTCACAGTGCCAGGAACAAGTGGAGAAAGAAAATAAAATTACTAGAGGTTTTATAGCTGATAAAAAGAAACAAGGGATAAATGTCCATTAGTCCCACCCAGGCTATTATATCATTCAGTTAATTTCTCAGGTTTTTCCCCTTCCTTCTTATATAACACATGGTGAACACAGTATTTGCTTTCAAGAACTTTGCAGTGTAATGCAGACAAAGGACATGTAGTTAGGGACACTAATGATCTCATTGAGGATATACTAATAACCACCCCCCCCCCCCCCCATTTCCAGGAGCTTAAATGCAAGCTGTTAAAAGTCTGGGCTATGTACATTCTAGGCCAACTGTTCTCCAGAAGATGGCTTATTATTGAAATTTCTTGTCAAAATGTGCTTCTCTTCCTGCTTCAGTGGAGAAGAGAAAAATGGAGAGGAAGGTACTGAGAATTAAGAGCTTCACAGAGCTCGCTTCCCAAACAGTTCATTGTCCTTACCAAGTCACATGGCCATGCCTACCTTCACAGGGATGGAGGAAATGTGTTTCAAACATGGTCCAGAACAAAAGGATTCATGATATGGGTGTTCACTAACGATGTCTGTCATATCATTTACAGATAAAGTGCCAAAAGTGGTGAAAATGGAATTTTTTTAAAATATAAAGATCAGTGGGGTATTGTTTTAGAAGACAGTCTCAAAGATTATCTCGAAGAATGATTACGATTTGTCAAGTAGAAGTGACTGTCCAGGTGTGAGGAAGGGTGGCTGAAATGGCACACCCTGAAAGAAAAAGAAGAGGTAGGATTTAATGCTGTGAGAAGTGACTTGAGAATTTTTTTATTCCATGCTAAAAACTTGGAGTTTTCTTTGTAGGAAAAGGGAGCTCTCCAGAGTTTTAAGTGGAAGAGTGAGGGCATACTATTTGTCTTTAAAAAATGACTCTTGTTGAAGAGGAGAAAATGGGTTTGAGAAGGATGAGACCATAGGGTACTGCAGTCTAGACAGGAGATGATGGGACTCTGGTGTGTATCGCCAAAACACAGATACCAGACATGGATTTAAGAGGCTCTAGGAGGTGGGAACCAATGTGTTCCTTGATGGGCTGCTATCTGTTGACACTGCACTGTGAATACAAACATGAAGACACGAGATCTCTACCTGTAGGTGGGTTATAACCTAGCAGGAAATCAGACATATTAAGAAACAACAGTGGTTACTGTTGAATGTTTGGGTAGGCAATGCTCAAAAGAATGCCACAGGGAATATCGCAACTTTAAATTCTGCAATCACACCAACTTCTTTTGAGTTTTTAACTGATATAACCCTGAGTTATTTCTCAGCTTTCTTTTCCTTTATTTCTCTATATTATATTGAACTATTTCATACATGTCTAGCAAAGAATATGTTCTTACCTCTAATGACCTGCATGACAGTTCACTTGGAAGTACCCATTCCCACAGTTATTTGAATGCTATTGTCATCCAGAATTACCACAGTTCTGAAATAATGAATTTAATGTGTCTTAATGTCTAACCATATCCTTGGGTGATGAGAGACTTGAAATCTGGAGACTTGATGCTGGAGGGTCAGTTGGAGTGTAGTCAAAATAGACAGACACTTTCTTTGAGTTTTTAGTCTTTTATTCTGAAAGACCACTTTAATTTGCACTGCATATTATTAGTGTTCTTACCAGACATGGAGATAAACACGTTGCAGGGGGAATTATAATATTATTCCTGGGCCTTATTCTTTCTATTTCTTTTTTCTCTGCAGCCATCTTTGATCATTCCTTTTGTGCCCACTGAAAAGAACTTCATAGTCTTTTTGAATAATAGTATCTGATGAAATTCTGAAATTTCCATGCTGTTTTCTTTCCTGCCATTTCCAACTTCTGCTAATTAGGTAGGAACATTAGAAACTTTGGTAATTAGCTCCAGAAAATATATGACCCCTCCTTTTTCAAACAAAAAAACCCCAAACCCTTTATTATATAGTACTAGTTAAAATAAATAAGCTATTATTTATGGCATAGAATTTATTCATGCAGGGATATTTATAAAAATGCTCTTTAGTGTAATAGGAATTGACCTAATTATGCCCTGCTTTTTAATATAATTTATGTATATAGTCCTGACAGTTTTTAATACAATCACTTTAAATTTTCAGCCCTTAGAGAACAGAATTCCAACTATATGACTTTACATAGTGTTTAGCGCAGCCTCATGCATTGGCTCCTGCTGCTTTAGTGTCTTTGTTTCACTGGTAAAACTGAAATTATTTGAAATTTTGAGCAATAGGATTAATTCATCATTAAAAAGAGATTGTTGTTGAAAACCATTTTATTTACTTTATTAGATACCTCTATTCATTGAGAAATGCTAATAGTCCTGAAATATGCATATAAAAGGGTATTGAAGTTGAGTCTAAGGCTCTCAGTAATCACCTAAACAAACTGACTAAACTTACTTTTATCTTAAGCTTTTTAAGCAAAATATTTTGAAATAAACATACAATTAGTCCTATGTAGTTTTTTTTTAAAGCAATCATTTCATTAGCTCACAGACTCAATCTCTCCATATATTTGGAAGTTAAAAAGACTTGTGCTCTTGATGTAGTAATGAATCACAAAGTCTGATTCAAGAGAGACCTTAGAAGCCATTTTCAATTATAAAGATGGAAAATTAAGGCCACAAAAGGTCAAATGTCTCCCTCCCGATACTGTGACAAGGACAAGCATGATTTAGTGGCGAAGCCACTGGCTCAGAAATTAGAAAGCTCTAGTTTTATTTCTAGCTGTGTCAAATACTTTTTACACTTCAGTTCTCTAATCTCTTGGGTGTGAAATAAGTTCCCTCACAATTTAAAAGTCCAAAATTTGAAGTTACGGTCACACTAGAGTTAAAAAGAGTGGTCAATGACTACCCTTCTGCGGGCTCAGAGTATCAATGTCAGCAGAGAGAAGTGTACAGATTAAACTTCAGCAACAGCTGCACGAGGCCAGCCAAGAGTGACCAGCACTGGGGGCCAATAGATGAGACGAATGTGGTTGACACCAAGAACAACGCATGTGTGAGAGAGATCAAGTCAAGACCTGGCATCCCAGGCAGGTCAGCGCCCACAGGGCCTGACGGATGAGAAGTGCAGAGTCTGGTGAAACAAGAGGGCACTGCACAGCCTTGCAGGGTCTTGGCAACCAGAGACTCTAAGTCTCAAGGAATCTGGATAACCAGAATGGCTGTACCTCAGCAACTCAGCAACTAAATATGGGGTTGATATTAAGCCTAGGGCTCTGAGTCCAAGGTCAGAAATAATCTCAGAGGTTGAACAGTCCTAAAGGTATAGAGGCTATGCCTTGCTAGAGATCATAAAGTGATGGATTGGGAAACGAGGATGATTCTGACATGTTTCCCCATCCTGCAAATATATAAAATGTATTTAACATTTACATTTCAATCAATATAGATATATTAAATATAATACAAATATCATATTTACTGTTTAATATTTATGTTATTTATGTCTATATATTATAATGTTCCTTACCTTGACATCTCATTAGAAACTGAGTCACTAAATAATCAGGGATAAAAAATGGATGAATCAGAGTGACAACTAAATCATCCTGAGTATAAAGGGGATATCAGGTAGGGTTGATAAAGTTCTATGAAAAGTGAAAGTTCTGATGACTCACAGTTATGAGGATTTGAAAAATGAAACCAAGGAACTGCCATTCCCAGAAGAGATTTTTGATGAGGAGTTTTCTGAGAAGGACTTTATGCCATTTGTAAAATCCAACCCATCTAAAAAGATTTATAAAATATTCATTTCTTAGTAATACAATAAGGGTGCTCATGGTGCAGGGCGAAGACAAATGCTGTCCTTGGGTGTTCAGCCCCACCTGGTCTCAGAAAACGTGCACAGCCTCTGAAAGAGTGGTTCTTAAGTAGTGATTTAGAACAGAGTCTCTGGGGAAACTCCCCAATGAATTACAGCTCTTTCCTATCAGCACCACACACACTTACAGACACACACTGCATACAAACACACCTCAGATACTAACAGGTACACTAGCACGATAATGATTCTGCTATCCCTTTTATTTTGAGAAACATTTTAAGAGCTACTAACATTTTTGTCTCTGCTTTGTAGTAATAAGCATAGTAATGAGCTTATCATAGGTTTGTTTTGGTTTTTTTATTTTTTACTCATTGTACAAAGGATTTTTATTTCTTAAGCTGTCATTACTGTACTTTGTTCCAGATAATGGAATAGAGTTCATTTCCTGTTCCAGGTGAAAGAATGCTGGTAATTAACCCCCTCAGGTATGGAAAGGAGGACAGGTCCCATCCTTGCCCATCCTTCATAGACTTAGATCTGTATATATCTGAGAATTCTCTGGCTCTTGCCCATAGCTATGTTTCCAGTTGGGCGAGGTACAGCTCCCCTTAGCAAGAGGCAGATACTTTCCACTTCTCAAAAGGTATTATCTGTTCTGCTACAGATAAGCCAGGATGTAAACCTGACCCACTGGCAGCCCATAAGGAGAAATTTATCTGGAAACTTCCCTTGAGGGGACACAACACTGCTGAAAACAACAGCTGAAATCAACACCTGAAAAGCAAAGGGAAACTGGTTAAGCTAGTTTCAACAAAAATATTTTCGTCAGGCAGAAATACCATCCTCTTTCAGCCAGTGCTCTTCGCTCTTCCTCCTGTTTCTTCATCATTGGAGAATGCTAGTCTCGGGGGTTTCTATCAGGATTCTAATTCTGTTTAGCATCCTCCCCTCCATCTTTAGGTACAGTTTCATTCTTTGCTTTCTCCCATCCATATACCCCGAATCCATGGTTTTCCAGTGGACAATCTTCTCCCATTCTGGCAGTCATACCACTTCCCCCAAAAGGTCTTCCTTGCCTTGAACCCCCTACCACTCCCAATAAATTACAATTTTCCTCCCCTCTGTTGATGAATTTTCTTTAAACATTCTGTTAAATGAAAGGCCTCCTTTGTCCTTTCCTACATATTTTGCTAAAAAAATGGAGAGCATTTCCCACTTGTCCAGTGCTGTTTTTAGATCTTAGTATTGCCGGTATTTCCCACCAGCCCCTTTCCTTTTGAAATATATCCTCATCTGCACCACTTCTGTATATCATCCTTTGCTAACATGTTTTTAGTTTACTCTTGCCCAGCTGAGTGGCTGCAGGGCGCAAAATGTGATAGATACACTGCATATTTACTGAGAAAAATATAAGACAGAAGTATAGATCAAGTATTCTGGAATATCAGAGGAGGGAGACGGTTCTTCTTATTAGGATAATAAAAGATAGCTCCTGGGAAGAAGAGACAGTGAGATGAAAGTTGGGCTTGTAAACTAGAAGCAAAGACAGGAATGCAAACAACTGGAGAACGGAGATCTGTAGGCTTCGTGTGCATGCTGCAGGACGCAGGGGAGGTCCAGTTTGATGGCAGCAGATGCTGAGCTTTGAGAGATGTGTGTGGAAGTGACCGTGAATGTATGTGGGTTACTGCAGACGTGGGGAAAAGGAAGAAGACAGCTGGCAACGGAATGCCGAGTTTAGAAAGTACGAGAAAGGAGAGGAGACCGAGAGGTCATTATCAGAGAGTCAGAGGAAACATAGACATGAAAAAGACATGGAGGATAAGAGTTTTATCAAGAAATTTGCTATTCAGAGAATCAAAAACTGAATTATAGCTCAAGAGGATTAAGGTCTGAAAAAAAGTTTTTGGTTTTACTCTTAAGACGTTCATTAGTTAATACCTCTACCACATCACATGATTATCATTGTGTGTGTGTGTGTGTGTTTTATTTTATTTTATTTTTTTAGTTTGGGCCATTTTATTCAGTGCTGACAAGATTAGTTTTGTCCCTTGGTTTGCCAGTTTCTTATTTGGATATATTTCTGGGTTTTTTTTTTGTTTTTGTTTTTTTGTTTTTTTGTTTTTAATCAGTATTTTTTAATTGTTGATATTGTACAGTTTTCTGTCTTTTACCCCACCCCAGCCCACCATCCCAGCTCTCCCCACCTTCCTCCCATTTCCACCCCCCATAGTTTTTGTCCATGAGTCCTTTATACTTGTTGCTCTAAACCGTTCCCCTTTTCCCCTGAAATTCCCTCCCCTCCCACTCTGGACACTGTCAGACTGTTCTCAAATTCAGTGTCTTTGTTTATATTATGCTTGTTTGTTTGTTTTGTTGATTAGCTTCCTGTTAAAGGTGAGATCATATGGTATTTGTCTTTCACTGCCTGGCTTATTTCGCTTAGCAGGATACTCTCCAATTCCTTCCATGCTGTCGCAAAGGGTAGGAGCTCCTTCTTTCTTTCTGCTGCATAGAATTCCATTGTGTAAATGTACCACAGTTTTTTGATCCATTCATTAACTGATGGGCACCTAGGTTGCTTCCAGCACTTGGCTATTGTAAATTGTGCTGCTATGAACATAGGGGTGCATAGATTCTTTTGGATTGGTGTTTCAGGATTCTTAGGATATAATCCAAGCAGTGGAATTGCTGGGTCAAAAGGTATAAATATTGAAAGCAGAAAGTTTTGCTGAAAGAAAGGGTTTATTGAGCTACATGCTAATAAAAAAAAAAAAAAAAAGGTCTAAACCACCAGCAGCGGGTGAGATAGAGAAGGCAAAGATGTCTGCCATCTTGGAGGTGAGGGGACTTTTGTGCAGAGGTTTGGGGAAGAAAGATGTAAGTTGTTTTCAAAGAATTTACATGGCTTTAGATAAGGGGATCAGGAACAGGTGATGCAGGGGCAGTTCTAGGACAGGTGTATAAGTCCAGGAAGAAATATTTATTATTCCTGGTTTGGTGGTGGGCAGCAGTCTGGAAAGTTCATCTAGCAGAAGGTGGTAGTGTCTGGTGGTTGGCTATTTTTTTTAGATAGCCCCGTGGAAGTTGATTCAAAGTTTCAACATACATTCAGGAATGTAGGTAGCCTTTTGTTAGTTTTATTGGCCGGCAGCTATCAACTGAGTACTGCGGTTGTCTCTTTCTCCCACCCTCTGGCCTGTTGTAATTTCATTTAGGACATCTCACAATTTTTCTCTTGTTCTGCAGAACAGTAAAGATCTACTTTACTAACTGTTTTGAAGTCTGTAATGCAGTATCATTAGCAAATGCTATAGTGGTAATCACGTCACATTATGTAAATGAGCCAAATCAACACATTGTACACTTTGCACTTAGGTAATGTTGTATGTCAATAATATCTCAATAAAAAGTAAAAATAAAATGATCAATAAAATATAAAGGTTATTAGCTAATTTCAAAAGAAGGGTATCAGTGGAGTCCAGGGAACATAAGTACAATGAGTTAAATCGTGAGTTGGTAATGAAAAAATAAAGGAGCAAAAAATAAATTGTATTTTTTGAAGTTAGATAATAAAAAAGGAGGCTGAATCAAATTTTACTAATTCAAAGAAAGGATATGTAAGAGTCAGAATGTACAAAAACATAAGGCTAGGTTGCAAATTTTGTAATCTTTTGTCCAGGCCCTATCTTTCTGATATGAAAGGATTCTTGCTTGGCCTTTAAACTCTGAACTCCTCCTTGCTCTTTGGAACCTGCATAAGGGGACATAAAGAAATGGTGAGAAAAAAAAAAAGTTAAAAGAATATGTTACATAAAATCCTGAGCCAGAGTGAGAGCTGAAAGAGACAAAAGTCTACTCATGTAGGTTTTTGTGATTTTTTTTTTTAAGAGAACTTGGATTTGTATGTGAGTGATTTGGAGAAAGCTGCAGTTTGTGAGGTTTTAAGAAAGAAATATGGGAAAAGAGATCTTTTAAGAAGAACTGATATATCTTATGACAATACTCCTTTATAATTTCTCCAAAAATTCAATGAACATTTTAAAATTAGCAATTACTTTGGTTGCTAGATTAATTATTCTACAATGCCCCATCCTACTAAGAGTAGAGAATGGGCTGTCACTATTATGTAGTACCCACATAGATGGGTATGCTGCATTCAGGTACACAGCTCTGTATGGACTTAAGTGTATATGTGTAACTTAGTCAAGGAAGATGGGAAATGCAAGAAGAAAGGATAATTGCTAAAGCAGGCAGGGAGCATGAAATCAAGGAGATAAGAGGCCAAGCCCAAGGAAGGAAGGGGGCCTCATCCTCTGTGATGAGAAGGAAGCTGGAAAGAATTTCTGAGGGAACAAAGAAACTGAAAATTTTCGTGTAGGGAAATAGGTGAGATGCCATCACCTATGCAGAATGGGGGGTTTGGAAGTTTCAGTGTGTGCGAAGAACTTGGAACAGGCATTGTGAATTGTTGAAGGGAATAAGAATCTGTTTAGAAATATTAGCAAGCAGCACATGACCTGGTGAGAGAAGTATAAGATTCATTTCTGGTGAATCTGGTCAAATTTGTCATGAAATTTTCATACCATCATGCAGAAGTAGAAGGAGGAGAATTTTATAGTGTGAACTTTACAGTGAACTACAAGCAAACAAATGCTGATGGTAGTTGGCAGTCTGCCTTTGATTACTGATAAGTGCCTGGTTCCAAGTTCCCTTAACTTTACATACAAACTCACCCATTTTATTCTCTATGGGGATCTGAAAGTGGGGGTAGTGACAGGACAAGCGCAGTGAGGAAATGAAGGTTGTGGGGTCAGAAAAGGGAAGGGAGAGTTGATAACTGATCTTGAAATTTCATGTCTATAGCTAGATCTGCAGTTGCATTTGGAAGGAAAAGAGAAGAAAGAACAAAAAATGGTCCATATGTGAGCAGATTAAGGGGAGCACAACTTTATTGTGGACAGAGTTCCATTGCATTGACATACTCTAAATATAAACCATTCGAACTATGGAAGTTACTGGAAACATTTCCCAGTCCCCGAGTATTCCAGAGGTACATTACTGACCAGAGATACTGAATACTATATATCTTTTGACTTTTCCAGTGCTGCTGGGAAGTTGAGATTTCATTGACTGCCTAAGCCACCAGTAGTAAAAGACTCCTTGTGGGAAGATCACACCTTCATACTCATCTTCATGCATTCTTCACAGTCTGAGACGATGTACTGGAAAGTCGATGACCTTAATAAATAACGATTACATTCAACCTCAGTCATTTTCCTGTTTTATATGCTTTGAAGTTCAGAGCTTAACAGTTTTACTTACATTTCTTTCTATCTTCACTTCATTTTCAAGTTTCAAATGCTTCTGAGTTAATCATGTCTTCTATTAAACACATCTCTTTTGGACTTTTAAGGCCTTCTAACCTTGCTCAGAAGGTCGTCATTCTGTTTTCATCAGCTGCGAAGCCCTGACTCCAATTTGTGTTCTGATAAAAGCTTTACCTCAGATATTTGTAGCAAAAATCACTCTTTTGGGATATTGTGGAAGAATGGTACTACTACGATTACTTGTATTAATAGTAATAACTTTTAGCCTATTTTATATAAATCAAGTGCAACTGTCAGTGTTTTACCCATGCTAACACGATTCAGTTTTACAACCCAATGAGGAAAGTAATATTGCCCCGTTAACAAAGGCACCCAAGGAGTGATTGAGCCTGCATGCACTCCTTAACTGTTTAGTTTGTTTGTTTCACTTCCTTCCCTTACCAAGTGATGCTGCAGGATAGAGAGCTATTCCTCATTTCCAAAAATAAACGTTTAATTTTGAGATTTTAGGCTTGTAGAAAAAGCATGGAAGGTTCCCATACATCCTACACCCCATTTCCCTTACGATTAACGTCTTCCGTTACTGTAGTGCAACTGTCCCATCTAATGATGAATCAATATTTATGCCTTAGTTTATACTTTATTCAGGTTTCCATAATTTTTACCTTTTTCTCTTCTAGGATCCCATTCAGCATTCCACACCACATGTAGTCCTCAGGTCTCCTTAGGCTCCTCTGAACTACACCAGTTTCTCAGTCTTTCCTTCTATTTTTATGACCTTGACTGTTTTCAGGGATTTTTTTTTTTTTTTTTTTTTTTTTTAGAATGCAGAATGTCTGTTGGATTTTGGCTTTGTTTTCCTCATGATTACACTGAGGTTATGAATTTTTGGAAAGAATACTGTAGAGGTAAAGAGCTAGTCTTACCACATAACATCAAGGGTACCAACTATAAACATGATTTTTCACTGTTTATGTTGAACTTGATCACATGGCTAAGGTAGTGTTTGTCAATTTTCTCCTCTCTAAAGTTACACTTTTTCCCTCTTTCCTACTCTGCACTTTGGAATAAAGTCAGCATGTGCACTGTGCAGGTCATGAGTTGAGATGTGCTCCATCTCCTTGACAAAGAGTAACTTGACAAATTTTTGAAATTCTTCATAGGGGATTTGTCTAGTATTATTTATTTATCTAATCATTTATTTAGAGTAGCATGAACTTGTTAAAAAGAATTTAATACTTTGGTTTATAGGCCAATACTTCACTTTTTGTTCTGGTGCTCAAATCATTACAGTTTTGGCCATTGGGGACTCTTTCAACTGACTTCTGTGTCTACTTGCCATACTTTCGCTGTGTGTTTTTCATGTCCACCTTTTGAAGAGAAAGGGCATTTTATAGATTCTTCTGATACTTAAATCGCTATTAAGAGGACAATCTTATATTTTTTATGTTTCTCTGTGTCGATACACAGCAATGCACAAAGCAGCACTTAAGTTGAATATTTACCTTCATTGGATGCCCACTCTAGGTGTTTGGATGCTGCATTCTGTCACTCTTTCCTTTAGACCTTACGGTGTGCATGTATCTTAGAATCACATAAAAGCTTAATGTTCTAACATGCCGGTCTTTTTCCTGCTCTATTTTAAAAGGTGTGAATTAAACAGTAAATGACTCTTACTTTACATAGTAAAGACATTTGCCATTGTCTAGTACTTGGTTAAACTCCTTCCATAGTAGTCTTTGTAATACATCATTTAGAAAAGATTTTCAACTATTCCTAATTTAAGTATAAACTATTTTATTATAATAGATCTCCCTTTTGATACCACTGAATTTTGTTCCAGAACACATATATATATATAATATAGATCTGTTCATTATATTTTGACAACAGAAATCAAGTTATTATTTTTGCTTCCATTTTCAGTTTATTGGTTTTAGTTTTTAGGTTTATGATTTGTTTTTAATCAAGTCTTAGAGTTGATTGCTTTTATTTCTTAAATTAAGTATAATTTATCAGCAGAACAAAATATACCTTGTTAAAATAATCACAGTGTTGAAATGTAAAATATTCTGATTATATGTTTTTATCATAGTTTTATACAGTTCTTGATCATAGTATTTTTACCTTGAGAATGTTTGTGTATATGCAAATTTACAGGAAAACAATCAGAACATGAGCTTCTTTTTATTGTGAAGTACTTTCTGGAATAATATCTATTAACTTAATTTTTTACCATTGCTCTCTATCACACATTTGAAATCTTTTCAAGGTCAAATGGTGAGTGGAAACAAAACACTGTGACTTTTGTCCCTTATTTATCACTTACTTAATGTATCCTATGTACCAAGCACAATTTTATTTTCATGGGGCACAGAAATAAAAAAACCAGGCAAAGTGCCTGTTCTAAGATGCTTACATATTCTCTACATCAGCACCGTCCAGTAGGGAAATAATGCAGGATTTAAATGTTAGCCACATAGGTAATTTTGTATTTTCTGGTAACCATGTAAAAAAAAAAAGCAAAAAGAAAATAAGGGAGATTAATTTTAATAATATATTTTATTTATCCAAGTATATTTAAAATGCTATTTTAATATATAATAACATAGAGATTTATTAAAGAAATATTTTACATTCTTCCTTTTCCATGCTAAGCTTTTGAGATCTGGTGTATATTCATACTTAAAGCATATCTCAATTCAGACTAGCCATGGCTAAAATGATCATTGGTCACATATGTGTTGGTCAACTCTACTGGTTAACACAGGCCTGTGCTGTAGACACTACAATCACAGGTAATTGTAGGAAAACATAATATATTCCTGGAAGATCTGAAACTGATCTCTTTCATTTCAAACCATAATAAAATTTGAAATAGAATAGACATAGAATATGAATTTTTGATATTCTAACAGTGGTGGTGAGGAAATGGAGGCAATTGTACTTGAACAACAATTTTAAAAAATGTGGAAAAATAAAAAAGGAAAAACTTAAAAAATTTAGTTATTAAATACTTTAGAATGAGAGCAGGAGAAAACCTTTATTATAAATGTTTATAATAATTGGACACCAACAGCACAATTTCTAATTTCTTAAGGAAATTGAGGATAACTAAATTTATTTAGTATTGCTCACAGAGACTGCAAAAATGGATCTACTTTTGAAGGTTCATATGCGTAAATTTTACTGGTAATTAGGTTGGTCTAAAAATTCATAAACAGGTTATTAATCCTAACAGTCCTCCCTTCCATTCAATTCTACTTGTTATCCCTCCCTCCTCTATTGGTTTCTGAATCACTCAAATAACTTTGCTTCCTAGAATTGTGTCCTTTAGTTCTTAGACAAGGTCAGTGGTTAAATGATTACTAAAATTCTTCTACATCTTTAAATGTTTTACATGATAACCAATGTTTTTTTTCAATGCAACTTCGATTCTTTTGTTGAATGGAAAGATTAATGGGGAGTAATGGATAAGTGAAAAATTCAGGGCAAGGACTCATAAAATAAAAACGTGGTTGAAGTGTTTTGATCATAATTCTTCTTTTCAAAGTTCAAGTTATCTTCATGGACATACTTCCTTCATGTATAACAAGAATGCTTTTGGTTTGTTTCCAAACCTCCATGTATTGTTAGAGATGGCTAGTAAAGACCCATGCTCAGGAAATTTGTATATGGCTTCATGAATCATTACCAGAATGAAAAAGATGAGCTTTTGCTGCTCAATAAATATTGAATTAGCAGATAGTATTTAGAATTTGACTTGTTTAAAAGGAATATAGCAATATTGCATATAATGGATATAACAAAAAATTATTTTACTAACAACATGCCCAACACTTCCACAGGAACCTGCTGCTCACTATGTGCAAAATTTCTTCTCCTCACTCTGCTTACCTCTCTGATCACAAGGTTAAGAGAGGGTGAGGGATGGGAATGGAGGTTGGCTGGAGAGATCCGTGAGTGTTCCTATCTGTTTGTTAATGGATATAGTTTTCCCAGCTTCCTTTGTGAGTTTTTTCTCTCCTTGTACTAATTAGGAAATTGGCCCAAGATTTTTTTCTCTGATTACACTGAGATAAATTGTTGTATTTTTACAACTAGGCCATTAATTTAATGTCTTAAGGAAAAAACATTCATCTCCAGAATTTATTTCCTTCTCTAAGCAAGTTATGTTTGCCTGAATTTTATGACAGAGGATAATTATTTTCATTTTGGACTGACTCTACCTTAATGCATAACTAAGTTTTTCTTCCTTATTCTTAATTTTACTTCTTAATTCATCACAAGTATTTAACTTATTAAGCAAGTATGGACCAACTCTTAAATTTGGTTGTCAGTAAAGAGAAGATTTAAGGAAATCAAGTAAGTAATAGTTGTAGAAAAAGAAGCACACACAAAAAGAATATGTTATTCTCACACCATTCTCACGTACAGCCTTGAATTTTATGGAAATCACTGTCAGAGGATGGCTTTCAGTCCTAGCTTTCTGAATAGATCCCGTTTTCTACACCTGGTCATGAGGGAACAGTAAAGGGAGTTGGAGATGTCCGCCAGCAAAGTTTGGTATTGATAGTGTTCGTAAGGCAACTGAAAATGTGATGAGAGCTGAATGGTGTTTTGTAAGGTCAGCTGAGTAAAACATATCTGCAAGCATAAGATAGTTTGCATGTAGGAGTTCCACACAGAGGTTCTAAAACAAAGAATAAATCGAAATAACATTTTAACAGCATATGTTTTCTGAAATTTGCCCCTTGGTTTTTGATAACTAAAATGTAAGAAAAGTGATTATATGTATATAGTTACTTCTCTGTTCCTTGATATTCTGAGCTACATCTCCACTGACACTACATTTTTTTTCATCACGAAACCATCCACCCATCTTTTTGTACATTTATTTGAGAAACTCTTTTTTGAAAAGTTCACATTTGCTATGCTATCTGACTCATGACTAAAGATGCTATAAAATCGACTTAGAACGCTTCAACTGATGTAGTTCATTGTAATGAAGTCTGCTTGTTTGGTAAATTTCTTCACCCAGAGTGCTGAGATCTTGGTGTCATGCTATAAAAGAAATCTGGAAGCAAATGAGGGGTGGACCTCCCATCAAAATTTCTGAAACAACTCCTTGGGGAGTTGAACTCTAGACTCAGTTTCAATTCCTGTTCCCTACTTCTCTCATCTCTAATACAGAAATATTTTCTCTGCTATAAAATAAAAATTATTTACTTCCTCAAAGTCTAAAACATTTTGCTTCTTCCTTATGTGAGGGATTTCTAGGGACTTGGTCTCACAAGCTGTGATATATTAAGGGGAAAGGATGAAAATGTTCCTCCATTGTGATTTTCTAAACCATCCCTAGTAGCCAGTATCAGTATGGCTGATGTTCCATTTCTTAGGCTCCCCCCTCATATATAACCCCTCACCTACATAGAGGCAAGCATGCTCGGGAAAGCTAACCACTCACAAGTTCGTCTTATAGAAAGGAAACAGCCGTCTCCACCAATACTCACAATTCTTCCTTCCGAAACCGGCAGTAGCTAGATAACTGCTCATGTTCTCTGAATGATAAATGACTTGATGTCTAGAAATAAATGGTGGTATTCTATTTCCTAAATGAGAATTAGCTTTCTGATAGTGAGTTATAAGAGCCAACAAACAGTAAACAGTATCTCATTTTCCCAGGAGCTGCATCTGTATACATAGTATACATATGTGTATAAGCAGTGCCTCTCAGCTCCAATCTAAACTCTCTATTGACCTTCTTGTGATACCTAAGCTAGACCTTGTAAACATTTCTCCCTAGTTGAACTCTGCAAGACCTTGTCAGTAGAGGACACTGAAGCACACTGCAAGAGAAGGAGCTTCCCCACCTTGTCCTGGTGTGTCTTCTATATTTCTTGCTACTGCAGCTTGGCCGGCATGAGGGACACACAAAGGCAGACACTGAGTGGTACTGGCCACCAGAGAGTTTCAGCATTTCCCCAAGAACCACTTCCTGGGGAGCTCCACAGATGCCCTAAACAACTTCCCTGCTGAGAGGGTCTTTTTGCAGACAGGCAACTCCATGATGAATACTGCTGCTGTCTGAGGCAACACACTGGTAAGTTCAATGGCAGCTCCCCAGGTGGTTTCCAAGCAAGTTTTTTCACCATTCTAGGGTATAATTTTCTGCAGACAAATCCTGGCCTGTGATACATAGGTGAGCTGTTCTGTGATCTGCGGGCTACAGCCACGCCCTCTGCAATCAAGTCTGGATCTCATCTTTGGGGGTGGGGGTTCTTCTGTCAATTTGCTTCCTCTTGGCTCCTCTGCCTCAGCCCTATGGGTAGGGTAGTAGTTGCTCCCAATATCTGCTGCTCCTGCATTCTTTCAATTTCTCGGTATTCCCTTGGTAGCTAATCTCCTGTTACTAGTTAATAATCACTTGTATTAGGAATTCATTGCTCAAATTGCTCTGTGGTTTCTCCTGATTTGACTCTGAACACTGTAGTATTTAAGCAAATTTTCACTCCGTAACATCTCCCACAGTTTAATCATCTTAAATAGAAAATACTATCACTATCCCTAAGGACCAAAGGTAATAAATGTGTAAAAAATACATATAAAGATACACACAAATTTTAACATAATGGTTGCCTCTGGGAGTGGAGAGAGAAGAATGATATCAAGAAAGGATTCACAGGGAGTTTTAAATTTTTATGTAGTATTTTATGTCTTAAGCCAGGGTAAATACTTTGATGTTAAGTTAATAGTTCTTCTACTTGTCTGAAAATTTTACACTATATTTTCTGGGGTCTATAAATATATGAGAAAATTTAAATTAATTTTTATTATATAATGACTTTATCGATATCCCTAAGGACCAAAGGAGATAAAATTCAATTAGCTTTGATATCAAGATTCCTACTTTCTTATCATGGCATTAAGCACTTTTCATATTATCTAACACATTAGCTAATATAAATATAGATGATATAATAAAATACATAGGAGTCATAGAGTGACTATCAGAGTGCAGGATCTTTTTCTAACTTGTGCAGAGATTTTCATGCAGCAAAGAGGTACCTGGAAATCAAAGTGTGTGTTTATGGGTACTAATTTATACTCCTGGCCATACCACACTTGCATACTTTCCCCATACTTCTCCCTACATTTTCATTTGGTGAGACTGTGCATCAAAATGGGTCAGAAACAAAATTTCCCACAAACTTTACAATATTTTATTTGTGATTCATGTTTCTTTTATGCCCAGTCTACCTTTTTATTCATCCTTTTCTCTTAGAAGAATAATAAACATGAAGTTCATGTTCCTTCTAACCCTGTATGATCTGGACTAAGTGCCATTTTAAAGCAGTACATTGAATGATTTATTTTGATTCCTAGGTTGCATTATTGTGATATTATTATAATGTAACTTTCTGTGTGCAGTTTGCCCAAATGTTGTCCCTGAACCAGGCCATTGCTATTCGTCCCTTTTCATTAGTTTGTGATTATAAAATTTGCAACGAGAATGCATTATACTTAACCCTAGGAAATCAATGGACTTTCATCTTGGCTCTGTGCATTTGCATAATTTTTTTCTGCTTTGTGGTTTAGCTGATGCTAAATATGCCATTGGACTTGCATGAGAGATGTTTTAATAAATTGTGGCAATAAATAATATGGAGGCCAAGACAGGCAGTTTGACGTTGATTCATTCGTTGTGCACGTGTTAGCACGTGGATGTGCAGGTACCCTCATGTGAAATGGCAAGGGTGGGAGTAGAGGGTTCCTGGTGATGTAGAAGAAGCCATGTTCAGAGTTGCTGCCACTTTGTTTGAAAAGAAAACATTTATGATAAAAAATCAGGATCAGTGTTTGATTTAAAATCTGGTGTAGTGTTGAGGCATTGGCCTAATCTATTATAATATAATGTTTTGTGCTCTCTAGGAAGACAAGGGTCCTATTAGTGATAGGCAGCAGAATGTAAGGATTCAAAGCACATATGCTAGAGCTCAGGCTGCCTGCATTCAAAGTTGGCCTTTGCTACTTTCTAGCTGATGGATTCTGTTGGTTAAGCTTTCTCTACTTCAAGTTTCTCATCTATACATTGGGCATAATATTTCATATATCACAGGATTATGTTTTTGAGGATTACTCAGAACTGCTGAACATGAAAACTATTTAGAAAAGCACATCCAATTAACAGTGTAACTATTATTATCATCATCATTAGTGATATGGAATATGTTCAAAGTCAGTACATATAGCTATCTTCTGATGAAGGGCCTTATTTTAATTTAATCTAGGTATGTAGAGAAAAACCACTGCATTTTTAAATTGATAGAAGAATAAAAACAAAATTTGGCCTTCAAATGAAAAAAGAATTTAGAAATCTTCTGAACAAAGGAAGAAGAGAGCTTGTTCCACGTGTTGACAGATACTCAACTTCAGGAAACACTTGGCAAATTGGACATGAAGGAAGGAACTAAGGACAGAGCAGGAACCTGGCCGAAGCTCATAGAAGAACAGGAGCAGCACATGCCTGACAAGCCTCTAGCACTAACCAGAGAATTTAAGACTGCTTTTCTCTCCGGGGCATGTTTCCCTCTGGCTTTTCGTAGCAGATTCAGAGAGAGGACCTCAACCAATTTAAAATTATTCCATTTAAGAGCAGTTATTCTAACTTCTGGCAGTGACCATCAGTGCTGATGTGTTCCATGGTTCCACTACTTCCCTTGGAGTGACATAAACCTCAGGGTTCCTTGTGTTTTTGGCTTGTCTCTGATTCATAATGACTTTTGGTACAACAGTGAACTGGATATAAGAATGTCTTATTGTTTTCTTAACAACTTCTTGCTATGATAAACATTTTAGTTTATATATACCATCTATACATGGTATGCATATATTATACATAATACGTGTGTAATATTTGATTGTTTTCTTTGCCTCCAAAGAGCTGTAGGAGGGAACACGTATAATGAGTATAAATATCACATCGGAAGG
Organism: Glossophaga mutica; assembly: GCA_039655065.1. Lineage (NCBI taxonomy): Eukaryota > Metazoa > Chordata > Mammalia > Chiroptera > Phyllostomidae > Glossophaga > Glossophaga mutica. The sequence goes on from CM077308.1 coordinate 149,070,314, forward strand.
GAGTTTTTTCCAAACCTCTATAAAAGGAGTTTGGTTTTTTTTAAACGTCCCACTGAGCAAACTACTGTGATTCTCAGCCACTGGATGTACCCAGAAAGAGTCAAATCTGGGAAAATAATAAGATCATTTTAGTAACCCAGGAAATAAAAAGTAATGGATTCAATGAAGTAATTAGTAACAAGGGATGAAGAAATAGTAACAAAGGATGAAGATTTAGGAGTGAAATCTGAAATGCTTAGAAACCTACATAAAAGGACCTGGAGTTGGGTGTGTGGAGGAAACAGGTATCAGCAATGACACCTGGGGTCCTGGCTTAAGCAAGAGGGACATGTGCCCAAGTATTTATCACAACCTTTGCCAAAAAGTTCCACTATGAACAGAAGAAAAGTGTTATTACACCTCTATCATAAATAGTCAAGGTTCATGTAATTTCTAGAACCACAACACACATAAATTCCAAAGTGAAACACAGGGCAATTTACAAGATTCAGGAACTTGGGTCAATGAGGCCAAGCCTACAGACTGTTTGAATGCTGCAATATCACTGGTTTTTAATGAGGATCAATGTAGTTAAGCTTGGCAAAACATCCCGTTGGCCTGCACTACCTGAAGGGTCATCCCAGTTCCAGAGCTCAGTGGAGACCCTGGCTGTGACTACACTGTATTTCAACTTCTCGCTGTACCCGGTCCTGTTTCCTTCACTCTCCGCACAAGGGTGCGTTCTGAAAACACTTGCAAACAAACTTCCTTCAGGCACGTCTCCATCCCAAAATCTGCTTCCTGGGAAAACCAACCTGTGTATCTTTGCAGTGAGTCCTCATTTTCTGTCCTTTCAATTTGAGATACCACCACTATTTGCTAAGCATCTATCTATGATTTTGCTACCAATGTTCTAATATCGAAAAACCATTGGACTTCAGAGGTTTGGTTGAGTATGTCGTTCTTTCCTCAGATGTTATTAATGGCCCCGTGAAGTTGGTATTAAGGAGTGACACACATTTTGTGTTAATGTTTTATAAGTGTGGTACTTAACTGTTGAATCTTGTAATTGAGCTTTGGGTAATTTTGATAATGCTATAATCTTATTGGTGAAGTCAGATATGGTTTTAAAACAGAAATAACTATATCTAGATCTTTCTATTGGTGGCAATAATTACATCAAAAGTCATCTTGTGTAGTTCTGATGCTATGAATTAACAGCTACTTTTATTAATTACCATACTTTAGGACCATAAGATGCACCTAGGTTTTAGAGGAGGAAAATAAGAAAAAATTTTGAAGCAAAAAATGTGGCAAAATATTTAATAACATAAATAACATAACATTTCACAAATGTAAATGTAAACTACATGTACTAGCCAGGTAAGCTACATTCAGACTATAAGACACACCCCCATTTTCCTCCCAAATTTGGGGGAGAAGTGCATCTTATAGTCCAAAAAATATGGTAAGTCTTAAACAGGATGAATATTCTGAGATGTCCCAAATTAAATTACAGCATGCCAGAGGGTGAGAGGAAGAGGTCAGAGGTTAACCAGTTAAGAGAGCCACAGGTGGAAACCAACAAAAGACTGCTCGCATTCCTGAATGTGTGTTAAAGTTTTGAATCAACTTCTTGGAAACTATCTTAAAGAAATAGCCAACTACCAGACACCCCTGCATCCTGCTTATGCATGGACTTTCCAGATTGTTGCCCACAACCAACCAAGAAGTAGGAACTGTTTCATGCTTATGGGCTGCGCACCTGTCCTCGGACTGCCTGTGCTTCACCATCTCCTGTCTGTGCTTACCGATAGCCAATGTAAAGTCTTTCAAAACGACTTACATCCTTCTTCCCCCAAACCATTGTATAAAAAAGCTCCCCCCTTTTTATGGCTGAGTAGTGTTCTATTGTGTAAAAAAGACAATTTTGTGACAGCATGGATGGACGTGGAGAGTATTATGCTAAGTGAAATAAGCCAGTCAGAGAAAGACAAATATTATACGATTTCATTCATGTGTGGATTCTAACGAACAAACTGAACGACAGACAAAATAGAGACAATCTCGTAGAGAGAGAGCAGGATGACAGCTCTGGAAAGCGGGGTGCTGAGGGGTGGAGGGGTTGAGCAAAAATAACAAAGAACTCGTGGACATGGATAGCAGTGTGATGATTGCGGGGGTTGGGGGGAGAAGCGTTGGTGGAGGTGGAATAGGGTATAAGGGGGATAAATGGTAATGAAAAATACAATAAAAAAACTACTAAAAACATAGGTTTAAAGAAAAAGCCATGAGAGCTTCAGGACAACAAACACGGTCGCCTTCTCCATCTCATCCTGCTGCTGATGGTTTTTGACCGTATGTCCCATGACCTAGTTTTTTCTGTCTAGGATATGCTTCAAAAACCCCGTTATTCCAGAAAAATGTTCAGCCTTGAAGGTTATTGTTTGACACAGTCTCTTCTGAAATTTAAAAAGTTTCAAAACAAAAGCTACTAATGGTAATACAATAATGAAAGAGAGGCTAATTATAGGTGAGAGGCTCTTTTTTAAAAAACCCTGGTTTCAGATGTATATGGCATCTGATTTAGCTTTTATATCGTTTCCTCTAGAAGGTAACCAAGGACCTCCAGCAGAGTGTTTATATTTAGTGTCGGGAAAACTGCTGGGAACTGGCAGAAGGACATCTGTTTATCTCCAAAAAGAAGAGACATTTACATCTTACTGTGCTGTGTATGGATGAAGGCATGGTATGAGGAAATTAAACACTATAAAAATACAGTGTTATATTTTACATCCTTGGGCTTAGTGCAAGTGCTTTGTAAAAGGTACATTATACAGGAGGTGTTAAGAATGCATACATTGGGTAACGTGGAGGAGAGCTTTGTTTTACTGAACTTTCAGGGGAACACAGAACTAAGTTGGATGCAGATGTGATGTTGGCTGCTGTGCAAAGGCCCTGCTATTCTCTTGTGCTGTGGTGATCACACAGTGGCGTCCAACCTGCGGACTATGGGCCACACGGCCCAACACAAAATTGTAAATTTACTTAAAACATAATGAGATTTTTGTGTGTGTGATTACATGCCTCAATATACTTCATGTGTGGCCCAAGACAACTCTTCTTCCAGTGTGGTGCAGAGATGCCAAAAGGTTGGACGCCACTCGTTCTGTAGAATATCTACTACATTGATGTGAACAGATGTGCACTGGGTGATTACAATTTGATAAACTGAATTAAATCTCTCCAATTAGGCTTCCAGGGATGAGATTAAGAAGGCCAGAAGGTGAAAAGGTGTTAGTAGATTCCCATAAGAATATTGTGTGTGTGTGTGTGCGCGCGCGGGAGATGGGCTGTTGTTTCAGACAGAAAGTCACTTGAAAAACTGAATAGCAGAGATTAGACATACAATTTAGAATCTTCATTAAAAATTGCTTTCAATGGGTGTCTAAAAACTTCTCTTTTACTCTGAAATAATTTTAATAGTTGTTTTGTATACATAGCAGTTTACATCCCTTGTACCAACTCCCTCAACATAGGGACAGAAAAACAAACAGACAAAAATCCAGTGAAGTACAAAATTCAAGATGCATATTTGGTGAAAAGCAAACAAAGGCATTAAATACAATGAAACCAAAGGAAATATGAGAGAAATATCCAGAACATGATTCAAACACATATATGTTTCAAATGTGCTGCTTATGAACTCACATTTGACATCAAATGGAAGCAAAATGTGTATGTCATTGAAAAAAATCTTGTTTTCTTTCCAGGATGGTTGAAATTGAGGAACAGCCCTGCCTGTCCAAGATCAATTTTTATACTAAGCCATAAAGCTGACAAAGGCTCCTGGTTTATATAAATTTATTTTCAGATCTAAAATAAATCTGAAACATTTCACAATTTCATAATCAACACTAAGTATTTTTTAACATAGCTTTCAGATGGTTTAAAATTCTCACTTTATTGTTATTCAATATCTACAATTATTTTAATAATCCTTTATTGCCTTATTGGTCTTTTTTGTTTTCCTTTCAGAATTTTATTTATTATTAAGTTCTTGGGCGAAATGTCTATACAACGAGTTATCATCGTGAGTAAGAAGTAAGGGCACCAAATCGCACTCATGTTAGGTGATCTCTCTAAGGGATGACGGCCACTTCCCTGCAGTCATCCAGGGAACTGAATGTTTGGATGAGTTCCCTGGATGAATGTTCGCAGCCTTTATCATCATCACCTGCTGAGTTTGTCGGGTTTTCTATCTGCATGAACACTTGATGGCATTACTATATAACTGATGATTCTGAGAAAGTTTGCTTCTCGCTTATCCTTTCACATGTTTTTAAATCTTTTCTACATCAGTTTGTATTCTTTAAGGAGCCTAGAAGAGGAAATGCAGACTGCAGAAAAGGAAAACCAAAGAAGGGAAATTCACATATCCTGGGCACTCTGGGGTGGGTAAGTTGCCTCAGAGCTACTGTTTTACATAAAGGCTTCAAAGGATTCAGCTTTTATATCTCTTCCTCTAGGAAGGACATCGATAAATTTTAGAGCACGATGGGAGGATGATGTGCATCTCTAAAATCCATAATTAAAATTTTTCTATGTGTTATTAAAGATTGAGAAGAGTAACATATCCAAGTCAATCACTGAACCAGGTTCTTTAGGTATATATTAATTTATTCATTTGTTATTTAGTCAACATTTGTGAGTACTGCCAAAAACTGTTTTTTACCTTTGAAAACCTCACGCTCTATAAGAGAGGAATACAGAAAAATTACAACACAACTACAATACTACAGAATACTATCATTTAGGAGATCAGAAAAGGGGCATGTAACCTGAACCCTGACTTTCAGAAAGAGAAGGGATGAAGCCAGGTGAAGAAAGAGAGCTACCTTCCCAGACGTTGTCAAGGCCAGATGCTTCTGTGAGTAAGCTTCAAATGTAATTTAGTAATGGTCTAACTATTCCAGGCACAGAGAAAGAAAACTAATATAATGTGCTAGTAAAACCCAGTTATTAAAGAGCTGAGAAAAATGCATTTAAGGTCTAGAAAGTAATCTCACAAGATAGATACAAAAATATAAAGTAAGATACTCACCACTCAATTAAAAAAACATTAAAATATCAAAATTATATATCAGAAAACTTTCATTTGGGAAATACATAATAATTAAACATAAAAGTATGATGCGGACACCGGCTAACAGTGTCCGTGTCATTATGGATGAAATAAAACATACACTCGAACTACCGAGTCCAGTGGAGGAAAAAGGACGACAGCGTGGCTTTTCTCTCAAGGGGAGCAAAAGCTGCAGCCTCTGCCATGACAGGCCTTTATTCTATACCTCCTCCCATTACAAGATGGTCCTCACTCACTATGCCCACTTACAACAAAAGGAGCCAGTGCCCCTAATCACATCACAGAAGAAGGATATTAGCAACTGAAAAGGCAAAAGTGGTTGAGCTGCTTACACTGGTCCCTGCAAGGTCTAGCATTTGCAGGGTGAGAGAGTTTTCAGCAAAAAGCAGCCTAGGTATATTGCAAATCCCACAGAGAGCCTATCTGTGGGCATGGGTCCTATGCATCTCCGAGTGGGAGCTGGGCCCACACCACACAGAAGAGTCTGCCACAAAAATACATCAATAAACCCATTATACAGTAGACCAAATGAAAAATGAGTGTGATCTTTAAAATTATTATTAATAATATTAGCACTTTTTTCAACCTAAGAGATAATGCCACTATTTCTCCCATTTTTCAGATGAGGAAATTGTACTTTATAAAACTTAATTGACCTGTCCTGCCTGAAATTCTAATAAATTTTTAGCTATAATAATATTAATGTGATTAAACTTAAAAATGAGTCCTTATCTTTTAGTGATATTTACTGAAATAAGTAACATAAAATACACACAAAAATAACAAATTCTGAAATTTGCTTCAAAATTAAAGGAGTGTTTTTACTTTGATTTGGGAGTAGGCATAAGGGAAACAAGAGTAGCCATTACTTGATAATTGTTGAATGCAGGTAATAAACAGATGTTTATTTTATCATTTTCTCAATTTTTATGTTAGATTTTTTCTAATAAAAGTTTTAAGTAATTGCTTGTCTTAGAAATAAGTTTTATAAGACCCATGTGAAGAGAAGTTTAAATTTCTAGTAACTGTCACTAACAAGTTGAATATACTGAAAAACTAACCATCACTCAAATGGAATCCCAAAATTAATATAAAAATTCAACCATTATCATCTTAGAACATCTTTCCATTTCATTGAAGGATGTCTAAAATATAACAGGGAACAATAAATGTATAAGAAAAAGCCATAAACAAAATAGCAATAAATACATATTCATCCTAACACACATTATGTTTTGCTATAAACCTGAACTAATTAAAACACTGAAACATAATAGAAAGATTTTTTGGAATAGCAGAACCAAAAGAATGGTCAAAATAATCAAGTTAATTTGCTTTCTGATAAGAGTGGCATTTCAGATCAGCAAGGGAAGAATGGATTATCCCTTAATGATTTCAGGAAAATTTGATCATCTCTAAAGTAAAAATTAAATGAGATTCCTACAATCCTTTCTCTATAATAAACTTCAGATAAATTATACTAGACAAATATTGATAAGTATTTATGGACTCATATTAAAGGAGATACTTATAAATATGGAAAGAAAGCCAGAAAACATAAAGTTACAGTGAATAGCTTTGGGGCGAAAAAAAAATTGAAGTTTGTGAAACGACTAAACAAACAAAACATTTCAATACAGAAATACATTGAAATACAACTTGGAAAACAATTTTTGTGCAAACACAGACAACTGTTAATTTCCTGTAGAATTTTTAGGTAGTGAAATAAAATGGAAGTAAAAGTGTGTTGTTTGTTATCTTCTTAAAAACTTTCATTGTATTTTTTCCAGTACCATTTAACCCTCTTGTACCCTTTTCCCCGCAATCACCACACTGTCGTCCATGTCCACGAGTCCTTTTCCCTTTTTGTTTGATGCCTCCCTGCCTTAACTTCCCTCCCCCAATAGCTGTCACTCTGCTCTCCATCTATGACTCTTTTAAAAATACAACTAAAGGAGTGTTGCTCCCCTTGCTTACAAAACAAGTGGATCCTGAATAAAACATACTTTTAGTAGGTTTGCTAAAGTAGGGGAATTTCAAACATATAAGGTCTGTCTAGGAGGCACCCAGCCATGTAATGCGAAAAATAGAAACATTTATTGAAAAAGACAAGATGCCAGAAACATTGCATATAGAACAAAAAATGACACCTCAGTCCCCTTTCAAGGTAGGCACCTTTGTGGGACCTCACACAGTTCTCTTAGTTGCCATCAACTGTCCCATCATAATTTCCTGAATCTCATCAACAGTCTGGAATCTCTCTGCTTTCAAAGGTGATTTTAGTTTTGGGAAAAGCCAGAAGTCACAGGGCACCAAATCTGGGCTGGAGGGGGGCTGAGTCACCTGAGTGATTTGATGTTTTGCCAAAAAACTCTGCACAAGACGTGATGCCTGAGCTAGCACACCGTCATGATGAAGCTGACAATTACCAGTTGCCCATAGCTGTGGCCCTCTGTATTATCCCCAAAGTTTCCATGGAAAAATGTTCAAGCTTAATGCAAAATTTGATGCAGATCTGTTGCTTTACTCAGTCATTTAAAGTGCAACAGCCACACAGTACACATGTTCACTCCATGGCGTCTACCACCCCCAGTGACTGGTACAGTGAAGTTGTCATTGTTCATGCATGTGCATTCCAGTCCATTCTCCTTGTCTGCCAGGTTACATCATTCTTCTTATATAGTCTTGACTGGCTGCATTTCTTCTGGACAGACCTTGTATAATGCCCCACTTTCTGTGTCGATAAATCCTATAAAAAATGAGACAGAAAAGAGACAGACATTCGTCCTGAATTCTTTGAACTGAAGCAAAAAGACAAAGTAGAGTGTTTCTGCAGGAAGATTTCAATAGCACCAAAATCTTACTTTCAGGATAACACCGCTATCATGATGTAAGGTTTTAACACTTCCCAATTACTAACGGACGAAGCAGACAAAGTATTCATAGAATGTGTGCTATGAACAATGTAATTAATGAGACTGATTATATAGACATTTGTAAATCTCAGCATCCAACCATTGGAAAATGCACATTCGTTCAAGCACAGGTGTCACTGGGGTGGGTGCATCATGAAAAGGGTTCTAGGGGAACACTCTCTGGTACTGCTGTATATGTTCATAGTTCAAAGAGGCTCCAAGGAATCCTCAATACTAATCCTGATTGAAGAACTAGGAAAGTGCTACAGAGCTGTGCTGTCTGATACAGCAGCCAGGAGTCTCATGGCTACTGAGCTTTGGAAATGAGGTTTATCAAAATTGAAATGTATTTTAGGTATAAAATACACATTAGATTTTGAAGATAAAGTAAGAAAAATTGTAAAAGATCTCATTAGTAATTTTTATATTACTTTCATATCAAAATAATATTTTGAATATATCGGGTTACTTTATTAGAATTAACTTCATCTGTGTGTTTTTACTTTTTTCTTAATATGGCTATTAGAAAATTTTAAATTCCACATGTGGTTTACATTATATATCTTTTGGAGATTACAGTGCTGGTCTAGAACTTCATTGAATTCAGACCAGCCAAGCCAGCATTTTGCTAAGCTACAAAATTGGGAGGGGGCTAAGCCTCCTTCCAATCAGTTTTTTTTCTGAAAGATCTAAATAAATGGAACCCTATACTATTTTTACAGATATGAAAGTTCAAAAATCACATAAACATTAATTGTCCTTAATTTATCTGAAATTCAATGCAATTTCAATAAAAATCCCAACGGTGTTTTTTTTTTTTTAATTTTTTCCCATAACTTTTGACAAGCTAGTTTAATAATTTATCTGAAGGGGCAAAAGAATGAGAGTAGATAAAAACCTTTCGGGGGAAGATACCCAGGCATATTATAAGCCTATGATAATAAAGTCAATGTGGAATGGCACAGGGATGGAAAAATATTGACTGATGGAATAAAATAAAGATTTGGGAAATAAACTGTGTTTTACGACTTGATATATCAGAAAGATGGGAAATTGCAGATAATTCTGCAGATAATTGCAGAATAGAGGGACTATTTAATAAGAGTAATTAAAAAATTACTTGTTCACATAAATTAAATCCTTAACATATATTCTTACTTTCCATCATACATAAAAATCAATTCCAGATGGATCAAGGACTTAAAATATCCAAGGGGAATCTTTGAGACCTTAGAAGGAAATAAAGAATAATATTTATTTTTGTTCTAAATTTGAGCTAGGGAAAGATAAATTAAAATACATTAAGCAATGGGTCAAGTCCACAGCTTGCTAATTAAAAACCTCTGTTCAACAAAAGACAGCCTAGAGACAGGGAAAGCACAAAACACCAGCTGACAAATATGTGCAATGTATATATAATTTACAAAGGGTTAGTAATATGCTCACAAATTAATTAGAAAAGGATAAAACAGTAGAAAATTATGGGAAATACATAAACTTGTATCTAACAAAAGAGGAAACATCATGAGGAAAAAAGGCATGAAAAGATGTTCAACCTTGTAGTAATAAGGGAAACACAATTACCATTTTAAACCCATTAACAGGTGTTTATTATCAGAGATGATAATTCCCACAATAGTTAAGTCAGACAATTCCAAGTATTAGAGAGGAAAGGAGTCAATCAATTTCTGGTAGAAGCGTAAATACGAGGAGATATAAACTGGCACTATTTTGAGGTTGAACATTTGTGTAAGCTGTGATTTAACAATTCCATTCCCATGAAAGCGTATTAGATGCTTTCTTTCTGTCAAAGGTGTGGCAGGACAGGGGAGTGGGCAGGGAGGAATAGGCAGAGCAAAGAGGATTATGGGAGAGGGTGGGTGGAGTCTGTGAAAATACTTTCTAATACTATAATGATGGATATGTGGCAAGACACATTTGTCCAAATCCATAGAATGTACAACACCAGGAGTGATCCCCAATGCAAGCTATGGATGACTTTGGGTGATTATGATGTATCAGTGTAGTTTCATCAGTTGTAACGAGTGTACCAAATGTTGGTAATGGGGGAAACTGCCTGCATTGGAGACAGTGGGTATATAAGAAATCTGTGTACCTTCTCAATTTTGCTGTGAACCTAAAATTTCTCTAGAAGAAATAGAATCTTTAAAAATTTTTGTGGCAAAAACAACTTTAATAGGAAAAAAATTACAAAAGGAAGTAAGTAAGGAAAAAAGGAAGGGAAAAGTGAAGGAGGAAGGGAAGGAGAGAAAGAGAAGAAGAAAAACTGAAGAAAAAGAAGGGCAAATAGAAGGGAAGACAGAAAGGGAAAGAGTAAAGAAGGGAAGACAGAAAGGGAAAGTAAAGAAGAGAAGGAGGGAAGAATGCAAAGAGGAAGGGACAGAAAGAGAGGCAATAAAGAAGGAACATGGGAAGGGAAGGGAGGGAGAGAAAGAGGAAGGAGAAAAGACCTCAAAGATAGAGAAAAATGGATAAATGGAATGATTTATTTACCTACTCAAATATTTTGCACTTGGAAATGAATGAAATAAGCTATATGCCATAATATGTGTGAACATGGCATAATCAATCCAAGAAATCTAGTATGATACTGTGTTTACAAAGATCAAAAAAAAGGCAAACTAACAATGGAATGTTTATGAATTAATATGTAAGGAATATACCATGTAAAGATGAAGAATATAAAAATAACATTCACATGTAGTGACTTTTGTGGGAGAAGCAGGGGATAAGGAGGAACATGCAAATAGATAGAATGATATTGTGTAATTTTACTTCTTTAATTGGTAGTGAGTTTACGGATATTCTTTCTATGATTGTGTTTTAGTTTATAGGTATATGTTACATTGATTCTTTTCCATACATCAAAAAGTATTACATTACATAAGTAAATATGTAAACATGCATACAAACAAGTGGTCAGTTGAGGAGAAAGATGACACTTGTTTTTTCTTTGTAACATTCTCCTAACTCCTTGATCATCCTCCTCTTCCTTCCTCTTTCACACGTTCATTCGAGAACCATTTTATTTCCTTAAGATTCCCTCTCTGGCTCACTGAGCCATTTGGTACAAAATAATTCATGGGGTTATTCAAATCTATGCTCTGCATGGTGCCTGGCTCCTCATTACTAAATGTACATCAGGTTAAAAACAAGCAATGAGTCCTGTTTCAGCTGTGAAAATACTACAAATGATAATTCTATGAGACTTTCTCAAGCTGAACTCCCACCTATTTGGCACGAAATTGCATAAGTCATCTGAAAAGTAGATTTTGTTCCAGCTTTCAAGAAACAGCACAGCCTGACATATCTACAGGGAAATTGGATTTTTCATAATATGTTCTTAAGAGAAAGCAGTAAAAAGAGCTTCATAAAACAGGAGAAGCAAAATGCATATGTGCCTTTCTGAAAATGTTGTAAAAGCTGATGATGGTATTTCTCCTTTGGGCATTAGATCAATCTCATGCATACACACTGAAATAGAAAGAGACTTACTAAAGAAATAGATTATTGAATGTCTAAAAGCATTTGTGTTATGGGACTAGTAGAAAAATGGAGAATATTTTCTGTCTCTGCAGTACAGCAGTGGCATTTTTGATGGAATATATGTGTATATGACTCACAGTCAAAATTTTTTGAGAAATACATACTAAGATATATAAGAACAAAAGCAATTAACTAAAGAATAACAAAAGCGTCCGACCTTATTATCATAAGAATAAGAAATGGCAACTGCAGACAGTGTTCTAAGGAGAACACTTGGCCCAGAGATTCTTTTCACTTGCAGGTGTCTTGTTCCATTTTTAGAAAAGTTGAAGGTATGTCAAGCTAGATTCTATGTATCTCTTCAACTTTTGTATATTATTTAGGAATGACATCACATTTACTAGTGAAATCACCAAGATGCTCCTATAGAGAACAGATCAAAACTAGGACCTATGTTTCTTAAATCCTTATTTACAGCTATTTGCCATTTCTGTCTCTTATGAAGATTACCCAGTTTTCTTACTCTTTGTTGTTTTCTAATATATGTGACCTTCCTTAAATTTTTTTAGCAAGAAAAAGAGCAAAGATAGAAATGGGCTAAAAGAGACATCAACCATCTATCAGTGTTGGGGATTTAAATTTATGGTGTCAACCTTAAAAATTAAACTGCAGAGACTGTAAAGCTGTAAAGCTTATCTGGGAGTAGAGGAGGAAGTAAAGTTTAGGACATCGGAACAGTGGTAAACTATAGGCCAGTCTGGACAACAAATGAGAGCACGATTCAACAAAAAAGAGCATGATTTTACAGAGGGAGCAAGGAAATTGGGAAGGGCCCTTTGAACAAAAGTTCATTGGAGAGGAGTGAGCGCTCAGGGTTTTGGTGGCTTTTCATTGGCTGAGTTGTTGCTGGGCAGGAGAAAATCTTTCTTCCTTCCAGTGTATATAAAATATGCTACGATGAGTGACTGTGGTATGAGAGTCCCCCCTCATGTTTTCACAACTTCATTCTGAATGCAGTTTTCCTTAATCATTTTCACATTGGTACATACCTGGCTTACTAATTTTTTTGAATTGAATGCAACTTGATTTTTTTTTTTAATTTCAGACCTTACAATCATAAGGAAGTAAGTTTATCTTAACCTAGCATGTTGGTTAAAAGGGCAGACTTGAATCAAATAGCAATTATTTTAAAGGAAATATTGCTATTAGAATATTATTATTCCTAAAACAATAACTACAATCAAATGCAGCTCTCTGCCGACTTCATGTCAACACCCACACAACTGAAGGTGGCTGGAGAAAAAACATACCCATGCTGGTTAGTCTCACTTTGAACTTGTGACTTCACATTTCAAGGGGCCCTAAAATGCAGCTTGATAATCACAATACATTTTCCTGGTTCCCTCGTTCTGGCATTCTCTAAGGTGATTCATATCTTCTAATCTCTCCTCAAAAGCTCAACCCTTATTAAGACTGCCAGATTTAGCAAATAAAAAATACAATTTATCCAGGTACATGTGGCTTACTTATAAGTTCTCTGCATATGTACTTTGAAATAAAAGGAAAAGATTGTACAGGGCACAGTTATACTAAAAAATTATTCATCGTTTATCTAAAATATACCTCTGTTGTTCAAAGTTATTTTCCTTGATGATTGGGCTCTCCTGAAAAGTTCCTTGTTTCACAGAATTTGTTTATAAAATTTTTGCAGTCTATGTTCTATTTACATTATAACACAGCTTCTATAGTGCTCACAGCCAAATTCTTGTCAATGAAAATTCACTAATGAAAAGATGCACTCACCATTAGCCCTATAAAACAGTACATATTCATGAACTGACATAAAGTTAACAAGTCTGAGAATTGCTTTTCAAATTTGATTCTTTGAAACACACAATACCATTTTTTCTGGCATAATTTGCTTTTCCATTCTCCAAAATTATGTGACATCTTTGCATCAAAACTTTTCAAATATTGTGCCTCACAGATACAGAGAACAGACTGAGGCTTCTAGAAGGAAGTAGGGCTGGGGGATTAGGTAAAAAAGGTGAAGAGATTGAGAAGTACTAATTATCAGTAACAAAATAGCCATGGGGATGTAAAGTACAGCATAAGGAAGATAATCAATAGTATTTTAATAACTATGTATGGTACAATAGGGTATTGGGAGTAGCAGGGGGAACATTTTGTAAAGTATATGCTGTAAACCTGAAACTAATACAAAATAATATTGAATGTAAATTGTAACTTAAAAAAATTAAATATAGTGTCCATTTTGCAAAAGCCAATGAAGGCATTGTCTTCAATTTTCATTCCCATGTTCTTCAGTAGTATGTATGATGATTCCACTTGTTCACTTATAACATTCATGTAAAAAATGAAATTCTGCAAAGTATGAAATATATTTCAGTAGATAGTCATGGCCAGTGGCATAAAATTATACAGTTAAAGATGGAATTTCCTGTCCATTCATAGTAGTGTTGCCCTTCATAACAAGTTTGGGCACTTAAAGGGATAAATTTTTCATCATTTCTTCCTTTAACACATTCCACAGGTGACTATATGCAATGAAGCACTTCAATTACACAGTTTGCTCACCTTTCAATGTGCATAATCCCATTGCTAAAGAGATATGCAAAACTATGAACAAGAAGTAAGTAGGCAACATTCAAAAGATTATTTTAAAAGTTACCAAGAATTTTGGGACTCTCCTCTTTAGAACTAAAGTTTAATTTCAACGCTCCAAGTAAACTGGAGATTCTCGCAACTGTGTTTGTTCAATAGATCCATTGGGCTTTTGAATATGAGATAATGGAAGAATGCTGAATTCCAACAAAATTGCAAAAATTCTTTAATCATTCAGTTTGACTGCACAAATACTGAAATTAGAGAGCAATTTCATAGAACCACTTCAATAGAAAGGATATGGGACGTCCGCTGAGCAGCCTTATGCAGAATACAGACAACACCCAATGCCTTCCATAGAATCACTCGAGCTTGGCTTCTGCTTTGAATAAATCTTGTTCATACTGTTATGCAGATTTACCCAAATTTGTGTTTTTATTACTTTTACCAAAAGAGGTACAATTTTTCTTATTACCTCCTAATTCAAAAAGAGTCTCTGAAAAATATTTGCTATTTTTTTCTGAAGTCTCGTCAGAAAGGAATTATATTTCTCATAGCCACATAACAGAAACCCTTTCCTGAGAAAAATATTGTCCAAGCAAAAGGAAAGTTTCCCTCTGCATTGCAAATATCTGCATCGTTGCTATTCTGTAAAAGCAAAACACATTTAGATTTTTGATAATCTCTGTAATAGCAAATGTAGCTATTTTTATTATCATTGAAGCAAATTTAAAATTGGCTCGCAATTTTAGAATCGGAAAATACTTTTGGTAGTTGTATATTCAAAGGTATTTGAGCTGAAAGACTCATGTTGATATAGAGTGTGGAAAGCCATTACATCTTCTGCAACGTTCTTTCTTCGTATGAATTTTACTTCATCAAAATTTTGTTATTTTATCACTATTTTGGTACTAGTGAAGGAAAACATACACTTCGTGTGTCAATATGTAGGTTTATATCTGACCTTCCACTATTTTCAGTATTGAATGAATAATTGCATTCTGCAATGATGAGCTCCAAAAGGACTTTTTCCTTATTTAGTGAAGTCCAGTTTTCAGAAACTTTATTACTAAATATACACCGGTGTTTGGACATTTAGGGGTTTAAATTTTAAACAGATCATAAGAACCACCACAAGAATGGGAACACTTGAATTCGATAATCTCAGGGCAGTCATCACCTCTGCGCCACTTACAAGTCCAAACTCAAACGTAACCATAATCAGATGAACTGTTGACAGGGTTATGAACTTGTACACAGTAAATTGAATTATTTGATGCAACATTGTGAATTTTCAGTTTGCCTGAAAGTGAAAGGGTACTTGTAAGACATTGTTTCTCTAAAAAAAGCCAGAGATGAGGTTATAGAAAGTTTTGGGAAGACTGGCTGTCAGTGATTGACAGGCTTTCTGAAGAAGGAGTTTTCAGGGAGTACAGGGCATTTGACTGTGTTACTGCGGTCAGTGTTGTAAGGCTGATGTTGACCCACTGTCTTTCAGAGACACACGAAGTGACGGAGGTGCTTGCTGTTGGCTACTGTGTAGAAGCATAGGGTTGTCATCAATTGATTGGCTGACTTTCAAGAATGGAGTTTTGTCACTGACTGGCTGACTCTCAGGAGTCCTGATGACTTAAGTAATGCTCTGTTGATTGGCTGATTTTTAAAACATATGTATTAATCTGAAGTTTCACCTAATGGTGGTTTACCTACTCACAACTGACTTGGAACTTTGGCCAAAGAACAATCTTTTCCTTTCCTGAATATGAAAAATAAATACTTTTAATTCTCAGTTCTCTCTTTTGGGCTTCTCTCAGCCAAACCTGTAGGAAAGACCATATGTGATTGTCCAGATCTTTATTTGTGGAGGGGTGACTTTTAGTTATGTTGCTACGTAAGAGGCTTAAGCTGCCAATTAATGAGGTAGAAAAATAACTCTAATATTTAAATTTTTGTTATTTATTGGGAAAGCTGAGGGGTGTCCAGCCTGGAGTCCATGGGCCACATGTGGCCCAGGGTGGCTATGAATGCACCCCAATACAAAATTGTAAATTTACATAAAATGTTATAAGATTTTTTTTTTTGTTTTGTTAGTGTTTGTGTATTTAATGTGTGGCCCAAGACAACTCTTCTTCCAGTGTGGCCCAGAGATGCCAAAAGGTTGGACACCCCTGGAAGGGTATCCTAACAAAGTCAGCACATGACACAGGTTAAAATTATTGGGTAAAGGACATGTTCTGTAGAGAGAGGACACCTCTAGTCTTCAGGCTTTATTTTCACTATGTGTCATTAACTTTGTTTCCTATTTCATTGAGAAAATAAAGACAGATAAAAGAGAACTTCTACAAACTCAGCCTACTACATTTCTCACCAAAATCTGTTTCCACATACCCTGACTTTTCTCCATTTAATTATGTAGATAAATTCTCTGTGCAACTAATAAAGGCAAACAAGTCTGCTTACTAGATCTCATCACCTTTTATCTGAACAAAGATAATTAATGGTCTTCTTTTCTCAAATTTATATCTACAGTCAATTCCTCTTACCAGGACTTCAGACCTGTGTTATCAACTGACTCCTGAACATTCTCATGTGCTTGTTGAATAGCATTCCTGTCTTCAAGTGTTCATAACTGAAATCCCAATCCATCCCTGGAGAAGCCCCCACCCTTCCACCACTAAGCCTGTGCTTTGGTACTTATTTTCTCTGTCCAAGATGATGCTATCATTCTAGTTGTATAAGCCAAAATCTCTACATCTACTCTGTGGAAAAATTCAATTTTTCTACATTTGAATTATATTAGGCTCTAATCACTTCCCATCACTTGCATAATAACATCCTAATTCAAGCCAAATCCATGTTATTGCTATAATCCTTTTATTGGTCTAGGTGCTTCTTTCTTTGTCTTCTTTAAGTTTACTTATTTATTTATTTATTCGTTACTTTTTTTAACTGATGTTCAAATACAGTTGTCTCCATTTTCCCACCACTACTTTCCCCCCCGCCTTACGACGCCCACCTCCCACCCTCAATCCCATCCCCCGGTGGCTCTGCCCATGGGTCCCTCATACATGTTCATTTATGTCCCTTTCTCTTCTTTCCCATGTTATTTCCCTCTCTCCTCCCCTCTGGTTACTGTCAGTTTGTTGTTGATTTCAATGTCTCTGGCTATATTTTGCTTGCCAGTTTGTTTTGTTAATTAGATTCCACTTATAGGTGAGATCATATGGTATTTGTCTTTCACCGCCTGCATTACTTCACTTAACATAATTCTCTCCAGTTCCTAAGTCTTTTCTTAAAACAACAACCAGAGTGATTCTCTTAAGACAAAGTCAGAGCATGACATGACTGTTCTCAATACTTTCAATTACCCACCACCTAACTGGAAAAAAAAAAAAAAAAAAGCCGAAGGCATTACCATGACCGCCAAGGCTCCATAAAGATCTGTCTCATTACTTCTTCTATTACTTCTCCTTTTACTCACTCAGCTCTAGTCACAGTGTCCTCCACACTGATCTCAAATACTATGCACATTCTGTTTCAGGACATTGCTTCTCTATCTGCCTGGACTGCTCTTCCCCAGATACTCCCACAGCTTCCTTCCTCACCAAGTGCAGGCAGGTGTGTACTCAAGTGTCACCGTCTCCTCTGATTATGCTATTAGAGATTGCAAGTCCCTATGCTCCGTATTCCCTTGCCATGCTTTATTTTCATCAATAGCACTTACTATCACCATCTAAGAATATATTATTTGATTATTTATTGTCTGTCTCTCCTTACTAGAATGCAAATGTAATGAAGGTAGACATTCTTGTCCGTTTTATTTCCATATTCCTAGTCACTAGAATTTTATCAGTCATTTAACAAATTTTCATTATCATTCTGTTTATTTTTCTTGTTAATGCTGTCATTGTTATGAACTATTGTCATGAACTCACAACAAATTTAGGGGTATTAAACTGCTTTTTAAAATCTATTTAATGTCTTGCTAACATAGCTTTACCCTTTCTCCAATGGATCACCTGACTATAACAATTCAATTTAATAGAATGAATATTTGTTGAATATCTATTGTCTGATTGATATTGACCTATTTTTTTGATTGGGGGGAGATAAGTTATATAAATATTATGTATTGTTCTCAAAGAACTTAAATTTTTGAGGAAGATAGACTATACACATAAAAATAAAAGAAAATGAATGAATGAGTGATTGATAAAATAGTCAGTCATTCTTTCAAATGTTCAAGTAGCATTTCTTGGGCAGTTGCTATCACCCACAGCTCAGTTGGGATGCCATGCAGATGAATAAATGGGGAGGAGACTATTCCTTATGAAGCCACAGCCTAATCAAATGCCTCAAATGCAAGGAACAGAGAATGAGCACAGTCAGTTCTAATGAGGGAGAGACACTAAAGTTAAAATTTAAAAGGGAGGTGGCATAGGACATTTTGTTTGGACAATGTAGAAAATATCCCCCTTCCACTCCCTTAATTTAGATTTAAATTAATTAGATTTAATTTAGATCTAAATCCCATGATTTAGATTTAAGCTCAGGTTTAATTTCTCTTTATGCTCTTTTTCTAAGTTACTGCTACACATTAATCTGTCTACAATGGACTTGTGAGAAGTACTGTTACTTTGAAATGAAGTTGGAGCACATTCAAATCTACTTTGGTGATGGACGAAATGTGAACTAATATGGTTCTTTGATTATTGCTTTTTCTTTCTCTCTCTCTTTTTGTTTTTTGGCTCTGGGTATGTGTGCCATGAAAATTTCTCTGCACCTGCAAAACCTGATTTCGTACCTTGTATCATTCTTTGCCGTAGGCTGCAAATCTGGTCTGCCTAGGCCTCTGAATGGAAACGCAGGGTTGTTAGATCTTCCATGTTGCCCCATCTAACTGCTCCAGTGCACTTAGTTTGCCCTGTTTCCTAGCAACTGTTTTTATCTGTTTTCCTGTAGCATCCCTCCTGTATCATGCTTTCTTATGTCTCTTCCTCTTGTTGAATGGACTTACCAGTGTCTGACAGCCTTTACACCATATGTCAATCAAACTAGCTTTCCTCCAGAAGAGCAGGAGACTGAAAAACTCTGTTCCAGTCTCCTTCAGTGGAACAATTTTAAATTTGGGGCCTGGACATACATTTCAGAGAGCTCTGGTCATGTACATTATTAATATTGTTTTATTTTATAGTATAAAAAGATCTCTGTGGTGAGAAACCATTCTCTTCCCCAGGGGTTCTTTGTTAACAGCTGCGTAGATAATTTTTACTTTACTAAGTACAGCTTGTGACTCATTCAAATTATGTAAACTTGCTCTAGTGTGAGCAAATCATTTATTTGTTTATTGTTCTCATTACTGGTGCTCTCTATGTGTCTTATAAGGCCAGTTAAGGAGAAAGAGCTTTAAATATGTTAATGAGCAATTGATAATACACATCCTGTTTATAAGACAGTAGCCAACTGAGAGGTGGCAACTTACTTTGCCCATGGTCAGTTTATGATGCTCAATTCAAACAACAATGTATTAAGCCGTATAAATGATATCACTATAAGCTATTGTTTCTAATACATGCCAAATTTTATATATAGATATATAATATACATTATTTATACATTTATATGCATATATATAATATACATATATTTCTGTATTATGTAGATTTTAGTGAGTGTTGTCAAGCATGTCTACATAGACTCACCAAAGCGCTCTACCCCTCACTAGCAGAATAAATAAAGAAGGGGACAGAAGCCAGCATTATTCTTAGGGAAAATGCATCTTCATGGAAACCAGTAATGGTAAAACGTTATAGCATATTAACTCTAAGTGTAATTGTTGCTATTTTGTGTATGAAAAATCAAGTACACTGGATGGAGAAATAAAGTAGCAGCCATGTGGGGTAGATGAAATATGTTTAGACTGTAAAGGCAAGAACAGGAGGTCTGCCTCTCTAACGATGGTTCTTAGTTGGAAACAGACATCAAAACCACCTGAAGAACTTTATCAAAACACACTTGGCCAAGAACTATTTATGGGGGGATTTTTCAAGTGCAAGATGGAATTTCAGAGGCACATGATGATAAATTATAACCAAAAGCTTTTGCAAGAACAGAAACTTATGTATTCAGTGCCCAAAATAATGCTACTCTGTAATGAGAAGTAAGTATTTAATTTGGACACTTGTTATGTGAAAAAATGATTAGGGGTGACTAATATAAATACTGATTACCTACTTTCAATTGGGTGGCTTTAAGATATGAAAAATACATTATTGTATCATTAAAATTATTATGGCAATATTGCTTGGCCAGTTGGCATCTCCCTTGTCTTCTTTTTTTTTTACCAGGATTGTACAATATCAGTGTCTTTAGTGCTCCAGAATTATTCAGTGATTCTAACTGAAGGAGTTACTATCTTTCAGCAATCTATTTAAATTGCCAGTTCTTACTGCCAAAAACTTTATGAACATTAGAGTGTATAGATGTCTGATACTCCGATGTTTTTGAAATAAATATTACCTCAATGCATATCTAATTTATAGAGATGATGCATTTTGTCCTGCCTACCCATGTTTCCCTACCCATTGCTTAGCAGCAAACTTTGCACATAGAAGATACCCAAATGCCTTCTGAATAAGTAAATGAATTACAAAGCTCTCATGACGTTGTTAAAAGTTTGAGATTTTCTAGATAGAGTTCGGAAACTCTCTCTTGCATATGCGGTGTGTGTTGTCTTGCCTTGGCGACTAATATCTGCTACCTTAGTACCATCCACAGGCCTGTAGCATCCACTCATGATTCAGACGCACTTTAACCTCTGCTGCCATTTGGGGGTTTGGATCCTTCTCAGTACACTGACACCATTTTTTTAAAGAAGGGAAGGAAAGAAAATGAAATGAAATGAAGCACAAAGAAAATAATTCTTGCCTCCCTACCCTGTCCCCGCATTCAGCCACGCCATCACATCATACCCGCCATCCTCCTTTATTTCCTTTTGCCCCGATGTGACAACTAGAAACTTTCTGGGATGTGATAAAACGCAAATCCAGAACAACTGGAAATTTGTTATTGTTCTGAAAAATAAATACAAAGTGTTCTGAAAGGTGTCAATACTTTGGCTTATCAATAGGGTTTTATTAAGTTAAAAATCCCAGCTTTCCTGCCACAAAAGATTCAGACTACCGAGATTTAAGATCTGGAAATATAATCAAGAAATGCACCCCAGTCTGTTTGATCCGCTTCACTTCACTTAATCCACCTCACCTCCCTCTGATTTGTGTGGATCGGGCCACTTAACCACATTTTATTCTTTAAATTTCTGTCTGATTAGCCTGATTTAGATTGGCTGTAAGCGACCAAAAATGATACATCTAGTTCCTTGTCTCAGAAATTTTACCAACATTTATACCTTAAATTCAATTACTTGAGTTCAGCTGGAGCTTCAGCACAGAATTGAAGATCAGCCAGCTTCTCCTGGAGCACAAGATTATCCCAGGTCTGCTATCCGTGTGAATAGCGGGCGAACAGTGCTTTTCAAAGGGTATGAATTGACCCTTGAGCCCCAGCGTGCGAACACCATCCTCTGTAAACATATTTCAGACAGTCTGACTAACTTCTGGTGAGAGAGTTAATAGATCCAGTTCTTATTTCTTGCTTAAAAAAATAGTATTCTACCATCAATTTTAAACAACAATTTTGTATTTATTAAACGTAGGTAACTAATTTTTATTGTGGTACTGAAAATATATAAGTATGTGGTATAATTTCCTGAACTATTTTCTAGAGTTTAAGTCAATCTATGCTTTTGAAGAGAGGAAAAGGAAAGAAGGAAAAAAATAAACCCTCTTATTTCCAATGGACAAAGCTGATTTCCTTTTTTTTTGATAAATGGAAATTCATTATCAGTGTAGCAAACGTAATGTTGTTGTTTACATGAATCCAGTTTTAATTAATCAGGCTAAACTTTGTAAAATGTAATTGAAGTTGCAAAAATGCTGAAAGATCCAGAATTGCATTTCACATGGACAAGCTAAATAATCATTGTGGGAAAGAAATGGCAATTTCCTGTGACTGTTAATCATTTTGCCATGTGATTTATTCTTCTGGTAATTGAATATAATGATTACAATAGATTTGATATTGTACTACATTTAAGGAAAGGAAAGAAAATGTGTTTAAAATTAGGTACATTGATCAGATAGTCTCTGTAACATAAACCAATAACCAACACTGATCCTTCACAGTGAAAGCAATAAAACCATCCTAATGAAGTCAAGATAATGTTGCTCCACTGAGCATATAAATCCAAAGAGGGTTGCTTCCCAGCGAGCCTTCTGTCCTCCTTCTCATGATCTACAGATTTATTGTATATTTGACTTAGGGTGAGTTACCAGCGGCAGATCCTGAGATGAAGGTTTGTACAAGTCACTGATAAAGAGGAAGACCAGGATGGGCAGGAAGAGCAGCTTAGGCAAAGGGAGAAGACAAGTGAGGTCCTAGGCAGAGGTCCCGCAGAGCATTCAGCTGCATTCATCTGTCTGAACCAAGTGGCTCCAGTAGCTGCAGGGCAGTCCTTCAGTAAAGATCCCAGGGACTGGCTATTAAAAGCCCCTGTGGTGGGCTGGTGTTAGGCACAGAAGCTGTAGTGGCGCATTGCGCTCTATAGTACTCCTTCCATGACTTGAATGAGTTGCGTGTCTCATCTCATTTACCAAGCTATAAGATTCTTGAGGAGAGGGTTCTTGTTTAATTTGCCTTCCCATCTTCTTAAGTAACATGTAAACAGCACAATCTCATTAAGTGTACACTGTACTGCAAAAAATATGATAATGCTACTCAACTTTGCTCACAACCTTTTCTGGAATCTGCATTTTGAATGAAATGTTACTTCTTAGTTTTTACTTGTCTTTTCACTCACCTAGTACATATGGCTTTGTAATAATTTTAAAATATTTGCATAAATTTGATCTTGTCTGATTTATGAAAGTTAAAGGATTATGAATTCCAGCATAGAATTTTATTACTGTAAAGAACATTTTATGAAAACCGTTTGACTTCCAGCAGTGTACTTATGCAGAAATTTAAGAAGCGCAAAACCCCAAAGAGCATGCTAACAATGAACAACTCTAACACTGCTCTTGAATCCCACTCTTGAGCACATCACTAGGAATATTTCAGAAAGGGCTGGTTGACTCTGGTAATTGCAGAACAACCAGAAGTAAAAAGGGGCCCTGGTGATTGTGTACTTAGCTCCAGCAACAGGACAAAAACTGGAAAGTGTTTTCACCATTACTCCAACTAAACTACGTTATCTGCAGATGAATGCTCTTCTCTCACTTCTTTAGAATTTTTCCAGTAACTGTACAGTGCTCTGTTTAATGGGCGGGTGCTCTGCATTTTGTCTGGATAAGACTGTGAGGATAATGTTAAATCCCTGAGAAACTTCTGTGGCTCCAGTGCCCTGTGTGGTCTCTGTCTCCTCCACTTGTGCCAATCTGATCAAATTCATAAAAGAAGTTCACAGTAAACCTACTTAGTCACACATTTCTACAAGCCTTGCCGGGTACACAGCCCTGGGTAAAATATAAGAAAGATGGGGAATTCTACTCACTGGAGTAAAAGTTTGGAAGATTTTTTTCCCCCAAACATCTAAATTACACACACACACACACACACACACACACACACACACACTGTAATGCAATGTGTATGTAAAGCTATCACACAAATTATAAAAGAAAAATATTGCCAATTTGGGAAGCTACTTGCATGCTTCTTCACACTGCCATCACACTGCCTGATTCCAGAAGTAATTGTCTCATATTTTACATTTATCATTCACATACTTTTAAAATATTGAATTTTCCTAATTTTATTGGTTTAACCCCAAGCAACACATGGTTGAGCTTTTATGGTTTTTGAATTTTCAATATGACATCATACTGAAGATAGTTTTCTGGGATTGCTAATATTTATGTATTTAATTATGCATTTATTTCTCATTTATTACATTCAAGAATGCATCTAAAATTCATGTGGCATCATTCTTTCACTGACTGGCTTAATTCACTTAGCATAATTTTCTCCAGGTTCATCTATGTTGCTGTGAAATATATGAGATTATTTTTTATTGTTGCATAATATTCCACTGTGCCATTGTTGTTTTACCTACTCATCTATGGATGGACATTTTGGCTGTTTCCAAACCTTGGTTGTAAATAGTGCTGCTATAAACATAGGGATGCATATATATTTTTTTATATTGCTGTTTTGGTATCCATGGGGTATATATCCAGAAGTGGAATCTCTGGGTCAAAAAGGAGCTCCATTTTTAATTTTTAAGGATACTCCATACTATTTCCCACAGTCTCTGCACCAGACTGCATTCCCGCCAATAGTGTGCGAGGGTTCCCCTTTCTCTGTATTTTCACCAACAGTGATCTCACTTATAAGTGGAATATAATGAACATAATAAACTAATGAACAAAATAGTAACAAAAGCTTAGATGCTTAAAACAGAGTGACAGCTGCCGGAAAGGAGACAGGGGAATGGGAGGAAAGATAGTGAAGAGATTAACCAAAGACAATTTATGCACATCTCAAGGACATGGACATGGACATTATACAGAGAGTGGCGTGAGGAAGGGAGAAGGTGGGGGTGGGTGGAGGTGGGGAAGGGGAGAAAAATGGTAACAACTATAAAGTGTAAACAATACAAATAAAATATAAAAAAGAATGCATCTAAAACTCAAAAATTGTTTTGTTTCTGGGGTTATTTCTTTCACTTTCATTGCTGTGCACTATGCCGAGGAGTGACTATTTCATAATTCACTTATAGTAGATGAGCATTAGGATTGTTTCTATTTTTAATCTTTTTTTCTTATAAACAAATATTGTTAAACATGTTTCTTGGTAAATATATGAAAGGATTTCCCTGAGTTATAAAGCTTTAAATATATGAATACACACACACACACACACACACACACCTGCATACATACACACACACACACACACACGTAGGGCAAATCTCTCTATCTTCTTTCTTAGACATGGCCATTTGGAGGTTAATATAACCCCAAACAAATTATAAAATCACTTCTCCAAGTACTTCAAAAATCCTGTTGTAATTTTTTTGTTGGCCAAATTGGAATTCAGTTAGAGAAATAGATACTTTTATGATGTTGAATCTTATCGATAAGCATGCTATAACTTTCCATTTCTGATGCTACTTGACAGCGATGGCGGAGGTTAGGGAGTGGAAGGACTGAGCAAAAAGGAAAAAGGACTCATGCACATAAGCAACAGTGTGGTGATTGTGGTGGGGGCGGAGAGGGTATAAGAGGGATACATGGTAATGGAAAAATACAATAAAATAATAAAACTAAATAAATAAAATGATACCTTTATTTAAAGGGAGATTATATTTTTCCAAAAATTACCACTTCATGTTTTTGACACTCCTTCCAGCACGATTGGAATTTATGTTCCTTATTTTTGAAACAGACAGGACTGCCTTAAGCCATGAAGTTTGGCAAAATGAAGCTAAATAACATCTGAAGTTTTCATTAACATGCAGTTCCTCTCTGTGTTCTTTGGATACTCACTCTTGGAGCCCATCCACCAGGTCATGAGGAAGTCCAAGCAGCCCCAGAAGGCACTGTGCGTAGAGGAAATTAGACTGCCAGTACATAGCCTAGAGTGAGCATAGATGCACCAGCTGATCATGTTCCAAGCATCTATTCCCCCAGTGAAGTTGCCCCAACAAATGCCACAGGCAGAATAGACAAGCTCTCTTCAGTTGCCAAATCTGTAGATGCATAACCCAAACAATGATTGTTCTTTTAAGGCACTAAGTTTTAGGGTGGTTTGTTATGCAGCCTGCATAACTAATTTGTTTATATGTTCAAACTGTGGTTGATAGTGTATAGGAATGCAAATAATTTTCATGTGTTAACTGTATGTATATCTCTCCACTTTTCCAAACCCTTTTCTAATATTTTGTGTTTATAGATTAGGGGAAGGTTCTATATGGACAATTATTTCTGCTACAAATATTATTTTTGCTCTTTCAAGTCAAATAAAATGTTGATAAAAAGCAGTGGAAATCTCATCCTTATCTTCTTTATTCCAGATTTATAGAAGATGGATCTAAAATTTTAACTTTAAAATTAGTAGTAGGAGGGTGACATTGGCAATCTAGCAAAATAGCCACCCTCAGACCCCCGTTCTTACCATGGAGACATCAGCTCAATAAAATAACAATACATGGATCAATTGATTCCCCTTGTAGGAAATTTAGAACCAGTTGAGGGACATCTGTACCCAAGGCCAGTGCAAAACCAGCCACATTGAAACTGCTAGGAAAAGTCACAGCACCCACTGGCCATAGTTCTTTCTCTCAGTTTAGCATGGTACAATTGGGAGAAGCATCCTAATTCCTGGATTCTCCCTGGAGAGAGGAAGAAAAGACTGAAATATAAGTCCATTTTTCAGACTTTCAAGGACATTGCCTGTGTGACCTGTTTCTGTCTTCCTTGAATCTAATGCTGACGGGAAAGGGTACGAGGTTGGAGATAATGGAAAACAAAGGCAATGATTTGAACTAACCCACATTTAGTTGCCGTAGTTCCTCTCCCAACTCAGTGTGGAAGGAACAGAGGAAACCTCACAGTCTTGGCCTCCCCAAGGAGGGGAAGAGTTAGACCTTGTGTCCAACATTCTGGCTCTTCCAGGGTGCTGTCCAGAGAATCGTTTTCTGTCTCACCTGTACTGGAGCCCTGAAGGGACTTGCATATTCTGTATGTCTGGTGCAACTAAGAGCAAAAGCAATCTGGTGGCTTGCTGTTGCTCTGGAGGATGTGGTACAGAGTAGCCAGAATAGCCAATACAGCTAGGTGACTTCCCCCTCAGGGTAGAAAGAGAAGACTGGAGCATCTGACCAACATTCTTGGGGGGGGGGGCAGGGGAGGCTACTTAGGGGACTGGGTTTCTGTCTTGCCTGACTTGGTGTGCTGGAGGGACCCAGGATGCAATGAGAAGCCAGGAAGCTGTTACAAACAAGAGCTGGGTGTCCTGTGGCAGCTTCAGGGAACCTGCAGAACAGTGTATAGACACAAGAGGGAGCAAGAGATTATGAGCTCCTGAAAAAAGAAATCCTCCAGTCCCTCTAATTGGGGATTTACAGGCACCAGTCCACGGAAGATGCATCAACAGAAAAGATTTAAAAAGCCCACAGAATCTCTAACTGTGCTGATTAGTGAAGTCTCTTTCTGTGTGAAGCCAGTCTGTAAGAAGTGGTTAGTGATGGCTGATCTGTCAAATGTGCAGACCCCAACATAAAGTGACACAGCACACAAAGAGACAAGGAAACGTGACCCAATCCCAACCAAAGGAACAAAATAAGTCTTCCGAAACTGACCCTAAAGACATGGACATACTTGAATTACCTGACAAAGAATTTAAAATAAGCACCATAATGGTACTTCACAGACTCAAGAAAATAATACATGGACAAAATGAAAATATCAATAAAGAGAAAATATATATATATATATATATATAAAGAACCAAAGAAATTTTGGATGTGAAGAATATAATAACTGAATTGAAAAAAAATCACTAGAAGCTTTCAAAATCAGATTTAATCAAGCAGAAGAAAGAGTCAGAAAACTCTAAGAAAGCTCATTTGAAATTATGTATTCAGAGGAGCAAAAAAGGCAACAGAATGAAGAAAGTTTTACGTATAAACTTGGTGAGGTGGTGGTCCCCAGTTACTCACTCAAATCCTAATCTCGTAAAGGCATTTCTATAATTGTGATTGATGTCCAGAATTAGTTGACTTTACGTAAGCAAGTTTATCCTAGACAATCGAGGTGGGCCTGATTCGGTTAGTTAAAAGGTACTAAGAGGAGAGCAGAGACTTCTGAAGAATAAGAAAGTCCACCCCTGGTTAGAATCTTCAAGGAGTGCTTTGCCATCAGCCATTCCTGGGATCCTGCCCTGTGCGTTTCTGTCTTGTCTATCTAAGCCCTGCAATTATGTACACTGGTCTCTTGCAATAAATCTTAAAATCTACGTGTCCTATTGATTCTGTTTCTTTGATGTAACTTGTACAACTTTCTTAAACTAATCATTGGGTCATTCTGGAGACCAGAGAGGGTTCATGCAGCACGTGTGCCCTCTGTTCCTTTCGGCCTCCTTCATACACAGCATCAGTGATGCCCCTGGGCACAAAATACCAGCAGGTCCATGATGCCTGAAGAGTTCAGTGAGGTTCAAAGTGAGTGTAAGTTATGTCAGTTCTACAGCTGAGTGAAAGAAAGCATTGGCAGCCCCGAGAGAAAAATGTTCTTTTTGAACCACAACTTGCTTAGTATGCAGACCAGAGGTCATTAGTGGAGTTCTAAGAAACACAAATGACCAAGGAACCTCATCATATGCTTTTTTAATATTCTGCCCTGTACTAGCCAACTGCTCATGCTGTGCTCAATAAATATTAGATGCCAAAACACATGATTAAGATACCAGGAATTCCCTTTAATGTTGATTATAAAAATTAATGTTCAAATATAATAAATTACAGTATATTAGTCTTACATACTATATTTTATATCATTTAGTTGAACTATAGCTATGCATATTTACAGAAAACACGTGTTCCTTTTTTGAACCTATCAGACTTCATTTATAAGACATAAATTTAAAGATCAGGAATTTCAAGAAAAATGGTAATATTAATATATCATTAACTCAAGTGAAGGGCTTTTCTAAGTGCAACAGCTGTGTGATTGGATCACATGCCCATAAATAAGGCCGGCCCTACAAGGGAAGTGGCACAGAGAGCAGGGTGTCTAGAGGAAACAGTGGTAGAAAAGACTTGAGACTGAGGAAGGTGTTGATTCAAACTACAGACATCGGCATCCCAAAATGAGGCAGAGAGTAAAATAAGAAGATAATGTATAAAAACATGGAAATAGTAGGATTGATATACAGGGTGGAGCAAAAGTAGGTTTATAGTTATAGTTCCCCATATAAAAATAATGTAATAATTAATAAGTAACAATACAAGAATAAACTGACTTTCACATACTCACAACTGTAAATCTACTTTTGCTGCACCCCGCATTGTTGGAGGTTTGATGTAGACTAATAAATCAAAACCTCCCCCTCCCTTGTTCTTAACCAGTAATTAAGATATTGTTGGAGGTTTGATATAGTCTAATAGATCAAGACCTCCTCCGTTCGTGTTCTTAATCGCAAAGAAGCATATGAAGCTCAAAATGATATGTCTGCTTTGATATGGAAAGTATTAAGACTCCATAAGAAGTATGTAAAATAAGAGAATGAAGCAAGGACCAGAGTGATGATTCTCGGTTTTTTTCAGTCCAAAATAAAGGAACTCAGTGACATAGCAAATAATTGACATGGCTTATTTAACCAGAATTAAAGAAGCGATTCTAAGAGAAAAATTGTAATCAGACCTTCTAGAAATAAGCTTTTCATAAAGGTATTCCACATGGAGTAAGACGAGATTCTTACACCTGGGCAGAATTAGACCCAAGAGTTCAAAAGAGTGAAAGAGAGGGCAAGCATTGTGAGGAAGGACCATGCCTGAGCCGTGTTTCAACATATCTGCCCATTCAATAGAATAGTATTGCCAAGGATCCAGCCCACTTCACCACTTGACAGACCCATCTCTTTCCCATGGAGAGGAGTCAAGAAAGGCACTGAAATTTTGGGAGGATATGTTAATAAAAATTCTGCCCCCATCAGGAATAAAGAGGAAGTCATTTCAAGGAAGCAGGAGGTTGGAGAAAGAGGCATTCTTCCTCTTGGAGGTGTTTGAATATGAGAAGTGAGGGAGAGAAAGAGTCAGAGGTGACTCCACATTTCTTCTTTGACTAACTGGGGCTGGGGCAAGGGGGAAGTGGATCATTCAATAGACAGGAATTATCACCAAAAGCATTAAGTAATTAGGGACTTGGGTCTTTGTTTTGTCACTAGAGAATTTATTCTGCCATCTGGAAGAACCTCTCACAGCCAAGAGAAGTGGTTGGCAGCCTTCCCAATACTCAAAGAGGAGTTACAGCCTACACATTTTCATTTTATAGGTATTAATAAGCAATGTCACATTCCGGTTTTCAGAAGTAGTTTACTTATTACTATGGTTTTACTGATCAGCTCTGTCCCTTGCGACTTATAAAAAGCTCTCAGCCAACAGGAAAATTAGCTAACATTCTCCAGTGATATCAAACACTGATACTTTTTAAATGAAAACTAAAAATTAGAAAACTTTCAGAGTCTTTGGGAATAGGAAAAAATACTGTTTAATGTAAGGAACTTTCTGAATTACTCTTCTAATCCAGCTACTTATTTCCACTTTCCTATTGTTGTGGATCAAGATGTATAATTGTTTATGTATTTGTCTTCCAGCTGTTGCTCATTGACTACACTGAGCAGTCTACATGTCACTCATTTCTCTCTGGCCATCACCTGGCATAATCATAAGCACTGCCATTGGTTGAACTGCACCTGTCTCTGCTACAGACAAGACATTGGAGAGTATTTATAATATTGTAAATAAATTTCACACTAAATCTCAACAACGTTTCATAGGTCACAACTGTGCAGATGGGGCCTGGAGTTTGTGACTCAGTTACGAAACATATCATTATCTAAATTCTGATCTATGTTTGTCTACAGCCTGGACATAGGTTAGCACCTCACTATGCAAACTTTAGCCTGGACCCTTAAAGGTATTTTGTTCCTTAATTCATTCAACAATTATTTATTTTCTTCTTTGTGCTATGCTTTGCATTACATGCTGAAGATTCAAAGGTGGATATGGAACCTGACCTTGTCAGTATTGGAGGGTAGGGTTACAGTTTAATAAGAGATGGACATGTTAAAAAAATCAATGTGATAGAATGTAACCCATGTTATTTTAATTGCTTTAAAGCACAGTGGGATCTCATAAAAATCTAGGCAAAATGGCTCCCTAAAGTAGATTCCTGCTTTGTGGCTGAAAAATAAAAACAGGGAAAATGACAGAGATTGAGAAAGCTGAAAGTAGAGAAATTATAGAGATTTCCAAAGTGGAACAATCAGCCTATGTAATGGCATTGAATCATACTAGCCCTGGGAGAGGGCAAGGAATCCCTTAAGTTGGTAGAAGACAGTTCTTTGAAGAATCTCATCACATAACTATT
This sequence comes from Glossophaga mutica, assembly GCA_039655065.1. Lineage (NCBI taxonomy): Eukaryota > Metazoa > Chordata > Mammalia > Chiroptera > Phyllostomidae > Glossophaga > Glossophaga mutica. Next base: position 149,101,696 of record CM077308.1, read on the forward strand.
GATGAACAGAAACTTGAGTTTTTAGAATTCAGTGAGATCTCTTGACACCAAAACAGTTAATATTCAAATGGAAATGACTTTTCTTTAACCCCTACCCCCCAAAATCCTACAAACCAGCATTTGGTTATTTGCCATAGGTAAATTTTTAAAATGTTTATCAAACTAAATTATTTCTTAGTAAAACCTGTGCATAAAATCAAAATTCTAAATTAGGAGAAAGAAGAAACACTTAGTTTCTATTTAGCCTAGAAAAGCTAACTCATACAAAAGCACTAGTGTACACTGTCATAAATTTGTAATTTGCAGAATTGTTTAGAAACTCCAAAGAGCCAAATAAAGAAAATCTCAACATAAAAATTGATCTGAAAGTTGTTCTATGTACTAACTATTTAGAATAAATTTTCTACTATAAAGAATGCTGCTAATCATAGTTAATAAACTAGGATTGTCCACAAAAACATTCAGTTCCCAAAAGAACATGCCAGATCTTTTAACTGTATATTGTTAATACAAGCAAGTCACTTTCTTCATTTTTTTTTTCCTTACCCCCTATCTCATAAGAGATTGTGAAGACGATTCTTGGCCAAAACAAGGGTTTTTCCCTTGAGAGCTACTCTTTTCTTCTTAAAAGATTTGCTGACCTCTTACAAACAATTTCAAAAAGTTGTTGCTTCTAAAAATCATAGCTTTCTCTGTGGTTTTGAGCCTACCTATTTACTTTGCCTAGCAGAGATGGGCAGAAAAAAAATCTACTTGGATCTAAGGTATTGTGTTTATTTAAAAATATATCTATGAGCTTGTTCTAAAGAATGATGATGGGCAGTCTTGGCCTGGACCACATTTTTTATCGATGAACGCTAACATACCTAGTAATAATGTCTGTGCAATGGATGGAAAGAGAGAATACTGGATGGAAATGGCGTCATCACAAATTGGCTGCAGGATCAACAAACCTGGGGAATAAACAAAGAAATGGGAAGGCTTAGTTTGTCTTCGTCACTGCTGCTACATTGGCAAAGGATAATCTAATAACTTTTAATTATTTCCTCTAGATTACAAACCCCATTTTTATTTCTCTGTGTGTGTGTTTGTAAGGAAAGCTGTGTCTAAATTGGAGTGAGATATTTGAAAGATTTGTCTGCATAGATGTTTTATGAATATAAGGAGAAGGGTGACTGATATAGAGTAATTTTAATAGCATTTCTGCCTTTTTTTACTGTTATTACCAAAATGTCACTACATGTTTAAAATTATATTTTATTGTTAAGCATACTGATTTATTTTCTGATTATTAACATCTTACTGAAAAAGTCAGGGGCAGAATGACCTCATAAATCACTTGTATGGTCTATTTTTCAGTGAATTATGATACAAATCGCTCCACAATTGACACAAATGTATTTTCACATTAGTCTAAGAAATCCTGCAGTCTCTGTTAGTTGACTTTTGAATTATACAACCATTAAGTACAAAAATTGAATTTATTCCCCAAAGATCTCTAACTAAAAACATTTTCTGTGATTCCAAACAGAGAAGCAAAGGTGAACTGAGAACAACTTTAGAACATAAAATCCCAGGCCAGTCTAATCTGTATTCCAGTTTCTGAATTCCGCTTTACTATTCAGCTAGAGTGAATCTGGCATTTATAGATCTGACATAAATGCCTGAGGCATGACTCTCCGAGCGAGTGAGGGTCATTTGTTAACTGGCTATGGTATGTGTATATTTGGAGAAATTATAGTTTGATATTTTGCTTAGGTGGCTTATAGCATCATCTTCCTCTTCAAACACAAAATAGAAAAGCCTTTGGATTGGTTTGAGACAAGGGGCACTAGTTTAAGGACAAGTAGTGAATTGGAAGGAACATAGAATTTCAAGTTGGTCTGGAAGACACTTAACCAGCTGTGTGACTTTAAGTAGTTATTTGAACACTCTTAAACTCAATGTCCTATTGACTTCCCAGCATCTTGTGACAGTTAAGGAGGCAAAGTATGTACAACTCCTGCGGTGCCATCAATCTGACGCCTGCCTGCATCTCCTTTCTTTTTTTCTTGGTATAACACCTTACACAGTCTGCACCTCAGCCCTTTAGGCAATTGTGCTTTCTAATGATATCACTCTTTATGGCTCCCTGAAAGTCTACCAATAATTTCTCAAGCCCCAATTACGCAAATTGTCACCTCTTTGACCCTCTTCATAAGACAGGCAAAATTCAATAAGCATAATTGTAAATAAGCATACTTGTGTTTATTTACAATTTACTTGTTTGTATAGGAATAAGAGGCATTTTCCCTGCAAGCTGGTTCTTTTTGGAGGGTTCCTGCCTCAAGCAAGAGAGTCAAGGCATTTTTTTTGTTGTCATTAATTTCTGCTTAGCATCCTCGAATAAACACTGTTTTAAAGCCCACAGTGTCATCTGTAGAATGTTGGTCAGTAGGGTGTTGTTTGGTGCTCCCTTTCCAGAAGAAGTATCTTAAATATAGTTCTGGAGATATGAAGGGCCTTACTCGATTTTAAAAAAAGTAAGCATTGGGCACCTGCTATGTGTCAGTCACTGTGCTGGACATGAATGACAGAAACATAAAGATTCTCTATACTGTTCAATGTGGCCTTTATAATTAGACCGACATTGTAACAGACAGTACAGTACAATGTAAGGAAATGCCTGCAATCTGACAGGTATGTTTGAAGTGTGCTTAAGGAAGGGTTCACCCAAAGGGTAAAATTTAAGCACATAATTAAATTAGAGTTTGCCTTTCAAACGCTGAGTTGGGGTAGGCGAAGTAATTGGATTGTAGTCTGAGGAAAGAAATGACACATAGAAAAGTAAGAAGCCAGAAATGAGCCTGGTATTTCGCTGGAATGACAGTTAGTTCAGCATCAGCAGAGCCTAGGATGTGCAGAGGAAAGGGGAGATGAGATTCGACAGGTAGCAGCTGCATCCTGACGGGGAGTCTATGCAACTTTTATAGCAGAAAATTTATTTGATCAGATTTGCATTTTAGAAATAGCACTCTGAAGGCAGTGCTTGTGATGGGTGAATTGTAAGGAGTCAAATCTGAAGATATAGGGTCCATCTTCTGGGCTATGACAATAGTCTCCAAGCAAAAGACAGCAAAGGTTGGCAGGATATACAAAGAGAAGAGCCCAGGTGTGAGTGGTGGTTGTCCACACTGATTATGGTCATGTACTTGAGGAGCATATTGCCTCAGTAATAGGCTTAACCTTTGTAATGTTCTGTTTTCTAATTCATAAAATGGAGATTATGCTACATACCCTATAGAGTTGTGGAAAGAATTGTCAAGATTGTGTACGTAAATTATTTAATATAGTAACTACAAAATAATTCACTTTCAATAATTAGTGTTTAAATGACAGTATAGAATGCATTGTCTTATAATTGAATAGAGAGGGAAATAAGGAAGAAATTGTCAAGATGTTCACCACTCACTAATGGAAAAACAGAGTTTGAGGGGGAAGCTTCAATTTTAGCTTCATTCAATTTGGTTTGAATTGCCCATGGGACTATCAAGTGGAGATGTCCCATGGACATCTGAGTATAGGACTGTGTGGGACACGTAAAACTGATCTGAGGCCACTTTCTTGAGGTGTATTTATTTTTCCATTTCTCACCTTCACAGAAGAAAAGGGGCTTCCAATTTTGTGAAGGAACAGTATTAGAAAGGCACAACCAGCCTTCTGTCTTCCCATTGCTTCAGTAATTGTAGCCCAGGCCCTCTCTTTTCTTCCTCCTTTATTCTTTATTCTATCTCTCCTTCTCTGACATTGGTCCACGTGCTCTAGATGTATTGTGTTTACTTTCTCACTGGGTCGTTATCTGGGACACATCTTCTGCACAGTGGGAATGCCTGGGACCCCTGGCTGTCCTACTGTGAATGGGTGAGTACATTCAATTCAAAGAGAGAAAAAATAGGGATCCCAAGTTGAACTCAGAGTCAGACTGCTTCAGAATTTCAAATTTACCAGCAACACCACTGAATGTTTGATAACCATCCTGGATATATTTCACTGTTTTTCCCACAACTCAAAAGGGAAAAGTTTGATTTAATATTTCAAATATTAAGAGACGTCGAGGTGGAAGACATCAGTATGAATGTGAGAATGGAAGAAGTTGTGACTGCAAATGAAATTCCTCAAAGAGAGTTTTAAGAAGTGAGGAGGGACAGAAGATGAGAGCATTTGCCTGCAGGAGGTTGTCAGAGTCTGAGAATTGAGGAGGAGGAGGAGGAGGAGGAGGAGGAAGAGTGCTGGGGAGGCAGGAGAGCTGAGAACGAGCACCAGTCCTCTGGCATCACAGCAGTTTAATCCAAATTCTGGTTAAATACAGAAATAAAGACAAAACAGCAACAATGGTATGCCATGCCAAAGAGGGACTACTCCATCACCTGACACCTCTTTATCCTAACACACATTCAAAGATACCATCTGAGGAAGAGAAGGGCCAAAATCTGGTAATAGTACCAGTGGGTTCAGAGTGGACACAGGGACTATCGGAGTGTCATAGCCCTTCAAGAATAGGCCCACCACGGCTAGCGTCATAGCCTCCATTTGTCCTATCTAAAGGTGTGTGTCTATCTATTAACTGATCAAAGCTTCCAGACTCCCACAAAGACAGCATTAAGTTTGCCAAAATGTCAGGTACTGGGTTGTCACTCACAATTTGTCCATTTCATTGGACAAATATGATAAAGATAGATGATCATGGGAATATAAATTGTAACCATACAGGACAGACTGGGGGGAAAAAACAGCAAGAAATAGCACTAACAGTGACAGAAATGGGTTGATTTTAAAGCTGGTGTGAAGAAATAGATTACAGAGTCCTGTAAAATCACTCTTAAGTTATATATAAATAAAATTCATCAGCACACTTGGCTAAAGCCAGATGGTTGGAGACACTGAACCAAGACCATCAGATAGATTCAGAGACAAGTTAATGTGGAAACATCTCAAAAAACACCTATCACCCACTTTAAGGAATGACTGAATCTTCAGGTAGTTTATTGAGAGCCATGACTAGTGAGAATAGTGGAAAATGAAACTCAATTTAAAGGGAAGTCTCTGAGAAAGAGAAAGAAGGAGATATGCTCCCACATGTGGGCTTTCTCTTTCCATATGGAATCATCAAAGCTGCTCCTTTATTATTTCCCCAGGCCATGTCATTTCTTTGTGTATCTTGGGGTGCTTAGAAGAGGCTGATACATCTTAAGTTTTCACGGATAACTTGTTTTATCCTTATGTATATGCAAGACATAAAACTCATCACATATTAGAAATACAAGGGAGGAGCAACAGGAGGTTTACAGTTGTGAGGACACTATACACAGAGTTTATTCTTGTATTATTATTCATTAATGATTGTACTCGTTTCCACAGGAACAACTGTATATCTACTTTTGCCCCACCATGTATAACATACACTCTAAATTAACTATTATTTAAAATAGTATTATTATTTGATAACCTAATCTAGCCTTAAGCTAAGTACCTTTCACTTATCATTCTAATTGATTTAAAGCAGTACTTTGAACTAGAAGTTACTATTTTCCACGTTGCAGACGTGGAAACTGAGATGTGGACAGTTCAGTAACTTGCTGAAGATTTTACTGGTAAGAAGTAGAGTAACTATGTCATCTGAGTTCAAAGCCATGCACTTAAACTTTCTTGCTTTATATCTCATGTAAATTCTTGGTTCGTTGGCAACACTAACAATGGGACAGGTTAAAAAGAGTGGGTCATTTAATCAAGAAAAATAGAAATGTGTGGACTAAGACAGGCGGTGAGGAGTTAGCAGAGTTCCTGTCCTGCAGTTTTAATAGCCCCAGAGTGTCAGGGGCGTCTCTCCCTCAAACCCTCAAGCAGACGCTTACACTTAAATCTACTTGGCGCAGACCAAACAGATGAAGAAACTCTACAGGAGATCTATAGGCAGCAAAAAAGAAACAATAAAAATACATGCAACAAAGGAATTTATATCATTGAAGATGAAGAGAGGTCAGATGGGTTGGCCCAACTCATGTATTAATATCTGTGTTTAGGATTATGAGTGTAGGGGAATGTGTTCATGGCTTGCTCAGACTTTTCACTCCCAGAGACTATGTAAGAGGTAGTGATGCGGGGTCTGGGTGAGTGTGTTTGGGATCACGGGCTTATTAAGGATACAAGTGACTGCTATAAATAGTGAATGTTCAACTTTCATGTCTTTAACTGGATGCTACAACGGGCAAACCAGATAAAACAGCCAAGGCTACTGTGTGGCCAAAGAGATTGAAAGCCAAAGATGAACCCTCCCCAAAGGGGAAATTATTTGTTCCCCAGGGATTTATTAACCATGATGGAAGCAGTCAGCCAGTAATTTTTCAGCCTCTTCATTTCAGGAGCCAGTAATGAATTTTAATTAGCAAGGAAGACAGCTTTCCACTAAGGAGAAGAAAGGAAAGAAAACAAGAACGCCGGGGCGCACAGAGGATATGCTAAAGCCTGTAACACTCCTTATTAATGCTGAATTGATGGGGAAGGCTGTGTGCCCTCTGCTCTTCTGTAACATGAAAATAAAGACAAAAACTGAAAAGATGTGCTACAGATCTTGGGCAAAATGAAGGGAAGTGCTGCTAAGGTTGATGAAGAGATAATCCTAGGTCACAGGGTCTTTAAGACACTAATCATCACTCTTAATCAATACTAACTGATGGCAGCACATTTCCAGCATTGTTAGCTCTGCCTACTGAACATTCCAACAATCTTCTTTGTAGTGGAGAATAGACAAGATGAGCCTATGTGAGGCAGGAGTTTCAGGGTTTTTTCTCCAAGTATTTTAATTAAACCAAAATGTCCTTGCATTGACTGTCCAGAAGGATTTGGAGAGAGCAGAAGTAGAAAGGTAAAATATGGCTTGATTGTTAATTAGGCCTTTCCCCTGCTGATTTAGAGTCCATGTGTGCATGTGTCCAAGCACATGTGCACATGTGAATGTATTGATCGTGGTATTGTTGGATGAGAAGTAGATTTCGATTTTGTTTCTGAAAGACCCTTTTAAACAATGGATAATAAGATACGTCCTTTTGTCATCCTTCAGATATAATGATGGTGGTTTTTGTGATAATTCTACTTTTGCTAATGGGGCTTTCACCTGATAAACAGATTGTGCCCATAAATAATTTGAAGGCCATTTACCTAAAGTTAAAACCAAGTATAATATATGCAGCTTTGCTTTAGCATAATGATAAAAATTCACATGTGAATGCTATGTCTGAATTATGAGTGTGATTCTTTTTCAAGGATACAATTTTGAGTAGATTAGGTGGTTCCTTGTGCATTTGTGGCCTTGACCGTGAGTCTCTGGCTACTCTGAGAGCCTGGCTGCTCCCAGTTTGGCCCATAAAAGAAGATTCATATTCACTTTCTTTTCAGGGCATCCTGACAAAATAGGACAGACCTTCTGACATGCTATGCTATTGCATGTCACTGCTATTAACCCGCTGCAGTCCCCAAACTAAAGTGAAGTTCTCTTCTGATCATAAAAGTTAAACTCAGACTTCCTCAGTTATCCACAAGGCATAAATGACTTTTATTTTCCTTTTTTTCCTACCCCACAAACTTCAGTATGCATTGCCTGGAGAGAAAAGAATGGTAAGTTTTTTTTTTTTTCCTTTTTATACAGAATAGGGAATTTCTATACCATTCCCTTCTTCTATATTTTGTTATCAGTGAGGTTGGAGGTGATGATAAACCTGTTTTGGTTTCATGCCTGTTTGATAATTCTTCACATCCTCTTTAATCTCTAAGGGCCTGTTTGGTTAAAAATAAAATCTGCTCTTAAAAATCAGGAACTTAGTCTTTCACAGTCAAAAGTGTTAGACTAATATTTTGGACTTCCAGTCAAGATGGAGGCATAGGTAGACACACCTTGCCTCTTCATGCAACCATATAAAGAATTACAACCAGATCTCTCTCTCACACACACACACACACACACACACACACACACACAATAACAAGAACCATCAGAAAATCAAGCTGTGTGGAAGTCTGACAAGCAAGGATTTAAAGAAGCCACATTCATCCAGTAGGGTAGAAGGGGCAGAGTCTCAGAGATGGGTGGAGAGGCAGTGTGGTGCACAGAGGTGGCCACAACAGCAGCTGTGGTGGTAGAATAGACAGTCCCACATTCATGGGTGGTGGAAAAAATCAGGATGGATACCTTGGGACTGAGTGATTCCAGTCCTAGGCCAGACTGCACAGCCCAGGGTTCTAGCACCAGGAAAATAAATCCCCATTACCTCTGGCTGTAAAAACTAGCGGGGGTTGGGGTAGCAGAAGAAACTCTGAGATTTTTGCTGTTAAAGGGTCTGCAAGACTTAGAACATACACAAACCTACCCACTCTAGGTTTAACTACCAGTGCAGCAGCTGGAAGAGAAGTGGGTGAAGTGACTGGAAATGGGACAAGTACCAGACAAATTCCAGAAGCCAGGTAATGACATTGTCACCTTTCCAAGGCCTCCCCTCACACAGAGCCACAAAGCTATGAAATGGGTTTCCCCCACCCCCTAGCAATTACCTGAGGCTCTGTTCCACACAATTTGTAGGTGCTTCTTTTACATGGGCCATACTACTAAGACAGGGGAGTCAAAGTGGCTTTACTTAATACACAGAAACAAACACGGGGAGGCCACCAAATTGAGGAGACAAAGAAATATGGCCCAAATGAAAGAATAGAACAAAACCCCAGAAAAAGAACTAAACAAAATAGAGATAGCCAACGTATCAGACGCAGAGTTTAAATCACTGGCTATCAGGATGCTCAGAGAACTCACTGAGTATGGCAACAACATAAAGGAAGAAATAAAGCTTACACTAAATGAGATAAAGAAAAGTCCACAGGGAACCAATAGTGAAGAGAAGGAAGCCAGGATTCAAATCAACAACTTGGAACATAAGGAAGAAATAAACATTCAACCAGAACAGAAAGAAGAAACAAGAATTCAGAAAAGCAAGGATAGTATAAGACGATTCTGGTACATCTCCAAAAGTGCCAACATCGAAATCATAAGGATGCCAAAATGAGAAGAGGAAGAGCAAGAAACTGAAAACTTGTTTTGAAAAAATAATGAAAGAAAACTTCCTTAATTTTGTGAAGGAAATAGACATATAAGTCTAGAAAGCACAAAGTCCCAAACAAGTTGGATCCAAAGATGACCACACCAAGACACATCATAATTAAAATGCCAAAGGTTAAAGACAAAGAGAGACTCTTAAAAGCAGCAAGAGAAAAGCAAAGAGTTACCTACAAAGGAGTTCCCATAAGACTGTCAGCTGATATCTTTAAAGAAACTCCACAGGCAAGAAGGGACTGGCAAGAAGTATTCAAAGTGATGAAAAGAAGGACCTCCAACTTAGGTTACTCTGTCCAGCAAAGTTGCCATTTATACTGGAAGGGTAGATAAAGTGCTTCCCAGACCAGGTAGAGCTAAAGGAGTTTACCTTCACCAAGCCATTATTACATGAAATGTTAAAGGGACTTATTTAAGAAAAAGAAGATCAAAACCATGAACATTAAAAAGTCAAGAAACAACTGAATCTAAAAAACAAAAACAGAAACAAACTAAGCAAACAACCAGAACAGGAATAGATTCATAGATATGGATATTATTTGGAGGGTTATCAGCTGGAAGGGGGAAGGTAGAGAATGGGGAAAAGGTATAGGGATTAAGAAGTAAAATTGGTAGGTACCAAGTAGACAGGAGAATGTTAAGAATAGTATAGGAAATGGAGAAGCCAAATAACTTACATGCATGACCCATGGACATGAACTAATGGGAGGGATTGCTGGAGGGAAGTGGGTATTTGGTGGAGGAGGCAAAGGGAGAAAAAGTAGGACAATGTAATAGTGTAATCAATAAAGTATGCTTTAAAAAAGTGGTAGACTAGTATTTTTTTAAGTTACAGTTCAAGGTGTAGTGGAAGACCAACTGGGCCTCCCTAATGGGTGAAGATTTTTTTTAGAAACAAAAGTGTTTTCTGGAGTCATTGTATATAAAATAATGCTCAATTCCATTTAGATCTGTTTGTAGTTAAGACCAAGGGCTATCTCCTTCAAATACTGAAAATTGGTGTGCATAAGTTAACATTAGCTCATTAGGAGAGTTTGATGAGATGATGGTCTAGCGTTCTATTAAAATTCACGTTACATATAAAGCTTTTCCTACATACTTAAGTAAATAATTGGAATTCTTCTGAATTTTTGTTAATTACCAGGGTGCCCTTGATTTCCATAAGCTACTAGTTTTTCTTTAGAATGATACAATGTGTTTAGTTCATTTTTGTTTCTACTGGCATTTTGAGAAAGACAGTTCTTGGTTGAACACATTTTTCCCCATATTGCAAAGCTTTTGGCATCCCTACCCTCCGTGTCCATTAAATGCCAAAAATGCTCTCAGACAGCCTGAAGCCTAGAAATCATCCCCAACTATTCCCAACTATTACCTAAAGGAGTTTATTGCCCTTGGTGTTAAATCAGTCTACTAATTAATATCAATAACACTTGTGATGTATTATTTAATTAACTCTAAGTTGTGTACAGATAAACTTAAGTCCTTTATTTCTTAATCAAACATGTAATGTATTAAACGGTATGTCATGAAATATGAATTGACATTTTAATACAATAAATGTTATATATTATTCTAACTGCACTGAAAACATGATTGATGTTGTGTACCTATGACTGTGTACTATTCGGATAATGTGAAATATTATTAGGTAGTGTGGTGGGTTGAATTGTGTATCCCCCCAAATACCCTGACCTTTGGAAATAGAGCCTTTGTAGATATAATCAAGTTAAGATGAGGCCATGCTCGATTAGAGTGTGCCCTAATCAAATATGACTGCCGTCCTGAGAATAGGAGAAAGGACAGGGACACACGTGGGACTAACACCGTAGGATGACAGAAGCAGGGGTTGAAGTGAATGCCCAAGACGGCAGACAACTACCAGGAGCTAGGGAAAGGCAAGGAAGTATCATCTTCTAAAGCCCTCCAGGAGAGCATAGCACAGCCAACATTTTGATTCCAGAATTCAAGCCTCTAAACCTGCGGAAGAATAAATTTTTGTTTATGACAATACACATGGCAGCCGTAGGAAACTAATGAAGAAAGGTTACCTAACTTCTCTCTCTAACCAATATCCATCTGCTCAATGGGACAAGTAGGATAATTCTAAGCAATAACAAGTTAATGTTCATAAAGACTTAGAACTAGTATATAATATATGACTGCCACATGATTAGAGCAGTATGTTAGCGCTATATACTTTAGATCGGTGAATTAACATTATGTAATAATTTTCTTTCTAGGACAATGTCTTCAATCCAGGGGTTGGCAAACTATGGTTCATGGGCCAAATCCAGGCTGCTACCTGCTTTTGTAAATGTTTTAATGGAGCTATATCTGTGTAAACATTGTCCATGGCTGCATTTGTGCTTTAACAGTAGAGTTGCATAATGCTACAGAGGCTGTGTGGCTCAGAAAACCTAAAATATTTACTCTCTGGGCATTAAAGCAAAAGTTTCCCAGCTCCTATGGTAGACTACAAAATATGTTATATAGGCCCCTATTCATGTTCGATTTTCAAATAATTCAATGATTTATATATGCTGCTAGCCACAGCCTTCCTGCAATTTAACTTCTTTGGTTCTTCTATAATTTGAGCTGTATTTCAACTCTAGGTGGGGATGGATAGGATAGATGAACTGTTGAGTCATTTATCCCACATAAGTTCATAATAAAAGAGTTTAAGGCCATTGATTGAGATTCTTAGTAGAACTTATGACTCAAATGAGGACTAAAATAATACATTTTATTATCTCCACATCTGCTAATGGAACTTTATGTAATAATGACTTATGAGGGCTTAGTGAGCTTTTTAACTAGAAACTGCATTTTCCTATTGAGGATCATTTTTCTTTAAAGGAATTTTTCAAGCTATTGATTCCCATATTTAATACTGCTGAATGAATTAAACAAAGCAGTAAAGTAAAAGTAATGACCCTAAACTCAAGGGTAAATTTGCAATACGAAAATTACCAGCTCTTAAAGCAAAAGCGTGGGTGATACGATCATTAGGTGAGGGAATTTGTCTGTGTCACCTTGCTCACTGTTTCATGTGCATGTTCTGAGTGAGGGAGCCAGGTCCTTGTCCTCAGAAAGCTAAGTGTCTACCTCACTGCGATCTGCAAGGTTTTCTTATCTTTCTATTGGTAATATGGCTGATTTTTATGCTCTCACCACAGATTGTTGTTTCTGACCCTAAAAGTGAAAGTTCTAGGTTGAAATGGGCCTTTTTTAGATACTCACAGAATGTTTTCCCTACTTCAAAATCCATGTATGAAAGATAGGGTAATTATAAGTAGCGGCTTTCCACTGCTATTCAACTCTATGTAAGGCTAATTATTTTTGTAGTGACCAGTTTGGCATCTCAAAAGGACCCGATGGTGGCATAAAGGACAGAACATTTCACAGAAATGTGAAATGTACAGAAATGTCAGTTTAAGAAAGTTCAACCAACTCTGAGTCATCTCAGGTCAGGAGAACTGTGAATGCTGAATTATGGGAGATAATTTGGGGTTTTATTTACTCTTAGATGATCTGCAGGTTTCTAAGGCCCAAAGGAATCTCAATGCCTTCTTAAAAATTATTCCAGTTCTTTGGAAGGTAAGACAACCAGACCTACCTGGTAATGCACCTTCCATGTGAATGGATTTGCTGCAATCAGTTGAGATGATTTTAACCCACTGCCAGGAAGGTTTTTTCCAAATTGGGTTTGTTTTCAAAGAATATATTCAATGAATACTTCTTCAAGATATATTAATTAGTAGACACTGGGCTAACTTACCTTCTAGGGGAGAGAGACCATAAAATAATAGCTTAAGAAATTGAGGTTTAGTTAAGTTTTACGGAAATATAAGTGGGAAGGATGATCTTACGGCGGGGGTTGGGTAGTGTAGAGTAGGCATTTTAAATAGGATAATCAGCGGTTATCTTATTAATCAGGGAAGGCTTCACTGTGACAGTGACAGTCACAGATTTGAAGGACAGTGTCTGCACAGTGACACACACTGGCTCTATCTCTAGCTCAAATGAGTCTTTGATAAAAGTTCCACCTGTTTTCATAGAATGGGAAATTTCACGTAGGATTCTCTAACACAATGAGCTTCTTAAAAGGATTTTTTGTGGAAGACATTAGCAATCAGAGCACTGCCACTGTTTTTAGTGATAAAATTGAGGAGGAAAGTTTTTGGTACCAGAGGTGGAGACTTAGTCCCTGTTCCCAGATCTGCAGGTACAGATCCCCCCCGCCAATTACATATTTAAAACAACACCAATAAACATACAACATGGTAAGTTGAAACTTACCATGGTAAGTTTTAAAACCTCACCGTAAGTTAAAACTATGTGATTTGATTGTTTTGCTAATACAACTTGAAGACAAGTCTCCTAAATTGAACAAAAAGGAATAGCAGATGGAGGCTCAAAGATCACTTTTACTACTGATTAAATCTAATGGTGAGCATGTAATAAAGTAAGAGAACTATATGGGATACACCTCAGAATTATAGGGAACCTGCATCTATGAGAAGCAACTGCGGATCAGAGAGTACTTTCGCTACATGGAGATGTCTCTGGAAAATGCATGCTTCCTAAGAAGGCTGACCTGATGTGAACATGTCCAGATGATCTGTTTCCTATATTAACAATTCAGTAAGTAATTCCATCTTCCTAAAACCAGAAAACATAAAGGGAAGGAAAAAGGGAAAATGTTTCTTAACAGTTGAGCTCCCCCAGCATGGAAGGAGATATTTTAGGATTGAGGACGAAGCAATTCTCTTAACATGCTCCTTTGTAGAAACTATGGAAATGCCACTTTATAAAAGGTTCTCACACATCCACACTCTGGCACCTTCAATCATGTCCTGCGCATGCCATCCAAGTTAATAAGATGCCAACTATTCAGATGAAAACTTGTAAATTCAATTAAATGTGCACATTTTGTTTCATAAGTGCCCAAAACTGGATGTTGAAAAGATTTTTCTTTTTGGGTTGCATGTTAGGTATCTGATGAACATAGTAACATTTACAGCCAGTAATTCATAAAAGTGGTGAAGAAGGTGAAGGGCGCTTTGCAGCCACTAATAAGGCAAGAGGGAACAGTCTCAGAGAAATATATATAATTTTTATAAAGAAAAGTGTATGTGTGAAGAGAGTAGAGAAAATGAAGACTAGTGTATTTCCCTGAAGACATTCTAGTTAAGAATATGCCAATTAATGTATGTGGAGGGATATGTTTGAAAATAAAATAATTCTGGATTGAATAAAATAAAAATTAGAATAATATTTTATCCAAGAACATTCAGAAAGTGTGCTATTTTGAAAGAGAAACTTAAATATAATATTTTATTTTTAATAAAGTCTCTTAAATCAACAGGTTTAATGTACAGTTTCAGTAAGACTTATTGAAAGAGTATACCTACTTCCATGTGTCAAGAGAGGCTAAGTTTAAATGCTAAATACTTGCAACCTTGAAAAAATCTTGTAAGTTGAACAAAACGACAGAATAGAGAATGTTTAAATGAATAATAAAATAGGGAATATTTATATGAATAAAAATGGTTTAAGGATGATGATGCAAAGATTATTTTAAGGTTCACAAGTAAAGCATTTAACATATAGTAGACCCTTGTAAATCTAATGAAATTAAAAGACAAATTTGATGTGTATTTTTGGTAAAAAAAATAATAACAATGGAAAAGATCAAGCATTTAAATATGAGCAAAGTAAGGAGGAATATAAATGCCAAAACAGGTAAGAATTGGACAGAGTTACTCGATAAAACTAAATTTAAGACTAAAATAGAATAAGGGAATGTGATGATTAACAGGTTAGAAGTGTCACGGTGAACTTGAAAAAGAATTAGACGTCTCCTGAGACATACTAGACAAGGATGTTTGATGATTCAGCTTCAGAAATTAGTAACAGTAGCTAACAAGAAACTTGCATCAGATCACGTTGCCAGAAGAGTAGAAAGTAATGGGCATTTGTACGGTATGTCACAAGGTTTAAAAGACTGAGCCCACCTTTGCTAAGAGAGTTTATTTGCATAGTATAATCATTTCTTTTTCCCTGAAATTAACATTTGGGAATTGCACAGAAAGTTAAAAATGCCAAACATTTTGGTTCTTTGTCTGTTTCTTTACTCTTTCCTCTTTAACTTCCTCCTACTCCCTCTTCTCCCATTCCCTGTCTTCAAATTTCTTTTCTTTTTTTTAATTTTCTGCAAGTTATTGTATTCTATCTTTGTGAGAGTTCTAATTAGGAAAGAAAACTGCTATGAGCAGGCCTGGATAACTTACGTGCTGTGAGAAGAGAAAAGAAAAATTAAAGGTGTTCTTCAGAGCATGTGTAAGCTTAAATTTTTTCTTCTGAAATTCATAGGTTAAAAGTCAAGTATGTATTTAAGGGAGGAATTAGAAACTGGCACAGCTCTCATCTCCTGCTTAATTATTCTCACAGAAGTAAAACCATATGATTCTGAGGAGGGAGGAACTGGTTATTATATTTTTTCTTAGTTTGTAGGAGTTCTTTATATTTTTATATTGATGGATAGATAGATATAAATTCTGAATATTCTAAATCTTTGTTGCTTATTTATATTGCAAATATCCCTTCCAAATCTATATTTAGTTTCCATTTTCTTTGTGTGTTTTGATGAACAGAAATTGATTTTGATAAAGTCAGTCTTTTAAATTTGCTTAGGGTTGGTGCTTTTTGTATCTTGCTTTTCAGAACATTTTGGAACATTCTAGAATAAGGTTATGAAGACAGTCTCCTATGCTTACTTATTTTAACTTTTTACCTTTTAAATTTATAGCTACCTTTAATATGAAATTTTTTTGTCTGTGTTCTATAAGAGAGATCCAAGTTCTTTTTCCACATAGATAACCAAATGTTCCAGTATCATTTATTGAAAGGGTATTCCTTCCTTTACTGTGTTTCAATGGAAACTTTGTCATAAATCTGCAGACTATTTATATGTAGGTCTACTTATGAAATTCATTTTTTGTTTATGTGATTCATTTGCTCATTCTAGTGCTAATACCGCATTGTTTTTATTATTGTAATTTAAAAAATATTTGATATCTGTTATTGTAAGTCTTTTAACTTTGTTCTTTTATTCAAAATCGCTTTGACTCATCTTGGAGATGCTTTACATCTTGATTTAAATTTTGAAATCATTTTACTGATGTCATTGTATATGTTGTCGATGAATAATTATCATTTTACAGTATTAAATTATCCAGTTCTTGTACATGTATATTCCTCAATTTAGTTAGACCTTCTTTACTTTCTTTCAGCAATCCTTTCTAGCTAGTTGTGTGAGGTCATTTGTGTTATTCCTAGGTGTTTAATGTTTTTGGCAATACTATAAATGAATTTAATGTTAAATGTAACTTTCCAAATATTTTTATTAGTCTTGTATACAAATAATTTGTCGCATTTACATATCGATTCTAACAGTTATATGAATTGTTTATATTTTAACTACTTTTTTAACCTACATAATAACATTGCAAAAATGAATTTTTCTTTAAACCTTTATATCTTTTGCTTTTTATTTATTTTACTAAGAAGATTACCTAGTATAATGCTTAGTAAAACTTAAAAACTCTATGATACCAGGGATGGAGTCTTTTTCTCAATCTCAGGGGGGACGTTCAATAATTCACCATATAGTTTTTGTATATATTTCTTATAGTTTTTAGTAGATACTTCATTCAAAGATAGCTAATAATTTTCATTATATATATAGCTTTTTTTCAATTTGTTTCTGTATCTATTGAGATGGTCATGTGATTCTTCTCATTTTTGTTATTAATTCACTTTATATTGCTTTATTTTTAACTGTTACTCTTACCTGGAAGATATGTAACTTGTGTATCATGGAATTAGATTTGCTAACAGTTTACTAAGGGGGGGTGCACCTATATTCATGAGCAGTATTTGGAGCATTTACTGGTAAAGCCAACTTTGTCTGAAATTATTATAATAGAAAGGATTTAAATTAGAGTCCATTTCATTAGTAAATATAGGATTTTTCAAGTTCTCTCTAACTTTTTGTATAATTTTAATATGTTTTTCAAGTATTTTGCCTATTTCATCTTAATTTTAAAATATTGACATAAAGTTGTTTATAATACTTTCCTAATATCTCCACAGTGTCTCTACAATCTATAGTAATGAACCCCCAACCTTTTCTTTGTTATATTGGCAATTTGTGTGGCCTTTCTCCTTACTTTGTCAGTTTGGAGGTTATTTTAAGTCAGAAGTTTATAAAATGCATCTCACTCTGGGCAGATGTAAACTTGTGTGAGAGCACACAGCTAAGTGCTGGCTATATTTCTCTTTTAACTGACTCAGTGTTTTGTAAAGTGAACAAATTGTACAGATACATCATGGCCCTTCCCACTTACATTATGCTCTGTATATTTCCTGAAATATATGGCAGAAACAATAAAGCACCTTGCGGTTCTGAGGACTCATCCCTCACCAGAACCGTATCACAGAAATTCCCTCACGCATGCAGGCTATGGTTGTTTGTTTTATTTCAGTCTCGCCCTGAACAGCAAATTTGCTGAGTTGCTTTCTGTGTATTTCTTGATAGTCAATGAAATAGAATATAGACTCTGAAGTTTACACAGGAGCTATAATTATAAAGAAAATTCATGTTTTCTCATATTTGCCAGTAGAGAAGAGCTCATGAATAGTCAATTTAAATTATGCAACAGTGTGGGCTGATTATTTAATTTTTTTAAATTTCTACCTATACCAAATGGTACCAAATAGTTTAGTATGAATATAAGATATAATGCAAAAAATATCCCTGGTAAGAGGCATAATAAGTTTGCTTTTATGCTCATGTAGATTAAAAATTATTGGAATAAATGTGAATAACCTTGCTTCTTATAGGTTTAGGGGATGGATGTGGAATAAACAATTTCAATGATTTTACCTAGGAAGAATCTTGTCATTATCCAGCCATGGGAAAGTGTGTGAGTGTGTGACATTTTTAGCTCAGTTTTCAATCAGGAAGTGACTCATAACACATACAGAAGTTCAAAATGTCTCTCATTAATTTTCAGAGCCCTCAAAGATGTGGCAGAAAAGCCAATGTCTTAGAATGATGTAATACTAATATTTCAGAAAGTTTGTTCTAAAAATGATTGCAAGAGAAAATGGAGAAATTCCTATAACAAAACAGTGATCCACATATATGTGTTTTTAATCCACATACTTTATAATAAGAAACTTATTAAGGGAAATAACTAGGAAAGACAAAATAAGGAACATATATCTCATTTAAGAATGAATCAATATGATTTAGAGACTAATTGTATCTGTGATAACTATGTTAAATAACTCCCATGTCTTAAGGTACTCACCTACATAGAAGAATTTGGTAGGGATAGAAACTGGTGAGAAACATTATTTCTGTGGAAACAAATGAATTAGTTTGAGAATTATTCATTTAACAAATATCTGTTAGGCACTTATGTGCTAGAAACTATGTTAATTCATAGAAATACTAGATAGAATAGCCCAACGCTTCTTGATTTCTAATTGATGAAATATATAGTTATAGAAAAATCATTATAAAATATGATAACTCATAATACAGATATCTATATAAAAGTTTGCACAAGTTGAATTCAAGGTTAAGGTAGGATATTTAAAGTTATGGTAAGTAGGATTTCATGTACTCCAATATTTTCTGAGCATATATTATAACATTTTGAAGAGTCACTCAAATAAAAGACAGATCTGAAGATAAATATTCAAGAGTCATAATTTCAAAAGGATATTTTTAGATGTAAGTATTCTTGGGCTATTTGAAATAACAAAAAATGAGAAGCAGGAATGCAACTTTTATACTGGGGTACACTCAAATTGGGGAGAGAGGAAAAAAGTGTAATCAAATGAAATAACAATAAGCAAGGTTAATGGCGAATCATGAACTCAGAGGTTAGAGAAAGGCTATAAGTCATGAGAAAAAAATGCTTCAAATAGATAAGAACAAGTAAAGTGAAAATACTTCCAAATATATATTCACACATTTTATTTCCAGAATTTTCCCCCAGACATTTCATAGAAGGAGATTTTGGGGTGGGGGTGCATGTGAATATTTACAGGCATCTGAGTAGAGTTAGGGTACAAAATGAGAGATGGTGAGTTACTCAAAGATCAGTAGCAGTGAGAAGCAGGTTCTTACCCATCCCCAGCCTTGGCTGGATGGGATAGAAGGAAATACAGTCGCCTGTCCAACAGGTGTTCCTGGGGAGACCTGTAAACATGGATGCTGCTCCAACTGCTCTTCTAGGTCGCACTGCCTGCCAGCAACAGCTCTCTCACCGGGTTCCTGTAACTGCTCCCCAACCTTCGCCTTTAGGATGGCAGTATCTCCCTGCTTTTGCTAGTCTCCGGTGACTTAACTATTTCTTCTGGATTTTCCCTTACTCTGCCTGCACTCCTGTAAACGGGTTCCTCATTATATTCTCTTTAATTACTTCATTTCAGTGTCCCATGCTTTTTCTGTAGGGTCTCATCTCTACTGATAGAAAACAGTCATGTCTGGTAGACATTTTTACCTCTCCCCATTTAAATATGAAGAGGGAAGTTCATAAAGGCTGGATGACTTCCCAAAGTTGATAGTTTTGCAAATTACATAATCTCTCTCCTTCACCTACATTCTGCTGTAGATTTAAAGGTGAAGAAAAAAGAAACAATAGAGAAAAAAATCAGTTTCCATCAGGAGTCATGCAAATGATGGGATATAAAGTAGAGTGGAGAGATTATTATTTTTATTTTATAGGAAGTAGCATTTTTCTTCTTTTCAAATAAAGTTAGAACAATTGCTATAGAAACAGGTATTCTGAAATGTGTATGAATACTGATGGTGACGCCAATGTCATTGTTGGCAAGAAAGTGGTAGCGATCAACTCTTTGCTGAGAAGAAAAGTAGTAAGCTTCGCTACATGGTTAACAAGGAGGAGAACCATTCCATAGTCAGAGAGAGTCCCTTACAAAGACCAGCCCCCTTTGCTAGTATGCTACATATATTAAAAAGAGTACCAAATAAACACTTCTAAGTGGAGCTCTCAAAAATGATCATCATCGTTTGTAAAGAAATTCAACTCATATACGGTGCTATGCTAAATTAGCTACACTAATCTATATGTGAAGAACAATATTCAATAATTATCTTGTGTTTGATTTTTCTGTATTTATAATTTTTCATCGAACTAAAGAAATTTCTTATATTTGCCCGCCTTACTGTCAAATTATTCCTTGATTATTAATATATGTCTTTAATTTAAAGCCTTTAAATTTTTTTGTTCTATGCACTTGTGATTTTCAGTAAAAGAACCTAGACCATCTTCAATTTGTGGGGACCTGGTTCCTGAATCTGCCTTGCTCTTACTATCTTTGCTATTCAACCTATAGCCACAGGCCCCACGTGACTCAGGATGGCTATGAATGCCGCCCAACACAAAATCATAAATTAACTTAAAACATTATAAGATTTTTTGTGATTATGTGTTGCAATGTATTTAAGGTGTGGCCCAAGACAGCTCTTCTTCTACTGTGGTCCAGAGATGCCAAAAGGTTGACACCGCTGTCAGATCTTCAGCTGATGTGCCTCTTAGTAAACTTCTCAATCAGCACTTTTAAGTTGAAGTATGCAAAATTCGTTTCCTCACTGCACTGTACATTCTCCCTTCTGTCACTATAATTGTTTAGATTAGTGACCCAGCAAGAGTCAGAACGTGCTTCCAGCAGCCCTGCTAGCTGACGGGGGTGTGGATCTAGGCTGTCTCATCTGTACTCCGCCCTCAGAGGCTCACCTTACCTAACGTAGCTGGACTTGCCCAAATGTGAAGAAACAGAGTCAGCTCTCCACACCCAAGTTAAGGAGAGAATTCACTAGCAGACATAAGACTGCCTTGAATGCCAGAACTCCCTCTACTGATTGAATCAATTAAACAAGACGGAAAAGGGGAAAAAAAAGTTCTTTTTTTAAAGTCACACATCGTGTTCATGAGAAGTGACTTAGAAATTCTTTCGTATCCAGGTTCTGCATAAATGCATAGTAACAGTCTTCTATTTCCTATTGTGTCATACTAAGTTACTTAGCTATTTCCACATAAAGAACTATGAAACTTCAGAGGAGTACAGATTATTTACTTATTTATTCCAATTATTTGGATCAACTAGGAGATTTTGCTAATCTTGGCCAGGCTCAGTTTATTTTGTCTGGGCTCATTTATATATCTGTGATCAGCTGGCAGGACAGCTGAGGGATGGCTTAGCGAAGTTGGCCTGCAGTTTTGGTGGCTATTGTCCAGGGCCCAAAGCATTTCTAGGCCATATGTCTCCTGTCGTCTAGTCTGGTGTTTTCATGGTGGCTCATTCTGCTTCTCAGAGAGCAAGAAGAAGCATGTAAAATCTTGTAGGGCCTAAGCTTAGAACCAGCACGTTATCACTTCTGCCACATTTTATTGTCCAAAACTAATTTTAAAGCCATTTCTGATAGAATGGGTGGGTAAATACAGCCTCCCCCTCTTAGTCTAAAGAGGTGCCAATTCACATTATAAGGTATACAAAGAAGGAGACTAGTTAGAGCCCTATTTGCAATCATTCTAGTTTTTGAGATTACCCCCTGGCTGATGGACTTCCACTCTGCTGATTAGACTGTTTCTATTTAGCTGACTCTCCTACCTCATTCAAGGCACCAACTCAGTCCTGCCTGCTCTGGCTTCTTTCCAGCCTGAAGTGTACGAGAGTATTTTCCTGCTCACCTACACTCCTGGACCCAAACTATACTGAGAAGGCCATTTGTGTCATTGACAACAACTCCTTCAAATGACTTAATGGAAAATGGAATACTTTGTTACTCAGATTCTATGATTCTTCTTATACTCTGAACATTCATTTGCATGACACAAAGATAGTCCTTTTTATCAAAAGCATTGATTATTCAATTTATACCAACAAAAAATTAGAACCTCCCTGGCTGCCTGATCATTAGAAAACCAGTGAGAAGGCAGACATGGCTGAGCATGGTAATTACTATAATCCAGTTTTTACGCCTGGATGGCTTACTACCCGACCCTGTAATAAAGACATTGTCGACTGTGTTTAAGCTGCATTGGCTAAGTGAAGCTGTGGGTTCCTCTTTCTGAGTGCTTGCAGGTATGATTATGTCAAAGTTCCCAGAGCCCTGTCTCATTTTTGAGAGATGTGGGGGTTGTTGAACCATTCTACAAGTAAAATTTGTTGCATCAGAGAAAGGGGAGTCCGGGGTTAGAAAAACAGGTGTATATTAGGAGCCATAGAAAGATCCTGTTTGGTCAGTTTCATAGATTAGGTGTGTGCATAAGCACATAAACAAAGAAAAAGCTTTGACACATGCTAGAAGCGCAGAGTGCAAACTAATAGTTGAAATAACAAGAGTGTCTAGTAAAGGACAGAGACCTGTCTGGGAAGAAGGTCAAAAACCATCTAGCTAAAAGCCTTGTAGAGGAAAATGTGTGGAAATGCATGTGGAAATACTCATTCATCAAGCACTTGACATGTGGCACAAACTCTTTTAGGTGCCATTGGGCACAAAGATAAATAACTACTCAAGGAGAAAACAATTTATTGAAGGAGACGAATATACTACAAACCATTATACAATGTGGTAAGTTCCTACTGAAGAAAGAATAAATATTCATTGGGGACACATGTGAAAGAAAAATATTTTTGCTAGTGGGTACTTATATATGAACTGAATAAATGGGTTTTTACCAAGGCTGACAGAAAGATTTTAACTAGAGAGACATTAATCATCAAAGGTAGGGAAATATTTGAAATTATACAGTGAATACCAGGAGCAGTGATTTCTCAAAAAAAAAAAAAAAAAAAAAAGCCTTTATGGTGTAGAATATCAGGAAATAAGTCTGGTATACACCAAAAAATTTTAGATGCTTAATAATTTTCTTAAGGATTTTCAAATATACAAAGTATGTGTTTTTAGAATCTAACAGAACTGCTTAGCTGAAAAAGATACAATTCCTTCAGGTGAAAATGTTATGTTCCTCAGACACTGGGAGTGGAGAGCCCAGTGAGGCCAGCTGAAGTGTGGAAAAAAGCATCGCCGAGGCTGGACATCTCGTATGGCCGAGTTAGCACCTATTAAACCAACCCTCCTGCAGTTCACAATTATAAACGCAGGATAAAATATTTTCTAAAAATATATCTGGAGAGTGGATAACAGCTGAAAGATAATGAATGGAAGTCAACACTTTGAAGAAAGGAATGCTATAGTACGAGTGTCTTATTTTATTTGGCTATTAAACAAAGGCGAGTACCAGTCTGTACAACCTCCAGTAGTTAAAAATCCAATAGAAAATTTGCAGTCTTACTGGCTTGAAGAACCAGAGAACTGGGTTTATTCAGGACAACCCTGGTACCTGGAAAGTGAAGAGGTAGATCCAAGAAAGGAGAAAGTCGGAGAGGTAGAGCAACAGACGGTGTGTACGAACTCCGCTCCAGTCTCTGGATGACCACTGTGTCGTGCGGTATAGCACGGCCTCCAACCAACTCAGCCAAGGCTAAGAAAATAAATGGAAATTTAGCTGTTGCCCATCACAGGGAGACAGAGTTTTGCAGCTTGAATTCAACAAGTTAAATGACTATTTAAAAATAAAAATAAAAATAATTACTCTTTTAAAAAGATCAATGAAATCTAGAGTTTGTGTATAGTCTGCTTCCTTATAAGCATTTGGAATTATCATATTAATTAATTGTGTATTATTGTGGGTATTCTAAGTCTCATTGGGACTTTAATTTGTATTCTGCTGATGACTAATGATGTGGATTGAGCATCTTTTCATGTGCCTATTTGCCTTCCATATACTCCCCTCTTGCTAAAGTGTCTTATCTGTTGTCACCTAAAAAAATCTAGTTATTTGTTTTTGTATGGTTTTGAGTGCTTTTAACATAGTCAGAATACAAATCCTTTGTTGGATATGTGATTTGCAGATTCTTTCCCAGGCTAGAGGTTATCTTTTAAGCCCCTTATCAGTATTTGTTCTTCGCCTTAGAGCAAATCCAGTAATTTATTTAGCTCTTTAGAACTCAGTGAGAAAGGCTCATGTCTGCTCCACAAGGTGTCAGCTGGGGTACTTGACTGGGGACCGGTAGATTCATTTCTAGAATGACTCACTCACATGGCTCATACTTGTTTTTGATTGTTTGTGGGAGGCTTCCTGGGGTGGAGGGGCAGGGACCTCAGTCTTTTTCATAGGAGCCTCTCTGTAAGCTCTTGAACTTCCTCACAGAATGGTGACTGGCTCCTGTGAACAAATGTTCTAACAAACAGGAAGTCGATGTTGCCAGTGATTTGGGCTTTATTGTCCACCCCCCTCCCACCCCCGACTCAATTTAAAAGTCCTGGACCTGCAAACTGACAGCCTCACTAGCTCTGGATTCTAATGCTGTCATGCCCAGCGCTCAGATTCAAGGGGAGCTATATAAAGCACTATACTGGATGGGAAGATTATCAAATAATTTTGGGGACTGTTTTAAAACTGCCATGTTTTATCACTGGGAATAATTTTATTGTGTTTATCTTGACATGCATATTCATCGTAAAAAATAGCGGAATGCAACCTATAAAGCTATACAAAAAACTGGCTACTAGGGCCTATTTCTAGACAAGTTTCATTAATGATAGCACCAGATGAGTTAAAATTTCAAAAACACACCCGGATACGATGTATGTTAGTGTTAATATATTACTAATTTCTGGGGAATGATGGGCATAAAGGAATGGTGTGGTTCTTAATCAGAATCTCTATCACTGAATTTCCTTTTCTTAAAAAAAAAAGTTAGCTGAAGCAAATATGGAATATTGTAAACATTTGTTTTTTTTTTCAGCATAGGAAAATAAATGTCACATTAATTTATATCCATTTGTATGTGAATGTTTATAATAAAAATATGAAAAGCTAACTGATTATGAGAGGGCAAAGAATTGAATTAAAATATTAAAAAATAGTGCTATGAAAAATGGGGTAAATGAGACATATGCTCTAATACAACTGCAAAACTGGAGGGCTTTATATTACATTAAAAGTTCTGGAAAAAAAATACTACAGAAACATATTGCCCCTGTGTGATAATGGCTTTTCATGGAGAAACAAATATAAAACAGACCACAGCTGACAAAGAAAAAAAACACAAAATAAGCCAGGCCATTTCGACTGAACGCATCAGAGTAGGCGAGGGGCCCAATAACCATAAAATATAAAAATATAAAGTGCTCATCTGAGATCTGAAATGTCAGAGAAAACATTCTAGTCCCCTTGGAACTTGTACATAAAATCTCAGAGGAATGTTCTTACAGGAAGTCTTTGGAAGTAATCTCTCTGACATTAAGCATACGGTTCATTTCTAACGTTAGGTATATGCCAAAATAAATTGTGTCACTCATCAATGAGAAAATCGGGAACTTATGATAGACATTGTGTTATACATTTTACTAGTGCTACAATTAATATTCAGAACATAACTGCAAAAAATATACAATATAAATTTTGGAATGACCTACTATACAGATGTAAGTTTCTGTGAATTCAAACAATTATTAGTGAGAAATTAATATTTGTTTTTTGTAATAAGTATATTTTAGTATTTATTTTCTTATTTAATAAGGGCAGTATTTTATTTTCTTATTTACAGGTGAGCATGTAAATATTATGGACCATACACCAAAAGAACTAATTTTAAATTAAATTTTAAATTAAGTTGCAATTTGAAGCTAGTCTAGAATATAGGGAGTTCCTACCTGTTTGTATGTTAATTTGCCTTTTAAATTTTTAAAAATATTTTCTTGTTAGTCTATTACAGTTGCCCCAATTTCCCCCCCTTTGCCTTCCTCCAGCCAGCCCACCCTCCTGCCCCCATTCCCACAGTCCTTCCCCACCCTGTCGTCCATGTCCATGGGTCATTCATACATGTTCCTTGCCTGGTCCCTTCTGCTTCTTCCCACCCTTATCCCCCTCCTCCACCCCTCTGGTTGCTGTATGTCTGCTCCTTGTTTCCATGCCTCTGGTTCTATTTAGCTCGCTAGTTTATTTTGTTCATTAGTTTCCTCTATAGGTGAGATCATATGGTATTTGTCTATCACCAACTGGCTTATTTCACATATGCTAAATGAAATTATGCTAAGTGAAATATTTCTTTTTAAATTTAATAGCAGGAATGAAAAACATAAGTTTAACAGGATTTAAAATAAATTTGTATTGCACAAGTCTACTAGAGTCATCTGAAATATTCGTGATACCTCAATAGCAGTTAAGCATTTAATCTTAATTTACATAACATTTTTAGTTTTCCATGGTGCCTGTCCATCCATTAACTCATATATTCTTCATAATGACACTTTGAAGCACCCAAGATAAATACCGTTATTCTAGTTTTATAGATGAAATAACCACGAACCAATTTTATAGATTAAATGACCAGGAAATCGTTGCCTGAAGTGAAGTTAAAACATGGGAGTTTCTGATTCCTAATCACCCCAGATTTTCTGACCCCTGTTATCTTTCATTTAATTATATTATCTCATTTAAAACACAATTTTAAAAAGTTCTTCCAGTTTTTGTTTAGCAAACTTTGTCCTTTGGCAAAAAAAGTCCATGTAAGCTAAGATGTATTATTATTGTTTTATATATATGTGTGTGTCTATTTCTCTGGGATATATGAGTATATTCTATGAAACAGTAAAGGAATTATACAAATTCATTATTCTATGGCTTAAAAAATACAATTTAATTAAGAAAATCGTAATCACTTTAATTACTACAGGTAATGATATCTCATATATTATCCTTTGGTATTCAATATAAACAAATTGTATGAGAAATTGTTCCATTTTGTACAGCATAATTAATTTCATAATGTAAAAAAAATCTTATTAAGCAAGCCACACTGGGAAATGGGATTCCTTATTTATAATATAAGAGAATCTGTTCTGATCTAGAATTTATACTAGATAACATATTCTGGGTGGAAAACTCATACTCATATAAATGATCCAAAATATTTTAAATCTGAGTGCACTTTATTGGCAAGATATAACAATTTTAAATAATTCTGAGGGAAGAGTGATTGATACATACATACAGCAGGATGTTAATTATAATAAAGACTATAATAATTTTGATCACTAAATCTTCTTTCAATACTTGGTGGTAGTCAGGTACCTAGTAAGCAATTTTCTTGAATAAATAATCAGAGATTCTTAGATCTGAAAGGAATTTTAAAAACATCTATTCGAAGCTTTTAAAATGAGACAACTGCTTTCCAGACAGATTGATTTTGACAAGGACATGTGAATAACAACAAAAATAGAACTATAATCCATGCCTTCTGACTTCCAGAAATATATATATATTCCTGAATGTGTGTGAATACTTCTTACATAATTTGGTTTGAGAAAAAAATTACTATGGAAAACTCAGGGCATTATGAAATGCAGTGAAGTTCAGATCCATAATTTGTGCCTCCAGTGCTGTTTAATTCTTTAAAATCTGGCAGCTAACGAACATACTTTTAATGAGATTAATTTTTATTTAGAGAGTACTACATTAGCCATATTTATAACAAAGTGATTATCTATTCAAGTAAGAAAAACTTTGCTTTTCATCTGAAAAAATATTGTAATAAACCCTGCGCTTTTGAGCTGAAATCTAAAGCACTTCCAATGTTTTAACTGATAACTTAAGAAGTACTGACATTAATAACTAATTTTACCTAAAGTGGGAAAATCAGGAGAAAGAAGAGATCAAACCGGTTAATAAATTACTTTGATAAAAATTTAAAAATCAAGAGAGAAGAGCATTCAATAGTACAGCACAATCCTACATGTAATAAACCAGAAATTTGGCATACTT
This sequence comes from Glossophaga mutica, assembly GCA_039655065.1. Taxonomy (NCBI): domain Eukaryota; kingdom Metazoa; phylum Chordata; class Mammalia; order Chiroptera; family Phyllostomidae; genus Glossophaga; species Glossophaga mutica. The sequence goes on from CM077308.1 coordinate 149,129,767, forward strand.
TTTAAAAAATGTTTGAAGTTAAAGAAGAGAGATCCTTATTGGAATTTCTTTGGAGAAATAACTTTCTATGCAAAATGTTCATAGTAAAATGAGATTCATATGATGATTACATACAATGCTGTAATAGTATAGCACGTGGCAAGAGAATGCATATGTTTGAACCATTGACCATTGTTAAACAACTAGACCTATTTACTAAGAATATAAGAGAATGAATATCTTAAGCTATACTAATGCTAACAGAATGTGAGAAGCAGAAAAATGTAGCTGGGAATCTAAAATAAATAATTTGAAATACAAATCCACCAAATAAATGAAAGAAAGAATGAATGAATGAATTAATAAAGATATCCTTCTGCATGAAACATCCCCATTAAAGAGTCCCCATGTAACATCAAATTAAAAAGTAAGAAGTTATGTAAATATCTAAACTTGAATAAAACATGTCAAACAAAGTCAGGTTTGGCGGATGTAAGACTGCGATACAGAAATTTATATTTGTATGGCAGAGTGAAAGAGTTGTTTCTTATTACCCTCTATCTGATCTTTTATTTCTCCGGAGAAAGTTCACTGATTTTGAGAGGAACTATGACTAGAGGTAATCTGTTTAGCTAAGAAAAGAAGAGAGTATACCTACTGAAATTTGATTATAAGAAGGAACAAAATTTATAGCCACATAGCAAAAAAAATTATCTCATGATTCATATATTATCAAAAAAATCCTAAAATTCTTAATAAACTTATCAGGCTATCACCAAGGAATAGATATTTAATTATTTCGTGATATATTGTCTTTAATCATGGAATAGTAAGTTTTTGTGCTTGGATCACTTAACACTACTCCACCCCTGTGAACTACCACTATAATCATCCTGCAGTCTTTGTTAGCATTTTCATAAGGCAGCTGCCACACCCGACATTTTTGACTCAGTCTAAAAGCATTTAATAGCAGTTATTCATTCAGTGCGGCCGAGCACACTATACAGTTTGGTATATGCTTCATAACTGATGGTTTAACAAACAGTGATTACAGTTTGTTGTGGATTTCCCACACCGTTTTAACACAAGGACTTTTACAAGTCATAGAAAACTTACATTAAATAGCAACTATGTGTCAGTGACCATAATTTGTCTTTTTCATACAATATTTAGTAATCTTCCTAACAAGCCTATTTTGCAGAAGGTACAAGATTATTTCCCTCATTAAAGATGAAGCAACAAATGTTTAGAAAGTTTAAATAACTTACCCCAAATCACTCATTCAGCTGCTAAGTATTGGGTTGGCCAAAATATTCACTCAGTTTTTTTCAGTGAGATGGCTCTAGCAGTGTGTAGCTGTCTTTAACTTCATTCAGAAACAATTTTGTTAGATTGTATTGTGACAGCTGTCATATCAATGTGCTTTTAAACAAAAAGTTATCAAAATTGGTGAATTTTTGTATAGCCATTTTGATATTGAAGATGAAGGAAAATACACAACATTTTGGCATGCCATGCTTTATTATTTCAAGAAAGGTAAAAACACAACTGAAATGCAAAAAAAAAGTGCATTGTATGCAGAAGGTGCTGTGACTGATTGAAGGTGTCAAAAGTGTTTTGTGAGGTTTCATGCTAGAGATTTCTCACTGGACAATGCTCCGTGGTGGGGTAGAGCAGTTGAAGTTGACATTAATCAGAGATATTAATTGAGAGCAATCAGTGTTATGCTATGTGAGAGATAAGCTGCTATACTCAAAATATCCAAATCAATAAAGCTATTGGTGAAAATGAAAAATGTATCTTTTATTTTATGGAAAAGTACAGCTGTGTGGCTTCTGTGGGTACATACATAGTTGGAATGACACCAATTTGTAGTCATCCTTCTCTACTTTCTGTGTATCACAACAGAAAGAATGACATTCCCCATGACTATTCCTAATCCCTCTAATTGTGCTCTGTTTTCTCTCTGTGGGCCAACAACTCACAAATATTTAATACATGCCTACTTTTCAACGCATCACAATTCTTTACTCAGCTGCCTATCTGATACCTTGACATCAATACAGCTATTTCCTTCCCAATATTTGAGCTACCTTTAATAATTAATTCATGCTTATCATTCCTATAAGTACAGGATGTCAATTCTAATTTGAAAGTAAAGCACAGCTACTTGTCTTTCTCTGTCTTCACTTTGGTCCAACTCATGGGCTTCTCTTCTTATATTTTTGCTCTCCACACAGCAGCCAGATTGATTTCTTACATGAATAATGCATACATGTGTACACTTTTCAAAACTAACAATGCACATACAAACAGAATGAAAAGCTAAAAATCATCATTTGCCATTTTGAATAATCTCCCTTCTTCTCATAACTATTGTTTATGTCTGGCACTTACATGAAAATTGTTGTGTTCTGATCCTGGGTATTTTATAGAACTCTCTTATAAATCCTTCATATCACCGTTAATTATATTGATCATTGGAATAAAAATATATTTTCTGAAATTTATTTAAATGCGGATGACTTATTACAAATATAACATTTCATTTTATTTTATTTTATGATGAGATCTTGCAAGACAATGCCGAACAGAAACTGTAAAAGAGAGCATCATTCTCTTATTTCCAACTTGAGAGTGCTTCTGGGATTTTATTAGGAGTGTGACGAAGATATTGGCTCATTCCTTTTAAAAAAAATTATTTTATTGTTGTTCAATTACTTGTCTTCCTTTACCATCCACCACTCTCCTCCCCCAAACCCCAGCCTTCCCCACCTCCCTCCCTTGCTTCCAGCCCCCTTGGTTTTGTCCATGAGTCCTTTATACTTGTTCCTGAAAACCCTTCCTTCCTTCCCCCCATTATCCCCTTCCTGATCCCCTCTGGTTATTGTCAAATTGTTCTTGATTTCAATGTCTCTGGTTATATTTTGCTTGCTTATTTGTTTTGTTGATTAGGTTCCAGTTAAAGGTGAGATCGTTTGGTACTGGTTCATTCCTTTAAACGAACGGAGGAGTTGTCTTCTTTCTCTAGCTTGCTAAGAGTTGATTAATGCTAACAATTGTGGGAAATCTTTCTTTTAACTGGATCTGAGACATATTATGGATTTTGAGAGAAATATCTGAAGGGAAAAGTTTTTTAGTTGATATGTTCCCAGTGTAGTTAATACAATGAATTATATTTCAGTGAGACATTTTAAATTTGCTTTTCTTTAATAGCAAAAATAAACTCTGGTTGGTCAACAGTATCATTACTTTAAGACTACTGAATTAGATACGGTTTTTTACTCTGAATATTTTATTTGTGTTCACAGGTGATATCATCTAATAAATTTTGTTTTGCAATGCTAACTTGGTTTCACATAAAGTTAAAGCTGGACTCTAAAAATGAGTTGTGTATTCCTCATGTTTTCTCTCTGTTCTAGAATAAGTAAGACCTTGTTGATGACCCCTCAGAATAATTGTCAATATTATTTGTTGAGTGAATGAACATTCATTAACTAGCTAAAGTCCAGAATTATCATAAAGATTTCAGTACTCTAGAATTTAACATGAACTAACATAAAAAATTCTCTCCATCTCAAGTTGGTACAACTATATGAATTTATCTCATCAATATTACACTATGATAAAAATTTTATAAATAAAATTTTTCTGTTATTTTACTTTCAACCACTTGGGTTAATATTAGTAATTACTTATTAGCTAATTTTGATTACTGGAAACACACTTGTATTTTGCTCTGTGTGTATCAAATATATTAAGAAATTAAACATATTTAAGTTTAATAAATTATTTGTCCCCATATCTGATAACATAGGCCATTTTAAACATCCTTCCCTAGGGAATACTATACATTTCTCTAATTAGAGCCTTCTAAACCCTTCCTCGTTTGTATGGAATTGTATGCATTTTTTCAGCCTCTTAGTGTAATAATTCAGATCTTGTTAGGACAATACCTAATTTTTCTTTGTCTCACTTATGTTTCATTTCTTCTACCTTAGTGATGCTACAAAGAAACCCTAAGGGGTTTTTACCTGAATAGTTCAATGTTTCCATTGGCACCAGTTTTTTCACCAGCGTAGTCCAAAGTGAGCTTTAGAATACATAGAAACGCTCTTTTCCCTGTAGTAGTCTGTCTGACTTTTCCTTTCATAGAGAACCCCAGGGATATGCTATGAATCATTCCCATTGGGGTTAATTGGACAACACGTTGAGAAATCTGATCATAAACTCAAACATCATCTGCTCTGATGCTAAAGACTGTGTAGCTAAATTGTAGTTTGTTTTAATTGGCACCCTCATGTGAGACTAGAGGCAGGGGGAGAAGTCAATTAGCAGATTATCACAATTATCAGAAGCATGTAAGCATACACCTATGTTGAACATTTTACCTTTTTTCTCTTTTTCATTCAATAATTTACATTGTTCTATGACATTTTATTTCATGGAAAAAGTGTAGGTTAATAATTGCAGCCCTTTTTAATTGAATATATGTACCAAAATGGAAATAAAATGTCTTTTAATCAAAATCTGGTTGATTTTTTTCTTACAAATGTAAAATTTAATTTATTTGTCCATTCTACTCATTACAGGCTTTTAGTATATGTCACACAGGTTCTTTGAGAGCATATTTTTCAAATGTTTGTAAGACTTTTTTTCCTGGCTTACATTTACCTGTTAGACATACTTGACGAAGTCTAGCACTTTAATGAATGGGTTTCTCTTCTGCAGGACATAGTTGAGACAAACTCAATAAATCAGAGATAGGAGATAAGACTATTTTAGTAGGGAATGCCACTGAAATTACTTTAAAAATCCAATTAACAAAATAATTAAAGCATTGAGAGCTAGAAGGTGAGGTTAGAAATAAATTAATAATAAGATTTTATTTTAATTAGTAAATTTTACAGTATATATTTTTAAATTTATTATCATTGATTCAATAACATAGTTTTAGCTTTGTTATTAAGGTGCTAAATTATTATCCTTACAATCAAACATTCTTGAAGTTCAGGATATTGGACTGGCTACTGGGGTATTTAGTCACTACATTTGGGATGGTAGATGCAATACTCATAAATAGTGTGGTATAAAATGAAATGTATTTGGTCTCTGCCCCCCAGTTCTTGGTCAAGAGCTCCTAAACCCTTTGAATTTTCCTAGTGATAGGAATGTCTTGTTATTTATAATGAGACCCTTTAGACCACACCTAAGTTTATGCTAGTGAACTGATTTAGGGTGGGGCCCCCTAGATGGTGAAGGTGGGGCTTGACATTAAACACTATAAAAATTCTTGAACAACTCATTAAAAGCAGTTTACCGAGCTTCTCAGTTGTGAATTCATCAAGGTACTTTGAGGGTGGCCGCCCAGAGAAGACACGCAGTATCTCACCCACCCCGCCCACACCTCCCCCTACGAATCGATTCCATCTGGCTGCTCCTGAGTTGTATCCTTTATAATAAATGGATAAATGTAAGAAACGTGCTCTTCCGAGCCCTGTGAGTTTGCTAGCAAATTATTGAATCTGAGGAGGGGTTCCTGGGACCCCTCAATTTGTTGTTGAACACCACTTTGGCATCTGGAGAATCTGAGAATTGGTTGTTGGTGTTAGAACATACCCCAGAAGTAGCATTACCAGATTGTAAACTGCCTGATAACACAGAACATATACTATATTATTTATAGATCACAATTTCACATTAACCTCAACATTCTAAGGAACTTGTTAAATGCCTACTAAAGAAATGAGTTTATAGTAAATTCATTTACTTTAAACCTAGTACATTCTTGGGATCTGAAACCATTAATGAATTTCCTTTAACGTGACTTATTTTTATACAAAATATAGAGGTGTTTATTTTGGAAAATGAATTTACATAGCAATCTTTATTATCAGCACCTATTAGGCAGTGCCAATAAAAGAAATAATCAAAGGAAATATGGAAGGCAATACTCTTGTAGTAAATACGGTTCCACTCTAGTCATAAAACAATGAATCCAGTCTGGATTCTAACACCTGCTGGTTACGTGGTTTATCTCACTTTCCTTTATGTAAAATGAGAATAATATCTACCCACTTCAAAGGTTGTTATGAGAACTAAATGTGCTATTGGAGTACACAGCACCTATGTATTAGTGTCAATATCCTGACAGTGAAGGTTATGCATAGTAAAATTTCATTATATTTCTAGCTTCATTATAACATTACAGAATTTTTAAAAACCGAGTAGCGCAGTTTTTCTCCATGTGGAAATAATAGTGTACTTATTTGGATTTATGTTCTTTCCTGACACCTGTCCCCCATTCTATTCAAGGATAATCACAAAGCTCCCCATCAGATTATTATGTTTTAAGTTTAATTTTTATTAAGGTGGTGAAAATAGAACAAAACCAAATGATCTAAAGAGAGGGTAGAATACTTTAGCTATAAAATCCTATCAAGTATGCAAAATTGATGGTCAACAAGATTAGTTATTCACTGTTTAACTGGTACTATCCAAGTGGTATCACTGCATATAGATAGTTCCATTCATTGTGATGCTGTTACATTTTATGGATTTTAGTACCCATTCGCCATTGGCAAACCCAAGGGTATGACCAAAGCAATCTAAAGTATCTCATCTTTGAAGGTCTGTCTCCTAGGTCTACTTTTGTAACAAATTTTGTACCCGTGAGAGGCAGAAGTCACTGTAATCTGAATAGGGAAAATTTAATATAAAGAGTGGATAGGCAAATATTTTTCTGTGAGGGGTTGTATAGTATATATTTATGTTTCTCAGGCCATGAAGTTTTTGTTGTTTGTCAAGTACTCAACTCAAAACTCAACTCTGCCCTTGTGGAGTAAAAGTAGCCATAGTCAATTAAATACCAAATATATGTGAGGGCTGTATTCCAGCAAAACTATTTATTAAAAGGTAGCCGACAATATTTTCCCCGTGGGCCATAGTTTTTCTGATCCCTCATATAAACTATTATTAAGTAGTAAAAGAAGGTTAATTATCTTCCCCCCATCCCCCACCCAAGATGACTTACTAAGTTCTTTGGAAAGGGTAAATTTTCTGAGGGGCCTGCCCTGGAGCTGATGCCTCCTGGGTCCTGTGACATTTTGCAGGGTTCCAGGAAACCAGAGCTTAATCCAAATGCTATCAGATTAAGAGATGTTCTATAAGATAGAAAAATTAACAGAAAATAAGAGTTTCAAAATTCCAAGGAAAACTGCTTGCCATCTTTGGGCAAAATACAGAAATGTGTGTACATATACCCAATATTATCTTTGTCAAAAAATCTATTGTTGTATATATGTATATATGTATATACATATACATACAGATATATACATAAATATACAGATATACATATACACATACATAGATACATATATGTATATCTCTATATATCCAATATTAACTTTGTCTAAAAGAACAGCTAAAGGTAATGCTATATGGAATCTCTGCTGATTAATATCAAATTATTATTATTATTTATAACATAGAAATTCACATATATGCATATATGTATGTATATAGACATGTGTATGTATATATAGACATATGTATAGATATATGTATATATATCCAATATTATCTTTGTCAAAACAACTAACGCAAAACTTTATTAAACAATAGCATCAATTGCAAAAGATTGAGGAACCATGGAGACTAGAGTTCAGGAATGATTTTGAGAAGGAAAACAGAACGTAAAACCAAAGACAATTGGATATTAGGTAGGGAACCTGCCATAACATCTAGATGGGATTGAAATGTGGGGCTTTATCATGAGCAATAGTGCAAGAGCAGAGTCAACCCAGTGACAAGTAGGACTCCATCCTGTTCTCAAATACTAATTCGCTATCTATTGCACCAGCAGGGTGACTCCTGTTGGGGTAAACTGCATAGGAATGATGCAGTCTGAAACAGGATGCACTGCACAGAAGAGTACTCTGAAAAGCAGCCTATTGAGAGAACCTGCTCAGCCTGGGAACAGATAAATGAACCAAGAGTAGTGGTTTGCAACTGCTACCCAAATTCAATGGCTTGTTTTGTAATGAAGTTTTGTTGGCACATAGCCACACCCATTCATTTGCATATCACCTGTGGCTGATTATGCCACCACAACAGGAGCTAAGAGTTGTGATAGAGATCATATGGATGACAGTGACTAATAATACATTTACTTACTATTTGGCTTTTACAGACAGTTTTCCAAGCCCTGAACAAGAACGTGACTGATAACTGGTGTAGGAAGAGGATTTGCCTGCTCTAAGATTTTCACTTGAAAAAACTTGAAGATGGAGGTTTTCAAACTGATAAAAGCAGAACTATATAAAGAAACATTAACAATGGAAAATCTAAAATGAAAGGTGGTGATTTAATTTTCTGAGCCTCTACACCCTGAAATTGTGGTTAAAAGAGAAACATCTAATCAGAAGAGTGGCTGAACACTAGGCGATGGTCAGAGCTGGAGCTTTAGCATGTGGGTTGAATCAAGCTTTTTTCCTCATGGTACTGAGTAAACATTGTAGGATTTCTGCTGATTAACTAATGCCAAATATTATTATTATTATTACTTTTACCACATTGTGGTTGTTTTCATTTCTGCACTGCCTTAGAATAAATTCTCAAAGTTTTTACCTAATAGTTTGAGAAGCCTTGCATAATCTGGTTCCTGTCTTTGCCTCCAATTCCTATCTCAACATTTTATTTTTTGCATTTGTATAAGAGAACTTCATTCAGTCCCTTCTGTTTTTAGTTTTCTGTTTGTTTTTTTTAAAGATTTTATTCATTTGTATAGAGAGGGGAAGGGAGGGAAACAGAGAGGGAGAGAAACATCAATGTGTGAGAGAAACATTGATCATTTGCCTCTCACACACCCCCAACCCAGGACCTGGCCTGCAACCCAGACATGTGCCCTGACTGGAAATTGAACCAGTGACCTTTCAGTTCACAGGCCAGCACTCAACCCACTGAGCAACACCAGACATGGCAAGTTTTCTGTTTATATGCCTCTTCCTGATGTGTAACTTCTCTGATCCCTGAGTTGAGGTAGTTCCTCCCACCCCACATGTATTTCCACATTTCACATGTTCCTCTCTTAGGACACATAATTATAGCCATCTCTGTGTTCTCTTTGTGGCCAGAAGAGCTTTAGTAGAGTACGGACCATGTCTGTCTTGTTCAATGTTCTATGCATGAAGCTTGGCTTATGTAGATCATTAACATGTATTTTAAAAAGAAATAGAACTATGAAAAAGTAAGTTAATGAAAAAAGTTTGCAAATCCCACTATCATCATCATCCTCAATGCCAGTATAAAATGAGGCATTTCGTAAATCTTATTTGTATCATGTTCCTGTTTAAATTATTGGGAAGAATAGGCTGATGACAGGAAATTTGCATTATGGGCTTTGTATAATGATCTTTATCAGAACCTCAACTTAATTACATTGTCAGCATTTTGCCTATTAGACAAGGTACTCTCTAAAGTACTCAGGAGAGAACCTGGCACCTCTTAAATTGCTTAATAACTGCTAGCCACTGTTAGCACAATCTCTCCCATCTCTCTCTCTTTTTTTTTTTTTGATGTCGAAAGGCAAAAGAAATAAAAATTAAAATACAGACTCTGGGAATTCCAGTCCACTGTGTCGGCATAATGATAATTTTTCCAGTCTGTGTAGATTACCTAGAGAGAACTGCTTGCAAAGACAAATCATTGCAGGGGTTCAAATTGGTTGCACGTGGCATGCAAAAGAATATTCGTGGTTCATCTTGGCATTACCCATACATTCTAAGCACAATTAAGTTTCTTAAAACTTAATACTCTATGAAAAAAAACTGAATAGCTATGAAGTGTGAATTACTCTAGAATGATGATGACATTTGTGCTAACAATGACTGGAGTCATTAAGGAATTTAGGAGCCAGGTGCTGTCCAGGGTGCTTTTAAGTAGTTGCAAATTTCTCACAATCATCTCTTCAGTCTTTACCAAAGCCTTGAGATTTAGTGCCCTTTTCAGAGATCTTTGGCAAATATTAATCTGCAATTCATGAAAAAGTAAAGGTAAAAGACTGGCAGATTGACTGCTGAGTGGGGAAGTTTTACTGCCAGTCAGGGAGCCCAATTAATTCAGCACAGAACCTAGCACTGCGGAGTGAAGTTGAGGAAGGAGGAAAGGTAGAGGTTTCCAGTGACTGAAGACTGTTGACTCTGCTCCATACCACAGAAGCAAAGGGAGTGCTACTGATCCGTTGGTGAGGCAAGTCTTAAACCTGCTGGCGGAGGTCAGCTGCACGTGTGGAGTGTGTGTTTGGGGATTATGGCATATCTAGCTGCCTTTTTTGCCTTTGGCATACTCTAGAGGGGATTATAGTACCCTGCAGGTCTCCGCCCACATCAGCAGGCTCAATGGCCAGATCAGGGTATGTCATTACTATAAAAACAGTAAAAGAAACTTCATTCAATTTCAACACAACTCTTTTGCTGTGATGAGCGTGGCAAAAAATCCTCATGATTGCCCACGATCATGTTCATGATAAGAAACAATGATTTGTCTAGGAAAGTGACACAGACACAGTCAATCATATAATTTAGGTCAAGTTCTTAATTATTAACTGATAGAAACACAAATTATCAATTGTATTCCACAATGACACTTCGTGAAGTTTTCACATGTTTCTACTCATGTTGAAGCATAATGAGAGTCACGAACCAAGTTTTTCTTGTGTATACATGTTTTCTAGGACAAATCATAAAGATTTGGAAATTGTATTTACTACATAGAATACCATTCAATATTTACTTTGCAAGTTATGGGAGAAAGAAAGAAAATGTAACCTAGAAAGAATTGTTTTACAACCTCTGTTGTGGATTTTTACCCATTTTTATTTGTTTGTTGTTCGTTTGTTTTTCTGGCCTTTTAACTTATGTCTGAAAATGTCATTAGTCCCCATAATGCATGAAACAACCAAGTTTTTTGCAATTTTCCTCTGGAAGTCTCCTAGACATTTTTTATCTTCTAGCTTTCCAAATCTCTCTCTAGTTAATCACAGAATATTTTACCATAGGTATAAAAAAGTGAGGGCACCAACATTCCAACCAGAAAGGACAGGTAGGCACACGCCTAGGAATGCAGCATACAATTTCCAATTATCTCCCTTTCCTCCCTTCCCGCCTCACTGTTGACTGACCAATTCCAAAGAAAGAATGTAGTCCTCAGCTTTGTAAATTCTCATTCTTCCTCCAAAAACTAGTTACATGTAAATGAATTTACTAGCAGTTGTTAACGTGAAAAATTTAATACCAAGTTTATTTACTGTTGAAGTGCTGTGTGTAAATAGAGAAGGAAATAAGAGAAGGATCTTTCTGTTTAAAGAATACGAGAAGCAATAGTAGTATGAGTAGTACAGCTAAGCCGAAGTGGCTGACGTGCTTAGTAACTGTCTATGGGAGCCCCTAAGAGCATGTGTGATCTCTAGTTTTGAAGAAATAACTTCCCAGAAGTTTTTGGGTTGGCTCAGCCTCTCTCCCTCCCGAGAACCTCCAAGCTGAGGACATCTCGGAGAGCTCCGCATGGTGCGCTAATATTACTTGTACCCTAGAGCACCTCCGGCTGTCATTCTAGCAAGGATTCTGACTGTTCCAAGGTCACATCAAAATAGTCATTCCCTCTTCAAAGATCAAATTCTTCTTCCTGTAGTTGAACTGAATATTAACCTCAAGAGAAAATGAATTGTTATGCGTGTATGAAAATTTATGACAAAGAAGAAGTTCCCAAATTAGAAGTTCCCTCTGGAACTCATTTGATTATTACCCCACCGATGAACACCATACCACTAAGAGAGGAAGGGGACTGGAGTCAACACTGACCCCTCCCTGACTATACTCAATGCCACACCACTCTGACATTTGGAAGTTGGTAAAGTGTTGCTTTCAAAGGTCAAGGCATGTCCTGGGCGATTTAAAAGTTTTTCATATCTACATTTTACGTTAATATATGAATCCAGGTAATAGTAAGCTGGCCATTAACTAGCTTTATAAAAAGCTGACTGCACAGTATTCTTGAGGGTTGGCCTTAACATATGACTTGGTATTGTCACAATTCTTCCGCCATTGACTATTTTACCATCGTGAACTGTATTTTAAATTCTTTTGCTTTTAAACTTATGGCCTGAGAACTGGACCTAATGAATTCATGCAGCAAGCACAATTTCCAATTACTGTTTGGAATGCACTTTGAATCATTCAGGGATTCTGCCTTGCAAACAAAAGAGAAAAATAGAGATTATAAATAGGGAAATGGAAAAGGAAACTGGGGAGGGCAGTGAAGATAACAAACTATGATACTAGGAAATAGCTCGCCTGAGACATAATGGGAAGGAGTGGAGACTCTCAAGTATTAATAAGTGTCTTATCTGTGCTTTTAAGAAGACCAGTTTTTGAAAAGCTCTTAACTGAATTAAAAGGCCACATTTGAAAAACTGGATGGAAAACTCTACTGGCTTTAAATATGTGAGATATTCTCTTGTGTAAGTAATTGACTAGTCTAATTAAAATGAAAAGCCTTAGAGAGAGAATCAAGCAGAGAGGAAATGGAAAGGAAGTTCAACATGAAATAAAGACCTTCTTAATCTACAGTGAAAAGACAATGGAGCCTCTGCCTGATCAAGGTCAGAACTTAATGTCAGCAGAGAATAGACAGGTTGTCCACAATAAATGCAGAACTTCCTGTGCTGGCAAGATATTTCAGCGCCATGTTTGCTCTGATCTGGCTCGAACATCTTTTATGGGTAAGTGAGGAGAGGACAAAAACTATTAGTAAGTTTGACCTGATGTCATTTCTAATGACTTAGAAAAAATGGATAGTTTCCAAAGTCTAAATGCTGTAGGGAGTTCTCATGGAAAGAATATTGAAGATATGAAATGTTAGAAGGCAGAAGGATCTATGCCAGCATATAAACATTAGATGATTAGATATCACATGCATTTTAAACTCAGTTGAAGTATTGCAAGAGGACCAAGGAGATGAAGGGGAATAGGGGTGAAGGGTCACATGAAGAGAGGAAAACTAGTGTAAGAACCTGTGCAAGAGGGAGAAATGAGGGGAGGAGGTAATGAGTACTGAAGTCAGACGAGTCCTAGACCTTTTCTGGCTTCATTCCGGGAAAGCGTAGGTCTCTGCCTTTCTCTGGCACACAGCCCTGTGTGTCATTGGCGCTCAATAAAGATATGTTAATGACACTATTTCTTATCTGTCCATCACCCTTCAGACAAATTTCATTTCCAAACATCCGTCTCCCATCCAAGAAAATTGTTCAGTTTAAAATTTAGTATTATAAAATGATTGATTCAGACCACTGTACCTAAGAAAACACAATGTAATGCAAGTAAGGACATAAAGTAATGAGTTTCTGAGGTAAATCCTCTCTCAGATTACCTTCCTGATCATCGATGGTGAGAATCTGACTCAATAACAATAAAAATATTTTTTATTCCAGCAAAGAGACTAACAAACACTTTCTAAAATATGTGTAGAATCTGACATTAGACAATACTTAACTCTTTCAGCCATTTTAAAATACCTATTAATACAATGATTCCAAATCAATGTGCTATTTTCAGCACTATGAACTAACTATTCAATGTTCACAAATTTTTATTTAGTGATTGATCTATCTTTATTTATCATACAGCCTTGCAAATAAATATCAATTAGAATGATAATTACCAATTAGATAATTGCCAATTAGAATGAATGCTATATCTAAGGCCATTTGAACCTAGATGAAATAAATGTATGAACATATTTTTTACATTAATATTCATCTTGAACTGAAGAGCATTTAATATTTTCCTCACAGTGCTTCTCTGTTTCTTTATGTTAGTATACTTTCATAATTCAATGATACAGGAACCTATACTTTCTTTCACTTGTTCTGTTTCTAGACATTTAACAACCACAAATACTTACAATAAGTTTATGTTTTCACTTCTAACTTTTCTGTGAGTAAAGAGGAGTTTTAAATACAACTAATGATAGCTTCTTAAGACTGGTATTGTATTTCTGTATAACTACAGTATAATTTTTTAAAATGAATTCAGCCTTTGCTGGTGTGGCTCAGTGGTTTGAGTGCTGGCCTGTGAACCAAAGTGTTGCTGGTTCGATTCCTAGTCAGGGCACAAGCCTGGGCAGTGGCCCAGGGTCCCAAGTAGGAGGCATATGAAAGGCAACCACACATTGATATTTCTCTCCCTCTCTTTCTCCCTTTCTCTCTGTCTAAAAAAATAAATAAAGTCTTTAAAATAAATGAATATGTAAAAAAAATAAATTTAGCAAAACAAATGAGAGATTGGAAAATATTCCTTAAAATCTTTTCTTAAATTATGAATTACAAAAAGAGCCCTTTAGATGGATGCACAAAAATGTTTTCTTCTTGTCTTTTCAGTTCTAATGGAAAACCCAAATAAATTTGACCTGAGGGTTGCAATGTCATAAGTGATCATCAGAAAGCACCCAGAATGGCCTAATTGTTAAGGAAAACAAGATAATTGTACTGACATTTTCCTACAATTGATCAAACTAGTTGTTTCAAGCCAACAGAAAGACAAAATCCAGTTATTGAAATATGTCAACAATACAGACATAGAATCAACTTTTCATTCACAGTGTCCAGGCTTCCAACATTTAATATGTAAGCCCCTAGTTAGCATATAAGTAGGTATACAAACATCGATATACTATCTGGTATAAAATTAGGGACTAGTAGCCCACAGGGAATCTTTCCTAGCTTCTTCTATAATACCCAGAAAGGCACGGGAAAACAGTAGGAAAAAAACATACCACACAGAAAGTTAAGACTAATTTAAAAATACAAAAAAATAAAATAAAATAAGAATTAGGAAAGATCCTCCATTCTATGTAAAATCTATGAAGTTGAACTGAGACAGCTCCTATTGACTATGTATTATCTTCAAAAATAGAAAGTTGCTATGTAACCATGTCATATTCTCACTCCCTGTAAACACTCTCATACCTCAACTGTTCTCTGTCTACGTTTCCTTACGAAAACACCCTCCAGTTGGCATGTGTGCGGATGGGGTTGGTGGTGGTGATAATCAGCATCCAACTGTGTAAGGGCGCTGAAATTCCTTGTGATGTAGCTGGGGCAAAGATATGAGAAACGAACCAAATCAAAACTAATTCTCTTGTATCTCAGCTAGGAATGCTGTCACATCAAAAGAAACAGAACACAAACAAGTGTTTTCAAAATTAGGAGTGTGCATTTTTAAAAAAAAACACAGAAGTACATGGCTACTGGCATCTGCTACTCAACAATTCAACCAGGAACCAGGCCCCCCCTCCCCATCTTAGGAGTTTTGATTTAGGCACTAAACTCTTTTAGTATCTTTCCCATCCAGGCATCACATTTGTATTCAAGAAAGAAAGTAAAGAGAAATGGCACAGGGGTCTTTGGTAAGAAATGTGTATGTTTTACTTCAGTGAAGGTCTCATGGACCAGAGCCAAATCACACTGCCATTCCTAGATGCAAGGAAAGCTGGATTTTGAGTGTTTTTTGTATGTTTGTTTTTAATTTGTGTTTTTAATTTAGCCTCCGTGGTGAGAGGTTGCAAGGGAGAAGTTTTAATATCCATTCTACTACGACTGCCAAAGGGCACCCCACTGACTCCCTAACACCCACAGATGCACTTCCAAATACACTAGACTGCCCCGTTAAGCCAGTTTCCATATTCCAACTGGAAGTCTGCATCTCCGGGTTTTCCTCTCCATGGGGTTCAGATGTTACACCTCACGTTCCAGGGAACTATATACCTACATGGAAGTTAAAAGGCAATTTATTTGCTTCAGAAATAGCCCATGTATATAATGGAGAGAGCAGGTGATAACTGCAATAGAATTCCCCTTTGGAAAAAAAGATAGACTAAAAACATAAAGTGGACGCTGATCCATGGCTCACGTAAAATCCAGCTAGTCCAAACAGAGCTCTTTCTGTTTTTATAGAAAGTGGTATCTCATTTGGTTAAACTCCAGTCTCTGGCTCTACCTTTGGGTATCAGATTCCTTATCCATGGCCTTCCATAGTTTCTAATTCAGCCATTTGGGAGGACTTTTTAAATAATAGATATTGTGGCAGAAGGCAGATGAAAAGAAGGAATAAGAGGGGAAGTGTGAAATGGGGCCAAAGTATACAAAGTGTCCCTGTGTAAGAGGAGTAAGTCCTGAGACCTGCATAGCATAGCGCCTGTAGTGGACAGCACTGTTATCGTATACTTAAAAATTTGCTAGGAGGGTAAATCTAATGTTTAGTGTTCTTATCACAAAAGATATAATAGCAAACCGAAAGGTGGGAGAAAACCTTTGGAGATGATGGATAGGTTTATGGCATTGATTGCGGTGATGGGATGACAGTTGTATGAGTTGTATACATTATGTACAGCTTGTTGTAAGTCAAAAATAATCAAAATAAAAATAACAAGTTTCACTGAAAAATAAATAAATAATAGATATTGTTTTTCATTTTTTCCTATGAAATATATCATGCATACAGAAGACAGTGTGTTAGATTTATATGCAGTTTGAAGCATATTAATAAAATAAGCAGTTACATGAGCCGTTATCCATTATCAAGCTCACTGTATAGACAAATGCCACTAACTTTAAAGCCCTCTGTAAGCTACCCAGAAAAGACATTATTTTTCCTTCTGGAAACATAGTTTATGCTAAAATTGCTATTAATTTCCCCCTTACTTTTTATGTTGTTGTTTCAAAAAGTTTCCCATTTGTATATGTGTAAAAATGTTACATTGATATATTTTGCATGTTTCTGACTTTTATGTAAGTGGAATCAATACTCCACTTTTTCGTTACTGGCTTTTCTCATTCAACATGAAGTTTTTAGATCCATCTGTATTGATAAGCTTAGCTATAATTTGTTTTCTCTGATATAAATGCCAAAGTATATTTATCCATTCTCCCAATGATGAAACTGCTGCTTTTCCCCTTTCAGTTGCACTATTACAAATAATACTGCCATATGCACGCTTGTGCATGCACCTTGGTGCACGTGTGCAATTGCTTTTCTACACACCTAGGAATAAAAATGTTCAGTCTAAGGTGCACCCATTTTCATATTTACTGTTTTCCAAATTGATTATAACCATTTACACTATCACCTGCAATATCTATATGTTATGACTTTTCCAAATTCAGAAACACAATCTTGTGAGATATGATTTTAATATATATTCTTCTGATTGCTAATAAGGAGTATGTTTTCACATATTTTTGGAAATTCATGTTTTTGCCTGTTTGTGTATTTTTGTTCTTTGTCCATTTTACATTATTAGGTTTAAACTTTTATTTTTTATTTGTGTGATTCATCTTTATACCCTTGAAATATACTTTTTCTTTTGTATTTGTTGCAAATATTTTATCTCAGTTTAGAAGGTGTTCTGTTATTTATCTTCCATGATTTATTATTTTCAAAGTTTTATATATGTATCATGAGAAAAAGTTCTGCATCTTTTACTTTAAAGTTAATTCTGAAATTGTTCCCATGTTCCCATTTGTGAAATCATTCCCTAACCAGATGTCCTTAAAAATTCCCCTGCGAAGTTTTGCCTTTTGTGTTTAAGTCATTAATCTCATACGAGCTGCAAACTTGGGACCCAATCATGTTTTTCCATGTAAAGTGCCAGTAAATGAAGATCACCCAAATTAGAACAGAGGCTTTGTATTCTGTGCTTGCTGGAGCAAAGAAGTCCACCACCATCACTCGCATTTGGCGGAGACTGGGAGACAGGCCGGTGAGTGGAAAAACTTCATCGTGAATAAAAACCCAGGCATTGGGCATGCTCTGATGGAAGGTTGTTGCCGACAGGCTGACCACAGTAGGGTGAGGTAACAGCTACGAGTGGTTGTTTGGGGAGCCTATTTGCCACTTTTGGCATCAGGGGTGAAATCTATGGAAGCTGCACCAAATGCTGCAGAGATTGTGGCTCAACTTCTCACCTGGTTGCTACTGAGGCTGTGAGTCAGACTTGTATTGTTATATATGGTCTGACCATTGCCCTTTTGAATATTCACTCTCAGTAGATAATTCATTTTCCCTGCACCACTTGTTGGAAGCTCCCCTATCTTTTCCCACCTGATCTGTATACACATCTCTTGCGGTACTGCAGATTACCATATTCAAGGTCTGTCCAGAAGAAGTCCAGCCATTGTTAATATAACGAGGGCCATTTGTGCGACATTGATGTAACCTGGTAGCCAAGGAGAATGGACTGGAATGTGTGTGCATGAACAATGACAACTTCGCTGTACTAGTCAGTGGGGGTGGTAGATCCCATAGAAGGGGCATGCATGGCCATCACATTCTAAATGACTGAGCATGTAGAGCACAAATCTGCAACAAATTTTGCCTTAAGCTTAAACATTCCTCCGCAGAAACTATTTGGATGATTCAGAAGGCTGCAGCTTTGGGCAACTGATGATTGGCAGCTTCATCCCCATTCACACCCATTCATGTATCACATCTCGTGCAGAGATTTTTGGTGAAATATCAAATCACTCAGATGACTCAGCCCCCCTACAGCCCAGATTCGGTGCTGCAACTTCTGGCTTTTCCAAAAACTAAAATCACCTTTGAAAGGGAAGAAATTTCACCTTTGAAATTTCAGACCATTGATGAGATTCAGGAAAATATGACAGGGCAGCTGATGGCAACTGGGAGAACAAAGTAGGTCCCAAGGTGCCTACTTTGAAGGGGACTGAAGCATCATTGTCCTATGTACAATGTTTCTTGTATCTTCTTCAAGAAATGTCTCTATTTTTCATATCACATGGCTGGATACCTGCTGGACAGGTCTTGTATGTGTGAGTTTACTCTGGACCTTCAGCTGTGTTCCATTGGTCTATTCATCCACTTCTGGGCTAGTGGCATGATGACTTAATTAGCATTGCTTTACAATAATATTTGTCACCTGGAAAGTCCTAACTTTTCTTTTTTTTCTTCAAGATGATCTTAGCTATCCTTGATTTTATCTTTCAATGTAAATTTTAGAATCAATTTTAAGATTCATAAAATTAATAGAATTTTATAGAAAATATATTACAAAGGTATTGTATCTTCTTACTGAATTTTATTGTGTTTCTATCCATCTATTTAAATTTTTCAATATTTTTAAATACTTTAGAGTCACTTAGTGTTTAAATCTACCGTAATTCATGTGCTTTATTGCTAAATTTTCTGTTTGCCAGAGTACAAGAATGTGATTTATTTGTGTATATTTATCTTACACCTAGTATAATTGCTAAAGTGTAGCTATATCTTGCATATTTATTAAATGATTTTATATATCTATATAATCATATATACAAACAACATAATTATTTACTCCTTTAAATCATATGAATTTTAATATAATTTTCCTCTTGTGTTATATAAGATCATTAGTAAAATAATAAACGGAATATTAATAATGGGCTTCTTTGTACCACTGGAATTTAAAGAGAATTCATTTAACATTTTTAAATTAAGAATATTGTTTTCTATAAGTTTTTGTAGACATTATTTATAAAAGAAATAAGATTTTCTTCTATTTCTAGCCTGTTTTTTGTTATAAATATTAGTTGGGATCATCAAATTATTTTTCTATTGAAATAAACATTTTTATTTGGCTTGTTATATTAGCCTATTTTTTAATAACAAATCAAAATAGCTACTCTAACATAAGTACATCTGGGTTAGTGTCATTTTATAAATTGCTGAGTTTAGTTGAATTTTTTTGTATTTCACAATATATTTACTGAGATTGATATGTAGTTATATTATTATCCATGCTGTATTTTGTTTTGTGCGATATCAAGAGTATGTTAGCTTTATATATAAGTTGCAGAGTGATTCCTCTTTTCTATCCTGTGAAATATTAGAATAAATCAGAATTATCTTTTTTAGGTTTGTTTGTTGGCACATTATGTAAAGTTATACGATTTGGTATTTTCTTTGTGGGAATACTTTGAATTACTGGTTCAATTTTCTAACTGTTTAAAGGATCATTTGGGAATATTTATTCTTCTAGGAATAAGCCATTTGACTATAATATTATTTCATTCTTAAAAATTTCCTCTTTACTCGCTCTAATAATATCATTTCTTGGGTATAGCAGCCAGCCACTGTCATTCTCCCTAAGTTTAATGAGCTGGATATAATAAGCATTGTTTCTGACCATGGGATTTTTTTCCTAGCAAAAGAAGTAATCCGTGTAGTTTAAAGGTCCTACCATTCACTCCATCAGCCGGAAATAGCTTGACTTAGAAGCCAACAACAAAGTAGGACAATTCTAGGTAGGAGGAAAACCTTGCGAGTTTATTGTTTTCTTATAAAACACATGATCTATTATCTGAACCAGATACTGTTCATTGGAACTCTTTCTCCAGTGAAAGAGAGTACAGAGGCCTAGAAATCAAGAAGAGAAAGTTGAAAATCAAGGTGAGGGAGTTAGAAAATAATAACCGTCTCTCAAATTCTTGTTTCTTATTCTCAAGATTTTGGTCTTCTGCACTGGCTTGGACTGCAATCAGAGTACTGGACAATGACTTCATTGACTGGGAAATTGGGGTGCCACTTTGCCACTGAGTCCTCTAGTCACTGAATTTACAGGCAATAGAAGACTACAGTATTACCTGAGGATACTAATTCTGATTATTAAATGGAAATAGAGCTGCTACTGAAGTAGTATGTGTAAAAGACAGGATATCCTCTGAGACACCTCCTGGTACTACCAAATACATTTCAGACAGTTCATGAACAATCATAGCAAATCAGTACATGTGTGTGCACTAAGGGCTCTTTTTCTTTCCCCTGAAGAATGTGTAATAGTTTGGGGTCACAACACAAAGAAACAAATCTTAATCACTAAAGGTATGGACTAAAGGGACATTGAAGTTGAATTAGGTAGCAAAGAAAGGAAATGAGGTCTGCAACAGCTTCCCATATTTTATTATTTGATCATTAGTGAGAATGCATGCATTTATCTCTCTAGCCTAATTTTATCTGCTGTTGTTTCCCTTTCTACTATTATATTTTATAAAGTGTGCTGATTGTAATTAAAATCAAGGTGGGAATGTAATGGGACCAGAAGGGAAATTAGCATCAACCAGAGACATATTTAATGACTTCAGGGACATTGTGCCCAATACAATTTATTGTTGAATATCAAATAATGCTAAAACATGTTAAAATTAAAAATTCAGTTTTTAAACATCCATATTTATTAATCATGTGTGTAAATATATTTTCATTAAAAACTAGAGCAATATATACTCAAGTGTTAGCAGAGCTGGAATTTGGAAAGATTTATGCTCATTTTCTTATATTTTATAGTCCTTTCTAATTGGTCTGTGAAAATCATGAATTATTTGTATAATAAAATACAATAAGAGAAAAATTAATAATATAGCTACAAAATTAAATTTTGGAGCCATCAATCATGCTACCTTTGAATATGGCATGTGCATGAAATATTAATTAGTGAAAAAATAAGTTTATATTGTTATTGCCATCATAAATTCAAAGTGTTTTACATTAAACCATTTTAATAAACTAGAAAGAGATACATGAACATGTTAAAAGTTAACACTAGATCATTTTTTGGACAATGCATAGAATGGTATTTTGTGAGTGCGTGTGCTGTTCTGTTTTATGAATGTCTGATCAAGGTTATACATTACTTTGTAATAATAGAATGAATCATTACTATTAATGAGGTTTTTCTCAGAAATAAGTTCTTATATTAGGTTGTATGGATAAGGTCTTGAACCAGATTAGATATTTTTATTGGTAACAACGCATCCTTGGTTATACATAATTTAAAATGAACAAATGCTACTCCTTTTTCCATTTCTATAACACGAATAACTAAAACTTATGTGAAACATAATGTATTATGCACAGCATAAGCTCCAAATTAAATGTAATTATGATTGCAAATTTTTCTGCCATTATATTAATTATAATAAGGGACTTAGGTGTTGGTATATTTTACTCTACCACATGAAATTGAAAGTAATGCTTTTTAGTTTTACCTAGTCTAACCACTATGCTGCACACCTGAAACTAATGCAAAATAATATCAAATATAAGCCTTAATTAAAAAAAACTTAGTGCTAAAAATGCTAACTGTCATCTGAGCTTTCAGAGGATTGTAATCTTTTTGCTAGTGGAGGGTCTTGCCTTGATTGATGGCTGCTGATGGTTGCAGATCTCAGGTGGTGGTAGCAATTTACTAAAATAGAACAACAGTGAAGCTTGCAAATCAATTGACTTCTCTTCACAAACATTTTTTTCTGTTGCATGCAAAGATAGCATTTTACCCAGAGTATGTATGTACGTACGTACGTATGTATGTATGTATGTATCTTTTAAATAGGAGTCAATCTTCTGAAAACCTGCCACTACTTTATCAACTATGGTTATGTAATATTCTAAATCCTTTGTTGTCATTTCAACAGTCTTCATGGAATTTTCACCAGGAGAAGTTTACATCTCAAGAAACTACCTTCTTAGCTCATCCATAAGAAGCAACTCATCTGTTAATTAATCATCAATCAACCTATCTATGTATTTATCTATGTGGGAAACTTAGGGTCCTTATGAATAATTTCTCTGATTTGAAAAGGACAATTTCTGTTGATTTACCAATTCAATTTTTCTCACGGTTTTCTTTAGTATTATTATTGTAAACTTCCATCACAACTGAAAAGATTTCTTTTTAAAAGAACCAATCTAAACAGTTTTCATATTTTGTAATCTCAAAAAGTAGGCACTACATATTGGAATGAAATTAACATCACTTTTCAGTTTAATAATTTTCTTTGGTTTTATAAGAGGATGGAATGGTGGTCAAACTGTTATATCATCATTATTATTTCTGAGGAATCATTATTATAAGTACATGACATTTTTCAAGTTTACTTACCTAAATAATGATATTAATTAGCATTTGAACAGTTTTGACATTTTCAAATTGCTCTGTTTCATGACATTGACAGAAAGTGTACTGAGGCATGGTACAGCAAAATGAAGATGAAGAGGTTAAGGAAGTAGGTTATTTTTCATTTGTTTATCCGGATTTGCATAGATACAGTATGCCTTGTGGAAGGCAGCCAATACAGGGAGGTAAGAGCTCATCAGCTGGTATCCTTGGGAACTGCTTAATACCTAGGATATCATCACCTTATAATTTTAGACTCTGCTAATATTATGTATATTGTATTGTTTTAATTATTAGCTGAAACTATCATTTTATATTTATTCTTTTTCCTGCCAGGTGAAGCCATTTCTTCTCTGAACTCAAAGACTTTATCTTATTCACATATCCCTAGAAGAGCTCTTGCTCAGTAATGTAATATGCCTGTGGAAGACCCCTAAATAAAGGAGACCTTGCCTAGGAATGAAGTTCACTGCCCAAATTGCTTATGCTCTCGCCTGGCTCACATGTACGTTGATGACATTTCCCCTACTTCAAATCACCTGAGTCTTCAACATTGGGTGAGGCTGATAGTTTCCACCAGGAGAAAGGTATCTTGGGAGCTGAGTTGATAAGAAATCCTATGAGTGTGTTGGGAACGTGAACATGAGCTTGGGAAGAAGAACAACTCTTTTCGGTCCCTCCTTGACCTTCCACCACCACCACCACTGTGAGTAATTCTCCTTTATACTCTGCATCTAGCAGTTCAAGTCAAATAGACAGATGGGCACAGTGCACGCATCTCTCAGAAAATGCAAATATAAGTAATTAGGAATGCATTATATTTTAATATCTTAGAGTATAAGTAAAATAATTTAAAATAATGTTTATATTTTGCTCTAGAAGAAAACTTTGATAGTATCAAATAAACATGCTTATCTATGAGCATGAACAAAATAATTTATTTGAGAATTTGTGTGAGTTGAAATATTACAGCCTATCCTTAGACACAGATATCATTACCCATGCAGATTTTTTCAGATATTAAAGTAATATAATATAATTACAGCCTCTCAAATGATCCTTATTAGGACATAAGTGCTGTACTATTGCCCTATGATTAAACTTCACATTTTCCTTATTATATTGAGAAGAGAAGTCACATAATTATTTTTTTATTAGGACATTTCCATTTTTATTTATAAATATCATTTTAGTGTGACATTTTTGTTTTTATTTATAAATATTTATAAAATAAGCTATTATTTTATAAATTTATCAGCGTACTCTCCCAAATTTTGCATAGATAAAAATAGAAATTAATCATTTTTATTTTAAAGCTTGTTTATTTTGTGATCCTAATGGTTTTGCAAAATAATGAAAGCCATTTTCTATCCATTTGATATCTTGAAGGTAATTTTACAAAATGGTAAAAGGAACCATATGAGGTACTAATTAGCTCTACTATAGTCTGCATTCTGTCTAATAGACCAGGGCCTATTTAAAATGCTAGAAGTTTTTCTATATGGAACATGAGTTAACTAGAAACAATGTCATTTTAGTTCATTCTCATACTTATACCTTTTTTTCCTCTTCTTTCTTTCAAATTATATCTACATTCTTTAACCTAGAGTGAAGGTAATTTTGCAAAATGGTAAGAGGAACCACATAAAGTATTAATTAGTTCTACTGCATTCTGCATTCTGTCTAATAGACCAAGGATCTAGAATGCTAAAACTTTTTCTATACACAGCATGAGTTAACTAGAAGCTATGTCATTTAGTTCATTTTCATACTTCTCTTTTCTTTCAAATCATGTCTTCATTCTTCAACCTAGAGATAGTCATTTCTTTCATGTTCCCAAACTTATTTCCAAACTAGTTCCACACTTGAACTCATACTCTGAGTATTCTCTTAGCTATAGGACTTTTTGTAAGAGTACCTTACTTTAGAATATTAACTCACCACTTATCATTCCACCCTTAATTCCTGTGTTGTGGTGACTACATTTCTTAATGTCCTATAGAGCCACTTTTCTCTAAAACACAATGTGGCCAAAGCTGCTCTAGCATACCCTTCTGGAAATGAGCATACTATATGTTCTTATTGGCAAACATTTTTTGCCAAGCAATACTTCTATGCAGATCAGTGAGCACAGCATGTAGAGCAAGAGTGGAGAACCGATAGTTCTTACTTATTATGAGGTTACGGAAGTCTAGAGTGCAGAACTTGTGTCACGCTCTCCTCTCTGTGCTCACATATCACCTAACATCACGAAGCAGAGCAGAGTGTTAGGGCAGAAACGCTCAAGACAACTGCCTCGGTTTGTGTCTTAGCTCTGGTAATTTCTAGTTTATAATCCAGGTGAATTGCTGAACCTTTCTCTGAATTGGCTGCCTCACCTGTGATAGGGAATAATAGTTCCTAATTCATGTGGCTGCGATGAAGATGAAATGAATTAATATATGTAAACTGCTTAGAACAGTGCCTGGCTTGTAGTAAAATTTACTTAAATTTCACTATTATAATTTGTGCATAGAAGGTGATAAGTAAGTATAAGGCATCAATGATGGACTCTCCTGTGACACTCCTTCTATTGTTTTCACCTTTACTGAAAACTTTTAGAAATTTCAGAAAGAGAGAATGACTTTTATGCAATCAGTATTTTAAAAAAAGATAGTCCTGGGAGAATTTCTACCCTAACAGGATTCATGAAAGACAGGAGCAGCACAGTGCACAGAGGGGATCTGTGGGCAACAGAGGAAAGACAAAAGAGGTGGAAAGAAGCCCCAGCAGGAGTTTGCTCAGGTGCAGCTCAGGGTTTCTATAAAACTGCAGTCAGGGGAGATTGGTGCTTAAATTCTGTTTGGGACCAGAGAATGATGAAGAAACAAATGAATAGTATAAAATGATGTAAAGCTTTTGAAATTTCACAACGAAACTCACTGACTTTATTTTTACTTTATTTCTATTGTTTACACTGTTACAGATGTCCCCGTTCCCCACTCCAATTGCCTACCTCAGTCATCCCCCATCTTCACCCTCCTTTTCTCTTCACATCACCATACTGTTTGTTTCTACGGGTTATGCATATATATATATATATATTCTTTGGCTAATTCCTTCACTGAGCTTTATCTGTAGCTTATCTTTGTAATTCTAAATAATTACAATAATTACACTGTTTCTCATGTATATGTACATATATACTATTTAGTTATGGATTGGTGTCGTTCATTTTAATTTAATTTGTCAGGTACTTAGATGGTCTTTAGTGAACACATTTTTTAGTGTGATAGGATCAAGAAAACTAAGCACACACATCTTCTTCCTGCTTTAAATTTCTGAGAACGAGATAAAAAAAATGTAGCTCTGGAACACAACGTGTATACTTCATGGACCCCAAAGTCTGAAGATATCTTGAAGACAGAAGGAATCACTGACTGACATCTCCACAGGAGCGGGTTTGTGTGAAAGGCGAAAGCAGCCCTTGGCTTAAAAGCGGCAGATGAAAGAGCAGGAGAGATTTCTCAGGCAGCAGTCAGGGTTCCAGCTCAGCCCCCTGTGAGAGGAACAACCAGACAGGGAACTGCACCTCATATCAGCAGGTAACAGAAGAATGGATGCCCAGGAAAGGACATAAACAACTCACACGGCTTCCCTCCGAAGAAGACTAGCAGCAAATGCAGACTGCATCACACCCCCCATAATTATTGGAGACAGGCTGCGATATGTTGGAAGAGTATCTGTGGAACGCTCTAAAACAAAGATAGACAGTCAACAAAGAATCCTCCGACATTTGAGAAAATCTAACACTGGCTCCAATAGGAGATGCATCAAAGTCAAACATTTAAAAAAAAGTTTAATTTGAAATAAAATACTATATCACTTCCTCGAGTGGATAAAATAAGTTTCAAATTAATGTTGATGGGGAACTCAAGAGTTAGAAAATTTTAGTTTCGGGTAATAGTTAATAAGCTTAGTTACTGCAAGTAAAAAGCTATTGTTTCGGGAACTGCAGGTACGGCCCACTCTTACTTCAGCCAACCACAGCAATTTGACCTTTGTGCTCCAGAAGAGACCAGAAGCAGTCAAGGTGGTATCCAAGCCATTGTGTTCCAGGGAGAGACAGGCCACTGCCTCGTACACAGGGCACAGGACACGTAGAAAATCCCTGGTCAACAGATGAAAGGATGTCAGGGAAATTAGTGGACTGCAGCTTTTATCTGATTAGCCTCTTTACTAAATTCCAAATCCCTTACGTACACATTTTTCCCCTTGAATTCCAAATCCTTTACCTACACTTTTCCCTCCATATAAAAAAGGCTGGCTTGAAAGAAAATGTAAGACAACATGTTAGGAGACAACATGTACCCGGTCTTCTCAGATCGCTGGCCATCCGAATAAAGTGCCCCCATATAGATTCAGTCTCTGTCTCTGCTTATTGGTTCTGGGAGTGACAGACAGCACAAATGCCAGCTTCTCCTGTTTCAGTGTAACAAGAACAGGTTGTGAAACGTACATACACACATAGAATATAATCTTAATGCGGTCAAAGAGATTGTCTGTTATGTCTTTTATTAGGAACTTCATGCTAGAAAAATTCCTGGTATGTAATAGGCACCTAATAAATATGTGTTAAAATAACATAATTTGGTAAAGCAGGTCATAGAGGAGAAAGAAGATGTCATTTATGTTTAGCTGCCCATGTTTTACATCACTTATATACATAAGAATTGAACATTTGATTAGAAATTGTGAGATTCAAATATTCTTGAGATTTAAAATTATTAATGAATATTTTATACTCCAAATGTTTTTGTCAAAATTAGGTAAAAAAAATAAATGATTCTATATTTAAAGGCTCTTCCTAGGAGTGGAGCATTGACATATGGCTGTAATTTTAGATGAGGTAGAGGAGTGAGGATTGGCCTGGATGGACTTCTTATAAGTCTAACTTTCTGGTCATAGCGTGATTTCCACAAGGGTTGGTGGCTGGGATTTATCCTCCTTCACATTCCAACTTCCCAGCATAGTACTCAGCCCAGGATAGCCCACCAATAAATGCTCGGTGGATTAACGGTTAGATGAATAATCTTGTTTGCAAAAAATAAAAGTTCATTTTAAATCACTGTCTGTTTTTGCCCTCACACTTTTTAACTTCTACCTTGTTTATTTATTCCAAACTCTAAATACTTAAGCATTCAGACTTTTTAGCATATATATTATCTCTTCGAGTGGAAATTAGCTAGAGGGTAAGTCTCTGCTTTTGCAAAGTGTTTTGTTATCTGTTTTCTAAATATCCTCAAGGAACTTAAGGCTATGGGAGGAGACAAGCAAGTTAGCAAGCACCTCAGTAGCATTTGTACTGGGTGATAGAAATCTCCATAGGGTTCTAGGAAGGGAAAGGAGTCAAAAATGCTTTAGAAGTGTGTTGATGACTGGATATTTGTAAAGCTGAAAAGTAGCAGAGGACCTGCTCCGGATGCAGCAGCAGCCAGCCTTCCTTGGGGATTCTGGGAATAGGCTGTAGTCGTCAGGGGTCACAGGCAGGACACAAGAAGAAGGCATAGAAGCAAATCAAGCTGGGTGGCTGGAGCCTTTTAGCCCTTTAGTTTTAAATAATACCCAACACACATTTACCGTGAATCTAATATATTCTAGATTCTGGCAATACAGCAAGCTGTGAAGACAAATCATTGCCCTTCTGGTCTGCATATGCCAGTGTAAGGACAGAGCTTAAAAAAGTAAAAACTGTACAATGTAGCAAACAAAAAGTAAGCACTAAGAGTAAAATAAAGTAAGTGAGAGAAATAGGAAATATCAGAGGGCGGTCAGAGAAAATGACATTTATATAAGGCCATAAGGAAGAGAGACCTGAGCCAAATGGGTGTGACTGAATGTCGGGGAGGGGACACAGCAGGGACATTCTAGGCATAAAGACAGGTGGTGAGAGAGAGTGTGCAGACTGGGTCACAGAGGCTTGCTGTCCCCCAGTTCAGGGCCCTGGTAGGGCAGAGTAATGACCTGGCTTTCACAGCGGCTGGGAGGGATGACACTGATTGATGTTGAGCTGAGGAGGGGGACATCGTGACTTAATATGGACAGAATTACATGCATGCCCGGAGAGGTAGGGGCAGATTCAGGAAAGTCATGTTTTCTAAAATCCACTGAAGAAAATGCTTTAAAGAAGGTGGTGTGGTCATTTGTGCCCAATGTCATCAATAGGTCAACTAAAAGTCACTTGGGCGCTGACAGTTAGATGAAGCAAGAGTGATGACATTGTTGACTTCATTCCAACTGCAGGTTTGTTTGTTGAATGTCGGAGGCAAATGTTTAAATGGGGAAGGCATGGGAGAGAGAAAAAAAGGGACATCTCTACAAATTTGTTGTAAAATGTAGTATGGATATAATCTTGAAGGAATTGGGGGCCACAAAACAATTAGTTGGTTTGTTTTGAATTTTTGGCAGATGATTTGCATTCCAAGGTCAGTGGCATTGGAAATGGCAACTCAAGCTGCAGAGTTCCCAAGTCCATTCCAGAGGTAAGAACATGGACAAGGATGTTTTGAAAGTGTGAACTAATTTTCCCAGAGAATACTTCAACTAAAAATTTCTTTATATTGTTTCACTTTTAACTATTAAATTGTGACTCAGCTGTTTTAACTCGAATCAGTTTACTCTATATGATGAGATGCTGACCAGGGAGGTGAGGTAGTTCTCTTATGGTGGGGATGGTTTGCTGTTGATGCCTGCATTTCATGACCCTGGCCTCCTTCCTGCGCAATGGCAGATACTTGTAGCTGATGGATTGAGGTTAAGGGTTCAGATAGTGATTGTTAAGTTGATTCTTTCTTTGTGCAAAGCTAATAAACTCACACAGGGATGGAGGGGTTATCCTTGGCCTCATTACCACTGTTTTTCTAGCTTCTCTATATATTCTTCTATTCTAGAACAGATGTATTCAGGGTTGCCAACTACTTTGAGATTTTTTTATTACTCCCAGTGTTTCATCTTTCACCATCTTTCAATCAAACCCTCTTTCTTCTCCTTCCTTCCTTCCTCCCTTCCTCCCTCCCTCCCTTCCTTCCTTCCTTCCTTCCTTCCTTCCTTCCTTCCTTCCTTCCTTCCTTCCTTCCTTTTTAAGAAATAGGACTTCACAAAGCAGTTGCCATAGGATTCAGAAAACCCTAACCACAAGCCCAGTCAGACTTAGCATGATGTGAAACATTACCAGTCAGCTTGAGTCTTTGTTCTGCCCTGTAGAACATCCTTTGCTGGTTTAAAACTATAGGAGTTTCTCTTGCCCCTTGTCTTCTGCGGTTTCCCATGGGTGGCAGAACATTTTCCTCTTAAACCAGAATTTGAGCAAACAGTTTGTGGGT
This sequence comes from Glossophaga mutica, assembly GCA_039655065.1. Lineage (NCBI taxonomy): Eukaryota > Metazoa > Chordata > Mammalia > Chiroptera > Phyllostomidae > Glossophaga > Glossophaga mutica. Next base: position 149,160,111 of record CM077308.1, read on the forward strand.
TCACTGTGAAAATGGGTCATACTTTATGAAAGAAGTTAGGGGTGAATGGAGTTTCAGAATAAATAAATGTTGTGTGAGATTTTTACTTAATGGATTTAAATCTTAAGGCTGTATGAGAAACTTTGTCATATGAGAGGGGCACAGCCTCAAATAATTGCAGGGACCAGACAGATATACAACAGATGAAACTAGCTGGTATATGATAATAAGGAGTGGCAGAACCTCGAGAACGAGAGAGTGCTTACCTTGCCGATCTCAGAGGTCAGCGTGAGAAGTGGGTGCTAGAATGAAGGGACAGAGACATCTACTTTAAAAGTCACAGAGACAGAGCTGGCACTCATTGTCAGAGCTAAGAGTAGAATACAGCATGATAGGGGAATAGGAATATGAAATGGTAGGTGGAAAACATAAGGAACAACAGGTCAGCATCCATGGAGTGGGAGGTGGGAATTTGGAATAAGGTTGGAGTGGTAATTCATTTGGCATGGGAATTCATCTCTACAAAATGTTTGGGAGTCTGCGCTCCACCCTCTATGGACAGGCTTGTTTCTGTCTTAGAGATCAGGAATTGACAAACATTTTTTTAAAGAGTCAGATAGTCAATATATAGGCTATGGATCCTATGTTCTCTGTGGCAACTGCTCAACTATTGAAAAAATGTGTAAATAAATATGGTTATCTTCCAATAAAACCCTACTGATCAAAGTGCATTGTGGATCAGATTCAGTTCATGGACTGGAGTTGGCTGACCCCTGTAATAAATGATGAAGTTGCTACTATTTCAATAGATGCTGACAATCACCCAGTGATTAATTTAGAATAGTTGTTCTGTCTATTTAAAGTCACTATTTTTGCATATTTAGTTGGATGTTTTTGGACAATTCTTAAGATATTCATAACTATAAATAGGCCTTCAAAGTTTTACTAACTTTCATCATGCTTTCACTTATTTATTCACCCAACAAATATTTATTGGGTTTTTATTTTGCACCAATCTAATTTTTGGCACTATGAATATGGGAACAAGTAAGATAGATACAGTTCTTGATGTCAAGGATGCTTAGAGTTCGTTGGAATTGTGACTTAATTTGTGAACATGAAAAATGATGTTTTGGGTCAATTCTGTTGGAAAATGTGGAAATTATCTGCAGAGCTTCTCCCTGGCATTCCGTAAACAACATAAAATGAGCAAAATAAAGAGAGGAAATTGTTACTGTTGTACACTTCTTATGGACTCTTGGGAGGCGTGTGCGTGAGCAGCCCCTAAGCGGCAGGGGTCATTGTTCACCCCACCCGGTTTTCTAGTGGCACTGGTACAGCATGGAGCAGTGAGGGACTCCCTGCCGCTAAGAACTTTTCACCTTCTTCCTGGTTGTTTTATTCTCACAGAAAATTCCATTATGATAGAATGGGGAGAGATTCTCTAAAATATGATTAAAATAAGGATTGTTCTTGGGATGTGATGGCCACATATTTTTTTTAAAGCTGTGATAATGGTTTCTCAACACGGTTTGAAAGCAAAGAATAAACGGGTTAAAATGCTGGATAGATCCCGAGATATCAGTTCAAGAGCCGAGGTCTAAAGTGCCCCATAAAGCATTCCATAGTAAAAGTGATGATAGTTATAGTCAAATAAAATAGGTTGGTAGCAAAGTGAAGATTTACAGCAACTTCTCAAACAATATAATAGCAAAAAGAGTGGGATAGATTTTTTTTCTATATGATAGTTCAGCAGCCCACAATTCTTTTTTGTGCTCTTTTCAAAAATAAATCTTTCACAGTTCTTAAATGTGCCACTTCCTCATTCTAACTGTGCAGCATTATAGTTTGAGATAAACAAGGACCCTGAAGGCAAATACTTTTCAAAGTTTTTAGATCTAGCCTGAGAGCATAATCCTTGTGAATGTCATTTATGCTATATTTCTATCACAGTATTGTTTATTTATGAACAGCCTCTGATCTCAATGCACTCTGCAATGAAGTAGTAGTCGTGCAATGGATGTGCTTGGAGGGTGAGGGGAGACACGATGGGATGGAGAAAGAATGGTCGCACTGGGTAGAAAAGCCCAATGAAAGCTAACACTATCTCCAGTGGGTAGGTACTTTGTATACTATAAATTTTACACTTAGGTCTTAAAAGCTTATTAAACACATAGATGAAAGGAACCTTTGTTTCTACTTGGTTTACTATCTGACAACTTGAGACACTGCCTGGATGATCTAATTGGATCCTTAAGATGGGATAAGATAAAATCTGATTACTTTTCTTTGTGTAATAAAATAGTTCAGTTATTTAATCATTACTAATCTTTTTAGTTTTCAGCTTCTTTAAATAATTGTTGAAGTACGTGATGAGAGTTTCAATTTACCCCATCATATAGCAACATATATCAATGTATTAATATATGAACATATTACCATATAAATATGGTAATATATTAATTAATATTAAGGTTATCTATATTGCCTTGAACATAGTAAGAGTTTAACAATTTAGTTACTGAAACAAAAAATCAAGAGATGAGAATTTAAGTGCTAATTTAACATGAATGCAAAGGAACATTTTTGGAGTAGATCTTGTTGCATTACTGATCCTGAAGAAAGAATGTATTTCATACTAGCAACAATTCAACCACAGAATTTTTCATGAGTCTTGAACATTGAAAATGTATCTGCACTAAATATTATGAAGTTCCACTTTAAGTGGGCTCTGAATGTGTGTGAGCCTTCAACATTTTTGTAACCTTGTTTGATGACCTCACATATACTTTTAAGTTATGTTTTGCTGATTCTTTTTGTTGACATTAATATGACATCTTCAGGCAGTGAAATCATGTGCCGTGATTTTAACAGGGTCTAATAATATGTGTATACTTTTTTCTCTGATAAGCAAAATTTGAAGGAACACTAAGATCTTTATCATATACCTATTTTTAAATGCAGTTTTTGAAACACTGCTTCATTTTTACCACTTTAATTCTTTGAATGTATTCTAGATTTCATCATCAGAAATACATGTGGAGAGGAAAAATAGGCAAAATATCCAAATCTCTAATTAGTTTCTCTCATGGAAATATTTTTCAGAGATCTGAAAAGTGTTTTCCTTGAAGTATTATGCCTGACATTTTAGCAAGCACCTAGAGGACTAAGATGCTATTTGTTTCCTGTGGAAGAAACACAGCACATAGATAAAAAGTGATATTACAGGGCAACAGATACATGCTCTGGGAGAGGAACAATTTACTTCTACGGAAATTCATAAGAGTAAGTGATTATAGTTTTATTAGGTGGGAGATGAGTCAGAAGTGTTTTATAAAGAGTGTGGCATTTGAAGTGACCTTGATAACGAGTAGGAATCATTAACAAAAATGAGTTAAATTAAACAAAACAAACAAGGGATTCCTACAGAAGAGACAAAAAAGTGTGGGCTGTGTTCAGGCTTCTATGTAACATGTAACGTACTGGTGATAGCTAAGTGGGAGGGAAGAGGAAGATTAGGAATAAGAGGTAGACAGCAGAGACAGTGGATAGAGCTTGGTCTACACTCTGAGCTTAATTCTTTGTCAATTAAGCAAGATCTTATTTGTTTTAATATCAAAGCTGTGACTTTGCAAAAGTGTTTGGACTGGTGTGCTTTTGGATGTTAAGTGCATCTTTGGAAAGAACAGATTGATGGAGAGTTCACCTTCGCAGAGGATGTTTGAGAAACGAGGCTGGTTTTAAAGATGGTAACAACTGACTTTGTGAATTGACTGCTGTCTAGTGTCTGGCTGGGCCTTTGTCTACTAACCATAAGAAAAAAAGATGTTTTATGTCAATTTATCTTTAAAATATGCAGGTGAAAACATGTCAGTCTCCTTCAATGGGCATTAAGGGGAAAAATCAGAATCTCTCAAGTGGCTGATAAAACCCTGAATAAAATCTCTCACATGGCTCAGAAAATCCTGAGTATTTATGTAGGCTTGTATTGACTTTTAGACTTTCAACTATGAACACAGAGCTCATTTCCATCTCTGCTTTAGCCTCTTCAGACTATGAGTTTCACAAATGTACCAAAGGGCACCCCTTGGAACAACTTTCCACCTCAGTCCACTTCCCTTAGTGACTTTCTACTCTTCTGACCCCCCAGATCCACAATGGCTTTGTCAACAAAGACTTCTCTCAATTCTAACTGCATTGCTTCCCTCTTAAGTATTCTTAGGTCTATGTGCTTCTCATTGGTGATGTCCATTCCAGTCACAATTTAACATTTGTCTGTTTTTTTTTAATAACTATTTCTCTTTCAATAAACACAGACACTCACACACAGTAATTTTTTCAATAACTGGGACATGTTGGGCTTTAAGGAACACTTTTCGTGTCTCTTGCATATCTTTTAACCAGAAAGCAACAGAAGTTCTGTAGTCGGTGGATAGGTGTGGCTCAATGCCTGGCCTCTGTTGTAGATGGAAGGTGACAGAGATGGTCCGTTTGAAGGGCTGCAATGGTGTTAGCTCCTTGCAGGCAATGACAACCCACTGTCCCAGACCCTCCAGGTGCTTTAGTGAGTGTCCAAAAACTTCTCCTAAACAAATATGCAAACTTTATGTTTTTGTAGCCATCTTCTTTGGCATGTTAAGTAGTTCCTCTTAGCAAAAAAAAAAAAAAAAAGTGATTTTGGAGATTTGATTGTTTCAAAAAATGGTCCAGTGATCTATCAATTAATAGTGTCTAGATAGTTTATTTTTTTCCAGAGGAAGATCATGGTGTGGCTCTTTCAGCTGCTACCAAAAATACTTACATGGAGTTATTTGACATTGCTGAATGTGAAAAAAATCTGTGATATACTGTAAAAAGGATAAAATACATGTAAATAATTTCTTTTTTTTTTTTTTTAAACAAACCATTTTTTTTTTTTTTTAGATTTTATTTATTTATCTTTAGAGGGGAAAGGAAGGAGAGAGGGAGAGAAACATCAATGTGCGGTTGCCTCTTGTATGTCCCCTGCCAGGAACTGGCCTGGCAACCCAGGCATGTGCCCTGACTGGGAATCGAACCTCGATCCTTCGGTTCGCAGGCCCGCGCTCAATCCACTGAGCTACACCAGCCAGGGCACATGTAAATAATTTCAAAATTTTCAACTAAATGAAATCCCATGAGATCTAGGTATAATATACAAATACAGAGTTGAGGATGCCACCTCAGTAAGTCATTACTATTAATTATGTTAAGTACCATACCTGGCATTTACTAACCGTGATGTAGAGAGAATGCAACATTAGAGAGATAATTTACATATATAATTTGCATATAATAACATATATATGTACATATATATGCTGTTATACTTAGGAGCTGACAAAGAAAAATATGTAAAACATAAGGATGAGATGGATTGTACTCTTGTCAGCTAAAACTTTTGTCTCAGACATTGCTGCCTAGCAGCAAATTTTACATTCCAGAGGTGAACTAGTCAAAAATGGATAAATTTTATGCTTCACATAAACTACAGTGATGATTTCAAAGATCTAGAGAAAAGTCATATAACATTCTGAGATACACTTAGCAGATGAGAGAAATGATGTACTAAAGGCATCAATTGAACAGCAAGTTGTATGTGAAGCAGCATAAAACATGGGCTTGGAATTTGATGTGCCAAAAATATGAAATTAAATATAATAATGAATAAATCTTAGAGTCATTTCTTCTCAAAAGCAATCCCACATTTTTCACCAAGAGAAATTATAGATCAGTCTGTGACTTCTTTAGAAAGATACAAGATTCTTGAATTTTCAGATTTGATAGATCAGCAAATCATGTAGAGAAAAAAAAAAGCATGCAAAGTAGGTAGGTTATTAAAAGAAATGATTTTGCATGGTAAAAAGAAATTTAACATATTTTTATTTCCAGAAAAATATGTTAAGACCACAAAAGAAAAGAAAAAAATTAACTACCAGGGGTAGAGCCCATAATGATGAAAATTTTATTCTTATTGACTTGATTTCAGACATGCTCGAAGTATAGAATGATACAGCATGTAGAATCCTACAAAAAAAATGTGTATCTATATTTTTAGACCTCTGTGTCTAAAGCAGTGTCTAGAAGTTTCATTTTCATTCAGTCGAATTTATTGATAAATTTCCTAGGGACACATAAAAAGGTCAAAAGATTTGATTTGCCTGCATCCTTCACACACAGTCTGTAATGAGTGGGATGGCTATGCTTACACAACATCCAATAGTCAGATTTAAGCTAAGGATATTAACTCCATCTGTTATTTTCAAGCATCTAAGATTTGGGGTTTCAGTAAACCAAACATTTAATTAATAGAATGACTCACTTTTCAGCTGGCTCTGTTTTCATCATTGTGTAAATTAAAAGTTTGCCAACTATAGCTTCTGGGTGAACTGCAGTCCATGGGTCAAAACTGACCTGCCTCTGATTTTTGTGAATAAAGTTTTATTGGAACACAGCCATGCCTATTCATAGATACATACATAGATACATACATCTATGGTTGCTTTCCTTCTATGACAGCAGAATTAGGTATTTCCATCAGCAGTGATATGGTCCACAACGGTGAAAATATTTACTATATGGCTGTTTACGGAAACAATTTACAATCCCATGTTCTACATAGAGTAAACTGCACTACTTCATTGGAGTCTCATCAGAAATAAAGTAGTGCTGAAAGTTAGGTTCTATGTTAAAACTTGAAATTCCTCTGGCCAGTGGAACACAGGAATGACATTCAAAACCATCATAAAAGACAATTCAGGGATTGGTGTGTTGGTAGTGAAGAGAAGTAAACCATTATTCAGGGAGACACTTCAAAATAGACACTACTGAAAACTGAGAGGAACAAAAGCCACCCAGACCAGGTATAGTCTTATCTGACCCCTGACCTAAGAGATAACAAGAAGACAAAACCCAGTTTCTTCTGCTCAGTCTTGAGCCTGATGCTGATTAAGCAGTGGCTACAAATGCTTTATAGTCTTAACAGGTTAGAGGGAGGCTGTGAGTCCTACCCTTCCAGGTGGAACACCTCACTCTCTATCCCTCAGAAAAAGTGATTGGTTATGAGGATTCTGGGTGTTTCATGTTATTTTAGTCAATTCAGTAACCAAATTAAAGTGATCATATAGCAATCTAATCAATCATTTATTGATTTGCAATTATAATAAGAAGAGAAAGAAACAGATTAACTAGAAAATGACTGATTTGTTTTATGTCCACAGAGGAATAATAATCTCTTTAGCAATTATTTAAACATAATCCACAGAATTACCAGCTTGCAGTCATGATGCAAACATGATAAAAAATGTTCTACAATATCAATTTTCAAAATATCCAGAGGGAAGCAAGATAATTTCTGTCAATGGACATATTAAAAATGTCATTTGGAATGAAAATAATGGAATAAGTTTGCATTTAAATAATAATTATATATACACACACACGTGCCTTTGGGCAACATTTTGACTTTTTTAATGCTATGTACAGAATGGCAGATAAAATTTTGTTGTGGTAGAAGGCAAAAGCTTTAAAGTTAAGACAAAATGAAAAACAAACTGGCTGAAATGTTTTGTCTCATCCTGATGAAGCAATATGTGATAGTGTCAGGAATATGGGGCTGGCTCAGACTTTTCTTCAAGATAGAAGGGCTCCTTCCCCCTTTTAACACTCATGGGAGGAAGGCTGACAGGTGTCAGATGTCAGACCTTTCAAGACACTTCTCTCGGTTGAAAAACAGACTTCTGCCAAAGCAACATCCTCTTCCCAGGGCAGCCCCATCCAATGACTGGTCAATAAGTTTTAGAAAGGACTGTACCTGCTGTCCTTTATAACTTGAAACAACTCTGAAGGCCATACTGGTTTCAGAGTTCCATGTAAGGTTGGCTGAAGTCTTATTGTGACTGCTCCACAATCTGAATTATCCCTCTGTCGAATTTTGCTTTCTTCTCTTCCCCAGTGTTAATCCTAAGAATCTTCTTGAATTACTGCCCAGCATGCTCATTTCTAACTCAGTTCCACTTCTGATTAGGGTCTGTGATCAGATTAGTCTAAGAAAGTGAATGTTTAGATGAAATTTTGGAGACAGAGCACACAAATCCTACTGACAATAAACAATTTACCGTGGTGGTAGGTGGAGAACGGGTCCCCCTGGCCCTTAGCTGCCTAAGGCGCTCTGATAGAGACAGAATGCCTAGCATGAGTTTATCATGTGACCATCATATGCTCGGTTCTGTCACACTGATCAAGTCATGAAATAGAAGAGATCAGTTGAAATTCATTGTAAGATGGAAATTTGTGCATCTGGGATTCCGCATGTGCAGAACCAGAAACTGTAAGTGTGTCATACAAGCAAGTTGCCCAGACTCCCTGTAATACACACTGTTGAGACAGCATCTCTCCCTCGTCTCACTTCTAGGCCCGCATGGTAGCTTCCTTAGCAACATGCGATGGAGGTGAAAAACAAGGCCATGCTGATTCTTGAGTAAAGGTGCTCAGTATAAGTGACAATAAGCAGAAAATATTTTGCAGCTGATAATCCACTTTGGGTTAAATAGAAATGACCCAAGTGAGTGCATAGATTCATAAGCAATGACAAAGGGCTTGGAGAGGGGTCAGAGGCTAAATAGATGCGTTGACAAGCTTGTCAGAAATTGAAAAGAGGAACATTAGTGAGGAAGTCTGTGTGCTCTTAGGAGTAGGCACAAAGTATAAAAATCTTTGTATCTCATGTTAATGTCCATGGTGAGTATCCACCATAGCAAGGGCACTACACAGTCAAGAATATGTATGCCTCGGCTAGAGGACATCAGCCAGCCTCTGCTATTCTTCTCTCCCCCCATTCTGGCACAACGAATAAACGAGTGGAAGAGTGCCGGTGGCCCTCCAGCATGGATTCCTACTCCCCAATCGGGTAGAGATACTGCAGCTAATGGATTTCCTCCTGTCAGCAGCAAAGCTCATACTTAATTGCCCGGCCCAGCCTCATCCCCCAGGGAAACCAATCCTGTTTTGACAGTCTTGATTTATTGAAGACGTACAGCACTGAAACCCAACAATTATAGAATACTTCTTCCTTTTTTTAATTTAACCTTTATTGTATTTTTTCCCCACTACCATTTAGTCTCCTTACACCCCTCTCCCCACACCAATCATTTTTTTGTAGCAGGTTTACTACATTAGACTTCTTCCTCATGATAGGATAGTGATTTATTTTGATGGGAACTGATAGGTATTTTAGGAATGGGTTTTCTTTTCTGCTTGAATGGCCTTACCCAGGACTACTACACAGTGACTTATAAGTATTTGATACGCTTACATTGCTTCCCAAAGAGTATTATCTTCAAGGAACTCACTCTGTAGCAAAGGCGGGATAGCATTGTGCACATCACTGTGGAATCCTATGGTCTTAACACACACTAGACAACCCAGGAGTACCTGATCTACAGCCGCAATGGGATACTCCATTGATGGTGCAGCCTGTGCCCCCGCTCAGAGACAATACCCCGTGAAGATGAGGCAAAGCGCTGTTAGCAGCGCATGCGCACGAATCAATGACCAGTATATACTGCACATCCACAACAGGGGAAACAGCTGGTTTGAGGAAACTCTGAAAGCAGAGGGGCCCTAATTACTTAATCCAAGTGACTGTTTTGGAGAATTGCTTCTTCCTATCCCTGTAACTCTGGCTTCTCAAGCCTTAAAAGTCTAGGTTTCCAAAGGGAGAACAGTTCCACAGGAGTCTTAGCAAGAGTGAAAATGAGCTTTAGGTTATACTGCCACGTGGTTTTGAATCCTCATGCCAAAGGACAGGGAAGCAAGAAGAAAAACAACCATCCTGGTAAAGGTAATTGACTCTGATCGTTAGGAGGAATTAAGTGAAGCTGCTGCTATGCAGTGGTGGTACAAAGCAATATGTGTGGCACCTCATGGATCCACTTGATCATTTCTTATTCCTCTTCTATCCAATTTAGATAGTGAGTGGACAGGTACAGAAGGCTGGACCTAGCAATCTCATTAAGCAAGAGCTGAGACCCCTTAAGCATGAGGATCTGGATGATCCCACCAGAGAGGTATCTTCCAAAGGTGGGCAGAATCTAAAGTGGACATTTTGAGAAGGTTCTATTAAGTATCAGTTTGTTCTCAAAACCAGCTGGACTGGCCAGGCCTGCAGTCCAATTCATTATCCCTACCATTATGAGAACCTTCTCCCAAAAGAGACTCACTGGAGCTCTGAGATAACTACTCCTCAGACTTGGAGGAGTCAAGTGTATCAAAGCAGCACAGTGGGTGAACTATCTTGGTCGCTTTATTCTACTGTCCAGATTTCTCTTCAGTCCAGCTGCTGGGGAATTTGTCAGTTAAAGCTCTCATTGTCAGCCATTTCTAGTAATTTCCCTTGGGCGAATTTACCCTGGTCTAAGGTCACACTCATTTTATGTGGCAGCTTGCATTAAATGATTGGTTAAAGCAGTGACATGAAGTGTCTGGCTCCATAATCCTAAACTGGGCCATGTGTTAGGATCATAGCATCAAAATTCCTCGTGACTGGCTAAATCCTTGTTCAGGCTGCATTATATCCCAGTTTCTGGCTTTTTCCAAATCTGCTTCCTTACCTTCTCCCAAAGATCTTGTCCCTGAGAACACTACCTAAGAAAGGTTTTTGTATGCTAATCTCACAAAAGAATCCACTTTTCAATACAAAGTTACCTGACTTCCCTTATTCTCAATTTTTCCTTTTCTTAATGATGAATAATAGAGTCTATAAGACAGAGTTGTCATGGTAATTGAAACAATGTACAACAAAATGCCCAGCCAATTGCATAGAGCATCTAAATATTTAATTAATTGCTGGCTCCTTTGTTTCTTTTGCCTCCCAAAGTAACAAAGGGATTATTGGCAGAATTGACTAACAATATAAATGTATTATAGAATTTTTTTGAGTCTGCCAGCTTTTGCAGTTTTCAGTGTCTTCTTCCTGGTGATGACTTGTATTATAATAATTTCAAAAATAGGGAAACAAGCAAATGACTCTTTCCATTTTCTTTGATTGTTGGACCCCACATTACCAAATAGAGTTCAAGAGCAAATTTTACTTCAGCCTTTGCCTTAGTCTACTTAGAAATTTTAACTCATCCTTCAAGTTCCAACACTCAAGATGGATGAGCAAAGCGTATTTCCAGAAACTTGTGACTGTGGATTAAAATGACAAATTTGGGACAAAATGTAATTCAATTTTTGCATCCATTGTTAGGTAAAGCAAGTCTACCAAAGGAAAGGCACACTTGGATTGGGGTTTAAGGTATAAGTGGGAGTTGGTTAGTTGGAAAAAAGGAGAAGACATTTAAGCAAAGACAATTACATATGTCACATCTCAGAGTCAGTATAGGTGGGTCTGGTTGAACTGGTGGATCATGAAATATAAAAGGGACAAATATAGTATATTGAATTTAAATGGAATAAAACAATGTCAAATGTACATAATATGGTTTGCTTGGTTTCTTAAAAAAAAAAAACAAACAAACTTACAGATTGCTTGAGAATTTTAATTAGCATGAGCCTCAGCTGGTTCAACAGTGACCCTGACATGGCTGCTAAAAATCAAACACAACCTGTTGTGCAAGTCGACACATAATACTTTTATTTATTTCTCATTGGAATTGTGTTCAGATTAGGTTATCACATTAAAGGTGGAGCAGGTGGAGCTTACTGAACCAGGACAGAGAAACCAGGATCCAGAATGATCCGGAAACAACTCCACTGAGACAGCACAGATAGTTTGTGTGACAAAGCTCCAGAAGAGAGCCATTCATCCCAATCAAAGACTGAAATTGTAATTTTTGGTCCTTAGCATTATTTTCTGATCCGCTAGACTAGCTCTCTGGTGCTATGTAATTTCGCAGCCTCTCTGGCAGTGTCTGTCCTCAATTTATGAGACTTTGTATGGAGAAATGAGGTCAGAGCAACCAGCTCAACTGCAAATAACTCTGTGGGCTGGATCGTTGGTCTGCCCTCTGTTTAAACAGCCTAGCAATGCTGAGCAGCCAGACTGGTCCAACGTTTATCTGCCTCTGTGGTTCCATGTTTGTTTATCCGGCTGGACCTGTTGTCCAACTGTGAGCATTACAGTGGCTTCTGACTCTAGTCAGCCCAAACATTGCTGAGTGGTGTGATTGTTGTTCTTGAACTTGAAACGAGTATTTATTTTTCGATTTTGGGCATGTGGGCTAAGAAAACAGGTGTAGCTGGGAATGCATGGTTATGTGAGAAAATAAATAGGTAAAGTATACCTTTGACCTGAATCTAAAGTATTTGAGTCTTGTGAAAGAGATGATTCTTTGATATCGGTATTTATTCTTCACTTACTCCATTTAGAAATAGGTCCCTGACTCCCTCTCTGATGCACATAGGTAGTATTAACAGTTAAAATTCTAATCCCAAGGCTTCCTTCAAATCAGTTTTCAGCACATGAGCAAAAGTGATATATTTTGGGGTCATGTAGTCAAAGAAAAAGCTGCTTGCTCCCCACTCCATCTTTTTCATACAAATAAATAAATCATGTTAATCAATAAATAATTGGAGAGAATATAGGAAGCACTGTGACCAGCATGGGTTCATATCAACCCTAGAAATCAAGATTAAATAAGAATATATTTCAGGAGCATGGTAAGAGGCACGGGATATAAATTGAGACAAGAATCCAACAAAAAAATCTAAAGAAGCAGGGACCTGAGAGCAAGGAATTACAAAAATAGAAATTTGCAAAATCGACATCATGTCTATTTACATGTCTAAAGCTGATGATAACTTTATGAATTCCAGTGGGCATAGCATGGAAAGTTTGACTTTAATATAGATGTTTACTTTTAGATTGCCACTCTAGATTCCCTTATTCTTTCCTTGATGTTCAATTCTGAGCTATGATATAGATCATGAAGAGGAGGGACTCATTGTATGTTACTTCCAAGCACGTGCTACAGAACCTCTTAGACTATTTTTTGCCACCCCCCCCACCTCCTGCCAGCAATCACCACACTGTTGTCTGTGTCCATGAGCTTTTTCTCTCTCTTTTTACTTTTTGCTCAATTCCCCGCAAACCTCTCAACCCCCAACAGCTCTCAGCCTGCTCTCTATCTATGAGTCTGTCACTATTTTGTTAGTTCATTTTGTTCATTAGATGCCACATATGAGTGAAATCATATGGTACTTGCCTTTCTCTTGATTCTGTTTTCACTTATTGTCACTGGACTCTTTAATTTCAGTTTATTCTGTAAATGAGGATAAAAACAATACCCACAACAGAGTAAATATAAGGTTAAAAGGAATAAAAATGTTCATCAGGCTAAGAATATTCCCTGGCACATAGGAAACACACATCTAAATAGTTTTTTGTTAACACTATGCTATTACTGACAATAAAACCATAACTGATGCCTGTTTTCCTCAATGACCAAGGTCCACTTGTATCAAAATATCTTAATGTGGAAACATTGGTGTTTTTTTAATGTTATTATCGTAGATTTCACCACAATAAAGAAGAGAGAAATACACAACTAGAAATAAAAAATAGAAATGGTGAGAAGCTTGCATTTACTTTCCTATCTCATAGTAATTACTGACTCAAAGACATTTTTGGTGTGGAAACATGAAAGTTGATTCTCTGGAGTCCTTCATCCATGCAGAGTGCTGTGCACTTTCTGTATTTCCAAGTCACAGTTTAATAAGGCTCAAGGTCCTCGTGTTTAATAATAAATGACATTGAGAATGGCCTCTCCAAATGACAAAATATCAATGGACAAAGACCATAGGCCTGCCTGCATTGCTTACTGATCTTGGAATCTAGCAGCTTCCTGCATGTTTATTAGAATTATTATAGATTTTCCAGTACAAAGGGACCTCATATTTTCAGATATTCATACGGACCATTTTGAGTTCTAGGACCTTTAAGTGAGATAGGTAGAGCTCCTGAAGAAAGCAATGAATCACTGGAGCTGAACTTTTAACACCTGTTCAACATCTAATTAGTTGAATTAGAACCACTTTGTAAGAGAGTTAATCAATTCTCCAGCTTTAGCTACCCATCGCTTCTGAAATTTGCTGATGTTATCATTGCTTCGTAAGGAGACACTCTGAATTTTAATAGCAGCATTTCTTCTAAGACCTTAGTGGAACAATAGAAACAATCATTAAAATATTTATTTTCTGCAAAATGAGGCCTTTCTCAGAACAAGATTATGACCTTATCTGCACAATAAAATGAAATAATATATCAATCAAGTGTTTCTTCCTGGAGGGCTCCTTGGAGACACTGTACCTAATGCAATCTCTGGCATAAAGTAAGATTTAAGTAAACATCTTCTAACATAATTAATGTTGATGGTAATGCAATTATCTATTTGACCTAACACCTAAGTGCAGTGGGTTGCTAACTGCATAATATAAGAGCCTTCAAAAAAAAAAAGCATGTCCTTCACTCCCTATCAATATGTGATTAAAGTTTCACATTAATTAACTTACCACTAAAAAAATTCTGTGACAAAAAGGCAAGATACTACAGTTTTTAGTTTAAGTTTTTTGTATATTTAGTAGCTACATATAGGCAAGAAACTAAGAAGATGAAATACATTAACTCATTTTTTTTAAATATTTATTTATTTATTTATTTATAGAGGGGAAGGGTAGGAGAGAGGGAGAAGGAGAGAAATATCAATGTATGGTTGCCTCTTATGTGTCCCATGCTGGGAACTGGCCTGCAACCCAGGCATGTGCCCTGACTGGGAATCGAACCGCGATCCTTTGGTTCGCAGGCCCGCGCTCAATCCACTGAGCTACACCAGCCAGGGCATATATTAACTCATTTAATCCTTACAACATGACACAGTACTATCCCTATCATGTGTCATTAATAACTGATTTTAAATGCATTTGACCCAACAATCCCATTTCTGGAAATATATCCTAAGAAACCTGACACATTAATTCAAAGCAATATACACACCCCTATATTCATAGCAGTGTTATTTATAAAAGCCAAGATCTGAAAACAGCCTGAGTGCCTGTCAGCAGATGAGTTGATAAAAAAGAGCTTTTGTGCATTTACATGACGGAATACTATTCAGCCATGAAAAAGAAGGAACTCTTACCTTTTGCAACAGCATGAATGGACCTGGAGATTATTATACTAAGTGAAATAAGCCATGCAGAGAAAGAAAAATACCATGTGTTCTCACTTATATGTGGAATCTAGTAACCAAGATAATTTAACAAACTGAATAGAAACAGAAGCATGGATACACAGAGCAGATGGACAGGGGAGGCTATTTAGGAGGCTGGATGGAAAAAGGTGAAGGGATTGAGCAAAAAATATATAAATATGACACCTAGACACAGATGACAGTATGATAATAGCCAGAAGGAAAGGTGGGTGGAAGGAGGTGGAGGTAGGCAAAGGGGGATTTAAAGGAGACTCAAAGAGACTGTACTTTGGGTAATGAATGCATGATGCAGATGATGTTTTATTGAGTTGTATACTTGAAACACGTATGGTTGAATTAACCAATGTCACTCCAATAAATTCAATAAAAAGGTACGTCCTACGAACACGACCCCGTATCTCATTCTCCACCGTATTCACAACAACTGTTTTTATCTGCTCATCTGTAAGTGCCTCATGTAAAACCCCATGTGAGTAAACATTTGCTTTCTTACAAGAGGTATGAGAAGCTCTTGAATGGGCAGAAATATGTAGAATCATGGGCGGAAGCCTGTAGAATAAATGAAGAGCAATGTGTGGGGAGAAGAAAGCCATCAGAACAGCAAATGATAGTTTTATTTGAAAGGATCGCATTATAAAGAGATGAACTTGAAGATTATCACAAATGGTCACCATTTATCAACCACTGATTTGCCGTTTTAGTAAGACATCATTAGTCTAAGAGTAAAATGGCCAACTCCTTTTCTAAGGTAACAGCAGTTTGAATGAAAAGAAAGGAAAAAAATATGAGACAATAACATAGAAAATTCCAGATTTGATGAGAGAAAGGGAAAATTCACAAGGACCTCACACTTCCCACATTGGGAGATGAAAGAAAAAAGAGAAAGAGAAAAAGAATTACTGATAGAATTTTCTTCTATAATTAAAGTGCTATGTTTGGATTTCCAAAGTATGAATGTATTAATTTGAAATTTGCTTGAGGAAATACCAGGATATCAGAGTGGAGCTGTTTAGCTGCAGCCTGGAGATGCATATGTTGGGGTGGGGGGTGGGGGAGGAGGTGCTGCTGCACACCTACCCAGAACAGAGGTTTTGTCAAACTTTGTAAAGGTAGTGAGAGAAGCCTTTGGTGGCCATGTCTTTTGAGGAAAAACAAAACACACACACAAGAGTTTGACATCAAAAAGGGAAGACATAATGTATTAAGCCTCGAGATGTATCCTTGCTGAGCACTGAAAAATAAACAGACCCATTCAAGTAAAGGAGGGTATGAGATGGCGTCAGCGACCACCCCCGCTCTGACCTCACCCCTGATACAAGTCTTGGCTTTCTTCTTCAGAAGCGTAGGTTTGGGTTTGTTTGTTTTGGAATAAAGGAGGGAGGCTGGCTGCATCACATTCTACCTCTCTGCCTGACCTTCATTCAACACCCTCGTTACTTGCTTCAAACCTTTTCTATCTTATTCCCTTGAGGTCTGAGTCCTCCTATTTCTTCAGCACTGTGAAATTGTTCTAATGTTTTAATGGAAGGGAGGACATTGTCTATTAACTTTCCTCGTGTGATTTGAGCTGGGCAGATACTGCTTACATGGCTACTAGAGTGTGGTTAGCTTCCCACTTTGCCATTCCCTCTGCACCTGTCTTTTGAAAAAGGTAACCCTCCAGAAGAAAATCCCTTCCTTACTCAGATTTGCATCTATGAACCATCAAAGAAGCTAAAAAAATATCCATTTTTAGTACAAAATGAGACAGTGAAGTTTACATGTTCCAGTTTTACTAGGATACTGCTTTGGATAATTCATCCTTTCATTTGACTTGCTTTCTCTTTATTGCCGCTGAGTCCCAGTTCCAAATCACCTAAGAAAGCTATTAGATGCAAACAAATTTCTCCATTATTCCCTACTGCATTTTATAATCTGTATCATGTTGTTTAGTTCTTATTTTCCAAAGTCTGTGGGTCTCTAAGAGTAGGAACTTTATCTTAATCCCTTTTTATAATCTTCATAATGCCTATTGTGGTTGTAGGCATGTAGGATGTTCTTTATCAACATTTGTTCATTTGTGCATTTATTTAAGGCGGGTTGAAATGGTAGATAATTTAGACAAAATAGAATACAAAGATTACTAACAAAATAGAAAGAGCTGCTTTCTAAAAATCTTTGGAAATTTAAACGTGAAAAATGAATGATACTGATATGTTATTGTTTTGCCTCTTTATTTAAAAAACCCTTATCTAGGCCTGGGTTTCTTAGCACTTAGAGATTAACTGGTAGTTTAAGGGATAAAAGTCACCTGGAAACTGTCAGGGTTTTAAACCATCAGACATTGCTCCAGTTAATCCCTCTCCCTGTTCTTTTTTGTTCATTCTGCCTTTCCTCCCTCTTTTTCGTCTCTAGACTTCGGTGTCCCGGACCCTCTTTGCTCCATTTCTGCTACACTGGGCTCTCGTGCTCCTTGTTTCGGCCTCTTATCTGTGCTCAGACCCTGGTTCATGGTTCCTTGACAGGTTCTATGATTTTTACACCAGTATATCTCATTCCGGAGTTTGCCCTAACTTCAGTGAATCTGGCCATACTGCCTTTGAAGAGGGAGCCCAAGCTCCTGTCATTGACATGTAACATTTGGACTGATTGTAACATTGTAAAATTATCATATTGAATCATTACAAAGTTAATCAGTTTCTCTCTGCAAAGCAGATGGGGAAAAATGGCCACTGAGAGCTATTTTAGCCCTACTATTTTCAGAGTTTGATTGTCAGAGTGTTGATAGCAGTGAGAAAAGCTTCAACTGGAAAGTTGATGACTTGATGCCACATAGAGATACAGCGTAAGACACCACAACCAAATTGATTCAGGATGAAAAAAATCCTAGTGAACTACCTAAAGTTTCTCTTTATATTTAAACTTAGTAGGATGAGATAGACCTTTAGCTCTCTGAACAAAAATTAATTAGGATATACAGTATTAGTAGGTAGAAAGAAAAGGAGTTTTGGCCTCAAAGAAGGCCTAAATTGAATCTGTGTTCTCTCACGTAGCAGCCGAGTGACCTTAGGTGAGTCATTCATTTCTTTGAGTTTCAGGGTAATCTATAAAATTCACATATAAGATCTAATATCAGTTAAGCTCTTTTAGTTTATCTGAGAGATGGGCAGGAAGGACACAGGTGTAAAAACCAGTATAACCATAGACAGGTACCCTTTTCATTCCTGGCATTTACAGCTCCAACCATTAGGGCAACACTCTTTCCCCTTCTCCCTCTTACTCCTCCCCTCCAACCACACACACATATGCAGGTAAACAACCATAAAACACGAAAATTATACTTTTTAAAGAGCAGTAAAGGTAGTAGTACACCTAGCACACCACATCCAAAGATATGTGGATATAACCAAAGTTCTTGTCTCTAATTCCACAAAAATCTACCTAACCTACTCTTTTCCTTCCTTTTCTGAAACACCGACTTTTTGTCCTGTTCTAAATAAAAATTATGTTTGCAATGAAATTTGCGTAGTTTTTGAAATCAAGCAAATTGGTGTTTTGGGGAAAGGGGTGGGGAGAGCTGAAAGGGCAGGCCAGAAGATGTCATATATCATTGTCATCTATATTTCATTGGCAAAATCAAGAACAGAACAATGGAATGGAAATGTACTCTAGCTGTGTGTCCAGAGGGAAAGCACACACACTCATCTTCTTCCAAGTTTCACCCATAGGTAGTACGCCCATCTTTCACAGTGCAGGCTCTACAGGCAAGAAGCAAGTTCTCCCCATAAGACCCTGAGTGGCTCCTTGTGGCCTGATGACCCTGCAGTATACAACCAACTCACAGTGACAGAGCATACACATAAAACAAATAATCATAGTTGTGAAAAAGAGAGATACTGGAAGACACAGCAATCATTGGTCCGTTGCAAATCTGAAATCTCGCTGGGCAGCTTTTGGCAAGACTTCCTCAGTCTTCCTGAAATTCTGCTCTCTCTGGGAAGAATTCCCCTGGCCACTGTTCCTTCTGGCCTTTGATTACACCCACCCTCTGAAGGTTTTCCCCATCCATTATTTTTACTGCTCAGATATGATGTGGGAAAAGGAGTTCATGACTTTTGCAGGGATACTTTCTTGCCTATTTACTTTAATCCTAAAGCGAGTGTCTTTTTTATTAGGAAGGCATTTTCATGAAGTAAGAAGCAGGCGTGGATGCCCACTATCTCCAATCCTGTTCACCACTGTACAAAAGACTTCCGTCCATTCAGTTAGATAAGAGAAGTCAACTGAAGATATAAGATGGCTTTGAAGTTCATATAACAGTACCGTATATTTGGAAAGCAGCAAAGAAATAATCATAAAATGAATTCAAACAATAAAATAATTTAATGAAGTGACAGGAAATAAATTGCTTCAACATGCAAAAATCTATAGCCTTCATACATGTTCCTGACAATCTTTCCCCTAATTCCCCCCGTTACCCCCTCACCCCCCTTCTGGTTACTGTCAGTTGTTCTTAATTTCAACGTCTCTGGTTATATTTTGCTTGTTTGTTTTGTTGAACAAGAACATGTATAAAGGACACATGGACAAAGCCAAAGGTGGGTAGGATCAATGGTGGGAAGTGGGGATGGCTGGGGTGAGGAAGAGTGGTAGGGGGTAAATGGAGACAACTGTACTTGAACAACAAAAAATGTGAAAAAAGGAAAGAAAAAGGGAAATGGAGAATGTTTTCTGAATATTTAGAAATGATGTTAATACTTCAAGAAAAAAACATCCAAGTAAAAAAGTATAATGTAATAGTTACTTAGTTACTGTAGAGAGGACATCAGAAAGACAATTCCAGATGACCTCAAAATGACCTTATGAGGAGCTCACATTAAGAATGCTCTGACAGTAGTGTGGAGTACTTAGTTACTGTAGAGAGGACATCAGAAAGACGATTCCAGGTGACCTCAAAATGACCTTATGAGGAGCTCACATTAAGAATGCTCTGACAGTAGTGTGGAGTACTTAGTTACTGTAGAGAGGACATCAGAAAGACGATTCCAGGTGACCTTGAAATGACCTTATGAGGAGCTCACATTAAGAATGCTCTGACAGTAGTGTGGAGGATGGATAGGCAGGGTTCAGAGGTAGAAGTGGAGAGATCGAATTATAAACATTAAATATGTCCAGTCTGTTTGTGTATCAGTTGTATTCAATAAAGCTGTTCAAAGAAACATAAAAAGAAAAAAAAATCTATAGCCCTCACGTAGAGAAAACCATCTATAACAGCAACAAAAATGTTTAAATGTTAGGCAATAAATTATTGTTTTTTGCAGCTTTATTGAGGTTTTAGGAACACATTTTTTAAAAAGCATGTAAAACCTCCATAAGAATAATTTTAAAAAACTCCTGAAAAACACAAAATTAGATTTCAATACATATTGGTAATTAATTGTTTTGTGAGTAATAAATAAAATGAAGCAGATTTATCAAGCATAAATATGGAGACCGGCATGTAACCAACCAGAGGTTCTTAGTAACGACATGTAGATTAAGCCAGCCGATTCCGTAAGTTCGTTCGTTCGTTCGTTCCTTCCTTCCTTCCTTCTCTCTCTTTTATTATGAGTTATTTTTAAAATATAGTTTATTGATTATGTAAGTACGGTTGTCCCATTTTTCCCCCTTCACTCCCCTCCACCCTGCACACTCTCTCCCACCCACATTCCCCCCTTTAGTTCATGTCCATGTGTCATACTTATAAGTTCTTTAGCTTCTACCTTTCCCACACTATTATTGCCCTCCCCCTGTCTATTTTCTACCTACCATCTGTGCTACTTATTCTCTGTACCTTTTCCCCCTCTCTCCTCCTTTCACTCCCCTGTTGCTACCCCACCATATGATCTCCATTTCTGTGGTTCTGTTCCTGTTCTAGCTGTTTGCTTAGTTTGTTTTTGTTTTAGGTGTGGTCAATAATTGTGAGCTTGCTGTCATTTTACTGTACATGTTTTTTATCTTCTTTTTCTTAGATAAGTCCCTTTAACATTTCATATAATAAGGGCTTGGTGATGATGAACTCCTTTAACTCGACCTCGTCTGAGGCTTTATCTGCCCTTCTATTCTGAATGAAAGCTTTGCTGGATAGAGCAATCTTGGATGTAGGTCCTTGCCTTTCATGACTTGGAATACTTCTTTCCAGCCCCTTCTTGCCTGTAAGGTCTCTTTTTGAGAAATGAGCTGACAGTCTTATGGGAACAACTTGTAGGTAACCCTCTCCTTATCTCTTGCTGCTTCTAGGATTCTCTCCTTCATTTTAATCTTGGGTAATGTAATTGTGATGTGCTTTGCTGTGCTCCTCCTTGGGTCCAACTTCTTTGGGACTCTCTGAGCTTCCTGGACTTCCTGGAAGTCTATTTCTTTTGCCAGAGTAGAGAAGTTGTCCTTCATTATTTTTTCAAATAAGTTTTCAATTTCTTGCTTTTCTTCTTCTTCTGGCACCCCTATAATTTGGATGTTGGAACATTTAAAGGTGTCCTGGAGGTTCCTAAGTGTCTCCTCATTTTTTTGAATTCTTGTTTCTTCCTTCTTTTCTGTTTGGTTGTTTCTTTCTTCCTTCTGGTCCATTCCATTGATTTGAGTCCCAGTTTCCTTCCCATCACTATTGGTTTCCTGTACATTTTCCTTCATTTCACTTATTGTAGCCTTCATTTTTTCATCTAATTTTTGACCAAATTCAACCAATTCTGTGAGCATCCTGATAACCAGTGCTTTGAACTGTGCATCTGATAGGTTGGCTATCTCTTCATCACTTAGTTGTATTTTTGGGGGGAACTTTGATCTGTCCTTTCATTTGGGCCACTTTTTTTGTCTTGAGTGCCTGTTACATAGTGAGGAGCAGAGCCTTAGGTGTTCACCAGGGTGGGGCAACCCTGTTGCTGTGTTGTGATGCAGTATGTGGGGGAGGGGTCTGAGAGGGAAGAATGGCACTTGTTCCACTCTGCTGGATTTCAGTCCCTTCCACCGCTCCCCCCAAGCAAACTGGGCTCTTCTGGTGCTGATTCCCAGGTGGGTGGGCTTGTGTACGTTCTAGGACCCTGTGGGTCTCTCCAACACACACTCTTGTGAGGCTGGGAGTTTCTCCCACTGCCTCAGCCCCCACTGGTGTTTTCAATTGTTATTTTCAGGCTTCATTTCCCTGAGCTGGGAGCCTGGGTTGCATGATCTGTCTCACTCCCCAGTTTCGCCTGCTTTATCTGTGAATGAATGTGGGCCTGCCTGGTCCGCCAGCTGCCTTGTGCGCTGCACCCCTCCACAGTCCACCACCTCGCTGGGTCTACTCGCTGCTGCCTTGCATGCCTGGGTCTGTCAGCCACAGCTTTGCTGCAACCCCGCTCTGACTGGCTACCCGACTCCACCCCTCCTACAGGTCTGGATGGATGTGTCTACTTTAACTCCTTGGTTGTCGGACTTCCATACAGTTCAATTTTCTGTCAGTACAGATTGGTTTTTTTTGTTTGTTTGTTTCTCAATTTTTGTTGCCCTTATTTTGGTTGTGTGAGGAAGCACAGTGTGTCTACCTATGCCTCCATCTTGGCCAGAAGTCCATGAGTTATTTTCTTTAGATTTTGAAGAATTACCAGGAAGAATTAGCACCCCAATAGCTCAAAGGAATTCTCTATCCTGGAACCTTCTAGTTCTTTCTTCAAACCCTAAATCTGTCACATATGTGTCTGATGTTAGGATCCTGTACTCCTAGTGCATTTAGACAGCTCTCTATTATCGCATGTACCCTGATTTGTGACAGCCTAGACTGTCGTGCACTAGGCTCTCTTAGAGGAAACAAAAAAGAACTTATTGAATGAATAATTTCCTTTGCTGAGTCATAGAGTAGAGTCAAAAGTTCACAGGATGCTGTCCTCCGTGACCCATCTGTGCTGGCTGATTTATGAACTATGTAAGGATAGGATATGAATACTCTTCAGTTTATGTTAATGTGGAATTAAATAATACAGCTGTTCAGAAATCTGTATGGTTTTAATTGCTTAGTCAATTATTTTCAAATCTATAATATCAAAAGCAAAGGAAACTATGAAGGACATATGCAATGCACACACACTGCATTAAAAATGAAAAAATAATACTGCTGATAATTACTTTCAGAACCACAAAGCCTCAGAATTAAGGTTTTAAATGTGTCAGCAGGTGTTCTGTTAATGCTGAGCTGAACAATGTTCTACAAAATCTTATCGTGCCCTTTAGGAAAAAAACAACAATAAAGGAAAGGGAACTTAATTATTAAGAAACCTTGTGCGTATGTTCTTTGGAACCTGAGTCTTAGCATTCTTGTTTTCTTTCCCTTGCCAAAGATGACACTTTGTACCAAGGAAAGAACAGACTGAGAAATTAATAAGTGACACGTGTTTCCTAAATTTCAGTTGTGAATTTTTGCTGAGTTCTTGACATGAGGAATTGAAGCCAGAATGCTGGGCTTAACAAAATCATATTACCTAATTTTTACAAAGTAAAATGTATTCAGAGTTAAAATATGAATTCCATAGCCTATCATTTTCCAATATAATATAGCTATCTTTGAATAACTGACCCTTTAAAAAATTTTTTTATCTTATTAAAAAAATTTTTTTTGAAGAAGTAATGGTAGTTTTTATTCATTTTAGTTAGGATGCAGACAAAAGCAGTTTTCAGGGAAAATTCCCTCTAGATATATTTGCTGTTGTTGAAGCACTTTTACTCATCTGTTTTGGCAATGCTACAGGATTATTGGCATGGGCCAGGTTATCCACAGGAAAGGAGAATTGATTCATTCTGTGGGAGGAAATATTTTTAAGCAATTCCTCATTTATTGTCTTTGAAATTGAGAATTCTTCCACTAGAAATACCATCAAATTAAATACAAAAAAAATAAGATCAATGGAATTTGATTGTGGTATGACAACTTCGATATGTCTTAGAGGATGGATGAGTCAAAATAAAAAATAAGTTACCACCTTATTTTTGGCTGGTTGATATATTACCCCCTACCCCAATGATATTATTGTCAAATTGTCATTTAAAAAATAGATTTAACATTTGACTTAGTACATGTGTCAACTTATAAAATACACACAAAAGGATGAAACAAATCCTTTGTGACACAGATACCCTCATCATTGCCACTGAACAATGATTCGTTTCCTCCTCGTTGTGCCTCATAAGCAGCAAGTTTAGCTGTGACTCAAAGAGCTTGTGTAGACTAAGCAGAGAAC
The DNA here is from genome assembly GCA_039655065.1 of Glossophaga mutica. NCBI lineage: Eukaryota > Metazoa > Chordata > Mammalia > Chiroptera > Phyllostomidae > Glossophaga > Glossophaga mutica. The sequence continues at coordinate 149,184,541 of CM077308.1, forward strand.
TCTGTATAACTTGCAAGTCCATTTAGTGTTTCTTCCTGAATTACATTATGTCTGAGAGCTGGGACTGGGGGTCACAAGGTAGGAAGAATGCATGGAGAAATGACTGTAGTGTATTTCTTGATTTCCTGTCAATGGGATATGAAACCTATGGAATGAGTGACAGCTTGATTGTGCTCCTTTCAAAGAAGAATCTACGGGAGGGAACCCCAAGTAGTATTATTTTATTCGATAGCTAGAGAACAGAATTCATAAGAAGGATTTGGTAATTGTAGTCATTTACCCAGTTTAGTTTTTCCCTAGACAATCACTTTTGCATTTAAATAACCCATTTTCTTGGTTAAAACAATACTTGGATTGGCTCTCTGAGCATGGGTTAAGGGGAAATGGAAGAGACGGTTCTAATTTCTATTTTCAATGTTTATAGAGTAAGAGAGAGGAGTAAATAAGGACGCCTGTGTAGTTTGATTAGAAATGACACAGAAAAGGTGTTGAAGTGTCATTAGGAGTCTGGAATAAGAACGGAAGGAAAGTAAGACCTCCCAGCATTATGCCATCAATTCCAGTGGCTGTCACCAGGGCACAGAGTGGAAGAGGGGTAAGGCGCAGAAGAAACGAAAAGCCTATTTTATAACTGGACAATGGGAAAAGCTGTACAGTGATACGCTTTTGCCTAATGATGTGTATAATAAGTGAAAACAATACTACTGGAATTGTAATGACTTTATTGATTAACCCCTATGTATAAGGCCCGTAATAACTACACCAACTAAGAGTTCATTTGTCTCTAAAACCCAAGGAATAATGAGGTAAAGAAAGCAAGCAACTCTCAGATGAAAAGACTAAGTGGAGAGGGGAACCTAGCTAGATAAGCAGAGCCTTGTATCAGGTGTGTCAGCCTGAAGACATTTGCTAAACAGCATGACCTTGAGTTTCAGTTTGCTCAGTCTCCAAGTACATAGAGAAAAAAGGACCCACCCAAAGGACCAAAGGACCCAGATGGTCCCAAAGGACCCATCCAGACTATTACATCTGGATAATGTAACAGTCTTGATCTATGAAGCTAGGAAGACAAAGTCTACAAAGTTAGTGTATGAGAGAAAACAAAAATAAATCCATTTCATTACAAATGGAAACACAGGACAGGCACTTATTAGGAACAGTGGTAAGGTAATGGGGAGGGTGGAGAGTCCCTGCGAAGTTGGAACAAGTGAGCCTTCATCCAGGTTTGTGGGCCAAATATATATCATATGATAGTTTAAAAACACTCGAGGGAAGAAATTAGTTTAAATGATCCAGCACTGGTACCCTCCATCTCCTAGAAGGAGCAATGTTCCCCAACAGCAAGTGGGACCCTACTGTCCACAGCCACCGTCCAGGCACAATTTTGGAGGCAAAGTGTTGATGATAAAGGAAAGGAGTTTTTATTCAAAAGCTACACAATTTTGGAATAACAGCTTTCCACAGGCATTAGTTACTTAAGCCTATCAATTAAGGCCAAACTCTTTAACTCCTGAGCTCTATCATTCCCCCCATTAGTTTTTAATTCTCTTATTTCTATACAATTTACAAACTAAAACAATATAAGATATAAAAGGTACACAATTTTTGGAAGAAGGGCAGGCTTCTGTCTCAGAGCCCGTCCACCCTAGAACACCCAAAGAAGAATAACCCTGCCACTGTCTGTCAGGCCAGCCTGATACTAGGCTCTGCCTAGAGTTTCTTTCTTTTCTTTTTCCTTTTTTAAATTTTTTCCCCCTTGTCTGTCACCATTTAGTTCCCTTATACTCCCTCCCCCCATCACCACTCTGGGCCTCAGCATGAAGCAGGTGGCAGAGCAGAGTCTGAAACTGCTGCCTGGGGGAACCTCTGCTGGAGGCCTGAACACTTGGGAGAAGCATAGGGAAATGCCACCGCGGGACTGCCAAGCTCAGCATCAGGGCCCTGGGCCAACGGCCTTGCCCAGGGGCTGCCAGGCGTCAGGACCAAGTGTTTCATGCCGCATCACTCAGCACCAAGTTCACAGAACGACCACAACTGCGACGCCCTCCTTCTCGCAGGCTGGAAGACAGGCAGGGACTGCGGGTCTCCATCTGCACCCCCAAGGACCCACCCTCACTGCCACACATGGGGCCTGACTAAGCACCTGCCTCCCTCAACACCTCTCCGCAGAAACCAAGCACAGCAGCAAATGTGGGCAACCAGACAACTGTTCCAGAAACAGAAAACGCTCCCTTGGGTTGCATCAGTGTCCAAACCCACTGAAGGGCCAGGGTGTGCTGGTCTTTCGGACAGCACCTTGGGCCCAAGGACAGGGACTGCAATCCCAGGTGCAGCGCCTCCTGGAGGGGTGGAGGGATTATTAGAACTGCTCACAGTCAGCGCCCACCCAAACGCAGTCCTTTGGGAGATGCGGGCAGCTGCAGCACGGTCACCCGGGCATCCTGGAGGAAGAGAGCCTGAAAGCCAGCCTCTGCCCTCCTTTTATCTTAAATCTTCTGGTCCATAATTCCATGTGCTTCTGAAGCATTCAGCTTCTTAGAGCTCCCATCCCGGACTGTTTACAGTGGCCTCGGGCAACCTCCTGCGGCCCCACCCTATTCTCTCCGGTGATCTGATCAGATCTCTCTGTATCAGCAAGCAAAGCTCTGGAGGAAACCAATTTTGTCCCATACCTGAAATATTTTCCGTAAAGTTTTAAGGAAAATGAGCAGCTCACAGTAAACAAGTAAGTAACCCAGCAAATGAGAAAAGGAAAACATGTGATAGAAGAAGCAAGGCATGCTGTTCCTGTCCTTGTTTTGAGATGCTCTGCTTCTTCCCACCATTGGAAGGAAGGAGGCTTTTATGAGCTGTAGCCTCAGACTTCAGTTAATCATGGGCTTTTCCCATCTTCTCTATATACATGGGAGCAAGATTCAGGACAAGAAATTCTAGATAATCCCCTAATATAAAACAGTGCCCAAATCTCCATCCTTCTCTGTCTGAAAGTCTCTTTAAATACCTTTAAATCACTGATATCCTTTCTAGAGATCAGATTGCAACCCCCCTGCCTAATTCTGATCTGAAACTCAGTAAGATTAAACTTTAGTCATCTGTCTTTGCATTTCTATCAGTTATCATTGATGATTTTTTTTCTTTTTAAAACTTTTTTCTTTTGTAGACTGTTATGGCCTAAATCCCCCAGAATTCATATGCTGAAGACCAAACACTCAATATGATAGGAGGCCTTGGGGAAGTAACTAGGTTAGAGTAGGTCATGAGGGAGGGTCTGCTGGGTGGGATTTGCAGCCTTCTACAAAGAGGAGAGAGAAAGAGGACTATCTCTCCACAGGGACACACTGAAGAAAGGCCAGGCGAGGACCTAGTGAGAAATCAGCCATCTACAAACCAGGAAGAGAGTTCTCCTTAGGAACTGAATCAGCATGCACCTTGATCTTGAGTTTACCAGCTTCCAGAACTGTGGTAGATAAATTTCTGTTAAGTAATCCAGTTTATAGTATTTTGTTATGGTAGCATGAGATGAATAGGATACACTATCACACATTTGATGAGTGTTTGTAGTAAAGAAATTGTCCTCATCACTTATTGTCTTAATGGATGATTTATTCTTGTCAATTTAGTGATAAATGAGCATAAACATGAACAATAAAACTGAGTCCTGGTCAACCTGAAAATAGAACCTGAGTACTTGCCTAGTGGAAATATAAATTGATATTACCATATTTTGCCATGTATAATGTGTACCCACATTTTGTGATAATTATACCTATGATATATGTAATTATTATACCCACATATAACATGCATCCTTATTTTTCCCTAGAAAATTTGGGCAAAAAAGTATGCATTATACATGATAAAATATGGTCCTTCTGTGAAAATCACATTGGCAGTGTGCTTCCCAATGCTTCTACTGGTTAATCCCATCTTTCAAAATATATCCTTAGGCTAAAAAATCAGAGATGTAAAAGATTCACTTCCTGCTCATGGTCCAGACAGATTCCTCATTATATTTTGTTAAAATAAACTCTTGGCTCATATCTAAAACCATAAAACAACAAGCAGCAGTTTGGCACGTAGCTATGTTATTATTTACTATCTGAAGTTGGATAAGTTACTACAGAATTAACTTATCTCTATCTAGATATTTACTCACTGATTTAATAAACATATATGAAATCTGGCTGTGGGTCAAATTCGTATTTCCAGTACAGACCATTCCCCTCAAATCTAGGCTTGCGTGTGTTCTGCCTATTGGGCCTCTCAAATTTGAAAGTCTAGTAAGCATCTCAACTTAATATGCCCTGAACTAATCGCTTCTCTTCACACAGCTTCATGTGGCTCAAGTTAGAATGTGGAATTACCCTTCACTCTCATCATTCTCTCCCACTCCACATTCACTATGTTGGCAAATTCTGTCAGTCTCTCCACGAGTGTTTTTAACCACTTCTGTTCCTACCGGACTTTCAGAAACAACCAATATATCTTACCTGGGTTAATGCAAAAACCTAACTGGACTCCCTGGACTGTGATTTTGATCACAGTCTGAAGAATAATAATATTTAACAAGTCAGAAGTTATTTCTATCAAAACTCTCCAATGGTCCATGTGTCCTTTATACTAATAACAAGGGGCGGGGTGGAAATGGGAGGGAGGTGGGGAGGGCTGGGGATGGTGGGCTGGGATGGGGTAAAGGGAGAAAACTGTGCTTGAACAACAATTAAAATTAAAAAACAAAAACAAAAAACAACTCTCCAGTGGCTCCCTCATCTTCCTCAGCATAAGAACCACTGGGCTTTCAGGGCCTGTTAAGTCCTGCCCGACCTGGCTCAATACTGCTTCAGGATTCCACTCCCACAACTGTGCCCTACGCTTACTACATTCAGAGATACACTTGCTTCCTTGGTATTCATTGCCAAGATCAAACACAGACGTACCTCAGGACCTTTTGTTCTTACTTTCCTTGTAGCCAGAATCCTTTCTCGTTGACATCCGTCAGACTTACCTTCTCATCTCTTCATGTATCTGCTCAGATAGCATCTTTTCTGTGAGACCTTCCCTTTCTAGCCTTTATAAAATCGCACACACTCCCAGCTTTCCTTTTCTCCTTACTGTTCCTCTTATTCATAATTTACATCCCTTTTTCATATGCTGTGTACATTTTTTCATGTAATTGTTTACTAATCAGTTATTTTCTGCTTCCGCCAACCAAACAGAAAAATCCACTTGTGCAAAAATTTCTTTCTTTCCTTTTTGTTTGTGACAAAACAGGTGTGCACTAATTATCGGTTAGTGAATCAATCTTCCACGCATCAAGTAAAGTACTGGTTTATTTGTAGCACCTGCTTCCCTATAGTGTAAGGCATTATCTCATACTAAAAACCTGCCAACTCAAGAGGAAAATACACTGAGGTTCTAAAGAAATATTTCCTTTTTCTTTTCAGGACAAATTTGCCTGTGCACACTTGACATGGAAGTATCATATATCATGGCCTCTGGCTTCAACGGAGCAATGCAGACTTTGAGCATAAAAACATTGTGGCAGACCCTTCTGCGTGGGGTGGGCCCAGCTCCCACTCAGAGAAGCACAGGACCCGCGCCCACAGAAAGGTTCTCTCATGGGTAATCAGATTTGCAGATACCTAGGCTGCTTTTGAGACTTGCTTCTTGCTAAAACTCCCTCACCCTGCAAGTGCTAAACCTTTAAGGGACCAGTGTAACTGGCTCAACCACTTTTGCCTTTTCATTTGCTAATATCCTTCTTCTGTGATGTGATTAGGGGCATTAACTCCTTTTGTTGTAACTGGGGATAGTGAGTGAGGACCGTCTTGTAATGGGAAGAGATATAGAATAAAGGCCTGTCATGGCGGAGGCTGTGGCTTTTGCTCCCCTTGAGAGAAAAGTCACGCTGTCATCCTTTTTTTCTCCACTGGACTCTGTAGTCCATGTGTATGTTTTATTTCATCCATAATGACACTGACACTGCTAGCTGGTATCTGCATCAAAACATCACGTGGAGGGTGGTGTGGCCCATTTGTTTGAAAAACCTGGAATGCCATTCTTTGCCCAGTTTAAAACATTCTTTGCTTGGCCAAAGTGTGGTTATGGAAGAAACCCCGATAGTAACAGAGATTCCCTTTTCAGCAATCTGTAAAGAATGGAACTCAGATTTACATTTTGACTGGTTTAAAAAAAAGACACGGCGATATATCTTAAACCATGTTTTATTTGTTACGTATTTAACTAACATCTAAATTAAGAAGTTTATTAGGCACAAAAAGAACCACCTATCTAGCCATTTGTAGTTCTTGCACTTCCAGATTTCTAGAAGAGCTACGATTCTGGAAACAACCCCTTTTAATCATTAAACCCACTTCTACTCTCTTGAAACACTCTTCCTCTAGATGGGTATTAGTCAAAAGCGAAATATCTTCATTACTAGTCAATTCCTAAATTTAATCAGCCATCTGTTAAAATTTAGAAAAAAAAATAATGCTCTGTTTGGTTGTAGGTATCTATGAGTTGAACCACCTCTCAGGTAAAAGAATTTTGAGGTTAAAAAAGTTAATATTATTTCCAAAACTGAGTCCTTAGAAAGAAGACATAAAGACAAATTTTCACATCACCCACCTTTATACATTTTGTCAGAATTAGCTGTTTCAAAAATGGAGATGCTTTCGGTAGGGGGTGGGTGGGAGGGTTATTGATGCACCTAGTCTAGTGCCTGGCACAGAAAAATATTCAGTAAATGTTTATTAAATGAGTGAATGAGCCCTACATGCTCTTTTATTCTGGTGGTTTATCACCATAACATAATCACAGAAAAACAATATCTTCTGGTGACCTAAGCAGAAGTTAGGGTTACTTATTAGATGCTGCCAAGAAACTGAACTCATATGGACCTCGTACGCTATGTTGAAAACCTTGCTTCGGTTTCCTTGCAAATAATTTTCATTAATTGATTAACCTCCAGCCTGTGCTAGAATGGTTGACTGTTGAAGGCTATGACATTATTTGCGATATTCCGGTTCTGGAATATTTTTTATTGTCTCATGACACTCGTTACCCAATAAGTTTTAAAATTCAGATTCTCATTGAAAACTATTTGTTTGTAAACTACTTTTTCCTTACATGCATGGCCTTACTTGATCTATTTACATGTTTATGAGTCTTCAGTATACGAAGACTCATTGTGACTACATAATCATACTGTGAGGTTATGTTTTACTGGTTGTGTGACTCAAGGTCTCAACCAGGAGGGTAGAGGTGAGAAGTTCAGGGAAAACAATATCTGGCATTCCCATTGTGAAACTCATTAGAACGGCAGCTTGCCAAGATGGAGTTTTATTAACCAGCATCATTTTACAGGACTGGGGCCGATTGTTTTAGCAAATACACACCCACGCACATCTCCTAACAAAATGATCATTTTGTTTTGTTACATTTAGACATTTAAAAGAGTTCCATAAAAGTCTGGACATACGTCATTTCTTCAGATATCACACCTGAGAAACCAGGATGCACATTTCTATCTGATAACGCTGGAAAGTAGCTGAAAAACAGCTTTCACCTTTTAAATACAGAAAAACTTTCCAAATCATAGAGGTTTTAAGAAGAGAGAGATTTAATCATGGACATTACCTATTTGGATCTTGTTGGCATTTGAGCTTCCAGCCTACATTATTGCAATATGGAATCTCTGCTAAATTTAACTTTAATACAGTCACTTGTGACTAGGGCTACAAACAATAATTCAGAAAAGTTTTATTGAATGCCTGTTAAAATAAAATAGACTAGAACAAAATGCCTCAGTTCTCCAAAAGGTGACTTCCTTAAGAATCCTAGATAGAAAAAGCTTTATATTTTATTGGATTTTAGCTGAAGGCAATCCCATAGTTTCTAAGATGAAAGTGGCAGAAACAGAATTTAGAATACCACACAGATTTATAATTGAGCTAGAAAAAACTGCAGTGTTCCGAGGAGATATTGGTCATAGAATTCTAGCAACCATAAAGAACTGTCAAGTCTTTTACAGCTACTATAGTGGTAGCCTACATTGGTTTAATAGAGCACTGTCAAATCAATTCATTCTTTTAATTCTTGCACCATGTTACCTTAATTTAAATTGTTGGGGGACCAGGCCATCCAACAATTATGGGGCTGCATGCTGTATGATATATTATCTCTAAGGCCAGCCACCTAAAGAATGAAAGCAGAGGTACAAAGAAATTGTGAACTGAGTTTCCATAAATTGACCACTAAATCATGATTCTGTATTTGCAGGTATGCATACATATATATAAAAGAAAAAAATTCTTATACATATGTATGCATAAAATATTGGAAAAGTAGGGATTGTAGCTCATTTAGCAGTAGCTAAACTGAATGTACTGTTTTAAACAATAAATTTATATTTATGAGGCAATCTTTTCCTTAAATATATACCTTTTATTCTCTTTTAGTTGTTATGTCTTTGGAATGTAAGTACTGTGATGGAAAAAGCCATGTATTCAACAGATACACAGCATATTTTTAATGGCTAATTATAGCAGCTAACATACACTGTTTTCTATGTCCTAATAATTTACACAGAACTTTACATGTTATAAGTAAATTCTTATTATAGGTTAGATAACAGCCTTGGAGGGGTGGTATGACTTGCCTAAGGCCACAAAACTACTACCAAGCTGGGGATTGGATTCTGGCAAATTGCATTGACTCTGTTGTAGACCATTGTACCACCAGTATGGCATTACTGCAGAGTCAGAGACTCTGACCCTGGGAGCCAAAGGTCTTTAGTTATGAGCCTAGGAGTAAATTCTCCCCCAGCCAGCCTTGACAGGACTACAGCGTCAGCTCCTACCCTGATTGCAGCCTTCTGAGAGGCACTGGGCTGGAGGCATCCAGCTAAACCATGCCCCACCTCATGATACACAAAGCTGTGACAGAGTGAGTGATTGTCATCTTTGAGATACTAAATTCTGGAGTAATATGTCACAGCAAGAGGTTATTAACACATAGTTATATTTCATTTATACTACATTAGATTGTGTATTGCCATCAAATTATATTACCTCTATTTATTACATGAAATAGAAGCTAGGAAGTAGAAGAGGTAATTTTCTTGGAAAGAAATCCTTGAACCTGATTTTTCCAGAAATTTGATTAGGATGAAAACATACAGGACAGGAAGCCTATGTATTGTTGTGGTCCCAGAAGAACAGAACTTAGGCTTCTTACAACTGGTTAAGAGACAAAATACAGTGGTGACAATTACGTGGATAAGAGCATGGGTTTTGGAGTCAAAATTTTTATTCCAAAACTCAGATTAACCACTTGCCAGTTGTATAACCAGGGCATATTTATTCCATTGTTCTATAATACAGTTTCCTCATCTGGAAAGTAAAAAATTAACTATACTTATTGCATTGAGTTATTTGGGGTTTTTAATATGCTAACAAAACATGATCACTCACCAAAATATCTGCGCATGATAGTCAATCAATGAGAGCTGTTATCACTTATATAATCATCATCACCATCACTCCATCACTGTTGCAGATATAAGACTTGAACTCTACAATTTAGTCCTGGCCATCTCAGTTTGTAAAAACTAGTGTATTTGATAAATTATTACTTCAGTTCTGTATACTTTCCTCCTTGAGATATTATGAAAAACAATAATTAACATATTTTATTGTGCTTTTCATTGTATTGTTTTGATACACTATTCTATAAAATATATGATTTATGTTATTATTTTATAAATTACATAATTAAGACTGAGAGGAATAAGAAATATTTGTTGGGCATTTATTATGTACTGGGAAATGAAATGACTGACTTATGTATACTTGCTACCCAGTAGTATTTAATAAAATTTCTGGAATATTAGCCAAATTTCTTTCAATAACATCATTTATTGTTCAGACCAATAAGGCAAGTTTATTTGATTATATACAGAATGTAATTCTGTTTTGAAAATGAAGAAACAGAAATATGGCATTTTTAGCTACATATATGTTTTTCAATCATACAAAATAACAGTTCATAAAAGTGTTAGATATATTTTAATAATTTTATGAACAGTACAGTCAGCTGCAGTGCAAGAGTATGGGGGATTACAAAGAGAAATCTTTAAGAATATTTATGAATACAGCTAAAAAGTAAAAAAAAATAAGGACGCTTGTGATGAAAACAGTGGATATTCAGAAAACTCTGAAAAGCAGTCAACTTTCAAAGAAGATTACAAATAATTGGAAGATGGACACATTTTTAACCAATATAAGTCTATAAAAGGGCAAAAGGAACCTGCCTGTTGTAGCTCAGTGGGTTGAGCATGGGCTGCGAACTAAAGGATTGCTGGTTCGATTACCACTCAGAGCACATGCCTGGGTTGCAGGCTAGATCCTGAATGTGGGACACGTGAGAGGCAACCACACACTGATGTTTCTCTCCTTCTCTTTCTCCTTCCTTTCTCCTCTCTCTAGAAAAAAATAAATAAAATCTTTAAAAAAATAGGGCTAAAGGAAATAATAGTATAGAGCTCATGGAAGTTTTTGCATTCTTGTATTTTAAATATACATCCAAAGTAAAAAGAAAGAAAGAAATTTCATTACCTGGAGAGGATGGTAAATTTTTAACAAATACTGTAAAGCAGACTAAATTACCAACTCTTATTGGATTCCATCCTCTCCAACAAGAAAAATGATCTTCAGATTTTTCAAGATAAAAATAACTTAAAGAGTTATGAAGTGATATCATCAACATGGTAGAGTAAGAGGTTTCTAACATCTTTCCTCTAAAGAACACTAATTTAGATAATTAACAATGGACAAGAAGGCCTTTGTGGAATTAAAGGAGTCCAGCAGAGAAGTTTCAGTGCACCCTGGAGCAAAATAAATCCAAGACTGGATTTGTAAAAGAGATACTGAAGTATATTATGAGATTTTGATAGTCAAGTGAAAAAGATGAAAAAATTCGCCACTACCTTACACTACTCACAAAAATTAACCAAGAATTGACTAAAGACTAAAACATAAGATGTGAAACTAGAAGAAAGCAAAAAAGAAAAAAGTTTCTTGACACTGGTCTTGACAATGACTTTTCAGATATGACATCAAAAACATAAGTAATAAAACAAAAATTAATAGTGGAACTACATTAAACTAAAAAGATTCTTCACAGCAGAAGAAGCAATCAACAAAATGAAAAGACAACCCATGGAATGGGAAAATATATTTGCAAGTCATATATCTGATTATTGGTTAGTATAGAAAATATATAAGAATTTCATATAACTCAATAGCAAAAAAATAATAATTTCTGATTAAAAAGTGGGAAGAGGACCTGAATAGACTGAACAGACAATTTTCCAAAGAACATATTCAGATGATCAACAGATACATATAAAGATGCTCAATATCACTGATCATCAGGGAAATGCCAAAGAAAAACACAATGAGATATTACCTCATACTTGTTACAATGGCCATTATTAAAAAGACATTAGATAATGAGTGTTGACAAGCATGTAGTGAAAAGTCAACCCTTGTGCCTGTTGGTGTCAGTGTAAACTGGTTTAGTAGAAATATAGAAAACCATCTCCTCAAAAAATGCTTTTTAAAACTATTTGTGATCCAGCAATCTCACTTCTGAGTACATGTTCAAAGGAAATGAAAGCACTGTTTTGAAGAGGTACGTGCACCTCCACATCACTGTAGCATGGTTTACAGTAGATGAAAGTGGAGAAGCAATCTAAGTATCCATTGACAGGCAGATGCATAAAGAAAATGTGGTATATACACAATGGAGTATTATTCAGCCATGTAAAAGAAGAATATACTGCCATTTGTGGTAAAATAGTTGGACCCTGAGGGTATTGTGCTAAGTAAAATAAGACAGAGAAATAAAAACTGTATTATTTTACTTATGTGTGGAATCTAAGAAAGCTGGACTCTGAGAGAGAATGGTAGTTGTCAGGGTGTTCGGGTTGGGGAAATTGGGAGATGTTGGTCAAACATACAAAATTCCAGTTATAGATAAATTCTGAGGCTGTAATGGATATAATGGTAACTAGAGTTACCAATATTGCAGTACTGAATTATGTACTTGGAAGTTGCTAAGAGAGTAGATTTTAAATGTTTTCACCACCACCAAAAGAAAAAAACGAAATGCAATTGTGTGGAGTGATGGATGTGTTAACTAACCTTATTGTGGTAGTCACTTCACCACACACACACACGCATACATATGTATACATATATGGATATAGGTATAGGTATGTACACATATGCACACATATACACATGTATGTGTATATACACACATACATATGCATATATAAAATTATCACATTGGATATGTTAAATTCCCACAATATTGTAGTTTATCAATTATATCTCAATAAACCTAACACAGAAATGGAGGAATTATGGGTCTAAATAATTGGGTATCCAGTGGGAGAAGCAAATATTTCATTAATTTAAGTAATTTTACCTCGTTAGGATCAATGACTGTCACCCAAGGGTGCTGGAGGAGGCTATTATTTTGCTACTTGCAAAATCATAGAAACAAGGAAAGGAATGAGAATAGTAAAGACATACTTATTTTCTCTTTTAAAAAGGAAAATGTTTTCTAAAAACTACACAGAAGTGAATTGGGGTGAATTTTCACTTTATCTTAGCCAAAAGGCAAAAAAAGCTGTGGGTATGAATTTTCAAACAAATATTTAGTCATCATGTAGTAGTAAATAATGTGAACATTGAGGCAAAAAACAGTTCAGTAAAAACAAATTATTTCAAAGCAACCTCATTTTCCTTTCACAATACGTTGCTGAATTTTTAAGTAAAACTAATGAATTAGAAATGTTGTTTCTTAACTTCAGTAGAAATGTATTTACAGAGAAAATGAGAAAAAGTGGATGATGATTCTGTTTGAGGGATTTTTGCTGGTTTGACAGCCACGTCTGAAGATAATCAATTTATTTATTTGTTATCCCTTGGAAAGTTCTTCACTGACATGCCTTAGGGCAACTTCCTTTCCCCAGTTATGACTTATTCCTTTTTGTTAATAAAATGTAGATAGATTTAATATTTGTTGGTGCCAGAAATCTGAGAGGTGATAAGTATGTAATGAATTTTTTAAAAAAAATGAACACTTTTTGGATATATAGAACTTCAGAATAAAATCAACAAGACAAGATTTTATGGAAGTAGGTTAACAGATGTTTAAAAAATAATCAATGACCAACACATAAGATGGACAGAATCTTCTTCACATAGTTCTTCAGACAGAAAAATTTAGAATGAGACTGTTTAAAGTAATAGTATCAAATACTAAAAGAAAAAATAAAGAAGTTTCTAAGACTGTAACCTACATGCAAGCAACAAGTTAGCCTGCCATAGTTTCATGGACACTGGCAGAAGACAAGAGATTCCTGGGTCAGAGACAAAGGTTAGTTTATTTCTCACTAAGAGGAATGACCAGAATATCATTCTTAAGTTCCCTGACCTCCAGTGCTCACACCGCAAGGTAAAGAGTGCCAAGTGATACCTGCACATGAAATGCTCACACTGCAGGAGAGAAACCCTAGTTCATAATGGACAGTAAGCCAACTTGCCTTTTGCCCCAGAGGCAAACATTAGTATTCTAATACTGAACATAAACAAACCCACCCTGGCTGTGCAGGCAGATACAATATCTCCCAAGGCTGTTTGCTGAACAAACATCCTTGAGAAGTCAGCTTGGTAACAAAAAAGGGACTTTGCTTACAAGCCATACAAAATGTGAGAGCCATGGAGCATTGTATCTCAGCACCAGGGCTTTGAAAATATAAAGACAAGACTGGCACACGCTGTTGCATCAGCTGGATTGTTCTGTACAATTTTGAACACCACATTCTTAATAAGCACGTATGAAAAAATACTAACGTCCATCCAAACACTCAGAAGAACAAATGTGGGAAGACCCACAACTGAGACATGTGGAACTACAGACTATAAAAATGAAACTAAAAGGCTGGTGATTAGTGACTTATAGTAATTAAAGTCCTGACCTTTAAAGAAGTCAGTAATTAGTTCCTTTCCACCCCATCCACATTCTCAGCTTTGCTACTCCTGTACAATACTTCCAACTAGAAGCTGTATTTCTTTGAGCATAGTCTCAAGGTGAACTTGAATCTGGATCTTCAGAAAATCTGTAATCATTCCAACACTCAAGGGAATCATTGTATAAAATATATTTGCCTCACCGTTAGACATAAAAGAAGTCACTGTTGTGCAACATAAAAGTAATCATAAACTAAGGATATTCCAAGTCTGAGGATAACTGAATTAAGAGGAAAATAATCTAATCAGTATAATAAGATGGCTCTGTAAAATTAATGGTAACAAAAGTTTAGTTTAGAGAGAAGTAGGGAGGAAAAATACAAGGAAATACAGAATCATGGTCATTGATAGATGGAGAATCTACAGTTGCATAATTTCAGAGGCTGTTTTGAGGAGAACTCCCACTGACTCACACTCATAGACTTTATGCCATGTTTTCTAATTCTTTTCTCATATGTGTGGGAAAGGCGGACATAGAAGAAGATTCTCAACCATGCTGTGTAATTCACTTAGCATGTGAATATCCAGCAAAAAGCAATAATGTAGGATCCACAATTAAAAGACAAGTTCGGTAGATTTTTAATTGTATGTCTTCAACTAAATCTCTAATGCATGCCGTGCATTGTATGGGATGTAGAGCAGGAGATACAGAAAATAGGAAGAAATAATTCAACTAAAAATTATGATTTCAGTCTTATGTGGCTGATACCTGTGAAAAACCAGTGAGTATTTTATTTTTATTGTTTACGCAATTACAATTGTTCCCACTCTTTCTCCCTTCCCCTGCCTCCGCCGTTCCCCTCTGTCAGTCTGGCCCCATATCATAATCTGGGCCCATGGGTCATATATATATATGTATATTCTTTGGGATAAAAGTACTTTACTCACACAGGCACATATACAGAGCCACACTTGCAAATTAATATGGATAGAACTCTGGTCATGTAAAAAATTCTAGGGAGATGAATCAATGTATAGAAAAGGAAGCTATGCTCTAAATATTTGTACATGAACTTCAGGAGTCAGGAGAAGGTTTTAAAAAATATTTTTAAAATTCGATTGCATTTTGGAATCACCTGGGGAAACTTTAAAAATGCAAATGCCTTCATTGACACCCCCAGGAGTTCTCATATAATTGGTCAGGTCTGTTGCAAGGCAACAAGGTTTTTAAATACTCCTTACTCCTGAGGAATATTCTGGTGTGAAGCCAAGGTTTAGGATGAATACTTAGAACAAGATAGAGTAGGAATATTTACAAAAAGTAATTTGAGGAGTGTTAAAATACATACTCACCCAAGGAATTCTTCTATCAGGCAATAGAAACTCTCCCTGGTAAAGATACTAAGTTTTCAGAAAACTTTTGTAGAAATGCAGATACTATCAGGAGGAATAAAAATTTAAGTGTATTAAAAGCAGGGAAATAGTAAATACTCAGTAAAAGTTATCATTATTGTCAGGGCTGATAATTAGCTGGTATATACCATTAATGCCACAGGTTCCTATCCACAGAATACCAGTCTTATACATTTTGTACAATAAATATATCAGTAAGTCCCTGTGTCCTACACAGGTCTTTAAATACCCTGAGAATTACCAGCTATTAGCACCAGTCAACAACATTTGTCATGAAATGATTTTCCACTTAGCAACTGCTAAAGCAAGTTATACAAAGGATATTTAAAATATTGCAGAAACCAAGTTAATAGAAAGATGAGATGGTTAAGGCAGAAGACTCAAGAACTCTGGGTCACTCCTGACAACTAGAAAACATGTGGACAAGGCTAACTTTATTTTCAACTCAGCCTCAAAACAATTTAATGTTGTATTATAGTTATGTTTTTAAAAATACACAAACAGTGCATTTACAAATATCTGATGAAAAAAACTTACAAAAATTAGAAGTTATGGTCAATGAAATCTACACTTTTTGCTATTTGTTATTTCCCTACATTTTATAATTTTTGAGTAAATTGACAGATTCATCTAACTTGAATTAAGACTGTCTTCTGAATCTTCATGCAGATACTTTCCCAAAGGTTTATCCAAAATATGTTTCAGTCTCCCATTGTCTGCCCTTAAGTTGCACTGTCTATAACAATGATTTTCAACCAGTAAGCCACAAAGATTTATAAAACATGCATTATCTCTCTTCTTTTCCCTTAGATTGTCAAACTTTAAAAAATGACAACAGCCAATACAATAGCCATTTGGTGTGAATCAATATTATGCCTATTTTTTGGTCAAATTGGCCAAAAATACAATATATTTTGGTGTGCTGCAGAATTTAATAATTAGTTTGTATGTCATAAAATAAAAAGATTTTAAATCATTGCTCTATACACTCATGTGGCATTATTTTTAAAAATTTTTATGAGTTTATTTAATCAAACTGATGACATATTATTATTTCTTATTATCTAATACATCTTTGCTCATCAAATTAAATAACATTCTTTCATGTGAATGAAAAATTAATCCTTTGCTTCTCTGTTTTCTGTGTTCTTCATTTTGCTAAACTATTCTAGCTATTGAGCCTAGATGATTGAAAAGGGGAGGAGAAACTGATCCATAGTATTAGCTTCCCCACCTAATGATTTGGTTTTAAAAACATGTAGACCAACAGTGACTTCTGAACAGTCAAGTTTGGAACTTCATCATTCCTCTTAAATAATACTGACATAGATAACCTCACCTTTGTTGAATTCTGTCCTTCAGATTGAATTATAATATTTTATATCAATAATTAACAACAAAAATAACAATGTTATTTGGGAATTTTGAAGTTACTCATAACCTGTGAAAGAGAAACCATAAAGAAATGAAGTTTATATACCTTCATACCGTCATAAGAAGCTTATTCTGAATCATTTTTAAAATTTTGACATTGAGCCACATTTCTTCAATTTCTTTCACTTAGAGTCTTTTTAGAGATGTATAACATGGCATCCAAATAACTATATCTAATTTTCATTAATAATAGCAATCGTAGAAGAGATAACATGTCACCTCTTCAGAGAAAATTTCCTGACCAGGCAATGGAAATTAGATATATTTATTTTACACCTCATGGCAACCTAGAGTTTCCATCATAGTAATCATACTTTCTAGGTGTATTGATGTGTAATTGGTGTGTGTGTGTGTGTGTGTGTGTATTTGTCTTAAGATAGATTGAAATTCCATGACAATGAGAAATGGTAAATACTAATACTGTCCACATTTTACAAATGATGAAGCGGTCACTCAATACATAAATGTACTGAGGACATGCACTTCATAAGTAGCTAAGGTAGAATGCAAACCCTGGTCTCTCTGACACGAGCACTACAGCGTTGGAGCATTTTACCATTCCCTTTTCTGTGCAAGCACTCTTCGTGTGCTACCAGAGAACATGCAGAAAGTTGGACCAGGAAGTGACACATTGACCTGGTGATGTTTATGTAGTTTAAAGCTGAATTATAGTTAAGTTAGGAAAAACTGACTAACAAATAAATGTGACATGGATAAGAATTTTTTTTCAAAATATAAAACAAAAGCAGTTACAAGTTTCAGCCATAGTACTGTGATATTTAATGTGAGTATACTCATGCACACTTTTTTCCCAATAAAGCAAGTACAATAGCCCAGCAGTTTGGGCATCCTTCCTAACAAATTTTATAAAAAAAATAATGATAACAATGCAGCAATGATTTGACTATTTTAGACGGAGTAAAGTGCTGCCAATTTTTGCTTTTTTAATTGTTTTAAATGTAAAGGAATACGATGTATATAGCAGTGCTTTTAAAGATAGCAAAGTAAATCATTTAGAAAATTAGAGGTAATTATCTCAGTATGACAGACATGCTAATTTCTATTTGAGTTCTCTTTTTTGAACCCACCTAGGTGTTGTTGTTTTTTATTATCTTCTGTTTGTTTAAACTTTGAATAACTTTTTTCTTGTCTCCATTCATAATGACAAAGTTTAATATATTTTTAGTTTCTAGAAAATATTCTTAGCCAATCCAATTACTATAATTCATATTAAATAATTTTTAAATGTCTCACTTGTTCTCTTTAAAATTATTTTTATATATTTTTAATATTATATGCATGTGTTAATAAAGTTTTTCACTAGTTACAATGACTATATGCTTATGTATACAAAAGACATGGTTTGACTTTTTAAAATAATATTTTAATAACATAATTATGGAGTCCAGTATTCCTCAAGGCAAATCTAGCCAATGGGAGTTCTCAATTTTCAGTTATTCAGCTTTTTTCAAAATACTTTATCTTGTTAAAATGATTCAATTTCTCACATTTTATAGTTAATGTCCTCAGTGTGTCTAGTGCATGAGTGATGTCCACAGTGTCCTCTCTTCAACAACATTGCTCAGCTCCCGTAGAGTCCTGCCTATGGCTTTTCCCATGGAGTCAACCCGTCTCATATCTGGTCTTTCTCTTTTGTACCACCTTCTCTTTTTCCAGCATTATTGTCTTTTATAATGAACCCTGCCTTCTCATGATATGCTCAAGTAGTATAGCTTCAGTTTTGTCATTTTTGCCTCCAAAGATAGGATTGAAGGCTCTCGATGAACACAAATTGTCAAGTATATCTGAGATAAATGTCATAAAGCAAATGGAAGGTATAGCAATCATACTCCAAATCATATACATTTAAGGCAAGGAGATGCATTTTGGACACTATTTTAGTAAATGCATGAATCTTATTTCCATTTTCTAGAACTGTATTTCGTAAATAAAACAGAAAATTAAAGGTAGAAAACTGGCAGTAAAATAAAGGATTTCCATGGAAATAGAACCTTTTTTTACAGTGTATTGGAAAAGATTAATGATGCTAAGAGAAAGTAGATATTAGCCCTACAGCCACTCTGTAGTAGGTGGCATGTTCGGAATGGAAAGAAACTTGGACCTATAATAGTGATTGAAGGTTTATACTTTGACATAAAATCATTGCGTATATAAATCTGTTGAAAGTAGGATGTGTGAGATGAGAGCAAAGGAGAGAAGGGTAGATAACAGTTTTAGTTTTGGATAGCTACATTTGATTTAACTATGAAGAATCCTTTGGGCCACATGCGAAGTAGCCTGGACCTCAGAACAAAGTGTCTAGTAAAAGTTAATTGGTAATAGTTGAAGCTGTAGATGAGGATAATAATGCTTGTAGTAGATGAGGGAAAAGTAAGAGCGCCTAAAGTATAATAATTTACTAAATACCAGCATGCTAATGTAGGTGAAGGAAAAGAACACAAGTTTATACTGTTTTTGATTATATTTTGTGTTTATAGCATAAAATAAATGGCAAATGTTATTAGTATCATGAAAATTTTAATACGAAAATAATTGTGACAAATTATAGATGTAGAGGGCACATCAGTGGTTGCTAGGGACAAAGAACACAAAGACTAAAGAAAAGTATGCATAGTTAAAAAAGAGCAACTGCAGCAAATATCATAACCAAGAAATTGACAGTGATAAAATTTATTGTGTGCGTACTTAGTTCTATGCAGTTTTGCCACATGTGCAGCTTCATCTGTCCATCACCACAGTCAAGCTTCGGAACAGTTTCATCACCATGAGGTGATGGAATTACTGCAATGCACGCTTTCCCCCAAGGACAACTCCAAGCTCCAGCCCATACTCAGACTAAGCAAAAGATCCCAGGGGAGAGATTGGTGTCAGTCTCAGCTCAGTGAACAGTTCTTCCTTCTACAGTACTTTGGTTCATCCAGTCATCCTTGTTTCTACAGCTCTCTTATGTCTTTGAAGGTGAGCAGAGTTGGTGACCCAGAATATGCCTCTTTGGCATAAGAATTATTTGGGGCTGTTTATTTCTAAGGAACAACAGACACAGAGAAGCCCTGAGAATAGAGTGGATGCTCTTTGTAAGAACAGAGTGGAATGAACAAAACTTAACTCTTTGTAAGACAACAAAGGGAGAGAAAAAATATGTATATTAAAAAAACAAACCATTATAATTTAATCATTGGAAACTAAAATATTCTACAAGCTAATGTCTATTTCATTAATGTATAGATGAAATTAAAATTTTGTGGTAGGAAGGTTTTTTTTTAATTAGAAGATACAGTAACCAAATGTTTTATATGTGTGTGTGTGTGTGTGTGTGTGTATGTATTTATATATCAGGATGTTCTGATTTTTTGAACAAATTAACTAAAAAGAAGACTTTTTGAGATAATTATGATAATTTGATCATAATCTGATATTAGATACAAAGGAATTATGATTGATGGTTAGCTATGTTTATGTTTTTTAAGGTCCTTAAGTTTTTAAAAGATATCCTGAAAAATTTATGGAATAAGATTCCTGAGATTCACTTTAAAATATTTCAAAAAAAGTTAAAAAGAAAGAGAGGAAGGTAGGAAGGAAGGAAGGAACACAGAGGGAGGGTAAAAGGACAAGTGATGGATAAATGCAAAAAAGCAGATGGAGCAAGTTTAGCAAAGTATTTATATTGTGTGATGTATGCAATATCTTTAACATGCTATTTTCTCTAATTCTGTTTGTGTTTAAAAATTTACATTGAAAACATTTTCCACAAAAGCTATCAAACATTCTGAAAGCAAGAATTTACCTGCCATTATTTATTTGCCTTGCGAATGTTTCCAGAAGAAAGAGTTGCCCTGTTAAAGCTTGAAATGCACCTTAATTAAAAAAAAATTTTTTTTTCAAATGCATGAAGTTCCTGGAGGGGTTTGGGTAGAGTGTCACAATCTTGAGAGAAAAAAAGAGTCCTAAAATGATTATGTAAGTTATACACACAAGCTTTATGTGGTTTGCAATTTTTCCAACTATTGACTGCTAAAGATAAATGTGAAAGACCCAAAAGTGGAAAACAGACCAGATTTACTGGGATTTAACAGAACAATACAATTGTATGGGAATTAAATGGGGAAAAAGAAAAATGCCCAGAACCATTTTGTTAAAAGGGGAAACATGTTTTCCATTAGTTCTAAGGAAAGTGGCACAGACTTCAAAGACAGAGTTCTCCTTTGTTAAGATATGCTTGTTACATTTCCTGGATCTGTGCAAACTTTGTCAGTCCTTCTAATTTACAAACAAAGGAAAAGGTTGACTTATTGTTCACAACAATAATCTCTGTCGCACCAATCGGAAGGTGAAGGTGAAGGCGGCATGCACGTCTGGCTTCATTCACACCAGCAGCAAGGTCAGTCCGCCATTTGTAGATCTGATTGAGAAGTGGCAACGGGGGGGATTTCACAAAGACGTTATGTGAGGGAGTCGGAGCAGAGCCCGTGGAAGCTTGGAGAGCTCTACCGTGTGCTTTGTTCCTTTGTTGTTTCCTAGTGGAGCCCCCCTGAGAAACCACTGTCGCCCTTTCATCTGATTTATGATATTTTGCTTCTTCCTCCAAGAAGGGAGAACTGGATCAAAAGCTATTTTGATGCTGGCCAAAAGATTTTTCAAGCCTTAGGAGATCACTTCAAGTCCTTGCGTCCGTTTTCTGGCTGGATTGCTCTTCTGTGATTCCAAATATATGGATATACTTCCCCTGTCCATACAGCAGCCTCTGCAGTGTCTGGATGGTCCTTCTCTCTGAGTCACAGCGTCTGTGGGCAGCTGAAGAAGGTGTGTTTCTCTTGTGTGTACTGAATCTTCATTTTGGAGCAATTCAGTTGATGGAAGTGCTCCATCCATCACTGAAGAGTTTACTTTCCTCTGCAAGTTATTTGCTGTTTCTTCAGTATACGCTTTGCGGGATTTTAGAGTGTTCCATACTTAAATTATATACTACTTTGGTATTTAAATCAATGAATTTAAATTAATGCATAATGATTACTTTCAATTTGCCTTCACTTAAGGAAGATGACATAATTAATCATGTTTGTTTGATCAGGTCTTGCAAATGAACTTATACATTTACATTAGGTCTCTAGAAGATGAGTTAATTCTCTTGATCTTTTTAAGCCATTATAAGGGCTGTCCATTCTGTGGTTAAGTCAGTAGCTTTTCTTCCCCCTGCTCCTTATCTTTCCTCAACCTTCCCTCTCTTTTTATACCTTTTTCTTATCCCTCTTTCTTTATCCCACCCCTACTCTTTTTTTCCCTCCCTTTCTTCTATTGTATGCATATCATGCAGCTGCCACTATGCTAAATAGTAGAAATGAAATATTAAATAACTTAGATGCTGACATGGCTAGCACTTCCAACCAGGGACCGATTAAACTTGCTCTCTATAGCATATAGTTCTAAAAACTGTTTTATGTCCCAGTCTACCAGTTTTACCATTTGCGCAATATCCGTTTGATTCCATTGGTTGATTTTTCTCCTTTTTACGAGTTGTACATATTTTCCTGCTTCTGTTAATGCCTCATTATTTTTGATTGAATGTCAGACATTAGCATTTCACCCTTTTGAGTGCAGGGTAATTTTGTATTTCTTTAATTGTGAGCTTTGCACTGGGATGCAATTAACTTAGCTGGGAGCAGTTTAATCCCTTTAGGTCTTGCTTTTAAGCTTTGTTGTGTGGGACCAGTTAAGTCTAGGGCTAAGTTTGCACCACTATTGAGATACAAAAGCTGTCTGAGTCCTCTCCTGTGGCCTGTTCTATGAGGTTTTCCCACCGTGTGGAATTCTAACTATTCTCAGCCCTTAGTGAGCTCTGAGGACTTGTGCCAACCTGTCCTTTCTGATGGTTCTTTCCCAGCCTCAGATTTTTACTTTACACAGACCAGTACTCAGCAGATGACTCTAGGGGAGCCTGTTGAAAATCTCCAGAGCTCTCTCTCCTCACAACTCTTTCTTTGTAGCCCTTTGTTCTTCATATGGTTCTTTCTTCTTGGCCTGGCAATCTCCTCTTTGTACTACTGGTACATCCTGCAAGTTCTGGACAACCTGTCCTCCTGAATTCTCAACCTTATCTCCTCAATTGAGGGAGTCTGTTGGGCTGCATTTTGGTCCCCCCTGGCTGTGCCCTGCCCTGGAAACTGTCTTCAGGCAGTGTGTGGAGGCAGTTGTTGCATCAGCTGGTTTGTTTCCGTTATCTCAGGGATCACTGCCTTGAGCTGAAATTGTTGTGTCATATACAATTTATTGAGTCCAGATGTTTTAGTTAAGACAGAGGTTATATTCAATTCTTGTTTTTCCATATTGACCATAAACCTATATATGTTTTTCCAATTCTCATGGCAAGGAGTTATTACTATATCCATTTTTATAGATAAAAGAATTCAAGATTATCTAAAATCAATAACACTCAAAATCGCATATTTGGTACAAACAGAGTCAGTAGGCAAACCCTGATGTATGGCGGTTGCTCAAAGAACAGGCTTGCCTGTGAACTGTAAATTGTCTAAATGGAAAAAGAAAATGAAAAACATTCTGTTGACAAAATCTTCGGTCTATCTAGTTTTACTTATTTTCTTAATCATAGGAATAACTATTTTGAAGGGAGAGTATTTTTAGGAGGCTAGAATCCTGAGAAACCAGTGTTGGGTAATCATTTCTATTGGTTTAGAAAAATCAATACTTCTGAGTTCCAGATTACTTAT
Source organism: Glossophaga mutica (assembly GCA_039655065.1). Taxonomy (NCBI): domain Eukaryota; kingdom Metazoa; phylum Chordata; class Mammalia; order Chiroptera; family Phyllostomidae; genus Glossophaga; species Glossophaga mutica. The sequence goes on from CM077308.1 coordinate 149,208,179, forward strand.
CTATAAAGTAGAACTAAATTACCTGCCTTATTTATCTCACAGAATACCATGCCCTTCCTTTTGTGAGGGGGCCATGCTTATTGCAATAGGTCAGCAAGGTCATAGCTGGGGGCAAGGAGTGAAGGCAAGGGAGGGAAGACTACTTGGGGAGGGGAGGAAGTATCCAACTGGGTGATCACAGCCCAGAGCAAAGTATTGTGCTAAGAAAAACAAAACGGGAAATGGGACACTCACGTGACTTGGCTCAGTACGGGTTTTGGTTGAGGATATAGTGTCTGTTCCATGATGGTGGATCTAATTAACTGCAGAGGTGTTTTGTTCCATTTTGTTTTTTCCTAAATGTAATAAACATGTCGGGGCCGATGCTGAATTACTTATTACAAAGGTCATAAACTTGAATGCAGTTACCCTTCATTCATATAATAATCAGGCTATTTTTTCATGTTGAATATTTATGAAACCATAGCTTCAAAGGAGCTCCGAACAAATAGAATACTTATGGTAACCCATAACAATGCCCAGCCCTATCTGTCTCCTATATAACTGTAGTGACAAAAATAGGTCTGTATGGAGATAGGTACAATCAAGCTCTCCTCACAACACCTGATCCTCAAGGCAAACGTATTTTAACATGGCAGGAGGAATGATATCCAATTCTTTGTCCCAGCAGAATTCTGTTTAATAGGTTATACTAGGAGTCTCATTAAGAGACATAGGATAACTTGTAACAGGCTGAGAAGCCCCAAAACCCCACTAACGTGGCTCGGGGGAGGAGAAGCAAAGTGGAGCAGGGCCTTTGAGAGTTACTTTGCATATCTAAAGAACTTGGCCAGTGTTTTAGTAATGCTAATAGCTGTGCCGGCCACACTTGGAGCCTGGGAGACTCTAACCCTGATGTAGCCAGAGGGGCTTGCTGTGTCTGCAGGAGAGCTGGAAGACAGTTCCTGTACTTCATGCGAGGAAACTTGCCCAGACTAAGAATGGCAGCAAAGAAAGGCAGAAGAGCCCAGAGTACTGGAAGTGTTCCTTTGTGGGAGGAGTCAGAAATGGGTTGATGGAGGAGGAATAGGGCAAAGATTTAAACCCAAGTGCGAAACAGCCATGAGCTTTTAGCCATACCAGGGTCTCTGCTACATAGCTTACAAAGGAGGAGAAAAGCAGGATGTAGCAGCTGTCTGGGCAACTCTTGGTCATGCAGGTTGACAGAGTGGAGAAAGACCCCCACCAGCCCACCATGAGGAGGGGCCATGTGGTTTTGGATTAAGAGCAGCAGCCTAGCCAAGCATGGGCGACTGGGAGAAGCTGGAACATTAAAACAGGAATCTGGCCAGCTGAGCTACGTACTTCTCTTTCTGTTCCTGAGAGATGCTACCTCTGACTGGCCTGGTTTGGCAAGGGGAGGCAGGACTGTGTGTGTTTGTGGGCGTCTCTCTTGTTTTTAAGGGAGTGAGATTTAATAGAAAAATTCTGCCATTATTTTAATCCTGTGTAACTTTTGAAAAAATAATCCCTTTCCTTTTCATAGGATTCCGGTATTGGGAGTCACGGTTTTTCGGCAGCAGGCAATAGAACCCAGTGTTTCTGTTTCAAATTGAGGTTTAAACATGAGTGCGAGGAATAATTGTGCACATGAAGAAAGAGGTGAACAAGAGTGAATTGTTTTTCATTTATAGGCAGGAAATAAGACATAATGCATAAAAGGGTCCCAAAGACATGTATCAGATGCTGCCTCAGAAATGAATTGAGTGCAATGCATTTTGTTTTTGTGAGAACATAATTATAACTTTGACTTCTATAAAATTCTCTGAAAGTACAAGTGCATAATAAAAGAAAGGCCAATTCTAACCAAGAAAGGCAGCTCCAGTCAGCTATCTATTTTAAGATATGCCTCCTTTCCTTCAAGGCTCATTCTAATTCCTGGTTTGCCTTTTAGTATTTGGCTCACGCTGAAGTTTAACATGTACCTGAAGTATATATTTCAAAGGTGGCTAAGATGGGGAGGTATTAAACTATATAAAATAGAGTTACTTAAATACATTGGTATTTATTGTTAGAAAGTTCTGCTTAGTATAAATTCTTTGACTATATCGATTCAAAAACCTGAACAGGACAACAATGTGGAAGCTAAAATCAACATATTTTTACATAAAGGGCTTCTATTCTTTGATTTTTTAGATAGTTTGGAAAACAAAAAATCAAAACATAACAACAACAACAAAAAACCCTAAACTGACACCTAGTAATATTTAAGGAAAACAATGAGTTTTATATTGTTGAAAACTGTCTATCCATTTTTCTTTTAATGTATAAGAAAATAAATAATTGGATAGGTTTATTAGAAAAATATAATTTTAAGCTGACACTGGAAAAGGATGCTTTTCATAATGTTGAAAATATGGATGGGTTTCTCTAAAGATTAAAATGTGGATAAAGAGTATCAAGGAAGGTGCTCTTTAATACATAATTAAAATAAAATCAGTGGCTTTCCAGTGAAGATGGCCTTGTCTCCCCCAGAATAGGGGAGGAGGAAACCCAGGAAGAAGCTCCTGGTGCAGAGCCCCGGTTCCTACTTCATGGATGGGAAATGCCCAGCATGCTGTGAAATCATCCCCATCATTAGTCATGCACAGATGGCAGTTCTGTGTGTTGGCTGCTCCACTGTCCTTTTTCAGCTTGCAGGAGGCAAAGCAAGGTGTTCAAAAGGATGCTTCGTCAGAAGGAAGCAGCACCCTGAATCAAGATAAAGTGGGGGGCCATCCCCAAAACACACATTTTGAATAAAAATTAAATAAATAAATCAATGTATATAATGGGATTGGAATTATCAAATTTTTTAAGAGGCAAGTAGCTTGAACAAATCCCTTGTCTGCCATTCTGCCATGGAGGTTTAACAAGAAATGAAGTTACCCATACAAGTAGAAAGAGCCTTAGGAACCAACTAGAGATAATTACCCGATCAAGAAACTACTTAATATATACTTGGTTCAGTCTTCTTTGAAGACTTGAAAATGAGCTAAAAGCTGGAGAAATCCTTAGTCAGAAGGAGAACTGCAGGAATATATATAGACTTAGAAATAGGAAAAATTAAGATTCAGGAATCAGTTAGTGTAGGAGCTGACATTTAACAGTGTGGCAAGGTCTAGGAGAAAGGTCCATATGTGCCTGTGATATAATGGTGCTGCCAGTGAGCCAAACCCAAATATGAGTCTTGAAATTTGGCTGAAAAAGTTCAAAGTCCCCAAAAGGGTAGATGGAACTGATCATAATATGTGAGCTGGTATATATGCTCTAAAGAAACCAAATAGGACAGGAAGAAAAAAGTTGAGATAAGCAAAGATATTCAGGGTCCCTGCTTAATTTATCTATAGCTTCATGATAAACCAGCTCAAAATTCAGTGGCTTATACCAGCAACAGTGATTTATTTTGCCCCCAAATCTGCAATGTAGGTAGGGTACGACAGGAAAGGCTCACTTCTGTTCCATATGGTGTTTCAGCTGGGAACTTTGAATGGGGGTGGATAATTTACCACATTAGCACTGTGTGGGAGCTCAGCAAAGAAAACAGACCAGGAATTTCAGTCTAATTGAAATGGGGTGCAAAAAGGGGGGGAGGCAAAAGTAGCAAAGCATATTCCCCACAGCCCATAGTTGGGGGGTAGGGGGAAGGGATGGTGTGGTGGGTAAGATACCCTTCATAACTATGGCAAATTGAAAGTTAGTTGATAGCTATGCTACCACCCCAGGCAAAAGACATATGTGACTTTCAGAAGGTATAGTGATTTGTGATGTAGTAGCTGGGGGAACTTGTACAGCACCTATGTGAGAGGCAGGGAGGCAGAGGCTCCCATGTCACGGGGTGTTCTTGCCCTGACTAAAGATGGCAGCTGAAAGAAAGTAAAAGATATGGGAGAAATGGCAAAAGTAGCCATGAAGAGGGGCTGGATATGAGGACACATAGGAAGTTCCGGGTCAGCATTTAAAATCAGGGTGAGTTGAAAGAGAAGGAGCTGGTCCACCATGCGGGCTGAGAGAGTAGGTAGCAGCCATGAGGAGGGGAGCCGTGAAGTAAGGAGATTCGGCCATGCAACCTGGGGTAGTAAGGAAGGCAGTCATGTGGGCTAAGGAAACGGTGTAAGGAGAGAGCCGATGAGCTCAGCAGGAACCTGTAAAACCAAGCATGGATTAGCAGGAGATGCTTGGAATACTGACTGTGGCCAGGAATGCTGAGATTGTAGACTTCTGCTTCCCTGAAAGACATACAGAGAAGCCACTCTTCATGGGGCATGCACCTTCCCTGGACTCCACCATGATCCAGTGTAACATGGCATATGCTGTCCTAGACTACTACTACATGGAGGCTGAGGACAGCATACCCCAGATCCCGAAGGAGAGAGCTGCTTCGAGAGGACGGTGACTCTAAAACCCATGAGTGTACCTTCTGGAGAGGATGGTGAACTGTTTGCATGGCTGGCTTCAGAACAGATAAGGATATGGGGAAGTTCGAGGCATATTTTTGACTTATGGCCTAGGGGGGAGCAAGGGAAGTGCTGAGCCTCATGGGAGAACAGGGCTCTGAGCAGTTGAGTTCCCAGCCCCCAAAGGTTGAAATCCTGTTGATAAAAACCTGCTTCCTTCAACACTAGTTGTTGAGTTATGCATCAAGCTGACACGCGGACAGGCTCCGGTTTGCTTGGTTATACCATTACATATTGATTTCATCATGAGACTGCCAGAGCTTCTGTAAAGCATAGCAAATGGGTTCTAAGAGTGAGCGTTCATGAAAATAAGAAGAAATTGACAGCCTTAAGTCATCAGCCAAAAACCTGGTAGATAGTCTCACCATTGTTGTTCAAAGCAGTTACAGAGCCTGCCCAGAATTAAGGGTAGGGAACATTAACTCTACTTCTCAATAAGAGTTGGCCCTGTCTGTCACAACTGAGGAGCCATTGGAATGTCCTAGAACTGAGAAGTAATATCTTAGTAAATATATGGTGATCTGGATACTAGAAAGTATTTCCCGGGGTCCCAAATGGAGAATCTTATTATTTAGGGGGTCATAGGAAGATGTGCAGAAAATAGAACATCTGTAGAGTGGGCATGCAATGTTGCCCATGTCCTGAGTTTAGAAAAGCTTGGAGGCCATGACTAGAGTGTTACGAAGTTTCTGAATGGAATTAGAGTCACTTCATACTTAGTTGGTGCTACCACTGAGGATCTACCTTGGTCAAAAATTTGATTAATTTTATCATTCTGTGTAGGTCTTTTCTATATTTATAGACTTTAGAAATATATATTCTTATAAACAACTTTCTTAAGTGTAATATGGAGCAATAAAAGAGAGCAATAATAAGCCTTGACTGGTGTCATAGGTTGGGTGTCGTCCCACAAAAAGAAAGGCTGCTGGTTCAATTCCTGGTCCGGGCACATGCCTGGGTTGCCAGCCAGGTTCCCAGTTGGGGACCTGCAAATGGCAACCACTCATTGATGTTTCTCTCCCTCTCTTTCTCCCTCCCTTCCTCTCTCTCTAAAAATAAATAAGATATAGAAAGGAGAGAGCACAATAATGATACAACCTAGACATGAAAATCCTCTGTGATAGCAGCAAGGGGGGGGTGGAACAGAATACTAAACAGACAAAAAGAATCTTAATAGCTAGAATTTTTATAGTTAGCCACAGTTACTAAATATTTATTACAAGCCAGCACTGGTATGACCTAAGCATATAAAAATGGAAACTCTTGGGTTTTGTCCAAAAAGAATTTTCTATGAGACTTAGAAAATCTAACGTCTACTATATAAGTGTGACAAAAGTTTGTGCTTAATGTACAAATGTGTGATTGACAGTTCTGAAGGTTGCGGTTCAGGGCAAGCGAATGTGCACAGTGCGTGGTGTGGAAATTTTGATACAATAATATTAAAGTTGGAATAGACTGTATTCTCGTAGAGGAAAAACATGCAGAAGAAATATTTTGAAAAAAAATTTAGTTACAGGAAAGTAAATCTAAGCAGTATTTCAGAGTTAGTAAATAAAGTTTTCTTTAAACTGATAAAGTCATACGGTCAAAACCATTGTTCATGTGTGTTTGAATATTCTCACTTGGAGATGAGAGTAAAAGAGACTTTCAAATCTTTATTTTAGTTTGACAAAGGAGAGGCAAGGAAATCCATACTGGAAAGATACTGATAGCAGTAAAGAATTCAATAAAATGTGTAATAGTTGCTGACAATGTTAAGCTATTAAAGAGACATGGTGTGCAATGGGAGTTCAATTTTATTCCAGCTGACAGATAAATTCTGTTTTAAAAAATAGCTTTTGTGATCTGAAAGAAACAATCAGAGGAAAATTCTGAGTATGCAAACAACTGTAATAAATCATCTGCATATTTAGAAACACTATATCAAATGATGCCTCATGAGTCTAAATATCTCATGAGGAATGGAATGAAGATCAGCAGCAAGGATCTCCACTGAAATTTAAAGCAGAAGGTGACGTAAGGCAAGCCAGTCACTGCCTGGCTCCTGTTGCCAAGGAATGACAGGCACATCTTGGTCTGAGGGTGGACCCATGGAGTCCTCTCATCTCCATCTTTACTCTTATTTATTATGTAAGAATAAAAAGAAATGCAGATGACTTGCAATTGCCTCTACTTTTGTCCATACACGCTGTGACAAATGTTTCAGCAGTCTCTAGGATCAGGTTACCAGGAGGCATTTTCATGTAGCTTTTTTCTGTGTTTACAGACTTTAGAAATATAGTTATAATCAATCTTCTTAAGTATAATATGTAGCAATAAAACAGAACAATAATAAACCCTAACTGGTATCATAGGTTGGGTGTTGTGCCACAAACAGAGGTGTCGCTGGTTCAATTCCTGGTCAGGGCACATGCCTGGGTTGTGGGCCCATAATTTTTAAAGAATTAGGTGTCTTTACATGGAAATGGGGAACATGCTGAAAGTCACCAGAGGGGAGAGGGGAGGGAATTTCAGGGGAAAAAGGGAAGGATTTACAGGAACAAGTATAAAGGACACATGGACAAAAACTATGGGGGGGGGGTGGAAATGGGAGGGAGGTGGGGAGGGTTAGGGTGGCGGGTTCGGGTGAGAATAAAAGACAGAAAACTGTACAAGATCAACAATGAAAATAAAAATTAAAAAAAAAAATCAGAATCCAGCAAAGAAGAATCAATAGAGCTCTATGATTTCACAAAAGTAAAATAAAAAAAATTTCAAGAACAAGGGAAAAAAAAAAAAAAAGAATTAGGTGTCTTTAGAAAAAAATCTATTTCTGGAAACACCCTCTAATAAATGCATGCATATTTAAATTATACGGTGTAATTTACTTTTTAATTTTTGTGTACAGTTTTATAATTTGTGTTATAGATGTTTTAGTTTGGGGTCTTTAAGGTGGGTAGGGGTCCTCAAGATCATCACTGCCATATGGACAGAGCAGCTCCATCACCCAAACACGCCTCCTCCTGCTCTCCACACGCACTCACTTTGGCCCACCCCTGAAGCTGGGAGCCAGTCTGTTCCCCATCACTAAGGTTTGTCTCACAGATGTCATAAATAAGCAGCATTATACACCTTGTAACTTCGAGATGGTCAGCTTTTGAGACTGGCTTCATGTACATAATATATTTAATGCCTATGAGATTCACCCACATAGTTTTGTGTATCAATAATTTGTTCTTTTGTATTTATGAATGGTATCCCATAGTACGTTTGTGCCATAGTTTATCTACTTACCAATTGAAGGATATTTGGACTTTTTTCTGGTTTGGGGCAATTATTAATCTGGATGTTATAATTGTGCCTGTGCAGGTTTTCTTTGTGAACACATTTTCATTTCTCAAGGACAAATCCCTAGGCATAGCATTGTTAGGTCATTTGGTGAGTGTATGTTTAGCTTCATAAGAAACTCCCAAATCATTTTCCAGAGTAGCTGGAGTTTAAATACATTATCTCCACATCCCAAGCCTCATCACATAACATTATGCTTTTGTGTGTTTAACTGTCAAATATATTTTAAACAATTCAAGTGGAGGCAAAAATAATCTTCTATATTTACCTAGATATTTATCATATCTATGGCTTGTTCTGTATTTCTCATGTTTCCTGGTTTCTTCTGCTATCATTTCCCCTCCTTCTAAAAACTTTTTAGCCACTATTTCTTCAAATAAAGTGAGTAATATTTTCAGTATTACTCTTTTTCTTCCCCTTTCTGGGACTCTGATGCAGAAATATTATGTATTTTGTTATTATCTCACAGTTTCCTGAGTCTCATCCAGTAAGTTTTTCACGCTGGTTATTTTGTTTTCATGGGCAATTGTCCTGGTAGAGTCGGGCCACCAGTCCAGCCTGCCTGCTGTGTGCCGTAGTCGTACTGTTCCAGCGTCCGCTGAGCATTCAAAGCTTTTGCAGTGGTCTTATCTCCCAGAGGTCAGTTTGAGAGCTGGGTAGAGGTTTCCTTAGCTCCTTTCTCATGTAGTAATCTAACCAGTCTATTAACTCAGTTTTCATTCTTTGGAATGGTAATCAGGCTCAAATTCACACTGCACAGCTAGGGAGGTGAAACCAGTGTTCATTAACAACGTATGGGCTTGCTCTCTGAGTCTCCTGCTTTGCTTTGTAGCTGCCTTGGCTCCTTCCAGGAAGTATCTTAGTACTCTGTTTTGGCTCTGCATTCAGAAGCCATCTCTTTCCATTGTTGCTATTTAGTGTATGAGGTAGTATGAGAGCAAAGACGGAAGAAAGAAAGAGAAAGAAAGAGAGGGAAAGAGAGAAGAGAAGAGGAATGAGAGACGCAGAGAGAGAAAAATCGGAGTTGACCTGCTGTCTTGAAAGGGCAATTCTACTCAATCTGGAGGAAGATTCCTCTCCCCAGAATTTGATTTTTATGATTTTTTCACTGTGGCTGTTATATTGTCACCATGGGATCGCATGAGGACTGAACCATGAAAGAATGGATATTGAATGATTTCCAGCTTTCAGAAATCACAAATAAAGCTGCTATAAATATGCACGTCTATGGTTTGATGTAAACAAGTATTTCTATTCCTCTAGGTGCAATACCCAGGAATAAGAACATTGCCACAAATGGTAAATGTGTGTTTAACTTTATAGAAATTGCCAAACAATTTCCCAAAGTGAATAACATCACATATTTCCAGCAACAATGCGTGACAGTCCCCTGTACTTGGTATTGTCTACAACTTTACTTTAGCTATCATAATGTTTGGGTAGTGGTATGCCATTGTGGTTTAAATTTGCATTTTCCTAACAGCTAATGATGTTGGGTATCATTTTCTGGGATTCATGTGAGTATTTGCCATTCCTATATCCTCTTTCATGAAATGTCTGTTCAAGTCTCTTTTGTTCATTTTGTGAAATTGAATTGTGGTAATATTGTTGGGTGTTGAGAGTTGTTTATATAGTTTGGATAAACTATATCTATTCCTTTGTGAATGTGTAGTTTGCAAATATTTTCTTCCAATTCATAGCTTTTCTTGATAAGCTATGTGTCTATGACAGGGAATCTTGTTTTTTGCTATCAGAGGTCTCCTAATAGATATATCTCTATAAATGTGCAACCAAGTGGAAGATTATTTCATTAGAATATCTTAATTTCTCTTTTGGAGGAACTCTAATCCCTTAATAGATTAAGACATCTATTCAGGGCCCTTCTCAAAGCTGTGTAGTAAAAATAATACTACCCCTACCCTCTGCCTTCCTTTATCAGAAAACTGTTCTCCTTTACTCATGTGGAATTTCACAGTTGTTATTGTGATTATAATTAAAGTGAATGACACAGTGCAAAAAGGGTGAGACTTGGCCTCATCAGACCTTAAGCCTGCTTCTACATTGCAAATGTGCGCATAGCAAACTGAATATGCTTATGTGATCAGAGGAAGGTTTAGAAAGTGTTTACTGGAGGAAATTGGTCTAGAAAAAAATGGTAGGAGTCGATCACAGTCAGCATAGTAGACAGTGACATTATAGGCAGAGGACATTGTGACCAAAGACTCAGAAGGGTACATTATAGAACTGTATTTACACTTGACACAGAGCTTGCCTCAGAGGATGCCTAAGCAATTTGCAAATGTGCAGAGAGAGTATTCTGGTGACTCCTGACCTTTACGAAGATGAGAAGTATTTGTAATCAGTTGCCCATAGAAACTTTCCTAGCTACTAACATGTTGGGAATTTGCCTAGATGGCTTTGAGAGGCTTTTTCTTCATTCATGAAGCCATGCATTCTTGCATTCAAACACCTTTACCGAGTGATTATTTATGTGAAAATCTGTTGCTAAGTCTGCAAGGCTTTGCAGCTCGTGTTCCCCAGGGACAAGAAGCATCTGCCTCACCTAGGAGCTTGTTAGAAATGCAGACGATCAGGCCCAGTGTCAGATCGACAGATTCAGACCCCAAGCTTAAACGAGATTCCCAGATAGTTCACATGAATGTATCTGAGAGATATAAAGGAAGTTTGCTTACAGTGTTCTAGAACTTCCCAGTCCAATAGGGGAGTTAAAGTACATGTACAATTATATTAATACTGCATTACCAGTGCCTGCATGGCATGTGTCAGTATGTGGGACACAGCCTGGAACAGACTTTGAAGTCAGACTAACCCTGATGTGAGAAAAAAAATCTCAAATGCTTGTTTTCTGTGTGAATTTGAGCAAGTTGTTTTTTCTTTCTCTGCCGCAATATCTTTACTTGTGGGGTATTAATAACGACCACTTTACCAGGCTTTTTCAGAATTAGGGATGACCCATGTAAGTGCTTACCACATTACCTAGAACAGAAAAAACACTGATTAAATAATGATGACTATTATGGAAATTTAAAAGTTCACCGTTTCAGGTAGATAGGCTGTTGTAGATAAATTTTCATGGAAAGGTGGTATTTTATCTGTCTCTTGTAGATAGAATTTTAATATAGGGTGTTAAGAAGGCACAAAGAACCTGGCCGGTGTGGCTCAGTGAATTGAGTACTGGCCTGCGAACTAAAGGGTCGCTGGTTTGATTCCCAGTCAGGGCACACGCCTGGGTTATGGGCCAGCTCCCCGGTGAGGGACAGTGAGGGGCAACCACACCCTGATGGTTTCTCCCTCTGTTTCTCCCTCCCTTCCCCTCTCTTTAAAAATAAATAAATAAAATATTTTTTTTAAAAGTGCACAAAGAAGATACTCAACATTTTAGTTATGATTTTCAACTATGGAAAGCTGTATTTCTTATACATATAGTTACTGCTTGAGAGTCAAGAACTTTGTATGTTATAACAGAACATCTATGTGCAATTTAGATCTAATCATTGATTTAGACCATCTGTCTGTAAATTCAATAATATAACATAAAATACATAGTTTAGTCAAATGCATTACAAATTTGATTGTTTGAAAATAAACTGCCTGTTACGGTTTATTTAGCTTAGTGTTAAAATTAAAAGATGTGGCCTTTTTTTTACTGTTAGCAGCATAATGAGACTTTAAAAACCATGAAATTCAATCATGGGTATTCATAGTGAATAGACAAATACAAATCATGTTGGTTGCAATATATTAACTTAGGGATTTTTTTGTAAAATATAAAATTCTATATTTTATTCATTGTTTGATTGAAGAATTTGTGAGTAAAATCATTTCATCAAACCCACCTTGATTATCACGACCAACATGGGTGGAAATAAACTTCCCTGTCAGTATGCAATGACAGGAACTGCCAGCTCTCCCACATGGGCTGAGAGAGGGATATAGGGTCTGCATTCAACTGATGTCCCACTGACTGGTCTTAGCCATTTAATTATTTCATTGCAATTCTTCTAAATTTTTAAGTTAAAAAATGCTGTGGTGAATGCTCACTGTAGAATTTCCCAAATTATGATTATTTTTAAATGAATATTACCCAGGGAGAAATGTGAGCACTTTTATTTACTGTTCCAACCTTTTCCTCCTCTTTCAAAGTCCTGCCCAATGGAAATGACAGTGTCTGCAGAGGGCAATAAGAAGTTGCAAGGAGACCAGACACAGGCAGAAAACAGGATTCAGGGCTGCCTCACTGAACAATCCTGAGTCTCCAGGGCTCGTGCATTTCCATCTGGCTTAGGTTATGCTTTTCATCGATATACGGGTTTTCCTTTTCGTTTCCTTTCCTCCTTTGGGAGCCTGTAAAGGAGGATATTAAAGACTCCATCTGCCTTCTACCTGGTTACTCAGAAGAATGGAATTTTTGCTACAGACAAGAGATAGATAACAGTTTGAGCTGCTGAAATCCTAGGTTTTGGGGTTTGATAAAGCCATAAAACAGGGATTTCCACGACGTCTTTGGTGGGCTACTGGTGGACTTAAGATATTTTTATATATCTGTATAATAATATAAACATATAATAAATAATAAATATAAATATATATTAGTATTTTAAATATATAAGTATAGATGTATATAAATGCTATATAAAATAAACATAATTAAGTAAATATATATAATTTATAAATGGTCTATAAGCAATCCTGTTATTTTGGAGGGAAAATGTCCACAATTTTTTTACAAATTTTATTGTAACTAAGACTCATAGTTTCACCAAAATGTCATCATAAGCTTAAAAATGGCCCCTGTTTTTATCAAGAACTACTTGGAAAAGTTTCATTCGCATAACTTTCAGTTTCCACGTTGCTCCTTTCTTAACCAAAATATTTTCCCATTTTTGAATGCTATTATTTTCATTTGATAAATTGACACTCCCATTGTTTTTGCTACTTTGCATCCTAAAATATGTAAGAGGTCCAGTAGCTCAAAAATGATGTTAAAGCACGAAAGTAGTGATAGACAAAAATTTATTACTTTTACTCCAAAAAGACAAAGTGAATCTTTATATACTCAGAAAAGTGAATCTCCACATGGGGTGACTTTATACAGATATCTAACACAAAAAGTGAATGAGAAATATAATGTAGATATATAAAAATTAAATATATTGTAAAGTCAACCATTGTGTTCCCTATGCCCTACTGTCTTGTCTGTTCGAAATTTGTCCAAAGTATCTTAAAGACACAGATTATGTTTTTATATTTTCAAATTAAATCATAGAAACCTCTCTGTTGTGTCAACAGAATTTCCTGAACAAGGACAAAGTAAGACTATCCAGGATGCTTTTGATAGTTATTATCATGGATGATGGAGAAAACAAATCTATGAAGACATCACTGAAGTTGATTTTCTTATGACCCAAAGTAGTAAATTACTTGCAGTAGCTTATGAAATAATCAACAAAGATAGCATTGTTGCAGAGAAACAAAATTAACTATTGTAAAAATACTTAATCAAATGATATATTTGACCATTAAAGATGGTCAATTTTTTAATGACACTCATAACACTAATGAAGGTCATTTATTTTTTTAAAGATTTTATTTATTTATTTCTAGAGAGAGGGGAAGGGAGGGAGAAAGAGAGAAACACATCAGTGTGTGGTTGCCTCTTGAGCACCCTGTACTGGGGATCTGGCCTGCAACCCAGGAATATGCCCTGACTGGGAATCAAACTGGTGACTCTTTGGTTCACGGGCCTAGTGCTCAATCCACTGAGTCACACCAATCAGGACTAATGAAGGTCATTTGCATAATTTATAATACAATGCTCAAATGTAATATTTTATATAATGTTCATAACACTAATGAAGATCATTTATATAATTTATAGTACATTGCTCAAATGGTTGATTTCTTAAAGAATTCTAACCTATTATTTCAAGACTAAAATATGATTTCACTGTGATAGATGAATAGCAATAAGACAAAAACTTGATGCAAGTGACTCACTTGCTGATAAAATTATTCTTTTCCAGAACATGATAGTTGCTTTGATTTATCTGCAAATCACACCTTAGTATTGAGGCAGAATGTGATGAAATTCTTTTTAGAGCTGAAAGCAATAAATGAATGGATTAGGAGTTTATTTATCCTTATTTCCGAAGTTGACATTTTAACTTCCCAGTTTTTGAATATAACAGTCTTGTCATTCAGCTTATGATGGAGCTCAAGAAAAAAGTTTTATGTAAGAGAATATTTTTTAATGATTTCATGACCGATCCTAATATAAGCAACTATCGAACACAACCAATAGTTAATCCCATTCCAGATCACATATATTCACGAACTACTATAGTATAATTTAGCAAAAAATAAAATAAAATAAACTGGCAGAATCTTGGTCAAGATATATATCATGAAATCAGGAAAAAGGGAATTTATAGAAAGACTGAAAATTATATCATCTTAGGAATCTTTTCCACCCACAAAAATCTCACTCTTCTGAAATTCTATAGCATGTCTCTTCGACATCAATTATTTTCTTATTTTCTCTGCTTGGCTTAGCCCTTCTTAATTTGATTTATTTTCATATCATATGTGACTCTGATTTATAGTAAGCAAACTACTAGTGCAAGTTACAACCCATGGGCCCAATCTGGCCCACTGCCTATTTTTCAACATAATGTTTATTGGAACAAAACCACACCGAACTGTTAATGTATTGTCTGTGCCTGTTTCCAGTTAACAATGGCAGAGCTAAATAGTTGCTACAGAAACCATACAGCCCAGAACCAGAAATGTTTCGTTTGATACTGGCCCTTTAAAGACTCTTGTACTAATGTGTAAGTTGTTCAACACCAGAGATTTAGTGTTTTGCTTTAAGATACTTGATGAACGAGTTGTCTCAGGTTTAGTAGCACATGATATTTTTATAGTGAATTTATTCACCATGTATAATTACCACAGGACACTTTGGCCAGGAATGTCACTCATATTTAAACTGTCTTCAGTCAAGTTAAAACCCACTTGGAAAATTATGAGCAGTTATGTATTAATTAGAGGTGTTATATTTATTGCTAGTTTGGTAAAGTAAGCCTGGTACGTTTTCATGAAACTGAAGCAACAATTTTGACAATTTCCAATTAGCAACCCCAAACTGATTCTCAAAAATAACACTGTAGCTCCTCAAAAGGCCCATTTTCTCCCTAGGTAGAGTTGGGTTACTATAAATCATAGTGACACAATGCACTCACCCATAAGGCCTAATATAAAGATACTCTGCTAAAGCACTTTCCAGTTCAGCCTTATCGTCAAAAGCACCTTGGGGCACACTGAAAACTCTACGGCCACTGAAGTCTTCTTATCAGTTGTAAGCTAATGATTTCTATATGCAAGCCTTTTTTTTCTGTTAAGGGAGCAAAGTAAAACCTGCATGTTTAGGAATATTTTAGGATTAGTATTCAGCTTTGTAGATAATGTAGACTAAATTCACGATCATTATATTTTACGTCACATCCAGAACCTCCAATCTGTAAGATTGAATAAAGTCAGTATATTTTTTAAGATTTTTTTTTAAGTACTTTTTTTTCCCCTTTTTTTAGATTTTATTTATTTATCTTTAGAGAGGAAGGGAAGGAGAGAGGGAGAGAAACATCAATGTGCGGTTGCCTCTTGTATGTCCCCTGCCAGGAACTGGCCTGGCAACCCAGGCATGTGCCCTGACTGGGAATCGAACCGCGATCCTTCGGTTCGCAGGCCCGCGCTCAATCCACTGAGCCACACCAGCCAGGGCAAAGTCAGCCTATTTTTAAATTCTTACAGCACATCCTACAGGCATAGACAGCACATTGCAGCCCACCCTAGTTTACTCACATGTTGGGGTGGGAGGGCGTTTTTATTTTCATTTGATTATTGGAAGACCAAGGTTATTTCAACCATGTGGCCATGAAATGTTTTCGTAGCTTTGCACATCTCAAAGGTGTATTTCTGATACCTAAAGAATTTCAGGAGCAAAGAAGTAAGTAGATATTTAGCTATTTAAATAATCAGGCTACTAACTAATATTTAAGTCATAGTTTTAGTGATGGACAAGGTTTTTAAAAACATCTGGTCCATTTTACAAATGAGGTAAGAGAAAAATAAAGTGATTTTTTTCAAAACCACATAGCTAATCATCAGGAAAATTATGATGAGATACCTTGTCCCAATTCCTTTTTTAAAAAATTTTATTTATTTATTTTTAGGAAGAGGGGAAGGGAGGGAGAAAGAGAGAAACACATCAGTGTGTGGTTGCCTCTCCAGCACCCCCTACTGGGGACCTGGCCCACCACTTAGGCATGTCCCCTGACTGGGAATTGAACCAGTGGTCCTTTGGTTTGCAGGCCAGCGCTCAATCTACTGAGCCATATCAGCCAGGGCCCTTGTCTCAGTTGCTGTTCAGACAATTGCACACTGCTCTCTTTATATGGTATTAATCTATCCTCTGCCTCCACAAAGATGTCAACCATTTTACACCTCTTTGAGAAAAATTGGATGAGATTTCACTGAGCTGACTAGAAGAGATAAACCCCATTATTCACACTTGGCAGCTAACAAAACTGAAGATTAGATATGAGAAGTGATTAGCCCAAGTCATGTTGCAGGTAAGGCTTGAGCATCTTCATTCTTCTTTCCACTCAACACACACCAAGGTTGCTAGTTTCTGCATGAAAGCTTATATCAACAGTGTGTGTTTCACAGTCAAATGATGTATTGTAACTGTATGGCCAGAGGGCATGATTAATTGCAGTATACACTAATTGAGATATTGTAGAAATTGAGATAATTATGTGTCACTAAAATGATCTGTACACATCGCCAATGACCTTAGACTACTATAGTTCACAGTAGCACTGACCTACAGAAAAACACAATGTGAATGAATCTATTTCTCTAGGACAAGATTTATTTCTTCTGCTTATCAAGGGGGTACACACCACTTAGACTTGACTCAACATTTTTGACTTGTGGTATTATACACTATTTGGCACACTGAAGCCTTAATGTAGCCTTATAAAATGATAACGTGCTTCTGTATTTCTCACTTATCTAGGTGTTGACTTTAGTTTTCTTAAATTAACTTTAGGTCAGGACTATGTTGAGGAGCAGGAATTATAAAATATATGAAAATATGTATCCAGTGAGTTGTAAATAAATGCAATCTAAAAACTGGCATCTCATTCTAACAAGATCTCTTCTAAAAACCACCTGGAATTGTGCAGAGTAGCTCCATGTGCCATTTATCTGAATTGCCACCTTTCATATCTTTTCAAGGTGTTCCTCCAGATTGGAAGTAATCTACAGGAAGCATGAGCAAAATGGCAGCTGTATTCTGATGATCATAAATTTTAAGACTCACCTAAATCAATGAAGCAAGTTAGTTAAATGTGCATCTTAATGCTATCATTTTTTAAGCAGACTAATTTCTGTTGGATGTGCAGACTTTCCTAGAATTTCCAGTTCTAGTCATTAGTAAATTATGTTCGAAGTTTTAAATCAGTGCTAATAATCTATAGAGTTGTTGTTGTTGTTGGTAGCATTGTGTGTGTGCATGTGCCTTAGGGAGGAATGGCTACTGCTAACCAAACCATTTAGCTACTGTAATGGAACTAGATATTTTTGTTCTTAGACATATTTTGGCAATTACCATAAAGTCACAGAGTACATGGGCTTTTGTTTCCTTTCTTTTTTAAATATCTAAGGTCATCACAGTTTTTTTTTTAAATTTTCACACAATATGAGCAATGAGGCAGAAAAAAAGTTGAATTTTATTCTTTTTGTACAATGGGGATGGTATAATTAGGGTTTTAGCTCACATGTCTCTGTGAGAGATATTGATTATATGACTTTTAATTCAGGGAAGAATAATATATTTTGTTTTCTGCCGTGGAGTGTGGTTTTAAAATTCTAGGTACCAGCCATGCCTACCACCTCTTTCTGAGGAAAACAGCCACAAGAAGTTGTTTCTGTGTAGATTTCTCTCACTTTTTTTCCTGAGTTCTACTGCCCTGGTATCAATAAATGGGAGCTAGAGCCAGAGGCAATCATAGATTAAAAAGATCAACTACCCTAGAGGTGATTTGATATAAGACCCCTCTGTACCATATTGGATGGTAAAAATATGGAATCAGGGAGCATCGAAGTGAAGTCTACATAGAAAATATAACAAGAAGAAAATCTATCCTTTTCCTGAAAAGACTGAAAGAAAACTGGGTTATTAGAGTGCCCTGAAGAATAATAAAAATCTTTTCCTTGAAATTCTGCCATACCCCAGTCCAAATTTCTTTTGCCATCCTTGAAATTCTGACATACCCCAGTCCAAATTTCTGGGGCCCAGAGTAGCTGTGGTGTGGTGAATACACCAGTCCCATGGTTCCTGATCTCCCTGTAGTTCCTTGCAATAATCCTTATTATATCAAAGAAAGCAGGCAATGAGAAAATGGGAAGTGTTAAAAATGTTCACTTACTACACTTTGGAAGAACACTCACGCATTCACAGGGAACATTGATGTCATCAGTGATAATCTACTTGTTTTTATCGGTAGTAAAGAGGGTGTAGTAAAGACTCTACATACTCATGGAAAACTGTACAAGATCAATAATTAAAAAAATACTGATTAAAAAAATAAAACCGAAAAAAAAAAAGACTCTACATATTCAAAGTGTTTCCTTTACTGACCTAACTTCCTAGACTTATCTCAAAGCACAATCCTTCCTTTCATTATTTTTCAAAGCAATTACTTGATGATATATGCATAAATAATAGGTTAAGGCAAACAACCCACTCTTTTTGCTCCAGCTCTCTGTATTCTCCTCTCTTCCTCTTCTTGCTGACAAAATCATACTCACCCTTGAATATCATTTCAAAATGTTTTGTTCACCAAGAAATCATCCAGGATACATGACCACACCTCTCTCCCTCTACACACATGCATCTCTGTTACCAAATTCTGTCTCACATTTCAGTAGCTCAGCCCTTACCTGCTTCTTTCTAACGAGTATCAACTTTTTAGAGAAGTGACACTAATTCCACATGTATCTGAATTCCACAAGGACTAGAACAAAGGCCACCATATTGTTGACCCTTCAAAAATATGATGAGTTGAACAGAAGTAAATTGACTCTCATTCTTTCTGTCCAGCAGTGTTGTGTTTGACCTTTTAGTAGCCAATAGGGTGAAAGTAATGAATTTTATTGGGGGGGGGTTATTACATTGTAGAATAGTTATTTGTCTTTACATTTTTTTAGAATGTGGTTTGACATGAAAATGTCCTCTAAGAAAACCATATAGTAACCAAAAATTAAAAATGTAAAGTATTTTCTAACAAGATAACCATATAAAACTAAGTAACCAGAATGGATCTTGCCACTGGCACAATAAATCCCTTAATTTTATTGTCTCCTATTAATTTATTCTCTCTTTCAGCCAGCATGTACCACATGCAGATTTAAGAAATTGCCTCAGAATAATTCTTATGCTAAAAAATAAATTATTTTGTTACTCATGAAGGATATTAATGATCTAAGACTTTGAAGAAATCAGTAATTGTTCTGCCTTTTTTTGGTCTAATTTCCTTAAACTGTTTTTTCACAATAATGTATTGCAATTATCTTAGACACTGGATTTTGAGAGCTATAGTAGATTTTAGATATTATTTGGTTAGTAGTTTGTAGTTATTAACTGAACAATAATGATCTATGGAAATATCTTTTTATCCTCTTTTTTTTTTTTTTTTTTTTGCCTCCTTTTGATTATAATGCTCTCCCTTGAGCTCCTAAGACTCTTGGTACCTCCACTTTTCCTGTGATTTGTGGTTGTTGGCTTGTCTGTCTTCCCTTAACACTTTACATTCCTTGAATCTGGTACCATGTCTCATGCACATGTATGTATTCAGTGTCTCCCAGAAACCTACTGGGCACTTAATAAAGTTTTGGTGAAAGAATGAAATGATTTGTTTCAAATATACAGGGTATATATCTGATTAACATCTAACTATTTCTAGTGAATTGCTTAACTCTTTCTACTCAATAAACTGCTTAAATCCAAGTTGAACTAAGCCATAAATGAGATTTTCAAATATTCATTAGTCTTTCATCAAGCAGTAAATTACTTTAATCCTTTTTGTCTTTTCTATTCTCCCTCTAATCCCCTTTTAGAAACCACACCCAATCCAGCAAGCAAAGCAAAATGATAGTAACTAAATAATTCCAAACAAACATTTTTTTCACTCTTAAAATGCCTACAGAGTAGTCACAGCAGCAGTTTGGTTTCTAGATCATGAAAAGCATGATTTCTAAAAATCATGTCATTCTAACCAAATTCACAGTTTTTTTTAAAATAGAAAAGAATGTATTTTCTTCTAAATAAATGTATTTTCTAAATAAGTAAGTCATGTATAAACGCATTTTGAGTGTTTTATATTGCATTATACTAATAGCTTAAAAATAAACAACTGTTTCTAAAATATCTGTTTTGTGCATTCATGTTTGCTAAAATGTGGTTTACCAGTTTTAGAAAATGAGTGGAAGGAGAAACAATAGTTTTGGTTTTCTTTTTTTTTTAATTTTTACTAGAGGAGAAATGAAAAACTCTCAAGAGAGCTGGTTTTTGAATATGTGCAGAAAGGCCACAATGCTTGTCTACAACTTTGTTCTCTCTGCTTTGATTTATTGTACACTAAGTGTCTATTGAGGAATATCACTGAATACTCTCTACAACTGAGCTCTATGTACTCCGTGTGCAAAACTTTTTAGGATGTTATCAGAGATGGAATTGAATCGTGGGGTTGCCTGATAAGCACATGCACAGTTATGAGATACTAGGAAACATGTAACATTTCCCTACTAAGTACAAAAGATTGAGTGGATTATTAAATTCTTTCTACCTTTTCTTTGATTTGAGAGTTATACATTTCATCCCTTCTATGTTTCCATAGGGAGTATATAAACTTTATTAGTGCAGAGATTTTTGTATTTTTTGTATGTTCTATTACTACTGTAAACCAAAGATCTAGAAAAACACCTACCACATAATAGGTGAAATGGTATGAATGAAATGAAAGAAAATAAAGGAGTGACTTCATTATTCTTTGATTTTAAATAGGTCACACCTTTTATCATTTCTCCTATATTTCATTTTTTTGTGGCTCCATGTTCATTAAATTCTTAAGCAAAGGTAATTTACAAAGACAGACTATGCTAATTTCCATGGCTTGAATAATCTCCTTTGTAAGCAGTTTTCACCTCTCCATGTTCTTCCCACCCCTCTTCTATGAACATTAGGCCTGTATTTTGTTTTGAGACTAATTTTACATTCTTAATTTTAACAGGCCTCAATTGAAATCCAGGCATTTGATTTTTTTTCCCCCCAAACTGATCTTTATCTGGGTTCCCAGTTTGACTAATAGCTCAGCAGATACCTTTGCTAGTACATTTCAAACTAGTTTTCATGCTTCTTTTTGTCTTTTTCCACATTCAATAACTCACTACATCCCACTCTGTTCTGTTTAATATCTCTGTTTTCAGCCCCCTTGTATTCACTGTAGCTGCCTCAGGCCCTAATCATGTGTATTCTGGTTTATTGTAGTTAATTGTCTCTGCAATTAATTACAAAACAATTCACCTTGTCTTTCTAAACTATAAGGTAGATATCATCAATTCCTTCCTCAAGATTCTTCGATGTCTACTCCTTGCCTATAATATAAAATCTAAACTATTTTGACTGGCCTTCAGTGCACTCTAATATCTAGCCCATTTTTTCAGCCTCTTCTCATTTTATATATCCTAAAAAACAGAATATGTTCCTTCAGGCTTCAAAATGGCCATATGTTTTGATATTTCCAGATTCAACTAATTAATGGTTCATGTCAAATGCCATCCTTAGATCAAATCTACTCTGACCCACTCTATATCATTGTGCTGGTCTTCTGTGTTAGCACTTGTGTTTTCATCTAACACAGTTAGTTATGTACATGCACCTGTCTCAATAATGCCTGGGAAGGTCCTGGGGACAGGGATTAAGTCTTATTTAGCTCATTATAATTTTCTCATCAAGAAACAGTATCTAAAAACTATATTTATTAATGAAAATAAGTATTCTGAGATGTAACCATGAGATTAGAAGGAGTGACAGCTTCTAAATAATTGTGCACAAGGGTCCTATTGCTGCCGCTGTTACTACAAATGCTTTAAGCATATGAACCTAATTATCCAGTGGATTGAACTGATGCCTGAGTGGTGTCCCTCCAACAATGTGCTACAAGAACACTTCCTTTTTATTTTATTTTTAGACTTTGTTGAACTTCAATTTAATCTACTTAATACATGTAAATGTGTGACAGTTCTAATGAAAAAGTACCTCAGGCAAAGCAACTTGTGGTGCTCAGAATCTGGATTTTTTAAAAAAGAATGGTGAATGAATCAAATGTAAAGAAATAACTATTGAATTTGGGAAAATGCAAATAAGATATGTTAGCCTGAGGCTTACAGTGCATGAAAGCATCAGGTTACACTTAAGGATCATCTGTGGGGATTTCAAATAGTTTAATTGGCTGTAAAGCCAACCACAGTAACACAAAAAGAAAACCGAAATAACTGTCTCAAGTGAAGTCAATGAATGGAGAAGAATTTCTCAGGGAGCCCCTCAGAAAATGGAAAAAAAACAGGTGATAATTGAGTGCCCATTAATGAAAAGTGTATAAACATCTCCATCTATTGCAGTCCATCAGCCCTGTGGAAGACACCAAATGATAGTAGGTATTTTTTAAAAGCCTTGACAGAAGATTTTTACGACTGAAAATCAGGAGAAACATTTTGACACAAAAATTCTCTGCATGGAAATTACCTCCCATGCAGGCAGATTTGTTGCCCATTCTCCCCGGCGGCACCTGATACTTAAGAGCTATAGGAAAGCCTTTCCCATTATCTCATATGTCTTTACCTGTTTGACTTTTCCACTAGACTGAAGTTCTATTCAGCTCATGTTTGACGAGAGTTGACTAGATGAATAGAAAGAAAATGAATTATTTCATGGTGTAGAAGAGGTATTATTTGCAATATACTTTTCTTTGTTTATCTGTCCCTTGTTACCAACTGGTGATTGTGATTGTGTGTGCATTTGTGATGATTATTCATGTAAGCAATCATTTACTAAATGGTAACTATGTAATAAGCTCCAGAAATGCAAATATGGGTAAGAAAATCTAAATTCTAAATCCTGATGAAGTTTATCTTATAAAGGAAATAGGGCATTTTGTGGAACCAAATGCAATCTTTTATACTCTACTAGTATCTGGAGGACTGCATTTATGTGAGGTTAATAAATACTCATATGCCTCCATTACAAAATTTAACTTGGAGTAAACCTACCCTAACATTGAAATCTGGCTTTAAGTACAGAAGAGTATTAATTTCAGATATTCTTTTAGGTATTTACAAAGCAAATATTCAATAGATTTGTGAGTGTTGGCCTTGTGTTGAGAGCGAAGAGGGGTATTTTCACATTAGTTACAGTTAGGTGATATTTTCATTGTGTTTACTATACTAAGTAGGTAGTGTTATGTTTAGAAAAATATATTGTTCTTTTTACGGCCTCTGAGCGATCATGCGCTCAGTATTTGAGATATGCATCCCTGTGTCAGAGTGTGTGTTGTTTAAAACACTCCCAATATTCCAATATCCCCAACTGGATGACCAAGAAGAAAATATGACACTCTTCCCTGTGAGGAAGGGTCTGAAGTGACAATGCCTATATTAGACTGTTCTCCCAGCTTTCTCAGATAATAATCTAAATGGAACAGTTAAGGTTTGCAAAATACGCGATGAAAATTATTGCATTTCATGTGACTTACACTGTAGGAAATGGATGGATCATTTGCATGACCTGCACTTCAGGTGGGTAGTAGAATTTGCTAAAAAATATCTGGTGAAGTTTTGAAAGAAGCACTCATATTTTGTAATGAACAGATTCCTTGCACAGAGCTGATTTACAGCAACATGTTTTTATCTAGTGTATGGGAACCGAAATATGAATCATACAGTTCTATATTTTAATTCACTCCCTAAATTACTCCTGACTCTTAACACTGGTGTGTGAGGATCCAGACCCCCAATACAGGGACTGAAGCCCAGTAGTTTCAGTAAGTGGGTGAGAGCTGAACTGTAAGCAGGGGGAAGAACGAAAACTAGGTAATAACCCAGTAGTGTATGTGAGAAAATATTCATCTTTCTTAGATATACTGGGAAAAAAATGATCCTGGCCAGACTGGAGATAGTGGGGTGGGAAGGGAAGCATGCTGGTGCTTAGCGGCATACCTATGCAACTGAAATCTCTGCAAGGCAGTAATGTTAGATGCCAAAGATGTCACAAGTAGGACTTGTATAGAGATGGTCTGGTTGGGGAAAACTCCATGGTGGCCATGTGAGTATATGTGTAAACAAATTTAATTACAAGAAATACAATGAGATGATCATCTTCTTTTAGACACGCATTCATATTAATGTAGGCCTCCTGTGGCTTTCTGTAGAGCCAGCAAGGGTTTATGGATATGTCTTCTATAGTCCCTTCATGTGAGAATAGAACATCAAAATGAATGAGAAAAATTTAGTTAATATTTTCACATGTTTTATCCATCATGGACTAAATGCTCAGATATCATTTCTATCAGAGGAAAATGCTATAAATAAAAATAATAACAGGGGACACATTTTTCCTATTCAGCAGTCATGACCAATTCCTTCCCATAGTAAATCAAGGCAGAGACGGAATCCATCCAGGCTGCAAGATTTTCTAATGTGGTCTGCTTTTTCTTATTTTTATGATTTAGACCAAGAATGGTCATAATATACCATTATTTTTCAAATGATACAATCTATTCATGATTTTGCTACCTACTTTTGAAATCTATCTCTATAAACTTTATATTAGAATATAAATTGGCCTCTTAAGTGATACTGTTTGCTTTGCAGCATTTTTGCCTGAGGCCTTCTCTAAATCTAAAGCTCTATAAAGACTTAGGGAGGCTGCATATTTAAAATACCATCTGCTTTAATATGATATTTAGCTTTCCTTCCTCAATGAAAAGATGTTCCATTTACATGCAAGTCTAAAGTTTTTAAATGAACATAATTGCACAACATTAAGGTGCATTGTGATAAAAAGTCATTTTATTAAACAATATTTTTTCTCAGTGCTAAGAAAGACATATATATTTCAACTCTGAAAGTTTACAATATTCCCCCTCATAAGAGAATTTAAGCCAGCAAAGATGAAAAGGAAACAATCTAATTTAATGGTTTGCAATTATATTTGATGAAGAAATGTGCTAATCAGGAAAAAATAACTCATATGACTTCCTGTTGGAAAAAAATGAAATCAAAGAAAGTAAAATGAGCATTCTTGCCTTCAACTTTTTCTTTCTCATCCTGACAAACTTGCAAAGCCATAAGCCAGGCATATGTTAAGGAGAATATCAGGCAAAGTGGTCCTATTCTAAAAGTGAACCTAGATTGCTTGAAATTATCTTTTTAAAAGGAGCAAAACTAAAAGCATTGCCTGTTCCCATTTAGGCTGTTGGGAACACAAACATTAAATGTCGTATCATAACTCATTAAAATAGAAATAAAATAAATCCTTAAATCAAATTTATAAACGGAAGGGTATATTCTATCTCAGTAATTCCCAACAATGTGCTGTTTTGGATTAGGAAAAGTCATAATAGTATTTTTGTCACACTATGAAATGATGTGCTATTCAAAATGTGAAATACTATTACAAAAGAAATAATCCAACTTCCATTTATGATCTGTGGCTGTCAATTTTATTACAACAGTAAAAGATTGATATTTAATATGTATTTTCAGGAAAATGTATATAGATTGAACAAGGATTTAGAGAATTTTCCACCTTGCATTGTGTTAGTAGACTGTCTTCAGGTGATAAATGAAACTCATTCACAGTGTAATAATGTATCTGGAAAACATATTAGCTCAAATCCACGGAAAGGTAAGAAATGTTTTTCTCACTGAATCAAAAAATTGTATGAAACAGAGATAGAAATGACTTAGGGCTAACAAAGAATAAAACAAGCCACTGATCAGGACCATGCAGAATATTTTGTAGGTTGTCAGAATCACAATGGACACTTGATAAAGGGAATAATGAAGATTTAAGGTACCTAAGAAAACCAGCTGGGAGTAACCCTTGCCTGCTTCACATTGGATTCAAGAACTGATTTTGATGCAGCCTAAAAAAATCAGGCAGAGGGTTTCCATAGACTACTAACCTGTGTGAAATCATTAAAATAAAAATAAAGGTGCCATTCAACACTCTCAGTCTTGCCACAAGACTTCATTTGCCCTATTAGTCTACGATGGAGGCAGAAAAGAATATCCCCACGTTGTTAACCCCTGAATGTAAATGGGAAAAAAAATCTAAAAAACAAGGATAGTGTAAACAGCCTCTGGGACAACTTCAAACATTCCAACATTAGCATCATAGAGGTGTCAGAAGGAGAAGAGAAAGAATAAGAAATTGGAAATTTATGTGAAAAAAATAATGAAAGAAAACTTCCCTAATTTTGTGAAGGACATAGACATGTAAGTCCAGGAAAGCACAGAGAGTCCAAACAAGATTATGTAAAGAGGCCCACTGCAAGACACATCATAATTAAAATGTCAAAGGTTAAAGGTAAAGAGAGAATCTTAAAAGCAGCAAGAAAAAAGTAGTTAGTTACCTAAAAGAGAGTTATTATAAGTCAACCGATTTCTCAAAAGAAATTTTGCAGGCTAGAAGGGATTAGAAAGAACTATCCAAAGTCATGAAAAGCAGAAATCTACAGCCAAGATTGCTGTACACAGCAAAGCTATCATTTTGAATTGAAGGGTCAATAAAGAACTTCACACATAAGAAAAAACTAAAGGAGCTAATCATCATCGAACCATTATTGTATGAAGTGTTAAACAGGCTTATTTAAGGAAAAAAGTCAAAACTATGAACAATAAAATGGCAATAAATACATATCTAACAACGATTGAATCTAAAGAAACATGCAAAGCAAAGAACAGAGACAGAATCATGGCTACAGAGATGGTTTTGATGGTTGCCAGATGAGAGAGAGATGTGGAGGAATGGGTGAGGAGGTGAGGGGGTTAAGAAGTACAAATAGGTAGTTACAGAACACTCATGGGGATGTAAAAAGCACAGTGCAGGAAATGAGGTAGCCAAAGAACTTATACACATGACCCATGGACATGAACAAAGGTGTGGGGATTGCCTGAGGGAGTGGAGGGTGCTGGGTGGAGGGGGGCAAAAGGAGAAAATTGGATAACTGTAATAGCATAATCAATAAAATATAATTAAAAAAGAAAAATTGTTGCTATTTCAAGACAATACCCATGGTCTATTTAGACAACATGAACCATACTTCTCAGGTCACACCTGTGGTCCCAGAATACTTCTTAGAAGCACTCCTACATTACTTTTAAAAACGTAGATTCAGTTGACAATGTTTGAGTTACTATAATGTAGAAAGACTCCAGAGCTTTTCAACAAAACTTTTTTTTTTTAGTATGTCTAGTCCATAATGTATTTTTGTTGTTATTGTTAATGATAATATTTATTTGGTTTTAGTAATCACAGATTCAGGTCTAATTTCTCACAATATATTAAGAGCAAATGCAATTCATATTGATAATCATATATAATTTGGCTTACTATATAATAAACATTATATATGTGTATATTTATGTATACGTGATTTGTTTAGCTCATGTATTGGTAAAAAATACTTTGAGTATAGGAAACCCATATTCATTCAAAGTCTCCCGTTACTCATATATCCCCCCACCGTTCTATGCATAGTTAGTATAGATGTTTATACTATCTATCTGTTCCCTGTAAATATTTGTTTGTGACAAATGACAAATTCCTAACATTTAATTAATTGTAACAAGTCAGTATAATATTAAAAAGAAAAGCCTAGAGTCTAAATTCTAGACAAGACTTCACTACTAATTCATTTGTTTACCATGAGTGTCTTAGTTGTGGATGATACGACAGAAAGTCATCCACTGGGCAGCTTAAACAGCAGACACTCATTTTGCACAGTGCTGGTGGCTGGGGTAGTCCAAGATCAAGGTGCTGGCCAATAGGTTCCTGGTGAGAATTCTCATCCTGGCTTGCAGGTAAACTCCTTGTCACCATGTCCTCACGTGTTAGAAGGGAGTAGGGATTTCTCTGGAGCCTCTTGTATGAGGAACTAATCCCATTAATGAGGGTTCCACATTCATAATTTAAACACTTCCCAATAGGCTCAACCTACCAGTAGTTTTGGAGGTTACAATCTTACCATGCAAATTTCAGGAGGACATAAACATTCAGATAAGAGCAGGTACTAATTTCATTCATGAGGGCTTCAGCCTTATGTCCTAATTACCTTCCAAAGGCCCTACCTCCAAACACCATCAAGTGAATTAAGACTTCAATATATGAATGTAGGTGGGAAACAAACATTTGGATCACAGCAATGGAAACAGCAGTTCTTATATGACTGTCCCAGCTTCTTCTGCAGGGCAGTAATAATAGCACCTACCTTTTCCAATATATCCAGATGACCGGCCATGTGACAATAGAGCCCTCCAAAAATCATAAAAAATCATCCTATTCTCACACAACTCTAGAAAAATGTCTCTATAATGAAATGTGAATATGATGAAATTTCCATATTCTGCCTAAGGACTCAGTTGATATTCGGTGACTAAGTCAAGAATATGGAACATAGAAAATGAATCTGCTACTTTGTTTTACACATGTTGTTGATTTTAGGATTTTGCTTGCTCACTCCATTTTACAGTGTTTTCACAACAAATGAATTAAAGATGAGTTGGTAGCCTGTGTCCTACATCTACCCCATTGCTACATAAGTCTTTCCAAGACTTTCTTCTTCTAAGGGTGTCTGTGCGCTTTAGAAGAAGAGGCGTCACCTCCCCCACCTTTTCCGTGCTTTCTGTCTGGCAGAGTGCAGGTGCAGCATCAGGCCTCCGACCCCGTGCCCTGCTAACCGTGTCCACAGGCTTGAACGCAGCCCTTTAACCAGCATATTCTCTCCCTTGTTCTTTGTTCATTTCTACCCATGTAGACCTGGTAGACAAACGTGCACAAGCTGCATGAAAAGTGTAAAAAACATTCAAAGATTTTAAAGAACACCTCAATTGGCCTTTTCTCCCTTTCGTTGCATGTCACCCAGCAGTTGAACTCACATTCTCTTTCTACCAGCGAGCCTCTGAAGTCCCACAGCTCTCCCTGGGCTATCTGGGAAATGAGTCTCACTCCAGCTAGACCGTTCACATGCCGATCACTGATGCAGCGCCCTGCTTTTCATCTCTACGAATAAAACTGGCCAACTCTTTGTTAGTTAAGCTCTCCCGGTTGACTGAGTGCTACGGTAATATTTCCCAAAGATGTTCAGAGGAGAATGGAATGGGCTCAGATACAAATAAAATCAGTGAAGAGTGACAGACAAGTAATCCTGAGTCTGATTGCTTGCCCATATTTAAATGTTGAAATGCAAAATTCTGGGTTCTACCACAAGGCAGCTACATCCTCGAGACCCATAAATTCAGAGGCAGTTCATGAAGCTGAATTTAAGAGTCATGATGTGGCTGAAAATAAAAAAGCCAAGATTGTTTGTCATTGTTCAAAATTTGAAATCTCCCTTTTTTCATATATTGGGATCCAAATTTAATTGTCATTTAAAAAATTAACTTGTAAGTTAAATGCCTATGTTCATCAATGCTGGATAATAAAAAAAGCACTAAATAGTTAATTAAAATGATAGCTTAATATCTACCACACATTTGGGTTAAATTTTCAGAGTGAGTAGGGACCTTGATATTTATTTAATCTAACTTGCCCTGCAATTCTACTACTTTTGCAGAAAGTTTCTATATAAACTTGCCTTGAAAATCTTCAAGATACAGATAATGGTCTCATTTGGCTGTTCTTAAAATATTTGAGAAAATCTGACCTGCAAGGTATTAAATGTTACCATTTCTTCAAGATTGGACAGATAACTTTTAAACTATATTCTTTTTCTTCTTTGATTATAGGACACATTTTAAGTAACATATCAACAAAATAATGTGGCAAGCATCCTTGCATTCATCATTCAGGGTTAGCCAATGTTAACGGCTACAAATCAATTTTAACTTAAAAACAGCAATGGAAATTGTTAAAATTTCTTTATAGTCCTTTCCAACCCAACTCATCTCTTTCACTTATGTTTTCAAAGGAAAAAACTGCTATACATTTGATACGTATTATTTTAGTCCTTGTTTATGTAGTTTAACATATACATATGAATCCGTACAGTTTCACTTTGTTTTTTAATGTGAATTTTCTTACAACACGGGTGTATTTCCGCAACTATGGTTTGTCCTTGCTTTGGTGTTCATCAATATTGACACATACTGATCCAGCTCATTTATTCATTTTAACTCGTACACGTTAGTAGTTTACCAAGTGACTATAGAACATCTTAGCTGTTCATCTCCCAGACTGTGGGCCCTTTGGGGGGTTTCCATTCTGTGTCAGACTAACGATGGCGCTATGAACACCGGAGTTCGAGTCTCCTAGACATGCAACTGCTAGGCCGGTAGAAGTGTTCTCAATTTTATTGGAAATTGTCAAAATCCCTTAAAATGTCTGTAGTAACTAAATTTCCCTCAAGTGTGTATGAGAATTCCTGTTATCTCACATTGTCACCGATTATAGGCAATTTGTAAGTTTTTCAAACCTAGGGAAGTGGAAAAATATCTCCCAGCTGTTTGCCTGATTAATATTCAAGTTAGCATCTTTTTATGTGTTTATTTTCCAAATGGCTTTGCTTTTAATGTGAAATGCTGTTTCATGTACAATGTTCACGTTGAGCTGTGTGATGTTTTCTCGTTGATTCAAGGAAGGGCCGTCAGCATTCCGACATTCACCCTTTCTCCCTGATAAGCAGGATAAATGGCATCTTGCCATCTGTCACTTGTTTGGAATTTGACTATAAAAATGTATTAATTCATTTTCTGTAGTCAGATTTAGTATTCTACCCTCTACGTGTAGTGCTGCCTTTTCATATTGCATCTCAAGAAATTATGTTCCTTTAAAATCATAAGATGTTCACATGTATTATATTTGTTTTATATCTCTATTTTGCAACTTTTAATCTATATTATTTTAAAGTAAGAATATTTATCTCTTTCTTATACGGGCAAAACTATTTTGCTTAATAACTATCTGTATGACTATCTTTCCGTACAGACTTATCACATCACCTGAGTCTCCTTTCTTCTCTACCTAGCACTCCCAGCTTCTTCAACTGCTCCTCCTTACTGGTTTCAGTCCTTACAATGTTCTACGGCTCTTCTTAGAGTATGTCTCAGCTTTTATATCTGTTCATAAATATGCCAATTAAAGTCCTTTCTTTTCTTTTAATTGTCTACTAAAACCAAAGCCTTCTTTTTTTCAATCCATGGAAATTTTCCTGGAATTGTATGTATTGATATTTATTTAATACTGAGTAAACTTTATTTTAAATCTTAAAACACATGGTATCAATCTGACATGGATTAGCTAAATTCTGATTCGTCAACTAATAAATGTCTCATTTTACAAGTCATGTATGCACATGTGTGCGTGTATGTGGAGGGGGGTTTATTTTTTCATTTAGAATTTTCTAGCTCCCTGTCTGGGAAATTATATGAACTTGGGAATTTTTTTCACATCCCAGAGTATCTATAAAATGGGGAGTGTAATATATCTCTCTCACTGTGTTTGAGTATTCAATTAGAGAATATATGTATTAGAAAATAATACATTACATAGTTGAGCTGTGGTAACAGGCTAAAATTTCCATAATGTTTCTCAAATGTGGAATAACGGACAGTTTCAGTTCTGAATATTTCAACTTACCATCCCAGTAAACTAAGTAGAAATAGATTTTCTGAGTCTGGCTGTGATTTTGACACATTGTTCAATAAAAACAGAGCCATACGCTGTCTGAGTCGTTTCAGTCTGCGCACTGGAATGCGTTATGCATCCGTGCTAAACCCGTTCCCACCTGCCTACCCCCAGAACAAGAAAATTTAAAAATCCCCAGAGCTTTGTAGAACCAGATAATAAATGAGTGCTTAGGAATCGGTGCCATTTCAATAGTCCCAGTGGTCTCCCCATTGTCCCCGGGCAAATCTTGGCATCTTAAGGTCTAATTGGTGTCTCACCCTCGGGGATTTTTATTGAATTTTTTACTCTGCTGACACATTCGAACAGTGTTGGAACCAATATTTGAAAGGGAGCTTTAATCTCGTGAAGGTGATGAAATGCTGTCATCCTCAGACAAAGCGTCTGTCACTAAGGGTTCAGAACAAAACAACAGAGTCAGGTCCCAGTGAAGAGCCGCATCTTGAGTTTCCCTTGTATTTCTCAGGTGTTGTCATCTTGTCTGCATGCAGTGGAATGGGTGTTTGTTTTTTTCTAGTATTTGTACAAAATTTTTGATTGCAAATATTATGTGTGTAAAAGCAAATACTGTATTTGGCTGTGTAAAATGTGCACTTTTTTGCCCAAATTTTTGAGGGAAAAATAAAGACGCGCATTAAACATGGGTAGTAGTAATTCCGTGTGCATATAAATGTTTTTAATTCTTTTATTTATGCTTATGCATTAAAAGTGTAACTCTAGAAAGCAATAACTATATCTGTAGGCAAAATAATATGATAATTGGCTTTGTTTCTAAATATAAATAAAAATTGAATTAAAAAATTAAAAGTAAAGGTTTTTTCCTTGAAACTCTGGGCCAAAAATATGGGTGCACATTATACATAGGAGGGCATTATAAATGGTGAAATATGGTACACTTACACATACTTCATAACAGGCAGTGAAAAATGTGATATATTCCTATATTATTAGATATTTGATTATTCTCAGATTTTTTTACTTTCTTAGAGGATACAGAATTCTGAATTTTCATTCTCTGGAAATTAAAAAGTGATTGTCAAATGACTGATTTCACTTAAAGATCAATGGCTTTATGGATTACTCCTGCCATTTTTGTTTTAGTGTTAGAGTTAATTGTACAATTTGTGGCTATTGTTCTTATAAAGTCTGTTAATATACCAAACATGTTTTGGTAAAACTAAGATAAAGATGCATCTCTGTGGCTATGTGGCTTCGGCAGCAACCATCAATGATAAACACCACTTTAGTTGACTCTGCTTTCCAAGGGCTCTTTTCCTCCTTTTACTTTGTTGATACCTCAACAATGTGCCAACTGACCCTTATGAGATCAGGAAAATGGACAGGCAATTAAGTTCTCTTGGCAGGAAACCATCAGCACCCACATAGTGATGCAGCCATTCATTCACTTACTCATTCAACACATGCTTACTGATAATTCGTTGATCCAAGAATATTAATATGTAGCCAGCATGGTATAAAAATCTGTGGGGTATAAATCTTAAAAGCAGGGAAAAGACTTAGTGGAACACACACACACACACACACACACACACAAATGCACGCATACTTGTATACAACTACCATGGCTTTACTTTAAGCACACTATTAAAGCATAAACTTTGTGCCAACATTTTCTCTGAAAAATGGAAAATAACTTCTGTGCTGAGGGGATTATGAAAATCTGATGGTCAAAATAACATTGAAATTATACCCTGAATCAGAGATAGGGTCCAAGTAGTAGAAACAGGGTTTGAAAAAGAGAATATTTCTATGACATGATCAAAGACACAATGTGCAAAAGTTCAAGACATTTTCAGGGACTTCTAAGCAGTTCAATTTCAAAACTACAAATTGGTTGGTTTGCAGAAGGGGAAAATATAGGTTGAGTACATGCAGGGAAGCTTTGTGTACTGGATTTAATAGTGCAGACTTTATTTGAAAGACTTCAGGGGACTCAGAAATGTTCTGGAGTATAAGAAATCTGATTCTTAAAAGATAACTTGGTTGTTTTGTGTGAAACTGATTCTGGGCAGGACAATGAAGGTGAGGAGAGAGATCAAGGAGATGATACTGGAATGAGCTATACCGGAAAGTTGTAAGGCAAGGTGTTTACCGGGAGTGAGTAGTTTATAAACAGGAAGTATTACACACGTTAAAAAACAAAACAAAACAATACAAAACAAAACAAAACAAATGCACAATGTAGAATTAAATGTTACTCCAAGGTTTCAGGTCTTGATTTCTGTGAGCCAGACTATATGACTTTGAATTTCTACCCCACTGTTAGCGAGCTGGTGAGTGCTTGGGCAAGTTATATCTCTTTTTGTTGTAGTTTATTCACCTGTAAACTGGGGATGGTGATGATAGTAGCTATATTATATGTTACTGTAATGATAAAATTAGTACATCCAAAACTCTTAGAGTGGTCTCTGCTCCACAGTAAGAGAAATAATGGGAAAATTGTGATCTGTGTTTTGTTAGTCTTCAACATTACCAATGGACAAAGTGAACTACATGGTTAAAAAGAGGAAGCAGCTTTCTGTGTATTACAGAGGAATTTGCAAGACACTTGGTATAATTCCACCCAAAGCCTGTCCTAATGAGGAGATGAAAGTCAAAAGCTTGTGGGTACTTTTTACAGTGGTGTTCCAATGTCTAGCCATTGCCATAATTTTTATGAGCCATATACTTCAATTCTTTGAGGTATATTTGACATCATCATTTTATAGATTAACCAATAGGCTCAGCAGGGCTTTCTGATTTATCTGCAACCATACAAACCAAGGAGCTATAGACCTAAACTTCCTAATCCAGGGGCTCACAAGTTTATTAGATTTTTAGTCCTCATTTCAGAGCTAGAAAATTGTTGAGCTGTTAGTGTAAATCTACTTTATAGCCTGTAATCAGAAGAGCTAGGGTCAAGTCCAAGGTCTATTATCCTTCAAATACTATCAGATATATCATAATTGGTTAGTAATAGAATTAGGACTGGAAGTCAAAGCCTCCTCCTGTCTCTGGAACTTTTTCCACAATGCCTCATTTTGGGGTCATTTTTGATGTGTTATTTATCCCTATATGAAAATTAAAAAAACTATAAACATACAAATAACAGACATACACACAGTATGCCTGTATTCATCCACATAAATGCAAATAAAGAGTCAGTTTATTCCATCTGCTTTCTCTGGCCTTCTGTGCTTTAAGAACTGACCCCTCCATAACCTGCACGCACACATTCAGACGCATTACCTTGCTGGAGAGTTTGATTTTCAAAATAAATTCAAGGTGCATGGTTAAGGCAGAAGATTCTAAGGTAGAGCATTTGTCTTGTCAAAATTCTAAATCACAGTGTAACTTTTGAGAAAGAAGAACAATGATGAGCATTGTGCTTCATATGATCCTGTGATCAAGTAAGAGGCAGAACATGTATTCTGGGACTCCACTGCTATTCAGTCATGTAAACGGCCTGTAGCAATTGGAAGGGGCACAGATTCCAGGGGCCTGTGTAGACACAATCTTGGAGCCTGGCAGCCTTTCCACCAATCTTTTACCACCTAGCCTAGCCTGTATTAAAGGTGATAATTAGTGTGATTAGAAATGTTCTCAGCCAAGAGCAATGCATTCATCTGTTGCTTTAATTTCCTTTGGGGCCTTTGCTGACTGAATGATATTATTTTTGACATAATAGGCTTGGAATTTTGTGTCTGTAGGGAAATTCATATGAGTATATTAAGTTTAATTGTTTATGTATTAAAGCTTCCTGACGAGGTGGTGGTAGCACCATTGAAAATTTTTTGTTGTTCATTTGATTTAAGAAGCTGAGCACTTAATCGGCCTTTCTCCCACTCTTCCTCTGTCCCTTTTCTCCTCCCTCTTTCCCTCCATCAGCTCCTTCTCCTCCTCCTTCTCCTCCTTTCTTCTTTCTCTGTCAATCTCTGTCTCCCATCTCAGAAATTTCAGTATGTTCCTTGACAATGAGTTTAGGTGATGACTATTCCAATTACTCAGAATCAAGGATCTCAAATGCATTATATAGAAGACATATTTTCTGACTTTTAGAAAATAAATGAACCTTAAATATTCATACCCACAGCAAACACGTAATTTC
The DNA here is from genome assembly GCA_039655065.1 of Glossophaga mutica. NCBI lineage: Eukaryota > Metazoa > Chordata > Mammalia > Chiroptera > Phyllostomidae > Glossophaga > Glossophaga mutica. Next base: position 149,244,138 of record CM077308.1, read on the forward strand.
CCTATAAGTATATTTATACTGTTTAGTCTCTTTTAAATGTAGATATTTTCTCATCAGCTTTATTTATAACACTTTGAAGGGTCTGCCACTGTATCAATGAGATACAGCATTGTATACATTTAAAAGCAAATGGACAATTAATTTCAAAAGCAGTCCCTATAATTAAATGCCATATCTACCCACAAATATGAATTTTAAATTTATATATCATATGCTTGCATACATATGCATATACACATACCTATGTATTACACAATAAAAACTGATGAAATGTTCATAAAAATAAAAAAGTCTAAAATAAAGGACCGTGACAATCAGATAAATAATTTTATGAAAAAAACTTTTTGGAACAAACTAATATGCAATCTATAAAAACATAAACATTTATAAATAGACTGAGGGTTAATTATTCTTATAAATCAGACAAGGCATTTTAAATAATATACTTAATCACTAGCAAGGTCAGTGTCATGCTAAGTATTAGAAAATATTTTACAGTAATTGCTTTATCATGCATCAGCTACATCAACCTAGAGTCAGAAGGCAGTAGAGCTATGTGAGATACTATCAGCTGGTAATTTGCAGATTTGCAGGTAATGAAGTAAAATTTACTTTAATTACAAACTGGATAAATAGTCAGCTCATGATATCTCTGCATCCATTTTTTTGAGTCTGTTCTGCATGTGAACATGGAACTGCCCTGCTGTGGCCTCAGAGGAACGCCGGCTGGGACAAGGCGGTAGGAGTCCTTTGCAGCTTAAAGCCACGCTCCTTGAGTTTGACTTGTTTTGTACGTTGTAATTTTACCTAGGACATTTTGAAAATAGATGTCTCTACTACAAAATGGTGTTGAAAACCATTGAGCCCAATACTAACTACAATGACTTTTCCTTAAAAACACCTAAATGCTTTGTATTTGTAAGTCTGAACTCTTTATGGAGGTTTAACACACTCCACTTCTTTTCCCCTGTGTCTGCTTTCTGAGCTCCCAGCAAATTGGACATTTGTTTTCCTAGTGTGCTCTGGAGGTTCCACTTTTTAAATACATTGCTTTCTTTCCTTGGATTGGCCCTGTCTCTGACTTTTCCCATAGCTATCTCCTTCTCCTCCAGTTTTTTTTTTTTTTTTAAATAATAGACACATAAGATAAGATACACCCTCTTCACAAATGTTTCAGTATACAGTGCAGGATTGTTAACTACAAGCATAACAATATGTAGCAGATCTGTAGGCCATTTTCATCGTGTGTTAACTGAATCTCTGTGTATATTAAATAGCAACTCCTCATCTCCTCCTCCCTCTAGCCCCTGGGAACTACCACCCGTCTCTCTGTCCATGAGTCTGACTATTTTACATACCTCAGATAAGTGGAATCATGCAGTATCTGTTCTTGCATGGCTGGCTTACTTCGCTTATTAAGATGTCCTCAAGGTTCACCCAACTTGGAGCATCTGACAGCATTTTCTTCATTTTATGCCTGAATAACATTCCTTCTCTGATTTTTCTTGTCATGATTAACAAAGCACTTACATTTGTCTCATTACAGTTCCTATTGTTTAAGTATTTATTCAAACTTATTGTATTTGCCTATTTGCCTATCTTCTTTCTAATTTTAAAGCTTATTCAATTCTGTCTGTTGCTCCTAATATAGTGTTTAACACACATTAGACAGTCAATGAATGGTGTCACGTTAATGAGAAACAGGAATATTTTTTGGAAAGCAATGTGAGAATGGGACAACTTTTTAAAGTCTCTGACAATCAAGTGCTTAATGAATACCTACTGTCTCTTCAAGATAGGCTAACAGATAATTTATTAGACAGTTAATAACTGTAAACCTTGCCATACCTATGAACCAAAAGGTCTCTGGTTCAATTACTGGTCAGTGCACGTACGTGGGCTGTGAGCCAGGTCCCTGGTTGGGGGTGTGCAAGAGACAGCCACACACTGATGTTTCTCTCCCTCCCTTTCTCCATCCCTTCCCCTATTTCTAAAAATAAATATATAAAATATAATTTTTAAAAAGCCCTGGCAGGTATGGCTCAGTGGATTGAGTGCTGGCCTATGAACCAAAGGATCACTCGTTCAATTCCCAGTCAGGGCACGTGCCTGGGTTGTAGGCCAGATCCCCAGTAGGTGGGCATGAGAGGCAACCACACACTGATGTTTCTCTTCCTCTCTTTCTTCCCTTCCCTTCTCTCTAAAAATAAATACAATCTTTAAAAAAAACAAAACAAAATACTACTGTAAAGCAGAAACAAAAGTGAAATACAAAGCGAGGTGAGGCTAAAGTTAAAATCTCTTACATTCCAGTTCTCAGATTGGCCAGTGTTTTCTCTCCTGGCTGTACACTGAAATTACTAGTAACTTTCAAATATGCTTGAGAGTTTCCCACACTTGGTCAGTTTAATTAAAGTGGGAAGAAAGGGGTGTGAAGTCTGAGCATCAGTTTTTAAAAAAGCTCTTCAGATATTTTTATTTTAAACCAAGGGTGATTGATAATCATGGACAAAGTGTTTTATCAATAATTCAATAACCTTAAAGGAATCCATTCTTGTTTTGGGGGCTAGAGCAGCCTTCTTGCTATTTATTAGGGAGTAGAGTGGCATTTTCTGCTCCTGAAAGGATATTAAAAAAAAAAAAAAAGCTACAACTCATCATTGTTGGGATCAGAAGCTTAAAGACAATTCTCAGGTAAAGGGAAGTGGGATAACACATGACAGAAACAGCGAACAGAAACTGAAATGTGTTTTCCTCCTGTTACTGGTGGCTGTTGCAGTACCAGTGATTCAACAATGGGCCAGAAATCCAAATAATATAAAATTTACATTTCTGGGATGTTGGCCAGGACACTACTAGAAGCAATAAACATTTGTTAGAATATGTGGGAGGAATGCAGAGGGAGAAAAATCAAATAAGCCTATCTCCTGTCCAGTATAAGCTAGTAACAAATACCACTGCATCAATAAGCAATATAGCTGCTTGTCAACAATAATAGCTTGAAGTCATACACTTTTCACATGAAAATACAAGACATAAAATATTTTTAAATAAGTTTCAAACTACTTTTATATTTCCTTTTTTAAAAGATTTTATTTATTTATTTTTGGAGAGATGGTAAAGGAAGGAGAAAGAGAGGGAGAGAAATATCCATGTGTGATCATTTGCTCCTTGCACATACCCAACTGGGAACCACAACCCAGGCATGTGACCTGACTGGGAATCAAACCGGTGACCCTTTGGTTTGCAGGTCAGCACTCCATCTACTAAGCCATACCAGCCAGGACTTAAAAATACTTTTTTAAAGGGATTAAGTTTAGAAATAATATTCAATAACAAAATTAATGTGTCCTTTAGACATTAATGATATAGCAACAAGTTGCTATAACAAAAACCCAAGTATAACATTTCATAGTAAAAATGTTATCATTTCTATTTAAAAAATTTTTTCAAATAGATATGACTGATTCCAGGCTGGGCAAAGCCAAAGACCATTTAGTGAATTGATACATTTACTGAAGATATCACACAGAAGCTAGCACAGGAGGATAAAATTAAGCAGAAATGTGAAAGAAGGATTTAGAGATATGAAGAATACATATATCAGAAGGCCCACCACTTGTCAAATAGAAGTTCAAAAGAAGAGAAGAGAAGAGAAAGTAGAAAACCAATATGTGAAGAGAATTTTTTAGGAAAGATGATCAGAACTTTGAAATTGAAAGCTCTATCAAATATTTATCAGAATAAAGGAAATAGATCCACACTTAGACTCATAATAATAAAATATATAACATACAGAATAAAGAGAAGATATGAAACCTATCAGGAAGAAATATATGCCTATAATGAAATTTAAATGGAAAACAGGCTTCTGATGAATAAACATAAAGAAATATTCTCAAGTGCTAAGGCAGCATATCTGTTAGCCTAAGATTCTTTTAACCTAAACTATCTTTAAGGAAAAAAGACTTTTAAAAGGATATTTTACACATATACTAGCTATGAGAATTTATTATACATAAACCTTCACAGTATGAACTATTAAAGAAATCATTTAAACAAAAAGAAGAGCACTGAGAAGGAAAGTATAACATAAAAGAAATGCTTACATAAAACTTAATTAAAAAGTATATATCATATATATGTGTGTTTGTGGTCTATACATAGATACAACAATAATACGTGAATTATATGTATACATATGTAATAATTATTTACAAATATATATATTCAACTTACTAAGCTATATTCTATAAGGACAGCATGATCTTGTTATTAAACATACCAAAACAAGAGACTTAATCATACAGAGAAAAACTATAGATTGAATATTAAAAAGTGATATATCCAATGAATAAAAACTCTCATCAGATAGTATTAAAACAGCATAGGGTTATGTTAACATATTAATAAAGTAAATAAAAAATCTCATTATATGAAGAAATTTAATCAAATTCAATTCTTATTTGCAATGGAAATAAAACCTCCAGAAAACTAGAAATAGATGGAAACTTTATTAAGAAACCTGATGAAGAGGATCTATTAAAATTCAATAGCAAATATACCTAATGGGAAAATTTTACTATGAGAAAGGAGTGATGGATGCCGGCCGCCACCTTCCCTCTTCACTGCTGAGCTGAAGACGGAAGTACCAGGGATGAGAGAGTTGTATTGGATTTCAAATCATTACACGCAACATAACAAAACTGCTTATAGAATTCAGGATATCCTAATAACCAACTATCAGAAAGTTTAGTAACTTGGAAAAAAATAAAACTGGCTTACAGAATTCAAAGACATTCCTATACAGTAGTAAGTATCATTTAGTTAATATAAAGCTAAAATGTTCAGTTTAAACTATAATAAGTACAATAAATAAAATGAAACTATTAATGGATTTGTTAAAACAAAACCTATATAAATTCAAAGACATAACATTTTCATTGACAAAGAGACTTAACTATGATAAATTTTCCTTATATTAATCTGTAAATTCAGTTTAATTCCTACACAAAATCTGCAGGTTTTTTTATTTCTTTAGCCAAATGAACAAGCTAAGTTTAGAATTCAATGGAGGAGTAAATTAGCAAGGAGACATAAGGCAATTTTGAGGAATAAAGATATTATTTATTATTACTATTTTTTATGTCATTAGCTTTGGTAAAGACCAATATATTTCTGAATCTCTACTTTCTGAATCAAGTAGAGGATCAGAAATATACCCACAAATATATGAAAACTTGATATATGGGACAAATGATATTACACATCATTGGAGAATAAATGATCAATAAATGCTGCCAGAAGAATTGACTTTTCATGTATAAAATTTCAGCTTGCTGAAAAATAGCATATGTAAACATAAATTTCAGATGAATAAATGACCTCATTGTAAAATTCAAAACATTGATTATTTTAGTAAAATATAGCAAAATAGTTTTATGATAGTTGAGTAAGGAACAGTTTCTTAAACACAACACCAAATGTTCTGTTAGACATACTGACATATGACATCGGTGGTGCATTGTCAGCAGCACATGTGACATCAGCAGTACACTGACATATGTGACACATTGAAATTTAACTTATGCAATGGGATGGTTCTGTAGAAAATATTCTTTATTTACATATTTGATGTAGGAATAGTATCCACTATGGCTAAAGAAATTCTAGATCACGATATGAAAAGGGTGAACTGTCAGTGTGAAAAGAGTCCCAGAATATGAACGTGTAAGAAAATCAGAAATACAAGTAAAAGGCCCTCAAGAACACTGGTGATCTGAAAAATGCAAATTAAATGAACGAGTTCCGGTTCCACACCAACAGGTTGGCAAAGTTTTAAAAGTAAAGTAAGTTTAAAATATCTGACTACGCTGATTGTAGACAAGTATGTAGATAAGGAAAATGTCATTTAAGGGAGTATACAGTTGTAAAACCATAGTAGAGTTCAATTTGGTGTTATAAAGGAAATTCAAATATGTGCATTGGCCATGACTGACATATTTCTTCTACTAGTTATTGCAGTAGGTGAGCTCTTCTTCAGCATTATTGTAGGGAAAAATGTCTTGAAGAACTTGTTAAAACAAAAATCCCAGCACTCCCCCCTTACTGATTCTGATTTTGGAAGTTGGAGTTCATATCTGATAATCAATTCTAAGAAGCCCCCAGATTATGCTAATATTGGTGGTACAAGTCTATAGTAGGGCCCATTAATCTGTGTTTAAAAAGCTTTACAGATTATCCATATCCATGGCGAAGTTTGAGGAACAGAGCTATAGGGAAAACTTTGCACACAGGAGATAAGTTCAGGGATGCTCTTTGCATCACTTAGTGTATTAGAAATAAGGACCCACCAGTTTATGTGTGGATGAAGTAAACTATATTATAATAAAAAAACAAAATACTGTAATACAATTAAAATGAGTAAAATATAGGCACATGTAGAAGAACACTTACATCTCAAAAACATAATATGGGATCAATAAAATGATTATGGTATAATATATCATTTATTTTTGTTATTTTCATTTAAAACACACACATAAATCTACCTTTTTATATAAACATTGTAGTAAAAATATGTATATCTAGTCAAAGGAACTATATACTCTAACCTGAAAATAGTGGCTACTTAAGGATTTGATGAAGGGCACTCTCAGGGATTTTTGAACTTTATCTGTAATGAAACATTTCTTTTGTTGTTGTTGTTGTTAAAGATTTTATTTATTTCTTTTTAGAGAGAGGGGAGGGTAGAGAATAAGAGATGGAGAGAAACATCAGTGTGTGGTTGCCTCTCAAGCACCCCCAACTGAGGACCTGGCCTGTAACCCACACATGTGCCCTGACCAGGAATCCAACTGGTGACCTGTTGGTTCGCAGGTCAGCACTCAATCCACTGAGCCATAGGCCTGGAACATCTCTTAAAATCAAACAAACGAAAGTATGAGACGTTAGTATACCCAAATATTAAAATTTGTTCAAGAAGGATTTGAGGTGCATGATTGTTTATTGTTTTCTTTTTATATGAATGTTTGCATTACTTCAGAACTAAAGTAATAAAACAAGACACATAAAATGTCAATTCAAAAATAAAGCTTAAGGATCAGAGGAAGCTTTCATGAAGACTCATGGGCAGAGATTTCATGAACTAGAACTCCTAAGTTTCACGTAGTGACTCAGGCCTTTTTCTGGACATTCCTCATTTATTTTCATGATAGGGCAAGTTAACAATTTGATAAAATATTGGCTGCTCCAGCATCAAGTGGTAGACTTCCCTTACCATTTTACAGATGTCCTGGAATATTCACATGTACTTTGTGTCACTTTGCACCAAATGCGTAAAAAAGTCCTGATCATGCCCCTTGAAAGTCAGATTCACAATTACTCAAAATATCGAAAACCAAACCAGAAGCTGAAAGAAGACCATAAGTCATATAGCCTTTATCAGAAACATGATTGTTGGTCTCACAGCAAATAATACAGCTTTTCAAATGGTTAAAAAATACAAAGTTTGTGATCCCACCAGTGTCTTAAGCGGGAGGAGAGAGAAGAGGTGAGAGGGATATGAGGATTACACCTGACTAGGGAACTCTATGGATGGAGTTGTCTGGGCAAGGCAGGTGTATAAAGTTGAGTCATTCTCTTGGGGGAGGCTTCCGTGGGTGCTTCAGGTGCAGCATCCAGCTACGTGCCCTGTGCAGATAAGGAATGTATTTACAACTTTCTCTGTTACTCAGTCTCTTCCTTCTTTCTTGGTTTCATTTTCCCTTTCTCAGGTTTTCTGATGGTTCACAAATATGCTTACAGTAGTTGGTCTTTTGAAGCAGGCTATTAAATGATGTCCAGCAGGCTCTTTCTCCTGCATGTTCTCTTCTCTGTGAAACAGGCATGTCTCCTGCCATTGTAAGTGTAGCTATTTCCCAGTGCAACAGAATTTCCACCTCTCTCCTCTGCCATTTCGGACTCATTGCCATATTGTCGTGAGCAAGAGACCATCCCTGAAAGGAGTCTCTCATACACATCTGTGTCTTTCCACAATGCCAGGTTTATTAAGGAAGACCTCCCTGTTAAGCAAATAGAGTTTCATGTAGGTTATACACAGAAAGGGGAGCTTGCGTAATAGAGCGAGCAGAGCTAGTGACCGGCATGAAGTTTTGATCACTGTAAGTGTCCAGGGATAATGTCAGTCTCAAGCCAGGTGGCTACAGTGGCAGCATGCAGCCAGTGGAGTGGATTCTGGCAGGGTTCTGAACATGACCTACGGTACAGCTCACTTTGAGTGTGCTCACTTTGGAGCTCTGAGTTCTCACAGCCCACAAGGGGCAGAGGTCCCACTAACATCAGTATCCAGATAGAGTCTTTATTCAGGTGTCCAGACTTGTGGTTTTGGGCATTTTGGACCCCTCTCAAGGGTGTTCCCATTATACTCCATTACCTTAATCTTTGGCATATTGCCCCTTGACATAACTGTCACAGCTGACAGTGATACCATATTGGATTGTCAAAATGTGTTCAAAAAGTCTGCTCTGCTCTTGCTCTATACACATGCATTTATACATTCACACCTGTGAGTTCCTCAGGTCTATGTCAAACACTAGTCCACTCTTCTCCATATAGCTGCAAGGGATGTATTTCAAGTTCCCTGAGTAGCCTCCATGAGGCTATTCTCATTATGCTTGATGCAAGTATAAGACAACCCATTCTTCCCTTTTAGAAAGAAAAACACAGAGGATAATGCATTCAATATGGACATCATTGGTCTGAAATTTCTCATACTAAAGAGACCTCTTTTTAAATACCTACTCTGATGAAGAAAAATGTAAGAAATGGATGATTAGGCATGAAATAATGGTAAGGAATACATTTTAGTCTTTCCTCTCCTCCTTATTCCTCCTTCTGCAAGGCACCTCTTAAATAAAGAGCCACCTTGAGAAAGACAAATTGAAAAGGCAGGACATCATTCATCAGGCGAGAGCATTTCTGCCTAATGGCCCCTTGAGTAAAGTGTTTCTTTGAAACATCACGGCTGGCGTGAAGGCAGATTTAAAGGCCAGGGCATCAATTAGAAATCCACAGTCTTGCTGCCTAATCACTCTTTGTACAGCTTCTTTTTTTGCGAGATAAAAAGACCATCAAAATGGAAAATGAGACATGCCAAACAACTTTGGCACTTCCCTTAGGCCACAAACGCTCAATATTGTCAAGCACAGCATTTCTGAGAAACTGGTATAATTGGGAAGGATCACATGATATTTTATGTGATTCGTGACTATCTGCAATGCTGATTTAAAGAAACAGACATCACCAATGAGCACCAATGAAACATCAGTCCTAGAAATGGCAAGTTTTAAAATCAAAGTAGGAGACTTGAAATCTGCAAAGATTTTCTTGTTAGGACAGAATGAACACTAAACATAGAAGAAAGAGTCAGCAGACAGGACTTAATAAAAATTGTACCGTTTTTGAAAAGATACCATTAAGAAAATATAAAAATGAGCCACACTATGGGAGAAAATATTTGTCCTATATATCTGTCATAGGACTTGTCTCCCACTTTATTAAAATTTTATCTCAGTAAAATTGACATAACACAGAGAAATGCACACCTTAGTTTAATATATGGAGGATATGTACAAATTCAAATATAAGAATAATTTCAGCTCCCAGAATCCAGCTCCTCCTATTGCTTTCACCAGAAAGGGACCAGGTCTGGAGTGGGTCTTCTTCAGGTTGGGGGGTAGAGTGTGTTTTCTTGATATCATGCAGGACGATTTCTCAGCACAAGTCATGATGATTTTGAGAGTACATTTGTTAAAGCTGGGGGTAGTGAAACAAAGAAAAGGTTTAGGATAGAAGAAGCAAGAAGAGAGAACCTAGGCTGCTTTGGCTCCCTGGAAACATAGGAAACAAGTGAGCCATGCTAGGCTGCATGAACTCACTGAGAAGTAAAAGTCACAGTGACAAAAGTCAGCCAAGGTGAGGCTGTTCTTAACTCATTGCAAAGTCAGAGAAAAGAGGAATTTGGGGACAGGTTCAAGGGGTTAGCCTGGGAGGAGCTGCTACTGTCTGCTGATTCCCTGGTTATAAGTCTAGTGGGAACACTTAGAGTTTAGGAGAAAGAAAGTTCACACCTGGAAAGGGGGAAGACAGGTGTGGGCATGTGCCAGAGAGAGCCTATATTGTCATCCTTCATCTTGAGGGTTTTTATCTTTCTTCTGAGGATGGAAATCCTAGGATAAGTCTCAGGGGTGGGTCTCAGTAGAATGTTCATCATCTTTGCAGGTGTGTGCTTTAACATGCCCATGTACCCAAAAGGGCAGGTAGAGGGACTATGTCATTTTCTGGTTACCTTCACTTCTATCTTGGATTGATTTGGCTCTAATTGGTTTTCTTTTGTTTTTTGTTCCCCTGATTTTATACATCATTGGGTTTGCCAGGCACTAATTGCAATAATTGGGTCTCTGTTACCTATCTCCCTAACCAGGATGATTTAAGCTATTACTCTCTATTTAGGGAAGAGAGGTATAAACCATTTGCTTTCAAGTGTACTTGGTTAGGAAAGATAAGATCTTATGATTTACTAGCTTGCTGTAAATTTCTCAGATTGACTAGCCTACTGTCTCAGTTTCCCTTTTCCCACTTGTCAAAAATTTTCCTAACATCTGACTATGCTACCTCAGTGCCCTCTAATAGCTGTGATAAAATAAAGCTGGCATGGTTACTCCAAAATAAATGAACAGAACCTTAATGATCTATGACACAGTGTCAAGGAGGCCAACAAAAATGTAATTGGAATCTCAGAAAGAGAGAGAAAAAGAATGGCATAGAAAATATAACCCAAGAAATAGTGACAGAAATTTTTGTTAATATGACAAAAAACCAACAGACCTAAGAAGCTTGGTGAACTCCAAACTAGATAGATGCAAGGAAAGCCATACATCAGTACCTTATCCATCAAAACCTCACTTCTTGATTAATGTTATATCCGCCTTCTTCAATTGTACACCCAAACAGTAGGACAATATGCACAACTAATCATATCTATATTATTATTGCTTATAGTATACAAATTTAAAAAAGGTCATCCTTACAGCCCATGACTTTTCATCAAAGTTCATGAATTCATTAAAGAAGATGAATCAGATAAAGGGAAGTATTAGACTTATTTTTTTAAATTAGAGAAAGTATATAACATAGAATTATAAAATATACATTAGTGTTGAATGTTTAATAATTTAATAGAGTTGTTATTGTTTAATAATTTTAAAATCTCCATAAATTATGAAAATACTGATATTTTATAAACAAATATAATTTTTTTCTCCTCCAAGTATAATGGTGAGTTGGGCTTAGGTAAAATAGAAAAACATGGCATATATAACTTTTATTCTTAACACATCGTCTTTAAACATGATGTTGCTAGTGATTTCTCTGCATGATGTAATTTTCGATGTAACATAGTCACTGTATTATTAGTGCTTTAAAAACAATAACATAATCTTGTTTTATACCTTGCTCAAAAATAAATAAATTAGAGTATTTACTAGTACAATGATGAAAGCACAAATATCATTCTGAAGTCTAAGTGTGAAAGGAATAAACAGATGTTCAATTTAACTAAAATCACTCACCTACAAGGCACAGCATCAAAGTTATGATTAGATTTGATAAGCAAATATAATACATATGATAAAACAGCCAAAAGCAATAACATTCAAGAGGTTTTAATGTACCAATACTAATTTTGTTTGTCAGAGTGGTATTGGAACTCACCTTCAGGATGACTTACAATACTAAGCACAGCATGAATAAAAACCATGATGTATCCAAATGAAAATCTAATGGGATCTCAGAAACCATTCAAAATTCTCCCAACAAGAAGAATTGAAAGCTAACAGGACAGGGACTCAGGGGGCCAGTATTAGTGCGGCAAAAAAATACAAAGATGCAAAGGCGAATTTAAGAAATTAAATCCCCTAAAGATTGTTGAGAGTCAATACAGAGAAATGAAGTCCATAATTAAAGAACAGGAAAAACCAAGAAAAATGTTTGTTATTTAAAAACAAGTTGAAATAAAAGAAACCAGATGGGAAGCAAAACTTTGAAGGTTAAGCCTTCATTACTGCTTAGCATGAAGAAAGTCACAGCAATGTGTTCTTCTTACTAGAATCACAGAAACTTGTCGTATGACAAGGTCTGTTCAGGGTGTACCTAGCCATGTACTGTGAAAAATAGAGGCATTTATTGAAGAAGATACAAGAACCATTGTACATAGGACAATGACACCTCAGTCCCCTTCAAAGCAGGCACCCTGGGACCTCACACAGTTCTCTCGATTGCTACCAGCTGCTCTGTTGTATTTTCCTGAATCTCATCAACAGTCTGAAATCTCTTTCCTTTCAAAGATCATTTTAGTTTTGGGAAAAGCCAGAAGTCACAGGGCACCAAATCTGGGCTGTAAGGCAACTGAGTCACCTGGGTGATCTGATGTTTCACCAAAAAACTCTGCGCAAGATGTGATGTGTAAGCAGGCACATTGTTGTTTGAAGCTGCCAATCACCAGTTTTCCATTGCTGTGGCCTTCTGAATCATCCCAATAGTTGCTACAAAGGAATGTTCAAGCTTAACACAAAATTTGATGCAGATTTGTTGCTCTATTTACTCAGTCATTTTGAATAGGACAGCCACACAGTACACATGCTCACTCAATGGCGTCTACCACCCCACTGGTACAGTAAAGTTGTCACTGTTCACACAAGCACATTCCAGTCCACTCTCCTTGGCTCCTTGCATGAATGCCATGCAAACCATCCTCGTTATATTAACAATGGCTGGACAGACCTTGTATAAACTATAAAATCAGAGAAAAAAATTATTTTCTAAGGAAGCCAGACCCAAAAGAATACACACTATATTTTTAGTATACGTACATTTTTGAACAGACAAAACAAACTTGTAGATGGGAATAAAAATCTGATTTCCTAAAACCTGTGTTGAGCAGGGATCTGCTTAAAGATGTTTAAAGAGGAACATTCTGAGGCGTAGGACGTATTCAGGATAGTGGAGATCTGGAGGTACACACACATACACACATATAAAAGCTTATTGAATTGTATTGTACAATTTAATATGTGGGCATTCAGGAAAAAATATGGGTAGATATAGAGGAACTACAATTTGCTGAAGGGATTTCAACCAGGGAGTGCCATGTCTTGATTATTGTATTTCATGTCAGACACCAAATTTATACCACATACCAGCATGTGTGTTTGTAAAGGACTACAGATGTGTAGGGTGGTTCCTAAACTATAATTATAGAAGAAAAGAAGTGAGAATGTTTAGTATAGGCAATAAAATATACCTTAACGAGCACCTCACAAATGTTTTCAAACAATGGAAGAATAGTCACGCACGTGAAGAAGGAACTAGATTATTTATGTAAGTGACTAACAGACAAAACAATTAATTGATGGAGCCTAAAGGATAAAAAGTTTTTATTTTTTATTCATGCAAATATAAAATCTATCTGAATTTAATTGTTTTAGAATAAAATCTGCGTTCAAGGGCAGGAAATGAATCAGCTTCTTTTTTTAAAAAATTGTACCAAAGGCATATCTTAACTTTATTAAAGGTCCCACAGAATAGAATCAATATAAAAACACAAAAAGTGCCACCAGTTTAATAACAATTAAAAAAATAAAGAAAATGGAGAACAAAGTGGGCAGGGAGAGGCCCCTGGGCCAGAGCATGGGGACCACTGATCACAGCAGTGGGCCTGGCAGCAGGGACTCCTGGTATTGCTGCTCCTACAAGGTCAGAGTGGGGTGCAGCGACTGTCCCATGGGTGCCACCATTCATCTGGGTTCAGCGACCCTTACTTCTTCTGGGGTGTGCTCAGCTTCCGCATGCCCCTGATCTTGTCCAAAAGGCCACAAATAAAGACTGCCGTGGGTTTGCAACAGTCCACTAGCAGCTCCCTGAACCTGGCAGTACAGATTTCATCACCCCCCATGTCCAGGAGCTCATCCACTTCAATCCCTGCTTCTGGGATTGCCTTTTCTGGCAGTCATGGAGGGTAGTGTGCTGCTCTAGGATCCATTCCTGCAGGTGGAGGTACGTCCTAGCTCCTGACTGTCTTACCTGAGCATAACATGCCTTTGATGCCTCACGTGCCTGCAGCCCCAGAAGGACTGGGAAAGTCTATGTGGGATCCTGTGTGGCCAACACATCTCCTGGAAGCTGCTGTTGCCCACCCTTTCCTGCTGGGGACCTCTCTCTCTGCATGTTTGCTTCCCCACAGCTCACTGGTTGGCTGGGATGTTGTAGCTGGGTTGAAACATTGTGGTGGGCATGCTAATAAACTGTTTAAATATGGAGAGGTTTTGTTGTGGTTGTTTTGGTATTTTCATACCATCTGTATGTGTACCAACAACTTTAATTTTCCTCTGAGTCTTAGAATATGCAGAATTAGTAACATAGGGAAACCAACTTGTTATATATGTATGAGAAATACAAGTTCACTCACTAAGATGTTAATGTTATTTTTTAAGAACATTCATTGATTGTTGTGTGTCCAGTACAACTGACTGATTTGTACATGGATTTCCAAGACTATTGAGAATAACAGTGACATTAGAATTTCTATAGGAATGCTGGTTGGAAACTCATTACTGCCAGGGACTGGGGAAATACTACTGGGATATGGTCCAAATTTTCTCTAAACCCATGGTAGAATTATTGTGTATTAAGTAGTCTCTGTTCTAATCCTCAAATTAATAGACTACTATTTTAGTGGTAGCACATTTAAGTCTATTTTCTGATTCCTGTACAGATTTGTCTCTCTACCAGTGGTTTAACTGGATTTATCATGAGGACTGGGGTTAGTAGCAGGAAATGGAATAAGAATCACCAGCTAATATTGGCTCAAGGGACACTGTCATGCCATTTCTGTAGCAGATCCAGGCTTCATCTAACATATATAGAAACATTTTGAAGAGAGAAATGCTTCATAATAAATCAAATAGGGTGAGGTGAATGTTTACAAGTATGGAATCAAAGTGAATGAATTGGCAGGAAATGTGTCTTCTGAGCAAAGGTTAGGATTTCAGGTAAATGCAAAGAATCTGGTCACAACCAGCATCTAGCATCTCCGCAAGGCAGATGTTATATTTAAAAATGTCTCCAGTCTATGATTACTCTCTCTCACTAATAATTCAGAATTTTAGTTCTCTGAAATGTTATCAATGCAGAACAACACTTGTCATCATTCTGTGCTGTCAGGTGGTGTACATTGTATTACTTTTCCACGTTATTCCTGCTTTCCGCATCTTAGCCAAAGCTTTGCCAAAGGTAGAGTGTATTTTCCTGCCCACTAATTGTGAGCTTTGTTATGGAAATTGCTTTCCATAATTGAATGCAGACAAAAGTAACAGCTTCAAGATGAAGATTTAGAAGGCTGGTAAAATCTCAGCAGCCTCCTCCTAGTTGCTGACCTTGGCCGTGAAGACTGCATGCCCAGAAAGCCTATATGCGGACCCTAGAATGAAGATCCTTGCAGTGGACCAGACTTGACTCAAAGTCAGTAGTCTGTCTGAGACCGGTAGGCAACCCTAGCTGAGATTAATCAGATTGTTCTTGACATACAAATCCATAAGCATGAAATAAATGATTGTGCCTGGATAAGGCAGTGAGATTTTTGGCGACTGCTGCTATGCAGCTTTATCACAGCATCTGTGTCATCCAGAGTCTGAGCTGAGCTGGTATGGCCCATGCTTTCATGTAGCTTTCTGTTTAGAGAGGTAATTATTAATCATAATAATGCAAATACAAATCTAAATTTGCAACTGTTCAAAGGGGCATGAAAAGAGTACCTATAAGTGAGGTTTAGGCCTATCTAAAGCTAAAGTATGCTAATTTCTGGAAGTTAAATTGGCAAAAGTAGAGAAGAGCATTCTAAAAGAGCTACGATGTATATTAAGCAAGAAAGACCATGGCAAATATAAATGAACTAAAATTATGTCCATTTTAGTGTATGTAGAAAAGCAGAACATGGAGTGAGATGTAGCTGGAAAAAGTGTTAAACTGGATTTGGAGTTTTGGCTATTTTTCTGACAGTACTAAGAAACCATTGAAATGATGAGAGAGGCATGGTGAACAATTGATTTTGCATTTTAAGGCTTTGGTAGTTATTCACGTGAGAAATCTTGTTAATTTGGACTAATATGGTGTTAGAAGAAATTTTAAAAATGGACAAATTAATATATTTACTAGGTAAAATCAAAAGAAAATTCTGCAAAAGATTATAGAGTGAAGGAAAGGATGAGTCAAGGATCACTCATAGGTGTATGGCTTGTGCCATTGGACGGACAGTTAACAATTGGCAATAATATCTCAAAATGGAGGTCTGTATGCAAATTTAACATTAATGCTAACATTTACAAAACAAAAATATATTCATTATAAATATATTAATCTCTTATAAAAATATATTCATGTCTCTGTATTTTATGGTCACTTTCTCTATATGTTCTATCTTAAAAGAATCAACATTTAATTTTTTTTAGTTTTTTAAAGGAGAATATTTATTCCTTTACCCATATAACAGAGCATGCCAAATAAATTACTGGAGCACTTCACTTCAAAGTGAAGAGGTTCAGGAAAAGCTCAACTTTAGGAAGTTCGAAGAAAATAGCAACAACAATAACAACAACAACAGAAGAAAGTACCTTAGATTTCAGGACTTGATTTGGATACCGGCAGTAGTTTTCGTTTAAGAGCTTGAAAATGTGTGCAGGGGGCAACTCTAAAAATTGATTTCTTACCATCCACTGCAGGTTAGATTGCAAAAATATTTATTATTTCTTTTGATTATGTGAACTTGTGAAAATAGTCTTACTTTGAAACATGGTGTTGTAAAATATTTTAGATGAAAATTTAGGAAACATGGCTTTGGATGCTGTTTTGTCTGAAAATACTTACAAGATCTTGCTCTCATTTCTCTTCATCTTAGTTTCTGTACTTATAAAAATCAAATTATTTGACTAAATTAGTTTTGATACATGTTTTGAATTTCCAATTCTATGATTATGAAAGACTGTAACTTCTGATCATATGATTTAAGACAATATTTCAATATGGAGGCATGATAATAGTAGCAAATCTTTTGGACAATGAGTGTAATTAATCTCTTTGGACAGAAATAATAGCTGGAAATGACCCTGGGACTCATTCACTAACATGCACATAGATGCGTTCAGCTTAGAGTTTATCCACTTCGTTTCCCAAAGTTGATGGCAGTCTCTACTCTAGATTGCCACCAACTCCACTCTGTCCTCAGCCAGAGGTTCCATAAATCTGTCTGCACTTAACATGTACAATCAAACATGTTACATGGTATGAATGTTAAATAAGAAACACTTTAAACATTTATTCTGTGCAGTAATTTATATTGCATCATAAATTTGAAGGATATCTTAATTTTCAGATACATTCCTTTCTTTTCAAGTTTGAATTAACTCAGTTGTTTCCTTCCTTATTTTTCTATACATATTCATTGAGTACGTGCTATGAGCCGGGAGAGATTCTAGCCTCTGCAGGACAGAAGAGAGCAAAAGAAAAAAAAATAGATTCATAGAACTTATGTTATAGTGAATAGAAAAAGGAACTGTAAAAATAAACACATATGTGCATACCTATATATGTATGTGTTTATATATATTGGATATCTCTGAGATAAAGTATAGTAGGAAGAGGAAATAATGATGATGTTGTAGGTAAGCAGATACTTGAAAGAGGTGTGG
Organism: Glossophaga mutica; assembly: GCA_039655065.1. Classification (NCBI taxonomy): domain Eukaryota; kingdom Metazoa; phylum Chordata; class Mammalia; order Chiroptera; family Phyllostomidae; genus Glossophaga; species Glossophaga mutica. The sequence goes on from CM077308.1 coordinate 149,261,936, forward strand.
TAAAAGACATGAAGATATAGGGCACAAACATCAGCGAGAGAAAGAAGCAAGCACGAGATTCCCTGAGTTTAGAGGATAAGCATTATGATTTGTTAAAAGCAAGGTGGTCAGAACAGCTCTCAGCATGAGTGACATGGTGAGAAGGAGGGGACGGGTTGGGGGGGATGGAGGATCCAGATCTTGGAGGCTTTGTTGACCACCACAAGGGTTTTAGTTTCTTCTCTGAATGAGATGCTGTTTTAGACAGTCCTGGCAGTAAACATGTCCTGGTGATTCAAACATTTCAAAATAATTCTTCAAAGATCACCCTCTTCATTTATAAAGAAACAGAAGATTAACAACACTGAATAACTTCTAGAATAAAGACCCAGGTATTTATTGGAAGAATTGGAAGTGAAATCTAGGTATTTCTCCATAGTATGCCATTACTCTCTTGGGAATCAGACTAAATATTCAACATCCAGGGTACACAAAAATAGAAATGTTAAATGTAGGAACCTCTGAAAATTGAGGGACCCTGAAAGCCAAAAGATCCAGATAAACTCATTTCTTCATCTTCAAAGATAGTTTTAACTGATTTCACATCCATGTAAAAGATTGATTCTTACTGAAGGAAACTTATATGCCTCAAAACTCTGAAAACCAAATCTAAAGTTCTTAATGTGCTTAGATCAGCCTACTCTATTTACTAGCTTTCTGAGCCTTGCAGTTGAAATACCGAAGGGTAAATATACTATGTACTATGGTATCCTCATCAACAGCAGTAGCAGCAACAAAGCAACACATTGAATAGTTGCTATGGGACAGGCACGGTACGGTACGTACTGCTTACAAGTGTGAGCTCATTTAATCCTTACAGCAATGCTGCAATATCAGAACGAATTATTCCCATTTGTAGGTGAGGAAACAAACTTAAACTTCCTAGTTAACAGTTTTAAGATCATGTAGCTAAGAGTGGCAGTGCTGGCTCTTGAGTAAATGTCAAACTGAAGCATCCACACTTTTACCTGTTAAGCAATGCTTGTGCTTATATATTTAACAAAACCTCAGCATATGGTTACAAGTAAGCAAATTATTAAGTATCATAGGATATATATAGTTTAACAGGCAGAAATGTTTTAGTAATATATGTATATTTAGTGATGTATATATATATTTAGTGATATATATATTTAGTGGTGTATATATATTTAGTGATATACATATATACATACATATGTATATATACATAGAGTATATATGTATATATAGAGAGAGCGAGATAGAATATAATTCTATAATGAGGACTCTAATCTATAAAGGACTCTAATGATGATAATTGTTTCTCTACTACTCAGTGACTAACACCCATAAACCATCACCTAGTTGAAAATCTGGTTGAAGATTTATAAAAATATGGCAATATTTTGTTAAATGTTGAGAGTATTGAGTGTTTTGAGAGTATTTTCTCTGTGGTGTAAAATACTCTCCCTTACTTATTATATAATTGTTATTGGTAAATTTTTCTTTCCTTTTTCTCTTGAGCCCTCTGCTGCACGTGTTAGCCTTTTTAAAAAGAAAATAACAAACATGAAACAATTACCCTCCAGTCATTGCAGGATTATGAGTAAGTATTTCTATAATATTTCAGGATGGCAAAATGCCTTTAAAAGCCAATAAAAATTATATCTAACCCATCAACAGTGAAACAGGGTAGTAGAGTATATTACTCCACAGTGAAATTCATTTCAATCCAGTAGACAGATTGTGAATACGAATAGGTTGCTATTCTGCCAGTTGAGTTGGTATCAATGACTAAAGTAACGTCACTTGCCACTACTAAGTTAAGGTCATAATCCAATGATATTCCCCATGAAAATCAAAAAGACATTCTAGTATAAGATATAATACATATTAATGTAACTCAAGAGAATTGAGAAATGGATATGTTTCCAGTGCAGATCAATTGTCAAATAATGATGGAAATACTTACAGGCTGAAAGTGGCACATTCAACAGAAAGGTAATAATGCCACACAGGCTTCTCTTTTTCTTTATCATGAAGGCTATTGTTGTATTTTATTAAGTGTGGGTTTCTACCACAATTATTATTATCATTACTCTTTGAAATGGCATTTGCACAGGCCAGCTTTCTTAAATGATTTTGACATTTGGAAAGCCCATAATTGTTTTCCCGCATCTAGTTAAACCTGTGGCCCAGACAGCAAGCTGTTCCCTGCCTTGCTAGGGCGTATTCGGCAGTCATTTGTTTCTAACAGGTTTCTAACATCCTAAGCAGTATATGTGTTCAAACATGGTTTAACTTTTTCTACATTCTGTTTGAGAGGGGGTGTTGGACAGCTGCCAGAGGCGAGGGTGGTTGGGGGGCTGGGTGAAAAAGGTGAAGGGATTAAGCAAAAAAAAAAAAAAAAAACAACCCACCAAAACTCCCCCCAAAACTCATATACGCAGACAACAGTGTGGTGATTAACAGAAAGGAAGGGAGGTGGGGGAGGTAGAAAAGGGTAAAGGGTGGTTGAGTGGTGATGGAAGAAAACTTGACCTGGCGAGGTGAACACACAGTACAGTATACAGGTGATGTATTAGAGAACTGTACACCTGAAACCTATATAATTTTATTCACCAATGTCATCCCAATAAATTCAATTAAAATAAAAGAAGTTTAAAAAAAGAAAGGAAGGGGTTCTCAGAACAGGGTTTTCCAAATGGGCTAAATGCTGACTTACTGTGAATATCAGAGGAGGAAAAAAGTCTCCTTTTCGGTGATAGGAGCAATCAAATTAGGGAGGTCAGGGTCAGAAGGCTCACCTTCAATATATTTTCTTAGATAGTATTCATTCCTGGATATAAAATCATCCAGGGATAAGATTTCTCTGCCTTGTATCCTAGCCATGGCAATAGGATAAAATGAGAGGAAGTAGAAAGGGAGGAAAAAAGCAGGTGGATCACTCTCACCTTTGTGGTTCTCTGTTTTAATGGGCATTTGTTGCTGAATGGGAGATTTGTAAATGAGAGAAATTGAGGTTCACCTCTTTCCTTTTTCCCAGCTTCTGCCTTATGCTGCATTGATGACATGCAAACCCACCTGACATATACATCACTGTTCCTGGAACATGAGTTAGAAACTACCTGTCCCTACAGGAGGGCATGTAAAAAATTAATTCTTAATTCCTTCTGCTTATTTATCCAATGCTTTTATTCTAAATCAAATTCAGTACTGTTCATGACATAGAGCTTTATATGTATGTATTCCACTTATAGTTCTTTTGAAATAGGCACATTCTATCACTTGAGACAATCAATCACAATATATTTTGTGATAGTTGCTAGGTTAAAAATATGGGACAATCTAACAGTGCACATTATCATTTCTTTTATTTGTTTTGTTCTTGTTATTGTTGAAGAAATATCTGTGTTAGGTAATATGGCATGGACTTATAACTCACTCTACGTACTGTTTAATTTGTCTAAATTGTATACAGTCAGTCAATAAAGGAGCCTTGAAAATTCATTTATAAGTTGCTTGTCTAGAAGTTAAAGTAAATTTTCCCATATAATCAGTGTGATAAATTGTGGCTCTCCAATCAGATTTTAGTAATGGAAGTTCTATATCCAGGGACCCATGACATTAAAATGTACAGGGGAATAACAAGAGGATGAGATTAACTTTACCTAGGAAAACTACAAATATAATTTTGAAAACACAGAACTGTGATTTCGCTAATTCTACCCCTTTGAAGGCTGCACCTTCTCTTCTTCAGACCCATTTTCCCAGACCCCCATGTGCTCCGATAAGTCTGGGCCTGCCCCACGTCAGCACCTCTCCCCTGCAGGGTGCATCCCAACCAATTCAAAATTCCGATCGTCCTCAGTCAGAACACTCTGTCTTTCTGAGGAGAGTAAGTCAGCAAAGGGATGAAAGAGGTCAAATTCCTTTCAGCTCAGCTGCGAAGGGCCCTGATACAACCTACTTTGAAGACAAGACTCTACCTTCTCATTCTTTCACTGTATTTTACTGCTTTCAATAGTAAGTATATAGATTTAGTTAGCATTACTCAATTTTAATAGATAATAGTATCCATTGATTTTATATCTAATAATACTCAAATAACCCGTTATCTAATCTATTATCTAAAAACAATGATTTTTAATGGATTCTTGCCTAGAACTATCCTTTCTTCTTTTTTTAGTTTTATTTTAATTGTTGTTCAAGTACAGTTTTCTGTCTTTTACTCCCATCCCAGCCTACCCACCCAGCCCTCCCCACCTTTGTCCCATTTCCACCCCCCCTAGTTTTTGTCCATGTGTCCTTTATAATTGTTCCTGTAAACCCTTCCCCTTTTACCCTGAGATTCCCTCCCCTCTGGTCACTGTCAGCCTGTTCTCTCTTTCAGTGTCTTTGGTTATATTTTGCTTTTTTTGTTTGTTTGTTTGTTTTGTTTTGTTGTTTAGTATCCTTTCCTTTTTAAAGAAGTTGACTTATTTAAGGGAAATCACATATTGAGCACTTACTATGTCCCAGGCACTTCAGATGTTTTATATAAATTTTCACAAATTAAAGCAAAATTGGTGGAGTAAATATCATTCTCAGGAAAGTAAGGCTTCATGAGTTCCGGACACCGGCTGGGGATGACCACTATTAGAGTTGTTGTTCACACTCAGTTCTGTCTGCATTCGAACCCTATACTCCTTCTGTTAAAATAAACTGAAAGAAGAAATGTCTTAATAGGTAAAATCATGGTAAATACAGCAAATTGAAAAGTATAGATTTCAGGAAATGTGGAAGAAGCATGTTGTTGAGGACATTTTTGTTTGTGGTGGAACCGCTCAGATCTTACACCTTACATGAGAGTCTGCCCCTAGGTTCATAGCTCCTGTACTGTCTTTCTATCCGGAGCTTTGTAGTTTCCAAAAGACCTCTGCTCTCTAAGTGTAGGCACTATCTCTCTATGAAATTTTATACCTAAAACCTCACTAATACTTAATAATTTTTTTGAATGAATGAATATTTTTCAAGTCATCAAATGAGAAGATTCTCATTTAATAACTTAAAAAATAAAATTTTCATTTTATGTGTATACATTAGCTTATATTTTTATGCCTTTCCATGCACTGCCCTAAAATATTTTTTTCCTTTTACTTAGATGTTTACAAATGCTAGTTAACACCTTACACATATGGCAAGGGTATGGGTTTTGATAATGAGAAATCACCATAGAAACTTAATTTTCTATGTTCTTTGAATAAAAAATCCAAATTGCTCAATGGCGGTTTCCTTGTAGAAGAGGGATAGTAGAAATGTAAGTAGTTTTCTGATGATTTGGATCAAGCCAGGAAGCTAATCTGAATAGTTCAGGCAGGTTTCGTATTAACAGAAAAGAAAGAAAGGCTCTTGCCAGAAATTATCCTGACACCTGACAAAGAAAAAATTAGGTTGGGATTTGTCTCCTTGGTTCTAAATCATGTGCAGGAATTAAACACTTCATTTATCCACTTCCCAGGTGATCATTTAAATGTAGTAAGTGAGCATCACCCTACGGTATGGCTGTTCAGACAATTGAGAACTACACCGACATCATTTGATTCCCTTTTGATTTGGCTCTTGAATACTGAAGTTCTCTCTTGTAAAAGAATGAATTGAAACACCAGTTTAACCATACAGAGTTTTAAACATTAAGCCAGTCTTTCTTTGTGACATTTTGAATCTAGGAGACAAATTTATTACTTCCTAGCATTTTAGGTTGAACAAATTTTTCTACTGGATTAACTTTTGTCTGTGTGACTTAAAGTGTGACATTGAAAGAAATAAAAATAAATCTCACGGTCTAACTTAGGTGAAAAAGTAGGGTCATATGTCTCTCAATCTCACCTATTTTTTCTTTTTATTTATTTTTTCATAATTATTCTGTTTTATCAAGTTGGGATGGCTTATTCTGCTAAATGTCAATGGGATCACATTTTTTTTAAAGTGTATGTTTTGCTCAAACTACATGAACGGCATGGTTTGGCAAATTCGTTCAGAGATCCGGTCATCACAGCAGTTGGAAAGAAAGGCAGCAAATCCAGATCATGCACTGACTCAACCCTCTCTGTAGAAGTGAGATATTTGATTGAATCTCCCACTTTGTTGTCCAAAGAAATTCTCATTACTGCACCTAACTTTCGGATCATCTGAGAAAGGAATCCTACCTTGTGCACTAGAAGGTAGAGCACTAGAAAGGTTTGATGATCAGTACCAATGCCTACCACAAGTTTCTTCTGTTACGCACTCCCCTTTCTCTCCCAGCACCACGGAGGACCAGCTCTCATACCTCCACATGAGAAAGCCTAGAGTTAAAGTGAACTGAGCCATGTTCTTGCTACAGAATCTTGAGCAACTTTCTAAGCCTCTCTCTGTTTTTTTCCCCTCTGTAAATGATGATAAGCAGATAAGTAACACTTCCTCCATCATAGGCAAATTTTTAGTTTTTTTTTTACAATGGGCTATTTTTGATCATTTTTTCTCTTCTATTTATTTTTTCTTTACCAACACTCCATTATCTTAATTAGTTTAGTTTTATAATGGGATTTGATATCTGGAGGGCAACTAATTCTATGTATCTTCACAATTTCATTGGGGATTTCAGTCTTTAATTTTCTATATGAATTTTATAAATAATTCATAAGTTTTAGGAAAAGGTATTTAAATTTACATTGAAGTTAAACATTAGGGAACAAATGATACTGAGTGTTTCCACTCACTAGTCCTAATATAGTCTACAGATTGTTCAGTTCTAAATATTTTCTAATTAGCATTATGATTTCTATATTAATTCATTATTTAGCAGCATCTCCATAAATTTCCAAAATCACATTGTATGATTTGTTTTCTACAGATTTCTAATTTTACTAATTTTTATTTTTAGAAATTATGTGTATGCTATTGATTCTTTTGTATTTCTTACTCTTTCTATGGACCAGTATATAGTTGGGCTTTTAAATAGGTATTAAGGAAAATGTCACTGTTTGAAAGATTTTATATGAGAACACTTAAAAGAATGTGCCATTTCAGTCTTGTGCGTCTTGTTTTAATCATTCATCATCATCTTTTCTTTTTCCTTAGTGGTCTAGTTACCGAGATAGATGTCTTAAAACTCTTGTACTATGATATGGTTGTCTTAATTTCTCTTTATAATCTCATCATTTTTGCTTTAAATATTTTGCATCTTACTTGTCATGTGCTATTCACTCAGAATTATATAATTTTGGCAATTGCTTCTCATCTGTATGTGGTGACTCATTTTATCCTTAATGATTTTAATTTTCAGTGTTTTTTTTTCCTGATACTGTTAACATAGCTTCTCTACTTTTTTGTTTTATTTTCTTTATCATGCCCCCCCCCCCGTTTACCTTTTAAAGTCTGCATTGGTATATTTTAGGTGTCTCTCTTTTAGAATACATTTAAATGTTGTTTTGTTTTGCAATTTGGCAGTCCTCTCTCTTTATCAGGTGAGTTTACACACTTTCTACTTATTTTGGTTATGGAAGTAGTTCTACCATATTTTGATCAACATTTTGCTAATTATATTTTGATGCAGTAAAGTACAAAAGACCATAAAATTTGTATTTCTTTTTAAATACAATTTATAACATTATATTTTGTACTTTTTATTTCAAAATTTGCAACTACATTGATGTATTTAACTCTATTTCTTAAAAAAATTAGTTACAGTTGTGTGATAAAATATTTAAATAAAAACCATCATTCTTTTAGAATTGAAATCAATAAAAACATCTTGGTGTTCTTGAAAATTTTTTTTCACAGTTAACATGTTGATATATAAAGATCCAGTATAGTTATTTTAAGCCCGATTAATGATATGTCATTTGTTTCCATTCAGAGAAAGAAATTTTAGGGTTTTTTTTTTTTTTTTTTTTTTTTTTTGCCATTACAGGGTAGTAGTGAGCATGCTTGAACACACCTCCTTGTTTATATGTGATAGAAATCTTGGCTAGCCACAGAGAACTGCCAGGTTTGAATTTGTACATCTTCAACTGGAGCAGCAGTCACTAAACTACTGCCAAAAATGGTTGTTCTAATGAAAAGCCCACCATCAATTGTTATATTAACTTATCCCAAGTATCACTCACTAAGGGAATGGATCCAAGTAAGGTGCTGAAATTCACACTACAAATTTAGCATATGAACACTATTAATACTGCTGCATGCAATTTCTCTAAGAATGGTCTGTTTTCCAAATATCTTGCAAGTATTCTGATTCTTTTTTTTGTTGTTGTTGTTTTTTTCTGACAAAGTACATTTTATTAGATGCATGTTTTCACAGTTCATTTCTTTTTTTAATTTTTATTTTTTATCAGTATTTTTTTAATTGTTGATATTGTACAGTTTTCTGTCTTTTACCCCGCCCCAGCCCACCACCCCAGCCCTCCCCACCTTCCTCCCATTTCCACCCCCCATAGTTTTTGTCCATGTGTCCTTTATACCTGTTGCTCTATTCTGATTCTTTAGTATCTAAATATTTTTGATTCCTTGTTGTTAGCCTAAATGTTTAGCCTAGCCTTCTTCAGTATTTGTCCTTTTTATTATTTGTTCCTGTCTGGCTTCTACCCGTGACAATTTTCTCTGCTCCTGTGATTTTTGTGATAGGCCATTTAGTTCGATTTACACAAGGGTACTAGCCTAACCTATAACAGCTCCATCCTTGCTTCACCTTGTCCAATATTATTAACCTGCAGCTATCATTGACTTAGCAATTTTAAACACAACCTTAAAATAAGCCAACAGTAATCTAGTATTTAAATCCCTTGGGTTCACTCAATGTTATCTTAAGAGAAGCACAGAGAACAGAACATAAAGCAATTACCTTTGTGTTCCCCACCAAACTACATCAACTAGTACTGTGTTAAATTCTGAGTGTCACATTTTGAAAGAGGAATTGACAAACGATAGAGTCCAGTGAAGGGCAACAAGAATGTTGAGCTGATGGAAATATTGAATGAGGCATAGTGAGAAAAAGATGAGAGAGAGAGAAAAGAAAAAAATCCTAGAGATTTTCTCCCCGGAGAAAAGAGGTATTAGTGGAACTGTGACAGCTGTCTTCAAATATTTGAAGCATTGTCTGTCCAGGGAGAGAGACAGAGCATAGAATTATTCCTTTTTCACTATTGAGAGCGGAATTCGGGATTAACGTGTGATGTAGAAAGATATGGCTCTAGGCACATTATAAGGAAGTTATTCAGCCAATGAAGAAACCATCTGCCTTGAGACTTAAATCCCCTGAGTTCTTTTTGAAATAATATGTGCCCTGACTTCAATGCTTTATATTTTAATTAATTATAATTTTAAGTCACGATGATTTGTTCAGAAACACAACCACATTCAAATGATACAATACAATGACATTCAATAAAATTCAAAATAAAATGTAGAATTTGCAACCATTAGCATTAAATATTGCTAATTACTCTGTAAAACTTCCTGAATTAAAATGTTTTGAAAAACTCTAGTGCAGCTAATGAGACCATAGTAGGCAGGTCCATGCGTGTTATCATCCATTAAAATTGATTTAATTATATTTCAAATATAAATATATTTTGTTAATTCTCTTTTAGAGTATTAAAATAATGAAAAATATAGTTATATTTTTATTAATTTTTACCCAATATAATATTGGAAGAATTCATTAAGTCCATTTCTGAACTTCTTTGTTTTTTGTAGAGATACAAATTTTGGTCTGGTATTTTCCTTCCTTCCTTCCTTCCTTCCTTTCTTCCTTCCTTCCTTCCTTTCTTCCTTCCTTCCTTCCAACTTCTTTAAACAATAATTGTAGCAAAATTATTGGCCATGAATTTTCTCATCTCTTGTGTTTCCTAAAAAGTGCTTATTCCACCTCATTTGAAAAAATGTTTTACTGGGTCTAGAATGTAGATCAGTACACTTTTTTCCTTTCAGTTTATAAAAAATTAAGCATTACATATTTCTTTTAAGTTTACATATTTTCTTACAAGACATCTGCTGTGATTATTTTTAGTTCCTCTGTGTATAATACAATTTTTCCTCCTCTGTCAGTTTTCAAGTTTTTTTTAGATTATAGTAATTTAAACATTAAATGTTGATATGTATTTTACTTGATTTTTTAAAAATTATTTTTGATGGTCTTGGAGTTTCTTGGTTCTGTAGTTGGACAGCTTTCATTGCTTCACAAAATTCCTGTCTGCTGTACTCTGCTTCTATTCTTCCTCTGGACCTCCCATCTATCCTCTGTCCATCCATTTGATACTGTCCTACAATTCATCAGTTTTAGATCTTCTGTTCTATGTGTTTTTATTGCTGTTTTCCCTTGAGTCAACATTGTTGATTTCTTTTGACTTATCTTCAAGTTCACTGATTTCTTCTTAAGTCTACTGATGAATTTATCAAAGAAATGCTTTATCTTGATATCATGCTTTTATATTTCTAGGATTTCTATTTAATATAATTTTATATTTTCCATCTCTTTGTTAAAAATCTCTATTTGCTAATTCAAGTCATCTACCTCTTTCACTATATACTTTAACATATCATAACATAGTTATTTTAAAGTCTTTGAGACTGGTTCTGCTGATTTTTTGTCTCTTGAAAATAAATTCTTTTTTTTTGATTCTCTTTTGTATGTTTAATCATTATTGAATGTTGGACATAATATGCAAAACAGCATAGTCTGAGGTTAAATAGTATTCATGTTTGGAAATTAAACTAAAATGTCTCTTTCTGTCAGGTCATTTGTTGACAGTTAATTAGGAGTTGAGCTAAGTTTAAGTTTTATTATTTCTATGGTTATAGTTAGGGCATGCCTAATATTTTAATCCCATATTTTTATAAATCTACTCACTCTAGTTATTCTTGTTAAGTATTCAAGAAACTAAGGAGTGGCCACTATAATTAGATTTCAGGAGTTTTTCCTTAAAAGATAAGTATTTCTTTACTTCTCCTATTGGTTAAAATGGGTTTTGTGGCTGGAGAGCTAGTGCTCATCTTAACGTAGAGGATCAAAGAGACAGTATTGAACTGCATGAAGTCATTAAGCCTGGAAAATGTCTGCATACACATACTTTTATTCATCACAATTGGCAATACAGTCTTCATATAGCTAACACCAGAAGAATCCACTATTTTAAAGTAGATTGTTGTTTTGTCTTGAGACGAGGTCGTTATTGACTCCCCTTCATCATTTCTATTAAAATTTATTATATTAGACAACTATTGTACATAATTAATGTTATCCTAACATTTTTAATTGTTGTTCAATGACAGTTATCCCCATTTTCCCCCATTACCCTCTTCTGCCCTACCCACCCCCACATCCCACACCGTTGTGTTTGTCCATGGATAATTTATACATGTTCCTTGACTTGACCCTTACCCTTCTTTCCTGTTATCCCCCTCCACCCTCCCCTCTGCTTACTGTTAGTTTGTTCTTGATTTCCATGTCTCTGGTTCTATTTTGCTCACTTGTTTGTTTTGTTGATTAGATTCTACTTATAGGTGAGATCATGTGGTATTTGTCTTTTGCCACCTGGCTTATTTTACTTAGTGTAATACTCTCCAGTTCCATCCATGCTGTTGCAAAGTGCAGGGGTTCTTTCTTTCTTCTGTGTAGTATTCCACTGTGTAAATGTACCACAATTTTTTGATCCACTCATTTACTGATGAGCACTTAGGCTGTTTCCAGCACTTGGCTATTGTAAATAATGCTGCTATGAACATTGGAGTACATATGTTCTTTTGAATTGATGTTTCAGGTTTCTTAAGGTACAATCCCAGCAGTGGAATTGCTGGGTAAAAAGGCAATTCCATTTTTAACGTTTTTAGGAAATTCCATACTGTTTTCCACAGTGGTCTGCATCCCCACCAACAGTGCACTAGGGTTCCCTTTTCTCCACAATGTTGCTAACACTTGTTTGTTGATTTGGTTATGATGGCCATTCTGACTGGTGTGAAGTGGTATCTCATTGTGGTTTTAATTTGCATCTCTCTGATGGCTAGTGCTGATGAGTATCCTTTCATATGTGTCTGGGCTCTCTGTATGTCCTCCTTGGAGAAGTGTCTGTTCAGGTCTTTTGCCCATTTTTTAACTGGATTGTTTGTCTTCCTGGAGTGGAATCATGTGAGTTCTTTATATATTTTGGAGATCAAACCCTTGTCTGAAATATCATTGGCAAATATGTTTTCCCCATATGGTTGGTTCCCTGTTCATTTTGCTGATGTTTTCTTCAGCCATGCAGAAGCCTTTTATTTTGATGAGGTCCAAGTTGTTTATTCTTTCTTTTATATCCCTTGCTCTAAGGGACATATCAGTGAAAATATTGCTGATGGAACAACTGAGATTTTCCTCCCTATGTTCTCCTCTTGGACTTTTATGGTGTCATGACTTACATTTAAGTATTTTATCCTTTTTGAGTTTATTTTTGTGTGTTGTGTAAGTTGTGGTTGAGTTTCATTTTTTTGCATGTAGCTGTCTAAGTCTTCCAACACCATTTGTTGAAGAAGCTATTTTTACTCCATTTTATGCTCCTGCCTCCTTTGTTGACTATTAGTTGGCCATAGAAAAGTGGGTTTATTTCTGGGCTTTCTATTCTGTTCCATTGGTCTATGTGCCTGTTCTTATGCCAGTACCAGGCTGTTTTGATTGCATTGGTCTTGTAATATAGTTTGATATCAGGCATTGTGATCCCTCCTACTTTGTTCTTCTTTCTCAAAATTGCTGAGGCTATTTGGGGTCGTTTATGGCTCCATATAAACATTTGAAATATTTGCTCTGTATCTGTGAAATATGTCGTTGGCATTTTAATAGCGATTACATGGAATTTATAAATTGCTTTGGGTAGTATGGGCACTGTGATGATGTTAATTCTACCAATCCATGAACATGGTATGTGCTTCCATATATTTGTGTCTTTAATTTTTTTCTTCAGCATTGTGTAGTTTTCTAAGTACAGGTCTTTTACCTCCTTGGTTGGGTTTATTCCTAGGTACTTTATTTTTCTTGTTGCTATGGTAAATGGGATTTTTCCCTAATTTTTGTTTCTGATATTTCACTTTGGTGAACAAAAATGCCTTCAATTTCTAAATATTGACTTTGTCTCCTGTTGTATTGCCAAATTAACATAGTAGGTTGAGTAGTTTTTTGATGGAGTCTATAAGGTTGTCTATGTATACTATCATGTCATTTTTGATCATCTTGAATTTTTGCTCAATTCTGGAAAATTTTCTTACTTTTGTCTTAGACATTCCAACTTTGAACTTATATGTGTCTATTTTTCTTATTCTGTTGTCAGTAGAATTACTTTATCTTTAGGCAACCATAGTTTTTATTTCCATGTACCCTGTCTAATTGTACCCCTTTAAATCAATCTTTTCTAACTTAGTGAATGAAATATCTTCTGATGAAATAAAGACTGTGAGTTCCCCCTATGACTTCATATATCTGATAGATCCAAGAAAAGTTGTTTATTTCTAGTTTGTTAGGCTATTTTTTTTTAAATTTTTAGGAGGATGGGAATAACAACCTCTAAGCTTTTTACCCACTGGAATGGAAACTGTAAGTCCAAACTTATATTTGTTCTTTTTAACATAAAGCATAATTGTCCAATATAATTGAAACAAATAAAATGGGAAAACACATACCAGAAAAATGCATAATATCCAAAAAGAGAGTTAATTTAGCCATGTTATTATCAGATAAGAAGTAAAAGGTACTAATACCAGACTCAAAGATATAAAGTGAAAAATGACATTACCAGTAAAATTTGATAAATACTTTATCCTTTATAAAACTTTTAACATACCTATCTATATTTGACAGAAAACATTAATAAAGAAAGAGAAAATTAGAATATTAAAATAATCAGACTTAATCTAATATTTAGACAACCTTATATCCAACAATTCTAGAAGAAACAATCCTATAATACTATAATTTAACACAGTATTTTCAACCTTATTAATCTTATGGCACATATAAACTAATAACTAAAACTTTGTGGCACATTAAAAATATATATTATCATATTTTTTCTAGTATGACAAAAATAGGTATAATTTTGATTCATTCATAGCAGACAGCTATTATTTTGTTGGCTATTGTCACTTTTTAATTTGACAATGTAAGGGAAAAGTAGTCAGTGCCCCTGACTAAATAGACAGGTATCGTATATTTAAAAAATTTTGCAACACACTGAAAATTGCTGCTTTAACTGAACTAAAGTATATAGAACTTTCTAAAAAAAATCAACCTTATACTTTCCAGACACAAAGACCCAAAAAATAAAAAAGATCAATTTCTCATAGACCATACAGAAATGAGGAAGAAAGATAAGTGTGATCATGTGGTAGCCATGTTCTGTGCAGAATTTTTCAACCCTGTTCCAAGTTTATTCTCTTCTTCATTTTTTAATTCCCTAAGAAATTTGATGGGTAAGAAGTTGGCAGGGATGGAATTAGCTGAGACGATATTGTTAAATGAAGGATTTGTTGTGGGTATTGGCACAGTTAAGGGAAATGCCCCAAATTCCCTTATGGGGGCTACCTCTTATTTTGGATTGATCTAAAATTAGTGGTTGGCAACTGGACATTTAATGATATCATTTTTTTATTGTCACAGTGTGAGTGGATGAGTCTAATGATATAGGTATCTCATATACCTATAGGGAATCTGTTAAATATCTCCAAAACAACAACAAAATATCTGGCCTCAAACATCTACAGTATATGCTGGAGAAAGGCTGTTCTAAATATAAATTTTTCTTTTTTCTCTCTGCAAATGTTATGCTTCTGGAAACAAATGATAAGAGAGTAAACCATTTTTGGAGAAGATTATTAAGAATTATGTCCATTTTTATGAAGTATTATAGTAAAAGTTAATTAGAGTATTAGTCCATTACATGAAGCATTATCACAATTAGATTTTCAATATTTTGAGAACAAACATGATAGACTATATCCCCAAATTGAACTTAACTGAGAAGAACTTCTTAATTATTTCAGTAATTAATGAATCATTTTGAATCATTTTGTGCACAATAGTGTATATTTATGTGGGTATTTCATATACTCAATTGTAATATGCATTTATTGTGATCCTTTCATAGGCTGGGGAATATATCATTTGTGTTTAAATATACTGTATCAGTTAATTCTCAAAAGAGCTCTATAGGGTAGAATTATTTCTGGGAACATTCTACAATTAGAAAACTGAAGATACGGAGGCTAAATGACTTGTACATCTCTATGATTAATAAATTTCAAAGCCATAATTAAAATTCTGGTATTCTGAGTTTCAGACAATGCTCTTAACACTTCTAGAGACCAATGATGGACATGAATGATACCCAAACTTAAAAGATGGAAACTGATGGTTCTGAAGTTGGCCAAACTTGCTCAAGTGGTAGTGAGTTTACTCATTAATTCAGTGTGGGCTGAGGGAGAATAGGGAAGAAGCAAAGAGGGGAGAGAAGGGAATAGGAGGGAGAGTCTCAGGTGGTTGTGTTAGGCTGCTGCTATGATCTTGCTGTGCCAGCCACAGTGAGGAACCAAAAGAAGGAAACACCAAAGTGTGAGTGATTGCATGAGAAAGGGCTGGGGGCTAGGGCTTAAACATTATCTCCTAAGATACTTCATAGTAAATGGTGACCCAATCCATCAGTGAATGCAGCCTATAGACTTTGAAAATAAGACAAATCATTTATCACTGGTTAGGGGAAGGAAGTTAGGGTTAACTACAAAGAATTTCAAGAACCTCCTCTATTATCCAAGCAGAGAAGGCATATAAGGATTTTCAAGGAGAGAATAGCACAAGAAAGACTATGGAAGCAATATTAAACATGGTGCCATAATGCAAGTAAATTGTGAGATAGTAAATTATAAGGAGGGTAAGAGGGATAGATGGCTTGAGTTAGATCACAAAGTCTTCTGGATCAAGGCATTTTGATGTTATTTCAAACGCAAAGGAAAACCACTTTAGCGCTGACACTCAGAAGTCAGATTTGTGTTTTTGCTGCTTAGAGTATGACTTTGGGTGAATGACAACTTCTTACCATTGTAGCAGGAGTAATACTGTTGCCTGCATTACCTTTTGTTTGTGTGCATGTGTGTAATTTGTTTTGGAAATATCAATTTCCTATGTTAGATTGTTCCTAATACATAATAAGAGCAGAGTAAATGGTAGCTATCATTATCAGTACAACCGTAATACATTCACGGTTTTGTTTTGGAAATATAACTTTAAGTATATTTCAGAGGAAGCTTTGTAAAATAGCTAGACAAAGATAGAGAGTGGTTTTAGATGTCTTTGGTGTATATAGATAAGAAATTAAGACAACTTGAAATGTCCAAAATAGAAGGCACTGAAGAAACAAATTCAGATTAAAAAATGGTAATTAGATCTGATACATTTTATTGACCATGTATATATGTAAAATGAAAGAAAGGACTATTATTTTTCTGTATTTGGAAAATTAAATAATGTTATTCATTGACTTGGGGACACAAGAAAGAGAAAAGGTGACGATAGAATAAGATCAGTTTTGCACACGTTGAATTTAAAGGTTCTATTAGACAGTAGAGTCAAAACATCCTTCAGTCTGTAGAATACACGGGACTACATGTCAGAAAAGAGAAGTTGAACATATAGATTTGACAGTTACCATTAAATTTGGTGGGTGAGGGGTTTTCCCTAGTGAAGAGACGTCACTTCTGGAATACCTCTCCCTCAATCCATCTTACTTACGTTTGATTATTTGAGAGAAAAGACTGGGAATGTGAAACTCAGCATCTCATTCTCCTTTATTCTGGGTAGCATCTTGTCTATAGAAAGCATGTGAGCAAAGATGAGGAGCATCTAATTCTAAGGGAAATCTACATGGAAGAGTCAGAATTCTAGTGCCAAGGGAAAAAAGCCCCCTCGAGGGATCAACAGAGATGAGCTGTGAGATCTTAGAGCCACAGGAGTGCCTCAAAGAATGCTTCTGAAAGTGTGTGAATGGCCATGGGGTCAAGTCCATAAAACCAAGTACTGAAGAGCTGTCAAGTAGAACGAGGGGTGAAGCTATCTTTAAGATTCGGTAAGTAGGATGCAGTGGAGACCTTGGAGTGAGCTATTTCAATTGGAAGTGGAGGTGGGGGAGGGGAGACATGGGCTGGGCCAAATTGTCATTCTTGCTGTTATTTGGGCAAATGTGTGTGAACAGATAGATCTGTGCATATTTTCATATCTTCATCTTAAATTTTTCAAATCCGAGAAGGCTCTCCTTAAGAGTTTCATTGAAATTATTCTGCACCAGACTTTTTTAATGTACCAGTAACCTTAGCCATACGTGCTAATTTAGAAACAAACTTCTTGTCATAGAGCTGATTGTATACCACAGAGTACAGTTTCATGAACTGAACATGAAAATTAGAAAACCTCCTCTGCCATATTTTACTTTGTTTCAGGAATTTCCTTAGGAGGGAATCATTTTTGCGCAAAGTCTTTATGTGGTTTATATACGTACTGTATGCAAATATTTTGGCCCATGTATTTGCAAAGGTAGGCCTTATTTTAGTCAACCAGTGCGAAGGACCACAGGCAGACCAGCTCTTCAAACTCCTACGCACATATTTTGAATGATCCATATGCTTCCTGAGTTGTGTGAAGCTTTGCTGATATTCAAACTATCAACTTCAAAAATAATAGGTCAAGCAGTGTTCTGTTGTTACTTGTGTAACTTTCAGTATGTTATGGTATATGTGACTACTTAGTCAGCATCAAAAGTTAAAAAAAAAGACTAATAGACCCCACTGGCTATTCTTCTAAAGAGTGTTGTTTCTGGGACACTGAGCTCATGTTTTTTCAAGGAGCACAGGATAAAATTGTACATGATTGGGCTATCGTCTAATTTATGGGTGAGTCTAAAACAATTTTAGGAGCTTAACACTGCAATAGCCCTTTGGGGTATTAACTCTGTCAGCTGGCTTGCAAATCAGAAAATTGATAGCTCTATTATGAAGGCATGTGAAATATCAAATACATGAATGTAATGCTTAACTGCTTTATGAGGTGACAAAAACTGCTGACTGATTTGTTGGCTTAAATCCTGCTGAATGGATCCTTTTAATTGCCTTGAGAATATTCTGCTAAATAATTGAAAAGAACTGGGCCTAAAAGGGATGAAATACATAAATTCAAGTAGATTGTATTTTAATTAGAAAGTGTTTTTGAGGCAAGGTTTCATATTAAACAATGGTTACCTTTGACCGTACTTATTTTTTTTTTGCTCAGATAATCATTGCCACAACGTTGAGAATATTATTATATTTACAGTATATGTTTTATCAAATTAAGGTCTTCTTAACTTAGTACATTGTACTAGTGGCAAGTCAGTAACCAAACTGAGCAAAAGGAATATATTAATTTGCTGTTTACTACGGGCCAGGCATTTTGTTAGGTATTCAGTATGTTACGGTGAAGAGAACACAATCTCTGCCTTAAATCAGCTTAAATATCTTACATGTAATGCAAGCACCTTCAAATAAATTTCATTGTGAGGATTTTTAAAGACATTAAGCCATATTATGACTTTAAGCAACTTTTTAAAAAAGCACTTAAGGCATCCTACATGAATACAAATTGCACATTAATGTAATTAAATAGAGGTAGCAATGTATGTATAATAGAGATGAACATGAGGTTAAAGCATCAAATATGTGTCATAAATTCTTATATAATTTTACCAGAGGTGGGACATACAATTAATTCTTTGCCTTCTGTGCTCATAAAATGGTAGGTAAAACTGATAACGTCAGAAGTATGTAGTTTTCAGCTCCATTAAAAATTCTCTTTAAAATTTCTTCATAAAAATTCTGGTTCATCTGCTTTCATTCTGTCTAATCACACTCACCAGAGATTGTCTGATTTCCTTCAGTATGTCCTGCCCACCCCGTAGAACCAAATTAATGTGGCCTCAGTTGTCCTATCTGAGGGCAGCTTTCTGTTCCAACATTTTAAATTTGTTCTTCCAGAATTACCTACAGAATGTGTGAGTGGTGGCTGGGAAAAGTACCAGAATGTTTTGGGGGACAGACTTAACTTGCATTGGAGTACTGGGACTGCCCTTTGTGCTGAGGAACAAACATGGTGAGCCATCACAGAAGCCCGCAGAATTTTCTGTCAAAACAGAGAAGTATTCCTGCTAATCTGTGATGGCTAGTTACACCTACTCTACACACTATGTGTATGCATAGAGAAAAATGAAACAATGACAGAAGAAGAACTTGTCTCAGAAATTCCCAAGGTGATATGTCTTGAAAACATGTCATTATTTACTCCCATACTCATTCCAGTCCTCAGGGATTTCTTTGTTGAAATTTATTTCTGCCATAAGAAAGGAGGCCTGACTATTCCTTTTTGCACACAATCATAACTAATCATAACTAATTTATTTCCTGCTGAAATATATTGTGACAATTGGGCTGGGTATATGAAGGGAAGAGCCTTTCCAAAGTAAAGTGCAATAGACCCTATCTTCACCTATCATGCTCAGCCCTGCCTTGAGGGGCTGAAGACACAGAAGGTTCTTGATTCAAAACACTCATCAACTTGCTCTAGTTATAATGCAACCTGTAAAGTATACAGTCTAGCATTAGCCTAACACTAGAGCTACGCTTAGTAAGTGACTTCTCAACCAAATAACATTTCTGTGTATTATTCTTCTCCTCATTTTGACTGAAAAATTTCTAGCAACCAAAAATTAAACAAACAAACCATAAAACCTTGAAAATAAATTATAAATGCATTAAAATCCCTAAAGAACCTTAAGAAAAAAAAATAAACCCCTAAAGAAAAATGATTTTACTTTTTCTAAACCTTATACTTAATATCAGTGAAACTTTGTTCATCTAGTTATTTTTACACTTATTAGATTACTTGAGTTATAAGATAAAAAGCTAGCGTCAGAATAGAATGGTAATGAAATAATTATAGAGTCTTTATTCTCCATTAATTTTTGATAAAGAGTTTTTAATTACTGTCATATGAAAGAGACTTAAGAGACTTTCCGATTTAGTTACCTGTCTTCTCACCATTAGTTACATGATAAAAACTGAGGACAACTGTGTTCAAATAGCATCCAGGCTAAAACGCAGAAGTCATTGGGAAGAAGTGATTGATATTAGATTCCCTTAGACGTTTTGGTAGCCTGTTTGAGATGAGAGTTAGGAACCAAGAATGGAATAGGATAGCCTATGATGCTCAGTCAAAGGGGATTTTCATAGAATCTTTTCTACTACTCTTATTTCAGGATGGAAAGAAACTTTATTCTAAATAATAATAATAATAATAGAAAATGACTATTCCATGTATGGAAATTCACTTGTTGATAATGAGATATAAAGATAAAATTTCCAATATGGGACTCACTAGTACTCAGTCTACATCACAGGTAGATTAAGTTAATTTTGACATTAATATAGTATTTCTTTTTAATAACATATTTTATATAAATGATGAAGTTATCTTTTTTAAAATTGGAATTTATCTGATTATATGGAGTTCTGAATCTTTTTCATATTTTAATCCCACATAATTAACAGCCACACATTCTTTTAGTCTTAATCCTTATTCGACTCCCACACCACAGGGTTTTCTGTTCTACATATTAATAGCAATTTACTTTTTCTTCATTGCATTTAACATAATTTTTATTTTATATTCAGTGATGTGAACATTTGTTGACTGTCTGACCATCAAACTAATCTCTCAGAAAACAGAGATCATTCAACACTGATGTCCAAGAATATTCAGTTTCAGGGCATATTCTGGTCCCCTTACTTCTTGGTTATCATGTAAAAGCCTTTTAACTCTCATTGCCTAGTCAGATCCACAATGCCAGACCAAATAATTTCCATAGCAGAGACAAAGCAGATTTCCATGCCATTGAAGCATTGTTTAGATTATTTCAAAATTAGATCAGATATTGTTTACATCCATTCTTCTTTTAAACATACAATTTTTAATGTTTTCATGCCAGCAATTTGGAGATATTATTCCATTGTCTGTAACAGGTGTTGCTGCTGATCAAAAGTAATGTCTGTTCATTTGTAAGTGCTCTTCTTTTTCCTTTCATGCAATCTTGAATATTCCTGATGTTCGGCAGTTCAATTGTAGGCTTTCTTTGTTAATCATCTTTAGACTGACTGTGATTTTTAATTTTTATTTATTTATTTATTTTTAAGATTTTATTTATTTATTTTAGAGAAAGGGGATAGGGGGGAGAGAGAGAGAAGGAGAGAAACATCAATGTGTGGTTGACTCTCGCATGCCCCACACTGGGTACCTGGCCTACGGCCCAGGCATGTGCCCTGACTGGGAATCGAACCAGCAACCCTTTGGATCAAAGGCCAGTGCTCAATCCATTGAGACACACCAGTCAGGGCATAATTTTTATTTTTTGTTATAAGAATTGGATAAATTGAGCCCTGGCCGGCTTGGCTCAGTGAATTGAGTGATGCTGTGAACCAGAGGGTCACCCCTTGGATTCCCAGTCAGGGCACATGTCTAGGTTGTGGGCCAGGCCCCCAGTAGGAGGAGCGTGAGAGGCAACCACACATTGAAGTTTCTCTCTTTCCCTCCCTTCCCCTCTGTCTAAAAACAAATAAATAAAATCTTAAAAATTTTTGAAAATTATAGTTGACATTCATTCTCTCAAATCAGAGAAAAAATTATTTCTATAATAAATTCTTATTCTTTGGCTCTGTTCTATATGTAAATAAATGTTAAGAATATACTGGCATTTCTGGAACTAATCCTGTATAACTTAAACTTTTGTGTTTAAAAATTCTACGCCTATCTGTTTTAAACTTTCTGAAATTTCTTCAGTCTTATATATAACATATTGGCCTTCAGCACTGTTTGTTCTCTGGTTTTCAACTTTCCTATTAAAATATTTTCATTTATGCAAGAATTTTTTTCTAATTGCTAATTTTTACCCTCTTCATATTTTACAAATGTGCCATCATATGTAATGGTAATAAATGCTAATATGTAATGGCTAATTACACTGAACCAGCCACTATTTTAAGTGCTTTAACTGTATTAAATCCCACATCAACTCCACAGTTACCCTGTCTTATAGTTTGGAAAATGCACTAAGAGAGGGTTAAGAAACATGTGCAAGGTCACACTATAAAAATCCAGTAATCCTCTTAAGATTTCTACTTTATTGATTCACAAAATTGTCTGATCTTTTGCCATAATTTTCCCTTTTTTACATTAAAGATGTTACTAACTCCTTTATATCTTTAGACATATCAAATATTAATTTTAAAGTTCCTCTCAGGTAATTCAAATTCCCAGTTCATAAATTCTGCCAGTTATTCCATTTGTAGTTGACTTCTTTTGCATTGAATTTCCTTCTCGTCCATTGGTTGCACACAGTTGTATTCGGAGAGTTCGGATTCCACGGGGTTACATCTCAGGAGTGTCATGTGGACGGCGCAGGCGGATGCCTTCCCGAGTGCAGTTCCCTGGTTACCTCTGCCTCTTTTTGTCTTGGGTTCACTGATTCTGAAATAGATTCTACGTGAGATTTTCAGACTTACAGTTTTTATACTATATGGTTTGCACAAAATTAAACCTTGAAACTTTATATTGTATGCTGAGGCTTTCAATTATTCATGATTTCATTCCCCCTTACTCCCACAATATAACGCTAGACCAATATTTATATATGAAGCCATCATTTTCTGAAATCCAGCTTCAGACGAGGATTCCTGTTCTTACTACTTAACATACACACAGCCCTTCACTCTCACTTTGTAGATGTTTCACCTTCAACTTACATGTTTTGTACCTGGTTATAGCACCTTATGGGTTGCTCAGCTTCGATGCCTAGTTTACCAAATGCATATGAGGTGCTTTTTGTTGTTGTTGTTTTGTTTTTAGGGCCTTTAGGCACTCCCCTTCCAATCTCTTCCCTGTGGTCTCAGCAATGTATTTTTAACATTTTGAAGGCATAGTATCAGGCTTATTCTGTGATTTGGACCAGAAAATCAATTTCTGTTCTGTTCAATCTGACATCTTGGTCAGGAGTTTATTCTTTTCCATCTAAATGTGTTGCATAGTAAAATTTCTCTAGTAATAGATTACAAAAATTTGTGTGGGTGAATGACTGTGGCTTTGCCTTCAATATTTTTCTTTCTCCTGACACCAAAAGAAAAGACTTATTTGTTTTTTAATATATGATTTAATGCTTTTTTTCTTTGTTATTTCAATTCTAAGGAGTCAATTACATCTTATCAGGAACAATGAGAAAACACAGTACAATTGCTCATGATTTCATTATTTCATAGAGATATGATTATATTCTTCAAAATTGGCTTTATTTTTCCCATTGACTTAAACAGTATGGAATAGTTATGATATATTTGTAGAAAGATGCGTGCAAAATGAGGGGCTTTAGTAAAATGCGAGAAGAGAATATGTATCTATCAGAGATGCTATGACTGTATCTATTGGGTGAGGGAACTTTCCGTATGTCAGCCGCAATCTGAGCTTTAGATGTCTGAAAAATATTTCTAGAAGTCATATAATGTCAAAGAAAAAGAGAAAATTTAGTCAAATCATTTGTCTTTAATACTATTTTTCTTGATTCCCATCAGCAATCTGCCAAATATATTACATGTAGAATTAAACAGAATAAAGAATATTCCCAGTTAACAGCACAATGTGTCTGCTTTTAAATACTGGTAATCTAAGGATATCGAGATGCATCTTCTGTGTCCAAA
Source organism: Glossophaga mutica (assembly GCA_039655065.1). Lineage (NCBI taxonomy): Eukaryota > Metazoa > Chordata > Mammalia > Chiroptera > Phyllostomidae > Glossophaga > Glossophaga mutica. Next base: position 149,285,732 of record CM077308.1, read on the forward strand.
GCCTGACAGTGTTAAAGTGTTTTAAACTTGCCATTCTCAAAATAAACTTGTAAATCATTGTGTATCAGTTATATGTAAGATTCATTTTATTGTTAAGACTGTTTGTTTAAAAAGAACACAAAGGGAAATTTAAAAGACATTCCTCTATTAAGTGTTCTTTCAAGAAGTCCTTGAATAAAAACTAAAAGAACTTTCTCTGGTGGATTTATTCTTATGCTCAGTGTTACGGCAGGTGTACCAAAGGCTTGAAGTGGCAAATCATCAATTTAATTTGACAAACTCTTATTTAATGGGAACTCTGTGCTAGGCATCCTGATAAATTTTCTGAATGAATAAGATGAAGACCTTGCCTTGGAAGAGCTCCCACACTTAGGGATAAGATATATGTGTAAGCAATTAACTGTAAAACAATGTACTAAGTGTTATAATAGCAGATTATAAAAATGCTCTTAGAACAGAACTGAATAATTTAATTAGGCCCACTTTAGGGAGATCAAGTTCTAATCAGTAAATCACTTGAGGAGGGAAGGGGTAAATTTTTTATGACTCCAGATAGTCTGATACTTCTCTTGTGTGGTGAGGTGAGGGAGAGGCTGTACTTCTCCTCCTGGTGAAAATAACACCCCCTAACCACAGTGCTTCCATGGCCTCATTGATTTGTTCTTACTTATGGGAGTAAATTACACATCACTCAGGTTTACTGAAGACCCTCCCCAAATCATGAACTTTGTCTACCTTATTATCTCCATATGGTAGAAACAGAAACCTAGGTGGAAAAGAATCAAATGCATGAAGAATACTGTGGGACATGTAAATGCATCGGTGCTTGTAATTCATTTATTTATTCAACATTTATTATATGTTGTGGTGTTGAATTAATTCCCACTTCACTCAAGTGTGCTCATATGTCAACTCCTACATGAAATCTCTCTTAAACTTTTGATACAAAAGAGGATTTTTCTTCACTCTGTATTACCTTATTCTGTGATATTTTTAGCATTACCGGATAAACTATAGTTTTATTTCCTAGCTTGTTACATGTTTTCTTCCTACTGGAACATAAGCTGCCTGAAACCAGAAGTTTTACTTGTTTTGTTCACTGCTGTATTTCCAAAGTCTTGAACAATGTATATGGTAGAAGTTTGATGTACATTTGCATGATAATCAATTGAATTAATTATATTACAGAGTACCAATTGCATGCCAGATATTATACTGAGGTTGTGAAGTCAAAGGTGACAATTACCTGATTTGTGAAGGAGCTCATTTACATGGGAACTCTAGATGCAAACACATAATGAAATGCAGGATGGCACTAGTAAAGGAGAACTGTACACGGTGTTTCGAGTATTCAGTGGACGATGTGAGTGCTAAGCCAGCGAAAATTGATTGGGAAGATCCCCAAACAACCATTTATACTGAGACTTGATTGATCAATAAGACCAATGTGTGAAAATGTGCAGTCTTGAGAGCAGAGAGGGAAGCATATGGAGGTTCCTTAAAAAAGACCGAACATCCTTATTTGGACTGTGAACCTGGTGATGGTAAAACTGGGTGGAGAGATCAGGAGGTGAGACAGGAAAGATGTATCAGGAATGAGCCTCAAAGGGCTGCATGGGACATATATACCAAATATTAGCCTTTGTTCTAAGCCATGAGAAATTGTCCATTTGCTTGCTTTTTAAAAAAAGAGAAGAGACATAACGTGTAGATCATCAAACTATGACTTCACCTGCTTTGTTTTATTACAACACAGCCTCACGTATTTATTTACATATTGACTAAGACTGCTTTTATGCTACTACAGCAGATTTGAGTAACTATGATGGAGCCTGGAAAATCAGACATATTTACTATTTGACCCTCCATAGAAAAAGTGTGCTGGACTAAGAGAAGATAAATTAGAGGCAGGGCGCCAATGAAGACACTGTTGGCAATGCTCGGGCAAGCCTGGATGATGGTGTTAATTGAGTGAGTTAGACTTGACAATAGACTTGATAAGATTTGTTGAATACAGAACTGGAGCTATGAAGAAGGGAGAACATAAAGAATAGTTCTGCCACAAATAAATAGACTAGAGGCTAGCAGTGTGTCCTAATGGCTGAGAATTTTAGGTAATATGTGGAATGAATCCTTCGAGGCAAGGCAGTTTCCTCCTGGTAAATTCTATGATCACTGTGCCTGCTCTGTAGATGATATAAATTCAATAAATGTACTTTCTTGGTAACTAGGGGTGTCATTATCCCCAGTGGGAACCACTTTCATTCTCAAAAGTATTGTAGAGCTATGAATTTCTTCCACATTCTTTCCTCCCATGACAAAATTCTGTGTCTTCCAGGGAATGTTAAATAGATAGACAGTTGGCAGGTGATTTCTGAACCTCTGAGAGGTACTTATGGATTATCAGAGTAAAAGAAGTTCAATGAATAAGCTACAAACTAAGTAAGACAGACCCCAAATGAGTCCTGGGACAATTTGGGGACACCTCGAAGATGATGTGCACTGAGATGTAAAGACCCTTGAGAGTGCTCAAGGGGTAAATGACCATGAAAAAGTTTATGTTTTTGTCCTGCATATTGAAAAGTATTAATCACAAACATACTTTCAAAAGTTCTTTCAAGTAATAAAAGGAAATACAAAGCTGACAAATAAATAGAATTTTCCCAGTAGAACCTTGATGAATAAAGACTACACTGATATGTGTAAATTTCAGTGTAACTCTGAAACCATGATTAAAAATATATATATTTTTAAATCTTCAGTTCCTTTATCTTTTACTTCTGAGCTATCACCAGGTGAGAGTGTTATTGCTAGACTAAAGCTGCTTGTATTTGGTCCTAACTTTGTCCCACTGAAGCCTTGGGACAATTATTTATCTGCTTTTTCCCAGGTTTTTTTCTCTCCTCCTTCTCACAAAATCCTGTAAGACTGTGCCAGGCTTAATGCAACACACAGTCTAAGGCCTTAGAATTAGAAGTCATCAATTGTTGAGCCTGGAGGAAGGTCATAAAGTGCCATATTTAAAGAGCACAGGGTTTTGAAAACCAGTTGCAGCTGGTTTCATAAACTAGTACCATCATATGACACATTAAGCAGATTATTTAAAGTCTGTGAGTTTCCATTTTTATTTATAAAACATGGACACAGATATTTATTTTCTAGCTAGATATAAGGATTTAATGCATTTTTGCATGCAAGTCATTAAGCCCAGGTTCTGGAACCCAGCAGATATGCAATAAACAATAGTAGCTTACAGCATTCTTCCTCCCAAATTTTGCTGACTTTCTGTTTTTGAACTCTGCTAGGCCTTCTGGTACCATGATCCTTTTTAGTCTTCCCACCTTATAACCTCTCATGTCTGCTTTCTGCCTGACTATGTTATATCTGTTCTTCCATCGACCCATCCTTTGTCCTTGACTCACTGTTCTCTTAGCTGCATCGTACATGTTACATCTCGTCTGTCTTGCCACGTTCAGAAGGCTGTATATTTGCATCTAATTCTTCCCAGGCTGCTAGAATCTCGTCACTTATGAAACCTCAAAGAAGGTATTAATATGTGTGACCATATAATTTGCAATGAAACAGGGATAATCTGGGGAGCAAAAACAAACACTATTATTTGTTGCAGCAAGGCATCTGGTATTAACCAGAACCCTCTAGGGCAAACAGGTAGGTAAGATCCCCATATTTATAAGCAAGGTTATTGCTGAAATTTTACTTTGAAAGCACAATACAATTCATTTCCTCATTGTCATCTATCAAATTGTTTCATTTTCTAAAAAGTGCTGATTGTTGTGGTGTTGCATGCTCAGAACTGCTTTACATAGTGAAATGGGAACTGGTTCCATGCCCCGAATACTTGCAGTCAAGGAGCACGGTTGGGAGACTGGATGAAAGAAGGTAAAGGGATTAAGAAAAAATATATATATTATATATGGAAAGAAAAAAATATATAATATATATAGATATTATATATTATATATTATAGAGTGTATATCAAACACATATAGCCAGAGGGAAAGCGGGGTGGGGGTGGGTAGGCAGAAGTGGGCAAAGGGGCAGGGAGTGGGGATGGAAAGAGACTTTGCTTGGGGTGATGAGCGCACGATAGAGTGTGCAGATGATGTTTTATTGAGTTGTACACTTGAAACCTGTAAGGTTTCATGAACTAATGTCACCCCAATAGATTCAACAAAAGCCAATAAATACAAGATGTAAGTCAACTGGCCCCACCACAGGAAAAAAAATGGAGGTGATAGTCTCAAGGTTGGAAAAGCAGAGGCACTGTAAAGCCAGGTAATCGTTGACTCTGTGCGTTACTGAATCACCTCGACCATTTTAACAGTGGGGTTTTATAATGATTCATTTAGTTGTCCAAATAAAGATTGATGTAGATGATCAAAAAGAAATTCTTTTAGTTTTGCTTACCAAAAATAAAAAAAACAAAAAAAGAAACAGTGCCAAACTGCTGAATGACTGCAGCAGCAACGAATCCGCATCACATGCCAGATTGCTTTGGTCAGTGCAGTTTCTCTGTGGATGCACTGGGTTTAATTTAAGATGGCAAAGTAAGGGTAAATAAATCAATAGGTTGTTCTTCTAAATTTCTGTGATGTGCAGAGAGTAGCTGAGTGCTAGAGTTGGCAGACGTCCCCATTAAGTCAGTGAACATTCATCAAGCAGATGCTGTGTGTCAGGCACTTCGCTAGACGCTAGGGCACTGCCCTTAGTCTGTGCTTGAAAAAAATAAAAGCAAACAGTTGTGATGCCTGTCGCTATGCATCATGCAGGTTGCTAGGACACTCTTATCAATTCCAGTTTTTCCACATATGACAGCTCTGTAGGGAGGGGGTATAGCTTTTTTCCTCTCGGAAAAAATCAGAGAAATGAATCATTTATGCCACTTAGGGAAAATTGGCAATATTTGCTTGTCACCTTAATACTGAAAAGAATCTTGCCTGCTTGGATCTCTTCTACCAGTTTATTTCCTCCTGGGAATTCTAAGTTGCTAGACTATTACCTTAGATAGACCCCTCCCCAACAATCTTATCTCACAGGTATTCCTGCTCGCTGGATAGATGATCTGTTTCTAGGACTTGGCTCTCTCCTCTTCTTTAAGGCAATCACACCATCTTCTTGAGAACTAATGACCTCCATGAATTTAAGTTTGACTTCTATCAAGATTTTTGGTAGCTAGGCTACTGTATTGAACTATCTGGTTGGTTCCTTCTACTCAGAATTCTGGTCTTTATTGATATTTTGTTCCTTTTCAACATTATAAAATTGTCTTACAGCCTTAGAGCCCTAATTGGTCCATGCCTTAATTTCCTAGGGCCTCAGTAACAAATTACCATAAGCTAGTTGGCTCAAAACAACAGAAATTCATTCTTGAACAGGTCTGGAGGCTAGAACTGTGAAATCAAGGTGTCAGCTGGGCGATACTTCCTCTAGACGCTGGATAGAATCTTGCCTTGCCTCTTCCTAGTTTCTGATGGTGGTCATCAATTCTTGGGATTTGTTGACTTGCAGCTATATCACCCAGTCTTTGCCTCTGTTGTCACATGGCATTTTCTTCTGGTAAGGACACCAGTCATATTGCTTTAGACCCAGCCTAACAGAGCCTCACCTTAACTTGAATGACATATGCAAGAGTGCTGTTTCCAAATAAGGTCATATTCACAGGTACCTAAGGCTAGGCCTCCAACAAATATTTTGGGAGAACAAAAGTCAACCTATAACAGTCTATGATATATGAATCTTCTGCAAAATCAGCTTTCAGGGAAATGGCAGAATAAAATAAAGCAAACTCTCCATTCACCAAAAGTCTTCCCTGCTATCTAAATCGCTTACATTTATATCATTATATTGATTAATCACAGCTATAAGTTAAATTTACTTATTTGTAAGTCTCCTACTCCATGGGGAGATCCTTGGAGAGCAATGTGATAAAGAAAACAAAAAGGAGAACAGGCTGAAAATCACCAGAGGGGAGAGGGGAGGGAATTTCAAGGGAAAAGGGGGAGGGTTTACAGGAACAAGTATAAAGGACTCATGGACAAAAACTATGGGGGGCGGAAATGGGAGGGAGGTGGGGAGGGCGGGGGTGGTGGGTTGGGGTGGGAGTAAAAGACAGAAAACTGTACAAGATCAACAATTAAAATAAAAATTGAAAAAGAAAACAGAAAGGCCCAGGCTGGTGTGGCTCAGTGGACTGAGTACTGGTCTGCAAACCAAAAGGTCACCAGTTTGATTCCCAGTCAGGGCACATGCCTGGGCTGCGGGCCAGGTCACCAGCACCGGGTGTGTGAGAGGCAACCACACACTCATGTTTCTTCCCCTCTTTTTTCTTCCCTTCCCCTCTCTTTAAAAATAAATAAATACAATCTTTAAAAGAAAACAAAAAGAAGGTCTGCAGAGTTAGGATCATTTTAAGTTTTAATTTCCTGACTCAGAAGCTGTGAGGAGTGCTGTTTAGGGATTCTACACTAGGCATCACTCTGCCGTTTTCTTTCCTCAATTCTGTTTTTTTGGTTTTTTTTGAAGTAGGGGATATTTTGATTTCAATACCAAACTCCCAGACATTGTGCATGAGAAACTGAAGTGATATTTTGAGTCTTTGAACAATATCATGGTTCTCTGATATTGACCTTTTTTGGAGGGCAGCTGTGGTATGGGAACATCATAATCATAGTATATCGTAGGCATAGTTCATGGCGTTGCCTTATTATCTTATTAATTTCCATAGGATGAGTGGGAAAAACAGCTGTTTTATTTCTGATATTGATAATGTGTGTCAGCTACCTTTTTTTTTTTTTTTTTTTTTTTTTGGCTATTCTGCTTGGAGATATCTTAATTTCTATTTTTATTTTCAAAGAAAAATAATTTTGTTTTGCTAATTTTCTCTTTTTTTTCTGTTTAAAGTTCATTGATTTCTGCATTAATATTTATTACCTTCTTTCTATTTGCTTTAAGTTTAATTCCTCCTGTATCATAAGATGGAAATTTAGGTTATTAATTTTATATCTTTCTTCTTTTTTAATGTAGCAGGTACTTGAATAATGATATTTTGTTCAACATTGTTTTGTTGCAATGTAGATGAGAAAAAAATGATTCTTGGTGGGGGCCAGTGTTTGTGTAGGGTTGGCATGAGTTCCCATGTGTGCATGGGTCTTCTCTGGGTGTAGTCATTTCCTCCATGTCCCAACGATGTGCACCTTAGGTGAACTGGCGTGTTTAAACTGTCCCTGCCTGAGTGAGTGTGGGTGTGCGTGTGAACGGCCCTGTAATGGAAGGGCATCCTGTCCAGGGCTGGTTTGTACCTTGTACCCCGAGCTGTAGGGATAGGCTCAGGCCACCCTGAACTGGAAGAGAGGGTTGGAAAATCATTAAATTACTTGTTTGTAGTGATCTTTCTTAGATATGTATAACTCACATTCATTTCAACGTTTAATATTAGAAGTGTTTATTTAGAAGTTTTGTGATGCTTTTGTAACCAGTTATCAGCTGTAGAAAATTAACTCATGTTTATTAGCCTACGGTAAAATTGGTTTGGCTATACATCATTTTGCTTAACGTCTCTGTTTTCAAGAACCTATTCATGACATTAAATGAGGACTTACTATATATACATTTAACAGTATAAATTTACTTCGCTAAGCACCGATTAAGCAAAATTCCAAAAGTTTTGATGCTATATTTCCCATTTCATTTAGTTCTAAATAAATGTAACTTTTCTTTTGGACATATCATATTTTTACCTATGGATTATTTATACACCTCTTGTTTAGTTTCCACATATTTAGGGTTTTTCCAGCTATCTATGTTATGGATTTCAAATTTAATTCTGTTATGGTCTTAAATGTACCCTCTATGATTTCTATTATTTACATTAAATAAGGTGTGTGCTATGGCCCAGAACTGGGTCCATAGTGGTGAATGTTGTGTGTGAGCATGAGAAGAGTAAGTATGATGCTGTTGTTGTTTGCACTATTCTATAAATGTCAATTAGGTCAACTTGATAGATAGTGCTGTTCAGATCATCTATATTCTTACTGATTTTCTGCCTGCTTGATCTATCAATTATTGAGACAAGGCAATTCCCAGCTATAGTTGTAGATTTCTCTATTTCTTTTATTTCTACCAGTTTTTGTCTCATGTATTTAGACACTCTGTTGGTATAATATAGTTTCTTTTTCCTTTAAATGTTGTTCTGAGCCAGTTTTGAGGACCTTGCTAGAGACTGTCATTCCCAAGCCACTCTTTTTGATCAGACATCAGGGTCTTACGCTCTGGGCCACTGTTTACCCACCCTAATTACCACAAGGCAGGTCAAACAACCAGGGAGCGCCCTGCTGCCCCAGAGCCTGATGGCATTATTCAAATTAATCATTCCTAAAGCTGTTTTCCCCACTTTGCTCACTCCTTCCATTGCAAGCTGGGTTACTCTGGATGGTGCACTGTGTTCTTCCCAGAGAACTGAAAGGATAACAAACTATAAAACTTTTCCCATTTAGTCTCTTGATTTGGGCTTGACCTCATGATGCGTCCCCCAAGATAATATGGTTAAAACAGTTGATTGATTCATCCATATTTAGTGTCATGTATTTAGTGGAGAATTGGCCTGTTTATCATAGTGTAATGTCCCCTCTTATCCCTGGTAATCTTCCCTGGCCAGAGGTTGGCTTTGTGTGAAATTACTATAGCTACTCCAACTTTCATTCAGTTAGTGTCTGCATGCTGTATTTTATTGTATCTCTTTACTTTTAATCTATCTGCTCTATTTATATTTATCATCAATTCCATGTAGATAGCACTTAGTTGCCCTTTGTTTTTTATGTAGTTTGTCAATCTCTCCCTTTTAACTATTTAAACTATTTACAAATAAAGTGATTTTTAGTACATTTGGATTAAAATCTTGCTAATTCTTTTCTGTTCATTGTGCTGGTTTATTGTTTATTTTATACTCTTTTTTATGCTCCTCTGTTTTAATTAAGAATTTTTATGCTTCTACTTTATTTAATCTACTCTGTTTATCACAGAACATTTACTAAAAAGGGACATTTGGAACTATGAGGCAATAAATTGATGATTGGCAAATCCTATAACAAACCCTGTAATATATCTTCTAGTGGTTCTTCTCTAATTACATCATGAACTGATACATTCTTTCAAGATATAGTGACTATCCAGTGCGATAAACTATGCAATTCATGGCATTGTTAGATTTTAATAGACATTGGATGTTGGTATTAATAAAAATAAATATATGTCAACCTTTTCAAAAACATTTTATTCATGGAAAACAAAATTATGTGTGAGGTACCCAGATATCATGGAATAAATGAGCTTGGGGAGTTGATGTCTGATCTGGTATTAGAAAGATAAGAAATTTAAGTGAACATAGATATTTCACTTCCTTGGTTAAATTTACTCTTAGGTATTTTATTCTGTTCATGCTATTGTAAATGAGATTGTTTTCTTAAATTCCTTTTCTGATCATTTTGTATTAGTATATAGAAATGCAATGAATTATTGTATGTGGAATTTATTTTCTGCAACTTAACTCAATTTATTTATAAGGCCTAAGAGTATTTTGGTGGAAACTTTAGGGTTTTATATATATAAGATCATATCATCTGCAGAGACAATTTTACTTCTTCCTTTCCAATTTAGATAGCTTTCGTTTTATTTTTCTTTCCTGATTTCTCTGGGTAGGACTTCCAGGGCTATGTTGAATAGAAGTGGTGAGAGTGGACACTTTCATCTGGTTCCCTATGTTAAAAGATATGTTTATAGCTTTTCACTGTTGAGTATGATGTTAGATGTGAGTTTGTAATATATGGCCTCTATGTACAGTTTCTTTTTATCATGAATGAATTTTAAATTTTGTCTCTTCTTTTTATTTTTTTGCATCTATTGGGAAGATCATATGATTCTTATTCTTCATTTTGTTAATATAGTGTTTCACATTAATTGATGTATATATATTGAAACATCCTTGCATCTGGTGATAACTTTCACTGGATCATAGTATATGTTCCTTTTAATTTTCTGCTGAATTCAGTTAGCTAATATTTTGGTGAGGATTTTTGTATGAATTTTCATCAGGGATACTAACCTATAATATTCTTTTCTTGTAGTATCTTTGTCTGGCTTTGGTTTCAAGGCAATCCTGGCCTTGTAACATTAGTTTGCAAGTATATGCCCTCATTAACTTTGAAAAGTTTTTGCACAGCAAAGGAAACAATTAACAAAACTGAAGACATCCTACAGAATGGGAGAAAATATTTGGAAACATGTATGCAATTAAGGGGTTAATATCCAAAATATTTAACACTAATGAAAAAAAGCTGGTTAGCCAGGTTAACTTTAGACCAAAAATATTTCACCACACACACACACACGCAAAAAAACTGTAATGAATAAAAGGCATTAGAAAATGATAAAGAGGTCAATAGAAAATATACAAATCCCAAAATATTTGTAGATTAAACAATATACTCTAGAAACATATAGTTCAAAGTAGAAGTTTCAAAAGAAATTTAAAAATATTGGGTTGGCCAAAAAGTCCATTTAGTTATTTCCATTAAAATAAAAGACACATTCTTCATTTTCACCAATAACTTTATTGATTTGGATATTTTGAGTATGTCAGTCATATCCCACATGGTATGTCTTGGTTTGATCACTATCAAATTCAACTGGTTACCCAACTATGGAGCATCATGGAGCAAGAAATTTCCAGCATGAGACCTCACAAACCAGTTTTGACACATTCAATCAGTCACAGCACCTTCACTATACACTGCACAGGTCTTATTTTGTGTTTCACTTGTGTTTTTACCTTGCTTCAAATAATAAAGCATAATATGCTGGAAATGTTGCATATTTTCTTCCATCTTCAATATAAAATGGCTACACAGAAATTCACCAATTCTGATTTTTTTAAATGCATGTTGTTATGATAGCTGTCACAATACACTCTAATAAAACTGTCAAATGGAGTTAAAGACATCTAAGCACTACTAGAGCCATCTTATGGGAAAAAAATGATTTTTTTGACCAATCCAATATTTAAACCAAATGAACATGAAAATACAACATACCAAAATGTGTGGGATGCAATGAAACCACTGCCTAGCAGGAAATTTACAGAACTGAATACATATCTTAGAAAAGAAAGATCTGAAATCAATAATACAAACTGGCATTTTAGGAAATTAAGGAAAGCAGAGCAGTTTAATTCTTAACTAACTAGAAGAAAAGAAATAACAAATTTGAGCAGAAATCAATAAAATTAAACACATGAAAGCAATAGAGAAAATCAACGAAACCAAAAGCTCATTATTTGAAAAGATCAATAAACTCACAAACCTCTAAACAGACTAACCAAAAAAAAAAAAAAGGCAGAGGACACAAAATACTAATATCAGAAATTAAGGAGGTGCCATCAGTACTGATCTTTTGGACATTAAAAAGATCATAAAGAAATGTTATAAACAACTCTATATCCACAAATTTGATAAATGATGAAATGGACTAATTCCTTAAAAGAGACAGGCTATCAAAACTAAACAGGGATAATACATAATCTCAATAGATCTCTCCTGATTAAAGGAAATGAAACAGTAATTAAGAATCTTCCAAAACAGAAATCACCAGGTCCAGATGGTTTAACTAGTCAATTGTATCAAACATTCAAGGAAAAGACAGTATCAGTTCTTTACAACTTATTCCAGAAAATAGAAGCATAGAGATTCCTTTCTAACTAATCCTATGAGATCAGTATCATATGTCAAAACCAAAGAAAGCAGTGTCAAGAAAACTGTAGGCCAATGCTTTTCATGAATATAGAGAAAAATCTTCAACAAAAAATTAGCAAATAGAATCTTGCAATGTAAAAAAAAAAGTACACTGTGAAATAGTGGGATTAGTTCCAGGTATGCCAGGCTGACTTGACATTGAAATATCAATAATATAATCTATCACACCCACAGGTTTAAGAAAATCATCTGATCACATCAACAATGCAAACAAAGCATTTGACCAAGCCAACACGCATTCATAATAAAAATTCTCAGCAAACTAGGAATAGAAGGACACTTTCTCACCTGCATAATGAACACTGATGAAAAATTATAGATAATGTCAGACTTTGTGGTGAGAAATGAGGTAGATTCTCTGTAAGTTTGGGGAAAAGACAAGGGTTCACCCTCTCACCACTCATTCAGTTTTGTACTGGAAGTCCTAGCTAATCCAATAAGATAAGGAAATAAAAGGTCTACAGACTGAGAAAGGACAAAATGAAGTTATATTTGTTTACAGATGACATATTTGTAGATATAGAAAATCTCAAGGCATTGATTGAAAAAAATAGTCCTAGATAATAATCAATTATAGCAATGTAGCAGGATACAAGTTTAATATATAAAAGTCATTTGGTTCCTTCTACTGCAATGTACTGGCTTGCAGAATATCCCTCTAAAATTTATGCCCACCACAGAATCTGTGGAGGTGACCATATTTGGGTCTTTGCATATATAATCAAGTTAAAACTGAGGTCATACTGGATTAGGGTATACCCTATATGTCTTATAACTGGTGTCCATGTGAGAACAGAAAATTGGAACACATTACAGGAACAATTTCATGTGAAGACAGTGACTGAAATTGCAATGATGTTTTTACAAGCCAAGAATGGTGAGAATTACTGGCAGCCACTGGAAACTAGGAGCAACAAGCAAGGAACTGATTTTTGTCTATAGTCTTCAGGAGAACAAGGTCCTGCCAACACCTTCATTTCTGGTTTAATTTTACCTTGATTTCATTCGTAGCTGTGAGCAAATTAAATTCTGTTATCATAAGACACCCAGTTTATGATTTTTTTTGTTATGGCAACCCTAGGAAATGAATGTAACCATCAATAAACAATTGAAATTTGAAATTGAAAACACAACACAATTTCATTATCACCAAATAAATGCTTGTTACAAATACAACAAATATTTACAAGACTTTTATGAGGAGAACTTCAAAATTCTGATGAAAGAAATTAAAGATATAAATAAAGGAAAGAGATATTTCTTGTTCATGAACAGAACTCAATATTATTAATATTTGATTCTTCCCAAATTGATTTCAGATTAATCTCAACTGAATCCTAGAGAGTTATTTTGTTAATACTGACAAACTGATTCTAAAATTTATATTGAAAGGCAAAGACCCAGAATAGTCAAGACAATGAAGAACAAACCCAGAGGACTGATATTACCCAACTTCAAGACTTACTATAAAACCACAGTAATTAGGACAATGTGGTATTAGTGAAAGATAGATATGCATTCTGAAAAGAGTAAAGAGCCCAGAAATATATCCACACTAATGTAATCAGCTAATCTTTGGCAAAGGAGAAAAGGCAATTCAGCTGAGAAATATAGTCTTTTCAACAAATGGTACTGAAACAATTGGGTATCCACATGCAAGAAAATGAATGTAAACACAGACTTTATATTGTTCACAAAAATTAACTCACAATGGGTATGGACTTAATGTTAAATACAAAATAACAAAACTGGAAGTTAACTGAAGAGAAAATCTAGGTGACCTATGGTTTGGAAAATTTTTCAGATACACTAAAATAGTACTTCATGAAAATAATTGATAGCTGGACTGTATTAAAATCACAAACTTTACTCTGCAAAAGACACTGCTATTAGAATGCAAAGACAATCCACCAAGAAAATATTTACAATATAAAGAACTCACATGACTCTTCTCCACAAAGACAAACAACCCAATTAAAAATGGGCAAAGGACCTGAACAGACACTTCTCCAAGGAGGACATACAGAGGGCCCAGAGACATATGAAAGGATACTCAGCATCACTAGCCATCAGAGAGATGCAGATTAAAACCACAATGAAGTACCACTTTACACCAGTCAGAATGGCCATCACAACCAAATCAACAAACAAGTGCTGGTGAGGTTGTAGATAACAGGGAACCCCAGTATACTATTGATGGGAATGCAGACTAGTGCAGCCACTGTGGAAAACAGTATGGAATTTCCTCAAAAACTAAAAATGGAACTGCCTTTTGATCCAGCAATTCCACTGCTGGGATTATATCCTAAGAACCTTGAAACACCAATTCAAAAGAACCTATGCACCCCAATGTTCATAGCAGTGCAATGTACAATAGCCAAGTGCTGGAAGCAATCTAAATGCCCATCAGTAAATGAGTGGATCAAGAACTATGGTACAATTACACAGTAGAATACTATGCAGCACAAAGAAAAAAGGAGCTCCTACTCTTTGTGACAGCATAGATGGAACTGGAGAGCATTATGCTAAGTGAAATAATCCAGGTGATGAAAGACAAATTTTATATGATCTCACCTGTAAGTGGAACCTATCAACAAAACAACCAAGCAAATATAACCAGAGAAAATGAAATAAAGAACAAACTGCCAGTAACCAGAGGGGAGGGAAATGGGAAGAACAGGGGAAACAAAAGGAAAAGCCATCAAGGAACATGTATAAAGGACATATAGACAAAGCCAAAGGGAGGAAGGAGTGACGGTGGGATGTAGGGGTGGTTGGGGCAGGGGAAAGTGGTGGAAGGAAAATGGAGACAATGGTACTTGAACAACAATAAAAAAAGAAAATATTTGCAAAAATGCATACCTGATAAAGCACTTGTGATATAATTATACAAAGAAATAAAAATTCGACAATAAAAATCAAACAACCCTATTCAAAAGATGCCAGAAGATTTGATAGACATCTCTTCAAAGAAGATACACAGGTGGTAAAACCTATGAAAAATGCTCAGCATCATATGTAATTTGCAAAGAAATTGCAAATAAAAACAACACAGATGTCACTGCATACCTATTGGAATGGCTAAAATCTAAAACACTGACAACACTCCCACATGCTGAATCGGATATAGAGCAATAGGAATTCTCACTCATTGCTGGTGGGAATGCAAAATGCAAAATGCTACAGCTGGTTTGGGAGACAGTTTGGCAGTTTCTTGCATAGTTAAACACAGGCTTATCATATGATCCATACATCAGCTCTCTCAGCTATTACCCAAATGTATTGAAAACTCATGCCTTTCACAAATCAGTATAGACAGATGTTAATAGCAGCTTTATTAATAATTGCCATAATTGGAAAAATCAAGATATCTTTCAACAGGTGAATGAATAATCAAACTGTGATACATATATAATAGAGTATTATTCAATGGTGAAAAGAAATGAGCTATCAAACTATGAAAGGGCCTGGTGAGCCTTAAATGCATATTGCTAAAGAAAGAATCCAAACTACAAAAGCTATATACTGTATGATTACAGCTACACATAATTCTAGAAAAACACAAAACTACATACTTTTCTACTGCCTCAAGCCACTAAATGATCCTAGCTATAGCTACGGGAAACCCATTACTATTTTCATTTATATTATGAAGTTGCCCCTTAGTAAATATTTTATATTAGAAATAATGAGTTCTAAAGTTAGTAAAATGTCTGTATATTAGGGCATTTGTCATTTTTACTCTTTAACTACATGATCTGAGAGATAATTACAGGGTTTTTTTGTCCAATTTAATTATTAGGATGAAGAAATAAGAGAGAAAAAGAGTGAAAGGGAAGAAATGAATTATTTTTTCAGTTCTCAAGATTCCATATATATCTCAGAACTTAACCTGTAGATTTATATTTAATAATCCAGCAAGAATTCAAGATAAAAGAAGAAAGTGAGCAAATAGAAATCAAGAAAACTTACAACAAAGTAAGCAAATAAAGAAAAAATAAAGTATTTTCTAGACTCTGTTTTATCTCAAATTGAAGAGAAATATATCTCTTTCATTCTCTTGTATAAAGTTCACTATGCTTTTAAATTCTCTGCTATTATGTGATTTTAGGATAATTTTATGATCCTGATGGTTTGTAATACTAAAGAGGAAAAGCAAATGGAAACAAATTCTGAAACAACATTCTAGGACATATCCCAAGGATAAGCAAAATATAAAAACCCTAACGATATTTGAGCTGCAATTAGTAATTTTTATGTTTAAGATTTCCTTGGGAGATTCTTTAAAAAAACTATTTATGTTTCTTAATGTTTTCCATCTGCTGCAGAAGTTTGAAGTTGCTATAGCACAGTTGTACAGCAAAAGCCCAGAACTTTTTAATATGTGACTTTCACACTGGTAGGAAATTACCTTGTTGCCACGGTTCACTTGATAGTGCTCGCTGGGCCAGCAGGTCATGGTTTAAGGACTTACATCATAGTGGTAAATCATAACCAGTTCTCATTGCACTTTAGCATGGTTCTGGGTCAAAAGCACCATTATCCTTAGCTTCAAGTTCATACGTGTTTCGACCCATCATTTTTACTTTAATAAATTTTCTCTTGAGAACAGAAAGTATATCCATCCTGGAAAGATATCTGTGATGCTACAGACAGCGGATAAGAAATCAGTTATCAAAACAAATTTAAATTCTTTTAAATTTATCCTATTTAGTACACACACACACTTAATAACACCCACGGGAAAGTGTAAATTATGTGGGGCTATGAACAGTGAGTAAAGGCAATAACTCATATCCCCATTTTATAAAACAGCTGTATCATTTAATATCTTTTTTCCATTAAAATCCTGCTGTTGCCATCCTCTCTCAGCTAATAATGTTGCTTCATACTTTATTGGGAAAATAAAAATACTTGGATAAGAGCTGTCTCCTCTTCCCACTGTGTCCATGTGTATATTTCCCTTTTCATTCTTTGGCAAGAAAACACTGTGCTCTTGTCAATGGAAATCCTCTGTGCTTGGGGAATGGGTTCCAACTCCTCACCCTTCACCTTCCCAAGGACTTCAATCTTACATGTGTCATTTTTGCTTATATCATTAATTTCTGTCTTTCTACTTGATCCTTCCTATAAACTGACAACAAGCTCTCATCTCTGGAGTAGTCAATCAATGAAGCAAATGCACCAATAAACAATCATAGAAATGTTACTCTTTTGCTACTTTCTTATTTCCCTCTTTTCAAAAACAACAAAAAATACTTTTGAAAGAATGGCTTATATTTGCTGACTCTAATACATGCCCTCACATTTATAGTTTAAACTTAACGTGAAAGGTAAAATAATAAAATTTCTAAAACATTACATAGATGAATGTATCTTCATGGTTTTGCAGTATGTGAAAATTTCTTAAGCCAAGCACAGATAGAATCAACTGAGGGGAATTGTGCTATATTGAAATTTAAGATGCCTGTACATAAACAGACACTATTAGACCAAAGAGTCACGCTACAGAATGGGAGGAGGTATTTGCCAATAAATATCTTATGAAGAATCTGTATCAAAAATATAAAGAACTCCTACATATTGATAACAAGAAGGCAGATAATACAATATTGGGCAAAAGGTGAACTGATGTTGGTGATATCAATATTGTATTGGGAAAAGAGGATATACAAATAGAAAATATTTCTCGAAACATTTTTTCAAATATATTAATATTCAGGAAGGGAAAATTAAAACAGCAATACAATGCCCCCCAGCAGTTCTAAATTAAAAATGATTGATAATCCTAAGTGTTGGCAAGGATGATACTAGCAATGTTTTAACTCTAATACATTGCTATGGGGGATGGTATATATATATATATATATATATATATATATATATATATATATACCATATATGTGTGTGTGTATACCATATATATGTATACACACATATATATGT
The DNA here is from genome assembly GCA_039655065.1 of Glossophaga mutica. Taxonomy (NCBI): domain Eukaryota; kingdom Metazoa; phylum Chordata; class Mammalia; order Chiroptera; family Phyllostomidae; genus Glossophaga; species Glossophaga mutica. The sequence continues at coordinate 149,303,500 of CM077308.1, forward strand.
GTACACACATACATACACATATATACCTGCATACACACACATACATATATATGTATACACACACATACATACACATATATACCTGCAACATAGGTATGTGCCCTGACTGGGAATCTAACCCACCACCTTTTGGTGTATAGGACAATGCTCCAACCAACTAAGCCACCCAGCCAGGGCCAGAAGCATTATTTTAAATTTAAAATAACCCAAATATCTATTAAGAATTGCATGGGTGAAGAAACTTTAGTAATCCATTCAATGAGATACTATGCAGTAATGAAAATAAGTGAAAATATTTATATGTTGTAGTATATGCATATATTACGTGATGTTTAGTGAAAGAGGCTAGACACATATCAATACATGAAGTAGCATTTCAAATAGCAAATACCATTAAAATTCCAATACCATAAAGTTGCTTTATATAAATCATACATGCAAACTCTAGGGATCATTCTGGATTAAACACACCTGTGTGGCCACCACCTAGGCCAAGCTTCCTGAATGCCCAAGCCCAATCACTACTTCTATGTAATGAATTTGGCATTTACATCAACAATGAAATAAGTGGCGAAACTTTCCAATTCCAAAGGCAAGTTCATTAATAATCAAAGGATACTTAGTATGGTAGACAGTTCCACAAAGCTTTCATATCCCATATGATGGCCTCAACGATTTTCACAAATAAAAGGAAAGGAGAGCTAATTAGCAGAAACACAACTTCACACTTAACATGATCCCTATATGCGATCACTGCCCCTGACTTCTAATTCTCACTCTGTCTGTCCATCGAGTCATTTAAAATCAAACATCTGAAATGTTTTAATGTTAGTAGCATCCTGACTAGTGGTGAGAGGACTATGCCTTTGCAAATGCATATAACTCAACATGTCTTCAAGTGCTTTACATGATCTAAATTTACTTTCAGTTGTCAATGCATAGTATTTTGTCCACACATCTGGACCTAGATAGAAATTATGTGTTACCAGGACCATCAATACTCCATATCATCAACTACAATATACTACTTCCATTATGAAAGTGATAAAACTAAGGTTCAGAAAGATTTATACCTAGTAAATAGTACATTTGATTATGGAATACTTTTTTCCTTATTTGAATGCTTATACTGCTAAGTGATACAAACCATTTTAATAATTCTGGATTTTAGTTTTATCTATTCACCCTTAACTAGACATGTTATTGTCCTGATAATTATAATATAATTCACAATGTGTCTATTCATTTATTCCACCAATATGTATTAAGCATTGTTTGCAGGTATTATTCAAGATAATAGAGGCTCAAACAAATTATCTTTGCATTCTTGAAATTTCTATGGTAGTAGGGGAGTATTGGAAGGAGAATAAAGATAACAAATAATAAACCTAAAAACGAACAAACTGTATTAAATGTTAGAAAGTGATAAATTGTGAACAAAGTCAGAGTGTGGACTTGCAATTCTGAACAACCTTAAATAGGGTGGTTGGATGGGCCTCTCAAGAAAAAGGCAACTACACAAAGACTTGAAGAAGGAAAGGGAATGACTTCTGCAGGTTTTTGAGGAAAATATGTTCCAGGAGGAAAAAGAGCCCGAGGCTAGAGGACACCAGTGTCGTTGTAACACGTAGACATAGGAGATGTACACATAGATGAGGTCAGAAATATAAAGTCAGGTGAGATTGTGAGAGCTTCTTATACCGTTGTAACAACTTAACTTTTTATTATTTTAAAAAAAGGTAGTAAGTAGATCATTCTCAGTAGTAGGATCTAACTTATGTTTTTATAGAATTGCCTGGATTTCAATATATTTTAGGGGAGCAAGAATGACAGCAAAGAGTTGGATATGAGGCTAATTCCATAATTCAAGAGAGATTTGATGTGCAATATTGGAAGTGGTAAAGCTTGGTTATATTTTGAAAATGAACGCAATATATTACCTGATGAAGTAGCTGAGGGGAGAGAGGCTATTTTAAAAAAGGGATTCAAAGATGACTTCATTTTTTTCTCCCTTGAGCAAATTGAAAGAGATGATTTCTATCATTGATTGAGATGCACAAGTCTATGGGTGGGGTGTGTAGAGGGGACCAACAGTCTGGAGCATATTTAGTTTGACATGCAGGTTAGATGTTAGAATGATGATGGTGACTAGTGTGTTGGGCCTACAAGCCTAGATTTGGGGAGAGTTGTCCATGCTAAAAATGTGAATACAGGAATTATCATCATATAGATAACATACATAATAATAGATGAGATTACTAACTGCGATACAGTAGGTAGAGAAGAGGTCTAAGAACAAAACACTTGGGTGCCCATGAAACTTTCCATTCATTTCTTATCTATGGAGTAGAGAATGTCATTACAATTTTAGACTTTCATGTTTTTGTTTAATTAAAGCTAAGTGGAATTAACTGAGTGCTTTAAAAAACGTGCTTTTAAAATCACTGTACATTTATTACCTATTAGTAATATTTGAGTTATCCATCATTTATTAGTTATTAAAACACATTTTAAAATCATCAAAGCCATTTCCTAATATTACTGACAAATAAGATAACTATATATTTACTAGAAAGCTTTCAAATAAATTTCAGATCCATTGTAAGTGAATTTCTTCAAACTACTTTTCTATTCATATGTCCTCTTGAAGATAATATCTGGAATTATTCAGGAATTCATTTTTGAAATCCATCACAGCCTCAACAGTTTTACAAATAAGAAAGAAAAATTGGTTTCATATAATTCATAAGGGAAAATGCAGACTCAGCTTAGAGAATACAAAATGCAAAGCATGAAAGAAAAAAAAAGTGCTTCCATTTATAAAGATAGTAGCTATGGATCTGATTTGGATATGTTTATCAGCCCTCAGATAGAAAAGATGCTGCTATAAACCCTAAACATTTAAATCGGAAATGGTGAGAAATCAAACATTACACAGACATTTTCAAAATAGGACAGTTCCTACTGTTATAGTATTTGGAATGCTTGTTTTTAGTCTAGTCATTTGTATGGTGAAAAATAACTCCTCTGGGATGTATTCATGCTTATTTCAGACAAAGGGGTGCCACTTTTCTACTGTCACTGACATAAAATTGTGCTAGTTATTTTTAGTGGGAAAAATCCATATTACTTAAAATATTTCTTTTGGATATTTAGATTCCCATTTTATATTCTAAGTATAATATGTTTTCTTTGTCAATATTTTTGTTTTCCATTCTTGGTCAGTTACATCTTTCTGAACTGCAAGGCATAGGAAATGTTATTAACTAGGGAGGTCCATGAAAAATAGAGCTCAGGACAATTGTAATTTTGTTTCATTATAAAGTAGGGTTAGCACTGTGCTGATTTGCAGGAGTTAGCTAAATCTCTGACATATCGTCTTATTAAAAAATTACATTTGCTTTAGAAAAATAAACTTGTTTACATTTTAGACATACTTACCCTGAAGGTTAGTAACTTAAAACAGATGAGGTAAAGGGGGAAAAAAACCCATGTATCTATCACTAATGGCCCTTTTCATTTTGAACTAAAACGACGTGTCCATGCTTTTCTCTAATAACAGAATCTATCTCCAGCTGTCAATTCCAGTAAAATAATGTCGTTCGTATAAAATTCATAGAACTAAAGCAGTTCCTGTCATAATGCTTTCGAGAGAGAGCCCTGTCAAATCTCTCTGTGCCTTTAGTTTAAATGTCATTTCTAGTCAACTGCAGGATTTTTAAAGTGTTTCAGCATTGGCATTTTCCTAGGGGTATATTGGGTCTTTCAGAGAATTTATGTTTTTTAATAAAAGACACTCTACCGCCAATCCTTATAAAAGAAAAAAAACCCTCCCAAATAGTGTTATTGTAAATGACTTGCAAGAGAAAATATGCAAGAATCTTTAATTGGTTTTCAGTGGTAGAAAATGTATGAAGATTGCCAGGGTAAAAGCTTCATGAATAATAAGGTTAACCCTAGAGAGACATTTCAGTGAGATGCTCCTATAATCTTACTGTAGGGAAGGGTTAATTAGGAGTCACAACTGATCTGGGATTCCTCGGAAGGAATTCATGTATTTCCTTACTGTACTGGAGCCAAACAAAAGACCTTGCAGTTATGATAAGTATGGAAATGAGCTAATATGAAACCTTAAATAATTGAATCTTTTTCACCAACTTTTCCTAACTCAATACTCATATAAATTAGGATATTCCTTTTCCCACTTGACAATTTACAATTCATTACAACTTCTTTCAGATCTATGCCATAAAAGGTATCTTTCCTTATTCCCAAAATACTTCAAAATGGTTTCTTCTGCTAGACTTGGTCTTGGATCGATTGTTGTTCTTCTCAAAACAACAATCAGAGCCCTCTTTTCTTCACCTACAAATCCTAAACATTTAAAGTTAGCCTTCATTATTGCAAACACTATGGCTAATAGTCATCTCTTCCATGTCTGTGATTGTTAGCCTTTGTAATTCAGCTTATTTATTTATTTAGCCTTCACAATTCTTGTCGTAAGTTACGAAAGCAACCAAATCCAACAAATTTAATAAAAGCTATCTGAATAAGGAGAAATGTTCTGAAACTGAAGTCAAGTGGAGTTAATTCCTCAGTTGCTAAAAGTATCATTCTTCAATATGGAGACAGAAATCGCACAATTTAAATGAAGAAAACTCAATAATTACTAAACCATGGCAGAGTAACTATAAAGACATAAAGATATTATAGCATTTCCTAGGGCCGAAGAAGAGCATCCAGGGAAGCACAGACTTGAGAGGAAGCCCCGGTCCAGGGCTCCGGCTGACGCCTCCTTGGTGATGATGTGATTGCAGTCCAGTGGACGGAGGAGAAGTTCACTAGGTGATCTGGGGCAGAGTTTCCAGGCACACAAGAAACGGGTTCGCGGTATGGGTGACCAAACATGATGGGCAGTCATGCAGAGGGACTCCGAGTCCCTCTGTGGGACTGGAGTACACAGGATGTGTCGGGAGGGTGGTGGAAAGGTGGTCACTGACCCTGGGCCAGAGCTGTGCAGTTAACGAGATCTCTGTACTCGTGACACGACCGGACAAGGTTTCACGGGGTATGCTCCCCATCTGTATCCTCACTGACTGACCATGGACCTGGAAGAAGGAAAAACACAAGTCAGGACGCCGGAACCGAAGAGAGAATATCCCGGTAATGCTTGCTCCTCCAGCACAGCACCCTTTACTGACAGAGTTTAATCTTCTCAGTGTAAAGATGTGCTGAACTCGTCCAATTCATTGTCATGGAGCAGGCATCGAAGACCGACCTCGGAGCTGGGAGGCAGTGTGTCAGTAACTGACCCGCTAAGAGGCTAAAACTTTTTAACTTTTGCCTGAAATCTAAGAACATTGTTATTTACAATAATTAATCCAGTAAATCTCTGACCCTGGTTATCTGCTTTGCTGTTTGGAATTGTTTCCAACAGGTAAAGTAATGTAAGTTGAGACATATCATAAACTATTAAGATAGGATATTGCCATTTCTATAAATGCAACACTTCTATAACAACCACTAAATATAAACATAAAGAACAGATGTCAATTTTCTTTTGCATCATTTCTCATGGTTTGTCTCAGACACAAAAAGAGTATAGCTAAGCTATGGTTAAGTCTACAAATGGCTTATAAATTCTAGTGAAGCTCACTGTTCTTTAACATGGATTCACGTCGGTTCAAATCATGCTTTACTCAAAATTTAACATTGTTATGTTTACTTACAATGCTTATTCAGGTATTGAAGATATGAGTAAATGATTAGTTGAGAAACCACTTGGCATGGACTATCAATGAGGTAACTCACATAAGTACTTTGATATTTCTAATTTTACATTGGGACAAAATGACATGGAAGAAGTAGAATTGTTTTGATGATTTCTAGTTGTGCATTTCAGCTTTTCTATTTAGGTGTATAACTTAGAAAATATTACAATTTATTAAGTAATTTTGGAAATATAAAAATCAACTATTTAAAAGCTTTTATTTATTTTTGTTTAATTTATTGACTTTTAAATTATATTTTATTGATTATATATACTATTACAATTGTATTTTTTCTCCTTTATCCCCCTCCACCCCGCACCAACCTTCCACCAGCATTCCCCCCGCTCAGATCCATGGGTCATACATGTGAGTTCTTTGGCTTCTCATTTCCTATACCATTCTTAACCTCCCACTGTCTATTTTGTACCTACCAATTATGCTTCTTATTCCCTGTACCTTTCCCCATTCTCCCCTCCTTCTCCCCACTGATAAACCCTCCCTATGGTCTCCATTTCTGTGATTCTGTTTCTGTTCTAGTTGTATGCTTAGTTTTTGTTTTTTGGATTTAGTTGTTGATAGTTCTGAATTTGCTGTCATGTATCTGTTCAGAGTTTTGATCTTCTATTTCTTAGATAAGTCCCTTTAACATTTCATATAATAAGGGCTTGGTGATGATGAACTCCTTTAACTTGGCCTTATCTGAGAAGAGCTTTATCTGCCCTTCCATTCTAAATGATAGTTCTGTTGGATAGTGTAATCTTGGGTGTAGGTCCTTGCCTTTCATGACTTTTAATACTTCTTTCCAGCCCCTTTTTGCCTACAAGGTTTCTTTTGAGAAATCAGCTGACAGTCTTATGGGAACTCCTTTGTAGGTAACTATCTCCTTTTCCCTTGCTGCTTTTAATATTCTCTCCTTATCTTTAATCCTGGGTAATTTAATTATGACGCACCTTGGTGTGTTCCTCCTTGGGTCCAATCTCTGGGACTTCCTTGAAGTCTATTTCCTTTGCCTATTGGGGAAGTTTTCCATCATTAATTTTTAAAATAAGTTTTCAATTTCTTGCTCTTCCTCTTCTGCTTCTGGCACCCCTATGATTTAGATGTTGGAGTTCTTAAAGTTGTCCCAGAGGTTCCTAAGCCTCTCCTCATTTTTTTGAATTCTGTTTCTTCATTCTGTTCTGGTTGCATGTTGATTTCTTCCGTCTATTCCGTATCGTTGATTTGAGTCCTGGTTTCCTTCCCATAACTGTTTGTTCCCTGTATGTTTTCCTTTATTTCACTTTGCATAGCCTTTACTTCTTCCTTAATTTTGCAATCATACTCAACCATTTCTGTGCGCATCCTGATTACCAGTGTTTTGAACTCTGCATCTGGTAGGTTGCTATCTCTTCATTACTTAGTTCCGTTTCTGGAGTTTTGATCTGTTCCTTCATTTGGGCTGTATTTCTTTGTCTCAGCACAAGGAGGGGAACCCATGATGCTGCATCGTGGCACTGTATGTGGGGGAGGGATCAGAGAGGGAACAATGCTGTTTGCTCAGCTCTTGCCCCACTTCCAGTCACTTCCCCTGCTACCCACAAGCAAATTGGGTCCTTCTTGTGCTGATTCCCTGGTAGATGAGTTTGTATATGTTCTAGGACCCTGTGGATCTCTCCAACAAACTCTCTTGTGAGGTTGAGAGTTTCTCCTGCCACCCCAAGCCCCACAGATTCTTCAGTCAGAGGTTTTGAGACTTTATTTCCCATGCTGGAACCCAGTGTTGTACTATCTGTCTTGCTCCCCAGTTGTTCCTCCCAGTTTACCTGCATGTGAATGTGGGATCACCTGGTCCTCTAGCCACTGCTATACCCACCCGATCTGCTGCCTTGCTATCAACCTCTCCACCCCAGCTGCCCATCTCCACCCCTCCTGCCAGTGTGAATGAAAGTTTCTTCTTTAACTCCTTGGTTGCCAGACTGCCATACAGTTTAATTTTCTGGAAGTTCTGGTTGGTTTTGTTTTTAAATTTGGTGTTGTCCCTCTTTTGGTTGTGTGAGGAAGTGAAGCATATCTACCTATGCCTCCATCCTGGGTGGAAGATATCTAAAAACTTTAAAATAGTTGTAGTATGGGCATTCATGGGTGTTATACCCATGAATTCACCCTTCAATTATTAAGAAAATAGAATGTTACAAGGACTAGTAAAACCACCTGTGAGCTCCATTCCCAACCTGTTTACTTCTGCGTGTTTTAGAGTGATAGCTAAACTGAATTTTGTGTTTATTATTATTTGACTTTTTGTTTTTCACAGATTTGTATTGCATGTAAAATTATTTTAAAATATTATTTGAACTGTTTATTCTTTTCAGAATTAACATAGTTTCATTCCCTTTTTCTCCAATCTTGCCTCATGCACTCAAAATTATATTGCTAAAATTTATCTATTTTAGTATACAACATTGTTCATTTATTTTTCCCATTTGCAGATATTACATTAAGTGAATGTAGCACTACTTATACACTCATCTGTATATGATCATGATTTATTGCTCTTGGTAACAATGCTAGTTTGAATATTTTTTTTACATATTACCCAGTAAAATAGGAAAAGATTTTGTGTACTATTTATACCTCTTAGAGAAAATAGCAAGTTGTTTGCTATGTGCATTTAAATTTTAAATTAATTGTACCAATTTACACATCCATCAGCATGATATAAGTATTCCAGATGTTCCACATTTTTACCAGTATCAGCTATATTCCAGACTTCTTATATTTTGCCAACCTAATGTATGAGAAAATGTGTTTCATTGTTAGGCCTAAATTATTTTTTGATTGGTCATAATTATCTCATTATCTTTTCTTATATTTATTTCTGTTGTGTTTTCTCTTATGTGAAATTTATGTTCTATTTCTAGTCTTCTTTCCACTCATTTCCTGATCTAGTTATTACTAATTTTTGTATGTGAGTGGCAAAATCTCCCATTTTGTGACTACTTTTTAGGAACTTATGGTGTTTTTATATAAATGGATATCCTTAATTTCAGTTTAATTTATCAATATTTTTCCAGTTATTGTGTGTCTTGTTAAAACATTCTTTTCCAAGGTCATAAACTTTTTTATTTTCCATTTAAAAATTTGATAATTTTGCATATAAAATTTAGTATCAAATTTTATTTATTTATTTATTTATTTATTTATTTTTCTACTATATAACCAGTGGGCTCAGCACTATTTATTGATGAGTTCATCATTTTCTAGGAATATATAATGTAACGTTATACAGTGTTAATGCATGTGTATCTGTTTCTATACTTTACATCATTTTATTGATAAATTACTATCATTTTACAACCACCAAATGGTATAAATTAACTAGATTCATAATATTTTGCTAATTACCAGGGGAAAAATCACATCATCATAATCTCCTTCCAGATATTTTTTGTTCTTCTAGGGTTTTTGCTTTTTTTCATATACATGTTTGCATCACCTGGTCAATTGCCTGGAAATATCTCGTTGAGATTTTGCCTGAAATCAAATGAAATCTAAAGATTAATTTTAGTAGAATTGATAACTTTAATATAATAAGTCTTTCTTTCAATGAATAAAGTACCTTTTCACTTTTTAAAGTATTTTTAACTTTCTTTTTTTGCCCTTTATTTTTTGTCACTACATCATTATATTTATTTGTTATTTCTTTCATTGTTTTTTATTTTTTAAAAATTATTTTATTGTTGTTCAAGTACATTTGTCCACATTTATCCCCCACCACACCACACCCCCTGCCATCCCCACCTCCCTCCCCTGCTTCCACCTTTGGAGTTATCTATATTAAGATATTGAATATCTTTTGTTAAAATTATCTCTAAATACATTCTATTCTTGTTGCTATAGTAAATAATTGTTTTCTTTAAAATTCTATTGCTTAAAACATAAATCAATCATAGACAGAGCCACCTAGCAACACTTTAGCATTAGTCCTAATAGTTAGCATTAGATGGTTTTGAAATTGTTCTCTAAGTAGTTTTATTTTTTTATTTTCAATTATTTTACTGTTTTTGTTTGTTTCTTCTTTAGCTGTGTTGAAAAGGGTTCTCAGAATATGGAACAGACATTGTGATAGTGGAATTTATTACTGTTTCTGATTTTTATATGGAATCCTCCTAATGATTGAAGAAATATTTGAAAGAATAATTTGTAAGCTTTTTGTATATATATAGAATTATCTAAAGGAAAACAGATAATCCCATTTTCAGTTTACTAAGCATTTAAAAATTTATACACATATGTGAATACATTTTAATCAAATATTACTTTTAATAATTAATGTTGATTATATAAGAATCTTCTCTTTTTATGAACAAATTTTCCAGAGATTTGTGTATATTGTTAGTGTCTTTCAAATACTGAATTCTGTTTTTATTAAATCTTTCTATTATATCTGTGTGTTTTATTTCTTAATTTTTATTATCTTTTCAATCCTTTCCTTCTCCCATCTTTAGATTTATTCTGTTGTTATTTCTCTAAGTTTTACAGCTGGAAGTGTACTTTATTAATTATCCTATATTATATTCACTATAAGTATATAAGACTATACACACTTATCAAAATATTATATTCTCTGTGTTCCTCAGTTTTGATCTGTGACATTGTAATTATTCAGTTACACTGTAATTTTTACTGTGATCTAGTCCTCAACTGATGTGTACCACAGGGCCTTACCTGAGTTCTTTTTACATGCACTGCTATCTGACACTGTCTTCAGGAATCTAGCCTGTGAAATTGTAGGATTCATCTGTTTCCTATCTCTCAGGGAATATTGTCTTCCAAAGCCAGATGTCCAATGTCTTGAAAACTGTCATTTGAGGTGAGAAGGTAAATTTGATCTCTTTTACTCTATTGGATAGAAACATAAGTCACATCATCACTTAAAAATGTTTTTAAATCCATAACAAGGCCAAGGATTCATAGAAAACTAAAGGAATTCAAGAAGGTCATCACCTCTTCCTGGTAGAGAAGAGGCCCAAGTTTGCTTTTATTTTAGAGGAGTAGTGAGTGAAGGTGGGAACTGCTTACAAAGAGACATTAAAAACAAAACAAAACAAAGAAGCTGGGTTTCTAGCTCTGGCTGGTGTGGCTCAGTGGATTGAGCACTGGATTGCAAACCTAAGGGTTGCCAGTTCGATTCCCAATCAGGACACGTGCCTGGATTGCAGGCCAGGTCTCCAGGATGGGGAACTCAAGTAGCAACCACACACTGATGCTTCTCGCCCTCCCTTCCCATCTCTAAAAATAAATAAATAACATTTTTTTAAAAAGCTGGGTTTTTCACAAATGTTTACAGGCCACATGCGGGCTAGCATGTTGTTTCTGGAAATCCTAAAAGAACTCCTGCCAACTTTTTCCCAAGAAACCTGCCTTGTGAGACTAGACTTGAAAAAATTATAATACAGCTATATCCTGTGAGATGAATGTTTTTAAATAAAAGACACAGTAAAGAAAATGGATGGAAAAACAGTAGGTCATGCAAAGTGTAAGCATGAGAAATATAAAGAAAAGAAAGGATAAATGTCACACAAATTAAATTTGAAGACAAAACACACTTCTAGAGTTTCACTTGGATAAAAGTGTTAATTCATAAGGAAGGGGTAAAGGCTCATGGCCTAATAAAGATGCTTTAAGATACATGCCATATGAATTTTTGAATATTTGTTCTAGTTCTATGAAATACATCATTGGAAAGTTGATAGGAATTGTGTTGAATCTATAGATTGCTTTGGGTAGTATGGACATTTTAATGATATTAATTCTTCCCATCCATGAACATAGTATGTGCTTCCACTTATTTGTATCTTATTCTATTTTTTTCTTCAGTGTCTTACAATTTTCTGAAAATGGTCCTTACATCCTTGGTTAGATTTATCAACATATTTCTAGGTATTTAATTCTTTTTATAGCAATTGTAAATGGAATTGTTTCCTTAATTTCCCCTCTGTTAGTTCGTTATTGGTGTACAAAAAGGCAACTGATTTCTGGATATGAATTTTGTATCCTGCTACTTTACTGAATTCATTTATCAGTTCTACTGGTTTCTTGGTGGAATCTTTGGGGTTCTATATGTACCGTATCATGTCATCTGCAAATTAAAAAGTGGGCAAAGGACCTGAATAGACACTTCTCCAAAGAAGACTTACAGAGGGCCAATAGACATATGAAAAGATGCTCAATTTTACGAATCATCAGAGAAATGCAAATTAAAACCACAATGAGATACCATCTCACACCTGTTAGAATGGCTATCATCGATAAATCAACAAACAACAAGGGCTGGTGAGGATGTGGAGAAAGGGGAACACTTAGTGGGACTGCAGACTGGTGTAACCACCACAAAAAGCAGTATGGAGATACCTCAAAACTTAAAAATGAATCTTCCTTTTGACTCAGTGATTCCCCTGCTGGTAATATGTCCAAAGGATCCCAAAAACTAATTCAAAAGAACCTAAGCACCTCTGTGTTCATTGAAGATTTATTTACAATTGCCAAGATGTGGAAGTAGCCTGTGTCAATCAATAGATGAGTGGATGACATAACTATAGGACATTAGTGGAATACTACTCAGCTGTAAAAAAGAAGAAAAATTTTACCCTTTGAGATTGTTTGGATGGACCTGGAGAACATTGTTAAGTGAAATAAGCCAGTCAGAGAAAGACAAATAACATATGATTTCACTTATGTGTGGAATCTAATGAACAAACTGAACTAACGAGGGGTGGGGAAGGAGAGCAGGGTGACAGCTAGTGAGAGGGGAGATGAGGGATTGAAGGATTTGAGCAAAAAGGTAGACGAATGCATGGACATGAATAACAATGTGATGATTGCTGGGGGGAGGGTGATATAAGGGGACTAAATGATAATGGAACAATACAGTGAAGATTAAATTAAAAAGGCACATGCCTCAAAAATAACAGAATTAAAGGGAGAAATAGAAAACCCACATAATGATTAGATCTGTTAGCAACCATGGTAGATAGACTCCTAGCAATTTCCCAAGATTTCTGTCCCCTGGTGAAACAATCAAACCAATTAATAATCTATGTCCTGCTGGGAAGGGTACCGAATATATGCATACAGATGTAACTAAGATTACTAATTAGGGAGATATCCTAGATTATGCAGGTGAGCCCAATGCAATTACATGAGACCTTAAAAGCAAAAGAGGAAGGCAGGAAAGTTAACCAGAAAAATATGTCAGCAAAGGAGGACAGAGAGAAGGCAAAAGGGAAGGTCAAAGAGATCTAAAAGTGAGTACTTGAAATATCATTGCTGGTTTTCAAGATGGAGAAAGGAATAAATGAACCAAGGAATGGCTTAAAAAGCCTCTGGCCCTGGCCAGTGTGGCTCAGTTGGTTGGATTGCTGTCCCATAAACCAAAAGGTCGTTAGTTCCATTCCCAGTTAGGGCACATGCCTATTTTGTGGGTTCGCTCCCTGGTAGGGGCGCACATGAGCGGCAATTGATTGATGCTTCTCTCTCACATTGGTGTTTTGCTCCCTCTCTCCCTAAAATCAATAGTCGTATTGTCAGGTAAGGATAAAAAATAATTTAGCAAAAACCTCTGTATGACAGCCAGTGAGATGGGAGACCTCATTCCTATGACAACATGAAAATGAATTTTTCTACCAGCTCAAATGAGCTGGGTAGTGGGTTCATGCCCAGAGCATCTGGAAAGGAATGTAGCCCCACAGTGTGCTGCTCTGGCCTTCTAAAACCCAGAGCAGAGAAACAGCTGAGCCACGCTGTGCCTGAACTTGTGACCTACAGAACTGTGAGATAATAAATGGATATGGCTTTAAGCTCCTAATTTTGTGATAATTGTTTTACAGCAGCAATAGAAAATAAATTCAACACCCTTCCTAAACAAATGATAGGACGACTAGGGAAAACAATTAGCAAAGGCATAAAAGTTCTGGAAGATGCAAACCACAGTCTTGATCTAATGGATATTTATGGAGTGGTATATCCCAAATCTATAGCATACATGTTCTTTCTTGGATGTAGATTGGCTATTTAACAGGATTGGTCGTATTGTAGACCATTAAAAAATGTGAAAAGATTAAAGTTATATAGAGTGTGTTCCCTGAACACAATAAAATTAAATTAGAAATCAATAGCAATAAGACAACTAAGAAAACCTCAATTATTTTGAATATTAAAAACATACCTCTAGCCCTGGCCAGTGTGGCTCAATGGATTGAGTGCTGGCCTACAAATCAAAGAGTTGCCAGTTCAATTCCCAGTCAGGGCACATGCCTGGGTTGCCGGCCAGGTCCCCAGTAGGGGGCATGCAAAACGCAACAACACATTGATGTTTCTCTCCTCTTTCTCCCTCCCTTCCCTTCTCTCTAAAAATAAATAAATAAAATCTTTAAAATAAGAAATTCTGTCTAAACAAAACAAAACAAAATACCTCTAGATAGTCCATGGGTCAATAAAGAAATTATAAAAATAACTATATTTTTATAAAAAACAAAAATACAAAATATCAATGCTTAAAAAGAAATTTAGAACATTAAATAGGTATCCTAGAAAAAAATAAAGATTTAAAAACTAATGACATAATAGAAGTTGACACCTCAAGAAACAAGAGAGTGAATTAAACACATCTTAGAAGAAAGAAGATAGTAAAGAAGAAAAATAAGTAATATTGAACTTCAAAAATATAGAAAATCAATGAAATTAGAAGATGATTATTTGAATGGATCAGTAAAATTAATTACCCTCTAACTAGATTGATAAAAATAGCTAGCATATAAATTACCAATCTCAGAAATGAATGAGAATATCATAGCAGATGCTACAGGTTAGATCCTATGTTATATTATGAAAAATGCTATAGGAAAATATTGAAATATTATGAATAATGTATGTGCAATTTCAATAATTTAGATAAAAGAGAAACATAAAAATTGTATTGAATTATTGTTGTTCAAATACAGTGGTCTCCATTTTCACCCCCCGCCCCACCCATCCATACCTCCCAGTCTTGAACCTATACCCTTTGGCTTTGCCCATGTGTCCTTTTTTCTCTTTTAAGGGAAAAGAGAAACATTTTTGAAAAACAATATCAAAACTGACCAGGAGCCCTGGCTGGCGTAGCTCAGTGGATTGAGTGCGGGCTGCGAACCAAAGGGTCGCAGGTTCGATTCCCAGTCAGGGCACATGCCTGGGTTGCAGGCCAGGCCCCTAGTGGGGGCCACGTGAGAGGCAACCACACATTGATGTTTCTCTCCCTCTCTTTCTCCCTCCCTTCCCCTCTCTAAAAATAAATAAATAAAATTAAAAAAAAAAATGTAACTTAAAAAAAAAAAAAAAACAACAACTGACCAGGAAGAGAAGTAAAACAGAAATCTGATTAGGTCTGTACTGCTTATATAAATTGAAAATATGATTAAAAACCTTTTCTTAAAACAAACAAGTAAACAACTAAGCAAAAATCCAGGCCTGGAATGGTTTCACAGGTAAATTCTATCAAACATTTGAACAATAAATAAGTCTCAAAAAAACCTTTAAAAAATAGACTTGAAGGCAGCACTTTCCAGTTCAATTTGTTAGGCCAACATTACTCTGATGCCAAAATGAGGCAAAGGTATTAAAAAATAATGAAGTTCCAATTAACAGATTTTTTGAAATATGTAATAAAACTTTAACAAATTAATTTCAGTAACTAAATAAATAGGAGAATGAATTGACAAAATTGGTCTACTTCAAACTTTCATAACATTCTAATTACTAGAAAATTAATCACTATATTTAGCCATTTTAAAAAGGTGAACATTACAAGTGATAAAAAAATTGACATAATTTAAAATCCATTCATAAAATAAAATGTCAGCAAACTGAGAATTAAAGAGAAATTACTTAACATATAAAAGGCATATACAAAAATAAAATTAAAAAGATTATAATAATTCTTAATTATTAAAATCTGAATAATGAAAGTTACAGAAAAAAATGCATTGATTTTTTTCTCACCACCTTTCTTCACCATTTAACTGTAGTTTTTGGCCAGTGAATAAAGCAAAATAAGAAGAAAAGTCATAAGATTTAAACAAAAGATATAAAATTTATTTTATTTGATGACATAATAGTTTATGGAGAAGACCCTAAGGAATCTATAAAAAAAACTTCCAGGCCTAATATATGAATGTAGAAAGGTTTCATACATTCAAAACACAATTTTATTATATCTCACAATAAAAATAGGAAATGAAATAAAAATTAAATATGAATGACATTAATATAATGCCATTATAATCATATATTACTATACTATTATAACATTATAATACAAATATATAATAATATATTTAGGAATAAATTTAATCAACGATGTATAAAATCTGTACATGGAAAGCTATAAAACATTGCAAAGAGAAATTCACAGGGCCAAAAGTAAACAGAGGAATACATTTAGGCATTAAAAGATTAAATATTATTAAAAATGGAAATTCTATTAAGTTGATCTGTATTCAGTTGATAGAACTCAACTCATTCAAAATTCTAGCAGGCTTTTTAGAAGAAAATTAACAAGCTCATTTAAAAATGTATATGTAAGCAAATGATCTAGAAAAATCAAAACAATTTTCTGAAAGCAGAACAATTCGGAAGACATTTTCAAGTGCAGTAATCAAGACAATGCAGTCGAGATGAAGCTTTGGTGCAATAAGTCAATGGCAGAAAACAGAGCCCAGAAATAGACCTACACTTACACGGCCAATTGATTTTTGGCAATGTTGCCAATGCAATTCAATAGAGAAAAGTCTTGTCAACCTGCAGTCCTGGGACAGCACAGTCCCTACTTGAGGGGAAGGGTGGGGAATAACCCTCAACCTGCACCTAGAACCATGCATAAACGATAACTCAAAATGAGTTATAGATACATGCATAATAACTGAAACTATTTAATTTTATGTGAAAAAAGACATATTTTTGTAATCCAGATAAGCAATAGTTTCTTAAAGAGTATAGCAAAACAAACTATTGAAATCATACATAAATTTCACTAAAATTAAAAACACATTCTTTTCAAAATAGTTAATAAAATAAGAAGATAAACCATACTTGGGAGAAATTATTTTAAAAGTATAAATCTTGCGGAAGCTCATATAGAATATATAAGTGCATTTCAACTAAATAATAGGAAATCAAACACCTTCAAAAAATGGCAAACAACTTGGACACTTCAAAAAGAAGATATACAAATTGTCAATGAACATGTGATATGTTACTCAACATCATTAGACAGCAGGGAAATAAAAATTACATAGTCATATGACTATGTCAATGAATGTAAAACAACTGTTCAACAAATTTCAATACTCATTAATGATAAAAGTCTCAGCAACTTAGGGTGAAAGAAAACTTACCCAGTTCATAAGGGGAATTTATTAATATCTACAACTAGCATGCTCCTCAACAGTAAAATAATGAAGGCTTGTTCATGAAATTGCTCACATCACTTTAATACTTAATGTCCTAGCTAGTGCAACAGGCAAGAGAAAGAAAATAAAATTCATCCATATTGAAAGGAATACAACTGTTTTACTTGTGGCATGCTCATATTTTTAGTAAATTCTAAGTAATGCTTTTTAAAAACTTACTAGAGTAAGTGAATTTAACAATGTGGCAGGGTAAATAGTCTATATGAAAATCAATTATATTTCCATGTGATAGCAATGAAAATTTGGAAAATAAAACTAAGTATATATATCACTTATCATAGCATTCAATGTAATAAAATAGAAGCTTCTTGTTTACCCAAACAGATTAATGTGCTATTACTTTAAATGTTGTTTAACGCTCTGATTTTCCATTTCCAGTAAAACATGCTTTGGTCTTGGAGAGTAAAACTAGTGTCTCGAGTGTAAAACATTGCACCCCATGAGGGTGACAGGTCTGCAGGGGAGCAGTGATTGTTAATTTATGTTCCGGAATGCACCTATTTCTCTTCGGTAATGCTTCCTAGATTACCCAGCATGGACTCTCCCCCTAATATCCTGCCCCATGGCTGGGCATTTTTGGAAAGTCCTTAATCCATCAAAGGCATCATCAGCATGTCCCTTTTGTGAGTGCTCAATGCCGACAGAAATTACAGTCAAGTACAGAGAAAATAAAAGTCTCAACTCCTCACTGAAAAGCATGATAAAATGCATTCTAACACAAAATAAACTGACCAATCAAAATCACAGTCTAGACTAAGCATGAAGAAAATCCTGCCAATTCTTAAATGTATCACTCATTATGTGAAAACTGAGATCTGGACGTTTTATGATGGCACATAGTTCACAAAAAAGAAACTATGCCTATGTCTTGTTTTAACAAGATGTCATATAGGATTCAGACTTGTCTGTGAAACCCAGTACATCTTAGTTGGCTTTATTTTATTCACCTTATATTTGTATTTTTTATTATTTTTGTTTGTTTTTCTTTCTAATTCTGTTGTCAATTTCTCAAGTGTAATAGATGAGTCTACTTTTGCTTTTATATTTCTCCTAGCAGTAACTCTAGTGTTCAGTAAATCCTGACAATATTTAAAGAAAATTAATCAGAGATCAGCAGCCAGATCAAGTTAAATTCTTTTTCCACTTGTTTCGAGAAAGGAAAGAATTAACCAATTAAGATGATCTCGTGTATTATAATTTCAGGCTCTTCTTACTGAGTGCATCTCAGATTCTGTACTCATGAGTCCACCCTAGAAAAACTGAAAGTATCCTGTCAGAATACTGCTCCTTGCCCTGGTGGAGTGGCTCAGTTGGTTGGGCATCGTCCTGCAAAGTGAAAGGTCACTGGTTTGAGTCTGGTCTGGGCACATGCCTGGGTTGTGGGTTTGGTCCCTGGTAGGGGCACATAAGAGAGGCAACTGATCCATGTCTCCCTTCCACTCAGTGTTTCTCTTCTCTCTTTCCCCCTCCCTTCCCCAGTCTCTACAAATAAAGGAATAGTTTAAGAAAAAAGAATAGTGCTCCCGTGTATTGATAAACAGCAATCTAAAAGGTGTTTGTTAGCTGTAGTTTCATGTTCAGTAAACACTGTGATTTACCTCCTATGGATAAACATGGAATTGCATACTTTTTAGAAAGTAGGTCTAACTGCTTCAAAATTTAAAGGCTATTTTTCTCTCAAGCATAGAATTGAAGAGAATGAAGGCACATTTGTCAGCCTTGCTGTCTGGTGCAGATCAGCAAGAGAGAGTTAATCACCTGAAGCCAAGAACTTCAGAGAGTTTGTTCTGAGTCAGTTGGTTCTTACTGTCTAGTGGCTTTAGTTTCATGGTTACGGATTCTTCTTCAGTGCTTCAGTCTTTGAGAGTTAACGAGCAGCCACGGAAATGCTAGCGATAAGTTGTGTCCAGCAGCAACAACTCAGGTGTACTCATCAAAGCATTGTGGACCTTTTGTGACTGTACAAGTAAGTTTCTGGTGGCCGCAGTGTGAGGAGATACAGAATAGATCAATGTAAAAGCGTTGTTTCACACTCTTATTTGACAGTAAATGAGTGGAGCAAGGTAAACAAAGAAGTCTAGAAGGATCCCAGAGAGGAATTCTTGGGAAACTTCAAATTCACATATATTAAGAAAAGGAGAAATTATTAAAGAGCCAAAAATAAAGCAAATAACTTCAATAATCCTTTCAATCGTACTCCAGTTTTTAAATATCAAACATATACTTATTAAATTATAACTTAATTATATAAATATATACCACAATATTTATAATGTTAATATATTTTATGAAATGCACAGCATAGTCACATCCTAAAATCATCTTATCTATCTACATTTTCCTGATTTGTCTCTGCTTTAGGATATCTGAAATTATGTTTACCAAATGGTAATGATGGATGTTTCTTTATCATGGGTGTAGGGATCATTGTTAATTTTGTCATTCACGTTTTTTATATTATGAAATGATTTATAATGTTTGCATACATTTTCCCACTAAATGTAATGGTATGTGTGAGACTTTGGGTAGGACGGATCCTGGGGAACAATTTGTGGACATGTGAAATTCAAGAAACAAATTTTCTGTTTCCCAAATACAATGGTGGGGCAGGCATAGGATAATAATGATAGATATTCTGAGTCAGAAAAAATACATTGTCATAAAAATAAATTTCCCTTAATCTTTTCCCATATTTTAATATTGATATTTATCTGCTTCCCAACATAGGACACCGAGGAAAACTCAAATGTCACCCTTGCTGCTGAAACAGCAAAAATAACTAAATGTATCATCAGGAAACTTTCTGGTTATTTTGCGTATAAAGCATACCAACAGCCCATAAAAATAACCAATTGCCATGCGAGGCCGTAACCGAAGAAATCCTTCTTTCACTTTAGGAGTCAAGGTGACATGCATGCCTCCCTTGATTTCTTTGCATAGTAATAACCCTGTTCGTTTCTGTTTAGCGATGGGAGGTAAGGTGAAGCTGGAGAAGATGCTGTTATGTATGACTGCAATGGAAGGTAGAGATTTTGACATATAAATCTTGGTCAGATTTAATCCCTTTGGAATTAGGCTTGAGAAATTACTGCCTCTGCTCTCATAACAGCTGTAGCAATAAAAGATCAATAAACCTAAATTGCAGTGGTCAGAGAAGGCTGTTTGTTCTTTGTTACCTCAGAATGCCGGTAAGGGTGGAATGCTACCATCTAATAGATAATATTGATTGTAGAATGATATTATAGTTTATACATTGTAGATATTCATTGTATTTTATAAAGAAAATGTGCAGTGTGTTCTTATTTTAAAATCATATTCTACATCTATGTTTATGAATTTCTTGATGTTTTAGGATATCCAAATGTTTATTTATACATAAATATAGAAAATATACTATTCTCTAATACATATTGAATATATGATATATATAATTTATCCATATATGGTATAACATTATATAGAACATTATAATTTCTTCCATATAAGTATGCAATTATATTCATATAAAATTAGTTAATAACAAAAATCGATTTTGCCTCTATAAAATATAGTAAATAAAAAGAGCCCAATTTAGCTTCTACCTCCAATTCTGAAGTTTTTTATTTCACAGAAGAGTCTGTGCACATGGCTTTAAAGGGTTCTGAATGCTCCCTCCAGAGACGTGATGGTGTTCTTTCGGACTGCTGGGTCTTGAAGGGTTTCTTCTTTATCCTCAGGGACTCTGTTCACCAACCTCTATGGAGGTTTCTGAGAAAACCCTTTTTCTGGGGTGGGAAACTCGCTTTAGGGATGCATAGAAATCACTGCAGCGACTTGCCATGGGTCTCTACTCCTCTCAACGCTGGACTGAGCTGTACCCCTGATACCCTTCTGCCGCTTTAAGAAGCTGCATATGTAAGGAGAGGGTGGAAAGGAAAGGGAAATGGGAATCAAAATTAAATTCACTTCAGAAGAGAGCAGCCTATGAATGACTTTTCAGTGTGATGTACACAAAATAAAGGACAATTACACTAAAAAAAAAAAGAAGAAAAAAAGGAGCTATACATTCTTGATCCTCTTGCGGCTCCCTTTAAACTAGGCTTGCTCTCTCTCTTATTGCCTCATCAATTACAAGTGAAAACTCAAATTTTCAGTTTCCTAATATGAAATTTACATATGGGAAAGGATTTTAAATAAATAAAAATCAAATTATTTTGATACTTGCCATAAAATGGCCAGGTAGATAGTGTTCTTCCATTTTTAGGGCACAGGTAAAATTCTAGTAAAGGTAGTGAAAGTAGTAGCTTCTGCATGTTTTAGTAAATAAAGCTAAACTGCAGCAAATTCACTCTAATTTACCAAAAACTCTGCCCAGAAGAATTTGAGTTCAGCTCGAGTTCCATACTGAAATCTTTCTCCTGTGGATCAACAGGTTCAACCTGAATTTCCAAGTATTTTCCTGACTGCATTACTTTTATTCTTGTTGTATCACTTATACTTTTGATGTACCAGCACTTAGACCTTTAAAGCTTAGACTCCCATCATACTGGACAGATGATTGCTATTAGCAGTGGGGAGTTACTTTGTGGGTTTATTTGTAACTTTGGCAGATTGTCGGTTATCTTTTGATTTTAGTGCATTCATTGGCTTTCATTCCAACTTAAATAAGTGTGTCTATAGCAGAGTATAGAATATACTGGTGATACCAGATCCGTATTAGAGTTTTTCTTCTAGCTGATGCATATTTAGTCTCCCAGCCACTGAACCTTCACTATTTGGTGCACCACCTTTAGGGTGAGTTGGTGACATCTCTTCATCCTGCCCACTATGGCTTACTATGGAACAGTTCATTTAAAATGGTAATAATAATGTTTTAAACACAAAAGATTAGTACTGAAGGTAATCTATATGCCCAACATTTGTCTCATATATATACATATATGATTTCAGAGAGAGCAAAAGACAAACAATATTATCAGATAGAAACTGTAGGCAATGACTGTGCCCTGTGTATGCTACTGCTGGAGAAGATTGCCCTCTGCTGTTAACAATTTGTGGCTTTTCTATTGAGTTTGTTGAACTCCACTGTAGAGTTCTTGAAAATTCCTATCCTTAGTATTCAGAGATTTTCCCCATAAATGATGTTCTTCAGACCCAGAATATATTATTAACAACTACAAAAGTGCTGGATGCTGAGGAATTTTCCTTTGTCAACCTTGCAGATGTCATGGTCTGTCTCCTCTTTCAAGCATGAGGTTGCGTGGCACTCTAACAGATATAAATTTCTAACTCTGGTAAATATCACCAAAGGTTAATTTTATTTCAAAACCCGATTAGGATATTGAACCACGCTCATATATATTCCAATAAAGCTCTAGTTTTGGCCTTTGTCAGGAGAATCCTACCAAGATTAAAGTCGAGAGGGCAAAAAGCCCTAATCTGAAAATGGACAACATCCAAGATGCTAAGTTTTCTCCCTGATTATGTAGCCATAAGAATTATGTAATTGCTTGACTTTTGAGAGATAACATTGCCAGAAATTTATAGGCAAAGATACTAATGTCTCACTGAGAAGTCAGGAAATGATAATTGAGCATGTGGGAACAAATCTTTATGCTGCCATGCTGTTATGAATGAGGTTGATAGAGCTTGCTTGGTAACGTGGCATTAGGGGAAATGAAAACAGGATGTCAGTTCCAATAGCAATTACCCAGAGTGATTGCAAATGTCTGCGATAATACATTCAAGTTGACATGTTTTTGACTACAACTTGGCATAGGGTCACAAAGAGCTTATCTTGTGTTGACTCCAAATTTTAAAAGAAGCTTCCAGAATAGATACGAACATGGCAGATCTGCGCATTTAGCAATCTTCCAGCTCCATGTAAGTTTATTGATCACATGAGGTGTGTCACACATCAAATGTGAAAACATCCATGATCACATTGTTGTCTTCTGTGTACACCTGGATCTCTCATGCATTCATTTCTTAACAGTTAGAGGGGAATGGGTAAGGTTCCTCTCCCACTCTGTTCTTTATATGAGGGAGAATCCCCTAAAACCCAGTATTTATTTATAAAAAATTATAAACATGCATTTATTCTTACACGTTTGAACTTCAATCACCTACGAGGTACTCTCCATTTGATGCAATATACCTATCAAGATTTTTTTCCACTGCTCAAAGCAGTTTTTGAACTGGTCAATTTTGATGTTTTTTAGTGCTTCTCTTGTTTTTTGTTTCACCTCCTCCACATGGGCAAAACCTTTCCCTGTGAGGAATCTGTTCATCCAAAGAAAAAAACAAACAAGAAAGGCACTTGGGGCAGAACTGGGTGAATGGGGAGGGTGGGGCATGGGAGTCATGCTGGTTTGGGTCAAAAACCGCTGAACGCTCAGGACCATGTGGGCAGGTGCACTTGTAAGTCATCCATCGTGAAATGGGCAAACACAGTGAAAGACTCTTCAGAAAACTTCACTGAAGTCCAGTGCAGCCTCTCACAACAATACCAGTTGGAACGCTAATACAGATGGATCCCTAGAACACTCACCTAGTGGGGAAGCCTGTACTAGAAAGGGCCCACCCTCCAGAGGCAATTTTTTAGGTTCCCCCTGTAGATGCATTTTAAACCAATTATTTTCCATTTTTCTTATCTTAAAAAGGGATATTTCAAAAGATGCCCAAGAAACTGACACACCTTCTGGAAGCTTCTGTGTGCTTTGTTCTACACTGTAATAACAACAAATTACCTATCTAGGCACTTCTCATTTGTATTTTAACCTAAGAGATATATGATTAATTCCATATAAAGATTCACTTTTTTAGTTCAGGAAATAAAAGATGAACAGGGAATTTTTAAAGTAACAGCAAATAAGTGGTAGAGTTAGTATTTAAACTCTGGTTTCCTATATCATAGCATTTTTGATCTAGAAAGTCTCCCTATTGTTTTAAATATAAAATTCTCTACAAAGAAGTAAATAGTACTTGCTTGCTCTGAACTTTATTTCAAAATTTACCCCCTTCTGGCAGGAAACACTGCTTTTTCTCTGAGTATTTATTTTCTAGTTTGGATGTCTGTTTAGTATTTCATGTTTTCAATGTGGAGTAAGATGAATTGTATTTGCTTTTAGAATGAAGTCAGTCCTTGTTATAGTTTAACAATAATTTATTGAATGAAACATTTTTCTTTATCAGAGAGAAAAAATTAATTTATGAAAGAAAATCCATGCCCACAAATAGCTTACAATTTCATTGTGGCAAAAGAGCAAAGTAGAAAAAAATGGATATGAATACTGTTAAAATAATAGAGGCATATATAAATGTTAAGAATATATAAAGTAGTAATTTTATTGTTTTGCTTGATACTCCATAAAAGACTTAATAATGATGCATTTCCTGACACATTTTTAATTGATCTAAATTTTTATAAGTATAAATGGTTTAATTTTTTTATTTATGTGTATACAAATAAAATTTAACTTTTTATTTGTGATGGTGGTAAGGTTTTAAATTAAATGAATTTGGATGGATTCATTGCATTTAAAGTAAAATTGATAAGAATATACTATTAGAAATAATTAAACATAACAAGATATTGGAAATGTATCTCTGAGATTGAAAGTATTTGATTATATTTTATATCATTATAAGATTATGATTTACTGCTAGTATAAGAACAGTTCAGCATTGATTTAATTTCTCTTCTTTTTGGTGGGAGTGCATTTATATTCAAAGTGCTGGAAAGACTCCCATACATAAACAAGTAGATAAAATAGCCAACCATTTAATATGGCAATGTCACTCAGGTATTTGAACCCTTTCTAAATTATATAACAGCAACCATGTAACATTTTACAGTCAGTAAATAGCTAAATGGTAGTCCATTTGAAAACACATTTGGAATTTCCTTCGATTTTCTTTAAATCAAAGAATTTTAAACCATGTGGCTTGTAGAGGTATTATATCCAGAAAATAATTTATTTTCTATATTTCTGAGAGATGATATGTGTGCTTTCCTGAAACTAAATATATTATAATCAGAGTCTCTCTTTTCTAGAGGGACTTGTCCACGGAGTTAAAACGAGCCTAAATGGGCATTCAAAATAATCCCATAAAATTGGAAGTATTTTATGAGTGTTTCTAAGTGACCTAGTTGGATATTCCGCTTTCAGAAATACAACTAAATTTATTTTGTAGATGTTAACAAAAGAAAAAAGGAATGCATTTAATAAAACATTTCTATGTACAAAAAAGAAGAGAAGGGATTAACTTACAATAACTTTGACAGACAACTGTATTTTAACAATAAAAGAATTAAAAAAATAACTTTGAGGCTCTCTCATAAATGAATAATTCTGCTACCACTGCTGGGAGATGCATGGCTAAAGTCATGAAAATAGAATTGTCAGTGCTCCCCCCCTCCGCCCCTCTCCACAGTTCTGCACACCTGAATTTGATTTCAAATCCTCCTAACTGCATTTTAAATATTTCACCAAGTGCCATGCCTCCCCTTCAGGACATACAGGTGAGAGTCAGGGAGTGTAATGGAACCTTCGCTCAGGGATGTGCCTTCATTAGAGGAGGTTTCTCAGACAACAGTATTTAATCGTATTTATTTTTGCCCTTCAAAATACTACAAAAAGATTCTTGATGAGTGTCTTACATTTCTTTCTAAAGTGAGAGAAGAGAATTAAGAAAAAGATTTAAAAACTAAAAATGGATATACCTTTTGACCCAGCAATTCCACTTTTAGGACTATATCTTAAGAACCCTGAAACACCAATCCAAAAGAACCTATGCACCCCTATGTTTATAGCAGCACAATTTACAATAGCCAAGTGCTGGAAGCAACCTAGATGCCCATCAGTAAATGAATGGATCAAAAAACCATGGTACATTTACACAATGGAATTCTATGCAGCAGAAAGAAAGAAGGAGCTCCTACCCTTTGCAACTGCATGGATGGAACTTGAGAGCATCATGCTAAGCGAAGTAAGCCAGGCAATGAAAGACAAATACCATATGATCTCACCTTTAACGGGAACCTAATCAACAAAACAAACAAACAAGCATAATATAACCAAAGACATGGAAATTGAGAACAGGCTGAAAGTCACCAGAGAGGAGAGGGGAGGGAATTTCAGGGGAAAAGGGGAAGGGTTTACAGGAACAAGTATAAAGGACACATGGACAAAAACTATGGGGGGGGGGTGGAAATGGGAGGGAGGTGGGGAGGGCTGGGGTGGTGGGTTGGGGTGAGAATAAAAGACAGAAAACTGTACAAGATCAACAATTAAAATAAAAATTGAAAAAAAAGAAAAAGAAGATAGAAAAAGACCAATATATCTTAAGTACAAGGACATTTTTAGTAAGATCAATTTCTACGAAAAGTTAAAGTACATCATGGATCCATGCAATGAGTCCATAGAAACCCGCCTGCCATATCCTACTTAGATAATTTTCATCTGCCTCATTGTGGTGCACACACCACTGTGATGACTGCTGGTGCAAAACATACATAAAAAGCATTGAAAACACCTACAAAAGGAATAAATCTGCTTAGGACCTGATGTCAGTAAAGGCCTCTGTGGGTGGTACAGGGGTTAATCATTATCTATAAAGATAAACAGGCAAACAGAGGAGGACATGACCCTCTGAATAGAGCTAACATTTTTAGAATCAAAAGGTATGTTGCAGGGGAAGTGAATAGAATAGCTTAGCTGAAGTAAAACGAACATGTTTAGCTGGGTTAGGAGGTCTTTATGCCTCAAGTTGGGGAGGCTGTGGTTAAATGTAAAAAGTATTTCAAAGTATCCATTTAGGATCACCTGCTTTGGAATCACTTGGGAGTACTATGTAAAACACAATCTTGATCCCAATTTCAAGAATATCTACAGTGTTTGGTATCTGCGTTGAACTTTATCTTTATCTTAGTAAGTTCATCATTCAATTACTCTATCCTGATTCTTTCAAATTCATTTAACCACCATTTAAGTTTCTCAGAACAGAAAAAATAAAACAACCAGTTTAAATCTATGCATAGGTTATCTAAAATAAATCAGACTATCGAATCAAAGATAATTTTACATTCTATTACATAAGCACCACACATTTAAATATTCTATAAAAGTATAAGCACCAAAAGTATAATGTAACTTGCTTCCCCTTGTATTGTTGAGAAATATATCATGTATCCTTCCTTCTAAATCTGCTACTGTTTGATTTGGCCTTTCACTGACCTTAATTTTCACATCAGACTTACTCATGGATGGAGGCATGGGAGAAAAAAGTTGTAATAATGGTTTAGTAAAGAACTAACTAAAAGGACCCATTCACTCCACAATCTCCATCATTGGCCAGAGACTCTGAAAGAATATTAGAAAACAGTATAAAGGCTGATAGGCGAAAGAAGAAAGAAAATGATGATTACTTCATTTTCATTGCCTTGAAGAGGAAAAAATAAACTCTTGTGAGGAAATATTATATGTATGACTTTAGTTCCTCAAAATCTAAGAATAAATGTGTGTAAGTTCTGCTTTGTAAATAGCTCAAATATTACCCTTTTTATCAACTTAAGATCTTTTCTGTCTGAACACTTTTTTTGGTGTTTTAAGTAAGTCCCTCTCACTACACTGAATAAGGAACAAATGTATCCCATTTCAGTCCCTCACAAGTGCTTCTGTCTCACCCTAAACACTTGCCTAAAGATACTGCAATGCCACTAAGCATGAGGTATATCAATATGACTTTTACATAATATAAACCATATGTGACCATGAAAGAGAAAATGGCGCATATGCAAGAGTATTCAAAGAACTTATGTAGGAGTCTGAAAAATAAAAATAAAAATAAAAAATAAAAATAAAAATAAAATAAAATAAAAGTAAAAATTAAAATTAAAAAAATTAAAAAAAAGAACTCGTGTAGGAATGGTTTCATCAAATTAGGAGAAAAACATCTTCACCCATCCTCTTCTTGCTTCATATACATGCAGATTTTTTCATCTAGGTACTGTAGGTAATTTTAGGATTCTGAGGACAGTGGAGAAAGTGGGATTTTTTCACTTATCAAGAGATAAAATAAGAAAAGGAAGAGAGAGAGAGAGAGAGAGAAATGTGACAATTCTTATGCAATATAACGGCAAAGAATCCAGAAATGGGAGAATATTAAATAGGATTCGTTTTTCTCCCCCACATTATCCTTTTACATTGTATGGCTTCACTGTGGCACAGATGAGTGGAGATAAAGAGTGAGTCTGGAATAGTTAAGGCCAAACCCAATCAGACTTTGAGACTCATACCTGAGGAGGGTTCCATTGGCCCAAAATAGAGATTCCAAATGGATCTGATATTAAAATATGCATCTGAATAGGGCTAGGATTTCTATTTCAAAAGATTCTACCTGGGGATAGTAAATGGGAAGAGAAGTCTCTATACAGGTGGACAAAATATTCAGAGTAAGAGTTTCACTGTTCAAGATTGTCCATTTGGAGTGGAATTGAATCCCAGGAAGTTGAAATATAAGAGACTAGTCCCTGGGGAAATGCACCCGTGAGACTGAGGCAAAGTCACAATTTCTAGGCAGAAGGCTAGCAGAGCTCAGCTAATATCTGGAGACCAGGCTGGGAGATGGCACAGGATAAATGTCTTCCTTTCTAACTCAGGACCTGAGACAATGAAGTTGCCAGCAAATAATGTGAAAGAATGGGTGATGAAATAAGCAAAGACACTAAGTCGCATAAACCAAAACGTTTCCCTTTAAGGACTTTCTTCATCCCGGGAAACAAAAAACCTCAGGGATTTATCTGGTGAATAGAGAGGGTGAGGCTTGGGGGTCAGGCTATTTTTAGTCTAAAACTGTTGAACTCTCAGCACAGTGTGGGCAGGTGTGTTTGTAAATCACCCATCATGAAATGTGCAAATGCATTGAAAGAGTCTTCAAAAAACTTTGCCGAAGCTGGACACAGTCTCTCACAACACCAGTTGGTGCACTGTTACGGATGGGTTCCTAGAACACTGCCCTATGGGGAAGCCTGTACTACAGGGACCTGCCAGAAGATTATTCTGAATTTTGGGGGAGGGGCCCTTGTAAACATCAATTGTAAATGTAATAATAAGAGTCTACCAATTCAAATGTTAATTTCATCCAAAATGCTCACAAACTTACCCAGAAAAATGTTTAAGCAAACGTGTGAGTGCCCTGTGGCCCCTTCAAGTTGACAGGCAAAATTAATCATTACGTTCTCACTAGCTTAAGTCTTCCCCTATGGTCTTCGGTGATCATTTTCTTCTCTGCCTAACCTCCAAAGAAAGCCACTATCAGATATTTAAAATAATTTTACCAGTTTACTAACTCTAGCAGTTATTCTTATGGAATCCTTATCCCCTTTATTGTGTTGGGGTCTCTTGTGCAATCCGTCTTTGAAATTTAGTACAAATGTGGCAAAAATTGCTATTTCCCAAATGAAACTTTTCTAGAAGGTAAACTTGCAGTTCTCACCAGATGTTTTTATCAAGTTTTAAAAGTTTTACTTTCATATTTTTTATCTCCAGTCATCGAGGCAGTGAGTTTTAATTCTTGTGAAACATTAAATATATATATATATATATTTATATATATAAATACAAATATGTGTATTTGTATTTGCTTCTTCTGCAGGTGTCCTCTTATATCCAAATGTGGGTGGAAAAAGGAAATAGAAAGCAATAAAAATATCATTTAATTTCGGCTTAAGATTAAAGTTTCTAAGAGGAGCATATATTTGATGCATTATTTGACTGGGTAAATACAGCTCAGCTGGTAATCTACCACACACCTTGAAAGCTTAGTGAGCAGAAGGACCCTCCCATTATTACAAGGGCCTCAGGACATATTTGAACTTATTGTAGTTTAGGCAACTTTCTGTTCATAATTTATTTCTAGAGAGAAGGTATGCAACTTCCATTATGAAGGCTATCCCAGAACCACTACAATGGGTTGCTAGTCTAATTTTTCCAGGAATGCAGATGGTACTAGTGATTTTATCCTGTTCTTAAATGTCGTAATAGAACACTGGATTACAGCAGATAATCGGTGAAGGACTGAAGTGCCAATTATAAAGGCATGACAGATTCTCTTGGAATATCTATGCTTCAGAAGTGACCCCAGTATAATTGGTGCACTCCTGTAAAACGTGGTTGTAAGTAATCTAAATGATCACACGTTTGTCTTGGATGCAGAGATCAGTAGGGAGTAGAAAAGATGGCTAATTTTGTATCAATTATATTATTCCTTGGTTCACAGAATAGATGATGATGCAGGCTAATATATAAATGCTTCAAATGACTAAATGGTCTCTTTGTTACCTGGCATATGTCCTGTGGCTTCCCAGGGTACCACTTTTCTTTCCAAAAGAATACTAAAGCACAAAAATAATTGCATCACTAATTGGAAACATACATTACATCTTTGTTTTATGAAACACCAAGACATGGGTAACATGACACAAAATATGTAGAAGGGCTTTGTAAGTATACAGTTCTATAAAATAAAAAGTATTATAGCTTATTTTTATGATTTTAAGCTGTTTCTTGCCAGTGAATTATATTTTATGTACAAACTATAATAAAAATGTCTGTTTTAATAAAATACACTTGATTCTAAAAGCATACTGCAAATATTATGTCCTATGTTTCATCAATGCATGTGAAGATAAAAGTGTTTAAATGAGCTAAAAAGAGCCCTGGCTGATTTGGCTCAGTGGATTGAGTTCCAGCCTATGGACCAAATTCTCACAGGTTCAATTCCCAGTTTAGGGCACATGCCTGGGTTGCCAGCCAGGTGCCCAGTAAGGGGGCGTGTGAGGGGCAACCAAACATTGATGTGTCCCTCTCCCTTCTCCTCTCTAAAAATAAATAAACTCTTAAAAGTAAGTAAATAAACAGATGAGCTGAAAAAAACCCATATATATGCTTATAAATGTATATCTATAATAATCATTAGTTTTAAATTATAATATTCCTACATATGTATAGAAGCTCTAAATAATACTTTAAATTTCTAGGGTGCTGAAAATTATGGAATGCTCTGTTACTAAGCATTTACTGAAAATCGTTCTTGAGGAGGGTACCTTTGAAAGCATTACAATCTAATGCTCCAGAATAACTGTATTTGCATATACAAGTTTCTTCTCTCTTCACTGAGTAGATATTAGATGATAGCTCCATAATCTAGAATGTATATTAGACTACATGGTACATGCCAGACCTAAGTTGTATATAGTGATACAAAAACATATAGATTCAAGACTTTTTCTTTTAGCTTTATAAAAGTAATGACCTTTGACCTTTTAATTTTGACTTAAAATGGTTTTCATTATAGACACTTAAAACCTTAAAGTGGAAAAGTCTGTACACATCATCATTATGATATGCTTTTTTCCCCTGGAATAGACCTAAAAACTGATGAAGAGACACTGACTTTTAATATTAATAAGTTGTTCATATTTTATTTAAATGAGAAAATAATTTATGGGCTTATTTTCCATATTTCATTAAAGAGTAAATTTTGTGTAAAAACTAAAAATATTTATCTCCAAATATAAAATAGAATAGTAAGTAAACAAACTGCTAAAGATTCTGGGCTTGTAATGCTCCAATTTCATAATTAGAAAGATGATTTATAGTAATTTACAAACAGTGACCTCAAAGAATTACCACATGTTTTCAAAGTTGATTCCAACCATAACCATCCTAATACCTAAGGTCTTCAGGGCACTAGGACGGAACTAGAAAGGAGCCCGTAGTCCCAAGAAAAGATGTATACAAGTCCTTTCATATTAAAAATTTTGAAGGAACAGAACTGAAATGGAATGAGATTTTCCTTTAAGACATCCAGGTAAACAGGTTCCATACATACAAAAGCATATTATCAATCTTTCTTACCTATTGTCCTATGACTGAGGACAGTTGCCTCACCAATTTTGTCCAGCAAGCTGATTGTTTAGGCTCGGAGGGCAGTTTGATACAAGGTTTTCAGGTGTAGGGAGAAGTCGAAGTGACACTGAAGTATTCTATTGTGATTCCCAGTGTATGAGACAGACATACAGACATGGCAGGAAGGGAATAAAGGGAGACATTTTTACTGTCATCTAAGAGAGCAATCAGTAAAATAGACTCTCACAAAAATTCATAATTAGAAACATGGATGATTAATGTTTTTGTAAATCATCTGTAAAATATTATCAGCACTGTAACCTTTAGAACACCTTAGCTGTGAAAATATAGAAATATTAAATATTAATGTAAAATGAGTTTTTATTTATTCAATGGAAATTTCTATGATAAAAATGCATAAAATAGTAAATATTTAAAAGAGTACATGTAAAGAAAATAGACTATACTTTGATGAAGGAGTAAAATGTACACTCTGAAAAACCTATCATCTCAAGGATATGAGAATTTGTTAAACTCTAATGTATTTCTCTAATATTTATGGACCATGTTCCAAAATCCTTTTTAAGTAAGTATTTTCAAAATTAATAAGTTATACATACTGTCTAAAACTGAGCCTAATTTTAAAGCATATTTGTTGTGGAAGTTGACAACTTCCTATAACCCTTTCTTCCTTTGATGGTGCTAAAGTTTCTAACCATTAATTTCTTCTCATTATACTTTTATTTAATTTGCTCTTTATCTCTAAATATGTTCTTCTAGCCATAGCACTTCTCAGATCGTTTATATTGTGTTTGTGTTATGTGTGTGTGTTTTGTACAATAATAATAGGTAAAGGCAGCGTGTCTCATGCTCAGAGATATTTTTTTAAAACAGGGTCAAAATCACAAGGACTAAAGTGATGAAAGGTTAAGGATCGTTGAGACATTCTCTAGAAAATGAGACAACAAGTAGAATGAAGTGCCTCAGGGCCTCTCTGCACCTGGAACTGAACCATGTAGTGACTGGCTGCTCTGCTTGGACATCTCAGTGCAGCAGATTTAACTCCCAGCAAGTCACACCCAGTACTGAGATCACATAGCAAACCAACTTTTTCCCAAATGTAAGCACTGTGCATCCACTTTATTCAGAATAATAAGACTTTTCAAAAATATACGGACACAGTATTAAATTTAAAAAATATTAAAATTTAAAATTTAAATTTAATGGGCCCAAGCATGGGCCCATTAGATCTTTATTTTAAATACTACCACCTAATTCTTACATTCAGCCAGGTTGAGATCTGATCGTTTTTATCCTCCTTTGAGCTTTATCCCTGGTCCTTTTTGGGGGTCTATAGATCAGTGTTTTCAATGTACAGCCTTTCAGATTCACGATGTGCTCTTTAAAATGTTCTCTACTTACTATTGCAATTGTACTTAGCTTGATCACAATTTTCATTGAGCAAAATCAGATCAAAATGATTTTTAAAATTATTTCCAAAATTTAAATTCATCTTAAATGGTAGAGACCTGTTCTTGTTACAGATGTAAGAAGGAAGTAGCAATCCCCAAGACACTTATGAAACTTCCCTACGATAGTACCGTGGCTCCATGGTAACTCTTGGGAATGGACCCACTCTGTAGGAAAGATACACATTTAGTATATTTTTAAAGTAGTTTCATTATTTTATAGTGATATTTAATACTATAAATAGGAATTATAAATTATAATTGCTTTAAAATATGTCTAGGTAATAGTAGCAACAGTTTGTATCTTAAAAGTCAGCAAATCAATTACCCTTAATTAGAATTGCTGAGATTTAATCTATATGAAGCATCTGTTTACCATTGTACTTTAAAAAAATTAAAGCCTTAAAATGCACAGGAACATATGAGATTTTAAGGGGCATAGTTAGCGTACATAAAATATATTATTTAAAGATTTTCACAGCATCATGGTTAATTAAAAACATTTTTATCTTATGGTAGAAGTGGTCTTTAAATGATTTATCTTTCAAAATTATTTTATCAGAATTTGTTTAAGTGAGTATAGGTTTATTTTTAAATGTTTGCAATATTTGGAAATAACACCTTTCAATTGTAATATATTGCCAGGAAGAACCATAGGCACCAATCTATACAGATTATATTAATTTCTCATCTAAAGCTAAATGTATACACTTCTATTGGACATAAAATAGCCACGCATAGCAGAAGCAAAAGCAGCATCTCTGGGCAGAGTGTGTCTCAATGGATATGCTGAGGATGGATGTTCATCTGGCTATGGCTTTTTGCTTGTTGTTGGGAGTTTTGGGTTACTGATACAATCTCCTTAATTGTTCTTAGTTGGTTTAGATTCTTTATTTCTTCCTGATTCATTTTTGATAGGTTGTATGTTTCTAGGAATTTATCAGTTTTTCTGGGATAACCAATTTATTGCCATGTAGTTGTTCAAAGAAGTCATGATTATTTCCATTTCTGTGGTATCAGAATGTAATGTCTCTTTTTTTAAAAAATTTTTATTTATTGATTTCAGACAGAGAGAGAAAAAGAGAGGGAGGGAAGGCAAAAAGAGAGACAGACAGACAGAGAGAAATGTCTCTTTGTTGTTCCGCTTATGTATGCATGCATGGGTTGCTTCTTGTTTGTGCCCCCACTGGAGCGCGCAACCTTGGCATATTGGGGAGAACACTCTAACTAACTGAGCTACCTGGCCAGAACCAATGTCTTTTTTCTTGATGCGTGCATTTATTTATTGCTATAAATTTTTTGCTTAGAACTGTTTTTGTTTTATCTCATACGTTTTGATAATTTGTGTAGCCATTTTATTTTATCTTCAGATTATTTTTTAATTTAACTTTTGATTTCTTCATTGAACCATTCATTGCTCAGGATTGTGTTATTTAATTTCCAGATATTTGAGAATTTTCTAACTTTCTTCCTGCCATTGATTTCTAGTTTCACACCATTGTGGTAAATAAATAAATAAATAAATAAAATACTTGATACAATTTTCATCTTCTTGAATTTGTTGAGACTTGTTTAGTGCTCTAACATCTAACACAGACTTCCCCCGAAATGTTCTCTGTGTGTTTGAGTGAGAAAAATGAGTGCTAAGTACCTACCTGTGCAACGTTGTGCCTACCGCTGATAACACCGTATTGTCTACTTAAAATTTTGTCAAGAGCACAAGTAAGTCTGAAGTTGTCTTACTGTAATAAAAAATAAAAATAAACACTCTGCTCTTCATAAGGTATTATTAAAAAATAAAAAGACAAGATACACAGAGTGGGGCAAAAGTGGGTTAACGGTTGTTAGTACAGAAATAATACAATAATTAATAAATAATAATACAAGGATAAACTCTGTGTTTCTTGTTTTTACAACGGTAAACCTACTTTTGCCACACCCTGTATATTGGAATAAAACGTGTAA
This sequence comes from Glossophaga mutica, assembly GCA_039655065.1. NCBI lineage: Eukaryota > Metazoa > Chordata > Mammalia > Chiroptera > Phyllostomidae > Glossophaga > Glossophaga mutica. Next base: position 149,339,079 of record CM077308.1, read on the forward strand.
AACACAATCTGTTTAAAGGATTTATGTTCATACTATAGAAAACAAAACATAATGTAAATTTGGAAAAGAGTTGAACACTAACTTTACCAAAGACAACATGTGGGTGATAAGCATATGAAAAATATTTAGTAAATATCACTATTTGTAAGGAAAATTAAAATGAAAACCAAATGAGATACTATTATACATACATTTGAATGGCTAAAATTAAAAATCCAAAGCAACACTAAAATCATTGAAATTCCCAAGCCTTGGCGTGCACGTGTAGGAAATAGCATGCTCTTATTTGCTGATGGGAACATGATGCCCCGCAGGAATTTCAGATTGGCAGTTTCTTGCATATTCAAGCATACACTTACCACGCTACCCAGCAACTTCATTTCTAGGTTTTTGCCCAAAAGCAATGAAAATTGATATTCATATAAGTCCTATAACATCTGTTCATAGCAGCTTTATACATGATCTCCCACAATTAGAAATAAATATTCCCCTGGCTGGTGTAGCTCAGTGGATTGAGTGCAGGCCTGTGAATCAAAGCATCTCCGGTTTGATTCCCAGTCAGGGCACATGTCTGAGTGCAGGCCAGGTCCCTGGTATGGGGTATGCTAGAGGCAACCACACAGTGATGTTTCACTCCCTCTCTTTCTTCCTCCCTTCCCCATCTCTCTAAAAATAAATAAATAAAATCTTTTTTTTTTAAAGAAACAAATATTCTTCAACTGATGAAAATGTAAACAAATTGTGCTGCATCAAGAACAAAATAGTGCCCAACAACAACAAAAAAGCAACTACTTATACATGAACAAATCACAGATGCATTATGCTAAGCAAATGAAGTAACTTTTGCTCATACTTTATACCAGATACCATCCATTGCATGGTGCCAGTTATGTGACATTCTGGAAAAGCCGAAACTTTTCAGATAGAAGAAGACTCAGTGTCTGGGATTGGTGAAAGGGAGTGAAGGAAGATTTGGTGGGGAGGATAGAAGTGCTCATTATCTTGATCATGACAGTGTTTGAAAATGTATGTATGTCTCCTCACTCCTATATCTGTACAAAAATGGAGTTTCACTTGAGGTTGATTAGACTATTTTTTTGCATACACCACTTTATAAAATTAATTGGTTGTTTTTTGGTAATTTCTTTTAATACTATTTCTATAATATAATGAGCATTAAGAATAAGATATCAATAATGTAATTGGATTTAAACATCTAGGTATTTTAATGGTGCAGAAAAGACATTATTAAAATTTTTCTAAATGCTTTATTTTATGAGCCTTAACAAAAAAATAAATATAAATATAGTACTCTATAATTCAAAAACTGATTTCCATATTAGAAGAAATTAATCTTATGTAACATTGGTCAATTAACTGTAAAACAAGTTACAATTGTTGGTATTATTTCTATATTTAGTCAAAGAATATAAGATGTATTAAAAAAATCTCCTCTAAGGATTGGAATGGCAGCTCCTCATGAAAATGGACTTAGGATGTGTTGCCCTATCCATGTAGATGACTGTAAAACTTTCCTCACCAGTCCATCAATGCAGAAAGAAAGATAGTATCGCTCTCTCTCTCTCTCTCTCTCGCTCTCTCTTTTAAATATGGGAGAAAACCTAACTTCTGAAAATTGAAATTCTTACATGTATGTAGCAACCAAATTTATTCTACCCTAGTGATTGAGTAATCCTAGACATTGAAATGAGATACTGACACTGTAAAGGTGAAAACACCAGGGTGGTATTAAGAAACCAGTGTCAACCAGTGGTGGCCGGGAGAGGAGGGACAGTGGGGCAAAGAAGGGGAAAGGTCATCCGGGAACATGTATACAGGACCCATGGACAAAGACAGTGGGTGGGGTGGGAGGACTGAATGTGGGGGGTGGGAATGGGTAGGGCAGGGCAGAATAATGGGGAGAAAATGGGGACAACTGTAATTGCACAGCCATAAAAAAATTCCCCCCAAATCCAGGGATAAAAATATAAATATTTTAAAATAACACACTTCTGGAAATGAACAAAATAGTTGAAATTAAAACATAGCAGATGAATTGAACATTGGATTATAGAAAGCTGAAGAACTATCTAATGATATGGAAAATAGATCTGAGGAAAATATCCGGAACAACAGCATGCACCCGTAGAAATGAGACTAAAAGACATGGAGAAAAGAATAAGGTATTTCTTTTTTTTTTTTTAAAGAATTTTATTTATTTATCTTTAGAGGGGAAGGGTAGGAGAGAAGGAGAGGGAGAGAAACATCAATGCCTCTGGTGTGTCCCCTGCCGGGAACTGGCCTGCAACCCAGGCATGTGCCCTGACTGGGAATCGAACCCCGATCCTCTGGTTCGTAAGCCCGCGCTCAATCCACTGAGCTACACCAGCCAGGGCAGAATAAGGTATTTCTAAGTACAACTAATAAGAGTTACAGAATGAACTAAGAATTGCTTAGAGAAGCTGTAATCAAAAAGACAATGCCAGATAATTTTTTAAAAAACTGAAGAAAACTTGTACATTTTCACACCAACAAAGTACACATCTGGAAACTTTTAGTGAAAGTGTGGAATGACAAGGAGAAAGAACGATATTAAAAGTGGTCAGAGACAAAAAAAAAAATAACCACAGTAATGAAGATGACAGTGGACTTCTTACCCCCAAAAGCACCGAAAGAGAAAGTCAAAGTATTAAAAGAAAATCAGCCCCACCCAAAAATTCTTTACATTCTAAATTATCACTCAGGAGCAAGAGCAAAGTTAAGACATTTTCAGAAAAAAAGAAAAAAATGTACATATTTTATAAAGAAGTATCATCAAACAGAATAAGTGAGATAAAACAGTGGGCAACAAATAAACTGCTAATCTATGGGGGATAAACCTAAATTACAGCTAATTTTTAAGATAATATAAATGGTGACAAATTGTGAAGAATGAGTAAAATGAGGTAAAAAAATTACTTAGAGGATGCACACATTGATGATCAATATTTCATCTTTAGTTCCTTGCATTTTTTAGAATTATTACATAAAAAAGTAACTTTAAACCTCATAAGTCAAGTATTATATTAACATTGAATAATACCTGAAATAATTAAAATACATTGAATACCATTATGAATAGAAAAAGAAAGGAAACAGGGAAAACGAAGTACTATGAATTCAATAAATTTAAAAGAATTTAAGGAAAGAGGAAAAAAGCCAATCTGTAATACAATAATATGTATTTTATACTAGCATTTTAAAAACTGATAAAGAATAATATCTGATTCCTTCCAAAAACATTTGCACTTAAAAATACAAAGTATTAAAGCAAAATTTGTTTTCCAGTGTAATGCAACCTGTATTACTGAAGGTGTAGGGCAACCAGTACAGGGCCATTTGATGAGGGAAAATGTACCATAGACACATATTTCTACCATTATTTATAAACTCCCAATTTGGAAATGTTCAGAGTATAAAATGGTGGTTTAGATAGAGCAAGCGCATTTCACCTAAAACAGTATTTTGCTTGTGCCAGCAGAAACTGGCAGCAGAGAGCATTATTTTCTTGAAGTTAAGGATTATTTTTCTGTTACCACTATAGCTCCTGCATAACCTAGTACACTGCCTTTACTATTACAGGGGCTTTAATAATATTGGTGGGAGCCCTGAAATAGCATTCATTGTCTTGTTTCCCCCTGAATTCTCTAAGAGTTGCAGATAAGAGGATGTGGACATTAGAAACAATGAAAATTGACCTGAACATATTTCACAGTTACTAAGAGCAAAGACTCAATTTCAGAATACATAAAGCTCTAGGAAGCAATTAGTTCACATGAAATCTTTAAAATTAGAGGAGTTGAATTGGGGACCCTGAGTAGTGTCCGAAATTCTGTACTCAAACCTGACTTTTTATTATATTATGAAAGCCTTATGTTGGATCACTATTTATCTAGATTAACAGAGTATTTTCCATTAACACTGTAGTGTAAATTATTTTTACTAGTATAATAGCTGGATTAGAAGAATGGTCAATTCTAATACAGCCAAATAATAGCCAAAACAGGAGGAGCTGAGAATTTGAGTGGGGTGTGGTAGAAGCTACAAGATAAAGTGTCTCCTAGGGCAGGGGTTGCCAACCCCAGGGGTCCCCAACCCCAGGGGTCCCCAGTCCCTGGGCCTCAGACCAGTACCATCCCTGGGAGATTCTGAACCAGGCGCAAGGTCTCCTGAGCTCTGCCTCCTGCTCCGCCCGCCCACTGTCTGTGGGAAAAACCAAGTCCTTTGTGCCAAAAAGCCTGGGGACCCACTGCCTTAGGGAATGAAACTTGACAGGAATGTCAAGGAATGAGATGGGCCTTAAGCAAGTTTAAGAGATGTATTTACTGATGTTTCTTAGGAAGAGCCTGAAGTCAGTGTGTGATAATTCTGTTCCACGCTTATCTTTCAATAAGATTTTTTTCTCATTTAAAATTGTTTATTACCTTTTAATTTAGGACAGTACACCTATATTTCATAATATTTATGAAGAATAATAAATATAAAAATAATATCTATGAAGAAACAACTATGTTTAGAAATTGCATTAAAATGAGCGGGATTACAAAAAATGGAAGAGACCCAGTTTCTACCTTTAGGCCTTCTTTCTCTAAGGACTGCAAACAGTAATTACAAAATACATGACAGAAACCATGGAAGGTTTTAAGCATATGCAGATGACTGGAGACAAGTGGCCTGTCACTTACCGTACAGTAGAGGTGTAATTAATTTTATTTTTTTATTATTTTTCATTTTTTATTGAATTTATTGGGGTAACATTGGTTAACAAAATTACGTAGGTTTCAGGTGTGCAGTTCTAGTCTCCCTCCATCACCATTTATTCCTCCTCTACCCTCTTCTCGATCCCCACTCTATATACTTTTAGGTACACTGATGTTACCACATGACTGGGGCACTTGGTGGAGAGGAATAGTGGAGGCGAATAGTGACAAGAAGAAAGTTTATCAAATTCATAGGTGATGTATGTGTTCCTTCCCTAGGTAGCATGAACAGGACTGACCATGACACTGAAGATCATCTCAGGAATAGTCCCTAGCTGAGTAGCAGAGGGAAGTAAGATGCTAATGTGACTTCAACAGATGAGGTAAGTCCTGGATGATGTATGGTAACTTAGAACCTTAATAACTGGTCGATTTGCACACCAAATCTAGAAAGATGTGATTTAATTCTCTTTCATTGAACTCTAGTCACATTGAACATAATAGGTTGTGCAAGAAAAATAGGTTCCATGATCAACTAAGTTTGGGAAACTCTGTGTAGAAGAGTGGGATTCTTTTCCATAGGCCTTCTCAGAACCTTTAATTTTGTGCATGGTGAATCTCAAGAAGGATAATAGAATAAGCAGTTTTCGCTGAATATATTTCACCTTGGAATTTTTCTTTGTAGAACATTTTAAAAATTAATGTTCTGAAGAACATATTTTGTGAACCATGTGACTGCATAGTAGACACGTCTTGGAAATAGCATTATGTCTCATAATCTTTGATAAATAATTTATGCTAAATAAGGAAATTAGATAGCTGATTTCAATCCATCATTGTAATTTAGAGTTGTCTGAAAGCAATTGAAAAGTTTGAATGGCATGATGTATTTTTGTAGATGTATAATAGATGATTATGGAGAAATGTTTCACTACGTTGAGTTCACAGTAAGGGGATAATGATTTATAACTCAAAATCAAATGCACCGGTAAGTAATAAAAATTCTGAAGTGTGACGTTTATATAAAAATTTCAGGTATAAGCAGCTTTGCAGAAGCAAGTTTCATTCCTACAGATACTTGGTTAACTGAGAAAAAGGCAAATACAGTGATGAGACCACTGGACTTATCTCCAGGAGGTCTGGGTTTTGTGCCCAGAATTACCATTAATTACAAGTGTGCCCCTGCATAAGTAAATTAATGTCTGTATCTCAGAATGTATGTGGTTCTTAAAGATCATTTAGTGTAATAACCTGATTGGTCTGAGTCCACTGAATAGATGTTGGAGAGAAAGGGGCTATTCAAACAGTCTAGGTTAAAACTTAATTGTAATTCCATTGCTGGGAATAGACCCTAAGAATCCTGAATCACCAATCCAAAAGAACCTATACACCCCAATGTTCATAGCAGCACAATTCACAATAGCCAAGTGTTGGAAGCAACCTAAGTGTCCATCAGTAAATGAGTGGATCAAAAAACTGTGGTACATTTAAAAATGGAATACTACACAGTAGAAAGAAAGAAGGGACTCCTACCTTTTTGTGACAGCATGGATAGAACTGGAGAGCATTATGCTAAGTGAAATAAGCCAGGCAATGAAAGAAAAATGCCATATGTTCTCACCTATAAGTAGAATTTAAATAATAAAAGAAACAAGTGAACAAAATATAACCAAAGTCATTGAAATAAAGAACAAACTGACAGTAACCACAGGGGAGGTGGGAGAGGATAATGGGGAAAAGGGGAAAGGGCCATCAAGGAACATGTATAAAGGACACATGGACAAAGCCAAAGGAGGGGATAGAATTGGAGGTGGGGATAGCTGGAATGGGGGGGAGTGGTGAGGGGAAAATGGAGACAACTGTACATTAATAACAATAAAAAAAGAAAAAGAGAAATATGAAAAATAAAAAAAAGAATTTTAAATCCTTAAGTGGGATAAGAATTTATAAGATCCCCATAGGATCCATGACCTAGTATTTATTATTCTTCAATCCTACAATTAGGTTAATTCAATGTTTTCTCAAAATTTGTTACATCTAGTGGGCTTTTAGTAACACCAATACCTATGGTTAAAAATGATACTTAGTAATTTACAATCTCTGTTAGATGAACCCAGACATGAGGATTTTTAAAATTCATCAGGTCATTCTAAATCTGAGAACCAACGAGTTAGTTGTTTTCTTTTTCTTTTTTGCATTAATCCACAAGTTTATCATTTCTTTCACTGTTCATACATTTCTATACACCAATTTCTCCATCTGGGATTATTTTCCATGAGCATAAAAATTTATTTAAAATAATTTTTGAACAGCAAGTTCACTGGTGTTAGATTTTTTTGCTTGGAAATATATTCTTGAAAACCATTTTTGCTAGGTATGGAAATCTGTGTTGATATTTTTTAAATTTTTGCATCTTAAATATGTCCACATTGACTGCATCTTGCTTATTTTTGGTGTGACATCATGGTGCTTCTCTGTACCTTTGTAAGTAATATGAGGCTTACACTACTTGCTTTTAAAACATAATAACTGGGTTTTTTTTTTTTTTTGAAATTATAGTATTTGGTGTACTGTTTTGTTTCTCTTGCTTTAGGTTTATTGAACTTCTTTGATTTCTAGTTTTATGGTTCACATTAGATTTGAAAAAAATAGTCAATACTTTTTCAAACATTTTTCTACCTTATTTCTCACTGGCACTGCAATTATATGTATTTGTATTTATATACAGGGTCTGGCAGAAGTAAGACTTGCTTGAGTGTGGTTGGTAAGGTAATAATATGGGTGTAATAATTTATAGTTTCGATTTGAACATTTCACCTAAAAGGTCAGACGGTGTGCTTGAATATGATATTATGTTACAGAACTACATGCTTATGATTTTGTGATAAAAGAGAGGCATTATTTGTACCAGGCCCTGTATATGAAATATCAGACTTTGTAAGATTATGAACCCTTGGGCTGAAATATAGGATGATTAAGTGCTATGCAAAAACTCTTTGCTTTTACACAGAATTGTGTAACTATAATTCAATTAAGAAACCTACATGATTCTTGGGGAATTGTGTATAGCCTGTGTTAAGAATGTTACAAAGAAAATATTGTATAAAGTGATTATGACATTATAATGAAGCTAAAGTTTTCAAAATAGCTATTTCATTGCCTTTTCCTTAAAAAATATAGTAGAAAACAGCAGATGTTTTGGTAGCAACAGCTGTAAAGTCATCTGAAAGAACTTTTTCATTTCTTAATGGGGAAAGCAAAAAGGAGTGCCATTATTTAGCAGAATAGCACTCACTTGTAGTCTTTGTAATGATCCCTAAAAATTAATCTATTTTAAACTCTTCAGTTCTGCTGCTTTACAGTGGTTACTAGTCTGGGTTTTGGGGTGAGGCTGATTTAACTTTAAGGTATGAAGTCTTATTCACCAGCTGTCTCGTGAGCAAGTTATCACACATTCAGTTTCAATGTGCCTCTCCGCAGAAGGAAAACACTAATAATGTCCGCTGTATGGGATTATTTTGTATATTCGTAAATACACTGCATGCAGAGCACTTAGCCAAGGACCCGATCTTTGTAACATATCCTCAGTATGTAAACTTTCATGGCCACCATCAACACTACCTGCATCACCTGCTTCCATTACCAGACAGCCACCACTTCTGTCACTCTGTTGCTTCTGATGCGTCACCGCCACCATGACTACAGGGTTTGCAGCAAGGGACAAACTTTAGTTGACTTCCTTGTCACCTGTTCCAGATCACGTGAATTCCCACCACATCAATGGGTCTTGCCAGGACTTAAAAACTAAATCTTTATTTTGGATTTAGAAATGTATAATTCCTTTATTTATATTACCATATTAGAATGAATGATAGTATGTTTTACCTGCAACTTGTCTATCAGGTAAAGTCAGAGTGACTGTGAAATATAACGGGCAAAAAGATGTGCTGTGGCATGGCCTGATCCAAACTCATCTCTACTTTCTATATAGGAGAAACACCAACTTCCCCATTTTTAAAATGAAAATGGAAAATTAAAGCACAGTATTGCTGTGGACAGAATAGTATCATTGGGGATTATATTTCAGAAATGTTGGATATTGAAGGAATCTGAAAGATTATTTTTGTTTTAACCCTGGTTTTATAGATGAGGAAACAGAATATTGAATAAAAAGAATGTTGAATAGAATATAAACAGTACTGCAGAAGAGTATTAGGTTTAATAAACACTAATAAAATATGTGAATCAAATAAGTCAATTTTGGGGAAAGAGTATTAAGCAGTACTGGTATATTAAGAAAACACTTGTATGTGGTAGCAACCCAAGAAATAAGAAAAACCAAGAACACATTTAGAGTCCAAGGAAGTGGAGCAGAGACTGGAACACACAGGTACCTCTCCAGGTTGCCGTGGTTACAGGTCTCCCTTCTCTAGCTAAATATAATTGAACAAAATAAACCTACATGCAAATAATGTAAAAAGAAATTAACCATAGACATTCCGGAGAAAACTTGAAATAGATTTGTGCTGTCCTAAAAAAATACTATCACAAGAGGATGGATTAGTATCTTTTGGTTGGAAAGAAGATTTTCTGAGCCTGTGAGATTAAGAATCTTTTGAGTTCTGCCAAATTGTATTTATCTGTTTTGTGCAAATAAGAGCAATGTGTCAGCTATCTATTTGACCTGATGCCGATGCTATGTGGACAGAATCCTGGGCTGGCAAAGGGAGCTCACTTTCTGGCCATATTGAGGGAATTGATTTCGTTATCAGTAATTGTAGCTGCTTGATGCTTTCCTTTCTCTCCCTGTACCTTGCTTCCATCAGGGAGGACACATATGGTAAGAAGAGTCATCTGATAAGAATGAAGGTCTCTTTTTCCAATAGTACAGCATTTTCAAACAAATTCATTCATAAAATACACATTAGGCAGGTTCTAATTACCAGCAACAATTTTGGATCTGGGGTGCATAGTAAACAAATGAGACAAAATCGTCTGTTCTGAAGTTTACATTCTAGTGAAGAAGAGAGAAATAAAAACAAATAGGTTTTTATACCCTCTTTTCCACGTTTGTATGGTAGTAATAACTATTAAGGAGACAAAAAAAGGCAAGAAGGAGATTTAGAAAGTGGGAGATGTGTAGAAATGTTTGCGAAAGTTACAGGGAAAGCCTACTGAGAAGGCAATATTTGAATAAAAATTTATTCAAAAATTTGGACATGAAAGAAGGAGGCATTTTGATATCCAGATTAAGGGATAGCCAAGGAATTGGAACAAAGGGTGCACAGTTCTAAGATGGATTCATCCCTAGTGTGTTTCAGAAACAGCAAGGACTGCAGTGTGGCTGGAGCAGCCTGAGTGAGAGGAGAATGGTGGGAATGACAAACAGAGATCAAAGAAGGAAGGAGGGTGGAGTATAAGTCATACATATCCTGTTCTGCAATTTAGAGCATTGGCCCTTTAACTGGGGAGAGGAAAGCCTTGGAGAACTTTGAGGAGAGGAGTGATGTGAACCCCTGTACATTTAAAAATAACCTCCCAGGTTGCTGTGTTAGAAGAGATCATGAGGACAAGGGTAGAAAGAGGTACAAGAGTTTAGGAGACTAGTTAATAAGTTAGGCACATGGAAATGACACCTGACACCACTGGTAGGGATCAGATAAGTGGGGGGAATATATTTTGAAGGTGATTGTTTAGAATTTTCTGGAAGACTAGATGTGAAGTGTAGGAAAAAAGAGAGATATCCATGTTGACTCCAAGGTTTTTGGCCTGATATTTCATGCTTCTGAAGCTCAGAACCTCACACCATTTAGAACTGATCTTTTCAATGGAGATAATTATCATTTGGGAGAATAGAGAAACTTGTTCAAATTTTAGCATTTAATCTATAAATATATTGATTGTTTAGAATGTGCCAGGCACTTTGCTAATTATTAATCAGATGCAAGTAGCTCAAGATTAGCTCTTAAGAAGCTGAAGTTGTTTTAACTACAACTTCTGGGTGAAACTGAAGAATAAAATCACAGTCTTGTAAAGACAGCCAATCCTGGCACTTCCAATGCTTGGGCAGATTAAAAATGGGGAAATGAACAGGAAGTACATGCAAATCAACTGCTGAATATGTATTTCTCTATGTGTCCATGGAATGGATTGGTGTAGAGGAAAATGAGGATATCATTCTCTAATTTATATTAACTTCAATAGAAAAAATGATGCAAGTTAAATAAAAAGTATATAGCACAAAGGTAATCAAGAAGAAATAATTCATGTAGATCTTAATTTTATGTAGGTATATTGATCCTGAAATAATATATATTGATATTCTTATAGATTTGGAGAATTGTAATATTCTAGAAATTACAAACGAGATTTTCCTTCAGTAAGAAGTTCCTTTTCCTCTGCATTTTTCCCCTGTTCCTCTGCCTCCCTATCATTATCATCATCACCATCAGGACCACTCAGTATGCATACCATCAGCATCTATGTGCATTTTCCCTTTTTGCCATTATTTCTTTTCGTTGAATTGAACAAACAAGTTGGTTGAATTTATAGACCGTCTCAGAGCCAAGTAGTTCACATTAACTCTTTTTTTCCCTCAACAATTTGGGGCTGAATGTTTGCAAAAGACCATAAATGAACTCACTAGGTTTTTAAAAAATTTTAAGTGAAAATTTTGACTTATCAGTTAACTCAGAAAAAATATATTTCTGCTAGTTGGATATGATTCTATTAATGTTCATTAGTAGGACTTTATGGAGAATTTGAGAGGAACAGAAATTATTCTGACATAAATATAAATCCAAAGATGGAAGAGCACTTTGTAATAAATGTACAACTTGTGGTTGAGGAAAAATATCTTTCCCAAATCAATCTTTAATTTTAATGAATATTAAAATATTTTCTACTTGAAAATGTTATTCAAGTACAAAATATACTGTTATTTATTTTAAGAGTAAAAAATGTAACAATTTAACGATACATGTATTAAAATGCAAAAGTCCCAGCCATTGACACTCCCCACCCCTGATGTAATTTCTACGGACATTCCATTGCACCTCAGTATGTCTCATATCATAGTACTGTTTTCCACCTTGTGTACCTTTGGATGTTCATACTTAAGTGTATATAGATCTTGAATTTCACATGTTCAGCTGGTACTCCATAGTATGAATAAAGCTTTTTGGGTTTTTTTTTTTTTTTGCTTTTTAGAATTTTATTTTATTTTTTTAGTTAAAACATACATAGCTTAATATTTATCACCTTAACCATTTATACGTGAACAATTTAGTGTCATTAAATATATTCAAGTTGTTTTGCAACTATAACTATTACCTATACCAAAAACTTTTTATCTCTATACCTATACTAATATTTATGTAAAATGTAAAATAATTTAATATTTAATATTTATAATATTTGTGATTTTAAAAACTTAAAAAAATATGCAATAGCAGAGAAATGATTAAAGAAATTAGGCCTCAACTAGATTTTCATACTCCTATGGATATAAGAATAGGGGAAAAAACCTGTTTTCCAGTTACAAAAGCCCCACATAGTATATTGTTTTCTCAATTGTGAAGAAGTCACCCAGAAAATTGCAAATGACACTGAAAAAGCAACCTCAGCTTATTTTAAATTGCTGAGCTAAGAGATTTTATAGCCAATTCAAGGAACAGGTATTCTTTACGATAGCACTAGTCCTTGTAATAACTATATGACCATTTCAAAATGAAATATTTTATTAATATTAAATAATTTTAATGATGAGGATGTAATGGCCAATTAAAGATAATTTGTTTTGCTTGTATTCCCATGGTAATATGAGTAACTTCAGCAACTATTTTCACTGTAGAATTCTGATGAATTTCATGTATTAATGTCTTCACACTGCCTCAGAATATGTAAAATGCAATAGTACATAAAATGTTACATTAATTTTATTCTTTTAATTGTTTCCATAAACTCTTATATAGAGTGTTATTGAAGAATGCTTTTTATTGAAATTCTTTTGTACTGAGTATATTGTGAATAGTCATTGCTTATTCCTTGCAATACCTCCGTGTAATTTAGTTTTAAGGTGAGGTCACATTAGGGCTAAACTTAAGTAAAATGGGGGAACTTAATAAAGAATGACCTTGGTACAGTGCTCCTTTTATAAAGTCAATGTCTCAAATACTTTTCATTTTCATGCCATTCAATTATAAGGAAACATCTCTGAAACACACTTTATGAAAAACCATTTTAGTATTTCTCTTTACGAAAGTCAACAGTGTATGAGTGACTATTGATCAACCCCTGCTGTTATGTTTACCCTTTGAGTTTTTCTGTCTCATCAATATTTGCCCCTCTCCTCTCCGCTACTTTTTTCTTTCTTAGCCTCCAACTCACAGGGGACTTAGTAAAAATTATCTTTCTCCCTATTATACACCTGCACATTTTTATACCCAAATCTCTTAACAAAAAAGCCATATTAAAACAATTGTTTTTTCCTACTGAAAATTTTTTGAAATGGCTGCATGATATTTTATTACCAGTATATATCATAATAAAATTGACCAAATTTCTCTTGAGGGATGTTTGGTAGTTTTAGATTTTCAGTATTCTCCATAGTGATAATATAAAGTCTTGTAAATACAGCTCTTATTTTCATCATCATGGAAAATTTCTAGAAGTATAATATTTGAGAATCATAACTTTCTTTTACAAAGTGCTTCTCAGAAGAGCTGTAAAAATGTGTAATCACAGATACACACACGTATGTGAACGAACATCCATCAGCAGGACAGGGGACACTCAGTTATCCTCCATACTTGCTATTCCAGGGCATTACAGTTTTTTATGAAATTTATAACACTGTGACAGAAGAATATGAATCTTAATACTTAATTATATTTATTTGGTTATTTTGAAGTTTAAATGTTCTACATGTACTTATTTATCTTGCAATATCTATTATTCTGGAAGTTGTCTGTATATGTAGGTTCATTCTCCATGTTCAATAGGATCAAAGATCATATTTTAGAGATATTATTTTGGTAACATGTAGTATGAAGATTGATTAGGAAAGCATCACAATAGTTCATGCATGGGTCACAATTACATGGATTTGGGTGTTGGGGGTATAAATGTAAAGCAAATGCCAAATGGGTAAATTGTGAATCACAGATATGTGCATGGGCCTTAGAAGGAGAATTGGTCTGGGATAAAAATTCTGGGTGTATTATTGGGTTGAGGAGTATAATGAGAGCAGTACCTCCAAACAGAAATGGCCTATAAGCTAGTACATACACGGGAGAAGGCCTCAGGGGGGAGGACATGCCTTATTAGTTATTGCAAGATCCGTACTCGCTAAGCATCGCCATATTCAGACACTCATAACATAGTGTTGATGGCAGAATATACATATTTCATAAAACCTCTACCGCTCATTGACGTCCTGAGAGAACATGAAGTACATATGACGAATTATATCGTACTCATACTCACGTAGGAAACAAATGCCACTGTATGGTTCTAAACAACAGGATTTATACCCTGCCTTATAGTTTTGATAAACTCATATTTGTATTCTATTAATGAGTTGTAATGATCAGAATACAAGCAAAGGAAACAAACTACCATGCAAAGATTTTAAACAAGACAATTTTAAAAAATTATCTAAATTCCCTATTCTTCACCAAAGCCATTATCCTTCTCCACTGCAGAAACCAAATCACCTCGCAAACTAAGATGAGGTAGCGGCCTACACAGCAGCAGCTTCCCTGTGAGCCTGCTCTGCTGCCGTTTTCCGTACTGACTACCACAAACATCACAGCCCAGAGACAGGCATGCTGGGACGTGAAGGCGGGTGAACTGGCAAATTCTACCAGAGGCAGAGGGACAAAGTCTAGCTGCAGAATGAAAACTGGCTCCATTTTGTTATATATTTATGGGACATCTAGGAAATATGTGTTTACTCTGTGAGTCTTAGTCTCTTAGTGTCTGTCAAGAGAAAGATAGAATGAAAGACCACAGGTCAAGGGCAGGCCTAAACCGTTCTCCCCTATTTAGGATTCAGGCACTGCCCGCTTTGGGCTATGGAAGCTGTTAGGGGGCACTCGATGAGAAGCAGAGTCTAGTAGCAAGGAAATAGGTTAGAGTGGAAGGACTGAAAAAGAAGTTATCAAGTTTTTATTTCTAATTCCACAGGTATAAGTACTGAGAAATCACTTGAACACATGCGAGCTGATAGGACTCCCTGAGCCCTCACTAGGAAGGGTGGAGGGGGGCTCTCTGACAGCACTTGCCCGTCTCCAGCCTGCAACGTACTTGGGTGAGATGGTCACAGCTTACATCAAGGCCTTCCACGGTGCCAAAGTCAGGGTATTTTTTATAGTCTGAATGTTTGTGGACTCTGGGGTCAGGGGTAGCAAGTCCTTCAGCGAGCCCTGTATCGCTATTGGTATCTATTGGTAGTCTGAACAGAGCTTTAGAACATGTTCTAAGGCTACGCCAGAACCCGACTGCTATAATTCAGGTTACGTAGCAAAATAAAGTAAAATAAATAATAAACAGGCAGTCAATCACATTTATTGACTATATGTTTAATTTCATAAGAAAACTCGTATGTGTTTTAAAATGCAGAAGCTGGAAAAATTAGTATCCATCCAATACAATCAAATATGAATATAGAAGGAGATACGATCTCAGAATGATTCTAAAAAAGTAAACTTACAAGCTCTTTTGTTTTCATTTTATTTGTTTTTATAGATTTTATTTATTTGTAGAGAGAGGGGGAAAGAGGCAGAAAGAGGGAGAGAACCATCATCATGAGAGAAACATTGCTCAGTTGCTTCTCGTACAGGACCGGTCCCACAACCCAGGCCTGTGCCCGGACCGGTAATTAAACCAGTGACCTTTTGGATTGCAGCATGAGCCCAACCAGTTGAGCCACACTGGCCAGGGCTGTTTTCATTTTAAATAGGTGCAACTTATGTCAAACAAGCTACAATTTTGATCTAGACACATTTCTACATCTGTATCTCTAAGTACGTTCAGTTCTCCTCTGAATGATGTTATTTATACATAGAGGTATGGATGTTTTCAACGTTATCACTGTAAATGTGCTTTCATACATGATCGTTTTCTTACTGTTTTTTTGTTTGTTTTTGGTGACCATATTATCATTTCTTTTTCAACATAGCTCATCTCCTTTCTAAATAAGTCCTCTAGTAAATCAGTCGCATGGCTTTGTTTTTCTCAATGTGGGCTTAAGATTCTTATTGATTACTTCTGGAAAGGCAAGATTTCTACAAATTACATTAGCTGAAAAGATCAATGGCCCATTAGATTGGCATTTTATAGAGACCTCTACTAGATGCTTCAACAGAAGGCCAGAAAAAAAATTACCTTTCATAAAGCACCTGTTCAATTGTTCAATATTACACCACAGGGAACATTTTTTCCTAATTCCAGCTGGTTATCACTTTGTACTTTGAAATACAATGATTGATGACCCTTGCAATTTTAGCCTGGCTGGTAAAACTGCACATAGTTCATTATTTATATTCATACAAATGCCCATTGTATTGTTTTAATCTTCCTAAGATATGGGTCACCATAATTTTCAGTAGCAGCAGGTTTCAAAAGGAATACTTTAATGATGATTTCTGAGAAAAATAAAAATTCCGGGTTAAGCTGAACAAAGTCATGTAGGATGAGTTCACCTGACAGTGCATTCTAGGTTTTTCTCTCCCAAAAGCAAGGTGGAGCAGGGTGTTAGCGGGCAGTCATGGACATGTTTTCCCACCTAAGGTCTACAGTATCTCACTTCTCTACTGATCCTTTCATGCAGTGTGACCTGATTCTTTATTCTGCTTACCTCCAGGTTTCATGTTTGGGTTTATTTTATATTTTTCCAACTAAATTGACATTTCTCTTAGGTTCTATGAAGAGACTAGGGATACAGCTTAATCATTGCTATGGTGGAATTTAGAAATCTGGGATTTCTCTCTCTGTCACCGCCCATCATCCTGTTCTTGGAGGAATTATTTTCCCTTTGTGAGTTTTACTTTCTTACTACCTTTATTGTCTGTAGACAGACGCTTTTGTTCTACAATCTTAGCCATGCCTAGATGCTCAAGGCTTTATTAATATCAATGATTTCCAACTGGCGTTAATAAAGTCAGATATCCAGTGATTCTGGATTAGGCTTTGTGTTCTAGATACTTACTAAGCCCTCATTTCCTCTTCATCCCTATCATTTCTGGGTACTTCATGTAACTGAAAGTCTGTCTGTTTCATGGTCTTGATTCATATGTCTACTACGTTAGGGAATTTTACTAGAGTTCTGCTATTTTTACTTTTGTTTCTCCGTGATCTTACTGTGCTCTTTCTCCTTGAGATCACAAACCCTGATGAGAGTCCTGTTCCAAGAGAGATTGATCAGGTAGAATGAAGATGTTGCCACACATCTCTGCTCAAGTACCGTCGCTATCTAAGAAATCTGCCTTCTTGCCCTAGTCATTACCATGTGTGTTTGTCTATATTAGCAAAAGGATGAGAGCCATTTTCAAGTTTCACTCTGTCTAATGTTGTCAAGTAGAGCCCTAGAGTTTGATCAGCTGTTACTTGATTTAAACCCCAGCTTCTTCCATACCCAGTAGGCTGCTGATAAGTTCCAGTATGCTTTGAGACTAAGATCTCCTATGGCATGATGTTTTTCATTTGTAATATAAAAAGAACTGAATGAGATTAACTCTAAGAACTCATTAAACACTCACTTTATGGGATGTATTATATCAATATAATGCATGGTACGCTGGATATATTCATTAAATATCCACTGCTTGTTCAACAAGAATAAATAAAGAACATAGTGTGAAGTACATGCAGGTGACTGAACTTCATAAAGAGAAAATCTGTCTCAAATTATTTAACAAAATAATTCTACCTTCTACATAAAATACTTTATTGCTATTAATGATGCAAGGTTTATAACTTAGGTCAAATGAATAGCTGTGAGTAAGCATACTTTCTGGATATTTAGCGAAAAGGACTATTTCATCCCTTCTTTAGTGGCATTGATATGATATTTAGAGAACGAGATGCTTGAGGTGAGAGGGGAACAGCACAGCCTTTTCTCCCTCGGAAGCATGTTTTCATCAATGTGGGGTAGGCCAAGTTTACTGCCTAAATATGTTCTCTTTGATTCTGGTAGCCAGAGGAAGCCTGGTGATGATCATTTTTTAATCCTTTGTATAAGATAATAAAGAAAGCATATATTCGAGTAATTTTAAACAATAGGAAATAGGATACTTGACATCAGCCGATCTTCTCCTCAAGGATAGAGGGGAAGTAATAAACATGAAGTTTATATCTTGTTATAAATAGCTGCAGTTCAATAAAATGACTAAATTATTAAACTGAGTTTTAAAAAGCATAGAGTTCATCTATCACACTAAATCTTTTTAATTCTGGAAGTGCTGATAATGGTTTTTTGGCAGGCAATCCACAGATATGGAACACTTTTCTCTTTAATTTTTCTATAGGCACAGAGTACTTTTACCAAATCCCAGGTGGGGGCTTTAAATTATTTTGCACAAAATTTTGTAGGCTTAAGTCATAGCTTGGAAAGCAGTTTTGAATTCTTTGTGAACATGTCTAAATTCTATAAGCATTAATTTAGCAAAGTAAAATTTCTGTTATTTTGTAATCTTACAGTCTATATAGTGGTTTCCAATCATACTGAGATGGTACCTTCAGGAATGCAGCCCAGGCTAAAGATACATATTGATGGTGACGTGTCTAAACCTATACATCTACATCTATAGACCTACCTATAACTACATCTCTATCAATCTCCATCTATTATCTACCTATATCTATACTTATATTTATAACTATACTCATCTATGAAAGATTTATGTACATATGCATATATGCAATTGTTTTCTCTTTTATGATTTTTATTTTGATGTTTTGGCATATGATGCTGATACATAACCAGTTCTTATTTATTAATTTAAAACCAAGAGCAATGATTTTTCGAACTCTCTGGTGCATAAGGATAACATAGGCACTTGTGTAGACAGCAGATTCCTGCAGTCACTGGAAAATCTTGTCGTAGTGTAAAATAGGACTCATTGCTGTACTTTTTAGACAATCTTTGTAAGTAGATTTTTTGCATGTTATTTATAATGTATCTAGTGAAAAATGACCAAGGCAATATTGTTAACAGAAGTAAAAAGTCGTAAATAGGATTCCACAGGAAGAAACTCAGGACTGTCCTTTGAATCATGCTCAAAGGGCATGCCCACTGAAGGTGAATACGTACATTGGAACCTGGGACAGAGAGATGGATTTTAAGAAGTTTTCTTTACACAAATACTGCAGGGAGGCAAAATGGTGAGAAAAATGTCTAAGAAACTTCTCAATATAAGCAGTTATGACTTTTTATCATATGAAACAATATTCTTGACTAAATTAAATATTCAATTATTTGTTCTGTTCTGAGTTATACATCTGTGATTTTTCTGTTATTTTCCTATTAATAACAGGTTTCCTATTATTAGGAAATATGTTTCCTATTAATAGGCCTCCTATTAATAGGTGTACTAAGAGAGGGGCATGTATAGATAATTTTAATTTATAAAATATCGCATTTTATCTACATATTTTATTTTAATCAATTGAACCCGTAGCAACACAAGGTTGTCTCTTTCACCACAATCGAATACCAAACATAATTGTTTACATATAGCTCCAGTCAAAGTGAAAGAAAAAATTTAAATAACTGTTACCCACTATTGAGGAAGAAAGCCATTTCTCTACTATATTGTTATTAATTTAATAAAAATTTTATGAAACAGTAAGTTCAGTGGAACACTTACTATATTAGTCTTTAGATGCTCTATAATCACTTTTCATTATAGTCTGAAATTAAATACTTATAAAGCAGGCATGATTTCATGGTTAAGCACCCAAGAGCTGGAGACAGTTAAGAGCAATATAAAATCTTAGAGGTAATGTTATTTTTGAATGCAAATGAGTTTCACCTTCTCTTGCCTCAAGGGAGAGAAGTGCCCAGGGAATTTTGTTGTCATCAGGAGCTTCAGAAAGTCATTGTGATCAATTTGAATTTCTAACATGATGCACAGTAATGAAATGTGGATACAAAAATTTGAGTATGCATGAATAACAATAAGTTATGTGCCTATACTTTTTTCCAAACTATAAGTACCCGTCTGGTCATTTTCCCCAAAAGATATGCACAGAGGATTGAGTTGGTACCAGTACTCTTATGTATCAAAGCCTATATATTCCAAAGGCCAAATTCGTAATACAGAATACATACATACTCACACAAAAAAATCATCTTTTATTTATATACTTTAGAGACAAATAAGCTGAAGCATGATATAGTAAATGTTAAGTATGCAGAATTCACATGGTTTTAAGCTTCATAGGGGAAAACCTAAATATCCTTGTGATTTACCTAAATCTTAACACTGCTAGGTAATTGTAATTCTAGTAAATTTTGTAATATGTGAAAAATATATGCTCAGTTAGATTATTTAATTCATTTATAATAGTATTAAAACTTACATATCTACTTATAAGTCAATACCTTTGATTCACACAGCAATTAAAAATAAATAACTATGCCTGGCCCAAACTGTTTATATCAAACAACCAGGCTTCTCATCGGAATGACTAAGTATATGCATTAGTACAAAACACTAACTTCTCAAAAAATTATAAGCTTTGTATTTTCCAGTAAACTTTGAGTATCTTACAAGGCATTTATGTTAATAATAATGTAATCTACCAAGAAACCTGCAAATCAACTGTTATTTAATTTCAATTTTGGAGAAAAAAATGGATTCTTAGAAAAATTATCTGTCCAAGGGATTTAGGTATGTTATTATGTTAGTGGGGAGCAGCATCAAGATTTAAACATAGTTCTAAATGGCTCCCAAGTCTGATATTTTGTTGTTTCTTCAGCCTTTTTTTGAGTCTTTTGGGAAGAAAGTTTGGTAAAAAATTAAACATAGGAATATATAATAGGATATACACTTCCATGATGCTTTGATAAATCTACCTATTTAGTTAAATTATTGTTAAATCACTTATTTTGATATCTGTGTAGTAATAACCTAAACCACTATATTTTTGCTCCCCCCCCCCCCCGCTCAAAAGCTGCTTTGGCCTTCAAATGGTCAAATATGACTGATATTTTTATTTTATAATTTTTTTATTAAGCGATTGTTTCTAAAAAAGTTCTTTTACAAATGTGGATCCTTACCAATCTGGAATTATGCATCTAACTTTTGGTTGTGTCACTATTTCAACTAAATCTGTTTATGTTTCAATATTCTACTTATATATCACCAATTGTAATATATATGTAGATCTAATTAGAAACAGTCATTTCAGGAAAATTATGTTAAGAATTCTCCGGTGGTTCTAACACAGTGGTTCAAATGAACTACATTCCATCTTATCAAACAAAATCAAGACCCTCTAGGCTGAATGGCCTTTAGGAGTGCCTGACGACCATCCTGGGTGCCCCTTTACTTCTGCTTGCCACTGCCGCACTTCTCAGCCTCTGGAAAGGACAGCTTTGCAATCCATCTCCTGTTTCCAACCTGGCTTCAACCCACTGGTTCAGAGACTTTACTTTAGTGTTAATTTGTTATGAAAGCTTGTGTGTGTGTGTGTGTGTGTGTGTGTGTGTGTGTGTGTGCTGATTATCATTTATAAGTTGCCTGATATGTTCTTTAGTCTTATCGACAGGGACTTACTTGACTGGATTCTATTCCTCTGAGATGGGAGCCATGCTTTCAACTTTTATGGATTGTTTGGCTTTTATTCCAATTTCCATGGCATAATATTTGCTCAGACATGAACACAGAAATCATTCACATAATGAAGATCATCTCACTCAGGAGCCATAACTACTTCTAAAGCATCATTAGAACCAAATAGAATTTCAACTTGCTTTTACACTATTTCTTATTTGGGTACAATATGTTCAATGATTCTCTGCTGTTGACAACCTCCCTTCTTGCAAGAATATTTCAGTTAGCTTTTTAACCTATTTAGTTCAAGTACCTTAGAAGTAAATCTACTACCACAATGACATCCAGAGCAGTGTCTCAATTGCCTGCTCACCCATTAGGCCAGGAATCAGTCTTATTTATGTTTCAACAAATCTATGATAAAAATATATACTTGCTTTAAATTACTCAAGCCTCCTGAGCCCTGCAGGTTGCCAGGAATTTAGGACATACTTTACACTGCTCCTTTACATCTATGCCACAATAAAATGAACTTTTGGAAGGAAGTAGATGATGGAGGGTTGGCAGACGCAGAAGATGCTAAAATTCAAGTAGTCTGCCTGTAAGAAATTTGATATTTCATGCTAAACATAAGAAGGAAAGAACTCTGATGAATCATCTGCTTTCAAAAGGAAAAGTACACACACACACGAATTATATTTTTCCTTCCCAATCAATACAAACTAAATGTTGTGCATTATAATTCTCATATTAACTTATTTTATTTAAACCTCACCCAAACACTGGAAGGTAGATATTATTAATCTGGGCTTTTAAGGTGCAAATATGCTCCAATGTCAAGCAATTGGTTCAACAAATCATACAGATTTCAAGTTGTTGGACTGATTATATGGCATATCTCACTCCTAAACTCATGTCATTTCTATTACATCACACTATTAGTAAAACCAATAGATATTTGGGAAGATATTCTGTGTAGACATTATATGAATTGTAGGTGACTGTTTCAAGAATTACTGCTGAAACCAATAATAAAGAAACCAATATAAGAGAAGCCAGTTGGAACTGACCCAATTGTTCTTGGATAGCAAAGATATGGTCATTTTTGACTATCTGTATTTAAGTGGCTTTCATTAAAAAATAATTGATTCAGCTATGGGGGGGTGGAAATGGGAGGGAAGGGCTGGGGTGGCGGGTTGGGGCGAGAATAAAAGACAGAAAACTGTACAAGATCAACAATTAAAATAAAAATTAAAAAAAATAATTGATTCAATTGCTCTTAGCACAATAATACTAGAGTTATTATTTTAATACTCATGGGAAAAGAGTAAATTGAGGCTGATACGTATGGGCATATATTGTCATTTGAAATTAGACTGTGATATCACAAAAATATAACAAAATGATGATTACCATGGCAAAAAAAAGATCGTAACTCACATCACAGTCTATCATAATCTAATCTCAGAGAATGTGAGAATTCCCGTACATGCAGAGACATCAGAGAGATGGTTCCTTAGAAGGGGGAGAGGGATATTAAGAAGGGAGAATGAGGAATGTAGGGATGTCTGGGGTGGAAGGGGAGTGGAAGCGGGTAAATGCAGACCACTGTAATTGAACAACAATAAAATAATAAAAAAAGAACATAGAGTGAAACAACAGAATAGCCATGAGCTTTTAAGTGAAACTATACCTTCTGTCCTTCCATACTCTACTGCTGTTTTGAGATCAACCAAGTTTTTGGTAAAAAACTTGAATGCCTCCCAGTGGTGTTTATACTGAAAGAATTACTTATCCTGGAACAATAGTTACTCCTCAGTCTTCTTATGGGTTCTCTGGAGGGGACAAAGATGAGCGTCATTAATTTCCACTTCCCCTCCCTACCCTGTTACTGGTTGAAGTCATCACTGTTCATATGCAATGACAGAGATAAACACCGTCAACACAAAGAAATTATAAAAATAACTTTTGATTTGCAGTTACATGTAGCAGGGGAAAGTGTTAACAACAATAATGAGATGGTGCAATTATAGTTTATTATTATTGTCTGATATTATATCAAACACATTTTTATGTGACTAAAATTCCTCAAAATCAAGACTGTTAGACCAATTACAATTCATTTGTATGGAATATAAATGATGATAATTTTTTATTTATTTGCTTTGAAGATGTCACCAATATTTTTTTTAATGTAATAAACATGCTTTATGTAGGACTCTGTGCTTACCCTTAGGATAAATTCCCAATAGCTGATTTACTGAGTCAAAAGGTATTAATATTTAAAATATTCTTTGTGTACATGACCAATTTATCCTCTAAAGAAATAGTACTTTTTATAACTTCTAGCAGTAGAAGAAGCCATCCTTTTACTGCACACTCACAAATACTGAATACTATCATTAAAAACTTGAATTATTTTAATTACTGAAAAGCTTTATTATTATTTGTGTTTTCTGATTTTTTGTTATAAACAATAATAAAATTACTTATTTTCTTTTTTATGATGATGAATTATGGAATTTCCATGACCACCCTCAATTTCCAAATATCCTTGTTAGGTGGCAGCATAAAATAATGTGAAATGTAAACACTTTTGATACAGAAAGACTTGGGGTTCAAATTCCAGCCCTGATTCTTACATGACTATAGATTTAACATCTCTAAGCCTCATATCTTAAAGATGATGACAATATGCCCAAATCTTTGTGATTTCTGTATATCTAAATGTAATAAAGCATTAGACAAACATGACTTTTTTTCTTATTCTAGTATATAATGACAAAATATTTTATTAAGTACAATTTGTCAAGTTAAGCAATATTTTTCTGAGAAGCTTACATTGGCTCTTTCTCTTTAAATGAATCCTAGTTGTTTTGTTACATTTAGGGTTGCTCAGTTTTCAAGATCTTCAAATAAGTAGCTGGTGTTGGTTTTGTTTGAAATATTTCCTAAGTTTCTGTAGTGTGAGTGGAGTTGAGGAAAAAGACATAAAAGTTTAAACAGAAGTCATACTTGATAAAATCCTTCTTGGAAGAGCTGTTTTTGTGGTGACTGCCCCTTTTCAGGCACATTTAATAAGACTAATGACTTTCTGCTCAATTTTGATCCATCTAAGAAGCATAATGCTACAGGAATTGATGTGATTTTTAGGGAGTGTTGATTTAAATTAAAGTAATAATATAGAGAGGGATGAGGCACTTTCTCCGTACTTTTTAACTTACATTTTCTATTTATTTATTTATTTATTTACTTACTTACTTATTTATTGTTGTTCAGTTACAGTTGCCCTGTCTCCTTCCCCATTGCTCACCCCTACCCCATTCCCTGACCCCCAGCTCCAGCAGTCATTCTCCCCCATTGTCCATGCCCGTGAGTCCTCTATTCATGTTCCTTTGCTTACTCCTTCCCCCTTCTTTCCCCATTATTCCCCTTCCCCTGCCCTCTGGTCACTGTCATTTTGGTCTTTGTTTCCAAGTCTCTGGTTCTATTTTGCTCATTTGTTTGTTTTGTTGATTAGGTTCCACTTATAGGTGGGATCATATGGTATTTGTCTTTCACTGACCTATTCACTTAGCACAATGCTCTCCAGTGTCCTTCTGATCCTTGCAGAGAGAAGGGGCTGGAAAGGAAGTATTCTTTCATATCACTTCATTTGAGCTTATTGATGCCTGGTTTGGGATGGAGGGTGGAATTTTATCTTACTGCTGGGCTCTGGTGACAAGGGAAGGTCTGGGTGTAGTGGAATGCAGACTTGTTCTACCTCCTTCACTCTGGTGCTTCCGGACAGTGATAGAGACTCAGCCTCTTTGCTGACCCCCACTAATGCTACCTGGGCAAGGGAACTAGGTCAGAGGAATGGGAGCAGGGCTGCCCACTTCCATCAAACTTTAGCTCCCCACGTGGATCCAGGCAGCTTACTTTCACCAGTGGGTGGAAAATCAGCTCCTCATTTAGTCCTAGCAGAGCTGAGAGGCAGAGGATGTCAATTTTTCAATTAATGTTTCACTGAAGTATGACATGTGTTGTCAAAGGTTTTCTGTTCCATCTGGCTGCTCTTTTGAGATTCTTTTGGCTGGAGAAGCAGTCTTTCCTAGAAGTGTTTGTTTGGTTTGGTTTGGTTTTTGTTTGTACCTGTTTTCAGTTCTAGGCTAGAAGACTTTCTGTAGCTCCCTGCCTAGGAGTCAATAAGGAAACCCAGAGAACTCGTATCATGTATTTCCTCAAGCTCCAAGGTCTCTGTGTGGACATCCTTTTCCTTTCTCCCTGTATTAATTTCCCAGAATATTCACAATAAATGGGCAAAAGCTTGGTAGCTTTAAAAATACCAGAAATTCATTCTCCCCAAAGTCTGGAGCTTAGATGTCCAAAATCAAGGTATTAACAGGTTCGTGCTCCATCCAAAGACGGCAGCAGAGAACCCTTCCATACCTCTCCTCGCTTCTGGTGTCTCCTGGTATTTGCGGCTTGTGGCAACACAGCTGCAATTTTTACTTCATGGTCACAAGGATTTTCTTTCTCTGTGTCTCCTTTTAGGACCCCATCTATTAGATGGGCCCACCCTGATGCAGGATGATCTTCTGTAGATATACTTAATTTATTTACATCTGCAAGGATGCTTTTTCAAACAAAGTCAAAGTTCATGCTTGGTATTAGAACTTAAGACATCTTTTTTAAGGACACTGTTCAGTCAACTACAACAACTTTTAGAACCTTCTTATGTTAGTTGTTGTGTTATATCCAGGATGTTTTAGTTGCAAGAGGGAGGCCCTGAAAGGAATGGGGCTATTCCAAAACCTGCTGTTCATTGTTTAAAAAAATTCTTAGTGCATGGCTTTTGCATTTTATTGAAAACTGTTACATTGTTAATAGGTGTTTTGATGATTCTTTTGAATGATTAGAACAGACTCATAGAATTCCAAACATGACAACAGTCCTTATTGAGAAGAAACATCAATTTCTTGATGTCCTTTATTTCGGTCTATTAAATCCTCTCTCTTCTCCTCTACTTAATGTTTATATCAGTTATCCATTGCCACCAGAGTACTGCATAACAAACCATCCCAACATTCTGATGCTTAAAATGATAACCAATTATTAACAGTATGTATGTCAATGTTTCCCTCTGAGAAAAACAAGGTGATTTTTCTGGTCTCTGATGATTGAGCATGGTTTGAGCTGGGAGGACAGGGATGACTCACCCTTTGCCATTTGTCTTTCACCCTTCAGACATCTAACACAGATATGGTCTCATTGGTGATCACAGAGGACATGAATAAGTGGAAGCATGCAACTGTTTTTATAAGCCTTGTGTCATATATGCTAGCATTATTGAATAAAACAAGTTACATGTCAGGGCCCACTAAGTCAGGACACAGTCACATTGTGACTGGGTTATTCTTGCAATTAGTCTACCATGATGCTACCAGGAGGCTGTTGTGCCAAATAGTATGTGTACTGTGATATCTCCAGTAATTCCTAGAGTTCACTGACTTGCCTCAAACAAAAAAAAAAAAAAAAAAAACTTATGTCAATATATATGACAATATTTGAGGGGGGACCACAAAAAAGAAAAACAAGAATAATTTTATGGAGGGCAGGCCACTCGTACAGCTTTCTCCTAAGGAAACTCCCCTAGCTAAGGGAGTGTTCTAGGAATCCATCTGTATCAGTGCACCAGCTGGTGTTGTATGAGAGGCTGTGTTCAGCTTCAGTGAATTTTTTGAAGACTCTTTCAAAGCATTCGAACATTTCATGATGGGTAACTTATGAGTGCATCTACCCACACCATGCTGAGTATTCAGCAGTTTTTGACCAAAAATGGCATGGTCCCTGTGGCCCATCCTCCCTATTCACCCAACTTAACCCCAAGCAACTTTTCTTTTGTTTCCCCAGATGAAAAAAGTCCTCAAAGGGAAATATGGAAGAGATGAAACTAAAAATGGCAAAAGCACGAAAAGTCATCAAATAGATGAGTTTAAAAACTGTTTTGAGCAGTGTTAAAAATGTCTTGATAGGTGTATTGCATCAAGTGGAGAGTAGTTTGAAGGTGACTGAAGTTTAAATGTGTGAAAATAAATACACAATTTTTTATAAATAAATTCTGGGCTTCTTTTGATTCCTCCTCATAGAATGCATATGTTGCTTTCTCAGCATTTCTTTTTCCTTTGAATTTTAAATAGTACTTACATCTATTTTTAGTTGCCACCCATAAATAGGAAAAGATGTTCATTGCTTAGAGGAGGTTCTAGGCTCATGATAGGGCACCTGATGTATTATTGGCGTGAGAAGGGATTGAGACATAAATTTCAGTTTTCTGCTAAGAATCCCAATTAGAGCTATGTGTCCCTAAAGAGAGATTCAGGTTCTCCTCCCTTCTCTACACCATCAAAGACGGTACACTATGCATGTTTGTTATTCAAAGTTTCTGAATTTGATTCACATGGTGGAATTAAACTGATATAGTATACTAATTTTGTACACATGTACTGAATTTTAACAGAGATAGTTTGAAGTGAGAAAACTTTATTAGTGCTTGTAAAATGATCCCAGACTTACTGCCTTCAATATAGTCCATATACAAGGCACTTAGATTCAATTCTAAATATCTAGAGACTTCTTGTTTATTGAAATAAATATGCTATGTGACTGAGCTCAAAAGAGGCAACAGTTTCATTCCCTTAGAGTTATTTTCAAAATTGAATGTCTTAAAACATTCCAAAGTGCTACCAATGCAACTAAACAGTTCATTGGCCTTTAGCCACTCACTCAAGTCATAGAAGAGATTTAAAGCATCATTAATTTATTCAGCACAGGAGAGATGCCTTAAATTTCTGTTTGTGATGGCCTCATTTTAAAAGAGTGGGAAGGAGAGAGCATGTAAACCAGTATATGGAACATTTTCTGCAATATATTTTTAAATTCACTTGCCTTTAAAATAAAGCATTAAGCATTATATGGAATATATTTAGCGTTACCCATTGTGAGTTATTTTTAAAGGCAGAATACATAAAATAAAATCTGTGACAAATTTTTCCTAGTCAAGGGAACTGGAATTAATATTGTTTTTATCTCTTAGTATTACTATAACATTCTTCTAGAGCAATGCAAAGCAATTAAGACAATAATTCAATTTCCAATTCTTTGTATGAATATAATGAGTATATAACACATATTATGCATTATATTGGGGGCGGAAAGTATGTGAAAATAAGCCTCCTCTCTGATACAAGATCCTTCAGGGAAAGAAACATGAGACCAAGAGTCTGATCTGATAGATAGAAACTCCGGTACAGAAAATATCGGAAATATATCTAGTTCATGTCAGGAGAAGGAAAGTTAAGGTGCATGGGTATTTGATTAAGTGGTAATTTGAATACCCAATCAGATTTTCATGATTTTCTCTGCAAAATAAAATAAAAATAAAGAGCTGTACAAAGGACACCAAGAACAAGGAAGCTTGTCAGGATTCGAAAGAAATCGATCACATCCACCATGTCGATCATCAGCCACATCCCTTTGTATGTCTCGTGCTTGATTTGTATGTATACTGGGAAATTAGCTGGCAGATAAGAATCAGTACTTCCCCTTTCTTTACTGCTGAAAAACAATATTTAAATCTATTTGTTTACTGTCTGTATTAATGGGGTCACTCTTTGACAAACTGGGGGAAACACATGAAAGTTATATCCTTGTGCCATCAGTATTCTAGCAACTCAAGAACCATTCGGAAATGTTCCTGATCCATACTAGTCCATTTACTACAAGAAGCCTGTCATTGCCTCTTCAACCTATTGTTTTCATGTAGATAGTCCAGGATTTGTTTCATAAAGTATTTTGCAAGGTTATAATTTGTTTTTGTTAAAAGCTTTAAAACAGCAGCTCATTTTGCATATTAATATGATAAGGTATTATCCAGATACAAACTTGAACTTCTAAGGTATTCTTGTAATGTTATTGTATCAGTTATATTTTGAATGTGAATATTTATGTAAATTTTGAACACCTTGCTGAGTGTAAGATCACGAATTAATGAATTTTACAAAATGGTATAGTAAAATTATCTTACTGGTATTCAGATTGTATTCCTGAATGGAACTAAGCCACTTTCTGTAATGGATTTGGTTATTGCTTTTCTCAGTACACTTATTAAAGTATTTGAACTCACCTCATCTCTTTTGGAAAAAAAATCTATTATATGTTTTCTAGGTACTGCATATAATTTTATTTTATCCTAGAATTCATAAGATAAGACAAAAAATGATGTAAATGTCATAGGAAACCAGGAAAAGTTATGTTCAAAGCATTATTATTGTTAAAATACTTAAGAAGTTACCATGGTATTTTTAAATCCATGTCACTTTTTCTACCAGTTGATTGCTGTGTCATATCAAGCAAGTTTATTGTTCACTGTTAGAATTTCTCCAGCCTTGAACTTCCTAGTTCAAGGAGTTGTTCTTTGCTTCAAACCATTCAGGAAGCTACCCCTCTACTTCCACAATAGCAATTATTCAGGCATGTTTCTTTAAAAGAAAATGCCACTTTCATCAAAGGGCTAACCCATGCTATTTTAGTGAATATTACTTATTTTCACTTAATGTGAAGAAGGCAGAATATTATAAATGGAAGCTGTTTTCATCTGTTTAAAATACATTAAAAAATCTTGACTTATTTCTCTGGAAGCACTTTAAAGCAGCAACACATCTGGCATTTGAAGATGATGAAGCATTATTCAAATAACAGCTCTTTCCTCACAGACCTTAATGGATGTGACTGACACAGCTCTAGTTTTAAAACATGAATCTGCTTTTAATTTTTAATACTTTGTTAAAACTAAGGCAGTGACCAAAATTGCACACAACCAGCCAGAAATTCACTCAAATCTTATTTTACTGTTTAACAAACTGAATGCCATATCCATTTTAAGTTTGGGTTTTTTTTTTTTAAGTTGTATAGAAAATAGGTTAACTTTAGTTTTTTCCCCCCCCAATGTATAAGTTCTTATAATATCAAACTTTCATTTTCAAATAACAACTAAAATACTGAGTAAAATTGTTTATTTTGCGTGGCAGCCATTTTTATTATAAATGTCATTTTTATTCGCTGGTGACACACTGGAGAATCTAAATTATGATGTGCTGCCTGAGTCAGAGTTTCGCCTGTGTCCATTGTTAGGATTTCAGACTCCACCACAGCTCTACAGGCAGCCAGGATCTGTCTCCAAAAATGATGATAGCTGTTTACCAATGTAAACCCTGGGAATCTGCTCTCGATTTGTCTATTAGAGCTTATAGGATCTATCAGAGCCCATTGACAAGCAATGGAGAATTCTCAGAAAGAGGAGCTATTTGCCAAAGAAAAACATCAATTTGCTACAAAATTCTCTGAACTTATCTTGTGATTCACAGGCCAAGTAGTGCAGGAAACGTCCTTATCTGATTCAGAATACAGCCAGCTCATTGAATTCACTCGGTTGCAGAGAAACAATTGGTAGACCCACCTTACCAAGGGCCCTGGGCATCATAGAGAGCCTCCTCTCGCTCTGGAGCCCACTCTAGACTGGGAGCTTTCTGGATCATTTGGTGAAGACGTAGGGGATATATGTCCCAAATATGGAGCATACTGCCAATACAATGCAAAAGGGTCCAGCAGGAATTCTGCTTCTTTCTTAATGTTAAAATATTGTGCAACAAGAACTTCAATAAAGAAGGTTTAACTCAATATACCACAAGCTTTGTTCAATTGTTCAGAGTTTAGAGAAGCATGGACCATTACTAATATATGTGTTTTTCCCTCCAAAGTATCTAGGGTAGCTCTTGTTCTTAAAATTGTAAACTTAGATTTGCCATAGGACCCCACATTTGATTCCTAGATACATACCTGAGAGAAGTAACAATACAGATCTGCACAAAGACTTGTGGGTACGTGTTTATAATAGCATTATTCAAAATTGCCAAAATGCCCATCAGTGTGAATGGAATAAAAATGTAATATTTCTATGTAATTTAGCAATAAAAAGAAATGAAGTACAGATGGTTGAGCCTTCAATATAATCAATTTTATGGTGAATGAAAGAAACCAGACACAAATGACCATATATTGAGATTCCATTATATAATATCATCCAAACAGGCAAAACTACAGAGACAGAAAGTAGGTTAGTGTTGCTGGATGGACTGGGGGTCGGAACAGGGAGTGACTGAACTAGTCATGAGGTTTCTTTGTGGGAAGATGAAAATGTTCTAAAAATTTGGTGATAGTGATGGTTACACATTCGGAAAATTAATAGAAAATTACCAAATCGTACACCTAAAATGAGTAAATTTTACAGTATTTAAATTATACCTAATTTTTAAAAAATTCATCCTACAAAATAATTTCAGAAAAAATCTCATTAATTGAGAAGTAAAAATAATCTTCATTCCCCTATCATAAAAGACAGTGGAATAGAAAATTTCTAACACCTTAGTTTAGTTACATTCATTAGGGTCCAGAATTGGTTAAATAACATTCTGAGCAACTATCTTGTATAAAGTCAGATGGAATTTAAAAAATGTATACAGGTGAAAGAAGAGTTGATAAACCAGAGAGGAAAGTAAGGCAGACCAGAGATTAGTAGAAAGCCAACTTTAACTCCCTTTTCATGAAACAAATAGGGGTTGTGGTGTACTGGGATCTGCAGCCCCCAGGGACCTATAGTTACTGCCAGAGAAGCCACCAGAGGCAGAGTTAGAATGAGAGAATTTTGCTGGTTGTTCTCTTTCTCCCATCTTCCTGTTTTCCTGCCATGTCTCCTATTGGCTCATCTTGATCAGGAACCAAAATGCTTAGAGCCCATCATCTTCCTTGCTATACGCAACAGAGCAAAGAAATGGTAGGAATGGATCTGAGGCAGACATATCCAGGACTGGAACCTGGGTATTTAAGTTATTTCATCACTCAAGTCCAACTTAACTTTTCATACCACTCTTCATAGCACTAAGTGTTCTCTAAGTTCTGTCTGTTAACTGACATGTCTACCATGGCCTTCTTTGCTTTAAGCCCATCTCAGATCTTGCCTCATGCGCTGCGACTTCACTTACTGCACTTGTACTCAGTGATTATATTCTCCTATGAAGCTACTACAGAAAGCGTGTGCTCTGTCATTCCACTGACAAATAAAAATCACTTTTTTATTTTTAAATTATCTTATGTTATCTTCCCATGTGGATTATAACTATCTTGAAGACTAGGATTATGCCATACATACAAATATCTAGAAGAGCTAACAAATATAATGTCCTGAAAAATACAATGGAGTTTTTAGGTCTGTGATTATACAGTGATATATTCTTTGTTTTTTCAGAGTGTGTCAGGGCCGAAATTAAAGGGTGGTCTTGAATATACTGTGGCAAATTAACATTAATTTCTTTTCTTTTGTACTTCCATTTGTTAATTTTGTTGTGAATTTTGTATATCAGACTAGGCGAATTTCATTTCCAACAGTACTACTATCATAAGGACATAAAGCACTGTCCAAAATAAACATGTGTTTCCCTCCTTACCATGCATTTCATTCATTGTACACAACAAGTAAAGTTAATCAGATGGAAAAAGAAGAATCCTCTGAAGGACACGCAATGTGTGATAGTCTGACCTGGGTAAAGAGCCATTAGAAACAACAGTGAAGCTCAATAACCAGGGAGGGGACTTTGGAAGAAATTCTTAAGAACCTGTATGTTGCTAATGCTGTGGAATGAGAGTGGTAATTACATTCACAGAGATATAGAAATTCATATATTAGACTACACCCACAGTCTACCCAGTACAATATTCACTTGTTAACTGGGGTTCTAAAATGCAAGACAAAGAGGCCTTAGCAGTTAGGACACTCCTTTCTCCTTCAGTGGAAAATGGTTCTGCCATTTATAAATCAACCCAAATGTTTCTGGAATCCATTACATATCCTACCAGGACATCATTGTTGTAATGCGTTCCATAAGTTTATTATCCATTGTTCAACATAGTGTTCCCTCTACAAAGCAAAGCAAACTGCTCAGTCTGCAAAGATTCTGGGTTGCCAGATTCAGGAGATGCCACTCGTATGTGCCACTTCTTATATTCTTGGCTCATCTAGTCACTGTTTTCATTTGTCCTTTTCACAGGAGCTGTTTGTAAATCAAAATGACACATTGCTCTTTTCCTTTCAGATCTATTTTTATTTTGTTTTGGTGGGCCAGCTGGTGATTTGAGCAGCAGCCACCGGTTAAATAATGCAAAAACATTAGACTGAAGATAAAAATGTTATTTGTTTCCAACTAAGTATGTACTGAGTATTTATAATGCTTTACAAGGTTGATAAATTTTGACTTAGAAAATATTTTTCCAGGGTTATATATACAACTTTCTTGATTTATACTGTTATAATGTGAAAGTAAGTGTTAGACTGGGAAACGCAATGAAAAGGACCAATTGTGAAAGGAAATCATGCATTCGTATGTAGCCAAGCAAAAAGAGAAAAAAACAGTTCAACCAATTAATGCAGTTGGCAAATGGTCTTCTTAATGAGTAATCTGGACAGCTGCACTGTTAGTTTGGGGAGTATAATCTAATGTAGATTGGACTGAACTTTCTCAATTATCCTGAGTAGTTCTAGCATGCTACAACTTACATAAGATGATGTGGCCATTCTCACACATTTAACTCTGGTTTTATATCCAATTGTACATCAGTGATGGCTTGTTGTGATTATGTCTAATAGTTAAATCTATATCCATGAATGCTATATGAGGTAGACAAAAGCTTCTTTAAGGTGTGCATCTGTATGTTTTAAAGCTGACCTGTGTAAGTTACATTAAAAGAATTGGTATGCCTCAGTTGATGTAAAGGAGGAATTTATTAGTTGAATTACTGGAATAAGTATTAATATCGTTTTAAGTTTTAAAAATATTCAGTCTTATTATGTGATGCTAATAGAACTATCTGCAATCATGGATAGAACTAAGCTGAAAATATAATTACACACCTCTGAGAAGTTTCAAACCTTCTACCGAAGTTTCAACATTGAAGCTTCTCAAAATTAATCAGAATATATTAGAATATAATTGTGTAGCAATCCTGTATACAGAAAGTTCAAATGGAAATATTGCCTCTTTGCTGAATACAGAGATTTGTTAGTTAAGAGAAATGCAGTTTAACTGAGAGGATTAAATGCTTATTCATTTATTTAAATTAATGTAATTGTTAGCTAACTAATTAGCTAGAAACATGACTTATTCTATTATTCATTAAATGTGGATATTCCTTCCAGAAAAAAGAATACCATGTCAAAAAATCATCTAAAGCCTCTAAAAATACTTACAAAGAGCTGACAATATCTACTAATGAAACAGTAGTAATTCACTTTAAAAATAATTATGGTTAAGCAAAATGGAGAATTGGAAATAAACAGGTTCTTCTGTTGATTAGTTATTTAAAGGAAAGTTGTTTTGATTGGAGGAAGCAGAAGGGAATGTATTGCATTCTATACTTCACAAAAATCATTGAATCAACTTGTTAATGATGACAGATGATTATAGTTTAAAGATTTAAATTATCAGACTATTGGATTATACATTTAATTACCATTACTATGTAGCAGTAGCACTAAAGCAAAAAATACACTATCAGTTAAAACATTTAAAGTTTTTAACATTAGGATATCAATGATTAAGCATTCATTATTGTTAGGCATTTTAACAGAAAAAAGATATAGCATTTTGTATTTTCATTTTGTAGAAAAACAGGTCATGGATATAAATTGTGTTGGGAATTTTCTTTCAATTTATATGGGGAGGGCAAAAGTGGGTTTACAGTTCTGATTATGCAAAAAATTAATATTTATTAATTATGGTATTATTTATTTGTATTATTTCCATACAAACAACTGCAAACCTACTTTTGCCCATTCTGTATTAAGTCCCAGAAAGTTTTATACCACATCATTTTGCCAAACTGTAGAAATAATTATTTCACATAAACACAAAAGTGATTATATTTTACAAATAGCAAAAGCAGTGAGTAGTGAGCTTTGAAGTAAGAACAGCCCATTTTCTATGATTTATCAAAATGTAAAAAGTAACTGTATTTCATAATGTACAAGGATGATCATTCTCTTCCCTTGGACCCAAACCCTTGCTTAATTTAAAAACTTAGCCTATGATCCATGGATTTAGGCCTGTCATAAAATATTCTGTAAAAGACATATATTATGCACTAAAACAGATTTAGTTTCTGTTTTCTATGAGTTAGGTAAGAATTTGAATACCTGAAAACTCTCTTTAAATTTCAAATAAGAAATATTTTAATAAAACTTTTAGAAGTACTTAAACAGTAGACACAAAATTAATTTCAGAATACAAGTTGGCCATCAATATTAATAATTTTAAGAATGGCTTAGACTCGTGAATTAAAATGTGTCAATTCAGTTTCCTATGCACAACCAAAACCAAAAGAAAAGATGTGAGTATGGGATAAAGGCAAGTTCGAGAAAAAAATGAAGCCATCCGCAGATTATACATGTACTGTTGTTTAACCACTAACACAATTAAGATGGGGAATGTTTTCATCACCCCAAAAAAATCTCCCTGCACTCCACTATAGTCACCATGCCTCACTTCTGACCACTGGCAACTGCTGATCACTTTTCTTTTGCTATAATTTTGCCTTTCAAAAAGCTGCTGCATGGCAAAGAAAACTTCAGCAAAACGAAAAGGGAACCAACTGTATGGGAAAATATATATATTTGCCAGTGATACCTTGGACAAAGGTCTGATCTCCAAAATACATAAAGAATTCACACTACACTCCAGGAAGACAAACAATCCAATTAAAAAATGTGCAAAGGACCCAAACAGACACTTCTCCAAGGAGGACATACAGAGGGCCCAGAGATATATGAAAGGATGCTCAGCATCACTTATTTAGAGTTATGCAAATTAAAACCATAATGAGATACCACTTCACACCAGTCAGAATGGCCATCATAAACAAATCAAGAAATAACAAGTGCTGGCGACATTGTAGATAACAGGGAACCCTAGTATACTATTGATGGGAATGCAGACTAGTGCAGCCACTGTGGAAAACAGTATGGAATTTCCTCAAAAACATAAAAATGAAACTGCTATAATTTTGCCTTTTTCAGAATGTTATATAACTAAAATGTCACATAGTACATAGCTTTTGAGTTTGGATTTTTACACTTAGTATTGTGCTTTGGTGATTGATTCATAACATAACATAATTTTTACCCTAAAATAATAATAATAAGTATGAAGCCAAAGATGTTTGTGATGTTCTTCTGAATTCTCTGAATCTATTTGCTATAGGTGAGGCAAGAATTAACATTTTAGCATCATCCAGAATTGCAACTCCATGTCATTCTCTTGGGTGAATGTTGGATCCATGTCAAAAGTATAGGAGCCTTTGAGGTGCAATAAAATGTATTCTGGGTTTTGTTTGCCATCTGACCATGTGCCCTGGCCCAATGCAGTTGAACTTTTAATGTCATGACTAATTTCTGGACCTAATATTTATGGCTTTAATTTCCAGATACTTGCAACTGCACTGTTGAAGCTGAGTTTACCATATTGTCTTAATCTTTTCATGCATGTGTCTTTGGACATGCTTCTTTCTATCTTCGTATTGACCAAGTTCTAAATACTGTTCAGCATAGATCCAGATATGATCAGGTAGGTATTTGAGCTCCAAATATCCCACCTTTCTGCTTTTCCACTTACATGGAACATTGTTATGACCATCTACTATGTAGCTACTAATCACCTATCGTTGGAACCATGGATCTATATCCTCCTGGGTTGAAGTTCTGTTTTCCAATGGCACCAGGGTCTATCAGCATTCATAGAGTATATGTATTCATCATACTGGCTTTGATTATTGCTCTCAGAAATTTTGTGTGTAAAAATGAGAGAATTTATTGAATAAATTGCATAATGTAGGCCAAAAATCACTGAGTAAAATAGTTTATACAAATCATACCAGCTAATTTTTCCCCTACTATTGTCACTAGTGAATAATTTCCTGTTATTTTCTGCTTATTTGTGAACAGTATTGTATGTAACTCATTAATTAGTAAACATTAGAGTTATGGACTGTTAGGCCAAGGAATCTTCACATCATCATTTTACAAATGGTTTGCTTTAAGAAATTGTTATTTTCAGAAATCAAGATAGCAACCTAAACTAGTGGTTGTTCATTCATATTATATGATCATTAATTTGAGGCTTTCAAAATTTCTCTCTCTGTTATAACTTCACAGGTGATGACTGCGTATAAATATTACTTCCAGTCACCCAGAGACATCTTCCATTTAGTGAGATCTAAGTTCCTCCCTCACAGATGGCCGAGTGATAGCACCCCCGTCAGGTGTAATTCTGCCTAAAGTAAGATGTGCCTCTGTTCTGTGAAGCACTTTTTGTCCCGCTTTACCTTTGAGTATCCTCCTCTAGTTCATCCTAAAGGCCATTTAGCTTCTATCTATCCTGCATTATCTCCTAGAGACAAAGCCAGTGGAACTGATTTTCATTTGTCTTCATTTCATCTTTCCGGGATTAGACAAACTCTGGTATTTTACCACTAGCTATTTTTAATATTAGAGTAATTAATAATGTCAATTTTTTTGGAGTAATGAAGTATAACAATGGTCATTGAAATAGTTCTTACTTTATCAAAAATATTAGTTTGGACAGCTGGGCTTCTGCTTTGAAAGTGTTTTTTTTTTTTAACTTGGTTTGAAAGCTGATCCCAAATTTCTTCCAAATTATTTTTTAATCATTTTTTACTGTTCCAATTTCTTTTTGTCAACCCACTGAATGATAACCCACTTTTGTTAATATAATCTCTTTTCTTTTGGGTGCTATGTATATGTTTGCAGCATTTTTTCAGACCACTATAAAGGATGCTTTTGTAAGAGGTAGTTCCTCTGTATAAGACACATTTAAATATGCTTATTTTAGGAAAAATATCCAACTTATATATGGTAATTACCTAATAGATGTACATTTCAGTTAAAACAGTTACTATATAAGACACTGTTAAAATGACTAGGTAAAATATTTTTACTAATGGCTTGGTTGACTCAAACAAAGTTTCTGGAAATTCTACAGAGTATAAATACATAAATGCAGATCCTCATGTATTTAGGTATATAAATTCACTTAAATAAAATAAAAATTATACTTTTAGTGTTAGCTAAATATGAATTGAACTAAATATATGTAATAAGGAAAATTATGAATTCAACCTCTTATTTTTCACATTTAAGTGTAGTAATTAATGCTTTATCATAGAATAAATATTTCTTGTTATAGAATAAACATCAGGTGTTTGGATTGGCAGATCTAAATATATGGTGGTTAAATTGGCAGAAACAGGGAGGTATTTTGAGTCATGGGGTGTGGAAACAGTATGTTTATTTATTTTTAGGTAGATAAATCTGTTGGTGAGGTGAACTATGTGTTAGTGGTTCTGGCTGAGGCACCTGAAAAGTTTTACAATAGGAAAATGCTTAAATCACCTTTGGTATATGCATACCATAGAATACTACTAACCAGCAATGAAAAGGAATGGACTATTGATAAACCTAACAACATGGATAAATCTCAAGATATTATGGGGTGTGAAAAAAGGTTACATAACATAAAATTCTATTTAATTAACACTCAAAGTGACAAAATAAGTATGGAGAACAATTTTTAATCACCTGGATTTAGAAATGGTGAGGGAGGAAGTTGCCTGCAACCATGAAGAGGTAACACTAGAGAGATAAATTAGTTCTGTACTTTGATTATAAGGCTTACACAAATCTACCCATGTGACAAATTGTAAGCAGTCTCAATTTTCTGGTTTTCGATATTGCGCTGTAGTTAAGTAGATGCAATCATTGGGAGAAACAGGGTTAAAGGTGCATGGCAACTTCCTGTATTATCCTTGCAACTTCTTGCGAATTATTTCACATTTAAATTTTATAATTTAGCTAGTCAAATCAAATAATTTAAAAAATACATCATAAATAAGTGGAGATTATTTTCAAGCTTCTTGATACATAATTCATCTGAATTCACTTCTCGGAAGTTTTTTATTCTTAACTTTATTTGCAGAGACATAAATTTGACACTATCATCGTTTTATATATCCTAAAAAACACCTCTTGGAACACTCTGTTTCCCAATTTTTATTGGACTGGTTTTTCCTCTTGCCTGTAGCATTGTTGAGTCTGGATATTCTCTTTGATGGTTTCTTTATTCCATCAAATGTTTTTGCGTATCATTTATTTATTCCTCTTTTTGTAGCTCACTTTCGCAATGAAATATGTTCTTCAAGTTATTTTTAAGGGGAATTTTGGGAGAAAAAGTTAAGGAGGCATAACATGTGAAGAAATGCTTGTATTCTGCCCTAATAATGATTGATTCAACATTTTGTGGGACTATAATTAGTCTGCATTATTCATATTTATCCTCTACATTTTGAAGGCTTTATTCTGATATTATCTAATACTTAGAATTGCTGATGAGATATCTAACAATCTCATTGTTAATTCCTTGTGTAACACCTGCATTTTTTCTTTTATTCTGAACACGTTTCCAGCCTTTTTTAATAATGGTATATATTACAGAATTTCATATGACATAAGGTTTGGTCTTTTCTAATTCATATCTTTTTGCACTCAGTAGACCATCAATTGACTATTTATTTGACAATATCCTCTACTCTGGGTTCGCTGTTCCCTTGTTCTATCAGTACTAATTGTTGACCGTCACATATTACCCATGACATTGCTCTATCTTTGAAATTCCAGAGCAATGCCCCACTTTATTTTGTATTAACCTTTCACTCTACCTAGTTAGTATTTTAATTTACCTATTATATTTTTAATTTGTCCTGAATTTTCCTTTTTTGAGCTTTGTATTTTGATTGATAGATTTACTAATACCAACCTAAATGCCCACAAACATACTGCCTAGACTGTGATGGCTATTACTGAAGTAATCTTCTTTTTTCTGAAATGCCTCTTTTTTGCCAAGAGACATTTACACCCTACTTTATCTTATTCTATCTTTGAAAAAATAGACTTTCATAAATAACTAGTTAATTATTAAAAATCCACCTATATTTTAGAATGAAGCAGAGGAACCTGTCTGAGAGACTTCTATGAGTACATATAGTTTTTTTCTTTTTAAATTTTATTTTATTTTAATTGTTGTTCAAGTACTGTTTTCTGTCTTTTATATAGTTTTTTTTAATAACAAGGAGCTCATTGTTATATTTTAGAATTCATGTTGCTAAGAATTATAAGGTTTTTCTCT
The DNA here is from genome assembly GCA_039655065.1 of Glossophaga mutica. Lineage (NCBI taxonomy): Eukaryota > Metazoa > Chordata > Mammalia > Chiroptera > Phyllostomidae > Glossophaga > Glossophaga mutica. The sequence goes on from CM077308.1 coordinate 149,379,942, forward strand.
AATGTAATGGTGGTTTAACTTTTAAGATAATAAATTTCCACCAACTTAATGGCTTGAAACAACAGAAATTTATTGTCTCACAGTTCTAGAGGACAGATGTCTGGAATCAAGGTGTTGGTGGGACCACACTACCTCCAAATGTTGTTGAGGAGAATCATTCCTTGCCTCTTCCAGATTCTGATATCTCCAAGCGTCTTGGCATTTCTTGGCTTGGAGACGCATAACTCCAACCTCTGCCTCCATTTCTCTTCTGTGGATGTGTCTTTTCTTCTTACAGGGACACTTTTCTTTGGGTTTTGAAGCCTACCCAGAAAATTTAAGATGATTTAATCTCAAGATAATTAAATCTGCAAAGGGCCTTTTTCCAAATAAGGACCAATTTACATTTTCTCAGTAGGCATACCTTTGGGTCCTGCCATTCAACCTACTAAAAACATTATACACCAATCCTCTCAAGACAATTGGATTAAGTTAAAATAGTTACATTTTCTCCTTTTCTGTGGAGAACAGCTCAATTTTTAATCTAAGCTTTGGTGAAAAAGATTCTTGTTTTGATGATTTAAGCATGGAGAGTGGAGTGGTTGACAGTTAGGTAAATACCACTGTTTATCTCACTCTTCTCAGCCTCTCCTCTCAATAACGCTTTAAGTTGCACCTGCCATCCCACTCTTGAGCCAGAAGCTCCTCCTGTACTCTATCTACCATGCAGGCCAGTGTTCCTGCCAACACATCCGCTCAGGTACATGATGTAACTGCAGCTTTCTTCTTCATGGTCATCCATCTGTAGTCCTCCAACTAGATTCTCTTCTCCAGGAAAATTTCAAAATCTGAGGTTTATCAATTTCTATTTGCTTGTTAAAGAAGAACTGTAGTACTTAAAGATGAATAAATTATTATGTGTATGAAATATCAGAAGAGAGCTAAAAATGCTTATTCTGTTTATGATAGTTCTACTTTCTTATATTGGTATCCTCCTCCATGAAATGCACATAAAATTCACACTTTCTATTATCATTTGAAGATTAAATGCTATAATGCACGTGGAAGACTATCTGTATGGTAGGAAGAGTTCACTAAATGTAAGCTATTATAGAACATATCTCTGCAGGTAGTTAAAGAATTAATATATCACTTGAAAATTTATTGTTAGGATATTCACTTAGACTTCAAGATAATTTCTTTTACTTAACCAAAAATGTAGATATTAGCCTTGGCTGGTGTGGCTTAGTGGATTGAGTGCTGGCCTATGAACCAAAGGGTCTCCAGTTCAATTCCCATTATAGGGCCTAGGCCCGGGGTGTGGGCCACATCCCCAGTAGGGGGTGAGCGAGAGACAATCCCACATGGATGTTTCTCACCCTCTCTTTCTCTCTTCCTTCTCCTCTCTAAAAATTAAAAAATAATCTTTAAAAAATGTAGCTATTAATTATCAAAGACCATTTTGCTTCACTCATTTGTTTCTGAACCAGATGAATGTAAGAATTTTCTGCTATTAATTCCAACACAATGTAACATGATTTCCTAGAACTTGCCAAACTAGAATTTGTCATTTCCTATCGCCCCAGATTTGAAGGACATATACATTAATACATGAATATAATTTGTATAGTTCTTCTCTTTTTAAACTTCCATGAATTAATCAGTTCAAAGGGAAAGTATTTGTGCAGATCAAATCACTAGATGCTTAAAAATTTATGACTATAGGCTGGCTTTTGAAAGACAGTCATAATTTAGTTTTATGCTTGAATAAATTACATGGCATTCAAGAGATGTTGTTTATCTCTTGGAAATTAGGCAACTCAATTTCCCCCTCAGGAAAAGGAAAAGATGATTTTCTGTTTACTGAAGTTAATTAAAGTGCCAAGTTATAATTTCTTTACTCTTTGCTACACAGGACGTTACTTTAATTCTAAGTCTGTAGTGGTTGTGCCAGAGCAATGAATAATTAATACCTTTTACAAACTTATAAATTTTGGACCATAAGTCTTTTGATAGATAAGAATGTGTTTTGTTTTACTTTTTATTCCTGATGATAAAACAGTCTGTGGCACACAGTAGGCACTCAATATATATGTACTATAATAACAATCTTACTTTTTTATAGTCAACTATAAAATCAGTTAATAACAATGCAGATACATCTTTCATTGTATTCATAAAATCAAAATAAAGCTTTGAAAATTCATTTTTTCCACATTGGAAACATTTATAATTATTCTGAATGCTATAAGAAATTCAATTAAAATATTCAACATTGAAGAATTCAGTTACAAAATAGCACATATTCTACTATTTCATTTATATGAAATGTCTAGAAAGGTAAATCTTTAGAAATGGAAAGTGGAGTAATGACTACCTAGAGCTAGCAGAGGTGAGTTTGGGGAGTGACTGCCACTGAGCAGATTTTGTCACCCTTTGAGAGGTGACAAAAATTAGCAATGGGTGTTAGAGTAGACTTCTTCACCTTTGTTCCTGATCTTAGGGGTACACCATTTAGTCTTTTGTGATAATTCCATTGTAATTTATGTACATGAACATGTAAAGCACATAATACAGAGGTACATTTTTCATAGGTGTGTTTAAACAGTTTGAGAAAGTTTTATCTTTGCAGTGAGTTGATCTTGAAAGAGTGGTGAATTTTGTCAAGTGCTTTTATTATCATGTATATTTTATTGCTTTTGTATGTTTAGAAATAGTTCAGTCTGTTAATACATGAAAAACATGTATCAATTTTTCAATGTTAAACTAACCTTGCATCTTGAGATATAAAACATTAGGTTATGATATATTTTTATATTATGTTATATTTAATTTGCTAATATATTTTTTCCTAATTTTTTTGGCATTTTAATTCCTGAAGTCAATTAAGTCTATAGTTATTTTTCTCTTCCCTTATAATTAATTTACCTAGTTTTGGTATCTAGGGAACTTTAGACTTTAAAATGCAGTAAGAAATGTTCTTTTATTTTCTTGAATATTATATAAAATTAGTATTGTTTCTTCCTCAAGTATTTTTAAGTTCACTAGTGAAATAAACTGAAGTTTTTTAATGAGAAATTCAGTTGTAATTCAGCTTAACAATTCTTTTTGGGTGAGCTATGATAGTTTGCACCTGTCAAGAATTTGCAAATTTCATGCAAGTCATCAAATTTATTGGTATAAGGTCATTCATAATATTTTCTTTTTTAACATTATAATGCCTGTAAGATCTGTTGTTATGTCCTTTCCTTCACTCTTGGAATTGCTAACTGTGACTTCTGTTTTATTTTTATTGTATCATATCAATATATTTGGATCAGTGTTCCTCCATGCATTAAAATGAATGAGTAATCAGCTCTTATTGGATGGAGTATTTCATAAATGCCAATTACAGCCAGTGTGCAATGTTGAGTCTTCTCTATCCCTAACAATTTTCTATAAACTTGTTCTACCAGTTATTGTATTTATGGATTTGGCTATTTAGTCCTTCAGTTTTACCGGCTTTTGCTTCATGTATTTTAAAGATCATAATTAGGCACATGTGCTGGGAACCACACTGCCTGGTTTCAGGAACTGTAATACCCGCAAGACTAAGGCTGAGTGAGCGACCTTTGAACCGTAAGCCACCAGGGAGACAAAGCTTATCTCTCTGGCAGGAGCTCCGCTTCTGCTCCTTCTGCTTCTTCTGCTTCATCCATAACTGGCCCACAATGCTTAATCAGTTAGCCAATGATGGGTAAGATTCCCCAAGCGGGGAATGACCTAAGACAGGCACGATCACATGGAGTCCCCCGAAAAGACTTGGAGGGCTGCAGCAAAAAGGGGGTGACGTACCCTTGCCCCTCAGGCATCCTGGCATAGCCTGAGTCCTCATTCTGACTGATAAATCTCCTAATCTCTTGGTTGACTTGGTTACCCTGCCTTACTTAAGCCTGAGATGTTGCCTTAAACCTGAAACAATGCTGGTGGGTGAGTGCAGCCCTGGGCTGGAAAGGGCAGATTCCCCAGGTGATCAGGCCTGAGAAAGAATATGTAAAATCCTGTGAAACCTGCTTTGTTAAGAATGCTCTTAATTAAATGATAAGGGTCCGAGCAGGAAATGAGTTTTGTTCCCCAAAGTTTTGTAGCCCTTTAGCTAACAGACCCTGACTCAGAATAAGCCCTCATAGTTCTTTGTATGCTATCTATTGTTTGATCCTTACCGCTTGACAATGATTAATGAACTTTACCTATATTCCTGTGCAAACTGAAACCCAATAAAAGCCTGTCATGGCAAGGGCATGGGGCGCTCTCCCCTCGAGAGAGTAGCCGTGCCGTCCCTTTTCCTCCACAGGGCTTGGTAGTCCATGTGAATTTGTCTCATATCTCATCCACAATGCTGCGGGCACTGCGGGCAGTGCTCGCATCACACATGGGCATTTAAGATTATTATATCTCCTCAAATATTCAACCCCTTTATTTTCATGAAATGATCTAATTCATCTTTATAAAAGTAAAATTAACTTGGGTAGTAAGGCAAATAAAGATAAACACAAAACAAATATGGTTAAACCACAAACATAATTTCAGATAGAAAATATAAGCTTAATTATTCAAACTCTGACAATAAACTGATAATAGAAAGACATGAGAAAGACTGCTAATCCACAATGGAAACAAAAAATAATTTTATTACATACTTTATTAATAATATGACCTCATATTTTTGGTATTAAAATATTAAATAGTCCCCAATAAGGGGAAAAGGAATGGCAGAGAGCAAAAGGAAAAAGCAGAGAAAGAAAACCTTTAATTAAGATCTAGAATGTAAAAATACTCATGAATATGAAATGCTTCAAGACCCAAACTTTTTATCAACATATATATATACTTTGAGTCTATTTGGTGCCAAGGGAATTTGTTATAATATGATAAAGCATAAATTAATAAGGGCTTATTTTTTAAGTTAAAATCTGTTTTCTGAGTAAAAAGCTTAGAGGTAAATGTACCATTTTACTTTGTCCTTCCAAAAAATAATAAGAATTGCAGATGTTTTCAGAAAAATCTTATTGAGAGATTTTCTTATCCGTTTCTCAATATTTTAATGCAAAGGTAGTTAGCTTAAATCTTAATCAGATTGGTGACAGCATGGATGGAATTGGAGAGCATCATGCTAAGCGAAATAAGCCAGGCAGTGAAAGACAAATACCATATGATCTCACCTTTAACAGGATCCTAATCAACAAAACAAACAAACAAGCATAATATAAACAAAGACACTGAATTTGAGAACAGTCTGACAGAGACCAGAGGGGAGAGGGGAGGGAATTTCAGGGGAAAAGGGGACTGGTTTAGAGCAACAAGTATAAAGGACACATGGACAAAAACTACGGGGGGTGGAAATGGGAGGGAGGTGGGGAGGGCTGGGGCAGTGGGCTGGGGGGGAGTAAAAGACAGAAAACTGTACAATATCAACAATTAAGGAAATACCGATAAAAAAATAATTAAAATTTTTAAAAAAATTAAAAATAAAAATAAATAAACAGCTGAACTTGCAAAAAAAATCTTAATCAGATTGGTAATGCACATATAAAATAAATCTAAGAACTCTCACAAAATAGTTCAAATATATATCCATTGACCTCTATGAATTCATTTCAATATCAGATTGATATTAAGATTTGATAAGTCTTGTTGATTCTTCAAGTTCATATGAAGAATTAATTTTCAAGTGATTGAACTCTAAAACCAGTTATTTTGTATTTAGATCACAATTAATACATAGAATTGAATTCCTACTCAATATCTGTTTAGAATAGTTAGTTTAGATTTGCATAGAATGTTTCACCCACTCATCTAATGGCTTGGCTAGATGAAAAAATAAAATAATTGACTGTTTTAGTGTAGCAATTCTAAGTTTTAAACACAGTCATAAATTCAGCAAAATGATCATTTATGGGAAAATTATAATCATTTTACAAAACATAACTTTGCACTACATTAAATAAATAATTGAAAATCCTCATTTGTGAAATTTGTTATGGTTTGTGATTATAACAACAGTTTATGACATAGATGTTGTCATTATTTTTTAATAGCTAAAATTATTCCACTTAAACTCTTATTCTTTGTTTATAGCAAAACATTTTTATCATGGAAAATGTGCAGGAATAATCTTTTTATATTGTTGATCAAGTGGTTTTAAAACATTGTAATCTTACTATTGTCACTGCAATCAAGCCTTGAAAATTTCTTTCTTGGTTAGATGCAGTGTTCTCAATATTCTATTTTGATTCTAAAAGTAGTTCTACAATAATCCTTTAGTTCTAGAATGATTTCTTAAATGCATTCCCCTTGTCCTGGCCCCCTTCCTCTGATGAGGTATTTCGTCTTTCATTATTCAAGAAAATTTTTGTTCCACTGGGTGTCTTTTAAGTCATGTAAAAGCTAATATACTATAAATATCTTATTAAGGCTAATTAGACCATCTCCATAATTATTCAATTTAATTCAGTTAAAGACTTTCCTGTATTTTGGTCTCTATGCAACTAATACTCCTGACTTTTATATATACAGAATAGGTAACTTTTCTGATATCATACTAAGTATTTTAATACAGGATTTAATTCTCTGAAGTTAATTATCATGAATATATTATTTATGAATAATATTTTTACATTAAAACAAGACTTAGTCTATTATATAAAACTGTCATTTGCAGAAAACACAGACAATCTTTAGAAAGTTTATGTAACTGTGATTTAATAAGCAGAAGAAAATCTTTCAAGTTAAACCATTGATGTTGATTCTCAATAGAATTAAGATAATTCATGAATAGTTTATTTTATTTCTCTATTTTACTATATATCTGTCTAAACCAGATATTAGCAGGAGTTTTTTTTTTTCTTTAAAAGGCACATTATACTTTTTTTTTTATTTTTTTTAAATTTATTATTTATTTATCTTTTAGAGGGGAAGGGTAGGAGAGAAGGAGAGGGAGAGAAATATCAATGTACGGTTGCCTCTCGTGTGTCCCCTGCCGGGAACTGGCCTGCAACCCAGGCATGTGCCCTGACTGGGAATCAAACCGCGATCCTCTGGTTCGCAGGCCCGCGCTCAATCCACTGAGCTACACCAGCCAGGGCTAAAAGGCACATTATACTTTAGACTTTGGGAGCCCTATACCATCCTTGTCATATTGCATTCATTTAAATTTTTTAATTAAAAAAAGTTTTCTATGTATAGCTATAGAAAATTAGTTCATGTGGTTTGACCCATGAGCAGTAGATTTGCCAAAGTCTGGTCTAACCACTGCAAGAATAGCTAAATTAATTTTATTTATTCTACATGTTTGACATTCAGATAATTTTCAAGTAGACAAAGCAGAGCCAATACACTAAGTCCTCTTTATTATGGGTGGGGTCAGCCCATGGGTAGAATCCACTGTTGAAACACCAATGTGAAATATATACAAACACACACATGCACACATATATTTATATATATATATATACAAATGTGTTATTTACTTTATTACACAGCGAATATATATACACATACACACACTTTGCAGTAAGCAGAACATAGGGCTATGACAACATTTCCATGTGAGCCACTTGAATATTAAGACGTGGACAACAAAAATCAATAGCTTAATTAGTGGGAATGGAAGGTAGAAGAGAAGGAAGATAAGCAACAGGAAGAGGAAGAGAAAAAGGAGGAAGAGGAAAACGAAGAAAGGGCTGCAGGGAGGGAGAGAGGGAGGAAGACAACGAGGAAGGGGGAAGAGAGAGAGGGGGATTAGTAAAAATAATAAAAGTAGTAAGGCATGATTGTTACATTTCCTGAACGTATAACAGGAAAGTATCTGAAAGGAGTGAACTTAATTCAGACCTTGCAAAAAGAAAAACATAAAAGCATTAACTTGTAAATGGAAACTGGAAAGCATTTCCGGTAAAAGGGCAAGGAGAAACTGGTACAGAGAAGATGTATGTGGCAGAAACAGAATGATGACAAAGAAGCCTAACAGGTCACATCAACCCATGCCAACACAGAACTTGGCAGAGACTGTGGATACTGGAGTTATTATTTGAGAAAGCTAATGTATTTTATTTGAAGCTTAGCAAACTTTACCCAGTGTATAAATGTGTGGAAAAATCAAAGGACACAGCTTTACAGAAAAAATACTTTGGATTACAAGCTCGGATTTGTAATTTATTGATTTTATACAAGTTTATTGTTGCTTGTTCTTTTTGTTTGTTTGTTTGCTTTTAATAATGCTCAGACCTCAAAAAGTATTCTACTCCTGGCAAGTGTTTTATTTTTTGGGGATGGGAGGAGGGATGGGAAGACCTGATTATGGGCTTTCGGGAATATTCGTCAAGCTTCTTATCTTTGAATTTCCAGAATCTAATAGAACAAGTCATATACTTCCTTGATTCTTAATATGGTGTTATCAGAATCAGTATCAGATTCTTTTTTTTCAATATTTTATTTATTTATTTTTAGAGAGGGGGGAAAAGAAGGAGAAAGAGAGGGAGAGAAACATCAATGTGTGGTTGCCTCTCATGCACCCCCTATTGGGCACCTGGCCAGCAACCTAGGCATGTGCTTTGACTGGGAATCGAACCACCAGCCCTTTGGTTCTCAGGCCTGTGCTCAGTTCACTGAGGTACACCAGCCAGAGCAGCATCGGATTCTTTAACCATGGTTATCAGTGAGAAAGGTCTCAAATATCTTTGCATCATCACCTAGGTGGAAAATGCTTTCATACAAGACTCACTCATGATATTAATAAAGGTTAATGATTCCTGGATGTAAAAAGCCATTATTAATACAATATAAGACAAATAGCAAACTGGGAAAATAATTGAAATTTATAGAAGGCAAATATTTAATATAATAAACAGTTCTTTCAAATTAATAAGAGAAGACTTAAAAACTAATTTTTAAAAGAATGGGAAAAGGAAGAAACAACAACAACAGTGAAGGAGTAATAAATATATAGCAAAATAAAATTCAAATAAAAACAAATATAGCTAATAAAAGCTTTAAAATATTTTCTACTGGGCTAGTGTAAGAGTATTAACGAACAACATTTGAGTTATCAAGAATAATTTCTATTATATGCCAATAAGTGGTGAGAGGGACAATATTGCATTCTGTTGGTAGGATTGTAAAATATTTCTCAAAAATGTTCAAACAATAAGTAACAAGAGCTCTAAATAAATGCCCATCCCATTTTGCACAGTAATGCAGTTTGAAAATACCTGTCCAAAAATTAATTAAGACACAAAAAATACTGATGATCTTAATTATAGTATTACTATAAAAAGTTTAAAGCCATATAACTTTAAACCATAACACTTGCTGTAAAACTGCCTCACTAACTGCAAGCCTCCTTATTCCAAGTCCAAACAAACACACATAGCCCTATACACACAACCATAAGTTATTCAAATATTAATGAGTTGAAATTAAGGTCCTCATTTTTGTGAACTTTTAAAATATTAATTTTTTTTCTAAATATAAAGCGTACTTTTCTATGATTATCAATTCAGTGTTTTGAATCACAAGAAAATAAGATTTTATTGTTTTTTAATAATTTTAAGATTGGAAGAAATAAATACATAAGTTTATGAAATGTGTAAGTACCTGAGACATATTTTTAATTAAATATTAGTAAACCAAATTTCATTTATATGCTCTAGGGTAAATAGCTATGAAAATAGTATAATAATGAATTTTTGCAACCTAATAAGTACGTTATTACTCACAAACAAATAATAATAGCATCTACTTGTGGGATTTAACTTTCATCAGTCACTAATTTATTCATTCACTGAGTCTTCAATGCCTGTTTTTGATAAGCACACTTGTAGGTGATGAGAAAAAGAACAGAACATACAAAGCCTCTGTTATAATTCACCTTAAATTCCAATATACATGAATGGACATATTTATTAGAGAAGGCATTCTGAACGGCAAATGAAAAAAAATACATTGTAAAGTTCAGCATTATGCTTGGATTATAGGAAGTACCCAATAAGTAAATTTTGTTGTTATCATCATCTTCCTCTAAATTATTGAAACATAATCATACTCTTGATTATTTATCAAATGTTGTGATATTTTTCTTGAAAACCATGTACTTTTTTATATTACCCAGCTTTGTCATCACAAGCCTAGGAACAGAGCTAGCATTCAATAAACATGTCCAAAATTGAACTCTCTGTTCCCTTTCAGCTCTAAAATATCGTGAGTCTCTGAATAGTATTGAACCAGTGACGGGTGATCTATGCTCTGAAAACAAGTCATTTGGGGAACCACACGTGTTCAGTACATCATCAGAGGTACCAGATTGAATTGTGTGAAGTGTTTGTTTGTCGACAATGGGGTGGATATTGTTTACTGGTTTTCAGAGATTAGATTGTGCCTCATTGTAAAGTTCAAAAGAAGTCCAGCAACTACAGTGAAACAAGATGACTCTCCTGTGGGAGAACAAAGCTATAAAATAGGAATACGTACCACGAGAACTGATCTCAACCTAACGTACAAAGAGAACAAATGCCTGGTTATTATAAGGATTTTGCATAGCTGCTGGTAAGCCTGACAGTTAGTCAATAGGCCAGATTTGGAGGTAAATCAGATGCCATCAGATGGTTATCCCTGTTGGCTCTCTTTCACCTGTTTGGGAGCTAAGCATACAACAGCCCTCTGAAGGGCTTCCTGTCTTTGCCAACTCTGTTTTTCTGTACCTGGGACGTTTACTCAACAACCTCAGTGTCTTTAGGTCTCCCTGAACATGCTTTCTGTTTGTTTAGAATGTCTCCTTGCAAAGCTGATCACTGTGAATGTGATCCTGACCTAAAACTCTAAGAATTTTCTTAGAGATGAATTTCAAAGTGTTACCTTGGTTTGAACGTTGAGTAATTTTTTTAAATTTATTTTTAAATTTATTTTAATTTTAATTTTTTATTAGTAATGTTTGAATACAGTTGTCTCCATTTTCCCACCACTACTTTCCCCCACCCTACCCATCCCCACCTCCCACCCTCAATCCTACCCACCTTTGGCTTTGTCCATGGATTCTTTATACATGTTCATTTACAACCCTTTCCCTTCCTTCCCACATTATTTCCCTCCCCTTTCCTGTCTGCTTACTGTCAGTTGTTCTTAATTTCAATGTCTCTGGTTATATTTTGCTTGCTTGTTTGTCTTGTTAATTAGGTTCCACTTATAGGTGAGATCATATGGTATTGGTCTTTTACTGCCTGGCTTACTTCACTTAGTATAGTAAGTTCCATCCATGCTGTCGTGAAGAGTAGAGTAATTCTTAATTCATTATTTTCTACATAATGTTTCAATGGGTAGTCTAAACCTGTATCTTCTCAAGAGAATTCAGATCTAAAGTGATTTTTAAAATTTTATTTTTCATAGAACTGCCTCATTTTTATGTTAAATCAAATTTGAGTTTCTAATTTCTCAGAGATGTGCCCATATCTTACTCTTGCTATAAACACTGCAAACTAGCATACAGCCTCAATGTATTCTATGGTCACTAATTGATGAATCACATGTTTAATAGACCAATCCACTCATTTTATCCATATTGATTTTTAAGCTACTAATGGTTCCCAACCAACAGGTAGAGCTCCTGAGATCGGGGTTGGATTGGATTTGAAGGGGAGAGGAGCTCCACAATATAGAGGCAGGTCATTATTGACACAATAATAATATCATCTTAAACATATCATGTTGTTGCTTGGGTTTCTGGTATTTTGTAACCAAGGTGACCATATCCAGTTTGCTCAGGACAATTTCAGTTTATAGCATTATGTGGAATAATTATTACCACTTCTTTTACTCTCAGAAGTGCTTTTGCCTGGATGGTAAATTCTATGGTAAGCCATTACAGAGCACTCAAGTAGTGGCAGATTCCTCGGCATTTGTTGGATCAACCACACTTCTCATATTCTGCTGAGTTATCTAGAAACATTTCCTTTACAAAGAAAAGGACTTTATTCACTGTCAACCATACTTTTGATTATAGGCTATTATGTGCAACTATAATTCTAGGGATGTGTATGGATTGAAATTGAAGTGGTAACATAAATACCTGGTAGTCACACATTTCTTATTGAGTTTGTGGTTTCAGGGAAAACTACTATTACGTGAAGTAATTAACATCGCCTTCTAGAAGACAATTGACACTAGAATAGAGAGGGAAGAAGGAATGTGAATGAATGTATTCTCAGTCTGGAAAGCTAGTCATAAGCCTGCCATCATTTTTCTCTTTTATTGCAATTTTGTCCTCTTTATTTCCATTGTGCCCTCTTCTATTTCCTGTAGAAATACAGTTGACTTGCTTTCAGGTTAAGAGTAGAGGAAAAAGACATGGAGAAGATGAAGTCAATATTAAGTTCAGTAATCAAATGTGAAACCAGGACGTGATTCTTACTCCTATTCCAGTTCATTAATATTAACTTGTTCATTTGGAAAGAACATATAGCTCTTCAAGGACAATAGGAAATCTAGGAAGGCAATCCGGTGAAGAGAAAAAGACTAAACATAATTATAGATGAGGCACAGGACTTAATTTTACCTCTACTATCCGTGTGACATTGGGCAAGTGTCTTAATGTTCTGATACATTTTTCAACACTTTGAAACAGTTAAATACTAATTGAATCAAAAGTTTAAAATACAGGTGCATACCTTTTATAGAAAGACTGAGAAAATCTTTTATAAAAAATATTTTTCTATTTTATGACTGAGAGAATTTCCTGCTGGTCATACAAATCGGTGTCAGAATCAGAGACTTTGCTGGATGTGTATAATTCAAATAGTTATAGTTTGAGGGTAGAAAAGGATCTTGGGAGTAGCCCTTACCTCAATATTATGACAATCATTCAGAATATTTTTCTTGTTTAGAGATTTACTTAGTATTAGAAGGAAAAAGAGAACAATGATCAGCTAGTCAATATTAAATAATGTTTTAATAAATAATAATTTTTCTGGCTCTGATTATAAGTAAAGTTGTGTATTGATATCAGAAGTAAATTCCTTAAAAGAAGTTAATTTTAAATTTGTTGTTTCTTTTAAAAATCAAAAGTAATATAAATATAATTTTCATCCTCATCCTTACTTTAGGCAAAATATATGCAGATGTTGTAAAAACATCATACTCTCATTATTTCCCCTAAAAATGAATAATAATTTTACTTTATAATGATCTCTATTCTCATATCAGAAAAATACTTGAGTTTGGAATGTCCACTTTTTCTGTCACCAAATATTTATTGAATTTAATATATGCCATGCACTGTACAAGGCACTGAATTAATAAATGCATTTTATTATCAGTTTCATAGTACACATTCTTAAGAAACAAAAGTGCAAACACCACCAACAAAAATATATAAAATTCTCCAATAAAAACTAGACAATTCTCAAGTCCTAAAAAACTAATTGAATCCTATATTTTCTTTACCATCTTTGCTTTCTAATCATTGGCTCTTTAATTGCATAAAAGGGTTATTGGTAAGTTAAAGCAGGGAGGTGAATTATGGGCATTTTAAAGACAAATCTCATATCTCTAAATGCAGTAGAGTACAGAATAATAGAATTTTCCTCACTACTGTAGTGCGATTATACAAACTTCCATAAGAACCTGCCTAAGTTACTGTGCATATTCCTGTTTTGTTCTTGCGTACTTACTGCACACAATATGATGGACCTCTCTACTTAATCATGTGTGTGCAGGAATGAGTTAAGGCTTATATTTTCTCAGTCCATTTCAAATTAATATGGTGTGGAGTTGTCAGGAGAGATTTCTCTATCCTTCTGATGGTCTTCCTCCTGTTCAATGAGTTCTGTGAAATGATCCCTGTGACAGGCATCCTTCATTCCTGGCTCACAAAAATTTGGTTCTGAATAGCATTCTTCTTAGTGTATGGAATTCAACAGATGGTACCAAATGGCCGATACTTTAAAATACTTCCTGAGGGTGGATCTCCAGCTGAGCCTCCTTTATCGGCCTTGCTCTCATCCATTTTTACTGTGCTTGATTCATTTTTAACACTCATGTGAGCTGTGCTCACGTTTACCTAGATGTGCTTGTGCATGTCAGCAAATATGAAGCTTACGCACGCATTTCATGTCCTCTCCTCGGCTTGTGTTAACTGTAAACAATGTTGTATTTAAATAATTATTTCAATTTCAATTTTAAAGGGTGACTACTTATCTTTTTGCAATTCAGTTCAGCAAAGAAAAAATTATAACTAGTGATGTTTGTCTTAACTATCAATAGACCTTTGATAGACCACCCCCACATCTTTGTTGTTGGGCTATATAATATTCTGCAACATTTTGGCATAGAGGAAAAAACATTCTTTACACAGTACTTATGAGTCCCTGAAGTCTTTTTTGGTACTCAGCATACTTTCCCACCTTCACGAAAAGAAAAAGGAGATTGATATTAGAGGCTGTATTGAAAAATGTCTACTTCAAATGCACTCAGAAGACTCCGCAGTTGTTTTATTGCAATTCCAGAGTACCTTCACGCCACTGAAATAACTAGAGCTAGGCAGGGCAGGCACTCTTCTGAATCTGTGGGCGGCTACCTTGAGAAAGAGGATGGGACTGTAAATAGGCTGCAGCCTGCTGTTGTTATTCATGTTCCAGTCGGAGCTTTCTAGCTGTAAGTTACTACTAAGTACGTGTAAATATCTGAACAGCAATAAAAGATGAGCACCTACCGTGTATCTGTCATCTGTAACTGCACACGTATAATTCAAGCACAAGGTCAACGGGGCCAAATACATAAATATTCACGTGTTCTATATAAAATATGTGTAAAAATTTTAGTGAATGGCCTTTTAGGGCCATGTTAAATAAAATAAAGTGTTACCTGATGCTCGAAATAGTTGTGAAGCTAGGAGATACTTCCACCAAGAAAGCTGATTAGAAAATTTGCAGAAGATATTAACTTTATATTAAAATTAAAATGAATAATCAAAAGTAGTGAAACATTTTCAAATGGATCACCCATTGTTATATCTGAGTTCAGAGCCCCTTTTTCTTTTATTGGTTATTCTGCTCTGAAAAGAAGAGAGCTATAGCAATCTTTACATGTACATATACATATGTATATGCCCATATTTCTCACTAACTACTTGCCTGCATGAGAATGAGTACTCTAAATTAAGCACGGGGGTGTCAAATACATATGACCAAACATATACATATGCACATCTAGTCTATAGCACATACTTCAGGCACTGTCTTTTTAAAAATAAATTCAGTTCTATTGGTTCATTACTATAGATATGACCCCCTGCAGAAGATGGAAGAATATAGTGTCAATTACTTAAGGGGCTGCTGGCTATAGATCCCAGTGATAACGTTTTGATGATCTAAATCTTTTCTCTTTGATAAATAAAAAGAAAGCTTTATATTGTGATGTAATACTGGTTGAATCATTCCACGTTATCTTTGCCTCCAAGTTCTCTGTGCTTGAAGGAAATGTAATAATCACAGTATCTGACCAAAGATGTCTGGTGAACTCTTCATTTTATCTTTTATTTTTTCCTTAATAAGTAGATTTATCAAAAAAAAAGAACACTTTTCAAAAATGGTTGTAAAATATGTAAAATATATAATTTACCATTTTAACCACCAAGGCCACTGTAATCAAAACAGCCTGGTACTGGCATAAAAACAGGCACATGGACCAGTGGAATAGAACAGAGAGCCCAGAAATAAACCCAAGTCTCTACGGACAATTAATATTTGACAAAGGGGGCAGCAACATAAAATGGAGTAAAAATAGCCTCTTCAACAAGTGGTGTTGGGAGAACTGGACAGCTACGTGCATTTTGTCTTTTAGAAGAGAGAAAAAATAACAGGCCAACACTGGCTCCAATTGTGAAGTAGGGGACTACTCTTCTTGGTATCCTTCTCTGTCTGTTTCTAGATCTTTTCCTTGCCTCTTCTCATGCCGCTGTGCTAGATCAAGGGAAAAGTTCAATAGAAAAAGCCAGAGATGATACCATGTAGAAAGCAATAACACATAATTTATCAATTGTTTAGAAAATAAAGCTGAGGCCATAGAGAAATGAGAAAACTATCTGAAACCCATTCCAAGTAATAATAATACCAAAATACTTCCAAATAGCTTATTACTTTCCAGGCAGCATTCCAATTGCTTTACATATATTAACTTATTTAATACTCAGGACTACCTTATGGTTAGGTTATTATTTTCATTTTATAAGTGAGGGAAAGAGCACAGAAGTTAAAAAAACTCAAACACAGAATAAATGAAAGAATTTGTATTTGAACCCAAACAGGCTGACCTTAGAGCCCTTGGGCTTTTCCACTGCCCAGCGCTGCCTCTGGCAAGGGGCCTGGTAAATATCAGCATGAACATTACCATAGAGGAGGACATGATCAGACAACTAATTAGCAACAAGGAGGCTCACAAGGAAGAAAAAAGCAATCTGTAGGATCAAAGGCACAAATAGAAGGAACACATAATTGTGCAGCACTGGGCCTGTCACAAAATAAACACTAATTACCAGTATGTGTTGAATCAATAGTGAAAAAATAATCATCCAGGATGCATCCTGGAATGGAGTCACGGCTTTCTCTCTCCTCCCTGACCAGGAGACTGGCAGCCCATGGAAACCATTCCTGAGAAGCACACACCTGCATGGCTAGAGGTCAGGCTGTAGGTGGTACAGTGGCTGTTTTCCTTTACCTCCATAAATATTCCTCCTATATGCTAGATCCTCCAACTCTCTCGATATTTCTCGGGAATCTCTAGAAGCCCTACACTTTCCCAAGACCCCTTGCTATTCAGCAACTCAGTCAGCACTGCTGCGCCACTGCCCCGTGCCCGGCCCTGCCGTGGCTGATGACCATGGTTTCTGAACAAGGCAGACAGAATGCTGCTCTGATACTACTTTTTCTATTGAAGAGATAAGAGGGAAGAAGGAAGGGAAAGGAAGGAAGGAAGGAGGGAAGAAGGGAAGGAAAGGAGGGACTTGAAGTTTCTTGAGTATTCCTAAAGTTCTATGAATGAGAGAAATTCAGGTGATAGAAACTAGGGAGACTGACTTAGGCAGGGTTGTCTAAATAAGGCTTTTTTGAAGATGTGATATCGAACTTCGGTCTTGACTTTCAGACATAGCCATCTCAAGATCTTAAAGATTTCCAAAAGGCAGAAACAACACATGACAAAGCCCACTATGCTGAGTAATATTTTCAAGCTTTCTGGCACATTTTGAAGACTCTTGCTCTGATAGGGCATTTCAGATTAATAAGTTTAGCCTCCTTAAAAAGTATCCCAGAAAACTGGGTTTCTCAGCCTCATTTGCATCTAAACACACGCAAGCAAGTGGCCTAGCCTCCATTGACCGAACCACCAGCACATATACGGGAGGGAGTCTTCGCTTCACAAGTGCTCAAGATGAGGAAAGAGCCTCTGGCCCAGGTATTCATTTTGCTGCAAGGTTTGTACCTGCAGTGTCCAGTGTGGGGGACAGTGTTAGCTGCCAAGTGGAGTTTCTGCTCTAAAAGTCTACCCAGTGCGGACCTCGGTAGCAGCAAGGCGGTCTCTGGCAGCAGTGCGCGTGGAAACCCCAGGTGTGCTTTCCTCATCACCTCAGTTCCGTGGCATGGTGTTTGGTACTCCTTTTCAAAGCTTAGATTCAATCCTATGTATACAGCCCTTCTAACAATCTGTGAGCCCAATATCATTTTCTGTCAATTAACCAGAGTCAGATTCCACAGCTTATCATTAAAACCCCTCAGTGATAAAGATTGGACTTGGTTCAGGAGCAAAACAAATGTGAATGTGGCTACGGTTTATCCCTAGCCAGAGTATCCTACCTCGTTCTGTCTTTTCCTATAATTATTCATGACGTGACTTTAACTTTCCATCTCTCCTTTCCCCTAATTCCTTCAAAACGTATTTTCTAAGTGTAACTTGGATAGTAGTAGTAAGGAAACAGTCTGTACTTCCTCTGCATTGGTCTCTCCAGCCTCATCTTGCCTATATCTGCACCTTTCATCTATACCTCCAATGTGGTTGAACAAAAACAGAGATCCATAAATACCCCTTTCTCTTCTGCACACCCCAATTGACCCAGCTCTCCTTTCTGGAGTGGAGGATGCAGGGTAGCACTCAGCTGCGGGCCCCTTTTATGTCTGCTTGCAACCTCCCTTCCTGAGGTCTAGACTTCTTAGTATACTGTTCAGCCACACTAGAAAGCATGGTGTTCTTAGGCAAAACAAAGCCAGAGAATATTTTTAACTCTCAACACGTGGAGAAGTGAACAGCTATGACCTTTAAAGCTTCACCCCTTTTAGGGAGAAATAGAGGGTTCACACGCCTGAGCCCCTGAACTGACAGAGTGACTTAAAAAAGCTTCATTCCCACAAACATCACCTAAACCCCCAAATTTTATTATATCCATGTACCAGAACTACTTACCATTGATGTCTAATTACCACAGAGCTAAAGGACAGCTATTTTCAGACATATGCATACAGAATGCAGCTTATGTTGCTTATTGAGCAAAACCATAGATTCAAACATTTAAAAATAGTTTAGTAGACAGTGCTTTTTTGAACTGTGTCAGGGAAAAATGCAGACACCAATAGCCATTGGCTTTCATAGAGTGCTTAAAACAGTGACTTTCAAAGTTTTCGCAGCAACCTACAGTAAAACCCCTTTGACATCACAGCTCAGTGTAGGACAAACTTTAACCATCTATACACCTACATAATTTAGACACATTTATAAAAATAAAACAAAGGTGCCACAAATGCATCCTTATCTTCAACTAGTAGAATTAGCTCAATATATTCTATTGTTTTCACTTAGGAAAAGAAATGGTCATTATCTATTTACTTAATTCATGCCCTGCCATCAGTTTGAACTCTGCTTCTGGTACAGTATAGGTCCGATCTGTTTTCAGTTTGGCCAAGGAACCATGTCTTCAGATCACGGCACTTGTGGGAAGGAAAATGTTAGACGAGGTCTAAGCGGTCAACTGGCAAACAACTTGCACAATTCAGTTTAGGCATAAATTGTGGTGTGGCTATTTTTTTTAATAATGCTCATTTTTAACAATGTATAGCTATAGTTCACCTTTCCATATCACTCCCCCTTGAGAGTAACTCAAAACCGAAGCTTTAACATATGTACTCAGTGTCACACTAAATTAAACAATTGCGCATGTCTTTGTTCACAAGATTTCTCTTCTGGGGCACACACACACACAAAAAAAAAAAAAAACAGAGAAATTTAAATCTGACATCTGTGACTACACTACAAGAAATAAAAAAGTGCTGTAGGAAGATATTTTTAGAGATTCGCTTGTAAAGTGTGAGAATTGATTTTCAGATAACATTTTGAATCACATCTAGTAACATTTTGCACTATTTTACACCCAGGGTTAGCACCAAAGGAGTTAACAAAGCATTTAATCTTATCTAAATAATATTCTTTTAATAAACATTATGTAATTCTCATTAAAAGTCTCACATGTTTGGAAACAACAGTGCATTAATAGGAATGCAATTAAGTACTTAATGCTTTTGTCATTTAAAGTAAGTTAACCAGATGGCATGAAATCTTCTAAAAGAGATTTTAAACAAACATTAGAGATTTAATTAATATGCACGCGTTAACTCATTAAATATATTGCAACTAGCTCATTAAACTGAAGGTAAATACTTATTTAAGATGAATTGTTTATTCTGTTTTATACTTATTTTTACTTTGTTTTACTGGTCATGTGATACATGGTGATTTTGAAAGTTAAAACATTTTAAAATACAAATGTTCTGTACTTACATTTTTCCCTTCTGGTTCTAAAATGGGACATGACATTGTTTTCACAGAAAATGCAGAATTCAATGACTACATAAGAGTAGTAGAAACCAATAAAGTATTTTTAACATTCTACTTAAACTTAAATGTTAGATTAAATATACATATTAATATCAGAAGCAAATATTGATTCTCCATCCATTATACCATAATAGGAATCACACAGTAATAATTCCAGGCAAATTTAAATAATTGTTAAACTTCCTTACTTTATGCTTCTATGCTACTTACAGCAAAACTGAGTCACACACCTTTGACCAAAGAATGATTATCCTTTATCTGATGAGATCATATTTCTTGTTCTTTGATTAAAATGAACATGGAATGGAGATAGAATAGGAGAATATTGGCCTAATTAGACATGTCACTCAGGGTCATATGAACAATTTATTATACATGAAGGAGATCTTTTAGCCATAGCATTTAACATCCATGAAGATAGGTCTTTGCACAATTCTTAAGATTTTAGTATTTTTTTTAAGTTTAATGAGCTCAAGTTATACAGTATATGCCTACTATTGATGTTAAGTTTTTATCAGCTTAAAATAGGTTGCTATAAGATATTTTATGTAAGTTTCTAAGACACAGGAACAACCATAAAATAAATAAGACAAATCTATTGCAATGATATATACAAATAAAAAGTACATTGGTAAGTAAATAATAAAAATATTGATTCTCTCAATTTTAGCACTTAAATAAATTCTACTAAATTGTGTGTAAAATCTCATTCTCAGAAAAAGTAAAATTTTACCTTATTTCTCAAACATTCAACATTAAACTTTGAAACATTCAACATTAAACTTTGAAATTATAAACTTTAGTTCAATATTAAACTAAAAAGAAGATAACTTATTACATAGTTACAAAAGTTAATTTTAAATAATTAGTTAGTTATATAGACATTTAACTATTTCAATTAAAAAGAATTCCATTGCATATATACTTTAAACAAAAAGATGCTACCAAAGTGAATTAAGGCTTTACCCTATTTTCCAAAAGTTTCACCTCTAGAAAGTTACTATTTCTGATTAATTCACATTACAGGGCCAACTGTGATTTTTTAATACATACTTTGTGAGATGGCACTCTCTGTTCAATGAATTCAGGGGGAAACAAACTTAGATGAAAAGTTTAGAAATTATTTTAATACTCCTTAGGCATTTGAGGGATATAAGGAAATTTATTGAAATATATTGTAAAATTGGACACAAAGATAATTTATCTTTTATATTCAGATCCTATGGTGATGTAGCAATGTTATTTTGAGGCAATTTAAAGATGAGAGAATGACAATTTTTCCAAGATTTTTTCCTCTGATATCTAAAATCATGAAGTATCCCTTAAAAACAACCAAAAATTACCAGCATACTTCATTATAAACAGAACTAATATCCTTTAAATTTAAATCTATTTTGATAATTTTTAAGTTACAAGATTCAATCACATCCTCATTTATAAATACAAATTGCTCCCCTGGCTGGTGTAGCTCAGTGGATTGAGCGCGGGCCTGCAAACCAATAGATCGCGGTTCGATTCCCAGCCAGGGCACATGCCCGGGTTGCCAGGCCAGTTCCCGGCAGGGGACATACAAGAGGCAACCGCACATTGATGTTTCTCTCCCTCTCTCCTTCCCTTCCCCTCTAAAGATAAATAAATAAATAAATAATAAAAATAAATAAATAAAATATTTAAAAAAATACAAATTGCTTTTTTAATAGTATGTCATTTAAGTACTATAAAATGTATGTAAAGATAATGCCTAGTGTTCTGCTAGTATTTCTAATACTATGAAGGCCTTTGTGCATCATCCTTTGAGCAAGAAAACCGACAAAGTCTGGTGTTCTAGCCCATGAGATAAGCTGTAGGACTTTGCAGGTAATAATGATGAATTGGACCACGCATCCTCAAAAAGAATTATGGCTGAATGACCATGAACAGATATGCACATGTAGTATATATCCCACAAGCAGGTAATGTTTGTTAAAATAAAGTTGGTAGAGTACCGGTTGATTTGAGTGGAACTGGGTCAAGTGCACACTTGCAGCTATTTAAAATGTAAAGCTGTTGTTCAATTCCAAAGTCTTTAAGTTATTCCAATCAAAAAAACATTAGGATAGATAATATCCTATCCATGTGCTCAAGGGAGGGTAATATCTGTATATGTATGTACGTATGTACGTATGTATCCATCCATCCATCCATCCATCCTTCTCAGAGTATACCCTGAACATAGTATATATTTCCCTAGAAGTATATACTATATACTAGAAGACTAGATTTAGTCTCACCATAAGGTTTATGACAACCTTCAACTCTGCCCTTAGGATACCAAACTTCTTAATTGTCAAATAGTGCTCTTCTCTATGAGAACACCTTGTTCTGTAATTTCAGGGAGGAAACTGGTCCTGAGGACTCACTGATGTGCCATATTAACCCATGTTTACTAAGAAGCCCAAGCAAAGCAGAATAAGGAGAATCATTTTTTGTAAAACTGACTGATTTGACTGCCTAGGGACTTAATTCAACCCTGATTATTGTTTCCATGACAACTTAATGAAAGGACTGCATCAATTGAACCATATTCTAGTTTAAAAAAAGGACCAAGTCTTTAAAAATGAAAAAGAAAAAACAATTGAATTTTTAAGAATGGCATTAATAGCCACTCTTTTTAAATATCCTATAGTAGGAGAGGGCAGTTATTTCAGAGTACGCAGATTTAAAATATCTTCATTTGAAACAGAAATTTATATTTTTTTAGCTGACTAAACTGTTTTTTTCTAGCTGTTTAATTGTTTGCATAATTTGATTTATTGCATGTCTTAGCTAATTAGTTATTTAGCTTAATTTGTTTAATTATCAATTCAAGAAACAGAAGCAAATATAGAATCTAATGATCATGCTTTCCACTTGAGAAATGACTAATCAATCTTATCTACACAATAAAATCGCTCTTCTAAAGGCCCACACCACTAAAAGCTATTTCAATCAGTTGGGAACATCAGTATTTTATTAGGTTAAGCCAGTTCCAGTAAGCAGGAAGGAACGAATAGGAAATATCAACAGTGATCTCAGAGCTGTTTCTAGACAGGACAACCAAACATCCAAGATGATTATCTTGTTCAGTGTTATGTTCTAAAGCATGTCAGAAGCCATGGCCTTGGTGGCAAAGAAGCAGGAAATAGTTTCCCAGACTGCATATCCTGGCAGTTAAAGGCTTGGAAGTAAATGCTGGGGCCAGTTGAGAACATTAACCCCACACGGTGGCACCTAGTAATCCCCTATGCTGCGGAAAGCCACCAGTGCCACACAGAGGAAGGATAGGGTATCAATCCTAGGACAGTGTTATGGAATGGAGAGGAAGAATAGTAAGAAGTTAGAGGAAGAAACATTCTTCCCCGTTACTCATGGGGCCAAGCTTAGGCCAAGACACTAATCTGTTCCCACTATTAAGATTTCTTCCTTGATTCAATGGCCCCTATTATAATACGTGTTATAGCATTCTCCAATCCCACTCATATTTTGCCAGTACCTGGCATGTGGTAGTGGCTCAATAAGTAATTATTTAATCAATAAAAAATCAACCTATATGAAAGAAAAGAAAGGAGCTATATGTTGCTGCTTCCTTCTCTCCATTTGGAGAAAGTGGAGGAAAGTGAACAAGAGGAAACTGTTCAGAGATCACTCTGAGAATCCTGGATTTAAAATCTTAAAGGCCCAGGAGGCCTCCAGTAAAAAAATATTTCCTCTCTACTGTCAGAAATCCTCCAAACTACAGAAATTTATGAAGGTTTAAGTAGATTGAGGATGTGGGTGAATTCTATAAGTCCTCCGATGTTTCATATATACTCACATGTATGTATCACATGATATTTCATATATACTCACAAGCATAAACACACACAATCACTCATGCACACCTTATGAATAATGACTTCAATTTATTTTAAGTAGCTCACTATTTGGGAATAATTAATATAAACTGTAAATATGTAAAGCATAAAATTTGAAGAAAAACAATGATCACAATCAAGAGAATTTAACTTATCTCTCATAATCTAAAGGTGACTTGTGTCCTTTAGTGACCCCTGCCTCTCACTTCTTTCTTTCCTCTGTCCGCAAACAAAAGCTCATTTATTTTCCATCGTAGAGTTTAATTTGTATTTTCTAGATATTGTGTAAATTGAGTCACATAGTTATAATCTGTCTTTCTTACATCAGCATGACTGTTTTGAGATTCACTCATGCTAGTGTGAACATCATTAAACTCCTAATTGTATGACTATTTCTGTGCCTGCTCTAAAATGCAAATCTTCACTTTGATTTCACACTCTGTTTCTATTTCTGTCCTCTAAAGTTGCTATTATAAATATTCTTCATGACACTTTGAAACCTTTGACAATATTATTTTTTCCACTTAGTGTTTTTTCCATGTTTAAAAGTTTTATTTATCTTGAATTATTTCTCTAGCCATCTACTCTTGAATTATTGACAATGCAGTGCCCCTGTACACTCTAATATCCAGAACTGGAATCAAAACTCTAGAACTGACATGAGTTTATGAAATGCGAGAGGGTTAATGTATTTCTAGATCTTGGCCCTACATTTTCATTAAGTCACACTAAGATTTAGTTATGTAAAGGTAAAAATTAATGTATTTAAGATTCCAAAGCTGGATCCAACTTATTAGAATATTCTTGATCAAATAAAATATTAATTCCTCTTGAATGTAATCTGTACATCAGGTATCTTGAAACTACATTTCTATAATTAATTATTTTAACACAATTGTATCATTTTACATTCACCCTCTAAAATGTTTCTCATTTGGGGGGGAGTTTATACCTCTTTATCAGACTGTCAAGGTGCAAAACACTTTGAATCATTTTTCCAGCCAATATCTGAGACAAATCCTGCCTTTAGTTTTGAAACATCTTCTATATTTTTCAAGTTTTTATTCACGATATGGACATAGCAGTAATAAAGTATACATTTTAAAGTTGGTTCTGCACTTTTTCAGAAACTGTAGGTTGGACTAGGGATCTATTAATTAATATTTTATATATAGCTGTGAAACTAGTTACAAAATTTACATGTAACATTTTCCAGCCCACATTTTTACATTTACGTTGTAAGTAAATCATGAAATCTTCTTCTAAATACATTTATAAAATGATAGATAGATAGATAGATAGATAGAGATATGGAAGTTTTCCAAATTACCTTTTAAAAAGAAAGTGCAATTGCCTTTAAAAACTGTTTTTCATATTTACTTCTTTGATATTTTTAAAATGCTCACATAAACAATCAATTTAAAATTTATGCAAATCAACAAAACAAAGAAGCAAGCAAAATATGACCAGAGACAATTGAAATGAAGAACAAACTGACAGTAACCAGAGGGGAGGTGAGAGGGGATACTGGGGGGAATTAAGGGGAAGGGTTGTCAAGGAACATGTATGAAGGACACATGGACAAAACCAAAGGAGGGTAAAGTGGAGGGTAGGAGGTGGGGATGACTGAGTGGGGGTAGTGATTGGGGGGGGGATGGAGACAACTGTACTTGAACAATAATAAAAAGATTTAAATTAAAACCATTTACAAAAATAAAACGTATGCAAATTTATTTAGCCTTTGTCAAGTCCAAATTAGACACTTTGGTTGTCATTACTGATCCTTGCAAACAAGCTTGCTAATTTAACAATGTGATAATTTATGACATTTCTTACAGATCTTCATTAAATGCATTTAGTACATTTAATACAGCATCCTTAATAATGTGCTTCATCTCCCCAGTCTGACTCTGCTCTCCGAAATGGAAAAATATTTTTCTTGATTCATGCTCTTAGGATTGTAACTGGTAGACAGTCAATTCTTAATACATGTTTAAATATTTGCTCTGTGTAAAATGAATGTTCTGTAACAATTTTGTGATCACAAAACCTGGTTTGTGGTTTGAATTCACATTTTGTCACTTCTAGAAAATTAAGAAGTCATTACCTAGTTTATAGTTGTCTAACATTTTCCTTTTTCTATAATTTATTATGTCTACCAGCTGGGTTTCAAAATCATTTTTGCTAATTGATTGTAATTCCTAGTTAATGACTTGCTACCTCCATCAATCCAGTAGGACTTTGCATAATTTTATTTTAGTCATTTTATTTTAGTGCACTATCCTCTTTACCTCCAATAATGAATAAAATTTCTTCACCACTCCTCTTTTTGCATATTAGATGCTAATCTACTTTTTTCTGAACACCTACTTTTAGCACTGATTCTTTTTTATTTCATTCTATCTTTTTACAGCTATCAGGCCATTCTTTTTGTTCTAGAAGAAAAGCCCTGTAAATGTACATGAGGTCTTCTTTCTCTGTATGATCTCTTTCTATTAATTTCAACTATTTTAAATAAAGCACCACCATTTCCTTGTTTCTCTTGTCTTTAACAAAGAGGAATAAGCTTGTTCACATTAGTAGAATTTGGGAGTGAGCCTTATGCATCCTGGGTTTTATTATTTCCTATGCTACTCACCTTTATTATCTTGATATATTACAGCAGTAGACAGATCTTGTGTATATAGGGAGCAAAACTGGCCACCATCACCTTGTATGGTGGGGCTGGTATTCCTTTCTATTCTTTCACCTTAAGCCTACAAAATTATGTCAACATGCTTTAAAACAAAACCAATTTCTTATGAGTTCAAATAATATTTTTGTTTTTCTCTCTGTTCCACATGATTATTCAGGCATTTAGGCTGTATGTGATAATATTTTATAAACAACATGTTCTGCATAATTTTTTGTTTGAGGGCATTCAAAAAATATCACCACCTCTCTAATTCTTTAATGAATCATAGCCTTGGGTAATAAAAGTGTTCAGTGCTAGTGGGGTAACATAATTAGCTGAAAATAATATTCGTTTGTAACTATCCTATGCTTTAGACTCAAATACATTTTTTAAAGTTTTTATTGTATTGTTTCCATTACTATTTAACGCCCCTACACCCTCACGCCCCTGCAGTCACCACACTGTGGTCCATGTCCATGAGTCCTTTTTCCTCTTTGCTCAGTCCCTCCAACCCCTAACCTCCATTCCCTACCCGCCAATACACTTTTCAAAGAGCACTTTAATCAAACCAGAAATGACAGCTATTATTTTTATAAGTGTTTCAAATTAATACATTCATGATAAATAATATTCACTTTTATTAACAAGAAACAGAAAATCCCAAAAGATAAAATGCTTGATATTTCTTTGCCTAAAATATATTGCAGACTGTTTTAAAAGGTTCTTCTTAATTGCAACGTTTCATCCTGCAGTGTAGGTAAATATTTGTTTTGTGTTAATTAAGGAGTCATTTAAACATCTGCCTGTATTTTATGGACTGCCTTTAAAGTGTAAAACTTGTTTTACTCATGAGAGCACTTTATGTTCCCAAGTGGCAATTTTAAAATAAAGTGTCTCTTTTTCAGATATAAAGTCTAATGTGCAAAGGTTTTGCCATCTGTTCTCTGTAGTTGTACTTGGGAGCTGGTTGTTTGATTAGAAGCAGTAAATGCATAGAAAATGCGTCTTCACTCTAAAGAAAAGTATGAATAGTTCACTGTCTGCTTTTATGATTCCTTTTATAAAATGTCATTTTAAATTTCATTCTGGATTAGTTGGCACTCTTAAAGCAGAAAGATCATCATTAAATTTAATTTTATATCACAACAAAAGAGAAAAACTCAATTTGGTTTTCAAAGCATAAACATTATAATATGCTTTCTGTAGATGAAGATGGAGATAGAAATATAAGATCAAATGTGAAAGAAAGTGCAAAGTTTTGAAACTGAATAAGTGAGCGGAAGATTTTGAGACATGTGGCGTGCGTGAAATACAACAAGAGAAGTTGGCTTGTCGGAGGCTATTCGCAGACCCCACTCCTGCCCAGGGCAGTCAGCGACAAACCCTGCGCCTGGTTTTTCTTAGTGTAAGACCTGTTTTGCCCACGTCACACAGTTTTCATAAAAGAGAAAATATATATCTCTATCCAGTCATATAGGTGTAGTTCCATGCTAACATGTTATAGATAACTAATATGATAATAATAATATAGCCAAAATTTATCAAGCACTGAAAATGAACTGGGCATAATACTATTGACTTCACATACACAACATCACATTTCCACATACATGTAATAATATCTGAAAATGAGTATTTTTCTTCCCCAAATATGTATAACATATTATAAAATAGGATAAAATATTGTTATCTCTCTAATTAATCTTAAAGATCATTCAAAGTGTTTGTCAGCAACACCTAACTTGTCAAAAAGAATCCTCTGAAAGAATCTCTATCAATAGTTTTTATGATGAGATTCTAGAATGTGTGCTGGAGGGATCGGTCAGTTTCATCCCTGGTAGCATACATTAAAGTAACAAAGCTCTGTGCAAAGAAAGGGGTTTACTAAGTTCCTGTGCAGTTAAGTCTGAAGAAGAAATATGTTCCTAGTCCTGTGGACCACCCTAGTGTCACCAAATGCACTTGGTCAAAGCCCTAGAATAAATAATTAGGTATGTTGTTCAGCAGAGGGCCATGGTGAAATGAACATTTTGTTTTATGCCTCCAACTTTGCTTCTGAGGTATCAAAGGTTCCTCCTCACTCCTGGAACAGCACTCAGAGAGTCACGTCACCCGTCAGGGCACCTCATGACGAAACACATTCTCCATTTTTCTTAAATTATTGTTTTTTTTTCCCTGAGTACTTCTATCTTATCTCTACTCCCTGAAGTTAAAATAAGTATCATCTATCCAGTTTACTCTATTCATTTTTTAATAATTTTAGACTATTTTTGTTTAATTTAAAATTCTAAGTATATCCTTTGTAACTTAATAAACTGATCATGAAAAAAATAGGGATGGCAGACCACATCAGAAAAATCATCATTGCTTTGAAGTATTCGAAAATAATTTTATAAAAGCCTTTTCCAAATGAATAGAAAATAATAGTAAATGAGTAAAGTAAGCAGAAACTCAAATTATGTGAGCCAAAGGAAATATCATCTAAACATAATCTTGACAAGTTTTCATTACACACTTTCAAACACTAAACAACCATAAAGTTATACACCTTATAACATCAAATAATTAAAATAGAAAAGTTTAGTGTATTCATTGTAATTTAATAAGCTAATTTCATTATTGAGCTGTGGAAGATACTGAATGTTACACAGCATGGATCAGCCATATACTCATTTTTTTCAGCTATATACTCTTTATTGCAACTACTCAACTCTACTACTGTAACCTGAAATAAGTTTAGACAGTATATACATATATAAATGTGACTGTACTCTAATAACATTTTATTTTTAAGAAATAGGCCATGGGTCAGTTTTGGGCAATAGAGCATAGTTTGTTAATTCTTGTTACATATTATGTTTAGGTTTAACTGACATGAATACAGCCACATAAGCATGTGCACCACAGAGGTCTGGACGAGCATCTGAATTGTGGATGCTGAGATCAGAAAGCTCTTGGCATCAGCAGTGCTAATTGACTATTATGTAATCTGAATGGGCAAATCTACGTTTCATGGTATTCATATGATGATCAAAATTTGTATTGAAAAAATCATCTACAAAATTAGTTTATTTTCTTGAATGATTGATTGTTACCTTAAGCAGCTAATTTATATACCAGGTCATTTTAGAATTTAGTGCATGTGTGTATACATCTTCACATGCACATACACAAATATACTCTAAAATCTAATTGAGGATTTCTAGCCCTGATTCATATTTTAGTCTACAATTCTACCTACAAATATCCTCATAAACATTAACAGCCTAAGAACAAAAGTCCTTCTGCTTGTTTTTATTTAACCATGTAATCTTTTGTAAAATGCCAAAGATGGCATTCCAACTCCAGAACTGGCTTATCCATGTACCAATGATCTCATTGGTGCTTCCTGTAAGCACTTTATTGAGGTATAATTTCCATAGCACAAAATTCGCCCAGGTAAATGTACAATTCAGAGATTTTTAGAAAATTTATAGTATTTTGCAGTCACCACCACAGTCCAATTTTTAAACATTTCTGTCACCCTTAAGAATTCTTATATTCCCCTTTGCCATCCATCTCCACGCTCGCCCTCAGGCCCAGAAAACTGCTGTTTTACTGTCTGCATCTATGATTTTCTCTATTTTGGACATTTCATATAAAATAGAATAATACGATGTGTAGTCTTTTTGCCTAGATTCTCTTGATCAGCACGACATATTTGAGGTAATCCGTGTTTCAGCACATTCATTAATGCATTTATTTTGTTGCTGAATAATACTGCATTGTATAGATATATCATATTTTGTTTGCTCATTGACTAGTTTTGAATTCAGGGTTGATTCCAGTTTGAGCTCTGATGAATGATGCTGCTATGAACACGTAGATACAAGTCTGTGTTCACATAAGAATGAAAATACTGGTTCATATATATGTGCATGTTTAATTTTTAAAGAAATTTTCAAAGTATTTCCCAAACTGACCCTCCTATTTTATGTGTGTGCATGTGTGTGTATGTACTTACATGTATTTAAGTTTCCTTATTTTTTGGACTAGAATCTCCATTTCAATTTTAAATAGAAGTGACAATAACAGACATGTTGTCTTTTCCCAGTCTTTGAAAGAGAGCATTTGATCTTTCTTAAGTATGGGTCTTTCATAGATGCCATTTATCAGGTTGAGAAAACTCCCTTTTATTCCTAGTTCATTAACAGATTTTATGGGTGTCATATTTTGTCAAATGCTATATTTGTGTCCGTTGTGATGAAAGTAGAACTTTTTTGCCTTATCCTAGCAACATGATGTATTACCTTAACTGAATTTTAGACATTTAAACATCCTTGAATGGCTAGTGTGAATCCTGCTTGGTAATGCTGTATAATCTTTTTTCTTCTTCATACTTTGTTATTGACCAGGGTGCACTTAACATTTTTCTAAGCTCGACCAAACTTTAGACAGCTGTCTTCTTAACTCCAGATCACTGATCTCTGCTCCCCAAGAGCATTTCCTTCAGAAAATGTATAACTGTAAATTCTTCCTGTACCCCTAGAGATGTAAAGCTGTTTTAAAATTCTCACCTTTAACAGGAACCTAATCAACAAAACAAACAAGCAAAATATAACCAAAGACACTGAAATTGAGAACAGGCTGACAGTCACCAGAGGGGCGAGGGGAGGGAATTTCAGGGGAAAAGGGGAAGGGTTTAGAGCAACAAGTATAAAGGACACATGGACCAAAACTAGGAGGGGTGGAAATGGGAGGGAGATGGGGAGGGCTGGGGTGGTGGGCTGGGCTGGGAGGAAAAGAAAAGGAAGAGAAGAGAAGAGAAGAGAAGAGAAGAGAAGAGAAGAGAAGAGAAGAGAAGAGAAGAGAAGAGAAGAGAAAGAAGAGAAGAGAAGAGAAGAGAAGAGAAGAGAAGGGGAGAAGAGAGAAAAGAAAAGCAAAGAAAAGGAAAGAAAAGGAAAAAGAAAATTCGCTGGCTAGTGTTAACAACCCAAGACTCTCTTTCTCAAAGACCTAAGAGGTATCCCTTTGAAATGGAATCATGAAGGAGCCCAGTGCCCTAATGTCCCAGTCTCTGTGGAGTGGAGGAGCCTATCTTATTTGGGTGGGCATCTTGCTCCCAGTTTTAGAACTAACTCTTGTCGTAAGCATTTCAGGCCTTCTGTGGTTGTTAATTAGGCTTACTCAAAGGAAAAATAAACTTTCGCGTATCTTTTTTTTCCTACACGTCTCATGTTGGTCCTGCTCTTTCTTTTCTGTCTACTTTTGTGCTAAATACTTTTAATGAAACATTTTAATTCCTTTGTTCATCTACCACGTATATTTTTGTATTTATTCTGTCAGTGATTTCTCTGCAGGTTACATGCAACTAATTTTTGCAGCCTGCTTCCGACTGCTACTGCCTTAGTTTTAGGGCAGCTCTTTCCCTGAATACAGCTCCTTTCTCCTTCCTCCTTGTTGCTGTTATTGCTATGCATCTCTACCTTATAAACTCAAGAATGCAGTGCTATTATTGATTTCCACTCTTCTATAGAGTTAACTTCTGCTTCACGTGATTACATTTGAAGCTGAAGAACTGAATATTTTCAGTAGTGTAAGTTGTCTAATGAAGCATTCTCTCTCTCAGGCTTTGTTCATCTGAGACTGTGTTTTTTCATTTTGACTTTTATATTCAAAATACAGTTTTTCTATATACAGAATTATGGGTTAACATTGTTTACCCCCTGCCCCCCAGCACACACTTTGAATTTGTCATCTCCTTGCCCTGTTGTCCATTGTTTTTTATAAACAGTTAGCTTTTACTTGTATTATTGTTCCCTGCAGAGTGATAGGCTGGTTTTTACCTTCTCAACTTTTTTTTTTTTTTTTTTTGGTTTTACTTTGGTGTTCAACAGTTTGGTTATGATGTGTCTAGGTGTGAATTACTTTGTGTTCTTCTATTTGGATATATGAATTATTGTTTTTTAAATCATATTTGGGAAGTTTAGCCATTACTGCTAAAAAAATGTTTTGCTTATTGTTTTCTGTTTCTCAGAATCCCATTTTATGGATGTTAGGATGCTCATGTTATCTCATGGGTCTCTAAGTATTTGATTATTTTCTTTAATGTATTTTCACTCTCTTATACATATTTTTCTATTGCTCTATATTCAGACTCACTGAATTTTTGTATCCTGCCATTTCAAATCTGTTACTGAGACCCTCTAGTGATTTTTTAAAAGATTTTTATTTATTTATTTTTACAGAAAGGGAAAGGGAGGGAGAAAGAGAAGGAGAGAAACATCAGTTTGTGGTTGCCTCTCATGTGCCCCTGCACTGGGGATCTGGCCTGAAACCCACACCTGTGTCCTGATTGGGAATTGAACCAGCAACCCTTTGGTTCACAGGTTAGCATTCAATCCACCTAGCCACACCAGCCAGGGATCTAGCGATTTCTTTCACATCAATTTTTGCATGTTTCATCTGCAGAATTTCCTGGATGTTTCTTCATTTGTTTTCAGTTTCAATGTGTTTGCCTGCAAAACACATTGAAACAGAGATATAAATATAGCTGCTATATTTATATCTCTCAAAATCTTTTACGTTCTCTCTTTCAAGACACAACATGTCCCATATCTATAGGGAAGCAGTCCCTACACTAAATTAGATATGATTTTTTGCTTTTCTGAATCTCCTACCAAGCACTTGGCTATTTTTGTTACAGTATTTTTCACAAACTAGGTAAAATCCCTGAGGACAGGAACTATATTAATTCCTGAGTTTTATATTCTTTGTATCATCTAGTATATTGTTTGGCATATAGTAACTGCTTGGCAAAAATGTTAATTGAATTAAGCTGAAAATAATTACATTATGGTTATTACTTACCCTTTTGCTAATATCACTAGTATCCACACAGTTCTAAATTTTTAAAAGTATCAAACATTTAGTAGTGCTATACATCACAAAGAACTTCATCTCTCAGTTGATTATTAATCATTGCATACTTTAGGATACTTTTCCCTGAGGTAACATAATTGCTTCAGGGCCGAATCAGGAGAAAATTAAGGTCTATGTGAATATCACCTATCGGGATTCTGTAGCATACAAACTGCCCAGTACGCATGCAGAGTATCTTGATCTTAAACTATTGGTATAACACTGATGCACTTACCTGAAAGTCCAGAAATAGGCCATACTCCTTGGTTAAGTTGCATAGTTGCGTCTCCAAGTCTCTGTCCTGGCTGTGCTGCGTCCTCTTTTCCATATGCTACAAGTTTTCAGCTTCTGGCTAGCCTCTCTCATCAAGACACATTTCTGTAACTGCTTCAAAATCCTCAGCCAAACCCCATGATACCCTGGGATCATGAAAACAAAGAGAACTTTCTATTTTTTTGATGCCTCATTCTTAAACTACATATAAAGTAGATTTACTTCACAGAAATACTAGCAAGACTACTCTTAAAAAAATGGTATGGATTGTGTTATATACCCATTTCTGTGGCCAAAAAAAAAAAAAAAAAAAAAGATATTAGCTTATTGGTCGAATTAGCGTCCCTGAACTTCTTACTTTTACCAATGCTTACATTTACCTTTAAACCAGTTAGAACAAAGCTTGGACTGGGGGGTCAGGAGTGGGGATACCTGTTGCATGAAGAAGCGATTGCAATAGGAACCAAACTTAGATTATTTTAGAGAAAACATGGATTGATTAAGCAACCAATTGTATGAATTACACCTGGGTATTTAAAAAATGTCAAAAACTCATACTTCATATGTTCATAATTATTATCATTAGCCTAATGAATAATGTCTTATATTTTGAGCTTATTCTTCCAAGAATTTCATCAACTACCCTCCCTCCCTTTTTATTCCTGGTTAAAGTTAAGAATAACTTGGTTTGTATCCTAAATCAAAATCATATCTATATTAATTGCCTTGTAGAATCAATGGTAAATATTTTGGGGTAAAAGTGAAATTAATAGTGTAACTAATTACATTTCATAGTCATGTAGCACAAACGTTAAAGTTTAACTGTTCAACTTACCATTTATTCTGTTCTTGTTAACATTAAAAGGCCTTTCATAACTTTAATTAGCTCTTTCTTTCTCCATTCTTGACAAGTAAAATATCTACTTAATAGAGAAAGATGCTCATCCACTTGAAAATTTAATGAACTGACCAAGGACACTGAGTGAGACTGACAAAATTTAGTGTCCACACCGACAGTGTTGTAATTGTCCTACCAAATCGAGCATAACGTGCTTGATTTGGAATTTGGGGTCACGTTAAAGACTGACAGCTCAGCAATGAATCTAGCCAGCAGGCAAATAATATTAGTAAGTCATTAAGGTGGCTAGCTTAGGAAATGGACCATGCTGCAGTCTGTGAAGAATTTTTTTAACATAAAGGAAAGTCATTATCAAGATATAACATAATGAAAATAGAGTAAATAGATATTCCTTCACTTGATGGTCAGATGAAGAAAGGTCACATGTATTATGCCAATTTCACATTACATCTCTTGAGTATCATCTTAATGGTCAAATATGCTAAGACCATTCATTTCTAAGTGCTTTTTAGAAACCTGAAGCACAGATGCCTTGCCATGGAAAACATATTTAATTATGCTATAGACTCATTTTAGGTTAACCCCTGAAAAAGTGAACTCATTGTCTGAAAAAAATAATAACACTAAGAAAAGACAGGAAACTGGGTGGTTCTGGTTTGCTGACTTGGGAGAACAATATTAATTGATCTTGCGATTTTTATAATTAGCTTTTAAAGAAACATCTTATGAGAATAATGTTATTTTTCTTTGTAACTATACAGAATTTATGGAAGCTCGTTTTATTCACTTTTCTTTTTAAAAAATATCTTTTTGTTGTATTTCATTGCTTATGCTGTTACAGTTGTCCTGCTTTTCCTCCCTTTGCCCACCTCCACTCAGCCCCCAGCTCTCTCTAGGCAATCCCCTCATCATTGTCTGCCTCCGCGAGTCATTGTCAGGCATACATGTTCTTTGGCTAATACACACTACTGTCTTGCAGTCTGAATGAGATAGGTTAAAACTGCATTTCATTTCCTGGAGGTTAATTCAGATCTCTTGGGAGGAGCTGACTTTAACAAGGACATCCAACAGATGATCAAACCCAACTACATAGAGAGAGTTCTGGAATTCATGCCATGCCCAAGTCAGCCTTTCTGTTCTAAGATAAAGTGGTAGCTCTCTTCCCATTTCCTTATGTTTTACACTCCCTAACTTCAAATGAAAAACCAGGCAATAGTGGAACCAGGTAAAAAGAAATATTTCTTGTCCACTACAATAAAATATATGCATATCTGAAAAAAGGATAAAATTATTATTAGGTGAGTATAGGTCATATTTGAGAACCAATAATCATTTTTTGAAACACTAAAATAAAGTTGGAGAGGATTTTTATTAAGAAAGTTAGATTTGTTTTATTTGACTTGAATGCTTTTATGGTCCTAATATTCAGCTGCTTCTTAGAAGCTAATATTTTATTTTCAATTATGGAAATCAACCAAGAATATTGAAGAACATATGTAAAAAGTTGATGGATAATATAAACATGCAATTTACAAAATAGAAAAATCAGTACAGCTAACAAGCATAACAAGATAAACACAAACTTATTAGTAATCACAGAAATACAGATCAGAACTATAATGAGCTATCACTTTATATCTATTTCCTAAAAAAATAAATCTATATATTGCCTTGTGCTCTCTGATACAGTGCTGAAAAGAGTACAAACCAATTGCAGCCATTCTGTAGAGTATTCTGAAAATAGTTATTTGAATATACACAAAGGGTGAGCACATCATTCTGAGAGTGAAAGGAGATGCCATTTGCATTAACTCTGAGGCAATAAACGTAAACTAACTCTATTCTAAGCAAGCAGAAAGTATGTGTCACCTTATGACCCAGTAAATTTGTTCTTAGGTATATAGTCCAAAGAATTTCACTCAAAAATGTATAAATGTAGAACTATAGAATCATCATGGAAAAGTAATAACATATATAAATATTCAAATCCTAACCAATATAATAATTTGATAATCTAACTTTTCATAAGTATTTATTTGTTTTTATTGTGTTTAATATTTTAATAATTACTTAGCTATTACTATTTCACCCTTTGTAATTGTTTATTTATGCTACATTAGTGTTTATTTTTATTTTATCAGCACTTTTTGTTTTCCGAATATGCAGTTAGTTTCCCCTTTTTAATTTTGTTGTAATATTGAATCTTCTCTAATTATTCTTCTAAATAAAGCTTTCAAATCTTTTGATCAAATTATTTTAAAATCCCATTGATAGCTTTATGAGATTCTACTATGCCTAAAAAATTGTGAAGACTTATCACACATATTATTCAATTTTGCATGAGAAATAGAATTCTTTTATTTAAGTCTTTTGTTACTATGTTAGTAGTGACTTGCTACTTATTTTGTATGATTACAATACAAACCTTACTGTTATCAGAGGAAGTAGAGTTCTTGCAGTGTTGCAAGGAAAAGAATTTCCTGAGACCAGCATAGGAGGATGGGGTTCCATGATAAACATTATTGATAAAATTAAGGGGGTTCCCCTCCTGACTTCTTGATGTCCCATATTCATTTGTCTTGCCATGGAGTAGGTCCAATCTTGTCTTTGTTAGCACTAGGATAAAAGCCACTGCCCCGAGTTTCTATACCATATTAATACATAGTCCAGTTCAACATCTGGCTAGCTTAGCTTGCGTTTCCACATGCTCTTTAGGCTCCCTCCTGGAGCCTGCTTGTGGAGTCCACGTGGCTATGGAGAGAGGATGCACAACCACACAGGGGCAGTGCAGGCCCCCCAGACAAGAGAGAGAGTTTCTTTGTTCCTCTGGGATATTTCCTTAGGTTTGGGATGGACCAGGTGCATTGTCAAAAATGACCAGTGAACTTCCCAGGCTTTCATGGGCTTTTGATAAGCCCACCTCAGAATTAGACTGACAGGTCTCTTTGGTCAAAAACTTCCCTCCAATGCCCACCAACAATCTAGTGCTGGACTGTGTAGGGATGAGTGTTAATCCCTGTGGTGCAGCAAGGCCATAATCCCCTGGGATGTGAAGCTGTAACTTCCTGGTTAAGCAAACAGGCTCATGCCCCCCATTATATTAAGCTCAATGTCTAAGTCTATTTGCTCCTGTTTCTTTTATTAATAATTAGTTGAATACTGACAGTAAGATTACTAATCTTAAGTCCTCAGAAATATATGGTTCTGTGGCTACTGTGATTTTTCCTACAATATAACTTCAGTTGAGGCTTTATTGGTCATCTCAAAAAGAATTTAGTAAAGATTGAAACTGCCATTACAGAAACCCAACCACTCCCCACCCCATTTTTACTGAGAACATAGATGTATGGTCTTGAGAGAGGCACGTAGAAGGAA
This sequence comes from Glossophaga mutica, assembly GCA_039655065.1. Classification (NCBI taxonomy): domain Eukaryota; kingdom Metazoa; phylum Chordata; class Mammalia; order Chiroptera; family Phyllostomidae; genus Glossophaga; species Glossophaga mutica. Next base: position 149,417,776 of record CM077308.1, read on the forward strand.
TTGATTGTTTTTCATGTTGTGATTCCAAATGCGAACTCAAATATAAATGGACTCTAAGTTTTTACTCTCTACGCAAATATAGAAAAATTCACCAGTTAAAATGTGTTTTATCTAAAAACCAACTAAAAATATACATTCAAAACAACCAAAATTCCACCTAAAAGTGGATGTGGCTTACTTAACTTCCTGGGTTATTAAGTATCTATTATATAAAAGATATACTTCCAAACATGAGACAGAGTAAAAATAATGTTGCCGCTCTAATATTAGATTCTAGATTCTAGTGGGAAGAAAATAAGCAAAATGAGGATAACTCATAAATGAACAACACAATTTCAGGTGGTGGAAATCTATGAAGACAATTAAAGAGGCTGCTGTGATAGTAGACTGGGTTGAGTACATGTTGGTTTAAAGAAGCATGTAAGGAATATTTAGGAGATTCCACCTGAGCTGGAATATGGTGGATGGAAAGGAGGCATCTGTGATAAAATCTGGAAGAACAGTACTCTATGAAGAGAGAATCAAAAACAAAGATTTTGGAGCAGAAATAACTTGAGATGTTTGAGGAAAACAATCTGAGATGCTTGACTACCAGTCAAGATGGAGGCTTTGGTAGACATAGTTCCCCTCCTTGCACAACCACAAAAAGAATTGAAACTAATGTTAAAGCAAAAACACCAAGAACTGCCAGAAACTGAACTGTATGGAAGTCTGACAACCAAGGATTTTAAGAAGCCATATTCATCTAGATTAATAGGAGGAGTGGAGTTGTGGAGTCGGGAAGGAAAGGATGTGGTGTGGTGCAGAGAGGGAGTGGCCACAGTGGAATGGTAGGTCCCATATTCACTTGTGGTGGTTAAAAATCGGGATGGATACCATAGGAGTGAATGATCCCAGCCCAGGGTTCCAGTGCCAGGAAGATAAAGCCTCGTAACTTCTGGCTGTAAAAACTAGTGGGAGGTAGAGAAATGGAAGACATTTCTGGTTCGAGGGAGAGGCTGTTTAAAGGGCCTGCATATACTTAGAATGTACACAAACCCACCCACTCTGAGAATCACCACCAGAGCAACAGCTAGAAGGGTGCCGGTCACATATAGGAAGTAGGTGAAGTAACTGGAATTGGGGCAAGTCCCTCTAGAAGCCAAGCAGCAGCCTTGTCCCCTCTCCAAGCCCTCCCACCATGTAGAACCACAAAATGGTGAAGCCAATTGCCCCACCCTGCTAAATATCTAAGACTCCACCCCATACAACTTAAGAGGGTCAGGGACAACTTAATACTAAGACAGGGAGTCATAGCGGTTCTACCTAATACACAGAAACAAACTCAGGAAGGCAGCCAAAGTGAGGAGACAAAGAAATATGATCCAAATGAAAGACCAGAGCAAAACCCCAGAAAAATAACTAAACAAAACAAAGATAGCCAACCCATCAGATGCAGAGTTCAAAACACTGGTGATCAGGATGCTCAGAGATCTTACAGAGCATGGCAAGAACATAAGGGAAGAAATTAAGGTTACTCTAAGTGAAATAAAAATAAATTCACAGGGAACCAACAGTGAAGGGAAGGAAGCTGGGATTCAAATCAATGATTTGGAACATAACAAAGAAATAAGCATTCAACCAGAACAGAAAGAAGAAACAAGAATTCAAAAAATAAAGAAAGAAAGAAGAGAGTATAAGAAGACTCTGGGGCATCTCCAAAAATGCCAACATCTGAATCATAGGGATGCCAGAATGAGAAGAGGAAGAGCAAGAAATTAAAAACTTCTTTGAAAAAAAATAATGAAAAAAAAACTTCCTAATTTGGTGAAAGAATTAGAAGTACAAGTCCAGAAAATTCAGAGTCCCAAACAAGTTGGACCCAAGGAGGGCCACACCAAGACACATCATAGTTAAAATGTCAAAGGTTAAAGATAAAGAGAGACTCTTAAAAGTATCAAGAGAAAGGCAAAGAGTTACCTACAAAGGAGTTCCCCTTAAAACTATCAGCTGATTTCTCAAAAGAAACTTTGCAGGCAAGAAGGGACTGGCAAGAAGTATTCAAAGTGATGAAAAGCAAGGATCTACAATCAAGATTACTCTACTCAGCAAAGCTACCACTTAGCATGGGAGCACAGATAAAGTTCTTCCCAGGCAAGGCAAAGCTAAAGGAATTCATCATCACCAAGCCATTATTACAATCAATGTTAAAGGGACATATTTAAGATAAAAGAAGATCAAAACTATGAACAGTAAATGACAAACTCACAATTATCAACAACTGAATCTAACAAACAAAACAAAACAAACAAAGCAAATAACCGGAACATGAACAGACTCATAGATATGGATATTATTTACAGGGTTATCAACTGAGAGGGAGAAGTGGGAGAATGGGGGAAAAGGTGCAGGGATTAAGAAGCATAATTAGTAGGTACAAAATAGACCTGTATTTTTGGGGGGATGATAACAATGGTATTGGAAATGAAGAAGCCAAAGAACTTATATGCATGACCATGGACATGAAGGGGGGACTGCTAGATGGAAGGGGGTTACCAGGCAGGGTGGGGGAACAGGGAAAAAGTGGGACAACTGTAATAGCATAATCAATAAAATATACTTTTCCAAAAAGTAAAAGGAAGAAAACAGCTTGGTTGGACATCAGAGCAAGGAGATGAGAAGTGCATGATAATGTTATAGAAGTATCTAAAGATTCTATAGGTTGTTCCCTAATTATAATGGTCAAGTTACAATTTTTCAACTCCACGGTGGTGTGAAAGCAACATGCATTTCAATAGAAACTGTATTTCAAATTTTGATTTTTTTTGTCATTTCCTGAACTAGCAATAGGCAGTGCAATGTTCTCTCCTGCTGCTGGGCAGCAGCAATAAGCCTCAGTTCCCAGTGAACCACATGATCATGAAAGTAAACAGCCAAGACTCTACGATGTCCTTGCTGTTTAGTGTGTTTCTGAATATTGTGTTCTGAGCACAGTTAAGGTAGGCTAGGCTAAGTTATGATATTTGGTAGGTTAGGTGTATTATATGCATTTCCAACTTATGATAGCATATTTCAACTTACTATGTTTTATTGGGATTTAACCCAATTGCAAGTCAAAAAACATCTGTACTTCTTTTTAGGACCATAAAGCCATCATACATACTTCAAGAGGCTCTAAGCACAAGAGAAACATGTTTTATATTATTTAAAAGAGAATTTTCTTGCTTGCTGCAGTTTATAGAATAATTGTAGACACATGGAGATTAATTAGAACACTACTGACATAGCCCATGACTGAGAAAGATGAAGATAGTATAGACTAGATGGTGAGAAAGAGTAGTTAGTTGGGGATATACTTCAAATGCAGGCTGGTCAGGACTCGTTAATTGATTTGATATAGGAATTGAAGCAATGAAAGAAATGAATGATGAATTACAAGGTTTTAAATTAAGCATGTCGGAATTTGGTGGTGTCATTTTAATAAGATGGGGAAAAAGTAAGGACAGAAATAAGGAAGAAAAATCTCTGATTTTATCAGGCATCAAGAGTAAATGGTGAGTTGACAACTCACTACATTTGCTTCTGAAACTCAGGGTAAACTAATAGTCACACATGGATGGATAATTAAATTGCCCCTTCATTATAGTTGCTATTTCCCTGGTACTTAATCATGTTGGAATTTTTACTGCACAACTACAGAGAAATTCCATTTATTCAGTCAGATATAAGAGAGTTCCTAGTCTCATGAATCCAGTGTTTATGACTTAACTATAATTGAAGGATAACTGAAGTTTCTGCTCTGTGATATAGCATGATAACATACCCAGAGACACCTCCTTCATAAACACAAGAATTTACATATTTTTGCATGAAAGCCAAAAAAGGATAATTTAAAAAGTTTTTTTTGAATCTTCACCCAAGGATGTTTATTGATTTTAGAGAGAGAGGACAAAGGAGAGAGAAAGAGAGGGAGAGAGAGAAAGACAGGGAGAGAGAGAAAGAGAGAGAAGCAACGATGTAGAAGAGAAACATGGACTGGTTGCCTCCCATACATGTCCTGACCAGGTATTGAACCCACAACCTAGTTATGTGACCTGAACGGGAATTGAACCCATATCCTTTTGGTGTATGGGACAACACTTCAACCAAAGAGCCACTTGGCCAGGACAAGGATTTTTAATAAAAATTATAACTGCATCAAAATCAGTAATATCAGTCTCCATTTAACAAGTAAGTCTTGCCTCTACTAAGAGGCCACGATGCATGTATCAATTTGCCCTTGAAGACACTTGTGCAGCACCTTGATTGCTAGGTTCAACATCAATAACAGTTAACAGTATTTAAATGGAAAAGCCATTTATTTTACAAAATACGCATAGCATGATACTATTAGATCAAATTTATAAATCTGGGAGAAATGTTACTTATTCATTATATATATATAAAAGTATCAATAAACACATGGAAGAGCAAATCCCGACATCACGATACTTTCTGTTTGTTACTCTGATGGTGCTAAAAGAGGACGTGACCAGGAAGTGGTATAATAATGAGACTGGATGGTATTTGTAGTATTTTGTTTTCTAAGAGGAATGGTTGGCGCATCTTGGTGTGGTGAGCAGATCGACTGTGGATGTTTACTATGTTACTTTTAATGAATTTTAAATTGCATGAAATATTTCTTAATAGTTTAAAACAAAATTCTTTAAAGTGGTTAGAGACCTAGTAGAGACCTGGGTCTCTACAAACAAAACATTTGTATCCAGAACATATAAAGTTCACCTGTAAGTGAATATAAATAAGACAAATAACTCAGTAAGAGAATGGGCAGAAGAAATAGATACATGCTTAGAAGATTCATGAATGGCTGCTAATGTACAAAAAAGGTACTTGATATCATTAGTCAGCACAGAAATGTAAATTAAAGCCATAGCGATGTATTGATTCATATTCATAGAAATGGATTAGATTCCCAATGCCAAAAGTTAGTGATGTTGTAGAGGGGTGGAAATTCTCAATGGTATTGGTTGTTATGTGAAATACTACAGCCATTTGAAAATGTCTTTGGTAGTTTCTGTTGTTTTAGGAGTACCCCTATTTAATTCCACTTCTAGGTATATATCTAAAAGGAATGAGGACACAAAGACTTCAGGAAATGACCATAGCAATTTCATTCAGTGGGGAAAAGGAAATAACCTAGATTTCCATAAGCAGAATAAAATGTGGTATATTAATATAATGAATTTCTGTTCAGCAATAACTAGGAAAGAACAACTGATGTACACAAAAAATAAATAAATGTCAAAAACATGTTTAATGAAATAAGTAAAGACACAAAACAGTGCATTCCATGTGATCGAATTTATATGAAGTTCAAGAACAGACAAAATTAATATTCGGCCATTGAAATTAGAACAGTAGTAGACTTCTGACAAGGACTGAGATTAGGGTAAATGAATGAGTTGCATGAAGGAATTTTTTCCAAGTGGTAGGAATGTTCTATATCTTGCACTTCGTATCTGAGCATTTTAGTCTGTGCTAATTATACCTTAATAAATAAAAATAATGAATATAGGACATGGTACAATTTATAACTTGTTCTATCCTCAGTTTGGGGGTGGGTTATGCAGTTTTTTTAAGGCTCTGATATGTGGCTTGTTGAAACATTTTCCTGCCCCCTCTTAGATATACCTAAAAGCATGACACATGGTGCTCACAGAAGCACAGCAAAAACTTGTCTAATGGATCTTGAAATGTGTCTATCAAATGATGGAAAAGAATGTGTGTGCATGATCTGTGAAATACAGAAATGTTTTATGTCATGATTTATGGTAGTACTGGATAAAACTTTAAAATCTTAGGGCTTTATATTTATATAACATTAAGTCCCACAATATCTGCCTTCTAGCTCGACAGTGCCGATTATTCTTTATCGTAATTCATTTTCCGTTGCCAGCGTATAACTCTGTTATCAATCACACATGATTTATCTGCTTCCTGATTTGAATTACTGTGGTACACCTGGTCCAGGTGACACAATATTGTTTTCAGAATGGAAATACACCACCCTCTGTGAAACAGATAAAGGAAAAAGAAAATGAAATTATTCTGAAGAAAAAGAAGTGAAAATAGAGAAGGAAAAGTAACTTATCTAATTTTTCTAAGAAGTCTTTAGATTTGTTTACATCAGAAGGGAAATTAAATATTTAGAAATTTGTTTTTTCAAATAATGCATCTACCTTCAAGACCACTGTGAAGAGGAAATGTCTCTGCCATACATTCGAGAACCCTTTCTTCCTGTGACCACCCAGTCATGTGTGGTGTACAATAATCATGTTGTTCCACTAACATCTTGTTTGAATGTATTTAGAAAGGGAGAGTATTCAGCCCCTACTCTTTGGCAGACACATGGTCTATGACAAAACATTAAAAAAAAAAAACAGGGTCAGAAGCAAGAGCTAACTTCTAAAAGTAGCCTCTTTGGGGAATTTAGGGAGAGAGTCAATGGAACAATCATCTGATCATGTATAAAAACACAACTCTGACCACAATTTTGAGGCCACAATTTTGGGAAGCCAAACCACAACCCGACAGCAATTGACCCAAAATAGTGGGGACTTGGTCACTGACTTTTTCAGTTTCATTCCCTCATCTTTGCTTCCAAGTCAGGATCTGTCAGGGAAAACCAATATACTCCCTAAACTAGTCACACAGGATGCCAGATTTATTGTTAGCCCACCTCCAGTTTACCCAAAACAAAATCCAACAATCCGGGAACAATAGAAATGGTCTTTTCCCCCTTCTCTTCTTCTTTTTGGAATTATAAAGAGCTTTCCCACCCACTTGCCTGCCTTTGGATCTCTGCCAAATACCAGAGACGATGGCTGATTTCCTTGCTATATCAAGCTCTGATAAGTTGCTTGCTGCAAATTCTCATTTGGGTGGTCTTTATTTTCACAAAAGACCGTATAAAGCCGTACGTCTCTCTCTGAGTTCATTTCTTTATTTATTTGAAGAAGCAAGTAGAAACTGATAACAATAAACATCATTGAAAATAGTGAGAAATTTAAAAGAAGATTTTGGAAATTGCAAGTGTCAAAACAGAGATTTCTAAAAAGAAAAGGGTGACTACTAGTGTTAATTTCTAGAGAAAAGTTAAATAAGATGAAAGAGGAGAAAGCCCACTCAGCTTAGCATTTCAGAGGCCATTGCTGACCGTGAAAGAGCAATTTCAAGAGCAGTGTAGGAAGGGAAGCATGAATGCAAACTGAGTGTAATATAATGGAGGTGTGCAGGCATTAACTATAGGAATGTTTGTAAAACAGCAGACCTTAGAATGTTGTTTTAGGATAGTTAAGCACAAAGACTGAGGTATGCTTGCAGTAAAGGTAAGAATGGGGAGAGGGGAGGGAATTTCAGGGGAAAAGGGGAAGGGTTTAGAGCAACAAGTATAAAGGACACACGGACAAAAACTATAGTGGGTGGAAATGGGAGGGAGGTGGGGAGGGCTGGGGTGGTGGGCTGGTGGGGGGAGTAAAAGAGAGAAAACTGTACAAGATCAATAATTTTTAAAAAATACTGATAAAAAATAAAATAAAACTCAAAAAAAGAAACAAAAGAATGAAGATATTGGATTGTAATGAATTTGTACAGAGGAAGGATTAGAGATAGAGAGACAAGAAATATGAAATTAATGTCAGAGCCAAAACTCAGAGAACACGTATTGCTGGGAGGGAGTAATAGACAAATCTAACCAACCAAGAAAAAAGAAAAAAATAGATGTTTACATCAGCAAAGGAACGTAGTGAGATCTAATCCCATTACGTAATATAACAGATGAACTAGAACCTCAGAGATTCATAGGTGAAAACAGGAAGTTAAAGAAGTCAGAGGACACCCTGGATAAATGGGGTCACAATATCCTAAGTAGTAGAGAATATATGTTCGTATAATAAGTATCAGAACAACCCTAAATTGCTGTGAGTTTCAGAATTATTTTAGACAAAACTAGCTTTTTGCTGAACTAAGTAATTGCCTTTTTAAAAAACTTCTTTCTTGAATTCATTGGGATGACATTGGTTAATAAAATATATAGGTGTACAGTTCTGACATAGGGTACTGAACATACAATACAACATAGAGATAATATAAGTAATTACTTTTTGAAATGAGTGCAAGTGTACTTAAGGAAGTAAGAAAATGTCTTAAAAAAAACAGGCTTTTGTGTTAGATGAGGCTCCAGTTTTTAAACCCTTACTCTGCCAATTACTGTCAGTGACAATTTAGGCAATTATTTAACAACTCTAAGTCTCAATTCCTTCATCTGGTAATCAAGAATAACAATACTACTTCACAGGGATAAAAAGAGGCAATGCAAATAAAGTTCTTAGCATTATAATCTGGTTCAGTACTGCTGGTAAAAATGAAGGAATGCTTTTATATTTCAATACAATATACTAATACTATTCATTTCATTATTGTTTGGCAGCTTTAATATATACATACATACGTACATACATTACAAACACACATACACACATCTCAACAAACACATGAGAAGAACAAAGCAGGAGCTATTGTACCAGAGGACATTGAAGATATAGACATTAAGCAATTTTCCCCAATCTGCTATTTAGTACAAGCAGAACGCAAAGCCGGGACTTCTGATTCCCTGGAACCCTGGAAGCCATGATTCATGGTTATGCTTAAGAGGTTGCATTCTTATAAGAGACTGGTGCATTCTTTCATCAATTGTAGATGATCATTAAGTTTCAAAAAATAGCCAGAGTGAAAGACAATAAGCTGTGGTTGGGAATATTCACACCTGAACCCAGTCATTCATATATGTACACATTCATATATACATTCATATATATATTCATACACACACACACACACACACACACACACACACATATTCCCATATGTTAGACCTCAGAAAGATACTTAGGCATTATTTTGCACATGAATAAGGACATCTTTCCCAATTTGCAGTAGAGCTCCTGAAGCCAGGTCTGCTAACCATGAATCTTATTGCTACAAATTTGCTACATTGTTTGTCAAATATAATATAGAAAATGGGTCTTGCTGAAATAACTCTCTCTGAAAATAACTGACAAGAAATTGAGCAATGGAGCTTACTGGAAAAAATGTTATTTGTGTTTACAATATTACATATTTATTTTTCTCTATAATTGTATGATATTTTTTAAAGGAACTTGTTTATTTATAACTGTCATTTATGGTATATTTATACCTAACCTATAAATGTTCTGCTGACACATGCCAATGGCAATGTCCCTTACATTATAATCCCATGTACTTTTTCTAAAAATAAGACAAATGTGTAGTGATACTAAATAAATTCAATATAAAAATATTTTATAACATTATAAATCTTGCATATGATCACATTGAATTTCTTATACATTTGTACATTACATCTATCATTATTTTCTATAGTTTATAAATAAAATATATTGGAAACATAAAAAAGATATATGATATTTTATTAATTATGTATAAAAAGTGATTGCTATGGCAATATTTTTATATTTTGAGTGTTATTGGCACATGTAAAATATAATTTATGCTTCTAAATATAAGAATCATGAGGCTGTATATTCTCTAGCTTGCCAACCTGTGAAGCTAGGCATTGGTGTCTATAAGGAGTTGTGTTAGGATGCACCAGTCATGTTGTGGAAAATGGACTCCATGTCCCTGCACCTGATGGTTATATTTTCCAAAAGTATAAAAATAAGGGGAAAGAAAAGTACTCTAAGATGGAAACAATGGGGTACAGAAAGATATTCAAGGTTGCAAGAAGAGACAAACTTTGGGTAAATAGGAATTGACTCTAATTTAACTGATAAGATTAACATTTTTAAGTAAAGAACAAATCTCCCACCAGACTAGTTGGCTTACTTAGAAAACAAAAAGAAAATTCATTGAGGTAAATATGGATTACATCCAACCAGGCACTTTTTAGAAGATAGAGCCCTAACCCTGTGCTGTGCCCAGAAAAGACATATGCTTCCTTTAGACATAAAGTATTCCTTAGCCTGAGATAATATACATCCAAATTATAAAGCTAACTCCAGAGTTTCTAAATCTAAATGAAAAAGCAGCATTCTGCTGTTTAATTCCCTTGTTGAATGCTTACAAGAATCTTGCTCAGCACCGTCTAATTTGGTAGTCACTAGACATATGTTGCTATTAACCATTTGAATTATGGTTAGTCCCAGTTGAGATATGCAGTACACATGGAATTTTGAAGACATAGTACAAAATCTACGTATCTTAGTAACTTCTGTGTTGATTGCATGTTGAAATTAAAATATTATGTACATATTGGGTTAAAAATTATTAAAATTATTTCATCTGTTTGTTTTTACTGCCTTAGAAAATGTAGAATATTTAAAATTGCATACAGGGGTCCCATTTGTGTATTCTTTTGTATTTCCTTGGGACAGGACTGGTCAATATGAGTGGAGAGCACAAATGTCTATTCCCTACCCTGCCTTTATCTTTAATTGTACATTAGTTAAGTACTATTCTTATTGTAGACAATTTTATAGGTAGAATTGGATATAAAAAGAGAACAGCTGATCATGCAGATTCAAATGTTTTGCTCCTTCACAAGCTATACTTTTCATTAAATATTTTAAAAGTAACATTTTTATTTTATTCATCAGTTTCACACACTTGTTTCACTTGAATCTGCATTCAAGAGCAGCATCTGCTCTTAGCATGCTGAGGAATTAAGGCTCAGTTTACACTGCTGGGGACCAGATCTTGAACCATGACCCACGTAGTACAATGATGGCATACTATCGGACACGTGCACTGGCCCACAGTGCCTGCAGCATTATGGATGAGATACAAGACAAATTCACATGCACTACCAAGTCCTGTGAAGGAAAAGGGAAGGCATGGCTATTCTCTCAAGGGGAGAGACCCTAGCCATGACAGGGTTTAATTTGCACAGGAAAACAGGTGAAGTTCATTAATCATTGTCAGGCAGTAAGGATCAACCAATAGATAGCATACAAAGAACTACAAAGGCTTATTCTGAGTCAGGGTCTGTTAGCTAAAGGGCTACAAAACTTAGGGAAACAAACTCATTTCCTGCTCGGACCCTTATCATTTAATTAAGAGCATTCTTAGCAAAGCATGTTTCACAGGATTTTACATATTCTTTCTCAGGCCTGATCACCTGGGGAATCTGCCCTTTCCAGCCCAGGGCTGCACTCACCCACCAGCATTGTTTCAGGCTTAAGGCAACATCTCAGGCTTAAGTCAGGCAGGGTAACCAAGGCAACCAAGAGATTAGGAGACTTCTCACAGATAGAATGAGGACTCAGGCTATGTCAGGATAGGCGAGGGGCGAGGGTCCATCACCCCCTTTTGCTGTAGCCCCCCAAGTCCTTCCTTCGGCCTCCATGTGATCATGCCTGTCTTAGGTCGCTCCCCCTGTTGGGGAATCTTACCCATCATTGGCTAACTGACTAAGCATTGGGGGTCAGTTATGGATGAAGCAGAAGGAGCAGAAGCAGTGCTCCTGCCAGGGAGATAAGCTTTGTCTCCTTAGTGGCTTACGGTCCAAAGGTCGCTCACTCAGCCTTAGCCATGGAGGGTTACAGCTCCTGAAACCAGGCAGGGCAGCTTCCAACAACTATCAGCCTTCTGGGAGACAGCCAGCTGGCCAACGTTTCCCAAACAGAAGTCACATCTTCGATTTTGTGCATGATATGTGTCTGTCTATGCTTCTCAACCACAGTTACCATTTTCTAAAGTGACTCAATTTTATTTTATAATTTATAGTATATTTAGTATTTATTTTTACAACAGTTATGCTTAAAAATAGTTCAGATGTCATTTGTTTGTGCTCCACATACATTTGCTTCTGTCAAGAGGTCAGCAGTTCTTTTAAATATTTTTTAAAGATTTCATTTATTACTTATTTTTAGAGAGAGGGGAAGCAAGGGAGAGAAGGAAAGAAACATCGATGTGAGAGACAAACATTGATTGGTTGGTTGCCTCTCTTATATACCCCAAACAGAGACCAAATCTGCAACTCAGGCATGAGCTCTGACCTGGAATTGAATGAGCAACCTTTTGCTTTGCGGGACAATGCTCAACCTCCTGAGCCACACCAGCCAGGGCTATTTTGAATTTTTTAAATCCTTTAACCAGGTATGTTGGTATTTGCCTCTGTTTCTCTGAGCAACTTGCCTATGTTGCTACTTTTTTATAGCCCTCTAATCATACACACAGACATGGGCACACTCATACGAACCAAATTTTTCCATTTTACAAAGACAGTTATATTCTAAATTTGGTTATAATTCACAAAGAATTGAAAGCTAATGTATGTATTCAATCTACCATCTTGAAGGGAATCTAAGTGAAATCTTTACATTTAAGAAAAAATATCAAAATGTGAAGTCAGGGACATTACCTTTGAGGAGTAACGATAATCAATAGCCCATTGGGTAAGAGGCAGCAATGAAGAAAAATCACATATTCTATCCCACATGCTTCTCTTTCTCACTTGTCCAGTATTTATCCCATGTCCTTGATAATAGAGACTCAAGGTTGGAGTTTTCTGCCAAAATTTTAGAAGGTAATCGTGTCAATGAAGGATTCATGGGAGAAGCAGAGTTTGGAGGCAGCTGTGCCCTTCTTTTAACATAGGCCTGTCTCTTCCATAGAGGAACTAGAGGAGACTATAGGGAAGAGAGCTCTCCAGACAGCGGGATCAGCCTATCAACTTGGATGAAAAACTGGATGAGCTGTAATACTCAGCAGTCTCTTCCTCACATCCCTTCAAAGATATTAAGGGCTCAGACAAGTGAAGAAGGAGTGTCAAATATTGGCAAATGCACGGGAGCAGCAAGGCACAGGACATGCCAGTGACGGATGAGTTTCTGAATCAGAGAAAGGTAAGAATGCTCATATAGGGGAGTCAAAGAAGATCAAGGTGCAGAAATAGAATAAAACATCTAAGAGGAGAAAAAGGTCTGAAAAAAGCATCAGAATGCAAATTCCTGCTCAGTGTGGATATTCCTTCTAACTCTGAATAGGGGTTATTGTGATTGTCTTGAAGACCTCCAGGAAAAAAATAATAACTGAGTAGTAGATTATTAAACTCAAAATTAGGGTATTTGAATTGTTTTCTTTAAGAAATGGGGAGTCATTAAAAACATATGAAACAATAGAATCATGTTTTTAAAATTTTTGGAATAGCGTCCATAGGTGATATATAAACCAATTAAAGGTGAAAAGGGATAAAATCCTGGAGAAACCAGTTTACAAGATATTTTGGTCATCTTGGGATAAAATGTTGAAGGTCATGCCTTAATAAGAAGGCAAAAAAAATTGAGGATATAAGAAGGAACTAGAAATATTACAGTATTTGACTATTAGAGAATAGTGAAAGGATAAAAATTAAATATTTGTCCAAAGTATAAATCCAGTCTAATGGAAGAATTCTGGCTTATATAAAAAAGATAATGAGATTTATTTTTAAAATTTTGAATTTGAAATTAAAGTGGAATATAATGGGGGCTGTGAAAGAAACCGAATATCACCCACCCTTGGTCCACTGCAGCAAACATGCATGAAACCTAACTAAGTCTGACTGTAGCTTGGGAAAATTAGAGAGACTTTAATGTTTTTTTTTAAATATTTTATTTATTTATTTTTATTATTATTATTTATTTATTTATCTTTAGAGGGGAAGGGAAGGAGAGAGGGAGAGAAACATCAATGTGTGGTTGCCTCTTGTATGTCCCCTGCCGGGAACTGGCCTGGCAACCCAGGCATGTGCCCTGACTGGGAATCGAACCGCGATCCTTCGGTTCGCAGGCCCGCGCTCAATCCACTGAGCTACACCAGCCAGGAAGAGAGACTTTATTAGTGAAATTTTAATTTCTGCATATTTGTTAGCATTCAGTTCTGAGCAAATGCTGTTAATTTCATTGTTTGTTATTATATTTGTTTTTACATATAGGCCCATGAAAATGGAGATATCATTTGTAAGCATTTATTATATGCTTAGTAACTTTATTGAAAGAAAAGTAGGAGAATAGAAAGAGAGGAAGTAAGGAGGGAGAAAAGGAAGAAAGGGAGGAAGAAGGAAGGAAGGAAGGAAGGAAGGAAGGAAGGAAGGAAAAATTGAAGAGAACTAGATGATTGGATTATCAGATAATTTAATTTATGTTCGAAACAATGAATGAATATTTAAAGTAAGAAAGCAGGCTGGCCTTAGCTTTTATAACAACCAATAATGTCCTTGTCTGGGCCTACTTTAATCATTTCTTACTTCTTAAGAAAGTAAGAAATTGTTTTTCTTCACAAAGAATTTGAGAACAATATTAATAGAGTCTTTTAGGCCTCACTGTATTCTGTGTGTTGTGACCGAACACGGGCACACATGGTTTGTGTTGCTTGTAGAAAAATCTATCCTCTGCAGGCTTGTCTTTCATTCTGTTTTTTGGAATGGGAACAAGGTTTTGATACAGTCATTAGCTTTATAGTTTTCAGTATAGTCAGAGTGTGCTATGAATGAGAATATTTGTCAAATACAGACTGTGCTATCTGAGAGTATTGAATGGAGACTTGGGAATCCTTGACATGGGCTTTCATTTGGAACACTCTGGAGGAAATCTGCTCTGACGACTAAAATGAACGGTTTATTTTTATGGGCAGTTGTTGAATTCCATAGGCAAGCAGTCTTCCTTTTTATTATAATAGAGAACAGATATGTGCTAAAACAGTAATCTATAAATGGATTTTTGTTGTTGTGTGGGTTGTTTCAGATAAAGTACTAGTAAATGGACAATTGTTAATGTGAATGTTTTTGTTTTCCCCTTGCCTTGGGCTCAAATTCATCAAATTAATGCAACGCAGGTCTCAGATGGGACAGTATGTTGATAAAATGCAAGGAATGTCATTGCCTAAATTAACTTTGCTTGCTTGAATTCAGTTATGGGACAATGACATAGTACAATAAGAAGAGCATATATAGTTCTCTTTCTTTCTTCCAAGGGAAGAACTGAGAGGGAGCTTCTGGAGGAGAATAGTGTTCTCACAGTCTAATAACTTAGAAATGATAGCTTTATGCACAATTCCAAAAGCAGCTGAGCAAAGTTCTGAAGTAAGACAAATTAATAATTGAGACTTTGAATCGTTTAACAAACATCCTCTGACCCAAGTCAGTAGGTAAAAAATTTGCCAAATTCAATGGTTCTCAGTCCTCTTTTCTCCTTTGCATCTCTGTGGTTCTCAGGATATTTGACCTGCTCTTATTTCTCCCCTAATTTCATGGAACATCTGTATGTTTGTCATGATACTTCATTATACTTGTTCTCTTTTAGGTTTATGGGTATCTCATTCTTTGATTCTTTTTCAGTTCTACTTATTTTGCATAGTCTCTAATTTTAGAAAATCATGAGAATCTATTTTTACTACCATTAGTTTTTCCTGTGAGAGGTAATGCACTGATGCATACTTAACTACTACAAATCTATATAATATGTACAGCCCTGGCTGGTGTGGCTCAGTGGATTGAGCATGAGCCTGCAAACCAAAGGGTTGCCAGTTCAATTCCCAGTCAGGGCACATGCCTGGATTGCAGGCCAGGCTCCTAGTGGGGAACAAGTGAGAGTCAACCACACCTTAATGCTTATCTCCCTCTCTTTCTCCTTTCCTTCCCTTCTCTCTAAAAATTAATAAATAAAAATATTTTAAAAAATCTATATACTATATAAATATATTAACTAGTATATGTAGATATACATACATATATATGTGTGTGTGTTTACATGTATACCCCCCAAAATCTACATTTTGACTTTTTTAGATTTTGCTCTTTGCATATAAATGCAAACTCAACATGGCCACAAATACATTTAATCATCCTTTCCTTATCTTGATAGTCCACCCATGCTCTTAAC
This sequence comes from Glossophaga mutica, assembly GCA_039655065.1. NCBI lineage: Eukaryota > Metazoa > Chordata > Mammalia > Chiroptera > Phyllostomidae > Glossophaga > Glossophaga mutica. The sequence goes on from CM077308.1 coordinate 149,433,714, forward strand.
TGGAAATACTTTAAAAAAAAAACAAAACAAAAAACAGCGAGACAGGTGAACCAGCTTGGTTTTTGAGAACCGCTGTCAAAGGTTTCCACTATATATACCGAGCTCAGGAATTGTACTTTCTGATCTCAGAGAGTAAATCTTATCCAACCTGTTTAAATATTTCCATCATGAAATTTCTGCCATTTCTGCCATCTTGTCTTCAAAAGCAATTATTGTAACTGTATACGCTGAAATTAGTTTAGATTTTCTTGCTGAGTTTTATATATTTCTTGACAGAACAACAATGACATTTTATGATCTGTAATAATAGAATCCTATGCCTGTTATTTGGAACCAGATGTTAAACACCTCTCTGGAAGGTTTTAACTACAATGATTACGTCTAACATCAAAGTGCCCCAGCAGAATCACATTCAGAGACTGCGAGGTAGCTTCTCTTTACCAAGCTGTGCCTGCTAAAATGACCTCTGTACTAAAAGATTTCCACATAATTCTCACATAATTCCATTCTTGATCTTTTGTTTCAGTTGCAGATTTTCTCTACTTCATTGAAATGCCCCATAAAGCATAGGAGATTGAATATGTGCCTTCAGGGAGTATAAAGGCAGAGCCTGAATCAGCACAACACAAACAAGTTTCTTTGAAATCACACATTTTATGTTAAACCTTCTTGGGAAATTTGTATTCTCTTCTGCCATGTATATCTGTTTTCTGAAAATGCATAGAATGTTTTAAGTTATCCAGTATTATAAAGACATGTGTCGTATTATGCTTTTAGAGGTAGAAACACACGACTGAGAAGCCCAGATTGAGAACAGTCCCTTGAGAAAGACAGTATCTTGTAATAAAATAAAATAATTGCAAATAGTACTCAGAAAAAAGTTAGTAATAAAATAATTGCAAGTAGTACTCAGAAAAAAAAAAATCCCACCTAAAAACGTTAGCACGGATTTTGTCAAGTACTATAAATTAAAATATTCTTAGTTTTTGTTGCTTTTTATATAAAATTTGTATAAAATAAAAAACATAGATCTTAAGCATACTTTCACTGAGTTTTTACAAATGCACGTGTATACCTATGCAACCTGAGTCCCAGTGCCACCAAAATACTATTGTTTTTATTTTAAAACAAAATCTGCGGTAAATTATTTTGCCTATTGCATACTTTTTTTTTTTAAGCTTGGAAAGTTCTGTTCTTTTTCTTTTTTTTTAAGATTTTATTTATTTTTAGAGAGGGGAAGGGAGGGAGAAAGAGAGGAAAGAAACATCAATGTGTGGTTGCCTCTCACGTGGCCCCCACTAGGGGCCTGGCCTGCAACCCACGCATGTGCCCTGACTGGGAATCGAACCTGCAACCCTCTGGTTCGCAGCCCGCGCTCAATCCACTGAGCTATGCCAGCCAGGGCTGCATACTTTCTTATACATAAAATTATATTCTTTAGGGTAAAGTTTCTTACATTTATTATACTGTGTTTGAGATTCATCTGTGATGCTGTGTGTACAGTGATTTGTTCCACTTCGTTATTGAGTTACATTCTATTGTATTGCTATATACCCAGGATACTTATGGGATTCTTCTATAGGTAGACAACTGGGCTGTTTTCTACTTTGGATATTAAAATAAAGCTGATATAAACATTTTTGTACAGTATTTCTAGGACATCCATTAAATTTTTCTTGGATAAACACCTGGGTTTTGAATTTCTGGGTGTGATGATTGGTGTATGTACATGTTCATATGAATTCTGGGAACATTTTATGAAGTGTAGTATTATTTTTATATTCTCATAAAGCAAAAGAGCAGAAATTTATTGTTCCATATTCTTATCAATATTTGGCATTGTTAATTTTTTTATTTTAGCCATTCTTCTGGTATGTAGATCATTATGGTTTTAATTTACATTTACATCTAATGAAGTTGAACACTTTTTTCATGTGCTTGTTCATCATTTTTACATGATCTTAAGTGGAGTGTCTGTTCAAATCTCTTGCCAATTTTTAATTGCATTATTTGCCATTTTAATATTGAGTCCTTCATCAAAGAAGTGTTTTGCAAATGTTTCCATGTTATGGCTTATCTATTTTTTTCTAATAGTTTACTTTGGTGAGCAAAAGATTTTGTTTTATTTTACATGCTGAATTATCTGTTTTTCTTTTACTTAGAATTTATCTCATACCATGCATAAAAATTAACTCAAAATACATCAAAGATCTAAATATATCAACTAAAGCTCTAAAATCTCTTGGAGAAAACATAGAAGAAAATTTTGATGATCTTGGGTTAGGTTAAAAGTTGTTAGATATTCTACTAAAAACGTAATCTATTTTTTAAATGATAAATTGTACTTCATCTGCATTAAGAATTTCTTCTGTTTGAAACTCTATTAAGTAAATGAAAAGATGAACCACTTGGGAGAAATTGCAAATCACATATCAGATGCATAACTTATATCTGTATATTGAACAATCTTTCAATACTAAATAGTAAGGAAACATAGTTCAATTTAATGAATGAACAAATGTTTCAAATACACATTTTATCAAAAAATATACACAAAAGGTTGATTAACACATAAAATATTGATAGATTAATTTGCTAATTAAAACCAATATTTAAGAGCACTCAAAACTGACTATAATGGCTGTCACCAAAAATCTGAAAAGACCAAGTTTTGCAAGGATGGGGAGAAACAAGAAGCCTCATGCATCACCAGTTAAAATGTAAAATGTCACAATCACTATGGAAAACAAATTTGACAGCTCATTAAACATTTATCTACCACATGGAACAGCTATTCTAATCCTATCTTTACCCAAATAAAGGAAAGGAGATGTTCCTACAAAGCTTTCCACAGAATATTTGTAGCAGTTTTATTCGTGTTACACAGAATCTGGAAACAGCTCAAATACCCATCAACGGGTGTGTGAATAAACAAAATGTGTGTGCTCATGAAGAGAAACACAACACAGCAATATAAATGAACAAGTTATTGACACAGGCAATAATGTGGCTGGATCTCAAGCTTCTCGTATAGGTGAAAAAAGCCAGAAATAAAATTTTACATAATATATATTTCCATTTCTTTGATATCACTGGCACAGGCCAAATTATAAATAAAGACACAGAGAAGATCAGAGTTCTCTTCAGAATAGTGATGTGAACAGGGAAATAAATCTTATTTAGAGTTTGTTTGCTTTTTATTTTTGTTGTGTTTATATTTCTAAGAGATGTCAACAATGTTACATATCACTTTTTTATTTCTTTTAGTTTTTCAGTGAATGTTTGAATTTTTTTGTGGTCATGCTATTAAGAAACAAGTTTGCATTAGGAAAATAACAGGTCTTAACACTGTGAATCAACATAAACACTCTAAATTTATCTCACTTACAGATGAGTGCCATAAGCAGGCCAGAAGAAAATTAAAGAAACAATTCTTAATGCAATTGCCTCTCTGGTTTTACTCAGACTAGACACCAGAAACTTCAGTTGTTCCTCCATTCAGTCAATATTTTTTGAGTATCAACTGTGTGTCAGGAATAGTCTTAAGTATTGGGCATAAAAAAATTGTCATTCAAACAAGATACCTAACTCCATGGAGACCAAAAAGAAGTCAATAAACCAAATAAAGGAAATAATTTCAACATACAACATATTACACCGAGCAATAAATCAGAAGAGAGGTAGAAAATGACAAAAGTTTGGGGGTTTGGATATGCTTTATAAAGTGTGGTTAGGCTAGGTGCGTGGGAAATATAAAATCCCTAGCAGACATTGGGTGCCCTGGTGGGTGAACCTAGACCCTTTCGGAAATACCACGTTTTGGGAGAACTGAAGCTCGGTGAAATCTAGACAGATCGTCAACCTAGCAAATAGCAAATGCCAGAGGCAGAACTGAACTGAAGTGGGTTTTGTCTTCAACTGCTACAGAAGATCTGTAATATTGAGTAGTACCTACTCAGAAATTCTTGAAAAGCTGAAAATTTAGAGAGCGTGAAACCCAGAATGGATAGAAAAGTGACCACATGAGAATGTTAATCCTTCATCTATTTGGTTTATTAAAATATTGGTGGACTGATAACTTCAGTTGAAAAACAAGCCTGTAATTTTGTATAATAGAATAACCTGGCCCTTGGAGTGAGAAAAAGATGGAATGGAATGTGAAATTGCCTTTGACAAGTTGTGCCATTTCATGCTCAGTGAAAAATGTATCTGTTACTTGATCTCTTTATATTCAAACAGGGATGACAGTTACCGTGTTGTTACATGGTTGGGATTAAATTAGGAAATATAATGGAGGCGCTTCACTTACTAGTGCTCAGTAACTGTAATTTCATTTCATCCTGCAGCACATCTCGCTTTTTCTAACTTAATGTCAAAGTATTATTTTCTCTTGGGACCCTCCCTGAATTCTGTGTAAAGACTTTCATTACACATATTATCCATCTAAGAAAGAAAATAGATTCGTAATTTGTGTTTGAGAGGAAACAAAATCCTAGTGACCTCTTTGACATAAGATAGTCAAGAAATCATTTTAATTCAATTTAGAGTAAGTAATAAATTCAATTTGTTAAAATTGCTGTATTCTTTGAAAGTTAGAAATAAATAAAATGAATAGAATAAGTCATTTGTTTCTGGATGAGCAGTGTATTTATTTACTTATCAAATCACATATCATAAATATTATAAATAATTTGAACAAAGGGAGCTAGGACAAATCTTTTTAAATTTTCTTCAAATACTATTTGTATATGTAAGTTGTTATTACTAAAAGTAGTATCTTGATTTTATTTCCTAATCCTGGGTTTAAATTTGCCAGAATATATTCTATGTATATATAATCAATATCTTTGTATACATAGTATATACTCTCTATTTGTATATGTGTGCATACAGTTAATGTGTGTAGATGTGTGTATGTATATGTACATATATTCATATACTCACATATCAGTATGGAATTTCAACTTCGAAGCCCTAGCTATAAGATAATGAGCCAGTCACTTAATCTTTTGAATCATACTTTTTTTCTCATCTGGTAAATAAGGATGGTAATAATATCTCAATCAGAGAGCATTTATGGGTGTTAAAACAAGCAGTACATGAGAAAATCAATTTGTAAATTGAAATAAAATTTATATTTGTAGGTCCTCGTTGTTATTTTGCATGTTTACTCTGTTGCTGCCATGAAACTTTTTTCAAGTGATCAGACTTATTTACAGCATTCGGTTTAGGAACCCGTGTTTCTCTTGCACAGATACTGCCAACCTAACACAGCCAGTGCCGACTTTGTTCATTCTATTCATTCCCCTTCACCTAAAACACAGAAAAATAAAACCTGAATTTCATCCTCCTTCCTTTCCTTTCTTATTTGGATCACTGGCCCTCTCAGAGAGGCATCCTGTGTAGTATAAGGAAAAATTCTCTTTAAGAATGGGTTCTGGAATATGTTCAAAATGGACAAAGCATCTCTGAATCCCTCCCCCACCTCTGCTTCTCACAATTGCTAACATGCCCTCGAGCTGAATGTGCAAAAAACCTGGGCTAAGCATTTTCCACTGTTTAACTCATTTAAAGCTTATAACTACCCTGTAAAAACCTTACTTTTTATTCCCATTGTAAAGATAAAGAAACTTGCACTTTACAAGTTTGAGTAACCACAATTAATAAAGATCAGATCTAGGGCTTAATTGTGATTGTGCCCTCCTTAACCACTAGGCTAGTTAAAACAAAAACAAAGTTTAAATGAGAAGCTGAGACTTGGATGACAGGTTCAAACTGACCCAGATGCTGCCTGATCTCCTGAAGTTCAGGAGGGATCCCCACTGCATCTCAGCCATAACCGGCACCCTCAATTCATTGCCCTGGTCTTATAGATTGGGTTCCATGAAGCGTTGTACCCTCTCCCCTAAATCACAAGCTTGTAAATAAATGAAACAAATGACCATAATATTTTTACCACCTTTTTAAAATTTATTTCTAGAGAGAGGGGAAGGGAGAGAGAAAGAGAGAGAAACATCAATGTGTGGCTGCCTCTGCGCACTCCTCACCGGGACCAGGCTACACCCCAGGTGTGTGCCCTGACTGGGAATAGAACTGGTGACCCTTTGGTTCTCAGGCCAGCCCTCAATCCATTGAGCCACACCAGCCAGGGCTACAATATTTATTTTTAAGATTCATTGTCTCATTCTATGGGACAGGTTTCTGTTATTTTCCACAATAGGCACACTGGATACAGTTCAGTGAAGTGTGAATAAGTGTGTTTGAAGTCACTGGCAAAAAATTGGGGGGGGGGAATAATTCAGTTTACAAAAATTGACTCAGTGGTGTGTGTGTGCGTGTATTTTAAAAGCAATTACTTCCTCACTCCAAATGGTGCTGTTTGGTGAACTCTTAAAGAGTAATGCTATTTACCAAACAAAACAATTATGTTTCTGGAAGTGCAGCCAATAGCTTTAAGTTAACTGTTTATTTCCAAGTAAAATTTGGTGGTGGAAGGCTTTTTAAAAGCAGGAAGTGGACTAGAGGTAAAAATATGACAATTTAAAATATTCTTGTTTAATTGATTTTTCTTTTTTCCTCTATGCTCTCTTATCTTTCTCATATATAACAAATTCATAAATAATTCAGAGACAGAAAGGCTTACTTCTTATGAATGTCTATATGTTGTCTTAGAGGTCATGTGGCTAGTTTAGACTATAATAGTCTTAAATGAGTTTTTTTCAGTTATTCTAGGAATGAGATGTAGATGGTGGGGTTCAGGACAAAATGTCCCAAAATATGGCCCCTTGGCATATTAAATGCTTTAAGGTGAAGGAATTTGAGAAAACAGTAGAAGCGGGAAGGTGATTTTGACCTTTCCCCTGCCTTTCTTCCCTGAGGCAGATCATAAAACCCTCCTGTGAAAGATGGTCCCAGTGCCTGGAGAAGCCGCCTCACCCCCACAGACAAAGGGACACAGTGTAGAATGCGAACTATCAGGCCATGAGAAGTTTCCCTAGCCCTCTTATTTCTGAACCTCTTGTATTCCTCTGTACTCTCCACTTCATCACACTTAGTTAAAAATACTCTCGGATCTACTTGTTTCTGAGGTTCTTCATTTTCTTCAAAGGCTCTGGTGTCACATACAACTTATAGGGAATACATTAGTGAGCTTTTCTCCTGTTAATCTTTGTTAGTACAATTTTCAGACTCAGCCAGGGACTTTAAGAGGGTCTTGGAAAACTCTTCTCTCCACTACATAGGTTGGAGAGGCAAGAATATGAATGAATATCAAATGGCATTTATATAGGCTTATTTCTACATGTTCCACAGGAAGTTCAGCCTCCATCAAATTTCTCTTACTAAAATGCTCTAAAAGTCCTCATAAATCACTCCCCTATACCCTATTGAAGTCTCTTTTTAAAATCATTTTTAACAATTCTTCATTTAAGTTTATGTAATGCTTCTGCCTCTGCCCACACCTGAAGCGATGAGGGCTATTGATTCTTACTTAGGATGTCCCATTCCTGCTGATGACCTTGCTTTTGTTCAGGTTGCTGATGCTCAGTGTTGAGAGGAGCCAACATTAGTCACTGTCCTGAAGACACCGACTTTCTATCTAGTCACTTCTTGCCATCAGGGTTTCCAGACATTGTCCTCCCAACTCCAAGCGTTGGATTCCTGAGGTTAAAGGAATGGCACTGTTCTGAAAGTAACATTTTCTGTGGCTACTTAAGGCAGTAAAGCCAGTGCTGATCTTCTTACTCTTTTACTGACCAGGGTCTTTGTGTGGCCTCTTTTGATGATGGCTACCTTTTGCTTTAAGGTTAAGAGAGGTTAAGCCCAATGCAAATAATTCTGTAAGATGTCCTGTTTTCGATATTCAGATGTCCATGGCAGCTTGTATTTGTCGACAGCTTTTTTTTTTCACAATCAGAGAATACACAGGATAAGACTTGTCATTAATGATGGCATTTTAATATTCTCTACTCCTATCATCAGGATTGGAGTTGTCTTCTTAACTCCCTCCTGGAAGTTCAACACGATTCATGTACATATGTGTTACATTTTAACAAAAAATAAATTTGATTAGTCACCATTGGACTGGTGCAACTCACTTCTTTTATCTAGTCCAAGCATGATGGTCTTGAATAAAATTGTTAATTGGTCTCTTTTTTGGATATCTCCTTCCTTACCAAGATCTGAAAGAATTATTTTGATTTAGGATAAAAAGGAACACAAGTGCCATGGCCCATGACTATAGGGTGTAAGTGAGGGATAGAATACAAATGACTATGATTTGTTGGGTGACTTGTGTTTTCAGCACTGTAATAAATACTACTGTGGATTAGCTCATTCAATCACTACAATACACCTGAGATACAGGCACATGTGGCTGAAGTTGTTGAGGCTCAAACTGTTTAAGAAACTTGTCCAAGGTAAAAGAGCAAGGTAGTAAAGCTTGACTTTAATCTTGTGTCTGATTTGCCTAGGGATTCTATTCTATTCTATTCTATTCTATTCTATTCTATTCTATTCTATTCTATTCTATTCCTGTTTGGAAAAGTCTAATAATTCACTTTAGCTTTCACTTGGAAGAGCACCATTTCTGTTTAATCCCATATCATCCAAAACAACAAATAATAATAAAAAATAGTTATTTTTAATTGAGTGAATTCTATATGCCAGGTATCAAGTTTGATTTTGATTGAACTAATTATATTAAGAATATCTTGATAATTATTTCACCAAAACAAGAAACAAATGGTACTCTTCAAGTGACTGAGAACATTTGTATTTAGAATGTATTCTGAGGAAAAGAGTAGTCAGATATCATTGTGTACTCATGACCAGATGCTCTTTTTTTGCTTTTTTCGCTATTTTTAAAGTCTGCTTTAAAATAAAAGATAAAGTTATAGGACATATAAGGAATCATACCTAACATAATTTTCTTAAGACTAAATAAGCTAATTATTAGTAAGTTTATACTTTCTTTGCAGAATGCTTATGTAAGTGGATTAGAGATTCACAGACTCCATTTCTAATGACAGAAGTAGCAAACTGAGATTTGGGAAGACGAAGATCTGGTTATAGGTAAGAGCTCTAGCACTTGGTATATTAAACATCCTTTTTTCAAATGGCGTTAGAGATGGAAACATTCTTCAATTTTCTTGGAGACAAGATCTGAAAATTTCTAGAAGGAGCTGCCCAATAGAAGTTCATTGCCCAATAGAAGGTAGGAGAACCTTATGCATTGCATATCATATGTGAAATTATGAGAATATTTTATCTTGGTGTCAAGGGTTATGAAAAGTAGGAAGAATGCTGTATTCACTTGATTTTTATTATCCTCTCCCATTCGTGACTAAATATCTGCTCAATATCTTGGTTGTTACAAGAATATACTTTGTCCTATTTGCCTTATGATGAGTTATGAGAAAGAGAAATAAACTACTTTTATTGCTGAAATAGGTCATTCTATAAGGAAGGCATCATATATGATGTAATTTGTAGCAGTAGATCCCAGAGGGGACCAATAAAAGTACTTTTACTACTATAAAAAGAAGATAACATCAGCAGACATTCAGGGACTCTGTCCAGAGCTGAACTGCCTAGATCTAGATTATTGAACTTCTAGTTCTTTGAGATAGTATACTTCTCTCTCTCTCTCCCTCCCTCTCTCTCTCTCTCTCTCTCACACACACTCACACACACACACACACACACACACACACACACACACACACACACAAACGTAAGACCTCAGGGAAAGGGGTTTTAACTCATATTTTTTTGGATAATATTTAAAAGTTCTTAGAAATAGGTATATATATTCTTAACTTTACTTTAGAGATGAAGAAAATAAGACTATTAATTTGAGTAACATATCTAAATTCTCACAATAAGGAATGTTAATTCAATAACTGGTCAGCTTGATCCTAAAGCCTGTGATCTTAAAAACTACAATGTGTTATATAGCAAGAAGTCTAAGAAGCTGTTTACAGGATTTCCTACAATAGGTTTGTCTTTCTCTAGTCATACCATGATGCTAAGTCATATACTTACCTTGCTCAAGCATTCTGATCAGGCAGAATACCACAAAGAGGGTTCAAATTAACTTATGCTAAAATTTCATTCAATCAAAAACCATTTATTGATTTTCTACTATGTAAGAATTATTGTGCTAAGCACCATATGAATCATCATGGGCTTGCTATTAAAAATAATGCAAAAAAGAAATATTGCAGAATGGCCCCTGGGCCGATTTTATGTACAGACAGCCAATTTCAATTTTTCCTGGATCACCTGAAAGTTTCAACTAAATTAAACACCTGAAATCACCAGGCAACTAATTAGAAAAGAAAGGGAAGCCTCTATATGAAGTGCAATTAAGAAATAAAAAAAATTTGAAAAAAATATGTGGAAATGATTCCAGTCTCCTCTTCTCTTTGTTGCGCATTCCTCATCCTGAGGTAGAAGATTATTATACTGAGAATACTGAGAAATAAATGAAAGTAATCAGACTTAATTAATACATATTAGACCAGAAATGTGCTGATCTGGGCCTCTGTGTCTGTTATTTGGCTTTTTCCCATCAAGGGAATCATGAGTAACTGATTTGCGCATCTGAGCTTTTCCGGATAAAGCAAAGCTCACATCCAGCAGCCTCTCACCTGATCCATCCACATTTACCCCCAAGCTCCAGTCCATTACAAAAGGATTAGCCCTTCCCTGGTCCCTCCTCTCTCCAGTCTGGTAATTATTTATTGGCATATTTCTTTCTAAGCACAAATTGATAAGGAAAAGTGTATCTGTTATTGATTCCACCACTTGATCTGACTCCTAGAAACACACTTAGCAATAGTGTAAGTACAATGATAAGTCTGACCCGGTTGTTTTGCTGAGTACAACCTAAGGTCTGTTACACAGCACATAAGTCACAATCTATGTACTTACTCTTGAATGATGTTTCAGTCTAAAACAGCATCTACTTCACAGAGTGATTGTTAAAATTAAATTGGTTGATATACCTATGGGCTTAGGACAGTGCTTACCTGACATGTTATAAGCACACTCAAACCTTAACTACTATTATTTTTATTGCATTATATTTGTGTTGTCAAGAGTATGCAAGACAAATATTCTTCAGGGAAAAATTCCTAAATAAAGTGGCTGACAACTCTTTTTACTATTTTATCCTAACAATGTCATAAAATTATACAGAGAGCTTTAAGGAAAGACTCTTAGGACTCTACATTTAAGATGGCAGGATAAGGATGGGTAGCCCCCTTTTCCCCTCTGAACTTGTAGGATCAGAAATAGACATATAAACTCTTCTGTCACACTCATGGCAATCACAGGTCCGATGTATGAGAAGAGTTGTCAGGTTAAAAAAAAAAAAGGTTAGACCAGACATACCTGCTGCTGCAGGTGCAGACAGGACTGGAAAAATCTAGAGGTCCAGGCCAGGTGCTTCACCCCAAGGGACAGGAACCAAACCATTGTTAGAAGCAGTGACTTCAAAGGGCATGGATTGTTGAATGAAGTTCTCTGGACCCTGTTAGATACTATGTATTAGAGATGCCACAACAAAGAATTCACAGACATTCCATCACCGACGGGCTAAGCCAAAGGTGAAGCCTATTGGACAGGGGACTTTGTCACTGAGTTATAAGGAGGTCAGTATAAGATTAAGGAACATCTGAAAATGAGGGAAGTTAAACCAAAAACAATCATATTCTCTCCCCCCCCCCCCCCCCGCACACACAGACACATGTGAGGCATACAAAAAATAAGCGAAAATGGCATGACAGGGAGTAGACAGATATGAAAATTAAGCTGGCATTGCTCAGGAACGGAGTTGAAATGAAAAATAAAATAACATAGAAATGAAGGTCACTTTGAAAATGTAAAAAGAGGAGCCCACACAATCAAACAAACTGTAAATGCCAGAGAGGGCAGACTAAAATATAATTAACAAAATGAGTAAGTCAAAAAATACATAAAAGGAAAGATATGATCATGAAAAAATGAAAATTGAAAAAATAAAACAACAAATACTTTAATTTTAATTTACGATGGAGAAAACTTTTCAGAAATAGAAGACTTGAACCCAAGTTTGAAAAGGAGAGTTCACCATGTCTTCAGAAAAATTGATACAAAATAATAAATTACAAGACCTTTTCTGGTAAATTGCTATGATTTTAAAGATGTGGGGTGGAGAGAGAGAGGAGAAAGAGAAGAAGGAGGAGGAGGAGGAAAAGGAGGAAGAGAAAAGGAAAGAAGAAAGGAAGGGAAGGAAGGAGGGAGAAGAAAGGAAGGAAGGAAGGAAGGAAGGAAGGAAGGAAGGAAGGAAGGAAGGAAGGAAGGAAGGGAAAGATGCTCAGGATCCCAATCAAACATGTTTGACATGATCTTACAAAAAGAGAACTAAATAAAATATGCTGGAAACACACAGAACTGCCTGGGGCTAACTGCTGTAAATCAATTTTACAGAACATAGTCCTTGCAATTTCATCTCGTCAATTAGTATTTATTGAGCTGCTCCTAAGTAACATGACATGTGAACAGATATGATTAACTTCCTATTCTTTTACCTTCTTTGTAGAAAATGAAGCTAGTACAACCTACAAAATATCTGCCTGAGGGGGGAAAATGGACTTGTTCTAACAACCTGAACAAACATTATTTCAAGAACTAATTTTTCACTTATCTGGCTCTTGCCTTCCCTATTTTCAATATGGATATTTTCATATCAATATGTATATTTTCATATCCTGTGATTGTCTCATAATAACTTAACGTTGCAAGCCACTAAATACAACCTGGCACAGGCTACATTTTGTATCCCTTTCATTTGTTTGATACTTCACATTTCGAAATTCATTTTAGTAGCAACTCCTTAAATTGAGCAAAGTAGCTTTTATTTTTCTCAATTAATAGCTAGAAATCTACACACTTTTAGTGATTTATTAGGTGTCCTAGTTTGTCTGGGCTTCAAACTTTCTGATAATACTGTGTTAATGATGATGACTGCTCACTCAAAGTTACATTACCTGCTCCACAGTAGCTGTGCACTATTTTCCTGAATTATTGACAGCTTCCCTGATAATAAGTTGAGAAAGAAAGAGGTAAAGGAGATTATCTAACAACTGAGTACCAGTCCTGTTCAAAATATTTTGCTTTCATTATTATAGCTATACAGACAAAAGTCTATGTGGTGTATATTAGATTACTCTTCTTTTATTAATTTTCAATTATTTTAAACTGCAGTTGACATTCAATACTGTATTAGTTTAAAGTGTACAGCATAGTGATTAGATATTTATATAACTCACTAGGTGATTCCATCTGATAACTTAGTACCCCCAGCATCACACATAGGTATTACAATATTATTGACTCTGTTCCCTATGTTGTAACTTACATCTCTATGACTGTTTAATCCCTTCACCTTTTTCATTCAGCCCCTCAACCTCCCGCCCCTCTGATAACTATCAGTTTGTTCTCTGTGCCTATTGCTTTAGATGAAGTGGCTGATGCTTACCCAAATAGTTCATTAAGTGCCAGATCTGGGATTAGAACCCAGGTCTACAAACCCAGAGCCCCATGCTCCCGATAACCTCAATGCACTAATCTTTTTTATTTACAGAAACAGCTACCTTAGGTTTATAAATATTCTAGGTATGGACATTGTTTCAGAGGACCACTTCTATATTTTAATTGTTGGGGCATATAGATCATATAGGTCATATTTTCTAAATATGTTGGTAAATATATATTAAAAAGACTGCAAATCACTATAAATAATACATTTTAATTCTCATTATATATACTTCAAATGTCTTTTGATTGCAACCTAGTTTGACAAACATATAGAGATATATACCGTGTAGGAAAATATAAACATGACATTCTGAGATCTAAAAAGTGAACATGATAGACTTTGAGCCTTAAGGACAGGTGACATACTGATGCCAAGTGCTGGATATCAGATGTGGTTCTTTATCTAATTCATTTGTTGTATTTATAAGTCTGAATTACATATGCCAGGTAAAATCATACAAACATCATACAAAAAATAAAGCTGTCTTTTTTTCTATCAATAGTACTTTACCAATTTCATACAGAGCTCCCAGTATATGGCAGTAAAACTTTTGAGAATTTCTTGAACATTTTTACAACCCAGGACACTCTAAAATGTGAGGCTATAACATTTTATAACCTTTCTTATTGTAACACCCTGTTATTTCTCCTGTAATGTTGTCGGTAGCAAAATCTGAAGAACATTTTACCAGCACTTCTCAAGGCAATTGCAGATTAAGACTTTCATTACTAAGTTCTTCAGCATTTGCTTATTTGTAGGTTTCATTAATTGATAATAGTTCTAGTGGCTTGTCATCTAGTTTTACCATTGTGAAAATTAATGCCCCAATTTTTCACAAAATATCTAAAATAGAAAACCAGAATAAGTGTAGTGTTTACTGCAATGTAAGGAAGTAGAATGTTGAGATTGTGGTTGCTGGCAGGCAGTTCTCATATAAATTGGCATGTATTTTACCTTTCCCTGAAAACTGTAAGTTAATTATGTATCCTCATTCACCTACACTTGCAAGCTTCTCTGTCTTAAAAACTCTTCCTAAGAAAAAAGGCACTTTTGTTATAGTTTCTCAAATCATCAGAATTACAAGTATTATGTGATTTTGACATAACACCTGCCTAATTATTTATTTATTCATTTAACAACATTTCTTGTCTTGCACTATGTGCTATGCACTGTGCTAAATACCTATGTGTAAAGACAAACAGGATCGAAACTATGCCTGTCCGCACTGTGCTTAGTGAGGGACCCTGCTGAGTTAACAGGAAATAGTAACATAAAACAAGGAGGGCTCCTGGTTGGTAACGGGAGGGTTTACATATAAGTGAGAAGCACCACTCAGTGTTTGTAGTGCGGACTTGTGTATTAGGGTTAAGTTGAGGAAGCCGGCACGCAAGCTGAGATGTCAAAAATGCATCTGTTTACCCAGGCAAAGCTGGAAGAGCAGGAGAATAATGCTTTGCTCAGAGAATGATTCACACAAAGGCCGAAGGTTCAGGTGGGATGAGGATGTTCAGGACATTGGGAGTAATTGAATGAAGCGATGCAGAAAGTAGGATGAGGAGTGGGTGGCAGTTGCTCAGAAGTGACAGGTGTGCGGTCATGAAATGAATGGTCCTGGAACCCTTGATAAAGAAGGTAAACATTATCTTAAGGGCAGTGGGGATACCTTAGTTTTAAATACATGTGGGATAGGATTATATTTGTGTCTTAGAAAGATTTCTTTGATCAAAATGGGGAAAATGGATAGAGGTAGCAGGAAAATGAGAAGGCAAATAAGTCGGTAAGAACCTGTTGCAGCAATTGAGTCAAGAGAACAAAGAGAGTTGAATTGAGGTCATGGCAGGAGAGTGCAAGATGATGTCCCCACATAGTGCGCATGTGTATATCCTAAGTTCATCCTATATATTTGCATTACTGTTTAACCTTCATTAACCACGAGGTCCGCTTTCGAATATCATTGTAATGATTATGATAGCTCAACAAGACTTTGAAGATAGAGAACAAAAATTAAATTAAAAAAACAAATGCAGTGAAGATAAGAGAGTCACATTATTTTTCTAAATATTTTGTTCTACTATGTTGTAGAATTCTCAGGGGATGTCTATCAATAACAAACTACATAAACTCATTGGGATTAAATATATGATATAATGTATTTTTTAAAAATTACTCTATCCCAAACATCTTTAGGAACACAGCTCTTGGTTTTAAAAAAGAAGGCCACCTTTATGGTGAAGGCAGAGCTAATAAAGACCCCTGGGTTGAAAGAGAGTTGTTTTGTAAGAACAAATTTAAAGAAAGAAGTGAAAGTGGAAAAGAATAAAACCCCTCCTTAGTCATTCATTATATATTGTTTATTAAAAAAATTCTAAGCCAAACTACCTTTCTTTATCTTTTACTTTATTTAATATATAATTTAAAAATTATCTTTTATGATGATGTGTCAACTACTAATCTGCAGCCAAAATAATAAAGTGGTACTTTGTAATATGAACTAATTTTCTTCCAGGAACTCAGCCTAGAGTTTCAGATATATAATACTTTTCCAAATTTAGGAGACAAGCTTTAAACTAAATTATCACTACCTTGAAAGGTGACAAAAATGGACATACCCACAAATCAAGGGCATATCCAACCTGGCTTTGTGAGGAAGCTAATTTGTAGCAGCAATCTCCCAGGCTGTATCTAGAACCTGAAGAATAATAATCACAATAAATCAAAGGACTCCCATACAACTAAAATGGTAGTAAAGAGGGACTTTAATAGATGTCATATTTTTCTGTCTAATTAAATCAAATATCATAGGTAAAAATAGTTAATAAAACTCAATATGAAGAAGCAAACAGCAGCAATTCCTTGAGAAGTTATTTTAGTTTCCTTTGAGATGGTGACAACAGGCTCACAGATAATCTTCTATTACCTGTTAGAAGGCAGGTGGGCCGTTGTACTTGATAAAAGTCCCACTGCTAGGTTTTGAAATATTTTTTGACATGCATCTTGGTTTCTTTTACTTTACTTGAAGACCTCCAAGTGATTCAGCATATGATTTGTTCTTCAGCCATTTCATTTCCTGTAAACTTTATATTATTTCTATTCTCCTCAATTTGTTTAGGCATTGCTACCTCGGAGATGAATATCCAGACAATAGACTCTGAATTATCCTGAGGCTACCTTCTTTTGGCCTACTGCCAAAGGCATGTCCTGCCGAATTTCAGCATCATGTTCTCCAGTGGTAGGAACACCAGGCCAATTTGCTTACTCCTGTCAGGGTCCTACAAATGACTCCAAAGAGGAATTGACGTGAAATTCAAGATACTCAGGACACAGAGAAAGAGGAAGTGAAGGAGGTGGAGAAAAAGGGGAGAGGAGGATACAGGAGAGGGAGGGGCAAGAAGAGGAGAAGAAGGAAGAGGAGGGAAGAAGGAAGACATAGGAGTGCAGAAGAAGAAAAAGAAGAAAATTCTAGTGCAAACAATTGAGTTTATCTGGTATGTTTACTTTAGTCTTTCAATTCTCTGTGCATTTCCTTTCTTTCATACTCTGTTTCAAAGATCAAATAAGCTATTTTATGCAAGCAGTCAGTTTATCACCTGGCCATACTAGCATCTCATGAACATTAATTATTGGGTCCATAGCACAGTTCAAGGAGTGGTTAGTTAGAAATAAGGAGAAAAGTATCAGAGAAGATTAGGACTCAGCAAACTGTTACTGTTGAGCACGTGACTTACTCAAGCTGTGCATGGAGGCTGTCTTAGACTGGACAGAAAGATCGGTGTACCCTAAATCAGTAGTGACTATTTTGAGATAAGAGGTCTGTCCAGAAGGCATCCAGCCATGTAATATGAAAAATAGGGACATTTACTGAAGAAGATACAAGATACAAGAAATATTGTACATAGGACAATGACACCTGGGTCCCCTTCAAAGTAGACACTCTCTGCAAGCAGAGGTGAACATCCCACTATTTTTTCAAGAGAAAACATATTGTCCTTTCATTTCAATTAACCTTATACATATTTTCGAAATATATTTCTGGCAGCTACAAAGGCAGGAATTGTTTTAAAGAAAGTTTTTTATTGAGATGAATGGAGACCTGTGTTGAGTTTAGTGATCAATCAAATTTGCAAGTCAAGAGTCTGGAAGTTGAGGTTCTCAGAAAGTACCTCGAAGGCTGACTTGAATAACTTTGCTCACCTCCTCTAATACACTGCACAGGTGTCCACATTCCTGGACTTTTCTCCTTTATTACTTACACAGACACTTCACTTCTAACATTACTGGTCACTAAATGTGTGGGATTTTTCTCCCTCACCAAGCAATTATCAGTGGCACCAACTGATTGTCTTATAATTCATTTAAATTCTGACACCATATACCTGGAGTTACAATCAGATTCCACAAATTAAGGTCTCAATTCTCCAACACTGCCCCCATTTCAAATGCAGATCACAAGTCCCAGACTGTCAACTGTACATCAAACAAATAGCCAAATAAGTTGGGGTTCCCAGGACCCCTTTCTTAGGTTTAATAATTTGCTAAATGATTTATAGAACTCATAGAAACACTTATGTTTACCAGTTTATGATAAAAAATATACTAAGACACATAAAGGAAGAGCCGGATAAGATACGTAGAACATGGTGTGTGGGAAGGAGTTTCTACATCCTCTCTGTGACCACTCCCACATGCTCACCATCCCAGAAGCTCTCTTAACCCTGTACATTTACAGTGTTACGGAGACTTCTTGATGCAAGCACAATCAGTCATTAACTCAGCCACAGGTCTCTCTTCCCTTTCCAGAAGATGTGGGTTTGGAATGAAAAGCCTGAAGTCTCCATCCTGAAAGTGTCCAGGAGCCCAACAAAAGTCACCTCATTAGAATAAAAGTCACTGCTATCACCCAGGAAATTCCAAGGATTTAAGATCTCTGTGTCTGGAACCAAGGTCAAAAACTTATTGTTCAAACAAAATGTGCTCCCTAGTATTCTTATCACTTAGGAAATTTCAAGGATTTTAGGAGCTCTGTGTTAGGATCTTAGGAAAGATACATATATATTTTGATTATGTCAGAACAAGAAATATCCAGAAATGGTGCAAAGAGCAAGTGTAGTATCCCAAAGCAAAGACCAAGGCCTTTTTCTCCTTTTTGAGATAGTAAAGATAAAATTATTATGTATAACTTACAGCATTCTGTAAATAATGTGTCTAGTTTTTAACTTAACCCAAGGCTGAGTTGTTGCAGATAACTGTGATTCTAAAACTAAGAATTTAAAAAACTGACACAATATTAATTTTGAGCTACTATAATTGAATATCTAATTATTATAATACTTAGAAAGGGAAGCTTTTTTTATCTCCAAGGTGTTATGATGCTAATGTTACCATTAGTTAACAAAGTTTTAAGATCATCTTGGGAAAATAAAAATAAATTGAAGAGCTAAGTGCATAAACAGGAAATAAATAGTAATCTAGAGAAATTGAAGTTATGTTTTATTTATTGAAAAGAGCACCATGAAAAACAGAAATATTATTATCACATTAGTTATTGAGTTAAAAGCTTACTCTAAAGAGTAAAACTGGTGAATTCTAATAATATATTCTAATAGATCAAAAATATATTTTGAATAAAATGTATGATTTTTTACACAAGTGAATATGTTTATTTCAGTCTTCAATGGACATAATTTCAGGACCATGTCTGTGACTGACCACTATTTATAGAATATTCAGAACATAATTTTATAATTGAGATACTCACCATTATTGAAGAATCATTTAACCTGAATTAGTTTTGATGCCTATAATACATTCAGAAAAGGGAATGAGATGTGAGATAATTAAATCAATCAGCACCAATAAGTCAGCATTGTACATCGACATTCTAAACAAGATTGAGTATTAGAGATTTAAAATATAAAGCATATTACTGGAAAAAACTAGAATATACAGAGCTCTTTACACAAATATTTGCTATTTTATAATAAAGAGGATATTTTATCATCATTACTAGAGACAGAAGAAACTAGAGAGAGGATTTTGGAAATTCATTAAAAAAATCTTGAAGTGAAAGACTGAGTAGAGACAGCAGATGAGAGGTATTGAAAGCCAGACAGCTGGTCTGCCTAGAACTAATCTGGCAGCTCTGGATAGCCGATTTTTTGTGGGGGAGGGAGGTAGTACATTACATGTATCATTGAATACTAGAATATTTTCCTTAAAATTCTATATGTTGCCCATAATACCTTAGGTTTAATGTGAGTATATTAAAATTTCCATGTGTGCCAAACTTATACCCTTTTCTACTGATTCCAGTTCTAAGAAAGAGAGAGAGAGAATACATACAAAAAAAGGAAGTAAGAAAGGAGGAAGGAAGGAAGGAAGGAAGGAAGGAAGGAAGGAAGGAAGGAAGGAAGGAAGCAGAGATGGAAGGAGGAACACAGAAAGGGACTTCTCTGTATCCGTTGAGACAGGTACCATCTTGATACCCAGAGAGAGAGTGGTTTTCGATATCTAAGTTTCTGACTAGGTTGGACACAGGGGTTGAAGGTGGGGGCCAGAGAGTTGCGATGGCACATCAGCCAGGTGGAATGCAACTACATACTCAGAACACTTCTGATAAATTCATCTCTCCCTGCACCTAAGAATAGTGCTGGTGAAAAGGAACAACTCAGAAATGGCTTACATGGGTTCTTCTCTAAGTACAATGAGGACTACCTTGCAAATACGTAGGAGTGTTTCCATGATCAGTCATGGAAAATATGGTGCGTTAACGAGGCAACTACATGATTAGACTAAAACATGGCAACTAGTTCAGCCCAAGATTTGTGGAATTCACAACAGATGACACAACAGATATTTTCTGGAACTTCTTTAGGCACTGATCTAACAGGTTGCATCTATTTATTCATCCTTTTATCGCTTATTAAAGATTTATAGAAGAGTAACCTATGCAAGTCATACACTACAGGATGCGAGGATTCAACTATAAAAATGATGGTATGAATCCTGCCTTTAGGGAACTTATAGCCTAATGGAGGACAGAGTATAAATTCTGCATATAAATGGCTATAAGGCTAAGTGCCATGGTAGGATTACAGATAATGCACTATACAGTTTCACCTGAGAGAAAGATTAATCCTTTTTAGTAAGAGAAAGTGATGCCTTCCACAGAAGCTGGCTTTGAACTGAGCTTTGAAGGTGGGTCTATAGCA
Organism: Glossophaga mutica; assembly: GCA_039655065.1. Classification (NCBI taxonomy): domain Eukaryota; kingdom Metazoa; phylum Chordata; class Mammalia; order Chiroptera; family Phyllostomidae; genus Glossophaga; species Glossophaga mutica. The sequence goes on from CM077308.1 coordinate 149,454,507, forward strand.
TGTTGGGGTTAGGTGCTCTATATAAAGCGCTACTAAGGTATAGAGACAGTTGACACGGGAATCTATAAGAATTAGAATGAGTGTTCATATAAATTCATTTAGAATTTAAGAGTTAACTTGTGCGTGCCCACTGACCCAGTAATTTTATTTCTCAGTAAGTTGCCAGAGTATCACTAATGTACATACACAGGGTGGCAGGTGTAAGAATGTGGCATATTTTTAAAAAATGATGTTCAGTAAAAAACCAAACCAAACCATGGGGCCTACATAAATTGTGGTGCTACTTAAATTATACACACGTAAACTATATTTCTCACGGGTGCATATATATGATCATGTACATGCACATGTTTACTGACAGGCAAAAATAAAATTAAAAGCATGGGTTTCCTCTGAGATTCATAGCGGAATTGAGGTAATAATGCTATTTTGTAAAAAGTAAAGCAGATTTGTATATTCTTGGGTAATCTAAAACTAATTAAAATTAATGGATATTAAGAAATGCATTTAGGTAAATAATCTGCTAATCCATGCCACCAAAAGTAGAGGCAATCTTACATTTTTTTTCAGTCCTCTGAAATAACTTTGTTTTTCTTGGTTCTTTCTGATTATCTATGTAATTTTACATAAACACCTTTTATCCCTGCAATTTAGTGTTTTCGTAGTAAAGTAAGGGGCCTTCCTTTTCAGTTATGAAAAAGTTTTCTTGTGAGAAATTTATACAAAGTACATTATAAATATCAGAGAATGAGTGCATGATGAATAAAAGGATATTTGATTATTATTAATTTGCCTCTTCCTATGTTAGGGACACATTCTTCTTGCAATGTGGTAGCTAAATTTTTGTATGTGTCATTTTAAAATGTATTGGAAAAAATCCCATTAATAGTTACATTTTTGGGAGAGGATAGGTAAACAGAAATGCAATGACCATAATAGATTCTGGCCAACATACCGGGACCATTTCTCTGTGAAAAAGTGCTAAGAATCTGCACAGTCAGAACCCCACTCTTGCATGTCGTTAGAAATCGTGTCCCCTGTCAACAACGCAGGCCTTAACAACAGGTTCTGCAGCTGAGTGACAGGGCCTGGGAGAAGGGAAGGAGCCACTTACTTTATTCCCTACGTCCTTTCATTCTCTTAGCAATTCCCCTTACTCCCAGAAGGATAACCCATGAAGCGGAGACTGTTAAAACCTCACATCCCTGGGAGTAGCAGCCGGACAATGCTGAGAGCAGTCTAAGTGCTCATTGCCCAGGAAGCAGCCACAGCAGCAGGGGACAGGGGTCAGGGCACAAGTTCCCTCTGCGTGGGCAATGGGATTGGTTTCCAATGGCGTGTCCTGTTGCTTCATTATTGTTCAGTAATATGTGAGAGGATTTCAGAAATTATATTTGAGAAAGGGAAAAATGAGCATGGCCTTAAATTTTTATTTAAACCTATAAAATATTTAAGGCCTCCTCTCATATCCTTCTAAATAATGTAACTTGTCTTTATTAGACATTGTTACTTTGGTTCAACCTTTGGTCCCTGAACTTTATTTTGTCTTTTATTTCATTTTACAGAGAAAAAATATCTGCTACCCTAGAAATTGGACTAACGACAGTAGTTTCCTAGCGTTAAAATACTCACCACTAGCCAAAAAGAGTTCTGGGAAAATATATTTGTATAAGCAGAAACTTTGGATTTTCTGTTTCGCCAAAATTGTACCGTGAGATATTAGTATTAACACTCTGGGTGCCCAGTGGGCTGGCATTATCCGATTCCTGCCAGACTGTAGGTGGGACACCTTAGCTGGCACTTCAAGCTGGCATTGCTCCTCTGCGTGCTGTGATAGGAAAAGCTGAATGCCAACATGGGGGGAGGGCATAAACACCAGAGGAATATTTAGACCAGAGCATTTGCTGACCCATATGTTTGTATTGGGGTTGTTACTTTTATTTTCACACACACACACATGCACACACACACACACACACAGGTAGGAAACCTGTTCTGTAAAGAATGATCTTGAAATTATCTCTGCTTCATCCACAGATTTACTTGTGAACATAATGCAAACATACAGAAAAACAACTCTTGAATTAAAAATAACATTTTATTTTATTGTATGTGAGCCTCGATGTATGTTATTCGTTACTTAGAGATTAGAAGGCTTCAAATATGAGTATGATTCTCTGGCTTTGATTATAACAATGTGAGTGTGGGAGATAAGGGTGTAGAGAGAGCGCCCATATGCATAAATGTTTCAATTGAGACATAGGCTACATTAAAACAATATCAATTTATCCGAATTTTTGTCCCAGGTGTATAGCAGTAAGAAAACTTTGTCCTTGAAATTAAGAAAATCCTCAACAACAACCTGCCTTGAATGCTTTGCTTCTCACCTGCCTAATACTGAAGACTAGATCAAAAAATTTCTTGAGGTCCCTTTAATATCCTACTCTGTAGTTTGCAAAGTACTCTTCCTCACAGGTTCCGCTACTAGGTTATTGAGAATATAAGTATCATTTGGAAGCCAATCCATTTTGTAATTGAGTGGTACAACGTATCAGTTAAAATAATAAGCTGATCACAGGTCATTACTTCATATAAAGTGCAAAAAAAGTATGTCTACTGTTCAGTCTTCTAAGAAGACATTGCATGTTCAGCTCTTCAATTGTAAACACCTTTGGCTGCACAGCTGTGAAGGACACCATGAATCTCTGTCTACACTAGGAAATTAGCTAATTACTTCCTGGTTTATTATGTGTTAGAAACTGTTAACTCACACTATTCTAATTAGAATAAATAAGTCTTGATTTGTAGGACATGTATATAGGGTATGTGAAAAGAGACATATTAAAGCCCAATTTGATGAAAGAATCTTGAAAGCATGGTTTATATCATTCATTTTTTAAATAGTGAAAAAAAAACTGAGTTTTGCCTCAAGGATAGAAACTTTCTGTTGAGTCTTTTCTGAGAAGGGACTGAGTTATATTTGACAGTGAAATCTTATAATTGCAACATAATTAAAATGATCTTGTTATGCCTTCTTTACCTTAAGGATTTTTATGGTTCTTATATGCTGTTATCTCTGAATTCTAAAATAGTGAAAATATTGGTTTTCTAGTTTAGGCTAGAAATTATCATACTCTCATTTATTGTGAAGACCAATGGAAAATAACTTCATTATTTTTTAAATTAAAAAACAGCTTTATTGGAACTGTTTATTGGGGCAGCTTATTGGTGGCTATTAAAATATTATTAAAGAATAATCAAATAGCTATCTGAATGGGGAAAAGAGACTGTCTTCCTAGTCTTATTTAGTTTGACTTTGCATTGCTAACTTCTTTTCATGGATTTATATGTGCTTTAATAATCATCAGTTAGCATCGTACTGAACCCAACAACAGGACTCATAAAATGTACTTAACACTTGAAGTAATATATCCAAAATATAACCAAGTGTCTTTTACTGTGGCCATGACAGAATACCTTAATACCAGACTAGTTCTTCCATCATAAGCAAGTATAAAACAGGACAAAATTTACTAAGCAACATTTTTCAGACTTTGGAGAATAAGCAGTGCAGAGATATGATTCTTGAAAAAGCAAGCAAACAAACAAACAAACAAAAAACACAAGAGGTAATCCCTATGGTTACTCCAGCTTTTTGCCTTAAGCTTTATTCTAGACAACAATGTAAAGAAATAGAGTCTTGGTAAAGCATGGCTGTACTGCTGAGCAGGGGAAGCAGAATTCTTAGTTCAGCCTCCTGAAGTGGTGGAAAATGGGAGTGTGGGATATTGGGCAAAAGGTTACCACACAGAGTAATCTATAGTTGTCTATGGAAAATCCCATAGCTACAAATATGCAAGATGAAACTGCATGAGGTCCAGTTATGGGGAAGCTGAGCACTGGACAGAGATCCCATGGGTCAAAAAATACAGAGATATAGGAATGCCAGCCTGACAAAGGAGAGAGATCCTGTTAAATACCTCAGGTTATCAATTGAAATTTTAAAAGACCATACCTTAAAAGGAGAATTAACTTGAGCCATTTAGTAAGGCCTGACATAGACTTACTCCAACACAGCTTAAAATAAAGCTTGATTACTATCTTTTTAATCCACCAGTAAATTAATTGCATTCTACAACAAAGCTTATTACTCTATTTTTTAAATTTATTTTTATTGCTGTTAAAGTACAGTTATCTCTGTTTTCCCACCACCACTTTCCCCCACCCCACCCACCCCCACCTCCGACTGTCAATCCGTCTTCCCTTTGGCTTTGTTCATGGATCCTTTATACATGTTCCTTGACAACCCTTTCCCTTCTTTCCCAAGTTATCCCCCTCCCCCTCTCCTCTGATTACTGTCAGTTTGTTCTCTATTTCAATGCCTCTGATTATATATTGCTTGCTTATTTGTTTTGTTGATTAGGTTCCACTTACATGTGAGAGCATATGGTATTTGTCCCTCACCACCTGATTTACTTCACTTAGCATGATGCTCTCCAGTTCCATCCATGCTGTCATTACTCTTTAAAGCAAAACAACAAAAGCCAGACATTCAACACTGTAGCATTCAAAATACTTTTTAAAAACATTTTATTTTTTATTTTTTTTATTTTAATTGTTGTTCTTGTACAGTTTTCTGTCTTTTACTCCCATCCCAGCCCACTGCCCCAGCCCTGCCCAACTCCCTCCCATTTCCACTCCCCCTAGTTTTTGTCCATGTATCTTTTATACTTATTGCTCTAAATCCTTCACCTTCTCCCTTGAAATTCCCTACCCTGTTCCCTCTGGTGACTGTCAGCCTATTCTCAATTTCAGTGTCTTTGGTTATATTTTGCTTATTTGTTTGTTTGGTTGATTAGGTTCCTATTAAAGGTGAGATCATATGGTATTTTTCTTTCACTGCCTGGCTTATTTCGCTTAGCATAATGCTCTCCAGTTCCACCCATGCTGTTGTGAAGGGTAGGAGCTCCTTCTTTCTCTCTGCTGCATAGAATTCCATTGTGTAAATGTACCATAGTTTCGTGATCCACTCATTTACTGATGGGCACCTAGGTTGCTTCCAACACTTGGCTATTGTAAATTGTGCTGCTATGAACATTGGGGTGCATAGGTTCTTTTGGATTGGTGTTTCAGGATTCTTAGGATATAATCCTAGTAGTGGAATTGCTGGGTCAAAAGGTAAATCCATTTTTAGTTTTTTTTTAAAAACCTCAATAGTACTAGACATATAAATCAGAAAAAACTTATTATTTATAATTAAGAAAATAAACAACAATATTAATAGAACCACAGATATAACTTTTGAGCTATGATATATGTAAAACATCAATATTTAGACAAGAAAGATATATTAGTTGGAAAAAAGGATGCTTTCAATGGAGTAATACAAATGACAAACCAAAATGAAATAGAAACTCTTAAACTGAAGGATAAAATAATTAAAATAAGAAATTTATTAGATGAAACATTAGCAAATTGACAACTGCAAAGGAAAAGATCAGGTAAGTTGAATACATGGCAAGAAAAATTATGTAAAGAGAAATTCAGAGAGAGAAAAGGATGGGCAAAAATAAACAGAATTTGTCACCTTTGGGAAAAATAACAAAAAGTCTAATATTTTAACCATTTAACTATCAAAATAGAGAAGAAATAAGAGAACCAAAAATTTTGTAGGAATAATGCTAAAAAGTGTCCACTTCCGTTAAAAAATGTCAACTCACAGATGCAAAAGCTCAATGACCCTCAAGAAGAATAAACAATGAGGAAACTATAACTGGCATGTCATAGGTAAATAAAAGCAAAGGTAAAGAAAAAATATCTTAAAAGCAACCAGGGTCAAAGGAATCACATGCCTGATGATAATGATAAGAAACACCAGTGACTTTTCTATAGAAACCTTGCAGGCACAGACCTGGAGGAAATGACATCATTACCATTCTGAGGGGAAAATATCACCATTTGAGAATTCCAAGACAAGGGAAAATGCTGTTACAAAAAAGAAAATATAAACATATATTTGAGATAAACCAAAGATGAATTAATTTTTGACCAATAGAGATACAATACAAGAGGCACTAAATAGTTATTTTTGTCTAATGAGGATAATTCCAGGTGGAATCTTGGGTATACAAAAAGGAAGTAAGAGCCAAGACTAATGTAGACTGAAAGTTTGTCTTGTCCCTCCCACATTCATTTGTTGAAACCTAATCCCCACTATCATGGAATTTAAAGTGAGATTTCTGAGAGGTTTTTGGGTCATAAAATTAAGCCCTCATCAATTGGATTAGTGACCTTATAAAAGATACCTCAGAGAGCTTCCTGTTGCTTCTACCAGGTGAGGATGCAGAGATAAGGCAGCTGTTCATCAATCACAGGTCATGCCCTCACTAAACACTAAATCTGCCAGTGCCTTGATCTTGGACTTCCCAGTTTCCAGAATGGTGGGCAATAAATCTCTGTTGTTTATAAACCACCTAGTCTATAGCAATCCATTATAATAGATTAAGACAAATTGATATGAGAAGCAGGGCACGTTGGTAACAAATACTTAAAAATAGGGAAGACATTGGGATGGGGTATTAGATAGAAGCTGGAAGACTTGAGGTTCATGTTAGAAAGAGTGTACATTGCTATGAATAAACCTTTATAATCAATTCTAGTGAAGGCTCAGAAAGAAAACAGGAGAGATTTAGACAAACTTTTTAGAAAATTTCTGCATAATCCTGAACAGAAAACTGATGGAAATAGGAATGGTAAAGCCATTCTGGTGAGGCGGGACAGCAGGAGGAAGAATGCAGAGAGAAAGTCACCTATGCGCAGCGGACATGTAAGGCATTCTAAAAGCTGAGGCTAAATACGGCATAAATTAAAAAAAAAAATAAAACCACTATCAATGCAAGATTAATAAGGGACATCATCCCACTTCTGTGGAATTTGAAGCACGTGGTATATTGGAGGTAGCTATGGCAACAAAAAATACCAGATCTCAAACTCAATTATGCAATATACTGACTCAACAACCTGAAACAGATAGAAGAAGAGCTGTGTATGTTCCTGGATGTAATTAATATTTACATCCATCTCTAATATGCTTCAATATGCATCTGACATTGAATAAATCATTGTAAAACATAATAAAATAAAAAGATCCATTTTGAAAAATATGGCAGTTTCAAAACCAGACCAAGAGATGATCCAAATGTTGAAACTTCTAGGCAAGAATTTAAAAATAACTATGATTTACATGTTAAAGGGCTTACTAAAAGTGTGCCCACTATATATGTGGAATTTCATCAGAGAAATGAAAACTATAAAAAAAATTTCATGAAAATGCTAGAATTGAAAACAAAATATCAGAGATAAAAAAACTATTTCAAAATTATCATCAACATGCTGGAAGTGACAGAAAAAAAATCAGTGAATGCTAAGATAGGTCAGTAGAAATTATTCAAACAGAAACAAACAAAATAAAATAAAAGGACATTTTAAAAAAATAATGGCCAAAGTTTTACTACATGTGATGAAAACTATAAAAGCAGACATTTAAATATATGAAATGCAAAGAAAACTGTGTCAAGGCTCATAATAATCAACAGCTTAAATTCTTTTGTTGGGAAAAATATATAATAAGTAAAGGTACAAAGATAAGAAAAAGAGGACACTTATCAGAAACAGTGAAACCCAGGAAACAATGGAGTAACATTGCAAAGTAGTGACCAAAGTAATAATAATAATAATAATAATAATAATAATAATAATAATATCTTTCAACTTAGACTTTTATGTCACCCCCAAATATATACCATAAACAAAGGTCAGATAAAGACTTTGTTAAGTGGGTAGAAACTTAAAGAATTCATCACCAAGAGAAAGCATTTAAAAAATGTGCTAAAAGAAGTCTATGATTCAAAAGTAAATCAGCTTGCAGAACTGGTCTGCCAGAAATCTGAGGACTTACTACGGGTGAATTTGATAAATCATTTCCAACATCTCCATCTCTTTATATGGTTTTTATCTTGGTTATCTATGAATGATTAAATAATTTTCTACTGCAATAACAGTAGCAGTAATAGTAGTAACACCAACAACAATATTATTATTACCATTGATTAAACACAACAAAATATGCACTGTTTCAAATGCCCAACAGATGCTATCACATTTAATTCTCATATCAGTCCTTTGATACTAGTCCTGTTTATGATTCTATTTTTTATTGTTGTTCAAGTACAGTTGTCTCCATCTTCATGCCACCACCTTCCCCCACCCCACCCACCCCCACCTCCCACCCTCAGCCTTATCCCCTTTTGGCTTTGTCCATGGATCCTCTATACATGTTCTTTAATGACCCTTCACTTTCTTTCCCCTGTTATCCCGTCCTCCTCTCCTCTGATTACTGTCAATTTGTTCTTTATTTCAATGTCTCTGGTTATATTTTGCTTGCTTGTTTTGTTGATTAGGTTCCATTTATGAATGAGATCATAGGGTATTTGTCTTTCACCACCTGGCTTACTTCACTTAGCATACTGCTCTCCAGTTTCATCCATGCTGTCACAAAGGGTAGGAACTCCTTCTTTCTTTCTGCTGTGTAGTAGTCCATCGTGTAAATATACCACACTTTTTGATCCATTCATTTACTGATGGGCACTTAGGTAGTTTCCAGCACTTGGCTATTGTGAATTGTGCTGCTGTGAACATTGGGGTGCAGAGGTTCTTTTGAATTGGTGTTTCAGGATTCTTAGGGTATAATCCCAGTAGTAGAATTGCCAGGTCAAAAGGTCAAAGGGAAGTTATTGAATATGGCTTTCTTCCTAGAGAGGGAAACAAGATCTTCCTAATGCCAAGTAGAAATCTTCCCTGGAGTGTTTTCACGGCTGTGTAGGCCTTTCCATCATAGGGCTTGGAGGCTTCCGATGAACCACAGAGCCAGAATCCACATGGCATGGGTTATGCTACAATGAATATGTGGCAGCTGAGTTCACCTCATTTCCCTTCTCGGTGACTTTCTTCTTACTTTCATATAAGGAACAAAAGACATTTGAATGTCCAGTCCAGGAGGGCGGACCAAAGGATTTCCTTCAGAGGCTGTGAGTTAAGTAGAAGAGTGAGAGAAAGTACTGAAAAGCAAAACAAAAACTTGATCCTCAGAATGAGAGATACTGAAGTAACACAGAATACATTTCCTAGATTTCACAGCCAGAAAAATTCTGGCAAGCCAATGAATTTCTATATTATTCCATTCAAGTGGCAGTAAACGGATAACTAGCTGTTTTCTTGCCAAAAATGGCAATCCTGCTCTGGCCCTGACAGATAATACACAGTCGTGAACTACACAGCTATTTCAGCTGCCTCACAATAATCGATGTACATTAAGCTATTACCATTTTGAAAAAAGTGACTACAATTTTTCTCTGTGGCAAATCTAAAAACCCGTAGAAGAAAATCATTGGCTTGTCTAGGTGTAAAAACCATTACCTTTGTTGTCAGTGTTTGAGACTCAGCCCAGCTGGTTTTTAAAACATTTGAGATATTCAGGATACATGCAATGAGATTAGCCCTACCTGCTGGCAATGTAATCATTCTGTTTATTCATTTTCATGATCCTATAAAAGAGAATGAATTAAAATGCTAGATCAGAACAAGGAAAAGTATCTAGAAAGGCAAGTGTGCCATTCTTTAGAAGCAGAATGTGAAGTTGGTGAGCATAAAATGAACCAGGATTTGTTGAAAGCAGCTCCCTGTCTTCTATGTTGTCATGAAACCAAGCAGACCTGGAAGTGGCCATTTCTGGCAGACATCTTTTGTAGCCTTGAGCTGGTCCCTACAGTGGCTCCTCTTTGATGAGGAAAGACCTGTGGTCATTACACTAAATTCTGTGTGCTCTGATTTTTAAACTGAATCACATAACAATTGAGACCTAGGTTATAAATACTTTTAGGAGTGATTTAATTCAAACTTCAACCTTAGGTCAGATGTCTCTTAAGAATAATTTTGATCAATGGTTATCCAGTACCTTGCTAAATATTGCTATTGATGAATCAATATTACTTTCTGAAGCATCCTCTTAAATATTTGGATTTCTCTAATGGTTATAAAATCTTCCTTTAGCCCTGGCTAGTATGGCTTAGTGGATTGAGTGCTGGCCTGCAAACCAAAGGGCCACCAGTTCGATTCCCAGTCAGGGCACATACCTGGGTTGTGGGCCAGGTCCCCAGTAGGGGGCACATGGGCGGCAACAATACATTGATATTTCTTTCCCTCTATCTCTCTGTTTCCCTCTCTCTAAAAATAAGTAAATAAAATCTTTGAAAAATAATCTTCCTTTAAACTGAGCTGCAATTCATGTCACTAAAACATCTGTTTTATTTATTTATTTTTGTTGTACCTGTTTCTACTTTGAATGTACCAACATATCATCCTTTAAAATTTTTCCTCCAAAAATATAATTTAAGGGAAAATTATTGTAGAATTAATATGTGGTAGGCACATGGGATTCTACAGAGAATCAGAGACATGGTGTATCATAAAATTTATAGCTCAGTGTGGTTACAGGCAAGTAAATGGTTTAGTAAATGATGATAAAATTCCCTAAATGCTATGATAGCTCTTGGGAGTGGCACCTAATCAGGCCTAGTGATTCACAGGTTTTCATGTTCATAGCTTATGGATCTCTTACCACTTCAGACACATACAAACTGTTGTCTTGTTAAAGATTCAGCTAAAAATAAACCTATTACTGCAATGTGGAAGTACCATCTACCCTAACTGAATACTGTAACATATTTTTATCAAAGTAGCCTAAAAAGTTACTCTTCAATAATACTTGCTAGTCTTTTCTGACACGAACCTTTATTCAACCACATCTATGTTGCCCTGTATGCATTATATTATGTTTTAAAATTCAGATCCTAGATAATAATATGTTTAAATTGATCTTATTGATTTAGACCAAAGATACAACCAACTGCACTTTTCTTCTATCATACTATATAATGATTATATATGAGGTCTGTCTGGAAAAAGTCCAACCATTGTTAACCTGGCAGCCAAGGAGAGTGGACTGGAATGTGCATGTGTGAATGATGATGACTTCACTGTACTAGTCAGTGGGAGAAATAGACTCAAATGAGTGAGCATGTGGTACTGTGTGGCCATTGCATTCAAAATGACTGAGGAAGTAGAGCAATGAATCTGCATCGAATTTTGCCTTAAGCTTGAACATTCCTTCGTGGAAGCTATTCAGATGATCCAGAAGGCCGAAGCTCTGGGCAACTGGTAATTGGCAGCTTCATCATGATCTTGTGCCAACTCGTACATCACATCGTGTGCAGAGTTTTTTGGTGAAACATCAAATTACCCAGATGACTCAGCCCACTACAGCCCAGATCTGGTGCCCTGTGACTTCTGGCTTTTCCCAAAACTAAAATCACCTTTGAAAGGGAAGAGATTTCAGACAATTGATGAGATTCAGGACAATATGATGGGAGAGCTGATGGCGATTGGGAGAACTGTGTGAGGTCCCAAGGTGCCTACTTTGAAGGGGACTGAGTCATCATTGTCTTGTGTACAGTGTTTCTTGTATCTTGCATCTTCTGCAATAAATGTCTCTATTTTTCATATTACATGGCTGGTTAACTTCTGGATAGACCTCATATTTCATTTTAAAATGACCAGTATCACCTCCCATGATTTTATCTATTCTAGGAATAGAGGTCTATATTTCCACAATTAATCTTTTCATTTTTTTCTCCCTTTCTGCTTTCCCCCCCTAAATTTTGTTTCTATTCCCTGGATATAAACAGTACAATAAACATTTAAAGTTCTGCTTATGGCACTACCTTTCATACTTGAGTATATATGTGAATATGCAGATGTTTTTAAAAGATCACATTGATAGAAACAATGATAAGTAACAAAGGTAAATAATAGTAAAGCTTTCATCTCTCCTGTTCTAAAAATCTGATTTCTAAAAATATTATTACTAATAGTTAATGCTTTGCCCTAATATTTTTTAAAATGTTCTAAAACATTTCCATATCTCTTCTTTATATACTTCCATCCATCCATAGGATTAATTGAGGTCAAATATTACTGTTCTCATTTCATAATAATAGCTGAGTCATACAATACAAAAAAGCCAAAGTGACACAGAGTGGTAGAGCCAGGGCTAAGAATCAAACTCCTGACACCCATGGTCTTACAATATACTATAGCATAACCAAAGTTTAATAAGTGTGATTGGTATGAATATGCCTACAAGCAAAGTTATTACCCTTGGTTTTCTTATTATGGACAAATTCATACTTTTAGCTAATGATAAAATAATAGCTGAAAAACAAACACCGACCACTGCTAACTCAAATGTTATGTAAGAGATTAATTGAGAAAGTAGAGAGGGAATGTTTGTTATTAAGGTGGATTTCAAGCAAAGTACGACAGTGGGCAATGCAGGCAAAATTCAGCAGGTCTTTCAAGTTGGCTTACATTGTGTAAACCATAATGCACTTTACATTTCTTGGCAAAGATTCTATGTTTAATAAAAGTTAATCATTCCTTAAATAAGCTGTACGAGCATGTCAACATATAAAGAGTCTGAAATGAAACTGTTTCAATTTTCCCACTTTTCTTTTGCTCCTTTTTAACAAATAAAACTGTAAATTTGGACTTTCAATAAAATCGAAGCCTTTGGTGTGGCCATTATTTTGAAAAGGCGTTCTATAGCATACCAATTGCTGAATCTAGAAACTCTCCATTGATATTCCATTTAATAAACCAGCAAGCCAGATACATTTATTTTAAAATCCAGGTTTAATTAAAAGATAAGACTAGAGTGACAGATGGGAAAGGAAAGAGGAATGTTGAAATGGTTTGTTTACTTTTTTGCAGAGCAACTCTTTTTTAACTAATCTCCATTAATGTCAAATCAAAAGGCAGCACTTCTTATATGCCTCTGCATTTGCCTGGTTACCTGCCTCCCTTAGGAAATTACTATGCATTTCCTCGTCTGGGTGAAATCCAGTAGGTGCCCATTATTGCCTAGCTGAAAAGTGCTGAGAAATAGTTGTCATGGTGTCTATTTTTTAAATCAAAATCTATTCATTTATTTAAGCAGCAATACTTGCTAAGCACCAACTATGTGTTAACTGCCTCTTTTCAAGGGTTGGGGAGAGTAAGCAGTGAATAACCAGAGCAAAAAAATAAAAACAAACAACTAAGTTACAAATTAAAAAAAAAAAAACAAGTAAAAAAATCCTGCTTTGCTGGAACTTACTTTAGTAAGTTTTCAGTACCTGCCTTCAGAACTGAGAAAGATAAGATGATCTATGTAGGTACAGGGGAAATGGGAAGGAGAGAGTTGGGAAGAAGGAAGGGTGGATCTAGGATGTATCTTTATGATGTGTCAGGAGGAACTAGCTTACCCTGATTTGCTTTCCTAGAGTTATTTAGTAAATGAGCTGTATGCTCTTGGAAGCCCCTGACTTGCTTTATGACATTCCTATTTCCAAAAGTGTCCAGAACATGGACAGAAAAAAATTAAAACTAATAAAAATAGCTCTGTATGTATTTTTGAGTTCACATGTTCCTTAAGGATGAAAGAAAATGCAGTACATGTAAGGACATTTCTTTTGAGACAAATTATGCCACATTTTCTATTAAGTTCAACATATATATAAAATACCCCTTCTAAAAAGATGACATTCATTAATTTTTTAACCTATGGAAACATGAAGAGAAAATACACATTAATGGAGAAAAAATCGTTTTACTCATATAATGTATTAAAACAGCAAAGCTGCCTGGCTGGCGTGGCTCAGTGGATTGAGCTCCAGCCTATGAACCAAAAGGTCACTGGTTTGATTCCCAGTCAGGGCACATGCCTGGTCTGTGTGCCAGGTCCGAAGTTAGGGGCGCACGAAAAGCAACCACACATTGATGTTTCTCCCCCTCTCTTCCTCCCTCTGTTTTCCTCTCTCTAAAAGTAAATAAATAAAATCTTTAAAGAAAAAAATAAACAGCAGAGCAATGGACTGCAGACCACTTACTGGAAGGTTTTTACAAATATAACCTCATTTGATCTTCAGCATAAGCTTATGAAGTAGTTATTATTTTAGAATCATCATCCTAACATGAAGATCCTAAAGCTAGTTGATTGACTTACCCAGGTCGATACACCTAAGCAACACTTAAGTCAGAACTCCAAACTCAGGCGAAATACCTTCAAATGCCATGGGATTCCCACTGAATAATATAGCTTTTCAAGCCACTGATCAAATGCAGAAACTGTTGTTAGAAAGAAAACCCATATTTTAGGCAATTTGACTATTATAAAAATGGCTATTTCCATAGCTTACCCTCTTGAAATTTTTTGTGTCATTGCATTCCAATCTGTCTCCCCTCTAAAATTGTTGAAGGAAAAAGAAGATAATGGGTTCAAAGTGGCATTAAGCACTTAGGCAAAAAAATGACTGTACTGGCCCTCAGCAGAACTGCTAATACTGATGTTTCCTGAGCCTTGTAGGAAACTGGATAACTGCAAGTCTTCCCAGGCCATTTTGGTTGGTTGTTCTGTAATCACAAAGACTAGTAATATAATAACGGGTTTGCTGTGCTTCTGAGAACATATTCTTTACCAGAATTTACCTAGAAGCTGAAGCAGTAAAGCTGTGAATGTAGAATAACGTAGATTCCCTGTAATGAGATTAGGAGACAGTAGGTATGGGGTTAAGAACATAGCTTTGAAGTTAAACATACATGAGTTCATATCCCCTTCTTGGTATTTATGGGCAATGTGAGAAAATGCATTACTCTCTCTAAGCTTCAATTTTTGATAATAGATATAATAATAATAATGTATAAATAATAACATTGTGATGATTAAAGAAGATATAAACAACTATACAGAAATAGATTAATTACATCTGTTATTCAAAGTATCATTAACATTATTAATTCCTTCTCTCCTGCTCTAAGATCAATGCATTCTCATTAATGCATATATTTCTTTTTAGATTTGTTTAGGAACATAGATAATCTGTGTTTACATAACACATAGAGAGCAAAATTTTAAATATAGAGTAAAAATTGGTGGAATAGATATACCTACATAATGTATTTAAGTATATATACTTAGCTTACTTCTCAAGGAACTTTAGATAGCATGAATTTTGGTCATATGTCTTAATAGTGTAGTTGAATTTCAGAAGAAAATACAACCATATCTAAGAAAAGTAAATGGTATGTGCTTTATTTCTGGGTACTTGAAGTCAGGCTTTTCTTACAATCCTAAGCTCTCTAGGTCCCAGATCATGTAAGATCTGGAAAAGGGGGAAAGATTCATTAAATAAATTTTATATTCAGTCAAAAGTGGTAATGCAAATTCCTTTATAGAGTTAAGTGATTTCCTTGGAATAATATTAAGGAGGAATTTACGGCAAGTCTCTCTGTTTAAGCACAATGCTAATTACTCATTTGCTCATTAGGACAATGAGTAATCCATGGCTTAATAAAAGAACTGCTGCTCAAGTCCATGCATCTACTATTGAATCTTTATAAAGGAGGTGTATTATTAAGTGTAGCTCAGCGAATCTTTGAGTTTAAATTTATTTTCTTGAGAGAGTATTTAGCATGAAATTAAAAATAAGTCATGTGAAAGACAAATACCATATGATCTCACCTTTAACAGGAACCTAATCAACAAAACAAACAAGCAAGCAAAATATAACCAAAGACACTGAAATTGAGAACAGGCTGACAGTCACCAGAGGGGAGAGGGGAGGGAATTTCAGGGGAAAAGGGGAAGGGTTTAGAGCAACAAGTATAAAGGACACATGGACACAAACTATGGGGGCTGGAAATGGGAGGGAGTTGGGGAGGGCTGGGGTGGTGGGCTGGGATGGGAGTAAAAGACAGAAAACTGTACAAGAACAACAATTAAAAACAAAAGTCATGTGGGCATTACCTGTTGGTGTTTATTGAAATCTCCCAACCCTAACTCTACACCTGGAAAGAGAAGTAGACAAGCTATTCAGGCAACGTCGCCCCATTTCTAAGATACAACTGTTGAGGAGCCATACCATATCACACTGACAGAGGGATTCACTAGCAACCTCAGCTTTACTGTGTAATGAAAAGAGCATGGACTTAGAGAAGAGTAGAGCTGTTTCATCGCTGCTCCTTACTCTTTTGTGGTTTTAATGCACCTTGTTAAATTACTTTGGGCAGCTGTTTCTACATCTGTAAATGAAGATCTAACATTTATCCAAAATTTGTTGTAGAGACTAGAGTATTATGGACACACATCTAGTTATGTTTATCTTCAGAATAGGTGCTCAAAAATTCTAGCTGCCTGCCCCACTTTCAAGTGTATCCAACAATTTTTCTTAGTTGACTACATCATATTTTCAAATAGCAAATGATTAGATAAAACTTCATAATTTTTACATTGTAGGACTATCCTCAATCACAGTTTCTTGAAAGTCATGTATTAACTTAGAGGGGAGAGGGGAGAGAATTTCAGGGGAAAAGGGGAACAGTTTAGAGCACCAAGTATAAAGGACACATGGACAAAAACTATGGAGGGTGGAAATGGGAGGAAGGTGGGGAGGGCTGGGGCGGTGGGCTAGGGATGGGGTAAAAGACAGAAAACTGTACAATATCAACAATTAAAATAATACTGATTAAAAAAATTTAAAAAGAAAGAAAAGATAAAGATGGGTAGTAATAACTTACCCCAACCCAGTCAAGAGACCATATTAAGGAGGAGTGATGCATTCAGCTGGTCTGAAGAGAATATACTGTGATTCGGAAGTAGGTTGGTCACAGAAACCCATTCACCAGGTGTACAGTGAAAGTAGAAATACCAAGATACATCTCTGACACACCTATGTGCACGTCATGACATTCTTAGAACTTTCCCATTTTACTACCTCAGAATTTCTCTCACTGTTAAAGTTCAAATGTTGCCTAATTTTACACGCTAGTGGAATTCTTATTGGAAATGTAAATGTAGATTGGTAAAAAGATAAACTCCGTGGGTTTATGAAGTTGTTATTGTGTGCCCATAGATTACACATGAGCCCAAGGGAAACAGAGATTGTTCCTCTCTTTACTGACTTATGGAAGTGTAAACTCATCAACATCTAGCACCAAACTCTTTGACTGTCCTATGAGAGTAAATGATGCTCAAGCCAAGAATAATAATTGATGCACTTATAACTACCCTGTGTGGAAAAACAGCCTCACATCATTCCAAGACACTCAGCTACCCAGGAATGGAGAGTGTTGGGGGCAGAGAAGCTGGATTCCTGCTGAGCTATTGGAAGCTCTCTTTCTATGTCAATAAACTCAAGACACTCTCTCCATCATGGAATGAACTGCGTCCCTTGCAAATTCCAATGTTGAAGCCTCAACATACACTCCCACCCAGTGCCTCAGAATATGACCACATTTGGAGATAAGTTCTTTAAGGAGAAAGTCAGTTAAAATGAGGTCACTGTGGTGGGCCCTAATCTAATGTCACTGGTGTCCTTACGGGAAGAGAACTTTTAAACAGAGTGCCAGAAAAAAAGGCCAGGTATCATATAGGAAGAAGATGACCATCTATAAGCCAAGGAAAGAGGCCTCAGAAGAAATTAACCTTGCTGACACCTTAATCTCTGACTTCTAGCCTCCGGAAAATTGAGAAAATAAATTTGTTGTTTAAGCAACCCAGTTTCTGTTGACTTATTGGCAGCACTAGCGAAATAATATACTCTTTGAGATGTGTCCCTGTATAAAGCGTCCTAGTAACAATGACTATAGAACATTGAGTAGTGAGTGCGGGACTTGGGGAGAGAATTCTGAAGTGTTCTGGTTTGCCTGTATAGATGATTCTTCTCTGATAGCCTATACCCTTCATGCACATTATTCAGCACATAACTACATTGTTTTTTAAAAGTATTTGGTTGCATATTCTAAACTTGAATAGTATATCTTATCAACTGATACAGTATATAATCATTTACAACCAATTTTTCCCAGACTATAATAGGAACAAAATGAAATCTGATATTTTAACTTGAAGTATCTTTTCTTTTCAGTTGCTTTTAGAGATAGGTCTTTGGCCACCCTGTCCATCAGCTAAGGTAAAATCTGGTGAAAGCAACCTGCAAAGGGACCCATGATATCAACTTCAGGCGCCCTGACAGTCAGTCAGTATCCCACTTCAAGAAGCATAAAGGTCCATAGTGTGATTGATTTTACTTCACATTATTTTATTATTTTGTTTTTTAGATGACACCATCACCAAACAAAAGCTGAAACCGTTCATGTTGCTGTCTGTGTTCTCCGCTGAATTATTAATCTTCTGTCAAGTCTTATCCCTGACCCTCAATCTGATGCTATTTCAGCAGTTGATGCTTCTATTAGCCACCCTGCTCTTGAATTCTGCTGCTCCCTTGGCTGTAGCCTGCTGAGAAACTATTTTCTGAGTACTTAGGAGAAAGCTCTGTGCTTTATGGGCTCTGATTTTCATTTCAAATACTATTCTTACTGATCAGGTACTTGAAAACAAATGTTCTGAGAGGCTCCCCTCATGCACGGAAAGGTGATTGCAAAATATCATATATGTCCAAGGGTACAAATTATAACAAAGCCTTCACTCTTTGTACCATTTCATTCTTTACAACATTAATAGACTCCTGGAGGAATCAATGGTACTGATGGTGAACAAGTAATAACTTTAAGAAAAGTGATAGCAGAGAAACATAAGGAAACATTGTACCAAAAAAGAAATAGAGACTCGGGCGAGATTTCGCTATTTCTGAATATTTTCTATTCCAATGAGATAAACATAAACAAAGTCAAATATAAATGCCATGTTGAAATGGGAATGGACTGTAATTCAGTAACTAACAAAACTTAATCCTAGAGTGAAAGATCAATGTAACTGAATGGGATGACTTTATACTTCGGGACTGCCTCGTTTTAGTACACATGCAATTGATAGCCCTGCAATAAATACATTGAACCAATCAACGGAATCACTCTAACTCTTATTAGTGTGTTATCACCAATGGTAACAGAATTCCAAAGTGTATAGAGCAGGGACGCTGCAGGGAAAAGTGTTCTTCAGCGTTGCTGAATGTATGAATCAATAAAATGTATTGATTGCTATGTCCCTTGGTGAAACTTAAAGTAAAATTACCATTATCTCTTCTACTTCAATCTCCTACTGAATAGCACTTATATAAATATCCTTCAAGTTACTTATTCCAATTCCTCTCCTCTGGTGAGAGAAAGCATACCTCTTCACAAAGAAAGGTCATTCCATTTTTGGATAAATCTAATAATTAGAAAATTTCTTCTTACAATGACTCTTACAACTCCTACTGCTACTCGTTGATAGTGATACCATGGTAACAAATGGAAACCAAACAGTAAATACCTTTCCTGCCCCTGCTACTTGATAGAGTTTAAAATTATTTGAAATCTCCCATTTTAGCTAATTCCATTTCCATTTCTTCCTTTGTTCCTCACCTAAAATGGTTTATCTTCCCTTCACATACCTGACCGCATTTACCTGAACATACTCTGGTGTGTTAACACACTTATAAGCTGTTTTCACCTGATGTAAATGTGCAAGAATTTTCTGACACTGCGGGTTTCTCCCCTGGGATTTTCGTACATCTACTTTTAGTGATCATCAACTAAGTCATTTAACAAATATTTGCTGAGTTGTCTCTCAACATCTTTCGTTGTGATATCATTGGAATTAGAATTATGCTTAACGCCCAGTCTCTGTCCTTCAGAGTCAATCTAGAGGACGACGCAGACTAAACCTGCAATTCTAATAATATTGCGGTGAAAGAAACACAAATACTGTAAGAATTACTGGAACCTTATGCCCCTTTAGTAAAGGACCTAGAATAATTTTCCAGAGGAAGTGACATTAAAGATAAAGTATGTTAAGAATGAAGTGGCCACACAAAGAAGGACTGGTGAGAACTCCCAGAAAAAATGGAATAGGAGCAATTAACTAGGAGGTAGAAAAATTACCAGAAATTTAGTTCTCACAGTTCTCAAGTCTGGGAGTTTCAGATCAAGGTGCCAGCATGGCCGGGTTCCTGGCGAAGGCCCTCTCCCAGGTGGCACACTGCTGACTCCTTGCTGTGTTTTCACAAGGTGGAAGGGGCAAGGGAGCTCTGTAGGGTCTTTTTGTAAGAGCACCAATCTTAATCATGAGGTCTCCAACCCCATGACCAAATCACTTCTCAAAGACCCCTCCTTCTAACACCATTGCCCTGAGAATTAGGATATCAAAATATGAATTTGGGAAAGTGGGGACACAAACATTCAGATCATAGCAGTGTTTTAGTTTCCCAGGTCTGCCATAGCAAATTATCATACACTGGGCAGCTTAAAACAGCAGATATGTATTCTTTCACAGTTATAGAGCACAACAGTACAAAATCAAGGTTAAGATCTTATTTCAAAATAAGGCCATATTCTGAGGTTCCAGGTGAACAAAAAATTGGAGGGGATATTAATAAACCTGTTTCTGGTAGAAATGGGGTGTTTGCAGTGTTGCAAGGCAAGCATTCCAGAAGACCCACAGATGGGAGATTGTGATGTCGTAAGATTTATTTCTGTCACCAGACGCAAAAATCAAAGGAGTGCCTTTGGGTTCCCAGTGTCCTATTTCCATTTGTCCTACCTAGGAAAAGTCCAATATTGCCTACACCTAGCCCAGAAATAGGGCCAGTGTCCAGAGATTCTGTGCCATAGTAAGGCTTAGTCACTTTCCCAGCTATGCTCTGACCAGCTGGCACTGCTGTATTGAGTACCCAGGCTTCGCTTAAAGCCTTCTTGAAGTCTGCATGGCTTCTGGCCGTTGGGCCCCTAGGGTCACGTGGCTGCTGTGGAGAAAATATGCAAACAGAGTGAGTGTGTGTTACCAGGTGAGAGAAAGAAACAGACAGAGAGAGATCTTTGTTAGCTGGGATTATTTTATTTCAGGCTTGGGAAGGACCAGGCTCTTTTTCAAAATAATCAATTGACTTCCCAGGCTTTCAGGGGCTTCTGATAGGTCCACTCCCACACCAATCTATTTCCTAGACCTTCCATTATTCTGTGTGTCTTATCCAATTTGATCCTTTTGCAGGTTGGATTGACAGGCCTCTGTGATTGCCATCTTGGCTACTATTGTGCATGTGCTTACTTCCCCCTGTAGTGTTCTATTGCTCCCCCCAGTAATCTGCAGGGAATGGAAGGGTGATTCCCTGGGGAGTGTATGCAGCTGTACATTCTTCAGACTTATGCTCCCTAGCTGGTTATGCATAATAATGTCTTATTTACTTCGCACCCTTCCTTTATTAATATCTAGCTAACTATGCTAAGAAACACACTACAGTAAGTAATTAGGATTCTATGATTATGCATTGAGAAACCATTGATAGGATTAGATACTATCAGAAATGTGTGTAAGAGCAGGTGTGAGGAGAAAAGTAATACATTTAGTTTGGGATAAATTGAGTTTAAATATGTGAGGATATCAATATGAAGATTTTAAAGGACAAATGATATAGAAGTTTGGATTTTAGTAGAAATATCTGAATTGTATGCTGATTATACCCGCATGGAATTCCATGATGCTAATTTTTTCCCCCTCATTTATCTAGTGTTGGACTGGAACCAGAACTTTTGGCTCACAAGAGTCAATTGGTAAACACTCAGAAATTTTGTAAAGCCTTAATAAAACTTTGGGAGTTTTCAGTCAGCCAAGGTGGGAGTATTTATACCATGGAGAGCCAGTGGATACTATACACCACTAAATTTCATCCATCAGAGAAGCTGATGGATACTCTGGACCCTTCCCAGAGAAATATCACATAAAAGTTTTGTGTTTGACATAATTTAAGAAACTCTGATACTATGTGTGCTTTAAATTTCAAGATCATCTAAGAGGAGAGAAAAAGAAAGAAAGAAGGGGACAGGTGTTAGGTTTCTAATAAGGTGGAAGAGGTGAGAATACATAGAATCACTAATGGCTCCTTTCTCCTATTGAACATGGGCTTTTGTGCTAATACTTTATATTAGTTTTCTATCACAGCTGTAACGAATTGCCACATACTTAGTGGCTTAATACCACACAAATTTATTATCTTTCAATTCTGGAGGTCAGAGGTACAAAATGGTTCCCACTGGACTAAAATCGAGGTGTTGGCAGGGCTCTGTCCCCTCTCAAGGCTCTAGTGGGGAGTCTGCATTTCATGACCACCCACATTCCTTGATCCATGGCCTTGCTCCTGCACCACAGCAGTCAGCGTGTCAGGCTGAGTGCCTCTGGCGCCCCTTCCTCTCTGCCTCTCTTTCTCACCCTGCCTTGTTTATTGGTTAGGGTCTGTGTGTTTATGCTTGGACCATCTGGATAATCCAGGATAAGCTCTCTTCATTCCAGCTACCGCCTCAATTCCCTTTAGCCATGCAACCTGACATATTGACAGGTTCTGGGGATTAGAACATGGATGTCTTCGGAGGGCTGCGAGCCTCTCTACCATCCGTGTGTCCCTCCACCTCCCCATTTCTCACTTACATTTTACTCTATTACTTTTCACTCTTCCTCTGGTTGGTAGGGGTAAGGAGGAACTGAGTCTCCTATTTCTAGAGAAATGATTGGTAATGTGCTAAATGTTTTATAGATACTATCCCACTTACTCATCACTCTGTGAGCAGTTTTTCTCTTTAACTTATAGCTTATGAACCTATAATTGAAAAAAATTTGTAAAATAACTGCTTCAAATCACACAGGTACTAATTGTTCATTTTGGAATAAAAATCCAGAATTTTCTGATTCACCTAGTGAATAATCAACTAAATTAATACAGTCAGTTATGGATGTTTGTATAGAATAAAAATACTTACAAATAAATGAAAAGTGATATAAAAATAACACAGGAAATGGAAAATTGCTTATAAAACAATCATTCTATGTTAAACTTTATTTGCTGTAATACCAGTTAGATACCCACCACTTCTAATGTATGAATAGCTAACTGTCCATCAAATGGATTTAATATATTTACTTTCCATTGCCCAACCTATTGGGCTTTACATTGTTTCCAGTTTTTATTTTTATTTTATTTTTTAAGGATTTTATTTATATATTTTTAGAGAGAAAGGGAGGGAGAAAGAGAGAAAAGCATCAATGTGCGGTTGCCTCTCATGTGCCTCCTACTGGGGACATGGCCCACAACCCAGGCATGTGCCCTAGACAGGGAATTGAAGGAGCGACCCTTTGGTTCACAGGCCCACACTCAGTCCACTGAGCTACACCAGCCAGGGCTGTTTCCAGTTTTTAAATGGACCATTGTTAAGGAAATAAAAATAATTTTAAAATAAACAAACACTTGTGCTCATTCCTCATTCTATTTTTCTTCTTAATATCTCCTCTCCTTTTAGACATTTCTTCTTCCAATCTAAATCCTCTCAACTTTTAAAAGAAGGTTTCAGTTCTCATACTTCCATGAAATGTTCACCCTCTGAGCTCTAGGTCTCCTTCTTTCTCTAAACTCAACATCATTTGCATTTCCAGTGTTTGAAAACTTATATATCCCCCCAAAATGGAATCTTCTAGAGGGTGGGGCCCTTGTAGTACCGGCTTCCCCCACTAGGTGAGGGTTCTACGAATCTATATCAGTACACTAGCTGGTATTGTTGTGAGAGGCTGCATTCGGCTTCAGTGAATTTTCTTGAAGACTCAATACATTTGCCCGTTTCATGACGGGTGATTTACAAGTGCAGCTGTCTACACTGTGCTGAGTGTTCAGCAGTTTGTGGTCAAAAACAGCAGGTCCCTTGTGCCCCACCTTCCTTATTCACCCGATCCTGCCCTGAGTGACTTCTTCTTTCGTTTGTTTCTTTGGGTGAAAAAAAATCCTCAAAGGGCAGTGTGTTCCCCATGTGGAAGAGGTGAAACAAAAAATGGCAGAAGCACTACAAGGCATGAAAATTGACAAGTTCAAAAATTGTTTTGAGCAGTGGAAAAAGTCTCAGTAAATGTATGGCATCAAATGGAGGGTACCTTGAATGTGACTGAAGTTTAAACATGTAAGAATAAATACACATTTTTAATAAATAAATTCCATTTTGGGAGCCTCCCAAAGTGCATATTTATTTATATATATGTTATATGTATATAACATTAAATGGGTGCTTCTGATTAAGCATCTGGGACAGAACCTGCACCAAGTCTGAATTTTCATTCTCCGGTCTCATCTTCTACAATGCATATGTAGAATAATAGACTTGGTTTTGTGCTATCAGCCTTTCAGCCAAAAACTGAAAATTAGCAGGCATTCAGGAACTTTATTTTGTTAAATATGTATTCTCAGATATCTGTTTGAACACAATAAAATATTTTCAACTAACCTATTATAGATATCATATCCGAGTTTTGGTTGTCAATTCCCTCTCTCCTTTTGAATAAAGATTAAAAGGCAGGGACTTCTTTACCATTTAATCTCCAGATCTTAGAGAAATGCCAATCTTATAGTAGTCCACAATGAAAAATACTGGAAATATCCAAGGAAATTTATTAGTGATAGTATATTTACCTATTTGACTAAATTGGAAAACAGATGTGTCATTCTAAACTTAATAACATTACTGATTTAAGCCCATATTCATTTTTGAAAATAGAAACTATATGTATTTATGTGTGTCATTTGTGTTTGTGTGTATGTTTGTGCATCATTTTGACTTCTCTCACCAACAAAATTCTTGTCTGTGCATTGTAATGTATGATTTATGCGAAAAAATATATCTAGGTTTACCAATTCACTAAGATGCAATTTTAGGCATTCATGATGACCCAATATCTACTGGCTAGATAGGCTCTCTTTTCATTAGCAATATATCACCCTACAAAAGGTACCCCAGAAAATTATAGATCAAAAAAGACAGATAATGTAAATGCAATCCACATATCCATCCTAGAAGCTTTCCCCCCCGCAAAATGCTATGAGCTTGTGCTAAATGCTAAGGTTCCCCATTTCTGAACTGTGAACACCTTTCCCCTCAGCCATTCCAGGCTGCTGCATCCCTGTTCCCTCTCTGGCCCTGGTCCTTGCCCCAAAGTATCTCCCCCCCCCCTCTCTTCCACACACATACACCTTTGCTTTCACATAGGAGGTGAAAGGCAGCTCAATATTTACTAAAAACCTCCTCTAGATGTCTTTAAAACCAGGAGGATTTCTTCCAACAAGTAGACATTTTATCTCAGTATGTTTATTCTCATATATTGACTACTTTTGACTAGTTACTTCTTTAATGTTTGGGTTTCCACAAATATATATATGTTTTTTTTTTTTCATTTTTGTCCCACCTATGAGACACTAAGGATCCATTGGTGCCTTCCTGTAAAAGGAGAAAATTGGATCTAATATGATGTGCTTTCTCTGCTGTCAGATAGAGAGAGACAGTGAGAGATAGTGAGCAAGCCAATGAACAAGCTCTTGAGCTCAGGAAAAAAGAAAAGAAGGGGAAAGAAGGAAGGGAAGCAGATCAACTTCATTCCCTTATTAGTATGCATTTAAGATTCCTCAGTGTCTCTTTGTAGCTTAATAGCTCATTTATTTTTAGCACTGAATAAGAACTATTCCATTGTATGGGTGTACACAGTCTGTTTACTCATTCATCTATTGAATAGGGCTGTTATAAAAGGTATGTAAGGTTTCAACCCACTTGGGGTAAACACCTAGGGGGTGTGATGGCTGGATCTTTTGTTCAGACCAGGTTTGGCTTTGTAAGTAATTCCAACAGACTTTCAAAGTAGACCAGTGCTGCAAACAATGAATGAAAGAGAGGCTCTGTTACTCTGTATCCTCGCTGTCCACTCGGCATTGTTTCACTTCTATTTTGTTTTAGCCCATAAGTTTGTGGCTGTAATTCTTGTGTTCATTGCAATTCTCTAATGAAAAAATTACATTGACCATCTTTTCATAAGTTTATTTACTTTTGGTGTATCTTCATTAGTGAGGTATCTGTTCAGATTTTTTATTCATTTCCAATTAAATTGCTTTATTATTGTTACATTTTAAGAGTTATTTATATTTTGGGATGCAAGTCTTTTATCACATATGGTTTTTTTGCTTTTTTAAATTTATTTCTTATTTTTTATTATTATCACATATGTTTTTATGCAAACAACTTCTCTCATTCTCTCACCTTTTTGTTATCTTAATAGTAATGTTTTATAGAACAGAAGGTTTTAATTTTAATGTAACCCATCGTATTAGTTATCAGGAATCATGTTTTTTTTTTTTTAAGATTTTTATTTATTTATCTTTAGAGGGGAATAGTAGGAGTGAGGGAGAGAAATATCACTGTATGGTTGCTTCTTGTGTGTCCCATGCTGGGAACTGGCCTGCAACCCAGGCATGTGCCCTGACTGGGAATCGAACCGCGATCCTTTGATTCGCAGGCCCGCGCTCAATCCACTGAGCTACACCAGCCAGGGCAGGAATCATGTTTTTGATGCTAAAATAAGTCATCAGTAAACTGAAGGCCACTTAAATTATCCCTAAATTTCTCTAATCTAGAAATTTTATGTTTTGTATTTTACATTTAAGTCTGTTATCCATTTTGAGTTATTTTTGTAAAAAGTTTAAGGTCTGTGTCAGGACTCAATTTTTTAAAAATATGATGTTCAATTGTTTGACACTATTTTTTTAAAGACCATTCCTTCTCTGATGTATTGCTTCAACTTCTTTATAAAGATCAGTTGAATTAAAAAAAAATCAGTTGACTATATTTGAGTGGATTTCCCCCCTAAACTCTAGTCTGTTCCATTGATCTATGTGCCTATTCTTCTGGCAATACCACGCTGTCCTAATCATTGAAGCTTTATATTAAGTCCTAAAATTAGGTAATGTCATACCTCCACCTCATTCTTTTTCAGTAGTGCTGTCTATTCAGAGGTTTTTAAATTTCTTTGTTAACTTTAGAATCATTTGTCTCCTTTTATTTTCTTGTCTAGAGTGAGTAGAGGTTTATTTGTGTTATTGATCTTTTCAAACAGCCAGCCTTTGTTTTCAGTGATATCTCTATTAATTTCGTCTTTCTAATTTCATTTACTTCTGCTCCAGTTTTTATTATTTTATCTTTTCCTACTTGCTTTAGGCTTAATTGATCTTTTTACCTAGTTTTTTTAAATGTGGAAGATTATACTATTGATTTTAGTTTTTACTTCTCTAATATATGCATTCAATGATATTAATTTCACTCTAAGCACGGCTCTTATTTAAGCCCGCAGAATTTGATAGATTTAAAAATTATTTTACTAGATTCAAAATAAATTTTATTTAATTCACAATAATTTATACTTGCTATCGATATTTTTTTCTGATCCATGCTTTGTTTAGATGTGTGCTGTGAATCTTCAAGTTCTTTTTTTAGGGGGTTGAGGCCAAATTTCCAAATAGCTTTCTGTTATTGACTTCTGGTTTAAATCCATGAGTTCCTGGATACTTTGTATTATTTTTTTAATTGGTTGAGGTATGTTTATGGTGCAGGATGTGATCTCACTTGGTAAATGTTCAATGTGAGCTTGAGAAGAATTTCTGTTCTGTTTCTGTTGTCGGAAGAATTCTATAGATGTCAGGTATCACCACTTAACTGATGGTGCTTGTGAGTTAATCTATTTCCTTATTGACTTTCTGCCTACTGAAACTGTCAATTACTGATAGATACGTGTTACAATCTTCAACTACAATATATCTATTGGGTTGGCCAAAAAGTTCATTTGTTTTTTTCCATATCATGGATCTAGCAGCACTTAGTTGTCTTTAACTTCATTTGAAACAGTTTTGTTGGATTGTGACAGCTTTCATATCGGTGTGCATTTAAAAAACTTATCAAAATTGGTGAATTTTTTGTGTAGCCATTTTAATATTGATGATGGAAGAAATAAGTGACGTTTGGGGAATATTATGCTTTATTATTTCAAGAAAGGTAAAAACACAACAGAAACACAAAATAAGATGTGTGCAGTGTATGGAGAAGGTGCTGTGACTAATCAAGGGTATCAAGTGATTTGTGAAGTTCCGTGCTGGAGATTTCTCTCTGGATGATGCTCCACAGTCAGGTAGAGCAGTCGAAGTTGATAGCAATCAAATCAAGACATTAATTAAGAACAATCAATGTTATACTACACGAGAGATAGCTGACATACTTAAAATACCCAAATCAATAAAGCTGTTGGTGAAAGTGAAAAATGTATCTTTTATTTTACAGAAAAAAAAAACATACAGACATTTTTAGCCAACACAATATTTCTCCTTGCAGTTCTATCAATTTTTGCCTCATGTATTTTGACATTTGGTTATAAAGCACTTACACATTAAGAATTCTTATGTCTTCTTGGTGAACTGACCCCTTTGCCATTACATAAAACCCCTCTTTATCCCTGATCATTTTCCTTGCTCTGAAGTTTATTTTGTCTGAAATGATAGTATTTCTTCTCTATACCTTTACTAATGGTGTTTTGGTACTTAAAATGGGTTTCATTAGGCAACAGATAGTTGTCTTATTATTTATACACATTGGCATTCTCTTCTGTTTTACTGATGTATTTAGACTATTGATGTTTAAAGTGATTATTAATATGGTAGATTAATATCTACCTTATTTGTTACTGTTATTTTAATTTATTGCCCTATCTTTAGTGTCTTTTCTTGTCTTCTGCACTTTTTCTGCTGTCTCTGGTTTTATTTTTACTTTTTGAAATAAACATGACTTTTTACTTTTTTTTATTGTTTACGTCATTACAGATGGTCCCCGTCTCCCTCCCCCATTGCCCACCTACCCCGTGCCCTCCCCCTCCCTTCCCTCCGGCCATCACCACACTGCTGTTTGTGTCTATGGGTTACTCATCTATGTTCCTTAGCTCATCCCTTTACCTTCTTTCATTCGGTCCTCCCTCCTCCATCCCCTCTGTGTTGTGTCTAGTTTCAACCAAATACTTTATACAATTCTATTTTTACTCCTCTCTTAACAAATTAATTATACTTCCTTTTTTACTTATTTTAGTGGCTACCTTTGAGTTTGCAATATACATATACAACTAACCAAGCCATCTTTTAATTATAGTATTCTTCATGGGTAGAACAAGTAACTTATAGCAATAAAGTACTCCCACCTTCTTCATCTCGTATTTTATAATGTTGCTATCATTTATTTTAATTATTCATAAGCTATAACCATCTAACATACTGCTGCTACTATTATTTATACAAACACTTATCTGTTGGATCAATTAGTAAGGAAAATAAAATGTTCTATTTTACCTTCATTTCATCCTTCTTTAACATCCTTTCTTCTTTTATATCTGAATTTCTGAACTATATTGTTGTCCCTTCTCTCTGGAGAACTTTTAACATTTCTCACAAGGCAGGTCTAGTGGTGACGAGTTCATTGATTTTTGTCTAAGAAAGTATTTCACTTTAACATCCGTGGGATAATTTTGCTGTGTATAGAGTTCTATGCTGGCGTTTCAACACTTTAGATATTTCACTCCACTCTCTTCTTGCTTCCATGGTTTATAAAGAGAATTCAAACGTAATTGTTCTTCTTCTCTACCGGTTGGGTATACTGTGTCACCCCATCTCCTACCACTCCCTGCAGTATTTTCTTTTTGTGGGATTTTTTTGCCATTTAAATATGATACACTGAGACGTAGAATTTTTAAAATGTATCCTGCTTTGCATTCTCTGAGCTCTCTATATCTGTGGTGCGCTGTTTCGTTAATTTTGAAAAATACTTAGCCATTATAACTTCATGTATTTCTTGTATGGCTTCTTTCTTAGGCTAGCATTCTAATTACATGTATGTCACATCTTTTGTAATTGTCCCACCATCCTAGGGTATTTTGTTCTATTATTTTTCATTCTTTTTTCTCTTTGCAATTCGATTAGCTAAGTTTCCATCGATATATCTTCAAGTTCAGCTCTGCGCAGTCTACTGGGAAGGCCATCAAAGGCGTTCTTCACTGCTATTACAGTCATATTGATTTCTAGCATTATCATCAAATGTGTGTGTGTGTGTTTTTAGTTTTGATCTCTCTGCTTACATTAGCCATCTGTTCTTTTATGTTGTCAACTTTCTCCGTGAGAGCCATTAACATACTAATCACAATTATTTTTAAATCTAACTGATAATTCTAAATCTGTATCTTATCTGAGTCCAGTTCTTATGCTTGCTTTGCTTCTTCATTCTCTCCCCCCCCCCCCCAGCTTTATAGCATGCCTTCTGATCATTGCTGAATGTGGGCATCATATATTGGGTAATGGGGACTGAGACAAATGCACCCCCATGTGAGGTTCTAGGTTCACCCAGATAGCAGCTCTGTGGTTAATGGCTGCTGTACCTCTGCTGGAGATTCCATTTACCTCCAATGTTCCTCCTCCTCCTCCTCCTCTTCTTCTTCTTCTTCTTCCTTTTTTTTTTGTCTTTGTTTCACCCATTTCTTTTGGGTTTGTCTAAGAATATGCTGTTAAGTAGAGCCTGAATTTTTTCTCTTTTATTTGTAATTCACTATTATACTGGAGCCTTGTTGATACAGTGGTAAAGAGTGGGGGAGATAGTATTTTATAATTTTATGATTAAATCTTAGTCATTTATTGGGCCTATGTCCCTGGGCTGTAACCTTCGGTGTTTCCTAGCTTTATTTTTCTCCCCAGACGTAAGACAGGGAGGCTAGAAGGAACTGTCTTCAGGCAGGTGATGGTAGATTTACCTTACTGCTATAGAGCATTGATCCTGGGGATCCTAAACTGTTAGGGGCCTGGTAATTGGTAGATTTAAGACTTTTACTCAGCCTTTAGGCAGATGGGCTCAGTCAAGTCAGTTCCCTTGGAGAGTGTAGGCCGCCCTGTTCAAGAATGCTACGGTTATAGTATTTCAAAATGGTTACATTCCCCGCCCCTGCCTCCAGCTTTTCCGAAACCAGAGGGGAGTTTTCTAGGACCTTTATCATGAGTACTTGGTCACAGTGGTACAGAGTTGGAGAAAAGGTGAGGAAAAGATAGCCTTCCCTACCATCAACCCAGGGACCCAGGAGTCTCTCACTCTCAAACTCGTCCACTAAGCCTCCAGCAATCCATCGAAATTACCACTCCCGTGTTCTACCAGTTTATGTCTCTAGGAAGTCTCCACTAGGTAAATTGATCTCAAGTGTAATTCTCTTTCTCCAGATTATGGAGTAGCAACATCTTGTGACCTCAGTTCTCTGAGTGGCCTCGTAAAAATAGTTTATTTTTAGTTTTATTTCTTTTTCCTTGTAATGACAGGAGTTATGACTTCCAAACTCTTTGTGTGTTGGAGCTGAAACAAAATCCCATTTCAATAGCAGTATTTTTGAAAAATGGTTTACTGCTATGTAGCATTGATTCTGGGGAGCTTAAACCATTAGGGGCCTGGTAATTGGGAGATTTAAGACTTTTACTCAGCCTTTAAATCAAGTTCACTTCTTTCTTCCTCAATAGTTCTGGAAGTCAGGGTTCTTTTTGTTTGTTTTGTTTTGTTTTGTTATAAACAATACTTGAATGGATTCTGGATTCTGAATGTAGATAATTAATCTGCATAGGCTCAATAGATGATAGGTGGATAGGTGGTTGATAATTAACTAAACAGACTGATTATTTGATTTCCTAATTTAACAGATTTTAGAAATAAACCAACCCACATTCTTTTTTATAGATGGGAATCAGATCTGTCAAAAGGCAACAATTTATCTTAACAACTACAAAGTAGTTCTCATGGGCTAACGTTTACATTTTTTCCTTCCGATTTAATGTTGGTCACACTGCCCTGTACTGTTTCCAAAGACTATCTGGGGGTGTCTTTTATTTTCTTCTGTCTTTTCTTAAAGTATAAACGAAGAAACTTCCACATAGTTTTACCTTATCTTTATGAATACCTCAATAGCACCTAAAATTTAAAGATATAATATCAAAATGATTTTCTCCTGAAGTAAAAATGAATACATAAAATTTCCCTTCTGCTTTAGAAAGTCATAAAAACTATGTATTAGGCAGTAAATGGGAACTCATTTCATAGTCATTTGAAAAGAAGAACATAAAGAATTAAACCTAAACGAGTACTGCAGCCCTTTCCACAGGTTCATTTATATAATGCACAAAACTGTATTTCTCATTAGACATTTCTATTATTGGCAACCTTATCTGCATTAATGAGGACTAGGAATTTTTTAAGATGAAGATGTTTCCTTTCCCTTTATTCTTCCTTATGCAGTGTGTACACATGTATCTTTGCAAACACACATACAATTTATATCATAGAATGCTTTCTCAGAACTTTGGTTTTGATTTTGGGTTATCTCTCCCTTCCATTATTAGAAATTTTTCCTGACACCTTCAGAACCTTGAAATATTAGTAAACAATTGAATTCTGTTTTCATAATTGTACAAATCTCCCAACTACCAAGCTGGTGTCTTGGAGCTTTATCTGAATTTGGGTTCCAAAAACTAAAAGTGGGTCCAGATATACAGCAGGGGCCTCATTACCGAAGAGCAAGTGGGGTGCTGCCGCCTGCCGTCACCCTCCAGGCAAAATGCAGGAGCAAAGTTTAGAGATAAAGGAAAGGAGTCTTTATTCAAAAGCTACAAAATTTGGAATAACAGCTTTCCACACGCATTAGTCACTTAAGCCTATCAATTAAAGCTAAAGTCTTTACCTCCTGAGTTCTCCTATCATTCCCCCTGTCAGTTTTTAATTATCTTATTTCTATAGGATTTGTTTTAAACTAAAACAACGTAAGATACAAAAGCTACACAGTTTTGGAAGAATGGCAAGCTTCTGCCTTACAGCCTGTCCCATCTAGAATAGCCAAAGAAGAATGACCCTGCCACCCTCTGCCTGGCCATCCCACCCCTAGGCTGCTCCTAGAGTTTCTTCTCCCAACAAAAATACGTCCAAAACACTGTCCTCTGGGAAATGCAGGCAGCTGCAGCATAATCATCTAGGCATCCTCAAGGAGGACAGCACAAGAGCCAGTCTCTGCCCTCCTTTTATTTTAAATCTTCTGGCCCATAATTCCCTGTGCTCTGGCGGTATTCACCTTCTCAGCCATTCCCATTCTGGGCTGTTGTTCCCCATTTGCCTCCTGATATCTCCTCCTATGGCCCCTTCCTCCTTGTCCCCAGTGATCAGATCAGATCTTTCTGTATCACTCTCAGGACCTGCAGAATGTGAATCAAACAGAAAATGAATAGTGGACACAGGAGCAAAGGTGATCACAAGAATCATGAAAATGTACAGAAGTTGCCTTGGCTGGTGTGGCTCAGTGGATTGAGCACCAGATTGCAAACCAAAGGGTCACTGGTTCGATTCCCAGTCAGGGCACATGCCTGGGTTGTGGTCCAGGTCCCCAACAAGGGGCACATGAGAGGAAACCACACGTTAATGTTTTTCTCCCTCTCTTTCTTTCTCCCTCCCTCTCTCTAAAAATAAATAAATAAAATTTTTTAAGAAAAGAAAATGTAGAGAAGTAAAGTTAGTCAAAGGAATTTAAGAAATTATATATATGTGAATGGGGACTCCGCAAACAGAAAAGGGTGGTTTAGAAGGAAGGGCTGAGAGTTTCCCAAGACTTCAAAGCATTGCATCTGGCTTCCTTTATGAATTGTCCCGAACCCCAGGGGACACCTTTATTTCAAAAACTACACATTTAAAAAGTGAGGAGGGGAAAGCTGATTTTTAAACAAATGGGAATCCAAATTCAGAGATTTCTAGTTTTTTTGAGATGGGTCCCCTCCTCAAAATGCAAGCGTCTGCCGTCATTTCACAATGTTCATTTCACATCTACCTCTTCAGTCAGACTTTGAGCTCCTTCAGAGTGACTATGTTATTTTATTTTTACTTATTTTATTTTTATCCCCAGCGTACCACACTGAGTGCCAGAGACATAGCAGCTGAATAAATGAATCTCCACAACTGTGTTTCTCATCTTCAAAATTCATGTTCTGTTTTCACCAACACTAAGAGAGCGCCCACAAACACAACTTCCAATGATGGAGAGTTTGATGGTTCCCCAAATCCCTCACCCATCCTGTCTGGACTTTTAACTGGGCATGTTTACTTTGTCACCAAAGCAATACTCCAAAGTATGCATTTTGTTATGGCACCTCTGGTGTTGAACTATTCAGGGGCTTCTTGTCGGTCTGAGTACAAAGCGCTTTTTTGTGCACGTACGCTGCCTGCCTCCCTTGCCAGGACCATCTGGCCCCATGCTCCCCCTTGCTCAGCATCGTATTTCTAACACTAAAAGAAGTGGGCGGGAAAGTCTGCTATAATTAATAAATATCTGTGGAATTAGTTACTGAAGAAATAATAATCCTCACAGAAGCACCTCCTTTAGGAATGCTTCTGTCACTGAAGTTCAAGTTACCAATTTAGGCACAGAGAAAAAATGTTTACAGATAGCCAAATTCTTAAACAAATTTACCTCAATGTGAAATGGAAATTTCTTACCTGAGATATATCTCAGGTAAGAAATATAAATAAATAAATAAATATATTTATTAAAATAAATATTAAATAAATATAAATAAATATATATATATATCAGAAAACCCCATGGCCCTTCCTGTCTCTGGGCCTCCTTTTATTATTTTCAATCTCATTGTAGCTCAGAATACCTGGGACACAATCCTCCCTCGATTATGTATAAATTGAGTCTATTAAACCTCTTTGTCTAAAACTTTTTATCTTTAAAATAGAGATTGCAAATAATTTTTACCAAGTTGCCATTGTGTCATGTGGTTGTAACAAAATACGAATCATTCAATAAAAAGTTTCCTACATCATTTCATTTACTCAGGTGTTAGGTACAATTGTTTTCATTTTTTACTCATTCATTCACTGCACATTTAATTAATGCATATTTTACTTATGTATACATACAAGATCTTACTGGAACAAGTCTAACCATTGCTAATATAATGAGAACAACTTATGCAACGTCAATGTAACCAGGCAGCCAAGAGAAGTGGACCTGAATGCACATGCGTGAACAATGACAACTTTACTAATCAGTAGGGGCTGTAGACATCATTGACTGAACATGTGTACTGTGTGACCATCACATTCAAAATGACGGAGCAAGTAGAACAATGAATCTGTAAGATTTTGTGTTAAGCTTGAACATTCCTGCACAGAAACTTTTCGGATGATTCCGAAGGCCGCAGCTATGGGAAAGTGGTGATTGGCAGCTTCATCACAACAACGCGCCTGCTCATGCATCACGTCTCATGCAGAGTGTTTTGGTGAAACATCAAATCACCCAGGTGACTCAGCCCCACTACAGCCCAGATTTGGTGCCCTGTGACTTCTGGCTTTTCCCAAAACTAGAATCACCTTTGAAAGGGACGAAGTTTCAGACCATCAATGAGATTCAGGAAAATACAACAGGGTAGCTGATGGCGAATGGGAAAACTGTGTGAGGTTCCAAGGTGCCTACTTTGAAGGGGACTAAGATGTCACTGTCCTATGTACAATGTTTCTTGTATCTTCTTCAATAATGTTTCCATTTTTCATAGTATGTGGATAGTTTCTGGACCCCTCTTGCACATTTATATGCATATCATATGTTCATGTATATATGCAGGCACATATATGTATATATGTATACATACATATATATTTCAACCTGGAGATTCAAAAATGAAAAGTAACAGTCTTTTCCCCTTTGTATCTCTGATACAAAATACACAGATAAACATATATAAAAATACAATGCACTGACCTGATAGGATAAGCCACGGCACAAAGTACAAGGCAACTGGGGAGAGTTCTGTCAGGGATTCACCAAAATGTTTCCATACAAGGACTGCCTGGTTAAAACAAATCTTCACAGATAAAATGGGTAAGAATGGGTAAGCCATATTCCATGCAGATAGAGAAATGTGTGGGCAGGGAATTCTAGAGAATTTCTATATCAAAATTAGATATTTGGGCTGGATTCCACAGGCAATGCAAACTCTTGTAAAATTTTTAAATGGGAACTCATTGATCACATCCTCTGCTCTTGTGGGGAAAATAGATGACAGAGCGCACAACTAAAGGCAGGGAGGTCAGCGGAGAACAATTGCGAAAACGGGATGAGAGAAGATGATGCTGAGGGAGGAGAGCAGGCCTGGAAATGCACTGGAGGTGGGAGATGTAAAAGTTAGGGAGGTGGGACCCGGGGATTTGGTACCATCCCTTCCATCCTCCCTGTCTTAGTCTGCTAGGGATACCATAACCAAGAACCACCGACTGAATGCCTTAAACATCAGCAATATGTCTTCTCACAGTTCTGAAGGCTGGAAGTTCAAGATCAAGGTGCCAGAAGAGTTGGTTTCTCCTGAGATCGCTCTCTCCACCCGTGACCTTTATTCTGTGTGCATGCAGTCCTGGTGTCCTTTCTTTTCTTACAAGTCACCAATCCTATTAGGCCAGGGCCCCCTCTTCATGATCTCATTTAACATTTATTACCTTCTTAAAGGCCTTATCTCCAAACCCAGCCACATTAGGAACTGGGGTTTCAAATACAAATTTGGGGAGGGAAAAATTCACTCTCTTTTTTTCAGCTTATCCCCTCACAAAGTTTCTTTGCCCCCGCTTTTTTCCTCTTTGACCATCTTTAGTTAACCTCTCTCACTATATTTTTACCAAATTTTATAGGCTTTCCTGCCTTGTGATAGTCCATGTAACCTTTTCTTCTAAGCCATATACTTCTTTTTCCTCATTTAGGTCCTAAATTCTTTTCTATCTTTAGTCTTCAGCTATCTCCTCCTAAACTTTCTCTTTTCCCACTAACCACCCTACAAGAAATTGAGTGGGAAGAAGAGCTAAACTTGGGTCAAGAAAGGAAATTTGGGAGAGTTGAAAACATTGATTTTCCTTAATTTCAATTTCCTAGAACTATAGACCGACTGAAAATCATCTTCACAGTTCTTTTATTAGATAGTCTTAGGGATAGCCCAGAACCCCCAGAAAAAAGAACTTCTTTCACCTAAAGAATGAAACTTTATGCTACACACATAAAGCCAAAGATTATTTATTCAAGTACAGATCATTGAAAACAATTATCTCCTTACCTCAGCAGTGAAGTAGCTCAGTCACTATGGCTTATTCAGGAATTTTTCATGCTTTGTTAAGAAGCCATTAGCACCATTAACAGTTCATTAGTTCTGACTTTGAAAATTATGCCCTCAAACCTCACTGTTGTTCAAAAGGTTACAATCACAGCACAGTATTTGACAATATCCAGATTGGGACATAAACCCACCCAATGTCTCATATTCTGGGTTTTTGTGATTAATGATCATTACAGTGATTTTATAAACTCCTTGGTCTTTTTTAATGTAATCATTAATTACCTTGAAAGTAGTTAATTACCTTAAAGGTACAGGAAGGTCAGTCTGACCACCCCCCATTACGGCTGGCATCAGATGTCTATTGCGAGAGGTAGGAGAGAGTTTTGATTAAGCCGAGGACTATCAAGTGAGTCAGCATAACTGAGTCATGGGCAGCCCAGCAGGTTGTAAAACTGGCCCGACTGAGCCGTAGGCAGTCTGGTGGGTTAGGAAACAAGCCTGACCCTTTCAGAAACCATCCGTATCAGTGTGCCCTGGCATGGTTGTGAGAGGCTGTGTTTGGCGTCAGTACGTTTTTTTTAGATTCTTTCAATGCTCGTTTCATGATGGGTGAATTTATGAGTGTACATGCTCACATCACACTTGAGTGTTCAGCAGTTTTTGACCAAAAATAGTGTGACCCCTGTGCCCCACCCTCCCTATTCACCCAGTCTCATCCTAGCAACTTTTTTTGTTTGTTTCCCCAAATGAAAAAAGTCTTCAAAGGGAAATGTTTTGCCCACGTGGAAGAGGTGAAACAAAAAAACAGCAGAAGCACTAAAAAGCATCAAAATTGATGAGTTCTAAAATGGTTTTGAGCAGTGAAAAAAAATGTCTCAATAGGTGTATTACATCAAATGGAGAGTACTTTGAAAGTGACTGTAGTTTAAACATGTAAGACTAGATACACAATTTTAAAAAATAAATTCCAGGGTTTTTTGGTCCCCCCTTCATATCTCTGCTTAGCAGATGGATTAACACTTTCCTTCTTTCTTCCAACTTTATTCATCTTGATGCCATTTGCCTTGGTTAGAACTCTAGGTTAGAGAAAATAAAGATGGCACATTTGTGCAGTTTATTCTTTGTCCCTACATCCCATAGTATTTAGAAAAGTGCAATAAGTTACTGTAGGAAACTCTTAGCATTGCTTAATTCCTATACATATCTTTAAACTCTTCTTTTAATGTAAGAAACAACTTTACTTTATAAAGCCATATTTAAAGTAAGACAAATGATCAAAAACTGGCATCTGGCAGATGATTAGTCCAATAAATTCCTACACAGGAATGTACAACCAAAGATTTCTGTATTCTAGTCACATATTTTTATCTTAATAGCTATTTTTAATTTTTTTAAATGTATTTTATTGATTATGCTATTACAGTTGTCCCATTTCTCCCCCATCATTCCCCTCCACCCTACACACCCTCTCCCACCCACATTCCCCCACTTTAGTTCATGTCCATGTGTCATAAGTTCTTTAGCTTCTACATTTCCCACACTATTTTTGCCCTCCCCCTGTCTATTTTCTGCCTACCATCTATGCTACTTATTGTCTGTACCTTTCCCCCTCTCTCCTCCTCCCACGCCCCTGTTGCTAACCCTCCATGTGATCTCCATTTCTGTGTTTCTGTTCCTGTTCTAATTGTTTGCTTGGTTTGCTTTGTTTTAGGTGTGGTTGTTAATATCTGTGAGTTTGCTGTCTTTTTACTGTCGTATTTTTGTTTTTCTTAGATAAGTCCCTTTAACATTTCATATAATAAGGGCTTGGTGATGATGAATTCCTTTAACTTGACTTTATCTGAGAAATGCTTTATCTTCCCTTCCATTCTAAATGACAGCTTTGCTGGATTGGGCAATCTTGGATGTAGGTCCTTGCCTTTCATGACTTGGAATATTGCTTTCCAGCCCCTTCTCGCCTGCAAGGTCTCTTTTGAGAAATCAGCTGACAGTCTGATGGGAACTCCTTTGCAGGTGACTGTCCCCTTACACCTTGCTGCTTCTAGAATTCTCTCCTTCATTTGAATCTTGGCTAATGGAATTATGATGTGCCTTGGTGTGTTCCTTCTTGGGTCCAACTTCTATGGGACTCTCTGAGCTTCCTGGACTTCCTGGAAGTCTATTTCCTTTGCCAGATTGGGGAAGTTCTCCTTTATTACTTCTTCAAATAAGTTTTCCACTTGTTGCTCTTCCTCTTCCCCTTCTAGTACCCCTATAATTCGGATATTGGGACATTTAAAGATGTCCTGGAGGTTCCTAAGCCTCATTTTTTTTTGAATCCTTGTTTCTTCATTCTTTTGTTTGTTTGTTTCTTTCTTCCTTCTGGTCCAGTCCATTGATTTGAGTCTCAGTTTTTCTCCCGTTCCCTGTGCATTTTCTTTCATTTCACTTATTGTAGCCTTCATTTGTTCATCTAATTTGCAACCAAAATCAACCAATTCTGTGAGCTTCCTGATGATCAGTGCTTTGAACTGTGCATCGGATAGGTTGGCTATCACTTGGTCACTTAGATGAATTGGCTCTGGGGCTTTGATCTGTTCTCCTGCTTGAGTTATTTTTGTTTTTTGGGCGATTTGTTATTGTTGTTGTTGTTTGTTTGTTTTTTGTCTAGTCACAGCTATTAGGTATGAGGGGAGGAGCCTTAGGTGTTCCCCAGGGTGGGGCAGCCCAGTTGCTGGGTTGTGACCCTGTATGTCAGGGCAGGGACTGAGAGGAAACAATGGCGTTTGCTCCATTCTTTCTCGGATTCCCTTTCCACAGCTTTCCACAAGCAAATTGGGCCCTTCTGGTGCTGATTTCTGAGTGGGTGGGCTTGTGTACATTCTAGGAACCTGTGGGTCTCTCCAACAAACTCTCCTGTGAGGCTGGGAGTCTCTCCTGGCCCCTCACCCTCCACAAGTGTTTTCAATCCATGTTTTTAGGTTTTATTTCCTGGCACTGGGGCCCTGGGTTGTGAGGTCTGTCTTGCTCCCCATTTTCGCCTGGATTATCTGCACATGAATGTGGGACCACCTGGTCAGCCAGCTGCCTTGTGTGGCCTCACTGGGTCTGCCCGTTGCCACCCCGTGCCTGAGGCCACCTGTGCACGTGGGGTCCACTATCCATTGCCTGCACACTAGGGTCCACTAACCTCCACTTTTTCCTGCAGTGACCCTGCCCCTCTTACCAGTCTGGATATATGGTTGTCAGATGAATAGTTGTCGGACTTCCGTACAGTTCAATTTTCTATCAGTCATGCATTTTTTCTTGTTTCTAAATCTTTGTTGTCCTTAATTTTGGTTGTGCAAGGAGGCACAGTGTGTCCATCTATGCCTCCATCTTGGCCGGAGGTCCCAAATATCTTTAAACTCTTGATCAAAGATAGCAATGAATAATGGGTAACAGCTTTCAAGAAACAGCTATTCTCTATCTCCTCCAGTCCTAGGAAAATATTAACCAAATCTGATTGTCTTATTCAAACAGAACAGATTTACATTATATTGGACCTCTTTTACATTTTGTTGTGCTTTGAAGTTTTTACCCTTTCCTTGTTGAATTAGAGATGGTTATTCTCTATGTGGCTTGTTTTATATTTTTAACTAGGTTTCTGTGTGATGACTTTAGTCCCCGAATTCTTACCTAAAGCCTACCAAAATAAGCAGTTTACTGTCATATTTACCTTTAAATGCCTGAGACAAACACAACAAGGAAATTAGATATGATAGATTTTCAATAAGTACATATTAATTATTAAATTAAAAATTCAATAGTTTGGCAAACGTTTTAGAGTAACTAGGTTCTAGTGAAAGAATTGCACTGGTCCTGTCTCTTTTTCTTTTTCTCCTTTTTTTTTTTTTGCACTGATGTATAATTTCGTATATTGTCAGTGACATCAAGAACCTGGAAATGAATTCACATTAAATTCAGTTACATTCATTCAGTAAGAAGTGAAGTCTGTTAAATACCATTGGCAAATAATTAAAAATATCTTGCTAATATTACTACTGATAATATATTGAGTATATGTTTCTTATTTATATTTTCAAAGTTCTCTTATGTTTTTGACCTTTGATTCAATATTGTTCTGAGGAAGATAAAGATAGTGTAATCATTGCCATTTATAAATCATAAAATGAAGTCCACTTGTGTTTGAGTGACTCATGTAAGGTTGAAGAACTGGTAAACAAAATATTTATTCATTATGTTCTTCTTAGGAATAGTTAATAACCAGCTATAAATAGAATTAACTTTTCTATGTATTTTCTTCCTAGGATTTAAAAGTTATTAGAGAATTGATAAACGGTTAGAAAAGAAATTACCAAGATACCATAAACCTTTAGTATTTGAAACTACATTACTATGTTTTTTTAAAAAAATCATATGTAGAACTTCATGATAAATCTGTATCAGAAAATCTTAATATAATACATAGGAAATAACATTAAGTGTTATGTGTAAAAAGATTTCCAGTCAAAATTTATAAATGAATTATATAAAAGACAAATAATACACAGTTAAATCCTTCATTAGATGATTAACTATTGTAATATTTTACTCTATGGTCTGATCTTATGTGTCACCAACAAAATTACTTACATTATTTTTCCAAGGAACATTGTATACTTGCCTGTTTTATTTATTTGTTGCAATGCCCTAGCCTATATAGAAAGTACAATAGGTATCTTAATTAACTTTAACATTTGCTTTCAGTTTGCTCCTGTTATCTGTTACTCTAATTGGAAAACAAAGTTTCCTCTTACTTTTTGTACTGTCTAGTTTCTCATCAGTAGAAATTTGCATGAAAAAATATTAGCCATGTAAATGCTTCCAAATTATTGCAAGGAAAAAAATAGACCACTGAGTTATTATTGAGCTTATTAGAAGAAAGATGCTATGTAAGTGCAAAATATTATCATTTTGTCCGACAAATACTATTAGCTTATTATGAAGCATAGCATTCAATTATCTACAACATGCAACAGAAATGAGATACTTTGTTAGGCTCTGCTAAAATGTTATTCTGAAATTACTTCTTCAATTTATCAGCCACTACACTTTTGTTATTAAAGAAAGAATGAGCTTCATTTAATTCAAAAATCCATTGTTTCTTTTCAGGATAAGCTGATTAGAAGGCATTAACAGCACAGTAGTGAATAGCAGCTTCCTTTGAATATACTTCCTGTAGCTTTGTAAAGATCACAGTCATGATAAAAATCAGAGATCGTGGTGTTTTTTACATAAAATGGTACATTATTAATAGTAACTTGAATATGAAAAAATCAAGAATGTATGACTGTACATTGTAATTGCTTGCGGAGCTATTTTTTTTAAATGGGAGAAATTAGGTAAAGGCTAACAGTATAAAATAAAATTCTAAAAAATTCAAATAATATTAAAAAAGAAAAATAAGGCAGAAAGTAAGGAGCAGAAAACAGAGGGGATGAGTAGAAATAAATAAATTATAGACCAAATCTAAACATATCCATAATTACATTAAATGTTGTGTACGAACTAACCAATTAAAATATAAAGTGTTAGAACAGACTCTTTTAAAAGAAACTATCTATGTGCTGTTCATAAATGCATATGAGTTGACAATATATGTATAGAGCTTATGCTAAACAAAGATTAAGCAAAAGAATACTGAAGCAATTATATTAATATCTTCATCATGAAAATAGATGAAAAATAATTCTCAAATTATTAGGACAAGGAATCCAGTAATCTATTAAAAGAAAATACATCATTACCAACTTGATTTTTTTCCAGGAATGCAAGGATGGTTCAGCCTCCAAGTCAATAAGCATAATAAATTATATTATTAAAATAAAACAGGTAAAAAATATGAGATCATCTTCATCGATGCAGAATAAACATTTGGCAAAATTCAATGCCCTTTCATGATAAAAGCTCCCATTAAACAAGAAATAGAACTAAACTTCCACAACTTGATTAAAAGCATCTGCAAAA
Organism: Glossophaga mutica; assembly: GCA_039655065.1. Classification (NCBI taxonomy): domain Eukaryota; kingdom Metazoa; phylum Chordata; class Mammalia; order Chiroptera; family Phyllostomidae; genus Glossophaga; species Glossophaga mutica. The sequence goes on from CM077308.1 coordinate 149,497,628, forward strand.
AGCCCACAAGTAATATTGTAATCCTCCCTGAAAGACTCGGTGCTTTCTATGTATGATCAGAAACAAACAAGAATGAGTTTTCTCTACACTTTTATGTAATGCTATACTGAAAGTACTAACAAACCAAATATGGAAAGAAAAATAAACAAAAGATATACAGATTGGAGAGGAAGAGGAAAAAGATATTGTAAATATCTTTTATTTACAGATGAATGATTATGCATGCAGAAAATCCTAGGAGATCCAAAACAAAGTTATTAAAACTAAAAAATGAATTTAAGAAGGCCTTAGACTGTACTGTCAATATATGAAACCATTTATCTTTTTCTATACTCGGAGCTATTAGAAAATTAAAATTAAGATTCCCAAGAGTATCAAAACTACTTAGAAATAAACTTAATAAAAGATAACCAAGATTTGAAAGTTCAAATTGAAAACTAATTAAAAAAGAGAAATGAACTCAAACAAATAAATGGAACAACACAGTTTTCATGTATTGCAAGACTTACTGTTATTTTTTTATTTTTATTGAATTTATTGGGGTGACACTGGTTGATGAAATTATACAGGTTCCAGGTGCACAATTCCACAACCCATCATCTGTACACTGTGTTCAGTGCCCCCAAGTCAAGTCTCTTTCCATCACCATTCAACCCCTCCAACCCCTCCTCCCCCTCTCCCCATCCTCCTCCCCCTGGCAATCAGCACACTGTTGTTCATGTCCATGAATATTTGTTATCTTTTTTACTCACTCAATCACTCCAACCCACCCTCAGCCTCCTAACCACTACCTCCCTAACAGCTGTCAGCCTGTTCCCTATCTATGAGTCTATCCATATTTTGCTTATTAGTTCATTTTGTTTTACACAATGGAGTACTCAGTTGGAAGAAGAAGAAGAAGAAGAAGAAGAAGAAGAAGAAGAAGAAGAAGAAGAAGAAGAAGAAGAAGAAGAAGAAGGAGGAGGAGGAGGAGGAGGAGGAGGAGGAGGAGGAGGAGGAGGAGGAGGAGGGGAAGGAGAAGAAGAAGAAGAAGGAGGAGGAGGAAGGAGGAGGAGAAGAAGAGGAAGAGGAAGAAGAAGAAGAAAAGAAGAAGAAGAAGAAGAAAGAGGAGGAGGAGGAGGAAGAGGAGGAGAAGAGGAAGAAGAAGAGAAGAAGAAGAAGAAGAAGAAGAAGAAGAAGAAGAGGAGGAGGAGGAGGAGGAGGAGGAGGAGGGGGGGGAGGAGGAAGAGGAAGAAGAAGAAGAAAATCATAGCCTTTGTGACAGCATGGGTGTACCTGAATAGGAAGAGTATTATGCTAAGTGAAGTAAACCAGTCAAAGACTTACTGTTATTAAGATTAAAGTACTCCCCAGATTGATTTATAGACCCAATTCACTCTGAATCAGCAAACACATGGAGAGCCTATTCTTGAGGTCATTTCATGACCCCTTGCAGGCACCATCCCACACTCAGAAATGGACCTGTTCTACATAAAACTGAGACTTTGAGGAAAGCCGTAGCTCTGCTGTTCTCTGAAGCACTGATAAAAGGCTCTGAAAGAAATAACAGCATTTTACATTCCTTGGCTAAATCCTACATGAGGATTCTAAATAGTTGTAGTAATCATAATTATAAGGCATGTTTGAATAGTGCTTTATCATTTACCGATCACATACATGGTACTATTGTATCTATTGGTATTATACACCACTTGTCAGGTTTTTCTGTTCTGAGTATTCTCCTTGGAGCTCTGCAAAAATGTAGCCTGTCTGTATTAATGCACAAGGCAGGAGTTACAAATAAATGAAAGTATGAGATTTGTCAAGACAAATATTTCTTTTAATGTATTATTTATTGTTTCAGGAGCAGTGATGAGCAAAACCTGACTTATTCCTACTTCTCAAAGTATAAGATTTATCAAGACAAATATTTCTTTTAATGTATTATTTATTGTGCTAGAAACAGTGATTAGCAAAACCTGACTTACTCCGACTTTTCAAGGAGGTCATAGTCTTGCTAGAAAAACAAGCATAATTCAAATAACACTAATAAATAATTACTAATATGGAATATTTCTAAAGGGGGTGACTTTAGAAACTTCTCTGATAAAGTAAAGCTTTATTTGAGATTTAAAGATGATCAGAAGTTAATTGGACAAAGAGGAGAAGGCAATATATTCTGGCCAGAGAAAACATCCTGCAGGCCTTTGGCAGAGGTGAGCATCACAGGATTACGAAATCGATAGCGGGGCATCAGAGCTGAGACGTGGTGAGGCAGAGGAGCAGAGAAAAAAGAGAGAGTTAGATGGGTAACAACTCATATGAAACATCGATAGTATGTATTAAGGTTTTTTGCTTTATCCTAGTGTCACGAATTATTAAAAATCTTAAATATGAGAAGCACTTGACAGGAGTTGTGTTTCAAAAAATTCAATTCTGACTGCATTGTAAAGAAGGAAATTGATGATGAGAGGCGTAGGTGGAGTTATAGAAGTGTAAGAAGTATTGCATTAACCCAGCAGTATTTGAGCATAGTGATTCTGGAATGCAGTGAAGAGCTAGTCTAGAGATAGTCAGAAATGGTCAAGTTCAGGAATAGTTAAAAAACCTTTTAAATAAGTGGAATTCATGGGAATCAAAGTAGGATTGGCTTTGAGAGAAGTGAGATAGACAATGAAGGTGTTTCAAAGTCATCATTCAGCAGTGTCAACAGGACTGTTTTACTGAATGGCATCATCTAAACACTATGAAAATACCAACCATTGCTCCTAAGCAAACTTCAAAATAAAGGTTACTCCATTATTTGCATCTTACACTAACCTCTTCTATTTTGCTGATCCTGATAGGTGAATATCAGATGTCAAAAGCTCTGAATTTATTTCCTATCAGTTCAAGCTACAGTTTTCCTCAGTAGAAAGTCAGTTTAATAAAGAAAAAATAATCACTATTGTTTGCTTATGTATCTTCAACATCTAAACCAGAGACTGCCCAGAGAAGTAACTTAATAAGCATCCGTTGAAAGAAAGATGACTACTCCTTGAATGTGACCTCAGAGACCACCCATTATTGTTTGCTTGAAGATAAAAAAGGGAGATGAGAGAGTAAGACATGTGACCAAAAAGTGGGATTTCTTTTAAAGCCATTGTTTATTCTGATGGGTGATAACATTGAATAACAAAAATAAATGCATACATTTTGTACTTATTTATTATAAAATCAAAGCTATAGTTATTTGGTATATACTAGTCAATTGGATAGGAAGGGTAAAACATTGTTTTGATAACTTACTTTATGACGATGTTCTGAAATATTTCATACTAGTTTTAGAAACCGTTGTTTGCAACACTGTAAAACTTTATTATCAGTTGTGCTACATATTTTTTCAAAGTTCACCCTATCAAAGCAGTAAACCTGATTCATGAACATGTAAATAAGTGTCCTGGATTGAACAATGTCTCCCCCAAATTTATGGGAACCTGTGAATGTGACCTAATTTGCCAATAGAGGCTTTACAGATGCAATTGGTTAAGATATGGTCAAGCGGAGGCAAGTTGGGCCCTAATCCAATGACTGATGTCCAATAAGAAAAATTTGGACACAGACACACAGGGAGAATGTCTTGTCATGGTAAAGGCAGAAGATACAAGAGGGTAAGGTAAAAATTTTCCTGAGAGCCTTTGGAATCAGCATTGCCCAAATGGCAAATTGGTTTCAGACATCTGGCCTCCAAGTCTATAAAAGAATAGATTTATGTATGCTGTTTCAAGTCACCAAGTTTGTGGTACTGTGTTATGGCAGCATGAAGAAATTAATATGAGTGAAGTTTAATTTCCTATATAGAGATTATGCCTACAACTTGCTCATTTTGATGTACTAGAGAAATAAACTAAATTCAGTTTTATTACTGTGCCTGAAAGTGGCATAAAAAAGATAGTTCATTGGCATTCTTGTTGAAGATCAGTTGACCATATATGGGTGAATATACCTGGGCTCTGTATTCTGTTCCATTGGTCTTATGTCTGTCTTTATGCCAATACCATATTGTTTTGATTACTATAGCTTTGTAATATATTTTGCCATCAGGAAGTGTCGTCCCTCCAACATTTTTTTCTCAAAATGAACTAGGTTATTCACGATAGCCTAGTGGTGAATAGGCTATCACTATTGTGGTTTCACAATAGTGAAACGTTTGTTGAATTTTAGAAACGTTTCTATTTCTATAAAAATTGCCATTAGGAATCTCATAAGAATTGCAGTGAATCTGTAGATTGTTTTAGTTTGTATGTATGTTTCACAATGTTAGGCCTTTTAATCTATGAACACTGAGTGTCTTTTCATTTGTTTGTGTCTTCTTTAATTTCTTTCATTAGTATTCTGTACTTTTCAGTGTATAAATCTTTCATCTAAATTTATTTCTAATATGAGTGCTATTGTAAATTACATTGTTTTCCTAATTTTGTGTTCAGATACTTAATTATTTGAATGTAGAAATATTGATTTTAAGTTGATTTTATATGCTGCAACTTTACCAATTCTGTATTAGTTTTAATAGTATTTTTATAGTGTGTTTAGGGTTTTCTGTGCATGTGATTATGTTATCTGCAAACAGAGATAATTTTATTTTTATCCTTTTGTCTTTAGATGCCTTTTATTTCTTTTCTAGGCTCTACTGATCTCATAGACTTTCAGTACTATGTTGAATAAAAATGATAAGAATAGGCATCCTTGTTCCTGTTCTCAGAGGAATATATACAACAGCAGAAAGGTAGTCTCTTCAATATATGGTGTTGGGAAGACGAGACAACCACACATAAAATAATGAAATAGGATACTCATCTTACTCCATTTACAAAAATCAACTCAAAATGGACTAAAGGCATAATATAAAACCTGGACCAACAGAACTCTTAGAAAGTATAGGAGAAAAGCTTCATAATAATGGACTTGCGACATTTTTATCACTATGACACCAAGAAGCGCAGACAGCAAAAGAAAAATGGACAAGTGGGACTGCATCAGACTAAAAATCTTTGGTACCTCACAGGAAATAATCAACAGAATAAAAAGGCTAACTACTGAAAGGGAAAAAATATTTGATCTAATAAGGAATTAATCTCCAAAATATATAAGACTAAATACCAAAAGGAACCTAATTAGCCAATTAAAAATTATCTAATGACTTGAATAGACTTTTTTCTGCAAAGAAAACCACAAATGGCCATCATTTATATGAAAAATACACATCACTAATTATCAAGGAAATGTAATTCAAAACGTCACACCTGTCAGAAAGGCTATTATTAAAGAAAAACAACCCATAAGATGATAAATATTGTTCAGGATGTAGAGAAATTAGAGTCTTTGTACATTCTTTGTGGGAATACAAATGATGGAGCTGCTATAGAAAGCTTTAAGGAGGTTCCTCAAAAAATTAAAAATAAAACTGCGATCTGATAAAGCAATCGCATCAATCCCATTTCTGGGTATTTATCCAAATGAATTTAAATCAGGATCTCAAAGAGATATTACCTCTCCTGTGTTCATTGTATCAATTGCCAAGATCTAAAACAACTCAAGTATCCATCAACATATGAAAGAAAATGTGGTATATATTGTACAGTGGAATAGTAGTCAACCTTTTAAAAAAAGGAAATTCTACAATATGCAGCAACATGAATGAACTCTGAGGACATTATGCTGAGTGAAATAAGCTAATCACACAAAGACAAACACTGCATGATTCCAGTGATATATTAGATATAGATATATTAGGTATCTAAGTTAGTCAAATTCATACAATTAAAAGGTGGAACAATGGCTGCCAGGGACTGGGAAAAGAGGAAGTAAAGAGTTACCCATCAAAGCACATAAAAGTTTCATTTCAGCAAGATGAGTAAGTTCTAGCGAACTGTTGTATAACATTGTACCCTTAGCCAATAATGTTTTGTTATGCACTTAAAAGTATTCTAAGAAGATGGATCTCATGTTAACTGTTCTTCTCACAATAAGATACAATTAAAAAAAATTCCATGCCCCTAGTAATAGCATGAACTGCTACAGTTGTGTTCTTCCACTAGTGAGAACTGAACTTTTTTCTTTATTCAAAAAATATGAGCAAATACTTTCCTCATATTATGAAAGAAAATAACACATTCAATTAATGCAGATTTTATCACTTATGTCCTTAGCAAAATGGATTTGAAAAAGTTGATTTTCTGGCTAATTAATGGATAAAGAAATTCTGGTTGAGTCTGATTTGAGTCGACCAGCAATGCAACTACCGGCACAGCAAGGACTGACTGGTCCATGGGATAATGTTGCATTGGCTCGGCCCAGGGTCTGAGTACAGTTTTCCACACCCCTATTTTCTGTTGTTTTGGTGTACATACACTATTAACTCTTCGGTCAACCCACTAAGGCTATAGTGGTAAAACAGCATCACAATTATTTTTGTAAATGATTTAATTGATTTATTTTGCCAAGGAGTTTTTTTAAGTCAAAAGAAATGCTTGAGTTCTGAAATCTCCATGTCAAAGTAAAAAATCCAGAGGGGAGGTAAATAATCACCCCATAGGGAAAGCGTCAAGAACAGTTCTCATTCATTTCCCTGTGCCATATGCTCTGCGGATTTGGTCTCCAATCTGGAGCTGAGGGCTGTAATAGCCCCTGCTGGGTAAAACGTCCATTAAGAACAGACATTTGTTGGTGTACAAGTGAGGAATGCAGACGCTTGGCACTCACACATTATAGTCTGAAATAAGAGTGAACATGTTTCTACAGAAAAGAAAATCTTGGCAACTCTTCAACATTATGCAAAAATTAGTTCCAGCTTTGTAATTGTGTTATCATTAAAGAGAGTCCAAGTGATTTTTTCCCCCCTGAGGATCCTTCTGTCTTTCTCTCTCATGGACATGTTTTGTATTGAAAGTTCTTCCATTTTGTGATTATATGTGTGCAGAAAGAAGTTAGAAAATTAGTTAATCCTATACATTGAAAAATAAATTGGTACATAATCATGCATATTCAAGAGCCCCTATGATCTAAATTCCACCTACCATGGGTTTTTTCCCCTCACTCATATTCTGACATGTATATGTTAGATTTAAAGAGCTTTCCGAGACATTTCATTTCCGTACTTTGGCAGGCTTATTCTGTAGCTCTAAGACTGCTGTGAGTTGTTTTAAGGTTTGAAGGGCTGGTGCTAGTTAAAGATTCTTCCTCATATTAAAGTGAAAACTCATGAGATACCAAAACGAAGCAAGTCTTACTCTTTTTGATTAAGGGTCTTAAGGTCATTTGAAAATGTAATTATACTACTGACAGTTGTTAGTCACACATGAAATGCCTATCATGGACAGGTGGTTCTCAAGGTGTGACCCCTTTCTAAAGTTTACAGCATCAAAAATACTTTCCTAGTAATATCAAGATATTATTTTTACTCTTTTCTTCACAAGTATTCAATGGAGTTTCCCAGAAGCTACATTACATGTGGTATTGCTACAGATTGAATGCAAAAGTTTATGTTTCCACTCTTTTCTCTTCCCCTTATCTCTTGATTCCTTCTCATCTCTCTCTTTTTTTAAGATTTCATTTATTTATTCTTAGAGAGGAGAATGGGAGGGAGAGAGGGAGAGAAACATCAATGTATGGTTGCCTCTAGCACACCCCCACTTGGGGACCTGGCCCGCAACTCAGGCATGTGCCCTGACTGGGATCAAACGGGCCACCCTTTGGTTCTCAGGCCAGCACTCAATCCACTGAGCCACACCAGCCAGGGATCTCCTCTCATCTCATTCAGAGTAAGGGAGCTGCTTATTTTTGGTTCTGGAACTTGGAGATCAGAGTGGAGCACAAAGAAATCCAGAATTTCTCTGGACTAGTTCTTTAGCTCTGTCACCAAAGTAACAACTGGGTCAGGAACTCAGGAAAGAAATTCTTTCAAGGAATGATGCATATGCAGGAAATAGAGATCTCTTACATTCTCACTCTTAGAAAACTCCATACAATTTTAAGTTCAGAAGAGCAAGAAATTCAATGAAAAACAGAGCACGATATGCTGGTAAAAACTTTTAGTGTTTTGTAAGAAGTTTCTTATCAAAATGGGTAAGCAAACATGGCCTCAGACACAAATGCAAGAAGTCAGATTGTGACAGCGACCAGGAGAGTCAGAAAGGTGAAGAATCAGAGATATTTTAGTGCAGGGAAAACCACCCGAAAAGGACTCTGGATAACATCAGGACAATGTGGGGCAGGGACAGGAAAATGAGGGAGACATAAAGCAATTAAAAACAATCATTCTGCTTACCATCTAGTCTTACTCCCTCACATGAGTTTACATGTGTTTACATGTTTATAAATGGTTATGACATTGTCTGTGTGATCTAATAAAGGAATAATCTGGAAAAGTATTTTTAAATTTGTTATCTGAGGTAATTATTAACATATTTTAGGGCTTCGTGCTAATGACATATGCTTTCTAGACTTCAGTATTTTCTTTGAAATAAGGACAAACCAATTTGTCTTGACTGGCTCATAGAATGGTTATAGGCACCAAATTAGAAATATTGAAGTTCTTCCTATGGCATTACATGACTGTAACAGAGTATCATTACCTCCACATTACCTTTTGCCAGAAGTGATTTCCATATTTCATACTATTACTTTATTGAATATTTCTTACTGGAAGCTATATATACAATTACATTTAGTCTTTTAAGCTTATATTTTATATATTTCTTTAGTGATTATAGGGTGCTTCAAAAGCTGTGGAAATGGGAATTCTAACTTAAACAATAAAATGGTTTAAAGAGTCTCATTATTTCTACAGTATTAACATTCTCTACTACAGATTTACATTTTTCCGTCAGTGGGTGTTAAGGGGATTCATTCATATGGTTTAAATATTTTAAAAGTTATTTATTGAGGTATATCTCATCCTGAAAAAGATGGAAATTTTAAGTCAGTATCATTTTTCCACACATATTTACCCGTTTAATTACCAATTAGATCAAGATTTAGAACTCAGAGGGCAGAAGGCTCTTTCCAACCCCTTCCCAGCCAGTGGCCTCAAAGATAAACACACCTAATCAAAGATAACATCTTTTGAAATATAAAATTTATTTATGATAAAATTATAGGCTTATTTATGTGCATCAGATTCCCTGAGGAAAAGTTGTGTGTACTACATACATCAGCCAAGAAAACTATCCCAAAAGCTTCTGTAATTGGCTCTGTTTTAGATACAATCTGATTTTTTTGCAGTGTGTATTTATCTATCTGTCTAGCTAGCTAGCTATAAAGTAGCATAGCCCCTCTTTAGCAAGCTTAGAATGTAGAAAGATTTTCAAGACTAACACACATTAAGCTAGAAGAATAATACATTTTTACATTATTCTTCCATTAGGCAACAAATACATTTTTAGTGTGTTTGGCTGCCAGTATTTAAATACTAAAGTATTTCCGACAGTAGGTGATAGTTCGGAGGGGATAGAGATGAATCAAAGGAATAGTTATTTATCACACATGGAGAAGTGAGTGCAGCCTTGAGATTTGAAAGTGTGCTCAATTTGAAGAGGCAGAGAATAGAGCATTTAAAAGTAAAGGGGAATTAAAATAGATAGGTGGAAGAAGACCTTGAGAGTAAAGCAGATAGTTTGAATGGTGGAAAATTGAGAGCTGCTGAAAGGTTTGGAGATGAGAAGTGATGTTTCTAAGAGCAGGATTTAAGGAAGCCACATATGTGGAAGCCAAAGCACAATCTGAGATAGAGGTGCTGAGAGTAGAACTGAGCAAAACATGTGGATGAAAATTCAGCATAGTGGCATGGTGATAAATACTAACTAGATCATCATGAATAAAGGGAATGTCAACATTGTGCACCTAGCTGGCTAGAATCATGGACTTCCCTCAGAGGAAAGGACAATAGGGCAGCTTAGTGAGCCTGCAGGAATTCTGAGTTGATTGATCATAAAGTTGAAGATCCAGACTCCATCATCTGCCGTCATATGATCGGTGCTCCTTTGAGAGGATAAGACTAAGGTTACAAAGTGGGTAGTTATCAGAGGATGGGTGGTGGATGGCACTAAAATGACATTGACCTGGAGAGGGCATTGGGGCAGCACATAAGCAGAGATGAACAGAATGGTGCTAACAAGGGGCAGGTAGGGCTGAGGGATAGTAAACCCAGATGAGGAAAAGGTTTGATGTCAATGAACATTACATCATTTAGAGCAGACAGGCTCAGAGATCAGACTTTCAGAATGAGCAAAATGGATGCTGCCAGTATAAACATGCTCGCAAAGCAGAGGCTTACTCTGATCCTAGGACAGTTTGCTCTTTGTCCATCTTTCTTTTTTTTTGCTATGGGAAAGTGTCAAAGGCTTAAGCTATGCAGTACATCATCAATTTTCAACTGGTGTACTGCAAGAAGTTTTAAAATGTGCAATACCTAAATATTTAGTCAGGGGCACTAACCTCTCTTCCTTTAGATTGCAAATAAAATAAGTGACAATAGCTAACACAACAATAGCCACATGGTGTGAATTGAATGTCCTGTCTTGAACCATAAATATATAGGTAATATAACAGAGTTGCATCTGATTGGTTAATTTGTGTTATCAGAAATCCTCATATACAAGTAGTCACCTAATTTTTTAATATCACTTTGAAACAAAAAGAGTAGGTAACTACTATTATTTTTTTGTAAATCAATCAAAATTTTACTTATTTTTTGTCATATTTGAAAAATATATCTTTTTTTGGTGTACCACAGAATTTTAGTAATTATATAGTTTATGTGTGTCATGAGATGAAAAAAGTTGAAAATCACTAAGGTAGACCAAAAAGGGAAGAAAAGGTACCCAATTACATGAATTTGAGTCTGGTTAAATGCAAGTGAGAAGGAGGGAAGAAAGAATCTCTCTTAGAAGTGATGTTTGAAGCTTTAACAGTGAGAATGGGGCTCAGAAGGCACACTCTTTTTTTTTAAAGATTTTATTTACTTTATTTTTAGAGAAGAAAAGAGTGAGGAAGAGGAAGAGGAACATCAATGTGTGGTTGCCTCTCATGCACCCCCTACTGGGGACCTAGCCTGCAATCCAGGCATGTGAATAGACTGAGAATCAAACCAGAGACACTTCAGTTCTCAGACTGCAACTCAATTCACTGAGCCACACCAGCCAGGGCAGGAAAGGCACACTGTGATTAACCCTTGTGGCAGAGGAGGAAGTTAGGGCAGAATTGGATCATCAGTCCCATGCTCTCCAATTCCTGAGCCCCATCCTTCAATTGATCTAAGGCAATTAAACTTGTACAGAAGAGGACTTCTGGCCAAGATGGAGGCGTAGGTGGACACACTATGCCTCCTCGCACAACCAAAATTAAGGACAACAAAGATTTAGAAACAAGAAAACAGAACTTATAGAAAATTGAACTGTATGGAAGTCTGACAACCATTCATCCAGACCGGTAAGAGGGGCGGAGTCATGGCAGGAAAAAGTGGAGGTTGGCAGACCCGACTCACAGGCAGTGGCTGGCAGTCCCCAGGCACACAGGTGGCTAGCGGACCCTGGAAACAGGGTGGCAACAGCAGAACTAGTGAGGCCACACAAGGCAGCTGGCTGACCAGGTGGTCCCATATTCACATGCAGATAATCAAGGTGAAAATGGGGAGCAAGACAGACATTGCAACCCAGGGCCCCAGTGCCAGGAAATAAAACCTAAAAACACAGATTGAAACCATTTGTGGGAGTTGAAGTGCCGGGAGAGACCCAGCCTCATAGGAAAGTTTGTTGGAGAGACCCACAGGGTCCTAGAATGTACACAAGCCCACCCACATGGAAATCAGCACCAGAAGGGCCCAATTTGCTTGGGGAAAGCAGCGGAAGTGACTGGAATCCGAGAGAGAATGGAGCAAATGCCATTGTTCCCTCTCAGTCCCCGCCCCCACATACAATGTCACAACCCAGCAACTGGGCTGCCCCGCCCTGGGGAACACCTAAGGCTCCACCCCTCATATGTAACAGCTGTGACCAGACCCTCCCCCCCAAAAAATGGCTCAAATGGAAGAACAGATGAAAGCCCCAAAGCCAATTTATCTAAGTGACCAAGAGATAGCCAACCTATCAGATGCACAGTTCAAAGCACTGGTCATCAGGATGCTCACAGAATTGGTTGATTTTGGTTGCAAATTAGATGAACAAATGAAGGCTACAATAAATGAAATGAAGGAAAATGCACAGGGAACCAATAGTGATGGGAGGAAAACTGGAACTCAAATCAATGGAGTGGGCCAGAAGGAAGAAAGAAACAAACAAACAGAAAAGAATGAAGAAACAAGGATTCAAAAAAAAATGAGGAGAGGCTTAGGAACCTCCAGGACATCTTTAAATGTCCCAACATCCAAATTATAGGGGTACCAGAAGGGGAAGAGGAAGAGCAACAAGTGAAAAACTTATTTGAACAAACAATGAAGGAGAACTTCCCCAATTTGGCAAAGGAAATAGACTTCCAGGAAGTCCAGGAAACTCAGAGTCCTAAAGAAGTTGGACCCAAGGAGGAACACACCAAGGCATGTCATCATTACCTCAGCCAAGATTCAAATGAAGGAGAGAATTCTAGAAGCAGCAAGGGATAAGGGGACAGTCACCTACAAAGGAGTTCCCATCAGACTGTCAGCTGATTTCTCAAAAGAGACCTTGCAGGTGAGAAGGGGCTGGAAAGAAGTATTCCAAGTCATGAAAGGCAAGTACCTACATCTAAGATTTCTCTATCCAGCAAAGCTGTCATTTAGAATGGAAGGGAAGATAAAGCGCTTCTCAGATAAGGTCAAGTTAAAGGAGCTCATCATCACCAAGCCCTTATTATATGAAATGTTAAAGGGACTTATCTAAGAAAAAAAGATAATAAATATGACAGTAAAAAGACAGCAAACTCACAGATATTAACAACCACACCTAAAACAAAAGCAAACTAAGCAAACAGCTAGAACAGGAACAGAACCACAGAAATGGAGATCACATGGAGGGTTAGCAACAGCGGAGTGGGAGGAGGAGAGGGGGGGAAAGGCACAGAGAATAAGTAGCATAGATGGTGGGTAGAAAATAGACAGGGGGAGGGCAAGAATAGTGTGGGGAAAGTAGAAGCTAAAGAACTTATGATACATGGACATGAACTAAAGTGGGGGAATGTGGGTGGGAGGAGATATGCAGGGTGGCGGGGAATGATGGGGAAGAAATGGGTCAACTGTAATAGCATAATCAATAAAATATGTTAAAAAAACAAAAAAAAATAAACATGTACAGAAGCATTCAGCATGATGAAATTCTAAAACATTGTTAGAAAAGAATGTTTTGCCGTCTACACCTATATATTAAATTCCTATGGACAACATCCTCCCTCTGGAAAACACAGCACACAAAGGAACTGTTCCCTTTATCCACTCTCATTAAACTAACTGCACACAAGTTTAAAAGTAGGTATAATAGCACCCAAACAAACAATGACTGTTGGAAGCTCTTTCGCCATATGTCATTCTTCCTGTTTATTTGATCTGTAATACAGCCTAAGTTCTATGTAGGAAGGTCTGTAGGAAAATGAGGGAAGTAATGACTTCTAAGGCTTCTGATACCCTAGACCTCCAATTTCACTTGTTAGTGGAAAGAAACTGGACAAGCATAGGTCAAGTGGTTTTGCAAATCAGTGAAGACAAGTAGTCAAAACAGTGTTTGGAAACAACTGCATTTCACCTGCACTCCAAATCCAAAAGCTTATGTAAAGTTGAACATAAACTGGTTACAAAGGAAGCCTTTATGTCTCCCAGCTTCCCTGCCTGCCCTCCTGTTGTTTCTCCTGTTTTGGATTCTCAAAGTGCTGAATTCAGGGAAATTTTTTATAGTATTTTAAAGGAAGCATTGCAGCTTCATTTTTCTTTGACAGGGAATCCATTTTCCATTCAGAATCCACTGAAGAATATTTCTTAGCTGTCATTATCCTTCTTCCTTCATTATTTTTCTACATAGCCCTTATAACTGTCTGACATACAATGCATTACTACTTGCTTGTATTCATTTTCTGTCTCTCCTCCTAGAATGTGAGCCATGAGAGTCATGGTTATTTTGCCTTTGTTGTTGTTGTTGTTGTTGTTTGTATCCAGTATCTGGAAGAGGACCAAATGCATAGTAGATGCTAAAAAATGTTGATGAATGAATGGAAAAAACCCATATAAGAATAGGCTTTCATCGTCTACCTAGTGTGGGGAAACCAGCAGCTTATATCAGAATGTTTTCGCTTTTTTTTTTTGTTTGATGTATATAGTATTTATGTTTTTTCTCCAAGTTCTCTTTATTTTTTCCTTCTTATTACATTTATTGGGGTGGTGCTGGTTAACAGAGTTTTATAGGCTTCAGGTGCACAATTCCACAACACATCATCTGTATGGTTCATTCACTGTATCGTGCGCTCACCACCCCAAGTCAAGTCGCCTTGCACCAGCATTTATCCCCATACCTTCCTCCACTCCCCACCCCTATCCCCTCAACAGTCACCACACTGTTGTTCATGGCTATGAGTTTTTCCCTTTTTTTTTTTCATTTTTGCTCAATTCCTCAATGCCTCCCTTCAAGTTCCCCAACCCCCACCTGCCCGGAGCTGTCAGCCAGATCTCTATCTCTGAGTCTGTCTTTATTTCGCTTGTTAGTACATTTTGTTCACTAGATTCCACATATGAGTGAAATCATATGGTACTTGTCTTTCTCTGACTGGCTTATTTCACTTAGCGTAATACTCTCCAGGTCCATCTATGCTGTCACAAAAGTAAGATTCCCTTTTTTTTTTTTTTTTTTTTTTTTATGGCTGAGTAGCATTTATGTTTGGTTGTAAGAAATTTTCATGCTTCTCATTTCATGAATGCATTTTGCCATTCATTTGGTAAACACTTACTGGGCACCACTGTGCAATAATCATCCTCTCTCAAATAGCTCTTCTGCTGTGTAAAAGTTAGAGTGAGGAAAAACTCCAAATATTATAATTGAAGAATATAGTCTCCTTTAATTAAGATTCTGATGCCCAGTGTGGGAAATCCAACTAAGAAGTATCCCTAGAAAGTGTCATTTTGAGAAGCATTGTTGCTTACAATGTTACATGAGATGCAAGTCTGCTCAGCGATAATCTGCTCAGTCAGTAGTGTGGCCATCTCGCCAATGATAGTCACTGGGTTATGAGCATAAATGCCATTGGGCAGCTTCCTGGAACTTAAGAGACATTGGGAGTATACCTTTTGTCCTCTCAGTCCTGTTCTCTGGAGCATAATGCCACCTGGACCATCGGGACAATGACCACACCTAGAGATGATAGAAAGGTTAGGAATAAAGGAGCCTGGATGTTTGAAGATGATTGAGCACATTTTCAATCTGAGTGCTGGTCTCCATAATATTAGACTTTTATAATGAAAGAGAAATAAACCTTTCTCTTGTTCAAAACTTTATTACTTGGAGATTTTGTAATACCAATGAACAAATGATTCCTAACAAATGAAGATAAAAATTCAGGCACTAGAATTTATTAACTTTATGAACATGCATATAAAGATAATATGTGGTTCTTAGTTTTCTCAACTTTAAAATAAAGATATTAGACAGCATGATTTCTCCAACTTTGTTCTTCTTTCTCAAGGTCATTGTTGCTATTTGGGGCCTTTTGTGGTTCTATATAAATTTTTGAAATATTTGTTCTAGTTTTGTGAAATACATCACTGGTATCTTGATAGGGATTGCATTGATTCCATACTTTGCTTTGGGTGGTATGGACATTTTAATGATGTTAAAAATATCTGCAGGAACTGAATTTAGATAGTAGTGTGAGGTGATAAAAAAAAGCCACCCAAATTGAATCCTAATTCTTCACTCTTCTGAGATTACCTGTAATTCACAACATCATTAAGTGCACAATTTAAAATCGGAAGTTGAAAGTTGCATTTAAAAAGCTCATATGGGTTCCTTATGGATAGGGAAATATTTGAAAGCATGTTATTTACTATTTATGTTACATGAAAATTATATACACAGGAGGATAGCTCATTTCCGAAAGTTATTTTTAACAAGGTGGTTAGCAATTCTAAAGAAAACGAAACTCAGTTATTTTTATGTGAGTTAGAATTATGTATTATAGTTACTTAGGCTTTTGCTTTCCTTTTGGGACTTAGTAAAATGCTCAGGATTAAACATATATGTCAATTCTTTTATCTTTATTCACATTAAAAACAGGAAAACCAATTGTTTAGGGATGCGCTTCTTCTCATCACATCCAAAAGGAAGAAAAACTCCACAAACCAGCATAAAATAATAATTCTGCTGAAAATCTTTCCATTTACTCTCCCCCACCAACAATTTTGGGAAAGCTTTTCACTGTCATTTCCATTTAATTTTTGTGCAAAAAAAAAAAAAGCCAAAAATGTTGCTGCTCGGGAAAGTCACAGCAATAAATCCAGAAACTTCTCTTTACCCTCTAATGAAACACACACACAGAGTAAATAGGAGAAGAGAGACTTTTCCCCTAGAGACAGTCATGTCACCAGTGTTGGGTAAACCTGAAAATTAATGCTTTCAATGTATATTGCCTTTTAATGTATCTGTCTCATCCACTGAAGGACACAGGAAGCCATTTTTTCCAGATTGTGTAGTGAAGGAGATATCATTTGCTGGTGAGAGACTAAAACTTTCAGATGATCTTAAGTATGATGTTTTGTAAGTGCTATGCTGGCTCATCTTTATCTTTATAGTCAATCACTCCCCAAGACACACAGGCAGCCTCAGTGCTGGAAGAACTTACATCTTGCCCAGGCATCCAAAGATCACATAGATATCTCGGTACAGGGAGCCAGAATCATGCCTACATGTTGTCTTACCATTTCGGCATAAAAGCACCTATCCATTTTTTAAAATGAAACAAAATGCTTTGGTCGACTGTCACATGGGTTTCTGCTTCTTTAAGAATGCCTGGCTGGCCAGCAACAGGTTCACATATATGATGGCATGTTCGACTCTGAGAATGTATGCTCCTGCCATTCCAGCCTGTTTAGTATAACAAAGGATTTTGGGTTGCTGGAGAGAAAAACCAAAGCTCCCTGAGCAGCATCCCCTGAAAAGTCACTTGGTCAGACCTCCATGTTTGGGAGATCACTTGAGAATGTTCTTAGCCCAGAGTTCAACCAGTTTATTGAACCCACTGAACACCACAGCTGTACTCAAAGCACAAATGGAGAAAGAAAACGATGAGACTCTAATGCATAAAGACCTAGTTTCAAACCCAAGTTCAATTAATTATTAGGGGTGGAATCTAAGACGAAGTTTGACTTCTTGAAATATAATTTTTTCATCTATAAAATAAGGGAAACACTACTTGCTTTATTGTTAGCACTCAGCTGAGAACAAACATTATTTAAATTAGTAACACATGACCTAACACTGTGGCCATATAGAGATGGCATAACCTATTTTTTAAATGCATTTTTTATTGAATTTACTGGGGTGATATTAGCTAATAAAATTATACAGGTTTCAGGTACACAATTCTGCAACACGTCATGTGTTGTGTGCTTACCACCCCAAGTCAAGACTCCTTTCATCACCATTGATTCCCCTCCATACCTTTTACTACTTCCACCCTCCCCCACACAAGAAAAAGAAACACCCATGGGTAAAGTGTGGTGGTTGTCAGTGGTGTAACTTATTGTTTTAGACACCATGAGTAATCCATAAATATTTGCTAATTTAAATACAAAGGTGAATGTGGTGTAAAGCCTAAATTTAAGGCCCTATGTTATGTGCTGCCTAGCCATCTGGTAAATATAAGAGGGCTTCAGATGGCCTAGTGATAAGTTCCCATCCACACTCCGCTCTGTGGACAAGGTTCCCTTGTTTGAACAACACTTTTTATCATAGGGTCAGGTGCAGTTTCTACTTATTTCTGAGTAGCAGAATTCAGTTTCTTGCCAGACTTTTGAATTAGTCAAACAAAATAATCACATCCTGCTATGGGAACCAAGAGGAACCTCACCCTCTGATACTACAGAAAGCCTGCCTTCCATGTGGTCTACTTGTTCACTCTGTTCTCAAGTGCAACGCCATGTGGTCCTCTGCATGGTGTGCGGTGTCCTCTCCCAGGGACTGTGAATATGCGTGGTTAATAAATTGCTATCTCATCTGCCCAGTGCCTAGTGTTGTGCGTGTGACCACGGCCATCCCTGTAGCCACAGGGAGGGTGGAAATCCCTTCCTTGCTAATCAGGTGAGTAGGAAGTAATTAAAGCAATGGGTGAAAAAAAGAAAGTGAGCAAATAAAAGAGAAAGGGGGAAAATGTAGATGCAAGCAGTGGAACAGAATAAAAAATTAGACTCGTAGGTGGAGTGGTGTTATATGGGTAGCCAAAATTACCTCACAAGTTGTCTCTTTCCAAACACTTCTTATATTCCAATAAAAAGGGTATCTAATATTTTATATTTTTTCAACTAAATCTGTATGTGGATTAATGGGAACATTTTTTCCAAATGCACAATTGAAAATTGGTCATTTTGTCTCTTGGTTAATGAAAAGGAAAGAAACAGAAGCAAGACCTTACATGCATTTAAGACATACTTCATAAGATCAGCCATGTAATTGGTGCCGTTTGAAGTATCAGTGTGGGTTGGAGAATGTGGGCAGAGAGCCTGGTTCTCTTGACGAAATCTCACTTCTCTGGAGGCTGACATTTAGTGATTTTGTATTATGTCTTCTTGGAATTGCTCAGAAGACAGGAGGACTTTATAAATACAAACTTAATTAAATATGAAGATTTGGTGGTAGTTCGAGATGAAGAGGTGGGAAGAGCTCACGCTGCCCGGTTCTTCAACAATTTAGTATAGTTAAATAAATGGAAAAGTCATGATAAATCCCCTGCTAAAGTTCACTGTCTATTTTAGGAAGGTGTTGCATGTAATTAAAATACTTATGAAACAGTCCTCTGCTTCTCTGTAGAGAATAATCAAGACAGGAACACCAGACTTGACTTTGCCTTCCTTAGAAACTGAATTAAACAAAGTAAATAACTTTTTGACTTACAAACCTTTAGCTTATTTCATTAATAAAAATTATTTTTCTCTGAGTCAAAAAGCCTAGCATTTGGCCCTGACTGGTGTGGCTCAGTGGATTGAATGCTGGCTTGAGAACCAGTTCC
Organism: Glossophaga mutica; assembly: GCA_039655065.1. Classification (NCBI taxonomy): domain Eukaryota; kingdom Metazoa; phylum Chordata; class Mammalia; order Chiroptera; family Phyllostomidae; genus Glossophaga; species Glossophaga mutica. The sequence goes on from CM077308.1 coordinate 149,516,813, forward strand.
ATTCCCAATGGGGGCACACGCCTGGGTTACAAGCCAGGTCCCCAGTAGGGGGTGCATGAGAGGCAACCACACATTGATGTTTCTCTCCCATTCCTTCTCTCCCCCCACTTCACTCTAAAATAAATAAATAAATAAATAAATAAATAAATAAATAAATAAATAAATAAAATATATTTTTTAAAAAGCCTAGCATTTGTGTCCCTAATCTGCCATCATGCCAGGGTATGACCTTGGGAAATTAGCAAATTCCTTCATGTAACTGAAGAAAAAAAGCAACTTATATGAAGTCTCCCAACTCTCCTTAATTCATGTAAACAATTGAATTTTTGTAACTCATTATTTTTCTGTTTTAGAGCATACATATGAGATATTTATGTATCTATTCATCAGTATCATCCAGATAATCTCACACTTGATAAATACCACTTTTTTGCCCTTGCCATTACTAATTCCATCTTTAAAGGATTCTGTTAGAAAAAAAAGTACTGAGGTGTCCTAGCTCCACAGGATCACTCTACCAAGTGCACCAATTGTGTTTGACACAGACAGTAAACATAATTTCCTAGGGATTCTCTTTTATGTCATTCACATCCTTGCGTCTTCTCTCCAACGTAAAATCTAACCAATCTCATTAGTAATTTATGCTAATAAAGAAACCCTTTTTTGCAAGCTGACAAATGCTTTTTAGTAAGAACTCTCTGGAGGCAATAGTAACCCACATCAATAATTCCAGAAGAGGGAATTTCAGAAATTCTTGCACATTGCTTATGCCGGTTTGGTATAGATACTAACGTCATGCAACATTGCCTACTTTTGTTTACATATATGACTAACTCTGATATGCAGTATGTCTTTCTCACATGCAATCAACTGAATTTTGATCCAGAAAACTTGATCAAGTTCCTGGGTGAGACAGGAGCATTATATTTAACATTCACCTTTTACATATAATTTATTGTGCTTGGTATCTTTACAAGGTGGTATTTCAGGAGAAAAGTAGTCCTTATGTGGCCTGAATAATGTCAGATTTTCACACTATTAGTATGCAGGCTTTGGTTAGGAAACAAGGTTTCCAGCAGACTTGAAGATGTGTTTAGAATACATGCAGTGTTCAGGGACCTTTCAATGATTCACGGCAGTTACAATTTCTGCTTTTATTAAGAAAGCAATTGAAGAGGAAAGATGCGTTGCTTTTTCTGGGGGGAGAGGGAGTAAAGGGAAGCCTAATATCTTAACCCAAAACCAAAATACTGAGTACATGCAAATTTGCCTTTTTCAATATGAACCAAATAGTTCATCTCCACACAAAGAGAGAAAAAATGGACTTCCGATGTCATATTTCCTGAATGCTTTATTGTACAATTCAGTGACCTTTCTGAAATATAAATATATTAAGATCAGCCTGATTGTTTACTCACTGGTAATATTATCATGGTCACACATACAAATCAATGATATGAAAAGAAGAAGTTAACAATTACAAAGACCAATTCAACTATTTAAAATAAACTATTATAATATCCATTCTAATAAACCTTATGTGAATATCTAAATAATCTTTTTCTTTGAATCCACTCTTAGATATTGATTGAAGTCTAACAATCTTCTGAAGACAAAATAATAAAATGAGGAAGACAAATGCTTTCACGTCCACTTTTGAAAGCTAGTAATTTTGCAAGCACTTCAAAACTAGTAGGACAGGAGATACATTGTATAGAAAGTGATCGTACGATTATTGCTGTTAATATTTTTGGAAACTTAAAAATACATTATAGACTAAATTAAGGCTACTCCTCAAGTTTTGTACTCAGATACAGTTGAACTATAAATATGAGCAAGTATCAGGGCAAATATTTTTGAATTACCTTAATAAAACATTCAGAAATATGAATATTTGTGCCACAGACATAGCCTTTAAATACTAATATTTAGCATTTTCTTCTAGTGAGGTTTAGGAATGTTTACCTTTTGAAGGGGTTTCTAGGAATCCCTGTAGTTTAAAAAATTACTCAAAATCCTTTCTGGCAAAGAGAGGGCATCTAAAAATGTGGGGTATTGGAATTTTTTCCCTGTTACAATAGTAATAACATCCATTTGGAATGTTTATGTATGGAGATAGCTAAATAGACATTTTCTTAAACTAATGATAGCCACTATTAATATTTTTAATAAGTAGAACTGAAATATTTGGGGAAATGTAGGAAAGAAACTAGGGATAAATCCAGAAGCATGTCATAATAATATATATCCCTAAAATAAAAGATATTTTGGTTGGCAGTTCAGTGTTCAGAAACTGGTATAGAAATTATACAACTCAATAAGATAAAAGCGATCTCATTTGTACATCTTATAAATGAAAGGTGCATTTCCGTAGGTGTAGCTGCCATGTACTGTGATGAGAACTTTCTTAAACATGATTAATTTAATCCAGAAACAACCCACATCGATGAAAATATCCTTCCTAATTGTTAATGATGTTGAGGATCTCTTCATGTGTCTGTTGGCCAGCTCTATGTCCTCTTTGGAGAAATGTCTATTTTGAGATACCTCAAACCTCTCATAATGCCAGTTATCAAAAAGATGAAAAATAACAAGTGTGTGCACTATTGTTGGAATTGTAAACTGATGCAGCCACCATGTAAAATCATTTGGAGATTCCTCAAAAAGTTAAAAATAGAACTACCATATGGCCCATCTATCCCACTTATGAATATTTATCTGAAGAAATCAAAAACACCAACTTGAAAAGATACATGCACCCCTTTACTAACTGAAGCATTATTTAGCAATAATAACAAAACAATAACCAAGATATGGCAGTAACCCCAGTGTCCCTCAACAGACAGCTTGAAAACTTAGATCAATCTGCATGATGCACATAGATGTTATAGCATATTTATTCAATATTCCCCAAACTCAGAGGCAACCAAAATGTCCTTCAGTAGGTGAATGGATAAACTTTGGTTCACCGAAACATGGAATATTATTCAGTGCTAAAAAGAAATGTGTTACCAAGACATAAATAAACATGGAGGAAGCTTAAGTGTGCATTATTAAGTGAAAGAACCAATGTGAAAAAGCTACATACTGTGGGATTTCAGCTATATGATGTTAGAAACAAGGAAAAATTCTGGAGACAGTAAAAAGATTTTCCAGGAGTTTGGGAAGGAGAATGATAAAAAATGTATGTGTCAGAAAGAAGAACATTCAAAATGTACTTGCCTACTTTGCCTGGGCTTAGCCATATGTATGTGTGTGTATGTAAGTAGATATGAAGCAAAATGTAGGCTACAGCATTATTTAGCGAGACAAAATTCACTCAGTACACAAAATAAAGAATTATTTATTTTGACTTGAGAATTTTCCTAGAGGCCATTTGCGTGAGTCTCATTTATTGGCTAATCATTCAATCACGTCTTTCTATTATGCCTGGATGAGCTGCGTCTACAGTACAGACTCTGAAAACTGAACCAGTAATAAGAAACCACTGCATGAGATCTTTTTTCTGGGTTGGTCATGCTACAAAGGCAGCAGCAGAGGTTGATTTTTTTCTTTATTTCTAAGTTAATGTCTTTTTTTTCTTGCCATCACATTTTTGTCAGTCTTGCCTTACAATTCCTTGTATCTGCCAACAGTGGGGTGCATTGAATAAATTTATTGTTCTCCCTGTTATTCATTTTCTCTCTACTTCCTTGATATTTCCAAACAAAAATGTTGTTTTATGTTTTACTCAAAAACAAAAGGTACTAATGGGTTTCTCCTCCACTGATTCTAACAATAAGTGCCATGCATTTTACCCTCAAACTTGCAGAACTAAATATACATGTGATTTTAAAAGTCTTATATGAAAGTTTTTATACATTACTTTTTCCCTGAGTAGTATTAGTAGCATATATGCTGGACGTGACCTATCTATCTATCTATCTATCTATCTATCTATCTATCTAATCATCTCTCTATGATGGTTAATTTTTTTTGCATAAACTTGACGGGGATAAGGGATATTCAGCTAGATGGTGAAACATTATTACTAGGTGTGTCTATGAAAGTGTTTCTGGAAGAAATTAGCACCAGCAGCCTCCTTACACAGTGGCCTCTGATTGTTAGGCCTTCAGACTTGGACTGACTTATGCCACTGGATTTCCTGGTTCCTTAGCATTTGGAAGGCAGATTGTAGAATTCTTGGCTTCCTTATTATATGAGCCAATTTCTATAATAAATATCCTCATATGTATTTCAACATATTTGCTATTGGTTTTGTGTCTCTGGAGTTGACTGACTAATGTACTACCTATTTGTCTATCCATCCATAAATAAATATATATTTAATTCTATATATATGTAAACTATGTAAACATATGTATATATAGTATATACATATAACATATATTATAAATAACTTTCTTGGAAATTGAAAACAAAAGTTCAGTGAGATTTTATATGCAAAGCCCAAATGAAATATTAAGCAGTTATTTTTTATTGAAGCACACATTATTTAATTCCTGATCTATCTATTTTTTAAAAAAGTATGAAGTCAAGAAAGAAAGAAAGAAAGAAAGAAAGAAAGAAAGAAAGAAAGAAAGAAAGAAAGAAAGAAAGAAAGAAAGAAAGAAAGAAAGAAAGGGAGGGAGGGAGGGAGGGAGGGAGGGAGGGAGGAAGGAAGAAAGAAAAGAAAGAAAGAAAGAAAGAAAGAAAGAAAGAAAGAAAGAAAGAAAGAAAGAAAGAAAGAAAGAAAGAAAGAAAGAAAGAAAGAAAGGGATGGATGTAGGGAGGGAGGGAGGGAGGAAGGAAAATGTCAAAAACAAAAACATAATTTAAAGATTTGTTCTTATTATTATTACTTTGGGTGTTGCTGGTTTAAACTCAGTCTCCATTACAATAGTCTAAGTAGTATATTAGTCACGGTTCTTCAAAATCAATAAAAATCACACAAATATACATCTCCTCTAACATAGACTTATAGAAACACAAAATGGGAGGAGTGTGAATCTAAAAAACAAATGAACACTTTGGTTTTAGGAATCACTGATTTGGTGGAAGAATCATATAGACAAATAGCTGCCATACCACATAGTGATTAGGTGTTATGGTTACATGGAAGAGAAGGTAGTTAACCCTGTTTAAACCAAGTGATAAGTAGGTACTCAATTTAAGATGTACCAAATACATGAAAAGGAAAGGCATGCAACATGTAATACAGTGATGAACTCATTATTATTAAATCTATGTCTTAAACTAAATGTTCCCCATATTATACAGATTATTTGTTCAGAAAACTCATAAAACTTTGCTATATACCCAGACTAGGGACAAGTGTATTCTTGTTTTCTTCTAGTATAGTATGCTTTCATTTTTTACATTTAAATCCCTAATTCATTTGAACTTGAACTTTATCTGTACATATGGTATGGGAAATGAATTTTTTACTGCAATACTATTTATAATTACAAATATTGCTAACTTTCTAAATGTTCAAAGTTGGAGACTGGTTGAATCAACTATGCATAGGCACAATAAAGCCTTCTGCAGCTATACAAATAATAAAGGCATCTATGAACTGATGTGGAGTGGCATCTAAAAGATGCTAAGTAAAAAACAAAACATCAAAAGAACATATGTATAGACACATATGTGCTTGTAGATGTATACAGGGTGGGGGAAAAGTAGGTTTACAGTTGTGAGTACACAAAACATGGAGTTTATTCTTGAATTATTATTTATTATTACATTTGTACTACTACTGGAAACCTACTTTTGTCTCACCCTGTATATGACCTCCATGAAATTCAAAGTCCGAGACTATTCACCTTAGAGGGAACCATCAAACCTTTGTTTCACTACTGAAGTAACTGAGACACAGTGGTCTGACTCCAAAGTCACAGATAAAGTCAGAAGTAAGCCCTTCTGCACCCCAACACCAACAGACTTGGAATGAACAGGCAGAAAACTAGCATGAGTCCTATTAGAGTGAATATTAACTACAGTGTCTTTATCGTGTTAACGTTCCAGACGATGGTGCTCTGCCCTACAATACCCGCTGGTGGCTGCCTTACAATAGAGTGACCTAACCCACAAATTATCTCATCACACCACTTGCTTCAGAGAATAAATCAGGTTGGCAATTCTGAAAAGACAGGTGGGAATGATCATCACAGGTTGTTTCACTTCCCAACTGCAAGAAACAAAATCACCACCACAAACAATGTTCTTCTCTAGCAAGGAAATTATTATTCTGCACATTGTGTCTACTTATAAAATTTTGCTTCTTATTTGAATTCAGAGATAAAAACTGGAAATTATAGAACGGTGGGAGTTGCTGAACACAGTGTTCAATTTAAAAGGAAGGTATAATGATTACTCCCTTGGATGCACATAGAAAATTGTTCTGAGTACATCATAAATTAGTTTTTAAAAAACCCTCAATAATGCTCAACATATGCAATTTACAAAACAAAGGTAGACCTTGTCTCATCCTTTACCATGTAGTAAAAAGAGAACAAGCAGATGAAGCCTCACAGAAGATTAAAGAGACAGTATTAATTCATTTACTGTTGGCATGATTACAGTAATTTTCCAAGAACTCATTCATCCTAACGTGTTTACAATGTCTTTCTTACTGATTCTATAGTACCAAATGCAAACTAATTTTCCATCCAATAAATGAGAACACAAATCAATGTGTTGATTTTAAGGTGTCTAGGTGACAAGAGAGAAACAGGTTTCCCATATTCTTTCTTCAAGTGATATCGAACATAGGGAAGAACAAGGGTCCAAGGGTAATTGCAGAAGTACTTGTCTCTCTTTTGCTGCACATACTTTATTAATCATAGCTTCATTCCTGGGATCCAGCTCCTCCTTTATCCCACCAAGTTTTCAGACCTTAATTGTCCAGTCTATAGGGCAGAGCCTTGTTCACAATTCTGCTCTCAGAATCCACGGTAGGTTACACAGTTCCTGTCATTCCTGCCCTGCTCCTGCCCTTCAGAACATAATACTTTGAGATTTATTTATTTTTTAATGAATAATAGTTACCTCACCGTTAACTAAAGATTTGAGCACCTTCTAAGCAGACCTGGTTAAATGTTATGATCTCCAAATGAATGCATCCATCATAGTATAAGTAGAAAGAATCTTGGATTTTTTAGCATGGTAGTGCAGGACTATAAAATGACCATACAACCTGAAACTACACAAAATGATCTCAATAATCAATGAGAGAGATTACAAATTTCCTGTGACCTTTACTTTTTTTCAAACATCAAAAACACTCTTACTGTTGGTTATAAATATATGGGGAATAAAAATTAATATATTAAAACTAATATTTATTTAGCATATTATAGCTTAAAAATTAGGAAAACTGAGAATTTAAGTCTTATTTTTAAAAAGAAATGAACTCTGCAAGATAGTTTGCATAGTGTTTGCCTTCCTTTTGTTATATCATTATAGTACAGGACAAACATCTTTTCTATGGCTTCGTAAATTATCATGATCCTTTCTAAGTTGTATCAACTTCCCTTGTGCATTCAATACTGTGAAATATCTCTGGGATTTCTTTTACTGTAAAGTCTTTTGTCAACGTTACTTCCTCTAGGATGTCCTCATCCTTCTCATCACAACCATGTTCCTTATTTGTGTCCACAAGTCTGCATTCATTAACTTCCTCTGGCCATCTCTAGAATGAATACTTCTATAGTTAGCATTTCTTCTCTAAATCTCTGAGGTTGGGCCCCTCGGAGTACAGGCTTCTCCATCTAGGTGAGGGTTCTAGGAACCCATCCCTCTCAGTGTACCTGCTGGTATTTAGCTGTGGAAGGCAACATTTGACTTCAGTGAATTTGTTCTTGAAGACTCTTTCAGTGCATTTGCCCACTTCATGTTGGGTGATTTATGAGACCAACCACCCACACCATGCTAAGTGTTGAGCAGTTTTTGACCAAAAATGGCATGATCCCCATGCCCCACCCTCCCTATTCACTTAATCTCACCTCCAGTGACTTTTTTTGGTTTCCCTGATGAAAAAGGTCCTCAAAGGGAAATGTTTTGCCCATGTGGAAGAAGTGAAACAAAAAAATAGCAGAAGCACTAAAAGCCATCAAAATCGACAAGTTCAAAAACTGTTTCAAACAATGAAAAATAAAAAAGCCTCTCATAAGTGTAGTGCATCAAATGGAGGGTACTTTGAAGGTGACTAAAGTTTAAACATGTAAAAATAAATACACAATTTTTTAATAAATAAATTCCAGTTTTTTGGGTCTCCCCTTACATTTATTTTCTATTTAAATTTCACTTTCACCATTACTTTTCATTTCTTTGTTGCACTTTCATCTTTGTTAGCTAATACTCACTCTCAATTACCCATTTTTGTAAGATTTCAGGTAGGCTTATCACTAGAAGTCAAGAAAGCAACATAGCTACACATTTTGCTGTCTGTGTGTGAACTGAATAACAAAAATATGTTCAGTAATTAATGTCGACAGACTTTATCTATTTATTTTTTTTAATTTTTGTTTTCATTGTTGATCTTGTACAGTTTTCTGTCTTTTATTCTCACCCGAACCCGCCACCCCAGCCCTCCCCACCTCCCTCCCATTTCCACCCCCCCATAGTTTTTGTCCATGTGTCCTTTATACTTGTTCCTGTAAATCCTTCCCCTTTTCCCCTGAAATTCCCTCCCCTTTCCCCTCTGGTGACTTTCAGCATGTTCCCCATTTCCATGTCTTTGGTTATATTATGCTTGTTTGTTTGTTTTGTTGATTAGGTTCCTGTTAAAGGTGAGATCATATGGTATTTATCTTTCACTGCCTGGCTTATTTCGCTTAGCATGATGCTCTCAAGTTCCATCCATGCTGTTGCATAGGGTATGAGCTCCTTCTTTCTTTCTGCTGCATAGAATTCCATTGTATAAATGTACCACAGTTTTTTGATCCATTCATTTACTGATGGGCATCTAGGTTGCTTCCAACACTTGGCTATTGTAAATTGTGCTGCTATAAACATAGGGATGCATAGTTTCTTTTGGATTGGTGTTTCAGGGTTCTTAGGATATAGTCCTAGCAATGGAATTGCTGGGTCAAAAGGTATATCCATTTTTAGTTTTTTTAGAAAATTCCATGCTGTTTTCCATAGTGGTTGTACCAGTCTGCACTCCCACCAGCAGTGCACTAGTGTCCCCTTTTCTCCACAACCTCTCCAACACTTGCTGTTTGTTGCTTTGTTTATGAGGGCCATTCTGACTGGTGTCAAGTGGTATCTCATTGTGGTTTTAATTTGCATCTCTCTGATAGCTAGCGATATCGAGCATCTTTTCATGTGTCTCTGGATCCTCTGTATGTCCTCCTTGGAGAGGTGTCTGCCCAAGTCCTTTGCCCATTTTTTAATTGGGCTGCTTGTCTTCTTAGAGTGGAGTCGTGTAAGTTCTTTGTATATTTTGGAGATTAAACCCTTATCTGAGATATCATTGGCAAATATGTTTTCCCACACAGTCGGTTCTCTTTTTATTTTAATACTGTTTTCCTTGGCCATGCAGAAGCTTTTTTTTTTGATGAGATCCCATTTGTTTATTCTTTCCTTTATGTCCCTTGCTTTAGGGGACATATCAGTAAAAATGTTGCTGCGTGTAATATCTGAGATTTTCCTGCCTATGTTCTCTTCTAGGATTTTAATGGTGTTACGGCTTATGTTTAAGTCTTTTATCCACCTTGAATTTATTTTTGTGTATGATGTAAGTTGGTGCTCGAGTTTCATTTTCTTGCACGAAGCTGTCCAGTTCTCCCAACACCACTTGTTGAAGAGACTATTTTTACTCCATTTTATGTTGCTGCCCCCTTTGTCGAATATTAATTGACTATAGAGACTAGGGTTTATTTCTGGGCTCTCTATTCTATTCCACTGGTCCACGTGCCTGTTTTTATGCCAGTACCAGGCTGTTTTGATTACAGTGGCCTTGTATAATGTCGACAGACTTTAAAAGAAGTGATGTCATTAGTCACTGATCACGTGTGTCTATTATTCACATAACTTGTGGACTGAAGATCCAGCAGTGACATGTGGATATTATGCAAAGCTAACCCTTAATATGCCTTGGTAACCAAAATTTGGACCACACTGTTAAGCGACTGGTGTTCCTTCTTCAAACCATGGCAACTGAAATTCATGCCTATTAAAACGTGCAAAGCAAGGGCTGCCTGTATATTTTTGCATATCAACATGCATGTACTTATGCATACAAGATTTCTCTAAATAAGCCAAACCTTGTTCAAAAATAATTGAAGAAAGATGGTCCCCAAAATTCATTTTGATTTTTAAGATTCCTTATTTATTATTCCTGAAAATTACCATAACAGATATGGTGAGGCAAAAATCTGAAACTTCAAAATATGACAGGAACTACCTTTCCTGGCCACCTGCTTCTCAGCCACCATCAACATCAAATACAGATGTTCTGTATATAGCACTCTCCAGGTGCAGGTCAGAGAAAGACATATACCATATGATTTCTCTTACATGTGGAATCTAATGAACAAAATAAACAAACAAACTAGAAACAGACTCATACATACAGAGAACAGACCAACATCTGTCAGAGGGGAGGAGGTCGGGGGGCGGGCTGGGTGAAAAGGGTGAAGGGATTAAGAAAAAACAAAACAAAAAACAACTCACAGACACAGACAATAGTGTGGTGATAACCAAAGGAAAAGGGAAGGGGGGAGGCAGGAGAGGGTAAAGGGGGGTTAAATGGTGAACACACGAGACAATATATAGATGATGTAATATAGGATTGTACACTTGAAACATATATAATTTTATTAACCAATGTAACCCCCATAACTTTGATTAAAATTAAAGATAAATAAATAAATTGAAATAAGTTCAATAAACAAACAAAAAAGATGTTCTGTGTACGCTAAGGCTCAGATATCTTTTCTCCTATAAATAAATAGATGCCAATGGCCTTCATATCTGTAAAATTCCATTTGACTTCCTTTACTTCACAGAAAAATGTAGTCACTATCAATGCAAGTACTACAATTAATTGTCACTAAAATAATAAATTATTACCTATAGTAATGAATGTTATGTTCTTATGACAGCAGAACACCACATGATGATTTCATGCCTTTTAGTAGTGCCTTCAAAGCTCCCTCTAAGTAGTCATCAGAGCAACTACAGAATATTGAAGAAAAGTCAGAGATAGTCTCTGACATACTGCTCAGAGATAAGAGGGCCCCAACTCATGCATGCATAATATTGCAACGGCATTAAAAAGTGCTGCTGCTTTATTATCTTCCTTTCATCCTTGTCCTCTTTCCTTTGATGTCACCACAGCATCTATGAAATATAGAGCCATTATCTGTTAGCTGAGCATCAAAGATATGTGCTGAAAAAAAGAACATTCATTTTGGCTAATTATAGGCCATTCTAGGAAAGGTGAGCCTAAGCTAGGAGTGTTGAAGGAATTGAAAGATTAGGTCTGAGAACTACCCATATTTTCCTGGGGAATCAGTGTACAGGAGAATGATAGAAGAACATTGCACCCTGGTTGATGTGGCTCAGTTGGTTGGAGTGTTGACTTGTACACCAAAATGTTGTGAGTTTGATTCCTGGTCAAGCCACATACCCAGGTTGTGGGTTTGATACCCAGTTGGGGCACATAGGAGAGACAACCAATTGATGTTTCTCTCTCACATCAATGTGTGTCTCTCTCTCTCCCTTACTCTCTCTCTCTCTAAAATCAATAAACATAGTTTTTAAAAGGAAGAACATTGTTATTATATCCTCAGTTCATGCAAAATCTGAGGCTGAAGATACAAAATGATTAAAGCTTTCTATAATCAATAAATGTGCTCTAATGCAGAAGGCAAATGGCAGTTTCAACATGCTAGTCGATAGTTGTCCTTTATGGCTAGTCAATTTAAAGTCGGAGATGGAGTTAGTACCTATAACATGCAGCAATGGGATTCATAGACAGTCCTCAAAAATGCAATTAAAAAACTGTCTGAGAAATGGAGAGAGCAACAAAAGCACCCCAGAGACAGACACAAAAGTGTATTGTGCTTGAGATCAGCTAAAACATAGTCCCCCACTTCCCAAAGTTGTGGATTGGTCTTAGAGTTGAATGTGAAAGGAAGTCCACCAAGGAACATAAACTGTGTCTAGAATGGACCTCCTGAGCAAATGATAATAGCTGCCTTGTTGACTGCAATGAAAATCATGAAGCTGAACTCACTTCAGTGAAAAATAGAACTGCAATAGATTTAGGGAAAAAATTGCACTATGATTGGGGATATCCATCACAGGCATGCGAAGCATGAGTCACAGCACAGGTGGAGTGTATTTCCCAATCCTGGGCTCACCCTGTAGTGAGGATCCGAAGGAAGGCTTAACTCTCAAGGTCAGAGAGTTAGACGGGAAGAAGTTATACAAGCTTTTATAATTACTCTCACTCTGACAATTCTGCCTTCTGCCTTTCATTTCCAATGGGGCAATACAAGCACTTTAGCTCTAAGTGGAGAACTTCAGAAACACCCAGGCCTGGGGTGAGTTAGAAGCTATTCCTAGGGTAAGACAAGACTACAGGGGGGAAAAAAAAATACAGCATTTGTGTAGGAGAAAATCCTGTTTGCTTTTCTCTCTAGACGTAGAATAGCAGGATGCCAGTGACCTGAGTGTGTTTAATTATTTATATGAAGGTTATTAGTGTGTGGATAGGAAGTCCTTATTGAAGTTTATACATTCCAGCAACCTGCAGTGAAGCTATGTAAGACACTGTTCTTGCTAAATTATTAAGATATAAAATGAATAATGAAGGGCATGTTAGTGGAAACTTACCTGAAAAATAGCTGCCCACGGTAGGGAAAGAAAAGTAAGAGAGCAGGGGAGATGAGTCACCCTGTCCCGTATAGGAGAGGAAAGCCATCCTTCTCACAAATTAGTGGGTGACGGGTGTATCCATAGCAGTGACACAAAAAGCAGCAATGTTTGGACTTCATGCGCCTAAACCTTATGGAGGGTCCTGATATTCATCATCAGAGTACCCTGATATTTTTATTGATTCATGGTATTGTTTTTCCCAATTCCTATAACCGTAAGCCTTTCTTCCATTAAGGGGTATTTATTGACTTAACCTTGTCTTTATCCATGGGAAGGAAAAATATAGGCAGTCCTTCCCACAAATAGAAGGACAGGTCACATTTTATTGATTTTTCCTGGACCTCTTGTCCAGACCCTGTAGTACCTAAGTTCCTATCTTCTTAGTGCCTCTGTGTAAATACGTGATTTCTACCCTTTATAATGTTGCATCTCTCTGCCTGGGTCTCTGACTCATGTTCCACCACTCCAGCTGCATTAGTTTCAAGTGCTGATACAATACATGATCACAAATAAAGAGGTTTAAAGCAACCCAAATGTATGATCTTTCTGTTCCACAGATCGAAAGTCTTCAATGGTTTGCCAGAGCTGCAGTCCTTCCGGAGGCGCCAGGGTGAGGATCTGTTCGCTTGTCTTTTTCAGCTTTAAGCCGTTTCCTACATTTCTTGGCCGTGTGGCCCCGCATCGCTCTGACCGGGCTTCTGTCGTCAGACACCCATCTGTCCCTCTGACTGCAGAGTCTCACAGACTCCGACCCTTCACAGCCTCATGGCCTCCTTGTTATAGGGACCCGTCTCAAAATTCTTAATTCAGGCGCATTTTTAACATCCCTTTTACCATGTGAAGTAACATGCCGACAGATTCTGCAGACTGGGACAGGGGCATCTTTGGGGACCATGCTTTAGTTTGCCATATATATGAACCCGTTAAATCCTGTTATTTAATATATCCTCCTAGCCTATATCTAGGACCTCATTATTTCAGGAGCTTTTATACTTACAAGCAAGCATCCTTCTCATAGTGAAATGTAGAAATTCTTCATTGATGCACAGATTCTGAGACTATGGTCCTTCCTCAACTCCCCATTTTGATCCTCCACACTGTTACGGAAAGAAAAGAACATATCCCTGTCCTATAGTTATAATGTTGTCTAGGCCTAGAGCCCTGAATGAATTTGCAGCCTGAACCTGGCCCAAGGCTCAGCCTGTCAGAGATACTTGCAGTTGGCCTCTTAGACAAGCTGAACTTCTCAGACGATTTGGTTGCAGTATAAACCAATCAGACCACCAAAATGTGGAAAAAAGAATAAAAACAAAACCAAAAACCTCTGCCTTATTCGATGTGGGTGTTTCGCTGGGTTCTTCTTACATTTCTATCTGTATGTATTCTGTGTCTCTAGTACAACAGGCTTATTTTCAGGCACCAGAGTGCGTATCTGGTCAATCAAGGTGTTCTGTAAGTAACCGTTTGCTATTTGGTTTTGTAGATTTCATATAATCTCATATGGGCTTGAGATTATTAGGCCGTTTGGCTAGGGATGTGGTTTTGATATGCCCCAATTTTGTAAAGTTCTCCAGCAGGGCTAATGATCTGGTTTATAACACTTGGATGCCCATTTCAAATATTTGTCCCAAACGTCCACAAGGAGATTTTAAAATTGAAGTCCAGAAACCCACATATGAAAAAGGAATTATTTGCTCAATTGTTAGTAAAATTTAGTAAAGTGCTTCTCCAGTGAGAGATGGCATCATGAATGACCCCTTCAAATGCCACATCAAAGTGAGGACAAGTTTGAAGGAAGTTTTGGATACTTGGAAAAAACATATTCAACATAAAAAGTAGATTTATAATATGACTTATTTTCATTGCATCATATGATATGCAGTCTTACATTTTAAATAAACTTAAAGCAAAGCTGATGGTTTTTATGTACACCTAAAGGGCATTGAATTAAAGAAGCTGAGACACACCGTACTGCCTAAAAATTTGCCTGTGTTCATAAACTCAAATGAAATTTTTCTCTTTTAGATGGATTTCTTAATTACATTTTTTTCTATTTAGTTTTAATATTTTCTGGTTTCCATGGTAAGGGATATGTGCACAGATAGAGGGCAATAAAAAGGGAGACTATAAAAATAAAAATATGAAAGAAGTGTGGAAACAAAGTGGAAATTCGGGATAGATAGAGATTTGAGAAAGGCGTAACAGCCACTGGAAGGAAGAAAGGCAGACAGGTATATTCGGAGGAAAGAATTGTTTTAAAAATGTGGAAAACTTTCTTCTAAATGTGAGTGGTTCTTGAGGTGCAAAAACAAATTGCTCTCCAATTCCCATGCCCGGCAATCCTCATCAGACAGAGTTCCTGGGCTTCGTGTTGTTCAAAACGTTCGGGTGGAACTGACATAATGCAAACTTTTGAAAATATTCCTTGCCTAACAATTTTCAAATGGCATGGTTTAATTTTGTCTTATTTTCCAAATTACTGTCTTCAAAATTTTGGAGGTGAACATAGCAGATGAAAATTTTAGAAGAGAAATATTACCGTATTTTGCCATGTATAATATGAAACCATGTTTTTTGTGCGCATTATACATGGGATTATTATGCCCATTTTACACCCATGGTATGTAATCATTATGCCCAGGTATAATGCACATCCTTATTTTCCTCTCGAAAGTTTGGACAAAAAAGTGCACATTATACATGGCAAAATATGGTAATTTACGGGTGTTTTATTCTGTTTTCCTAATGAAATAGATATGCAAACATTCACATTTGGGGGATTGGTATACATTTCAAGGCTTAGATGTTCAGCATTATTGAACTAGGTAATGTTATGAGTATCAGTTTAAGATTTTCATTTTGAAAAAGTCCTCCATGAGTACTTAGGCCATTTCTTAAGTATTGTATTAATGAGAAAATCACAAGCAACAGATTTCTATCTTGGGCTTATTATTCAATGTAGTAGAGACAAATCATTCTGGTTGGTTCTGTCTCAGCAATGGGGTTTCTCTGTCATCTCCAACACAGGCAGTCAACCAGAGCCCGGTCATTTTCTCTGTGGCAGCCAGCACTTTCCCTCTCATTCAGAGCTTTTTTCACCTTTCTTCAAAAAGCTATACATCTTGACAAGAGATTACAGAGCTGTGACTTTACAGAGGAGCTATCTGAAATAATTAGCCTTTTCCTTAGAGGAACCTCTTGGAAATTTTCCACAGTTGTTACAGAAGGTACAGACATTTTAGATTACTCCCCACCTGGTATTTGCCCCTTTCCTCAGTATAACTTCATTCATTTCCCAAATGCTGCTTACAGCCTATCTCCCATCAGTCGATAGCTTTTGATCACATGTTCCGTATTTAAATATTTGCCTATTAAATTTCTTTCTGCAATAAAAAAATAAACTTTGGTCATGAAACAGGACCCAATGAAATCATAATAGAAGATTATTCCCAAAATGGGTTTGATCTACTAAGGTACAATTTAAAAAGTGCCAGAGTTACATAAAGAAAACTTAATTTACTATAATTTACTGATCCAAGGCATCAGTCAACAAGTACTACTGTAGCACCTACTTTTAGTTCTAGCAACTGATGTCTATTGGTATTTCATGTTTGCTGTTAACTACCTTTTTACCAGTTTCCTTTAAAAATGCATAATGTTTTATTTGAATTTAGGTATTCTCTTTTTGTAATCAACTCTCAGTCTAATGGGTATCATGGAACTGACCAATTATAATGACCCAGTGACTATGGTATTTATAATGACAGAGCTTTTGCACTTTTAAAAGTAGTGTTATCAGCTTGAAACGGATTGAAACCTAGTATTTCATAAAATTATGAGCCTTACAAAATGACATCTTCTTGTCTAAGTTAATTGGAATATTCATACTGTATTCTTTCATTTGCTGACTGAGCAAATACATACCAAGTGCCTAATATTTGCCAGATATATTAGGCTATAGCAGGTGTGTGTATGTAAAATTAGGATGAATTTGGGATCTTCCTTTCAACTCCATGAATTATTAATTTGGGGTATGAAATCTCATTTATATCAACTACCATTAATTATTTAAACTGATTTTTTTAAATAATAATATAAAAAGCCATACAATGTAGTGGTTAAGAGTATAGGCTCTAGGAAGACCCTGGCCCAGTCATTCAGTTGGTTAAAGCATCTTCCCAATATGCCAAGTTTGTGGATTCAGTCCTTGATCAGGGCACATACAAGAAAAATAAACCAATGAATGCATAAGTAAGTGGATCAACAAATCTCTCTCTTTCTCTCCCCCCACCTCCACACCCCTCTCAAGTCAGTAAAAAAAAAAAAAAAAAAAAAAAAAACCTCAAAAAGCAAAGCATATGTGCTCTAAAATTCTAGAGTCGAAGTTCAAAATCTGACTTTACCCCTTGCTAGTTAGGCAACCTTGTGCAAATTATATACTGTCTGTCTACCTGTTTTCTCATTAATAAAATATTTAACTTTGGGTTGTTATCAAAAAAGATACCACTTCTAAAATGTTAATCATACCTCTTGACACATATACATGTTATATGTATGAACAGAAAGACAGTGATAGAATGAAATAAATCCTTGATTGGGGCATTTGTTGAAATAATTGCTTAATTGATTTCCTTAAACAGGTGATGAAGTGGTTGAGAACACTATTTTTTTGTGATGCTGCCCTTACATCCTAGAACTTACTCTTCATGCCTTTTGAAGTTGAGATCCTCATAAGAAAGGGTATGTGTTGAGATGGGGCTCTACATGCTAAGTTGGGAAATCTAACGGTACCAGGTTTTACCTTAGCTGTGACTTGAAAGAGGTCAGAACAATACTGGTACAGATACAAGTGAGCTAATGCACTCATTTAGTTGCAGCAAGACTATTGTTTCTCAGTTCCCAATTCAATTAATCACCCACAGTCACCAGTGGCTAGTAGAGATCGTAGTGTGTGTAGATAACAGGAGGACGCGTGAAATCCTCAGTAAACATATGAGGAATCCTAGCCTCTCCTAGAGAGTGTGTTTTCTATTTTTTTTGATATGAATAAAATATTCTGTCCCTTTGGAACCACCAAAGTCGACTCCAAGGGTGTGAAATTGACTGTCGCTCATGTATTCTACACCGATGTGCTATTTCTTTTATTTGGAGAGCTAGAGATATTTGAATTTGGATGAATTGTTCTCTTGCTCTCAAAGTTTATGTTGTGTGTTTTTCTACTACTTGGTTATGTTTGTTTTGTTGTTGTCACAGGAAAATTAGAGAAGTGAAAATTTGAATTAATGTGTCTGTGTTTCATGGTTATGAAATACAATTACCACTATACAAAAAAAAGATACTTGATCCAGCATGTGTGTGAGTGTGTGTACGACTTAAACTTAAGACTCTGTGAATGTTGTTATATTGTTATCTTCTGCAATGTGATTGATTCAGGCAGTGATATCACTCACAGTTTATAATTCATGTAACCTTTACATATCTGGCTCTTAATCGTTAACAAATATATGTAACTGGAAATTCAAGTATCAAATATTTTTGCTGGAAAAATTAATTATTCTATTTTAAATTGTGACTTTTTCATTCTGCTCACTTGATATAAATAAATCAATTCATATCTTTCTATTTTTTGAATTATAATGCATTTTTAATGACACATCAAAGTATTTGTCAGTTCGCCCTCACATAACAGCACTATTCTGATCAATAATGCTTCCTTTAGCATAGTTGGTCTCCTCGTACACACAAGGTTCCCCTGTGTTACATCCACTTAATGATGCCTCATTTGTTTCTCCAGTTGCTATATCGTTGAGCAAATAAGCCAACAAGATGGAGAAATTGCATATGCCTATTGTGTTTGAACTAGAATAAATGTGGCTAAAAGTCATTTTCTTCTGGCCTAAAATGAGTCTATGTCTCCTGGCCTGGAGAATAACAAATTTGTGTCACCTATAAAATGTGGTTCGTTAATGCTTCATTCTACTGAACCCAGTGCCCGTATAGTCTATCAAAACAGCTAACAAGGGTCAAAATACAAGTCACTATTATCTGTCCTACTGTCATTTTCCTACTTTTTCTATGCTAGCTTTATTCACCTGCTTTCAGCTTGATATTTTTAACATTCAACCAAAAACATCAGAATAAAATTTGTGGGTTACAACCATCAGCAATACCAGATTAAACAGCCTAAAAATCAAAATTGAAGAAATGTTAAGATTTGCTGAAATCAACTGTGAAGGCATTGATGAAGTTTTCCTTTTTTAAGTGAACCTCATTCCAAATGGCTTATGTTATTTCCTATACAGTAGATAAGCAATTACCTCTCTTCTAATATCAATTCTTTCAAGCAATCTTTTCTCCACCATTTCACCTTCTTGGCTTTCCTCGCCTTGTGTTGATGGGGTAGTATATTTCTATTACCGTTGCAGTCTTTTTTCATTCCCCTTAAAATTGAATTAAATTTAGTCAGCTGTTCTAAACATGAAGTGCTGGCCAAACTGAGTTATTTAAGCTCAAAAATGTGTAGGATTTGATTACTTCAGTTCAAACTTTATATGTGACAAGTTTGTCCAGGATAGAGACCCAAGATTATTTTTGAAAAAAGGAATTTTCTCCTTGTGTTTGCGACTTCAGGTAATGCATATGGTAGGACTGCTAACCACCTTTAGCACAAGCCCCTGTGGTCTCCCAGACCTTGTGGCAGCTGTTAATCAATTGATCTGGGTATCGACTAAGAAATTTGCCTAGTACATTCCCTTTCATCTTAACCTTATACTACATGTTTTCTGCAGTGTAGATATTGGAGCTATTTTAAAAGTCTATTAAAAATCCATGTATATAGGTTAGTTTAGCACAGAGAACACAGTTTTTACCTTCACATCTGTTGTTAAGGTAGTTCACTCTTCTGAGTTTGGCTGCTAAACTGGTCAGTGGTAGTTTGGGGAAAAGTTAGTGGTAAATTTCTTCTCAGGTTTAGCTTTGAAAAAGCTAAAAATTTGGAAAATTAAAAAAATAATTTGGAGCAGGATCAGTGATAGCTGAACATTTAATTTGCATGGTCTGTAAACCTACTAAACTTGAGATATATTGAGACACACACTTGCCCCAAGAGGGGAAATAAACAGTGTGCGTTACCATGTGATGAGCATTTGGGCCATCATTTTATGTAATCTTATTTTATGAGTTTTCATTGTTTTTTAAAAAATCATAATCATTTATCTGCAAAATGAATCCTATGAGATAAAATTTCTGTGACCTTTGACTTATTAGCTAGAGTGTTAGAAGATAAAGTGAAACAACAGCAAAATTCAAAGTGACAGAAGATTGACATTCCAGCAGATGGAGAAGCAGAATTGTCGCTAGGTTTACAGATCTTAACCAATTCCATTTTTTTATATAATTTATTTAAATGTTATTTTTCAGTACAGTTGTATATATGTCCATAGTTTAAAAATAGTAAATATTTCAAAGTAGAATAAAAAGGAGTAAAAAGCATAACAGTATTCAGATAAAGCCATCTTCATGTTTGAAATCCTTATTACTAACCCCCTTTTAATGAATATTTTGCTTAATTTAACATACTTATACCACAAATATAATTCTTATTTCTGAAAAATTTACTTACGATAGCACAAGTGTTTCTCCTAATATAACGTAGAAAAAAGATTATTTATTTTATTGGCTATGTAACTGCTTTGGTAATGCCTATTACTCCATTGTTTGCTTCAGTCAGGTACTATGTTTACCTTCATAACATTAATTTGAACATCATTTGCATACACCTACTTCTTTTAATATGTTCCAGGCACTTTCCTTCTGAGAGCTCCTAGAAGTAGAGTTACTCTCTCAATGGACAGAATCAGTCCCTGTCACCCACAATTATTCTGAATTTAAAGTAATTTATCTGCAGTAAATATTTTGGAAAGTGTCATATCACATTTATTTGTTGTCATAAGAAACCTTATGTTCATGTGACTTTAATTGTATAATATTTTGCTTTCTAAATTGACTACTTGCACACATTCCTTAATTTAAAGAAATCTTTGAGGGTTGCAACTCAGAATATCAGAATCTTTCTAATAACCCACTTTTTGCTGGAGATAAGAAATAATAATTGGTGTCCTTAGATGAACAATATACTTAAAGTCCAGACTCTTGGACATTTAACTTACTACGTATTATGTCTGCATATCTTTCTGTCTTATGATCATTAAAATGCAAATTATCCTTAGTACAGTATTCATACCTTGTACCTTTGGGGTTTTGTCTACTTCACAACACATAGTAGGTTCATGGTAAATATGACTCAACCTCAATGGAGTAAAGACAAAATAGCATCCACATGTATAGCTGAACATCAGTGCTTCTTTCCATGGATTTAAAACTGAATTTTTAAATGACCAAATAATGTCAGTGAATTAATACATTATGCACCAATGCACTCTGCAGTTTCCAGAAGGAGTTTGTAAAACCAATAATTATCATAAATCCACAGAAATTATTGCTTCTTATCAAAAAGTAATATTAAAAAGAATTATACTATATTTATAAGCTATAAAATGCAATATAAAAAATAAAGAAGATGCTTATAACACCCCCCAGAAGAGTGAGAACTTTCTTTCCTCTTTAATGAAGCTATACTAACTTATTTTTTAACTTCCCTATAAGATAAGTGAGCAACATGTTCTCTCCTGAAAAAGACAATTCCCATGTGTGTTCCCAACTGCATTCCCTTGGGAGTGAAGCAATTTCTTGAAGCATTTGGATGAAGCCTTCTGATAAATCATGACTAAACACTATTTTCCCAAGAAATCCTATAAGACTCATGGACACAGATGACAGTGTGGTTATTACAGAGGGGAAGAAGGGTAGGATAGGTAGAAGATAGTAAAGGGGAGTTAAATGGTGACAGAAGGAAATTTGCCTTTGGGAGTGAACACGTAATACAGCGTACAGGTGATATATTACAGAATTGTATACCTGAAACCTATATAATTTTATTAGCCAATGTCACCCAAATAATCCAGTATTTTTTAAAAAGAAGAAGTCATGTAATTCAAATATTTAGCTACTTAGACAATCCAGAATCTACCTATTATTAAAGAATGTTATTATTCTTGTGAGAGTTGTTCTCATTTTTTAGAACACTTGGCAATAGGTAATAATACAAATGGAGAGGGGATAATAAAAGTAATAATTATTCCAAGTAAAATAAAAGTTTTTTCTATATAATACTTTCCAACTTATATCTTTAATTCTGCAATTACCTATTTACCACATAATGTTTAGTGGACTCAATAACTGATGCACAATTAAATAAATTTTAATTTATTTAAAAATAAAACATTCAAAATTAGATAATGCAAAGCCAATGCCCTCAAAGAGCTTATGGCATGAAGGGAACAAACAAGTGAATTATGGGATACATTAAAGTGTGATAACTGTTGTGTAAGAATAGTGTGCTGACTCTGTGTGCACAGAGCAAGAGCCGGGGGCTCTTGACTGGGGCTTAAGGAAGATTTCTTTTGAAGGCTGTGTTCAGGCCAATTTTTAGTAAAAGATGTGTGGAATCATATGTACTGTAGGTTATCCTGTAGGTTCTCCCTTGGAAAGCCGAGGTGGGCTTTAATAAAAATGCCATGATGATTTGTTCTTAGCATGTCTGTCCATTCCATGTATGAGGACTCGTAGGGATGAAGTCTTCCCGAGTGGTGAATACTACATATGATGATATTCTTTTGAAATCCCTTGCAGTGATGTTAATCCATGCTTCCTGTTATCAAAGCTCCAATGACTTTATGATTTTTAAAGAAGTGAAACAGAGGGCAAAGATGAAGAAATTTATTACAAATGTTTAAAATACTACAAGTTGGCTCTCTGGGGATTTGGGAGCACCTTGTATACGCCGAAAGAAAAGTCTCTTAAGCTTAAAAAGAAGTTCAAACTAAAGTCAAGTGTACATATTTAAAAAGTTTCTTCTAGTCCTTCTCCAGACTTTTTTAAATAAAGCAATGTTATTTATTCTACTCAATCCTTATGTGTTAACAGAGCTGATAATGTGGGAGGTACTTGCAAGCTGACATTGCTGTTAAAATTTCTGTGAAAATTTCAATGTCTAAGTGAAACATGAGGGTCTTTAGAAAGATAAAAGCCATTCTTTCTTAACTTAAAAAAAGTGTTATTTCTGCAAATGACCTCTAAAAGAAAACCTTCTCAAATGTTATCTTTTATGGGTAAAGAGAGTAAAATCACTTCATTGAAATGTAAGTAATATGAATAAGAAAGTTCTTATTATAAAAATTTTCTAGGGCCCTTTTATTTAGCTCAATAACACTCAAATGACTATAATGATAAACTTCAAAATTGGCAGTAGTAGAAAATTTTTCCTTTAACATCAAGCCAATACTTAAGAAAATTGCTGCCATATTTTCTAAGTTACTAACCTTTACAATGAAATACATTTTCTATCCTAGAGAAAAATGTTCTTCTCTATTTTAATGTGAATTTATTTTAGACATAATAATCAGATAAATAAATTAAAATTAAGCCATGCAAATCTACTTTGTTTTGTCCTTTCTACATTTGCCTTTAAGTTATTTGTTTGAAAACTAATTGTAGAAAATGTTTCATTTTCTTTTATTGATCTCAGTAATGGCATTTTGTTATATCAGTAAAGGTGAATGTAGAGTTAAATTGTACCCCTTTGTTAAGACAACACTTTTTTAAAGATTTTACTTATTTATAGAGAGAGGGGAAGTGAGACAGAAAGAGAGGGAGATAAACATCAATGTGTGGTTGCCTCTCATGCATCCCCTACTGGGGACCGCAACCTAGGCATGTGACCTGACTGGGAATCAAACCAGCAGCTCTTTGGTTTGTAGGCCAGCACACAATCCACTGAGCTACACCAGCCAGGGCTTTTATAAAACTGTGTTATAAGATCTTTTGTCCATAAAACTTCTCAAAAATATTTATCTGTACCTGAATTCCTTCATCCAAACTTTCTATTACTTCACTATGATGATAATCTACTCTCTGACAGAAAGTAATCAAAAATGCTTTAATCAGTTCATTTCCCTTTTGCCTTAGAGTATTTTCCAGGTAGCGAATGCCTAAGTTTCCCAAATTCCCTCTCTTAACCTTCCCATGTGTTGGTTTTCCATGAATCATTCCGTACTTTAACCTCCCCGCCCACCAAACCCTGTCATTGTATTGAGGTATGCCCAAGGAGTTCCTTTTACCTGTCTAGATATAGCGCCTTTCAGCTAAACTCTGTGACTCTCAGTTGATACTCATATTTGCCTAAAAACCTACCTCTGTGAATAATTTATCCCAAACTTTATTTTCAAAGTCCTTTATCCTATTGACATTTACCCCAAAAGTTAAACACACAAGTTTACAATAACGTAGCCAGGGGATAAAATTTAGGTTTGCTACTAACTTTTTCTAAGTCTGTGACTTGATTCTCTGAAGCTCCAGTTTTGCCTCTGTATTATAGGAGAAATAATAATTTATTACAGAGTGTGCTGTGAATATTAAATAACATAAATAATCTAAAACTATTACCTAAATGCCTAACTCATTGGAAGAATTGAATAGTTGTTCATTATTCTCATTCTTAATAATTTTATTACTCTGCTGCTTTTGTACAGGAAATGTGTAATGAAATGAGATACAGTGAAATAAACATGGGATTTAAACTTAAACAGATTTTTGTTCATAATCTGACTTATACCTTATTATCTGGGTGACTTTGAGTGTCTTACCCTCTTTAAGCCTTGTGGTGGTGATTCAACGACATTGTGTACAGCAGCTGACATAAAATTTGTCCTTATTAAGTGTCTGTTGAATGAGTAGCATACATTTGTGTATGTATACTGTAGTGTTGGTCTTAACCATTTCATCTTTATTAAGTCATTCAGCAAAAGATTATTGATCATATATGGCCTATAAGCCATGCTAGGCACTGGGAATAATTTCAAATAGGACAGAAAAGAATCATTATCCATTTGCATGGTACATAACACTGTCTGCCATTAGATTGGTTAATAATTCTTTGGAAAAAGCAGCAGGTTATCTCTGCTAAAACCTAAACTATAATTCATATACCTCTGGTATGCCTGGAAAACTGTAAGCAGGCCTTCTGCAAATCAATATTCATAACTTTATTTTCCTCCCAATCTTTCCAAGCCGCCTGAGACTGTGATAAGTGTGGCCATAAGAACAATAAAGTCTAGAGTAAGATATTAGGCTTTCAGGGTCAGCAAAGGGACTGCATGCAGAGTGGATTATGAGGGAAGCTCCAGGGGAACAGGTCTTGGAGGTAAGGGGGCTGGCTGGAATGTCTCCAGGATTCCAGGATAAGTCCTGGGAGCAGGCACTGGAGAGAGCTTTTCAGTTTCAAATGGAAGTTGGTAATTCTGGATTACATAAGAGATGATGATTGAGACAAACTCACTAATGTAATCTAGAGAAAGTTTTCCCCTGTGGCAAGGTCAAATGCTAGTACTAAAAAGAAAATTTTATGGAGGATTTACATATTGCTACTCAGAACAGTCAAACTAATAATGGTTCATTTTAATGTTTGCCAGATCAAATGTGAATTTTTTAAATCAAATGTCATTACTTACTGACTTCTTACAGGGTAGTATTTAAATGAATTTTGTAAACTCAATAGAATATGCATTAGAACTATATAAACACTAAATTGCATTAACATATTATCTATGTATCTTTAGATACATGATCCCTCCAATAGGTCTCACTAATTTTTCAAAACCATGCGGTGATAAAATGACTCAGGTAAAAAATTAGACAACACCTTTGATTGCAAAAGATGCTACCTTGAAACTAGCTTAAGAAACTTAATAGTCAATAAAACTTTTTTCATTCCATAAAATGCATAGTTAACTTCCTCTTGAAATCTGACAATTAGAAGCATGTTGTTATCATATCAGATTCAAATCCAAATAAATTACAAAGGTACATCCCTGCTTTCATATATGCTCAGAGAAGCAAGAAACAGCTCTTAAATAGAGGTCATATCCAGATTTTGAAGAACATTATTTGCAGTAGAATAATAGTGAGAATATAATGATGGAGAAGAATTAATTGGAAAAAATTGAGCTGCTGTGGTGCTATTTCCAAAAACAGATAAGATGACTGACATATACCCATGAACTTTTCAAATGAAAGTAGGTAGAAATCTCTTGCCACTTGACATTAAAATTCCAATATCAAATCTCTGGCTCTACCCAAAGCTTTGTAATTATATTTGGTCCATGGTATAAGCATTTGATGATTTTATGCTTCTCGGTATATTCTGTTTTTAAAATTTTACTCAGGACTTCTTTTTAAAAAATCACTAATACTAAATTGGTAAAAATAGGGAAAGTGAGAAAAAAGGCAACCAGATTTCTGGCCAAGATGGTGGCATAGGTGGACACACTGTGCCTCCTTGCACAACCAAAATTGAGGACAACAAGCATTTAGAAACAAGAAAACAATCAGAACTGAGAGAAAATTGAACTGTACAGAGTTCCAACAACCATTCATCCAGACCCGTAAGAGGGGCGGAGTCGTGGCAGGAGGAAACGAAGGTTGGCAGACACGATTGCGCAGGCAGCTGCTGGTGGACCTGGCAGGCAGGAGGCAGCTAGCAGGCCCCAGGCGCACAGGTAGCAGCTAGTGGACCCCAGGTGCAAGGCGGCTAGCTGACCAGGTGGTCCCACATTTGCATGCAGATAATCCAGGTGAAAACAGTGAACAAGACAGAACTCGCAACCCAGGGCCCCAGCACCCGGAAATAAAACCTAAAAACACCGAGACCCTGCCCCCACATACAGCGTCATTACCCAGCAACTGGGCTGCCCCGCCCTGGGGAACAACTAAGGCTCCGCCCCTCATTTGTAACAGCCCAGACCCCCCCCAAAAAAAAATTGCTCAAATGGGAGAACAGATCAAAGTTCCAGAGCCAATTCATCTAAGTGACCAAGAGATAGCTAACCTATCAGATGCACAGTTCAAAGCACTGGTGATCAGGATACTCACATAATTGGTTGATTTTAGTTGCAAATTAGATGAACAAATGAAGGCTACAATAAGTGAAATGAAGGAAAGTGCACAGGGAACCAATAGTGATGGGAGGAAAACTGGAACTCAAATCAATGTAGTGGACCAGAAGGAAGAAACAAACATCCAATCAGAAAAGAATGAAGAAACAAGAATTCAAAAAAATGAGGAGAGGCTTAGGAACCTCCAGGACATCTTTAAACATCCCAACATCCGACTTATAGGGGTACCAGGAGGGGAAGAGGAAAAGCAACAAGTGGAAAACTTATTTGAACAAATAATAAAGGAGAACTTCCCCAATCTGACAAAGGAAATAGACTTCCAGGAAGTCCAGGAAACTCAGAGAGTCCCAAAGAAGTTGGACCCAAGGAGGAACACACCAAGGCACATCAGAATTACGTTACCCAGGATTAAAATTAAGAAGAAAATCCTAGAAGCAGCAAGGGATAAGGGGACCATCACCTACAAAGGAGTTCCCATCAGACTGTCAGCTGATTTCTCAAAAGAGACCTTCCAGGCAAGAAGGGGCTGGAAAGAAGTATTCCAAGTCGTGAAAGGCAAGGACCTACATCTAAGATTGCTCTATCCAGCAAAGCTTTCATTTAGAATGGAAGGGAAGATAAGGCGCTTCTCAGATAAGGTCAAGTTCAAGGAGTTCATCATCACCAAGCCCTTATATGAAATGTTAAAGGGACTTATCTAAGAAAAAGAAGATCAAAAGTATGACAGTAAAAAGACAGCAAACTCACAGATATTAACAACCACACCTAAAACAAAAGCAAACTAAGCAAACAGCTAGAACAGGAACAGAACCACAGAAATGGAGATCATATGGAGGGTTAGCAACAGGGGAGTGGGAGGAGGAGAGAGGGGGAAAAGGTACAGAGAATAAGTAGCATAGATAGTGGGTAGAAAATAGACAGGGGGTGGGCAAGAATAGTTTGGGAAATGTAGAAGCTAAAGAACTTATGACACATGGACATGAACTAAAGTGGGGGAATGTGGGTGGGAGGGGTGTGCAGGGTGAAGGGGAATGATGGGGGAGAAATGGGACAATTGTAATAGCGTGATCAATAAAATATAATAAAAAAAGAAAAAAGGCAACCAAATAAAATTGAGACAAGTATGTGTGTGTGTGTATATAGCTATATATATATATATATATATATACACACACACATATACGTATATATGAAAGATGGAAAAAGGGAGGCCGCAATGTATAAACACTTAAGCCTTGACCTTAAGTGACTTTCAAATTCTACATGATGTGTGTCTAAACATTTAAGAGAAAAAATTCTCTAGCCTGGGCTTCAGGCTTAGTGATTGCTATGCATTCTATGTGCAGATATAGTAAAAAGGAGAAGACAAATCTGCTGCAGTGAGAACTAATTTGCAATCCTATGGTCACTAATTATTTTATGTCTTCACAAAATCTTTATCTCACCTGGTGGGAGAAAAAAAAAAAAATAGAGTCCAGGATATCCTGGGATCTCTTTGGTTTCCTAAGTTTTGTATTGGCTCTTAGGCATAAAGTTTAATAAGCCCTGAAGTCCCTTTAGATATCTTGCTAATTCAGCATCAGAAGAAAGTGTGGCAGAATTGTCTTTAATCACTTAGTTTTGGCAAGCTAATCTGTTTTGATGTACCATGCTGAAAAAATAGCTAGTAGAACTGAAGGGCTAAGATCAAGGAATATGATTCAGAAAAATAAACCTCAAAA
Organism: Glossophaga mutica; assembly: GCA_039655065.1. Lineage (NCBI taxonomy): Eukaryota > Metazoa > Chordata > Mammalia > Chiroptera > Phyllostomidae > Glossophaga > Glossophaga mutica. Next base: position 149,545,476 of record CM077308.1, read on the forward strand.
CAAGTATACTAGAGAAACTGAAAAAGAAATCATGAACTTTAAGCCTTAGGCACACAGTCAAGAGAAAGTGGTCAATGGTAATAGAAGAGAAAAACACAATTAAAAATATAAGAGAAAGTGACCAACAGTTGCAGTTTTGCATTATAGCTGGTACAGCTTGCTCTGCTGGAAAATCCAATCCTGTGATCCTAGCTACACCGGGTTAGGTTGTGGGCAAGTGCGTAAACTGGAACTCACAATCTCCATGCTGGACACAGACTGCTAAGGAGGAAATTCTGCCTAAGAGATGTGTTCCTCAGAGTGGCAGCCTATTAATACCTTCTGTTGAAATGCTCAGTGAGCAAAGGAAAGGTAGACTGCTGGGTCTCATTGCATCATCCTAAGTGCATTACACATTTTTTAGTAACCAGGATGCGAAAACAATGCAATTCACGAAATGACTCCCCTATGCCCTCCTTCTAGTGGGTCCTTGAGGTAACTCCACTGGAGAAGATAATTTGTGTAACCCTGGAAATGTTAGAGTATTTGATCTCTTATAGGAGACAAATACAGCAGTATAAGCACCCAGAATCAGAAACTGTATAGTATGAAAGGCCATTGTAAAATCAGGTTGAATTACATAAAAGTTTTATTTCAAAAAGAATAAGTTTTAATAACAATGTATATTAGTTTTGAAGAGAAGTTTGCATTTTATAGAACACTGTATAAAGGTGTTAATATATTTCATCCTCAAAATAGCCTCAATAAGAGAATAGACATTATGTTTAATTTACAGATAAGAAAATCTAACTGCATACAATTTTTTATTAGAAAGAATCTGCAGAGTTGGGACTGGCACACAGGCGTTCTGAGTCTAATTCCACTTGTGTGTATGCACACGTGGGCATACTCTACATGCTCTGACTTGAATTGGTCTCATCATATCGTTACCGTAAAGCAGTCAGTTGGAGTGCTAGGAAATCTCCCATCTGCCGAGATGGTGGCAGGGGGAGTTTCTTAAACTGAGTGTGTAAAAGCCAGCAAGATAATTGGTTAGAGAAAAAGCCCTTATTGCCTTATCAGATTGGGGGTGGGACCAGTGACCGGCAGGTACAGGCTTCGTAGAAGTCAAAATAGCCCTGAGGGAGGTGCTTGACCAAAGAGGTCTGTCAGTATAGCCTGGGGAAAAAGCAACTGGTTGGGAAAGGGACTCATATGAAGTACGCCAAAGTTTGGGAAGTTGACTGGTCAATTTGAGAAAACACCAGGTCCGTCACACACCCCAGCTAATACCATTTCAGGGAACAAAGAAGCCTTTCGCTCTCTGTGGCTTTTGACCTGCACTTGCACGGTGCCCTCACCTGTTCTCCCTCCTGCTAAGGCAACAAGACCCATGACCTACAGGAAGGAGCCTCTCACTCTTTTCTTATCCACCTGGTGATGCACTCAATGGTGCGTTCACACACTACCCCGGAAGCATGCAACCTTGTGGTCCTAGCAGCCACATGGCCCATGGCTGTATGGGCTCCACACACGGGCTCCAGAAGGGAGCATGAAGTGAACAGTAGCCAGGAAAAAGCTAAGCTACCTGGATGGGGACTATGAGTCCTAACAGCTGCCTGCAGGCTCCAAAGGACTGGTCTTTAAATTGGAGCAGGAACTCTGGACACTGGCGTTCGTTTTGGTTTTGCTGAGGGGATGGGCTTTCAGATGGGAGTCTGCCATTCTCCCAGGTCACACAGCGCCTGAATAAAACCTCTTTCCTTTTGCACCAGCACCTGCCTCATGAGTTTGGCTTTTGTGATGACTGGCAGGCAAACCTCCATTTTTTGTCCAGTTACAATATGGTGCCACCCAATTTAATGTCTATTCATAAATGGCTCACCATGACCATGGATATTGCTGTGTAATTGATAGAAGTTAAAAGTCCTAAGTCATGTATACCATGAAGACATTTTTCATTCTAAATTTTAAATCAAGCTTGCAAGGCTATTATGGGACAGATGAAATTCCATTTGATTTGCAAACTTCCAACTTAAAACAAGAACTGGACCATTTTGTCATGAAAAGTGAACAGTAATAAACAGAGACTTATTTGATACAATCCAGTCATGTCCCTACAGGAGCTGATTTTAACCCCATGAAACTCTTTGGGACATAAGAGTAAGCCTGAGAATAAGAATAGCAGTGGGTGGCACTGAGGGAGTGCTCGTTATGTCTGGCATTGTCCTGAGTGCTTTATACATAATAACTTTTTAAAACCCCACAACACCCTTATAAAGCAGGAGCAATTATCATCCTCTTTCATAGACTATGAGAATGGGATACCGGGGTCCAATGACTTGTTAAATGTTGCATAGTAGGTCAGTGATAGAGCTACATTTTGCCTCTGCAGGCTGGCTCCAGAATGCATGTATTTAAAGAAGAAAGTATACTGCCTGGCAAAAAGTGGGATTACATCAAGCAGAGGAACCCCAAAGGACTCTGGAGCCCAAAGAATCAGTAGGGTTTTGGGCTCTGTCACTGCCTAGCTGGGTTACCCTAAGTAAGATGTTCATTCATCTTATCTCCGCCACAGTTTACTCACCTCTAAAATGCAGGTGCCAGGAAAACTTTTTGTAAAGATCATTTGGAATTTCAAGTAGGATGTTACAAGTAAAGCCTACTTCACTGCACAGTAGGTGAATAAATGGTAATGGTAGAAAAGCAGAAATTATATTTTCAAAATAATCTACTCAAAGCCATTAATTAAAAACAATGAAGATCCTGAAGAGCAAAGGAGTTAAATGGCTAATTTTATATCATGCCATTAGTGGCAAAGGCAAGAGTATAAGCCAAACCTCTTAAGTCTATGTTTAGGGTTCTTTGAACCACAAAGGAGTAAACTAAAGATTTTATCTAGCATGTCATTTTTTCATTGAAAAAAGCTCACTATTGATGTATTTTTAATTATTTTCTTGTTTAAAGATGAGTCTACTTGCAGTGACTGCTATTGGACTATCCATCAGTCTTGTCTATATGCCACAACTATATACACATTAACTGTAAAAATGTTTTTTCTTTCTCAAATGTTGACAATAAATTGTCTTGAAAAAAAAAACACAGTAACAGTTTCATCTGTATCATCAAATCACACATATCACAGAGGAATCATTTGTGTTGTTTATGAGAGCTAGGATATTGGCTTATTTATATATTTGACACAGCTGTAGATTGAAGTAAGAGGTCATGAGAGGCAGAAAATATTACAAGAAATAAAAGTCAAGCCCAAACAAATACAAAGCAATTTTGAAAGCAAGGGAACCTTCAACGCTGGCTCACTCGTCCATCAGCAAAATCCCTGAGCCAGTCCAATCACATGGCACATCAAGCCCATCATGCTGTCTTAACACGTGGTTTTCAAAGAAAGCAGCGCTTGCAACCTGAGCTGGTATTGGCAAGAGTGAGAATTAAAATGAACTCTGTCATACTTTAGAGTTTTTGTGCAGTTACTAGGTACCCAGTGAAAATGCAAATTTGTCTTTAAATGCAGGGGACATAAAAATCTTCTCATGGCACCAAGCATATGACTGAACATAGGGTTAAAAAAATTTAAAAAATACAAAAACCACAGAAGGATTTAAATCAAACGTGGTCCCAAAACTATTAACAACAAAAAGAGCAATGTATTGTTTAAGTTATAGGGTCACTGCCTTAGAGTAGTAAAACCTACAGAGAGACGAAAGGAAAGTACAGAACTATCAATGAAGATTGAATGTAGTGATAATCCAGCTTCACGAAAAATGACAGCTGAGTTCTCCCTGGGTGCACCATATGATGGAGGTGTTTCAAGTTACAATTCTTTCATTTTTTATTTGAACAATAGATGTCATCTGAAAATGAGCCTTGACCATATACTTGAATTTTTCAAGCTGACTCAGCTCTGAAGTTGGAGCAGCAGAAACTGTACTTCTAGCCTGGAAAGAAAGGAAGCATAATTTAGCACTCCAAGATCCAAGTGCATGATAGTAGGAAAACTAGACTTTTTTTTTTTTAACTTTTTTTTTTTTTAACTGTAACAACATTGTGTTTAATGAACACCAATGTCTACAGCACAGGCAAGAGCTGTGACGGTTCCGAGGACTGTGGGGTGGCAAGGGCTGCAATGTGGAGGCTGACAGGTGACATCCCTGCCCAGCACCTCTCACCTTGCTAGAGAATCAGAGCCTCTCAGACAAGGTCCTTTCAATTTCTCTTGGACAAATATAAAATGGGTAAAATTCTAACAGTGAACAGATTAAGGATGCTCCTTTACTTCCCTAATTAAGTATCTATAAACCAAGCTGAATAAAAGATAAAGATAGTTAATGAGGCAAACAAAAAAAAAGCTAAAGGTTGATGAAAGAAATGAAAATCACTATCAATATAGGTAGTACCTGTGATCATATGCTTCTATTTTTTACCTCTACTTTTCTTTCCTTCTCTTTCACCTGTGTCACACTGTATTTGTTTACCCTCTCAAACCTGACTTCAATCCTTTCTAGTGTAAGGCATAATATAAATTTAAAATAAGAAAATAAAAATGTATAATCAAAAGAACAGCATCTTGAGAAACACACCAGTATGTGTATTCATATTCTAAAGATTAACCTAAAATTTAGAAAACATCTATCTGTAATGTTCTTATTGAATAAATTACATATGCAGATAAGTGTATATATTATAAATGCACTTCTCAGTAAGTTTTTATAAAATAAACATCTCTGTGTAGCACCAACATCTAGACAAAAGAAATCACCAGGCCCTCCTCTGCTGACTTCTAGTTCCTGCCCCAGCAAGGGACCCACTGCCCTGACTTCTCTCACCATAGTACAAAATAGTCTGGTTTGCACATTATGGAAACAGAATTATACCATTACATTTTCCTTTGGCTTCTTTTGTCCAAACTTATGTTCATGTGATTATATTTACATTACTCATTATGTAAACATAAATTCATAAATTCTGCTGATAAATGATTACCTAGATCACTTACTCATTTTTTAACTAGGTTACTTGTTTTTTTGTCATTAAGTTGTAAGAGTTCTTTATATACATATTTATAAAATCCCTTTTCAGGACTATGATTTGCATATATTTTTCTTTCCTATGGATCATCTTTTAACCTTCTCCTTCAAATTTAAAGCAGAAAATTGTTAATTTTGATGAAGTGAACTTATGTATATTTTATTAACATATTTATTCTTTTGTTCCTTGACTTTTACATCATATCCAAGAACCCTTTGGCAAATCCAAGGTCACAGAGATTTAATCTATGTTTTTCTTCAAACGGTTGTGTAGTTTTAGTTCTTATATTTAAGTCTTTCATCCATTTTGAGTAAACTTTTGCATATGGTGTGAAACAATAGTACAATTTCATTCTTTTGTATGTGGCTAGCCAATAATCTCGGTAGAATTTGTTGAAAATACTATTCTTTCCCCCATTGATAGTCATAGCACTGTTGTTGCAAGTCAGTTGAGCACAGATGTGTGGGTTTATATATGGATTCTCAACTCGCTTCCATTAATCTAGAGGTCTCCTTGAGCAAGTACCACAGTCTTTGATTATGGTTGCTGTGTAGTAAGTTTTGACATCAGAAAGTTTGAGTCACCCTACTTTTCTTTTTTCAAAACTGTTTTGGCTCTTCTGGGTCCCTTGTAATTCCATGTGAATTTAAGATAGCTTTATTAGTTTATACAAATAAGTCACTTGGAATTCTGATAGAGATTTCAATGAATCTGTAGATCAATTTGTAGAGTTTTGTCAACAATGTTAATTCCTCTAATCCATGAACATAACATACTTTTCCATTTATTTAGATCTTTTAAAATTTATCTAACAATGTTTTGTAGTTTCCAGAGTATAAGATTTGAACTTATTTTGTTAAATTTATTCCTATTTTATTCTTTTTAATACTATAATAAATAGAATTGTTTCTTAATTTGATTTTAGATTGTTTACTGCAAGTGTGTAAAAATACAATTGATTTGTATAATCTTATATCCTGAAACATTGCTGAAATTATTAGTTTTAACAGTTATTTACTAGATTATTTCTATATACAAAATCTTGTCATCTCCAAATAAACCTATTTTTATTTCTTTCTGTTCAATCTGAAGGCTATCTTTTTTCTTGCCCAGTTGCCCTGGCTAGAATCTCCTGTGCAGTGTTGAGTGTGGCAGACCCTTCTGCGTGGCGTGGACCCAGCTCCCACTCGGAGATACATAGGACCCATGCCCACAGATAGGTTCTCTCGTGGGGAATCAGATTTGCAGTATACCTAAGCTGTTTTGAGACTTGCTTCTTGCTAAAACTCCCTCACCCTGCAAGTGCTAAACCTTGCAGGGACCAGTGTAACTGGCTCAACCACTTTTGCCTTTTCATTTGCTAATATCCTTCTGTGATATGATTAGGGGCATTGGCTCTTTTGTTGTAACTGGGGAGAGTGAGTGAGGACCATCTGGTAATGGGAGGATATATAGAATAAAGACCTGTCATGGGAGGCAATGGCTTTTGCTCCCCTTGAGAGAAAAGCCACGTTGTCAAAGCCACGCTGTCGTCCTTCTTCCTCCATTGGACTTGGTAGTTCATGTGTATGTTTTGTTTCATACATAATGACACGGACACTGCTAGCCAGTGTCTGCACCAATTGAGTACCAGTGGCAAATATTGCATATCCTTGCCTTGTGCCTAATCCTTGTATTTTACTATAAAGTACTATGTTGGCTGCAGAATTTTAGTAGGTACCCATTATGGAGTTGAGGTTGAGTTCCCTTCTATTTCTAGTTCCCTGTGTGTGTGTGTGTGTGTTATCACAAAAGAGTGTAGAATTTTGTTAAATGTGAGGTTTTTATGTATCTATTGAGATAATCATGAGACTTTTGGTTTTTTAGCCTATAAACATTACATTACTTAATTTTTGGATAGTAATCTTACCTTGTCTTTTGCGGATATGTACCACTTGATCATGGTGTAGAATTTTTGTAGTTTGCTAGAGTTTTCTTGAGGACTTTTACATTTATATCTATAAGAGATATTGGTTCATAGTTGTCATTTTTTTAATCCCATGATGTCTTCATCTGGCTTTGATATCAAGGTGGTACTAGCACCACAAAAATGAGTTGGGAAGTGTCCCTCCTCCTTATATATTTTGGAAGAGTTTGTGAATAAACAATATTAATTAATAGTCAATTAATTGAGAATCATTAATTTTTTATGAAATAAAGTTTAGAAAATGCTGTTTTGACCATTTGTCTCTCAATAGGGTAAAAGAGTAACAATCTTATCTTTTCTAATTTGAGATTTCTTTTGATTTTTAAAAAATGGTTTTAGAAAAGTGGTTTTGCAGACTACAGCTAGAATTTTTCATTTGTTTTCAATTGCAACTTTGTGGTTCTTACAGAGACAGAATGCTGAAGGTAACCAGGAGGACCACACGAATAGAATAAGTTAGGTTTACTATGCATACAGGGAGGAAGATGCACACTGTAAGGAACCACAGAGCATCTCAGTGAAAGGGTGTTAGAAAGAACTTACTACAAGATTAGGGCTTTGGTTGGGTGACTTGGTGGGGAGATTCTAATGAGCGAGGCTTTGGTCCCAATGAGATGCTCTCAGGAACTGTGGATAAGTAACTGTGATGGAGTAAAAATAAATCTCATTTAGGAAAGGAGAGGACCAGAGCAAGGCAAAAGCTGCAAGGAGCTCCTACCCTTCGCAACAGCATGGATAGCACTGGAAAGCATTATGCTAAGCAAAATAAGCCAGGCGGTAAAAGACAAATACCATATGATCTCACCTTTAACAGGGACCTAATCAACAAAACAAACAAACAAGCAAAATATAACCACTGACATGGAAATTGAAAACAGGCTGACAGTCACCAGAGGGGAAGGAATTTCAGAGGAAAAGGGGAAGGGTTTACAGGAACAAGTATAAAGGACACAGGGACAAAAACTAGGGGGGTGGAAATGGGAGGGAGGTGGGGAGGGCTGGGGTGGTAAGCTGGGGTGGGAGTAAAAGACAGAAAACTGTACAAGAACAACGATTAAAATAAAAATTTAAAAAAAGAAAGAAAAATGCAAATCAAAACTATAACAAGATGCCACCTCACACTTGGGGGAAAAAAAGAAGTAGTAGTCACTCACATTTGCTGGAAATGGGGGATGTCTGATATTTTAGGGTTTGCACAGTGATGTTATTTTCCTCCTTACTTGTGAACACTATGAATTGTTCTTGTCTCACTGTATTATAGTCACAAAGTGATCTCGTCTGAAATTGATTTTCTGTAAAATCACTTATATCCAACAGGAGAACACCATGGCCTACCTGTAGGTGAGGCATGAGCAACGAACAATGTGAAAATCTAGATGTGAGAGTCTAGCAAGTCTTGGATTTTTAGGAGCTAATTTCTTTCTCATGGATGAATTATGTAATAAATAGCATGTTAGTCATAAAGTCTTATGGGTCATTAGAATAGAATAAAAGAACCAGGGTGATATAATTACATTTACACTGTTACATTTTGTATGTTAAAACAAAGCATGACTCTCCTATGCTTCTATATTCTTTCCCTTGCTGTTATCCACAATAAAAGATATTCAAACCATTATATAGTCTAGCAGGGAAGGTTGGGGGGAAAAATTATAGTATGATTGTGATGAGATCTCCTATTTGAGCAAGCAATCAATACAATTCAAAATGTGGTCTAATGATGGCAACCCCTCATGACAAATAATTTTGTCATTGAAAAAGCAATAGCTTTCTAATAATATGACAAATGTCATTCCCAAATCTCAAAGTCAGCAGTAAAGTTGGGGTCTTCTATTTAGATTCTAATCTTTCACTAGGTTCTACACTATCAATTTACTACGTTTCATGTTAACCTCAGGAACGTAAAGGGCACACTTGAGAGTAAATCAGCTGTTTGTCCTTCAGAACAGTGAGTTCAACTGAAATGGAGACTCATGGGGGGATCTGCCTTTAAAACAGAGCCAATGCTCTGTAATTTGCATATTTTTGTTAGCAAAGCATTACTTTTTTAAAAAAGAAACTTTATTATTATGTCTATATTTTATTATTAAAATAACCTGGCACCAGCATCACTGATGAATTTGAAATATAGTAAATCCATTGATGTCCTTGGGGTTTTTCTAAATTTCATACATATAAAATTTCTCTCTTTCTCTCTACACACACACACACACACACACACACACACACACATGCATGTCAATGTAGGCTTTGTGGTTCAACTTTATTTGATGGAGGATTTCTACATGCAAGTTACAAATCAACGTGTGTCATAAGGCAGATCGAGCTTTCTGAAATGACATCAAAACAGCCTGGGCATTTTTTTCCCTGATTAAAATTGCATGAGCTATATCTTTTTTGCATGTCAAATAATTCTAAAAGTATACTGAATAGTACTGGTTTACTTGTAAAGTAATGCATACAATTAAGTTAAAAATTCCTTGACAATGTTAACAAATATAAATGTATGCATGTGAGCCAGTGTTACTGAGCCAGCATCACTTTGTATGTATAGCTGCGTTGTGCAATATTTCTCAATTCTGTAGCGCACATACCTCTGCTTTACTCTTATATAAGGTTAGCTAAGCTACTCATAAATTATTCTCCCATATAAACTGTAGATAAAGTTTGTTAAATTTATCTAAATGCAAAATTGGATGTGTCATCAGATTGCAACATAGCTATAGATTAATTGGAGGACAACTGATTCGTTAATAATCATAAGCCATTTCTTCTAAAAATATGGAACAGCTCTTAAAAAGTTAAGACCTTCTTTTAAACCCTTAATTATTTCTATATTTTTTCCATATTGTATTCAAGATAAAGTAAATTTCTATATGAATTTATATTTTTATTGCTAGCGGGATTGTGTCAGTTTTATATTATATTTTCTAGTTGGTATCAAAAGCTAGAAAGGTCTTTTTTTTCATGAATTACCAAATATTGTGATTTCATGGACTAACTAACATAGTTTATCACCCTTGGTATATTTATAACAAGCTAAGAAAAATTATTTTACTATTGGGGAAAATTGTTTTGGGTGTTGTTTGGTTTGTATCTGGTTTTCAACCTCAAAAAGTAACACTGACTCTATTGGTTTAATTAATGTAATAACTGATAGTGGGTGATTTTCAAGTTATCTCTGTATGGAAAGAAAATAATGTACTAAACCTGAAAAAATAACCCAATAGATTTGTTTCAGTTGCCCAGATATTTTAAGCAAGTTCTATTGGATACAATTATTTTAAATCTTTACTGAATTGTGAAGAGCTCTCAAGTCTAATTAGTGATAAATCCTACTAACTTAAGATAAGTAAACATCTTTAATTTAGGGTTGGTTCCCAATGTACACGCTAGCTTTTTACTGCAGGCTCAGTACGGAGCTCATCTGTCTATATTTTAGTAGAAGCTTTCTGATTTATTTTGTCTTTAACTTTTCCTATATATGTATCTCTTTATAGCTTCTTGAATGGTTAACAATGATTTCCCCTGCCACGGTTACCACAGAATGCGAAAAGTTTGATGAACAGAGATTATATGAAGACTAATAAACAAATAGCTAAAATATAAGATCAATTGTAAAATGAGATCCAGAGAAATTGGGTGCAGAGAATCAATACTAGAAATTCATTAGGTCAGTATTTGAAAACTTGTTGGAATGCCTTATAGTAGAATCTGCATTTAAGTGTACAGCAGAGAAATCTGAATGATTTAAGGACTCAGATATCAATCCTTGACTCAACACGATACTATAATACACAGGGTCAAGCTGAGGTGTGATCAGAAGGGAGAGTACTTTCCTGGCAGTCCAAACTATACTAGTTCACCATTCTATGTGTATATGGAAAACTCTAATTTAGACTGTGTATAGAAATAAGATAATACATGAGACAAGGCAAATGCCGAAAGAGCATTTGCTCTCCTCCTTCATTTTCCTAGCATTTCCTCTGTCCTCCACTGCATCTGTATTGTTCCCATGGGAGGTGTTATATTTTTATATAAGCAGGTTACCTTAGCTGAAATGGATGGACCCAAAAATAGGCACCTGACCCAGCCTTTCTTTTAGAATAATATTTTTTTTCTCTAGGATCTGTGGACTCAGAATCGTAAAAGATTTTTTTAATTATTTTTTAAATTTTTATTTTCATTGTTGATCTTGTACAGTTTTCTGTCTTTTATTCTCACCCGAACCCGCCACCCCAACCCTCCCCACCTCCCTCCCATTTCCACCCCCCTCCCCATAGTTTTTGTCCATGTGTCCTTTATACTTGTTCCTGTAAATCCTTCCCCTTTTTTCAGAATCGTAAAAGATTTAAAGCAGTCTCTCAGGTAGCTAAAGCTAGAAAAATACAGCTGTTGGAGGCCATGTGGAGAAAGTAGGTCGATGTTGCGAGGGAAAGGAACAGCGCCAACACACACAATGAGAAGGGCTCTGCTCCCTGGGAGCGGCTCTCAGCCAAAGGAGCGTATGCAAACTTCTGATCCCAGAGAACGGAATCCCCACCTGTTCCCCCAACGGTGTCCAAAATTACCAGTGAAAGAAAGTCTTAATGAATTGTATCCCTTTCCATTAAGCCACCAGGAGTACATCAGAATGTACTTCCAGTTTAATAAAAATCAAAACTCTTCCTTGCTTTCTCCTCCAACAAAGGCTTCTGAACGAATTCTGCATGATCGAATGTATAAGAACAAATGTGGAAGGTCTCAGGTGGTCCTCCTTTTTTCTTTGAAGCAATGTTGCCGTCAGTGAAGAAAGAGTCAGCAGGAAGCTAATGCTGATATGGAGTTAAAAGCATCATTCCATACAGGGTAATCAATGGGTATCAGGTCAAGTTATGGCCTTGCAGTGTTTTTGTGGCTGAAAGTGCTACACATGAAAGAAACACAGGAGCGCTTAGTTGTAAGTTGCACTTCATATAATACATAAGTAAAGAAAATCCTTACAAGGAAACTTTTAGTATTGCCTGGCTTTTCCTAATTTAATACTCAAAAGCACTTAGAGGCCATATTGACTATTAAAAAGATGGAATAGGAATGAACCCAATGCTTAATAGTAGTTTCCCATTAAATTCTATTAGATTTAGTGAGTATTTCAGTTAAATCAGTATTATAATATTATAAAGGACAATTGGAATAACTTTTCATGGATAGAAATCTTGGAGGGGGAAAACCAATTGATAGGAAGAAAAACAGCTTCTTACTGGGAAGTTTCACCAGCATATGTGAAACTGTATTAGTATTTTCTTCTAAACTCTCACTTTTTGAGGGAGGAGGAAGACAAAGAGGATAAAGGTATTTCTTGGCATTAAATATCTTTCTTAATTTAGGTTTTCATAATTAATATAGATCAAAACTGTTCCAAATATATTTAACCTTTTAAAATGCTTACCTAAACCCCTGTCATGGTTATCTAGTAAAGAAATGAAAATTATTTGTCTTTAATACATATGATAATAATTGACTCAAGTTTGCATGTGAAGAAAATAATAGTAAGTGGTATGAATTCTTGTTGGGCTTAACATTTAAAGTAATACTAGTTTTCTATGCATCAAAAAATCTTGTTATGCAGTTGAATTTTTTTATTGTTGTTCAAGTACAGTTGTCTCCATTTTCACCCCACCACCCCCTCTGCCCCACTCATCCCTACCTCCCACCCTCAAAGCTACCCACCTTTGGCTTTGTCTGTATGTCCTTTAGACATATTCCTTGACAGTTCTTCCCCTATTATCCCTCTCCCCGCTCCTCTCTGGTTACTGCCAGATTGTTCTTTATTTTAACCAGAACTACCATTGACTGATGAAAGCTGATTGTGTGGGTCATGTGCTTTCTGTACTTCATGTACATTGTTTACATTGTATATATTGTGTACATTCATTCCCACAAGCTTAGGAAGTGCTATTATTCCCATTTTATAGAGTAGAAAAAATGTGAAGTTAAAAATTACAAAGCACTGTGTCTAAAAGCAATTTTTAGTAATTGCTTTAAATACATTATGTGGTGGGGGCTATGGATTAAATAACCAATAAGATATGGTCCTTTCCATTAAGGAGTTTGTCCTCTGAGTCATACTGCATGTGTCACTGGCAAAAATTGAGCCTAGTTGTCTTTGAAAATTGAGCCAGATAGCTTTGAACTTCTGTCCAAGATTATACCATCACCCTCCCACTTTCTCCCCAACCCCTCCAACAACCAAAAAATAAAACACAAAGTGTGACTTGAAATCAGACCTAATTATAAGGGGAGTTTTCTCATTTTGCTACACCAGTATGTGGGATTCTTTTGTTTCAAGAGGATAAAATGTCAGCAGTAAGGCCAATGAGTTGAAAATCTTCTGCCTGATTAGACAAGCAGAATACGCAGGACCTCTGATAAATGGGAATAAAAGGCATCAGATCATTTTCTGTCTGAGCACATTTTCTAAAATATCTTTCTCATAAGTTCTTAACCTGGAGTTTGCAATTCAAAAGTCATCATGGTCTTGTAGACCTTTTCCAATTACAATTCTCATTTTGGATCTCTGATTCATAAAAAAACTTTCCTTTTTATTTCCTGCCTGATTCTCCACCATCTCCAATTACCTGTGAGGGGCTATGTCATTTAATACCCTAGATTCTTTCTGAAGTGAATTTTCTTTGTGATCTCTTATTAATTTTTTCCCTTAGCTCAAATCCCACTTATTACAAATGTTCCAAAAGTGGAAAAGCTTTCTGAAAGAGCCCAAAGAGAATAATTTTCATATAGATACAATGGCTAAAGGGGAGAAATCTAGGGGCCTTGTTCAGTTGCCTCTTTGATTAGATGGACATGGTCTACTTAGTTGTAATTTACTTAACTGCTTGTAAAGCTGGTATAAACCCAAACACCATAAAATGAAACTCAAATATGCACAATGCTGTGACTTAAACTCTGCTCTGCATCTAAAAACATCTTCAGTGTGGATTATACCACGAACATCAAAGCAAAGGTGATTTTTTAAAAATGCACTAACTTCTATTTATTGAAAGCTCAGTATGTGTCAGACTAACTTTTTATGTTGTATATTGATTAACTTAATCTTTGAAAAATTCTAAGAGATAGATGTTATTTTTATACATATTTCATAAATGAAGACAATAAGATAAAAAGGAATTAGATAACTTGCCAGATTCTCATAGTTAAAATGTTATTCAATTAATATTTAATTTAGAGAAATACTCATCATGTGATACTAATATTTCAAAAAATGTTCCGTGGCCCAGTATAAGACTGTCAGATCTGAAGTCTGTTGAGGACATGTCTAGAGGCTCATCTGCTTTGACTATTTTGGCTGAAATAACTGTCAGCCTCCAATTTATTAGCCCAACCAGCTCTCTGGTTTGCCAGTATAGAAAATGCACTAATTTTAATTAACCTACTATTTCATGCACTTATTTCTTAATTTATTGAGGACATAAGTATGAGTTTAGCATTTAAGAAAGCATTGCCTTGCATTATTAAATTTAATGTAATACTACTTAATCTGTCTTTTATATTTTATGACTTTCAATTGCCCATTATTTTTTAAAATTTTATTTTACCAAAAATAAAATCTACCCTTTTGAACAACCCAGAATCTATTACCTCCGCATGCAAGTGCTTTAGATGTATGGCCTTAGATACTAAGTGGAACTAGATCACTTAATAAATTCCTTTGAAAAATTAATCCTGCCTTTAGATAATATTTTGAGGTATAAGAATTTCTAGAAAATTTTATTCTTTAAATTTAGAAAATGTTGTGACAGCTCTCTTCAAAATACTCCCCATGTAAACAGCGGTAAGATTCTTATCTCTGGCCTTTCTTTTCTACAAACTACAGCTTTTAAAATAATGTAAAAGTTTACAATGGTGATTACCTTAGTCAAGAGATATATTATTGGCCTGATATATTTTTCAGGGGAGCCATTTAATTCATTTGTTGAATTAAAATAGGAGAGGAAATTATTAATGATGGTGCCGATCCATTCTATTTTCAAGATTTTATTTATTTATTTATTTATTTATTTATTTATTTATTTATTTATTGAGAGAGGGGAAGGGAGGGAGAATGAGAGGGAAACATCAATGTGTGGTTGCCTCTCATGAGCCCCCAACTGGGGATCTGGCTGGCAACCCAGTCATATGCCCTAGACTGGGAATTGAATCAATGACCCTCTGGTTTGCAGGCTGGCACTCAATCCACTGAGCCACACCAGCCAGGGCCCCATTCTATTTTCAGATAGCTGCATTGTGATTTGGGACAATTCTGTGTGCTGATAGGAAAAAGTCCCCATTCCTTTGTCACTATGCCTGCATGCCGCACATGCACATACATTTGCAAATGCACACGTGGATAATACATACAAATAATACTTTATATATATTCAGTGATAGCTCCCACTTTATGTAGGCATGTATGTGTAGAAGCACTTATGCTCATATGTAAACAGTTAATGGGATCATAAATATGCATTAAATGGTATTCAGTAAGTTAAAGAAAGTTGCATTTTACAAATCATAAGCCACATTTAAATCACATACTCGGTTAAGCAAAAAATGCCCTATGGCCTCACCTCTTTCCTTTCTCCTCTACAGCCTCTGGTGCTTGTCTTATATCACATTTCCTCTGAAGCCCTTTGCTGTACTGCAGCTCTGCAAGCACACAGAATGAGAGAAAAGTAAAGCCTGAAAAATTGCAATGATTGTAATTTTATAATTTTGGCTTCCCCAAGCCTGTCTCTAGGAACCATAATTAATGGCATACATCTGTTAGATTCTCTCAGAGGTAAAAAGAGAATCTAATTGAAATCTTGCAAAGCAGGTTTACAAGTGAAATGGAATGGATGTTAGCTTTTATCTCCAAGCCCTACCTTTACACAGTCACAGATTATTAACGTTTCATTAAAATGTTGTAAACCTTCATGCTAATATGATTGATTTAGGCCAATAATGACAGTTGACTCTTTAGTTTGTAATGTTTAAAAGAATTTCTTTACTAAAATAAGACACTACGGGTTCTGAAATGATTCTATAATTAGTAACAGTCATTTTGTGATTCACAAGAACGTTTGGATCAGCAGACATAAATTTAAGACAAAAGAAATATTTCGTATTCTAATAAGTAACAAGTTGGTTCATTAATAGAATTGTACCTAGATGGATTAAGCTAACCTATTCTTCTCCCACACTAACTGTGTTTGGCAACACTTTTTAAACACAGTGTACACTGCAGGTGAGGATCTGTTTCAATTAGGAAAGACATGCCTATTTTTTGAACTCCCCACCCCCACTCTTCCACCTTTATTTTCTCCCTTTTTTCCACTTCCTTCTGCTGCAAAATATGATAGATAATATGATTTTTAAGCTCGAATTAAATTCTTTTTAAATATATTTTATTGATTATGCTATTACAGTTGTCCCACTCCCCCCCTTTATTCCCCTCCACCCTACACACCTCCCTCCCACCCACATTCCCCCCTTTAATTTGTGTCCATGGGTCATACATATAAGTTCTTTGGCTTCTCCATTTCCTATACTATTCTTAACCTCCCCTTGTCTATTTTCTACCTATCATTTATGCTACTTATTCTGTGTATATTTTTTCCCTCTTCCCTGTTGATAACCCTCCATATGATCTCCATTTCTGTGGTTCTGTTCCTGTTCTAGGTGTTTGCTTAATTCGCTTTTGATTTTGTTTTAGGTGTGGTTGTTAATAATTGTGAGTTTGCTGTCATTTTACTGTTCGTATTTTTGATCTTTTTTTTCTTAGATAAGTCCCTTTAACATTTCATATAATAAGGGCTTGGTGATGATGAACTCCTTTAACTTGACCTTATCTGAGAAGCGCTTTATCTTCCCTTCCATTCTAAATGATAGCTTTGCTGGATAGAGCAATCTTAGTTAGATGTAGGTCCTTGCCTTTCATGACTTGGAATACTTCTTTCCAGCCCCTTCTCACCTGGAAGTTCTCTTTTGAGAAATCAGCTGACAGTCTTATGGGAACTCCTTTGTAGGTAATGTCTCCTTTTCTCTTGCTGCTTCTAAGATTCTCTCCTTATTTCTAATCTTGGGTAATGAAATTATTATGTGCTTTGGTGTGCTCCTCGTTGGGTCCAACTTTAGGAAATACAGGACTTACATTATCTTTTTAAAGAATCTTTATCCTTTGCTGACTGATTTTTTGCACTGATTGAAATCTCTCATATCCAATAGGTGCTTTCATCAAACAAATTACATGCAATCACTCTAGGATTTGTTTACTTAATGTATTTACTGAGAATCAACTATCTGCCAAACACTATGCACTTGATGATCAGGCTTCAATGCACAGTATAAGAAAGACCTAACCTTTCTCAACAAGAAGCTTATCTTCATAATTATTTAGTTTATTGTCTAATATTCATATGACTTTTTTGACCTATGGCTTATTTTTAGGTATATTTCTAATTCTTCAAATATATGGAAAATTTTAGTTATTTCTTTGTTACCGATTTCTAGCTTAATTTCACTGCAGTCAGAAGATCTACCTTTTCTGATTTTAATGTTTTGAAGATTGATTTATCTAGAATATGGTCTGGGGCCATTTCTCAATCCATGAAGATAATCTGGATGTGTGTATTTAATTGGCAGAGCTCTTGTACTTGTAACCTGACTGGTGGAAATGCAATCATGGCAGGAAAGTTCAAAACAAACCAACTCGTGCCAGGCAGATGAGTAAATTAAAAGCATTATTGCATCCCAGGTAAAAAAGTGGAATGGTAGAGGCCTAGGTGCAAAGGTAATAGTTTTTATTTAAAAAAAAAAAAAGAAAAGAAAATATGGAGCATGGCAGATAATAGCAAGTAGCATACACTTAACCATGTCTTATTTCCAACGTTCAATTGCAGCTGCTCTGCCAAATGTGTGACTTTACCAAAAGAGATCAATACAGCCTTGAGCATTTGATATATAGTTACTGATCTGACAAATGTGTTTCTTCTCCAATACTAATCAAGAAAGAGGATTAGAAGCTTACATAGACCTGGAATAGATGGTACTATATGAGGTCTGTCCAGAAAGTATATAATATGAAAAATAGAAATATTTATTGAAGAAGATACAAGATACATGAAACATTGTACATAGGACAATGATGCCTCAGTCCCCTCCAAAGTAGGCACCTTGGAACCTCACACAGTTCTCCTAATCACCATCAGCTACCTCGTCATATTTTCCTGAATTTCATTGACAGTCTGAAATCTCTTTCATTTCAAGGGTGATTTTAGTTTCCAGAAAAGCCAGAAGTTGCAGGACACCAAATCTGGGGTATAGGGGTCCTGAGTCACCTGGGTGATTTCATGTTTCGCCAAAAAAATTCTGTATGACATGGGATGCATGAGTGGGCACATTGTCATGATGAAGCTGCCAATCACCAGTTGCCCAGAGCTGTAAACTTCCATATCATCTGAATAGTTTCCATGGAGGAATGTTAAAGCTTAACACAAGATTTCATGCAGATTCATTGCTCTATTTACTCAAGCATTTTGAATGTGATGGACACACAGTACACATGCTCACTCACATTCATCTACCACCCCCACTGACTAGTACAATGAAGTCATCATTGTTCATGCATACACATTCCAGCCCACTCTCCTTCACTGCCAGGTTACATCGATGTGGCACAAACCATTCTCTTTATATTAACAAGGCTGGACATTTCCCTGGGCAGACCTCATACACTCATGGTCTCAGCTCAAAACAACGTTAAACCTACTGATTTTAGCCAAATATAGCCAGGATGAATCCAGATCATTTGATTCTTACATAGAATGTATAGCTGGTTCTCTCCTTTAATGTCATCATATTAATTGGACCTAGTGAGTAGGAAGTGGCAAGTACTTGGGATGTCATACACTCCAGAGAGTGGAGGAAAAACCCATAATGCAAAACTCAGATTTATAGGTCTTGCAAAAGTGCAAAAAAATTTGAGATCTAGCAAACTGAAGCATATCAGGACATTTCTACCAGATTAAAGAACAAGTTATTGTACCCTGAACCTATAGTTGTCCATAGTCACTCTACTTGGTCGGCTCACTGGGATTTTGAAGATAGCGCATTAAAGCCTTGGTAACACTGGTCTCATCCATTTAGTGGGTGAATCAGAAACTCATCACTTTTGAGTGGACTCAGGGAAAGACAGCATTCTGCAGCACTTTCAAGCTGTCATGGAAACATTTGTATGGTTCTATGGCAGCCTGAATGTTGTCTATATGGTTAAGTAGATTCTATGGTGCTAAAGGTGTCTGAGTCTTAAGAAAAGGTATCATATAGGATTGTAGAATAGAAAATATTGGAAGCAGAGAACTATTAACCATTAGAAAATCAGTTTCTGGCACTTACTGGGCCCTAACAGAGACTGAGAACCTAGTGTCTATTATGGGCCAGGATTACACCTGGTGCTACTCATCACAAACTGGGAATTATCAACCTAACAAATAATAACATTGCCTACACACAATAGAAATTCATAAGATGATGAAAATAATATATTCAAGATTAGTCATGAAGCAATGCAGAGGCCACAGTAATTTACCAAAGAACTGGCCCAGACTCCCAGTACTAATTCTTTTGTTCCAATATCTCTCCTTTAGCTCACATTTTTAAGCTGTTTTGAAATTCCCTATTCTCAGCTTGTGGACATAAAGATGGTCCAGATTCATGAAGAGGTTAGTTGTTGTGAACCAATGTACTGATATTAGCCAAAAATGGACTGTCACGGGGCTGGCCTCAAAACATAGAATTGAAGGGAAATCCTCCGAATGGACAGAGCTTTGAGCAATGGCCTAGGTCATCAGTTTGATGTAGAAGATGCCTGTTCTGTGGGATTAACAAATTCCTGGGCAGAGGCGAATGGCCTAGTTTGTGGGTCAGGAACCCGAAAACAACAGGATTGTGAGAGATATTTGAGGAATAGCATGTA
The DNA here is from genome assembly GCA_039655065.1 of Glossophaga mutica. Lineage (NCBI taxonomy): Eukaryota > Metazoa > Chordata > Mammalia > Chiroptera > Phyllostomidae > Glossophaga > Glossophaga mutica. The sequence continues at coordinate 149,565,461 of CM077308.1, forward strand.
GACTATTCTATGAGAAAATGAACAAAATGTGAGGATCTTTGTCTCTCATGACAGTGTCCACGAAGAACATCCATCACAGAGAAAATGTTGATGACTAGGCAGATAAAAAATCTCATAGAGTGGTGGTTAGGCACCCTCAGACTCAGTCACCCGATGCATCATAATCCCATGAATGAAGTTCTCAGAGTGGGAGAGAAGAGGCTATGTGTCAGACTTTCACCATGGGCTCCTTCCTCATTAAAACTAACCTAGCTACTGCAGCTACTGAATGTATGGCCTACTAGCAGCAGAGACTGATGCTGCCCCTTGGCATCATAATGGTGATCAATTTATTATCTCTAAGCTCCTAGTTCACCAGTCTGCATTGCCCTGCTCTGCAATACTGGAAATTAACCCAATTACTATATCTGCTTTGCTAGCTTGTGAAATGCTAAGCTTTGTAAATGGGGCAGGGGCAGGGGCGGGAGGGGAGGTGGAAGGTCCCTGCAAGGTTATAGTAAGAGGAAGGGGGCCTTTCTTGTTGTTACTGGTATACTTTTATTTTCCGATGGTATGGCTGCCAGGAAATCAATGTGTCAGAGGCCTGGTGGCAAACACTCTCTGGGAGTTTCTTAACTACCCTACAAGCTTTCCCTACCTAACAGTTCAGTTCCATACCCTCGAACAAATTTCTTCTCTACTGATCCTCAGCAAAGTTGTATGGCAGTAGCTCTTTGTCTAATGAGGTCTGAGGGGATAATAAACATTATCCTGGGGGATAGAGTTTCTTCTAAGTTCTTTGCTCTTTTCTTGCTCACTGCCTCTCAGCCCCATGTGTGGTACCAAGTCCTCTTGTACCCTTTTTTTTTTGTAGTTAACATTACTTTAAATTAAATTTTCCTTGTATAAATAACTGGAGAGATTTTTGTGTCCTGCTGGGTACTGATTAGTACACACACTGTCTTTTAAAGAAACCAACCACACGCTTTTTGTCTAGCTAAGCACATTAGCCCTCTTTCACAGTGGAAGAACAACAGTTCACCCTTACTGGGACTCTTACATTTTCCAGATTTAGGTTTGCTTTTCCTCTTTGCAATGCCTTAGACCACATCACTCCAAAAATGTCACAAATTAAACAGGTCAGGAAGGCTTCATTCCAGACTATTGCAGTAAGTGGAAAAGATAGAACTCAACTCCACTCAAACAAAAGGCAGGAGAGTTCTTAAATGCTGGGGTGAGCTAGAGGAAAAACACTGGAGGGTCTTGGGGGAGGTTGGTCCATGTGATCGGGTCACCTGTGTCTGCTAATTGGTGTTTAGCTTAAGGGAGTTAGACTCCCACCCTCCCACAGACACTAGGACCAAAAAAACCCCTGCCATTTCCCCCGATGTTTGCATTGCAGAGGAATGGTTTCCGGGACCTTTAGAAAGACAGCCCTGGGTTGTAACACTGGCAAGGGTCTAGAGAAGATGTACATCTCAAAGACGAAGAGAAAGATTTTAAAATTACAGGTTTTCTAAAGTAAATGCTCTAAGAAAAGGGAGGTCAGGGACCTATAGTCAGGAAGAAACCTGTCAGAAGTGCCCTCGAGCTGAGGAGAATGTTAACACTTTCCTGTTCAGGGCTCACAGAGTGACTGATTTACTGTCAGTGGATCCCACATAATATAACCTCGCATCAAAGAACCCATTTTAGAGAAAATGAGGTGAACCAGGCACATAAGAGCATGGGACTCTCTAGTCTCAAATTATTCCTCATCACTTAGAAGCTGTCAACCTGATAGAAAGTTAATACAGCCTCGTAAGTGCAAAGCTAACACACCAGCTCAGGGATGATGCTAGCCACGCATGGTTGAGCAATGTCCTCCGAACTGTGGAATACAGTTGAACCAAAGGACGTTACATGGTGTGATGGATCTGATAGAATAAATAAATTTATGAAACAGAGGATAGAAACTGTAATTCTTCTTACCACACATCCAGCTGCTCATAATAGGATTTTGTACTTCCCATGCCTATAACTTTAAGCCCTGCTGAACCAGAGGTCCTGGCTCCCAGGAGGGGGATTCCTATAATAGTAAACATGGTAAAGATTCCAGAATACCTATTTGCAGGACTGCCACCTGATCGTGTTGGACTTCTACTGACTGAAGAGCAAGAGCAAAACAAACAAAATATTACTACGCTGGCTGGTATAATAGCATCCGATATCATCAGGAGATAGGATTGCTGCTATGCGCTGGCGGTAGGGAGAATGATGCATAGAGTTCACAGTATTCCCTGAGCCAGCTCCTGGTGCCTTTGTGCTAAGTGGTATTTACTAATGGGTCATTATAACATGTAGGTATGTTATCCAGGACACAGATACCTGAAGGGTGAAGGTATATGTTTACCTATTGAGTAAGCAACCCCTGTCAGTGAAAAGCCTGGCTGGGAGTAAAAGGAATAGAGAAAATGGTTGAGGGGTTATGGTACAGGGTCAGTTTGTCCCACTTATGCTTCCACTGCATGTTTTTAATGAAACTGTGGCTACCACTTGAAAACACAGTGATAACATTGAGATTTTGAGTGACTTTCACATGGGACACAGGAAGATCTGGGCAGGGCAGGTAAACTGTTGCAGATGTACTTTTTTATCAGTATAGATCCCACCGATAAACTCATAGGCTTTATCAGTGCATACTCATTGATTTCCAATCGTTAGTGTGTCTTTGTCTAAGGGCTTATGTGGAAACTATCCCTGCCCAGGTACACAGAAGGAAGGGACAGAAAAAATAACACTTCTAGGATCAGTCCTCGACCACTGACTCTGAGAGTTCATGAAAAAATACCCCTGCTCCCTTGGTCCTGAAAGAAACCCTCTCTAAGCAGTGTAGTTCACGCTGCTTCCCAGACGTCTCCTCTCCTCGTCTGCAGTGGACACTTGCTGAAGTGAGGGCTCCTCTCAGGGCCTGCTTTTGGGGAAATCTACGTTAAACCAGACAGGCTTCAAGATCAGACTGACTGCGGTGCTAAGTCCCACGTGGGCACATCTCTGTCATTCCTTTTTCCTCTTCTCCTCCTTCTTGATTCTCCTCTTCAGTTTGCAAACCAGATTTATGTTGGAACATAGTTCATTTTTGTAATTTCATAGTGGTAAATTCTTCATAATATTGGCTGGATAATTTTTAATTTGTTACTTAGCCTCCAATATTTTCAGTTTCCTCACCTGTAAAATAATGTAGTAATACTCATTCTAAGAATATTTATCAGTTATAAGTAGATAGAGCCTCTAGTTCTATTCCTGACATATATTGGACTTGCTTTAAAGAGTCGATATTTACTTAATGATAAATGTCTTGCTTTAAAAAATTGAAGTTTGGGGAAAGGTATTTCATATTCGTATATGAATAATACATACAGTTAATATTAATTGTGTAGTTTTACATGATCATTTACATAGTGTATACAAAAATAACACAGTTGGTATTAGAATACATTCACTAGAAGACATGGATTTGCATGTTTATAGCAGCCTTATTTATAATAACACTAAGTGAAACTACCCAAATGATCATTAAGAGTAGAGGGGCTAAACAAACTGTAGAATAGTTATTGAAATGGAATAAATACTATGCAGCCATAAAATTAACAACATCCAACTATTAGCAACAGTCTGGATTATTCCTGCAAATACAACTTTGAGTGAAAGAAGCTAGTCACAAATAATTTGCATACTGTCTTTTTATTCCACGCACATAAAATGCAAACTGAGCAATACTAATCTATGCGGTCAGGGGTCAGAATAGTAACAACTTTAGGAGGAAAGCTGAGAAAAGAAGAGGTGATAATGAAGGTTCTTGGTACATGGACAGTGTTCCGTTTTTTTGCCCTAGGTGTAAGTTGCGCCATGGTGTTCAGTTTGAAAATTTAGTGAGCTCTGCACTGAAGATATGTGTACTTGTGTGTATATGCTGTGCATGCTAATAAAAAGTTATGGAAAATAGATAGAGTTAAAATAAGAAATATTACTGTAGAAGTTATGCGGCATAACCAGGTTCCACAAACAGTAGAGTCTCTTATTTAAACACATAAAAAATATCCCCTTTGACATTTATCATGATTTCAACTGAACTACTTTATTACTGTCAGGTAATTGACTTCATTTCTTAGGTAGGTCTGTGGTATTTGAAACTCCAACATCCGGACAATATGCATCAGAATACTTTTTTTTTAACTCAGTTGAAATTCGGGACAAGCTTGACAGATTCTGACTCAAACATTAAATATATCCTTCAAATTAATTTTCCTGATATTACTTTGAAGTGCTTCAAAATTGGCTTTCAACTTTTTAATTTTATTACATAAATCATAACAGACAGACAATATTTCTTGGATACTTACATTCTCATTATATTCTTTCTTCTTTTGACTTTCTTCTTATAGTTCAGTAAAAAGAAATTTCTCATCCTTATACTTTAATATCAGATGATAAACTTTATAGTATTTGATATTCTGCCTTGATAGAGATTTGAATGGCTGGAATAATGGAAGAGAGGTAAAAGTAGCAGACAATAAAAGATGTTTTTATCTACATTTTAACATCAAGATCTTAATGATATTATGAACATTGGTTTACCATAATTTACTTCATGTTTACCCAAAATATAAAATATACTTACACTTAATCAAATTCTATTTTGATTAATTGATCCCTTCATTCAACATTTATAGAGAAACTACTTTAATAAACCAAATAATTGTACCCTGCTTTCAAAATGCTCATCATCGAATGGGACTGATATACAGCAAAAATTATACTATGCCTCAGTTGTCTTACTGGAGGTATGAACTATAGGTTTAATGAGATTTGGGGTAAGCACTGTTAAACTTTTCTGGGTTAGTAAGTCATAGTTATCTTTATCATATTTTATTTACATATTTTAGCCAAATTATTGATTGTATCTGAGTCTGCCTGCAATCCTTTACATACCATTAAAAACAACTAGTCACAATGGGAACCCAGCCCCCTTGCTGTTAGGAAGCACAGACCACATGGAGAGGCCAATGACAGATATTCTGGTCAACAATTTCAGTTAATGTCTCAGCTAACAGCCAGAACCACCCACCAGATATATGAATGAACAAGTCTTCAGATGGTTCCCAAACCCAGACTCCGAGCTGCCCCTGCTAACACATAGTAGAACAAGAATGAGCTACTCCCTTGAGTCCTGGAGCCCTGCCCAAACTCCACAATGACGAGTATAATGATTGTGCGTGGGGGTTAAGGCACAAAATTTTGAGTAAATTTTTTTAAACCTAGCTATAGTAACTAGAATAATCCCTATGACTATGAGGGGCAAAGTAACTCTGAAATGAAACTTTGAACTATCTCTTGACAAAGCAGGCTGTTGGTAAAGCAATATAAGATAAGCACATGAATTTCTATAGTATAAGGCATAATAATTTTTTAAATCTGTAATCATAAAGGCACAATGGTCATGATGGTTATTAGGATAAGACAGGAAAGGCACCAGTTTTAGAGTCAGGGAGTACTTCTTGGAAAAGGTGACATTTGAGATGTACTTTGTACCATTTATTTCCAGGAATGTTTTGTACTTTTATTGTACACAAAATTTGTACTTTGACAGTAATTTAATTTCTTTCATATTGTAGCATAATTCTGACAAATGCAGTTAAAATTTTTTATTCCCATTCTATATACTTTGGCCATAAATGCATATTAAAAAGTGCGGAATGAGAGTCTCTCAATATATGGGTTCTACAGTAAAATCTGTAGAGTATACAAAGATAAATAAGATGCATTTGCTTCACATCTTTTACCAGGGCTTAGCAGACACTTGGGGCACCTGTAATGCCTATACAGTTGGATTGGATTCATATTAGAAAAATTAGCTGCCCAATTGTGTATTTATTACAAACACCAAGATAATTTAACACAGCAGCTATAACTTGAAGATTTAGCCTACATGTATGAAATACCCCCATTAGAGTAATTTCTGTGCTGAATAGGTAAGGAAGGGGAGAAGTCAAATCTGCTGAGAATTAGAAATATAGATTTTAGTCTTCTCTTTTCAATCTTCCAGTTAAGTGCTCCTCAATTGCCGGTCCCAGTGTGAATGCCTCTAGGAGAATTACCGTCTGACTACCAAGACAGAGTAATTATTTTGAATAGCCCTACATTTCTAAGGTGTTAATTCACAACTAAAATTTTCCAAGTGGACTCTAGGCTAGTCAGAACATAAACTGTAAGAGTTTCACAATGTAGGTACTTCTCAAAAATACCTACACACTTAAATCTGAAATCTATAAAGATTGCATAATGCCTTTTTTTAGGCAAAATGTATCCTAAAGAATTTTTGCTTACTCAAAATTCATCAGATAATTGTTCATTTCTAAATGGCAAATTAAAAACAGAATTGAGATATTTAAAGAATAATCTTAGGTACTTTGATATTCAGGTGTAACTCTTTTACTCATGTATTCGCTGTATTTCCTCCTTCCTCTCCCCCCACCCTGTTCGAAAGCAAAGCACCAGGAAACCATTGATCCAGTTTGCTGTTTCATGATAATTTGTTGACACTTTATCACTTACATTGGTTCAATCGCACTAAAAACATAGTAGTTTCCCCTTCATTATAAAAGCTAAAACTGATAAGTTAGCCCACAGTCTCATTCAGTATAGACTTGCTTAAAGCCTTGTATTGATTACCAGTTGTATTAACATATAAACAATTTTTCTCTCTAGATGGTTCATCACTCCAAGCAGAAATGTGGTATTTCCTCAAGAGTTAAGGACATACATGTGAATATTTGCCCTATTTGTGATTAGTATTAAAAGTTAGCTATAATGCCCAGTGTTTCTCACCTGGAGCACTTTGCTTCCCTCCAGGGGACATTTAGCACTATCTGAAGACATTTTAGTTTGTCCTAGTAGAATAGCATCGAACAGGTAGAGGCCATGAATCCTGCTAAATACCTTACAATGCAAGAACAGCATCCCCGCCCCCCGGCCCCAACAAAGAATTATCTGGTCCAAAATGTCAATAATGCCAAGGTTGAAAAAACTCTGCTATATATCTCCTGTTAAATACTTATTCATTTAAATTGATAATAATTAATATAGTTACCCCTCCTATGGTTAACTTTTAGATGACATTTTATTTTTATTTAAGAACATTTAGAATGAGTTTGAATATTTAATATTCGTTAAAACAAAAACTATTTATCTATCCACTGAAGTCCAAAAAGATGCTTGAAAACAAAACAGAAGTTTGGTGAATAGAGATGAGTGCTATTTACGTCTGAAGGTTTCCTAGTTGAACTTCTAGGCATAAAATTAACTAGGGGATATTAAAGTGATTAATTTGGTATGCTTTGTAAAGTGGGTTAAGCTTAACTCCTTTCGGGTGGATAGAAAAACCTGCCCGCAACAAGCAGGAGCCCGCAACAAGCAGGAGCGAAGGCGATGGTGTTGGCAGCAGTGCCAACACCATCACTCCCTCAGGCAGAGACTCTCACCCAGGTGAGAGCCTGTCTGTGCCTCCCCCCCTCCCCACCCCCATCATGTCAACCAGGAAGTTAAGAATCCTCTGGAAGAAGCAAACTGAAGACTTGATAAAAATAAAAAAGGAAGATGGAAGAAAGAAAGAAAGAGAAAGAGGGAAGTAAGGAGTTTACAAATGCTGGCATTTAAAATAGTCTCTGCCTGGAGATAATCCCTTTCTAAGTGATAGTATTGGAGAAATCTGCATTATGGCCCAGGATCTCTTTTGTATTCTGTACTTGGTTTCTCTCTCCTGAAGGACTGAAATGGACTAACCTTGAAGACAGGTGACTCTTTTTATAAAAGACTAGAAAATAAGTTGGAAGAGAAAATTGTAAATAAATGTCTAATTTTAAAAGGACTGTTACCTTTACACAATAATGCAAAATGGCTCTTTTTTAATTCTAAACATTGTGAGGTCTGACAAAGCCCATTTTACAATTTAAAGTGTGCAATATAGCTTTATATTTTAAATATAATTTTAGTAGGATTGATAAATCCCATATACATTATTCCATTAACCTCTGTAAACATTCTCATTTTTTTTCTGCAACTCAGTAGCTGGATGAAAACAGACCCCCAGGACCTCATTTACTTGTTATACCTGTCTCATTTATAAGCCAATTAATTTACATTTTCAGCATTTCAATTACAGGGCTCCATTAATGCCTCAAATAATCTATAGCAAATAGCTTTCTAAATTAAATCTATTCTGAAACTAAAATTCTAAGTTTTCTATCATTTAATATAAATTAAAAAGCATGTAATAATAAGACATATGACAGAAACCCAAATATGTAGTTATATATTTTTTAAAATTCAAATGAAACAGTTTATTATTATCAAAAATCAAATAATTCTTTTTTTTGGATCTTTAAAAAACACACTATTCAAATGTATATGAACCAGTATCTAGAACACTACCTGCCCATAACAGAAGCTCAGCATATGGGTGTTATTCTGATGGGGAATGTTGCTATCTGTTCTCAAAGCCATAGTCTTCTTCCTGATCACTTGGCTGGAAAGGTGAGTATAGCCATGTAGTGGAGATCTAGCTAATAGACTGTGAGCTAAAGAGGAATGTGCATTTCCTGGTCTGGCCCACGAAAACCTCTGCAGACATGACCCCCCACTGTTTGTGCGTTCATCTTGTTCACCATCCCAGGGGAGATGATCCCAGTGTTACAGATCCTTGGATTTCTGCCTGAAGGAGAAAGGCTGGCTCAGAGCTCTCCTTAACTCTATTACATGAGTGAGAAATAAACGTGCAGAGTGCAAGTCATGAACCTTGAGGGTTTATCGTCTTTTATCTGTAAAAGCATTCAGTGTTACCCTAGCACCTTTAGAGGTCAAAAACCTCCAGTAAATCTTCTCTGACGTATGGAATCAAGAAAATAAACCGTTTGGGAAATGCGTTGTGTAAAGGACATATACAAACATGTTATACACACATATATCAAAGCATACATATTTACATATATATGTTTTGATGACTTTGTTCAACAAATATTCTTTTCATGGCATTATTTATTATCATTGTTTTTGTTCATTGTAAGAAATGGAACCAATCTAGATTCAATGAGCTAAGAACTAAAAGCCTCTTTCACTTCTCTCCTTTCCATCATCGGTTCTCCAGTACCCTTGTTCACGTAAAGCTTCCTGTTTAATTATTCCACTGCTCTCTCTACTCTCACTTTTCTTCATTCCTAATGACCCAGCTTTTAACAGTTCTGCTGGGTTTCGCTTTTTATTCCAACTTAATCTTTTCTGCCCTTGACTTTGCTGCATTTAGTATTCAGGTATCATAAAATTTTTACCTGAAAAGTCTAAGCATTTGTCTTATTCTAAATACTACATTATCCTGGACTATATTGAATGTTCTCTTTTGATTAGATTAATAGGCAGTATTTCAGAAACTACCCACCACTAATACTCACTTTTACAGAGAGCCTTGTTTTCATTTCAAACAGTTGAACTGAAGAAAATGCTTGTGTTTTTCTATCATTGTCTCAGAGCTGTTAACCCAAGTATCATATATAAAAATAACGGTGAGAATTTCAAAATTGCATGCATCTGGTGACATTATGCTTCATCATGGGGACATCACTGCATGTTCTTTTCCACTATGACAGCTTTTACAAGGTACACCATGCCATTGGCCTTTTATTTCACTGAGAGACTCCCATGTTCACAAAGCACTGACAGCTCTGCTCCAGCTAGTGAGCTTTCCGAGGACACGCTGACAGTGTGGGTAAGCCAGGCTTCACAGTGAGCCACCTTGCAGTGTTAACGTGAAAAGTCAGAGAGCGAAAGCAAGACTGAATAGAATACCTTTACACAATGGAATACTATGCGGCGGAAAGAAAGAACTCCTACCACTTGTGACAGCATGGATAGAACTGGAGAATATTTTGCTAAATGAAATAAGCCAGTCAAATATCATATGATCTCACTCATAAGAGGAATCTAATGAACAAAGTAAACTAACAAACAAAACAGAACCAGAGGAATGGAAACATGGAACAGACAGACAGTGGCCAGAGGGGAGAGAGGAGGGGGATAATGGTAGAAGGGGAAGGGGCTAGTTAAAGGGCACGTATGAATGACCCATGGACGTGGACAACAGGGTGGGGATTGACTGCAGGGGGGAGTTGTAGGATGGATGGAGGAGGGCAAAGGGGGAAAGATTGGGACAACTGCAATAGAATAACAACTTGAAAAAGGAAATAAAGACCTAAGGACCTGTCATCATACAACACTTATTTTTCTGAGTAAAGGTTACTGAGAAGTAATAAAGAACAATGGCTTTGAAGTAAAAAGGACCTAGAATCGCCCATTTTAATATATCTCAGTTTTAATGTCTTCATCTTAAAAATAAAGGAGACTAAAGTTATCTACAAAATAGCATCATTATGAAAATTAAGTAGAAAATATGTGTGAACAGTCCAACTCTGCACCTGCCACTGAGAGCACCAATGTGCGTCGGACACTGTTATGTTCCCAGCACTGTTCTAGGAACACAAACAAAAATCCTTGCCCCATGGAGAATACTTACGGGAGAAACTAAGAATAAAGAAGATGAATAAGTGAACTACGTAGTACATTAGATAGTAAAAAGAAAAGAAGATAGCGAAAAGGAAGGAGAAAAATAGTGTAGAGAAAAGAGGTAGGAAGGGTTGTTTTGGGAATGACAGGATGACCTGCACAGTCAGGACAATCTCCTGATAAAGTGACACTGCAGTAGTGAGAGGGTGAGCCATGTGGGTATTTGAAGACAAGCATTCTAGGGGGAAGAGAAAGCAAGTACAAACACAGTAAGGCTAAAGCAGGCCTCACTGATTCCTGGAACACCGAGGCAGCCTTGACTCCCTGAGTGAGTGAGGGTGGAAGTATCAGGAAATGAGGGTCAGAAACGCCTTGTATGGCCTTCTAGCTCCTTGTCAAGGCTTTGGCTCTTATTGTGATGGAAATGACATGCCTGAGAAACACTGAGCAGAAATAGGACGTGTTCTGACTTACCTTCTAATAGGGTCTCTCTGGCTGCTATGTTGAGGATATGAATAGAAGGAAGACAAGTAGAAAAACAGGTAGATTAGTTTAAAAGCTTTTTATTAATCCTGGTAAAAGGTGAGGGTCACTTGGCCCAGAATGGTGACAATACAGGTGAGAGGAAATAGTTAAATTCTGTCTATAATTTGAAGGTGGACTAGGCAGGACTCTCTGAGGAGTTATGGAAAGTGAGTCAGAAAGGGGTCAAGGATGACTCTCAGGTGTTTACATGGACAACTGAAAGAATGTTAGTTCTTGTCTCTTTTCCCTTTTCTCTTTGTCTTTGTCATATTCGTGGACTTATTGATTGATAATCAACGATCATCTATTTTCTAGAGACTGGATTTCCAACAAGTTTATAAGGGAAAGGTCTGCTAATCAGTAACATAACCAGAGTACTCCATGGAGGAATAGGAGGAAAGATCTCAATCATGTTGTGGGCCAATATTTAAGAAATATTCATAGCTCTGAATGCATATGTATATATATATACATATATATGTGTGTGTGTGTGTATTCTGAAGTCTTATAAAAGTCAAGTTATGCAATATTTATTAAAGTCACTCTTCCCTTGTCAATGCAAAAATCCATTTTACAAAATTCTGTCTATACTATGTAAGGCTCTACTTTTTGTAGATTAAATTGTTACCTTATTTATTGACATTTGTTCTCATATTGGGTTAAAGTTTCCAGTAATAATTAAAATATGTTAGTGCAGCAAAGATTTATTTCTTGATAATGAAAAGTATAGTGAGGGTCAGGCCACTTACCTGCCAGGCAGTGGCTCAGCATCAGGTTCCAAACATCTTACAAAGAACTTCCAGGGGCACCAGGGAAGAGGCAGTGAGAGCTGCAAGGGGAGGACGGGCTTTTAAATTTTTGGCCCTGGAAACAGCATACTTACTTCCCCTCACATTTCTCTGGCTGCCCCAATGAAACCACCTCATTACAAGAAGTCAAAAAAGTAAAGGAAAATATTTGAAACATTTAAAACCCATCATTTTCTCTGCCACTGGGAACTTTTCCAAAATTTTTATCTTCCCACTTGACTTCCCCCCAAATCAAAGTACTTGATCTCATAGAGTTAGTATGAAATTGTCACTACATGGATTGTATAAACTCTGATAATGTACATAAATAGAGTCATTGAAATTTGCCAACAGGGTAAAACTTAAATGTTCTCACCCAAAAAAGAGGGGGAGGGTAAATATGGGCAATGAGATAGATATGTTAATTAATTCAATGGAGGAGGATTCTTTCACAATGTAAGTGTATCAAATCATCGTATTGTATACGTTCAATATCTATTTCATTTGTCAATCATCCCCAAATATAAATAGATAAATGAATGGAGTCATTAATGTGGGGAATTCAAGGGAACGGTGATACACTGGTAGGCAAATGACACAGCCGGAACAATAGTCCAGGCATCAAAAAGAGTTGACGGGAAGGACCTTGCTCCTCCAGCAGTCTCCCTTCCTGCAGAAGCTGGGAAGAAATTCTGGATTGCACACGTTTGCCTTAACTGATTTTCTCCACTGCTTTTCTAGTCTTCATTTTATTTATTTTCACTGAAGTCTTTATTATTACCGCCTTATGCTTGCTTTAGATTTAATACACTCTTCTTTTATTTGCATAAAATTCAATCTTTCTTTATTCATCTGAGATCCTCTTTTTCAAAATAGGAGTTCACAGCTATAAGCCTCCATGTAAGCACTCTTCAGGGATATATTCTGCACATTTCGGTATGCTTTGTCTTTATTTATTTCAAAGCATTTTCCAATTTCCCTAGTGATTTTTTTCCTTGACCATTGGATATTTAAAAGAGTGGTTTTAACTTCTATATTTGATTTTTAAAATTTCCTTGATATTGATTTTTATTTTATTCCTTTATGCTTTTGAGAAATGTACTTTGTATGATTTCTACAATTTTTAAAGTTGCTGAGGCTTGTTTAATGACCTCATGTATGATCAATTCTGCACAATGGCCCATGTGCTGTTCAGAACAACGTGCTCCCTGCTCCTCGTGGATCAATATTCTGCAGGTATCTGCTAACTTTCCTTGGCTGGAGTGCTGGTCACAGCCTCTATTTCCATAGTAATCTTCTGCCGCGTTGCCCTACACATTCTTAAAAGTGGAGAGTTGAAATCTTCAACTCTATGGTAGAATTAATGAATTTCTCTTCAATCCTGTCACTTCAGCTTCATATATTTTAAAGTTCCTTTGTTAGTTTTATGTAAGTTTATATTTGTTAATTAATCCTTTATCTTGCTTCTTTGACTTAATATTCTTAAAATTCTTTGATTCTAGTGACAATCTTTGTCTTGACTTCTATTTTTGTGTTTCATTAGTATAGTCAAGCCAGTCTTTTGGGGGCCCTTTATGAATGGTGTATGTTTTATCATCCTTTAACTTTGAACCTATTTGCTTATTTGAAACTAAATTTTGTCTCATGTATACAGTGTATAGTTTGATAATATGCTTGCTATATACTCTCCCGATCTCTGCCCTTTGATTCCAGTGTTTAGTCCATTCACTCTAAGTATCATTACTAATAAAGAAGGAAGCCAAGTTGCTATTTACTTTTTACTTATTTGACTTTTAAAAAAAAATTCCCTACTCCTTCATTACTATGTTTTCTCTTAAATAGATATTTTTTAGTATACCATTCTGATTTCCTTGTTTTCTTTACTTTTTATAATTGGATTATTTCCTAGTGGTTGCCCTGAGAATTACATTTTACATCCTGAAACAATCTTGTTCATATTAAAACGAATGTAATTTCAAAAGTCTACAAATATGTTTCTCCTAGTAGTCTATGACTTTCTCCCTTCCATGTCTTACTACTTCAAAACAAATTGTACTTTGGACATTATAAGCCCATCCAAAAACAAAATCTAAGTAAGTAGTTATCTACAGTAAAGTGGATTTCAGAAAATATTTTGACCTCTAAGGCCATGGAGAATGTAATAAACTCTCAGAAACAAACTTGATTCTAGTCTAATCTGTCCCAAAGAAGACAACAGATTTTAGTTTGACTTAACATAAGTTCAGATTTACCATTTAACCTAAAAATAGAGTTCACTGTCAAGCTCACATAAGTTATCATCAAAGGTCCAGAAAATTCCACAGAAAGTCAGGGAAAGTGAATATTAAATTGCAGCCATGGAATATAATTTCAAAACCTTGACCTACTCATGCAAAGGTAATAAGGCACCTTAAGGTAAGTTAACCAGAAATGATCAGAAATGTCTCTATGTTGTTCTTAATCCTTCAGGTTATATGTTTGAGAGTCCAGAAGACCTCACTGAGCTTCAATGATTTGATTTGCTAGCAGGGCTCACAGAGCTTAGGAAAACTATTGTACTCACAGTTACAGTTTATTATAGCAAAAGGGAAAAAGATGTATAAGGTAGTTTCCAGGAGACACCAGGTACAAGCTTCCTTTTCACAGCATGTCATGTGTACAACACTTATTTCTCTCAGCCACAATATATGACAATATGCACAGATCAACCAGGAGAGTTTACCTGAGCCATGATGTGGGCCATCACAAAGGTATGCTGGATGTTAGTCTCCAGCCCCTTCAAAGGTCAAGCTAATTCTGTGTGACCCAAGGGCTCCACCATAAATCACCATGTTAGCATAAAATGTCTGCTGTGGACCAAGGCTTCCCACATGAATTGAGACACTCTCATCAGGGAGGATGTTCCAAATGCTTCCAAGTTACCCCCCGTACCCACCCCCCACACAGGAACAGGGAAAGGACTAAACCAGTCTTTGGAATGTACATAGTGTGAACAGTCCAGACTTGCTGAGGTAATCCTTTACTGCATAAGATCCCAACATGAGAACCACTGGGACTGATCTGAGCCTCGTGTAAATGACACACTCTTCTGGCAGAGACTGAGGTCCCATATACATGCCGTAAGAAATAGTTATTATCGCTTTAGGACAAAAACGTCCCATTAGGCTTTCATAGTCAAGAAAAAGATTAATTTTTGTAGGCAATCTTTTCCTGGCAATTAAGCAGCCTGTGGTGAACTCCATAAGCCATCTATACAATAAATTTTTATCAGGTATCTATTTACTGGATATCTGAAAATAAAAACAACACAGTCTCTTCCTTCAAAGAAGTCAGTCAGGTATGGAGAAAGCCAAGAAAAAGCTTAATGTGGGAATGTAGATGCTGTGAAAAGTGAAAACATAGGCTGTAATGATACACAAAGAAACAATCCCTAACTCGGTTAGAAGAGGTGGAGATTGACACTGAATCTGAATGTTAAAAAATAAATAGCAGGAAAGAAGCAGAAAAGCTCATTATTCTCGGAAATCGTCCCCTCCGCACTCCTGGAGTTCTGAGATGAAATGGAGCGTGTGGAGGACGCTTCCTTCGAGAAGGTTGGTTGAGATGAGCAGAGGCCGGCTGAGACCGCCTAACGCGTGAGGACCTGTGGTGTGATGTGAAAGATCCAAGGCCTCACAATGGCCACGGCTGAGCCCTTCCCTGATGCACAAAATGTCTTAGCTGATTTATTCCTTCCCAAACAAAAAAGTGAAAATTCAAATCGATAACAGTAATAAAGTTTTAACTGCATAAGAGTTGAATGTTCCAAAGTTATTAAGCATTGTCTTTTATCTTGTTTCTTAATATAATCCGTTTTTATTCTACGGTATTGCATTTTCTGTTTGCACACATGTAAACAAAGAGAAAAGCCCCAGAAGGCATTAGTTGAGTTCATGTAAACTAGTGATAAAATCTCAGTGAAATGCAGAAGGTTGCTGCTCCTGGGAGTAAAATGATATTTAATAAAGCCATACCAAGCTATTAAATGTGAACCTGTGAAAAACATCAGATGGAGAATCTCATTTCATAACCCTATTTCCTGTTATTAAACCCCTTATTATGAGCAAGAGGAGTCTTTTGTAGCACTTCACAGTCTTTCCCTCCAATAGGAGCACAGAAAGGCAGAAATAATTGAACAAAACTCAGATCTTACCACTTATGAATGTGTTGTTTTAGTTGTAGCATCTTAGAAATGGCCAAATATGCCTCCCGGTGGCAAACTGCAGGTGTACTTCACAGACTTCAGAGCGATGAAATCAATTTCAAAATTTCCCCTGAAGCATGAACTCTTCAGCGACTTTCCCATAATGCTGTGAAAGGCAGGTTACACTCAGGGGAGATGCTAGGCCAGGCACGCGATAAATCGGATGTCACAACCATGAAGCAGTGACCATCTCTGCAGGTCAACCAAGAAACATTATAAAGCATCTACCCATCAAAAGAATGTATGGGATTCCTAAGAAGGCTTTGTAGATATTAAGTTACTCAACAAAATTCGAGCTGGTGTGCTTTGAGTTTAATATCCCCTTTCTCATTTAAGAGGCTTAAAATTTCAGTGTAAGGTGGAGTCTTCTACATCAGCACAATAACTTGATGGATACTGACCGTGTTCTTGGTATGATTAAAAAGGGTCGGAACCGAGGAAGCATTTTCCCTGGGTGGTGAAATTGGAGTGCGGAGGACAAGCCAGGGGCCTTGCTCCTCCAGCATCTGCTCTCAAGTTCTGCTCTTTGATAACTGCTTCCTATTTCTGTGCTTTACTTCACATAATTGAGCCCACGACAATCAAAATCCTAATATAGACACAAAGTGAGTAAAGGGCAGGCGGACATCTCTGAATCTGGTCACACAAAACCTAGAGGGTTTTGAAATTTATTTCTTTTTTTATATTTTTAATTTTAAAGTTACAATTGACATACAATATTATATTAGTTTCAGGTGTGTAATATAGTGATTAGAAATTTATATACCTTACGAAGTGACCACACCAGTAAGTCTAGTACCACCCCGACTGGTGTGGCAGAGTTGGTTGGGTGTCGTCCTGCAAAGAGAAGGGTTGCCAGTTTGATTCCTGGTCAGGGCGCATCTCTGGGTTGCAGGTTTGGCCCCCCCATCTTGACACATACGAGAGGCAACTGATGGATGTTTCTCTCACATAGACGTTTCTGTCCCTCTCTGTCTTCCTTCCCCTCTCTCTAAACAAATAAACAAATAAGTAAAATCTTTAAAAACAGTAAGTCTAGTACCCATTATTGGCATAATAATACAATGTTATTCTCTTTGCTGTACGAAATTTATTTGTTTAGCAAGATAAGTTAAATAACATCTATTGCAAGATTATGTTCTTCTCTAAAGGCAGCTGAAATAATTACCCGAATGTATTTTGGAAATTTTCTCAATGCCTCAACTTTACATAATGCTTAGAACAAATTAATTGGTTCCACATATTCTAATCCACCTCTCTCAATAGCTCTGGGAAGCTTTACACATGATCACAAGTACATTTTAACTAATATGGGTAATTCTCCTTATTGGTATTTAAGTGAATATGTGCTGTCAGCTGAATTCAGTGGCTGCTTGCCATTTTTGAAAGCCAGAGATTAATAATAGCCTGCTTAGAAGAATAGATTTATCTCTGGCCTTACTGGCAGAATAAAAATGTTAAAGGCTGAGTGTTGAATTCATTGTTAACAATTAATTCCCCTGGATCATGCGTGTGTTGTGGGCATGTTGTGGGTGCAAATGGTCAATGTTCATATTAGTCTGAAGAGTCAGCCCTGTAAGTGATGTTAGAGCTTGACTCAAAACACCCTCAGTGCGCACAGCTGACAGAGTAGGAAACAGAGGTGGTTAATGGAAATGGAAACAATTCTTTCAGAGTAGCCCCCTGGCTATAATGTATAGAGAAAGTCAATGATTTTGAATGACTCTGCTTGATCCCTTACCCATCAAAAATTATTTCCTGTCAGTCCTGTAGATTCTACCTACCACTTGGAATAAGCAACACCAGATGATCTTTATAGGAAATCAATGAATAGCATAGGATCTAAAAGTAAAAGTAACATTAAACAAGATTTAATGAAAACTTATCAAGGCTGGTTTGCAGCAACATGTGCTGCATTATTTTGGAGCTGTGTGACTCGCTGAAATGAGTAGTTAAGTTTTTGTGAATAAAGTTGACAGGGAGTGATCACAGCACTCCTCCCCTGCAAACGAACGTCCGTCTTCTTTGCAGTTGTGAGATGTTGCAATACTGGAGAACAGGAGTAGACCGGAACAGGTGTAGCTGTCTGTGGTCTCTGTCAGTTTTTAAAAAACCTTTAGTGGAAAAAAATTGCTGTCTAGAACAGGTTTTGGAAAACTATGGCTTACAGATCAGATCTGTCCTGGCTCCTCTTTCTGTAAATAGCTTTATTAAAACACAACCACACTTCTTCATTTTGGGGTTTATCTATTGCTGCTGTCACACTGCAAAGGCAGGTTGCGACAGAGACTGAAAAGCCAGCAAAGCCGAAAATATTCACTCTCTGGCCCTTCTCAGAAAAAGTTTGCTGGCCCTAGTCCAGACCCTGCAGGTCACATGGTAATGCAGCCACCCATCCTCCCTGCACCCATGGAAGTAACGGCCCTAGAAAGCACCCCTAAGCTAGAGATTTTTTGGGTGGGATCAGGGGTGGTATGGCATCTCTCTAAGATGAGATCATGCTGTCCCCAGCCTTCTAGATTGCCTACGATGATTCTGACTTGGAACACAGTGCCCCAAAAGAGATCCATAGTTCTGCTGTCGTGGACTTATGTGCTTGTGTGGAAGACATATAGTCAACACACAATTACACAAAAGAGTATGTATTCTCCTAACAAATGGCATTTTAAAATGGCTTAGCACACAATGGGAGTTACAGCTGGGTTGAGGACGGTGACAGAAATGACACTAGACGGGTGAGGACATCAGAATGGGAGTGTGCTAGAGAAGGTCAGGGAGACCGTGAGATGGAAGGAGTTTGATAATTTCAAAGAAGAAAAGTCATATAATGTACAATCAAAAATAGAGAAATGCATTAAACGGCGTGGTTAGATAGGTCTAAGAAAAAAAAATCCCAGAAAACTGAAGCCCTGTGGGGTCTGGAGAGATGGGTGTTGGCCTAAAATTTCCCTGTGGCCCTCTCGCTAAACACTGGAGACTAGCTGTGCAAAGAAGAATCTCCCTGCCTAGTTTACTTTCTAACCTCTAAGGAACAGTCAAAAATAAAAATATTCGCAAATACGTTTTGGATCAAATGGCCTTTTAGCACAAAACAGTTCTTCTTTCTACCCACCAGAGATTAGTTGCCAGAAATAGTTATTTGAGACAAATAGTTCAAAGGGTGAATTCCTAAATACCTTCCTAGAATCCTGTAAAGGAAAGGGGGAATAAATAACTATGGACATAATTCCAGTAACTTGTTTTTGATTGTTCTTAACTTTCAGGTTAAGCAAAGTTATCTGCTTTACCCAGAGGGGAAGCTTTCGAAAAGTGATAAGACTTTTGAGGCAGTGACTTCTCTAATTAAAAAAAACTTCTATTCCTTTGACATTCTCCTTGCACCAGAGCCCTCCTTCCCTAGAATAAAGAGTTTGCCCTGGTTATCTCCTTCAGGTTTGCTGGTTGGGTCAGCATGAATTGAGATCTGATAATAGGATAGTATCTCCTTAAGATATGAATAAGTGGTCTAAAAATATAGAAAAACAAGCAAAATAAACACTAGTGAAATAAGGGAAAATCATGGTTCATCCTGTTTGGCTGCATAAGGAATCAGGTCAGGCTCTGCTTACCCTGTGTTGAAACATGCCTTCTACTCAGCCTTGTCCATTTACCCCTCAACCTTCCTGGGCTTTCTTAAACAACCTTATTCCCAAACATCTGGTCTCCTATTTACATCTTCTCCTTTCCCAAGCTCTGACTCTCTCTCCTTTCCCCTTCCCCTACTTCTCAAACCATCTCTTTCCCCTATCTTCTTTTTAAAATTGCAGATCCTATCTTTTTCTCCATTTATTCCATTTTTGTTGTATATCAAAATGCAAAAACATGAACACACACAATGGATCAGAGCATTCAATTCAATGACCTGTCACTTGGTCTTTGAAAGAAGGACCATGTTTTTTGTTTTTTGTTTTTTTAACATAGAAAAATGTCATTATTTTATCATCTCAACTTTTAGATCATAGCCAAGCTTAGTTTTTTTAAATGTGATCTATATGTACTGGTTTCCTAGAGCTGCTGTAACAAATTACCACAAACTGAGTGACTTAAAATAATAGACATGTATTCTCCCACACTTCAAAGGCTAGGAGTCAAAACTCAAGGGGCCAGCTTTCTCTGAAACCTCTAGAGGAGAATCCTTCCCTGCCTCTTTCTAGCTTCTCATGGCTGCTGGCTATCGTTGGCGTTCTTTGGTTTGTAGATGCATCACGCCAATCCCTACCTCCCTAATCACGTGGCCTTTTCCCCATGTGTCTTCATGGCATCTTCTTCCTGTACATGCACATCTCTGTGTCTCCACCTGACATCCTCCTCCCTCACGTGTGTCTGTGCAAATGCCTTCTTCTTATAAGGATACCAGTCACTGGACTGGGCCCGCCCTAGTCTAACGTGACCTCATCTTAACTCACATCTGCAAAGACCTGGTTCCTAAACATGGTCACATTCACAGATGCCAGGGGTTATGACCTCACCATATCTTTTGGGGAACACCCAAATCATACCATCTAAAGATCTATAGATGATTACTTATTTTTTTAAATAGTTTCAATGTATATTATGGTTCATTTCAATTTTTAATCACTGGATATAGTTACTTAATATCTGTAAATCAGTTTTGAGCATCCTTTTCCTTCTCAAATATACTTCTTAAAAACTTCAAGATTTATTCCCTAGTTCTGGTATCAGGATGTAACGAGTAAGTCACATTTCAAATTTTGACCTTACCTTCTCTTCACATTCATTGTAAAAGATAGAAATATTCTAAATCAAATATGTGTTATCTTTACATTGGATTAGCACAGTTGTGGACTCTTATTAGACCTACTTTCAATCTGATGTTATTCAGCTCTCCTCCATGATTCTTTTCCCTTTATATTGTAACTTCCTTTGTTCTCCTTTTCCTTTCCTTGTGCTTTGTCCCCATTTTCCCAAGTAACACTGTAATCCAGAAATGAGCATAGGAATATATGCAAAGATTACATCTCTATTTGTTTTCAGGCTTGCTCTGTCTGATAAAGCAGGTGAGGAAGGACAGCTGAATTTTGTTAGGTTCTCTTTGTTTATAAGTTATAAGAAAAATTGGTCATCAATGAGCTCATTTTGGAATGCTGTTCTAGATGCATCAGTGCTAACAAATTTCAAATTCATGTATTCCAGGTGCTCCTGATATTCACCAGGGGCATGGAAATAACAGATCCTATGGCAATTTACATGAAACATTTTCTGAAGGGGCCAAGAATTGTAGATATGGAGGGAACTGACAGGCATGTTTCATGTCTGTGCTCCTGAGTGAAATGATAACTGTTCATAGCTTCTGAAACAGCTTTTCCTAGTTGAGCAAAAAGGGAAGAGCAATATAGTAGCCACCAAGGTCTGTTTCAGGTACAGCACATATAAGTAAGTACATACATACTTATACACAGAGACCCACATATACACACACATATACATACTATTTCTAATCTACCATTCTGAATCTAGGGAGCAGCCTATAAGACAGGACCCAGCTCTGAGTATAATTGTAAATATAAACTGATGAGATAACAAAAGAAAAATATATGAAAGCAAATATTTTCAGTCTTTTTATGTGGTATATATTTTCTGTTATCCTTAATCCTCTGCTCTCTAAGCTTACTGAGGAAGGCAACCAATTTTACAAATGGTAGCTGCAAGTCCCATACTTTCCTTGTTCAAAGTTTGGGGAATAGTTTGCTTTACTTCTTCTTTCTTAATTGTAACAACCTGGAACAGTGGGTAATTGGCCTTGAGGAACATCTTGAGCATTAGCCTCTAAAACGTTCACAGCTGCCCGGACACAGACACTGCGGGAGCTGTGGTCACAGACGCAGACTGTTTACCGCTACATCACAGAATGCCAACAGCCTCTCCAGTGTGCTTCTTTTTTCCCCCTTACTCACAAGTTGGTAAAAATTTAGCATGATGTATTTTATTTATTTTTATTGACTTTATTAGGGTGACACTGGTTATCAAAATTACAGAGGTTTCAGCTGCACAATTCCACAGCACATCATCTATACACTGGATTGTGTATTCATAAACCCAAGCAAAATCTCCTTCCATCACCCTTTATCCCCCCATACTCTTCTCCACCTGCCCCTACTCCCCAAGTCAGCTTCTTGAATTCAGTCTGGAGATCAAGGTCAGTTTGGCAATTCTGAAGCAAAAGCACCAAGAGGAAAGTTGCCTGGAAATCTGCTCAGACCTCTACATGATGCAGTCACTTTTTTCTTTTTTCAGAATCACGATATCTTCTTGATGAAATAAGTGAGATTTAATTAAACATTTCAAATATCTTATAAAACTAACTGAAACTGGTCTTATTACTTGAATTTCTAGCAAGTCCTAAGGGAGAATTTGTAAATTACCAAGGTTGAAGCAAATGCCTAAAATACAAGACTTTTTTATTTCTATACCTTTTGTTAGCTAAGTCAAAACTCATGGGGGGGGGAGTGCTAATATGGTTGAGGTAAATTAAAGTTATAAAAATTGTATAAACAAGAGAACATGACTTAATGAGAGACAATATATAAAAGACTTTCATCTGATGAATTCTAAAAGACGTAACCTTCTTCTTAGAGATGATGAGCCTAAACAATGAACAATGAAGTCCTATTTCATACTTCAGATAATATAATGTGATCTGTGTATTCGCAGGTAAAAGCAAAAATGCTGTCACCAACACAGAAGGAGATTATAATTTTTGACAAATCTTAAAGTTTGTGGAAGTAGAAGTATACGGGTATGATAAAGCTTCTGAAATTTCTACTAGAAAAAGATAAATTATAAATCAGTAAAAGGGTCTGAAATATCAACTTGGTAACTGTGGTATCTCCCTAGAAGAATAAGTCAACATCCGCTAACATGTCAAAATATTTCAAACTACCAATTTTTGTCATGCTTCTTGTGGAAAATTCAACAGAAATAGTGTTAAAAGTTGCAACTAATTTATTCCGTGCCTATTCTATACTGAACCTATTGAGGAAATTCAGAGGCCACCAACAAAAGTCACTGCAATTGTTCCTAAGAACATTACAATATGTTCATGAGACTTGCATTTCGATAGAGCAAGATGATTAAACACATTATGTATTGAAATGCTTGGAGTCTAGGGCAAGATGTAAGGAGAGCTTAGTGGAGAGAGCTCCTGGATACAGTCACAAAAGAGTTGGGATAAGTCAGACAGAGAAAGACAAACACCATAGATTTCACTTATACGTGGAATCTAAAAACAAAAACAAAATAAATGAATAAGCAAAGCAGAAACAAACTCGTAGATGTAGAGAGCATGTTGATGGTTGCCAGACAGAAGGGGGACTGGGGAGATGGGTGATAAAAGGAAAGGGATTCAGATGTGCATATTGCCAGTTATAAACAGAGGAGGCTGTAAAGTACAACACAGGCCACAGAGTTAATTTATATTGTAATAACTATGCATAGTGTCAGATGGGTACTAGACTTATGAGGATGATTGCTTCATGAGTTATATAAATGTCTAGTCACTATGTTGTACAACTGAAACTAATGTAATATTATTGTATGTCAACTGTATTAAAAAATAAAAGAAAGAGTTGGGAGGGCTTCCCAAAGAAGTGGAGTAGAAGCACAGTGAGGGGCTTTTGAAAAGAAATGAATAGAAATTCATAAATAGTATTATCATGCAAGTATACTTTTAGCCATGTGGGCAGAGAAATGTATGATGATTTTCTAGAACAAGCTGAAAATTGATTGTGAGGACTGACAGCAAATTTTGTTAAGTTAAATATCTGCTAAATTTCAAAGATGAATGAAATAGACAAAATTCAAGTACAACTGCTTAGAAAAACACATCTCCCCATATATACACATATACATTAATATGTACTATGCCTATATACATATATGTACATTAGCATATACATTTGTGAGCATGTATGTGTATGTTCATATATAATATATACTATAATAAAGTAGTAATTATTTTTTAAATTATAAAAAACACGATAATTTAATGAAAAATTATAAAATGTATTTGTGGTAGAAAATTTCTAAGAATAAATAAACACGTGACAAAATTATCTAAAAAAATTGGAACTTTGAATGGATCAATACACATTAAAAAATGGAGCTCTGGCTGGTGTGGCTCAGTTTGTTGATTGGATCTTCATCACATAAATCAAAAGGTCATGGGTTCAATTCCAGGTCAGGTCACATACCTAGATTGTGAGGTTGGTCCCCAATCGAGGCATGTATGGGAGACAGCTGATCAATGTTTCTCTCTCACATCAATGTTTCTTTCCTTCTCTCTTCCTCCCATCCTCTCTCTCTAAAGTCAATAAGCATGTCCTCAGGTGAGTAGAAAAAAATGTGTTAAAAAATAAAATAAAGTAAATGGAGTAGATAGTCAAAATCTCCCTCTTTACCCAACTCCCCAATGACACCAAGTCTAGATGATATTACAGGCAAATTTTAGCAAACCTTTACAAATGCTTTACCTATGACCTTCATAAACATTCCAGAACATACAATAGAGGGAAAGTTATCCAATTCATTTTATGAGATTTATATACCTAAAATGTCAAAACTAGACAACAGTGCAAGAAAAAAATCCACTTAGTCTCACTCATAGAGTCAAAACCTTAGATATATCAAATTGTATTAGTAAATTGATTTTAACAATGTATAAAATTTACATATCAGGAATGCAAAACAGTCTATCCATACAATTTATTAAAGGAATAAAGAACACTTATGATCATCTCAAAAGAGAAAGAAAAATCTTAAATTTTGCTTGCAATCACCATTAAAATAAATAAACATTTGAAAACTAGTAACAGGAAGAAAACTTCTTATTACTTATCAAAGTACTACAGCAAACAACATATTTGATGTTATCTAAAGCTTCCGTCAGGAATAAAGCATGTAAACCTGCTCTTATTGCTGTCATTATGTGCCTTTAAATGTTGCTTCTCGAACATTTCCTCCTTTCTTCTTCTGACATTCCTCATAGACAGGCTAACATTTTACATTATATGCCCACATTTTTTACATTCTTTTTAATATTTTGTTTGTACTACAGAAGTACTCAGATCTATCTTTAGACACAAATTTTTTCTATGGTTTATCAATCGTTGTTCTACCCATCTATTCACATTTTTTCCTATATTACTTGTTGTATTAGTTGTAAAATACGTATTTGGTCTTTTTAAAATTATTTTATTTTAATTTATTTATTTTTAGGGAGGGGAGGGGAGGGAGAACAAGAGGGAGAGAAACATCAATGTGTGGTTGCCTTTAGCATGCCCCCTACTGCACACAACCCAGGCATGTGCCCTGACTGGGAATCAAACCAGTGACCCTTAGGTTCACAGGCCTGCATTCAATCCACTGAGCTACATCAGCCAAGGCCAATGATTTTAAATTAATCATTTATTTAATTTTATTTATTTCAATTTTGATTACACCTTATTGTTTTTTTCTTAAGTATTTGTTAATATATAACATAATACCAAAGATTATACATATTATAAGTTTATAGCTTAATAAATTTTCCAACAAGTGAAGCCTTGGAGCTTCTGGGTCAGTCAACATTGAGAATTTGGGGAGAGCAATGCACCCAGGGAGAGCCCTTACCCTGCACTGGGCCCTGTGCTCTCTCTTTCATTTGGCTGTTTCTGAGTGGTAGCCTTTTATAATAAACTAGTAATCTAGTAAAAAAAAATCTCGATGTGTGTAATCACCACATAAATCAAGAAATAAAACATTATCAGCTCCCCTGAGTCTCCCTCTTACCCTTTTCTATTCACTAAATCCAAAAGATAAAACTTCTTTTGCTGTTGTTGTTGTTGTTGTTATTGTTGCAAGGTAGCATATTATATCGCTCTTGTCCTTTGATCTGCATAAATCCTTCTAACCACTTGGACATTTTACTTTTCAATCAGTCCATTGTAGTGTCGCAAGGTCACAGGTGTGGGGAAGCTTTGCCTGAAGAGCACCCATCCACCACAGATGAGAATAAGTCTACGAAGACATCATCTGCTGGGGAGGAAAGGTGGCTGATCTCTCAAAGGGGAAGAGCCAAGAGCCTTTTCCTCAATGGGCTTTTATTGGGTTCAGTTTGCACAGGAATAGAGGTAAAGCTCATTAATCATTGTCAGTCAGTAAGGATCAAACAATAGATAACATACAAAGAACTATGAGGGCTTATTCTGAGTCAGGGTCTCTTAGCTAAAGGGCTACAAAACTTTGGGAAACTCATTTCCTGCTTGGACCCTTATCATTTAAATTGAGGGTATTATTAGCAAAGCAGGTTTCACAGGATTTTATGCATTCTTTCTTAGCCCTAATTGCTCCAGGGAACCTGCCCTTTCCAGCACAGGGCCACACCCACCTTCGGCAATTTTTTAATCTTCAGGCATTGTTTCAGGCTTAAGTCAGGCAGGGGAAGTAAGGCAGCCAAGAGATTAGGAGACTTCTTACAGGCAGAATGAGGGCTCAGGCTATGTCAAAGCCGAGGAGTGAGCGTCCATCACCCCCTTCTCCTATAGCTCCCTAAGTCATTCCCTGAGGGCTCCTTCTCAACCATGCCTATCTTAGGTGGCCCCTCCTTTGAGGAACCTTACCCATCATTGGCTAACCAGTCATCCACCCAGGGCCAAGCAGGGTGCAGGAAGATAAGCTTTGTCTACTTAGTGGCTCATGGGCCCAAGGTCTTCTTAGCCAGGAGGGGTTACAGTTTCTGAAACAAAGCAGGGCGGTTTCCAACACACAGACTTTGAATTTTCTCATGCATTTCACATACTGGTGCCCCAGTGTGGTGATTTCTTTCCTTGGCTCACTGCAATGATAGTTTTGCTGGGGATTCCATACATCCAGGTTTGTGGGAGCATCCTAATAGCAACAACGCATGATGCTTTTGCCCAGTATCACAGATACCACTGCTACAGGGCAAGATTCTTCATTTTTTATTTTGTCTTAGGTGCCTAAAATATGTAGTTGTTACAAATTCAGATTCTATTCCCAAGGTTGGTATAAACCAGAGGAGTCATTTCCTCTGGTTGTCTCTTACACTCTGAGGCTTGAGTGAGGGGGCAACACATGCAGGTGTTCAATGTTGTTTTAGCCTCCCTTTCTTTCAAGTGGCAGCCTTTGGGACTCTTGGTACATGCTCTTGGCTTGATTTCCCTCTTCATCTCAACCATATGACAATACTTTTTTCAATTTTATGAAAGCTGATGAATTCTAAATACTTTAATTCCATTTTTCCTACCACATCCATAGGCTTTTTACATCAGTTAGCCTGCCACATTAACTGATAATCTATGCTGGACGATTTAAAGTCATTTTAAAAATGGCCAGCCAAAATTTAGCTACAGTTCTTTGTCTAGAGACTCTGAACTCACATAACCAGAACTGTAGTCACCAGTCAATTTCAAGCTTCAAAGGCCCCTGCACGGACTACTTTCACAGTCCTATAAGATTTTTTTAAAAGTAAAGTGTTTTATGTTATTTTTCTTAAAGAAGAGACCTCCTCTCCAATTCTATATGCTGTAGACTTCATAAAATCTGGAGCTTCCCCAGGGAATTCTTTTGAGAGATTTAAGTTAAAAATATGTATCTTAAATGTGCAATTAATGCTGGAAGTTATAGAACTATAGAAAGTGCCCACGACAGTGGACAGAATCTCAGATTTGGAAAATCTTTGTAAGATGGAAAGAGAGACACATAATCAATCACACATGACTAATAAACAGTGGCACGATTCAGAGAGAATTCATTAAGGAAAAATGCCAGAATGAGTGGAAGTTTCTAGAGAAGTGCCAACAAAGAGGAAAACAAATTATATATATATGTATATATTTGAAATAGAACATCGTAATCCCAATGGTTAAGGAAAATGCTAAAATGCTAGCTGACAAAGAGAAGAAGGCACTCCTACTCAAATGCAATTTTAGTTCGGTCTTCTCAAGTGATGAAAATAATCTTTATAATAGAAATGTATTGGATGCCCCAGCCAAGTGATAAAATAATCTAAGGTTTTCTAGTTAGCAAGTAAAGAAGCACATAATAAGACACCGCAGAGACTGCAAATGTGGTTCATGTTTTGAACAATTATGAAAATGAAGGAGAGGGAAAGAGCACACTCAGAAAACAGGAGATGAAGCAAATGTTCTGTTTTCAAAATGAAGAGAGAAAAGATAACTTATTTGAGAAAATTATAATCTGAGGAGTAAGAAACCATTCTAGCAAAATTTTAAATAATCAAAGAATCTCAGTGAATTTTTTAAGAATATGATAATCCCTGTGATCTAGCTGAACCCAAAGCAGTACATGATAACAAGCCTGCCTCATTCATGTTTTAAATTAAATTGATAGGAAGCTTGTAGGTTGTAGTAGATCCACTATATTAATATCAAGGCACACATACATAATGGGAACTTCCATAGTAAGAAAACAAAAATGGGGTTATTTTAAGAAGCTATTTCTTGTTGTTTCAATTCTGTTGAAACCTGGGGGAAGTTCCTGATGAAATGCCATGTGGCTCTGTTTTTTAGGCTTTACAATAGTGCTTTGGATATTTTGTTTGTTGGGTTTTTTGTTTTGTTTCTTTTTTTTTTTTTTTTTTTTATTAACCTTGGTTTCAAACTTTATTCCCAGGCTTCTTCAGCTTAATTAGCTGCACAAAATGATTTGTGTAGAAGCAAAAACTGAAAAGAGCTGCAGTGTCCAATGGGCTAGGGCCTAAAAATATTAGAGATCTAGATTTTATCAGATCCATAAACAAAATTTGAAAAAGCAGTCATAATATAAAATAGCAGCTCTCAGTAACTTCTTCAAGTTCATCTTCTTCAGAAGTTGACTCAATTCAGTTTGCTTCATTCTTGGAAGCCTCATCAAAATTCTCCACAAGATCTGGAACTTCATCATCATCATCCTCTCCTGTAGCAAGTGGTGCTTTTCCATCCACAGATTGTTTGGGCAGAGCTTCAGCGAGTCTCCTTAAACTAGTCAGACTGTCTGTACCAAGCTGATTTAAGATGCTGGGTAGCATTTCTGTCAGTTGCTTTGTCTCAGCATGGCCTGTAATGGTGAAAGTGTTCACTGCCAGAGATGCCTGAACTTTAGGGTTGTTAAAGTGGATCACTGTTCCTTGGTTTGTGAACATATTTACCTCTTCGATACCAGAGATATTGTTTACCCCTAACTTCTTTAAGGAGAACTGAAGTTTTTTATCATCTGCTGTGGCTGTTCTATGAACCACCTTCTTTCTGCGAGCAGTGCCTTTCCCACCAATGCGCACTTGTGCCTGCAGTTTGGCGAGTTTCTCTTGGTTCATGATAGTTTCTTTCATCTTGTTGGAGAGAAAACGGGGCCGCGCACAGGACTAGGGTTGGCGCTCAGGGGGTCATTGGCAGACCAGCTGAGAATAAGCGCGCACACGCGGGGACACAAGATGGCAGCTAGGGGGCTGTTTTGTTTCTTTTTTGAAAAATATATTTTATTGATTATGCTATTTCATTTGTCTCATTTTTTTCTTCCCCTTTATTCCCCTCTGCCCTGCACCACCCCTCCCATTAGCATTTCCACCCTTGCCCCAGTTCATGTGTGTGGGTCATGCAGAAAAGTTCTTTGGCTTTTATATTTCCTATACTATTCTTAACCTTCCTCCATCTATTTTCTACCTACCATTTATGCTACATATTCCCTGTACCTTTTCCTCCATTCTCCTACCTGCCTCTCCTCACTGATAGCCCTCCATGTGATCTCCTGTTCTGTGATTCTGTTCCTGTTCTAGTTGTTTGCTTAGTTTGTTTCTACTTGGGGGTGATTTTTTAGGTTCAGTTGTTGATAGTTGTGAGTTTTTTTGTCATTTTACTGTTCATATTTTTGATCATCTTCTTTTTCTTAAATAAGTCCCTTTACCATTTTGTATAATAAGGTCTTGGTGATGATGAACTTCTTTAACTTTACTTCATCTGGGAAGTATTTTATCTACCCTTCCATTGTTTCTTTTTTGAAGTTCTTGCAATTCAAATATATTGAAGGCAGAGTTGTCAAATTTTTAAGTGCAACAAGATGGAGAGAAAGCTAATTTAGGAGCAACAAGATTTTCTTGTTTTAGACCATTCTTTTATTTAGGTGAGAACTAAAGGGAAAAAATTAGAAAAGACAATGAGAGTCTTCTCTTGGATTTCCAAGCATATGTTAATATGGATTTCCAAGAACCTGCCCTATGCTTCATTGATCTAAATACAGGTTTAGCATAAGCCAACAAACTGATGATGCTGCTGACACAAATTCTAGTGTGAGATTTAAATGTAAGAAAGTGCTGTAATCATAGGGAATGAAGTCTTGCTGCTGCAACAAGCAGAATATATCCAATGAAATGGGTATAACCATGGTTACTCACATGAATAGGGACAAAGAGAACTAGAGAACAATCATAGATAGGGGAAAAGTATATACATTTTGAGGGGAGTATCACATGTGGATGCCACACAGAGTATGTAAGGAATTATTTGAGATGGTTATTTGGCCTGAAAAGAGAAGACCAAGAACAGACATGATAGAATTTTTAAACATAAAAAAGAACTCATATGGACTAGGGGGAAAAGTCATTAAGATTAGTAGGAAACTTCTGTCTGTTTCCTTTTCATAAATAATTTCCCATTATCCACTGTCCATGTCAAAGAGAAAGCCCTCTGTGAAACTCTGTCTAGCATTTCCAGTAATATACCTTCTAAACAGTTTAGGTGGATTTCTCTACTACGACTTTTGTCACACGTGTATTTGAATTATGGGTTTATGATGGCATGCCTCTGCAGAGTTGACAACAGAGGCCATATTTTATTGAAATTTTCAGCAAATCAAATTTCCATTAAACTTAACCCAAAACTTTCAAGCAATTGGAGCTCTTCAATAATGGAATGAAATGTGGTATTTTGAGATAAAGTGTTCATTTGTAAGTGTTTCTAAAGTGGAAAGTCATCTTTCCCACAGCTACTGAGGGCATTTTCCACCATGCTGGATTGGGAGCCAAGTGGATATTGACAAGGTGACCACAAGGTTTTCTTTCAACTCTGATATCTAATGATTCCTTTTCCACATTTCCCTTCTACCCTTGTTTTGCTGTAGCATTTTTGTTGGCCTCTTCCTTTTCCATTACTTATGTGACTGTTCTAATCTGAGATTCTGTAGCAGGAAGGCTTTCACTTACTTATTTACTATATGACCTGTCGACACATCCAAAAGGCACTGGAGCCTGAAAGGAGAGACTATTCAGACAACAGTTTGCAAATGGGAGAGGCAGCCTCTGCGTCTGGTAGAACCCAAAAGTGTGCTCCACCGAGGCAACAGAGAGGGTACTTTTTATAGTGAATTTTCCTGATCCGAGTCCACATTTTGGTCAGTCTCATGTAAATGAGGTTTCCGAACTGTACAGTATGGCTAAGTAAATACAAATGCAAATAAAGATGCATTTGGTATAGTTCTGATTGGTCAAGGCAATCCATAGTCTATGGGTTGAATGATAACATGTCGATGATGGAATGAGGAACTCCCCTGGAGTGATTAACTCAGAGGGTATAAACAAGTGGGGTATTGTGGGGGGGCCCTGCCCACAGAGCCCCATCCCGTCCATCATGGATGAAAGTAAAACTACCAAGACATGATCTGCTTGGGGAGGAGAGATGGTCAAACTCTCAGAGGAGAATGACCCAGAGCCCCTTCCTCACTAGCCTTTAATTGGGTTCAAATACACAGTAATATAGGTTTAACATTTCAAAGAAATCTGAGGGCTTAATCGGAGTCAGTGTCAGTCAGGAAAGGGGGTTGCAAAACTTTGGGAGACATACCCATTTCCTCCTCGGACCCTTATCATTTAAATGAGAGCACTCTTAGCAAAGCAGGTTTCACAGGACTTTACGAATTCTTTCTTATGCCTGATCACCTGGGGAACTGTTCTGGCCTGCACCGCTTGCCCTCATAGTTTCAGGCTTTAAGGCGATTAGGTTCATGAAGCAGAAGACATCTCCCAGATGGAAATGGGGACTCGGGCTATGTCAGAATAACCGGGGGTCAGGGGTGAGGGTCCATCACCCCATCTTTGCTTCAGCCCCCCGAGTCCTTCCATGAGGGCCTCCCAAGTGGTTGTGTCTAGCTTAGGTTGCCCCTCCCATGAGGAGTCTTACCCGTCATTGACTAACCAACCAAGCAATGGGGCCAGAGATGGATGAGGCAGAAGCGGCGCTCCTGCCAGGGAGATAAGCTTTGTCTCCTTAGTAGCTCACGTCCTCTTGACAGAACAGACCCAGATGAAGCGGGTCCCTTGGCTCTTACTCAGCCCACCATAGGGTGAGGGTTACAACTCCTGAAACCAGGCTGAATGGTCTGCAACAGAGTATAGTGCTGGAATTCCAGAGTTCATACTGAGGTTGTTCCTGGTACACAAAGTATGTGAGAAGCTCTACCAGCAAATGACCACTAGACTCATTGTTTGTAAAACCTGGACCTGAGTTGACCATGGGGTGTCCATCTCGGCAGATAAATTTCTTCTTAGGGTTCATTTTGAATAAACTTTTCTTCTCAGGTTCCACAGACCTTCGGTAACTCAGCTTTTGTTAGTCTAATATTGAATTATAATAAACCTCAATGGGAATCATTATTATGAGAGAGTCTATAGGTGTCCTACAAATATTAAGGAGTAGCATTCAGTATTATTTCAGGGTTATTCTACCTTTGTGGCCCTCAGTGTATGCGGACTGGCTGTCTTTCTCTATAAACAGGGATGTATTTAGAAGAGAGTAGCCGCATCTAATACCCACCTTCTCCTGCTTCATCTGCATGTAAAGACATTTCCCACTCTCGAAAAAAAGTAAGAGAGAAGTTTCATGTCGGTTAGTGCACAGAGTAGATAAAACTGCACATGTCTATTAAAGATTACTCAAACCACTCTATTTTGCATTCAGTGATGAGAATTGGTGGCATGTCACTCCGAGGAGGTCTGGTTCTCTATATCATGTCTCATCAAATCATCAGGACAAGCACACATATCTAAGTGCTAGAGACTTTGTTCCAGTGTCTTTGGAGATTATCCAAACCCTTGAAGACTTACTGTATTTCAGGTCAAGTGCCAGTACTGGCCACATCATCTGTGTGGTCCAGTGCAAAATAAAAAGCAGGGGGTTTCTTATTCAACAATGATTAAGAACTCAAAACGGCAGCAATGGAACATCAGAGCAAGGGCAAGGTCCTTCCGAGCATCAGGCCTTCTGCAGCTGCACAGACTGCACACCCGGAAGCCAGCCCTGCCCACTGCCCATGGAATTATGAAGGTGCAATAGTTCTGATCCACTAAAAAATGTAAGTGAGCATTTTTACCAATTCTATAAATGTTTGAATTAATGCAAAGAGAAATTCCTAAATCGACACAGCTTTTAGCTACAGACCTAATTTAAAATATATTCATAGCTAAGAAAAATTCTGTTTTAGCTCTTTTTGAAGGCAAAAATGAGTATGGGTAGTTCTATCTTTCTGTTGTAGATCTGAACATCGGAAAGTGTTGAGTTGCCATTCAATAGCTCTTCTGAGGCACCAGAGGTGGTTCTGCTGGAAACGAGGTGGTCTTGTCACAGTGTAGTATTAAATTTGTAAATAATTTGGAGGTAAAAATAACCCTCTCTTAATATAAATTATTACGTATAATAAACTCTGCTAGAGATTACGTCAGTCATTTTTTTTTATTAATGGCAAAAGAAAGTAAAGAAGAAGAAAAAAGAGGAAGAGATGGAGAAGAAGTTGCTTAGGGAAACTTCGGTCTTCAGGCTGCATCCCTTTCTTCTTACCGGGTGCCAAATGCTAGACTCTGTGAAACAAATTGTTGATCCTCTCATAGCTGACTCCGTCTCAGCTCCAAACTGGGAATTTTCAAGAAGAGTTTCACCTCACAGTAATTTCATTTGGATTAACAAAACTAACTTTGGTGGTTTATAAACATCTCATGAGACAGGAATTCTCAAACAAGGCCTTAATTTTTCTCATGCTTTATAGCTGATCTAATCATTCCACTCTTCTACTTCAATGATACTAATGATCCATGACTTAATTCAGATGTAAATTTAGAGAAGACAAGAAACATGCTTGTTTCTTGTGAATTGTAAATTTTTTGGCCATTTTAAAAACATTTCTTAAATAAGCAGTTACATTTTAATTTAGTGGTAAAGAAAGTTGTTTAATTTTTTTCTCAAATGTTTTCTATATGATGGTTATTATTCAATATTATATAGCAGAAATTAGAATTGACATCATATGTTATACAGTACTTTCCTCCAACGCTAGCCTTGTCACACCTCATTCCCAATTTCACAGACGTCATGGTGTACTCACACACAAGTACACATCTCACTTTAAAGGGAGATTCCTCAAACGCAGACTGAAGTATTACAGTATTATCATTTTATGGAAGAAATACGGCTCGATGGCTTTCCCTCTGTCATTGGTTGATGTGGAAAAAATTTCAAATAAGTTTTATAACTCTCAAAGTGACACAATTTTCAAAATAGTTGTTTGTAGCTCATCTTATTTAAAAGCCAGACAATCTAAGTCTTCAATCCATGGTGCTGTTACTGACTGAAAATAATATTTTATGCAACATGTGACCTACCCTTATTCATACAACATTTATTGTGAAAATGCCAGGTGGTGGATACTGTGGTAAGATGTTTTGATATTAATATAAATATTAAATGGGGACTTTCAGATAAAAAAAAAATAAGCTTTTTCTCTTTCTTTGGATCCAACAAAATTTGCTGTATCCTAATATGTATTATCCTAAAATTTTAGTATACAAAATTTCCTGTATCCTAATATAATTTCTAGTGCTTTCAAATGGCTGAATGTCTAATAAAGATTCTGAAACATGTCAAATTAATTGATACCTATCAAAACATTAACGTGCATAAGAAATATATTAGATGAATTTTAACAAAGTAAACAAAGCTTTGTGGTAATGATATTTAAGATTTTGGTAAATACAATATTCATCTTCTAGTTACAACACAGATTTGTTTGTTAATTTACAGGTCAGTGCCCCCTCCACCCCCACAATATAGCCAAAAATTCAAACACTAAGAAAAGATTTGTGACATTTATTGTACGTGACTTCTGTGTAGGTGACTTATTGTAAAGACATCTGTGTTCTTTAGGTAAATTTCTACTTCCCTTCTAACACTTCATGTTCAAAAGTGACAGCTGTTCTCTCAGAAGCTTCACACTTTTATTTCTGAAATAAAACATAAGACTTAAGCTAAAATGATTTCTGCTAACCAACTTCACAATGTTCTTACAGACTGTGTTTAAAATATTTTTCAATTGTATTTATTGTTTGTGTCTTCAAACATTAATTAATATATGCCTACAGTCATTTATTCATTCTGGGTTTTGCTGGTGTTTAGCCCTTCAGACATTGATAAGTCAGGAGTTCACAGAAGAGACAGGTCTGGCTTCCTTCTCCAGAACCAGAACACACTGTGACCGTATATCCATTGTGAATGGGACAATAACCAAGATTCTGAATAACAACTTAGGCAGTCCAGCTTCAGAGAAAGAGATAACTTTTGAAAACTCTAAAATTGGCCTGTGATAGGACTTTTCCCTCAGCCACGCTAGTGAGTAAGCAAAATGTTTTATTATCAGTGACCCCTTCCTTGCCCCTCTCATTTTCCCTTTTTCTTGTACCTCTTTCTCAGTGCCTTATCATCACCCTTGTGGATCCCCTAATGTATCTGCCTGCTTTCTAGAGAGCCCCTCCCTCCCTGCCTGCCATGCACCTAACAGTACCTGAGCAACGTCCTTTCCCTTAGAGCCCGGTATTTGCTTACATAAATGACCACAGAACTCGCTCTAACCCTTCTGCTACAGACTGAATGTTTGCCTCCCCCAAATCCATATGTTGAAGCCGAAATCTCCAAGATAATAATATTTAAAGGTGAGTCCTTTGGAAGGCAATTAGAGTTAGATTAGGTCATAAAGCTACAGATTAATGCCTTTCTAAAAAGAGCAGGAGACTTGAGATCTCCATCTCGCCTGCAGAGCAGGCGGTGAGACCACCAGCCAGGAAATGCCCTCTCAACAGAACCTGACCATGCCGACACCTTGATCTCAGACTTGCAGACAGAAGTAACAGTTCAGTTGTTGAAGCCACTAGCTTTTTTTGTTACAGCAACCTGTAAGACCAAGTAAGACCAAGACACTTACCGTAGGACATTTACATTGTAATGAAGCTTCTAAACAACAAAACAAACAAATAAGCAAAACACAACCAAAGACACTGAAATAGAGAACAAGCTGACAGTGACCAGAGGGGAGAGGGGAGGGAATCTCAGGGGAAACGGGGAAGGGTTTACAGGGACAAGTATAAAGGACACATGGACAAAAACTAGGGGGGATGGAAATGGGAGAGAGGTGGGGAGGGCTGGGGCGGTGGGGTGTGGTGAGAGTAAAAGACAGAAAACTGTACTTGAACAACAATTTAAAAAAAACACACTGAGCAACACCAGAAAAAAAAAAAGTGCTATGTATGAGGCACCATGTAGTAGGACCAGTGGAGGCATTTGGGAAAGAGGGGCTTTGAAATGATCTCACTCAAGGGTGAAAAACAGCAAAAGCCTATTTTCTTCTGCTCTCTATCACCATTCTTTTTCTTTTTAAAAATTCTATTCTAAAAAATAAATAAAAGGGAGAAAGCTAGAGGGAGAGAGGGAAGGGAAGGGGAGGCGAGGCGAGGAATTCCTCAAACATACTAAAAACGAATGTATATCGTAGAACTCTGGCTTCCTCAGATCATCTCAGCAATGTTTTTTGACTTGCTCAATTCAGTCTAATTTTTTGTCTCTTGGACTTTCCTTTACCTTAGGAACAAATTTTCTTTTTTATGATATGATTTTTTGGGGATAGTTTTTCTATATTTCATAAAAATATGGAAAAATGCTTTTCCACAGTCTTCTCTTTGATAAGACTGAGCCTGGGCTAGAATTCTGTTACGACCCGCTAAGAAGGTCAGCTTGCACTTCCCAAGGCAACACACTGTCTGTGGCTGCCAAGGAGACACCTTGCAGCCTGAGAA
This sequence comes from Glossophaga mutica, assembly GCA_039655065.1. NCBI lineage: Eukaryota > Metazoa > Chordata > Mammalia > Chiroptera > Phyllostomidae > Glossophaga > Glossophaga mutica. Next base: position 149,602,740 of record CM077308.1, read on the forward strand.
GACACTGGTGCCCGCAGGGGCCCCCGTAGCAGAGCTCACTCAAGTGAGCGTCTGACTTAGCCTGTCTGTCTTCATCAGCAGATGTTAGGACACACCGAAGCGTGATTTTTCTCATTTAATGTCTCATTCTGCTAATGGCAGTTATTTATCTTCAGTGTATCTTGCTGTAGGAATTTTGGACACATTTCCTTTTTTTCCTGGCCATGCAAAGAGACAGTCATCTTACACTGAGGCCATAGATCCTGGACTTCCTTCTGTCCCTTACACGGTGAGTGGAAATCTCCAAGTGGGGGTGAGAGTTGTGGCTGCTCAGCCCAGAGCCACCTGGGTCATGAAAGAACTGGTCCGCCTATGCCCATTGGCGCAGAATTCCTCACCTTGGTAGAGACCATGACACCGCTCCTTGCGTGAAATACTGTATTCTTTTGTTTTAACTTAAATAGTCATTGATCAGTTTCTACACTGAAATTATAAATATAAAGATTCATGTAAATATATTGTCATTGCTTCAAAATGCTCACCATCTCATTCCTCAGCGGACAGGTCTCTGTGTGCCCACTCAAACATCAGTTTCATGGTGCATTGTAAGGACAACTGGTGTACACTAAAGACTTCACCCAACTTCATCTGCATTTTCTCCCACCAAATCTACCAGAAAAAATCCAACATAACTGAGCTGAGTTCTATTTAATGAACCTTGACATGCTGACTTCTAAAAGAAGGGTCTGAGTAACCTGTGAGTTGAAATGATCAAGATGCGGGGGGGGGGACTGGATAACTGAGAAATATTTTTGCATACTCTTATGTTTATATAGCTTGGTTAGCAGAAATGTCCTGCAAAAGCATGAACCTACAGGGGCCCTTTAGTAATTTACTGAATAAAAATATAGGTAGAACGAGTGTTTATGCAACATTGTGGTCAAAGGAGGCCAACTACAAAGCGAGGTGCATTGTAAACCAATGCTTCACTCCTGAAAAGCACTGACTGGATTCCTCTAACTTCTTGAATGTCCTTGGTAGGAAAAAAATGAGATGGAAAAGAAATTGTTCTGCTCTTTCTAAATACCTCCTCATTTGTTATGCACCAAATAGTGGGGGTCTTTTGTTTTTAAGTCAGTATCACATTGGAGTAACGTTCCACATATTAAATATTCCCTCAACATAGTCAGCCTAAAACATAGGCCTACCCGATACGATTTATGAGATCAAGGAAAATTCATCCTAGAAATATTTCCTTTTATCGTGCCTGAAATTGCTCAATTAGGAATTTCATTACTTTGCTTTAGTTCACTGACCTTTCTCAACTCATTTTCATCGAAAAATCAAGAGTATTTTCAAATATCATCCAATTAAAGCACAGATTGGATTCTATCCTTGCAGGATCATAAGCAGCAATATTTTAAATTCTTTCCATTCTCCTTTGGCCTCAAAGTAACAGACCTGGCGAGACTGGAGCACATGAGCCAGATCTAACCTTTCTTTGATTTTCCAATTGCGTACATGACTCTTTGATGAAGCAGGCCCTGTATGTCTTTACAAGCATGTTTCCTGACAGTTTATAAGATGGAAATATCCATGAAAGTCTTTATGAATTGTCTCTTATTTATCTTTGTGTTTACCTGATAAAATATTCATTTTTTCACCTCTTCTCATATATTTTTTAGTTTTTTTCCCTGTGTCTTTGTCTATGTATTTTAGAATGAAATTAATTGGAAGAATTTTTTTTTATTGAACAGGCTGTTATCCTTTTTATTCTTACTGCAAGCATCATATTTTGGACCATTGCACATACCTTAAACTTAAGTTTTTTCCACCTACGTGGCCCTCATTTGTTTGTATGGTAAGGAACAGGACTCCATTCCTAGTTCTTACCCTTCGGCACGATGTAAGACTCCACCCACAGGATTTGTCTTATGTTGTACAAACCAAACATTCAAAAACTATGCAGCTTCCAAAGAGAGGGTCTACCTCAACTGCTCCATTTACCCCTATTAATTATTAAGGATTTGTTGATGATATTTTAGATAGACATTCTTATGGACTTTTTTCCCAATTTTAGTTCTTCCTTTCTGTCCCATGCCCTGTTCTCCATCAACCTCTGTCTGCTTTCCTGTAGTTAGAGATTGTTTGTTTCTAGGGTGTTATAAGATGAAATCATAGTTTATACTTTTCTTTTTTTGCAAGGGAGAGTGTTTTCACTCTCACAACTTTTAATACAATCATCTATGTATTCATTCATCAATGGAAAATTAATTTTTCTGCATATTGTTTTAAAATTTAGGCAAATATTTAATGATCAGCTACCAAGTACAAGTCATTATTTCAGATGCATGAATTGCTTTAAACTGTTAGGTAAATGATTCATGTTGTCATCTTATCTAAGCATACAAGAATTGTACAGAGAAAGAAATATGTGCATCAGAATGTCACACTTCAAAATATGTAGGGCATCTATGAATATGGTTGCAGACAAAATTATATATTTATGAATGGACAGTATAGGGATCCTGTCTATATAATTGATTTTTACTTGTCTTTTTTAAATTTATTGATTATGCTATTACAGCTGTTCCATTTTTTTTCCTCCCCTTTATTTCCCTCTGCCCTGTACCCCACCTTCCACCATCATTCCCCCACCTTAGTTTATGTTCATGGGTCATACGTACAAGTTCTTTGGCTTCTCCATTTCCCATACTATCATTAACCTCCCCCTGTCTATTTTGTACCTAACAATTATGCTTCTTATTCCTGTACATTTCCCCCTATTCTCCCCTTTCCCCTTCCCTGCTATTTCTGTGAATCTGTTCCTATTCTATCTGTTTGCTTAGTTCATCTTTGTTTTGTTTTTTTTTTTAGGTTCAGTTGATAGTTGTGAGTTTGTTGTCATTTTACTGGTCATATTTTTATCTTCTTTTTCTTAGATAAGTCCCTTTAACACTTTATTTAATAAGGGCTTGGTGATGATAACTCCTTTAACTTGACCTTATCTGGGAAGCACTTTATCTGCCCTTCCATTCTAAATGATACTTTGCTGAATAGAGTAATCTTGGCTGTAGGTCCTTGCCTTTCATGACTTTGAATAGTTCTTTCCAGCCCTTCTTTTTTATTTTTTTAAGTTCTTTTTTTTTTAATTGTTGTCCACATATAGTTGTCTCCATTATCCCTCATGACTCCTCCCACCCCACCCATCCCCACCTCCTACCCTCAATCCTAACCCCCCTTTGGTTTTGTCAATGTGTCCTTTATAGATGTTCCTCAAAATCCTTCACCCCGCCCCCATTATCCCTTCCTACCTCCCCTCTGGTTACTGTCAGTTTGTTCTTAATTTCAATGTCTCTGGTTATATTTTGCTTGCTTGCTTGTTTTGTTGATCAGGTTCCCTTCTCACCTGCAAGGCTTCTTTTGAGAAATCAGTTAATAGTCTTATGGGAACTCCCTTGGAGGTAACTGTCTCCTTTCCTCTTGCTGCTTTTAAGATTCTCTCCTTATCTTTACTTTTGGGTAATGTAAGTGTGATGTGCCTTGGTGTATGCTTCCATGGGTCCAACTTCTTTGGGGCTCTCTGAACTTCCTGCAATTCCTGGAAGTTTATTTCCTTTGCCAGATTAGGGAAGTTCTCCTTCATTATTTTTTTAAATAAGTTTTCAATTTCTTGCTCTTCCTATTCTCCTTCTGGCACCCCTATGATTCGAATGTTGGAACATTTAAAGTTGTTCCAGAGGTTCCTAAGCCTCTTCTCATTTTTATGAATTCTTGTTTCTTCATCCTATTCTGGTTGAATGGTTATTTCTTCCTTCTGGTCCAAACTGTTGATTTGATTCTGATCACTTTTGGTTCCCTATCACTTTTGGTTCCCTGTACATTTTCCTTTATTTCACTTTTTATAGCCTTCACTTTTTTCTCTATTTTGCTACCATACTCAACCATTTCTGTGAAAATTCTGATTACCAGTGTTGTGAACTGTGCATCTGATAGATTGGCTATCTCTTTATCACTTAGTTGTATTTTTTTCTGGAGCTTTGATCTGTTTTTTCATTTGGTCCATATTTCTTTGTCTTGGTGCACCTGTTATGTAGTAAGGGGTGGAGTTTTAGGTATTCACCAGGGCAAGGCATCCCACTTTGTTGAGCTGAGGTGCTGTATGTGGGGGAGGGGTACAAGAGGGAGCAATGCCACTTGCTCAACTCTCAGTGGCTTTAAGTCACTTCTTCTGCTACCCACAAGCAAATTGGGCCCCTCTGGTGCTGATTTCCTGGTGGGTGATTTTGTATATATTCTGGGACCCTGAGGTGTCTCCAACAAACTCTCCAGTGAGGCTGGGAGTATCTCCCCTTCCTTTAACCCCTCACAGGTTTTTTTAGTCAGAGGTTTTTAGGCTTTATTTCCCCGCTCTGAAACCCTGAGTTGCGTGGTTTGTCTCACTCCCCAGTTGTTCCTCCTCTTTTATATTCCCGTAAATGTGGGACCATCCACTGTGCCAGTTTCTGCCTTGCCCTCCCTCGTCCTCCTGCCTTGTCACAATCCCTCTGTGCCCCGGCAGCCTGTCTCTGCCCCTCCTACTGGTCTGGATGAATGTTCTTCTTTAACTCCTTCATTGTCAGACTTCCATACAGTTCGATTTTCTGGAAGTACTGGTTATTTTTTGTTTTTAAATTTGATGTCTTTCTTTTGGTTGTGCAAGGAAAGAAAGTGTATCTACCTATGCCACCATCTTGGCCGGAAGTCCTATATAATTGATTTCTTTAAAGCATAAGAAGGTTGTAAGTGAGTCATGTGTTGTTCCCAGCAAAGGAGTGTATTCTAGAAAAAACTTATATGTCACAACAGCTTCAACGGGGAGGCTGCCCTCCCTTTTTAAGTCTTATTAGGTATTACTACTCTAAAGGTAGACACTGTAGGAATCTATCCTTTATTTCCATGACCTGCTTAGTTTCATTTGGAGACATTTTTTTCTTAGCAAAGTAGAGACCTATGTTTTGGTGGCAGGTAGGACATAAAAATATTCCATCGTGACAAGAGTCTGAGTCTGATGTGCCTTGCTTCTGCCTCAACCCCCCTTCTCCCCTACCTGTATGTGCCAGGTAAAGCAAGGCAAAGGTCAAGGGAAAGAATCTAGCAGTGACATGGCAAATCTCCTCACTTGGACCCTCCAGAAGCTGCAGCAGACGTGCCTATTTATCAGAAGTATAACATAACTGCTCATCAATTTACATCTCCCGTGAAATAAAGGCAGCTGAATATAGGTGTGTTTTATTTTTATTTTCCTTCATTAGAATAACATAGGAGAACCTGAGAGCTGTAAGTTAACCCAGAAGTTACAGACTAGTGAGATGTAACAAAAGGCCATGCTCTCCTGTGAAATCTGGTGTTGGAAAGGAAAGAATTATCTTCTACCTTGCTAGGTTCTTTGGCTGCTCTAGTAATCAAAATTCAATTACACACATATTGGGGCCCCATAAGATTGTGAGTCCCAAGGTCAAATCGGGTAGTTGAGGATTATATGCCACCCTGAGCTAAGGAATGGGATGGGATCTGGGATTTCAAAGAAGAGAAAGATAATTCACAAGACAGTGAGAATAGCAGGTGTTTGGTAATTAAATGTTTGTCCTACCATACAGGTAGGTATTCACATAAAAATTTTCCTCTGGTAATAGCTTTTTGTCTGGGCCAGGCCCTCTACCTAATTGTTTTTTAGGTAGTTGTGGGAGAAGTCAAAGTTTGTCTTCAATTCAAAACTGTCCACATGCCAGAGTGGCATATTTGGGGGAGACTTCTTCTGAATGAGCCCCTTCACTGTTCTGGCAGCAGAGATGAACTATTCCTCCCAATGCTAGAAGGGCCTCTAAAGATACAGAGTCCTTTACTTTCCAGTAATAATTTCCCTGTGGTAGTTACTGTGCTTTGGATAAGAAAAGACTAATTACATTTACTCATGTGAATAATATACTATTTATGCCTTATTAACTAGTATACTCTAATAAGCATGCATAATGATTTAATATGTATCAGTACAACTTGTTTTGATTCTACTTAACTTCCAAACTTTTCTCTGATTATGTGCATTTAGTTTTATCTTTATAGTCTGTAACTTGCTAATGTGATTACCTGTTTAGAACTTTAAAAAAGTAAGAATACTAACAGACATACAACTACAGCACACCCATACAACATTCCTCAAGAGATTAACAGTTCAAATGCTGGTTTCTGGCGTGTTTTTCTACTTAAAATGAAGACACCTTTTCCATTTCACTGATGAAATGCCTATTCTTTGTTCAGCAATCTCAGGGTGCAATGGAACTGCACACCTGTGTAATTAGGCATTAATCTCAGGTAATGGAACAGCCCAGCCTGCCCTGGACTCCATCCGCCCGCATCAGGAATACTTTGTTAATTTTTAGCGAGACTTGTTCTCTTTCTTTTCTTGCTCTGCATCCTGTCAGATTGAAGAAACACAGTGTCCCCTTGATTGGATCTATGCCGTGGAGAACGCCCTGATCCCCAGTCATGGGAATAGTTGAAGATACAAAGAAATCCAGGCACAAAATACTGCTACTTTCACAGAAAATATCCTGTGAAGAAATGGCATTGATTATTCCTGGGGACATTTTAAGAAGGCTTAATTATGGCTCTTGGAACATCTTTCCTTTTCATTTTGTGTTGTGCATGAATAGAAATGAAAGATGCTTCAAACAGCAAGCCCTTCATGAGAAACAGAAAGAATTGAATTGAATAAATGTGATTCAGTAGATGATTAACTATATTCCTATATAGCAAAAAATACTTATTAATCACCTATTATGTACAACATACATAATAGAATATAATCAATATATCATTTGCAGTAGTCTGAATTTTCAAGTCAAGTGGAGAGGCAGGCACATGCTTCTATAACTATAATAAAAAGAAAACTGAAAGATGCTATTATAGAATCAAAACTGTTCTATTGAATGTTGAATGCTGGATCCCCAAATATCTGTCCAAATAACATTCACTAAAACAATCTGTTGATAAAGCCTGAGCTCCTCTACAGAGCTCTGGCAGTGTCTCAAAGTGGGGGAGGCAAGATTAAAATTCAATGAGAATTGAATGTTTGGTTTAAAAAAGGACTTTCAAGAAATAAATGAAGGAGGATTTTTAATGGGAGCAAGAGAGAGGGGAAGAAGGGATGGGAGCTTGATTAGATTTGGATGAGGATTATAATGTAAGTTTAGAGTTGGGACAAAAGCAAGGCAGGGAATTTTGAGACAAGGGATTCATAGAATCTTTGGGTAAAAACTGTCCACTGATGCTTTCCATTGAACAATTCTTGGTTCTTTTAGGAAGTTCTTTCCTGGAATAGGAAAGTCATGCTAATGAAGACAACAGAACAGTAAAGTTGTGTTCATGCAGACTACATCTGTGCACCAGAATCAGCCCTGTGGGCAAAGCTGAGAAAGTTCTTTACATGTTTAAAGGACTATAAGAAAAAAAAAAATTAAAGGCTATGCAACAGAGATCCTGTTACCTGAAAATTGTATATGACACAGCCCTTCACAGAAAAAGTTTGCCAGCCCCTAATGCAAACAGTAAGTAGGGCAGATGGGGAGGTAGATTCATTTTCTGCCTCCAAGTATTGCGTCGGAGAGCACAGTTTTGGTTTTCAATACGCCTCCGCTCACTGTGGAGAAGAGACTCATTCTTAAAGATAATGAACAGATATGTGGGTTTGGCCTGGGACCTCTGACATGGAGATTTGGGAGATGAAGTGGGTTAGGGTATATTAAAACAGCAAAAGCAACAACTTATGCAAAGGCAAACATGGGGGAATACAACGATTTTCTCTTTGTTCATAATCATCACCTCACTCATTCAGATGCTGATTTTTAACAAGTAGTGTAATAAACAGGCTAGATTAACTTATCCCTGCTCTGTGTGAACTAATTTTGTAAGAAAACAAAGAGTGACAAGAACCAACCCATTAAAAATGCAGGTCTTCTGGGGAAACCACCCACACACATGTCACATTTTGTTAGCAGCGTCTATCATTTCTGTCCTTTTTATTGTTCAAACATTGAATTCCAAACCAGTCTTTTTCTTTAGGAAATCCTTCCATTGTATTTTTCTTCTCATGAATAAGTATAAAACTAATTAGAATTGAATAATCTAATGGCCCATTTAGAATCTATTAGAGAAGTTAGACCCACTTGATACAACGCAAATTACTAATGAATGAAGTGATGCAAGTAAATCCCTAACATCACAAGTAGCAATTGGTTTTGGATTGAATGGTAGATAATATGTAAGTTCTTCACACAGTCCAGGTAAAGAGATACATTGTCTTATTCCACAATCTTTCTGTTCTCTGAAGGTATCACAGAGTGAGCATAGCTCAACACTGCTGTGTCACAGGTCATATTGAATGACACTGGGCACAGACACATGTAACGATCTCCTCTATGTCCAAGCAAGATATGCACGTCCTAGAACCTTTCGATTTATCTTTCCCTCCAGATTATATCAACTTCCCACTAATCTGAGGTCTTTGGGCTAATCTGTCAGAATGTCCAAATAGTAATGCGTGAATATTATAAAAATATAAACGGATAAAGCTAATATCCAGAGAAAGCCAGAAACCGATATTTAACTTCCAGTCATAAAGCTAACATCTACAGATCCTTGAAGTAAAACAAAAACAGAAGAAAGGTGACTTTTTCAATAGTGTTAAGAGAAAAACAGAGAGATGGAGAGATGGGGGCAGAGGCAGAGATGAAGGATGGGGATAAGGATGGAATCAGAGAGAGAGAGAACCTTTATCTATAGATACAGAATGAAGAGATTTAACGAAGATTTTAGAGTTAGGTCACCCAGCATTACCAGAATAAAAATTCAAAGCTCAAATTTTTCATTTAAATAATTCTCTTGATCCTTTAGGAAAATAGAAGGTTAAAGAGCACACCATTCAGTTTATTTCCACAAAGAATATAAGTACATTTTTTTGGAAAATATTAGAGAAGAAACAGACATTTTCATTATGACTAAGTTTAGTTGTAATCTGCCATAAACTATTAAAAGTTTGATCTTCTTAGATCTTACAGGCAAGAAGGGGCTGGAAAGAAGTATTCCGAGTCATGAAAGTCAAGGACCTACATCTAAGATTGCTCTATTCAGCAAAGCTGTCATTTAGAATGGAAAGGAAGATAAAGTGCTTCTCAGATAAGGTCACATTCAAGGAGTTCATCATCACCAAGCCCTTATTATAAGAAATGTTAAAGGGACTTATCTAAGAAAAAGAAGATAAAAAATATGGCAGTAAAAAAACAGCAAACTCACAGATATTAACAACCATACCTAAAACAAAAGCAAACAACTACAACAGGAACAGAAACACAGAAATGTGTGGCAGACCCTTCTGCGTGGCATGGGCCCAGCTCCCACTCAGAGATGCACAGGACTCATGCCCACAGATAGGTTCTCTTGTGGGTAATTAGATTTGCAAGGTACCTAAGCTTTTTGCTGAAAATTCTCTCACCCTGCAAATGCTAAACCTTGCAGGGACCAGTGTAACCGGCTCAACCACTTTTGCCTTTTCATTTGCTAATACCCTTCTTCTGTGATGTGATTAGGGGCATTGGCTCCTTTTGTTGTAACTGGGGATAGTGAGTGAGGACCATCTTGTAATGTGAGGAGACATAGAATAAAGGCCTGTCATGGCGGAGGCCAAGGCTTTTGCTCCCCTTGAGAGAAAAGCCACACTGTCGTCCTTTTTCCTCCACCAGACTTGGTAGTCCGTGTGTATGTTTTATTTCATCCATAATGACTCAGACACTGCTAGCGGGTGTCAGCATCAGAAATGGAGATCATATGGAGGGTTAGCAACAGGGGCATGGGAGGAGGAGAGAGGGGGAAAAGGTGCAGAGAATAAGTAGCATAGATGATGGGTAGAAAATAGACAGGGGGAGGGCAAGAATAGTGTGGGAAATGTAGAAGCTAAAAAACTTATAAGTATGATACATGGACATGAACTAAAGGGGGGAATGTGGGTGGGAGAGGGTGTGCAGGATGGAGGGGAGTGAAGGGGGGAGAAATGGGACAACTGTAATAGCGTAATCAATAAAATATATTAAAAAAAGAGTTTGATCTTCTTCATGTTCCTGGAAATGTAGCACTGCACTAAAAGTTTATACTACTGATCAAAAAAAGGGAAACTAGCAAAATAAATGTCTTCATACGATTGAAGCGTATTGATTATAGATATCAGACAAACTAGGTCATTTTTATGTCATTTACTTAACTAAGCAAATTACATCTTTGGGTTTAATTCTATTTCTGTAACAATTGAAATAATGAGGAAAAGAGAAGGGTAATGAAAAATAACCTTAGTACCCATGAAGTAGTGCTTTATATAGACATATGAAATGATCTGTTAAAATATCGTAAGAACTGACTAGAAATTCTAGTTCATGGATGGGTCAAGTCAACTGACACACTTGTTTGCTCTGTGTAAGTGGGGAGTATACAGGTTTTATATAGATGTCAAACCACCTGTCTAATGCCAAAATAAGATGTTTACTCCAAAGTATTGCCCATTGTAAATAGATTGTTCAATTTCTTTACAAAACGGACCTTCAGGCTTGGGGACAGTTTCTCCAAATATGCATGATGGTAAGGATATAGTCATTTGCTTTTAGTCTGGATGTACATAATATTGAATAAACATAATTATGAATGTGCATAAGTGTACAGCTCTGGCTCATAGCCTACTCCTTTTCTCCAGGGTTGAAAACTCCCCACTGCTCTGCTGGGAAGTATGTTTTCTCTTTCTACTATGGTTTCCTCTTACCCATATTTCTAGTGTTTTTTAAAAATTATACATTTTTACCCTTTCAATGAATTATACTCTTTCATTACCAGATATGTTTTATATGTGTCTATTAAACAGGCTTATTATGTTATTCAAATATTTTCTTTCTTTCCTTTTTTTTATCTGCTTATATTATCACTTACAAAAACAGATAAGTTAAAATCTTTCCCTCTAATTGGAATTTTTTTTTTGTGATTTGTTTTTGTCAAATTTACTTTATATATTAAGAAGAAGCAGAATATGCCACCCAGAATATATCACTTTGGCTTATTGACTACTTTGAATTAAAGTTACTTAAACAGCCAGTGCAAGAAGAACACCATGACCCTTCTTTGTCCTACTAAGGCAGGAAATTAATCTCTGGTGTGAAAGGTACCTTCCCGGTAACAGGAGGTAGAGACATTCTGACCACCAGAGATAGAGCATTTCGAGCTGAAGGAACTGTGCAAACAAATCTTGTTCCTTCCTCACTAACTTACTACCCCTGATCCCAAATTTCTTTGCCATTTCAACTCTTAACGACTTTATTATTTTTTATTTTTTAATTTTTTGTCTAAAGGTATAAAGGCTGCTGCTTTGGTGACTTCTTTGAGTCTCATGTTTCTATGCACTCCCATATGTATAAAATAATTTTTTTCTCTGATTAATCTGTCTTATGTCAATTTAATTACCACACAAGCCAAATAACCTAGATGGGAAGAAGGAAAAACTTTTCCTCCCCTACAGTTTGTTCAAGCAATGTGGTACATAGAATTTGGAATTTTAACATAACATCTGGTGAACTAAAACATTAGTTTTAATGTAAAACATATATTAATATAGGTTCAAAAGATTTCTTTTAGTTAATTTGCTTGAAATGATTTTCCTATCATTTGACTCCCAATACTTTATGTTCTTATCTCTTAGATATATGTCTTATATCTATGCTTTTATGTCCATTCTAATGTCATTTATTTCACATTTTTTACCTATGTACGTAGTTATTTTGATTTATGATAACTTTTGATTCTTGTACAACAGTGCTCTCTTGCCTTTTCTTCTTTTGAAGTAATCAGTTGTTTCTCATTACATTTACATGTATAATTTTCTATGTCTTTAGAATACATCCTCCTTCCTTCCTTCCTTCTTTTCTTTCTTCTTCCCTTCTTTCTTCCCTTCTTTCCATGCCTTGTATGACAGGACAACTGCTATATAATTACATACTATTGCCATATGGAAATCTGTTAGCAGAGTCTCTTGCCTTGTGTATATTTTCTTAACTTTTTATTTTGAAATAATTATGGACTCCAAGGAATTTACAAAAATGTACAGGCATTCTTGTGCCCTCTTTACTGAGTCTCCCCCAATGGTAACATCTTGTTTTGCTATAGTGCCTTTCATCAAAACCAGGAAATCAACATTGGTCTGATACACAGAGTTTATTTAGATTTCACCAGTTTTACAGCACTCATTTGAACATATCGGTAGCATTGTGTAACCACCACATTCAAGGTGAAGAATGCTCCATTTCCATGGGTCTCCTTTGTGCTACCCTTTGATTTGTATTTTTTAAACAAACCATTTGCACATGTATCTGGATTTTATATAAAAAGTCCTATTTTTCCAATGTTAAAAAATAGTTTAAAATACATACTCTCAAAATAAAGCTACTCTCTCATCCAACACTATGCAGTCCTAGAAAAACATGTCCATTGCCTGAAATAAGCCCAAAGCTGTCTGTTTGCCACTTAGTATACCTTACTTCTTAGGTAAATAAAACTGTATATGACAATATAGCGTATGACTTCCTCTAGTGTTTGGTATTTGTTTATCTGACTTTATGTAGACTTTGCTTTCTATACTCACATCTTACTATTTATAATCTTTTTAAAGGAAAGGGTGAGCTTGTTTATTTCCAGGACTTTATCAGTTTTCTATGTAGAATATTGAAACACAGAAAGGCAAGGATCATTCTTCTCCTTCCAGCAGTCAGTATGTGCCATCCATATTCCCCTTCCTTAGGCTCCAGCCTCCTGTCAGTGTGCCAGTGCATGTGAATTTCAACTGTGATTTCCCCACCAACAATGAACAATAATATTTATCATTCCCGTCATAGTCAGCACAACCTCAGGCTCAAAAGTCCACCCTGGGCCTGTGTGCGTTGATTAACTTGTAACCCTGTGTTAACTGTGCTTCCTGGGAAAACACCATTGTGTTTGCTTTTCTGGCTCTCAGTCTCCAAAGCACCATCGTTATACTTTGTGAAGGGACCTCACTCCACATTCCTAAGGTAATAGTGATAATAATAACTGAAATTGTGTTCCGGGCCTTCGCACGTGCGTGGAACTCTGCAACACACTTAACAAGGAGAATTCCACATCATCCTCCCAGCAACCCTGTGGGGTCAGCAGTGTTGGTAGCCCTGTGTCCCCAATGAGAAAATTGAGGCTCTAGAGGTGAGAGTGCCTGATGAAAGGTCAGGCTGAGGGAGGAGCTGAATTTTAAGTGAGATGTGAATATAAATAGTCTCACACCCTGTTATTCTCGGGAGAACTTCGTAGTTTTTACACCTCATATATTCAAAACGGGGAAAGTGATGGAATAAATCATAAAATAGCAAAGACTGAGACCACGCCGAGTCTCAGAGATGAAGACACGCATTTTCTTCTGATCAAGTTCACACACAGTTTTTTTTCCATTACAATAATAACAAAAGTCTAAACGACCAAATTGTCTTTGAAGCGGGACTATTTGGAAAGACGAGCTACATTTCGATAAGCATTCTTTTCTTTTTTAAATTCAAGTTAAACTGTAGAGTCTGGTCAGTGCCTAAATACAGGGACATGGAAACTTTAGTGTTGTTACGGTACCATCCCCCTGGACTGGACAAAAGCTGGTAGAGACAAACAGCACAGTCCTTTAAAAGAATAAGTCAGAGAAACATAACGAATTTGATTTATATTTAACAGTAAATTAAAGAAAGCAAATTTCATATTATATAAAGTTAAGGGTGAAGAAGGAACAGTGAATGAACATGATGGTTGGCTAATGGATTCTTTCACGAGATCAGAGACGTGGGCAGCCTCATTATGGGATGTCCGTTTGAGCCCATTTTTAAAGATGGGGGTTGGGAAGGCGGCTTTCTTGCTAGGAGCATTCATTGTCACTGCTGGTCACGTAAGAAGAATGGAGTGTCTGACAATGATGGACAGAGCAGCGGCCTTGCTGCTTGGGAATTAATTTCAAGTTCTCTTCTAGAGAACTGCTATCTTCCGTTACGGCACAGAAACTAGATTGTAGTAATAATGTATGCCCAACTCCCTAAGAGACACAATGCAAGGCAAAAGCTCAGAATTCACAAAGAAAAAGAAAAACATTGCAAAAAATAACCAGGAGGAAGTTTTAGGAAAGTGTCTAAATTGTAATGATTAGGGTATTTAATGAGTGTTCTGTGGCCGTACTTCAAACTGAATAGCCAACTTTAAACCACATAAGACATGCGATATAGGAACTTATATTCTACATTAGGAAATGTTCCATGTGTTTTTTATTAATACTAAGATTAAGACTAATACTGCTCATAATAGATCAAATATTTATTGAGATAGATCTAATAATAATTAATAATGATAATAAAAGAAGCTTATAGTTATTGAGCTTTTGGGTAGGCTAAGTATTATACCAGATAATTCATGTGTATAAGATCATTTAATCTTTGTAATAACACTGTAAATATTGTTATTATCTCAGTTTTACAAGTGAAGTACTAAAGTCTTTTAAAGGTTCAATAAATTGCCCAAAGCAATTTAACTTCTGGGTCTATGCATTTAATCACTGTATTTCTCCCTATCTGTATAATGAGCTCATTGACAGTGAAAGACAGTGAACAAATAATAAAAATAAACACTCACTTAGTACATATATGTTTGTGCAAGGCATTAATATATATGTGTGTGCATATGTTAAAGAATATATATACAGATGTACACATCTATACATATTTTCTATGAGTATATAATGAATATAACCACATATAGTTTTAATGTATAATTTATAGATATATATAAAATAAATATATATATGTATTCATTTGATTCTCACTTCTACCTTATGAGGTGGGGATTTATTATTATTATTAATTATTATTATTACTAACTGCATGCTGAAGATGAGAAAACTGAAGGACTGGAAGATTGGGTCACGTGGCCAGGTTGGCCTAAGGACGTCGCCCAGCCCAGAGCCTGCTGGGCCCAGTGCTGGGCTCTTATCCGAAGTACTCTACCACCTAAGCTACTGACAAGGATTCAAGAACAGGATGAGGTTGAGTCCAAGGCAACAATGTTTTTTGAGAGATTTTTAAATCAGGCTATTTATTGCCCCGGGCTTTCACACATTTTCTCACTCCCTTCTCCACACTTACATGAAGAAATCAGTTATCAGTTGCCATGGTCTGACTGTCCGTGTCCCCACAAATTTCATGTGTGGAAATCCTAATGCCCAATGTAATTGTATTGAAGGTAGGCCTCTGGGAAGTGCATAGGTTATGAAGGTGGAGCCCCCACGACTGGGATTAGTGTGTTTGTAAAGCAGACTCTGGATAGCTCCCTAGCCCCTTCTACCCTGTGCAGGCACAGGGAGGAGGTGCAGGCTATGAACCAGGAAGAGGACTGCCAGCAGAATACAGCCATGCTGGCACCTTGATACTGGACTACAGCAGCCAGCAGCTCAGACGAAGACATGAGGGTAGCAGAAAAAAATACTCATGCCACCCCCAGGTAAGCAAGGCTCCTCCAAGATCGATGAAACACAGCAAGGCACATTGGAGAGAAAGCGATCAGTGGTGCCCTCTGGAGGAAGAGCACCGCCATCACAGCTTTATAACACTGCAGGATTTTTTTTAGATTATGTATGCATTTGGGGAGGATAATGCAGAGTAATTTTAAAAAATAAGAATTTACACATTTATGGAGTATATATGTATATACATACTTTGCATTTGTGTAATGTATATGTGTATATCCATTCCTATCACACACACATTTGATTTGGGGGAAAAATTGAAAAAAAAAACCACACACACAAAACTCCAGGCACTTGCTGGTATGATTCAGTTGTTTGGAGTATCAGCTTGTAAACATAAGGCTGTGGATTTAATTCAGGGTCAGGGAACATACCTAGGTTACCGGTTTGATCCCTAGTATGAGCACATACAAGAGGCAACCAATCAATGTTTCTCACATCAATTGTGAGAGATTGTATGTTTCTCACATCTCTCAAAAAATGGAAAAAAAAGAAGTCCTTGGGTGAGGATAAAAAAAAACATTCCAGAGGACTTCAACCAAGATGGAGGTGTAGGCAGACACACTGTGCCTCCTTGCACAACCAAAAAAAGGACAACAACAAATTTAAAAACAAAAAGCAATCTGAACTTCCAGAATAATGAACTGTACAGAAGTCCAACAACCAAGGAGTTAAAGAAGAAACATTCATTTAGACTGGTAGGAGGGGCAGAGATGGGCAGCCAGGTGGAGAGGACTCATGGCAAGGTGGCACTTGTGTACCAGGGTGGGCAATGTGGTGGCTGGTGGAGCAGGCTGTCCCACATTCTCAGGGAGATAAACTGGGAGGAACAACTGGAGAGTGAGACAGACTGTGCAACCCAGGGCTCCAGTGTGGGGAAATGAAGCCTCAAAGCCTCTGACTGAAAACACGTGTGTGGGTTGCGGCAGCCCCAGGAGAAACTCACAGCTTCACAGGAAGGTTCATTGCAGAGACCCACAGGGTCCTAGAACATACAAAGATCCACCCACCTGGGAATCAGCACCAGAAGGGCCCAATTTGCTTGTGGGTAGCAGGGGAAGTAACTGAAAGCAGACAGAGAAAGGAGCAGGCAGCACTGCTCCCTCTCAGATCCTTCCCCGCCATACAGCATCACAACGCAGTAATGTGGGTTGCCCTGCCCTGGCAAATACCTAAGGCTCCACACCTTACTAGTAACAGGCACATTGAGACAAAGAAATATGGTCCAAGTGAAAGAACAGATCAAAGCTCCAGAAAAAATACAACTAAACAATAAAGAGATAGCCAACCTATCAGATGCACAGTTCAAAACACTGGTAATCAGGATGCTCACAGAAATAGTTGAGTATGGTCAAAAAATAGAGGAAAGAGTCAAGGCTATGAAAAGTGCATTAAAGGAAAATGCACGGGAAACCAACAGTGATGGAAAGGAAATTGGAAATCAAATCAATGGTTTGGAGCAGAAGGAAGAAATAAACATTCAACCAGAACAGGATAAAGAATTCAAAAATATGAGCAGAGGCTTAGGAACCTCTGGGACAACTTGAAACATCCCAACATCTGAATCATAGGGGTGCCAGAAGGAGAATAGGAAGAGCAAGAAATTGAAAACTTATTTAAAAAAAAATAATGAAGGAGAAGTTCCCTAATCTGGCTAAGGAAATAGACTTCCAGGAATTCCAGGAAGCTCAGAGAGCCCCAAATAAGTTGGACCCAAGGAATTACACACACCAAGGCACACCATAAGTATGTTACCCAAGATTAAAGATAAGGAGAGAATCTTAAAAGCAGCAAGAGTTTTCTCTTGGAGATAGTTACCTATAAGGGAGTTCCCATAAGACCATTAGTTGATTTCTCAAAAGAAACAATGCAGGCAAGAAGGGGCTGAAAAGAAGTCTTTGAAGCCATGAAAGTCAAGGACCTACATCCAAGATTACTCTATCCAGCAAAGCTATCATTTAGAATGGAAAGACAGGAAAAGTGCTTCCCAGATAACATAAAGTTAAAGGAGTTCATCATCATCACCAATCCTTTATTATATGAAATGTTAAAAGGACTTATCTAGGGAAAAGAAGAAGATCAAAAACTATGAACAGTAAAATGACAACAAAGTCACAACTATCAACAACCAAACCTAAAAAAAAAAAAAACTAAGCAAACAACTAGAACAGGAACAGAATCACAGAAATGGAGATCACATGGAGGATTATCAGTGGGGAGTGGGAGGGGAGAGAATGGGGGGAAAGGTACAGGGAATAAAAAGTATAAATAGTAGGTATAAAATAGACAGGGGGAGGTTAAGAATAGTATGGGAAATGTGGAACCCAAAGAACTTATCTGTATGACCCATGGATGTGAACTAGGGGCAAGGGAATGTGGGTAAGAGGGAGGGTGCAGGGTGGAGAGGAATAAAGGGGGGAGAATGGGACAACTGTAATAGCATTATCAATAAAATATATTAAAAAAACATTTTTAAAATCCACATAATTAAATCCATTTTAATCTTAACCAGACCATGCACTAAAGTTTTTTTCTCCAAAACAAAACAAAACAAAAATAAAAAAAAAATATTTCAGCACTTTTAGAACAAGAAAGTGTCTGGAATTATATATTTAAAAAAATACTGCATCATGGATATATTTTATAATAAGTTTTACTCTTAATTTTTGGTAGAAAAACTATGATAGATTGAGGAGCTTAGGAAATATACTACTGTTTGAGACATTCAGAAGATTACCCATTTAAGAATAACAGTAAGTGTGGATTAAGATCAGCACCCTGCTTTTATTTGCTGGGCTAGGTGAGTGTAATCAAAGTAGTGTTCCAGACTAACTAGACTAGCTCACATAGAAGTATTATATTTTACCAATGTGGCACCATAAGCTTTGTCATTGGTATCCAAATAGATCTTTTAAAAACGAAGTGGGCATGAAGAAGTCCAATTGTTGGACTTTATTGTATTTGTCCAATTATTGTCCAACAATTGTATTGTTGTGTCTGGTAGTGGTTGCTGACAGAAGCTGAATGATTAAGAATGAGGAAACTGTCCTGACTCCACCACTTATTTGCTCTGTGGACTTGAGAATATGTAATTTATTTATGACCCAGCATTTGTTTGAGATAGAAATAACAGTTTCTACATCATGCAGTTGTTAAAATGATTAAATCAGCTAATATCTG
This sequence comes from Glossophaga mutica, assembly GCA_039655065.1. Lineage (NCBI taxonomy): Eukaryota > Metazoa > Chordata > Mammalia > Chiroptera > Phyllostomidae > Glossophaga > Glossophaga mutica. The sequence continues at coordinate 149,621,539 of CM077308.1, forward strand.
TAAAGCTCTCCAAACATTGACACATAATAGGCAATATGTATCTCCCCTCCCCACCAAATATTACAGCAGAACACCAGATCTTCTTTGGTGTTTAAAAGCATAAAGTACGCTAGCGACGTTTCTCTGGAGACTGGGGTTTTGATCAGGGGCACTTCGTCTGGTAGTACTGATGAGTGGGCAATGTTGGAATCCTCCAAGCTCCATTTGCAAAGTGGTAGGGGGGCTTGGTCTGTTTTTTTGTCAAGGAATGATGAGAATGAGAGTATGTGTTGTACTGTGCCACAAACTGTTATTATGCACTGTATCTAATACATTCCTGAAGCAAAACTTCCCTATAAAAGTGACATGCTAGGTACATTTTGGTTTCAAGATACACAGACCACGGCAACCTGTGTCCGTCTCCTCCCTTCTTGCCCTTTCTTCCTGGGGATACAATAGAGGCAGCTACTCAGGGCTTTCCAAAACAAGCCTCCAAACCCCATCACCTGAATCTGTTCTCTTATATGCATGACAGGTGTTTTGCTTCATCCTAAACCTCATTGGGGCATATTTTTCCTTAGAGTCCTATTTTAGCTGGTTGAGTAAAACCAGGACTTGTTTGTATGATAAAGACTGCCATTGCCCTGGCTGGTGTGGCACACTTGGTTAGGGCATCATCCTGTAGATCAAAAAGGTCACAGGTTCGATTCCCGGTCAAGGCACACACCCAGTTTGTAGTTCAATCCCTGGTTGGAACACATTGGAAAAGGCAATCAATCTCTCTCTCTCTCTCTCTCTCTCTCTCTCTCTCTCTCTCTCTCTCTCTCTCTCTCCCCTCCCTCCCCCTAAAAAAAAAGACTGCCATCAATTTAATACATAAGTATTTATATTTTCTCAAAATACTCCTAGAGCCACAGCTTTTACCCAGAAGGTAAGTGTGTAAATGATTGTTCTAGAAACACAGGAATTAACATCAATGCAGGGGAGGGTAGAAGTGGGAATTAAGTAGTTTTCCTTAAACCATACCACCTGAGTCTGACCACAATTAAGGATTTTGTCAAGGGCACCCAGCTAATAAGTTGGGGAGCCAGTAATCCAGTCCAAACTGTCAGAGTCAACAGCTCTTGTGTGTAAGAATAGCATTGGTTCTGCTATTTCCTTTGTTGGGAAAGAGTGTTTTCAAAACATATCTAATTCCATTAGTTACAGCACGTCTTTTCCATACAAAATCCTAACACGGAGGATGAATTGAATTACTTCAGCATGGAGCACAATTGCTTCAGACCTTTCTGGGGAAAGAGGCAATTTTCTATCAAGCTGTACATTATCGTTATTTTAATGTCCCAAAGTCCTGTTTACATATTGGCACATTTAGTTTTTATGTGTTTAACTTCCAAACATGAAGAAATAATCCTATGTCTAAGGGACCCTTCTGAGCTATCTTGCTCTGTCCCTTGCACCCTGACCCTGAGCCTCCAGTCTCCCTGAACTAGGCTTGCAAACTTTCCCCTTGTCTCCCCTTTTTGTTCAACACCCAGTTACTCTCCAAGGCTCACCTCCATGCAAATTTCTCTGCCTCCTTCATCTAGAAACAAACAGAAAACCTCTCTCTCTTCTCTAAATTCCCAAAGTCAGCTAGCTGTTCCTCTCTGATAATATCATGTGTATTAGTCAGCGAGGATTGCTGCAACAAAAGACTGCAGACTGAGGGGCTAAAACAACACAGTGTTATTTTCTGAGTTCTGCAGGCAAGAAGTCCAAGATCAAGGTGCTGGCAGGGCTGGTGTCTCCCGAGACCTTTCTTGCTGTGTCCTCACGAGACCTTCATTCTGTGTGCAGGTACTCCTGGTGCTGCTCGTTCCCATAAGGATGCCAGTCCGCCTGCATCAGGATCCCACTGTCATGACCCCGTTTAACCTCAATCACTTTCTTAAAGACCCTCTCTCGATATACAGTCGCACTGGAAGTTAGAGCTTCAAAAACATGCATTTTGGAGCTGCACAGTTTAGTTTATAAGAACATTTTACTTTATATGCAGAATCGTAGCTGTTGCAACACCAGCTTAAATCACAACTAGCCTGAGAGCCTCATCGTCTGTTCAATTCATCTCTGTAACTCCTGCAGCATTTGGAACAGTTCTCTGTAAATAATACTAATAAGCTCCCATTCACTGAACATATTGTATTTACACCATTAGGCACATCACATACATTATCCAATTTCAGCAATAACATTTTGAGGTAAATAATATTCCCTCTACAGTGGAGATGATGTAACCGAAGTCTGGATAGATCAGGCAGTTTGGCAAAGCTCTCGCGATTGGTAAAGGACAGAACTAAAACAAACCTAGGTGTAATTGAACGCAAACCTCAGGCTTTATTTCCTCTCCAAATCCGCCTCTCCTGACATTTGTTGAACAAATGAGTGTCACTAGGGTAGGCCGTGGAAGGTGCCATTTCCTTTTTCTCCTCCCCTAACAGCAGGAGAATTGAGGGGATTTTTTTAATCACTTTTGTTTGGGCAGACAGAGAGGAAGAGAGAGAAATTTTTTAAATTAAAGTATAGCAGAGGAAAAAGAAATACTTTCCTTTCCAGACTTGTCCAGGAAGCAATATTGAAGTGAATAATAAAGGTGAGAAAGGTGAGAAAGGTATAAAGAATGTACCTGACATTATAATGGCAGCATATTTCAACCCAGAATAAGATGGAAAACACAAAACGCCGGCAGGATTTAACAGGCACCCAGCTTTATTGTGTGTGGCACAAAGCAACAGGCAATGAGAAGTCCGCCTGCTCCACAGCGCCCCCAATCTCCTTCCGCAGTGACTGCAGTTACCACGTTGTCGTGACTCCAGCGGTGTAAGATTTTAGAAGTTACCAGTTCCAGTTGCAACCTAATCCCCATTAAAATGTACAAATCTAACCTGTACTATAATGAGTTAATTCATTAATGTACTGACATATCATGCTGAATGAAAGTTACAGTGTAAACATCTGTTTAAAAAATACATGGCAGTGAATTGTGCATCATAACAAAACAACATCATAATTTACAGAGTTAGGTGTCCGGGCAAAACATGAAGTCTTGTGAGGCCAGGGAAGGGCATACCCCATGCGATGTTTGGAAGTGGATAGAAAAGGGGAGGAAAGGAAAGGAACCCGGAGGGATGATGAAGAGGAAAGCAATTATTTAAAAGGAAGGTGGAAAGTTACTAAAACACCACCTGCTAATTCCTGCAAGAGTAGATCCCTAAAATACTGGGCTAAATGATGGTCAAGGATAAATAAGTGACATGTAGTTACTTTTTATCTCTTCACCATTTACACTCAGGGACATGATCTTTATAGCCTTTTTCAGTGCAAGAGCTGAACTGTGATGAGAATGGATACTTTCACTTTTTCATATGTTAATTTCCTTTTTGGCAGATATGTCTAGAAACTCTTACCTATCTTTCCCTAAACTGTCTGGATAATTGCTTCAATTCTCTGCTTTGCTTTGACTGTGAGAACCTAGCCCATTTAAGGCATTTTTCTTTCAACCCACACTCACGTGGCTTAAAAAGGTTCTGTTATAGAAGCAAGGAGGTCAACCGGGAAGTTAGTCCTGGCAATTCAAGGTGCCCGGGTTTCTGTCTCAGTTAGTGGAGGTCTGTAAGAGGAAGAGGAAAAAACCGTAGAGATCTTGTTCTTTTTAGCTGTCTTAAAGTGCAAGTAGTTAACCACATGTCAAAGTCAGCCCAACTGGCTCCCTCTTTCCACTCACATCTTCCTTTTCAATGAATTGTATCACGTGCGACTGAATCTGAGAGTGGGACAAATTTTTATACGTGGCATATTTTCTAATACTCTCATGGTTAATCCTCTACATGACTGTGCAGTGACTTGAGGCCAATATCTTGTTGTATTTCCAGATTCAGGACAGTAATTTTAGGGGATGAATTAAGGTTATGCAACAAATTAGAGGACCAAGATGGAGGCTTGAAGCAGAATCTTACATGCAAGCATCCCTCATTGGTTTCAGAGCTGTTTGGAGTCTCCGTTTCTTGAACCCAAGTAAGAACTGACACTAAAGGGATCGTGACCTACCTGAGACAAAGGAGGGAATGATGAAGCTTTGCCTCATGTGTTTTCTTCAGAGATTGAAGAGGAACATATGTTTATTAGTGAAAATATGGTGATTAAACTTTAATAACCTTGAAAATAAATTACATTGGTAGAATTAGAAACTTTTTCACACTGTTATGCATATAGCTTTAAAAAATTAAAACTTTCAGAAGGTATTCTAAGCAGTCTGTTTATTGCTGAGCAAAAGTTTCTGGATTCCAAGATTTTAAATTAAAAAAATTATAGGTATTCTCATATATACATTTATCAGTAGGTTAAAAACCCAATTAGTAATGTTCTATTTGTGTAAAACTCCTTACAGACTCCTATACATTAGAGAAATGTAAAATTTACCCCAGAGAACTAGAGAAAAGTCCTCGTATTAATCCGAAGTTCACATCTTTTTACTTTGTAGCCACACCGACATGTTTACAGTAGAATTGTGGTGTGGAAGACATGACACAAATACGGTATAAGCTCGCACACGCTGAGTGATGCATGAATAAGGCAAAACATAAACGCTATCAAAGTTCCAAGGAAATTTGCAGTTCCCGATTGCAGTGTTGGAAGGATAGAACTGAATATTTAAAAAAATTTGAAACATGAAGCCCAGGAAGCATTTGAGCTTTTAAAGATGTTCAATAAAAACTTCAGTGCAGAGAAAATTGCATGAGAAAAATGTCCCGTGTAGAAAAGAGTACAGTTGAATCTGCCATTTTGACTGGAGCACTTCTGGGTACCAATGGGAGATCAGCTTAGTAAGGTGGACAACATTCTAGCTTGACGTATGTATGATGGTGGCAAAGTATGTGGAGGTATAGCTTTCTTCATCTATGTTAAAGCCTATCGCAATCCTTGACAGCTGTACTAATTTTTAGCCATTGTCTTTCTCTGGATTTAGGAGATTTTTTAATATATGGTGCAATGGTATGAATGTTTATGTCCTCCCAAAATTCATATGTTGAAATCCTAACTCCTAAAGTGATGGTATTAAAAGGTGAGGCTTTGGGAAGCCATTAGGCTATGAGGCTTCATGAATGGGATTCCTGCTCCTACAAAAGAGTTTCAAGAGAGAGCCTCTTTCTGCCGTGAGAGGACTCAGTGAAAAGGCAGCTGTCTATAAACCAGGATGTCCTCACCAAACACCAAATGCTGGGGCCATAATTGTGGACCTCCCAGCCTCCACACTGTGAGAAATAAGTATTGGTTGTTTATAAGCTGTGGTATTTTGTTTTAGCATTCTGCATGATCTAAGACATATAGGATGTAGATACATTCTAAAATTCAGCTAAATTTTAGTTGACAAACCATCCTAAGAAGCTTCAATAAGAGATAAAAAAATTAGCATTCCAAACTTTAGAGGGAAACACATAGCAGCTTAAATAAATAAAACCATATCCATAAAAAACAAAGATCCATTAAGGTACAATTGAGGAAAAATATTCAACATGACTCATTTTTGTTAACTAAAATAAGTGCATTATAAAGCACATAGCACAGTAAAATTTCTTGATTTAAAAAATGCATACACACACAGATACACACACAAAAAAGGCTAAAATAGTGTAAATATAAACCAAAATGTTATCAATGGTTTTCTCCAGATAATATGATACTAGGATTTATTTTATTTTTAAAACTATTTATATGCATTTAAATATATGTCACAGTAAACACTTCACATTGTAACATAATGTGAACTTTTTGCCTTTTCATCTTCACCCAAAGACACTTTTTCATTGCTTTTAGAGACAGAAGAAGGGGGAAAGGAAGGGAGAAAGGATCATCAATGTGAAAGAAAAACATCAATCGATTGCCTCCGTCACATGCCCAGACCAGGCATTACAGGTGCCCAGACCAGGAATCGAACTTGCAACCAAGGTACATGCCCTGGCTGGGAATTGAACCCACAAACTTTTGGTTGCCAGATGAGACTCCAACCAACTGAGCCACACCGGCCAGGGCTGAATTTATTTTTTAAATGTAATTTGTAGTAAACCTATTGAATTGTTTGCAGTGGTCATGTAGGTTGAGCCTGTGACCACACAGGCCACACAGGCCAAGGCATATTGCATGAAAATGAAAACCCGGGGCATTCACCCAGAGGCTTTTAGCAACTTAAAACTTTGTCTCAGTTTTCTTCATCTGTAAAAAAAAAAAGAAGAACTAACATTTAGCTTTCCACGCCCCCTGATGGTTAAATATGCCTTATGCTTATATTATCTCCTTTAATAAAGTCATGTTAAAATGTGGGGGCCCCTGTCCTGGGCGCCAGATGTGGGGGGGGTGCTCCGCCCACAGAGCCCCATCCCTCCGTCACAGATGAAAATAAAAACTACCAAGAATGACTGCTTGGGGAGGAAAGGTGGTCAAACTCTCAGAGGAGGATGACCCAGAGCCCCATCCTCATTAGGCTTTTATTGGGTTCCAATACACAGGAATACAGGTTTAACATTTCAAAGAAATCTGAGAGCTTAATCTGAGTCAATGTCTGTCTGGAAAGGGGGTTGCCAAACTTTGGGAGACATACTCGTTTCCTCCTCGGACCCTTATCATTTAAATGAGAGCACTCTTAGCAAAGCAGGTTTCACAGGACTTTAGGAATTCCTTCTTATGCCCGATCACCCAGGGAGCCGTCCTGGCCAGCACAGGGCTGTACCACTCACCCTCATAGTTTCAGGCTTTAAGCCAATTAGGAAGCAGGAGACATCTCCCAGATGGAAATGAGGACTCGGGCTATGTCAGAATAGCCGGGGTGGGGGGGTGAGGGTCCATCACATCCTCTTTGCTGCAGCCCCCCGAGTCCTTCCATGAGGCCTCCCAAGTGGTCGCGTCTGGCTTAGGTTGCCCCTCCCATGAGGAGTCTTACCTGTCATTGACTGCCAACCAAGCATTGGGGCCAGAGATGGATGAGGCAGAAGCAGTGCTCCTGCCAGGGAGATAAGCTTTGTCTCCTTAGTAGGTCACATCCTTGTGACAGAACAGACCCAGATGAAGTGGGTCCCTTGGGCTCTTACGCAGCCCACCATGGGGTGAGGGTTACAACTCCTGAAACCAGGCTGAACAGTCCGAAACATTAAAATATATTACTCATTAAAAAACAAGTATTGGGAATCCGCTATGCAGCAAACACTGTTAGGTGAGAGGTTCACAGGTAAGTGAACCAAAAGCTATTCCATTTTGTTTTTCAAGAGTAATTCCCAGAACTTCTCAAGTTTGAAAAAACACATTTTTATAGACGCACCTCGCTTGTGTATAAAATGTTCTTACATAATGGCAAGTAACCAGTTTTTGCCCCAAATATATGAAAGAATAATCACAATCAATTTACATAATTATAAGTCTGAATATAACAATTACTAAGGTTTAGAAAAAGCATTTTTGAAATCAATTTGGACTTTGATTTAAGAGGTTTACATCATTTTCATCATTAATGTGGTTTTAATTTTTTATGAAAGTAATGCATGTACCTTATAATAAATTCAAACAATAATCAAAAGTGAAAAGGCACCTATAATCCTTCAATAGATCACAGAATACTTTCCTAAAAATTTATGTATACATATATAATTACTTTTAATATATAAAATAAATATAAGGGGTTAAACTAACATTTCTGTAATTGTTTTAAGCATCACTGTATAAAATATTTTTCATGTTAAATATAAATTTATGTAATAATTATAATGACTGCTGGAGTCTGATTACATGCCTATAAAAAACATAAAGTGACAGGAAAATTGAAAAGTGCTTTACAAAATAAAAATTATATTCTCTAAGAATTGAGATACCTCCATTTATTGCTATAAAAAGTTGGGGAGTCATAGTAATTCAGACTAAAACATAAAAGAATTATTTTATTTCTGCATCTGCCTGAAGTCCGCAGACATAAATTCAAGTTCTTTACCAGTGCCAATTTTTCTAATACATAGATGTCATGGGGAGATATTTAAAATGTATGTATCTTAATTTGCTAGTCTATAAAAGAGTCGAAGTATTCGTAGAGCTAATGAAGGCAAAGGAAGCCATGCTGGGGTGGGGGAAGCATGAAGCTCTGGGAAAAGGAAAACAGGGGAAAAAAACCCACGTGTGTCTTATTCTGAGCACTAGAATCAAGGGAGATTAGATCAACAGGCATCTTGTGTACATACTCAACCCAACATTATGGGTCAGGAAGTGAGAGGCTATAGAAGTAAGGTGGCTTTTTATGCGCACACTTTTTGCTGGTGCACTTTATGTTATGTTGTCCTTCTTACTTCTAACATAAATTCAAAATAAGGTTATTAAAAGATGGCGACTATTTGCCCTTGACTTGAGAATGTTTACTCAGACAAGGGCATTTAAAAGAAGTAATACATCAATATCTGGGCAAAGCCCATATGGACATTTTTAACACATCTGTTTTTATCTGTAATGCTACGCCAACATTCCCAGCTCATCAGATTGAAAGCTTTTTCCCTATCAGGAGTCAGTGAATGCTGCTACCTGAAGCTGTGTGCTTTGATTGAGATGGTGATTTTTTTAACCATGGAATCAGACACTGGTTTTCTGCAGCCTGAAACAAGCTTTATCAGAAAGCAAAGTTGCTTGAGCAAGTAGGAAAGATCTGGGGGGAGGTAGATACTGGTCTGTGGTACTTGGTGACCAGCTGTGTTGACATCCGTGATGCAAGATGGCATTTAAGGTAATGAAAATCTCTAGTAACATGGTTAAAATGCTTGCTACAATTTGTAACAGGCATGACAAGGTACAAGAAAGCTTTTTATGATATTGTTCTTGTCACAGGGGAAATGAATCCATAGCTCACCGCTGCTTCCCACAGGGTTGGCTGCTATGATTACAAGAACTGAGAAAAGCCTGCATTTGGCAGAGCACCTGGTCTTGCTTTTAGAGGAGGTGCTGAGTAGCATAGTGAATAGAAAGCAGTGATAGCCACACGTGGCTTCTCTATGACGCATCACACCTTTACTGGAACTTTGTCTACCATTGTGTTAAATATGATAGGCAATTGGATAAATGATATACAAATTCAAATAATTGCATGATATCAGGTAAATTCAGTTGTTTTTCCTCAGTACAAGGCTGATTTTCACAGCAATCTTGGTTAGGAAATAGGATACGATTTATCATGAGACTCTATCCATACTTCTGAAAGTTCTTTTGGGGATATAATGGAGTATTATGGTAGTATTATGGCAGGATCCTGTTCAAGTAATTTTTTCAGCTTTATTGAGATACTATTCACATATAACATATGTAAATTTAAGTGCATAATGTGATGATTTCATGCATCTATACAGCACAAAATAATATTAGTATTAGTAATAATACATTAGTTAAAAATTCCATCCCTCACATAATTACTTTTTTGTGGGTGTGTGGTGATAATATTTAAGATCCACTTTCTTAACAACTTTCATTTTTATGATACAATATTGTTCATCATATTCACAATGTTATTCACGAGGTACCCTGGAAGTTGTTACCCTTTGGCCAACATTCCTTCAATCACCAGACCCCTAGCCCCTGGCAACTATTATTGTATTATCTATTTCTATAAATTTGGCTTTTTAAAACTTTTGTCACAAATAAGTGAGGACATATAGTATTTGTCTTTCTTTGACTGGTTTATTTCACTTGGCATAAAACCTCAAGGTCCCTCCATGTTATTGCAAATAACAGAATTTCCTTCTTGTGGCTAAAAATCATTCCATTGCCAACAACCCATTGTTAAAACATGGAAACAACATAAGCATTCATTGATGGATGAATGGATAAGGAAATGTGAAGATAAATGTATTCTATGAGGATAAATGGATGAATAAGAGCTGATATGAGGGAAAGGAGATTTAAATGAATGATTTTTTTTTTTAGTTTTGATAGTATAGTACACTTAATTTTTATTACCTAAACAAAGGATCCTATATATGTATTCATGGAGAGTGACTAAAATCTCTTTGAATCTTGCCAGAGATAACAAAGAGTGAAATATATTAAGAAAGTAATTTCGAAAGGAAGTTTTGAGAAAAGATTAAGATTTTCATGTTCGTCCAATACGAATACAGCTGATTATATGGCCTTTTACATATTTATATATTGATCTTTGTCACTATTTGATTAATGTTTTCCTCCTTGATTCCCAGCGCAGAGATGGTATCTGATTTGCTGATAGCGCTGTTCCTGACATGTAACAGGTCCACATGAATACTGTTGAATGATTGTGAGTAGGCCCCAATTAGCCATCCTTGTACTTCATTACTAAATTGTATTTGTTGAACTACTATTTTTGTCTTCCAGTTGTCTAGGTTAACATGTAACTATATGCTACTTCAAACATCTGCATTTTTTTACATTTTTTTTGTTGTGGCAAAATGTAGATAACATAAAATACAGTTTAGTGGCATTAAGTACCTTCACACTGCTATGCAGCCATCAGAGTCTAGTTATCAGTTCATCCATGTATACTTGGGTTGCTTCCACCTTTTGACTGTATAATGAATGCTGCTCTGAGCACTGGTATGCAAATACCTGTTTGCGCCCCTCTTTCCCCAGAGGGGGAAATGTGCAATCATATAGTAATTCCATGTTTAATTTTTGAGAAATGGGTATATGTTCCTCACAGCAGTTTCATCGTTTTACATTTCTACTAGTAATGTACAAGGATTTCACTTTACCCACAGCCTTACCAACATTGTTGTTTTCTGTTTTTTTTTTTTTAATAAAAGCCATCTAAATGGGTATGAAGTGGCATTTCCTTGTGGTTTCAATTTATATTTCCACAATGATTAGTGATATTAAGCATATTTCCATGCACTTATCAGCATTTTGTGTTTTCTTCTTTAGAAAAAATGTGTATTCAAATCTTTTTCTTATTTTTTTAACTGGGTTGTTTTATGTTTTGTTGTTGTTGTTGAGCTGTGGGAGTTCTTTACATATTCTGGATATCAGTGCCTTATTGGAATATGATTTGCAAATATTTACATAATCTGTGGGGTGCCTTTTCACTTTTTTGATAGTGTCCTTTGATGTGCAAAAGACTTTAATATTGATGAAGTCCAATTTATCTATTTTTTCTTTTCATTCTTTGTCTGTGTCTTTGTGTCATGTTTGAATCATTGCTAAATCCAATCATGAATATTTTCCCCTATGTTTTCTTCTAAGGGTTTTAGTTTTAGCTCTTACATTCAAATTTTTGGCCCATATTGAGTTAATTTTTGAACTAGAATAAGGTAAGTGCCCAGTTTTATTTGTTTGCATGTAAACACCATTTGTTGAAAACACCAGTGGTGTTTTCAACACCATTTCCCCATTGAATAATCTTAACACCCTGTAATTTGACTATATATATATATATATATATATATATATATATATATATATATATATATATATATGAGCTTATTTCTGAGTTCTCTATTTTATTTTTACCAAAATTCCTGGAGTTTTTTGTTACAGTATATCTTCCCCCAAGAAGCAAATTAGTAATCTACATTAAGGTGAAGATGTTTATTTCACTGATCCCTGCAACAGGAGAAAAGGGGAGTGCATTGCTGGACATTGTTCCTGAGTGATGAAGAAGAAAAATCATTGAAAAATTGAAAAGCCACAACTAGAAAGGGGGTCGGGCTAGACTGGGTAGTACTCACCTTCATCTTGACTTGAGCAGGCAAAAATTTGTTTCTATTCTTGTATTCTTGTGTTCTCTACACTACAAATTCTCCCTCTCCTTCCCTTTTTTTTTTTTTTTTTTGAATTGAAATGTTAGTGCTGAGGCTGGTACCAAGGACAGCTCCAGGCTGGCTAACAGGAGCTCAGTTAGGCCTTTTGGCTTTCCTGCTTCTTCTTTTATTTACTTATTTTTTTAAATGTTACTTCAATCACATTGTTTATTGGATGTATAAAACACACGGAGAGTAGCAAGGAAAAGGAGGCATAGGTACGTTTGCACACTTCAGATAGAGGCTTGCATAATTATTTCTAGGTCCTCACTCCTCTCCTCTCTCTTCTTTCTTCCCACTCCCTCTTCCCCTGCTCTCTCTCTACCTTCTTCTCACTTTAAATACAATCTTCCATCCTCTCCTTTCACTCAACACTCATATACAAACATTCCTACATGCATCCCATACATTCCTGTAAACGAAAGAGCAAACAACCTTGCACTCATCTTTTGAAGGGAAAGTGAAGTTTGTAAGATGATATGTTGGACTTTGCAGGAGTTACTCAGTGTTATATATTTGTGTTGTTTTACATTAATGAAAATTTCCTGATATCTACTAAAAGCTAGGTAGCTGCCGTTTGTGTGGGATTATGCATCCCCTTCAGTCTACTTGTAACAGTCGGAGTGTCACTTGTGTCCTTGATCACAACAACAAACATTGGTAGAGAATGGCAATAGAAAAGTGGTTGGCAGCTGAGGTGCCTTAGGTTGGAATAGTGTCCTGTCTGATGACAGTGATAGAGTTCTGGCTGTCAGCAGGGTGTCACCACGCCAGCAGGGTATAGTTGGAGCCTCTGAGGCAGATAAATAAGGGAGCAGCAGGCAAGCATTTCAGAGAGATAAGCTCGGAAAATATAGCCTGAATAATTTTATGAGTCCTTTATATTAACTGTGTTTACTTTTTTTTTTTTTTTTTTTTTTGCTGCCATAAATGACCAATTAAAAGCTCTATAGCTTGGGATATTTCAGAATATTTGACAAGTTTGAGATAAGTAGTTTTGAAAAAACAAGAGTTCAGCTGAATCCTTATTGAAATAGGTAATTATATAATTGAGGAAACAATAATATCTTGTTAATGAGGAAAATCAGAGCTCAAATAGTTGAAGCTTAAAGATAGTTTATTTAAATGCATAAATAAATCTCATAATTTTTTCCCAACAAGAACACAGATAAATGTACCTGACGATAAGAGGTAATATAGTGACAACTGTAAACAATATGTGGTAGTTTTTGTTTAAAGATGGTGGGCTACTCACACACATTTACCCTCTCTCTACAGTACCCATTCTCATGATACTAAAGGGATATAAATGTTGTAAATCTTCACTTATAAAGGAGTAAGACATTTCATTAATTTCTGCACACACTGGGAGCAGAGAGCCGAACAGAAGAGATTGCCACCTAGACAGGCAGAAAGGCTGCAGAGAAAACGAGCCAGCAATGCTCCAAACTGTAATGCAGCTTGGAGAGAGAGCACAGGACAGAGGAGCAAGAGAGGGTTGACGGGGCTGAAAATGAGCCATTTACTAGAGTTCACTTTCTTCCTCCCTTACCACAGGGAAAAAGAGAATGCAGTCAGCAAATGCATTGCAAACAAAACCTGTCAAAGAAATTGTGGTTTATACCTAAGGTGTATTAATGAAGATGTATATTAGAGAAAGTGTTGGGAGGTGAGAAAGAATTGTAAGCCTGGCTCCTTTCTCTTTATGATGAAAAATCATGAAATAAGAATTCCAGGGAGATGAAAGAATCTAAAGAATTAAGGTCACGACAGTAAATAGGAAGAAATACAGGACAATGTGTTTAGGGCTTTGAGATAAGAAAGGCAATCTCAAAAATGATACATAAACCAAAAGCCAAAGCCAGTAAAATGAAGCTAGATTAAAGTGAAATAAAATTTTGCAAGAAGAAAGAACATGCAAGAGTTAAACAATAAGTGGTAACTTGGCTGAAAACATTTGCAATATTTATGAAGCAAAGAATTGTTACTTGAAATTTATTCAGAATTTCTAAAAGAATTAGGCAAACAACCAAGTAAAATTCAAACAACGGATATAACACGCAACATGTTAAAAATGGATATTGATGCTGTTTCCAGTTTTTCCTAATGCTAACAATGCTGCAGCAACCCCTTTGTACCCATCTCCACGGTCATGTGCGCGAACGCTGTTTCTAGAAGATCCAGTGCAGTGGAAAGCTGGTAGCAGAGTGTACACAGGTTTTGCTTGTTTGCTTTTTCGTTTTTATATTAACAGATGCTACCAAATTGCCCTCCAAAGAGGCTTTTATCAACAGCACATCCATATCTCTGCATCCTAATACTATTACAGGTTTTGCTTTTTTCTACTCTTGTGATTGAAAATGGGATCTTGCTAATAGAGTCTGCATTTCTCTGATCTCTAGTGATTAGAATCATTTCTGCATTGAGTGGACAACTGTGTTTCCTCCTGTAAAAATCATTTTTTCCATTGTGTTATTTGCTACATAGATTTATCTTGTTCTTCTTTCCGATAATCTGTAATTTATTCTTAGCTCTTTCTAAATTCATGTTTGAAGAAATGGCCATTTTTGTTTATAATCCATTGAGAGAGCGTTATATGCGTATTATCTAGAGAAATGGAGCTAAATTCTGGATTATGCAAAAAGAGCAATCTTCAATATATGACGAATCCTTGTTCTTTTTTCCTGTAAGAAATTAACTGTCTCTAGTCTCACTTTCCTCATGTGTAAAGTAAGAATAATGCCCACCTCATAGCTGTGTTCTAAGCATTAATTTCCTAAAAACACCTAGCTATTATTGGCCTGTTTTCTCTCCCTTCTTTCTAAGTAACATGTCTAAGTAAACTTACCATTTTTCAAATAATCTGTTATATTGCTGTTAAACTTTATTACATCAAAGTTGAATCACTACATTTATTCATTACCTACTAGGAATAAATTAATAATTTTAAATGCTGTGAGGTTGGAGATAAATGATATGATTGCATTACAGATTAAATCCAAGACTTCCCAGCAACAGTTATAAAAATGCCATAATAAAAATAACTATATATTTATTAATCACTGCAGCCTATAGTAACTTGTGCTCACCACTAGAGAGGATGCTGAGGTGAATACACCTTGTTGCATACCATCAAACGCTTACATTTCAGTAAACCCAAAAATACAAGGCAGACTTTGAAGAGCACTATTGAAGATTAGCAAAAGGGATGGAGAAGGGAGAAATTACTTGTCTGTAGAAGTTTTTAAATGGTAATAAGCATATTCTTTGGGCAACACCTATACAATGGAAGACGTTTTGCTAGATAAAGACACACAAGAAGCAAAAGTACAAGAAAACGGTGGCGTGAAAGGCTAGAGCATCATGGAAACTGCTGTGAATTTGAGGGCTGCACAAATGGTAAGAGGCAGCTGGAGATGGTCCCGAAAAAGACTGTGGCTGGCTGGAGCACTTTCATGCCTTGCCTGCAGGCGCCTCTGCCCACTTCTGTAAGAAACAGCAAAGTAGTTTTCTCTAGCAGTACTCCATTCAACTGTGGTCCACTTGGGGCTATCAATAACATTACCCATCAATCTCCTCTCCCAACTGCTACCAAGTGGTAGACATGTTACCCAATCTAGGCCAATCAATGTCACTTGGTAAATTGAATCCAATCAAAGGGGCACATGGAGATTACTGGAGTTAAGTAGTCAATTACTGCACCTTCACACAAAGGTTCTCAAACCCCACTCTCAGAATCTGCCCACTTTCTCTTCCTTCCCAAGGCTCTGCTTCTCCCATACTTCGGTGAGTTCATCAGTATCCTGCCAGTAAACCTGACTGTGAGTGTGTGAGCATGCGCATGCACGGTGTGTTTATGAAGTTCTGTCTTTCCATTTTGTTTTGCTTAACTTAATTGGACTGGTAACTGTTGACAACAAGTGAAGAGCTCTCACTGTTGAACATGTCTAATGGATCTTTACGTAATTTGTAGACAATGAGGAGAAGTTACTGATGAGTCATATGATAAAGATGTAATTTAGGAAAACTTGAAGCAATAAGGAATAAGAGGCAGAATACAGGCAAGAAGAAGTACAATGTGCATGGAATGAAGAGGATTGGGAAGGAATCGAGGGATGTACGACAATAAAAATAAAAATGATATAGTTCAATGGAATGAACACTAGACAGCATTATTAAAAAATGAGTTTGAATCCCAGATTCTGCCCATTTTCTGACTTGCTTGGGTAAGTTACTTACACACAGTGAACACTTACTTCCAAAATTTTACAATGTGAACAGTAATACCTTTCATGTCATAATTCGAAGATTTAAATCATAATATGTGCAAGGTACTAAAAGTCATCTTTGTTACATTATAATTGCCAAGTTAATGTTCTTTGTTAGTTCATAAACTCAATAGGACTTAGCAAGTGATTGACTTTCACACATGAGCTAAGAGACAAAAACAATATTGACCTCCAGCCTTTGAAACTGGATGATGTAGTAGGTGATGATAACACTGGACAGCAAAGAGAAGTTTGTTTGGAAGCAGGTGGATGATACAATGGACTTGTTAAAACAATAAACCGAACTTGGGGCATGTCAATTTTTTGATGTTTCAAGGAAATAATTTTCTCAAGACTTAAGAGAATGCTGAGATTTAAAGGAAAGAACTTGAGTCATCTTCTGGCAGTAGAAAACTGAAAGATGTGATAACCAAGTCAGCGACTACAGAAAAAGGAAACATTAACGACAAGCTCTAGTGTGTGTTTATATAAAGGTTGAGTAAGAAAGGAGAGTAAGTGAAGAAGACAGGAGGGAACACATCACAACAGAACAGAAGCAAAAAAAGAAACTTTCAGACATAGAGTTTCCTTACTCTACCGCCTCAAATGTCTCAGGCTGAAGAAAGGCAGAAAGTGCAGGGATTAAAAGGAATCCATTAAATTGTCTCATTAGTGAGTCTTTTCAGAGATTTCTTCCAGCAGAATCATAAAAGTGGAACTATATCTAAGAGACTGGAAGAATAATGCCTTATTTATGTTTTGGTTCTTAGTTATGTTTCAGAAGTTGTTTTAGAGTGGCATGATGTCTAGTAGAAAAGGAAAGACAAAAATTGCCCACAAAGAAAATGATCAGGCCTGAAATAATTAGAACTGTTGTGAGTGTAAAACAGTAATTATACAGTTTTATGTGGGCATCCAAATTAATTTGTGAACAAATCCTATAAAATTAAAGGTTTTTAGAAACCACACACTACAAATGCCAATGTATCTCAGCCAATGGTCACAATATTACAAACGTTTATAAAAATGTTTACAATAAAAATTCATCTTAATAAAGTCAAACCATAAAAATCATAATATTTAATATTGGCCTTTTCTGATCTTGGTAAACACTAGAACTTAGAAACATATTTTGACAGAACTTCCAAGACACTTCATTTCTTTCCCATGTGAGCTTCCTCTGGAAATATTTTTTTTCTCCTTCCAAAGAACCCATCAGTATTTCTTTTCATTGTGATGGCTCATTTTTTCCATTTATGTATTTTTAGCTCCCTGTATGCAGGCATGGTGTATAAGGGTCATTTCCTAAAACTCTTCTTGTACTTTATATATTTAGTTGATATAAACTCTCAAGTGTTCTGAAATGTAGAAACACAATAGCAATCATCGGTTTTGAACCCTAGGGAAACACTGATGACCAGGTCTTACACAGGACTTCTTGGCATCCTTGCTGGGAGAGGTGAGCCAAATCCTGGCACTGCAGAAGAAGGTCCTGGGCTGATTTCTGTGTCCCCTCATAGATAGCCATGGACTGAATCCACAGTTTGTATTATATTGCCTGCATGCATCCCTTATTTTCCCTGATTAATATCCAGAAGTGAAAATACATCTAAGCCAAAAATGTAATTATTAATAATACATAGAGCTCTTTCAGTCCCTACTTAGCATCGTAGTCATGTTCAGTTTTTTGCATGAGAAGTTCCTAATTTCTTCTGAGAGAGAACAAATGAGAGTTGGATTTTGCATAAATTATTATGAGATTTCCTAGGGATGATTACTTATTTTCAATGAAATTCTAAGTTAAATGGTTTTTGATTGTTGGCTTTCTTACTTTTCCTTTTTTCTCATGGCTAAACCAATACTCTTGTGAACTGAAATCTAAAGTATGTATAAGGAATTTGATGGTAAAGCTTAGCACTAAAGTCAAGTTTACACTAACAAAACTATATATATACATATATATATATAACTATGTATATATATATATAACTATATATATAGTTATATATATATATAGTTCCTTAGGAATATATATATATATATTCCTTAGAGCCAAAATTAAATGTTTGTATTAATGATATATAACAAAATCAAGTTAGCAAGAATATCTGATCCGATTAATTTAAATTTCTTTTCAACTTCTCATTCATTCATTCACTTATCTATTCATTGGTTTAGGTAACATTTATTTTACATTTAAGATATTCTAGCCATGGCTGGTGTGACTCAGTGGATTGAGTGCCAGCCTGCAAACCAAAGGGTTGCCAGTTCAATTTCCAGTCAGGGCACATACCTAGGTTCAAGCCAGGTCCCCACTAGTAGGTATGCGAGAGGCAACCGATAGATGTTTCTCTCCCTCTCTCTCTTCTTTCCCCTCCCTTTAAAAATAAATAATGAAAATCTTTAAATAAAAGATATTCTAGATAATTGAGAAATACAGAGAATATATGGCTCTGTCTGAAGGAACATATTGGTAGGAAATACTTCACAAGGAGGAGCCTGATGAAACTGGGTCTTGAATTTTTTTTAAAAAATTTCATCTCCTTCTACAAAGACAGTAATGCAATTTTCCCCCTCATCATTGCCTCTATCTCATAAATTCTGGTGAAAAAAATGAACAATAACAACAACAAACAAGCTAATTATTCCTGAATACTTTCTGTATACCAATGTGTGATTTGGCCACTCTGGTCCAATATACAAAAGTTTTGTAGTAAAAGTGCATTCATAAGCAACATTTGTATGAGTACCTTAGGCAGACAGCCTTGGCTGTGGGTCCTACCGACTCATAGGGACACTGCACTTTTTTCATTTATCAGACATTTCAACTGTACAAAAAACCTACAATGATATGTATATTTAAACTAAGGCCCAGACAATAATCATTTAGCACTTAAAACTTACAGAAACTTCAAAATGTGGAATTAAGAGCTCCTTAAGGTTTCCATACACTCCCCTATCTCTGTTTACCTGCCTCCCATTTCTGTTTTTAATTTTTAGCACAATATGGAAAATAGAATTTAAACGGTTTATGTAATGATGAGGGAATAAAAGGAAGGAGAAAGAGGGTTGGAGAACGGAGATGTCACCTAAGACAGCTGTTGGCATCGTGCAACCAAAAGAAACGATTGTTGGGGAGAAACATATCTCATAGCCTGCCAGGTTCCTTCCCCACAGCGGCATTTGATAAATGAGATGCACTTGGAGACCACCTCCCTGGACAGCTTCCGCATCCTGGGAGTACGCCCCCCACCAGTTCCCACTATGTATGCAGTATGACAATGGCAGGCCTTGGGTTTAGAGTTTCGTAATCTGAGCTCGAGGCTCATCTTGGCTCACTAGTGAGTTCTCTTTGTGCTTTTAGAATCACAACCATATTCAGTTCTCATGCAGGTAGAACAAAATCTGTGCTGGCAGGAGATGCAGTTGAAGAAGTTGTAGGCAAACCTTCTTCCTCCTTTCTTCTGAAACATGAGTGGGAATACACACTATGGATTTTTAATGTGATCTCTCATTCTAAATCACTGGGAATGGATGTACTTTTCTTTGAATTTTCTAGTTCTTCTCAACTTTATGTGGCTCTCACTTGTTTACACAATCCAAATATACATAAACACATGGTTTTTTAAAAACCCATTTAATTAAGGACAGACACAATTCACTGATTCAAATGTTTTCAACTTTGGAAGTTCCATATCAGAAATGTCTTAGCAGAAAAGCTAGTGCACTGTAGTCTGGGTATTTAAGAAATATGGGAGTAGGTAGTGTGTATGAACCTCTCCTGTCCTATCTTTCTCTCTACTTGTGTTTCAAGATCCTTGCCTGACAGTGAAGTAAATCTGAAAGTAGAAAAGGCATTAAAGTGTATATATAACTTCATGAAATGGAATTACTTATTTCAAGCACATAAAGTACTTTTTGAAAGCAAACCTTATTTCATCTCCAGGTACATGGGAAAGACAAAGAAAAAATATATTTTCCATAAGATATCAAATAAAATAAAATAGCCTCTAATATCACAGAAAAATTATAGTATGTACAGATAGCTAACCAATAAATAATCTATAATTTCATAAGATATTGAATAATGTTCACATCAAATATGGCTAAAAAACTAATTTCTAGCAGTCTGTTAAATTCCCAGGGGGAAAAAAACAACAAATGGTTGTATGCTACCACTTACTCATAAAATGGTTACCATCAAGAGCAAAGAAATTGGTAGATAACTATAATTTTACCTTTCTCATTTTATCTGATGCACTTTCTTTAATGAATTCAGCAAAGTGCGTAGGCAATGACTGAAAACTTTCATTTAGATGCAAGTGCTAGAGTATTCTCATGCACAGGCATCTCAAATCACAGGATCTTGTCTCCCTAAACCCCCACTTACATTTTTTTAAACTAGTTTGCAACCCACTAGTAGATCCAGACATAAATTTAGTGGGGTAGAATCAATTTTTCTTTTCATGAAATAGACAAAATAGAATGAGAAATAGTAGAGTGCATTACTTGTAGAAAACAAAAAAGCTCCCAAAATCTTCTGTTTCAGACATGCTCACCTCTGTGTGTGTGTGTGTGTGTGTGTGTGTGTACTAGATGTCAATTTGAAATATATGTCTCACTGTGGGTCACCTCAAAAAGTTTGAAAGCTATTACCTTATCCCACATATTAGCCCTTAGGTCAAGTAGCTGATCATGACTTCCATTTTCTTTTCGTAGAGGTAAACGGAACCTCAGAAAGGAAAGGCGAATTGTTTACAATCTCCCAAGTGGCATAACATGGAAGAATGAAGATTCTACTGTATTGTTAAAACAAAGAATAATCACTATATTTTCAAAATACAGGCCAATCTTATTGGGCTTGTTAACCTATCTTATCAGGTATGTCACAGTCATATGTGCTGGGGAGTGTGTGTGCCTCTAACTATAAAACAATAAACAGAATAGACAGTGTGCATTACTATCATAATCATTTCCTAACTAATATTATCTAATTCCTGAAGTGGATGCAAACCTATCTGTACATTTTTCATTGATTTTTTCATATTGCTGTCAATCTCATGAATCCTTAGAAAATCTCATCTATTACGCTGATAAAGTTCTTAGTATCAATTGATTTAAAATTAAGAGGACCTGTAAACATCATCAAATCTGAATTTTACATTTTAGCTTTGGACCTTCGAGAAACTTGGCAAAACACTATGATAGGTATAGCTGGCATTATTCATATAAAATGCATGACATTTAGAGATGTGCCTTTTTAATTCTCATTGAATGACCTTACATCCTCCCATATTCTTGCATACCCATTTAAAGCTCCTCTTCTAGGCAGCCTTTCAGTCACTTAAGTTGCAAAACTTCTATTAAGCCCTCTTCCCTGAAAGGCATTGTGCTAATCATTGAACCTAAACAAACAACTAAGACAAGTTTTTGTAGCACTTTTTGTCCAATGGCCAGAATGTCCAGATTTGATTACGAAATTCATTGTTTCAGAATACTAATTGTTTCATCATGAAAAAAGCAAAGACCTGCAAATAATAGTCCATTCACAATTTTCTTTTTGGTTTCAGAAATACTTTCTATAAATCTCTTTCCTATCTCTATTTCCACCTTCTTAGAATCCTAGGAGAGTCAGGGAATGCTCCTCATCATTCATTCCTTTCTTTGACTAGTAGGGCAATCTCCAAAGGATGGTTTCTTAAGTGAAATTATTGAATCTTTATTAAGAACCTGCTAAGCAAAATGTAAAATACATTGCAAGAAGAAAATAAAACAGAACAATAGACATAACTAGAATAAAATCAAGGACACTGTTCTAGAAATCACTATTAACTTGGAATTCTAATGTGCCTACATGCCAGATCTACAGTGCCATGCCAGAAGGAGAGGCCCAAACACTCATGCTGTTTTATTATTACTTGATATTTAGAAAGTAGGATCATTCCATAACTTCATTCTCTCCTTCCCTATGTGTAGCTGCTAAAACCAAGAAAGAAGTGAGCTAGTTGCTAAGCAACAACAAAGGAATTAGGAAGAGATCCAGGGATGCATCTCTTGAATCAAATAATTAATCAAAAGGATTTAAAAACTAAGTGCAGTAGTGAAAGCACCCATTTAGTCATATAGGTTTCAGAGAAAATGTGGGAAATTGAACTGTTGCTTAGATGTTGGATGATATTGTATGCAAAAGTTTGTTTTCTTTAAGGGTACATAAGTCATAGATTTTTTTAAGACATTTTTTAATTGTTGTTCAAGAACAGTTTTCTGCCTTTTCCCGCTACCTCTCCCACCCATCCCTAACTCCCTCCCCTGATTCCTCCCCACCTTGGCTTTGTCCACGTGTCCTTTATAGTTGTTCCTGAAAACACTTCACCCTTCCCCCCCGTTATCCCCTCCCATCTCCCCTCTGGTTACTGTCCATTTGTTTTTAATTTCAATGTCTCTGACTATATTTTGCTTGCTTGTTTGTTTTGTTGATTAGGTTCCACTTAAAGGTATTGTCTTTCACTGCCTGGCTTATTTCACTTAGCATAATGCTTTCCAGTTCCATCCATGCAGTCATGAAGGGTAGGAGCTCCTTCTTTCTTTCTGCTGTATAGCATTCCATTGTGTAAATTGCCATAGTTTTTTGATACATTCATTTATTGATGGGCACTTAGGTTGCTTCCAGCACTTGGGTATTTCTGAGATTCAAAAAAGAAAACACCAGTTCAAATATCTGAATAAGCTATAATCTTATACATCAAGCACACATCCAGAATTTGGACATATAATACTTTCTTCTATTAATCATCGAGCCTCATGCATTCTAATGGTATAGGATTAAATTTAAAAGATGCAAATGGGAACTGAGGTGATTTCATTGCCACCTGATATATCAGTAACAACAAGGAAAAGCAGGAAGTGAGGAACTGACGGAGGCAGTTGGAGCCTCAAGATCATGGTTCCTGTGGAGGATGCCAGAAGAGGAGAAACTGCTATGGTGACAGAAGAGGGAGGAACCAGGAATTGATGAGGGTCTGGAGGAGTTCCAATGGAGAAGGTGCTGACATGTTTTGATGCAGGAGAGGAAGTCCATCAGGGGAGAAAGCATATTGCCTAAGACTGCTGGGTTTGCGGGTCAGAGGCCTGAGTTCAAACCTTGGCTCTTTCATTCTCTAGTGTGTGTGCTTGAGTGAATTACTACAGGTCACCTCAAGTTTTAGCAATCTTTGGTGTGGTTATTTTATTATTGTGCTGCTGTTGTGACTGTATTTTAGGTCACCAAAGAGAATAAGGGAAACATAAATCAACAAATTTAGTGCTAGTGATCAAAGTTAATGTCTCTGATATAAAACAGAGACAGTTTTCTGCTTGGAGTAAAGATTCCCCAGAATATAGATGAATAGGAATTTGTTGGTGTGTGTTTGAAGCCAAGAAAGGAAAAGGGACTGACAATATTGATAGAAATAATTAAATAAACAAGTTTACATGACAAGCATATTCTGATCATTGTAATAAAATACATCAAAAGACTCGTTTCTATTTATTTCATCAATGAGGGAAATTTTAAAATCTGATCATACATTGTCTTAGCAGTTAGCAAACATATCCTTCTAAATAGCAACAACAAAAACATAGCTCCAGATGGGATTGCAAGCATTTTTGGTGATACTTTGACTTCCAATTGAGGAGGAATCAGTCAGAAGTCCTGGGACCTGAATCCTAAATCAACTAGAAAATTTTAAGTTCCCATGCCCCGCTTTATCCACACTGCAATTACATATTCATGTAGTCTTCTGCCACTTATTTCCAGGAATTTGTATTGTTCTAAATTCATTTTTAATTACAAAATCAACATACCAATTCACTTTACAGTACATTTTTAATAAAATCAGATTTTAAACACGCCCCCATGACATGCTTCCATGGCTTTTTGTGTGTCTACATGCAAGCACATTTAGAAATAGACACTTTAAGGGAGGGAGGCGAACGTGGATGCCATATTGAAAGCATTACTGTGCAAATGGAATTGATCACTTATCAGTATGTCTCAAAATCTGTCCATGTCTCTATGCATGCACACACATCATATACACATGCACAACTAATTTCTTTAAGAGGCTGTATAGTATTACTTACTATGGGATAATCATTTTTCATTTAATAAAACTTGAGGTTATATTCTTGACATCTATTATTATTTTTAAGAAAACTACCCTAAAACTAAGTGGTTTATACAACAAAGTCATTTTGTTTACTCACAAATCTGTAACTTGGAAAGGGCTTGGTGGGAATAGTTCTTTATACACCATGTGGCATCAGCTGGGGAACTATAATGACTGTTAAATCTGTTTCCAAGATGGCTCATCCACATAGCTGGCAAGTTGGCAATGACTGTTGGCTAAGACCTCAGTCTTTTCCATGTGGGTCTTTCCATGTGATCTGGCTTTTCTCACAGCATGATGGCTGAGTTCCAACAGCAAATGTCCCAAGAAATAAGACCAGCCAAGAAGTCAAGCAATTTCAAGTTCAGGACATTGTCGGTCAGTGAAGGCATAAACCCAGCACAGGTTTAAGAGGAAGGGGTAGGGGTAAGGGTAAGGTTATAAAATGTATGCATTCAATGCTTTGATGAGTGATCATGAAATACAAAGAGTCTTCCCTCTGTACCTCTGAAAAAATAAGTAATGAGCCAATCCTGGAGAGAGATTAGCCTTAATGTTTACATATGAGTTAATGAGAGTCATGATGATTTACGATGCATTCACTTGTCAACAGAAACAAATTTCCCCTTTAGAACAAAGCTATGGAGTGTATTATAATACTCTGTAGCTATATTATTAATATAACATTGTATACTATAACAGAGTCAAAAACTAATTCTTTCTTCTTAGCTGCTCAGCCAAACATACATAGCATGCTTAAAAAGAGTATTTGATTTTTGAACAGAGAAATGTTCAAAGGGTTTTCTAGAGTCCACTCTTTTGATTGAGGAGAATATTTTTTTCTTCTTGGGGATTATGGCTCTCGTTAGAGTAGTAGAAATATTTTCATGGCTTAAAATGATAAGTAGTAGCACTGTATGAAAAACACATTTGTTGCTAGGGTTTGAAGGGATTATTCTTTTTCAATACCTGTAATTAACCATCTCCTAATGTAATACTAAAAAATATGAAATGTTCTTCACAGTTGATTAGGGCATTTTTTTTCTTTCTTTCATATTCTACAGTGAATAGATGGACCTGGTTTACTATAAGCTTCTAAGTATCATTTTCAAACATACAACATTTCAAAAGATAATTTATACTAGACACCAAAACCAGAAATAGTAAATAAACATATGTTTGTCCAAATTTTAGTCTTTTTTATTCATACTTAAGTCCTAGGGATCTATATTTAACTATTTGGGGCAAGCATAAGAACAGAAAAAAATGAACACAGTCTCAATCTATCATATAAATAGCTTTCCCATAAGAATGACACAAATAGCTTTCCCATAAGAATGACACAAATAGTTTTGCTCCTTTGTAAAGCCAAGTTAATAAAATTGCACTTCATTACAGCTAAAATTAATGTAAAAATCCCTATTGTAATCATTTTCAAAATGGAATGAAATTTTTCTCTCACCTGAACATTGGTAGCAAGTTAATGGTAGGAATCACTAATTAGGAATTAGAATCAAACATAATTTTAATTATGTCTGAATAATAATTTGCCTAGAAAGGCTTGAAAATATGGGATTGTTGCTGAGTCTAATCAAACTGCTCTATTCCTTGTACCCTAACCAATTAAGTTATTAGTGGTTTAGTTTGAGATACCTTCCCATCTCTATCTGATTTTCTTTTTTTCTCTTTTTATATTTTCCAGTTTGTTTTAATTATATTTTTCCTTTTTCTTATTGTCCAAGTACAGTTTTCTCCATTCTCACTCCACCACACCCCCCACCCTGCCCATCCCCACTTCCCATCCTCAAACCTACCCCCTTTGGCTTTGTCCATGTGTCCTTCATACATGTTCCTTGATGGCTCCTCCCCTGTTTTCACCTATTATGCATCTCCCCCCGCCACCCTCTCTGGTTACTGTCACTTTGTTCTTTATTTCAATGTCTTTGGTTATATTTTGTTTGCTTGTTTGTTTTGTTGATTAGGCTCCACTTACAGGTGAGATCATATGGTATTTGTCTTTTCATCGCCTGGCTTATTTCACTTAGCATGATGCTCTCCAGTTCCATCCGTGCTGTCACAAAGGGTAGGAGCTCCTTCTTTCTTTCTGCAGTATTTCATTGTGTAAATGTACCATAGTTTTTTGATCCATTCAGTTACTGATGGGCACTTAGGTTGTTTCTAGCACTTGGCTATTGTAAATTGTGCTGCTATGAACATTGGGGTGCACACATTCTTTTGAATTGGTGTTTCAGGGTTCTTAGGGTATAATCCCAACAGTGGAATTGTTGGGTCAAAAGGCAGTTTCACTTTTAGCTTTTTGAGGAAATTCCATATTGTTTTCCACAGTGGCTGTACCAGTCTGCATTCCCACCAACAGTATACTAGGGTTCCCTTTTCTCCCCAACCTCTCCCGCACTTCTTGTTTGTTGATTTATTAATGATGGTAGTTCTCACTTCTGTGAAATAGTGGTATTTCATTGTGCTTTTAATTACATTACATCCTTTCTTAAACCTTTGTCAAGAACTGTAAAGGATCTAAGAATTGTCTCCACTTAAAAGCTAACAAATGAGCCTACCACAGTCATGGATATTGGCAGAAGACAATGCCTCCTGGGTCAGAGACAAAGGACTTCATTACTCATGACATGACAAGCATCATTAGCTTCATTTTTGCCCTGGTTGTCCTTGCCTTCAAGTCCCATAGAAGCAACATGGAGCAATCCAGGTAGATGTTATACATGCAAAAGTTTTGTGTCATAGTCAACGAAGCCCAAGATTAGGAAACCTGAGTTATTTATAATGAATGCAAGCAAGCCTGCCCAAACTTTGCCCCAGTGGGAAGCATTATCTTTACATATTGGACAGCCTTTTCTGTTCTGGAAGAAGGGATACACTATCTCTATCTTGCATGGTTGTTTACTGTACAAACACCCTTGTAATGGTACTCCAGAACAAAATCTGTTTGTACAAACAGTGCTCATAAGATATGACAAATAAAATGAGACCCATGGAGAATTGTCTTCCAATATGTGTTGCACACACGAAGCCTGACATTACTACCCAAGTCCTATCTATCCCCATCACCTTTTCTGGACTTCCATCAAACACTTCATTGCAGACTCTTACATGTGTAATTTATCATTAGTTAGAATGTGTTCAGAACAAGACCTAGCACATCCTGAGCATAAAATACATGTCAGCTATTGTCATTGTATTTGTTTCATTCTAGTTATATTGCAATTTTGCAAAAGAAAGAATGAATCTTTGATAGTAAGGACAGTACTATTTTGGTTTTCTCAGTGACTTGCATAAGCAGGTGAGCATTCATCAAAGTGCTTCAGACTTTCTCTCTCTAATTAAAGTTACTACCATGGTTCTCAGGATGGCTTCCTAAAAATGTGAGAGTCTAAAGGACAAATACTCCCTACTTCAAAATTAGACTCCTTTAATGATAGATGTCAGAACTTTCTACTTTACTTTCTGAATGATTGAATGCCTTTAGTTTGTCTGGGTCTCTTAGACACTGGATGGATGTCAGCTCCAGCCTCTGATATATGTCTTATCCTTTTAGTCTGCCAAGATTTCCCAGATTTATGACTTTGAGACACATGAGTGGCTCATATATAGTCCTGAATTTGTCTAGAAATTCTACCCTGTTAAACCCTTCTACAGCATGTTAACACTTTTCTGGATGCATTCTGAACTCTCTAGACTTGCTAATAGTCTAGTTCAAACTCACCATTTAGTGAGTTGAGTCAAATTCTCCAAGTCCTATCAACAGCTGGCCACCTAATTTTTCTACCATCTTTAGCTTCTTCTTTCTAGCAGCAATATAAAATGATTCCTAAGAGTTCAGGCCTTGGGCACTGTGCTTGGAATCATATCTTGATTCTGCCGCTCACATGACTCTTTGAGAAATAATCACACTGTACCGTTTCCTCATGTATAAAATGGAAATAATGTTTCCCAATTCATAGAACTGTTGTGAGATAATGTATGTAAAACACTTAACAAAGTATCAACACATGGTAATTGCTCAATAAATGTTAAGTATAATTGCTTATTACAGTTATTATTATGATGATTATTCCCTGAGGATCTTGGATTTTAACTCATAGAAGTGGGTTGGTTACTATTCACATGATTAATAAAAAACTCATAATCCTGCCATAATTGCAGTGCCCAGGAACCCTAATCAAGGCAGAGATTGATTGAGCTACTGAAGTAAATTTCTGCTTCAAAAATGTTGGAATTTCCTTTTGCTAAATGGATTCTGTTCTTGAACCTGATCTAGCAGAGCCATTGGCATACTGGTATCTTCCTGCCTCATTCTCTATCCCTTTACCTGGGCACACACTTTTCTGAAAAAATGGCTGCTGGGAAGAATCTGGAAAGGGACCAGAGCAGTGATGGCTGAACCATCTCAAGAAGGTAGAAATTAAACATATTTTTCTGAGAAAGTGGAAAGGGAAGATAGTTACATAACTATCCCCATTATTGTAAATGGTAATCAGCTCTCTTCAAGATAGAGAAGAAAATAAGATTAAAATACGATAAGAGAAATTTAGGTTTTAAAAAATAGTTTGAAAGGAAGTATGACTCAAATTCAGCAGTGTAGAGGGAAGAGGATAAGGGGCTATAAAGATGTCCTGGTAATGTTTATAAATTCTATGCATTATCCACTTCTTACCTATCTCTCAAAAATCTCTTTGCTAAACATAAGTATCATTATGTATGCAAATGAGAGAAACTGTGCCATTCAAAATAATTCTTATGCTGCTCATAGTTGTAAGTGGTTTTAATAATCAAATCATTTGAAGTATTCACATAGGCTTACTTAAAAGAAAAAAGAAACATATGAAAACAATATAAACAGAAAAAGTTACTCACTCAGTAATTAAACTCTTACCTTTTTGAATTGCCCTTTACAGAAATCAAAACATTACTCAAGAATGGTAAGGAGCCAATCTTATGAGTTAAACTCTTGAAACATAAAATTTCATTTTCTATTAATTTTTCTCTTCTTGTTTTGTGTGAAAGATAATACTATTGAATAAATTCATTGCTTGTGTCCCAATACATGTATGAAACAAGACCTATTCTTGGTTTATATCCCATTGAGAGAATTGTGGCCTCATTTTCTCATTCACGTTATTTAATATTTGGCTGCAGCTGCTTTTCTGGCAGTAGGTAGGGTATTTGATGACTCTTCCATGTTGCATAAACATTTTACTTCAAAGAGATTGCCTCTTCATATCCAACTGAATCAAGGCAGACCTATAATTCTGTCCATCTTTAATATTTCAAAATCATCTGGGGTTTTGTTAATGGAGTATCATTAGGTACAATTTGAAACTTTTTCATGGACATACATGAATTCAGTCTATTTGTGCAACATGAGCTCTTGCCTCTGAAGTCTTTGGGAGATTTCCTTTTATATATCATTCTCCTAACATCTTACTTTCTTCTCCAGGTGACTCAATTTTGTAGTCATGGTAAATATTATCTTCCCATTTCACAAATATTTATTAAAACTATAATAGGATCCTAACATTGTACCAAATGCTGGGATAAGTTACAATGCCTGTATCACAGAAGCCATGATCTATTTAGGAGGCCAGGTACTCCATGCCCTGAAAGCCCATACCTGGGAGTTCCAAGTATTATTGGATGGGAAAGGAAATATTTCAATTAAGGCTCCAGTTTCTCAGAAGCACAAGAGAAATAACCTCAACAAGGAGGGTGTACTTAGGCAAAGGGACATGATATGGTTAGTTCTAGAAGCAGAAAGTAATTCTTTGTCAGCTGAGGGCAGCTTGGGGGAGAACAATATGTACTATGTGAAGGTAGCTGGCTTTATCCTACAGAACAAGAAAACTGTTAAAATGTAAAGCAGGATGTAGCATGGTCAGATTTATATTTGACAAGCATAGATCGGAAGGTCGTGTTAGATAGGCTGCATGGGAGATAAACTTAAGTAACCATGTCAGTTAGAAAGTACTTGAGTCACTACACATGAGGAATCATACTAGCATTAGAGATGGAGAAAAGAGAAATAATTTGCAAATAGAATACAGTAGTCCCCCCATTATTCACGGTTTCAGTTTCTGTGGTTTCAGTTACCTGTGTTCAACCGCAGTCTGAAAATATTAAATGGAAAATCCCAGCAAATAAACAATTCATAAGTTTTAAATTGAATGCTGTTCTGAGTGACATAATGAAATCTCACACCATCCTGCTCCGTTTTGCTTGGGATGAAGCCCCTCTTTTTCCAATGTGTTGACCCCGTATACACTATCTCTGTGGGCAAGCAAATGCCCTAGTACCTCAGTGCTTGTGTTCAAGTAACCCTTATTTTACTTGATAAAGACCTGCAAGAGCATGATGCTAGCAATTCGGATATGCCAAAGACAGGCTCTAAAGTGCTACTTTTAAGTGAAAAGATATGTATGTATAGGAAAAAACATAGTATATTATGGTTTAATGCTATCTGCAATTTCAGGCAGCTACTGGGGCCTAGGAATGTATCCCAGACAGGTGAGGGCCGGGGACTACTATATTCAAATTTATTTAAGTTCAACATCTAACATGTAATCATAGAAAAGCTCAATAAACATCACTTGAATGAAACAACAAAAAAACCCTGAATTCATTAAAAATGGATTTCAAATGGAAAATTGCCAGAGCTTTGAAGATGATGGAGTCAAGTTTTATGCTGTTATACATGTTTTCACCTTATTCCTCTGTGTTGAAAACAGGGATATTTCAAACTACATACAATGTATATGTGTTTGTGGATTTAGGACAGTTTGGTGTCTTTTCTGTTTTCTAAAGGCAGCATTATAACAGGGAGACATCCCTCCGGATATGCTGGATCACACTGCTCAGCCTGACTCTCAAGGGGCACAGCCTTTGCACCTTCCCTTTTGCTGATAAGCCCAAACATTCCAGTTCAGTGAAGTTCCAAAACCATTTCTGCATTACAGATGTGGATAATAAAGGGGACAGAAAGCTGGCTGTATTCCACACCCCATGTTACCAAGCAAGAGGGTATTAAGAAGCTGGAGTAAATCAAAACTTCCAGGAACTCTTAGGGTATGTGAGAGTGAGAATTTTCTCAAGCCAACAGCAAACATGTCCGCCCTATTCTTATTCTACTGTTTCCCATAATCCTTCTTACCTTCGAAAACACAATATGACACTCATTTTTTAACTTCAGGAAATTTAACTTCCATACCACACTTCTATCTAACCAACAGGCCATTTTCTACTTATCCCAATAATATCCTTTATAGAATATGTTTTCTAGTTCAAGAGAGACCCAGGATCTCATATTGAATTTAGTAGATACAACTTTTTAGTCTCCTTTTGACTTAAAACACTATTTTTGGCCTCTATGATATTGATATATTTGAAGAGTATAAGGTATTTATTTTATCTGATGTTTGATATCTTCCCAACATTTGAGTCAGGTTATGTATTTTTGGCTTAAATATGGCATCAAACATATTACATCCTAAGGTATCACATTCCAAGACCCATGCTATCCATCTAAATATCTGTGATAAAGCGCTTCTCAGATAAGGTCAAGTTCAAGGAGTTCATCATCACCAAGCCCTTATTATATGAAATGTTAAAGGGACTTATCTAAGAAAAAGAAGATAAAAAATATGACAGTGAAAAGACAGCAAACTCACAGCTATTAACCACACCTAAAACAAAAGCAAACTAAGCAAACGGCTAGAACAGGAACAGAACCACAGAAATGGAGATCATATGGAGGGTTAGCAACCGGGGGGTGGGAGGAGGAGAGAGGGGGAAAAGGTACAGAAAATAAGTATCATAGATGGTGGGTAGAAAATAGACAGGGGGAGGGCAAGAATAGTATGGGAAATGTGAAGCTAAAGAACTTATGACACATGGACATGAACTAAAGCGGGGGAATGTGGGTGGGAGAGGGTGTGCAGGGTGGAGGGGAATGATGGGGGAGAAATGGGACAAGTGTAATAGCATAATCAATAAAATATATTTAAAAAAATAAAAAATAAATATCTGTCAGTGTGAACTCATGGATTCTCATATCTTGTATAGATGCTCATAGCTATTAAATATTCATTGTACATTGTATCTTTTACCATTAAAAGTTTTTTTCTTTACCTCATTGAGTGCTTTATTAAAAATGTTTTTGGGTTATTCCTAGTCTAATATCTGCTTTCTTATTGCTTTCATCTACTCAGTATATTTTTGCTTATTCCTTTATATTTAGCCTTTTTGAATCAATTGATTTCTGGTGTGTCATACACACATTGAATTAGTTTTTCCTTTATGAGACAGTTTGAAAATTTTTTCTTTTGCTAGGAATTAAGCCAATGCATAATTATCAATATGGTTGATATGCATCACTTTGCTGTATCATTTTATGTCATAATTACTGTGCATATTCTGTTATATTTATGGTATTTCCTCTCATTGTTATATGTGTTCTTTGCCTTGGTACGTAGGAAGTTGGATATTTGAAATAGTAATTATCTTTGCATTTATACCTTTAATAATGATCTTAATACTTCCCTTTAAAATTAATCTTTTTTTCTATCTCCATTGCCAATTTTAAATGGTATTTTTTGATTATTGAAAGAACAAGTTTTATATTTTACATTTCTCTTTTTTACTCATGTTCTCCCATTTTAGTTGCACTTTTCTACTTTGTCAGAAATATGTTTATATATTATTCTTCCACTATGTCCTCAGTTCTGTTTTGTCTAAAATTAAATATATTAACTATTTACCACTGTTGAGGTTTTACTAGATTGAGCTAACCCTTGAATGGATCTCTTTGGAGGATTTC
Organism: Glossophaga mutica; assembly: GCA_039655065.1. Classification (NCBI taxonomy): domain Eukaryota; kingdom Metazoa; phylum Chordata; class Mammalia; order Chiroptera; family Phyllostomidae; genus Glossophaga; species Glossophaga mutica. Next base: position 149,654,600 of record CM077308.1, read on the forward strand.
ATACTTTGGATACTGGAAAAAATTGGGGGGCCCACTATATTTTCTTTTTATATTTTTTTCTAATTTATTTTATTGTTTATTCTATTATAGTTGTCCCAATTGTTTCCCTTTTCCTCTCCTCCACCCAGCCCACCCCTCTTGCCCACAGTCAATGCCTTCTCCAATGCCCATGTCCATGTGTCATTCATACTTCTTTGCCTAGTCCCTCCCCCTTCTTTCCACTCTTACCCCCTCCCTCTTCCCCTCCTACTACCACTATCAATCTGTTCCATGTTTCCGTGTCTGTGGTTCTATTTTCTTCTTTAGTTTATTTTGTTCATTAGATTCCAGTTATAGTGAGGTCATATGGTATTTGTAGTTTGCCAACCGGCTTATTTCATTTAGCATAATAGTCTCTATAGAGTTCCATCCATGCTGTCACAAAAGGTAGGACTTCTTTCTTTTTGCTGAGTAGTATTCCACTGTGTAAATGTACCATAGTTTTTTAATCCTCTCATCTACTGATGGGCACTTGGGCTGTTTCCAACACTCAGCTATTGTAAATATCCCTGCACTGGGGTGCATAGGTGCCTTTGAATTGGTGTTTCCGGATTCTTAGGCTATATTCCCAGCCATAGAATTGCTGGGTCAAAACTGCTTTCCACAGTGGCTGCACCAGTCTGCAGTCTCACCAGCAGTGCACTAGGGTTCCCTTTGCTCCACATCCTAACCAGCACTTATTGTTTGTTGATTTATTAATGATAGCGATTCAGACAAGTGTGAAGTGGTATGGTTTTAATTTGCATCTCTCCAATGGCTAGTGATGTTGACCATTTTTTTCATATGTCTATGGGCCATCTATATGTCCTCCTTGGCAAAGTATCTATTTTGCCCATTTTTTAATTGGGCTGTTTGTCTCCCTGGCTTAGAGTTATGTGAGTTCTTTATATATTTTGGAGAGTAAACCCTTGTCTGATGCATTATTGTCAAATATGTTCTCCCATACTGTTTGTTCCCTTTTCATTTTGATGAAGGTTTCTTTAGCTGTGCAGAAACTTTTCAATTTGATGCAGTCCCATTTGTGTATTTCCCTTGCCCTAGGAGATACATCAGCAAAAATATTGCTACATGGGATGTCTGAAATTTTATTGTTTTCCACCAGGACTTTTATGTTCACGGCTTATATTTAAGTCCTTTATCCTACCCATTTTGAGTTTATCCTCACATATGGCATAAGTTGATGGTCTAGTTTCACCTTTTTGCATGTACCAGTCCAGTTTTCCCATTTATTGAAGAGGCTATCTTTACTCCATTGTACACTTGTGCCCCTTTTGTTAACTATTAATTGACCATAGAAACTTGGATTTACTTCTGGGCTCTCTGTTCTGTTTCTTTGATCCATGTGTCTGTTCTTATGCCAGTACCAGAGTGTCTTGATTTTAGTGGCCTTGTAATACAGTTTAATATCAGATATTTCAATCCCTCCAAAACATAATCCAAAAAATCAGCGAATCCAGGAGCTGATTCTTTCAAAAGATAAACAAAATTGACTAACCTTTAACCAGGCTCATCAAAAAAAAAGAGAGAGGACCCAAATAAGTAAAATCAGAAATGAAAGAGGTGAATTAACAACTATTACCACAAAAACACAAAGGATTGTAAGAAATTACTATGAACTACTATATGCCAATAAACTGGACAACCTAGGCAAAATGAACAAATTTCTGGAAACATTCAATCTCCCAAAACTGAGTTAAGAAGAAGCAGAAAGCCTGAACAGACCAATAACAACTAACAAAATTGAAGCAGTAATCAAAAAAACTCCTGACACACAAAAGCCCTGAACCAGATGGCTTCACAGGTAAATTTTACCAAACAATTAAGGAAGAACTAACTCTTATCTTTCTCAAACTATCCCAAAAAATTCAAGAAGAGGGAAAACTCCAAAACTCTTTTCAGTATTATCCTAATTCCAAAACCAGGTAAAAACACAAGAAAGAAAGAAAATTATAAGGCTATATATCTGATGAACATAGATGCTAAAATCCTCAACAAAATAACTGGTAATCTGGATCCAGCAATACATTAAATACATTATACATCATGATCAAATGGGATTTATCCCAGGGATGCAAGGATGATATGACATTTGCAAATCAATAAATGTGATACATAATATAAACAAAATGAAAGACAAAAGTCACATGATCATATCAATAGATGCTAGAAAAGCATTTGATAAAAATATAGAACCATTTATGATAAAAAACATTTAGCAAAGTGGGGATAGAGGGAGCACATCTCAACATAATGAAGGCCATATATGAGAAACCTACTGCCATCATCATACTCGATGGGCAAAACTGAAAGTGTCTCCCTTAACACCAGGGACCATATAAGGGCGCCCACTAACACCATTCTTATTTCACATAGTACTGGAAGTTCTAGCCATAGTGGTTAGACAAGAAAAAGAAATAAAAGGCATCCAAATTGGAAAGAAAGAAGTAAAACTAGCATTATTTGCATACATACTAGTGAACATAGAAAACCTTACAGTCTCCACCAAAAAACTACCCAACCTAGTAAATAAATTCTGCAAACTAGTAGGATACAAAGTTTCATGTTCAGATATCTACAGCATTCTTGTACAACAACAATGAATAATCAGAAAAAGAAACTAAGAAAAAAATTCCATTTACTATAGCAACAAGAAAAATAAAATACCTAGAAAGAAATTTAACCAAGGATGTAAAAGACCTATACTAGGAAAGCTACAGAACAATGAAGAAAGGAATTAAGGAAGATACAAATAAATTGAAGAGTACACCTTGTTCATGGATTGGAAGAATTAACATCATTAAAATGTCCATACTTCCCAAAGTAATCCACAGATTCAATGAAATTCCTATTAAAATGCCAATGGCATATTTCACAAATCTAGAACAAATATTCCAGAAATTTATATGGAACCAAAAAAAAAACCCACCACAACAACAAAAACAAACAAACAAAAACAAAAAACCCTGGATAGCCACACTATATTTTCTTTAGTTTCTCAAAAATCTTTCTCCACTACCACCTTGTTATGGCTGACCTGCTTGTAAGATATCTTGTGCCCATGTTGCTTTCTTATTTTTATAATAAAATGTGGCCATTTTGTCTGTAAGCTCTAAGGATTTTTTATTTGTTCTTAATACCTAATAATTTTACCTTAATATTTATCAGAGTGATTGTTCTGGCTTAATATTTCCAGGTACACAATGGGTTCTTTTAATATGCTGATATAGGGATTCATTATTTTGCTAGAAAACTGTTTTTGGGTTATTGTGATAAATAGTAATTTAGTTTTATTTTTTCTTATTTTTAAGAGATTGTAGTTACATGTATGTAGATTTGCTTTGAATGATCTACATTTTAACCACCTTTTCTCTGGCAGTTACTAATTTTCTTTATTTCATGTGTTTATTCATGGTGGTTTTCCTGCTTTCTTTCAATATCCCTTATTATATTTTCATTGTTTTACTCTCCCTGGGCCCCTTGAAATTTATCTTTTATTTCTGATTTTTAATTTTTTTCTTTAATTTCTTACTTGGGTTTCATCAATTTTTCAACTTCACACTCTTTTGTATTTGATTAATTTTGTTCTTAATTCTTTTTTTTCCATTTTTTATTTTATTTTTTTTAAATCAGTATTTTTTAATTGTTGATATTGTACAGTTTTCTGTCTTTTACCCCGCCCCAGCCCACCACCCCAGCCCTCCCCACCTTCCTCCCATTTCCACCCCCCATAGTTTTTGTCCATGAGTCCTTTATACTTGTTACTCTAAACCGTTCCCCTTTTCCCCTGAAATTCCCTCCCCTCCCACTCTGGACACTGTCAGACTGTTCTCAAATTCAGTGTCTTTGTTTATATTATGCTTGTTCTTAATTCTTAAATTTAGAATATTGTTTTAATATACTGGACACATTACATAAGACTACTTAATTCATTTGAGACTGTTTTGTGGTAATTTTGTTCTCCTTTTGACCAGATATTTAGGAACATTTCTGACAGATGAAATGTCATTTTTTTTTTCAAGTAGCTTGGTACAGAATTGCTCTGATTTTTCTCTATTTTGAAGCATTTGTAGAGGAGGTTCCTGTCTTAATACTGCTGTCTTCTGCCAGTATAGTGACATGTGTTTGCGTTTATGGTTGACAATGGCAGTGAGGTGAAGGGTGGATTGGCTTATTTTGTGGTTCCATGTTGTTTCTGTGGCGTCTTCCATTTTCCCTTCTTACTTTTTTCCATCATTGAGACAGCTCTAAGGGGCACCTCCCTCTTCTTTTGCAACAGCAGTGCTTCTGAGGCCACTGGCTTCAATGTCACTCTCATTTAAGCCCCTTGCCCTGGCCAGTGCTATGAACTACCAAGTTCTTGATGTCCACTCAATACTGTGGTATTTAATATTGGACTTTCTGTTTCTGGGTTCATTTTTTCCCATCAGCTTTATCTCTGTTCTCATGTTCTCTTTTCTCTTCACAACCTGTGGTTTATCTAGGCTCTTCTTTCTCTGCACTAATCTGCATTTATAAGCTTTCAGCCCTAAAGGAAGTTTCAACAATAACTGTTAGAATTTTGTTTATTTCCCTAGTTAAAAGTAACTTGAAATTCACAGTATTCCAATTCCTATTAATGCTGAAGACATTATTTTCTGTGATTGTCTCTTTAAGCTTCTCCACATGTATATTTTTACTTATACTTTTATATATTTGAAACAGTAATGCATATTTAATTTTATTCTGCTGTTTTGCCTGGCTTTATATCTTCTTATTCCATGTTTCCATAAACTTTACACTGCCTTTTCAAGTTTTAAAACTTTATTTTTTATTATATTTTCTTATTTATGCTATTAGAGTTGTCCCGATTTTCCCCTTTGCTCCCTCCACCCAGCCCCCTGACTCCATTGGGGAACCCCCAAACCATTGTCCATGTCCATGGGTAATGCACATATTCCCTTTGGCCACCCTATTCCATAGCCTGTACTTTACATCCCCATGTCTATTCTGTAACTACCAATACATACTTTTTAATCCCTTCACCTTTTTACCCATTTCCCCAAACCCCCTCCTATCTGGCAGCCATCGAAAAATTCTCTGTATGTGTGATTCTGTTTCTGTTCTGCTAATTTGTTTACTTTGTTTTTAGATTCACTTTTTGATAGATACGTATTTATTGCTATTTTATTGCTCATATTAACTTTTTAGAGATGGTTTTACATTTATATAAGTAACACTGATTTAGAAACCTTACAAAGTACAAAAAAAAAAAAACAAAAAAACAATGGAACTGGAGAAGAGTAATTTCACTGCCCAGAGGCAAATACCATTAACATTTAAAATTTTCCCTTCCAGGATGTTTTTCTATACATAATAACAGAGATAATACTGCACCTTAATTTGGTATGCAGGTTTTTTCACTTACGGTGTTTCATAATTATTTTTCTATGTTTTTTAAATTATTCTTTAACACTATTTTCAATGTCTTCCTAGTATTCTACCATATGGACAGTCTCCCAATTGCAATTTTCATTGTTAACATATTCTATAATGAAAATTTTTGTGCATAAATTTGCACCCATTTTTTTTTATTGTTCAAGCACCCATATTTAAGATTATATTCTTAGAATAAATTTCTAGAAGGGGAGTATGGACCCACAGTTTCATTATTAATATACTAAATTTCAGTTCATTCTCAGTTGCTTGGAAGCATAATTTCATTAAATCTCTTAATTGTGAGGGTGATCAGTATGCTTTCACAGTCTATACACATCTGGAATTGCTTACTTTTGCTTACATCTGATCAATAATTTGACATCCTATCAATATTTGACCCACAGTATATTTAATGTTCATATTCTACAGATATGAGCTTTTTCTGATATTTCACATCTAATATTTCAATAAATGTATGAATCGTCCCTTCAAAGCATGACCTAACGTGCCTGCTCCTTTTCATCCCCACTGCTAACGCACTGACCTATTCGTGTGCTGGTGTGCCTACACTACTTCAGCACCTTCTTAAAGCACATCCTAGGTATTCCCTATGTCCCATTCTTCCACAGAAGCTATGGTGATCTTTTGTTAACAAATCTTATTTTTGTCAATCTCAGTCTTAAAAATGTTTCAGTAGCTTCCAATAGTAGTGGCAACAGTAATAACAATTAAATCCCATACCCTCGCCCAGGTTTACATGGCCCTGGGTAATCTGTTTGCCTCTCTCATCTGTGACATTCCTCTTTCATTTGCTTGGTATAATCAAAATATATCTGTCTTCTTTCAGTTCCTGGAATATAGCAGCTTGTTCCAATCTTAGAATCATTTTAATAGCTATTGTTTTTGTTATTTTTTCCAGAGTGTTCCTGACTATTCTTGTCCCAGACTTTTTCCTGCAATATTATCGTCCTTACTTTGATTTGAAGGCTGTGTTCTCAAGGGGCCTTCCCTGAACATCCAACTTTAAGTGGCCTTTACTTTTTCTCACATCACTTATCTTGTTCTCACCACAGCACTTATTAATACTGATGATTTCTTATTTACTTTCTTACTTTTTCATTTATTTTCTATCCCTCTTATCATAAAATCCAAAACATTTTCATATCCTTTACTTCAGTAGCCCCTGAATCCAGAATAGGAGTCTATAAATAAATTTAAATACAAGGATAAATATTTTTATATTGCAATGTTATCATATTGAAAATAATTGATCTAAATATATTCCCTGCCCTCCACATTTCTTAGCTGTGCCACCAACATTTTGTCTCCTTGACCTTTTATTCATCTTTCTCAGGGACAATTTTGTCTTCCGTAATATCCCTTATCTGTAATGTCAGTTTTTATCTTTCCTACCTCCTATGCAGATCATAATTTGCAATTCTATTTTCAGGCTCCCTTCATCCTAATATTTCCTTTTCTCATGCCTCTTCCTTTTCCCTTTTATTTTGTTGAGTTTAATTTCAGCTTGCTCTCTCGGTATTTATACCTATTTGTCTCATCTAGATTACCACTTATATTTTACCACTGAGAATGCCAAATTATTTTGTTTGACTACCAGAGAACATTATTTTTTTTATTCTCTAGAATAATGTTAGTTTGTTTTACAGTGTATTTGTGATGTACGTGTATATGGTTGTTTACCCATTCCTTAATTGGGGGGAGGGAGATTTAGTTAGACTCAGTGTTTGCCCGATCAATAAAGTGAGTATACAGATTTTTGTCTGTTCTTTTTGAGCATATTAGTTGGATAGCAGGTTAGTGTGTATAAGTCCTTGCCCACTTCTCCCTCACAAGCTTTCTCTAGTGTGGATGTGTTGAGCTTAACTCTGAACTGATGTTGAAGGTAAAAACTTAAATGTCCCAGTACATACTGATACCAGAACTCTTTCTCCTTCCATTTCCACCTTCAGTGCCGATTGGGAAGACTGTATTTCCCAAGATGCAAGGTACCACTGACTGATCTGTCCCTCTCCCCACTTTCTGCCCAGCTATTTAATGGATATTAAAATGTAATTGTACAAAGTAAGAAACTGATTGGGTTCTTGAGTACATTGCACTCTGACTGCCTCAAAAGGTAGCACACACTGCTAGCATGCTGGCTGCTCGTTTTTCTCCCATGTAAAGGGCCATTATTGATTTTGAAAATGAATAAGGGGTGGTAAGTAATAAAGATTGCTCATAATAATTTTAGATGAGGCAATCAGATGTGGACTACTGATAATGAACTCAATCCAATTTGCACCCCACCCCAGCCCTTTAGTTAGAAGAAACCCTCCTGATTTTGGCAATAGGTTGCCTCTTTGTCCTGATTTTCAGTGTTGCACATTTAATTTTTTGTTTTATTTTGTTTGCTTTCCCACATGTTTTAATAGGAAATTGAAAGAAACTGCTTTGGGGACTGCCAGCCTGAGGAAGTTTTAAACATAAAGCTCTACAGCTATTTCTTTTCTTTTCTTTTCTTTTCTTTTCTTTTCTTTTCTTTTCTTTTCTTTTCTTTCCTTTTCTTTTCTTTTCTTTTTTTTTTCAAGCAACAGAGAAGTTCTTCTGAAATGGGGCACAGAGAAATGAGTTGCAAGATGATGGAATCAGGAAGTAGGGAGGCTTAGAAAGCAGATGTGAGGAAGAAATTTCTCCCAAGGGCTGCCAGAGAAGGATCTCTAGCTATTTCTTAAACAAACAAAATTATCAGTGGTTTGATTTGGATAATGCTTTACTGTGTTGTAGGATGAGTATTTCATCAAGGAGATAAATCTTCAGGAAAGAAACACCTCTGTCTTAATGGAGAAATGGAACTCGACAATTGGTGTAAGTGAAATAAATTCAGAGTACCTGGCTGAAAAAAAGAACAGTCTTGAGGACAATGATGGACTTAGAGAAGAGGGGCAAGGGAGGCTCTGGAGATTAAAGTCTCAGAGTATGTGTAAGAAGAATGAGAGTGAGAGAACTCAAAAATAAGAGATTTTGTTAGAGAGTGAAAACAGAGGTAAAGAAAATGACAAAGCAAGAATGGAGACAAGAAGAAATGTTCAGATAAACATACTAGAAGTTACAATCATAAAAGTTGAAAGTGCTGCCCTGGCTGGTGTAGCTCAGTGGATTGAGCGCGGGCCTGCGAACCAGAGGATCGAGGTTCGGTTCCCAGTCAGGGCACATGCCTGGGTTGCAGGCCAGTTCCCTGCAGGGGACACACGAGAGGCAACCGAACATTGATATTTCTCTCCCTCTCCTTCTCTCCTACCCTTCTCCTCTAAAAGATAAATAAATAATAAATTTTAAAAATCTTAAAAAAAAAAAAAGAAAGTGCTAAGGAACGGGGTTAATTTCTCACTGCAAAGTACAGTCATCGACCATTAAAAAATAATGTCATAGGGATCACACGTGCAATTTCTAGGCCGCTTCCTTTACATCCTAGGCAACATCTCCTCCTTTGTGAGAGCCAATGTGGTGATTTTACTGATGTCTTGATGCTTTACCCATATTCATGAAAGACCTTTAGTACTTCACAATCTCTGTCCACGCTCCAAATCTAGTTACATCCAAATCCATCTAACAAATCATTTCTTAGCACCTTCAACTTTTATAATTTTTTGTCACTGTTCAATGTGTTTAAAATCAATGTATATATTTCCTGCTTGATGGTGAAAAGAGGTACCTTCACCCCACCTGGAAATTTTCTATCTTCCTCTGTCCTCCAGTCTACCTCCTCCTGCTTGTCATGGAAATTTTCCTTTTGAAGTCATCTCTAATTTACTGTTACTTTTCTCCCATATTGTCTAATTTCTGAATCCGGTGAGTATGTTTAGTTTCCCATATCTTTGTAAAAAACTCAGTTTCCAATCGTATGATAATTAGAGGGTATTACCTTCTAATACCATATTTCTTTCCTTTCAAGGTCTAAGCTGTTATCACCAATCAATTGATATATCTTTCATTTAGATCATCAAGCAATTTCAAACTGGTCAAATCCAAGCAGTCTCTTTTCAGTTCGCATCATCTCTGACATTCTGCTACTTCCCAGATTTCTCTAGCTCCATTTTTGCTCTATTTTTTTCCCACAGCTTTAGTCACTGACTCAAAACCTTCTCAAAATTCTTCTTTCTCTTTTCATATGTAAACAGTGGAAAAGTTAAGTATCTGATGGGTTCTATTTTCAGGCTTTTATTTCTTCTACATCAAAACAGTAACCGTGGGTATTTTCAGCCTTATTCCTGGGGTCCAAAATATGTATCCCCAGACCTGAAATCCCTCCTGAACTTCGGCCTCATGAATAAAATTCTGAGTTTAAACAATATGGAATTTCCATTGTTTGACTTTTTTGAGCAAAACATGCCAATTTAATTTGGTTTAATCCAAAACTTAGGTATTATATAGAGACTTCAAAGTTAACTGTAAAAACATGTTTAATCTTTCTCCAAATACCTGTCCTATTCTATATATTGAATGTTAATACATTATACTTATTTTCCTAAGCAAAAATCAATAATTCACATGAAAATACTTCCTTTACTGACATATGCAATTAATTACTAAATCCTGACAGTTTTCACCCTAAATCGTTCTTATTTCCATTTCCATTCCCCATTTCTACTCACATGTCCTTACTTCAGACTATCGTTTCCTCCTGCTAAGGTCTCACTTCTCACACAGACTTTTCAGTTTTAGTCATTGTTATTGCTTTCTCAGCACAGGTGTCCTGGCAATGTTTCTAAATCTGATTATGCAAATATGTTATGCATATAATAATGCACCTTTGTTTACAAATTTATTCTTCATTTCTTTGTAATGGAAAAATTTTCACATTGAGCCCTTCAAACTTTCCAAGTGAGAATCTCTTTTGCCATCCTATCTATACCATGCTCCGGAATGACTCCATATATTTGCATATTTTGTTCCGTCTTCCTGGAAAAAACTACTTTGTATTACAAAAGCAAAATTCCTGCTTCAAATATCTTCTTCAGGGCTACCTCTTCTGAAAGTCACCTTTGACCTCTACTATCAGATTTACACTGCTTTTTACCATATTTTTGTCTTTTTACTATATCAATTTACTGTAGCAATGACAATATGGCAATATAATTATTCGGTTTGCTTCTTGACCCCTACTGTAGTAACTATTTGCATAATAAGTGCCTGAAATATCTTTCAGCATATAATCAATACTCAGTGGATGTGGATTGAAAGAACAAATGAATGATTGTCAAAGAAATAATGTAAATGGAATCTAACTGGACTAGAGTTGTCCTTATTTTCTGTCATCTGTTAATATTGTATCATCTGCCCTAAGCCATATGCCTATCTTTTCTAAGTTTTAGCTGTAAATATAGATTTTAAATTATATTTGTATCTTTAGTGATTATAGAGATTGTTTTGGGGAGTAGAGGAAGCATCTTTACTGAGTTATTTAGTATCCAGGGAAGACAGACAAATATATGAAAGCATATAGAATAGAACTTATGAGCCCTTGGAAATGAATAAGTAACTTCTGTGAAATTGTTTCTTTTTTGTGTGTGTAGAGATTAATTTCATTAAGCATTTTACCTACAATATTTTTCTCAAATTCACATACCAATTTTGTGATGTAACTTAATGATACGCCTTTAAGCAATAAATAAAATAAAGTAAGGAAGCTAAAGACAACTGTCATATCTCCTGCCTCCATGAACTTGTTTCTTAAGATGGTTAGAGAATGAGGTGAAATGTATGCAAGTTATATAATCATGTGAATAATGATAATGTAGGGTTCTGTAAGTGGACAGATACTTCCCTAAAATATTTAGGGAAATGATTTTCATTTTACAATGGGTATTTTGGAGCAAAACTCAGAAATAGGCAAACCTGTGGATTCTTTAGTAAATTTCAAGGTAGTTCCCTGCTCAAAAAGCAGGCCTGCCTCAGGACTCAGGTTGGCCTTACTGAAGGCTGTGGTGGGCATTTGAAATGCCCGGTGCTACCAAGCTCCTGCTGATAGTAAAAGGGACTCTTCCTGAATAAATAATGCAGTTTGCTAGTATGTACCAGAGAAACGTGAGGTTATGACTTACACTTCCACAGCAATTTTTTTGTTTTCCAAAGCCAGAGCAGCCCTTCCTGCATGCTTACCAAAAAACATACGAGAAATAAAGATGGCTTCTGCTTTCCAGACAACAAGTGTTGATTGTTTAACAAGCCACTAAGAAGGCAGTAAGTACTAAATGGAAATCATAACAGCACTATGATGATCTCTGTGGACAAAAATCAATAGAAAGCAATGGTTTCATGAGATATAGAGTGTTATTATTCTAATAGCTCAGGTGATAAAAGCTGAGGCATTTAAGGGTGACCTGAACTGGCTGGGAAACTACAGCAACCGTGATCTCAGTTTCTCTCTCCCCCCGCCTCCCCCCCCACCCCCCGCCGCCTCTAGAGGAGAAGGGAGGAAGAAAGAGAGGGAAAGAAACATCAATGTGTGGTTGCCCCTCACACACCCCCCACTGGGGGCCTGGACTGCAACCCCAGCAACTCTTTGGTTTGCAGCCCATGCTCTATTCAGAGCTACACCAGCCAGGGCTGAGCTCAGTCACTTCGGATAGCACCTAAATCACCACTTCTCCACCCCTCCCCCTGGTGCACACAGGAGTAAGTCCCAGAACCTTTTTCTTCAGTTCCTCAATTTGTTGCAATTGCGGACCTTTGTTTTCACCTCAGGGCCTTTAGCCTCACTGTTTTTCTCCTGAAACATCAGTGGTTCTTTCTCAGCATTCAGGTCTCTGCTCAAAAGCCACTTGCTGTGGGAGGACTGGTCAAACCACTGCATCTCAGTAAGACACCGACCCCATGTCAGCATCACTGTCCAACCCATTGCCTTGCTTCCTTTCCTTCACACATACACCCCCCCCCCATAGCTGTTTCTCTCTTTGTTTATTTTCTCTCTCCTACCTCAGAGCAACGCAAGCTCTGTTTTCTATCTTGTTCACTGCTGTCTTCCCCAGACTCTAGAACTTCAGTTAGAATATAGTAAATGCAAAATAAACATGTGCTCAATAAATAGATGAGTATCTTTTAGAAATTAACTTTCTCGTATACACCTGTCATCTTTTCCCCCATTGGTTTGCAAATTTCTTAAAGGTGGGACTCAGACAATGTTCTCTTCCCTTGCCCCTTCCCCCTACACAGAAAGCTGGAGAATCTAGCTCATCCCTTTAAATCTTCTCCATTTTGGATTCCTTGCATTGACTCTAGTGGAGAAAGGCACTTGTTATTTACAAGTGTTTGTTGTTTATGTGTTTGTTTATCTGGCCATTTCTCTGTGGGTACAATGAGACAGATGTAAGGCATTGTTACTAATTTGTTTCTCTTTCCTATCTGCTGTTTGAGGAACAAAGCTACTGTGTAAATTTAATCTCTCCCCAAACAAAAAACTGTTCTACAGAAGGAAAAGATTCTTTGTCCTTTATCTGGATGTAGAAACTAGTAGTAGAAACAGCAAGTCAGCATTTTTAAGCTTTAGAGTTGCATGATAGTCAACTAACCAGTTTTTATTCTTTAGTTTCTGCCTCATTAACCATAAAAGAGAAATTATCTTGGGTTCAAAGCAGAAGATAAACCATAGCTATTATTCCATATAGGAAAATCTCATTAGAGCTGAAAAATTCTTTGTGAGTAATATTGATATAAAATGTGGAAGACAACTATTAAATTGCCTCCCTAAAGCATTAGTAATAGATGAATTTCTTCTAAGTCTGTAACTTTTTCCTCATTTTCCCAGAGCTTTACTTATTTGTTCATTAGGTTCCCTTGGTAACTATGAAATTATTACCTTTTAGTTCAACCTGTATGTTTTCTATATTCTCCATTCATGTCTCATTTCTAGAAACATTTTCTAAAACAAAAAAAAAAATTGCCATCTACTGCTTGACTGTATTTGTGGGTTCAAGATTAAAACTTAGATGCTACATGCATGCACCGGAGAATGCAGCATCTAAATTGTGGAATGCAAGAAAACTTGTTAGCATTTTAAATATTTCCCAAGTGTAAATTCAGAGAAAATCAATTTACTTTCTCTTTTCCTAATCTCAGGCATAGGTTATAATTCTGCAGCACCCGTATCTCTCTGAAGTCCATGGTATATTCTATTACTTCTTTTCCAACTATGCATTTCATACCTATCCTTTGCAGTTGATCTCAAAAGAAAATTAATAGGCTCCTTATTCAGTATTTCAGTGTTTCAGGTAGCAAATCCATGACAGCTACTTAACCAACCTCTGAGTAGTCAACCAGTGAGTGTGGCATTAATGATTTTGGAGAAAGTTAACTAAGTCCATCTATCACTTTGTCATGTGTGGTAAAAGAATGCATCAATCAGAGCATAAGAGGGAACTGTCTTTACTTCTGTCTGTGGGAACTACTGAAATCTGTTACAAAAAATCAATAGAACAGCTATGGTAAGCTGCATTTATGTTGATCAAATAAAACAAATGGAAAAATAGAAGTTAGGAGACTGGTACTAAAACTCCTAAAATAAAGCAGAGGTTGGTTTCCTGAGATAGGAACCACCTTTATGAATTTGACATTCCTGAGAGGTTTTTCCATTATTAGTGTCTTATAAACACGATCTAAATGGTTGAACTATTAACTTTTTAAGTGCTGTTAAACCTGACATAAAGAGAAGCAAATTGATAATCCAATCTTAGATATTTTACTCTGTTATTTAATTCCATTCTATATGAAATTCATTTGGGAGCTTCTCAATGCACTTGCAACCTAGCACAAAATCTAATGTCTCTCTCTGCAACAGTATCCCTCTTGTACTTTTATCTTTCTACGACCAGAATCTTTCCATCTCAGTATATCCTGCCATCTGGAATTTCAGTAACAAAAGCAGATGAGGAGAAAATGACCTAACAAGAGGTGGGGGGGGGGGGCGGAATAAGCATTTGCTGAGTGATTAATATGAATAAAAAGAATGGAGGGAGCAGACAAGAGGAATAGAGAGAGTCAAGATGTTAGTCTTTAAGGCAGCATGAAAATCATATGAGCAAGGAAAGAATAGAATTTTCAAATATAGTCGGAAGTTATTAAAAACCAATGATAAAGAAGGCAATAAGTTATATTTCTTGAAATAAATATAAAACAATGATTCAGTTATGAAAAAGAATTGAGGTTCACCTTTAAGTAATTCCCAAGTATATATAAATTTCCCCCCAAAATATGATAGACATATTCTCACACACACCTAATAAAGTGTAAACTGAAGTAACATTTTTGGGAAGCAATTTAATAATATTTCTAAGAATCCTTAAAGTTGTTAATATCTTTTGACTCAATAATTCCCATTCAAGGAATTTATTTGAAATCAATATTTAAATTTAATGAACTATACATGAAACATAGTAATAGTGTTACTTATAAAAATCAAAATATTGAGCAAACAAATTATCAACAATAGAGAAATGTTTTAGTAAATATTGCTACATCCACTTGATATTGTTTGGAGAAAAGACATAGAAAATATTTCATTACAAAATGCTAGGTTAATAAAATAAAACTGCACATAACCCCCTGTACATTGTTATTATTACCATATGTTTATTTATTTATTCATGAGAGAAGGAATCTCAGCATTCCTTTTCTTTTGTCAAAGGAATCCTAAAAAGTAATTGCGTGATTGACGGATGTGGAAGTTGTTGCAGAAAACACAGTGTGGTACTGTGGGAAGAGTTTGGGGAGTTTGATGGTCTGAGTTTAACTTGTTCCACTACATGGCAGAAATGCTCAGTGCCTGCTGAGGTTTCCATGTGTCTAGCCTCCTTTGGCTTGGGTGGAGCTATGGCAGTAGCTCTGGTCTCCTGGTTAAGGGACTATGAAATGTGTTGCTTTCATGTCAAGAAGTTAAACGCTTGTGTGCCTCTACCAAGGTGTCTATGTGTTCCAAGTAGTATGGTCCAACTTGATCTGTGACATGAGTGAGAAATAAGTGTATCAGTTCAAGCCAGTGAGACTTCTGGGATTGTCTGTTCCTACAGAATAACCTAAGCTATCCTGACCAATACATATTACTTAAAAGCTCCTAAGAACTTGAGATCATTGTTTAATCTTTCTAAGTCTCTGTTTCCTCACTTATAAATTTAGGTTCAAGGGTACCACTTTAAGGATACAAAGTTTTAATTATGCAAGATGAATAAGTCCTAGTGATCTATTATATAGCATAGTACTAACAGTTAATACTATATTATACATTTAAAAATTTGTTAACAGGTTAAATCTTATATTAGGTGTTCTTATCACACACATATACAATAGCAATAATAAATAAAGAGGACAGGGTGAAACTTTTGGAAGTGCTGGGTACATTTAAGGCATAGATTGTTGGTGATGGCTTCATAGGTGTATACTTATCTTCAAATTCATCAGTTGTATACATTAAATACAGATAGCTTTTTTTTATACCAATCATACATCAGTAAAGTGGTTTTCAATAAGAGAATTTGATGGAAATACAAAAAAAGATTGTACAACAGTTCTGGTTGAGTTTGCATTTCTTTCAGGCAAAAATCATCAAATCTCATATGCCTCCTGCTTCTTAGAGTATTTCATTCCCCCATACACATGACCTTTTACAATAAGGATGAATCACCATATGTTCACTGATTAGTTTTTAAAAAATTGGTCAAAGTATGAAAAAATATAAAATAGGAAAAGTCTCAGATTTGGGAACAGACTAATATATAAAAGAAAGAGGAGATAAAGAGACAAGGATAGATGTGACAGCCATGTGACCTCTAAAAGCAGAGTCCAGTGATTCTCATAATAACATAAAAAATAAATTCTCCTAGAAATCCTGAAGCACCAATTCAAAAAAACCTATGCACCCAATGTTCATAGCAGCATGATTTATAATAGCCAAGTGTTGGAAGCAACCTAAGTGCCCATCAGTCAATAAGTGGATCACAAAACTACGGTAACTTTACACAATGGAATACTATGCAGCAGAAAGAAAGAAGGAACTCCTACCCTTCATGACAGCGTAGATGAAACTGGAGAGCATTATGCTAAGTAAAATGAGCCAGGCATGAAAAACAAGACCATATGATCTCACCTATAAGTGGAACTTAATCAACAAAACTAATAAGCAAGCAAAATATAACCAGAGACATTGAAATAAATAACAAACTGACAGTAATCAGAAAGGAGGTATGAGAGGATAATGGTGGAAAGGAGGAAGGATCATCAAGGAACATGTATGAAGGACACATGGACAAAGCCAAAGAGGATCAAGGGTGGGAGGTAGGGGATGGCTGGGGTGGTGGAGAATGGTAGGGGGAAAATGGAGACGACTGTATTTGAACAACAACAACATAAATAAATAAATAAATAAATAAATTCTCGCCTTGTTTTCAAGATTCACTTAAAACTGAGCATCATATACTTGAAATGAGTCAGACACATGACTTCATATTTGTCAGTCACTAAATGAATCAGCTCAAGACACATTATACATTAAAAAATAACATAGAATACTTTCTTGTTTTCCAAGATAAAAAGAGCAAGTGTGTGGTGGCCATGGGAATTAGCAAACTCAATTTAAAAGAAAAAAGAGATGGAGAATTTTATGGATTAGAGAGAAGAAAAATCACCACGACCACCATAGCCACAGAATTTGTTACCACATCATGCAAGCTGGCCCTAACGGTCCTCATATTGTGTGTTCATCTGGGGTGATAAACTCCACTCACGGGAACTATGAGATCACTTTGAAACTATCTATATTAGCTCCAGTAAATTATTTTCTTCCCCGGAACCACACCATACAAAGCAGTAAAGCCCTGGTTGATTAAATAAGCACTAAAATTTTGCAATGTAAGAAATATACCTGCAAGATTTCCAAGATTTTAACAATAATCTCAAAGGGAAAATATACTGATCCAATCACTTTGGCACTGCATCACAAGGCACAGGATAGAAAAGTCAATAAAAGTGCCCGAGCACGGAGAGGCAAGCTGTAGTCAGTATCTGATTTTGAAGGGAGCTGTCAGATAAAAAATCATCTACATTTACTAAAATTCACTTGCTAATATTGGGTGTTTTAGACTGCATGGAATTCAGAGCATACATCCAAACTTATTTTAGTCCCTTTCCCCTTAATCCTCTCCTTAACTTTCTCCATTCATTATAATAAGCTATTGACATGTATCCATTTCTAGAAAAAGTTTGCCTGTCTGTGTTTCCATTGGCCATTTCATAACATACTAAAAATTTATTTATAGAAAAACATTGATTATTAGCTATTAACATCTAGTCAGGCTTAAAAGAAACCATTTACTTAATAGGAAAAAAGGATAAGGATAACCAGAAATTATTACTGTTTATGCTGGCAACGTGATATTCCTAACTCCAATTCTTACCAGAAACTTCAAAAGGTTACTAATATTAGTACAAAAAATATAGACTAGTTAAGTCCGCCATGTACAGAAGGCAACACTATCTGAACCAGAGCACCCCCCACCCCCGCCTTCAATCATTGTGGGATGGCAGTAGGCCTAGGCCCTTGGAATCAGAAGGGCCTTGACATTGAGGTTGCTGGGTACCTGCAAGGAAGTCCCTAACCACTCATGAAATAGGCATAATGTTGCCTCTGATTTGCCTCTGACTGCTGTAAAGCACAGGTCTTGAATCACAGTTAATAGGAATTACTTAGAGCAATTGTTATTATCAAGAAATGCACAACCTTTTCTCTCAGTCATTTCCCTCTCAATGTAGAATCTCTCTTCTGTAAGGGTTAGCTTTCCCTGTCCCCAGGATTTCAACATTAGCTCAGCTCTTCAGTGAATTCAAGTAAAGACATCCGTCTTTTAATTTCTCTAGATAGTCCCACGTGAATTCAAACATAACTTTGAAACCATAATATTATGGATGTGTAAACATGCAGACATAGTCACAACACATTCTCCCAGGGAGTTTATAACCTAATGAGGTGACAAACCAAAAGTACACAGAACGGCTAAGAAAGTAAGATCAAATACTTCATTTTCAAGGAACAACAACTAGAGGAATCCAAATGAGCTGGAGTCAAGTGCTAAGAGGGGCTTCGTGGGGAAGGCGAATGCTGAGCGTAGAAAAGCAATGGGTAGAAGAGAAAATAATTGTCTTTCTTGCTAGAGCAATTCTTGCATATCTATTGTACATTTCCTGTTTCAATATATTGTGGCATAGACATCATGAATTTCACTCATCCCTATGATGACTTCCTATGCAAAGAACAAGTTTGTGCTGCATTACTTGAGCTAACCCAGTAACTCTAACTGCTCCCCAGCAAACACCAAACATCAAAAAAGAAATTAATGTGGAAATTATACAGCATCCTTCTTCCAAAAGATAAGAAATATCAGAAACGTTTGATAAAAATAATTACAAAAGAAATGTTAGTTGGGGTGAGATGCTTAGGGAAAAAAATTCTGAGAGATAAATGGCAAAGGGACAATAATCAGAAAAATAGACAAAATCTTTTCTTAAAAATTATCATAAATAATGAGGTGACATATGGCTGATGTCAAAGGAAAAAATGCAAAGACAATATAGCTTGACTATTTTAAGCAAACTTTGTAGTCTGGAGAATTTAACCAGTAAGAAAACATTTCTTGAAATTAGTACTTATCAATCTACATTCCCAGAACCTCTAAAAATTATTGTTGTATTGTAGGTTAAAGAATGTGTGCCTTTCTGCCCTGGCTGGTGTAGCTCAGTGGATTGAGCGCGGGCCTGTGAACCAAACAATCGCGGTTCGATTCCCAGTCAGGGCACATGCCTGGGTTGCAGGCCAGTTCCCAGCAAGGGACACATGAGAGGCAACCACACATTGATATTTCTCTCCCTCTCCCTCTCTCCTACCCTTCCTCTCTAAAGATAAATAAATAAAAAAAAATCTTAAAAAGAATGTGTGCCTTTCTTTCAATTGTAGCATTTCCAAGAACCTTTACTTAATATGCATTGTTGTAAATCCTCCCAAAGATGAGGGTTGTATAAAGAGTTCCCAAGATTATTAGGTCACAAAATTCTACCCAACCCCAAAGAGAATATTTAAGAACATCTTGAGGAACAGTAGCATTCTTTGGGACATGATTTGGGAAATACATCACTCAGTATATGGGCTGTCAAAATCTATCATACGGTAAATTTATATTGACTGTCTTAATTAGTGGGAAAAGCTTTTCATTTGCTAATTATCAATCACATAATGAATATTTTCTATGCCCATATAATTTGTTTTAAATCTGCTTTCTTTGCAAAATGAATGTAACTGAACTGTTGCTTAGCCCCCTGTCCATTTTTCTAAGTTCCAGGTAACCTTGTGTCTAGTAGTCCCTCCCCACTTATCTGTGGTGTTGCTCTCCACGGTTTCAGTTGCCTGCAGTCAACTGCAGTCCAAAAACAGTACATGGGAATTCCAGAAATAAACAATGTATACATTTTAAATTGCAAACCATTTTTGATAACATGATGAAATCTTGTACTATCTGGCTCCTTCCCACCCAGGACATGAATGCCCTCTGTGTCCATCATCTCCATGCCACATAAACTACTCATCCCTTCGTCACTTGGTGGCCTCTGAGTTATCAGGTCGACTGTCACAGTATCACAGTGCTTACACTCAAGTTACTGTTATTTTACTTGATAATGGCCCCAAAGCTCCAGCACAGTCATGCGGCAATATGAGTATGCCAAAGAGAAGCCATATTGTGCTTTAAGTGCAAAGGTATGATGTGTCTACAGGGAAAAAAGAAGACAGTATATGTAGGGCTTGGTACTTTCCACAGTTTCAGCTATCCACTGGGGGTCTTGGGAGTGTCCTCCCTTGAATGGGGGGGACTACTGTATTCAGTAACACAAACACAAGCACTCTTTGGGTGAGTAGCTGACCAAGCCCTGATGATGCTCCAGCAGTCACAATGTGAAGTTAACACATTGGCAAGGCAAGTGGGTGAACGGCACAGGCAGAATTATGGAGTTTGGGAGACAGAAATCACCTTATAACATTGTATTAGTCAATGTCCTCTCAATAAATTCAACAAAAACAGGTTTAAAAACAAACAAAAAAGAAATCGCCTTAAAGATCTTACAGTCAAACTCTCATTTTACAAATGTGTACACGAAGTACAAGTGGTAAAATGACTTCCACTTTCTCACAGTCTGTTGGTGGGAATTGTTTCTTCCAGTCTAGTCCACGCCTTGAGCAAGAGAAGACGGAAACACCTTTGGGCGGGGAAAGAAGGAAATATACTATGTAGTGTTTTGCTTTTATCTTTAATGAGCCTGAAGAGGTGAAATAAATAGATTGTGATTAATTGTTTTCTCACCTCTTCCCCCCTAAACCATCCCAACATCTAGCAAATTCCTTTTTATCCAGTAGGTTCTCGTTAAATATCTCTTAAGTGGCTGTGAACATCTGAACTCAGAGATAAAGTGGTTCTTTGTAAAATGATCCTGCCTATCACAGATACTCGCACCCTGAGTCCCATTTGTCATCACTTCGCCTGCTGGATTTCAAGAAGCGAAAGAAGCCAAGTGCTGTCGTGAATCCCAGGACCACAGCCAGGCCAGGGCAGCATTTCCTCTGGCCGCTGCACTGAAACCTCTAGGCTGGACTTCCCACAAACCTCCACCATTGGGTGTGTAACAGACACTCCCACTTCAGCCTGAAAGAGAGAATGCAATCGGTGTGAAACTTTTGATCCTAAGCAATTTCTGGATTGCGGGGAGCGCTCTTAAAAAAAAAAATAGAAGGGAACCAGATTTGCTGCATGTAAAACAAGTACATAAGCTTGACAGATAAGTATTGTTGTGTGTGTGTGTATGTGTGTTTTTTTTTAGCCGCTAAATTTAGGGTTATAAAACTGTCTTCAATTTTTAAAAGCTGCGGATTGGATATATGTCATGTTAACATTGTTCAACACTTACAACTTTTTGTGTTAAATGCCTTTTTCTACTTGGATACATTTTTTTAAATGGATTTTCTGTTAAAATGCTCTAGAAATATGCATCCACATATTGAAATATCTGCCATAACTTTACATCAAGAAGATATAAAGCCCAAGTAGACAACAAGAGAGTGAAAATGGAAATCTGGTTGTTAATTTGAGTTTAGCAGGTTTTGAGTATAATGTGATCGCATCAACACTTTCAGTGCCCTAGTTATCAGAAGACTGGCCTCAACAAAACTGGAAACTTCGTGCAATCCCACAAACACTTACTGAGCAACTCTTCGGTGTGCGTTCCGCACATATCACCGTGCTGGAAACTATGGTCTAATACAAGCATGGAGTGTGTTTCCTGCCCCTAAAAACAATTGTTGTGAAGCACACACACGTCAGTATGTAGTGGGATGTGGTGTAAAGTGTTACACACATGAATGACAAAGATACAATTGAAATCATGAAAGGATCACATGGGTCATACAAACTGCTAGGGAGTAGAGATTTTTGAAAGAAGCAGAATTACAGAAATGTGGACAGAATATCGACCAATGATGTGAATGGAGTAGAAGAAATCAGAATTAGAAATATTTCAGTAAAAAAAAACTTTTTAAAATGTATTGTTAAAGACAAAATTCCATCAAGTAAATTTGAAGATTAATTGGCTTTGTTAAGCAATTCATGAATCAGGTAGCATCTCCCTGAACAAGTACAAAGGCAATTAGAAGGATCTGACAAAATGGAAAATTTTTATAGAGACAAGATGTGGGTGTAGTGGGGGAATTATTAGCAAAAAAGGAGAAAGCATTAGTTTTACACTAGGAAATCTTTGGGATGGGGGAACGAACAGCAAGGTTTTTGGCAGATTAGGCAGATCACATCAT
This sequence comes from Glossophaga mutica, assembly GCA_039655065.1. NCBI lineage: Eukaryota > Metazoa > Chordata > Mammalia > Chiroptera > Phyllostomidae > Glossophaga > Glossophaga mutica. The sequence goes on from CM077308.1 coordinate 149,676,942, forward strand.
CTTCCTATGGAATATGGTGTTGACAGAGAAATTCCAAACTGGTTAATTAAGATCACCTTCCTGGTTTAGGTAAAAACTACAGCTGTCAGGTATTAAATCCAGATTTGGTACCATGGGCTTTAGCATTTGTGATGCCATCTTGGGCCTGTGATTGTCCCTTTAACAGTTTTTACGTGTAAAAATTAATTAATATAATGTACTATACTAGTAAAGAACAAAAACCACATGATCATTTCAACAGACACAGAAAAAGCTTTTGGAAAAAATCTAAAGCCCTTTCGTGATAAAAACACTCAACAAAATAATGGGAGCTTCCTCAAGCTGAGAAAAGCCACCTCTAACACACCTGATGGTGAAATATTAAATACTTTCTCCTGAAGAGGAGAAAAAATAATGTTCCCTCTACTCTTCTAGGTTCTTGGCCAAGGCACCCCTGTAATAAAAAGATACATTAATAACAGTAAAACAAACAGAAGTTTAATAATAAATACACCTGCTGTACACATGGAAGATACCCCCCAAAACTCATTAACTCCTCAAAATATCTGAAGCCACCACCAGCTAAAGACAAAAAATGTTGGGGGCAAGGAGAGTCAGGCAGAGGAGGTTACCAGGAAGAGCACAGCAACAAGGGTAAGGTTGTTAGGCAGAGTTAAACCGTGGCTTTCTCCATTGATAAGTTTCTATCAATTCGGAATCACCCTGTCCTGGTAGAGAGGCAGACGCCTTACAAATCAGGATTTTTTATATATAAATGTAAATGTCTCTTCCAAAAGCGTTAACTTCTACTCAGTTCTCAGAGCTTTTCTTACGTCTGCTTTTTCTTAAAAACAATCAGCTTAGAGTAATCTTAATGACAAAGAAGCATAGGTGGGGTAGTGTTTCCTGCTCCCCTTCAGAGTGCCTTTCTTGAATGCCAGCCCCTCTGCTCCAGTCCCGCAGGCTAAAAAAGTGACGTGCTTTCCTGTGGTGTGAGGTGGAAGGGTTGAAAGTACTGAGCCACTAGGGAATGTAGATTTATAAGGGAGATATAAAACGATGGGTTAGAGATCCAAAACTGCAAGGTAGGCACAGTGAAGATGAGAAGAGAAATATGCAGAGGAAGGAAGTAGAGCTTTCAGTGGTTGCATGAGGGAGAGCCGTCCCGGTAGTTGGACAGGGCGCTGTAGGTGTAGGGGATGGTGATCAGAGCATGTGATAGCACCTATAATCACAAAAACCTCGTGTCGTGGCTTCACAGTCATAAGACACACCTCCTCCCATTCTTAAGCCAGGCTTTTTTTCCTCTTTATCATCTTGGTTCACATGGCTGTTGACAGTGGAAATGGGGTCCTCCCGAAGAGTCAGAAGAAAAGTATTTCTGGAGACCGATGCGCAGGAAGATGAGGCATAGTGGTAACATTTATTGCGATGGAAATAAAACACTGCCCCAAAGGTCCCGGTGTGTCACCTCTGTCCATCCTACTGTGGAAGAAGTCCAGCTCTGTCTTCATTAAGTCCGCAAGAAGGGGTAGGGTCCAGAAATTCTGTGCCATCCGTTCAGTTCATCCCAAAAGCTTAGTGCAGTTCAGTCTTTGTCTGTCCCCACTCAGCTGGTTAGCCTCCGTCCCCGGCTGCCCTTCGCCAGCACCGTGTTGCCGTACTCACGCTTGCCCTTGGAGCCCACGCTTAGGCCCATGTGGCTGCTAGGCCTGCATGACCGCTACGGAGAATGAACATGCAAAATAAGTGGCAAACGAACTTGTGTTACCAAGAGAGAGGCCTTTACTAAGCTTCGATTATACGATCTCAATCCTTCAGAACTTATCAATCTCTTTCCCAATGCTTCATGGACTTGTGCTGGGCACTCCCCCTAGTCAGTCTGGTCTTTTCCCCAGATTAGACACCTCCCCTTTGTGGTTGCATCGGAGCTTCTACTGTGCATGCATCTAAGTAGAGGGGCCTCCTCCTACACCACCTTGGTTTCTACTGCGCATGGCTCAGAAGAAGGACCTCTTCATGTGCCATCTTGGCTTCTACTGGGCGTGTGTCTTCAGCAGAGAAACATCTATCTTCCCTTCTCCCCCAGTAACCCCAGTACTGAGGGCTGGCTGTTTCCTGGAGAGATCCTTCCTCTCTACCAGGGAGAGGAAGGGGTGCCAATCCCCTTGGCAGGGCAATGCAGCTATCCTCTGGAGTGTGTGAAGCTGTAGGTTCTGGCTTAATTATGCTTAGCTGGTTTTGTTTCTTCTCTTTTATTAATATCTAGCTACACACACTCACACAGCTTCTAAAGATTAGCTCTGTTGCTAACAACCGCCCCCCCCCCCGCATTACAGAGTGTTAATACGTAAGGAGGAAATATAACTGCAACAAAGTCAAAAAGCATCCTGTTCTAGCAACCCAGAAGCAGGTGGGCTGATACAATTTCATCAGTGTCTTTGTATTCCTTAGCTTTCAGTAAGCACTGCGCATTAGTCACATGGGTCTTAAAGGCTGATTCCGAGCAGGCTGAGTCTTACAGGCTGAATGAGAATGAGAAAATCAAATCCCCATTCACTGAAGATTGCCAATAAAATAAACAACAATAACAGCAGTGATGGCAACTAACTCTTATTGAAAGCCTTGTGTCCAATCATTCTCACAACTTCATGTTACTTATCTACTTTAATACAAGATTTCTAAAAGCTGGATATTATTCTTCCTATTTGACATTAACAGTATGAAAGGCCAGAAATGTTAAATTTGTGCAGGTTCCTCAACTACTGGCAAAGCAAGTTCTCAAATGCAGTTCTATGAGTCCAAAGCCTGTCTTCTTTTCACTATTCCAAAATGTTCAACACATAGATAACTGTGTACCTTAGACATCTTTCTAATTCAGTATGTATGTACGTATGCTTGTGTGATTCTTCCCCACACGATAAACCTAAGAGATAAGAAAACCAGTTAATTATTTATTTTTTGACATGTGAAAAGACAGAGACACAAAGAGGTGTAAGCAATATTGATTGACATTTTCTTATAACTCTTAAAACGAAAAGGTTGGATTTAAGCCTCTTATCGCATACGTTGAATAAATGTGTTGTTTGTTCTTCAAATTGTGCTAGCAGGTTCTCTGTGCACTAACATCGGTCTCAGATTTAAGGAAGTGTAGTCAGCCGGGTGCAAGGCTCTAGCAAAGGCGTGCAGTCCAGAATGCTAAACGGGACTGAAAACCCCACCAAGTAAACTTCACCTTTAGAAAATGAGTGCGCGAATAGTCTTTGCTCTAAACTTGTAATTATGCCAAGCCACACATTTTCTTAAACCCTCTTCAGATTTGCTTAATATTTAAAATGTGCTCTTCGAAGAAGGGCTTCAGGAAGAAATAGCTAATAAAGGCATTAAAAAGAGCTTCCTCATGACATTGCAATTTATGCCGCATGTTTTACAAAGTCAGCTATAAAATTTTAAGATGCCACCCTAAAATCTAAAAACTGTAGGCCTCGCACAGGCTCCTGAGAGACCAAATATTGGTTTTTCAGATGAGGCAGACAAGATCTTTCTCAGATGCGTTCACGACAATAAATATCTAAGGCTTAGATTCCCTGATTCCCTAGAGGCAGACTTCAGGCAATATCAACAGGAGGACATTGGCTAATCTTCCTCGTTTTGAAACTGCAGTTGCCAGTAATAGTTTCTAATACAGTGAGAATTGCAAACACTTAGAGGTTTTTAAAGCAATGCCAGCACCTTAAATTACACCCCGGAATAAGGTGGCAGCCAGTGCGGTCTGGTTTGCTACGTGTTAGGTGAGGCAATTACTCATGTAAACCTTACATCACAAACTGAAGAACAGAAAAAAAATCCGTAACTCTCCCAAAGAAATGTAGGAGAAGTTCAGTGGCACAACTAAGCTCAACAAACTCAAACACTTAGAGAAATTGAACTTTTACAAATTGTTAGTTGATAAGGCATTAACTGAAAAGTTGTGCAAATGTTTAATTAACATTTTGGGCAATACATATATGTACATTTTTTTCTCTAAAAAATTCAAATACTTTTAGAGGAATGTTAAACATATATTATAAATGATCTAGTTATAGAACATTTACTTTCTCCATTTATCAGGTCATCTGTTTCTTATATAAGATATGGTTATAACCCTGATAAAGCAAGTTGTGAAATTACATGTTTTTATGGAATATTATTTTTGATGGTTGTCCAATCTGAAGGCATTATCCAACAAATTTTATAGAGTAGCTCTTATATCTAGTTTCACTCATTTTGAATACAAAACAGTGTCATCCAATAATGAGAGCTTTAAGACCACAATTCTCACCTTCCACTACACAATTCAGCAATAAACCCAGATATTTTCCTAGAGTCCCAATATTCCCCCATTCCTGAGTGTATAGTCCCTGCTAAAATTATTCTTATCAGTGCAAGAGGAAACCAAGAATGTCATTTCATGGTAGAAACTCTCAGGAAACTTAGATTAGAAGGAAAGGCACTTCTTTTATCTGAGAGAATGTTTCAGAACAAAAACATTTTTAAAAAAATTTTAATTAAATTTTATTTCTATTTTATTTTATTTTTAATATTTTTACTTCTCATCACCATTTATCCCCCATCTACCCTCTTCTACCTCCACCCACTGACCTGCCCCCCACACTGTTGTCCATGAGTTCTTTCTCTCCTTTTTCTTTTCTCCTTGATCCCATTTTTAAATTACAGTTTGCAATCAACATTATTTTGTATTAGTTTCAAGTGTACAGCATAACAGTTAGACAATTTACAAAGTGGTCCCCCTGATATTTCAAGTGCCCACCTGGCACCATACATAGTTATTACAGTTTTGTTGACTATATTCCCTCTGTTGTACTTTATACCCCCACGGCTGTTTTGCAACTACCAATTAGTACTTCTTAACCCTTCCACCTTTTTCACCCAGTCCCCTTGACCTCCCTCCCCTCTAGTATCCATCAGTCTGTTCAATGGAAAACACATTTTTAACCCGAATATTTAATAATAGAAGACTAGATATTGTTTTCTTCTAAAATTGGTAATAAAAGATCAATATCTATTCTCACCATGCCAATTCAACTGTGGGCTGGCAGCTCAATAAAAGAAGGAACAGAAATAAAAAGCGCGTGGATAGGAAAGTGTCAAAGAAACTCTCCCCATTCACGTGTCATGATCCCACATGTATAAAATCACAAGAGATCTTTAAAATCCACAAGAAAACAAATAAATGAGTTACCATTTTTGCAGAACACAAAATATGAATAAATAGATAGATATAGATATAGATCTACATATAACATCAGCAAAAAAGAATGAAACAGGCATAATTCTAACTATCCATGTGCTAAATCTATTTGCTAAAAACTACAAACACTGATAAAAGAAATTAAAGACCTAAGAAAGTGGAATGGCCCCTGAACTGAAAGATACAGTATAGTTACCATGTTAAATCTCTTCAATTTATCTATACATTTAATTTAATTTTAAATAAAATCTGTGGAGTATTTTTGTCACATTTGGTCAATTTAGTCTAAAGTTAAGATTTAAAAACAATGAAAGTAAAGCACTAAAAGAATTTCAAGAATAAAATAAGAAGACTCATACTACCTGGTTTTAGCATTTATTATGTTTTCAATAGTCAGGACTCTGGAGAAGAGAAAGGCACATAGATCAATGGAACAGAATAGAAGGTCCAGAAATAGACTCACACAAATATGATAGAGTAATCTTTGACAAAGATTCAAAGGTAATTCAATACAGGAATGTCTTTTTTCTCCCAACAAATAATCTTGAAACAATTGGACATTTACACTGAAAAACAAAAAGAAAAAGAAAACCTTAACCTAAATTTTACACTTCACAGAAAACTCAAAAGCTATCACAGCTCTACACGTAAAAGGTAAAACTTCAGAAAATAAATCGTAGGAAAAAATCTGTGATCTAAGCTTTGGCAAGAGTTCTTACATATAACACAAAAAAACATGATCTATAAATAGAACAGTTGATAAATTCGACTTCATCAAAAATTTTAAAAAACAACTGTTTGCAATGTAAAAGTTTCTAAGAGAATTAAAAGACAAGCTACAGAGTGGAAAAACAATATTTGCAAATCACACGTTTACAAAAGACTTTCATTCAGGGCGTATAACCAATTCTCATAACTCAACAGTAAACAAACGGCCTAATTAAAAATGAACAAAGGATACTTAACCAAAAAAAGACACAGATGACAAATGAGCACATTAAAAAATGCTCACCATCATTAGCCGTTAGAAAGAAACATGCAAAGTAAAACAACAATGATAATCTCCTACACACCTGCTTTGAATGGAGGGGAAAACTGACAATTCCAAGTGCTGACACTCGTGCAGGACAACTGGAATGCTCATGTACTTCTGATAGCAATGAAAGACTGTGCATTTCTTATAAAAATATGTATCATACAATATAATTTTATAAGGGACTTACAAGTCTTATATGTAAGTACATATGTAAATATGTATAATTATGAAATTATACATAACTTTTTCTAATATATTATATGTGATACATAAATTTTGTCTAAATTAAAAAATACTATACAACTCAGAAATTTTACTCTTAAATATTTGCCCTAGAAAATAATAATTTATGCTTACACAAAACCTCTTTCTGTACAGATATTTGTGGCAGCATATTCATAATAGCCCTAAACTGAATGTAATGCAACTGGCCTTTAATGGGTAAATGAATAAACAAAATGTGGTATATTCATACAGTAGAATAATACCCAGCAATAAAAAGGAAAAGAACATTAATACACAATAACATGGATGTATCTCAGGAGCATTAAGATGAGTGAAAGAAACCAGTCCCCAAAGACTACAAACTGTGATTCCATTTATCTGACTTTCTGGAAACCTGAAAAACAACAGGATTAAAGAACAGGTCCATGGAAATCAGAAGTTATGGATAAGGGAAGAATTCAACCACAAAGAGACAGTTGAAGGAGTCTGGGGCAGATGAAACTGTTCACAATCCTGATTGTGGCAACTATTTACCTGAATCTATTCAGGTGTTAAATGCATAGTGTTGTATACCAAGCAAAATAATAAGAAAAACATTGATGATAATAATTAAGAACTTATTAAAAAAAAAAAAAACACAGACAGAAGTACTATACCAATACACGCTTGCTTCTTAAAGAGCCAAGAAAGGATTTCTTTGTTTCAGCTTCTGTATTCACTAAGTGGTTGTTTAAGGTCTATATAAAATAAAAATGGTTTCAAGTCAAGAAAAGATGAAAAAAAAAATGCCCTTCAGTGCTTCATGGCAGATGACCAGGATTCTGGTGCTAAAGAAATGAAGCAGTTTTATCCCCAAAATGGTGTTGCCTTGTAATGATACAGCCCTCGCTCTGGCCGTTATGACTTATAGACCACTAAGTCCTCTAACGGCGACTGACTTCCACATTGTCATTGCTGGATTGTTCATGCTGAGACTCTGTGTGCTGGAATCTTAGCATTGCTAGGCTCAGGGCATTATCAGCTTCTCCTGGTTGAGTCACCCCCCAGATACTGATACCCCTGACACTATTACTGTTGTAGTCGCTGCTCAGAATAAAGTGTCTCCTCAAGGCCAAGTGTAAAGGCTCCTACCTCAGAGACAAGTTTACTCAAGACTGGTACACATTAAATCAGCCATACTCCCAGTGGTTGAAGTTCTGGATTCATTTAGACAAGCTGATTCTGACACGAAGACTAAGGAAGGACAGGAACTAATCTCAGACATATCAGAGAATTAAAACAAATGTTTTCTTTCCTCCGAGAGCACTGCTGCAGAGACCAAGCATTACCATACATTCTTTCTTCAGATCCTCCTTTTTTGGGCATCTAGCCATGGTCAAAGTTATGTGCACATGTATATAAGTAGAGAGCTTTATCTAAAAGAGCTTTGCCCAAACCCTTCCTACAGCATTAAAAATGTACACTGGTAGATAAATCAATTGAGAGACAACTAAATGCCACATTACTAGCACATGAATGCCAGCCTTGGATCTGTCAAACCACACTGTTATAGCAACAGCATGGATTTACTAGACATCATTTATTTCAGTGTCACACAGAACATTCCAGAAAGAGGGTCATCTATGTTCTACTTAAATACCTAGCGTGTGGGGAGGGGGGGGGGCTCACTATATTACAAGGCTGAGTAATTCACTGTGAGTCAGCTGTAGTTATCAGAAAGCATTTAACATAATTTATTTTTCAGGTATAAACACCATGTTTATAGTTATCTGTATTTATTTTTGTTGACTTTGCCATATTCTTCTTGCTTATTGATGTTTATGGGATCTTGATTCCATCATGTATAATATTAGCAAATCATTCAAGTCCATTCCATTGCATGAGGATAAACCTTTTTATCCAAACCCATTATAATAGTCAGTGGGATAGGAGTTTAGCCTTAGATATTCTGCCCCTAAAATCCACATTCCAATTTCTTCCTAGGATAACCAAACCACTCAGAGGATTCATTTTTACTAATGGACCTCAGAGGTCCATTAGTAAATTAGAAGCAGATAATTCTCTTTTCTCTAGGATAGCACATTCAAGTTGAAATTATATAGAAACACACTGTGCATTCAGAAGTGATAAAAGCAATGGTCATTTTTCAAAGGCCATAAATTTTTCAGGTATTAAGACCATTATGCATCATGACCATTAAAATGTCAGAATGCTTATAATTGCTCTTTTAAATGGAGAAAAACTACAGAGCAGGTGAATAGATGAATAAATGATTAATTTCTGTAAATGATATGATGTTTAAAATGTTGCATTTCTAATTGTTCTTTTTTGGACTTAAGGGCTTTCCTTTACTCTAACGTTTTGACATTTCTTCCAAATGAGAACAATTAAAGTGACTTTTAGTGACTCCTAAAAGAACACAGGGCATACCCACTGGCTGTATAGGATCAAGCAGCCTAGATTCAAATCCCAGCTCTACCATCTACTTGCACTGAGTTTTTTCCTCTGCGAAATGGGAATAACAATACGCTAACCAATGTAGAGTTGCTGTGAGAATTAAGTTAATTATATGAAAAGTACTTGCTGAGGGCTCCCAAGAACAGCATCGTATAAGCTTTTGATAAGATGAAGCTGAGTTTACAGCTTACCAGGAGAACACAACCTCCAGTGTCTGTCAGTGCGCCGGAGTGAAAAGGGACAGGTTGGATTTATTGAAATTCTGAAGTCTTGTTGAGTGCAGGTTTCTTAGTGCAGGTCTTGATGAGAACTGGGTAAGAATCATGATAGCTGGAGATGGCAGAAAGAGCAAGAAGGCTCTTGTGAGAGGAGGGAGTCAAGGGGTCCTAGCCAGTACATTATTGATTGCTCCTGTTGACGAGGTAATGGGTCCTTCAATAAGCAATGCAGTTCTTTCCAACATTTTAGCTTTCTGGGAAAGAGTCTTCTGGAATAGGAAAGTTATGCTAATTGAAAACTGTGTAACAGTAAAATCATGTTAGGATCATTTTGGGTTTTAGTGTCCTAGTGGTGTGAAGTTATCTTAAAACAGTCCCTGGCACAAACTAAACACTACATGTATATTTGTTGCTTTCATGTTTATTGATACTATTAGTATTAAAATCAAGTATAAGCCCTCTCAAGCTACTAACATGGCTCATTGTTTCTCTGCTGAAGGTTCTTATGGGTATTTTTTTAGACTTAATAAAGACAAACCTGCTTTACACAGTAATTTTCCCCCATCCAGTGTGTCCATAGTGAGCAACTGTCACTCCTTACCAACAATGGCACAAGGTCATAAGATACACATTATACTGATGGAGAGGGATGCTTCCATGAAAAATTATAGCACAAAAAATTAAATGCTCTAAATGAGGTGTGAATAAAGGGTTTAAGAAGCACAAAGGACAATGAGCCCAATGGCACACGAGGGAGAGAACTTCAGAGAATACATAGCTACTAAGATGGAAGCCCATCTCAAGTCAACCTCAACAAAAGTATGGGTGACTCCGCTAAGTCTGATTTCTCAGGGAACATTCAAGGTATCCTTACAAACCTTTGCACCAGGCTCTATCTTGGAATACCTTATATCCCAGTTTTGAATTCGACTGCTACAATGCACTTCTTAGAGAGATACCTTTTTCTTACATCACAACTACATTATATAGTAGGGAATTAGCACAGTTAACTGTAGTGTTCAAAATTCAGCAGGAAAGAAATACAATGGTAATCTCCCAGACTCTTGTTACTTATACTTTATGTCCTGTTGTGCCAGAACAGTCTTGGTTTATGCCTGTTGTCCAGGGTACTTATGAATAGTGCTTTATTTCTCTCTTAAAATGGCCCAAATTTTAACAATTAATTATATAGTCACTTTATTTTGCTAACTTTTGCCACTATTCCAGTGAAAAATGAGTGAGAGCTTTAAACAAGTGTCACTTACATTAGACAATGTAAATTATCTGAAGTTATAATGATGATGATTAAATATGATAATAGAAGTGAAAATGTAGAGTACATAAAAGATGATCTACAGATGTTTGGTTAATCTGAATAATGTTGTATACAATTAGTATTATAAGGGTTGGAAGTAGAAAATATTTGAAGACAAGTGCAAACATACTTTTACAAACATCGTCTTCCTAATACAAATGATTATACTGAATTGAGTTACCAATGTTTATGCTTCAGTCTCAGGTCCAGCTGTTTTCGTATTCAACAGATAGTAAAGAATAGTACGAACTACAGCATCTGGGTCCACAGTCAATTCAGGGTGTCATTGTGAAATAATCTCGCCTTAGAGTTTCAATTTCCTCATCTGAAATGAAACAATAAGCTAAATGTGGAAACCTCCTTCCAGTTGAGTACGTAAGGTGTGGAGTCCCAGTTTCATGGTGCAGTGGGAAGATTTACACCCAGTTGAACTTTGTTGCATTCATGCACCAACCTGTGCTGACATGTTCTAGCTTTTCTGGGTGCTAGAGGGTGCCAAGCAAGTACATGTGGGCTCTGTGGGGCCTAGAAGCCCCATAGTATTGTCAACATTGGGCTGGTGAGTCTCTAAGATTTAAACAAATAAAATTTCATAGATGGAGAGGTCATATAAATGAGAATTGAAGTATTTTTTAAAAAGTAACTATTCAAGAAACTGTCAAATTCTGTATTTATTGCTTAAAGTCTAAAAAAAACCACCCCAGAAATCTATTCTTTCTCATTTCTGGACCCCGGAAGTCCAAAATCAAGATGTCAAAGTGTCATCAAGGCCAAATTCACTCTGAAGGTGCTAGGTGAGAACACTTCCTTGCCTCTTGCAACTTCTCATCGCCCCAGGCATTACCTGGTTTGTTAAATTATTTCTGAGCTTCAGGCTCAGAAATGATAATACACCATTATATCATAATTTTGCCTAAAACTGAGTAATTTATATAAAGAGTGATATCTGGTACCTATGAAAATTCGATGTGTCTTCAGTGATAAATGAGAAAAGAAGTTTATTTGTTCCCATTATGTTTTTGCATGCAAAGGAATAAAACAAGTAATAATTAGGAATAGAACATCTAGAATTTAACTTTCAAGTTTCAAGTTAAAAAAAGAGACGCCAAGCAATGTTCAAGATGAAATTTTAATGTTGACATCAACCGCCTCGTGAAGAAGCATGTACGCAGTGAATGAGTAACTGCATACTGTGCTAATTAGATTGTTATGAAAACTCTGTCTATTACATTTCCTGAAGAGTTTCATTTATAATAATGAACTAATTATACTTTAGCATCTAATGAACAGAACTAAATGAGCTACATTCAAAGGCCACAGCTTTCTTATTTCAATATATACCTTTGATCTTATAATAATATTTTCTTCTACAAGTAAGAGAAAATTTATGTTGCCAGACACTAAAGGGAATATTAAGCTTGTTAGTTCTCACTGCAACAAAGCATTGGTAAGTTTTCTGGAAATAAACAATTTTCACACAATATTATTTTCCATTCATTTATTCCAGAGTTTTGTGTGACACAGATTCTCTTTCTTGTAAGTGCCCAGTGATATGCTATTGATGCTAAGTCCTTTATTACTGAGAAAAATAAACACTGCCTTTTGAAAGCTTTGTACAGTTTTAAACACATTATTTTAGGAGAATTAGCCTCTCTTTAAAGACCAAAGGACTCAGCCTCCCAGATGATGAAGCATGAGTTATCCCAGCTCTCATCAGATTACCTCTTGTAGGCTTGCCTTGGGCCGTGCCTCATGTGGGACTCCTTCCTGGGACAATCCATATTCGGTAACTTGTCTGAATATTGAGGTATAAAGACCCAGCTGCTTTGCCTCAATTCAAGATAGCTCTGAATAATCATAGTAGGTATGAGCTCCCCACAAAACTGACTGAGGCCTTTGTCGTAACGGCATCATAGTTCAACTTCTCCCCGGACGATCCTGCATCTTTCCCACCCTCCCACTTCCACATATATGGATCCTAAGACTGCATTCCCAATAAACCATGTGCACGAGAATCTCTGTCTTAGAGTCTGCTTTTTAGGGAAACTGCCCTGTCATATAGAGTCCAGGGATGTTAAGGAAAACTTCTTAGATGTATTCTAACTTAAGATTTATCTCTCAGTATTAATAAGTCTGTTTAACAGAGAAAAAGATAAAAGAGTGCATTCCATGCAAAGGAACAATATAGTAAAAAGCAGAGACATAAAAGAATATGCCTTTTCAGGTAAATTGAGTAGTTTGTTAGAATATTAGAGGGGCAATTTTGGGCACAGGAGTGGGAGGCCCGCCTTATAAAGGGCCAGTTTATAAAGGGTCTTGATTGTTTATCCAAGGCATTTGGGTTTTTCTCCAGAGGTAATAGGGAATCACTAGTGGATTCTATGTACAGGATGACTTAATGAACATTGTTTCCAAAAGAAAACTAGGCATAATATAGAAGGTAGGTTAGAAAGGAAACTAAATGGAAAGCAGCTATAATTCTGGAAGCAACGATTTTCAAGAGTTAAACTGAAGTGGAGATGATGAATAGGGGAGGTATATGGGCATGGATGGAGGCAGGAACAACTATATCAGGTACTTCAATGTTAAAAATAAAGATGGAAAGACAGAGATTCCTTGCTCAGGCCCATGAAGTTGGTTGTGGTTGTAAATGTTAGGTAAGCAGAGCAACAGATGGAGGGTGTACGGTTGAGACTGTGGCTTTAGGGAAGAAAAGAAACTAAGAGCCTGCTGGAGCCCGGCTGAAGATTTCTTCCTCAGTGACTGACTTTCTGCAAGGCACAAACAGAAATTATATTTCCCTCCATACAGTGATTTCGAAGCCACTAACATAGCTAGAACAGCATTAAGTTTTACAGTGGGGAGAAAAAAGCCTATCTCCCAACAATGATGTTATGTGGGAATCAACAGGACTTGAACCTAAAACAAGGTCAAAGGTTAGCTGGACCATTTGCTAGAGAGAAACAACACATAGCACCCAAGCAAAGCAGCAAGAGGCAGCATTAATACCTCTGTAGCAAGACCGTGGAGAAGTTATAACTTGCTTATTTTCTCTGACAGCAGGGATCCTGGAAGCAGTTATCTGCTACAACACTTTTCTTTTTGTGGGACACGAAAGCAGACTACGTGCTGTAATTTTGTAGTCATTCTCCTTGACAATGGCACCGACAAGCCTGTCAGACTAGACAGTGAGGGTGTTGCCTCTGGTGTGCTTCGCACCAGTAATGACAAGTCATGCTAGTCCTCCAAGTATTTAATATCAACAAGAATCATACACATTGCTGCAAAATGCTGAGCGTTCTAATAGAATGTTCTCAATAGCTACTACTTTTCTCGTGTGATTGAATCACAGAGAAATAAAATAATTATTAAAAAGAAAAGTTGGCATTTGAATGGTCCCTGAAATCATCTCTCTCAGATCAGAGGGAGCACTGATGTAATACAAAATCCAAGGTCCCAGTTTACCAACTGGATTAGGATCGAAAGCAAACTTTCTCAGTGTTGGCCATGTTTATATTTGAGGTTGGATAGTTCTTTGCTGTGGGACTGTCCTGTGTTTTATAGGATGTTTGGTAGCATCCCTAGACTGTACAGTCTAGATATGAAGTAGCAGCTCACGCACACACAGTTATGAAAATCAAAATATCTTCAGACATTGCCAAATGTTCCCTCTGGGATAAAATCTACCCTGTTGAGAACCACTGACCTACAGAGGTGGGCCTGGGAACCTGCCTTTGTCCTTTGTAGTTGACAAAGTGTGGAGTGGCAAGACCTAACTCCTTAGCAGAGGCACACTCCCAGCACCCTGCCAGGCCATCTTTTTGCTACTTTCTCTCTAATGAATTAATGTGTGACAGCAAGGCACAGGAAGAAAAGCATGTGTGTGTGTTTGTTGTGGGGTGGGGTTCTCCCCCCTTTTCCTTGTATGTGTTTATCTATTGATATAACCCCTGAATGCTACCCAGTGGCAGCTACATGAGTTGGCATACCAGTGATCCACTTATTTTGTGGCTAAGGAAAGGGCAAGACACTATCCTTTGGAAGCCTGAGACAAAGAATGAATAAATAAATTTTGCATCCAAAATATGTACGCAAGACTGGTAGGCACTGAGGATTCTGAAATGAATTCAACACATCTCCTGGTCTCCACAGTTCTACAAGGAGAGACAAACATTAACATACAATGATGTGTTGCTCTTGGCAATAAATTAACAGATAATGTCCAAACTTACTTGTGACTATTACACTGATCTGATTAAAAGATATTGGATCCTGTATATACATATTGTATCTTCTTTGCAACCACACCACTCACTGCTGCTCAATTCTCATGTTAGGTGACCTCTTTATTTTTTGACCCTTAGTAAATAAATGTACCTTCCCTGGACATAATCAAGCAGAAGCAGTTTTGATAATTGTCCTATTTAGAAGGAAGGAGGGAATGAATGAAGCCTAGAGAAGGCTGTGCCTGGGATTAAAGGACAGACACAGGAACAGTATTTGTTTATGTGCAACCTCCATCTATATTGGGCTTTGATCAGCTGTCAAACTAATTGAAGCTGATTAATGGATTTTTATGTTTTTAGTTTACTGAGTATATAAACACTTATAAGTCATTGGTGAGGAATTACCACCATGCATATTCTTTTTTAATGATCTTTAAAAGCATGTACCTATGGTTTACCAATATAAATAATCTGCATTAAGAATTTATTTTGTTTATATGCAACCAATCAATTATTTATTGTGGCTTAAAGTAACTTGGAGTAGTTATTGTAGTAGCTGCGAGAAGAGATAACACATAATGTCTGATAATAAGCACTTTATAAATTAGTTGAGAAGATAGAAAATACATGCATATAAAGGACAATTAAATTTTTAGGGCATCATATACGAAAGGCCAAATAATTTACTACAGGGAAACAGAGGCAAGAGAGATTTTCATTCTAGATGGTCAGTGCTGACTTACCCAGAATATGGGAAAATAAAGGAGCTGTGGAGGCTTTCTGGGGTTTCTATTATGTGGTAGAAAGGGGATGAGGAATCATCCATTAGGGAAACAGCATGGATAAAACCATAAAACCAAGATTGGACAAAATGTCCAGCAAAGACAGACCATAACACTTTAGCTGGGGTATAAGTTGAGGTGTCAGACGGGGACACTGCAGGCTTTGCCCGTCAGGCTTTTGACTATTGGCAGATATTGACAGTTTTTTATTGTAGTCACAGACTGATGAAACGGCCACGTTTTAGAAAATCAATGTGAGGGTAGTGAAAATGGAGCACCTAATGGTGGCAATGTGAATAAACAAACAAAAGTAATTAAATTAAAATGGAACTGGCAGGTCTTAGAAACTGATGAAATAGGTTTAAAAAAGAGTGGGATCAATATAGGTTGAAACTTGAGTTTTAAGACCCAGGGATGAAGGGTATTACCATGAGAGACAAAGGGAGACCATCGTGCTTGGCAAAATACAGTTGAGAGCAAAATAAGATACTCAGTTTGTAAAATCCATTGCATTACATACATAAGATGATGCTATCCAGCAGATATTTTGGTGGATGAGACTTAAGAGAATTCAACACTACATATATAAATTAGGGACTCATTCATATTAGATGACCGATACAATCATGAAAATAGATATTATAGATGGTGAGATTCATCAAAAAGGACTAAGGATAGAACTTCAAGGTATTGCTAGATCTGGAAGCATGAGAGTAAATAAAGCATCTAGAGGATTCCAGACAGGAAAAGAACTAGACAGCACAGGGTTATAGACTGGAAGAGACTAGAGAACTTCAAGAGATGGGAAGTGGTCAAGAGTGTCAAATGCTGGTGGATCAACAATAGAAAAATACTTTGGAAAGCTGTGGTATCTCTTTTTCATATAAAATATTCTGGAGATTATACACGCACACACAAACACATACACATATATGTATATATGTATATATACGGTCTATCCAGAAGATATCCAGCCATGTAATATGAAAAATAGAGACATTTATTGAAGAAGATACAAAAACATTGTACATAGGACAGTGATGCCTCAGTGCCCTTCCAATTAGGTACCTTGGGACCTCACACAGTTCTCCAAGTCACCATCAGCTGCCAGTTGTATTTTCCTGAATCTGAAATTTTTCCTCTTTCAGTCTGAGAAAAAGAAGTCTGAAATTGCTCCTCTTTCAAAGGTGATTTTACTTTTGAGAAAAGCCAGACATCATAGGGCACCAAATCTGTGTTGTAGAGGGGCTGAGTCACCTGGGTGATTTGATGTTTCATCCAAAAACTCTGCATGAGACATGATGCATGAACGGGCATGTTCTCCTGATGAAGCTGCCAATCACCAGTTGCCCATAGCTGCAGCCTTCTGAATCATCCAAATAGTTTTCACGAAGGAATGTTCAATGCAAAATTTGATGCAGATTCACTGCTCTACTTACTCAGTTATTTCGGATGCAACAGCCACACAGTACACGTGCTCACTCAACAGCATCTACCACCCCCACTGACTAGTACAGTGAAGTCGTCATTGTTTACACATGCGCATTCCAGTCCACTCTCCTTGGCTGCCAGGTTACATAATGTTGGGCAAACCATTCTTATTATATTAAAAATGGCTATAGTTTTTCCACATATATATAATATATATATACACCAGAGGAGGATTTACTCCAAAATGAGAAGACCAAAAAAGCTATGAATTGCATGTGAATAAATTTATTATTTGAAATAATTGTGTGTCAATACTTTAAAAGGGAGAAAGGCAATTCTTGCTACTAATGATAGAGATATTCTGACTTTCCTTTGCCTTTGTACTAAGCATGAAAGAGTCAGACAGAACTGTAGCAGGAACCAGAAGGAGAAAAAGAAAAAAAGATTGTTTCCTTTATGAAATGTGTTTTATTCTAGTGGTGTCTCTTTAAAAATAAAAATCAGCAAATAAATGTCCATTTAAATTGATCTTCTCTTGAACTGTACTACTGGTCTGACATATAAATCAGCGTTTCTTAGATTTAACTGTCCCTCTGGGACAAGACTGAGAAACAATAATATTTTCTGAAGAGTGTCAAATAGCTTGGCTTTACAGAAATTCCTTTCTCTGTATCTTTTTTTTTTTTTTTTGAAAGGATGAACAATGGAGAATGCTATAATCAGAAAGATACTAATACTAATTTGGAGCTGTGATAAAGCGTATATGTCTGTCGTTACATGTTGTTATTGGAATTTAAGGACTACTATCTTTTGTAGAACAATTTCAAATGAAAGTTTCTTCTGCTCACTGCCCTAAGTCTGCCTCTTATTAGCCATAACCTTGAGAAACTCACTACACCTATTAAGCTATTTTGCCTTCTCTGTGAAATGGGAATGCTAATACCCACCCTTGCTCCTCCCAGTGCTGTGAGGATCAAATGAGACAATAAAAGTCACAGTGGTTAACTATCAATGTCACATGCGCATTGCTTTCGAATTCTTTCTACACTGTACGTGTCAGGAAGGCAGAGAGACCCTATTGTATGATGTTCTTATGGAGCTACAGTACTTACCACAGTGCTTGACCATAAAGTAAGAAATCAATAACTATTTGTTCAATTTAATTACTCCCTGAGAAGTATAATCATGGAAATGGTTGTGTATAAAAGTATCAATAAAACATACACAAAACCACAAAATGAAAGATGGGCTCAGCACTCACAAGAATGCTGATGTATCCCTGTGATCGACACTGTGAACCAGACAGCATCTGTCCTGTGTGCTGAAAGCCATCCAAGGAAAGAGACAGCTTGGTCTCTGCTGGGCTTTTCATTTCATGTCTAACAGCCTTTCTATCCATATCCCAAACTAGAGACTGTTTATTAGTAACGCTGGAAAATATAGCCAAAGGAACTGATAACACCTGCAAAATAAAGTTCATAAAAATTCAACAAAAGGCAGGGAATGAGGGACAGAAAACAGACTAACTGAAAGTAGGAAGGCAACACTACACATTGTGGAAGCAAAAAACTGCAAAATAAACTGTTGCAGGGAAATGTCTATTTTCACTGAGATTCCTTGATTCTCTTTTGAAAGGTACCCAAAGCATGTCTAAATAGATTTGACCTCAGAATAAAAGCAATATTCTATAGCATTCAAATTATTTCAATAGGTTTCCTCACATAGTAACATTTACGATTGGGGGTTGCTGAGTGAATAGCCAGCTGTAAAAAGGGAAAAAAGACAGTCTGGCTAATAAAACAAAAATGCAAAACACAGCAGCTAATGCAAAACCTGTTTCCTCTCCCTCTCAGCTTCCAAACTTCCTCAAACAAATCTCTAAGTGATGCCATTTTCAGTGGCTTATATCTCAATATTGCTCTCAGGTGATTGTCAAATAATGGCTACTTGGACGTTAACTAATAATTTATTACCTGATAATAGATTTTTAGTTGAGCCTCACTCCCACAAGGTGCAGCATTAAGGCACACATTAAAAACAGAATTGGTGGCATGATGGGCAGGTGAATTAATTGGGAAGAGGGCACAGCTAAAGTAAATTAGGTAGGACAATTGGGAATGTGTCACTATTCCTAAAGTACAGCCTCCCTATTGAAAGCTGAAGAGGATTCAACAGCCACCCAGGACATTTTTGCCACTTTCTTCTTTTTATCACAAGAAGCATGACACATTTTAACAGAGCCTCGAGCAAGATAATCAAGCAGCAGTTGGTCCACTTACTATGGTGATGTGACTGAATGGAGCATTCCTAATAAAGAAGAAAGGAATAAAAAGAGGAAAGAAGGAAGGAAGGAAGGGCAACCCAGGAAAGCAATCACTTTGTTCTTGTAGCCATGGGATATGTTAAACTGCCCCCTAATTGTTATAGAAAAAGATCTATTTGTTTCTATCCAGGAAGAAGGTCACAAAATAATCTGTGGGATCAAACTGTACAATTCTGGCACAGAACATTTATCTCTACTGCTTTAGGTTAAGTACACTTATTTATCCATCAGCTTATAAACTCAGTACCTCCTTACTCCATCTAATCTTATCTTTTGTAGCTATAGAAAGTCAAACAAAATTTTTTATTTTATTTTAATTTATAGAGAAAGGGGAAGGGAGTGAGAAGGAGAGGGAGAGAATCATCAATGATTGGTTGCCACTTGCAGCATCCCAACCTGGGTACCTGGTCCACAACCCAGGCATGTGCCCTGACTGGGAACCGAACTGGTGACCCTTTGTTTTGCAGGCCAGCACTCAATCCATGGAGCCATACCAGCAGGGCAGAAAGTCAAATATTTTAAGGCATTGTAAAAATCATTACCACTCGTAACTCGCACTAAACTGATAAAATAATGTCATGTGTGAAAAATATTAATTTACTTAAGTTAGATATAAAAGTTAATTTTTATAATATTTATAATATAAATATTATAATTTATAATATTTGTAACATTTTGTAACTTTTATACCATTCAAAATATATGCAAATAAAACATTCCTAAGATGATCAGTAGCAATTGAAGGGACATGGTGTTGATACATGTAATGATAATAATATATTAGTGAACATGAACATTTAGTACTCCTTTAATGAGTAACCACTGATTTATTAAATTGTTTTATTTTAATCACTAGGAAATGGTGAAAGGAGATACAATAATGTGATCTAGAATTTTGAGCAATTTTAACGAAAGAGTACTTTATACTAAACGCTACTTTATTTGGGCTAAGGAAGGCACATCTTTAAAATGAATAGAGCTCCACCTTGAAGATAATGCTCCTCCAGTTTGCCATTAACAAAGAATTAACGAAGAATCAGCAAGATCAAGCTGAAAGACATTTTCTCAGGTTTATGGGTTCGAGGTCAGCATGTAAGGGGCTCTGGATCTTTCTACCCAATATTACTTAGTTCAGGCTAGAATTTACAGGCAGACATGAATCCCCTCTCCCCCTACATCCTGTAAAGAGGCCTGCTTCATCCAGGGCCCACCTGGACACACCCTGGAGCTCAACTCCTGGACAGGAGCCCCGCCCCTGCCAGTCTCCGTTTTCGTTGGGGCAAAAAGAGAGAGCAGGCTTTAAGAGGACGATAAATAATCTGAACTTTGTTTCCTAAAAGGCTCCTTCTGTTCAGGACAGTTCTGGAAATGCTAACGGCCAAGAGGCTGCAGAAAGAAAAAAATCAGTCTGGCTGATTTTCTCAGCCCGATTGGCCTCATAACTTTCACACTTTTTTTCCCCTTTCACAAGCCTGCAGGCCAGCTCCCTCCATAATGCCTACCACGGTTCTGTCAGCACACCTTTGCACGGGCTGCTGCTGCCTCACACCTCTTCTGCAATCTCCTCATCCCCTCTGGAACAGCTTCTCCTTTTTCATCATCCTTGACTGTGACCCTGACTCTTCTCCAACCTCTCCTCAAAACTTCGTATTGAATTAACCACTGTTCCTCTAATTTGTAAAGTGCGAACCTGGAAAGGGTCTTTCAAATGTAAATGCCATCTGGTGTGTTCTGCCCTTAAAAAGTCCTTTGTAGGAATCTCTGGGGAAAGCTGGCAACTTGTTTCCTGATGACAGGAGAGGGAAGGTGGAAGAGATTTGACCTGGTAAATAGCTGAAATCATGTCCATGGTGATACTGAACTTTGAAAAGCCTGTAGAAATCATAGTCTAAAAGTATTCATAGAGAAAAAACAAATTCCACATGTTTCATTTTCCCAGCATTATACCGTAAGAATTTTTATGAGTTTATTTCAGTCAATCTGACAACAATTGCCTGGAAGCAAAATCTCAATGGCCTGAGAAAATGTTCTGGGAAATGGCAGTTTTGCACCTTATTTTATACATTACAAGAAAAATTGGAAGCATAAGGGGTTTATATGAAATCTACTGGTGATAGATTAGGAAGGTGGGAGAAACCAAAGTGGGAGTGGGGGAGGGGCTGGATAAAAAGTAAGATGATAGACACATACTTCTTTTACATAGGTGGGTACGGGATAGGTAACAGTCAACAATTAACACAGTAACAATATCAATGAGGGGATTCGTGGTCTCTACTCTGGTGCATGCATGTGCTTTGGGGGGTCCAGAAAAAGGAAAATTACTTTGTTATTGCAAAGTCATGTTATCAGGTATTTTATCCTAGATGCAAAGAGACAACAAACAGGCTCAATTCGGTAAAGACTGACCTTTGCCCTAAGACACGGCTACCCGCCATGAACGGCTTTTGGTTAGAAAGTTTTAATTTCAGCCATGTAGTCACTTTCGGGCTCTGAGTTTGTAAGGCTGCCACAGAAGCCTCCCCTGAGCTTTTTATGTTTAGTATGTGGCCCCTTTCTGTCCACAGTATCTAGCTAAAAATTATTGTGAGGACTGCTGTCAGCAATAGGAGTCTGTCCGTCCTCTAAACCTCACATTTTTTGTGAAGTGGATTAATTCACTTGGGTTGCACTTTGTGAGCATTTATCCTGCTTTCAGCACAGTAGAATCACAGAATGTAAAAGCTGGAAGGGGCCTTGGAAATCATCTCGCACTCCCTGCCCCTACTATTTTTCTATAAAAATCATGATGGGAAGGTAACAAGTAAAATAGTTGCCAAGCTTCTCCTTTACTATCATGTTATTGGTGACAAAACAAATGTGCTATTATTTATACTGTGCCTACCCCGCAGGTATTTGAAAAGTGTGGGGGTCAGTTGGAATTGAGGATTCTTAAAAAGTCAATAACTCCTTAACCCAGCTCATCCTCCTCAGGAGAAACAGCACTGAATTACGGGGCAGAAGGCCCGACCACACCTGGTCACACCTGGCTATATACGGAAACCTGGCAATTTATTACACAGCATCTGCCTGACTCTGGTTTTTCAGCTGTAAAATGAAGAAAATAATAGTTGTTCCCACAAGTTAAATTGTGCCTTATTGTACAATACATCTAATTAAGTGGCTGAATTGACAAAATATCAGAATACATTTTAACCTTTGTAAAGGCTAATTAATTGCTATAGTGAAATTTGTGTTACTATCAGTAAAGGACAATTTAAATTGCCTTCTGAGAAAACCCCTCCCTATTTCCCTGTGTAGTCTAGTTTGGTTTTGACAACAGATTAAGGAGACTTAAGGTATGTGAAAAATAAAATTTAACTTTTTTTTTTCATTTTTAACCACCATATGTTTATATTTCTTTGTTTGGAGAATGAAGTAAAATTTCTTTATTCCTGGGAATGTAGCTAATTGACCAGAAAGATTAAACAGCCCTTCCTGAAAATGATGGTTATACTATCAGAAAATTAAAAATGTCTGAGTCCAAGAAGATGCAATTAGCAGGAAAGGTAAATGTTCAAAACAGGATATTAAAGAAAAAGCAATAAACAATCTTTTACAAGAGGAGAAACAAGAAGGAAAACATGGTATCTTTTGTTATGAATAAGAGAACTATAGTTTTTGTTCTTTTAGCTAACTGAAAGATGCAGTGATTAACTGTGCTTTCTAAATTAGTCTGACTCTAATTTGCTGACATTTTTTAAATCTTTATTGTATTTTTTCCATTACCATTTGGTCCCCTTAAACCCTCTCCCCCAAGCAATCACCACATTGTTGTCCATGTCCATGACGTTTGAAAAGAGACTTTGGAAACAGCACATACAATCAATGGTTTCAGTCTTTGCCTCCTCATTAATAGAGTACTTAGACATTTTTTTTTAAATCCTCTTCAACGTTTGTTCTGTACCAAACCATGTAATATCTCCAGGCATTAGTTAGGCATTGATCACTAAAAAGTAATTCCTGACTATGGGCTTGCATCGGACCTACCTAGTTGCCAGGGCAGAGAACCTGTCCTGAAGCCTTGAACTACAGGCCTTCCCTGGGACCATTCTATTCAGATACACAAGTCAGAACTATTGATTCTGTTTTTTAAAATGTCTGGAAAATATGGTATTTTGTCAAAAAGTCAGGCTATTTTCTGAGGGAAGGAGGAATGGCTTGGTTTTGTACTAGTTATTGACTTTAAAGTCATTTTCCTTCCCTGAATTTTGTTTCCTATTCTGTGAACTAGGTATAATGACTATCATCCCAGAGTGTACAGAGACGCCAAGGAAAGGGAATGGAAGAACATGTGGGGGAGGACAGGGGTGGGCTATCCAGAACACCACCAGACAGCACCCAGCGGAAAAGGGGGACAGCTGTCTCAACCTCTGGTCTCACTGGAGTCTCAAATCTCAGTGCTTTCATTGTACCTGTACCTCTGTAACTGAAAGTGAGTAACACATCCAATTCCTTCTGAAATGCAGAAGAAGTCCACTGTAGTTTCATAGTTTTAGGACAGGTTGTTTTAACCATCCAGACCTTAGGCTTCCCCTCAAATATAAGGGTCAAATTTTAAATACGAGGCCTAGGCCAGGGGTGTCCAACCCACTGCCCGTGGGCTGCATGTGGCCCAGGATGGCTATGAATGCACCCCACACAAAATCTTAAATTTACTTAAAATGTAAGGGTTTTTTTTGGTTTTGTTTTCATTAGTGTTTATATATTTAATGTATGGCCCCAAACAACTCTTCTTCCAGTGTGGCTGGGAAACACCAAAAGTTTGGATACTTCTACAGTAAATGGTAACCCCATTTAATTCTTGGAGCCAATTCAAAGTGCCAAAGAAGTGGAATTTTTTTGCTAATGTGCCCCTGTAGGAAATAAATCCCTTTAGATACAAAGTTTCTCTGCTGAGTTAGGGTTATGGGCCCCTCCCTCTCAGGCCTGGACTTCCTTTATCGTAGCAGTAATCACACTGGAAAGGATTGCATTCACCTCTTTGTAAACTCCTGCATCCTGAGAGCCCTGAGACTAAGGCATTAAATACATTAAACAGATCCCAAATCAGTTATCACTAGGGCCTGGCTCATGGCTTTTCTAGTGAGGCACAGAGTTTGTCTAGCTGCATTAGGCTCCCTTTCCCAGTTTTCCCCATAAAAATTTCCATTCAACCTCATGTATTCTTCCATTCCTTTATATATATAAAATAACCTCCAATTATATGTGTTTTATATATAATCTCCAAAGCCTCAGTAAGGATATAGCTAATTCCCACAAGAGATGGGGGCTGTTGACTTTAACCATGGCCATATAGGAGGGAAGAAGATGAGTGTCTCCTTTTTCAGGACATCACAATTCTCTAGTAGTGTGATTACTGTTGAAATTATGTATCAAGTATTAATTACTTCATTAAATGTTTTAAAAATATTTTATCGTTGTTCTATTACAGTTGTCCCAATTTTTCCCCCTTTGCCCTCCGCCACCCAGTCCAAACCCCAGTCCCACAGTCAATCCCCACACTGTTGTCCACGTCCGTGGGTCATCCATGTTCTTTGACCAGTCCTTTCCCTTCCCTCCACCATTATCCCCTCCCCCACCCTCTGGTCTGGTGCAGACTGTTCAATGTTTCCATGCCTCTGGTTCCATTGTGCTTGTTAGTTTGTGTTTTACATAAGCATTTGATGGAGGGCTTTCACACTTAACCTAAAGATATTTTGTAGAATAATACAGCACCACAGGGGAAAAAAGCAAATCTTATATTAAAAATAGATTTCGACCTTCATTCTTTAGCCCCTTACTATATTTTTAGAGCATTTTTGCTGGCATGGCCCTTTTGTAATTGTTCATTACTCAAAAAGTCAAAAAAGAAAGATTGCCGCCTTGGAATGTATACAGAAGGGATTAATTTTGTATAATTAGAAAGCATAGTATGGCTTTCCCATCAGACTATATCAAAACTCTCATTTTTCTGTCACTTTTGCCATGCCAGCACAGTTACTCTGCCTACCTATTGTCAGCAGGCTAAGGCTTGTGCTATTACACACACCATCAAGGAGAATTCACCTGTTGATGGAGCCTGTCATTCTTCACTCTCTTACGCAGCATTCAGCCAGTGACATACTTAACTAGGGAAACACTGTTATGTTTGCCAAAAAGCCCTGTCGCAATGATAATGTTAGGTTAAGGGAGATGAATAGAAACACTAGGAATGTCAATCACTTAGTGAACTCTCAAGTGTATTTACCTAAAAGGAAAGTCAATCCAAAAGGTAGATATAATGAATATAGCACATTACCCATATGATAGAATGAATAATAGATGCGAATGCTCAGTGATAACATATGGAACAGTATTAAGATATTTCAGCATTCCGTGAAAGTTGTTCGCATGTTAAAATTAAAGTCCCTGTTGCAGTATTTCTCTCGTGAGGAAATGATAAATGCCAGGGATTAGAAAACATTTCTTTTTCATGTAACTGTTGTATTAAACAATGAAGGGAGCTCAGAATGGTTCAAACTTACAGATAAGCCCTGCAAAGATAGGTTAGCTATCAAATTTTCTTCGTTTTCCTGAAGATTTTGAACATAGTTAGACCCAAGGAGGAACACACCAAGACACATCATCATTACATTAGCCAAGATTCAAATGAAGGAGAGAATCCTAGAAGCAGCAAGGGATAAGGGGATAGTCACCTACAAAGGAGTTCCCATCAGACTGTCAGCTGATTTCTTAAAAGAGACCTTCCAGGCAAGTAGAGGCTCTTTCCAGGTCCTCTTTCCTTTCAGACAAAGCCTGCCTAAACTAACTGTTTTGTGCCTACAACAAAGTATCCCTGAGCAAGGTGATCTCCATCCTCACTATGGATTCTGATATGAGAGCACTTTTGGTCTGAATTGCTAATGAGGGTGAAAGCGCCATTGAGAATAAGGCAATACCTTTTAAAGCTTTCTCTTTCCCATAGTTGCAGGCATACACATTTCAAATTAATGGACTTTTGAAAATAAGCTGTTTCCTTTGATGTCTAATTCCGAGGAAAAGCCATGTGCCTCTATATGCATTGTGTACATGAGAGCTTTTCTCTAGAATTTATCAGTGCAGAACCAGCTTGATATGGCTGGTTAACTCATACCCAGTATAAAGAAGTGTCCACAGATGGTAATAAGAATTATCACAGTTATGATTGACCACATACCTCCATGTTCCAGGTGTTGCACTCTGTAATCACTTTTGCCAGAATCGGATTATCCTACTCTTCTTCCCATAAAAGTCAATTGTTAATTATACCTAATTTCCACCAATCCATCTATTACAGGCTTTGGCTTTTTATTCTCACACAGTTGGACATTTCCCCCTTCCTGTTTACTATAACTCTTCTTATGAATAAATGACAGGAGTAGTCTATTGTGGGGAAAGATTTCACTAATGATGGATGGTTCCTTTTTTAACCTGCACAGTCCTATGCCCTTCCAGTTAACTCTCTAGCAAGCGTTGCCTGATAAAGAGAAATGATTATATCTGGGATGAGATGGCTATCAGAGAGTTACTGTTTGTGATGCGCTGGAACCCTGCGGCTGATGGGGTTTCATCCTTATTTGAGAAGATATGGGAGGGAGGTGATGGTTGTTGCTGAGTTTGTTTATGGGGAATATACTGCCCCTCAGACTCTGGACGGAAAACTACTGCGAAGGGGAACTCCTCTAAATTTCTTCTGCCGGAAGAGGACAAAGTTTGGGAGCACATACTTTCTTTCCCCTCCCGTTTCCTGCATTTTTTCACTCCTCCCAGCTGTCCCCAGAAAACTATGCAAATACTTTCCTAATTTCAGGAGGCAACCTGGCAGGTTAAAAAACAACAACAACAACAAAAACAGGAATTATAGGACACAAATTTAGGTTTAAATCCTGGGTCAATCCCTGACAGGTTCGCGACATGGACAATTTATTAACCTCTCTTAAGCACCCCATTTTTATCTATAAAAAGGAGATTTTTAACACATACTTTGCAAAGCGATTATGAAAATATAATGCAGTGACATAAGTGAAGTACACAGTACAGTTTTCAGAACAAAAAATGCTCAAAATACATTTAGCTCCCTATTCTCATTCAATCATTTTATAAATGGTGCTTATGTTTTTTATGCTTTATTATCATGCAACCCAATAGTATCACAGAATACCTTCCGTGTACTCACTGGGCTAGGTTAGATTAATTTTGTTGTTGATACACCTGGAATTCTTTTATACCATGTAAAGATTTTAGACTGTGCTGTTGATATGCTGTTAACGTCAGGTCATAATTTTAAACTACTTAGAGAGAGTTTGTGGACGTGAAAGGTGAACCCATGGCAGGGCAGCAGCAGAAGCTACCTGGGGACTCAAAGGCTCTGGCAGGTCCCTAAGAGACAGAAGGTGAAGGCTTAATTCATCTGTGTTTAGGGTCAGCTCTGGCAGTGAGGACCAGTGGAATAGAATAGACACCATTGAGCAAAACTACCTGCTAAATGCTAGCCTTGTGTTCAGAACACAGATTGTCTTCAAGGTCTGATAGGCCAAGGCATGAGGAGATGCCACCTTAGGTTTATGGGACAGTGTGTCGTCTGCTGCTTCTCAGCCTTGCAAGAGTGTGCAAGATTTCTCTTCTTTAAACAACTCCTTAGAATTTGCTGTTCTCCCTGCAGGTATGAGAATTAGTGGCAAGCTGAGTAATTTAGACTGTAATGTTGAAAATGCAAGGTTCAGTTGTCAGTTGGAGCTCATGTTTAAATGCCAGCTGATGCTAAATGAAACTGCTTAGTACTCTAAGTGTCTCTGAGGTGGAGAATGCACATGCGCATCCTACGTTACCTAATGCTTCCTCTATCCTTCCCCTCCTCCCCCAGCTCTCTTCACCCTCCTTCTTTTCCCCCATAAGGGAAAATCACTGGGTGGATGTCTATGATTAAGCAAGAGTTTCCAGCATACCCACCACCACCACCACTTCAACAGCATGGCTAGAGCCTCAGTTCTCCCCACTTCTCCATTTGTACCTTCATTTTTCTCTGATATGAAGGGAACATCAATGACATAGGAGTTTGCTTGACCCAAGAGAGATTTGTCTTCTCCTCTACTCTCCAGTAGGTTCCTGGGGAGACAGTAAGATCCCAAGAAGAGAATAGCCACTTGATGCATCTGGATAGACAAGACCATAGATAACCTCACAGATTTCAGCAGGTGGTAGACACTTTAGGGAGGCCCTATGATCCCTACCCGCTGTTGTTCGTGCCCTTTAATCCCGCCTTTTTGAGTGAGGGTGGGAACTGTGACTTGCTTCTGACCAATGGAATATAATGAAGGTGATAGAACATCACTTTCATGATAACATAAGATTAAAACACATCTTGCTAGAAGACTATTTTCCTTGCTGCCTTTGACAAAGCAAGAGGTCATTTGGGAAAGACATGTGTGGTAAGGATCTGAGAAGGCCCTCCAGGTAATGGTCAGCAAAACTGTTCAACAGCCACAAGGAAATCAATGCTGTCCCAACCGCATGAACTTGGAAGTAGCTTCTTCTACAGCTGAGCCTTGAATGAGGTTACAATCCTGGCTGACACGTTAACTACAACCTTGTGAGATTTTTAATCACACAGTCAACTAAGTTGTGCAAGACTCCTGATCTACAAAAAAATGTGATGTAATAAATTCTTATTGTGGCAACATTACTATGCAGCATTTGCTAACTAACAGAGAGAACACAAATAAATGAAGGGAAGCAAACCTGAGAGACAGGTAGAAAGGGATAGGTAGAAGGAACACTTCAGCTACAACTGGTTATTGAGAAGTAGGTAGAACTACTGATATTTTTACAGATTGCAACCTTTTAAAAGTAGAGTACAGAATTTTATTAGGTAGTGCTCTTGGGATCAACACCTGTGGAAGGAGGTAGAATAACTGGTAAGGATGGAGAGAAAAGTGGAGTTGTGGTACAAGACAAGTAAAGGCATCAGCCAACCCCAAGGACTCCAGGACTAGCAAGACCTTTCGAATACATCATTCACTGGACCAGAATGGCTGAGCCTTTCTATTTGTCACAGAGAATTGTCACTGAATGTACGCAGCCCCAAGAAAATCAGAACCTTGGGTAATATGGCATCAACTGAAAGCTTTCTCTGACAGTTGTCTTGGCAACTGGGGGTTTCTGCCCTTCTTTGAAAAGGCACCTGGGCCTGGCATCACCACGTCCATTACAAATAGACACCTGAATGAACTGAAGACTGAAGCATGAAGTTTTATATCACCTTATTGGGCTACATAGACTCCCTCTAAATCTGACATTGCCCTGAGAATAAGATGATCACAAATTGATGATTAATACCCTGTCACTGAGTTGGATTTGAAAAATCAATACCAAAACTAAGGTGTTATAAAAAAGTTACTCTATTCCCTACATGCCTGAGTGCATGGGCTGAAGCGCCACAGCTGTTGCAGTAGCTATTTTAATTACAGCAGGAGCACAATGGATAGAGGTAGCAGTTCCCAGCAGAGGAGCTGAGAAAAAGAGCTCATGTGTGAGGAGGAAATGATGGCACTCTCAAAAAGAGAGATTAACAAAAATCAAATGAAGAGACTCGTACAAATGTGCAGGCAGGGCTAACGTTAAGGAGACACAGGAGGGATGTATTGCATCCTGAGGCAGACAAGGACATAATGTCACTGCCTTCCTTAAGCTGGTAAAGCCAGGGTGAGAGAGTCATAACTAATTCAAGGAAAGAATTACAGAATGGGAATTGTGGCTTTAGAGAAAGGATCACAGACACTGTCTCCCCCCAAATACCCCAAAACAAAAAACACCTATACCTTTTTATCCCACTCGACAGCTCCTGCTAATACCACCCATCAGCCAAGCCCAACAAGGAGTCAGAGGGCAAGAAGTTCAGGTGATGCACCTCAAAGTGGCTAGCCTCTGAAATCGCTGAGCATCATGGAGAATGGATCTGAAGGGGTCAATTGGAGAACGATCGCCATGAAGTGGAAATTGAAGGAGAACATCTTAGGCTAAGGAAATCAGATGAATAAGGGCAGAGAAATAGGAGTTTCTAGGATTTGCTCAAACAATAGTCAGCAGTCTGGCGTGTTGGAGTGTGAGCACCTTGGGTGGTAGTTTGTGATAAAGCAGACTTGGTTCAGGAAGGAAGCTGGGGAGGGATTGATAGGATCCTGGTGCAGAGGCTCATGTCAGTAAACCCGGCAGATCCTAATAAAATAGGACAGGACTGATTTCCGTGTGACAATCCAACTGCCTTCTCCCCAGTATTTACTTCTGGAAATCAGGATTGGACAACGTGACTGATCTGGTCATTTTCTGACTATGTAATGATGAACCATGCTATAACAAGTTTGTATTGATTTGCACTCCCCCCCTCCCATGGAGTCCTACACACTCTGTTACTTAATGTTTTCATCAGCGAACGTCCTACTAAAGACCTCTATCTTTGGTCTAATGACTCCAATTTTCCTTCAATGTCAAGGGATGGAAAAAGCTCCATAAATGCAGTACGCCAGGTGCTTTCACATCACTGTCATGTGGGAAAACTCCTGTGTGTGGTGTAAAAATCACACAGATGTGTGTTGCAACTAATTAGCGGGATGACAACCAGTCCCCCAAGTCTTTCCAACATTATTGCTTTCCTGGCTCTTCACACCTATCATGTCAACACATGTTTCCCCAGTCTGTTAGCTCATTCTTTTGCTAGCAATCTAACATTAATTTACCAACAGCTTGTTTAACCTTTCTCCATTCTTTTTGGTTGTTTTGTCTTCTTTGATATTTGTGATATCCCCTGGGCCCATATTCCCTTAGAATTCTATTGACATACAACTTCCTCCATCCCCTAGAAGAATGTACCAGTGCGCCGTAGCTAGTCACATTTTAAAATAGTTACAGTTTCCTCCAGAACAGGCCATTTCATTTTTTTCCCACTTTCTTCTCTCTTCAGGATATTACTTACGTTGGCAACTGTTTGGTGCCAAGCACTCTACTGGGTATAATGCTACGTACACATCATTTGTGAACTTGCTCCTTACAAAAACCTCAGGAAGAAAGTGTCCTGTCACACATACTGCACATAACTTGAGAAGTTCTATATTTCCAAAATACTAAGTTGTCTTCCTGGAACCATAAGAAGTTCAAGATTAAGACTGATGTTTAATGATCTTGGCCTGGAAGAAACCCCCATTCACTGTAGAGATTTTTTCTTTTTACATCAGGCCTTCACCCAGGAACATTTCCACTGTAAATAGGATGACGGTGCCCCATAGACCCACTGGGTAATACAGTCCCTCACAGGATGGCCTTGGAGAGGACACGTTTACTGAGAATCCTTTGGGAATTTCTTAATTTTATTTTGAAATTCAGGATTTCAGTGATACACCATGAAAAAAATGGCTTCCCATAGTGGATTTAGGGAAGAATAGTTATTTACAATCAGTCTTTGTGAACAAGTAGCCCATTCTACGCTGATCATTCATCTCAACATTGAAAATAGTGGATGGTACACTGTACACAGAAGTTCTCAATAAATGTGTTAAGTGGATGAATGAGTTCGTAATACTTCTTGGCTGTATTAGGATATGTGAGACACTTTGCTAAAGGTTAAGAATGGTAAATGTTAAACGGCTGCTGAAGAGGAGCTCAAAGCTGAAAGGGAAATACATAATTGAGTTGAACTACAAAGTTCTTATCCATAAAGCATTTTCAGAGGCTCCATATTCTAAACACAACATGCCTATTATGAAACAAACAAGGTCACCCTCTATCCATTAACTAGCAACTACTATATGACAGTATAAGCTTCATTTCCTTCCTATGAAAAAGAAAAAGAGGAAAATGATGAAGGAGTGAGCTCGGGAAAATACCAAATATACTCTTTTTGTGGGTTAATTATTCTAAAAAAGTCTGCATTCTCTTTGGTCTATTATTTTTAAATAAGCTTATTTAGCAGTATAACACAAAAATATAGCAAGACAAAATTTGTCTTAGTTTGTACAGATGTACAAATTACCTGAAGAAACGAGCCCTTGTAGCCTGGGTTAAGAACTAAAATACTACCCTGGCTGGTGTAGCTCAGTGGATTGAGCGCGGGCCTGTGAACCAAAGGATCGCGGTTCGATTCCCAGTCAGGGCACATGCCTGGGTTGCAGGCCAGTTCCCAGCATGGGACACATAAGAGGCAACCATACATTGATATTTCTCTCCTTCTCCCTCTCTCCTACCCTTCCCCTCTAAAGATAAATAAATAAATAAATAAATATTTAAAAGAACTAAAATACTACAAGCACTCCAGAGAACCCCTTATTCATTCTTCCATTACTATATACTCTCTGTTTTTCAAAGGTAAATTCTTCCTGTTAACACCATGGATTAGTTTTGACATTTTATGATTTTTATATAAATGACTTAGCATTATGCACCCTTTTTTATCTGGCTTCTTTCCAACATTTTCTTTGTGTACTAATTCATGTTGATGTGTCTGTGGCTTTTGTTGTTTTTGTTCTATACTATCTCAAAGCATAAATACCCTACAATTTAGTTTTATTCTACATTTGATTAAGAATTTAGTTGTTGCCCTGGCTGGTGTAGCTCAGTGGATTGAGCGTGGGCTGCGAACTAAAGGGTCGCAGGTTCTATTCCCAGTCAGGGCACATGCCTGGGTTGTGGGCCAGGTCCCCAGTGGGGGGCCATGCAAGAGGCAACCACACATTGATGTGTTTCTCTCTCTTTCTCCCTCCCTTCTCCTCTCTAAAAATAAATACAAAATCTTTAAAAAAATAATTTAGTTGTTTATATTACTTTGGCTAATACTGTTATAAATATATTATATGTATATATTTTGAATCAAAAGATACATCTCTATATCTTTAGGTTCACAAATGTGTGTATATATGTGTGTATGTGTGTGTATGGCATATACTTGAGGGTGGAAATGCCATATAGTAAGGCATCTGTCTTCCTATCTACCTATTCCAAACTTAGTAGATAATAGCAAAGTTTTTCAGTGTTTGTAACAACTGATACTTTAAACAGCAGTATGTGAGTCTTTAATTTTCACCAGTGTTGTGTATGTCATGGTATTCCGTCATGGTTTTAATTTTCTGATGATTAACGATGTCAATCATCTATATACGCTTTTTAGCCAATTGGATATTTTTGTGTGTGAAATGCCTGTTTAATTTCTCACTATTTTTTTATTGTGTTCAAATTCTTTTTTTTTATTGTAGTGTTTATACAGCAGATAAAAACTCTTTGTCAATTATATGTATGTCAGATATGGTTTCCATTTTGTGATTTATGTTTATATACCTTAATGATGTTCTTTGAGGAACAGAGGCCCCTAATGCCACTACAGCTTAATCCATAAATCCTTTTCTCTATTGTTAATGACATACTGTTATTTATCATTTTACTTTCACCACCTGTGTGTTTTTATATGTAAGGCATGTTTTGTAAGAAGCATACACATGCTCTCTTTCTTTAACTCTAATAATCCTTATTAAGATGTCATTTAAATGGAGTTCTTAGCCCATTTATATTTAATGCAATTACCAATATAGATATATAGATCTTTTACTTTATTATTCACTTTCTTTTTAACTTGTGCATTGTTATGTTGGTCTATTTATTTTTGACTCCTTGCTTTCAAAAGTAATCTTGTTAAACTATTCTTTTCTCTTATTAGCTCATTACTTACACATGTTATTTAGTATTTTCTCCAGCGGTTACCACTTGTGTCTATGATTTAGTAACCTCTCATGAAATAGTACTATTGACATTTTCTAGAGTATTTGACCTTCTAGTCTATTAGTCATCCTCCTGAGTCATAAGTTCTTGTTGTCTGGTAACTGGTGCTTCATATTTTAAGTCTCAAATAATTTATTATTGTTTTATAAAACATATGTCTGTTTAGATTTATTTACATACTTATCATTTAAATTTCTCTTTATTATCTCATAAATCTTTAGTTATCCAACCGAGACTGCTTTTGTTCTTTCTGAAGGATGTCTTCAGTGCAGGTCTGCCATTTACAAAATCTCTCTCTGTCTTTCTCATTCTCTCTCTCTGCCTGAAGAAAGGTCTTAATTCTAACCTCCACTGCAATTTTGGAAGAATAATTTTTTGATATCTGATTTTTTTTTTTGCTACTATTACGTTGCCATCCTTTCAAAATATAATTTTCTTTTCCTATTACCTTCCATTGTTTCTGTTGCAATGTCAGCTGCCAGCCTGAACTGTTGCTCCTTTGAACATAATGTCTTTTCTCCCCTCCAACTGCTTTTGAAAGACTTTTTTCTTTTATTTCAGCAATTTTATTATAATTGTAGAAAAAATTTTGTTACTGTTTTACAATCATGCTTTTTTGGACTTTGTTGGTAATCATTGCTTCAATATTTCTTCAACTCCACTCTCACTTTTTCATCATATACTATTATTTCCACTATATTTTAAATATCATATTTTTTTTTGTACCTGTTTATTTTTCCTTTGGGTTTTTTCTTTCCTAGTCATGGTTTCAACATTTATATTTCTAGCACATCTGCTGGTCCACTAGTGACCGCCTCAGAAGTGTCTAATATAATGTTAATCCTATCACTTAGTTGTTTCTTTCAGTTATTATATTATTTAGTTCTTGATTTTTTTATTTGATTTCCCCACCTTTTTGAGATATAATTAACATATAATTTTGTATAAGCTTAAGGTATACAATGTGATTATTTGATTTTAATAGTTTCCAGTTATGTGATGATATTCTAATTCTCAATGTTATTTTCAGAATTCCTTGAATATATCAATCATGTAACATATTAAATATAAGTACTCCCTTATCTAGCTTCCTACAAGTCAATTTCTATTGTCTTTTAAAAAACTTTCCAGTTTAAATTGAGTCTGATCTTCAAAGGTATGCCTGATTATTTCTAAGTTCTGACTAAGCATTGTTAGATTATTTGAAGCTCTTTACATCTAGGGAGAATTTACTTTTATCTTTGATATACAGCTAGATTCAGAAAATCATCTCAATCCAGGGACTCATAAAATTCAAACTTTATAACAATCCTTTTGAAAGATCATCTTTACCTGTATTACTTTTAAAGGGGTCCGGATTCTGGCACCGGGAGATCTGATCAGATAACTGAGGAGGATTAGGGAGGGACTGTAGGAGGAGGTTGCCTGGGGCAATAGTAAACAAGGTAAGCAGGCTTGGACCGAATTGGCTGAGAATCTGGATGCCTCCAAAGCATATGGAATATTGTGCCAGAAAATTTAAAATACAAGGAGGGCAGAAGCTGGCTCTCAGGCTCTCTTCCTTGAGGATGCTCAGATAATCGTGCTGTAGCTACCTGTGTTTCCCAAAGGACAGTTTCTAAATGCGAGAAGGAACTCCAGGTGCAGTCGAGGATTGGTCAGGCCTGCCAGAGGGTTATTTTCCTCTGGGTGTTCTGGAGGTGATGGACTCTGAGACAGAAGCCTGCCATTCTTCCAAAATTGTTTAGCTTTTGTATCTTATGTTGTTTTCATTTGTAAAAGATAATTAAGAATGCACAGGGGGCATAATAGGGAAACTCAGGAGTTAAAGAGTTTAGCCTTAACTGATAGGCTTAAGTGACCAGTGCATGCCAAAAGTGTTATTCCAAAATGTGAGCTTTGGAATGAAGACTTTTTTCCTTTATCACCAAATCTTTGCCTACAGAATTTTGCCTAGAGGGTGGCAGTGGGCAGTGGGACCCCACTTGCTGTTCATTAACAGTTCCCAAACTTTGATTTTTATTCCTGTTCCTGGGAAATTACAGAAAGTTTTACTTAGTTAATCAAGTTTAACCATCCATAGTTGGCTCAAAGGAAAGAGTTATATAAAATATTAAATCTTGGGGCATCTCTTCCCCTCTAGATATTATCCAGACACATACTCGCTAGCTTGGTAGCTCTGACAACTTGTTTACACCAAATCTAGCTTTTTTATTTGTTCTCAGTGGAAGATCTGGTCTAGACCCTCCCATTTCATCATTTCCAGAAGCAGAGTCCCTGTTGTTTTTTTTAAGGTGATGCTATTATAAAATATAATAGCATCTGAACAGCACACAGCCCAAAAGTTATTCTTCAACTTATGCCAAGTTAATTTATAAACTTTCTGCAATTGCAAAAGTTTGGGGGGCAATCCTAGGAATTTTCTCAGCAACGAATACTTTTGAAAGTTGTTCACAGAGCATCCGTGCACTGGAGAAAACCAGCAATCAAAACCAAAATAGCTAAAGCAGACGTTACATGGACTAAACAGTGGCCAGGAGAATTTGTCTTTGAGTCACTAACAAAGTGAATAACACCTTCTCTTCTACTACAAATAGATAATAGAAACAACAAATAGTGCAATACACACATTTATTGAGTGCTCCCTGCAAGTCAGAAATTCTAAGAGTTTATGAGCAATGCCTCACTTAAACTTTACTATAAGTCCATGAAATAGCTGTTGTTTTTTCATTTTAGAAATAACTATGATAAAATTCAAAGATGTCAACTCACTTGCCCAAAATTACACAGCTCATGAACTGCAGGTCTATAAGACCCTGGAGCTATATTCCTAACTACTGTGCTCTAGAGTCTATTTTAATGAAGCCGCCATGCCGTAAAATTACGTGGCTAATTATGATAACTTGGAGAATGGGGACACAGAGCAGAAGAGCGTGTTAAATCCAGCGTTCCACTGTCTTAGCTCCTCTTGGCTGGGGGCTAGAATTACCCGCATTTTGTAGTAATAAGTATATCTCCCTCTCTCCATATGTATACACAAACTTAGTTGTGTGTGTGTTTACTATTGATAAAGTGTTGAAAGTCCATTTACTTGTATAAGTTCAGTCAATTTTCAGATAATTTTGAAGTGAAACATCATAATGCTGTATAAAACAGACAATTTTTGGTTCCAACATCTATTAATATTAATAGGCAATCTCATTGAGTCATTTAACCTTTCTCACTTCAGAATCAGTTTCCTCAGCTAAAAATATGGAGATGGTGAGAGTAGTCTCTCGTAGATGTGATTACACTAATTAAGATAAAGTTTTCTATATGCCAGTTACATTGTAGGTACTTGAAATTCTAGGTGTTGTTTCACTCTTGAAAAGTGTGGTTAGTACCCTGTGTATAAATGTAAAAAGATATCGGACTTTATGGACCCCATTTGTCGGGTTCTCATTCTTACAATGAAGAAAGTACCCAACCTGGGTATTTACTCGAGTGGTGTTGTGGGGCAGGCTGGCCGTTCATCTGAAACCACAAAGCCACTGGAGGAAACCTTTAAACTAGGGTTTGTGGCAAACCAAGGTTTTAACTGAGATAAGAATGTTAAGCACTTAGATCAAAGGCCTTCTACTGAATTCTAAAATGAGAAAAAATGTAGATCAAAAGCTAAAGAATCAATACTGGAATATACTGTCTATCATTGTAGCAGTGGAAGCTATTAGAACTAAAAGCTTGATCAAAAAGATAGTGCATATATTTCTGTTTCTTTGGCTCCAGCAATATGGAATGAGAACAAGGGACAATGTAAGGCTGGAAACTTCGAAAAAGCCTGGGAAGGACCTTTGTGCCCTGGCTGAGTAAGCAGCGTCCGCACACCCCTTACTGAGTGCGGTGAAATAGTGCCTATTCTTTTACAAGTACATGTCAGCAACATTACTCAGCTTTTATCAGTTCCATGCTGCTTTCCCTGCGGAGATAACAACAACCCATATCCTCTCCTGAACATCAGAAATGATCTGAATAGTTCCCAGCTTGGCATTAGTAATCTGTTTTTTCAGATGTCTTATTTTTCAAATGAGTTTGAAAGTTAATTAAGGTCAACGTTCTCCTTACAGACTCCTAGGATGTAGGCTGAAATGATTTGGGCCTGTGCCCAAGACCTCCTCTCTGTGGTGTTGAACACACCAAACTTCAGGATCCATTCCCTATGACCTCAATGACAGAGCTCCGGCACCAGGGAGAGCTGTGTATTTTAATAACTGTGGTTCACATTACGTGGGTACTTTGTTTTTTAGACGTGTGCTCTGGCCAGGAACGCAAACCCAACTGTTACTGCCTTAACCCATTTAAGTAGATGTACAAAACATGTGGCTTCATAACTAGTTATTGATCAAACAAATCTAAAACAGTATTTCCAACAACAATAAACCTCCATTAACCTGTGTAAGCATTCTATGTGAACATATTTCCTTAAGAATCTGTCACTAAAAATAGCTTTCTACAGGATAGACCTTTCAGTTCACCCATTGGTTGGGCATCTCTGCCTCTACTTGCGAAGGTCATTATAGCCTCCAGGCCTGTCCTTAGGAGCCTAAGTTAACATTTTATTTTTATCTGCTCTTTTTACTGGACTTTTCTCAATCTAGAAGGGACAGGCAAAGACAATGGCCTCTGCAATCTGCTTTTCATGTCCTCTAAAACATTTACTATCCACATAAGCAATGGTTATGCTTCTTATTTTTCTGTATGACTTTTTGTTCCAATTAAGAAAATCTTGAAGTAGATTCGGTTATAAATCTAACCCAATGAATTTCTCTGGTCTCCCCGAAGTGTAGGCCATTCTTGGTAATCCATTCATAATATAATGGGTCACTTTTTCCTGTCCAATTCTGGAAATACCTTAGCTTTTCTGGGATCTGACAGGGAAAAGTAATAGTTGTCAGGGAAGAATGATTCCTTATAACAAATACACATAATAAAAATGGATATAAATTAAATAGATATGTTATATATCTTGTATTTATTTTCTTTTCACTTGCCGTAAACCTTCTATAATGAATGCCTGGACATGTAATGTGTAATTTCCATTATAATATATTGGCACCATATTATAGGTGACATTTTAAAAAAATAGTTTCTCTGCTTTTAGTCTCTGTTCAGCTGAAATAATAAAGAGTTATTCCTTGATGTTTACTGCCATAGAGAGTTAAAGCAAGGGAAACGTGTCATAAGAGATGTGTACCATGTAGGCACAGCTGTATATCATCACTGTGTCATTTGGTTTTCAAGTTGAACCCATTCACATGCATTCCTAGGAACACATTTCAAAATGATGGAAACATTAAGAATATGATACATAATTCACAGTACGCTTCTTGTGGCCTAAATAAAATTTTTCTAATAGAAAAAACCGGGTGACTTATGATATTAAGAAATAGTGTATGCATTTACTTCTAAACTATTTTATATGTTAAATGTAACATATATATTGACTTGTTCTTGTGTAAATGTCAAAACTGGGCTTCTATTTTTAATTTTCCAGACTCTAGACTTACGTTTTGAAATACTATATGTATTTAATGTATTTCAGTTCACATAACCTGTCCTTTATTATTAATCAATAACCTTGGAATAACCCCAGGAATGTTTTCCATAAGGTACAACATGCCACATTGTACAACCAGCAGAGCAAGTGATGGTCATTAGTTCTCATCTAGCTTTTAGTCTTTCAACACAAACTAACTGCCTCTAGCAAGGTCAGTTTCCCAAAAGATATGTCTTCTTACCTTTGACTTCCCATTATGGACTTGATGTTTATCCATGTCTACCTGCAGGGTCAGAATGTGTCTGTTTGTGCTCCCTCTAAGAGGAGAAAACAAGGCAACCACACAGGGAATGAGTCCCAACAACTGACTGATAGAGGGATCATTACTAAGAAATTTATGTCTGGAACTAATGTTCCAGAGAAGAACTAAGATTGAGAAATAAGAAAAGCTTAACAGGCCATTCAAATAGGCTTCAAAACTGGAAACACAGTAAATGGGTAAGTGTTGGCCACTGAGGGGGTGAACCGAGTGTGAAATGAGGTACGGTGGTGAGTGAAGCAGATTCAGCAACACATTTGCAAATGTGGAAGCTCCTTTGGGAAATGCACTGACAAGGCTCTAAAGGGCATGAATAGGCTGTGTTTTTCAAGATGTAAAGAGAGTCTAGACCCTAGCTGAAACTTTTCACAGGCTGAAAGTCACAACACTTGGGTCCAAGTCTCCAATCAGCCCCTTATCAGTGTGCCCACATCAGTTACTAACCTCTTCCAGTGTCCGTCCCCATGGGTCAGGGTGGACAATAAAATTATCTCTGTGCTCATCACAGCATCATTGCAAGGGTCCAATAAAACAATGGAAGTGTAGGTGCTTTGGGGTGATAAAAAGGGTTTTTAAATGTAAGTCACTATCATTACTTAAGTAAAATTATGTCATCAAGCGTTCCTTTTTTAGTTTATCCTTCCTGGGGGGAGTGTTGAGAAGCTGATACCTGAGTCTTTGTAGAATATAGCAATATCTCCTGAGCGACAGAAAGACCAACATCAGAAAACATAATCATTGTCTATTTACCTATGCTGGTGTAGACATACAATCAATAAGGCTATGCATATAAAAGCCAGGTTTCCTGCTAAAACTCCAGAACAATGAAGGAATTGTGTTGAACAAATGATTATGCAAATCATGTATTTTTCTTGGTCACAGTCTGATAATTAAGTTTTACTGTTGTGTTACATAATATGCACTATAGATATTATATTTAGAGAGTTTGCGTGTTGTTCCATAAAGCAAATATCTTTGAAAGACAATCAATTTTTACTAACATTTATATAGATCTTCAGGGTTTATGAAGTTCTTTCAAACCCCTTGTTACTATTTATAAGTGCATTTAAACTCCAACTATCAGTTATGCTATAGATGCACAAACATGTTCACTCAACATCATTGTGTGAAATATGTGTATATTGACAGAAGTTTTCAGAATGCTTCAGTGTTTCATGTCTATGAAATACAGCCAAGTAAATGAAAACACACAATAGTCGAGAGAAGGGGCTCCAGTTCCTTGGTGTGTAACATAAATAAGGTAAATCAGCTCTTCTTTCTTTAGTTTCTTCATCTAAAAGAAAAGATTTAAGTACAAGTTGTGATGACATAAAAGTCCTAGAGGAGAACATAGTCAGGAAAATCTCAGATACTCCGTGCAGCAATATTTTCACCATTATGTCCCCTAGAGCAAGGGGTATAAAGGAAAGAATAAACAAACGAAATGTCATCAAATTAAAAGGCTTCTGCAAAGCTAAAGAAAACGTCAGCAAAATGAAAAGGGAAACAACTGTATGGGAAAATAGATTTTTCCAATGATACCTAGGACAAGGGTTTGACCTCCAAAATCTATAAAGAATTCACAAAACTCCATACCAGGAAGACAAACGCATTTTTCATATGGGTTTGTCTTTTATACAGGGAAGACAAACCCACATAAAAAATGAGCAAAGGACTTGAACAGACACTTCTCCAAGGAGGACATATAGAGGGCCCCGAGACATGAAAGGATGCTCAGCACCACTAGTCATCAGAGAGATGCAAATTAAAACCATAATGAGATACCACTTCACACTAGTCAAAATGGCCCTCATAAATAAATCAACAAACATTAAGTGCTGATGAGGTTGCGGAGAAAAGGGAACCCTAGTACATTGTTGGTGGGAATGCAGACTGGTGCAGCCACTGTCGGAAACAGTATGGACTTTCCTCAGGAAACTAAAAATGGAACTGCCTTTTGACCTGGCAATTCCACTGCTGGGATTGTACCCTAAAAATCCTGAAACACCAATTCAAAAGAACCTATGCACCCCACTGTTCATAGCAACACAAGTTACATTAGCCAAGTGCTGGAAACAGCCTAAGTACCCACCAGTAAATGAGTGGATCCAGAACCTGTGGTACATTTACACAGTGGAATACTATGCAGCAGAAAGAAGGAAGGAGCTCCTAACCCTTCATGACAGCATGGATGGAACTGGAGAGCATCATGCTAAGTGAAATAAGCCAGGCTATGAAAGACAAATACCATATGATCTCACGTATAAACGGAACCTAATCAACAAAGCCAACAAGCGAGCAAAAGATAACCAGAGACATTGAAATAAAGAACAAACTGACAGTAACCAGAGGAGGGGGATAACACAGGGAAGAAGGGGAAGGGTCAAGTCAAGGAACATGTACAAAGGACACATGGACAAAGACATCGACGGGGGCAGGGGAGAGGATTGAATGTGGGAGAGGAGGTTGGGTAAGGCAGGGAGGGTAATGTAGGAAAAATGAGGACAATTGTAATTAAACAACAATAAAAATAAATAAATATGGTACAACCACTATGGAAAACAGTATGGAATTTTCTAAGAAAACTAAAAATGGACATACCTTTTGACCCAGCAATTCCACTGCTTGGATTATATCCTAAGAATCCTGAAACACCAATCCAAAAGAATCTATGCACCCCTATGTTCATAGCAGCACAATTTACAATAGCCAAGTGCTGGAAGCAACCTAGGTGCCCATCAGTTAATGAATGGATCAAAAAACTGTGGTACATTTACACAATGGAATTCTGTGCAGCAGAAAGAAAGAAGGAGCTCCTACCCTTTGCAACAGCATGGAAGGAATTAGAGAGTATCATGCTAAGCGAAATAAGCCAGGCAGTGAAAGACAAATACCATATGATCTCACCTTTAACAGGAAGCTAATCAACAAAACAAACAAACAAGCATAATATAAACAAAGACACTGAATTTGAGAACAGTCTGA
The DNA here is from genome assembly GCA_039655065.1 of Glossophaga mutica. Classification (NCBI taxonomy): domain Eukaryota; kingdom Metazoa; phylum Chordata; class Mammalia; order Chiroptera; family Phyllostomidae; genus Glossophaga; species Glossophaga mutica. The sequence goes on from CM077308.1 coordinate 149,719,815, forward strand.
CAATGTCCAGAGTGGGAGGGGAGGGAATTTCAGGGGAAAAGGGGAATGGTTTAGAGCAACAAGTATAAAGGACTCATGGACAAAAACTATAGGGGATGGAAATGGGAGGAAGGTGGGGAGGGCTGGGGTGGTGGGCTGGGGTGGGGTAAAAGACAGAAAACTGTACAATATCAACAATTAAAAAATACTGATTTAAAAAAAAAAGAGTGGAAATGCTAACATTTTAAGAATTTGAGAAATTGTAAAGCCATTAACAAGTATGTCATTATTAACATATCAGGAGAATTTTTAGGTCAAAAATGAAAATAAATAAATAAATAAATAAATAAAATAAAAAAGATGGAATTCAAAACAAAAATTAATAAAATTATATTAGACCTTTAAAAATTAAAAAATAAAAGAAATGGAGAAATAATAATGGTACTTTTATATTTTTCTGGGAATTAATTAAATGTATTAATCCATGTAAGCAATTAGAGTATGGCAAAGCCACTATTTGAACAATTGAAGACTTTCTGAGATCTTAACAATGCAAGATTGATGGGCAGAATGTAGCTACAGCACTGATCAAATGCAGGAGTTCTTTTATTTTTTACATTCATGCTTTATGCATAGGTACAAGCAGGATAGGATAGTGGGTTTAGAAAATGTTGCAGTGAGAAAGGGTAGTGAGGTAAAACTGTTCAAGGTCAAGAATTTATAAGAAGCACCATAAAAATTTCAGTAAAATTTTGGGTGAAAATAAATAGTATGGTAGAAAACCTAAAACAGTTGAGACTATACCTTGCTCCATCCACCCCTGTTGAGGAAGTTCCTGATGGACATGCAGGAGTTTTCATCCTTGTCTGCCCCAGAGGGCTCAGTGTTGATGGGGCAGAAGAGCACTTATGTCGCATCTGAAATGCAGTGGTCAGAAGTGGGGCCCTGATGCCCAACACTCTGGTAACAGTCTGTTTCCAGCAGTCAGTGACTTGGAGCCTCGGCTAAGCCAGACAGTGGATGAACCAGACCATGAGTCGGCTGGGCCTGACAGATGTGGAAAATATGATGTAGGAAGCAAAGAAATGAAGCAGATAAATGACATGATCCCATGTGAGATTTGGAAAACCCCCTCTGGCACTGTATGGAGAGCAGAGTGGGCAGAGGTTACCTGGGGAAGGGGGCACTGGGCAGGGAGCTGCTGTAGAACACACCGACAGCCAGGACAAGGACAAGGACAACAGCAGGGGGCTCTCTAGACCAGAGGTCAGCAAACTGGCTCACAGGCCAAATCCAGCCCCTCACCTGTGTTCAAAAAGAAAGTTTTCCTGGAGTGCAGCCACACCTATCTATTGATTCTTTGTCTCTAAATGCTGTCACGCTGCAATGGCGGAATCACCAGGTAGAAACAAAACCCTATGGTCCCCAAACCCTAAAACATTTTCTCTCTGGCCCTTTACAGCAGAAGTTTGCCGAGTAGCTCTAGATGGATGGCGCAAGACTGTAGGCCTCCTTGCACTTTCACCCAGGCCACTTCCTGAGCTGGTCCGCACAACTTAATTCTTCGGAAAATAGTCTCAGTTCCCTGAACTGCTTTGCTATGGGGGCTAGCAGTGACCACACAACTCTCCATGAAAGCCTTTATGTCACAGAAAAGAACAGAATAGACCCTGATGCAAAGCAACAAAAGATTCCAAAAACAAAAAAAATGGGGGAAGGGTGTTCCATGAACTTTTACTGTTGTTCACCATCAAAGGGCTAAAAGTACAGTGTTGTTTCTTACCCAGGACTTGCTCTTGCCTTCCCTAACAATTGTTATCATATGTTTTATGTTCTTCAAAGCAGTTTCCATACAGTGAAAGTACCCCCTCAGGTACTATAACAGAGGAGTACACGTGAACTATTTCCATACTTTCCCCGAAGAAACAGAGCAGAGTGGGCCACCCAGAAAGTACTCTTCAGGTTAAAACACTCTATCAAGGCTTTCTGGTGCTACAAAATAGTAACAGTTTGTAGTACTGTCCCCAAGGTGGGGGGAGGGAACAGGAAGGAATCCACGTTCTATTTCAGCAGCTCTTCGGTATTTTCTATTCAGATTATCCTACATCTATAACTTACAGTTTTATTTTGTAGATACGGATGGGTGTACATAGGTGTTCTGTTGGTGTCTGAAGGCACTTAGGCAGGAGCACAGGTCGCTCCAGCTTACTGCAGGCTCCACCTGGACTTCCTGGCCTCTCGGTGCAACTTGACTCGGGTTGCCGACCTCCCTCCATGCCCAGTAAGTGCAGGCTCCCTTCTCTGAGTGCGGTCCTCCCTGTTCTCACCATCTCTGCCTCTCTTTCAGTCTCTCTCTGTCTCCCCCTCCCTCCCTCCCTCCCTCCCTCTCCCCACTCCTGAACCACCATACTTAAAACAGCAGATCCCACCTACGCCATCCTTGCCTGCACCCCCATCATCCTTCATGGCCTTCTCTTATTCTAAAGCATTTACCACGACCTATCACATCATCTGTATTTCTTTTCTGACTGTGTATCCTCAGCACTACTGGTTCTCCCTGAAGGCAGAGGTTTTCTCTGCTGTATCCCCATCACCCTGCCAGGTGTCTGCCACCTAAACAGTGTGAGATAAATATCGTCGAATGGTTTAATGAATGAACTATAAGAGCATGTGTCTGTCACTCATGTTGTCCATCACTTTTGACTTTGTTTTTTTAATTATTTACATATATATAAATAATTAAATTGGTGTGTGTGTGTGTGTGTGTATACATATATGTATATATGTATCTCCCAGTTTATCAGCTTCTTTGCTATCAGAAAGTAAGCTCTTTGAGGACATAAATCAGATGGTTTTTACCTTTCTCCCCCATTATCTAGGAAATTGCATGCACATGGTAGAGACTTAGTTAATATTTTAATAAATGAATCAACAAGGTTTCTCAGTTAACCTAGAATATGCTGTGAAAACAGACCCAAACATGTTTTTGTTGTTTCTTTGTAGGGAAAAAGGGATTGTAGAAGAATACATTTAATTGGAAGTGATAATCTGCAGCTTGAAAGCACAAATACTTCAGCCTTGACTTTTTTTCATCCAGAATTTTGCATTCTGATCCTTTTAGGCTGAGAGCCTACTGAGGCCACAGAGATGCCACCCAGACCACGTCTCTGAAAGGAGAAGCTGCTGTGAGCTGCTCACTCCTTGCTATGATAGGCCGTCCTCACCATAAAGGATGACAGGGGACTGTCTTGGGTAAAAGCAAGTCCATCGTCCTCTCATCCCTCCTCTGATGTTCCGATGCTCCTGTAGCTAAACATTTCTTCGCAGCCTTTTTTAGCTCTTTACTGCAAGTCTCTATGCAATTTAAACTACCGGCTTCTCTTTTTCTCACTTGCTCATTTTCCAGTGTTGTATTACCAAGCTTTGCTGTTAACCATGAATTGTTGAAAGGCTATTCTTCCAGTAACTTCTGTCTTAGTCCAGAAACTACATTCCCTGTGTCCGTTTATGTTTGTGAAAACTGGTTGGTTAAGTGCCAGTGAAACTGATCAATGCATCTAATCACTTTTCTTTAAACTATTGCCATTTTAGCAGCGTCTATGAGGTTTTGCCATAAATGTCTTAAACTGTTTTCCCCTTTTACGGACCCAATGGATGTGCTTAACGTTACCTATTCAGCAGCTGACTCTCCTTATGGGAAACTGAGGAACTAGCCCTCTAAACAAGTCACAAGTTGCTCTTCATTAATTTTTATTTTGCTCATTTTTAATTAGTTTGTCTTTTTGATGTTTTTCAAAAATTTGGCTCAAAAGAACTAGCAGGGAAATGAGGAAAAGTAAGTCTTTTTATTTATTAAAATCAAAATCTTTTGTTTTTGATATCAAAGTGTGAGCAAATGACAGAGGTAATGATTAAAGTGTGTGCGTATGTGTGGTATATTCCTGGATTATAATCTAATTGGAGAATATGAAAGTAATGAGAAATTAAAGAAGGAATTGTCAGTGTTATGTTTTTGTTACAAGCAGCTTTTTTCTAAGAACAGGCTTTTTTACCAAGCAGTTCTGCTGGAGAGACTGTCTTGTATGTTAAATGCCCTTTTAAATGAGAAAGAACTATTGGATAACAAAAACTAGCTGCTTTGAATTAAGTGTCTGGAATGTATGCCTTTAAGACAACATCCTAACAAACATTTCCACCTCAGGAGTCCACTTGTCCACGGAAGAATCGGAGCAATCTCATCCCATCTGTCACCTTCATTTCACCTTGAAATCAGCCACTTCCCTATCTCACCATTGTCACTTCATCCCTCACTCCAACTTCCACTTCCCTTTTTCCTCCTCTTAAGATGCAAAAGGATCATTTTGAAGTTACAGCCAATAGACTTCATGCTAAGGACAAAGGTAAGGGATTATTAACAATAACATTTGTCCCTTGAGAAGCCTAATAAACGAGCACTTTATCACTTTAGTTTCTATTGATTTCTTCCTCAAAATTTCTGTGATTTTTTGGTCGAAATTGCTTCATGTTGCCACTTCCAAACTGTCTTATTTTAGGCATGTCATTTAACCTCTCTGGGCCACATTTTCCTCAAAATGAGACACTAGGAGAACTAGATAATCTCTAATATCCCCTCCAGGTCTTTTTTTTTTTTCACTTTTGCTATTTATTTACCATTATTTTATTACGTTGTGTATGTGTGCCATGGACACCTACATGTGTGTGTACATGCACACACCAGCACACACAGGGAGACGGGGTACTGAATTTGCAAAGACTCAGTTCAGTGAGGTAGGTAGGCAACAATGAGATTCACTCCCTCCTATTAGCTTCTAATTACTTTAACCTTTTTTTAATGTGCACTTGCTTTTCCCCTTATTAATCATTCTTGAGGGGACTAAATTAACTTGTATATATAGTCTTTAACTTCATTATTCCTCTTATTTCATTAAAATAGTAAACATGAATAGTGTATATTATAAGAGACACTCATTTGTTTTCTCAAATTTTTGGCCTATAAAGTAGTAATATAATTTGTTACTACCCACATTAAGTTATTCTAAATGTAGCATTCCTATGATTTTGTTGTCAGCATAAAAATAGTAATTGTGATTTTGAACACTCTTATTCTAAATAAGAGCTTGAGCCCCAGTCTAGGTCAGAGGCAAAAATCAAATACAAAAAAAGTATTGAAAAGTACTTTATATTCATCCTTGCTGTCAACAGTAAATTTTTAGAAACAAGTGAGAGAGAACACAGAGTAGGGAGGTGGGACAGGAAGGTAATAATCTGTCATTTCCAGGCTGAAAGGTGACCCTTTTAATGATGTATTTGTTAACTTCGGTGACAGAGGCCAGAGAGCCAAGACTGGTTCTAATGACATATTATTAAGCTGACTAATGGTCCACAGGGCTCCTTGTCCCTTGATCCTTTGAAACCTGGCAGATGTGGCCACTAAACTCCTTTTTTAAAATTCAACCACTACCCCACGCACTGAAAAAGTGCTAGCTGGAAAGCAGGAAACTTTAAAAGCCTTACTGGAGTACTTATCCAGTTTAATGTCAAGACAGACTTACTACATTCTTGGTCATCCAGTCATTAGAATCCTCCCCTGCCTTGACATCCCATTCATCCCATTCTTGTTTGCCACCTCCCACTGTCCTTCCATTTCTAACATTCTGACATGATGGTGAATTTCTTTGATAAGACATCGGATGCTCCCCCACCTTTTTTTTGTATGTGCCTCTTTCTTATTTAGATCTATATACCTTCACCAACTCTCTGTCTTTTGTACACATGTTAAACAGTCCAATTTAGCATTTATTACCTTCTGAGCCCCCGCCCAGATTAAGAAGCCTGCATCAGCATTAGCTTATGGTTTTGCATTCATCCATTCCCTTCTCCTGGCCACCCAAGTCTCTAACAGGCGTCTTCTGCATTTATACCCTACAGAGCCAAGTGACCCTGACCCATTGTCTGTGAGATGACACCTGGTTCTTTTTTTTTTTTTTTTTTTTTAATTGTTGATCTTGTACAGTTTTCTGTCTTTTACTCCCACCCCAGCCCACCACTCCAGCTCTCCCCACCTCCCTCCTATTTCCACCCCCCATAGTTTTTGTCCATGAGTCCTTTATACTTGTTCCTGTAAACCCTTCCCCTTTTCCCCTGAAATTCCCTCCCCTTTCCCCTCTGGTCACTGTCAGCTGGTTCTTATTTTTTTCTGATTTGGCTGATGCTGCCAACACCAAAAGAAGTTAGTTATGTTCCAAAACATGGGTACAGGTGATTGGACACCTACACATGATTCAAGCTGGCTGAGGAGACAGTAACCTCACTTCTCCACTGGGAATTTCAAGGGCTGGTATTTTCAGTATCTCTTCCCCCACCCCCTCTAGTGTCTCTCTTTCTTCCTTTACAATCTCTATGAACAGTCATGTCCCAGCTCCTTTTCTCTTCCAATTTTTTAGTTTTCAGCTCTTTCACTTACTAAACCATGTGAACTTAGGCCTGTTACTTAAGCTATCTGTGTTTCAGCATCATAATCTGTACAATGTTACAAAACTCATACCTACCTCATAAGGTTCATGTGAGGATTCAATGAATGAATTCCAGTGATCTACTTAAAAGGTCTCTGGCATGTAGTGAGCAGCTGGTGAGTATTCACCGTTATTGATATTGTAGTAGAGAAACACATTTGTCTTTGCCACAGTAAACTCTCTGGTTGTCAAACTCATGGACTTCCTTAGATACCTACTCTATCTCTAATCATTGTTCAACTAAGATAAGGCCCCATTTAAATCTATCAGAATGCGTAAGCTCCTAAAGACTAATTTACATAATTCAGTGTTGGAGTGATATTGCGATTAAGGAAAGAAGATGGATTAACCTCCTATGCAGGCGGACAAGACAATAGAAAATGCTTCAGTAATGTATCAAATGCACGTTCAAAATATTTTATGTTGATGCCTGGACAGAAGGAAATAGGAAAACCTTTGGACCCTAGAAATGACTAGAGAATTTGAATCCAGAGAGGTGAGTAAGCTTTGAATCCCATGTTTGCTCAGTTGCTTATGGTGATTCCTAGTGTCTTGAAGCTCAGGTTTTGATAGGTATCACAAAGGATAGGAGGTAAAGCCCATGCCCTTGAAAGAAAGAAGTTGTAAAAGGAAACATAAATGTATAACTTTAAGAAAAAACTATTCCTCCCCAGCAGTCCACCCCGCTACCAATTTTCATGAAAAATGCAAATTAGATACTAATACTATTTAATACTGCAATTCTATATATTTCAAATGACTAAGCTTAATACATTTAGGAGTATATAAATATGTAGTAAAACAATAAAAAAAATCAAGGGATTGATTAATCATTTAGGGCAGTGGTTCTCTGCAAAATGCATGCACGTAGAAGGTGATATAGGGCATACGATGGGCCTCAAATAATTGTATATTAGTCAAATGCTCTAGATCTTAAGCTGAATAAATGAGGGAGTACACAGGTATTTGTTTCCATATCATCATTTACAGTTTCTCACTTAACATGTTACATTTGTTCTTTTTATAAAATAATAATAAAACACAAAAATAAAGAGCTAATAGCATAAGTAATTTCAAACTAGCGCAGATCCTTTCAATGTTTTTCAAAAACCCTAAAAGTAATACTTCACAGTCACACTAACCCTACCCACTTGCTTCCAGGAAACCCTACCAATAGTGGGGAAGAAGCTGAAGGAGGTCAGTCAAAGATGGAGGGAGGGTGGTTAGTCGCTGACCCAGTCCTTACAGCTGCATTGGACTGGCCGCTCTTTTATCCCCAATATGCCTCCAACACCCAGATTCTTCCTGAATTTCTCTCCACCCTCTACTATATATTTCTTTAAGTAGATAATTTAAACTAACTTCGGTGCTTTAAAAGACCCTTCCCTCTCCAAGAGAGAGTGTGGGGGAGAATTGTCCTTGCAAATACAGGAGTCTCTTTGTTAGCTTGTGGTGTTTGTTATAAGACTGTGAACATTCTTAGATAAATGATTATTTCTTTCAGCCCAATTTGTATATTTAGTAAATATTTACTAACTACTCATCACATGTCAGATACTGTCATGCGTGCTAGAGACAAACTGGTAAACAACATAGTCCTGCTCAGGTATATTTTTACAACCTAATGTCTAAGATGGGCTAGAAATGACAAGGTAATTTTTGTATTCAACAAAAATCCATGAATACATATATGTTTGGGTATGCAAAATAGCCAGAGTATATGAGTGCATACCAGTGTGAGCAACTATTTTATATCTATTCGTACAGAAATTTTCATGGCTGAGGAAGAGATTTTTAGACCGAAAGCTGAATGAGAGGACAATTTATGTGTTCTCCATTGAATGATCATGGGGAGCAAATGCCCTGGGATAGGAACTTCCATAGCCTGTCCAAGACAAGAAGAAAGCCAGTATTAGTGCAGGTGTATGAGCCAAGGGCAGAGAGCCAGAGGACAAAGCCATCATGGTGTCAGGGGCCACACCTTGCAGGGCATTTCAACACAAGACAAGGACCTTGAAGTTTATTTCAAGTGTGATGAGAAGCCATTGAATAATTTTGAGCAAGCAAGTTACAGAGTCTTTTATATCTCACAGGATGAAGTATGGGGAAATAGAGACATCATTACAAAACTTCAAGTTCAGGAGAGATTTTGCACTGGAGAGAGAATTGGAGGTATCTTGAGACCTTAATTGAATTTGTAGCCAGACACGAGCTGCTGTGTGAGCTCATCTAACGAGGGATTACAGATAAATAAGGGCACAGCAACATGTACAGGCCCGAAGAATTAGGGTAACACTATAAATGAGACTGAACAGAGGTAGACAGAGGTCACAGAGAAGTTGAGAGCAAGTAGGGGCCTAAAGCCAAGTGAAGAAGTTTCAAGATGGATTCATCACATCAAAAACATCTTAAAGGTTAAGGGAAGTGAAGGTTGATAATAGATCACCAATTTTGAGCATGATAAAATCATCAATGACCTTGACAAATGGGTTTTAGTTTTGTGCATGGACAAGTACCTAGGTAGAGTAGGTTCAAGAAAAAATAAGTTGGGGAAGTGAAGGCAGTGGGTCCAGAAAACTCTCCCAATGAGATCTAAAGGTTGCTCACTGTTGCAGTCGCTGGTCCTGTTGGGAGAAGTCTGATGATGTAGCAAATACAAGGAATAATTGCAGGAGTAACGACTTTGAGTAAAAAAGAGAGATGGAACCATGACACAGTGAAGGAATTGGCCTTAGACAGAAGTAAAAGAGTTCATCCATTGTGAAGGGAGGAGATAGAAGATAAGACTACAGACACACACACGTGCAGATTGGTGGAGAGAGTGGTGGAGAAATGAAAGAGTATCTGTCTGATTGCTGCTATATTTTCAATGAAAGATAAAGTCATTGACTGGAAATAAGAGTAGGTGAGTGGGATGATAGATATTTGAAGAGAGAATAAGATATGAAACGAATAGAAGAAGGAACATTAAATAGGGAAAATTAGTACAATTGCTAGACAGTTTAGGAGGCCCATTGAAGAATGATGGTACAAACTCTTCGGTTGTACCAAAAGAAATGTGTAATTTTCAGAAAACATATGAGAAATAATTTTCATAGCATTACTATCCAGATGCCTGTCAACTGTCAAATGTATTTAAATAATTGTGATATAGTCACAAAATGCAACAGTATACAGCAATTAGAGTGAATAAACTATAATTTATGCAACAATGTGGATTAATTTTATAAATATAATGTTAAGTAAGATGCTAGACACAAAAAGTATATCCATTTATATAAACTTCAAAATTTGGCAAAACTACTCCATATTCTTCAAAATAAGAACATTAGCTGTCTACGGCCATACCACCCTGAACGTGCCCGATCTCGTCTGATCTCGGAAGCTAAGCAGGGTCGGGCCTGGTTAGTACTTGGATGGGAGAACATTAGCTAATGCTAAAAGACCCCAGTGGCTTCCAGAGGGTGGGAAATATAGGGAAAAATCATTAATTACTGTTTCAGAGCAACATCCATAGACAGAAGAGCAGGGAAACTAGACCTTATGAACCAAACAAGAGGTGGAATCCTGCCACCAAGTTAGAAATGAAAAGCTTGGTTGAATCAATTTTTTTTAAATCTGGTGAATCAAAATTGGGGTAAACAATTCTTCATAATTGAAAACACTAAAACTAACCCATTCAATTAACAATCTGGCAGTGATGTTATCCAAATGACAAAACAATCTGCCAGGGAATGCTGGACCAAACAAGCAGTGAGCATGCGGATGAAGGAGCACCAGTTTACCGAAAAGCAGATGATCCATCCACCCACATATAGGACATGTGCTTTCGGATCTACCTGTCGAAATGGTTCATCTGCAAAGGAATCATCAGAAGAGGAGGGCCCCTAGGAGGCTAGTAAGAGACTGCCAGTCTGTGAGATGGGCACTGACCCACGCATCTTCAATGAATGCCTCTGGCTTACTGATTGCATGCTACAAAATGCCTGCTGAATGAAACAACCTTTAAAAAAAAGACTAAGGTGAATTACGAGATTGGACTAAACTTCAAAGCACTCGCACTGTAGATGCCATTTGTAATCCACTGAGGCAGGCAAGTACTCTTTGGGATTTCCTTTTTAATGAGGCAGCCACGTTATAGCCAAACAAAACCCTAGGAAGGTGAGAGGACTTCCTAGGGGAGAAGGCACTGTTCTTTACGGTTTCCTTGGACTATAAAGTGTGCATGTAGACAAAACAAATTACCTGGAGTTTAATGCCATTACAGCAATACATCTCTCTCACCCTCTCTGTCTCTCACATGCACACCCCCTCAAGCCAAGCACACTGATTATATATATATATTATACGTGTATATAATATATATATACATGCACACACATATTTGAACATAAATTTCACACTGCAATTCTATAAATGATGACTCAGTGTTAATTCTTCACTATCATACTCATATTAAACATCTACATACCCTCTCATATCTTAGTAATTGCTCAAAGAGCGCAGCCCCTTGAAGGCCAAAGAAACTACATCTCCATATGCCAACATATGATCCTTCCCAGGTTACATAAGATCCCACTACATGTATGAACCTTTTAAATGTGATAGAACCAGGCAAAGCCTTCTAACTTAGCTGTGCTGAGGAGGGTTGCCAGATAAATACAGGATGCCCAGTTAAATCTGAAGAACAGATAAACAATGTTAGTGTGTGTTTTGTGCAATATTGGGGGCATACTTATACTAAAGAATCTCAATTCAAGTCTAACTGGTCGCCCTGTGTTTTTATTGCTAAATCTGTCAACCCCAGTGAGAAAAGTTTAGGAAAACCCATACCTAAGAGCTGAACCAACCAACCAGCTGAGGGGAAGTAAGGAAGGGCAGCGTGAGACCTAGCCAACGCTTGTGTCCATTCTCTACCAGCTACAAGTAGAAGTGGAATTTAAAGCTCTTTTTAAATTCCTCAGATCTTTTTGGGCCCATGTGACTTGGTGCTTTGGTGAAACACCTTTCTCACGTGCGTTCATTATTTGTCGGAAAGTTGGAGGGAGGGAAGAGTTGAATTGCCAGTGGAGGCTCCATCTTCCTTCAGGCATAAATCGTCAAAACAGATGAATCATTGTCAGAAATACCAAGAGAGAAATTGGAGAGAAGTTTTCAATCCTGCTATATATCTGGTAACTTTAAGATTAATGAAAAAAATGAGGTAGGTTGATTGAATATGAATGTGAGCCTTCAGAATTAAGCCAGATTCCTGGGAAGCACTAAGAAATACCTGAATAATATAGGCATATTAACATCAGTGTTCATTAAGTTTTTAAACATTTAAATTCATGATTTGTTTTTTAATATTTTGTTGTTGTTTCTAGCATCTTTTATGAGATTAAAAAAACAGTTGAAAAAACATTCTTTTTCCCCCTTAGGAGTTCTTGATTTTTATAATATTTTAATTATGATAAGACTATACAGAAAAGGATTTCAACAAGCCAACAAGTACAGATGAGTGTCATTTCCTTCAAATAAAGTAGAATATAATATATTTTAATAGTCCTCCAATTATTCAAAGTATTTTAGAAGTCTTTATATAGAATCTCCATAGGACCCCCATCTGAAGTTCTATTGATTAGTCTTAGCATTTTCTGCATTTAAGAGTACATTTTATTTAAGGGATGGCTAAGTCATTTAGAACTGTACCTGGAAAATAAAATGCTTAATCTTGCTGGGTAATACTGTGTTTTGGCTAAAAGTACTTGGATGAAAATAAATTATCTTGGCTAGGAATCTGACTCTAAATAACAATTTAAGATATAGGTTTATAATGTCATTATCTTCAACGTGATACCCCATGTTTGATTTTCAGGGTATTTCACATATATCAGTCTATAACTCTAGAAGCAGATTTATTTTGGCTATCACTGAAGCAAACACTTTTCAGAAATCACTAATAATCTTTAAAAAATCAGTGGAAGGCCGCAGCAAGAGGCAATCAATAGGGTAGTTTGCACGATACCTGCGTATATTGTTTAGAAAGGAAATGCCACTTTCCCCGTGGGCTGGTGAGTGACGCTGGATACCACGCTAACGTCTGGGAGCGCACGCTGCCCATGACGGGGATAACAAAGGTTTGCAGGACTTGAACGCAGGTTGTGAAGAGGGGAGGACTACACACAGTCTGGTCACAAGTCAGGAGGAGAATTCCGGTGTCAGATGGGGATTTATCAGTCCAGCTCTCTACAGATATCATGCTTGACCTCATGAACAATATTAGACTACAACTATGAAGCTTAGGGGAGTTTCTGCTCCTTATTAAGGAAAAAAATGAAACAGTAAATCTGGGATATCTTCTGCCGAAGATAGTCTGTGTGCCAAGGATCCTATGACCAGACTTTCCTACCTTGAATACAAATATTTTTATGAGCGAATATGACTCTGAATTGATTTATTTGGAGAAGAGGTCTTTTTTTCTAATTAACTTTCTTTAGAGCACTTTCAGGCTTACAGAAAAATGACACAGAAAGCATCGAGTTCCAACGCGCCTCTTACCCCCACACCACACACGCAGTTTCCCGTCATTAACTGATGTGGTGTGTATGTTATGACTGGTGAACCAATCACGATGCATTATTATTAACTGAAGTCCATAATTTATGTTAAGGTTCACTCTTTGTCTTGCGCAGTTGTATGAGTTTTGACAAATGCATACTGTCACATATCCACGGTGACAGTATCAAACAGAATAGTTTAGTGCCCCCAAATGTCCTGTGCTCCATCTGTTCACCTCACCGCCTCTCCCCTGAACCCTGGCACCCCTGATCTTTTCACTGCTTCCATAGTCGTGCCTTTTCCAAAATGTCCTATAGTTGGAACAAACATTACATAGCCTTTGAAGACTGGCTTCTTTCACAAAGCCATATGCATGTAAGGTTTCTCCATGTCTTCTAATGGCTTGCCAGGTCATTTTTTTTCAATACTGAATAATATTCCATTGTCTGGATGTACCACAATCTGTTGATCAATTTACCTATTGAAGGAAATCATGGTTGCTTGAGAGTTATTTTCTAACTACAAAATGATGGTGATTTCTTTTAAAATTGTATCTTAAGATATCATCTCATGTCCTGGGACTTTTGGGCATTTTTTTCTTGCATATTCTGTTTTTCTGGTTGCCATTTATAAAGAATTTTAATCATCCAGAATATAAGCCTGAGGTTTATAGTAGTGAGAGTTTGTTACAATCTGCTTCTGCCACACTCCCACCCTCTACCAAGTTCTCACACACATATAATTGACAAAGAAATCTCTTTTGTTTCGTCATCTCCTTTGTTTCTTGGTGATGCCCCGCCTCCCCATCCTGGGCATCTCTCAGTGGGACTATCACTGTTGTATTCTACTTGGGTTTTCCTGTCTGCCTTTGTCCTCATCAAACAGTACTGGCTACACCTCTGGTTGCGATCTACTGGAAATGCCAATGATTGTACTTTCTGGTATAAAATTCTGCAGAGATACCCCATTGCCTTCAGGATGAAATCCCAAATTGTAAACACAACATCGAAGTCCTTTTCTGATAAGGTCAGCACCTCCTTGACATTTTAGTATGCTCTGCTTCTCTAGTTCTGAACTATCGATACCTCTGCTTCCTCAAACTGCAAGTTTTCTCACTTGCTTGTTTCTGCTCCTGGAATGTTCTCCCTCTCCCTCATCTCTTACTTCCCAGCACCTATTACCAACACAAATGCCTCCTCCAGGAAGTATTCCTTGGTGCACTGTATTATAAAACTTTATTTATCTTTAGCCTTATTAGGCTTTATTCCTTGAGAGGAGAACCTGTGAAAATTTAAACTTCCTAGTACCGAGAATGAAATCAATAAATTTCATCCCTGTGTAAAATCCTTTAAATGAAATTAATTTTCATGCTCTAAAATTTTGTGTGGGAGCCTAATAGTTCACCAAAATAGCTACAATAACAAAAAAGACAATAATTAGATTCCTAGTCAATGCAAACTGCTTTTGTTTTGCAATGCTCAGGGATAGTTTGTGTGGATAGTTTCATTGGTGATAGATTCTCACAATGATACCTACAGTAAAGTATGCCTTTGCTGCTCATCTCACAAACCTATCTATGGGGGGACCCCAAAAAGCATAATTTACTTATTAAAAAACTGTGCATTTATTCTTACACGTTTAAACTTCAGTCACCTTCAAAGTCCTCTCCATTTGATGCAATACGCCTATCAAGACGTTTCTTCCACTGCTCGGAACAGTTTTGGAACTCATTGATTTTGATGACCTTTAGTGCTTCTGTGACTTTTTTGTTTCACCTCTTCCACATCAGCAAAACATTTCCCTTTGAGGACTTTTTTAATCTGGAGAAACAAAAAAATGTCACACCGGTGCAATTGGGTGAATAGGGCAGGTAGGACATGGGAGTCATGCCATTTCTGCACTCGTAAATCACCCGTCATGAAATGGGCAAATGCATTGAGTCGTCAAAAAAATTCACTGAAGCTGAATGCAGCCTCTCACAACAATGCCAGCTGGTACACTAGATACAGATGGGTTCCTAGAACACTCACCTAGCGGGGGAATCCTGTACTGCAAGCTTGTACTTCTGCTCACCAGAAGATAATTCCAGTTTTTTGGGGGGAGAGGGTCCCTTCTTATATAATATATCAAGCAAATAAATGGATTTTTTGCTTGTTTGTTTTTTTGTCACATAACAGGAAGCCCATAAACAAGCCACCCGGGTAGGCACGGCAGCCCCACAGTGCCATCAGCACCCCAGGCTGTTCTATCTTTCTGTTCTGCCATCCACAGCACGTGATTTTTTTCCTCCTCACCATCACAAAAAGGCTGTCCTACTGTGCTACTTCCCAGCTCCCCTTCCAGCACAAAAATATGATGAGGATGGAATCCATAAAAGGGAGGCAAACTTTCTAATAAATTCACAGCAGAACTGGGCCCAATAATTTCCCTAGATGCAAGAAAGTTGGAAAATGTATTGTAACTACTCATAATGACAGGCAGTCTGAGCAAAGGCAGCTCTCTGTTAATTTGGAAAAGATGAACACGAATAAGCAATTAGCAGTGTCTGGCACAAGAGATTAAGCAATATTGTTATCGTAAGAGTAATCAAAAGAAGTTTCTTGTCCCATCAGTTCAAAGGATGAATAGATAACTAGAAGCTAGGTATCTAGACAGAACATGCATATATTTAATTAATGAAAAGTGTTATCCTCAATAATATGGATGTTAACCCATTATTAACCTGCCATCACTTTCTCTTGTGGGAACTGTACTTAATAGGACAATAGATTAAGGCCTGAAATGATAGTTTCAGTGATATCTTTTTGAGCAGGAAAAGCTCAATTTTGAAACTAAAATTCCTACCTCTACTCCCCAAATGTTAGGAGTCCTTTGCCATCCGTGCCAGCTGCTCTGTGGGTCTTAGAGCTAGGAATGAACCCCACAAATGTAAAGAGTCGCACAAATGTTTTTTCCTTTGCTGTGAGGAGATGCTCATTATGTAAGGGTGAAAACCCCGTTAAATAAATGCATATAAAATAAATCGATTGGTGCTAGGGCTATACTGCATGTGCACCAAACCAAAGCTTATAAATGAAGATAATGAAGCCATTTTGAAAGGGTGCTGAAGGGAATTTTCAGTAATAGGATGACCTACCAAAGAAAAACACATAAAATATAGGAAAACTAGTTTTACACTAAAGAGGGTCAGCTTCCCATTAGATTACTTTGTTTTTGCTTTTGTGTGTATAAATAACCAAGAGTTGCTCAGTATATTGTCTCATTATGTTTCAGGTCAGGTGAAACTTTTTGTAAAACTTTGTGAAGATTTTCTGAAAATTTTCAGAGCTTTTGATACTAGGTAAAGCCTGAGAAAATGCCCTTGGATCATTTCCTCAGCACATATACATTAGAGTTAAATATAGTTCATCCTACTTTCTTTAAAAAAAAAAAAAACTACTGATACGTATTTTTTTTTTTTTTTTTTTTTTGGTCATTAAACAGATGAATACACCAAAATGTGTTTTCAGTGATTTTTTTTTCCCTGCCTAGCTCGTGGGAGTCATGAGGAGCTTTTTGTTCCTTTTTATATTATTAGGATTCTTTGAATTTTGTAGAATTGTGAGGTACCCTTTTAATTACAAAAAAAATGTGTTACATGAAGAAAGAAATTATACAATTCAATCAGCTCTTCCTTCCAGCATCAGAGAGGGCTGGTACTGCTTAACTACACTGTATGTGCCCTTCGAACAGTGTGATACCCTCAGATTAGAAGAGGTGATGTCACCTAGTTACAGTCTACAAACATTGCTGGCATTTTAATTCTAACAATTGGCTTGTAGGAGCCAGTTGTTGTATACCACCACAGCAATTTAAGTTCCTAACAACATTATTGCTATTTTTTTTAATTTTTATTGTTTATGCCGTTACGGTTGTTCCTGCTTTTTTTCCCTTTCCCCACCCCCTCTCCTCCACAAGCCAGTCCCCACACTGTTGAACCCGCTTGATTCTGCCCCCAACCTGGATTGCTAACAACTTTTGAAGAGTAGAATTTATTTTAAAATGAATTCAACATCCCTACTCTGTGCAGGAAAGTCTTTCTGAACTTGTTTTTCAACTTAATACACTGGTGTCAAGATCTTCTAATTAAAAGTGCTGAGATGCCTGGAAGTTAATGAAGAATACAGCAAGCACACTGCAGAATGAACATTTTTATGGCTCTTGTGAACAGAGGGCTTGAGGCTAATTATTTTCAGACCAGCCAGTGAATGAAAAGTTGTCCTGAGAGACTTCACTTTTATGACCTACAAGATCTCTCCTTATTCAGAATTTGTGGAGCTGCCTCAGAGATAGTTCTCCTTGGCCTCTCAACTTTTGTGGCTCAAATGGGCATCTAATAAATTAATTTTAAGTTTTCACTGAACCATGTCCTTTTGCAACCTGATCTTACAATGTGCAAGGCCAGGACAAGGATGATATGAAAGTTAATTTCCTAGAACTGCTCAGCATGTCTATTGGCAGAACTAAGGGAAGTCCCAGGCCCAAAACACATTAGATCAGCCAGAGAAAGCCAAAGGATTTCAAGTTTACTTTCAGGCCAAGGTCACTGTTGGGGGGTGGGGAGGGGGTCATCAGAAAACAAGAGAATTAAATGATTGACCTAATTCCCTTTGCAAGTGGTGCCTCACTTCCTATTAACACACTCACGTTCACCTACAGAATTTTGTCATTTTTCCCTCAAAAATTGATATAAACTGGCTGGCATTTTCTGTAAAGAAAATTTACATTTAAGCATGTTAATTTTCCAAGAAAAGTAAATAAATGTGAGTTTGAGTTTATAGCCATGTAATGATGGTACAAATTGATTTGTGTCTTAATTTAATAGAAGTTGTTGGGACTTAAAATACCCATTTCCCTTCCTACAAAGTAAATAAATAACAGTAAGTAAACTACTAAAATAAATCAAACACAGTTACCCACATGTTGCATAATCTGATCTGAACATGTTGTTGTTAGATAAATTTGATAAAATTATCCTGTTTATATCTTGAGAGTTTCATCCCATATTTTATATGACTTTTTCTTTATTTTGAGAAAAAGTAAATTTATTAAAATCAGTCCCACTAAGTCCTGGCTGGTGTGGCTCAGTGGACTGAGTGCCTGCCTGTGAAACAAAGGGTCACCGGTTTGATTCACAGTCAGGGCACATGCCTGGGTTGCAGGCCAGGTCCCCAGTGGGGGCCACCTGAAAGGCAACCACACATTGCTAGTTCCCTCCCACCCTTCAGCTCTCTCTAAAAATAAATAAATAAAATATTTTTAAAAAAATCAGTCCCACTAAAATCTGCACTTATCGAATAAATAAATTTCACATATTAGCAAATATCATACTTGTAAAACTTTGTCGTGTTGGGAGTTGTGCCTGTGGCTACTTAATGCTAGTATTTAGAGTTAAAGAAGTGTCTGATTATTAACCCTCCTCAAATGCAATAGGAAACCTATGACTGGAGGGTTTCCCTATCAATCATTTCTGCCACTATAGAGGTTATAAAAAGACTACAGCATCTCCCTCCTGGAAGCTCATGTTGGACCACAGGCAGAACACTCTGTCCTTACTTTAACATGGTATTAGTTCTCATTCCAGATCTTCTCGACCAACTGAATAAAACACACTCACACACAAGCATGCACACATAGAGTTATAAGAACAAGGTTGTAATACATGGATGTTTGGTAATGTTGTCTTGAGAAGAGGATAAAAGAGCAATTTAAAAAATCTGAAACAAATCAAAGTGTGTGTGATTTTACTAAAGTAGTAAATAAGGAGAAATACATAGTATGAAATGTGTAAGAGGAAAGATTTTGTATCAGTGAGCTTAGCATCTACTTTGAGAAACTTAAAAAAAAAAGCAAAAAAGCCAATAAAATCAGAGTAAACAGAAGAAAGGAAATAATGATTGTCAGTCAATGTATAAAGAGCATCTATTAATGACACAGAAAACAGAAAGATAATAATAAAAAATTAATTAAACCAAAAACTGCTTCTTTGAAAAGATCAATGAAATTGATAAGCTTCTAGGCAGATGAATTATATAAAAAGATAAGAAACACACATTGCCACTATTAGAAAGTACAAAGGGGATACTACTATACATTTATAGATGTGCAAGAAGACCTGTGTAAAGAAAACTATAAAACTTTGGTGGGAAAAAATTAAAGCTTTAAATGAATAGAGAAATTTATCTTTCTCATGGGTCAGAAGACTCAATATTGTGAAGATGTCCATTGCCCTCACATTGGTGTATAAATTCATCATCTCAATCAAAACCTCAGTAGGCTTGTGTGTGTTTGAATATGCGTGTATGAGCTGAATCTAAAATTCATATGGAAATGCAAAAGACTTAGCATAAGCATTACTGTTCATTGCTTTACGGAATGCAAAGATAGTTTTGGAAGTGTGTGACATAGAATTTTTATCTTAATGTGTGCTTAAATTTTAAATATAAACAGTAATAATTTGACTCTCTTCCCCTGATTTTTAGATGCAATGTAATTTATACCCCTTTCAAAGAGTGCATGCAGATAGATTGCTAATAAAATTGAGTGCACTAGAACAAGAGAGCTTAGGGACAGCAAATTCCTTCAAGTCTCAATGGTGGTAATATAAGTACTTGTCCCTGCTAGCTCCTTGGTTCACCAGCCAGTTATGCATGGTCAGTGCTATGGCCGCTGAAATGCAGAAAGCTAACTGGCTACCAACTGGCAGAGTGTGGAGGAAACATGGGTAATGAGAGACCAGATGTCTGTCAAATATGTGCGGGATATGGAGGCAGAGCAGTCCTATAGCAGAGCTTAAATAAAATGGCCTAAATGTTCTCACTACTGTAATGTATTGTGCATAAATCTCCAGCTGTTAATTTTATAGTTTGGAGATGCTTTTTATTTGTCACAAACCCTTTCAGCAGTAAAGAGTTACTTTAAAAAAATATTGACTCAGTAAAAATGTAGCTAGTGAATTCCATTTCTCATGAAAACTGATGATCACGTAATAGTGTAAGATGTGCTGAGGCATTTACTTTCCACTACAGATCCCCAGGGGGGCAGTCGCAATATTACTGACCACTTGAAAGTCAGAAAACATTAATCTGCGTTAGAAGCATCAGCACCTACTTCAAGGCCTAGTAGATACTTTCAAAAAACTGTGCCCAAAGTTGACAACTGGACCATGTGGCTGCAGAAGGTGTGTTTACATGACAGTTGAGGAAGTATGAGTTTTTATGTAAAATTGTTACCTGTGGGTGGTTGGTGGGAGGCTGAAGAGTGTCACCCCTGGCCAAGATGGAGGGCTTGATGCAGACACCGGCTAGCAGTGACTGTGTGACTATGGATGAAATAGAAACATACACACGGACTACCGAATCCGATGGAGGAAAATGGATGACAGCGTGGCTTTTCTCTCAAGGGGAGCAAAAGCCACGGCCTCCACCATGACAGGCCTTTATTCTATATCTCCTCCCATTACAAGATGGTCTTCACTCACTCTCCCCAGTTACAACAAAAGGAGCCAGTGCCCCTCATCACATCACAGAAGAAAGATATTAGCAAATGAAAAGGCAAAAATGGTTGAGCCAGTTACACTGGTCCCTGCAAGGTTTAGCATGGATATTAGGAAGTTACAACAAGAATTTGCAGGGTGAGGGAGTTTTCAGCAAAAAGCAGCTTAGGTATATGGTAAATCTGATTCCCCACGAGAGAACCTATCTGTGGGCGTGAGTCCTGTGCATCTCCGAGTGGGAGCTGGGTTCACGCCACACAGAAGGGTCTGCCACAAGGCCTGGATAAGGTTCCTACACTGAGTGCGTGAAAAGCTCCTCTCTCCCATCCCTCTGGTACCAGATTAGGGGTAGGACCAGAGGAAGCCAGGCACATGTGCCACAGAAGTCGAATGGCAGCAGCAGGAAGTGCTGAAACAAAGGGGCCAGTCAGTCTAGTTTGGGCAAAGAAGGGATTGGAGGAGAGGTGGAGTCACCCAAAGTGTGCAGACGTTTGGGAAGTTGACTAGTCATTTTGAGAAAGTACCTGGCCTGTTCTACACTTGAGCTAATGTAAACACAGGGGAACAAAAATGGCGCTCTGGCTCTGGCTCACTGTCTCGCTGGCTCATGTGCACCTCTTCCCTCTGTAGGCCGTGTAGCTGCTAAGGCCATGTGGCCTCCGGCCTCCAGGAAGGAGCCTCTCGCTCTCTTGCCAACCTGGTGATGTATTTGCTGGTATATTTGCGCTCTCTCTCAGGTGCACGTGACCTTGTGGCAGCTGCGAGGTCCATAACAGCACAGGCTTTGCTCGAAGGCTCCAGGAGAGGGCCTGACAGCAGTTGGGAACAAGCTGAGCTACTCTGGATGCAGACTATGACCACTCAGCAGTTGTCTGCAGGCTCCAAAGAACTTTCTTTAAAATGGAAGCAGGAACTCTGGACACTGGCTTTCCATGGTTTTGCTAAAGAGATGGGCTTTGAGAGGGGAGTTTGCCATTCTCCCAGATTGCATAGCACTTGACTACAGCCTCTTTCCTTTTATGCCAGCTTCTGCTTCTCAAGTTTGGCTTTTATGGTGGCAGGCAGATGAACCCCTTTTTTGTTCAGTACAAAATGACTGTTTTTGCAAATCAATGTTGCTCATTTCAAGTGGTTCTGTGGATATGCAAAAAAGCAAAGTGCTAGCTTTTAATATGTTAGTTATATTAGCAAAGAACAACTTCACAATTAAATTATGCTGTTTTGCATCAGTATCATCAGATACTTAAGACAGAAAGTTAATTAAATGCTAATTGATTTTTATCTCATTTATGAAAAAATTTTTTGTCCATTCATTCTTTTATAGGTAAAACATCTGTAATTATTGTGGATGCTCTAATTCAGTTTAAAAGGTCAACATTAAAGTTAAATTAATTTTGCAATAATAATATAAATAAGTATTTTGGTGAATCAGATTGTCACGGTAAAACAATGTTTTCACCACATTAAGAAATCCTTAATGCAGCAATTTACTTGGAACTGGTTATAGTGCACACATAATTATAATTGTGTCTGCACAATTTGCTATACTCTATTAATAAAAAAAGAATGTGAGGCTTGAAAGCTACAATTCACCATTATAAAGATAAAACTACCTAGTTTTTGGACAAAGCAGATGTTGAAAAAAAGTCTACAGCAGAGAAATAAACACTTTCTCTCCTGTCATCCATACAATATTAGAATAGAAAAAACATTGACCCTTTGAAGAACTGTTCTATAAATAACACAACTTTCTTTCAATGCTGTAGGAAGAGTTTTGTAAAGCATGTTCTGTGTTTCATTGAAAACTAGTTTGAAGCATTTAATAAAATTAATCATGACTAGAGTACCAAAAATTTTCAGTGTTTGAAGCTTCCAGTAATCGGAATTACTGAATTTTTGAAAGCTCATAAACAGAGCAACATTAAATTCTGTTCTCATAAAATCAGGAAAGAACTAGCTCAAATAATATATAAAATATAATCTAGAAATTTTATTATTTTCTACTATAATATTTGGACCTGTAGGAAGATTTTGGAACATCCACTTTATATTGCACACATTTATCTTCTGTGGGGAAGTTGAGTAAAATTAACTTGACTATGATTTAGCAACAACTAATTTTGGGATTCAATAGAATTATAAATATAGTTAATTTATTTGACAGTTTTGTTTTGTTAAAAAATTATAAAAGAAAAAACAATGAAAAGAGGCAAAAGAGACTAAACTATTCTAAAAATTTTGCTGAAATATTTCACATTTCAATATAAAAAATTAGAATTGAGACTCTCCTTCATTTAGCAGAATTTTCTCTGCAGTTACTGAGAATTTTGTTATCTGTAGTGAATACTTTTTCCACTAAAAATAAGGGAAAAGGAAAAAATTAATTAAAACTATAAACAATCAAGTGTATTAAATATAAAATATAAAGTAACTTTGCAGAAGGATGAAGCAATTTTATAAAAAACATATTGCAAACAGCTTTTTTCAGAAAAATATAAACAATACACTATTGGAGACATAGAAAGTTAAAGAACTAATTAAAGTATATGAATATTCATCAAGAATAACATTTTGTTTACATAAATTTTTAAATGTTTCTTTAATGTTTGAAGATATATTTTAGAAGCAATTTTAATTTTAAGAAGTATTTTTATATAGGTCCACTTATATAAATTTGGTTTATAAATTAATATTTTAGAGAATTTAGACTTTAAATTAGTTTAGCATTCCTCTTATTCTCAGAAGTATCCCGGTTTGTTGATGCGATCACATCACAATCACAGGCACTACTGACTGCTCTGCCCCTGGAGTGCAGGTCCCATATCATCAATCCCTCCTGTCTGTAGGGAGCATATTTCCTCTCTATTTTATAATGAGGATTCTCAGGAGCAGGGAGGTTATGACCTGCGAGCTCCCAAACAGTAGCTCAGTCTAACTGATTTTATAAACCAAGCTCTTAGATACTTGTTAAGGAGAAAATCGTCTCACCATTTTCCCAAGATCATTTCGTAGGGACCCTTTGATGTCGTAGTAATAAATTCATACTCAAAATTAAAATACTCTTAAACAGTTGTGATTTAAATGCCTTATGACTCATAAGAAAATGTTTTCAAAACTTCCATACATTTCTAATTGGCATAATAAATCTCATATTTTTTATACAAATATTCGGAACAGTTACATACAACAAAGCTTCTGCAGCACCGAAAAGAACCGGTAATACAGAAAGTACTAGGCACTTGCAGATTCTAAAATCAGTGAGTATTTTGGTAACAAAATAATAAATATGTCACTGATTGCAATACTTACATAAGAGCTCTAAGATAAGTTACTCTTGGCAAATGAAATGAGTTAAAAAATTCTAGCTGCAAAATTTTATTACAGACCAAACCCCAGAATGTGTAAGACCTTCCAAAATGCTATCTTGCTTTATTCTTTTCTAATTCATAGTTTCTATTTTGGTTAGCCATTGTGCAGTTTTAATTAAAAGCTAAAATAATATAGATTAAATGTTCAAGACTTGTCTGACAATATTCAAGTAATTAACAAAGTTTGAGATTTTCCCTGTATGTTAAAGAAATGTAGGCATTTAATACTATCCCTGAAAAAATATGTGCCTTACTAAAATCTGTGGAATCTATGTGTGGTTTGGATTTTAAAATGAAATGGTAAAATAAGAATGGTCTGGGAATTCACAATATTTTCCAAATCAATGTGCATAATGTGCTCCTTAAATTTCTTTAAAACAAGGATAGTAAGGTTAATTAACTTACAAAAGGTTAAACCGAAGATACAGTACTATAGTAAGTGACTTTGAGTTTTATGTTACATGTATCTCTCTTTTTTAAGAGATCCTCCTTTTTCTTTTAAAAATAGGAGTATAGAACTACACCTAAATTTTAGCTCCATCTTGGCTGGTCCAATGGTAGTGGGTTATCAGAACTCAACTAAAGTTAGTGTCACTAAATTTTAGCTCCATCACTTATTAGCTACACACATAAGAGCATTATACTCACTTTGGTTTCCTAATCTACATGAGTAGAATAATAACAGCAACTTTTGCTCTGGCTGGTGTAACTCAGTGGATTGAATGAGGGCCTGCAAACCAAAAGTCGCTGGTTTGATTCCCAGTCAGGGCACATGCCTGGGTTGTAGGCCAGCTCCCCAGTAGGGGGCATGCCAGAGGCAACCACGCGTTGATGTTTCTCTGCCTCTCTTTCTCTCTCTCTTACCCTCTTTCTAAAAATAATTAAATAAAATCTTTTTTAAAAATAGCAACTTTACAAGGGTGCTGTAAAGATTAACACTAAGCATTGTGTAACCGCCAATTAATCAAGAAAGTAAAGTTGTTATTTTCATTATTGCATGTGCAGGTTTCTATTATGACACTTGCTTTATAGAAAAATGGAATTGCAGAGATTACCCAGACCAATCTCTAGACCAATGCAGGAATTTCTTCCACAGCATGCTTCAAAGGGAATAAACATTCTAAGAGAAATTGTCATGTGGAAGGGCAATGTTTATTCTGTTTTGCTTGAGAGAGCAGAACTAGCAAGAGTTAGGAAAAGTTTCACAGACTGTGATTCTACCTCAACCAAATGAAGAATAATCTGTCAACCCGAGTTGGCTAACAGTGAATTGGGTTGTCTAAGAAAATAGCAAGTTCCCTACCACAGCACACATTCAGGCAGAAGCTGTGTGGTGTGTCAGGTCAGGACTGCAGAAGGGGGTATGAGGATCTATGATCAAAAGTGTTACAAGGCGAGACCAACACGCTTGCATTTAATTCTGGTTTTCTTTTCCTTCCTGAAATATATGGGTAAGACCAAATTTATTGATTTAAGATCACGATTGATTCTCCAGATTTAATTTCTTATAAAGTCCAAACAGTTTCATATCATAAAGTAATAATTTAGCCCCTGCTTTTTTTCTCTACACTTTCATCCTTATAACATTACTCCTTGAATCTTCCTCTTCAGGCATATTGAACTACTTAAAATTCCCCAAATTAATCAGACTACATGACACCTTTGTGTGTTTACTGGCGTTTCTCAACCTAAATCTGCTATGATCTGCTAAATCATTCCGTTTGCCTAGTAATATCCATGCATTGCAACTCAACTGAAAGTCCCTCTTAAAAATGAAGCCTTTCCTGACCCTGATCTAGTAGAAATGAGCATAGAAGGACAAGGAGAGAAATTGAAAACAAAACAAAACAAAACAAAACAAAGGAAAGTGTGCTTGGAAAGGAAGTCTAATGCAGGTTTTGGAGAAATGTCCTCAGTTTGATAATGTAGGAATAGCAACTCTAGGGCTTTGGGGGACCTATTTATTTTGAACCCACAGCATCCAGCACAGTGCCCACGCATTAATTAAAAAATAACAAGTCACTTTCAAGTTCTCTCACCTTTTCAATAGAGGTGAGAAACTTCACAAGTTTTTTCCATTTGTTTGGAGGTTAATTTCAATTAGTTTGACTAAAGGACAGAACTGATAGATGAGATTCTTTTTGTCCTAGAAACAAATGTTTGGTTCCTTCTCATGAATGTGAATTTGCCTATAACAACTTCCTAATAAGTTATAATATATATTATAATATATTACATATAATGTATATAATATGTAATATATTGTATTATATATGTTGTATATATAACATATATTTATAATATATATTTTTACATGTAAATATATACACACACATGTATATGAGGTCTGTCTGGGAAAAGTGCAGCCATGGGTAATATAATGAGAATAGTTTGTGCAACCTGGCAGTCAAGGAGAGTGGACTGGAATGTGCATGCGTGAACAATGATGACTTCACTGTACTAGTCAGTGCAGGTAATAGAGGATGTTGAGAGAGCATGGTACTGTGTGGCCATCACATTCAAAATGACTGGGCGAGTAGACCAACAAATCTGCATCAAATTTTTTGTTAATCTTAAACATTGCTCCATGGAAACTATTTGGATGATTCAGAAGGGTGCAGCTATGGGCATCTGGTGATTGGCAGCTTCATCACAACAACACGCTGCTCCTGCATCAGGTCTTGTGCAGAGTTTTTTGGTGAAACATCAAATCATCCAGGTGACTCAGCCCCACGACAGCCCAGATTGAGTACCCTGTGACTTCTAGCTTTTCCCAAAACTAAAATCACCTTTTGAAAGGGAAGAGATTTCAGATCCTTGATGAGATTTTGGAAACTACAATGGGGTGGCTGATGGTTATTTGGAGAACTGTGTGAGGTCCCAAGGCGCTACTTTGAAGGGGACTAAGGCATCGTTATCTTATGCGCAATGTTTCATTTATCTTGTGTCTTCTTTAATAAATGTCTCTATTTTTCATTTTACATGGCTGGATACCTTCTGGACAGGCCTCATATGTGAGTGTGTATGTATGTGTGTGTATTCACTTTGTCATATGTTGATCTGAATATACACACCAAGCTTTATTGAAGCAGGCACTGGCCTAGACCAAAGAAGTAGGGTTCCTTCGATGTCTAGCCCCTGTTAAAGAACACCCTCATTGTCAAGTCCATTGAGAAAAGGACTCCCTATAACACAAGTCACTTAGACCCTGAATCCAGAGTCCTCATACTTTAGGGCATGAGAAAGGAGTTGGGAACCCTTCAGTCAGGCGAGTTTTGTACAGAACATGGGCTGCTGCGATGGGGAAATGTTTCTCTGAGGAAGACCCCGTGTAAGGAGAAAAAAAATAATTTCCCTTTACCCTTCTGTATTCTTGGTTGAGACTCCCTGTGATAATGAACAGATTAATAAAAAGAAAACAAACAAAAATTTAATAATATGTATACATCCTATATACATGAGAGAGACCCAGGAACACCAACTCCCAGTCTACAACATAAACCCTATCTCCAGCTAAAGACAAGCATGATGTCTGGGTCCTGACAGAAGGGCCAGTTATGGAAGGTCACCCTGAAAAGGACAACCTAATCCATGGGTTAGGTTGTCAGGCAGATTTAACTCTTTGCCTTCCCCAGTGATGACTTTCTAGGGATTTAGCCACCTCCTCCTTCCTGGTGGAAACAGGAAGACTCCCTTACAAAGGGACCGTTCTCTTATAAATGTAAATGTCTCTTATAACAGGGTAACTTCTACTTGGCTTTAGATCATCTCCTGTGTCTGTTGTGTCTTAAAAATAATCAGCCAAAAGTAATTCTAATGCCAAAGGGGCATATTGGGGATGGCAGATTCTGCACACCTTCACCAGTCAGCCACTGCCCGGTTCTCAGCCAGCTGCATCCCCTTCATCTCCAGGTAGAACAGAGTCTAAGAATGGGTGAAATAACTTTCTTGTCCAAGCCCAAAACTCTGAACTTGGGTCAGGGAAAGGAAAAGAGTCTTTCTGCAAGGTGATAGGGTAGGAAGGGTGCACATTCCAGTATATGGTCCTGTGGTGCTACTTCCATTTATCACAAGTATGTTTCTGATTAGTTAAAATATTTTCTTAATTCATATATTCCTTAAACAAAGGCATTAATGCACTTGTTCTCAACCTGGTTTATTTTAGTTTCTGTATACTTTTAAATACTAGCTATTTGGGCAATATATGAAAGTCTTAAAGAACTCAGAATAATAATGGACAATAATGCTGATATTTGGCAATCATTATACAGTTGCATCAATCACAAAACAATCACTCTAACAGTACGATAGGGTCTCACAATGTTTAAAAGCACTCACTGTTCTCTCAGATTTATGAAGGGGTTCAGAACAGGCCCCCTAAGATGTACCACTGTGGTGTGAGGATTCTTTTGAGCTAAAGGCAATTGAGAACCTGAAACACCCCAATACCCCGAAGAGATATTTGCCTGCACATTTCTCTTCTCCATGAACGCACAACTCCATTTCAAGACCCTTTCAGCCAGCCTGCTCATGATCTGTCTTACTGCCCCTTTTCCCTCACACTGATCTATGCACTGGTTTCCTTTTCATCAGTGACTTGACTTTTACAGTGAAAAAAACGAACCAGGAATCTCTGGGCTTTTTAACCACGTTCATTCACTGTTGCTGCCTAATGGTAGCCATGAAATGCAGTTTGTACAACCCATTTCCCTTTGAGACTTGTCTCTCTCATTAAGAGGAGAAGAATCTGTGATTTCTCATCTTTTAATCTCTACTTTTTTTAAAATCTCTGTCACACTCATGTGCTCAAAGCTATTCGATAGTGGTGCTCTATTCTTTCCATCTGAAAGTCATATACCTTGTCTTCACCGCACCATTCTAATTAACTCCAAGTTGGGCTGAGAATGAAATCTAAATGTAATTTTACCCAAAAATTATTCCTAGAGGCTTCTTCAGTTGGAGTTAACTATTAAAAGATAACTATTAACTTATGGCACTTGGTAATTTTTTTACATAGCACTTATAATAATTGTAGCTATGCAGTTATGAAACCATGTTAATGTCCCCTTTCCCCCTTTCTAGGATGTAGCCAGGGCCACACATTGTGACCCTTTAGGGGGCCACCAGCCATTCACAGTGTATTCCATTTGAATGGTTCTGTAATAGAAAAATTGCACCCCACCAGTCAAACAGTCAAGGGAGGCTTTATACAAGGCAATCACAGCAGGGGTAAAAGATCGGAATTAACTCTTATTGAAACAAAAGGCAGGAGAGTTTTTAACAACTAGGGTGAGGGAAGGGAAGTGGGTTAATGTCACTAGTCCATCCGTGTTTCCTAACTGGCACTTATAGAAGTTAGGTTCTCCACCTGCCACAGAAACTAGGAGATAGGGGTTCTGCCTTTCCTGATGACTAAGTGTCAAAGGGTTGGCTCCTGCAGAACACAGCGTCTGACACAACAGGTAATGAGTAAATACTGGATTCATGAGTGAGTCTATTTACATTAGTGCTGGAAATAATGCTAGCACCTAATTCTGCTATGAAGCCTATTTGAATATTGCATCTCAAGAACTCAGAATAAGGACTGAACCATAGAAAGCTCTCAATAAAAGATATATATAGCAAAACAACCTTAAAAAGAATGAAGTTGACTTTGAAATGTCTTATCTTAGACCCTATCCACTTTCCTATCCCTACCCTTTCAAGCAAGGGATTTAATTACAATATGGATGACATTTTACGTTAACTTGAAAAGATTATTCAACATATTTTGTTCACTGAAAAAAATCATAGATCAAATCAAAATACATTATTATAGCAAGTGTGTATTGAGGTGAGTGCTGAATGTTATTTCCAGGGGTGAAACACTAAGTTGTTTTTTAATCAAACAAAGGTCAAAGAGCTCATTTTTAATTGAATTATAGGATTTGTACCCCACATTGAGAGTTGAGCTACAGACATGATTTGTCTTCCGTTTAGCAAAATGTTTGATTCATTAGTTCATAAAATGTTAACTACACATTTACTTTAAATTAGTTTAAATAAGAGCTCCCCATGGGCTGACAGTTATCTAAATTCTATAGCAAATATTAAAATATGCCATGTGTACCCTGTACTATTTCCACCACACTGCTTAGTGAAGACATCTAAAGATTCATTTTACTAATTGCAATTGGTCCTGAAGGAATTTCCCTGATGCAATAAGAAGCTGGTTAGTATGGCTAGAATTTCCTTTTTATAAAATATTATTAAATGCTCGCTCTTTTGGGTTGAAGCTGTTTTCACATCCAATTTAACAGCTGCTGTACCACTGCCTCGTACTGTGGCCACTAATAAAGTGGCAGTCAGCATAGTGGTTATAAGCCCAGGTCCATTCTGGATCTACCCCTCACTAGCAATGAGACCTTGAGCAAGTATTACCCTACCTGTGGCTCAGTTTCCTTGCTTCTAAATATAGATAATAATAGTACAAACCTCACAGGAGTATTGAAGGTGTTATGAAGATACTTACAACTGTGCTTGGAACCTAGTGATTATCCACAAAATATTAGCTATTATTCTGCTAAAGGAATACTAGTGTTGAGTAGACCTGTTCTCCCATCTCAATGTAGTAAACGATTGGACATAGGTTTGTTTAACAAACAGTCATTCTTTGGAATATAGACATTTTCATTAAAACTTAGTGCCCTGGCTCTTTTTATCAGAGGAAGGGGTGCTATGTTTTTCTTTGTGGTGTTTCTTCATTCCTTTCTAGGGAGGGTTTGGTTTCTTTTTCAGAAAACATGCTTAGCCTTGCATACTTTGCACCCTTCTTACTGCCTGACCCCATGTTGCAGAAACCTAGTCTTTGTCCCAACAGCCTCACCGAATTCTCCCCTGATTACTCTAGCCCCGGGTAAATTCTCTCTCCTAGGAACACTAGTATTTGACCTGACACTTAGACTGCATGTGTGTCTTAAGTATGCCCTGACTTAGGCCAGCACTTGCATCAGTTTATTCTAAAGGTGCCACATGTTAAGTGCATTCGCCTCATCTTTCCAATGACACTATAGCTCCCTCAAAAGCAGGATTGAGTGACAGGGTTCTCTGAACCTCCTCATCACTTGACACAGGGCTATCTTTTTAAATAGAAACTCAGCCGAGAATCCTGAAGGGTAAAAAAATTAAAAGATTTTTCTTCTTCTAGAGACTCAACCAGGGATTTCTGCTATGTCTGCTTCACGCCCACAGATGAGACATCTGTTTCTCCTAGGGCCTGGACCACCTCTAAACTTCCTACTCAAATGGGAGACTAACCCGTGCCTGCACTGAAGCTATTTTGTACATGATTGGCATTTAAAATTTAAGAACAGATCATCCTGCAATGACACTATCCTCAGCCAACCTACATATTGTACTTTAATTCTGATGCTGCCCTGCTCAGCCTTTCCAATCTGAATGTGCCTCTACTCACCTATTTACCAACTATTCACAGAATATTGGCTCCCCCTGGTTCTTGTTTGAGGATACCTTTTCCCTAGAAGCTCTATTATGTTAAATGCTGCTGATGTTCCAAAATCTCTGATTTGGGAGATAATTACAAACCTCCAGTGCTTTTCTAGTTCATTACGCCTCTACTCTCCTACATCACCCCCACTCAGCCATCTGGCTACGCTACCCATCTCTCCCACCTGGTCGCTTCCGCTTTCTGACCTTCTGGTCACTCTGTCCAAATTAATTGAAGACCTTTGCATCTGCCTCACATTTTTCCCTAATGCCTAAATAATTAAACCTAAATTATTATTTCTATGAATGCATTTCATCCTATGGCTGTAAGATTTTTAAGATTTTTTTAAAAACATGAAACTATTTTTATTGATCAGCACTCCATAAACTCAATAGAGAGAACAAATAAACCACACAGAGTCAATACTTCAAGTATTATTGGGAAGCAGGGAAATGCAGCTTTATAATGACCATAAGTATCGAAACACAAACAAAAAAATTCCATTGGCGTTCTCTCTGCCAGCTTTGTGCAGCAAACCTTTGAGTGTTGAGAGCAGAGAACAGAAAACTAACGATTTCCCATGAGTAAGAA
This sequence comes from Glossophaga mutica, assembly GCA_039655065.1. Classification (NCBI taxonomy): domain Eukaryota; kingdom Metazoa; phylum Chordata; class Mammalia; order Chiroptera; family Phyllostomidae; genus Glossophaga; species Glossophaga mutica. The sequence continues at coordinate 149,751,846 of CM077308.1, forward strand.
CAGAGGAGAGCAAAGGACTGAGATGCAACACAGGCAAAATCATTCTCAGAGAGAAAATGCTTAACAATAAATTATAAAATAATGAGCATGTGTCAGAACGTGGTAGTTCATAGAATTGACCACAGGATAGGAACTTGAAAGTACCTAGGGCAAGAAGTGGCAACCTCAAAGATGTGTCACTTCTAGAACAGAATCAGATATATTAAGAACGGTTTTGCCTTTGGAAATGAAACAATAAAAAGAAAATAGAAAATAAGAGGGCAAAAATAAGGATTTTATAAAAATGAAAGAGAAACATGATAATCTATTTAAGGATGACATCAACCCAAACAAAGATAACCGCAAAGATGTTGACAAAGAAATGAATGATAATCATTTCATGAATATTTCATAATTTCATGAATATATTTCACTATATATTCATGAGCATTTCATATCTTCTAGCTAAGAATGAAGCAGGGATGAGGATATGGGTAGAATAAATATAGAATGTGTTTACATACATGTATGTGTATTTTTATTTGCATGTATATATGTGAATTTATATGCATGTATGTATTTCCCAGCCTGTCTGCTGCAAAGTACAAAAAGCAATGATACCCCAGGAGAAATGAGCACACTTCTTGCTCAGATCTTGGTCTCTAGTATCACTTTCCATTAAAAGGAACCAGATCTTCTCAGAGAGGCTGTTTTCAGGTTGGGGCAGGCTAAGTTCAAGATAAGCACAAGCTTGAAACAACTTGTCATAATGGAAAGTAAAGAAAAAAGTAATATACATGAATATATAAATACAATATAAATATCATGTATATGGAGAGAAAGAGCACATTTTGAAGCAGATGGTAAAATGTTAACAATAGATAAATCTGGATAAGAGGTATGTAGGTGTTCTTTGCACTAGTCTTATTCATGCCTCTCTTGTATAAATTTAAATTATTTTCAAGTAAAAGTTTATAAATTTAGAAAGAAACAGGCCTTTTAAAGTTTAACAGGAACCCCAACCTCCTACTAGGAGAAGTAGTCAATACATTTTTGAAAGCCTGAATAAGACATGCAAGCTCTTATTTGACCTCTGATATCTGCGTTGTAAAATGTTTTTAGGTCAACCATGAAGAAGGGGAAGAAAAATAACGCTAGACATTACATGGTATTTGGCTAATAACTTGGTTGCAAAGCTTGTATAAATGATTGTGAGGAATAATAACAATGAAGCATCTCGAGGATAGTTTCCTCATCAACACCTCTCTTGCTGTCCATTTTCTTCAATACCAAAAGCAAGAGCTGAGTCTGTGAAAAAGACAGCAGGGAGGCAGTCAGAAAATGTCACTAACTTCTCCGATGCTAGAACCCAGATTCGACCCCCTAAGAAGCTTTTTTAAAAAAAAATCTTAATCTGAGAGATGTGAAGAAATGTCCTTGTAAGTCTGAAATACTTTTTTAATAATCGGCAGCACTAAATCAGAACTCAATTCATTCACATTTTTGTGTTATTTCCACCAACTTTCCTTTTAATGATAAATAGTATTTTCTTGCAAAATACCAGATCCTTCAAAGATTCTTTATGAAATATTTTAAAACCATTCAGCATACCATGCAGTCCTAGTGCGGCTTCTTTTTCAGAGTTTTGTATATCCAAAAATTTATCAATTCTCAGAGTGTATGCCAAAGTGTTTCTCACCCTCAGAAGTGCAAGTATGCTGTGTCGGGTTAAAATGGCTAGAATCATGTATTCGCTGAACATGAGTTCTCCCTTGACATCAATTTTACTTTATGATTAATCAACTTTTGTATATTATAGTGATTATAATTAGAACAGACAGGCACAGTGTTGTGTATAAACACGGATCAAATCTAAAGATTCCTTTTATAATTCTCCTGAGTTGTTCTTTACAACTGCCCTCATGTTATTTAGTGGTTCCTCTTATCTGATGTGTTTGAACTTCAAGATAACATTGACTTACACGGTTCAGTACATCTAATAATAAATCACTTTGGAGACACCATAATTCTAAAAAATCTTGAAGCAATGAAAGATTTCTGCAGGGTAGTTTTAAGTCACTTTTTCTTTCTAGTAAATAGATATTACATATTGCTTATTCCCAACAATTTAAAAGATAAATCTCAAAGAACACAGAAATTTTTTCCCTGTCCAACCTCTTCTTGCAACTCTCTCCCAAGTTTAAACTTGTGTTAAGGAACCAATTGCTTGCTCAGATACCTAATACAGTTGACCCTGAACAACACTGAAGTTAGGTGCACAGTTAAAAATCTTCACATAGATTTTGACTCCCCCAAAACTTAAGATGTTCCTCAGTATCTGTGGGGGATTGGTTTCTGGAGCCCCTACAGATACAAAAATCCAAAGATGCTTAAGCCTCCTATATATAAAATAGTGTAGATCAATACATACAGTCAGCCCTCTGCATCCACTGACTCCTAAGCATGGACAGGAAACCACACAAGTATTTATTGAAAAAAAAATCTACATACAAGTGAAACTGCTCAGTTCAAAGCCATGTCGTTCAAGAGTCAACTGCAACTAAACAACTACTTGTAGTTTCTAAATAATTAGGAAAAAAAAAGAAGTAATGCTTCTTGATACTTGATGCAAATACTAGAAGCTAGGACAAAGTATGTTCTTGGTAATTTACAAAGCTTTCTGAGCTGTTTAAACTGCTGATCATCTTAGAAGGAAAAAAAAGCAGTTAGAAAACTTTCCAGGTATCATTTATCATTTTAAAAATGACATTTGATAGCAGTGCATGTTTTGAGGCTAAGATGTACTCATTGACTATCAATTATAAGGTGTGTCTTCTGAGCACATTTTCAGAAAATTCTTCAAAACTGGCTTGTAGAATCATAAAGACTACATGCTAATTTCATACCTTGCTTTTAAACATCGGCATTTCTAAGCATTCCTAACTGTAGGGAGGTAATTTTTTGTCCTAACATTTCTCAAACTGAGTTTATGGAAACACCTATTATATTGAACAAAAATCTCAATATAAACTTCAGCAATAAGTAACATTACATCTTTGTAATGCTGGCCAACCCTGCACACTAATTGCCTTAAACTAGAATTCCAATTTGCATAATAGCTTTTGAATATTTAAGACTCAGAGAATTATGAGGTTTAGAAGAAACCTATTCAACTGTTTAAATGAGGACAAACTTATGTACTTTGTAAAGGCATCTTTGGTACAAGTTCCATACCACATGACTCCCTCCACTCCTACTTCAGCACCATATTTGATTAAATTAACATCCTATATAGAGAGGTTCAGTCTTGATGATTTCCAATGAATGTATGAAATCATTGAGAACCATTGCTTCCTTACTGTGGATCACTTGTAATTAAAAAGTACCCCCTCTTGTTTTGATTTCCATAAATATGGCCATCAGAATGGGGTCAGCCTTATAGATATCTTACCTATGCCTTTTGTCAGTCGGGGTGGCCATGAGAATGGAAGTCACTAACCTTCAACAACAATGACCAAAATTGACCAGCTCTTGTGCTCCGAAACTCATGACGACATTTGGGTCCAGGCCATACAGTGTCCCAGGAGCTTCTCTCAGCCAATGACTAATTATAGCAGGGATGCTAAGGAGGTCCCATACTGGGAAACATGCATCTTTGACTCAAAGACTCTGACAACCTTGCAGAAACTATAGACCATGCAGATGACTGGGGCAACTCTGCCACCTTTACTTCCTTCTCTCCTACATTTGGTCAAATTTGCATTGTGGTCTCAAGACCCTTTTATCCTTCTCTTTCTCCCTCCCCATTTTCTCTATATGGAGTTTCTCCCTAACAAAATCCTTGCATATTTATTCTCATCTTGGCATCGGCTTCTCAGAAAACGTGGACTAACATTAGTGGCTCTAGGAGTGGTTCCAGAAAACAGGCAATAAAATGGGTATTTAGGATGGGCTCACCGACCAACTGGCAGATGGAGAGGAATGCCATCCTGGTTAGTAAGTGGTGCAGCTAGCTCCTGACACAAGATGGCAGCACGTTTGTCGAAGATTTCACTGATGGTGACCTAGGAAAACATACATTTGGAGGGGAATTCTGTGCCAGGGGCAACAATGCAGGCATTTGAAAATTATGGAAACAATGTCTACCAAGGGAGCCAAGTTGCCTGATGATGTTAAAGTTGCACTGGTGCCATGCAAAAAGATAATGCGAGCTTGATGATCCATCAAGACTTAACGGCTAAGTGTGGGAGCCAGAGAGCCTCTGTGGTAGCTTCCAAAGAGGTTCTTGTCGCCTTCTGTGAAAGGACAGGCAGTGCATGGCAAAATGAGCTCCAAAGACACCTGAATGCTCAGTCAAGGCAGGTCTGTATGTAAGGGTCAGGGACCTAGTGGGAAATCTGGAAGCCCAAAATATGGGATGGGGATATCTAGAGGGAAACTTTTGAAGATGTTTGCTCTGTCGTATACCCTAGTCTCTCTGAGGCTACAGAGGTGGCCCAAACTCCCACCTTGCAGAGGTGGTAGAAGCTAGCATTTCTACCATCCTGGAAAATGCTAAAGAAGCCCTTCCCTCAACAAAGAAACAAGGTGACTCCTGAGGAAGTGTTCCTATCTCTACTCCAGCTTACCAGAATAACAACTAGGATTGAATTCCAACCAAAACTCTGCTGGGGACATTATAGGTAATATACTTTTTAAAAAATGGAAAAAAAAAAAAAAAACCCTAGCCACACGTACTAGCAGGAGCCAGAAGTGTGCTCTTGGAACTGGATTTTGAATGTACAGAATAAAGAGGTGGGAATGTAAGAATAGATGGCAGGATACAGTCTTACATTCAGGATGTAATGTAAGGCCCTTTTCAGGATACAGGACCCAAGAGGATGGGAAAATCTTGCTGCTGGAGTGGTTCTTAGAAGCCTGGGGGTGGAGGAGGAGACAGTAAAATAGAAATTCTCCACCTTCCTTTACAGAGGAAGAGGATGGCATAAAGACACTTACAACAAACTTACTACATTGATCCCGGAGACCAAAGGCACCACCATGGCTCCTCATTACAATGAGGGCCAAGGGAAGATGGGTGAAGTTATGACTAAAGCCCAGTTCTGTTCTATTGATGTATCTGAGACCTGAGGAAATGACAGATCGGTGAGCCTATGGAAGGAGAAGTGGACTAAGTTGGGGAGAGATTCCTAGGCAGTAGCCAATGGTGTGACCATCTGTGTAAGTCAGAGACAGAAAAAGGCTGAAAGATCAGACAAAGAGTTCTGGGGTAGAGACATGTGAATGGACATATATGAGCATCAGGTAAAGATTTTATGTCACATGTTAGTATCCATCAGAAAATATCACCATGGAGAAGACACTGAACAATCAACTGAGTGGCCAAGGTTACCAAGGCAAGGCAGACTGTTCTGCAGCCAAGGATGCTTGCCCACAACCATCCTTCACTGTCCTTCGCTCAGGGTCAGACTTGCATCGTGATCTCAAAACTTGTCCAGCCTTCTCAGGCTTCCTTCAAAGTTTCTGTAGCAGCTGCTTCATCTAATAAAATGTTTGCATGTTTAATCCTGTCTTGGCACCCGCTCTTGGAGGATCTAGTCTAGCACCTTTTCCTTTCATGCTTCTAGCCTTGATAACAAAATCTCTTTAATCCCTCTTCCTAGTAAGTGTTTTCCTTTTGTGATGCATGCTTATTATCTCTGGTGCCCCTGCAATTCTAACAAACCACCTCAATTTTGCCAGATTTGGTGAAAAGGACTCCAGCAAGAATTACACAACACAGCTAGATATCATTTTACTCCTCTTGAAAAGAAATACCACGAATCTTTAACAAGATTTCTATTAATCCGTGAGATCTTCAAATGTTCTCGTATTGTTCTTGCTCTTTTCCTCCCACCCCCTTCTTCATATTTAAAACTTGCCAGTTCCTGCTGACATCTTTAAGCATTGCCTTCCTAGTGAAAACAATTGTATCGGAAACATTAACTCAGAGCTGTTGAGCAGCACGCCTAGTCTTGCTAACTACTTAAAAACAAATCAGCAACATGGCCAAAAAACAAAATAGTAAGAAAAACATTTGCTTTTACAGTCTTGGCTCCACTCCATCTCCCATTCTGTTCCCTTCACTATCAATCTTGCTTATTGCTTAATTTCTTTGAAACAGCATAAAGTTAGTGAATGCTAGAAAAAAGGTGCAGATTAAGGTAGAAGGTACAAGTTCTAAAGAAGACCCGAATTAAAGGTACCACATTTAATTCAGATTTTAAATAGTTATCTCTGAACCTTCAAATGATCCTTTGCGAAAAAGACAAACCTCAAGTAAGTGTTCTTAGTGCAAAGGAAGAACGTCCCATTGAAGCTCCTGAAAGCACCACAGTCACCTGCTCGCTTCAAAGTTAGCTCCGACGAGGGAGTGACAGATCTATCGCGGTCGGGTGTAAGGCACATGTTACTAAGGAGGAACTCTTTCAGCAGTCAGAGGACCCTTTGAAATACTTCATACTGAGAAAGAGGACAAAATTAAAGACTCCTGAGTTCACCCAGCTTCTCTATGAAATGAACTGGGCTGACCCACTGGGTGTTAAAAGTATGCTTGTTTTCATCAACGATGGCAACTAATTTAGGACAACAGATGTTACCCATGAATCTGAAGTGCTATTCAGCATTTAATTTATTTAAAAGAAGCTATTTTCCTAGAAGCTAAATTTTCTACAACGTTCTGACTATAAATGAAAAAAAAAAAAGTTCAGGAGAACTAAAAAGCATTGCACAACTATGTGGGAATAGGACTCATATATACTTATACAAGTATACTACTCTAAGAACTGTTGTACTACTCTGAAATTATGTTTTCAGAGGAGTGTTTAATCTATGGGCCAGCCAAGGTTACCAAATAATAACTTTTTACAATGAAGTCCTACCACATTTCTAAAACAGCAAATGATTTGGTTCTATTTGCTCTTTTCTTAGGATGCTAAAACAAGGACCTTTGAAATTGGTTTAAATTCTCTTTTCAGTGCAGATTTAGATGTGATAAGAGTGGTTTTGCCAGAGAAGACAGGTATAAAGCTTCCCACTTCTCAAAGAAGCTTTCAGTGGAATGGTACCTGGATTGTTTATGTCCAATTATAACAGATCAGTACAGTGAGTCAACTCCTATTTCTTTAGGAGGGGAAGAGAAAGACCAATATGTTTTGTTTAAACACATTACATGAGCGTACTCAATTTCAGGGGTGGCTGCTAGTTTGCTGATGCCAAGGGCAAATGTATTTTATTTCCATGTGTCTCTGACATGTAAAGATTATTACCTGCTACATCTAGAAGGAGAATCAAGTTTCTTGATGGGTTATAACTCTAGCTTTCTGCTTTTTCATGTCAGGCACTTCAGACTTCTCTGACAACCTTGCCAGGTGAAGAGAGATCCAAGAAGAAAAGAATGAAAATTTCACTCACATGTGTGATATTAAAAAAAGCAAAAAATGAACAAATAAGCAAACAAACAAAAAACAAACTCATAGATACAGACAGCAGAATGGTGGTCACCAGAGGGGAAGGGGGTGGGGGAAGAAAAAGAAGGTAAAGGGAGGCAAATATATGGCAACAGAAGGAGACAGGATTGTGTGTGGTGAGCACACAATCAAGTATGCAGACATTGTATTACAAACTTGTGCACCTGAAACTTATAAAATGTTATCAACTGATGTTACTCCAGTAAATTTAATTTAAAAAATTTGATAAAAGTCTACACGGGAATATTATCTGCAGTATCTCAGGTACTGTACTAGAATTCTTGCCTTTCATAAATAGTAAGTAACAAATCTATAAAGAGGTTTCAAATATAAGCAGGAGAAGGCAGAATCTATTTCAATTTATTTCATTCCCTGGAGTTTAAAAGTCCTTTGCAGGAACTTTATAAATATTTAAAACGACTATTGTGCAAATGTAATCAAAGAACACAAGACACGGTATATAAAAATCCCCCCTTTAATTTGTGAGGTGGTTTCTCTTTCTCTGGTGTATTGACACATGCAACTTAGGCAAGAAGGTGTTTTATTTGTTAATTCTGGAATTGTTAATGATTGATGAGGAGCTGAGTTTTTATTTCCATATTCTTTTACTTTATTATTTGTAAATGAGAGACGGGTCATTTGGTATTCGGATTAAGGCAGACCATAGAAACCCTGCCCCAAAGCTACCTTGACCCGCAGCTCGTTCCCCACATACACCGCCTGGATTCTCAGAACAGACCTTAGCCCACCCCACTCTGTTCTAGTCTTGTCGAAACCTTCCCTCAAGGGTCAGCCTTCCCTTCAATCCAGAGACCATCCCAGTTGGTGGCCAACCCTAACATCACTCCCCACCCCCTGCGGTACCCCTCCCGCTCCCATAAAACTCCACCCGAACTTCTTCAGATGATTATTCCTGACCTTTATTAGACAGAACAGATTTGGTGACTTCTCTTCATTCTTCCCAAGTCTGGAATTGTATGACTCGATTTGAACTGGACAGCGGTTAATTTGATGTCTGAGACAAAAAGGATGCTTTAATACAAGTTTGCAACACTGTATCTCTTGGCAACTAATATACTTTTAGATATTTGTATGGCCATAGTTAATAAGTATGGATTTTGCCACTTTCTGTTTTTCTATTATTATTATTATTATTAGTAGTAGTAGTAGTAGTAGTAGTAGTAGTATTGTTATTTTGTAATTTCACTAGTTGTCTTTGAAAGGACAAGAAGCAAAATTTGTATTTTCGGGAAAAGAAAGTGAGGTTAACAAGTATAGACTCTATATGAAAATAAGTGCCACATGATTTTGGAATTTTTAAATTACAAAATAACTTGTTGAGTCATTCCTGCCTTTTTTGAAAGAAAAAGTTGAAAAGCCTGAAAGAACAGAACTCCTGGTAATATTGTCGTAAATTGGATTCTATGCAGTACTAGGATATTTTAGTGAAGTACACAAATGGTAATAGTATTGGCAAAAATAACTCTGCTTATTACTATGTAATTTAAGCCACACTGCATTTATTCCCTTAGATGGCAAGGATGTTGGCTCTCTTACATCAGTCTAACCCCTGCGACCCGCCAGTGTCACCCTCTGCCAAAACCCACTACCATCCTATCTCCCTAATTCTTCTTTATCATACGCTCTTGACCTCAGGGTTTACGTTTTCCCAATCTGTGCCTTCATACATTTACCATGTAGGGGTAAGATTTGTTTGTTTTCCTAGTTAATTACCACACACCCACTACATTCAACTGGTCAAATCTCTCCTTTTTTTCCCTAGTCTAACTAAAATTTCCTTTCTGAAGTCTTTTCCTAGCATGCCAGCTGGAAGTTATTTCTTCCTCCCGTACTGTTCCACAGTTCCTCTCTTTTAGCTTGTGTAACGTGCTTCAACAGAGTAGATTAATTTTATGCATGTCTTTGCACAGACAGGAAAGCTTCTTGAGGCAAAAACTAGAGTTTATTCTTTTTACAGATGTTCTATGTATTTATGTGAGTTTTATGTATCACTATTTTCTATTTTTAGATTTAAAATTCATAAAATTTAAAAGTACTTATGAATTCATTTAAAATAACAGTAGTAAGGTGATTAGGTTAACATAAATGATTCATTTTTATATAAATTATATTTCCAAAACAGACAACTATTTAGTGAAGAAAGTGACCTTGCTTTTTACTTTGCAAACCTCATGAATGTGTGGCTTAGTAGGAGAGATCTGGATTCTTACATCTGCTTCTGAATTCATTCTGTTGCCGTCTACCGGTTTGGTGGAAGCAGATGAAGAAACGTGACTTCCCCAAAATATGTCACTGGAATAAGGAGGAGTAAGTTAATATCCTTTTCATATCATTGTTGATATTCTCTTTAATGTTATGCCGAAGTTCAACAGGTGGCAGTAGTTTCTTAGAGGTTAGTTGAATATAGAATCTGAACCCACATCAATAAATCTTTTTGTACTCTGTTACATTAAAATCCACTGGTATATCTTGTATTTTATGCATGTTACGCATGCATAATTATGTTACATTGTCTATTATTCATTCACTGAGTTATGAAGTTCTTCCAAAGTTGACATAGTTCATTATAATTGTCCTAAGACCCCCCTCAGGCTCAGTTCTGTAGAAGCAGTCACACAGGAGATGTGCTTAATTCTATAAACAACAACATGTGACAACGCATGCCAAGTATTGCCAACTGAAGAAGCTCTCCTGAGCCTTGATGTCCAGAGTTTTGATGAGGGGTCGGGGGTAAGGGAGTGAGTTGTGTAGGCAAACAATGCTCTAGTAACTGATTTTAACTACTCAGTCTTCAGTTCCCAAAAGGTCAACTGATACTTCATGGTCTAGAAATTCAGGCATTCAAAACAGTCTTTTCAGGCAAGATATTACGATGCTCAGAGGGCACCTACTATGACCTAGTCAAGGGCTAGTCCTTTCTTTGGAAGGTGCCGAATTTGAACAACCCAAGTTAACTCTTTAACTGCACAAAAATATAGCAAAATATTACGATTGTTAATATCACCACCAATCTCATCAAAAAGTCTTTGAGTATTAGGACTTTCTTGAGCTATTAATGATAGATACAAGTTTTCAAAACCTTTAAATTTTTCCTTGAAATCTCCAAGTTCATTATTGCCAAGAAATACTGTTAATTGTTTTCCTTGAAATGACAGGCTCAGTTTCCTCACTTTGGAGAGGGGGCATGTCCAGTCCCCAAGTCCAAATAACCCAAGTCTGTCTGTCAGTCATTCTTTAAGAAAAGAAAATGGTATAGCAAGAGAAAGTGGCTAATTTTGCCTGCAAACCAAACAATTCCACAATGCTTTTTCTCTACATATCATCAGATTTTATTTGGTTAGCAGTATTTTATGTGTAGTTCCCATTTTATCATATAAAATATTAATCAGAGAGAATTCTAGAAGCAGCAAGGGATAAGGGGACAGTCACCTACAAAGGAGTTCCCATCAGACTGTCAGCTGATTTCTCAAAAGAGACCTTGCAGGCAAGAAGGGGCTGGAAAGAAATATTTGAAATCTTGAAAAGCAGGGACCTACATCCAAAATTGCTCTTTCCAGCAAAGCTGTCATTTAGAATGGAAGGACAGATAAAGCGCTTCTCAGATAAGGTCAAGTTCAAGGAGTTCATCATCACCAAGCTCTTATTATATGAAATGTTAAAGGGACTTACCTAAGAAAAAGAAGATCAAAAATATGACAGTGAAAAGACAGCAAACTCACAGCTATTAAGAACCACACCTAAAACAAAAGCAAACTAAGCAAACAGAACAGGAACAGAACCACAGAAATGGAGATCATATGGAGGGTTAGCAACAGGGGCGTGGGAGGAGGAGGGGGGGGGAAGGTACAGAGAATGAGTAGCATAGATAGTGGGTAGAAAATAGACAGGGGCAGGGTAAGAATAGTATGGGAAATGTAGAAGCTAAAGAACTTATGACACAAGGACATGAACTAAAGAGGGGAATGTGGGTGGGAGAGGGTGTTCAGGGTGGGGGGAATGATGGGGGAGAAACAGGACAACTGTAATAGCATAATCAATAAAATATATTAAAAAAAGAAGAAAAAATAAAATATTAATCAGATGTATATTCTGGGGTTGAGATTTAGTCAAATTAATTAGTTTCACTGCTTTATATTCTTAAGTGAAACGGGCTCCCTTCCCCCACTGTGAGTTCATGACAATACAATGAAGACACAATCATTACTGGTATGGCTTAGTGCCACTGCCTGTACTCATGCTAAGGCACCAGCAGTTGTACCACCATTGACTTTGCATAATTAGTGCAGCGTTCGCACAGTAATTAAGGGGACACTATAATATTATTATGAAAATGGGTTTGATCTCAAGGACCTCCTCAAATTGTCTCCGGGTCCCCCGGGGTTCCATGACAGGGCTCACATATGGAGTGCTATTGTTTTTGACTTGGCGTTTTTCCTTCCTAATACAATGTGCTGTACCCGTAGTCTTAGAAATTCCTAGAGGTGAAGACACACTTTCAATAGCACTTTGTTTAATTACATAGAAACGAGTGATGTTTACTTTTGGTTCTGCAACAGGAAGTTAAGGTGTTTTAAAGAATTGAACTGGTTGGCATAAAATGTCCCTGAAAGTCAAAGTCATGGAATATAAAACAATGAAAAAAATATCCTTTAGGCCAAAAAATATTTATATGCATGTATTGCATGTGTCATGATGTAAGAAACCAGGGGAAAATGTGAGTACTACAATAAATTGGAGAAATGACTGCTAACTTCCAGCATTATCACATGTTACATCTTCTGTAATTAATTCATAATGTAAACTATTATAGCTAGAGGTCATATATAAGCATTCCAAAACTATGATCAAAAGACTGGTTTTCATCTCTCTTTTCCAATACCTGTTAAACTGTAATTTCTGATTCCTAGGAGTTAAACCATTTCTAATGTTCTTCTTGCTTTTCTCTTCCTCTAGCTTTTTAGTGGAACATAATGAGGAGCTGTTTTCCTACCATACACTAACTCCCTTCTCTCAGGAAGCAGGGCTGTGTGAAGGCAACTGCAGAAGGCTCTTGTTTCCATGTGCTGTAGAAGACCTGACTAATCCACATACACCCATCGTGTCCACACTGTTGGGAAATCCTAAGTAAATTGTACTGGGTCATTAATTAAAAGCTAAGGAAAAAAATTACCACTTTAGGTTTTCTTCCACTATTCTTTCCTTTAAGCTTCAAAAATGGAAATCTAGAATATTGTGTTCCAAAAGTAGCTAGTCATATTATTTAAATTCTCATTTAAAAATAGTCTGTGTTTATAATAAGCATTTTTGCTTATGAAGAGTTAAAATACTTGGAGACACTACTCCTACAGTTAAACATGATCATTAAGTGGAAAGAATGCTGCCAATTTTTATTATCATCCCCTACAAAAATTACATCTCACAATTAACTCACTATGTAAATGGTCACTAGTTACACATAAAACTATTATCATATGTCTTCTTTAAAAAATTTATATGAAGTGACAGATAACCGTTTTTTCTTTTTTGATATTTTATTATTTTTCATTGAAGTAGGTTGTTTTTTAAATACTTTTGATTTTTATTGTTGTTCAAGTACAGTTTTCTATGCTTTCAACCCAACCCTCCCCACCAACTCAGCCTTCCCCACCTCCCTCCCCTGTTTCAAATCCCCCTTTTTATTGTCCATGTGTCCTTTATAGTCGTTCCTGTAAACCATTCACCCTCTTACCCTGTTATCCTCCCCCCTCCCTTCTGGTTACTATCAGCTTATTACCAATTTCAATGTCTTTGGTTGTATTTTGTTTGTTTGTTTGTTTTGTTGATTAGGTTTCACTTAAAGGTGAGATTATATGGTATTTGTCTTTCACTGCCTGGCTTATTTCACTTAGCATAATGCTCTCCAGTTCCATCCATGCTGTCACAAAGGGTTGGAGCACCTTCTTTCTTTCTGCTGCATAGAATCCCATTGTGTAAATGCACCATAGTTTGTTGATCCATTCATTTACTGACGGACACTTAGGTTGCTTCTAGCACTTGGCTATTGTAAAATGTGCTGCTATGAACATTGGGGTGCATAGGTTCCACTCTAAGACAAGCAACCCAATTAAAAAATGAACAAAGGACTTGAACAGACACTTCTCCAAGGAGGACATACAGAGGGTTCAGAAACATATGAAAAGATACTCAGTATCACTAGCCATCAGAGAGATGCAAATTAAAACCACAATGAGATACCACTTCACACCAGTGAGAATGGCCATCATAAACAAATCAACAAACAAGTGCTGGAGAGGTTGTGGAGAAAAGGGAACCCTAGTGCACTGTTGGTGGGATTGCAGATTTTATTTATTTTTAAAGAGAGCAGATGGGAGGAAGAAAGAGAGAAATCAATCAGTTGCCTGTCATACAACCCCAGCCAGGGACGTGGCCTGCAACCCAGGCAAGTGCCTGGACTGGGAATTGAACTGGCAACTTTTCTCTTTGCAGGATGATACACAACCCACTGATCCACACCAGTCAGGGCAACAATGCTTTTCTTGTTAGCTTTATATGCATATCCCATACTTAAATTAAAATATCAAAAGGAAGCCTTACATTCTTCTCATCTTATAGGCTGTGGAATTGAAAGTGATGCTACGTTTTGTGACACTTGTCATTCCAAAACTGGGGACTTAGTTCACAGAACTTTCAAACTAGGAGGATGACATAACAAGGACATAACTGCCTAATGCAAAATAGAAAATCTGTTTCAAAAGGGGACCAAAAAAGGATTAAAAGCCATAATACTCAGAAGTGGATCATTAAGAAAGATGTGTCAATAAAAGTAGCATTTGAGTGGGAACCTAAAGCAAACAAAAAAATTGGGGCAAGTAGATATGTATTTGAAAGGCAAAGCAAATGAGAAGAATGGCTTAATAGCAGAAACCGAAACGTGCTTTGAGAGAGGAGTGAATAGTAACCTTTGAACAGAGTACAGACAGAATACATGTGAAAGAGAGAGGAAGAGTAAAAAGAAAATGAAGAGGAACCCAAGACAACATGGGGCCTGGATAACTAGAAAATGAAAAGCCTTTTGCAACAACTTATTGTTGCAAACAACAACAACAAGTAGACAAACAAAGAAGAGAAGCAAACAAACTGACAAAGGTATTTAGACAAAACTTGTCATGGTCAGAAAGAAAATGAGTTCAGATTTGGATATATAGTTTCATCAATGTTTCTCAAAAGTATGCCTTATCTATGTTGGCCCTGTATTCAAATAGTTGCTTTATGTGAACTGAATATTAAAGGTTAATTTTATTTCTCACTGGATGAGCACAGGCTTTGGAATAGAAGACAGACTGAGTCCTGAGTCTGCTTCTCTTTCCATTACACTCAGCTCCTCACCTTCCTCCTGGTTTCTCTGACTGGGACATTTTGCTGCTTATGAACAGCACACCCAACGTCTGCAGGGTGTTCTCCTTCTACCGTGCAGGGGACTCTTAGGTTCCTAATGGTGGGTCATGTTGGAGGTAAATGAAGTATTTGAAATGCCAGACTGTGTTTTTTCACTTGAGTTAAAGTTGCCCAGGAGATTAAAAGCAGCATAAGCCAATGACAGGTAATCCTGTGAAGACCCCTGGTTGGTTCCAAGAGTAAATTCCAACCACACAGTCATATGTGGGGAGAAGGAATGACAGAGAAGGAACGGCAGCCAATGACAACACCAGAAAATGTGCCTATGAATCTTAGATGACAAATGGACCATGCAGTATTTGGTGGTGCAGTATTTACTGTACAGAGCCTGGAGTGTGAAGGGAACTGATTGAATTCTGTGCTGCCTGCCTGCTGGGATTATATGGCTGACTCCTATTGTAATGAGTTTTCTGAGATAACCACATCTTTTATAAAAGGGTCTTATACTTCTCTTTGTTAATGTTCTTTGATTTTATTCTGAACTAATTGTGTCATATTTATTGTAGATGGTTTCCAACATATTTTATTTTCATTAAAACTTCAAGAAGTACTTATTTACCCCATGACACCATCTCATAGAGCTAAAAAACAATATCACCAATATTATTAGGACAAATTCTAGTTTTGCTTTTAGAATTGGGTGTTAAAAAAGAAAATATATCAATCGCTTAATTTTATATTTCAGGTAATTCATTTTTAAGTTGGAACAAGATCAGTTTAACTAGAATCAAACAATTGCTGAAAACCATTTAACAAGAGTTAGAGAAATATACACCACTGTGACATTTAAATACAGTTTGGTTATGATAGCAAACAAAACTTTAAAACCCTAAACATGTTTAATTAAAATAAAGTAATTTTTGCAGGGCTATATTCAACAGGCAATACAGTAGCATTAATTATCTATAGTTATGCAGCTCCAACAACAGAATAATAGAGGTTTCAATGTCACTAAGCACAATAAGGATAATTACTCTTTCATTATTCTGATGGGCATGTAATTAGCAACTTATAAAAACTTTCATAGGAATATAACAGCCACAATTTTAATAAACACAGTGTAAGCAGCTAGATTTATTGTGTTGTAGTTAAAACTGACCTTTTCACTGCAGTTTTAAATCCCATACTAGCACTTTTTCAACCAAGGCCTAAGCCTTTTTAAGCACTGGCAAAATCCCCATTACTGCAATGTCTCCAGGATGCCCGGGGACCTCACGGTTTGCCTGGGAAATCTTATCTTGATACACATGATAACATCTGTTTCCTGCAACAAAACACCTTTTCTTTGTTTAATGTATTAAAAATAAAATGAGGCATATTCCATTTTTTAAGAGTTTATTTGAGCAAACGTCAATTTGAATCAGGCAACACAAAACCAGTTAGGAGAGCTCCCCCAAGAGGAGCTAATGGCAAGGGTTTTACAGAGAAGACCCAGAAGCAAAGCAACCAAGTTATTTGATTGGCTATGTCTTAAATTGTTATATTATTTAAGAAAGTTTAGATAGTTGTTTGTAATTGTTTGTTCACCTCTGTGACTTGGAACCAGGTCCATTTAGTTGTCAAGTTCTTAGTATCTTTCTTAAGAGATTTTTCTGAGATATTTGTATAAGAAAGTGGGGACCCTGAGAAAGAAGGCCCTACTAAGAAGAGCTCCTGATGGCTAACTGGGCTCAAATTAAAAACAAACAAACAAACAAACAAAAACCAGAGCCTGCTAGCCTTTTCTACACAGGAGCCTCTCATGCAAAGCACACTTCAGGAGGAACCTGCACTCAGCTGCCTGCCTCCTGCACAGACTGCCTGTCTGCACTGTGTTTCTGCCATTTGAGCCAATGCTTATAAAGGAATTCCTGGGGTCCTATTTCAACCAATAGGACTGAGACTTTCCCCATACAGTCAAAGCTGCACAGCTCTATCCCCATCAACCTCTTCACCGAGCAATTAGAACAGCTCTATTCTGACTAATCAGGACAGTGCCTTTCGGACCAATCAAGCTGTGAGGATTTGGAGTCTTTATTTGCATGATGACAAGACCAATCAGGGACCTGGGGCGGGGACTTCTGTCTATGTAAACCAGCTCCCCTCTAGCTCTGGAAGTGCACGTTCCCTTCCCACCAAAGACCAAGTACCGCATTTCCCTGAATGAGCTTAAGCTGTCTCACCAGAGCAGAGTGAAGCACCAAGGCCAGCTAGAGCAAACTGTCACAGCACAAAGACCAGCATAAAGCAGAGGAGAACTGTCTAGCCAGCAAGGGGCCTGGCCCAGGGTTGTTTCACAGACATGAAGTACAACAGTTGAGCTGTTTTGCACTGAATCAAGTTCCTTCTTCACCATACCCCAAACTAGGGATTCCTATTGACATCAACGACCATCAGTGACAAAAGATAGGAATACCGTCATATATAGTGTGCATATAATCAATTGTATGATAATGCATTATGACACGGTTTATTTTGTATTTAGTCTGCAGAGTTTTAAAACTATACTGTTAAATGAGATGCAGTTGGGGCCAGAATCATGGAGAACGTACACGTGTGTGGCTCTCGTGTGGGGGACAGCTGCGAGAGCCAAATGTAGGGTTGAGACAAGCATCGCATCGTCTGTCTACTGCAACCACCAATGAGATGATTAAAAGCGTAATTAAAAGCTGCTTCCATAACCATGGTTCACACTGTTTCTGAGGACAGTACCTAGCAAATAGTGTTTAATATATATTAGATGAACTAAATTAAACATTTAAAAAAATTTTAATTTTCTTTAGACTGTGATTTCATCCAGGTCATTAAACGTAGTGCAACTCCTATGTGCAAAACGTTATTAGGAATAAATCCATCACATAAATCATTCATGTTTGTGTCTGTTCATTATTATTACATCTCAGTTTATTAAATAGATGTTTGTTTTATTTTTATGTGAATGCTAACTGCTATCATTATTTGTAAACTGCTAGAGAAAAAGCACCTTTTTACTGATTTAGCGCTTGAAAGTCAGATTAATTGGCTCTCTTCAGTTTTTTTTCAAGTCAGATTTCAACTAACTTTTAACAGTGTCCCATTCCTTACCTTTTCTTCCCCAATATCCTGCTTTTCTTTCTAAAAGGTTTCTTAGTCCACTTACCTCTTACTGTACTTTTAATATGTGAGATAAAGAAGAATTGCAGGTTTAACTCTAATTTATCAATCCTTGCTATTTGGGTACTTCTTTAAAAGTTAAAATCCATTTAAAATAGAATTACCTGAATGTGTAATAAATGCTCACTAAGATATCTTGCTCTAAAAGGAGTTTTTATTCTAGAAATGTATTCTGTCATCTTGCTACATGTTAAATTACTTCTTCTTAGGTGAAGAACTCAGGACAATACATTTTTTTCATTACTGCTGAGCAGCCAGACATAGCACATTAATTTTTATTTAAATATTAAATTTAGGCTCTACTATTGGTATATTTTTCTTCCTTTTTTTTTGACTTTTACCAATAAGTGATTAAGAAAAATCTGTTCTTTCTTCTCCTTCTGCATAGATATATAGACCAAAAGTGATACTCCAAATGGATTTCAAAGATTATATTGTTTTGTCAATGAATACCACAAGCATTGCCTGGAATTTATTCCAAGATGCATAATATCACATTTCCTAAAATTTCACTAGAAAGAGACAGAAGACAATTAATTTGCATATATAAGACAAAAATAATTTTGTTAAAATAAAAATATTTCAGTCTGTGATTTCTTCCATAATTATTCTCTAACATAACATAGGATTTATCACTTTTCTATTTGTCTTGAAAAGTTAATAGGATTTTCTGTGGAGTTTTTATCCTTCAAATATCCAGCTATCTTTCTCAGAATATGTAGACATATATTATCATAGTGTGCCAAAATCAGAACTGAAAATATTATAGTCACTTATGTTACTGACTATAAAAAGAACATGCTTTAAAACATAGGCCTGGTTCTTTTATTAACCTTTTTATATACGACAATTTGAGTGCTCCTGAAACATATTTCTATGACAAATTACCACATGCAAATTAAAAGAAACAGTAGCCACTGATTATGAACCCTCCTTGAGGGGTATCAAGTTGTGTCGAAGTCTACCTGCAGTACAAAGACACTAGTATAGAATTTCTTTGCTCTAATTTAACTCTGTTAATATATTTATGTCAATATATTACTTCTGGTCCATAATCAAGAGAGTTTTGAACTATTTACTCTGTGTAGTTGTTTTAAAAATAACCATCAATTATTTCATTTTGTCTGTTTTTTTCTGGGACCTGTGTTTGGTTGCTACCAAACAGTTCATAAGTTTAGGAGATTAGAATCAGCATCTTCAGGTTCATTTTTATTGGGTCCATACAGAACGATTCAGCAGATCTATATTGGTATTGGTCAAAAGTGTGTACAATGATCCAGGGAGCAAGAAACACACACTCAATTCTAACAATGGCAGCACATGGCACTATCTGGGGTAGACCTTTAGCTTAGATTCTCTTCACAGCATGATTAACAGCAGACTCCAAGAACTATAACCAATGAACTAACTCTGTGTAGTAGATCTAAAGCTACTGGGAGACTCAGCGAGAGGATATTAACCCATTAGGGAATTCCAAAGAAGAAACTACAGCCAGGCATGCACAGAAATAAGTGTATGAAATGAATGGGACTCCAAAGTCAGTGAATGGACGTGGTCAGCTGTGCTGAAATCCTAGCTACTGAGAATCACAGACAAACCACCTGAAATACTTGGAACATATTTGTCAAAGTATTATTATTGTCCTAAAATTGCTGAGCAAATTCAGTAAAAGATAAGCATTAGAATAGTAACACAATCAAAGGCATAGAAGATAATTCATCCAAAAAAAAGGGAAAAATAACTTCAAATGGCAAAGAAATACATGAAAATCTTCAATCTCAATAGTAAAAACAATCATGACATATAAGAGATAATTACTCAGTCTCTTGAAATGGGGAACAACTATTGCCCTCCCTTCATGCACTCCATCTGATAAGAACCTTGGCATGTTCATTTGCGTAGAACCATTAAATGTTAGGCCAAGAGGGAACCTTAGAAATCACTCTAGTCTTACTCATGGTCTGATATTATTTGGAATTACCAGTACAAATTGTCAAGCTCTCAAATTTCAAGGAAGGTGTATTAACAATATACTTGAATTTCAAATTATACAAGGGGCTAATTTTTGTTTGGAAACCATGCTCTTCTTTGCAAAAATAATATACTAATAATAACCAACAGCTTTTACTTGAACAATTTCATCTAAGGAGATCAAAGTAATCACAGATTTTGTTTTGGCCTCACATCTTTCCAAACCATACAAATATTAGAAATTATATCATTACCCTACTACCAATCATTTTTATTATTCCATACATTAATTATAACTTTGATATACAACCTTAATACTGGAAATGCTTTTGACACATAACTTAGTTCCAAGTAGAGTCCAACATCTATGCTGAATATATCTGGCATCTAGAACTGTTAAAAGAAGGAGTTAGCAAATGACTGCCTGCAGCCACACCTGATCCCCCATCTGCTTTTGTAGATACACTTTTGCAGAAACCCAGACACACATATCCACTTAGGTGTTTGTCCCTGGCTGCTTGTACAATACAGGCTGGGTGGTTCACAGAGGCCATAGGGCCCCGAGCCTCATATGTACTGTTTAGCTCTTTACAAACAAAGTTTGCTAATCTCTGGTTTAAAGCATGAATTTCAGCCATTTGCCAACATCACAGATGATTCCCAAAACAATTATGCTAATACAGAGGTACAGAGAAAGTCTTTTTGAGTTGCATTAATATGAGGATAACTATACTGATGAATGTTCAAAATGATGACTCTATTAATATACTTGTGGGAAGTTCTTAGATTTTCTTTATTAACCAAAATAGATACCACCAGCAAGTTAGCAACAATGATTATTTCTAGGAAAAACATTCCTATTTCTCCATAATTTTCACTGTAACACTGATGGTGAGCTTATAGATTATGTCTACAAAAAATTGCTTTTTTATTTTTTTTGAGGAGCAAGATAAAGGAGAGAAAAGAGAGAGAGAGGGAATAAACAGAAATATTTCTCAAGGGTGTTGTTTACTTCCAGATGAGCAAAAGAAATTGCCATCTGAAATAAAAGCAGAAGAACCACTCTCTTCATCTTGTTCTCCTGGCCTGAAAATAGCTCTCTAAGTATAGTCTTAAATATTATGCTTTTCTCACTACAGTCCTCCTTAAACTTCACATAATTATATCAAGGAAGTTCAAATGGAACTGCCGGTATATTTGTTTACAGATTTGTTTGCTCAAAGGAAATGGATGACATCCAATGATCACAAAATTTATAATGCACAGTTTTCAAATTCCCACTTTAAACCATCTAGGTAGGTGGGCATTTTCACAGCATCATAGAGGTGGCAATGAACATGGCTGGGCCACAATGGCACTGACACCCTTGAAGGGGATGATTTTATTTTATTTATTTTAATTTTATTTTAATTGTTGTTCTTGAACAGTTTTCCGTCTTTTACTCCCATCCCAGCCCACCACCCTAGCCCTCCCCACCTCCCTCCCATTTCCACCCCACCCCTAGTTTTTGTCCATGTGTCCTTTATACTTGTTGCTCTAAACCCTTCCCCTTTTCCCCTGAAATTCCCTCCCCTCTCCCCTCTGGTGACTGTCAGCCTGTTCTCAATTTCAGTGTCTTTGGTTATATTTTGCTTGTTTGTTTGTTTTGTTGATTAGGTTTTGACAGAAACTTGAATCTGTTTGGATTTTGGTATTTCTTAAGAAGTCCTGTTATGAGCATCGATCAAGTTGAATAGGTGTTGTAGATGAAAAGAAGACTGCCCTCCACAAGATAAAGTATCAGTGAAACTTGTGAATTAGAATAATATTCGTGAAACGAATGTGAACAGGATCCTTATAAAAAGCTTTGCTGTTTCCTTTCTCTAAAATTTAAAGATGAGTCATAATATCCTGCAATGTGTTAACAGGAGCCTTCAGAGCTAATCTCATGTAGGCATTGTTCAGTCAACGAGTCAATCAACACTGAGGCTGCCATCAGTGTGTGTGTTTGTGTGGTCAATAAATGAATCAGAGTTCTCGTCCTATAAGCCATCGGAGCTAACCAGGAAAGTACCTAATGCGTTAAACTTCATTCTAGACTTATTTTTAAAGCATATGCACATTGATCACCACAATGGATTAACTCCTACTCTATGAAATCTTTTAT
Source organism: Glossophaga mutica (assembly GCA_039655065.1). Lineage (NCBI taxonomy): Eukaryota > Metazoa > Chordata > Mammalia > Chiroptera > Phyllostomidae > Glossophaga > Glossophaga mutica. Next base: position 149,774,058 of record CM077308.1, read on the forward strand.
GAAAAAGTATAGGTTGTGCCATCCTGAACTTCTGATAAATCCTTAAATATTACATTAAAGGTGCTTCTTATTACTGCTGTGACTAGTAAACTACATGAGAAAACACACTCTACATATTGCCACTTCACTGTTATATCTAAAGAAATGTTGGTAGATAGCCAACTTAATTTTTTTCTAACAAAAGTGAAATGTATGTCTCAAGTGTTCAGATACCTACTCCTATTTTTGAAATGTGTTATAAAAATCAGCTTTTTTTTTTTTTTTTGCAATCAAGATAATACTGTTGTCAATACATTAAAAAAGATGGAGTTTATCCATTGCCTGGTTTACATGACAGATGTGTTCTTAATTTGTGCAACACATCTACGAAAGCCACCGGTGATGGTGGCATCTCATACGCTGTCACATAGAAAATGTGGATAAAGTGTATTAACATTTTCAATTGATTTTATTTTTTGAAAACATCTTTTGTTGGAAAAATATGCTTTCTTATTATAGTGGAGATATTGTTGTGACAATAAATGAATGCAGGATTTACTTCCTTTTAATCTATATTTTATAACTAGTAGTGATAAAAGACTCTCCCTTGATAGGTAAAAGGTGAGACAAAGGCCAAGTCAAAACAGAGAGAAAATAAAATTTTAGAATTTATCGTGTGCTAAACTACCACAGTTTCAACAAGCACTATAAACAGTGCTGGGGCCCTTGCACATTAAAAAATACATGTTTGTGTGAAATAAGGTATCATTTACTGTGGTACATTTTTTTAAAAAAGTCCAGGAACATTTAGACTTGAATTATAGCTTGCTGAGGCCTACTTTTAAAACAATAATTATCCTTATTAATAAAATCAGTGGTAGAGGTTTACTGTGCAGGTAGACATTTGAACAGTATAAAGCTTATCTGTAAAATATTATGTAATAAAAAGAAAAAATTTTCTCTTCCATTATGTAGTTTTGTTACATATGAACTGTATAAGAATTTATGCCAGTAATGTTTAAGAACTGAATAATTGTAATTTGCCATACCAAATAAAACCCTTATTTAAAAATGAAATAAACCTAAACCAGAGCTGAATCTCATGGCAGAGGTACAACGCATAGACTCTGCAGAAGAAGAGAAATTTTGCCTGATATACATGAGTGGCTATTATTTTGCATGTATTTTTTTTGGGGGGTGACTATTAATATATCACTATTTATTTTGCCACTTATCACAATCAACAAAACATTCAAGCACCCACAACCTTCTAATAACTAGCTGGATGGTTAGAAATCACAGAACAAACTGGCTAATTGTACTACTACACAAAAGAACAAAGTAGCAAATAAGAAAATATAAGGATTTGTTAACATACAAAGTCTGAATATTTCATGATAGTAGTGATCTACAAGATATTAAGTAATGCTAAGTTGCGTCACATGAGTAAACATCAGTGATGCTGTTGAGTTGAAACATATTTACATTATCATTTAATCTACCACATTGCTGAGAATACCAGAGAATTAGAGCATTGCAGGTAGAGAAGAGAAAGTTCTGTCAGTAGTATGAAATTTTCACTTTACCCATTTGTGTAAAACTTTGCCTCCACTAAACCATCACTTTTATGGAGCTGTGAAATTGACTGATCAGATCTACACCTCCTCTTCCTTCCCTTCCCACTTTTTGGTGTCAGTGTTAATGGACTGTCGGATGGGTGGAAATGAACAGTCAAGTCCTGGCAGCAGGAATATAAAGGAGAATTGAAGGCACAAACTTAAGCCTATTAAATTATCTATATTTTTTAATTAATTGAGAAGTTAATATGATAACCTTTTGCTTAATTTGGAACAATCTCACTTTTTATCATCTGATGGTATGGCTCATAATATCTGGCACACAAAAACATATCAACATAACAGAAGCAATTCTGTTGACACTTCAACTGTCTAAACATAAACTATTAATCTCAGCATTTACCTGAAGAGGATGTGTTACAGAGAAAAGTCTTTGATTGGTTCCAGAAATCTTCATTAAAGAACTGTCAACACACTTTTAGTTCTGGTGTCAAAGGGAGAATTTCTTTAAGCACTAACTACATTCTTTGGCAGAACTTGGTAGCAGATGCCAAGTTGACATTTGATTTCTACAGCTAGAAAAATAACGTGGAAAAATACTGCTTTCATTCATCTTGATCAAATATCACTGGTTTCCGACAAAATAAAATATAATCTTATCCAAAAGGGAAATAAAATGATATTAAGTGACATATTAAATACTACGGCTTAATTTTAAATAAAAAGAGCTTCAACCGATAAGCTTCAACTCGGTGCACTGATAAGGAGTATTTAGAACAATACTCTGGAACTCCAAAAGACATTAAAGAGTTGTATGACACGAATTTGATCAGTCCAAGTACGTTCTGCCAGCACAGGCTGATGGACTCACACACAGAATATTGGGTTTGGGGTTGCTGAAAGCTGACTGGCATAGGAACTCATGTTTATAATACATAAGAGCTGAAGAATATTTAGCCTTAAGCATTTAGAAATAACATCAATTTAATAACATTAGAATTCCATCTGGGTGCAAGGTTGACCACATGATTATTAACAAAATAAAAGTGAATCATATTTTTTCCTGGGCAACTTGCTTCCCAGAATTGTTCAGGACTCTGAAATGAAGTTGAAATAGTTATTACTATTTCCACATCTGGTATTTCTTTTGGGGGTCACTTCTAGTCCTGACCTTTCCATTCTCCATTAAACTGACAAATTACTGCCCTCCCTCACTGATACCATAATCTTTGTGATCTAACTTATTCAGTTCTTCCATCTGGTACCAATAGCTTCCATTGATGTTATCCTGTCCAGAGTCATCTTCTTCATGGTTGTTTCTGCCATCTCACGAGCAGTGCTGCCCCACTGCCTGGTCTGAATTTAAAGGCAATGGCTGAATCATTATGTACCAGTCTAGCTAACTATAAGTAGTTTATTGTATTCTATCTTCAACTCTGAGTTATCAATGGACACTACTTCTTGAAAGTCAGTGTAATCAACATCTTCCTGTCCTGTTCTGTTTGTCTTTTGCTCATGTTCATTTGCTACATGGTGGGCAGAGTTTACTGCACTTGTGACCACATGGGAAGATGAGTATTAGAGATCTCACAAGGTTCTCCATTACTGAATTCATCTAAGTGTGGTGGGTTCAGGGTGGAAAACAAATAGTTGAATAGTAGCTTCTGTCTAGCAAGGGTACAAAAGGGAAAAATACCCAACTCAGAATGGGCCCTGGCCATTGCATAGAACTGGGCAGAGTTAGAAATTCTATAGATCCCCTCAAATAGCCAGGCCATGAGGAATAATGGAAACATATCTGGGTTAAGCAAAACTTGGATCAGGGGAAATATTCAAGAAATAATGTTGGCAGCACCAAGGATACATCCAAGATAATTGCACTGAAAATATTCTTGCCTAGTTGGAGAAAATCTTGCTCTCTCATCATCCCCAAAGGTTTATATATATAAGAGAATTTTCACCTGGGTGAAATTGGTGTTCAGAGGGCTCCATTGCCCCATAGATATTTTTTATCATGATTTAATAAAAAAATTCACCAAATTATAAAAGACTTTATAGTCAGTGATCTAATCAGGTTCTGAGTTAAGAGTGTAAGATCATTTACTATAACTTTTCCCATGCTTTTTCTAGAGTACTCAAGTAAATTTTTAAGTACTCAGGCAAATTCATGGGCATAAGATTATAATCTTATAACATCAAGAATATGACATCAAGAAAAATGAAATACAGCTTTTTTAGTAATTTTGACTGGCTAACTCTAAATACATGTAGTAAATGTTTTACTATACTACTTTTACATCCCACAGGGTGACACTTACATGGAGAAGAAAGTATGCTTCATCTGGGATGTATAATATACCAAAAAAAAATTACCAGAACTCCAATTTTAACACGGGCATGATAACATGTATTGCTATACAGATTTCTTCCTATTGCTTTACCCAATCTTCTTAGATTAGAGCAATTGGCTTTGAATTAATTTTAATAAGGTTGTCTTTAAAATATATTGTAATAACATAAAAGGAGTCCTTTGTGGCACTGTGACCCAGCAATCTACAGGTATTCCCAACTCACAGCTTGCTTTGGAAATTCTTGAAAGCAGCAGTGACTTCAAGCAACATTAATATCAGAAATATGCCCTCTGAGGCCTCTTAATAAAGTAGGAAGGATCAAACTATTCTATATGTCATGAATAATTTTAAAACAGCAAGATCAAGAATAGTCAACCTTAAAATCTAGCACTAACTGCTGTCCGGAGTAGAGAAAGATTACTGATAAGACACTTCACCATGCACCCATGCAGTGACTGAAATATTGTATTCTTCATTTCCCCAACACTATTCCATAGCTGGAAATAAAGTATTAATTTATTAATATAAACCTCATGGAGTATAAAGAACCACCACATGATTTTTTAAAGTCTATTTTTAAAGCATATACTCTTCTCTCTATCAAGCAATGTTGTAGCTAAATATTAAGAAAGCAGCTAGTACATCGGACATTTTCCTTCCGTTCAGATTCACATTTTTAAAGGTTAACAGCTCTGTTAAATTTACCATCCCAAAGAAGTCCTTACTAAGTCTGAAGAATTGCTTGGAGCTCAGAATTCTTAGTTATGAGAATAAAAATCTCTGTAGAACAGAAATTGAATGTCAAGAGTTCCTTTCCAACATGACTGAAAATGAGGAATTTATATGGAAATAATTAAGATACTTTGAACTCAACATTATGTAATTTTGAAAGATTTGTTCTAGCACAATCTACTTTGATACAGAAATTTAAGTGTAAAAATTTAACTAATTTCTTACACTCTTAAAATTAGAAATTCATAGGTCATCAAACTCAATTTCTCCCTTGATTCAAAAGTGCTTGCTGCCTTTGTAAAAGAGACACATTTCACCTCTTTTTGGCCACAGCGAGAGCTTTCTACTTTGGATTTAAATTTGTTGCTTCCACTGCTTCAAAGCCACCCTCTCTCCTCCTGCCTGTGGGAGTAATGTAGCACTGGCATTTCCTCTTCCATATGACAACCACTCAAATATTTAAGGCAATTCTCTTATTGTTCATAAAGTTATTTTATATGTCCCATAAACTATAGAGCCTCTTTATCACTGGGCTGAGGACACATGCTTGTTGGTCTGTGTCTTTCTTTACATGTTCTATTTCAACTTGTCAACCTAAATGATCTTATAATTTACAAAAACGCCATCAGTTTTTCAACTGAACTGTTATGAAGGCAAGTATTCATTATGTTTTATTTAAGAAGTCATTTGAATGTGAACATTCATAACTTAAATTTCATTGTCATCACCTACCTTATCCACGAGTTCTGTGGAGCTGATTCTGGATCATGTGATCCCAATCCTTTAACACACCAGCTGAACGGAGTTGTCTGCACACCTACCTACTCACGGATAGTCCTTTCCTTGATTTTTCAGGGACATATCTCTTTGGTGATCTGTATCAAAAAAGAAGAGAAGAGCTGATTAGGCCAGTTACCACAGGAATTAAAACAAAAATGACATATCTCAGAGTGGCAGCATACAAAACTAATTTAGGTGGTATATGTGTGATTGAAACAAAGGATGTTGAGCATGTTTGCTTGTCTACATATTAGTAAATACTAATACAGAAAACCCAATATTTTATGGAGAGTGATCATTTGAAGCAGGTTAAGAAGAATCAATTTAAAGCTGGTTAAAAGAAAAATACTAAGTAAATAAAGAACTCTAATTTTAAAAAATGACTGGAACATATTTTGAAGCCAGTTCCCTTAAGATTAGTTTTTACTATGAATATCTCTAACCACCCTTCCTTAGAAAGCACACATTCAAATTTTATAGTCATGTGTTCCATATGTCCTTTGAGTCACCGATAAACTGGGAAATGTGATCTATATAAAGAAAAAGGAAAGTAGCAATTACTGGTGCATATTTTCCATCAGATGAAGTCCCACTCTTCACAGATCAGCTATGACAAAGCCTCCCTAATCTATCAAGGCAGACTTCTTGATTCCATCAATGGGTTCCTGTAGCTGTTTGCATTTCCCATTTCTGAAATCGAGTCTATTTTGTGGACTTTTCAGGAGTATTGAATATATGTACATAGTACCTGAGGTGCAGTGCTTTTCATTTTTAATTACACAAAAGATTGCAGTTGAAACTCTGTAATCACTACACAGTTGATTTCTTCATATAAAAAAGACAGGTAAAGGTGAAAGTAGAACTATCAAAAAACCTGGAAAGGTGATCTTTCTATGATGAAGAAATATGGAGAAAAAAAAGAAGGCTTAGGGCAAAGCAGACATAGATTTGAAGTACTGCTCTTGCATTTACTGGCTAAGTGAACTGAAGCAAATCATCTGTCATCCATGAATCTCAGATTTCTTGTCTATAAAATAAGGACCTGCACATAAAGTGCCAGGGACACAGTGATTCCACCCAGTAACTGTCACCAACAACACTGTAGTTTTATTCCATTTCTTAATTCAGAAAAAAATTGATGCCAGATTTGAGAATAAATTTTTATGACTCATAAAAAGCATTATTTTATTTACCAATATTCCCTCTTAAGTGAAGAATTAAACAGACAATAACACAGCACCAGTAAAATTTACTTTATAATGAAGCTTATGAATGGTCCAAAAGTTACAAATAATTAAAGAGAACACAATTAAGTTGTTTATTTTATAGTTTCACAGTTTATAAATATTTTAATTTGGATTTTTGTCAGTTTACTGATATTGGTGTTCTTTTTATTTTTATCTAAATAGTATTATTTTTTAATCAGAAAAAGACCACTCTTTTTAAAAAACAGTCAATACCCTGGTATTTTATTTCAATTAAAATGAGTTTAGTTCATTGGAACTTCTTTAATTCTGACTTATAAGAATTAATAGTTACAAAGTCCTCATATGAGACTAAAAGGTACAAAATACTTATAGTAATCTCTGTGAGTATCATATTAAATTGTACAGGTTTTTATTTTTACCAAATTAAATCCACATCTCCTAAGGGAGATTTAGTCTAATATATTTGAATGGAAATCGGTTAACGTTTTATTTTAATAATTTTCACCTATAGTGTTTACCTATATGCAATTTCAGAAATTTAAAGTTAATGAAATCATTTATACTCAAATGCATTTAGAAAAGGAAAATATGCAGCAATGAAATTTTAATTTGTGTTCCTTGTAGGCTAATGAATAAGAAAGATTTGATAAGAGAATGATGGAGAATAAAATATGATGCTTAATCTACAAGCAGAACTGGATTTTTAAATAGTTCCTTCTCATTAGATATTGTCACTATGGTAGACAAGTTAAGTTTAGAGTATGTCCCTCTGCAGAGTAGGTGTGAGGAATGAATGACCAATTTCAGGGTCATGTAATATAATTACAAAATCCTTGGTGAATCGTTGGCATCAGGAAAAACATTAAAAACCCAGTCATGGCCCTTTTAAAAAATCAAGTTCCATTAAATAGAAACCTTGAGAAAATTAGTGAACTTAGTCACAAAGGTAAAATAAGGAGATTGAAGTGGTCTATAGAAGTCAGTATTTTACAGCCCCCTGTGCTCGGGTATCTATGATTTGTTGTAGGAACAGTGACCCTGGTGGCAGAAAATTGAAAGCAAGATACTCTGAATATATTGTTGCTTCCTGTGAGTTATGTAACAAGTATTTGTAGTTGCACAACCAGAAGCCATGCTTGAGGATCAGTATTACTTAGGCAATTCAGGTGGCTTACACGGCTGCTGAATATAAAGACCCCAACCATGTGAAGAAGATAAACAATCAAGACAAATTAGGCTATCCCACTCCTCTGCCTAAAACCCTTCAATGGTTTCTTATCTCACTCAAAACAAAAGCCCAAGCCCTTCCAATGATCTACAAGTTCACAGTGAGGCTCCCAATGCCTCTCTGACTTCATCTCCTCCTATTCTTCCCTGGTTCACTGGTTCTGCTCAAGCCACACTGGCTTTATTCTGAAAACGCACCAAACAAGCTCATGCATTAGGATCCTTGCATGCATTCACCCTTTTGCCTGGAATGCTCTTTTCCCAGATAGCCATGGGGCTTACTTCCCCATCTCAGGTTTCTGCTCAGAGAAAACTCAACCCATCAGCTTCGTCTTCCTTTACCGCCTCCCTAAACAATCCATTGCCCTTTCTTTCTTCACTTTCCTCCATGACACTCACTTATCACTTCTAACATGCTGTACATATTACATTTTTAATTTGTCTATTAATTATCTTCCCCCACCAAAAGTAAAACTCTGTTATGGCAGGAATGCCTACAAGAGAATCTGAACAAAGTAAGAGCTCACTAAATATACATTTAATAGAGAGAATGAATGAAGTGTTAATTTATTCATTAATCGTAACTCATATTACAAGAAAGGCAGAGAGTACTAGTTTTATAAAAGTTCCACAGATAAATCAGACATGGTCTCTTCTTCAAAATGTTTATCGTCCAATAGAAGAAACTGATCATCTTTTTAAATAACATTAACATAGTAGAGAGAATGCTGAGTACTTGAAGGCTAATGAGGTCAGTAAGAGAGAAAAACAAATATTGCTTTCAGCTAAATAAATCAGAGAAGCTTAGTGGAAGAGATCACATTTGAGTTGGTTTTAAAAGATGAGAGGATTTAGATAATTCTATATGAATGAGTGGGGAGTGGGCAAGAAGGGAAAGACAACTAAGGTTCAAATCAGTGAGGTCACTAAGCACAAGTAATGTTAAACTCTTTCATTTAGCTGCAGCATAGCCGTGTAATGATGACTACAGGAAAAGAGATCAGAAAGGTAGAGCCACATTATGAACATTCCCATAAAAGATGCATCATTTTAATTATATTTATTGCTACTTGAACGTAATTGCTTTGATCCCTGGTTGGACCTTGGACTTTGTTCCCCATGCTTTGTCTTAATTACTGTTAAAGTTTCTCTTTCTTCTGGGAAACACTCTGGCAATCAGTAAGAAGCACAATATTGCGTGGGGTCTTCAGGGAATCTTCGGACTCACCCTCTTCCTACCTCTTCTCAGTCTTTTTTAGGTAATTTGTTTGCCTGGTGGATCAGGTGCCAAGCTGCATCTTTCAAAGCTCAAAATTTTACCTGTTACTGGGGCCTTCTGAGGCATGTGAAAGTTGTTACACTAGAGAAATAGCTTCACTAGGGAACAGATAACCAGAAATTAAAAAAAAAAAATTAGATCCAAACTAAGAAATTTATGACTAACTCTGTCATGTTAGTATCATTCATTCAGTGGTTTTAATTTTTTTGTCTCCTTTTATTTTTTTGTCTCCTTTTATCTGTCTGTTGTTTTATTTTTTTTTTTTGTTCAATTGTGGGTAGATATGTATTTATTGCTATTTTATTGTTCATATTTTTGATCTTCTTAAAAAGACCTTTTAACATTTCATATAACATTGGTTTGGTGGTGAGGAACTTTAACTTTTTCTTGTATGGGAAGCTCTTTATCTGTCCTTCAACTCTAAATGATAGCTTTGCTGACTAGAGTAATCTTGGTTGTATGTCCTTGCTTTTTATCACTTTGAATTTTTCTTGCCAGTCCCTCTAGCCTACAAAGCTTCTTTTGAGAAATCAGCTGACAGTCTTATAGGAACATCCTTGTAGGTAACTAACTGCTTTTCCCTAGCTGTTTTAAGATTTTCTCTTTGTATTTAACCTTCAGCATTTTAATTATGATGGGTTTCAGCATAGTTCTCTTTAGGTTCATCTTCTTTGGGATTGTCTGTGCTACCTGAACTTGATGTCTATTTCTTTCACCAGGTTAGGAAGTTTTTCAAATAGGTTTCCAATTTCTCACTCTCTCTTTTTTCTTTCTGGCACCCCTATGATGTCAATGTTGGTATGCTTGAAGTTGTCCCAGAGACTCCTTACACTATACTCATTTTTTGGATTCATTTTTCTTATTACTGTTCTGATTGGTTGTTTTTTGCTTCCTTATATTACAATTCTTGGTTTCATCCACTCTAGTGTTGATTCCCTGTAAATTGTTCTTTATTTCAATTAGTGAATCCTTCATTTCTGACTGGATCTTTTTTATGCCGTTGAAATCTTCAATAAGTTCATGGAGCACCTTTATAGCCAGTGTTTTAAACTCTGCATCTAGTGGATTGCTTGTCTCCATTTTGTCTAGTTCTTTTGTTTATGTTTTGGCCCATTACCTTTTTTATTTTTCTAATTAGAGCTAAATCTGAATGCAACTTTAAAACTGTTCACCCTTCCTCATGGGCTTTCATTTTTATTTTTCTTGTATCTCATTTAATTATTTCAAAATCTGGCATGCCCTAAGCCTTTTTCCTTTCTTCAAGTACTTTTTTAAAAACTTTAATGTGTCTTGGTCTTACTATGAAACTTTACATTTTCGTTTTCCCCTCCCCCATTTTTTTACATATGTAACTTTAAACTTTTGAACTCTACATATATTTCACTTCTATAATAATCTTATTTTTGCTATTTTCTTCTTTTTTTACCTTTAATGATCCTTTAAAATGTTTTGATATAAGTTAACAAGAAGTTCAAATGTAGAGATGAGAACCTTAATAAAATCTAAAATTATGCATAAATATGGTAAGAGGCTTTCCAACTGTCCCTACACTACATTCCCATCCTCTTCCTTACCCCTCCACCCATGATGTTACAACACCTAACTCAGCCAGGAGGGATAGTGTCATCCAAGAAATTAACCTAAAAATAATCAGGAGTCTCATGAGTTAATACTCTCAAATATTACAAGTAAAGCCCATATCCCCCACAAACATTCAGAAAGTATGAGTCATTTTCTTGTGCTAATTGCCTGCTCAGACCATCCTAGTCTATCCTTACACAAGGAAATAATTTCTGTTTCATGGTCTCTGATGCAGATAGACACTGAACATGTCAAAATCATGCTATAAGAAAGGAGGGATTATAATGAGTAAAGTCATGTCAGAGAAAAGACCTTTAGTTGTCTTACTCACGTGATGGTTCCAATGGTGTTGCAACTCCCATTAGAAAGCAAAGGAAAGAGGAAGTCTACATCATTTGCAAGAATTTTGGGCTAGCCTGGTTTTATTATGTTCTCCCCCTCTCTTTGTCCTCACTATTAGAACATAAGAAAAGCCCCTTTGAATTAAAAAATAAATTGGTACCATACGTGTCCATTTCTATGTGGGTTCTTTGCCTTTACCTACACAGGTGCTACTGTGTAACTCAGACCAGACCAGAGGTTGTAATGTGAGGGTAATCAACCAACTCAGTGAGCCTCAGACACAGTTAAGGCAGCCGACCTCTAGGACAATTTTTGGGTCCTGAGAGAGTATAGGAAATTATTCTGGAGAGACTTAATTCCTTAAATATTATATAAAAAAACATAGATGAAAGTCACTTAGATGATGTTTTTTACTTTATTTTATTTTGACCTCCTGGATCTCCAATTCAGTCTCTTTTCCTTAGTTGGGAGGCTTGAGTGGAGTTTCCCAAAATTATTGTACTTTCCCTTCAATTTCAAGATGTGCTGCTATCTCTCTTTTCAGTTTATCTGGCTGAGAATTTAATCTACTTGACACCATCACTTACAGTAAGTTTTATCCTTACTCTTCCTTTATTTTCTTGACAAGTAAGTCTCACTCCAGCACAGACAAATTGGCCCAGAAAGACTTCATATACACAAAAGATCTATATAGAAGTCCCCTAACTTCATTTGAAACCAGGCAGTCTGCAATAGGAGAACAAGTCCTTGTGGAGCTGAAAAGTCATTTAATGGAACTTAAATGGCAGCTCTAGAGATTTGGTAGACCTGCAATATTTTGACCCACAAGGACTAAGATTCCACTGCTGGAACATTGCAGAATGCATACTTAAAAGTAAGGTCACATATATTTTAATATATCTATGGGGCTTTGTAATTATTTATTTATCTTTAATTTTTATTTATTTATTTATTTATTTATTTATTTATTTATTTTGCCATTGTAGGCATCCAAAGAAATTCTCTTCAAATAGCTTTAGGACAATTGAGAAGGATTTCACATAGCTCCCTAGGCCTCTAAAATTTAAGATCAAACAATTGGAAGCTTTATCAGAAATTCACATAGACCAAACCCTAAGTCTTCTAAAAGATAGATCAAAGTATTTTCCCCAACATATCTGTGATGCAAGAATTCACAGATCAATTCAAAAGGTAGCTTTTGGGATAGGAAATAGAGGAAGGAAGGAAGGAAGGAAGGAAGGAAGGAAGGAAGGAAGGAAGGAAGGAAGGACTAAAATTTTTCTGACTATTTAATATGGAAGATTTTTTATTTCTTTTAAAAATATTTTCCTCACTTTAATTTTCTTCATTATAGTTTGCACAAGAAGTGTATGAAATTATTAGGTACAAACATAATACTTAATGCATACTTCTCCTCTTTTAGTTGTTGTTGTTGTTGTCGTTTTAAAAATGTTTATTGATTTTAGAGAGAGAGAGAAAGGAGGAGAGAGAGAGAGATAAATGTGAGAGAAAAATATCAGTTGGTTGCCTCCCATATGCACCCCAACCAGGTATTGAACCTGCAACCTAGGTATGTGCTCTGACTGGGATCAAATCCCCAACCTGTTAGTATGTAGGATGATGTTCCAACCAACTGAGCCACACTGGCCAGGGATTCTTTGTTTTTACTTTGTTATTTTTATACCTGTTTTGTTACCTGTTTTTATACCTTATTTTTATTCCATTTTCTTTCTTCTCTACCTTCATCCTTCCAAATCCCATTCTCCTCTTTCAAAAAGAATGCACCTTCATTCGTGCTTGTGATGGAAATAAGATGAGTACCTCTCACTTAAAGATGTTGTTTAAAAATACAGTTTATAACATCCATTCCCTACATATTGCACCTCAACATTCTCTCCTTAGCCCATGAAGGAGAGGAAGTGGTCAGATCACAGTGTCATCGACAGATAGAATATTAGTGTCAAGATTTAACGAGATTCGCCAGCTCCCGACTCTTCTGCCCTGAATGCTCCCCTGTTTGTCTCACAGGCCCTGCAGCCTTGCTGTGAAGATTCACTCAGTTCCATACCCAGGTCTTTCTGAAGATCACTCCAAAGCCCAGTATGGGCCTGTGCCAGGGAGGAGGTTGTTTCATGAAAATCAGCCAAGATTTCTTTTATTTCTTTTTATCGCTTGACTCTTGGTGAAGCCTCTGGTGAGAAATTTTCGTGGTTACAATCCGGCATCTATAGCTCAAGGAGGACAATAACACTCTTTAATTAGAAGCTTCATTTCAGTTTAGATTGGAAATTTAACACTTGAGAAAGTGTCTCAAAGTCAGAAGCAGGAAATTGGGATATGGGGAATCTTTGTCATTCACATACTCTCTCCCAACATATGGCGGTATCTGTAGATGCCAACTCCAGTCACTTTTAATTAAAAAAATTAGATGGTGGATATACAAAAATATGAAGGCTTTTCTGTAAGCTCTTTTACATTATTCAACCTGTCCATATGTCCACCACAGAAAAAAAATAGTAGAAAAAAAAAGGGGTGGGCAAAAAGCCCAGAGATTGGCGAGTTCTGTTTTCCTTGATTTAATATTATATTAAACTCTGCATAAGCAGATTTGCATCAACTTTACAACCTGATAGGACCAAGGTGATTTCATCTCACTACACTCAAGTCAACATATATAAATTTAAAACACATTTTCAATCTGTGATAATTTGCATACTGCTGGGATTTTTTTCCTTTCACTGTATGTTAAAACAATACACACACACAAAAATAACCCCATCATATAAGGAGAATGTATAACCAATTTATAAGACAAACTACTTTCAATCATTTTTGGTATATTTTTAAACAACTGATATGTTAATTATAAATCTTTTAAAATATATTGATCAGAGTGAAACTTTTAACCAGCAAGCATTTTCCTAATATAGTTTACATCAATTATATTAGAAAATTAACACAAGTATTTCTAATAAAATATTCTTTGAAATGAATAAAATTCACTGATCTTTTTCTAGTCTTCCACCCAATTAGTCTTCCCAGTTTTACTTGAAAATCATGGGATTTTGTGACTCTTTTACTTGATGTTTTCAAAAAATATTGGAAAACTGTTATCTCTGCAAATATTTCTTCTGCTTTATGTCTACTTTCCTTTTTTCTTGGACTTAGTAAGTACATATTAAAACTTCCCACTGTATCCCCTAGGTCTCTTACATATTTTGTACTTTCCATATTTTGTTTCTTCAATGTCATTCTTGATAGTTTCTTTTGACATATTTTCTGTTTCATGAATTCTCTATTTTTGTCTGATCTGTCCTTAAATCATCTTCTGTGTTCCTCATTTTGGTTGTTGTATTATTCAGTTTTAGAATTTCTATTATTTTCTTTAAAATCACAATATCATGTTAATAGTTTCCAAATCCTTAATTGTATTTTTATTTATTTTAAAGATTTTATTTATTCATTTTTAGAGAGAGGGGAAAAGAAGGAGAAAGAGAGGGAGAGAAACATCAATGTGTGGTTACCTCTCAAGCACCCCTGTACAGGGGACCTGGCCCTCAACCCAGACATGTGCCCTGACTGAGAATTGAACTGGTGACCCTTTGGTTCCCAGGCCGGCACTAAATGCACTGAGCCACACCAGCCAGGACTAAATCTTTAATTATATTTTTAAATTCAGCTTTTATTTTCCTCAGTATTCTAACCACATTATTTTCCTCAATTTAAGCATAACATTCTCACTGTATGACATACCTATGGGTCTTCATCTGTTATCTGTTGTTTGTAGTGATTCTCTTTCATATTGCTGTATCTTCCCATGTCTCTTGTTATCTTTGTTCCCAGACATAGCATTTGAAAAATTTAGTAGAAATAATTTAAGGCTTAAGGTAATGTTATTACCTTCCAGAGAGGATTTTCACTTGCCTTTACAGGTGCCTAGAAGTCCTGGTATACCAGGGTCACCTTCATTTGATTTTTGTGGGCCATCCGAACTACTTGAGTTTGGCTGCAATCTGTTCCAAAACTGCTTAACTTCTGGCTGAATCTTCCTCCTAGATTTGGTTCTCAAATTTAACTCAGGCACGTTCATCCAGGGAGAATCACCTTTGGCAAGCTCTGGACTACAGTGTTTGTCCTTGAAGTTCTGAAACTCTCTGTCAAAGACCTGCTCAGCTCCTTCTCTAGATTAGCAAATGCTTTGGGGACAAAGAAATTCCAAATTCCAAGCTCATTTCTCTAAATTCTTTCTTCTGTTACATCTTTTGTCCAGTTATTCTCATTATCTTGTTCACTATGTCAGGTTTAAAAAGATTTTTTTTAGTTTATCTACGGTTTTAAATTATAATTGGCAAGAGGGTTTTTTCAAATTTCTCAGTATGACATTACCATAAACTGAAGTGTTTTTCTTACTAACAACTTGGGAGGTTTTAGAACATACCAAATGACAGTAATGCTATTCATATGCAACCATGTTATTATTTTCACAAGGAATAAAGGCAAAGTAGATTGAACTGCAAATTTTTGCATCAATCCCATATATCTCCCATCCATCCTAACAGGCAAATGACCTACTAGCTCTGTATAATTATTTCCATATATTTCAAAAAGGATTTATAGGCTATTTCATCTTCAGGAGAAAGGATGAGTAAAAATACAGTAAAATTGCCATTTCTGCATTAGGAACAGAAGTGGACCACCTAGAGAAATTTAAGAAGAAAACCTTGTGGAAGTTAAGGAAAAGAGCAATGTCATAATATCATAATAAAACCTATATACCAAGGTAAACTACAGTTAAGATGTTTGTGGATATGACAAAACTGCCATGGTCAAGTCCAGATGTCATGCCCAGATTCTGAAATTGAGGTTTCAGTTGCTGAAGAATGATGACCACTATACATAATAAATAAATTTTCCATTTGCTAAATAGTTCAATTAAATCCCTTGACAATTATAGACCTGCATTACCAATGTGTTAGATTTGACCATCAATAGCTTTTCACACAGACCAGGTGGTAAATGTGCCGGAACTGGGGGTGCATAGGGCAGTATTTCAAGCTTGCTAAACTAACTCATTGTATTCTTGTTCACTCATTCATTATCATTTTCAATCTTTTGCCTGCACATGTGATGCCTGGTTTCCATAAGTTCCATTTACAGTCGTACACCTCCCAATTTTATTTCCATCCACCACATACTCTTTGACAGTCCTGTGAACATTTTATTCATATGTACTTCAATACATGATTCATCATTAAGTAGCTTTCCTGTAATTTTTCAGAGCCTGTGGTAAAGAGACAAGAGACAGACTGAGGAAAAAGATACATTCTCTCTTCTGTCACCTGCTGTGTGACCTTGTGCGGTTCTTGTAACCTCAGACTCTCTTTATCTGTGACAGGAGAATAATAATTCCGACCCCACAAAGATTTCATGGGTCAGTAATATAAGCATTAAATGGTGCAATAAACAGAAGTATTTAATCAAAGTACTTGGGACATGTAAGTCCCCAATTGGTAATTATTGGTATTTATTGTTGATATTTTATTACTATCATTTTATTACTATTATTATTACTATTATTACTATTATTATCTCCTTTTCCATAAGGAGAAGATAGAAAACAGATTTTCTCTTTTATTGTCTGATGCATTCCCAGTGCCTAAAACAATGACTGGCACATAACAGGTACTCAATAAAGAGGTGTTGAATAAGTGAATAACTTAATACATGAATCATTTTTATTTATTTCAGTTGTATTATACATTGTATGTTACAAGTTTTACTGTCACCCTCCATAATTGAGTACTGTAACATTTTTACTAATATATAAAAGTTATGAAGTCATAACTTATTATTTAATTTGTTGATTAATGATAAGGGTAGGCTTTTATTTTTTAAAAAACTTTCTTGAGGGTTTAACAGGTAAAGTAATGAATAAGCTAATAAGAAATATGATTACATTCTAGGTGGAAGAAAGATCTTACACATGAAATAAAATAATTATAAAATATTTCTCATCTTCTCTTTAGAGTGAAATTCTCTGGCATTCTCTCCACTTTCCTCAATGTCTAGTAGTAAGGTTATCTCGTATTTCATGGAGAACACAGAAGAAATCCATGTGTATCCCCCTCCTTCCTGCATCCGTACCTACACTTTTCACCTTCAAGTCTGCAGTGAAAATAGATAAAATGTCTCTGGCCCTATAAAAAAATCAACACTTCCTTGTGTGTTCTATATCCCAATCCTTCCTTAACAAGGTCTTCTTTCCTGGAGTTATACCTCTTTCCTGAATCATGGGTTCTTTCTCTCCACTAGATCATTACCGCCAACACATTAAAATGTACCACAGGGTTAAAATGTTAAATATAATTAATAAACTTTTGGGTTATACCTGTCTTAATACATGGTTTTCTTACTAGTTCATCAGATGAAAATTTTACCCTAAAGAACAAAATGAAGAGTTAAATTTCTTTACTTCCCATTTTTATACACTCAGAGAGAGCACAGAGAATTAAAATTTAAGTAAAGGACATCAAGACAAAAAGAGAGGGGATGTGAACTAAAGCTTGCCTTTTTTTTTTGTTTCCAGAGAGGGGGTGGAAGCCAAATATGAGTGTCTGAATATTCTTCTCTGTGGCTTTGGTGGAGTGTAGAATACATTTACATTTGATAAGTGAGGTTATCACTAACAGCAGTGAGTGATCTGATTTATGATTCAGAAAAAAAGACTAATTTTTTGACTGGCTAGCTCACAGGACCAAATGAAGGTGCAATTTTATGAACTTGGGGGTGCAATGTGGCCAGCCAGAGGGTGACCTTCATGTGTAAATATCTGGATGTGCCCTCAGCGTGTGGGTGCATATATACTATTCCTTGTCTAATAAAATGACTTGGTAGCATTGGCTGGTCTCTAGCATTTGATCAGAGGGTAGGATACAAGGCATGACAGAAACCCTGGGAGAGAGTGAAGGCTGAGAGAGACGGAGAATCCTTGGGCTTTGGATAAACAGAGAACCAGTGAGAGTGAGCAGACCATGAGTTAGAGCAGCCACAGGCTACAATATTAAATAGGTGGAATAAAAGACTTCAACTAGGAGAGAAGAGGGGACCACACAGGATCTTTATCTTTCTCTTCACCCCAGGGATATAAAAGCAACACCCGCCTCGCCCAGACAGGACAGAGAAGCCCACATTAGAGGGAAGCTGAGGGAGGTAACTTGAAAACCTGGCCAATTTTTCCCGAAGAATCTTTCTGAGGTTAATCTAAATCATCAGACTGGATTAAACTTCCATCTGAAAGAATATTTTTTTTTCTGCTTTAGCCAGTAGGTGACAGTTAATGAGAAGGCGGAAGGTAAAAAGTAGCAGCAGACAAAACTAAATTACATATTTTGCACACATCAAAACTAGAGTGAGTTACATTGCATGATTCTGTCTTTTTTTGTTTACCTGTCTTTAAATAAAAAAGAGCTCTCTTGACCCCAATTATCTTATCAGCTAAAACCCCCATTTCTTTCATCATTAAATTTGTTGAACTAATTTTCTTCCAGCTAACACCACTTTCTTCTGCTTTTTTTTCTCTCTTCACCTCCACTTTGATGCTCATCCTTCCTTATCGCATCACTAAAATCCTCTTGTCAGGATCACCAATGAGTTGCAAGTCACCAAGACCAAGGGGCATTCTCTGCCCTGACTTTGCCAATCTCTTCACACCCTTTGCACAGCCAACCACTTCCTCTCTCTCAAATACCTTCTTACTCTGGATTTGAGGATTCATGGATCCCTTCTACCTCATTGAATGCTAGTTTTACACCCTTTTGCTCAGTATTAACCCAGTTATCACTTCCGCACTCTTCCTGTGTGACCTTCTCTAAGTCCATGACATTTGTAACATACCATCTATTGAGCAATGACCCCCATTTTTTCTCAGGAGCTCCACTGCTACAAATCCAATAGTCAACCCATCATCTTCATTTGAGTATCTATTAAGCATTTTGAAATTTATTAGGCATTGTGATAAATCCCTCGCCAATCCTTTCCATCAATCATTTTAGGAAACAACACTGCAATTTGAGCAATTGTTTTAAAAACCTAGAGCACACCCTCTGCTTGACTGTGCTTTTTTCCTCATACCCATAAGCAATCCATCCGCAAATTCACTGACTCTGCTTTTCCAAATCCATACGCTTATTACTGTCTCCAAGAGGACTATTCTCTTCTAGTCATCTTTACTTCTCAGCCAAACTAACCCATTACGTACTACAAAGGTCTTTCTTTGCATCCCATTTGTCCCTTTTATCGGACAGCCACAGTAACTTTGTGACATTTTCTTTTTAAAAGTATTTATTTACAAAAAAGTAATACAGCTACAGAAAATTTTTGGTATTTAACGAATAAAATATGTATTGTTGAAGGCAGTTTGATTTTCTTGCTCTCACGGAGGAGGTCTATTGTGGAGTAACCATATGAAGTTTAAACAGTATATGAGGTTTGCATTTCCACGAAAATAAATACTTATGTATAAAATTGGATTCATACAAAGGTTATTTCTATAAGTACAAGAAAGCTGAGGATAATTTTAAACAAAAGGTATTGTCCAGAAGAGATATACAGGTTGATAGGGAGATACATAGCAGAATGAGAAAAAAGAAAATGATGAAGTACGCCATAAGCACAGTGAATGTTCAACAACTATTTGTTGTTGTTTATGATGAAAAGGCTTTCCAATGGGATCAATGCAATGCCTGGTACTGGCATCTTTTCTCATTTTTCCAGAGCTGACAGAAATAAAGGAGACATCGAAAGAAAAGTTTGCATGGATTCTATTAAGCTGAAGAGGGTAGGATGGACATCTCTTTAGAAAAATAACAACAGCCCTAGTCATCCATCTCACAAATGTGTACCATTAATCCAACAGAGACAGTGAGAAAGAGCATGAATCAAACCAAATCTGAGGTAAAGTAGAAAGCGTGCTGGGCTGTGAGTTACAGAATGTGAGTGCCAGAGACAAATCTCTTATTAATGGGCAGTGTGACCTTGAGCAAGTCTTTGAGCCTCTAGCTGCTTATAAGGTAACTTCTGGATCGACTTAAGGTCCTTCTAGTTTGTACCTTGTAGAATTCATAATTTCAGTCCCACTGTTGGAAAGTCAACAGATGTTGTTCTGATTGTGGTAGATTACTAAAATTATCTTCACATACAAAGAAGACACGTGGTTTCAGGTATGTGGGCGAGCCATCCAGTGGTGATGTCCCCTCATAGAGCACTCTGAATCACTGACTGATTACACCTCTCATGTTCCCATTTAGTTACATGAATGTATGGTTTTAGAACTGACCAAGGGTCCTTTGCTGGAGGAAAAAAAGAAGTCAATTCTTACATTGTAGAACAGTCTGCAATAAGATATTGGAAAATTATTATGAGTCATAAAATGTGTTAGGTATGTGTGTTATATATGAAATCCCAGAGCATAGAATTGTCAAATCATATTTATTTAAAGAAATGCATATCAGAATAAAGATTGGCAATTTAAAAAGTACATGAGGTTATATGACAGATTATATTTGTTGTGATTTAAAATAGGTTTTTTAAAGTACAAGAGACAAACTATATTCAGATATAGGAACAAACAATAACTTGGGCAGTACATTTGGCCCACAGGTTGATTGACAGGTTAAACCAAGGCTTACAGCTCTGTGGGAAGATGGAGTTCCCTGAACAATGGAAATCTTTCATGGGATGCTTTGGAAGAAAGTACTAAGGACTGAAGAAGTATCTTAGTTAAAGAAACAGTGCAATGGTAGGCACATTGCAGCAAAAAGTGAAGTCATCTAGAAGTAACTAGCCTCATCACAGAGCTTGGATAACCAGTAAATAACAAAACTTATGGTAGTTAATCATTAACTTAGTGTCTCCTATATTCCTGGTTCTTTATTAGGTGTTCTACATTTCCCCTTTCATTTTGTCATGACAGACCTCGGAGTTACATAAAAGTATTCCCATTTTGCAGCTGAGAAAACTGAAGCTTAAAAAGATGAAGTCATTTTCAATTGTGACAAAGGTGGTATGAACAGAGAGCAAAACTTGGTCCATCCAAATCCAAAGCGGATACTGTTTCAGTTACTTTAAGATGCATATATGGCTGAAACATAACTTTCTGAAAAGTTATGTAGGAGAACCAATTGAAGCACAGTTATGTCAAAAAACCCACGAGTGCCCTGGTTGCTGTAGCTCAGTGGACTGAGTGCAGGCCTGTGAACCAAAGGATCTTTGGTTCGATTCCCAGTCAGGGCATGCCTGGGGTGCAGGCCAAGCCCCAACAAGGGGCACTTGAGAGGCAACTGCACATTCATGTTTCTCTCCCTCTCTCCTTCCCTTCTTCTCTCTCTAAAAATAAATAAATAAAAATATTTTCAAAATTTAAAAACTCACAAGTATTTATGAATACTTGAAGCCAAAGCGATTTACAATGACTTAATAATGGGAACTCATTGTTTCTGTGGTATTAGACTACCAGGTTTCAACCTTTTTATCTGAATGAAAGAAAAAAGCACTACTTTATAAATTCCGAATCCCCAAGTAAGCAAAGAAAATGGCTCGAGATACTCTTTTGTACTTAATAATAGCTTGGATATATTTTATTTGAAATTTCAAACACTATCTACCTTACAAATATACAGCTTCATACTTTCTATAAAAATGCCAATTACCGAACTGAAGGATCGCGGTTCGATTCCCAGTCAGGGCACATGCCTGGGTTGCCAGGCCAGTTCCCGGCAGGGGACATACAAGAGGCAACCGCACATTGATGTTTCTCTCCCTCTCTCCTTCCCTTCCCCTCTGAAGATAAATAAATAAAATCTAAAAGAAAAAAATTTATTTAAAAAAAAATGCCAATTACTAATTAAAACAGGATTCTTTTTTTTTCTAAACGAGAAAGTTATTGAACTCATACCTAACATGAAAAACAATTTGTTTCACTGGGGTGTATAAACTCTAACTTATTAATGAAAATGGAGACTCTAGTCATTTGATAAGAATTGATAAAATGCTACCAAAATTACCTGTTGTTAGGGAAAATTGAGTTATTGCTTATTGCCATAAGGGAGATCACTATCTCTACAGAATTTTGGTAGTATTTCACAGGAGAAACAGCAAAATTGAGATATTTATGAGGTTTTAGGGTCTGGTTTAAAGCAATGAATGTATTTGATTAGGACTGGGAAAGATTTGTGATATAATAGTTTAGGATTGATGGGCACAGCAAGCTAAGCCTTTAAGGAGAAAGTTCCAAAGAGAGTCTTTGGAAACAAACAATCTTCAGTGCTATCTGTTGAAAAATTGAACAGTCTAATGTTTATTTAAGTAGGTTTTGGAGACTTCCTAGAACAAACTGAAGTTTTTTAAAGCAACTTCTCTTTCTGAACGAGAGTTCAGCTGGAGTAGCAATGTTATAGTGATGCAGAAAAAAACAGGTAAGTGGTTGTAGATGATTTTGGTTCCAGAATCATAAAATAGAAAGTGATTTTAGTTGGGTGTTTAATTTCATCTAAGTATATTAATTCTTTATTGCATTTGTTTTATTATCAATCTCTGTATAATTTTGGGAAAACTTTGAAGAATATTTTTCATGAAGTCTGATTGAGAAACTTTATGTTCATGGAAGTTTTCATTAAATTCTGTTCATTAATATTAATAATCATGATTATTGACTAACATTATTATGATACTCAAATCAACATAATTGCTATTTTGCTGTTCTCTTCTGAAAACACTGCCTCATGACACAGAACAAGCCCATTGTGTGGATGAATACTTAATACACAACTCTTTTATCCTATCAGTAAGACTAATAAAATCACTACTTCTGCTACTGACCTGATAAAAGGAAAAAAGGCATAAGAGATTTACACTTAGTCTTTGATTCAAAAGCCCCCATTCTCCATGAAGGATAAAGGATTACTTTAGGGAGGACAGAGATTGCTCATTGTAAATGCTGAGTGCTCACTCTTCTCTAGTATGGGTGTCCTCTTGTTGACCCTACCACCAGTTAGCTGAAAGTGTATCTTCGAATCTTGCATCCCCAGTTATCTTTGATGCAGTGTTTCACATCCAACTCCTTATTACTCAAATCTGGAGGGAATTGTCTCTGTGATGCTAGATACAAGGCACACAGGCTCCCCATGCTTCTGTGTCCCAGGGGCTGTCACCACTGTGTGCTGACGCTCGTCACCTTTAGGTGAGGATGGATATAGCTTCAGAAACCTCGACACCACATGCAGCCTCCAGTGGAATTGGCTTTTGAAATGAAATGGTTTTTGCCATCTTAAATTTTCCTTAGAGCTTTTGCTCCTCAAATGGGAAGGCAGGTTTGGGTTAGGAGAAGTCAAACAGGAGGGCTCAGGTGGGAGGGAGAGCTCACCTCTGAGAACCAGAGCGGAGGGCATGTACTAGCAGGGCTTGATTAACAGGCTCCCCCGCTGCTTAATCCGAGGCCTTGCTTATCTCTCTCATATACAACTTTAAAGTTCATAAAAGACTGTTGTTTGGGTTCCTCATCTGTCAAACAAAAATAATGGTTGAATATAGAACAGAGAAAATTGGAAACTACTATTATAATAAGCTGTGAAGGTACAAAACATGCATGAAGCCATGTTGTCATGCATTTGCTTGTTTACTAAGGTGAGTAACAAAAACATACTTGGAAGTTCGTACTATTCTACCTGTTATTTAACATTAGTAGAGAGTGACAGTTTTCCTTTTGGGCAAATGTCTTTGTCTGCACTTTTATATTTCACTAAGACTACTGATAGGCATTATATTAATGTCCTATAAGTATTCTCATTGAATAATGTGTTTCTTTCTTTTACTTTAAGGTCTTAAGAAGCACCAACAATCCACCCAAACAATTGGGCTAACTCTGTCAGAGTCACATGACCAGTCACAATTGAACACTAGCCAGATGCAACCACGTTGCTTCCAAATTGGCATTTGTTTAGAGGCGGAACATGGCAATTTGTTCCAATCCAAATTAAACTGAGAGGGACAATAAAAATAGCTTCTGCTGCCTTTAGAAAGTTGTCATTTTCAAGTGTTCTACTGATGAATGTATATTTTAACACAGATTGCTCAATAACAAGGAGAATGCAGTGGATGGGTCCGCTCACAGAGAGAAGCTCTCCCTGCTTTATGTCAGGGAAGCCCAAAGCAGGATGCTACAGAGGTTCATTTACAAGGTTCTGTGCCTCCTCCACCAACAGGCAAGGTTGCACTTTTATTTTCCTAATTGGGTACTTCCTGTATGTCGGTGACATGTATTTAGAATAGCATAAAAGAAAAGAATAATTGGAAATGTGTCAATTAGGTCTCTGACGATGAGAGTTTTAACATTTCAGGGAAAACAAAGCCCCCCGCACTGAATGTATCCTAACTGCCTAGGATATCAGAGGAGATATGATTTCATTCCAGATATAATTCTTCAGCCAATGCCAACTGTATTATTTATATCCACTCTTCATCAGATTGATTAAATTAGGTTTTAAGTATCTTTATATAAATAATATAGTCAAAGCTGGCTGACTTGAATTAAATTATATTCAATTTTTTGACAGTGCACTTGGTATCAAATTTAATTGTAATGACCTGCAAAAGCTATGCTTTCTTTTGTCTTCCTAATTATGATGGAGTTTTTAGCAGAGCAAGGCTATTGTCATCTCTGTTTTTCTTAAACAAAAACAGTATTCAGTTCCAATTTATTCATGCCAGAGAACAGAATACCAACTAATTATTATTCACTGTGTTAAAAAAATCGTATTAGGTAGGTCATATGAAATAAACAACAAAAAAAAAACCCTGCTAACCATTTATTTTCTAGAGGTCACCCCTTGCTAATTAGCTACCTGAACCAAAGGAATGCCACCTTTATAAAAGGGTCATACTTGCCATATCATCTCTTGACTGGCTTATAGATATTTCTTTCTGTTGTAGGAACTGAAATTTTTTCTGGTATAAGTCTTTTCATGCTGAATGGGGACATTGCTTAGATATTGATTTTAAGATGGAGTAAAATCCTAGGTGAGATCTTCTAAGCTCTCCTGATCCACAGAAAGTTCAAAGCAAATCCGTTTTGTTGAGGTCAGCCCCATTCCTGAATGCTCTTCCCCAGTGGCCTTGTGTTTCTAGAGCTATTCTTATTTCTAGAGAACACTCTTGCAAAATTGAGCTGTCTACCGAAACTGCCATGGGGAGTGTGAAGAATGGACTGTCTATGTTAATGACCGACCGACCACTGGAAGAGTATGTGTTTTCATACTTACTCCTATACTAGTAAGGGAGGTGTATTTTCTGTCATTTTTAATTTTTTACCAATGCTAGCCTTTCAGCTATCTAGTGTCTTATGTTCTCTCCATCTGGCCCTGGCTAATCAGAACCCCCATCCAGGACTATACAATACTAAGGGCCTCTTGGCCAGAATCCAATTCTTCAGACAAGCTCTAAGAGAATTGGAAATTTAGAGTGGTAAGATACCTTCAGATTTCTCCTAACTCAACATGCTATTCCTTATAGCAACTCTATAACAACATACCCTAAGAATTTGATTAGTTCTATCCAATGACTAAAAAGAAGCCATACACCTCAAGTATATTGATGGCAAGATTTTCTATCATCTATCTATCTATCTATCTGTCTGTCTATCTATCTACCTATCTATCATTTAAAATAAGTTTTACCTTTTAAGTGTGAGCCACCACACCAAAAAACCTTATAGAAAATTGAATCAGTAAATATAGAAAAAGAATATGATACAATCAAATACCCATTCATGATAAAATATTTTCAGCAAATAGGAATAGAAGGCAACTTCCTCAACTTGATAAAAAACATTCTTACCAAAACCCTACAGCTACTATTTTACTTAATGGTGAGGAACTAGATGTTTTTTTCCCTAAAATTAGGAAGAAAGCAAGAATATGCTCACTGACAACTCTTATTCAGTATTGTGCTGGAAGGCCCAACAAGAAGAGAAGAAAATAAAATAATAGGTATATAGACTTGGAAGAAAGAAATGTCATTATCTTTCTTCGCAGATGGCATGATAGTTTAAAAAACATAAAGAAAGAACACTAACACAGCTTCTAGAAATAATAATCACGGAAAGGTTTTGGAATACAGGTTAACATACAAAAGCCACTAGCTTTCCTATTTACCAGCAAAAAATAAAAAGTGATTCAAGATATTAAAGAAGATCTAAATAAACAGATATTTGACATTCATGGACAGGAAGAGACAATAGTTTTAAGGGGAAAGAATGGACAAACAGATCAATGGAACAAAATAGAGAGCCTAGAAATCAGTGCACACAAATACGGACAATGGACCTCTGACAAAGGACCAGAATCAATCCAATGAAGAAAGGATAATCTTTTCAACAAATCGTTCTGGAACAATTAGATATTCACATGCAAAAATGTTAATCTAGACACTGACCTTACATCTTTTACTAGTAACAACTCAAAATGGATCGCAGACCTAAATGTAAAATGTAAAAACTACAAAACTTTCAGCAAGTAACAGGAAAAAAAGAAAATCTAGGTGACCTTGGATTTGGCAATGACTTTTCAGATGCAACACCAAAAGTACAATGCATAGAGAAAAAAATTGATAAAATTAACTTCATTAAAGTTAAATACATTTTTTGTGAATGGCACTGCTAAGATAATGAAAAGATAATCCACAAATTTGGAGAAAGTATTTGCAAAATGCATATTTGAGAAAAAAACTGTGATACATCCATCAAAATCAATGACACAATTTACCAAAAAGAGTGAATCCTAATGTAAACCATGGATTTTAGTTAAAATAATGAATTGATCAATATGGATTCATCAATCACCACATCAATCCAAGATGTTTATAATAAGGGAAGAAAGACTACATGGGAACTATCTGTACACTCTTCCCAATTCTTCTGTGAATCTAAAACTAATAAAGTCTAATCAAAAAATTATATAATAAACAATTTTGAACTAGAGCCATGAAAATATTCCAGTAGATGGACTATTACTTCAGGGTAATATTCTAAAGATTTAACTGATACTGTCTGGGCATTAACCAATGAGAGAGGGTGATAGCTATCAACACCTCTTCAGCTGTACTGGGCTTACAGCTGAATATCAGCTAGTTCTGATCAGCACTCTCTTAAAAATACATGTTTAAGCCACCTGAAAGAAAGTATATTTATAAAACCTGCAAGGCATACTTACTGTTCTTTATTTGCAGCAAATAATCAGCACAGTCCCCAAGCCTTTTACAGTTTTGTGAAGAGCTGCAAAGCACTCAGTTGTCATTGTGTATCACCATCCCATGGAAAACAGAATGGACTACAGTGGGTCCTTCATCATTTGGAAGAACAACTATACAGTGTGAGGACTAGAACAGCATAAGACGTATGTTATTTATAAACGCAATATGTTCATTCTTGCATTGATTTTATTGCCCCTGCAGAACACATAAACACCTTCAATAGGTCTTTGTCAGCTAGATTATTAATTTTTGTTTTAAATTCCAGTGTAGTTTTCTCTAGGCTTATCTTTGTTTCTGACTATTCCCCCTGGGAGGAGGTATTCTGAATTTTTTTCCAGGAGAACTTCCTTGACATTGTACTTAAGGGAAGTGATTGTTTTCCTATTGATTTCTTTGACGTTCATTCCTCATGTGTTTTCTTCAGACACTCTTTTATGTTTGCATTTTTCCTTTTCAATTGCATGGAGCCCCGTGGTATCACAGAGCCACAGGAAATCTTTCCATTGCTACCTCATTTTCAATTATTTTGATTTAGTCTCAGAGTCAGACCATAGATTTTCTATTGCAGAAATCTCTCCTTATTTTATTATTAGTTTGTGGGAACGGTTCCAGACTGGTAAACGCATTTAAATGTAGTTAATGCTGAGAATGGCACCATTGCTTTTCTATTTTTCTTCCAGGAGCAATACCTTTCAGGATTCCTTAGGACTCATCTGGTCATGGTGTGATAGGAGAACACTTTGGGCTTTTTTTCTCCCCCTGACAACATATTCACTGCGAAGAATGCAGCAACAGGGGGCCCTGCAGGCAAGGCCTTGCATTGCACTGGAGCTCAGATGAAATGCTCGCCCCTTCTCGCTCCCTCTGGGAGAAGCCTGCACCCACTTCCTGCTATGACTCTGGTTTCTGATATGAGAAATGTCAAATGTCTTGACCGTAACTTTCTCCCATGCTCTACATGGCAGAGCCAAGTGTGGCCAGGCTGTCCCTGTATAAAGGCTGTGAAAAGAGCAGCAGGACACCCCAAATGAATTTGAAGGATCCTAAAACTGAGACCAAGTCTGGAACAAACTACAAGTTCAATATGTAAACCCATTTGTTTCTGAAGAGAAGTTGTTATTTATAAAGAAAGTGCAGGGCAATTTAAGAAACCAGAATTTCTCTCCGTTCTTTTTCTGGTTTTCATTAAAATGAAAATTTTCAATGAATAATTAACCTTAACTGGACTTAGGCAAAAAGACATCAGACATATAATGCTTTCATTAAGACTAGGTTTCTAGTCCTCATGTCCAATAGTCGGGGTTATTGACAATTTTTGATCCTGTGTGATGTAAAGGGTAGTGGTGTTACTGTCAGTATTTAGTTAATTATTAATAAAAGAAAGGAAACAAATGGACTTAGACATGGAGCTGAATAAAATGGAGAGCATGAGCCTGCCTGCTTAGCTGAAAGGCTATAGCTTCCTACCTCAGGGGATTTACAGCATTGCTCCACCAAGGAGATTAACTGTCCTCCCTCCCCGCCTCCAGTACCATATTGTTGGGGGGACCAGGGAGATGTGCTTGACTAAAGAGGCCTGTCAGTCTAACTAAGGGGTGAACATATCAAAAACCCACAAAGGCTTGGAAAGTTGATTGATTCTTTCGGAAAAGCACCTGGCCCACCCCAAGCTCAAGCTGATATAATACCAGAGAATAAAGAACCTCTCTCTCTTTTTCACCCCATGACCCACACTTGCACTGTGGTCTCACCTGTTCTCTCCACGGTCGCGTGGCCCTAGCAGCCTCACGGCCCATGGCCATGGGGACTCCAAACGCAGCCTCCAGGAAGGAGCCTGAACACAGCAGCTTAGCAATGCACTGCAGCTGCAAACATACCCCATGCCAGTCAGATGCTGAACTGGACTGGACTTTAATACAGAGTAAAAATTCTGAGAAGTGGCCTTTATTTGGCCCTAATGAAGATAAAATTGTTCCTCCTCCATAATGAGAGAGATGGAAATGAGGCACTGGGAAGACAGGAGGAAAATCCCCTTAATTTGCATCATCAATAGAGTTCACCATGGAGCCCCATCCTCCTGTGAGGGTCTCAGGAAATTTTTTTCTTCACAACACTACAAGAACTCCACTTCCACCAATAATAGTGGTTTTAAATTTATTGAGAAATCTTAAAACTAAAAATTAGATAAAATTAAAAACATAACCTGAGGACCATTTCAAGCTAACTGAAAAATACAAACTACTCTGGATTGGAAAACAATAATGAACATGATTATGAGTAGGCAAATACTTTGAATACAATTCAGAAAAGCATTTCAAGCTGCAGTAACCACAATGGACAGATACAAAAAGTGGGACAGATCACAACCAGCCATTTTTCCCAAAGCTAAGATGGCTGATGTAGTGCTGGCATGTGAGACACTTAACAGGAATTAAATATGCCATTAGACTTAATTACAAGAACTATATTTAATTGTTAGCTCTGCCACTTAGCACCTCTTGAGTCTCGATTTTTTCTTTCCAATAAAGTAGAAATAATGAACATAACCTGCCTCTTATTGAGTTTTCATGAAGAATTTAAAAATATTTTTAAAGTACCCTATAAATTGTGCAGATATGGAGAGCTGGGATTATAGTGGTGTTTGTTGCTGGGATAAATGAGAAACAAGAACGGACCTTATCTAATTGTCTATAACAATCACTTGTAGCCTGGCAACAATCACATTTAGAAGAGCACTAAATTATGGACATTCTCATACCTCTTTCTGGTTTATTTTCATGTGTGTAATAATTATTCTTCAGAAAAAAATGTTTACGTTTCTAGATCATTGCACTTTTTGTTTAGTACTCTTTATCCACATAATATGACAAAGCAAGGCAGGTTAGTGAAAAGAACTTGCATGCAAAGCTAGAGTCTCTTGAAGAATCTCTTGAAGTTCAACTCTATCTCTGCCACCCTGTACTGTGAAAAGTCAAACAAGCCAAATAACCCTTTAAAGCTGAATTTTTTCATCTGTGAAATGAGCATAATAATATTAACATGTTGGGTACCAAAATACCCAACTTATAACTTATGTTGACACCTGGAAGAGTATTTGGAACAGCAAAAGGATCATTAGTATTTATCTCTAGTTTAAAAATAATTTCCAGATCCTCCTTCTCAATCTTACACAGAGGGCTTTTCCAAGTGTGAATAGTTTGAGGCGGAAAAAATTCTACCTTCCAGGTATCCTCAGGCAAACCCTCAGAACCAACTCCTTCCCTCCAAAATTGCTTTTCAAGATCTTACCTTCTGAAATGCCTCTTGTGCTCACTTAACTTGTGGTCAAAGAAATCACTGGTCTGTCTCTCATAGTCCAGAGGAGCCAGAAAAAGAAATCTTTTGAAAGGTCACTGCTTATCCATTGTCTATTTCCCAAGCAGAAGTTGACTTCCTCAGCTGTTGACTCTCCACAGCTGGATTTGTGCCTTCTGTCAAGTGTTGGTGATCTCATTACCTCCTGGAAACATTTATTCCAACTTCCTCCTAGTGGCACCTTCCATGCCCCTTGCTACCATTTTCCCCTTCTGCACTTATCAAAAAGGCCGCTGATTGCTCAAGGTTAAGGTTCTACTATCCCAATGAAGTTTTCTGTCCACTTCTCCCATGTTGACTTTCCTAACTCTGAATTCTTACAGTGCTCATTTTCTGCATCAGTAACTCCACACCTCCCTTTCATAATAATTTAAACATTATTATTCAGGGCAGAGTTCTATGCCTTATACATTATATCTCCCAAGATGGTCTAAAATCGTGCTGTGGATAGGATCCTCTTTCTAATTTCTAAGTTACACAAATGAATCAGACACAAACCTCTCAAAGCACTGTAAGTCCAACACTGATCATTTGGGGGTCTTTGATCTATTATGCTAGAGAGAAGTATTAGCCACACTTCTTTTTTCTGTCATGCATTTTCCCTGCTTAGACACAAGGTAGTCTTCAGTTGTTTTCTTTTCTGCCTCTGCCCTTATTGTTATTGCCCCTTGCTGTGTATCAAAAATATCAGCAATCGCCATCCAAGGAGCCCACAGGAGCAGATATAGCTCCTTACCTACAATTGCACAAATGTTCTCACTGTTCAAACAGTATTTATTCTGTTTTTTGAAAGAGACACCTTTCATTCCCAAGGCTGTAAATCTAAACTCTTTTTTCTATAACAGAATGCCCCTAAGCAAGAAGGAGAAACATAAAGAATTGCAGTAGTGATGAGGTAAAGTGATGAATGCATGAAATTTTCAGCATCAGCTAGGTCAAGATGTGGACACGTTCTAGAAGTGACAGAAAGCAGAATTAGTTTAATGAGTAAAAATGTAGGCTTACACTGGTAAATTACTGTCTTGCAAATATTTTTGGAAAATAGTGGGCTCTTCCCAAACATATAAAACTATAAGGAAAGTAGTTTTGTTAAAGCAGATTATTTCTCTTAGGAAGCAAAACACCAGTCATTTCTGCACCATCCTTGTACTCAGTGGACTTCTTTACCTACCTACCGAAGGCACTTCATATTTCAGAGCCTTGTGGAAAAAAAGCCTCATGCCCTCCTTAGCAGGACTGAAACTACAAGAAGCCACATCCAGTTCTGCATGTGGGAACAGTTCTGTACAAGGTCTCAGTCTCAGAGTCAGCATCCAGCATGTACTACACCAGTATGGAAAACATTATCTCTCATGTCCAGTCT
The DNA here is from genome assembly GCA_039655065.1 of Glossophaga mutica. Classification (NCBI taxonomy): domain Eukaryota; kingdom Metazoa; phylum Chordata; class Mammalia; order Chiroptera; family Phyllostomidae; genus Glossophaga; species Glossophaga mutica. The sequence continues at coordinate 149,806,130 of CM077308.1, forward strand.
CCAATCACAAGAGGAATTAGGCAGTTTCAAAAAAAAGTAATATTATTGCTACCTGTATCATAATATGTTTTTAAAAATAGCTATATATTGAAGAATTTTAAAACAGCAGGAAAATCCTAAAACATTTGGCCAGCATTGTATGACAAGGTGGGATAGATGAGAATTTCCTCCCTGGTGGGACACAAATGTTCATCAGCTCCGCATGTATACCTTATCAGTGAGGTTTCCTATCATGCCCAGTATCTGAAGAGCTGTCCCCACTGAACAATATTCCAGTTAAACATTCCTGGGAGTGATGCTTACTACAGAAACAATTTCCTCAGATTAAAGATGTGAATGATTTTTTCGTTTTAGTCGCCTTATCTGTATGTTTTTAACTACAGATGAAATATGCAGTTGCAAGATTATGACGCAACTTCAACTTTTCCTTCTGTCAATTCTTGCAGCCAACCTTGCACATTCACTTCCCACAGTCCTAATCAGGAGTGCTAACATATTATGAGGCAACTTAGTGCCAGAAGAGGTGACAACCAACTGTCCTAAATGCACAAAACAACATGTAATTTCGAAGTATTCCATTTGAAACTTAAAATGACCAAATCCCTGGGTAGAGGGTCAGAGAAAGCCTCAGTTCATAAGCTTTATTTCCAGTAAATCTAAAATTCTGGAAAGAAGATGAACACCTAATGTAGAATGGACATTTATCACTTTTACTTAAAATATATGAAATGTACTATTTGAAATTTTTATTGAGTATAGGAATGAGAAATTCCTTAAATATACCCCCCTAAATAAGCCTATGAACAAGTAACCTAAAAGCTCATTTCTTTGCCTGGGCACAACTGGATATGTCATTTCAGCCAAAGATGTTAAAGGTTCTTAACTTCCTTTCTCCTAACACATCCCCAGAAATGAAATTTCTGAAAATTGGGTCAGACAAGAAGATATTCTCATGTAGGTATCTGTGATCATGACTGTGCAACAAAGAAACTCTGGGAAATGCTGTGATGATCTGTGAGACAGGAAGTAAAGAATATATGATGTGGGTAAGAAGAGGCGGGGAGAAAAGAAGCTCCGTAACAATTTGGAGCGAAGACGTGGCATGGAAGGTCCTCAGTGAGGCCTGAGGAGCAAATCTACAACAGCGATTGGCCCCGGTCATGTGGCTTAAAATAATTAATACATGGTCGTGATCACTATTAAATTGTCATCACCTTGCTACTATTCATTCTGAGGCAGGAACGTATGGCTTCTTTGCTCTGGAAACAAGAAAGTAGTGATTCTACCTGAAATGTAGCTCAGGTGCTAACTTCAGCACTTGCGTGTCTAGTTAGTTGGCCTGCAGACAGCATCTAAGTGCCAGGAGTGCATCTAGGAAACAGAGGTGTCCTGTTTCCTATTAACTCATATTAACTGAAAGAACTCATATTAATTTAAAAAATAGAGCCATTTTATCTTTTCTTTTTTACTAATTTTGGAATTTTAACTCAAAAATTGGAAGGAAGTGAACACTGAACAGATGAAATAATGTAGCAGAACAATGTACCAGATTGATGATGGTTCTATCAGCCTGATTACTTACTTAGGGTATCGATTAGTCACATGATCGAATATGCCTCTTTCTAATGTCAGTAAGTTTTTGTGAAGTCAAATATGCAAGTACTAACTGTAACAAAGCTAGGCCAAATCCAGGGTTAAATTCAGCTGACACATTCGGGTTTCATTCACCATGATCCACCATTTAACCCCATAGTTGATGGGGCCCAAAAAGACACATAATTAGAGATGAACAGATAAGCCCAGATGAATCGATACTCCAGAATTTTTCAATTCCATTTGCTCACAGTCAGAAACACACAACCATAAAGTTAGAATTTGTAAGAAGCTAAATGGCATTGACAAAAATAGAAAAAAAAAGGATATACAGATGTTTACTTGAGAAAGTGAACAGTGGGAGAAAATAGTACAGGTCTCCAACTAAGTAATCATGAAGAATAAAGTGCCACACCACTGAGATTTTACAAAGGGCAATATGGAATGTGTTGCAAGATAATAATAGAAAGTAAGCTATATAAAGCAAAGCTATTTTTCAGAATAAAGGGAAAATAATATTCGGCAATGGTCTTCAGAAACATTTCAAATAAGCCCTGTGATTTGAGAAAAGAAAATATAGAAGGAAAATACATAAGAGGAATCCATTCTCTCCCAGTCGCTCATTCACGTTCGAACAATACTGTTTGTGTCATGGACGTGTTGGCCCCCGTAGACGGGCGGATGCCTGCAATTTACAGAAGAAACGCAGCATTCTCGTTTCTTTTCACTTGCTAAATTCTTTAAAAGTGTATTGATTATGGTCAGCTTTATTAATTTCATTTTTTTATTTATTAAGGGATTTTTATATCAAATATATTTATATATTTAAGGATGACAATCCCACTTAGAATACATAGAATTTAGGCAAGTAAAATTTTAACCCAGAGACTCAGTTTTTAGTTGTATAAAATGAGGACTTTACAGAGCTGCTGAGAGGGTCAGAAATAATATGCATTGCCCGGCATGTTATATGTGTCTGGTAAATAGTTAATTCCCCTAAATTGCTAATGTGTAGGCAAAACTTTTTATGAGAGTTTGAAAAGTCTGTTCACAGTTCTAAGACAACACACCATCAAAATAGTTTTCTCTTTTTTTACTTAATAAAAGTTTACTTTTTGCTCAATAAACTCAAAATAATTTTCAGAATGCTAAGTTGCTTACCTATATTGGGGTTCAGACCCTCCTTAAAATAGTCAATATCTTCTGTTTGAGCATCACTGTATGCAGATTCACGTTTCAGGGACCACACAGCATTGCTCACTCCAACCGTGTTGTTTAAGATGGAAAGTACCAAAGTGGTCAAAGTAAAAACTCTTCAAGCTCCTACAAACTAGGATTAACTTTCCAGGAAAATGCAATGTTTACAATAGGAGGAAGCACAAGTTAAAATAACTTTACAGAGAAAAAAGGAAGTCAACTCATTTCAACACATATTTACTTGATGTGCACCATGCACAAGGCAGCCAGAGGCAGAAGTGCAGGCCCAGTGCTGTGGCACAGGTTGCAGAGAACCCTGACCTCAGGGCATGCTAATTGACAATAGGTCAGCAGCTAAGCAGACAGACATTATCATGCTTGCAGACATCACAGAAAGGAAAACATGCAGGAGAGTGTATGAAACTTCAATAGTAGGAAAAGTAAAAATGGAAATTGCCTAAGAATGCTAGAGATGTGCACAAAAGCTACAAGGGGGAATTCAATGAATCAAAAGCATTCTGCCAGGGGAAAGCCAGACTAATGATTTAGGGAAAGAGGAGCTGTGGTCAGATGTGGTCTCTCCTGATGTTTGTACATGATTTTCTTCCTTAAAGACCTGGTAAAGCCACATAGTCCTAATACAAATAATAATAACAATCGTCATCATCATCATCATCAAATGGAAAACTAGCAAAAATACCAATATTCTCCAGGATATGGAGCAACTGGAACTCTCTTACATTTCTGGAGAGTATGTAAATTAACAAAATGATTTTGGAAAAATGTTTCATAGTATATATACCTGCGGGGGGCTTCACCCGTAGAACCCCCCGTTCATCACGGATGAAAATAAAAACTACCAAGACATTACTGCTTGGGGAGGAAAGGGGTCAAACTCTCAGAGGAGAATGACCCAGAGCCCCTTCCTCACTAGGCTTTTATTGGGTTCCAATACACCGGAATACAAATTTAACATGTCAAAGAAATCTGAGGGCTTAATCTGAGCCAATGTTTGTCAGGAAGGGGGGTTGCCAAACTTTGGGAGACATGCTCATTTCCTCCTGGGACACTTGTCACCTCAGGAAGAGCACTCTTAGCAAAGCAGGTTTCACAGGACTTTAGGAATTCTTTCTTATGCCAATCACCCAAGGAGCCGTCTGGCCAGGACAGGGCTGCACCGCTCACCCCCACAGTTTCAGGCTTTAAGCCGATTAGGAAGCAGGAGACATCTCCCAGATGGAAATGAGGACTCGGGCTATGTCAGAATAGCTGGGGGGTGAGGGTCCATCACATCCTCTTTGCTGCAACCCCCCGAGTCCTTCCATGAGGCCTCCCAAGTGGTCTCGTCTGGCTTAGGTTGCCCCTCCCATGAGGAGTCTTACCCGTCATTGACTGCCAACCAAGCTATGGGGCCAGAGATGGGTGAGGCAGAAGCAGTGCTCCTGCCAGGGAGATAAGCTTTGTCTCCTTAATAGGTCACATCCTTGTGACAGAACAGACCCAGATGAAGTGGGTCCCTTGGGCTCTTACACAGCCCACCATGGGGTGAGGGTTACAACTCCTGAAACCAGGCTGAACGGTCCGCAACATATACCTTATGACCCAACAATTCTAAACTCTTGGGCACATACCTAAAAGAAATGAGTATTTACAGATACCAAAAGACATGTCTGTGAATGTTTATAGCTGCTTTATTTATAGTAGCTCAAAAGTGAAAACAACTCAACTATCCATCAATAGTATGATAGGCAAACAATGCATATTTTATTTATAAAATGGAATATTACACAACAATAAAAAATAACTAGCAATGCACTCAAAATCATGGATAAATCCAATAGACTAATGCTGAGTAAAAGAAGCCAAACAATAGAGATTACATGCTGTATGATTACATTTATATGAGATTCAAAAACAGACAAAAGTGATGTACTGGACGGGGCAAAAGGAGGTTTATAGTCTTGAGTGTGTGCAATGCAGTTTATTCTTGCATTATTATATATTAATTATTGTGTTATTTTCCATACGAAAGCTGTAAAACCACTTTTGCCCCATCCTGTATATATAATGCAGTGTTTGCTCTAATAGTGTACAATTCAGTCCTGATACTAATGTTTATCAAACATTGCCTGAGAATACAAAATGCCCACAGATCTGGAACAAATATGGCTCAAGGCCTCACAAAAAGACAATGTCCTCGTTCCTACAGTTGGTTTGCAATTCACACAGCCGTCTAAATGGTGTGCCATCACTTCTCAGCACATTTCCATACTAAGTCAGTCAAACGAATCTGCTCAGAGGTCTTCAGTCATTCCATACATTGGTATAATCTCTCATCTACTCTCCAAGTATTTATTTTTAAATTTCTAATGCAATTAGGTATCATTTCTGACATATGCTAAATGGTGCCTTTACTGAACATATCTTAAATTATTTATAAAATCACTAATTTGAATGTCATTCTTTCTTGATCATGTCTAGAAAGACAACTGAAGCTCTCTTGAAGAGCCAGCGATTTTCTGTCCCATGGCCAAAGCAGACTGGTGCTTTGGTGGTGGTTTGCTGCCCTTTCATATCCACAAAGAGAAAAGACAAGCTCTCTGGAAAGATTCCATTCTGTCATTTCACAATCTGCGTTGAATAACGCTGTCGGCCTACAAGGTTTTGACAGTTCTGCACTCTTTCCTCACCTAATTCTTCTTGATAGCTAAAAGCAGATCACATTTACAGACCATCAGCACATTTTCAGGTGGCATGGGGCATTCCTTTCATTTGATGATCTGTCAGATTTAATTCACAGGAAAGTAGAATGCCCTTTAGTGTTCGCAAATTCATATTCATCACTCACTTTGTGCAGACAGTTAAACAATGCAGCATCTCATGGGAACCTGACTTTCCCATAATATATTATGGATTAAACCCTTTTTAGAGGACTGAGTGTAGTTGTGTGTGCCTTGAACTTGAGAGAGAGCTATGTAAAGAAATAAACCACCAACAGCAGTAGAATGGGAAAAGCATCAAGTAATAAAGTGAAAGGTTTTCGAGGGATGAACGTGTCACTGACAACATATAAGAGGCCCTCCTGGGTTTAAACTTGATTCCAGAATTCATCACATAATCTTAAAATGATAGCATCAATTTACTCACCTGTAATCCTCTTGTACAAATTAAGGGAAGCAGTGTTTAAACAGTATGACACAAAGCCCAAGAAGGAGTTACATACAACATAGATCCCTTCACTTGAGAGATCTCTCCTTGACTAACTTAGACCCATCACATCTTCAATCCTCAAATTCAACATTATCCTCTGAGGACAGGGTCAGCCAGGGACAGTGGATGCTGCTGCTGCTGGTAGCAGTTTGGGAGCTGAACTATACAAACTTCTTAGAAGGAGCTGTTATGACTGCATTGCCATCTAGGGCCACTGCTTTGGGTCATTTATTTTTCTAATATCAGGGCTGAATTCAAACCGGTCTCTCTGCCACAAAGCAATTTACATTTTTTCCTAATTATGGTATTTACATCCTGATTTTGTTTCTTAAAGAGATGTCACTGAATCATCTTTCAACATTGTCTTTCAAGTTCTCATTAAAATCTCAGTAGAAGACATTATCTTCAACAGCAAGCCTGATTTTGGTTCTAAATTCTCTGGTTCTGTTTTGTCTCACCTTTCTTAGAAGGTGGTTATCTTATTTTCTACTGTTACTGCCTGTGCCTTAATGAAAAAGGATGAAAGATATGTCCCCTAGAGCAAGGGATATAAAGGAAAGAATAAAGAAATGGGACTTCATCAAAATAAAAAGCTTCTGTACAGCTAAAGAAAACATCCACAAAATTAACAGGGAACCAACCATATGGGAAAATCTATTTGCCATTGATACATCAGACAAGGGTGTTATCTCCAAAGTAAAGAACTCACATGACTTGATTCCAAGAAGACAAACAAGCCAATTAAAAAATGGGCAAAGGACCTGAACAGACACTTCTCCAAGGAGGACATACAGAGGGCCCAGAGACATATGAAAGGATGCTCAATCACTAGCCATCAGAGAGATGCAAATTAAAACCACAATGAGATACCACTTCTCACCGGTGAGAATGGCCATCATAACCAAATCAACAAACAAGTGCTAGCAGGGTTGTGGAGAAAAAGGAACCTTAGTACAGTTTGTGGGAATGCAGACTGGAGCAGCTGCTGTGGAAAACAGTATGGAATTTCCTCAAAAAATTAAAAATGGAACTGCCTTTTGACCCAGCAATTCCACTGCTAGGTTTATGCCCTAAGAACCCTGAAACACCAATTCAAAAGAACCTATGCACCCCAATGTTCATAGCAGCATAATTTATAACAGCCAAGTGCTGGAAGCAACCTAGGTGCCCATCAGTAGATGAGTGGATCAAAAAACTGTGGTATATTTACACAATGGAATACTACACAGCAGAAAGAAAGAAGGAGCTCCTACCTTTCAGGACACAATGGATGGAACTGGAGACCATTATGCTAAGTGAAATAAGCCAGGTGGTGAAAGACAAATACCATGTGATCTCACCTATAAGTGAAGCCTAATGAACAAAACAAACAAGCTAGCAAAATATAACCACAGACATTGAAATAAAGAACAAACTGACAGTAACCGAAGGGGAGGGGGAAGTGTAATGGGGGAAAGTAGGGGAAGGGTCATCGAGGAACATATAAAAAGGACACATGGACAAAGCCAAAGTGAGTAGGATCAAGGGTGGGAGGTGCAGATGGCTGGGGTGGGGGTGCGGGGGAAATGGAGACAGCTGTACTTGAACAACAACAAAAAAAAGAAGAAGAAAAAGAAAAAGGATGAAAGACTCTCCTGCAGATATTTGTAAGTATCCAATTAAAGTAATAATGTGGAGTTTGTTTCTATGACATTTCACATACAGCCAGGGAGTCCTGGATGCTGTGTAACCTTCAAAGTGTCCTGGGGCTCCCTGCACCTCACTTCTACTCTGTAAAATTAAAAGTATCTACTCTATAGGATTGTTGTGAGGAAAAAATGAATACTATAAAACACTTAGTTTTAAAAAAAAATGGGATATAGCCTGTGTATATTGATGAATTACTGAATTCCATGGACAAAAAAAAAAACTATGAATTTACAAACAGCTGGTTTAAAGTATGCATTCAAAGGCATTCTATTCTAAAATACATTAACTAACACTATTACCAAAAAAGTAGTGTAGATGAGAGTTTTGAGAGTAATCAAAAGTATGATAACCATATTAAATTATCTGATCAATTATTTATATAAAATTATTGGTTATCATGTACTTACAGTTTCCTCTCTTTAAATGATAGACTACTGTAGCAAATCTCATGAGAAGCAAATCTATATTTTATTACAACCTTTCATGTTATTTTTGAAAAAGCATGAAGAAATTTTTAGCATTGAATTTCAGATGAGACTTCAATTAAAATTGTTCTCTTCAGTGGTCATTCTAACAGCTAGTGTTGGGCAAAAATGGAAAGGATATTGTGTGAAGTAGTAAGCTTCCTGACTTGGATGGATTTAGTAAGAATGATTATTTCTAAATAATATTATAGAAACAATTAAAAAATCTAATTTAGTTGGAAGTTTGAACTCATTATACTCTGAAACTGCCTTTTTTCTCAACAGCTCTAATTTGGGTCTTTAACTTTACTGGATATTAAGCTTTAGTTGTTTTATGTCATTGAATATGTACTAAACGGTAGAAGAATTAGAAGCAAATCATTTATAACATTAATTATTTACTGTACATTATATGAATACTATCTTGCATAAAAGAAATGGTAGTGCTGATACTTCCCACCATTTTATCCACTTGGCATTCATTCAAGCACAATATCCACTTTAAAACAGATTGATTTGGTATTTCAGTGGTATCATATATACATTAGCAATTGCTATGACAACAGCTTTGCAATCCCCCAGTCACATTAGATCTCATTAGTCACTAGTCACATTACAAAATGCTTCCAGGAGAATAATCATATCTATAATGATAAACTATTAATGATTATTATTTCTTTGATACCCTTTACTATATTTCTTCCTTCTGAAGGTATTTGTACAAATATTTTTTCCTCTAAAGATTCAATTAGTCTAGCTTTTCCTACTTGAGCTATCAGTATTCCTACTGAAAGCAGCCGCATTTAGCAGTGGTCAGAGTGTGCACATTTATTTCAATGACTTGCACGAAGTGTGACATTTGGTCAGCAATGTGCACTATAGAAGCAGGCCTGCTGGTTGCCCCATTATAGTGTAACCTTCTGTTTCCTTTACTACATGGCTAAAATATCCATTTCTGGAAAAGAATTTCTATAATGGTAGTTAATGGTATTTATCTGAGCATTTGCTAGTGTTGCCTTTCTTTTTGGCTAAACTAACTTGATTTTATCTTCCTACCTTTCTTTTCACTGAGAATAAATAAACCTCAAGACAAACTACTGCCATGGAAGTTCATTTATCAGCAAAGGAAGAAAAGAAGAAAATAGCTTTAATCTTAATTCAACCCAATTCCCAAGCAGTTATTGAACAACCATTTCATGCCAGGTCCTGAGCCAGAAATTGGGGGAGGGGGGATCGGATCAAATTCATTTTTAATCCTTAAGGAGAGGGCAGGGGAAGTGGGCATGTAAAAATAGAAATTTTATAATAAGATAAGCATTGCAAAAATCTGTGATGTGATGTAAGAGTCCGTAAGAGTCATTTTAGTTAGCACAATGGTTAAAATCATGGACTCTGGAGGAACTCAGAACCATATTGCCCAGATTTGAATCACAACTCTAGTGCTTACTACCTGTGTGACTTTGGGCAAGTAACTTAACCTCTCTGTGCCTCAGGTTTTTAATCTCTGAAATAGAGATAAAGTTAGTACCTACTTTATACTTGTGGCAGACCCGTCTGCGTGGCATGGGCTCAGCTCCCACTCGGAGATGCATAGGACCCACACCCACAGATACGTTCTCTCGTGGGGAATCAGATTTACCATATACCTAAGCTGCTTTTTGCTGAAAACTCCCTCACCCTGCAAATTCTTGTTGTAACTTCCTAATATCCATGCTAAACCTTGCAGGGACCAGTGTAACCAGCTCAACCACTTTTGCCTTTTCATTTGCTAATATCCTTCTTCTGTGATGTGATGAGGGGCATTGGCTCCTTTTGTTGTAACTGGCTATAGTGAGTGAGGACCATTGTAATGTGAGGAGATATAGAATAAAGGCCTGTGTGGTGGAGGCTGCGGCTTTTGCTCCCCTTGAGAGAAAAGCCACGCTGTCATCCTTTTTCCTCCATCGGACTCAATAGTCCGTGTGTATGTTTTATTTCATCCATAATGACACAGTCACTGCTAGCCGGTGTCCGCATCATATACTGTCATTATAAGTTAATATTTACGCTAAATATATAACTGAGTTAATATTTATAAAGTGCTTAAATACTGCTTGGCACACATTTGGTGCTATGTGTTTGTTGAAATATATGTATCGTGAAACATATGTGTATACACATATGCACACACGTGTACATGCATGTGTGTGCATGCACATGCGTATGCCCATACATGCATCCATGTGTATATGTACATGTAACACATAGACACAGGCAGCAGTGTGGTAATAACCAGAGGGAAAAGGGGTGGGGTAGGTGGAGGTGAGCAAAGTGGGGGGAAATAGGGACAGAAAGAGACTTTGCTTGGGACAATGGGTGCATGCTGCAGTGAGCAGGTGAAGTTTTATTGAGTTGTACCCTTGAAACCTGTATGGTCTTACAAACAAATATCACCCCAATAAACTCAATAAAAAGAAAACAATGGAGGGTTAATGAATCACTTAGGACCAAAGGAAATAGCTGATCTCAATGGGATATTTAGGAAAAATACTTCAGAGAATTGTTATCGATAAGAGTTTTAAAGGACAATTCAAGTTTTCCAACAAAGACCAGAGGAAGAAAGCACAGGTAATGACACATGAGAGTGTCAGGTCCCTAGACTATTTGGTAAAGAGCTGGTGTGTTCCTACGAAGAGAAGAAAACCTGCATTGAAAAGAGTGACTCAAAATGAGTGTGGATAGGAGGATGGAAGAAGCTGTGAAAAGAGCCAAGTACGGACTTTTGATTTCAATGACCAGGCAATGGAGACCTTTTAAACTTAGTGAGTGTGCTAAACTAATTGGTAAAATCCTAGTGGAGGAAGCAGGACTAAGGTTGGGGCAATTGAGAAGGAGAACATTTAGAATTCAGCAAAACAATAGCACCAAAACCCAGGATGCACCTAATCCCTGAGATTCATGGTGGTGAATTTAAAGAGAAGCTTTTTTTTCCCCCTCTCCTTCAGGACCCTGCCTAAATGTCTTGGGCAAGTCTCCTTTTCTTCCAGGCAGTCCTGTAGGTGACTCACTGTCAACGCACAGTGGGTTTGTCAAACCGCTTCCTTGCCACGCCCAGGCAGTCTGATGTGCTCTGAACCTGAGAAGTGACTGTGGGGAGCGATTGACAACTTAGTTCTGTTTGCTTTGAAACAGAGACTTGGCCACCACTGCTGACTACCTAGGAAGTGGTGGCTGTTGTCAGCTCTGATGAGGGTACAGGAGGAGAAAAAAATAGACAGTATCAGAAGGCTCTAACCTCTGCTCCACCGTGGCCTGGAAGCAGCAGGGCCAAGACAGGAAGTGCCTGAAACACCCCCAGGGCAAGTGGAAGGACAGGCTGAAGTGATGGTTTACCTGGATAGAAAGCTGGGACACCTGTGCCCAAGGATGCCAAGGTTGATGCTTTCCAGAAAGAGGTGACACAGCTGGTCCTAAGGCCAGAAGGCACAGATGCAAATAAAAGGTCACCCTCTGAAAAAGCAGTAAGTCCACAGGGAGGACCCACCCTTGAACAGGATCCCCACAGGTAGGGGACAGGGATGAGGAGTGGGACATATCCGAGCTCTGAATGAAGGGGTGGCAGCAACTTCATCTCATCTCTTGGGCAAAAGAGTGGTCCCAGGTGGCTGAGGCTGGCTTAGGTACAGGGCTAGAACTCAAGTGCCATCTTTGGCTGTAACTTCTCACCCAACAACCAAAATATTGACTGCCTTTTTATGTTGTTTAGTTTCCATTCCATTTTTTTCTTCATGACAAATAAATGGTTTTGTATGTTTTCTTAACCCTCAGGTGTAAGTTGGGTCATGTTAATTTAGTAAATATATCACCTGAATTTTCACATTTGCCCACCCCTCCTCACCACCGCCCCAAGCTTTCAGTGGTTAGAACTTGTCAGATCTTTTGGAGAGAGATGTTTCAGTTAATACCTAAATGCGTCATTGCAATCTTTTCTAGAGGTGGAGATAGATATTTAGAAAACAGCAAATTGCCATTAATAAGTTATGTTAACTGATGCAAACTAAAGAGTATATATTTAACAGTTGTGATGTAAGGATTGAACCAAAAGAAATAAAGGGGCCCAACAACTGAGGAAGTTTCTACTTCATAAGTAACTGTGCATAAAATAATCAGCTTCCAGACTTGCATAAATTCGTTCTGCTGTTCCCTTTCTGGATTCCCCAGAGTTATCAGTATCCCATCGGCCCCTCAGTTTGCTCTTAAATGTCAGTAGAACCTCTGCTTAGAATTATAACCTAACTACAACACACACATTTGGGGATACTTTTATGTTAAGAATTTGTGCAAATTTAACAAATGAAACCAGATGAATTGAAGCAAGGAGAAACCACATGAGAAACATAATGTAGACTCAGAGATTTAAAAAAAAAAAAACATTAGGCAACATTCCTAACATTTGCTCCTTTAGCATTAAGTGTTTATCAAGCCTGCACAGTGCAATAATGGTGACTAATGTTGCATGGTATAATGGAAAATGATGGAGTGATATGTTAGAGCAGTAGCTACACATCTGAGTGTGTACTTAACAGCCTGGCTGGTTTTAATATGTGCCGTAATTACAGATACGAGGCTGGCAGGTTTAGCTTGAATGGTTAAGAAAATAGTCACTGAAATAAAATGCAACATGGTTAAATCTTTTTAATCATATTACTACTTCCCCCTAGTAACATGCAAAGTGACTTTGCTGTTCTCCGGCAAAATGATTTTCATGTAAAATTGCACTTAGACCGCACAACAGTTCCATGGGTATGCCGCTAATTACAGAACAAAGCACAATGCCCTTACACGGCTCCTCCTATTCCTGGGAGATTTGATAGACCCTTGGGAAGAGCTTTCCCTGTGAGAAAAATATAAAATGAGGATTTACATAATGTTTACATTGTAAAGTAATGGAAGCTTTTTACCTTTGAAGGCGAAAGAAAGCCTTCTTCCTTGTAAAGCGGTTTCACGCTCATTGTACAAGACCCTCATTCCCTCTAATCCGTGACAGAGCGGGAGGCCCTGGCTCCTTCACTTCACTGCCTTTCTACAGCACAATCTAGTGACAAAAATAGATTCCAGAAAGTAGACCTCTCGGTAAATATTTACTAGGCTAATTGCATTTACTTAATGATTTTCATTACAAAGTTGGCTATGCAATCCTAGGCAAATGTTTAAGACATAAAAGTGGTTTTTAAATATCTCAAAAACACAATTTCTTAATATAGTATATACACGTGTTTTGAAAATAATTGCTGATAAAAAAAAAAAAACAGTGTGATAGCATTCGAATGTGTGAAACAGCACTGCAGTTCTCTAAAAGTTACACACCTGAACACCAGAAATGAGAACAGAAAGCCACTCCAGTCTGCAGCTCCAGGATCACCCTCCCAGCCCTCACCAGTGTTTTCCCAGAATTGTAGCAATTTCCTAAAACTTCGGTAATTTCCTATGGTCTTTCACATATTTTCAAGCTTCTTTGGTGGCACCAATTCTACTTTTAAAATAATTTTTTTTCTTTCTTTCTTTAGCACTTTTCTTTAGTTGACCACATTTGAAATTTCTAGATGACTATATCTGGTAATAATCATTGAAATTCATAATTTCCTGGTTGAAAGAAATGATCAAATCTACAATGTAGTCCAGAAAATATTTATACAATTATTTAATGATGGTGATATTTTAATGCGTAGACAGACTTTAATCGTATCTCTTGATTATAATAAAATCATATCTGTTCAAAAGCACAGCACTAGTTTTCATGCATTTTTATTTTTACCTTGAGATAGATAAATAAATGGACAGATAGACAGATGATTCTACCTATCTAATGGTCAACACATTCAATTCTTACTAAGCACCTAGGAGGAATCTAGTTGAACATTTATCTCCTACCTGGTTAATGCCTAGTAAAGATAAGAAGAAAGCAAATATATCAGTAATACAAACTTATTGTAAAAATTTTAATCTAATGTTTTGCTTATGAACAGTTGGCAAAACAAAGATATGTCTGTTAAGTACAAAAGTTATGTTATTATCTTTGGACTTTGCTGATAATTACCCTAAATTATCTATCACAAAAAGAGAAGAGCTCATTCCAGGACCACAGCTAATGGCAGAAGCGGAAATAAGGTCAAGATAGAAACAGACTTCCTCTAAATTCCAGAAGGAGATGCTATTCTAGGATTAAACTGGTTACACTTGGTTAACTGCATGAGATTAGAACTCTTTTATTTATTCGACTGTAGAAAAAATATTATTTAATGTTAAAGATGCTAAATAGTGATACCCTTGTGTCTGAAATTGGTCTTATTAGCAGGAAAAATTAGTCTCTTCAATTAAATTATTCTAATCTCATAAATTGATCAAAATGATTCCCAGTCAAGGACATGCTAAATGGTTGCTTTCTAATTGATAACAAGAACTGAAGCCAGGACCTCAGAGACTGTCATTTAACATTATCTCCATTCAAGCCTTATTGAGTTCATCAGTAGGCTTATACAAGAAAGAAAAATATGAATAAGCAGGAGAGGTAATTTAGATATTATATATTTCATAGAATTTATTTTTAAAAGTGAGTCAGTTATAAGAAATTTAACTTTAAAAATTCCTTTAACTTTTTTAGAGCTATGAAGTACATCCAAGAAAATGGAAAGAATTTTAAATGTACTGTTCAATAAGTGAGTTTTGACAGAAGTATCTGTTAAATAGCTACCTCCCCAATCAAAATAGAGAATATATGATACTTCTTTATAATCAATACTCAAATTCACCTCGTATCCCAAGCAATCACAGATCTAATTTTTATCACCAAAAATTAGGTTTGATTGCTTTAGTCTTTCATGCAAATGGAATCACAGAGTATGAACAGTTTTTTATCTAATTTATTTCACTTAACATGTCTCTAAGATTTATCCATAATTGTCAACAGTCAATTCATTTTCTTTAGTTAATATTATTTCAATGTATAAAAAATAGCGCAATTTGTTTATCTGTTTACCTCTTGAGGGACCTTCCTTCTCAATTTTTGCTCATTGTAAATAAAGATGCTATCAAAATCTATGTATTTTTTTGTTGTATGTATTCATTTCTCTTGGATAAATATTTAGGAATGAAATTGCTGGATCATAGGGTTGTGTGTGTGTGTGTGTGTGTGTGTGTGTATTATATATATGTATATATAAAACAAAAACTGATAAAATACTTGCCAAAGTGGTTGTATCATTTTACATTCCTAAAAGCAATATGTTAAAGTTCTAGTGGTTCCATATTTTTGCCAGCACTTAGTAACTTCAGTTTTTATATTTTTTAATCTAGTCATATTAGTGTGAATAAAGTGATATCTTACTCTGTTTTTAATTTGAATGTCCCTGATGACTAAGGATGTTTAGCATCCTTTTTTGTTTTTTATTGCCCATGAGTATATATTGTTAGAATGTTTTGATTTTTTGGTTTATTTTCTAAGAAATCTTCATTTACTCCAAATTTTTGAAGATTTTGTCTTTTATTTTCTTCTGGGACTTTATTATTTCACCTTTTGTGTATGGGTCTACAATTAATTTCAAATTAATTTTTGTCTGTGGTGTCAGGTTAGAGCTCAGTTTCATTTTTTCCCCAAATGGAGAGCTACGTGCTGAAGAGTCTGCCTTTCCCATGTGGTGTCTTCACATCTTTATCCAAAATCAATGGGCCATATCAATGTGGGTCTATTTCTATACCCCCTATTCTGTTCCCTTGATCTGTTTTTAAAATTATCATTCCAATACCACATTCAAATACTATAGCTTTTTTAGTAAGCGATCCTCCAACTTTGTCTTCTTTTTCCATAATTGTTTGACTATTTCAGGTTCTTTATATTTTCATATAAAATTTAAAATCACCTTGTCAACTTGTACTTAAATGTCTCCTAAGATTTTGAGCGAGATCACATTAAAATATTAAGAAATGATGAGACTACCACTTAATCTCTGAAATAAAAAGACATGGCATATTCGTTTTTATAAACTCCTCACCTAGGATATAAAAATCCTCACCCATTGATTCCAGGGCAAGAGGAAGGGAGAGAGAGAGAAAGAGAGAGAAATGTCGATGTGAGAAACATCAATCCATTGTCTGTCATGTGCGTCCTAACTGGAGACCAATCCCATAACCTAGGCATGTCCCCTAACTGGGAATTGAACCCATGACCTTTCTGTTTAGAGATGATGCTCCAACCAACTGAGCCACACCAACCAGGGCAGTATATTCATTTTTAAGAAGAAGAAAAATAAATGATATGTTTTCTAATTTTCTTGTGTCCTGTACCCTAGTGTCCCATTCTTACAAGGCCGTGTGTTTCTGTCCCCTCGGTCACTCTCATGTCTCCCAGCTTTATGTGATGCTTTCACTCTGTTGCTAAAGTTGCATTTTATGTAAACCACACCCAGAGTAAAGAAAATAAATGACTCCTTTGGTCTTCTAAAGAAATAATGTTTGTAGGAGCTACTCAATGTGACTACTCCACATGACCTTTCTCCTAGTTGATCTGAATATCAGCTTCAATACTGCAGCCAGAAATTTCCAGCAAACTTCCCAACTTAATACTGGTTGAGGTTCATGGTGAGTGCAACACAAATGACCTGCACTTTGAGTTTTGTCATTATGTTAATAGAAATCCCTATTATTCATTATTCATAATTTAATTTGAATAAATGCATTCTGAGAAACTACTCAGTCTCTTCCTGCAGCTCCAGAAAAGCATCAGGCATACAGCTGACTCTCTTCAGCAGGTCAGTACCCAACCAGTAACTGAAAAATACTCTGTGCTCTGTTCTAACAAAGGCCAGTGTCCCTATCTGCATGAATTAATGCCGTCCTCACATTCTCTTGACAATATAGGTTTCACAGAAGACTGGAAAACACACATGTTCACACACATACACACTTTGCGCAGTTCACCTGTTAAATGATAAAAATTACTAAAATTTTCTTCCACGATATTATAGGATTTACAGAAGTTTCTAAAGTTCTTAATGAATTGTCATCAAAATTTCACACATCATTGGCAGAGCAGAGTGGTGGTGGACCTTGTTGACAAAAAGTAATAACAAACACAATGCAAAGCCAGCAAATAAATTACACATAAATTACCTAAGCATCTGCTCACCTGGCACAATTTGGGGGAAGATAAAAGTCATTTTTATTATTCTCACTTTTCACCCTAAAAAGTTCACCCATCTAGCTACCTGAGTGGCTGGCAGTTGACCCTACCATAAAATAAAGGCTGGTCTTAATTGTGGCTACCCTGCCTGGTAATGCATTAACTCATTAGTAAACTGGGTAAAGTGAAAAGAGCAAGACCTTCAGAATATAGAGTTCTGGGTTCGAATCTTGATTTTGTCACTTTCAGGCTATATGACTAGGTAAACCACTTAACCATTTTAAATCATTTAAAAATGGGAATAACAGTACCAACCTGGCAAGTTTTCTGTGAGGATGAAAGAGGTACAGAGTGCCTCTGACAGTAACTTGATTATGAGAGATGTTATACATAACCTGTGAATCTTCCTACATTACATGTCTATAGACTACCTGAAGACAGACAACGCTATAGTAGGGAACCAAGTTTGAAGGCATAGACTGGAATTCAGAATTTCTTATTATACCTCCTTCCCCTTGTCTGTTACAACTCAAGACATAATAATGTGACCTATTTTGGCTCCAACTAGGCTTTACAATTCATGAAACACTTTGATTAGTGCAAATGACTTTCTGCTTTCCATTTTATTAGACTTGATATTTCTAGAGTAAATTTTAGGGTCCAGAAACATTATTTAGTGGTTTGCTTCTAGTATTCAAAACCCTATTTTTGCCTTTAAGCTTTAGATCCAACATATAAATCTTTTTATTCTATTTATATTTTTAGCAAATTTTAATGCAAAAATGTATGCCACCAATGTTTTAAATTGTATTCACAAATTTAATATATTTCATCTCCTGTTTAGTACTCTGGCTAACTTATAAAATAAAATTCTCCCTAATGATTTTTATAAAACCAACAGAATTAAAACTATAAATACATTGGTTTTTAAATTATTTGTTTCCCAAAACAATACACAATGTTAGTAAATTAAAATTCTAAAGCAGTTACTCAATAATATATTTTAAATTAGAATCATAGGTTAATTTTTTTAAATGGCCAAATTCTTTTTACTATTACAACTAACTAAAATATAAAATTTGGACAAATTCTTTCTTAGCATAAAAATTATTATAGCTATGATTCTATCAAATAAATTATGTTTTTAACCCTAAATATTAGTGTGGTTAAGAATGTTAAGAAATAATTACATCAACCTATACATCTTCTTAGAGGGTTATAGTCAGATAAGGACCAAAAATATACACTAGGAATATGAGGTCTGGAGCTAAAAATAGCCAGAGTAATTTTTTTCTCCTCCCAATTTCAGCTCTCTGGCTGATTTTCATTTTTGGAACTTTACCTTAGAGTCCTTAAATTAAAGAAGGAGATGGTAACCCATTTTCCTACTGTTGAGTCACATCCTTACCTCATTCTGCCATTGTTTTACATAACTTCATAACCTTCCACCTAGGCTGCTACATCACTCAATTAAAGTTTTTGTTTCTCTGGCTCTAATTTTATAGGTCTTATACCTTTATAATAATTAGTCATTCTTTTAAAATCCACTCTATCTCTTAGGTAGGGAGACTTTTCAGGTATTAAACTGGTATCCATTGAAATTCTGTAGACCTCTTGTGGCTCCACCTGTTTATACACGGCAAACTCATTTTCCTGGTAAGACTAAAGGAAAGAAGCAATTCAGCTGGAATACAAACCCTAAAAGAACATGCAAAAATTTACACCACATTAAGCAAAAGAACAACATGTATTCAAAGATGGCATGTTCAATAGCTCTAGGGGACGCCATTCACACCAGGGCCTGGAGCCTCCAGCGTGCCAGGTACTGACTGACTGCTCTGGGCACTGAAAACACACTCACTAGTAATGACGAAGACAAGGTTGCTGCTCCCTGGGACTTACAGTCAAGCGGGAGCAGAAAGCCAATAAATAAGTGAACAAACAGCAAACCAGATCACTACAGTCTTCGTATGTGCCATAAAAGAATAAAGCAGGATGTATAATTGAGAATGACAGTGGATGGCTATGGAAGGACTAATTTCGAAGACGATGTTCTGGTAGAGTCTGTCTAAGGAGGTGACGTTTGAGTTGGAAGATGAGGAACAGTGGATCCGTGAAGAGCTGGGGAACTGCTGAAGGTGGTAGGTACACAAGTGTCAAGACCCAAAGGGTCACCAGCAACACTATTGGCATGTTTTGGGGAAGGAGGAAGACCAGTATAGCTGAAGACAAATGAGCAAGGGGAGATGTGCTGTGAGCTGAGAGTGAACAGGGGTAGGACCAGATCATGCAGGACTGAGAGGCCCTGGCAAGAGCCAGGTAAGACATTTGGATTGTATTGGAAGGTCTTTAAGCATATGAATTAAGGGAATAATGTGATTTGATTTGGGGTTTTTTTGTTTTTTTTTTTGTTTTTTTTTTAAAGAAGATTCCTCCACCTGTAATGCATAGCCCAAAGATTACGGGGAAAAAAGAGACCAGGTATAAGGTATCAGTGACTTAGAGTGATGACGAGAAAATATGGGGGAAATGGACAGTTTTGAGATGTTCTTTGGAAGCAAGATTTTCAGAATGGTTTCGATGCTGGGAGATAATGGAAAGTGATGAAATAAGAATGACTCCTGGGTTTGGGGTTGGGCAGGCAGCTAGATGTTGGTGTCACAATGATGGAGAAGATTAAAGAAGAAACAGGTAAGTGGGGTACAAAAGAGGAGGTAATTTGTGATGAGAAGAAAGAGAGAGGGTGACTGTGGGAACATAGTCTTGACAGGAGAGGTGATGGAGGCCAGAATAAAGGAAAGACAGTGCGGGGAGAGGCTGGTCTTGGATAAAAGAAACTTTGTTTTATAATCAAATGAAAGACAATGTGCATGTATAATTTAGTTTTAGATTTCAGGCTGGAAAAATGGAGCCATTTAGGTCAATTATTATTATTACTTCATTTTCTAACAAAGTTCTGTATGGGAGGAAAACATAGATAAAAGTAAGCAGGCCTACTACCTACATTGTGTTCTCTAGATGTGGGGACACAGACGAGTCCCCACACGTAATAGTGATCAGACTTGTTTGTCAACAATTTTCCTCTGGTGATCAGAAAGGTTTTATTTTCCCTTTCTTCTACATTCTGTGATGAATTTACTGTAAGTTAACAGAGAAAAATTGAGAAGATTAATTTGCTCTGGGGCTGTGAACCTTACTGTAAAAAGACAAACAGTATTTTTTTGTACAATACGTAATTATTTACTAGTTTGGTGTTACCCCGTGGCACATTAAATCAATAGAAATAATAATTGTGTCTCCTGGGAGAAGTCCCAGAAACTGGAACAGGGGAACTGGGATGCTCGTTTTGTTGTTATTTTCCTAACCATAAGGATTTGAGTTGCTCTCCTGGCTCCCTGGTTCCTCTTATCTTTTTTCTATTATTTATTGATGCAGATTTTACTGTTTCCTGCAGCAGATTCTTATCTCCTGGACGATGAGTCCATGCCACAGAAAACAAATGAACAATCGCACACCCATTCATGCCAACAGCAGGTGGTCCTCACTCCATCTCCCTTGTCTGACCATAGCTGTCTAGCAGTAAGCACTGGTCTAGAGTCATCCATTTTACATAGAATTGCCATGGTGAGAATAGCATCTTTAGAAACACTAACTCAGAAAGCCAGAGTTCCCACTGCTAACAAAAGAAGGGAACCTCAAATCAGTTGCACTTGCTATTATTATTATTTCTTCCTTCTATAGCAATTTCCCTAACAGAAATTCAACTAACTAT
Source organism: Glossophaga mutica (assembly GCA_039655065.1). NCBI lineage: Eukaryota > Metazoa > Chordata > Mammalia > Chiroptera > Phyllostomidae > Glossophaga > Glossophaga mutica. Next base: position 149,827,209 of record CM077308.1, read on the forward strand.
TGTGAAATGTGATTTGATTTAGGAATAGCTATAGACAGCAATGCAATGATTAAATTTCTGGTATCCATGTCTCTCATTCTTCCTGTGGTAAGAAAAATTTTGGTATGATTAAAATATCAAAAAGTATTGTGTAGTTAGTATGATAACAGTGAATTGGGATGAGAAAAATGTGAAAGTAAAAAACAGTAATAAGAATGCACAGTCAGAAGGAAGGATAATGTGAGAGAGGATATTACATAATTAATGGGAAGGATTACCACAAGTTAGAGCTTATAAACAGAAATCGAATTTAATCATTGGCACTATTATTCCAATCAACATGCTATAGGTGGCTTAGATTTTGAATGTATAGATTTCGTATGACATGAATATCAATTAATCAACAAGTCAACCACTGAGAACTCATTGAATGTGACCTGAGTTGAAACATAAAAAAGATTTTCTGTACTCAAAAAATTTAGATAAGAGATAGCAAATTTATTTAAAGAACATGCTGTTTATTTTAGAACCAGGACTTTGAGGCTGTATATTACTCTGCACAGGAAGCATTAGAAGAATTGAATAATTTGCCCATAGCTGGTAAGTGACAGCAATAGTATTCAAATCCAGGAATCTGGCACAAGACCCATCCACCTACAACATGCTACCTGACTCACTAATCATTTATGGGAATTCAGAAAGGAGGAATTCATTTGGCTTAAAGTTCTCAAGCGTGCTTTCTAAAAGCAGAGTCACTTGAGTTCATTCTTGAGAAATGAATGGGATGTTTTTTAAACTGAGGAAGTCATCTAGATGTGCAGGAGGGGAGGACTGCAAGTTTGCCAAAGCAGGCTGAGGATGCCGAGAGGGACAGAAGTTCATACAACGAATCTGAAAGTCCCCGCCTCAAATAAAGCTAAGGTGAGAAAAGTAAAAGCTTACATTTATATGAATCTCTATTTTCCAATAGTTTATAAGTCATGTTGATTAGCTGATTGTAAATGTATAAAGAAACAGATATAATCAAGCAATAGTCAGGAGGTGAAGTCAGAGAAATAGGGCGAAGACAGGGTGAAAGGGTTGAAGGAGTCAGAGGTGCATTTCAGGTTTTCTGTTTAAATGACCAGATGGAAGGTGTACCAATAAATAGTGTAGAGAGTATAAGAGAAAGATCAGGTTGAAAACAAAGTTGACTAGCTTACTTCTGTGTTGCATGCTCAGTTTGAGGCACCTGTACAGGATGACCATTCATCATGGTTTCTTACACTGTGCTGATTTATGCCTGTTGTTCCAGCTCAGTAAAAGTACCCACTTTCCTCTAAAAAGTGTCTTGCTTTGCACCATAAATTATATGGCTATTCTTAACCTATAAAACCGGCAGGTAGATATGTCCTGCAGATGGTTCAGTATGAGTTAATACAGAGGTCTGGACACATTATATAGAAGTGATTTGAATACTTGCAGTATATGAAACTGCGACTGGGTGATAGTTAAAGCAGTATGCAGAACCAAGAGATTCTGAGGTCTTTACTTTTTACTTGAAAATTAGAGAAACTTGACAATGTTTATAGTCGTAAGAGAAGGATTAGGGGAAGAGAGAGAGAAAGAAGGAGGAAGAAGAGAAAGAGGAAGAAGAAAAAAGGAAGAGAAGGAAACTGGGAAATATAGACAAAAGATACAGGAAAGAAAAATGGAACACCAGTAAAAATAGATCGCCTGTATTTGCAGATAGGAAGTGAAACGAAGTGGATGTGGAAGAATTGGGCTTGAACTGGATGATGGGTATCTCGTGCTAGGCCTGCGGCTGTCAGTTTGCGCTTAACCCATCATAAACAAAAGGTCTCAAAGTTAGAAGTAGGTCAGCAGTTGAAGAGTGGACTGTTTGTTACAAGGGGACTCTTGTGACAATATTGGAAAAACTTGTAAAAGGGCAGGCTGTCACAGATTCCAAGGAGGCACTGATTAGTAGCACAGGGAGTTTTTCCAAAGCTCAAGAAGGAAGTAGATTCAAACTATAGATGGAAATAAAAAGTTCATAGCTTTACATGGGCAGAGAGGGAGGGTAATGAGCTTAACTCATACTGTGGCGGCAGGGGCAGAGGGACCAATTCCACATTCTAAAGACCATGCCCTGGCTGGTGTGGCTCAGTGGATTGAGTGCTAGCCTGTGAACCAAGGGGTGAGCGGTCCCATTCCCAGTCAGGACACATGCCTGGGTTGTAGGCCAGGTCCCCAATAGCGGGAGTGCCAGAGGCAACCACACATTGATGTTCCCCTCCCTTTCTTTCTCCCTCCCTTCCCTTCTCTCAAAATAAATAAATAAAGTCTTTCAAAATAAATAAATAAAGACAAAAGTAGGTGTTGGATTCCAGAACTCCTGATGCGGGTTCTGATGTTGTGCTATTAAAAAAGATTTAGACACCCAAGAGTTTTTGCTCTCAGTAAAATTTGGGACTCTGGCTGAAGTTTAACACTAATCATCTTCCCAGGAAGTAAGAGAAATCTAGAAACATGATACAGACTTCGAGGAGGAAACTGAGGCAATCAAGTGAATGACGGCATCTGAGAAATAGAAGTGGTAGCAGGTCCAAGACGCAGATGAGCCGTCCAGAGGAACGGAGGAGCTTTGCGGTGTGTCCAGGAAGTGGATTCCCAGCTACGCTCCTAACCCGCCTTGTGGGATTGTACAAATTGCATACCTCTCTAGACCTCAAAACCTCTCTTTGTCTCAGAAACTAAAAAGTTGCAGGAGTACGCTTGCAGAGGCAAGATTTTTAAAAGACTTTTTATTGCTCTAGTTAATGAATGGGTCAAAAAACTGTGGTACATTTACACAATGGAATTCTATGCAGCAGAAAGAAAGAAGGAGCTCCTACCCTTTGCAACAGCATGGAAGGAATTGGAGAGTATCATGCTAAGCGAAATAAGCCAGGCAGTGAAAGACAAATACCATATGATCTCACCTTTAACAGGAAGCTAATCAACAAAACAAACAAACAAGCATAATATAAACAAAGACACTGAATTTGAGAACAATCTGACAGTGTCCAGAGTGGGAGGGGAGGGAAATTCAGGGGAAAAGCGGAACGGTTTAGAGCAACAAGTATAAAGGACTCATGGACAAAAACTATGGGGGGTGGAAATGGGAGGAAGGTGGGGAGGGCTGGGGTGGTGGGCTGGGGCGTGGTAAAAGACAGAAAACTGTACAATATCAACAACTAAAAAATACTGATTTAAAAAAATAAAAAAAATTTAAAAAAAAAGACTTTTTATTGGATTTTTTCTATTACCATTTAGTCTCCTTATACTCCCACTTGCTGCCCCACTCTCCGTCCACAATCACCAAAGTGTTGTCTGGGGCCTTGAGTTCTTTTTTCTTTTTGGTTAGAGGGTGGAGGAACTGAGTGAAAAGATATTTTTAAGACCTTTCCTGATGTCAACTTTTTTGATGAACATGGGCACGGGATGATATAAGAATAAATAGCAAGAATTGTTATTAAGTGCACAAAGAAACAATGACCTTTGAGGAACAAATGAATAAATGCATTCTGATTATAATTATGAATTCAGGTCATCAGTTCTCCTTAGGCTTGTCAGGCTCCACGTGCTGAAAAGCCAGTGTAACCAATAAGAATACTGAATTATAATGAAACCTTAAGTTAAACTACCTAATATATATCGCCTCTCGGCCTTTTGGCTAAGATCAAGTGTAGTATCTGTTCTTATCAGTTTAAACTACCTAATACAAACTTACCTTCCACTTGAGGCCTGAGAGCTGGGGGGTTTTTTTTTCAGTCCAAAAAAATAAAAAGGTAATAGTATCCCTAAAAGACATAAATAACCAAATTCATTTTTTTATTAATCCATTTTAAATTTAACTGCTCTTCTCAAGTCAAGGAGAACTTATAGGACGGCTATAAATATTATCCTGAATTCAAGTATTCATATAGAGAAGCAATAGAGAAAAGGACCCACAGTTGATGTAAATCATATTTCTCATTCTAGCAAATCTGAGTTTGTCAATGAATGACATGTGAAAGATACATGCATAATCTTATCTATCTACTTACTTCTCTAACAATAAACTTATTATTATTGACACTAACTTTGATCCATCATGTGTTTTATGTTCTTTATAAACTATCAATTTCTTAAAACTGCTATTACAGAATAATTGTAGTTAGCACCTCAGATATCTGGAAAATGTACCATCACTTTCCCTCATGATGACACCATGGATGATCCTTTTGCCCCAGCTAATCCCTGGGTAGGGTGGGGTCATCAGATAAGAACTAATTTTTAGCTCACGGATATGCAGGGATCATCCTTGAAATCCCTAAACTCATTCTCAGTAGGTTTGCATAGTAACGTAGGAAAGTCAGGATGCCTAAAAGGGTGTAGAATATTGCCTGCCAATAAAAAGGTACTCAGTAAATATGGACACATGAATTAAATATTGATAAGTGTCTGAATTTAAAGAACTATATGAATGCAGGCAAGATCAAAACAAACAGGTGAAAAGATAAAATTTTTAAAATTTTTCATGTATTTCTTTTTTTAAAAAACTCAGTTCTTACAGAAAACTTACACAGAGACATCATAAAAAATCGTTTCACATCTGTGTTTGGTTGTAGAACCAAGTTTGATATGTGAAATGACTCGTTAAATATATAGCTCTGAGGGGGAGGGGGTTGGGGGGAGAGGGATCTGGCAAAAAAGTAAAAGAATTATTGGACACAGATAAGAGTGTGGTGATTGTGGGGCAGGGAGGGGAATGGGTAGAGATGGAAGAGGGTATAAGGGGGGTAACTGGTAATGGAAAAATACAATAAAAATAAACTATACACACACACACACACACACACACACACACACACACTCTTCATCCAGGTACTTGATCTGGCACAAATAGATTATTTTATCATTTATACAAAGGAAAGAAAAATCTCCTTTCTACTCTGGAGTTGACTGTGGTATGAATCCAGAAAGCTGGGTTCGACTAGCATGTATTTATCCCTAAACCCTTTCCATCCAATGGTTAGTCTGGAGCCAGCTGTGGAGAGAAAGTGGGATGAGCACTGGCGAAGCTAGAAGGAACAATGCTCCTTATATTTCCATATCTCAGCATACTTAGCGTCACCACTGTAGAGTTTTCCAAAATTATAAGTTCAAGTAAAAATAAGCACCCAACTGGGACAGATCCTTGGTCCATCTGGCTCACTAACTTTTTCTCTGATGAAAGCATAAAAGTATGTGCTGTGTGTACCCGAGACTAATATGCTCCATGAATCCACTGCAAAATTTTAGGTTATTTCCCAAATAGCATACATCTCATAATAAATTTCATTATGTATGACATTTTCCAAAGACACACCTAAACCCATTTATAACTTTTATTTTAAAAGTTATGGTGTCCCAGATCACAAGTGAGTTAGTACTGGGTATAAATCAACTTGTTTTGAACGTCAAGAGAGTAATTCTTAATATAAGATCATCAAATATTTGATTAACTTTATGATATATGTAATTTTTATTTTAAGAGCCACTTTATCCTTCATGCAATTATTCATCTTAACTTTTATTTTCTAAAATGGGAACTTCTAATAATTAAGATTTGACTTCGATGGCAGCCATGTTATATAAATCCTCATCTCCTCTTCCTCATTTTATTTCATGTTCTTTGACCACCTCCCACTTAAGTTATTTTGATTCTAGAGAAATGCAACAAAATCTGCATGCATTTATTAAATATTCCAAGGAGAGGACATCATAGTTTTATCTAAGCAAAAGACTAGTTATACTTCTTTGCCACTCACACCTGGATAAACTCTTCAACATTCATTCAGAATCACATTTTGCAATGTAAAAGAGTAACCTCTCTGTGTTTCATTAACCCAATGTGAATACTATCCTGGCATCTTTATCAGGCCTATAGGCTGAATTTTAGTGTTAATTTTTATTATGAAGTTGAGTGTTAGGGTTTCCATTAAGATGACCATGTAAAATAAAATCTATTATTTTTCCAATTTGTCATGAGGTGACAGTGGCTATGTCATATTTGTCCAATGACTATTATATTTATGCCTCACTTATAAGCACAGCAGAGGTGTGGTGTCTCAGTTGTCTTTTCCATTTCATCATCATGGCAGAAAATTTGAAAATTTCGAGGGGAATTTTATCTATAAATACTAGAAAGAATTAAGGGGCTTAGTGTAAAATGAAACTATAAGTTCTACTACTTTGAAGTTTATTTCTTAGGTTTTGTACATCACAAAAAAATAGCTAATTATAGCTATTCACCCTTTGATTTCTTCTTGCCATGTTACTCTGTGGCATTTGTCATTTCCATTTCCCCAGAGAACACTGAGAAATAGGCAAGCTTTCTCACAGTGTCCATATTTCTCTACATCTTCAAAGCTCCTCCCAAATCCTGTGTATTTCAGCATCAATACTGATTTTTAGACACTAAAGGTACATTTGTTTGGTTTCCTCCTCCTTGTAACTAGTTGTGTCTCAAACTGCCAAAACCACCCCTCCCCACCTCTCATCCTCATGGTATGAAGGGTTCATGTAATGAAACTTTTACTAAGCAGTAAACTACTCTCTGTGTCCTGGAGACATTAGAAAGGAAGGTTCTCCAAGTTCACATCCCCTTCCAGTCATGAAACAACCAGGTTGTCTCTGACTTCTGCTGTGTCACTGAGGAGTGGAAAGGAGGGAGGAGACACCCATATAATAGAAACTTTGTGGATCTAAATGAAGCACCATGTATGTTTTTTTGTAGAGGATAGATACCAAAGATCAGTTTTAAAGGTCATATAACGCCCTGGCTGGTGTAGCTCAGTGGATTGAGCGAGGGCCTGCGAACCGAAGGATCGCGGTTCGATTCCCAGTCAGGGCACATGCCTGGGTTGCCAGGCCAGTTCCCGGCAGGGGACATACAAGAGGCAACCACACATTGATGTTTCTCTCCCTCTCTCCTTCCCTTCCCCTCTAAAGATAAATAAATAAAATCTAAAAGAAAAAAAAATTTATTAAAAAAAAAAAGGTCATATAACAGTCTGTGTCTCTGTGCTGAGTATTGTGAGAGCTGGAAGCCTAGAAGAATTTGCTAGAAGGATCAAGAAGATAGCAGACATCATCACTAGCCATCAGTGAGATGCAAATTAAAACCACAATGGGATACCACCTCACACCAGTCAGAATGGCCATCATAAACAAAGCAACAAACAACAAGTATTGGAGAGGTTGTAGAGAAAAGGGAACCCTAGTGCACTGTTGGTGGGACCGCAGACTGGTGCAACCACTGTGGAGAACAGTATGGAGTTTCCTCAGGAAACTAAAAATGGAACTGCCTTTTGACCCTGTAATTCCACTGCTGGGATTATATCCTAAGAACCCTGAAACACCAATTCAAAATAACCTATACACCCCAATGTTCATAGCAGCACAATTTACAATAGCCAAGTGCTGGAAGCAACCTAGGTGCCCATTGGTAAATGAATGGATCAAAAAACTATGGTACATTTACACAATGGAATACTATGCAGCAGAAAGAAAGAAGGAGCTCCTCCCCTTTGCAACAGCATGGATGGAACTGGAGAGCATTATGCTAAGTGAAGTAAGCCAGGCTGTGAAAGACAAATACCATATGATCTCACTTAGAAGTGGAACCTAATCAACAGAACAAACAAGCAAGCAAAATATAACCAGAGACATTGAAATAAAGAACAAACTGACAGTAACCAGAGGGGAGGGGGAAGTGTAATGAGGGAAAGTAGGGGAAGGGTCATTGAGGAACATATATAAAGGACCTAAGGACAAAGCCAAAGCGGGGAAGGATTGAGGGTGGGAGGTGGGGGTGGGAAGTGGCGGGAAAATGGAGACAACTGTACATGAACAACAATAAAAAGAAGAAGAAGAAGACAGCAGAGCCTTCTTCAGAGCACTAGATATTTAGGCCCTGTTTGGCAGACTGAATGACTCAGCAGAAGAATAGGACATAAAAGTAAAGAGATGGATTTTAGTAAAAGATTAAACTTCACAAGAGGGAATAATTCATGTGTCAGATTTACTCTAATATATGGCTCTAGATCGATATAATACATTACACCTATCAATCAAACCTCCACTCATTTGTTTAACAAGCCTTTGATATCTTTTTGTATCAGGCACTGTTTTAGGTTCTAAAAATAAAAATAATAATTAAAAAAAACAGCCCTTACTTTTGGGGGACTACTATATGAGGAAGATGAATCGGTTAGATGGGCACACCACAAACTTAGAGACTCACCATTTCATGTCATTGCAAAGCACACGTAGGTATTAGAGTTGCCCGTAAAACAGACAAAGGGTACCTGGGAGCTTATTCAGCTTTTGAGACTCTGCCTTTCATGAAGCAGAAAGGAAAAAGGAGCCAATTTGATCAGTTACTGTTTAAAGGGTGTATTTATCTTGCTTAGTTATAGTCACAGATAATTTGACATTTCGTTACTGAAATCCATTTCCAAGTGGCTTTAAAGAGCATTGAAATGTTCTTGGAACTTGGCCAGAGCCACTTTGGCTTTCTGGCTGCACTTGCCTGAAAAGATCAGTGCATGAACTACATGCAGCATCTCTGACAATTAAGATCCTGGATTATCTAATTGCATCATTTGTTCAAAAACCGAGTGGATGACCCCTTTCAAGTGCAGACACTCCAGAGGTGGATCTAGGTCAGCCTTTGTGAAGGTTTCCTACTTGACGCCAAACATGTCCTGAACTTGAAAACATAATTTGGCTTACACATTGTTATTACCGAGCTATTATTTTTAAAGAAATGACTATTTTCAATGTGAAACAGCCCATTCTAGGAATGAATGCAAGAAATAAATTGAAAATAATACAAGTGAAAATGAAGCAAGGTTTTTGGATAAAGAAAAACACTCAGCATAACAATTATAACTGCTCCTATTTCTTATTTCAATAAGAAACAGAGTCCCATGAATCAAGAATATTTTGCTATTTGCCTCCTAGTAATTACCCTCTCATGTGAATTCATAGTTTGGTAAGATTTCCTATTCTTATTCACCTCACACTGTTTCCAAAAAGAAACAGAATTTCTACAGGGCCTCTGGAGTGGAAGGTAGATAATACCAACAGGATTATAGCTCCTCAGTTATGCTATGGTCTATAATAACACGTCTGAGATTTAAAGAGATAAGATAAGGATACCTTAGATCGGGAAACATGAGTGGGCCTATACTAACCTGTGTTCCACTAGCTAGGACCCATTCATTCCATCAAGTGGAAACAGTAAAGACAAAAGTGCCACAACAGCCTGTATCATTATGTTTATTAAAAATACTGTGATGTAATGAGATGTGAGAACTACCAAAGTTTCTTAATAGTTGAGAGCAGAGGCAGCAGTTACTGATAAAACTGCCGTCTATACTCCAACATTATCTTAGGGAGAATTATTTCTTTCCACTTTCAAAACAATGTTTCCCCAGTATGCATTTAATTACAGCTCACAGTTCATCAGTAAGAAATTCACATACAATGTATTTTGAAAGAAGGCTATAAACAGACAGCATGGTTTTGTCAAAGGAAAGAAGAGATATTTAAATTAGATTTCTGTAATATAGTGGTATAGCCAATGCATGCTTTTATTTTTTTATTTTATATTTCTCAAAGGAAATGATGCTTGAATCAGAATTGAGAGGTAGGAGATTTTCTAGTCCACTGATTTTTCAAGCATTCTTTAATCTGCAAAAGCCTCTATTAAAAAGCAAGTTTAAAAAGAAATCTAGTAAAATAAAGCTGTTTTCACTGATGTGCACTCTTCCATGAAACAGCTCTCCCTTCCCTCTCTCCCTACCCCTCAGACCCCATCCCTCTTTATTTCATGAGCTTCTCTTCCCACTTCCAACCTATAGTTTCCCAAGTGTAGGGCTTATCGCTGTTTCTTTCTCTTTCAGCTCAATTTCTCAAAAGAGTAGCTTTACTCTTCAGCACATTCTCCAGCATCAGAACCTCAAAACTGCCTAGAAACCTGTCCATCATTTTATTGTTTCTGTTTCTAACTCTTTCGCCCATAGACAACATAACTGTGGGTGTCCCAGGATGGAATTTGAATACAGGAAAAACAGAAACAGCAGATTACTTATTTGAGAGTTTGATAAAGATAAGAGAAGCCAAGCATTTCCTACAAGAGCAGAGGAAGAATTGAATTTACAGCACGCTAACTCTGTAAAATAAAATGTTGACATCCCAACATTGCATAATTCTCTGTGTACATCGGTTTGTTCCTTTGCTTCCACCCATTTTGACTGTTCCTTGTTTTTCTCCCCAAATAATAGGAACAAAATTGGATTCTGCCTGTCCACGGCCTTCCTTGTGGCCAGACTCTGACGGCTCAGCTGCAATTGCAGTAAACAAATGTGGACAAAGCAGCTTACATTTTTATAAGTTGAGGTCAAGTGCACCCCGTTAATATGTCATCTACTGCAGGGAACACAGCTGTGTGCCATAGGAGAGATGGTGGCATGACCATGTGTGGGAGGTGACACCACTGATCTTCCAGGTCCCTTCATGAAGCTGGTCTTTGTTCTCAGTGAGCCATGCTGTATCCCAAACAACTGTTTGCTCTTTGTTGTGTAGTTTCTCATCAACGATAATGGGAATATATGATTTATATGTGCTTGTAGCTAAAAGCACATTTTATCACATCAGTTATTTTCCTTGATGTGCGAACAAACACCAAAAGTCAAGCCAAGTACTTATTAGACAGGGAAACTGAGAACCAGACAACAGGTGGTAAAAGTAAATCTAAAAGTTACATCTAGTGTCCCCTCACTCTGGTCTGGACAATGACATTCTGCTGTGTCATGAGGAACACAGCTGTAAGGGAGATTCTGTTCAAGAGAGAGAAAACATAGCACCCTTGAGTGACACTAAAATATATAAAATATAATAAAAATAAACAATACATGCAAGTAAAAGTTTGGCTGATAGCCTGGACAGCTTCAGGAACCTTCAGCCTAAGAATCCTACAACAAACACAACTCATGATTTCTGCAGTAGATTAAGGATGCCATAATAAATATTAACATGTGCAACAATTTTGAGAAAAATTAGCAGTAGTAGAGCTGTAATTTACCCAGACCAACGATGACACGCATCAACACAAGACAAAGAAACTTCACACACTGGCAGACAGAAATACAGGTCAAAAAGTGAAAATGGGTATAAGAAGCATTTTACAGGTTAAGCACTGTTCCTCATACTATTCTTTTTTTTCAAGCATTGGATATATAAAAATTCCTAGGAGATTTATAGTTGGGTTGGAGACCAGCCATGAATCATATTCCCGACCTCGTAACATAAAATTCTGGTAAAATAAATGTCCAGAGGAAAAGCAGTTATAAACAGAAAGGCCTCCGTTGTGGTATGGTGAACATAGAATGTTTAATATTTATAGTTTCAGATTTACAGAAAAATTGCAAACAGGATACAAAGAGTTATATATACCCCACACTCAGTTTCCCATATTACCAACATTTTAAATTTGATGTTGGTACATTTGTCACAATTATCAATAGAGTATTAGTAACTAAAGTCCACACTTGATTTGGCTTTCCTTGATTTTAATCCAAGGTTCTTTTTCACTCAGGTATTTTGTTAAGCAGCCCTTAATTAGTATTTACATCACATTGTTATCATAAGCAGAATGTAAGTTTGGGTTGTGGAATAAGATCATAGAAGTGAAGTGTCATTCTAATCGCATTATATCAAGGGCACAACCATCAACATGGCTTACTACTGTGGATGTTAAATTAACCTTGTGTACCTGTCTGAGAGACTGCTTATCAAGTTTCTCCAGTGTAAAAGCTACTCTTTTTCTCTCATTCCATATTGTACTCCTTGGAAACAATTTTCTATGCACAGGCAATACATAAAGCATCTCCTTGAGGGAGAAGCCATATATATTTATAACTTGAAATTTTTCCACATGGGAAATTTTGCTGCTCTCCTCCATAAATTTATTTATTCAATTGTTTATATAAGTATGGACTCAGGGTCATTTATTTTATGCTTTAAGCTATCATCTAATATTACCTTATTTTATTGCTTAAATTGCTCAATCTTTAGCCTTTGGGTGCTCTTTCAGTTGGCTCCAGTATCCTGTGCATGCCTCTGGTATGCCCTTTCATCAACATTTGTGTGTGCTTGACTTTCTTATTTTCTGGCACTGCAGATGCTCCAGGATCATCTCAAATATTTCTTACTCTAGTCCTAGAATCCAACAATTTTCAAAAGAGTAGAATGGGTTTTTAAGACAAAGGTATATGGATTCGAATTCTGGCTCCCCACTGACTCACCATGACCCTGAACAAGTTATTTAACACCTCTAAGACCCAGCTTCCTTGCTTATAAAATGAAAACACTGCTAACCTCAAAGAGTTGTTATTAAGTCTAAATGAGGAAACAAACACAAAAGCCAAGTTCCTAACACTTTAAAGGATACATGCTATTTCTAGTCTATCCCTCCCTCTTTATCACCAGTTAGGAGAGCAATCTATTTCTTTCACTCCAGTACTTGCCCATGGTCTACCAACCAAGGAAGTTTCCGAAACCACTGGCCTGGGTCATTCTATGTACTTACAATCTAGAGATGTCTTTCTCTGCGCACAAACTAACCCTTAAACCCATACTCCCACAGAGATACATGCACATACAACTCGTATGTGTTGTGTTTCTTCACATAAGTGTAAGATTTTCTAAGCTAACATGTTTGTCCTTAGTATGAGGTATATGTTACATGAAATGTGTTGTAGCAGCCATTTTGTGAAGCTGGTATCTGAGATGGTTAATTTAGAAGAAAAGGAAAAGTTTGTCAATATGATTAGTTACCATAACTACATGAGGCATTGTTGGGCTTTTTGTTTGTTTGTTTGTTTTTGGCGATCGCTTCATCACCATTTTAACATTTCTGTTTCCGTGACAACCAAATGCAGTTAGCATTATCTCTAAATGTACCCATCAGGTAATTTTTTTCCTTCAGTGAATCAACGTCTTTCATTTTCTAGTAGAGAGATCATAGCTATCTGGATAAACAATGTAAACTTTATAAAAGGCAATACTTTACCATGAAAAAATGATCAATGTCAAACAGAGCAACATTATGAATAGCATATATTTCTTCTCTTAACCATGTTTATCAAGGAGCTCTAAGAAAATAAATGAGAAATGACCAAAGGAAATTTGTCTAAATTTAGTTAGGATGTTATTTCAGCTGCATGTAACACAAACCCCAAGCAGTAGTGATTTAAATGAGACAGAAATTTATTTTAAGATTTATTTATTTATTTATTTATTTATTTTCAGAGAGGGGGAGGGAGGGAGAAAGAGAGGGAGAGAAATATCAATGTGTGGTTGCCTCTCGTGTGCTCCCCCACGGGGGACCTGGCCCGCAACTCAGGCCTTTGCCCTGACTGGGAATCGAACTGGTGACCCTTTGGTTCACAGGCTAGTGCTCAATCCACTGAGCCACACCAGCCAGGGCAAGATGGAAATATTTTATATTCTCACATAATAGGTTGCTGTAAAGTCTGTGCTACATGTAGTCATATAAAGGCCCTTGTGCTTTGCCTTTTCTGTCGTCCTTTTTTTTTTTTACTTTAAATATTTTTTTTAATTTTTCAATTATAGTTGACGTAAGTATTACATTAGTTTCAGGTGTACAACCCAGTGATTAAACATTATACAGCTTCCTAAGTGACCACCCTGGTAAATCTTGTCCCATGGTTCAAGATCTGGTGTCACCATGCGTATGTTCCAAGCAACGGAATGGAGCAGAGAGCAAGGGCGATGCCCTGCCCTTGTAGGACATGAGTTAGGAGTCCCACACTTCACGTCTGCTAGCAACCTATTGTCCAGAACTCAGTCTGATTAGTCATACAACAGCTAACCGTAAATAATTTCGTTTCTGTGAGAAAGAAGTGGAGAATGGGCATTGAGGGACAAATGTTGATCTCTGTTAACTTCCATTTTTACTAGAAAGTTGTTCATGTGTGTATATTTCTAGTTTCCAGAAATTCAAAGGAGATATAAAGGAGACCAAGACAGAAGAATGGCTTGAAAATGCCCACTGCTATGTAAGATGGAGCCTTTGCAGTGCTTGACTGCTAAGACATCTACCCCCCGTAGGTGCCCTCATCCTTAGCTGCTCAGGAATCATTGATCTGCTCCTAATTACCTCTAGTGCTCCAGATAAAACCCGACTTTGCTTTGTCCCTCAAAGCTGCCATTTTTCATTTCTTCTATTCACTGTTACAGAGAATGGCATTTTTGAGTTCTTTATGGTCCTCACAGAAAGGGGTTATGTGTTTCCCCTTCCAGAGGCATTACCTGTGGCTACTTGCTTCCTTGCTGGGATTTGTCCATTTAATTATTTTCTTTCCTCTTACAACTAATCCTTCTCCTCCCCACCTCTCCCTCTCTCTCTCTCTCTCCCTCTCCTCTCTCTCTCTCTCTCTCTCTCTCTCTCTCTCTCTCTCTCTCTCACACACACACACACACACCTCCAGTTAATAGAAGTATCAAATAGTTGCAATTTTTACTTTTATGTTATCAAATAAACCTGAATGTAAAAGAGAGAGAAATAGAGAGATAGAATTATTAGCCACTTATAATTTGACAAGCCTAGCATGAGTCCCGGAGTCGCCTCCAAGGGAAATGTTTAGTGATGAGAAGTCAATTTTCTGCATCCCCTTCTTCTTCTGTGCATTCTTAATAACCTTAACCATTCTTTTAGTCCATTCACTGGAGTGAGAAGGTACTAGAGTAATAGTTTAAAAGATGTCCATGTTTATGAAGTCTTTAACCTTAAATAAGTATGGGCCCATAAATCAGAAAAACTGGCCCACAAACTAGGTCATAGAAAAATATCCAGGCTTAACCGAGCTCTAATTTATGCACACCACAGCATGGAGAGAGAACTGCAAGCACTCTGAACCTTTGGGAAGAACCTACCACAAGCAAGAAACCTTGAATCTGTACCTGAAATTGCAGGGAACGATCCATCTTTGAAGTGTCCCATGGAAAAGCTGGTGTCTTCTACATCTTTTTCAGGGAAAACTGCAAGAATTACAGAAGTGTAGACTGTTTTCAATGTCAAAATCAGTGTCAAGCTTCTAGGTATGGCTTCCAGATAGTGGTTTCAGTTCAACAATATCTACTTGGAATATTTTGAGTATATCCAAGAAAATGTGATATCAGCTTCTGAAAGAAAAATGTTATATGCTTATAAGGGATATGGTTTTATAAGTGTATTTCCAACTTATAAAATGCTTAAACTACAAAGATTCACTGTATCTACTATAAACAGCTATGACCCAAGCCAATATTGTAACTTACACAGCATTCAAGGCTTGGTTTTCTACAGGCAGAACTTGAGTCAAGGATTCAAGTACTCAGGACTTAATGAGGAAGTGCATTTTGGGAACATCCTTCAAAAAAGGGAGGCAAGCAAGAGCAGGAATGAAATCTCAGGTAAAGTAGAGCTTTAGCGTGATCTACGAAGGACTCAGCACTCTATAGGTCAAGGGATGAGTGGGAAGGTTTTAGCAATGCTAAGTATGTTTCAACTGCACATTTAGGCAACCAAGAAATGGCCACTGGATGTGTCCACACACCCAGCGGACCTACAGAGAGATGAACCTGAGTCATGAGTCTATTACCTGACTCACCTGTGCTTGCTCTAGCAGAGGAGTTTTTAAGATGGTGTTTCGGGTCCTTGAGTATCACAGTCAATTTAGGACCCATACCCAAGAGCTCTTGAAAGGTCCAGTTATTCCTCTTCTCTTAGTGTAAGACTTTTAGACAAGGACTGGGTAAATCATCAGCGTGTACACCTGCCTTGTTGTTGCATGATCCATTCCAATGTGTCCTGGCCTTTCCTTTAGGTGGTGGTCTCTGGGTCTGAAATCAGAATCAGTTTTTCAAACCAGCCAAGAGTTAGTGACTTCCCATTGGGGGAGCTGACCTCAGCCTTCTGCCCTCTATTGATCTATTCCTGAAAATTCTTTTAGTTATATATATTAAGCAATATCCTCATTGGCTGCTGATCTGTTTTCTCTTGAAACACCATTCTCAATAATCTATTGCCACAGAGTCTTGTGAATGCTATTCCAGCCTTTCTTCTCATTTTCTTACCATTCTGGTAATTATGGCTACCTTGCTTCAGAATTTAAAAGTTGTTAATCAGCCTCCACTATCAAAGGGGCTTAACTTCTACTACCATCAACTGTGCCTACAGAGAACAGGCACTACTGCCCTCCCCTTGGTGTCAGTGCCCCCACCAGAGCATCACCTATTGCTGTAACAAAGAGGGTGTTCCCTAGGGATTGGCTCAGATCCATAGTCAGCTGTTAGCTTTTCCAGGCTTACATAGTAGACCATCAGCCACATCATGCATGTTTCCCTGAGCCTTTTGATTCCACTCCTCACAGGCTGCCATGGCAGTACTAGAATCCTTTTCCCAACATCCTATAAGATCTCATAGCAGTATACCACAACTGGCCCCCAAGGGCCTGGTCAGGGTGTCACAGGAGACTTTTTCCAGTTCGACAGACTTCCCTTTACCAGCTACATTCTGCCTTTCTGGACTCAGCACCCTCAGGTTTTAGCATCTACAAGTTTAATTGCTGTTGGCGCCTGAATTACCCATGACATTTTCACTCAGTCAGCATTCATTCAATGGGTACCTAGAAGTGTGAGGACTATGCCAAACATAACTTTAATAAAAGCTGGCAAAGTAGCATCAGATCATATTCATGTTGCTGAGGGTTTTTGTGCCCTCAAAATACTGTTCAGTTGTTTAGTTTGCATTCAGGATTGATATTCAGTTTATCACAGTTATTAATTCAAAGCCCTTTTCTATTAAGTTTAGCATACAAATCTTATTTTTCTATTTATAAACCTAGCAAATTTAATTAATTACTTTCAAGGGACCTTGAATAATCTTTGACTGCTTTCACAAATTTTATTGCATACTCTCAAATATTTCAATCACATTTGTACATTTAATTAAGTGAATTTCTAGTTTAAAGTACTTTAATTGTATGATTTACCAAAAAAATGGATTATAGTATTATATGATCCACATAATTTACACAAACTTTATAAGTACTGTGAATATAAATACTCCAAAGTAGTGTGTAAACTTAGTAAAATTTCAATTTGAAATTTTAAACCCACAGTTATCATTTTTACTCAAATATACAATCTATACTCTGAATTGGCATTATACAATTATCACATTAATATATCAAATTGTCTTAAAATCTGTAAATGACAAGTACCTATTATATATCTTCCTAAACTTAAAAAAAAATAATGCTAGCATGCCCTGGCTGGTGTGGCTCAGTGGATTGAGTGCTGACCAAGGGGTCACCAGTTTGATTCCTGGTCTACAGCATATACCTGGGTTGTGGGCAAGGTCCCCAGTGGGGGGCACGCAAGAGGCAACCACACACTGATGTTTCTCTCCCTCTCTTTCTCCCTCCCTTCCCCTCTGTAAAAATAAATAAAATCTTAAAAAAATAAAATAATAGTGCTAACAATTTTATTTATATTTAATACTAAATATCCTGCACTTGAAATTTGTATACCCAGTAAGGAAGAAAATTATCTGTTATGAGGTTATCTAGCCTCTTGAATATGACACCTAGAACTTTCAACCCCCTGAGAGATTTGTCTCAAAGCCTAGGTAATGAGGCTGAGCCCTTTTCAATGCTTCAAACTCCTCAAAATTTCAAACTTCTAAATACTTCAAAACAATGTAATCTTGTAGATCATGCAGGTTGTTTTTTATTTTAACTCTCACTCAGGTTGATCACTTGATTCACTTTTGCATTTGGGGTGGGGGATAAAAAGATCTAAATGTTTTCCTGCCTAACACTAAAATCATTTGAACTTAATAAAATCCTAGGCTATGGGTATATGTTTGTCATTTTTCTTTCAATTTAAAGATCTAGGCTGAGTCTTGGAAGCCTGAAGTCCTCTGTGCCCTTAAGACCACACAACATTTTTTATATTTTACAAGAATTCCTAATGAGTTTTGGATCTTTCACCTAAGTTTTATATGATTGTGGATGTAACTTACAAAGTCCTTCTACTGACAAGTAATCGTGCATCATGGCACACTCAGAAAGCAATATTTCTTGATCTGACAATCCTGGTCCTGCCAATTTGTCCAACTATCTATCTGTTCATCCATCCAGTGAACACTGACCAAAGCCCTCATTGCTGTGGAATGCCACCTCTGAGAATGAAATCAAGTAACTGAGAATTTATTGCCTCTTGTTGAGGAGAAATATGTAAGAAAAGAAGCAGCCTAAGTTCCCTCATCTATCTGATAAGAATAATAATGAATATAAAACTCTGCACAAGGATGAGAAATATGGTCAGCCTTGTATAAGTGGAGGTGCAGGCACACCAGTGCACTGAAGATAGAATTGAACTCTGTGTTTTGAGGTATTGGCCTGAGAAATGTGCCTGAGGATCACCCTGCCTTTTAGTGAACACTCAGGAATGTGTTGAAATTGTTTGTTACTTGTTTGGTGATTGGAGTAAATGTGAGGTGTGGTAAATTCACACTCAGCAGTTTTTTAAATAACAGCAGAGCTTAGAGCATTATGGCCTTGAACTGTGGTCTGAGATAAAAGAAAAGTATTCCTTATCAAAAACCCACTGAGCATCCATGAGTCATCCATTTCTCAGCACGGCTCTGCATGCTGAGGATACAGGAGTGAACAAAACAGACAGACCCAATCCCTGCTTCCATGGAGGTCACATTCTGGTGGCTGCAGCCTCCAGACCACTAGTGTAGACAGGGAGCCAAGAGAATTAAAAAGCTGTCTGCCAAAGGTGGAGAGGGAGCTTGTCATGTCTGGCACAACCCGCTTCATGCGGAGGTCTCATGAGTAGCCATGTGCCCCTACGGCGACCACCAGGGCAATGGGGAGTATCCTGTGTTGTTGTTTGTTTTGTTCTGTTTTAGCAATTCCAATTAATTTGCATTTATTTTTCTTTAAAGAAAATGTATAAGAGTTTCTTTTGGTACCTTTCCCTTACTGGACCATGATAACCAGAGCTAATATGTGAAAAAAAATTAATTGTGCTTTATAACAAATTATCATTATATCATTGGTGTTGAATTGCACATTATAGTAAAGTTCTATTTCCAAACTTGCTGCACTTTCAGGCATCTTGAACTGATTTCTCTGAATTTTATAGTTTCTTTTAACATTTTATGTGAATGATTAAAGGCATATGATAAAATGTGACTTGAACTGGAATTTAAGTACTTAGTTAAATGATGGGATTTATTCTAATGGATTATGAGTGTCATAGTCTAGCATTGGACTCTCCTCATGTCATTTTCACTCCATTTTGTCGGTAAGCAGAGTGTTTTTCTAATCCTCATCAGCATGACAGCTGAACTATGAGGTTGATCTCTACCTATTCTAGAATTTGCATCTCTCTTTTCCTGGACAGTTCATACAGTTTCTATGTGTGGGTTCGCTCACTCTATACAGTGTGTGGGTGCCATGCACTGCAGATTTTCATTTTTGATTTCTGTACTGAAGAGTGATTCAGCCTGGTTGCCCATTCTCTTTCCTTGGGTGATTTTATTTTAAGTTTTTGGTGAGAATGTTTAAGTTCTATTCTCTTCTTAGATGACTTCAAATTTCAAATTTAACTCCGTGAAGAAGCTCTATTACAAAGTTTCATCACGGACTCCACATGCAGTGTTCTTCCTGACACACAGAGCTAAGAAATTTCCAAATTCATAGAATTAACAGAACTATTAGAGCACCACATTGCAAGCAGTTGGTTCCATTTGTGGATTTCAAATTCATATACGCGAATAAAACTGATTTAGTTTCAGGAGAAATAATTCATGGATGTTCATGGCAGCATTACTTTCAATTACCAAAAGCTGGAGAAAAACACAAATGCCTACCATCAGGAGAACAGAAAAACAAAATGTTGCATATGCAGAATGAAAAGGAATTTGGCAGTGAAAATGAATGTGAACTACTGGTTACCATGAATGACCTGAAAAATGTTATTCTGAGTGAAAGAAGCAAGTGAAAAAGAATCCATACTCAGTGATTCAATTGATGTAAGATGCAAATTAATCAATAATGACACAAAGCAGATGAGTGGTTACCTGGGACAAAGGTGGGAGGAGAGATCGACTGCATAGGAATATGAGGGATATTTTGGAGGCAGTAGAGAAGCCATGTTCTGTGATGTGGTGATGGTTTCACAAGTATATACAATTGACAAGACTCACCAAGTTGTACACATCAGATGAATACATTTACTGCATGTAAATTATTCCTCAATAAAACTGATGAAGAAAATAATGTTTTGAGAGAGTGGGAAAAAGAGAAATTACACAGAAATCAAAGATAAGATATTTTAATACTAGGATGATTTTCAACATTAAATTCTCAAATTCATTAGTGCTACTCAAAATGATAAAGAACAGGGAATTTAGCTTACTGCAGAAGTCCTATCGAAATGCCTCTTTCTTTTACTTTATACACATGTACATACACACAGCATTTCAAAATTCAAATGCAAAGATAAACACTTCTGCTATTTCCTTTACAGTATGCACCCAGGTTCTAAAACCAGAATAAGTCAATTTATGAGACAACTGAAAATATTGAAAGTTAATGAAGAATAGAAAATTTTGTTCCTCTAAATTTTCCACCCCCACACATAGCACTGTACCCCCTTTCTGTTTTATATTGTATTCATTATTCTATCATATGACAAAGTTTATATTTTACTCATTTATTCATTTTCTGTATTATCTTTTCTCCTCATCATATTCCACAAGACTTTTCTCTCTCTCTTTTTTTCTGACTTGTTTACTACTGTATTCCGAGGTCTAGAGGAGCACCTGGGTCACAGTGGACACTAATTAACTAGTGATAAATGAATGAATGAATGAATATAATACAGAGAAGAGAGGATATGTCCAAATACAGAGATTACAGTCTAATTTATTAACAGACTGGTAGGAGTAAGCAATCGTTTTCCTTACGTTTTGATAGGAAACCTCCAGGAGCCCCCATGAACAGAGTATCTAGAATTCAAAACTGCAGAATTTTCCAACCTATTCCAGTCATTGTTTCATGAGATCTTGATATGTGTTCATTATTAAAGTGTCTGAATAATTATATTTTAGAAATATATATTATATTTATATCTCAAAGAAGCATAAAGCACATTTTATTCAGAGCTCTGAGAAATTCTGCAATAAAAATCAAGTAATAAAAACATAGCAAGAAAATGGTTTTCTTTTTTTAACCCACTTTCTTAAATTTACTTGACAATAATATTCCCTTTTCCTTTGAAACATGTTAACATCTCATTGAGCAGTAGTATTCAGTGAAGCAAAACTTATGAAATTCTGCCATATTCAAGCTATTCCTCATCTCTAAGAAAAAGGAAAAACTCTACCAGTTATTATAGAATCAGTAGGTATAACACCAATACAGCATTCTGAAAAACATTATTTAAGAATTAATTTAACCAAATAATAAGTGACTCATAATAATTAATCAAAAGGAGGACAAATATTTTCTAGAAACAGTGTGAACTATGCATTTATAGGTAAGGCTTAGCAATGAAATGATATAGACTTAGAGCTAAGTCCATGTAATTGCTGATTAATTTTTTGAAGATTAGTGCAGTTTGGAAAAGATTTTGAAGTGCATATGTAATATAAAAATAAAATTTATAATACATAAAATGAGAATTAAGAAAATAATGAAAGTTACACTTACAAATAGTGGGTAGATTCTTCATTAAACTTTGGAGCAATTAACCTTCCATTTGGTGTGGAGGAATGCCCACCATGCACACAAAAAAATTAATTACTGATTGATTATAGGTTAAATTTAACATGAAAAAAATCATGACAAGTTGAATAAGAAAGAGGACTTCTGGTCAAGATGGAGCATAGGTAAACACAGCTTACCTTCTCACATAACCACAGCAAAAATTAGAACTAAACTACAAAACAATTATCACTGAGAATAGCCAGAAAATCAAGCTGTATAAGTCCGAAAACCAAGGAATTAAAGTAGTCACCTATATCCAGATGGATTGGAGGGGTGGAGATGTAGAGATGGGAGACACAGAATCAGCAGTCCCACATCCACATGTGGTAGATAAAAATTGGGAGGGATACCTCAGGAGTGAAAGATTCCAGCCCCATACCAGACTGCCCAGCCCAGGGTTCCAGTGCCAGGAAGATAAATCCCCATAACCTCAGACTGTAAAAACCAGCAGGGGTTGGGGTGGCAGAAGAAACTGTGGTATTCTTGTGGGTCTCCTATTAAGGGGCCCACAACAGACTTAGGAGTTACACAGACTCACTCCCTCCAGGCTCCAGCACCAGGTGGCAGCAGCTGGAAGGGCACCAGTGGCATATGGGGGAAAACTGAAGTGTCTGGCATCAGGGTGAGTGCCAGTGGGGAGCTTTCTCCCGGACAAAACTCCAGGGGCCAGGCAGCAGCCATTGTCCCTTTTCTGAGCCCTATCCACAGAGATCCACAGAGTGATAACACCATATTCAAGACTCCATTACCTGGTTCACATTTGTCAATTACCTGAGACTCTGCCCAATCCACCTTACCAGTGTGCTTTTCTCCAATAGCCTCGCTACTAAGACAGCAAGTCAAAGCAGCTCTACCTAACATGCAGAAACAAACACAGGGAGGCTGCCAAAATGAGGAGACAAAGAAATATGGTCCAAATGAAAGAACAGATCAAAACTCTATAAAAAGAACTTTAAAAAGGGAGATAATCAATTGATCAGATGAAGAGTTCAAAACACTGGTTATAAGGATTCGAAAGGAACTCATTAGGTACTTCAACAGCATAAAATAAACCCAGGTGGAAATGAAGGTTACACTAAGTGAAATAAAGAAAAATGTACAGGGAATCAACAGTAGAGTGGATAAAGATGAGAATCAAATCAATGATTTGGAACATAGAGAAGAAAAAAAACATTCAATCAGAACAGCAAGAAGAAAAAAGAATCCAAAAAAAGCAAAAAACCCAAAAAGCTAAGGAGCCTCTGGGACACTTCAAATGTACCAACATTCACATCACAGGGGTTCCAGAAGGAGAAGAGAAAGAGCAACAAATTGAAAACTTATTTGAAAACATGATAAAAGAAAACTTCCCTAATTTAGTGAAGCAAACAGATATACAAGTCCAAAAAAACAGATATACAAGTCCAAGTTTGACACAAAGAGGACCACACCAAGACACATCATAATTAGAACACCAAAGCTTAAAGATAAAGAAAGAATATTAAAAGCAGCAAGAGAAAAGCAGAGAGTTACCTACAAAGGAGTTCCCATAAGATTGTCAGCTGATTTCTCAAAAGAAACTTTGCAGGATAGAAGGGATGGGCAAGACGTATTTAAAGTGATGAAAAGCAAAGACCTATAACCTAGATGACTCTATCCAGCAAAGCTATCATTTAGAATTGAAGGGCAGATAAAGTGCTTCCCAGACAAGGTAAAACTAAAGGAGTTCATCATCTCAAGCTGTTATTATATGAAATGTTAAAGGGATTTATCAAACAAAAAGAAGATGAAAACTATGAACATTAAAATGGCAATTAATTCACAACTATCAACAATTGAATCTAAAAAATAAACTAAGCAAACAAGCAGAACAAAAAGAGAATCATAGATATAGAGATCATTTGGAGGGTTATTAGTTGGGAGGAAGAATAGGGAGAATGGGCGGGGGGGAAGTACAGGGATTAAAAAGTACAAATTGGGCCCAGGCTGGTGTGGTGCAGTAATTGAGTGCTGGACTATGAAGCAAAATGTCACTGGTTCGATTCCCAGTCAGGGCACATACCTGGGTTGCAGGCCATGTTCCCAGTTGAGGGTATACGAGAGGCAACCACACATTAATGTTTCTCTCCCTCCCTTTCTCCTTCCCTGTAAAAATAAATAAATGTCTTAAAGTCTTAAAACAAAAGAAGTACAAATTGGTAGGTACAGAATAGACAGGGAAATGTTAAGAACAGTATAAGAATGTTAAGAATGTTGGAAATGGAGTATCCAAAGAACTTACATGCATGACACAGGGACATGAACTAAGAAGGGTGAATTGCTGGAGGAGGGAAAGGGGGAAAATGGGACAACTCTAATAGCATAATCAATAAAATATATTAAAAATAAGAAGATGGATAAAAAAAGAATATTTCAATAATTTGAGCTAAAATCTTTCTAAGCAGAATATCATGGTCAGAGGACAAACAGAAAATAAGTCACAGGTATGTCCCCATTATACTTAAATATTGTCCTGACTTTGAAAAGAGGCTTGAATTCCTCTAATTAGCACCTAAAACTTTACCAAAATTAACAAGATCAATAATTCTTAGAATCAGCCAGTATTCAGGGAACAGGCACTCTCAAACATACCATTGATTAGGAGGGCTTCTGTCTCCTAGTAAGTATCAGAACTGAAACATTCTTTCACCTCAACAACTCCACTGCTAGAAATTTATCCAAAGGAAGGAACTGGAAATGTGCAAAACAACATGTTTATATTCAATGGAGATCCCCCCCTTTTTTCTTTTTTTATTGTTGTTCAATTACAGTTGTCTTCATTTTTTCCCCTTGCTCCCCGCTGCTCACCCTCCCCACGTCCAATCATTCCCGCCTTTTTGATAAATTAACAATTAAAATGTGGGAGGATCTGTAGCATAATTTTAAATATATGAGCTATGGAATCAGGACCCAGCTATACTCATATCTTGAACAGTCTTAATTATCTTAAATCTTAGTTTCTCATGCAAGACACACACTGATTCATAGGACTACCGTGCAGCTCTTCAAATGAGTAACAACAATTACACCTTGACATGAAATGTGTTCATGACACATTAAGTCAAAGAAACCAGGTCCGGTGTACACATATTTATGCATAAGCCCAACTATATTTCATATAGTATATCATGAAAAATATATTAAACTATTAGTGATGATTATTTCAAAGAACAGGGAGATAGTAGGTCAGGGAAAAAACTAGGTATAAAAGGAGACTTTGGTTTTCTAAATTTATATATTCTGTAATCTTTAAATATATTTTCAACTAACAAGTATTGCTTTTATACATCAGCAACAACAACAAAAGTACCTCCAAAAATGTCAAAACCAAACAAGACTATTTGATGCATCTTCATAACTCTCTCTTAAGCTTTCCCCACGAAGGCAGTACATTGTCAGTATTATTCAATGTATCCTCAATTTAAAATCACAAAGAAAGGTCTACCCCTGTGCTCAAAGTTAGGTATACCTGGGATGCACAGATCTTCACCTACTATTTTTTTTAATTTTTAAAATAAACTTCCAAGAATTTATTTTTGAATCCTAAGAATTGAATTCTCCACCAGTTAATTAATCCTATTAAGGAATTAGAATAAGATTTAATAATGAACTCAGGGAATGCCATTTAAAAATCATTTTTAAACTCTCGTGGATTTGAAAGTGAAGTAAGACACTAAATTGAGACACATAGAGCAAGCTAATCTCAAAATTAGAGGTTAATCCTAGGATTATGAATTTTAGTAACTATGTACGTAACTTCACCTGAATGAAAAGACTTAACTGCTATTTTCGTGTTTGCTTAAATAATCTCTCACCGCAGCAATTCACTGGAATTTAATTATAGCCTGGATGGCGATCTTCCTGCCGGACCTTGGAGCACTAGAGTAGACTCCCCCAATGTTCATTTCACACCGGGACGCAACTCCAAAGGTATCTGAAGCGATGCTCTGGGTGGAGAAAGATTGCTGTGCTGTACAAAAGACACCTGGTGATTCCATCACTCTAAAAAGAGTAGGTCTGTAAAAACATCTTCTGGGGATAATTTTCCAGATGAAAAGAACAAGTTCACCATCCACTTAGTAAAATAAATTTATTCTGAAGTTATGCCAGTATTTCTGGAGTTCATAGAATTAGAAACCCATTATCTTCAGAAAACTTTCTTTAAATTTTTGGAGGAAAATCTTTGCAATGCTGTGAAAATTCTCATTGACTGATTTAAAACAGATCATGATTCAAAGCAAATGATATATTGGAATGTACCATGGGAATATATTTTGAAAAAATTTTTTTAAAAAAAGCACTGTTCCTTATACCTGAAGAGGTGAACTATTGTGTTACTACACAGTATAAATAATCAGAAGCCACTAAATTAAGATACATTTTTAGAACTCCTAAAGGTCACTTAGGGGTCAAGTTGCCCCTGAACTTTTTCACTTTAATTCACTTTATATTTCAGGAGAGATGTCAGAATTCTCTGTATACTAGTAATCCTTTTCAGATAGTGGAAATATATAGCAAATCCTCTCACAAAGGACACCAGTACCCCTGCAGGGCAAACCTCCAGCATCTAGCAACAGACTGCTCAATACCTCCCTCCCTTCCTCCCTCAGCACTTCCTGTGGTCTGTTCTCCTAACAGCAGCCAAAGGGAAACTTTTAAAATGTAACTCTCATCATGGCACTCTCCTGGGCAAAACCTTCCAGGGATCCCCGCCCTCCCGGCCACACCCATCATAGAATAAATCCTACCTCAAAAGGTTGATGTAACAACTAAATGAGTTAATTTCTGTAAAGTTTTTTTTTTTTTTTTGAGTCCTGGTAGGTAGAAAGTGCTCAATAAATGTTAGCTACGATCATCTCTAAATTTAAAATGAACCTGCAAAATTAGTGTCATTCCGGTTTTTCAAGGGAGTACATTCAGTGATGAAAAGCAACTTTTCAAAAGTTACAAAGTAAGTTCAAAGCCTACAGATGAAGCTAAGTTTGTCAGTTTCCAAGAGTTGTAGGGTCTTCCTGTTGTGACAATGACCCCATTTTATCTGAGCAAATGGCCTTATTCCACATTTGCCTGAGGCCCGGATCAGAGCATTGAATACAGAAGTTCCGCCCTCCAGCACCCAAACTCTGTTTCATTTTATCCTTTCTCTTTTCTCTTTAATTCCTTAACTAAATCATGTCTCTTCATTTTTCTACTTTTCTTCTCTGTTGGATTTCCTCTCCCCATAAATGCATTTGTCCTCTCCATTCTAAAACAATTAAACAAGGAAATATACACAGAAATAAACTCTTTCTTTTACTCCTTCGCGAAACTCCTATTTCTCTTTTTTATGTCCAGCTTCAAAAAAATTAATCTCACTTCCCCAAAGCACCCATCCACTAGTAAGTCCTTATAATCTAGCTTCCATTCCTACCATTCAATGGAAACTGCTCTCTTAAACCTGAATTTCCAAATCAGTTGTTGTTGCTCCATTATCTGTCATTGACCTTCCTGCAAAATGTGTTGGTTCACATTCTCCTACAAGAATTCCATTGGTTTTGGTGGTTATGAACAATCAAAGATGCCTAGCTATTTTGATTATTTCTTATTGTATAAACTTTTTTGAAATTTTCAAATATTCCACCATCCTCTAACTGATGGAATTTGTCTTTGCTCTCTGAACTAACTATTGTTTCT
Source organism: Glossophaga mutica (assembly GCA_039655065.1). NCBI lineage: Eukaryota > Metazoa > Chordata > Mammalia > Chiroptera > Phyllostomidae > Glossophaga > Glossophaga mutica. The sequence goes on from CM077308.1 coordinate 149,854,790, forward strand.
CTCTGAATTGTGGTCACACACACTCTTAACCCATTACTATACAACACACAGATGTTTCTAAAACCTTTCCTTTGGACCTTTATTTCTACCAAATCCAGTCACATTTTCAACTGCTTAGAGAATTCTTCCATTGTGTGTTCTTCCAGTCCTTAACCTCAACATAAATCTTTTCATTTACAAACTATTATTAGTCAGTGAAAGTAGAATCTAAGTTTTCTTATTCTAACAACTTATATTTTCATTCTCTCTTGCTCAAAACTTCCTGTCTACTTCGTTAACTCTGCTGAAACTATGACTCACAGAGCCAGGACTTGAGGTAAAGTATATCATCTATGTGAGAATGCTTTAAAGATTATAAGGATAGCTCCTTACTCCTTATGTTCCTAAATTTGCCATTGTTTAAGGCAGATTTCCTCTTTCTGTTTCGATATCAGAATAGAAGAAAAATCATCATTACATAATTTTATACGATTTTCCACAACTTACCGAGTCACCCTCTATTCTCTTTTCTACTTCAACAAGTGGTATACTGTCAAATATTTAACAACAAGCTCTCCAGACGTGGGAGACCCTGTATTTATTATGTGGTAGGTAAAGTTAGAGTGTGGGGAATACCTATCAGGAAAACAAATGAAATACTGCTTCAAAAAGCTTACATTCTTCTTGGGGGAGACATATACCGAACAATGCAACATAAATAAACAAACTATTTTCTTATGATAAAATTGCTTAAGTAGGAAATGAAGAGACTTATGAAATTAGAGTCATAGTGACTTATATATGAGAAAATTTCAATCTATTTTCTGTCTTAAATGTCTCATTTAGTAAAGACCCAATGCCCTAACTTACTTTGCATAATTATAAAAAATAACTCTCTTTTTTACTTGTCCCATGAAGTTCCATGTTATTTTCAGAACTTCCAGTAATCAACTGACCATAATAATACAAAATGGTAGAATTTAGTGTCATATACAAAGTAAATGGCTGTATTCTTCCTCTCCCCACCCTTATGCAGTGCCAGGAGGGAAGGAATATTGTCAGAGGCACGTGATCATTGACCTTTAATACTGAAAGGAAATGAAAGGTGGTCGGGTGGAGAGAAAGTAATTTCTTTTATGGTTTAAAGGTTCCTTAGGCTTTTTGTATGTGTGTGCCTTTTTAAAGAATTATTTCTTAAGAGCTTCATAGAAATATTCATTACGCCATCAACAAGACTTGAATTAGTAATATAACCATAATTTATTATTGAGCAACATTTAGCAACTATGTTGAAATGACCGCCAATTAGCTTCCATGTGATATCATCTCCAAGAAATTATTACAGTCTTTAGTTCTTGATCTAATAACTATATACAAATAGTGAAATAGTTACTTATCTAGGCAATAAGTATTTATAAATGCATTACAAATTCACAGTCATGGGGTGTGTTTACAGTCTGTATTTCAGATATTTTCCATCATAACTTAAGTGGGAGGGTATGAAAATATTTTCTTATTTAGATAGCTATGTTTTGTACAGCTTTCCTTAGACTTCAAAACCTAATTCAGGCAGCTGGCTTGGGGATGTAAGTGCATGTATTATTGTTTTCATTACCACATTATTCATTATAGCATTATTTATTTAGCATTATTTATATAGCATCTCTCCTCCTCAAGGATCTCCAGGTGATTTACAAGTATTAATTGCCAAATATCCGCAGCATCCCTTTGAGATACGTAAACCTGAAGTTGGACTAATTAAAAATTACAATCAAATCCCCATCTTACACGCACACTCCACATCTTATTTACTGATTTACAAAAATAACCGCTCCTAGGCTGCGGAAGTGTAACTTTAAGGGTGAATGATAGGGAAATAATGGCAGCAAGCTGCTACGACCAGATGGCAGCTGGACTCATAAGAATCCGGTCCTTCTCTTCAAAGAGACTGGCCTATGTGGGAAACCAAAAGTGAGAGGATATGAAGCTAAGTCCATGAAAATTTTACTTATACCAACACAATTCTAACTCCAGGCTTGCCTTTCCAGGAGGGAAAGAAAATTCCATCTCAGTCCTTACTGAAGTTCCTCCTCCATTCCGGTTTGCATTAGAATCTCAAAGACCCATGAGATCTGTCAAAGGAAGGCCCTCTAATACCCAACCTCTCTGCGCTGCCCTGACGTCCTTTCTGACGCTGGCCCTTCTCCTGTGCCCTGCTCCTAGCACACCCCGTCCCGGCCCTCATCACACCATGAAGCCAGCCTCTCCAAGTGTGGCCACCGTATTAGAATAGTGCTGTAGAGAATAGCAGCAAAACCAAAAATTGATTTTTGAACAAAGTTGATAAATCTGATGAAATTCCAAAGAGACTTGATCAAGGTAAAAACAAACAAACAAACAAACAAAAACAACAAAACACCAAGCCAAATAACCAATATCAAGAATAATGAGGAAACATCACTATAGATCTGACATTAAAAAAGAGGAATATAAACAAATCTGTTGATAAATAAAATTTAGATGAACTAAATCCTCACAAAGTGCTACTCATAAAATTGTGAAAGAAAAAAATAGAAAAACATATTTTTTTTAGCTATTAAAGACATTCTCAATAATTTCAGGTTTATGAGGTAAGTAAACACTTAGGGCTGTCACATACCAAATAGGTTCCTCTTGTCCCAGGCTTTATTTTTTCTTTATCTATACATAAGGAGGTTGTGCTATATTATCATTCCGCAAAGGAAACACCAGACCAATAAGGTTTCACCAGTGAATTCTGCCAAACCCATGAGGAAGAAGTAACCCTAATGTTACATACACTCTTTCAGAGAGTACCGTCTTCAGCTTTTTATGAGGCCATTATTACCTTGTTACTAAATCACAAAAATGGCGGTATACAAAATGAAAAACATGCCCTGGCTGGTGTGGTTCAGTGGATTCAGTGCCAGTCTACAAACCGAAAGGTCACTGGCTCGATTCCCAGTCAGGGCACATGCCTGGGTTGCGGCCCAGTTGGGAGTGTGCGAGAGGCAACTGATGGTTGTTTCTGTCTTGCACATCGATGTTTCTCTCCGTCTCTTCCTCTCTCCCTTCCCTTCTTTCTAAAAATATATAAATAAAATAAAAAAGAAAAACATAAGCCAAGCTCTCTCATGAACATAGACGCAAAAAAAATTTCAAAGAACAGTTTGGTGATTCCCAGAGGGAAAAGGAGTTGTGGGGGAGAAGAGAGTATAGGGAGGAATAAAGGATGATGGAAGGAGACCTGACTTGGGGTGGTGAACACACAATACAACATACAGGTGATGTGTTATAGAATTGTACACCCAAAACCAATATAATTTTATTAACCAATGTCACCCCAATAAATTCAATAAAAAAGAAAAAATATTAGCAAAACTACTTCAATAATAAATGCAATATATTATAACAAAGTAGCATTTTTTTGGAAATGCAATGTTGACTTAACATTAGAAAATCAAAGTTTAATGAAATTTAATGTTGATCCATGATTTGAACATTAAATCCTGGCATACTCGAAACGGAAGGGATATTTCTTAGTCATCTATAGGGTATTTACCAAAAGCCTACGGTAAACATTATATTTAATGAACAGTCATATTTTCTCTTTGAGATTAGGAACAAGACAAGGATGTCTACTCTCACCACTTGAATTGGATACTTCTGTTGTTGTTGTTGAATGGGGGGCATTGGTTTTTTTTTAACTGGATGCTTTTTTTAAAAGCAAGATACCAAGCAAATACACATACCCAAAGTAAAAATAATAGTTCCCTTCAGGAAGGTAGAAAGATATCAAATAAAAATTGATGAGGTTGTGCATGTGTATTTAAAACTGTCTATATTAATGAAACAGCAGTATATTGGGAATCACATCAATCAATGTGTTGTAATGGATTTAGAAGTCAACCCAGGAAACCTGAATTTCAAGCAAAGGAGCTGGAGACAAGGTAAGGGTTCCAAAAAAATCTTACCTGACGGGCAGAACTCTAATCAGATGAAGGTAAATTCCGTGTGGCTCGTGTCTATGGCCGGTCCTTTCACCTTGGCTGCTTTCATGAACTTTTCATTCCCTATGCCTGGTGGGAAGCCCACCATGAGAGAGGCCTTCCTAAGTGTCGCCATAAATAATCATCGCCCTCGGTGACCCAGAAAAGACACAAATATGCAACCTGGCTTCACCAACCCTGGAAGCATCGCTCCCTCCCAACGTGTAACCTTCTTTTTCTCGCGCCATGAGAAAGTTACCTTATCTCTGGAGGTCTCCAGTTTCCTTACCTGGAAAATGGAGATATTGATTACTCCTAATTCAGAGAGTTGTCATGAGTGTAACAGTTGGCACATGTAAAGCGCTGAGGACATTGTTTAGCATGTAGTAAGTGATCATTAATAGCTGCCACAAAGTCAACCTACCCTTTCGCCCTCAAACAACAATTATATCAGTATATAATCAGGACACTGGCTTATTTGTTCTTCTGTGTTGGGATGAACAGCCTATGAGCTGGTCAATCCATGCTGAGCTACACCAAGCTGAAGCTGATCCTTCCTCATACTCTTACTTTCCCACAGATGAATGAACACCAGTCCCGAAGACCTTCCTACTCATTTCCTGTCTCATGCCCTAACATTTCAGGGGGAGAATCACTCAAACCAGAGATCTCTGTTCTCCCCCTTCCTCTGTCTCTCCCTCTCCCAGGTCCTCACTGGCACAGACAGAAGCATCTACACAAGCTTTGCAAGGCAAAATTTACAGACACAAGTAGTTTGTATCAGGAAAAGGAAATCTCCCCACTCCTTCCCCCTCAAAAATCAGAGCCACAGCTCTGTCCCAGCCTCCCACAGAATTTCATGTAGACTCTCAGGCTACAAAAGCTGCATTTTAAAAATAGTTTCTCTTCAAGAAAATTGAGGGGTGTGTCTGCATTATAAGATAGTTCTTAAAGGATACATTCAGGAGTATTTTTTTTCCAAAAACAAAGGGATAGCCTGCTCCAAAAGGAAATTCAAGTGTCAATCTCTTAGAAAGTAGAAAATGCTTTCAGCTGTAACAATAATTTTGAAAAAAACAAAACTTTAGTACCAAGTTTCAGACAGGACTATAAAGTTAGAAAGCTCATTAAGATACTCTTCAGGATCTCTTTTGAGTAGTTGTGTGCTTCTGAGTTTCAAATATTCCCCCCAAAATATTCAAGCATGAGAAATAAGCAGAAGACCTCGGATGTCTGTCTTAATTTGAGCTTCTGTTCTTTGGGATTCTTACTACCTTTGAATCCTTGAGGCTGTGGCCAGGAGTCATCACCTGAGAAGCCCTGTGTGGCAGCAGCTTACACCGAAGGATATGGAAGCAGGTCACTTCTGCTACACTGACGGCCACTGCATTGCCAGTGTGGGTGGTATCGGACATCGTCCCGAGGCTTTGATGAAGAAGAAACAGTTGAAGATGAACTGTTCGATGAAACCAGCATCACAAAGTAAATGGCCAGGTTTGGTGCAAATGGAGAAAAGTGGTGGCTTCTCATTGACAGTTTTCACCAGGGGAGTTAAGTTACTCACTGAGCCTGCCCTCAGTACCTATGTGCTCACCAACCTTGTCCACTGAATTCTAGAGTAACGGACGCAGAGCAGCCCTGCTGGCTCCTTGGCATTAACATACTTTGCCGGGAACAGACTCCAGTTAGGGATGATGATGTGGGGTCCTGATCAAATGCAGTGATAGCCTGCATACGCCTTTCTCACTGTTAATCCCCACATGTGTTCCAGGGTAGATCTGCCAACCCCAGAAAAAAAGAAAAGAAAAGAAAACTCATCATTTCACAAATAGGACAAAAAATTTGCAAAAACAAAAAAGAACTCTCTTACTTTCTTGCTTATACATTCTAGACTGACTCCAGGGTATATTTACTTCTAAAATCCTTTCTCCTCTTTCTCTCCCTTTTTGTATCTTACTCTCAAAGCATTTTGTATAGATTCATTCATGGAACTATAAATACTTTTCCAGGTGCAAGCCTTTTAAAAATTGATAATTTTTCTAACACCACTAATATTTTGTAATGAAATTGCTGAAAATATTCATTTGAATGTAAATCATATAAATGTATGAAAACATATAAATGCATATATCTCTGGCTCCATAATCTCTCTTATGTAACAGATGACAGCTGATACGTAACCTGAAGGCTTTATTTGGCTCAGGTTGGAGACAAAATCCAGTCAGTAGAAAATTCCTTAGTGGTACTGCCAAGCCTCATTTGGCAACAATAGTGATGTGTGACAGCCTTTAATGAAATATATCTTTTCAATTAAAATTTTACATACTGGAGGTTTACTTAAATTATACCAAATAATTTTCAAATCTAGAGCTTAATGAGGCATCAGAGAACGAACTGTGGGTGATTTTGAAGCATTCATGTGGACACTTTATCATTATTTTTCCTCATTAAAAAACCACTTTTCCCCCCAAATAATAACTCCTGAGAGAAATGAGTGTTCTATACTACAACATCTATTTTTATTTTAAATGATTTAGCCATATCTGAAGAGACAAAAGAAAATTAAGCTTCATCAAAAGTCTTATTCATGCTTTCCAAACCAGAATTAATAGCCTGTCATTTTACTTATACAGTTCTTTCAGTTCCGGGATTACGGAACAGTGCTTTTCCGATCCGTTCCTTTCAGCATGAGTAGCTGATTGTACACTGGTGAGCCGATACATGTCAGGAAGGAAAGTTATCACCAGTGCATTGTGGGATGTTGTGGTCCAGAATCCTTGCCAATGTCTCTTTCTGAGAATCAGCTTCTGAGGAACGAAGCAAAATATATATGATATCTCCTTTTTGGGTCACAATTATAAAAGATGCAAACACACACATTTAATGAGATTGATTAAATGCTTGAAACAATCCCTTAGATGGAATTGGTAGATGCCATATTGTCATTTGGGGGCTATCCAGAAAATAAAAAGGCAGTTTTAGATGAAAGGAATGTTTTTTAATTTATTTCTTATTATGTGTGTATATTTGTATATATGACAAGCTAATGACCCTAGAAATTATCAAATTAGTAGATTTTGCATCTGTTTTGTCTGTGTTTCTCAATCTCATAGTTAATTTATTTTATTGCTTCCTCATCAGGAGTGCATAGCAAATAATATCACCATTTAATTGGGTAGGCTTTATATGATTGGCAAAATCCTTCAAAATCTATACCATATTATTTGATATTCAAATGCTTTTAGTTAAATGGAGCTGATATCATCTTACCAATAAAGAATCTGAAATACAGAGAAGATATATGACTTACCCAAGTGTACAGTGCCTTTTTAAAAGCTACAACTAAATAGAATTTCCTCAGTCCTAGTAGGATTCTCTTTCTGCTCTACCATATGGCCACCCATAATGATATTCCCTCATGAATTGTGCAATTGGTCCTGAAAACAAAAGTAAAAAAGCAATCACTTATTTTTTATCATTTGATATGAGTTGTTCTATGTGCTAACAGTTCCAAATAATAGATTCACCATCAAATTATTATAATTTTTAAAGAGGGTCAAAAAAAAATAAATGGTTGTTGCTAAACACTAGCCAGCTGACGGACTAGTTGAGATACACTCTCAAAGAGGATTTAGAAAAAGCCAAGGCTGGAATGCGACTGATGACCCTTCTCTTTGGCTATATGTCTCCCAGCTCATCTTCTTAAACTGTCATTCCAGGGCCCATAATTATTCTGAATATTAAAGGGGGGTAAATAAGGTGCTTTCATTCTCCATCACACAAGTTGTTTTGTTCCTACTACAAAGTAAAATATCAGTAACAACTTAAACCAGTATAATTTTGCTCATGTCAATGTACTTAACGCATATTATCTCATTTAATCCTAAGAATATTTTTGTGAAATAAGCAATGGTTAAAAACAACATTTGCAAGAGAGACCACTGAGGCTCATCAAAGTAAAATAATTTCCTCAACATCCCACAACTAACAAGAAGCAAGTCAAAAATAATACAAATATTTTGACTACATATGCAGCACTTTTTAAACTACATCTGTGAGACCAGAAAACCTAAAAACTTTTCTGGACATTTTTTTTTTTTTTTTTGCTCCAGAAATATTGCATAAAGGGTTTCTTGCCCCTCTCAGGTGGGCACAAGATAAATGCCAGGACCTTCTATCCGTATCCTTTTCCAGCAACAGAAATGATCATAAGCAGGCTCTTTTTATTACAGAAATGCAAACACAAGTCCAAATTGAACAGGAAACAGATTTTGTGCTACATGAAGCTCATACAATTTGGGTGGCCCTTTAAAAAGATAGTGCAAAATTATAAATACAAAATTAGACATAAAAGCAAATGTTTAAAACAAGTACAAGAATTTCAAACCAATTACAATTTTTTAAAAAACTGACAAACTGCAATATGCAGAAAATTAATGTCATTATTTCTTTACTAATTAAGTAACACATCAAAAATGCTGTTTTCTTGCCCTGGCTGGTGTAGCTCAGTGGATTGAGCGCCGGCCTGCGAACCGAAGGATCGCGGTTCGATTCCCAGTCAGGGCACATGCCTGGGTTGCCAGGCCAGTTCCCGGCAGGGGACATACAAGAGGCAACCGCACATTGATGTTTCTCTCCCTCTCTCCTTCCCTTCCCCTCTAAAGATAAATAAATAAAATCTAAAACAAAAAAAAAAGTACTTAAAAAAAAATCTTTAAAAAAAAAAATGCTGTTTTCTTATATTTCTAGCTAAATATCATGTGCCTTTTCAGATAACAAGGATTTGGTCATGTATTTTTCAATAAAGAAAGTAGAAAAGATGATTGTCATTCCTGTGGCATGTTTTTCCTTCCCAAACCAAAAACTTGAAAGCCAAACATCAAAAGGTACGTTCATATTGAAACAGGACCTCTGGCCTCCATCTTGGATGAAGAGGCCTACGGGCAGGAAGAGTATTGTAGGAAAATATTTCTACATCAGAAGGTTTCAATGAAGGCTACTCAGTGTTCCGTAGAGAAGCTCAGCAACACCAGCTTGGGAACCCTTCCAGGTGACCATCTAACCAGAACTAATAGTGCAGAACGCACCACAGACACGTTGGAAAATACGACTGCTGCCAAACATATGATACATGGTTCCTTCCTAGCTTGAAAAAAATGTAGCACAGACGAGGTTTTTCCTACAGACCTAGAGCAAAAAGCAGTCTGCTCTCAGGAGCAGCTCTAATAATGCTTTGCCTGATCCTCCTTTTCATTCATTCATTCAAAACACACACATACGCACAACCTTCGATGTGCCAGGCTCTATGCTAAGCACTGGAGATATAACAGAGAACAAAGCCGCATTCCATCTAGGCTGCCTTAACCCTCACCTTTCCCTGCTGAGCAGATGGGCACTTGCAGGGAATTTCTATTCTCGGGTGGATATAAGATGCTGAGGTGGAGAAACTGAGTTTCCTGGGAAACCCTGAGCAATTATTTTCTCAGTAATTTCATGGAATTCTTGATTCTCGATTCTAGGTTAGAGTCACTGGAACGTTACCTACTTCAGATCTTCACAAGCACTGCGACAATGCAGGCCCATTTCACTTGCTGACATTTGGCATCCCAGGTCCTTGTAATCCAAATGAACTCTCTGTAGCAATAATGGTGATTGCCACATAAAATTACAGAAGCAATTTCAGCCAGAAAAGAAAAATCTCCTCACATGAACTCTCTCTGATGGGGCAACGTGAGCTACTCTATTATTTTTAAATCCATAGCATAGCAGAAAAGTTTTGAAAAGATACTAGAAATCCCTCCGGCAGATTTAGACAAACACACGACATGGTGAAATTTTGGGCACATGTTTGTTATCACACATTGTGTTTGTCGCAAACACTTGATATTATAAATAAGACTCTCCTTTTTAAGAACCTCATTTTCTGCATCCAATTATCCTCCCAGAGCTATAATACTTTGTTTGTAAAATCATAATTTGTTCTTATGGAAATATGGTTATGACTTCAGGTAAAGAAATAAATAGGAGAAACAGATGAAACTTTTTAAAGTATCCTTTTATGCAAATTCCTCCAGCAATAAAGTAAGAATTAAAAAACAGAAAATGCATGATGAGCTGGTAAAATTGTGGCTAAATATACTCTTTCTAAAATTTTCTCAGCACCTGGTGCTTCACAGCACACAACTCACTTAGGGTGACTGCAAGTGCTATCTTTTCTTTTTCCACTTTGATTTGGGGAGACTTTCAATATTTTGCAAAATTTTTACTTTACTTAATTCTTAAATCTCACTCTTCCTACAAATATTTTTAACTTTTCCAAATTCCAATTTCATTCAAATGGCTAAAGTTTCTAAAGGTCATACATGTGTCAGTAGCTTCCAGGATAGTCTATAAATTTATTTGTAGGTCATTGACTTTTTAACGCTGTATAGTTAAAACAGCAAGAAGTCTTAAAGTAGAATCTTACATATAATATGCTTACCTACCGATAGTGGTAAATACACTATGATTAACTTATTCAATCTGAATTATTTTCCCCAAATTCCATTGGTTATATTATTATCATATCCGATGGTGTATTTCTTCTAAATTCTTCTTTAATTTTTTTAAAAAATTAATTACAGTTTACAGTCAATGTTTTGTATTAGTGTTAGGTATACAGCATATTTTTAATTTTTTTTCAATTGCAGTTTACATTCAATATTGTTTTTTATTCGTTTCAGGTGTAAAGCATATTTTTAATGTTTTCAATTTTTTTCAATTACAGTTCACATTCAATATTTTTTGTGTTAGTAAATTCTTATTTTTAACTCTAGTTTTTAAAGCTGACTATGCAACTGCTTGACTCTTTCCCTTCTCTGGGGTCACTGACACACCCTTCTCCAGGTTCTCTGATCACTCCTTGGTCTTGCTTTGGTACCTCGTTTCTTGCATCTTTTAGCACCTGAACGAAAGCATATCCACATGCCTCCTGTTTTGAACTTTTGCTTTTATTTCTCCCTTTTATCATCATGCTCTTGTGTTTACTCCAAATCCAATGGCATCAAATGCCACAGCTTGTCAGTGTGTCCTGGACCAAATCCTCCTGACTTCACTTTCTAACTACCCTTTAGGATTTCTCCTCATGGATATCCTCCTCGGAGATGATACCACATCACAGCCAATAAGCTAAGGAAAATATTCTTCTGAAATGTATTCCCTTACTTTACCATCTTTTGCTTCCAGAAGCCACAACATTCTTTTTACCTCCTAGACTAGTAAACTTGAAGTCATCATGTTTAAATTGTCCCTTTGCCGCATCTTCTGAATCCAGTTTGACGATATCAAAACACTCATTTAAATGCCTTCCTTCTCCTTCTCCATTCTTACACCTGACCCATAACTGGATCTTTCATCATCAACAACTATACACTTCCTAGCTGATCTCTTTGCCTATTATTCACCCTGCCAAACTAAAATAGATTGATTTTCCCCAAACAGCCCATTGAACATGCTAGTCCCTATTTCAAGAACCTAATATAGTTTCCTATTTCATGCCTCTTACTTTGAAATTGTCTCCATTTTATTGAGCCAACCTGCTTAAACAGTTTGTAACCCAGTGGTTCCCTCTTCCAAAATATTTTCCTAATGATCTTTTAGTATCTTTGCTCATGCTGCCCCTCTATCCAGTAAGACATAATTCTTGTCTCCACCTCCTTCAAAATCCACCAAATTTCCCAGACTCTGAATAATTAATTCCATACACAATGACCTCTCCCTTCTCTAACATGCTATCACACTGAAGTTCTAAGTCACTTAGTACAATTTTAATAAACAGCTGAGGTTGCCTGGATACTACTTTTTGGCCAGATCTCATAGGGTTACTGAACTCTTGCGAATTCACCATCATTCCAGCTGTGATTGCCATCTTCACACTTTCAAGAACTCAAATTCTTCTGATTACTCACGTATGATTAGGCCCTAAGTAGTGGAAGAGAGAAAGAAAAGAGAAGGCTGGATTAGCTCTAATTCTAGCTCAATGATCCACAGTCACATGAACTCAGGAAAGCAACTCAAACTTCCTAAATCTTCAATGCCTCATGGTTAAAATTGGGGCATTAATATCAACTTTACCTGACACACTAGACTATTATGGAAATTAAATAGGGTAATTTATGTGAAAGAACATTGTGAAGAATTATATAATTTTACAGAATTATTATTAATTCATGATAACAAGATTCATGAGATACTTATTTCTAAGCCACAAAGTTAATTTAATAATTTATAAAGAGTAATAAATACTTCTATTGTCTAGAGAGATGTGTATACTCTTGAGGTAAAACCACACTTGGATTAAAAAGGATCAAAGGAACTGAGTAAGTAACTGTAAGATTTTGGGGAAATAAATCCTGAGGAACCTGAATGATCTTTAATATTAACCTGCAATAATTCTTGATCTTTTAGGGGGCACTGGGTAAGTAGTGGAAATAAGAATCATGAACTCTTTTCAGTAGCATCCAAAAAGAGTTTGGTACCAACCTTGCTTTGCATGGGAATTGTGTTAACTTTGAGAACAAAGAATGGTTGTATTTTCTGAATTTACTCATCTCTCATGCAGTGGACCAGTTGTTCCTTATCACTAATAATTAACTCCCAATAATAATCTGCTTTGTAATGTTTTCAAGTCCCTTGGCATCAATTATCTCTAAGAATAAATCAATTCTTGTTCTGCATTTCATTATAACTCTATTTGAAGAATGTGGAAACCGGGCAGCCAGAGATCATACTTGAGCTCTGTCACTTAGGAGTTATCTTGAGCAAGTTACTTCACACACTTTTATGTCTCAGTTTTCTCATCTGTAAAATGGAGATAATAATGTACTTACGCTATAAGTTGTGTTGATGATTAAATGAGTGAGTGGATGACATATAATAAGTACTCAATAAATTCTATGTGTTGCTTTAACAGCTACTCCATTCTGCTTTGTAAGTATTTATTTGTATATCTCACTGCTCTGCCACACTGCAAGCATCTTCAGGATATAGGTTCTGTCATTTTTCTTTGTTAGTCTCCCTGACCTCCCATAACACTTTGCTCACTGAAACTGTTCAGTGTATTCCGGAGATAAATCCAGGGATGTTCTGTGTAGGGATCTTGCTTTCCCAACTAATATTCTCAACTGGTGTGGGAAATTTTATAAGCATTCTTTCAAGGCTAAAGTTATACTTGATACTCTTTTATTTCTCCCAAACAGGCACTACAAAAATATTGATAATTGATTGACTGTACATAAAATGGGTTCTAACATCCTCATGGAACCTGAGTAGTAAAATATGTTGGTCCATGGCTTCCATCCTACAAGTTCCTTTATCTTCCCTTTTGCCATATACCCTCAGTTCTTATAGTATCCACCAGCACTAGCCATGACTACAACAGTGCCAAGTATGTGCAAAGCCAGCTGTAGAAGAATTACAAATCTAACCACACAAGTAAGCACTGCAGAGAAAGGACTGAGAAGCACAAAAAAGAATTAATAACTAGGCAATGTTTTCAACATGACAGAAAATAAAGCTATGAGGACAGGCCCTTGATGCATAGAAAGAATTGAAAGGCTAGAACTCAATGATGCACCTTTTTGCAAAAACATGAAATAATTTCTTTCCTCCACCAATAGCACAGGCAATTATTGATAGCATCACCCTGTGATGAACAGCATTATCACAAAATTACTATTATTTTTCCTTATTTTACATAAAGTTGTTTTGATACCACTTCATTTTCTAGAGAATGATTTCTACTAATATGTTGAATGATTCAATTAAATTACAATTTTTAATCACCAGTAATACAGTACTCTCTTTGACTCTTCAAGAGAAATGCCTTTCTCTAATTTCCTCTTTTATTCTTGGTAGATATGAATTATACTGCCTTTAAGAATTCATTTATTTATCAATTCAACAAAATGTAGTACATCTCCAATTAGGTTATGAGCTAATATGGGCAGAATTCCTATATTAATTATTCTTAAAACTACTTAGCACTATACCTGGCATATGACAGGTGTTCGGTAAAAACTTGTAAAATAATTAATGAATTAACAAAGAAACAAACATATGCCCACCAAATTCCAAGGTGCTATTAGTTTTAAATATAAGTACTGATGCCAGCCTGTAAAGAGATCTACAATAAAGTTGAAGACAAAATATACTCAATTAGATATCAGGGGGATCACTTTGTAACTTATATAAATGTCTGGTCACTGTGCTGTACATCTGAAATGAATATAAAATTGAATGTCAACTATAATTGAAAAATAAAAAACATTAACATAATAATATAATATTAAGCTTCAACTTCTAGTTGTACCTGATACTGATATAATTTTCCTACCATGAACAACTATAAAATTGGACAAAATTAGGGAGACAAGTGGGCCCATGTTTTCTTTCACTCTGTCTATGGAGACACTTTCCCAAGAAGAGCACAGTATTATGGAGGTCAGGAAGGGCACAGTAGTTCTGCTGTGATGAGGAGACAGATATCAGAGTTTGGAGTTGCAGAAGTAACAGAAATCTTTTTTTAGATTTAATTTCATGTTATTATTTTTAAATATATTTTATTGATTATGCTATTACAGTTGTCTCATTTCTCCCCCATCATTCCCCTCCACCCTGCACACCCCCTCCCACTCACCTTCCCCTGCTTTAGTTCATGTCCATGTGTCATAAGTTCTTTAGCTTCTACATTTCCCACACTATTCTTGTCCTCCCCCTGTCTATTTTCTACCCACCGTCTATGCTACTTATTCTCTGTACCTTTTCCCCCCTCTCTCCTCCTCCCACCCCTCTGTTGCTAACCCTCCATATGATCTCCATTTCTGTGGTTCTGTTCCTGTTCTAGCTGTTGGCTTAGTTTGCTTTTGTTTTATGTGTGGTGGTTAATATCTGTGAGTTTGCTGTATTTTTACTGTCATATTTTTATCTTCTTTTTCTTAGATATGTCCCTTTAACATTTCATATAATAAGGGCTTGGTGATGATGAACTCCTTGAACTTGACCTTATCTGAGAAGCACTTTATCTTCCCTTCCATTCTAAATGACAGCTTTGCTGGATAGAACAATCTTGGATGTAGGTCTTTGACTTTCATAACTTGGAATACTTTTTTCCAGCCCCTTCTTGCCTGGAAGGTCCTTTGGAGAAATCAGCTGACAGTCTGATGGGAACTCTTTTGTAGGTGACTGTCCCCTTATCCCTTGCTGCTTCTAGAATTCTCTCCTTCATTTGAATCTTGGCTAATGTAATTATGATGTGCCTTGGTGTGTTCCTCCTTGGGTCCACCTTCTTTGGGACTCTCTGAGCTTCCTGGACTTCCTGGAAGTCTATTTCTTTTGCCAGATTGGGAAGTTCTCCTTTATTATTTGTTCCAATAAGTTTTCCACTTGTTGCTCTTCTTCTTCCCCTTCTGGTACCCCTATAATTCAGATGTTGGGATGCTTAAAGATGTCCTGGAGGTTCCTAAACCTCTCCTTGTTTTTTTGAATTCTTGTTTCTTCCTTCTTTTCTGTTTGTTTGTTTCTTTCTTCCTTCTGGTCCACTCCATTGATTTGCGTCCCAGTTTTCCTCCCATCACTATTGGTTCCCTGTGTGTTTTCCTTCATTTCACTTATTGTAGCCTTCATTTTTGCATCTAATTTGCAACCAAAATCAACCATTTCTGTGAGCATCCTGATCACCAGTGCATCTGATAGGTTGGCTATCTCTTGGTCACTTAGATGAATTGGCTCTGGGGCTTCTGTTCTCCCGTTTGAGCCATTTTTGGGTTTTTTGCTTTTTTTTTTTTTTTTGGTCTGGTCACAGCTGTTAGGTAGCAAGGGGCAGAACCTTAGATGTTCCCCAGGGCAGGGCAGCCCAGTTGCTGGGTTGTGACTCTGTATGTGGGGGCGGGGTTCAAGAGGGAACAATGGCGCTTGCTCTGCTCTCTCTCAGATCCCAGTCCCTTCCACCGCTTCCCCTTCACCTGGATTATCTGCGCGCGAATGTGGGACTGCCTGGTCACCTTGTGCAGTTTCACTGGGTCTGCCTGTTGCCACCCCATGCCCAGGGTCTGCTAGCCTCTGCCTGTATGCCTGGGTCCGTCAATCTCCACTTTTTCTGACGTGACTCTGCCCCTCTTACAGTCTGGATGAATGGTTGTCGGACATCCGCGCAGTTCAATTTTTCTATCAGTTCTGAGTGTTTTCGAATCTTTGTAGTCCTTAATTTTGGTTGTGCAAGGAGGCACAGTATGTCCACCTATGCCTCCATCTTGGCTGGAAGTCTAATTTAATTTTATTTTAATTGTTGTTCAAGTACAGTTTTCTGTCTTTTTTTTATTTTTCTTATTTTAATTGTTGTCCTTGTACAGTTTTCCATCTTTTACTCCCATCCCAGCCCACCCTCCAGCCCTCCCCACCTCTTTCCCATTTCCACCCCACCCTAGTTTTTGCCCATGTGTCCTTTATACTTGTTCCTATAAACCCTCCCCCTTTTCCCCTAAAATTTCCTCCCCTCTCCCCTATGCTCACTGTTAGCCTGTTCTCAATTTCAGTGTCTTTGGTTATATTTTGCTTGTTTGTTTGTTTTGTTGATTGGGTTCCTGTTAAAGGTGAGATCATATGGTATTTGTCTTTTACCACCTGGCTTATTTTGCTTAGCATAATGCTTTCTAGTTCCATCCATGCTGTTGCAAAGGTAGGAACTCCTTCTTTCTTTCTGCTGCATAGAATTCCATTGTGTAAACGTACCACAGTTTTTTGATCCATTCATTTACTGATGGGCACCTAGGTTGCTTCCAGCACTTGGCTATTGTAAATTGTGCTGCTATGAACATCGGGGTGCATAGGTTCTTTTGGATTAGTGTTTCAGGGAGAAGTGACAGAAATCTTTAGAGAAGGACACCAAAAAGGATTGACGTGGGTTCAGAGTGGATTCCAGAAGTCCGTGTGGAAGTTCCCCTGAGTCCCTAGCCAAAGTCTGGAATGCACAAGCACAGGCCGATACTATAGAGATTTAGTAAGTGACTATGAGGATGAGAGAACAGCAGAGACAGAGGGCCAGCAGTTGTGGAAGACTTCAGAGTTTTGTGCCAGCCGGAGTGGATGGATCTGGTTCACGCCTTGGGCTTCTAGGTGAAACACAAAAAGTGCATGCCTTAGAAGTTAAAACTTCACTGCACAGTAACATCTCCCCTAGATCCACCTTCACAATACCTAAAAATGAGCATTGGCAAGATTAACAAAAAAGACAATGTGTGGAGTTTAAGTCGCAGCATGATTAGAGGGGCTCTTTCAGCACTTTGAACTTCCCAGTGGTGCACCCTAATGAAAATTATTACACAAGTTCAGGGTGCTTATCCAGTAAAATAAAGGCTTCCTGTTAGAAAAAGAAGCAACATTTTTCAGAAGAATATAGTGGAGCAGAGTCCTTTTAAAGTATCATTCAAAATGCTCAGTAAGCAATCAAAAAATAAAAATAAAAATAGTAGGTATGCAAAGAAATAAGAAAATGAGAACCATACTTGAGAAAAATTAACAAACAAAAATAGCTGACCCAAGATAATCCAGATGTTGGATTTAGCAGACAGTGTTAAATGGTATATATATATATATTATATATTAAAATGCAGTACAGCAGATACTGAGGCTATATCTTTAAAGAGTTGAATAAACAGAAATACATCAAACATAACTTTATATTCAACCAAATAATTTAAAAATAAATATAAAGACACTTTCAGATAAGTAAAACAATGTAAGAAGTGTCAATAGCAGATATGCACTACATATATTGCAAAATGATTATCCAGGTATATTTAAAATTGGTTAATGTTCTCTTTTTCCTGCCTGACACAAGAGGAATTGCTTTCTCTGATTTTTGTTATAAAAACTTTGTGGGATTATTGGAGGTAATTCTTATGGAAGTATGGGGACCCCACTAAGACTGAGCACCCCAATGTTCTAATTCTCAAGTGAGACTACACTCAGACTCTAGCGATGCCTCAAAGCTACAAGGCAAATGTTCGCACCTCTTTCTGGCTCAGAGGATTGCCTTACTTGAGCTGTTCTCAGCTGTGGTTCTCTGCATTCAGTTCACTTGTCTCTCCAGCTTTCAGGGTGATGGTCTGCCATGTGACCTCAAATCTCTGAGAGATCTAAGTCATTAATTTTGTTTAATTGTGAGGACAAGAGTAATAACTTTCAAGCTCTTTACATGTCAGAGCTTAAACCAGAAGTCATTGCCCCAAGGAAGTTGGATTCCATCACTATCAAAATAGAATAAAAAATTATCCTTTTACTATCTTTACCCTGCTTTATTTTTCATTATAGTTTCATGTCTCCCTGAAAGCATGTTATTTGAATAGTTGCTTGCTTGCTGATTATCTGGATCTTTCTCTACCCGTAGATTCTAAGCTTCATGAAGACAGGGCTCTCATTCACTAGCAATTCCCCAAAGTCTTCTTTGAGGGAATGAATTGATCAGAAAAGCCCAGCTCTAACACTTACTAGCTATGTGAACTTGGAAAAATTACTTAAATTTTCTAGCTCCAGAATCATCATTCCTTTAATAAGATAAAAACTAAGACCACTGTTATCCAGAGTTTTATGGAAATTAGTTGGAGAATATCTTTGAGGACCCAATATAGTGCAAGCCCAGAGTAAGCAATAAATAAATGATAATCGCCACAGATTAGACACATTAAGTGCATTCTAGCACCTTAAAAGATGACAAATGATGAGGTTCTTCCATTTCTAACATAGGGGGAAATATTCCCCGTGATGGTAAAGGCTTTGTTCTTCAGAGTCCCCCTTTGTGTAGCCACTTAAGACTCTGGGAAAGCCCACATGAAAAATTGTTCACCAAGTTCCAGGGTACAAAGTTCATGTGTTCTCATTTGTTCAATTTTTAAAACAGACTTCTCTATCTGTAGAACAATCATTTATACATCTCACTGTGCCTGTGGTTCCTTCAGGCACCCCGAGTATAAACGTGTTTAAGAGACGATGAAAAAAGTCTCACCTTTCAGTTTTATACAAGTTATTGGAGCTTGGGTTCCAACATGATTCCAGGTACATAAAAATTCAATCTGGAGTGAAGATATTTACAACACAGTGGGTGACTTCACCATAAAGAGAGGACATGTCACATGACCAGGTGCAAAATTACAGCTTTCTAGACCAGGTTGTGCAGGTGAGTAAGCGTGTACCACACCCACCACAATGGAAAAGTGAGTTTCCAGATCCATTCCACTGGGCCCAGACACACGAAACCTGTGTTTACTCTGTATTGTAAAGACACTCTTTAGCTTTGGGAAATAGCTTGGAAGACTCTGAGAAGGAAAGATCATTCTGCTGAAGCTTTATGATTTTTAAATCTTTATCTCAGAACCATGTAAAGAAGGCAGCCCTGGTTTCTGAAAACAGTTTTCTGTGGCCACAAGTCCATTAGAGAAATTTTATACCACAGTCCAGGTAGCCTCCCAACCAGCTTCACCACCACTACTTGAATCTGTCTCACACACCGCTAGTAGATGTATGTGTCCAAAATGCATTATTTTCCTGCCAGTCCTTTTGACGCACACTTATGGGATTCCCCATTGTTTTTGATTTGAAGCTCAAATTCCTGAGGTTAACATTTGGCTCTGAATTGTCTTTATAATCATCTTATCTCCTACTATACCCTTTAAGAAAAAGTTGACCCTTGAACAACATGAATTTGAACTGTGCAGGTCTACTTATATTATAAATGTTTTTTCTCTTTCTTGTGATTTTTGCAATAATACATTCTTTTCTCTGGCTTACTTTATGGTGAGAATACAACATATAATACATATAATATACAAGACATATGCTAATCAACTGTTTACGTTATTAATGAGGATTCCTGTCAAGAGTAGGCCATTAGTAAATTTTGGGGAGTGAAAATTTTAACTGTGTAGCCCTTGGTGCCCTGACCCTTGAGTTGGTCAGGTGTCAATTGGACTCTCACATCTTTATAAATACAATTTTTCAACTGGTGCTTTTCTATCCCTGGGCTTTCCTCACCTCATTTTCTCTTCTAGATGGATCATTAGACTCCTTCCTTTCTATTCCAATTCCTGTGAAATCCTCACCTATCTTGAAAATCTCTTGGCTTTGTTTTTGTATTTTACTTCTACTCTTTGTAACACTACATTTTAGTACTATTTTTGTGTCTATAGCATAACTCCAGCCCATCTATTTTATTCATTGCATAGGCACTATATGTATTGTGAATATTTTCATACTATATATTGTACTGAATATATATTTCAGTACTATATTTCATACTGTATATCACTGAAGCACTAGAGCTTCAGTGTTGAACAAAAACAGACTTGGTTTTGGATCTCATGGCATTTTTTCTTAGCGGGCCTTTAGACATTAACTAAATAATGACAGAAATAAATGTACTACTATAACCACAACAATGCATGAGAGGTACAGATGCTATGAAAACCTATAATAGTAAATTTCAACACAGTCAAGAAGGTTAGGGAAGGCTTGCTTACGGAAATGCCAACTGAGCTGATAAAATCTGAAAAATGACTTCAAGTTTACTGGTTAAAGAAGGTAGGAAAGAGAGTGTCTGGCAGAGTGACCTGTACTGGAGTGGAAGATGGTAAGAACAAGAGACTAAGAAGTCAAGGTTGGTGGAGTAGAAAAGGAGAGGTATAGGATGGAGAAAGGTAATTTGGAAAGTTAGGTAGTGGCCAGGCCATGCCTAGCCATGTATTCGCAAACATCTTAATCTCGGGAATCCTTTGCTCTCTTAATGTTACTGAGAACCTCAAAGAGCTTTTGCTTGTAGGTGCCTTATATCTATTAATACTTGCTATTTTATAAATTAAACCTGAGAAATTTTTAAGTATTTGTATTCATTTAAAAGAATAAAAATAAGCTTGTTGCATCTTAACATGAATAACATGATTTTTATTTTAAAGTAATTTATGTATCTCAAAATGGAAAAAGAATTGTTGAGAATGTGAGATTTGTTTTATGCTTTTGCAATTCCCTCTACTACTTGCCATAATAGAAGACAACTGGATTCTCACATCAGCCTCAGTGTTTGTTCTGTTGCAATATCACAGGTCTGGTTGCTATGGAAAACTCCAGCCCACAGAGAGAGAATGAAAATGAAAATGTTGTAACAGTATTAAGGAAATAATCTTGATATTGTGGCAACTCCTGAATAGATTCCCAAGGAACACTTTAAGAACAGGTGTTCCGCATCACGTTAGTAGATTTATGCTCTATGTTGAGTCAAGAAAGAATTAAAAGGAAGTAAGAGAAAATGTAGGTAGATGAATACAGTAGCATCTTATAATATTTTAGTATGACTTGTAGCTTGGACTAGGATATTTCACACATAGAGAAGATGGGTGATTCAGGTACCAGTTAGGAAATTCAATGGACAACACTTGGTAATAGATTTAAAGAAAGAAAGAGTTGAAAAGGAATTCTTTTCATTTTCTTGTTTGTACTAGAAAGTGGATAATTGAGCTCTTCTCTGAAATAGAAAACACAGAAATAGGAGATTTGGGGGGCACACAATCAGGAGTTTAGTCTGAGCAAGTTGAGTTTGAAGTGTCTTTGAGTCATTCCCCTACAAATAGCAAGTAATCAGTTGCCTACATGTGCCCAAAGTGGAGAGCGGAGGTTTTGGTGGATATATACACATGTGAACCATGTGCCTATGGTGCTTAATAGTTATTGATGCATGTAAGTTTGCTTAGAAAACAATATAAAGAAATGAGAGTATAGAATCAAGCCTTAAGGAATTCCTAAATGTAATGTGTGAAATGAGGAAGCCATATTAGTAATGCAAGAAAGACACAGGTTAGTCACTGAGACAGACGTGCAGATGCTCCTCAAATTATGATGGCATTATGTTCCAATAAACCCTTCATAAGATATGAATATTGTAAGTAAAAAATGCATTTAATACACCTAACCTACGGAACATCATAGCTTAGCCCAGACTACTTCGGAATGTCCGAAAATGCTGGTGAACAGCACAGCACACTGTAGAGTACCAATTGTTTATCCTCAGGACTGCATGGCTAATCAGAGCTGCAGCTCACTGCTGCTGTCCAGCATCACAAGGAAGCATTGTACCACACATCGGCAGACCAGGAAATGATCAAAATTCAACGTATGGCTTCTACTGAATGTGTATTGCATTTGTACCATCATAATGTCAAAAAATCATAAGTTGAACTGTCATAATTTGGGGAGCATCTGACCTACATGTGCAATGTGCTACTGGGGCAAATGTGAGAGCCACAAAATGATTGCAAAGAGGGTAACCCAACAAGGAAGTGCTTGGACTGTTTTAAACACTGAACAGATATTTGCCTAGAGAAAAATGAGCAAGGCAGGCTAGGTAGAGAGACAAAATAACCAAAGGCACAGTAAGATAGAAGAGCATGGTATATATGTGAACCAACAACCTTCTGACATTGATGAAGTAAGGTATTTGGATTGAGACTGGAAGAACATGAACCTGAAAAAGGCTGAATGGAAAACACCAGATGGTGAAAGTCCTCATATGACATACAAGTGAGTTTGGGCTTTATGCTATACTTTTGCAAAGGGAGGATTGTGACACCGTTTCTATTTTTAAAAATGATATACCTGATGAAAGTTTAATATATAACAATGAATACAAGTGAGCAAGGAGTGGGCCACCCAGATCACATTTAGTGTCCTCCTCAACTCCAGAGCGGGTGGAGATGATTGGGAGCTGAGACTCAAGCAACCCTGAAGAGGTAGAATAGAGTTGTCTCATCCTTCAAACACACCTACCCAGCAAAGCCACAAGTGTAGAACCTGTAAGCCTTCTTCCCATGGGAGGAAAGGTAAGGCTCCTATGACCACTCTATGACCACCCTTAATCTAGGTCTTCCTTCTTCCTATCTGTATTGCATATCACTAGTCACCACAGGTTTCTCTTCATCCATTGGTCCTTTACCAGTTGGTTGGCAAGGTCCTACCTTATACCATTTCTTACTCCACATACTTCCTGTGAGATCTCATCCTCTCTTATGGTTTAACTATGACCCACACGTCAATGACTCTCCAAAACATACCTGTAATGATGAGATTGCACCTGAGATTCCATCTGGGCTTTTCTACTTGGCTGTCTCACATATCTCCAACTCAGAATGCTAAAAATGTGGCATTAGTAAGAATGTTATGGCCCTGGCTGATGTGACTCAGTGGATTGAGTACCGGCCTGTGAACCCAAGAGTCACTGGTTAGATTCCCAGTCAGGGCACATGCCTGTGTTGTGCACCAGGTCCCCAGTAGGGGGTGCTCAAGAGGCAACCACACCTTGATGTTTCTCCTCTTCTCTTTCTCCCTCCCTTCCCCTCTTTAAAAATAAATAAAATCTTTTTTTAAAAAAAAGAAAGAATATGTTAGATCTTCCCTTCTTATGTCCACATTTTCCAGATGAAAAACAAAGCCCAGGGATATTTATTGCTCTCTCCAGTTTGCTTTCTCCTCAGTGTCAGAAATAAGAAAAGAACCCAAAAGCTCTGACATATTTTTTCTTTCCCCTATTATTTAATTTGATACACGCATTAACTCCAATGAGAGTCCATGGTATCGCAAAAGCACTGAGCTAGGCTCCTTAGGAAATATAAAGACATTTCAAGCAGCTTATAATCAAATACAGAAAATAAATATGCTAAAACACAAGGGAAATATAAATGTTCCATGGGAGCCGTAAAGCAAGAGGTATAGGGATTTAAACGAGGACCAGTTTGTATCTTGTTCTGTTTTGTTTGCTTTTAAATATGTGATATGCATTTGCATGTTTCTGGAATGAATTTAGCTCTTCACAGTTTACTTTTATATAGCAATCATAGTTCACATGCATATATTCCTTCCTCAAAGGAATGCCACACATTAACTTTAGGATCATAGCTGGGACTTGTGTATTTTCTGCCCCAAAAAGGAGCACAAAGGCATTAACATCTGAGTCTGGGGAAATACTGGGGTGGAGTCAGAGACAGAAAGGGAAGCAATTCAAGCCCAGCGTAATTGGAGTGCTGCGGAAACTACACAGTGGATCAGGAGACCAGCTACCAGGGCGGCTTCCCATGCTACTGCAACATTTCAATGGAGCTTTCGATTCTGAAAATAAACCTGTTTATTTATTTCAAATGCAGGAGCCATGAGCCAGCCTCAGTCTTGGAATTGCAAGAACTCTGCAAGAGTTCCTTCTGTCTCTTCTTAAAGTTCTCCAGGTTCAGGTCTCATTAGGGAAGCATAGAGAAATGTAGAGCTCAGTAAAGTGAAATGCATATCACTAGGAACCTTTTCAACTGCAGTCTGTAGAGAGAATACCTATTAGGAAAGGTGCGACTGCGTGGGATCCCTGAAGTCCTCTTATGGACTCTGGGCAATGATAATAAGGAACAAGAGCTTGGCAAGACCCACTGAGAATCTAAATTTTAATAGGAGTCTGATTGGCATTTTCCTAGGTTATACCCTCTGGCTCAGAAAAGGAGGAAAATTATGACAGTTAAAAAAAAAAGCAACATCAAACCTCCCAGGGTCCTCAATAGCTCTTGTACCTGCAAAATTCAAAGCAGCAGAAAATGATCAGAGATTCATTTCCAAGCCAGTGTGAGAGCTAGAGGAAAAATGCCTCCAGTCATAGTGAAAAGACTAGAAAATAAACTTCACAGGGGAAAGTACAAGCAAGAGTTCTGAAAAACTATCCCTTATGATATCAATATATGCAATATGTTTATTTGAACGTACCACAAAATATAGGACTAAAAATTCCAAGGCGCAGCAGGGAATAAGGCAGGAATTTCAAAGCTTAATGAGAATTGGAATCCCCTTGATAACTTCTGATTTGGCATGTCTGGGTGGGGACTGGGATTCTGCATTTTAACAAGCTTCTGGGTGATTATGTAGATCCTATGGACCCATGGACCACAATGTGAATAACAAGGACAGGAAAAACTCGTCAAATCAGCAAAATATAACCACAGACATTGAAATTAAGAACGGACAGTAACCAGAGGGGAGGTGGGAGGTAATAATGGGGGAAGGAAGGAAGGGTTTTCAGGAACAACTATAAAGGACACGTGGACAAAACGACAAAACCAAGGGGTGTGGATCAGGGGAGGGAAGGACAGATGGTTGGTACCGGGGGAGTGGTGGGAGAAAATGCAGACACCTGTACTTGAACAACACTAAAAAAAAATATTTATTGATCATGTTAAAAAAAAAGTCAGCAAACCTGGATTATGCTCTTCTTCCACCTTCCCCACTCCACACACACACAATTTACAAACTTCACAATCTGCAGCCAGAACTCTAACCTCTCCGGGCCTCCATTACTGTAAAAGGAGATGTAATCATATGTCTCAACTGCAGTACAGCTGGGAATCCTTTAATTATAAAGCAATATATAAATGAAATTTATTCTATTGTTATTTGAATAAACTGAAATATGAAACCATTTATCTTAAAAGAAAACCCACTGAGGGTAATAATGGTTAGTACATAAAGGTTTCATCTTTAGAAAATTGAAATTGAATTGCTTTCATCTCTGGAGACTACAGCTCTAAGCATCTACAACCATGATTCTCAAACCTTGCTGCCTGTTAAAAATTCCAAAAGCCTTAGAAATATATACCACTGCCTGGGCACTTCCCATCTTGCACCTCTGTTGCAGTTGGTCTAAAGGAGGACTCAGACACAAAGTACTATTTTTTAAAAAACGCTCTTTGGGTAATTCTAACATGTAGACAGTGTTGAGCACCACGGGACACTTGAAAGGGATGCTCATTGTGCAGAACTGGCTGGGAAAGTCAGGGACAGTTGACTGGGTGGCTGCAGAAAAGGGCAATAAGATCTAGAAGGCTATCTGTTTCTGTGTACCTGCCCACTGTTGGAAAAATGGTTCCTCCATTGAAAAAATATTCAAAGAAAAGAGGAGCAGCCAGTGAAAGTGATAAGAAGGCTTATCTCACCACTGGTTGTGACGATCAAATGAGATAGTGTCTGCGAAGGCACTTGAATGTCTGTTAAGTGTTATAAAAACATGCAGTGCTGTTATTACTAGATTTATCAAACACCTCATACCTACAAGAGACTAAGGTTTAACTGTTGAAGAGGATGCCTTTAAAGCGGTCCCCTTCTGAACTCACCTCCTAAAACAGTATCTTGCCGCTAACAAAAAAGTACAGAGGAAACTGTGTGGTATGAGCTAAGTAGAATCTCTAATTCTTATCTGCATTTTTGTTGTTATTCTGGGCCTTAAAGAATATTGAACAGCTCATTTACTGAGTGTTCTTGAAATATCAGTTTGGAAACCAAAACAAGGTTTTTGTCTCCTTCTTAAACACAGAGAAAACTTTAAGTGGCTTGCAAAGAAAAAATTAGAGACAAGCAGATGTGTCACAGGGACAAATTCACATAACAAGCAGGTGTTGAAAATAAAAATCCAGTAGAAGAGACAGCACCTGCCCAGAGGAAGAATGCAATTAGGAGGTGAGCAGCATCCTCTGGCAAAAAGATCATAGCCCTGTGCCCATGGCTATCTAGGAAAACACGGCAGGCCCTTCTCCAAAACGGTCGTGGGTGAAAAGTCTCCCAGGGCGGTCAGGGACTTGGAAGCATGGAAAATGTAAAACTGTTGAGAAATAATCCAGCTGGAAGGGTAAGTCATATTGAGGGAAAAGCAAAAACTGAAAAATGTACAACTATGCAAATATACTTTTATAAACCTCCACGTGTGTTGCTTTTTGGTTTGTGGAATTCAATGATATACGTCTGGTGGTGCGGAATAAATTGTGAACGGCTCATAGTTATTGAGTGCTCACTATATGCTAAGCACGGTGTTTGGCTCTTGACTTTATAATAACTCTTTGGATTCTCATCATAATAAGGTATTATTGTTATTATTATTACCCTTATTTTACACATGAGAAAATTGAGGCAGAACCAAACACTTGTCCAATAGACAACATAGGCCAGGATAAGAAACTAGGTAGCTTGATCGGAAGGCTGTAATTTAACACTGCATTAATGATTCTCTAAGTTGATGAGATGTTCCTAGTGGAACCTGTATTAACTAGTAGAATAAAAAGTCTTTCCATCTTCACATTTGTTGACTTGATTGAAAGGGCTTGTCCTTATTGACAAAGTGGAACATAACATACTCTCAGTTAACGGTCTGCTTTGCTACATAATAACAACAAAGTTTTCTGTTTCCTGTTCCTAGTTCAAGTTGTGCAACCCATGTAGTATTTTTTCTAGTAAATTTAATTTTTACCTATCTATTTGCCATCATCGAATGATAAACTATCAGACTATGAACACCACTGTTCTAAGAACTGTCTTGTTCATCTTGGCAGCACGAGTGTCTGACACAAGAATTGCAGAACAATGAGTGCTGAATGGGACATTCGGGAATAGCTACCTAAGTAAGCTTCAAGAAACTATAAACAGAGAGTGGTCAAGAGCAGAGATTTAGATCTGAGTATTAACCCAAAACGTATTGGCATCCCCTGAGGAAAACAGTGTAAAGACACGTTAGAAAAGAACCAAGGTCAGAGTGTACATTTACATAGCTTGACTAACTTATTTATCTTATCCCTGGTATTGTTTAGAAGGAAATAATTTGAATAAAATGTTTTTATAATGAAAAATTAGGAAGAAAGGAGGAAAGGAGAGGAGAGGAGAGGAGAGGGAATGGAAGGGAAGGGGAGGGGAGGGGAAGGGAAGGGGAGGGGAGGGGAGGGGAGGGGAGGGAGGGGAGGGGAGGGGAGGAGGGAAAGAGGCCAAATAAAAGAGAAAGAGCCTAATAGTTGATTTATGTGCCTATCAATATTTATTGAGAATTTCTGCATATCACCTGTTTCTCTAGGTTGTGAATAAAACATCAAGATGGACAGATGGGAGATATCCTTATTCTAAAGGATACTATGTAAAAATGAGGAAATTGGGAAGTGCTACAAAGACCACTAAAAAGGTTACCTTGAAGATAATGCAATAAATTATAGAGAAGGAGTGCTGTGTAGAGTGTTAAAAAACAGCTCCACTGAGAAAGCTCATTGTCTCTGACAATGAGCAGAGACACGTATGCTAAGAAGAAAACGGGCAAGTGAAAATCTGAAGCAGAGCATTCTAGGCACGGGAATGTCCAGGACAAAGCCCCTGAGATGGGAAAAAGCATGTCTTTGAAGAACAGGACAGGCCACTGCAACTGAACACAGAGCACACAGAAGACAATTCAGGGCAATCACAGCAGAGGGCCACTGGGAATCAAAGAAGGTGACACTTCAATTGCTGATGAAAATGTTAACACAGGAATGGAGCTAAGGCTCCCAGTTGGGTAACTAGGATAGTTGTCTTTAAGAGTACAATTTTAGTAGAATAGTTGGAATAGGTGACCTCCTGATTCCAGGGATCCAATAAATGAATTAGATGATAAGAAAATGAAGACATCCAAGGATTCTAGCAGATAAGGAAAGAAGAAAGACCGCAATAAATGGAAATGCAAGCGTGAGCAAAAATTATCAGTGAAGATCTCAAAGGATTTAGATAAAATGATTCAGGATATAGAAAGGAGCAGTTATATTTAGAGGGAGAGAAACTTTTGCTGACTGAGAGTCTGAGTACAGACTATGAAAAGAAAGAGCAGAGTGGGCCCTGGCCATGTAGCTCAGGGAAAAGAGAAAGGGAAGAGTGATAAAAATACAGTACCTGGAAAATCTGAGGTGAAAAGGAGGAAATTAGAGGTAACCCATGACATCTAGTCCTTTTTTTAATCTCTAAAGCAGGTGGTGAAGTCATCTGTTAAAAAAGGAATCAGGGCAGCAGGACTGGTCCTTTGGGGGAAATGGTGAATACAGGTAACACAGAGAGAGAACGGGAGTAGTGCTTAACAGGTCATAAGCTCACTGTAACCAGAATTCACATCCCATGCATTCCTGGGTCCCTGGCTCTATATAAAAATATCTTTCACAGGAAAGCTGCTTAGTTCTCATTGCGTAAAAAAAAAAATTAATGTTTTGAATTTATAAAGGAAGAATGGAGAGTCTAAATTTGGGAACTCTGACTACGTCATTCTTCTGTCTGCTAAAGGATCAAGTCTAAAATCCTTAGCATGGAACACAATGCCTCTCATGATCTGGCCACAAGCTAACTTTTGAGTCTTCATTTTTGCATCTTCTCCCACAAGTCCATACCCCTAACCCAACTAAATTGCACTCTATTCTGTCATAGGCAGTGCTTGACATGTTTAAGTCTTTGTACATG
The DNA here is from genome assembly GCA_039655065.1 of Glossophaga mutica. Lineage (NCBI taxonomy): Eukaryota > Metazoa > Chordata > Mammalia > Chiroptera > Phyllostomidae > Glossophaga > Glossophaga mutica. Next base: position 149,884,102 of record CM077308.1, read on the forward strand.
CTGTTCATCCTATCCAGAGTACCACATTCCATAAGAAGTGTCTGCTAAACCCCAATTCATCTCCAAAGCTTCAAACTAAAGGTCTCCACCTCTTTGAAACATTGCTATTCCTGTAACAGAATATTCTCTGACTTCTTTAATTTCCATTAGCATTTTATACATTCCCTTTTTATAATATTTATCACATTTTATTTTCATTACTTGTTTGCATGTCCAAGTAGCTCAGAATCATAGACCATGTTTTATTCAAATTTAAACACTCAGGATCAGCCCTGGCTGGGTAGTTCAGTTGGTTAGAGCATGGTCCCAATACATCAAGGTTACAGGCTCGATCTCCGGTCAGGGTACATACAAGAATCAACCAATGAGTGCATGGATAAGTGGAACAAATTGATGTTTCTTTCTTTCTCTCTCTCTCTCTCCATTACTTCCTCTCTAAAATCAATAAAACATATTTTTAAAAAATAGTGTCTATCATTATAATGCCTGGAGTATATTAGGCTCTCAGTAGGCTTTTACTATATGAATGGATTGTCAGCACATCAAATATGCTGCCTTTTTCCAATGCTATTTATGGAGCAAAGTTTTATTAGCTGGTAGATCTACTAAGGTCATAACTTTAAAGATATTACAAATATATTAGGACAAGTATTCTATGATATACACCAAAGTGAATAATGTTAACTTTAGCAACCATACTTTAAAAGGTTCAAAATATCATTTTTGGAGAAAAGAAAATATGTGAAACATAACTAAAACTTTGTTCATATGTTATGTCAATCAACCTCAAAAGAAATGGAGAAAGAAGTGACATCAGCAGAATGGCAGCGTTGGCAGTTACCAACTCCTATTGCTCAACAGAAACAAGAAAACGAGCAGACACTATCAAACCAACTTTGTCAGAACAGTGGAAAATAGGAAAACATTTACAGTAACCAAGAAAATGCTGATTCAAGAAAAAACTGAAAATGGTAGGAAAGCTCTGTGGTATTTTACTTGCTCTTGTCCCGCTCCCTCCCCAGTTAACAGTCATCAGAGAGGGCAGCCTGAATTCTCAGTGTGGGGCCCCGGTGCCTGTCTCCACAGGAAGCAGAGTAGAACATAATTGAAATTATTGTGTTTCTATGTTCTAACCTATGCGGGAGCCACTTGAAGGATGGATGCGGTACACTCCTGTTTCACCTAACAGAATCACAGGAAAAAAGGAGAAGGTATTCCTTGAAAACACCGTAAGATGAATGAAAAATTCACAGCCACACCGGATAAAAAATTATGTTCAAACATACAATATATAGTCTCAAGCCCAGTGCTGGAAAACTAGGGATAATTTTTCTTTGGGAAATTGGCACTCTCCAAACCACGCAGGTGTACTCAGGAATTTAGGGTACCATGCTCATGCTCAAAAAAGAATTCATGTTTGTAAAATACCTGAGAAGACCCTGAGCTTCCCCCTTGGGCTCATCGCTAGGCTCAGTGCAATCATGAGGAAAAACGAAAGCCAAATCATAAATGACCGGCGGGGTATTGAAGAAGTGCCAAAGCACAGGGCCAACCCGAAAAGACTAAGACAGTTGTTTGTTATGCTTTGTTTGTTTGTTTCGTGTTTAAAAAGATCCCTGTCATACAACTGCTTGAATACCACTAAAGAAACGGAAACCTTACAGAACACGGATGACAAGGAATGTAGTCGCAGTCACTGGTGGAAAAGAAACTCAGCAGACTGTTGCCACCTTCAACAATCAAGAATAGCAAACCCTGAAGAGGGAGAATAATCATGCTTTTAAATTTTTCACATCGTAATATTCAATTGTCTAGTTTTCAGCAAAAAAAAAAAAAAAAAATCACAAATCATGCAAAGAAACAGGAAAGTATGGTCCATTCAAAGATAATGAATGAACAAAACAGAAATGAACAGAAACAATCTCTGAGGCGTTCCAGACATTGGATATACCAAACAGACTTCAAATTGATGTCAAAAGAGACAGAGGATGCTATAAATATGTCAATATTTCAGCATTATTTCTACACAAGAGTTTCGAATATTTTTGAGCCAGTAATTGATTGAGATTTTTAGATTCTACATCATTTTAATATAAAAGTGCCAACCAAGTTCTGAGATAAAAGTGTTTGGGGTGAATGTTACCAGCTGAACTGACCATCTCTAAAGAATTTCTAGCTAGATAACTTTTGAAGAATATAAATATCTTTTTTTCATTGTTGTTCAATTACAGTTGTCCCAATGTTTCCCATTATTCTCTCCTGCCTGCTCCCACTACCTCAGTCAGTCCCCACCCTGTTGTCCAATTCCTGTGGGTCCTTTAGACATGTTCCTTGACTAGACCCTTCCCCTTCTTTTCCTATTATCCCTCTCCCCTCCACCCTCTAGCTGTTAGTTTGTTTCTTATTTCCACATCTCTCATTCTACTTTGCTCATTTGTTTTATTGATTAGGTTCCACTTATAGGTGCAATCATATGGTATTTATCTTTCACCGCCTGGCTTATTTCACTTAGTATAATATTCTCCAGTTCCATCTATGCTGTATGGTAGGGTAGGAGCTCCTTCTTTCATTCTTCTGCATAGTATTCCACTGTGCAAATGTACCACAGTTTTTTGATCCACTCATATACTGATGGGCACTTAAACTGTTTCCAGTACCTGGCTATTGTAAATAATGCTGCCATGAACATTGGGGTGCATAGGATCTTCTGAGTTGGTGTTTCAGGGTTCTGAAGGGTATTATCCCAGCAGTAGGACCACTGCATTAAAAGGCAGTTCCATCTTCAGTTTTTTGAGGAGAAAAGTACAAACATCTTAAGGAACTACCCTCATGTGTCTACTTTGATAAATGATGACTTATAAAATGTTCCCCTAAAGTCCTGAATTAATTTGAGTACGGAAAATTACGCTACAAAATAATTCTTATCCTGCCTACCAGGAGCAATAACTGTATTTTTCAAGGCTTTAGTATGTGCAAGGCAATGTGTTAAACATTTCACATGGAAATTTTCATGAGAACACTCTGAAATAGGTATAATTAGCATTCCTATTTTACTATTAATAGGGAGTGAGCTTAAATAAATTTAACAATTAACCAAACTGCTCAGGGATAGCTAGTGAAGAAAATGAGAATTTGAACACCAGATGACTCACTCCAGAGCTTATCTACACTTGTTCACCTATGGTGTCGCCTGTGTGCTGCAGATGACAGCTGCCCGGATAAGTCAGAGTACTTTTCAAATTTTATCTATGCTTGTTAATAAGGTAAAACTCAGTTTTCTTGTATTTGCTTACTCAGTATAAATATCATAGGTCAGTAATTTAGAGCAGTCCTCTGGATTTAACTTCTAGCATCTAACACAAATTAATATTGGACATATTTAACAATAAAGCACCATGGATGTTTGCCAACTTAACTATTTTAAACGTATAAATGTGTGATTCTCTTACTATTGAAGCAGATTTTACCATGTACATATGTTCTCTAGAATTAAAGAAAACCCAACTGGCCACTCTCATAAATCCCTTGCCTTCCATTTAAGAAAAAGAACAAACCTCTCTATCTGTAATAAACTTCTGGAAGTGATAGGGGAACTCAAGAGTTAGAAAATGTTAGTTTTAGGTGATGGTTAGCAAGCCTAGTAGTTAATGCAAGTAAAAAGCTATTGTTTCAGGAACTGCAGGTGCGGCCCACCCTAACTCCAGGCAACCACAAGTGATGGACCTCTGTGCTCCAGAAGAGACCATAGCAGTCAAGGTGGTATCTGAGCCACTGTGTTCCAGGGAGAGACAGTCCGCTGCCCAGGACACAGATAAAGAGAGTCACCCAGGACACGAATGAAGAAAATCAGGGAAATTGCCGGACTGCAGCTTTAATCTGATTAACCTCTTTCTTGAATTCCAAATCCCTTACCCACCCTTTTTCTCCCTTATGAAAAAAGGCTGGCTTGACAGAAAATGTATAATGGTCTGTTAAGGTACATACCTGCCATCTTCTCAGATCAAGGGCCATCTGGATAAAGCGGCCATAAAGATTCAGTCCCTGTTTCTGCTCATTGGTTCTGGTAGTGACGGGCAGCCCGAAGGCCGGCTTTTCCGCTTTCAGTGCTATATGCCGTTTTGATAGGTTGGTTCAGCTGAAAACTTGAATAACCTTTCAGTCCCTGGCATAATAAAAGTAAAAGAAAAGACATAAAAATATATGGCACGTGTACATATCTGAAGCACAGTTATTGAAAAAGTAGAATAGCACAATGAGTAATAAAAACAATTGTTATACTTAAGTGGTTTGGAAAATTCCGGATAAGGACTTAGGTGATAACAGATCTAAGGTTTTCATTCTGAAACTCATTATTCTTGCTTTCCACCTTGATGATTTAAAAGTCCTAAGTGCAAAGTCAGATAAGGATGATTGTGGGGAGAACCAGAGAAGGAAGTGGGTACAGAGAGAGAAGACAGCGGAACTGCTGAGAGGAGAAACAGATGCTTACTTTTCAGGTGGAATTCTAGCTCAGCACAGAATGATGTAATCGCAACTGGAGAGAGCACACTGAACACCAAGGAAGAACAGGGGTGGTTAATAGTCAGAATGACTCACCTGATGTTGGATTTGTCTGGCAAATGGCATTTCTAAACCAGGCATCTTTTGTTATGAGCATCAAGAGAATACAAAGACAGTTTAAATCCAACAAAGGAAATTCTTGATTCAAAAAGGATGTGCGAAAACCCATTGATAATGAGCCCAGAGCAGTGAAACATCAAACATATTTGGCAGCACACACTGAATGCGATTCAGTACCTGAGGGAATATCATGCCCTACAACTCATCTAGGGTTTTATTATTGTTAGCAAATTCTCTTTAATTAGGGTGACTTTTATTTAGTCCAGAGGTCACATTTCTAAAACTTCACCCTGCCAGGAGAAAAAGTCCATGCACTGAGGGGCTACTCCTGGTGTCTAGTCATGGCTTTGGAAGGTTCTGCACATCTGATATTCAACACAGCAACTTCCAAACGTGTCACATTGCTTTGGTTGTGCCTATTGTTGTTACCTGAGGGCATTTGGGCCAACTTCTGAATAATCGCCCATTAGATTAGTCCATCTACTGTGCTATAAAGAAATTACAGTTTTATAGTACTGATGAGTTTTCAAATTAATTTAGGAGTTTATGATTTGGATGTTTTCAGCTGAACATTGCCTCCTGCTTTCATTGTTTATAACACAAAGGAGGTTTTCAGGTTTTGAGAAATGTAAAATGTGTGAATTCAAGTCACCTCCTTCCCCTTTCCATCCTTTTGCCCACCAACTTTGAGTGAAAAATTGCTTATTTTCTGCAGGGTGTTTGAGGGGGTATGTAGGAGAAGGAATCATGCCAGACAGAGCACTTACATAGGGGTGTTTACTCTGGAACACAAGCAGAGCAAGTGTTGGCCAGGGTTTGTGCTCGGGCTGCCTATGCTGTCCTATCCCATTCCATTGTAAAGTACACATCAGTGCATTCCAGAACTGCAGGGCACTGGTGAAGAAGGTAGGCAGGCACCAAGAAAAGAAGGAGTGAAGGAATTGTTTCTTCACTGTCTTTTAAAAATGAAGATAAGCAAGCAACTCAACTACAGTTGTTTTTTCTGCAGATATTTATTTTCCCATTTCTTTTAAGTAGTCTAAATTTGACTTCAGGCAGAACATTTTAATTTCCCCAAATTAGCCAATTTCTGTTTACTGCCCAAAATCTTGGACATATGAAATTCTACAAAGGAAATTCATTGTTGAAAGACGACCACCAGTGCTTGTTCTTGGCTGTCTAGACTGCAGGCATCTGAGACCCCAAGGCTCTTCCCTCTCCCAGCAGGAGGAGGCTACACCCAAACTCAGCTTCCCAAGCGCCCAAAACCAGTGCAGCTGGCTTGCCTGACAACTTCTCTGAACAGTTAATCCCTAACCCAAACTGTCCAGTGCCCTATCATCTGATAATCTGCTCATCAGCAAAATTGTTTTTGTAAGTATTGTATGAAAGAATGCAATGGGCAAGGTCCCTTCCCTGGACTGCCAGCTGCAGCCAAGAGTTGACTCAGTGGGTCTGGGATGCTTGAACCATGCATATTCCAAAGAAAAGTCCAAACTTTTTCTGACTTCTGGAAGGTAACCTCTAAGCCCTTAGAATATCCTGCCTGATAAAAGTGCCTTTATTTACCTAGGGCCTTACGTCATGCCAGATAGCCTATGCTAACAATGTGATTTATGGTTGGAGCCATGGGCCATGTGGTACCAATTCAACTTGACTTCTGGAGTGTAAGAAACTGAGTAACTAAGGTCAGCTACTAGGGTGCTCTATGCCTACATGATGAACCCTCAATAAAACAGGACACAAAAGATTGTGCCAGCTACTCTGGCAGACAGTACTCCATTTGGATCGTCACACATGCTGGAAGAATTACACACTGTCTGTACAACTCCCTAGGAAAGATGACTGGAAGCTCATGCCTAGTGTCTCTGTCCCAGGCACCTTTTCCCTTTGCTAAGTTTAATCAGGATCCTTTAACCATAATAAACCTTAACTGTGAGTGTAACTGCTTTTGTGAATTCTTCTAACAAATCAGAACCATTGAGGGTGGTCTCGAGAACCAGCCAAACTGACCCATAAGGCATGTCCAGCAGTCTGCTGGCCCCATGTTCATGAGAACAGCAGGAATATTGCGAGACATACATCTTTTCTGCTTTACAGCCCCTGACTCGGAATCACCCCAGTGTGATGTGTTCCCTGCTCTACTCCACAGCAGGTGGAGGACTCATGCGTTCTTATTCATTACATCACACATTGTTAAGACATTTATGAACAATGATCAAAGGAATTTTGTGCTTTTCTTGTTTCATTATTTTTAAATTTTTAATGTGAAAATTTGAACCTGCAACAAAATTCACTTTGATTTCTTTTATGATTCCACTATCACTGAGTTACATAAAAGACCTTTATTTGCTATGTAGTAACAAATTCTCATACCCACTGTTAATTACAAATACCAGAAATAATTAAGAAAGGAAAGTTATAGGGTGTCATAAGAGCTCAAATAATAAAACAAAATAGGCATGCCAAAACCTAAATTTTCTTACATGTTTATTCCAGTAATGTGGGAAACTTACGAAGTTTTTAAGTACACCATTGTCAGATTCCAATAAGTTATCACTATCCATATGTGTATTTAAAAATACAGATAAATCTCACCTCTCAGATATAATTACACTAATAGATTCACTCACTTGCAAGGTATACTATAATTAATGTTCCAGTCCATGAAGAATCTTGGCCAACCACCTCTGTCAGTGAGCCAAAGATGACGCAAAGATAATTTTTTCAGGAGTGAAGTGGGAAATTGCCAGCAGCATAGACCAAGGCCCAATAATGAACTCTGTAGGCTTGTCTCTGCCTCCAATCTTATGTCCATTCTTTGTCCCACCTCCTTACTACCTAACCAGCACTCTACTCTCCCAGCCTTCTATGTATCTGCTCACAGACATGTGCTTTGCATGCACACTGAACCCACTGTTCTCCAGGTATGAGTGGCTGCCATGTCTGCCACAGAACTTGGCGTATTGGAGGCACTCAGGGTTGGTCAAAAGAAAAGCTCAGTAGTTTCATTCTTATACACAACACACACACACATGCACGCACACCTCCCAGGAAGGCATTCCTTTTACAACTCAAGATTCAAGATCCTAATCAAATAACTGCACATCCCATTGTCCAGTTTTGACCTTTCAAGGCAAATAAGCAAATTTTGTGTTTTCTTTGAGGTTCCAATATTTTTTGTATTTTAAATATCAAAACAGACTCATTTGACTCATTTTTATGTCAATTTTTTAAAGATAGGGACTCCTGTTTTTGTCATTGTTTGGAATGGGATAGTTATTTATGAATGTGAGTACAATAGACAGCTGAGGTGATTTGCACCTAACAGAATAAAACCTATTTTTCTTTTATTGCAAGAACTGTTATTAGTGCTTTAAATAAATCCTCCAGAAGAAATCTCTTATTCCATGATACTTTATTTGTTTTTACCTTAGTAACACCATATTTTATTATGCTAAAATAATTCATAATAGTTTATCTCTTCCAGTGGATTGTAAATTACTTGAGGTCAACAACCTCATTCACATAGGATCCTAGAACAGTTATAACAGTACTTAGAAGATAGTAGTTGCTCAATAAATGTTGGTTAAACATACAAATAAATCAGTTGTCCCTGTGGGAACCCTGCCCCAGTGTGTGTGAGTTTTTCTGTATAGAAGCTTAGGTTGAGTATAACTGAAAATTAAAGCAAAGCTATATGATATGAGTAAATTCTAGCTTATGGTTTTTATACATAAAGCCAACCTTTATCTCAACTACTCACTATACCACATAAGGAGTTACCACTGGCAGGTACAACCAAAGATGACCTACTGCCAGAGCCACTGCCATCTCTCACTTAGTCACCTTGTAATCACATTGCATTCTTGACTGATGCCCAAACTGCTGGATCATCGCCCACCATCTGGACTTCTGTCCTTCTCCAAGGACATTGTCTGCACTGGGCCACTGCTCAGCTGTTAATTAGTGACACTGGCTACAGCAAAATGTCCTATTCATAAGCGTTGAAATTTTTTTGAACAGCAATATTGTCAAACATCCTTCATGCCAATCTTTATCCTAATTCTGAGTTTAACAGTAGTATGTTATTTGTGCATTAAGAATAAATTTTGTTAGATGTTTCCCTGGAGAAATAGTCCTTCTCTAAACTTTTAGGAATTACAGTTTCAGAAAGGAGACATTGAAAGAGAAGCAAAATCATTGAATGGTTAAGGTTGGAGCTGGAATGTTCCAGACTTGCCAGCTGGACCCAGCCAGATGCCTGTGACTTTCCACACATCAGCAAGTTCCCCTCATAAAAGGTTTACAGCTCAAGCCAGGCTGGCTGCAGACAGAGTTAAACCAACACAGTACAAAGAAGTGAGGGAGGAACAGTGTGAGACCAATTAAAACAAATTGGTAATGAAAGCAACAGCTGGATGCCAACATGGTCTGCTCTGGTAATGGCATGTCAACGGGGTGATTTTCAGAGAAACCCGTGCTGTCTGAAGGAAAAGAGAGACCAGCACCCTAATGGGGCCAAATAGGCCTGCACCTCATCAGAGGCATCCCTGCCCACTCCCTTGGGAGGGCCACCTGCGCAGATGAAAACCCGAGCAGGAAGCTTCCCTCTTCTGAAGCCTCCCTCCAAAGTGTCACCACAGAGAATAACACTCTTTCTCCTTGGCGCAGAGCTCATGTGACAAATGAAGCTATGATAGAGGAGGACAGCCAGCGCAGTCGAGAGAGCACTGGAAGTCCCATGACCTGGGTTCTGAGTCCAGCCACTGTCCTATGACCTTCCCCCCTGCTGCAACACAGCTCATCTGCAAAGGAATACAACACTCTTTCTTGTCTGCCTTATAGGTGTATCTCAAAGATGACATGAGAAATTATACACGGAGGCCATTTGGAAATTGCAAACATTGCCCACCAAATAAAGAACTCTTCTTAAAGGGCTGGCTGGAGTGTTTTGGAAACTGGTTGCATAACTGTTTCAGAGCATGTAAGGGGAATTGCATGCCTGCTTCCTCTCATAGTGTAGGGTTAGTGCAGGACCACATGATTGCAATGGACTGTAGGTCAGATGTAACATCACATGTCGGTTAATTGCATATGTGTTAGCTATTTTAATCATTCTACCCTCATAACAAGCCTCCAAATTAGGTATTCTCATTCCACTTCACAGGTAAAGAAATTGAGGCCCAGAGAGGTTAAGTTGTTCAGTCACACAGATATTTAGTTGCAGAAACAGGACTTGAACCACAAAGCCTTTGCTTTTAACCACTATGCTACACAGCTGCCTTCATTTTCTCGATTCTAATGCAACAGGATGCTGAAATGAGATTAAATCCCAAACTCCAAGAGCAAAATAGTATGTGCCAAGGGCCTACATATGAACCACTAACCAAGATCGAGCCTCGGTAATTAGAGTTTCCACACAAGAACACTGCTTTTAATTTAAGTGGTCAAACCAAAGAGATACAAGGCCTCTCCAACAGCGGACCTCCTGCATCCACCATGGATGACTATATCACCTCCATGGGCTTTTTTATGCATAACATTGAAAGAAGAGCAAGTCCAAAGTCCTTAGCATGGTATTGAAGACCCCACCCAATTTCATACAAACAATTTCTCCAACATCATCTCCTACTCTTGTTAACACACCTTGTATTTAAGTCCCTTGACCTGGCACTAGTCTTCAACATATCTGATTCCCAAGCCTGTATTCATTTGAATGTACTGTTTGTTTCATCTGGAAAAGAAGCCCTCACTTCCTCTCTCTCACTGGCTACTTAGTCCTCAACTCAGAACTCCCCTTTTCCTCCATTGCACCTCCTCTGCACAGAGGTTCTCCTTCCTCCTGTCCCCACAGCTCTTCTCCTATTGTTATATCACCCTTGTCTGTACGTCCTCGAATCATCCTGTGGCACCTGATAGAACCTGTGTTGAATGAATGAATGCATGGATTATAAGTTACAGTTTACACTCCACAGTTTTCTCTACTATTTGTCACTGTCTCAGGTTGGTTCATTTCTAGTCCATCAGAGAACTATTACAAGTGGACTCTTTGCATGTGGATTTAAAATTAATAGCATCAACTATATACAAGTGACCCAAAACATCTGTGACATTTAGTAGTACATAACTTTGTGATTTTTTATGACCTAGATTTTAATAATTTGGTGAGGCTGCTCTGTAGGAAATAGCTATGTAGCTGGTAAGTAAGATTAAATGTATCCTCAGCACCCATATCTAAATGTCATTTGTGGTTTTCCACTTACTGTTACATACCAAGTAACTATATGTAAGGTATTACCAGCATATCATTTTAAGATAAAGTCAAAACAAAATTTAAAAAAATCAAGCCAAGAATCTCCATGTCTTTATCAACATGGCTCTCAAAAGAAGCTAATTGCTAATTTGAGGGATGAAGGTATAATACTTTACTAGGGTTGCCAAAGTACTGTACCACAAACTGGTGGCTTATCCAATGGAAATTTCTCACAGTTCTGGGGATAGGAAGTCTGAAACCAAGGTATCATCTAGCAAGTCTGATTCCTAAAGAAGACAGAGAGAAAGATCTGTCTCAGAACTCTCTTCTTGTTTTTAGACAGCGCTGTCTCCCCAAGTCTCTTCCCTGTGTTCTCTCTGTGCATATCTCTGCGTCCAAATTTCTCCTTTTTATGAGATACCGGTCAAACAGGAGTAGTGCCCACCCTAATGATGTCATCTTAATTAATTGCATCTGGATAATCAATTATATCTGGGTAACTTAATGTCCAACCTATTTCCAAAAAGGGGTCACAGTCTGAGGTCTAAAGTGCTGGGAATGAGGACTTCAATATATGAATTTGGGAAGGCATCAGTACAACCCATAACAGAACACATACAAACACACACACATAATTTTTAGTAAAATGCAGAATTGAAAATCAGTTTTGGCAGTGGTTCCAAGTAGGATAAGAAGCAATTCACCATCGGCTTCATTAAAAATACGAAAAAGCGATCTGGAAAGCTATTTCAGTGAATCTGTGACCTAGAATTTACTTTACTAACTTAATAGTCATGTAGTGTGGCCGATGTGTAAGGTCATGTGAGTGAGCAGAAGCAGATGAGAGAGCGCTAGACAGACCTGGAAGAGCCTGCTGTGCCAGGCAAAGGACCTGAGACTTCATTCCTAACTGTGCTCCTCAAGCATTCCCTTCAGGTAGGGGAAGGTTACAGGATACCTTCGTAAGGTCTAGGGATGCAGCCTTAAAGGGCCTGCTGGGGAACACGGTGTCTTTGAAGTCTCAAGGTCCATCCTAAAATTTCATCAGCGTATTGGCTCCAGCTCTGTAATTAGGTACATTTTATTCTGGTAATGTCCTTCTCATTTCTAAGTAAAATTTTTCTCTGGAAAATCACTGTGTTCTCTCTAGCCTCTAGGGGTTACCCTTAGGTGTAAGTGTAAAAGCTTCCAATCCCCATAAAAGCCAACTGGGAAATATCAATAGAACTTCCAAACTCATTTCCCTTGCCCCAGAAACCACACTTCAGACAATGTATTTGTACATATGCCTGCATCTATTTAAAATATTTACAAGGTTATTTATCAGAGGAATTTTTCAAAAGCCAAAAATTGTACCTATCCAAATTGTCACCTATGGAGACATAGTTAAATACAGCATAGCTCTGCAATAGAATACTATAAAGCTGAAAAAAAAAAAAAAAAGGATGCAGAAATTCTGTTCTGATGTCTACTGCTTCACAACATGCCATCCAAAACCTAGTGATGTAATACAACAACTATTTTATTATGTTTATGTATTCTCTGGGTCAAGAATTCAGAAAGGGCACAGTAGGAGCAGTTTACAAGGTCTATCCAGAAAGTTCCAACCATGTATTTATTGAAGAAGATACAAGATACAAGAAACATTGTACACAGGACAATGACACCTCAGTCCCCTTCAAAGCAGGCACCTTGGGATCTCACACAGTTCTCCCAATCTCTATCAGCCACCCCACTGTATTTTCCTGAATCTCATCAGCAGTCTGAATCTCTTCCCTTTCTAAGGTGATTTTAGTTTTGGGAAAAGCCAGAAGTCACAGGGCACCAAATCTGGGCTGTAGAGGGGCTGAGTCACCTGGGTGACTTGATGTTTCACAAAATATTCTGCATGAGACATGGTGGCATGAGCAGGCACGTTGTCATGATGAAGCTGCTGGTCACCAGTTGCCCATAGCTGCAACCTTCTAAATCATCCCAATAGTTTCCACAGAGGAATGTTCAAACTTAACATAAAATTTCATGCAGATTCATTGCTCTACTCACTCAGTCATTTTGAATGTGATGGCCACACAGTACCACATACTCACTCAAAGGTGTCTACCACCCCCACTGTCTAGTACAGTGAAGTCATCATTGTTCATGCATGAACACTCCAGTCCACTCTCCTTGGCTGCCAGCTTACATCTATGTCACACAAACTGTTCTCATTATATTAACAATAGCTGGACTTTTCCCAAAAAGACCTGGTATTTCTCTTCCACCCTTTATGAGGCCTCAACTGGGAAGACTTGAAGCCTGGGAGTTTACTCCACTGCAGGAGGCTGAAATACTGTGAGGTCTGCTCACTCCTAAGTATGGTTCTGAATGCTGGATTTTGGAACCTCAGTTGGAGCTGATGCTGCAGTACCTACACATGGCCTCTCCACATGATTGCTTAGGCTTCCTTATAGCGTGGTGGCTGGGTTCCAACAGCAGCATCCTAAAAAGAAAACCAGAGGAAAGCTCAAATGCCTCTTTTTGTCCCGCCCTCATCGCACAGTATCTCTTCCTTTACAGTCACAATCCCATTCAGATTCAAGGAGAGGGGACATCAAGTCATCTCTTGAGAAGAAAATCGTCACTCACATCAGAAGAGCAGGTGAGATGGGAAGCCATTACTGCCATTTAAAAAAAAATACAATCTTCCCACTATGTGGAAAAATTTACGGGATACAAAGTTAAGTCAAAAAGGAAGATATAGAGAGGCATAGGATATGCTACCTTTTATGAAAACAAAAGGAACAATTAAGCTTGATTTTTTTTTAAAAAACTGGAAATACACATAAGAAAGTAATAAGAATAGCTACATTTTATGGGGGACATTTGAGGGGATTGTAGAGTGATGGGTAAAGGAAATCAGTATAGAGAGAGATTTCACTTCTATTGTTTTTCAAATTTTGGAATGTGCATCATTTGAAAAATATTTTAAAATATAACTCATAAACATGTTGATAAACATACACATCTATACATACATGTCACTAATTCTTCCACTAGAATAATTATGTGAGTTTATGATATTTTAAAGTTTTCAAAAAGTATTGACATATGTAAGCCTGTCCTGGTACCCCTAAGCAAAAAGCATTTTTGGTCCAAAGAAAAACCACCTTTAAATATTCTATATGCTTAGAAATAGAAAATTGACTTTTCTGTATTCATGCTTTGCAGTGAGGTCAGTGATCTCACCGGTGTTAGACTTGGAATCAATTTTTTTCATTGAATTTCATTTCTCACTGTGAAGGTTAAAGTGTCAGTTGATCTTGAATTTTTGGTAAAGATCTCTCTCTTTCCCTACCTCTTCCTCCTAATAAACAATATTTATCCAGTGTTACCCTGAGCCTGACTATTTGCTAATCATTTGAAATGCAACATATAATTTACTCTTCACAATAACATTATAATAAGAAGAAACTATTATTTTGGCAATTTGACAGATAAGTTTGCAAAATACCAAAATATACACATTTTATATAGTGGAGACAGTGACTGGGAAGGTTTGCTTGGCTCCAAAACTTAATCTCTAATATCAATTTAAGACCTCACATTCTAACACCTGGAGTTAACACTCATCTGGAAAACCCTTCAACAAACAGGTCATTTAGTTGGAGGTAACTCTACCAAGTACTTAAACCAACATCTTCCATTATAGGAAAGGAAATTAAAGTCAGAGAAACAAGTCATTGTGCAACCCCCACACAACTTCCACAAGCAGAATCTAAACCTCCTGACTCCTACCTAGTGCAGTGTGCTTCCCACGGCAGCAAAAGTTGTCCTTCCTCAGTGATGACAGCTTCACTTGTCACCTCATAACGCTGACACTACTTCCTGTGAGAGGCTGTGTTCAAATCTAATCCATTTTGAGATACTCTCACAATAGAGCTGCAATAGCTGAGTGCGACGCTGATCAGCATCACGAAGGGAGAGAAAAGGCCCACTTCCCTTGGCTATAAAAAGAGTTCTAATGGTGCTAATGTATTTATAAAATATTATTTATAGATGATGTCGGGAGGCTGCCAACAAACAACCATGGAATTTGCATGCTCCCTAACCCAGGAATTCCTTTCCATTATGCAGATGAAGGCCCGGCCCAGGGGAAGGCATCTCAGGTGGTGCCACTGTCTGTGGACTTCAGGCAGGACTTTGTCAGGAGCCATTGTGACTTACTAAGGCTAACTTTGAACTTGCTTGCTGACCAGTTCACATGTGTAAAATGAGAGTATGCTCCAGGAAGGGCACTTCATTGACATGAAACATCCATTCATGCATAAAGCAGTGACTTACTGAGCGCCTTCTGTATACGCAGCACCCTGTCTCTCGGCCAGGCTGTGGGAGGCAGAGATGAATCAAGCACAGTCACTGGCAGTTACGAACCACCAGCACAGTGTGTGGGGATCAGCTCACTTCCCTGGTCAATGCCCATGCCAAATGTTGGCTGTTTTATAATCCCTTGACTGTTTAATAGTAAAATGTTAGGGTTTTTTAAAATCTTTATTTAGGTAAAAGGAAAATGATGTTTTTAAACCTCCAGCTGTGAGCCTAACATTCTACATGCATTTTTGTTTCCATACATTAATCATTGCTGTTGCTGAGCAGGTAAGGAAGGGGCAGACTTCTCCGAACTAGCTTCATGTTAAAATCCCTTAGTCAGAGGAACTAGTGTTTCACCCAGAGTCAAAGCCAAGTTTAGGGCCATAGAGGAAGCCATAAAAAAGCACCACAGGAGAAGGCAATAGGAACTGGAAGATACTTTAATGGAAATTAACTTCTGTTATGACAACTCATGGTGTTTAAATGATTAATGTCTACCTTGTTTTATCACCCCCTCTCCGGTTTCACCAAGCCAAGGTCGGTCTGTGACTTTTTCAAAGATGGCTGCCCTAAAAGAACCGCAGCCAAGGTGCTAGTTTCCAACACGAAGGATCAACACCTGGCCAAGCTATGCGAGTAATAAAAAAGCCTAATAGTCCACATATTTCCAATAAAATATTGCTTAGTATTCCTGGTTTGCAAGACCTTAAAACATTACTATGTTTGATTCTCTCTGTTTCCAACAGACAGCGTAAGGCTGAAGCCCAGGAAAGGAAGAAAACAAACCTCCCTACCCTCCTAAACCAATAGGAGAAAGTACCCAGGGCTGTCCTGTTGGGGCATTAGAAGTAGCCCTGTCAGCTTGAACTGACATTCCCCTATGTACCTTGTACATTTTCCTTTTATTTTATTTTTTAAGATTTTATTTATCTATTAGAGGGGAAGGGAAGGAGAGATGGGGAGAAATATCCATGTATGGTTGCCTCTCGTGGGTCCCTTGCTGGGAACTGTCACTGGGAACTGTCCTGCAACCCAGGCATGTACCCTGACTGGGAATCGAACCGAGATCCTTTGGTTCGCAGGCCCACACTCAATCCACTGAGCTACACCAGCCAGGGCCATTTTCTTTTTAATGGTTTCCTCTTAAAACAAAACATACATATATAGCTTCTGCCATCACATAATATTCCCATATGCTCAAAGATATAGCAACATATTATAAAAAATAGTACTACACTATGAAGAAGGAAATCTGAGTACTAAATACAGTACTGTCACTTCGCAGCTGATTTTCAATAAGTAATCAACTCAGGACAATGCTTTTTAAATTTACAAAATGAAGTCATTTGTACTCTGTCCTAATTTTCTGTCAAAGTTTTATAAACCCCAAATGGTCAAATTCATGTTCCAGCCCTTTGAAAACAATAAATCACAGTAAATTTATAGAGCATTGTCTGAAATAAAGATTAAAGTTGTAATAAAAGTGATTAATTAACACAAGCTATCAATTCATTAGTAATGTTTCCCACCTGTACGATACAGCATGTATGGTTGAGGGCTCTCTAGCGGAACAGAACCAAAATAATGTACATGTGTGCGAATTTAGGTATGTGTATATGCAAAAACAAACAACCTCTTAAGGAATTGGCTCACAGGACTGTGGAGGCTGGCAAGTCCAGAATCTGCAGGATAAGCCTGCAGGCGGGAGGCCCAGTGAAGTGCTGCAGTTGAGGTGGAAAGGCGGCTGCTTGCAGGCAGACTTCCTGCTTCTTCCAGGGAGCTCAGCTGTTTCTGCTGGAGACCTGTCAGTGACCTGGGTGAGCCCCAACCCCAGGGTGAGGCTAATCTGCTTTACTCAAAGCCTACTCATTTAATTGTTAACTTCGTCTCAAAAACCCCTTCACAGAAATATTCAGACTGGCGTTTGACCAAATATCTGGGTACTGCAGCCTAGCCCAGCTGACACATGAAATTAACCACAACAGAGAATTACTATTCTGAATTACTAGATAGAAAGTTCATGGATGAATAATGACTTCTGCATCTCCTCAGCCCACATCTAGAAGAAATGAATCAATAAATGTATTAAAAGTGTTTCTTTAAAAAGTGGATAAAAACTAGAAACATATCTAGAATACTATGGTTTCGTGGTACCTTGTGTCTTTCTGAATTAATCTGTAAATACCAATACTAAGAGAAAACATCTAAAAGGCAAAACTGTAGCTATTCCAACAGGTTGCCATCCAAAACAGTCAAGATAGACCATGGAGAACACCTGGTTTTTCCTTTTCTTTCCTGCTTCTCGGACTTCAGAGTCACCATCTGATCCAATGATATCCCTCTTTGGTATTCCCCTTCAGTGGCTTTCAAAATTTATTCAGATTCTCCATAATTTATTAACCATACATCTCTTGTATTCAGCCTCACGACCACAACTCAGATCAACCACACATCATTACCCTGCAAGAGATAACCTACCTCAGATTGGAACTTAGGAGAATTACAATCTTTAAAAGCACAATAAAATTCCATGTGTCTTATAATATTCCTATTAATATCATTGGCTTGGAAAAGAAGTAAATAGAATTTTGTGATATCCTTCTATTGCTACTGCTCTCTGTCTAACATAACACAATGACATTGGCTGAGCTGCATAATTAATTAATCATACCATACTTTCTGACTCAACCACATTTGGAAATTTGTAATTTATCAAGCACAATTAATAAACATTTTATGCTAGCAGTAATATGATTGAGAAATCTAGTATTTCCATACGTTGGGTTTTTTTCTTTTCTTTTCTTTTCTTTTTTTAATTGTTGTTCAAGTACAGTTGTCATTTTTAAAGTTCAGAATTGAAAAGGGAATAATTACCTAAGAAACAGTCAAACAGTCACTGCATTTCATGGTAAATTGATAAACAAAGAAGCAGTTAGAACTGACAAGTCTGACGTGCTGGAATGGCTATTAGAGTCTGCCAGCCCTAAAGCTAAGGGCTGCAAACTTGCCCTTGGATAACTCGATGATCAGATAAGTAGGCAGAAAAACTGCCAAGAAAAAAATAGATATTTCTTTCCTTGTGTTGGTTGATGGTGTGAGGTAGAATAAGAATCGTATTTAGACTCATAATATCCAACTATAAGTTCCTCTTTAGCCATATACTGGCTGAGTGACTTGGCCATGAAATAAAGAAATGCTAAAATACTGTGTTGTATCTATGACTGATAAAGATATAAGAAATGTCAGCACCTACTGCATAGAAACAGTATTACCCGGAGGTGTCCCCAAGGGAGGATTTCCTGTCTTAAAGATATATGATGTTTAATTACCCTCAGATAACATAATGGTTCGGAGCTGAAACACTAAAAACCTCACAAGACAACCTAGGTTTCATCATGACATTAGGGAAACCATTCAAACTTCCTGAGCCTTTTTGACCACTAATTGTTTTTGAAACTCTAAAAAAATTGATTATGTTGTAAATGTATTAACATCAACATTCCATAATAAACATTTATACTAATTTGAAACTTATTCTAAACTGTGTACACATTAATCACTCCAAATGTCCTTTATAGCTTAAAATAGGCTTCTAAATTGACAAATGACATTTGAATCTCATTGACAACCCTAAAACTAATGTATAGAAATAAACACAAACTCTATCTTACCTCCCCACTTAGGAGCTTTAGTGTCTTATGTATGAAAATTTCATCACTGAAAATTTCATAACACTTTGCTTTTTATTTGTATCTATTCACTTGTATTATCTATCAACATATTGAATAATTCATATATATATCTTGACATATATAGTAGATATGTCAAAGTTATATAATACTAGATATATAAAGTTACTATATAAAAGTTTACATATACTAGATATATAAAGTTACTAAATTATATAAATCAAGATAACTAAATAGAAACAGGCTCTGCCCTCACGGAGGTTGTTCTAGTATGTTAAAAATGCAGAGTAGAGAGTTTTACAGAACATATTTTTAATGTACAAGGTCTTTTCAGAAAATATCCAGCTATGTACTATAAAAAATA
This sequence comes from Glossophaga mutica, assembly GCA_039655065.1. NCBI lineage: Eukaryota > Metazoa > Chordata > Mammalia > Chiroptera > Phyllostomidae > Glossophaga > Glossophaga mutica. The sequence continues at coordinate 149,903,378 of CM077308.1, forward strand.
GAGACGTTTATTGAAGAAGATACAAGAAACATTGTATGTAGGACAATGACCCCTCAGTCCCTTTGAAAGTAGGCACCTGAGGCCCTCATGCAGTTCTCCCATGTCTCTTCCACTGTTCAAAGCATTTTGCAGAACCTTTTGTGGAATCATCATCAGCTACCCTGTTGTTTGCAGGCTGGTGCTCAGTCCACTGAGCCACACCAGCCAGGGCAATACTAGATACTACTGAGATGAATTCCACAATCTTCTTCATGATTTGCATTATTTTCTGTCTTGCGTAGCTTTTTCACATTCATTTCTTGTCCTTCAAGTTTGTGCATATTATATCACTAGTTTTTACATTATGGTTCATTTCAAATCTCATATTTTGTTCCTGCCTTCTCTTACTCCATTTTATCTTCTCATTTCCTCTGTTTATTTTCATTTTAAATTTTATTTTCTCTCTTGCTACGACTTGTTTCCCCTCTGTATTCTTACTATTTCTCCCCTCTTCAGCTTCTCAAAACCATTTTTCTCGTCATTAGTCATCTCACATTCTTTTTTCTATTCTTCAAATATCCTTATTCTCTCTCCACTTTTATCAGCCTTTGCTCATTAGTTGTGGATAAGGTAGTGATTGTTTCATTTATTCAATCTTATTTCTAAGTCTTCCATATGTTTGTATTTCAAATCTCAAATTTTACTGTTCCCCTCTCCTATTCCATTTTGCCTTCTTCCTGACCATTCTTTTTTTTTATTTTAACTTTTAATTTTTCCTCGTCTTATCCTGGTTTTCATTCCTCACTCTTAGTATTTCCTCTCCCTCTACCATTTCAAAATCACTTTCCTTTCCTCTAGACATCTCTTAAACTTTTATTCCTTTTCCCCTCTTATTCCCATCCCACCTATATTAATCTTTATTCATTGGTTGTTGATATTGCTATGGTGGATCTTTTTATCCAATTTGATTCCTATTTTTTCTCTCTCTCACTATATATTTTTTAAATTTCTGTTTAAACCCAATACTATATGCTTCCTTCGTTTACTGCATTCTGCCTTATTCCCTCTTTTTTTATTTACTAGGTAAATTTTGCTTTTTTTCTCTCATTGCCTTGTCACTATTCCTTACTCTTATTATTTCTCCTCCTTCTACTCTCTCACAATCATTTTTCTTTCAGTTAGTGATTTCATTTTCATTTTTCCTTTATTATAATAGTCTTAATCTCTTTATATCTTTATTAATACTGGTCCATTTGCTGTTGATAGTGTGATTGTGGGTGAGTGTTATTTTTGTGGGTGTGGGTTTGTTTCTTGGGCTGTTTGGTTTTGTTCTGGAATCATCTGTACAACAGCATACAAGATGTGGTAAGTGGAGTGAATCTCAGTCAGCCCACCAGGGGGAAGGACCAACCAGGATTGACCCAACATCAATAAAAATCCAAGAGCCAAGACAAATGGCATAAAGGGCATCCCAAGAACATCGAGTTCAGATCAAGGAGGCTGCACCACTGAATCCCTCAGGTCTCGTACCACAGAAGTTCATACCATGAAGACAGAGAGTCAAAGCAGATCAGTCTAATAGGCAGAAACAAACAAGAAGAGTCACCTAAGATGGGGAGACAAAGAAAAAACCCTCAATTGAAAGGAAAGAGGAATCTCCAGAAAGAGTGCCAAATAAAATAGAGGCAAACAAACTATCAGACATTGAATTCAAAATAATAGTTATAAGGATGCTAAACAAGCTGAGTGAGAACTACAAAGAACTTCAGGGGAGCTACAATGAACTTACTGTGAACTATTCCAGCATGAAAAAGGACATAGAAACTATCAATAAGAGGCAGGAAGAAATGAAGAATACAATTTCTGAAATGAAGAACACAATTTCTGAAATGAAGAACACTGTAGAAGGAATTAAAAGCAGGCTAGATGAAGCAGAGAGTTGGATCAGCCAGCTGGAGGACAAGGTAGAAAAAAACTCCCAGAAAAAGAAAAAAAAAAAAAAAAAAAGAAAGAAAGAAAAAATAAAAAAAGAAAGATAGAGAGAAAAGAAAAGAAGCTCAAAAAGAACAAAGAGAGTTGAAAGGAGCTTCAGAAGAACATGAAACATAATAATATCCATGTCATAGGGATACCAGAAGGAGAAGAAGAGCAAGGGATAGAAACCCTGTTTGAAAAAGTAAAGACAGAAAACTTCCCTAACTTGATGAGAGAAAAAGTCACACAAATCCAGGAATCATAGAGGATTCCAATCAAGAGGAACCCAAAGAGACCCACTGCAAGACACATCATAATTAAAATGGCAAAATTCAAAGATAAAGAGAGTATCTTAAAGGCAGCAGTATCTTAGTAACATACAAGGGAGCTCCAATAAGGGTATCAGGTGATTTCACAACAGAAAAACTACAAGCCAGAAGGGAATGGCAAGAAATATTCCAAGAAATGAAAAGCAAAGGCCCGCAACCAAGACTACTATAACCAATAAGGCTCTCATTTAAATGGAAGATGAAATAAAGAGCTTCCCAGACAAAAAAGAAAAAAGTTAAAGAATACAGCTCCACCAAACCAACATTGTAAGAGATGCTAAAGGAACTGCTTTGAGAAGATGAAGAAAAAAAAAGCAAGAGAAAAAGGAACATGGGTACAAAGGGGGAAAATGGCAATGAATAAGTACCTATCCATAATAACCTTAAATGTAAATGGATTAAATGCTCCAATCAAAAGGCAGAGGGTAGCTGAATGGCTAAAAAAATAACCCGCACATACGTTGTCTACAAGAGACCTACCTCAGAGGTAGACCTACCTCAAAATCTACACAGAGAGAAAATGAAGGGATGGTAAAAAAAAATATTCCAAGCAAATGGACCTGAAAAAAAAGTTAGGGTAGCAATACTTATATCAGACAAAATAGATTTCAAAACAAAACTCATAAAAAGAGACAAAGGAAGACACTATATAATACTCAAGGGAACAATCCACAGAGAAGATATAACTCTCGTAAACATATATGCACCCAGCATAGGAGCACCTAAGTATATAAGGAAAATCATGGAGGATTTCAAGATGTAGACAGCAACACACTCACAGTAGGGGATTTTAACACCTGGTTGTCAAAAATAGATAGATTTTCCAAGCCAAGTATCAAAAAGGATATTGTGGCATTGAACAACACTTTAGATCAAATAGACTTAATTGATATATACAGAACCTTTTATCCTAAAGAAGAAAACATACATTGAAATCATATGAAGCATCTTCTTAGATCACAAAGGCTTGAAACTAGAAACCAAACTCAAGGAAAAAATTCAAACACATTCAAATTCATGGAGACTGAATAGCAGGTTATTAAAAATGAATGGGTTAACAACGAAATCAAGAGAGAAATCAGAAAGTTTCTGGGAAAAATGAAAACAAACACACAACAGTCCGAAACTTACAGGACACAGCAAAGGCAGTCCTAAGAGAAAAGTTCATAGCAATACAGACCTACCTAAAAAAGATAGAGACATTTCAAATAAACAACCTAGCCCTACATCTACAAGAACTGCAGAAACAACAACAAAGAAAGCCCAGAGCTTGTAGAAGGAATTAAATAACCAAGATCAGAGCAGAATTAAATGATACAGAGACTTAAAGAACAATTCAAAGGATCAATAAATCCAAGAGCTGGTTCTTTGAAAAAAAATAAACAAAATTGACTAATCTTTAAGCAAACTCATCAAGAAAAAGAGAGAGAGGACCCAAATAAACACAATCAGAAATGAAAGAGGAGAGATTACAACTGACACCACAAAAATACAAAGGATTTTAGAAAATTACTACAAACAACTAGATGCCAAGAAATTAAAAAAAAAACTGGGTGAAATGGACAAATTTCTAGAAAAATATAATCTTCCAAAACTGAATGAAGAAGAAGCAGAAAGCCTGGACAGACTGATAACAGCTGGTGAAATCGAAGCAGTAATCAAAAAACTCCTGGCACACAAAAGCCCTGGACTGGACAGTTTCACAGGAGAATTTTACTAAACATTTAAGGAAGAGCTTATCCCTATCCTTTGTAGACTATTCCAAAAATCCAAGAAGAGAGAAGACTCCCAAACTCTTTTTATGAAGCCAGTATCATCCTAATCCCAAAATGAGATAAAGGCATAACAAAAAAAGAAAACTACAGGCCAATATTACTGATGAACATGAATGCTAAAATCCTCTACAAAATATTGGCAAACTGTATCCAGCAATACATTGAAAAGATCATACACCATGATCAAGTAGGATTCATCCCAGGGATGAAAGGATGGTATAGTTTTTGCAGATAAATAAATTTAATACATTATATAAACAAAAGGAAAGACAAAAATCACAGGATGATATCAAGAGATGCAGAAAAAGGGTTTTATAAGGTATAGCACCCATTTATGATTAAAAAAAACACTCAGCAAAGTGGGAGTAGGGGAGCATACCTCAACATAATAAGGGTCATATACACGAAACCTACAGCCAACATCATACTCAATGGGTAAAACTAAAAGTTTTCCCATTAAGATCATGAACAAGACAAGGTTGTCCATTTTCACTACTTCTATTCCACATGGTATTGGAAGTCCTAGCCACAGCAATCAGACAAGAAAAAGAAATAAAAAGGCATCCAAATTGGAAAGGAGGAGGCAAAACTGTCATTGTTTGCAGATGACATGATAGTGTACATAGAAAATCCTATAGACTCCACCAAAAACCTACTCAACCTAATAAGTGAATTTGGCAAAACTGTGGGACACAAACTCAATATTCAGAAATTGAAGGCATTTTTGTATACCAACAATGAAATATCAGAAACAGAAATCAGGGAAGAAGTCCTATTTGATATAGCAACAAGATAAATAAAGTACCTAGGAATAAACCTAACCAAGGAAGTAAAAGACCTGTACTCAGAAAACTACACAACACTAAAGAAAGAAATCAAGGAAGACACAAACACATGGAAGTGTATACTATGTTTATAGATTGGAAGAATTAACATCATCAAAATGTCCATACTACCCAAAGCAACTTACACATTCAACACAATCCCTAATAAAATACCAAGGACATATTTCATAGATATGGAACAAACATTTCAAAAATTTATATGGAACCATAAATGACCCCAATAGCTGCAGCAATTTTGAGAAAGAAGAACAAAGCAGGAGGGATCACAATACCTGATATCAAACTGTATTACAAGGCCACTGTAATCAAAAGAGTTTGGTACTGGCATAAGAATGCACACATAGATCAATGGAACAGAATAGAGAACCCAGAAATAAACCCAAGTCTCTATAGTCAAATAACATTTGACAAAGGGAAAAGAAGCATAAAATGGAGTAAAAATAGCCTCTTCAACAAATGGTGTTGGGAGATCTGCACAGCTAAATGCAAAAAAATGAAATGACCACCATACACCATACACAAAAATAAATTCAAGGTGGATAAAAGACTTAAATATAAATTGCGACACCATAAAAATCCTAGAAGAGAGCGTAGGAAGGAAAATCTCAGATATTCCATGCAGCAATATTTTCACTGATATGTCCCCTAGAACAAGGTACACAAAAGAAAGAATAAACAAATGGGATCTCATCAAAATAAAAAGCTTCTGCGTGGCTAAAGAAAACAGGATTTAAATGAAAAGAGAACCAACTGTATGGGAAAACATATTTGCAAGTGAGTCCACAGACGAGGGTTTGATCTCCAAAATATCAAAAGAACTCCTGACATAATGACAGGAAGACAAAAAATCATTTAAAAAATGAGCAAAGGATATGAAGACACTTCCCCAAGTAGGACATGAAGAGGGCCCAGAGGCATATGGAAGGATGCTCAACATCACTAGCCATCAGACAGAGGCAAATTAAAACCACAATGAGATACCACCTCTCACCAGTCAGAATGACCATCATTAACAAATCAACAAACAAGTGCTGGCAAGGACATGGAGAAAAGGCAACCCCAGTGCACTGTTGGTGGGAATGCAGACTGGTGCAGCCACTGTGGGAAACAGTATGGAATTTCCTCAGAAAACTAAAGATGCAACTGCCTTTTGATTCAATGATCACAATGCTGGGATTATACCCTAAGAACCCTGAAACACCAATTCAAAAGAACCTGTGCACCTCTATGTTCCCAGCAGTATTATTTATAACAGCCAAGTTCTGGAAACAGACTAAATGTCCATCAGTAAATGAGTGGATCAAAAAAGTGGTACATTCACACAATGGAATTCTATGCCACAGAAAGAAATAAAGAAAGAAGGAACTCCCACCCTTCACAATAGCATGGATGGAACTGGAGAGTACTATGCTATGTAGAATAAGCCAGGCAGTGAAAGACAAATACCATATGAGCTCACCTATAAGAGGAGCCTAATGAATAAAACAAACAAACAAACAAACAAAAAAGCAAAATAGAACCAGAGGTGTGGAAAGAAGGAACAAACTTACAGCAGCCAGAGAGGAGAGGGTAGCAAGATAAGGGGGAAAAGATGGAGAAGTGTCTAGTCAAGGGACATGTATGAGTGACTCATGGACATGGACAACAGGGTGGGGATTGACTGTGGAAGCTGGCATTGGGTGGGCAGAGGAGAGCAATGGGGGAAAATTGAAATAATTGTAATAGATAACATTAAATAAATACATAAACAAATACATATAACATGATAAAAAAGGAAAAAGAAAGAGCTAAGAAAGCTAAGATTCTGTGGTATTTTGTAGGTCAAGTCAAGGAGTTTGGTAGGAAATTAATATGATGCTGTCTTATAGTAAAAGAAAAGCGTTTAAATGTCTTAAATTTTAGGAAGGCAGATGTAGCAGAGTATAAGAGAGCAGGAAGAAGGAATTGCATACACACTTGCACACAAACAAATGAAAACCCTGAGGAGAAGTATATGTGGTTACCTTCCACAGACCAAGTTATTAAAACTCCCTGAGCCCGTTTCTTGTTTTGTAAAATGAAGACAGCACTGCCTGAAGGCAGTCCTGAAAGCTAAGACTTAAACCTTAAAACTGGCACAAATTATATGAAATCCCTTTTGTATGAAAAATGGCTACAGGAGGAAAAAGTACTCCCTTTGCCAGAAGCAGAAAAGAAAAGAATCTGGCTGTTACTCTACCGATAGACATCACATGTCTCAAGAAAGAACAAGTCCATCTTCGACAGAAACTGAATCAGTGGGCAAGGAGCATGAGAGAAAAGAAGGTATGAATGATCAGGAAGCCTCCAGCCCTGACTGGAGAACAAAGTGCGTTAGGAAGATAAATGGATGCAGACGTGCATCCTTCTCCTTATTGTCAGGACAGACCTACCACACCAGCAGAGCCTAATGCCGTTAAACACGTGGGTTCTCCAGCCAACCTTCCTTGTTCTGATTTTATGCTCACAAGCTACCTTCTGATAGCCTGGCTCCCCGGGATGTTTTTCCAGGGCGAGGGAATGTATTGGTATACTGGAAAGTTACATTTCTCTCTATAAATTACAGCATTGGAATTCTGTGGTCTCTACTTTATTTTCCTGTGGATTTGGCTGATATGAATCAGCATGCCGAAGTCCAATAAAGCTCCGAGAAACTGACGGTTTGTTTGCTGAAGCTGTAAGGCTTGGAGGTCAGACCCAGGGCTGTGATGTGCTCAGCAGGCGGTGCACCTCCAGGTGTGTTGGTAACTAGCCAGCCACACACTGTCTATTTCAAAGGGGTCGTGGGACTTAGATGAAACAATGTATTTGAAATGGTTCAGAAAGCTGTAAAGTTCTTTAGGGGAACACTGAAAAGTATCTACCACATGGTGTAAGATTCAAAGTATGTACTGTTGACCTTTGCCCATCTGGCTATTTGGGACCATCTGTGATATAAAAGAAAAACTTTTCCAATCTGGGGGCAATGGGTGTATCAGCTCCTTCAAGAATGCTGGGACAAAGTCAGCCATTGAGTTAGCCCTTTTTCCTTGTTGGAATAATTTTCTTCCAGGGATAAAAATTCTGGATTTTCCTTGTAAGAATATACCATATCCCAATACAAAAGTCTGGAACAAACACTGATTGTTTTGTGAAATATATATATATCTCAATCACACACACATAACATACATATAGATGTAAATATATAGTACTTAGGATGTGCCTGGCAATTCGTCCAGCTGTATAATTTGTAAGGCCCTGTGCAAAATCCAAGTGTAGAGCCCTTCATTCAAAAAGCAAGGAAAAGTGCTTTAAAAGGTATTAAAATATAAGTATTTTCCCTTGTTTTCATGGTCTGTTTACTTGTTATATTGGTTTTTATTTGCTATTTAATGTCATCCAAAGTAAAGAAAAATTAATTTAAAAAATTATTAGCATGAATTTTATTGCCCATCTTTATATCACATAGCACCAGCTGTAGATTAAAATGTAAGAATACTTACCTTGTGTGTACAATCATCAAAATCATACAATTGGTACTTCTCACAGGTCATACATGCATATGTATTTCTTTCTTGCTAGATCAGAGGAACATTGCATAAAAATAATTCAGCTGTTTTTATTCCCATCCTGATACATGCACATTCTCCTAACACTCACTCCCTTCTGCTTATTAATAAATAGGGACAGACTGACAGGAAAACAAACCTTTCCTTCTGTGTCACCATTTCAACGTAAGTGTTTGGCTAATACAAGGAAGTAGTACAAGTAAGAAAGAATTGGTTATTGTATTTATCAGACTGTTGCTGGCTTCTTTCTGCCTTTGAAGAAAATTCTGTCTCAAACCAAAATGATGGACGCTTGGGGCTATCAGCACTCTTACGTAACCAGTCATAGACATAACACACCCACCTTCTACTTGCCTTCAGCCCACTGAGCTCCCACACCTTTGTGTCCCCTGGAATTCTGTGCTCGTGGGACATCACTAACGATCGGCACATGCTAACGCAGCAGCAAGCACCAAAGCCGTCATGCATATTATATGTATCTCCTCTGCTCACGTGCATGGTTACAATTATTAGGAATAATAAGAAATTACAAAGAACTTTAAGATGGCAGCAGCAGAACATTAAACCAAGCATAGAACGTGCTGAGCATGGTGGCTCCTGCAAAGAGGACAGGTCACAGGACAATGGGGCCAGCCTTGGCAGATACTGCATTAAAAACATATAATTAAATTTTTATAACAACTGTATGAGGTTGGCACTATAATTATCTCCCTTCAGAATGAGGAAACAGACACAGAGAGGTTAAATAGCTCATTTAAGTGCCAATAAGAACTAACAAGTGGCAGAGCTGGGATTTGAACCCAGGATTTTAAACTTAAGAAACCATGATCTTAACCCATTTACAGTGTTGCTTCTCCTAAAGGTGTGGATTTTAAATTTAATCCCTAATTTAAATCTCTGTGGCTCTTCCTACTTCCTTACCCTCTAAATATCTAAAAAGCAATTCATCATAAAGAAATGCACAGATATTGTGGGTATATATTGTAACTTACAGTTTACTTTAGCAGCTATAATGAATAGTGATAATAGTTAAGACAGTGCTTCCTATGGGCCCAGCAATTTGATGAGGTTGCTGCACTTATTACCTGTGCTTACAGACATAGAAATTTAGAGAAATTATGTAACCTTTGTCAGACTTGGTGGAAGAGTCAAGATTTGGCCAGAGATGATGTGGCATCAGCATTTACGGGCTTACATAGTTTGCTCTAGCACTGTAATATTTCCGTTGTTCACTTTAATGATGCCAAGGGTGAGCAGCTGGGACCAGACTTACATAGACATACTTTACTTCTGCCAGCTTTCTGTTCAATCCTATAGGCTCAAAAATTAGAAGTATAATTTAATTGCAAGAATAAAGTATTTGGCATTTCAAATGTGTACCCCAGTGCATGCTCAATGTTCTCCCTTAAGAGATTCTTTCTCTGTTTGAAGAAAGTTCAAATAAAATGAAATACCAGCAATATAAAGAAGCCGCAAAGGTTTAGAATGCTGCCCTTATGGAAAACATTATCCCTAGCTGATAACATATAAGCAAATAGAGGTGGTAACTGGATGAGCTCTCTTAATTAAATCCAATAGAAGGAGAAAGTTCAAGTTCTAGTCTTACTTCTAATGTCTACTAACACTACATAATTCTCTGGACAAACCTGAGATCAGAAGGGACAGGCATGAAACTGGAAAGTTCCCAGATCAGTCTCAAAAAAAGTTTTCTTTTCAGAATAGCACAATTGTTACAGATGATCACGTAATTAATAACCAAAGCATAATGAGAATAACCATCTCCAAAACCTTACTAAATTAGGTGGCATTAAAAAAAGAAAGCCTAAAGAAGTAACTTTGGTTCAGGACATAAAATTAACTTAGGAGCTAAGGGACTGTTAAAAGTCCAGAAACATTGTGTAATGATGAAAGACTTTTAAATTCCTGGCAAATTTTCAAGGCACATAAAAAAAATTAAGACTCTTCTTCCTAACAGATTTTTAATTATAAGAGCATTTTATTCAAAAGTAGCTGAATTTTTTTTACACTCCATTGTATATCCTGCAATTCATTGAAGACCCTTCACGGAACAATTGTTCTATTGCTGTTCACCTAAGGAAATCAGCATATCAAACACATTTTAAAAATACTTAAAAACCTAAACTCATTTTAAAAAGCAGGAAATAACAGGAAACAGAAGCACGTTTTCCAGGGGGGCGGGGGGATTGTATTCCATTCCCTGTTCCTTCCTTGGCTCTCACAGCTCCTGTATTTTCTATTTTTTAAACAGAAGCTGACTTAGCTGGAGTTCCTCCCCAAAACAGAGCCAGATACAAAGGATTAAGTGCAATAACCGGGTGAGATGTTTGACTGAGGCGTTGGGAATGAGCAATCGGGGAGCTGAAACAGAAGAAAGAAGAATACAAGGTGGCATTGTGGATCTGGCCACGGCTACAGTGGGGAAATGGGCTCCAAATGAGAGGATCACGTGAGAAGTCACGTGAAACAGACCTTAGGACAGGTGTCTGCCTGGGAGAAAGAAAGGGGGCATTTATCCACCGGCCCTCATTCACTGGTCAAAGGACACACTGACACACTCCCAACACATTCATACACACAGACCCATGCTCACACACATGGGAATGCCTAGTGGGCTCCTGTCGAAGACTCACCTGTGGGAGAGAGAAGGGGCAGGTCAGGCAGACAGAGACACATGCTGGACAGACCAGAGATGGTTGCTGTCAAGATGCTCCAGCGTGAAGCTGAGCGAAGCCGGCAACAAGTCACTGCAGCTGAGCTGGAGGACAGGTATGGCACAGAGGGTTGAGTGGTTCCCAAGAGCAGCCTGATAGATAGGACACGTTCACCTCAAACCCATTTCCAGTCGTGAGTTCTGAGCAGTTGCCCTGCACACATTTTGGTGGCAGGGATAAATTGCACTACTATCTAGGTAATACTAATGATGTTACAACGGATTCACAAACATGCCTTCAAGTGGATTTAAATTTTCTCTGTTCCCAAATCCCACATCATCGTGAACCCCTCTCTGTTCTAGTGAAGAGTGAGCCCCCACAGTACCCACATTAGCCTCCACATTTGCCGCTGCATTACTCACTCACACCCCAGGAATTGCAGACTCTAGCCATCCTCTCCCCGTCTCAAATATTCTCCCCTTTCCATGGCACTGACAGGGTTAGGCACCCTCTCTCTAGACATGAACACTTTTGCTCCCACCAGTGTATTTCTTCAGCTTATTCTACATCTCTGCATTAACTGCCATCATCCTCACTTTCTCTTTCTTCTCTCTAACAGTGAGATTTCCCCCAAGATTCTGATCTTCATCCTCAGAATTCCCCCAGTGATCTCATCTGCTTCCCACCACGCAAGCCCTTTTCCCCACTCCCAAACTTTGACCGCTCCTCCAGCTGCTGCAAGTGTGGAAACCACCGTCTCAAATGCAGTCTGTTCTCACTGAATCTGTGACTTTCCTCTGAAACCATCTCCTTCTATGTTTCCTGTTCCTGCTAATGACACAGTCATTCCTGCAGCCTCCCAGGTTGTAAGAACTGTTTGTCAGCACTGCCCCCTGACCCCTGCCACTTGGTCTACATATTTTTCAAAACGAAATAGGATATGATTTACCTCCTCTTAAATAATTCAACAGAAAACCCCAACTGTAAATCCCCCGAAGTCATTTCTAGCTTCACTTTATGATCACCCCAACATGGTAGCCTCTTGGTCTAGAAAAGTCAGGGGGAGAAGTTCACATCTGGAAAAGATCTATTCACTCAGCACCAGACAAGGGTTTGGTTCAAACTCTTTTTAAAACTTTTTAATATACCTAGTCAAATAATTCTTATTTAACATACACGAATAAATATGGTCATATCATGCATTTCTTTCATTCATTTTAAATTTGTGCTTTACATTTTACTTTTCTCTTTGTTCCTCAATCTACCTACATAACTTCCTGCCTGCATCTTCCCCAAGATAACAACCTAAAATGTGTCCTTTCATACTTTTCTCCATGCTCATGTACTCATATACAGACTCACATATATGTATATATGTATATGTGTGTATGTATGTAGATACATACATACCCATATATAGTCTTTAGTAATACATTACAAAATGGGATAATACACAATATTTAGCTGTTGCTTTTTCTGTGCAACTTCACAGAAGTCTTTCAAAGCACCTAGTATAGTTGTCACTCCTCATTTTTAGTGGTTTGGAGGCACAGTAATTTATTTATCCACTTTATTATTGATGATTTTTTCCTATCCTGAATGATGTTGATGTAAACAACCTTGTAGATAGTCCTTACAGAGTTAAATAAAGTTTTCTTTATTTAAAACAGATTATCAGGGAAGGGATGACTAGCCACAAGGGTATATGTGTGGTTTTTTTATAGAAGTTGAGGGATTGCTTTCATGTTTCTCTTAGCAATTTATAAACATGCCATTTTTCTCACTCCCAGATGGCAAGATTTATGTTCATCTGAATATCTGCCAGTCTGAAAAGTAAAAAGTGAAATCTATCACTATAATTTATCTCTTCCTGACTACTAATGTGTTGGGGCACCTTTCATGTATTTTTGACCATGCAGAATTTTATAGCTATAAGTATTTGTCTCATATTTGTTGTTGCTTTTCTATCATTTACATTTTTCTTATCAATTTTTGAGTCTTCTGTATAGTATAGATATTAGCTTTTTCCTCTGCTTTACATGTTTTTCCATATCTATTATTGGTTTATTCACTTCATTCATGGTATCTTTGCCATGATGAAAACTTCAAAATTGTATATTTTTAATTAGTTTTCAGATTTTTTTAGAGCTCTGATTGTTAGAATCTGTTGCTTGTCTCTAGAAGGTTTATACCATTTCCTAGAATTTTCTTACAAAATTTTTATTTCTTACATTTAAATATCCTAAACCAACTGGAGATTATTTTTACATGGAATGAGAAAGAGGCCCATTTTTTATTTTTTTCTCAATGGGCAGTCAGTTCTGCCCTAGTAACTAATCCATTGTTTTTATTTACCAAATAAGCATGTTTTAAATAATCCATTATTTTATTGTATGTTGAAACATGGCTCTTTTTCATATGTCAAATACTTATATCAGGATCCGCCTGTGGGTCCTTTATACCTTCCACAGTTGCCACTTTGTCTGTGCAATGGCTGTACTATAATGATTTATGAGAAGAGGCTTTCTGTTTAGTAATACATTCTGAATCTAAGGCAAGTACTTCTCAATATCCCTCCCTCGGGTATTCTTGAAGATTTAGTCTTATATATAAACTTAAAAACCATTTTATTAAACAAAAAACTATTAGATGCTAACTATAAATATATTAGATATATATTAAGTTTGGTTAGACTTACATTTTTATGGCATTAAATCTTCCAAGGCAAGAATAAATCTCGTTTACTATCCTTAGATTTTATAATGTCCTTTCTTGTTAAATTTATTACTATATAATTTGTTGATATGTTGCTATCAAAATTAGACTATTTACTTCTTTCTCTTTTGTACTGAACTCCATCAACCTATTTTAGACTTGGCTTTCCAAAAACCCTCCTCCTCGTAGAGTTTACAGGTTGGAGTTGGCCAAAAATGATGCTGCATACAATTTTGGAGGCAGAAACAAAATAGCAGCCATTAGATACAAGCAGTTTCCAGTTTATATTGCTCTTACCCTGCTCTCCCTCCTGACCTCGGATGGGTCCTACTGACAAACAGTGAAGCCAGCAGCGCATCACTATGGACTCACAGAGGCAGTGGCCATGGAGAGCCAAGAGTCATCCGCTGGCATCTACACAATCTCCTAGGAACTTCCACAGCAGGCTCTTGCACGATTCCAACAAAAGTGAACAGACACACTTGTTCTTCCAGGTACGCAAGTTACGGAGTACCCACACCAGGGCTGGTTTGTCATTTATCTCTGCTCCCTCAACTCTCCTTTTGGGACCTTTACTCTCTAAGTTCTGTCCACTGCATCATGTTTAATTTACGTAATAAATTTCCCCTTGCATAATACTTAGTACAGTTGACTCTTGAGCAACACAGTTTCGAACTGTGCAGGTCCACTCACACATGGATTTTTGTTTCAATAAATACCTGTACTCTCTTTGATCTGCCGTCAGGGACCTGCATGGGCAGAGGGCCAACCACGTGCACTGATGTATGCCATGTTATGTAGGGGACTTGAGAATCCCAGGACTTTCAGGACTGTGGGGGTCCTGAAACCAGTCCCCTGCTGATACCAAGGCTAGTTTAGGTTGGGGGAAGTTAAAAGTTGTATGTGGATTTTTGACTACATGGGAGTCAGTGCCCCTAACCCCTGTGTTATTCAAAGGTCAACTGTAGTTTCACTTCTCTGATTGAAAAACAACAAATACTATAGGAAAAGTATTGTTTTTGTATGTTTATATTATACCCAACCATTTTATGAAATTATCTTACCAATTATATTAGATTTTTTGAAAAATGTCTTCTTTTCCAGTATTCAATATAATTATTAAGAAAAAGATATAGTTTCTTTTTTACAATGTTTATATCAATTATTTTCTTTGTTTTTTTTTTGTTGTTGTTGTTTGTTTGTTTTGATGACATTGGTTAGAATGTCCAGCTCAATGTCGAATAAGATGAGAAAACCAAACTGTAAGCGGGTGATGCAGTAGCACACAGATTACAGTCTCCTGATACGATCTTGGGAGGAATGCTTTATGCTCCTTAGTCTCCTCTCACTCTCTGAGTCTCATAGGAAGGAGGATTTGACCCACTAATGCAGCCCCTTGATTTCTTGGGCTAGAGTCTGACACATGTGTGTAGGTGTGTATACGTATGTGTATGATGGTGGTGGTGGTGGTGGTGTGTTCTTTGAGGGTGAAGAATCAGAGCATGTGATCCTTTAACTACCTTATACTGCTAACAGAATGGAGATATTTCTGCTAATTGGTAAAAATTGGGGCTTTCCCAGAAGCCCTATCTACCAATAAGCGTGATGACAGATATAGAATCAATCTCAGCCTGGAAATCAGGAGTCTCCATTGCAGGACACTCATACTCTTTTGAAAATCCCTCCAGAAAAGCCTACTCTCAGGGGCATGCATGATTTTCTATAGACAAATAAATTCTTATCTCCTTGGAAACCGTATCTCTGGTCTCAACAACTCTTCCAACCTAATAATGTTTAACAGCACATTGCCTTCTGCTCCTAAATGACACAAGATTCTCCTGAATAAAGTAGCATATGGACCTCCCTATGTTTCTTAATCCCTCTACATAATCATCATATAATTCTAATTCAATACTTTGTAATCAGTCCTTCATCTTATTTTTAAGTGGCCACGGACTATAATTATAACCATCAAAAAATCTTTTCAGTTAATTAACAATCTACTGTACAGGGAAATTTAATCTCAAGAGACTGAGATAGGATAGGAAGAGGACTTTTAGGTGCACTGGGAAATCTGAAATAGATATGGAATCTTGTAACTTCAGTTGAGAAGTTCCCTCTATGTGAAAACGAAGAAGAGAAGGAAGAAGGAGGAAAAGGCGGAGGAGAAACAGAAAAAGAGAAATGAGGCAGAGGAGGGGAAAGGGAAATAGAAAAAGGGAGGGAGAATGAAAAGAAGTAGTGAGGTATGACAGTGAGACTTCAATCAGAAAAACAGAAAACATTTCAAGTATTTATATCAGAGGGAGTTTAATTCAAGGAATTGGTTACACAGATGATGGAGGAGTTGAGAAATCAAGATAATCTCCAAAATTAGCAACAGCAAAGAGCCACTATACCCTACAGCTGGGCGGACAAAGGGAGAAAGAGACAGCATCACCTGAACGCTAAGGCTAGTGACTGAAACAGGAACGTGATGGTTCTCTAAGAGGAAGCTAGAGTCATGGAGGGTCCCAGCCTGATGAGAGATGCCACTTGACGCAGAATGGCAAGAGTAGTTCTTCCTCTCCGCCTTCCATATTTCCACCAATACTTATTTCAGGTGTATACAGTTGAAAGCCAACTTACATGGAGCCTGGGTCATGAAGCCTATAGGAGTCCGCTTCCCTGCTACACAGAGAAGTGCCTGAGAAGAGCAGAAACTGCATCTGAGGAATCACACATCTGACAAGCTCAGTCACAGTAGGCAAAATCAGAGCCCCAGCTGGATTTGAGCCAATCACATTTCCCTCATACTTGGGGCACATAATTGAGAGCTATGGTCCAGACAGGGAACTAGAAGGTAACAAATTAGTCACTGATGAGAAAATTCTGCTTGCAAATGTACAGTCACAAATTACAGAGGAGGGGAAATGATTCAGTAGTACCTACTGAGGGGAATTGTCGTGGCAAGAATGAAATACCAATAAATAATTGAACACAAGTACCTGGAACTTGGTTAAACACCAAGGTGGATGATGAACAGGGGAAAATACAAGAACTAAGCTAGCAATGACACCCAGGAGGCAAAGGGGACAAGATAAAAACTTGTTGTTCGAGAAGAATTAGCTGCCTTCTGAGTTGGCCAAAATATTCGGGGGCTAAGAAAAGGCTAAGCTCCCTAGAGAAAATGAGAAATAAAAGTGTTTTGTTTAGTTTTGTTTTACCTTAAGCTCTCAGTTGTTCCATGATCATGAACATGCCCCACGAGTGCCAAGCTGAAAGAGCAACAAGTAAAAGGATTTAACCAGTTGTGACCCCTAATGAAACTACTAACCCCTCACTCCATATTTATTTATAACTGGTTTGCACTTAGTGCTTTTTATAATCTTATCTGTCCCAGATTCTTAACCTTCCTGTCAGGCTGAGAACACAAAAGGCAATTTGTCTCTATGCTTCCTGGGTTCACACTGTGCGGAGCATCAGCATCACTCAAGACACTTGTGTTCTTTTTCTTAGGAACTTGTTCTTTTTCTTATTCTTTTTCAGAAACTTGGGTTCTGTTTGTGATGAGAATCTCTGGTGGTGATGCACAAGATTTTTCATTTTTAAAATACCACTCATACTTTAATTTGAGAACAACTGTATTTGTGGCCCGTTGGAGGTCTCTTTGGGGCCACCGTAGAAGGAAGAAGAAGCAAGAAATAGGGCACAAAGAATATAAAGTTCCAAGTCTCTACTCCTCTCTGTAACAATTTTGTATGTCAGTCTCTAAGATTTCATTGAAAGAGTTGTGGCAAAAATAAAATATGTCTATTCTGTATACCCTTGAAAAACATGGGTTTGAACTGAATTGCATGGTCCACTCATACACAGATTTTTTCCATTAGTACATAGAGTACCACAAATGTATTTTCTCTTCCTTGTGGTTTTCTTAACAGTATTTTCTTTTCTTTAGTTTACTTTATTGTAAGAATGCAGTATGTAATACACATAACATACAAAATATGTGTTTATGTTATTGGTAGAGCTTCCGGTCAACTGTAGGCTACCGGTAATTAAGTTTTGGGGAAGTCAAAAGTCATATGTGAATTTTTGACTGCCAACGAAATTCTTTATTTTGTTTCTTATGGTCCACAACTTTTCTCTCCTTGGAGAATTAAACAACCTTTTAAAAATGCTTCACTGTTTTCTGATGTCTTTTTTAGCTTAAAATAGGATTAATATATAAAAGTAATAAATTTTTGACAACATGATCATATATTGGTTTAGAAAGTTGGGAAATGGTGGTGTCCCTGTGTTGTTCAGGGGTCAACCATACAAGTAAATTATATGTGAGAATTAAATATGAAAATCATGGGTCTATAGAAAATTTTATTCTAACATGGGCCCTTTCCCATGACTCCTACACTCTTACCTTGCTGTTTGCCTAAGGCCCCCCTCTCTGTCATACTAGGTCAGAATCAGCCTTTCATTCCCTGGGGGTCCCCAGTCCATCCTAGCAAGTTCTAGATACCTTGAGAAAAATGACACTTTGCAGTTTTCAAAAGACCCATTTTCCCTGCTTCAGTGTTCTGGAACTTCCCATGATTACTCTGTTACTTTCCATGGTTCTTCTAAGACTGTTGACAGTGATGACATCCATTCATTCTGTTCACGTTTGTGAGCCCCCCGCATTAGGCCAAGCGCCAGGCCAGACATTGTCTAGCCTCTAGAGGTTAAATTAGTCAGAAATGTAATAGGTTGTTTAATACCTGCGATAATCTATGTGCCCATAAAAGCTTGAACACATTTCCTCTTTCACTTTGGCTTCTGTTTCTTCAAAGACATTACGGCAAGTCTCTTTGAGGGGAAAAAAATCAGAAGAATAGATGTTTAAATTTAATAATTTGCCCTTTTCTTCATCATTTGTAAACATTACATCACTTCTCTACACGCTACATATAGGCTGTTCTTACTGGTCTTCTTATTGCAAATGTATCTTTAAATTTTTATACTGATTTTGGTATTATTTTGCACATTAAATTTTTGAAAACAGTCCTTGTATTCTTTGGTATCCCAGATTGGTTATATGCCACTCATTCTATATTTTGTGCATGGCTGTGAATAAATGTGTGCACTCATGTATTAATAAATGTGTATTTGTGCCAGATTATCATCTGCTAGTATTGGCAATTCAGTAATGAAAAAGACACCACCATTTCTCAACTTTCTAAACCAATATATAATAATCTTGTCAAAAGTTTATTACTTTTATATATTTTAAGCTAAAAAAGACATCGGAAAATAGTGAGGCATTTTTAAAAGATTGTTTAATCCTCCAAGGAGAGAAAAGTTATGGGCTGTAAGAAACAAAGTAGAGACTTCCATTTGCAGAAGTGAGCTATGTGAGAAAATAATAGGAAAAAAAAACAAAAGAAAGGGAATTGGAACTGAATTTTAAAAAGAAAACAAAAGGAAATAAAACAAAGAAAAGGAATCTATATAGCTTGAGTCACAGAAATTTTTTAAAAAGAGCTCAGTAGTGAGTTTAAGAGAAAAAGATAGGGGAATGCCCAATCCCCTAATTAAAAAGCAGAAATTAAATAAGACACAGTTTTTAGATCTGTCTCGGGAGCAAAGAATGTCACAGGAAAAGATACGAATGTGAGCTAGTGCCAGTTTGCCAATTTAAAGACAAAGAGACAATTGCGGCACAGAGTCAGAAGGCTTGAGTTCAATCCAAACTTCACCACTTATTAGGTGTTTGTGGCCTTGGGCAGGCCAGTTGTTCGAAGTGTTCTAGGTTAAGAATCGACTCCTGCATTTGGACGGTGGAAGTTATACCTGCCTTAATGTGTGGAGAGGATTAAATAAAGCGAATACATATGAAGTTACTTTGTAAACTTTAAAGACCTTCACCAGCGTGAGGGTCCACAACTCCTAAGCCCCATTATTTTAAAATCAGACCTTGCCCGCATCAAACGTTAGCAGATTGTTCATGAGTGTCATTCAAGAAGCACAGATTTAAGCAACATCAATAGAGCGCATGTGTACATCTGCAAATGTGCTGGGCACTGGGTATAGAAAGATGAGCCCTACTTGACTCTGTGCTGATCAATGAAAGCTCTGAGAAAAGAAAAAAGAAGCACAAAGTAGGGTCAGGCTAGTTTCAGGGAGAAAGCGGCACTTCGAACTGACTTGTTGAAACCCCGCTGAATGGGTTCTGATTACTGTTATCAGTGGAGTTTGTAAAAAGCTGAAATAACTCAAGTAGAAGTCAGATGTGGTAACAGTGGTAAGAAGTGTTTGTTAACGATGTGAGTAATATTTTAAAATTTCGATATGGAGTTTAAACTACTGATATTTCTAAACATGCATTATAAACTTGTTTGTTTGTTTGGTTGGTTGGTTGGCTGGCTGGCTGGCTGGTTGTTTAATCTTGCTCCAAAGCCTCTTCAGAACTGCACAGAACATAATGTATATACAGAAAGGGATGGTCATATATTGTAGTTGACAACTTAATGAACTTAAGAGGTACCATACACTGACTGAGGGAAAATAGGTACATATTATGACATTTTTAAAATACGTGTCTATAAACCAAATGGTATTTTCTCTAAAATCATATAGACACTGAAAGAAAGACAAGCATTATTTAGATAGGAGTATATACTCTTATATAGGAAATATACTCTCCCATCATGCCAATAATGTAAGATTGGGAGTGAAATTAAGTTGTCAAAAGGAATGAATCAGGATTGTTCATCTATCTCCTTAAAGCATGTGGTCTATGGAAAACACATGAATTTCAGGAGTTGCCTCAGGTTCAGTTGGAAAAAGATGTCACTTGTACACACTACATCACTCAGAAATCAATAGAAGAGAACCTAAACACCTCAGGAGTGCCTTCCAATAAGCTGAATTCTGAATCAGCCAACCAAAGTCAAAACATGAAAGCAGATAGTGAGGACAGGACTGTATCAACAACGAGTGAAAATTGTTACAGCACTCTTCATAGAGAAAATATTTGCTCCAGAAGAAAAGAATTGAAAGAAATAATAAAAGAAGTGAACTTGCATTGATTTGGATGTTACCCCTACTAGAATCTTATTGTTTTAAAATACCAGCCTTGCTTCCCCACCTGGTAATTAATTGCGTGTTCACTCTCCTTGGGTCTCCCTCCTTTCCCAACTCTGAGTCTATATTACTTTGGACACTTACATTCAAGGATATTTTCTTAAGCCAAGTTCTCCTAGAAGCCCGTCCTAGGCCAAGAACCGGAGTGTAAGTGATTCATTAAAGAATCGGTTGTCCAAATAAATTGGTAAAAAAGTCGGAGAAGCAAGATAGGAAAGAGAAGGAAGCCAAGTGTCCAATTTCAGGTGGAGTTCCAGTATCGGTGTGAGACCAGAGAGAACTATGGATCACTGACTGGAGTTTGTTTTCCTTCATGGCAAAAGAGCTGGGCTTTTCTTCCCCATACCAGTCTAGTCGGTGGTTATGGGCTACCTAGGGGCTGATACAGACTCCCAGACATCTGGCTTCCCCACAATGTCTCTCTTTCTGTGGGCTAAGACATCCCAGGGGCTCCTCTGAAGATTGCAGCTGCAAGGCAATAGCAACAAAGACAAAGAGAGATGAAGGAAGAGCTAAAGTAAACCTGATGGGATCTTTTCAGGCTACCACCAGGCTCCACTTACAGTGATCGCAGGAAGTAAATCTGGCCCATAGCACATTCCTTGCCCCGGACACATGAGGACTTTTGTAACAGCATGTGGCCAGAAGCTGTCTAAACGGGCAGTTGAGAAGCACCAAAAAAGGATGCAGAGAGGTTAAATATAAGTCTGGAGCTTTTGGAAGTCATCTTTCCACCATAGAAAGAACACGTGCTTGAAAATGGAATGAATTGAGAGGGAATCGAACACTATCGAAGACAGTGAGGACAAAACTGTGTCTGGTGATATTATGTGACCCGCTCACTCTATCATGTGGCTGACAGTGACACCATATTTATCCTGATAAGGCTGTTAATAAATTTCCTTTTGATGCATCATCTAGTTTAAGTTGATTTCTCTTACTTAGAATGAAAACAGTCATATTTTTAAGAACTATTAACAAAGTAACACCATTGGATCACTTTCTCAAGTGTGAATGAGCACACATTCACGGTGTGAAATCCGACAGCCCCGTGAAAGAAAAGTAACAGCTTAAAAGGTAGACTGCATCTTTCACAGGCAGAATGACTAGCAATGATCAATACACAACTGTTGAACAATTTAATGTTTTTGTTTTATTCCATGAAGTTTGAAGGATTCAAAAAAATGACAGCCAATCTTTCCAGTCCACCTGGCCATACTGCAACACAGATGGCCAGGAAGAGTGTCAGAAAAGACACGGTGAAATTCACACTGTGAAGAAAAAAGGGTGAGCACCCAAAAGACCAAGGGGAAAAAAATAACGAAAAAACAAATGGTGAAATTGGAAACTCACCAGGAGAATTTTAGAGACAGAAATATAGATAGAAAATAAAGTAGAAGTCCCTTGCAGTGTATCTTCTTTTCATCTTATCTTCATTTATGGATTCATTTAGTAAATATTAATTCGGGTGTTCAACTATGTCCCAAGCATCGTGTTAGGCAGTAGGGATTCAGAAAATGTTCCTGCCTTCATGAATTCTTCCTCTTTTTCTCCTTCTTTCTCTTCCCCCCCACTCTCTTTCTTCTCCTCCCCCCACTCTCCTTCTCCTCCTCCTCCTTCTTCATCTTACTTGTTATCATCATTATTCTTTTCATTATGTGATGCTCTAAGGTATAAATGAAGACACATGTACCCAAAGAAGTGATGGAAAGAAAAGATAGCAATGTTGACAGAGTCAATAAAAATGTTTGGGAATTATAATCTAACATTGTGAGAGGAGCAGGCCAACATATGGAATTTAAAGGAGTGTCTGAGAGTTACCAAAGGGAGAAAGTGAGAAGCAATTTTTCTTCCACCAACAAACAAATCCATGCTTTCCAAGGACCGGGGAGTAACATCAACTCAGGCTGCACCATCAGAGGGACGGTCACATGTTTCCACTGCAATTTGCTGCCTGAGCAACTGTTTTTTTTAACTATCCTCTGTGATTCAAAGACAAAATGCTTGTAATGAGTAAAAGGATATATCTCAAAAGAGACACAGGAATGGTAAAATGGAATCAAATGGAAAAACAGTAGGCTACTCTTTTTACAAATAGATCTTAACTCAGTATGTTAACAAATGGCAGTGCAAATATGTAACATTCACTCTAAGAGTCCATTTCCTGCCTACATAATGAAGATAAGGGCTGTACATTGCTTATTTATGGTCTATTCTCTGCTGTAATCATCATCACCCTCATAACCATTATCTATTTTTAATAAACTGTTCCCAGCACAGCATCTGGTACATAACTGCTGCATGCATGTTTGAAAGAGAAATCATGATCTAGTGCTAAAAACTCTTAAAACAATAAAAATTTTAAACAAATAAGTGAAAAGAATAAAAAGTAAAAATAAATAGGTAAATAAAAAATGAAAGGTGCTATTTTTTAAATTGAACAAACATTTTTTAAGTATCTACTCTGTGACCACCAAGTTAAAGGCTATTCATAAAAATTACATTTTGGTTCTCTCTCTCTTTTTTTTTTTTTTCTTCTTTAAAAACTGTCATTCAAGTACAGTTGTCTCCATTTCCCCCCCACCACTCCCCACCACCCCAGCCATCCCCACCTCCTACCCTCAATCCTGTCTCCCTTTGGCTTTGTCCATGTGTCCTTTATACATATATGTTCCTTGATGACCCTTCCCCTTCTTTTGCCGTTATCGCCCTCCCCCTTCCCCTCTGGTTACTGTCAGTTTGTTCTTAATTTCAATATCTTTTGTTATATTTTGCTTGCTTGTTTTGTTGATTAGGTTCTATTTAATGGTGAGATCATATGGTATTTGTCTTTTACCACCAGATACCATATGGTATTTGGCTTATTTCACTTAGTATGATGCTCTCCAGTTCCATCCATGCTGTCATGAAGAGTAGGAGCTTCTTTCTTTCTGCTGCATAGAATTCCATTGTATAAATGTACTACAGTTTTTTGATCCACTCATTTACTGATGGGCACTTAGGCCGTTTCCAGCAGTTGACTATTGTAAATAGCACTGCTATAAACTTTGGGGTGCATAAGTTCTTTTGAATTCATGTTTCAGGATTCTTAGGGTATAATCCCAGCAGTAGAACTGCTGGGTCAAAAGGTAGTTCCATTTTTAGTTTTTTATTTTGGTTCTCTTTTAAAGTTTCTATTTCTCTTCTGACATGTAACTTTGTATACACTATGAACATTTTTTTATATTATTGAGCATAGTCATAAAAAATGTTCTAAAATACTTGTCTAGTTCCAACATTTTTGTCATTTTGAGTCAGTCTCTATTGCTTTCGCCTTTTCTCTGCAGGTTGGGTCCTGTTTTCCTGGCTGTCAAATGTTAAATAATTTTGGATTGTGTCATGAACTGTGTTGTGGAGAGTTAGTCCTATTATATTCTTCTAAAGAGTATTTTTGTTAGTTAGTTTTCTGTTTGTTTTAACCAGCAATTAATTTGGACTCTTGCTGCAAGCTGTATCTTTGGAGACATAGTTCAAATCTCAGTTCAGTTATTTGGTCCTTACCTTGGAGAATGTCCCATTCATGCATGGTTGAAGGGTCAGCCAGAGATTTGGACAATGTTTTCACTCAGAATTTAAAGCTTTGTGCTTCTGCTTTCTCTTTTCTGGGATTCCTTTTCCATTTTCTGGCAGCTGTGATTGTCCCAAACTATGTCCTCGAGTTCTTCAGGATAGTAAAATTATACAATTTTCTATCTGATTTCTACTCCTCTGTAAACCCTTAAAATCACTGAGCACAGCTTATGCTCAGGCTAAAACTTATAAAAGTGGAAAATTCAAGGTGTTTTTCCTCTTCCTCTACACAGTCAGCTTGCTTTTATTTCATCTCCAGTGTCTTCAGGTAATTTCTGGCTTTGTTTTCCAGTTACTCTGTTAGGAGCTTCATCAATCATGTTAGAAATGGGAATCCCTAGTATATTTAGAAAGTTTACAGCAAAATAAAAGTATTTAAAGTGTGAATATATATTCTTTATTACAACCTGTAAGAATCACATGAATAGAGATGTGAATGTATAGATGTGAAAAATATCAAATCAGTGAACATAAAAAACATGTCCATTTATTGTACAGTGAGTCCAACGATGAGTTTGAGCACATCAATAATGGCTTCTGGGTCATTAAAATTACTGTTTCCACACCAACACACTTTGGAGATAAAATAAAAGTAAGAGCTTAAAGTATTTAAAGGAATCAGTATTAGTATATACTGAGTTGTCTTGAAAGGATTTATTTGATTAGATTTGGGAGTTTTCTGACAGATTTGAAAGAGAAAGGGAATCAGGTATTTCCTCACAACCATTCTCGAATCATTACCTGAAAACAAATGTACAGTTTCCTTAGCATGAGCCACCAAGGCCACTTCAAACACATCTTCGGGGTGACAGATCTCTATAGCCATTTTATTGATCCATATCCCAAGCTGTACAAACCTTTAAACTGAGAATGACATCATATGACTTTATAGTATCTTAAAGAGAAGTTAGGTATAGACCTGGTCACGAACAGCAGAAAAGAAAGCATGGCTGGTTTTATTATTTTTTAATAGCTGAGCGGGACACTTATTTCGTGAAACTTCATACAAAATTTTTCTCTACTCTTCTTTCTTCACAGTTACAAACTAAGTACAGATATTTAATTTTTTTGACATTACTGATTAGGAAATGAGAAATGCACCAAATACCTGGGAAGGGATTAGTGTACGTTAGTGGTAGGTCTCTCCTTGCTAATAGAGGTAACTGTGCCTGTAAATTCTCTTTCAGACAGTGGAAATCCTCCCTTTTACAGAGTGAAGCTTCAGAGTCCCCTGCCAAGCCTGATCAAGACAGAATGGGCAGCCTCAGTCCAGGGAAGATCACTGCCCACTGACCACTGCCCCGTTGACTGTGATAATGCAAGGTTTCCCCCCAGTGCCTCCAGCTTCCGTATGACCACATGAGTTGTGGAAAGAATGGGAAACCTAGATGGATAGTGCCTATTCTCATATTGCCCCCTGGAAAAATTAGATTTTTAAGGACATCTTCTTAGGTGAGGTCAATGTGGTCCAGCTCTTGTACCACAGAAATGTCCCCCAAGGATCTTCATTCAAGAAAGTAGTGCAACTTTTCTTGTGCTTTTTCTTCTCTTCCTGAAAAATTCACCCCTAAATCCATCAGGTGGGGCAGGATAAGGTAGATGTCCACACTGGTGGTGGCGGGGGGGATGGAGGAAAGCTTCAGTGGTACAAAATGAGGTGTCAGAGGCCCTGAGCAGAGAACAAGCTGGCTGCCACCAGGAAATGGGCTGTTGCTAGATGTGGGTGTCAGAGCTCAAAGGTAGCGAAGGTGGTGCCATGCAGAACATTCCAAGCAAGGTGAGCTGAGCAGCAACACACAGGGACAGCCCGGAGCGGTAAAAGCAGCATTCTAACAGAGGGGGACCTGGCATGCGATGTCAAAGTTGACGTAGAATGAGGAAAACAACCTCCAAAGGTGGGGGCAGCCCAGGAAGGTGGGGGGCAGATTCTGAATGGGGGAGGATGGTATTCAGGAGAAGTGAGGGAGCCAGCCTGCTGCAGGCTGTCAGAGCCCAGGCCGGGAGAAGAGCAGCATGATTGGGGAATGAGAACCTAGAGGGAAAAGGGCACCCATGCCTGGAGGCGGCCTGGCACAAGGTATGGCAGAACAAGCAGGGTCAGGAGTAACCCATGTCGGGGAGCATCTTGGCATGGAGAGTCAGAGCCCAATAGGGATGTTGAAGATGTTTCTGGTGGACAGAAATATGCCCTAGGTGGTAGATTAGTGTATAAAGTGGGGTGAGAAGAGAAACACAAGAGGAAGGAGTGGGCAGAGACAGATTGCTTAACATGCAGTGAGATAAATAAAACAATTAAACATATTAAAGGTGATGGATTTAGGCTCCTTGCCATCAGAGAAATAAGTTACAAATAAATGTGGAAAAGGGAAAACTAGAATAGACTCTGTGCTGTTAGACTGGAATTAGAGGTGTCTGCGCAAACTCATGGTTTTTATTACAGAGAGACAAGTATGGTTGCCAATATGTGCATATGTGTTAACAGTATATACTTTCACGCAGTTCTTAGTGCTGTTTACTTCGAGGACCTGGGAGCAGTGTCACCCCAATAATAATGAGCACATCTAGCACCTAAATTTTGGCTTCCAAATACCATTCTCCATTAAAGGGACTTCGATCTTCTCATAGAAATAGCAGATTTTAGGTTTGGGGCAGGCTAAGTACAAGCCTACAACATATTACTATGCCAACAAGTAAAAAGGTACTCAAAGAAGATGGAGACATGTTGAAAAGACAAAGAAACCAGATATAAAGGGTTCGACCTGGCCAAAGCAGGGGCAAACTCAGCATCAAAATAAATAATGGCAACAATGGATAATACATCAAATAGATTTTTTGAACTGTTGAATGTATCCATACCACTAAAAGTAAATAATAAATGACTAGATTGCAAGTTTGATGAGGGGCAGGATATTTGCATAGCTCAAAGCACCTTCTCACAATACATTTATTATCTACAAAAGGGGAGAAGTTAACATCACTGGTTTTGAGGAAATTAAACTTGGATGACAGTTAATAGGTACAACGAGCAAAATAAATCGTGATTTCTGTGATATTCAAAGATGCATGACCTGAATCTGGTCACAACGGGAAACCTAAATTAAGGGGCTCTCAACTAAAAAGGAAAAGTGGCCTGTCTTCAAAAAGTATCAAGGTCAGGAAAATCAAGAAAACACTATTCTAGAATTAAGGATAATAAAGTTAAGACAATCAAACGTAACACATGGTTCTGACCTGCATCATCCCCCTCTAACGAACATTATGGGAATAACGGCCAGAACTTGAACAGGGTCTGAGGCTTAGGTGATGCCATGGCTGCCTAACGGATCGCCCCAGACACTAAATGCACACTAAAATATTGAGAAGTGATCAGACAACAAGTCACAAGCAGGTAGACAGATGGTTAAGAAAGAAAAAGAGATAGTTATGCATTACTTAGAAGTTATCTGTAAATTTGTGATTGTTTTAGAACATAAGTGTGTATATTTAGAAAACTTCAAAATTGTTTTGAAAAGTTTTGTGAGGCACAGTGAAGATGTGTAAACTGACTCCATCGGGCTGCTTTCCCCTGTGTCCTCTGCTGAGATCAGGCTGATGCACTCATGATAAAATGTGACAACATGTCACCTAGAAATGTTTTCTCTGCCCTCCTACAAAGCCCGCTGTCTGCAGAGCAGACTCTTCCTTGGTCCGGCTCTGTGTATCAGATGTGTGCATGCGACACACTGTATTAAGAAACCCCCCATAAACTCAATTAAAAAATAAAGAAATATGCAGACTTTCATTGAATAGCTAATGAGTTAGTTGCTAGCACCAATGTATGCATCAGAAAATAAAGTTCCTGCATTTGCACTTGTAATAATGCAAAACACACACAAAAAAAACCCTCCACCCAAACAAAGTTATCTAAAGAAAATAAAAGCCAGAATGTGAAGTGAAATCTTCAAAGAACCACAAGAAGGCAAAATGCATTACACACTTGAGTGCCTTCCTATTCAGGTTAATATGGCAAAGCTAACTTGCTGTGCACACACCCTTCCCCTTCCCTCCTGGGCTCCCCGGCAGGCTTCATTTCTGATAGCACTGGTCAGCCTAGATTCCTCCATGACTACGTGGAGCAGAGCCCTCCTCCCCATCACCATTTTATCTTTAAATAAGAAAACATAAGTTTCTACATTTTAAGCCACTGAGATATTTTTTTCCCTGCCCGCGCAGCTATTACTATCACCTAAGGCATCGCATTTATTTGCTCTCAGATTCGGTGTGGGGACCACAGCTGGTAGATCCCTTGGTGTCTTTAGTGTGAAACATTTACAGGACAAACCAACCATTCTCTTGCTAATGTTAGCTCTTTCTTAAAGGATGAAACTTCTTCTCATTGTGTTAACCAAATCATTCATTTTTCTCCATCTATCAAAAGCCAGCTTCCAGGAAGGGAGTGAGGAAAAAGAAAAACAAGCCACCTGCTGTTGCGGACCGTTCAGCCCCGTTTCAGGAGTTGTAACCCTCACCCCATGGTGGGCTGTGTAAGAGCCCAAGGGACCCACTTCATCTGGGTCTGTTCTGTCACAAGGATGTGACCTATTAAGGAGACAAAGCTTATCTCCCTGGCAGGAGCACTGCTTCTGCCTTACCCATCTCTGGCCCCATAGCTTGGTTGGCAGTCAATGACGGGTAAGACTCCTCATGGGAGGGGCAACCTAAGCCAGATGAGACCACTTGGAAGGCCTCATGGAAGGACTCGGGGGGTTGCAGCAAAGAGGATGTGATGGACCCTCACCCCCCGGCTATTCTGACATAGCCCGAGTCCTCATTTCCATCTGGGAGATGTCTCCTGCTTCCTAATTGCCTTAAAGCCTGAAACTGTGGGGGTGAGCGGTGCAGCCCTGTCCTGGCCAGGATGGCTCCATGGGTGATTGGGCATAAGAAAGAATTCCTAAAGTCCTGTGAAACCTGCTTTGCTAAGAGTGCTCTTCCTGAGGTGACAAGTGGCCCAGGAGGAAATGAGCATGTCTCCCAAAGTCTGGCAACCCCCCTTCCTGACAAACACTGGCTCGGATTAAGCCCTCAGATTTCTTTGACATGTTAAACTTGTATTCCGGTGTATTGGAACCCAATAAAAGCCTAGTGAGGAAGGGGCTCTGGGTCATTCTCCTCTGAGAGTTTGACCCCTTTCCTCCCCAAGCACAAGATGTCTTGGTAGTTTTTACTTTCATCCGTGACGGAGGGATGGGGCTCTGCGGGCGGAGCCCCCCCCACATCTGGCGCCCAGGACAGGGTCCCCAGCAACCTGCCACATTTGTCATTATCTGTCCACCCATCTGTTAACATCTGTATACAGAAGCCTGCTTTTTTTTTCATTTTTTAAATTGTACTGTTGTTCAAGAACAATGAACAACAATGTTGTCTGCCTTTTCCCTCACCTCTCCCTGCTATCCCAGCCACCCCACCACCCTCCCCTGATTCCACCCCCTAGGTTTTGTCCATGTGTCCTTTAGAGTTGTTCCTGTTATATTTACTAAGTGCAGAATATCAAGTCTAGTGCATGAAATAACGTGCACGAAGTATCATTTTACTACTACAACTAATTCTAGTGAAGTATGGCGAATGTTAGAGCAGAGGACCCAGAGAGCTAACAGCGGAAGACGGAACTGGTCTAGGCCGGAGGCAAGGCTTCCCAGAGAATGTCAGGACTGATCTCTGAATCCCTCCGTATAAAGGATGCATTCCTGGCGTTAGGCTCTTGCAGATCAATCCTTCACCCTGGGTGGGATTCTCCCTAGTACCTAAAGACAAGCCATTCGATCTCTACTTTGATTTTTTTCCTTAGTTCAAACCACCTTAAGTTTTCTCATCTGTAGAAGAAAGTAAGGAATAGAAATACATATTTCACAGGTATATAATGAGGTTGAAGACAAAAATGCATGAGGAAGTGCCTAGCATCCGAATTGACACACAATAGGAAAAAATAGGAGGCAGTTTTATAGCTCGAGGCCAGATTTCTTCAATGTCATAATCTAATCTATTTACCAAGCAAATGTATCCTATTCCTCATCCACTTAGGGAGTTATGTTGCTCTTTTGTCATATACCTGAAGGAAAATAAATATCTGAGTATTAAATTTGTGGTTTCCCTGAATCTTACCCTTCTGGTTTCAATGTACTCTTTAGCTGAATTTGACTATATCTTCGCTCTCCCTTGTTAGTGACAAATACAGTATCTTGGCTCAGGTTAAACCTTGTGCTCACATCTTTGTGTACAAAGTAATGATCTTGTCAACACAGCCACCATATAAACAACATCATCACCACCATCATCCTCTCCTTCATCATCATATCTTTTATTGACTCTTACCATATACCAGGCATATTACACACATGTAGTAATGTTATTTTTATCTCATAAAATCTTAAAAGAGTTTTCAGTATTTATAGTTTAAAAATGAATGCATTGAAGCTTACAGCGTTTGAGTAATTTGCCCAAGGTCACACAACTAGTTAGCACTAGAGCAGATAGAAATTCTATTTGCCTCTAAAATCTATGTTTTCCACTATATATAACGCTTTCTCACACAAACTTTCAAACTGGTTTCTTATAACTTTCCTAACGCCACATTTTGTGAGCCACAGTTATGGCGGCATTTGATGCCCCCATCAAACGTAACAGTAGATCATCAAAATGCCATGAATTGGGGACCTGAGGATAAAGTCAATAAAAAGCAACATGAATGCCTAAAATATAATGGTTGAATGAAAGTATACTGTTTTGGAATTTGTAATATAACATCATGTAATGAAAGATTTGGGTGATTTAAAAAAAGTGAGTAGTCAAATATGTTGCCTGTGAGTAACCAGGGTAAAGGACATTTGACTAACACATATTTTCTGGTCTGTTTACCAGGTTACAGCTCTAATAAGAGTGCACTGTGCACCCTGGCTGGTGTAACTCAATGGATTTAGTGTGGGCTGTGAACCAAAGGGTTGCCAGTTTGATTCCCAGTCAGGGCATGTGTCTGGATTGAGGTCCAGGTCCCTGGTGGGGGCCATGTGAGAGGCAACCACACATTGATATTTCCCTCCCTCTCTTTTCCCTCTCTACACTCTCTCTAAAAATAAATAAATAAAATCTTTTTAAAAAGATTGCATTGTACTATAATAACTGATCATACTATTTCTCAAAATTAGTTTGCTTTTCATATTATTGCTTTTCTTCCTAGTCTTAACTTACCAGTCAGCTGGATTCTCCTATTGTAAGAGAAAGTGCTCATCAGTTGAATCAATCTGCTTAACATGGATTGAATCTTCCAATCTGTTTGAGTGGGTGCTACATGAAAGGTACTTTAGAGAGAATTCTATTTCTAGGCATTAGCCATTGACTTTGTTAAAAATTTGTCTCTTACATTTGGCTCAGTTCCCACAAACTGTACCCCAAAGGAAGGAGGAAAATGGATTCCTCAAGCTGCAAAGCTGAGGACCAGACCATACGCGAAGAAAACCCCATCTGCCAGCATCAATCCACCAAATATTGGTCTTTCAAGAGAGGAATGCTGAATTAGATATAAAACTACTTTCCACCCAGGGAGGAAGCTTAGGAATACACTGGGCAACAAAATGTTCCCCAAGGTCTCAATGTCTCTCTTAACAGCTTTCTGGATTGTATCATCCAAGAATTTCCCCCAGCAGTCTTTAGGGTTAACTACCTGTTACAGAACATTTCTTATTATCAGTCCTTCTAGCTTCATCCTTGTTTTGGGGGGAGGGAAAAGTTGCTTCTGTGTATTGATTTTGACAGCAGTCTCTATAAGACTTCTGGACACTTTGTGATCCTCTTGAGGAAATGCAGTGTAACTCTCTTCACAAGCTGACTTTATCGGTGTGGCCTCTGATGAAATACTTGAGCACACATCGCCTTAACTCATCCAGCCCTGGGGAATAGAATAATTGTATGAACTGCTACTCGCCAGCTGGTTCATTGTGGCCAAATTTGCAGCAACTTGGACTCTAAGGAGCCAAGTCTTTCAAATAACAACTGAAGATAATCAGAGAAGTGTAGCAAGTCGGCACAAGGATAATTATAAAATACTACTACATTTTATAAAATTTCCATTAGGATAAATTATCTAGAGATTACCCTCTGGCAGAAATTTGCTGAAATTACATGATAAATCTAGTTCTCTTGACATTCAGGAAACAATTA
The DNA here is from genome assembly GCA_039655065.1 of Glossophaga mutica. Classification (NCBI taxonomy): domain Eukaryota; kingdom Metazoa; phylum Chordata; class Mammalia; order Chiroptera; family Phyllostomidae; genus Glossophaga; species Glossophaga mutica. The sequence continues at coordinate 149,936,136 of CM077308.1, forward strand.
GAGAAAATACAAACATTCCTTTTTTGTTCATCTATATATTTCCCTGCTGTCAAACACAAAATTCCATAAACTGTGGACTCAAACATCTTTTTCCTTATACCATTACTTATGTATAATATTTCCATAAGGATTTGAAAGGAGCCTATCATTGATTCCTATGCCCATTGCTTATAATATTTCTGTATTTTATCAGTCCATCCGTTAATACAGTTGGGTTCCTGACATTCATAACGGGGATGAAGTGAACGCAATTAATGAGAGGCAATCACCACTCCAGAGATGTTTGATATCTATGATGTCAAGGTCTCTCTCTTTCTCGCAAATTATAATAAAATCTGGCAGAATAAGAAATTCTACAATCCTGAATATCTAATATTAAAGTTGTGAATTTTTTTGATGTACAATATACAAGGATTTCTATTTTCAAAACATCAAATTCCCTCTCCCAATTAGTATTTGACATTAAAATACTAATCTAATTTTTTGATGGTGGGAATACCTTATGTTTTTTCTATGTCCCAACGTGAGTCAGCAAATATGAATTGAACCTTCCCTGCATGTAAGGCTCAGGCATGGGTACCAGAAAATTGACAAAAGCGAGTAGTCAGGTTTCGTCCTCAACCCCCTCTGATTTGTTTTGAACATCGGTTTTAACTACTGTAGGTGTTAGAGATGCCATGGCTTTAGACATGTCCAACTAACTGCCCACCAGGAGACCGGGTCTTTAGTCTACTAAGAAATATAAGGATCTTCTGGGGAAAACTGGATAACATTCTAGATTCCTTCTGAATATTCATGCCCTCTGTCATGATAGACAATTATTTGAAACTCATAGGGTCCTTTATCCTCTCTGCAAATATCTACAGTATAAAGTTCAAATGCTTTTCTACGACATACACGGCCCCCGCTATCTGGACTTCCCTACATTTTTAACTCCAATTACTTCAACTCAGGGGTGATAGCAAAAACCAGAAAGCCCCGAGCACCAACAAATCAGAAACAACCAGGAGGATCCGTGGGGCTGGGACTTGCAGGCTTCCCTCTGTGTTGAGCAACTTCCCCGGTGGTCCTTCCTGGGGGAACGATGTGGGAAAGGGGTGGGGGGAGGCGGGGGGGGGGGGGAATGATGCGGGAAGGGGGTCGGTGGAGATTCACACAGGGCACCTGGAGCAGCGGCAGCTTACTAATCATTAGTCAAAAGTTCCCATGTGTGCCAGGGGCCTATCAGCTCTGCTCCAGCTGCTCCTCAGTGAGTAAATGCCCTTCACTCCTGTCAAACCACACTAGTTCCGATTCCTGCCCTGTTTCACCGCAAACTGGCTAATATTCTCCAAATATTCCCCACCCAACTAGTTAACATTCCTTAACTATTTTCACACCAATAGTTCCATGAAACATTCTAGAGAGTTTCATGGCTGAGAAGTTCCCTCTGCCTGAAATGTCTTTCCCTCTCACCATTGACCAAATAGAGATACATTCTTTGCAAGACCCTGCTCAGGTTTCACAGAAGAGACAATGCTTAAACCCAGCTCCCAAAGGCTCCTTTCTGAGCCCTTCTGGTTCTTCACTGCTTCCTCAAACACTAAGTACTCAGAATTTTTTTATTACATCATTCCTTTTTTTTTTTTGAAGTTATTCCTAAAAGTAATTTTTTTAATTTTTTTATTTTAATTGTTGTTCTTGTACAGTATTTTTTTTCAACCTGCTTACCCCATTCAATAGACTTCCATCTGAAAATCAGTTTCTTCCTGGGAAATGCTGTAACTTGTAACACACTCCTTCCTTTTTGTTACAATGTCTCAGACCCTGGAGTCTTCCCTGGGGAAAGCTGGCTGAGAAACTAGATTTGTTCATGAAAAACAGAATTAGACTTTATTTTTATTTTTTTTTAAAGATTTTTTTAAGTACTTTTTTTTTCCTTTTAGATTTTATTTATTTATATTTAGAGAGGAAGGGAAGGAGAGAGGGAGAGAAACATCAATGTGCGGTTGCCTCTTGTATGTCCCCTGCCGGGAACTGGCCTGGCAACCCAGGCATGTGCCCTGACTGGGAATTGAACCGCGATCCTTCGGTTCGCAGGCCCGCGCTCAATCCACTGAGCTACACCAGCCAGGGCCAGAATTAGACTTTAAATGGTAGTTTTTAAAAAACCTCACATTCTTAGTAGAAGTATAGTGACCTATAGCATTTCTTAATATTTGCTTTCAGAAATGAGTTCAATTCGTTAATACTTGCATATTGTAAGACAAACTTTGAAATTATTGTTCAATTAGTTCCATAAATTAAACTGGCTTGCTCAGCCTCATCACAGATGTGTTGTGATGATACTGTAGATAACGTAGGTGTTTTTATTTATACTACTTTCATTGCTCTTTTCTAAAGTTATGTGGAATATAATTGGTCTTTCTTTGCTTAAAAAAGGATTTTCTTCTAAATTGTGTCTTCCAATGATGCTTGGTAATTATTATAGCTTCAGTTTGTTTGTTTGAAATGCTTTTCAATAAAGGTTTCTTAGTAATTAAATTCCACTTCCCTGGTCTGCAATCTATTTCAGCTTCGATGTCCATAATAAGTAATTACATACATAAATGGGAAAAATAGCAAAAGAAGAGAGTAGAAAAAAAAACGCACAAGGCATCCAAATAAATCACATGCTGGATCACCAGTCATAGGATAGCTAAGAGATGGCTGTAACTCATTCAATCAAGGGACACTCTAAATGCACTTACAATTCTACCAGATACCAACATTTCCTTCTTAGTATGCACTAATCCTTTGTGTACTAGTCCTAGTCTTTTGTGGAGACATGGTGTAATATTTCATATTCAAAGCTTCCCTTTGAAATATACTTCCTAATGAGATTCAATGGGTTGTTACATTTCTCTAAAATACATTTCAAAGCCTGGTTGTGCTGCTAATGAAGAGTGCTGCTGCAATTGAAAAAAATACAGTATTGTATCCATTGCTCAGAGTGATCATTCTTGGTTGCCCAACTCTCTCTCTAGCTACAAATGTTGTCAAGAGCCTTGTCAGAAAAAAAAACAAACAACTATTCATTGAATGTTTATTGAACCACAAGCACTGCACTAGGTACTTAGCACAAAGCAGTAAACAAGGCCCAGGCAGTCTCTCTCTGCCCACGTGGGACTCCTCCAAGGCTGTACGTCTAACATAAGGACCACTAGCCACATGAGAGTGTTGGGTACGTGACATATGACTTTTCCAAACTGAGATGTGCTGTAAGTGAAAACACATCATATTTTGAAGACTTGCTACCAAATGTAAATATAAAATATCTCGTTATTTTTATTTATTACATATTAAAATTATAATATGTTGGGTTAAATAAAATTTAGTATTAAAATGAATGTCACCTGTTTTTATTTGCTCTTGTTCACATGGCTGCTAGAAAATTTAAAATTATACAAGAAGCTAACATTTGTGCCTTGAATTATATTTCTGTTACATGGTGCCTTTCTAAAATCTTCATGGAGACAAACCATTAAACAAGTAACTACAACAAAAGGTAATGAGGAATTAGATAAGGAAAATATTAGAATGCATAGGTAGCCGAAGGCTTGAGTCAGGGTCAGAAATTAAGATCTTTCTGGTGACCAGATTCACATCCAGGGAGTTCCAGGGGTGAGTGGCTACCTTGGTTAATTTCACAGAGTCTACTTTTGCTATCCCAGACACATTGCATGCACTATTCTAGCACTTTAGACATCATATTTCAAGTACTTTAATCCAACAACAAACAGTAATTCAATGAAACCCTCTCTTACTCATCTTGCTAGCCACAGCACATCTCAGTGTTCCTGATCCATGGTAGGTGCGCATTAAATGATGGAAAACGCTCTCTGGGCAACTATGAGCCAAAGTTAACAACCTGGGATGTCTCTGCATACGAGTCACACTATCAGTCACCGCAGTACGCTGCCCTTCCTGCCCAGGAACTGAGATATTTTGTTATTCCCTCCCTGCAGATGTCCACCGTAGGGGAACTAATTTTTAATGATATGATTGCCAACACCTGATGATCAACTGCTTCCTAGATCCTTGCACTTGGAAACAGTCTGCCATGCGATGTGAAACATGACAGGACAGTGGTGTTGCTGGGAGTTATGCACCAGTAACACATCCCGCCTCACATCCATAAAGAAAATTGGACATCAATCCTGCATGGTAGACTTTCGCTGCAATCCGAGGTTTGATGTATCTTTGACTGACAGGCTACCAGAGGGTGCATTGGCTTTCGGAATGTGGTTTATGCCCTTGCCTAATATTGTATCACCTTGTGTGCTGCTGAGGTGGAAAAAAATCAATCACCGCAGCTAGTCTGTATTTCAGAAGCTCCTGGTTTGTCTGGGAGAAGTGTGTAGGAGGCCTCTTTCTTCCCTCAGGCTTGTACTTTTCCAGTTTTATAAAAGGGAACACGACCCTCTTCAAATGCTCCTGGGCAAGCCCCTAAAAAGCAGTGAGCAATGAAAATACTTCAGTGTGATAATTTCAAAGTGTTTGCCGGACTCTTTCAGGTTATATCTGTACAAACTCTGGAAGTAATTTTGTTTTATTTTTTTAATGAACTAATGAGGAAAACTGGTCCCTGAAAAAAAGTTACTAACCCAAATAACCAATTTGAATAGTTTCAGTACTAAATTGACAGAGCCTACTGGTTACTTTGTGTCAAATGAACAGTGTCTCAATTAATGAGTAAATTAATCAATTAACATTTAATCATTGAGACTTTATGCTGGATCAACACTTTGTCAATACTAAAGTGCACATAAAATATTAAAAATATGGTTTTTGCCTTTACTGGAGTCAAAAGATAAGACAAATCAAACATGGAATGTCAAAAGTTACACAATAAACTGATACTTTCTGTAATCTTTTGTGTTATCAAAAATTGGAGAAGAAAGTGGCCTGGGGAAATACAAAGAGTGAAGTCCCCAAAGATGTCCTTTGTTCCTCTATGGAGTTTCAGCACCTCCCTCTCCAAAATGATTAATGAGTTTCATATTCAGAATTCAATGTGAAGCAGCATTTCTGCTTCTTGGCAGACACATTTGGCACATTCTTCTGTTAGATATCTAGATGCTAAATAAATTGCAGCAGATACAAATCTACATGATTGCTAAACTTGCAAGGAACTAACAAACATCTCCAACAGGCAGGGGTGGGTAAGGAAAGCGGATTTCAGAAACTCCCTACGCTGCAGGATGTAGGTTACCTGTAAATAAGCCATGAAGAATTGTACTTGAAACTTGGATGTTAGGGACAAGCCACAGGAATGAACAATTCAGGGTTCTCTCTGTGTAATGTTGTAATGAAGGGAAGGCGCAGGTGGAGCGGCCCCTTGGGTTAGAACACCAAAGGCAAGGCACCCGGGAAGTTCAGGTTCACGACCAGATACATGCCTTTCTGGGATCTGAGTACTCTGCCAAGAGGGATGACAAGATGGCCATTGCCAAGTACCCTTTTGTGTAATTGCTTCTGTCTTACTAGTGTGTTAGTGAGCCAAAGTCCTCATTTTCCACCAAACTGAAATCATTAACCAATCTCCAGACTGGCCACAACTGGGCCTACAGTGCCTCTGTTCTCTGAGTTTGTCTGATATTAGGACCATCTACTCCTCCAAAATGTTAAAGAACTTTCCTATAAAAACAAAAAAAAAACAAAAAACCTAGGCCTGAAGTTTTCTTTGTGAAAATATTTTCATCTATTCTTTAATTTCTTTACTTCTTATAGACCTATTCGGGTATTCCATTTCTCTCTGAGCCAGTTTTCCTACATTAAATTTTTTTCTAAGAACATACCAATTTCTAAGTCTTCAGCATAAAGATGTTCATGGCTTTTTGTATTCTCTTAAATCTCTGTTCTGTCTGTAGTTATGGCACCAAGATAAATTAGTGTTATTTATCTGCACTCTCATTTGTCATAATTATTCTTACCAGAGACTTATTCACTTCACTAGCCTTTACAAAAAACTAATGTTTGATATTTTTATCATCTTAATTTTTTTATTTTATTCTTTTTTTAAATCTCTCTTATTTTTTGGATTTATCCTGTATGTATCAGACCATAGAAAACAATCCTGAACAATTGAGAAAATGTTAATATCACACAAATTATATTCATTGACTATAAATAGTTAAAAATCAATAACAAAAAGATAAAGAAAACATACACTTCAAAATATTACATTTACAAAAATTCATAGTTCAAAGAAGCAATACTAGATATTTTAGTATTTTCAGAACTGAATAACTATAAAAATACTTCATTAATAAATTATTAAGTGGTTTATTTTCAGCTAGATAGTGGGCACTAAGTTGTTTATTTTATTATTCTTTATATTTTATATGTGTTTGTGTATAGGCATACACACATAAAAATATGTACATTCATATTACATTTTCTCATTCAGATATTACATAGTCCTAATTATATATTCTTTTGTATTCCTATATTTCCTAACATAAAAAGGAAAACATTTCAAGGTCCTTAAAAATATTCATCACTAGTGGATTTCTTCAGTACCATCAGAGCATGTCAGTACTGGAACCACAGAGTCCCTCTGGTCCATATTTTTAATTTCACAGCTGAGAAACTTAAGGCCCACTAAGGTGAATGTCTTATCTAAGGTCACAAGATAGTTAGGAACAGTCCTGAGATTAGAAACTTGAACTTCTGAATTCAAGACCAGTTCTCTACCCATGGAAACACTGTTCCAATATGTGTGTCCCTTCACAAGATGTCTACCTTGAGATGAAAATGTAACTGTGACCAGATATTAATAATATATTTAACAATTATCAATATTTTATACCTTGTTGTACAACTTCCCCATGTTTATTTTCAGATACAATGATTATAAAAGGTACTTCCACAAAATAAGTTACTATAGCAAGATAAGTTTGAGGAGTAGCAAATGTTTGATGTATTTATTACTTGGGGATTCATTACTTACTAAAGTCTCTGCTATGCTAAAGAAACATTTTTTGACCAAACAGTTCTCAAATGTGTTGGGTTATGGCCCTAATTTATCACACAATACTCAACAGCATCTCAAGTTTTGGACACAGATGACGCAAAGCCAGGTTCCAATTCCAGATCTACCTCATATGGACTTAGTGGCCTCGTGGCCTCACCTGTAGATTTGAAACTATAAAACCTACCTAGGAGAGTTACGGTAAAGACCAAATGACATGGAGATGTTCCTGACATTGTTGGTCCCCAAACACTGACAGTATCCACCTCAAGCTGCACCACACTCACACATGTACACATATCACAGCCATTTCCAATCATTTTAGATAATTATTTACTTGTTTTCAAAAGGAGGAAAGTAGGAAATAGGAAACTCCATTTGGGTTTGTTTTTTCTTTTTTGTTGTTGTTGTTGTTCAATTATACTTGTCTCCTCAAAATGATAAACAACTAAGATGAGAATCCTCTGATATTACACAAGAGATAGATGTGCTATAGCCTTTGCCTTCTTTTTAGGCAAATATCTGGCCTTGCACTTATTATGCTAATAGCTCTCATAAACAGTTGAGAAGATGATAGCAAATTTCACCTTGGTGCTTCTAGAACCAACTCCTACTGGTATTATTCAGCTTCAGTATTGGTGGCAATATGTCTCAGTTCTTTTCCAGATGGAGCACAGCAAAGAAAAAATGGAATCAAGAGTTACTTGTTAGTCACATTTCAGACCTCGTAAATCAGGGAGAGTTAGAAAGAACACAGCACTCAACTTATTCCCTTATATAATAGGTAATAGATGAGTTCAGACTTTGTAGAAAACTATGGCAATAGTGCTCAATCATTCATTTTAAGAAACCATTTCATAAAGCATCAAATTCCATTTTCTTTAATAACATTTCTCTATGTTAGTGATTAAAAGCCAATACCTGCGCTTTCCATAACTATGAAACTGTAGACACACCTAGCTGAACCCTTTCCAGTTTTGACCATAAGACTCATCAAGTAGGGCAGTATTTTTACAGTAGGGATGGGTGAGGAATTAATAATAGCTTCCTTAAGCTAGTATTCCTGATGTTTCTGCTGTGAGCTTTTGAGTCCAGGCTATAATCACCAGTCACAAAGCCACAGTCACCAGTTTACAGTCACCGATCACTAAGCCACAGTCACTTACAGTCAAGAAGCCAGTCACTAAGTCACAGCTAGTAGGTAATCCAGAGAGGGAGCAAGCAAGCTCTTCTTTTCAGGGCACTAATCTCATTAATGAGGATTCCACCCTCCTGTGCTAATTACTTCCCAAAAGCCTCACCTTCTTTCATCACATCGAGAGTTAGGATTTCAACATATGCATTTTCAGGGGATACAAACATTCAGGCTATGACCTTGGGTGATGGATCTGGTTGTTATATGTGATGATGACAAATCCCCTAATCGCAGGTGCACACTAAGAACAGAGGGCCACAGAAAACTAGATTATTATCATCCAGCTGATCCAGGGCAGAAACCCTGTCGTCCCAGGACAGGGAGTGATCACGGAGGACTCATGGCAGGTGACACCTAATGCAGACAATCAGTCCGACTGTATGAACAACATGACTTCCTGAGCTGCAAGGCTAAACGTTTCTGTCTAACTCTCCATAATAGTCTTAAGATTCCTAGTGAGTTGGAAGAAATGTTACTTTGATTGATTCCCATTCATCCATGTTATGAAGACCCAGAAAATTGATAAAGGCAATGGGAAAAAAGAATCCTCAGCTTATAAATGATTTATTTGCACTTTTATACCCTTTGTTTACTGATAACATGATTCCTGATTTTAAATTTGCTATTTTACATGTAAATTTTATTGAATTGTTTGATAGTTTTAATATATTTTAATAGGGTTTTTAAAAAGCTACTCTGCAAAAGCAAAGTCACAGGTCCATTTGGCAGTGTTCCAAAAATGAAATGGCACTACCAAATATTACTTAAATATGCCACCCCCATCCCACTGCCCTCAGCTTCCCTTCAATTCACAAGATACTTTTCCATCTATATCTGTTCATTGTTAGTATGAGCTACACAGTGCCATGTGATCGTGAGTGTAATTAACTCTACCCTTTTATAAGAAAAATATGTAAAACATTTTATGTTAAAAAAAGACTTTCCATACTTATGAGTTAAAATATGAATTTACCTTAATCAGTATGCCTGAGTTCCAATCTCCCTCTCATCTTAGAAATAAAGAATAACATAAAACTGCCTTTTAATTAGCTGTGTAGTCCTTGCCTAATCTCTTTCATCTTAGACATAAAGAATAACATGAAACTACATTTTAATTAGTTGTGTAGCCCTTGTCTAATCTCTCCCACCTTTCCTAGTCAGATTACTCTTTTTTTTTTTTTTTGCCTCTTCACAATCATACCATTATCTCATAATTTTTATTGTATTCAACAAGAAGTTTAACATGTGCTATAAAGTATCAAGATGATAACAGAAACTAGATATATTAAGAAAAATAAACACTAGATAAAGAAAAATAAAACACCAGATATTCCTCAAGAAACTCATAATAGGATAGAAGAGATATTCAAATAAAACATTTTGTGCATTAACTTATTTATTTTCTTAACAACTAATAACTGAGTGCCTAATTTGTCATCATCCTAAGGGTAGGGTAAAAAGAGCAGTCACTGACTCTCCCTCATTGGTGCTTATAGTCTGGTTGGGGGAGGGGTGACAGACCAGAAATACGTAGAAATAATGTGCAGTTACAATTGAGTAAAGTTTTATTAAGGTAAATAGGATACTCTAAAGACAATAAAGTGAGACACCCACGCAAAGATGGACATCAAAGGAGATCAAGAAGAGACAGAAAACTCCAAAGAAAATCAGGTGAATCAAGAGGGGAGAGTTTCAATGAAGAAGAGAAATCAATTCTGGCAAACACTACTTTGCATAATGAGGAATATGCTTTCACATATCTGTGTGAAAGGCTTCTTGGACAAGGTTACTCTTGAGCAGAATCTTAATGCATTATATAGGAGTCTGCCAAAATACAAAGTGGAGAAGTTGTGCTGGATTTCCAGCAAAAAGGATGAATATACAAAAGCATGGAAGTGTGAAGGAGTAGGACACATTGAGCTAAGAAAAGTCTTCCCACAGGGTTGAGACATAAGTTCTGGAGCGAAGAGAGGCAGTAGCTGCAGTAATCACAACAGGTCATGACAGGTCTTGCGTGCCATGGGGAGGAGTTTGGACTTTATCTGGTAGACCATCAAATTCACTTTACATTAAAAATGATGTGATCGGATTTGCGAGTTAATAATGCCACTCTGATTATGAAGGAGTAACTGGAAAGGTGAAAATTTGGGCAGAGGAAAACAGGAAGATGCTGCAGACGTAACCCAGTGACAACATGTAGAATGCCCAAAGTCTGAGTGCGATCAGCAGAGCCTCTTGCATATGAATTTATGAGTTTAGTTGCAGTGGTGGCAGAGAAGCCAGAACAGAAGCACCACAGACAAAATCATGGAATATGCCCAAACAGCTGAGGACAGATAAATTCTGAAAAAGTAAAGGAGGGGCAGAGCAAGGATGGCTATAGGATTTATGACAGAACTCCATTTATCCAGATCACAAATTCTTTTTTTGAAAATGAATAAATCAAATAGAGGTATCAAGGAGGCAGTTACCTATTCAAAATTACATCTCAAGAAATTGAGGAAACGTAAGAAATTCCTGTTTTTAGAAGCATCCATTTAGCAACTTCACTGGAAATGCTGACAGTGCATCAGAGAGAACCTTCCTAAGTAACAACCATAGAGCCAGAATTACGGAACATTAAAGACCAATCGAAGGCTACAGCCTACATTTTGAGACAGGGAAGGTAATACTACTGAAGGACACATTGAAACGACATCTAAGGAAAAAGGAGATCCAGAACACTAACGTTCCCGGAAAGCCAGTAAAGGATTTAAGGCAAGACAATGGATTCAGAGATGAAGTGGTCCTGGTATTTTTAGAGAAAATAATTATAATAAATAAATGGAAGCAGAATCCACTTTGTAAGTAGTTGTGGGTGTTAGTAATGAGTAAAAGAAAACTCTTTTGCCTATATATCCATTTCCTCTTCCATTTAGCAAGGGAGGAAAAGTTATTGCACTAATTGTTCAGATTCAAGATTCTGATCTACCACCTCTGCTGGTCGGCCAACTCATTTTACTTTAAAACATCAATCTCTTCTACTCCATAAATTAAGGTTGTCCAACTGAGTCAGGGTATCCTCTTAGGATATGGCTATCTATTTTTTTTTTCCTCATAAACAGAAACTCAATAGAATAAATGATCACCACTTCACACTTTTATTAGAGAATAGCCATTTTTTTTAATTGAGATTAATGGAGGAAAAGAAGGACTGTGCTTCTCTTTGAGCCCAAATTAATTAGATACATAAGAAATTGTGATTAAGAGTGATGGCCCAGGCATTAATTTGCTGTTTTGCAGTATCACTTTTGCAGTATATTGTGCCAATTTAGAAACTTTGAAATCCTAAGACAAGATTTGGGCATTCTTCAAATACTGAGCCAAATAAAATAAAAATTCCAACAAAAGTCCTAACAGTGGAATAACAAGCAACTAGAGATTCTGAAAATATACTATTTCATTATTGAGTATATGGTATTTTTTAGTTCTAGAATATCTATTCATTTTTAATAGTTTCTGTTTCTCTACTTAGACTTCTCCATTTTTAATTCATTGTGAGCAGTTTTTCCTTTTTGTCTTTGAGTATACTTATCATAGCAGCTTTAAAATACTTGTTTGTTTATTTTGGGGACATTTCATAGTTGGTCTGTTGGTTTCGGGTTGGTATGTTCTGGAGATTCAGATTCTGCTATATTCCTCTGGAAAGTGTTGCTTCTGTGTTTGTTTGTTTGTTTGTTTGTTTGTTACGTAGTTTACTTGGCTAAACTCAAATTGCAAATTATCTTTCTTGGTTAGTTTTTCAAGTCTCAGTCCCCATCTTCTGTCCTTAGCTGAGCTATCTGTGAACTCTGCCCTCTTCATGCACGTTTCAGGGATCAGCCGGAGATTTGAACAGAGTTCATAAACAAAACTTGGAGCTTTTCCTTTCTGGATCTCTCCTTTCCAGTATTCCACTCTCACTTTCTAGCGGCAGTAATGGCCTTGAACTGTCTTCTAATTCTTCAGGTTAATCTCCTTAAACATCTCCAAAATTAAATGATTTCCAGGTTCCTCATCATGCTAACAGTGCTATTTCAAACACAGCATAGTTTAAATGACTTCCTTCAAACACAATTATTAAGAAAATTTCCGATTAGTACAGAACATAATGAGGTATTATCTCTTTTATCCATACAGAATATTTTAATTTATACTGCTCAAGATTGCAATCAAATTTTAGTAGACATTTCTTCCTTTTAAGCTTCAGATCAATTAAAATCTAATACTGTTCTTTGGTTTTTGTTCTTCATAAAGCAGGTCACAAGTTAAGACTTAGATGAAAGAACAGCAACATAAGCTTTCTCTACTTTGTATATATGAAATTTATTTGACCTAAAATTCTCTATTTATAATTTCATTGTTTTTGTTATAGATACATTTATTCATTCGTATTTATTCTCTCTGCAAATATTTACTGAAAACCTCTTAGGCACATGAGAACACAGTGGTGAACATCACTGACAAAATTAGGATATAAATTGTAAAATCTATATCCTAATTTGGGGTTGTTAAATTATGTACTAGTAAACAAGTAATGATGTAAAATAATGTATCTACAAAGAAAATAAGAAAAATAATACGATGACACAATAGAGAGTGACAGAGAAGGTGTCATTTGGATGGTGAGTGGTGATTTCTTATCTGAAGAAGCAGTATTTGAGCTGCAATTTGAGTCATGACAAGAGCACTGCTGAAACAAGTTGCAATCTAAGTGTTGCATTTATCATCATTTTTCTCACATGGCTAAGCCACCTGCAAATAACTAAATCTTTTTTCTCTAATTACTTCTCAGAAATGTTAAAAAGCTCAAAGTTAAAGACAAAGCCATGTGTTAGTTTAGTAAATTCCTTCCTTCTGGTAAGAATGCTCTATGTCCCTCTCTCTTTCAGTAATTAAATCATGAGATAATCAAGCCATTTAATGTTTGTATAATGTAGCTAATGTGTCTTCATCTGGACACAATTATGTCATTAGAGAATTTGTTCAATAATATTGTCCGATTCTTGAAAGATATTCTCCATTTTTTAACTGAAGCCATTTACACTAGTTTGAATTTTACCTCATTCAATTCCCTTATTTATTTTTTCTCTCTCCTCTTATTCCAAATGACAAAATACTCACAAATGTATGTGTATGCACATGAATGAAAGTAGATTAAAAATTCCTGAGAGGGAGGAAAGGAAAATATGCATATTTATTCTCCTCCTATTCCCTAAACTACCAAGTGTTATAAATTGTATTTTACACATAAGTAGGCAATAAATAAATTATTAAATATAATAATTATATAGAGGAAAATATTCAAAAATAAAATGGCTATTGAGGAAGGAATTAATTAGATAAAATCAGGTAAATGAAAGGATCTTTAGCAAACTGTCAGGTCCTGTACAAATGGAGTATTTTCTGAGTACAGCTCTCAGTGATATGTTTCATTATATCCTATTTCTATACTATAATAAGCATAAATCTTTACATATCTGCCTATTAAACTTTAGCTTTGGAAGGGAAATGATCCTGTATAGACCAGAGAGACCGCTCACTAATTCCTTCATTACTCATTCCCAGACATGAAAGAAGTCAATTTTAAGAAAAGAGCTTCCTAAAATGCTTCTTGATACCATGTAATATTTTATCTTAGTTTTATCACACCTTCACAATAAAGTATATGTGGTATCATCCTCTAATCATTAGTCGTAGAGATAAACCAGTTAGGAAAAAAAATACTTCCGTTCTGATTTGAATGTATCTGTTTCCACTAAATGTCATGAGTCAATACAAGTGTGACATGCACACAGCTCACCCCGAAAGAGCACAGTCTTCAGTAAGCACAGTGGATGGCTTTCGTAACTACCTACGTCTCCTCCCAGAAACGCGCCCTAGGTCCAATTTGGGTACAATAAGGAACACATGGGATAATTATTCTCTCGATAGAGAACACAGCACACTTCCCTATAAATTTTAGTGAGTTATACAAGTTAGAAATGTTTGGATTCGTATATGTTAGGCTGGTTACTTTTCACTTTTTCTCTCAGTCTCAATAAGCCTTATCCTGTGCCTTTTTTCCACCATAATATTCCAATCTTCTTAATATACCTCACGTCTAAATTTCTTAAACCTTTAGAATTATGGTGTCAAACTGGGCCCAGAGCTCCAATAACAAGTGTTTGATAAGTGCAGGGTATCCTGGGAGGGTCATAGCACTATGCTCATGCGCTATTCTCAAGTCTATGAATCCTAAGGTTATACTTACCTGTAAATGAAAAGAATGCAAGAATTTCTACTTCTTCTAGAAGAAAAGAAAAAAATCAATGGAAATATTTCACAATCTCTTTGCTTCTTGAACAGCCTGAAATAAAATGTTTGCCTCAACAATATTTATAAGAAACACTGTCACTTTAGAAAGTGCATGTGCAAACGTAAATATGCCTAAGCCAGGCCAATATGCCTACAGCATTAGACACTTGCACATTGATTTTAAGGCACTACATTAAGGACTAATCTGATGTTTTGATCATTGTAATTCAACTCATGACAGTTACAGGAGAGGAAAAAAACAGCCCCCGGTTAGTCATTCTGATACATTCGCAGAAGCATATAGTTTACTCACAAAAGCCGATTTGCTTTTTGTGATCACCATGTATCCACAATTCTACAATATAAATAATATCTAAAATCTATATAAAATAAATAAAATATAAAATATTATTTGGGAAACATTGAGAATAAAACCAATCATTTATGTCCAAAATAAGGTTGGTGGATAAAAAAATAAAGATGGTAAATGAATGAATATAGTACATCTTTTTGCCTATCATTTCTAAATGGGGTCTAATGAAAGGTAATGGTCCAATTGAGAAAATAAATCATTATTTTAATAAGGCCTGATTTTTGACTCATAAGTGGCCAGCTTTGACTCTTTGTGACCCAGTGTTGCAGTGATTTCACAAAATGCCTTTCTCTGCTACATGACAATGTGTTTCCCTAGGGACCAGATACAGGTAAAATGTCAGCTCTGTTACCAGGTAATACTGATTATAGTAGAAATGATCACTGACTGGTCGGTTTCATTTGAACTGGGAAGAACTATAAAGAAGTGATGATTCCTGATGCGGACCCTCCTTGGAGGCATATGATTTAGGCTTCCCTGAGTACGGTGACTATTGTGTTCAATCCTGTCTCGTTAATTGTCCCTGGAATTAAAGCCTATGGAGATAATGCAAGATATTTTGGCTCTTGTGAACATGAGATTCTAAGTAAAGAAGGCTCTGGCACTTACCCAGTGTGAATTTCGTCTTGTACCTGAGTTGTCACCGGAGAAGAGAGCTTCCAGCTGGCTCCATGAAATGCTGCAAGGACTGTGACAGAAGAGAAATGTCTAACTTTGCTCTGTTAGCTAGATGTGGTTCTTTTCCTATGTCCTTTTGATTACATTTCTGCCAAATAAGAGCTCTGGTGGTCTTATGAGTCTGAATGTTTATTTAAGCAACCCCTACAACAAACACATAATTGTAGTCATTGCACGTTGAGCCATATTATAGATATAATTGCTCAAGTCTCCAGTTTTAAAGAAATATGTCATTTTAAAAAATCTGATATGATGTCTTTCTTCTCTATATTTATATATTTGGTTCTGCTCAGCAGAACCAAAATGTGCATTGTCTTTAGGGAATAAAAATACAAAAAACAATCAGCAAAAACTGATTTGTTTTTTGTAATCACCATGCATCTACAATTCTAAACAATGTAGATGGTAAAATTCTCCTACCCACAGAGCACACTGCTCCTACTTCCATACTTTCATTATAGGCCATAAGAATGGCATTCAACTTCCAAGGGAATTTATGCAAATCTAAATTCTTAGGAGTCAGAATCCAAGGACCTAGGTGGGCTTTAAGGATTACTAAGTGATTAGAAACCAAGATAACAATTACTAGAAGAGTCATTTTTTCCCCTTACAATTGCACCCTTTTCTCCTTTCATCCCTTTGCACAAAGGAGTTTCCAAAGAGTCTAAAACAACTACCAAAATATAATGGCATCCCCCACCACAATCACAACCACCAACACCAGAACTTTACAGGTGAGAGGAGCCAGAGAGGAGAACAATCAGTGTGGCTTGGGTAGGTGTCCATGATACCTTGTAAGAGCAAAGGAGATGAAACAGTTTTGAGTCTCCAAAATGTTTTGTCCTATACTTAGCACTTAATAAAAAAATATTACAAGAAAATTGTACAACTGCTAATCCAAAATCAGTCTAAAGTCACCTTAGATAGGTGTGCCTAGCCGTGGTGTAAAAGTAAAGTTCTGAGACCTTTAACCGAGACCTGTCTGTTACCTGCCATTACAGGTCTAACCTAGGAACTCCCCTCAAATGTAATGCGAACGTAACAGATAAATAAAAATATAAATTATTCAGGGAAATAGGGGCCACTTAAAAATTCACCAAAGAGAGAGGAAAAACACAGATGCTTGTAACTTAAAACAAAACCTCTCTATGTCTACCCATACCAGACTAACTACTGTGCTGGTGAGGTATGGATCCTATCTTCACTGTGTGTAATGCCAGGCAAATATCTATGAAATTTAACAGTACTTGGTCTAAATAATCTCAAAATCCCTCCTAGTTTCTCAAAGACTGTGACCCTTTAACTCATTTAAATTGTTGGCTATAAGTAGGACCTGGAAAAATAAAGAACTCACTCACAAATTCAACCCTATTCCTGAATCAAATCGCAAGTTATGCCACAGTTTGAAAATTGTTTTTCTTTCTGTCTTTAAAATATCTTTCACATTGTGTCTTTGCTAAGCTTAGTTACTCTTCTCTTTCACTGATTTTTGTAAAGAAGCCATTGAAATCTCTTAACCCACAAATTAATTATGCCTCTGTAAACCACATAAGTAGGTTAGAAATTCCCCTTTCCTCCAATTAACTTAGTCAAAAGTTACCCCTTCAGTAAAGATCCCCAGTGCTATGGTGAGCAGCTTTTTGAATCAGGGAACAGTTGAAAAGAAGATTCCAAGCCCTTGGACAGAATCCACAAAGGACATTATCAATAAGTGTCAGGGTAATAGAATAGCTTTAGGCCTTGGATGAATTAAGGTAAGACCACATAATTTCAGATCCTACAAATAATTCCCTACTGGATGAAATCTTTTACAGACAAATCAGAGATCTATGACAACCAGCTACTTTAAATACAGTGCATTAACCTTCCTCATTAAATGGCCCTGTAATGCCTTCACAACAATGGGATGAATTCATTTCTAGTAGGCACTAATTTTCCATGTGTTTATGTAAAGTATAACACCTTTCATCTATAATTTTTACAACCTCGAAGAATTTTGTATTCCTGAGAGGAAATATTACCTGGTCTACTGTGCTTTCAGTATTTAAAAAATCCAAGCAACCAGCTCGACTGAAAAATAAAACAAAATAAAAAAAAAATCTTTGAAATAAGATTATATATTAGCATATAGTCATCAGGAAAAAAATGGCATTTTAACATTCAAGGAAAATATACAATTATCACAGACTAGTAGCGGGACCAAAGTGTATATTATTAAAGATATATATGTATATATGTATATACACACATGTATATGTATGTATGTATGTGTATATATGCTAGGACATTTGTAGTACAGTGAACTTGACAGGAAATAAAAGAGGGAATGGAAATTGCGCCTGAAAAATGGTTTTTAAAAATCAGTGAAGAAAATATAATTTTTATTAAAAAAGAAACTCTGAGGTAAAACTGAATAGATAAAATAGAAAAACATAGATGAAACGGAGAACAAACTCCGCATCAGCCCTTCCTCCACCCGAACATTCGGTTCCAGTATACACTGCTAGTCTCTGTGAAGAACGCTTTGCGTTATGAACAGGATTGTTAATTTTAGTTTATGGTTCATTCCTGCCCTGATGTGAATGTGCCTAGGTATGTGTACAGAGAATATGGGCTTTGGAGTTAAAGGAAAATGAGTTTAAATCAATTCTCCAGCATTTACTATGCATGAGAACATGGGGAATCCCTGAACTTCTCAGGGATTTTTGTCCGTTTTTAGTTTTAGAACAAATTTCATCCAGAAAGTGTCAAGGCGGGATTAAATATAAAATACGTTCAAGGTATCTATGAAGAAGCCTATGTCAGGTAGTGAGGGCAGCCATACCTGGTGGCCTAAGCAAGAGAAAGTGTTCTCTCCCTGCTCCGGAGGCCAGAAATCCCAAGTCCAGGTGCCAGCTGGCGGCACCCCCTCTGGAGGCTCTAGGCCGTCTCTAGGGAGATAGGAGCCGTGCCCTCCCATTTTCTGTTACATCTCAAAGCACTACCCCAGCGCCTGGCTTTTCATGGGAGCTCAATACACATTCATTAAATAAATGAATAAATGGAAATTATTTCCCAAATATTACAGGTAGTTGGGATAGAGTCAGGTTTATGCACTGATTATTCTGTTTACCATTACTACCACTGAGAAAATGTTTTTGTAAAAATTCATTTGTTTTTAATACAAGCAAATTGAACCATATATTAGCACAGTAAGAAAGCCCCAGAGGAATTTATTCTGTGGTCTGACTTGGAGCTATGTGTCTGATCAGTCATTCAGGGAGCCTGATCAGGGCAAAACCATGAGGTTCTGATTAGTCACCCTGAATAAATCAAAAGAATTCTTTACAAAACAATACTGATGTTCGAAATATGTTCTAAGTCACTAGAACCAAGATTCTTGCAAACAGACGGCTGTGCGGTAGGACTCAGAGACCACCCAACAAGGTTCCCATCGGAGTGTTTCTCCTGCCTTCTGGGAGTTTTCTTGCAACTTAGCCCTTTAGATCATCAAGGCATTGAATCTCCTGAAAAATCCCCAATTAAAATGCGAATACTCCTTGAGAAGAAATCATATTTTAAGTTCTCCGTCAAGCAATGCACTTATGTGGAACACAAACTCTACATGGCTCTGGACCGCACACTGAAGTCTGTGGCGATGGACAGAGTACAAGCACTGCTCTCAAGAAGTCTATGGTCCAGTGATACAGACAAAATCTGTGCAAAGAAGTCTAATTCAAGGCACAAAGTACTACATTCCAAAATAAAAGTACTAATCTTACAAGAACATAGAGAAGGAAACTCTTAATTCTAACCGAAAAGACAAGGAAATGGTCAAATTTGACCAGGATTTCAATAAATGGATTGGGTTTTAACAAGGAAAAATAGAAGAAAGATCGTTAAGAGGCTGAGCTAAGTAGAAAGAGAAAATATTGTCAACAGTTGAGGAAAACGGGGTCAGGAAGAAATTAGTGAGAGGGACAAGAAGGAAAATGTCAATCGTTAGCTAGGTCCTCCTATCTCAAGTATTTACCACACTTACAGGATTGCCTATAGTTCCAGAGAAATTAGAGGGTTTAATGGGCACGATGATGTTGGATTGGGTGGTGGAGGTCCCTAAGGCATGGTCAGAGATAGAATACTTGGGAAAGGTGTTTAGGGAAGACCAAGTCAAAGCTAAATATCGAGGCTTGGAAAGAAATCATCTGAACTCATTCCCATCTTTTCTCAGATTTCTAGATTGACTCCGAAAGCTACTAAGGGTATAGCATGTGGCCAGTGAGTGATCAAGTCACCCTCAGGTTTCCGGAGCTGTCCTGCCACGCAGTGAAGTGCACTGTCTACTGAATGGCTTATCTTTGGCCAACCAGCTTAGAACACCGCCTAGCCTTTTATCTCTCTGTTCTCACGACTGCCTGTTCTCTTGAAAACTATTCCTCCAAGCCATTCCTCAGCTCTAGTACCCTCCCCTCCTGTTTTTCTTTCTTTCTCATTTCTTGCCTGTCTTGTGTCATTGCCCAAGAACTTTCCCCTAATTCTCCTCAAAACTGTTGTGCTGAGTTGGTAACTTTGCCATTGGTCCTAGATCTAAGAAAACAGGGCTATCAAAAGCACTTAATAAAAAGACCAGTTAGTCGCTCCCAAATATTTACACAGGAAAAAAAAACTGCCTATTTAACTGACTTGGTGAGGAGAGCATTATATTTGCTTAAGTAGGGAAATTATTTCTTTGGTGCAATGCATTTCCATGGTCTAATGAAGGATTAACAGCACACCCAGTGTGGAAGGGTCACTTAAAAGCCTTAACCTAAGCCTGTAAACTCTAAAATGCTGTTTTCAAGGGTCTACTCCCTGCTGAGCTGCTTTTGTTGCCTTCGTGAAGCTTCCCTCATCTATTACGACTGCAGCATGCTTCTGGTTTTCCTGACAGGCAATCATTTCTAAGGATGACTTCATGTATCTTGTACAGGGCTTTTAAAATCATTTGTGAAGGAAAACTGAGTATTTAACAGCTAAATGCATTTCTGAGGATCTCCAGTTACGGGGTGGCAGGGGGACCTCTTAGGCAATTTTTCCTTTGCCATCAGGGATAAGTTTTTTTAAGCCCCACTTTTTAGTTGTTGTTCAAGCTCAGAAATGGAAATTAGTGATTTCCATAGATTCATGTTGCCCCTGTTTAAATAAGAAATTGTTTAGGGCAAGGCATACTTGGGTGTCTGTCATTTTGGACATCCTTTGGGGAATATGAGGGCATCTGTGTAACAATGAGTTCACCTTTTCTAGTTTCTGAAAAGCTGAAATAGTTATATATATGGAAAATTATAATTTTATCACCCTGAACAACTTGTTTTTCTCTACTTTAGATGAATTTTAAGAAACCGCCAAAGCTCCTTCATCTTCACTTTTAGAGTCACTTTTCTCTAACAGTGATCTTGTACTAATAACATCAGAATCATCTTTTATCCCTTATTTTTGTTCAATGATAAAAGATGGAATTTAGAATAGCTTTTATATTTAGTTTTCTTTTGTTTCAAAGATGTAGTAGCTATTAAGTGAAACAAAGAACAGCCTCTGCCATTATATTTTAATGATCTTTGTTAAAGGAGGTAGAAAAAGTTAAGTTACTCGCAGAAAGAACTAAAACAACAAATGCCTGCTCACATGCAGTGTGGGAGGGACTGACATAAAAGAGATCGTTTTTCTTCTTTTATTTCATAGTCTACATTTCATGCTTCGAAATGAAATCCCAAAGCTGCTAGCAAATAGAAATTTCCTTTCCAACTATAAGACTTGGATTAGCCTTATTCAAAATAATGCCTTTCTAAGGTAATTTAAATAGAAACATCCACCTCACTATCTTTCATGATCTGTGCCACTTCACGAACCCAGTCACTTGTTCCATTGATGGATGAATAAGCTTTGCTTCATCTATAGTCTTAGCTGGAAAAGGCCAAAAGTTATAAATCTATATGGCACAACCATTTTTGCCCCAGTATGAGACTACAATAAAGGCTTCTGAATTTTTATTTCTCCTAAATGAAATAAGTAGAAGAGAAAATACTGCAAGATAATGACACAGGCAATGCAGTCATCAGGCAATGACCCAGTCCAAACCTGGGGTAAATATTTATTCACTGCCATTCTCCCAGAAAATGTGCCTGGTGCCTGAACTCCCTGAGCATGTGGGCCAGGCCATCTGAACAAGCCTCTCCAGTCATAAGGCAGCACTTAACCTGATTACACCTTTAGGCTAATTTCTTTTTAATACAGTTACAGAAGAGGCTTCTGGGGAAATCAGACCATTTGTTGGCCACTGATTACAAAAGATGTGTATTGGCAGAGTTAGAAGGCGACAGGGGTGTTCCAAGATTGCTTCTGCCACTTACTAAGTCTGTGACCTTGGGAAAGACAATTTATAAAGTCACATGCTGAAGTGAGTTCTACGCATTACTAAACATCTCAACTGCTGAAGTCCACCCAAGTCATTTAACTATTCAGGGTACCCAAAATATTAATGCCCAGAGTGCTCATGAGACTCTCAAATAGGAAAGAATATATGAGCAGGAGACTGGTAAAATGCACAAAAACAAGCATGATTGGCTATGTTCATTATTTTGACCATTAACAAACCAAAATTACACATGAAAACTGATTTTATCCCCCTCCATCATACAACCAGTACAGCCTTAAAATGTGCATTTGGAGACCCACCAGGGAATTCTTCTGAAAGCAAACCAGTTTTCTACAGCATGGTAAATGCTTTCCTACTGCTTAAGCCATTAAAATGGACATGCGTGCTGTGCCCTTGCTATGTGACTTTATGGCACCTCCTACTGGCGTGGCCAGAGTGTATTTAATGACAAGAAGTGCATGTGACTGGCTTGCCTCCTGGACTCAGCCTTCCCACCTTTAACCATAAAAATGTGTCCTGGGTATCCAGGTCTAATAAGAATGGAAAACCACACAGCAGAGGCTGCAAGCTGAAGTGTAGCCTGAAACAGAGCCTCTCTTCAGCTGACCCATACATAGACCCTGGAGGTTAGTGATGAAAGCCTCTGAGATACAAAGGTCATTACCCAGCTAAACTGACATTTCAAAGCTTAGGCCATAATTTAGTGCTCTTTAGAGAACAAGTGGAATATGCATCTTCCTTGCAGAGTTAGCTGATTAAGACATCCTTGAGAAAGGAGAATATCTGAGAAAACAAAAGGAACTCCCAAGAGTCTTACCTATTCTGGATATAAGGGGAGGAACTCCTTAGTAGATATAAAACTAAAGCCACTGTGGTTTTGAAGAAACTGAGACTATTCAGAAGGTTTGGTCCTACTCATTTTCTTTATTTTAAAAATAACACACAGTACCAATTTCTATTCCCTCCAGCTGTACACAAGAGCACATGATTCCCCATGCACTCACCAAAACACAGTATACCAAACTCATTAATTTTAATAAGTCTGGTAAATGGAAAATCATGTTACTTTAATTTGTCTTGATTTTTATATATTTGTTGAACATTTAAATTTGCACTTCTATAAATTCTCTTTTCATGTGTTATATCATCTGTATTATATTATAGATATACATTCTATGTTATACTGAATGCAATCTTTTTGTCTATATTTACAATTACATTTTGAATACTCTTTACTCCAACATCTCGACTTTCAGAAATTCATCCCATAAAAAATACGTTCTCAAGAATGTAAAGATATATGTATAAGGAATTTCACAATAGTATAAATTAAAATAATCAACAAAAAAGTCCCTGAAGACAGCGGGTAAATAAGTTCTAAATTTTCATGTTTGTTTGTTTGTTTGTTTGTTTTTGTAAAAAATAATTAATGGGACAAAGATATTTATATTGGCTAGGTATGTTATGTTTCTTTTACCAGAATGCTGAGATAGAAAGATAAGTTTTCCATTTGGCCTTAATATAACCTGTGTATATTGATAGAAAATCATTATTTAACCGATCTATTCAGAGTAATCTTTTATAAACAAGAATGATTTTTTTAAACTCCAGTTTTTACTTGCACATTAAAGTTACCAAGATAAAGAGCCAGCTCCTTGGGTTTTAATTAAAAGAGGGAATGAAAGGAAGGATCACAGGGCAAATATCATTTGAACTCTCAAAATGTCACCATGCTTGTGTCATAAGACTTCTCAATTTCACCACCAAAGCTTGCTGGGGCAAACATGACAACTTCCTGTGGCGATGAGGCAGAAACAGAGCCCAAGGCCACATCCGTGCCAGTGTCTTGCTCATGCTCTTCCTGAGGCTAGAGCCTCAGTATGACTTCGTGTCGAAATCAGAGAACCTCACACTTACCAGAGCAGCCAGTTCACCTCGTCCAGGTGCCTTCTGTTGTCTTGCTTGGTGGCCGGGCTTCCATTACAGGTCCCTACCAATTTGACCAGGTCACAGTAGATCCTCAAGTTGACAGAGATGTCACATCTTGTCACTGCTCTGCCTAGTCAGGGGGAGTCTACTTCCAACTTACCCTGGACTCCAATTTCTACGCCAGAGTCACCTAATATATGAAAGTTAGAACTTAATAGCAGAGCACAAGTTGAAAATGATGTATAGTCCATGCACAAACCTTTTCTACCAATTCTCTCTCCCTGTGGTGAGATGCTCACACTATGGGGGGCGTGTGTGAATCAAATCCAAAAAGGAAAACAAAAGATGAAGTCTTTCATCTCACTCTGAGGTACATGCTCTTTGAAATTCAGTAATAGTGAATCTAGAAAGGTCCATAAAAAGTAAATTGTAATTTTGACTTTCTAGTTTCTGCCAGGGACATGTTGAACTTGAGAGTTTTCATGCTTATGTGAAATCCCTGTATGCATGTATTAAAACTTGGTATTCTTCCACTAATCTGCTTTTTGTTATTTTGATTATTAGTCCAGCCAGAAGAACTGCCTAAGGGTAAAAGGAAAAAATTTTTTTCCTCCTCCATACCTATCCCCAATCCCCCCCAAAACAAAACAAAACAAAACAAAATCCCCCCAAGTTATTCTGTTTAATTTTAAAATAATCTATATTAAACTGTTTCAGCTCCTTTGGGGGCTCATTTTAGGTGGTAATAATTTCAAACTAACATTACAAAAGTGAGAAAATATTTGAATTATTAGAAGCATTTAGATGGTCTTTTGACAATAGCCATTATTTTGCTTATTTTGGCCTTTTTTTCCAGTGCCTGAGATTTAATAATTCAATTGCCTTTGGATTGCCTGTGACAATAACAATCTGAAAGCCAATTCCCACATGCACTGGGTCCTTGTCCCAGTATTGGGGAATTCTTTTTTTAAAAAATGAAAATGATACAGGAAAATGTGTGCTACAGTTGTATAATCTTCAGCTGTTTAAAACATCAGTTATTCACAAAGTATTAGAATAAAACGGGGGGGGGGGGTTTGAAATGCACTTTATGGATATCTACACATTTTTATTCATCAGAAGATTATTCATCAACACAGTCCATGATCATAATCCAAATAACCTTTAGGAAAGCAAGGGGTCGCAAGAGGTCATACTACTACTAAACTAAGATTGTTCATAAGTTAGTTTTTAAGTTTAAAAAATCTCAAAGAATATTTAAAAGAATCAATAAAACATAAAGTAGCAGAACTCTGAAGCTGCATGAAGTCTTACATTAATTTCGGAAGAGGAAAAATGTAAAAGCACTTAGTAAACGGTCAAGTGCCATACTAATCTATAAAATGTATATCATCCCCTGTACGTAAAGCCCCTTATTTTACAAGTAACAGAATAAAGATTGAGAGATGTGAAAGATTTCTTCAAAAACCTGTTCAGCACTTCCCAAAAATCATTAGGACGATCAACACCCACCCTCCCAGCAAATTCCCCTTAACTTGAATCCACAATTACTGGTCAGGCTTCAGCAGTTTCGCAGCCACTGTCATTTAACTCGACAGCTGCGTATATCCCTGAATCAGCCCAGAGAATACAAAGATATGCATGCCATAGGCATTTTCCCCATTCCCCACAACTGTGAATTTTCTCAGAAAGGAAATGAAAGAGAATACTTAAGCCATACTTTATTTTTTCTTTATGTGACTAACTTCTTTTAGCTCCTAATATATGATTTTATTTTATAGCTAATAGCATTTGGTTGTTTAAGCATATATTAGACTAATCCTCACTCTGCAAAAAGAAAAGCTGGTCAAGGACAAAAAGGAAGCAGCAATTGCCTTAAGAGCTCAATAAAAGATACCTGAGTAATGAATAAAATTGTTATTGTACTCCCTGGTGCAATAGTTTTCAAATGTATTTTATTCGAACATTTCTGTTTTCAAAAGAAAGTTTTCCATAAAACCAAGGAAAATAAATGAACAGGAGCATCTCTGATTGAAACATGAGTGAGAAGTCCAGGCAAAACTCTTACTAGTTGGGGTCCCTGACGGGAGCTCCAGTGAATACAGTTTGAAATTCATCCTAGATCAGAGATTTTCCACTCGTGTGCTGCAAGAAATTTAAAACAGGCCATACCTGACTATTTAGTCAGGGGCACTGACCACTTTTCCCTTAGATTGTCAAATTAAAAAAATAACAACAGCCAACACAACAATAGCCATCTGGTGTGAATGAATCAAAATTACATCTATTTTTTGTCGGATCAGCAAAAAACATATTATTTGTTGTGCCACAGAATTTTAGTAATTAGTTTCTATGTGCTGTGAGATGAAAAAGGTTGAAAATCACTCTCCTGGAGAGTACAGCCCATACTCCCTAAACCAGCATTTTTGGCCCAGTCTAATCTAACTGCAACCTTTATTTTCAACCTTGAGATTTACTAAATAAAGTGTGCTGTGTATGTCCTCTTTGGAGGAATGTCTATTCAGGTCCTTTGTCCATTTTTTAATTGGATTGCTTATATTTTTTTCGTTGAGTTTTTTAAGTTCTTTATAAATTTTAGATTTAACCCTTTAGCAGATATGCTCTGCAAATATTTATCTGCAAATATGCTCTCCCATTCATTGCATTGTCTTTCTATTTTGTTGATGGTTCCCTTTGAAGTGCAAAAACTTTTTAGTTTGATGTAGTCCCACTTGTTTTATTTGTTTATTTGTTTGTTTGTTTGTTTGTTTGTTTTCCTTGCCCAAAGAGATATATCAGAAGAAATATTGCTCTAAGAAATGTCTGAGATTTTACTGCCTGTGTTTTCTTCAAGGATTTTTATAGTTTTGGGTCTAACATTTAAGTCTTTAATCCACTTTGAGTTTATTTTTGTGTATGGTGGTCTAGTTACATTTTTTTTTTTTTTTTTGCATGTATCTGTCCAGTTTTCCCAGCACTTATTGAATGGGCCAGGAGTGTCCAACCTTTTGGCATCTCTGTATCACACTTGAAGAAAAGTTGTCTTGGGCCACACATTAAATACATTGTGACACATAATCACAAAAAAATTCATAATGGTTTAAGTAAGTTTATGATTGTGTGTTGGGCCATATTCACAGCCATCCTGGGCTGCATGTGGCCCTCGGGCCAAAGGTTGGACACCCCTAGAATAGATTAGCTTTACTCCATTGTATGTGTTTGCCTTCTTTGTCAAATATTAATTGACTATAGGTGTGCTTTTATTTCTGGGCTCTCTATTCTGTCTGTTCCACTGATCTATATGTCTGTTTTTATGCCTGTACCATGCTTTTTTTTTTTTTTATTACTATGGCCTTGTAGTACAGTTTGATATCAGGTAGTGTGATTCCTCCCACTTTGTTCTTCTTTCTCAAGATTACTGTGGCTGTTTAGCATCTTTTGTGGTTCCATATAAATTTCTGGAAAATTTATTCTAGTTCTGTAAAATATTCCATTGCTATCTTGTTAAGAATTGTGTTGAATCTACAGATTGCTTTGGGTAGTATGGACATTTTAATGATGTTAATTCTTCCTATCTATGAACACTGTATCAGTAGGTGATTGGATTAAAAAATGCTGTGGTACATTTACACAGTGGAATATTACTCAGCCATAAAAAAGAAGAAAATCTTACCCTTTGTGACAACATGAATAGACCTGGAGAGCATTACGCTAAGTGAAATAAGCCAGTCAGAGAAAGACATGTACCGTGTAATTTTTCTCATTTGTGGAATCTAATGAACAAAATGACCTAACAAGTAAAATGGAGACAGTCTCACCATTAGAGAGCAGGCTGATGGCTGTGGGCAGTTGGGGGCTGGGTTGGGTGTGGAGGAATTGAGTAAAAAAGAAAAAAGAGAAAAAACTCATGGAAATGAACAACAGAGTGGTGATTGCTGGGGGGATGGGAGGAAGTGGAGGAGGGTACAGAGGTGATAAATGGGTACGGGCAGAGACTTGCTTTGGGGTGGTGAACACACAACAAGGTATACATACAGGTGATGTGTTGTGAAATTGTGCACCTGAAACCTGTATAATTTTGTTAACCAGTGTCACCCCAACAAATTCAATAAAAATGAAAAGCTAAAAATAATGAAATAAGTAAATAGGTAAAAAAAGAGTGCTTTGTAATTAGGATATGACAGCAAAGTTTTTCCATCTCTAGGTGGGCAAATTAGCATATTAAAAACATACAAATGCTATGGGGTGGTAATAAGGGGTGGTAGAAAGAAAACAGATTAGGGAATAAAAGACTTTTTTCCAGTTTATTCTATGTGACCTAGAGTGAGTTGCTAAATTTCTGGACCTTAAGTGACTCATTTATCAAATATAAGTATAGTATTGTACCTTTATCAGAGGCCTTAGTGTGGACAAAATCGTTTCTTAGTGTTTCTTCATACTCTTGTATGACTCAATTTGACAAATATCTTTGAATGTTACATGCTAAGGCACAAAAGATATAAATGATAAACAGTATAGACAAAGTCCTGACAGTCAAAGAGAATAAAGTCTAATGAAAGAGACATAAATGATATTATTTTGTGGGGTTTCTTTCCTAACAGCCAATCTTGGTAATTCATTTGTGTTAGAATTGCTCATTAAAATAACAATCTGAAATCAGACCCCTGCCTAGCACTAGGCCTTTCTCCCTCCCTTGTGGGCCTACTGGGGAGAACCTGAATTTCCATATATTATATGGGTCTTGGTGTTACTTTGGTCTCTGACCCAGAGAACAATATCTAACCCAGAAGAACAAATATCTATCTTCAGATATTTAAGGAGTCAAAAAGCCACCCCCACAGTGGGAATAGATCAATTTTAGGGCACTGTATTTGACTGTCCCACCAGGGAATACGATGCTAAGCAGTCAGAGCAATATATAATCCATGGGAAACTAATAAAGACTAGGAAGCCTGCCTAGAAGAACTGATGTCTAAACTGAAACCCAGTTTGGGAGGTAGCCAAACTGGGGTGGGGGAAAGGAGCAGTTGGTCAAGGGGAAGAGCCCTTCAGACTGAGCAAGAGAAGTAGTGTCAGCAGAGACCCAGAAGTGAGAGGAAAGAGAGCATGTGGTAAGAGATAAGGTAAAAGAAGAAAGCAAAAGAAAGATGATTCAGACCTCAATGCACCTTGTTAAAAACAGAAGAGAGGGGGAGAGAGAGAGAATGATGAGAAAGGAGATGTTTTAAGCAGCGGTGATATTCCCAGTGATTTTCATTTTTAAGTATAGTTTTGTACAATGTTTACTGCAGAGAATAGGAATGTCGAAAGTATTGTAGGCAGTGAAGCTTTAGCTGCAGGGCTACTGTAGTAATACAGGATTATGTAGCAGGGTTAGAGAAAAGAGGTAAAATTCAAGAGATGTATAGGAAGTTGTATTCATAGGACTCAGACTTTGATGGGAGGTGGGGGTGGTGAGAGAGGAATTGAAGATGATGCTGAGGCTTCTAGTTTGAGCCACAGGGTGAACATGGTGCCATTTGCAGTTAAACAACATCAAGGACATAGTACTTTTGAAAATAATAAAAATAATGTTAGCATAGTGTGTACTATATGAAGGCACACAAATTAACTCATTCAGCTTCATCAACTCTATGAGATAGTTCTTATTTTTATCTACTTTTATACACGAGGAAACTGAGCTACAGAAAGGCTGAGTGACCTGCCCAAGTCCCACACCAGCAAGAGGCCAAGTCTGGATTTGAACAATTCAAGAGTGGGGGTGGGAGGAGTAGAAAATAAACTCAGTTTTAGTCATGCTGAGTTTGGGTGACTGATGGGACATCCCAGTTGGCATTTGAAAGTGTAGTTGTGACATTCTGGAGAGATATTTGCAGGATTTGAAAATAACTAAAACCAGGCTAATGGCCAGAACAGTTTTATGCAAAAAGACCATGAATAGCCCATTTCCGCTGAATGAAATATTAACAATAAGCATTTTGTAGAGGTTAATGAAAGTTACATAGTCATAAAATTAATCAAGTAAACTTTGAGCCCATGCGTAAGCCAAAAATAAAAGCAAGGACTTTGAAATAAGAGTTCAACCCAGAATGGCTGGGTCATAACCCTGGGGCAGTATCCCCATATGTTCACAGAGTCGGATCTCAAGTTCACCCTCTCTGCAATACCTGAGAAAGGACAAAGGACTGACAGTCCTCGCCAAGCTCCTAGACAGGAGAAACTGGAAGTGTATACCAAATCCTAGTATACCGGCAGTACTGCATACTAATAACAGCTGAAGTTCATTATGTACAATTTTCATTTACTCACAACTAATGCTCTTGGTCATTCTCAGCTAAATGTTGTTCTGCCTCCCTAAAATTCTAATTAAAGAAATACTGGTGTTTTGATAGGGAGACTAATGCAGATAAGATTCTTGTCCCCGGAGTGGAGAAATCCAGGCTAGTAGCCCCCTTTGCTGCTCAGCACTTCTACAACACCAGTTTCAGTTGCATATTCTATGCACTAATTAGTACTGCTTTGTGCACTAAATAAGTTTTCAATAATTGCTCAGTCACAGCAGAACAACTAGTAACTGCTGCCAAAGGTTTACCAATCAGAATGCCAGGCATTTCACAGTCTCAATTTGCAAAGATTGAAATTCTATCAGCACCAAAAAAAAAAGAAAAAGAAAAATGATTTTAAAAAAGGTAGTAAGCAGACGGAGTCAAATTAATCAGCTATATCTGCCTTCCTTTTTCGTATATTTTTGTCCCTGTAAAATGTGTTAGACTTCTCTCCCCACAGAAAATGCCATTATAAATCAAAGTTAGATAAGGAATTGAAAAGGTGTCATGGGAAGAGAACATAAAAGGGAAAGAAGACTTAGCTTTGCTGCGTCTTCAATGACTCCTGCTGGACTTTGTCTCCTTGAGCCCC
Source organism: Glossophaga mutica (assembly GCA_039655065.1). Lineage (NCBI taxonomy): Eukaryota > Metazoa > Chordata > Mammalia > Chiroptera > Phyllostomidae > Glossophaga > Glossophaga mutica. The sequence continues at coordinate 149,966,929 of CM077308.1, forward strand.
CAGCTGGTACATGAATTGATCCTTGACATTTGTGAGCACAGGCACAGTGTGGCTGATGCACATTTACAGAAAGGGGCGATTTCTACCACCCACACACCAGCAGAGCGGGGGAAGGCAAACAGCATTCATGGAGCTCCTCCCCTGTGTGTTTGTACTTACAGTATCTCAGGTGGTCTTCCAGTTCATCAATTTATCAACACATCTTTTCAGAGGGTCATATGGCAGACACTCACTCTGCAGCAGGGATACTGTGATAAACTGGAAGACATGCCCCCTCTGATTACAATCTGAGTTTTTCCCAGCTAGGAAGTGGGGAAGGGGGAGAACTAATCAAACTCAAGTATTTGACCCTGAAATCCCTCCCTTTCTACTATTTTGCTTCTCCTTCTGGACATTTCTACTTATTCTGGGTTACATAGCCACAGTGTATATCCATAACAGGTTTTAAGAATCAGGGACAGAAGTAAGAAAATATTTTCAGAGTCATTCTTTCTTATGCTTTAGGTATCTTGTTGTGAGAAAGTGAGTTTCTTATAGTGGACTCCTTGTTGGGTTGCCATGGTGCAGGAAGCAATGAATGAGGAGTTCCCCAAGATGACTGCAGAGAATAATGTGAGGTAAACAGAAGGCACGCCTCCCCCAGGCTGAGTAGCAGACCTGACATTGCCAAACCATAAACACGATGTGGGACCTGTTCTCTAAGTTTGCTGCAAATCCATAAGCCCAAATGACAATCTAATGCTTAATCAGAAAATGGGACAATCCCCTTACATTCCCATTTTTTCCTTTGCTCAAGAAAGTAGCTATGTAAAAAAACAAGTCAGCAATGAGTTGCCACCAAGTGTTGTCCCAGGTCAGTCCACCCCTTGATAAAAATTACTGTAATATGACAATCACAGTCCAAGTGACTGAAATGGAGAGATTGTCAAGTATAATTTGCTGAATCACTGCTTCAGGAAATCAAGGCATTTATTCCTACAGACAAAATCACTAGTTATCTTCCAATTTAACTAAAAGGTATACAAGGCTCACTGCTGTGAAAAGTGCCTTGGGAAGTTTCTCAGAAGACCACCGCTCGCCTCAGTTGTGAAGACAGGATCCTCATCCTGATGCCTGTTTCTTCCTTTAACTCATTTCAGCTCCTAACCAGCCATGTGTGGGGATTCCTTTCTGTGCTGAATGCAAACACGCAACCAACTTAATGCCACATGCAGGAATCTGCTCCTTACTACTTTCCATGTTCTTTCACTTATTATAGAACATTAAAAGTATGGGCAATGTTTACCGTACTAATTGGCCTACAACAATTTTTATCTTTGTTACAAAATCTTTTTTAAAAAGTGATATTTATTATTTTGAAGGCAAATAGGCTCCTCTCCATGGCAAGATGGCATAATGGACACTATTCTCTTATGTATCAGATTGGGATTTCTTCAGAGAGGAAACATCTACCAGAAGTATTATCCTCTCACACTCCCCAGCTTGAAGTAAATGTCCTCTCAACTATGAGCTATGGTGTGACTTTGGAGAGAGAAAGTGACAGAAAAAAAAATATGGTAGGGAAAAGTAAGAATTACTTAAAAGGTATAGGAATAGCTTCCTTGGCCTTAAAATGGTCTATCTGGAAAGCAGCGATTTCACTTAAGTACAGTCCCATTTCAAAATGCAGAACAGCCCTGGCCAGTGTGACTCAGGGGGTTGGAGCATTATCTTGTAAACTGAAGGGTAGCCAGTTTGATTACTGGTCAGGGCAGATAACTGGGTTGCAGGTTCAGTCCCTGGTTGAGGCACATACAAGAAGCAGCCAATTGATGTCTCTCTCTCTCTCTCTCTCTCTCTCTCTCTCTCTCTCTCTCTCTCTCTCTCTGCCCCCCCTCTCTCCCCCCTCCCTTCCCCTCTCTCTATAATCAATAAACGTGTCCTCTGGTGAGGATGAAAAACAAAAGAAAAGGAAAACAGAACAGATGGAGGGCTTGTGCTCTCAGAGGGGAGATGAGCCTTCTCCAAGGTGCTGAATTCAAGTAGTGTAGGAAAAACCTAATCCTGCAGTTTTTATTTTATTTTACTTTATTTGAACATTCTTTCTTCCAAATTCTATTTTGTTTTTCTTTATTTTTATTGTTGACACTATTAAAGATATCCCTATTTCCCCCCTTTGCCCATTCCAGCCCCACTTTCCCTTTCCTCTGGCCATCACCACGCTGCTGTCTGTATCCATGGGTTATTCATATATGTTCTTTGACTAATTCCTTCACCTTCTTTCATCCAGTCTCCCCTTTCCCCCTCCCATCATCTGGCAGTCTATTCCATGTATCCATGCTTCTATTTCTCTTTTGTTTGTCAGTTTATTTTGTTCGTTAAAGTCCACATAGTTCTTGTGACTGGTACTATATTCTTATGTTGATTGACATACCATAAAGAGGGCAACTCAAAACTTATTGATGAACCAGGGTTTGGACTGAACAGAAAGCAAACTAGAAAAAGCCCTAAAGAACTCTGTCACCAGAATAACTTCCTCAAGCAATGAGACCCAGCTTCCTTTACCTCTTCCTAGAGTCAGGAAAGGCAGCAAGTGATGATTAAGCCACAGACCATGAAGCAAAGATGATTGTTCTCAGCTGGTTCAGATCCCACCTACAAAGCTTCTACTGATATGTCCTTAAGGACAATCTGAGCTAGGGCCATGATTTATAGCCCCTTTCAGGTATAAACTAAAACACCTTCAGTAAACTGTCTACCCCACAAAGTGACTGAGCTAAAAAATTACATCAGCATGTCTTGAACATTACTTCAATACAAGACCCATTAAATGAAATAAAGATTCATGCCTGGATTGTCCTTTAATAAAGTTTCATTATTTTTTCATATTTATGGGGATCATGGTTACAGTGAGGGTTGACAGCTCTGGAGTTTTAAAAAACTACTGCTCAACTCCTGAGGAAAATGTGGAGCTCAGAGTCCTTTCCCCAGTCTCAGAGTGAATTATGAATCTGCTGACCTACACTGGTACAGCCTTCAACTTTTAAAAAAAGAAAATTAAAAAGGCAGGAGAACTTGGGAATAAATCAGCTGTCCCCTGAGGACATAGGACAGAGATGAAAACTTGCTGACTTCTTTGAGCTCTCCCTGTGTAACAAGGAAGTTAAAAAGAACAGAAGCCATGTGACATAGTAAAAAAAAAAAGTCTGCTCTGAATTTTGGGCCATCACACCACAAAGCAAAACTGAGATATGAAAGATCTCTGGTGTGATTTTTGTTATCCCAAAGGTTCCAAGTTGCCAGGCAAGCCCTGTAGAGCAATTGTTTTTAACCAGTGGTGTGCATCCAAATCATCTTTGGATCTTTTTAAAAAGTGATTTCCTGAACCTATATTACTAAAGGGTTAGTGGGTCTGACATTGAACTGGGCTGATTTTTCAGAGCTCCTTAGAGGACCTGGAGGCATTCCATCGATTAAGAACCACTGTTATGGAGGCTGATTAACTTCCAGGAGGACAGAACTTCTCAAACTTTAATGCTCTTGAGAATCATCCCACTGCCACCCCTCAGCCTCAAGACCTCACTAAAAATGCAGATTCTGACTCGGTGGGTTAGAGGTGGGGCTGAGTAGCCTACATTTCTAACAAGCTCCCTGGTGATGACTATGCTCCTCCTGGGGACATTCTACTCTGTGGGGCAAGTCAGGAGGCTGCCTTCAAGGCATGGGATGGAGGCAAAGAGCCTAGTGCTGGCTTATGTGTGCTTTATGGATTAACTCCCACAGAATTACCTGAGGTGCTTATTAAAATCAAGATTTCAGGCTCTTCTCACCCCCAACACACCCAATTAGAGCCTGTTAAACAAGTTCTCTACATAATACATTTATACACACCAACATTTGAGAACCACTAAAAGTTAGAGAATCATCAGAAATAGATAATTAAAGGAATTAGTAGCCCCATCATCATTTGATGATGAATTATATATTTAAACTTGTTATTAATTTAACACATTGTGAGCCTTCTCTATTTTCTAGTTAAAATTTTGAGGTGTAAGAGTTTGAAGACAATATAGTCACCCTGATACACTACTTTAAAAATAAATGCAAAAGAACAAACAAAATCTCAAATAGGTAAAATTAAGCTTGTTTATCAACTACATTGACTATGCTCACACCCAAGAGACTCTCTGTAGAATTCTCATTCTTTGGGGTCACTTAGTTACTCTAGTCTGTTTTCCCAACTGCTGCACTTTAACCATATACTTACTGTTCATGTATACCTTCTTTGTCTTGGTAGAATAAACATCTCCAACTGTTAGTTCAATTGTGAGTTAGGGGTTTATAACAGTAATGGGCTTGGCTGTGAGTCATGGGACACTCAGCAAATAGAGGATTAAATAAGGCAGAAGGTTCTCCCTCCACTAACAGATGTCCACATCTGCGTAGACCAGAGCTTGCATTTTGGCTTCACACATCTATCAAGGACCCTGGCTCTTACCTTTCTGCCTCATCTGGATGGTTCCAGTACCCCCAGCAATCAGGTTTAAGTTCCAGCCAGTAGGCAGAAGAGAAGGAACAAAGACCAAGAGGGCACCCCCTGCTTTTTAAAGTGTGTTTCTGGAAAACTCACTCAACACTTTTGCTTAAATCTCAGTGGTCAGCCATGGCCAGGTGACTCAGTTGGTTGGAGCATTGTTCTGTGCAGCAAGAGGCTGCAGGTTCAATTCCCAGTTGGAGTGCAACAGATCACATTTTCTCTCTCACATCGATGTCTCTCTCTCTCTCTCTCTCCTTCCTTCTTCCATTTTCTCTGTCTAAAATCTAAAACATATCTTTAGGTAAGGATTTCAAAAACAATTCAGTGGCCATGCCCTATACATACACCTACAATCTAACTACGGGAAGTGCTGGGAAATGGAAGCATCTGCTCACATTCATTGGCACCCCAACATATCAGACCTCCATTAATTAGGATGTCAGGAGAGAATGGAGGTTGGGACAGGCAGCTGGCAATCTCTGCCTGAGAGTCGAAGCATGTCTAGATACAGCCCCTAACTCAAAGCATCTGACCTGCAAAAGAACCTATCTTTACAAGTGACCTGCTCTGTGGTCTGAAGAGACATTGTGATATGTAATGCTTTTGAGAAATCTATGGGGTACAGTATTGAAAAAAGCAAGAAAATGTGTAACAGAGTCACCCTAGTCAGGGCCACTGAGTGACTCAACCCCAGGGGACACCTTGCACACGGTGGCACTGTCTGTAATATAGAGAGGACAGCTTGCATGCTTTGCAGTGGTCCTAACCCAGGGACCCACTAATTAGCTCATTTGCTCAAAACCTACCCCTGATATGGCCAGATATGTTGTTACTTTCCCCCATTTTTTTAGCAACGGTGTTTAAAATTCTCTAATTAGCAATTCAAGCATTCCCCTTTAAAAATATGAATAGCTGTGGAATGGTTATCGGCCATCAGTCATTCACTAGTGTGAATTAGTTTAATTATATTAATTCTCTAATGGCTGACAAAGATCAGCTGCTTCATGGAAAGGAAACTATAGTTTGGGGCCAGAGGAGGTCAGCAAATTATTTAGAAGACCAAACCTTTGCTCTGCACCTCAGTTGAAATGGTAAAAGGTATAACCTGAAGTCATTAGTGGCCAGAAGGAGAGGGACATGAGGGTGTTGGAGAGGAATGCAGAAAAGAGAGGTTGATTGATGGCAAATTAAAACTTAACTATTTCCAGAATTTGCCTGAAATTACCAGGAATTGGTAAAATAAAATTTAAAAAGTTCCCATCTCTCTTTGGCAACGGATCACTCTTTGCCACCAGGACAGACAACATGCAATGCTCGGGTTAGTATGAGGAGCACATAAGGTGGGCCCACTGTGGGTGCAGTGTATCTAGAAGGTTAGCACAGAGATGAGCTGACATGTGTTGGTAGAAGCCGCACTGAAGGGGAAATAAAATTTTGCTTCATAGTACATGTAGAAATTAGGGGTAGTTCTAAACCAGCTTGTTGTTGTTGTTGAGGAACTCCTTTGTATATACATACAATCATCAGCAGAAGAACAAAGGAAAACACAGACAAAAGCAGTGCTAGTTAAACCAGGACCCAAATGGCTTGACCTCCAGCCCCTCCCACTCCCCAGCCCCAGCCCACAAAGCACAGGGCAGACCTTTGGAACCACCACTCCAGACCAAGAGAAAACAGTGTCTCCAAATAATGCAAGAGCTCAGATTCCCTTGGTAAGAAACATAAGTACCGCTCTCACCTCTGCAAAGTTCCTACCACATGTTGTACGTGAATCAAAGGCATGGTTACTGCTGCCAGCAGAGTTCGTTTAAGAATGAACTACTAACACACAAACTGTCCAGAATTTTACATTTTCAAAGAATTTTCACATACATGAATCTTGTATAAATACATCAGCTCTATGAGGAAGGCAGTACTGATATTAATGTGATCACTGTATTGATAAGGAAATTGAAATTCAGGTTATTTAGGTGACTTTTAAAAGTGACAATGCCAGAAAGTGATGGAGATAGAGCGAAGATTCAGAGCTCCTAACTTCTCAACTCTGACTACACTTTAAAATGACCTGGGAAACTTGTTAAAAAGAAATATCAAGCATCTGGGGAGATGGGAGTGGGATACTGGATTTTTAAATATCCCAGAAACTCCCTCCCCTCCAACCAAATCTGATGGAACAAATCCAAACACCCACAAGCAACAGCTACAACAAGCCCAGCAGCATAATGAGCCCCAAAATATGAACAGGAAAATGAGGAAAACCAGCTGCAGCAAATAGACACATATACCCACATCTGTGTGGGAGACACAGCAAGACGGCAAAGCAGCTTCAGTTGGCTCTGAAACCCAGGGAGCCCCAAGAAGCGAAAACACTCACTGCAGCGGAGTGCAATGTCAATGCCAATCTGGAAACCACTTTGGAAACTAGGAGGGCTTCACTGGCGTCATGCAAATGTAAGGGGTGGAGCCATTATACTATTACATATGTCTTGGGCCACTAGAGTCTGTAAATTTTCAAAATGAATAAAAGGAAAGCCCCCACATAAGGCAATAGACCACGCTGAGGAGAACAGTAATAGAGCAGGACAGGTACAACAGAGCAAGAGAATATCCAGATGAAAGTGGGGGAAGGGTATAGGTGAGTCAGACCTCAGAAACCACTCCGCTTTAAAAAAAATCGTGTCATGAAAACAACAGGAAGGGTAGTTCTAAAGTCCTGGGTTTAGAAGAGCTATGCTGGCTCACACTTCCTATCTAAAATATAGGGAAAATTACTTTTCTTAAACATATGCAAAGAGGAGTATGGTTAAATTCCATATAAGGTTTTTATTAAAAATATAAATAAGAAGCAGAATGTAATAGAGGCTCTCTAGAAATATACATCCACAAAACTCTAATCTGATAATTTCAGCGTGGTGAAGTAAAAATATGTACAAGAAAGTGATAGAAACACTGAAAGAAAATCATGAAGCCGAATTAGAAATACATGAACACAGGGTTATTGGGAAATTAAAGCTATGAAATGACAGGGGACAGAACTCAGAAATCAACATGAGTAGAAGATGAAATCATTTAGAAATGAAGTCTAAACCTGAAATCAATCAAGAGTGAGTGGACACAATGAATAGTGTCTTAAGAGAAATATACAACAGAAAGGAGGAAAGATTTAAAATCACGAAGAAATGTAGGAAAAGTTTAAAAATATTCTTGGAAACAGAAAGCTGTGGAAAATAAACAAAGAAGATTGAATGTACAGTTACAGAAGTCCCTGGAGTAAACCAAAGCAAGTGAAGACAACTTATACTAAAGACGATCAACCAAGAAAACCTCCCTGAGACGTAAAAATACATAAAATAAAAAGACTTGACACTTCGTATTGAAAGGGCATGTCACATATATGGGAAAGTCATCACAGGACAGCCATCTCATATTCTAGTAAAATAAGTGGACAATAACAAGATTCCAGGAGATATCAAATAGTACCCCTTCCCTAAAGTCACTTGTAAGAAAAAGGAAATCAGGTTTTCATCAGATGTTACGGCTTTACGACAGAAGAAAATGAAACAACATGTGTAAGATACCTAAAAATGAAAATGTAAACCACCAGGTATTATCTAGCCAAACATAACTCCACCTAGAAAGGATGCAACTGTTATTAACCCACCAAACAAACAAGCAAAGAGCAACTACAACAAGCCTAAAAAAAAAAAAAAAAAAAAAAAAAAAAAAAAAAACAGAGAATACGGTTTCTCTACTAAAGAAAGCTTTGGGCAACCAAAATGACTAGAGAAACATTGATATAAGTATATCAATGTTTAAGTGAATATTAAGTATATTTTCATCTGTAGAACTAAAAAATGATCATTATAATAGAAAAGGTATAATGTGTGATGGTTAGAGTTTCTGACTATAATACAACAGGGGGATAAAAACAGGGATCCAAATGCAAAGGAGAATGAGCTCCTCACTGATTGATTGCCTTTTGGTAATATCTGGGAGTAAAAAAGATATCATTTCAAATAGATGCTGGAGAAGAGGGAGGAGAGATGGAAGAAATTACTAGGAAATTTCAAGACTTCTGGTAGTAGGGAGCAAAGAGAAAGTAGCCAGAAAGAGAGGAATAAGAAGGAATGAAGTATTGGTAGACACTACAACATGGATGAATCTTGAGATAATAATACTGAGGGAAAGACATCAGAAAAAAAGAATACAGAATGTATGATTCAGTTAATATAAAATTCAACTAATGTCTAATAATAGGGAGCCAACTAGTGGTTGTTGGAAACAGAGGGTTGGGGGCAGGAAGGGGCAGCAGGGAGGGGCTACATAGGTCACAAAGGGACAGGAGGAAAGTCTTAGGGTGGTAGACAGGCCCATTCTATCGACTGTGCTGACGGGTTCAGTATGCCTATGCCAAAATGTACTGAATGGAACACTTTAATCATACATGTAAATTTTTATATGTCAATTATACCTCCATCAAACTATTTTTAAAAGATAAAGGATTGTACATAAAAGTAATAAGGCATGGGTACTCTCAAAAAATGAAATGACATGTAAATATTTTGCTCTTGAATTGAACATCAAGGCAGCTTTTGATGAGCAATAACTGATCTCTGCTCCAATCCATGTCACTTGGGGGAATGGAACTCTCTGTGTGCTCCCTCACAGGTCTCGGGGTGCTGCTGTCTGTTGGCCGAGACCGTACCTGGTACTATCGGCCAGAACACCAACATGTGACTTCCATCTGGAACTTGTGATTCTTTGCAATATGGTGCTGGTTCCAAGGGTGAGTGTCTTGATAGGAAGCTCAGCAGAAGCTTTTAGGACCTTTCAGAACCTGCCTTCCAGCATCATGCAATGTCATCTCTGTCTCATTCTAGTTGTTGAGGTGGACACGAAGGCCTGCCCAGTTTTGATGGAAGGAAAATAGACTCCTCCTGATGAGAAGCAACAATGTTCTGGAAGCACACAAGGGATTGGAAACATTTTTGTGGCCATTTTCAAGAAATACAATTGTCATAGGGGTAAATAAATGAGTGTTTATATTAGTGTAATTAGAACTGAGGGTATTGGCATGGAAAAAAGGAAGTTCAGCTGTAAAAGTGAGGAAAATTAAAAAAAACAAAAAACAAAAAACAATACTGCACTCCTGAATTTTAATCTACATTTTCCCTGGCTCTGTCTATTAGAAAGGCCCAGGAAATGAACAATTGGGTAACAATGAACATGCCTAGCAGTCAGATTGGTGTCTCTTAATACATCGCTCTGTAAAGAAACAAGGACTCTTTGGAGAAATGGCTGTTACCAAGAATGTCCAAGATGAGCTTTCCTACCAGAAAGTAAGAATGCTATCAGAGACGGATACGACTGTGCCCAAGGGTCTCTGCCTGCAAAATGAAGAGGCTGCTCTGGCCATTATTAAGAAAATTTAAACATACAGAAAATAATTGTGAGAAATTAAAATATATCAAATATTTTAAATTCATAGTAATACCATAAATGCACCTTATTAGAATGAATTAGGGAACCACCTCATTATCTGAAAACTGATAAATAAAGGGAAATAATCAAATGTTTTTCTTCACAGTACAACAGGTATTTCAGTGTAATCAAATGGTTGATCAGGGAAAGCTTCTCATTATAGAAATATTCCAGCTAGTAGGTAAGGAAGAATAATTGAATTCAAGTATCACCATTTTGCAAACCTTAATTTTAAACAAATAAATCTAAGCATTGATCATCATTGGCAGTTAATATCACAAAAAGATAAAAAACAGAAATGTTTTGCCTAATGATAGATGAACCCAACATTAGTCTTTCCAAAGTGATCCAATCTAAATCCCATCAGTCTTACAGCTTTATCTACAAATGTGAAGGAGATACAGAGAACAGAAGAATGCATTAAATGACATCACAGAAATTCAATCACTCACAACCTTTTGGAAAACTCCACAATACAAATACCCCAGGTTGTGTTTTCAATTGCAAGAAAGAAAAAAGATGGAGGTAATCTTCAGATGGGAAGAGATGTAAGACTCATGGATGAATTTCAATGAATTTCCCTTGTTTCAATCTGGTGTTGAGCCAACAAACTATATATATATATATACATAAAGAGACAATTGGGGAAGTGTGACCATCTATAGGATATTTGATTATTTGAAGGAATTAAGTTAAGCTTTTAGTGTTCTGATGGCATTATGATTGATCTTTTAATGTCTTGTTTTAGTCACATATATACATTCTAGAATATGTACAATTAAAATTATATGCTAATCGGAACTTGCGTCCAGATAATCCAGGAGAAGGAGGCAGTGAGCGTGGGACTGATTGGGGTGGAGCTGAACCAAGTTTGGCAATGAGTCGGTGGGAGCTAGGGATGGCTCCAGTGTCTTTTGGGTTCATTGCATTATTTTTCCACTACTTAAATGCCAAAAGTTTTCCATACTAAAAAGTTTAACAATAAATAAATAGTGAAGTAAATAACTACACCCTCACCCCACCTCCACCCCAGACATTCTGATTCAATTGTTCTTTTAATAACAGGTTTCTTTTTCTCCTTTTTACATTCCTAGGGAATTTTAATGAGGAGCAATGAATGAGAACCACCTCACTGATGCATGTCCACAGATATATTCATACCTCATGATAACATAGGAAAAAACCATAGAGTCTGTCACCTAGGTGACCAAAACAAATTGATTCCAGAAGCCACAAGTCCTAACAGAAACTAATACAGCCTTTGTATATACAATTACAGTATATACACAAATATAAATATCCTAATATAGTATACATTTCTGCTTGATGGCAAGAATGTCCAGAGAGCCATAGAATGTTTTCTGCGGGATTTTCCTTCTCCGGGTGGCTGTGTACAGAGCTGACTGGAGCAGGGTGGATTAGTGTGGAGTTCAGGTGCAAAGTCATTCAGTGACAAGGTTAACAGAGGCATTTGCCTAAAGAAAGTAAGTGCTCAATGAGCTTGTATCTGGGGCATTTTTAGTTGCAAATAATTCAGCTAAAGTACTCTATCACTTTCCATTGTAATAATATTTGGCTAATGCCACAGTGTGCTATTTTAAAGTTCATCTTGATTAAATGCCTTGCATGATGGTTGAAATTGAGCAACACTTGAGATGTGGAGCAAACATCACACTCACGGAAAAAATAAATGCACCCTCATTTTCTTATTGCTCAGTCTTTAGACATATTAATATTGCTCTCCCTAATCACCAAAATGAATAAAACCCTGATTTTCAACAAACCACTTTTTAACACCATTGTTCAAAATCATTCCAGCAGGTTATAACACAAGAGTGATATTTCTTTAAAAGTTCTAAGATACGCTACTGAGAAGACAGTCCTCAAAATATAGAATACTAGTATGCAGTGGAGTCCTCAGTCAGCTAGCTATAAGGGTTTCCCCCCTACAACCTTATTTTTGTATATTGTTGTACATATAGCGCAAATCCTTGAAGTATGTATCAGCTATTGCTGATGTGTGTGGCAAAGGTTGATTACTTAGTTTTTCTGTATAGAGAAAATTTTAGTCGACACAAATTCAATCAAAATCTTACAAGAAGGCACATGTTCAGCCAGGAGCTAAGTGACAGAGTCAGAGCCCTGGCAACTCCTGGGACCCACATCTTTCAGGAACAGGAGTGGCCATCTCATCCCAGGAGGCTGATGGTACTCAGGTCTGACGCCTGGTCCAGCTGTTGCTCCGCATCCACATCCCAACCTGGGCGCCCCCGACCAAGAGCAACACTCCTGTGTCTCTGCCCACGTAGGACATTCAAAGCCTCGTGTGGAGACATAAACAGACACTTAATTTTCTACCAAGGACCACTCCAGAACCTTTCATGAAAGTTATACATTTTAAGTAAAAAACACAAAGCGTGTTGTCAGCAGTTTTGGTTTTCAGGTTTCTATACAGGAGAGTGCAGATGAATTCTTTCCCAGAGCCCAGGGTTGGACAGGCTAGCTGGGTGCCCATGAATATGATTTCCTTGAACTCCACTATCTGCATCTGTAAAGTAGCAGATTACATGCTTTATGGGGGTAATTAAGGTTGAAAAAAATATCTCATGCAGTGCCTCACAAATAGCAAGGGCTCACTCAATGTTCATTCCCCAGTGGACCCACTCCCCTTAGGACTGTGCCTAGAGGGCATGAACGCCACCCTTGCTGTCAAGGGCCTTGTCCATCTGGATGGCACCCCTCCACATGTGTCCCAGGACAATTATTTTCTTGGATACCAGCAGGTGATCTGTGGAGTCCCAGAGGGGTGAAATTAGTGTCTGTGGTCAAATCAGCTCAGGAAATGCCAGGTTAAGTACCTGTCTTCCTGAATGCTTAGAAGTTTCCGACTGCTAACGTAACTGTGATTCTTCCAAGGGAGGGCAAAATGTGCTAAGGTACCAGTTTGGGGCATTAGAAACCCTTTTGTCAGGAGCAGTCATTAACCAAAAGAAACTAATACTCTGTGGAGTGCAGTGTAGCAAATACAGCCCCCAGAACTGGGCTGACAGGAGCAGTGAGCAGGCACGGGAGCCTCAAAGGATAACAAAGATGTTCTTGTATCTTTCTGTGCCAGGGACAACTCATACGCACCATGAGCATGAAACATGCTCAGCGACTCACTGCAGAGCTGCTGGACAATTTTTTTTTCATCTGTGTGACTAAAAGTAAGTTGTTCACTCTTGTGAATACTACAGTGAATAATTGATTATAGAACCTGCTGCTTTAAAAACATGCATGATTTCCAAAGGTGCAGGGGTCACGTTAGTCAGAATATAATTAGCTGCACAAAAAAAGAATGTGATGTTTTTATACCTTTAATAGAGTGTTTGAAAACAGGTTTGGAGGAACTCGGGGTCATGGAAATTCAAACTTAGTATACATAGTTTCAGATACATAATAGCCATTTGAAAGGAAACTTTAATTTAATGAATATCTGCAGAATACCTGACTTTATAAATAATATCTGCTGAATACCATATATATATGGCAGGTTAGTAAACCAGTAATGATGATAGAAGGCATGCATGCCTTCCAACAACCAATCATAGTGAGTCTACACTGTGAAGGTATATTTAGTACCACACAAAGGCTTGTGCTGGCTCTTCAGATGATCACTGGCTTTGAACGCCTGCGCATCTGGGCCTTTGACATGCTGCAGCATTTTAGTTTCAACTCTGCTTAGCAATGCTGTTGCAGAAACCACTTTAACTACTGCTCAGATGGGACAGAATATGTGTCGGTTGCCAAAGCAACTGCTCAGCGTGTGGTCTTATAAGTCAGTTCCAGAGCAGCTGTGGTCTACTTTGGAGAGGGGTGAAAAGAAGGTCACTTGGATTGGCTTAGCTTCCAGTCTACATATCAAATGAGAGACATTCAAATTAACCATGGTGATCCTGTGCACTCAGGAGGCTGCAGCTACTACCCCTGCTTGGTAGGTAACTCCAATCCTACAGCAGGCAGACTTCTAAGGTAGTCCCCAAGGTTCTCTCCCCTTGTCCACTCCCTGTATAATCTCCTTCTCTCAAATATTGGCTATGACCATGATCAGTTTCACTCCCATGACTAGGTTGTATCATATAACAAAGGCAGAGGGATTTTTCAGATGTAATTAAGGTCATAAATAAGTAGACAATGAGTTAATAAAAAGAGAGTTTCCTGGGTAGGCCTGACCTAACTAGGTGAGCCCATTGAAGGGACTGGATCCTTCCTGAAGGAAGAGATTGGAAGTAAAAGACATCATCCCACCATGAGAGAAGCAAGTTCATGTTGTGGAAAATGCCAAGTAGCAGGGAATGGTGGACAGCTTCTACGATCTGAGACTGACTGGAGTCCCAGAGCTGTGAGGAGCTGAATGCTACCAATAGCCAGTGACCTTGGAAGAAGACCTGGAGTGTCAGGAGAGACCCCAGCAGCAACTGACACCTTGATTGTGGCCTGGCAAGTTCCCGACCAAACCAGAGGACACACAACCAACCGTGTCTGGACTCCTGACCCAAGAACCTTTGAAGTCATAAATGGGTATTGTTTTTAGGGGGGTCTGTTACACAGCAATGGAAAACTAATGAGTCATTCATCAACAACTGTCTCCTCAAACACACTTCTTGAATATTTCTGCAATTACTGAGAAAGAAATAACACAGCATTAGACCTGTATGAAACCATCAAAATTTTCTCCTCACACTTTTACATCAGGAAAAGGAATCTGAGATGTAAAAAAATTAATGTAACCTGTTAGGGGTCACATGTCCAGCTAACGACAGAACCAAGACTAGACAAAGGTCACCTGGCTTTCAGTCTTCTGTTTTGTAAGCAAATGTCACCTAAGAAGTACAAAGTAGCCCAACGAAAACCCCGTGTGTACTTTAAACACCTCCATTAGGTGGTTTTAATTGTCCCTATTTTCCAGTGGAAAAACAAGTCCTCCAATGGGTTTGCACAGAACAGGGAGCTCGATTCCATGGTGCACAAATTAAGACAGGTGTGCCGGGCATATCAAACAGGAAGTCAATTCTGGGGTTACAATAATGGCATTCCATATACAAGCATTGCTGGCAGTGGCCTCCTGCCCAGGTGTTTTACACGCTCTTGTAAACACACATCAGGCTCAGGTTATCTAAACAGACAGCATTTCATGTAATGATGTGCTAACTAGGTAAACAGCTATTAGCTAGGTAACTGACAGGACAAGAAGAGATTTCTACAGGACAATAAGGGTACCACCTGCAATAGGTAGCCATCATTCCAACAGTGAGGGAACAAAGAGAAATGGTTGAAAGTGTTAAAACTTACAAGGAATACTATGAAGCTGAAGCTCAGACATCTGAGGAAAGTCTGCTGGTGCAGCGGGGAGGGGGAGGGAGTAAGTAAGTGAGCTTGGAGAAAGGCCTGGTGAAACCGGGGCCCCAGGTTTTACAGAAGACGCTCTGGCTCAACGGGGCAAAGAAGCGTATTCTCCAAATGCTCGGAAATTTCAAACTGAATTCAGCTGCTGCTACAGGAAGGTCCTGCTGTTGCTGGGAGGAACAGTGAGGCTGGGGCAACATCTCCAAGAATGGCAAGCAGAGAGGGAGCTTGTGGGAAACACACACAAAGGAGCAAGTTTCTACTCTCCATAAGCTTTGCATCTCCCTCTAGTATCTCTTATTAGCAGAACCTAGCAAGGTGCCAGCTGGAAGCTAACATGTGGTCTCAGAGTCCCTCCCTGTCTAGCATCAGACATATAGAAGGGTGAATTTGGAGCCAAGAAAAAAAATTAATAGTTGACACTCATGGTTTATATATAATTTTCCCTCTCCCTAGTTCCGTTTCCCAAATAACCTGCCCATCCTGAAAATCCATGATGAAGTTTTCCCCCAAAAAGGATATGAAGCTGGCAGAGCCCATGAAGCTGCTATAAAACATAGACTGCCATCACGAAAGCAACTGTCTCCATGACCTGCTACCTCTAAACTTACAAAGCATCCCAGACCCGAACGGCCTCACCTCTGCCCCAGCCACCATGTCCTGAGCCCTCCAGGGTGGGGCTGAGGTTCCCAGGCCAGGAAACCACACTGGAAATTCCCCAGGAATGAGGAGACACCATCCTCTGCGTGACACTTGGTTGCATGTGCGCTCTCAGCCCTGTTGCCTTGTGCTCCCATCGTCTCAGAGAGAGCATAGAGGGGTTGGCCCATTTGGGGGGAGCCTGCCTCTCTCTGTCACCAGGACTGGAATTCTGGGCACTGGCCATAAAATTATCAGAAGGAGAACAGATAATGCTGTGAGACTTCATCTTTCCACCATACTTGTGCATTCTGGCTTTTTCCCCACAGGGGGAACTGTATCTCATTCATCGATGCAAGCAGTGCCAAGGTAGATGTATGGGTAAGTCATGAGCGCCTTTGAACTTAGCCTGAATCCATAACATTCTCCATTTAGGATAGTACCCTCTCCTATATGGAAAGAGCACTTTAAGAGGTAAAATGGCATCGTAGCAACATGCGGGCTCTAGAGTATGATTGCTTGGCTTTGAGCCTTTCCTGCATGTGTGACCTTGGGGCAGGGCTGATACCCTCTCTGAGCCTCAGGTTCCCCCTATAAAACAGGGCGATGACAGCAGTGCCTGCCACGTTAGATTGTTATGAGAATTAAACGTGTGGTGTCGGCAGAGCCTTTGTAAGAATGGCTGTCACGGTAAGTGCTTTATAAATGAAAACTGTTCTTATTTTGTATTCCTAAGTGTCATTGTGAAAATGTAGCTGGATATTATGTCACACTGTCAGGTGAATTCTTGCTTCAGCCACAAGATCTCTTTTTCATCCACTTGGAATCTAAATTTTGGAGTTCCTCAGGACTCTGTAAAGGGCTTGCTTTCCTTTTCCCTGGTTATTTTCTTGCCTAAATGAGCCCATCCTTTATCATTTATGTGTCATCAACTCCAAAATTTATTCCTGCTACACAGATCATTGGTCCCATCTTTAAACATACACATATCCCATCGCTTACCTGAAATATCCATTTTGATGGCTCATAGGCATCTTAAATGCAGCATGCCCACAATTGAATCCCTAGAAGCCCATCCCTCCCTGAATCTCTCTTTCTACACCCCCCACCTTCTTCGTACACGGTACCATACGTAGTTCATTCAGGTCCTCAGTGCAGAAACCTGGGGGTCATCCAGGATTTCTTTCTTTCCACAATGTTCTATATTCAACTCATGGATACTTTTCTCATCTTTTCTAAAATATAACTTAATGCATTATTTTCTTTACCATATAATTATGATAAAGTTATCATCATTATTTCTCATAGAAACTAACGCTTCTACTCTTCACCTTACCACAATTCTTCTTCACAAGCCAGCCAGAAGATGACTTTACATACAGAGCAGACCGTGAGGCTCTTCCTCTCAAACTCTCTGGTGGTTTCCCATCGCACTGAAAATAAAATTCACGTTTCTTTCCACGTGGCTGACAATGGATCCCTAAGATACCACTCCTTCCCTCTGCGATCTTTCCAGTCTTCCTGGACATCTTTCCGTCCCTTGCATCTACTAAGCCCTTTCCTGACTCAGGATCTTCGTTCATGCCATTCCCTCTGCTTGGAATACTCCTTCCACCTCCCTCTAGCCGGCTCACACTTACCCGGAGGTCTCGGCCTCAGACTCAGCTCCTCCGACCAGTGTCTTCTGTCTAACATGGGTTCCCTCGCCAACCTTCTTACTCCTTTTTTATTATTCTTTGCTATGGCATCTCTTTCCAGTAAAAATATTTATAATAATATGTAAGTCTTAATTATCACTTTTATGTAACACCATCTCTCTTCCCCTGCAAGACTGCTCTGAAATCTTTTTTTCTACCACTTATGTTCTGCTACTAGCATAGTGTCAATCTCAGAATGGATATTTTAAAAATATTATTTGAATGAATAAACATATAGGTCTTTCTTATAGATGTGTTTTGGACAGAACAATAGAATTAGCCACCCAGACTGAAAGTGGAAATAGAAAAATTCCTTCTGATGAAATGGTACAGCAACGCATACAGAATGTTAAGTGTCATAAAAAGTTTAAAATGTATATTTTCTCCCCTCCCAATTCCAGGTATAAGCAGACTATTGATAAGCTGAGCCATGAAGCGTCACATCTGATGTTTTCTCCTAGTGCCATCACCAGTCACTCTCATGTCTTGGATCATTCCTTCTTGGGAACAGCCAGCTGTGCCTGCTAGTTCTAATTATACAAGGTAAATTCCCAACACTTACAACAGAGGCACACATTCTAGTTCTAGATCGATCGACAGCCACGTGCTTTAATGTTGTTGTGAGAAACCATTCTAGATGCTAAAATAATCATTCCCAATATGTTGTGCTGAACTCATTGCCCTCTTTTATCTTGAACCCAGCATGTGACCTTTATCATTTCACTTGGCTGAGGTAGGTCTCCTAGTAAATATTTTTTAAAAGGTTGGAAGTGAAATATGTAAGTAAAGAGTTCAAAGTTTTGAGCCTGTGTACCATATTTATTTCTACCCAAATCAAGGAACAAGGCAGAGTTTATACATCAATTGTTTTTGTGGTGAGACATCTGTGCCTCTGATAAACACCCTGCCTAGAGGCATCTCCCCAGACCATACCCCATAAAATCTCTCGTCCTCACCAGGACTATGCCTAGACTCCTTCTATTGAAAATAAAAGTTTACCGCAGTCTTCATGGCCCTCTAGCAACCAGTTTATCTCCCTCCTTCCCACCTAAGACAAATGCCGGTATTTAGGAAAACGTTGTATCCATTGTCACACATTCTACTCTGTCCTCAAAACACTTCTCTCCCGACACCGCACAAACCCAATGACTGATTGATATGGGGTGTGACAATCTGGCCCCTCCTCCCAATTTTAGGCAACTCTGAAGGGTCGTCCTGGCTTCAGAGTTCTCAGCACGTCAGCTGAAGCCTTTGATGAGCTAGCGCCTCAGCCCAGCTCCTCCCTCTGACCTCCCCACTCCAGTTCCTTCCCTCCCACATGCCATAAACTCAACCTGTGACTGAAGCCTTCAACATGACAGGTCTCTTTAAATTCTCCATCATACCACTCTTAACATTCAGATTGTTACATGTAATTACGGGATTATTTGATTAATGTTGGTCTCCCCCATCAAGTCTTATGTTCCATGAAAATAAGGACTGCATCATTTGCTGCTCACTATTAGTTCTCCAGGACCTAGCAGAATATATTTGATAGATGCTATATACTCAGTGCATAAATTAGTTCTTGCATTAGTGTGAAAATGAATAAATACCTGATAATTCATGATCAGGACTTTATTTCTTTGGATTAAGTTATTAGGTTTCCTAATTAAAATGCAATTGACCCTATATTTAATCAGGTTGAGTACATAGAGACATTCCTGGGGAGAAAAGCTTTTCAGAATGGACTTAAGCAAGATATGGAGTTGAAGAAAAGAGCTAAATGTTAAAGAAAGATCAAGCATCAACATGATGTAGCAGCTGAAAGAGTCACAAAGCATGACACAGATCCAGCCAAACATGGATTCAAGGCCAGGCTTTATCACTTACTACCCATGTAATCTGTCGTAAGAATTCAAAGCATTCCAGCTGGAAAACAGCAGGCATAAAGTCACCTCACAATAAATTTTGGTACCTTCTCCATATCCTTCCTCATCCGCCCCCATCTACTCCACAACTTCTTCTTAGAAGAGCGCTGCCTGGGAAAGAGCCTCGTCCAAATATCCACAGAGGAAGAAAGCCAACATGGAGATGTACTTTGGCCCCTTCAATTCTTTCACTCTTTCTCTTTAAAATCATTCCAGTTTTAAGTTTATTTCGGTAGGCCAGTCATTGCAGAATCCTTGAGATGGTTGCAGTTGGATCTGGTCTAAAGTAATGAACTGAAACAAAGTATCATGGCAAAACTATGCAAATCAACCGGTACCTAAATCACACTAACAGGCTGACTTCTCACCCACTGCCAGCTAATTTACTTCTTGCTACTGGACATTGATTCCACTTACAGTGGTGGCACATCTCTCATGCTTAGGATGCCATCTGCTCCCACTGCCAACGGAAGTCACTTCTCTCTCCCGAGGTCTGCGGGACAAGGGCTCATCCCGTATTTCTTGGCAGGCTTTTGAATGTTTTATTAGGTTCCTAGTGAACATTGAACAAGGAATCTAATCTATTTATTATCATTATTTCTAAAAGTTAACTAATTTTATATTTTCAGTGAGGAGACCCCTCGAACACAAATACAAAAATCAATGGAGGAAGGGAGAGTAGTGGCGGAAAGACAGAAGCTTTGTGGAAAACAGAGCAGCATTGTAGACAGCTCACCAACAAGAATCAAGTGGCTAAGACTCCGTGAGATGACAGAGCACAGGAAAGGGATTACACAGTAGATATCAGGTAGAGGAAATGGCTGAGTAACTTTCAAAGACCAGCATGCGCCTGAGAATTTTAGAGCAAGAAGCAATCTTCCCCCCCAAGTTATGGGAAGTCTACTTCCTGGAAAACTAGAGACACGCCAGGTGCTGGGGCTGGTACTGCAGTAATTAAATGCCATTTGACCTGAAGCAGGCACGTGTGGGTGCTGTACTTTTCATTCCGGATCTTAGGGAACCACACAAGTGCAGGGTCCAAACAATTCAACCAGGGATGAAACAAGTACAACTCCAAACAGTGAAGGCTAATGAACATGTTAACTATTAGGGAGGTTTAAAATTATGTGAATTCATTTTTTTGTCTTTTTGGGTTTTTGTTTTTTGCTAAAGGCATATTCCTTTGAACTTAACTCACTTGGTTTGAAACAAATTTCTGATCCACAGGTTGTTAGATTACCCAACTTTTTTGTGGTATCTGTCAGTCTAAAGTTGACAGTGTAATTAGCTGATAACACCTAACTTAATTGTTTGGTGATATTTTTTACATAGATATATTTAGAAGTGAAAATAATTCACCTGTTGTTAAGACTACGGGGTTTTTGTTTTTATTTGAGACCTGGTAAAAACAAGAAGTAGATGTGAAGCATGAGTAATATATTCAAAGATCAGACACACAAGGGGGGATTGCCCCAAAAAACAAAATGATCTTCTGGAGGGCAGACCCTTGCTGTATAAGCTTCCCTTGCTAAGTCAGTGTTCTAGGAACCCATCTGTGCCAGCTAGTATCATTGTGAGAGGCTGCGTTTGGCTTCAGTGAATTCTTTTTTTAAGATTTCTAATATGTTTTCCAATTTCGTGATGAGTGATTTACAAGCACACCTGCCCACACCATGCTGAATGTTCAGCAGTTTTTGACCAAAACAGCATGACCCCTGTGCCCTAACTTCCCTATTCACCCCATTTCACCCTGAGTGACTATTTTTTGTTTGTCCAGGTAAAGAAAGACCTCAAAGGGAAACATTTTGCTGATGTGGAAGAGGTGAAACAAAAAATGGCAGAAGCACTAAAAGGCATCAAAATTTTATCAAAACTTTCTCTCTCTGAAAGAGGGTGAATTAATAGAGATCTAGTGATGTGTTACAAAGGAGGAGACAATTGCAAATACATAACATGGCACCTCAGACTGCATTCTAGCCCCTTGCAGTAAGTACCTGCTCAGCAGTATCCTGCTCTTTGCCATGTGCAATGAACCCCTGTGTATAATGTTGGCCCAAACCTTCAGGAAAAAATCTTGGCCCAAATCTTCAGGAAAAAATCTTTTTATTTGATTTTTAATTCAACTTTTTACTTATTCATATTTAGATATTTAGGGGTTTTTTGTATTATAAAGGAATTTTAGCATTTACTTTTGAACATATTATGGTACAAGAAATTTTATGTTAACAAATAATTACAAAACACAAGAACAGATATAAGGTATTTCAGGTATGGCCCATGTATAACACTCATCCTTATTTTTCCCTCAAAAATTTGGGCAAAAAATGTGTGCATTATACATGGCAAAATACGGTATGTTCTAGAATGGCTTTTCTGGACACACGTCTGCTATTTCAAGTCCCTAAACTCAGGGCCCTATAATGTCCCTGCATTTCAAATATATCACCTTTTCTGGTTTATTCATTTGTATTTTAGTAGTATTTTTGTTTGTTTATGACATAATAAACATCAACAAAGAAAGTTGAAGAAAATTAAAGCCACTCCCGTACTTCGTCACAGAAATAAGATCTTGTGGATACATGTCAATCCTTTTCTCTACATGCAGGCCTATACGCACAATGCTTATTTATAAAATTGAGAACATACAGGGGAACTGTGTTGCAATATACATTTTTCTTAATGGTTGTATCTTCAAAATTTTCCTTGGACATTAAATATTTTACTTGAGTATTTGTATATTTTTATATACTCATCAACAAATATTTATTGTCAGGTGGCAAGATACTAAAAAGAATATACAGCCTCCCCCATTCGGGGCAAAATGGGTGAAGGTGATCTAAAGGCACGAACTTCCAATCACAAAATAAATAAGTAACGATAATTCTCTACCCCATGCCCAAATGTTTACATTTTAACAGTTTTCCAGAAATCCTTCTAAGTCCTGCTCCATCAAAGCCAACTGACCTGCATCTGGAAAGCTCCAACCGGCCCTGATGCCAGGCAGCTCTCATACGTAGCCTGCTTGGGAGCATCTGCCCTCACTGCCAGAGAAGTTTTGCATCCTTGAGTGTGTAACTAGACTACTTCTGCGTTCTGGCTTTCTGATTTTCTGTGTTATTTTATCTCACGGCTACGTGGTTCTCTCCATTTGAAACAAGTGCTGAGAGATGGCACCTCTCTTTGCTCTGGTGATATGTCTGTCAGGATTTCAGGAAACCTCTGGTGACTTGGGATTCTCAACAACCAGGTTACAGGGGCTGCAGTAGAAATACCTAAGCCAGTCACAACTCTAGGGCTGACAAAGTCGTACTATGTCCTGTGCTACCCCACTGACATTACCATACTTTGGATGATGAAGGGATACTCAAATTATCCTGTGATGACTATATCTGTCTTTTTGTGTGTTTGTGAGAGTAATTAATTATAAGATGTTACCCCATCTTACCTTAAAACCCCAGCTTGCTTAAGTAGAGGACAGAAAATATTTTTCCCCTACTCTCCTAAATTAAATGGGTAAACAAAGTGTGTCATATTCTTACAGTGGAATATTATTTGGCCATAAAAGTAATAAAATACTGGTCCATACTACATCATGGATGAACCTTGAAGGCATGCTACATAAAAGAAGCTAGTTACAAAAGACTACAGCGTGTAGAATCCCACTTATATAAAAATAACCAGAATAGGAGGATCTATTGAGACAGAAAGTGTATTAGTAGTCGCCCAAGTTTGGAGTGGATGGAAGAGTTAGGAGATCACACTAGGAGAGCAGGGGTTTTTAGGGGTGATGAAAGTGTTCTGAAATTGATTGTGGTAATAGTTGTACAACTTGTTGAAGATGCTAAAAACTATTGAATTGTACACTTTAAATGGGTGAATTATATGGTGCATGAACTACATCTCAATAAAGCTATTACCCCCCAAAAATGGTACAGTGTGTGAGATACTTCTGGCCTCTAAAGGAGGAACCCCTGTGGTATGGACAGAAATGTGCTAATGCCCTTGCTGACCTACCCACTGCCCTTGCAATACCCTTGTAGGGAACAAACCACTGTCTGACAGCAAGAAGACCCTCAGGCATTACCTGGGAGCCCTGCCTTTGGTTTGCAAGTTAGTGTGCTGAGTGGAAAGACAGGCCAGTTAGAGAATAAGGAAGCTAATGGCAAAATTTGCATGTGTCCAAAATCTTATACATTAGAGCTATAACTGAGCAAGCCACAATGTCTCTATCCCATTATGAAGTCAAATTTATAATGCTGAATGGGAAAATCACAAAGTAAACTTAGTGAAATCCACACCTCTTAAGGAATTATTGACTAAAAGAAGGAACTTCAAGGAAAAAATTAAAATTTACCATGCATTTCCTCAGCCTGGAAAACTTCTGCCATCCTCAATTAAAGAGATTGCTTCAAGATGAGTGAAGACTTTCCTAACACCAACTATGAATTACAAAAGCATCCAAAAGAACAGATTCCTCTGTAATTGGATGACAGGGGAATCTCAAAAACGCTGGGGATTATTTGCTATTATTTTATCTACCATAAAACCAATTAGGCTATGCAGAGAGAAAATATTTAATAAGTATTTGCTGAACTGGAAAGGAAAGAGATTGTGAAACCAATTAAAAACAAGGCAGTATTTTTTTTTGTTTATCAGAACTTACTGGTGTCTGTCAAATCTGGACTGAACATGATGCAATTGGAATTGGGGCTGCCATGTAATAATCTGCGCTCTGAATGCCACGTGCCGGCTCTTTTCATGGGCCTCTTCCTTTTCAAAGCCTGGCCCCTCCCATGCAAGTAAAACTCCCTAATATTTTCCCCCCAAAATTGTGTGTGAGTTTGTTTTAAGTACAGGTAAAATATCAACTTCTTGTTACATTTTAAAATATAGTAAGGATATGCTAACTACCCCAATAATTATGTCATTTTTTAACGCTTTTCTTTTTTTACAGTCAAATTGATGTGAAATGATTGGGAACAATCAGAACAAGAGAAGAAGATGAAACTAGAAAGCGAAGATGGTTACAGAGAATCAATTCAATTTTAAATTTTATTTCTGAAAAGAGCCTTTAAAATTGAATTCATTGAGGGATAGATAGCTTTGAATTTTGTCAAGAACTGCTTGCCTAAATTCTTTTTTTTTTGATGTTGCTGATGTTGTTTCACTCTTTTTCTTCTCTTTTTCTTTCTGTCTTTATGTGTTAATACCATGTAGCTCTGTCTAGACCACTATATTCAACCAGTTACCAATTTCTAATGATGTCCCCCACATAGAAGCCTTCTATTTCAGCCTCACTCTTACCATCTTGGTTCAAGCTCTCAGCACTGAAACACTATACATATATACATATATACACACACACATTATACTATATATATTTAATATATATATTTCATTCATATGTGTATATATATATGAATGTGTATATACATATATACACACATGAAATGTATATATGTATATATATTTCATTTCCCCAGCTATTTCTATAAAGCCAGGGCTTTCCTAATTATTTTATTAACTGTAGACCCAAATAGGCTATGCACATAGTTAATAGGTACTTGTTGAATTGGAGGTGAAAGAAACTGAAATCAATTAAACTAAATTTGAAAGTGAAAATACTAAGAATGTAGAAAATTCACTATATGGCCACCAAGAACACTGCTCAGATCCATATTTTCCAATTCTATGGTTCCAGTACTTAATGCCTGAGTATATACTTGGACATAAATATGATACATTAAATTGCTTGGCATATCAGAAGCTTGGTTAATTAAAGAAGACTCAGAAGTATTTGCAGTAGGCCAAGTTAGTATTTAAGAGTCAGGCAATTTAAAATGTTGGCTGGAAAATGAATAACATGGAAATTTTAGTTTTCATTGATCCAAGCCACCTTTCCCCCAAGCAATCATGTCATTAAAAATTAAGCACTCATGTTTTACTCAATTAATAACTAGAACAAATATTAATCACACTTAGGACAGAATATACACATCAAGGGCTAACTGAAACTGGCACAAGTGATTGGGTAGCATTTGTTTGCTTAATTTACTTAAGTACGATTATTCCTGATCCCATCCTGTGGGTTTTGGAGTCAAAATCCTTAGATTCAGTTGCCTGCTCTACCACTTAGTGGCTATGTGATCTTGAGCAAGTATTGTTTTTTAATCCCAGTAAAAATAAAATAAAATAAAACACTGTAGCTATTTCACCTGAGAACCACTGATAAATAAAATTACATATAGTTGTTGTGGGGATCAAATAAACTATAAATCTAAATTACCTAGAGTATCTGGACCAAGAAGTTTACAGTAAATGGTAACAATTTTTATTACAACCTGTCTTCATTTGTTTCAGTGCTTGTTTTCCAACTCCTTCCTTGGTTATCATTTGGCCTTTCCTCAAATTGCCATTTTGAGAAATAAAATTCTAGATAATACACTGGCCTCATGGACAATTCTTGCCCCACAGTTGGGGTTATTACTCTATAGAGAATTAGACACATTAATAAAAAATCATCATACCAAACATGGTACTATGAAGAAAAAAAAGCAGTAGGTATGGATCGTTCTTTTAAGCATCTTAGCAGTTAAAAGAAGTAGTATGAAGGAGAAAAACTTGAAAGGAAAATAAAATTTAGAGATATTTTATTCACAAAGGGAAAGGAGCAAATGGAGACAGTAGGAGGAAGAGAAGGGGAGATAATCAGAGAGGAGATAAAAATTAAAGTACAAAATGGAGAAAATGACTGATGGAGTAAGCTTCCAGAAAAAGTAGGAGTGAATGAAATCAAGAGTGCAGCTGAATGGATCAGTCCTAGAAAGAAGGCATACATATACCAAGAAATGAAAGTAGCTAATTCAGGAAGACACGGAGACAATATTGGTTGGAGAAAGAAGTTTAAGAACTTAGTTGACAAATAAAATGTAAGACACCTAGTTAAATTTGCATTTCAGAAAAACAAAGAATACTTTTTTAGAATAAGTAGTTTCCAAATGTTGCATGGGAAATAGCTATATATAAAAAAAGTTAGTTACTTTATCTAAAATTCAAATTTAACTGGATTCCTATAATTTGACTTGCTTAATCTGATGACTCTATGAGGAAAGTCACTTTTTTAGGATTTCCTACTTTTATTGTTGTTCAAGTACAGTTTTTTGTCTTTCCCCCCACCCCAACCCACCCCCCATACCTCCCCACCTCCCTTCCATTTCCACCCCCTCTCCTCCGTTATTGTCCATGTGTCCTCCATACTTGTTCCTGCAAACCTTTCACCCTTTCTCCCTGAAATTCCCTCCCCTCTCCCTCCTGGTCACTGTCAGCCTGTTCTCAATTTCAGTGTCATTGGTTATATTTTGCTTGTTTGTTTGTTTTATTGATTAGGTCCCTGTTAAAGGTGAACTCATATGGTATTTGTCTTTCACCACCTAGCTTATTTTGCTTAGCATAATGCTTTCCAGTTCATCCATGCTGTTGCAAAGGATGGGAGTTCCTTCTTTCTTTCTGCTGCATTGAATTTCATTGTGTAAATGTACCATAGTTTTTTGACCCACTCATTTACTGATGGGCACTTAGGTTGCTTCTAGCACTTGGCTATTATAAATTGTGCTTATATAAACATTGGAGTGCATAGGTTCTTTTGGACTGGTGTTTCAGGGTTTTTAGAATATAATCCTAGCAATGGAAATCCTGGGTCAAAAGGCAGATCCACTTTTAGTTTTCTGAGGAAATTCCATACAGGTTTCCACAGTGGCTGCACCAGTCTGCAGTCCCACCAACAGTGCACTAGGGTTCCCTTTTCTCCACAACTTCTCCAACACTTGTTGTTTGTTGCTTTGTTTATGATGGCCATTCTGACTGGTGTAAGGTAGTATCTCATTGTGGTTTTAATTTGCATCTCTCTGATAGCTAGCAATACTGAGCATCTTTCCATATGCCTCTGACATCATTAAAGTCCTAGAGGAGAACATAGGCAGGAAAATCTCAGCTATTTCACACAGCAATATTTTCACTGATATGTCCCCTAGAGCAAGGGACATAAAGGAAAGAATAAACAAATGGGATCTCATCAAAATAAAAAAAAAAAAAATTCTGCACAACTAAAGAAAACAGTATTAAAATAAAAAGAGAACCAACCATATGGGAAAACATATTTGCCAATGATACTTTAGACCAGGATTTAATCTCCAAAATACATAAAGAATTCACACGACTCCACTCTAAGAAGACAAGCAACCCAATTAAAAAATGGGCAAAGGACTTGAACAGACACTTCTCCAAGGAGGACATACAGAAAGGGTCCGGAAACACAGGAAAGTCACTTTTTATAATTTCTTCATACTCAAGGAAGCCAGCTGTGTGAAAGTCTACCCAGAATAAAGACTTGGGAAGAGACAAAGACATGAAAGTGCAAAGTCTGTAACAGGCGTAGTGAGGGAAAGCCGGTGATTTGCTCATAGATTTTGCTCGGTAGATTTTTAAAGTTAAAGGACAGACACTGAGTTTCTGTGCCAAATGTTCATCTTCTTTGGTTTTGAGGAATTAATTAAAATCTTGAGTCCTTTTCATTTTCTCTTCTAATAGGTCATCATCTAGCACTGCTCTTCATTCTCATTCTCCACAGTTAATTCCCTTCAATGTTGAGCCAGAATTAGTCTCCTTGGTGCCTAAGGAAATAAAATTATTTTGGTCTCAACCCAGGTCCAAGAAGTTCTATTTAACTTCTTTCCATAGTATATCAAGTCCTGATATAAAAGCTTCCCAGGGTTCTTCTAAGAATCATTTTCTGTTGCTTCTAAATGCATTTTTTTTTCTGCCTAGGGAAGTTACCTAACAAATGGCCACATAGACAACTTTCTTAGCCGCCTACTTGATTTTGGTCAACTAACAAGTCCTCTGGCTGTAAGGTGGCATCTCTGTAGTCATGAGTATTCCCTCTTGTACTCATATTCTCAACCACTGTATCACACACTCTGAGTTCCCAAGGGTTTCTAAAATCATACCCCTCATATCTCCACCCCTAGGATCACCTCCTGGATGTCTAGCACACAGCATCAGTTTTTTCAATATTTGCTGGCTAATGAACCAGTCATTACACCCCACGATGCCAAACCACCATTCAGTAGCAGCTTTGCCATATATTAAATTTAGATTGAACCTCAAAGAAGAAACATTTAATAAATTTCAGAAACTGTAAGTGTAGAATGAGAAGATATCCTGAAACTCTGAACCCACATCATGGGCTATCTCCCCACTGGGATTACTGTCATGCGACACCCTAATTAAAAGTGAAATAGTTGGTAAAGTAGCCCTTAAGTGGTTCAGTTCTGAGAAGACTTTTTAATTTGGTCTAAAAAGTACCTGACTCAAGCTACCTAAGGGTTCATTTTTATCCTGATAACTTCTGGGAACTGTTTATTAATGTTTATGTCAAACCTATAACATATCATTGAACTATTCATGATGCATTAATCTTCTTTTTAGATTAGCAGAAGTGCTGATTCATCAGAAAAAAAAACAGACTTTCACTACATCAAACTTTTTTTTTTGAAAATCGTAAGTCTTCAGGTCATGTGAATACTGTTCTCTGCATCACTTTTCAACTGAAGGTCTAACTTGGAGACCTGCATTCAAAGACCACAGTTTTAGAATGCCTTTTAAATTTCCAACCAAACGTCAAAACTCCCCTCCAGCTTTCTGAGAGGAAATAAAATAATTATTTTTAATTGTATGAACTACATGCCAGTTTTAAATACGTGAAACATTAGTTATGACTTAAAATCAGAGCCTTAGGAAATACAGGTAGAAGATAGAAATGAGGTGACACCAGGTCTCACATTCTGCATCTGCGCGCATGAGCAGCGGTGCTCCTCCGGGTGCACTTAGGTGCCATGCCGCTAAATCACATCTTCTCCACTGGAGGGAAACAGTCATGTGGGAAAAATAACATACTTTTCATTCCAAGGTATTTTTTCATATGTGTGCATGCGGGTGCATATGAGTGCAAGGTGGTGGAGGGGAAAGAGATACAGAGAGATAAATATCTGGTATCAGCATCTATTCATATACATACTAGAATATGGTATAGATCATTTAATTAACATGAAATTCTATTTGCATTTAAGTAAATCAAGCTATCAGCCTTTCTGTTTCTCTGGAAAGAATTTAACAAATTGCATGATCTCTGCAATCTGAACACTTGTTTAAAAAACTGGAAAGAGCATAGTCAGGGGCTGGAGACCTAGGTTTTACTCCCGGGTTTGTGATTCTTTCATGAGGTGATGTGATTTGTAAGTTTGTGTATGTCTATGAACCCTAATTTCCTCAAATATAGACTAAGGAGCTGGCTTAGATCATTAGGTTTTAAACTTTTTTTTAATTTAAGAAAGTTATTATAAAACAAAATATCACCATGAAATAAAAACAAATAAGGTAAAAAGAAAACATCATCAAGTGAACAGTGAGGGTGAAAGGGGAGACCCCAAAACCATCCCCAGGCTGTGTCTTGATAGTGCTCAACTCATACACCCAGAAAAACCCACACAATCTGTATTGCTATATATTATTATTATTATTATTTTAACTATGGGATTAAGCAAACCCTAAATCCCTCTCCAGTTTTATCAAGAAATTATTTTATTAAATGCAAATATACTATAATAAATGTACTACACGAGCATCTATTGAGTTAATACAAATGTAACAACAAACGTTTTAAGGCTCAACATGAGGGCAAATACAAAGCCCTGGAGATGCCCTACAAGCATGAAAGCAAACTGCCATCACATTGAAGAGAAAATCGAATTGGTCAGATGGGATAGGTGAGCCACACACGGTGGGTAAGCCCGGAGTTGGGCACAGCGAAGGCTTTGGCCCAGGAAGACCACGAGACAGCAGCATGAGAAAGAGCAGGCTGCCCCCCGATGTTTGTGGGGCCCTGAGAAGACTATAAATAAAGGTCCACATAACACATGTCTGAATATTTAAGAGTGTGTAATCAACATTGTAAGTTAAAAGTATACAAATAGCTATGCTTTCCCTGGAGGTGAGAATTTTCTCAACAATCATTGAAAGTGACGGTAATTTTTAATAACACCCACATCAGTGGTGGTCAGTAACTATAACCTTCTGGCTGCCCCTCCCCCACCATCATTCCCATAGATCTGTCTGCATTTATGAAGCCCTAACACTTCCATTAAACCCCTTCATTTCCATATTACTTAATGGGGCTCTATTTTCCTGATCGAACCCAGATTAATATGATGTTGGCATGGAAAATGTTCTAGGATAATAGAATCTTAATAAAAACCTAGATTAAATGTAGAGACAATAATTACATAAGTTTAGAACACTGAAAGAACTCACAAGATTCCTCAGGGTACACTCACCTCAAGTATTTATAAAGGCAAAGCATATGGCACAGCAGAAGAAAGCAAACAGAGAGCATCGGGGACCCAAGAGACTTCCAGGATCAGTTCGCCAGGTTCCTTTCCAAGTTGCACTGGGCGAGCCTCATTTCTCTATTATGAGCCACCATAATGGTCTGGATATGTCTCAGGATTCTTAATTCCAGGGAAGCTTGGGCAAAAGTTTCCAGAGGGGTTTTCTGTGCCCTAGTCACCACACAGCCAAAGTCGAGCTATGTAGCTGGATAAACTATGTGTAAGCCATCAATCTGCATATTCCTAAGAATTGTTAAAAAGCTGACCCTGACCTTCACCAAGGACATTTTGAACTCTGAATAGCACATTAAAAATCACTAGCAAGGCTATCTCATCCACATTTTGCCTGAGTGTCAATACCAGACTTCCAGAATTTCCAAAGATAATCAGAGACCTGCTCTGGTACAAACGTAAGGTAACTATGTGACAAAGACCCCAGTGGCACCAGAAAATAAAATACTGGGAGTGCATGACACAGACTAGCAAAGTCAAAATAAATACCAAATTCCTGAAGAACCACAGAGATTAATTAATGCCATTGTCAAGGACTTAAAAAATGTGGAGGAAGTTATTCCTAACACACACCAAATCAGCTCATTTATTTGGGCTATGCAGAATCCAGGTGAATCTTGGAGATTTACACCAGACTATCATAAACCAATCAAGTGGTGACTCCAACGGTAGCTGTTGTTCCAGCAAACCCACACAACCCTGAGTGCCTGGTGTGCAGCTACTAACCTGGTGATTTTTTTTCTCTCTTTCTATTCCTTTAACAAACAAAGGGCTAGCAATACATGTCCTCTGCCTTCTTTCAGGAATATACAAACTTTCCAGCCTACTGTTTTAATCTGTGCGATGAGGAACTTGAACCTGACCATTCCGCAGATCATGACAACAGCTCACTGCCATGAATAACCAACCTGCTGAGCAGAAAGTGAGGAAGACCCAAAATCAGTAGGATTCAAAGTGCTGTCTGCACACCAGTGAAGATTTGAAAGCTGTTTGTTGCCAGTTTGCAATGAGCTAGCCTAGCAATTCAGAAAGTTTATAGTAATTTGCAACATAATTATATCTGTTGAAGCCAAAATTTAAAGATTTAAACTTGTATCTTCTATGCCTTTATAATTTTATTTTTTACCAATCCATTTTTACTGTATCTACAAAAGTAATGGCCTTAAATGGATTGGAAATTTAAAAAGAAAAGAATACACAGCACAGGCAGTGTGAGACGTACCATCCCAGAGCAGGGATCAACCGACTACCAGAAGCCTGTTTTTCCGTGGCGCATAAGTCACAAATGATTTTTCACATTTTTAAGTCATTGTAAAAATACAAAAAAAGAAGATGTAATCATGTTGTATATTCTGAAAAGCCTAAAATATTTTACTATCTGGCCCTTTACAAAAAAAAATGTTTCGAACCCCTACCTAGACAACCTGGTGAGGCACATATGGAACAAAGCATAAAAAATTTTACCCTCAATAATTCAGGGTTCTGTAACTTCAGTAAAGTTTCTACAGTTCCAGTGTAGGTCAATATATCAGCTCTGAGATCAGGGATAGCTGGTACATATGTCAAATACTACCACCAAGAAAGCAGTACAGTGCTTATTGGACCTCATTGAGTTTTAAAGGCAACATGCACTAGATTGGGGCTTGAAAGTTGCTCAGACACGTTTACCAACTAACCTGTAGGATTTCTTGTTTTTAGTCGAGCCCAAAGAGCAGGCCCTACCAGGGGTCCGCATGACTATACAAGCCTCTCTGCCACTTTTGCCACATGATGTGGCAACTCCAGTGGTCCAGGAGGTATCTCCAAGGGGTGTGGAGGCTGTGCAACAACCTGGCAATGAATTATCATCATGCAAACCCTTGGATTCTAGTCTCAATCATACCTCTTCTGCAGAAGAACCCCCAGGGCCCTGAATGATTGACCGTGAGCCACAGAGTGTCTATGCAACCTGAAGTGCTTATTCTAAGCCAAGCGCCATCTGAACCACCAAACCATGAAGATGCATGAGGTGGCGGCAGTCCATCATCAAGTGGCATATAGGCACTAGACTCTGGAAGTTCCTGAAGGCACCGTGAGCAAGTGGCTTAGACTCTCAGGTGTCTACCCCTGTGCATTGCCTCTTGTCCCTCACTTCACATATAGCCTCATGGAGACCCCCCATGACCGGTTTACTGAGAAAATCGCTGGGCAGGGTTTACACATGATTCCAGAAGTTCCTCTAGAACCACCCAGAAAATGAGTAGCAGTAGTTGTCCCAAAGGGGAGTGAAGGAACAGCCTCCCTGTAGGTAGAATTTGGGGCAGTTATTCAGTTTGCCTAAAAGATAAAATTGTCTGAAAGGTGAAAGTATAAAGCTAAACTTATTTGTGTGCTGTTGCTAACAATTTAGCTAAAAGACCAAGGATTTTAACGAAATAAGATTAAAAATTGGAAAAGTTGCTCCGAAGAAAGAGGTATGCGGACAGATCTTTCAGAATGGGCCCAGAGTGCGGGATGTTTGTGTCTCAAGTAACTATAGCAGGATAAGCAAGAGGAGGTTTCAACAATTAGGTGGCCAAAACATTCCATCCTGTGAATAGCCACCAAGCAAGAGTTGTGGAAATCATGTATAGGCTCAAAATTTTCCATGCTCCTCAGCCAATGTGGTTATGCCAATTTCCAAGGCAGCGGTTTGTCAGCAACATAAACACTAACTAAGTCTGTGTCCCCAGGAGGCAGGAAACTCTGTATCTTAGGGCAAAGGGATTCTGGGAGTAGAAGTGTGAAGTGGGAATAGCAACTATGTCCATGTGACAAGTTTTGGGGAAAAAGGCTAGTAATTGTCTACATGTTATTTATTATAGCATGTAATAAATAACATTATAATTGATATTTGATATTTGCATAAATTAACCTTCCTCTCCACCCTCCACTATAAAATATGGAATATGCTTATATCAGTGGACTCTGTATTTCAATATTCAAGCCATGGACTATCAGAAGTGGATAAAGTGGCATGTGAACCTCTGTGCCTTCCCTTTTAGATGAATGCGTCTGAACTTGCATCAGGGCTAGTCGGATCATATTAGCTGGAAGTAAGATACATAGTTGTATTTAATCAAAAATTAAACACAGGGAGAAGTGCGGAGCGGATGAAGGGGTGAGTTTGGCTGAGTTGTCTGTGGTCCACTCAGCATCACATCTATCGCCTCCGTCACAGAGCAGAGGAGTAGCCAGAAACTCCATTTTTTCAGGGTCGCCTGCATTGTATGGTTCCAGATTAGAGTTTGCCAATGAGAGAAACTCTTGGGATGTTTTGCAGGCAGAAGGGAGAAGAGATCATTATTCTTGGGAGATCACAGTAACCAGACCTGTGGATAGATGGAAGATATTCAGTGACTTCTCCAGCATTCCAGGTGCACCCACTTTTTTGTATAGTCTGGCAGTTGGTAGGGACTTTTCCAGAGATGCTGAGATTGAAGCAGCTTTTCTGACAGCCTTTTAAGAGTTGCATACTTTAGTGCTTTAGGCTGAGGTCATTAAATGACTATTTCTCTGACCTTGCTGCTTCAGACTTCCCAACAACTTTCTCAGCTCTTCCCACAATCCTGTAAACCCTAATTCCTTTAATCAACATTTTTCCCATAATACCTAGAGTGGCTCTGTTTTTCTGACTGAACCCAGATTGATACAAATTATTTGCCTTCTCCTGGATCTATGTGCTTTTGCCACTCAAATTCTCTCTGATTTCCGAAGCACAGCCCATCTGTGACATTGGCAGCACTATGACTCACAAACTTTTGTGGCAGTTGGATCTGGTTACCTTCTGTTGTGAAAATATAGGGCAAGATGTGGAAGTGCTTCTCTGAGGCCTGAATGGTGCTGGTCATGAGGCTGGGTTTTTATGATTTCAGACTGCACTGTGCCAGTACTGAGTCCTGGATCCCAAGTGACAGAAATAACCATATGCTCTTAAATAAATGTAGGGTGTGTGTATGTGTGTATGCGCGCGCGCACGCACATGTGCGTCATACACGGTGCCCTCTAAAATGCAGTCTAGAACAGGGGTCAGTCTTGGCCCAGCCTAAACACAGTTCTATGAGCAAGAGTCTCCTGCCTGGAAAGACTATGAAGAGAACTTAAATATTAAAGATGCTATGTCTTCTGGTATATATGTCATCATCATTTAAAAGTTGACACAGTCAGAAGCTGGAATGTATTGTTTACATATTTACGTAAAGTCAATGAAGCATACGGAGTGATTCATTCATGCTGTTCCACAAATAAAAGCAATAGACATAAAATGAGTCACAAGGGCACCAAGTCACACTCTCTCCCTCTATTACTCATGCCAAAAGTCCAGAGGAACATGCTATTATGCCCTCAGAATGATTCACTGGATGTAAAAACAGATCTACAAATTGTTTTAAGGCTTTTAGAAGGATCAGAATTGCTTACAAAAAATATGCTCAAAGTGGCCAGCTGAGAAACCAAGTGACGTGCACCCTACAGAGCATTTCTGGGACTCCCCCTACTGCGTCAGCGTTATCTAAGCCCATACAAAAGGCATCAGTTGCTGTCCCAGCAGTAAAGAAGATTTCAGATTCATTTTAATCCTAAAATTAAAAGGATAGAAAAGATGCTAAGAGATCTTCAAGTTCATCAAGATTAGACTCAAACTGCTCCAAGGAGAACAGAATCCAATTCCTTCAGACTCTCTAGGGAAGGAATATTCAATGTCCTCGGCTACCTTTCTCACTGTTGGGTACCATTTGAATTCTTAGATGCGACTCCAACCTAAATCAATTCTGTTGCTATTTCCTGTCCTTTATTCCACAGTAGATAACGACGGTTTACATCCCCTTTGTCAATGAATGCTTTGAGACTGACTGAGTTATGTGTATATGAAACACATATGTGGCACTGAAGCCTAGGTTCATTTCTTCAACAATCAATTTATGAGCACCTTCTATGATACCATTGCTGTGAGAGAGATTGGAAAAGCAGAAAGAAACAAAAGTAGCACATAATTGAAATTGTAAACCTAAATACCACCTTTCATTTTTTTAACTCTTTACTGTTCATAAACTGCTTTAATAGTCTTAATGGCATTTCATAAAAATCTTCTAATACTTTCCACAGTTACTCTATCACCAATATGACCTAAGACATAACGAAGAGGTGAGGGGTCTTGGATCCTATCCTATGTCTTTCCGTTCTTTGTGCAAGGCTCACTCTTCTACTTTATGAACATTGTTATCAGTGAAACCCTTTCTTCAAATGAAAACTGAAGCAATAATGCAGCGTATTTGAGACACAAGTCTGGGTCCATTGCCGCACTGAGTCACACCAGGTCCCCCAGTCTTGCCATCCAACATATCCTGCATATTCATTGTTAAAAAGACATACGTACCCAAGGTTTAGAAACTACTATAAGTTTCCTGAACATTTCATAGGAAAATAAAGGACAGTGTGCAGATCTCTCCTATGACTTCCTAAAAACTGCATGAGACCATCCCCCACTGTTTTTGATGCCCCTTAGCCAATTTGTGGCCCCTTCTCTCGCATGTCCACCATTCCTTCTTGCTTTCCTTTAGCTTCCTGTCCTCTGAGGCAGCCATACGCACACGGCCACTCTCAAACGCACACCGCCCACAGGTGATCCTCACTACTCCATGCAACTCTCCCGGCAGCGGGGAGTCCACTTTCACCCAGGTGCTTCACAGAAGGGTTATTTGGCTATGAGTGACGAAGAAAGAGCCTTAAGCTTCCTGAAGCAAAAAATCGGAGTCATGACTGAATCAGAAAGTGGAAAACCAGGTCACAAGGTTTCTTGGCAGTTTTTCCAAGCCCTGACTCAGTGGTGAGCTCTTCCCAATTGCCCTCTGCAGAAAAGTTTTCTCTGCTTTTTCAGCAAGATTAAATTTCTGCATGGTTAGCCAGACAGCAACTTGAATTCCAAGCACCCAACAGGGACTGATAACAGTCCCCATATCCTGCGAGAGGAAATCTGGCTGACCCCACCAGCATATGCCAGCCAGGTCTGATGTCCTGTAAACCATGGCCAAAGTCATGTAAGCAATTCCCTACCTAGCAGAGGTGGTACAGATACACTATTAGGAAGGGGTCTTGGATACAACTGGTAAATTGGCTAAACATACACATAAGCCATCATTTAAAGCCTATATTGCTGAATTTGAGAGGTCAGCATTTACCTACTTAGACAACCGGTTAGCAATTCAGTCAACAAATAGAAGTTTCCGCTTTGGAGAAGGGTCTGTGGAGAAGACACAAAGACCCGAACCTGCAACCCGTGCAGAGCAGTCTGTCTGGTAGACGGCAACGCGTGTACACAGCTGAGACAGAGCAAGGGTTTCTCTCATGAGAACCTATCGGTGTGTTCATGCAACCCCACAGAGTTTTGATGATGATTTTTAAATATTGTGTTTCTATTCTTGTTGAGATTCTAAAAATATAGTTGTATTCTGGATTATCTAGATAAATACTGGGTGACCACATCCTACCACAGACTTTCATTGCTTCGGTCTGATTCGTGTTTGTGCATGAGGTGTGAAACGGCCACCCAAAGTGGTCAACACTTCCACTTTGAACTGTTTAGTAGAGTTTCTTACATTAGAATTCACAGACATATTTTGGGGACTTAGAGGTTTCTCAAGTTGAAGAAGCACTGATACAAGGAGAAAGTTGATAAAGTGTTGTTTATTGGACCCCTCCTATGAATGCCACCTTTTTTAAATTTTATAAAATTTCACTTATCCCTAAAATAATCACCTGAAGTTGGGATTATGACCCTCATTGTGTAGGTAGGGACACTAAAGCTTATAAAAGCTAAGCAAATTATCCAAAGGTCACAAAGATGGAGCCATAATGATAATCCAAGTATATCTCAGGCTATGTCATGCATGCCCTTTCTTCTATGTGGTGCTGCTGACTAAGAAGAGGGAGCGTTAAGCTGCTAAATGCCTTACTTTCATTTCTGGCGTCTAGTACAATAGATGGTAGGCCATTCTGGTAAAAGCTGAAGAGAATGAGGTATATACAGGGAACAGAGAACATTTGAATCTAATAAATGTCGTGGGTGTGAGAGTAGGGTTGCCAGATTTAGTAAATAAAAATACAGAACACCAAGTTAAAATTAAATTTCAGATAAACAATGACTCATTTTCATAATGAGTATTGCCCACGCAGTATTAAGGATACCTTCATATTAAAAAATTACTCATTTGTCTGAAAGTCGAAGTAACTGCGCATCCTGTCTATTATCTGGCAACCCCCCTTGAAAGGGGGTAGTCAGGCGTGAGCAGGAGGGGCAGTGAGTGGTGGAGATAAATGAAGCCGAAGGCTGTCAACTAAGATTAAACTTTATTCTTGAGGCAAAGGGGAATCATTTGGGGTTTCTGAGAAAAATAGTGACATGATCAGATTTGTGTTTCAGGAAGATTAATCTGGCTGAGAAAGGTAAAAACAAGTTAGAGACATGAAGTGTTGGAGGTAGCAATTCGGAGGAGAGGATGAGGGCCTGCATTATGCTAGGGGCATGAGGACAGAGGTGCTGGGGCAGCCTGGAGTGACGTAAGAGAAAGAGCATCATCAGATTAGGTCATCTCACATTGGCTAGTGAAATTTGCCCATCCGGATTTGCAGAACTAGCAAACACCTCTGAAAAAAAATAATTACCATTCTCAATATTTGTATTTTAAAACAAATGCTTAAAATGCCTCTTGACTTGTTTCCCTCATATTTGGATGGTGTTTTTCCCAAAAGCTACGCAAACATCTCAGACTCAATCCTGAGTTCCTGCACTAAGCACATGAAGTAGTTTTTCAGCTTGACAGTGAACCTAACGTAGACACTCCAGGGGCACATGATGGATGAAGGACAGCTTTGAGCTGCCCGTGGGAAGGCAACGCAGAAGAAAGCTGAAGACTGCAGCACACCAGAGAGAAACCTTACCTTTGGTTGTGTTTTAATCAAGCGTGGAGTTTACCTTTTGCCCCAGGACGGCAATGCTTTCCACCTGAGCTCGGTGGTTCAGGGTCACAACTTCCCTCCAGAGGTTACCTAACTCATCCATCATGCACCGTCTCCACTGGTCACAGGGGTATCATCTAGATGCCACACACACTAAGAAAGAACAGAATGTGCTAGCAATTTTAGAATTTGTTAAGAACCCATTTTTTAAAGGTATTCAGCTAACACTTTTTGCACATCTACTATGCTCTGAAGCAGGGGTCAACCAACTAAAGCCCGTAGGCCAAATCTGGCCTGTTGCCTGATATTATAAATAAAGTTTTGTTGGAACACAGCCACACCTATTTGTTTAGCTGCCTTCAAGTCTCCACGGCATGAGAGACCCCATGTCTTGCAGAGTAGGCAAACTTTCGTAGAGAGATAGATAGTAAATATTTGAGGCTTTGTGGGGCCATTCGCTCTTGGTCACAACTTCTCCATTCTATGTTGTAGAGCATAAGCAATCTTAGACAATAGCGAAATGAATGGCCATGGCTATATTCCAATACAGTGTTATTTATGATAGCAGGGGTTCAACTTGCCACCATAATTTGTCACCCTTGGGTCTACACTTTAAAATGTTTCTGGGTTTCATTTCTAGATAAAGCAATAATAATTTCCCCCAAACTAACCAATATTGGCTCCATGTTTTTATTTCTCTCCACTAGTGTAGACACACTGGTTGATAAAACATATTTTATTTGTTTTTGGTTTCTTTCATTGAATGACATTTATCTTGGATAACACAATTTTAACAGGTAACAATTAAATCTCAGGTTCATTTTATTCTGTTTTGTTCTCATCAAATATTTGTTTTATTAGTATGTTTCTTGCAAAGAGAAAATTTTTATACACTTCTTGAATTCATTTGACTAGAGACGTTTTGTGGTATTTTGTTTTGTTTTTATTTCAACATAGACTTGGGTAAAATGGGATCTTTAATGAAGTTTGGATGTAGGCTCTGCTGCATGATGACCAATTTTGGGTCGTTGAAAAGGAAAATACACCAGCATTTAGAAGGCACATTCTCAAGTTACTCATTGCTACAACCGGGTGATATCCATTACACGTGAAACAATAATTTAACAGTAAGAATCCAATCAGATACAGAAACCACACCAGTTTTTTGTTGTTGTTGTTGTTGTTGTTGTTGTTGTTGTTGTTTTCAGGAAAATTTTAACATCAAGAATTATTAACTAGCACAAAGGCAATGAACGTTTTACTAGCAAAAGGTAAAAAGAACACCAAAGAATACAGGAAAAGCAGCCACTACCAGAGGGCTGGAAAGAGTACCCAAGGAAGGAACCGAGTCCTCAGAGGAATGAACCAGGGCTGAAAGCCAGACTTTGGTGCTCGGTGTGGCTATGGCCCAGCAGCTGGCCAAGTTTGCCGAGCTCCTATAGGCTGAAGCCAGCGGAGGAAAAGCCAATCACTCCTGTAAGATTTGCACGAAAGCCACCCGTTGGGGTACAAACTGGACTTGCTAAGAATTCACATGGGTACCTCACACTGGGATCCTGGTGAAACTACCAAGGAGGACACCACGCAGAAATCAGAACGGATGTCCCTCTGGCACCCTCTACTGACAAGCCCTAGCATTTGTAATTGGCCTGAATAATAACTTTTGCTAATTTGGCCTTCGAAAGCATTATTTAGTTAATACATTAACTACTGGAATCTGTGTGCATACCTAATATCATCGATGTGCCAAGGAACTACCCTAAACCCTGAACATACACTCACCTTTGGATTTAGAGTAGATGTCTCTTATGGCCTGCTTGTTTGTGTCTCTCCAAAATTATCACTGCCATAAATATAAAATCATGCCATAAAGTAATTCGCCTTAAGGTATAGAAAAGTGTCCACCTTTGATCAAGATATCATCCCATTTGTATGCTTCCTTTTACAGCAAAACAAAAACTTATCTCTACTCAGTCCCCTCCTCATCTATCATTCTCTCTTTGACCCACGCCAATGAGGCTTTTGTTTTCATCGTTCTGCCAAAATAACTCTTACAAAGGATATTTCTTCCATTCTGACAGCTTCAATTGTCTGTTTTTAGTTTTTATCTTATTGCATTTCTCAGTAGCATTTGGCATTGATGGTTATTTCTTCTATTCAAAAACACTTCTTCACTGTCTTCTGAGGTCTTACACTCCTCGTTTTCTTTTTATTTTTTCCTGTCTCTTCATCATTGTTTCATCCAAAGAATCTCTGGATGAAGGATTTTTGTCTTGTCCATCTGTATTCCCAGCACCTAAAGCAGAACCTGGCACATGATACCACAAGCCCCAGAATAGAAATAACAGCTTCAGATGGAAAATTTAGTGAAGACAATGAAAGCAGTACCTTTAAACTGGACCTGAAAAAATGGGTAGGATTTCATCAAATATTTTATTGTGAAGCATTGTGGACATTAATTCAGAGTAAAAGGCACTAGCAAAGATGCAAATTAATGAAGGTAGCCCTCTTGGGGAAAAAATGATCTTTTCACTGACTTGGTGATGAGATAAGGTGCCGCTGGTACCCTCTACATCCTAATATTGTGTGCCACAGACTGGGAACCTAAGGCTCTAGTCCAAGGATTGATCCCACTTGCTGTGCCCACACATGGCAGAGAGGGCTAGAATGTGATGTGTTCGTTAATTTTCTGCTCGTGATATGTGTCCTAGAGGAGAAAAGTATTCAAGAAGAAAAGCAACATGAATGTGTTTATGCAGGAAGATTTTTACCAGTTCTGGTTTCTTTTTCCTATTGGAAAGAATAATAACGACAACAACAATAGTAGTAGTAGCAGCTTTGAGGTTCTAATCTTTGAATCATGGTGGCCTTCTCTCGCTCTCATGCTGCCACCTCCAACTGGGTGCCAGGACCCAGGTGTATTCCATCCATCATCATGGCTCCAGCACTTCCGGTCTCCTTTGACAGGTAAGACCTTGGCTCTTCACGTAAGGACCCCCATAAAACTAACTAATTTACTTTTCCAGGATTACCTCTGTACTTTACTGCTTAAGTAACTTCAGCTGAGTACTTACTTCCTTTCTTCTGAAATGTTTCCACCCTTATCTCCACCTGTCAAAATTATCTCATTTCTTGGGAACCAATCTCCAATATTGTCTATCCCGTGAAGACTTTACTGTGTATTAATTAAATATACTCATTCCAACAATTTGTCATGTTTCCCTAATGTCAATTACCATGCTCCACAGTACTATATTCCTTTATCTGCCATCTTGAGAAAACACCAGCTGACAAGCAATTTATAAACCAGGACTATATTTAGGGAGTTAGTGAAGTGTATGGGGGGTGATGTATTAAATCTGATGGTTGTATATGAGGCCCAGCTGCTGTGCTTGCTAGAGGTTCTCTTCAGGCCTTAATTTCTGATTCATTAAAACACAGATAATATTAACAGCCTTGAACACAAATTGAGTAACAGAGTGTTGAGCTCATAGCAGGTGCCAAATAAATATAGTAAGTTCTTTTCTTCACAACTTTCAAGCCTCCTGGCCCCGAACACGAAGGATGTTTGCAATGAATT
Organism: Glossophaga mutica; assembly: GCA_039655065.1. Lineage (NCBI taxonomy): Eukaryota > Metazoa > Chordata > Mammalia > Chiroptera > Phyllostomidae > Glossophaga > Glossophaga mutica. The sequence goes on from CM077308.1 coordinate 150,009,564, forward strand.
TTCAGTTTCTTTTCATGGGAATGTAGGTCATCACAAAGGTTGTTGCACTGGAGGACAGTACCAACCGAACAACCCTATTGGAATCCTTAGTCCAGCAAAATTTTTAAAGGACTAAATTTCCCAATCTGTTTCCCCAATAGGGGAAACAAAATACAAATGAGTCTAGTATCAATCCATTGCTTCCAACTGTGTGTGTGTGGAGAGAGAGAGACAGAGAAATAAGAGAGGAAGAAAAATATGAGAAAATGAGAGAGAGAAAGGTGCATGAGGGAAAGCATTGCTTTTTTAAAAAAAAAATTATTTTAATTGTTGTTCTTGTACAGTTTTCTGTCTTTTACTCCCATCCCAGCCCTCCCCACCTCCCTCCCATTTCCACCTCCCCGCCCCCCCAGTGTTTGTCCATGTGTCCTTTATACTTGTTGCTCTACACCCTTCCCCTTTTCCCCTGAAATTCCCTCCCCTCTCCCCTCTGGTGACTGTCAGCCTGTTCTCAATTTCAATGTCTTCGGTTATATTTTGCTTGTCTGTTTGTTCAGTTTTTTAGGTTCCTGTTAAAGCATTGCTTTTTTAATCCGTAACTTCCAAAATCAGACAATTATTTGGAGCTTGCATTTATTTTTCTTAGCTCATTTGGTACTGTTTCTTAGTCTGTTCCATTCAGTTCAAGGTCTAGATGGAAATGTATTTGTTCTTTGATCTTCTCTATACTAATCTTTCTAGCTTTCTTTTAGCTTTACTTTTCCCCTTGTTTTGCATTACCTCCAAATCCAATAAAATTACTACTATCAAACAGAAATTTTATTTGTGCTTCCATTTAAAAATCACAAGTTGCTTAAACCATACAAGTTGACTTCATTGAACAAAAAATGAAATCTTAAAAATTATGCAAACAACAGAAAAGAATGAAGAAACAAGTATTCAAAAAAAAGGAGGAGAGGCTTAGGAACCTCCAGGACATCGTTAAACATCTCAACATCCGAATTATAGGGGTACCAGAGGGGAAGAAGAGCAACAACTGGAAAACTTATTTGAACAAATAATAAAGGAGAACTTCCCCAATCTGGCAAAGAAAATAGACTACCAGGAAGTCCAGGAAGCTCAGAGAGTCCCAAAGAAGTTGGACCCAAGGAGGAACGCACCAAGGCACATCATAATTACATTAGCCAAGATTAAAATGGAGGAGAGAATTCTAGAAGCAGCAAGGGATAAGGGGACAGTCACCTACAAAGGAGCTCCCATCAGACTGTCAGCTGATTTCTCAAAAGAGACCTTGTAGGCAAGAAGGGGCTGGAAAGAAGTATTCCAAGTCATGAAAGGCAAGGACCTACATCTAAGATTGCTCTATCCAGCAAAGCTTTCATTTAGAATGGAAGGGAAGATAAAGTGCTTCTCAGATAAGGTCAAGTTAAAGGAGTTCATCATCACCAAGCCTTTATTATATGAAATGTTAAAGGGACTTATCTTAGAAAAAGAAGATAAAAAATATGACAGTAAAAATACAGCAAACTCACAGATATTAACCACCACACATAAAACAAAAACAAACTAAGCAAACCAGTAGAACAGAAACAGAACTACAGAAATGGAGATCATATGGAGGGTTAGCAACAGGGGAGTGGGAGGAGGAGAGAGGGGGAACAGGTACAGAGAACAAGTAGCATAGATAGTGGGTAGAATATAAACAGGGGGAGGGCAAGAATAGTGTGGGAAATGCAGAAGCTAAAGAACTTATGACACATGGACATGAACTAAAGGGAGGAATGTGGGTGGGAGGGGGTGTTCAGGGTGGAGGGGAATGATGGGGAAGAAATGGGACAACCGTAATAGCATAATCAATAAATATATTTTAAAAATTGTGCATAAATTGAATTTGTTTAATTGAATGAATGAATATTTTAAAATTAAATATTTTAATATAATACTTGAAGAATAAATATACCACTATAAATAATTATTTGGGCAAGGTGAGTAATTTTACATTGATGTATCTCTTTTTCAAATTGGGTTTGAAATATATGTTTTGTTTCATGTGGGATAAATCTGTAACCCCAATGCTATCTACTTGATATTTATTTCCATGATGACAAAATATATATTGGCTTCTGAGGAAATGAAAACCATGTTTAATGAAATAAATAAAGGGTATAAGTCATGAGATGCATTCATAAATTTAGCCCACAGCTTAGACAGGGAAGCCAAATCCAGTGCCCCATTTCATATTCATTTGGGAAGCCCTTCAGAACACAGAAAAGAAATATAACTCTATTAAAACCTCAGACACCGGCTGCTAACCAATTGGGTATGAATTTATAGAATTTTTTAGACTTGAACATAGGGAGACTTTTGCCTATCATTTCTTCAATAAGATTCCTATAAATGAGGGATGACACGTTGCATTGTGGTACACAAATGTGTTGCTCAGACTGCGACTCAACAGTTCACTCTGATGATGAAAACCTCACAATGGCATTTCCTTTGACATAAATGCAGATCTATGAAAGAGAGATTACATCTCCAGGATCAAAGAATGTTTGAGCGAATGGGATCATAGAGAAGACTTAGTGTCCCTTTTTGCTTTTATCTTTCAGGATGTCAAAACCCAAAGAGGTGATGACGTGCCCACGATCATCTGCTGCTGGTGTCTTTACCACAGGAGCTTTAGGACCCTGTTTTTCCCTTTATCCCACAGCTGAAAACATAAAAGGAGAATTTTAGTGCATTCAAAATTCAAATGGTACAGCTTTCTCTCTTCCTTACTTGTTGAGGCCCCGAGCTGCTCTAAAAATTCTGGCACTTCATTCTTCTGCTGGAAGACCCAGTTGTGTCTGGTTGGTTAGTGCAGTTACCATTTGCCTGGTGGCTTTCTTGTATTCCAAAGGGTTCCTATTCTATTGTCTTTGTTCCTCTCCATTTATGGCTCTTTAAAAAATCACTTTGTTATCCTAGTATGGACATCTGGGTGGAAAGGGTGTTCAACCTGATAGTTTGATCATGCCCTGGGATACTCTGACAAGCCAGAAAACCCTGGCAGGTCAGCATACTCTAAGATGTATCAGCACTGGGAGGTAGCCTGGTCTGTCGGAAGGATGAGGACCTCTGGGATCAAAGGAACTGGGATCCAATCCTAGCTTTGCCATTAGTACCTAGGTCGTATGAGGTAGGTTCAATTTCTCCCTGAATATACTTTTCGTAGGTTCTTGAGAGAACTGGGTGAGACAAGATCTGTAAATTACCTGGACCTCTTTGCCTTGAGCTGTGACTCACAAATGTTAATTCTGTTTTTCTTTCCTTGAAAGCAGATCTGGAGCCGATTGGAGTTACTCAAAGTATAATCCACGGAGCGGCAGCAGCTGCACTACCCAGGAGCTTATTCAAAATGCAGAACTTCAGGACCTGCCTTAGACTTGTTGAATGAGAAGTTACATTTTCTCAAGATCTCCAAAGCATTTGTATACACATTTTTATGCATATAAAGTCTGAGAAGCCCTGTGTTAGAGGCCCATTTGTACTAACCGACAGCTGTTGGAATGCTATTGGACTGGAGGCAATGGGGAGGTGTGCAAATGCAACTCCAGAATATTATAGGGCAGAGTCACAAGTTCTGAGCAGAAAATTGTGAGAAGTGTCTTTATCACTTAAAAGCATAATCTCCTTCCAGTTTTTACTCTTTCCCATCAATAAATGCACTTGGAGATACCAGAGCATGCGGTGGCATCTTGCGACAGACATATGGAGTACATGCCGTTTCTGGGCCTCACCGCCATGGAGACAATGGAGATGGCTCCACGCGAGGTGACCGATCCATCCAACTAGCATTGTTTCTTGCGGAAGTCTCCCTGTGGCATTTGCAGAATGAATTTTTAAATCTACAGACAGACCATGTGTGTAACTCTTCATGCTTCAGCCCATGTGCACATCAGCACAGGTTTCCTGTGTCTACTGTTTGGAAGACACTTCACCTCTGGTTAACAAAATTTATCCCTAAATCTGCTCCTTCAATTTCCGGGGTCTTCAATTTAAGACCCTCTCACAGGCTCAAGCATTTTGAAGGCTGTTAGAAATATCAGATACAGTTCAGTCAAAAGATAGTATCAGAGGAAATAGCCACACAGTGTATGTAAAAGAAAATCTCACAACCCACTTTCTAAGAAATCCCCCAAATTTTAGTGCTCAGGGTGCTGATTCCATTTAGGAAATTAATTAGAACAGTGATTGATAGATAACTTAAAGCATACCTACTTTGCACCAATCGGTTCTTAGGACACTCGGGGACAAGGAGAGTATATGGAGCAAATGTTGGAGCCTCAATGATTATCATGAGTGTTTCACACTTCTATTTAGTGCCCTATATTTTCTTTGTTTAAAAACACTCAGCCCCAGCTGGTGTGGCTCAGTGGATTGAGTGCTGGTCTGTGAACCAACAAAGGCTCACTGGTTTGATTCCCAGTCAGGGCACATCCCTGGGTTGTGGGCCAGGTCCCCAGTAGGGGGCAAACAATGGGCAACCACACACTGCTGTTTCTCTCTCTTTTTCCCTCCCTTCCCCTCTCTCTAGAAATAAATAAATAAAATCTTTTTAAAAATTTAAAACCTCTTGACATGGGAATATTTCAAAGAAAAATAGCTGCCATTGTACTAGAAAATACTTGAAGCACTCCTTTAAAGTTTGGAGTCTGTGAATTCAATTAGCCACCAGAAGAATTGGGAATGGCAGATTGTTGGCACTAACTGTTCTCCAACTATCTTACTCTAACCCCAAACAGGATCCTCTCTTAATCACAGGCTCAGGAAAGTGATTAGTATCAGCTTTTCAACCAGATAGAGATGTAAAATTGCAAAACTGCTTTGGATTAATTCCCACCTTTAAATTGCTGTGCGCAAGAACTCAATAAATGTGGAAACAGAGGACTCAGTGAACTCCAACAGTTGCTGAGAGTGCTTCACCACTACATCTAGAAAAGCCTCTACACTCAGGACCTTGTTTGGCTAACCACTCATCTGGAGCCTTCCAGATCTCTTCAGAAATTGCAAATGTTACCTCTTTAAATAAAAGAAAAACTCTGCCAGCTGTAGTGTTGACAGGTGTTTCCATGGAGATATTTCACTGCCAAGAGAAGAGGTTGAACTGCATGTGGAGAAATTTCTTTCTGCACCCCTTATCCGTTAAAAAAAAAAAAAATTAGGGAATCAGAACCAGCTCTCCTAGGCACAGCCCTGACCATCAACCCTAAATTTATTTAGTTGTTGTTGTAATGGGATTGCTTTCTCTTTGCAATAAAACTTCTGCAAAATTTTTAGCAGAAGTTTTAGATGATAGCATTCAGCCAAAGTATTCGTCAACAGGTTTTCACTTCTTAGGTGTGTTTGGAAGATTTGAAAAAGTCTTTTTTCCATCTGTAAGTCTCCAGAGAATATCTAAAGGCATAATTTTTAGGTAGTTTCTACTCCAAAATTCATTTTATATTAAACTTGAAACTCTCAGGACTCCCTTGGGCACCAGAATATGCAAATGGGTAAACAGGGCACCACAGGAATACATGCTTATAGATTTCATGACTGAAAGAGAACACCAGTTTAAATGAAAGGAAATGTACTATTTTTCTTAGGAAAAGTTTAAAGAAAACCAAAAACACTGAAGTTCATTGAGTTTGATGTTAATGATAATATTAGTACAATTTGTTGAATTAAAATTGCAATCCTGGTCTGTCTCTCCGTGAACTTAACTACCTCAATTGCTACAGCATTGATGAACATCCAGCTCTTTTTAGTAAGAGAATATATATATATATATTTGTTCTGATGGAAAAGTCAAAGCTTATTCAAGGAAGAAGAGTGTGGTTCGCTACAGTGCTTTTATCCCAGTGTGCTGCATTATAGCTGTATGATCTTGATTCTTTCTCAGAACCTCACATTCCTCATTTTGAAAATGCAAAAAAAGCCCAACTCCCTCACAAGACTTCTGTGCTCACAAGCAAAGCACTTGTACTGTGTGTGTACCTGACAGACATTCAGTACATGTACATTGCCTTACTTTGCTTTCCCTCCACAACCTCAGGCCGTAAATAGAAAATGCCTATGTGGCCTAGAGGCTCCCTGGACTTTACCTGGTCATCCGCCTTGCCAGTGGCCATCATTATCAACCGCCCTGGGAGACACATGGGTTTGTATCTTATATTGACTTGGTGCATAGGCTCAGGATTCTGTGGCTGCTCATGTAGAAATGAACTTTAAATCTAAAGATAAGAAAATATGGAGACCTGGGGGCTTTGGGAAAAAGTTCTGAACCCAAAACTAGATCTGTTCTCCAGGCTTATTTTCATCACCACGTGACCTGTGCTTTCACTTTTGAGACGCAAAAATCTTTTGAGATTCAATTTCCTCACGGAAAACCATGGTTGAGAATTTCTTTCAGTTAACTCAGAGTTTTATAAGGATCCGAGAAAGTATGGAAAGCTAAAAATCTACACAACTCCAAGACAGAGGCAGCAGTAGAACAGAAATCATCCGGCTCCTCTGAGTAATTCTGTTGCTATCAACAAACATGTAAAGAAAAGAGACTTTTTTAAAGTGGATCCTTGGTGACTCTGATGTTTTGCTCATGCTGAGAATCAAGATGTCCTGGGGATGGGGAGGAAGATAAATTCCTTCCAGGAGAGACCAATGGGACCGTCAAAGCATAGGAGTTAGATCTCTGTGCAACGGAGACATGAGAGTGTAAGAAAAAGAAATGAAAATCAGTACATAAGTACATGTAATATAACACTGTGGGCCATGACATAAAACTAGATCCATATTGAGTATGTTTGTGAATATCAAAAAGCAATTTGAAAAATATGAAACTTTGAGGAGGTTGAACTTCTTTTCCCTGATTGGGAGCAGGAATTTGTTACCTCATGCAGACCAATAGGCATAGAGTATTTTTTCCTATGAATTTGTACCTTGGCTAATCCATAAGGAGACAGGGGCAGTATTTATTGGCCTTGGAAAGGTGTGGATAGCACAAGCAATTCTTCTGTGGTCATTCCCAGCATACCTGCAGCGGTCTATCTCTGAACCCTTATCAGCACTATTAGAAACGGCTTCACAAAGACCTTCTTTCTCCCTGGACTGACCTTCCAAACGAACTCGTGAAGCCTTTCAAATGACCGCTAACAGAATCCTGCTACTTACTGGCAAATGCCCATCAACCTTGTGCCCCTAGATTCCTAAAGGATGTCCGCTGTACACTGTTAAAGCCACGGCTGTTACTCAGCCATGGTTTATGTTTTTAAGGTGCGATTATTTGAGGTGTTTGTGACTAAGAGAGAGTCTTCATGACTCTTCTGTTTAAACATCTGCATGACTTTCCAGATGTACACAGGGGTGGATTAATAATAATAATAGGCCAATAATAATAAGTGATAAAATAATTACTAAATGAATAATAATGCAGGAATAAACTCTGTGTTTCACATGCTCACAACCGTAAATCTACTTCAGGCCACCCCTGTGTGCATACACGTCTCCTATCATGCCAAAGTAAGAATCATAAGAGGAGAAACCAAACCTGGAAAGAAAAATAACTACCAGTGGAATAAGAATTTCTCTTAAAATATCTTCTTTTCCTATCACTTAAAATTCCCACCCCAAATACCACCTTTCTAAGGACTTACCAGAATAAAGCCAAGGGCCATCCAGAGCAAACTTTGCCAAACTCTGGTCACTCTCTGAGAAACAACAGACTATGATACCTTAACACGTTGAGTGAAAAGCTTCCAGAAACCCAGAAGTGACTACAAACAGACCCAGAATCACCTTCTAATACTAACGGCGTTTGTTTTCAGAAGACAGATAAAATCTTTACGCTCACCTCTGAAACAAGGCTGTGGTAGACCACCAAGTTATGTCAAACGTGGCGCAGGGAGGCAGGGGAATACAGAGTTAACACTCAAAATGCCTTGCTTCTCTCTAGCTGTTAGTACATCATTGGGCAAATCACCTTCTTTATTTGGCCTCTGTTATCCCAAGTGTAAAATTAAAAGGTTAAATCGGGGTCCCTCATGCTCCATCCTGCTCTAGGTTCAATGATGTGCGTGCACCTCTGTTCAATAGTGACGAGACCATGCGGGGAGAAATTAGTTTCATCTTAGATGATGCAACCCTCCAAAATGTCATCCTTTTCCTTCATTTTTTTGTATTAAAAAGTAATTATTTATTTATTTGGTTATATTTAACAGGTTAATCCACACCAATGAATCTACTAACCAGATAAAATCTTAACAACAACGTAGGATTTTTTTTTCTTTTCCCAAGAAAGCAGAATTCATACCTTTGGGTTCAGGGTCATCAATGACTTCATAAGACTTAAGGGTTTCCTCGATCTTGCTAAAGTGCACTAAAGTGCACATTAGTAATATTTTGGAAAAAATGCCAGCCTAATAGTAATTTGGGGTTGGACCCAGCTGCTAATAATTTGTTCTGTGATCCTGAGTATATCATTTTAACTGCCCAGTCTTAGTTTTATCTACTCTAAATGGTAGGGATTAGAATATGTTCTATGCAACCTAAATATACTATGATTCATTTAAACAACTGATGGAAAAAATGATTGTAATATACAGTGGAGAGATACTATTCTTATGTCTTCATTCTACCCTTACTTTATCTTCACTTCTAGGTCATTCTTGCAACGATAGCTGAATTGCTAAACTACAAATACTTTCCCTTAAAAAAAATTCTATAGCACCTCAAGCAGTGCCTGGCATGTATTAGGGCCTCAGCACGTGTTGGTTGAATGGATGACTGCAAGGAAACTACAGATTAACAAAGGGAAGCTTCAACTCTTACATGAACTCCAAGTTCTACAAAATCTAAGACAAGAAATTTCTAAACTGGACATTACAAGAATTAACCTGCATTTTGAGATTTACAGTTATATACATACCTATTGTTTTAGTAGACTCTACAGCTAGAGCATAATTCCAACTAAATGGATGTCATTTAAATCTAAATTAATTTCTTCCTTTAAATCCAAGCAGCATAGTGGAAATTTCATATATGTTCAGTAATTAGGTGAATTTCTGGTCAGTATTTCATTACTGGTTCATTAATAAAAGCAAGTCACAGCTCCAATTTAATTCTCTCTGTGTCTGGGAATCTGTGCTATGGTCTACTTTGAAGAGCTGTTGCAAGGGAGAGGGAAAGGAAGAGCCATGAGTCAATGGCAATAAGACTAGATCCTGGCTCCCCATCTAGAGTGATATCAGTAACCCATGCTTGTTCTCAGGTTCCACGGGTAAAATGACACCAACTAAATTTTCTCCTGCATACCTGCTTCATGAGTATTAATGAGTTACTATTGATTAGTAACATGGAGGAATACAAGGTTTGTCCAGAAAAAGTCCAGCCATTGTTAATATAAAGAGAATGGTTTGTGCGACATTGATGTTACGTAGCTGTAAGAAATGAACAGGGTATTTCTAGAGGAAGTATGTAGAAGAGAAGGTAAAATTGTTCAAAGAGATTTGTAGCAAACAGCCTGAGCAGTACTTGAAGTATGCCGGGAGAGAGGAGAGAACACTTAATTTTAGAAATTTGACAAGTGTGATGAAAGTTATGCGACATTTCTCTGCATTAAATACACAAACCTCAAGCCATTTGTTGATGGAAAATTTTCAGGTAAACAATGGCAACTACAGCAAAAATGAGGATGCATTGACATCTTCTAAAGAAGCCAAAGAACACATTTCCCTTTTGAAAAGATCAGCTGTGTCCAGCAGTGCCTCAGGGATAGTACAGATGTATTAAAAAGATGCAGTTATATTTAGCAATTTGCAAGGGTCAAAATAAAAGCTTTTATTCTAACTCACATCTGTACAGCAAGCGCCTAGCAGAACAACAAGCAAGGAGAACCGTTTACCAGAATAAGATGCAGGGCACAGGGCAATGCAGCAGGTTCAAGCTAACAGCGGGTTTCCAAAGGACAGTCCTGTAATGGAATTCCTAGTGGGACGATCAAAGGGGTGGAACCATCAGCCGAGCATGACTGCACATAACAAATCCATCAAGACCTATGATATCCCTGGCAAGACAAATAGCAAGGAGCACAGAGACTTAAATGGTGTTTGAGAATATTTACTATCCACCAGCCTCCAGCAGGGTTGAGAAGCAACACCATTCAAATTCCCATCTATTCCAACAATGCAATCAAAATACTCTTTCCCTTGGCTAGTTGAATTTACGGCCTAATATTTATTTATTTTTAACTGCATTTTATGTATAGCTATATAAATAAAAATATGTTTGTATATGTTTTCATGTATTTCTGTTTCCACGTCAACCAAAATCAGTTTGACAGATTTTTGTGAAATCTGGAGTGTATGATATTAAATAGAGGCTATGTGGCATGCCTGAAATTTGCTTTGGGGTCCTCTGGGGGTCAGGCAGGCAATCAGTTGCCAGAGCAGCTAAAACAGAAGTGAAATAAGAGGCCCATAAGACTGCCAACGGGAGTAATGGGCCATAAGTATGAAGATGCATTAATATGCCAAGGACAGAGAAAACAATCGGTTGTTGTAAATATGAGTCCCAAACTGATCGTCACGAAGGCAGGTGTGGTTTGCAGTCTAGCCACTTCTCGCCTGGGTAACTCTAAGTAGAACGGTTCAAGTTAAACACCAGTGGTCTCAGTGCTACTATTTGGTTAATTGCGATGAACACATTTTTCTCCAGCAGCTCTGGGGAGGCATTTTTGCAGACACTTGATGTGGGTGAATCCCACCCCCAGCTCCTAGTCAGAGGAAGGAAAGGTCAGCCCTTCACCTCACATTGGTGAGTGTGGTTTCAACAGAACATCGGGGCCCTTCTCCCCCAGTTACAAGGTCTCAGGGTCTGGTGTCTGACTCCCTCTTGCAAATATCCAGAGGCGCGCTGACTAGCCACTAATGATCAGTCAAAGAAATGAGGGCTGAGTTGGGTTCAGCCTGAACTCACAGTTTTTTGGTTCAAAAGATGCATAAGCATTTCCCATGAACCAGATGTGTGCCAAATAGAAGGGAGAAAGCCAGAATGCCACTGAGTCCTATCCCAGTGGAGAAGAGACTTGGATGGAGAGAAATTGTAGGCAATACCTGATTTTTGGTGGCTATGGAAGGACTAAGTTACCAGCCAGGATAAAGAAATATTTCCCATTATCAAGGGAGCTACAGGTAAGAGATCCCCTGTAATCTGAGGGTAGTAGGGAATGTTACCTTCAAAGAATACTTGAGTATCCCCTCAGAAGAAGAATCAGTTTTATACACCTGCCAGGTCCAGAGGACAAAAGCCAGCTTTCGATGGTACCAATTATGTAGAACTTCCTGGAATAGTCATGGACCACTAAGATTCTCATGCAGAAGCAAGGAAAGAATGAGAACCAACAAATATCTCGAAGGGTCAGGGGAATAAACACAGAGTTGCCTAATGATTATACTCTGGGAGGCATGCTTGTTCCATATACCAGACGTACTACCACACACAAACAGCAATGGAATGGCACACTCACACAGACAACACAAAGTATGATTAAATAAGGTGATTTAAGAGAAGAAAACAATTTAAGAAGCACTTGATGTCTGAGAACTGTACTGCTCAGGGACTGATGAGCACTCCCAACCATCTAGTAAATCCTATTTCTATCCTTTGATCTGATATGTGAGACTCTACTACCAGACCCCTTGTGTCCACTTCTCTTCCTCACAAATCTCATTTCTCATCATTCCCACATGCACACCCTTTGGCGCATCCAGGAAAACTATTTGCTACCACTCTCACTTCTTGTGTCCAATTTTCTATCCTGCTATATCTAAAGAAATACTTCTTGTTCAAAAGAATCCCCAAAACCAGGGAAGATGCAGCTATTCATTTTTCGTGTGCTTTAACATTATACATTTGCATGGCTGTTGATTTTCTTGCCTTGTCGAAGTTCAGTGGTGTTCAAAACTGGCTACCTATTATTATAATTGGCTGAGAATTGTAAAAACAATACCCCTGGCAGGGGCCCCACCTCACAAGGACCGAGCCAGAATTTCCAGGACCTGGTGCTGGGCACAGATCTTCTATTTTGTTTGTAATAGTTTCCAAAGCTCTCCAAGTAATTTAAATGTGCAGCCAGGTTCAGGCCTATGTTGGCTGAGATAAAAGACAGCTAAAAATTTTTCTTAATGTGAACAAATTTATAGGTTTTCTACACTGGCCTCCCAGAGACAAGCTGCCAGAACATCAGCTGGCTGTGTAGGTTTTTAGTTTTCTACGACAGGTGAGAGTTGAACTAGACATGGCTGCGGATGAAACGGTGGGCCTAAGAAGACCAAAAATGAGTTAAAAGAGGGGGGAAAGGTTGTGGCAGAGCAGTGACTCTCAACACAGAATGCACAGAGTTGTCACTGGGAACCTCAGGCACATCTGTGCCGGTGAAGTGAATTGATCCCGTGGGCTCAGACACTGTGTCATCTTTAGAAGCTCCCTAATTGATTCTAATGTACATCCAGGATTGAGAATCTCTGCCCTGAACGATAAATAAGGTTAGTGTCGCCTGATGCTGGTTATCAAATGAAGTAAATTCTCCTTGAAGGACAGTTGCTTAAAGAATGGAGGAAGGATAAGGATGTTGTGTCTAAAATGTTAGTTTAGGGGATTTCATGTTCACATCTGAGCTCCATATCTCAATAGATTTGCTCACAGGATGTCTCAGCTGTCCACAGAGGCCTCCTGTTCATAGTCAAGTATATGGACAAGAAAGAAACAAGGAGACTTCAAGAGGTCATTTTGCCTCTTTCTAGTAGACCAGGGTTCCTTAATAAAAAGGGGCATCATGGGATTCTCTACTCTTGCTGTGGTAGAGTCTTGTTCTGTGATATTCACTCCTCTCCAACACCCGTACAGCCTGAAAGCACTTTTCCTTACTCTTGCCTTCAGACTTAGCTACGTGACTTACTTTGGTGACTGGGATGTTAGCAGGCAAGACGTAAGACATGGTAAGGGCTTGGCAAGTGCTTGAGAGATAGGGTTTGCTCTGCTATAAACATGAGAAGATCACATTTTTATTTTCTCGCAGGTCCAAGAGTTGCTGCTTTGGCCACCCACTGACCTGTCGTGGATCCTCTTAGCTCCTGGAATCCGAAGCAGACCAGCCTGGTAAAGCCCTGCCTGGATCAGATGAGCCCAGGCAATGTGCAGATGGGTGAGCAAAATAAATACTTATTTTTCTGTGGCAAATGTTTGATTGTTTGCTATGTAGCTAGATTGTGGCCAAAGCCAACTAACACAGTCTTTCCACACCTTTCTTCACCTGGAATATGCTCCTATCCTTGATGTTTTTCAAAATTAGTTCAAAATCTACTTCTTTAGAAAGCACCATAACACATGGGAAGTGATTCTATTATCTCATTTCCTTACTGTCCCTTCAAACAAATGTCATATTAGGTTTTCTTTTGAAAGACGCTCCATGAAACACTTCCATCTACAAAAGAACTGTAAGTCTAATCCAAGGAAGACTACTACTGTCCTTCCAGGTCTTACTAATTGCTAGTGTTGATTGCAGGACTATTTATAATAGTTTGAATTTAGAAGAAATCTAATTTTCTACTAAAATTAGGACAATGGTTAAGTAACATTTGTAATTTTCATAAAATAAAGGGTCATCTCACATTTTTAAAATATGCCCATGGAATTTAGGTATGAATCTGTATCTTTATCACAAAGCAAGACATAAAATTATCTTAAAATATGGTTTCAATTATATAAAATAAAAATATATAAAAAGCCTAAAATAAAGTATATCAAAATGTTAACAGAGGTTTTTCCTGAACAATGGTATTAAGAGTGATTATTTCCTTTTCTAAGACATTTCCCATACTTTCTAAATTTTCTTCAATGAGCAGATTTTACTGTTACTTTGATGGGGGGAAAAACACTGCAAATGATAAGAAAAGAAAATATTTCCTGAGAGTCTTGGAATTCTGGAAAACACATAAATCAAAGGGGGAAAATAATTGGCAAAGATCCTTCCTTTTTTTAACCTACTCAACAGGCAAAATGAGATAAGACCAGCCTCTTCCCAGCTGGTGAAAGACCTCTAATTCGAAAGGGCCCTCATTTCTGGGGGTACCCCATCTGCACAGCCCTCACACAGAAAGGGTCTCCATTGTGTTTTCTCAAATCTGGCACAGTTCACTATATAGAGTTGTTCCTCAGAATCAGGGACAGCTCAGTACTAACAAATAGAGCTTTTTGCTTATTTTTGTTGTTATTTCACATTTCCAATTCCACCAAACTGCATGAAGCCAAAGTTTCATAGGTAGCCAATGTATAATTAAGCAAAAGTCTTAATAAATGTCTAATTCAACATTGTTTTGGATTTTAAAGGCCATTGTTTATTTATGTTGTGACATCCATGCTTTTGAGTGATTGATCCCAATGATACATTATACAATTGAAACCGTACCATATAATCAATTTTACATCTCATTTTGTTCATTTAGATACTCTCATACTTAAAATTTCCTAAGCATATTTTAAAGCCAATGGATTGTAAGTTTCTTCAATGGAAAAATCTCCATCACATTCACCTTTGTTATTCTCACCACCTAGCAAAATGGGCAGCACAGCACAGGTGGGGTTGACATTGACAGTACTCATTAATACCATGCTTCACTCTATAGGTAAGACCGAGAATACATCTTGCTTTGCAAGGACCTTGAAGGTAGGCGGGGCCAAGTGACTACTTCTATCCAGTAAAGTACGCTGGAACATGACACCTCTCATTTTAGAGCTGAAGCCATGAAAAGTCCATGAACTACCCTCTAAAGTCTCTCCCCTGACCGATGCAACCCGGGAGCCTTACGTTGAATGATGCTGCTGCTACAAGATGCAAGCAGTCAGGAGTCCTGAGCCACTGTGTGGAAGGGAGCTATGTGGGAGAACTGCTGAGCCTGCAGCAGATTTGCTTCTGCAGGGAACAAACGTTTACATGGTGAGCCACTGAGATATCAGGATTTATTTGTTCCCACAGCACAGTCTAGCCTTTCCTAACACTGCAGGCATTCTTTAAAGTTTATTTGAATTTAATTAGAAGCTTTTCATATTCCACTGTTGAAATGTGTTTGCTGGTATAACCCAAAGTGCCTATCTTTTTGTTTTTCTACTAAATGTTTCAGCATTTGCTAGATTTAACAAAGGGAAAAGGTAGCTTCTTTTTTTGCAAGCTACTCAGTAACAATAGCCTTAGAGGTCGCAGAAGGGATATGTAAGCTGCTGAGCCCATGCTCTAGGCCTCATGTCTCATTCTTGAGCTGCAAAGGAATTTTTCAACCAAATTTCTAATCTATCGTTACATATCTGGTAGTGGTCTCCGGTCAGTTTGGGCACTGCATGAGGTAGAAGATATGGGCTGTGATGTGGACCATTCTTCGAATGTACAGAAGTAAGGAATAACATTAGGTGAATTGTTTTTTGAAAGGAAATCAGGTAAAAAGAGCTTCAAACCCGCTTATACTATTGCAAGCTCAAGAACTGTAGGAACATCACATTTCCTTATAGCTAGACATCTATAACTCTCTGTTCCCACTAGTCCTATCTATAAAAACTAGCCTTAGCTAGTCGATCTGTTTTTCCAATACTAAACAAGATGTAAAAGATCTGAGACATCTGGGGGCATGAGCATAGGCAGCTACAAACAAATACGTGTTTAGAAACCCTTCTCTCTGGAACATTAACTTTCCAAGGCCCTGTGTAGATGTGACTACTTTTACTGCAATGGTAGATTTATAAACTGGTTCATAACTAGGCAATTGGCTGAATTCCATGGTTGCTAACTGATTCATTACTAGTTAATGCAGACAAAAAATGATCAAATTACTAGTTCATTTTAGGCTTCATAACAATAAAAAGACTATTACTCCTTTAAAAACATGGTGCACATAAGCACCTTTAGATTTAGTAACTAAATTAAGTACAATTGTGTCCTTCAGGGTCTGTCTCCAGCTGCCTTGGCATCTGTTTCAACTCCTTGCCTTGTCCTTCTTCCTCAAATCTTTGAGTTCCTTGGGTAGAGGCAGCTCTCAGCAATGCCAAATCTTGTGCTCACTTTTAGAAACTGTAACAGCAGGAACCTGCTGCGTTTCACCTCCTGGGGTGTCATAGATGTTTGCAGCTTCTCAGGTCTGTTCATCATCTCCGCAGTGTCCTCACTTGGACTGCCTGCTAAGGCTCAAGAAAGTTAAGTGTTTAATCTTAGCACATGACCAAAGTGATGAAAGCTGCTCTCTCTTATTTTTAAATACTTTAAGGATTCAAATTAAAAACACTGAGGTCCAGCTATATTAACAGGTATTGCAGTATAATAGTTTCAAATGGGACAATAAAGAGTTTAAAGAAATGACATCCTACCAAAGTCTAAAGCAGGGTGCAGCCCAGCACAGTGGGTTTTTGAAGACCTCATACCCTCAGGCCTGAAGGAATCAAGGTAAAAATGTCATAATAGATAAGAAGAGGAAGAAGAGAAATAAAAAGAAAGCATTTATGTAGATGTAGGGATGTATGTCCTCCCCTCATACATGTAGATGTATTCATTGCAATGGCAATTACACGACATTATTCAAAGGGCCACTGTCCTGTTAAAATGGCCCACCTCTGAAATTGTATAACCCAGATGACCTCCTGGTATTATCCACAGAAATTCTACTTCCAAGCTCACTAAGTGGTACGATACAGAAACCTGGTAGTTTAATATTTATTCTTCAAAAATAAGATAGGAAATATTAATATAACACAATGGTGCTCTCAGGACTCCTACATTATCATCTCAGATGACACAACACTAATAAACAACCATCTAGGTATATAAATAACTATTAAACTATGATCATCTACAGGTAGTTTGATATAGTCAGAGCAGCTAGCCAACACCATCTCTATCCAAAGATAACTTATTCAGAAGATGTAATGCTCCATTTAACTGTTTACCTAAGTTTGCACTACTGGTAAGTGTAAACATGTTGGGGACCACTTTGTATGGTGGTCCCCATACATGAGAGAGCGAGGCCTTGAAAGAGGCCTGTTGGTCTCTCCCAGAACACCGGGAATGCTGGAGGCAGGCATGACCCGATACTAGCACCGAGGCTTCCCAAGGGAAATCAGGCCTAAAGAATGCCTTATGCCCCTGGAGGCTTGCTTTGCTTTGTATAGCCCTGTTGATATAAACCAGATGTTTAAGTCCAAAGCATAAGGGAGTGAACTCCTGATCTCATGAACCATGCTTTAACAATCCCCTGGCATCAGCATAATTAACAGACCCTGACCTGAGGCAGATCCCTGTGTTTCCTCAATTGTTATCTGTGGATAATATCTGTTTTCTATAACTATAGCCTTTGGACATTGATTGATGAGCTTTGCATGCGTACTGTATACCCCTGCACATACTGATCCCCATAAAAGCCATTCAGGGAAAAGCTCAGCGCATTCTCCACTAGAGGGAATCACCTGCCACCCCCTTTCCTGCCAGAACAAGCAAATGTCCAGGATAACTCATTTCATCCCAGGCTGGCAAAGCTCCGCAGGACAGGGCTTCCCACACAAACATATAAATATTCTACTTTTCCAGTTAAAAATACTTAATCTGCTATCAAGTATGAGAGCATAATTAATTGTTATATAATCATCAAATAATTAAATCACCTCTAAAGGGGGCAACCTCAAAATGGCTATTTTTGCACATCAGGCAATGGGGCCCTCCGCACTTGCTTGTCCATTTAAGAACTCAAAATTCCTTATCTGTATAGGATGTTTCCTTTCAACGTGTGAGCGCATGTGGATGGAGCTCAAGAGGGGCTGACTTTGCCCAATTCCCACACATATTGACCTGTGTAGAATAAACATTTTACAGATGGAGAAACTGAGACCCTGAGAAACTGGCATAATTTTTCTTTTATCCTTCTAAATTCTTCTGGCTGGTTTAATAATCAAATTAACACGAGCAGGATTAACAGGAAAAAATAACCAAATATATTATGTACACCTACAGGAATTCCACAAACATGTGAGGTGGGGCAGTTGAGGCTTCTACGGCATTCTGGACTAAAGAGACGGGGTCAGGGCTCTGGGACTGCAAAGAGAAAGGAGGCCATTCACAGGTTGATGATAAAGAGCAAACACATAATTTGGTAAACAAATTCTTCTGGGCCACCCAGCAACAATGGGATGCAGGGGAGTCCAAAGAACTCCAGTTTCTCTGTCTGCCACACTTAGTTTATATTAGAGGAAGTGATGGCTCCCTTCCTCTACACAGGTTTTCTGATTGGAATTCCTTTAGGCAGGTAAGGTAAAGGGTCAATGTTTCTTTCTGACACTTTAGTTTCTTTAAAATAACTAACTAAAAATAATCAATATTCCAAAAGGCATATTTTGGGATAGCAAACTCCACTTCCCCTCATTCGCAAAGGAGGACAATAAGAATTTTATATATATAGATTATAGATACATAAAGATGTATCTTCATAGGTTTAGAAAGCTCAGACTTTTATTTGTCTTATTCAAAACAACTTTCATCGCTTTTCCTCTTCTCTTTCCTCACCTTTTCTATGGAAAAGTTCAGCTCTGTCGCCATTAATGGTTCAACCTTCCTTTGCAGGTGGCTTTCTTAAGTCGTCAGCAGAAAAAGAACAGCATTAAAGACTTATCAGAGAGTTAGGAAGGCCAGAAATACCCCAGCTGTTAAAGACAGGGGATGTGAACCTGAGAAGGAACTGATCGACCCCTCTGGGCCTTCTCAGGAAAGCCCAGCTATTGGAACCCAGACCCCCACCCTGCCACTCTGTCTCAGGCACACAGAACATTTGTTCCAACTCAGCAAACCTACTTTGAGTGCTTGTTACATGTACTTGCACTATTCCTCCCACTCTTCCTTCCCAACTTACCAGTAAAAATTCCTTAAAATAATACATGGAGTAGTAGGTTTCAATATATTATGCATATATACATACCCCCAAAATAATGCATATTATAAGATTTTACAATCCTACCATTAAAAATTATATATATATATATTATATACACACACACAAACACACACACTTACACATATATACAAACTGATACATTTTTGTATGTATCAGTCCGTTTAGCAGCAAATGAAGGTATAGGCAGAAAAGAATTACACTGGATTTTTTTTAATCGAGTACAAAGGTACATTGTCACTAGATGCTTGTTTTATTTCAGATTTCTGTCTGCCGTAGTTTGTAAGATTTTAAATCAACAATGATAACTACAAGGAATCCCTGATAATAATGCAGCCTACGTCACAGGTCATCTCACTCAGCTCACAAAAGCATTCTTGTAGGAGAGGAAACACAGTATTGCAATTAGAACTGGATGGATTCAATACATATTAAGCAGTAAACAACATTATTCATTTAGCCATTTCCATCCCAGCAGAACCTACAATTGAAGCTCATCCTAATATCCAACCCTTGAAATTAAGATGATAAGGTGTAACTGAGAGAGAAGATGGAGGGAATTTCACAGTCAGGGCTTTTGGAAATGCCACTGTGCTTTTTGCAATTGCAAGTTGATGCTTCTGTCCCTCCCCACAACTCAATGGTAAACAAGAAATGAACCCTGTTAAAGGTGAGGTCATACAGTATTTGTCTTTCACTGCCTGGCTTATTTTGCTTAGCATAATGCTCTCCAGTTCCACCCATGCTGTCTCGAAGGGTAGGAACTCCTTCTTTCTTTCTGCTGCATAGAATTCCATTGTGTAAATGTACCATAGTTTCTTGATCCATTCATTTACTGATGGGCACCTAGGTTGCTTCCAACACTTGGCTATTGTAAATTGTGCTGCTATGAACATTGGGGTGCATAGGTTCTTTTGGATTGGTGTTTCAGGGTTCTTAGGATAATCAACAAAACAAACAAACAAGCAAAATGTAACCAAAGACACTGAAATTGAGAACAGGCTGACAGTCACCAGAGGAAAGAGGGGAGGGAATTTCAGGGAAAGAGGGGAAGGGTTTATAGAAATAGGTATAAAGGACACATGGACAAAAACTAGGGGGGGTAGAAATGGGAGGGAGGTGGGGAGGGCTGGGGTAGTGGGCTGGGATGAGAGTAAAAGACAGAAAACTGTAGTTGAACAACAATTAAAATTAGGAGAGGGGAGGGAATTTCAGGGGAAAAGGGGAAGGGTTTAGAGCAACAAGTATAAAAGACACATGGACAAGAACTAGGTGGGGTAGAAATGGGAGGGAGGTGGGGAGGGCTGGGGCGGTGGGCTGCGATGGGAATAAAAGACAGAAAACTGTACAAGAACAACAATTAAAATAAAAAAATAAAAAATAAAAGAAATGAACCCTGGCAGAGGAACAAATGAAAGCATTTCACTGAGGCCCATTTATACTTCTATGAGTTACATTTTGTTATTTGAATAGAATCAGGCTTCAAAATCAGGCGCTGCGAATCCAACAAGCACACATTTTAAACTATTTTGCCTGTACTTCCTGGTTACTTACAACCTGTTTGACCAATTTGAGCATTTCTTTTCATCGAATTGACCAAACTGGTCAAGCTAGTCCAGGGCCCCAGACCACCCCTTGCTTTTCTCTTTGGGGGAAGACCTCCATCCCTCCAGCACAAGCAAAGAAACTTCGATAAACTCTCTCTTTAATCACGTCCATCTCATTTTCTATCAGTCTCAGTTTTGCCTCCAGGCAGCCTGAAGCAGCAGGAGGTAGGCCAAACTAGCTCTTGCTAACTAATCTGATAAACTGATCTGACAGAGATGAATGCTTTTTAGGGAGGTTGCAGCTTTACCTTTTGGAAAACGAATGCTAAAGGCAGCCCAGGGATAAGAATGAGACTGGGTTTGTATCTTCAAGACACTTAGGTCCCTTATCAAAGAACAGCTGGCCATGACTCTGTTAATAAATAACTATTCTTTAAATACTTTTCAGTAAATAATGATAATCTTAATAATGATGATACACAGCTCCATTTTTTTTCATTTCACCAAAACTAGGCATTTACACATTCCCTAAAATAGCAGTCAAATCCATCTAGCTTTTCAGCATTTTACTGATAGAAAAAAAAAAAAAAGCTGTTATTAAGCTAAGAAATCCCCAGAATTTTTTCCAAGGTTTGGTTTAGGAAATTGCTTCCCTCTGTGAGTGGCAAACTTACTCCCTCCTAGAAACTTCTTCTTCTACAATACTAAAAGCACCCTGGGGCATGTTAACAACAGGCATCTGGCCCCAGGGCTTCTAATGCGTCTTAAAGTTACAACTCCCCTGGGCGGGCGCGCTCTTGGGCCTGCCTGGGGCACTCTGGTGAAGTGCAGCCTCAATGATCACCATTCCATCTGCTCAACCCCAGGCAGGTTCATGGCACTTCTAACCTAGCTCAGCAGCCTTCTGATGTTCTGTGTTTCAATGCCTTGGGGTGTGTATGTTTGGAAAAG
The DNA here is from genome assembly GCA_039655065.1 of Glossophaga mutica. Taxonomy (NCBI): domain Eukaryota; kingdom Metazoa; phylum Chordata; class Mammalia; order Chiroptera; family Phyllostomidae; genus Glossophaga; species Glossophaga mutica. The sequence continues at coordinate 150,031,030 of CM077308.1, forward strand.
AACAGTTTACGGATACACTCAGGTCCCCAGCCTCAGACTAAACTCAAGATACAGCAGAGGAAGAAAAGAGCTAAAAATCTGGAAAAGGTGAATGAAGGTAAAGGCCAGGCTCGGAGGAAGAGAGTAGTCAAGGGAGGGACAGGGAATCCCTCAGGTAAGACTGAGTCACAAAGCGAAGCTGGACAAGTGACCAGAGATCAGGAGGAAGCAAAGGAAACAAGGTGAGGCAATGGGCTCAAGGGCATAGAAGACAGACGTGAAAGTAAGGGAACCTGGGTTTTCATTTCACTCCACTCTAAGTCTCAATTTCCTTTCTGTGAAATGAAGTTTTAAAATGAAATTACCGCCATGGTTTAGACATTATAAGTCTATGAAGTCCACACAACTAGCCAAAGCCGTAAGTACTGCACTGTTTAGAGACCAAAGCATAAGGCAATGAGTCAGAACCAATTAAGTAGTCAGAAAAAATATAGATGAAAACAAAAGCACTTTGAAACCAGGTAAAAGTCTGTCTCAGAAAGAAAATCTTTCACATGCGTCCTGTTATCTGTATCCTTCCAGACGCTATACTAGGCATTGTGATCTTTTCTCTCTATGAGGTTGCATCTTTGATGGAAAGAAAAGGCTCACTGTTATAGTTAATCAATAAGATATATATTGTTCAGAAAAACATAATGAAATGGCAACAGATAATCAGCGTTAGAGGCATTCATGGGAGAGAGCCCAGGACTTCTCTGAATATGGCGGCTCAGGCCCATGTGATATTGATATAGAAAAGAAATAATCAGAATACAAAACCCTCATTGAGAGTAAAATAGCAGGATACAAGTCCTATTGATGTAAAAAGAAATATGGCAGGATACTAATTCTATTTTTGAGCCCCTTGACTGAGGAAGAAATAAATCAGGAAAAGGGGGAAAGAGAGTTAAAATTTACAACCGCATCTGCCGCGGCGCGGAAGCCAGGGTGTAATGATGTTTAAAAGGACTATTTTCCCCAAGATCGGGGCCCAGAATTTGGAGACTGCCTCCTCTGGGACCACGCATGTAATAAAGAGTCGTGCTTCGTGAACTCCCTGTATCTGGATCGTTTCATTTCTCTGTAACAATATGTTCTAGGTTTCTTTCAAAGGAACACCCAGCAGGTGCTAACTTCCAATCTTAGCAAGTCAAGTAGAAACCTGGGTATATCTGCCATTTTCTATTGCTAGAAGCTTAAAACCCTTCCAGTATGCTCTGCAGCCACTACCAACCTCCAGATACACTATATTGATTGGATCTTATGAAAAATCTAAACCAGACGGTAGACTCAAGTATCACACCTGGATAATAGCAAGATACCATTGGGCAAACACCTCAAGTCTAGGTCAGAAGTGGGTCCAGGCCAGTAGAGGGCCATCATTACCTAACTTAGACCATTGAAGGTACATTCTGCTAAGACTGGGAATCAGCAGAAGCCTTGCATTCAGATTTCAGGCAGGCTCAAAGACTGAGGGGTCAGAGATGGAGCTTGGGTCCCCGGTGGGAAGGTGGAGTTCCGAGGCGGGAAACTGTGGAGTGCCTGCTTGGCTTTTAGGCTAAGCCTGAGTGCTGATGATAGCTATAGGAATATCAGAGGCCTGCCCATTAATTCTGCTCCTAACTGACTTGGAAAAACTAGCTTGGATTTCATGGCATCAGCTCACCGATGAGAGTTTCACTTTACTTTCCCTTCATGGTATCCCCTTCTTAGGCAAATAAGGAGTTGACCAGTTGCACAAATGGCAGTAAAACCTTAGGATCAGAAATATTTAGAGAACTAAGAATTCCAATTGCTTTTTAAGTCCATCGTATTTCTGTTGGTCCAAAGTCCCATTTGGAATCCTAGAAAATATCTCCACTAGAAACCCAATCCGCTTTCACAAACTACCTACTTCCAAGCTTGTCAGCCACAACATACCAAAAGAAGGCTTTAAAAAAACTTCTTTCACTTAGTATTTTTATCACTTAGTTTTTCTAACCAAGCAAAAAATTTGATATTATGAAACCAAGACATCGTGTTGATTTAAAGTTAATAGTGATTTACAATAAGCAACTCCCAGCATCATCCATAGCTGCTCACATTAAAGGCTTTTCATTTTGGGATCTGCCCTCTACTGAACATCTCTTTCTCAGGAAGTCCATGATACTCACCTCATATGGTATATTTCCTCTTACCTGCAAGAGTGACCATAGTCAGCTACCTGCTTCCTGTGGGTCTGGAGCCTCCTACAAATGAGTTATATGTATCTTTTTGTCTTCTCAGAGCCACTGGTCCTCTGTTCTGATGGTGTTACTTATCATGGAGACAGGTTTATAGCTTCCCCCCACTCCCACCTTCATCCCACCCCAAATCCTGGGCATTGAACATTGGTACCAAAAGTCTGAGAGCTTTCTGTCTGTCCTTTAGTTAGACAAGGTCATAGACAGCATCCACCCTATTTGGAGTCCATCAGTGACTTTAATTCCACACAAGATATAGTCACTGAAGGCTCCCAACTGTACTAGAGGTATCAAAAAGTACAATGTATTCCACCATACCTCCTCTTGGATAGCTAGCTCAGCTCACAAGCTAGGTATCATTCCATAGCATGGCAAAGCTAATTAGACTAGAAATGGTTAGTTGAGTGAGGTTATGAGAACTTGAAACTGGAACACAGAGCCTCTAGCCAGTCTCTTCTGGATGCTTGAACGTGGAGGTCACATTTACCACTTTGTACTTTACAAGACTAAATAACTGAAAAGAAACAAGGAAACTGCAGGACAGAGAAGGAAATGCTAGAGATGGAGAAATCAACATTGAGTTTCTGACCTTTGGATCATGTTACATACTCAACACTGGTCATCTGGGAGTTTCTGTTCTTTGTGGTCTTTCAAGTATACTGGCTGACAGGAGATCAATGTTGACACAAACTTCCAGATCACTGAGACAGGAAAAGGAAAGACAGAAAATTACACACCAACTCTAGTTTCCACCCCGAAGTGACAATGTCACATCTGCTTACATTTTGTTAGCAATACCAAGTCACATAGCTCTAACTTCAAGGAGTGTGAAATGGTAAAATCCTACCCCATGCCCAGAGGGAGAAAAAGCTGAATATGACTTCCACATCAACCTTAGGTTCTTTTCCCCCAAAGGATCAAGATGTAACCATCTTTTCTTGACTTTCAGCTCTTCTCTGAAACTGTTCCTACCATGGTCACCTGTGATTGAGGCGTTGTTGACTCCAGTTAATACATTTCAGTCATGGTAGCTTCTCTCTCTCTCTCTCTCTCTCTCTCTCACACACACACACACACACACACACACACACACACACACACATACTTGCCACTATAAATTATTCTCTAACCGCATCATTTTCTACAGTTTTAGCTTCAGTAATACCATTGCATCTTTCCAATCTCCTATCCATTTCTTCTCCTTCCCCTTCTTATTTTGTACACATATTCAAGCTCTCCCTGCCTGCCACTGAAATATGCTCCTCCTTATTCCTGAGTGAATTATACCACCATTTCCCAGTCACCCAACTGAGAGTCATCTGTAGCTTCTTCCTTTCCTTCTTTTTTTACGCTGTATTTTTGGCTACCAAGACCTCACTAAAATTTCTCACTTGGTTGGTTGTAACAGCCTCCTAAAGACCCTTTTTGTCGTAAGCACTAGTCCATGACTTTTACTAGTCCCTCATCTGCACAGATGATTAGGGTCATCTTTCTAAGTAGAATTGTTTATCCCTTGCTTAAAAACCTTCAATGTCTTCTAAGTGCCTCTAGGCTATAGTCTAAAATCCTGCCAGTGGTTTATAAATTTTTCAAGATCTATGCATGATTACTCCACCAGTTTCATTTATTCCCCTGGCCCTCTCCTTCTGTGCATTACCTGTATTTTCCAGAATGGTCTCTGATGATTCAAATTGCCATGTCTTCAAGATATAATATTTGATAAATACTTTCCTTTCTATTCTTTGCCTGGTTAACTCCTTTGAGATTCAGCATTCCTCTCAGTCTTGATCAGGTTTCCCCATTAGTGTTCTAAGAACAACTTGATTTTACCTCAATCTCCATAGCATATTATCATAATTATGTTTTTCTGCTCAACATTTCATCTTTCTTCCCTACTGTGACTTCCATAGAAAAGACTCAGTTTTACTGTTGGATACCCAGGGTCTGATACAGTGTTTCACTCATAATAGGAGCTCAACAAATGCCCATTAAATGAATGAATGAATGAATGAATGAATGAATGAAGCCCCATATTCTTGTGAGAACCAAATTCTGGAACTGTGCATAGGGAGTCAAAAAGCAAAGAGTAAAAAATATGGCTCATGCACATGTATAACTTTATATACATATATAACCTTATATACATATATAATATACAGGGCAGGGCAAAGTAGCTTTACAATTGTTCATATGAAAAATAATAGAATAATTAATAAGTAACAGTACAAGAATGTACTCTGTTTTATGTACTCACAACTATAAACCTACTTGTGCCCCATCCTATATGTATAATGGGCCTGTTATAACTACCCCAACAGAACTGGGCCAAATTCCCCAGCAACATACCTTTTCCTGAATCTCTGGATAGTTCATGCTGCAATTTGCCTTTCTAAAATACCTCCCTTTATTTTTTTTCCCTTTGAGATTCAGTTTGAAGAACAAGTGACTTATCTGGTTCTCAGGGTTCATACTCCTTAGCATTGTGCATTAATTTGTTCTTATAAACTAAAGGCATATCTATCGGAGGCCTGTGTTGGTTTCCCTGGCAATGAAAAAGTCCTGCCCTCAAGGAGCTATAGCCCAGCAAAGAGCTAATCTCTCAGCTGAAAGGAAGAAGCACTTAGTGAAAAGAAATGGCTTTGTGGAATAGGAAGAGCTTGAGAACCAAACCTGAATGCCCAGGGATAGATGAATAGGTAAAGAAAATGTGCTATACATACAATAGGATATTAGCCTTAGAAAAGAAGGAAATCCTTCCATTTGGGACAACATGAATGACCCTAGAGGACATTATGCTAAGTAGAATAACCCAGACACACAAGGTCAAAGACTACATGATTCCACTTACAGGAGGAATCTGAAATAACCAAACTCATAGAAGCAGAGAGTAGAATGATGGTTGCCAAGGGCTAAGAGCAGAGGTGAGCGAGCAGGTGTTGCTGAAGGGTGCAGAGCTTCAGTTATGCAAGATGAGTAAGTCTTAGAGATCTACTATACAACATAGTATCTATGGTTAAGAATATGGTATTGCCTACTTAAAAGTTCTCCAAAAGGGTGGATCTTATGTTAAATATTCTTATCACAAAAAAAAAGAAAAAAGAAAGAAAAGAAAGAAAGGGAAAAAACAGAGGTTGGAAGGAAACGTTTGGAGGTGAGGAGTGTGTTTATGGCACAGCTTGCAATGGCAGTTTTACATGTGTATTCTTACTTCCAAACTCATCACTAAAGCTTTCTGAGTGCTGATCATACCCCCAAAAAGTGCTTGTTAAAAAATAATAGGAACAGTCATAATAACAATAATGATACTGACCACTTTGTTGTTACTCTTTATCTTAACCCAGCAAAGTATTTTTGTTCTATAAACAGGCAAATAAATACAGAAATAAATTTTCTCTTGCTTCTCAAAAACAGGCACCGTGTAATGAAAAGACCATCTGACTGGGGTCAGCATGCCCAGGCTACGGACTGGCCATGTCCATGCCACTCTCACTTTGGGGAACTCCCTGAAACTGCTCTGCATTTCTTTCCTGATCTACAAATTAGGGTGGTTAGATTAAAGGATCTCTATGGTCTCTTCTGGCTCTAAATTTCTAGTACTCTAGCTCCCCTCTGACAGAAAAGGAAGCTACCATTTACTGATCACCAAATGTGCAATATTTCATTCATTACATACACACACACACCCCCCCCATAGAAACTTAATGGCATTTTTCTTCTTAGCATCAACAGAGAAATAACGCTGTATCCCAGGCCCCAGGACAGAGGGAGAAGTGCTGTTTGAGATGAGGATAGTTGCTTCTTAAATGGAATTCCAGCTCCCACACACCATCTGAGCACCTGAGTACTCCCCAACCCACTGAAGACAATAACCACAGGGAAAGCAGTTAACCTTGGCCCAGGCTCTATTAATCCCTCTTCAATTGCTAGTACTAGAAGTTTTCAGGTTGCTAACAGAGGGGCAGCTCCCAAGTTCAACACAAAGGAATTAAGCAGAGCCACACAAATGTATCCAAAGCAAGGACTGGATCCATGAGGTCATCTCACAGAGAAGCCCTGTCTCTGATTCTCTCTGCTTTCGCATTAATTGCTGACCTCAACTGTGCGGACAAGAAAGAAAGGAGTACCTGAGGACGCCACGCAGCCGCCTGGCAGCTGAGCCCTGACCTGCAGCTGAGACTCACAGCTCCAATGCCATCCTAAGTATCTCTTGGCTAAAATTAACAAAACTCCTTTTGTGGAAATGGGAGATAGCTGGGTTGTAACAATTGCTTTTATCAAACCCATAGAAGGAAGCAGATGCTTAAGATGCCTAATGGATGAAAAGAGGACAAATCCTGTCCTGGAACCTCAGCAGTCAAAGAGGCAGAGAAACCTGAGTTTGAACAGAGACCTTCCAGGGGCCCTGGATGAACACATTAGCACCTGATTCTTCAGATGTTGGAGATTCACTACCATATTGACATAGCAGGGGAGTAGGGGTTGCTGAGCTGGGCAGTGATCATAGAGAGGGAAGCTTATAGTAAGATACTAGTATTTTAATAACTCAATACAGTTGAAGGGGGTCCAACCAACTGCACCTTGCATTAAATTCTGATTTTTTTTTTGCTATGCCTCACTGTAGCTCTGGTATAGACAGATATAATGTCACTTTGGGGCAACAATAATTCAAGGAGTAAAGGATGTCTGTTGTACACTCGTTGTGATTACCAGAGTCCTCTCTAGGAGACATTTCATGCATAAAGACACCAGGGCATTAAGCAGCCTGTAGATAATCTCTTCAGGCAGAGAGCTACTTATGAATTTAGGATGAGGAACCCGAGATCCCGCTGTCACACCTCATTACAGAAAGCCAAAGTGACACACACATTCTGAGAGATTTTCCTCCCAAATCAATGTGGACAGAGCTGCCAGGATGCATACAAAGAGCGCCGCTGTGCCTTCCCTAATTGGCACAACACAAAAATGAACGTGAATCAAAGCTTGTTGGAAAAAGGCAGGATTCTAATCATCTCCCATCATTCAGGGATGCCTTGCCAGCTGGCAGAGCCAAATCCAGGCACATTCTCCTCCAGTTCGCATCCTTGGGATGCAGTGAGGTGAAAACAAAGGGACTCACCTGGATTTCAGATCCATCCAGATGTGCAGTTCACTCCAGTGCTCCCGGATGTGCCGTGGGCCCCTTCACTTAACAAACCTGGGACAAGAGCCTGCGAACCCGAAGGGAAGCAAGGCCAAGGTGGCAGATGAATTGGTGTTGCTAGAGTGAAAATATTCAAAATCAGAGCAGAAAATCAGAGTCTGAGGATGTAACCTATCAAAAAAAAAAAATTCTACACATACAAAATGTTTTATTGAAAAGATATTTATTATAATGTTCAAATGTCCAAAACTTAAAAACATTAGTCCCAAAATAATGGTTAACGAGCTATGCAATATCTGTCTGATAGACTATTACGAAGCCTTTGAAACATTTACATTGAGTTCATAATAACAGAGAAAATCCATGAACAAAAAAGACATACAGAATTGTAAATGTACAACATTGTGCCAAGTAAATGAAAGAATAAGTATATTAAGAAGTTAAAAACAGCCTGGAAAGAAAAAAAATAGCAACATGCAGGAATTAAGTGTTCTCCTTTGGTTTGGTAAAGTTCTAAGTGCCTTTTTTTCTTTGTTCCATTTTTCTTCATTTTCTAAGTGTTTCGTAAAATCTGTTGTTTTTTTATAATGGGATAGAAATAAAAAGACGTTCAGTGGAGTGTTCGATTACACTCTACACTTCTGCGAGCGCGTGAGCTGGCCTACAAATTCCCGAGGTGCCTGACACCTGGGGATTCCCAGCGCCACAGCTCCACCCTCAGACACCCCTCCCTTCCCCCAACAAATCTGGAGAAGTTCAAGAAGTTCCGGTTGCTCTTCAAGGCACCGAAAGAATACTCAGTTGTCAGGGGGATACTTTGACCCTGCCGGTGAGCCTTGGATTTCAGAGCTGGAGCGCTGGGGAAATGACTGTTGGTGAAGTGTGCTTTTCCATCCCCCCGATTTAAGGCCGGCCAATGGCTGGGTTCTCAGCACAGATAACCACCACAGAACTGGAAGGAAAGATGAGCGAGTTGTGGGAATCCAAATGAACCTGCTCATGCTTTGCTCACTCTCGTGTTTGTGAGGGAATGGGGAACAGGTTGGTCTCTGCAGTGTTATTAATGACATTTGAAGATTAGAAGCAACCTAAGCATTGATCAACGTTGATTGGTTAAAAAAAATTCAGTGCAGCCCTACAATGGAAGAGGTAGGCATAAAAAAGAATGATAACGCTTCTTGGAATACTGATGTGAAACAACCTTTGGTGTACATTAAGTGGGGGGAAAAGGCAAGAACTAGAACTGTGTATATATATAGTATGCTACCATTTGTGTAAAGCATGGGGAAATAATATTTATATATAAAAGTATTAACAATAAAATGGTCTCCTTGTTTCTCTCAGTCATTACTTCTGGAGTTGGGTAAAGCCACACACCCCCCCCTTCCCAAGGCCTTCCTGGTCATTCATCCATGTGGAATTTCATCCACGACACTTATGCCATTCCAATACTATTTAGAATGTAATTCATTGTATAGAAGCAGGTTTTTTTAATAGGCTCAACTAGGATAAAATCAAGAAAGTGCTCCAGGCCACCACCCCTGATTTCAAACACTCTTCTGGGTCCCTCTTCTCTGATTTTACACAGTGTCATGGGCAAATTCTATAGCCTTCCAGGCCACCTTCAAACATGAGAAGGTTGCTTCTGTTTCTCTCCCTGTCCCACAACGTCCTTGGTCATTCAGCAGTTTCTTACCTATCTAGAGGCAGGGATAGGAAGAAGACAATTTAGTCAACATCCTCCTTAATAAATGCTGTTGTAATTTAGGGTCTTCTATATTGAGGCTATACAGTGCTAGTTTTCTCCTTGGAACACTTTTTGTGGAATACTCTTCAGAACTGCTTGTGCTAGGAACCTTGACATGTCCTATTTTACCCTCTGCCTAAGGTCTGTGGGCAACCATTCAGCTACAATACAGCCTCCAGCAGTAGTCTCTGTGTATCCTCTTTCAGCTCAGGTCCCCTCTCTGCGGGCAGCCCTTTGAACAGCATCTAACACCATTGCTATTCAGAGCATCCACTCCTCCCATGGACGCTCACCCACCCCTGTCCACCAGATTGTGTGAGTATCATGTGTCGAGCTAGGAAGCATACCCCTTCCTGCCTTGAAAAAGGGGTCTCTCCAGCCAGTTTCTGACCTCAGGTGTCTTCAGATCAGAGTCCAGCACTAGCTGCTCTCCCCACAAACTAAGGGAGACGGTGACATGTTCTCTTAGGAATTGTATCAGGTTGCCCTCTCCAGGCACTCTCCAGGACTTCGTGACCTTTTCCACCTGTCATGACCTTTTCTATCGCTCCCATTTGTCCCTGCTCCAAACTGTCCATTTCAATAGGGTATAAATCTAGCCAGTCCCAGCGCACAAAATAGTCTTACTGCAGTTCAGCAAACATCTGGAAATGTTTGCGTGCCACACTCTGCCTCTGGAAAATACCACCTCATCTCTCAAAGGGGTTCTCTTGCTTCCCACTGACATTTATTGGTGGTTTTCTCCCGTGGTTTGATTCTGTCCCACAGGCGAGTGGTGACGGACCTCTACAATCCTATGGAATTTCTGAAAACAAACAAACAAACAAACAAACAAACAAAACAAAAAAAACTCCCCTCATAGAAATCTCTAGACTTCTCTTAAAGCTCCAAGTGAGAGAAGTGGGAATTGATTAACATAGGCTGTTTTTTTCTCTTTTAAAATGTGAGCATACTCTTCACCTGATAGCTTTAGCTTTCAGTTCTGATCAACATCCAACAAAAAGATACAGCCCATTTTTCATCCTTGTATTGGCTAATATTGCCTCCTATCATTCCATATACATTAGTTGTGACTGCCCCTCACTGAATGTAGGCTCTTTCATGCCAGAGAACAGGCCTTATAATTCTTCCACTCAGAGCAACTAGTACAGATCTGGGTAAAAATCACTTAATGACTATGTAATTAATTGTCATGTTATACATTTATAGCTTATAGGGTTTATAGATTATGCAATTAACAAATTACTTGAATAATCACATGTAATTACTTGTCATATTAACGCTTTATATTTTTAAGTTTGATGAAAGTTGACTGAATTCATCCCCAAGGTGCCCCCCTATGACCCTGGATATCAATCCTTTTCCTATACAGTGTTACAGAGGGACCAGACACACCCTGGTATAATTCAGGACTCTGCTACCATGAGACATCTTGTTTCTGCTTCAGGGGTATGTCTGTGAGGCAACCTACTAATGATGGACTCCTTTGATACCTCCAGAATATCTGTGTGGACCTATTCTCTACTCTAAATGCCACCCGCCAGTGGTGGTTAGCAACCCCTCCTTGAGTCAGTTTCAATTAATAGACAGGTATTGAGCTCTTCCTCCCTACCTGTCCCTGAAGCTGTAAGATGAAGATATGGAAGTTGAACAAAGGAGCTCAGATCATGGGAAATATAGATATGTGAAGTAATCATCTCTCTGTACTTTAGTGAGTACGGAATGTTGAAGATATAGTCAATATCTTCAGAGATGAAGATATAGTCAATTCTGGTGGGCAGATGGCCCGAGAGATTTCACAGAGGAAGCAATATAAGAAGTGGGCTTTGAATTAGCCCATAAGCTAAAGCGAGGGATCCTCCCAAACAAGAGAAGGGAATGTGCAAAACCACAAAGTCAAGAATAACATTTCTACTGAAATTGGGAGCCTACCTATAGCCCCCAATTTCCTCTCAAAAGAATAAAAAGATAAGCCAGAAGCTCCCCATATAGATGCTACACATGTGAAAAGATGACATAAAAATCTGCTCTGAGTTTGTATAGATCTATTTTGCCTTTATGTCTATTTTTAATCAAATCCCATTTTTCTTTTAAAGTAACACCCAAATGTTTATATGGAAGTATATATTTAGATTTTGGCAAAGCTACCAAATTGAGAGAAAACATACAATATATGCTCTAAGAATTATGCATTTAGAATGGAAAATTTGCCAAATTCTTTTACTCATAATAAATAAGGAAATAAGATACTTAACAAAATAAATGCAAGGCATATATTTCAGTGTCTCTGAAAATATCTTAGTTTGCTTTTTTCAGAGGCAATCCAAGTTGAGTGTGTTTTCAATTACTTAAAATAACATGATGCTGGGAACATTTCTCAGTTAAAGTGCTAAGTTAAAACATGTCAAGATTCTTCCCAAATCCAGAAAATCACTTTAGGATTTGCCCCGACAAATCCACATAATCCTCTTGATTTTTAATCTACCCAAGTCGTGATAGAACAAGAATTGCCTTTACTTCGGCATCTTCCAACAATGGCTAAGTGTTCTGACCAGTAATTCTTAGCCATTGCTATGGAGGAACCCCAGGCTACAGAAATAAATGAACGCACATTCCCAGGCCCAGAGCTGCATGTAGTCTGAACCCTCACCTCACCCTCCTAGGACAGCATATTGCTTTGAAGACTTCTCTTTATATTAAAAAAAAATCAACAGAGTGTTTTTATACTCCATGTAAATATATAAAAATGAGGTAAATATCAAAAAATGTACAATTCAGGAAGATACCTACATCGACCTTGTGGCTTCTAGTACTCTCTGGCACACCTGGACCTACTACTCAGCTGCGTCAGTCTGAGAAGCTGAACTTGAGATTGTAATATGCAAAAGCCCTCATAGCAACGGCTGATCTGAACAGTGCTTTCTACATCAGGAATATCACCTCCTTTCATTCTCACAACAACCCTATAAAGAAGGTACTATTATTTACTATTATTAATCACCTTCTCTGACAGATGAGGAACCTGAGCCTCAAAACATAAAATGCCTGGCCAAGTTCACCATTAATGGTAAACCCAGGAGGTCTCACTCCAAATTCTGTGTTCGTTGACATGTTCTAACATCCCACTGCCTTTCCTAGAGGCATGACTTACACATTTGGTTTATATTTTTTCAACTTAAAGTGTAAATTTGAATGTTTGAGCTTGAATTTTAGCCAGAAACGTGTACATAACATTATACGAGTAAACATCTGTCATGAGTTAGGCACTTCATACCCCCCTCAATAAATACTGTAATACTCATCGGCCATCGTGATTTTTTTAAAGAAGTGTATGATAGTTCACAGCTCAAATGTGTGATGACTCAGAAAACACTGTAGATAAAAGCAGTTAGTAACCCAGATGCATGAACAAGAAAGCAGACCAAAATTAGATGAGTAACTTTTCTAGCATCTTACAACCAGGAGAAAAGGTGAATTTCTACAACAGATAGGCACTTCCAAAGCAATCTCTTGACACATATTTAGTTATTACTAATTTTCCAATGGCATCATGCTCTCTCTATTTTTTTTTATTTCTAAACTAGATTCTTAGAGTGTCACTTTATTTTAGTCTACCTCTCTAACTTTACAACATCAGGTTATCATCCTGCCTCCAAGGTGCTAACTTTTTCAAACATAGTCCTATTCACATGTAATATTTTCTTGTACATACTAATGAGGTAAGTAATGATGATGATTCATCTGTTTCCCATAAAAGTAGAAATCTCACTTTTTCTAGTGTTCAGCTGATCCAGGGACCAAAATGCTTCTTTTTTATGACACCTTTTTCCTTATTGCCAACAATCTTGAAAATGTAATCTACATGTATTGCCCACAAGTTTTCATTTCTCAGTCACATGTCAAACCATTTCAATCTGACTTCCAATCCTACCAGCCTCTGGAGGCACTTTTATAAAAGCCACCATTCACCATCTAATGGGGTAAGTGGCCTTTTCTTTGCTTTTAGCTCACTGAACTCTGCATCTCTTGTGACTACTGATAAGCCTTTCATTCTAAAAGGAGTTCCTCTTTTTATTTTCTTGACAATACTCCATCCCATTTTTTCTACCTTCTGACTTTTCTTTTTAAATATTGTTAGTACTATAATTCTGTAATCAGTCTATTTCTTTTAGTCTCTGCTTTGTCTCCCCAAAGGATCACTTTTACTTCCATGGCTTCACCAATCACCTGTATGCTGATGCCTCACAAATGTACTCGCATACGTCACATGGACCACTACACTAAGTTTCAGACCTATAAGTGCCTCTATTTTAATGTAATATAAGCATCTCAAAATCTTTCCATAAAAACATACTCTTTTTGCTATATTTATCTTAAAGATAGGCTACTAATAGTACTGATCTTGTAGAATCTTTAAGGTAACAATAGCTTCTTTAACAGATAAACACAGAAATCTCAGTGGCCTAAAGCAACAAAAAGTTATCTCCTGCCTCAATTTCTATGGCTGGGGAAATAAAAATTGTGATGCTCTGCTCAAATATGCATTCATTTGGGGGACTCAGGAAAGAAGGAGAATGCTATTTTTAACATATCCTGAGCATCAACTTTAACTGGTAGACAAAAATGAAAGAAAAAAGATAATTTCTTAGTTTTCGTTTTTATGGACCAGACTTGCAATGTATATATCATTCTTCCTACATTCCTTACAATCATATGACCTAATTACCAAAATAATAATAATAATAAAATCTGGGAAATGTAATTTAATTCTATACACAGGAGAAGAGGAAAGTGAGTTTGGTGGACAAGTAACCAGCCACAGCCGAGGCTGTAAAGATGAACACACAGATAGCTCTTAGCCTAAAATATTATAACATAATGTTGGCTTAATACATAGATGTGCAGTCATCTAAGCTAGAATTCTCAAATTTATCTTTTATTTTTCACTATCCCATTCTCTACTACCATCAGATCAAACAGTTCTGTCTCACAATTATATCTTAAATTTGAACATTTCTCTCCACTTACATTGCTTTGCTCCATAGTTCTGAACACTGGCCTGAATATAGGGTCACCTGTGGGAGTCATAGTAGAAAAATGCTGATGCCCAAGACCCAATCTGGATCAATTAAATTAAATATTTGGGGCACTAAAACCAATTAAAGTTGTCAGTGCAATCCTACAGGGCAGCCCAGGTTGGGAACTACTGCTCTAACCCATCTTCCTCTTTGCCACACCCAGGGTGATGTCATTGAAGCACTAATTTAATCAGCACATCTCTTGCTTAAAAGTTGTTTTTGAACTTCCAATGTGTAAAACAAGGTGTGCACATCTCAATCGGCAGGTGTGACGACCCCCTGGGAAAGCAAGATGTTATCTGCGTGTTCTATTTCATGCTACTTTAATTTAATTATTGTGCAGATTTGATAATGTATTTAATTCATTAATACAATAAAATTAAGGCATCTGCTCACTTGAAATTTGTTACTGACTCTGAACTCTCCAATTCAGTGGTTTCCCATTCAGTGGTAGAATGTAAGTAACTGAGAGGATACGTACACTGATTCATGGAGGTCTAACATTTAGATCTTTTATGAAACTTCACTAGGACTTTTGGGCAGTAGGAAGTGGAGCCTAGCCAGCCTAGCCATGGTGGGAAATATAACAGGAATTCACACACACATAACAGATAAGCAAAGAGATATGAAAAATAGAAATAGGCTGAGCTAGGAATAAAGCCACCTCACAGAAAAGGCCAGGATGAAAACTTGGAGCCAGGTGGAGGAAAAGAATACTGCCATTAAAATTTTGCAACCGTAACCCACTATTTTATGATGTGTCTTACAACCAGTGTTGTTTGAAAAGCCTTGAGCCTTGGCCCACTTGGGCCAAAGAAAGTCTACGCAATATAGTACAAAGAGATAAAGAGATGGAGTATATGAAAACCACATCAGGATGCAAAGAAGATAAAGTGAAGAGGTATAAATGGATCTACTCAGAGTTGCAGGGAAAAGGGAAGAAGAGATAGAGACAATATTCCAAATTATAAAGTAGATAATTTTCCAGACTAAAAGAAAGACATGAACCCTCAGATTCATGATATAAAAATTAGGCCCAAGTGGGAAAAACAAATCCAAAAACAGACTTAAACACATCATAGTGAAACACCAAAGATTAAGAGAAGATCTTAAAAGTAGCCAAGGAAAAACAGACAATTGAGTATCTCTTAATAATTGAAAGGCAGTGGAACTATAACTTAAATGTTTTGAAAGAAAAAATTCTTAACCTAAGGTTATACACATAGCAAAGCTATCGAGATTGAGTTCAAAAGTACATTTTCAGATTAAATAAAGGTTGGATAATTTTCCATCAACAGGTTCTTTTTTATTTTTGAATGCTGAATTTCTTATGTATTTTTTCCATAACCATTTAGGCCCCTTATCCCCACTTCCCACTGCAATCACCACACTGTTGTCCGTGTCCATGAGTCTTTTTTCCTTATTACTCAATCCCTCCAGCCCCTAGCCCCCCTCTCCTTAACTGTCATCCTGCTCTCTATCCAAGAATCTGTCCGTATTTTGCTTGTTAGTTCAGCTTGTTCATTAGATTCCACGTATGAGTAAAATCATATGGTATCTGTCTTTCTCTGACTGGTGTATTTCACTTTGTCTAATGTTCTCCAGGTCCATCCATACTGTCACAAAGGGTGAAATTTTCTTCTTTTTTATGGCCAAGTAGCATTCCATTGTGTAACTGTCCCATAGTTGTTTTATCCACTCATCTACTGATGGACACTTCAGCTTCTTCCACATCTCGGCAATTGTAAATAGTGCTGAGATGAACATAGGGGTGCTTATGTTCTTTCATATCAGTGTTTTAGCTTCTTTCAGATATATTCCCAGAAGTGGGACTGCAGGGTCAAAAAGCAGATCCATTTTCAATTTTGGGGGGTATCTCCATACTGCTTTCCACAGTGGCTGCACCAGTCTGCATTCCCACCAACAGTGGGTTCCGCCTCCTCCGCATCCTCACCAGCATTTGTTGTTTGTTGATTTTTTTGATCATGGCCATTCTGACAGGTGTGAGATGGCCTCTCACTGTGGTTTTGCTTTGCATTTCTCTGATCATTAGTGACATTGAACATCTTTTCGTATATCTATTGGCCCTCTGTATGTGCTCTTTGGAGAAATGTCTATTCAGGTCCTTTGCCCATTTTTTAATTGGGTTGTTTGTTTTGGGGGGGTTGAGTTTTGTAAGTTCTTTATAAATTTTGGATATTATCCCCTTATCAGATATAATGGTGAATATGTTCTCCTATCAACAGGTTCTCGCTAAAGGAATCTCTAGAAATTAATCTTCCCCAAAAAGGAAAGCTATCCCAGAAGAATAACTCGATATGCAATAGAAACAGTAAGCAAATAAATTGGGTGAATCTAAACATGTGTTAACTGTGAAAAATAACAATTACATGTCTAGTATGTGAAACTAAAATACTAAACCAAGTAGCATAAATAATAAAGAAGTAATGAATCAAACTATTTTAAGGATATAGTTGGTGAAAACAGCAGAATTTTAGATCTATAAGGTCAATAATTTATTATTTTCTTCTCTGTTGTATACTCAGCACCTAAAGGAGTACCTAAAACACTCAGGAAAACTCTGTTAAATTAATAAAAATTTTGTTTATTTATTTAACAATTTCATGAATCAGTTTTTGTCAGAGAAACAGAACCAACAGGAGATAGATATGTATCGGCAAGTTCAAAATCTGCAGCGTAGACCAGCAGATTGGAGACCCAGGGAAGAGTTCATGTTGTAATTGAAGTCCAAAGGCTGTCTGCTATCAGTAAGCATGGTAACATTACGGATCAAAACACTTCCAATGTGTTTAATCTATGAGTTAAAAATTATACTGAAGATATCATTTTAAAAAATCACTTCTCTTCTTTAGAGGATGCTATAGAACCAATTCGCTATTCAGAAAACTAGTAATTAAAGGAATGGAGTAAAGCAGTTTCCCTGCCTCGACTTGATAGACTGTATTTCAGGGTTGCCAAATATTTGATGATAAAAAAATGAAAGAAATGGAGATTGAGATAATGATCTTCAATGGCTGCTGCCATCACACATACAAAAAAAAAAACTAGACACATTTTGTACATGCTTATGAAAGTAAACAATAACATGTATGGAGGAGTCCTACTAGAAATATCAAACTTAACTTTGATCAAACAACAATTTACAGAAGATAGAGAGATCAGAGCAGCATATAAATAACACTTTGAGGATGTAAGCAACACAGTCGGCCCTGTACACAAACAGCCCACTTGCTACAACAACCAAAAAAAGAAAATATGCAAGAAAAAATAAAGCAGAAAGATGAATCCTATTCAAAGAGACTTGAGAGGCATATTCACCAGATGATATGTATGGACATGGGTCTGTTACTTGAGTCACACAAACCATTTAAAAAATGAGGTCAACAAAATTGTGAACACGGACTGGATATTTTATTGTATTAAGAAATCATTTCATGCTGGGATGGGAGTAAAAGACAGAAAACTGTATAAGAACAACAATTAAAATAAAAAAATTTAAAAAGATAAAAAAATAAAATGTAATGTTGAAAGAAAAAAGAAATCATTTTGTTGTGGAATATACATCTATTATAGCACTTTTTGGTATGACAAGGAGGTTGTGGATATGCTTTAAGAGAGTATTTATTACTTAGAGATGTATACCAAAATATTAATAATTGATATGATATAATGTCTAGAATTTTCTGCAAAATGGTCTAGGAGAGGCAAAGAGCCAGAAAGTTGTCAGGAAAGTTAATAATTTTTGAGGCCAAACATATGTGTATATGTTATAAATTTCCTAATATATAATGTTAAAAAATAAACAAAGTAAACCTAGAGAAGAAACTCACTATACCTGCCAAGTTTGTGAAATGAATATAAGGAATTTGTAGCTTCCTATGTGCGATTAAATAAATTTGTTTATGAAATCTTCATTCTAATTGACCTGTCCTTATAAGAAGCTAATTGGGCTTATACGGAAATTAGCAAAGAAGCATTCTCAAACAAGAAAAGCCAAAACAATTCTATGAATTAAAGCTTGACGTTGTCACAGACCTGTGTTTTATACTAACCACTTCAACACGTTCTCTCTTTCACTCATTTCCCTACTTCTGTGTCCCTGGCTTTCCATCCACACCCCATTAAAGCAAACACCAGCAGTGGCCTTTTCTCCGTTTATTCCCGTGTACCCATTAACCCTCCCTATCCCAGACCTCTCCCTAAAGATAATCAATGTGAAATCTTAAACCATAATCCTATAATCATATTCTCAATACTACAAGTCTCCACATGGCATCAAAATGTTTAATTTGTGCATCTTATAATAGAGAGTGGTCAATGCACCTCTTTTCTTCTGCAGAAATACTGGCAGGCTGAAGTGTGTAAGAGATGCAAAGTCAAGGTGACTCGCTACACTTTTTTTCAAAGCGCAGAGAAATAAGTAAAGTTTATACTTTAGTGACAACGTTATTCACGTAAGGCATTACATGGTTTGGTGATTCAGGCCCCAAAGAGGCTTAGTCATCTCTTCTGCAGCTTAATTGTGCAGGGACAGTGCCAGCTGTAGGCACCTGGTTGCAGCCATGGGGATGCTCTGGCTCAAGTTTAATGGGACAGCTGCTCAAAGGCAGTCCAAGTTAACCATTCGTTCTGGTCCTCCCATCTTTTGCTTTGAAGACAGATGTGTAACAACAAAGATGAGAAAGGGTTTCTTTTAAATTTCCTAATGCGCTCTCACAAATTCAAAGCAAGACTTTAAGCTTCTTTACTCACTTTGCTTAGTGCTGCCTTTAAAAGCTTTTTAAATATTTGTCCTCACCTTTTTGGTTTAAAGCTCGCTCTTTGTCAGAGCTGCATGCTTTTTTCACTCAGTGTAGTTTTTCTTCCTAATTACACAGATCGCATCTCTCATATTAAAGGAAGACTTCTGAAAGGGAAGAAAAGAGGTGCAAGAATGACCGTCCGCCTCTCTCCTGCTCTCTGTGCCCATGAGGACTTCCCACCCCTCTCCTCAGTAGCTAGGAAGCACAAAGCCATGTGTTTCTGTTTATGAAGACTTCTATACTGTTCTACCCAGAGAAGGAGAAAAACAACTCTATCCTTATATTTATCAAGTTAGGAGTTGTCAGGTTGTCTTGAATATAGTTGTTAAGGGATCGCATGCCTGAGAGCACATAGTGTGGATTTGTCTTCATTTTCTTTCTTCTTTATTTTTTTTTTTTGTCTCTCAAAAGAAACAGATAACAACACTTATTTCATACCAATGGTTCCCAGACATTTGGATTTTACTGTGAGTTAAAATATTTAATAGCCGGTGAAGTATGAGCAATCAGAAAGTCCCCTGATGACCCCAGCTGTGACAGACATGAACCCTTTAGGTACCAACTTTTGACAGGGTCTGGGGGCTGAGTGGCCAGAGTGTGCGGGAAGGCAGGTACTTAGGGCAGCAGTTACTTCATTAATAGTTAAGAGCTTATTTCAATATTTTCCAACCAATACAGCTATATAATGCTTAATGTATACCAGTCCTGGAATTTACTGATTAGTGTGCATTTTATTTAATGAGGACCAACACATAGTATCAGTTTTTCTTTTGCTAAATAAGGATGTTAAAAAGATAAAAATTTAAGAACTACCCAAGTCACTAACATTTCATAAAAGGGACATTTAAAACCAAGTAAGTAAATGGAACAAAAGCTTAGAATAAAAAGGCAGTTTTTAATAGAACGCATTTACCTTTATGAGAAATGCACAACATTGATTGAATTTCTTTTAATTTCTCTAACGGAAGACAATTTAATCACAGGCCTGCCCCTGTCCACAGAGAAACCTTCACCTGAATTTTTTTAAGTGGTCAGTTTAAAGTGAAGCAGTGTCTTCCTCTAGAGAACAACATATGAACAGAAAATATGAACCAGGTCAATAACCAGATGATGAATTGCTTTCATCAAAAGATATTGTTTTTTGAAGAAATGCCAAATATGGCCCACCTTCTTTTCCTTTGTGCTCACAAGTCTATTGTCAAATTAAAAATGTATGCCCCCTTTGATCTCAATCAAAGCATGTTTATTCACTTTTTTATTGCTGATCCTTTGTAATTCATAGTCATGGTACAACAACAAAACGGCTAGCTCTTACAGAAATGCCATTTTAGCACACATATGAATTCATGGTCGCACCAGATTAATAGTTTTACTCTGAAAAGTACATTCAGTATAAACTGATGCTCTTCAGAACAGAATTTAGTGCAGAGCGGGGGTATGCTTTCTGTCTAGCTACATAAATTATCTCATTCCACAGCATAAGCATTTTCAGAAACAAAAATCTGAAAGTTTTCACATGTTTAATTTAAAAATAGTTTCTTGACATTCATTCAGGCCCAGCTTAAGATTTTCTCATTAATTTGACACCCAAGTAGGGGGTTAGTTTTGCATTAATTGATGTGAAAGTATAAATACATTTGTGTGGAGAAGCTTAGAATTCTTGAAGAGAAGTGAATACGCATAATTAAAGAAAGTGAGTTTCATGTTATCCACAATTATATGCATGATGGCTAATCTTATATTGCATTATTAGAAGCCCACACTCTGTCTTCTTGTTGAATTAATGAGACTCGAAGACTTTCCATTTTCTTTAACTGAATCTGTCCTCAACTAAGAAAACTTTAAGCTATCCTCCACCTCCCCCCACCCACACAGTGTCCAAGCTGATATTCTAATGCATGGTTTTTAAAACATACGAGTACTTTGGTACCACCTGTGTCTTAATTCAGCAATGGGTTGTATTAAACCATCACCCATTACCATTGCTATTCCTCCAAATTCTTGACTTGGCTTTCTAAATCATTGATCTTTTAAAGTTAACTTTGGACAGAAGTGTTCAAAAAGGAACTAAGTGTTCTAAGGGAACTTAAGGGAACCAAAGATTAATAATTCTCTCAATATTTAGTGCAATTAGAAAAGATTTAACAAAAATTTTCCCAATAGAATGACTGCATCATGCAAGAGTACAATTACTCATCAGCTTAGTCATCCCACAACTCTTTCCACTGCTTTTGTATTTCATCCATACATACACAAGGACTACCTTTGCTAGTCTTTATCTCTAAAAATGAATCATGGTTCTTTTGGATGGGACATATCACCTTTTCTAAAATTTGCCATATGCCTTTTCTAAAATTTCATTAGCAACTGCACAGTTAAAAAAAAAAAAAAAAAAGATTTCTCTGTATCCATGTACTAAATGAAAGAATGAGGAGAGATTCGATCACATTCTCTTTCTCCAGTCCAGAGAATGGAGACTCTTAATGGCATTTACCTGTGGTACTTCCCAGAACCATATCTTCCCTACACAGCCTTGTGTTTCACTAGGAGGAAGACGTAGCGGAGTACCAATATCTTTCCTGCTGTGTCCAAATTCCAATTCACCATCCTTTCCCTCCACCTCCGCAGCTAAACTCTGAAGTGAGTGTTTCTAACAAAACTTTCTTTTTTTTCCTATAATCATAATCTCACAGTTCTTCTCATCAGACATTTTAGTTTTATAACTGTCATTCCCATTATCCTTTTCAACAAGCACTCCAACTATAAATTAGCAAGCTTGACTCTTTCATTGATTCATTTGGCAATATTTCTTTTAGGTTTGGCACTCTCCTTCTTTAAACCGATTTAAACAAATAAACATGCTATTGTTCAAATTGGCTAAGTTGAACTAAGCCCTCCGTAATAGCGTTATTTTGTAACTAGTAGCATGCACAGACATAAGCAGGCCTGGCTGAGACGGTGTTCTATATGAGTTGCTGGTCCCCTGGTGCGCCCATTCCAGGCCCCAGAATACTGACTGCATGACCTGATAAGGCCCTCACAGCCCAGATATCCAACCACAGTAATATTCTAAAATACTTCGTTAACTAGACACTCTAGTAAAGCACTGAAAGTTTTATTGTTGTTTCAAAAATGTGACTCCACACATGGAATGAAATTAGCAACACTCTTCAATAGGGCTCTGTTTTAGACGAAGAGCCTTTTCTGTGGAAAGTGTTGCACTAAATACTGGGAATTCAACAGTGAGCAGACAGGTATTAAATTCCAGCTGCTCTTCTGATTTTCATCTCCTGCCTCCCTTTACTTAACAACTAAAAGAAATCTGTAGTTGAATGGTTCCCTTCTTTAACCTTCCTTGCCTTGACTCCTTTTAAATCTTCCGGAAGACTTTCTGTTTGGTTTCTTATTTTTCAATCCAGTCTGCCCTGAGATTTCCCTTCTTTATATTTAAGAATCTTGTTTCTCTTTAAATAAAGTATTTCTCTACCTGTAATGCTTATAGGTTTAATCAGAGAATAACTATTTTACTGAGGCAGTTGTCTGCACGTTACAATTTTTAACCATCCCAAGAACACTACAAAGTAAACATTGTGTTTCCCACTTTAGAGATAAGAAAAACAAGGCTTGAAGGCACAGCTATGTTATTTATTTAATGGGTATTATGATTGGGATTCACATTAAGATCTGTGTGACTCCAAAGCTACCACTCCGCCTCACTCCTCCCATCGTAGGGAATGAGTCTTTATCAATAATACCCCAAAGAAGTTTGCTTCGTCCAATCAGGACTTGTTATTACTAATTACACTAAAACTGGGATAATTACACAGGTCTAGTCTGTATGTGTCTGTGCTTTAATTAATTTAAACAATATTCAGCCCTTTTCTCTACAGTGTTCTAATAGTGTGTGTGTGCATGTGTGTGTGTGTGTGTTTGTAAAAGATAGAAACTCAATAAATAATATCTTCGATCAGGTTCACTAAAAGCAAACATTGAGAGGAGAATTCATGAGCAGGTAATTTATTAAGGAAGTTTTCCCAAGAGTAAACAATAAGGCAATGAGGAAAGCAGACGAAGAAACTCAAAAAGCCATGTAAAGGGGTGACATCATGTGAAATCCCAGACTCACTTTCGCCACCAGCCGCAATCTCAGTTGGCTAAAGCCAAAAGCTCTAGCGTATGAATTACACATCACAGTTAGTTCTCACCGGGGGCAAAGGAGCTGGGCCTTAGTCAGCCATTGGCTAAAGGCCACTGCGGAGGGGTGCAAACTCCCAGGTACGTCCAGTGTGTGTGAACGGTGAGTGCAGCTCTAGAAGCCAGGGAGCATCTCTTCCAGAGAGTCTCTGACACAAACTGTTAGAAAAGTCTGCAGTCCTTTTGAGGGAAAATAGAAAAATCTGAAGCAGTTTGGGTGGAGTGCAAATAATTGGTGAGAGAATAATGGGAATTACAGTGATAAAACCACAAGGCCCAAAGAATGAAAGAGGGAAATTCTGACTCTAGGAATGAAAAAATGTTTATTACTGTCGCAGATGATTTGTTTCTTAAGCATGTGTTATTTTTCAAATGATGCTTTTTACCCATCTAGAAGGATTTGAGGGGCTGCCTTCCCAGACTACACCCATTCCCTATCACATGACCTTCTTCATTTATTTTACAGCACTTGTCAGTATCTGGAGTATATTCAGCCCTTCGTTTGCTTACTGTCTGGTCTCCCCCCAACACTACAATATAAGCTGCTTGAAAGCAAGGCCTACAACTGGAAAGTTCGCTTCTGGACCCGGTGCCTGGGATTTATTAGGCCTGAGATAAATGTTTGTTAAGTGAATACATTCAGGATTATTACCTCTGTTCTCAAGAATATTATGATCTGGTTGGGGGAATGGAGATATACACACCTAAATAAGATTTCTAAAGCCTCATGGCTCCCATAAGATATTTTTATATGGTGCCAAAAAGCAAAGCCCGATCAGCAAATGCATTTTTTCCCACCAATCTTTGGAATCCAACACAATGTGTCTTGAAATTGTTTTATGAAACTTTCCACAAGAGAATTTTAACATCTATGCACCTACCAGCATCTCCATTTATATAGGTTAACTTCTGCCCTGTTACCATGGTGCCCCATCCATGTAGACAAAAATTAAGTAAATGTTAGAGCAACTGTATTCAATATACGGAATTCAGACTTTTCCTGCTCCAAGGCAAGTTAAAAACCAAACAATTTTTCCATTTAAAAAAAATCTACCTCATTTAAGAGTATTGTTCCCACAGAGTGTTTTTTTTAATGCCTTTATTTAACCATTTTCCTGTTCTCAGCTTCCAGTTCAGACTCCTGGCATTTCCCTGATGGGTTCATTCTAACTGCAAACGCCTAATCAGAATTTTAAGGCTAATTAGCAGGTTGGCTAACTTTCAGGAAGAAATACCAGTGGTGTTTTCAACAGGCTGGCAGCTTGTCTTCAGTTATAAAGATGGAAGAAATAAAAGCAACAGGACAGTAAAATTCATTGAAGGACAGATTGCATTTTATAGGAAAAGATATAACTTCATTTAGCTTTGGTCTTTATGCCTTGCAAATGTGCTTTGCACCCCTACCTACATCCCATGGGTCTCGGCCTCAATATTTGTGTGCCAGAATATTTCATTGCCCCGTAAACCAAGAGGCAACTGAGTATTTTTATTGTCTGGGGGGGAAAAGTGTGTTGTACCAGGTAGTTTCAGGCAGCGCCACTTCTTACTCATAATTTTATGCATCGACTCTCAGGAGGATACAAAGCTATATTGACAAGAAACCTTGATCTTCTTCCTCTTGCTTCTTATATTAGATATTAACCATATCTAAATTTTAGTTAAATATGATTCAACTGCAACCAAAATTTCCATGATAGAAACCCAAGATAAGGGTTTAAGTTTTTGCTTTGTTTTGTTTTAATATAAATTTCAAAAAAATCTTTATGGGGTGATATCTTAGTACTTAAATACCAAATTCAGGTTTAAAGTTGACATTCCTCCAAAAAGAAATGGAAAGGCCTTCCACATAACTGGTCTCCAGGTCTTAAAAAACATCATGAACAAATACTTCTTTCAATGTTCAGAAACAGTGACTGTTTCCCAAGAGAGAAGATGCTCACCTTGTAGAGACCAGTCTCTCTTGGCAGTCCACACTGTGAGCCTCCTTTCCCAATTCCACAGTGGATTCTGATTCTTTCAAAGTTTTCCACCCCAGTTTCCTGCATGCTCAGTCCCTGGTTTCTGCTCCAAGTCCTTCGTGCCATGAGTATCTTCCATCGGCATTACGTTGGAGAGCAGAAGCCAGGCACCTGGCCAGGGCGAGCTCCTCTATCTGATAAGGTGATCATGTATTCTGTGAACCGAGCCCCAGATCTCTCCACAAATGAGTTATTCCCCAAATTAAATTCTATGGGATTCTCTACCTATCTGTGTATCTATCTATTTCTCCCATTTTCTTTCAATGTCTCTCTCTCTCACACACACACTCACATAAAAGGAATCTGCAGTGAAATAAATTTGAGAGATGCAAATTTAAAACAAAAGAGATCTATGTACTAGGAAATTTCACAAAGCATATAACATATGAATATACATTCAGAATCTCAAAGAAAGTGGTAGAAGGTGTAGTGTTTTCAAAATTTACTTGACAGACAATCATTTTTTTTTCAAAGAACATCCTCTATTGCCCCATTCTTTTATCAGTCTCTTACTATGTGCCTTGTGTTGGTTTTAACGAATGCACAGCAAGATGAATAATCAGATTTCCTGCCCTAAAGAAGCTTATAATTCAGGGAACAGATCACATTTTCAATAACTGTGCTCTCCACATATGGCTACTTAAGTTGAATTAAATAAACTTAAATAGTATTAAAATAGTATTAATAGTATTAAACTTTAATAGTATTGAAAATTCTCAGTTTCTTAGTCTCACTAGTCATATTTCAACTGCTCGATACATGCATTATGACCAGTGGCTGCCATACTGATGGTGCAGATAAAAAAATATTTCCATCATTGCAGAAGATTCTAGTGGCTGGAACTGCTTGAGAACATTACCTTATTTTTATTAATTATACATGAATAAGCATGGTCATTTATTTTTATACCATTTTCTTCCAAAGACTACAAACTTTATCTGATCTAATCCTACCGTGAGTCATCCTGTGATTGCAGTTGAGAAATTGCACTCATAAGAAATTATTTCTACTTCTATTATTACTTTACTCTCCAGTGGGCTACTTCTGGACCTACTGTGTGATCTGAATGGAAGAGGACTGACAGGAGTTAACAAGCAGACAGTGACCCTAGAATCAGAGATTTCAGAGTCTGGAAAAGCCCCTAAAGATGATTCATTCTAATGCTCTCGGTTTTAAAACTTAGAAATTGAAGCTCAGAGACATAGAAACTTGTCCCATATCACCAAGACACTAAATGGCAAAGGCCTTTATTATAACAACTGCACACAATGCCCTGAGTCTTAAAAACTGGCCTTGAGGAGGAAGAAGTCATGGAACAGCACACTGCTCGCTAACAACTGCAGCTACACGCAGCAGGGACTTTCCTGTGCGAATATTAATATTCCTGTGCGAACGGTATCGAATGGAGCTCTTCTCCATGAGATTATTATCATTGGCACAAATTCAAATTTTACTGAAATTTAGTATACACTGTAAATAGCAAACCCTGTAAGAGAAAACCCTGAAGAGAAATACTTGCCGGCACTATCTAAAAGTGTGTGTGTGTGTGTGTGTGTGTGTGTGTGTGTGTTTGTGTGTGTACATATGAATATGTGCGTAGGATCGGGGAAAAGAATGCAGATTTTTGTTTCTCAGTAGTCAATTACATCATCATAAATATTTGACATTTTTATATCACTTGGCACTTCCAGTGGTTTGTACACATATTATTTCGTCAAACTCACAGGTAGGTATTTTTTACATGTGAGAAAACTGAGGTTCAGAGAGATTATGAATCATTCAGTCATGAGTCACATGACTGCTACACAGAAACCCGAACTCATATTCAGGTTTTTTTGTCTCTAAAACTGATGTATTTACTATCACATCATAGCTGCCTCTCTTTAAAAAATGTGACAAAAATCCTTGTGTGCTGTTGATAGGAATGCAAGATGGTACTGCTGCTCTGAAAAAAAAGTATGGCAACTCTTCAAAAATTAAAAATAGGATTCTCATCTGATCCAGCAACTTCACTTTTGGATATATACCCCAAAGAATTGAAATCAGAGTCTTCAGGAGATATTTGTACACCCCTGTTCACAGCAGCGTTATTCACAATGACTAAAACATGGAGGCAACCCAAGTATCTACTAACAAATGAATGGATTAGCAAAATGTGGCATATCCTTGCAGTGCAATACCATTCGGCCATAAGAAAGAAATGAATGTCTGACATATGCTACAACATGAATAAAACTTGAGGAAATTATGCTAAGTGAAAGAAGCCAGTCACAGAAAAACAAATATTGTATGATTGTACTTAGATGAAGTGCCTAGAGTAGTCAAAATCACAGGGACAGGAAGTGAAATGGTGGTTGTCAGGGACTGGGGGAAGGAGGGGATGGAGAGTTATTGTCAAATGGATATAGAATTTCAGTTTTACAAAAAGAGTTATGGAAGTGGATGGTGGTGATGGTTGCACAGCACTGAGAATACATATAATACCTCTGAACTGTACACTTAAAGATAATTAAGACAGAACATTTTGTTACGTGTATTTTACCACAATTAAAAAAAAAAAGACAAAACAGGGCAGGATCACTTCTACTGAGCATATTATTTGTACTCCTCCCAACCTATTTTTGCAACAAAATAAAGCATGTAAAATAATCAGGTACTGCTCTGATGGGTGTGGCTCAGTGGATTGAGTGCCACCGGCCTGTAAACTAAAGGGTCGCCAGTTTGATTCCCAGTCAGAGCACATGCCTGTGTTGCAGGCGGGGTTCCCAGTGAGGAGCATGGAAAAGGCGATCACACATCAATGTTTATCTCCCACTCTCTCTCTCCATCCCTTCCCCTCTCTCTAAAAATAATAAATAAATAAATAAAATCTTTTTAATTTTTTTTTAAATCAGGTACTAATCTATTTGGTATATCATTGGCATGTTAGGAACTCTGGCAACATCTCATAGTGGACAGACATTATCATCAAATGTGGATCATTTTGTTTTCCATGTGAGTCTACAAACTTCCTATCTGCAATTGCCTTTGTCTTCAATAGGTACAAATACCATAGAGCAACCTCATCTTCCATTAAAGAGTCAGTCCATATTTTTTATCTTCTTTTTCTTATCTAAGTGAAAAGACAGCAAACTCACAGCTATTAAGACCACACCTAAAACAAAAGCAAACTAAGCCAACAACTAGAACAGGAACAGAACCACAGAAATGGAGATCATGTGGAGGGTTAGCAACAGGAGCATGGGAGGAGGAGAGAGGGGGAAAAGGTACAGAGAATAAGTAGCATAAATGGTGGGTAGAAAATGGACGGGAAGGGCAAGAATAGTGTGGGAAATGTAGAAGCTAAAGAACTTATGACACATGGACATGAACTAAAGTGGGGGAATGTGGGTGGGAGGGGGTGTGCAGGGTGGAGGGGAATGATAGGGGCGAAATGGGACAACTGTAATAGCATAATCAATAAAATATATTTTTTTTAAAAAAAGAGTCAGTCCACTAGAATGCCTGTCATATCCCAGGATACTACTTAGGTAATACTTTGTACATGTAATGCATTCTCTGGGGAGATGAAATTGTGTGCTCCGTTCATCAAGATTATGAATTGGATGTCCAGGAAAAAATAGCAAGAGTCAGAAAAACTTCAAGAGGCACGTTTGAAAACTGAGTTGCATACACTGAAGAAGATAGACATACCTGTGGGGATTTGAAAATGGAACATTAACTATTTTTAAAAATGTATACTTTTACTCCAAAGCAGATACATATGCACAGTTGAATTTTACATAAAATTTGAGGTTATTTGCTAGCAAATATGATGATAAAGAAGACTTTTCAGCCTTGATTGATTATGGTTCAGTTGTTAGAGCATTGTCCCATACACCAGAATGTTGGGGGGTCTATCCCTTGACTTGGGTACTTATACAAGAAAATAAATCAATGTTTCTCACATTGATGTTTCTCTTTCTCCCTTTCTCTCTCTAAAATCAATAAATATATATTTTTAATTTTTTTTAGAAAAAGAACTTTTTCAGCATCTTTGAACCAGAAGAAAGGGGTGAGAGGCCCCTTCCCTATAACATGGCTACAGGTTAAACCACCTTCCTCAAAAGATGAACTTTGCAGCCCCAAGACAGAAACAGCTGCTGATTTTGGATTGTGTGACCATGTATTCCCCCCACTTCCCAAGACAAATACAGATCTCCAGGTCATCAAAAGGATGAAGCTCTGCTCTCACATCCAGTTTAGAGCTGGGTAAGAAGAGAGACAGAGACAAAGAGAGCAAGAGCGCACCCTTTAGGGAAAATCCAGAAATTCATAGGAAATGTTCCAATAAAAATTTCATTGCTCTGTTAGTATAGGTTCATATAAGATTGCATTCTAAAGATAGTTTATTTGGTAGAATTCCAGACTTGAACAATGCTATAGATTGAATGTTTGTTTCCGCCAAGATTTATGTGTGGAAACCTAATTTCTAACATGATGGTGTTTGGAGGTGGGACCTTTGGGACATAATGGGATCATGAAGACAGAACTCTCATAAATGAGAGTGGTCCCCTTATAAAGCAGACTCCAAAAACTTCCTTTGCCCCTTCTACCTGGGAGAACAAAGCAAAAATGCAGCAGTCTGTGGACCAGGCAGCAGGTCATCACCTACACTCCCTCTGCGGGTGCCTTGACCTTGGACTCCCAGCCTCCAAAACTGAGAAATAGATTTCTGTTGTTTATCAGCCACCAGTCTATGATATTCTATTATAACAGGCTGAGTGAACGAAGACAGATAAATAGCTTCAAGATCCAAAAAGATCATTTCCAAGAGGGGTTAAGAACCTGGACCCAGGAGCCAGACAGTCAGGGTTTTATTTCCTGTTTCTGAGATTTCTCTGCCTCTCTTCCAGATCTGTAGAGCCAATAGAATTGAAGACTGGCCCTTCAAAACTACTCATGAACTTCTCCTGCTCTTCCCGCATCACTGACTGCCTGAACTGGATATGACTTCAGCAACTATGGACACTGTGCATTGTGCTGGCCACCCCCAGCTGCCCGAGCCCCTGAATGCTGGCAGAGCCACCACCCCTGTACATGGATTCCTAAATGACCATCAGAAGGAAAGCCACACTGCTCACATGTTCACCTGCCAGGTGCTACTGCGTGTGCAACAGGCAGGTTCCTAGTGTTGCAAGTCACCTTCTACAAGTGTCCATTTGCTGCACTTGATCTTAGCCAAAAGTCCGAGAATCAATTGCATCTATTTGTTATAGCAGTTAGCATTATCCTAACAAATACACCTTTTTACCTGTGGCACTACATCAGGGAGAATTCTTTCCAAGCTCACTAAGAGTTATGTATGACCTTTTAGATTTTTCCAATAATTCATTTAAGTTTTGCAATGCCTGAAAAAGTAAAGTTTCCTTTTACCTGTAATGTATCACGGAGAACAATAAAGAGTGTAAGATCAGTGTGTGACTGGAATTTTATTGATGGCCCGAGGCAAAATAAAACTCAGCCTGCTCTTTTGTAGCAATATTAGATCTGCTGCTCTTTCAGCAGTAAAATCCTGTGTTGTCAGCAGCTCCTGAGAGCAGATATGACTCAGAGGACACATAAAAGCATACATGTAAGGTAAGGAGCTATTATGTTTAGAAAATCATTTTTTGTGACTTAAGTGCACTCTAACATTTCATATCTTAAGTCATCAAAATCACATTCAGAACTCAGAATCTCAAAAGCATCACGCTCCTCTCTTTATGTCCTAATTGCATGAGATGGAAGAAAGGCACACAAGTGCATGCAGAAGGTCACAAATTCTAGATGTGGAAGGAAACGCAAGGTCAGTGAGCACAACAGGTTCGTCCCACAGAGGAGGAGAGCAGGGCCTGAAAGGGCTGTGAACCGCACTGCAGCATCCGACAGAGTCAGAATTAAAATGCAGTTCTCGGCATTGGCTTTGGTTTTCCGAGTATACATTTTCCAGGTAGATTAAGTCCCAATGCTTAAAATGGTGGAATCTTGTTTGTTCTATAATGTTATTCTTCAACTTTCCTTCAGAAAGGGATATTAGGTCATGATTTATTTCATGATATTTGAGTTTGCAAGAGTAACAGTTCTGAGACCTACCAGCATCTGGTACATGGATGGTATTGAATATATATTGATTGGTTGGGGTTATGTCTGTCAAGCTTCCTAAAATAAGGTTTTGCTATGGCCTCATAGTCCAACTGTCTAGAATTCCCATTTTGTTAGAAGAACAAGTTTCAGAAAGACAGAGTGAAAGAGAGATCAGCTGCAGAGCATCATGTCTACTCTGAAATACTCAACATTTCTCAGAACCCAAACATGACGTTTCACAGGCATCGTGCAATCTAATCACTTGTGTTTTGAGCATGTACAAGAGATTCCTGGATCAGCCATAACAGAATAACAAGTATATGACTCATTCTCACCATACGAGCATATATATGTAACTGACCAAAATATATAAAGCAACTGTTTTTAGGCACTAGACAACAGACATCATAGGTTGCGTTCCTTGAGAGAAAAGAAATGTTAAAATGAGTTTGGCATCCGTTTCAGCGCTCTGCCTTTCCAAGCTGCAGCTCTCCGGAGACCAAACATGCACTTCACTTGCAGGCAGGGGAAACAGGGTGTAGAAAATGCAGCTACCCAGAAAACAATGGAATGACATCTTTAAGGCATTAAATGTCAAACTAAAGCTGTCGAACATAGAATTCTGTAGCCTACAAAAATCTTGTTTAAAAAGGGGAAATAAGTAGATTTGCAGGCAAACAAAAACAAAACTTCTCACTAGTAGACTTGTACTACAATAAATGTTACCCCAAAAAAAGGAGAAAGAAAAAGAAAATGTTACAAGATGACTTTCAGGTTGAGGCTTAATGACACTAGATATCAACATAGATCTATAAGCAGGAGTGGGCAAATACAGACTGTGAGTCACATCAAACTGTCTACCTGTTTTTTGGTGGTCCATGAGCTAAGATGACTTTCACTTATTTAAATAGTTTGAAAAAAATAAATAGAGCAATGATACTTTGAAACCTAAATGAAATAACATTTTGAAACCTGTGTGAAATGTTAAAACTGAGTAATAAAAGTTTATTAGGACACAACCACAATTATTGGTTTACAAATGGCTTATGGCTGATTTCACTCTATGATGGTAAAGTTGAGTAGCTGTGACAGAGACCATATTGCCCACAAAGCTTTAAATATTTACTCTCTGGCCCATGACAGGAAAAGTGTACAGATGCCTGATGTATAAGAAGAAATGAAGAGCACTGAAAATGATAAATGTGGAGGAAAATATAAAAAAACACCTTTTCTGGTTTTTCACTTTATTAAAAAGATTAAAGCAAAAGTAATGGAATTAGATCGTAAAATTTAAACATGTAGAAGCAAAAAAAAAAAATGGCAACAACAGGAGAAATGATAGGAGAGTAAACAGAAGCATAGCAGTGTGAGGCTCTTACATTATGCACAAAAGGGTATGCCTTCATCAGCTCAGACTGCTATAACAAAATACCACAGGTGGGATGCCTTAAATAACAAATATTTATTTCTCACAGTTCTGGCGGCTGGGAAGCCCAAGATCAATGTACCGGCAATTCGATTCCTGGTGCGGACTCTCTTCCTGGTTTGCAGACAACATCTTGTTGTTTCCTTGCCTGTCTCTTCTAATATCATCTCATCCCATCTTGTCCCTTAAGGCTTCTTTTTTTTATATAGTTAGTTTTCTTTTTATTTTAATTGTTGTTCAAGTACAGTTTTCTGTCCTTCACTCCCTTCCCAGCCCACCCACCCATCCCTTCCCACCTCCCTCCCATTTCCACCTACCCCCTAATTTTTGTCCATGTGTCCTTTATATTTGTCCCTTCCCCTTTTCCCCTGAAATTCCCTCCCCTCTCCCCTCTGGTCACTGTCAGCCTGTTCTCTATTTCAGTGTCTTTGGCTATATTTTGCTTGTTTCTTGGTTTTGTTGTTTAGGTTCCTGTTAAAGGTGAGACCATATGGTATTTGTCCTTCACTGCCTGGCTTATTTCACCTAAGGCTTCTTGTCCCACCGTAAGGGCTCCACCCTCTGACTTAATTGCCTCTCTAAGGCCCTGCCTCCAAATGCCATCACATCAGAAATTTTGTTTCAACATGTGAATCTAAAAAAGGAGAGACACTAAACAGTCCGTCTATAGCAACAGGAGTGGCTGTATTAACGGTAGGTAAATTATACTTTAAAACAAGAAATATCACCAAGAATAAAGATAAAGGAGTCACACTGATAAACACATCAACTCAAGAAAGCATATCAACCTTACATGTGTATGAACCTAAAAACAGGACTTAAAAATAAAGCAAAAAACAGACATAATTAAGAAGAAAGAGATAAATCTACAATTATAGTTGAATATTTCAAAACTCCTCTCTCAATATTTAACAAAACACATGGACAGAAAATCAGAACACAGAAGATTGAATAACTAACTATAAATAGACATTCATAAAATATCCCCAAATCAGAAGGATACACATTATTTTCAAGTACGCATAGTATTGTATATAATCACCGAGATAGACCATATGCTGATTCATATTGCAATAGTTTTAAAAGATTGAATAAATAAAATTTATGATTTCTTGCTTTTTAAAAATAAAATTTTTTAATTATAAAAGGTTTAAAGATCAAAGAACTGTTTAAATTCTCCTTGCATCTGGACCCCTCCTGCCCCACAAAATACAATATTTTTGATAGAACCCTCTTTAATAGGTTTAAGAAGCCCATGCTACTTGATCACAAAATCCACCTAAAAATGAGGTTATTAATTGGATTTTAAAAATTAGTGTTCTATTTTCTCTTCCAGGTTATTTTATAAGTCAAGTGATATCTCACAACACACAAAAGAAAGCCTCATAGTGAGGAAAATGTTTTTAAATAATAAATCAAAAGATAAATGACCAAAACTCAAGTGTTCTGAAAATCAATTGCAGGCATTGTGTTCATGCTATTAATTAATTAATTGATTGATTGATTGATTGATTGATTAAAATGCCTGAAAATTATTCTTTCAAATAATTGAAATATTTCAAAGAAATTATATTAGTCATCTCAAAGGAAAAGGGATACTGGTGAGCCAAATTCCTTTCTAATTCAAATAGGATTTACAGATATAACTCAAGGTTCTTTTTCATGTCATACATACAGTTCTACAAAAAAGCATTTCTGTTTGAGATAGAGAAATCTATCAAAATAAACCTAGTCAGCTATGACACGAATATATAAGAGACTATGTAGGCATACAGCCTGATGTTTTTTTCACAAGCCAGTCATGTAATGGTGCTTTAAGTACATATGACTTGGTTTGGTTTGGTTTCATGTCTGTTTTAATGTAAAAGGCCTCTTACATTGACATCTAGTTTTGGATTGAGATAGGAAATAATTAAGCAAGTCTTGGATGTCCAGGATCAAAGTCAGAGGGGTCAATGATCCAGGCATGGATAGGTGGTTGTTAAGGAGTCCAGAAAACCAGAAAATGAGCTGGAGTGGTGATGGAATCAAGACACTGGCATGGAGAGGATAGGGAATGATTTGGGAGCAATGATTTAGGAAAGGCTGAATCGGTGCCCTCAAGTCCTAATAGAACAGATAAGAGAGAAGTTTAGCAATCACTGCAGAGCACACAGTAAAAAAACAGGTCACGAGAGTAAACTGTGCAGATTAAGCACCATAATTTGCATAGAACTAGAGATCAGATTAGAAAGTAGTTTCTTCAGGAAGGAACCTAGGGTAACAGGCCAGAAACTAGATCTAGGGTTACACAAAAGTGAGTCCCAACAACCCACCCAAAGCAACCACATCTCAGCAAGCAAAACACAGACAAAATAGGTTAGGCAGGACCATAAAGAATAGAATTACTAAGTTTCAACCCTAGGATGTAAATACACTCATTGAGCTTTTAAGTACAAGATCTGTCTGGACGTACCCTGCCACGTAACATGAAAAATAGAGACGTTTGTTGAAGATACAAGATACAAGAAACATTGTACATAGGACAATGATGCCTTGGTCCCCTTCAAAGTAGAAACTTTGGGACCTCACACAATTCTCCCAGTCACCATCAGCTGCCCTGTCATATTTTCTTGAATCTCACTGATGGTCTAAAATCTCTTTCTTTTGAAAGATGATTTTAGTTTTGGGAAAAGCTGAAAGTCACAGGGCATCAAATCTGGGCTATAGTGGGGCTGAGTCACCTGGGTGATTTGATGTTTTGCCAAAAAACTGCATAAGATGTGATGCGTGAGTGGGCGTATTATCATAATGAGGCTGCCAATCACCAGTTGTCCATAGCTGCAGCCTTCTGAATCATCCAAATAGTTCCCATGGAGGAATGTTCAAGCTTAACACAAAATCTGATGCAGATTTGTTGCTTTACTGGCTCAGTCATTTTGAATTGCAAGGCCACAGAGTATACATGTTCACTCAACAGTATCTACCTCTCCCACTCTCTAGTACAGTGAAGTCGTCATTGTTCATGCATGCACATTCCAGTCCACTCTCCTTGGCTGCCAGGTTACATCAATGTCACACAAACGGTTCTTGTTATATTAACAATGGTTAGGCTTTTTCTGGACAGACTCATATGTATAGTTTTTATGAATTATGTATAAATCTTCACTTTCATCCACAAATTGACAGCCTTGGGAAGCAGGAAGTTGGTCTTACAGCTGACCCAAAATGTGGTGGAGGTTGTAAATGCAGTGTTATAGGAATGCACTATTTATTAAGGCAACTGGGCAACACCAGTCGGACAGGAGGCACACACTGCTACATCTCCCTGGTTGTAACTGAGTGGCCTCAATTTCCAGTCATTCATGTTTTCAGGAACATAGTTCTCCTTTTCGAAATGTCTCAATATAAATGATTTGTTTTCAATATAAATACCTAATGTGTTTTTCTATCAGACTAGTTTATTATGGAATAATGTACATCAATTTCATGCATAATTTGTAGTTTTATAGCTGAAACATCAAGGAAAAACATCATCATTAAATGTTGATTCCTGATACAAAAAAAATCATTTTTAATTCAAGCTCAAGCCCATGTTTATCAGTCCAGCAAGAACTAAACATTCTGTAACGATATCACACTGCTTCCCTGAGGAGTCTTCTCTTCCCTAAAAAACTCTCCTCTCCTACCTGCTGGCTGCTGCTTGCAGCAGAATTTCTAGATACAGAAGATTGCTCCCTTCCTTGTAAAAACAGGGGTTGGACTCTAAAACAGGAGTCAGTAAACTATGACCTGTGGGCCACGTACATCCCACTGCCTCTTCTGGTACAGCTCTCAAGCTAAGAATGCTTATTCCATTTTTAAATGGTTGCCAGAAAGAAAAAGAAGAAAAACATTTCAAGATGTGAAAATTATGGTGAAATTTAAATTTCAGTGTCCAGTAAATGAAGTGTGGAACACAACCAGACTCATCTGTTTACACATTGTCTATGGCTGCTTTCATATTATTACAAAATCAAAAAAATGTTGCCGCAAAAACCATAAAGCCCACAAGCTATATTTACTATCTAGCCCTTTATAGAGAAAGTTTGCTGACCTCTGAAACATCTGAGAAATTGCCTTCTTGCCTCAGGCAGAGCAACAACATCTCACCCAGCAAATGCAAATGCTTTCTGCTTCTCATGCCTAATTCAAAGTCAAATATCAAAGTCAAGGCTTTGCATTAATACAGAAGTCCCCCACAAAAATACCTCTATTTTTCTTTCCAAAACTTCCGCCACAGTTCTTCAGACTCAGTCACTTGCTAAAAAACAGTTTCTCCATTTTTCTTCTTCTTTCCTTCCCTGCAGGGAGCCTGCCACCCTGATTACTCTATTGAATCCTCTCTCTTCTTTTCTATCCACAAACCCA
Organism: Glossophaga mutica; assembly: GCA_039655065.1. NCBI lineage: Eukaryota > Metazoa > Chordata > Mammalia > Chiroptera > Phyllostomidae > Glossophaga > Glossophaga mutica. The sequence goes on from CM077308.1 coordinate 150,068,190, forward strand.
TCCAGATTTCTTCACAGCACTGACTGCACTGAGGACTTATTTTCTATTTGTCTGCCTCTCCCACTAGAGAGTGAACTCAGTGAGGTTGGGGTTAATACATATTCTATTCACTATCATAGAGTGCTCTTTTTAAAGGATTTAGTACACTTAGCACTATGTGTCTTAACATATGGGAGTTGCTTAATTAATGCAAATGAACAAATGAATGAATGAGCAAGCAAGTTAAGGCTATATGAACTGGGGAGGAAAGATTTAAATAAGAATTTTCTGAAAGCACGCTACCCCCCCCCACCAAAAAAAAAAAATCTACTCTCTTTGAAAACTAAGACTACAATTTATGGAATATTGACCAGCCACCAGTCACTGTGCTCAGTTCTTTACCTCCTGTGGCTGCTGCAAAAAATTACCACAAAATGAATAGATTAAAAGAACAGAAATGTCTCCTGCCACAGTTCTGGAGGCCAGGAGTCTGAAATCAAGGTATATGAATAAGGCCACACTCCTTTCTGGAACCTCTGGGCCGGTTTCTTTGTCTCTTCTGGGTTCCAGGGGCTGTGCTCTGCTCGAGGCTCTCTCACGTCGGTCCCCACTTCCATCTTCACCTACCCTCCTCTCCCGTGTGTCTGTGTCTTTTCCTTTTCTGTCTCTTATAAAAAACACTTGCCATTGAATTGAGTGCCCAGCAGGTTAATCCAGGATGATCTCATCTCAAGATCATTAATTTACTTATATCTGCAAAGACCCATTTTACAAATGAGGTCACGGTCACAAATTTCAGGGATTTCGACATGGACATATCTTTTGGGGGCTACTAGTTAACCCCCTATGCTTACCATCAGGATGCTATTGCACTGATGACTTGACTGAAGCCCTCTGAGAGCCTTGACGGTTCATGGTATCTCTCAGATAAGAAAATTCCAATAATGAAGTGGAAAGCTGAGCAATTGAAACTCGGTCTGTTAGGCTTTAAGACTGTGCCCTTAACTATTCAGAATTTTACTGGCCACAAAGAGCAACATTCTGAGCTGCTCAACCTCTAGGCTGAGCATACCAGGGTCCCAAAGCCACCAGAAAATCCCTTCTCTTTCTCTTTACCTGTTTCCATCCACATGGTCTACCTGCAGGAAGGGAGGCTATTTCACTAGCCTTGTTTTTACCAGAAAACTCCCAATTTTGCTGGGAGCTAATCTAATAATACTATTAGTTACCTCTAAAATTTAGTTCTTTGTTCTTCTTTGTAAATTTTGCTTAATGCTTCATAATGTTCATGACAAATTAAATTCACTCCTTATTCACCACTGGTGAGCAGTGTACATAAGAAATTCTAAAGTGAATATTTTATCTTCATTTCACTCTAATAATCTTATAAATGTGTGGATTCCTTTTTTGAATTGGGATAAAACATGCCAGGAATCTCACACGGTGACAAGATAGTTGAAGGATGAGGAAATTCTTGTATGGTCACTTTGAATTAGGCCAGTGAACCTCAAGTGAATGTAAGTTGTGAATTTTTTCATGCTCCTTCAAATTGCTTGACCCAAAACTCCAAGTTAGTTCCTTGCAAAAATCGCCCTCCTTATAACATGATAGAATTAATGTATTTGCAAAAGCAGACAACATGCTCCTTGCTGCAGCTGGATGGGGACTGTTATCTATCATGCCAACTCACAGGGAAAAGGTAGTCAAGGCCCCAGAGGGTCAAAGGACAACCACCTGGACATTTATGTCCATTTTTATGCTTCGGCCCCTTCACTGCAAACAAATATCACACTTTAATACTGCTTCACAATCAAAGAAAACCTTTGACTTGTAGTCCTGTAGAAAAGGCAGAATGAAAAAGCAGGCTGTTTCCTCAGCCACGCCAGCCACCCGGACGGGCGTGGGCCCGCATCCGGAACAGCTTCACACCTGGAGATGGCCATGCCACGGTCATCGAGGTCTTTGCCCCATTCGTGAGCACGGATGGCAACAAGCAGGGCCTGAGCAAGGAGGAGCTGAAGGCGCGGTTGGAGAAGGAGCTCCCGGGCTTCCCACAGCGTGGAAGGGACAAGGAGGCTGTGGACAAACTGCTCAAGGACCTGGATGCCAGTGGTGACACCACGGCGGACATCAACGAGTTCATAGTGTTTGTGGCTGCGATCGCATCTGCCTGTCACGAGTACTTCCAGCAGAAGGCACTCAACAGATGCCTTACAGACCCAGATTTCTGAAGCGGGCGGCAGGGAGTGGGCCCCCAGCTTCCAGAAAGCTCTTGGCTGCAACTATGTCTCTGGGCTTAGAGAGCTGATGTCTGTCTGATTAATAAAATGCTTGTGAAGTGAAAAAGAAGAAAAGAAAAGCACCATTCATGTGAGAGTCAAAACCTACCGTGCACTTTAGTGAGGAATGAAGAGGCTTTTGTGCTCTGCTTTTCCCTCTGCTGCAGCTAGAGCTCAGACTGACTCCGAGGACAGCACAGTGACAAGGACGGGCGACTTCTGCCTGCCTGTTTCATAGTTTTCGTGTCATTTAATCCAAACAACCACCCTTGAAAGCCGGCAAAATGCCCTCATTTTAGAGTGGAGGAAATTGAGGCTTAGAAAACCTAATGACTTACCAAAGCTCACACTGGTTAATTAGCAGCAGTGTAAGGTAAGTCAAAGAGACTCTCAAATGCCAAGCTAACCTAAATCCACTTTTTTCCCAGCTCCTGCCTAAATATCTAAACAAATGCTTTTAAAATAATGACATGCTAAATCTCACAATCAAGTTACTACAGAATTCTGGTAAGTCTGCAGTGACATGCTGTTTTCACTAAAGATGATCGGAATATGCATTGTCTCCTTCTATTATGGACCCAGCCAGCAGCCTGACTGTCAAATAGCCACTGCTGTGATCAGTTTAGCAAGGTCGGCTACTTGATTGCCATGAATAATTGGATGCCATTAATAATGGTCAGCTCCAGGATACAGGAAAGTGGTCAAGCGTGGTAATTGTATTTTGAATTCCAGCAGATTATTTCCTAGGGGGCAGGAAGACAACCACTATATGGGATACAGTTTGTTTGTTTTTAAAATACAATAGAGGTAATTGCTTCCCTAAAGGTGAGGGGGACAAGCCAAGGGCTCCCTTAATAACATACATGACCAACCCTAGAAAGAAATATAAAGATCAACGCTTTGCAAGGTATCACTAATACGGGGGGCCTGACTATTACTAAAGGTCTTTGATAGTTAAGTTTATTATTCCCATGTTCAGGTCAACACCAGAGCTTTACATGTTACTGGGAGGAGAGGGGGAGTCACTACCTAAATACGTAAGTACCAGTGAGGTCAGATCAATGGCTAATTAGGAAATCTAATCCAGCTGATACTTGTCTGAAAGGTTAAACATAAATCTTTTGCTGTTCAATGTGTATTAAATGTTCACAATATATTAAGGGCTGTAAATACTGCAGAATAATTACATGTAACAATATTATAATCTTTTTTAAAAGCCTTGTCAAAAGAATGAAAGCTTTTAAAAAAATCTTCCAGAACATAATAATAAAAATGAGAATTAAAGATATTGGGAAAAGGCACATTTTACAACCATGTGAAAAAGGAGAAACTGAAAAGAATTTTTAGAGGATGATAATAGACTAGGATTTGGGTAGTAAATAGACTAAAGAGCAAAAAAAAAAAAAATCAGAAGAATATAGTCAAAAGCAACAGGGCAGGCTTTATCTCAACACCCATTGGCTATCAGATCAGGTTTTCATATGGAAACTGTTTCTTAAAGTGGCAGCAATGGGAGCAAGTGAAATTAAACTTAAGTTGTGTCATAGCAGAGGTGTAAGTGATAGAAACACAGATGGGAGCATGGCATCATGCTACAACTACTTGAAACAGTAAATATTCAGCTCTTACTTCAATTGTCAGCTTTCTCATTATTTGGACCTACTAGGAGTTGGACCATTTTTGACCATTTTTTTCAAGGGTACTTAGTGTTCACTGCAACTCTGAAGTAAAAACAAACAAATGGATCATAAATATACTATGAAACTCTCACAAGAAAACCCAAAGAGTAAGTTTTCATGACCGTGGGTTAGACAACAGTTTCACAGATACAATACCAAAAAGTAGGTAACAAAAGAGAAATGTATATAAAATGACTACATCAAAATCAAAAATTTCTATGCTGCTAATGATACCATCAACAAAGTAAAAAGGCAACCCTCAGAATGGGAAAAATATTTGCAAATCATATATGTGATAAAGGATTTGTATACAAATAGCTAAAAAGCAGAGACAACCCAAATACCCATCAACTGATGAGTAAGCAAATAAAGTGTGGTATATCCATATGGAGGAATACTATGCAGCCATAAAAAGCACTCACACATGCGACACATCTTTGACTCTTAAAAACATTATGCGAGTGAAAGAAGTCAGCCACAAAAGGCCACGTACTATCAGAATCCATTTATGAGAAATGTCCAGACTAAGACTATTTACAGAGACAGGCAGTAGTTGAGGGGTTGTTTAGGGTAGGGGGAAGAAGACAGGAGAGAAATAAGAATTTAATGCTAATGGGCGTATGCTTTCTTCTAGGGACAAAGAAAATGTTCTGAAATTAGATTATGGTGATGGTTGCACAACTCCATGAATATCCTAAAAAAAACATTAAATTCTATACTACACTTTAAATTGTAGGCATGTTAATTATATCTCAATAAATTCAAAGCTATTTTATAAAACAATCAAAACAAAGAAAAATAGCAATAAGTATAAGCTGTTTCCTTAGTGCCAAAATCATTTTATTTTAGACTAAAGGTCCAGGAGAGAAGCAACTTGTCCAAGGCCCCAAACTGAGTCAGTAACCAAGCAGGATCCGTACGATTTTTGCTTCAGAAGATTCCCTAGGCCTGTGTTTTGGGAAATATCTCACCCTTTGTCATCTGACTCTCTGGGGAGCTGGGTTGTGGGTAGAGGGAGTATCTTTCCCCCGCGGTCACATTGATCCAGAAGCACTTCCATCAGCTGTGTACGCTGAGGACATTGTAATCTAGACGAAGTCGGCAATGTCAATCTAGCAGCAGTCTCTTGTCCTACACCAATACTGAAGAACTACTAAAGAGTTCCAAACCTGGGTAAGGTCCAGATAGTTTCCCAAAAAGAGGAAGTTTGCAAGCTTTTAAGTATGAAAACAACTATATAAATAGGTGATGGTCCATTCAAGAAATAAGAACCCAGAATTCCCAGCCCTTATTTATGCCTCACAGGATAAGCAGGAAACTGAAACCAGAGTTCAGAGGGTCAACTCTTTGGCTATTGAATTATTGCCTTCCCCTATAGGGAACATCTGTGTCCTTCAAGAGCCATCTTTAAGCCCACACAAAGCTAGAGAAGCAAAAGAAGAAGAAAAGATTCTCATCTCAGTTGCAATACTTCCAAAACTTCAAGCACTAGCTTCAACATCAGAAGACTAAGAAAATGCCTTAGATAGCAATGGTTTCCTCACTTGTGCAATGGAGAACATGAACACCACCTACCTAGAGAACTCAGTGGAAATGAGGTACAAATCCAAGCGCAAAAGTGTGGCAGAGATGTGTGTGTGTGTGTATATACCTGTGTGTGTATATACACTTATGCATCAGGGAGGGAGGCGGGGGAAATGGCTCAGGGAAAGCAATGGCTGAACATCAGGGTCTGACAGCATTTTAAAGGTTTTCTAGAAGAGATCAGAGATGATACAGAGTTCCTTATGCTTGAAGAGGAAGCATACAAGAGTGGAGACGGGGAATGTGTCTGTGTGTTCTCACTAATGCACTCCAGGCTTAAAAAGAAGTTTAGTAATTATAGAAAATTTTTGTTCCTATGCTGGTCCTTCTATTTGTAATAAATCTGTGTTTTTTAAGTTACTGTTGCCAGTTTTTTTTTTACTTCTACTTTCATTATTTTTCACATCTTTTCATAAAATGTCTCCTGAGGAAAGTACTAGCAAGCCTTGAGCTAGGGTAACTTACTGGGAACACTTCCTCACCGATTTCCAACCACTGAAAACTAGCCTGCATGTGAGGAAGAGAGAAGGTGAGAGAGGAGGTTGGCAGTACACAGAGGTCCGTGTTTCATTAGTCTTCCCAGAGGCTGCGGGAATTGACTAATTACCTTACACTATGGCTCTGTAGGACAGCGTAGTCCAGCTGTGCCCCATTTTAAGGAAAACTAAACTGATTTATAAAAATCAAAATTTATCAGGAGTATAAATAATGACATGAGCCAGAAGGCATGCACATAGAAGGATTCAAGATAAGGTAACATTTTAAAATAATGCTCCTCTAGATATTTAAAATATGAGTTCGCTTATACAACATGAATTACTCTTTTACCAAAACCCATTATTTAAAAACCCAAATTTATAAAGGCAGATGCATTAGGAGGTTAGTGGTTAAATTCATTAAAAAGTTTTCATTAAATAGCATGCCACCTCCATGAACTAAAAATATGATTTGATTTGCCAGCAATTGATTAAATGCAAATCTAGGGAAACGCAGCTATTGTTAGAGCTAAGTATGCCTATATTTGTCTTGCTGTTTCTGAGGGTAAATGGGAAAATTTAAGATCTGAATAATTAAGCAGTCATTCTCAGACTAAAGTGTATAATTAGAGTCTCCTAGTTTCTTATCTATAAAATATCTGTCTATGATACTAATACACAAACAGACATAAATTACTCTTGCTAATGGCAGAAGCCTAGAAACTATGACAGTAGATAGTAGATAGTTCCAATATTATTTCATCTTACCTTTTGGCTACATTTAATTTGCTTTAACAATACAAAGATAGGCATTTAAAATCTAATGTTTTATGCACATACATTGAATTTAGTAATGTTAAGCAGAATTTCTATGAGAAGTAGAACCAGGCATAGGACCCTAACACATGCTATGGTATGAGGGGAATTCTTGAGAAAGTATAACAGAGGGTAACCAAAGTTAAGTCCTCTGATTTTAACCGATAAAAGCAAAATGAAATAAAAAGATTTGAGGGTGGAAATAGGAGGGAGGTGGGGAGGCCAGGGCAGTGGGCCGGGATGGGAGTAAAAGACAGGAAACTGTACAAGAACAACAATTAAAATTTTTTTAAAAATTAAAAAAAAAGATTTGAGGGACAGGGTACTACACACTGGTGCTATTCAAACAAAGAGATTTCATTTTCAAACGGAACCTCACAAAGTATCTGTACCTTCAGCCTGCCTTTGATCAACCTAGACCTGATTTTTATAAGAGCTCAAGATGAATTCATCAGCGAACCTGCATTTCTGCTTTGGGAGGCAAAACATACGACAATAGACTTCTTCTTTCTACAAGGACTGACTACTGAATGGCCCGTAGGAGATGATAGCCATGGTGTCTAGAAGTGTGCAAGCATCATCATCTCCCAAAACACACTTTAAAACACCAGTTCAAGAAGAGAAATGCACAAGAGAAATTCCGTTAAGATGGGTCATCAGAAGCCCAGAGAACTTGCGCCTTGGAGCAATAGGGCTGAATGTTTGACCAGTAAGAAAGCAACGTAACCAATTTAAAATGGAATATGTGGCCCTATTCCAGACAATTCCAAGACAAACAAAGCACTGAGTTTTATATAAAATTCTAATCTTGGCTAAGAACGTTATCTTAGTAATGCACTCCCTGTCCGATAATCAAGTCTGAAAAGGCTGGGTAAAAGGGAATATATTTCTTGATGAAATAGGAGCATGGGACCAAATAACACAAGGGAATAAAATTGCTTCTAACAATCTATTTAAAGATTCCATTAAGTAATGCTCATTTGTTTTGAATCTTGATAATGGAGCTACATAGGAGTTCCACATGAATATGGAATGATTAAGAACAATGCTGTCAGACAATGAGTATTAAAGCAGGTTATGCTTGTGGAAAACAGATAAGAGACCTTTGGTGAAACAGAAACACCGAGACTGAATATACACACTGGGTACGCTATGAGAGGGAGGCTCTGGTTGAATGGAGATCTAAAACACAAAACAGTGCTGTGAATAGGGACAGCCATGTGTGTAATTTTTGTCAGGACAAATTGGCTGATTAAAGCTGTTAGATATTGTGATGATACAAAAGGGGAGCTGGTGAGAAAATTCACGAAGCTCAAATGAATAATAAAACTGAAAGTGAACAAAGATTATAACATCACTTCAAAAAACGGAGCTAATCATCATGGTCTTTGTGTCCATAGCAACTTTTATCTTAGCATTTCAAAGCCTTTTACAGAATTACTGAATCACGACTTTTATGGTTGCAAGTGACCACAAAGATAATCTAGTCCAAACACATATACAGGCTTCTGTCTCCTCTACAACATCTCCCCCACACAGTCGTACAACTGATTGGAACATTCCAGAAATCTCATTTCCTCCTTAGTTCACCATTTCAGATCCATATAAAGACCGTCTAAAATATTTTCATTTGTCATTTTCTTTGCATTGAAGCATATAGCAAAATTTCTCATCAGTCAGAGCTGTAAATTGGTGGGTAGGGCAGGAAAACAGGAGAACAAGAAAAGACCACAAAATTTGTAAGACAGAAAATACATAAGAGGTGACTGACCTGAGAGGTGACTGACTCTCTGCTCTTTGCAGACCTGAGAAAGTTTGGAATCTAAATCTATTGGATGTTAGAGGATTGAGAGCCAAAAGAAAGGAAGACTTTTCTCAGCTCAGGATCCTGAAAGGTCTCCGAAATTGTAATAACTCAAAGTAAAGTACAGATTGTGGTTATAAACCTATGGGGGAGGGGGGCTGAAACTCTGTGTGAGGGGAAACCAGACCTCCATAATGCTTCCCCATCCTGTAGATCTAAACAATTGTCCCACATAGAAGATTTATGTACTTAATATTGTATTGAGGGCCTGCTATGTGCCAGGCATTGTTCTAGAAACTGTTGCTATGGAAATGAACAAAACACAAAAATCTCTGCCCTCAAAGAGCTTATATTCAAAGAGGGGAAAGAAGGAAGGAAAGAAGGAAGGAAGGAAGGAAGGAAGGAAGGAAGGAAGGAAGGAAGGAAGGAAGGAAATCACAGGTGGAAATAAATCACAAAAGAAAAAATAAAACAGGAATGAAAAACAATAGGGTAGTATGAAATATCTGGATCAATTGTAATATGATATGAAAATATCCAAGATTTTTGTTGGTGACAAAGTAACAGGTATCATCGGCTTCACTGTGGCTTTTGCTTATTCATAATTAAATAAAACATGCTAAAGATGTTAGTAAAAATATCTAATATTTTTCACCATTCAAGGTTACAGACCCCTTATTTTCTATTTACTGATCTCAGGTTAAGAATTAAGGATCTCTGCTCTAAGGAGGTTCCCTGTGGTAGAGAGATTAAGGGGCCAGCTTACCCATCCCCAAATTGATAAAATGTACCATAGTTCTAAGTTCTTTCTATAGAGTTTAAAACATCCCTGGGGAAATAGGATTCTTTTGATGAAGTCTGGAAGCTTTAAATATTCTGAGGTTATGTTGGGTTAATCAATAGAGAACTAGAAATTTCCAGAATCACCTTCATTAAAACTCAAAAACCAGACAGTCTCCTAGAACTGACCTGCTTCCCCATTGATCCATAATTCTGGCCTTAGAAGAGACCCCTACAGGATCCCTGTGGGCTGATACGACTCCTGCACATGTGTTGTAGTGGCACCAGGCTAGCTCCGATCACAGCTTTCCAAACCAGAAGAACATTTATTTACACATCAAGGTATTTAAGGAGAAATAAAATTAACTTTCTTTTTTATCTATTGGGAAGATTCTTGAACTGGGCCAATTTTCATTTGTAAATATCAGGCCATCGCAACCCACACAATATTAGACATGACATAATAAATAGTCCTTTGGGGGAGATGTTTAATGTTGTTACATGGGAAGTGCAGAGGTTCTGCCACAATGGGTGACCTGCTTTCTGCCTAGGACATCAGGACACACACCTATTGTCTCTATGCACTTGAAATAATTGCAAACCTCCTATCCACAATGCAACAGACCTTCTGTGATCTGGCTCCTGTTGACTCCTCCAATCTCATTTTGGGCCACGATCCCTCTTCTTCACTGCATAGAGCCACAATGGCCTTCTTTTTGCTCCTCAAACAGATGACATTTTCCCACCCAGAATCATTTCTTTTACTGTTCCATTTCTTGGATTGTCATTTAATGTGTCAACTTGACTGGGCTGAGGGATTACCAGATAGCTGATAGAACACGATTAAGGATGGCTCTGGAAGAGATTCGTATTTGAATCAGTAGTTTAAGTAAACAAGATTGCCTTCACAAGTGGGCATCATCTACCCAGTGAGCGCCAGAAGAGGACGAAATGATGACAAGCACATTTGCTTTCTTGTTTGACTTAGCGCATCCATCTTCTGCCCCTGCACATGGGGATGCTTGGTTTACAGGCCTTGGGATTCAGACCAGAACTCACACCAAAGACTCCACTGGTTGTCCAGCCTTCAGGTTTGCACTGAAATTACACCAGTAGCTTTCTTGGGTATCCAGCTTGCAAATGGCTGATTGTAGGACCTCTCAGCCTCTATAATCGTGTTAGACAATCCTTCATAATAAATTTCTATCTATCTATCTATCTATCCATCCATCCATCCATCTTATTGGTTCTGTTTCTCTGGAAACCTTAATACCCCTTTTCTGATCATTCAGGCCATCGTGAGGAGGCCTTCCCTCCTCACCAAACTAAGGCTACTCCATCCCAGGCCCCCTATGTTTCATATTACCTTACTTCATGATCTTCAGAGCACCGATCTTGTATGAAATTCTGTTTCTTGGCTTACCTTCCCCTGTCTTCTCCATGAGAACAAGGGACTTCTCTATGAGAACAAGGGCTTTCCTACTGCCATATCCCCAGCTACCAGAAGAGCACCCAGCACAGAGTAAACACTTAGTATATATGTGTGTGGTTCAAGTTAATGTTAAGTAACTGTACTTACTTACAATGAGTCAATGGTGTTGCCTGTTGGCCAAGTTCTTATAGTTAAAGCATGAATCTGACATGAAAGGTCAGCACATGTGTTCACAGCCCCAGAAGGAAACTCCTTTCTGGAATTAAAGTATACCAGGAACACTCAAAATATTTTATTCTGTACCATTTAGTTAGATCATCAGCCATCCCCACCTACCATGGAAACGTTGGAGGAAGAAGACACAGTAGAGTTACATTCCAAAATATAATATAAATACATTAATTTGATAGAGCAAAATGCCATTCATACACTGACACTCAGAATCAGAAGGTATACACATAGAATACACATAACTTTCGAAGGCAGGCAGACTCAGGTTCACACCACAATTCTTCCATCTCTTATGGACTGAATTGTGCCCTCCCACCTAAACTCAATGTTGAAACCCTATCCTGTACCCCTACCCCATGACTATATTTGGAGATAAGACAATTAAGGAGGTAATGAAGGTTAAATGAGGACATAAGGGTAAGGCCGTACTCCATTGGTACTGGTGTCCTTTTAGGAACAGAAAGAGACAGCACATATCTCTCTCTGTGAACACACATAAGTGACCATCAGAAAGCCAAGAGAGGTCTCACCAGAAACCAATGCTGCTGGCACCTTGGTCTTGGACTTTGACCCTCCAAAACCTCCAGGAAAGAAATTTCTGTTGAAGCCCCCACATCTGGGGTAATTTGTTACAGCAGCCTAAGATGACTAATTCAACTTATAAGCACTGTGGCCTTGCACGAGTTATTAAATTTTCTAATCTTAAAAAGCTATAAAACCAAGAAAATAAACCTTATTTTGTAGGGTTGTTGGGAGGTCTAGGGATAGTTGTATGCAGTTTCAAAATAAGTACTCAGAGGTCATTATAGAGCCCACTGTGGTATGCAAGCCCACACTGATTACTAAAGATATTTGTCTACAAAAATCCAATTGCATGTTATTCCCGTAGGTTACTTGCATCACCAGCCAGGACCTCTGTTTCCTCATAGGTAAAAAGGGGAAATTGGCCTACATTATTTTAAAGACCTTCTGAGTCTAGGCTTCTGTGGCCTGCTCTACCTTGAAAGGTAAGGCTACTGGCACACTGTCTGTGTATATTTTCTTTGGGGATGTTTCCAGAAGAAGACATAGATCTGCATGGACTAACCCATCCTCCTCTCTCTTACCTGACCCCCCTGACCCCACCTTCTGATCAATTGCACACATTTACAGGTTAGCCACCCAGAGTTAGCAGTACAGTCTGAAACAAGGAAATCAGGAAAAGTTTATAGCTTCCAACATCCCCAGGACTTTAGTCTCTCAGTGATACAACCTGTTCTAGAACTACCGACTGGAGGGTGATATTAGCATATAACTCTTGGGCTTCTGTTTATTTTGTGGTGGGAAATGTACTCTGTCAGGGCGATAACTTATCTTTCACGGCTCAGATCACCATCATTGCACCAGAAAACCTGTTTCGATATAATTGAGCCCACCCCTATGTGAGCTCAATGCTGAATACACAGGAGATTTAGATTGTGTCAGATCCCAATGGTGCATGCAAAGAGTCCCACTGCCTGGGAAAGGCTTACAGAGGGTTTATGGGTGCTTACATCGCAATCCTGACTGTGTGACAAAAGAGAAGGGCTGGATTTGCTGTACATGTTCACTAAAATACCCCGAAGGATCTGCTTTTCTCCTCTGAAAATAAGATGGTGTTAACTGGGTATTGTCTTTTTCTGAAGGCTTGAACTTACTTATGAAGCATTTGGCCAGACAACCAAAAGGATTGTGTCCTTTCTGATAAAACACAGAATCATGCCCTATGCCCTGTGGAAGTCTCCAGTCTTCTCTTAATGTGATCTCAAGTCAAAAGTGTGACGATACGAAAAAGCACATTTGGTCTCTAACACGTTCCTGTTATCGAAGCTTCCAACAGCATGTCCAAAATGGTCTCTCATATTTATTCTGTTCACTTCTCTTAAATCAATTCAATGCAAAGAACATTTTGTCACTCATCTGAACCCAAATAAAACCCATGTTATAGCACAATTATTGAAATAACATTTAACTTACATACTGTAATCCTTGTGTATTTGTTTGTCTTGTATGTACATAGTTCAAATGTTGTTTATTAAGAACATGCAGGTTTTATTTCTTTCACAAAATGATACCATTTACTAGACTCTTTCACTTGAATAACTGTAAAGCAAGAAAAAAAGATTCATTGGCATAAAAACTCTAACTGTAGATATATATAGATACATATCAAAGTGAGTTTTATTATAAAAAGTAACATTATTCATGGCACAAAACTTTAAACAATAGAAAAGCGTAAAACTTGATTTATTCACCTCCCCATTTCTATTTCAACTCTCCAGTAATAACAATTGTAAACAGTTTTTTTGTGGATCTTCTCGAAATTTTGTTAAGCAAACACAACTGTGTGTATATGTATATAAATACGTACAAATATAAATGTATAAGTATGCAGATATGTGTATATACACACATGGGTGTATGTATACGTATGTGTACATACTACATATATCTGAATTAATGTTCATAAATATGCTAGAAGGCAATCATATAAACTAATTTATAGAATTCAGAAATAAGATCCTGCCACTTTTTAAATCATGGCTGGATTTCCTCATAGAAAAAAAATCAGATATTGCAATAGAAACTATTGTTCTATCTAATATATAATAGCTACTTGTTATTTATTACTTATTTGCTAGCCCAGTGCCTAGCACTAACCACACTAATCACATATATTATCTCATTGAAACCTCACAATAACTCCACGGGATATGTGGTATCCAGATCTTACAGATAAAGAATGAAAGCTTAGTGAATTTTAATAACTTGTGCAAGATCAAACACTGAGTACAGGACTGCAGAGCCAACAAACTTAATGATTATACATTTTTCTTAGATTGGTAACCTTGAAAACAAATGATAAATAAAATACACATTCCCTGGGGAGATATGAGGAAACCAAAAAATAAACTACTTGCTAGTATAAGGGCAGAGAGAAAAGAATTCTCACCCACATAGATATTTACCCAACAGACTGAAAAAAAATATTTTTTAATAAATTGTACCATATAATTTCCAAGCACCTCCCGCAGGGGGCAGCAGAGTTGCAAATTGAAAAGCTCTGAAACTAGTAAGTGCTGTTTTTCAACTTTGGGACTCCCCCTTTTCTAATTGCCCACTTCCCCTCCGACTTGCATTTGCATGTCCTCATTCTCTGAGCTGAAGAAAGCCAGCAGCCCTTGCTGACCTCTTTCCCCTACACTGCTATAGTATCCAGTTCTCCTTCTCAGGCAGTCATGTCATGGGTCCTCCTAGCTCTCCACCCCAGCCCTGGGCTACTTCTTCCCTTCTGCCCAGACCATCCCCCTGCCAGCCCCGTCCCATCCTAAGTAATCTAAAAAGGTAAGTCCACACACAAATTCAGGGCTACTGAAGGGTTAACTACGCCTGAAGGAGGAGCATTACCTTTGCCTTTTTATGTAGGCTCCTGAGATACCTTTAGTTCAGCTACAACATATAAATAACTTGGATGCCAACACTCCAGTCTCTAAAAGAAAAAATAGATAATGTTCTCTGACCCCACCCTCACTCTCTAGGGGAAAAGTCTTCACCACAGGGCAATACTGAAATCTTAACACTCTTGGGAGAAGAAAATTCTTCTCTACTTCAGCCTTTCTAGTTCATCGAAAGGGTAGGGAATATCTATAGTCCAGGAGTGACAGGACTGCCAAGCCATAGGTTTGAAATGCTGTAGACAGGAAAAGGAATAGGGGGCATGGAGGAAGAGGGAGATGCCACAACCATGGAGGAGGGACACACATACTTCTAAAAGTTACACCCTCAAGACACGGGCCCACCGAAAGACTGAAACTTCACCAGAAGTTCATGGAATGATCCTTATCTCTACCACACAGGACCAGCCCACCCGCAAGCCTCGGTATAATCACAGTGGCTAAAGCTAAAAGGGCTGCAGTACACAGATCTTCCTCAGAAGCAACACAGAGAGGAGCTCTAAAGCTAGGAGAGGACTTAAAAAACAAGGACACTAGGTGCATTTAAATTGCTACCTATAATCACCACAAACATTAAACAATACCCAATGCCTCGCACTGAAGGCCTGTTTACCTCAGTAACTCTTACCCAGACAACATGCCCAGCTGGCAACTAAAAGTTACAAAGGATGTCACAAGATGAAAAAAAGGCACACTCTGAAGAGACCAAGCAATCCTCAGAACCAGGTTCAAATATAACATGGAATTATAAACAAGGACTTCAAAATAACTGTGATGAACATGTGAAAGGCTCTAATGGAAAAGGTGGTCAACAGTCCAAACGGGCAATGTCAGCAGAGACATGGGAACTCTAAGAAAGTACCAAAAGGAAATGGTGAAAATCAGAAACACAGTGACATACATGAAGAATGCCTTTGACGGGCTCCTCACTGGACTTCACAGAGCTAAAGAAACAATCAGTGAACCTGAAGATAGGTCAATGGAAGCTTCCCAAACTGAAATATGAGAGAGAGAATGGGGGGGGGAGGGCAGAGAGAGAGAACAAACATCTAAGAACTTGGGTACAATATTAAAAAGAATAATATGCATGTAATGAGAATACCAGGAGCAGAACAGATAGAACAAAAGAAATAACTGAAGAATGAGCAAGAACTTTCCAAAATTAATGACAGACACCAGACCTCTCCCTAGAGAAGCTCCAAGCTCCAGAAATATGGCCCTACTTATATGTCTTTAATTCCCCCAGACAAATCTCTTGGTCCCTGGTAATGAAGCTGGTTTTAAGGGGAGGAAAAGGTGTCTGTATTAGTTTCTCATGACTACTTTAGCAAATTACCACAAACTTAGTGGCATAAAATAATACAAACTGATTACAGTTCTGAAGGTCTGAAGTATAAAACCAGGCACGGCTGGCAGCTCCTTCTGTAGACACATGGAGAGAATCTGCTTTCTTATCTTTTCTAGCTTTGGGGGACGGGTGCGGGGGGGCTTTTGCATTTCTTAGCTCACGTCCCCTTCCTTGAACCACTCCAACCTCTTGCTTCCATCATCACGTTGCCTACTTCTCTTCTGTAGTCAAATCTCTCTCTCTCTCTCTCTCTCTCTCTCTCTCTCTCTCTCTCTCTCTCTCTCTCTCTCAGACACACACACACACACACAAGTACAATTACATTTAGGGCCTATCTGAATAATCCAAGATAATGTGATTTCCCCATTTTAAGATTCTTAACTTAATCATATCTGCAAAGTCCCTTTTGCCATATAAAGAAACATTCACAGTTTCCAGAAATCGGTATCTGGATATCTCCAAAGGCCATTATTTAGCCTAACAAGGTACCCTTTAAGATTCAATCAGAGGAAGGAAAACAAAATGGCCACAATATACTTCCATGGAACTGGCATTCACGTACAGGGCTGACAATTATTATGAAGCTTGATATAAAAGTTTGCATGAGTAACTAAGGATACTAAACAATTCTAAGACAAAATTTACTCAAAGCCTTCCAGTTAGGCAACATGCACACATAAGAGATGTTGGTAAATGTTTGCTTCCTTTGTTTTACAAAAATAAAGAAGTCAGCTGTCATAGTCCTTTTTAATTCTGTCCAGTTCTATAGACACTAATTGCAAAATAGATGTAGTCTTACAAATTTTCAACATTAACTCATAGGAAGGGCTTTGATTATCTTCCAACTTGAAGGTTTATTTTTGAAAAGGGAAAAACACAGTTTATTTTCCCATGGAAGTTGGCAGGGTTTGCCTTCTTTCAATGAAACAATAAGCTTGAACTTTTAAGAATTTATTTTAGAACATAAGATGTTTTTGATATCTATCCCTGTCACCCTAGATGATGGGCCCTGTTATTATTAGAAAGAGGCCTGGGAAAACGAAGAGAAGGTGGTTTGTTTTTATTAAGGGGGTAGGGAGAGAAATGAGAGGTCACTGGGATAAACATAGACAGACATGGTGTTTATGATATTTGAACTCGTACCACAGCACCGACCAAGAAGAAGGAATGTCAGCTGATAGCCAGCCTCATACCCTTAATGCATGTATCTATTGCTATCAGGCCTGAACCTGGAGAAAAAGTATCACAAGAAAATAAACATGGTATTAAGCTTGGTTCGGTATTCTTACATTTCTGGACTTTCCTTTGGTACTGCAGTATATATAATTACTCTAAAATGTTTTTTTAATCACATTCATGGGGATGGGCAGTTAGAAAGTTCCCAAAGTAGCCACTGTGGAGAGGCGAGGCTTGCCTCTGGAGACAGGGATGGAGATGGTGATGGGCACTGACGTTTGGAGGACCAGGGTAACCAGCAGCTGGGTCCCACAAGATAAAGAGTATCTTCTTTTCATTCACCTTTTCTAAATTGCATATTTTTTCCTCTCATTTGACTACTTTCTTCTTTCTCTTCCCCTCCCTTCCCTTCCTTCCATCTCTCTCCCTCTCTATTTCTCTCTCCACACATACACACACACGCACGCACGCACGCACGCGCATGCACACACACATGCCTCTGTCTTTACAAACGTCCTTCACTTCCACAGCTGCAACTTTACTTTCTAGCTTTTTAGCTGGATAATTCCACATCTATCATCCCAGTCGCACTCTCCTCTCCAACATAAATTCCATTGATGTTGGAATGTTCTGCCTCTGCAAGAACGCATGAACAAAATGTGTTTCCTCAAACACTTCCTTATCAAGGTATCTTATGAAAAACTTTGAAGTTGGTATAAAAGCCTATATTTTCCTAGTGGAGAAAAAGAGGCTAGGATTCTGCTCTTTTCTTTTTCTGCTTGTCTGCTGTAAGCACTGCTACTGTGCCTTTTTTGTAATAACGCAGTCAATTGATTTGGCTGATTCTAATTGATTTGGCTTATTTCCAAGGAAATAAGTGGGAAAAATATCATAGAGCTTATGCTCAAAAATAAATGGGGCCTAAACATGTGCCACCATGTCACCAGCACCCCACCTCATCACATTAGCCCTGGCTGGAGCTTCACTCCTGGGAGCACTTAAAGCTAATGACCCTGTCACTCCATGTCCTCATAAAGCAGAGCATGGTGGTGGCACCACTAATAATAAATGCAGTCAGGCAACAGCTAATTGACAGGTGAAAGATGAATTGGAAGTTCTAGGGCATTCTGCAAACTTGCCCAGACCAATATGAAGCAACAACAAAGTTTTCAGAGATCAATAGTTTTCAATATATCAAGGATTCATCCTTCACCTTCTGGACTTCTGACTGCTTGCTTCTAGAAGTGGCATTTTTAGAAGATTCTCTCCTGTAGAATGCCAATTCACATATAAAGAATGAGTCTAACCGGGTCCTTCTGCCCTGATCAGCGCCTCCAACCACCTTGGGAGACTGACAGGTGTGGCCCAGACTTCAGTTCAAGTCCCAAACATCAAGTCTGCATACCACGACCCAACTGCTGGCACTAAAGCCTGGCTCCGAGAAACTCCCCTCTGTGCAGATGCCAGGGCAAGCCCCATGCTGGCAGGCAGCACGAGTTTCTGTTGGCTTGGCCTCCTCGGAGGCAGATTGCTTGTCACGGAGGGAGTGTGGATTTTATGACAGACCCAAATGAGCTACAGGGCCCAGACCCACCTAATGCATTTAAAGCAGGCTGAGTGCCAGGTAAGACTTCTGTGGCAGAAGTAATGGGAAAAGCCACGGACAACCCCCATCAAGTCTTGGAACATAGGCAGGCAACTGTAAAAAGGCGGGGGCGGGGGGGGGGGGCTTCTTTAACCAAAAAGTTATACAGAAACATTTTCATAGTTTATTCTTCTCCACAAGAGGGCTGAGAAGCGAAGCAGAACACTATGACGAGAAGGTAATCTCTGTGTCTTTAGGAAATGGGAGCTCCACGTCATGTTCCCAAGTCACTCAAAAACCTACTCTGTGCCAATAACTATATCAAGAGCATTTTCCAGTTTAACCCTCCTAAAGCCCTGTGACATCATAACCGCTTTTGCTCTCATTCGGTAACTGAAGAAGCTGATGTTTGAAGGTCACATGGCTGGTGACAGACTTTGTGTTCTTAACCTCTCTACAATACTGCCTCTTAACTACCTATAACCTTTTAGAAAAACAGAATACTGAATGTCATAAAAAATATAGGAAGCTGCAACTGTAAAGAAAAAAACAAGCAGTAGTTCAACCTTATAGGGGTGTTAAGATAGTTCTGGCTCGCTAGTATGTCCTTGGGGCTGCGCACATAGTGGGGATGTGATGCCTTCTGGTTTTGAATGATGGTCAGAAAGCGGCTGGGGGATGTGGGCTCCAAACTGTGGATAAGAGCTCCACTTTTCTAGTGGGAGTGTTTTTATAGCTACAGGATGAGAACCCCTCTGAGAGAACGCTGCTGCCTCTGAATACATTTAGCTGTAGCCCGCATCGGCGTCCCTCCTTTTCCATCTCCAAGCCACCCATCAGCACAAGCTTCTTCCACTTTCTCATCACTCAAAGGAAGCACTCAACAGCTCCACCGTACACCCTCCTCCAGGAATAATGTTCATTTCCAAGCAGGCTCAAGTTATAACCTAAACAGTAGGTCCCTCCTTATCTGAGCAGATACGTTCCAAGATCCCCATAGGATGCCTGAAACTGTGAATACTGCCAAACCCTATGTGTGCTATGTTATGTTTTCACTTAATGAAAGCACTGTGGCTTCCCTTGGCATAACCAAACATGCCAGCATCAGTACGCTTGAACATGAGCCCTGTGATATCACAATCATCTATCTGATAACCTGGACGGCTACTAAGTGACTAATGGATGGGTGGTATATACAACACAGATATGCTGGACAAAGAAATGATACACATCCCTGGAAGGGAGGAATTGCAAAGACTTGGGATTTCATCATGCTCCTCAGAGAGCATGCAATTTAAAAGATGAATTGTTTATTTCTGGAATTTTCCATTTAATATTTCCAAACTGCTGTTGCCCGTGGGTTACTGAAACTGCAGAAGGTAAAATCGCAGATAAGGGGGGACTGCTATACTCGTCCTCAGAATACCAATTATGTCCCTCGATTATTCAATCCGATTAGAGCCATTTGCATCACGAAAACTGGACCTATGTACTGGACCTATGCCCGTCCGTACGTGGGTTCCGATGCTCTATCACTCCACACAACGATGAATTGTAGATGTTGCCCTTCCACCTGACGCCGTGTTAGGACCTTGGCATTGGTGCTATGTGCCTGTAGGGTAGTGGTAGAGGCTTTACTCCCTCTTGGAAGAGAGCATTGAACCTGGACTGGAGTCTAAGGTTCAGGCATGCAGTAGCTAAAGGAGAGACCCTGAGCCTCTTCCTCACGGAAGCAGAGATGTGCCAGTCCCAGGACAGTAGGGAGAACACAGCTCCAACTGCCAGCAATGGCGAGAGCGCACAAATGTGAACGGTGGGGCTGTGCACAGGCATCTTTCCAAGGGCTCTGACTGGCAGAAAGGGAGTGGGGTGGAGGGCGGAGTGGCGATCGAGCCTCTCGCTCGTGTGGATATCCAGAGGACTCTTGGCTCTCTCAAATTAAGTAGAATGACTTTTCAGGTTTTATCCAGGGTGGCGATGTTGCTGACATCATCCACACTCTTTTTCACCCTGGCCAGAGAAGGTGAATTGATGACGTTGGCAAAAATACGTTGGAATTCTTGGAACTCTCTGGATTGAAATTCAAAATCAGGTTTTTTAGGTAACGATTTTTTGGATCTGGAGTCTGCAGCTTCTCCCTTTCTGAATTATATCAGGAAGGAGTTGGAACAAGTAGGGAACAGGTAGAGGTGGGAAGTGGTAATTTATTACAATTTTCAGAATACACTTCCTGTAAAAATCATTTGAGTAGAGGCGGGGATGATGAAGAATGCCTTGCTGATGAAGAATGCCTCGCCAATGTAAAATTCAGGGTAACAGTGTTTGAGGCAGAGGGACAGAGGCAGAATGAGAGAAGGGGAGGAGAGCATGAGACGAGACTGGTGAGCTAGTCAGAAGTTGATCATTGGGACCTTTGAGGAGCATGAGGAAGCATTTGGATTTTTTCCCAAGTGCAATGGCAATGTGTTGGAGAATGTTAAGCAGGTTATTAATGTATTAGCTATCAGCTGAAGCACATTAGGGCAAAAAAATGTTTTCTAGCACTAAGACATGAGATAGCACTAGTATTTAGGAAGCTCCTGCTCTCCAGATAAGAAAACACACACACACACACACACACACACACACACGCTGCTATAAGCTTCCCATCATATCCTGTCCATCTCTCTCCTCCTTTAGGCTTGGAGGCTCAACAACATTACTTTATCGCCCCTCAGGAAAGAATGCACAGTTAAGATTTCTCCAGGTTCAACTAGGAAGGTCCTTAACAATGCTTTGGTTGACTAGACCCCACTAGTCTATGCCTTTCCTTGGGGGAAGGTATTATATCTTCCATATCTTTTACCTCATGATGTTCTTTGAGGGGAAGGCAATTTGACTTTTAAGAAAAATATACAACTCAACGAATGCTTTTTGAGTAATTTCTAAAATCACATTATTCTGAGTTCCATGGGAGAAACTAAGTTAAAGATGACATAATCCCTGCCTTTAGGAGATTATAATTTCATACGCTCTAGAATATGCACTATAATCATTACTACCTGGTACTGATCAGTTTGTCATAAGGTACATTGATACCTGCCAGAATACATTTTCAAGTCATCATTCTCTGCTGAAATCCAAAAATTTCACTGGTGTTCTGACATATGCTATACAATAGTCACATTTTATTCCATATAAAATTTAGCAAAATATCACTACATGAGTGATAATAAATTATACTTCAAAATTATATTCTTATTCCTTGTCATTTTTCACTTGATTTTTTTCACCCAACTTTAAATTCATTACTGACATTGATTAAAGCTAAACCACCCAGCAACTCTGGGAATATCTACAAAATAAAATGGTGCATTTGTGTTTTTAGAGCAGTTTTCTCTGAGTAATTCCAAACTTTTAAGTGTCATAGCTTTCAAATATGACACTAGCTAACACAATATTCATTTGTCGAAGCAAGATTGCATTTCAAATAGGCATATAAATTGAGTTTGTATTCTTTAAGATAGGATGAATATTGTACATAGATCATATGAAGAAAGAAGGCAGCATTTCAAATTGAGCGTTAAAATTAAAACCATCAGATACAATGTAAGCTGCATGATTCTTGTAACCATAACCCACCTTCAAGAATGAGACTAATGGTGGCCATCGAGAGGTGGAATTTAAAAAGCTGAGGATAAAAAAGAAGCAGAGAGGACCACAAGAAGTGGTTTAATCAAGATTCTTGCTTGATTAAAGCCTTATGAGAAGAAGCAGAGATCATTGGTTTGGAGGAGCTATCATCCTTAGATGGACAGGCACTTTTCCAGTTATGTTTCCCCAGTAAAGGTTTCTCTGGTGGGTATTTTCCCAAAGAGGGGTGCCTAGAACCCTTCTTCCTAATGTAGTGAAGGTTACTCAGATAGGTCAATTTCCCATTGTAAAAGTAAGCTTCTTACTCAAGGAATGAAGTCTTAATAGAACAACAACAAAATGGTCTCAAAGCTGTGAGCTTCCTAGATTTCTACGTGACTGGTAAGCTGACTGACCTAGAAACTTCTGAGGCTCCTTCCCAATCAGTCATTCCAAGAATATGAATGAACATCAGCACTTTTTGTAGAATGACAAAAGTCTCACTACCATGAAGATCTGTTTAAATCCAAGTTCAAATTACTTCAGAGATTGTATCATTAATAATAATACTATAATGAATATAACATAACATATAATGATATAACATAACATATAATATAGTAGAATAATATAATATAATATAATATAATATAATATAATATAATATAATATAATATAATATACAGTGTCATTTAAGTACACAGAGTTATTTCCAAACTCCAAAGGAAATCATTTGCTTTCACTGTACTCTGTACATGCTTGTTTCCTTTCTATGATTTCCCAGTCCTGCTTCTGAAATGGGTATCCTCTAGTCTTTTCTACTACCTTTTGAGATGCGTCTTCTGTACTCTTGACCACATCATTGAAAATACCGCTGATCGTGACCTACCTGTCTTCTCTATCCTCATCTTTCTATTGTATTGGATATCAGGGGCTCCTTATCTATCCTGTCTTTACTCACAATTCTCTAAGCTTATGAAGCAGGTGTTTGGGGATGAGATTAATATTTGAATGTGTAGACTGAGTAAAGCAGACTATATTCCTTAATGTGAGTAGCCCTCATCCAGTCAGTTAAAAACCTGAATAGAACAAAAAGCTGAGTAAGAGAGAGTTCCTCCATGCTGACTGCCTAATCTGGGACATCAGTTTTCTCCTTGGACTGAAACTTACATCATTGGTTCTCCTGAGTGTCCAACATGGAACTCCTTGGACTTCAAAATCATATGAGTCGATTCCCTCTCTGTCTCTGTCTCTCTTTCTCTCTCTCTCCCCCTCCCTCCTCTCTCATAATTAAATATATACATATATTCTTCTATTGGTTCTGGTTCTCTTTCCCTAGAGAACCCTGACTAATACACCTATCTCTTCCTCAACCAAGAAGCTCCTGAAGTGCAAGAACCCTTCCTTGTGATTCCCTGCCTTCTTTCCTCACATCTAGTGCTTTGCATGCTGTGACTGTTGTATAAATGTTGCTAACTGAATCCCCCAAGAAAGAAAATCTACTGTTGAAATCCCTTACTGAGAGAGTGATGTATTAGTGTAAGCAATATTGATTGCCATGCTCATTAGAGCTCCCAGCAAGCCACAGTATTTCCTGTGGACAAATAATTGGAGTGGCCTTGGTCACAATGAAAAAGAAGGAAGAAAAAGCCTTTTCCCCCAGCAGAGGACTGCTGAGTCAGTGTTCCTAAGGAGGCTCCCTCTGTGTCTGCGATCACTTCAGTATTTCTGACCCTGACAGCAGAGACACAAGGAAGTAAAAACCAGATTTCCATCTGGCAAATCAAAATTAAAGCAAAAATTAAAGAGCTAGAGTTCCAGAGACACTGTGGATTATTTCATTTAAAAAAATAAAACTTCATTTTTTTTAAGTACAAGAATGATGAAGAGCGGAGGAATCGAGGAATGGCTCCTACAGCTGGACAGAGGTTCACTCTGAAAAGCATTCAAAGAGCAACAGGCCTTGATCGCAGAAAAGAAAAATGAAGCAGACATGTTCATCTCTAAAGGCAGCCTTGCTAAGGCATGTGACACTTCTCTCCTCATAGATGCTGAACACAGGGTTACTAAGTCACAGCCTGGGCTACTTTTTGGTCTAGTCTTCAGAATTCAAGGACAAGCAGGTAAGTCCATTTCTAAAAATGAGTTATATTTGGCCAGGCTAGCCCACTGAACAGGCACCAGGCTAGATGAGAATTATCCAGACCCTGGCACAACGAATACTGTTATCCATGTGACTGACTCAAAAATCAGGCTCTCAAACAACTTTCAGGAGAGTCTGGCCTGACCTCTCAGGGAATCTGGAGAATTTTCCATTCCCATTTCCAAAAACAATGCCATTGACCTCTGTAAACAATAAGCAACTGGGATTCCAGGTTGAAAAAGAACCACCGAAACATCCTGGTACAAGTGTGAACCTCTTGTTTCTTGGGAAATCAGCCTAAAACTTAAATATAACCTGGAATTGGCACAGAGTATGTTTATAGTCTAAATGTTGATTAAATCTCTCCAAGCCCCACAGGTTCTAATCTGCAAGACTGTAAACTCCAGTTTCTGTAGTTCAATAAACATGTGCATTCTCTCCAGTGGTTCGAGTGCCTCTGTGAATATTTTACACTAGGAAAGAAAGACTGATTGCCTTTTTGTTTTCAGGTTATGGAGCCTGATTCTACATTTATGCTTCCAAGTGACTTGACGTGGCTTTTTCCATCAATTTTGAGCATTTCATTGAAAATGAGTTCAAATCTGATTGAGCATTGACGATCTCAAAATCAAAGTCAAAATAAAAATCCAGAGAATAAAGAAGGCTATTAACTGGTTCACATGCAGGGCTTAATGGTTTACTATAAACCTGTCTATTCCATTAAATTAACTTATCCATTTATTCCAAAAAGAAACACTAGATAGATATACAGGGTTGTGCTGCATCAACAATAAAGTTGTTCCCCACTTGTTAGAAAGAGTTAAATATCCAATTAGTACTAGGGGTGGACTTAGGCACTAAACCACAGGAAAGAATACCAACATGGAGCTTAGAACACTGTCCAGAGGGTCACTATAATACCAGACCATGATCGTAAGGTGGGTCATGATCCTATGGCAGCAGGAGTATACAGAGAGCGCACAGAAGGATGTAATGTCTGAGTGTGTGTGGACAAGCTCAGTTTGAAAATAGATGCACAGAAAACCAAGCTTAAAAGTTCATCTGGAGCTGACCAGAATAGAAAATAAATCCAAAGGTAAAGTGTTAGGCAGACTCAAAAATGGAGATTAGCAAATAAGAGTAAAGCAGGTGGGTATCAAATTGCTGTGATACTCGGGGCTGGCAAAGCACGTTTTTCAACAGTATGAATAACATTTGGATAGATTTACTGGGTTGGAAAGCACAGGGTGGGGAAAAAAAAAGTACAGCCTGAATAAGAATCACAAATATCTAAGCCTGCTATTACTTTAACCTTCAAGTATTAAATATGTATCATTCTAGAGTAAAAACACATCCCCACCAAAACAACTTTTTAAACTCTATTTATTTATTTTTAGAGAGGGGGGGAAGGAAGGGAGAAAAAGATGGAGAGAAACAACTATCTGTGGTTGCCTTTCAAGTATCCCCCACTGGGGACCTGACCCACAACCCAGGCATGCGCCCTGACCAGGAATTGAACCAGTGACCCTCTTGTTCACAGGCTGGCACTCAGTCCACTGAGCCACACCAGCCATGGCCACCAAAACAATTCTGAAAAAGATGAACAAAGCTGAAGGACTCACATTTCTCAATTTTAAAACTTACTACACTGGGACAGTATTCATGACAGTGAAGTACTGGCATAATAATAGGCATGTAGATTAATGGAATAGATTTGAAAGCCCAGGAAAAACATCCTCACATTTGTAGTCAATTGAATTTTTACAAAGGTACCAAAATAATTCCATGGCAGAAGGAAGAGTCTTTTAACAAATGATGCAATGATAACTGAATATTCATATGCAAAAAAATGAAGCTGGATCATTACTTCACACCATACAGATCTTCAGCTAAAATATAAGACCTAAAATATAAAACTCATATAAAAACATACAAGCAAATCTTTATGCACTTGAATTAGGCAGTGGTTTCTAAGATATGACATCCAGAGTCCAAACAACAACAACAACAAAGATAAAGAACCCACATAACTCAATAACAGAAACAACCCAAATAAAAAATGGGGAAAGGATTTGAGAGTAGAGATTTCTCCAAAGTATACAAATACCCAATAAGCACAAAAATGTGCTCAATGCTGCCCTGGCTGGTAGATTAGTTGGTTAAGCATTGTCCCAATACACCAAGGTTGCAGGTTCAATCCCCTGACAGGACATGTACAAGAATCAACCAATGAATGCATAAATAAGTAGAACAACAAATTGATGTTTCTTTCTCTTTCTAAAATCAATAAATTAAAAAAATTTTGTAAAGATGCTCAACAGCATTAGTCATTAGCGAAGTGCAAACCAAAACCACAGGAGAATCATGGCAGAGGATCATGGCATGGCCACACGTTGCTGTGTATACTTTTGAACCCCCTACATATGTGGTAATACATTGCCACATATTGTAACATCAGCAGGAAGCACGTGACACTCAGCAGCACAAGGACCCACACACCTAACTCTGCCATCCCTGGTTCTGCTCCATCAACTCCAAGACAACCATCACAGCCCCAATCAAGGGAGCATGGGCTCACAAGTTCCTAAAACTCCGAAGGAGAGAAACCTTCTTCTTCAATCAGAAGAGACATGGTCTCTCAAAAAAAGAATCCTCTGGCTTAAGGTTAAGAGTATGAGAAGCCAGACTCTGCTTTCTGTTCTCCTGCTTAGCCTAAAGGCAAGTACAGTCCCAGGAAGTACACAGAAGAGCAGGATAACTAAAGCTCCAGATTTCTAGCCAAAAAAAAAAAAAAACTGAAAGGGAAGCCTCAGGAAGCTAGGAAGTACCAGAGAGATCACAGAGAGGTACGAGCTTCAGAAAGCAACCCCATGAAGTTGTTCATGACTGCTGGACTAATTAGCATGCCAAAAGCTAAGAACCAAACTACAATACAGATCCACTTCCCAAATCTCACAGTGTGCACTCCGAAGTGGCCAACAGAACGAATATGGAAACCACAACTTGATGAAGGCTATTTGGAACTTACAGCCTGAACCCAACTGGGCTGACTGCATGCTAACACAAAATTTCAATATTCTCAATAGGATTTAAATAAGACCAGAGTTTCATAACAGAATGGTCAAATGTATAGGATACAATCTGAAAGTCACTCTACATGTGAAGAACCAGTAAAATCCAACCAGGAAGGCAAAAGAAAATCCAGAGCCACCAATGCCAAGGTGACAAAAAAAAAAAAAAAAAAATCCTTAACAAAATATGAGCAAATAGAACCAGGAAATATGAAGCAATGACAACACACACAAACAAGTCCCACAATCCAATAGGGGATATCCTAGGGATGCAAAACTGGTTTAAAATGTGAAGATCAATATAAATAAATAAATAAATAAATAAATAAATAAATAAATAAATATAAATAACTAGTGAAAATCCGTATGTTCCACCATATAAACAGTCTAAAGATGATAACCACATGATCATACCAATTGAAATACAGCATATGACAGAATTCAACATCTATCCATGATGAGCAATTCAAAATAGAAGAAATTTATTCAATCTAATAAAAGAGCACCTACAAAAACCAACAAAATAGTTATAGATAACATCATACTTCATAACAAAGGACTGAAATGTATGCCCTAAGATCATAAACATGGCAAAGATGTTCACTCTATTTACTCCTACTGAAGGTAATAAAACAAGACAACAAATAAAATACATACAAAGTAAGAAAGAAGGAAAGAAAGAATCATTCAGAGATTACATGAAAGTAAAAAGGCCAAGAATTCTACGCTCCCCCCAAAAAAAAATCCAAGTGCTAATAAGGAAAGGAAGGAGGGAGGGAAAGAAAAAAGGAAGAAGAAAAAGGTGAAGAAAATAATACAATGGGAAAAATAAGAGATTAGATATCAAGAAAATTTGAGTCCAAGTCTTAGAATACCCGTGTATTATTAATTAATATTGAATAGCATATAAACCGCTTTTTAAATCTTTAGACAGAAATAATACCTATATAGCAGGGGGAAATGACATGAAGACTGTGACAGACTTACGTACTCAACCATCTACTTTCCACCTCTGCTTAGATGTCTATCTTGAACTGAATTTGACCAAAGCTGAAGTCTGGATTCAAGTCCCCAACTCAGTAAAGAGCACCTCCAGCCATTCGTTACTCAAACCAAAACCTTGACATGCCCCTTGACTCTTCTCTTTTCTTTGTGAACTACATCCAATCCATTTGCAAGCATCCTCAGCTCTGCTTTAAATATACATCCAAATCCTGGCATACTTCACCCCCTCTACTGCTACCCACATAGCCCAACTACATGCACTTCTTGGCTGGATTCCTGGTGGCCCCTACCAGATACCCCGGCTTCTACTCCTGGCCCTTTTCACTTCAACTCCACAGAGCAGCAGGAGTGATTTTTTTTTTTAAAGGATCTGATTAAAATGTAAATCAGATCCAGTAATTTCTCTGATCTAAATTTTAATTGGTTTCATAACTTAATTAGAATAAAACCCAAAGTTCTCCAAGAGACTTGCTGTTCCCCTCCCCAACACACACACACACACACACACACACACACACACACACCCCTCTTTGCTGTCCTTCTGTGTACCACTTGCCCTGCCCTCTGTGATTCTCATGGCTAAAGTAGATAAAGGTTGGTTCAGACCTGAAACAGATAATTATGGCAGTGAAATGTTCTGGAAGAAAAACAAATAAAACCACAAATACAAAATTAGGTTTATATTCAATTAGAATGAGATTAGAAATTACAGCAAATTATTGGAACTCTGGGGGTCACTTTAGAGTAATTGTTCACTTGCTTTGGAGATACCTTCAGTATTTTAACGGTAAGGCTTACATAGAAACGCTCCCTGATGGCAAAGCATCTTTCCCTTCCCCGTAAGCACACTGGACAGAGCCCAGCAGCTCCGATCACTCAGAGATCTATGCGCATGAAAGCCCGTAGGCTTCCCTTGTTTCACAGTGAGTCCACCTCTACCCATGGCTCACTCTCCCACTCTTTCAAGTATCTGCACAAAAGCCACCATCCTCTTACCCTGCATCCCATGTTCTCACAACTCTACACATTTTGACAGCACCTGAGATGTTATGCAGTTGTTTATTGCCTGTTTTTTCCCCACTACAGCCCTACTAAAATATAATAAGCTCCAGTATTAGGGAGGGGCTTATTTTGTCCCCGATATCATTGGTATCTAGAACAGTCTGTGACATATAGTGAGTTCTCCCAAAAATAACTATTAATTGAGTAAATGAGTGAATGAATAAATGAAAATTAAGTTGAAATATTGTATTGCAGC
This sequence comes from Glossophaga mutica, assembly GCA_039655065.1. Lineage (NCBI taxonomy): Eukaryota > Metazoa > Chordata > Mammalia > Chiroptera > Phyllostomidae > Glossophaga > Glossophaga mutica. Next base: position 150,097,921 of record CM077308.1, read on the forward strand.
TTAAACAAATTATATGCTTGAAGTGCTTTTCCTTTTGTGGAGAGGGTATCTGCCATAAATGCCTAGAAACAAAAATGATGTCTTCACAAATGTGTCTATTTCTAAACCTTTGAAATAAATTAATGTTGACATTGTAAGCAAAATAATTGCAAATTTAATAAATCTCCCCAAAGCAGATAATGCTAGCAGGCATCGGATATCTTTTTCACACTGTAAAAATATTATGATTGAAACTGCAGACATCCTGATGATCGAAACGGCAGTGATTAATTTATATCTTAGTTTCTTAGTAATCTACTAAATTTAGTAAATTAATTAATGTACTTACAGAATGACTAATAAATACAATTCAGAAACCATGGTAAACTTGAAAGTGATTGGTGTGGGTGGAAAAATAAAAATACTATCTCTTTTTAAAATCTACATCAGATAGAAAAGAATTCATAACACATTTCAAAACCATAGAATAATTATAGTCACCTTGAGCAATTGATAATACAAAAGTCAACAAATTCTTACTAATAATGCCTCCTTGTTATATTATAATAAAGCAAACTGTTATAATTATTTATCTTTATTGCTTATCCTACTTCCCTGTGGGTAACCCATGAATAGCTGCATAAATTTAGCAGATTTGAAGAAATAGTTGTTATTGGGGCATACTGCTGATTTGAATACTCAAAGAATGCCTTCAAGATTTGGACTAACTTCAATTATCTCAGTATTTCCGTCTTGGGATTTATCAGGTTTCTGTGCTTCAAGCATCCTGATGTCTATTGTTCCTAGACTCACTTGCTGTTTCCTGGGAAGGCACTTCTCTGCCTCCCACATATTCTTATCAAGGCCAATCTTGCAGATTCCCTATGATCCTGGACCTCCCCCAACCCACACACCTAAGCAGCACCTTCAGGAACTTCACTACTTGTATAAACTTCCCCTTATTATAATCAGGTTACACTACTAACCAGAGGCCTGAATGTTTAGAAGACAGGGTGGAAGACTCATTAAAAACCAGAAATTAAGTTGAGATATCAGGAAAGTTGCCTAACAACTATGCTCATCCTTCGTTCTTTTCTCCTTCCTTTTCAGAATATATGAGTTGTTGCTGAACTGGGTCAAATTCAAAGGACTAGGCATTAGCACTCACGGGTTATTCAAGGTTGGATTTTTAAAATGGATAACTTTCAATAGCTCTGACAGGCCTGCCTTCCTGGTATGAAAGGCAAAGAGTTATTATTATCCCACTTCAACTGGATAGGCTTTCCATGGATCTTGAAAGTATAAATCATATGCTAAATTTCAATTTTAAAAACTCAATTAAAGCCAAAGCTTATGGAACAAGGGCTTTCAGAAAATTATAACATGGATCTTAGCCTGAATCCCCTTTGGGATTTAGCAGGGTGCACCTTTGCACTGTCTTTGCAGGGAAGATTCAAAGTGTTCCTCCTGCCTCCCAGATTCAGTCCTTCCTGCCCTGACTGCTCCAGGACTTTGTGTGTGTTGGATGCGTGGGAAAGGCCTCGAGGCCATCCGCATGCAAATCAAAGGAAGTTCTTGGTTCTATCTACAAAGCTTTGATCGCAATGCTAAAATACAAACATCTCTAGCCTCAAAATGTCAAAACTAGATGACTGAACAAACAGAACTGCCAGACATGTGGCATGTTTGTGAGTGAAATTCTCACTTCTGGCATCACGTATATTTACTTTAAATTGTGGGTTGAATATAGTGTCTCCCCTCCCCCAAATTCACATCTACCCAGAACTCCAGAATGTGGCCTTATTTGGAAATAGGGTCTTTGCAGATATAATTGATTAAGATGAGGGCATAGTGGATAAAGGTGGGCCCTAACTCCAATGACTAGTGCCTTTATAAGAGGAGAAAGCACAGAGGGAAACTCGGAAAACACCATGTGAAAACTGAGGCAGAGATTGAAGTCCACAAGCCAAGAAGTACCAAAGATTGCCAGTAACCACTGGAAGCTAGGATAGGGGCAAGGAAATATTCTTCCCTAGAGCCTTGGCGGGAACACAACCCCGCCAACACCCCGATTTCAGACTTCTGGTCTTCAGAACTGCGAAAGAATATATTTCTGTTGTTCTAAGCCACCCCGTGTATGGTAATCTGTTATGGCAGACCTAGGAAACCGTTGTAGCAACCCACACAGAGGATTCCAGAGAAGCTCCCAAGAGGATTTTTCCTTGAAAATGGAGTTTGTAAAAACAAAAATAAACTATAGGCTAGATCCACATCCAATGGAAACTGCTGTCTCCTCGTTGGAATGGTGGAAATATAAAGATCCCATTTCCCATTCTGTTAGGGGAGGTTTCTCCATACTGTTTGCATACGGAGCAGTATTTGTCTTCACTTACGTCTTCCTTACTTCTGTTGCCTTATTTAAAGAAAATCAGGTTGTGCTACTAGTTATTATTGTTCTAATGTAGATAGAATTTTTGATTTGTCTTCACAGTTTTGTTTTCAACTCTCTGCAGCAGTCTGTGATAGTGAGGCTGTAATTTGGTGAGCTCAGATTGTGAGTCAGGCTGACTGGGTGGTTGTTTTCACAGGCTGTAATTTCCTGGGCAATGCTGCAGAATGTTCCAGACAGTCTAGAGTTAACCGGAGTGAAATAAATCACAAACAAAACAATCCCCCTAAAAATAAGGTGGAAAAAATGTGAGGGAAATAATTAAGTCGAATTTGCAAGTTTGTTTACATATAAATTAGACAGTGTGAAATTGAGGGCTGCTGGCCAAAGGTTAAGAAATTTTTATCCAATTTGTAACTTGTACTTGGCAGAAAACAGGAAAAAACAAAGACAGAGATTCAGCCCTCAAGATCCTCCCTGTCTCCCTGCCCAGGGAGGTTTGCTCACTGCCTGATGGCCCTCTTCCAACCTCCTGCACTGCCTGCGTCAGCCCCTCACATGGCCACACACTCCAAAAGCCGTTTTAGCCACTTGTTCTGGTGTTGGCTTCTCACAGAGTCAGAGAGGGGGAGAATTCTGTTGGCTTTATTCATGTGGAGCTTTTTTCAATGCCAGAGTACTGAATGAAGCTTTCAAAGGGAAAAAAAGTAACCAACAAAAAGGAATCAATAATGTTTGGTGTACACAATTCGCAGCTGCAGGATGGGAACAAGGGAGGCCGAAGTGCTCATAAAAGAGGACAAGGAATGGGAAGTGAGGCCGGAAACTGAGATGGCAACGAGAGTGTCCATTCCAGTCCGTTCTCTGCACTGACCTCTCCCATTCCCCTCATCTGAGTCCTTCCTGAAACACAGAGCTACGGATTCTCGCTAAACTCCTCTTGGAGCAGGAAGGATGTAGGGGCTCGTTTTCTCATACTTAGTCATAACTCAAGAATGGCTGCGCGTGGACAGTGATTTGGGTTTGGATACACGCCGGATCCTAACTCTTCCCTTCCTCTCTCTTCCTCTCTATTTCTGCGCGCTCGGGCTTCGCCCTGCTGCTGCAGCTCTGTGTCTGCGGACAAAGCTTGGAGGAGGCCCTGTACTCCTGCGTCTCCGATGGGAGAGGAACAGCCAGCGAGAAAGCACTTCCTTCATGAAAAACCCTAGGAGAGACTGGCCGGCATGACAAGTGTTGGGATTGTTAAAGGAGAAACTGAGGCATATAAAAAAGTTTTAACAGTTTCTTTGAGCAAAAATTGATTCGAATCAGGCCGTGCCAGACAGGACTGGGTTAGGAGCACAGGGAGGTGCGTTTACACTGAAAAGGTGGAAGCAAAGCAAGGAAATGATTGATTGGTTGTTGCGTAAAGTCGACTGTTTGTGATTGGTTGTCTAGGTTTCTGTTTTGTAGCTTTGAGGCATTTGCTGGCTTAGATCAGAGCCACTCAGTCTAATGGCCAGTTTAATTAATTTAACAAGACAATTATAAAGGCAAGGGAAAAGGAACTTGGGAGGAGAAGACCTGGGTTAAAGTCCTAGCTTTGTCCCTACAGCTCTCACTAGACGGCCTTGGACACACTCTTTACCTTCTAAATTCTTCAAGCCCCTCCCTAGAAAATGGGACAATACAAGCAACCTCACCAAGCATCAAAAGGATAAAATGCAGGGGAGTTTCCTAAATTACATTTTGGTTTTTATAATGTATTTTTTTGTCATGGGGTTGGGGGAGGGAGTCCTAGCCTGTGGCAGAAGAACAACAAAGTTATCTCCATGCTTTGCTCAAACACAGTTTCATTACCATTGTGAAGGTGAGCCCAGCAGAGAACAAAAGGTTTGTGTTCTCTTTGTTTGACTGCCACAGTGTATTTTTACTTTAAAAGCTGAGTCAGTTGTCATCGTTTTAACGTTGCGTAATTTTGTACACACTTCTGGGCTCCTGCCCTCTGTGGCAGTTGAGAACCAACCTTCCTAAACAGCAACAATCACCAGAGCTGAGCAGGGGTTGCTCTTTTCAGAGAAGACATGGGTTCTCCCCTTCTACGCAGCCCAACAACACCCCTCTTACCTCCTTACATGGAGGCTCGGTGGGCGTCATTCTTCAGAAGGTTTGCTTGGTAGTTTTCCTTACACCAGCCTAGTGGGCTCACCGTGGTCGGTTGAAAAATGGCTCCCCATGAATGCGCACGTCCTTATCCCCAGAGCCTGTGAATGTGTTACCATATGTAGCAAAAGAGAATTTGTAGATGTGACTAAGAATCTTAAATTGGAGAGCTTATTCTGGATTATCCAAGGGAGCCCAATGCAATTAATTATAAGAGCCCTTAGGGAAGCGTTTAATCATTGTGGCCCAGAGCTCCAGGTAGGCAAAGACACTCAAGAGGAGGAAGACTGTTCTGAAGCTTAGAGCTTATCCCTCCCAACCTAACCAAGGGCCGGTCCCTTCTTTGGACAGTGCAGAGTGTGAATACCCCAATGCCTTTGCCACACAGACCACCACCCTAAAATGCTCCTGTTTGAGCATCTGCATTTCGTTTACTGTTTACATAATGTAACTGTCACAGCAATAGTATTGGTATGACTATGCCGAACATTTGGAGGAACCAGTTTAAAAAAACAACTAATATATCCTATAATGCCATTATATAAATTACACACATTTTTATATTTATTAATTTGATGACTAGTTTCCCGCCTTGTTCTATCATTGGTTATACCCTATGATAAATATGTACTAAACTACTTAGTATAGAATTTAGCTGATGGTTAAATAAATCCAGTTCTTCAGGCCAGTCATTTTTATCGGTATTACATCCTGAGAAGGATTTACTCCCACCTTCTAGTACATTTGATCATCAACATCAGTGCTATCGGATGACTGGGGATTGAAGGACTGTTAGAGGGGTGGTACTGGGATGAGCAAGCTGAACAGAGAGGATGAGGTGAACAGGGGAGATGTGTGAACCCAAACCTATAGAAAGGTGGTGAAAAGTCTATATGATGACCATGCAAGTGAGTGGCTAAAATAATGTAAAGGAGAGGAGTTCAAGTCATTCAACGCTGTGGTCATAGAAGAATCATGTAGGTGGATATTAAAATCATCAAGAATCAAGGCAGGAATAATATTGAAAAAACTGGCAGTGATCAGGACAAAAAATTATTGAGAAATAAGAGTGAGTGAATTGAGGGATGGGAGGGTAAAATGGGAGACAGCAGCCAGTGGCAATGGGGGCAAAGGCGGGGACCATGGGTATTCTGGTCTAATAGGATTGTCAGTGCTTAGAGAGTCTAAATAGGAGGAAGAGAGAAGGTCTCAGTGCAACAGCAAGAAACTGAGAGGCAAATATATCCCACTTCTGGGGCCAGTGATCCGAGGGCTGGGGGAGCAGACAACCTCCCATGTGAAGGGGCAGGTTCCCCGGCACAAGCAATTTTAAAAGAACACACACAGAATGATAAAACCAACAAATGTAAAAGGAAAACAAGAAACAAGTTAATTTTCAAACAATGAAAGAATGAATAATTTTTGAATTAAAGTAAACAAATGTAGGGGGGAGGGAGTTTGCAAGAATAATTAGAATGGAACAAAGCCGGTCTCAGGAGAATGCACACAGCATGATATAATGGGTTGAATACATATTGTTTAGAGATACATGCATGTGTTTCAAAATTATTTTTAAATGCTTTGGGATGATAAATAGATTCAAAATAAGTAATTCTGGAGACAAAAGGAGAATAATTGGATCAGGGACAAGTACACCAGGGTAAGACAGGAGGAGACTTCAAATTATCAGTAATCTTTCTTAAACTGTGTGCCAGATACAGAAGTGTTCATTTTACAATTCTCTATACATGTTGGATTTCTGAAATAAGTATTAATTGTAAAAGGTTAAAAATGTGTAACACTTCATGTCTATAGGGTCTTTCATATAAATTATTTTATATAATATATAGGATAAACCTATGAGATAGTGAAAGTAATTGTTAATATTTTCATTTTATTAGTAAAGTAACTAAGGTTTACTTAGTATGCTGCAAGTGGTAAATAGAAGAAAGGGGCAGAATAAGCTTCTTGGGGTCCAAATCACCTCACTTGCTTCCATATGGTAATATTTGGTCAGGACTATAGTCAGATCAGAGTCAAGGGCACGACCATCTCAAGTTTATCCTTGTCTTGCCCTTGTGTGAAATCATAGAGTGTTAAATCAAATTGAAACAAAATAAAATACATACTGAGGGGTTGCAGCTATGTTCAAGGTCATGAAAAGTTTTTCTTCCTAGCTTTCTGAAACTTTATATATTAGCAATTTCTCTCCAGCATCATAAAATCAATGTAGAAGGTATCAGTTCTTATTCCAAATCATAGAATCAATTTTCTTTTCTCCAGACATAAAATCTTGATACAGCTACTCAACTGAAAAGCAGTTGGGGCATCGGAAAATCTGGGCGATCAGAAACCTAAATTGTGTTCTCCACTTTGGCACTGGATTTATGTTGGTCTTTCTTCGGTCACTTCGTGTACTTATATCTAACTTTATCCAACTGGGACAAAAATACAGACAGTTGACAATTTAAAATGTTAAAATAAAAGACACTGTGTGATCACAAAGCATTATTAATGTATCATGCATATTGTTTGTCTTGTTGCTTTCTTTTTCTTTATTAAATTTTTTGGGGTGATGTTGGTTAATAAAGTTATATAGGTTTCAGGGATAGAATTCTGTACCTCATCATCTGTATATTGTATGTGTGTTCACCACCCCAAGTGGTTTCTTTCTATCGCCATCTATCCCCCTCTTTAATATTGTTGCTTTCTTAAACCATCTACGATTGGTATGGTGATCACAAAGAGCATTGTTAAGAGTTTACTTGCACTAGCATTTCATAAACTTATCAAATATCTCATGTTACATATCTACAATGACTGGCCAGTCATCAGATAAGCCACTATAGTATGATGGTTAACAACACACATTATACTAATCTTCGTTCCTGACCTACACAATGAGAGTAATACTACTTCTTAGAATTGTGATGATTAAGTGAGACTATATACATAAAACCCTCGGCACAGTACCTGTTAGACCGATTAAAAGTTGACTGTTTTGTTACTGTACATAATCGCAATATTAATTGATACTCTTATTGGACTATTGGCCTATTTCTCCTAGATTTTGGATTTTGAGGAGGATAATTATAAATTGTCTCCCTTGCACCACTTTTCTGGTAAGTCACCACCCCCCAATCCATCCACGCTACAGCAGTACAACCTGCCATGTGTCCATAATGCGTCCTTTGCCACAGTTAATTGGTCCAATTGTTAACACCTGACCCAGGCTGGTTTGATCATTTATTCCTGGAATTTATGGAACTGGAAGGAGAGAGAGGGGAAAAAAGAAGAAAGTGAGACAGAGTGTGTGAAAGTGTAAGAGTAAAGAACAAAAGGTCTCTTTCTCAGTTACTGTACCTGCAACACGTAAGACTAAGAACATATTGGTGCCCACACTTGCACTGTCCTATGGACCAGGTGCTGAAGAGGGACGAAAATAAGGCAGAGAGGCAGAAAGAAGCACAGAAGAGCGATGTGGAGAATGGCAGTAGCATTCAGGTCCCTAGTTCCAGGTTATTCCTGAGAGGCAGCTACATTGCTGCCTTTGGATACTGTGAGGCATCCAGGTATTGCCCTCTTTAGCTTAGCCAAAGTTTGACTATGTAATCTGCAATGAAAAAAAAAGTCCTAATGCCCATTTTTCATCCCATTCTTCAGTCTCTAATAAGAATATTTGTCTGTCCCCTAAGTCAACCCTCATACCCTCATATAGCCTCCTAAAGTCTTCTGTTACATCAGATCGATTCTTGGCCTCCTGCTGTAACAGCGTGTAGAGATGGGTCCCTGATAATAGGGAAACACCCCTGTAATCCTGCCTTCAAGAAGGAAGCAGGAGATATACTCACAGAGAGGCAAGTACAGCATTTAAGACATATTACATAAACAAAGGCAAGTTAGCAGCCCTGACTTCCTGAAGGAATAAAGGCTGCTGCCCAGGGAAAATTGTGTACAGGACTGTGAGACAGTACAGCCACTCATGACATAGCTGGGGGCAATGCCCTCCCTGGATACCCATGCTTCGATGGGAACTCTTGCCCTGACTAAAGATGGCAGCCAAAAGAGGGTCAAAGACACTGGGGAGCTGACAGAAATGATGGACACTAATGCACCATAGGAAGAGCTGGATACTAGATCATGCAGGAAGTTTTGAGCCAAGCATTTAAAACTGGAGTGGGGAGTCTGAAGGGCAGTGAGTCAGGCAGTGAGTCAGCCACGAGGTCTGCCTGGGAGGTCTCCCTGGAGACAACAGTAGCAGAACTGGCAGTAATGCAAGAGATATGACAGATGCTTAGAGACGAAATGTGACCAAAAATGCTGAGCCACAGATTTCTGCTTCTCTGCAGGACATATGGAGAAGTCGGATATGGGGGCTCTTGGTATGGGACCTTAGAGCTTGGTGCAAGCTGTCTCCCTCCCGGCTTTTGACAGTTGGATGTTCTGGGCTTCTGGTCCTGCTCCCTGCACAGACAGGAGTGCTCATGGGACTAGGAGACGCAGGTCCCAGCAGGGGCTTAGACCCTGCAGAGGATAGGAGCCCATTCCTGGAGGCAGGGTCCCATGCTGGAACATGTGCCTCCCTGGGCTCCACCCTCTAGAACAGTGTAACACAGCACATGGTTTCCTAAACTGCCACGCAGAGGTTGAGAACAGCACACCCAGGTCCTGAAGAGAGAGCTGCTGAGGACGACTGCGGGGGTCCCTGTCCTGGGCGCCAGATGTGGGGGGACTCTACCCGCAGAGCCCCATCCCTCCGTCACAAATGAAAATAAAACTACCAAGACATGACTGCTTGGGGAGGAAAGGGGTCAAACTCTCAGAGGAGAATGACCCAGAGCCCCATGCTCACTGGGCTTTTATTGGGCTCAAATACACGGGAATACAGGTATGTCAGGTGACAAGGATCAAACAATGATTAACATTTCAAAGCAATCTGAGGGCTTAATCTGAGTCAATGTCTGTCAGGAAAGGGGGTTGCCAAACTTTGGGAGACATACTCATTTCATCCTCGGACCCTTATCATTTAAATGAGAGCACTCTTAGCAAAGCAGGTTTCACAGGACTTTAGGAATTCTTTCTTATGCCCGATCACCCAGGGAGCCGTCCTAGCCGGCACAGGGCTGCACCGCTTGCCCCCACAGTTTCAGGCTTTAAGCCTGATTAGGAAGCAGGAGACATCTCCCAGATGGAAATGAGGACTCAGGCTATGTCAGAATAGCTGGGGGGCAAGGGTCCATCACATCCTCTTTGCTGCAGTCCCCCAAGTTCTTCCATGAGGCCTCCCAAGTGGTTGCGTCTGGCTTAGGTTGCCCCTCCCATGAGGAGTCTTACCCATCATTGACTGCCAACCAAGCATTGGGGCCAGAGATGGATGAGGCAGAAGCAGTGCTCCTGCCAGGGAGATAAGCTTTGTCTCCTTAGTAGGTCACATCCTCCTGACAGAACAGACCCAGATGAAGTGGGTCCCTTGGGCTCTTACACAGCCCACCATGGGATGAGGGTTACAACTCCTGAAACCAGGCTGAACAGTCCACAACAGACGACGACTCTGAAACCCACAAGCACACATTCCGAGAGGATGGAGATCTGTTTGAATGACCGACTGATGGACAGATAAGGATATGTGGAACTTCTTTCTGGTCATGGTTTTGACTTGTAGCCTTTTGGGGAGCAAGGGAAATTTTGGGCCTTGTGGGAGAGGAGGGCTCAGGAATATTCTCAGCTCCATCAAGGTTGAAATCCTGTTAATAAAAACCTGTTTCCTTCAACACTAATTGTTGAATCATGTAGATTCAAGGTGCCAAGTGGCCGAACCCTGATTTGCATGGTTACACTACCATTCAAGGACAGATCCCTGCCCTCTGACTCCTACTCCTATTATTCTGTGCATCAATCCCTCCTTCTGATCCCCTGAAGTCAGATCATGGAGAGCTACTGGGCAGAGCAGATTAGAAATGGCTAAAGCCACAAATCTATCAAGTTGGAGGAAACTAGCAGAGAGCAATCATCTCTCAGTGAATATATGTCAGTTCACAAAGCAGGTCAGAACATGTGCGTACCTTCAGTCCAGCTAGTGAGGCTGAACTCCTAGTTTGGAACACGTGGCAAGGCAAAGAGAAAGGGAAAGGATGAAGTCTGAGTAGGTGAGCACCAGGAAGGGCAAACAGTGAGACAGCACACGCAGAATGGCTTTGGAGGCCGAATAAGAAACATCACTGGTGGTTGCTCTCCTTCAATCAGAGAAGAGCTCCCCCTGCAGGCCTCTGACATTTCTACCTGTATGAACACGTGGCCTCAGGTTGCCTCCACCCTGCAAGTATTGTAACAGAAACACGGGACAGAAAACAGGCAGCCTCCTCCTGGTCAAGGCCTGCTGGGCACGCTGCCTTCACGCCTATTCCTTAGCTGACCTCTTTGGATATGCAAATTTTTGAACACCAAAATCCTCACTGTGTAACTAGAGGCAAATAAAAAGAACCGATTGTATTGTCCTGTCTGAGAGACTGGTTTAGAATTGAGGATGCAAAGACAAATCAGACAACCCCTGGAATTGTGTACAGGCCATAGGGTCCATCAAGCTTTGTTTGGTTACCACCCCAAATCCCTTTGAACTTACTACCTGGGACAACTTGTTTATCCTTATTTCTAGTCTTTTCAGTGAATATAATACTATTGATTTTCATGGTTAATATAAGGATTGAAATAACTCACATAAAATGTCTTGAATGTAGTAGATGCCCAATTAATAGTGCCTATTTTGTTAGCATGCCTATTGGTAAGCCCTCTAAATGGTCTTGAGTAAAAAGTATCAAACTAAAAATTTAGGGTTACATTTATCAACATCATCCACCATTCTCTCGTTCCAGTTGAAAGACAGGGGAAAAAGGTAATTACGTATTTTTAGAAACAAATGCTTTTCATTTTAGCTAGTCAGCAGTGTAGCTCTATCTCTTCCAACAGTAATCAGTATTCAGCGGTTATAATGCTAGAAACTTGCTATAGGTGTTCCTTGTGTTCATCAGTGCAAGGTGCCTGAAATCTGAGTTTTACTACCTAATAGAATTTAGCCTCCAGGAATCAGAAATTGCTGGAACTGGTTCCCTAAAAGGCACTATCGCATTCAAATAGACTCATGGCTCTGCACTGCCTTGGCTTCAAACAAAATGAATCTTAAAAAAAACTCATTGCACACAGAAGATTAACCACGTTGTGAAGTCACCTTCGAGTCAGGTACACACCTTTACTTTCTGGTATCAGTTCATCGGTCATGGAAACCACAGCACCCAGGTACACATCTCCTGAATATGCTCCATGCAGTGAAGGTTAATTTGAAGCAGCTTGTGTCATAGAGGAGAAAGAACTTCAGATTTGGAATGAGGAGATAAGGATTTGGTCGCAGCTGAGCTATTAACTCATGGTCCGTCATCATACATGTCCCAACCCCCAACCCAGGGCCTCACTTTCTACTTTAATTGAATGAAGGGGTCAGCCGATGAGTGATGACAAACAGGTCTCACCTCAACCTCTCCAACTGGCCACTGAACACAGCAACTGTCTCATGTTACCAAGGAGAGTGTAGACATCCCAATTTGGGGGATCACGTTTTCATTCAGTCTTTTTATAAATATTTGCTCTTATGTCTCATATTTTCTTCATTAGATATTATCTTTATAATCCTATATACCCACCAAAAACACTATTCAAAGAGACGAATTCAGTTTGACTAACTACAATAGTTTATCCTTCAAGGTACGTATTTCCTCCCCACTCCCTCTTTCTACACACTCCTGTATCGTTATCTCTTTTTTTCTCTCTCAGGAAAGAAGTTGCTCTCTTCTAGTTGTCTGCTAGCATGGTTCACTCGTGTTCCTTAAAGCATATGCTCTGTCGTTAATAGTCTGTGGGACACACTCAGCTGAGGGCTCTTTAAGAACAAGGTCTATGTTGTCATAAAGCTGGTATCTGTCCCAGAGTGCACCAGTGGGGGAATGAGAATTAAAGGAAGGAATGGATGGGTAAGCGGGTAAATGAGCAGATGCATGAATTTCATCAGATTTCATGGGTGGGAGACTCAATTACCAATTAGATCATTCTATTCAAAAGGTCTTTTTCTGTCTCCTAATAGTCTAGTCGTACATTTAGGAAAAGACATTCAGAAACATTGGGTACACAAGATTCTTTTAAGTAGGTAAAGTTACACAGCCGAGTTTTTTCCCTCTTCTGGATTTATCAGAGTGTAAGTATACCTTTTATTTCTGACATTTAAACCATACAGTTTGAATTTTCCAATGGTAAAGAGGGTTTGGTGGCAGTGATGGATGACACCATATGATAATAAGGCATTTTCCACCAAAATACTGAGTCATATCTAATTAAAATTTTCCATTCTTTTTTTTCTTTCTAATGTTCACCAATTTTGATTTTTCCAAGTATGACTATTTCCCAATGTACAATTGGCAACACTTATCAAATATAAATGGTTTAAAAAAGACAAACACCCTCAAGGAGGCAATTACCCCAATATGAGAGAAATAGACTGGAGGAGATTATCCTGTGTGTTCTGCTCCTGTGTACACATTAGTTGGTTTTTAAACTGCCCTAATTCCTGTTTTCTTTTTTCTAGTCAAAGTGCATCCAAAAAGAATCAATCAAGGGGCAAAAAAAGCCAAGTTTTTTCCACATTTTCCTCAGGCAAGGTTTTTAATGTTTCCTTTGCTGAAATATTGTTTCACTATTGGCCTTTGTTGGAATTTGTCTGATTGATTTCTGTAGCTTTCAGTGCAGCTGAAGGGTCATACACATGCATGTAAAAGGCCCCAAAGAAATTTCCATGGAGGTCGACCGAAGCTAAGATGAAGGGGCAGGTCACCAGGCAGCTGACCGGAGCACCAATCAATAAGAGGTATGAAAACATCACTGGAAATGTAATTAAATGAAGACACTTGCATTTACCAGAAGTCCTCTTCGGGAGACTACAAGTAGTTGGGAAAAAGTTCTGATAAACCGTCTGGGATGGGACTTGAGACCTGCGGGTGGCACACCCCAGAAGCCTCAGGATTCAGTATTGCCACTGAGTTCAGATGTGGCCAGCTGGCTGTTTGTTTTTGCTTTTCCAAGTGCGATGTGAATGTTTGGGGTCACAGATGACCACAGTGCAGAGGCCGAGTGCCACTACCAGAGAATATTCACAACTGGGGAGCTGAAGCCTCTCCTTTCACCAGGAAGCTACAGCTTCGCACATTCCAGGGGATCACAGCACTGCCCCACCAAGGATTAACACCCCTCTCTTCCTCACTGGTACCAGACTGTGGAAGCACAGGGAGGTATGAACAGGTGCGATGGATGTCAAAATGGTGCAGGGGCAGGTGCTTGACCATAAAGGCCTGTCCATCTGACCTGGAAAAGGGATCAACTGGGTAGGAGGTGGACCCATCAGAAGCTGCTGAAAGCTTGGGTAGTAAATTTGTTATTTTGAAAAAGCACCTGGTCCATCCCAAGCCTAAAATAATATAACCCAACTTAACAAAGAAACTCTCTCTAGCTCTGAAACACGCACTTCATTCATTCACACATTCTCTCTGTAGTAACCATGTGGATCTGGCAGCTGTGCAGCCAGCAACCATGTAGACTCCAAACACAGACTCCAAGCGGGAGCCTGGGTAAAACACCACAGCCAGGAACAGCACTAAACTACCTGCATAGGGACTGTGTCTGCTAAGCAGCTTCCCGTGGGCTCCAAAGGACTGGGCTTAATACGAAACAGAAACTCTAGACACGGGCCTTTGCTCTGGCCTTGATGAAGACACGGCTAAACTTTTCCCATGGCGGGACAGACAGAGATGGGGCGCAGGGGCAGCATCCTACTTCCACCTGAATACATCTTGCCGCACCACAATCTCCCATGCATGGATCTGTGGAATGCTTTTCTCCGAATCCCATGAAAGAGCCCCACTTCCACCAGCAACAGTACTTCCTGGTTGTGTGGTCCACAGCCTCAGTGAGGTCACTTACTGTAAAGATAGGAAGCAAGCTAACAGGAAACTTTAAAAGAAAAGCATCGTGTTTTTTCCTGCTGAAAATAATCAAAGCCCAAGGGATATATAAGCCTTTCCATCTTCTGGGAATTCTTAGTTTTACCCCTGGACCTAGTTAGTCCATCAGGGAACAATGCATTCTGATCTCATTAGCTAGACCTTCAAAGAAATAACTTTGCTGATTAAAAGCCTTAATGTTATAACCTCATAATGTCTTGTTCTACACCCTCCCCCACTTTGTTCCCATTGGCGGCCAGAAAGACCTGAGCTTAATTTCATTTTCAGGTGCTGAAAATAACACTAACCTACATTTTTAGCACATATATTTCTCTCCACCTGTATAGTTTATTGCTGTTCCTGCTGTTAATTATTTCCTGCTTAGAAGTGTTATAGAAGCCCTGGCTGGTGTAGCTCAGTGGATTGAGCGCGGGCCTGCGAACCAGAGGATCGCGGTTCGATTCCCAGTCAGGGCACATGCCTGGGTTGCAGGCCAGTTCCCGGCAGGGGACACATGAGAGGCAACCGTACATTGATATTTCTCTCCCTCTCCTTCTCTCCTCCTCTAAAAGATAAATAAATAATTAAAAAAAAAAAAAAAAAAAGAAGTGTTATAGAAAACATGTCTTTTCATTTGTACATTTCTCAAATCATTTATGGAAGCAAATAAGGAACATATCATAAATTATAAATAGAAAAAGACCATATTTTATCATTCATCATTGATATTTAATGAGTACTCCATTCTGAATTTGCTATTATGGATATGCAGGACCCAAGAAATTTAGAATACTAGGGTTTGTTTGTTTTTTTAATCTCTTGACTTACTGGTATAATGAGGGGTCCATACCTGGCACGTGCCCCCGTGGAAAGTACTAAATGCTCCAATGAGACGCAGTTTGAAGGCTGAGACAGGAAACTTGAGGACAAATAAGGAGTACTATACTTATAAAACAATTCTTTTTTAAGTTATGTTACCTCTAAGATATGATTTCTAATTTTAAAAAAATCAATAGATTCAAGAAAGAGTACAGAAATTTCAGGACAGGATAATAGAGTCATAATAGACTGATAAGGAAAACCAGGGTATGTTGCCAAGGCAGCGCAAACACTTGGAAATAACGTCTTACAGGACAAACATGATTTCTACAATGCATTCTCTGTGCCACTTCCAGAGGAAAAAAAATTGAATTGTAACATCCAAGGATGAAACTGAGAATTTGTTTCACGTCCTGACACAATGCAGTCTTGGCTATGCACTCAAGTCAACTCCCAAGCTTGTTCCGTGAAGCGCTGTGGTTCAGGAAGACAGTGATAGAGGTGCCCTGAAAGCGGATTCCTCCATGGTCAAATAAGTTTGGAAAATGCTGTAGACCATGACCTCTGTCTTTCTGAGATTCCAAAATGTTCGTTAACATATGAAAGTATTGGAGAAATCCTGTACCCAAGAAAGCTGTTTCACTTTGCTTAACCTGAATTTTCCAAAGCTTTTTTGAGCGAGAAAGGCAGTTTCCATGGGATCCCTGCACTCAAGTTTGTGGACCTACTGTAACAAATAGTTTCCGGTTCTTGACTGAAGTGGATTTGGGGGTGCCAGGGGCTCTGCTGGTCCCAGAGTCTGCAGAGCCTGCCCTCTGTCGGAGCAGGAGTCCTGGAGAGCCAGTGCCTAATCCAGCATATCTTCCTGAGCTCCCGCACCCACAGGGAACCTGTATTATGCTAATTCACAGATGAGGAAACTGAGGCCTAGAAGACATAAGGTCACACACCTAGCACGTGGCAAAGGAAGTTTATAAATACAGGTCTCTCTGTCGGACCCCAAAACCATGCTTTTAACTCCTGCTGTAGGGAAGAAAGGAGAGAGTTTTAGAAAACTATCTCAAGGAGGAGGGTGTATACATACAGCCGTATCTCTCAGGGATTATCAGACTTTACAAGTGCTCTGAGTAGTGGGCATTCTTTAGCCATTCGGTTCTGAGAGAAGGCACAGTACGTGGAATAGGCAGGCGATTTTCCCCAGTTACTGCCCTGACTAATCTACTTGCAACTGGTCAGTCTAAGATTCCTTTTCAACATTCGCCTGCCTTTCTTCACAAGTGTTAATCCCTTTTAAAGGGCAGTTCTTCCCCCACCAGCTTCCTGGGAACTTCATTCTTCCAAAAGCAGCTCCGATGTCATTTCCTCTGAGGCGGCTTCCCTAATTGCTCTCCTTGCGCTGTGGTTCCCTACCCCTCCCTCCCCTGTGATCCCATCGCACACGGTACACACCCACATCACACAGCTCGGTTTGCAGAATCCTTGATTGTTTACTGTCTTTCTCCCACTTTATGCCACAGCCATAGCATACCTGCTTCTGTGTCCAGCACTGGACACAGGGCTTGACAAACTGGAAGGCACTTTATAAATATTCCTTAAACAAAGGCACCCATACACCTGCCGATAATTAAATGGCCTCTTCGACTACACTAAGTAGTGACCTGGGAGCATTTTAGGATTAAAAATGCACAAAACAGGAGAAAGTGATTCTCCTTTAAGTAAATATTACAGCCCTTCTACTGATTCACATAATGAGATATTATATAATAACTGTTAAAAGAAATAATCTAGAATTACAAGTATCAACATGGGTAAATCTCAAAATGTTTATCTAAAATAGCACATTGTAAAATGATGTACATGAAACCATTTGTATAAATTTTTGAAACATAAAAAACAATGCTCTATAGTATTTATATATACTAATGATAACTGATTGAGAGCATGCATGGAATGATAAAAAAATAAGTCAATATAAAGGTTACTTTTGGGGCAGAAAGGAGAAAGAATCAGTGAGACACTCATGTGGTTTGGCTGTATATTTTAATTCTGAAAGAAAAATCTTAAAGTAAATATGGCAAAATGAATAGACTTGACCTAATGGGTAAGTGAGATATTTTTGTAATATGTTTCCCTACAATATTCTGAATGTTGGAAGTACTTTATAATAAAATATTTATATATCACTAACTCTGCCATTCTATAAAAGAGCATGATCCTGGGCATACAGAACTAGGGGAAGCCCTGACCAAGTACCTCAGATGGTTAAATATTGGTCCCTGATACGCTAAATTTGTGGACCAATATGCTAAGTTCAATCCCTGGTCAAGGCACATAGGAGAATCAACAAATGCATGCATAAATAAGTAGAACAAGAAATCGATGCCTCTCTCTCTCTCTCTCTCTCTCTCTCTCTCTATCTCTCTCCCCCCTCCCTCTCTCCCCCTCTCTCTCTCTAAAATAAAAAGAGATAGAGAGAGACCAGAATGGGGGAAGAGGTGATCCTTCCATAAGAGCAAAAAAACTGAAAGTACAGGGACTTTATGGTGGAGGGCTCAGGTCTGGAATTGTAACACTGAGTTCCCTCAGCAGAAGCACAGCCCAACTGAGGCAACTATTTCACTGTTGGTCTTGGGGCTGCATTAAAGTAAATGTCATCATCCCAGTCCCAGGGGCCCTGAGCATCCAATGGGGTTTTAGGAGAGGCCCTCACCTACCCCTGTGCCCAGTACCTTCTCTTCATCTGGTACCCTCTGCACAGCAATAAAGGGCCTCCCCTCTGCGGAGCTGAGCAAAAAAGAAATCAGCTCCCCTTCTCCAGGTCAGAGGCAACCAGGACACTTAGCTCAGGAGCAGAATTCACTGGTCAAGGGTGCAGGCGGATATCAGGATGACATTCAGTTCTTCCTGGCACCCTGCCCCTCCTTCCATCCCCCCCTCCCAGGAAGCCTCAGGATGCCACTAAAAACATTTACATCTTCCAGCCCAGTCCACCTGACTGTCCCCCTTCCCCCACCAGGAAATGGGGCAAGTCTTCATACTTTACAACATTTTTCTGGCTTAAAACTTTGCTTAACCCTCAAAAAGGGCTTTGTAAATCATCTTATGTTTTTACATTGCAACTTGGTAACATTACTAAAAATTCAAATTTAATATCCCCATTAAAATCACAAATTGATCCTCATTTAACCAAATCTCCCTAAGTCATCACTCAGGCACGTGACCGTATAAAATTAAATGAAAAAAATCTTCTTAGTAGGTTCATTTTATATTACAAATCAAAACACAATGTTTAAAGTCATCAGTGAGATTATTTATTACCCCAAATCACAACTCTGCATGGCCAGAATATTTATCAAGCACTTATTCATGCCAGGACTGTGGGAGTTGCTGTAGACACAGAGATGAGTAAGCTACAGTCTGTTCTCTCAAGAATTTGTTACCCATACCTTATGAAAGACTATTCTCATGCAGCTTATAGCTTTTAAATGCATTTGATAGACCATATAAACAGTATCATTTGAATTTATAAATGGAAATTAGCTATTTGCTTGATTGGATAGGATTGAATGGTCCCATAATTGTATCTTTTACATTTTTGTCATAATTACCTTCCTGGCCTGTACTGAATAGAACCCAACCTTCAGTAGAGCGGCAGTGAGTCTGGAATGTACTTCAAATTGATTAAAGAACTGTAATTGCCACTTACAGGAAAGCAGAGGTTTTTGCAGCTACAAATATCGGTAAGTGTGTAGCCACCAATCACTCACTATTACCTAAATGATGAAGGTTATGGACAGGGTAATGTACAAGGATGGCTGAAACACTTGATCTGCTGCAAATTCAGTAAAACAGAGGTCAAGCTAATAAATGTATCCAGGAATTAAGTATGGGTTAATTTTCCCCCATTGAGAATTTTATAGTCCTGGAGTCAATAGCCTGTTAATGTCAAACACTGTCTTATAAACCAGTAACTGAGCATTAATGAACTATATCTCTTATTTTAAAATCCATGTGTAGATATAATTTATATAAAAGTACAAAATGCTTCAGGTACAATGGCCCGAGACATGCATTATATCAAATAATATGAAAATAATACAAAAGTGTCCAAAATGACAACACAGTACCTTCTTATAGCAGGAATGTTTACTGCTTCTTTGGAAAGACAACCAAACCCAATGATTACAATTTTTCAGGAGGACCTTATATAGGTTCTCTCCCAATTGATGTAAGTAACCCTTCTACAACACCCCTCTACAATGAATGAGAACTTCAAAAGTAGCCTTTTATATCACCTAGCTCCCAAAACCTTTCATTCTTCACAGTGCAGTGAACGGTGATGGTGAAATATTTAGAATTTAGAGCCAGAGAAACCTGGACGTGAATCTCACACTCGTGATGAGTCTTAGGCATAATTCTTAGCCTCTGTAAGTCTCAGTTTACCAAATTGTGAATGGAGATAACAATGCCATTTCATAGAATTGCTGTGAGAATTAAGGAGGGAGAGTATATAAAGCACTAAACGATGAATGAAACTTTATAAGTGCTTAATAGATAGTCTTTTATAGCACAGTGCTTATTTGTTTTTTTTTTGTTTTTTTTATTTATTTATTTATTTATTTATTTATTTATCTTTAGAGGGGAAGGATAGGAGAGAGGGAGAAGGAGAGAAATATCAATGTATGGTTGCCTCTTATGTGTCCCATGCTGGGAACTGGCCTGCAACCCAGGCATGTGCCCTGACTGGGAATCGAACCGCGATCCTTTGGTTCACAGGCCCGCGCTCAATCCACTGAGCTACACCAGCCAGGGCTATTTGTTTGTTGTTCTTACATTAGGTGACTACTCTGAGGCACTGTCTCCATTGACCACACCTTCCTTCTTTAGACTCTCCCTTGCCTTGTTTTCCACTGTATTGCTGTCGGGGGCGGGGAACATTTTTCCTCTACGCAATTTTAGGTTCTCTGTGAGGACTCCGTAACTGAAGACAGGTTAACAAAAGAAAAGCATACAAATTTATTCACTAGAAGTTTACATGGGGGCTCTTGCAAGGAAACGACCTAAAGAAGTGGCAAAAGCCAAGTGTTTATATATTAGGTTGAACAAAGAAAGGCAAATGTGGAAGAGTAATGAAAGTATATGAGGAGACTACAGGAACAGTTATTTTAACAAAGTCTGCCTGTGTAAAATGCTCTCGGCCTTGACTCCAGTCTCTGGCGATAAGGATGTTTTTTTTTTTCCCTCCTGGCATAGGGAAAGCATCTTTCATATGGGACTTATATCTCCTGCTTTCAGGAAGAAAAGGAGAAGTCAGAGTGTCCTTCTTGCACCTTCTACTTTTCAAAGGACTTGAGCTCAAAAATACCCCTACGCTGAAGTGGCATGTATGGAGGTGGTACATTCTACCGCCCTTCATCGTTTTCTCCTGGTTTCCCACCTGTGGCCCTTAGCCCTCTAGCTCTCTCTTTTCTTTGTTAGTTTCCCTTCTTCCACCAACCACACAAATGTCATTGTCATTGCCATCACGGTCTAAAAACTTGACCGTGATGGCAATGACAATGACGATTTATAATAGCCACCATTCCATCCCTGCTCCTATAAGAAGTGAGATTCTTACTTGCTGGGTCATCTCCTGTTCTTTATTTTTATATGCAGAAGTGATGTAATGGGCAAAGAAATAAATCTAAAGAATTCATAGAGTATAAATTAATTTATAAGAAAAACAAATAAGTCAAAGAAGAAAAAAATGGCTGAAAACCTTGAAGAGACAATTTATTGACTGACTGTAATTTTTGACCACTTTAGTAATTAAAGATACTGTTTAGTAATCAAGAAAATACAAATTAAACATATAGTTTATGTATTTATTAATATGTGTGTACGTATATATATGTATATGTGTGTATACATATGTATATACATACATGGTGTGTATATATATATTGGTATATAAGCCAAGATAAAATGAAAACATCACTTTTATACTCCACTAATGGGAGTATAATTCTGGAAAGGAATTTCAGCCTTAACAGTCAGACTCTGCCTATTATTTCACTTGTAGAAATCCATCCATAAAATGTAGAGATAATGATATGGATTGAAAACAACTTTGACATCTGACAATAAGAGATTAAGTATTCCTGACATATGACATACCCATAATCACTTATCTAATAAAGTACTGAAATAATAAAGAAACCTGAAAAAAATACAGAATAATTATTTTTAAAATAGCATTAATTTTTTTAAATATATTACCAAACCATATATCCCAAATATGCAAAAACTGCAGACATTATATGTATATTCATATTTTTAGAGGCCCGAAGAGATACCACAAATATTAGTCATAATAGGGGTCAAAGGAGATTTGGGGTTATTTCTCTTTTCTCTTTCTATAGTCCTTTATATTTCAATCCTTTACAAATGTGTATATAATTTTCACGGTCAGGAGTAATCATTTCTGGCAAAAAGAGTGGGATGCTCTTTCCCCAGAAGTCCTGTCTCTTCTACATCACGCCCGTCAGCCCCATGTTAATACCTGGTCCTGGTCTGCCTTCCCCATGTTATTTGCTCTGGCTTTTGAGAACTGAAATTGTAAAATGTTAATCAGATATTCTGTTTTTAGCATGATAAAATTCTGAGCAGCTCCAGAGATTTGAGTTGTTTTATCACTAGTGCATCTGTGGTTTTGCTTGCTTTATAATCTCAGCAATATATGTACAATTCATAACTCCAGCCTGCTTATGTAGCCTGGTGACTGTTCCCATAAGAATATCCCTCTGCTTCTCTTGCCTTCATCCTTACTCATCCCTTTCTAGTGAGCTCCACTTTTGCATATTTGAATATTCACCGGAATACCTTCTTTTCTTACTTTCTTACTGTACCGTGTTACTTTTCTCCACCGACTATTATTGATTTGTTCATTGATTCAGTTACTGAACTTACCTACAGTTTTTATTAGGGGGTATTCATGCGTAAGGCACAAAGAAGGGAAAAAAGCACCTCTTGCCTTCAGATATACAATCTAGTGGGAAGCCGAAGAAACAAGCAAACAATCACAATACTTTTACATAATTATTTTTTATATTCCATTTTCTTATATATTTTAAGTACATTTCATTGATTATGCTATCACAGTTGTCCCATTTTTTCTCCCTTTTATCCCATTCCTCCCTGCAAACCCCCTCCCACCAGTATTCTCCCCACCTGCCCCCTACTTAATTCATGTCCATTGGTCATACATATAAGTTATTTGGCTTCTCCATTTCCTATACTATTCTTAACTCCCCACCATCTACTTTGTACCTACCAATTATGCTTAGTATTTTACATGATTACTTTCATGAACGATGGTGTAAACTTTGGTTTAGGCACCAAAGCCTTCCCTAATGCAGACTCAGGAATGCAACTGAAGTCACATTTCAACTGACTTAGAAAAAAGGAGGAGTTGAAAAGGAGTTGAAATGATCTGTCTCCAAACAAAAGAAAGAGCATGTCTGAAAGCAAGTAGGCCAGAAATTGCATTAGAAACACAGATGGAGGTGAAAGAGAAGTGGAGGGGGAAGAAGCCCTGGGAGATAAGATTTGACAGCTCATAGAGGCCAGCTTATAAAAGCAAGTCTTGTATTTTTCTGTTGTCCTATTCTAAACATTCATCCCATTAAATCCCACCAGTAGTTGCTTTACTTAGCTTCTTGCCCACAGTCCTCCTAGAACATGTACCTAGTATCTAAGTTTGCTCAGTTTGAACCTGAGAATTGTTCGGTTAATCCTTGACTCTGCTGTTTGTCTTTACATCACATATGCTGTTATCTGTGGGTAGGATCTCATTTCAGAAATTCTTCTCTGTCTCAGGACTTAATTTAAACCTTGCTAGATTAGCAGTTCAGCCAAATATATGTATCATATATCTTCAAATTTTGGAGTTATACTTCTACCTTCCTGGGGAAACACATGAAATCTGGGGGTTATAGATTATAGTTAAACAACCAAATCAAATTAAACACTGCAAATGCTGAAGATAGTATTGCTCCATATCAAATACTTCTCCATATCAAGGCAATAAAAACAAAGTGAAATGGATGCAATGTGGCCACTAATACTGCAGCTACATGCTTTTGGTCTGAGAATAACTCAACAACCTCTTAGAAATCCAAAATCATGATAAATCATCTCTTGAATTAAAATTGTGCCAAGACTTTATCTATAGAGGTGCCTTTTTAAGCAATTAAAATAGTCTTTTGTTGAGATCTTTTATCTAAATTTGAAGTCACTTACAATTGCTTATTTCCCAGGTCAATTGATGGTAATAGAGATCCAGATCACTACCAAATATGAGGAACTTTACACCATTATTTCCATTGCAGCTGTCAGAACACACTACCATCGTGCTCAGCAGCCAGACATAAAAAAAAAAAAGCAACATCTGTCCTGGCTGGTGTGGCTCAGTGGATTGAGCACCAGCCTATGAACCAAAGGGTTCCTCGTTCAATTTCCAGTCAGGGTATATGCCTAGGTTGCAGGCCAGGTCTCCAGATGGGGGTTATGTGAAAGGCAACCACACATTGATGTTTCTCTCCCTCCCTTTCTCCTTCCCTTTCCCTCTCCCTAAAAATAAATAAATAAACTCTTTAAAAAAAAAAAAAAGCAACATCTGTACCTGACACTAACCTAATATTGTATGTCAACTGTAATTAAAAAAGAAAATTTTAAAAAAGCAACATCTGTTAGAGTTTTCTGTAGTGAACAGTTCACAGACTTGGTTATTGAACCAAAAATGTTTAAACAGAAATAGCTATTTTAAATTTACATATTTACTCTTCTAATGCTCAGTCATTGGCAAAGATAAAGAATAAATTAAATATAATATATTTGCAACAATAAAGCTTTCATCAATTATTTGACCAAAGTTGATAGGAGCTGTCTAGTTGAACCACTTTACTTCGAGGTGATACAAATTAGGCAACCTGCAGATAGATCCCTTTCCAGCCAGGCACTGGCAGTAACTACTATCTGCAAGAATAGTAGTAATAACATTTTTATTTCTAACTGAAATGAAAAAATGAGTATCTATCAGTCTAGACTTTTATAACCCATAAAACTTGGTTTCTAGAATGTGGGCTGCCTGCTCTTGCAGGGCTCTGGCCACCTCTCTAGCTTGTCACCAGGGAGGATTGCTAAGCAAAGGCCACCACCACGCAAGCACATTTGAATGAGTGATTAGTAAAGTTTTGTTACCATTAGAGACGTAGAAATACTCGGAGCATAAAGAATTGAAAATTGTGCCATCCTAACTGTAATCGATTGATTAATTAATTAATTAAATTGCTCTACCCTGTTCAAAGAGGAGTAGGAGATGAGGTAAAAGGAATAATCTCTTTAGGCAGTAGCTTGGATGGCACTAAGCTACAACTTCCTGTGTTTCGCAATTAGTATCCAGGTCCTCCATCCAGCCACTCTTCCTTAAGTCTCGCCTTTGTGCCAGAAACGCAGTCCCGCTCTGTTCCCGTGACTGGTGCTACCTAACAGCCAGTTACTGAGGTGCCTTTTTTCTGGCCTTGACACTAAACCTCTCTAACCTGCTCAGGAAACACTGTTGAGGCTCCCCTCTAAAATGTCAAGGTCCTTTAATTATGTAACATTTCCTGACTACCCTCACAGTCCACCCTATTCAAAGCAGCAGCAGCCAGAATTTCAGGCAAAACTATTAGCAAATAAAATAACCAGACTTTAGGAAGCAGTCCTTGAAAACTCAATGTATTTCAACGACAGCAAATGCTACATAACCTGTTTAGCTCTTGGTGGAAAATGAATGTTATGGCTTGATCAAGAGCAGGCATTTATATTTTTACATAAATTGTACCTTTCCAAATAATACTACATTGTTGGTGCCTAGGATAGGACATTCAATTTAGTGGCTCAGGTGAGGCAAGTATTTACAATGTTTCACTGCAAATCTCTTTCTTCAACCCTCCCCCATTGTCAGGTTTGTGGAAGGTACTAGAGATGGATGAGGCTAAGTATGAACCTGACTTGTTCATTGATGGCCAATTGAAGGATATCCTGTGTATGTTAAACTGGGATTGAGCTATGTAACACTACTTATGTACTTGTTCATTCATTCACTGCTCATCTACATAATTAAAATTTACAAAATGCCCACTTATTATATGAGAGTCATTTTAAACAAATACTTAGAAGAAAGGATACAGAAATTCTTGAAATTTATTTGGACCATAAGACCTAATTTAATTCCCTGCCAAAACATTTTACTTACTGTTTCATCAACACAGCTAACAAGTTGAAACTCATCTGTGATCAAATAAACTACCTATGAAACTGTATTTTTAGGCTACAATTGCATGAAATAATCTCATTAAAAGCCCTAATGGGTTTTTAATTCATATTCCATGAGAAGAATAAACAGACACATTGAAGTCTACCCCACTGGTATGTTTGAATATGTTCATGTCCGTGTGGCTTTATTAAAGGCAAAGTGTTTCATGTATCTTAATATAAAGATAAAGAGACTGTGAAGAATTTCATTTCCAGCCTTATGGTAGTTAAGAACCCAAAAAAACTCTGCTTCTAAAAACAGCTAAAAAGGATAGGTAGATTATTAAAATCTTCTTTCAAATGGGTAACAAAAACTGATAGGACATATTCAGAAGCCAAAAATTAAGCAGAATTCAGAGAAATGAGTGAATTACTAACACCAGATTTTATCCTGAGACATTTCAAGTTCACCAGTTCAAAACTGGTGAACTTGAGCTTCATTTGCCATGGCTTCCTGAAGCACTGGGAACAGACAATCAAGCTAGGGCCCTTCCAAGTCAGGGAATCCCACAGTAGACCCACGCATGGCCATCCAACAGCTATGGCCTCAGAGAAAAGATGAACTTGGAATAGACCCACATTCTCCTTGTCTCGAAGATAGCAAGGAAATAACTGCCCATTGAATTTTAGTGCTGAGTGGTGAAAGAAAAACATTTTTCTAAAAGTTCTTAACTGTACGTCAGCCTCCATGAGTTTTAGAGTCCAAATTCACACTACCTGAATGGTCTGAAAAACCTCAGCAGAGAATTTCATGTAAAGTTCCTGAAAGTTGGCCATTGGAGGAGTATTGACTGTTGCCAAAAGTGCCTGCAAATTGCAAAGAACTGCCTCAGATAAAGAGTTGATAGTCAAAAACTAAAAAACATACAAGGAAACAGCAAATAGAAAAATCAGAACCAAAATGATCAGAGGGTGGAATTAGCAAACACATGTAAATATAAACTATTAGCTAACCTTATTATCTATAAAGAAATAAGATATGAAAATATAAGGAAAAAGCAAAAACTTTTAAAGATCAAGAAGATTCAAAAAAGAACAAAGTAGAACTTGTATCTATTTCTAACATGGTAACAATAATTGTAGAAGGAATGACATGATTAAAACATAATTGATTAGAAGCCATAGTATTAATAAAAATAATTGATTCAAGCAAGAATCATCAATGGATGCTGTACCTAACTATGTCATAAACATTAGCTAAAGCACAGGATATTTACTTATATAATCTAAAATTTTCTAGCCACTGACTGCTTATTAATTACACAGGGAAAAGTAAAAATTTTGCATTGGAGAAGCCTGGCTAATGCCAACCAGATGATCAAAATTAATAGAATCAATAATGAGAAAAACCGACACTCTGGTATCAGGCACTGAAAAAAGACAATGTAACTCGCACAGCATTACCATTAAAAATGCAGCTGGGCCCAAACTGAGGGACATTCCACAAAACAACTGGCCTGTACTCTTAAAAAATATCATTATTGTTTGTTTTTTTAATGAGGACATGTTCCAGATTAAAGGAAAATAGGATGTGTGACCCACAGGGACCTAGACTCAGGGGAAGAATGTTGCTATAAAAAACATTATTGGAACAATGTTTGAAGTTAAATATGGTAAATGATAGTATTGTGTCAATAAAAAAAATTCATGACTGTGATCATTATAAACACTGAAGTGTTTTGGGGTAAAAGATCATAATATCTGTAACACCTTCAAATTACCCAAAATAAAATATGTTGAAGAATAAAGCAAGGAATGCCATGGCAGGTAAGTATTTTGAATCTATAGCAGTTACTACACCATGCTAGCAGCAGAATAGTAAAATAGAACAATGACACAGAATAAAGCCCCCCCAATGACCCTCACATATATGTAATACAGATACACGACAAAGATGACTTGGCCCGTGAGTGTGGAACAAAACTTTCCCATTAAATAGCTCTGAAACAATCAGGTCCGTATGCGGGGAAGACGAAATGACCTTCACATTATGAAAAGTCTATTCAGGCTACAAAATACTTAAATGTTGGGCAGGGGCAGGGAGAAGCAAAACTAAGTTTTTATTTAAAAAATAGAAGGATGCCTACTTCACTATTGGAGTAGGGAAGGATTTCTTATACAAGGCAAAAAGTTCAAACTATAAAGGAAAAGATGGATAATCCAGGATGAATGGAACTGTAGGGAAGGAGAAACACTCTTTACTCTGAGAGTGCTAACTCGGGATGCCATCAATCTGGAGCGCCCATGGGCCACCAAATGGAGAGAGCTCGCCTGAGAACACAGCCAGCACAGAATGAAGGAGAGCCAACACAGGAGAACCACAAAGTCCCGCCACCACTTGTTGAGCCCAATATCTAGCAATGAGTGATATTGATCTGTCCTTGAACTTTTCAGTAATATGAACTAATATAATCTTTTTTAAATCTACTTAGTGTTGTATTTCTGACCCTTTCAATGAAAACATATTTAATACTGTTAACCAGTGACTGTCTTAGAGAAATAAAAATATGCTTATAAAGGTCTTAAATTTTTAACTTACATGGTTTATATAAACTAATCAAGAGCTCCATAAGCCTCCTGACAAGTGGCAGCATAGTTAAATGGCCTGGGCTCACTAAGCTTATAGGCAGGGGTCAAGGCAGAAATGAAAGACCTAGAGTTGGGACATGAGGACAAGGAGAGGGACATACAGAGAGAAGAGCTTAGAAGTAGTGCCTGGGGGAAAACCAACCTGGGGCATCAGTGGAACGAGTCTCCTGGGAGAGGATGAGAATCGGTCCGTGGCAGAGACAGTGGGACACAAGATGAGAATTTAACACAATTCCTTTTAAAGAAGAACTTGGCAGGTGGCTGGTATAATATGGCCCTTGGCTCCTTCTCCAGATTTGTCTCCCAATAGCGCTACCCTCTAGCTCCTTAATTCAGCCATTTCCAACCACTAGTGGTTGCCTAAATAGGCCTTGGACAGCTTTTCCTCAATACTCACCTCTATGCCAGGATGCCCTTATCTTCCTTCATTCAGCCTTCAAGACCCAGCCTCAGTCTCCCTCTGAGGATGATCTCTCTCTCTTTGTGATTGACCTAGACCTGGACCTCTGGATGATACTTCCTTGTTTTCAAATTTGTCACTGGTCTATAAAATAAGCTTCCTCAGTAAAGGGATGTTGTCCAATTCACTTTACTATCACTGGTGCCCAGCACAGTGTCTGATCATAATACATATTTCAAAAATGTGAACTGATACATTTAATTGAATTGCATTAAGAAAAATAAAAGATGGCCAGTAGCAAAATAGTACTACAGGTTCTATATTTTCATCAACCCCACATAAAAGACTAAAACAAAACATCATCATACTAAAAGTTCAAATACACTGAGCATGTACAATGGCCATAGTAGTGGGAAAGAAACTTCTCTACATTCTCATCCAACCCCCAACCATCCCCAAATGTAAGGCAGTTCCCTTCAATGCCCTTATTGCTCTCCACCCTACACAGAACCATCTTTTTACCAGAACAG
This sequence comes from Glossophaga mutica, assembly GCA_039655065.1. NCBI lineage: Eukaryota > Metazoa > Chordata > Mammalia > Chiroptera > Phyllostomidae > Glossophaga > Glossophaga mutica. The sequence continues at coordinate 150,127,144 of CM077308.1, forward strand.
GGCATTCTCTCTGAGCTGAATCCATCTTACAAATGCAGCATGTGCTCAGCTGTCGAAATGCTTTTGTTTTCTGTCAGCCCATTATTTGGCCCTTCTGTATGATAAATAACCACAGAATAATGACCAAATGTTCGTGCGCATCATTTTGTTGTAAGGCACTGCATGTTGCTGAGCTTTTGTTGAATAGTTTTAGTGACTATGACTTGACATAAGAAAAGGACAATTCTTTCAGGTTCTTTAAATTTTTCCTAAGTGAAAAAGCAATTCATTCAGACTGAATGCTGCTTAGTATGAATTTTTTTTTAATCTGAGAGGGGAACTAAGTAGCTTATTTCAAATATTTAAAGTGCTAACATGCAACATGTAGTAGAGGAGTTAAAATTAGCTAGCATGGTTCCAGTGGCTAAAACTACAACGAATGGGTAGAAATTATCAAAAGACAGATTTTAGCTTAAAATAAGGAAGCATTGTCCTACAATTAAAGTGTCCAAAAATGGAGGGGGCTGCATTCCAGAGCAGAGAATTTAGCAAGAGTCATAAAAAAATTCCCATAAATTTTATGGCATATAAATATTGCTTCATTAATATTCATAGAAATTTGACTATGTAACAAAGCCATAGGTCTCCCATTTGTAGAAAAAGAAGTCAACAGGCTTAAATCATTTGCTCAGGGTCACATATTGACTGATACAAGTCTGTTGTTCTTTTTCTAATATAACATTTATATTATATAACATTATAACATATATATTATATAACATTTATTGTCTGGGGAGATAATAAGCATCCTGCAATTGCAGGTGATGTTACTTATTGCTATTTAATTCTAGACCTTGTCAGAAAAACTCAGATTTTTAATATCTAAGAATTGGTCTTCTTGGAACCTTTTGATAGGTAAGGCTTTACGTTCTACAAATTCTTCAGCAAGGCATTTTAACTTGTTTCAACCAATTTTGAATCAAAAAACTTACATGCTAATGATTAACCTGAAAATTGCTAGATTATCTGTAATAAGTGTTAAACCATTACAAATCCAGTGGCAGATGGGAGAATAAATGTCACATTTTTCATTACGTTTCTTCTGAGATTCGTTAGTCACCACCAATGGCAGGTGCAGTTAATAGTCCAATCTTTTTGATAAGAAACAAATGCTTGCATTGAACCACAAAGCAGACTGAGATACGACTTTCCTTCTACTCCTGAAAGTTGACAGGAAACTCTCCCATAGAAGGGTCGTGGTTTAAAATTGTGGGCACTGTCAAACATGCTGATGGAACATGATGACGTATTCGTTGCTGCGACCTCTTTGGAGGGCAATTAGGCTCTATTCACCAAACTTCTGACCCTGCTAGAACTTTATCCTGCAGATATGCTCACATTTGGATAAAATTACGTAGGTTCAGGGATATTCATTGACACATTTTTATTAACTAAGCATTTGAAACCATTTAAAATAGGTATCAGTGGGAGACTAAATCAATTAAAGGGCTTCAGTACAATGAAATAATGTGCAACCTCTAAAAAGAATGTAGTAGCTCTACATGTACTAATATAGAGTAACTGCGGGATATACTTGTAAATTAAAATAAATGTAGAATTATGAGAATATGCTATCATTTGTGTCAAAAAAGAGAATAGAAATTCTATGTGTATACCAGCATATAATGTACCAATGATTGCAAAAATACTAATAATAATTTTCTCTAGATGGTGAGATTAAAAGTTTTTAATTTTTTCTACGTTTTCTAAAATAATTACACATACTATTTAAAGTAAGAGAAAAATGCTTACAAAATATGCATGCTTACATTAAGGGTGCAAAGGGAAAGTCTCTGGTTTTTTGTTAAAGGTTTTCAAAGCTGAGAATTTCGTTCATGTAGTCATGAAAAATGAACATTATAGTGACTTTCACACATGTCACATAAAATTGATAAGAACAGAGAAAGAGAAGAAAAGCTATAATCAATCTTTAGGTACAACAGTTTGTTTTCTGTTAAGTGTCTTTTCCAAAAGCAATTACTAAGGAAGAAGCGAAACCCAAACCAAAAGAAAAACAAGTCAGAGTAAGCCCTCATACACCTTCCAAGTTAAAGTAACTTAGACTGGGCAAGTATTCAGTAATTGCCTCTTCCTTTAGAAACAGAGTGCATGATTTTGAATTGTGGGGAAGGTTTACACTAAAAGCAAAAAATCTCTACTCACTAATTTCAGTCTGCCAACAATGTTAACAACCTATTGGTCAAACAATAAAATGAAAGGATACACTGCAAGCTATTGAAATAACTATACCATGGAAACAGTACCAATTTGGCATCATATTTTGGTAAGTGCTGTGGTCTGAATGTTGGTGTTCCCCCAAAATTTGTATTATGAAATCTTAACCCCCAAAGGTGATATAGCATTTGTAGGTGGAGCGTTTTTTTTTTTTTTTTTTAATTGATTAAAGAAATAGAGAGAGACAAAGAGATGGTTGCTTCTTGTATGTGCCCTGACCAGAGATCACCCCTGCAACTCTGGTGTTTACAAAGACACTTTAACACCTGAGCTCACCTGGCCAGGGCCTATAGGTGGGGCCTTTTTTAAAAAGTGATTTTAGAGAGAGAGAAGTGATTTAAGAGAAAGAGAAAGATAGAGAGAAACATCAATTCCTTGTTCCACTTATTTATGCACTCACTGATTGCTTCCTGTGTGATCCCTAACCAGAGATCAAACCCGCAACCTTGAAGTATAGGGACAACATTCTAACCAACTGAGGTTACCTGGCCTTTGGGAGGTGTTTAGGTCATGAAGCTAGAGCCCTTGTCAATGGGATTAGTGTTTATAAAAGAGATCTCGAGCTCCTTAGCCTCTTCCACCATAAGAAGATACAATGGAAGTCTGCCACTCAGAAGGGAGCCCTCACCCAACCTTACTCGCACCTTGACCTTGGACTTCCAGTCTCCAGAACTACAAACAAAAACATTCCTGCTGTTTATAAGCCACCCAGTCTGTGATACTGTTATAGCAGCCCGAATGGACTAAAACATTAAGTTAAACTTTTTTCTTCAGGATCCCATCTGCCATGTTAAAGCTTACTTATGAGAGTAGGTTCAGGAAAGAAAGTATGGCGAGGAGCAATTTTTTTTTTTAATGGCTGAATTTTTTTTTATTTCACTGATGCATGAGAAGGGAGAGAACATCACAAGCAAGGTATAAAATGCACGGGGTTTAGCACAGTGAGGGAGGGGTGCTAGATAAACCTAAGGGAATTGGAGGCCAGTGGGGAGAAAGAGTTGCCCAGAGTCAAATTTTAAGACTCTGAGAAATGGTTTCTTGCCAGGATAACCTCAGCCCACAGGCATGCTAACAGACATTGGCAGGTGGGAGGAGTGCTCAGTTTTTCTTTAAGCAGGTAGAAGGCCAGAGCCGAGCTTTCCCTGGAGAAGGAGAGGATTCCCATGTCATACCCCAGATATGCTAAATCAGAATTTCCAAGTTGAGGTCTAGCAACCTATATTTTTCTAAAGCTTCCTACCTTAGTCCTGAGGAACATAGCACATTGTTTGAGAATACCTTCTCTATCTTGTTTTACTCTGAAGATTCCTATACTGTTCATTTCATCCTTTGTTGGACCTGATGCTGTTGTTTCAAGCCAATTCATTGTTCTGAGAGCCTAAACCATGGGGAATTATCTGAATTTTTCACTGGCCAACATTATATAAAGAGTTGCTAAGCAATTAAATCTTTTTTATTGAAAGACAAATTTCAGTAACATATCACTTGATTATACCTAAAGACAGGATACACAATCAATACTTGTAAGCCTTTTTTCTGTCAACTACAATTTTGAGTACCCTGAGAAAAATAAGTATGTAATTTTGAGTTACCAAGGAAATGGATTAACAGAATTTTATAAATGAAAGGGTTCTTAAAAGTCATTTAGTCTAATGCACCCTCTAAGGCCTGAATCTCCACCACAGCCCCACTGACAAGTGATGTATTCTAGCCTCACACAGACAGAAAACAGAAAGTAATTAGTTAATGCAGAAAGGAGAAAATATAAGCCTATGAATGAGAAACAAAATTATAAGTCTTTATGGGGAAGCAATATCAGTCACCCAGAAAATTACAAGGCTGGAGATTTGCTCATGCTTTCCCGATGTTAATTTGACACATAAATTTTCCCTTGGCCTAAACAAAAGGACAGCATCCAAGCATTAGATTACCCACACCCAAACGGGGCTTCCCTTGAAAATTTTGCCCTCATACTTATGCAGAAACAGCACAGTTCCTATAAAATTTACAAATTGCAAACAGTTCTAAGGTTAGCAGCACTGAGATAATAGGCCACACTCCTATTGCACTGTATGCCTCTTTGAAAAGAGAAACAGATGTGCAGGGGCAAAGTCTGCACTGTCCATGACAATTTAGTGGATTAAACAGGACTCTTCTGCAGCAGCGTTGGTGGCCATGGCCCCTCCTGGAGAACCCTAAAGGCTGGGGCAACATAAAGCAGGTGAACATGTACTTTCTTGCTACCGTTCCAGCACAGAGAGAGAAATACTCTCAGCAACCACGAAATTTTATGTTTCCTAGGTTCCAGATATCAAAAGAGGCCCCCAAAGAGGCCAAGTTCATCCAGGGTAGAAGCTGTCAGCTCACAACTCTGCTACTTACAGTTCCTGTGCAATCTAGGAAAAAAGTACAAAGAAAAACATAAGCCCTAAAGCAGGGTTTTCTTCATGGTTAAAGTTGACTGTATCCACATGGCCTTTCTCCTTTCTCCACTAAAATCTGATGTTGGGCAAATTACTTAACCTCTCTTTGCCTCAGGTTCCTGTTCTGGGAAACAATAATCTTCCTAAAATATGACTCATAGTGTTTCTTCCCCATGGCTAAAAAACTTAAGAGCTCTATGCTAACAGTGGAACAGAGTTCAAAACCAGTTTCCTCCTTAACCCACCCCCCGTTACTCTCCCATCCAGCCCTGCTCATCGCCCCTGGCAATGTCTTGAGCTTCCCATCTTCATACTTTTGCTTAGGTCCCTTCGCCAGCCTAAAATCCACTCCCCGCTCCATGCAACTTGTTCTCTGCCAACTGAGCTCCTACAGATTCTTTGAATCTAGAGGAAGTCCTCTGCTTCGGAGCTCATTGTCCATGGCATCACCTGGTCGTTGTTATAAGCTGCCTGATTCTGCTGCAAGACTTTACAGGCTGCTATCTTCCCAATGACATGTTTACTACTTGAGTTAGGGCATCTTCCTTTGGGACTTGGATTGCCAAAGAAAATACAGGATGCCCAGCTACATTTGAATTTCAGATAAACAACACTCTTTTTTTAGTATACGTGTGTGCTGTGCAATGTTTCAGTTTACCCAGGGTAGAGGATTTCAGCTGCAATTGTGCCACTTAACATTCACAGAATTTCCGGGCAAACTAGAAAACATTTTTCATGCAATATTAGGAACATACCTTAAAAAAAAAACTGTTTGTCTGAAATTCAAATTAACTAAATGTCCTGCATTTTTATTTACTAAATCTGGCAATCTTATTTGTGGCACCTAGATCACTTTAAATGCCCTGCATCAGACTCCAGGATAGCAAGTGCTCAATAGCCTATGCTGATTCATTGAGCTACTGTAATTTAATCCAGACAAACTTGAGAACTACTATCACGGAACACAACATCTCTAGCACTTGGTCTTTGGTCCATCCCTGTTCCAAGTGACGAATTCTTGATCTACATGACCCCCTCCTCTGGGTTAGTGGGATAACCAAGAATCTGACCTAGGCTGCATTAGTCTCAAGCAGTTGGAGTGGAACATGGAAGCTGGAAGTATTGGTTCCGATGCAGAGACTGAGAGGAACAAATTCCAGGCCCCAGGCAAGGCAGGATCCATATCATGTCACCAATGGGTCAAGTATAGATCAGAAGAGAAAGGTCTGAGGCAGGAGAGTGTGTGACTGGGAGAATCTCACAGAACAGTTGAAGCCAAACCAACAAGAAGGAGGGCATGCCCAAGGCACTGAGCACATTTAAACAAAATCCTTCCCTCAGGTTCACTAAAGTCAACCTTTTACATACTTACCAGGACTTTTCTCTGTGCCTTTCTTTACACTGTTCTGTTAGTTTTCTCCTGAGAAAGTGAAATAGCAGTGTCTTTCCAGATTCGTGCTCCACCAGAGACAGTGATGGGAAGAACAGATTCATGATCTTTAAAAAAATAATACCATATTCCCAAGGTGGCCCTGTGCTGTGCAAGCGGAGTTTCCTGCAGCAGGTGCAGGGGGCCAGGCATGGTCAAAAGGTCTGTGATAAGTTGTAGGGGACTGGCAAGAGGTCACAAAGGGAGGGGGTAGCCACAGGGGTGCTTTTTAGACCAGCTATGGACATCTCCTATCCCATGAGATTCCTGAAATCCTCCCCAGAGCACGCTATAGTTGCTTCATCCTTAGTGGTGCCCTGACTCCCTTCCCCATGGATGCTTTCTCTCTGGTTTTACCAGATAGACCAAAATCCTTAGCAAAGAACCAATGGGCCACAGAGCAGTGGTACTGACTGACTGACTGGCAGACCCTCTGCAGGCAGCCGGTGCCCTGGCTGCCACCGGAGAACCTCACACTGATACCCAAGCCCACCCACTTCTTCATCAGGCCCCAAGAATAAGCTTGCCTAACCTCTCTGCACCTCACCTCCAAAATCTACAAAAAGGAAGTTATAAAGCCTCCTTACATGTGGGTACAGCCTACTGAAGGAAATAATATTAAACATATTAAAACATAATAAGAACTCAAATGTTGGTTAACCATCCCCAACAATTTATGGAGATAAGGGAGTCCATCCTTAACTTTAAAAGACTCTTGAGTATGGAAGATTGATGAATGAAGATAATCTTATGAAAAGAACTTACAGAAAAAGCAGATGTGAAGGTAGAGTTTAGAAACTCAAGGAGCATTTATAAATTAACAGATCCAGATGGCATGCAAGGTAAAGTATGAATAGAATTGACAGACACGCCTACAAGGTCCTTTCTAATTTTGCCCCAAAGACGTACGTGAAGTCAAAATGAGTAGTAGAGTGCTGAGAAATGGGTGCTAAACCTTTATATCTTAATAAAGAACTGGGAAAAAAGAGTGATCAGCAAGTTAATGAGATTTTCCTGATGTGACTAATCTGAGAGATGTTGCAAATATCAGTGAGCAAAGATAAAATAATACGAGAACATAAAATAGGCTTGGAAGCACAGGCAAGCACTGCTGTATGAGACTCAATGTAAAAAATGCTAACTCATTCAACTGAGAAGCTTGCCATGCCCAAGGGACCAGAGGAAATAGGGATGTAATAATGATAAAAGACACCAACGGGAAAACAAGAACAGCAGAATTGAAAAAAGTTTGTATTATGAACCTTGCTAGGGAGAAGAATGAACACCACTGTTTGGCTACATGTACAAAATTCTATTATTCCATTGAGCAAAACAAAGCAAAAACATAGCATGAATCTACTAAGATTGCCCTAAAGATGATGCACTAAGTTTGGGGATTCAGAAGGTCACAGAGTTATGTCTACGGTGAAGGGAATAACTGACAAGAAATAAAAGTGGTATAAGAAAGGATGTGATCATTCCCAGGAAGAGAAACAAGGGCCACTGTGTGGTTCATAAAAAATGGAAGCACATGAAATTAGTCCATAAATAGTGAAAATGATGTGTAATGGGGGGTGGCATTTTGTCTGAATCGAAATTAAGAAAGAGGAGGGATTTGGGGAAAGAGAAATGAAGTGCAATAACTTGGTAAACCCATGAAGAGTGAAGCCATGAATCTAATGCTGTCCAGGGAGTACGGACAAGTCCATGTCTCCAGACCTTTAAATCAGCTCGGATCAGATGATAGAGAGAATGTCCTTCCTCCTGCTCTACGGCCTGGCTGGTGCAATGGAGCGAACGACCTATCGGGCCCTTCCTGAGGAAAGGTTTATTTATGAAAGGAAGAAACATATGTCCTGCTCTCAGAGGGAACATCTCTCAAAAAAAAGAATGCAGCAGAAATCCTAGCTCCCTGAAGTTATTGCATGTCCCAAGACCCAGCTTCAGCAGTGACCCAAATCCCAAGCAAATTCAACTTAATATATGACACTTCTATTAGGAAGCAGGACATGTGGCTTCAGCACATTTCTTCTACTTAGAAAGTTTCTGACAAAGGTCAAACGGTGTAGGAGACTTAGCGATGTGTTCCAGAACTCCAGAATAAGGAATCATTGCAGTACTAAAGAATGAATTCAGCGCTATGATTATGTCAAAAGTGGCAGAACTATAAAAGTTACACCTGGGAGTCTTGGGGTATAGGGAGAAAAGGGCAGTAACTGCATTAAATTTTGGAAGTGAGAAGGAGCCAGGGTCTTTCTATGGTCAGGCAGGTCTTTCTATGGTCAGAGTTGGGTAGGAAGAACTCAGTATAAATGTGAAAGAAAGTAGAAAGGCAAAGGGAACAGAAGGAAGCAGGAAATGAAGGAGGGAATAAAAGACCCATACCAGGTTTCCCTGTCGGCCATTAACTGGGAGATTAACTGGGAGCTCCCGCAGATTGTAGGGAGTGGGACCCAGGGTGCACCCCTTGGAGTTGTGGCACAATGGATCCAATGATGCTTAAATTGTTTGCAGCTAATAGGAAATTGTAAGGAAACTATAGCCATCCCCATTGGGGAAAGTGGCCTCAAAGATTTCGAGGTAAAATCAGGCACCCTGTGTTAAATAACTATTCTTATTTTGAGAAACTCTTCGTGGTTTGTTGAGTCCTGGTAGAGGGAAACAGTCAAAATGAAAAGCCAGGAGACATCGAAACTAGGTGCTGTTTGAGTTTAACATGCCATAAAAATAAGTATGCTCAGAGGCACCTCATTATCAAGTGAATTGGTACGTATGAAATAAAGCTTAAGCCTGTCCTAAAGGCATAAGCAGATGGCTCACCCTCCTGGTGTAGCCATTCCTAAAGTCTCATTCCTAAAGGTTATGTAACCACCCCCCTCTCAATCTACTTTCAGAGTTCAGAGAGAAGCTCTCTGAGATCACTTAACCAAGAGGACATTGTAGCCTGACTTACAGATAATCCTTTCCAATCTATTGACACCAGAAGTGGACTGCTGGAGTGAGTGGGCCTTTGAGTGGTTCTGCCTGTGAGCCATTTGGCCTAGGAGTAGAAAAAAAATAAGGTAAGAATTCATACCACTTCATGAACGGTGGTCAATGGTGCAGCAATATTGTCAGAAATTTGGAAGGGTCAAGTTCCTTGAAAGGTTGGGGGCAGGGTTCAGGAAAAGGAGGTTTGGAGTAATGAACAAAGAGCCTTCCCTGGAAGGAGCTTTCTATAAACAGTTACTTGTTAACATCTTTCTTTTGCCAACCCATGCTTGTTCATCAGGTTCATGAATGAGGTGGCCATGGAGGCAGGAATGTTAGTTATGCATGTGTTCAACAATATGGACTTCCTCTATCCTCCAGGATAGGCATAAAAGAGCAGAATGAAACAGAGTATGACATGAGTTTGGGGAGTTACTAGATACCAGATGAAGGCAGGCTTTGAAGAACATTTTAAGGATATTGATCTTCATCTAGGAGAGACGGAAGAACAAGGTAGCATATCAAGTGATAGGAGAGAAAGGGATGGGTAAGATACTCTGGATGCAAAATGTGCTGGAGAAGAGCAAGAGTAAATACATGGAGGATGGTTAGGAGGTCCCAGTAGTCCAGCCAACAGGTGCCCATCAGTAAATGAATGGATCAAAAAACTATGGTACATTTACACAATGGAATTCTATGCAGCAGAAAGAAAGAAGGAGCTCCTACCCTTTGTGACAGCATGGATGGAACTGGAGAGCATCATGCTAATCGAAGTAAGCCAGGTGGTGAAAGACAAATACCATATGATCTCACCTTTAAGTGGAACCTAATCAACAAAACAAACAAGCAAGCAAAATATAACCAGAGACATTGAAATTAAGAACAAACTGACAGTAACCAGAGGGGAGGTGGGAGGGGATAATGGGGGGAAAGAGGGGGAAGGGTTTTCAGGATCAAGTATAAAGGATGCATGGACAAAACCAAAGAGGGGTAGGATCAAGCATGGGAGGTGCGGATGGCTGGGATGGGGGGAGTTGGGGGTGTGTGGAATGGAGACAACTGTACTTGAACAACAATAAAAAAATAAAAATAAAAAGCAGAGCGAGTGGCTGGGGTTTCTGGATTCTTTTGATGGGAAAGAAAAATGAAAGAAGGTCTTGAACAATGAGGGGAGGAGAGGGTGTGGCCACTGAGTTCAGGAAGGGCATGTGATGGAACAGACGGGCTGTGTGCTGGGGGGTGTGCAGAAACACGAGACCGGAGGCTCAAAAGTCATTTTGCTCAAAGAATTCTTTATTCACTTCAAACTGTGAGAAAACAGCACAAGCTGTGAACGCTGAGGTTTGGGGGTTGATTGTTTGGATTTTTTTATTTGTTGCTGTGTTTTGTTTTGTTTTTAGTCAAGTGAAAGCATGTATAGCTACTATGTGATATATAGTCATTTTGTTTTGTATTTACTCAAACATGATAATCTCCTTGTAGACGGGCATGTTTCCCATGGGTTTTATTAGTCGAAGTACCACTGTAACTACATTTCTGACATTCTGAGCTCTCCCTGGAGTTGCTGCTCAAAGCAGTAGCCTTTCTTCCCTTAGCTCCTCGGTTGCCAAACACCTTTAACAGAGTGATGCCTTGGTTAATGAGAATCTGGATTCTTCCTTGGAATAGGCGCTATAAAGCTGCATGTCCCTGTCATTCGGCCAACATGAGCACGTGAGCCCCAGTTACCTGGGGACCTGGTCTCCCAGCAGCCACGACCTGATTGGGGGCCAAGGTTCCAGAGAAAATACAAGTCTCCCCTCCACCAGGAGTTCCTCCCAGGTTGTGGGACCACCTGCAGGGCTGTGGCCCCACCTCCTGTGCCATTCTTTGTAGAGGAGAAGCACAGCAGACCTCCCAGCCTCTGGCGTCATTTCTTTTTCGGCCACACCAAAGCTGGGAAGAAAAGTGTGCACTCTTGGCTCTTCATTCACCAAGACTCTCACACTTCCTCTCAATAGAACAGTGACTGAGATAGGAGTCAATGATGACAGGTACTGGGTCCCTCCTCTATTCTCTACCCACCTCCAGATTTTAGCCAGAGATGCGGCTGACAAAGGCTTGTGTCCCAGCAAGCTTAGAAACATGATCCCAGAGATTTCCAATGTGGAATTTCTGCACCATTAGGAAAACACAAGATCATTTTATTTGATGCAAGAATAAAAATAATTTATGGGCTATGAATTTATCCTAATGTGCGGTAGGGGAAAAAAGTCACACAGAAAATCTGTGATTCTATGAATGTGATTGCTTGGGATCGGCCTGATTTTTTAGTACTTTGCTAATTCAAAGTTTATTTAATGGAAAACATCAGTAATCGTAATAGGTGGTACATAAACGTGAGAGGTTTTACCTGACCGAGATTCAGGAAGCTGCATCATACACCAGGCACCGCTGCAGAATCTGAGATGTTGAGAGGCACTTCCGGGGCAGCCTCAAGAGCAGCGGTTTTCTGTCCAAACTTGCCCTAGCAAATAAATTCTGCCTTGAGTTCAATCTCTGTCGATGCAGGAGAAATTCAAAGGGAGAGACTTTTCCATTACACACAAGTTCTTATTGAAGGAAGTCTGGCAGTGCCTTTCTTTCTTAGGGAAAAAAAAAATGAAAAGCCAAATTGCCTTAAAGCAGGAGCTGAGGTTGACAAATACCAGGTCTTAAGGGAAAAGAGCAAAAGATTTCCTTTTGAAAGGGGTAACTTCAAGTAAGAATAACAATCCAATGACTCAAATTCAAAGGGTGTTTCCTTCTGAACGCTTCTGAGTAACTTAGGAAGATTATCTGCAGGGCCCAATGGTCCATAAGTAGAACAGTCTTTGCCCTTCTTCTAAACGCCCTACATTTTCTTTTCCTGAATCCAGCACCCCACCCGTCCTTGGAGTATGCTCTGCTGATGCTCTCGCTCAGATGTTCCAAGGAGAGCTAGCATCATTGACTCCTAGATTACCCCAGCAGGCCTCACAGACTCCAGGATCTCCCTAATTTTAGCTCTTTCCACCCTGATGTCAGTGGAAGCTTTTTTAGAGAAACATCACTTGTGTGTATCCTACTAGGGAACTTCTGGTGAATTATTCTTACCCAAAGGGCAAAGTTATTCATTCATTTGCTAATATTTTTTGAGTGTGTATTATATGCCAGACACTGCTAAGCAGCATCCCATGCTTAGGAATACTTGCACAGGGCAGGCACCCATGTGGAGAAGGACTTGGACTTGGGTAGAACCTGGTGCCTACAAGGCCACTGGGAACACGCTTGAGGATATTCTTCTTGTCCTTACCTTCCAGGAAAATCCCCCATGTAGTTTTCAAGAAATGATATATACATATATGTCCTATGACACCTTTTGAATCTGTCAAATTATTTGTCTATAAGTCTATCCTCCCTAACAATATGAATTCTTCAAGGGTAAGAACTTTTCACCTCTCACCTTTATATTCCTAGTGCCCAGCACAGAGTAAGCATGAATTTATCTCCTAATATGTGAATTGCTAAAATAATATCATGCAATCCAAAGCTCAAAAAATAATTTATTAATTAGTCATTGTTTTAAGTGACTCTGTCCTGTAATGTTTGAAGAATCACAACTATTTTTTAAACAAATAATCATGTTTTAGATGTGCCCAGTTAAATTAAAAAAGAAGAGGGCAGGGATTGAGCTCAGGGTGGACTCAAGAATGGGATCAACAGAACAGCCATGAGTTTGGAAAAAGAGAACAATCTCAATGAGAAGCAATTTATTTGAAAACACAAGGGATTGAACAAAAAGCACATCTTCCCTAAGGATGTAGCAGTTCATTCCTTCGGACCTCATTTGAATGTGAAATGATGCTTTATGGAATGTTCACTAATTACAATTCCTTCAATATTATGCTCATTGGAATGGAGGGGAATTTCTAATTCATTCCTTCATTAACTTATTTAATGTTGCATTCTGGGTCCTGTTCTAGAGGCTGGAAATAGAGGTGACTCTGACAAACAAGGCTCCAGCTCCTTTGGAGTTTACAAAGTCTTGTGATCAGCGCGGGGACAGACATTTAAAACTAGAGAGAAGGCAGAAAGGAGGGAAGAAAGGAAAGGAAGAGAAGGAAAGGGAAAAGAATAAAACAGAAGGGAAACAGCCAATAGCCTTAGTGCTATGCAGAGATTTGAAATAAGAAAAGTAAAAGGAAGTGATCAGTAGCTATTTTAGATGGATTGTCAAGAGTCTTTCTAAAATCTAAAAAAACTGATACGGAACTGGCCAGGTGTGATCGTGAGATGAAAGCATTCCAGGAAGAGGGGCTATCTAGTAGAAGATTGTAATTCTTTAAATGAAAATAAAAACATAGTTTAAAAACAAACATACACATAAAACTTTCTGATTATTAACAATTCAGACTTCAGTTAAAAGTCCACAATAAGACTTTCCTCACTGACATGAAAACTTAACCTGAAAAAAAAAATGATACACAGATTTTTGAAACAAAAACTATATATATAAAGAATCCTTTAGGTTACTTAGTTAAATGGACCTAGTCTGGCTAAAATGTTACCTTGAAAAGTATATTATAACTTAACCTTTAAATGTTCATCTACATCATTTTGACATCCTTCAATTTTTCTGGAAAAATAACTGTAGCTTCATTTTGCACTGACCACCAGCAGGATACAGATATCCTGGTTCATTACTAAAATAAAACCATCAGGAATTCTAGCCAAGTATGCAGAATGCTGGGCTTTCTTCATGGGTGAAGACAGCCGGTGAACTTATTTTATCTCATGAATCATCACGACCTCTATAGATTACACTAATCATGACATTTAAAGTTTCCAGTTCCATAAACAGACAGGGGCACTGAGTGGCCAAGCAAAAGGGTTGACTTACAAGCCCTGATTAAAGCACCGACAAACACTGAAAGAAAACCTAGGCATGGGACCACAGCTCTGCATCTCACCCCAATATACTCACACCTTTGTTCTAAATACAAGTGAGATGGAATTAAGGAAATTCTAATGTACTCCTCCTTTCATTCTAAACAAGACTTTATTTTAATGGGACAGGGAGGATTACAGAAAATGAGGTCTGGATTGTTCTTTCAATATTCAAGGCATTTTAGGATATTAAGGTCAGTTAAAACAAATTCCACAGGGTCTGTATCGCAGTTACATCTGTTTATGGTAACTTCCTTTGTAGAAGGCATTTCCTGTAGCTACAAGAAAATGGGATTGAATCAACTTGCAGGGAACGTAAAGAAGTGAATGCAGAGGAGTAAAGTCAGCAGCATGGCTGAATAAGATGTCCCTCACTGTTTCTCCTCTCAATAACAATTCTGTATCCATCCACAGACAAAAATGCTTTGTGGGAGCTCTGGCATCCACCGCTATACTCCAAAGAACCTAGGAGTCTCACCCACCATGCGTGTGGTCTAGGAACTGACTCCAGACCTCTCTAGGTTATGGTTTGGATGCACTAGGAGGATGCTGCCTTAGATAATCACTCGCAGACGAGTCTTTGTGGAAGTCCAGGTTTCCAGAAAAAGAGTTCCAGCATACCGTTGGAGAAAAACCAGTACAAGTTTGGACACACGGGAGGGTAAGAGGAACGGTTTGGCTCCCCACATCACACCTCCCCCAAGGTCTGCCTCAATGGGGATCGCCAGATTAGATGATGGAATAAACACCAACTTCAGGTCTTTCTTCAGCATTAGTTAATTTATGCTCCTCATTCCTGCCACTGAGACTTTCTCCGGCTCAGCCCTGTGGTGGGCCCCTAGTATGGTAGTCCCTGGATGGCAAGCCCTGGCTCATTGTAAACCTGAGAAACTACTTCAGGAAGAGGGTTTCCCTCCTCAGCTTTGCTAAAGTCCTGTCTTATTTTTGTTTTCCAACAGAAAGCGTTTGTACACTTGGCACTAGCGGAGCCAAGCACTAAACAAGAATTGCAGTGGGACGAGATTGCTTATTTCATAATGAATGGCCTCACCCAGGAGAATGGGAAGCTAACTCTCTGAAGCCCAAATTCCCTGACGGCGTGAAGGTTACAAATTATACCGGGCAAAAGTCCCACGACACATGGCTTAGAGGGTCTAGAGTTGAGCTGGGAGCTGATTGGTTGGAGGTCATATAAAAGGATAATAAATCATTTTGGGGGATACTGAAGATAGTTCTGAGGTCTGTTCTGGTGTCCCTCTGTCTGGTTTCCTGAGAAAGTAGCCAGAGGGTCGTTTGATCTTAGGCCTTAAGACCTGAAACATAACTTAGGTCAAGATGTTACCTTTAGCCTGCCAGAGGTCCAAGCCTTGTGGTCATTAGTCCAGTCTGGGCTATTGTCTCCTGCTGCCTTGCGGGTTGCAGATTATTGGGGGAAAGGCTAGGTCTCTGAGATACATATACGAGGTCTGTCCATGACAAATCCAACCATTGTTAATATAACAAGAACAGTTTGCATGACATCGATGTAACCTGGTAGCCAGGGAGAATGTACTGGAATGCACATGCATGAACAATGACAACTTCACTGTACTAGTCAGTGGGGACAGTGGATACCAATGAGTGAGCATGTGTACTGGTGTGGCCACCACATTCGAAATGACTGAGTGAGTAGAGCAAAAAATCTGCATCTGATTTTGCATTAAGCTTGAACATTCCTCCACGGAAACTACTCAGATGATTCAGAAATCTGCAGCTATGAACAGGTGACTGGCAACAGGTAACAGGTGACTGGCAGCTTCATTATGGCAACACACCCACTCATGCATCACATCTTGTGCAGAGATTTTTGGCAAAACATCAGATCACCCAGGTGACTCAGCCCTCATACAGCCCAGATTTGATGCCTTGTGACTTTTGGCTTTCCCCAAAACTAAAATCACCTTTGAAAGGGAAGAAATATCAGACTGTCAGTGAGATTTAGGAAACCACAATGGAGCAGCTGATGGAGAATGGGAGAACTGTCTGAGGTCCCAAGGTGCCCACTTTGAAGGGGACTGAGGCATCATTGTCCTATGTACAATGTTTCTTGTACCTTCTTCAATAAATGCCTCTATTTTTCATATTACATGGCTGGACACCTTCTGGACAGACCATATATATGAGGAGAGAGATGGAGATGACTTAGAGAGCTAGAATTTAAAGCTAAATTTAATCAAAGTCATAAGGACCCTTGCTTTAATTTTTAGAAGGTACAGTAAATAAAATGATCATATTGCAGATGAGAGGTTCTTCCAAAGGAGCCACTGGCAAATAAATGATCCATTGTTTCTTGTCTCTGCCATAGAACATTTGGGTATACCATTCAGGGAAACTGCTTAACTCAGTTATTTATGTAACTAGTCCTATATAGTAAAGTCCTGTCAAATGTAAGAGCATTTAAAAGCTTCTGAGCACTGTTTAATATGAGTTCCAGGTTACTGAAAGGATAGCACTAATTTCTAAAAATTTTCTCCTATTTGATCCTAACATTACTTAATTAGGAATCTTCTGCATGGGTGAAAACCTTAAATTCCACCTCAACTCTATATTTGGGTTTCATTGTTTATACGTACTTAGCTTCGATGTTTGGGACAGCTGAATATTTGCCTTAAGATCATCTCTCCAGATCAGAAGCTAAAGTCCCCAGACTTTAAGAAGATCATGACTTTTGCCATGAATACTAAGAGATTTAAGCCTTCTGGATATCACACTTCATAACCCTTGAGAGAGCCCGGCTGGTGTGGCTCAGGGAACTGAGTGCTGGCCTGCAAATCAAAGGGTCACTGGTTTGATTCTCAGTCAGGATACATGCCTAGGTTGCAGGCCAGGTGCCCAGTAGGGGGCATGCAAGAGGCAACCACACATTGATGTTTCTCTCCCTGTCTTTCTCCCTCCTTTCCCCTCTAAAAATAAATAAATAAAATCTTTAAAAAAAAAAAAAAACTTGAAAGAGATTAAGGAAAGCCAAGTTCAAAGATGATGATTAAAATGTAAATATATGAAAACCTAATGACTTCCTCATTTAGAGTTAAAAAATTGCAAATCATAAATCCTCATATTCATAAGTTCTCAGAGAAAATAATGAAAATATTCTACACGTATTTTACATCATTTTTCATCTTCTTATTACTTATAGCTCTGAATGCTAAGCACCTTGAAGATATCTTCAATAAAAGTACATTTAGCCCATGAGAGCACTAACAATATATGTATTAAAAAGTAACATTTCATAAGAAACAGGCAGTTCTACTAGATGCGGCGCAGTCTGTGAGTGCTTTATGGTCTCCAGCAGGACTCTGAAATGACTTCACGACTCTGGGGCCGTTCCTATTCCTATTCGTAGTTTCACCAAACAAGGCCTCACTCTCTCATAATCACTACTCTGAGGTCTGATGGACCACTCGGAATTTGTTGGATTCAAACACACAAATAGAAATCTCATTTTAAATCACCAACAAACACAAACAAAAAATTTTGCATTGTGCAATTAAAAAAAACACCTTTTTACAAAAGAATACAAAAGAGACCAGGGTTGCTAGGCAACCACCTAGCCCAGGCTTTGGCATTCAAGGTAACGAAGAGGTGACTGCACCGCCACCACCTGTGGGTTTGCCTAACACCCGAAAGAAAACTCACCGTGAGATGAAATACAGCTAGAGCCACTGCTTTTTTTACCCCAAACTGTATTTCAGCACGTGTTCTCAATTGTAATATGTTGATTTACAAAATGAGTAAAATAAACCTTATTTGGATTGCATCCAACGTTTAAAATTCAGCTGGCATTTGCCGCTCAACTGTGAGGGCCACCTTCTCTGCACCCAAAAGAATATCCTGCACACACACCGGCTTCCCTCAAACAGTGTCACTGGAAGGGAAGACGCCCTCAGGGGAATTTCCTTTGGGAGCTCTGACTGTGTCTCCTCTGGCCCGACAAAGGTGAAGCGACCTATTTTATCTCATGAATCATCACAACCTCTCTAGGTCACCCAAATCATAACATCTAAAGTTTCCAGTTCCATAAACAGACTGTCAGAGGCACAGAATGGCCAAGTAAAATGGTTGGCTTACTAGCACTGAGTCAAGCACTGCCCCTCCCAGACATCCAATATCCGCTCTCATAGCAATGAACTCTTTCAACAATCCAAGAACGTCTCAGAGGAATTACTTCAAGAGTTTGCTGGCCTATAAAGGACACATGAACAAAAACTATGGGGGGTGGAGATGGGAGGGAGATGGGGAGGGCTGGGGTGGTGGGCTGGGGTGAGAGTAAAACAGAGAAAACTGTACAAGAACAACAATTAAAATAAAAATTAAAAAAATAAAATAAGTATTTCTATTTAATAAAAAAAAGAGTCTGGTGTCCTATAATATTTTTCCCCTTCCAAAATGACAGCTGACAGGGGTGTCTAGAGAGGAAATTCATAGGGTGGAACTTCAGACCGAGCCACCCCCGGGTGTGGAGAGCAGCGCCCACCCGATCCACCACCTGTGAATCCGGCAGAAGCCCGGCGCGGTGGCGTCGGGGTCGTCACCCTGCAGGTCTGTGGAACAGATCCGTGCACAGTTCAGTGCACCGTCTTGAGGCGACGCGCCTGGTTTAAGGCCTGGCTCTACCGGCCTGTGACCTTTGGCAACGTAATTATTCCCCTCAGCATCAGCTCCCTTATCTGCAAAAAGGGGATAAAAACACTGACCTATCACATGGCATTTGAGTGTTAAGAATGAATATCAAGCCTTTTGCATGGTCACTGACATGTAATAGGTCACAATAAATGTTTATATTATTAATATTACTGTGAAGGTCAATAATAAATGATGCTCCATCTCACTTATTTAACGGAATACTCTCGGGGTACTTATTAGCTAAAAATCCAGTGTAGGAATATTTTGTTCCAACATACAATGAAATGTAAGAATGAATGACATGGGGCAAGAACACAGAAGTGGCACTAGTTTAATGTCATAAAAGCCATTAAATGTAGACGTATACCTTTCTTGCTAACATGGCGTCACCTGGAGCCATCTCATCATAGCAATGCAGATATCCAGGGTGGGGCAAAAACAGGTTTGCAGTTGTTCATATGGAAAATTATACAATAATTAATAAATAGTAATACAAGAATAAGCTCGATGTTTTGTATACTCACAACTATAAACTTACTTTTGCTCCACATTGTAAATAAATGGCTCCAAAACTGGATAACCACATAACTTGTCCCCTCTGGGTTCCTTGCATTTACGTAGATCAAGCTATATGGAATTGCGTACGGGTAGGGGACCAAAGAATTTCAGATATTTGGGGTGCTACCTAAAGGAAGAATACAGGCAGAACGAAAAGGGAATTTTTATGTAGAGTAAATCAAGAGCCACAGGGGACCTGGAGGTGTCCCTGAGGGCTTGGCCACAAGAGCTCACGCATCTGCGCTGCGGCTCGCACCAGCAGGGTGCTGGCGGGCACCCACTGCATTCTGGCCTGCTCTGAGCAGTTGCCCCGTGCACGCACAGCTTCCACGCCAGGACTCCAATGCTGCATGTCTCACGCACCCTTCAGCACAACAGCTTTCACTCTCTTTCTATGGACAATGACCGTGCACATTCTATTACCTACTTTAACTTCCCAAGTAGATTTCTGACTGCCAGGGAAAAAAATGGAAAGCACCGTAGTGGACAAATACCGTGATGTGCTACCCAGGTCCCTTCAGAAAGACAGGGATTTTCTCCATCACCACGGGGCGTGCTGCTGGCAGACAGCCCCCACCAGGCGGGTCTCTGATAGAGACTGCGTCACTGAAGAGAACGGCCTCACCCAAAGCATTGCCCCCCTCTGGGGCAGCTAGGGGTGACTGAGAGAGACAGTTAAGGCCTAGTCCTCGTGTCCCGATTTGGGACATCTCTGGAGGGTCACTCCAGCTCCAGTACTCCTTATCAGGGGTGTCCAACTGGTGGCCCACAGGCCACATGCAGCCCAGGGTGGCTATGAATGTGGCGCAACACACAATCATAAACTTACTTAAAACATTATCAGATTTGTGTGTGATTATATGTCACAATCCTTTTAATGCGTGGCCCAAGACAACTCTTCTTCTTCTTCCAGTGTGGCCCAGAGACGCCAAAAGGTTGGACACCCCTGCGAGTGTCTGGTGAGTCCTGCATTGAACACACAGCACCATTCCGCTGCTCCCTCTGCTCTTTCTGCTGCCTTCCCCTTCCCTCCACTGCCCTCCCCCAGATGAGGGTCTCAGGAGCACTCCTGGTTACCTTCTACACATGGACCTCCCTCTCAGAGTCTGCTTCGTGGGAAGCCGATCGGTGACATGAACATAACTGAGAGGTTGCACACACCATATCTTCAAGCCAAATTAACGTAGGTCATCAGCAGCCAACCGAAATAATGCTTGCCCTTGATTAAGTTCCCATCCTGGGCCGATAAACAATGATGCAGTAGCCAGAAAGATAAAGTTATGTGTAAGAAACACCATTTTCGGGGAAGCAGCAGCTCTGGGGTAAGTGCGTGGCTCTGAGAGGGTGACAGGTTTAACATATCTGGTATCTTCTCTTATCGGTCTCAGGCTGGTGTTGACTGGTGTGGCTCAGTGGGTTGGGCGTTGACCTGCAAACCCAAAGTTCACCAGTTTGACTCCCAGTCAAGGCCTACGCCTGGGTTGCTGGCTGGGTCCCTGGTGGGAGGCATGCAAAGGCAACCGATCAATGTTTCTCTCACACATGGATGTTTCTTTCCCTCTCTCCCTCTTTTCCCCAATCCCAGGCTGAGTCTATGCATTTGTCTCTCCATAATCTATAGAATTCAGTCTGCGCCCTATTCTCTTCCCAGCTGTCACCACCTCCTCTGCTTCTTGGAGATCCTTGCCTTCGCAGGAACCTCTAAAATAAAAACATCTACACTTCACTTTTGGGTTGGCGGGGTTTACTGCTAATCATGACAGGAAAGCAGAAAGGAGATACATAAAATAACAAACATAATTAATGTGTTAAGAAGCATTGAGGTTTTTAGAAATTCAAATTTGTATATTACACTAATTAAAGACACTGTGATACTTCCCATAAAACTTTAAAAATCCCTTCTTCCTCACATTAGTAGTAACTGCATTTTTAGAACAACGATTTTATCATTTTGTTACAAATGTGTGCTCATTATAAATATTCAACTGATACAGACAAGTCTAACAAAGAAAGAAAAAATGCCTAAAATCCTATGTCCCTTATTAACATTATGTGTTATTCTAACTCTATCTATTCATACATCCAGAAAGACATATTGACTTTCATGAAAATGGAATCATAATATGCATTTATTTTAACTTTAAAAAATTATTTTTAATTTAGCAAAAAAATGAACGTGAAGTAAAATTGAAGTAATTGCTGAATGTGAAACATTCCTCCACTATAAGAACTGTTTCGTAAAAAGTCACTCTTAGGTCAAAAGACGATTATGAAAAGCTTTACGCTGAATTTCAACCATGTACACGTTCCCATCTTAGATGCCTCCAGCGGCCTGACCTCCTGCTATACAATGTAAGGACAGAAGCAGTTCACTTTCTCCCTCCTCACTCCATAACTCAGATTTATCATTATTTTTAAATCATCAAGAGTTGCAAGCACTGCTTCTTCTTCCATAATCTCTGTTTTCTCCTTTTTCAATATAGTAGAAGTTTTAGCTGAGCATAAGACACCCTGCTTAAAAAAAAAAAAAAAAAAAAGACCCCCTTGCTAAAGACTACATGGACTTGCCTTCTTTGCAGGTAGGTGTGACCATGTGACCAAATTCTGGGCAAGAAGAAGTCATGTACACGATTTGGGGGCTAAGCATTTACAGAGAAGGAGCATGTCCCTGCCTACATCCTTTCTCCACCTGTGCACAGGCTGCAGCACAGCCATGAGGGTGGTCGCTGAAGCATCACGTGGGAATATGAGATGAAAGCCACAGATGAATGATGGCAGAACAACAAAGGAATGGAAGCCTAGGTCTCCAGTTCCCTCGGCCACCAAACCAGTCCCAGACTCATCTGGCCACACTGTTGTGTAAGAAGGAAACAGGTTTCCATTTCATCGAAGTCAATTCGTTTTTAGGTTTATTTTTATAGCACCTTACCTGCAGTCTATCAGTAGAATTCATCCAACTAATCCATCATTAGACTATATACATTTATCATCTATCCTGAAACCATAACTCCTGGAGTTAGTTCATCTTCGTTCCATCACTGTCTGTTCCTTTTACCATGAGGTCTGGGAGATTTCTTTCTCTTTGATTTTATTCAGAAAATTGTTTTGGTGATATATTCACACACTTAGAGCTTAAATCCACACCAGGTTACTATCTTACAATTCTGTACACTGTACATGCAAAACCAATTTCACTGGGCTAACTAATGTCAAGGCATTGGCCAGGCTGCGTACTTCCTAAAAGCTCTAGCAGGGAATCTGTTTCCTTGCCTTGTCCAGCTTCTAAAGGCTGTATGTATTCTTTGGCTCAGGGTCCCTTCCTCCATCCTCAAAGCCAATAGAATAGCATCTTCAAGTATCTCTGATTCTCATCCTCCCCTCTCCCGCTTTGGCTTATAAGGACCCTTGTGATTGCATTGAGACCACCAGGTCAATACAAAATAGTCTCCCCCCTCAAGATCCTTAACTTAATTGCATCTACAAAGTCCTTTTTTGCATATAAGTAATATATTCACAGGTTCTGAGGATTAAGATGTGGACATCTGGGCATGGCAGGGGTGGGGTGGGGTGGTTATTCTGACTATCATAGGTGATTTTGTTTGTTTGTTTGTTTGTTTGTTTGTTTTTCTATATCCTCAATCTCATCCAGTTGTTGTTTGCTAGAAAAGGCTTGTGAGTGCTTCATTGCCTGAATTATTTGATACAGTATTGATGATGAATGTTTTCTACTTACAAAACAACTGTCTCAATGCTATAACATCAGACCACCTTCTTTTATTGCCACACTTAGTGCTATACCAAAAAACCTTGAAGGCAGCATGTTATTTTTCTCTTTATCTGTGATGTTCTTTGTCCATCTTGCCATAAGAATTCATTCTTTATCCTTGAAGTTCAACATAATCAAACTATGTCCACATGTTGATGGCTTCTTATTATTTTCCTAGGATATAATAGCCTTTCCAATTTACCCATTCAGTTCTTTATTCCATGGAACTTTTCTTCTATTATATCAATCTCAACTTTCAGTTCCACTTGTCAGACTATGTATTGCAAGGTTATCAGTCATCTTTGCATTGGATTGTCTTTGTCTATCCTACATGTCTATTGTTCTATATTTAATTGTTAACTATCTTATTATTCCTTCCATTTACCCTGCTTTTTTCATTTTTATACCTCCAGGCAGGGGATGGGAAAGGTAGATCTGCCCAATTATCTTTTCGCACATTTGGAGGTAGTAGACTAACTGCTATAAAGTGATTATACGTTCCTGATAAACTTAATTTTCTGTAAAAGTTTGCACCAAATATTAGAGACTTTGTGGGGAAAATCTGTTTGGAACAGCGCACTTAAAATGTGTGCTACTTTGTAAGCAGAGCAAACAATATCAATTGTTAGGAATACCAATTGTTTTGTCAGCGTGGATCCAAGACCAGGTAGGGAAGTGGGACTTTCATCCCCACCAGGTGGAAACCAGCTCCTCACTCATGGTGTCAATGGAGCCCGACCTCCACCCCCCAGGTGGCAGGAATAAGGTATCGCTCTTCTCCCCAGTTAGGTAGTGGCAGACTGGACCTAGTACAGAGTCAGGACTTTTACCACTGCTCAGCGGAAAGAAGACCACATCAGCCAAACCCCATGGTGTCAATGGAGGCCATTTAGAGAGAAATAACAAACAATTCACTCCTCCTCCTCCTAGTCAAAGAGATAACAATGGAGGCATAGTATGATTCTGGAGCCATCATCCCCACCAAGCAGTAATGAGGAGTTCCCCCATCTCAGGTGTCAATAGAGGGTGAGTGAAGAAGCTGGGGGGCTACCCCTACCTGGCAGTAAGAAGATGGCATCTCCCTCTTCCCCCACCAGAGCCATATCAGAGAAACCAGCTAAACTAGGAGGTTTACACAAGATCCAGAGTTGTATAATATATTACCCAAAATATCTAGTAGATCTCAACTGGAAATCATATATCATGCAGAGAACCAGAAAGATGTCAAACTTAATTTTAAGAAAAGCACGAGAACTCAAACACATCAATCAACAGAATCTAATCAATATTAATAGAACACTCCACCTAACAACAGAATACATACTCTTTTGAAAGACCCACGGGACGTATAATAAGCCAGACCATAGTCTAGTCCTTAACCCCACCGCTTCCTTGTGGCAACATCAGCCCCCAGCGGCCCCTGCTCTCAGAATGGCAGCCTACCTTCTCAACCAGTCTCTCCACCTGTTACACACTTCAGCTGAGGGCGTTCTAATTACCAGATCCCACAGAGTAGGGAAGAAGAAAAGGTAATGGGGACTCAAATAAGTCTCCCCCAAAGTACAGAACTCCATTCACTCTAGAATCCCATGGCTTATTCAGAAAAGTAGAATTAATGGAATCTTTAATTCAAATATTATAAATGGCACGGACCAGATCCATCAGGATCTTGCAGCCCCGGGGAGGAAGTCCGACTCCGGTCATCTTCCACTACTGGGACTGATCAAGCATAAAAAATCACATGACTGGTGTTTTAATTAGATTTCGCCATTGAATTCTATTGTGAAGCCTGAAAGGAGTAAATGACTCTCTCCCCAATGTGCATTAATTCCAGGATACCATTTAGAAAATCACCTCATCCAGTGAACTAAGTGGCACCCAAATTGCCCAGAAGAGTCATTATAGTTCCTCAAAGTGAGCAATGTATTCTAACTTGTTGTATCAAGTCCAATTAGAAGCAGAATATTACTTTCTAGACATTTAAAATAGGACAGGTTAGCATTATAAAAGCCAGCTGAGTAATTTATAGAAATATTTTAATATACCAGTAAAGCTTCATCAAGAGAAGTTAAACTGCCATTTGGAGGGTAACGTATTCTTATTACATGTAAATATACAGCCTTCATAGCTCCCCAAAGGCTCCGTGTGTGTGTGTGTGTGTGTGTGTGTGTGTGTGTGTGTGTTGCTGACCAGGTGGGACAGAAGGTACCAGTTATTACCAAACTGTTTTGTGGAGTTATTCTTTTCCTTCTCTGTTTTTTTCTCTCAATGTTTGTTTTCTCTTTATTATCTACTATGTTAAGATATCACGGACCAAGTACCTCAGCACATTCTTCCATAAATGACTGAGCAAATGAAAATATTCACACAGCTCTCTTGGGAGACAAATCTGAATCATAAAATCAAGTTTTCTCCATGATTTTACCTAAAATACAATATGAATTTGTGAAAAATGCATCCCCCTGGGAGTCAGGCAGCACGGTCCTCGGTTCCCATCCCCCGCCCCCGTAGAATGTAGAGTGTTGACACCCTTCTCTTTCTGCCTCATGGGGGAGCTGTGAAGTTGAAATAGATTCATATGCAGGAGGTATGTTGGGTTCTGTGGGGTGGGGGTGCCCTGGAAATCTGTAGTCATATTTTCTACAGTAACAATCATACTGTCCTTTATCCAAGAGGGTCTTTATAAACCTTAATTAGTTTCCTTAAACCCCTGTAGATAAAAGTCTCTTTTGCTCATTTGCCAAGTTAGAATTCAGACACTGGAAAGTTAAGTGGTTTGCCCCAATCACATAAACACCTGGGGAGTTAGAGCAAAGAGTTCCCACAACCCATTGCTGTGAGGCAGCAACCCCAGAGCCTCCATAGGTCTTGGGAGCAGCGTCACTGTACAGGAGCTTTAGTGCACGTTTGAGCTGTGTGGCTCTGCTGCAGGAAGTCAGAAAAGTTCATTGTAAATTTTATTTCTAACACACTGGGGATTTTTCAATTGCAAAAAAAAAAAAGAGAGAGAGAGAGAGAACATTGAACAGCAGGTTCAAAATCATAATCCCTGTTTTTAATGGAAATATGAGCTCAAATTTTTACCTTTGCTTATTGCCCCTGCTTGAAATCCTGCCCACGGGAAGTCTGCCTTCCTTCCAGCCAGCTGGCACAGTGTGATTTGTTTTAAATGTTTCAAACTTGCTCCCTTTTTTATGCTCTCCCTAACAAAGCATTGTGTAAAAGAAGCTGTTACTGGGTTGAAGCATGTGTGTTTCCTGGCTGAATGGTTAAATATTGGTTAACTGGAACTGCAAGAAGAAAAGAAAGGATAGTGTTTCCCCTCTGCATTTTGGGACTCTTGTTTACATTGGGTGGAACCGCAGGGAGTACCTTCCAAGGAGTGAAATTAGATGCTTTCCTCAATTCTTTGCTATTCTCCAAGACGTCCCTTATTTGCAGGAGCTGCGGGCCTTTGCATAGTTGGATAGTGTAAAAGAAGGGAAATTGACATGAGTCGTAAAACAATAGTGGCCCTCAAACCATTCCCCTCTTGCTTTATGATTTTTGTGGGTTGGGTTTTTTTTTTTGGTGCTTATTTTCTTGATCTTATTTTTTGTTCCTTGGCAACACAAGAGAGAAAGGCTGATAGGAGGTAGTAAACTCTGTAAAGCTTCAGAAGAAGCCACAAAATATTATTTTAGATAACTTGCTTTCTTTTAAATTGAAGCACTGAAAAACAGAGGGTTTATGATTGAGCCAGTAAACAGGGAAAACTAAAGAGATCTCCCCTTATCTTCTTGCTTTAAGCTGAAATATGGAAATCTGTAACATGTTACCCATCCAGCCAGTAACGTGTGTGGTTAGGGCAGAATTCTACAAAGAGAGGGCCACTTCCATGGTTGTTACCACTCTGGGTCTCATCAATCAGAACTCAGCAAGTTCATCTGGACCCAAGAAGTCACATGACAAGCTGAGACTTCATGAAGTCAGAGGTTGTGACAATGCCAAGAAGTAACAGGAAATAGTTGTTATAAATTTGGACTCTGAATCATCTTTGATTTTTATTAAGTCTTTGCATTTAAGATCTTTCATCTACTGAATGACAATGAACAAATTGTTGACTGTATCAAACCTCTGTCTATCTTCATATCAGCATTATCTGTAACAGCCAAAATTTGGAAATAACCCAAATGTTCATTAATTATGAATAGATAAGCAAAATGTGGCACAGGCATACAATGCAATATTCTTTAGCCATAAAAGAAAATGAAACACCAATACATGCTACAAAGTAGATGAACCTTGAAAACAGTAAAGGGAAGAAGCCAGACAGGCACATCATCAATACATCACATATTGGATAATTCCACTTATAGGAAATGTCCGGATAGGTGACTCCATAGAGACAGAAAGCAGATTCGTGATTGCCAGGGGCTGGTGACTGGGGAGAATGGAGAGTGACTGCTATCGGGTACTGGGTCTCCTTTGGGAGATGAGAAAGTGCTCTAACATTTGATTGCTGCGTAAACTTGTTAACAAGCTCCAAACCAAGCTACATGTTAATGATCAGATAAAAGTTAATAGCAAGACATAAACTTCCAGCCTTCTACTAACACAACTGCCAGACTTAGCCTTGATCCAGCTTAGAACTAACAACTGGGCATATTATCCATATCGCTTATAAATCATACCTGGACATCTTTTCCATTCATGCCATTATTGGTAATTGGGAACAATCTGGAACAACCTAAATGACCAACCACGAGGGAATAATTAAGTTAAATAACCAAAGAACAGAATACTATGCAACCACTGAATATAGTTCTTTCAAAAAGTACAACATGGTGATTACAATTAACACTGCTATGTGGTATATTTAGAAGTTAGTAAGAGTAAATCCTAAAAGTTCTCACCACAAGGCAAAAAACCCTTTTTTGTCTTTCTCTTTTTTTGTAAGTATATGAGTGAATAGACGATAACTAAATGCACTGTGGTAATCATTTTACAACATATATAAGTCAAGTCCTTCTGCTGTATCCTTTGAACTTATACAGCGTTGTATGTCAATTATATCTCAATAAAACTGAAAAAAATACTAAAAAATGTAATGACATGATAAAAATTTCAGGTACAAAGCTGAGTAAACAGAACATAATTTTGTTAAATAGATCCAGGGAACAGGGGTTAAGAGTGGTGATATGTATATTGACACACACATAGTCAGATTCAAAGTAGTTTTATTTTTCTTACTGTAATTTCTTCTAGTTGCAAGAACTTTTGCAACAAACACATGTGCTGTTATAAAAACTAGGAAAGGTATTTTTAAGGCAAATCAAGACTTTCCACAACTCAACCCTTCAATACAGTGAGTGTGCCAATACACGGGCCTCCTTCCTAAACTGCAGCTCCCTTCAGGGCCCCCAGAGGAGAGATGGAAACTGAGCTCCTAGCGTTCCAACACCAAACTCAAAAACAACCAGTCTGCCCCAGAGATCCGCAGAAACGCAGTACGCAAGTTAATTAAGGCAACATACGTGGAATCAGTTCTTGAAATCAGCAAAACAGGAAAGTACCAGGACATAAAAAGTGAACAGATTGATGAAGTTGAACACGTAATTATTGTCAGTTATATAGACCCATATATAGGCCTTTAGAAAAAAGAACGATGATACACAAGGACACATTGAAACAACAGGGCCCTCGCATGTTCTCTTCCATCACTAGACTCCCTGCGTAAAGGACACGAGGGTTTTCTCAACGCCTTGCGTTATGTGGGTGATACTGCCAACAGCTTGTCACTTCCTGCAGCACAGCACAGGAATGAATGTATGAAAAGTCTCACGTGGATTCATAGACCTTAATGAGGGACAGACTCACCAATACAAAGGCACAAACAAGAGTTGGAAAACTTTCTTCATCCCTTGGCTTCTGTGGAAATAACATTTTTTGCCCAAGGATATCAAAGCCCTGGTCACACTTCCAAGCACGTGCCACCTGTCCACTAATGTGACAGGCACAGGTGGTAGTCTAATACAAATACAAGGTGGAGAGAAGTCCCGTTACCTTCTGTGCTGGACAGAAGGCTGGGGTCTGCAGTCTGGACCCTGACAGCCTCTCCTAGCCTCCCAGGGGGGAATGTCCCCTGCACATGGGATTTGGGGCATGAGAGAGTGGCTTGTGGGGGCCTTGGAAGCAGCAAGCAGTCTTCTCTGTGGGAGGTCTTTTCCTGTTTCTTTTGAAAACATGCTCTCACACTCAATGCAGCAGAGAATGAAGCAGCTGTGTTTTTAGGCTTAAATACAAATGATTTCTGCCTCAGGAAAAAAAGATTCAGAATATTTAACTCCTAAGGAATGAGGGAATAAATAAATGAATGAATGTATGAATGAGTGAATATATGAAGACGTTTGAGAAGGGGTCTCTGAGAGGATCAGGACAACTGTGATTCACCCAAGGGGCAGAAGGCCTGAGAGACAGGCTTCTCAATCCCCAACTTCTCCACAGCCTGCAGCCTCTAGATCAGCAAGTATGGATCCCAAGGCATGACAGACAAGAAGATAAGTTTATGACTGAGAGTTTACCTGGAGCCATCCTTGGCCAGAGAGCAATAAGAAAAATAACAACAATAATATTTTGAAGTGATTGTCATGTGCCAAGCACTAAGCTAAGCCCTTTGCATGAATTATTTCAACCAAGTGTCACTATACTCCAGTGAAAAGGTATTATTATTAGCTTCATGTTACAGCTCAAAACTCTGGCTTTATAATGAGTTGGATTACATCAGCGTTTCCCATCCCAGTGCACACTAGTGCCACCTAACAGCTTCATATTTGGAATTCTACTCGATGGTGTCCAACATGTCTTGTTACAGGATGCTAATCAGTTGTTTCATTATTCTTGGACCGAGATCCATGCTGAAGCATTGGCCCTTGAGGAGTCAGCCAGGCCCATGGCACACAGACACACTAGTTAAATAGCTCACTGGTGTGCAGAACCGTCTCTCAACTGGCAGCCCAGCTTATACCAAAATTGCCTCCCTCTCTAGCAATATATTGTTAGAGATCTCAAAAGTATAAAATCATGACGTTTACTGCTTCAAACTACCTAATTAATATTTAAATTTCCAACTGGACAAGGAAAATGCCACCAGCCATTTGAAAAAGAAGACTGCAGTCTAATAGAAAGTCCCTTCCCTGGGAGCCCAGACTAATTTGTAGACTGTAAAAGTTGGGGTAAAATTTATAGATGGCCTCATCCAATGGTTCTCAATTTGGATTTTACAGTAAAAATTCCTGGAGACGCTGTTAAATAATGTTAGTAATGTAATGCCAGATCCCATACCATGATATCTGATTTAATTGATCCAAGGCAGGGCCTGAGAATTGCTATTTGTGAAAGTTCCCTAGAGGCTTCTTCAGCCACGATGACCCACTGATTTCACCCAGCCCCTCATTGCCTATAAAGTGGTTCACCTGGGGCCATTTAGCTGGTCAAGGGGAGGGCTGGGAAACAGCCCTCCTGTTTCCCTTGAATCTGCATTAAACCAGGACTGTGGCTTCTTCTTAAAAATATTCATGAAATTCTCTTCGAAAAAGTGCTAGCTGAAAAAAAAGATCAAAATTAAACATGACTATGAATACATATACCAACAGTTAACGCAGTACACACTGAGTCAGTGTGTCAATTATAATTGCTCATTAAAGGTGTTCTAGTTTCCTTGCTTCCATTATCAAGAGTGTGAACTTCTTCAGAGAAACTGAATACAAAGGTGACTGCGCAGATGCAGGCTAACGGGGGGGTACCTCTCGCTGCATCCGGACGCATCCTCTGTGGGATGCATTGAAAGCCACTGCAGTTAATGAGCTGATGCTAATTGTGCTCATTTCCCAGCAACCTCAATGGCCTTGTATCTTGGGAGACAGAATGTGTTTCCGGTCACTCATTCTAATCCCAGAAATCAAGGAAAATCACAGCCTGCCATACAGGCCAGACCAACCAAGCAATACTGTAACCAAAGAAGCATGGGCTTTTGCCAGTGAATGCCAGGGAGGGACAAAAAGAAATGAAAGAACTTGATCATTCTTCCCCTGCAAGCACAATGCTTACAAACCCCCAACTATGAGACTATAAGTATATGCTTCAGGCCATTAAAATAAATATTTCCACTCACAAGGTAGAAAAGATACAGTGCCAACAGCTGGATCCTACATCAGCTTAGTATCTCTTGTCAGACATACAGGAATAGGTCAGTTTTAAGGAAACAATATTTCAAACAAATCAAGAATGTTAAAGACAGCAGGGTTAAAGATAATGTTTAATGCTACTTTTTTTAAATTGAATTTATTGGGGTCACAAATTTTGAAGCTCTTTAAGCCCAACCATTTATACAAAGTGCTCATCAAAAATGTCATTTATATATTAATGGAAACCTTACTTATTTCTTCCATAACGTTAGAATCCAGTGCACTTGGCGAACATAGATTGAGTGTTTACTATGTGATTTATTGAGGACATGAGATAGCGCAGGGTGACCAGCTGGGAAATTAATTTGTGCTTTGCTTTCTGTTGCTATAGATTCATCTGAAAGGAAGGAAGCAAGCCTCTGCATTGCTAAAGTAGGTGTTTCTCACTTCCAGGAAGGGAAAACAGGTTCATTTGCGGTGGGTCTGAGGCCGGGCACTCTGGGCCATCCTGTGCTTCCTCAGACCCTCTTGTTCAAAGGGCAGGATGAACCTTTTCTGTATTGGAGAGATCGAGAGGGTTGAAGGAGGCGTTGACCCACTGCATAACAAAGACCTGGGAATAAGAACAAGACTTGCAGATTCTGCAGCTGCTCACGGGTAGGACCCTGGAGGTGTCAGGCCCATAAAGGGTACAGGGCAGGACACAGGCAACCTGGGCAATATGAAGACATAAAATGGCAATGCTGGGTCCACAAGGGGGGCCAGACCCTGAGCCACAGTATCACGTGATCATGAGGAATAACAACCACAGGGCAACCTTGGCCTGGGAACAGGGATTTGCCCCACCCAAGAAGATGGGGGTTGTAGGACCTCTTTTTAGCATAACGGAACAGCACAGCATGATAGTACAAAACAAGTTTGGAGACCATAGAAATAATTAACACTGAACTTCTGACCAACTTGGACATGGAGGGACTAATACCAGTTCCAATAAAGTCACTCTCTAAAATGATAAAAAGTATTTCCTGAATATTCTGAAGAAAATTAGTATCTATTACACATGTGTAAGAAACTTTATTAACAAATTTTTTGTCACTAAATTCACTTGTACATAACACAATTATTTTTCAGCCATAATCTAATACAGATTGTTCTGTGACAATGCAAGGAGAAAGATGGGTGTCTAGGTGGACATCATTAAAGACTCCTCTCCACATAAATCTCTACCTCTCATTGAATTAGAAAAGGATTTCCTGGGATCTTGCTAGAGACATCTACAAGGAACTTAATTTATATTTGAACACTTCCTCTGGACACAATCTCATTAATTCATTCTTTGGACAAAAGTATGCGTTAAGTTCCCGCTGCATGCCAGTCCTGTCTACATGAAGCTCTTATTAGACGCCAGGCTGTGCCAGGTGCTGGGGATACAATGGAGAGGAATATAAATAGGTTTTCTGCCCTCATAGTGTTTTCAGTTCAGTGAAAGACCGAGAAAACTTATCCAAAAATAAAAATAAAATTTTGTAGGTGCTACAATGGGCAAAGTGCATGCTCTAGAGCAGCAAATAGCGAAGCACAATCTAGTCAGACATGGGGACCTGAAAGAAGTGAAAAACTGAGAGAAAAATGATAGGATGAGGCAGCCAGGGGCCACTGTATGTTAGAACTTCTCGCTGTCTTTATCCAGATAAGCCCCTAAATCGACAGCATGCATGAACCTAGAGAACTGTGCAATGAGATAGATTGGAGAGGGGAGGGTGTGCTTCATCCAGAGCCTCAGCTGTCTGTCATCTGCATTGCTCTCCACTTCACTTCTCTCAAGAGAGACCCTCTGCTTGAGCCGTGCGCCCATTTTCTCTGCTGTCTGAAGGCTTCACTTCTGGAATTAGCCTGTCTCTCCTGCCTCAACAATACACCTTCTCTACCAGATCATTCCAAGGTGGTTTGGCAGCACACATGTCTTAATATCATGCCCACATTTTCAAATTAAAAAGAGAAGAAAAAAGAAAGAAAAGGGAACACTAAACCACCTCCCTTGTCCATATGTACACATCCAGCTACCACCCCACCCCTCTGCTCCTTTTCACAGCAAAACTTCTTGGAAAAGTGCTGTATACTTGCTATCCCCACTCCACCCACTCCAGTCAGGCCTTCCTCCCCACCATCCTGCAGAAATGGCTCTTACCAAAGTCAGAAATTACCTCCTTTTCTGCAAGGCCCACTGACAGTTCCCGTCTTTGTCTTACTCTCTCAGCCTCATGCGATGTGGTTGTCCACACTCTCCTTGAAACTCTTTCTGCACCAGGTGCCTATACTCATACCTTCCCCTGGTTTTCCTTCTACAATACCAGACATTCCTGCTAAATCTTGGCGGGGGGGTGGGGGGGGGAACATCTGAATGTCAGCATATCCCTTGGAATCAGTCCTTAGGCTTCTCCTCCTTTCAGTGAAACCTTACTCCTGAACAGATCTCAGGCATTTTCACGGTTGCAGATACCAACTGCACACTGATGACTCTCTGATATCTATCTCAGGCTGAGTCCTCTCCCATAAGGTGCTGATTCCACCAGAGCACGGCCTACTTGACAGCTGCTCAGTAATGTGTACGGCCGAAATAGAACTCTTGATCTCCACCACCCAATAAGTACACCCCCTTTTCAACCAATAAGCCTTTTGCACACCATTAATAACATCATTATTTGTGCAGCTGCCCAAGTTAAAAAAAAAGTCTATGTGTCACCTTAATTTCTTTTCTTCCCTCATACTACACATCCAATCCATCGGAACCTTCATTAGTCACACTTCCAAGATATTTATTATCTTTTTTATTTAATAAATACTCATATAGCGCTTAATCTGAGACAGGTACATTCTAAGCACTTTACAAAATACTCATCCAAATCTTCATGGCAGCCCAATGTGGTAGGTATTACTTTTAGACCTCAGTGAGCATCAGAGAGGTTAAGAAACTTAACTGAGATCATGCAACTAGAAAGTATTCTGAATCCATCCACTTCTCGGCCTCTCTACCATCACAATCCTATTAAACAAGCCACCATTATCACTTGCCAGGACCCCTGCAAGAGAATTTAAATTGATTCCCCTGGTCCAACCCTTGCTGTGGTCCCAGTGCTGCCCCTCCACAGCACCTTCCCACAGCAGTCAGAATGAGCTTTCTGAAGCAAAACTCAGGCCATGTCTGACTCAGCTTAAAATTTCCCTGTTGCTTTCCCATCATAGAATGATGGGCCTGCACAATCTGTCCCCTGCCTTCTCTCATTCCTTCTCATTCCCCCGCCCCCCAGGCCCTGCTCTCTAGTGCCTTTTCCCTCTCTCCCTCAAACTTGCCAAGCATTCTGATATTGGAAACTTTTTACTTGTTTCTTCAGAACACTTTTCCCCCAAACCTTAACATGGCTGCCTTCTCTTTCTTAAATATCTCAAATCAAATGTCATTTCCCCATAAAGGTCTTCTCCAACCCCAGCTAAAGGAGCACCTCTTGCCCTGCAGTCACTCTCTAGCCCATGATCCTGTTACAGCTTTTCTACAGCATTCTTCAGTCCCTTAATGTACTTTATTTATCAGTGTATTTATGTGTTTGCTTCCTATCTCCCCCAGCGCTTGAATGGAAGCTCCTTGAGAGCATAAAGTCTTATCATCACTTAATCTTGATCTGAGCCCTGGTCTCTCAAACATATTTGCTGAATGAATAAATAGATTAAGTTTCTGACTGATACTCCTAGGACACACCCTAATGCCCCCAACCAAAGGGGAAGACAGTAGATCTCAATTTCACAACATAAATCATTTTCGTAAGGGAACTCAAGAGTTACACATTTTATTTTCAGTTGATAGGCTTAAGTGATTAATGCAGGTGGAAAGCTGTTATGCCAGGAACTGGGATGCATGACCTAGTGACTCCAGAAGGTCAACAAGCAATTCAACCCTTGTGCTCCAAGGGGTCTGGAAGCAATGGAGGTGGTATCTAAGCCATATTCTGGGGAGGGAACGTTGGGGTTGCAGATAAAGATTTGCTGATTGGCAGATAAAGAAATACTACAAAAATCATCACCAGACTGCAACTCTTATCTGATTAACTTTTCCAAACCCCTTAGCTATCCTTTCCTTCTCCCCATAAAAACATCAACTTCAGATGAGATGTTAAGATGAATTTTTAGGGTACGTAACCTGCCATCTTCTCAGATCACTGGCATCTAAATCAAGCACCCGTAAAGATTCAGTCCTTGACTCTACTTATTGGTTCTGGTAGTGACAGGCAGCATGAACACCAGCTTTTCTGGTTACAACTTCCCTGATGACTCTTTTCAAGATGATTCCAATATGGTCCCTCATGCACAAACAGAGGGACAGACTGCTGGGATCAGTTAGGGGAGTGGTGGCTTTTGTGGGAAATGCAGAAATACTACAATGTAAGAAGCTTATAAACTAATTGGGAAGTAACACAACAATAGCTAAAGCACTAGTAAACAACGTACAGTAGTATAATAAAGTACTTTCTTTTTTTCTTTTTAAGCAAGAGTTCAAAGACAAAAACAGTGACAAAGGGAAAACAAATTGCTCTTTGGCTCCTGAGTTCAAATAACAAGTTTTTAAATCAAAGAAGTTTTCAAGGTGGGTGATAGACCCACCTTAAAGATAGATGGGCCTTAAAAGATGGGAAGAACCTGCAGATTTGGGTGAGTAGAGTACACCAAATTGATACAAAGGAGGGAACAAATTGAGAATCATTGCGAGTCCAGGCTGCTGGAGGGACAGAAGTGGTGAAAGCCTCCAGGGGCACAGTGTGTTTCAGCCCGAGAGCAGCAGGATACAGGGAGGAGATGATCATGATGAAAGGGTGTTTAGAGGAGGATTTGAGTAGTAGCAACAATAGCTACAAAGCAACACAGAGGCATGTGCAAGGCAATGTATCTCTTTACACAGAAGACTGGAGAGAGACAAATAAATGATGGAGTGATAAGAGTAGGCTGGAGGTGGTCCCAGAGTCTCAAAACAAGTGACTTCTTAACTAAGCCTTAATAGAAAGAATGAGCACTTTTCAAAATTCCCAATGAAAGCATTTCCAATGAAAGAAATGGGATAAAGCAGAGACAGGCGCATAGGTTTAGGTGGAGATGGGCCAATATGCTTGCCTAGAGCAGTGAGTAAAGAGAGAGAGAGAATTGAAAGTTGTAAGTTGAGAGAAAGTTAATGGCATCTCAAAGCATCCCCAGGGAGATGAGCACAAGGCAGCGAGGGTTTATAAGAGGGTGGGGTGGCTGCCCATAAGTAAAAACATGGCAGACCAAAAAGTCACTCTGCCCGCAGGATGTAGGGTCTGGCTGGATGAGGAAACCCAAACCGCAAGCTCAGCAGTTGGCCCAACAGAAGCTTAATAATTTGTGAAAGTGAAACAAAGAATTAAAAATTGTTTTCATGTCATGTCCTAAGCCAGGGGGAGCAGGTAGTAGAGTCTAAGAAACAATGACTGGGAAGGAAGCCAGCTCTGAGGTCTGGAGCCTAGCTCCATGTGTTAGCCTGATCCAGTAAATAAGGAGCTAGAAAATGCCCAGTGATGAAGGTGAGCTCCTTAAATGGGTATATTTGGTAAGTGCATATTTGGATGCTGGTTATAGCTGACAAAGATTTCATAATAGTCCATGTCATCTGACTTCAAAAGAGCCCTCCTTCAAATCCTTATAAGGTCAGCATGCAGTAAGCCTTCTAGATACTCCTGATCTCCTTTACCTTGCTTTACCTTTTACTTTTCCCTAGTATTTATCACTTTCTAACACACTGTATGATTTCATTTATTTAACTTACTATTTATTGTCTATCTGCAGAAATATGTACAAGTTCCACAAAGGCAAGGGTCTTTGTTTTGTTCACTATTCCCTACTAAGTGCCCTAGAACATTGTCTTGCATATAGTACCTCTCCAATAAGTACTCGTTGGATAAATTAATGAGAGACAAGTGATTTGCCTAAGGCAGCACACACTGTATCACATGAGTATGTCCAGGAATTTCTACCACAAAGATGTACAACAATACAAATTCAGGACTCTGCAGCCCGAGAGACAGGCAGAACTATGAGAAAAGAGCATGAGTCCTTGAAAGCCACCCACCCGCTTACCAGGAACAAGCACATTGCTGTTACATGAATAAAAAATAAAGTTCTATTTTGGTAAGCCTCTGAAATTTTGGAATTTGTTACAGAAACTAAGCAATACACATTTGAACATGAAATTTTTCAGCACGAAATGAATTCATGTGCTTTGGGGGGATTTGCATTATTCATTCAACAAACATACTGAGCTCCTGCAGTGGGCCAAGAACTCTGATGGGCATATGGGGTTCAAAGATGAGTAATAGAAAAATATTTCCCTCCAGGAAACCGAAAATTTACAATATTGCGTTGTAAGTTCTATTTTAGAGGAAAGAGGAAGGAGCTGCTGGAGCCCAGAGGACAGTCTAATTCTGCCAGGCAGAAGGGAAGAAAGGAAGTGGGACATGGGGTGTGACATTTGAGCTCAGCTCTGAATTATGAGTATGATGAAGAATAAAAAAGTAAAATATACCATTTTTATAAAATGTTACTTGAAAAGTTTGATTCCAAATTATTTGGCCTTTTCACTGCACAACTGCTCTGAGTGTTTCGTTAGATACAACACGTATGCACTTCAGAAGTGAGTTTGAACTTCAGGGTAGACACATCACTCAAATGGATTGGATATAATATTTTTCTACTTGCTGGGAGAGCTGTAACATGAAGCAATAAATGAGATCAGCATGGGAATAACTGTCCCTCATTACTGATAACTACTTTCTAAATAGTTAATTTATTGCAAAAGATGAATAAATAAAAAACTCTTTTTAATTATCTAGGAAAGCACTAACAGATATTTCAGAATCATTCACACTGGCAAGGTGATAGATTTCACCATTTTAGGGGCCTTAGAGTATTTACCATCTGTAAAGCAGAAAGATCTTTTGTTAACTTCCAAAATGTCCTATCATATTTGTTTTAGGGAACTTCACAGAGATCCAGGAACTTAATGAATCATGTATGCTTTCAAAAACTAATTAACCTTGACATTTATTAAATAATTTCTTATGCTTAATGACTCATTAAGGTTCAGTGAGGACAAATACTGAGCAATATAACAAATAAAGAAAAAGTTTCCAGAAACACATGTGGGCTATCTGGAAGTGGTCCAGCAGACACCCCATAGAGCGGTGTGTGCAGCAAAAACTAACCCACCGCATTGCAGTGGCCCTAATTAGATCATTAGCTAACACATCTGACCTAGTTCTCTTTTTCTACAAATAAAGAAATTTGTGGAACTTAACATGAGGGCCAAAGAAAGCACAGAATAATAATGATGATGATAAAATAAATTCCTTTTGAGAGACCTTTTTCTCTTCCAAATACTTTTATATTTGCAATCTCATTTGGCCTTCATACAACTTTGAAAAAAATGTTAGATGTAAAGATGGAAATAAAAGTCCTTCCTAAGCCATCATGTAAAACAAAAAAAGGCCAACACTGTCACATTCCGATTCCCTAAATCGGGATATCGGGGTTGTCCTGTAATGTGTGCTACCAATGACAGTCACTAACCAGTCACTCGGATTTTGTGGACAAGCCAAAGTCCTTCCCCTTACATATAAGGATTGTTTGACACATGAGAAAGGCATCTATCATGAATGATAGAAACCAAATTTTGATTAATTAATTAGGTAATTAATTTTTTAAAGTACCTTGAAGAAAATGGACTCCTCAGGGAGCAACAGGAAGAAAATTAATGTTAATGAACTCAGAGAAATACATCGTAGTATCATATCTATGAAACAAAATTGGAATGCTATTAAAATAAAGCCGAAAAGAAGAGCCAAAATAAAACTCATTTAATATTGGATAGGAGAGATGAAAAACTCAGTAGACAGTGTGAAAAATAAAGGTGGGGAAATCTTTCAGAGAGAGAGCAAAAAGACAAATAAATTTTTAAAAAAACCAAAAACCAAAGCAAATGTGAGCAGAAAGACAGGAACATTACAGAGCTAGCTCAGGAGACCAACCACCCAAATAATAGGGCTTCTAGAAAGAGAAAAGAGAAAATGAAGCAGAAGAAAATGTTAAATAATTAATTCAAGAAAATAACCCAGGACCAAAGAACATGGTTTTCCAGACTCAAAGGCCAAATCCAAGGGGCCAGGACAACAGATAATAATAGATATCATTGTAACACTTCAAAACATTGAGAAAAAAGAAAAGAAAATCTTACAAGTTTCCAAAGGGTTGGGAGGGAGAAAAACACAATCCATACACTAAGTTTTGGGAATCAGAATGGCTTTTCATTTCCTAACAAGAGCCTTGAAAACCAGAAAATAACGCATTAACTATGTATTCAGGAAGAAAAAGGATCACCAGGGCAAGGGAAATCTCAGGATGTCAGCTGTGCAGCACTGTAGAGGCCATCAGTCCAGAATGCAGCAGGTCAGCACAAGCTGACACAATCCAGGAGAGCACTTCTTCGAGAAGATGAAACTCATCAATCACCTGATGCTTCCAAATAAAGAACTGAGAAGACTTGGAAAAATGTAGAAAAATTTCGAGTTGAATTAATGATGAGTATATTCATAGAAAACACACACACAAACAAAAAACATAATTATTAACTCAGAAAAATAAAAAGTTGGGAAGCAGAGTACATACTATGTACCTCACCTTAAGTAGTCAAATTAGCATAAGACCGAATAATTATTTAGCACAAGTTATAATGGAGGAGGGGAGGAAAAAGAAGGTGAGGACAGTGGTGAAAAAGAACAAAATCTTGTCTTCTTAGTGGGAAGTAGATGCATCATTCCTAAATCTGAAAAATTAATACCAGAAATATGAACCTTCTATTTAAAAATATGGTGACATATACCAAATGAAATAGCCATCAGAGCTTAAATCATCACCTGTAGAGAAGAGGAAATGAAGGGTATGGGACACATCTGATTTCACAAGGCTTACAGAACCATTTGACTTAAACTGCATGCATGTACAACTCTAATAAAAATAAAGACCAAATAAAAGACTATTTTAATTTAAAAAAATGAACAGGCTGAGGATGAGGAAGAGATGAATATGAGAAAGAGAGAAAGAAGCTGATAAAACAATGACTCAAATTTTCAGATTTAGGTGACTGGGAGGATGGGGATGTCCAAAGGACAGGTTGCATTTAAAGTGAATAACAAACATAATTTTAAAAAACATAGCATTTATGGCAACAACTACCTAGTGACTCAACAGAACTTGAAGACTGCAAGGACCAGTAAAGATCATTTTGCTTCTGTTTCTTGAATTCTTTATTGAATCTCCTTTGCCAGAGTTATCCATCTATACTCTATTGGAACACTGTCATAGGTGTATGTTCATGATATAGTCTTTCCTATAAGTCAGCCGGGCAACTGCTTGGCTGGCTGCCTGCTGAGCAGCCCAGCATCAAGGAATAGGCAAGAGTCACACACAGTAACCATGCTATTCACCCAGCTTTTATTGAATGCAGGCTCACTCAGTGTAGAACATCAATACACATTAATATCTTACTCACACTCTAACAGTCTAAGAGAAATAGAACACACACAGCAATCAGTGGGGGATAACCCCGAGCCCTAGAGTCTCAGTCTGCAGGTCTGGGAGACAGTACAGTGGGCAAGAGAATTGTCAACGTCTTGGAAGGAAGGATCTCCAGAGCCAGGTAGGTGGCAGAGCAGAAGAAGTCCTCAGGCCAGCAGGGCAGAGCCTCTGGTGGCCAATGCCAAGGGAGATCAGCATGGCATGAGCAGCACTCTGGGGTGTGGAGCTCGGCTGTCTCAGCAGTGGTCTAGAACCTGCCTCAGTTATACCTTGAAAGTGGTGTACTCCAGCCTTCTGGGTCTTTTTGACAAATGCCTTGGCACCCCTAACCCTAAGTGTGGAATCTGCCCAGGAGCCTATGGGTGGTCCATGGCTATTCTGCTTGGCACCTCTGCTGGCAAGTGTGCAAGTTCCCCAGGAGCCTGTCTACAGGGGTCCCGCTCTGCAGACACAACCGCTCTGACCACGTGTGCAGATATCTTAAGTGCGTCTCCCTGCCAGATATGTCTAATGTGACTTAGGTAGTTTCCCTCCTGAACCAAAGTGCCATGGCTGACTTGCAGCTATCTTGGTTGACATAAGTAACTCCATTTTGTTTTATATACTTTATGCTATCTTGACCAGACTAATACCATTTTATTGGTCCTGCTCTCCCAAAACACCTAGGTAACTAAACACCATATGCTGAGGCACTCCATTTCTACCTTGAGCTTCTCGAATCATGGGATTTCCTTTAGTAAAGTCAAATTGGCATATATGTTGTCCCCACTTCTACCCTGAAGTTTCTTAGTTTCTCTACAGTTGCTTGAAGATACTGCAGATCCACCCTAAGTATTCTCAGGGCCTTTAATAACTACCCAAATGCCTCGCTGTCTGTTCTCTGTACTCTCTTAATTGAATCAGAGAACCTAACATTCTAGTAAAGAATCTAGCCCTGGCGATTGCGACTCAGTGGATTGAGCACCAGCCTGTGAACCAAAAGGTCACCTGTTCAACTCCCAGTCAGGGCATATTCCAGGGTTGTGGGGTGGGTCCCCAGTCAGGGGCATGTGGGAGGCAACCGATTGATGTATCTCTCACACATTGCTGTTTCGCTCCCTCTCTTTCTCCCTCCCTCACCCTCTCTCTAAAAGTAAATAAATAAAACCTTTTTAAAAGAATCTAAATATTTAAATATGAATAAAAGTGAATTTGTATGGAATGATGTCCATTTATTTCCAACTAGTGACAAGGATTTGAATAAATGACTTCCAAGGATTCCATCCACTCTCCTGGAGCAGACATAGTGAGTGCTTCCCGGACCGGATCACCATGCAGAATACAGAGACACGGATGGAGCAGGCAGAGGAAGGGCTCTGCCTCCCACTCTCTTGCCATCCACAGGCCCTTGTGAAGTCAGCAGTGGCCATGATGCCAGACTCTAAATCCATCTCTAAGAGCTGAAATTCAAATTAAAGCCAAGTACAGCAACCTCGTTCCCAGAATAATTTGAATCTTCAAGCTGTGCTAAGTGCCTTTCTGCCTTTACGCTTGAAAATTACTACATTTTTCAGTTTGTTTCTATTCGAAAGAAAATGGTTTAGGTGATTATAGAAGAGTAGCTTGTCGATTCTGCACAAATTCTACTCATGATTTTTATGCTAAAATTCCAAAAGTCCCTTTAATAGATCATTTATGTTCCTCTAAGATAGTTTCCTTTTAGAATAATAAAAGCCCTCAAGCTTTCCAGAGGCAAAAAAAAAAAAAAAAGATACTCAATGTGAGATCGAATTGCTAAGCTCTTACCAGAGGCCTATCCATCTTACATGATCAAGAGATAGTCTCCAGTAGTTCTCTGTGGGTGACCGAAAACTGCAGGAGAGTGATGAGACACAAACCCTTCTCCTGGACTTGAGTTTTACCGGTGTCAAAAGCAAAAGATAAGAATTCCTCAAGATCTCTCATTTAAGAAATTCTAACTCTCCTGATATCCATTCTCTTAAGTTTAATTTTTATTAATTCATCTGTCAAATATTTACTGAGTATCGACTCTGTGACCAGCACCGTTCTGAGTGCAGGGCATGCAATAGGGAAGAAGACAGAAAATATCCTTGGAGCTCACATCCTGGGGGCGGGGAGACAGATTATGCCACGTGCATATATCTTGTTCTGCTATAAAGAAAATAACACAGGGTGACACCCTAGGCAGTGACGGTTGGGGCTCAGGGCTCCAAAGAGCCTCTTCATTGAACATGTTATAAGTGAAAACCAAGTAACAAGAAAAAGCCAGCCACGAAAAGGGGGGAAGGCTATTCCAGGCAGAAGCAAAAGTGAATGCGAAGGCCTAAGAGAGAACTGTTCCATGAGCATAATTACGAGAATGTCCTCAGGAGAGGTTTAACATTTTTAGGGATAGTGGAGGCCTTGCTTCATCTGAGCACTCACCGGAGTGCTCAGAGATTGAAGAATTGGAACCCCACCCCCACGCCCGCCACTACCGTGCAGACACAGCTGATGGCTCTTACCTGAATCCCACTCCAGGAACTGCTCACAGCCCAAGAGTCTCTCCTTCTCGCTGGGGACAGTCTACATCCAATGACAGGCCACGGAGGTATAAAGACCTAGGCCCTTGCTTCTAAAGGCAGTTCAGCTTCCAAGCCCCTCAAACTCAATTCCCGCCTCTACCCAGTCCTTCTTCCTTCACTCCATTAGGAACATTGACGCTGAGGGCACTTCCAGTGTACATTCTGTATGCAGATCTCCCTTAGCTGATCTGTCCCTGGGGATCCAGTTGAGCTCTAACTGGATCATATTAGGCACTTATTATGTATATTATAACACAATAACAGCTCTGCCCCAAATTTAGGAGTCATTTAAGAAGGCCTCAGCTTTTGTAACCTATCTGTTTGGGCTTAAAGATAACGAAGGTCCTAACTGGTCTCCATGCTTCTGACTTTGCCTCCCTAAAATCCGTCCGATGCTTTCCAGCCACAGATCTGATCAGGGTGACCCCTACTAAAACCCTCCAACAGCTCTCAGTGGCCTTCAAGGCAGTGTCTGAGCTTCATGATCCACGAGTCTCTTCATGACCTGAAATCTACCTTCCGATGAAAGCCTTCCCACCCACCTGACCTTCTCTCACCCTGGATTAAGGCATTTTGACTGTGCTGTTTCACATCCACATGTGTGTTTTTGAACCTGCGATTTCACCTGCTTGGCAAATCATGTTTTATTCTTTAAAGGCTCCTTCTTTGAACACCTTCCTCAGCC
The DNA here is from genome assembly GCA_039655065.1 of Glossophaga mutica. Classification (NCBI taxonomy): domain Eukaryota; kingdom Metazoa; phylum Chordata; class Mammalia; order Chiroptera; family Phyllostomidae; genus Glossophaga; species Glossophaga mutica. Next base: position 150,171,217 of record CM077308.1, read on the forward strand.
TCCATACCCAGAGCTCCTAAGACCTGCCTGTACCTCTGTTCCACATTCTGTGCTGTTTCACTGTGGTAGCTATCACCGTAAACGCCCACCCGTTTCGGCCGCCCAACTGCACTCCCATCTCCTATAGAAATTTATCCAGAACCTCTGTCCTGTTTAGTGTCGGCCCCTCCCCACAGCACCCAGCACAGCACCCAGCACTTTGTAGACACGCATTCTGATTTAGTCTTCGAAGGGAGGCATAGTCACAAAACATACCTGTAAAATAGAGGCCGGTTCGCAACCATTTGCAATTATAGAATTCATCTTAAATGAAAACTTATATTTCACTGGTCTCTGAAAGGGTGGGGGGGGGGAATAAAGCTGCAGTGTCTTACGTATGATGTTGTTTGTACAACCAATGTAACTACCATGCCCCAGTCCCTGAAAGTTTCATGCATCTAAAATCTTAAGGATCCCTGCAGACGACACTACATTTCTGTACTCATCCATGTCAGCTAAACTCTCTAACTTAACCGTTCTCACTCTGTGAAGACATCATCAGGAGCGATTGTTCACTCCTCCAGTCAGCTGAGAAAAGATACTGAGCATATTAGAGCAACATTCTAAATGCCTTTGTGTTTGTTTTGTTTGTTCACAAGTGTGAACACTGCCCAAAAAGAAATCCATGAATTAAAGAAAAAAAAAAAGTAGAGTTCTCTTGGTTTGACAATTAACAAGGCCAGCCTGTCCTTTCAGAAACTTTGCTGGGATGATGGGCCCACTGCATTGAAACAATGACCACTGATAATGGCGACGATGAGCTCAACAGAAATAGAATCTTCCCCTGATGACGATTCCACGAAAAGGCAGCAGTACAGCACACAGGTCAGTGTCTTTCAAGATAGAACACTGGGGCTTCACTCTTCTCTCTCCACAACCTCTCCAACACTTGCTGTTTGTTGCTTTGTTTATGAAGGCCATTCTGACTGGTATCAAGTGGTATCTCATTGTAGTTTTAATTTGCATCTCTCTGATAGCTAGAGATATCGAGCATCTTTTCATGTGTCTCTGGATCCTCTGTATGTCCTCCTTGGAGAAGTGTCTGTTCAAATCCTTTGCCCATTTTTTAATTGGGCTGCTTGTCTTCTTAGAATAGAGTCCTGTAAGTTCTTTATATATTTTACCCTAGTGCACTGTTGGTGGGATTGCAGATTGGTACAACCACTATGGAAAACAGTATGGAATTTTCTAAGAAAACTAAAAATGGACATACCTTTTGACCCAGCAATTCCACTGCTTGGATTATATCCTAAGAATCCTGAAACACCAGTCCAAAAGAATCTATGCACCCCTATGTTCATAGCAGCACAATTTACAATAGCCAAGTGCTGGAAGCAACCTAGGTGCCCATCAGTTAATGAATGGATCAAAAAACTGTGGTACATTTACACAATGGAATTCTATGCAGCAGAAAGAAAGAAGGAGCTCCTACCCTTTGCAACAGCATGGAAGGAATTGGAGAGTATCATGCTAAGCGAACTAAGCCAGGCAGTGAAAGACAAATACCATATGATCTCACCTTTAACAGGAAGCTAATCAACAAAACAAACAAACAAACAAGCATAATATAAACAAAGACACTGAATTTGAGAACAGTCTGACAGTGTCCGGAGTGGGAGGGGAGGGAATTTCAGGGGAAAAGGGGAACGGTTTAGAGCAACAAGTATAAAGGACTCATGGACAAAAACTATGGGGGGAGGAAATGGGAGGGAAGTGGGGAGGGCTGGGGTGGTGGGCTGGGGCGGGGTAAAAGACAGAAAACTGTACAATATCAACAATTAAAAAATACTGATTTAAAAAAAAAAAAAGAACACTGGGGCTTCAATCCCAGCTCTGCCTCTTAGCAGCCTGTGATCTAGAGCAAGACAGATTTCACTTTTCCCAGCCTGACTTCCCTGATTTGTAACATGGCGATTATTCCTAACTCCTAATAGTGAGGATTAAATAAATAGGTACTATGTGAGAAAGTGCCCAGTCCGGGCTCTGACATCATCGAGGCCACAAGAACTCTTCATTCAAAGCAACAACAGATGTTTTCACCAGAAACATTTTCTTTGTGTGCTAAAACCCAACAACAACAGATCAGAAGAAATTGATTGTATGGATTAATATCATCACTTTACCCTACATGACTTTAAGATATGATGATTTTGAAGTTCTTGCTTCAACCTTATTTCTCTATGATCACAAAATTAGTTTATTTAAGAAACTATATCAAACTGTGAACCCTAGGTTTTAGTACATTTGATTTATTTTTCCTAAATAAGCTCTTTGAAGCATGATAGCGAGATCATAAAAAAGAAAATTAAACCCTCCAAAAAGTTAGTAGCTTTATTTACTTTTCTATCCTAGGAATACCTAAGCAGATTAAAGCATTTCTGCATTTCTTAAAAGCACATTTTGATCTGACCACCTGCATGCTGAACTGTAAAATAATGAAATTTAAAAGGGTTTAGATAGTGCATTTCTCCAACCAGCATACTCTGAAAACCAATGCCACCAAAAAAAGTTCACCTCTCCAGCACAGTATTAAAAGACAACCACTCAGATCCGATAGGCCTAAAATGTTGACATTATTTTTAAAAAACCATGTAACTCAGTTGTAAGGTTGATAACACTAAAAGTACAATGCTTGAACTGGGAAGAAAATAAGCTACCACCCTTGTCTCTTTTGATATGCAAAATGATTAAGTCCTGTCAAGTGGACTAGAGGCTAGAGCAAATTTTTATTTTTTAAAAAAAGTTATTAATAAGCCTTTGGTGTTAGTCCTCTCTTGATACAAATTATACTATTTGTCAAGACTTTTGTTCAGTCGCAAATAAAAGGCTTAGTGGATCAAGGTTTGGTCTTTCGCTACAGGTTTTCTGCCAAACTGTGACCTGAAATGAATGAGTTGGAATTGAGTGGGGCCCCCTCGACTCTGTAATTTAATGCTGACAGTAATTAGCTAAGAAGGGGGTGTTATCGTGAAAGCCCAGGGCACAGGTGTTTATGTGATTTTACGCAGCTGCAGTCGATGGCACCTTCTTTTCAGTCTTTCTCATTTACTACCTCTGAAAAAGGAGAAGGCACAAGTCATAAAAAATACTGGCTGCTTGACTCTCTGATAAATCTCTGGACAGTGAGGACCTTGGGTTTAAATTAGCTGTCAGGCTTCAGCCATCTCACTCACTGGCTCACTCTGGAGTTTGCAACAGGGCAAAGACATTGTAAATGGGTTCATATGTCTTGATTAATGCCCTCTTTTGTAAACAGACTTTCCGGCATGGAGTTGTCCCATAGTAGATGCCCTGTTCTAAAGGTTAATCTTCACATCAGTGGCATATTCAAGACATCCTGCTTTTTCGCAGTTCTCTTTTCTCTTTGAATTTCAAATTCTCTTAGAATAAATGAGAAAGAGGAGCCCTAATAGCAGAATCAGAATCCATTGTTACAAACTTCCTGTGTAAATAAAGCATCGTTCCTACAAACCTGACTGTTTCATAGAACAAAGGACATCCTCTGTGCAAGTCCACATTAAAGCCTTTCCTTCTTGGGCCTTAAAAAATTGCTGGAACAGAGAAGGTCCACACCTCGGTAACCTCTCTGTGCCTCCGGCTTGGGATAATTGGCCTGATGGAATGGTGCTTTTTATAACGTAGTCCAATATTAGGTGCTGGTGAGTGCCCAACTGTGTAACCAAACACTGAAGTCCTGTCCTTTTCTAACTGCTGCCCATCTTGGCGCTGCCTGAATGGCACTTGGCTCATACAAGGGGAAATGGGGAGAGATAGGGATGCAAGAACATAGAGGCCAAAAGAGCGTGCTGGTATGTTTCTTACTTTAGCCAAAGCTCTAGTGCAGGAAGGAATTATTGATATAACATTTTTGTCACCTCAATTATTTACAATGAATTGGAAGCAAATCTGCATTTCAAGTGTTTATCAACATCGTCATTTACTCAGCTTTGGAAAGTGTTTTGTTGACATAAATTAGATCTTTGTTTACTCTATTCCAGAGAGGAGCAAAAATAAATCACTTTGATAAAAACAACTATTTAATGACTTCACTACTAGAGAAAATTAGCAATTCTACCTGAGATTACTAGGTAACATTAGTGCATTCCCAACAGTAAAATAGTAAGCGAGCAAGAATTATGGGCAGGGAATTGGTTGTGAATTCCAGTTAGTGTTTCAGGGTCTTTTTTGGTCTTTATATAAAGACTCTGCATAACTTAACTTAGATTTCCAGCATATCTGTTCTCTCCATGCTCAAATGAAATAGAACATACACGTCCCTAAAATTGAGGGATATCTGGCCATTTGCCACTATTCACCCCCAAATACTATATGTTTTTACTTTATCTATACCATCTTTCTTCTTCTAATACAAAATCCTGCTGTAATAAAGAGGTTTCTAATTTAATTTGAATAATATCAACGGTCAGTTGACAGATTCATGAAGATCCACCTATTCTCTTGTCTTTGTGATTGAGACCTAAGAAAGGAATCCTTGTCCCCAACAAAAGAACTATAAGAACTAGAAACTGACAGGAGGAAAATGCACTGGGAGTCCCTCTTTTGGGGAAAAATAGGGAACAACAAGATTAAGCAAGATCCAAGCACGTGGAGCAAAGGGAGCACATTTTCAGATGCGAGGAGCAGAAAGCCCCGCCCTGGTCCGGGTCCTCTTCCCAGGATCCGCCCGCAGCACAGCTGTGGCCGGCGCCTGAGCAAACACAGAGACAGCCGTGCCACTGTCTAAATGGAATCTGTGAGCCCAGAATCAGCCAGGAGCAGAACAAGCAAAGCATTTCAGAGGAAAGAGATAATACTTCTTTTGGAGAAAAGTTGGGATATGACATTTGAACAAATTAAGGGTTCTCTTTAATATAGCCATAGCTCCAGAGCACTTGTGGCTGGGAAGCTGAAGCATTAGTGCCATATAAACAAAGGTCATTCCAGAAAGGGCCATCGAGGCCCGGGTGCCCTTTCTGGAAATTTCAGATCCAACGTTACAGTGGTGGGACAAGCCCGGTGGCTTACACTTTGGACAGGGAAGTGTGGGGGAGGAAAATTTTTCCTTCCACTCTTTTACAATAGGTTTTTGCCTGGTCTAATAATTCAATTAACATAAAACAGATTAATGGTGGAAAAAAACAAAATTAATTATGTACATATAAGGCCCCATAAGAATATGAGAGCCAGGGACAAGTTGGGCAATTAAAGCTTTTCCTGGATGGGGGCAAAAGGAGGTTTATTGTTATTTGTATGGAAAAAACACCATAGTTAATAAATAATAATATAAGAACAAACTGTGTTTGGCGTACTTACAACTATAAGCCTACTTGTGTCCCGCTCTGTATGCTCTCCTGAGCTAAGGAACGGAATATGTGCCTGGGGCATCAACGGGGTGGAGGACAATTCACAGGACTGTAAGAAGAACAGGTGTTTGGTAATTAGATGTCTGTCCTGCCATACAGGTAGGTCATTCAAATAAAAGTCATATCTGTCCTGACTGGTGTGGCTCAGTGGGTTGGCACATCCCGAGAAGCAAAAGATGGCTGGTTCGATTCCCAGTCAAGGCACATGCCTGGCTTTGAGACCAGGTCCTCAGTTGGGGGAGTGTAGGAGGTGACAGAAGTCTCTTTCTCACATGGATGTTTCTTTCCCTCTCTTTCTTCCTTACTTCCCCTCTCTCTAAAAATAAATTTAATGTTTTTATGTTTTTAAAGACTGTATTTATTTATAGAGAGAGGGGAAGGGAGGAAGAAAGAGGGGGAGAGAAACATCAGTGTGTGGTTGCCTCTCACGTGGTCCCCACTGGGGACCTGGCCCACAACCTAGGTGCGTGCTCTGACTGGGAATCGAACCAGTGATCCTTTGGTTCACAGCCTGCACTCAATCCACTGAGCTACACCAGCCAGGGCTAAAAAAAATTTTTTTTTTAATTGAAAAATAAAAGTCACTTATGGTAATGGTTTTCTTCCAGGCCAGGCCCCCCTCCCCAACCCCATCGAAATTCTTTAAAGTAGTTAAGGGGGAGGTAGATGTTTTCTTGAATCTGCTGGGTCTTGATTGTCTTCAGCTCAAAACAACCCACATACCAAAGTGGCACATTCTGAGTTCAGGTATTCCAGTCCCCCTCAAAAACAGTGGCGCAAAACAAGAATAAGGGTAAGTGTATTTGAAAATAAAAGCATACTTTTTAAAATATTGCAAAAGGCTGAATAATGATACCCAAGGCATCCAGGTCCTGATCCCTGGAGGTTGGGAATGCTTCCTTGTACCACAGAAGGAACTTAACGTAATTGTGACTAAGTTAAGGCTCTAGGGATAGCGTATCCTGGACTTTCCAGGTGGGATCTAAATGTAATCACAAGTGTCCTTGTAGGTGCAAGGCAGAGAAAGACTTGATGACAGAAAAGGAGACGCAATGATGGGAACGAGATCGGCGTGATGGGAGGATGGGGCCAAGCAGAAACTTGAAAAGGCAAGAAAATGCATCTGTCCTGATAGCCTTCCAAAGAAACTAGCCCATAAAACATTTGACTTTTGCTTAATTTCAGACTTTTGGCTGCTGGAATGGTAAGAGAATAACTTTCATTAGTTGAAGTTACTAAGTTTATGGCCATGTGTTACAGCAGAAGTGAGACACTAATACACATATGTTTGGGTTTAAGTTAATACTAAGCAGCCAGAGACATAAGAAAAATAAAACGTAAAACATAGGCTGAAATGTAACAGTAAATTTTCTAGTATTTTAAAGAACAAAGCTCAACACCTAATCCTAAAGCATTATTCACCCAAAGCTAAATTTGCCAGAAGGATCTGGCCGGAGTTAAGAGAATAGCACAGCATTCCTAGTGTTATTTACGTTGTTAAAAACCATAAAGTTCATTTTGACCAGTGCTTTAATTCCTGAAGGGATGTTATACTAGTTATTATTCAGTAACACTCCAATACTCTTCCGTATTCTCCCCGCACTGCCGGAGCTAGAAGCTTGGGGACTACCTTTCCCAGAAATCTCTTGATTCCAAGTGAAGATTGAAATGGAGGATTCCAACTGAGAGTTCAGCAGAAAGAAACAGACACACAAGATTTGAAAGGCAGGAAGGGCCAGAATCTACTCTTCCTCACACAGCACTTCGACTTCTGCAGCAACGACAGCCACAGCAGCCTCCTTGGGCGTCGTGGTCTACTGCCAGGCTTTAGATGCAATGTGGGCAGCGGCTTCCCAGAGTTTCCCCACTTCTGGAAAGATCCCCACCTCTGCTTTCTCTTCTTCTGGCCTTTCCTACAAATTTCGTAAGCATCAACTTCCCTGGAAAGCAGAATCTCTCCTTGAAAATTCTGGAAGTATCTAGGACACTGTTTAATTTCCTTATTGAACCCTGATTGATATGAGAGGTTAGAAAAGGAAATTTTCTAACTTGCCCTATTTTTTAAATATCTTATGTTTCTCAATTAAAATAACTATAAAATATGTTGACATATTTAAACTTCTGAAATATTTGCAAGTTACAATCATTTAGAATTAAAAAAAAAGAAGTTTCCTTTCACGAGTCTCGAGATCATGGGTATAAAAATAGTGAAGAATAATATGGAGAGAAGAGGGTCGGGGGATGAGGGGCAACAAGTTGAAGATTCACTTTATAAACATTGTATCACATTAGGCCAATGTGCACAAGTCTGTGCTACTGGGTAGGAGGAGGCAGGGCTGAGTCCTGGCACCAGGTGAGAAAACAAGAGACACGGGAGTGGCGTCTTTCCTCCTCTCTTTAGTATTCTGCAGTCACCTTTGAATAAGCGCAGGTTTTGGTTCATTTGCATCTAAGGTATCTAATCCTATAAGAATTAATCTTTTATCCATATAATTCAGTGGCTCTATGCTCAAGTTAGTTATCATTCTCATAGTATAACATTTGGATCATGTTATATATTTTTAATAACAGCATATTGAGCCAAAATTCACGTAATATAAAATTCATCCTTGTAAACGTTATAATTCAGAAGTCGATAACGTATTCGACAGAGTTGTGCAACCATCACCATTATCTAATTGCAGAGCATTTCCACCATGGTAAAAATGAACTGTGCACCCATCCTTAGTCTCCTCCCATTCCACCCTACCCCCAGCCCCTGGCGACCACTCTCTACTTTCCATCTCAATGGAATTGCCTACACTGGACATTTCATAGAAGTGTGATGATACACTGTGTACCTTTAGTGATTGGCTTCTTTCACTTAGCGTATTTTCAAGGTTCATCTGTGATGTAGCGTGCACATATCAGTGTTTCGTTCTTTATTATTGCCAAACGATATTCCATTTTGTTTATCTGTTCATCAGCTTATAGATATTTGAGTTGTTTCCACTTTTCAGCTATTATGCATAATACTGTTACAAACAGTAGTGTACATGTTTTTGTGGACAAGTTTAGTGTACAGTGCATATGTTTTCAATTCTCTTAGGTATATACCTAGGAGTAGATTGCCAGATCATATGTTAACTCTAAATTTAACATTTTGAGGAACTACTAAAATGTTTTCCAAAATAGCTGCACCATTTTACAATACCGTTGGCAATAGATGGGACTTACAATCTCTCCACATCTTTGCCAACACTTATTACTATTCTTTATTATTAATGTGCACGTCCCACATGAAAAGTTGTATCTTTCTGTGGTTTTGATTTACATTTCACTAATTACTAATGATATTGAGCATCTTTCTCATGTTCTTATTGGACATTTGTATGTATTATTTAATGAAATATTTATTAAAATCCTTTACCCATTTTTATTGGGGTTACTTACATTTTATTTTAAGTTGTAGGAAATAATTTTATATTCTGAATACTAGTCCCTACATCAGATATACGACTTGCAAATATTTTTTGCCATTCCATGTGTTATTATTTCAATTTCCAGATGGTGTCCTTTGAAGGATAAAAGTTTTTAATGTTGATGAAGCTCAATTGTCAATTTTTTCTTTTGTCACTTGTGATTTTGGTGTCATGTAAGAAACCATTACTTAATGCAGGGACACAAAGATTTACTCACATAATTTTTTTAAAATTTTATAGTTTTAGCTCTTAAATTTAGACTAAACCTTGATCCATTTGGAGTTAAATATTGCTTTATACCTTATAGTGCTGGGTTCAGTTTGCTAGTATTTTGTTTCTGTATTCATATGAGATAATAGTCTTTAGTTCATTGTGTAGTTTTTTATTGTGTCTTTGTACAGTTTTGGCATCAGGCTAATAGCCTCATAGAATGAGTTGGAACATATACAGTTTTCTGTGGCTGCCATAAAATATCACCACAATACGAGTAGCTTAAAACAACAAAAATTTATTCTCCTGTAATTTCAGAGGCCAAAATTGCAAAATCAGTTTTACTGGGACAAAATTAAGGTGTTGGCAGGAGACCCTAGAGGAGAACCCACCCCCTGCCTCTTCCAGCATCTAGAGGCTGCCAGCATTCCTCGACTGTGGTTGGATCATCCCAACCTCTACCTCCATGGTCACGCGGCCTTCTCTTCTTGTGCATGTTTAAAATCTTCTTCCACGTCTCTTTTATGAAGACATCTGTGAACGCATCTAGGAAAGCCCAAATAATACAAAATAATCTCTCCCTTGGTATCAAAATTCTTAAACAAGTCTGTAAAGACTTTGCCTTTCAAGGTAATATTTACAGGTTCCAGAGATTAGAACATGAATATTGGCTGGGGAAGGGGGCCTTTTTAGCCTGCCACAGACAGTGTTCCCTGTATTTTGAAAGAATTTGTGAAGGAATGGTATTTATTCTTTTTTAAATATTTTGTAGAACTCACCAGTGATGCCACCTGGCCCTAAACCTTTCTTCTTGTAAAGTTGAAATTAAATATCTAATTTCTTTACTTGCTATAGGTCTGTTCTATTTCTTCTTGAGTCAGTTTAGTAATTTGTATCTTTTTATGAATGTGACCATTTTATCTAAGTTAACTAATTTGTTAAGATGTAGTCATTTATGTATTCCCTTATAATCCTTTGCATTTCCTTAAAGTCAATAGTGACTTCTCTTTCATTTATTGCTTTTTTCTTTTCTTTTCTTTTTATCAATCTAGCTAAAACTTTGTCAATTTTCTTGATGTTTCAAAGACACTGATTGATTTCTCTACTATTTTCTATTTTCCACCTATTTATTTATATTCTAATCTTTATTTCTTTTACCAGTGCTCCTTGTTTCTTCATGTCAATTTGACTTACTTTCCAGGGTCCTTTTCTTTCAGCTGATGGGATGCCCTTTAGGGTTTTTTGTTTGTTTGTTTGTTTTCTTTTTGTTTTTGTTTTTGTTTTGTTTTTGTGGCAGGTCTGCCAGCAACAAAGCCTCTCACTTTTGTTTATTCTGGCAATGTCTTAATTTCATCCTTATTTTTGGAGTAGTCTTGTCAAATACAGTATTCTCAGTTGAGAGTCTTTCTTTCACCACTTTGAATATGTCACACCACTATCTCTTGGCCTCATGGTTTCCTCTAAGAAATCAGCTGTTATTCATATTGAACATCCCTTGATGTGATGAGTTGTTTCACTATTTCAATAGTCTGTCTTTGTCTTTTGCTTTCAATAGTTTGATTAAGATGTGGATTTCTTTGAGTTGGCTCTACTTAGATCTTGTTGAGCTTCTTGAATATATAGTAGATTAATAATTTTTATTCAGTTTGGGAAGTTTTTGAACATGATTTCCTCAAATATTCTTTCAGAAACTTTTTCTCTTTCCTTACCTTCTGATACTCCCATGGTATATCTGAGGCTCTATCTATTCTTTTTTTCTCTCTGTTTGTCAAGCTAGAAAATATGTATTGTTCTATTTTCAAATTCTCTGATTCTTTCTTCTTCCAGTTCAAATCTGCTGCTATTGAGATCCTCAAGTGAATAGTTTTATTTTCAGTCATACTTTTCAACTCAGATATTCTATTTGATTCTAATCATTTTTATCCCTTTATTTATATTCTCTATTTGATGTGACATTGCTCCCATACTTTATTTCATTTCTGTAAACATGGTTTCCTTTAGTGGTTTGAACATACTTGTAACAGCTGCCTAATAATCTGCCTAATAATTTAGGATATTCTAGAAATATCTGGGCTTCTCCAGGGTCAGTTTTTATTAATTTCTTTTTATCTCCTGTGCATGAGTCATACTGTCCTTTTCTTTACATACCTTGAACTTTGAACTTTTAGTCAAACACTAAATATTTTAAATAATATGGCAACTCTAGACATCAGATCTTCCACCTAAGTTTTGTATTGTTGCTGTTTGTTTATTTAATGGCTTTTCTGGACAAATTATATAAAATTTATATTATTTGTTACATGTGACCACCGATGTCTCTGATCAATTAGTTTTTAATCAGCTATAATTGGACAGAGATTTTCTTTAATATCCAGAACCAAGCAATCACACAGGACTTGCTAAGGTGCTTTGTGTGGGTTATTCTTTCATTGCCTGGCAGGTAATTCACTACATTACCTCAGTCTTCACTTTCTGCCTGAATGGAACTGTATCTCAGCCAGAAATGAGAGACAAGAGCCTTCTCAGGTTATTCCTAGACATGGACACAGCTTTGCACCTGTGCACGGCGTTCTGGATCCCCAGAAATATATCAGAGCTTTTCAAAGCCTCCATGAACATCTCATTACCCAGCTTCTCCTTTTGGCCAGCTTCTTGTGTGGCCCAAATATTATCATCACCTCAGGCAGCTGCAATGCTAAATAATTGCCACTGATTATTTTCAACAAATGACTCAGAGGAAAAATCTGTTAACAACGAGCCAGTCAAGTCAAAGAAAGACAAGCCCTGACAATGAGGTTTCCAGGAAACTGACAGACAAGCCAAATAATGATAACTGTCCAAGAACTGGGGCTTTTTAGGAATCTTCAAACCCATTCTGTCCCTGCCTGGCTACAAAGCTACTGATTTTCTTGGGTACCATTATTTCAAAGCTAGTGAGAGGGGGTTAGAATTAGTCAAATTTAAGCACTACAAAACTCACTGTTCTTACCAAGGTTTAAATATTTTTCTTGAAGAAATAGTCCTTTAATTAAACTTAATTAAATGGGTCTTTAATTAAATTTCTAGATCTCTGGAAATGTTGATTTTGACAATTTCAGTCAATGTTCTCATTGCTTTTATAGAAGAGTGGATTTTCAAGGGTTCTTACTCCATCCACTATTATAGAAGTGCTCTGCTACATCATATTATATTTAAAAAGCATCTATCTCCTTCATGACCTTAAGTTATGTTACCAGGCCCTCTCCTCTTCTCTTTGGCTTAGGAGGTACTAAGTCCTGTCATTCCTTTATAATCCCTGATACTTTTTTTTTTATTTTACTAGAGTAGACAGAGGAAAAGCAATTTAAACACACTTATTTTTTATCTTTCTTATTTCTCAGCAGTGAAAAGGGAAAAGCTAAATTCAAACCTTTCCTCTGCTGTAGCTTTAAGACTTGCTTTTTATGAAAAACTTACCTCAAAGACAGTTTTATTTACATCACTGATTTTCTCTCATCAGCCCAAAAGTGTAATTGGATCAAATACTGTATCTATAATTATGCATAATATACATAACATAAATAGTTAGCATGTGTAGGGTTAAATTAGAACACCTAAGGACCTGATGAAACTGAAGGGGGAAATTATAGTAGGATAGAATCCAATGACATGAAAACTGGGTACTTTACATTTTGCATCCGTTAAAAAATAAACTATAGCAGTAAGCCTAGCAGTTTGGTGTTGCCTATATATACTTTATCACATCCATGTCAACATTGTTTAATTTATCACACATTTGTATTACCTTATTTTTGTGAGGCTGTATTACACATAGAATTATCCTAAACTTGTAAAGTGTGAAACACTGTGTTTCTAAGTGTGTCAGCACCACCAGAAGCTAGAAAAGGGGAGCCTGTCCTGACTTTTCATTATTCACTAAGACTAATACAACACAGGATACAAACAAACAAAGGCAGGCTGAGCTCATTCATTCTGTATCCTCCTTCAAGACTAGAACAAAGAATCCGGTTTTTGTTATTCAGCTGAGGAAAGATGGTATTGATCATCACTAGAGAATATGAATGAAACAAAATAATGCTATCCTGGCATTATGAATTTTTATTTAGATGAATACATGAACATTGCTTCTAAATAGATCCCAGTCCTATAGTTAAACCTAACTACCTATCCATATTACAAATAAAAATATATTAGCTAAACAATGTAAACTATTTCTAATGATTGTTTATCAGAATTACTCATGCAGCTTTAAAATGTCCACATGAAATACCGTAAAACTACCCTTCCAATTCGTGCTCTGTTTACTAAATGTATGGCTTATTTGTCTTATTAGGTCTTTTGCTTACTCACAATTCTTTCCATTTGCAACTTATTCTTTCTTCTTTCAAATTTCACATAATAAATATGCATTGAACACTATGAAAGGTGCAATACTGGCCAGATTCTCCACAAAGCAAAATATAAGGCAGCGCTTTTCTCATCAAGGAAGCTAAAATGAAGTAAAGAAGGTGGTAGTGGAGAAAGGAGAGTATTTATTCTGTTTATTAACATTTAATACCCCAAAATCTTAGTATGTTGATCCAGGACATTTTTGGTCCAAAAAAAAAAAAAAAAAACCAAACAAACAGTATTTTTCTTTTCCCACTCTCTTAAAGTGACCTTGTGTCTGACTCTCAACTACATTCATTAGCAGATAACCATTCCTGAGGCTATATTTCAGGTAATGTTTCCTAAAACACATAGCACCCACTTTCTTAGCAGAACTCTCACTCAAATACTCTCAATAAATACTTGAAAAACCACTAAAGGACAAGAGGCCCCAGGCCCAAAGAGGGCTTTGCAATAAGCAGTGGTCCAAAGACAAAGAAGGGTCCTTTGTGAAATGCTGGTTAGGAGGATGGAATCTCACTTATATATGGACTTTTTGTCCTGCCAGCCAAGGAAATGAGGAAGAAAATATTTACACATACAGAGGTAAAGTCTTTAAGATTAGTCATTATTTAAATAAAATTCATTCACAGGTGAAATACAAAACATTCTATTATATGCTTATGGACATACTTGGTGAAACTATTAACAATATAGGACAGACAGAAAAAAATTAAGATGGAAAAGAAACAAAAGGTGCCAACAAGATATATTTGCAGCTGACAGGTGTTTAGGTAAAGGAATGTAGGAGGGTGGAAAGGAAGACAGAGTGAACGGTGTGCCAAAGTGCTCCATTTTACCCGGTTGGCAGTCTCCTTTCATTCTTCTGCTTCGCTCAAAGGAGGAAATAGAAGCCAGACTGTCTAACCTAATCACATGCCTGGCTAAAAGTTCCAATTATTTGGAGTTACGCATCCAAATTTTAATATACATACAGATTACCAAGGCATCTCATGAAAATGCAAATTCTGATTTAACAGTTCTGGGTTGGGGCCCCAAGGTGATGTCCATGATGCTGATCCGCAAACCCATACTTCTAACAGGTATAGGAGTTCCTTCTACAGGGGAAACCGAATTATCAGCCTAGTGAATGTTGAGAATTTTCCTATTTTTTAGTATGAAGGTAGGAATAAGTGTTACACCACAACATGATGTTTGATCTCAAATATTTAAAAAAGATAACAAATAAATGATGTGACATTACACACTCATTGATTTATTCATTTCACAAATAATTATTAAGCACTGCCCTGGCTGGGTGACTTAGTTGATAGAAATGTCATCTCATGCAACAAAAGTTTGAGGGTTTGATTCCCAGTCAGGGCACGTACCTAGGTTGCAGGCTCAATTACCATTTGGGGAATATATAGATCGAGTTCTCTCTCTCTCTCTCTCTCTCTCTCTCTCTCTCTCTCTCTCTCTCCCCCCCCCCTCTCTCTCCCGCCCCCCCTAAATTCAACAAAAATATCCTTGGGTAAGGATCAAAAATAAATATTAAGCACCTACTTACTCTGTGTCATACACAGTTCTACACTCTGAGGACAAACTTAAAAACAGAGCAAAGTCCCTGCCCCCAGGATGATGATTATACTTTAAGGGGGTGGGGGACAGACTATGAGCAAATAAATACACACCACAAGGCAAGCTGGTAAAAAATAAAACCAAAGCAAAGCCGGATAGGCGGGTGGGTGGTGCTATTTTGCCAGAAAAGACCTCTGGTTTTGTTACCCTATGTGTCTAATCCAACCCTTCTTTGGAAAGTACCAAAGTTGATCAATACAACTCTTTCTCAATTCACCTTTACTAACCTTACAACAAGGGGGAAAGAAAAAAATCTCCCAAACTCTGCAGCTGTGTAGAGCCAACCAAGTTTTAAATATTTAGCCACACCAGGAAGAGCTTGCCAATTTTAACAAAGTATTTGGCCCTTATCCCAAAGCCAAGCTGGAAACCGAGCAGAAAGATCAAAAGAATGATTACACCCTTCAAGTTTCACCGGCCATGGTCCCAACATACTCAGGACTCAATATGACAGTCATCCTTAATTTCCCCAGCTGGCTCAAGAAAGTCAGTGGTTTTACACAGATCAAAAAAGAAGCAATAAAACAATTCAACACATCTTAATAAGTCATCATTTCTATTGCTTTGTCTCATCTGTTTACAATATGTTGTTTATTTATCAATTTGTTTATATTTGTACAAGACAGCCCACAATACACTTTAAACCCAGCTTTCCTGATATGAGAACTTAATATACAGAAACATAACACAATAGCTCTTTTTTCCTCTGGAAACATTATGCTCTGGGAAAAATACTAGATTCTGCTCACTGCATTGTTTGTATCTCTGTTTGTCAGAGCTATTTGTAAACTGCAAAAATGTCCTTGCTATCTCTTAACATGGATGAAAATGTACCATATGAGAGACATAGATCTTCAACCAAGGAACAAATAATCCCAGAGGGCAGGAAGCTTTTGGTCTTATTTGCATCTGTCTAATTTGACTTATGAGGAGTTGTGTCCCCTCCCACCACCGCATTTTAATGTGTTTACATATTACAACTCCCTGACGACTCAGCTGATAAAATTCTGCCTTGGAACTAATTATACTTGGAGACAATCCTACTCTCCATGGATACACTCTTGAGTTAGAAACTTCAAATCCTGATGTTTAAACAAATTCAGAGCTCCTCCCTGCGGATTTCATCTGTGAATGCTGCTCCTTCGTTGATCAATTTACTACAGGAAAAAATAATCTAAGAGGCACCTTTGTAAAGAGATCCTCAGATCTGAGAACAAATGTGTGTAAAACTGAAATGTCTGTATAAAGTATAAATTATGCTGACAAGTATATACTCATTGAGGTAGTACTTAATATTGGATTAAGTCAGCTGTTGGATTTCATGTATAAATGTCCAGTGAACCACCTTTCCACATAGGCTGGCGTAGTGCACAGTGCGAAGTTCGGAGACAGTGAATATGTGGCCTGCCACTCACGGGGAGTGACAGAGGGTTATGCTATCTTTCCTAGTCTTCGAGGATTCACTAGCTGGGTCTGAAATGCTCTATGACGTAACAGCCAAGTCTCAGGTATGGCAGGAAAGGCTGGCACTATGGGCGTGTGACCAGTACAGCCCCACACAGGGGTGCTTGGAGTTGAATGCACTTCAGTCTTTATCTTAAAAAATTTAATAATTTTGTCTTTGAATTTGTCCAATGAGAGGATGCAGCATGTGCCAGGGGCTGGAGCCTTGGCTGGGGTGCAGTCCTGTCCGCCGCCGCCCCCCTGGGATGGGTTCTTGGCTGCCCGGTCCTGACTCTGTGCTGCTGCAGGCCCCACTCAACCTCCCGCCCCCACCCTTCCCCCTTCTAGGCTGGTAGCACCAGAGCATGCTTATTTAGCAGAGGACTTGGCCAGGGCAAGCTTTTCACCTGCCCCTGACCCAGGGGCACATCCTAGTGTGGCAGTGGCAGTCACCTGGGGATCACCTGCGCACTGTTGGTTAAGACAGCAATTCCACGGGGCGTGGGGAACGATTTCCCACAGAGCTCTAGTGCTGTCAGGACAGGGAGCCGGGAGCCGGTGGAGCTGTGTCCAAGTCCCAAGCACCTGCGAGGGTCTACACTCATCCAACACGTATCCCCGTGCCCAAGGGACTGTGGCATTAAGTAGCAAGAAAAAGGCACTGTGACAGGTCAAGAGAAACTGCAGAAGAACAGGGACAGTTTTATAAAGGGGTTGGCAAAAGTACGTTTACAGTTGTGAGTACACAAAACACAGTTTATTCTTCCATTATTATTTATTAATTATTGTACTGTTTTCCAGACAAACAACTGTAAGCCTACTTTCGCACACCTCATAATTTAGTACCTGCAGTGGCACTTTATCCTTGCTTTTAAACAAGGGCCCCGCATTTTCCTCTTGCCCTGGGTCCTTCAGGCGGTGTAATCATAACGAATGCGTGTGTTCTCCTGAAACCCAGATGCTGCAGCCCTAACCTCCACTGTGAGGGAGAGGAGGCCTGTGGGAGCTGATGTGCTTTAAATTAGGTCCCACTCTTACAATGGCACTGGGCTGCCCAACAAGAAGAGGGGGAGAAGGGTCCTGTGAGCACAGAGTGAGAAAACGATTGTCTACGAGACAGGGAGCAGGGCTCTTACCAGGAGCCAAATCTGCCAGCTCCTTGCTCTTGGACTTTCCAGCCTCTGGAACTGTGAGGAATAAATGTCTGTGTTTTTAAGCCACCTAGTCTATGATATTTTGTTCTAGCAGTCTGAGCCGACACCCACCTTGAATATATGTTTTAAAAAAAATGGTTTCAGAAAATTTCCAAAACTCCCTATCTTCTTCTTGTTGAATGATTTCTCTAACTGAATGTAGAGATGCTGCTAACAAATTATGAGTACATGAAAAGGATAATTCCTTGTTTACCAACCCAGGGTATGTAGGCCGTAACTCAGCTTGGCAACATGTAACTCTAGCTCCAGAAACCACCTTCGTAGTTTTGGATAAAATATTTCATCAGATAGAACCAGTCGCACATAAAGAAGCCACCACTCGGACACATATGGGTGACTTAATTCTTTCTTCCAATGTTTGCAATTATCAGCCCCCATTTGTTGTAACAGAAGTGTCAGCACTGAAGGGAAATAATTAGCCTCAACCAACTGGTTGAGGCTAATTAGCCTGCATTTTCTTCTAAATAATTGAGGAACATTTTATAGAAGGTGTGGGTTGAAAGCTGGAATCTGAGGTCATGTTTCTGGAGCATTATGGAAGGGAGATACTAGAGAAAGTTCAAACAGTGGCTTATGGATGAAAGATTTCCTGGGGACGCAGAAAGAACAGGAAAGTATATCTTAGGATAGGAGGAAAACGATACTGATGAAACGCTGACTGCAGCTAAGGCACTGAAAATGAGGGGGAAGTAGGGAACCGGTGAAGGATTTAAGGGATTAAAATGGCAAATGCAGTAACAATCAGGATGGCTAGCCCTGCACTTGGTACTGAATGGAGGGGAAAAGCAATTAATGAAGTGAGAACGATGCTTGGTGTGACTCTAAGCTCACGTGGGGAGACTGAACTCTCGAAGCCACAGAGGCCAATCCAGTTCATTGGTCTGTAGCCACATCTTACATGTCATGCAAGGTCAGAAATGACCAGGGACAGGAGAACTAATGGGGCAATATAGGCTAAGAGGTGAAAACAAAACGAAAAAACAAAAGTGAATACCTAGCTGATTAAGAGCTGAGGACTGAGTAGACAGACGGGTGTGAATATTTCGTCAACACTAACTGGGAGGTGTCCCACTAGAGCAACACTGGTGCCCCGGAGACATTGATTGAGGAGACAAGCTTCTCAGAGAAGTGAGGCAAGAGCTTCAGGGAGCAGAAAGAGACCTGCGCAGCGAGGGAGCCATTAGCTGAACAGGGGAGAGAGTTCAGGGCCCTAGCAGCAGGCCGGGTGAAGCCTCCGCCGCAGATAAACCCACATTAAAACGGCAGGTGCCAGCTGTCACCGATGCACTCAGGCCTGATTTCTCAGTGACAAAGCCCCCCCACCCCCGACCAACGGCACGGACCCCGCCCCCAGACCTCTAACTTCCCCCCCCCACAAACTGCACAGGATGAGGAGCACTTAGCACCGTCAGCCTCACTTTGAACACAGAGACGATCACTCACACTTAATGAATAAATGAGATGTAAAAGCCTTTACAAGATCAAGAAAAAGGTACTTAGTGTTTTCTACCAAGTAGACAAATCATTAATCTACATTCTTTCCTCTCTCAATTACCCTGAGCTCTTAAATTTCACTTTAAATACATTGTTTAATCCAAACTGGCATTTTTAGCAAGAAATAGGGAGAACCAGAAGAACACACTGGACTTATCAGTGACATAAGCCTTTGCCAAGATTCATAGTTAAGTGGACATGAGATGTGGGCGAAGTGTGCCAAAACACCTTTAAGGTATTTGTCATAGCTAACAGTTACTATGGACTGTAACTGCGTACAATGAAAATAAAGAAGTGTGTCTGCAGATGCAATATTTACCAGTGAGTCTACCAAACTCAGATAGTTTGAGTATAGCTTAGCCTTATTCTGTTTCCTTTTATATTTTTAGGATATTGTATTATATTTTACCTTTTGATTCTATTCCTGGTAGAAATTTACTTAATGTTTCTTAATTTCCCGAAGTTTCCTGGACCTGTGCATCCATTGAGAAATGAACATCAAATTCTCCAGCCTCCCAATTGCTTTGGGGGAGGTGAATACTAAGAAACAAGGTTCCTGTCTATTTAGTTCGAGTCTCCATCCCATTTGCTGCAGAAAATAGAGTCTACTGCTCCACCTTTTAGAAGTTTTATTATCTGATAAATTTGGAAATCCCACATATTCTTTTACCTGAAACAGTCATCTTCTAAGCTCCTAAAGCTAAAAGGAAGGGTGATCGTCAATTTTATTTAAGGTCATCCACCTTCTCAGGGGTGTCAAATTCATTTTCACCGGGGGCCCCATTGGCCTCATGGTTGGCTTCAAAGGGCTGAATGTAATTTCAACTCCTTAACAGTTAAGGAGTAGTTACATTTATATAGTCCTAAAATTATTTCTAGAGCCTAGATCATTCAATGCCCTTAAATAGTATAGTTGAAGAGATGTTACAATATTTTGTTTTGTTTTGTTTTTGACAAGAAGCAATGTGCAGCTTTGCTAGAATGTTCTGTCTCAATGCACAACTTAGAGCAGAGTTTCTGAATATTGTTGTATTATGGACCCCTTTGGTGGGCTGGTGTAAAACTTATGCATGCTTTACCAGAATAATGTTCCTAAATGCATAAAGTAAAATGTATTAGATTATAAAGGAAACTAACAATACTAAAATATGATAATCAAAATACTTCTAAACTATTATAGAGTAACACATTTATGTCTTTATTGACAATTTAATAAAAAGAACCAGAAAAGAGTCTAATAAACACTGTAACTTTAAAGTAGTGATAACCAAGAAAGATATCTCAAGACTCGGAAACAACTGTAATGGGATATTAAAATATCTGTGATTTCTGTTGATATCGAAAGCCCAGGTACTGATAATAAATTTGAAAATCCTGGATATTCTTTTACTTGAAATCGTCATCTTCCAAGCTCCTATAGCTACATAGAAGAACAATCATTGATTTTATTTAAGGTCATCCACCCTGTAGATCACTGGTGGCAAACACAAGGCCTGCAGGCCAAATCCAGCCCTCCACCTTGTTTTATCCGGCCCAGCACCTTGTCTCTACCTGGCAGCAGTGCGGAGCTCCTTGCCCCTAGTTAAGGAGGAGTTACATAACATTCAGCCCTTTGAAGGCGACCCCGAGGCTGATGTGGCCCCTGGTGAAAATGAGTTCGACACCCCTGATGTACATCATTCACGGTTTGTTGTCTGCATTTGTCATTAAAATGCTGAATTTCAGATAGATGTGATTTTTCCACTGAAAGTTCCTGGGCCATATTTTCTATCCTCAAACACACAAGGACCCCATGGACCAGGGTGAAAATCTCCTGAATTAAATGGATTTCATTCCTTTTTTTAAAAATGCACTATTAGCTTCCTCACTTTGTTGTATGTCACTTGGAGAACATTTCCCAGTGTTAAATAATTGTAGTAACTTTAGTGCTGACATATATAACTGCTGCTTTTAATATAAATACAGAAATATCCTTTAATTCCAGCCTTTGAGTTCTCCATATGTAATTCATTACTTTGGCGAATTGGAGACTCCATTATAACAATACTATAAAGTCTGTAGGAAGTAGGTTCATCTTGGATTACTTCCAAGGATACTTAGGTATCAAAATGGCTTGCTTTCAAATGGCCTCAACTCCGAGGTAAGTCCAGAGTATGAACTCCATGGAAAATATTAAAAGGAGGCTTCCGTGAAGCGGCTCCACTGAATCGAATCTGCTTCTAATTGAATAGTGTGTAACGTTTAGACTTCCCCAGATTAGTGGTTGATTTCCTGGCAAAACTCTGTAAACACCAAATAGTCAATAAATTACCATCTACAAAGCAGGAGATTTTAAGCGCATACCAAATGTAACTCCCTTCTCAAAAGCACCAAAATGTTTTTCTGAAAGAAGCTCCGTTTTCCAATACAGAGTGTTGTGGCTCACAATTTTCTGTGCGTTACAAACTGCTAGAAGACTGCTAATTGATTGCCATACTCATTTCTGTTGCAAGGAACTTACCATAAATCTTAATAATGACAATTTACTTCCTCCCTCTAGACCAAGTTACACTATTAATCAAGCTGGTTTAGTTTGGGTTGAAAACCAAAATATTTCGGTGAGCAATTGTTTAATGGAGAAGAAAATTTCAGTGTGCTGTTCCAACTCAGATCACTTATGTAATAGTACCATCTAGTGGATTCTCATCTGCAATACAGGAAACTAGTAAATTTTACGTTCTGATTCAGGTAAAGTATAACCTTCTTTTTAAAAAGAGGTTTTATTGTATGTATACTTAGGAGACATTGTACATCCTCAACAAAAATATCTGAGCCAGTATCTCCCAGAAAAATACTTGAAAGAACTAAAGAGCACAGTGCTCACCACACTGTGAAATTTTATTTTTATAAGACCTGGGACAGCTAGTCTGAGGGCTATAAAGCAAGGATCTCATGTGCAGTCTTATGAAGTTCCTTTTATCCAAGCTACTGCCTAGGGTATTCCAAAAAAGCAACGTCCTAACTGGATAATTTCAGGACACTAGAACAATGGCCAAATAAAGCTACAGATATATTCATGGAATGATCAGTTATTGAGCAGCCAGTGTGACATGCATTGGTCCCAGGGAGACAAATGTGAACAAGTTAAATTCTCTGACTCTAAGGAGCTCAAAATATCATTGGAAAGTGAAATAAACAAAACCTATAAACAAGCACAACCAAAGAAGTGTCTAAAACGTGTAGCAACAGCAGACGGTGATAGCACAGACCACCTTTCCAGGACAGGATTTCAAAGAAGGCCTCCTAGCGGAGTAATAGGGAACTTGGCCCAAAATTAATAATAATGCTGCACGAAATGAAAAGTCTCAAGGCACAATGGCTGCAGGGTAAGTTAATTCAGCAATTCAGTGATAGCATCAAATGCAAAGCGTGAAGGAGAAAGGCAACGGAAGCTGTCCACCCCGGTGGAAAAGGCTATTTTTACCGCTGACATTGTTCAGGGTGCCTGGCACCTGGCGCTAACGACAAGCAGGCTGACTTTTGGACTTCTGGTCAGTTTTATTACTGTCTTTAAACTCACTGCAGGCAACACAGTCCCATACGGCCTTTAGTGTCCAGTAATGAAGAAGAAAATGGAAAAATGGAATTTTTCTGTTAATTCAAGGAGGAGGAAGAATGGAAAGAGAATGCAGTCATCAGTGATTGATAGTGCCTATCTTCCATGTCTTGATGGACAGAAATGCAAGGAGTCTCTTCCATAGCAACAGAGAGAGGCCTTTGGTGAGTCTGCTACCTGACAGGCTCTCTCCTGTCCTGTGTCTTTCCAGGGCTTCTGGCCTTACCCCAGAGGCTGCATTCCTTGCCCTCTGTTTTCATGACTACATCTGAGACGGGCTGGGGAAGAATGCCTTCTTGGGCAGTACGCATCCTTGGCAGCCTAATGCTCCATGTAGCCATTCCTAAACCAATCATTGGTCAGGAAACATGATGTATGATGACTGGCTTAGTGAAATAAATAGTAATGGGGGGCAATGTGTAAAACATGCCACAAACTGTGACTTAATACAAGAGGGAACGAGAAGCGAGTGATAGGTAGACCAAAAGGGGGATGGGTTATGCATGGTTGCTAAAATTATTCTGTGGAGAATATTTTAGGAATGAGCTTATATATCTTTATATGTAGATACAATGAAAATTAACTGGGTTTATTCCAGGAATGTTCAGTATGTTACCATAGACCATATCTAATCAGGAAAGTTACATGTAACCACCCTAGATACTAAAATAGAAATAAATGGATATTTCCTGAATATAATATATATTACATATGTATAAATATATTTTATAGTGTATATTTTGAATAAGTATAAATGTGTGAAATAAATATTTTATATTATATATGTATATGTAAATCGATATGTGTATAGTTCTATTTCAATCCCAAAGCCAACATAACAGAAATAAAGGCAATCCTATTAAAGCCAATAATAGGACAAGAATTTCCACAGTGATCATTGATAGTAGGTACAAGCCAATTCAATTAAACAAAAGAAGGGAATACAGGATATAAAAATTGGGAGGAAACAAAATAATCATTAATTATAAATTATTTAAGTGTGTATCTAGAGAAACAAAAAGAACAGGAAAACCATACAAATAATAAAGTCACTCTGTAAGGTGGCTAGGTACAAAACTAATGTACAGCTCATCATCAATAGCCTTCACTTGGTCAAATAACCAATTAAAAGTCATAAAAAAGGAATTCTTCACTTGAATAATAACAGCACATGTATTGGCAAGAAAAAATTTCAGAAATGTGTAAATCTACACAAAACAACTATAAAATGCTCACTGGGGTTAAAAAGACTTGAACAAGTGGAAGATGTACCAGGTGCTTGGCTAGGAATACTATCAAAAACATCTCAAATCTTTATAAATTAATCAGAATTTGACCTACCATCCATTTTAAGTAACACAAGCATTTTTAATTAAACAAGCAGATTCTAATTCACACTGAAAATGAAATGGTATGAAAAGAAGAGTGATGAGAATAAACTTGCCTTGCCATGCTGGGGTACTGTGCAGCCATAAAAAGAACGCAAGACGATTTTTATATATTCTTCCAAAAGACATTGGAAAAGGGAGAAAACAAGGGTTAAAATAGCATCACAGCATGCTTATAAACTTGCACAGACTACTTACAAAGCATCATTTTAAAAGGTACCGGAAAAAGCATTTAGGAGGGAACTGAGTATCTAGGAAACAAAATGAGATACGACTATGAATAATGAGAGTAGGCAAAAGATAAGTGTTTGTAGATGAATCAAGTCCGAACCGTTTCAAGCAATACAGTTATTAATTTCTTTATTAATATAAGTTCTGTCCAGAAAAAGTCCAGCCACTCTTAATATAATGAGAATGGTTTCCACAACATCAATGTAACCTGGCAGCCAAAGAGTGTGGACTGGAATGCACGTGTGTGAACAATGATGACTTCACTGTGCTAGTTAGTGGGGGCATAGATGCTGTTGAGTGAGCATGTGCACTGTGTGGCCATAGCATTGAAAATGACTGAGCCAGTAGAGCAACGAGTCTGCATCAAATTTTGCATTAAGCTTGAACATTCTTCCACAGAAACTATTCGGATGATTCAGAAGGCCACAGTTATGGTCAACTGGTGATTGGCAGCCACATCACAACACGCTCACTCATGCGTCACAACTCCTTTTGGTGAAACACCAAATCACCCAGGTGACTCAGCCCCACTACAACCAAGATTTAGTACCTTGTGACTTTTGGCTTTTCCCAAAACTAAAATCACCTTCAAAAGGGAAGAGATGTCAGACTGTCAGTGAGATTCAGGAAAATACAACAGGGCAGCTGATGGTGATTGGGAGAATTGTGTGAGGTCCCAAGGTGCCTACTTTGAGGGGGATTGAGGTGTTTATGTACGTTTCTTGTATCTGGTATCTTCTTCAATAAATGTGTCAATTTTTCATATTACATGGTTGAATACCTTCTGAACAAACCTCGTATATTATCCTACTTTTCACAAGATGTTTTTTCCCTAGCTCCCTGCATATTTAATTCATTTTGATTTTTCCAAGCTTTTTCTTCTGTGTGCAACTTTTGACCCCCTAACTTCTGATGTTCATTCTCTAAATTTTTTCTAAGTAAACCATAACAGCAGTTTGAATTTTGACCCAAGGTCAGAGGCTTACTATATGACATAAAATTGATATAATTTAACCTTCTCTTCAAATTAATTATGAAATGTTATATTTGTACCTGTAGGTGCAGGTTGGAGGAATATAGTAGTGTAGAAATCCTAATTGCTGGATCTCACTTTATTGAAAAAGTTTCTAATTGTCACAGATTTTTCACCATCTGCATCTGTCCTATAAAGTCAGTTTATACACACACACACACATATACGTGTATATATACATATATACATGTATATGGCAGAATCTCTAGAGTAGCATAACATGGCTGATTTCCTACAAAATGAATTATTAAATCGCAGAACAAAGCAATCACATCCTGAGTGATGACCCTGTCCCCAGGCGATCTTCACTATTGTAGTTACCAGAGCCTTTGACTTGACAGCAATGTTATAAACATCATCTATTATTAACAAGCCATTCACACAATAGGCCATACACAGTTCTTTGTCACAGGCCTTCACTTTTTTTTTTTTTTAATATCCACAACATTTCCCTTCCTGATGGGGTGCAAAGACATCTCACTAGCCATTCCAGGAATGCACGCAGGGATGTTCCCTGGGAACACTTTCTCCTAAAGCTTTTTATTATTTTATCCCCAGAGTATGATTTTTCAGAGAGATGACACTTCAACAACATATCCTCTGAATTCCCTTTAGTGAATGAGTTTTAACATGATTCCATAGGCAAGAATATTTAGATTTTATTCCTAATATTACATGGACAAGATAGGCTGAGATTCTGAATAAATCTCTCCAAACAACACTTCAGAGTCCAAATAATGCCCTGACATATAGGTTCAATTAATGAGTTAACATTGACAGGCAAGGAGGTGACATGAATATAGATAAATAATGATAGATAGATGATAGATAGATAGATAGATAGATAGATAGACAGGCAGACTAGTAGGTAATTACCAGACACCAGCAGGGCTTCCTCTAAATAAGCTCTGAAATCATTCAGCAATACAATAGCTTTGCAACCTTCAGATCAGGCTGTGGCTCTCAAGTAATTCTCGTAGTTCCAAAAATACTTCTTCCTCTTTTAATATATTAATTTATTCCCCATAAGGGCCAGCTAAACATATGGTTATCATTTACAACTGTTGTAATTTTTAATTGGGAAGAGAGCACTCTCGCCTCACCCTCACCCTGGCCATTTCTGGAGTGAAAGGGTTGGGTGCAGTTCAGAGCTCTGGGTAAGTGGGCATTAACACACTTGCCATCCCGTAATCACGGTCTAGTGAGGCCCACTCATGCCAGAGGTACACTTCATAAAAATGCATACAATTAACACACACAAAAACAGTCCAGCCTTTTCAAAGCCCTTAATTATTTTCAAGTCTCACCAAAAAGGCCCAGTAGAACCAGTCACTATTTAGCAAACAGCCAAGAATGAAAAATGGTATCTTAGAAAAAGTAAAAGAATGTTTTCTACAGTCCTACATTTCGCTGATAATTTCTTGATGGTTAGATCTAATGTACAAATGTAGGTTTTGTTTTGAAATAGTAAAACCTCACAAGAACATAAACAAATGGTCAAACCAAATAAAACCCTATGTAGTTCAAAAAACAGCATTTCTTCACGAACTAGTTCAAAAATAGCCATCTTCTATGCAATTATTTTTTCCACAGAACTATGAGTATGTTCTGATCTTACTGGAGAGAATCTGAATGCAACTGAATAGGATGTATCTCTAGCTCCACTCTGATGCTGTGTTCGGAACCGCCCTGCCTGGTTTCAGGAGCTGTAACCCCTCAGGGCTAAGGCTGAGTGAGCGACCTTCGAACCATAAGCCACTAAGCAGACAAAGCTTATCTCCCTGGCAGGAGCGCCACTTCTGCTCCTTTTACTTCATCCATAACTGGCCCCCAATGCTTGATCTGTTAGCCAATGACAGATAAAATTCCCCAAGGGGGGAACGACCTAAGACAGGCATGATCACGTGAAGGACCCAAGGAAGGACTTGGGGGGCCACAGCAAAAGAGGGTGATGGATCCTGGTCCCTCAGCTATCCTCACATAGCCTGAGTCGTTTTCTCTTAGCTGCCTTGCTTACCCTGACTGACTTAAGCCTGAAAGAATGCTGGCGGTGGGTACGCCCTGTGCTGGAAAGGGCAGGTTCCCTAGGGCGATCAGGCCTAAGAAAGAACATGGAAAATCCTGTGAAACCTGCTTTGTTTAGAATGCTCTCAATTAAATAAGGGTCCAAGCAAGAAGTGAGTTTGTTCCTCAAAGTTTTGTGGCCATTTAGCTATCTGACCCTGACTCAAAATAGGCCCTCAGAGTTCTTTGTACGTTATCTATTGTTTGAGCCTTACTGCCAGACAATGATTAATGAGCCTGCATTTCTATGCAAAATGACCCAATAAAAGCCCATTGAGGAAAAGGCTCTTGGCCCTTCTCCTTTGAGAGATTGGCCAACTTTCCTCCCCAAGCAGATCATGTCTTGGTAGATTTATTCTCATCCGTGGCAGCTGGGGGTGGGGGGAACCTGCTGGTGGACTCCCCCCCCCCCGCCCGCCACAATGCTGTTCGTAATAGTAATAGTTATCATTCACTCAGTATACACTGTTTTTTCTTTTAACAAATGTACTTAAAAATGAAGTTTTGTCATCTCTCACCCTCTGGATATCCCTATAAGAAAGTACACCTTCCCTTTTCATGCATGAGGAAGCTGATGCTGGAAGAGTTAAGTGACTGGCCCAAGGGGGCAGAGTTAACAAAACGGCAGTGTTGTCTTCTGGTGGGAATGCAGATTGGCTCAGCCAGTGTGCAAAACAGCAGGGAGTTGCCACAAAACAGTAAAAATGGGCCCTGGCCAGGTGACTCAGTTGGTGGGAATGTTGTCCCATAGATTGAAAGGTCACAGATTCAATTCCCCATCAGGGCACATACTCAGGTTCTGTGTCTGATCCCTGATCTGGGCACATAAGAGAAGGCAATCAATTGATATTTCTCTCTCACATCAATGTTTATCTCTCTTTCTCTCTCTCTCCCCCTTCCTCTTTCCCTTCCTCTCTTTCTTTAAGCAGTGGGGGGTGGGGAGGGGAAGCAGTGTCCTTGGGTGAGGATAAAAAAAAATTAAAAATGGAACTGCCTCATGACCCAGCAATGCCACTTCTAGCATTTATCCAAAGAAACCCAAAACACTAATTCAAAAGAATATATTCACCCTTATGCTCATTGCAGCGTTATTTACGGTAGCCAAGCTATGGAAGCAGCCCAAGTGCCCATCAGTAGATGAGTGGATAAAAAAGCTGTGCTACATACATGCAAGGGAATATTACTCAGCCATAAAAAAAATGAAATCTTACCATTTGCAACAGCATGGATAGAACTAAGTGAACTAAGTCAGTCAGCAAAAGACAAATGCCATATGATTAAACCTGAATGTGGAACTTGAAGAAAAATATAAACAAACAATCTAAATAGAAACAGACTTAGAGATACAGAGAACAGACTGGTGGTTGACAGAGGGGAAGGAGGTTGGGGGACTGAGTGAAAAAGGTGAAGAGATTGTGAACAAAAAAGGCCACACACTAAACCTGATGAGCTCAGGGGAGGCCTGTATGGCAGCCTCACAAACCAGAGACCAAAAGTACTGTATTTTGCTGTGTATAATGAGCACCCACATTTTTGTGTGCATTATACATGGTATTATTATGCCCATTATTACATCCATGGTATGTAACCATTACACCCATGTATAATGTGCATCCTTCTTTTTACCTCAAAAATTGGGGCAAAACAGTGCACAATATACACAGCAAAATATGGTAACCACATAAGATGGTCTGAAATTAAAACTCTAACTAAAAGTAGTTCACAGAGATAGCCATGTCCTAGGGCAGTATTTTTTCCTAACAAAGGTCAGTCTTCACCTTGACTGAAGCTGTTGTCTTTTTGCATCAAGGGTAATATACCTGATAACAGGCTTTTGCAATAACAAAGTAACTTCCTACCCCGCAGCCCCTCAAAACACAACCACCCCACCAGAGTACAGACCACAAATCCCCTCATTGTTATTGTTATCATCTTAGTTGTT
Organism: Glossophaga mutica; assembly: GCA_039655065.1. Lineage (NCBI taxonomy): Eukaryota > Metazoa > Chordata > Mammalia > Chiroptera > Phyllostomidae > Glossophaga > Glossophaga mutica. Next base: position 150,200,703 of record CM077308.1, read on the forward strand.
GACTGTTAACTATTCCATACCGGCCTCCGTAAAAGAAGTATGTGTCTTTCATTTTACTTTTGATCCGTTCCCAGAGGTGCCCACCCCCACCGCCTTGCTTTCTCTCATCTCCCACATCTGTCACCAGTGGATTTTCTGTAACCCCCGTACATCTTCCCCTTTGATTCTGATGCATGAAGCAAGTTGTAAAATGCCATTTTCAGGAGCATTAATTACCTCAATCCATTGAGATTTTGCTTGCTGGCAACTGTTGTCAATTTGGCGCAAATAAACTCACAAAAATTCTCTTTAGGTTTGGACATTCTTACCCCAACAATGTAACTTACATGGCGCCACACTTTTTCACGGCAGATCAGTATCAGCCACTTACTCTAGGTTAATTTAAATTCGATATGACATATGTTATAATTAATTTTAGACATTTTAACTAATAACCCCACATCTCTTTCTCACACTTAAATATGTCTCCCAGAATACAGAAGAATGCAAGTGACTATAGTACAGGCACGACACTGAATCCATTCTAATTTGGCTTTCATCTTAAAGCAAAGCATTCGCAGACTTTAATAATTTATACATAGAAATTAATGTCTTGTGACATTACAGCTAATTGTGATACATCTCTGTATCGACACCGTAGTTAAGAACCACTCATGTGGCATATAGTAGGTACTCAAATTTTAATTTCATTTGATAAAAGTTATAGTTTTACTTAAACTAAAATGAATCTTCAAACTGAATGGGTGAGGAAGAAAGAAAGAATGGAGGAGATAAACAAGTCACTGTCATCTAAGCAATGACTTGACATCACCGGGGACCGGAAACGTGCTAACTCCTGAGGCAGCTCATTATAATACTACAAAAGCTCTTTCCCCAGAGCTCCCTACCACCCAACCCTGCATGTTCTGCTTTCTGCAGCCACACAGAACTAACGCATTCCTGCTTATTGGTGACAGTCCTAAAAATATTTTAACACATCACCCTTTTTCTCTCCAGGCTAATCATTGCCAGTTCTTTCAACTATTTCTCCCACACTGTGATTTTTCAATCTTCTCACCATCCTGGTTACTCTCCTCTACTTTTCCTGTCTGTGTCTCCTTTTCTTTGATGTTTCTCCTGCATTGAGCATGCTCATTGAAGGTGTTAGTTGCTATAGCCTTGAAAATGCCAACTGAAATAAAGAGGTAAACAGAGGCAAGCTTGAACTACCAGAAATTGAGTTTATTCAGGAACAGAAGAGGAACTGCAATTCTGGAAACACATGCTGTAGCAAGTTACAGCAAAGTCTATTCAGGATTTGGGGTAGCGGGCACTTGTGGGAGAAGTCCAAAGTCTCACCAGTAAGTACATTGGCTTGAGGATGGGAAGAGGTTCTTGGCAGATGTTCATGGGTCGCAAGATAAATTTGGCCTTCTGTAAATCAGGCCTTTATGGGAACCTGAGATCTGAGTCTCTCAGTTCTCAAGTTCCATTCTTCTGAAGGGGCATATGTGAGATTCCCCATTTCATAGCTTCTGGTTCCATTTTTGATTGAAATCTTTTCTCAATGACTCATGCCGTTGGGTCAAACAGCTCTCGGCACTGTCTAGTGTTATCTTTTGCTCTTTAGTCCTTGCTATTACTGCTATCATCCTAAAGTGGCGATTTTTAATTTGTGTTCCTAGAAACCCTAGAATTTACAGAAGTGCCTCAGGGCAGTTCAGGAGGAGCCAACAGTCCAGAGTGAAAACCTCCCACATCCCTGCCTAAACTAGAGCAACTTCACTTTTATCCAACTCTGCGTGAGATTTCACTTAAAAAGACGGCTCTGGGGAGAAAGGGATTTCAATGTTTGAATAGCATTGACCTATAACAGAGGTGGAGTAGTACAAGGATGTCCAGAAGACAGCAGGAATTCAAGGGTCCAAATATCTACTCTGGCAAAAATACCTTGTCCCAAAGGCTCAGTTTCTTCTAAGCAATGTATCAACTTGAGATGAATGGAACAATTGCATCCAGAGGATGTTTCCACTGGTCTCTCTTCTCCAGTTTTATTGAGATATAATTGACATACAACAGTGCATAAGTTTAAGGTGTACAGGGTCTGTCCAGAAGGTATCCAGCCACGTAATATGAAAAATACAGACATATATTGAAGAAGATACCAGATAAAGAAACATTGTAGGGGCAGAGGGTATAAAGGGACTAAATGGTAATGGAAAAAAATACAATGAAGATTAAATGGAAAAAAAAAAAAAACATTGTACATAGGACCGTGATCCCTCAGTCCCCTTCAAAGTAGGCACCTCAGGACCTCACACAGCTCTCCCAATCCCCATCAGCTGCCCTGTTGTATTTTCCTGAATCTCACTGACAGTCTGACATCTCTTCCCCTTCGAAGGTGATTTTAGTTTGGGGAAAAGCCACAGGGTGCTAAATCTTGGTTGTAGGGGGGCTGAGTCACCTGGGTGATTTGATGTTTTACCAAAACAGTCTGCACAATACCTGATGCAGGAGTGGGTACATTGTCATGACGAAGCTGCCAGTCACCAGTTGCCCATAGCTGCAACCTTCTGCATCATCCGGATAGTTTCCATGGACTAATGTTCAAGCTCAATGCTCAATGCTCAAGCTCAAATTTAATGCAGAGTCGTTGCTCTACTCGCTCAGTCATTTTGAATGCAATAGCCACACAGTACACATGCTCACTCAATGGCATCTACCGCCACCCACTAACTAGACAAGTGAATTTGTCATCATTCATGCATGCACATTCCAGTCCCCTCTCCTTGGCTACCAGTTTACATCGATGTCATGCAAACCGTTCTCATTATATTAACAATAGCTGGACTTTTTCCAGACTTTGTCTTATAGTATAATTATTTGACTTTCATATGCCATGAAATGACTACAACAATAAGTTTATTTAACATCCATCATTTCATATAGATACAAAAAAAAAAGAAAAAAGAGAAAAAAATTTTTTCCCATATGGTAAGAACTCAGGATCTACTCTTTAACAACTTTTGCATATGCCACAATGCAAGGTTGATTTTGGTTATCATGTTGTGCATTACACCCCTAACTTCTATTCCTGAGAACACAGGCAATCTCATCCTCCCCACTAAGGTGGGTTCCTGCCTGACACACCTGGGTGTAGCCAGTGTGACCTTGTAAAAACTCCTTTTCTTTCACCTGACCCTTTCTCCTTTCTGTCCATCCACTCCCTTAATAATGAAGTCCTTAGGATATCAGATTCTCATCAGCATCAAACAAAGCAAAGCCTCAGGTCTGTTGACCACAGAAAGAGTTTCTATCAAGCTAAAAATAACACCTGGACTTCTGTTGTGTTTAAGCCCCAGGCCCATGAAAGCAGAATGACCCTACAGACCACACATTCACAAGACCAGACAGAAAAGTGCCCTGGCTGACAGCAGGGCCCGATGCAGTGATCAGCTGCTCCCTATCCTGGCCCCAACCAATCAGTAGAGCCCATGACCCTCACTCCTCTAGCCACTGCGATTAATGACTTTTCTCCTATATAACTCAGCCCCTGGAAGCCATCTGGTAGCCAGGTATTGGAACACTAACTTACCTATGACTCCAGGCTTGGCACCATTTCCTCAACTAGTAAACCCTTACTTTTTTGGTGGCAAATTCTTGTTTGTGTTTGATTGGGGCTTTAATGAGCACAGACAATTGGGCCCCTTTTAGGCCAATATCTATTGGCTCAATCTATATGGCTGGTATTGGGGGCATGGAAGGGGCAATTCCATGGTGTATGGGAAGAGTACTTCCTCACATTCAGAATATGATACTATGTTTCTATTCCTGAAAGTCAAAATGAAGGTCAACAACCAGTTTTACCTGGTCGAGGATAGTTGTAGACATAACTAGGAAGTATATCCACACAAGTGTGTAAGAAACTAGTTCTTAACTACACCTTAGAATCACTGAGGGATATTTAAATAATTCCAGTACCCAGGCACTAACAGAGAGATTCTGATTTAATTGGTCTTAGATACAACCTGGGTATCAGTATTTTTTAAATCCCCTTGCCACTGTAACTTTAAGATACAGTCAGAGTTGAGAGCCTCTCATTTAAGATAAGACCAACTGAACATAATTTAAAGAGGAAACCATTTGCTCAAGTGCGGAGAATCAGGGGACCTAATGGTTGAAGTGACTGAGTATTTAATGGGGCTACAGAGAGATTATTCTCTGGTGAGGGTCAGGCAAAGGGGGAAACACCAGGCAGTAATCATTCCATTGAGCATCCCTCAGGCTTCAGAATGGTCCATTGGCATCTTTGGAAGCTGAATCCACAGTACTCTCAACATACACCTTGGAGGTATTTCTAAACTGACAGGCATAAACAACAGGCTGGCCACAATCAGATGGACGGCTAGCCAGTTGCTGTCTATTAAGTGTAGTAGAAGCAAGCAAGGGTTTGAGTCAGGGAAATGAGAAGAGAGGGAACGGAACAGACTTCAAACTGCTCTCTTGCTTGTACCCTCAATTTCCTGACCCCTTGGCTTTTTTGTCCTTGAAGTCCTTACTTACTAGGTCAGACATCCTGAGTTTGGGGAACTCGTTTTTCATGTGAAAGTAATGGGAAAGCCACATTTACAATGGAGTAGGGGAGGCCAGTAAAGGGGGGGCCTCACATACAACCACACAAAGTCAATTGGACCTCATCAGGAAGAATAGATTTGATGGAGCTACATTAATGGGGGTATCACCGCAAGAGGCGGAGACACACACCTGTAAGTTGATACGACTTTACTCTGCAGAAGAAAGATTTCCTTCCTTGCCCAGCAACTCAGCCAATGAGAAACCATCACCACCTTGAGCTTTTGGACTTTTCATCCAAAACAAGTCCTCCCAGCTTCCTCCTTTTTCTCAATAAATTTCCTCTCCTTTGATCATTGGACTTGCCTACAGTTTTTGCTCTAGCATGCTTGTCCCCAAATTCAATTCTCTGCTATTCCTGAATAAGCCCATTTTACCATTATAATAACTGGCTGTTTTATTTTTTAGGATAACAGCTTGGAGCTTGCATTCCTGTTGATGAGCTCTAGCTTTTCTTTCCTTTAAATTTTTGAAGTAGCGGATTATGTTCCATCTGTTGGCTTCCTTACCTCCAATTCACTCCTCAGCCTGTAGCAACCTTCCATCCCCTCCACTGCACCCTAACTCATAAAGATGGATAATCACCTCCGGGCCACAAAATCCATTCACACAATACAACTATCATGGTCTGAATGGCCATGATACTTGCTTTGGAATTAGATCATATTGTCCATTTTCTTTCCCTTTAGGAATTCTCACCTCTCAGGGTTCCTGAAATATTTTACTCCATGTAGTACTTTTCGGCCCATAATACTTGATCCTCTTTCTGTCTCCACATTCTAGCATTTCCCTCCTTCCACCTTCTGCCCTTAAGAGTCCTCTACCACAAATTCACTTCCTCCTTTGAGCATCACATTTATTCCTTTGTATGTTACCACTGTGGATGAAAAGGGGGTCACATACTAAACCTTACATGCTCAGGGGAGGGCTGCATGGTGACCTTATAAATTCAGAGACCATAAATAACCACATAGGATGGTCTGAAATTAAAACTTCTTAAGTAAAAGTAAGTCTTGGCGGGTAATCACGTCCTAGGCCAGTATCTTCCTTGACAAAGGTCAACATTTACCTTAACTGAGACTTTCTATTGCCTTTTTGCATCGAAGATAACATACCTTTGTAATGTCGAGTACCTTCCTTCTCCAGGTCCCTCAGGGCACAGTCTCCACCAGAGCACAAGACCAAGGATCTCCTCGTTGTGATCTTGTTCTCCCCACCTCCCATCTCTAGTGCTGTAAACGCTATCTTGTACCCACCAATGCAAAAGAAGTATTTCTCTCTTTGTTTTACTCTGTATCCAATCCCAGAGATTTCCCTACTTCGCTTTCTCCCACCTCGCTAATCTATCACTAATGAATTTCATGCAATTCTCCTTATGTATCCTCCTTTGATGGTAATGTATAACATAAGGTACAAAACTGCCATTCTCTGGACCATTTTCTCAATCCATTGAGATTTTGCTTCCCAGTAATTGTCATCAGCTTGCCTCAAATAAGCTCATAAAAATTCACACAGGTTTGAGCATTTCTTAGATTGACACAGCTATTATTGTTACTGACTTCAAAATCAATATCTGTCACTCTAGCATCTCCAAAGCCCAAATCTGTTTATTCACTTGTCCACTAAATACCCACCCAGAAGTCCCACAGGCATAGGTAGCCCAATATCCCCAAACATCATCCCTCTACCTACTTAAATTGCTCCTCTCCCACATTCACATCTTGTTGAAACAAGACAGTCCTCTGCTATCTAAGTTGTAAAGTGAGAGAGTCCTTCACAGATGTTACCCCTTTCCCACCAACCTCACATCAACCAATCAAATAGTGCAAGAAAAACTCTCCATTTACTCCTTAAATGGTATTTATTCTTTTGAAGAATATGGGCAGAATGCCATTTCATATACTTTGGTTAGCATTCTGTTAGCTAAGGTGGTATTCCAGAATCTCAGCTTTAACAGCTGTTAATGAAACACATATTGCATAACTATGGAATTGAATATGTAAATCAAATAAAAATACATACGTTTTACAAGTTTTAGATCTTTTAACTGAGAAAGAATCACAGACCAGTCAGATGCTTTTCTTAAGATACGATTTGATTCTCCCATTTCTCCTGAGTCTGATACAAAGATCAGCATCCTTTATGATCAGTACTACTGGCAGAAAATGAATAACAAAGCAAGGAAGATGTATATTAAGTATTTATTCATTAAAATATAATAACACAAGCTCTACATATACCAGTCTCTGTATATAGAGGAGTATGGGCTATCAGCTGAGTGAAATTAAAACAGTATTACAAACTCTCCTTCCATCATTTTAGACTATAATGGGAAATCCATCCATAACTCAAAGCAAAACTTTATAAAGCCCTGTTCACGTCTCCTTCTTCCCAATTCTGTCCTTTCCTCCCCGCAAACTCTCTCTCCACCCAAGGAGCTAGATATGCCTCCTCCACACCTTCATCCTACTCCCAGCCAGCCCTTAGCCTCTGCCTCTTTCCTCTTTTCCTCTGACCTTTCTGATTTTATCTCTCTCTGCCAGTTTTCCCAATTGGAGGTAATGCTGAAAGCCTAGAATGAGGCTGACAAAGATAGAACATTCCTTAGAGACTAAAGGGACTGGGGGCATCTGTGTGAGCAAAGAAAAAGTTCACTTTTGCTAGTAAAATAGTGAGAGAGAAGACTGAGAACATGCATTCTCTATTAATAAATCTTGTTCCCACCACATTCATTTATAGTATGTAGCTGAATTATAGCATCCATACGATCTGCCCAACGACTTCCAAGGAGGGGAAGCACTCAGGTTCAGAGCATTATGTCTCCTCCATAAAGGTGGACTGCCTCTCTCATATCTCTCCCACGACATGTGCATGCTGTGGGTACTCCAAGGAAGTCCACCCAACGTTGCCACCATTAACGGACAGCAAGCACCAGAATGGTGGCATGAGGAGCTTGACAGACCTGCCCCCAGCAAAACAAACATTTAACAGATGAAAATTATTAAAAATACAACCTTTTAAAGTCTCTTGAAAGTGCTCTAAGGGCGTACAGCACATGAAGAAACATTTATTTTTAACAATCTACTGATTCTTGGCAAGAACAGTAAGAGTCTTTGGCATTACAGCCATGCCCCTCCTTCAACCCCCAGCTCAGCATGAGGCCAGTTTCACTCTGGGTGGGTGGAGCCAAGAGTACAGGGCTGCCTGTCCTCCAGTTCCTAGTCAGAGGCTATGGTATCTATGGTATCTCAGGGGCAAGGGCGGGGTGGGGCAACACAGATAGAATCAGAGGCCTGATTCTAGGTGAGTATAGCTGAGAGTGGGAGGGCTCCCTTTCTTCACCCAGCCCCACCCGCCTCCCCACCACTCATAGGGTGAAGGCTCTACCCCAAGCACAGCAGGCTGAGAATACTGGGGTCCCCATCCTCCTCACCCACTCATAGGGTTGAGTTCTGTGTCAGGACAAGTGAACCAAGAAGACCTTGCTACCATGTTCTGTCCCTCCGCACACGCAGCTCATAAAGCCGGGCTTCACACTGAGAGAACGAGGAAACTCTCCTTCCTTCAGCTGTTGGAGCAGTGACTCAGACTTTGCCCAGCTGTAGAGAGACCAAAGGGATTAAAAGCCAAACGGCAGTGTCTATTACGGTATTTTGGGGCCATAAGATGCACCTAGGTTTTAGAGGAGGAAAATGGGGGGGAAATGTGGTAAAATATTTAATAACATAAATAACATAATATCTCACCAATGTAAATGTAAACAGAACTCAACAGCAGCATTATCAACCATTATTTCTCCCAAATTTGCGAGCGGAAAGGTGTGCCTTGTAGTCTGAAAAATCCAGTAAGTCTTTTCTTAATTTCCCTAGGGAAGAATCCTTCTGTTGCCTTTCTGAGGTATATCCATCCACCTCAGAGGAAACTTAGCAGGTTACTCTGTATATGTATGTCCACCAATGCCCTGACTTCAGCTTTTCCCCACACACCACTCCCCGCCCCCCCCCCACACACACACACTTTATAGTACCTGGTTTCTCTAAATTCTGAGGCTTCAACTTGTGAGTGTGAGAATTCTCCTTATTCTTGCCCTCTCTCAGGGTGCTTAGGCTGCAGGCTCTTCACTAGGTTGTCAGTGATCGCATATTTAAGCACTTTCCTGGTTTTGGGTACCATTTTCTGGCAGATAAAACAGTTTGGTCACCCAACAGCCATTCACTTGTTGCTACTTACCCGTGTCCTCTACTAAGGAGGCTGGACGGCTAGCAATGCTTCCCATAGCCCTTTGAAGGTCCCAGGTAGCCCCCACAAGATAGAAGCAAATGACTAAACGGGGCTGCAGGAGCGCGTTCCTCAGTCCTCATGCCAGTCTCCTGCTTTCTCCCTGGACCTGCAGGGCTCCTCCAGGGACTCCAAGGACACAGGCCGCATGCTGGCGAGGAACAGGATTTTAGAAATCATGGGAAAACGAAGGAACTGTAATTACTTGAAAGCCATTGAAATCACTAAACATCCCAGAAATAGTCAAGTCACGGGACAACGCCAGAGCCCTCGTTCCTGAAACACGCAACGATTTGCTTGGGCGGGGGGGGGGGGCGTTACTGCATTGCCCCTTGCCTCTCCGTCTCCATCTCCTCTCTTCTCAGCTTTGTTGTGGCGAAAAATTGAATTTTTAAATTATAATATAATATGTAATATATTAACTATATATTTATATATTTAAATATAATACAATATATTAAATATAATATATTTGTGTGTGTGCGTGTGTGTGTGTGTAAATACACACAAGCTCCCAGTTTATCTTTTTCTCAGGATTTTCCTTCCGAGCAGGGTAGGTATACCACTGTGACCCCCAGAGACTGGCTCCCAGAGGACGGTCCCTATTCGTCCCCAGACTTCTGCTTCCAAATCAGGACTCACTGTTCCAAAAATAGATCAACCCACCCCTCACCTCAGCACATAGTGAGCTATGGACGTTTATTAATGATTTCTTGAAGAAAGCTGAAAACTGGGTTTACATTAAACAACTGTGGGGTTTTTTTAAAAAAAAAAGGTTGTTAAATCAGGTTGAAAGATCTCTCATCTAATCCTCCGGTCACCATCCTTCCCCCCCCCCTCCCCGCTCAGGTGCTTCCTCCAGCCTCCCGCCACCCCAGCCTTCCTCTTCCACGCAGAGTAATTTACCTCTGGTCTGTTTCTCATCTTCATGTGTGTCAGCTAACTTCTTAAAACAAAGATCCGTCTCAGGACACATCCTTCTCAGACAGGAGATTCTGAGAGGACTGTAAATAAGAATATTTCCGTCATGGCACAACCATCAATTTTGTTGTTGCTGCTACATTTATTTCACTCACACCCCCTCTGTGTACAGCTACATTCCTCCTCTCTCTCGCACATCCTCAACTCCTCTGTCCTTGTTTTCTTCCCCACAGTTCCTGCTGCTTTTTCTTTGCTTATTTCTTTCACACTTTCATAACATGCCTCTCCCCTTCTTTTTGCAGTAGGAGGTGGGAGGGTGTGATGGAGGGCAGTAAGGGAGAGGTGACGGGAAAGCTGGTGCTGAAGGAAGACATTGTGGGGCAGAATCTTGGGCAGGGTCCCAAGAGGCAGAGTCTGAGACTGGCTTTGGGTGCAGGCAATTTGTTGAAGAGATATGCTCAGAAAACGCATGTAAGGAAGACTCGAGCAGGAAAGTAAAGAGAAAAAACAAACAAGGATGTGGTCTTGGACAAAGACTGGCTTTGCCCTGATTCACAGGACAAAGCTCTGGCACAGAAACTGCACCCGAGAATGGTCTGCTTTGAGGCCTGGGGCCAGCCTTTTGTGTAACAGATCAGCCAGTCATAGGCTGTCTGCTGCCAGCCCAGTGGGGGATGGAGAGGTAAGTCCCAAGGCAATACTCTGCTAGGGTAATGCTCTGGAGAAAGGAAGCAGCAGTGAGCCCTGAGCAGTCAACCCTCATGGGGCAGGGGGCATAGTCAAGGGTGTCCCGGTAGGGCTCCACACTCTACTGCAGGAACTGTCATCTATGAAGGACGAGCTGCCTCTCTTTCCGTGATTATGTAACAGGTAGATCGCGCCGGCAGTCACTGAAAAGCAAGGTACCCCAATTCCCGCAGGGGACCCCAGATCCAGCGAGGGCTAGCACCCCTCCCCCTCAGAAGGGAGGAAGCTGTAAAAGTGCTGGTTAGAAAGCGCTGCAGATTAAAATAGCAACCAGGCAGCCCCTGCCTTCCCAGCAGGGAGGGGCCGCGGAAGGAGGCTGCTGCCTGAAGCAAACTATCAACACAGGCAACGTGACTGTGAGAACGTGCCTGCAGTACTGGCGGGAGTTCAGACACGCGTGACATTGGGTGGGGGTGTCAGGAGGAGCGCACTCAGAGCCTGTGTGCGCTGCCCGGGTCAGATGCCCCACCCTGGACAAACAGATACTTGCACACCTGTGCCAGGAAACGTTTGCCCTTCCAAACGCGGTAGCTGAAAGGGGGTCAAAGACACTGGGGAGCTGACAAAAATGGTGGACATTGACACAGCATAGGAAGAGCCAGATGTCCAGCTGTGCAGGAATTTCTGAACCAGGCCTTTGAAAGGCAGTGGGCCAGGAAATATTAGTTGTCAAGGCGCTTTGCCCTTCCCCTGGCTAGCCTGGTCAGCCTCGGGGAGCCCGAGGCCCTGAGACTCCATGGGTCCCCAGAGAGTGTGTGGTTTAGCAACATCCTCAGCTCCTCTGCCATACAGAAGACAATAGCGGAGCTGGTGGCACTGCGGGGGACCTGCCTGACCATGTGCACGCACGCACACAGATGAGCTGATGGCCAGAGAAAAAGAAGCTCCAGAGGGGAGAAATTGACCCTGCGAGAAGGACTCAGTCAGGTGCACACAGAGGTGAGAGACGCTCGGAGCCAGACTGTGACCAGGAATGCTGAACTGCACACTTTGGTGATTGCTGAAGGATAGTCCTTCTAAGTAGCGTATTCTGAAACTGGTCTGGCCTCGAGGATAGGTGGCGGGGCTTTTAGTTTTGGGACGTTTTAAAGGGAGCTGAACTTGTGGGGAGAAGCTCACTCTCTGGGCTCTCCCTTGGCTCTCTCTTTGGGGCTTGGTGCAGGCTATGGGTCACTTGGCTCACTCTTTTAGTTCTTGGTTCATGGCGCTTGAACTTGGGACTTTTGGTCACCTAGATGCCCTGGGTCTCTGGCCCTTGCTCTCCACATGGACAGGAGCACTTGGGGCCAGACAGATGCCCGGCCTGCCAGGGGCTTAGGCCCCACATGGTTGGAAGCCCACCCCTGGAAGCAGGGTCCCATGTGGGGATGTGTGCCTTGCTGGGGTCCAGCCTCTGGGACACTATGATCCGGTGCAGCACGGCACACGGGTCCTGGACCGCTACCTGGAAGCTGAGTGCAGTGCACCCAGATCCTGAAAGAGAGAGCTGCTGCAAGAAGATGGCAACCCCGAAACCCACAAGTGCACGTTCCAGAGAGGATGGAGATCTCTTTGTGTGGCCAACTTAAGCTCCAAAAAGGACAGATAAGGAAATGGGGCACTTCTGGGCGTGGTGGCTTGGCTTGCAATCTTTTGGGAAGCAACAGAAGTTCTGGGTCTTGTGGGAGAGAAGGGTTCAGAGCAGGATTGCTCTCAGTGCCACCCCCGCCCCTGCACGCCCCCTGCCAAGATTGGAACCTTGTTAATAAAAACCTGTTTCTTTCAACACAAATCTCTGCATCATGTGGATATAGGGCAACAAGTGGCTGAACCCCATACTGCATGGTTATAATTATGTGGCAGGAATAGGGCTCAAAAATATTCTTGCATTTCCTCATTTAATCCTCATAACAGAGTGGAAGTAGAGATAACCTTTTCCTCCTTTTGATAATGAAGAAACTAAAGCTAAGAAATATTAAATAATACTATATGAAGTTACATGTAGTAAGAGACAGACCCTGGATTAGAGTCTTAGTTGATTTATTCTAATGTCCAACCTATGAACCACTGTCTTGTCCTTAGAAAAGCTCTATGAGATAAATATTATATCCCTAGTTTATAAATAAGCTTGATTCAGTTCCATTAATGTACCTGTGCTTATGTACCTTGCACACAGTAGGCACTGAAAACTGGCACAGAAATAAGTTATTAAAACAGCATGACACAAAAGATACTTAACATCATTAGCCATCAGGGAAATGCAAATCAAATCCATACGAGCTACCATTTCACAGCACTGACATCACTAAAATTTAAAAACCACAGATAATAACAAGTGTTAGTGAGGATGTAGAGAAATTGGAATCCTCCTTACACTGCTGAAGGGATTGCAAGATGGCATAGCCACTTTGGAAAACAGATTGGCAGTTCCCCAAAATGTTAAACATAAAGTTAATAGATCAGAAATTCTACTTCTAGTTATATACCCAAAAGAAATAAAAACAGAGTTCCAGCCAAGATGGAGGCATAAATAGATATGCTTCGCTTCCTTGCACAACCAAAAGAAGGATAACAACCAATTTAAAAAACAAAAAACAACCAGAACGTCTAGAAAATCGAACTGTATGGAAGTCCAACAACCAAGGACTTAAAGAAGAAACATCCATACAGACAGGTAGGAGGGGCGGAGACAGGCAGCGGGGGCAGAGAGGACAGGTGGCAAAGAAGTGGCCGGCAGACCAGGTGGTCCCACATTTGCATGCAGTTAAACTGAGAGGAACAACTAGGGAGTGAGACAGAATGCACAACCCAGGGTTCCAGCACAGGAAAAGAACACCTCAGAATCTCTGGCTGTAAAAACCTGTGGGCATTGTGGCAGCAGGAGAAACTGCCTGTCTCACAGGAAGGTCCGGTGGAGGGGCCCACAGGGTCCTGCAGCGTATACATTCCCACCCACCCAGGAATCACCACCATAAAGGACATGATTTGCTTGTGGGTAACGGGAGAAGAGACTGAAAGCAGGGTGAGAGCTGAGCAAGTGGCATTGTTCCTTCTTGGACCCTTCCCCAACAGACAGTGGCACGACGCAGCCAAGTAGGTTGCCCTGCCCTGGCAGATGCCTAAGGCTCTGCCCCTTACAGCATAACAGGTGCACCAAGATGAAGAAATATGTCCCAAATGAAAGAAAGGATCAAAACTCTAGAAAAGGAGCTAAGTGGCAAGGAGATAGCCAACCTATCAGATGCAGAGTTCAAAACCCTGGTAATCAGGATGCTCACAGAAATGATTGAGTATAGATGCAAAACAGAGGAAGAAGTGAAGGCTATGCAAAGTGAAATAAAGAAATATATACAGGGAACCAACAGTGAAGGAAAAGAAACCAGGACTCAAATCAACGATTTGGAACAGAAGGAAGAAATAAACATCCAACCAGAACAGAATGAAGAAACAAGAATTCAAAAAAATGAGGAGAGGCTGAGGAACCTGTGGGACAACTTTAAACAAGTGAATCATAGGGGTGTCAGAAGGAGAAAAGGGAGAACAATAAATTGAACACTTATTTGAACAAACAATGAAGGAAAATGTCCCCAGTCTGTCGAAGAAACTAGACATGCAAGTCCAGGACACTCAGGGAGTCCCAAAGAAGTTGGATACAAAAAGAAACACACAAAGGCACATCATAATTAAATTACCCAATATTAAAGATAAAGAGAGAATCATAAAAGCAGCAAGAGAAAAGCAGAGCGTTACCTACAAAGGAGTTCCCATAAGACTGTCAGCTGATTTTTCAAAAGAAACTTTGTAGGCCAGAAGGGACTGGCAAGAAGTATTCAGTAATGAAAAGCAAGGACCTGCATCCAAGATTATTCTTTCTAGCAAAGCTATCATTTAGAATGCAAGGGCAGATAAAGTGCTTCCCAGATAAGGCCACCTTAAAGGAGTTCATCATCACCAAGACTTTATTACATGAACTGTTAAAGGGATTTATCTAAGAAAAAGAAGATGAGCAGTAAAATGACAAGAAATTCACAACTATCAACAATTGCACCTAAAACAAAAACAAAAACAAATGAAGCAAACAACTATAACAGGAACAGAATCACAGAAACAGTGATCACATGGAGGGTTATCAGTAGGGAGAATGAGGGAGGACAATGGGGGAAAGGTACAGGGAACAAGAGGCATGATTGGTAGATACAAAATAGACAGGGAGAGCTTAAGAATAATATAGGAAATGGAGAAGCTAAAGAATTTACATGTATGACCTACGGTCATGAACAAAAAGGGGAATGCTGGAGGGAATGGGCATTCTGGGTGGAAAGGGAAAGGGCATATTGGGAGAAAAAACTGGGACAACTATAATAGCATAATCAATAAAATATACTTTTAAAACAAAGAGTGAGATAGACTTTCCCAGTAGCTCCCAAGAGACATTTCCTTCATGTGTTCGTAATCAGATTACATTAACTTGATTATTTCTAAAAAAGTCACCAGTAAGGGGAACAAAATTATTACCATTGACTTAAATCAGTCAAGATTCAAACACTGAGACCAAAAAGAGACCCAGCCATCCATAATGCTAAAAAAAGAAAAAAAAAAAATCAGACTGTAGTTCAGTGCGTTCAGTGGAAAGGATGGAGGATATGTGGAAGCAACCAACATCTGCCACAATGTGAAAGAAGAAAGCAATCCTGGCTAAGGCAACTCCTGAGCTAAATTTTAATGTGCTAGCAGAGATTTGGCAGGTTGCATGGACCCAGGAACGGATGACTTGAAAAGCAAGCAGGAAGAGGGAGCATTCTAAGAAAAGGAGACGGAATGAATATGAGCATAAAGACCAGGAAGAAAAGGGAAAACTAAGACCTCTTCACTGAAGTATAAAAGGATGAAAGACGGGGTCATGGGCTAGCAAGTAAATAGGTGTGTCCATCTAAAGCAAAAGTGTATAAAACTAGAAGAGGTCAAACCTGCTTTGAATTGCTCCTTCAGACAGTTTCAATAAATGACCGATGCTTCCCTAAGAAATCAAAATTAAAGCAGAAAGTAAAACACAACTCACAAGTTTATATAGTAGCTTTACAGTAATGCTCCTGTTCTTCCAAAGCATCTCTTCTCTCTCTCTCTCTCTCTCTCCCCTCCCCCCACACCCTCCTCTCTTTAGGCAGAAAAGAGCCAGACCTTTTGGTAGTTCTGATAGCCAGTGTTTACTGAACTACCAACATCATGGAGTGGTTTGGGATGGAGTGGAGGCTCTCACCATAAGATACGCCATTGTATAAGGGCCTCTTTTCCGCTAAAGCATTTTCGATGTAAGGTTTCCTGGCATGGCTATATGTTCTTTCACTCTGATTACATGCTTTTCACTGTGAAACGGAGATGGCTTAGAGAAATGCAGAAGGGAGATGAAGGGATGTGTCAGTGAAACTGAAGGATTTCTAGTTTGCTGGAAACAAAGGATTCCTAGCGGGTATCCTTTGGACTCATGGTGCTCCTAAAGATCAGGATTACCTGCCTTGAAATTCATGAATAAGGCATAGTCCCCAGCTGTCTTCCCTCCACACTTATGTACCTTAATAATGTGAGTTGTGACTGGGATCCCACTTCTGAATGTGGGGAAGCATCTCTAACCAATTGTAGCGCTGTTTCCTGTTGAGTCCAGATGCGGCCTCATCATACTCTACACTCAGTGCTCCACAAAGCCCGACACCTTGTCAGATTTGGTATAAAGAGAAAATTAATTTTCTGTCCTATACTAGTCAAATTTAGGCAGTCCCATCCACAGGGATAGATAGATAAAGAGGGTGGGAATCAGCCACGTTATAATATAGGCCTCCTGGGCCAGTCAGAGAAAGATACATACCATATGATGTTACTTATATGTGTTATCTAATGAACATAATAAACTGATGAACAAAATAGAACCAGAGGCATGGATACATGGAACAGATGCACAGCTGTGAGAGGGGAGGACTGGATGAAAAAAAGGTGGAGAGATCACCTTAAGAGCATATATGCGTATACCATAGATACAGATGACAGTGAGGTAGGTGATGGCCAGATGGAAGCATGGGTGAGGACTGGATGGAGGTGGGCAAAGGGGAGGAGATGGGGACATCTATAAAAGTGTCAACAATAAAAATAAAGTTAAAAATACATGTAACATTGCCCCTCTGGTAAAAGGAACTTCATTTACT
The DNA here is from genome assembly GCA_039655065.1 of Glossophaga mutica. Classification (NCBI taxonomy): domain Eukaryota; kingdom Metazoa; phylum Chordata; class Mammalia; order Chiroptera; family Phyllostomidae; genus Glossophaga; species Glossophaga mutica. The sequence continues at coordinate 150,217,433 of CM077308.1, forward strand.
AAATGCAGACCAAGCGTGATAATATCATACCAAGATGAAGAGCTCTATTCTGGTCAGAGTGATTAGGAATCAATGTTCTGACAATAGTGAGGATGACTAATCTTTGTATTCTATACCAAAGTTGTAATTTATACTATGGTAGTAGTAATATGCTAAAATTAATTAAAATTGTATCCCAGGTCACTGAGGAAACATTGCAATTGCATCTGAAAAATAGGAAAGACAGATATAAAAAATGATTTCTAGATTTCCCACAAGAGAAGTAAAATCTTATAATCACTGAAAATTTCTAATTTAATAAAGAGCAAAAGCAACTGAAAATATGTTTACAGCTCATATCCTGCCAAAGAAAATTAACTACTATGCACTTTAAAACTCCTCTTTCAATGGGGGATTAGGTGCAATAAAGCCCAGAACATTTTGTCTCAACCATGAAATAAAATGATCATCTGTTTATCTATCATTTATTTCACACAGAGGGATCACACTAATAAAGCTCAGATTTTACCGAGCTATGAAAAAAGATAAAGCCCATAAAACATACTCTATACTTTTACAGCTTAAAGATATGTCTCCCAGAAAGATGAACCAAATATTTACAAAAAGCCTATCTCATTATCTTTTTTCCCCAGAGTTATTTTTGCAGAAGATGGTAATTTCCTAGGTAAATGAAGGTCAAATTCCATAAAACCTTTAAGTATCTGAACATGATCATCAAAATCAGAATTTCCTTTGTAGGACGAAATTGTTCTTGGCACTGTTGTCTAACACTGGCGAGGTGGAACAGCCCTGAGCTGAGAGTAGAAAAAATTGTCAGCCCCTCCCCTACTCAATGAGACAGGAGGAAAGGAGGGGACCAGAGGTCAGAATCGGGAGTGGGAGATGTTTCTTCCCAAATAGACAACAGCCTTTCTCCTAGAATCAGCACTCTCTTTGGGGAATTCTTTTGCTGAATATTTGATCTTTTACTCTTTGAATTCTGTTTTTAACTCAACAGAAATTTATTTACAACACTATAATCCAGGCACTGGAGAGACAATGAGGTCCCTCTAGGAACCTATTGTCTGGGAGGGAACAGACCAGCAAATAATATAGTCGGTTGTAAATAAAAAAAGAAGTACAAGCTGTGGTGGAGGATGTAAACCAGGTCAACACTCTTGGAGACAGGTGGGGCTGTGGAGATGCTTCAGCATAATTGAAATGATGTATTACGATTGTATAAAATACTAACATTTAAAATCTGTTAATGAGGTTGTAAAAAATATAAACTACTTAATTTTAAAAACTTTAAAATTTTAATGACTAAGTTTTCTTATAGTCATATAGGAAAGTATTACCTACAAGAAACCATACCCTATTGTCATCATAGTTGGGCCTCTGATTCCTCTTCCTTCTATCTCTTCACAGGTTCCCCACCCTGTAAGGGATGGAGATCAGAAAAATGGGATTAGAATGATGGGAGAGAAGGCATAAAAGTACCAAGTATAAAGGAGAAAAGCAGACTACACCCTCCCTTCCCTGACTTCAGATTTCCTATTCACAACAGACTACACTGCAGAAAGAAAGATTTATCTTTAAATCAAGATTAAATATTTAACTATGACGTGGAACTGGAAAGTATCTTTGCTTATTTGAAAACGATGAGAAAAGTTATGAGAATGGCCTTAAATTTCATTGAAGGTCAAAGAAAAAAAACTAGGCCCACAGAATAACAAAAGGAAGTTAGTAGACAAAAATAAAATTGCTTCATGATTTAACTCCCAAGTAGTGCTTGTTCAATATAACAGAGCTGAAGTACAAGAAAGAAATAGAGGGAGGGAGGAGAAGAAGATAAAAAGAAGGAAGGAAAGAAGGAAGGAAGAAAGGAGAAGAATAGGAAAGAAGAAAATTAGAAGGAGAAAAGAGTTGAAAACCATGGAAAAGGAAAACTTCCCCAAAGTAGCATAAAAAGGAAAGTCAAAGAGGAGGAGATCAAAAAAAGACAAGAAAATCAGAGATTCAATCTAAGAATTCCAACATCCAACTAATAGGATTTCAAAACTGAAAATAAGTGAAAGCCATCTGATTCAGCTATTCTTCTTTGGGTGTGTACCACAAAAGAACCAGAAGCAGAAATTTGAGGAGATATTTGTACATTCAGGTTCACCGTAGCATTATTCACAAGAGCCAATAGATGGAAGCAAACCAAGTGTCCACTGACAGACAGATGGGTTAACAAAATGTGATATATACGTGGAATGGAATATTATTAAACCTTAAAATGGAATATTATTAAGCCACTTTGGGCTAAGAATTATTTTGAGCCAAAGGTAGTTAAAAAGAAGTAAACACAAGAAAAGCTCTCTGCTCTTCCCTATTTGCCTAAAAATGGGGCATACGTTTGTAAAAGGAGGACATAAATTTCTACCAGGAAGGACAGAAGTTAATCACCACAGACTGTGCACTGCACTGGAGGAATCTACGTAAGAAACCTCACTAAAACTCGCCTCTATCTCCCATTAATTTCCCCATGTATTTGCCTTCCCAGAACGATTTGCCACCCTAGAAACTCTAAGCCCTTTTCCATTCTCTTGTCACTTCTCTAAAAGTGTATTTTTGGCCCTGGCTGTGTGCCACTCAGTTGATTGGATGTTATCCTGTGAACTAAAGGATCATGGGTTTGATTCCTGGTCAGGGCACATGCCTGGCTTGAGGGTTTACTCTGAGTAAAGGCAGATATGAGAGGCAACTGATCAATGCTCCTTTCTCACATCAATGTGTCTATCCCTCTCTCTCTCCCTCCTTTAGCCCCTCTATAAAATCAATAAGAATATCCGTGGGTGAGGATAAAAAATAAACAAAATAAAATTAAATACCCTGGCTGGTGTAGCTCAGTGGATTGAGCGCGGGCCTGCGAACCAGAGGATCGCGGTTCGATTCCCAGTCAGGGCACATGCCTGGGTTGCAGGCCAGTTCCCAGCAGGGGACACACGAGAGACAACCACACATTGATATTTCTCTCCCTGTCCCTTTCTCCTACCCTTCCCCTCTAAAGATAAATAAATAAAAATCTTAAAAAAAAATAAAATTAAATTAAATAAAGATGTATTGTTCTTTTATTAAGATGTTATATAAGCCCAGGTTCTACCCAGCCCTTTGAGTTACTCATCTCTGAGTGTTCTCATATGAAGGCATAGTGATGATGTTAATAAATTTCTCTTTGTTTTCCTCCTATTTGTCTTTTCTCAGTCTAATTTACAGCGTCACCCCCAAGAATACAGGATAACAAAAGGAAGAAAAGTTAAGTTTTTCCTCCCCTACTGCTCCCCAACTATATGACATTCTGTAAAAAGGCAAAACTATGGAGATAGTAAAAGGACCAGTGGTTGCCAGGGTTAGTGGGGAGGGAAGGATGAACAGGAGCAACTCGGAAGATTTTTAGGGCCATGAAGCTACTTTGTATAATACTATAATAGTGTGTGCATATCATTAAACATTTATCAAAACACACAGCACGTATAAACTAAGAGCAGATCCCAATGTAAAGAGTGAACTTGGGGTGACCACGATGTGTGAATGTAGGTCCATCTTTTCTAACAAATGTCCCACTCTGGTGGGAGAATATTGATAATGGGAGAGGCTGTACGTGGGTGGATGCAGGCATGCATGGAAAATCTTTGTACCATGTGCTCGGTTTAGCTGTGAACCTAAAACTGCTTTAATAAATAAAATGTATTTAAAAAATTTCATACTGAAAAAAAGCAGGTCATAAAAAAAAACTATGGAGGAGCTCCCCTAACAGTGGTCTCCACGTAGAAAGCATAACTGAGTAGAGCCAGTGTGGAACTGTGGAAGGAGCACAGACTTGGAGAGCTTGGTGTCGGCCTTGAGTCAGCGCTTCACCGTCTGGGTGAGCTCAGGAATGTCAATGCCCTCTTCTGGGTTCATTTTCTTCCACTGAAGCAGAAACAAAGCACACTAGACCTTGCCCATATGTGTAACTGAACATGAGCCTCACAAAATGATATGTTAGAAAAAAATTAATTTGTGGTCAGATATCCTTGGGTAGCAAAATATCATTTATTTGTCATTGGAGACTCTAATCCACATTAACATTTTAAAAGGGATATGAAATCTTACACTAAAGAAAACATTCTATTTTCTGAGCCTGCTTCATAAATCTCTTGAACCAGGTGTTTTGACTGTTATCTTTGAACCTACGGACAGTTCTTGGAACTATTTCTGTGGAAAATGCAGGGCAACGCCATGTGTCTCAGTTCAGGGGGCTGTAACAAAGTACCACAGACTGGGTGCCTTATAAACAACAGAACTGTCTTTCTCATGGATTTGGAGCTAGAAGTCCGACATTAGGGTGCCAGCACAGTTAGGTTCTGGGGAGATTGTTCAGCTGGGTTGCAAACTGCTGTCCTAAGTCCTCCTGTGGAAGAAACGGCGGCGGGGGGAGGGGGGGGTCGGAGAGAGACCTCTCTGAGGTCCCTTTTTTTGACAGCACTGATCCCATTCAGGAGAGCTCTGCCCTCATGACCTAATGACCTCCCAAAGACTGCGGGGGAGGTCATTACAGTGGGAACTGCGATTTCAACACATAAGTCTGAGGGCACACAAACAGTAAGTCTATAAAACTACTCTGTGACAATTTCTAAGATTCATTCATCATATAAGACTCCACAGAAATCATGCAATAGCCCTTGGATCAGTGACAGATTTAGGAAAATGTACATACTCAGATCACTTCTCTGCTTTCTTCCTTCAGTGCTGTAAAATAACTCCATAAGAAGTCATCTCATATGAAGTTATAAATGTCATTTCTGAAATTAAATTCTCATGAAACTAATGATAGTTTCAAAGCACAGCTCGAATCTACAGAAGTGTATTATCTAAAACTTTTTATGTGGCATAAGCCACATAACTGAGAATGTCTTATCTAAAAATGAACAAATACACAGAGGCATTGCCGAAGTCTCACTTAGTGTTCTAACAAAGAAGAGAACCAATTCAGGCAAACACACATCATCCTCTTCTGATAGAAACAAATCTGAATAAGGAAGATATACAGTGTTCTTTCATAACTGTAAAGTAATTTCTCATGAATTCATGGACAGAGCACCTGAGAGCCTCTACCTGTCAATGCCACCATGCAGACCCCACTTCCAGTGAGGAGGGGAAGGCAAAGAAGAGGGAACCTGATTAAAATGCCGTCAATAAGAAGCATCCATCGTAAATCACGGAGTGTCGAGAGGAGCTCTTGCTTTCATGCCCTGCAAACTGTGGGAGCAGATGCTGGTACTGGCTCAGGAGAGTCATCGAGGAAACACATAAAAAATCACAGTTATACAAGAATCTTTACAGGCCTTGTGGCAGCAGAGAGAGAAGGGTCTTCAAAGCATGTCTACCAAGATAAGGCACAAGAGAAAACTCCAAATTTTTAACGGACATCAGATATAAAAGAAACTGGAGACCTTGACATCATCAGCAACCATGCCAAGTAGATCTTTTCCCTGTGGGACAACTTTACTGGTCAATTTAAAGTCATTATCCCCATGATCTCAATCAGGATTGCATGAAAAATCTAACTTGCCAGAATTAACATTCTGTGGAGGCTTGTCTTCCAGAAATCATCACCATACCCAAGTTGGGTTTTCTTTTGTTTTTTGGTTTGTTTTTTTTTTTTTTTTTAAGTATAACTGCTCAGGCCAATTTAAAAATAAATCACCATCTGCCACCATCAGGAAAACTTCATTGGCCACAGAACAAGGAAACTATTCCAAAGCCATTGTTGAGCACCAACTTCAGCAAAAAAAACAAAACAAAACAAAAAACCTGTCCCCACAGGCTCTAGGGCTCCTAGGTATTAAAACAAAATACAAATATTTTCCACTCCATTAGAGTTTAGTCAACTCATCTTTTGTCTTTTCTAGGTCCACAGGCACACAATTAACTGGAAAATTATACTTTCTCTAAATTGTATCTTCCACACTAAAATAAATATTGTACATCTAGTCCTCAGTAGAGACCAGAACAAACCCATCTGGTGAGCCACCAAGTAGATGAAAATTTATCAAGCAGAAAATATTGTTAGTTGTTAGTGACTACAAACTAAAAATTACCAAGGAATAAAAAAAACCCAAAATAAAAAAATTAAAAGCAAGAAACTCAGCTTTTATCATGTAAGTTCACTGTATTTTCATTCCCTACACCAAAGGGCCACCAGCCCCCTCTCCCCTCCTATGCCGCAAGGCACCATGGAATTGACCAATGAGAAACGCCAGACCAGGCCCACTGAGGAAATCATTTATTCCTGCTACTTGACTGAGGTTTTCCACTGAAGGGAATTCCAAGATCACTAAGCTCCTTTGTTCAAGATACACTGGAATGAACGTACATGTTGGGTTAAAATCAATTATGATGAACTTCCTAGGGAGATTAAGAGATATTTGGGTTAATTAAACTATCTTAAAATCAATAACACTTCAGAAGGAACAGGAAACTATCCTCTGTACATTTTAAAAGTTTGTTATATTTTTATAATATTGAAATAATTTGGTCCTTTTGGAAAGGGGATCAAGATACGCCACCCCAAAATATGCCACTGTGACATAAAAATTGTTTTGAGCTGAAGGTGGAGCTCCTGAAATCCCTCTCTGTAAATTAATTGCAGAGACTTCCGAAAGAATTCAGTCGTCATAGATCCCTTCTGTGGGAACTTCTTTAATCTTCTCGGGGACTAGGACTCAAGAAGTAGGCACCACAAGCAAACAGACATTCAAGCCTATCCTGTCTCACCTCTATTCTTTCAAGAGCCCATTTGTCTTTCCAAAAAAGTCCCTTGTCTTCCACAAGCATCCTTTCTCCTACCCCCCTTAAGAAGTCATTTGTTTTCCCATTGCCTTTCTCCCTTTCCCCTTCACCTGTGAAGATGGTATACAAGCCCCAGGTTCTAACCACCCCATGGGGTTTTTCATCACTGACAACTACCATGTATATTCATGTTGCACTAGTGAGTAAACTGTTTTTTTCTCTTGCTATTGTGTCTTCTGCAGTTTAAATTGCAGGCCCCAAGACACTGACCACAAGAGGAGAGAAGAAAAGTTTTTCCTCCCCTATATTTTTCAGACAGAGGTCCAATCCATTTGGCGGTGCAACACGGGGATTTCTACTCAACAACATGAACACATGTAGATTTTAACACTCCTATTTCCTTTTGCATGCTCTAAAGCCTTCCATTGCCTTATTATGGTCAGCCTTCCATTGCCTTACATGGCCTTGAATGGGTGTTTGGAATTTCGGATGCGGAAAAATTTTAAATCGTGGCAGCTGCTTGAGGCATAAGTAATCTAGGGGCAGATTGTCTTGATAAGTGGGCTATCACTTGAATGGTAGAAGCTCTTTTAATGTTGCAGGTAAAAGGCCAGCATGCAGCCATGTCCTTGGGGAAAATGTAACCGAATCCTGTGAGGCTTAATAAAGGTCTCCCACCTAAGACTCCTGTGTACGCACTACGCGGGAGGGGAAGTTGAGATCTTTGCTTAAGGAACCCAAGACCCCTAGTAGGAAAGATACTTGAAGCCCCACGTGACCTCATAGATCAGAGTGACCTAGACAATAGTCCACGAGCAGGGAAAGATGTCAAAAGCCCGACAGTGGAATCACCATGGGGGAACAGAGTATCTGGGCTATTAGCCCAGGCTCAACTAAAAGGCAAGGTGTGGGGCTGGGTCTGGAGCCCCTCTAGATCCACTGAGGCACAGCGTCACAATGTGGGGGAAGCAGCTGGGCACGTCAGTGTGAGCTTGGAGCCCAGACCACAGCACCAGCAGAAGCCTTTGCAAGGATCTATGCCAGGAAGTGCATCAGTGAAAAAATGGATGTGTTAATCAGGCTGTTCAAGATAGGCAAAGTACATGTTTCTCTTTGAAGGTTATTTTCGCAGGACATGGCACTATTTTCTGAGTTCTTCGGAATCTTACAATTTCCCTTTGTCTCAATTTCACTTCCAAGGGCAGATTTATATTATAGGAAATAACAAGTTAGTAACAATCGTAAGTACAGAAATCTCTTTATTGCACAGAAAAACAAGATTCAGAGTCTAATGAATGTTTCCAATGCTTTATCAAATTAGATTATTTGATTGCTTTGATGGCACAGGATGTTTTCTCTTCCCCAGAAACTCCACAACAGAGAGAACTTCTCTTTCTCCTCTTTTTGGTCCTCTTTGTTAAAGAGAACAACTCGCACTCACTAGAATTATAAGCAAAAAGCAGGCTATAAATATCAATTTACTGATAGAAATAGAGTCTTATTAATAGTGAAATAAGTAAATATAGCATTAATTTTTTAAATTTTCTTTGGAATATGAAGATTATTTTGGGTGACAAACAAGTCAGAAAACCCATAATATGTGTGCATCACTTCAAAGCATTCTGAGAGAGAAATCCTAAGCAAAATGAGATGGAGACTTCTAGAATTTTATTTCATCGATACCACCCAAGCTTTGTTTTTTTGTGTGTTTGCTTTTCTGTGAAAGGAAATACTAAAAGAAGAGCACGTTGTGAGTGCAATTTAGCTTTATTAGCTCTTTATGTGTGGAGAACTTAACTCAAGCTCTCTAAGCTGCTGCTTCATCCGTAAAGATGAGAAATGCCTACACTTCAGGTTTTCTGAGTGGCTTCCTCACTTTTCTCTCCGAACTTGAGACACCTTGGTCATGCTACATCAGAGCTCCCTTCCATGAATTCTTTTCACCACGGTCCCTATGGCCAACTGGCTCAGTCTCAGTTCTCCAGTCTCCCAATTCCAAATTCACAAAGGAGGAAAACGCTTGATCCAGCTCATCTTTTCTTGTGAGGCTACAGGTGTGGGGAGGATATTATTCTTGAGTTGTATATTCTCATCTCCTCTAGCCAACTGCACTACATGAATGAGACTACGTGGGAGGACACAGGTCATTTCATTGTTGGTTTGGCAACAGCAGAGGGCAGGCAACGATCCACAGTGGCGGGCTGACAAAATATTTTAAGACTTCCATTATCACATCTATCTTAGCTCTCAGACATTTAGAAAAAGTGTTTCTAAGGTTTCTTTGTCATTTTCAATACTAGACAAATTCAGAAGTATCTCTTTTTTTGTAACAGTGAAATTAAAGAAATGAAGCTCCATGAAATCAAATGCAAAAAAAAGTCAAGGAAATTAAAAAATTTTAGAGAGTTTTAGTCACTTCAGTATACTATAGAGGTCTCAAAGATAATATGGTTGTGAAACAAATAAACTACCAAGACATTTATTGGGATAGATTTTTTTTAAAAATATGAGTTATTTCCAGAAAATACCCAGCCATGTAATAGGAAAAATAGAGACATTTATTGAAGAAGATACAAGAAACAATATACATAGGACAATGATGCCTTGGTCCCCTTCAAAATAGGCACCTTGGGCCCACACAGTTCTCTCAATTACTATCAGCTGCCCCCTCATATTTTCCTGAATCTCATTGACAGTCTGAAATAGCTTCCCTTTCACAGGTGATTTTAGTTTTGGGAAAAGCCAGAAGTCACAGTGCACCAAATCTGGGCTGTTTGGTGATTTGATGTTTCACCAAAAAACTCTGTACAAGACGTGATGCATGAACAGGTCTGTTGTCATAATGAAGCTGCCAATCACCAGTTGCCCATAGCTATGGCCTTCCAAATCATCTGAATAGTTTCCTCGGAGCAATGTTCAGGGTTAGCACAAAATTTGATGCAGATTCGTTGCTACTTGCTCAGTCATTTTGATTGTGACATCCACACAGTACACATGCTCACTCAATGGCATCTACTGCCACCCACTGACTAGTACAGTGAATTTGTCATCGTTCATGCATGCACATTCCAGTCCACTCTCCTTGGCTGCCAGGTTACATTGATGTCACGCAAACCCTTTTCATTATATTAACAATGGCTCAGCTTTTTCTAGACAGACCTCATATATCTCAAGCATCAAACACTGCCCTCTAATTTGTAAAGAATAATTGCTCTTCTCCAATAAATAGCTAGGGAGAGGAGCACGGAGTAGCTCAGGCCTTGGATCTTCATTAAATACGATGACACATAGTAGGTACTCAGTAAATATTTGTCAAACGCATTAATGAATCAATGCCTTGGTTTTCTTTTACTGACAGAGTGAAGCAATTAGGCAGTTTCAATCTAATTGAATCTATCTAATTAATCTATCTAATTAAGATAGATCCTCATCTAAAGTGTTAAGGAAAAAAAAGGTTAAAATGCAAACAGAAGAGGTGGCTTTAACTAGGAAAGGACTGGCCAAGGGGAGGAGAGGTTAACAGGCATATGGTGAGTGAAGGTAGGAGCTGAGCCTTTGTTCGGGTTTTTCTTAGTGTGAATGAATTTACCAAAGAACATTCCTGCTGAGGAGAAAGCAGATGCCTTGGCTCCTTAGCAGGGTGATTTCCAGGAATCTCAAGCCCAGTCTCAAGGCACCTACACAAGGACAGCTAGTCCTGGGGTGCTGGCGTGAATTGAGCGTCAGCCCACCTGGCAAATAGCAGGGCGTTACAAAAAGTCGTGCCAAATGGCCTGTTTCAAAATGGCCCCACATGTCAAAAAAACTCCTCATGATCTTACTCCACAAATCTAGCCTTTCCCACAGCTACCCGTAGCAGGTAGAAAGTACCACCCTCTGATCCATCACACCAAGACCCTCCCAGGTAGTCAGTCAGCCCCTGATATTCTCATTCTATCCAAGGAGTGGCAGGGGTGCCATGATGCTGTGCCAGTCTGCTGGTGGCACAAGTGACCCAGAAGAATATTTGGCTTCCAAATGTAAAAAAAAGATTAAACTCACGCTTGGCAATATTCTAGTGTATATTTTTAATATGAAAGAGAAATTCATGTGCATGTCATGTAGTGTTTTGCTTTCCCAAAGTCTATTATTATTACTGATAGACTACCTTAAAATAAATTGTACCTCATGATCAAAGAAGTATTTTCCCATGTGGTAAACGCTTTGGATTAAAAACGACAGTGATTGCCAGTGAGGTCCCCAGTCCCATAAGAGCAGCAGGGCCATGCGTTCTGTGATGGTAACCATGATTCAGATTTCCTCACTATGGTGTCCTGAGGGGATGGTCAGCCCCAGAAGAACCACCTGGGGGGAAGGGCGGGCCCTGTCCAGCAGGTCTTGGGACCTTGTGCCTGCGGGCAGGTGCGCAACAGTGAATGCTCATTGTGGGCCCCATGACTCAGCACATCCCCATCCTGGGATGTGTCGGGGTCCGGGACTTGTAGGACTAGACCTGGACACCAGCTGGGATTTCTGGGCAGGGCAGGGTAGGGTGGGTGGCGTGCACCCCACCATGCCAAGGTCCACCCATTCCAAAACAGAATTACCTGATCCCTAAAGCCAAATCTAACGGAACTCCTTAACCTTGCCAGCTGGGCACCACCAAGAAGGCCTCTGAGGAGAGACACCTGGGAGACCTGACTCCCACAGAGGACCCATGTATCTTCCAAGCACAGGGCCACAGGGGGTCTGACTCCGACGTCCTTTCCACCTCCCCCTCAGGAGTGCAGTGCGGGTGGCTAGTAGCTCTATAGCTCTAACAAGGTGCTGGGCTGGAGCGGCCCCTTTCATGCAAGTCTAGAGGTCCTGAGGCCAGTGCCCTTGAGGCAAACTGCACATAAGCAGGAGGCTGGGCATCAGGGCTGCTGGGCTATATCCCAGGTTCAGGCCTGGAGGGCACTATCACAGTCATAGGCAGGACCACTAGGGGACACACTGGGTTGGCAGGGTCCATCCTGCTTAAATGACAAATACAAACATACAGACATACAACAATAATCCCTATGTCCTAAACTGATAATCATAGGGTATGGGTTCAGGTATTCCATCACCAGTATTCACAGCCTGGGGCAGGACAGTTCACACCAACCAGGAACTCTCTTTCCTAAGTAAACATACTCCCCAGGACACATCAGCCTGGTGAGCAATCAGACTGTGAACCTCCCTAAAACATCCTCAGTCTTCAGACAGCCCTCGTCTGTTCTATCTCAGAACAGCTCCTGGGATCTTCTAGTGTAGATGCTGTTCTCATACTACTGACATTTTCGTCGATGGTTTTCCCATTTCCAAGGTCACAGTTATAAAGTGGGCAAAGAAAATAAGGAAAGCCTCTCCTCTCCCCCACCCCCTCATGTCTTTAAGCCATTAAACAATGCTTCTTGAGATGTAAATATCTGTCATACCCCTAGAATGGTTAAAAAACGAATCCTTACAGTTCACCTTATCTCCCTTTTCCCACTCTAGGACTTGGGCTCGATTTTCCTCTGAGCCAAGTCAGAAGTTCACTAATGTGTCATTGCCCTGGAATATGCTCAGAACCATTTCACCTGGTCAAGCCCTAGTCAGTATCTCTGAAAGTCTATACAGAGTTCAGGCAGGAGACAGTCGGGAAGGAGGAAACTCTGGAGGTGCCCCAGGGCTAAGACAAAGGACACTGATACAGGACAGAGACCCTGTTCCAAGACCAGTTGTTCCTGCTTTCTGGAAAAGCGCTGAGTCATGCTGAATCGTGACTGTACCTGCGCAGAAGATGCTACATGACCCTGCTTCATTATAATAGCATTATAATAAATTAACATTGTGCAATCCTCTTCCCCAGTGGCCAGTCAAGGAAAATCATGAGAGACCATATGCACAGTAGCTTTAAAATAATATAATTAATTGTACATGTACAATAAAAGCTCACCTAAACTAGCCAGCAATATCCACCCTGTAAGGGGAGAATCCGTCCAGCCCCTGAGGTCAATCTCTGCTTGGCATTGTACTGTGCAGTGTACTATCGCTTAATCAATCTGCTCTCCCTCTTTCTGCTTTAAACTCTGTGTGATCAGTTTAATTCTTTGTCTGCAATCACCAAGAACCTGATTACCTGTGCCCACCTGTGACAGTTATGCTCTCTGCTTATGGTGAATTCTTTATTCAGTCTGTTTGAATGCCTGGAAGTTGGTTTTTCACTGCTAAAGACAAGCCTTCTGCTTTGGGTATTTGCTCATTGGTTCCCAAACACCTTCCCTATTAGTCTCCCAGATCTGTCTGAGTCCTTAGTGGGTGGCCATCACCTAGGCTCTTGTGTGGGGAGCTTCCTGTACTTATCTGTAAAATGAGAGTGGTTAAGCCACAGGGCAAATTGCTCAAGCTGGAAAATATCAATACTGAAACTTTCTCATTCACTGTTTTTCAGACTGCTGCTCACAGCCTTAGTGACCCAGAACAGTGTAGTGGCTGCCAACCAGCATTTTTCAAGTACATTATCTAGAGTTTAAAAACAAATAAACAAAAAAAAACACAGTACAAAGTACATTGTAAGGCAGCCTCAGCTATTACCTGGGAACTCATTAGAAATACACACTTGAGCCTAGTCCTGAGTGAATGGGACCCTCTAGAGGTGGGGCCTGGATATCTGTGTTTTAAAGAGCCTCTAGATGATTCTAAAACACAACAGTTTGAAAACCACTGAGCTCTATATAATTTAACCTTTCTCAATCCCAGGAGAGATTTGAGCACTGAGAAAATGGTTTCAGTGACTCTTTTCTCATTTCTCCCAAGAACGATACATGGATAGCTGCCAGTCTAGATGCACAGGAGAGAAGCTAACTATTACCTACAATGGATGCCTTGGGGCATTAAGGCTTAGTTCTCTCTTGGAGGTGTTGCGAGGGGCTAGTGCAGGATGATGTCCCAAGGTTCTCTTCAGAGGGAAATTTATGGGACTACCCAAGTTCTCTAAAAGAAAGTAATCAAACACAAGGATTTGAATACAATTGTTTCTGCTTGAAATATATTTTCTTTTTCTACTGTGTTTGTAAATCATCATCCTACTGTGATAATAAAGAAATGAAGTATGTAACTGTTACCAAGAATTGAAAACCAAGATCTGCTGAAGAGATTCAAAATCAGTCTGATCACTACGGTCATATAGACAGGCTCTCCCTAGATGAGTGATTTACAGCCTTTACTCTGCTCAAGCCCTGTTTTGTTCACAGCACACTCCCAATCCATAGCATCTCTTACCACACAACGCTGATTCCCATGGGGACCCTTGGAGGGCAGAGAGCTTGAAAAGTCTCCCTGAGGATTCTAATTCCCCACCATAAAGGATCGCTGCACTAGGATAAAACACAAAGTTGCTAAAAACAATCTAAGTCAGCAGAGAACTGTCATCCTACCAAAATAGCCTAGTTTTAAATAGGCATTGACTGAGTTCCAGGATGCTCCAAGAGCTCAAAGCATAACTTGTTATTGTGTACTTATTCATTTCCTGCAAAGCACAGCTTTATTCTTTCAGAAGAAAGCAGAGTCTGGTCAGGAGAAAGGGAAGATTTTCTTGTCAATCAAATAATCAACATTTTTTTACAGCTATTATATATGCATCAATGTACTAAGCAACATGTAGAAAATGCATGGTTTTATAGCAACTGAATAGAAAAGATCAGAATGTATTAAATAAGCACCATAAAAATACATCAATAAATGTTAAATTATGGAGGACTAATTATAAAACCATCTGAAGTGGTTTTAAGAAAAATAGATCCCTAAACTGAACCCCAGGAAGGATAGTATAAGACTCATGAGACTCAGGGCCCAGGAACCTGAATTACAGAAAATTAATCTTAACAGTACAGTCAGGGAACATCTTCTTTGTGGAACAGTGAGCTGAGCCAAGCCTTGAGGATGGGATAGAATGTAAACCAAGCAGGAGAGAGAGCAGAGGGCATCTGTGGACTTGTCGGGAGCAGGAACATTATCTGAGACAAGGTGCTAAAGGAAGCGTTGGGAGATAGAGAATGAGTACCCACAGCAGTCAGAGAAGGCTTTTCCCCAAACTGAGTCTTAAAGATTGGACAATAGCAATTTTCCAGATGGAGAATGGAGGAAAGGGGATTCCAGGCACAGAACAACTTATACGAAATTACACAGGCATAAGAAGGGCAAAGTGTATTAAGTGAATGGAAGTTCATTGTGACCAGAGAAGGGGATCAGAATATCCACCCCAAAATATACCACTTTGGCATGTAGATTATTTTGAGCTGAAGGCAACTGAAAATCAGAAGATGCACAAGTAAGTCTTCTCAGAGATTCCTATCCAATTAAAAGCAGAAACTTCTAAGAAACAAGGAATGCCATAAATCCCCGCTCTGGGGGAGGTCTATGGCCATGAAGAAGAAAGATAGTTGGCTTTGAAACAAGTCTGAACAAACAAACCTTACAAAAATACCCCATCTTCCATTATTTTCCCATATTCTTACCTTTCCGCAATTTACCACCCTTAGAAGCTCAAACCTCTTTCCCTTTATTTAGTCACTTTTCCGCAACTTACCACTGTTTGTTAAAATGACTTATAAATTCTCAAGCCTAACTACCTTTTTGGGGTTTTCACATCATTTCTGTGAAGCACCCCAAACATAAAAAAATCACAATAACGACATCAACAAAAATTTGTATGCCTTTTCTTCTCTTTGTCTGTCTCTGGCAGTTTAAATTGCAGGGCCCATTCATCAGCCTGTGAGTGTAGAGGAAAGCTGTTCTTTCCCTACAGTACAACAGGCAGAGGAGAAAGGAGGAGAGGGCTACGAGAGGTAAGGTAGGAGAAGCGGTTAACATGAATAAGAAGTAAAAGAATAAAAGAAACGGAAATCTCAAATCCACAAGAGGCCAGGTAAATTGAGGGGTGTGCAATCACGTTATGCATGGTACCAGTGATGGGATTCAGACACCACAGAGGCCTGAGAGAGTCATGCCCACTCCACGAGAGTCAGCCTTCTCCAAGGCAGTTATTGCTTTGATGGACAATGAGCGTTTCATGCTGCCAAGTCATTTGACTTATTTCTTCAAGAAAACCCAATAATATCTCTTAAACCTTCAAATGAGGACCCAAAATTCTTTTTTAATTATATTTTATTGATCATACTATTACAATTGTCCTGAATTTTTCCTCCTTTGCCCCCCTCCACCCAGCGCCCCCTATTCCCTCAGGCAATCCTCTCACCATTGTTCATGTCCATGGGTCATGTTTACACATTCTTTGGCTACTTTATTTCCTATACTGTGCCTTACATCCCCATGGCTATCCTGTAACTACCTATTTGTATTTAATCCCCTTTCCTCTTTACCAATTCTCCCCCTCCCCTCTTTCATCTGGCAACCATCTGGTAAGTGACGTCTTTTCTCTTGCTGCTTCCGTCTCTGTTTATCTTTAACCTTTGGCTTTTGATTATGATGTGTCTTTGCATAGGCCTCTTTGCATTCATCATAATTGGGATGCTCTGTGCTTCCTGAATCTGCACGTATATTTCCTTCACCAAATTAGGGAAGTTTTCTTTCACTATTTTTTCAGACAGATTTCTGATTTTTTTCTCTCTCTCTTCTCCTTCTGGCACTCCTACGATGCAAATGTTGGACCTCTTGAAGTTGTTCCACAGGCTGTTTATACTACCCTCATTTTTCTAAACTCTTTTTTATTCTACTTGTTCTGTGGTGTTGTTTTTTGCTTCCTTATGTTCCAAATCATTGATTTGATTCTTGGCTTCATCCACGCTACTGTTGTTTCCCTGTAAATTGTTCTTTATTTCAATTAGTTTATCCCTCATTTCTGACTGGGTCTTTTTTATGCTGTTGAGGTCCTCACTAGGTTCCTTGAGCGTCCTTATATATCCAATATTTTGAACTCTGCATCTGATAGACTGCTAGTCTCCATTCCATTTAGCTCTTTTTCTGGAGTTTTGATCTGTTATTTCATTTGGGCCATGTTTCTCTATCTCCTCATTTCAGCAGCCTCTTTGTGCTTATTTTTATGTACTAGGTAGAGCTGCTTTGAATCCATGTCTTAGTAGTGTGGCCTCATGTTGTAGGTGTCCTGTATGGTCCAGAAACACAACCTCCCCCATCACCCAAGCTGGGTACTCAAGGTCCTTTGTGTGCGCTGAGTAATTGAGACTTGGTTGCTATTGGCAGATCAATGAGAGGGATCTACCCAGGCCAGTCAGCCATAAGGATGGGCTATGACCACCAACCACCAACTTCTACCATCAGTGGAAAATCAGCTGTGCAGGGGCAGGGTTGTTGTGCTCTGACTTGTTCTGTAGCTGTCCACTGGGTGCGCTCGCCCTGGGGTTTCCCAGGTGGCGCAGGCCAAGGTCAGCCCCCCACTTGTGTTTTGCCCAAGGCACCCTGTCTGAGCTGTAAAGCTATCTGAGATGGCCACTACTTGGGCTGGGCTTGGAAATTCTCAAGCAAAGCCAAGCTGTGAATCTAACCTGGCTGCCACTAGGGCTCTCTGAAGCCAGTTGTTGCTTATTTGCTAGGATTTAGGAGCCAAGGCCAGCCATTCTTATGGAAAAGCAGCTTAGGTGGGCCTGTAAATTTGGTGGGGCAGAGCCTCTGGGGATCTCCAAGGTGGGTCAAATAGTATTAGCCAGGTTGTTGGAGTCTCAGATATGGCACTAGTTTACTAGCTCTGTGGGGGGAGGGTAGGCAAAAGGATTATGGCCTCTGCTCACCTTGATGGCAGACACTCCAATTTCTCCCTGTATTCCATGGGTGCCTTTCAAGCTGCTACCCTGGTGCTGGAGGTGAGAGAATGTCTCTGAGTAGGTGAGTCCATGTGTGAATTCTTTAAGAGGAATTGCTAGTAGCTTCAGAAGTTTCTTCCCCCAACTCAATCCCCACTAGTTTCTGGAGCAAGAAGTTGTGGGGACTTACCTTCCTGGAACTGGAATCCTGGGCTGGTGGGCCTGGTGTGGACCTGAGACTCCTCATTCCCAAGAGATTCCTCCTGAAATTTTATCCATGTGGGTGAGGGACCAGCCCGTTCAGTGTCTGTGCCCCTCATACCAATCTAGATGGATGTGGTTTCTTTAATTCCATAGTTGTCACACTTCCACACAGCTTGATTTCTGATGTTCCTGAGTGATGGTTGTTCTGTATTTTAGTTGTAATTTTGATGTGGTTGTGTGAGGAGGTGAGCCATGTCTGCCTATACCACCATCTTGACCAGAAGTCCCGAAATTCTTTAAATTATTAGTTAGGCCAAATAAAACACAACTCTTGGCTTGATATGGATTCTAGCTTATCACTTCCCAGATAGAGTCTAATAAACTCTTACTACGTCAACTTAGACCAGTGTCTCTGGTTCATTACATGTCTGATTCAAAGGTTGGCAGAACATGGCAACTAGGATCAAGCTGTGCTGAAAAACAACAGAAATCAAGTTTGGAGCTATTATTTTGAACTCATTTATATCTATATCTATTTTCCATTTCCATATCTATATATCTTCCTCAATTTAAATGTAGAGCAGATATTGTTGTCAAACTTTGTAACAGTCTCTAAAAATTGCCCAGAAAATATACTAACACAGCCAGAGGCATGATTTCAAAAAAAGCATTATTTAGTAATATAAGAGTATTTTAGATCCTACAAGATTAATTCTACATGTTGATATTTACAGAGGAAAAAGTACTGTTTTCACCATGCAAGCTGAAAAGGACTTTACTTAATAGCATATATAATTATCATTTCATAAGCAACATGAGCAAATCTATGGTCTTTTTCTCATTTTCTCCTTCTTGGAGAGCTATTCTAAATGAAAATTCATTAAAACTAGAAAAATGTTGCTATTTTTTCAGGCTCTTTTATTCGAGAAAGAAAAATTATTTATTTTAGGTGCCTGTTAATCAAGTCTTAGAAACTACTCTATGACAAATGACAAAACTTACATTCTTTTAGACCTACTTCATTGCCATTATCAAAATTACCCTAATAAACACTTCTCCAAAGAGGACATACACATGGCCAATAGACATATAAAAAAATGCTCAATGTCACTAATTATTAGAGAAATGCAAATTAAAACCACACTGGGATATCACTTCACACCTGTCAGAATGTCTATCATCAATAAATCAACAAACAACAATTGTTGGCAAAGATATGGAGAAAAGGGAACCCTTGTGCACTGTTGGAAGGAATGCAGATTGGTGTAGCCACTGTGGAAAGTACAGAGTTACCTCAAAAAATTAAAAATGGCCCTAGTTGGTGTGATTCAGTGAATTGAGCACCAGCCTGAGAACCAAAGGGTCACCAGCTCCATTCCTGGTCAGGGCACACACCCGGGTTGCAGGCCAGGTCCCCATTTGGGGGTATGGGAGAGGCAATTGATTGTTTCTCCCACATATCAGTGTTTCTCCCTCCCTTGCTCTCTCTCTGAAAATAAATGAACAAAATATAAAAATTAAAAATGGAACTGCCTTATGACCGAGTGATTCTACTTCTGGAAACTTATCCAAAGAAATCCAAAATACTAATTCAAAAAAATATAGCTATCCCTATGTTCATTGCAGCATTATTTACAACCAAGATCTAGAAGCAGCTCAAGTGTCCATCAGTAGATGAGTAGATAAAAAGCTGTGGTACATTTACACAATGAAATACTACTCAGCCATAAAAAAAAAAAAAAAAAAAAAAAAGGAAGAAACCTTACCCTTTGTGAGTCATGGATGGACCTGGAAAGCATTATGCTAAGTGAAATAAGTGAGTCATAAAAGACAGGTATCATATGATTTCACTTATACATAGAACTTACAACAAAATAAACTAACAAATGAAACAGAGTACAGACTGACAGCTGTCAGAGGGGATGGGTGTTGGGTGGGCAAGGTGAACAAGGTGAAAGGATTAAGTCTTTTCCCCCAATAAAACCTCACAGACACAGAAAACAGTATGGTGATTACCAGAAGAAAGGGGTGGGGGTAGGTAAAGGAGGGGATAAATGGAGATGGAAGGAGATGATTTCAAGTTGAACACTTTCTACACACAAAACCCATCTCTCAGAAATACCTGATGGAGCTCTGGCTGGTGTGGCTGAGGGGATTGAGTGCGGGTCTGCAAACCAAAGGGTCGCTGGTTCAATTCCCAGTCAGGGCACATGCCTGGGTTGCAGGCCAGGTCCCCAGTAGGGGGTGCACAAGAAGCAACAACATGTTTCTCTCCCTCTCTTTCTCCCTTTCTTCCCCTATCTAAAAATAAATAAATAACTCTTAAAAAAAAATACATGATGGACTTTAGACAACTGTGTTAGAAAATTCTTTCTTATCATGATCTGAGGGAAAAAACAGGATTCACTAACTCCCGAATTAGGGTTCTTTTTATTTTATTAAATTTGAGCTTGAATGAGGTCTTTGGATATCCAGGTTACAATGTAAACAATTGCAAAATAAAACACGAAAGATTTTTAGTAGATCTCATAGAAATGATGACAATATTTACTTTTAAAAGCATTGTTTTTATTACAGTAAAATCCATTATAGAATTACTTTAAATAATACATGAGGTCTGTCTGGGAAAAGTCCAGCCATTGTTAATAGTGAGTAGAGCAACAAATCTGCATCAAATTTTACATCAATTATTTGGATGATTGAGAAGGACGCAGCTATGGAAAACTGGTGATTGGCAGCTTCAACATCATGTGTCACATCTTGCGAAGAGTTTTTTGGCAAAACATCATATCACTCAGGTGACTTACCATCTCTCTGCCCCCAACGGCATAGCCCAGATTTGGTACCCTGTGACTTCTGGCTTTTTCTAAAGCTAAAATCACCTTTGAAAGGGATGAGATTTCAGACCATCAATGAGATTCAGGAAAATATGACCAGACAGCTGATGGTGATTAGGAGAACTGTGTGAGATCCCAAGGTGCCTACTTTGAAGCAAACTGAGATATCATTGTCCTATGTACAATGTTCTCATATCCTCTTCAATAAATGTCTCTATTTTTCATATTACGTGGCTGGATAGCTTCTGGACTGACCTCATATTTTTAAAAGCCCTTTATGTTAGTTACCCTCCATTTAATCTAACAATCTGCATTAGAAAAATAAATTTAGAGGCACCATCTCTTGTTCACTGACTAACCAAACCTGTGTTACAACCTATATGGAAACTGATTTTGCATTAAGCATTACTTTTTATTTAGCGCCTTCAACAATCCTGTAAGAGCAAATGATTATTCCATTTTTATTATAAGGTAATCATGGACCACATACTCAAGTTTAAACAAATTCAACTAACTCGATCTTCCTATCCTTTCACATCTTGCTTATAAATTCTTATTTGAACAGTCAAAAAGGAAGGAATATGGATTCAGATATGTCTCAAAATCAAGTCCTTACTGGTGTTACCATTTTAACAGACCATTAAGCCACTGAGCTCTAGCATCCTCATCTGTACAATGAGAGTAATACATAGCTTTACAATGACTGCATAAAATATCATCAAGGGAGTAATACCATGTCAAGCACACACTAGCTGCACAATGAATGTTAACTTCTTCCCCCAACTCCAGATGATGCAAATTAAGGAACTTAAAATAAGGTACAGGGGGCAATAATCCATTAGACACAAACATGTTTGAGAACTACAAAATAAAATCTACTGGTACCAATGATAAAATTCTTTAACTAAATGCCTACATAATACAACACTATACCAATTTACGGTTAAATATAATTGTCTAAATATGCCATCACTTTGAAAACAATTTTTTCACTTTTTTAATAATTTCTAAGCACATACCCAACCAATAATTGTCAAGAAATCATAACCAAGCCCTGGCTGGTGTGGCTCAGTGGATTGAGCACGGGCCTGCGAACTAAAGGGTTGCTGGTTTGATTCCCACTCAGGGCACATGCCTGGGTTATGGGCCACGTCCCCAGTTGGGGACACGTGAGGGGCAACCACACATTGATGTTTCTCTCCCTCTCTTTCTCCTTCCCTTCCCCAATCTCTAAATAAATAAATAAAACTTAAATCATAACCAATTGTGAACTGAATGTTACACCCAGCCAAATAACGTCAAAAGCAATTGCATTACAGCAAAAGAGTTTATTCACTGTCTAAAGTGCTAGGATTTAAATATATTCGTTTCTTTTTCACATGGAGTGAAGCCTACCTCTACCCTACCCTTTAAAATAAGATTCTTGGTCTGGAAAAGGGCTTAAAAAGTCAGAGAATGCAAAAGAGGGAATGCAACAACTTTCTCAACACGCCCGCGGCAAAAGAAAGTTGACTCCTCCCTAATCTCGAAATACACCTACTGCA
Source organism: Glossophaga mutica (assembly GCA_039655065.1). Classification (NCBI taxonomy): domain Eukaryota; kingdom Metazoa; phylum Chordata; class Mammalia; order Chiroptera; family Phyllostomidae; genus Glossophaga; species Glossophaga mutica. The sequence continues at coordinate 150,239,582 of CM077308.1, forward strand.
GCTACAAGGAAATCAAAACGCAATTATTGGCACTTGTCCGGTCTACCCCTCCGGAGCTTACGAATTTTCCCTTTCTCCATGACCCAGAGCTAAGGCTAAAACACGCTGGCACGCTGCAAACAACCACTCCCGCCACTCCCTGAAATTCAGAGACTGTTTCACAAGCAACACCCACCTAAATCTAGAGACGCCGCCCACCCCGCCACCCTACAACTCCTCCCTCGCTCTCCTTGCCCCAAGATTCCCAATTGAGTAAAACGAAGTGAGTGAGATTAGAATGCGCCCCCACCCTTGCCGGGTCCCCACACCCAGCTGCCACGCAGCCGGTCCTCCCGCCCTTCTTTGGGAGGCTGGCTTCACTATTCACTAGTGCGCATGTGCGAAACTGTGGCGCTCGGCGATCCCCGAGTCAGCAGGGGCGGAGCGGTAGGCGGGACCAAGTTCCGTGCGCACGCTCGGGACATGCGCAATGCGGAGGCTGAGGCGCCAGACGTCTATTTGGAAGTTCCGGGGAGGCAGCGCATGCGCTAGTGTACGCGTTGCCGGCGAAGAGGGGACCCAGACGACTCGGAAATTTGAATACCACTAGCATGGAGTGCGACCTCATGGAGACTGACATCTTGGAGTCTTTGGAAGATCTAGGGTAAGAGTACTAAGGCTCGGGTCTCCCAGTTCCCACACTGCCAGTTCCCCGGGAACAACTCGCGAGTCCCAGTCGGAGACACCTGCCTCTCCACGCCGCACCCCCTGGCTTCTGGCTGTCGCCTCCCTAAGGCTCCGGGACCCTAATGCCACGTCCACTGTGTGCCCTACCCGGTCGGGGCCCTCCAAATGGGACGCCCCTAGGCCTGCTCTGTGCTCCTTGCAACCGAGTTACCCGCAGTGTTTGTCAGTCATGCGTGTCATTGTCTGGGCACTGGTTCTCGCCAACCCCCTCTCTGAGCTTCTCTCCTTGCTCCCCATCCTCCTGCCCTACCCCCTCACTCTAGAGGTTGCCAGAGTTGATGCACTGATTTCCTACTTGTCCTCCAAACTTTCTTCTGTCTTCAGCCCCTACTCCTGCCCCACCCCACTTCTCTCAAAAAAAAGAAAAGAAAAGAAAAACGCCTTTGCCCAGTCATCTCTGCACGCACCCCGGCTTCCCAAAGCCACATGTCTGCGCGCTGCATTCGTTCCGCTAGCTAGCTCTCTTGGGTACCGAGCCTGTCACTACCTCCATGGGAAGCACTGGCAGTTTCTCTTGACTCTGACATCCCTTTGAGCCATTATTAGCCCTTACTTACCTTTAGGGTCGTCTTCACCCACCAAATCCATGCGTGTTTGTTGTGCGTTTTGTCTCCCGTCCTGACAGTTAACTAATCGTGATTCATGTTATATTATACACGTTGGAAAGAAGGTTTCTTGTCTCACCGGGATACCCAGATCAGTGTACTGTATTAAAACTTGAAAACTTAGAATCTCTTGGGCTAAATGTGGTTCCAGAAGCAAATGGTAAGATTAAATATTTGCCTGTAGGTGCAGTGTCACATTTTCTTTTTACAGATTTAGCTAACTGTATTTATAAAGAAACAAATCCTTTCTCAAAATCTTCCTCGAGGCTTTTGAATAACATGCAAACATTTGAAGGAAACCTTTCTTCAAGAAAGGTCACTGTGACGATTCCCAAAGTCTACCCACTTAAATAACTCGCTGTCCTGCTAAAAGTTTTTAAGAAATGAAGTGGCATTGCTTATCACCATTCTTTTTCAACGTGAATTACCCTTGTTCTTTTCTTTTTCTTTTAACTGGTTGTGAATTTTCATGCATATTCCAGACTTAGGGGGCTTTTTTTTTTTTTTTCTTAAATAGAACATAAGTAAAAGTTGTTCAGCAAAATGGACTCTTGGTAGACATCTCGGGCGAAATCGCTTGCTTGCACATGAAGCCATTCATTCAGTAAACATTTCTGAGGAACACATGTTCCGTGGCAGTGTTGGGCTGAGCACTTATAGGTACAAAGTGAAGTGGAAGAGAAGTTCAAATTGTAACAATATGCTGTAAGGAGATAGGTGGAGGGTCCCTTTATTGCAAAAGGAAGTGAAGTCTTCAAGTTTAGAAGCGACACTTAAGATTAGAGTAGAAAGAGCCATAGGATTAGAGGACAAAGTAGACCTTATTTAAATGCAGTTATTCTTCATGGATAGAGGTTACCAAGAATTGGTGGTGGATACTGGTTCCTTCCCTTTATTGTTCTTTTACTGTCTTTTAACTGTATTTTTCTTTATAAAAATAATTGTTACTGTAATAATTGTAATCAAATAATTAAGATGGGTTGTAAACCATGGGACTTTCTGAAAACTTTGCATAAATTTTAACCATAACTATTTAGTTTAGTGGTATTCAGTCATTAAAATTTAGCCTTCATTGACTGATGTATAGTTTTGAAGGATTCACTGAGAAATATTTTATCTCTAATTTGGCACATGGTAGGAATTCAGTAACTACTTGTATAATAATAAAAGAGCAAAATTTGAATGTGTAACACGAGAAGAAGTTTGTAGGCCTCGTCTCTGTATTCCAGTGTCTAACCTGTGGTTTTAAATCTAGATGCCAGAGTACATATTATCTCATTTTTTGTGTGACACTTTTTCCATTCCAAGCAATGTATACACATGTAATTGTATTTTTAAAGGATCAAGTTGTTGTCATTCCTCTAAAATCTCTATACCATTAAACATCAAATTATCTTAAGCATATTTAATATACTAATTTTAGTAACAGGGTTTTTATAGTATTTTATTTAAAAGAAGATAAAATAATCTGAAGAATATTTTAAAGTCACTTTGAGAATGACAAAATCTTTCATTCCAGCTATATACTAGATTGGAGTTTATTATTACTGTTGCCTTTTATGAATGTTTGAACATTCAGTAATTGTTTTAGAATTACATTTCAATCACTTACCAAGGATTAGGGTACAGTTGTACCAGTTCACTCAAACATCAACTTGCCAACAATTATTAAATTAAACCTGACATTTCCTTGGTACGAGCAGTTATTGCTAGTCTTAACTGTCGTCTTTTTCTAAATATAGAAAAAGGGAATAAATGATTAATTGGAAAATTTTTGCTTTTAAAGAAAGTCATTAAAACCTAACATAGTTGATTTCTGGAAAAAATATCTAGAAAAGATAACCTGAGTTTTATTTCTGAAATAGTAAGCTTACAGTATAATTAACTATCACTTATTAATCTTTTTTTTAAGATTTAATTAATTTATTTTTAGAGGGGAAGGGAGGGAGAGAAACACCAATGTGTGGTTGCCTCTCACGTGCCCCTCACTGGGGACCTGGCCTGCAGCCCAGGCATGTGCCCTGACTGGGAATCGAACCTGCAACCCTTTGATTCACAATCACTGAGCCGTACCAGCCAGGGCTAATCTGGTTTTAATCCTCAACTCAGTTAAAGTAAGACAATAAATCTTTGTACACTAAGTGATTTCATAAGTGTATAGAAGTTGTATTATATGTGATTCTATTAAATATTCACCTATATTTTGACCTTAGCTTGGTATAGTTCTAATTTTTATTTGTACTTGTAAGTTTAGAAATTGGTCATCATAACTTATTTTTATTGAACTATTGCTTAATTACACAAGCAGTGCAAAACTCTATAGTGTCTGTGATATATTAGGTGTGATTTTATATTCTTCTGAGTGTGATTCCTTTAACTTGCCAGTTACAAGGGCTCATTGTTAGAAGATGGCGCTCTGTCGCAGGCGGTCGCTGCTGGAGCCAGTTCCCCCGAGTTTACCAAACTCTGCGCTTGGCTGGTGTCTGAGTTAAGAGTGCTCTGTAAACTGGAGGAAAATGTGCAAGCAACTAACAGTGAGTAAACATTCAGTTTTATGTTCAAAATATAAAAATAAAATTCAGGTATTGTCGATTGAACATTATCAGTATGAAAGCTAAAATTTCGAGTTCTTCGTAAATATAAAAAAAAAAAAATTTGTAAAGCAACCAAATACTTTGCCTCCATTGTTTTTAAAGAAAGGTGATTTCAGAAGTTGAAAAACCAAAGTATGGCCATGCAACTATTACAAATTTGTGGAAATTGAGAAAACCCTATTACTAAGATTCAGAAAAATGGGGACAAATAATAGCATACGAGGTCTGTCTAGAAAGTATCCAGCCATGTAATATGAAAAGGCATTTTTTGAAGAAGATACAAGAAACATTGTACATAGGACAATGACGCCTTAGTCCCCTTCAAAGTAGGCACCTTGGGACCTCACACAGTTTTCCCAGTCACCATCAACTGCCCTGTTGTATTTTCCTGAATCTCATCAACAGTCTGAAATCTCTTCCCTTTCAAAGGTGATTTTAGTTTTGGGAAAAGCCAGGAGTTACATGGCCCCAAATCTGGGCTGTAAGGGGGCCAAGTCACCTGGGTGATTTTGTTTTGCCAAAAACTCTGCATGAGGTGTGCTACGTGATCAGGCATATCATGGTGAAGCTGCAAATCACCAGTTACCTGTAGCTTCGGCCTTCTGAATTATTCCAAATAGTTTAAGCTTAATGCAAAATTTGATGAAGGTTTGTTGCTCTACTTGCTCAGTCATTTTGAATGCGACACCCACACAGTACACATGCTCACTCAAAGGCATCTCACACCCCCACTGACTAGTACGGTTGTCATTGTTCACGCACGTGCATTACAGTTCACTCTCCTTGGCTGCAAGGTCACAATGATGTCACACAAACCATTCTCGTTATATTAACAATGGTTGGACTCTTTCTGGACAGACCCTCATATATGAACTTTCCATTCTTTGTAAAACATGACCTGTGATATCTGAAATTGGTGACTAGCGCTGGAAATTGGGATGTTTTTCTTTTTGGACTACCAGATTCCAGAAGCATGTATAGCATGTAAAGTAAATGCATTGTACCGTGTAGGAAGAAAGAGAACACTTTATTAAGAAGTTTTCTGTATAAGAGTATATCACTAGATACACCACAACCAGATCTAGTATCATCAGATTTATGGCCTTGAGAGCTGTTTTATATTTACTGATTTTGTTACTGTGTTAGCGCTAGTTTGTTGGTTCTACAAAAGAGACAGGCATGGAGCCTGACAGTCTCTACCATCTGTTTCCCTCCTCCCATAGGTAACCCTGTAACAGGAGACAAAGAAAATGCCCACCCGTTAACCCACCCTTATGGAGAACTGTGTACATAATCCCATTTTCTTTTTCACAGAATCCTATTGTGAAGAGCTCACTCTTGCATGCTTAGTATATTTAATATGTACATGTTAGTCACATTCAATTCTAATTTTTAAGGAGAATATAGTACAACAACAATATAGCAGCAGCTTACATTTACTAGGCACTTGTTCTGTTCTAAGTGCTTTACATGTGTTAACTCTTTTAAACTTCAGGACAATCCTATGAGGCAGGTTTCATTATTCTCATGCGTTACACAAGGAAGCACAATGAGGTTAAATACGTTTGCCTGAGGTCACACAACTAGTAATTGATGAAGTCAGGATTCAACCGCAGTGGTCACATTTGGGAGCCGGTGCTCTTAACATTGCCTCACGACCCAGCATTTCAGAGATTGTAAGACCTTCTGAACCAGCACCTGTGCTACATGGTAACTGTTTATAACCTGGGACCCCTTTGTTCATATGAAGGCATTTTATAGAAGCCAGCACACACAACAGGTAGAAGTTTAGCTGTTTAGCTGAAGTTGAGAGGGAGCGCTTTTAGCACAACCCTCTCCTCATCCTCCCAGCTTCTGAAGGAGTTCTTTGGAACTCTGGAGCTCACAGAACACAGTTTCAAAACATGGGCAGTTCAGTCTACCCGTTTTATGGAGAAGAAGGACTCGCAGAGTTTGTTAGCTACTTTTTACCTTTCTATGATATTGAATAGCAAACCATCAGAATAGTAAAGAAGAAAGACCATCATTTTTCCTTGGTCCACCTAGCAAACTTCGTTCTTCACACAGTATGGGAATACAAAACTACAAGTCATGTTCACTACCTTGAAATTCAGTCTAGGTATTGGAAACTAGAAATTTTGGTGCAAATGAAACAGCTGGATATTAGTAGTAATAAAATGCTTACTCTGGTTCATGGGGGAGGAAATCAGTTAGTGTGATAGTACTTGGGGACAGTTTCATCAAGGAGCTGGACCACTGGGCTTTGGTAGATAGGTGGGATTTCATAGAGGAGGCGGAGAGGGCAGAGGGCATGTGCATTACAGGGAATAACTTAAATGAAGGCGCAGAAGTGGAAATTAGCCTGACCTAGGACAGTGGGGATATTTCCCTGGCACAAATAGAGGGAACATTCGTGAAAGTAGTAGATAACTACCACAAACAATAATCTGCTGGGGAGGGCAAAGCAGAGAGGCTAGGAAGAATCTTTAAAGACAGAAACATTAGGTGAGGTAGAAATTAGAAAGCTATTAAAGATTCTCAAATAAAGAAATAACCTAATCAAAGTGTTAAAGAAAATTGTCAATGGTGTGAGAAAGGATGAATTAGAAGAAAAAGGAATTTGTGTTAGGAAAATCTTATTAAATATTTTGATTTGTGTGTATGTGTGTGCGCACACATATATATGTGAACGGGAACAACATTTTTATTAATAAGATTATTTTAATTCCTAAAAGGCCCGAATGAAGCTGAAGAATTCCAGCTTGAGGTGAGTGGGCTACTAGGGGAGATGAACTGTCCATATCTTTCACTGACATCTGGGGATGTGACCAAGCGCCTTCTCGTTCAGAAGAACTGCCTCCTTTTGCTCAGTAAGTTCATGGCTACTAGAATATAGCTATTTTCTATTTATGTTTTCCATGACTAATAAACTAGTTGTTACTGTTTTGTTTCACGATGGATGTAATTCAAAATACTACTTACTTCAAAGAAAACTTTATTAATTTCCACCGTAGAAGCTGTTGGTAGGCCTGTGCACTGGTAGCAGCGTTTTGTAATTGCTCCTCTTCCTCCTTCCACTGGAGTCACTCAGGCCGCTGTGCTTCCCTGAGGCCACCAGAGGTGATGCCGATGTGTTTGTTCAGATGTGTGGTCATTAGACCTCAGCATTCTAGACTGGGAGCACATTTTCAAATAGACTGGTTTTAATGAAAATATTTTGTCTTGATGTTTCTTTCTGGTTGGGTAATTGTTTAGGGGTATTGGTTTTGTTTGTAAATATAAAATTTTCTGCAGTAATATTTGCTTTGTTCCTATACTTACTGATCATTGTGGGAAATTATTTATTCTACAAAGTTCTTTCCTTCTATGTTTTTTCTATACTAACCACTATTTCTCTTTTCACCCTGAAAAACAGTAAGTAGACTTACAAATTTTGTTGCCTTAAATAAACTCTCCAGCAAACTCAACCACTCGTCTTAACTCAGACTCTGTCGCGTTCTGAGACACATTTGATTAAGCTTTGGTTAACTGGATAGTATAGTTCTTATTATGACAAACGTAACTCAGGATTTTAAAAGTACTTATTTTTACAACCTTGCTATGGTTTCTAGAAAATACTACAACTCTTAATTGTGAAGGCTTAATTTAAAAAAAAAAAATGGTTTCACGGCCATTATACTTCAGCACTAATTGTCCCAGAGCCACTGTGTGGATTTCCCCTTTCTGAGACGACTGTTCCTGGGGGGCGTGCCCCTGAGAGTAGGCGCTGCTTTAGATGCTGACGAAGCTGCATGTGGTTCTTGTGCATGCGTTCGGTGACCTTCAGATTGCGTAATTTCTGCAACTGGCTCAGCCACAGTGTACTCCGTGGTTCTTCCTTGGTAGCACTGTTTACCTTTACCAATACCTCATATTTGGCACTTAGAATGTGTTATCTTACATGGGAAGACAACAGCTGTGTGGAAAGGTTAGCAGTAACCCTGAATAGCTAATTCTTCCAAAGAGCCTAGAGTTTTGCCATTTTAGCGCTGATATTTATAAAAACCACTTTGAATATAATATTTATAAAATACCTTTAACTTTTTCCTCTTTCTTAAGCAGGCGGCACAGAACAAGATTGTTTTGGACCTGGGCAGTCTTAATAGATTATTTTATTTTAATGTGCTCTTACCTCAAAAGCTCTTCAAGAATATCCAGCTATTAGTATTTGCTCCTCAACTAAATGACTAAGTCAATGAAAGGTTCCTCTGCTCTGCACTCTTCACACATGCACACTACTCGCTTCCTTCCTCTTGATCTTCGCTTTTTGCTGTTTCTCCTTTTCTAAAACATTCCCCTTAGCTCGTTTCCTCTCTTTCATGCTAATGTTGATGTACATGTGCTCATCCTCTACTCGCTCTGTATGAATATTTTCATCCTCCAAGTATTGTCAGTCTTGATGTTACAATTTTACTTCTTCCAGCACCCCCTACCTTACCTATTTGAATCTTTTAATACATCGTGTTTTGAGGGGGAAAAATAAACCAGCCTCTGTAGAATTGTTAGTAAAATAGAAAAGTCTTCAAATGAATGGCTGAAAAACTCTGTTATCAGGTTAAGAACTATTTTGGCTGTTCTTTGGCCTTTCTCATTGTCAGGACGTTTCCTTAGGTAAAAATAAGGCAGATATCTAAGTTTCTAATAGATGAAGAACTGTTCATCTTTTTATGCCTTTATTCTCTGTTCCTCACTAGGTTGTCAGTAGAGGCGATCTTTTCTGTTTCTGTATTTATAGCCAGTCTGTGCCTTTCCTAGTACTTTGAATACCTCAGCTATAGTTAATGCTTTCTGATGTTAAATGTGTTGGTGAAGTAATTTCTGTGAATACCTGAGCTAAGTTGTCCTAAAATTAGAGGAAAAGTTTATTAAAGCATATCATATGTGATTTTCTAGAACAAGGGTTGGCAAACTCTTAAAGGGCCAGATAACAAATATGTTCGGCTTCATGGGCCACAAAATCTGTCACAACTCCTAATTCCACTGCTGTCCTTCATAAGCAGCCGTAGACTGCATGGAAACAGGTGAATGTGGCAACGTTCCAATAAGACCTTATTTATAAAAACAGCGATTATTTCATGACACTGGGGTTTTATTGGTTTGATCTTTTAACTCATACAGTTGGCTATATGGAACATGCTGCGATTTTATCAAACCCATGTAGAATGACCTTTCCAGAAACTTAGCTGTATTTATTGTTCTAGAACCAGGGTTGGCAGCTTTTCAGAAATGATCTGCCAAAATTATGATCCCTATACTAATAGCATTACACCTTGGGTACAGGAAATGAGATATTTAAGCTGATCATTCTTTTGTAAATGTAAACTTATGAGCCTAGAAAATGTCTTTTTTCAAAACTATCTTTCTAATATTATCAGAAGGTTCTCCCTTTGTCACATACCTAAAATCCTGAGGTCCAAATGATTACGAATCACCTTTTATAAAAATGTAAATGTCCTTGGGAAGGTGAAAGAAATAAGATTGAATATTTATATCTTCACCTTAATTACCTGAAGCAGATTGCATCCCTCATTATACTGGAGGAAATCAGCATACAGGGGATGATACCAATGCAAAAGGACTCTGCCAAGAAATTATTTGAAAGTTTTGTTGTTTCCACAGAGGGGACGAGAATGAAGGAAGTAGAGGGAAGGGAGTACTGAGAAGAATACAGATGGAAGAGGGGGTTTGTGAATAGCCAGAGGGTGACATTAGGCTACTGGAGACATAAGAAAGGAACTTCTGGGAGTTTAGTGCCTTCCCCCTTCTCCTGTAAGTTAAACTTTGACTACTGAAAAGTATTGTTTCACACCAGTGCTAAACAAGACTTCCTAAGTATTGAAAGGTAAGAGGAACAGATAGTTGTTGTATCACTGGTGCATGTCAGCGGTGAGAAGGATAGATGGATGGATGGATAGATAGATAGATAACCTTTTGAACCGTCACCCAAAATTTGCCACCTGCTACCTTTTGCAAATTTGTCAACAGATGCCAACCCCTGTTCTGTAGGTTCCTTAATAATGGAACGTAAGAATCTAGATTTTTAGATGTGATCGACCTTGATCTTTTGGTTTGAAAGAAGAATCGCTTATTTTTAAATCAGCCTTTAAATATATATTGGTTAAATACCTGAATTATAGAACCAGTTTATATGTAATGTCATTTGAGGTAAAAATGGTTTTCCTTTCTTGTTTTTGTCCATTCTTGCAGCTTTAAAACTTACATATCACTAGGTCTATAGAGTTGTGACTCCAGACTTATGACTATTAACTGTAGCTGTATCTCATTTTGAAATTTTATTTTGTTTACTTCAGCATACCTCATCTCAGAACTAGAAGCTGCCAGAATGCTCTGTGTGAATACTCCTCCAAAAAAAGCTCAAGAAGGAGGCGGTAGTGAGGTCTTTCAAGAGTTGAAAGGCATATGTATTGCTCTAGGAATGTCCAAACCTCCAGCCAATATAACTATGTTCCAATTCTTCAGCGGGATTGAAAAAAAAGTAAGACCTTTAGTACCAGATTGTAGTGTATTAAAGGCATAGTCCTACATTTGTTTGAAATGAAGCAAGTTAATTTCTCTTAACGGGAACCTAATGTGCATATTATTAAGTTACTGTTACTAAATGAGTTTGGGGTTTTAAATCCTAGATGCCTTAAAGAGAAATTAGTATTTTAGTGTTTTTTTAACATGTTAGCATGTTTCTTTTTCAAAAAGGAAACTTTACACTTTGATTTACAAACTGAAATAAGCTAGATATAATGTAAAAATAATTAAGTCCTCTAAAAATTATTTTATCATTGAAATTTAGTGCAATTAATTTTTAAAGTCTTTGTCATTAAATGTTACCACCCTTCTCCCCATTGACTGGACAGAAAATAATGTTAATGTTCTTGGTTTTTAATCCAGTCATTTTGAGTCTTAAAAGTTTGAATTGGCGAACTAGATTTCTTGACTGCTGACATAATCTAGTATGTGAAAATAATTTATGCCACACGTTATCAACAATGAAGAAGGTTTTTTAATCATTTGTTAGGAACAAGCAATTTTAATGAAAATTAATGAATAGTTGAGAATGGTATTTGTTATAGCAGAGTTATTCTCTGTGCATATCTGGTGGACTCTAAGAATTGGTACGTTTACATTGTGGGCAGATGGACACCATGATGCATAAACTGGCTGAACTCTACAGGGGAGCAGCGGTATATCCATAGTCCCTATTTTTCTGTGTGTTCATTCATCCATTCAGCAAATACCCATTAAGTGCCTGCCGTTGTCAGGCACTGTTGTAGGCGCAGTGAAGGAATCATGCTTCCATAGGCACGTGAGGTGTGGGCAAGTGAGTGTCTTTATTGTGTGGGTCTTGTACATTTCAAAACATCCTCCACCTTTGCCTCTGTCAGGAATCTTCTTTTGATGGCAAGATATGATGGGACTTGGGAAGATGAGGAGGATATGTGTTACTTTTAGATTTGTTTATTCATTCATTTATGTTTTTGTGTCAGTTAAAGGAAACATTAGCAAAAGTTCCACCTAATCATGTGGGAAAACCTTTATTGAAGAAGTCAATGGGACCAGCCCACTGGGTGAGTAGCAATCGTCTGAAGTAAATTTGTAAGGAACCCCATCTTTCTGTCTTACATTTATATTGACACAGTTGGTGCTTGGTGGACATCTTTAGAGTCATTTCTGTGAATCTTAAGATTCATGCAACATAATTTTATTTGTGTAAGATTAGAAACACTATCCCATAATTTGTAAGTATTTCACACAGCTGATTAAAGTAAACAGAAGTTCAATACGATGCATGTTTCTAATTGCCAAATGGGTTGTCTTCAAGCCAAAGGCTTCATTGGGCTGAGCTTCTCACAGTGAATTATGGAAAAGCTAAATGAGACTTTTGTACTTCACATGTTTCTTATTATGTTTTGAGACACTATTTTGCATATTATTTCCTTAATTTGTTACAACTTTTATTATTATATTCATTAAATAACAATTTATTTTGTGCTAAGTGCTGGGATTCATTTATGAAAGAAACAGACACAGTGTCTGCCCTTTTGGAACAGAGGTCAAGCAGATTTAAAGTCTAACTTTAAAAAAAAAATTGTTTCAGGAAAACATAGAAGCAATTAACCAAGCCATAGCCAATGAATATGAAGTTCGGAGAAAGCTGCTAATAAAACGTTTGGATGTCACTGTCCAGTCTTTTGGTTGGTCTGACCGCGCTAAGGTACGCATTAAATAATTTAAAGGAGCAGAGTATTTATAGACTCGATCCTGAAGCATTTTTAGCACAGTTTAGATATAGCGGAGACTGTAAATGAAATACATAGTAAGTTGCTAAGTAGCAGTTCTTTTAGCTGTTCAGCAGTAATGAAAACATTTGTCTTTCAATTTTTTTAATGTTGTTCAACATAAAACTATATAGACCGTACAGGAAGTACCCATTTGTGAGAGAGATGGAGAACGTATTTGAAAATTACTAAAATAGTAAAATTTTTAATTATTTTTATACTGCAAACTAACAATTTAATTTGATTGGATTTAGGAAGACCACATATTGTAGTCTCTTTATAAGGAACTGGAGAATCTGATAAGACGTCAGCCTAAATAAGACAGGTGAAGGTCTTGGTCGTTCAACAAGTATTTATTAAATATGTGCTATATGATCAGTAAGTGGGACCTATTGGGCACATTTTATTAATTTGACCTTCTTGGGACCTGAAATGGAACCAAATCTCAAATTTATGTGGAGGTTGGTCCATATGCTAGTATGAGATGTGCCCTTAATAGTGCATCCATTTTTGAAAATAGATTTTTCTCTGAATTTTAGTGAATTGGCTTAGAAAATGTTTTTATCTAGTCCTCCAATAATTTTGCTACTATGTTACTTTCACACAAATCTTTAAACCTCAGCAAAGTGCTGTTTGACTACTACATTGTTGGGGTAGATACTTACTGGATTACAATATTTTAGTGTTGGAAAACGGTCCTAGAGATCAGTCTTAACCCCCTTAATTTTGCAACTAAAAAAAAATAGAGACCTAGACAAATGGGAAACTTTTCATAATATCTCACAGCTAGGCATTAGTAACAGGAGTAAATTATTTTCTTCCGTGATTGCTGTTTAGGACATGCAAGTCCTTTCTTAAATTGTCTTTGATAAAAACAATTATTTCACCCTTAGCTTAGCAGAGATAATTCAGAAACAGTGACCTACAGGTTCCAGCTAGAAAACAAAGATGTGGGCGCCGCGGTCTGGTGTCGGCACGCCCTCGGTGGACGAGACACCCGGCTCCGAGCTGCCACTTACCCTCCCGTTTCTGTCGCTTTCAAGTGCCGTGTTTGATCTAGAGATGTTCAAGATGGCTTTGAACTACAATAACACAATAATTGTATGAAATATATAAATATTTTGAGGATAAGGAAGGACTGTCCATACTAGCACAAACCTATTTTTTCATGTAATGGAATTTATGTATTGATATCTCACTTTGAAACTTTGTTTTAAATTAATTTATAGAAATTGCTTTCATATGCACAGAGTGAACTTTTATTTTACGTATGAAATTTATGCATTTAATATCTCAGTTTGAAATTTCATTTTAAATCAGTATTATCTGAAATATATCTGAAACCATTTTCTCAAAGGTGTTTGTTTTCAATCAACAAACATTAAGCACTTATTTAGATACAATAGTGACTCTAAGAAAAATATAAGACATGCAGGAAGCATTCCCCGAACAATGGGATGACAATATTTTTATTCCTTTCATTATTAAAGAAATTTTTAAAAATAAAAAGTTACAGATCATCCCATTGTCTTAACCACAGTAGCTGTTTTCATTTTTAGTGTTGTCTGCCTTTCTTTTTGGATATCTGAAATCGTAGTAAACATGCCTTTTTACATTCTATTTCATCATTTAATGTAATCTAAACATTTACCATCAATGTTTGAGTACCTACATGTAACCAAAGCCTTAACAAATATTTTTGTTCTTGTGCTGATTGATGTGTGTTGTAGTTGTAGCTGTTGCTTCCAAAATTTAATAGATAGCCGATTGTTGCTGTTTCCCAAAATTTAGGTTACTCTAATTTGCATTTATTGATTTCAGTCTGGAATAATTGTTTTATATTTGTTTGAACTTACATTCTCTTGTGTGACCTATATATTTTTTGTTTCTCTCTTGTGGTCTTGTGTTTGAAATAGATTTAAATGACTTGCCCAAGTTTTCTAATTTCCCAGTGATTTGTCTTTCTCGTTAGAGCTAACAACCTAAATTATTAACTTCTACTAAATGGTTATGGTAGGCCCTTTGTTCTTATTTTTAAATATAATAGAGGAAAGTATTAAATAGAGAGATCACTTAAAAGAAATGTATCATGTTTTCATATTAACAACGTAATTAGTGTAATTAGTCACAGCTCACATTTTTGATCTCATAGTAAGCAAAGACAAGAAAATGAAAAAGCAAATGATCTCAGGCCAGTGGGTGACCTTTTTACCTTTTTTAGTAGCCCCACAGTCCAGAGTGGCCCCACACCTCTGGGGTTCCCTCCTCCCCTTTGCTTTCAGAACACACACAGTCATTTCTTGCTATACTTAATATAGTTCTTGACTAGGTAGGAGCAATGGTAAGTATATAACTCTTTCCCTCCCATCTAGAGCCTAGTAAATATTATTATCAGATGTTTTGGAAATCTTTTAACTTATTTAATATAAATGTTCCTATGTCATTTTGAAAATTGACAGTGTCTTTGAACACTTTCTTTCAACAGAGTCAGACAGAGAAATTAGCAAAGGTTTACCAGCCGAAACGTTCAGTCTTATCTCCTAAAAGTACTGTTTCTGTTGCCCATCTCTTGGCTGCCAGACAAGACTTGTCAAAGATTTTAAGGACTAGCAGTGGCTCTATAAGAGAAAAAACTGCCTGCGCCATCAATAAGGTGATGAGAGTACCTTTAATTTTCTTTCAAATACATTTCTTTCTATTTACAAAATAAAATAGCTTAAAATGTCTTTCTTATCCCATAGGTGTTGATGGGCAGGGTACCTGACAGAGGCGGTAGACCCAATGAAATTGAGCCTCCACCCCCAGAGATGCCACCGTGGCAGAAAAGGCAAGATGGCCCCCAGCAGCAAGCAGGGGGCCGAGGAGGAGGGAGAGGTGGTTATGAACATTCCTCATACGGAGGACGAGGAGGTCATGAACCAGGAGGAGGGAGAGGTGGACGTGGCGGCTACGACCACGGTGGCCGAGGGGGCGGAAGAGGAAATAAGCATCAAGGAGGCTGGACAGATGGAGGGAGTGGAGGAGGAGGTGGCTACCAAGATGGTGGTTATCGAGATTCGGGCTTCCAGCCAGGTGGCTATCACGGTGGCCACAGTGGTGGCTATCAAGGCAGTGGTTACAGTGGCTTCCAAACATCTACTTACACAGGAAGTGGCTACCAGGGTGGTGGATACCAGCAGGACAATAGGTACCAAGATGGTGGGCACCATGGAGATCGAGGCAGTGGTCGTGGGGGGAGAGGTCGCGGAGGCCGAGGTGGACGTGGAGGCCAGGGAGGAGGATGGGGGGGGAGGGGGGGCCAGAATTATCACCAAGGGGGACAATTTGAACAGCACTTCCAGCAGGGAGGTTATCAATATAATCACTCTGGATTTGGACAGGGAAGACATTATACTAGTTGAGGCTACAGAACCTTACATTTTGCTAGAGCTCAAGTAATAGAAACTTAGTTTCAGAACCCCGAGTCCAGTGTGGATTTTGAATGTGAGACCACAGGTGGCAAGCAGATTCCTGCTTGGCACAAGCATTTGTAGGTCTTCATTCAATTCTGTTGGTTTTTTTTAAATGGATTTACATAATGCTGTTTATTTGAGAAACATACAACATCTCTCCTTTGTATGAAGAATTTTTTAAAGGTAATTAAAATTGCCTTTAATTGACCAGTAGACTAATTGCACAGTCAGAACATGCATACTTTTTTGAAGAAATTACTTGAATAAGTAGTTTTCATGTTTTCAATATACAATTTTGAAAATGAGGATTCTCCTAGATTTTTTTAGCTTTCCAACTAGGCAGTCTTCCTCATAATAACAACCCATTTATATGTGTTTTCCTTACACTATTCTAATGTCTATTTTTCAAGCACAGTTTCTGCCCTGGTTGGCTCTTTATTTGGAGAGGTTACGCCACATTTGCTTCATGATAGAACTTCTAGGTCAGTTCCTATTAAATGAGCTCTTCTGCAGATAGCACATTCAGTAGCCTTATCCTCTTGATGGAATATTATACCACAAGCCGAACTCTGAAAACCTTAAACATGGCCAACACCCATCAAGATAATAAAAGCAAACTAAGTTGTGAATTTAGTATATATATGTAGGCATTTAGTTAAGTATAGCAATTCAAACTGACCTGCATTCATTCAAAACGAGTTCCTCCTTCAACCTTACTTTTACTTGAAATCTACTAGAAAAAAACAGCAAACTTAAATTTGTTTTATGCACGAGTTAATACCACTGGCTCAGCAAATACAAGTTAGTTTGCTTTGAGCAGGAGACTTTCTGTAAAGGAAGAAATGCACTACAGAGAAAGAGGACAGATTTTTGCTTAGTGCAGGAGGCCCTTTATTATTGCTGCAGAAAACAAAAGCCTGGCTGAGTTGATGTTTTACATTCTTTACTGAAATCTACATGATACTTCTTGCTGGGTTTTTGTATACTTACATTGTCAAGCTGTGAAAGAAAATGGCTGCAGGTGTGCTTTGTGTGAAAGGTGAGCAATAAAGTATCTGTAAGCTCTCTCTGGTTTGAGTTTTATTTTAGCTACTTTTCAGATGAAATTATTTTGGATACTTGCTTCAAGGTTGTCAGCTAAGTCCTGTGTCCCCCTCCCCCTGAAGGTTCTTGCGTGTTCCCTTAAAACATAATTTGTAGTGAAAGATCACTTTTACTCTAGAACCTTAAACGAATTGAAAAAGAACTGTTTCCAAATTTACCTTTCACTGTGTTATAGCTAGAAAACTTCACTACTCACGTGTGGCCACTGGGTGTAGCTGTTGCTACACAATGTATTAGGCAAAGGTAAATGATGGCCCCTCTTCAGGGATTTTTTGTTTTTTATACTCTCCATTCTTCCCAAGAATGAGGGACATATTTCTTAAAAATGAATGGCTTTGAAATATAAATATATGTTTGTAAAAGGACAAAAAGTACTTTTCTACTAAATAGGGCTTATTTTTAGGGGAAGGAATCATCCTGTCATACCATTAAAAACACCAGTATTTGCTGTTAAGATGAGCACGTTTTTTGGTAGCTGAAGCCATTTATGAAAGCCTCTCTTGATCATTTTGTTAATTTTGTGTGTTCGTTAGGTTTTTCGGGTAGCATTTACCATTCTGAAATGTTCAAACATGAAGGCGGTTTGAAATATTTTTATCAAATCATGAAAGGTGTTGCCCGATGGGTGTGGATTAGCACATGGGGCATCAGTCTCCAAACCAAAAAGCCATCACTGCGATCCCAGCTGAGGCGCAGGCCTGGGCTGCAGGGTGGGTCCCGGACGGGGTGCATGTGAGAGGCAGCTGGTGGGTGTTCCTCTCACACATCCATGTTCATCTCCCTCTCCCCCCCTTTCCCTGTCTCTAAAAGTAAATAAATAAGATCTTTTTTTAAAAAATCGTTAAAGACTTTATGTTCTGTCTTGAAAGTTTTTAAGTTTTGGTCTTTTATGCTGTTATAAATTTTAGTATGTATAGGAGTTTCTCAAGTAAAAATAAAATTTTCCAAGGTTTCATATCTTAAAATACCACATTTACCTTAGCATTTGCTTCAGTTGGTTTTTTAGCCTTCAACTCTGTAGTATTCCTAATGACTGTTTGGTTCCTTTGACAGATAACTTTTTTTTATTTTTATGGTTAATTGATTGCTATTCAAATATGAGCATATAAGAAAGTAAGTGATACAGTTCTCCATGATGACTCTAGTATTTGTATCTTCATTTTCTGTTTTAAACTAGAAATTTTTCACTTAATGAAACTATACCAGAGTTATCTGTTAGTTTCTCTGTGACACACATACCATTCTCCAGAAATAGTATATTTCAAACTACTAGTTTTGTCCCATTAAAATAGTAGTCATTACATTTTAAAAATAAAGCATGTCTGTTGATCTTACACACATTCTTAACCTTAACTTGTAGTAAATTGTGATTTTACTGGAATAGGGTAGGTGGGAATTCCTTGGAGAAACAAGAGAAACAAGGTTTTTAGGAGGAAATTTTTGATCTGAAATACTGTTTCTTATGCAGACAGACAAACAGTGCCTTTTGTTAGTGCTTTGGTTCCTCCCTATATAGGGAACTGGACCAGGATGTCAACACGGAAAATTGTTAAGGATGTGCCGCTGCCGTTTTATTTCTTGTCCTAGATCCAAAAACCGAGCTCTAGTGTCCAACTGTGCAGGCAGAGTTAAATAAATCCCTGCTAATGGAAGCATTTGAAATCATTTCCATATATACTTAACTTTTCCCACTTCCCAATTCACTTATATTATTATCCTCGGATGTTTTTATATGTTGTGCCCATTCTACCTTTTTAGATACTTTACCTAATCTTTTGAAAATATATTTTAAATGTGTGTGCCTAATCATTGCCCTCTTAAATAATTTGGACAGTATTTTATTCATTTGTGTTTTTAACGGAGAAAGCCTTTTATTTAGGTTTATCTTTATAAATAGAAGAATATTCATCATAAAATAACACCAAATAAAACTTTTTTCCGTGCTTTTTCTTGTCTTTCTTGTTCTTCACTAATGTGATTCTAAATCACTAGGAATGCTCATTGTATTGTTCAGCACTACACTTCCGCATTTGTGTGAGTTAATGTATTCTGGGGTTCAAATCACTAATTGAAGTTAGGTATGCAGGTTTGAACTTACTGCAGTCCTTACTACAACTTCAAAACAAACTAAAATATCCTGATTGCTCACACATACAAAACTTATGATGGACAATCTGTTTTGCATCCTTTTGCTGTTTAATTCTAGGGTTTTTTTTCTCTTATTTAATACGTGTTATTGATTATGCTATTACAGTTGTCCCAATTTTTTCTCCCCTTTATTCCCCTCTGCCCTGTACCCCCTCCCACCAGCATTCCCCTGCCTTAGTTCATGTCCATGGGTCATACATATAAGTTCTTTGGCTTCACCATTTCCCACACCATTCTTAACCTCCCCCTGTCTATTCTGTACCTACCATTTATGCTTCTTATTCCCTGTACCTTTTCCCTCATTCTCCCCCTCCCTGCTGATAACCCTCCATGTGATGTCCATTTCTGTGATTCCGTTCCTGTTCTAGTTGGCTTAGTTTGTTTTTAAGTTCAGTTGTTGATAGTTGTGAGTGTGTTCTCATTTTACTGCTCATATTTTTGGTCATCTTTTTCTTAGATAAATCCCATTAACATTTCATATAATAAGTGAACTCCTTTAAGTTGACCTTATCTGGAAAGTACTTTATCTTCCATTCTAAAGGATAGCTTTGCTGGATAGAGTCATTTTGGATGTAGGTCCTTGCCTTTCATGACTTTGAATACTTCTTTCCAGCCCCTTCTTGCTTGCAAAGTTTCTTTTGAGAAATCAGCTGACAGCCTTATGGGAACTCCTTTGGAGATAACTGTCTCCTCTTGCTGCTTTTAAGATTCTCTCCTGGTCTTTAATCTTGGGTAATGTAATTATGATGTGTCTTGGTGTGTGCTTCCTTGGGTCCAAATTCTTTGGGACCCTATGGGCTTCCTGGGTTTCCTGGAAATCTATTTCCTTTGCCAGATTGGGGAAGATCTCGTATATTATTTCTTCACATAAATTTTCCATTTCTTCCTCTTCCTCTGCTCCCTCTGGCACCCCTATGATTTGGATGTTGGAACATTTAAAGTTGTCCCAGAGGTTCCCAAGCCTCCTCATTTTTTGAATTCTTGTTTCTTCATTCTCTTCTGGTTGAATATTCCTTCTTTCTGGTCCATACTTTTGATTTGAGTCCCGGTCTCCTTCTCTTTACTGTTGGTTCCCTGTAGATTTTGCTTTATTTGCTTTATTTGCATGGCCTTCACTTCTATTTTGCAAACATATGCAACCATTTCTGTGAGCATCCTGAATACCAGTGTTTTGAACTCTGCATCTGATAGGTTGACTATCTCTTCATTGCTTAGTTCTATTTTTGGAACTTTCATCTGTTCTTTCATTTTGGCCACATTTTGTCTTGGCGTGCCTGTTATGTAGTAAGGGGCGGATTCTTAGGTATTTGCCAGGGCAGGGCAACCCACATCGCTGTGTTCATTGTGGTACAGTCCGGATGAATGTTTTTCTTTAACTACTTGGTTGTCATGGTTGTCAGATTTCCATACAGTTTGAGTTCCTGGAAGTTCTGGTTATTTTTTTTTTTTCTTTCTGTTTTTAAATTTGTTGTCCTGCTTTTGGTTGTGTAAGGAGACAACGTGTATCTACTTACACCTCCATCTTGGCCAGAAGTCTGAATCTAATTCTAGGGTTTTTTCTAATATGAGAACCTTTTATTGTACTTAGCTGGCAGAATTATGTGGGTAAAAAGTTGTGCCCTGGCTGGGTTGCTTAATGGGAACATCATCCTGTACTCAAAATGGCAGGTTCAATTCCTGGTCAGGGCACATACCTAGGTTGCAGATTTGATCCCCAGTCAGGGTGTGTGTGGGGGGAGGTGGGGGGGTACCGATCAGCGGTTTTTTTTTTTTTTCTGTAAAGTCTATAAAAACATCCCTGGGTGAGGATTTTTAAAAAGGTTTCATAAACATAACTGTTGGCATGAGAACTTCTACAGTAAATCATTCATTGCCCTCTACATGTAAATGAAGAAGCCTTGGGTGGAAATAGAAAATGTAATATGTTCCATAGAAATTGGAGGGGAAGTCTTGGGGAAAAAAGTATTTTAATGACCAGTATTTGTTAAGTTATGTTATACTTTTTTTAAGAAGAAGAAAAAAGCCGTGCAGTCAACTGTAGTTCAATAAACGAGTGCCTTTGGCATTTTTTTCCCAGGCAGTGGCAGAGTTAGAAACAGGTAATTGTAGCATAGCATAATTAAGTGCGGAAGGAGAAAGATGCCAGGGTATTAGGATGGCACAGCGTTCAGTGTTACTTAAAACAATAAGTACTTATTATTCTCATGGTTTCTGTGGATTAAATAAATAAACAAATTCATTTCTTGGAGAAACAGTTTTGTTAAGTTCAGTAACAATGGTTGGTTGGTTGGGGGTTTTTTTTCTGGTGAGAGGTCTGACATTCGTTTAACTGTTCTTTTTTTTTCTCTCTAGTATGCCCTGGGTTTTTGTTTTGTCTTAACTCTGATTTTGAACTTTTATCCAAAATTTGTGGGAAGCTCATTTAGGAAAGGAACCAGGCGAGTGTCTAAGACAGATGAAATTAATCTTATACCCTAACCTTTCCATTTGGCGGGATTCGCACCTGTAGGGTTCCGCCCTCCCCCCCACCCGCCCCAACCCCACCAATAAGACTCTGGCACTCTACTGTCCTAGAGACAGATCACTTCTTACAAATATTCCGTCGGTGTGTTCTGACTCCTGCTTCTCAAAACCAAAGCAGGGCCAGGAAGAAAGAGCTGCCGCCCGCTGGGATCTTCACCACCCCCCCCCCCCCGTTGTAAATGGAAGACTGAAGATGGGCACCTCAGAGTGTGCCCCCCTTCGCTCTGAGAAGGGTAACTGTGGCCGCCGCATGTTTTTTGTCGTGTCGCAGCCAGCGAATGCCTCTCTACTGCAGCGACTTCTCTATGTCCCGCAAGCCTCCCTGAGTGAGCTCTGGTCCTCTGGGCTATTATCCTCTGTTCGGCCCAGGGCTTCAGATCCCCCTCGTTTCTCTGCAAATGGAATTGGTTTTATTTTTATTCTCATTTTTGCTTTTTAAATGATTTCCGGTCAGAAAAAAAAAGTAATGATTTCTTTTTCCCCCGACTTTCCTTTTTAACTGCAAACCTTAAGAAGAGTTTTAAAAGTAGCACAACAAATACCTATGTCCCCTTCACCTACATTCAGAACTGTACACCTTGCCACATGTGCTTTCTCTCTCTATGCAAAAACTTTCTTTAACAGCCATTTGAAAGTACAGATATTGATACTTCATCCATAACTGCACCAGCAAGCATCTCCTCAAAACACACTCTCCTGAATAACCAATAAATCACTATCAGTAGAAGTGAATTGACATTCAGTACATCATTTAATACATAGTCGTAGTTAGATTTCCCCAATTCCTCCCCCAAAGTGTTGCCTTGGTTTATGTTCCCATCCAAAATTTAATGAAGGTTTACAACATTGCATTTGATGGTTGTGTTTCATTTGGTTGATATGGTTTATCAGATCCAAAACCGTTCCTCCCCTCCTTTTCCTGGTTTTTGTGACATTTTATTTTTGAAGTGCTCAGTCCAGCTGCTTTAGCAAAGCTGTCCTTATGCTAGTATAGATAAACTGCAAGTCACTAAATGTGAATTCCAGCATGCTTGCCATTAACATTTGAAAAAGAAAATATTTTTGTTTGCAGTCCAAGTACTCGATAGACTTCAGCAGGCTGGTTTGGGGCTCATTTCCTGATGAGCCTAAATTCCAGGGTTTCCTGTCATTACCACCTTGAGCAGTTTTAAAATAAATAACATACTTTTATGTTAAAAGTTAATTTTTGTTTTATTGTCTTCCTGTGGTACACTAGTTTTTTCAAGTGACAGACTCTTAACCAGACTTACATTTTGCCCTATTTTTCTCTAAATTCATTTTACTTTTTACCTATTTGGTTTCTTTATCTTGCTTAGCTATTTTCAAACAGCAAGAATAACTGACGTTAGAAAACAGACCAGAACTAACTTTATACACTGGAATATTTTTCTTTGATACTTCTTTGTTTAAATAAGCCTTATTGACGCAAAATTTACTTAAATGTATTTAAAGCCTCCAAAGTACACAGCCATACAACACACAGTCCAAGAGCTTAAAGACAGTTTTGGAGAAGAGTCCTGCTTAATTGCAAAATAATACACACTTACTTAAAAGGTCTTTACAATGTACTTTTACATATATTATTTGACTTGGTCTTCATAACAACTCTCAGGTAGCTGAGGAATGTGGTGAGATCTTTTTTTCAAATAATGAAATTGAGGCTCAAATTGGTATACATTGACTTGGCCAGGATCTCATGACTCTAAGAGACAAATGGATTTAACTCTGGCTGTGGACTGCATGCCAAAAGTATATTGTAATGATCTCATTTGACTGAAATTTCTCCTCAGTCATTCTAGAGTCTCGTATACTTTGGCAAAATCAATGTGTTTACCTTAGGAATACCATACTCCTACCATCAATAACAGTTCCCTTCTGTAGGAGTCCTGTATTATTAAAAAGCAAAGTCCTCTGACTTTGGAGACTCTATTACCATAGAAATCTGGGGACATCATTAACTTGGGAGAAGGTCACTCAACCTAAATTGCTCAAATACCAACTAGGGCCACCCTCTGGTTCTGGCAGATCTAAAAAAGCAGCACCCCAATTTGTACATCTTTCAGTGAAGGCTAAATTGAACCCTCTAACATATCCCCTCCTGGTACCTAATGATATACACTCTCAAGAGTTTTGTTTTTGCTTTTCACCTAAAAGGTGACAGTGATCAAAACAACAAAAGGAAGGAGGAATACATCTCTGCTCCATCCTGGGTTTTCCTATTTGTTTATTTTACTGATTATAGGGTATTGGTAGATTGGAAACATCACAGTCACCATTGTCGTGAGTAAATGATATAATCAGACATCGGCAAGATGGCGGGCGGAGCAGTGAGTGGAAGCCACACTAACCTCCTCCCAGGGCCAATCTGGAATTAAAACTCAATTGTGGAGAAATTACCCAGAACAAATAACTGAACAATAGCAAGAGAGAAGCCTTACAACCTTGAACAGACAGAAGAATCAGCTTCAGCACTAACTGACTGGTAAGGAGTACAGTGGATACTCGAGAGGGCTGGCCAGGTGCCCACAGGTGGCAGCACCAGAGGGATAATTAAGCAGCTGGTTGGATTCCCCTGAGAAGAATGGGGTCTAAACCCTAAGCTGGGATCCTGGGACTAGAACACCAGAGCCCAAAAAGTACACAGATAACAATCGGCGAAAAGCAGCAGGGTTGCTCTCTGCCAGAGACAGATGGCTGGAGATGCAAAAAAGCCGTTTAATGGGCAAACGCACGGATTTTCATTTGCCGTCACTTACCTGGGGTTCCGGCAAAGGCAGGGACAGAGTGGGCTAGAGATGCCTGAAGAGAGACTGGGATGGAAGCTTTGGGGAGAGAGCTGAGAGAGTAGCTGCTGGGATCCTGGTGCTGAGTCATTCCCCAAATGGTGGCAGCCATCTTGCTCGGCAGACCACTCCCCTCCAAGCCGCAGCAGCCTGAGGAGAAGCAACAGCCCCGCCCCAAGAGAGACCGCCCTGGCTCTCTGGTGCATAAGCCTAACTGCTGAGTGCAGAATGACTAGATTAACAACTGAGGGAGATAGCCACCGACAGTAGATTCCTGGCCAAAGGGGTGCAGAGTGGACCAGAGATGCTCGAGGAGAGACTGGGGACAGAAGCTTTGGGGAGAGAACTGACAAAGGTGGCTGCTGGGATCCTGGTGCTGAGTTGTCACCCATACGGCAGCAGCCATCCTGCTCAGGCAGACCACTCCCCTCTGAGCAGCAGCAGCCTGAGGGATTCTGCCCTGCTCTATGGGGCTTAAGCCTGACTGTGGATTACAGAGTGACTAGATTAACTACTGAAGGAGACAACTATTGACAGTGAATCTCTGGCAGTCTCAGAGCAGGCTGCCTAAGATCAGGTGGGGTCAACACTTGACATCACCAGAGGCAGATCCAGAAAGAAAAAACAATGCTAACTACTAGAGGCTACCAAGACAGAATCCACTGTGGTCTTCTCCATGATTAGTGATATTTTCTTTCCTACATAGCTTTATAACATTCATTTCTTGTCCAGCAAGATTGTGCATATTAAGTCACTAGAATTTATACTATAGTTTATTTCTCTCCTTTCTTATAATAGTCTTAATCTCTTTACACCATTACTAACACTAGTTCATTTGCTGTTGATACTGAGATTGTGGGGGGGAGGGGGATATTTTTGCAGATGTGGGTTTGTTCCCTGGGCTTTGTGGTTTTCTTCGGGCAGTGCCTGCACAACAGCGAACAAGATGTGGTGGGTGGAGTGACCCTCAGCCAACCAGCTGGAGGGAAGGACCCGTTAAAGACCTACCCAACAACAATCAGAACCCAATTACATCCAGAGAGCCAATATAAACAGCATCCCAAGAGCATCATGTTCAGGAGATGAAGGAGACTGAACCACTGAATCTCACAGGTCTCCTACCATAGAAGTTCACAACATTAACCCAGGGAGTCAGAACAGATCAATTTAAGAAGCAGAGGCTAACAAGAAAAGTCTCACAAACAATGGGAAGACAAAGAAACCCCAAATGAAAGGAAAGGAGGAAGCCTCAGAAAGAATGATAAATGAAATAGAGGCAAGTAAATTATCAAATGCTGAGTTCAAAGCAATGGCTATAAGGAAGTTCAATGAGCTCACAGAGAATTACCAAAAACTACAGGGAAACTATGAGGAACTTACTGCAAACTATATCAACATGAAAAGGGAAATAGAAACTTATCAACAAGGGCCAATAGAAAATGAGGAATACAATTTCTGAACTGAAGAACACAGTGGAAGGAATCAGAAGCAGTCTAGATGGAGCAAAGGATTGAATCAGGGAGCTGGAGGACAAGGTAGAAAAAAACACCCAGAAAGAGCAAAAAAAGGAAAAGAGACTCGGAAAGAACAAAAAGGTGTTAAGGGAACTTCAGGACAACATGAAACAGAATTATATCTGTATAATAGATATACCAGAAGGAGAAGAAGAACAAGGGATAGGAAACCTGTTCGAAAAAGTAATGATGGAAAACTTCCTTAATTTCATGAGACAAAAAGTCACATAAATCCAGTAAACAGACAGTCCCAATCAGGAGGAACCCAAAGAGGCCCACCTCAAGACATGTAATTAAAATGGCAAAATTGCAAGACAAAGAGAGAATCTTGAAGGCAAGGGAGAAACAGGAAGTAACATACCAGGGAGCCCTGATAAAGCTAGCAGCTGACTTTTCAATGGAAATACTCCAAGCCAGAAGGGAATGGCAAGAAATATTCCAAGTAATGAAAACCAGAGGCCTGCCACCAAGACTACTTTATCCAGCCAGGCTCTCAATTAAAATGGAAGGCCAAATAAGGAGCTTCCCAGCTAAAGAAGCCTCAAAAAATACACCACTACCAAACCAGCTCTGCAAGAGATGCTAAAGGGTCTGCTTTAAGGAAAGGGAAAAAAAAAGAGTGAGAGAGAGGAACACAGGTACAAAAAATGGCAATGAATGAGTACCTATCAATAATAACCTTAAATGTAAATGGATTAAATGCTCCAATCGAAAGACATAGAGTAGCTGAATGGATAAGAAAACGCGACCCACTTCAGAACAAAAGACCTACACAGACTGAAAGTGAAGGACTGGGAAAAAATATTCCAAGTAATGGACAGGAAAAAGAAGCTGGGGTAGCAATACTCATATCAGACAAAACAGACCTCAAAACAAGGACCATACAGAGATCCAGAAGGACACTTCATAATACTCAAGGGAAGAATCCATCAAGAAGACTATCCCCTGCCCTTGGACTATACCCTAAGAATCCTGAAACACCAATTCAAAAGAACCTATGCACCCCAATGTTTATAGCAACACAATTCACAATAGTAAAGTGCTGGAAGCAACCTAAGTGCCCATCAGTAAATGAATGGATCAAAAAACTATGGTACATTTATATGATGGAATACTACCTAGCAAAAATAAAGAAGGAGCTCCTATCCTTTGCAACAGCATGGATGGAACTGGAGAGCATTATGCTAAGTGAAATAAGCCAGGCAGTGAAAGACAAATACCATATGATCTCACCAATAAATGGAACCTAATCAACAAAACAAACAGGCAAGCAATACATAACCAGAGACATTGAAATTAAGAACAAACTGACAGTAACCAGAGGGGAGGTGGGGGGAATGGGGGGGGAAGAGAGGGAAGGGTTTTCAGGATCAAGTATAAAGGACACATGGACAAAGCTAAAGAGAGGTAGGATCAAAGGTAGGAAGTGGGATGGCAGGGGTGAGGGGGAGTATTGTGGGGAAATGGAGACAACTGTACTTGAACAACAATAAAAACGTGAACAAAAATTTGTAAATGATATAATCAAAATTATAAAGTTATTCATGGACTCAAATTTTCTCAAATAATAGTATTGTAATATACATATTTGTGTACACATACACAGATGTACTGTATTTTGCCATGTATAATGTACACTTTTTGCCCAAATATTTGAGAAAAAATAAGAATGTGCATTACACATGGGTATAATAATGGGCATAATAATCCTGTGTATAATGTGCACAAGATGTGGATATTATAATGTTTATCTTCTTTTTTCTTTGTTTTTTATTCAAGGTACATTTAGTATCTTTGTCACAAGAAGGCTGACAATATAAAATTCTTATATGTGGAAATTCAAAAATAACCCATACTGAGCAGCAAGCGATAATTGCTTTGAAAAGAAAAAGAATAGTCCAATATTTATTAAGAAGTTTCTTTCTGAATTTTCTTAAATTAAGAAAAAACGCACACAAGAAAGGTTGTTTGTACTTAAGTTGCCAGTTTGTTTTTAATTTTATTAACATGTATTTTCATTGCATTTATGAAAAGGACGAGATAATGTATATACATAGAACCAACACTTAGGGGTGGCTGGTTGCCTTTTGACATGCTTCCATATGGTGAGTGCTCTTAGGACCTGGCTTAATCACAGCTCCCTCAACTAATAACTTCATTGAATGTGCAGTCTCTCTGCATATTGATCTCTGAGTCACACAATGAAGTCAGTCCTAGCAAATGTGGAACTGTATTTTAAGCAGCCATCTTGCCTAAATGCCCTCAGGCTCTCAGCTTCTGAGGGCAGAGATCAGGCATTGCTGGTCCTTGTGCATCCAGCACAGGACCTGCCCAGACCAGATGCTCAACAAATGTTTGCTGAGCAGAAATGTTCTCAGGTAGGTAAAGGAGAAAAGGAAGGCATTTCTTTACTGAGGTGACTGCCCCAAGTAGAAGTGAATTCAGTCTTAGATGGAATATATACACTCAAACTCCCAAATGCAGACACTTTCTGTCTCCGGTACACTTTCAACCGGTCACTTAGTAGAAGCTCATTGCCCTCACCCACAGGCTCAATCCCATCTCTACTTTTGAATGTCTTGAACCAAGTTCTCTTTCCTTTCATCATGTAACGAACAGGCCCATGTGTAGCTATTTTGGGGTCAAAGGGAGATATTGAAAATATTGATCCTTTAAATTTTTTAATGAAATATTAATCAAAGACGGTTTGTGATTATTTGCTTTCTATGACTTCTGAATTATAGATGGCAATTTCTTAGGAAGAACACAAGAGTTTTCTTTCACAATGAAAATTTTTCTTTTTTAACAAAATTCTTAGAACTATTTTGAGTTTTTAAAAATTACTGGTTGTTTTTCATTTCACTAAGTGGTTTTTCTTTCTTCTAAATTTTATTTCCAAAGACTTGAATTGATTTTTTAATTGTTACTCACATTTCTTAATCGCAGTATTTAAAAAAAATACATTTATTAAAGCTGGGCACAGTGAAACCAGGAAGGGCTTAGGACAGAAGAAGCAACAGGAGAGCCTACACTGGGCTGCTTTGGTTCTCTAGAAAGTTACCGGAAAGAATCGAGCCTGGGTGGGGCTGCTTTGGCTCACTGGGAAGTCAGAGAAAAGGGGGCTTTGGAGACAGGGTCAGGGGGTTGGCCCTAGACCAGCTGCTGCTGCCCACTGCTCCCTTGGTTGCAAGTCTCGTGGGGACCCTAGAGTTTAAGAGTTGCACGCCTGAGAGGGAAGAAAGGTGTGGGCATGCTCCCAGGAGGAAGAGCGCCAATAGTAGTCTTAATAAAAGTTCTAAGAAAAATGGCTAATCCATATCGGGTAGGACAAGGATAGTTGATTTTCAAATTATAATATTTATCATTTATGGCTTCTATAAATATTAGGAGAGTTTTCATGGCTGTGTCAGAGCTTCTTAGTATGAGAAATTGGTAAGACTAATGTGATACATAAATGTGTGACTTATTACACATCCTAATAGCAACCATGTTATAAAAACAATGTAAACAGCTTCTTCTTGCGATAGATCATCATTACAAGAATCACTGCATTCCAGGATCTGAAGAGCATCCTTGTCCCTCAAGAAAATGTTAAGTCCTGGTCCCATCCAAAAATCCCACAAATAAACCCTCAAAATCAACTCCTTGTTAAACACCCTCCCCAAGAAAAAAAGTTTATAAAAATACCGAAATAATATTTTCACAAAAAAAGCAAAGCCTGAGTTTAGAGAATAAGTGTCAAGTACATGCACAAAAGCTTTCATTTCACCCGTATATGAATGGCTCTAGAGAGAGATACATGAGAAAACCACCTACTACCTAAAAGTCTTCATGGCACCTAACCAAGGGCAGAGGACAAGGAAATAAATAGTTCATAGGGTGAATCTTCTGTCCCATAGTCCAATCAGGGAGATCCCATGGTGTTATAAAGCAGTAAACGTCCAGATATCTTTTCAGGTAACTTCCTGAGAGTTGGACTGTTTTGAGTTTTCATCTTGCTGTTCCAAATGTCAACACTATTGCCTTCGGTGTCCTCAGCCTAAAGTCAGCCATCCTGCAATATGAATCAGAACCTGTTGAACAGTTGCATCTCATTTAACAACAACAAAAAAAGAGTGTTTCTAGAATGTGGTTTATTTGAGGGAACATCTCAAATGATTAGTACCTATACTCTCAAGGTTTAGAGGGTCTGCCCTGGCTGGTGTGGCTCAGTGGATTGACTGCCAGCCTGCGAAGTAAGAGGTTGCTGTTTTGATTCCCAGTCAGGGCATATACCTGGGTTGCAGGCCAGGTCCCCAGTTAGGGGCATGCGAGAGGCAACGATGGATGTTTCTCTCACACATCAATGTTTCTCTCCCTCTCTTTCTTCCTCCCTTCCCGTCCCTCTAAACATAAATAAAATGTAAAAAAATAAAAAAAAAGATTTAGAGGGTATTAAAACATCATATGCACCCAGTACATGAAATCTTAAAGACTCCCATACAAAGTACAATAAGGATTCTTACTGTACTTCTCCCTGAAGGGTGTTCCACAAAACATTGGTTCCTGAAATACCCATCATTGAGGTTCCCCTCTTAGAAATTCACAATATAAATTAGTATAAGGACACTGAGAAAATTTATAGGGGAAAGAGATATATATCTATACTAGTATATATAGGTATATATATGCGGTCTGACTGGAAAAAGTCCAGCCATTGTTAATATAATGAGAATTGTTTGTATGACAGCTGTAACTTGGCAGCCAGGGAGTATGGACTGGAATGCACATGTGTGAACAATGACGACTTCACTGTACTAGTCAGTTGGGGCAGTAGATACCGTTGAATGAACATGTGTACTGTGTGGCCATCATATTCAAAATGACTGAGCAAGTAGAGCAACAAATCTGCATCAAATTTTATGTTAAGCTTGAATATTCCTCAGTGGAAACTATTCAGATGATTCAGAAGGCCAAAACTATGGGCAACTGGTGATTGGCAGCTTCATCACAACAGTGTGCTCACTTATCCATCACATCTCATGCAGAGTTTTGGCGAAACATCAGTTCACCCAGATGACTGAGCCTCCTACAGCCCAGATTTGGTGCCCTGCGACTTCTTACTTTTTCCAAAACTGAAGTCATCTTTGAAAGGGAAAAGATTTCAGACTGTTGGTGAAATTCAGGAAAATACAATGGAGCAGCTAATGGCGATTGGGAGAACTGTGTGAGGTCTCAAGGTGCCTACTTTGAAGGGGACTGAGGCATCATTGTCCTATGTACTGTTTCTTGTATCGTGTATCTTCTTCGATAAATATCTCTATTTTTCATATGATATGGCTGGATACCTTCTGGACAGACCTTGTATAGATAAACATATTTAACTTTGTTTAGTCCAGCATTTCCTAACCCTTCTATATTTGTTAATATTTTAAGTTTTAGCGGAAGATAATAAAAGCAGAGAAGCATTTTAGAAAAATATACACATTCTTCCTGCTGAGAGAGTGATCTTGACCTGTTCTTGCCATCCATGGGCTCAGTGATCACTGGTGAAATGATATCCACCATCACAGAAAACATTTTTGCCCCTATATTTTAAAATGAATATTGCCTTGGCTGGTGTGCCTCAGTGGATCGAGGACTGGCTTGCAAACCAAGGGGTCGCTGGTTTGATTCCCAGTCAGGGTACATGCCTGGGTTGCAGGCCAGGTCCCCAGTAGGGGGTGCACAAGAGGCAACCACGCACTGATGTTTCTCTCCCTCTTTTTCTCCTTCCCTTCTCCTCTGTCTAAAAATAAAAATAAATAAAATCTTTAAAAAAATGAATGTAAATGCTGGAACTCCACTGAAGGAAATACACAGATTACAAACCCAACCGCCTTCTTTGTTTATCTTTATGTATAGGACTCATAAACATGATCTGAACCTAAATAATAAATATGTAGATCATTTCTCCTAAATCCATTCACTGACCTTGCCTGGCAGAAAAACTCTTAAATTTGAAAACTCCTTTCTCTACATTTTTAACTCTTGGTGTAATTTTGTCACATTTTTTCCTGCTTCCTTTTCTCTAATTAAGGGTGTCTCCTCATTTGCTGATTTGGATGAGGGTAAGACTGTATATCATATGCATTTTACATGAGAACATACCGTCTTCTTTAATTAGCACAAATGATATTAAGTACTAGTGGTCAGAAAACCATGTCTTTGAATTATGAGATCAGAAAATTGAAAGGGTAAGGGAATACCTGAGTATAAAGTTCCAATTTTTAGAGAATTAAATAAAACATTAAACGGGTCTTTGTTTTTATTTCTTTGCAGAGATTAAAGATCAGGAAATCTTACCCATGGAGGTAGCCTTCCTACACTGACAGCCTGTGAATTTCTCCTAAGCCAGGGTGAGGTTTAAGTAACTTGAACAGTGCTAGTCAACAGAAGTGGGCTCATGCCTAGTTCCACTGTTTGTTAAACAAACACAGGTACTTGTCGGAATTCAAAGATGGCCCCTGAGGTGGGCACCGTCTGAGAGCTCTGGCTGGGCATCCTGTTACTCCACCCACAGAGGCTCTTTTTCTGAGATTTCAATAACAGCCACGTTGCTCACGGAAATGGCCTCTGCAGGCTGAGGTGGCACTTGGGGTGACTAGCACAATCTCAGGCATCAGCTGAAAAACCTAACACAGTGATTCCTTGCTCTTTTGGGTGTGCAGACCCCCTTAAGACACTCTCCCCTCAGATGAGCAGATGTCCGTATATAATTTTACACAAAAGATAATGGGCTTTCATGAATTCCCCGAAGCTCTTCTTTAGACCACACAATAAAATCCATTGCCCTAGGATGTCTTCTTCTGTTATCAAATCATGAAACTTTCTTATTCCTCTTTATATTCCCAGCTTGAACTATGTTAGACAATTAAAAGAAGTGGTGCCTAGCACCGAAATGTTTGCCTAGATGATTGGTAGGAAGAACATTAAGTATAAAGTTGGTATTGCAAATCTGTAGGTACAAAAAGTAGATGAGTTGGTTGCCTAGAGCCAGGGTAGGTGGGGGAGATGAAAAGTGACTGCTGGTGGGGACAAGGGTGTTCTTTACAATGACAGAATGTTCTAAAGTTAGGTCATAGTGATGGTTGTGCAACATTGTAAATATATTAGAAACCATTGAACTGCAGACTTTAAATGGGTAAACTTGACAGTATGTAAATTATATCTCGATAAAGTTGTTTTTAAAAGTTGGTGTTGTAAGAAAGGGAAAGGATGGCTCAGCAGGAACTTGCAATAAACCTCATATGACCAAAGATAAAATGTGCGTCCTCCTTATTAATTGTTTTCAATGATGAAGGAGCTAGAGGAATTGTGGTTAAAGATCATTAGGTTTTCTCATCGGGAAACAGTGGAGACTGAGCGTTTAGGTCTCCTGAAGAGTGTGGAATGTGGAGGACCACCCGTAAGAATAAAAAGCACTGGCTTGACCAGGAGGATCTCTGCCTAACCCAATATTGGGTTTATGAGACGGATTCAGTGGGGAGACAAGGGCTGCCCTCCATGACATTGCTTTGAAGGTGAGGAATACGACACCAATTTCCCTGAACCTTTTTTCCTTCATACACTGTGAACTGTTGACTAATAAATGTATCTAAGTCCATCTTGAGTCAATTTATATTTTCAGCTCGTTCTAACAAATTCCATATGCTTCCCGATTTGCTTTGGATGATGGAGTGGAATTTTTGTGTGGAGGCAGAGCCTGGCTTTCACTGACAGAACCTCGAGGTCCCCATGGCTCCAGTTCCCACCTCCCCCTTCTCCACAAGGCTGTCGAAGCCTCTCTTTAAATAGGGAGAAGAGTTTCCAGCTCTCCTTTTTCTGCCAGTCCTGTGTGTCCACTGCCTCCGGATTCTAACCGGGAGAACTAAGCAGACCGGTGTCGTACGCTGGTGTAACGAATGCACACAACAGGCACGGGTCCTCGACACCTCATTTCAGTATACTGACGAGGCCACTTCCACTACATTTTAGAACTTATCCAGTGTAATTTTATGACGGATGAAACTGAGGTCCAAAGAGAAGAAACAGTTTTGCCCAGGGTCACATAACTAGCCAGTGGCGAAACTAAAAAAGCGGTATAGCTTGATTCCCAACCATTCCACTTTCAAAGCTACCAGGCTGGGTCCTGGACTCGCTCTAACACTCATCTGAGCCCCTGTCAGCTTCTCTTCTGATTTCATTTGTGGTTTGACCCAGCACTGACCTCACCATCCTGTCTGGTCTCACCCATGTCTGCTTCATCCTGGTCAGATTCAAACTCGGTGCCCCGGTCAACAACATCCACGCCAGCTTGTACCCTGGGCTTTTCATTTTCCCACTTAGCGAAGCCTTTGTCCTTTGCTGCTTTGTCATGGAACTTGGATCTCATTTTGGGGAAGGTGTGGGACCCTGAGTCCCCCCAGCCAGCCTCTGACCATACAGGCTCAGTCTGGGTGGCCTGGCTGGTGGTGGCCCGCTGCAGCCTCACGGAGATCTTGCGAGAAGAGCCTGTAACCAGTGTGATGGCTCTGCTGTCCAGGTCTTGGTGTCCAGCAGGGACGCCAGGGAACTCGAACACCTCATCCTGCACTGGAAAGGGAAAGATTATTGGGATTATTTGGCATCTGACTGCTTCACAGCACACCATCAGCCCTGACCAGTGTGGCTCAATTGGTTGGGCATCGTCCCACTAAGTGAAAGGTTGCCAATTTGATTCCCAGTCAGGGGACATGCCTGGGTTGCAGGTTTGGTCCCCAGTTGGGGCACCTACAAGAGGCAACCAATCAATGTTTCTCTCTCACATTGATGTTCTCTCTCTCCCACTCTTTCTAAAACTAAATAAATAAAATCTTAAAAAATATATTAAAAGTTGGTGCAAACAATAGGAGTCCCACAGGTAAGGTCCCAGAGCAACAGACCAGAGACA
Organism: Glossophaga mutica; assembly: GCA_039655065.1. NCBI lineage: Eukaryota > Metazoa > Chordata > Mammalia > Chiroptera > Phyllostomidae > Glossophaga > Glossophaga mutica. The sequence continues at coordinate 150,274,311 of CM077308.1, forward strand.
GAACGAAATTGGTGGCAGGTGAGGTGCATGCTAGTGAGACCTGAATGCAGAGAGAAGTGAAGGGAACTCAAGGGCGAAGCCCTGCCGTCCTCCCTGAGGAATGCCTTGGTGTTTAAATGACTCTGACAACGGTTAGATCCAGGACCCAACCAAAGTCATGGTTGGAAAGAAAGTAGAGGACATTACCTGGGGGCAGTGAGGGACTTCCGGGCAGCGACCCATTGCCACTGCCCAAGGAGGGAGCCCGGGCAAATCTCCTGCAGGCCAGAACCAGGAGGTCTTTACACTGCTTGTGACAATTGGCTCCACAGTCTGAAAAACCCCAGAGTATCACAAATGATTAGTGTGAACTGAGAGCTTTTGGTGCTGACTGCACTTCCAGAGTGGCTCTTGAGTGGTTCACCCACCCCTCCCCTCCCCCGTTCTAGATTTTTTATTGAGTCTCAGAGCCCAGCTCAGGCCCACAGGGTGTGTCTAGGGGCTGGAAAAGGGCCAGTGGGACTCTCTTGTCTTCCTGGAGTTCCTAAAGTTCTCCTACATTTCTTCAGCTGCTTCCTCTACGCAGTTCATTGACGGGCTGGGGAGCCAATAAGCAGGGGCCCAGCTGAGTGGAGAGCTGTCTTTGCCCCAAACTAAATGCAAGTCATGTGGGTTCCGGGTTCCTTCCCAGGCCCAGATGGATTCCCCACAAAGAGGCTCCCTGAGCCAGAATGAGAATGAGAAGCCTCAGTTTCTGTTCTCCCCCAGGACCAACTACTGAGGCTGATCATTTACAGCGAGGTGTCCCTCCATTCAGTATTTGTCTGCATTCTTCATTTCAAAAACCTTTCCCAGGGCATGTGATTATATCTTCTGCCTCCTTGCTTTGCATAGAAAAAGAAAGTAAGGTGGGCGTGTGCTCATTAGACATGTTCCAGACTTCACTATGACTTTGAAATGGCACGCAACAATTCTGTGAAGTTTCCCACTAGGACGTTTTACTCCAAAAAGTAGAATGTTAATTGCTCCTGGGCGTAGAAAACTCTGGCCAGTTTGGAAGATAGCCACACAATTGTTTCATCTGATGGGAGTCCTACATTTCCTTAGATTCCCTGAGCAGATATGATCATTTTAAAGAGTATATTTCTCTCTTCTCATCAGTGACTCTAATGATTTCCAACACCTATTTTCCCCCAAATGGTGTTGTTTCAAATGGTCTCAGAATGACATCATAGAAAGATCAAGTTGCAATATATTAGTTCAGTCTATTTTAGATTTTTTTACTCTCTGCACCTTTAAGAGAAAATACCATATGTACAAAGATGATCCAAGAGTTTAATTGTTATACATCTTCATAAATTGTGTGTGTATGTGTGCGTGTCTTTTAATGTACAAGAGACAGAAACCAAGATCAAATTAATGGGTAATAAGATATTGTAGTGTCTGTTGCTTGAAAGTAAAAATCCAATTTAGACTAAGACACTGATACAAAGAACCAATGGGAAGAATTTCCTTTTGAGCATTAAAAGGTAGCTCTCGTTGAGATTCAGAAAAGTGTTCTATTACTGCAAAATGAGGGCCAAATACTGAAAGATGGCTGGAGAACAAAAGGCATCACAAGGGATCAATGTTAATCTGAAGGCATTTTCTGTAGTTTTATCATATTTTTCATGAGCATTATCAGAATCTTAAAAGAACTAGTATAAAGAGTCTGCATAAAATATTCAGCAATTTCTTAGATCAACTATCAACAACGTGTAATAATCTCATATGTACAAGTAGCAACAAAGATCTTAGTGCCTAGTAATTCTCACATGTATTGCATTCATCATATGTATATTTATTTAGTTGTTTATACATTTTAATTAAATGGGGAACCTAGATAAATGAATTCATTGAGAGGGACAAAAGTGTTTTAAGGTTTCTCCTCTTTTCTCATCATCATCTGTGCCTTGATAGAGAAAGGAATATAGCTATGTGAGAGCAGACAGCAATGCATATGTATTACAGAAGGAAGTGTGTGTTTTTCCCTGAAGGATAAAGTTCCTATAATACCGCATTTTAGTCTGATCTGTCCCACTTCAGAATTCCCACCTCATCTGTGTGTTGATTCTTAGCACATCTCAGAGAGAGAAGCTAGATGTACGAGGGCTGATAGAGGTGGGTTGCTTCCTTGTCTTACAAGCTATAAAAATCCAGTCCAGGCTCTCGAAAACTCCATGGAGTCCTTTCCTGAACGTATTAACTCTTCATTGCCAGTGGCCCAAAAGACCCAAGTTCTTAATGATACCAAGAGTTTTACAGTTTCATCAGACAAATTTCATTTTTGTCCCAAATGTCACGTTTAAAATTTTTAGCACAGTCACATTTACTTACCTTTGCATTTGTATCCTTGCTTGATTATTCCCCAGAGCTGTAACAAAAGACAAAGGGATGTCAGGGAATCTGAAGAAAAATCTGGAAAGAAAACAAGGCCACGGAAGAAGGAAGTCCTGGGAAGCTGATGACTCAGGGAGCACAAACAGGATGTAGCTGCTCCTGACACCCTTCCTGTCAGATAGAAGAGCCCTCCCCCAGCCCATTCCAGCTGCGGTGATAACAGGAATTTTGCTTCCCTTTTCCATCTGGGAGCCAAATGGGAGCTGGGATGGGAAACTGACGTGGGTGCATTTATTGGACCTTAGTTAGTTAGCATCATGCCTTCTCAGCAAAATTTATGGGGGAGAGTTTCTCTCTTTTTGGTTTTATTTTTAATCACACACTGTTCTTGGTGCCCACTACAGGAAATTAAGCAACCTAAGCAGTGTACTTCCCACTAAAGCATTTATATTCTGCTGGGTTATTTTCTGGGTAGCATTAGTATTTGGAAAGAATATGGAAGAGGAAAGGATCTAGCCTTTATCAGTGCATTTGTTGTCCACGTTTGCTCAGTGGTGTGGCCTGTGGCGGAGCTTGCAGGGGATGCAGAAAAGGCTCAGACCCTGACAACCAAGGGGGAAGTAGGATGTAGGAAGTGACAAATGTCTCTGTAGAGATGTGAGGACATTAGCCCAGGCGGTTCAGGCACATCATCCTGGTGGTAGTGTCTTTGCCCTTGTGACACAATGGAAACTTTGTGAAGAAGGGGCCTTCCCATATCCTTTCTCATGCCTTTCACGGCACTTACATGTGGCTACCAGGGACACCGAAACATAGAGTGTGGGTGAATCAAATGGCCTTAGCTCAAGCTGGAGAAGCTCCACTCCTACCCTTTTAATGCTTAGGTTAGGTGGCTGGTATCTACCTAATAAAGTAATTTTGAAAGACACAGGTCTGGTGGCCTACTGGGGCTGATGGAGGTGTCATTCGCAACGCCCTGTAGGGGAGCCACACCCTGAGTTTGGGCATTATGGCTGGAGGAGAAGAATAAGTAGCTGCCAACATGAAGTGACTCAGGGGCATTATAAACGCTACTCCTTGCCCTCCTTCTGATAAAACTCCCCCAGAGAAGAGGGATTCCTTTGAGACTTAAAAGTTACTTGGTTCTTCAGAATACATTGATAGGATGTAAATACCTCCTGAGACAGGGCAATATGTTACCTTGGGGACCAGAAGGATTATTAAGACAACTGCCTGGAAGCAAGGCCTCAGGTACCTAGGATGAGTGGAAGAGGGCAGGGAGGGGATGATGCAGCCAAGGAAAGTGGGCTGTCAGGGCAGGGACACCATGTCGGGCCACAAGGACTTTCAAGATCATCTCGTTTGCTGCTTCCTTTTTTTTTTTTTTTTTTTTTTTTAATACTAGGTAAGTGTGATGATCCAGGAAATTAAATAACTTGGAAGGCCCCATGTCTGGGAAACTTTGCAGTGATAAGAAATTGTTTCCTCATTGAGTGTTTAGTAATAGTACTAACAATAATAACGATGATAGCTAAGGTTTATTCTACTTTTGCTATGGGAGAAGCACAGTTTTAAGCTCTTGGTGTGTATTAACTCATTTAATCCTCACAATATCCTTATGGGATAGGAAATAATAATTTCATCACTTTTTCAGGTGGGGAAACTGAGGTACAGAGCAGGGGAGTCACTTGGCAAGGTCTCATCGCTGGTAACTAGAGAAAGAAGAAGGTGTCACTTGAGATAAAGACAGGAAGTCACTACTCCCAAGTGCTGTGAGTGTGAGCAAAAGTCACTGATCTAAGACAAGAAAGGGTAAGGTTTAGGAAGCATCCTAATATCCAGATATGGCACATTATTAGCATAGTGGAAGAAACAGCTGAAAAAAAGATATGGTCAAACATGAGTCTTCTCAGGAGGAGATGTCAGGGCATTGTTTGCAAAGGCTTACTTAATAACTAGGAGACAACATTGGGCAGGAAGAGGCTGCTAGCCAAGGGCAGGAGAGGGGGGCCTCATGTAAATGTGTGTGCAGGAGTACTTCCTACAGTCCTTTGATGGGACAGCTCAGGCGGCTGTAACATTTGGAGAGACTGATTGCGCTGTCAGGAGCACTGCGCTGGGAGTCAGGAGACCTGGATATGAGTCACAGACCTGCTGCTAAGTATCCATGTGACCTTAGGGAAGTCACTGAACTTCTCCAGACCTCGAAGTAAGGGAATTAGCAAAACTCTTTCAGCCCTGGAATTCTAATTTTAAAATAAATGTATTTCAAGTAGTGTCTGTTAGTCTTCCTTATCTTTAAAATGGAATTTATTTCAAAAATAGGTAGTCCAGGCACTGAAAGGTTCATGGCATTCCCCTACAATGCCTTTCAATAGTATATCTAAAGAGTTCTGTTTATAAATCCCTTTGAAACCAATGGACTTTTTAAAATGTTTGTGAGTAAAGATTAAATCAGAATATACCAATGATTAAATATATATATATAAAGGGCTTTTAAAACTTTGAGTTAATTTCCATTAAACTCCAGAAGTATCAAGGAACACTAAAAACAAAAAACAGAAATATTTACTCTGAGCTATGTGACATGCAATATGTCTTATATTATTTAATCATCATAACAACATGACAGGTAAGTATTAACCCCCTTTCCTGATAGAAATACAGAGAGATGGTCAATAACTTGGTCAAGGACAAAGAGTTAATATATGGGGCAGCACCGAGATTCAAAACCAGGGTTCCAGACTCCAAGCCCAGAGTTTTCTACCTCATCAGAGCTGCATCAAGAAACTAGTACCAGCAAATCTGCTCTGATGAGTTGGGCAGGAGTATGGAGGATCCCCACAAACACAACCTTGTGCTTCTATACAGCAGGCACCTCCATGAAAGGCCCTGAGAGCAGAGATAAGCTCCTGAGACTTAATAACGGCCTTCCAACCTCACAGCACACTGACAGACAGATACCTCCGCCTGACTTCCGGCTGGCTGTACCACGGCCTAACAGGTTCACTGGCCCCACTCTGCAGTAGAGGGCTATATGTGGCCTCATCCTACTTCAGCATTTTCAGGTCTAGAAACATGCAAAAATTCCCAACAGAAGACAGAAACTTGGAAAAGGAGAGATTTGTTTTATGACAAAGGGGTCCCGTAATGCAGTCCCAGAGGTGAAGCTGATAGAAGCAGCTCTCTTCCCCTGGGTGAGTGAAGAGAGCTGGGGAGGCCTGCCTTGCCCGTTGACCACATCGGCTGCTGGGGCCACTTGGGGGTAACCACTGGCTCTTATTTACCCATTGCCAGAGGGGTGTGCTTAAACACAAACTCCTGCCTTTGGGGCCCCTAATAGCTAGTTCTTCAAGAATGGGATGGTAAAAAGTCATTTACTAGTAGCATGTACTATCAGCAGTGAATGCAATAGGAGTCAACAGTAGGACATGACCGCTGAATGAAGCTAACGTAACTGAGCTCTGGCATCTTGCAGAGGAGTAGTTATAGTCACTTGGCTGCCGGAACACCCTCACCTAGAATACCATGCTCTCCATCTTATTGTAACTTAGGTGTCAATTAGAAGATGTCCAGGGCCAAATAGTCTTTGTTTAATACCAGGACAAAGCTGACCTTAGTTTTCAAAGAATGATCAAGTGTAGGAAAATAAATTGTGCAATCTTTGTTTGTTGCAGAGGTGTAGGTAGGGCACAGGATTCAGAGTCAGAACACCTGCATTTGAGTCCTGGCTCTGGTCACTATTGGCTGCACAATCCTGGAAACCTTGGGTTGTCCTCGCTGGACCTCTGGACCGTCCCAGGCAGATGGGGAGAGTAAAATGCCCATGACACTTCCATGGACATCAGTGTAATTAATCCCCATTACCAGCCTGTGATGTGTCAAATAAATGTTATTTATTATCACATCCATCTTCTCTCCAAAAAGATTTGTTTCCTCTTTGAGTTATGAATTACCGAGCCATGCCATGATGGATTTCGAGTGACTGGTATCGTATGAAATAAGAACTGGGAGGAACTGGCTAAGATAAGTACTCTCCTTAATTGCACTGCTTATGAGTATTAGTGAGGAATGCCATGGCCCATTGGGTGGAACGTTTCCCTGAGAAATTGCTCACTCGAGTTAACAGGCTCACCCAACTTCCCTGTCTTCACTAGCCCCGCATTCCGAGAAAGAACATAACGAATCCTGCAGATCTTGCTTTTGTTTATAATTTAATTTTTATTTTCAGGGAGCCATCGTGTGTGGCTTCTGATTTAAGACAGTCAATGGATTCTGTAAGTGTATCATTTTCCTGCCTTCTCAGAGTGTGGCATGAATGACTACAGACAGGAGAAAACAACAGAAGACAGACTTACAAATCCTGCACAGTGTTCGCAGAAGGTTGGCTTGAGATAGGTCATCTCCTGGAAATTATGGACAAATCCTGGTCCCATTTTACAATGTAGTTGGGACTTGGCTCTCAGGAAGTAAGCCATCATTTCGTCTTTACTAATTAGGCCATCCCTGTGAAGAGAATCAAAGAAGGGAAGGAACTTGGAATACCATATTACAAAGTGGTTGCCGCTCTCGAATCATTTACCTCCCAAACCTCTGCAGCCAAAGCAGATGGGGAAGGTTCACTTCTCTGTTACATCTGAAAGGAGGACCTCTCATGGGCTTGGAGTGCCAAAGGCTTTCTTAGTAAGCAGGAGTGTGTGTGTGTCCTGTGCACAGTAAGTCTCCTTTATTACCACACCAGAGCTTCCAGAAGAACATCATCTCCTTTCCAGCCCTTGCCTCGCAATAGAGTTTGCAAGTATCAGATGGCTAGAGGAAGGCAGAAAACTGATAACTGGCCCCACCATTCTCAGATTTATGCAGTATGATGTCATCCAGGTCACTGCCAGTAATGCTCTCTTGGAGTCACCCTGTCTCAGAGGGAGTCATGCTCCCGTCCCCCAAGCTCCAGCCTCCCAGGGTTTGCTCCCTCTCTTCACCCAGCCCTCCTCTACAAACATGCTCAGGACCTCCCTCCTAAAAATGTCTTCCTCAATCCTGCTGCCATCGCCAACACTTGTCTTTTCTCTCTTTCTTCTCCTACACCAAAAGGTTTCAAAAAGAATATTCATCAGACATTTTCCCCATTCCTTCCATTACTCTTTACTCCATACAGTCAGGTCCCTAACTCCACCGTTCTGCTGAAGATGTCGCAAAGACATCCTCAGTAGCCTCTTCTCCTTCATTCCTTGAGCCTGCTGACGTGCTGGCAGCACGTGACATGAGGGCAGGCTGCCTCCTCTTTGGCACCATCTCCTCCATGGGCTCCTGTGCTTCCCTGGTTTCCCTCTTCTCTCAGGATCCTCCTTCCCTGGCTCTTCTGCAGGGTCCACTGCTTCCTTTCAGCTTCTACATGTAGGGGAGAGGCACCCCCAAAGTCACACTCCTCAGGCCCCATGTTGGCTAACACGTCTGGGACTCCAGCTTACGCCCCTGGACTGAAGACTTCCGCTCTACATCTCCAGCCCTGACTGTTCTTCTGAATCTCGGTGCCGCATCTTCAGAGACTTACTGGAACCTCTTCCTGGATGGTCCAGTCTCCTCTCAAGATCAACATCTGACTATCCGACCAAAGAACTCATGTAAGCTATGAATACGTCAAACCTCCATTTTTATTTTTAAAAATAAATATATATTATATATATAAACATATATACACACACACACACATATATATGCCTGCTGGACAATCTCAGTTCCATCTAAAACACCAACAGAGAAAAGAAATAAAGACTGGGAAGTGATTTTAAGGTTATGTTCTGTGTACATGCCACTCATACAAACAAACAAAGGGGAGAAGTGGGCAGTTTGCAGGTCACTTAAATTATATTCTGTAAAAGAAGTTTATGTTCCTAATAATTTAATTCACTTAAAAGGTATCTATAGTCTATATATATAAGATGAATTAAGGTTTTGAGACATTTATAATAAATTACCAAGGCTTTTCTTGGTGTGTTGAATAAATCACAGATTTCATTTTTAAAAAATTCTTACACCAACAAAAATATGAGGGAATTTTAATATGATATATTTGGACATTACACCTAGAAAATCCAGCACTTCATTATAGATGATTTTTAAATGACAAACTAATCTTATACAGTTAAAAATTAATCAAGTTATTAATGTCAGGCTTTCTTGGCAATTATGTTTGATCATTTTTTAATGGCTGGACTTTAGCCTCTAAACTCACTTAATTTTTCAAGAATTATTTGAGGAAAAAGAGAAATATACTTTTTTTTCTTTATCAAGACAACATTTGAGCTGGCAAAGAAAAAAACCAGGCACAGACACTCCTGGGCTCTCTGCAGCCATAACCTGCTCTCATGAAGTCTGTAAGTAATAAAAAAAAAAAATCTTACTTTCTTAGTGAGTTTGAAGGCTGCCTGCAGGTTCACTGGTGCTGAATACTACACCAGGCGAGCTCTAACATTCGATGGAGGTGTTGCGTTTGATGAACTAGCTAAGCCGTGGAACTGATGAGGGAAATGGAGAGTTGGGCTAATTTGCAAGCGAGCACTGGCTCTCAGCACCGATGATGTGGTCTGTGCTGTGATGCCATCCAGCCAGTGATGTTCACCGTCACCAAGAAAAAGATTCAGTGAAAAGTAAGACTCGCCAGCGCACTAGGACTGAAGCTGTCAAGAGGTAAATCAACAGTTTCCTTGCCCTCCTCTGAGAATAACTTTCTGCTTCAGGGCAGTTGCATTAAAATATAACAAATTGAAACTTACTGATCTTTGTCCAGCACACAGAAGGAATCCAAGAAGGGAAAATTGGCAGCTATACTTTCAAAGTCCTCCTGGGAGATGTACCCATCATGGTCATGGTCATAGTTTCTAAACACGGACTGCAAAGGAAAGACAAATATTTATTGAATGATCACTTACAGGTCAGACTCTGAACTTATTACTGAGACAGCAATGACAACTAGTGTATTATGCTTTCTATCAAGGGACTTAGAATCCTGTGGAAGACAACAAAATCAAGAGCCTCTCTGGTATAACAAGGTAAGTGCAACGCTAACGATAAAAAACAGTGCTATTGGGGAGGTGACTTTAAAAAGGTTTCCTGGAGAAAAGGAGATCTGAACTGAGACCCCAGGGTTGAGCAGAAGCTAGGCTTGGTGAATTCACAAATGCTGATATCACCGTGACAGTAGAAAATGAAGCTATAAAATGTGAACTTATCTCAAAACAAAGCATACTTTTATTTTTTTCTTGGCCCAATGGATTTTTTAACTGTATTTTTTCCCATACCATTTATCCCCTTACACCCACCCTCACCCCCTCACAATCACCACCCTGTTGTCCAAGAGTCCTCTTTCCTTTTTGCACCATCTCCCCACCCCCTAACCTCCCCACCCCCTTAGCTGTCAGCCACTATCTATGAATGAGTCTGTCTCTATTTTTGCTTGTTAGTTTAGTTTGTTCATTCTAAAGCCAATCCCATCAAAATCCCAGCGGGAATTTGTTCCAAATGAACAAACTAATTCTAAAGTTCAAACAGAAGTGAGCGCGTTCAGAGCAGCCTAGAATTGTCTTGAGTTAAGAACTGACAGGGCTGCGGCCACCTGGGTTCCGTGTCCGGGGAAGCCGCAGAAATGCCCCTGCTAGAGGATAGGTGCTGCGGCAGCCCCGGGCTCAGCCAGGGTCTGGAGCGGAGTGTGACGGGGATGGATCAGTCCCGAAGCTCGAGGCACAAGATTCCACCCAGGCCGCCACAGAACGAGCCCAGCTGGCGACGGCAGCTGAAGCCCATGAAGAACCAGCCAGCAAAGCAAAACAGAGCCGAAGCGAAAAGAAGGCACACAGGGCTATGTCCAAACTGGGGCTCCCACACGTTATAGGGGCTACTAGGGTCACTCTCTGAAAATCTAAGAATATCCTCTTTGTCATCACAAAACCAGATGTCTACAAGAGCCCAGCTTCTGATACCTACATGGTTGGGGGGTAGGGGAGAGAGCCAAAATTGAGGATTTATCTCAGCAAGCACAGCTAGCAGCTGCTAAGGAATTCAAAGTTCAAGGTGAAGCTCCAACTGTACAAGAGGAGACTAAGGAGGAAGAGGCTGATGAGACAGGCACAGAAATTAAGGATGCAGAATTGGTCATGTCACTGGCAAACGCTTCCATTTTCTCCACATTGACGCTGCCCCTCCACTTTCTACAGGGAAAACTCTGACAGCCTTGCCCTTCGTTAAGCCATGTTCCTTACCTAAATGGCATTGTGCTGCTGGCTCACAGACCCCCAGATGCATACAGCAAGAGCGGCTACCCAACTTACAGGATTTTTTCCTACTCCCAGGTATGTTATCGTGACCTGTGTGGGTTTTGAATGAGTAGGTTCCCCAAACAGCCCCTCCAGGTGCAGAGGAAATGACAGAGGTGTCAAGTGCTAGAGACAGAAAGGAATTAAAAGTAGCACCCTGGCTGGTGTGGCTCAGTGGATTGAGTGCAGGCCTGAGAACCAAAGGGTTACTGGTTCCATTCCCAGTCAGGGCACACGCCTGGGTTGCAGGCCAGGTCCCCAGCAGGAGGTGCATGAGAGCCAACCACACACTGATGTTTCTCTCCCTCTCCTTCTCCCTCCCTTCCCTTCTCTCTAAAAATAAATAAATAAATTTTTTTAAAAAAAGTAGCTGAGAGTATTCGGACAAGTGAGAACAGAGGGGTCCTTTTTTGGACATTCTGCCCCAGAGGCTGATGCCCAGGAGAGCTAAGTGTCTGCTAAATTGCTCCTACCTGCCAAGGGCTGTTTTCATGGACTCCATCTGATTCCTGGGCAACCAAAGAATATTCTGGAAAGAGAAAGGGGCCTTATAGCGCTCACTCTTAATGCTCCTGCAACCACTTACCTCAACTAATTTCCTTATGTGCTTGTTGATGACCGTGGGGTCTGGCTTTGGCATCACTCCCGATGCCCACTCCAGGGGCACCACGGGCTTGGTGGGTGTCGTCGGGGAGGTGGGCTGCTGACAGAAAGCACACGCATTTTTCAACTTTATCTGGGACCTTGAACAGTCAGGACCAGGACCACCAAGAAAGACAGGCGTTTTGCATGTTAATGATCCCAGTAAAAATGCACATGTAGGTAGCACTCCAATGTTTTGAAAACAAACACCTTTTGTCAGTGGAATCTAATCTGTGACTAAATACATGTTGGAATAGTATACTTTTTAGCAGCAACCTAGATTCTATTATTTTAAATGGGAAAAAAAAAATCATTGCTCTCCTAGCCCATACAAAAATCCTATTCAAGTTCCCCAACTATTACTAAAACATTCTTAAGCCCCTACATAACAATCCGTACAGATTTTTGTATAATACAAAATATATAGAACACCAGTTACCTCATTCTTTAATATTTGGCGTTAGTGATAAATTAGTAGGTAAATGGTTACCGATGTCCCGCCAACTTTATGTCCTTATATTGGTGTCTTTTTGAATATACTTAATCACTTCTGACTGTCTAATTATTAGGTCTCTCTAAACCTCTTTGGTGAAATTGCTTCCCACACAGGTTTTTCCACATTCTTGCAAGACGTTTTCACTTACTAATGTGAAAATGTTGGTGATAAAGCATAACACAACACAAGTGAAAACACAGCCCTGTCAGGAGAGCAGCCCCCGAGAGTCTGTTTACTTTACCTCCTCTCCCCAGGACCCCGCATTATGGAAATATTTTGGCTGGTGTACGCATGCAAACTTGTATCAACAGGTGGTGTTTTTTTTATTTGATTCTAAATTAGGAATAAACATTTTTGCAAGAGGAATTGAGGAGTGACTGTACTCATTTCAGCCCTTAATAATTTTGTGAGGTGGGTGTTGCTGGCATCCAAAAGGACCAAAAATTGTCTGCCACCTGAATAGGGTCATTTGCACACACACCGGCACACATTATGGCTCTTTCTAGCAAGATTTCCATTTTGTTGGAAGGGTAGATAAAATGCTTCTCAGGTAAGGTCAAGTTAAAGGAGTTCATCATTACCAAGCACTTATCACATGAAATGTTAAAGGGACTTATCTAAGAAACAGAAGAAGATCAAAAACTATGAACAATAAAATGACAACAAACTCATAATTATCAACAACTGAACCTAAAAAAAAAACCAAAAACAAACACTAAGCAAACAACTAGAACAGGAACAGAATCAGAGAAATGGAGATCACATGGAGGGTTATCAGTGGGGAGGGGAGAACAGGGGAAAAGGTACAGGAAATAAGAAGCATGATTGGTAGGCATAAAATAGACAGGGAAGTTAAGAACAGTGTAGGAAACGGAGAAGCCGAAGAACTTATATGTACAACCTATGGACATGAACTAACATGGGGGAATGCTGGAGGGTGGGGGGGTACAGGGAAGAGAGGGGATAAGGGGGAGAAGAAATTGGGACACCTGTAATATCATAATCAATAAAATATACTAATTTTTAAAAAAAATAGAATTCCATTTTGCTGATCTTATGAAGGATAAACCTATGGTTCCCAAAATGTACAGCAAGGCACCCTGCCCGGAGTACCTCAGAGAACTTAGAGGGGTACCAAAAGATATTGCAGACTTCCAAGGGAAATACAGTGATACCCAATATTTGTCAGACCCACATACACTACCAGCCTGAAGTAGCTCACTGGTCACCCATTAGATAGTGCTACATGTCTTTTAAATGACATCATATATTTCTGAAGCAAAAAATCAATGTGGAACAAGAGATAAGGTTGGCAGTATCCAATCCAATTCCAAGATTTAAGAAATTGTCCAGTGCTGCCCTGGCTGGTGTGTTTCAGTGGACTAAATGCCAGCATGTGAACCGAAGGGTTGCCGGTTTGATCCCTACCAGGGCACATGCCTGGGGTGCGGGCCAGGTCCCCAGTTGGGGGAGTGCAAGAGGCAACCAACTCATGTTTCTCTCACACATCAGTGTTTCTCTCCCCTTTTTCTCCTTCCCTTTCCCTCTCTCTAAAAATAAATAATAAAATTTTTTTAAAGAAATTGTCCAGTGCCTAATAAGCACACACATTCATTAGTAAGTAACTGTGGTTATTTAATGATGAAATAGAGAATATTTCTATTTCAACATATGTGTATTATATTTTTCATTGGGTACTAAGTTGTTAGAACATAAATATTTATGATGTTGTTTGGACTCAGACTATTTTGTAAGAGAGACTGTTGAGTATTTATTTTGTTTGACCTGCGGGTCACGTGAAAAATCTGAGACAAAGTAAAACATAAAGAACTCGTGAGGCATGAAGGGAACCACTGTGAACACGTTATAAAAAGTTCGTAGTGGGACTGACTGTTTAGGCGAGGTTGGCCAGCACCAAAGGTAAGCACACGGAAGCTACAGGCCCTCGGGCCTATAATCCAACGCAGTTTGCTCTCCAGTGATGCGCACACGTCAGACACTGAGCGTGAAATAATACGGCATCCATTAAGACAAGAGACAGAAAGGGACTGCGGGATGTGTTGCAGAGACTCGCAAGACTTTAGCACTTGGAAGGGGCTTTCAAAATTTTTGTTCTTACAAAAAGTAAGATGACTTTTCTATGTATCTGCCAGTCTTCCCAAATTGGGAAACATTTATCCTGAAAATAAACTTAAGTAAATCTAAAGAGTACAGATCGGGCAAGTGTGCTACGACGGTCCAGCCGACCCTGCTCCCGCAGGGGTGGTGGGAAAGCGACGGGCAATGCCCCGCAGCAGACAACACACAGGTGTTGCAGACAACACGCAGGTGTTGCAGACAGGCTGAAGGCCGAATTCCAGTTCTCCCGCTTCCTGGAGCCCCACGCCCACCAGACTCAGTTTCCTTAACAGAGCTAATGAGATAACATAATGAGGCCCTGCCAGGCATGCAACAACGAACAGATAGCGATGAAGGTACCTAGTTACAGGGAAAGGAAGGTTTCGGAGGTGGAATGCCCTGTGCGCATGTGCAATACGGCCAACCATGCCACAGCCAGTTTCACCTCATCGAAGCTCTCCAAGGAGGGCAGAGCTTGCAAATTCCTTCTCTTTTCCCTCCCACAGCTTTGCCCTTCTCTCTAGCTCTCTCTTAGTCATGACAACTCTGAAGAGTCTGGGTCTCCACTCCTCCCTTTGTCTCTCTCTGCTCCATGTTCCCACACCGCTTGGTTCTGCCCAGGAGGTCAGCCTCTGGGGACTGGCAGGAGGTAAGCCTGCTGCTGGAACCACCACACTCACTAATTTAAGAACAGATGCTACCAGGTCAGCTGACTCAGACTCGTGTTCCTGCCCTCCCGGTGCAGCTGACTCAGACTCGTGTTCCTGCCTTCCCGGTGCCAGGGAATAGCACTCAGAGTCATTCTGCCTCTTGCTGTCTCATGGTGCAGAGTCATGGTAAGTGTTCACAGACAGACAGACTGAAGGTCTGGACTTGTCGGCAATGAGCCACAGAGCTCAGCTGGTACAGAGACAAGCATGAGCCCTTTATATAAAAAAAACTGATCTCAGGATACGAGCATAAGAAGCAAGCATAGACACTTTTTTCTTCAACACGCACACCTCATCCTCGTTGTGAATTTCAAATTCATGCAGGTACTTTTTTATTAGTACAAAACATACCTGAGATATAGTCCACTTGCTAAAACTGATGAGCAGTGCTTATTCGGTAATGCATTTTCTTCTGTCTCATTATATAATGTTTCTTTAATAAAGAGTCAGCCGTCACTTAAGTGAGACACTATCTCATGTAATATTAAAATTCCTAGCTGAGTCAATCATTAGTAGAGAAATTCGTGAATTATGACCAGGGTATTTAAAATTTATTAAATCTAATTTTATGTTGAATGGTATTTTTTAAAAAGGCTGGAAAGGTCGGGGGTGTCCAATCTGTGGCCGGCAGGCCGCATGTGGCCCAGGATGGCTGTGAATGTGGCCTAACACAAAATCGTAAATTCACTGAAAACATCCTGAGATTTCTTTTTTGCGATTACATGTCACAATGTATTTAATGGGTGGCCCAAGACAACTCTTCTTCTTCCAGTGTGGCCCAGAGACGCCAAAAGTTTGGACACTCCTGGATGATCTCTAACGTGAAGATAAGTTATGGTTCTTTTTTTGATCCTACATGTAGGTGAGTTTTCAGAGACAACACAACCCATAGAACAGCAGTAGTACAACACAGTAATTGCAAATGATGCTCTTCCCTATTAGTCTATGTAAAGAAATAATTCTCTAACTGCCAGGACTAAGGTGTTTCATTGCTAAAAAGGGAATAATATAGATTTTTAAGTTCTTCAATCTTTAAATCACAAAGCACCACTGCAACAGCCAATTACTATAAAGGACGAACGGCAGGGTTTGGCGCTGCTCCTCGGAGAGAAAGCAATACCTACCGATTTAGAATTTCTAGGCTCCAGCACCAGTGACAGTTTATAAATATCATCTTCTGTGTGATAGAGGTCCAGTGAAAGCTACAACAAATTAGAATGGATAAATAATTATGTTGGCTCATATTTATTTACTTACCTGAATTGCTGACATACTTTCCAAACTGAATGTTTTAGCCAATGTCTAAAAATCTGAGTGAATGCAGAATGGTACAAGGATGGCATGCAGAGGTGGAAAATGAAATTAAAGAGCGAAGAAGGTAAACCTGTGGTCACCAGCATATCAACAAGAACCACTGACTCAATTCCTCAGTAATACTTGTCGAGCAGCTTCTAAGTCCTAAGCACTGAGCCAGATAGAGATAAGGCATCCTCGATATTAAAAAGCAGGAGCAGATGCATGGGTTAAGACCTGTAAATGTAATAAATTCTTTCTTAGAGGTTTGATTGAAGAACTGTAGAAATTAAGAAGAAATCACTAGGTTTCTATTATTTTAGGGCATTGTGTTAAGTCCTGGTGACATAAAAATGTATCAAATCATTCCTGCCCTCAAGGGCCTGACAGTTTATTGGAATAAATAGGACCTGAACACAAAAAGATATGTTTAAATCAACAAAAGGCAACACTAGCTAAATGTGAAATAAGGTGTCCCACCCTAAGTGCTGTACAAGTCATTCAGGGAGGCAGAGTGAAGCATGAGGGAGGGGTTTGGAGTTGGGGAGGTCTGAGTTCAAATGCTGAGCCTGCCACCAGTTAGCTCTGTGAGCTTGAGTCAATTATTTCCTTCAGGCAATCGTCTTCCACATCTGTGAAATGGGCACCATCATAAAAGTCCCTACTGAACTGGGTTTTTATCAGGATCAAATGGAATAATGCATGTGAAGTACTTCACATAGGACCTGGGACACGGTAGAATCTAAGAAATGTAATGTAGTGTTGTGGATGTTATTGCTCTTAATACAGCTATTATTGCTAATATTATTATTACTACATGTGGCGACCACGGATGACAGGAATGATCAGGACTGATTCACACAGCAACTTATGAATTGAGGCCTACTGGGCAGACATGGACACAGAAAGAGGGAGAGAAAGATCAGGGTAGGCAAGGGCAACAATGAATAGCATCTAGAAAACCTAAAATGCACGGTCCATTCACCTGAAACAGGAGAGTCATAGGTCTTAAAATAAGCCTGGAAAATTCTCACCCATGCCCTTCAAGGTTAAGACACTCAAGGAATCACTCCATTTCATCAGCATTGAAGATAATCAAATGCCTATGCTTTCTTTGGTCATTGAGGCATGGAAAATTTCCTCCGACATATTTTGTCTAAAGATAACAGCTTAATGTACATGGGTGTGCAGTGATGGGGAGAGAAAGGAGGAGGAAGCAAGAAGAAATTCAGAAGTGAAAACTGTCTTTCAAGGATTTATCTTGTTCTAGCTCAATTAAAAAATAATTTGACATTATAAACTATCATTTTTTAATCATTCAGTCAACAAATATTTCTCAATCACTTAATATGTGCCAAATACAATTCTAGTCACTGTTCTAGCTACTAAACACAACATCTAAACGAAGAATTTCATATATCAGCCATGACTGGTGTGGTTCGGGGGGTTGGCACCATCCCAGGAACCACAAAAGGCTGCTGGTCCAATTCCCAGTCAGGGCACATGCCTGGGTTGCAGGCTAGGTCCCCAGTTGGGGGTCTGAGAGAGGCAACCAATCAATATTTCTCTCCCTCTCTTTCTCCCTCCCTTCCCTCTGTCTGAAAATAAATAAAATATTTTTTAAAAAAGAATTTCATATATCAGGTCATGTATTGCTTTATCTAGACTTTGTACCTTAAAGGTTTTTTCTGAACATAATAAAAAGTTGATTTTATTATAGAATTGCCCCAGCATTATTTCTGACCACGGAAGTCCTGCCCACAAAGAATGTACCCTGTATCCACCTTCGCCTGAACAGCAGCCACTCTTACCTCCAGGGGCTTTGCCCTTTTGCAGAGGGAACCATCCCCTGTCACAAACTAATGCCTTAAGAAATCATCCATTATATAAAAGAGTGAAGTGGGACACCTGAAAGGGATTTTTTTTCAAGAGGACATTAAATAGTTTACCGATTACACATGATAATGGATGATCCACAAGCCTCATTCCCATCTATAATTTTATCTGGTACCATAATTCAGTTTAGACACATTGCACAGCATGGGCCAACAATCATTAATAACCCAGAAAATTCCATGACTCAACTTGTGTGATCCCGAAAGGGATATTTTGATAATGATACTGACATAACAATGTCTTATTTGAAAAACAGGTCTTTGCCGTTGTAATTGACTTGGGGGGCAGTTCTTGTTAGGTAGACAACAAGGAAAATTTGTGTTAATGAGTGGAATCTGACATGGATCTCTGGGACAGGGAAGCAATAGGCAATGGTGTGGTCTCTGATGAATGGGTCCCCGCCACGAGGGAGCTAGGGCAAACTGTTGTCAGGGCGACAATTGCCGTCTTCTGATTGGCTACAAGAAGTCAAAAACCTGAAATTTCATATGACTATCCCAGTTTTTGAACACTGGCACTAATCACAAAAAAATTATAATTCCTTGTGAGCCCAACACATCCTCTGTGGCAGGCACTCACCAGTTGGTCAATTCCACAGGAGGAGACTCCGCTAGTCCCTAAGCCTGTGAAAGCAGGCAGTGCACCTAGCTCTTCCACCCCTGGGTGCTCTGTGGCAGCGCGCTGCCTTCCACTGCGCATGCTCCGTACACGGAAGGAAAAGCAAGGGACACCTTCCTTTTGAACGCCTTGTTGTTGAGAGTTAGATATAGACAATAAGATCACAATGATTATGTACAGTGCTGGGAAATAGCAGGGGGAACACTTTGTAAAGTGTATGACTATTTAAACACTATGCTGTACACCTGAAACTAATACAAAATAATATTGAATGTAAACTGTAATTTAAAAAAATAAATAAAAGAACTAAACTATTTTTTTTTTTTTTAAGAAGAGTTAATCTGGACTTTGATGAGCACGTCCCCGTCCTCCAACTGGGCCTGTAAGGACTGGCACCAGCATCTCCCAGCGTGGACAGCAGCGCCAGACATCCAGCTGGAAATTCGGGTAAGCCACACACACACTAAGGAGGGGAGGTCACAAGACGTCCTCACACATGTTCCTACGTGAAATGGGCAGATAGCTGAGCCTATGATGGAAGCGTTTTGATCTCCTCTCAGTGTTTGCTCTCCATTATCAGTGGTGCTGGGAACCTGGGCAAGTTGTCAACCTGCTTGAGTCTCGGTATCCTGATGTATAAAATGGGACTGATAAATAGTAGCTCCCTCCCAGGACTGTGGGGAAGATTAAATGAGCTAATGTGTGTCCAGTGGGGTTTGTTTAGCGGGTCATATGATGAGGACGGCAGGGTTTGGTTTCTAGTCAGTGCAGCAGTCGACGCCACCGGGCTCGTCAATGAACAGGGGGCTGCCCTCTGGGTCCCCCCTCCCCCGTCCACGCTCTGCTTTCCCAGCCGTGATCCCACTTGCTCTTTGCGATATGCTCTGGGCTTCACGGCCCTGCGCAAAATGACCTGTCCGACTTCCCATCCCCTTTCTGTAATATAGGCAGCTCGTCGATGGGATTTCAAGAATATTCGCTGTTGTCTAACATCCCTTCAGTTTGGTTGTTTGGAAAAACGTTCTCAGTCA
The DNA here is from genome assembly GCA_039655065.1 of Glossophaga mutica. Classification (NCBI taxonomy): domain Eukaryota; kingdom Metazoa; phylum Chordata; class Mammalia; order Chiroptera; family Phyllostomidae; genus Glossophaga; species Glossophaga mutica. The sequence goes on from CM077308.1 coordinate 150,293,782, forward strand.
CTGTTCCTACTGGCAAAGATGGCTGCGGATTCAGCCAAAGCTGTACGTGCGGACATCACGACCTGCATGGCCTGGAGTGGGGAATTGTACCATTTAAAACACACTTGATCATCCCACTATCTCCACTCACCATTTTTGCAGTTATTCTTCTATTTTTCTTATGAGACTGTAAAAAAATACAGGGGCTTTCCAGTTATTTGCATATACTCAAAATGGTAAAAGTAACTGATAGATCTAAAAATATTATGAAAAGAATCAGATCATTTTGTATGCATGAAACAAGGCTCTTTCAAAGCTCCTGGTATGTGACTTGGGATCACAATAAAAAAAAATTGTCTTCTCCAGATCTTTCCTGAAGAGAGCAGTCTGGACCACAACAGGGCATTGGCGTGGGTCTCCTCCCTATGTGTGCGCAGGACCATTCAGGGTCTCAAGTGACGGGGACAAAACCCGCACACGTAGCCCCTGCCCTCACAGCTTTTGTTCTGCAATCAAGTCCTTCTTCGTACCCCCAGGAGAGAGACAGAGAGATTACTTAATTTTTGTAGGTGCAAAATAAAATAAATGCCAACAGTATTGCCACATTACAGAGTAGATGTCTGAGAGAGAGAGAGACCCAAGCTGGGATTTAAAGCTTTGCCATGTGCTAGCCTTTTGTCCTTTATAAATCTGCTTCTTCATTTGTGAAATAGGAAGGGTCAGGGGTGACGTTACATTCTCCGCCAGGCCCAGGCACTACATCACAGGGTACCTGTGAGAATCTATCAAGAAAATGTACATGAAAGTGCTGTGAGAACTGTAATCAATTATCACAGTCAGTTCACGCATCACTATGCAGCCTAGTGCACTGAGGAGGCATTTGGTAATTGTTGATTAGTTCAAGTCTTTCCATTTTCTATCTTCCAGGGCTCTCAATCATATGTCGGCCATGCAAACAGTCACTTCAGGCAGAAACTTAATCTAGAGTCTTGGGGCAAAACAAATCGCCCTTTAAATGACGGCCTTACAGACACCCTGACATGCATTTGGGTCACTGCAGTGAATCCCACAGTTTTAGTCTCACCAGGTAGGTGCGTCATGAAATGCCCACTGGGCTCTAGCAGATACCTCACGGGAATATCCTTGACCCTCATTCTGGGGAGGTTCATCTACCTGTGGCCAGGAAGAATGAATGTAAATCCCAGTGCACTGAACTTCCTCCTAGAGAGGAAGCATCTTGGCTTTAAACAGAAACTGGCTGGATGACCTGTGTTCACGTGAGGGGCCATGCTGTCCTAAGGGGTCTCCGGGCTGCAATCACAGAATCATGTTGACACTTGGTTCCTTATTCTCAAGATTCCAGCATTCCTCACACCTAGAGTCCTAGAAGTTTAGAGCTGGAAGAGACCTCACGAATGAGCCCAAATCCTTTTGGAAAAATCCAAAGTCAAGGCTTGTTAGCAAGGGGACAAAGTAATTGTGGAGGACGGGGCTAGAAGCTAGATCTTCCTTCTAGGCAGAAGCTTGCCGCCCCACGATGCTGCGTAATACAGCCATTACTAACTATGGTGTGTGGTGGCGTCTAGATTTTCCTTCCACATGAGACCGAGAGAATGGGCTGGCACCTTTTCCTTTTTTCTCTTCTTCCCAGCAAAAGGAGTTCTTTCTTAGCTTTTATTTGTACAGTTTGGAGTTTCGATTTGCATCCCAAAAGTTTCGTTCACACATCTTTCAACATTTCTCTAAAGACCTATCGCGATGTTGCTTGCTGCACTTTTAACTTAAAAATAATTTCCCCCACTCCATCATTATCTGTTGTCAGGGTGAGGAATTGTCTTGGTTCACCCTTTGCTCTGGGACCTTCTCCTCCACACCATGAAGAGAGCCTGGCCATGGACTTGTGAAACTAGGCTGTTCTGCAGACATCACCTGTGTTTGCGGGTTTGTCGTCTCTTTCAAGCTGCCAGTCTGGGCACTTATTCATGGAAACAGATTTACATGGCAAATGATTAATGAATACAGGTGCCTGGATTATTGTGAGGTTTCCCCCACCCCCAATAGAGAATGTCTGTGTGTTTATTGTTTGTCACATAAACTCAACCCCAAGAGACTTATGTTTCTGTGTGTTGGCTACTTCTGCTTTATACTAGGGGTGCAGATGGCATCATTTTGTACACTTAGGGTTTCTCTCCATTGGTAAACAATTATGTGCTCTAGGAACAGGTAGTGATGAGAAGGTCAAGGAACTACATTCAATTCCAGTGTGACAGGCCTGGGGGAGTTAGGCTCCAAGAGTCTCAGAAAGGGTGCTGTTTTTATTTTCCATGGTCATTAAAGGAAAAGAGTCAGTTCACTGTTGCAGCCAAGTTTCCAAAGCTATAAACCTAGGCAGGGAAGCTGCTTCTCCACTTGTTAAGCAAGGGTGAGAGAATCTGGTTCTGCTTCATCCCTCTGACCAAGAGGTAGCCAATGGGACAAGTTCTCTTCCACATACCTGTTGTGTCTAAGGATGCTAGGATCTGCACACCAGCTAAAGGTGTGTGTCACAAATGCCCCAAAATATGAAAGGTAGGCAAACTTCTGTCTGACCTCCATCATTCCTAAATACAACATTTAATTCACCTATTGAGTTCCTAAATATGCCACATTTTGTGAGAGGTGCAGGGGCATGTGATGTATAACATGGGTAACAGAAAGAAAAAATCTCTTGCCCAGTGACACTTCCTGCAGTAAGAAGGCACTGAGTGCAAAGGCAACACATGTGGCGGTGCACATAGTGCTTTGGAGGGGAACAGAGAATGTTCTAGAAGGATAGAAGCTTTTGAATTGGGGCTAGTCACAGGGGTGGGGAGGGAAGAGATTTTCCAAGAAAGTGCAAGATAAGGAAGCAGAAGGCAGTCGTTTGTGGTGGAAAGTGTAAGAAGGCCACCGAGCGTCAGAGGCCGCTGTGATGCGGGACCGGGCGATGACGAGCAAGGCCAGCTGGAGGGTCAGAAAGCGAGTCCTGAAAGGCCTCCCGGGCCAGGCTGGGCACTGCGTCTCAGGGTGTGGGGAGGCTGGCGGTGAGGGGCAGATCGCAAAGGAGGCCCTTGCCTTGCTCCGGGCCTCCACAACAGCTGGGCGGTGAGGACGAAGAGAAGCAGATGAGTTGAGGACAGACAGGAGGAGGTGATCAATCACACAAGTGTGATGAAGGAGAGTAAGGGGCTGAAGACAGCTCTGGAGGGCCTCTCTAAGAACTCTAGAAACTGGAGCTGAAGGGGTGGAAACTGGGCTCCTCAAAACATGGGAGATTTCTTTGCTCTAACATTAGAATCTTTAGTCCCATGGTTATGGGTATGGGGTCCCCTCCCCCTAGCCTTTGAGATTTCTCCTCACCTACTGACCCTGAATGCAACCTCCTCCCTACCCACCCCCGACCCTGTGAACTGCGGGCACAGATCCTTCTTCATCCCCTGGGACGTGAGGTGCAGAAGAGTCATCAGCACAAACTCCAGTCCTTGGGACTCACCGTGAGCAGGTTGATCAAGTCCATGTTGGGCTCTAAGTGGTGGGAGGCGTTCTGCAGGGAGACCAGTTCACTCAGGGTGACGGAGAGCTGGTGCATTTTCACAATGTTCACTTTGTTCTCCTCTGTCCAGTCTGGGAAAATGACATGGACTGCTATCAAGTCTTTCAAGTGCACGCCAAGGATGGGGATTTTGAAGCCATCGCAGTCGGCAAAGGCCTTGCGGTAATTGCAGTAATTGCCGTTGGAGGAGACGAGCTCTGTCATTTCATTCCAGTTCTGGGAACAGATGAAAAAGAAGAATTTTCAGACAGCCTCCCCATCTGCCCACCCCCAAGCCTGCCGTGTGTGCCTAGGAAATTCCTCGGCTACCAAGAGAAGTATCAATTCCACTAATGTTGTTGCAAGGAAATATTAAACAGGAAAAAGAAAGAAACATGTACTAGGTCTGGCTACAAGTTGGATAGCCTGTTCCATTCTGGTACAACTCGCAAATAGCCCACACCTCTGCCTAACTAATAGGGATGTTAAATATCAGGTGTATTTAAGTATTTTGCAATTAATGAAACTGTTACAGTCCACAAATACAAGCACGTGTTGTATTATATTTAAGTATGCGGTGTATTAAAATGTCTTAGTTATTCCAAGAGAGTTGCATTTGAGGTATTTCTTGAAGGTTAATCTGGGACACTGTAGGGTAGGAAAAGTCACACTGGGGTGTTGAGACAGCTGTGCTTTTGAACTCTGCCACTAACTAGAAGGGTGAACTTGAGTAAGTCACTTCACTTTTTAGGGCCTCAATTTCCTTTTCTGTCAGAAAGAGGAGTTCAAATAAGTAATTTTTAAAGACACACGGGTGGTTCCAAGCCTCTTTGAGCCTCTGTTGAATTCATATTCTTCTCAACATTTAAAATGTGTCTTGCTCTTTACTTGAAATTCAGCACAAAGCTAAAGGAAAATGAAACCCATACTGAACCCCATCATACTTGGAAGGAGTGCAGTGTTTGAGGTCGGACAGCAATGCTTCTGTGGTTTACATCCTCCTGTTTATACGGACAAGTTATTGTTGGTTGCCTAATAGCAACCAGACCTTCCGAACAGACCCTGATTTTGATCAGTCTACTCTTTCTCAAAGCAGCCCATATAACTCAGATGGAGCTGTTTCCATCCCTAGGTCCAAGAATGGGTTCTGATTTCCCAGCATCATAATTCCAGCCCTCTGGTTTGTGATTGGTTCAGAAACACAGAGTTAAGCCAATCAGTACATTGTATTCCTCTGGCAACTGTTACTGATCCAGGGGTGGGCATGTTACTTGAGATGGTCCAATCTGTCTTTTAAAAAAAAAGGTCTTTAATTCTATAGGGAGAGGGATGAAAAGACACGAAGAGAGAAGTTTTCTGTGTCCCTACCTTTCATGAACTAGAAAGCATAAATTTGTGTAGATAGTCCAATCAAGAGGGAAACCAGTCTGATGAAACAAAACAAAAACTGATACCCAGAGGAAGGCAGAGCGACTGAGGCAGAGCTCTGATCAGACCATGCCTGAAGCAGCCCTGCCTCCGGACTTCCAGGTATGTGGGAAGATGATCCATTTCCTTATTGTTTAAGCAATTTTGAGAGTCTTAAAAGAACAGCTGAAATTGTCCTTACTGATACAGCAAAGTATACTCTTACTAGAAAATCTTTTCATAAGGATGAAATGCTTCTTTTTGTTTAGTAAGAAAAAATATTATTATAATTGTCTGGAAATAAATATGGCAGAAAGCTAAATTTGGGAAATGATCATTACATATATACTTTTATTCTTGACAAATCAGCGATAAATCCAAGGAAGTCCTATAGGAGGCCCCTTCCCTTGTATCTTCTGCTGAGCTGACCACAGTGCCATGAATAGAGCCGGCATTCCGTGACTTCAGAGCCGGCGTTCCGTGACTTCATTTGAGGGAGGGAGGACAGGAAAGACCTCTGTCTTATTTGCCTTACACCCCCGTGCCTAGCACACAGGAAGCACCAAAGTCACACTTGCTGAACATTTACAACTGCGCTATGCGATGGGGGTCCAGGGGTTCCTACGGGGGCACTTGCTGCCATCTCCATCCCGTTTCCCAGGGGGCGTGTCTACTCCCTTCCTGCTCTGCCCCCCACGTGTAAACTCCCATCATCTAAGAAGACAGCTTCCCCCGCTGACTGACGGTTGCGAAGTGCATCTTACCCTGAAACAATTTACAAATGAACTTTTTACTTGGGATTAGGATCCAGTCCACTGTACCTTTGTAACTTCTGAAGAAAGGTGAGAATGGGTCTCTTTGAGGCGTGAAATGGAACTGTGACTGAGGCCCCCCACCACTGCCATCAGGGTGTTAAAATTTTTGAGCTGAAGGAGCTTCTACAATTAAAAAAAAAGTTAATGTTAACATCAATACTTTGTAACAATTTTTGAATTATTCTGAGCTTTCTGAATGTACTAAATGTATATGCAATTTAATAACAAGCAGGACCTAGGAAAATAATATCAGTTTAAATGAAATGCAAATAAAATCAACTAGAAAAACATATCAATCATTTCACAGAAAAATAGCTACATTAAGTGCTTTTAAGTATGCCAACTAAAAGTAATCTTCTTCTGTGAGAGAAGTATTTGTGCATTAGACATTTATGAGTAGTTTAATTGTCCTTTATATTATGAACCACAAATTTCCTCAATGACCTTTCTCAGTAGAGGGAGTGAACATCTAAAAAAATACTTTAAGAACTCCAGTCTAATACATACCTTGGCAACGTTGATAAACTTTGTGATGACTTCTGCCCTTTGCTGGGGGGTTGGTTTGCTCAGAACCATCAACTGGACCCACTTAGAGATTCCATTAAATAAAGCAATAGATCTCTCCAAGGTTGGGTTATTCTCCAGGCAGCCATGGATGACATAGCTTTGGTAATCAGTGAACTAGTGAAAGAAGGTCGGAGAGTCTGGATTATAATGAAGTAATTGCAAAATCAGAAATTAGAATGTTGCATGAAAGAGGTGAGATACTGCTTCATCGCATCATAACAACTTCTTCATTTCACATTTTAATGGCATCTTATAAGTTTAAATGTACCTCTAGCACGTTATTTTGCTGCATTTTACTCCCCAACACAGACATACACTTATTACACAAGACAATGCTGGTGGAGCAAGGAAGGGGTGAGACTCCGAGACACATTCCACTGAACCCTAAATTGCTGGATGACAATATGCACCTAGGGCATTGGCGATAATGGTGGTTTCTGGGAAGACCCCAGACCTAAAGGGTCAGTATCTCCAGAGGAAGACCCACGACTGGTGATTCCAAGGGTCAGGCAAGTTTGAGATACAACAGCATACGTTAAAAAGCAGGACATGAATATAAATATAATTCCACATTTATCAAATTGTTTTAAAAAAAATAGCAGTTGGAGTGAGTGAGACAGCTCTTTAGCAAACAGACACACTTTCAGGAAGTCAGCACAGATGTCATCAAATACTTCGTGAGCCTCTATCTTATCAACACTGGAGGGGGTTCCCTCTTATAGCCTGCTGGGAGGAGTCGGTAAGGGCCTCCCCAAGTAGGATTACTTAGTGAAAAGAATCCATCTTTCAGAAATCCGTACTTCTAACCTCAAGTTCTTCTTTGCGAGGAATAATGTAATTCGTTCTCTGGCATCTTGGAAAACAAGGAGCAGTGACAGCCCCAGAGTGTGGTAAGAGAAAGGCGAAGGCTGCTTGTGGACCATTGGGGAAACATGACCAGAGCAAGTGGGTGGTGAGTAGGTAGCTAGTAAGGGACCACAGTCAGAAGGAAGAAAAGGGATTGGAGAAGGAATGCTATCAAGACACAGTAGGAAAGAAAGTTTAATTCAGGATCTCCATCCCGGGGAACAAACATCCTGATGTTGAGAGTATCCTCAAAGCCTACAATTCCTATTTTCAACCTACACCCATAAGTAGGCATTTATACAAATCCCAGCCTAAATAAATGTTTCTTCCCCCAAACAAAGCACCTAGCACAACATGTTCACTTGGGAGAGGTCAACAGAGCTAAGTAAACCTTGAATGGTTAAATCTCCACTGTGTATTCAGAAAATCATGCCTTAATCCCATGAAAGGGGCCATTGAAAATATAGCAACAGAAATGTAGCTCCTGAGCCATACTATAAAGACAGGATAATATTTATTTTTGGTTGAAAGGGATTGTTCCCATGAATTAAGGGCACTTTTCCAATGGAGCACAGTGACAGAGGCTGCCAACACTTCAGAGTATGAAAATGCAGGTCTTGGGAAAGTTGGCATGGTGGTTGTTATCCTTGGAAGAATAAATGTCAAATTTCTTACTGAGATCCTTCTAAAAGATTTATGCTCCAGAAAAGTGAGGTGTTCAGCCAATTCAATGGGCTCCAGATGGTCAAACAGCAGACAGGCTTTTCCCTTCTTGGATACTTTTTTCCTCTGTGTGACTCTTCTCATCCAATCATAGGAAGGTCTATAAACGAACAGTGAGTCTGGTCAGTTTGCCGAAAGCTCGTTTCACTCAATGGGAGTTATTAACCTACTGACTTTGTAACTCTTGGCCTGCCTCCAGGGGCTTGTGCTAAATATACACCCCGTCCTGCATATTTGAAGAGAAAACCACTGACCCATCGCCAACAGAACATAAACTTCAGGTTGTTTTTCCAGACAGGGTGGGTTTGCACTGATCCATTTAGAATCCCTTAGTTGGTCATTCTTGTGGCCAGTAAGATTTGGATCATAAGGAAGAGGTCAGGGATAGGTATATAAACTTGAGAGTTTATCAATATATAGATAGTGATTTAAGGCACATGGGAGCCACTAGAAACTGGTGGTTCTCCTACTTCAGCAAGAAATGGATAATCTGAAAAATTCTGTTATAAATACAGAGGCCTGGACCTCACTTCTAGTGATTCTGATTTACTGGGAAGGAACCTGAATAATCTGTACTTTTAACAACATCACTTATGATTCCTGGAACACTCACTTTTAATCACTCTTGAAGAACTATTCTAGAAAAATTGGCTAGAGTAAGGATGCCTAGGACACAAGAGCGTGTATTTGAAAGATGGAAACCCATACTTAGGGTCATTAAATAGTTTTCTCTGCACAAAGTTAACTAGATGATATAAAACACCAGCCTAATCAGCATGATGTTCCTAATAACTGAGCTAACTAGTTCACGACACAACTATGATGAACATTTGTACATCCTCAGAATGGCCTCAGGTGCACCATGGAACAGGGCTTCTCGATCTTGAATGAGCTTATGAATCATCTGGGGATCTCATTAAAATGCAGTTTCCAAGTCAGCAGGCATAGGGTGGGGCCTGGGAGTCCGAATTTCTGCTGATCTCCCAGGTGATGCCCTGCTGCCTATCCATAGCTCACACTGCAAGTGGCAAGGGCATAGGAGACATTAACTGGATTTTAGTAAACACTGAGGATCCTGAGCATCTATTATGTGCCAAAGGCTTTCACATGCTATCTTATGTACTTACTGGATGCTCATGACAGCCCTGTGAGAGAGCCACTATCCCCATTTTACAAATAAATTGAAGCCTGGAGAGATGGACTTATGTGCAGTGGTGCTCACGGCAGCAAGACTATCTCCAAGAAGCACGGCTTGATTCTGACATGGTATGGATGGAGGTCTAGTGGGGTCATCACTACTCCCTCCCCCAAATGGCAGACTCATCATGTCTGAAGGTTGAGCTGCTCTTACATGCTGGAAATGTCGATGAGGCTGACATGTTTTTCATATCCCAGTTGGCTAGCTACTTCTCGGAATTCTTCAGTCATACGGATCAACCCAAGGTCCAAATTAAACTCCGCAGGAAATTTCAGAATCCAGTACCTGAAAGGCATCAAATATTTTTGACAACCGGATTTTAAGATGGACCTCTCTATAAGCTATGGTATCATTTCACAGATTAAATTTAATAAACAAGCCAGTATCATGCCCCCAGTTAGCGATCTCCCATCCCCCCACCCATCACATTGGTCTCACTCTTTCCCTTCATTCAAGGACCCACGTCCACTCCCACACTGAGCCTCTCTTTCCCACTCTCTCCAGAAGGACACCCTTCTTTCAACTCATGGCAAGTAGGTGGGAATGCGTACAGTGAGGAGATGCAACAAAAGAATTTGCTCTAACAGCTGGTTTCACTCCCTAATCACATGCACCACTGCTTGAGCTCTGGTCCCAAAGAAAGAGAAATTCCACTCCCAAGAACAGAGGAGGGCCAGTTTTAGCAAAACCAATACAATGGAATCTGAATTGGTTCTGTTGTCAAACCAGGGAAAAGGAAAGCAACAACCATTCCAAAAACAGAAAGCACCAGAAAATTAAATTTGTAAGTATATTTACCTCATGAAGTAGCAGATCTTTAATCGAAATTCATCACAGCTTTCTCCACTGGCATTTCGATACGTACGCTAGTTAAAGAAAAAATCCTTGCACTTGTTTTCCTCCACATTTACCTGAAGCTGTTTGATCAGTGTAGATGAATTTCTGATAAGAGGGCCATAGTGGGGACACTGGGTTATGCACATGTGTGAACGGGGAGAGGAGGGGGCTCTGATGTCGTCCACACTGAATAATTTACTGCTCTGCGCTGTCCTGTTTTGGTCAGGAAGAGAAGCCACTTATAAAACTTTTCGACCTTCCTGAGAACCTACCAAGTGTTGATTGTCAACTGTAATTACAAATACACTACCAGCTCGAGATACTTTAAAATTGGTAGGTCACAAAATCACCATTTTAGCCAATTTTTTTTGTATTTAGAATGAATACCTTATATATGTGCTCTAATCCCTTTAGTATTTGAAAATGTCATTTGTTGGTATATTAACACACAGGGTATGCTGCCATTTATTTTCATCTATTTTATTCTTTTCAACAAATAGGTACTGAGCTCCTGCTATAGGCAGGCACTCTGGATATGCAGTAGCAAATGATCTAAAGGGAGGAAAATCTAAAGAAATGTCAATTCACAGGCAGTCTCAACTATTATATAATCTGTACTTTCGGATGTTAGATTTACCTGTCTAAATATCCACTTTAATTTGTGTTTCATATTGTCAGTGGACACGCTAATGACGTGAGAATGCAGTTTGGAGCACATTCTTTGGACAGTGTTTGGATTCTGAGGAGGGACCAGACTGAGTCTGTTCCATCCATCCTTCCCTGTGCACTACCCTCAACGGTGGGACCCGTGGGACCCTGGGACCACTGGGGAACAGGATCTGTCTCCCTCTCAGGGACCTCTGTTCAGGGTGAATGTCCCCTTACCCTCGCTGTCATCCCCTTTGGCCCGGAGGTTGTGGGGGGATGGAGGGGAGAAGTAGAAAGCAGAGGAAGCCTGAAGTGAGCAGGTGGAAGCCCACTTGGCCCCAGCAACACCCCATGGGCCCACCCCCTCTCCAGCTCTCCTACCCTGTACAGCTTCCCACTCATCGGCAGGGCCCCGGGGCCTGAAGCAGGCAGAGGCTGTAGGAGCCAACATTAGTGACTACATAGTAAACATTAGATACTGGGCAATGAACCCCCAAAACAAATGTGATACTATTTTCCATTTTCAGTCATTTGGCTTTCAACCACCTTTTAGGACCGCATTATGCACAACGTTGATGAATTGCCAAAAGCCCACACAGAATGGGGTTTTTAACTTTTCTCTCATACGTCAGAAGGAAATCTAAAATTAACATCAGTCCACAAATTATAATAAATCTGCTAGAATGTTCTTTGTGTCTTGCCAGTTAAGGGAAGATATAAAAACTTAGGTGGTGTTTGTACCTGAGCCAGATCACATTATTTTGGCTGGCATTTCTAAATGTTTAAATCATATTCTCCAGGTCCACCATTTTGCCATTCTAAAAGGAATGAATAAGGCCCTGAATTGGTGTTAAATATTCTTTTATTATAGTAAGAGCAGAAATGTTTAGGACAGGTTAGGGACACCCAGCCTGCAGCTCCTGATTCATTTTAATCTAGTGATTACTTTTAAGTAGAGTGAAAACATCCAGATGGATAGCCAACTATTTGGCCCATCATCCAGATGGTTTGTCTAGATATCTAAATATATTTATAAAACAGTTGGATCACTGAACGAAGATTATTTATTCATCCTAATTTACTGGCTTTGGTTAGATACTCTATCTGCATAAACATAGAACTTGATTTATGATTGTGAAATTTACACGGTAGTTGAAAAGATATATGCAGAGAAGTTTTTCTGCCAGCTCAGTGGAAGATAAATACCATCGGTGCATCAGTAGAACGATTCTTGGCAAACAACTATTATTCAGCTCTCCATTGTCATCTGTTAAAAAATAAGATAAAATGAGGGGTGAGGAAGGAATAGTACTACTCTTCTCTTTTTCTAATACCAATAGAGAAACATTAGTGTCAAAAATTTCTCACAGACTCGATAATCATTTTCCTCCTATTTCTGCTGGTATTTTCTTGCAAGTTAAGTGAGTAAGTTTCACCCTCTGGATTAAGGTTGCCAGAATTTAGCAAATAAAAATCCAAGACCCTTAGTGCAATTTGAATTAAGATAAACAACTAATAATTTTCTAGTATAAGTATATTCCATGTATTATTTAGGACATACTTATACTAAAAATGTGGTTTATCTGAAACTCAAATTTAACTGATCATCCTGTATTCTATCTGGCAACCCTACTCTGGTTTAACCCTTCCTGTAAAACCAATTCAACAAACAACTCCTGTGTAACTGTGTGTGTGCAAGAAATAATCCAAAATGCTGAGGTGGATACATAAATAACATAAGCAGACAGCTGTAAAGTCTATAACCCAGTAAGAGATATAAGACATACATGCAAATATAGAATGCAGCAGATTGCGTAACCCACACTTGTCTAAGCCAGAGACCAAGGAATGATCACAGCAGCACATACCATGTGCCATAAAAAAGTTACAAAGGACTATGGAAGGGTGGAGGGAACATTCCTGACAGGGGAGATTAGGAATGGCATTATGAACTTTGGAGATGACATCTGAGATGAACCCTGAAGCAGAAGTTCAGTGAAAGGCATGTGATAAAGGCATGCAGGTAGAAAGATGCAGGGAGTGTTCCAGAAACATTAAGCGGACAGTCTGGCTAGTGTATTAGTTGTGGGCAGTAAAGGGAAGGAAATGCAGAAAGCACTGGTACTGGGGAGACGGACTGGGGTCAGTCAAAAAGGTCTTAAATAACACCAATATATGAAGGTTGAATTCTGTTCTACAGCAACACTTGCCTTTGAATAAAAAGGAGTGATAGTATCAAGATATACGAAGAGGAAAAAAGGACCATACCGAACATCTCAATGCAAGTGCTCAGCAGTTCATCTAATGTCGCTGCTTTCCCAAGTCCGCTGGACCCCATGGTTGCTTAGCCGTTGTCAAAGAACTAAAGACATTGTCAGCATCAGACAGACCATCTCCATAACCGTGCAAGTTGGTGATGTTTGTGCCCAGTGGTGGTCTCTGTCCTTAGTTATACTTCAAGACTCTTAAAAGAAAGAACAGGAAGTTATCAGACTAGAGTTCAGACCCCATTAAAGCATCACATTCCTATCCAAGAAAGATAATGGCTTTCATTGACTGCATCATCCTACAAGAAAAGTATCAAGGTGACAGACACTGCATCAACCCCTACGATGGCCTGTCGAGCTGTCCCTTATCCTGTAAGGTGCTCTGAAACCACAGGGTTGTTCTCTGTGAAACATCATTCCACTTTGTGGCTGAAAATTTTTGGAAATATTTTCTTCACGTTTTTAAGTGATAAAACATCTAAGGATGTTATAAACAATATTTGGGTTAATATTATTATAGGTATAGAGGGAAAGATAAATTTTAAAGGGCAAATATGTTTATGACCATTTTTCTCTGTGATCATATAAATGTTCACAACATGGTAAAAAAAATCTTATTTGCCTAAGTTCTCCAATAGGAACACTATTATATTTTTCCTTTCTAAAATAATTTCTTAAAATATTTTGTTTATATATTTTCAGAGAGAGGGAAAGGGTGGGAGAAAGGGAGAGAAACATCAATGTGTGGTTGCCCACTAGGGACCTGGTCTGCAACCCAGGCATGTGCTCTGACTGGGAATAGAACTGGCGACCCTTTGGTTTGAAGGCCAGCATTCAATCCACTGAGCCACACTAGCCAGGAATATATTTTTCTTTTGTTAAATTAAAATTTTCTATTACAGTTGATATACAATAGTACATTGGTTTCAGGTGTATAACATAGTGATTAGGCATTTATATACCTTAGGAAGTGATCACCCTGGTAAGTCCAGTGCCCATCTAGAACCACGCATAGTTATTATAATTGTATTGACTATATTCTTTTTGCTGTACTTTACATCCCCATGATTGTTTTTATAACTGGCAATTTTTACATCTTAACCCCTTTCCCTTTTTCACCCACTCACCCAACCTGCCTCCCATCAGGCAACCATCAAAACTCTTCTCTATATCTATGAGTTTGGTTCTGTTTTATTTGTTCATTTATTTTGTTTTTTAGATCCTACATATAAGTGAATCCATATGGTATTTGTCTTTCTCTGTCTGACATTTCATTTAGCATAATACCCTCTAGGTCCATCCATGTTGTCACAAATGGCAACATTTCATTATTTTTATGGCTGAGTAATATTCCATCAACACTGTTATTATTAGTAGGAAAAATATTAACAATCTATTAAACATCCACATTACATACTAGACATCATACCAAATACTTTACATATATTTTCCAACTCGAACTTCATGATATTACTGTGAGGTAGTAATTATTATTCTCAGTTTACAGATGAGGTCATGGGATTCACAGAGAGTTAGCAACTTGTCCAAAACTATGTACTTATCATTAAGGCTTAGAATCAGGATGCTATTATAAAATTAAGCTTTTTCCCTTTTATTATTTGCCCCAGTATAGTTATCATAAGATCTCATAATTCCCCCCGCATCTGATACGAAAATATCACTCTTCCACACCATCTCAGAAAGAGGATATAAGTCAGATTATCTGTCACAGAGACAGAAGAAAAAATGGCGATGACAGCTGTCTCATTGTACAGCACTGTCATGGGGAAAATGGGATTGGAAACGACCCCTCAGAGTTGCTTATACTGAAAATATCTCTGTTGGGGACACACCCTCATTGCATTTTACAGAGTGAGTTCTTGATGCCAGGTGCATACAGGGCTTGGAAAAGTCCAGAGGTCATCATGATGCAAGGTAGTTACTTACTTTGGACAGTTTAGTCAGTAAGTGTGGCCATTTGGGAGTCATCTCATGAACTTTTTGAAGTTAATGTCTACTCTACTCTTGAAATTTATTTATTCAATTGGTAATCACTGAGTACTTGATGTGTACAAGGCCCTGGACTAGGCATTGGGGCTGACAGATGAACAAATCATTGTCTCATTCTCGCCCTCAGTGGGCTCAAAGCCAATATCAGTAAACGAACGCATGAGTGAAGAGAAAAGAAACTAATGTCCATATGCACAGTTGTATTATCTCAATGGGACCACTGAAGAGCAACATTTAAGTGAGTCTGCTCATCAGGCATATAACCCCAGAGGAAACTAGTTTGCTATGTATCATTTCTGTGTGAGAACCACATCCTAGCGCTGAAGGTTCCACTCAGGGCAGAAAAAGCAGGGCTATTTCACATGTGCGATAAAAATAGCAGAAACACTGGACCAATATGCTCCCACTTCTGCTGCTCAAAGGGTTTGTGAAAGCAGAATATTAAAGTTGTCTGGAACCTGCTCTTACAGGTCTTAACCAAGTGACCTTACCGGTGAGGCCTTTCCCGACCACCCTATTTAAAAACAGCACCTCTTTCTCCATTCCCATCTCCAACGTGGCATGCCCTACCTCACTTTCTGAGTTTATTTTCCTTCTTCACACATATCTGCATTCAAAATATTATATATTTTACTTACTTATGTGTTTTAAAATTTCTGTAGTTCTATAAACAAAAGCTCCATGAACTCAGGGATTTTTGTGTTGTTTCTCCGGTATATTCCCCAACTCTTAAGATTTTGTCTCTGACATGGAATATACTCAAAAGGGCATTCGATAAATCTATGAATGAATGGATGAATAGATAAAGAAATTAATTTAAAAATTGTAAAAAGGTTGTTTTTGAATATCTGTATGTTTGTTTGAATGTGGACTATACATTTTAAGAGGTTATTTTTTAGTTTGTTTTATTAGCTTAAACCAGCTTTTAGTAAACATCACTAGGATAGAAGTTCCTTCCAGCTTCATGGACTCACTAGGATCTGCCTATATTTATAACAAGGACTCGGTGCCTCTTTCAGGGCATTCCGGGGCAGCACTTCTCTAATTTCTCTAGTGCAAATCCTGTCAATCCCACGAAAAGTCAAGATAGGACAGTTGACGAGTTTGATTACCTTTGTGCACATACAGACACTTTTTATCTTGTTAACTCTTGCTGTGGGGTAGTACAGGTATTACGCAGAACCAAATAGCCTACATTAACTAAACTAGTTTCTCAAGTCAAATCCAAAATTATTCAGCCAAACTGTATAAGGAGAAGGTGTTGACCTTCCACAAGGGATTAGAAATAGCCTGGTACCAAAACCCCGTCACCATGTCTGGAGTTATATTAGTGATCTGCCAAGAAGCCAGCACAGGGGAGCCAGGTGGACTGGGCTATCCCATTACCGTCTGTTTCTATAATCAGTAGCTGCGTTTGTGTCCCTGCTTAGCATCCTGTCGCCTGAGCATTTACCTGAGATCCTATTTCACATATGTGGATACTATTCTCTACAACTGCTTTTTCAAAAGTAAAGCTTCTTTATTATGAAAGCAATATCCACTCATCATTTAAAGTAGACAGTAAGAAGGAAAAGGAAAAAAAAGTCATCCACTATCTCACCACCCAGAAATAACTCTTGTTTACACCATGACATGTTTCTGTCAGTTTTTCTAGGCATATCTGTGCTGTAGAGTTTCTTACATAATCTATTACAGTTCAATGAAACACCTACCTATTGGTTTCACACAGATTTCCAGGTCAGTAAAAATTTAAAGGGCATTTATCATCAGTGGAAATTGCATTGTCAATACAGTCTGCAGTACTGGCTTATCCAACTTAAATATTAAGTACTTTGGGGAACCTGATAAAAGAACAGAAAAAAAAATCCCCAAAGTTAAATAATAGAAACCCCAAAGAATCCACCTTGTGTTAAAACATTTCCAAAAACCATGAATTATAGGTGGTTTTTGAGATTTTTGTCTGAACTTTACCCATAAAATTAATTAAATGAGAAAACAGTCAAAATAGTTACTTGGTGACTTGATTATTTAGAAAGCGAAGCAATTTTTTAAAAATTCAGTCTATTAAAAACCTACACATGTTGCAAACCTAAAATTTATATGCATAGTATAAAATGTTATTGTAGTCCAAATAGACTTATATTGCCGGATTGCTGATTAAGAATTTCTGCACACTGACCTTGGAATGTTAGTAAACCTCCAACAGTTTCTCATGGTGATCCTCCAACCTCTGACCCTAAATCACTCCTGACTGTCTCAGTGTGAATGTCGCTGTTATTTTAGTTCAAGCTGTTTAGTCTCCCAATAGTTCAGGATTCACTTCAGTGTTGATAGGTGCTCACTCTCTGGCTGCAATGAAAATTATTGCTCCTTCTCAGCATAGACCTTTTCTCACAAGTCTGGAAAGGACACAATAAGCCAAAATTTCCCTGGGGCTTGAATAATAAAGATGTTCTCACTTCAAAAGGGCAAAAGAATTCTGTTGGGTGTGATTTCCAAAGGCCATGATGTGTTCATGCAGCAAAAAAGACTTTCATTAACGTGACTGGTGAAGACTCTACCTTCAAAAAGAAATTCTTTACAGTTACCTAGGACAGTGAGAACTGTGTTTCCAATTTCAGAAATAGTGAAAAGGTGCCAATTCCATGCAACTATCTATTAAAAGGTACAGATTAGCACCCCAGGCCCTTGATTCAGAATGTTTGGGGCTCTAAAAAATTGCATTTCAACATTAAGATAACCAAACGGGGGAAGGCTTACTTACCTCTGAGTAAAATGTTATTAATGCTGCTTACTGTACTAGATTGTTTAAGGGGTTAGCATATAAAATGCACCCACTATGTTGCCTGCAAGACACTCTGTGCTCAGGGAAGGCGTCTCCCTTTGCCTGCACCAGCTCTTCCTTTCCAATATTTAAAGCTTTTAAATCGAGGACTTACATTGCAGTGGAGGATTAATGTGTTGAAGTGTCAGGAAGAAAGGTGTTAGTTTAGAGAAGGGAAAAGGAAATCGAAGAACAAATATGGTGACACTAGAGCACCCAATAGCGGGGCAGGTGGCCTCATCAGCGATGGAGCGCCATTCCTGTAAGTCCTCCAGCCAAAGTAAGCCATGACTGTCCGAGATGCTGTAGACTAAATTCCCAGACAGTGTCTAGGAAGCATGCCAAAACGACAGCAAAGGTTCCTCCTGGCTCTGGGATTGCAGAATTTATAAGGTGGAATGTTTTCTCTAATAAGTATTCAACAAATGGTTTTGAAACAATGTTGGCCACATTAGAACTTCCCAAGACTGTCTTGCTTATAGCATTGTATCTATTCCGAGAACACCAACAAACAAACAAGCAAAAACTCTTGAAAACTCTTTCCCCCTCATGGTAGATATTGCCTTTATACAGAAATTACCGTATATGTGTCTTGACATTCATATGACCTTCATATGGAGACAAGGGGATTTCTCTAAATGCCTATATCCTTAAGGAATAATAACTAAGGGGTCATAGCATTTGTTTTTCTGGCAACATTCAAGCTTAATCTCTCTTTCTAATCACAGACATGAGATTTTAAAAGTTTTGAAATTATATTTTCTGAGACTCCATAGGAAAAATCAAGATTATTGAGTTTAGTAAGAGAAATGATAACAAAACTCTGAAAGGTCATTAATTTGACAACTTACTGTGAATCCGTAAGATGCCAGTTACTAAGCCAGGCATTAGAATGGCTAGCAGAGGAGGTTGGGGGTGAGCAGGGAGAAGGCTAAATTGGTGAGCAAGACAGACGGGATTCTTGCACTTATACTTTAGCAAAGAATTAAGTAATTACAATAGCATGTCCTATGAAGAGGCAGAGCACTAATTTAGTCTAGAAGCCAAAGAAGTTTAAGCTAGGCAAAAGAATGGGTGGGTAGATGACAATTTAAAAAAATTGAAAGACATTTAGAATGACTGAAGTATTGAATGTGGCAAGAGATGAGACTAAAAAGTCAGTACAGTAGCTCATGAACAGTATTGTAAGCCACATTAAGGATTCTGGACTTTATCTGAAGTGCAATGGGAAACCATTGTTTTAAAGGTGAGGAGAGTGGCGTGATCATATGTGGATTTTTTTTTTTTTTTTTTTTTTTTTTTTGAATCCTCTAGCTGCAGTATGGAAAAGAGATTAGTAAAGACCTATACTAATGATGGGGAAACCAGTTAGTAGTCAGTTATAGATATTCAAGCAAAAGGGGATTGTTAGCTAAGTCAGTGTGTTAGAATGGAGATGGGGAAGAATGGTGGGTTATTGAATATATTTTGAAGTTAAAGCCAGCAAGGTTTTCTGATTTGTTTGCTATGGAGGTTGATCAGAAAAGAGGAATCAAGGATAACTTGCAGATTTCTAACTAGACATCTGGTTGGTTTACAGCGCCATTCCTCTGCGATTGCAAAATTGAGGGGAAGGGTAAGAGGTAGGATGTTCACAGGAGGCAAGGGATGAGTTCACTCCTAGACAGGCTGAATTAGAGATGTCTAGGACATACCAGGGGAAATGTTGGGTTTGCTTCTGGATACCTCTTACAGACTTCTGAGTTGACATCTGAGTGTGTGTGAGTGCTAAGAACCAGTGGAAAGGGAAATTTAAAGGACAGGAGAAAGAGAGTTTAATCTTGTAACAAGTTCCTGGGCAGACAGACAGGAGTAATGGACCTGTGCACAAGTGGTGGGAGTTATTTCACATAGAGTAGAGGGTCACCCCCTTGGATGTAACAATGGAAAAGATAAAAAAATAGATATATTCTCTTTGTCCTTTGGATAGCAGGAAGTCAAGGAAATTCCTGCCTAAGTGACTTTTATTTGCTCTGTAAAGAAGGAGACAAGGTCCTCGGCTGGGAGGTCTGACGGGGACAGGTGTGAGGTTTCTCAAGAGGAGAAAATATGCAAAAAATGTTGTGAAGAAAAAAAAGGGAAACCAGAAGCATTGGGATTATTCTCATCCAGAGTAGAAGGCTAATGTTTCTCTTTTCTGGAGTTTGTTTCGAGGAGTTCCTTGTTCCTTGGGTGACATTACTCCCGTGTGTCAAGTCTCGAAAACTATTTAAGGAAACTTTTCTGAAATAACATATTTGGCAAGTTTCTTCTCTCTGGAGCAGGCAGTCCTGAGTTTCCGCTCTTTTGTTCTAGTTCCTATAAGTACGAACACTGGGTTTCCGTAAGGATGAAGGTGAGAGCTAAAGCATGGCTCACGCTTGCTAGGTTGTCTCCTCGGAAGGGCCTGGGTCCCTGCTCCCACTTCACCCAGCTTTGTGTGAGATGGTGAAGAGGAGGACAGACACTACCGAAAGTGCAAAAATGAAGAAGTCATTTACCTCCCACCCTTTGATGTGATCCAGGATGTTTCATTCTGGCAACTACAACCTCAGCCACCATCCCATGCTCTCCACCTTCCCAGACAGGTCTTCTGTAGCTCTGCCCCTCCACTCACCCTCTCCGATGACCTCCCCTGTGGCCTTGAAAAAGGTCATCAGTCACAAGGTACATTATGGGTTTTTTTCCTCAGTCCATTCTCCACATTTGGTATTCTTATTGTTTCTGCACTGGTTTTATTTCCATTTTAATCTCCCTTCTCATTTCTTTCAAGGTCACCTCTCAGGACTCTGGATTACTCTTTCTGCTTGATTTCCTTTTAGTTACCTTTCTCAGCACACTCTGTCACAGTCTCATTGTTGTCACTGTCAGAGTTGTTTCTACCACAAACCAACTGGAATAGTAGAGACCTCAGAAATGATCCCGATGGTTACAGCAAAGTTAAAATGCTATAGACAGGCCATAATGATGACCCAGAGAATAAGCTATTATTGATGGATAGTGAAGCAATATCTCCAAAGTTTAGTTAACAATTACAGTACGAGCTAGTCATGGATGATATCATATTTCTCAGCTCTAAAAGTAATTTTTTTTTCATTCTTGCCTTGGATAAGTTTGTTAAGTGAGGTTTTCCTGGGTTTTTATTTTTATTTTTTTTCCTGCAAAGAGCTTTTACCAAATAAATGGGACATTAGCAATCAATGTTGTCCTGCATTTTAGAAAATGAAGAAATAATAATCTCTAAAAATACTATTTACTAGTGGCATGTAATATGATAGACATCATGTTGGAAAAATTACCTCTATTATATTTAAATCTAATAACACCCAGAAAGCTTAGTATTATTCTGTGCATCTCATCAATGAGCAAATTAAGGCCCATGGAAGTTAAATTACTTGTTCATATCATGTTACTTATTTGCAAAGCCAGGTCTGACTCCAAAAATTTAAATTTTTTCCACTTTCCCCACAAATTTTAGCTGTTATTAAACCTTGCCTATTAGATCGATTTCTAGGCATTGTCTGGAACAAATGTTTACTATTCCCTGTGTTTGACATTTAAGCATTCTATCACTGGCTCCATTGTCTAAAAATGAATAACCACCATTATTACAGCAAGCTTGGCAATTCAGGGACTCGCTGGTACCAAACACCGAACAGAAGTCAGTGACCAGCCCAGAGCTCATCTCACAAGACCTCCTTGCATTTTTTTTTTTTTTGGGCTAACAATTAAGTAACAGAGTTAGGCTACATTTTATTTATTTTGTTCCTGGCTACTGGGATTTAATATTAGCAACCAAACTAACATATTTACAGCTATCTGACACAAATTGAACAAGAAAGAAAAATCTTTTTTTAAAAAAGATTTTATTTCTTTATTTTTAGAGAGAGGGGGAAGGAGGGAGAAAGACAAGGAGAGAAACATGGATCAGTTGCCTCCCACACACCCCCAACCAGAGACCCTGCCTGCAACCCAGGCACGTGCCCCACCTGGGAAACTACCTGCAACCTTTCAGTTTATGGGATGATGCCCAACCCACTGAGCCACACCAGTGAAGACAAAAGGAGAATCTGGAAGAGCTGTAGAAATAAATACCATGGAATCGCAAAGTTCTACCAAGAAAGTATTTTTCTAGCCTCTGGCTGGAGCCTGACAAGGAAGAGAACTGAGTTATGTACGATTAGACATTTGTAATCAGGTGGTTTTCAGATGGACACATTCAACCACATGGAAAAGTTATGGCCTACTACAGCAACTTCACTGTTCAAATTGTAAATAATACCCCAAAACTAAGACATGTTAAGCTCAGAAGTTGATGATGATAATGATGAAGGAGAAAGAGGAGGACGAGGAGGAGGAGTCATCCTTATGTGCACCCCTATGCCAGTTACTGTGCTGAGCACTTTACGCAGTGAGAGAGTCCAGGCTCCACCCCAGAAACCCAGCAACAAATAAAAGGTGGATAAACCATGTTACTTGTTACCCAAATAATGCAAGAAGGCCTTGTTAGATGAGCTCTGAGCTGGCTACCAACTTTTGTTCAGCACTCTGTACCAGCGTGAACATGCTCACACCTCCTGTGCCCACCAAGGGCAAGAAGACACTTTCAATAACTGTCATAAGTAAATAAAGCCCTTCAGCACCCTCCCACTGGGGCCAGATGACAGCTTCGGAGGACAGAATCGATACAAAGAGGCTCCAAGGGAAAGCAGGATCTACAGAGAAAGCCTCTAAGAATGCAAACAGAAGGCACAGCAAGCACAAAATCTCTCTCTAACCTACCATCACTGCACGCTGGGGGTGGAAGCTGCATGTGGCTGAAAATACCAGGGAAGGATTTAAAAATCGAGTTCTAAGTTGTTACATAGGAATGCAGCAAGAAGCACTAACCACGGAAGATTACCTTCAAAATATCTCCCTGCTCTCGGAGGAGGGACCTTTATTTGGTGAAAGGTCAGTGAATACTGAATATCTATGAAATGCTCAGCACTGGGCTATGGGCTGGAGATGTAAGGAGCCAGGCCCACATCACCATGTGGGAGGCAGATTTCAAACTGGTTATTACAAAACAGTGAGTCTGCAAGATCCACCGTCATGGACACACACTCAGGGTGTTACGAGAGCCCAGAAATGGGATTAAATCCAATCAAAGAGATTTATGAAGGCTTCCTGAAAGAGAAGACAGCTGAAGGTATTACATTTTATGGATCACATAACTAATACCAGCTAAACTCAGTGGGATCAGCCAGTGAAGTGGCTGGAAATATCTAAGCATGACTCCAGAATTGAGCATAAAATAGATATCATCAATCTGCTATCAAAAAACTTATCATCACATGAAAAAAAGAATAAAAATACACATAAGATAGTATTGTGAACAAGAACTGATGACAGTAAAATGATTGGGGTCAGATGAGACCATCGAAGTTCTGACCTGTCTTTGGATTTGAAAAAAGAAAAGAAGAAGTAAAGGAATGCACTATGACAGGCTTAGGGGCTGTACAATGCTGCTTTATTATTGTAATTATTACACATTTTATGATCCAATTTCACTATTGATCATGATAAGCTCAAAAAGCTAAATTTCTTACAGTATTTTCATGCTAATTTTTGTACACATAGCTACAGACCTACTTGAAGATGTAATATTAAATTCCCTCATATGTTACCATCGGAGTGAAAATATTTTGCTCTTGTTTAGAGACCAGTGAGTTCACAGCACTCTTTTTTCGTATGGTGAAGTCTCAGTTTGAAATTACTTCGGAAGCAGGGATTTGAGCTAGGCTTTTTATTGGAACCCATCAGAAGTATAGGAACAAAAAAGTGTTTTAAAAATTATTTCTGTACTGCCAATTACATTTACACAACTGGAAGCCCATGATTAGAAGGCTCCACTCAATGACTTTGTCATTCTCTTTTATTTCAGATGTTTCTCCCACAGCAAATGTTTCTTTCTTCCTTTCTCAAAAAGAAAAACAAACCTCAGGAGGTGGTGATATTTCTTTTCCTTCCATTTAAGACATTCATTTCACCTGACTCCTGAAAAGGAACTGGAGTACATACCAACGAAAGAGAAAACATAAGTGACTAGAAAATTTCAGCGGTATCTTAGGTCCCATTTAACTTATCTAAGGTTTACTTTCCCCATTTCTAACATGAGAGAAATAATATGACTCTGCCTTCCTCATCAGAACAAAAAAAAATTCATTTGTAAAAGGTTTGAAGAGCATAAAACACAATGAAAAAAGGAAGTCCTAAAATTATGAAATGTTCCAGACTATATTTGTAAAGTGGCTATTCAGAATTTAGAATTTAGAATAATACAGGCTGGGGCAAAAGTAGGTTTACAGTTGTTTGTATGGAAAATAATACAATAATTAATAAGTAATAATGCAAGAATAAACTCCATGTCTTGCATACTTGCAACTATAAATTGACTTTTGCCTCACTCTGTTTATTTTCCAATTAGAACAATAGAAATGGATTAATAGCAGATGTGCACATGGAGGACAAGGAGATCTGTGGGGCTCTGCAAAAATGCTGGAAAGAACTTTAGGAATTCTCCAGAAATTTAGATGTTGATAGTATGGGTTCCTTATAAGACCTGTTAGCCTTCGGAAATTGTGTAACTCCTAGAAACACAAATCCAATGGGCATTTTCTACTCATTAGAGGGTCTAGGGAGACAAAGGAGAAGAAAGGAGAAGATAGAGGGAGAGGAAGACAGCTTCCCATAAAGTCACTGTTAAGGAATTAGAGGAGGCAAAGGACTGGGGATATGGCTTTTGTTGGCGGAGTTACAAGAAAGGAGAAATTAACTACTTGGAACTAATTTGTTAGCAATTTTAAGTAAACATGAGGTATCTTTCCTGGCCAAACACAAAAACAAACAAAACCATCAGCTCTCTCCTGGCCATCATTTCTCCTATCTCCCCATCCTTCACAGCCAATTAGAGTTCAAGTTGCTGGCTCATTCATTACCTCCTTCAAGCCACCCAAATCAGACTCTGTCCAATTCTGCCCTCGCTCCCCACCCCACACTTGACCAAAACGACTCTGGCAGAAGTCCTGCTAGTGCTCAGCATCCCTGTGTTGCTCTTGACCACACTCTTGCTAAAATTTTCTCCTTGGAGGGTTTTCCTGGCAACGTCTCTTCCTGGCTTTCCTCTTGTGCCTCTGGTTACACTTTCTCAGTCTCGCGTGCAGACTCCTGTCCCACTGCTAGGCTCTCAGGTCTCCATGCCCGGCCTCTTCTTCTCTCCTCAAACTCTCTACGAGAAATGCATCCACAACAACCGCTTCAACTGCCATTTCTATGCCAGTGACTCCCAAACAAACTGAGGCCAGCTGCGTGGTGTGCTGAAGAGGACAAGTGGCATCTGGAGAGAGGCAGTGAGGGGACTGTGTCCCAGCTCTGCTACTACTGCTGTGTGACTTTGGGCAACTTCGCTTAACTTTTGGGTCGATTTTCATATTGCACCATCATTTGTTGCTAATGGAAATGTAAAAATGATACAGTCACTTTGGAAAAATGGTTTGGCAGTTCCTCAAAAACATAAACATAGAGTTACCATATGATCCCGCGAATTCACTCGTAGGTACATACAGAAGAAAACCGAAAACTTAAGTTCACACAAAAACTTGTCCATAAGTGTTCATTGCAGTATTATTTATAATAGCTAAAAAATGAAGACAACCCAAATGCCCACAAACTGATGAGTGGATAAACAAAATGAAGTGTATCTATACAATGGAATAGTATTCGACCATAAAATGAATCAAGTACTGACACATGCCCCAACGTGAATAAATTTGGGACTGATTATGCTGAATGAAAGAAGCCAGACACAAAAGGCCAAATTATATTTTGTATGATTCTATTTATAGGAAATGTTCAGAATAGGTAAATCTATAGAGGCAGAAAGAAGTCAGTGGTTGCCAGGGACTGAGGGGAAGGGGATAAAGGAAGTGACTGCAGAGTTCGGGGTTTCTTTTTGGGGTGATCAAACGTTCTGAAATTTGATAGTAGTAGCTGTATAACCTTGTGAATATATTAAAAATCACTGAACTATATATTTTAAAAGGGTATGGCATGTGAATTATATCTCAATTTAATTTTTTATTTAATTAAAAATACGTCCTCTTTACTTTGCTGAACTGCTGTGTCTCCCATACTTCCGTCCTTGATTCCTCAACCTGCCTCCCAATATTCTGTGCCAGAAACTTGGGACTCACGATGGATTTCCCAGCACCTTCTTTCACCGTCTCTCCACGTCCAAGTCTAATCACCTACCTCCCAATTGCTTCTCACGCACCTCTGCTTCCTTCTGCCACTTCCGGGTTCGGAACAGCTGTCGTTACCTGTCCCCTGGTCCACTGCAATCCTTATTTATAAGGCTTCTAGATTCACTGTCACCCCCTGTTAATCTCTACTCTCTATTGGTGCCAAATCAACCTTTTCAAATCATCAGATTGATCACATGACTCCCCTTCTCAAAATTCTTCCTCAGTTCCCTGGTTTAAATCTAAAGTCCTCAGATGGCATACAAAGCCTTCCGTGAACGGCCCACACGGCCTGTGCCCCTGTCCCCAACTCTCCTTTATCCACCTTTGCTTTATTCTACTACATGTTATATTGTAAAATGAACTCCTTTTTCACAGTGCCCATACAATATGGAGTGAATATTATTATCCCCCTCAAAATTCACATGTTAAAATCTTAATCTCTGCTCTGACTGGTGCAACTCAGTGGCCTGGGCATTGTCCTGCAAACTAAAAGGTCACCGGTTCAAGTCCCAGGCCGGGCACATGCCTGAGTTGCAGGCTGGGGCCCCGTTGGGGTCGTTCAAGAGGCAACCAATCAGTGTTTCTCTGGCACATCCATGTTTCTCTCCCTCTCTTTCTCCTTCCATTCCCCTCTCTCTAAAAATTAATAAATAAAATCTTTTTAAAAAATCTTAATCCCTGATGTTATGGTGTTTGGAGAAGGAGCCTTTGGGAGATAATTAAGTCATGAAGGTGGTTTGTTTTTGTTGAAGACACCCAGTCTATGGTATTTTTGTTCTAATAGTCTGAACTAAGACATGCTTTGAACATATTGGTCATTTGCACAAATTTCTCTCTCCCCATCCTGCAGTACATCTGCTTGGCAATAACATTCTCATTTCCCAAACACCTTCCTGAATTCTCCACCTCCCTCCCAGTTCTTCCGGGCAGACCGGCACTCAACGTAAATGACTTCCTTTAGGCTCTGTACGATCTGTGTTACAAAGTGGTTCTGCCTTTCCTATAGTTTCTTAAGAACCGGCCCCCAATGCGGAAATGTGTCTGATTTATATAGTTATCTTTCCCTGCCATCTCATTCTTCCAACATGGTCTTCCAACTTCAAATTCATCTCTTCTCCAATTTTCTTCTCTAATCTTTTCTTGTCCCATTTTTCCTTTTAACTATTGAATGAATTTACTTCATTTATATTAACATGCTCACTTCAAGAGGTACTTCCAAATTCTTAGTATTACAGACTCATGTTAAAGGAAATAAAAACACACTGAGTAATTTTTCCAGTCATTTTATCTTCTATTTCATAAACACTTTTTTCTGTGCCAGACACTGTGCTTAACGCCATGGCAGAGGGATGAGTATACACCAGGCACAGAGCGTGATCTCGGAAGGCTCAGTATCTACAGAGCGGACACACATGAGCAGAAATTAGGGTAAAGGGCATTATGAAAGAGTCATGAGAGAGGTAAAAACAACGTCTGACTCATAGAATGGAGCTGTACGTTGAAGCACGGGTGAGGGTGCGCTGAGCAGAGAAGAAGAACTCAGCACGCAGAGAAAATGACGCAGAAGTGGGCGGGCAGGTGTGGAGGAGCAGCGCTGACAGAAGGGCGAAGTCTTAAAACTGGAGCAAAAGTGTGCATGTGTCGTTCTTTTACGCAACATACACTGAGGGAGGAAGGGAGAGAGAAACTCCCATGGTCTAAGCATCACAACTAAAAGCTTCTGTGAAGGTCCATGTGACCTCATCCAACGCAGCCCTTTCTGTGGGTTTGTGCAGACTTTACACATTTCACTCACTTCAGGGGTCCTTCCCTGACTACGGCTGGATGTTAAGTGCCTCGACTCCAGAGCCAGACTATTGGGATCCAGTCCAACTCTTACACTTTTCAGCTGTGTGGCAAGTTATTTAATCTGTGTCTTTGTATCTTTACCTATATCATAGGATAATAACAGAATCTATGTTGTAGGCTCATTATGAGAATTAAATGAGTAAACACAGGTAAACTACTTATTAACTGGCACATAGCATATTCTCAAAAAGTGTTAGCTACCATTATTATTTTCCTGGTAAGTAACCCAGAAGTGCTCTCTACCTGAGGGCTGAAATAATTCCTATTTATGTCATCTCTCTCAAACTCATAAACCATGTATATTTTATCTACATATACCCATAATGTAAAAGAAAAGAAAGGTGGGAGGGAGGGAAGGAGGCAGAACGGGAGGGAGGGAGGGAGGGGGAAGAGAGAGAGAGAGAATGAGAGAGAAAAAAGGGGGAAAAGGCAGGCATCATAAGCTGAAAATTTGAGCTAAAAATGAGAACTAGCTTAAATCCCATTTTTACTAACTATGTCTTGGTCCCATGCTTTCTTAAATAAAGATTCTGTAATCAGCATCATACTCTGTAGTGTTCATTATTTTGGGAGGATAAAACTAGCAGTCTCTATACATACCACTCAACCTATTCAATTATATTCATAATGATCAGGTGCAATCTATTTTTTATCATAAGACAAGTACTTGAAGAGATACAAAGACAGGTACATGACCCCAAAGAGAAGGCACGAGATCTCAGCAGATACATATAGAAATTTCAGGGTATCTCACATGTACCAGCGAGTCATAAATGGTATCTAAGCCTTGACAATGGCATTTATTTTCCTGCGGAATGGAAATAAATACATGTCAGGTGATTAATGTCCCTATAAAACAATTCTTGAGAGTGGATATTACACAAAAATATTTCCAAGAAAATTTTTGCTGATGGATCTACTAGTCACAATAAGGATGTTGAGAAGTCGAAATAGTAAGTGAAACCAAGCTGGGCACTAAAATTAGAATAAGAACCTCATAGGCTTCTGTGGTAATTTGTGGGGATTTCACAAATCTGCATGTTCACACAGTTTTAAACACTTGCTACTCTTTATCTCACCGCAATATCTCATTTTCAGTGGCTTCTTTTCAACATGCTTCTAATTTTTGGCCAAGGAAACAAAGCGTGTATTTATTTATTTAATTACTCTAGCACTCTTTACCTACTAATCACACAAAACCTCAGTGTATTCACCACACATTTAGGCAAAAAGATACTTCCTCACTACTAAATGCAATGCACATTATTTATTGCATTTTTAAAGCAGAACAATATAAGTGAGAATGTTTAAACCTCTCACTGGGTTATTACCACATAATGGAGTAGTAATACTTGGTTTGAAAGACAAAGGCAAAAAGTCACCAGAAAAACACCGTGGACTGGGGAAAAGCACCGAACCATCTGAAGGCAGTACTGGACCTGAAAAGTCAAGGAAGGCTGAAGACCCCAAATGTCTTACCTTCATGCCTCTAAGGCAGCATGAAGGGAGCCCAGGTTTTGCAAGAGTGTTTTTGCTTTTTAGGTATTGTAGTTTATTTTCCAAAATTTAATTTTGCTTTTCAGTATGGGAGTCTTTACTGCGATAATGTGCTATCTACAAACTGCCAAACGTCTACTTTATAAAAACTAGAAAATACCACATGTCATCTAGATGCATCCAAAGCTCCACATCCTTGTTATAATGTGGAGCGGTCTGAGTCATTCCAATGAGTGTTCTGTTGACGATCATGTTCACAGCAAGATGGCTGCACAGACGCCATATGCTTGACATCCGCAAAGTCTCACATAGATATGCTTATGGGTCCCAACACAAAATCACGCTTTCCATAACAACCCAAGAACTCCAGCTCTGATGCTATAGCAATTAAATATGAAAGTGCAGTCAGTGGTGGTTTAAACATTATAAATATTGTTTTTAAGTGCCCTTTCTTTTTACATTTTTCTCTTTATGTGAGAAAGCCTATTTAAAGACATATAAATAATAAACCAGAAGTCTTGGGGTTTTTTTCTCCAGATTGAAGATGGTGCAAGTTAACATGTTCTTCCTCACTCAACATCCACAGGTTATGAAAGGGTGACCTCTTGGACAGAGAACTAGCCCATGGATATAATTTTTTGTCAGGCTCACAGAGAATTGGCTCTTGAAAGTTTCAAAAATGTTGTAGTTGCAAAACTGTACAAATCTAGTCTTTTACATTAAAGACTAAAATTACATTACATTACATTAAAAATGGCGTTTCCTAGATTCTTGTGGAAAGGTCCTATCTGCTAATTCTAGGGCTGCCTCCCAATGAGGCGGCTGAAGTTTAGTAGCAACTACTTCCCTGTTCCCCAAAGTCCCCACTACCCTCTATTGTCTCCCCAAACTGAAGCCAAGTGTCACTGCCATTTTTTATTTCACGATGTGCCTTTTCCTTTTTTAGTAGATTTAAGAGGGAAGTGAAATACGACTCTTCCCAGAAAGGGAACTTTCCTCATCTCTAATCCACTTCAGTCATCATGGCCACCTTCTCGGCCCTGCAGACATTTGCACCTATGAGCCCCAACCCCAGACTCATCGGGCTGCTTGCTGACATCATAGAAGCCAAGCCAAAGCTAAGGAGGACCCTCCAATATGCCAGTCTTCAGAATGTTACGATGTGTGCATTGGACAAGGGAGAATCATGAAATAGCTACTATGCCTTCTGGCATATTTTCACTAAAAAAGTAGGTGCAAATTACTAGACAAACGTCACCTCTTGCCCAAGCAAGAAAGTAAGTTTGGGGATTTCTATAGCATTTGTCAAGCTTGATTACACTAAGTACATTATTAGTTACTTCCATTTATGATATGATGAAACTGTCTAGATTACCTCCAAGTTTTGCAATTTCCTCTGATTTTTGGGATTTTCTTTACAGAAAAGTTCCTCTAATCAATGTGATTCACTAATAATATGATTAGTGAATTCCCAAAAGGCGTTCACTAATGATTGCCAAAGGGCATGGGGCGTGGTGCCCATGCACTCACAACACTTTAATTTGTACATTCAGGAAAGATGAAGGGAAAACAGAGTGTACACGGGCAATCTATTAAAAATATGTACCTACTCATGCTTAGAGGCAAATACATTTTCAGTTTCCATGCACTACAGTATCTAGTTTCACGCTACTCTCTCCCACTTCCTCTCTCTGCGGCCTTGGATTTGTTGACTACAACTAGTAATGGCTTCCTCCTTATCAGATGGAGTAAATCACAGGCAGCAATCACTATGGACTTTTTTTCAAATCCTCACCAGAGGATATACGACATGCTTTTATTGATTTGAAAGAGCAGGGAAGGAGAAAAAGAGAGAAAGAGAGAGGGGAACATCAACGTGAGAGAGAAATATTGATCAGCCGTCTCCCATACGCACCCCAACTGGCGATTGAACCCACAACCTAGGTACGTGCCCTGACGGGGGATGGAACCTGTAACTTCGATGCACAGGACAACGCTCCAGCCAACAGAGCCACCCAGCCATGGCTCATCACTCTGGACTTTTCAGGATAATTTCCAGTGTAATTTCCAGCACTTAGATAGTGAGCTACTTGGATATTTTGTGACTAGACAAGTTGAGCTGGCGTTCTTGTTCTCCCTTTGTTGTTGTTTATTATACCAAGAAGAGAAACCAGAAACCAGGGAAGGGTTTCTTATTGGTCAGGGCAGCTGCAAGATTGATTTCTAAACACCTGGTTTCATCAGCTCACTCATTCAAGTCTTCCGACAGTGATTTTTTTTTTTTTTTTAGGTCTATTCAGAGAAACTGTAGTTCTAATAGAGAAAGAGATCATGGTACAGGGGAGAGCATTACCACTTTTCAAGGGGACCTTTTATTTACCAGGTTTCCTCATTTTATACAGAAGAGCCTCAGAGCCAAAACAAAACACAAATTGCCCAAGTTTAAACAGCGAGTTAACAGAAGAAAGGGAAATACTCCATCACCGCGTGCTTCCGCGGAATCCAGGCGCAAACTTAGGTCCCTGAGATATGGAAAGGACATGTGTCAGAAGGCGGATTCTGAACTAATGCATCTGCTTTAAAAAGTGTGAGTTTTCAGACATGAGGCGGCTCTTTGCCATTTAAATATGAAGAAATGAAGCTACTACGCAGCTGTCAGTCATGGAACTTTTGCTCCCCAGGCTGATTTCAAGAGAATTTGGCTCTTTGACTTTGCAAAAACAATTCCAACCTAATCATCTCCCTTTGGCAAAGTAATTTTTGTATTCAGAGGCCTAAAATGATAGTGGAGGTTTCAGTAAGAAGCTAAAATTCCTGGTTGGGGGGTGCTGGACATCGGAAGAGCCTGGGTACCTTTGAGATGGGCACAGATGTGCTGGTGAAGGTGAGCTCGTGCAGGCATAGCCTTGGGACTCAAACGGCTGCGGGCACAAGCGGCTGACTCTCTGGCTCTGACGTCTGGGTCCTGAACCCTGTGTGTTCATTTACTCCTGTCACAGGGAACCCTACATATTTGGTCAGTTACCTTCGGTCACTCACTTTGGCCTTTATTTTTAAAGCTTCCAGAAAAGACCTGCACATGCTCCCATTCCCCAATCCAAACCCACGCCTACAGCACCAGTAGGCTCGGAGACTCTGGCCCTGGTCTCCCAGGTTTGGGAACAAACAGGTTACATATTATAGCTCCCGATGCTTTGTCTTCAAATTCCACCTACCTCATCAGAGTGTGAGAGCTTTTCAAAGAGGGATAAGGACGGGGTAAGTAGATTTTTAAGGAGCAAATACTTTCCACATTCCCAGCAGCTTGTTTAGGGCTTGGGTGTCTCTAATCTTAATACCGGGGAGAGACTTCTCTACAAAATGAGGTTGTTGTGTTCAGGAGGATGCCTGCCTCTTGATAAATGCTTGAGAGAAATTCAAGATGCTGCCTGGATTCCGATGGATCCCCTGCCCAGGGTCTCACTACTCAAATGCATGAAGACTGATTGATTGCCCCAGAAGATATCAGGTGAAGACAAATGGAAATCAGTATTTCCAGAGGTCCCACCACCTAGTGCCATTGTTCATACTTTAAGACAGATGGGCTTGCCCAATGAAAAAGGAAAGGGGGGAAATACCACTCTCTGTTTCCCACCATCAGCTTTTTCAAATTACAAAAATTTGAGATACTAAAATTTTCACCCCCTCCCAAAAGTCCATGAGCAACCCCAAACTGAATATTCATTTTGAAAACATAAGGTTTTCCTTTTCCAGAGGCATCTGTGACCTGTCAAGATCTAAAGGTACTAAGCTTTACTCCTCCCCTTGAAGTTGCTTCCTTTGCCTTTTGCTTCAACTCTGCTACCCTTCAGTACCTTGGCCAGACCCTTGGCCAGACGCCATCAGCCAGGGTCACTGTTCTGTGCTTCACATGGCCCTTCCCATGGGGTGGGGAAGCAGAGAAGGGGGCTCTGAGGCTGCATAGGCAATTACATAATTCTATCCACTTCACAGAAAAACGCGCGTATGGTGTTCTTCAAATAGGGCTTGTAACAATTAAGACTAATGACATTTTGTTGGCTCACAAACCATTAGTGCAGTGTAGTCCTCTGACTAAAGAAGTTGATAGTATGTGTTAACTCTGCATCATTTTGAATAGGGCTTTTAAGGTATTGAATGTTTTTCTTTAGAGGAGATTAGAGTAAAATAATCTAACTTCATCCTATAAAATAATTCTTTAAAAAAGAGTTCATAGTAGTACTTCTATGTTATCAATAAACAAATTGAAATACAAAGAAATGTAGTATATTTTCACTTGGTTAGTCAATCAACAAACACTTGGTAAACATTATCTTTTTTCCTGGTGTTTTTCTAGGTGATGCTTAAATATTGTCTTTTTAAAATGTATTTTATTGATTATACTATTACAGTTGTCCCATTTCTCCCCCATCATTCCCCTCCACCCTGCACACCCTCTCCCACCCACATTCCCCGCTTTAGTTCATGTCCATGTGTCATAAGTTCTTTAGCTTCTACATTGCCCATACTATTCTTACCCTCCCCCTGTCTATTTTCTATCCACCATCTATGCTACTTATTCTCTGTACCTTTTCCCTCTCTCTCCTCCTCCTACGCCCCTGTTGCTAACCCTCCATATGATCTCCATTTCTGTGGTTCTGTTCCTGTTCTAGCTGTTTGCTTACTTTGCTTTTGTTTTAGGTGCAGTTCTTAATAGCTGTGAGTTTGCTGTCTTTTGACTGTCATATTTTTGATCTTCTTTTTCTTAGATAAGTCCCTTTAACATTTCATATAATAAGGGCTTGGTGATGATGAACTCCTTGAACTTGACCTTATCTGAGAAGCACTTTATCTTCCCTTCCATTCTAAATGACGGCTTTGCTGGATAGAGCAATTTTGGATGTAGGTCCCTGCTTTTCAAGATTTCAGATATTTCTTTCCAGCCCCTTCTTGCTGGAAGGTCTCTTTGGAGAAATCAGCTGACAGTCTGATGGAACTCCTTTGTAGGTGACTGCCCCCTTATCCCTTGCTGCTTCTAGAATGCTCTCCTTCATTTTAATCTTGGCTAATGGAATTATGATGTGCCTTGGTGTGTTCCTCCTTGGGTCCAAGTTCTTTGGGACTCTCTGAGCTTCCTGGACTTCCTGGTAGTCTATTTCCTTTGCCAGATTGGGGAAGTTCTCCTTTATTATTTGTTCAAATAAGTTTTCCACTTGTTGCTCTTCTTATTCCCCTTCTGGTACCCCTATAATTCGGATGTTGGGACGTTTAACGATGTCCCAGAGGTTCCTAAGCCTCTCCTCATTTTTTTGAATTCTTGTTTCTTCCTTGTTTTCTGTTTGGTTGTTAGTTTCTTCCTTCTGGTCCACTCCATTGATTTGAGTCCCAGTTTTCCTTCCATCTCTATCAGTTCCCCATGCGTCTTCCTTCATTTCATGTATTGTAGCCTGCATTTTTTCATCTAATTTGTGAGCAAAATTAACCAATTCTGTGAGCATCTTGATAACCAGTACTTTGAACTGTGCATCTGATAGGTTGGCTATCTCTTCACGGCTTAGAGGAATTGGCTCTGGGGCTTTGATTTTTTTCTCCAGTTTGAGCCATTTTTGGTGTTTTTTTGTTTTGTTTTGGTTTTAGTCTGGTCTCAGCTATTACGTAGTGAGGAGTGGAGCCTCAGGCACTCCCCAGTGTGGGGCAGCCCTGTCGCTGGGTTTTGATGCTTACATGGGGGCGGGGTCTGAGAGGGAACAATGACACCTGCTCCGCTCTCTCCTGGATTCAGTCCCTTCCGCCACTTCCCCTTTGCCTGGACTGTCTGTGCGAGCAAATGTGGGACCACCTGGTCAGCCAGCCGCCTTGTGCGGCCTCACTAGATCTGCACAGTTGCCCTCCTGTGGGCCCGGAGACCGCCAGCTGCCGCCTCTGCACCTGGGGACTGCCAGCCACTGCTGCTTGCATTCTGGGTCTGCACCTCCACTTTTTCCTGCTGTGACTCCGCCCCTCTTACCAGTCTGGATGAATGGTTGTTGGACTTCCGTACTGTTCAATTTTCTATTAGCTCTGGTTGTTTTCTTGTTTCTAAATATTTGTTGTCCTTAATTTTGGTTGTGAGAGGAGGCACAGTGTGTCTGCCTACGCCTCCATCTTAGCCGGAAGTCTAAATATTGTCTTTTAAACTAATTAAAATTATAATTCTAACAGCAAAAGGACCCAGTTCTGATCCTAGCAAGGGTGCAGGTATCCTTGGTGGTGTCCTTTCTAGGCCCAGTTTTGTAGGCCCTTTTTAGGCTAAATAGTCACTTATGGACTCAACAAATATTGACCTAGCACACACCTCTACCTCCCAAACATTGTGCTAGGTCCTGGATATCCAGTGGTGAATGGAACAGGCTTTGTTTCTGTCCAGGGAAGAATTACACAACTTAGTGAAGAAAATCAACATCAAATAAGTAGACAGACAAATTAATGTATAATTACAAATTGTTATAAGACCTATGAATGAAAACCCACACAGGATTCTAGGACAGAGAATGACCAGAGGAACTATTTTAGGTTAGTGATAGGAAAGATCTCTTTGAAGAGGTGTTATTTAAACCAAAGAGCTAAAACTTGGAGATTAACTTAGTGAAAGATGTGAGGGAATGAAAAGCTTGAAAAGCTGGCTAGATCATAATTCCATTTACTGAGCTGGAGGAGACTGGCAAGACGGTGGAATGGTTATATTGGAAGAAATCTAGAACTGTGCCGAAGATACGTGAGGTTTGTGGTGCCCGTGAAAACCCTGTGTGCAGGTCTCAAGATGCCATGATTTGTTCAAACATGGAGCTCCAAGAAAAAAATTTGAGATGGAATTTAA
Organism: Glossophaga mutica; assembly: GCA_039655065.1. Classification (NCBI taxonomy): domain Eukaryota; kingdom Metazoa; phylum Chordata; class Mammalia; order Chiroptera; family Phyllostomidae; genus Glossophaga; species Glossophaga mutica. Next base: position 150,329,954 of record CM077308.1, read on the forward strand.
AATTTGGAGTTATCTCCATGTGAACAGCCATAGGAATGGTTTGTGTCACTCGGGAAGAAAATATAAAGAGAAAGGACATGGGGGCCTTGGGAATTCCAACATCTAGAGATTGGAGAGAGGCTATGAAGCAGCAAAGCACCTTGAGTAGTTGTCAGAGACACAGAAGGAAAACTTAAAGCACGTTGTGCCCTGAGGCCAAGAGAAGAACAAACTCATGGGAGATGAAACCATCAAGTGTGTTGAATGCCACCAAGAAGTCAAATAAGAGGAGGGTGGAAAACTATCTGCTTTTAGATTTTTTGCTACAAGGAGGTCATAGATAACTTTGACAAGAGCAGCTTCAGCAGAGCTGTGGGTAGAAGCCAGGCTGGTGCAAGTTGAAGAGCAAATAGGAGGTAAAGAAATAGACAGTGTGTGTAGAATATGAGTTTAATGAGTTTGTGTTGGATTGCAGCAAAGAGAAACGGGTAGAGGATGTGGGGATCAAGGGATATTTTTATAAAGTGAGAGTTGCCAGGGCATACATGTACACTAATGGGGATGATCCAGTAGAGAGGAAGAACTTAAAGACTCAGGAGGAGGGGATAACCGAAAATGAAGGGATGGGTACCAGATGTAACAAGAATAAAGAAAGAAGGCAAGTATGGTTGCAAATGAAGATAGAGCATAGGTAACTAAAGTAGGAAGAGGGAGGTGAAGGAGAATACTATAAATCAGAGTCATATAATCATCAGTTTGGCAGAGGAGTTTATCTAATCCACCTGCTTTCAATACCTTCAGTTCTCTGTCTTCAGTTTTTGAAGAGAAAAAGAAGGAAAAGAGAAATGAGTTCTCCAAGTCCCAGAGAGAGACATCCCAGGATGAAACATTCCTTGACTTAGGATCTAGTGATCCTTTTCCCAGCTCAGATAAACAATGTGACCCCAATTTCTTTGAATATTTTCTGCTAGTTAATTATCTGTATTCTTGCCTGCCAACATCTGATGCTCTAGAACGCCAAAGAGTGCTGTCAACTGGCATTATTCAGCTTGGCTTTTTGTGAGCCCCATTCTGCAGGACTAGTCGTTTTACATCTCATTTTTGACCTGGTGTTGAGGCAGCAGTATTTCATCAGGCATATTAGGTGATCACTACTTACTGTTCAGCAGTGCTTTCAAGAAGAAATGGCACATGCAAATCATGTAAAGTGTTTTGAAAGCATATTAGAGTGAGATTTGTAATTGATTCTCACAGGTCAGGGTTTCTCGACCTCAGTACTATTGATATTTCAGACAGATGATTATTTGTTGTGGGTGTCCGTCCATGCTACGCATTGCAGGATGTTTAGCAGCATCTTGGCCTCTCCCCATTAGATGCCAGTAGCACTCCACTCTAGACCCCAGGAGGTACAGCCCAAAGCGTCTCCAGATGTTGTCAAATGTCCTCTGGAGGGTAAAATGGCCTCCAGTGGAGAACCACTGATACAGACTGATGCCGTAACATCATACTGGAATTGGAAACATCAATCCAACACCTAATTTTTTTTTTTTTTTTTTTTTTTAGCATCAGAATGTCTACCTTTTGTGTAGGCAAATGCCTGGTGATTTGACTTAATTCTTCCAGTTTTCAAATAAATACAAGATATTTTCATCAACAACAAACATTTGAACAAATGTTCCTTGCCAAACATCTTCTCAGCTCGATTTTCAAGGCTTGAGCCAACTGGCAGGATTAACCAGAGCGTAATATGACTTCATTTAAAACATTTCAAACTTCCTAAATCTAAACTTATTCCACACTCTACTAACTGACATATTTTGACCTTTGTTTTATTCCTGTGTCAATCTCTTTCAGTTTTATTTTATTTTTGCTGTTTATCATAAACTGCTATAATTTTTGGAGAAAGTGAGAGGATGAATATTCATGAATATAGACACTTTTCTTCCTTTCTTCCTCTCTTTTCTTTTTCTCTTTTCTTTTACTTTCTTCTTTCTTTTCTTTCTTTCTTTCCTTTTTTTTTTTTTGGCAATATATGAATAAATAGTTCCTTTTTGTGAGAACATTTTACCTCCTTTCCTATTGCCCAAGTATTGGCTCCTCTTATTCTGAGGATGAAACTAAGGAATACACTGCCTCTATTACAGTTTGCATTTTCAAACCACCCACTACAGTGCATTCTCACTCTGCAGAGAGATTGCATCAAGGAGTGATGCTCAATGCAAAACTATTAGAAGTGATTCGTTCCCATACCAGCTCTACCACTTGCTGCCAGAAAGCTTACATTTTGAAGTGTCAATTTCTTTACATTGAAATTCAATTAACATTTACTGAGAGGCACATGGCTTTGATAGGTAAATACTTGACACTGTGACAAAGGTTGTTTTTGTTGTAGGTGCGGCTGCTTCATATGGTAACAACCTATGAGAATCAAGATAGCTTCTCAAATAGCTTCTCGTTATTATAAATAACCCACTGACAATCAGATGTGAATTGTCATCCTTCTTGAATCACAGCCTTTCCTTTTAGCAAAACAAATGTATTAGTTTAATTTCTCTTACATAAAATACAAGTTCTGCATACACAAACATTGATCTCTGGTTAAATATATATGATGTCTGTTCAGAAGGTATTCAGCCACGTAATATGAAAAGTAGAGACATTTATTGAAGAAGATACCAGATACAAGAAACATTGTACCTAAGACAATCATGCCTCAGGTCTCTTCAAGGTAGCCACCTTGGGACCTCACACACATCTCCCAATCGCCATCAGCTGCCCTGTAGTATTTTCTTGAATTCCATTGATGGTCTGAAATCTCTTCCCTTTCAAAGGTGATTTTAGTTTTTGGAAAAGCCAGAAGTCACAGGACACCAAATCTGGGCTAAAGAGGGGCCAAGTCACCTGGGTGATTTGACGTTTCATCAAAAACTTCTGCATGAGACATGATGCATGAGCAGGTGTGTTGTAGTGATGAAGTACCAATCACCAGTTGCCCATAGCTGTGGCCTTCTGAATTATCCAAATAATTTCTTCAGAGAAATGTCCAAGCTTAATGCAAAATTTGATGCAGATTCATGGCTCTACTCTCTTGGTAATTTTGAATGCAATGACCACACAGTACACATGCTCACTTAATGGCATTACTGCCCCCACTGACTAGTCCAGTGAAGTCATTGTTGTTCATGCATTCACATTCCAGTCCACTCTCCTTGGCTGCCAGGTAATATGATATCATTGTCATGCAAACTGTTCTCATTATATTAGCAATGGCTGGACTTTTTCTGGACAGACCTCATATATGATGAAGTATTTAGGAATGAGGTGTACTTCTGACTGCAACTTATTTTGAAGGAAAATAAAGATGAACCAATGGATGGATACAGAAATGGATAAATGGATACATGTGTGAAAAAGCAAATAGAATAGATTGTTAATGGTAAAAATTAAATATGAATATTCATTATACATTTACTCTACAATTCTTTCAATGTTTTTATTTGAACATTTTTATCATATATCATGAAAAAATTCTTCTGTTATTTTAAGTTCACCTCTTTCAAATTTTCATTGCTTGGGGATTTGGTGAACAAATACTATTCATTAGCCTTTATGATTTTATGACTATCAATTATATGTAATCTGAAGAGGTCTCAGTTATCAGTCTGTCCAGGTGGCTTCTCTGTCTCCTTTGGCATTTTAGATGCTATTCTCTCAGTGTTTTCCAATTTTTGTTCATGGTGTTCTTCAGATGGAGAGATCAAACCTACTTTATAAATATTCCAAGTGTCAAAGTATTCTCTGAGAGTAAGAGGAAAATATTTTTGGATTTGCTTCCAGTAGTCTCTGGTGAATGAAGAACCAGGCTGAATTGCTTTTTAAGGAATCCCCACAGTACATCAATTGATGGCATATTCATATGATAATTATGCAAGCTGAAACCTCCAAATTTTCCTCAACTCCCTCCTCGCCTTCATGCCCATATCTAATGGATTTGAAAAACTATTAACTTTACTTTTAAACATTCTGAACATTCTTCCACCCTCTCCACCACCACCGACTTGATTCAAGCTCCATCTCTGCAGTCTTCCATTGGTCTATGGTAGCTTTCCTCTCCTCCTGTCCTCCTCATTGTCTCCAGAGTTTTCTCTCCAGAATTCAAGTATATTCATATTACTCCTTTCCTGAACAAGTTTTGATCATAGTTAAGGATTATTGCTACTTATTTTAAATACATTAGTAATGTTGAGGATTTTTTTAAAAAGAATGTATCATTTAGAAACTGCATAATAAAATATCTGTAGATGGAATGATGAAATGTCTTGGATTTGCTTCCAAACTCTTATAGAAAAGAAAGAACATGGGTGGGGACATAGGGAAACAAGATTGGCCACTGAAAGTTGTTCAGGTTGGTCCCGACACACAAAAGCCCTGGACTGGATTGTTTCACAGGAGAATTCTACAAAGCATTTAAGAAAGAGCTAACCCCTATCCTTCACAGACCATTCAAGAAAATCCAAAATGATGGAAGACTCCTCAACTCTTTTTATGAAGCCAGCATCATCCTAATCCCAAAACCAGATAAAGACACAACAACAACAACAACAAAACTTTGGGCCAATATCGCTGATGAACATACACACTAAAATCCTCAACAAAATATTGGCAAACTGCATCCAACAACACATTGAAAAGATCATACACCATGACCAAGTGGGATTCATCTCAGGGATGCAAGGATGGTACAATATTCACAAATCAATAAATGTAATACATCACATAAACAAAAGCAAAGACAAAAATCACATGACCGTATCAATAAATGCAGAAAAAACATTTGATAAAGTACAGAACCCATTTGTGATAAAAACACCCAGCAAAGTGGGAATAGAGGGACCATTCTGTAACATAATAAAGGCCGTATATGAGAGACCTACAGCCAACATTATACTCAATGGGCAAAAACTAAAATCTTTCCCACTAAGATCAGGAACAAGGCAAGGTTGTCCACTTTCACCACTTCTATTCAACATTGTATTGGAAATTTTAGCCATAGCAATCAGACAGGAAAAGGAAATAAAAGGCATCCAAATTGGAAAGGAGGAAACAAAACTGTCATTGTTTGCAGATGACATGATAGTGTAAATAGAAAATCCTATAGACTCTGCCAAAAAACTTCTCAACCTAATAAATGAATTTGGCAAAACAGTGGGATACAAAGTCAATATCCAGAAATCAAAGGCATTTTTGTAAACCAACAATGAAACATGAGAAGCAGAAATCGGGGTGGGGGGAAATCCCATTTGATATAGCAAAAAGAAAAATAAAATACCTAGGAATAAACCTAACCAAGGAGGTAGAAGACCTGTACTCAGAAAACTACACAACACTGAAGAAAGAAATCAAGCAAGACACAAACAAATGGAAACATATACCATGTTCCTGGATCAGAAGAATTAACATCATCAAAATGTCCATACTACCCAAAGCAATTTACAAATTCAATGCAATACCTATTAAAGTACCAATGGCATATTTCACAGACATAGAACAAACACTTCAAAAATTTATATGGAACCATAAATGACCCCAAATAGCTGCAGCAATTTTGAGAAAGAAGAGCAAAGTAGGAGGGATCACAATACCTGATACCAAACTGTATTACAAGGCCACTGGAATCAAAACAGACTGGTACTGGCATAAAAAACAGGCACGTGGACCAGTGGAATAGAACAGAAAGCCCAGAAATAAACCCAAGTCTCTACAGTCAATTAATATTCAACAAAGGGGGCAGCAACATAAAATGGAGTAAAAATAGCCTCTTCAACAAGTGGTGTTGGGAGAACTGGACAGCTACGTGCAAAAAAATGAAACTTGAGCATCAACTTACACCATACACAAAAATAAATTCAAGGTGGATAAAAGATTTAAATATAAGCCGTGACACCATTAAAGTCCTAGAGGAGAACATAGGCAGGAAAATCTCAGATATTTCACGCAGCAACATTTTTACTGATATGTCCCCTAAAGCAAGGGACATAAAGGAAAGAATAAACAAATGGGATCTCATCAAAATAAAAAAGCTTCTGCCTGGCCAAAGAAAACAGTATTAAAATAAAAAGAGAACCAACTGTATGGGAAAACATATTTGCCAATGATACCTCAGACAAGGGTTTAATCTCCAAAATATATAAAGAACCTACACAACTCCACTCTAAGAAGACAAGCAACCCAATTAAAAAATGGGCAAAGGACTTGAACAGACACTTCTCCAAGGAGGACATACACAGGATCCAGAGACACATGAAAAGATGCTCAGTATCGCTAGCTATCAGAGAGATGCAAATTAAAACCACAATGAGATATCACTTGACACCAGTCAGAATGGCCATCATAAACAAAGCAGCAAACAACAAGTGTTGGAGAGACTGTGGAAAAAAGGGAATCCTAGTGCACTGTTGGTGGGAGTGCAGACTTGCGCAGCCACTGTGGAAAACAGTATAGAATTTCCTCAGAAAACTAAAAATGGATCTGCCTTTTGACCCAGCAATTCCACTGCTTGGATTATATTCTAAGAACCCTGAAACACCAATCAAAAAGAACCCATGCACCCCAATGTTCATAGCAGCACAATTCACAATAGCCAAGTGCTGGAAGCAACCTAGCTGCCAATCAGTGAATGAATGAATCAAAAAACTATGGTACATTTACACAATGGAATTTTATGTGGCAGAAAGAAAGAAGGAACTCCTACCCTTTTCGACAGCATGGATGGAACTGGAAAGCATTATGCTAAGTAAAATAAGCCAGGTGTTGAAAGCCAAATACCATATGAGCTCACCTTTAACAGGCACCTAATCAACAAAACAAACAAACAAGCAAAATATAACCAAAGACACTGAAACAGAGAACAGGCTGGCAGTGACCAGAGGGAAGAGGGGAGAGATTTTCAGGAGGAAAGGGTGAAAGGGTGAAAGGCTTGCAGGAACAAGTATAAAGAACACATGGACAATAACAGGGGGATGTGGAAACAGGAGGGAGGTGGGGAGTGCTGGGGGGGGCAGGCTGGGATGGGGGAAAAGGCAGAAAACTGTACTTGAACAACAATTAAAATAAAAATAAATTTTAATTAAAAAAAGAAAGTTGTTCAAGTTGAGTATTGAATACATGGGCTTCCTTATATTGTCAACTTCTGTATACATTGAAAATTTTCTATAATAAAAGGTGTGTTTCCTTAAACTTGGAGTGGTTCTCAAAAACATCTAAGTGATTCAGAAGGGCAAACACTATCCTTAAGCCTGGAATCACCACATCTTTTGGGACTTTTCTCTGGTTTCTCCTCTAACATACACCCTATGATTCAGATCTACAAAGTTACAGGTTATTCCTGGAATGGATTCTTTCAAAAGGCAGTTTTCTTCTTCTTGAGCAATGACTGCTAATCCTTTCATACTCAGTCCAAATGTCACCAACCCTAGAGAGCCTTCCCTGACTCACCCTGACACAGTTATCTTCACAGACTGACTTCCACAGAACTCTGTACAAACCTCTTTCATAGAACAAAAATGTGTAAATTGTAGATGATTGTTGTAATAGTTTTTAAAATATTGATCTGCTTAACTAAGTAGGTAATATTCTGTAGGGTAAAGTCTGTGCTGTTATTCATGTTTGTGGAACATGCACTGCAAATTGTCTGTTTAAAAATACTTGTGAAATGAATCAAATAAAAGTATGTTCTATACTTTTTCTTTCACCTTGTTACCTACAAACTAGATTGTACTACTGAGGTTTTAATAATGTGTGGTGTAGTAGAATTGCCAAATCTGAGAATTAAGACACAAAACAGTTTCTCAAATATATTAGTATTCCAAATGATTGCTGAATTCTACGCACGATACATTTCTCACTTATCCTTATAGTTGAAAAAGATGGAGCCTCAATTCTTACACAATAATACCACCATCACTGGCTTAAGTCAAGCAAAGTTCCTGCAGCTTCCAAAGAGAGGATGAAAGCAGTATTTCTTCAAAGACGTAGAGAATTAAAATAGCATGAGATATGTTCCACTGGTCCTGCTTCAAGGTCTGCTCGGCCCTTTTATCTATTTGAAATCACGGTGCCAAGAAACAATTTATGAAGTAAGGATGACCGCCCCACTTGGTGCCAATATTAAGTCACTTCTCATAAAAACCAAACATAACTTAAAGCAAGCTGTCACTGCTAGCTAATCAGCCAGGTCCTACAGCCATGATCTTTTTTAAACATGTCATCATGTGAAATAGAATAATGATTTTTGAGTGCTGCCAAAGGCCTTGCTTTGCAGGAACACCCTGCCCAAAGTGCAGAGCATTGCAGTTGATAGAATATCTCAACAAGGGGCACAGGATGAGTGTTTCCTGGGCAGGGGCTAAAAGGAGACTACAAGGTGCAATTATAACTCCATAGAGTCCTAGGATGTTTCTTTGGGCATGACATGATGTCAGTTGCTTGACAGGGACAGCAGACTCCTGACTCCACACAATGGCTTCCCTTTGCATAGTAAGCGTCAGTCTTTACATAAACATAGTGAGAGTCAGTGTGATTGGAATAGAAAAGACATGTACTTTGTTTCCAGGCAGACTAGAGCCAGAACCCTGGCTTCCCTTCTCACTGGCTTGCAGCTCAAACATCTCAGAAATTTACTTATCTCTTCTCCAACAGTGTCAACAATAAAGTCTACGCCTGGGAGACATGCAGATAAACATCAGTTTCTTTCCTCTCCCCATAGCAGACTCTGTTTAAATGCCTACCACAGAAGGAAAATGGAGACAGACTCATCTTACAATCAGAGTGACTGTGAAGAGAAAGAGACTCGAAATCCCGAGGGCTGCCATATAGACTGAGCACTGTCCTCACCATAAAAAAAAAATACTGATTTCTAAAACATCCTGTCAACTCATGTGATTTTGAATAGCAGGCATTCCATACATAAATGAAATGCCTTCTACTTTTAAAAAGCAGAACTGAAGCAGAGCAGAATCCAAAGTCAGTCAAACTGAACTTATGATATGAGTTTTTCAGAACCAAATATGGAAATTATACTCAGTTCTCCTATTTTAAAACCATTTTAATTCTTTAGTAGTTTCTAAGCTCCAGAAATCTATAGTAACCTGTGATCTGAGAACATTCACCCTTGACAGTCACAGAGCAAGCTGTTGAAGTGTCGCAGGAAAAGGCCATTCTTCTTTCCAGATCCTCGATTCCAGGTCTAAGGAGGCTTGGAAACCCCGGGTCAGTTTTCAAAAATCCCTAATGCTATCTTCCCAAAGTGAACTTCCAGAAAAGATTCAACCCGCCCCCCACCCACCACCACCAAAAACACAAAAACAACTCCTCAGTTCAGCCCATTATTAATTGTTGGATGAAAAGAAAAATATTACTTTCTCAAAAAAAAAAAATAGAGGAGAAACTCAACAGCTTCTTCTCTTTCTTTTTCCCTTCCTACCCTCCTTCCTTCTTTTCTTTCTTTCTTTCTATCTAATATGCAGCCTGATTCCATGGCAGATTCACACCCTCTTTGCCTGACTTCTCCAGCCCACTGCCTTCCTTTTAGCTAGCTCATCAATTGCTAAGGTCTCCACCACAGTACAGACGCCTCAGGGGGGGGGGGAAGGACACAATTAAATCACATGTTCGAATGCAATTACCTGTCTGCAACTTTTGAATTAAGCAGCAGCTAAATAGTTACTAAAATGAACTTCTGGAATTCACTCTGCACTTAACTTTTTTCATGTTACTTTCCCCCATGACCAGCTCTCCTGTCAAAGACCGTCCCTAGAACATGTTCAAAGAGGAAACTCTGAGTACACTCATAATCCTAAAGCAAATTCATGCCATAATGATCCATGCAGGAGTCTTGGAATATTTTGTGGGGTGGGGATAGTTCCACCTAAACCAACGCTAAGTTAAGTGTATAGTTAAGGCAGCAGTTAAGAAACAGAAGCCTTCAGGAAAAAAATCTGATCGCACAGAAACTTAAAAGATGTTGGGATATCTACAGCTACCTAAATCATTCATATATTTCATTGAATTCTCCACTTACAGTAGAGGTATCACGGCTTATAAGACGTCAAGTAAGCCTTTAACCTACCATCTCATTTTCTTTTCCAACATTTTCTTTTCCCTTTTGTCCTCCTGAAAGGTATAGATTATTACAGTAGTCACTAAAGAAAAATGCTTTTTGAGTTGGTTCATCAATTAAATGTTTTTCAGGATATTTTAAATTCAACGAAGCCTACCTTGCCCATTCGTACATACTCCAAAAACAGCACTTCGGAAAGGCCTACGATAGTAGCCACTGCTACCACAAAGCTGTTCTCTTGCTTCCGCCCCACCCTCGCCCATCCCCACGCCTGTAAGCCCGGGCCAGGATAATGCCCAGCAGCACTGTAAAATCATCGGCATCACACGCTGTCATTTTTATGACATGCTTGTCAACATACTGATAATGCTTTTATATAATGAACCAGATTGCCATAACAGAAAGCTGACTAGTAGTGAAGATGTTCAATTATTCTAGCAAGTTAAACCCCTCTCAGCTGTGGCAGATGACTCCGCAGAGGGAAAAAGTTGCAGTGGACACTTTTCCCAGTGGTCGGAGTACAGTATTTCCCATGGGCGTACGGTACTATAACCAGGCAGAACCTCCAGGAATGCTAATGGTTTGTTTTGTTGGGTAAGAGGGATGCTGAGCATCTGACTGCATTTCTGTATCTAAAAAGCGAACAGATTTTTTTTCTAAAGCTGAATATTACATCATGCCATAGCTGGTATGACTCCCACTTAATCACACTGGATCTGCAGGGGAAGAAGATTAAGTTCCTTTAAAAATATTACCCTAAACAAACCCTATTGTGACTGTAACTAAGCCAACCTTGTTGCTGAAGCCAAGTATCCATAAGCTTGGAAATACCATGACTGCATGCAGGAAATGGCATATCATGAAAACAGTCATCCATTTAGCTTTTGTCCCTCAGAGATAATACGAATCACAGCACTTGTGATCACAAAGGGCAAGTTCATAGCTATCACTCAGAGTCAGAAGGCTGGGGACCTAGCAGACCTCTGCCAGTTACCGGTTCCATGACCATGGACAATTCAGTCCCTTTCTCTCATTCTCAGTTTTCTCATTGTAGACAATAGTGACGATAGCCTCTTTCGTTCGTAGAATGTAACAATGTGCAAAAACATGCCCTATAGCCAAAAATTCCCATATAAATGTAGGAATTTGCCCAGAACCATAGATGGGCTCAAAGAAGACCAAAGCACAGCAAACCTACACATCACAGACTTCAGAGATACTGCTGCAATCATTTAAAACTGCAAATAAAACCAGACTTTCAAATCCATAGAACAATGGAAATGTGCCCAAACAGCTAAACAGCTCTGAGAACTGTAAATGAGCAATTCATATAAAGGGAAAGCGGGACCCAAGGGAGTTAACTCTTTGGGAACAGGTTCTTCGGAACAAACCGTCTGGCAAAACAAAGAAACAAAACAAGCCCTGCATCATTAAATTCATTTCCTTATTCTAAAATGTCCAGGAAAAATACACACTATTTTGCTTCAAACTAGCTCTGAAGTATGACTTTGGACTTTTCTGTGGTTTCAAGTTCAACTTATATGTCTCCATATAATGCCCATCGAACTCTGCCAATTGTTATGGAAATAAACACAACCAAGCAAGAATTAGAGGTAATTTCCAGTGGTTTTGGTTCAGCAGACTGCATTACTGATAACTCATAAGTTCTTAGTTTTAGAAATATCAGGCAGGTAAGAAGTGGGTTAAAAATTCCCTTTTCTTGCTATCAATAGATTAATCTTCAAAATGTGTCATCTTGTCATAACAGCCTTGAAAAAGCGTTGGTAACTTTCTCAAAGACATCCATAAATGGTCTACTTACTTAATTTTCCTCCTGATTAACCAAAGGTCACTTCTGTTACTGATGAACTACTTACTCTCAGCTCTTTCTCAACACCAGCCCTAATTTGGACATTTAACCACATGAAGCAGTGTGGAGAGCCCAGTTAAATTTTTTGAAGGGTTCAAGAAGTAGGATTCCCTAAGGGCTCTGCATCTGGCCGACGACCCAGAAAAGCCTCAGGTTCATGGTTCACAAGTCAGAGGGCAGTCTTTAGGCATGTAGCAGGTAGAGGGGTGAAGTCTGCAACTGGCCAAGGCAGGTGCAGGCCACACCCAGTCAGCAGAGAACAGCACTGCCTCCCCTCTCCTGTCACAGCCAGTCCCCTGGCCTGCAACCCCCGCTGCCAGCTCGGAACAAACAAAAGGAGCAAACAGAGCGAAGGACTGTGTTACTCCTGTACGTAAACAACAACCACCCATGTGGACAGCCAACCTTCCAGGCTGAGTTACAAGAACCAGGTCTGACAACAGTTTTATCATCACTAAGCAGGCTCTTTGGGGTGGGGCATGGGTGGAGTGGCTGTCCTGCAAAGGAAAGGAGTGACAGGAAACGCGGAGGAAAGGGCCCGAAGGGGCAGTGACAGCAGTGCGTTCTAGGGTAACAACAAGGCTGCGGGTCAGTGTTTTCCCCAACGTGAGGGCTGTCACTGGATGGCCGTTAGAGACAAAACACAGCGCCAGTCGCTGACCCTGTACGGCTTGGGCTTAGACTGTCACCAGGGGAAACCTCACCCTTCCTGCCGTGGAGAGTTCAAAAGGGCCCTGGCGCGCATCGTGTGTCTCATTATACGGTGCTGAAATAGTCTCGTTTGCATTTCATGAGCTTTTACATTTAAATATGGGACATTAGCATATGTGTTCCACTTTTAGTTTGTAATGTGTACAGGTTCTGGAGTCTGACTGAGGTGCCACCTTCGCCTGTGCCAAACATAGCCGGGTGGCCCCGAGGGCCTCTGAGTGTCAGTTTCTCCCACGATAAAACGGGAAGAGCAATACCCAGCTCACGCACACAGGAGACTTATACAAAAATAAGCATGCTTGGTTAGCGCGACATCTGGCACAGTCAGTGCACAATGAATGCAAGTGAAAATTCGAAGCGTTAATATTATGATGATAAAAGTAAAAGTAGCCGAAGCCTTGAGCTCACTTTTCTGGCTCTGCCACAAACTGGCCCTGTGACCCGGATAACCCTACTACCGTTTCCTCATCTTTATAATAAGGCGTTAAATTGTACATTCTGTAATTCCTATCCAGACCTACACAAGTTGTTGGCTCGACATACTATCTCCATGTAAAATAATTATTTTCATTAGTCCATTATTAATATTTTGAAAGTCAACGGATCATTGGAGTTTTCAAAGGAATCTGCAGGCTTTCAAAAATTGAGCACTTGAATAATCCAAAGGCTATTCTGCCATTTAGACCCCCATTTTAGCTGTGGGTAGCTCTATTATTCCAGAGGCACCATTTCACCAGAAAGTTCTTTTCCACCATGAGCCTGTGGAAAAGGTAAAAGTGCACCAGAAGCACATTCCCTACAGGGGGGCCCAGTGCGCAGCCGGAGCCCCGAAGTCAGTCAGGGAAGTCTTTGGGCCACACGGCCACAGGCTGACCCAGTGACCTCACACAAACAGCTTGAAGAGGAACAAAGAAGTTGGAGATATTTCTTCTTATTGCATACACTTGATTTTGTGAATTCTTCCACATTTTAAGGAAGAGATGGGAGGAACTTCCCAATGCCAGACAGCCATTTTTCCAGACAGGGTATCTGAAAATGCTTCCTTCCCAGATCTTTGGCTGATGTGGGACTCAAGACCAACTGTGTTGGGGTGACCTGTGGCAGAAGCAGCACGCACTGGGTGTCTTTCAATGCTTTCTTCCCCTACAACAAGGGGAGATGGTGGTGGAGGGAAAGCAGTACTTCCTCCCAGCAGGAGACAGAAATGGCAAGAAAGTTGTACAACCTGAGCACATTTGGACAGGTCATCATCAGTCACCTGGGGAAACACTTCAGGGTCCCCTGAGCTTGTCCCAAGCCAAATAACTATGTGGTAAGAACTCATTTTTTTTTCCAGATTTTATTTATTTAGTTTTAGATAAAGGGAAAGGGAGGGAGAAAGACGAGAGAAACATCAATGTGTGGTTGCCTCTGGCATGCCCCCTACTGGGGACCTGGCCCACAGCCCAGGCATGTGCCCTGATGGAAATTGAACCTGCAACGCTTTGGTTTGCAGGCCAGCACTCAATCCACAGAGCCACACCAGCCAGGGTGGTAAGAATTCGTTTTAAAACAACCTCTCTCTGGCCCCCTCCTCAATATCGAGGTGATTCAGAAAAAGGAACTTGTTGGGTTATCTCCCCACAACACTCTGATTCCGGAGGCCTGTCACTGCCAGAGGCTTACGTCACCAGTTCAGGATTCTGCCCTCTCCCCTTTTCCTTTTCCTTTCCTCTTAAGCATTTGCTCTGTGATGGCCGTGACAGGACAAAAGTCCCCAAACAACAGCTCTGCTCCAGGATGGGGCCTGCTTTGCAGCTCTCCCTAAAAGCATTGCCCAGTGAACTGGAGAAAGAACAGGTCCTCTCAGTTATTTGGGTGCCAGGCCCCCCAGAGTTGATCATCAGCTTCAGGCAACACTTTCATAATCCAGGGTAAAAACAAGGAAGCAAGACTCCGAGCATCATAAAAACACCAACGTTCCCTTATCTAAAATGAGGACGACCAGAGGCAATAAAAAGTTTTAGCCTTAAAGTAAGGAAGGTGAATTAAGTTGTTGAAGAAAAGAGCTATAAACTGTATCTTTCAATGAGTTAGAAGGCACGCCTGAAATCTAAATATTATTTCTAATCTAAATCTACATATTATCTTGTGAGTTTTCTGTACTGCAGATTGTTATACGTAGTTAAATGAGAGCAATCTTCAAAAGTGACTAGGAACGGTCAAGTCAGCCATACAATAAAACTCACAAGTTATTTCTCAAAAATTTTTTTCAAGTTTCATTGGTAAAAACTGATTAAAATCAAATTTCAACTCACTTCTATAGCTTCTCTCATTCATGACCTGAATCTCAGCTTTGAACCTGAACACCACATACCATTGAAATCCTGGACACCAGGAAATAAATTGGCTGTTTTCTAGATAGGAGTCAAGAAAGATGCCCCGGTCATCCTTAAAATTAGAAAACAACGTTGAAAATAACAGGTTCTTTTTTAAAAAATGGAAATGGCTATTAATCACCGGCGCAAACAAAACACCTCCTTTAGTGCCGGAGGGAAACAAAAATCAAAATGAAAGATTGCCAGTGGTTTGCAGCGCGCGCACACACCCGAAGCCCTCCCGTTACTTACTGGGGCTGTGTTGTCATCACGGTGCACCCTGCCTGCCCAGCTGCCAAGTGCCAGCGAGCCTCAAGCAGCTGTTTCCTTCAAGCTGGGGCTCTGCGTCTTAACCAGTCACATGTGTCTCCTGATAAATACTGCCGCCGTGCCAGGAGGTCAGAAACTGAAGATCATTATTCTTCTAATTCGCAAACCTCTTAACCTCTGAGCCGGCTCAGCCCTTTCATTTAGCATGCAGAGCGGTACATTCCACAGTGTGTTTTCTTATAGCTTCCACCCCCAAACAGCTGATAAGTCACACTGGAGGGCAAGTGGAAAGCTGATGTGTTTGTGGGGCGGGGTAGGGGTTGGGGTGGGGAGCCTGACAGTCCCTATGCGCTCTCTTCTTACTCAGGTTTTCACTGGGGCTCTGGAACAGCAAGAAGGGACCACAGCCTGGCGCAGCAGGTGGGAGCTGCTCTACCTTCCCGGTGCCCTTGGAAACATTGTGTGACTCTGTCTAGGTTTCTTTTTCTCAGCATCCCAGGCTCCGGTATGTTGGACGAGCCACAAGACTGAGTGGACTGTTCTGAAGAAGGCAGACTAACAGTTTGAGAATGCTTAGATTTACGAACAAATGACCCATGGACATGAACAACAGGGTGGGGACTGACTGTGGAAGCGGGGTGGAGGGCAGGGGAGAGCACTGGGGGAACATTGGGACAACTGTAATAGAACAGCAATAAAAAAAAGAACGCTTAGGCTTAATGTCAACACAGCCAGGGCTGCTGTGCCAAGTGATGTGGAGGGGCAAATGTGTGAGAAGTTAATGCCAGTTTCAGGAAAGAGCTAACAGAAGTGATTTCAGGTCATTTAAAACAAACTTCTGCATCATTATCTGTCGGATTGTGCCATCATTTGGGGGTACAGCAGAGCTGCTGAGGTTACCCCCTGAGGCAGGAGAGTGAAACTGACAAAGCACTTTACAGGTGGCTGCTGCCCCCTTCGGTGTGCTAGGAAGCTGGACCCACCCGCTGCTTCCCTGGCTGCTCACAAGGTGGAGAACCACCCTGGGCGCTCTGTTGAATTCGTACTTCTCACCCAGGCTGATTTCCCCCCTCTCCAAGGAAAACCCTTCAACTCTCTGACTTTGGATAGTACCTGACCTTGTGTAGTATCTGACTTCTTGGTACAGTGACCGTGACACTTTCCAAATCAGTGCCTGAGCAGGGTAGAGAGTAGATATGAGAGCCAGTTCACTGGGCGATGTGAACGTCTGAACAGTTTTAAAGGTTAAAATGCCCCAGGGGATTTCTGAACCATGATGAACCTGTTAAACTGTCAACCTTGATTTTTAATAAGTGAGATCTTACTCAATAAAGGAGCCTGTGGGTGCATTTTTTTCATATCTGGGTTTTGTCCTATAATTATTTACAGTGTTTATCAAACCAGAAGTTTTTCCAAAATTACAGAAAAAGACCCCAAAAACTCCATCAAGCCATTCTTTCAGGGGACTAATTTGTTACCAACACATGAGAGTCCAACGTGCAAATGGAAATTTTTTTGCAAGCTTCAAAATACATCCCTTTTTAAGGGTTCTAAGTTAGTAACAGAAATAAACTACAGATATTAAAATATGATGTGTTGAAATGCACATTACCATCATCTCCTTGTGTGCTGATGTGACCGATTATTCAGAAACAGAAAAGGAGGCCTATAAAGATTTGAAATATTATCTTGACTTATATATACTTTGCATTTACAGTAAGAGAAACTTCTGTGAACTTATGGCATCCATGTATCATTTTATTTGCCACTGACTGTGTTAAATACGCTCACAATCCATTTCATACCACATGGTGAAAGAGAGACTTCTTGAAATCCTTTGATGACCCACAGGAATAACAGCCTCAGGACGAGTAAGCATAGAGTCTCTCGTTCTATTGACTGAGAGGGAGGGATGGATCCTGATCTCACCTAGAGAGCCAGTTCTCAACGCAGACCAAGACCATGGACCCTTCCGACAGGTCCAAGAGCACCAGCGAAGGCTGGACAATGACACTCTCTTCCAGGCTTGCAGAATAATCGATCCCATCTCTCTGCCCAGACCGCCTACAGGTACCAATCATTTCCTTCGACTCAAAAAGAGGGCTCTCCTCCTGCCCAAAGCCCCCATCCCCAGGCTTGTGTCTCACCCTGTGCCTCCCACCTGCTCAGGACCCCGCCTCCGACAATGCCTTCTCTCCCTGTCTGCTTACCCTCCTTAGTACCTAAATCATGCTCACATTGTTTTTATGTCCTAAAAGCAGTCATTTTTGCTCCTTTGCTCCTATAATTACTGCCCAAACCCACTCATTCCCTTCCCGGCTCAGCTTCTAGAGAAATGCTTCTTATCTCCATTGTTTCCCATCCCAGTTAAGCCTCAACCTGCTGATGGTCTGGCTTCTTCTTCCCACTTCACTAAAACCCCAAGTCACCAAAGACCAAGGTTTTTGGACACTTTTTGACCTTTCTCCTCCTAGTCCTCTTGGCTGCATTAGACCCATCTCACCAAGCAGTCCTTAAATATTCTCTTGAGGCTTCTTAAAATTTTACTCCTGCCCTGGATGGTGTGGCTCAGTGGATTGAGTGCCGGCCTGAGAATCAAAGGGTCGCTGACGTGATTCCCAGGCAGGGCACATGCCTGTGCTGCAGGCCAGGTCTCAGTTGTGCATACATGAGAGGCAACCACATATTGATGTTTCTCTCCCTCTCTTTCTCCCTCCCTTCCCCTCTCTAAAAATAAATAAAATCTTAAAAAATTTTTACTCCTACTTCCTTCAGCTTCCTACGAGGACTTCTGTTTTTCCTGCCCTTAAATATGCAAAGACCCTCTCCTCTTTCTGTTCTTTAACATCTCTCACATGCCTTCACTTATTACCAAATGACGTAGTGGTTTCCTAATTGGTTGCCTTGCCTCCAAAAATAACCCTGTCTCCGCCTTCAATTGATCGTTGTTTGTTTGTTTGTTTTTTACATTTCTGTACTGAAAGCTTCTCGGGAGCCATGGCGGTGCATCCTTGGCTCCTCTGCATTCCCAATCTATGACTGGGCTGGAATGCATTCGATGGCTGTTGCATTTCTTACTCTGTATTATAAGTAGGTCTCCGTACGTCTACGTTTTTTCTAAATTTTGACAATCTTAGGGAAAGTTTGCGACTTACTCATTTTATATCTCACCATGGCTCATACAGTGCCTGATGTGGCGGAGACACGTAGTTGAGCTGATGCTGAATAAAAAAAGTGAATGATCAAAGACAAAGATCTTCTGCCTATTCCATTAGGAAAACGTATCAGTTTGCAAAAACTGATTTGATATTAGGCCACCCCCAAATCTAAAGTAATTCCTCCCCCCAAAGGAATTATGGCCTCGTTCTATGACCACACTGTAATAAAACTATAAAATATAAAAGTCTAAGTCAAAAAGGAGCCAAGCTCTAGGAGAATTTTTATAACACTTCTTTTTAAAAATTCATTGATTGGAGAAGAAATTTAAAAAGCAATTATAGGATGCTTAGAAGTTCTTTTAATAATGAGAAAATCACATATCAAATACTGTGGGCAGAGCCAAAAGAGTTAATTAAAGGCAAACTGACCCAAAAACTTGAAAAACAACAGGCCAATAACCATGGAAAAATATAAAAGTTATTGAGAAAGCATTTCCAAGAAATGTTTTTAATCCAAATCACTTGCACAATCAAGTTCTCTCTGATTATTACACCACACATAATTTCCAAATTATATAAAATGTTCAAGTGGACAAAAGTAGCAAAAAGCTTATATAATATCTGTGATTTAAAACAAACTGATACAGCATAATAAAGGAAGCCACAGATTAACCTCACATAAAAACAGTTTACCTTAGAGATGTAAAAACATCTCAATATTAAGGAAGACATTAGCATAATAAGTCAATTGAATAAAATTTGACATAAATAAGTCAATTGAAAAAATTTGGATTAGCACAACAGGTAATTTTGAAAAGTCTTTGATAAAATTCAATATTAATTTTTGAAAATTAATAAAATGGGGTTAGGAGAATTTTCTTAGCATGCTAAATTTATTTATAGTAAACTGAACACAAAATCAGAAACAAGAAAAGGACGCTCATTGTCACTACCACCATTTAGCCCCATTCTGGGTATTTGAGCCATTGCAACCCGACAAGAAAAAGAAACTAAAGAAAAAAGTGTGAGAAAGCAGGAGACAAAATTATCCAGCTTGTACATGTTACACTCATTTATTCAATAGAGTCAACTTTTTTAATATTTTAAATACAGAATAATTAGAAATGTCAGCGAGATGAGGTTACAAAATAAACACACAAAATTCATAGAATTTTCCATGTAACAGCCAAAAACTGTTTAAAAACATAATGGAAAAAAATCTCATTCATTATGGTAACAACAATTACAAAATTTCTAGGAATAACAAAAAAGTGAATAAAATATTTTTTAAATGAATAAAACTCTACTGAGAAAACATTTCAGTAAGTGGAGAGTTATACAGTTTTCCAGGATTGAAACTCAACAATATAAAGGTGTCAGTTCTCCTCTATTTAATTTGTAAATATAATTAAATTTTGGTTGAAATCTCAAGGAGATTTTTTTTTTTTAAAGATTTTTTTTTTCCTTTTAGATTTTATTTATTTATCTTTAGGGAGGAAGGGAAGGAGAGAGGGAGAGAAACATCAATGTGCGGTTGCCTCTTGTATGTCCCCTGCCGGGAACTGGCCTGGCAACCCAGGCATGTGCCCTGACCAGGAATCGAACCGCGATCCTTCGGTTCGCAGGCCCGCGCTCAATCCACTGAGCTACACCAGCCAGGGCTCAAGGAGATTTTTTTAAACAGGCCAAAAAAGAAATCCTGAAGTTTATTTGAAAGAATTTTAAAAAGCTGAGAATGGCAAAGAAAATTTTAGAAAACAACAAGGAAGGGATTCTAGGTATTAAATAGGCTAAAACCTTCAAAAAGTACAAGTGCCATATCAGTGCCAAAAGAGGCAGAACATTGGAACAGAACAGAAAGCCCAGAAATACAGATACAGGAACTATATTAAAATGTTCACTTGTTAAATGTGGTATTGAGACCCAGTGGGGGGAAATGACTTATTCAATAACTGGCTCAATAGTTAATCACTATGAGAAATAAAGATGCAATTACATCTCATGCTGTATGCAAAGCAACTGGTGGACTAGAGATAAATGCGAAAATCAAACCACATGCAAACTTGAAGACAATTGTGATTTTTACAATAATCTTCCTAATTTTAATCATGATTAAATACTTTGATCATGAAGTTTATTTTAATGATGATCACCAAAGCAGAAACCATAAAGGAAAATTTTTAATATTTAAATAAAATGTAAAAAGTATATCAAAAATAACCCCACCATAACCAAAATTGAATCACAAATGACAAAATAAGATTTAAAAATGAAACCTATATGGTAAAGGGGTAACAGTCTTACCATATAAATAGTATTTATAATTAACAACTGGGAAAAAGATATTAGAAGAAATATAATTGACCAGTATACATATGAAAAAGTGTTTAGCATCCTAAAAATAGTATATGTCACACAATAGGATACCACATATTACTTCCAAAGTTAACAAAAATTGATGATTCCCGATGTTTCTAGGAGGTTGCTAGCAAAGGTATAAATTGATGCAACATGTAAGGAAGAAAATTTTGTAATATGTTAGCAAAAGTTTTTTAAAATATGTATACCCTTTGGTTCCTAAGTTTTTGTTCTAGAAATATACCCCAAGAATATAGTATGGATTTTACATGTATAAGAATATTTCTCACAGCATTGTTTATTCTGTTTAAAAATTAGACACAATCTATGTGCCAAAAGTAATGGAACAGATTATAATATATTTATAAGAGGTAGCACTTTGCCATCATTATAAAATGTTTGAACTATATTAACATGGAAAAATATTCAACAGAGATTAAGTAAAAAACACAAGTTACAAAACAGTTAACTCAGTATAATCTAATTTTCCTAAGAAAACTTGTCAACATGTGTAAAAGTCTGAAACATTTCATATATCAAATGTATAATAGTGGTTATCTTTGGGAGTTGGGGCCACATAAAGGTGTTTTCCCTTTTTATGCTCATCAGCTTTTTTCTACCATCTCTCTGATAAATGGGTATTGGCTGTTCATTTTTAACTGAGATCTTTTTTATGTAAGAAAAGCCGTATTAGACCTACAATCACGAGTACTTTCACCATCTACACAAAGAGGAGGAAGACATTGAGGAGAAATGTGATCAAGAAACAAAGAAACCCCGAGCAGAAAATCCTGGCCCTCCATTAACAAAGCCAGACGCTACCTCCACACTGTCTCAATTTTCTGGTCCTCCCCAGAATATTTGACTGTAGGTCACCGGAAGTGGTAGAACTATCATGTTAAAAGGATGCAGGAAAACGGGGGAAGCATGGTCTTTCTTGAGTACCCTGAATTCAGTTTCTCACAGACATCCTGATGGGCCTTGGTGCCTCTTTGAGGCATTCCCTTCGGTAGAAATCCCCAAATTGTATCTCTCCATTACATGCACAAATGGTCAGATAGCACAAACCTCCCCTGCCTACTGCCGATTGGTCCATCCACCTTATTCCTAACTCCAAACAAGCGGCAACAAGTTGATGACACGCCACCTGCTGGTCAATATGAGGTACTAACTTCCACGCCACAGTGCCTTTTCTTTCAGGGGATTTTATACACAACATTACTCTCTTACTTCTCTCGTTCAGAAAATTCTGCTCGGTCATCTCTTTCTCAGATACACACACTTTTTTTGATTCTTTCTCCTCTTTCTTCTTTCAACATCTATCTAAGTATCAGGGAGAATTTTTCTCTCCTCCTCCTTCCTCTGTCCATCCCCTTGAACCAGGTAGGAGCCCAAACACTCTGCCACATGCACTAGGGACATGCCTGTAGCAAATAGAAAGATGTTCTGAAATAATCAGAGAGTAGAGTTTTTCCTTCTCAAGCGTTCAAACAAAGCATATCGTTGTCAATACCTGAAAAAATATAGTGTCTGTTTGATGTACATTGCATTTGGGGATTTACCAAAGTAGGTGACAGAACTCTCTGCTCTCCAAGTTTATAATCTGTCTGAGAGAAAAGTGGAACAGGTCAAAAGCCATGCATAAGGAATAATAATTATTATCTCTTGTAACAATCAGCATTATGATAGATATTAATATTAATAATTGTACCTATTAATGTTATTAATAACATATAACAACCTACCGCCAATGCCTGATGCTCATTTAGTTCTCATTGCAGTGCTCAAGGAGACACCATTGTCACCCCCAGATGACCTTTGTGAGATGACCGGGCCACCCACGACTAGTAAGCAGCTTCAAAAGAGAGAGAGAAATACAGATGTGGGCCCAGGCCTGCCTGACCCCAAACTCTTCACATTTACCCCCAGAGTGATTTAGTAGCCGCAAAGGTTGTCATGGACTACTGGCTCATCCTTTTCTAACTGGACCTGCTTACCCTCAAGCACCACGGCCAAGTCAATGCCACTGCACTTTGGGCTTTAATTATTGGCATGACAACAGTAGTTTCCTGTTACTATCCATGGCAAATGTGCGAGACTTCAGCCCATGATAGCCTGGTAGACTGAGTGGCAGTTACAACGTTGTTCCTGGGGATGACAGCTTCTAGGGGTTAAACACATGCTGAGTTCCAAATCGCGGCTATGCCTGTGAGCCTTTGGAACGCAAGCCATTGGTAAATTGGAGACGGTCTGTATAAAAATAAAAAGAATGGATTGGGAAGACAGCCCCTACCAGAGCAGCCTCTGCACAAGGTGCCTCCTCACCCCAGGTCCCCTCTCTTTTCTTCAGCATCTCTGGAGAGACTCCCAAATGTCTAAACAGATCTGTCCGCGTTAAAAATAGACTTCTGCTTTTATTTTCCTGTCTTCTATCTCCTCTGTTTTCTTTCTTCCTTTTTGTAAAATTCGTTTACTTAAAAAAACATATTACATAACACAAAACATATTAGTATAATTGCATTAACTTAATCGAGTTCATTTCAATTCACCTTTATGGCAGGATTTTTCCCTCTACCTAATCAGCTTCTTAGATTAAGCAGGATTTCTAGCAGAAGTTTCACTTGGTAAAACATGAAAAGGAACATTTAGTTTCATGGAGCAAAGCACCTTACTTAGCATAATTACTTACATAATAACTTATTCCCCTAATAGTTTTATTTTAGCACCTTGATTTGACAGCAATTTTTATTAATCTGCGAGGATATCACCCCTATAAATGGTAGACTAGTGGTAAAGTTAATCCAAATCTAAAACTTCTAAAACACCACTGCTGTTTCTAGAAGTCTTTTAGCTCTTGAAAAAAGTTGCTTAGGAAAAAAAAAAAATCCCCAAGGCTGTCTCTGTGCATTTTTCTAAGAATCGGTTAGTGTTTAGAAGATAATAGAAGGGCAGTTTTCCTTCTTATTCAAGTTTTGGCGTCATTGCTATATCAGAGCTGAAAACACAAAGCCGATTCAGAGATAAATGAGGCCAAAGAAAATATTGTTTTTTCTTGAAAAGTGGGATAGCAAAATGCATGAGGTGAGGTGTGGCTAGGTCTTGAAGGACTCGTGGGAAAGGCAGAGTTAGAAACTCTAAATCCTCTTCTTCTGTTTGTGAATGATAGACCCCTCCTTCCTCTCCACCCCCCACGGCTGCTCCACCCAGCACTGGCCTTCTGAATCTGCTCAGTGGCACTGGGTTCACACGCAGCCCACTGGCCTTGGCTGGAAGATGATGCCCAGCATACACTTTTCAGAATGAATGAATGACTGAATGAATCTTTACACCATGCTTGTAATTAGAAAACAGCCATATTAGTTTGAGACCAAACCCATCTGCTCAAAATTGTGCATAATGCTGTATGTTCTCCCTAATCATTCTGCTCTTCGTTTTACCACATTATCCAAACCCAGCAAGCTGACTATGAATCCTATTTTCTCATCCTTACTGCCAAACTGCTTGCTCAAGTTTTAACCCAAACGTTACTGTCTTTAGGTTTCAAATCTGTGAGACCTGAGCTTCTGATCTCATTTCCATATCCTTTATATAGACTTCGTTAAACACGGCCATGACTCACTTACACTGTACTTGCTCTGCCTCGGGGCCGCAGCCCTGGCATTACTTGCAGCCCCGTGTGTAGAAGTTGGCTGGATAAGGTGTTCCTGTTTATGACTTCCTGGGAATGCACAGGCAACCACCTGAGGAATGAGTATCTCACATTCTCGCAACAGGATTGTCGTATTTGTAGATCAGCAGGAAGTAAACGAAGAAGCGTTTTTAGAAGCACATTAAAAAAATGGAAGGGAAATCTCCAATTTTTTTCATGTTCTAATTAAACAAGAAGCGTTTATTTCCAGGGTTCATCTTTGTGATTGCCATTCTTACTAGCAAAAAGGCCATAGATTGATTTAAGCTGCGCTAAACTCTCAACCTGAGGGGCCAGTAGAGGGAAGGGGCCAGAACGGAGAGATGGGTGCTGTATTCCTTTAATACAGCCGCAGGAAGGCAGAGCTCAACCAAGCTTCTTGGCTGCTGGAGTTAAACACATGTAGTGAGAAGTCAGTACAGGGAGCGTGGGCTAGAACAGCTGAAAAATACCATCCTAAATGTTGAGGCTTTAATTGGTATTTAAATACCTATAAATTATGTTAAAATGTATATGTTCTACTGATGAGAATAACTACATTATCTCACTGAAGTGTAGTCTTATTTCCTATCACAAAATAAGAAAAGCAGGACTCCTGTGTGTGTGTTTTTTTACTTGATGAAATATTTAAATTTAAAAAGCAATAATGTTCATTCTAGCAAGTCAAACAAGACGGAGATATACATAAAGGGGAAAATGTTGACCCCTCTTTCCCATTCATTCCCATCTTGCTGAGACAACACACGTCTATGAGAAATGTATCTCATATATACATGTATGTATGAGGTTCTATTTTCCCATTTAAAAAAGTAATCTATTATTAGATTTTCCCCCTTTAACAATGTAGCATGGTCATATATATATGGGCTCCAAGATCAGAATATAGATGCAAAGTATTTGGTTTAATAGTTGCATGCACCTCCACGGTGTAATGATTTAAGATGCTCCCAATGTTTTGCCTCCATAAGAGTGTTGCAGTAAACATTTTTGCACACGTACCTTTAGTTTCTAGGGCTTTTGTTTCCACAGACTAGAACTCCAGAACAGGGCATAATAAAATTGCAAAGTTATTCATTGCACTATACATGCTCAGTTATTTTCCCAAAACTAAACTAAGAGCAATGCAAGGGTCAAGGCCTTCCCAAGACTGATAAACATCAACTTAGAGGATCAAGATTATAATAAGAGACACACGAAAAAGTCATTTCAGAATGATATCTCACTATGTGTATTAACTGAATTGTGTTGAATCTTGCTTGCTTTTCATGTAGAGTAATATTTTCCCAAGATCAAAGCATCTGAAGCCAAACTAATTAAAATTTGTCAACGTTGAAAGTGGGTCTCATTTCCTCCAGCTAATCCTTAGGATCAACACACACCCCAGATTCCGTGAACTCTAAAGGTCTTTCCAGTTGTAGAATCAATTGATGGTTAGTTTTTTAGTGTATAAGCACATGTGAACCGATGTTATAAAGCACAAAATGGTAATATTGCACTAAAAGTATTTTATGATACTCTCTAAGCTTGTCATGGTGCTAGTGCGAAAAAGGCTCTGTCACAGCCTCCCTTGTTTCCATCTATTTCCCGGACTGTGGATTTAGTAACCAAAGAGCCCTCTCTTCCTCAGGCCACCTCAGTGAAGCAGGAATGGGCCCCACAGTCCAAACACAGGGATGAGGAGCACCCCATGTCCATAGCTGCAGTCCTCCTGGCTGGGGGTGTCTACCTAAAACCACCTCTTCTAAATTACCCCGTCTCGCCATGCTGTTTGGTTTGAAACTCCGGAGTGAGAGGCTGGACTATATTTGCCTATGTATTTAACAACATATATAGTCCCCATTACTGTTAACTAATAATGCTAAAGCAGCCAACATACTCTAAGACACAAATGACTGAGCACAGGGTTCTATGACTTAAGAAAAGAAAAAATAAGTTATGTTTCAACATAAAGGAAATTTGTTCACATTATCAAAGCATCCTTTGTTTTATAAGGCCACTCATCACAGGGTTACAAGAAATGTGGGCACCCCTGAGTGCATTAAAAGTGGCCTTCAACCAACCCAAATTCAACTCGCATAATTCAAGCACACACTTGTTAAATAAAATAAACATGAGTCCGATTTTGGACCCAACTTACTGGCCCAGATGGTCTGTGTCTTTTCCTTCAGAACAAAACAGTGGGCAAGCAATTCCTGGCCTCCCGGGAGAGAGTGAGAGGCAATTTCGCAGCCTCCCAGGGTGCTTAGAAGTAACCTGCTAAAAATAGCCCCTCAACTTTCATGTTAATGTCCTCTGCAGAGGGGCCAGGTGAAAACAGAAGTTGCCTCAAATATGTCCCCAGCATTCTAATTCCATAGAACTACTGGAAACCCCCAGTAATGCTCCTGACAATTCCAACATTAATAACCTTTTTTAAAAAAAAAAATTTTCCAAACTAGTAGGAGAGGCAGTGTGGTGAGTGGTAAGCATGTTGGCATGTGGGAAAACTGGGAAATCAGGATTCACATTCCCCAATCAGCCACTCACTTAACCCTTTAGGTACAAGATCCTCAGTTGTAAAAGGGAATGGAGATACCCAAATCAAAGGTGGCTATGTGGGCTGGAAATAATGGACTGCATTTCAGGGTGTTATCCTACAAAAAGATTCAGTAAGTGCACAAGGATAGAAGACAAGTTGAATATGTGCACTTGTAATAAAAACGGAAAAGGGAAACACCCTAAAAATAAGGGGAGATTGGCCAAAATAATTACAATGCATTCATTCAGTGCTATACAGCCATGAAAAAGAGGAAATGGGAAGATGGCTGATGTCATAAGCGAAGAAAGCAAGCTGCAAAAACATTGTGCAGAATTATTGTTTTAAGCCAAAAAAACTCCCCACTCAGCCTATAGCTCCACCTGTATTACAATCATGTATGTTTTCAGATGCCTAGAAAACATCTGCCGTGTATTTCAGGGTGGTCTATAAATATACATCCACTCGGAAGAAAATAAGAGGGTTACAAGGGTCACAGGTCCTTCCTTTTCCACCTATTCACTTTGTCATGGAGTACATTCATTTGCAATAAACCCATACTGTTTTTATAATGAAAAATTAAGGGCCATAGAGAAATAGTTCATGGAAATCACTTGGCACAGTGCCCAATGGGCTTTGATGAATGATTGTCAGTTACTTCTGTCCAGAAGCTATAGAACTTCTTAAGTAAAATGAGTTTGCAGAAAACCAGCAGACCTTAGTAATGTGCAACCAGTTATAACCCTGTTTGAGCTGGATCTGCTTTTTTTAAAGTGATTGTTAGCATGACTGCAGCGATGACTTTCATGGCTGCATGTGTGTGTACGTTTAACATGTGTCATTTACATGTCGATTGTACCGCCACATAATCGTTTTTAAAAAGTGGAGCTAAGTTTTCCAACAGTGATAGCATGAAAGGTGGGAGAATGAGATCAGAACTGAAGGTTTCTAAGGGTTTTATGTTTTTCAGAAGATGTCAATACGAAGAAATTAACATTGGATGTTGTTAAATAAAATTCCTACTTTAAGGGTAGCCACTAAAAGAGAAGAAATAGATTACAAAACTTCCAAAACACTAGAGGAAAGAAACTGGAATAAAGAAAACTCGAAAAACCCAAAAGAAGGCAGAAGAGGGGAGAAAAAGAATAACAATATAAAATGAAAATGACATTATTAACCTCAATCCCCACAATTAATGTGGATTATCTGAACTCGCCATGAGAATGCAAAGATGATCATTCAACTGTGGACAAAAAAAGGGGCCACATACTAAACCTGACAAGCTCAGGGGAGGCCTGCACGGTGGCCCAACAAACTCAGAGAGCGAAAGTAACCACGTACGACGGTCTGAACATAAAAACTCCTCATTAAAAGGAAGTCATGGCCTGTAGTCGTGTCCTGGGCCGGTAGCTTCCCTGACAAAGGTCAGTCTTTCAGTGAGCCTTTCTATGGTCCTTTTGCATCTAAGATGACATACCTTGAAATGTCAGAGTAATCTAGTTTTCTAGATCCCTCCGGGTAAAACCACCTGGCATCGGAGCACGAAGCCGTAGAGTTCCCCATTGCTACCTGGTCGTGCACATCCCATCTCTGTGCGCTCTGATGTTCACTATCCCTTACCCAGCTCCGTGAAAGCAGTCAGTTTCTCTCCATTTTGCTGTTTATCCAATCTCAGAGATTTCTCCACTTTGCTCTCTCCCAGCCCCTTAATCTACCACGAATGGGTTTCACGCAGCCCTCCTTGTGGCTCCTTCTTTGGTTCTAACAGCTAAAACAAGCTGCAAAAGCCACTCTCCAGAGCGTTCTCTCAATGCATTGAGATTTTGCTTCTTGAAAATTGTCATCACTTTGGCTCAAACAAACTCATAAAAATTCTGCACAGGTTTGGGCCTTTCTTATGTGAACAAAATAAAAACAAAAACATGGATCTATTTTTAATCAGTTCAGCTCCACTGGTGTGCGGGGTGTGCGGGGTGTGTGTGTGCGTACACACAGACAGGAGGACCAGATACCTCTCCCCAGCTCTGCCTCTTTTTACTGCTTTTCTGAAGCCTTGAAATTAACGGAAGGAAAGTCCTTTTTACCAAAAATAACAAAGGGGACTGGCTTGGTGGGGAGGGAGTGGGGAGGCAAGTGGAAGGGATCTGGCAAAGAGAAATGCGATTTCCCTGCTGTGGCTTCAGCATAATGGTACATGGGACGCTTGTGAGGCTGCCTAACTGAGGCCCAGCTGGCCTACAGGAAATGCTGAGGCCCTCGGTGGGGAGGGCGGGCTCCCCTCTGGGGCCTCCCAGCTCCTCTTCCCTAGAAGGGGTCTGAGGGTGGAGGGGCCTTCCCTGCACAGTGGGGGCTGGAACCTCTGAGAAACATGAGCTAAACCTACCCAGGCCACTCGGGACAGTTCACCCATTCTTCCACGAATCTGCAACATGGGATGGGTGGTTCTGATCAATCTTGTCTGGAAAACAGATGGGGACTCCTTCCCACAAGGGAATTCTTCAGCCTTTTCTCAAAAGGAGCCCACGTGGCTCCACCAGGGTGCGTACCTGGCAGCAGCCCTCTCTCAGCCTCGGCCGGTTTTACACTCGCTGGGGTCCGTGTGCGAGGAGCTGTGCTTGGACCCCAGGTGAGGCTGAACGTGGTCCTTGCCTGGAAACAGCATCTCCAAATGCCCCTCCTAGCCCTGTTGCCTAGGCACCTGTGATACTGGCCTGATCCCTGGGATGCTAAAATAGAAATTGCATCAGATTAAGAATCAAAAGACAGGCTTCCTTGTGCCAGCTCCGACTGCACCTCGTTGAGGGATACTGAATCCACCACATTGCCATTATGAGTCCCCTTACCAATCAACAAAGTGGGAATGGCAATATCTGTCTCATGAATTTTTCTGGAGAACAAATGAAATAATATATCACAAAAGGACTTTAGGAGCCCACAGGGTATTGTAGAAATGCAAAGTATGCTCACTTCTTACTTTCATCTGTGAATGGACATTTTGGTTGTGTCCATTCTTTGGCCATCGTGAATGACACTTCTGTGGGCACTGACGTGCCACAGAGAGGTTTTTTTTGAAAGCACAAAACATGGCTCAAGAAATTTACCATTAAGTTGAGGAGACAAGAAATTCCTGGGAACATAAACTATAGAGACAATAATGGCTGAATAGGTGAAAGAAATAAAATGAAACATCGTGTGATTAAATAAATTAGAGGAGACAGCAGATGCAGGTAGACGGGGTTACAGTTTTCCGTGACAAGAAGAAACGTGGATGTTCTAAAGCAAATGCCCTACAAGCTAAAGAAATCGGGAGAGGCTACAGAGGAAGGGCGGGTTGACCGGTTGGGAGGGAAGAGAGTGGGTTCAGGTACAGAAGGCTCTGCAATGGTGTGCCTCTTTGAACGCAGGTGGCACTGCCACCCAGAGGGACAGCCCCAGTTCCCTGCCAGAAGAAGTTACAGGAATGTGTCTGGAAGAAGGTAAGTCCCAGGAGCACATTGTTCTCTTGGCCCAGACTCTTGTTCCTCCAGCTACAACATACCTGTCTTAACTGGCCTGGATGTCTCTGAAGTCTCTTGCTGATTAGTAAATGTAACCAGTGGCCCTACTCAACCCAGATTTCTTGAACTTGATTGAGGGCCAGTTAATGTCTGACTGTCTCCCCCCTCTTCATTCCCTAGTGATTAGAAAAGGCAGTGGTAACAAATGCAGGATCCAACAGTTAGTGGCACTCGTGAAGCTATTTAAAAAGTGGCTTGGAAAGAGCACTTTACATGGAAAGACCAATTGTACCCACCACCCTTCCCCTCCTTTTTCCCAGGCTGGAGGCTAGGGAGAGGAGCAGGTTTAATGTTTAATGATCCAAAGCTGGGTGTCCTAGAGCCCCGCAGTCCTTCTTTCCTCAGGAGAACTGAGCGAAGGTGCAGGACTTTCTGTCTCATGTACCAACATAGTCTCTTGCATTACAACCTCTCTCTCCACCTTCCTTTCTTCTACCTCTCTGCCAAGTGTCCCAGTTCTACTTAGGGAAATCTTACCCTATTTAGAAACCCCAAAAACTCCTAATGATGGCTATACACTAAAGGCAGTACCGGAGACACACCATCCTTAAGGAAAAGACAAATCCAAAGTTTAGAAGTAAAACGACGGAGAAATGAAAAGTTCTTCCCCACCTAAGGTTCACATAGATAAGGGCAGCCTCCTTGGAAAAGAATTCAACCTATTTCCTCATTCTTCTCTAGTAAACTTGCTTTCCTACCAACATTGACAGATTAAATAAATACTATTTAGCTTTTATGTTTTTTCCAGGACCTGGTATAGCACCTGGCACATCCTAGACACTGTACCAGAGCTCAGTGCTGGTTGCTTTGGACATAAGGAGATCATAGGCTCATTCAATATATTATTTTCTGTTTGGGTTAATTATTAATATATTATCAATGTAACATAATTACTAACATAGTATTAATGTATGGTATAATATATTAACGAGAAACAGTATGTTAATAATGTTTCATTGTCAATGCATTTTAATAATTTAGTAATACACATTTATAACAAGTTTTAATGATTTAATAAGGGCTAAAATTTAACAATACATTGTGAATACATTGTAAATACATTGTAATAGTTTCATTGTAAGTATATGTTATTTTAGGTGCACATACTAGTCACTATTTATGACTTCGTTTCTACAGGAAAAATGAAAAGTGAATTCAGAGGGCCAAGAACATTCTTAAAACAAGTTTTTGGAGCACTACCGATTTGTAAATTGTGCAATAGATGGTCATTATTTATATTTTAAATGTCTTTAACTTTTTTTGATTTTATAATTCTCTGACTGCTTTAAATCTGGCTTTATAACCAAACTTGATGGAATAAGAAATGAGCCCAAAATATGGCCGTTCCAGCTGGCTGCGACTCATTGCCAGCACTTCAGGGGTCCTTGGTCCAGGTCTCTGCCACTGGTGGGGCTGTGAGGCCCGACAATGTCTCCTAGTTGTATCCACTTCCACCAGTTCTATTTTTGCAGCTCCATATTTAGCACACAGGGCTATCTTTATCACTCCAGCTGACTGCCATGAGAATCCCCAGGGCAGGGTAGTTACACACGATTATCGAAGCATACTTCCTACCCTTCAAATAAGACAATGCAGAAAAGACCTCAGCAAGCGGTTACAATGTCAGAAGTGCATGCGTGAGAATTGCTAAAGGTTTCTTTCTTTGGACTAAATTGAATGTATGGGTAAGAGCACAATGTCTACAATGCTTCCTGGAAGTTCATTTTAGTCTGTATAATATAATCAATTTCTATGTCTAAAGTCACTTGAATACATCATGATAAAATAAAGTTTCTTACAATCACATAGCCCAGATTTCAAAGTGAGGAGTTTTGGTTTTTTTAAACTTCTATTACCCTTACTCTCAACTGACGAATCCATTGTTGCACAACCTAAATAAATAGTTAGATCATTCTGACAGGCCAAAAATCAAAAAACTGTCCATCCTTTGGTGGCAGTTATTCAGCAATCCTTTCCATTATCCAGCTTTAGTTGGTACACCTAAGAGCGGCCAGCTGACGGAGTCATATTGGAGAGGACTCCGAGTCCTGAAGAGGTAGGAGAACCTCACAGTCCGAACTTGGAATGCTAGTTTTGTAACTGGTAGCACTCTAGGTCTTCTATTTCGATTGGAACCACCCAGTAAAAGAGCCACTAGGCCTCTGAACCTATTGAGCATGTGAAATGAGGCCTGTCTGAACTGAGGTATGTAGTAATCATAAAATACACACTGGATTTCAAAGACTTGATACAAAAGAAATAAGGTAAAATACCCCATTAATTATCTTTTATATTGACTGCATGTTAAAATAACAATGTTTCCAATATATTGGGTTAAACATACTATATTCTTAAAGTTAATTTTACCTCTTTGTTTTACTTCTAAACCTGGCCCCTGGAACATACACGATGGGACGCATAGCTCGAGTCTGTGGCTTACGTTACCCTTCCATCGGACTGCGCTGGCCGAGAGGCCTCCGCAATGGAGAGCAGGACCAGCAAGGAGTCCTTAGGATGGGAAGTCAGAGCTGCTACGGAATCTTACTCCACAGCAGGCTCATCAGAGGAGACTACGACTTAGAATAAAGGCCAAAGCAGCCCCTGTGTGCTTGGTTCTCCCGTCCAGAGAATTTTCATAGCACTCCACAGAGAGGTAGGTGCCTTGGACACAAGCAAGAGAGAAATGGGACCTGAGCGCGTGGAACACCTGCCTTTCTTGGCTCTTTCCTAATTGATAACGCAACCTGCATTTTCATCTCAGTCATCACTGATTGTGCTCATTTCACCGCGTGGGAACTGGAGAGTGAGTCGTGAATTCACTTGTTTTACATTTTCGCTGTTTGTTCCCCCTCTGTTGCTGCTGAAATGAAGACTAGGAATTATTTCGCAGGAAAGAAAAACATGGATTTACTTTTTAGAAGTTTAATGGAACATAAAACTTTTAAGCCTCTGTGTGGACAACAAGTGGCTAGTTATTATTATAGGGATATTATTACTGAACATGAGCACAGGGAGTTCACATTAACCTGAATATTAACGTGCATTAAAAAATTCAGTACCAAATCCCCGATGTGGGATTACCGGATTCCTGAATTAAAAACATATTGGGGCTCACTGCTGCCAACAAAAAATCGGGTCACTGTTGTTAAAAACAGTAGTGATTTCAGGAGTATGTGGAGGACTAAACAATAATATCTTTGTAATGTTCTGAAACTGCTGCATGAAACCAGCTCCATTGCATTTCCCAGTCTGATTTGCTGACCATCTTGTCTACGCATAATTGTTTTCTGCCATTCATTTCCTCCAATTGTCCATTATTACTAAAACAATTATGAAAAAAAGAGTATGTGTGTGTCTTTGTTTCCTGTTGCTGATGAATACAGTGAAGTCATAGACAAGGCTAGTGCATCATAATCTTTTCCATTACAATGAATTATGCTGTCACAAACAGGATGCAGCTCTTTACCGGGCAAAGGGGCTGTAATGGGGTTGAATTAGCACAAACATGATTGTCAGCCATGACAGCAAGAAATTACAGCGCTGGGACTTTGCTTTCTACTTCTTAAAAACAAGCTGGTTTTTGTTCCTGGAGATAAAAGTAGTAGATGCTTATCCTAGAGACAAAGTAGAAAATAAAATCGTCATTGCCCCACCAACCAGAGATTCCTATTATTAATATTTCAGTATATAAATTTTTAGTTCTTAACTTCTTTTTATATACACATATAATTTTTAAGAAAATGAGATCATGTCATATATATAATTTTTCCCCTTTTCTTTTTCACTTCACATTTATAATGAATAGGTTCCAATGCCAATAACTATTTTAATGTAATTTAATGGCTATATACAATTCCATATTATGAAGGATTACTTAACAATTTTCCTATTTTGTATATTTGTCCAAAATTTGGCTGTTACAAATAGATAGACATTCCTTTATATACATTTTTGTCTCAATCTATGAATATTTCCTTAGGATATATTCCTAAATGATATTCACCTTTTACTAAAACGTATACTGTATATTTTTAAGTCTTGAGAATAAAAAGTCCAGGACATTTTCTTGACAATAAAGACACACGTGTGCATTAAAAGTTTTGTTAAGTTGTTGTTCAAGTACAGGTGTCTCCACTCCCCCCCACCACTCTCTCCACCCCACCCACCCCCACCTCCCACTCTCGATCCTACCACCTTGGAGTCCTGTACACATGTTCCTTGATGGCTTTTCCCCTTCTTTCCCCCATTATTAAACGTTTAATAACCAAACCCGATACATGTGCCTCCCAAATAAGATAAACTAGCGAAACACATTTCTTAGAAAATGTTCCATGTGCACTTGAAAAGAATATAAATTCTGTTGCTTTGGGATGAAATGCTCTAAAGATATGAATCAAATCTGGTCTAATGTGTCACTTAAGGCTGTTGTTTTCTTACTGAGTTCTTGTCTGGATGATCTATCTACTGATGTCAGTGGGGTGTTCAAATCCCCTACAGTGACCACGTGCGGTGGATGTCTCCTTTGACATTCGTTAAGATGCGCTTCGTGCACGTCTGTAGGTGCTCCTGCGTTGGGTGCATGGGTGGTTCCGAGGGCTATGTCCTCCTGTGGGGTTGCTCCCTTTATCATCATATAGTGTTCTTATTCATCTCCTATTATATATACACTTTGTTTTAAAGCCTACTTTGTCTGATATTAGTATTGCTACCCCAGCTCTTTTTTTCATTTCCATGTACAGAAATAGCTTTTTTCATCCCTCCGCTTTCAGTCTGTATGTGTCTTTTTTTCTGAAGTGGTTCTCTTGGAGACAGCATATACATGGGTTTTGTTTTCTTATCCCTTCAGCTACCCTATGTCTTTTGATTGGAGCATTTAAGCCATTTACATTTAAAGTGATTATTGATAGGTATTATTTATTGTCATGTTATCCTTTATAACTATGTTTCTCTATTTTCCTTTCTTTTTCTTAAAGAAGACCCTTTAATATTTCTTGTAATACTAGTTTGATGGTAACAAACTCCTTTAGCTTTCTTGTCTGGGAAGCTCTTTATTTCTCCCTCAGTTTTAAATGGTAGCCTTGCTGATTAGAGCAGTCTTGGGTGTAGGTCCTTGCTTTTCATCACTTTGGATTTAATCTCTTCTGGGGATTGAATTTAATCACTTTGTATGCCAATCCCCGCTGGCCTGAAATATTTCTCTTGAGAAACCCGCTGACAGTCTTATGTGAGCTCCCTTGTAGGTAACTATCTTTCTCTTTTAAGATTCTTTCTTTGTCTTTCACCTTTGCCATTTTAATTACGATGTGTCTTAGAGTGGGCCTCTTTGGCTCGTCTTGCTTGGGGCTCTCTGCACTTCCTGAACTTGTGGATCTTTTTCCTTCACCAGGTTAGGGAAGTTTTTAGTGATTATTTCTTCAAATAGGTTCTCAAGCCCTTGCCCTCTTCTCCTTCTAGTACCTCTATGATGTGGACGTTGTTACACTTAGACTATCCTTATTTTTTTTAATTTTTTCCCTTTTGCTGCTTTGATTGGGTGTTTTCTGCCACCTTGTCTTTCAAATCATTGATTTGATTCTCTGCTTCATTCAGCCTACAGTTTATTCCTTCTAGTGTATTCTTCATTTCAGATATTGCATTAATTTCTGACCAGTTCTTTATGATTTCTATGTCCTATTTCATGCTTACTATCTCTTTGCTTAAATTCTCTCTGAGTTTACCCATTCTTCCCCTAAGTTCCTTTAGCATCTTTATAACCATTAATTTGAACTCTGTATCTGGTAGATTGCTTTCCTCCATTTTATTTCGTTCTTTTTCTGGGGTTGTCTCCTGTTCTTTCACGTGGGTCATGTTCCTTTGTCTCCCCATTGTGGCTGCCTCTCTGTAATTGTGTCTGCATATTACGTAGATCTGTGATGTCTCCCAGTATAGGGAGCCGTTCCGAGTGGTGTGCGAATGTAACTCAGCCCCCACTCAGAAATGCCAGTGAGGAGTGAGTTGGCACACAGAAGTCATGCCCAGGGAGAGGGTTTCCTGTGGGGAATCAGGCCTGCATTGTCCCTAGGCTGCTATCAGGCTTGCTTTTGCTAAAACTCCCTCACCCTGAATTGAGGCAGCAAGGGCTTACTGCAACTTCCTCAAGTCTGAGCTAAACCTCCCAAGCACGGAGTGTGACCAGTTCAACCACTTTTCCCCTTGGTCTGCAACATCCTTCTCTTTGAAGTAATTAGCAACATTCTTTCCTTTGTTATCTGTAAAAGGCACAGTGAACCTGTGCCTAGTAAATAGCAACCATCCTCAATGTAATGTAGACAGAAAAGCAATAAAATCCTGTCCAGGCAGGGGTCAGGGCCCTCTCCCTCTCACTCAGAGAGCGGCCATGCTGACCCTTTTTCCCCACAGCACTTCTGCAGTCCATGTGAATTTGTCTCTTGCAGCCATGACACACGGGTCCTGCCGGCCAGGATCTGCATCATCCCAGTCTTTGTAGGGTGGTCTCATATAGTCGGTGTCCCATGGAGCACAGTGTCCCTTTTCACCCAGGCAAGGTACTCCAGGAATGTCCTTTTGTATGGGTCATGGGAGCCCTCCTGTTGCAGTTGAGTCTTGATTGCTATTGGCCCTTCTGTATGTGGGGTCAAGTCTTAGGCTGCCTGACTGTGGGGATCGGCCCGGCCACAGTGCATGAGCTGCTGTGCGGGTGCTGACCACACAAAGCAGAATTTGCCCAGCAGGGAAAATCTCCCTTTGGACATGCCACTTGTGCAGCTGATTGGGTCCTGCTCTGATGTGGTCTGAATCCTGTCACTGGGCGTGTTGGTCTGGGGCCTCTCAGGTCAATGTCAGATGCTGCCTGTGACTGGCTCTGGGCAACCTGTTTGGAGCTACAAAGCGATCCACAGTTTGTGGCTCTCTCTGCTGGGCGTGGGTGTGCGTGGGAAGAGCCCAGCTACACACCAAGACCAGCTTCCACCAGCACTGAGCCCAGGGCAGATCAGTAAAAAGCCCCAAGGCGCCCCAAGATTTGCCTCTGGCTATGCTTGAGTTGTGTGAGGTAGGTTCGTATGACAGAGTGGTGTTCATCCGACTGATACAGATTCAAACTCAGTGCCAGTGCTGGGTCTAAGGCCATTCAGCAAAAGTCCCAGGGTACACCAAGGCTAGCTGCCACCCACCAGGTACCTAAGGAAGCTTTGTGGGGGAGCAGGGTCTCAGGGACTTATCATGAGGCCAGCAGAGTACATCAGGCCCAAACAGACCACGATTTGGCCATGGAAAGGGAGGGCTCTGCACCATTCAGGAGCATGAGGGGAAAATGGCCCCCTTCCTAGAGCCACACAATGGAGTCTGTCCCAGATTCCGCGCAGACCCCCTACAGAGCCATAATCCCAAGTCTGCTTCTCCTTCCCCCTGCCAGAGCCCAGGGTGAGTGGCTACAAAGGAGAATTTGTGTGCTGGCCCTTAAAGAGGGTGCCTGTGTCTCTAGCGGACTCATCTTTCCCTGGTGGTCGGAATCCCTGCTGATTTTCACAGCCAGATGTTCCTGTGGACTCCTCTTCCCGGCTCTGGTGCTCTGGGCTGGGGAGGCTGGCTTGCGGTTGAGACCCCACGCTCCTCAGGGGGAACCTTTGCAGCTGAGATATCCCTCTGGAATCTCAGCCACTTCCTGTGGGAGCAGGGCCAGTCCTTTTTGCTCAGTGTGGCTTCTTCTGTAAATTCTAATCTTCAGCTGGTGATTCAGGGTGACTGCTCTATATTTTAGTTGTAATTTCAGTTTGGTCCTGGGAGGAGGTGGAGTAGGTGGAGGTACCTTCCACCTACTCCACCACCATCTTGGATCTCAGCAAGTGAAATACTTTTAATGGCTATAAAGTTTGAGATAAATCTAGAGTCAGTCTATTCAAAATGTCTTTCAGGTCAAGCAGCTGTAAAAGTGTATGTAGTTCTACGAAGTCCTTTATCAGAATCCCCTAGCACAGTTAGCCTCTGAACCATCTAGGAGCCCACAGATGATTTTGCAGTGATTCTGTGGACTCTAGGTTTCCTAAGGAGCTTGCTTCCAGTGTCAGGTTGCGCTATCCCTGACCTGGGCTGAGCATTGTCACCTTGTACTGCCACTAGAGGGCAGCCAGGGACAAAGAGAGGAGCCTAACACCCTTCTTGGTCCTGTTTCAGCATAATCTTTATTTCACCGAATAAATGAGAAAAAATTGCAAATGAGGCACTGAAGGGAAAAAAAACAGTCTCAGCAATAAACAAATAAAAAAGTCTCTGTGTATAAACTATTCCTTTCTCATCAGAGAGATTAACCAAAAGGTGCAGAATTGTGAAGGCTGCTACAACTAGGAACGAAAGACCAGTAATCTTGTTAAAAACTGGGTTATAGCATGAACAATTGATGCCCTTCAATATCTGCAGATGGAGAAAGCAAATCCAGAGTAGATACTCGACAATCTCTCTGAGAACTGGCAGGAACAAGGGCTTTGCCTTCATATGCACCTGCGTTCCATTCCCATCTGTCTCCCTAGCTAGGCCACCATGGACAATTTAGTTAACCTCTCTGAGCCTGTTTCCTCATCGATAAAATGTGGCTAGCAATGGGAACTGCTCATCGCTGGCCGTGAGCATTACATAATAGAATGGCTACAAAAGCCTTGGCATACAGTAAAGGCTCAATCCATGTTGGCTGTAGCTAACATTCCCGCTTCTTGCCTCCCTCCTGAGCTATTTCCCATTTCCAGCTGTCTACTTATCACTTATACCTAACTATCCCATCACTGCCTCAGAGTTAACATGTCTGAAACCAAAATCCTCATCTCCCTTACTAACTCCCTGATGTGCTGCTCTCTCTCTGATTGGCTGTTTCTTTCAAGTGGATATGAAATGTATCCTCCTCTCTGATACTTCCCCTCCTTCTATAACCATATTCAATTAGTTCACAAAACAAGTCCATTTGCTCTCTCATGTGTCTCCATCTGGCTTCTTTCTCTCTATTGTCACCAGCACCCAGGCTTTGGAGACCGGCTCTCTTTACCCTCCAGTCCTGCCTCGGATGGGCAGACCTTGTTTGTGTCATTTCCCTTGTCAAGACCCCTCAGTGGTTCCCCAGTGCCATTAAATTAGATTGTAAACTGCTGAGTCTGGCATTACCGCCCCACCACGGCCTGACCCCAACCTCCTCCAGATGCTTCTCCCTTGCTCCATGTGCTCAGTGCCTCTGCTCCTGTCCAGCCAGCGGATGCACAGCTCCCTGGAATAGTTGCCAGATTCAGGAAATAAAAACAGGACGCCCAGGGAAAGGTGAATCAGATGAACAACAAGCAATGTTTTGTATAAGTAGGTCCTATGCAGTGGGCCTCGTACACACCTGTGCAGCAGAACATACCTTCACTAAAAAAAAAAAAGGCATATGTTGTTTATCTGAAATTCACATCTAAATGAGAATTCTGTATTTCATCCGGCAACACAAGGACAGTCCTTCTCTGCCCAGGCACACAGCTCCATTCTTGTCTTGGATGCTCTTATCTCTGCTGTTCCCATGAGACCTCCCTTCTGCCCTTCAAGGCCCAGCTCAACCTCCATGAAGCCTGCCTGGATCGCGCTTTTCTTATCTGATATCCATGCTCTACCTCATTCATTTGGTTCCCTAGATAGGATGTCTTGTGTCCTCTGTAATTGTATTATAAGTAGGAGAATTTAATAAACATGGCTTGGTGGTAAGGTGCTGGTGCTGACCTGTAATACAGGATGTGAGGGGCTGAGAGCATAGGAGAAAAACCTCCCGAGGCCAGTAATCTGGATTTAAGGGGTTATAGGCATGAAAATCAGCATGTGATTCCCTCTCCCCACACAGCCTCAGGCCAGGTAGGTATGGCTGCTTGACCTAGGCATGATTCTCCTGACACCCCACTCCATCACGTCCTACAAATGATGGATTCATTTGCTGACATCCAAATTTCTCACCATTTCACACATATCCTCAGTAATCTGATTTCACTTACATTTAAATGTGCGGGCCAGGGGTGGCTACACTATGTAACCTACAAACACATAGTGATTATAGCAGTTATGCTGGAAACCAAGAAATACCTTTCTATTTAATCGATAGAGAAGTTTTAAAAAATGGCATACCCTCCCCTCCCTCCACAAATTACCAAGTTCTAATAACATGAAACAGTTTCAGGAGTTTGACAATTCATCAAGAAACCTGCGAACTATGAAGCAATGCCCAAGAAACCTATTTTACGTAACCGGCATTTCATGGATACACTTATAAGCATCCATGGGTATCCAGAAACCAATAAACAACAAAAAATTCTAAAAGTGAAAAAATACATTCTTGGAATAAAATATGTAACTTACAATTTTATCTGTTATTTCCATCTTCAATAGTATTTCCAACATTTTTATTCTCACAATGTAAACATACAAATGTGTCAACTGAGGAAGTTGTCTGGAAACTGTAAGGGGAAGGAGCTCAGTGTTCACAAGGTCTCCGTAGCCAACGTCTCTACCACTAGACCCACGGGGAGCGGCAGTTAATCAGGTTACCTTCGACCGGGCTTTGCGGAAACAATCAAGTGGATGCAGAGCTGACGCAGCAGCGCCTGAGTGTCCTGGAAATGAGTGCTAAGACTTCGCTCTCTTTGGTTCTTCAGGTCCTGCATGTTTGCCCAGATTAATTTTATTTCCCTCTATTTTTAGCAACCTGAGTTTAACTAAAAAATATTGCTCTTTCTTTTCAAGAATATTTATATTTTGCTGCAGTTTCCATGGAATAAATTATAATTAACTAATCAGAAAAAAAACAATAACCTTTAGATTCTCCCAGGAAAGAAAACAGCCACGGGCATCCACACTAAGACAAACCAAGCCTTGGCCTCCTGGGCCAGTCAGAGTCTGTCTGGCTCAATTTTTCTGGCTTCTAGCTTTGCTATCTTATGACAGATTCTAAACATACTAATCTCAAGCTGGGAGAAGGCAAAATAATAGCAATGTATTTCCTTCTGTTCTTCCTTTTCAATAAACCACCAGAACCATACTCCTTTGTTCGACATTGTGGCAACATTAATCAAGTTATTCCAGGACACAGATGTGGATACTATCAGCAGTGGATGCAAATATGGTGCATCGTTTAAACAGCCGCACTCCTTTGATGTCAAGGAATGTGAAAAGAATTTGGGATGCCCCCAGGAGCTTTTCAAGTCTCTGTGGGCAGCCTCAACTGTTCTTGGAGTTCATCCATTCCCTTTTGACCTTTCACTTCCAAACCGAGTGACATTTTTCAGGGCCCTCAGAAAATACATGCTGAATGAATGTTTTGAAATAATAATTTAAACATAAATAATTACTGTGAACAGTTTTTATCACGGGAGCTGTTCAATACTGTGTTTTATGCTTCTAAAAGCTTCTCCTTTGTCTGGAAATGAATGTGCAGG
This sequence comes from Glossophaga mutica, assembly GCA_039655065.1. Taxonomy (NCBI): domain Eukaryota; kingdom Metazoa; phylum Chordata; class Mammalia; order Chiroptera; family Phyllostomidae; genus Glossophaga; species Glossophaga mutica. The sequence goes on from CM077308.1 coordinate 150,371,969, forward strand.
AGAAGAAGCTTTGTATTAAAAAAAGAAAAGGAGAAAAAACACTTCATCTTCACACAAAATTAAAATTTTAGTTAAAGTAACTTTTTCAAACATTGATCATTTGCGCTCGACAGCCCAGTAAATGTTCTAAGCCAGTATTTGATCAAAGAAATGGTACATGGATTATTAACCAGCACTTCGAGAAAGATAGAAAAACTGGCAAATGTCCAGAAATTATTTTTTAAAATGATCTCCAATGAAATATTATTTAATACCCTGGTAATAATGAACCAAAGGAAAACTTAGCGGAGATAAAGTTTTCTCAAGAAAACAGCTACTTTTAAAAAATATTTATTATTGTTAAAAATTGTAGATTTCATAACTGAGGCTGATTTCTACATTGCTTCAGAGGTATAAGCAAAGCTCAGTGAAAAATTGCAGGAGGGTCTGTCCTCAAATCATATCCACTGTCGGCAGCCAAGATCCGACTTCATGATATGCATGTAGACACAATAGACGGTCTTATAAAGGACACTTACCTTACCGCCCAGGCATGGAAGCGTTTCAACTTCACCTCTCCGTTGAGTCCTCTCTCTCTTTCCACTTCACCAACCCCTAACGAGTTTCTCTTCCACGTGTCGAAACACCTAGGGATTCCTGTTCTCTCTTCTAAACTGCTGTCATTACCGCCATTGCCCAAATCCAGTTCAAAAATAGGAAGAGGGGAAAAAAATCCAATTCGCAAGCTGTTTACACTTAACAACAGCAGTGAAGCTGCTAAGCTTTGAGCTCAATGAATTAAAGGTTGTTTGGCTACATGGCAGGCACACTTCCTCCTATTCTTTCTGAACTTGGTTTTCCTGCCTCCAGTGGAGCTTTTTCCTTTCCTGGGCTATAAATAGGCTGGTCGTAAGAGTACTTGAGGAAAGAAGAAGGCAGGAAATACATTTGATTTCAAAAAGCAGTCTTAATGGGGTGTGTGTGTGTGTGTGTTCCTTTCAAGTGAATAGCAATAAACAAGCTAAGGAAAATTTAGCTTTGGTATGTGCACGATACTCAAAATTTTCTTTAATTTCTTAGAGTCTTGGTTTCTCCATACATTGTCGTTTACCATAAGCAAAGCTTAGGTTTGGAGATATATCATTTTACATGTAAAACACTATAAACAAATCTATATTTAAGACTTCAATTTTCTAAAGGAATGCCACATAAATTGAATTTCCTGGGGGAAATTAGGAAGAGGGCAGACAACGGGTGATGCCGTATTTGCTTCTGTTCATTCTAAAGGAGGTGAAGCACTGTTTGAGGCAAGGTTCAATACAAGGAAGAATTCATTAGGTGAACAAGAAAAGCAGACATTTTGCTTAAAAGAAATTATGAGCTAGAATTTATAAACCAGTCATTCATCTGCACCAAACTAATAGACTGTCCACAGTCTTGCTACTCAAAGTTGTTTAACTTCTCATAATTACAACACAAACTAAAATAAAAATAGGTGTCATTTTTTGCATAGAAGATTGGCAGACTGCCATTTTTGACATTGTCTGATACCATTGAAATGTGGAGAAATAAGGGTTCATAGAGTAGGAGTTGGAAGTGTAAACTGGCATAAGCTATTTGGAGGGCAATTCTCAACTTCTCCCAAAACATTAAGTGCACGTGCTCTCTCTTAACAAGGGCCTTTAACACGGTTGGTTCCGTGAAGGGGGCAGAGTTTAGTTTGTGATGTATATAGCCTTTGTGCTCTTTGAGCTTTTATACTGTGTGCACTTTGAAATGTTAATTTTCAAGAGAGAATTCTTACAAATGCTATTTTATATGATTATTACATATTTATTTATTATGTGTCTACTGATCCTCCTAGACTTAACGCCCATCAACAAGCTGCTCTTTATGTTGGGGTAACATTTTGAGAAGCAATACAGGAATAGCTAGAGGATTCCTTCAAAGGAGGGGCTACCCTAAGCACTGTTTACAGACCAGTAGCGTTAATAGCACTTCGATTGGAATCTCTGGCGAGGGCCTTAGCAAACTGTATTTTAACTCCAGATGATTCTGATGCTCATTAAATGATGAGAAACACTGGTCTATAGCATTGTTTTGTTTATTCGTTTGTTTATACTCCACCTTCTAAAAAGGATTTGAGACAACTGGGTTTTTTAATGTAAAAAGGAAAAGTTTTAAATGTTTTTTTTTATGCTTGTGACACCTATTTAGAAGGCTAGAAGGATCCTTACATACAAGGTTAAGAAGACACACCATTTTCCCAGTGACTTTGGAGAAGCAACCTGAAGCAAGGCCAAAGCAGCGGAAAGAACACCCTGAGGATGTTTAAAGGCGAGACAAAGGAGCTCCCACTCTGGAGTAGTCATGACATAAACAGATACATTCAAAGCCAACCTGACTCACATGCATATGTGAAAATCACAAGCTGCCTGAAATAAGACTAAACCAAAGAAAATATTGACGAAATTAAACTAAGTCTCTAGGTGAAGACACTCCCTCTTCTTGCTCAGTGATTTGATTATTATTATAGGTTTCTGACCCAGCCATTTCTCATCTATGTGTAGCCTTCATGCAGAGGCCTGTGTATGAGAAACACTAGGCTGAACAATGAGTTCAGCCAGAGCTGGTGAGGGAAAAGCAACAATATCTGTATCCCAGGTACAGATGGGGAGGAAAAGATTTGTTAGAGAGAGAGAGAGAAGAGAATGACCTCCTTGTCATAGCAGAAGAAAAGAAGGAAGTCCGCAGCAGCTAGGATGTTAACAGCTGCCGTGTACTGAAGGTGACGTTGGCTAGCAATGGGGTGGCATGTCCTGGGAGCAAACCGTGCCCTCGTGTGAGAAGAGTGAACACTTCTAAGAAACTCCAAGGACATTTACCAAGCTTTCATTGTTCTCTGGAGACATTCCTTTTCTCTTTTGTGGGGAAATATTTTACTCTTCAAAAAGAACAGCTTCACAAGCTCCCTGTGCAGCCCATTTGTAGAAATGAAGCATCAAAACTTCTCTGGGAGTAGAAAGGCTCTTTATTCCTAGTCTAACATCAATGACAGATGCTCTCGAAAGGCATTAAGGGAAAAGTGATGTGTGACTTCCTTCAACTATTCTGGTTCTGTAACTGGAGGAAAATACATTTTTAAAAATTTCAGTCATCTACAGAGAATATCAATGTACATGTACAATATAGAGGAAACCCAAGCAAAAGTTCTCAAAGAAAATGCAAAAAAGAGTGTATAATAATGCTCAAATGAACTAAATGCCCTGTATGTATCTGAAGCTGTATGTCTCATTTAATATTTGTAATAATACCCTATCTTTGTTCACAAAGTGCGGAAGGGCAAGGTGGTCACCAAGCTGTGGGAAGCATGTCTCTTCGATGTGAATTGCATCACAGAAATGAAAATTAACCAGACCCCTGGCTGACTTGTCAGGAGGATGCAGGTAAAGGATGGGTTTCTAAATTTCAGCAGGAGCCTAAAAAGATGGTTGAAAGTTAGAAAGGAGTTCTGTGTAATAAAAATAAAATAGGAAAGTTAGCAACTCTTCGAAGGGACTAGAAGACAGTGAAATAGAAGTGAAACTTTTCTGTCATTAAAATTGAATTGTGTTCATCAATAGTTCATATGTATGTAGCCTAATTCTTAGTAAACAATATTGTTAGAATTACCTTGCAAAATTATAATAATCCCGGCACAATAAAACAGTTCACAGTATCTCCCAGGAGAAGCCAGCCTTGGCGAAGGTTGCGGGGTGGGGAGCCTCTAAGCCAGACTGCCTTCATTGGACTTGGCTCAGGCCTCTGTTGGTGTTCTGTCGCTTTGCCATGCACACACCTAAAATAAAATGGCACTAGTTTCCACGCAATGAAAAAATGGGGGATTTTGAGACTCTCTGATAATGAATCCTAGAGCCTTTTCACTCTAGGTCAAGACTAAAATTTGATGTCATAATACCTAGAGGAAATTTTCTTTGGTGCTGTGGTAAAAGTTTTGTCGATTCATACTGAAGTATGGAACACTCATTTTGCTGTTTCTGCCAGGGGTGTCTTGGGAAAAGCCTTTGGACTCCACCAGTCCAAAGGAGGGTTGTGATGCTAATCAGTGCTGGAGGCAGGAAGAAGCCAACCCATCACTGGAAGGAAAATCTGCAGACGGAAAGAAAACAGGTGACTGCTGGGACAGTGCATGGCACACTTCTGAAGGCAGCGGGAGGTCACCGTGGGCTCTGAGAGGACCAGTGCCAACACTGCCTTATTCTTGTACAACATTTAGACAGAAGGAAGGAAGTAGGGGAAAGAGCATGGTAGTGAAATCGATCTACCTATCAAAGAGTAAACTTTATTGCTTTGGCAGATACTCTGGTCCAATAAAGACCAAGTAAGTAGTAGGTTGGTTGCTCATTTAATAGTCCATACAGGTTTCTCACTTAAACAACAATAGATTAGTTTGAATTCACATAATCTCCTAAACCATAGAAAAGAAAAAATGTTTAAACTGAGTTTACATCTATATTGTCAAGGTGAACACATTCACAGGCTTTAGAATTCTAACATAAATTATGGGGTGCCGATTCACCTCGGTTAGATGCAGCAAGTTAAAACAATTGAGTCTTCTGGTCTTATTCGATATGACCAAGAGATTCTTTCTCTCCCTGCTGGCTTTGAAGAAGCAAGAGCTACTTCTGGAAAGTGCTATATGACAAGGAACAGAGGCTCTCAGTCCCACAGCATGCAAGCAACCGGGTGCTGCCAACAACCACATGACCTTGGAAGCAGCTCCCTCCATAGTCAAGCCTCAGGTGAAACAGAGGCCCCAGCTGACACCTTGACTGCAGCCCTGTGAGACTCTGAAGCAGTGGACCCAGCTAAGCCACATCTGCCTAGGTAGGCTGTAGGAGATTCTCCTATCAAAACAGTTTACAGTTGTATATAAGATAATTATATTCACATAACCATGTGTATCCAGTCACCTTTGCAACTTTCTATTGGTTAGAAGCAAGTCACAGTTTCTGCCTGTCCTTAGGGGGAGAGGGCAAAGGGCAGGAATACCAAGAGGCAGGGATCAAAGGTGAGGGGAGCATCCTCTGGGTAACCAACCTAGAAAGAAGAAACAAGTACATGTAAAACCCAGTGGATTACCGGAGGACAGTCGGGACAGTGTTACCCAAAAGCAGAATAGACAAAACAACTTCTCAATCTTCCCCCCTTCAAAGCAGTGGGAAGTGTACCACCTTGAGAGAAAAGCAAGTTTGCCCTCTACCATGCACTCGAGCAATCCGTAACCAAAATGTCCTCCAAAGTGCTCCCCCCGCTCCATCTCTGAGACCCTTCCAGCTCCAAGCTCCTTTGCCTTTAGACCTGCCCTTCCAAGCCTCTCAGGATATTTGGAATGCCACAGATCCTGGGTCTAGCCATACAGGGCATTTGGTGACCTCTGTTACTGCTGACATCTTAATAGAACAATACAGGAGGAAAAAATATATAAACAGATTAGTGACTTACAAAAGTGAGAAGCTAAACCTTTTGGGGTGTTACGATTTTTTATTTTTCATTTGAATGTTTATATGTCTTAAGAATGATGGCATTCTAAACATACATGGAGATAAACTGTTATGAAATGTGCTTTGGGCAAATTTGGGGCTGAACACTGTTCTCTCTGGGGAACAAATTACATTATATCCAAAAAATATTCAGTGCATCCAGAAATTACTTTGGCAGTGTAAACTCATAGAGTCTCAGGGTTAGAGAGAGCCTTCACAGACGTCTATCTAACTACCATCTGATGTGCAAAACTTCTTCAGAAATAAAAACAAATTAACTTATAAATGCCTAGGTAAAAATGCTGCCATTGCACATCCTTGTAATCCATAAATGTAAATCACTCTATTAAAAATATACTTAGAAATTCAATCTAAATGAGGCAACTACAGATTGCTTTCCTCATTAGATAAATGAACTTTTCTCTTTCTTCAGGCAAAAAAAAAATTAAATTCTAAAGTAAATAGAGGTTTAAACAATCGTTCACAGTTATTCTTGTGTGGATACGCTACACAATGAAACCCATTATAAATGTTCTGTAATACTTCATTAAGAACACAGATTAAAAGTTTTAAGTCAGGTTGAAGTGAGGAATGCTTTCTTTTCATTTAGAGGCTGAAGAGGGATAAAAAGTTCAAGACAAAAATGACTTTTCAGAGCTTTTTGAGATCATAGCACCTGAGAGTCTGGATTTCAAACCACTATTCTCTCAAGCCACACATTTGGAACAAGTATCACATTATAGCTCCTTATTCTATGGCTTGCTCAAATACCAAATACTATCGCACAATTATCGAAAGAAACCACATGTAACAACTTATATTTTATTTGGACAAGTCTGGCAAAATGCCTTTTCACTATATTTTTTAACCACATGTTAGTCCCTACTAAGTATAAAACTCTAAACTTGAGTCATTGAAGAAAAATGAAATTAAACATTTGGTCCTGCTCTAAAAGCACCACATGTTCTAGGGCAGAATTTCTCAAATCATGGTCCAGTGGCAGCTGGTATCACAGTAACACCCAGTTTATTGAACATGCAGATTTGTGGGCCTTTGCCTCAGAGGATTTCTAATTCAGGAAGTCTAGGGTATATAAGTAAGTAAAGGACACAACTGTACACAGAGAATACATCCGTGGAGAGCTGTATGTACCCAAATTCCTAATAGTGAGAAGGGAGAAAGGGGATTAAAGAAATAAATGGTGACTTGGACCAGACTTCAAATAGCAGATGGAACAACTCATAGGAGTGAAGGACAGTTTACTCTTAGAAAACATTACCTGTCATATTAAATTAATGCTATTAATTTTAAATATATTCACGTCACTGATCAATCTACATGTGATTAGAAAAGCACAGGGAGTTTGTTTTATATTTGAATAATATTTAAGTAACAACCAAACAGAATTGTTCAGCACTGGACAGCCACATTGGGAACAGGTTGATTAGCATACCCCCCAAATTTATGTTCACCCAGACCCTCAGAATATGACCTTATTTGGAAAAAGGATCTTTGCGAATGTCATTTGTTGGCGATCTCAAGATGATGTCATCCTGAATTTAAGGTTGTACCTAAGTCCAGTATTGGATGTCCTTATAAGAGGAAGAAAGGGCACACAAAGAGGAAGGCCTTATGAAGACAGAGGCAGAGATTGGATTGATGCACTAGCTACAACTCAAGGAACACCCGGATCCGCCAACGGGAAGGAAGAAGTAAGGCAGCATTCTCCCTGGAGCCTGTGGAAAGGCAGGCCCCGTCAACCCCGTGATCTCAGACTTCCATCCTCCCACTCTGTGAGCGAATACATTTCTGTTGTTTGAAGACACGCACTCCGAGGTCATTGCCAGTTCCTGACAAGCGCACCAGGGTGGCTTATAGGTTATCAAGAGAGAGACACCCTCGGCCTTCTGGACAGCAGGGTGGGTGGGGTTTGAGGTCAGCTGTCTCCTAGCAGAGCAGAATCTTCTGTTCACCCCGGTAGGCCACACATGTGTTTTGTTTTTATTCCTATACGAGCATGTGAAAAGATTTTGGAAGCTCCATGAAATATTTGTCTGGAAGCATGGTGTCGTGTAGGCACATGCGTTTTTCCCATAACCCAGTTATTGGCATTTAGGGAGTAGCTGGGGAAATGCAGGGGCTGCAACCGATACCAGGCGCAGAGACACATCTGAGATGTGGCTTTTCGGTCATTGCCCTCCAAGACACAGGCAATGTTCTCCACCTACTCAAGGTACAATTTTATGGAGATTCAGGTGCCAAAGTATAGGGCTAGGAGTCAGGGATTAGAAAATGGATATAGGCCTACAGAGGAAGTCTCTATAGGCAGCCACTTAAAGAAATGTAATTCTGAATATGAGAAAAACAATTGTTCAAAGTTTCTCCAAACCCCTTAGGTGTGGGTTTTAAAAATGTTTGCCAGTTGTTTGACACTCCTCTCATCAAAGGGTGGAGTTTGTGGTTCGTCCCCTTGAACCTGGGTGGGTTTTTCGACAGCCTTGATGAAACAGAATGTGGCGGACATGGTGATGTATGACTTCCGGGGTGAAATTAGAAAAACACAGCGTCTGCTGGCTTTTGGGGGGACAATTGCTCTGGGAACCATTGGCTACCATGTAACAAATCTAGATACTCTGAGACTACCATTAGAAAAAATACACAGAAAAGAAGAGGAGGAGGAGGGGAGGGAAAGAGGGAGGAGGAGGAGAGAGGCTGAGATACCTCAGGAGCCCAGGTGTTCTTGCCCAGCTACTTGAATCTTCCCAGCCCAGATGCTAGAAGCTTTCAAGATGATCCCAGCCTCACCCAACACCAGACAACAGTCTGTGAGAGATCTTAATCCTGAATGCTCAGCCAAGTGGCTTCCTACTTTCTGACCCACTGAAACCACGAGAAACCATGAGAAACAACAAATTCTTGTTGTTATTTCAAGTTGATAAATTTGAGGGTGATTCGCTTCGCAACACCCAGGAAGCAGCCCAGAGCCTGAGAATAATTGAAACTGCTTTAAACAGCCCATGAGATTCTTGTAATTACCTCCAAATTTCTCTGAAGAAAGGAGTAGAGATGGGTGAGATTCTGCAGCAATTGAAGCTAGTTTCATCTGTGCTTGTAAGGCTGCTAGTCCATCCTCACCATGCTGAAATGTGCAAGGTGGATGGCTCATCATCACTAATCATCAGAGAGATGCAAATGAAAACCACAATGAGCTAGCACCTCACACCTGTCAGAATGGCTGTCACCAATAGATCAACAAGCAACAGGTGCTGGCTAGAATGTAGAGAAAAGGAAACTTGCGTGCACCATTGGTGGGAATGCAGACTGGTGCAGCCACTGTGGAAAGCAGTATGGAGGTACCTCAAAAAATTAAAAATGGAAATGCACTATGACCCAGCAATTCCACTTCTGGGAATATATCCACAGAAACCCAAAACAACAATTCAAAATAATATATACACCCCTATGTTCAATTGCAGTGTTATTTTCAGTAGCCAAGATTTGGAAGCAGCCCAAGTGCCCATCAGTAGATGAGTGGATAAAAAAGCTGTGGTACTTTTACACAATGGAGAGCCATACAAAAGAATATTTCCTTTTTTGACAGCATGGATGAACCTGGAACGCATTATGCTAAATGAGATAAGCCAGTCAGAGAAAGATAAGTACCACATGATTTCACTTACATGTGGAATCTAACGAACAAAATAAACTAACAAAGTGGAGATGGCTCATGAATACAGAGAACAGACTGACAGCTGTCAGAGGGGAGGGGTTTGGGGGCTGGATAAGAAGAGCGAAGGAATTAAGCAAAGAAAAAGAAAAACTTGTGGACACAGACAGCAGTATGGTGATTACCACAGGCAGTGGTCTGCTGTTATGATGCAGACAGAACTCAGTAGAGTGGGTAGTGCTGGATTAAAAATCCTGGGCAAAACGGACACGCGTTGTCTATATTTGGAGTTGGTGAGTTCCAAGAGAAGCTGTTGTCTATGGTCATGGAGCCAAATAGTCATGGAAAAGATGCCCTTTTTTATGCCTCATTGCTCTTTCTGGCCTACCGTGTCTGCTCCAAAGACCAGGGTTGCCTTGAAGCCGAAGTTTGCGAGCACTCACTGAAGGAATCCTCAGATGTACTATCTGAACCTGCAGAGCACTAAGCCCAGCGGCCTGCTCAGCTCCAGACTGGTCCACTCAGGTACTCTCAACACTTCCACGCAGATGTCCCCAGGCATCCAAACTCACCATATTCAAGACTGGATTTGATCTCTTTTTCATGAATAGCCATTGCGGCCCTAACTGCCTACAACTGGGGTTGTAATTTATCCTACTAACACCCCTATCTGTTTCAGGTGCAGCTTGATTGGGGCTCGAACAATGTCAGAAGACCCAAATAGCTCCGTCACAACCATCCCTCCACGTGACCCATTCACCTGCGTGTTGGTTCTGTTCTCACACGGGCTTTTTTCCCTCTGTTGCTCAAGATAGCTACCATATCCAAATATTTCAATATCTCAGGTTCAGATGAGAAAAGAGTGGCATAATGTTTCAGGATTCCCAGCATCCTCACTGCATCTCAGTGGCTCTGAGAGCCAATCACTGTGGCCAGGGAACTACGGCAATCAATTTAGCCTTAAGTCACATGTTCCACTCTGGAATTCGATTCTGAATCCCCACCTGAAGCATGTTGGTTGAGAATGAAGGAAGAGAAGGATTCCCATGGGAAACTGGGTTATGGTCAACAAAAGGCAGGAGTGTGAATCCTAGATTTCAAAAAAAGAGAGAGAGATTTATAAAATGGGTGCCAATTATAATTCTGTTTTTGCATTGTATTGGAAATCTTCTTTAGCTGTTTTACAGTTATGAGCCACTGTTACCTTAGGTAGTGTGGTACTGAGGAATTACAGCAGTCACCATTTACTGAGCACCTCCTACTAGCCAAGCACACCAAGAGCTCTCATTTACTTCTCTTGTCAACTCTGCCAAGAAAGCATTAGTGCTCGTATTTTAAAAATAAGAAAATGAGGCTCGGAGAAGTCAAACACCTTTTCCATAAATGCAAAGAAAACCTGGTAAAACCTGTAGACTATATTAGCCAGACAGTGTCAGAAACAAAGTAGTCTTTAATTCTTCGTGGCTTAACACAACCACGGTTCATTGCTTACTCATGGTTCACATCCAAGTGGACTTACAAGGGTCTCTGTTTTATGCAACTATTCACGGACCTGGGCTGGCTGAGGCTGTACCATCACACAGCCACGGCAGCTGGACCAGGTGGCTTTCTCCATCACCATGGCAGATGAACAGAGATCTGGACAGTCACATGCTGCACTGAAAAATTAAATTTTTTCTGTTGGGAAGTGCCCTGCATCACTTCCACTCACAGCCAATGGTCAGAACTAGTTACATGGCTTTAGCTGTTACCATCATGAGCCTAGAAAATGTAAAAAAGCACCTGGATATCCAGTGAGCAGCAAATGTTAATACTGCAGAGACAATCCCAGATCTTTCTGATTGTAAAAGGTATTCTGTCCATTAGACTCTAATTTCTTTTGGGTCTAGCTAGTTTTTTGTCTAACCAACTACCTTTTATTTCATTGTTTTAAAATACCAGTTGTTATAGAAAATGAGGAAAACAACACAATAGCAATAGTGGTTTAGTGATTAAGAGCACAGGCCTTAGAAGCAGACTTCCTGAGTTCATATCCTGGCTCTTTTTACTCTCTGTGTGCTCTTGGGTGAGTTAGTCAACCTCTCTGTGTCTCAGTTTTGCTCCTACATTAAAGGGAGTAACTATGATCCTAGTAACAGAATCTACATAACAGAGGTATAAAGATTAAATGAGTTCATTTAAATAAAGCATGAGGACAATGCTTAGTATGGTGAGTATTCAATCTTATAATTATTATTACCAAACCACTTAGCTTTTCATGGGGGGAAAAAAAGAAAGAAAAACCAGCTCCTTAGTTGAAAATGTAACTTCAGCCAGAAATTTTGGAAGCATGTGCACTGGGTCATGAGACAAGCACATGAGAGGGGATGCAAGTGTAAACCTTAAACCACTATTGGGAAAACAACTCAGAGGTCATGTTCAGTTGAAAGTGGTCGAGCAGTGTTCGTGAAAGTGAGCATGTGTGCATACGTTTGTGTGCAAAGTCCAAAATGTAAAGCAATCAGATGTCTGACCAACCACATGTGAAATTCCACTTTGACAGTTCCCCTTCATGTAACCTGTACACAGCATAATATATTTTCACATGATCTTGTCCATTAATCAAGAAGTAAAGCATAGAAATGTCTCAACAAGCAGGTACAGAGCTGGACAATATCCCAACAGGCAGCAACAGAGCAGGTAATGCTACAGCAGGTAGCTCGTGGCCAGCCAATATCGTGACAAGTGGCTAGGGGGTGGCCAATACGGTGAGAGGCTGGGCAATGTTGTCACAGGCAGCTAGGGGCCAGCCAATATCATGACTGGCCATATTCGTGTAGGTAATCACAATAAGGAGGAAAACTACAATATGGTCTGAAATGGGAAAGCCTACTTGATTTTTAACCCAGTATTTATTTATTTGTTATATTTACGATACCAATGCATAGCAAAAAGTTTGTAAGGAAACGCACCGAAGTGTCAGCAGTAGTAAGGTCAGAGGTAACCCCCCCTGACTCCCAGACTGGCCGAGGCGGTGCTCTAAGGGGAGCAGCCCACGCTGGACATCCCGTGTCAGGCCATTTGTCCTTTCTGGAAGCGGCTAAGGGCCGGGAATGGCTCATTCGGGTCTGGGCTTCCACCGGCTGCGTCGGGCGACCCATAGCCTGACCGCCACAGGTGCATTCCTGTTTGTCAGCTGCAGCTGGGGATGGTCACGGCGTCAGCCCCTGGGCTCCTCCGCGGCACTTCATTTCGGGAGGAAAAGCCCCCGCGTCAGCTCCGGGCTGACTCTGTGCTGCACCTCGGGTGCCCCTCCCGTTCTGGGGAGAGAGGAGGACCGCCCCTGTGAACTGCGACCTTCTGAGGCTGAGAAACTCAGCACGTCTGAGTGTGTGTCAGGGGGAAGGGCCTTTCCCATCTCCAGAGCCAGAAGCTACTCTGCTCGGGACCTCCTGCCCCTCCATGCCTGGGGGACCTCCAGACAGGTGCGGGGGATGGGCCCTGGTGGAAGGGGCACCCGACTGTCTGGTTTGGGTCCTGTGGCTGCCCCAGGCTCCCTAAACTGTGACAGCCTGAGACCTGGGCAGGCTTCTCCAGGCACCACCTTCCCGGCCAAGGGACCAACCAGCGCTGGACCTGGTCCTCTGCCACCTTCCTGGTGGCATGTGTGTGTGTGAAATACTCATGCACAAGCATGGACAGGTGCATGTGCATGTGCTCACATGCATGCACACCCCCACCTCAGCAGACCTGCTTCGAGGCGTCCCCGCCACGGCACACACTGGTGGACATTGGGAAATCCATCCCCCCTGTCCTGCAACTTCTCCACAGGCTGAAAAAGCCTCAGGGTCACGCTGTCTTTTCTGCTCTGGACATCCTGTTTCCCCGTGGAAAGCAGGTGTGAAGCACTAGCTTCCTTCACTGCAGCCACCAAACTAGAAACCTGGTGTCATCCTAGAATCTTCCCTTCTCCTTTTCTGGCTTCAAACTGCTTGAGTGATCTGTGCGGCACTTCAGTGAATACGGTGAAGTCTTGTGTTAATGGGAGGGTGGGGGGAGTCGGGAATAGTAAAAGGTACCATAAATCTGGGAAAGACTTTAAAAAAAAATTCAAATGTCTCTCTTAGCAGGGCACCAAGAGAGAGAGTGAGAAATCCAGGTGCTGGTGACTAGGAACATGGGGAGGGAATTCTGAGCACCAGCCTTGATCCGAGGGAGGAGTTTGAGAACAAAGACCCCAAGAGCAGTTGACTCCTGTTGCTTGATTCTGAAACACAAAAGACCCCTGACAGGAAACCCCATGGAGACTATGGGCTAAACCTTCCTGCCCGTCAGTCCCACAAGGGGCTGAGCAAAGACGCAAGCAAAAGGAAGTAGTTTTATTGTATTGTTTTGTTTCTGCCTGAAAGAGGAACGCTTCTTCATGTTTATACTAACATCTTGGATAAAGATGCAAAGGGATGCAAACTTGATAGAATCAGACTCTTCAAAGCTCTTGACAGGCTAAAGTCGAGGGACACATGGCAGAAGGTAAACTGAGCTGGAGCAAAGGTGACATTCTGCAGGGAGATCCAAAAACACCACTTGCAAAAGTTCAGATTGGGGAAACACAGCTTGGCAGGAGCCCATACTTTAAAAAAAATTTATGTTGTTCTTTTACTTTTAGAGAGAAGGGAAGGAGGAAGAAAGAGAGGGAGAGAGACATCAACCAGTTGCCTCTCACAAGCCCCCAACTGGAGAGCCGGCCAAAACCCAGCCATGCGCCCTGACTGGGAACCCAACCTGGTTCACAGGCCAGCACTCAGGCCACTGAACCACACCAGCTGAAGCAAGGAGCCCATATTTTTTAACCTCGTTATTCACTTTATATCACCTGGAGCTTGCTAATGGTTGTAATTACAACCACTACCCCAAGCCTCAGTGTGTTTACGCTGCTACGCAGATGGAGAGAGAGAAAAGCGCAGAGAACATGATGAAGGTGAGGGCTGTGTCAGCCAATTGGTTGCTCCTAGCAAGTCCTCAGGCACTTCTGTTAACGAGTGCCCAGTAACATTTTAGATGATAGCTCATTGTGACTAAGCACTCATACTGAACAATGGCATTAGAAGATTTCTGCCCAAAAGTAACAAGTGAAAGAAAGACCACCAAATTAATCTGAAGGAAATGGCAGAGCAAAGTTTTCTACTCTGAATGTAAACTCTCCATCAACCACATTATGAGGTGATGATATAATTAGACCAGCAAGAAATAGCCCCTCCAAATCTAAAATTATCAAGAAAGCCATTTGAAACATGGATTTACATCCGCTGCCATTAGTAATAAAATTCATGCTATTTGGCTAGCTTGTTATGTTGTGAGTTATTAAGTAGTAATAAATGAAGTCTGGCGATTAGCAAGGCATGTAAAAGTTAAGCATCCAGAACAGGAAGACAAATTCCAGCAGTTTTTCAGAGATAAAGTTATCTGGAATAAACCCAGTTCTTAACAAATCTCACCAAACTTACTGCTAATTACTTAGAACCTTCTTTTGAAGTTTTTCGCTTCACAATTAAGGACAAAAGTCACAAATCTCTGGTTCTTCCTGTAATAGTAAAAAAAAATGGTTGAAATAATTATAAAACAGACTAACAAACTAAGAGGCGTTCCTTCATCAGCTAATTTTTGGGCGAGTCACATAGGAAACATTGCTGAAGATACAAAGAAACAAATACTAGAACTCAGTATCAGCCATGCATTTGTATAAATTTTGTAATAAGTCTCAGCTTGCAATATTTGTTAGATTCTATTTTAATAGTTACATTACTGCTTTCATTTGTGAGGCATTTTATAGAAAAATCTTACTACAGAATATCCCAATGATAAGTGCTTTCATAAATAAAAATATTTAATGGGAAAATTGTTGAAGTGTAACCCCTGAACTCAAAAGAATAAAATGTATCCCTGCAGAGAAATAAAAGGAAGGATTTCAGGCACCCTTGCCCGGGATATTCATCTCTGGGGTGTTGACCCAGGATTTCATAGAGCAGCAAAGATACCGATGCTGGATGTGCACACACTATACCGTCGTGACACTGATGTGGTTCATTTTAACACAAACCTTTAAACAGCAGAACCTTACAAGACTGTAATAAGATGGAGGGTCTGTTGAGACTGCATCATAACCCACTTCCTTCTACCCAAATATTACTTCCTCCCTTTCCCTTCTATAGGCATTTTTCCAAAGAATTCTCCCTAATTCAAAACCTGTATGCTAATCTCTACCTCAGAGTAAGCTTCCCGGGAAACCCAACCTGCCACAACGGCAGCAGTGGTCCAAGAAAACAAATGCTCCTTGGGGGTTCTGCAGCTGCCACTCACCCATCAGGTTGCGGTGAGGATGCTGATCTCAGAGGGAGGTGGCCTGCCTCCTGGCAGTCACCTGGAGTACCTCTTGGCGTTCCCTTCCTCATTGTAACGATACATGGACAAAGCAGCAGTCATGCTTAAGAAGGGCATGGAGCTCAGAGGCCTCAGGAATGAGGATCTGGGTCATGCCCGCAGGTAAGCCATCTACACAGCAAAGATGGTGGCTGAGTATATCGGCTGTAGATTATGAATATCAGCTGTGGCCCTAATTGCTTACAGCCAGGGTTGTAATTCATCCTACTAACACTCTTATCCCTTTCCCTCAGGAAAAGAGGTACCACAGGATCTTAGAGGAATTCTTCCTAGAATTTGCATGGGGAAGCAGATCTGAGTAGCACAAATGGTGGACCACAGTGGAAGCTCTGATGTGCCACTCTGACCCCTGTAAGACTGAGGGACTTATTCCTCCAGTTATTGAGCATGCTCTTGCAGAGTAGTCCTCAGAAATGACCCTGGGCTGCAAAGTTCTGCCTTGCACAGAGCCCAGGGTGGCCCGGATCCGGTAACTATTCACTGCAGAGTATGAAGTCCCAGACTCCTCATTTTATCTCAAGACAACATTAAAAGGCCATCGCAGCTTCAAGGTCCCCAAAGGGCTGGCCCAGTCTTTGTTGACACTATATCACAGTCCCCTTCCTCCCTCCATCCACTATTGGCTTCTTCCTTCCCTTCCCTTCCACAATGTCGATCCTGTGACAGTTCCCTAGAAAAATCCCTACACTCCATCCCAGAGCCTGCTTCCTGGGAAGCCATACTTTAACAAAAACATTATTGGGACGCCTGGTTCACTTAGAATGTGAACTCCTGATTAGATAATAGGATTATATCAGTGTTACATTTCCTCGTTTTTGGCCACATGTTGTATTTGTGCAAGAGAATGTCCTTGTTTTTAGGAAACACACACTGAAGTAAATAGGGGTAAAGCCATCCTTAATCCAATAGGATATAGAAAAAAATCATACATGGACAGGTGGAGGATCAGAGTGAGAAAGATATAAGAAAATAGTGCAAAAAGTAAACAATTGTTAAATCTAGGTAAAAGGTGTAGGGAAATTATTCATATTTTTCTTGAAACTTTTCTGTAAGTTTGAGTTCATATCAAAGTAAAAATTACAAAAGTAAAACGGTCAGACCCCATCCCATTTTCAGTGATTCTGATTCAGTTGTTAGGGTTCCAGCATCAGTATTTTCTTTGTAACTTTCCAGGGTTGACAGCCATTCATATCATGGGAAAGGTCAATATTAAACAAGTAACTTCAATAAAGTGTGATGAGTGTTATGAGGGAGGAGGTACAGGGTACTAAGAGAAAACATTCATGTGTCCTTTGTATGTATATATGTATGAAGGACACATGGACTAAACCAAAGGAGGGTAGGATCAAGGGTGGGAAGTGGGGATGGCTGGGGTGGGGGGGAATGGTGGGAGGAAAATGGAGACAACTGTACTTGAACAACAATTTTAAAAATGTGAAAAAAAATTAAAAAAGAAAAAGAAAACATACAAAGAGGGCCCACCCAGTTAACTCGGTCAAGTGGGGTATCCTTGGAAAAGTGACAGTTGACATCCGAAGGAGCACTTTGACCAAGGAGTGTTGTGGGAAGAACAGGGGGCGTATTCCAGGCAAAACGACATTGTGGGGAGTCCCAAAGGAGGAAAGAGTGGGTTACGGCCATGGAATTAAAAGAAGTGTGTAGTGACAGGGTGACTTGTGACTGGAGAGCACACAGCAAGGGGAAGCGTGGCACGGGGTAAGTCTGAGGGGGTAGCAGGGGACATACGGCATTTTTCTGGAAGACCATGGGGGCCACTGAATGGTTGTATACAGAAGAGTGACTTAATCAGGTGTATGTTTTTGAAATACCACTGGCTACTCAACAGAGACTGGATTAGAAGGAGGCAAGACTAGGAAGAGGAACCAGTTAGAATAGGTTGTGGTAATAGGAAGGTGACTTAGACCAGAGTGGCAGAGATGGGAATGATGAGATGTGGATGGAATCCAGAGATATCGAGGATGTAGAATCAATAACACCTGCTATTGACTGGCTGTGGGAGACCATGGGGGTGGGAGGGGTGACTTTCCGATTCTGGGCTGGACGACTAGCTAAGGCAGGGGACAGCTAAGCTCCGTGGGAGCAGGCCCGTGTCTGTGCTGGGGACTGGTGTATTCCCGATGCTCAGCCCTAGTCTGTACGTGTTCAGTAGCTCTTTGTTGAAAAAATGAGTGAATAACTTTGGAGGTTACGATAATGAGTTCAATTTTGGATACGGAGAATTTTGAGTGCTTGTAAGTCTTCTTTTGAAAGTTCACCTTTAATTCAATTCTGAAGGTAGCCAGTAAAAAGATAATGTCTGCGTCCCCATTTTGAGACCATTATTCTCCTTGGTATGTAGAAGTCTGAAGTCCTTATGAGACCTGCGTAATCAATATCTCATCACTTTGGACCTAATTTGATTTTAAAATGACATCATGACTGAGTATTGGGCTCAACTAATGGGGAAATTGCCTGACTTTTGTGGTCACCCACATTTCTTTATCATGTTTCGACCATAATACATATAATTCTTTCCTTTTCATTTTTGAACTTAAGCCTGACATGTCATATGCATATCACATTAAGATATTCTGGTAAAAGTTAACTCTAAAAGCCTGGCATTTTAAAGTGGACAAGAAGGATTAGCTAATGAGTAGGAAAAAAAACATTGAGGGAAATCCAAGGATTTTTACTGCCATCCAGTGGTGGTGCTCTCAGATAAACATGGTACAAATCCCGTGGTTAATTCCGTTTTCCACAGCAAAATCCCCAATGTCATTCAGTTAAGCTTAGGGATAACCTGCACTGTTAACTTGCCCTGAAACTTGTACTGTGTTTTCTCGATTTTAAGACGATATCTTAAATCAGCCCTCTTGTGATCCTGAATAAGGTCATAGGCTCCCAGAGCAACCAGTTGACTTGAAGAGTGTGCTCCATGCGGGGAGAATCTGGCCCATCAAAGCCCTTGTCTGGATGACACAAAGAACTCCTGCCCTGGTCTCCCTGCCCCGCCCCATATACACACCTGTGTGGAGAGTGAACGTCACTGATTCACAGTTCAGTCCCTGCTAGACATTTCTGAGTTAAATTTTATCTGTGCTCTTATAAATGGGAGCTCCTCCGTTGACTATTTAGAGCCTACAGAAATAAGGGAACTGGCCAACCCCAACTCATTGGTTTTAACCAAGCAAGAACCTTGCTGACTCACTAGAGAAGAGAGAGATGGTGGGGTCGGTGGGGGGGGGGGGGGAGATGCATTGGAGAGAGAGGGAGAACATTGTTATCAAAGATTTAGAATAAAAGAAAAAAATTGGCCCAAACATGTCATGCCAGTTTTGTATAAAGCGCTTTTTGGACTTGAACACCATGCAGTTTACATGAAGCTCGTAAAAGTGTTAACATTTCCTACTTTAAAAACATATAGTGTTCTCTGTTCACTAATGATTGGCCTGTTAACCAAGGTTTGACCTTTCTGTGCTGCAAATCCAAGCCCACCCACCAGCTGGTCCAAAGTCTAATCTCTGGCAGTGATGTCATTCCTTGACATTAAAATAAACACAACCCGGATAGCTGTTTCCTTTCTCCTGCCCGTTTGTAGTCTATTGTGAGGGGTGGGGTTCGGGCGACCACAGGGCTTTGCTCGTGCCCATGGGCTGGAGCTGCTGGCTGCCAGGGACTGGCCCAGGACAAAGAAACACTTTCAGAGAATTTGGTGCAGACTCTACTTATACAATTCAAAGGGTGTAAAGACCAAAGTATGCAGTTGGCATCCAACAAAAAGTCATTCTATATGGTATTTGATGGCAGATAAGACATGCCAGTTTTACAAGGAAATCTGGGGGAGGAGGGAAGTGTGGAGGAAAAACTGAAATAGTTTCCATCTCACTTGTTTTAAAGAGATCTTTAAGGTTCTGTAGATGCAATATACTACATACAGGAGTCCAGATGAAAATCACTGGTTATGGTTTGCAACAATAGTCTACTGAGCCTTACTAATACAAAATCACGGAGTCGAAGAGGAGTCTATCCGTATTAGTGACTGTGGGTGCTGAGTAGGCTGCAGAGCAACAATTTACTGTAAATGGAACACCACACACATGGAATACCATATAAATATCAATATGATCTTCTAACGAATACGAGAAACCAAAAGTAAATCATCACATGGAGTAAATTTGAATACATTTTTACAAACCAACTAGCAAAACAATGCATCAGAGCAATTTTCTATACAGTAGTCAGAGGAGCCAGTAAAGACTTGGCATAAACAGCAAGAAAAATAAATATGAAGGAATACCTATTCCACACTTCTGCAAATAGAAGTAAATATTTCATTGAGTATTAGTGTACAGTAAAAGACAGAAGAAACTAATGTAGTCTAATACACAGCACTTGACCTTAAGATTATAGCAATGCCTCCATGGGCTCATAGATGACCCGATCCGCTTTGCTCTGCTGTTTGGTGTCGCTATGCTCTGTCACTAGGGGGTCGCATTATTGTTATTGCCTTCTTGTTCTCTGCTCTCCCTTCCCTTACCCCCTCTGCACATTGTCAGGCCTTCCACCTTGACTATGGGGACACTGGGGTGGGGCGAGGAGGGTGTATGTTGTCAGCGCAGACACTACAGCTCTGTGCTTGCTAGGTGCCAGGGCACTGCATTCGTCTCTTCTGTGCCTCTGACCTGCATGTTCCCTAGACAACCCCTCTGGAAATACAATGCACTCATGGTTTTCATTTTGCACCAAGGTGTGCCCCTGAAGTTATATGCTGTTTAAGAGAAGTCAAGTTACAGTAACCAGTAACTGGCTGACTTAGTTGCCCGCTAATAGGGGAGAATAACAAAAGGTTGTATTATCTTAATCAATGGAAAATTTTGTATAATATTAAGGGGCCTGGGTTTCTTGGATGACCCATTGGGTATTCCTCCCAAACAGACAGTTCAGGTATGCTTCCGACTGAGAGGTTTATTTTTTCTTTCTTCCTCCCTTCCTTCTTTCCTTCCTTTCTCTCTCCCCTCTTCCCTCCCTCTCTCCCTTCATTATTTTTTTGGTTTGGTTTTCCCAAGGAGTTTATTTGGGCATACCAAGGGACAAGGAGGCCCTGCATCTAAAAGAGGGTGTTGGGCCTCTTGTTGGCGAAGCATGGCCTGTGCTTGTGACACTCCAGGTACATGTTGCAGGTGCCTCTGCAGGAGTCGTAGCGCAGCCAGATGTCAGAGTTCTTCCCTGGAAGGGGGATTTCTCGAACACTTGCCCGCAGTAGACAATTTTCGCTAAAGATTTTGTCACCCTTTTCATCTGAGACACAAAGTACCAGAGGTGGGACGTGGCAACAGCATGGGTGGGTGCAAAGATGCTCAGGGCGTAGAGGGGCGGCTGCGACCCAGGGGGTGGTCAGGCAGCGCCGCACCACCTCGAACTCGGCGCAGCATACTGCGGCTACATAGCGCTCTCTCCTCATTCACTGCCACCCACAAAAGCTAGAGGGTCATTCCTGCAAGTGACACAACCAAGAGGAAATTTCTCCTTGGCTGCAAAATAATTCAATAAATTCAACATTTGTATTCATACTAAGCCTCCTTAGCAAATTAGGAAAAGGAAGGAGCATTCTTCACTAGATAAAAGCCACACATAAAAACACGTAAGCATGCATCGTATTAAATATCATCATGATAAAGATCTTCTTAAGAATCGGGATGCCTGCTATCACCACACTACAATTCAATATTATATTGGAGGTCTTTACTAGTTCAGTAGGTGAGAAATTTAAAAATATGAGGACTGGAAAGGAAGAAGCAAATTGTCATTCAGAGAAGACACAGGAAAATCTCAAGGTAATCTAAGGATAAACTGTTCATATTAAGAAGACAGTGTAGCATGGTTCTTATCAATTTATAAAAATCACTTGTATTTCTATACATCTCTCAGATTCTTAATAGCATCAGTACAATATTTGCACAAATAGATGCTCTGGTTCGCAGCCCATGCTCAATCCACTGAGCTACACCAGCCAGGGCTATTTGCACAAATAGATGGATAAAACTTTTGAATCTTCTAAAACTTATTGGGAAATGTAAGTCTAAAATTGTAGGTAAAGAAGCTCTTCCTTTTTCACATTGTTGGCAAATGTAAAGTTGAAATTTCTTGTCGTGATGCCATTGGATTTAGAATCTAATTGATTTATTTCACGCCGAGTCTTGTAAACTGTTGAAACTCAGATTTGCAGAATGCCCGTGCACGGTTAGAGCAGTTGCCCCCATTCTTATGCAGCTATGGCACTTAGAAACACCCTGCTTCCAGAGACTGGCTATGCCGTCGAAGAGCTTAGTTGAGCCATCCTACAGTAGTGATCATTTATGTAACTACCATTCACAGGATTAAGAAATCAGGCTGGGAAGGAGAATACAACTTCAGAAGGAGGAAATCAAATAATTAGATAACCCTTGACATAGCAGGGATGTCCGAGTTCACTTATTGAGGAGAAAACAGTGACAAGAGATACAGACTTTTTCCAGGTCCCAAAGCAAGCCATTGAAGAGCCAGAAATGAGGACTAAGGTGGGTGTTCTAAGATGCCAAGCCCAGTGCTCTTTGTGTAAGACTGGAGGCACATTCTGTGACAAAAAGGACGGGACAGGGAAAGGGGTGGTGCTGCTGCTTTCTTTTCTTTTTCCTGGTGAAATTTAAGACCTGTACAGTTCTAGCTTCCCCTGGATGACTTACCTCATTGTGGTATGTCAGCTGAACTCACATCTGTCTTCTGAGCTAGCTGTGGGGCAGATGCTAAAAGTTCTTCATCTCCATAGTCCCAGCGTCAAGCGCAATGCCTGGGACAAGTAAGCGGACAGTGGACTGGCACAAATTGAACCTTCCCATCATCACAGAAAGGTCTACTGAACAGGCACTCGTCCAGAGCAGTGAGGAAGGCGGGGAAGGCTCTGAGAATGAGGGACACAGTGGCTTCCTCTGGGTGAGTTTCCATCCCACCAGTGAAGCGGCCCCACGCACTCAAAGACGGGTGGAAGCTGGCCTAGGCCACGCACATCCCTGTGATGATTGCCACTGTTTGATCCCAAAATTGTGGAGCCCTTTCCCCTGAGAAGCGTCTTCTGTGTTAGCGGACTGTGATTTACCCCTGCATTTGCTGTTTCTTTCCCCGATTCCTGTTTTTCCTCATAATTGCGATGAGGTATGACATTCATGCTAAGCTGTGACAGCCATCTTTGCTTTCTTCTTCTTACCACAGATTTGAGCAGTAAATCGAAGGTGCTTTAGGATAGACTTAAATCAATCTCATTGGAAAGTTAGAGTATTAGAATCATAGTATTTTCAATGTTGCCAGTTATTGGAATAAGTCCTAAATTCATGGTAAGGGTTTGTCCCCACACGCAGGGACATATAGTATTGGCATGTGTGGTTAACTGTTTTCTTGAACTGTCGACCCAAAAGAAATGTTCATGAAGGTCATTTGCAAACATACCAGATTTGTGCTTTCTGCCAATATTGGGTCATTAACATTTACCAGAACGATTCAGGTATGTTTTAGAGTCCGTCAGTCCTTTGTGTATGAGAATACTAAAGCTAAATTATGGTATTCTTTTTAACTTAGAAACATGTTTAAGAGAAATATGAATGATGGAATTGGGCAAAACTTCGATGTATTTAGTAAGGGTCTGGTTTGCTGGCTTTATACCTGGTTCTCATTTCAGGTAACATGGCAGATTTCAAGCTTATGACTTCAAATTGCATAGGCTTACATCAGTTAGCCAGGTCTAGTGTTTTTGGAACAATGCTTGATTATTATGACAAAAGAATAGAATGTTACTAGTGATTGCTATTTTAAACTACAGGGACCTGTTCTGTGGATGGACAGAGAAAGAGACCTGACTCTTACTCAGACAGCTGGGAAATACATGTGACAGCATAACGGATTATGTATAATTAGTATAATGAATGACCAGACTGCACTGCACTATGAATCTGTCTCTTCATGGCCTATTAGGACCACTGCCACAGAATCCCAAAACTGTGGTTTGCAGGACAATTACATATGCATATGCAATACATATAATTCATCTGGAGGAACTCCTGAAAGGAACTAGAAGTGTATGTATTACAAAGACAAAACCTTTTTCCAGGGCCACGAAACAAAATTTATGCAACAAAACACGCACAATCTAAGAAGTTCCACTTAAAGCTATGTACTTTTATTACATATACAAGTATCTCCTGCTTAATGTCAGTGGTGTGTAAAATCAAACATTTTGTGGGGAAATGGTAACTGAATTTATGATACACCTCAACCAAAGTCCCCTAATCAATTTCCTAGAAATACAATTAAACATTATAAAAAAAACATGTTGGAATGTAAGATGCTTACATCTCTTCTTGATTGTCAATGATGTTTACAAAGTTGCTTTGCGTGCAGAAATAGTTTCTCTTCCATTGTAATTGCCCTTCTCACTCACGCGGCTTCCTTGTCACAATTTTTGATACTTGCTCTATTTGGGGGGGACTCACATAACACAAGGTAAAAATCAGGGCTAGACCAACATGGATGCACCTTGGAAATGCACTCAGGACAAGCACGTGACTGGAGCTGGTTACACGAATTGTACATGGTGGGCCTCCCTGTCCCAGCGAGGTCCCCAGGCACACCCACTTTGTCGATCATGCTTTTCAAACATCTGTGGTGATTCCAACTATTACTATATTTGGGATAGAACTCAAGACTCTGCCAACACAGTATTTTGAGGATATAAAAATGTATCTCCTATATATAAACATTAATTGAAAACTGTTGAGACACAGGTACATTTTATGATGCTTGGGTATTATTTCAGCTTTCTATTGCTGCTGCAATGAATCACCACACATTTAGCGCCTAGTGCATTAGCAACATGCATTCCACCTGTAACCTTGACCCTCACTTGTCACGTACGGCAGCATCCTCACAGGCTCCAGAGATCGGGGCATGGACATCTGTGACAGGCTATTATTCTGCCTCCTACAGATATTAAAACCCAAAAGCCTGTCTTTCAGGAAAATGTAAACTGCGAGATTATCTGCTGAGTATGCCCATATATATGTTTTAAAAATTTTTTAAAAACTCAGATGCTTCTATTAAGTAAAAAATGGACTTTGAAATTCAGCCAAAGTTATAAAACAATCATATGACTGCGGATGTGTCTTACGCAGGGAACAGAACTTTGAGTTACTACTCCTTCTTCCCGAGACATGTATCTTCATTAACTTACCATGGCTTCCGCGACGAAGTACCACAGATTGGGTGGCTCACACAGCAAGCTGATTTTCTTACAATTCCGGAGGCCTCTCTCCTTGGCCTGTACATGGCCATCTTCTCCCTGTGTCTCCAGATGACGTTTCCTGTGTGTGTGTGTCCTACTCTGTTCTTATCAGGACACCTGTCACACGTGTTAGGGCCCTCCCCAATGACCTCATTTAACCCTCAGTACCTCTTTAAAGACCCTCTCCCCACACACGGCCCCGTTGTGAGGCACTGCATGGTTAGGATATCAACACATGAATTTCGAGGGGACGAAATTCAGTCCTTTCCTGTATCTAACACATTTAACAATGAGCCTGCAAAAGATGCCACACTGACAGAGAACCATTGGTAAAAATACAGGTGGGGAGACATAACTTGTACACGTGTACTCATTGACAAGTACTCTCAGGTGGAAGTTTTTTCTAAAAAAATGGTGATTTATTTTGCTTTCATATACAATGGTAAATATACTGGGATCCTCGTGTTTTCACACAATGTTGCGGGGCACACTTTCCACATCACAACACTCATGTGCCCACTGGTGCTTCCACTTCAGTGTGGGGAAGGGACCGACCGACGCCTGGCAGCAGCTTGGCTAAAAACGGACATTAAGATCAGACGATACACCGTAAATACAAAGTACTTTTCTCCGAATGTGTATAGAAGTTTTGAAACAAAACCTGTCTGCTCCACAGGACAGACAAGTTGAATTTAAAAATGTTGCAGACTAGAAATAGCATAACCCTGTGTCACGATACTTACAATACAGTTTAACAATATTTTATCAACGACTTGTGCACTTGAGATTTTAAAAAAAGAAATCCAAGGGAAAAGAAAAACAATAGCCAAGGAACTGCACGACCAAAAAATGAAAATTATATAAAATATTTCCACCACTATTTAAATGCCAAATTTAATCAAGCAATAATAAAAAAAGACAACATAATAATACAAACTTCTGTTTAAAATAACAGCACTGCTCCGCCTCTTTTCCACTGAATTTTACATATGAACAGACTATATATACTGGTTCTTCAGAGAAATGTCCGTTTGGTCTGCCCCACCAGTCAGGCGCACACCGAATCCTTGCATTGTCTTTTGAGGATATGCGATACCGTGATGTTCCTGCGTTTCCCGCATGCTGGGTTAGGTGCAATGTCTCAAGTATAATACATTTCTCTCTTTTCCTTTACACAGTGCAGAGTATATGGGCTTAGGTTATGCAGACATTCCTTTACTCCAGGTCACTGTCTTTCTCGAAACTCGAGGCGGCATCCGACGGAGTGCAGTAGTTTGGCCTGTCGGAAGGCACGAAGCCCGGCAGGCACAGACACTTGTAGGAGCCTTCCGTGTTGATGCACTTGGCGTTCTTGCAGAGAGACATCCGGTTGTTCAGCTCGTCACACTCGTTCACATCTGCAAGAAGCCGAACAACCCAGGTAAACGAGCGTCAATGTACTCTGAGAGCCAGTGGAACCGACAGCTTACCTGGGGCATCAAGGGGTCTGGCCTGAACACAGTGGGGCTGTCCTCCTCCCCCTCCAACACCCCACTCTGGAAACTTTCCTGTTAATCTCTGTTTCAATCACGTGATCGCTAAGTAAGAATTTCTAGTCTTACAAATGTAGATTATCAGGGAAGTTCTAGAATTTCTTTCCCTGTTATTTAACACAACATGAACAACTTGTTAGCCTGACATTTTACAGTCGAACCTCAAGGAAGCTAGAACTACTCTACTTCTGAAGTCCTTTCTACAGGCGTAGAACAGTTAGATTTGTCAAGAGGAATACAGGTAAGAACCAAAGCAGCGAGCCTGGAGCTTTCTGAGCAGCCCCTCTTCAGACTGACATCACCTTCTCAGGTCTCCTTCCACAGGAAAGACAGGCTCGTATGCACCTGTGATAACCGAGGCTTCCTATTTTCCATCCTACCACACATTAAGGCTAACAAAACTAACAGGGAAAGGGACACTACAGGAGGGAGAAGAGCCATAAAAAATAGGGGGAAAAAAAACCCAGGAAAAAAAAACCTTTAACCCAAGGCCTTTTAGCATAGAAGCCAAAGGACCCTGGAACACAATCTGGAAGATCACTCCGTGGTTACATGGAGAAGGATAAGTGTGTGTTTACTGTTCTTTTAAAAATAATTGGGAAGGCAACAAGAGAGTTTTAAAAGGAACTTTTTCTGAATGACTAACACATAAGTTGTATTTTTTTACTGGCATCTATATTCCTTTACATTTGTGTCAGGTATTCAGAGAAAACATTACTGCCTGCAAAGTCAGAAGTTGAATTTAAAAGAGGCAAAGTCATGCCCTGGCCAGGTGGCTCAGTTGGTTAGAGCATCATCCCGATACACCAAGGTTGCAGGTTTGATCCCCAATCAGGGCACAAACAAAAATCAACCAATGAATGCATAAATAAATGAAAAAACAAATTGATGTTTCTCTCTCTCAAACTGATAAATAAAATAATTTTTTTTAAAGAGGCAAAGTCATTCCCTGGAACATTCTGGCCTTCTCTCCACATGTGAGGAATTCTACAGGAATTCTTAAATGAGCTATCAAGTCTATTTTTTAAAAATTGTGGAATACACAGAACTTAAACTTGACCATTCTGACCATTTTCAAGCAGCTAGTCCAGGGGCATTAAGCACAGTATGTTCACACCGTTGTGCAACCACCGCCACCATCCGCCTTTAAAACTTCCCTCACCTTCTGCACCCGGAACTCTGCAAACCTGCCTTACAAGTGCCTGAGCACGTGAGATCTGACCACGGGAATCTCAGGAAGAGAACTGTTTCCCATAGGACGCATCCTTCTTACCGACACAGGTCATCTTGGCCATATCCAGGTGGTACCCATCGAAGCAGTCGCAGGTGTAGCCTTCCTGCACCCTCACGCAGCGGCCATTTTCGCACCCATTGAGGATGCCACATTCCTCCGCCTGCAGCTCCTCAAAGCTATTTAAAAAACCTGGAAATGATGGGGCAGGAGCCAAGTTAGAAATTTCCACCCTCTTAAGCCATTTTTAAAAACTATACGGTTATTGCCCTGACCGGTGTGGTTCAGTTGGTTGGGTGTCAGCTGGCAAAGAGAAAGGCCACTGGTTCGATTCCCAGTCAGGGCACATGCCTGGGTTGCGGGTTCAGTCCCCAGTCAGGGCACCTGCAAGAGGCAGCCAATCAATGTTTCTCTCTTGCATCGATGTTGCTCTCACTCTCTTTCTCCCTCCTTCCCCACCCTCTCTAAAAATAGATAAAATATTATAAAAAGAAAAAATCTATATGGTTATTAAGCTTATGGTTCATCAGAGAGACATATTCAATATTTCAGACACCTTAAAGTTAGCATTAAAATTTAAGTGAATACTGAATGTAGCCACAACACAATATTAAGCGGAAAATATTAAAAACTTTCTATATATGTTGTAGAGATTAGCACCACATCTTGAATTCTGACATTCTGTATCAAAGTCACTTAAAACGATCAAGCAAGTATAATTTTTGGTTTTGCCCTTAATTATTTAAAGTTTGCATCTGAAACTCCAAATTTCCCGAGTTTTCACCAGCCAACCCCAGGACATGGTTCGGTGTGGAGCCCAGAGAGAATGTACTAGAGTTCGGGTGATATGCGCTCAGAAAGCCCAGGAGGGCGTGAAGTGGTGCTGTTTGTGCTCTTCCACTGGGAGCTCCCAGGACAGAGAGCCAGGCGGGCCTCCCTGGCCCTGCTGAGTCTGTTTGTTTGCTCTGGCTTCGAACAAGAGCGGGGCTCTTGGGGATGAAAGGACAAAGGCAGTAAAAGGGACTCAAAACATCCTGATAAATGAGGAGAGTACATCTTGCTCGTGTTTAGTAAACCGAAAGGCTTTTTGTAAGGACACAAAGAAGCTCTTGTTTGGCTCTATGTGTAGTTTAGATATCTTTATACTGATTCAGAGCTAGAGTTTAATAATATAAAAACAATTGAGCCAGGCATCAAGAATGTTTAGCTTTCTTTCTAGAGAAGGAAGGTGTCAATACAAAGCCACGGTGAGGTGACTCACACACATTGTTGATGTGACCCCTCCCCCCTCCCCACCTCCAGAAACTCACCATGTATTAGCTTCAAAAAAAAAAAAAAATCGAAATGAGTGGAGGAGGGTCAGGAGGCTGGGTGACAGAGGTGGAGGGATTAAGAAGTACAAATTGCAGTTACAGAGGCGCAGATTACAGTTTTGGGAACATGGTCAATGATACTGTGATCACTATGTATGGGGCCAGGTGGGGTACTTCAAACAGTGAGGGGACCGCCCTATAAAGTACATGATTTTAGAACTGCTTTGCTGTACATATGAAACTAATACAGAATAATACTGAGTGTAAATAGTAATGGAACATAGTTTAAGAAAAAAATTAAAGTGTGGACCAAACTATTAGACCTTTGAAGTAATTCTCCAGTGGAACTGCAGGGGGCAGCAAAATATCGTTGCTTATGCAGGGCTGCAAAGTCTAACTTGGTGATTTTAAAAATTTAGTTAAGACATCAGAGAATAAGTAGCATAGACAGTGGGTAGAAAATAGACAGGGGGAGGGCAAGAATAGTGTGGGAAATGTAGAAGCTAAAGAACTTATGACACATGGACATGAACTAAAGGGGGGGGAATGTGGGCGGGAGAGGGTGTGTAGGGTGAAGGGGAATGATGGGGGAGAAATGGGACAACTGTAATAGCATAATCAATAAAATATATTTTAAAAAAAGACATCCATGACAAGCCCTTTTTAAAATTGAAAAGGAAAAAATATTACAGGTCATCAAGAAAGTGTCAGCCGATTCCCAAAGCCAGTTTCATAAATACTGACTTAAGAAAATAAAGTCAAATTTGCTTTGATATCACAGCAAAGTCATTTTGACTTTATACCTAGTGAAATTATTTTTTATTATATAAATTTGACCTTGAAATTAGCCCTGGCCAGTGTGGTTCGGTTGACTGGAGCGTCATCTCATAAACCGGAAGATCGCCGGTTTGATTCCCGGTCAGGGCACAGGCCTAGGGTACGGGTTTGGTCCCTGGCCAGGGCATGTAGAAGAGGCACCTGATTGGTGTTTCTCTCCTTCTCACTCTAAAATCACTAAGTATTTCCCAGGGTGGGCATAAAAAAAAAAAAAAAGGCAAACTGTGAAATCAGACTTTAAGCTCTTACACAGACATTGAGTAGACTCCCCCCAGTACTTCCACGGGACTCGGCACAGTGCAGCCGCTTCTCCGACTCCGGCCTGCTGCCAATTTTTGTCAATGAACCTTCACTGGAACACATGGTACCCACTCACTGACGTATGTCTGGCAGAGCTGAGTAGCGACAATATGGCTGCAAAGCCTAAAACTTTTACTATCTGGTCCTTTAAGGAGAAAGAGCTGGTCTCTGCTGTGGGAGATTCCAGTTTCTCAGATATCACTCTAAGTAAAGGCACCATAAGCCATCAGCTAATACTCTAAAGTAACCAGAAGGCAGGAGATGGTGAATCGGAAAGGTGGGAAGAATGCTTAGCCTCCCCTCTGTGTTACTCTCTGCTCAGCATCACCATTTCTCCAGCAGGGCCAGAGAGCCCTTGCTCCCGGTCTGAGAAGGAGAAGCGACTTCTCCTCCTAACTTGTATGGAATTGAGAGGCCGTGACATAGTCTAGGCTGGAGGTCTTGGAACTGCCTCTCCACTTCCTATGCTGCTAAGAAGGAAATGGATGTGATACCAACTTGTTTCTTTCTTAACATGTGCAGTGAATTTAAAAGGAGTCTTAAGGCAACGCCAACATTAAAAAAAGAAGGTACATAAGCCAGAACATTTCAACGTCAAAATTCCTGACATCTGAACTATGCTGCATGCGTCAGCTGTGGGTTGAGCTGCATACAGACTTGAGCTGGTATTCTGGATTTATGGGCCAGGTAAGCTGGCTTTCTCTCAACCTCAATATTTCTTCTCCCCTTTTCCCTTTCTCTCTCTTTTTAAGGTAAATGTTTATCAACCTGTAACATAAACACAGAAAAGTGTAGAAACCGTAAGTGCACGGTCTAACAGCTGTTAGCGCCTTCAGGCACATTTCACAAGGTCGCTGGAGGTTACGCACTGGTGATTTAAAACAATCTAAGGTGTCAGAAGCCAGGATGGCGGCTGCTCTTGCAGGGAGCGGCGAGGAAAGAGCGCCCAGCCTTCTGGGCGCTGGCACGCTCTCGGCCTGGGTGGGGGTTACACTGGAGTGTCAATCAGCCTCGCTGGGTTCATAGAGTGCTGTGTTCCTGTAAATTTTCAAACACTTTGTGGATGAGCTATACAATGCACTCTTCAAAACAACAAAAGGAAGGAAGGGAGGAAAGAAGAAAGGGAGCAGGGAGGGAGAGAGAGGAAGGAGAAGAGAAAAGGAAAAGGGAAGGGAAGAAGGAAAAACTCTTCGACTCAGAACCGAAGTAGATCCGAGTGCACCTACAAAGCTCCTGCCGCCCCTCAGGAAGCAGGTCACGCCCCGTTTGACAGTGCGGGTGCCAGGGCCCAACGAAAGAAAAAGCTCCACTGATTTCTGTGATTCAGCAGTCTTTCCCAAGTCCCTGCGCCCCCACTCCCTGGTCCACAGGGACTCCCCCTGCAAGAAGGGCCCCTCTGTAAGCACGGCAGAGGCAGCTAGGACCCCTGTGTCCCTATTCCCGTTCTTGAAGCGACACACCTACTACCTACTGGTATTTCACGTGTACCGTCTGTTTCTGAGCCTTCAAACACGTGGTCTGCAATGAAAGCTCCGGTTTCCCCACGGAAACATAGAGTTTGTGTGGCTTCCTACCCCAGGCGGCTGGGCTGCGCACCGTCAGAGAGTTGCTTTCTAAAAGGGAGTGAGGTTCTCACACGCCACTGCCCGCAGGAAAACCCTGCTGGCGAATCCAGGAAACGCCGGCACACGCCGTAGCCTACCTAAGGCATGCCCTCCCTCACAAGTGGATTCTGAACATCGGTTTCTGACCAGGCGAGCAATTTTTTGACCTCCCACTCTAAAATACTTGTAAGAGCAAGTAGGAACAGTTAACCTTTGTCATTTCCCTATGTGAAGAAGAGGCTACTACAGCTCTAACTGGGCGTTCAGGAAAACTCTCAAACTAGATAAACCATTTAATGGGTAAAAAACGGTTTTGTTGCCCCGGCCAGGTAGTTAAGTTGGTTAGAGCGTCTCCCTGATAGCCCAAAGTTGCAGGTTCCATCCGTGGTCAGAGCGTATAAGAGAATCAACCACTGCACGCATAAATAAGTGGCACAGTGAATCCACGTTTCTGTCTCTGTCTCTCCTCCCCCATCCTCTGTGTCTCTAACAATCAATAAAAAATTTTTAAATGACTTTGTGTTGAAAATTATTGCAATAAGGTAATTTACTTTGAAGATAGTGAAGATAACCGCATCCCTACCAACAGTTCTCAAACGTGAGATGCATAAGGGCTTCCTCAAGGGCCAGTGAAACTCCCAAGTTTCTGATTCCACATGTCCAGCTAGCATGCAGTCTGAAAATCTGTATTTCTAACAAGTTCCCAGGACTATATCGTGAGAACCGTTGGCCAATCTTTAACCACAGCTGAGTTTCAAAGTAACCAGAAACGTTTGCTTACGGTCCTGAATGAAGTAGGGGTCAGCTCCTGGAGAGTACTGTTCACTGAAGTCGACCAAGGCATCCCGTCCGTATGGCCGCCGGCGCCCTGTGACAGGGATGTTACACAGCTGCGCATAGTCATCTAAGAAAGAAACAAGGGAAGGGAGCCGCCTTCAATGTCTGCTTGCACCTAGACACACCCACTTCCGGCTCAGAGCCCCAGAAACCTGCCGGGCTCTGTCCCCCGTGTGCCCCATCCCCCATGTGCCCCATCCCTCCCCCACACCACTGGCCCTGGAGGTGCTCTTCATCAGAGGTCAGCCCATCCACACACAAGGGGAGCTGCAGAACGTCATTAGGATCCCAACTTGAACTCTAAATCAAAAGATCAGTTGGTAGGATGGATCCCAGGAGAGGAAGGCAGGCCTGTGAGAAGGATGGTTTCATCTGAACCCATCTGGTGTTATCGTCAAAACATTTTAAAGGTATAAAGTAGTCATTCTTACAGAGAGGTACTTTCACTAGAGAGAGAGAAAATGTATCTCCGATGATCCAAAAATTAGACAACTAGCAAGCAAGGATGCGATGAAGTAGCATTTAAATTTAGCAGAAGTTATTATAACTCTATACTCAAGACCCGGCCCTTAGGAATCATGTTACAGCAATGATAATATCGTTATCTCCATTATCATAGTGTAGCAAAGGTAGCAGTAATAATGATAGCTAACAGCCGTACGATGCTTGCTCTGTGCTGGGTATAGGAACCGAATGCAGGTCCAGCTGCCTGCCGCTGCGAAAGCCAGTACTGGAGAGGCGGGTGCTGACGTAAAGGAAAGCAGTTCATTTTCAGATGCCAGGAACCTGGAAGATGGGGAACTCACGTCTCAGAGCCCATCTCCTCATCTCAGGGAAGGCAGAGGTTTTTAGGAGAGAAAGAGGAACAGAACTAAGAGACCAAGGGAGGGGGCTGAAAAGTTCTGTATGTGCAGACGAGCACAGTCTGTTCCCATAAGGACAGTGATGTCTGGGGTGCATCATCCTGGCTTAGTCACCCTGGCCCCACAACTGAAGGTCAGCAAATCTCCCAGAGCCTGAAGGTCTCGGAGTCTGTATCTTTTGAAACTCGCTCCTAGGATTCCTATACCAACACGCTGTTCACCTACAAGCTACATATCAGAGTCAGCACTTACAGAAGCAATGTCAAAAGAATGGTGGGGTGGGTTACAATTTCCCACCGTTACAGCACTGTTCTTACTTAATACGTACTACTCCACTAAAACGCCACTCCCACCACCCTGTGAAGAGGTGCTATCATCATCCCCGTTTTACAGATGAGAACACAGAAGCAGAGTGGTTAAGTGACAGCTGACATGTGGCAGTGCCAGACTTGAACTCAGTAAGGAAGCTCCAGCTCTTGCACATGTAACTTTCTGCCTCTCCTACAACTTCTCAGCTCCTTTGCAATTCTTGTCGTTACCTCCTCCACACCCCAGATGGATTCATCCGCAGTTACCACTTCCTGAGGCCATCTTCCTGTTCCAAGCTGGGGCAGCCCTGCAGCTGTCGGACCTCTACCCAAACTCCCCTTTAGTCCTTTCCACAGGACCCACTAGCGCATTGGCCCGGGGTGGCTGGGCTGTCAGTGCAGTCCACGGTCCCAGCCCTTGCCTGCATGTGGAGGGTCTAGAGACGAAAGCTTTATGAAGGACAGCTTCATGTTCTGAACGCGTGTTTTACAGACGTATGCTGCCCAAGGATTCATCTGGCAGATGGTCACGATTCTGGGGCTCCCCAGACTTCAACAGCTCCTCCGGAACTGTGAGCTGCAGGCTAGCGGGTCCCAGGACTGGGTGGATGCCCTCGGGACAGTCACACAAGGCAACAGCCACTTGCCTGGACCTCGGCTGGGGAGAACTCTCCTCTGGTTTCTTTCCTTCGGTAACGTGCAAAACTCAGGAAATGCACTAAGGCAATAGTGTGAGTGCTCAAGGCCTTCTTTCACCTCCAAACGCATAGGAGTCAAAGGTGCGTGTGTGCGTGCAGGCCTAAGTGCGCGCGCGCGCGCACACACACACACACACACACACACACACACACACACACAGTTCTCTCCCAGAACTGCACCAAGAAAGTCTAAGGCCCCAGAAAGTCTGACTCTGCACCACCAGATAGGGGAGGATGATGGGTGCCCCTCCCTAAAATTCTCCTCAGACAGAAGTATTCCAGGAAGAACATACAGACCCCAGACAGCCCAGTATTTCTGCACAAAAGCATTTCATGAGAAATATTAATTTCATTAAGGAAACAGCTGAACCTGGAGAACAATCCTTAACTTGGGGGGGGGGCAACTTTACACAGAGAGAACACACATGGCTGTCAGTTCTGCTTCAAGTCTGAGAAAGAAGAATTAAGGATTTCCCTGTGAGAGCGAGATTGCTGAGATGCTTACAAGTTTCGAAAGCTGAGGTCATTTTCTCTCATGGCTTTTTATGTACATTTGTTGTGCATCTGAAAGGGAGACTTGTCCCATATTTTATATCCAAGCAACAGTTGTGATCAAGAATAGATATTCAAAATAAATTAATTCATGTTCTTATTTTGTGAAACTAAGTCCAGACGCAGCTGGGCAAGTTCCTCTCTGACATGTGGCTCTCGGGGAGCCCTGAGGAGACTCAAGGTCCTGGGGCTGCTGACACGGAGTCGAGGCCGTCCCAGGGCTGTGCGACCTGCCAGCCTGTGACCTTGCCCTAGACCATGGCCCTTCTGCTGAGAAACAAGCTGGTGGCTACCCTGCCAACTCTGCCCATCTAGCACCGCAAAAGGAAGGGACCGAGTGTGAGAGGAGTGGTGAGGACGAACAGACTTCTCTTCCAGTGACAGGCTGATGAGTGACTTCCTGCAACAGGTGGTACTAGGTCTGAAACTAAACAGATGAGTAGAATTTACTCTACAGGAGAAGACACTTTGGATTGATTTTAAAATGCGCTCACCCAAAAGCATCAAGAAAGCAACTGTAAGCTGGGTTCAGGGGCCACCCACTGGCTCCTAGGAGGGCCTCTATCCTGATGCCAGGTGGGGAGGGGGGTGGAGGAGAAGAATGGGGGTGGGGCCTCTGGCACTCGAGGCTTCTTCTTTGCCCACCCCTCTTGCCCAGCCATGCATTTCTCTTTGAAGATTCCAGACTTACTGTCCTGTGCTGCTTCAGAGGACACACATTGCGAACTTCAAGACAGTTTTGGTCAGTTATCAAAACATTTCTGCATTACACGCACTCTCTTCCTGTCTGAAGATGGGCCACAGTCCCATCATTTCCAGGACACGCATCTGGAGTTACTCTTTTTCGGGGAGCATCTGTCCATGCCTCCTCTTCAATTCCCCACATCTTCTGTCACTCTCAGCCAGGCTCAAGGGTGAAGTGAGGATGGGGTGATGAAAAGAACAGGGGCTCTGGAGGCAGAAGCTGGGGCTCAAGCCCTGATTATACCACTCCACTTTCAGCTTATCATTTTTGGGTAAGCCCCAGTTTCCACACCTGTCACGTAGGGGCAACATTCCCTGTGTTGTCTGCTTCTGTGTTATTGACATACAAAAATGAGATCACATTTTGGACCTATTCATAAATTTTGAAGCACCAAGAAAATGGAACATACAATTTTTCCTCTTAGGTGAAATCTAAGCCCCTACTGCACAACCGGAAGTGAGTGAGGGTTTGCAAAGACAGTGTCAGAATGACGGATACAAACTTCAGCGTTAGCAAAACTTAAAGCTGGTTGTCAGTGGGGAAAGGATTGTGCAGTAAATGTACAACAATGAAGCCAGAGCCTGTAGGTGTCTTTAGATATCATTGCAAGATTATTTAGAATTTTCTAATAGATGGAGGAAAACTTTAATTCAATCAACAGAGACCAAAGTCTTCATCTCAGACATGAGGCTTACTTACTGACGGCCTTAGCAAATATAATTACGTCATCGGACAGTGATGAAGCAGGAGCAACAGCACACTTCAGCACGAGATACATAGAACTCGAAGTGTAGGGGGAAAACCGACACTCAACAACTCTTACGAGGTACCTGAATCGATCAGAAACGTGTCAGTCGAGAGTAGGTTTCTCCGGGGGAGCAACGAGTGTCACAGCATTTTCTATGCGTCTCGGGCAAGGCGCCCTCTTCAGGGTCTGGGCACATGCACATTCCTAGCATGTCTGGGCCTCTGCGCAAACCCCAAGCCACAGCCAGAACCCATTCTAGCTCGGAGGTGCCTGGTTGTCCGTAGAGCTGGGTCATGGCTAATTCCGGCTTGGGGATGCAGCGAATGGTGGCTGGCGAGGGTATGGAGCCCGGGATGGCAGATACCTGAGCCATTCACACAACTTCCCACTCGAGCCCATGGGAACCTCTGGGCCGTGATTTCATCCAGCCCACCGTGTGCAGAGGAACAGATACTTTCTGTCCCCAGAGTCTTTCTCCTTCTCCAAAACAGCCTTCGAGTACTCCATCAACAATAATTAAGCACCCAGTTTCCCGGGGGCTTGATGCAAACGAATAACTTGGTTTAGCAGATGGGGCTGTCTTTGGAAGGCCAACACTGTTTATGAGATACCGCACAACGTGTTGGTCCAGAATGTTGCCAAATGAAGATGTAAACCAAATAGAAAATAGAAATATTCACACCTCCCAGCCCCCGCCCCACTGCAGTCCCCATGTCTCCAAGGACAAACGCTAAGCCCTTGATCAAAGCT
The DNA here is from genome assembly GCA_039655065.1 of Glossophaga mutica. Taxonomy (NCBI): domain Eukaryota; kingdom Metazoa; phylum Chordata; class Mammalia; order Chiroptera; family Phyllostomidae; genus Glossophaga; species Glossophaga mutica. The sequence goes on from CM077308.1 coordinate 150,409,200, forward strand.
TTGACAGACACACAGGGGGTGCTGTGGGCCACCGCCACTAAGCAGTCTAAACAAGATCCAGGCCATCGATCACACTCATTTCCCTGACACGGCAGATTCACATAACAGATGGTGCTTTGATTTTAATTCTTAAATTGAAAAAGAAGTTTAAAAATGGCCCCCCGGAGCCTGTGGGTCTAGGGCCCCTGCTGTTGGTGGCAATGGGAAGCACATTACTAGACCCTGGCAGGAGACCTCCATTCCTGGTGACAGACACATCTGCAGGGCTGGGCTGGACAGTCACAAGTCACCATGCCACTCTGACAGATGAGAAAACTGGGAGGTGAAGTTTTCGTTCTGCCTGAGGCCGATTAAACTCAGCTGCTGTCGGAAAGCCCTACGAGGCCGCCTTCTGTTCTCCACACAGCAGGGCTGAAAACTCTGACTCCGGAGCTGCATCACTTGCCAGCATCGGAGAAACAAGGGCTGATTCTTATGCATTAGAAAAATGGGTCTTATTTGGCTCAAGTGTCTAGACCAGGTGTTTGTCTTACAGGTTCCCATATGTACGATGAATTGATGATGGTGTTTGGGAAATATACAACCAGGAAATGGAGAAAGGAGACAAGGAGAACGAAATAGATATTTACCCCAATGCGTGCTGAGCCCACAGTTTAACAGGCATTTGGTTTTTTTGCGGGGAGGTGGGGAGAAGACTTCAATGAGCATAATTTATGAAATTAGAAAATTGTTGACCGTTTATAGAACATGCCATCCAGGACAGATGATACAGAAAGAAATGCAAAGAAAGAAGATTTCACTGGGCATGCTACATCTGGACATTAGGTTGGCTATCTTACGCTCTTTCTCAGAGGACACATTCATACCCACAGTCCCTGGGGAACAGGAGAGAATCCAGCTTCACTGATATAACACTCACTGAGTTGTGGGAGAAAACTGAAAAAAGAAAGGACCCAGAGTCAAAAGCCTCGGGTTCTAGTCCTGCTTCCCCACTTTCCAGTGCCTTGGACGGGACACATTTTTTGGTGCGTTGAACAGGATTATAGCACTTTGCCTTGGTGATGTTAAAGGCAAGGCACTGTTTCGTCTAGCGATCAGCTGGCTCTTTCACTCATTTCAGCAGAGGCCGAATGGGCTTTGAGAGAGAAAAAGGCTGTCACGGCGGCACATGGGATGTGTGCAACAGCTTCTCGGGGCCACGGAAGACGCGGTGACTGTAGTCAGCTGGAAAGAACTGGGAAGGCTTCACCCTGCGGGTGAGCATCCACAGGAAGGAGCCCCGCAGGTGAGGAAGAGGAGGGAAGGAAACGCAGAGAGAGTTACGGGCATGGACAGTAGTCCTCCCTTATCTGCGGTTTCAGTTGCCTGTGGTCTACCATGGTCTGAAAATATTAAAAGGAAAAGTCTAGAAATAAACAGCTCATACGTTTTAAATTGCACAAGGTTCTGAGTACTGTAGTGACATCCCGTGCCATCCCCCTCTGTCCCACCTGGGACGTGAATCGTCCTTTAGTCCAGCATCTCCTCACTGTACATGCTGCCCACCCCTTAGCGCCTCAGTAGCCATCTTGGTTAGCAGATTGACTTCCGTGATGTCACAGTGCTTCTGTTCAACTTACACTTATTCTCCTTAATAATGACCCTGAAGCACCAGAGTAGTGATGCTGACAACCCAAATGTGCCAAGTGGAAGCTGCCAAGTGCGCCTTTTAAGTGAAAAGGATACTATAAGATATTTTGAGAGAAGAGACCACAATCACATAACTTTTATTACAGGATGTTGTTATAATCGTTCTATTTTATTAGTTATTGTTGTTAATCTCTTACTGTGCCTAATGAATAAATTAAACCTTAGCATAGGTAGGTATGTATAGGAAAAAAACGCTGTAGAATACATAAGATTCAGTACTACCTGCAATTTCAGGCACCCACCGGGGGTCCGGGACTCCATCCCCAGTAATAAAGGGGTGTAACACATAAGAAAGCTTTAGGGAAACAAAAGTACCACGCAAACGCTAAATTACAGTTGAAAAAAGGGAAGTGAGCTAACGCATCCTGTGCTTCTTTGGGTCAGGTGCTGCGTAATTTTGCACACACCTTTTTCATTTAAATCTCAGAACAGCCCTATGAAATAATTGTAATGAGCTCCTTTTGTTTCCGGTCAGAAAGTTAGGTTTACAGTGAAACCCTGGTTTAGGTGAAAGACTTGAACCTGAACTGGTCAATCTGCAAAACCTCATTTTTTCTCCTCCCCAGCTGCCCTTCTGAAATCCTAAGAAAAATTATTAAATACACTCCCTAGGCCTTAAGCATCAGGTAAGTACTTAGTTCAGCAAGAAGCATTTGTGACGAAAATTCCAGGGAGAGTAATAACCATGAATGCTGACGAGCTCAGCCCCACCAGGGTCAGCTCTATCATTAGCAGGATTTATGTTTATTGAATTTGCTCGATTTATTAGGTGAAAGAGATCAAATTGCTTAATGTTCAATTAAATTGTACTTGTTGAGAACGGGGAAGTCATGAAGTCTCAAGTCTTGGCAGGGTCTACTTCTGCGGGACTCCTGCGAACGTTCTAAGGAATGTTCTAAGGAAACTCACAGGCTGCAGACCAGTTGAGTCCCCCCTCCCAGCTTTCCCCAAATGCTGCCCCCCTTCCGAGGTCAGCCATTCCCAGAGTTCCCCCTCAGGCTGCTGTTTATTTAGCCAGACTCTAACTGGAGGGACAGGCCTGCTGGGTCTGTACGCCAACACGTGAAGGCTCTTTTTGCTTTCTAAAACCTGAATTCAAAATGTATACACTCGTACTAGTATTAAGTGAGGCCACACATGAAGACCTTAAAATAATGATGGATAACTTATAAAATGACATAAAAGGGTTTCCGCACGTCTAAATGTCTGGGGCTTTGGAAGTACGTCACTAAGTCTTATGCTCGGGCCCTCCCAGGGGAAAGTAGGAAGGAGGTACCCTCCAATAACTGAGAAGGGACAGGCTGGACAATACACTGGGTTGGCCAAAAGTCCCTTTAGTTTTTGCTGTACAATGGCTCTAGTAGTGCTTAGTTGCCTTTAACGTCATTCGAAACAATTTTGTTAGGGTGCACTGTGAAAGTTGTCATATCAGCATGCATTAAAAAACTTATCAAAATCAGTGAATTTTTGTGGAGCCATTTTAATATTAAAGATGGAAGAAGATACATAACACTTTCAATGTATTATGCTTCATTATTTCAAGAAAGGTAAAAACACAACTGAAGCTCAAAAAAAAAAAAAGATTTGTGCAGTGTATGGAGAAGGTGCTGAGACTGATCAAATGTGTCAAAGGTGATTTGCGAAGTTTCTTGGTACTACTGACATTTTTGCCAAATAATTCTTTGCCGTGGGGCTGTCTTACGCATTGGAAGATGTTTAGCAGCACCCCTGGCCTCTACCCACTGGAAGCCAATAGTGGGAGATAACCAACATACTCAAAATATCCAAATCAATAAAGTTATTGGTGAAAATAAAAAATGTGTCTTTTATTTTATGGAAAAAAGTAAACGAACTTTTTGGCCAAGCCAATAATAAGCAGAGTGGTAAATAGGAGGGAAGTTCAACACGTTAATTTTCTAAACCGACCGACTTCACGTTTTTCTACCTGTAAGTTCAGATAAACTACTTCATCCCCTCCCCCCTGCTCTGTACCACCCAGGAGTAACACTGAGAATTAAAAAATTAGGAAACATCAATCCATTTTGTCTTCTCTCTTGATATATTATTTGTATTAACTAGGTAGGATTTTTTTTTAATAGGAGCTAAGTGTGTATTTAAGAATGCAGGGGAGTTTGTATAACATAGTGGATGTACTAAATGCCACTGCTGTTCACATAAAAATGCTTTATTTTATGTTATATGAATTTTACCTCAATTCAAAAAAAGTCAAGACAAACAAAACGTACGTGGGAAAAAACTTTTTTTTTTTACATATTAAGTCTGGAGTTCTTCTAACTTTTCTATTTTGTTTTGGTAGAATGAGTAAACTAGACTAGTTGATCTCTCGGGTGCTTTCTAGTTTACGTATTCTATGATCCTAACAGAAAATTTTTACTGTTTGGCTGCAAAATCCTGGGAAGACAATTTGCTGTTGAAACTTGCAGCTATAACATGATGCAATCACCACTAGGTGATGCTATTGCCTTCAGGTGGTGCTCACCTGGGTGTTTTCAGTGGCCGGACAATGGTGGCCTTTAATACATTAGGAGTGTGGCCGGTCCAACCTGTAAGGACAGTCTAACCATCATCTTTCTGCTGAAGAAACTGAGGTCCAGAGAAATTTAGTGATATTCCAAAGGTCAAGATAAATTCTCATAATTTAACACTTTCTTTTACTAAAAACAATAAGTTATTAAAATATGAGGGCAAAGATGTGCTATAAGTATATTATTATATTTTCACCTTGCTTATTCTTTTTAAGTTTTGAAGCAAGGAAAGCTGTTTTAATATTTGTTCAAAACTCTTGATTAATATTCAGAAGTATAGAGCTCAAGGCCATGAGATAAAGATATACTGCTGAATCCACTGCCATTATTTGAAGAGTAAGTTCTAGGTAATTAATGTAATATTAAAGTAAACATACTCATGTGATTATTCATAAGCATGTCTTCCATGCGATTACAAGAAGGAAGACAACACCGCAAAGCAAAACCACCGTTTTAAGATCCCTAACTCCGTTTTACGGCTTTGCTCCTACACTGCTATCCCCTTCATCTGAACAGACTGTCTAGTTACTTTCCCCTCTGGGTCTACTCAGAATCAGCTCCTAGCCCTCCCTCCCGCAGTGATTCTTTGGCTGTCCTCAGCAGGCGCTCATAGATGAAGGTGTGGATGGCACTTTCAGGGCTGAGCAGTGAACAGCCAGCACAGCCATTCACAACAGCCTGCTCGAGCTCAGAAGGAAGTGTAAGGAAGGCATCGCGGCATCTCGCTTCCTGGTGAGCTCATCTTTTGTAATCTGCTTCTTAAGATACTGGCTACCGACCTGAGCAGAGCAACTACCTCCCCAGCTTCTGTTCCTTACAGGTTTGTGTCAACACAAGGACAAGAAGCTTTCTAAGCACCTTCGAGATCAGTGGTTTTCAACTGGTGTGCCTCAAGAGTTTTTAAAACATGCAGTACCTCTTAAGTGAGGGGTGTTGACCTCTTTACCTATAGACTGTCAAATGAAAAAAACGACAACAGCCAACACAACAATAACCGTTCAGTGTGAATGTATCAAAATTACACCTATTTTTTTGTTCAATTGGCAAAAAATATTTTTTTGGCATGCCGCAGAATTTCAGTCATTAGCTTACGTGTGCTATGGGATAAAAAGGGTTGAAAATCACTGTTCCGGATGCTTTTCTCTCGATGACAAGGGGCACAATCTGTCCTGCTTGAAGCAGGAGCAGATAAACTTGCGCTCCCCCCTTCCCTGCAGGCTGGCCTTGTCTGGCCGGCCCGGAGGTCCACGTTTCAAAGGCATGGGCAGTCAGCAGCTTTGTTCTAGCCATTATTGTCTTATCAGGTTAATGAAGAGAGGGTCAAAACAGATACAATATTACTTAAATTCAAGACTTCAAACAGAACAGGCTTTAAAACAATCTTGTACTGTGACTTTCTCAGAGTCCCACTCTCCTAGTTCATCCCGCTTGGAGCCCATTTCAACTATTGTTACCATAGAAACCAGCAGCAACAAAAAAGTGCAAGCAAAATCTGCACGAAAGAGCGAATCACCTACTAAAAAAAATCACACCTAAAAGGCATTTGGAGGAAACTATTCATAATCTCTGCTTTCAAGGGAGAAAGTTTAAGCTGCTGCAAATTTTATTTTTGAGATAAACCAGATTGCTTGTTCATTAAAAATAAAAGTGTTGCTTTTGTGATCATTTTACGTGCATGTCTAATTTGCCTACTTTGGCTCTCACTTAGAAAATTCTAATAGGACATCAGTGTGATTATAATCACAATGAAATTTATTCTCTTTTCAGAATACAGAGCGTGGTCGGACAAATCCTTTCTAAGCACGTCAACGCACTGCACGAAACGGACACCCCAGAGTCCACACGGACACCCCAGAGTCCACGCGTCCACAGGCTAACATCGCCGAAGTGCTTAGGACACCCCTGGAGCCCTTTTCACCCAGTTCCACACATGCAACTGCTCTCTCATTGCTGTTGAGGCCACTGAGACAGCAGCTTCAACTGGCTCTCAAAACAGAGAGTTCATGCTCCAGCTGGCAGTCCAGCAAGGTCAGCTGGTCCTCCCGGCTGGTCCTCCCAGCTGGTCCTCCGACCGCTCGCCGACTCCTGCCACCCCAGGGAGCTGGGTTTGGGAACCGCAGCATATTCCCAGCGGCCGGCGCCAGGGCCTGCCTTCAGCAGCTCAGCAGGCAATGGAGTCGGTGCTCTCCTCAGTCAGGGTGTGTTTTTTTTTTCCTTTTTAACTTTCTCTACTCAAAGGCAAACTATGCTTCCTTTTCTTCTCTATTTTCCTTCGGTAGCCACAAGAGGATCCTAACCTAAATGCGACTTTCTTGCCCATTGCTTTCTCTTCCTCTAACACACCTGCTGAAGGCAAGGTTGTTTCAAAAATCCACCTGGTAGCTTCATGGCTAGTGTTCTCCCCCTGGTGCCCTGTCTTCCTTGTCGTACCCGGCTCCGCTGTCCTGGGTTCCTGTCACCCCCTTTTGAAAGTCTGCGTCTCCTTCCCACTCATCGGCCCCATGCAGTGCTGAGTTCCCGCCCTCCTCCCCACCCTTCCTTCTCCAGCGTTAAGTCTGGGGAAGGAGAAGGAGCACCGTTTAGCTCCAGAGTGAAGACGGAGGCCCTTCCTGAAGTGTGTGTGTTCACAGCGGATGGACGTGGGGACTGGAGAAACTCCACACAAAACGCAAACATTTCCTTTAACTGGTTCTTGAGCATTTTCTCAATCCCAGTGCAATGAATAATTCCATGTGTCAACGTGGCTAGGCCAGGGGGTCCCCAGATGTAGTTGGTCAGACATTATTTTGGGTGTTTCTGGATACTCTGGGCCTCCCATACTATCAGCCCGCCCTGCAGATTTTGAACTTAACAGCTTCTATGATCACACGAGCCAATTCCTTGTAATGAATGACTCAGTCTCTGCCTCCCATGGTACTGTTCTTCTGGAGAACCCCGACCCACACCCTGGTGGACCTTCCAGGGGTGAGGATGTTGGCTTCAGGCCGAGCCATTGGGGTAGCTGGGCATCTCCAAGGGTTAAACACATCCCTTTAGGAGAAGACACTTGACTCTAGAGGGGAGTCGTATGTAGTCAGAGAAAAGCTTTTATTTATTAATTTTATGTGCTTCATTATTCCCTGGAAGGTCAGTGCACTAGAAAACCCCACGTCCCCAACCTCCCATCCCTCATCACCCTTGGTTTGCGCCTCCCTTCAGAGAGACTTCTCGCACTGTATAGTAAGGTCGCAGTGGGGCATAATCATTGGCTCCACTCACTTCCTGAAACAGAATTTGATCTATAATCTTTGCTAACACCTAGGAGGCATTTACTGTGTGGCAAGCATCTCCCCTGCAGTACCACAGTTAACCCTTCAGTGACCCCAAGGCAGGGTTGTTGCTGCTGCCATGTTACAAGTGAAGAAACTGATGTAGTGATGACCCGAATTACAAAGCTCCATGTACATACTTTGTTATTAATTTTATTTTTCAATAACCCTTTTATTGTAAGAAAGGTATTTTTACCACTTGGGGGGGTGGTAAGGGAAGGCTTTCTAAATAAATAAAGGCCTTTTCAATAAGAAACAATAGAAACTGCCCTGGTTGGTGTGGCTCAGTGGATTGAACACTGGCCTGCAAACCAGGGGGTCACCAGTTCAATTCCTGGTCAGGGCACATGCCTGGGTTGCAGGCAGAGAGGAAGCCCATCAATGTTTCTCTCACACATTGATGTTTCTCTACCTCTCTTTCTTTTTCCCTTCCACTCTCTTCAAAAAAATATATAAATAAAGTCTTTAAAAAAAGAAATAATATAAATTGCTTAGTTGCCATCCCATATAGCATTCAATTCATCTAGTTCCATGGATACCAAGAATTCAGTCCCAAAGGAACTGGACCGCTTGTCACGGAGAACACACTCAATGTATATACAGTGTACATGTTCTGAGTGCAGGCGTGGTAGCCACTCAATTGAGGAGGACTTTTATATCTTTCCAGTTGGATTTTTTTATTCTCCACTACAGCTTATTAACAGCTACGCTTTCTTTAATCATAGTATTTGGGGCCTGTGATCAAAATGATAAATGCTTTCATACTCAGAGAGTATGAATTACCATAACCTCCCGAAAGAGTTCTCCACTTTGGCCGAAGGGACCTCAGGTGACGTATCCAGTGCAACTGACAGAAGTGGAACGAGCCCAAGGCAGAACGAGGCCCCTGGGCTGCCGAGGCCCGAGGCGGCGACCATGCGCTGTGCTGCTCACAGGCCGCGTGTTCCAGAGTCATTACTAACATTCTTTTTTGGAAACATATTTCTTGGAAATGCCTTTAAACCCTGACTGCTGAAAGGCCTTTTGCAGCCACTGCCCAGTTATGACATTTTTGTCAAGTTTGGTCCATGAGTCAAATCCCTGTCTTCCTTCACACCTCCAAGGGTATTACGAAAATTCTTACACTGCGATCTCAGGGAACATGCGAGAGCCACGCGCCGATGTGGAAGGAATCACGAGCTCAGTTGCTCTAACGCAGGTCCCAAGTTCGGTCACTGTGACAGAACCATGAGGAAACTGGGGGAAGATTAGCTGGTAGGACGTATCCCAACATTTTGTGTCATAGCAAATGCACGCTTATTACATAAGGCCATCACTCGCACACTTCAGTGACACAACATTTAGGAATAAAGTGTTCTGTTTTAACCATACAACGTAACGGTATGGTACATTATTTTATGGAACGAAACATCACATTTATTGTAAATACAAACTGTACCTCTGTTTCCAAATTTGTTGCCTGGTAGTGGGTACAGTAAACAATGAAACGAAGGGAGGGACATGTAAATACTGTCACTGAAACTCAAAGCAGGGAGATGATAAATGGTTCAGGTTGCATTTCAGGCATGGTTCTCACTCCTAATTGCACCTTGCACATAGTAGTTTAATAAACGTGTTTTTCTTTGACTTGTTTAAAAATAAGAATGAAACATAACTCTACTACAATCTATTGATGTGGTGTCCTTTAAGAAATGTCTGTACAGTATTTTCCACCATATGGATGCACCGAAAATTCTCAAACAACTCCCTACTGGGAGTCACGATTTCAAACTTTTCTTATGCTGTAATGATTATATTTTTATCTCTGGCAGTCAAGTACAAGGCTAGTCTGTATTCCCAGAACCAGAAGGTTTTTTTAAAACTCAAATGTATCTGTGCATCTTTAAACTGATCTCTCCACAAAACAGAGAGGGCAGGACTCATGTTGCTGCGTTCTGATCAATACTAGCATTTTACAAATCTTTGTAAATATTTGCCCATGAAGTTTGTGGCACTTCAGTTTCCTTGGAGATTTTTTTTTTCTTTTTTAACCATTCTTATCTTTCTAAGCCTGACTTGTTACCAGATAGGGTTAAAACACCTGTGATGCAGTACATGCATCTACCAATAGGTGGCACTCTCCCAACACGCTAAAGCTCCCACAGAGCGATCAAGACTATCTCAAGTCATTATGTTCAATTTACTTACACTACGTCTAATTATTTTAATAATTTACTTAAAAGAAGGGTACCTAATTATTTTAGCAAGATAACCACAGACACTGGGACCCCTGGGTACTTTAGATTCCAGTGTTTACATGTGTCTAACTCTCTTTCATTCACAGGTCAATAGGTTTTTATTTGGTGAGGTAATGGCACCCTATGTATCTTGTAATCCATAGGCACATTCTCCAGAAATTTTAATTTTACACACTTAGGAGTGCCTATAAAAACATTAAAAACTCATTTTAGGTAAGTCCTAGGATTATCAACAATTTTATTTATCAGGAATTACTGACTTTCGTTAATCCATCAACTCATCAAACCTATATTATCCATCATGGCCACCGGTGTGCTGACCTCTGATGCAGAGCGGATGAGGCACCATCTCTGATTTTGCCGAGCTTATTGCCAAGCTCTACAGATGTAGTTTTTCTCTTCTCTAAGCATACGATGCATGAGAAACTTTAAAAATCAGCTTTACTTTTTCACTCAGCTACTTTTATATCCTGAGGGATTCCGTTTATCTAGATGTACCCGCAGACCTTGGGGCAAAAGGCTGGAGAAACACTGAAATGGTTTAGAGGCATGGATGTTGGACCAGGTGATCTGGACGTGAATCTGTCACTTACTAGTAATGACCATGGCAGGGGACAATGTTCAGTGACTCAGCTCCTCTTCTAGAAGGAGGCAACTATACACCTTGGAGAATTAAATATCTGAATGGATGGGGAGCATTTTGAACAGCACCTAGCAATATACATGCCATATATACATGCCAGTTATCTTTTTTTTTTTTTTTTTTACTATAGTGGAAACCCAGAAAAACCAACCTACAGAAAGCTCCACCAAAGATTTCAAAGTTCTGATATTCCTATGATTTTCTTCTAGAATGGCACTGAACATTCCAAGAAAGATCAAGCAATAACCACTCTCTCTCACTTAGGATATGGATACAACGGTTTCTTTTTCCTGACTTGGTTTTTCCCAAGCAGCCTTTTGTCTCAGAAGCTGGCATGACATCATGATACATGACATCATGATACAAACTTGAGGGTCCTCCCAAAGCAGTTCAACCCCTCCCCTCGGGCCTCTAGAAGTCAAGACAGGGAGGCCATCAGTGTACGGCCATGTCATCGAACTGCCCACTGCTGCATCTGCAACGCCACCCGCGATGGCCTGGAGCCTTGTCCTAACGCCTGGTCTGCCCTCTCAGACTTCAGCCGAGGACTGAAGTGAAACCCTAAGCCGCCCCAGAACGTACTGAACTGTACAACCACGCAGTTCTCCTCAGGTCAGGTTGCCCTGACACAGTCCATTCCCCTGCACGCACTTGCCCTGCGCGTGGCACCAAACCGCAAGATGCCATCTCACTGCAGAGACCACAATTTAAGGAGCCACCCCACCTCCTCCAACTTCCCGTCTTCTCAGATGTAGCTGCTGCCTTAGCAAGACTTAGTGCCCGTGACCTGTTGGACCAGAAGTGTGAAAGCCTGCTCTGGAGCCAGAGTTTTGCTTTACACCGCACTTCACTGCTCGAAGCTGATGACAGGTGCTGCGATTTATTCCTCAATTCCTCCTGCACCGTTTCCATCAGTAACTAATTGTTCCCCAAAGCAGCACTGCACTGCTAAGGAAACTGGAAGGGTCGGCGCCTGACAGCTTGGGGTTTGGCCAGCGCTTACGGTAACAAATAGACAATGTGGTCCTTTCCCAACGATCAAGATAGGCATGGACAGTATGTTTAAAAGGTTCGAGGACCGAAATTATGAGCAAACCAGTCTTAAAACTCACATTCTTTGCTTCCTCATTGAAAAAGTAGTAATGGCATTAGAGTCGGTTTTAATAGAATCGAGTTGGATGCTGTTAGGTGTCTTGGACCTCACTAGTGTGGTCTAAGGACCAGCCACCGCCGCCTCCCCATGGGGCTTGTTAGGAATGCAGAAGCTTGCCCACCTCCCTGCACCTGGGGACCAGATTCTTTTTTCTGATAGGATCTCCAGATAACTGACATTGCCATGAATGTTTATGATGCAGTGGTCTAGAAAAGAAAGTTTTATATGAGAACCACTTTTTTCTGCATTTGTCTACCCTTCATTCATGCTCAGATGCTGTTAGGTCATTGTAGATTTTGTAAGATCCTTGCATTTCAGACACAGTTGGAAATGCATGTGATCGCAGTCACCTGGCAGGAGTAGCCACAGCTGCTGGTATCTTCTGAATGCTTCCCAAGAGACAAGCACTATTCTAAATGTTCATATTAACTTCTTTGTTGCAACAACCCTGTGAGGTGGGCAATAACTATTGTCACATGAGGTACTAACAGATGAAGTAACAAGGCCGAGATAAGAAGTTGCTGAGCCAAGACTCGAACCCAGGCAACCTGGTTCCAAAGCCCATGTGTTAACCCCTGTGCTCTGGCTCCTCCTAGTTTCCACACTCCCGCAGAAATGTGTTCGGTGGGAGATGGTTCCGTGTGACTGGGACATCGGCTGCTGATCAGGGGAATGCCAGCTCGTCATAGAGCCCCTGGAAAAGTTGCTTAACTTTGCTGTGGGCTTCTCTCTGGATTCAGAGAAGACTGTCTTTAAGTCTAGCGTGAGGCCCATCATTTTCGGGACATTAAAAAAACACTCCTGGGCCGCCCACTCATTCCTGTACTCCAGTGGGAACATGCAGAACGGTGCTCGTCCGTGTGTTCGCTGGAACGCTGGGGCCCTTCGCCGATACCTGGGGCGCCCAAGCAGCTGTTTTCCCAGCCAGGCCTCCCAGCATCTTTGATGCTAATGAGTTTATCTACTGGAGGTTAAAATAGCAATTCGGTGGATAAAGACTATCATCGTTTAAAAATAAAGCACTGAAAACCACTGATGTTGAGGACTTGGCAGACCATATACCAGAGATTTTCTGGAGAAGTTATCAGAAGTGATGTGCGTATATAAACTGGAAAAAGTGTAGCAATGACGTGAATGTTTTTTGGCATGTAGTACTATTTTTTCCTGCTCTCCCCCTATAGTCTCCTACAAACAGGATTCCATATATATTTGTTCACATGTATTTGTTCAAATTCACATTTAAAATTTTTGTTTTGTAGAATCTCAGTTAAAAATAATTGACGCAGTATTCTAAAATTCATTTCTAACAGAACATACTTGACTATTCTTTTAAAAACTTAGACAATCACATTTGATTTTCAAAGAATCTGGCTTGTCAGATTCACATGACGTAAACGCTTAATATCACGGGATCAGGGTGGGGACAGAACACACTCTAAACCCATGCAGACCCTTTCATAGAAGCGTTTCCATAACAACAAGCACACCATCATCCAAATGTCAGGGTTATAGGCAGCCTAGGCACGAAACTCCTACAAATAAATAAGAAAAGGCAGAGTTCAGCAACAACAATGAAAACAGGCGGAGGATATGAGAAACAACTCACTGACAAAGAAATACAGATCACCTATCAACACGGAAAAGATGCTCAAACTCCCTGGAAAGAAGGGGGATGCCCTACGAGACACCCTTCTCCTCCACCTGGTAAAAAGAAGTTTAAAGACCGAATATCCAGGGGTAGAAGGGTATGTAGCAAGAGGCTTTGCAGACACTGCCGACACGAGTGTAAATTTGTACAGTGTTTTTGGAGAGGAGTCTGATCAATTTAAAGTGCATGTCCGTCTTCACTCAGCCTTTCATTTGTAGGAATTTTCTTAGGAAGGCATTCCTGCAGGCATATGTCAGGTATATCCATGAAGGTTCACTGTGCAAAACAGGACAATCAAAACTGGGGCAAGGGGGGACAGGGCCAGTGGAGGCGCGGTGGGGCACAGGCAACACAAATGTCCAGTGTGCGAGGTGACAAAATAAAACACAGTGTATCCATAAAACAGAGTCTGTGTGGCCAGTTAAAAGTCACCACCTTTCATCAATTCTATGATACCACAGACTGTAAGATGCATCCTGGTATAACAGACGGTAAAATGTGAAAAGAAGGGCTTGTGGCCACCGGTACACGCCATCAATTTTAAGATACCCCAGAGACGCTGACGAGTTGAACAAAAAGTGTGCCTTAGACCAAAGATCTGGATTTCAGTTTTAAATGTTCTCCTGAACAGAAGCCTATAATAATAACTAATGTGGCGGAGGAGAGGCGTCAATGATGATAAAGCAACTGAAGGGTGAACATCTCCAAGAAGCAGAGCTCAACTGATGGGGTAGGTGGATGGGGACAAAATATCTTTGTTGAATTCTTTAGAAGGAATACATACTAATTTTGAAAACGATTAAACAATAAAAACCACTGCTGAAGCAAAAAGGAGCAGACGTATCATTAGAGCAGAGTGAGAAGATGCCTCCTGCCTCACTGTGCTCACTTGCTACCGATTGCACTTCCCTCGCCTTGGGGCATCTGCCTGCTGCCTGCGGGGACAGAGGCAACAGCAACGTAGTAATTACACCACTCCCTGTTCCTGCCCTACCTGCCCCCTCCCAGTCCTCACAGCAACCCACCACGGTGAGGTCATCTTCCCTGAGTCACGCAGTTGCTTGCCGTGGGCAGTTCTGGATGCCGGACCCAGCCTGCCCGGCCCCAGAACCTGTGCGCTTTCCATTTCTGGGCTACTATCATTGCCATCTATTTCTTTACGCGCCTGCCCTTTCGTCTTTGCTATTCTGTTCCCTTTTATGGTATTTCCATAAAAGAAAAATGATTTTTCTTATGCCACCTTGGTGTTCTGTTCCTTTCAAGCTGGAAAGCTAATTTATAAAATCGCTTGAAAGTTGCATTCTTCGTTAAGTAAATTAACAAAGAGTTGATGCATTTCCTCTTTTCTAGCAATTCTTCTCCTCTTGACCATTCTGAGACTTTGCTCCTTATAAACTTGCTCTGTACTGTGCATGCATTTTCCTTGCTTTAACAGATCGACTTTATAGTCTAAGACAAAATGGAACAGCAAACACGGTTCTCCTTTGATAACTGGTAAGTGGCCCCACTGCTGAGCAGAGAAAGAAGCAATCGGTGCAGGCCCCAAGAGTCCCCAAGGAGCCCCGCCTGCAGGCCAGCTGGCACGTTCCAGCCCCCTCCCGCACGAGGAGAGGGATGAAACCCGGGGCTTAGCCTGCTGCGCTTTCTCCATGGGACCAGAGGTTCAACCCCAGATCTAAACCTTGAGAGGAAAGGAGGTCTGTTCAAATACGTTTTCACTTACTTTGGCCTCTCTTCCCTTACCGTTCTCACCCCTTTCTTCTCCTTCGCACAAAGAGACCGACATACCAATTTGAAGGTATTTTTTATAGTCTCTAATACTTTGTGCTGTAAGTAGAAACTGTCAGAAATGAGGAGAATTGTAAGAAAAAAGAAGTATCAGGAAATACAGAGTCGAAAGACCTCGGCCACCGACTGCTACGCTGCCCCGTGCTTTTCTGGGTCCTTCATCACTCTCCGGGCAGAGGGAGTGAGGGTCTGCACTCGCGAAGTGGTAGAGGTGAACCAGGAGCCAGACGGCGCTGCCATGCGGCTCGTCCCCTCCTTCTACACAGACGCATCTGGTGAAAGTAGCATCAGCAGTGAGGAGAAGACTCGTCAGGCTCCAAAGGGGGTGGTGGGAGGAGCCTGTTCCCGGAGGGCTCCCGCGGAAGGAACAGCAGGACACGGCTCACCTGAATCTTTCATGGGGCAGAGGGCGCACTGCATGCCCCAGGCCTCGCCATACAAACAGCAGCACTCCGTGTACGTCGTCTGCTTGCCAACCAGAGGCCGGCTGCACACGTAGTCCTCACTCAGGTGCTCCCAGCACAGGTCTTGGTAGACATCGGTTTCTTCGATTTGTTCTGAAAGGGAAGACGGGGCTCCATGACGACTGCACCATTGTTCCTGTTGCATAAACACTGTCGTGGAAGCCAGCGAGGCTCAAAGTTTCCAATCCCTATATCCAAGAGTGACTCCCAAGTAAATGTGTGATCCATGGTCTTTTCACGGATCAAACCTCTGTCATGTCCAACCGGGTGTCATTTCCATCGGCTGAAGTTCAACCTGCCCATCATGTTGCAGTGACAGCCTTCCTCTCCGGCTTCCATCCCTGCATAACACACCCCACCTCCTGCCTGTCCCTCATAATCCTGACGGACTTCTCATTCTTTCATTCTTGGCTTTTTCACATCTACTTCTCTGTCAAAGGCTCCCACTCCTTTCTACACAGTAGTTTTTAGATTCAGGGTTTCTGACCCATCTCATCTGCGAAAGCCTTGGACTAGAGACACTTCACCCTGGAGTCTTCCCTCCTAACCTTTCTACCTTTCGGTAGATTTCGTCCAAAGCAGCCCCCTGGTGTGATGATGGACTGATCAATTCCACCAACTACTAGTGGCAAACCAGCTCTTTAGGGATGAACAGGCATTCCTACCCGAGGACTTTGGGGCTCTCCACCTCCTTGTTTGGCTCCGCCCTCCATTCTGCCCAGCTCCACCTACATCCTCCAGTGCACTCTAGGAAACAAAACTGTCTTCCCCTGCCTTTGAAGGCAAGTGTTGATCAACCCTCAGGTATGGAACAGCTGTTATCTGCTCAGCCACACCATATTTTGTTGTCCATGATACGAGTATATTCAGGGCATTAAATCCCCAATGTACAGACATACGCATTTGATGATTTCCCTAAGCGTCTCATTCTAATTATGTCAAAAATACCCATGGAGTCATTTTTTCTCTGTTTCTGATAGCTTACATTTTAGTCAAAAGGAAAACATTATGACATCTATTTGGACGCAGGCTTGCACCTCATATCCGAACGTACCGTGCGACTCCGACGGTCGTACGCATCTTTTTTCTGAAGCATCCAGGACCATGGGATGGGTGCAGAAGCAGTTATAGGAGCCTTCTGTGTTAACGCACTGGCCATCGATACAACTGCTGGGGTCTTGGCACTCGTCCAAATCTGCAGAGAAAAGGAAAACTGTTGAAGAAAATCGGTCATCACTTGCACCTCATACACTTAACCAAACTTTACCCACTGCTACATTAAGTCATATTCCAGCGGCGCCCAGAACTTCGTGAACTACACACATCATTATCCAAAGGAGAACAGTCTGACTGTAAACCTGTGAAGCTATATTGATTGGGAGAATGACATCGTCGGGCTGATGCTGGCCTTCAATAAGGAAAGAAAACAGCAATAGGATGCGCTTAGAAATGTACGACAATATGCTCTTTATGATAGTATTAAAGATATTTCCTTGTGCTACGTTTTCCTGCCAGGTGTATATGCTTTTCTGCTTAAGCATTAACGTCTGGGTCGGTATTTAACAACGACTTTCACCTGCATGGCGCGAGGGATGAAACAGGAGGCTCCCCAGGCCCAGCGAACACTTCCCTTCTACCACTGGCCTGAATTATAATTCCACGCTGAACATTAACTCTTTGAAATCCACTCCAGTAGTCATATGGAGGCTTTTTATTTTCTTAAATCTTGCTCACAAAAAAATCCATAAAACATTTACAGATCTTTTTCAACTCATGATTTAGATGCAAACAACTGCTCTAATATTACGTGGCATTACTTATTTTTTTCTACCAGTTCATTTTCACAGAACCCTATGCCCCCTTCCAACTCACCGAAGCACTGCAATTTGACGGGGTCATAGTATGTCCCCTGCTTACAGTAGCATTCATAACCAGGCTGAGTGTTCAAACAGTAGCCATTCTTGCAGATTTCTTGTCCAAAAAGTAGACACTCATCCGCATCTACGGGGGCAAAACAGAGCGACAGAATAAAGAGTTGGCCCCACCTTTCAGTAAGAAGAAGCTTCACACTGGATTTTATAATATTTATATTCTAAAGAGTGTTAAAGACACAGCAACACAAAATTCTTAAAGTTGGGACTAATCCACAGAGGTAGAAATATAATCGGGTTTGTCTGTGCTATTTAAAAAACACGGCCCAAAACAATATGGGGGAAAGTATATGTGTTAATATGGTTTCTGGGATGGTCCCTTGTATTTGATGAAATAGTCTGTAAAATTCTACAATGGCACAACAACATTCTTTGAAGAAAACACCTTTTAAGAAAGGTGCCTTTCTTGAAGTGCACATTGAGGCCCATGAGCCAGTTGGGGATGAAGGAAAACTCCTGAGAAGAGTTTGATGGAATTGGATGATAGTCTTTGTTGGTGACAATGACAAGCTTCTGAAGGCACAGTGGCGGAGGGTGCTGGCAGGCCATGCCCCCACAGCAGGTGGAGTGCTCAGTGTGCACAGTGGTGAACTGGAGGTACTAGCAACAGCCACCTGATAGGACTGGGAGGGTTCAGTGATGTAATAGTCTGTGCAGAGAACGCAGCATACTTTCAGAACGGGTGACCTATTATTTTTATTGCTGTTATTATACTATTATCATCCATGCTCACGTTTTGGAGCCCTTGCCATCCAGTCCTGGTTTTAAAAACTGGAGATTCCACAGATGAATTGCTCCAAGTTAGACAGCTGGAAAATGGCAAAGCCAAGTCCAAATACGTGGCTGTTTGGATCTGAAGCTAATGTTCTTCCAACCACTTACAGTGCTGCTAAGATAGGGAGAGGAGGAATTACTTTTCCTACGGAAGAGGGGATGACTTCATGGTGAATCGAGGCTTCATCCCACAATATAAAATGGGATTTAACTACATCCCTGCAAAAACGTAGTATGTAATATTTGTGAACTTGAAAAACCATTCAATACATATCACCAACCAACTCTTTGTTATTTGGTTGGACTGAATCATAATAAATACATTTAAAAACACAAAGGGAATTTCTTATCCAGCTACTGAATTATGGCATATTATTAAAACACTATTTTTCCAAAGAAAGTGAACAATAAAAAATGCTTTTACTCTGTTTTCCATCACTTAGCAGTTTTTAATATTACATTTTACAGAAAAAATCATTTTGTGTATAAAAGGTCTTAATATTTTCATCGTGGGAATGTCAAAAGTGAGTGGTTAATGAGGAGATATTCACACATGTGGCTTAAATTTCACCAAAATTAAAAGGCTGCATGTTTGTT
Organism: Glossophaga mutica; assembly: GCA_039655065.1. NCBI lineage: Eukaryota > Metazoa > Chordata > Mammalia > Chiroptera > Phyllostomidae > Glossophaga > Glossophaga mutica. The sequence continues at coordinate 150,427,978 of CM077308.1, forward strand.
TTAGAGTTACAGACTAACAGCACTGAATATATAAAACACATCCACTTTTGCTTTCTTCTTTCCCACTCCTTATTATGAGTCCATGGCCATTAGTAAAAGGTCCTAACAGCAGTAAGATGAGTTCTAACAAAGCAAGAATTTTGATGTGTGGATGACTATTAAAGACCATGATGATCAAATTCATACGGTCTCTACATAAGACTTCTAATATCCTTCTGGAATAGAAAAATAATTTATTAAGCACAGCATTCCGTGTCAGATACTTTTCCATGTATTATCTCATTTAATCCTCATGATAACTTTTGAGTCATTACTCCTGTCTCAGAGATAGAAACTCAGGTCACGCAACGTCCCACCATCAGACAGCCTAGCAGGGGTGTCAAACTCGTTTTCACTGGGGGCCACCTCAGCCTCATGGTTGCCTTCAAAGGGTTGAATGTAATGTTAGGATTGTAAATGTAACTACTCCTTAAATAGGGGCAAGAAGCTTGGGACTGCCGCTGGGTAGAAACAAGGTGCCAGGTGGGTAAAACAAGGTGGAGGGCCAGATTCGGCCTGTGGGCCTTGTGTTTGCCCCCTGTGGCCTAGGGATTCTAATTCCCCAGCCACACATGGCTCTGACCAGAGTCCGAGGGGCTTCCTTCCAGTGATACAATAAAGGCTTTGTAATCACGTCCCATGGCTCAGAAGAGCTTGCATTCTGCCTAACCCAGCCTTGCCTTGCTTGAATGTCTCATATGCACACATGTAGCAAGTCTATTTCTGCTCAATTCTGACCTTTATACTCGACGCCTCCAGCTTCATAAGAGGACTCTCCAGCAGGGACAAAACCTTTCCCTCTAGGACACATTTCAGTGAATTCAGCTGATTTCAGGAACGAAAGGGGAAAAAAAGGAAAGAAGTTGGAAAAAAGAAAAAACATCAACATCCTACATCAATGTGTATTCTAAACTCAGTTTTGCTTTTTCAAGATTCAGTAACTTCAACACAAATTTTGCAGTCCATCCTAGTTCACCCATATTTTATCTCCCCGTGTTTTCCTTGGTGGTGTGACTTATTTCTCCTTCACTGTGGTCGCTCGTATTTTAGTTTTAATAAGAATCCATCAAGCAAAACCTTAGCTTCAGCCTACAATCTCTAGGTATCAATAACACTGTATTGTTGTTATAAAAACGTTGGTTTTAATTTTTAAAAAAGGGATAAAACTGAATTACCCTCTTGCCAAAATACAGTACAGAACCTCACTGTACCAGTGTGTTCAGTGATGGAAAGAACTTTACGAATTCATGCTGAGGCGGGATGAAGGTGATTTTTCCCGATCTGAATGGAAGTCACTCTAAGGTGTTCTCACTTCAGTGTGAGGATGGCAGCTGCCAGTGACCGTCCGCATCTCAAAGCTTCCTCGGAGGAACCAAAATGAGACCACCGCAGCCCCACAGCACCAAACCGGAGCGTGAAACCACCGCTGAGCTGATTCTCACCTGTCCCCAAGACCGGGCAGGGGAAGATCTCGCAGTTGTCCCCCCACCCGGCACCGGAGGTGCAGCAGCATTCTTGTTTGGTGACGTTGGGGGCCAGCACATTGTCACAGAGACTGGCGTCATTGAGATTGTAGTAGCACTCTTTCTTTTCTTCTCTGGGTTGCTCTGCCTCCACGTCTAAACGGAATGGACAAAGTAAAAAGGGTGTTAACAGGACACATCAGATTTCTGGGTCTTGCAACAGAGTGGAAGACACGGTGGTAACGAAGACCGGAGGTGACGGTGGCCTGCAACGTGCCGACAGCTGCTTTCCACTTTCCCGGGGGATTCTTCTACTGCAAGATAAAGATGCACTGGGGTCCTGAATTTTGGTGGACTTCTAACTCCCACCCTCCCCATGAGTGCGAGTCTGTCAAAATCATTTCCTTTTACGTTAACCAAACGTAAATATGGTTAATTTACTTTATTCTTATAAATTTGGCTGTGAGTAGAGTTTCCATATACTTGCTTTCTTGCCAAACATAGAGCCATTCTTTACTGAACTATAACACCTACTTAAATCAACGAAAAATTTTTCCAGCACCTGACCAGAGATGGGGGGCCACACATGATATTTAACCCTTAGGTAGGTATTTGAACCCACCGTGCCCCCAACAGAACCAAGCAGGAGATGGTAGTCAGAAAAAAGAAATGCTGTAGTGACCTGGAGTCTACAAAATAACCTTTCATGACTGAAAAGTCTAACTACTTCAACTGCTGCAAACACAAGGCTTTGAATGAAATAACGAGTGTCAGGTAAGCCTCAAGGGAGAAGTTCAAGGCTGGGTTCCAGTCCTGGCTCCAGCCTGTCCTCAAGGGAAATACCTTCTAACAGACTCAGTTGAACCCTCTGTGATACAAGACAAACAAGGTGATGTGACGGAATGCAAGCGATGGGGACGCAGTCTACCTGTTGGAGACAATACCAAACAGGTACCCTTGCACGGTGGGGTCTGTGAGCAAGGTTGTGCTTTTAAGAAATGAGCAATATTTTGTGACTGAACGACATGTAATCTAATCCCTTCCCTACTGCAGGCCATGAAGTTCAAATTACTGCCTACAGTCCGGTTAGAATTTATTCAGTTTTTATTTTATGCTATATTAAATAAGAAGCTGACTACCACCATCACAACTGTTTAATTAATTCTAATGAAGTTTTCTTCATGAGAACGGTGCTGTTCAGATTCTTGGACCCAAAGACACTACAGGGACAAAGGGAAATGCTCACGAACCAGTGAGGCTGAGACCTCAGTGTCAACACCAGTTTTTGAAGTTGTTAGATAATTACATTAGGAAAATATAATGAGTTATTTTCACAATAGCTTTCTATATATTTCTTTTGGCAGCACCGGATTGACTGTGGAAACTTGATGAACATACCAAATAGCAAAGGTGTTTTAAAAATATAAGTTCATAAAATTTTCAGGAAAACGACTGCGCTTTCTTTCCTCGTAGGGCACGAACAACAAGCGCGGCAGCGAACAGCCGTTCTAACACACACGCTACTCTCAGGACACGCAGAACCTGGGAGACCCCAGCACGCTCAGTCCTGGCTCCCTCTGGGATTGTGCCGTCTTTGACAGACTGCAGCTTGGACTGCAAGTCAGTGTTAATAGCTGATGACAAACTCAAACCTAGAATGAGTATCCAGGAAAGAAACCGAAATGCTGATTCCTCAGCAGCAGCGTATGAAGCGGTTTTAAATCATTTCCTCGTGTGTGAAGCTGGATAAAACCTGCCCCACCCCTCCCCTCACCCAGGCCTCACACGCACAGAGCAGAGCGCCGGGCCGGCCGCACGGACCCCCGCCAGCTCGCTCCCCCCGGGAGGGGCTCCACGCCCTCGCACGTGGAATCATTTGGGAAAGCTGAGGGGAGGTATTTTAAATGATTATTAAATCAATCATGAACCCTGTGGAATATTTCATGAACATTCCCCCAACACCTGTGAGTCAACTGACACCCTATTTCTATTAACAACTCAGCTCAATTATTTTATACAGTTGGCCTAAAAATGCAGCTAGCTATTAATGCATGTATTTAGAAATATAAATCAAGTCAGCAACACAACCAGTTTTGCCAGTCAAGTTTACAGTTTGTGCTAATAGATGGCTCAACGACTGGGTTTTTTTTCCCCTTGTGTACAAAGTTGTAGGAATGTCATGGTGTTTATTACAAAATAGAATATGATACAATAGAATTGAAAACTGCTGTATACGTAGGTAATCAAACTATAGGCTTCTGCGTAAAAGCATTCAAAAATTATATCTATATTAAACACTGCTTTCTACAGCGTTCGTTATACCCACAGCATAGAAACTAAGAAATAAAATTATCTTTTCCCCTTCTTTTTCTTTGGAAGGAAATCCACAGGTTATTGCAAGGGAAGCAATCAATAATATCATTGTATTATTCTGGTTTCACATTGGTTGTTTCAAGTTTTGCTCTGATTTTTCTTTCCAAGCAGTTTGAAAGTTCAATGTTTACACAGCTGAAATTGAGGGTTAGTCCAGCCCTCATCCGTGTTTGGAAAGTGAAGCAAATTCTTTTTCAAAAACTGGTCCACAAAGGTCATTCTGTGAAAAACGACAATTTCCTATCTCTCTAACCTTTAAACAATTAACTTCCTAGAGCATTTTTCCACTGGGGGAACATTCTGATCAGCAAATACGTGTGTGTGTGATTTCTTTGAAGAATCTCTGTATGAGTTTGGGGAGCTGCTGCCAGGGAAAATGTTTCCATTGGAAATAATTTTAAAAGATCAATGGTTATGAAAGGTGCCAAGCATGAAAGGGAATGACTTTTTCTTAAATACGTTATGAATGCAATTAGCTGTATTACATATCATATGTCATGGACTTCGAAGAAATCTATCACTTCTCCTCCAGTATTTTCAGATTTGAATTTTCAATCTGTATCAAGAAGTTGGCTTAACATCTCTGTCTAAACAGCAATTTGTGCATTTTAATCCAGGGGGTATGATTGGTGATAAGAAGTTCAGTTTTTGGACCTTTTCCATGTGTGCTTCTTTGGGAAGAAACTTTCATGGAGTAACTCCATGAGACATGTGGACCAGGTATCAAAGTATCCTCACCTTCCAAAGAGACAGTTTAGCGTGGGTACAAAGGCTCAGAGCTTAGTGCTTTCCTAGCCTTCTTCTAAGAAGCCCAGCTTCTTAGCATCTCACCTAGCATGAGATTGCTTTGCTTTGTCTTTTTCTTTCTTTTTGTATCTTCGAGACAAACGGGGAAGGGGCAGCAGACAATTTTTGCAGGCATGGATTCAATTGCAATGCCACTGAGCGTGAGTGGGTGCCTTGCTGTGAATAGGAAGGTGCGGGTTGGAGCTCTAAGTGCCGCTTCTGGAAGCTCCTAGAAGCTTCTGGAAGCTCCTCTCTGTGTTCATCAGACAGAAGAGGGTATGGTCGCTCACTTACAGGATTTAGTCTTTCCCTAAGTATGTCTAATTTGGCTTTGCTGCTGGGGTGAGGAAATCTGGAACATTTTTTGGTTAAAACGGACCCAAACATTCTAGGCGGACCTTTGCCTTCCCGTTCTGTCTGCAATGTGTTCTGAAGGCCTTTCTGAGCTAACCCTCTGGAACCAGCAGGGTTATGACAATGGCCAAAGAGGAACGTCACAACCACGTGAGAGTAAACAGTGTCCCCAAACGAAACACCTACCTGCCACCGTCCTGAAAACCACAGCAGCTCAGGGAGCTCTGCCAGTGTGGTGATCATGTTCAGTGAGTTACTTTCAACAGAATTCCTCAGGAAGCTTTTTTCTCTTCTTTATTTTAAAAATCACCACAGGCATGTTGTTATGAGAAAAGGAATTCTAGTGTAATATTCCAAGGAGCAGTAACAGAGAAGTTGGCAATTCCTGTATTCCTTTTATTCCCCCTACTTTCCTAATTCAAGGACTTGGAAGATGAGACGTACGTGTGTGTGTGTGTGCGTGTGTGAAGTGGAATCCAAGAGAAGCCATCAGCAAGTTTCAGAAAATAAACACAGACAATAGGAATGGACTGAAGATGAACGGATGCAAAGAAAAAGGAAGACTGTAGGTAGGTGGTAACCTCAGATGGTAAAAGACATGAAAGAAGTCAAAATAAAGGTTAGAAAGCAAAATACAAGAGAAAAAATACTTTGAAAAAGATTTCTCCACACAACTACCCTCTTTAAAGAAGGGAATCAGGTGGTGCTGGGAGAAGAAGTCCCAGGCACCTAAGCCACACTGTGGGAGGGTGGGGCGAGCAAGGCAATCATGGCAGGCTCCCTGGAGGAGCTGACAGTTGAGCCAAGTTCTTGAAAAATAAAATTGAAAGAGATTGGCCAGCAAATAAGGTGTGATAGGGGTGAGAGGAGTAAAAAGCACAAGTAAGTGCACTCAGCTCTGTGTGGGTAGAGTGGGGTGAGGGAATACCGGGTTTGCAGAGGGAGTCACAGAAGGACTGAGAGCCTGAGGGAGAGGCAGCAATGCACCGACACGTGAGCAGGTGAGAGCTGCCTTTCTGACCTAGGCGCTGGGTTCGAGGACAATGGCAGTCTGCCTGGGAGGCCTCTGGGCCCCATACTTCCAGGGCAGGCAACAGTCACTTGCTAGATAGAGTGAAGGTTGTTTTCTTCTCGGTTTTCTGGTGAAGGAATTAGAAGAGAACGGGAGAAGTGGGTCTGGAACAGGACTAAGCTGGGGAGAAGGCGAGAGGAGAAAGTCTGTGACTCCTGGAGGTATTACTGGAGACCCGACATGCGAGGGCAGGAAAAGTGGGCAGAGATGGGTGAGAGAAGAGACTCCTGGGAGCAGAATAAGACCCTGTGGACAGAGGAGAGTGGAAAGCTACGTTGGCACGGCGGGAACAGGACGCGCTTGTGGAGCTGAGAAGTGAGCAGATGTCACAGCGACACCAGCCCCGTCACAGACGCGCACGCATCGGGGGGGCCTGTGAAGAGGACCCTGAAACCAAAGCCACCTTGGAAGAGACGTGTAAAACGTTCGGAAACATTTAAAAGAAAATGTACAAACTCTTCCTCTTGAGACTTTTTTTTACAGCAAATTCTAAGATACAAAACACATTTCTAATGCAAAAGTGTGCATGTCTCTTGTAGAGTTAAGATAAAATGGTTTGTTTATACAGCTGGAGTCTGTCACTTTGACCTATTGATACATCAGTTCATTCAAATATCGACATCTATTAAAAGCTCAGATGTCACTTTAGATACGTAACAAGCAGAAAAAAACTCGTAAAAATAAAAGCATGGTTTGGTAATCAGTAAATTCTTCTCAGTATCCTCTTGGAATGTGAGAAGAACCCCGACCCAACTTAAAAAACAAAAACAAAACAGAAAAATCAAACGAGCACATTTTCTTCAGCCTTACCTACATTTATGGTATAAATCCATTACGACTACACATTAAGACTGGGAGAGTTTTATGGCATTTTACAGTGTTTGCCTTCTAAATAATGTAGTCTCACTGTCTCTCATTCTTTTTGTTCCTCCTACCAAAGGTAATTTTTTCCCATCAGACATTATTTTTTAAAAACGTTCTCGATGTTAATTGATCTCACAGGTTAACTAAACACATTAGAAAAAAATCCCAGCCTGCCAAATACCACAGTTGAATGGTATTATGTGGTTTCCTGCCTTAACAAAAACGTGCACACACACAGCCCGCAGTACCCCTCACCAGGAAGAGAAGTCAAGAACGCTGTTTGGGTCCAGTTGTCAGAACCAGGAGGGGGACCGGCTGGAGTCCCCTGACAGCAGGGAAACGCCCCTTTTCCTTTCGTGCCACTTGTGACTTGACCAAAGCTCACGGAGGAACCACCCCCGCTACACAGTAGTGTGGGTAGGTAGCTCATCATCCAAGTGTGGCCCCTTTATAATCTTTGATATAACGAGTAATTGTTTTTATTTTACACAACCAGCTGGGAATGAGACGGTGGGGTATGCAAGGGACGCACTCTCCAATGTGGGGAGGCAATGCCATTTAACGGGTCCTGAGGCCTGTCACAGATCAGGCCCTGGGCTCAGCAGTGAGCTAGGTTACAGAGGGATGCGAAGAGGAATGAGACAGAAGAAAAGGGGCCGTGTTGCCCTGCTGACGGATTTGAACTTCAGGCTGTGAACATTAGGTAGCAGCTGGAAGTGCAAAGGAGGACACAGCCAGATGTGCATTTTGAAAACACAGACTGTGGCAGCAGTGGAGCAGGAACCCGTGGACGGGACCTGCCGGAAGGGAAGTCGGGCAGCGCCTGCGCGGGCCAGGGAGGCAGGGCTGCAGTACGCGGGCCACCGGCAGCGGTAACAGAGGAGCAGGGAGGGAGGGAGAGGGTGCTGCTGGGGTAGGAACGGCAGGCTGTTCTGAGGGCGTGGGAGGAAGGGGAGAAAAATTACATTATGGCTTTACATATGAAATATGTAAAATTGTATATTACATATGACCGATGTTGGGCTATTAATGAGTGAACACAGGGAGAGTCACAGGCTGGAGAAGGAACAGTAATTAACTTGGTTTGGACAATTTCAGACCGAGACACTTATGAGACACCCCAGGAGAAAGGCCCAATAATTGGCAGCTGGACATGGGAGTGTGGCACTCAGGACAGAGGCAGAGGCAGAAGGTGAATCATAGAAGTAACCACAGAAGGTGCATCATATGAGTAGCCACAGTCAGCTCAGAGAAGAGGATAAAATATCCCAGGAGAAGGCAGAGTCAAAATAGAGCTGAATAGTATCTCCCTGGGACAGTCGTCTCCCTGGGGCAGCAGTATTTCAGGAATGGGCAACAGATAGGGCGTCTGAGAACAGACAAAGAGCGGTCCTGGAGAAGGGAGGATGTGGGGAGGAGCACTGTCCTGAAATCAGCCGGAGGGGAAAACCCGGGAGGGAAGACCAGAATCCATTGTCATTGTTTCCGAAGACAGAGCCTGTGATGACTAATGGTGTTGGCGCACAGACGCTCACTGCTGACTGGCGGGGGGTGGGGTGGGGGGGGTGGGGGGGGCTGTCCCTTCAGTGAAGGGGCTGAGGGTCCAATGGAAGACAGCTCTGTGGAGGTGGATGGGGTATGGATGTCCCGTCCAACTCCGGAGGTCAGCCTGGTGACAGATTATCCCAGGATGGTGACTCTGTGGGGGACTATTCTTTTTTGATCTGTTTTTTGTATTTGTTAGTTTTCTAGGAAGACCGTGCAGTATTTTAATAATCAAAATAAAACAAAGAAATGGGTGAAAAGAAAGCCAGTTTTTTTGAAGAATGTGGTGCCATGGTATCCCCAGTCTGGAGGAGCAGGAAAGTGGGAGGAGCAGGAAAGTGGGAGGAGCCCGGAGTCCGGTGCCAATTCTGCCCATCAGTGGCTACGGACCGGAGAACACTCAGAACTTTCCTCTGGAACAAGGCTTCCTTCTTTGTGAATACAGTAGCTGGGCTGGAAAACCAGTTAGGTGCACCTCAGGTGTGGAAGTCTGGGTTCTAGCCTGTGATGTGGGAATAAGCTCTCAAATATATTAGAGGAAACTGCTATTTAAGGAAACCCTATAATGAATTGTGTGAAGAACAATTATTTCGTAATGCAAATATTCACTCCAATGTCTATGTTTTATCATTTCTGATCTTGTTTATTTGCTTTTCTTAAAGTAAGAAACACCTACATCAGTTATGTCTTTTTGCATTCTTTTCACGATACCTTCCGTTCTAAAAATAAAAATCAGTTTCTACCACAGTCTCTTCTATGCACAAATAAGGCAGAGAACAGCATTTCATGGGTAGAGCTTGAAGGCTGCAGTTGCCAAGGCTAAATATTTACTGCTTCCTTTAGAGTGCCCAAGGACATAAAGTTTTTATTGAGCAATTATCACAGGCACTGAGGAAATGCGAACATCGGGTCCATACTTCCTACCCATCCTCTCTGCCGTGTGACGAGTGGTCTGCTATGGACATTTCTTGGTTATTTCTGGTGCAGGTGCTTTTAGGCAATGCATGGCAATGTCAATTAGTGGCCAAAGGCCCAGGCAGTGAAAAACATTAGACTGGACCTAAGAAAAATTAGGTGAAAGCCAAGATATAGTTCAGAAATAAAAATCCTAGGACATGAAGGTTCAAAAGTACCTTAAAGGTCACCTGGGACAACGTCCTGCTGGAAGTGGGGGCCCTTCTGCCAGGGGGTGCCCCCTCCTGTTCTTGGATACCTATAAGGAAACACCCATGGTTTCTCTGGCAATGGTTTCCAACCTTTTTGGCACCAGGGACCAGTTTCACGGAAGATAATTTTTCCATGGAAGGGGGAATGGTTTCGGGATGATTCAAGTACATTACATCCAAGCTTGTGTCTTGCTGGGCGGCCGAGTTCCTAACAGGCCACGGACCAGTATAGGGTCACAGCTTGGAGGTTGGGGACCCCTGCTAGGGAAACACCTCAATTTCGTGAGACAGGTATTTGCTGACTATGTAGCTACTGGGCAGTTCTGCGTTCTGACCTGAAATCTACCTTCCCGACATCCACCCCTCAGGCCCAGTTCTGTCCTCAGTGTGGTGCCACCTGAGATCATGATGTTACTGCTCGTTGCTGGAAGGTCCATTTTACAGCCGAGTCAGAATGTTACAGCCTAAACTGCAAATTTATCCTTCCTTTCTTAACAGTTTCCATGAAGGATGAGATGTATTAGTCTACCATGTCTATAGTGAAATTAATCTGAATCCTTCTTAAAAACTTAACCTGGTATAAAATGTTTCGTTCTGTGTAACAGTGGACTTGAAGGCTGCAGTACAACACAAACTCCTTTTATCTAGCCTCCATTTAACCAACTTATTGGATTAACTGATGTTCTCTCACCCTCTGAAAACGTGCCGGCTGACGCCCACGGCAGGTAGACTGCTCAGAGCCAGCAGGCCGTTCCTGGGCGGGTCCACAGACTTCCGCTCTTCGGTGTGGAACAGTACGTCGACCAAGACGCGATTATGCTTAGCCTCAAACTTTCTGTGCCAGGGTGTCAATTATTGTAATTACACAATTAAAGAGTATATAAACCAATAAAATGCAAATGTGAGTATAAGAGCTGTTTCTGGAACAAGTTAAAGCATTAGAAAGGCTACGGTTTATTCAGTAAAAAGAATGCTATCAAATAGGCATGGATACGACAACTTGTAAAGAATTGAGAAAAACTGTAACAGTCTAGAAGGATTTTGTACTCATTTACTTCTCAAAAGGCCTTTAAATTCTTACCCCCTTTATTGTTGGCAGTGTAGATAATACATGATAGATATGGTGTACGCAAGACAAGCTTGGAAGACCCTTGACAGTGAACTTCTACTCAAAGAAAGACCTTGGTCCTTCCTCAGACATTGGTGAATGAATGCACCTTTATATGCTTTAAATTAAATTTTAAATATTTAAAATCTGTATTATCATTTTCATGACTTTCAGCTTTCATCACCTTTTTCACAGAAGTGATCAGTTGTTGGCTCTGAAGCCAGGGAGAAGGTCCCCACTAGAGTGTATTGCTGGCCTGTCTCTCAGGACACCTCGGAAGCCATATAACCCAAGTCCGCCGAGAACTATACCAACAAAGGTATGGTCCAAGTCAGAAGTGCTGGGAACTACAAAAATTAGTAAGGTTCACCAGTAAATGTTTAGTCCGATTATACTGATAATCTGACAAAAAAAGACAAAGTTTTCAGGAGTTTTCAGTGAGCTAGTCCAGTTCACCAAAAGTGGTTCAGATGACCTCATGATCCCATTAAGGCATGTGAAATCTCTAAAACATAAATGAGCAAGCTTTAGGATCCCAGACATATACCCTACTTCAAGCTATATGAACGGAATGAACCACTTCTTCATATTACTAAGACATTCTAGCAGGAAAATATTTGCAGTGGAAAGGTCCACCATTGAAGAAGAGCTCATACAAGAATGAAAAATAAACACTCCTTAAATGTTTGGATTATAGCTTACCATTTTGTTATTTATATAGTACTTTGCCATTAACAAAGGGCTTTTACATATCTGACTTTTAAAAAAATTCACAAAACTCTATGAGGTAAATATAACCTACCTATTTTATAGATGAGAAAATAAGAATTCATACATGTTGAATGATATGCCCAAGCTTACACAGCTGGAAATTAGTTAGCAGACCACAAAACCCTGGTCATTCCAATTTTTTTTAAGTTTGAAAAATAAAGGGAAAAACTAAAATTTTCATTCATTCCAAGTCATTTTATGTATTCTCGTCTTCCTTCCATCCATGGATTGAGATCACCAGAATATCATATTTTTTCACTTCGCACTGCATCACACACATTTATCATGACCACCTAATCTCCATACAGTTCATGTACTGACTATACAGTATTATGACATGTAAATTATCTAAGTCAAAGTAATACTACGGGTGAGGAGTTACTCTATAAAAATGAAAGATGAGTAAGAAAAAGACCATTACTGAATGCATCCCATTATCGGCCAGCCCGGTTTTTTTTTTTAATTATTTTCACTGGTTTTGGTCATTTGTTTTTGCTATTACAGGTGAGACTATGGTGAAAAATCCTTTCTCTACAGCTTGGGTGCTGAATGAAGAGCAAGCTCTCCCCCCCCCCCCGAAGCTCCTCCCTCCCGAAGCTCCTCCCCCTCACAACGTTTGCGAATTACTGTCTGTTCATTTAAATCTGCACTCCTCTCCTTTCTCTAGTTAAAAATTGAGAGGTAAAATGTGTGTGGACAGAAATATGTAGCTTCATATTTTTTCCTTATTACTTGTAAAGATTATTTTTCGCAGAACAAGTGTACCCCTTTGCAGAACAGTGAAAGCTTTCTTAGAAGCAGTGGATAAATTCAGCTGATATTGAGCAAGAAAGCGAAACGGTCCATGCGTCATTTTAGCTGGCTCGCAAAAGACCATTTAGTCTTCCGCTTTTCTTAAAACACAACCAAGCTATGGCGACATGGCACAAACTAAAAGGCTGATCTGGAAGTTGATTAATTTCTCTGGAAAAGCAGCATTTCTCCATTTCAATCCATGCCGTTGACAACACAGCCTAAATCCAATTTTAAATGAGTGCAAACACAGCCACTCTCTAGGCCAAACTCTGGAAAAACACCTTCGGAATTCCAAGTGGAAGTCTTTGTAGATCCTGAGAGGCCTGTATGTTGCTCCTCATTTAGAGAAGTGTCAAGATATGTTTCTCCAAGGGCCAAGAAAGGAGGATTATGCAACTTAAGGACATGATGCCATATGAAACCCCAAGCGATGGCTCTCTGGGCTTTAAGCAACTCCCAGTAAATGTTCTCATCGCTTTGGATCCCCTGCCCTAGCTCACGGCATCTCTGGATTGGAACACATATTGGCGGCCTTCTAGCCCAAATAGTCCTCACTCACATCTTAATTCCACTGATAATGGAATTAAGGCTTAATTCCAGGCTCAGAGACAGCATGGAAGCTTCCAGAGACAGCACGTGCCAGAACATTTGGTTATTCCTTACCTCGCTCCTGGAGTGTTTGGCCCAAACCTGTGTAGACAGAGATCCCCGAGGGGAGCCCTGCATCCCCTCCGCGTGGCACTGTGACTTACCTGCAGAGGCCCGGGAACGGCACTGCCCGGTCATGGGGCTGTACTCCTGGTTCTCGTCCGCACACACACACAGGAAGGAGCCCTCCACGTTTTCGCAAAAGGCTTCGCCACACACGCCACTGAGCAGCTCACATTCGTTCACATCTGGAAGAGGGAGCACAGATCAAGTCAGACGCACGCCTCGCTTCTGACAGCTCTTTGTTTCACCGGCTGAGCCAAGGCTAGCAGCATTTGCTGAACACACGGGGATCGCAGTGAGCAGCCAAATCCTGCTGCTCCTGAAGGCGGGGCTGCCCGATGTGGTTTGCAGGGAAGGACCAGGGAGATGCCAAGCCAAGGCTCCAAATTTCAATTCTGGCTTTTAAGGGACACCCCAGAATTGTATGCCAGCACCCTATGCACTCTTGGATTCTTTAGTTTTCTCTTCCCTATCTTTTTCACAGGATGAAGTCTTAAGCAACTCAGTTCTTAATTCAAGGAAAAGGATCCCTCCCCACTGGCATTTCAGAAATCATACACTTCTTTAAGTTCATTTTTAAAAAAATGGTTTTAAATCCACTTAACTATCTGGAGCACAGTTCTCTAGCAGCCGAAATGTACCTAATTTAACAACTAGCATTCAGGTTGTGCAAAGACCCCTGGAAATATTCACTGCGTCACTTTCATCATTCACATAAAACAAATTTGTTCAGTAACTTCTCTCTGATTTCACGGTGCTTTTAAAAATTCTGTTGGTGTTCCACAGTGTAATTTCTGTTTTGCTAAATGTTTTTCTTCTGTACTTAAATTACATATATATAATTAGAAGACAGTCAAGCAATTTACTGCTTATAATATGCAAGGGCACAGCTGTAAAGAAAGGCTAATTTTACGTTTGACGCTGACCAATATACCGCTTACCTGTACTCCTCCTAAGGAATTTTATTAATGAGTGCCCCGCTGAGCAAAGCACCTGACTTGACGTCTGAAATGCTTTTGTGTTTTATGCATTCAACATGTACAACATCAGCCTTCATGGGCACACTCTGAGATAGTTTATACAAGTTAAAAATCTGAGCAGCTATCCAAATCACTCAGAAAAAGTACCCTATTTTCACCTGCTATGCTCAGTTAATTGAACAAAAAGTTTATGTATCCTGACTTACTTGAATGATTACTCAGTTTTCTATTTCACTTTGTATAGAAACAGATAAAAACCCAATGAGCTGGGTTTCCCTTGTCGAAAGATATTGTAACATAAAGTAAAGCAAAGAGGGGGTATATTTAATCAACCTAGACAGTCATAATTTAGACCAGGAAAATTGACTTTAGAAATCTGCCAGTTCATATTTATCAACTTTAGGTAAATGCCAAATGGAATGTTCTACTTTCTAACCGGTATTATTTACAGGGCTACAGAAATCTTTCCCATCAGGCTGCATTCATTCAGTTGAAAACTATTTTCTAGTTTACTTCAATTGGCCAGGTACTGGGGGAGAAACCACGAGTCAGGCGGTCCAGCTCCTGCATTCTCGAAGCTTACAGTCGAGTCAGGGAAATTAATCGGATAATTGATCACATAGGCTGTGGCAAGTGCTAAGAACTGAAAGTACAGAGCGCTACGAAAGCACAAGACAGTGCACCTTAGAGCAGGGGTGGGTTAGGGAAATGACAGTGGGATTGAGCTCTGTCTGCAGGATGAGCAGGTGGCACTAAGAAGAGGTACAGAGGTAGAGGGGAGGCGGTCAGGAGACTCGTAGAGGAAACAGCATGGCCAAAGGCTGGTGTCAAGGCTGATTCATCCTAGTTTAAATCCTCCAGAACATGAGTGTGGTCAAGTGCACATGACAGCACTAGGTGAATATTTCTGAAGGAGTGAATAGACAGACAAGACAACACCTGCTGAGTTCACTAAAATCATAAAAACTATTTCTTTAAGGGTGGCGTTTTGTGTGCCAAACTGAAACTTCAACATGGGTTCAGCGAGCTCAGCTGGCTGGTTAGAAATGGACACTCACCAGGGGTTTTAAGAGCTGTGCAGAGTCAGCGGTTCAGTATCTGATATCTCTGTAACAATTCAACAACATTCACTGAGCACCTACAAAAATGTAAGGTCCAGCCAAGGGAGAGAGAGAGTTCTCAGCCACATGGAGCTCATTGCCTTGCAGAAGGTGGCTGTGGGCTGTACACACGATTGAGTTATTCCAAAAAAAGGGTGTAAATTCTGTAATAGAATTTGCTCAAGGTATTCTGGAAGCAGGAGGAGGGCAACAACTCAGTTTGAGAGTGAGAGAAGGAAGAGGAACAGTGTCTAGGAGGAGATGACATCTAGCCTCTGGCTTTAGCAATGAGTGGGATGAGTCCAGGCTGTGGGAGGAGAAGCTGGGAGGACATTCCCAACCAAGGGAGCAAACAACAGCCAAGTCACTGCACAGTCACATGAGCAACTGCAAGCAACTCTATGTCCCTGGAATGCAAAAGGTGAACCAAGACAGGGTGAGGCTGAGAAGGTAAGTGGGGGTCAGATCACACGACCTATTTAGTCAAAATATTTCATGAATGTCAGATGGCTTTTATCGCTTGTGTTTTAGTGCAAAGGAGACTAAAGCATCACTAGAAGTAGCGATTATGATAATGTTAGCTTAAAACTGGTTACCATTTTAAGTAATTTTATCATTAAATTTCCAAACACCTAGATTTTGTTTTCCCAGTTTGATCTGAATGAAAAATGAATTAATGCTTTCACTGCAAATTTCCAAACTAAAAAGTTACTGGCCCCTCCTCAGGCAAGTGCCATTTACCATGAACAGTTATTTTTCTTAATTAAGAAGAATAAAAAAAAAGCCTTGCTGTGGGTGAAGTTTTAAATTTAATAGCCATTCTTCTCCTTCCCATTTAACTGCATGAATTTGAATTAAAGAAATCAGAGCTGCTCAGAAAATGAAATGCTGTGTCCCTTCTTCTACATGATCATGCGCTTCACCATGCATCAGGACACCCGACGAAATTCAGGACTCCTTCGCTCTGTCCGTCCCGGAAGAGTGAAGAAGCATGGTTGCACAACCCGAAGCTTTGCTTTACAGCTGTCACCCCATGAACCTGAAAGTCCTGCTAACACCCTTCCTCAAAGGCCCTGCCCGAGGAGGTGCAGTGTGAAGACAGACGAGCTGCCCCACGCGCCGCACTCTGTTTCCTGTGCGGGAGGGACGCGAGAGTTCTGCACCCTCGGCTAAGGGTCTAAACAGATGTTCTGCTTCATATACATTTACACTCAAAGTTACACACTTCTATATTCGTTAGTGTCCCTAACCATTTCAGAAGCCACGGGACACGTGTGCAGAGCCCCAAATTGTGCGACAAAGGCAAATTGTGCGACAAAGGCAAATTGTGCGACAAAGGCAAATTGTGATGAAATTCTGTCCGAATGACCTTGCTTGCGGTCTCTCCTGTTGTTGGTATCTTTGATTACTTTTCCAAGCGGAGGGAGAAATGAAATGTGTTGGGGGAAGAAAAACTCTAAAAACTCACCCACACACCCTTGCCCATCCTGTGGGGCCTGAAAGCCCTGATAACACAGGCAGCGGAAGGAGCCGGCCGTATTGTCACAAAACCCGTGACTGTCACACATAGTGTTGTTTACACACTCATCAATATCTGCAAAAAAGACACAAAACACAGACTGACAAACACCAGGTATTAATGGAGAGACAGGCCGCCAACACACCCCGATGAGTATGAGATGACCGTGTTTATACAGGATGAACTTTAAAAACATTTTACACAGAAATAAAATGTTTTGATGAAAATGTCTTAATAGACAAAACACTGGGTAGTATGACAAAACATTTACTTTTTCTCAGGAAATGGTTTCAAACAGAAACAATCACTGTAATTACCATGGTCAGTATTTTCTCCACGTTTTTGACTCTTGATTTCAAAGGAGATTACCGTGTATTCCTACGGAGCTCATATGTGAAGGTATTGTCACGTGTTATGATTGTGGTAAATACTAACAGTTCTATTCGAAGAGCTGGGGGCTGCAAGAAGCACTTGCTTGCTTGGGCAGTGGTTACTCAACTCCAAGATGACCCTGATCGAGTCTAACCAGCATTCCCATGAAGCGGGAGGGAGGGAGGGAGGAGGGGGAAGGAAGGGGGAGAAAGGAGAAGAGGGAGAGGGAGGGAGGGAGGGGAAGACAGAGTGGGAAGGGAGAGGGAAGGAAGGGAGGAGGAAGAGGGGAAGGAGAAGGGAGGGAGAAAGGAGGAGGAGGAGGGAGAGGGAAAGTGGGGAGGAAGGAGGAGAAAGAGGGGAGAGGGAGCGGGAAAGGATGGAGATTCTGGTGAGTTCAGCGGTGTAGCCAGCCAGCCCATCCCAGTTATTCACGAGGAAAGATTTCCTGTCGCCAAGTTACAGCCACTCAAGATCCTCGAAGTCAATGCTGCTCCGACTGATTAGTCAGCGGCCAACCTGGTAAATTCATTTTGCTCTCTATAAACCTGATGATAGACAGTGGTCCTGGGCCTTTTCCCCACCATTAATAAAAACTGTTCTCATAAAAGTGATCTCATTTATAGAGTCACAAAAGGACTTTTAGATAGGGTTCTCTGTACCCTGGGTTATTAATTTTCCTTGTTGTTCTTTCATTCCCATTCCCGTTCTGTTCCCTGCACGCTCCCA
Source organism: Glossophaga mutica (assembly GCA_039655065.1). NCBI lineage: Eukaryota > Metazoa > Chordata > Mammalia > Chiroptera > Phyllostomidae > Glossophaga > Glossophaga mutica. Next base: position 150,445,722 of record CM077308.1, read on the forward strand.
TTGGCCAGGCTCTCCGTCCTGCCCACTCTGGGCTCCCCAGTCCCCAGATATGGGTTTTGGGAGAAAACAAGAAAATGCAATTACTATATCTAAATACATCTGAAGAAGACAGTGCTGTTGGGTTCAAATAATGAAACAAGAACTGCAAAAGAAAATGACAAGTCAAATTGCACTTGACAGAATTTAGTTTTGGAGGGTTCATGTTAATAAAGTCAAGCTTTTCTTGTTTTAAATTTTTTAAAGCTGAGTCCAAGAAATTTTGCAAAAGAAGATATATTCAACGATTTTTGGCAGGTGCCTCACTTCCCTTCCTAATGTTCCAACACGGACAATCGCATGTCCAGAGACTGTCTCACTTTTGCAGTTACAAAATGTGAGTGCCTGTGTCTAAATTTTCTTTATGTTCTCAACCCAAAGAAGAAAACTTTCAAGGCCAGGCCCTTCCTCCCAAGCCCACCAGTCTGTTCTCCCTCAAGCCCACCCTGCTCAGCCTTCTCCAGCATCTTCAACTATGCTCCCCCCCCCACTCCATCCCCGGCTCCTTCCTCACTGCCTTCAAAAATGTTAAAGAAGTTCTTGGAACAGCTGTCACTTGACCATGATGTCACCTACTGTGCTTTCCCATTCTTTCTGTCACTACAAAATGTCTCAAAAAAAAAACTGTCTATGCTCATTGCCTTTCTTTCCCAATATATCTTATCAGTATAAGGAAATAATAACAGCAGTACTAATATTAATAACTAATAATACTGGTGTATTTCCAGAGTTACTGTGATGATTAAACAAAATAACATGCATAAAATGTTATTTTAAGAACACTGCTTGGCATGTAACATAGGAAGCATCCAATGCATGTCAACTATTATTATTATTGTTACTATTATTATTCCTCCTACTTCTTCATGACTGACTTCCTGACTATATCTCTTAAAACCCCTCTGAGAAAAACCACCAGTGACTGACCCATCATTAAATCCCCAGCTCATTTGCCAATCAGTCACCATCACCCTTGACCTCTAACTCGGGTCAACACCCCCTCCTAGAAATCTCTCTTTTCATAACCAGAGACAGACCCTTATTCTCATTCTACCTGTAACCACTACTTAGCCTTCACCTCTCATCACCTGAAGGAAGAGGGCACCGGCCAGGACTCAGGCACACTCTGGGAGCGGCGACATCCTCAGCGCTCCCCTCTCCACCCTCTCCACACTCTCCCAACTGCAATGACCACGGTCCTCGGAATGAATCCCAAGTCTTCCTCTCCAGCCAGGATCCTTCATATTCTGCGCCACACACCATTTGATCGGTTGTGACGTCAAACTCAGCAAGTGTAAAACCTACTAAGCTGCACTTCCTGAACCTAGTGAGAAGTCTCTCAACTCTTATTCTTCCTTTTCTTTCCTTTTGCCTCTACAGCTTACCTCCCCAACTTGAATGGACAGCTCCATGAAATTATTTCACATCTAAAAAAACAAATGAATCTCCCTAGCAGCACTGAACACAAAGAAGACACACTCCAGAAATCTGTCCTGATGGATTTGCACTGTCAGCGTAAGGCTGGGATTACAACTTATTTACTGATCGTAACCCCGAGAGGAGTAACCACACCGTGTCATCGAATCACTTAACGCAGACCGCTGCTAACTTTAGTCTTCCCGAATGGACCTTTGTCAAGAGCTTACATTATTCATTGAACCACTGGATCTAAGGGCTGGAAAGAGATTCATAAATGCTTCCATTACCACTTTTATACTGATTTCCCAGTCTTTCTCAAGGGTCAACCTCTGTCCTTCAGAACCATTTATCTAACACCGACTGGACAGGTTTGTAATAAATTGAACTTATTATCACTCCCTGGCTCACATCTCCCTCCATTTCTCCGATAATCCCTTCATCAGAGAATCCAACCAGTCACCGAAACCAGAAATCTGAGTCATCCTTCTCTTGCTCCTCCTCCCCATCCCTCCCCTCCCCCATCATATCCATTTATCTAACATTCCTGATACTCATACTCCTAATTGGTTTCCTTATCTCCAGCCTTGCCTCCCTCTCTCCAATCCTTTCTCCACCAAACTGCAGCCATGTCAGTACATTCCCTTGCTCAGAATGTTCAGTATCTCTCCTGGGCTAGAGGATTCCAAGCACTCTCCTCAGCAGAGCACAGAGTGCCCTTCGTCATCTGGCTCCCGGCTACAAGTCTGGCCACCGTGCCCAGCCATCCTCCTTCCAGGTAAATGCTCATCCCCATCAGTATATTACACTTCTTTGAAAACACCATGGTTTTTAGGTAATTTCTGCTTGACTTGGTGCACACCCCCTCCTCCACTACAAATCTCCCCCCTCCTGCTTTGTTTGGAAACTCCTGGCTTTTCAGGAGACAATCCAAGGGATCCTTCCCATGTGGCACCTTCTGTAGCTACTCCAGGAGCAGATTTCAGGGCCCCTCCTCTCTGCTCCCAGAGCATTTTGAGACATTACTGTGCTTATCAGCTATTTTGGGAGCGGGGATTCTCCAGCTAAGCCTCCCCGGCACCTTATTTCCCTACTAAAAGGGATGGTGAATAGCAAAGAAGCAGTGCTAGAAATCTGGTGGCTTTTCAGATCAGATCCCTGACATAAAGTCTCTTGCTTTCCTCTTTGGTAATTCTATGCCATTCCAGCAGACGAAGCTTTCTTGTCAATGGCTGCCAGCTCATCAACTGAGTAACTGACCGTAAGGTGAACACGTCCTGAGACAGTTGTTAATTACCGGGCATCTTGCCGTCTCAGACCTACTGTAACGGTGATTAACAGAGAAAGTTTAGATGAGCAGTATTTTTAATTTGAACGAATAGGAAAAAAACAACCTGGAATGCCTGCTGGAGACTAGCTCTTCAACAACTAGTATTTTATAAAAATGATAGACTGTAACACTCAGCAGTTTCATGCTTTCAACAATGAGATGAGGTAACAGCTTTAATAAAAAAAGACATTTATTTCACTTCTCTGACTAATGATCTGTATTTTAGAAAAACTATTATTCCACTGCATTTTTCTTCGATGTGAGCTCTCTGAGACATTTCTCCCTTGTTAGTTCTGTATGTAAAGAGACTTACAGAACTACTACAGTTAAGATGAACTCTATAAAAATAAAACTAAATGTTAAAACAAATTATGATTATATAATAACAAAAGCCCTATCAAGATGAAAGCTTCATAAATGGACAAGTGAGACCCATCCTGTTTTTTGCTGAAGTTGGGTTTTGAATATGAAACTAAATTGCTAATGTTGCAAATACTACGGGTTTTCTTTTCACTTAGAGAAGAACGAGCCCCTCACGTGACCGAGGCACCTGTGAGAGCCCCGCCTGGCCTCGTGTCCAGTCCTGCTGCCCGAACGAGTGACGAGGAGGGCTTCTCCGGCTCTCTCTCGGTCGGCATCCCAAATGAATCAGGTGTGTTGCTGCAAAAATTGTTGATTTCTCATGCAACTTTTTGCTATTAACATTTTACTAAATGAGTAAAATATTACTTGTTTTTACTAAAACCTACAAATTGTTATCAGGGGTTCTCTCCAGAAATGCAGACCTCCAAACCTACATTGTCAATTCTCGAAGATTTAAGGCCAGATACTTGCTACCATCCTCTTGCTTAAGGAAGGTGAACTATGTATGAAGAAAAGGAAAAACAGGAAAAGGAGGCATGCCTTTGTAAAAGGCACTGGGCTCAGGTGAACCTTAGTTACCCACCAAAAAAATCACAACTGCGACATCAACAATGAAATCCATAACAAAACCTCAATAATTCCATTAAGTTTTCTGTATTATACAGAAAAGTATGTGCGTGGGGAGAAAGGCATGTTTGTGTGCTTTTTTTTTTTTTTTCAGTTAAACGATTTGTTTTTCCTTCTCTCAAATATACTCTTCAGTTTGTTTTACTTAAGAAGTGCTTCTTTCTCATACTTTCTTAACATGTCCTATCTTCGTTGATTTTTTCTTTATTCTGAGCAAGACATATCTACCTGTTGGAGGAAGCAGCTCATTGATGAGCCCTCTGTCTGTTCCCAGGGAACTTTAGAGAGGGGGGTAATAGAACAGACCCCGCTGTTAGTAATGGATCATGCACAGAAAAATCTCCACCGTTCTTACGCGGTTTGGAAGAAAAAGCCTTCCTGTCATCAAAAGATTTTTAGATGAATGATATGGTCCATATCAACTTGACAAGACTTTGAAGATTATTTGGTTTGAAACCCTTCATTTTAAGAAACAGAAAAGGGGCCTAGAGAGGGGAAATAACTTGCCCCAAGGTTATGCAACCAGTTGTGGCAGAGCTGGCAAAGGAACACAGCCTAGTTAAGGAACCCTCTTTGGAATCCGACTTTGTGGCTCCATCCATCACATCGGTCCGCCTCCCACCATGGTGATGGCTATTGAAGGTCAGTCTGAGAGGGTGAACAAACGAGCCAAATTGGGGGACCAACGAGCACGAAGAGATGGAAGCGAGAGAGCATGATCCTCGACTTACTGCTGCTTGACTTCAGTTTAAATCAAGGGCCCTCATCTTGTCATTTAAACAAGGCCTTGTCATCAATCATCACCACGTCTGAAATGTGCATATCTGAGGTACTGTAGTCCTGAGAATGAGGTTTCTCTAGGAGGCCCCTGGCAGAAAGGCCCATCGGGCAGCAAGGCTGCAGAAGCCACAGGAGGCCTCCGGACCACATGTCTAGCATTGGTGTTCTCTGGATCTCTTCATGAAAAGGAAATGATCCATTATTTCAGCCCAGGGCCTTCTGACCCACTGGAATTGGTTAAATATCTGGTGCCAGAACCTTAGGAAAATAGAGCCAAAGGAAAAGGGGCTTACATTGGAAGGGATGTAGGGGTTCCTGCTTCGGGAAAAACGCAGCCCTCGCACTCCCTCCCGAAAGGAGCGGAAGCAGACCAGGAGACGGTGCCTCCCAGCCAAGAAGTGGGACTGAGCAGTGTTAAACCGGCTGAATCGCTGCCCGAAGGAATTTTTAAATGGCATGGCTGCTGGCCCAAAAGAGATTAAGGTCGCTCTCCCAGCAGAACAGGGAAGCCAGGATTAAACGGAAGATGAGCGCACGGCCTAAAGAAAAAAAATAATAAAACTTAGCCAATAGGAAATTAAAAACTGGATTTGGAGATGGTCCACACAGTACAATAGGATGTGGAAACAGCCTTTAAAAACAGTTCCCTGAGGTCTGGCAACACTGACAAGGCTGAAGAATATGGGCCTTGTGTGTTGTGGAAAATAACTTCATTCTGGGAAATGGAGACGATGCCCTTGTGCAGAGTCTGACAGCCAGGCTCTTGCCTGACCGAGAAGGTGGGAAAACCCGGGGGACCTCAGCGGTCACAGGTATGTTGGGAAAGCTAGCAACCTAAGATAAGCAGCAGAAAGGAAAAAGGTAAGAAAGTTGTTTCAAGGCCAACTTCCTAGCACATAAATTCTAGAAAATAAGGCTGGCCAATGAGAAGTCCTTAAAAAAAAAAAACCCAACCTTGAAATTCACTACTTTTAAAAAGATTTTCTTCAATTATTCTGGAACAACCCTCCAGAGCAGCCTCCCATTTACTTTCTGGAAACAGCTAGAAGTTCTAGAGAAACTAAACCGAAACTTTGTTCTGATTTAATTAATATCATGTGGATGATGCATATTCACTATTCATAAAACCCTAATAAAAACCACCCTAAAATCATAACCATCCTTCTAGTCATCTGACCCCAGAATATGAGACATACTCTATTACCTCCCCACACCCTATCATCACGCTCTTCTGATTTCATCCTTGGTACTGTCTCCAATCTCTCCCCTCCTCTCCATCCTTATTCAGGGCCTCACCATCTCTCACCCGAATTCCTACCATGGCCTTTTATTTGGCTATTGTGCTTCCAGCCACTCATTGCTACTACAAACCCACCCTCCATAATGAGAGAATGATTTGCCATTGAAATAGTCCTACCAAATAATTCTCCCCTGAAGCCTCTGCAGTTCTTCTCCATAGATAATGGTATAAAATCCTTGTGTTTCTAGCTGGTCCCTCTGCCCCTGGGTTCCAAGGTCCTGCATATTCCTGGGTTTCCTCTTAATTCTTTGGCCACTCCCACACAAGCCTTCTCTTTTACTTGACCCCTACATATTGAAGTTTCTTAGTTCTAGGTCCTCTTTTCTTCTCATTATGTGATGTCTCTTAATGCCTCATTTGTTCCAAAAGCTCCAAATGCCATCCATAGCTGACCACTCCCAGTTGTATCTCCAGCCAACCCTTCTGTCCAAGCACTAGATCTAACTTGATCAAACTGCCTGCCTGATGCACCTACATGAGCATTTCATAGACAACTGTGCTCAAATACACCCAAATCATGCTCTTGATCTTTAAAAAAACTTACTTTGCTTGAAATGATAAAAATTATATGAAAAAATGAACAGTAAAATGACAACTTTACACAACAACAAACTCACAACTACCAATAATCAAACCTAAAAATACAAAAACAAAAACAAACTAAGCAAACAACTGGAACAGGACAGAATCACAGAAATGGAGATCACATGGAGGGTTATCAGTAGAGTGGGGAGGAGAATGAGGGGAAAGGTACCAGGAATAAGAAGCATAAATGGTAGGTACAACATAGACAGGGGGAGGTTAAGAATAATATAGGAAATGGAGAAGCCAAATAACTTATATGTACAACCCATGGACATGAACCAAGGAGGGAGGGAATGTGGGTGGGAGCGGGGGGTGCAGGATGGAGGAGAAAAAAGGGGGTAAAAACCCAACAACTGTAATAGCATAATAAATAAAATACATTTTAAAAAAAGAAAATGCTACTAATTATTATTTTTAATAGTATAAACATATTTTAAGTTAGGAAAACATAGTAATTCTCAACATTTGCAATTTCAATTGAAAACAAGCAAATAGAAAGTCAAAATCCCCAAGACAAAAAATATATACTTTTTAATGCAGCCAAAGTGGTTTTCTTTTCTTTCTTTCTTTCTTTTTTTTTTTTTTTTTTTGGTGGAGTTTTTTGGTGGATACAAAGCTATATTTGTTTAGTTTCAAAAACTCTGGACACACTGCCCAAAAGTACAATCTTTTGAACATTAAATTCAGAGATTCTGTTGAGTGAAAAATAAAAACACTTTGGATTTAATCCCTTCCTCAGTGTGCAATGGTAAGTTATAAATGTTTTCTGTCTGAACATGGACTTTTCTACTGCACACAATTTCACTTTCAATTATGTGATCTTGGGCCCATGTGTCTCGGATCCCAAATTTATCTTAACTTTTGGTGCATTTTATTTCCCTTTCATACCCTTTTTAGCTAAAAATCATACGGAAACACTCTTTGAAAAAAATATATATAAGCAGGGGAAGATTACATAATAAAAAAATACTCCATAAGAAGGCACTCCCTACCCCCCGGAAAAAAAGGAAAGGAAAAAAAATGAAGAGATAAGACAAATGGAAAACAAAGTGTAAAGTACAGACTTGAACCAAATACCAGTAATTATGTTAAATGTACGTGAATTCAATTCTCTAACTACAAGACAAAGTCTGTCTATCTGGATTAGAAAAGAATTAATAGTATCCTGCTCACACTCACAAAAAAGATCTTTCAATATGAGAACATGGAAAGGCAAGAAAAGACAAACCATGCGAAGTCCAACCAGAAGACACCGTTTATACCTGCACTAACAAAAAACAAAGTAGAATGAAATGCAATATGCTCTGGTGTCACCGTTTCTAGTCAACATTGTAGTGGAGGTCTTAGAGAGGGTAATGATATAAAGGTATAATTATTGAAAGAAAATAAAACTTGCACTACATTATTTACAGACAACATAATTATAAATGTACAAAATCCAAAAGAATATGAAGATAAACTAGTATAAGTAACAAGTGAATTTAGTAAGGACATGGATTCAAAGTTAATGTACAACAAAGGAAACTGCAAATCCATACAGTAGTAACAAATAATTATAAGGGTAAAAAATTTTAACTACCATTCACAACAGCATAAAAATATTGAAAATATAGGAATAAGTCTAAATAATGTCGTGTAAGACTTTACACAAAAAAACTGCAACAAAACATCGAGGCAAATGGAAGAAAACCTAAATAACTAGAGGAATATAAATTGAAAGACTCGATATTGTAAAATACCAAATCTCCTCAAATTGAACAATTGATTAAATGTGATTCTAATAAAAATCCCAGAATTTTTTGTGAAAATTGATAAGCTTATAAAGCTTACATGGGAATGCAAAGGATCAAGAATAGTCCTGGCAATCTCAATTAGAAACAAAGTTGGACAATTCAGAATTTAAAGCACTATATAATAAAAATCCTTATAAAGCTACTACAACTAAGACAAAATGCCATTGGTGCAGGAATGGATGAGCTTAGGGATGGAGTGAAGGAGAGAGACCCACACATAGTCAGTCCTCAAACCACAAGGTTTTGAACTGTGCGGGTCCACTTATACACAGATTTTTTTTTCAGTAATATTGTAAATGTATTTTCTCTTCCTTATGATGTTCTTAATAATATTTTCTTTTCTGGGCTTACTTTATTGTAAAAATGCAGCATATAATACATATAACACAAAATATATATTAATCAATTGTTTATGTTATTGGTAAGGCTTCAGGTCAACCAGAAACTATTAATAGTTAAGTTTTGGGGGAGTTAAAAGGTATACACAAACTTCTGACTGCCCTGGAGGTGAGGGGTCAGCACTGTTCAGGGGTCAACTGCATATTTGATTACATGGTTCCATGACCAAGTTATCACTGCAGATCAGCGGGAGAAAGGCAATCTTCTCAATGAATGGTGATGACCCACTCGGACATCCATTTAGGAAAAAAGGAAATCTTGACCTCTCACACCATTTGCATAAATCAATTTCAGGGGGGATCAGAGATTCCAAATATACAGCAAATTATGCTTATAACTAAGCACACGAGTACATGTTCTTTTATGTGAGGATAAAATATAAAGCTGAGTTTTTTAATTTTGTAATTTTTTTTGAACATCCAAAAAAGTCCTAAGAATTCTTCAAGTGCTTAAACTATGTCTTTAGTTCTCATTTTCATTCAGCTTTTGAAGACAAGGAAGGGGGGTTAAATGTCCAGATGAAGATTTTCTCTCTAGGCTCCAAAATAAGGTCAAGGATGAAAATCCTTATGAATAAAATCATTTTAGATTAACTGCTTAAAAAAAAAAACCAAGAAGAGTATTTTGGCTTTTACATTTTAAACTGCATTAACAAGCTCACTCAGTGAAAGACGAAGCAAATGGGGAAAGTGCTGTCTCAGTCCTCCGCAGTAAGCAGGCTCACAAATCTCCAGGTCTGGAAAGGGCATTTGTGTCGTTAAACTGATTGGGAAGCCTGCCGTTTGCACTGGGCACAATCTCCCCCCTCACAGGATAAGGACACGGGTGGCATGCGGAAGCCATGGCATGTGGCAGGTGTTTGTTCGATGACAATAAAACCTCGACATTATCGGGTAAAAGCGAAAACTGAATATCCGTGACCTCTAAAGGAAACTTTCTGGATGAAGTTGAAAAGCGGTATATTTTTTAAAGAAGAAACAAAATACTTTTGCTTTTCACTAAAGCAAAACTCGTAAACACATGAAGTCATCTATGCTTTGTTTGAGAAAAAGGGAATCAAAGTGCATTTCTGAATTTAAAAAGCCATCTTCTTCCTATTTCTTCCCAGTAGGGATGGACAGAATATTATATAAAAACTGAAAAAGTGAATGAGAAGGACTTGAATTTGCTATAGAAAAGGCACATTTCTAAAAATTTAAATGAAAAGAAAGCCTTAAAAAAATTTCTCCTCTTGAAGGTAAAAAAAAAAATCTTAATTTACTATTATGCAATGGATGATCATAAAAAGTAGACTATTTAAATAAATTCTCCATTATATACATACAAGTATGCTATTTGGAAAAAGGTCTTTAGACACTTGTGGAAAATATTCTAAACTTCACTGCACGTTTCTCCTATCATAATTATCACTTGCAAAAGATAGTATGTGTGAAAGATATACTTGTGTGTTTACACTATGTTTCTAAAATGCAGTACTATTTTATCTCATATTTATTTATAGCTCCTTGGATTATGTTTGCATTAATTTCATAGTTTTATATGTTAACACCTGAGACTTGCTTAAAAATAAACGTCTTAGTCTCCCTTCAGAGTCAGGCTGGCCACCTTCCCTTTTCATAGATGTAGCCTTTCCCACTGCTGGCGCGGCTGCCAGGGAGCGCTGGGAGCAAGCCCCAAGCACAGGCCAAACACATCAAACCCAGATTCATCTTTCTGACACGCAGGCCCCAGAGGCAATATAAAATCAGCCAAAAAATTCCCATTTTTTTCACTATTCTAGTTTTTCTCTTTCCATATTCAAATAAGAGGCCAAGAAAGATCTGTTTCGAAGCCACAGGAAACAGACAGCGTACCTCTAGAAATAACTCCAATGCATAAATGCAAACAAGCATCAGCATTAGCCATCAGTTTACTGGCAATCGATAGATAAAACATTTTAAAACTTGAAATCCTTAGGGGGAGAGTGGGTACAGTGAGCCACATGAAACTTTTGGGGGAACCAAAGGGTAAGAGCTAAAGTAAATTATGTATAAATGAGTTACTGTATTGTATTTCATATGATTTTAAATAAATTTTGGGTTTAAAATGAGATAAAATGCAGTAATTCATTTATATCCAGACCTGCATTTAGAACTAGCAGACAATTTAATTCACAAACGCTTCTGTTATCCGACAGTGTGTTGTGTATTTTATAAGCACTGATCAAATGAAAATGGAGAGATGTTAAAGGCTCCCTCCTTTTAAGTGCCAAGGTATAAAAAAACAACTGGCAGTAACAACGGTACCAGTATTGAGAAGTGCTAAAACTCTAACAGCAATTCATAGTCACTGAGCACATTTTATGAGCCAAGCTCCATTCATACATGCCAACACACATCAGCATATTTAATTCTCGCTGCAACTCCATGTAGGTATTCTTATTACCCTCCTTATGCACATAGGGAACCGAGGCAGAAGATTTAGTAATTTACCCAAGGTCACACAGCATAGAAGAGCTGAAGTACGAGTTCAGGCCCACATACTGAGACCCCACAGCCTAATTTCTTAAACACTGCTGAAGCCAATAATTATGCAGGGTGTGCCTTAGAGAAGTCAGTCTTCCAAAAATAGGAAAGGCTTCCCAAAAGTGCTCAACACACTCAACTTGGAGTCATCTTCTTACGTGTTTCCTGAGAGTCCAGGATGAGTCACAAACCATCTCTTCATCCCTTCATTCACTCACCAAATACTTATTCTGTCCTAATTATTCTGCATGGCATACAGTTGTGAACAAAACAGGTCAAGATTCCTGTCTCATCAGCCTTGGAGACTAGCAGTGGGGTCTGACAATAAACAACACAGAAGAAAAAGACGTAGAATTAGGGGATTCAAGTGAATGTGCGAAAGGGTGGTCAGAAAAGAGTTAGCTGAGAAAGTGACATGTGAATAAAGACCTACTGCAGCTGTGAGGTGACAACTGGTGCAATTATTAGTATAATGAACTTCCTTATTTTAAGCTGTTCATTGTAGCTAAAGCATACCAATGAATACTTAACTTACCTCTAGGTCTGCTGCAAAGATTGAGGAGAAAAATGGGTACAGCGCAGTTAGCATAGTGCCTGGTTCATAACAAGAACTCAGCGAATGCTGGGTATTATTATTATTATTGCTCTTGTTTTAATACAATCATGAAATCAGATACAGGAAGTATCTGCACCCACTCATGGAGAGTCCAAGGCAACCACTTAACATTGTATCAGTTAGAGGCTCAACAAGTAGCGAATTCTGGAATCCATATATCAAGCATCCCAGTTTAGATCTGAATATAAAATTACTACTCACAACAACCTTCCATGACCTATCAAGTACTTGGGTTGTTGATGACATCAAAACAGTCACCGAAATAGATGCAGGAAGCCGGCTGCCCCAGACCTGAGCTGGGGGGCAGTGGAAAGTGTGAGGGGTGGCTTGCTCCTTCACAGACTTCACTCTCTGGAAGTTTCAGGTCTATGTTTTGGCTCCAAGGAAAGTGTTTACTTCTCCTTCTATGAACAGATGATTTTCCATAGCTCTGGGGTTTTTAAAGGTCAGCAGTGATAAAAGGCTTAGGAAGAGCTCTTGAAGTTTTGGGGGTGGTTTCTTTGCTACTATTAAGAATTTCTTTACACAAATGTTGCTATACAGAAGACAATCATGCAATGCATGGAAAATATGTATTCCAGGTCCAAAAGCAGTGGATTCCAGCAAAATTTCCTCAGCTCTCTCCCTAATGATTTAAACATCCATCTTCACTCCCACTGCCGCAGAAGTACATTTGCAGGAGGAATGAGGATGAGGAACAGTAGCCTTTATGGTGGGGAGCCACTTCCCTCTCTTACCTGGACCGGTGGATGAGCCTTTTTCTTTTCACACATGGGGGCAAAAGAATCCAGGTGTTAACCTAAATTCCCTTTCTTTACTAAAGTCATAAATACTCAGTCTGTATTCTCCTCCTGGAGTTTTCCAGTTCTGACCTCCAAGCTACTAAAAAATGTAAAAATCCGTGGGCCAAGCAGCCAGATGTAATATAGTCAGTAGTGTGCCAGGGTACTTCAATGTCCTACTTGGCTAAATCATGTTCAGGAATATTTTCTCTTTAGTGACAAACACAGAGTCCCCTCTCAGTGACACAAAACCACTGGCTGCCTTGGAGCGCAGTCGACAATAGTTTTAGGCTTTCAACACTGTAGAGAAGGTACCAAAACATCTGAAAACAAAACCACGCTTGCTCCCAATTTGTTTCTATGTCTTTGATCTGGCAAAAGTTGCCTTTACTGTGTTTTCTGGTTTCCAGTGAACACAAAACTGGCCTGAGAGTTTGAACCCAGCTTCTTTTAGTCTTTCTGATAAGGCCACTGTTCCCAGTAAACGTCAAGAAGCTAGCCACCCTAACCACCTGCATTTGGTATATTTTCCCTTTTAAATGGATGAGGTAACAAGTGGTTTATAGTAGATATCCAAAAAGGTTGCGAGATTAGCGTCTCTTATCTGTTTAACAAGAGCACTTGATTCTTGGGGTCCTTTGGGATTCTGAGGGGGGTCATTAGTAGTCCCCTTCCAATCCTTAGTTCTCAGTTTTTGAATCAATTATTAGAATAGTTTTGAAAGTGGGAGCAGATGCTCCCGATCGTGCAGTCTGTCTGGGACATTATTTTGAAAAGTGAGAAGTAAACAATATTCAGGGGAGGAAAATAAAGGAATAGAATATAGAAATATAATGAAAGGTTACAATTTTTCTCTTATGATGAAAAATAGGTAATTCCAGAAATATCTGATTTTTATAGATAAGATTGGGTGTGCTCAGGGTGGTATGGTTGGATAGACCAGAAATGTCTGATTCTTAAAAAAAAAACAGACTATTTTTAAGAGCAGTTTTAGGTTCACAGTGAAATTTGACAGAAAATTCTCATATTCCCCTGGTTCCCCCAAGCCCTGTCCCCTCCCCAGCCTCCCCCACTATCGACACTGGAAAGCACTGTTGTACATTTGTTACAAGTGATGAAACAGCACTGACACATCATTACCACCCAGGGTCCACAGCTGACTTGAGGGTTTGCGCTTTTTATTTCATCTGGACAACAGACTTCCTATTGGCAATAGGAAGAAAGCCCTGAGCAGACACTCACATGCCTTCTTTCTGTTTACTGACAGGCTATTATCACCTAGCCAGTGGACGACCAGTTTGAAAAAGAAAGGTTCCGTTTGTTTCTCAGACAAAAACTTCAATACATCTTTCATAAACCCACGTTAGTGAGGCAGAATGGCCAATTCTGACCACTGCTGAAGCCACCCTTGCTCTGCCTTGTTGGGCTTTTCCAAGGTCCCTGCTAGACCAGTGTGGTCATTCTACTGTGTGAACAGGCTGGAAAGCATGCTGGGAGCTGGAGATGCCCCCAACTCCACAAGCTCCCACTCAACCTGGACGCCCACCTGGGAGAGCAGAGCCGCTCTGGGTGAGAGCCGCTCGCAAAGAGGCACGTGAACAGAGTGATGATGCAAAGTCAGACACCAGGAGGCATTGCTCCATGGGGTCAGGGGACCGACGTGGTGACACTTAGGAATCTGACTGTCACAAGTTTCCTTTGTCTCCTCCACTCACGTACATTCTGCCGATGATGAAGAAACCAAACCCTAAGTCACCTTAAATGGGATAATAAATACTTTTCACTTGAATTAAAATTCCACAATAAAAAAATGAGATAAACTAGAAGAGCAAAAGAATTGTGATTTTTTACAAAGTGAATGGGTGAGATAAGTTGGGATGTAAAATAGTGAGCTGAGCAAAAGAAGCGAGAAGTTTTCTTTGCTTTTCCACAGAAGATAAAAGCTCCGGCCCGAGGACACAAAGAAGGCGGCAGGAGCAAGGGAGCCACGGTCGTGAGGAGAAAGGACAGGACACACCGAGGAGGCGGCCGCCAATCCAAGGGCCCAGTTTCTCTGCACTTCTGTGGCATTCACGTGTGGGACTTGAGAAAAAATCTGTGCGTTATATTACATATGGTGCTTATTTATACCCATAAAGTATAGCTATGTGACACTATTTAAATACAAATACATTGTTTTCTCTATGTTCTATTTACTTATTTATCCCCAACTCCCCTCCCGCAATACAGGCTCCAAGAGGATGGAGCTGTGTGTGCTTTGCTCTCTGAACAGTAACAGTGGGGCGGGGCACAAAACAGGCCCTCTGTATATATTTGCCGAGTGAAAGTAAGTGGGAGGAGAGCTGCCACTCCACTCCATCTGTTGTTCTTCGTGGTGTGTGGGAGAAGCAAGGCGCTTCTCCTTGCTCTCCTGTGAGGTGTTCCCCGAGCACCACAAACAGCAGGGAGAGGAAGGAGCCAGCGGGGCTGTTTTTATTCCTACACAATCTCCCGTGCTGCTTGGTGCTGGACATGGTTCGTGTTGACAGAGTCTGCTTCTTTATGGGTGGAATTCATTTAGTCCTGCTTAGAGTTGGGTGCACCAGCCCTAGTCTCAACGTGGCTTCAGTTGCTTTGCCAGAAGTTCAGATGCTGGTGAACCGGCACCAGTAAGAGTGCTAGACGCTTTCTCAGTGTCAACTCAGGTACAGTAGGTCTTCACTTGATGTCATCACTATGTTCCACAACTCGGAGTGAAACAACGTATAATAAAACCAATTTACTATAGGCTGATCGACATAGTGAACAGGAGTTAAGTTCCTATGGCACCTCATCATCGTTATAACAAAATGACGTTATTCAAGGACCTGCTGTCCTGCTGTCCTCTGTACCTGTGCTCCACAGGTAACTCCCAATCACATGGACTGGCTTCCTCCTACACCCCAGCAAGGGCAGAGTCAGGACATAGTGCTACCGCCACAAGCTTCAGTCCAAGAAGAGGAAATGTAGGCCAGTTTAACCCAAAATAAATGAAAGCTTTGCAGAGCTTATTCTAGAAAGAGAATAAGATGCCTAATAATTAGGAAGATTTGTAGGTTCACTGCCATATATCAGCACGACATTCTAAATTACCTATTCTATTACTTGTAAAATTGTCTAGGTTCTGGAGTAAAAAAAAACCTGGACCAAGCATCAGACAACATATGCTAAGGTACAGCAATTTACAAAGCACTGGATATTTTCTAAAAACTCGTTTTTAAGTTCAAGTCTCTGCCAAGTAAATGCCTAACAAAATTAGAACTGCAACTACATTAGAGTGAGTATATAACTCTCGAGTTGCAGAAATCAGTATGAAAAAGATACAGATTTACAGAGAAATTACTGAGTCCAAAAGAAAAAATAAATATGAATATATTTATGTTGGTGTATTCTTCTGGAATGACAGTCTCAACAAGTGAGCACTTGAGGTGACTCACTTTTGTTTGAACATAGCTGTTTCATGGCACAACTACTAGCAGTTAGAACTTGAACTATTTTGCAGTGAAGGGAGACCGGAGCAGCCATGACTTAACACTAACTCGAGAAGCAAACCTGCATCTTTCTGGAATGCAGGCAACGTGCATTCTGCAATTTGGTTTCATCAATGATTCGGATGCCATGATCTCTCCAGAAGAAAGTACGCATTCATGCAGTGTCTCTCTTAAGAGCCCTGGTCCTGGATGTATAAAACTAACCTTCTCGAACCACAGAGACATGGCGTCCTTGTAAATCTCTCATGGCCACCTTTTAATGGTGTTTTTGCTCCATTTCCCAACTTTTGATTGCTTCCAAAGCCCTCAAAACAGGCTTACTCAAACCGCACCCTGCACTATCTCTTTTTAACTGGACACCAAATCTGGCATCAGTGTTTTTCATCTGCTCAGCAGGAGAGCAATTTCAACAATGTCTTGCTTTTTATAAGATCAGTTTATGCCTCCCAATATAATAATTAGTTTCAGATGAACCGGGTCTCTGTTCCTCGGCCTGGTTCCACTGTGGTATGAGCAAGGAGAGCAGAGACTTCCTGCTGCACTATTTCTTAGAGCGAAGAATGTGGGTTCTATCATAGCCCCCGAACGGGGAACCTTCGCAGTTTACTTCTTTAAAACATAGCTGGGTTTTCATACCCTAGGTTGTCAAAGAGGTGAATTGAAATTATGATTATGGGGATCTTCTCAGTGTACTTTTAAAAAGATTCAGATTTATTATTTCTCAATTTATCAAAGTGTAACATCATCAAGAACACAAACTTTATCAATGTAACCAGTGCTGTGTCCCTGCAAACGCACAGAGATCACAAATGGGAAGCCAACAGTGTTATCTTAACTTAATTAGCCTTTAGGGGATAATGAATACTGACAGGTAAGAAAATACACTGACTTATAGCTAAGGATATGAGGGGAATAACTCTGGAAAATCTCTGCTGACAACAGTGCAGAGAAATCAAGAAAGACAGTATTTTTTATAAACAGAATGATGGAGATGATCTATATGAAGCATAATCAAAACAGGCACGTCTCAAGTTACACCCGGGAGGTTGCCACAGTTTTCCTGTAGGTCTCCCACGTGCACCTAAATCATCACCTCCTGTGCACGCTGGCTCATTAATTCAGTACCAGTAGTGAAAACATCTGTGAGTATTTCCAACATCTTACCCTCAGGTTATCCTGTTTGTAAATCTCAAGAACCATGAGCTAAGATTTCCAGTAGGAGTCACCTTGATGTACACATGCTTTGAGGTCTTCAGTTGTGACTATCTCTTAGTGTCTTAAGGCCTTTGCCCGTTTTATAGAAAGCAACGGCCTCGTTGCTTTATCTCGCAATAACAATAGGATCTCTCACGGTTTATCTTACCTTCACAGGTACGGCCACTTACAGAGATTGTGAAACCCTGTTCGCAGACACAGTGGAAAGAGCCATCTGTGTTTAAACACTCTCCATGAGGACCACAGAGCCCAGGCTGCTCACATTCATTAATATCTGGAATTGAAAAGAGAGTCCCAAACATGTGAAAAAAATCTGGGTTTTTTTTCTTCCCTGTAATACCAGATGTACAGTAATCTACTACAAAATGGTCAGACACGTATTTTGTGACACAGGCACACCATCTGTACAAATACCAGAGCATCATAAGACTGGTGGACTGTCATGAAACAGTTCGGGTTGAATCGTACAAAATAGCCAATGTTCAGCCATGTTCAACCTACCAAACAGAAGCAATTTCGTAGGTGCAACACAAAGCTACCCTTACTTTAGACTTGAGTAACAGTCTTGTAGAATCAAGAACTCCTCTGTGAGAAAGCTGTGCCCCCTCTGTCCTCTCCCGCTGCCATGCACACAACTCTGTTGTAGCCTGCACACCTTGTAACATCCTTGCCTATCCATCCCCAGGACGGGAACTTCTTAAGGGCAAGGCTGGGTATGTCTGATTTGTAGTGTTTGGTTCATAAATGGTGCCTCACAAATGTCTCCTGACTATACATATATATATGAAATAGGCTCCAATCTTTATTTCATTAAAAAAGGATAAAAGAAAGAAAATATGAGGGAAAAAAAAGAAGGCCATTTTGACCAAGAAGTTCCTATTATTTGCACAGCTTTGCAAATAATATGATGAATAATATGATGATGAAATGGGTGAATGAGGGTCAGCTGCTTAGTGCAGTGCCTACCACACAATGAAGGGCCAAAGAGCGGTAGTTGCTATCGTTACGACTTACGAGCAAACCCTGCTCCAGTTAAACCTACATTGACCACCTATGCTCTGCCTGTCCTCAGTGAAGAGTGACGATGCACTCCGGAACATGATAAGGCAGGAAGCGTTGGTTTAAGTATACTGTTCTTTCAAGCCAGTTCTAATTATATTGGCTAACAGTGCCCAAGTTGACAACATAAGGAATCTTGGAGAACAGTTCATTTATTCATGTTGGTACTAACACATGGAACTATTTACACTGTGCTTTAGTTGTTATTTTGCTCACCCATGTCCATCACTACACTGATTGCTTTTTGATGAGAACTGAATATTTTAAGTCTGAGTCCCCAGCTTCTAGTACAGCACATGCATAGTGTATTATGAATGTCTGTCCAGCATGCACTTTCACAGTTATGTTCATACCCTACTAATTGAATAGAGATTAGCTAGTTCTCTTGATTAAGGTGGGAGGCATAAAAACTATCATAGGTCCTTGAGACATCCAGGGAACTTGTCCTACTAAGGCCATTTTCCTATTTTCCCCGAAGTGCCTTAGACCCTCCTTCATCTCTTACTAAAGAGGTCCTCGATACATCCTCTTAGAAGGAGTCCAGCTTTGATTCAATGAAAAATGTTTACAGAATGCCTCCTATGAGAAGGTGGAATAGGATGGGGCTCTTGATATTATGAAGCTCGCAATATAACAGGGGAGGCAGGAACAGGCATGAAGAACTTCAAAGCAAAGAGGCCTTCCTAGTGACCTCTAGAACACGCTTAGCCACCAACTCTGCTCCTTCTTGAGAAAGTCATCCCTTTCCCTGCATCCAGGATCTCCCAGGCACTTCTTTTTGACCTGCTGATCTCGTTGTGCACGGGAATTCTGGCAATGATTGCTCCATCTCTCTGTATCAATCCTGAAATCTTTACCTTTCCATATGCCATATGATTCAGACTAATTGGCTTATCCATTGCTAAATCAAAATAAGAAACCAAGCAGGAATTGCTCATTTTCTTAAAAATCCTTCCATTCTTGTTATTGCCACTAATTTTAAAATATTTCAAGGAAGAGGAATGAATCATTTCCTACTTAACTATTTCTCAATATGATTTCACACTAAAAAATTCTTCACTTTTATAAAAATCCCTGATAGCCTCTATGTTTGCTCTCTAACTACTGATAATATCTTAGATTGGTCGCCTTTTCTGAACTCTGACCTTCTTTTAGCCATAGTTCCATTCTTCCTTTCTAAGCTGCTGCCTAGAGTTACCTCTATCTGGGCAAAAAGGTGCCAAAAAGTTCCACCGGTCTAGAGATCAAGCTCAAGGTCTATACCCATCTTGCAAATCCCTACAGGTTGTTCGAGACCACCTCCTTATTTTATCCAATGCCTCAGTGCAGCCCATTAAAAGCTGCCTTGCAACTTTTAAAAGTTGCTTTGCAACTTCTCACAGGGAATAATGTGCATAAAGTTCTTGCTTCAAGAGAAGTCACTGATTAACAAATAATTGTATAAAAAGTTTGATGACAGGAACTAAAAAATGAATTCCCAGACTGTTTTCCAGGAAAGTGCTAAGAAAGAACAACACGAATATCTGGAATTAGAGAAACATATGCATTCAATTTGGGTTGTACTTATTGAGGCATTTCTAAACTATGCTGCTAGGAGCTCAGCCGAAAGCCAGACTGTATTTACGTTGGGTTTCTTTCATGGGTCTGAGATTCCACAGAAATTCACTATTTGGCGTGTGTAAGTCAAAACGTGAAACTGAAGTGTGTTCTAAATCTCAAATGTATGCTGCCACATTCCTACAGAGACGATTAACATGGAATTTCCATGCTGTCTGTATATCATCATTAAGTTTGCTGGGGGAAGAGACTCTCAGATACACTTCCATTTGAAAATGCCTTACTGATAGGGAACTTTCTTCACATTATTGGGTAAGGTTTAAAGTTTACGCCTATCACACATTGTTATTCAAACACGCCCCGTGGTTATTAGCATTGTCACCAATTACATTTTCAGCATTAAAACAAACTCTGAAATCTACACCAATCTACACAATGGCAACATGACCAAGGGATTAGATAGAAACAGGTGACTACAAGTTGCCTTCAGAAATGCAGCAAGAAAAGATGATTCAAAATGGTCAGTGTACTCGCCATCATAAACTGTCTCTGAGAAAAGACAGTGAACGACAGAGCATATTCATAGGTGATATTATTTAAAAGGTATTAAAACCTGCTTCAGGAATATGTTTCACCCATTTGGATTTATGTTTTTCAAAGCAGACATGTTAATGTATTCTGGAAAACAGGAATCACCAAGGCAACTCAGAAAGAAGTCCACTTCATAAATAGTTAATTAAACATCATATGTTTGGAACGGTCACATGTTGAATCACAAACAAATTTAATGTACTGAGAAAAGATAGTAGTGCAATTAATAAATCAGATGGCTAAATCACTTCCTTGTGATTTAGCTCTAGACATTTAACAATAAAATTTGCAATATCAAATCATGGTCCAGTTATGCTAAGACTTGGTTTTGCCTCTGTTCAGTCAAAAGAACTGTGACGAGCGATATTAGAAAAGAAACTATTACTTTTCAGTCAAGAAAGACAAATTTGTATTCAAAACGGTTTCAGATTGTTTTTTGTTTGTTTCAAGGCATCTCTTGGCACTTTTATATAAATCAAGTTTCATTTCGTAAAGATGTAAAAGTCCTAAAATGGATACTCTCACATAAATTTGTAATTCAAATGTTCCTTTTCAACTGCGCTAAATCCAAGTACATTTAAATTCTGCTTTGTAAATACTGAAAACTTCACCTTATTAAATCATGATGACAAATAAATGATACTGAATGAGGTGTACAGCAGTGTATTTAAATCTTGGGATCATTAAGGAAATTAATTTCAGAAGACCTTGAGGCAAAGGCCGTGTCCTCAGAGACACACGGCTGGGTGTGGATGACGATACAGACACAGGTGATAATATTGTTCCAGCACCATATTTAAAAGAGTAGACACCATCTTCCCTTTCAAGGATACTGTGATTTGGGACACGTGAGAGGAGGTATAGTTCATGAAAATGCAGTACAAAAAAAGGCGTACCTGCCCAGGAGCAGTGCCTGAAAAGTAACTTCAACAATCCTTTATTTAAGTGTTACTTGGGGGTACACGACAGAGTTCCATAATGGTAGAAGAACAGTAAGAAAAAATAATATTTATCTAAGAACCAGAAATACATATCCGTAATGGTCTATGGAAGTGTGGGTTTTCAGTGGCATGGATTTACTAAAACTAATAAATACAGAGAAATTTGTTGGGCAGCCAGGTACGGCTAGCAATGTTGGGACACAGGATCTACACAATCGGATTTTTCAGCCCCAGCATCAATAACAACTCAGTGTGTTACACTGGGAAAAACAACTAAATCTCACATCTTCTTTCTTTCTGCGATAAATGCAATAAGAAATGGTGTGGAGACAGAGGGAACCATAGTAAAAAAGATATCGGGTTCAAAGCACGGTCACTTATTTGGGAGAAGCATGCTAATTAACTTGTCTGAGCTTCAGTTATTTATGTGCAAAATGAATGAAAGCAAATCTACCTCAAATTTGATAAGAACTGAAGGAGGTACCTACAGTATTCAGCACCTACTAATACTATACAGTAGTAGGTGTTCAATTAAAGCTGAGTTGTAATTAGTGCTGTGTTCTTTATTAGTACCATGTGTCCACTGTACTGTTGTTTGCAAGAGTAAATGTGATAGCACTTTGAAAAATATCAGATCTTGTTCTTCATAATTTTGGTCGAATTATGGGGATGCTTTAGGAAGAGAAATAGCTGGATACTGGATAAAACAGGGATACGGAAAAAGAAAGAAAAAGCATCAGCTGTGGCACAAATGAAATATGCCCATGAAGGACGCAAAAAAGCTAGAAAGGTAATTTAGAATCAAGTGCCAGGGATGACCCATGGGGGAAGCAACAAACCACAGGTGATCTCTGTTACGGCACAGCACGCAAAGCGAGGACTCAGCTCTAAAACACACGCGTTCCAGTTGGTAACAAGACGCGATGCAAAGGAGAATTTCCTGTACTCGATCCAAGCCCAAGAAAGACCCTTTATTTTACTTACTTATTTATTTTTGACCCTGGAGGCAGCCCACTCCTTTGTGGACCGGGATTTATTTTTTTATTTAATAGTTTTATTATTATTGTACTTTTCCCTGACCATTTAGTCCCCTTCAACCTCCCTCCCCTCATCCCTCCACCGCAATCACAACACTGAAAGTTTTTTTAAAAAATACAAATTGGTTTCTGTTCCTGTTCTAGTTGTTTGCTTTTGTTTTAGGTGTGGTTGTTAATAGCTGTGAGTTTGCTGTCTTTTCATTGTCATATGTTTGATCTTCTTTTTCTTAGATAAGTCCTTTTAACATTTCATATAATAAGGGCTTGGTGATGATGAACTCCTTGAACTTGACCTTATCTGAGAAGAACTTTATCTTCCCTTCCATTCTATCACATGGAGGGTTAGCAACAGGGGAGTGGGAGGAGGAGAGAGAGGGCAAAGGTACAGAGACAGAGATTAAGTAGCATAGATGGTGGGCAGAAAATAGACAGGGGAAGGGCAAGAATAGTGTGGGAAATGTAGAAGCTAAAGAAGTTATGACACATGGACATGAACTAAAGGGGGGGAATGTGGGTGGGAGGGGGTGTGCAGGGTGGAGGGGAATGATGGGGGAGAAATGGGACAACTGTAATAGCATGATCAATAAAATATATTTAAAAAAATACAAATTGGTAAAGCTCATTCACATATAAAGCAAGGGGCAAAACCACAGGTCATCAGGAAGCAGCCAGAACTGGAGAACTACGGGAAGGATGACAAAGAGTGTGAGAGTAGTACCTTGACACCCTTTATTGTCATTCAGCTGGAATCCGTCCGGACAAGTGCAATCGTAGGACCCTTTGGTATTAACGCAGCCTCCTCCCTGGCACACGCTCTTGTCTTCCAAGCATTCATTAATATCTACAAATCAATTTTAAAAATTTAAAAGATTAAGTAAACTCTATCTTAATGAGGTATTTCTCCTTACCTTTACACACAATTCACATACGGTACCATAAATGCACATTTTTTATTATCACTGGTAACACGTGTTTTGAAATGTGTGATGCTTTTTAACTTTTAGAGATTTTTTTAAAAAATGAAACATTTTGAAAGAATTTTAAGTTTGAACAATACATACATAATCTGAAATTTTAACATCAAATGAAATTAGTTGGAAGAGGAAAAGTAAAAATTCTGTAACAAATAATTTACTTGGCTATATTCTTGGTGATGATAGAGAATAAAAATATTCTTTAAATACGTATTATTAAGAGTATCTTGAGTATCTATTTATACAAGGCCCTGTATTATGCATTATAGGAAAATTTAAAAGTATTTGGCATGGTCCCTGCCCCTCAAGAGAAATGATTGTTTAAAAAGTTTGTATTAACAAATATGTGCAATATTAAGTTGTTTCAGAAGTCCAAAACAATTTAACATAAAGGCTGTCAAAAATATAATTATTTGTCAAAAGAATAGTACCAACTCCAGGGGTCACATGAATTTAGAAAACAGATACCACAAAGGTCAAAGGCGGCTTCGTGGTAACAAAAGGAATTTACTTGGAAACTCGTCAGCGGGACAGAAGGTGGAGGAGGGGGAAGAAGAGGGACTTTTGGCAGAAAGGGACTGGCAAGATCAAAGCATCACTAAAGTCGCTAACTCAGCAGCTGTCACAAACAGGTTTGATGTTGCCTGGATTTTTTAATACATATATTCAAAGCATATGCACAACTAAAAATGGTTTATGTAACCAGTAATGAGTTTTTGACTGTAAGCATGTGAGACAATTAATGACCTCCCTCACTGCATGAATGCTAGGCAGAACTTTCCAGAGAGCTGTTTAGTACCACATTTACTCCTAGTCAGAGCTCATTATTCTTAACACACTCCATGAGTCCTTCCTCTTTTGTCTGCAGAGCATTTAAATTATTAGCAGTGAAGAAAGCTAAGGAATCAAACCTCCTTTGTTTTCTCAGGATTTGGCATACTATGACATTTCTTGCAAATCGCTATGATGGCTGTGAAAATACATGAGAAGCTCCAGGTAGAAGTAAATATGGAGACTGCTGAGGTCTAGTTCTCCTCGCCATCTGGTTCAAAACATGGAGGCACCAATTAAATGTTCGTCTTAGAACCCAATCAACTGGCTTCTGTGCCATTCATGGGGAATATAAAAGAGAAATAAGCACTTCACAATTTCATTCTATCAAAATAAAAACAAGTTATTATATTCACCCAGATTTCAAATGTTTCTGAATAATGATCCTAAAACATAAAAACAAATTCTGATGTACTTTGTCACCCATGAAGCAGGTTATTATTTTATTAATGTGTTTTCCAAGTTCATTGAAGTACAATTTACATACAATAAATGCACCTAATTTTAAGAGTCCATTTCAGTGAGTTTGACAAATGCAGACACATCCGTGTGACCACGATCACACTCAAGGCGTAGGCATTTGTTTATCAATTTCTATATTTAGACCCACCATTGGATTCTGCAGTCATTGCAAATGCAATCATTTCCTAATGAATTAATGAGATCTCTTTGTAAGGGTGTCATTCTGTAATGCCAAATATAAAGCTTGGTAGTGTTTTCTTTTGACTCTTTTTCCAGTCTTACCTTAAACTCTCCATTCCTATTAACCTAACGCCTTGGGCGTTATAATTGCCATGAAAGAGACAGTGAAGGAACCATTACGTATCAGAGAGACAGGAAAAAACATGGAGGATCAAACATCTTCTGTGAACTTTGAATATACTAACAAATGTTTTATTCAAATCTTTGGTATAGCAAGACTTCTAAAAATAGAACCAAAGTTAATTAAGAATAGGCATTTAGATATAAATTCTGTAAAACTAATTCTTCAACTCCAACAGTCTGCTAATTTCATGATTTTGAATAGTGGTTGTGCCAACTGGGAATAAAGTCTATAGTTTATGAATCTTTGCTTAAAATGTAATAAATAAATAAAATGGACAACCATTAACAGCAACAACAAAGTATAAGCATTTCCATCGCCCCAAAAGGCTTCCTTGTGCCCCTTTTCTGTTTGGTTACTTCTGCTTGGCATAGTGTTTTTCAGATTCATCCAAACTGACGTATCGCTAGTTCGCTCCTCTTTACCACCAAGTTGTATTCTACTGCGTGAATGACCGACGATTTGCTTACCCCTTCACATTTGGGTGAGTATTTGGATTGTTAACATTTTGGCTGTTAGGAATGAAGTTTCTATACACATCCATGGGTAAGTCTGTGTGTGACCACATGCTTTCATTTGCCCTGCGAAACCCTAGGGGTAGAATGTCTGGGTAGCGCAGCAGGGTCACCTTCTGAAGAAACTGTTTTCGGAAGGGGCTGCACCACTTTACAGTCCCACCAGCAGGGTGGGAAAGTTCCAGCAGCCCCACATTTACGGTTATTAGCATTACGTAAAAAAAATCTCAATTCTGAAAGAGATCAAGGAGAATCCTGGAAATACGAATTTTAGCAACAACACTCCATCACCTAGACATTTGCCTCGCATCAGCTTTGTTGACACTACTTTAAAATAACTGGATTTTCACTCATTTTCCAAAATCTAAGAGAAATAATGAATGTGAAGGTAAAGAAGCAATAAGTATTTATCAATAATTGTACAGACTTTAAAACTCAGTGCATTATGTTGGAGTCTGGTTTAGTTTAAAAAATTTGTTGGCAAGACCTCTATCTTCGAAAACAAAACAAATAAACAAACAAAGTAGGTTGAACATTAAGAGCCCGGCCTGGGACTGTCCTGCGTGGCCACCTAGGGTGGTGTGAAAGACAGACTCCTTCCAGGAGTTGGGCAGCAGGCTTTAAGAAAGGCAACAGCCAATCTTGGTCACCCCTCCACTGAGACTGAGTCTGTCACAGTTACTGTGACGTCCACTGGGCTGGATCCCAAGGTGAACTTTTGGTCCACATTTGACACAGTTCATCACCACCACCACCACCCCCGCCCCGTGAAATACTTTCTTCTCTAAGGTTCTGCTTTTCCTACTTGCCACTTTTCTCAGTCCCCTGCTCACTCCCACCCATCTCCTCACTTCTCAATGCTGCAGGACCCAGGACTCAGTCTCTAGACCTCTTCTCTCTTCTAGCTACACTCAGTTGCCTTGGTGACTTCTTCCAATTTCATGGCTTTAAATACTGTCCATTTGCTAATGACTCCCAGCACAGAACTCACTGCTGAATTCCAAATGCACCGGTCCAATTGCATCTCAGCTATCTTTGTTTGAATACTCATTATAGGCATCATAAATTTAAACAGCCCAAGTTGAGCTCCAATCTCTTCCAAAAAGCCTGCTCCTGGGGAACTTTGCACCTGTTGTTCCATTGAACAAAACACTCTTCCCATAAATAATCCCATGTCATCATTTCAGGGAAGCCTCTGCTTGCTTCCTCATTTAAAACCACTACCCTCCTTGTCCATCTCCCTTTTTATTTTTCTCCATCACATTTATTGCCATTTAATAAACTACCCATTTTCCTTACTCATCAAGTTTATTGTTATCTCCCTCACTAGAATATAAGCTCTGCAAGGGCAGGAACTTTTGTCCGTTGGGTGTATTACTATTGCTAAATGTCCCATGCTTAAAATAAATATTTGTTGAACAAATGTATAAACTGAATGATTCTGACAAAGAAACAAATACTATCACCTTTTCCCAACTTTGCTGCTTTGGCCCACACAGAAATGACCAAGAGACAGGGCCACAGGAAGTCGGAGTAAATCAGAAATCTTTTTCCCAGGTTTTGCAAGGGATCGGCAGGAAGCAACCACAGTGAGGGGCAGGGAAGGCGCTACAATGGGCACGGAGTTCGGGGCTGTGCCTGGAAGGGAGACAAGTCAGAGGCAGAGCCTGTGAAGGTGGAGCCCCCTGGTCCCCTGAGAACCAGGACAACCGGCGTAACCCCATGATCTTAGTCAAAGTGGCTGCTGAGAGGAGTCAGTTGCACCCCGAAATGAACACAACACTTAGGCTTCTGACTCGACGGGAAAGCCCAGCAGGATTGCAGGATAACTGTAAGAAAACAACGTCTTCGCCAGGATTACTAGAGAAAAACTACACATGTGAATATAAAAGCCAACAAGAAAGAGGGCTCTTCTTCCCACAGCTGTGAGAGGCATGTGGACCATCACAGCTCAGTTAATTGCAGCTAAATACACTGGGGAGGGTCGGGAATTAGCGGGCTGAAGTGCTAATATAGTTTCAAAGGGAGCTCTGACTTAGTTGGATGGACTCCAGTCCTATTTATAACTGAGAACAGTAGGGAAATTAGCCCTGACTTCAGGAAAAACAGCTGATAATATATTCCAAAAGAAGCTTTCTCATGGAACATAATAGTCTCTTATAAACATATATATTAATAATGATGAGTAAGTTGGCGGAGCAGTTTTTGTTTGCCTTTTCACGCAATGAATGTTTTTATACAACAAATCTTGGACTTCTGAAAGGTGGTTACATGTTATAACAGCCAAAATAGACGAACATGCCCTTGGATGAGAGCCCATTACCCCAAACTGAATCGATGGCTTGGTCAACCTCTCTGCCCGGCCAGGCCTGGGGCAGAAGACTTCTGGGGCCTGAGCATGTGCCCTGCCACTGACAGACCCGACAACAGGCTCTCCCAGGACAGGCTCCCCCAACACAGCTGCCTCTCTCCCTTGGGAACAGCACTGTATTGGATCATGAACCTGCAGCCATGTGTTGTAGAGTCCCCCAAACATGACCTTCCCCACAAGTGAGCATTATTATATTGACTTATCATTTGTTTGACCATTGGCCTATTTTTCAACAGGCATGGTCATTACAACTTTCCAGCAGTACTGTCAGATGTTTACCACCTTAGGATAAAATCCTAGAAGATGATTTACTGGTTGAACAATAATGGATATTTTAAGGCCCCTGAAAATGCCCAAAGTGCTCTCGGGACGGGTCGTGACTGCTTGTGCCAAGCTCTCTGGGCAGAGAGGCAGGAGGCTGTGAAGTACAAGACAGTGGATCTGTCCTGACGGATGGGGCTGGGAAGTGAGAAAAGTGCCTGGGGCCATTGAAACACAGGCCATAGACCCATTCACTGACAAGTTCATCCACTACTCTCAGATGTGGGGTTCAGACCCCCCACTCAGAGACTCTCACGCTCTGCATGGGGCTCAGACCTGCCACGTTCGCATCTCACAGTGGACAGGGTCCAAAGGCAGTAAGTCGGCAGGTGGGCTGGGAGAAAACTGCTACTTGGATGGACGTAAAAGTCAGACAGAAGTCACAGCGATGGGAGGGTGGCAGCCTGCTTCAGCAGCCTGGACCACTTGGGAGCGGTTCTCAACCTCGGCGGGCAATGGTTAACGACCGCATGACGCTGTCTCCGCAGGGTATCCTTTAGAAATATTTTATGCAAAAAGCTCAAACTTGAACTAATGTTTGGTTCTCAAAACCTTTCCAGTTATCTGCAAAATTAACTTGGGTTTATTCACTCGGAGTATTTGGATGCTGGTCCTGCATAAATAAGGTTACAATTCAGAACTCCATTCCCAGGACTGCTAACCATCCATAGCTGAGAAAGGTTATACTGGTCCCCTACTCCTTCAGCTGCCACAGCTCTTCTAAAAAACAGCTACAAGAAGTGCAGAGGAAACCGGGGTTCCACTCCCTTCTCTGTATTACTTGTGTGACCATGGGGAAATGCTTTGCAGGGACCTAATGCCCTCGGCTGTGAAGTCAAAAGGCCGGGTTTGAGGGCAGAGGCTGGGCTAACACCCAGATCTCCGGATTCTGAAATCAGGAGCCAAGCTCACCTTCACAGTGGTCCCCGAGGGCGGATGCTCGGTAACCCTGGTCACAGACACAGCGGAAGGAGCCCTCCGTGTTCCTGCACTGCCCGTTGGCGCAGAGGTGCTGGTGCTGGCACTCGTCGATATCTGGGCGCAAGAGAGGAGACAGGAGCTGCGGAAGTGATGCTTTCAAAACACTTCTAATCATTCATGCACAGGACATTTATAAACTCTCTGGCTTGTAATGAACTTAGATTGGATTTTTCATTCTGGGAATTACACTATGCTCTAGTAAAAACTCATTAACCCCGAGTAGGGAAAAATCCAGATGAGTTTAAAGATTTAGCCAATGTGTTAAGAGCCTGTACACAGTCATCACACTGTTCATGGATGAGGAGCAGATATTTTGCTGGAATCTATAAGCCCCTCAGTAAACGCCTTCGATTTCTTTTAGAGGTTTGACTATGATACTCCGTAACAGTCTGAAGGGCTGCACACTACAACCCACCGCCTTTACTGTAAATAAAGTTTTATTGGAAAATAGCACCACTGATTCCTTTACTATTTGACCCTTCACTCTGACCCTGATTGGAAGCCTCATCCCACGTCCATCATTTCTTTCTCATGATTCACCCGTCAGCCACCTGATCATCACACGTCCGGTTCCATGTCTCTCAGTAACAATGACTTTCTCTAACAGCCTTTCCTCTTCTCAGCCCAGCAGGTGTGTGCATCGCCAATGAATCTCTCCTCCTTGACCCACATATCCCTGGCTGAGGGATTATTTGTTCTGTAACTGCAGTCCTGAGCTCAGGCTCACACACACTCCTGCCTCATATCCACACACAGAAAGCACAATAATATATTGCCCATGTGCAAGTAGATTGATCTTTATTCTTACATTTTAATTATTCATCATTGATCTAATCTTCTTCGTTAGATTTTAAGATACCTGAGAGAAGGGACTATGTGTCCCACAGCCTTCATTATTCTTAGATGACCTAGTGTTTTACAACCAGCAGACATTCAATTCACGGTAGACTTCGATCATAACAGCTGACTATGTTTACTGACTCCTGGCAATGGGACCCTATGAGTTAACGCAAACAGCAGTTTCCACCAGGACCCGGCAGCACTGCGCTCCCCCACTCGGATTAATGACGTCCTTCTGGTCATCGCGACATTTCGCAGCTAACGCTGGTTCGCCCCCATGGATGGTCTGGTGGGTGGTTCTGCATGTATCTGACTTCTCTGTGGTAGTGATATCATGGTCTCTTCCAAAGAAAGGATCTTGACTATTATTGCCTTCTTACGTTATGGGCGGACCCCTGCTCTTACGTACACTCATTTGTAGTTTTCTCTGCATGGGAGGTGGCGGACAAATGCTTAGCTAACTGAGGCCAGGAGTTATAACAGTGCAAGCCTGTGAGAGAGACTCATAGAACCAATCACTTTATTTATGTGTGTGTGTGAGTGTGCTGGTGTGTGCTCTAACATTCTCCATTTTTAGACTAGGTATTGTGAAGACTTCCTACAAAGGGATACTTGGGAAAGTTACTATAATGTTGGTAGATCCTTTTGTAGTACCACCATATATTGTCTCTCTTATAACACCATCACTACTCATTAAGTATTCAAAGGTTGCATATAAATATGAATGTGATTTGTTTCCTTATAATAAAACTGAACTTGTATAGCTTGTGTTCTATTCTTAAATAAATGATATTTCAAGAACTCTAGACACTTGTGCTTATAACAGATGATAATGTAACAACTTGAGGCATATAATTATTGGGAAGTGATTTTGTATTTGGTTCAATTAAATTGTTTTAAGTCTAAGGTCAAACCCAGTGAGGTCAAAAATCCTTACTACCACCGGTAGGAATAGGACATATTTCACAAACTTTATCCCTGAGCAGGAATAGGGCACTATCTCAGTCTTGTTGAATAGTCTTCTTTAGTGATATTTCTTTAAAAAGGGAAAAATTGTATAAAGCTGAATACACATACAAGCTAAGGTCATTAACATTCTATAGCACATACCAGGCTAATATAATGACCTTCTAATTGCAGGAATCTTAGTGTGTAAAACTTTCAAATGAATTTAATACAATGGATTTTCTGTAGTAAGGAATTACAGTGTGAGGTAACTTTTTCTTACTAATATTAATGGCCAACTACTAATCACTAATGACATATTTCTCAAATGTAAAATGTTTTTATCCTGTCTTTATTGATCTTCCAGTCACCTGTGTACTTTCTCAGAGATACATTCAGTTTCCCAAGTGCACATTTTTCAGACCAGGCATCTTATGCTACAATCTCAGTAGTTCCCGTTGCCAGTCTCCTACCTTCACACTGGTCTTTTGCAGCGGAGAGCTGGTAGCCCTGCCCACAGGTGCACCTGAAGGAGCCCTCGGTGTTCTTGCACTGCCCATTTATGCACAGATTCCCTTGCTGGCATTCATCAATATCTGCACACACAAATGATGGTGATTGTTTTAAATTAGGTCACGTCAGAAGATGCAGTTAGTTCAACTCTGAGACTGTAAACCAATCGATTGCCCTCAAGGCATTCCAATTCCAGGTTGATCCTTTAAGGCACGGCCCACAAAAACAAACAAAAAAATTCTATAAATCAAAAAAAAAGGGAAACAACCCAAGAGAATGTAATGTTCTCCACAGTGCATTCTGGGATTATTGTTACAAAAATGACAGAACTTCCTGTATGAGACACCATAAATTTCAGTATGATTTAGCCCACTCATGTTCCTCATACCAACTTAGTAGTTGAACTGCAGAATGGAAATAGTTACAAATAGACAATAAATTTATGAACAAGTTAAAGCTACTTTTAATACAACATCAAACCCTTTGCCATCTCTCCCATACTTTGGCTACAGCAGCAATGCAATGTAAAATATTTTAGAGTTGAAAATAGAAGACAGAACCTCCAGCAAAATAACGACAACTGGCAGTTTGTAGACCTGTAGGATTTCATGAAAGAAGGAGGAATAAAAACTCTACCAGGAATTTTCAAAACAAAACCATATTGTAGGCAGTAATCACGAGAACTAAACATTCCTACTGTATTTAGAAGCTGAAAGGGCAAGAACAAACAGTTGTGTTAAAAGACACTGAACTTACTTTGAAAGAAACAAGGAAAGCCAAGGGAAATGATGGAATCATGTTGACAGCCGCTTGAATGGCAAGGAGAAAGTGGTGGGAATTTTTTGAATGCCTTGATTAAACATAAACTTATTGACTGAGAAAGAATAGAACTCTTTATAAGTGTTCCAGAAGATGCCACATATACAATTCACAGAAATGAAGAGAGGACTGGCCTCATCGATAACCTGAGAACACTTGTAGTAGAAGCAGAGCTAGTTTTCGAAATGGTTTTGTTTGGCAATTAGGCTGTTCTGATCTAATTAGATTCATCAGTCTTGAACAGAAGAAAACCACACCAGCCCTTTGTACTCAGAGGGGGAGAAAGGAGCCCTAATCTAAAAAGAGCAGAATTTGTTTTAAGGAAACCAGCTCCTAGCAATCAATGTCTGACCATTGTTTTCTTCCAAAAATATCATATTTAAAATTCATCTAAAAGTTTTCCCCGGGAGAACTCAATTGGCTGTATAGTCCTTCCCCTTATGTATTAGTGACAATTACTTGTTTCCTGAGCAAAGTTGCATTTTTTAACCACTAGGGAGGCATTAACCTTTTGAATTGTATCCTGATATAAGCAAGGTCTCAACCAATGTTCCCTAAAAAAATAAACTCACATAAACTATTAATCTAATTGAAGTTCAGGAATTTGTTTCTTTTTCATTTGATTATATATAGAAATTAATTTACTAGAAACTTTTGTTTCACTGATTATGTTATTGATCCTTTCCTTTCATTTATAAATAAGTCCTGGCTGCCAACTACTGACTGCCAAAAGAGAAATTAAAGAAGCGAGCTGAATTTTGTTTTAAGAATTATTTTACACCTTTCCAACACTCTAAGTCTATTAGCTTTAGGAGTGGTCGACAGCAAAGAACACCCCACACCCTAATTTCTTTCAGCACATTCTAAAAAATACTCAAGATCTCTTAGTTCTAGAACTTAAGACCCATAATAGCTCATGTAGCTGGGTGATCTCACGTAATGCCTGACAACGTTTTTAGTGCCTTGGACTCCTTTTGACTTTCTCAAAGAAGAGGACAAGTTAAGCATTCCCAGGTGAAGATGTCTGCCACAAGACTAGACCCTCCACTCCAAGTCTGTCAGGGTAAGCCAGACATCTTCCATAAGTTCTTCATTTAAATTGGGAAGACGGTCAGAAGTAATTCATTATAAGTAATGGCATACACATTTGGAATAACTTGAGGCAACCCAGTTATCTCGAAGAAGGTGATCTTGGAGTCTTTATAATAACCAAGGGGGAACAGAGGCAGTTTAATTCTACAGATAAAAAAGGCATTTTTCTTTTCGGATGAGGGAAAAAATTCCTATGATAGAAGGAAGCTTTCTAATAAAACAGGCATGCAGGACAAATGTCCTCTCTCTTTTGTGCCAAGAGATAAAAAGAAAATATTATTCTCTGTAAAAGGTAACTAAGACTTTTTGCACTATGACATGTCCAGGTCAGAGACTACCTAAAAGAGACTACCTCTAGTTATTCATAAATTTAGGAAATACCGTGCTAAAATGTACAGATGCAAAGAGATACAGAGAGACAGATACAAAAAGATACAAAGAAACAAAGAGAAATAAATTAATGCATTATGTAATGTATTAAAACTTGATGAAGGTTGCCAGTACATTTAGTGAGGTGAAGACAACGTCAGTATTCAGGACCATCAATAAGATGAGATTAGCAGAGTTGCTGGAATGTTGGGAAAGGGAGAGATTTACGATCTGGGAAGATTCTGACATCTGTAAGCTGATGCGGTTGAGGAAAGATAATGACATAATTAAAGAAAAGGGATGTTATATAATTTATTATTGTAAAAGGGGAGGGCTGTGATTGGTGAGTAAGGGAAACCTGGAGCGCACTGTAGGTTCCTGGAGGAGAAGCTGGGGATGTTGCCTGACGGTGCGCCAGACTGTGATGGAAAGACCAGGAGACTTGGAGTACAGGGCAAGGTTAAGTGGAAGGGGAGGGAGCAGCCCTTTCCCACCGCCAAGCTTGGACATGTGCTGTTTCCTCTGCCTGCTGAATTTTTCTTTCCTTCGTGTTCACTATGTCAGGACCAACTTCAAATGACAACACGTCTGTGAAGTTATCACAGAAGCATGTGAGTGGAACTAGTCTCAAGCTGTTGGTCTTTCACATTAGTTTGTACTTGCCTCCCCACAACTTGGCCAGTAGTACCACCATCCACGTTACCAACTACAACGTGTCCTGCTCTGCCCCTACACTACCTCATCCTGCAGATATTACCTCTGTTTCTATATTCTCGTGTATAATACTCACACCAGCCCAGCAGGTAGCATTACTGTTGCCTTTTTTTGCAGATGAGCAAGTCAGGCTTAGTGAATTGAAAGAACTTATCCAAGCTCACACTGTTTCTCAAAGTCCACGCTAGAATCCGATATGCTGCCTTTTCTGCCTTGTTAAATTAAACTCCAGGTTGGATTTGGATTTCACCAGATTTTCCATTCAGGTCATCATTCTGTTCCAGGATTCAATTCCGGGCACCATATTGCAGTTGGGTGTCTTATCTCCCCAGGCAGTCTTTCCTTCTGTTTCTCGTTCTCTTGTTTTTCCTGAGGGTAGGGGCCAGAATCCAGTAGAATGTCCCCAGTCTAATGCTTTTCTCAGGATTAGACAGGAGTCACAGTCACTGGGGTGAAGCACCCTCGTCCTCACAGTATCAGGGGTACGTGACACTCACACGACATCACTTGGCACTTAAGTATCTACACTTGTCTGTTGCAGGTTTGCACCTCTTCCAAGGAGTCAAAGTCTCTGAGGGATGATATCTTGTGAGTGACATCTGCAGTTGAACACAGTGCCTGGAACATGTTGGGCCCTTGACACACCGGAGCAGAAGGAAAGGAAGGTGAAGAGAGGCTTACCGGAAGCGTGGCAGAGTACCACTAGACTGCATAACGTGGGTGTTCCTAGGGGTGGTGGCAACTGATGGCGTGAATCCTGGGGTGCCAGGGAGGCCAATCAGAGAGGAGCAGCCCCGCTAGGATGGCAATGGCCAAGAATAAGAGAGTGGCAATGAGTCATTCATTCAGCATCTGTTCACTCGGAGCATTATCCATGTGGAGTCCAATCCCAAAATTTTAGAGATGATGTAGGATGTGAAAATCTGAGATCATTTATCCAAGGTTGCACAGCGAGCCCCTGGAGAACTGTGGTTCAGGTAGGAAGTGAGCAGTGAGGAAGAAGATGAGTGCAAGGGTGTGCAAGGCAGGATAATCATGAGGGGGTGCTTGGGTCAAAGTAAGCCCAGAATATCCAATAGGGCGATTGTAACCTCGATTTGGGTGGGCCAGAGAATGCAAGCTGAAGAAAGCAGTAGTGACCAGTACATTTGGAATATGAAGGCTGGCACAGATGACAAGAGTTTTCAGGAATAAACTGACAAAAAGAAGCAGAAAGGTTGGGAAGAAAGAAGATACATGACAGGATATGACACTAGGGTGGAAACAGTCATCATGTAAAGGTGAACAACAACTTCCAGTGCCTGAGATCTTCACCCACCACTAACCCTGTGTAGGAGGGAGGAAATAATACCTTTCAGACGCATGTTTAATTTGGTCTGAGATGCCTGGCTTAAGGAGCTGGTAGGAAAGTTGTGGATACAGGCCGGGAGGGGAAAGGCTGGGAACAAAAGGAGTGGTTGGTGTTCTGGTGTATGAAGGAGCAAGGCACCAATTCGGATGCCAGTGGGAGACGCTTCCGTTTCACAGGGTGGCAGGGTCTCCGCCCGCTGCCTGCCTGCCACCCTGAGAAATGAACCCTGGGCCCTCCCCTTACATGGGGACACGTACAAAAGAAGAAAAAGTTTGCTTACTTTGCTACTTTTTCCTTTTGAAACAATATGCTTTTGTGTATAAAACCACAGAAAGCGAAAGAAAGCAATCCATGGATTTAACTAGAAAAATAATTACAACCCTCTTTAAAAAAAGAATTATGAAAAAGAAAATTAGGGAAACCTTAGACAAAGTATAGCCATGTACTGGAAAATGGTATATGTGACATATATGCACATACACACAGGTTTATATAAATTATAAAGTGTTTACATACTTCGATTTAAAAACCTGATAAATGGGAAAAGATATTAACATCAACTTACAAGAGTAAATACAAATGCATAATTATGTTTGTCAGAGGTTATTATTTATTATAATATAATTATATCATTTAAAATATATTCAGTTAAATTTATTTAGTAATAAAGTTAATATTTAATAAATAGAAGTGGTCAGTATTAAAGGAAATAAATTAGAAATATTAAACCTTTACAATAAAAACATACATTTTAACAATTAGAAATTAGTGTTCTATCAAAATAGTAAAAATAATTCAGAATTTTTTATCAATATTTCCACTTTTGTGAATAAAGAAATAATCCTAAAATTCAGGCATAGGTTCTTTTTTAAAAATGCGACTGCTACAGATCTTTTCTCCACATAATAACGAGAAGTTGGGAAAAATGTGTCTGTTCGACACCTGAAGAACAGCAAGGAGATGGTGATAGGGCCACACGCTGCAACGTTATGCAGCTTTTTGAAACATTTTTGAAAATCACGGTTAATGAGATGTAAAATTCTTACATATATTATTAAGTGACAAAAAGCAGGATTCAAAATTATACACAGAACATAACTACATAAAATATTCATGAGATATAAATGTCTACGAATGAGATTATAACATTGTTACCTTACCTTTTTTTACCTTTCTGCATTCGCTAAATTTTCTACAATGACTGTATGTTGTTTTTTAATAGCAATTTCACTGAGATACAATTCGCATACCATGCAATTCACCTGTTTAAAGTATGCAATTCAATGTTCTTAGTATAGTCACAGAATTGTGCAACTGCATATATTATTTACATAACCAGAAAAAATAAATAAATAGATCTATGGTTTATAGATGCTCTGTAAAAATACATTGTCTTCTTTTATACAAATAGAAATGGTCTGTAGTTAACCACAATGAGGAGCCACTTTCAAAGACACCAACCAAAATGTGCCCCACGTAACTCAGTCAAACTGAATGACAAGTAGCGTGGTCCCTTTTCAGAGGCTAGTTACTCTAACACATTCTTCACGGTAGCTCACAGAAAAATGAGGGATTTGATTGCAGTGTTTACCTTTGCAGTGCTTGTGGTCTGGAGTCGGGCTGTAGCCCTTGTGACAGGAACACATGTAGGAGCCTTCAAGGTTGGAGCAAGTGCCGTTGGTGCAGACCTTTGGCTCCAGGCACTCATCCACATCTTGGAGAATGTTGCATAATGGACGGGGGGCGGGAGGGGGGCGGGTAACAGACAAAGAGAGAAAAAAGAAATAACACGTGAATAAGGTTAAATTTCATTAGAAAGAAAATAGTGGATTTTCAAAAGAGGGGAAGATTCTTTAAGATAAGCTTTCAAAGTAGCCCTTAGAAGGAAAAAATCTAGTGTGAGCTGCATAGAGGATGGTCTCATGCCTTAATTTGCTTTCTACAAAATAACTAAAAAATGAACCAGACATGCTCTATGAATAAATTCAGTGGAAGGCTTGCTGCAGACAGGAGAGAAGAGAGAACAGTCCTAGAACAACATCTCCGACAAAAGAAAATATCCCAAGAATCAAAGATGCATCAAGCTCCGATTAGAGAACTGATGAGTTCAGTAGGATGAGAGGATTTGTAGAAGCAAAAGATATGCTTCCTGACCCAGAGGAAACACACGGAAAAGTGTAATAATAAAGTGAAAAAAACTAAAATAGCCTGTGGCATAAAAACCAACCTGCGGGCAGTTTGAAGGTATGCCATAGGCTGAAAAGGCAGATAAAATAATAGTAACTGATCCTTATCAAGCATTTACTGCATGCAGGCACTAAAAGTTTCACCTGTGTTATCTATCTCATTGACTCTTCACGAAATCCAGCTAGCAATTTTACAAAGAGGAAGGCGCCAAGAGGAAGGGAAGTTCAGTGGCTTGCCCAAGGCCACGTGGTTAGGAAATGCAGGCTCTGAGACTGGAATCCAGTCCGCGTTCACACCAAAGCCTATCCTCTCCCCTGCGTGTGAGTTTCCACCATGGGGGTAAGTCCAGTGAAGTCCAGTGATGGAAGTGGAGAGAGTTATGCTTGTTATTATTTGCTTATTATGCTTTCTATTATTTGTTAACACAGCATTTATATCAAAAATTATCATCTAAGTGTTCACTGATTTCATTCAACAACATTCATTAGGCTCCTATGAGAACATTATTAATTCTGGGCTCCACTTGGGTGCCCTTGGGTAAGTCCACTATGTGTTGTAATGGGAAGACATGATTTAACATGAAGAACCAAAACCTTAGAGGAAAAAACACAGCGCAAAGTGCTAAAAAAGCACGCACACACACAGCATTGAAATTTAGATTTAATTATATAGCAGTCGGTAACTTAATCTATGCAATTTCATTATAAAGCAGATAGACAATAAAGAGGAAAAGGCTCTTGTGTGTATGTGTGTGTGTTTTACTTTTTGTTTTTAATTGCATTTTGTTGATTATGCTATCACAGTTGTCCTGATTTTTCCCCCTTTGTCCACCCTCCACCCAGCACTCCCCACTCCCTCAGGCAATCCCCCCATCATTGTTCATGTCCATGGATCATGCATATAAGTTCTTAGGCTACTGCATTTCCTACACTGTACTTTACATCCCCATGACTATTCTGTAACAACCTACTTGGACTTCTGAATCCCCTCACCTCTTCAACCATTCCCCCCAAATCCCCTCCCGCCTGGCAACTATCAAAATGCTCTCTGTATCCATGATTCTGTCTTTGTTCTTCTTGTTTGCTTAGTTTGTTTTTTAGATTCAATTGTTGATAGATATGTATTTTTTGCCATTTTATTGTACACAGTTTTGATCTTCTTTTTCTTAAATAAGTCCCTTTAACATTTCATATAATAATGGTTTGGTGATGATGAACTCCTTCAGTTCTTTCTTGTATGGGAAGCTCTATCTGTCCTTCGATTCTAAATGATATCTTTGCTGGGAAGAGCAATCTTGGCTGTAGGTCCCTGCTTTTCATGACTTTGAATATTTCTTGCCAATCCCTTCTTGCCTGCAAAGTTTCTTTTGACAAATCAGCTAAGAGTCTTAAGGGAACTCCTCTGTAGATAACTAACTTCTTTTCTTTGCTTCCTTATAACCAGTGCTTTTAAGATTCTCTCTTTATCTTTAACCTTTGGTTTTTTAATTAGGATGGGTCTTGGAGTGGGCCTAATCTTGTTTGGGACTCTCTGTGCTTCCTGACTTGCATGTCTATTTCCTTCACCAAATTAGGGAAGTTTACTTTCATTATTTTTTCAAATAGATTTTCAATTTCTTGCCTTTTCTCTTCTCTTTCTGGCATCTTTATGATGCAATATTACACCTCTTGAAGTTGTTCCAGAGGCTGTTTATACTATCCTCATTTTTTTGGATTCTTTTTTCTTCTTGTTCTGATTGGTTGCTTTTTGCCTCCTTATGTCCCAAATCATTGATTTGATTCTTGGCTTCATCCACTCTATTGTTGTCTCCCTGTAAATTGTCCTTTATTTCAATTAGTGTGTCCTTCATTTCTGACTGGATCTTTTTTATGCTGCTGAGGTCTCCTCACTAAGTTCCCTGAGCATCCTTATAACCAGTGCTTTGAACTCTGCATCTGATCAATTGCTTATCTCCATTTTGTTTAGCCATTTTTCTGGAGTTCTGATCTGTTCTTTCATTTGGGCCATGTTTCTTTGTCTCCTTGTTTTGGCAGTCTCCCTGTGTTCGTTTCTATGTACTAGGTTGAGCTGTTGTGACTCGGTGTTTTGGTAGTGTGGTCTAATCTAGTAGGTGTCCTGTAGGTTCCAGTGGCACAGCCTCCCCTACCACCCAAGCTGTGTACTCCAAGTGTGCTCTTCATGTGGCCCAAGTACACACTCCTCTTATAGTTGAACCTTGGTAGCTGTTGGCAGATCAATAAGAGGGATTTATTTACCCAGGCCAGTCAGCTGCAAGGTCTGGCTGTGACCACTGACCGCCAACCTCCACACTCTGTGGAGAATCAGCTGAGCAGGGGCAGGGTGGTGGTGTTCTGACATGGTCTGTAGCTGTCCACTGGGTGTGCTGGCCCTGGGGTTTCCCAGGTGGTGGAGGCCAAGGTCAGCCCCCACCTGTGTTTTCCCAGGACCACCTTGCCTGAGTTATAGAGCAATCTGAAATGGGTACCACTTGTTCTGGGCTTGGAGATTCCCAGAGCAAGCTCAGGTTCGGCCAAACTGTGAATCTAGGGTGCTACTAGTGCGGGACCTGGGGCTCCCTGAGGCTAGCTGCTGCTTATTTGATAGGATTTGGGAAGTTGTGAAGCATGAGCCAAGACCAGCCATTCATACAGAAAAGTAATTTGGCTGGGCCCATAAGTTGGGTGTGGTAGAGTCTCTGGGGATCTCCAAGGTGGGTCATACAGTGTTAGCCAGGTTGATGAAGTCTCAGATATGGTACCAGCTTGTCAGCTCTGTGGGGAAAAGGTTTAGAAAAGGGACAACGCCCTTCACTCTCCTTGATGCCAGATATTTCAGTTCCTCCTTTTATGACACTGGTGCCTTTCAAGCTGCTACCCCAGTGCTGGAGCTCAAAGGGAGTGAGCCCAAGTAGGTGATTCTGAGTGTAGGTTCTTTAAGAGGAACTGCTTAGGGCTCCATAAGTTTCTTCCACTGACTCAATCCCTGCTGGTTTTGCAGCCAGAAGTTGTGGGGATTTATCTTCCTGGCACTGGAACCCTGAGCTGGGAGGCTTGGTGTGGGGCTGGAACTTCCCACTCCAGAGATATCCCTCCCAAACTTTAATCCACCACATGTGAGTGAGGGACCAGCCCATTCCACATCTGCACTCCTCCTTCCAGTCTTGATGGATGTGGTTTCATTAATTCCGTAGTTATCAGACTCCCATTCAACTTGATTTGTGACAATTCTGAGTGACGGTTGTTCTATATTTTAGTTTTAATTTTGACGTGGCTGTACAAAGAGGTGAGCCACATCTGCCTACGCCATCATCTGGACCAGAAGTTGTTGGATAAGGCTCCTGATTATATCCATGTCATTTTATAATGCTCACCACAAAAGCAATAGAGTCTTTTAGCCTCTTAATGTTAACAGGCAGAGTCATGAACACGTTAACAAGAGATCTAATCTTAGGTCAGCAATGCAGAATTCAGAGTACATTCATTTGCACTGCATTTCATGAAAACTATATTCTACCTTTCTTACAACAGAATTGAGAAATATAGTGTTACCAAGATAAGGCAAAGGGGTATGTGGGTGTGGGTGTGTAGGTGCATTCCATATGCACGCCGAGAACAAGCCAAGCAACCGCCACTGCCTAGGTGCTCTACCGCACTTTCCCAGAATCACTAATTATGGTGAACTGAGTGCTCTCCACAACAACCAAAATAGCACTTCCAGACCGACTCATTATCCATCCTTCCTTTGTGGGAATCCACTTTCATACACATGGAAAGCACACAACTTGAAAGAAGAAGCCAGACAGTGAAGCCAAAGTAAATAACGGGACAAAATGAGCCCTAGACACTAAGCATGGAAATTCCTGACAGCGACGTGAAAATGTCAAGTCTAGTATCTGGTTTGGTTTCAAAAATGTTAACGAGTTGAAAAATGTAAAATGTATGGACTGCTATCTAATTATTCATGCACCAGGGAATGTGACTTACAGGGCTGCAGAATGTAATAGCAAAATCAATTTAAGGGCATATTTTCTCTAAAGTAAATTAACAGACATTACAGATTACTATGCATGAGATACTTATAAAATTTCTATTTTGTCAGGCTACTACTATGATTAACTATGAGGCAGAATGTCTTGAAATACCTTAGTAGTCTGATGTGTTTTGTCTTCTCTCTACTCTATTGTAGACATAATTGCATGGAACCAGAATCCTTTCAAGTCAACCATTTACACGTAGATAGAGCGGTTTGAATTCCATGAGTACTTGGCCTTAATGGAGCTTACATCCTTAAGGAAATAACTATGTAGTAAAATACCACTAAAGTAACTCTACGTAGGGTCAAAAGGTACAAACTTCCAGCTATAAAGTAAGTCAGTCTTGGGGATGCCATATACAGCATGGTGGCTACAGTTAATAATGCTGTATTGCTTATTTGAAAGTTGTTAAAAGAGTAGATCTCAGATGTAACTCATCACAAGGAAAAAAAAGAAAAAAATTGTAACTACGTATAGCGTTGTATGTTAACTACACTTACTGTGGTGAGCATTTTGCAATGTATACAAATATTGAATCACTATGTTGTACATATAAAACTAATATAACATTATACGCCAAGTATACCTCAAGTAGAAAAATACAGAAGGAGTGTATCTAGAGTGGGGCCTCGCTTGGTGAATGTAAAACAAACTCAGTGTTCTATCTTTTTAGCCCAGACCTGTCTCCTAAACTGCAGCTCTCTGCACCCAGCAGGTCAGTCCAGGAGAGTCCTCTGCGTGTGCATGAACAAACCGATCTTTCTCACAGCCTCCTCTTTATGTGGTGTCCCACATCCACATACGGTGACACTCTCCACGCAAATGCCCAAGTCAGAAAGAAGGGCACCCTCCTTTTTAAACTGAATGCTTTCCCCACATTCCATTTAGAAACAAGTCATATCAATTCTACCTTCCAAATATTGAAATCTCTCTCAAATATCTCTACTTTACTTCATTCCTATTCTACCATTCTCTCTCACGTGGATTACTGCCAGAGTCCCTTAATTTGTTTCTCCACTTCAAGTGGCACCCTATTCTGGTCCATTACCCCACCTACAGCCAGAGTAATCTTTCTAAAATACAAATCCCATCAATGGTGTTGCTCCTCTACTTTGAAAACCTTCAGCGGTTTCCAGTGTTCTTTCAGAGTTTGGCCAAAGACACTGACTTGTGGGGCCCTGAGTGGCAGGAAAGGAAGAGCTGGCCCCACAGCCCTTACTTCCAACCCTCGGGAGAATCAATGCCTTGTGTGACACAAGGCGGCCCCGCCCACCTCACCACCCATCACTCACAGCCTCTGACCCTGGCAGCGGAGGGAGATAGCAATGTCTGTGGTGGTTTGTTGTTTTGTTTTGTTTTGTTTTGTTTTTATACTGGAGACCAAACCTATTTTACTCTAAGATTATAGTCTTAAAGAACACTCATGTTACCCAAATTCTAACAATGCATAAACATAATGAGTTCAAAGGGAAAATTTATCCTGAAAAAAACACTGTACCCAGAGAAGAACGGCTTCCAAACTCCAAAAACAAAATTACCAATGGGCTTTTGGAACAAAATTGGAAATTCAATGAATGAATTAAAACTTCCCGCAGTAAGGAAGTTGTCAGGAGTTTATGAGGCCGGTCCTTTGTGGACATGATAGTTCAGAAGTTTATGAATTTTCCTCACTATACTATTGTCCAATCCAAATTAATCCTTCTCATCTGTCACACTCCAAGAGACTCTAACAAATGCCGTGTTGAAAACTGGAAGTGCCACGCCTACAGAATTTCCTGATGTATTTCTCTAATAACTCTATCAGAAGAGGAAGTCGAGAGGGCCTGGCATGATTTGCCCCTACGGAACTCCAGTGGATTCTTACCATCATCACTTCCTCTTAAAAACGTTTCACCTCATCATCTGAATCCTGCAGTCTACAGTTCTTTGTCAAGATCAATAGGAAGTTCATCGGTCATTAGTTCCTGACTCCACCTTCTTTCCTTTTTGGAGGGAAATGAAGACATTAATCTCACTCCAGCTCTCTGGCAACTTTCCATTCCCCACAATTTCACAAAGATGACTCCCAGCTGGCCAACAATCCCACCTGCAAATTCTCTCATTGCCTTG
Organism: Glossophaga mutica; assembly: GCA_039655065.1. NCBI lineage: Eukaryota > Metazoa > Chordata > Mammalia > Chiroptera > Phyllostomidae > Glossophaga > Glossophaga mutica. Next base: position 150,489,950 of record CM077308.1, read on the forward strand.
GGATGTATTTCATCTGCGTCGGGAACCTTTTGAAATGTTCCTGTCTCAAATCCTGGGAACACACCAGATGGCCTGGAACACACCACCCACTGGTGGGCCTGATCTCTAAGGGACAGAGGGTATTCGATGGCTGACTGGTAAGTCCGGACTGGTTCCAGAGCAACTGTTTGCCTGAATTACTTCTTGTACTTTCAAGGAGAGCAATCTGTCAACACTGTGAACCAGTTATTTTTCTGAGTCCATTCAGCCTCACTCAATTCCTGTGACCAACATGGACTTCGTGAGGGAGCACCATTTGATGTGGAGAGAAAACATCTTATTCTGTCACTAGAGCTACATGAAAATCTAGGATTATTCCTTGCCCCAAATATGCCATTACTTCAATTATCCCTTAACTATTCTTCACACACAGGCTTTTATACTAACGATGATGAGAGAACATATTTGACAGGAAAGCAAGCATGGCAAATGAGACACAGATGCTGGCGAGGCCAGTGTGACAACCACCTCAACTGCACTCAAGGTACAGTGTATCCTCAGGGTCCCAGGCCTACCTGTCAGTTTTGACCAAGTTAAAATATGCAGTAGCAGAGCTGCCTACAAAAATATATGTTCCTCAAAGACTCATCACTGTTTTTCCCAACTGGAAAACAGCCAGTGCTATGCACATCTCAGATAAAGGGTCAAGGACAACCATACAATGTCAATCTGCTAATCCCATCAAACCACTGGCGTCTTGCCTTACCTTTGCACAAGAACATCTGTCTTTCAGCAACACTCAGCTGTGCTATCTGTGGTGCAGGTCTGACACTGCAGATCTAGAATCCCTGAGCCATTATTACTGCATCTTGTAAGGCATGATTCCAATGCACATAGATTTCTCCTTTCTATGAGCAACTTTCTTATTATGTTCATTATATTGCTTTGCTCTTGAATTTCCTTGGGTGGACATGACAGAGACAGGAGATATTGTACAGAACAGAACAGAACACTAGCTTTGGAGAAAGAGGACCTGGGATCTTGACTAGCTCTGCCATTCTCTTACCTGTGACCTTGAGCAGGCCGATTAACCTATTTGGGAGTAAATTTCTCCATCTGGACTACAGGGATGATAGCCAGGAGGACCAAATAGAAACAACGAAGTCAGAGCCCTTTGTGAACTATATAAAGTGAAGCCTTTTGCTGTTATTCCCACACAGGCATTTTCCTTCACGAAAGTAGTTTTGTTGTTTATTTTGTTATTATTTTGTTGTTATTTTGTTATTGAGATGTAATTAACATATAACATTGCATAAGTTTAAATGATGCTTTGATAAACTTACTTATTGCAATACAGTAGCACCAGCTAATACCTCTCTCCCATCACATAATTTTGATTTCTTTCCTGCTGTAAGAACAACTAAGATCTAGTCTCCTCCAAGTTTATAATTCAGTGCTGCCGTCTACCATCACCATGCTCGGTCTTAGATCTCCAGGACTTCTTTACCAACTAGTTGCAAGTTTGCACCCTGAAACAACATCTTCCTGATCCCCACCCTCTGGTAACCACATTCTACTCTGCTTTATTTTGCTGTTTTACAACTTCAAATCATCTCTGACATCTGGCAGACATGTAATTAGGTGCTCAGTAACAATTTATTGACTGATGAGACTCCTTTAGCATATAATGATTCAGGGATAAGTCTGATACTGATGTTTTATAATACCCACAAAAGGTAGATGGTAAGGTCAGTTGCCACCTTAGGTAAAAAAAAAAAAAAATTAATGTAGGATGAAAGCCTCCAATTCCAGGTAAGTCTCTGAATATTTATATACCCCATAAAGGTTAACAATGAACCTGAAAACTTGAAAATAAATCCCAGTGTAGAATAGTGAGCTCTTCGTGTTTATTCTGCAAGTTCTCTGAGCCTGGTTTTGGTGGAGACTGTGGTTAACCAGTTGTCAATGGATTAAATGACACTAAGTTCTTCAAATGCCTAAGTCCTACTGCAGTTAGAAAAAGTAAAGGTGAGTCACAAAGTAATCATTAACTTAATTAGGGGCTGACAAAGAAGGAGTACTCTGATAACAATCTAAGAAACTATAAGATATGATTACTCAAATTCATAAGAGAAAGCTGTGACGTAGAGTTAAAAATGACATGAGATGAGCTTAAAGAATGCCAGAAAGAAGATAGTTATACAGAAATGTCCACCACATAATTCACTTTAACAGGTACTGGTCATTACTGCCTTTCTTGTATCTCAGGATAAGGGAGATAAAAAGGAGGGTCACAGAGCTGGGAAATGAAGAGTTATAACCTTCATTGGGTCCTCCTTATGTCAGATACCTTACCGGGTGATTTGTATCACTTACTTAATTCTGACAATAAACTCCATGAAGAAAGTATTTCAATTCCCATTTTATAGATATTAAAACTAAATTTCAGAGCACAGTGGTCACATGGTCCCAAGTCTGTATAAATTCAGGGAAATATGATCTTTATGTCAGAGTTACTTTAAAGTACCTTTAAACAATTAAATATTAGAGCATTTCCTTTGGGGAATGGTTCTAGTTCAGTTGGAGTCAGACTGGTTCTCCATGAGTCAAGAGAAACCTGTAAATTGAGTACCTGTCAGGCTGGCTTCCCTTAAGAAAAGTGCTGGTTGAGCAGCCAGTTGGAACGAGACAGAACCCAGGGTGATGAAATAGTCATTAGAGGTGGGGACTGAATGGGCAAAACAAGTCCAGGCGGAATGCGAGGTCCAAGGAATACAGTGTTGAATCATGCAAGCTGCTCCCAAGAGAGGACCAAAATCCACAACTTAAAAGAAGAAGCTACATTAACAGAAAAGCCAACAACAGCTGCCAGAAAATATTGAGGGACAGATATTTTGAAAGTGGACAATAAACTATTGAGAATGAAGGATTGTGTGTCCCAGGCTAAACATTAGGAAAGAGTGTGTTCCTGGTGACAACACCTGCTGTCATTTTACCTGTCTCTGCCCCCAGACAATTCCTGTTCTAATTCATAAATCAAGGAGAAGCATCAATCAGTAAGATCCAGAACACATGGCATGAGGACAAAGGGGCTATTAACGGCTTCAGCAAGTTCACCATTTAGGTAGCGAAAGAAGCAGAAAGTGTAACTGGCATCATATCCCTACAGAATACGAGGGTCAAAATAGCAATTCTTAATTCCTAATTAAACCATTTCACAGAAAAACGAGCCAAATCAGAATGAAGACAGACAAGTTAAGAAAAAAAAACAAGCGTAATGCCAATAAAAGTATCATTAATGTACAACACTATACACATTTAATTACCTAATTTTAAAATACGCAGTGAGTAAGAGGAGCGTAAGAAGAAGAAAGCTACTTAACTATTTGGGACAGAACAGTCCTGCAAGGTAGCAGTTATTTCTATGGATGACAACCAGCGAATGCCAAGTGTAGGACTTTTCTTCAAGCAGTAGGATCTTGGAAATTTTTAAAGTCATTAGTGTTTTCGTACATTAAGTTGGACCACAAAATGTCTCATCAATGTATCCTGAAATATCTGCCTTAAAAGGATATAAAACGACACTAGTCACGAACAACTGTTAGAGACGAAAGAGGGTTAGCAAGGAGCACCTTGTACAGGATGGATCTCTGACCACCGCAGAATCTCTAACACTCCCCGTTCTCTCTTAGGTTGCCTGTCTTTCCTGCACGGCGCACAGCACAGCTGACACACCATGTGCTTCATTGCTGGCTTCCTTATCGGTAAGCGCAATGGCTCTAGGGTGGAAAGGCAACGCGGGGACGGAATTTATTTTGTTCACTCTCCAATCCCTACAGTCTAGGAAAATTCCTGGCTCATAGTAGGCACTCAATCGTTAAATGAATGAATAAACACATATTAAGTTGTGTTATCAACGCAAAGATAAGCTTAAGTCAGGACTACACCTTCTGGAAAGTATTTTAGAATACTGCTAGTACCAAAGTGAGAACTGAACTATACAAAGGAACAGAAACAGAGAGATAGGCTGGGTATTCATTAGCACTGTCAGAGTTTAGCAGAAAAATCCAATCCATTCACTGGCTCGCTATGAGCAAAAAGGTTATGTTGCAATATCTATCTGCTTTTTTGTCACACTCAACTTTTCAACATTTGAAAGCCCTACTGCCATAAAAAAGTTATGATGGAAAATCCATTTTGGGATAATCTGCAAAAGCCCTCATGAGAAACTTAAATGAGCACATGTCCAATCGAGCAGTGGATGGAACTGCAATTATATCACAGAGAAGCTTGATCCATAGGTGACAAAGAAGCTAACATTTCACCCAAAACAGAAGGAAAAAGTATACTGTCTACTTTTAATAGGAAATGCATGACTTTAGGAATGCAAAAACAAAAGCTATTGCTTGGAACAAGTGGCCAAGTGTGTGACTTTGGTTGAATAACAGAGTGACTTAGTATTTCTGCTTATGATTCTACTCATCTGGTGCTCGAAGTGAAATTACTCTTAAATGAGGAGCTGTGTTTCTGTCACTAAAACTTCAGTAAAGCGGTCACAATTACATTGGCTATAAACATCCAGCTATGAGAAGTCATTTATTATTATTACCCAATCTAGATGAATGCATTTGTATTGAAGAATAATCACTTGCCAATTTGGTCAGTCACATTCCATTAGTAAATTCATGAATCAGGGCTGTGTTTATACCAGCGTTGTGAATTTTAGTTATTTAAGGTAAAGTTCAGGCTCTACTCTTGGATTATAATATGCATCAGTATGTGAAAATGAGAACACGAATGAAACCTTCAAGACAACTGTAAAATTCATGCCAAATGAGAAAATTAAAACCAAATGCACTTTCTGACCAGCATGCACTACATAAACAAATTCTTATCAAATAAGCAATTAATGAAAAAAAAATCTTTTCTTTCCCCCAAAGAGCAACATCTCACAAGTCCACTGATAGAGGCCCTTGGGATGGGCATGAAGCTCAGGGCACAGGGCCACCTGCACCAGGCATAGCTCATGCTGCCTGGTGGTGAGTCCAAAGCTTTGAAATTGGGCATGTTTTTGCCAAGTCTACTTACCCTACCCTTTCTGAAACACCTAAATCTATTCCCAGAAATGTAGAAATGGGCCAACATTTTTAACGGACCCAAAGGGTCTGGCATGGCCTACCTCTCATCTGGCAGCAAATCTCTCCCTGATCTCTGTCCTTCAGCCACACTGGCCTTTCAGCTGCTGGAGTATGACCTTCTCTCCCTACAAGCCCCCCATCTATTCTGTTTCCTTTGTGCAAAGTGTTCTCTCTCCCATCCCCTCCCCCAGTTAAAAATTAACTCAAGAATTTTCCTAGAGGCAACTCATTCCGTCATCACTCTGCATTTGCACTGATTTATGAGATGTCTAGGTGAGTATCCATCTCCTGCACTAGAGAGTAAGTTCCATGAGAAAGGCACTTTTGGGGACCCTCAGTGCATCCTAGCCCTCCATACACCCTGGGCGCATAGCGTAAGTTCTTCAGCATTTGTGAAAGAAAGGATAGAAGGACTGAATGAAAAGTTTAACCTGCATTGTCAGAGTCTAGCAACAGAGTACAACAGAGTTCAACTTTCAAGGAAACCATCATACGGCAGACAGAAGCACCCAGAAAACCATGAAAGGGAAAAGCCAACTAGAGCACGGGTAATTGGAACCGAAGCACACTTAGCACTTACCTTCCTGAGGGCCTGGTGTCAGTAGTAAGTACTTATCGAATACTTAAACGAATAAATATGGGACTATAAGAGGCATGAGCAGTCAAGACTTCTCTTTCTGTGTCTGCTCTTTCTGGCGCAAGTTTGTGTGCGTGTGCTTCCTAGTTCTGTTTAGTCCGTGGTAGCTGCTTCTTATGCTTTTGCTCATTTTTTAAGCATTTTACCTTCCATCATTCTCCTCCCTATGGTGATTATTTCATTTGGTTTTCATTATTTATCACATTAGGGATAACAATGTGTTTCAACCAGAATTATTTGTTGCTCATAAAATCACACATTCTTCATGCCAACTCATTTCCTTATTTTTCTCCACAGTTAAAACTTAAGAATTCTTCTTAGCAGTTTTCTCAGAATGATATGTTGTTACAATCCATATATATATTCATATATATACATTTATATGTGTATATATATATATACACATACATATATATATATAGAGAGAGAGAGAAAGAGAGAGAGAGAGAGAGAGAGGGCTCAGCTGACATTGTACCACTGCCAGAAAACAGGCCAGACAGAAGAAATAAAATGATGATAGAACTCTCTAGTACCTACCGAGACACTGCCCGTTCCATCCACGGAACCCTTCTGTGCAGGGGACACACTGGTGAGATCCAGGAGAATTCACACACTGCTCACCCGGACAAGTGCTTGGAGTCAAACATTCATCAATATCTGAAAAATCAAAAAACTAGGTCATGGACATTTTATCAGGATATTAAAGCAAAACCTTGAGCGCGGGCCTGCGAACCGAAAGATCGCGGTTCGATTCCCAGTCAGGGTACATGCCTGGGTTGCCAGGCCAGTTCCCGTCAGGGGACATACAAGAGGCAACCGCACATTGATGTTTCTCTCCCTCTCTCCTTCCCTTCCCCTCTAAAGATAAATAAATAAAATCTAAAAGGAAAAAAAAAATCTTAAAAATAAATAAAGAAAGAAAGAAAGAAAGCAAAACCTTACTTTTGTGATGACGGAGAAAATGTATGTTCTATACAGTGGGAAGAACAGTAACTGCCTAGTGACACGCTGAGTCTATAAACACGCAGTGACAGTGCATGGCCAGGTGTACCTTAAGGAAATGTTTACATGTGTTCCAAGGAAGACCTTGAACTCAATTCTACAATGGCAGGGCCGGAACTCCATTCTGGGAGCTGACAGCTTCTCTGGGGCCACTGTCTTGGCATCAAACTTTTCAAGTCATATGCACCTTGCCCTCCAACCCAAAAGTAAGGGGAAGGATGAAAGCGGGGAGGCACACAGGGTGGGAAAACAGTAGGTTTCCAGTTGTTGGTATAGGAAATAATAATTAATAAATAAGAATATAAGAATAAACTTGTTTTGCATATTCACTACTGCAAACCTACTGCTGCCCCACCCTGCGTGTCCACCCAGCTAGAGGTGGCGCTGAAGACTCTTGGTGCTCTGGGCCCGAGAATATCCTGTGTTTGAATAATTTAATTTCATATGATAGGAATTCCTTGGAGGTAGGAGAAAAAATTAGGAGAGAATAAACTCATCACATACCTCCAAGATTTTCCAGAAAATATGGTGAAATAATCATATGGTAGTATTTTCTGGTAAAAGTATTTTCTGGTAATATACCTTTCTTTCCTCATTCACAGCTAACTAAAATTATCAATCATTGTTCTTTTCAACATGAGGAGAAAACAATGCCTTAAATATGGTTGGGACTGTGTCGGAGATAATAGTTGTAGGCATCTTTCAGAATGGTAAAACAAAATGCAGGAAGGAAGTTGAAAATAAGTGGTAACATATCAGGTATTGGTCCTATCTGAAATAAGTGTTTTTCTGGAGTTGAATTTTGAATTCAAGTGAGGGGATTTAATGCTTACGTGTTCCAGTATAAAAGTGTATAAGCCCTTTAATCATACTTCCAATATAAACAGATATTTCAGAATACACGCTGAAACGTGAAAGAAATATATAATGGATACACAGAACAGACATGGGCGTTCGATGTCTTCATTATGGTAAGTTCTCAAAAGTCATTTACCATTATATACCCCAGATGTGTGTAAAAAATGTTTAAGTAAAAAAGTTGAAGATGATATTAACAGAATAAACACCAGGTCAGCATTGTAATTATTTTTCCTATCAGCGAAAAATTCTTGCCAATAGACAATGACACACAGTGATTTTTTTTTTTTTTTTTTTTTTTAGGTCAGATGTTCTGGGACTTCTTGTTCTACAAAAAGATGATGCTTGCCAGTTTCACTTTCCAACAGTATTACATTATTCTCTGGATGGGCTTTTTTTTTTTTTAAATACAACTACAACTGCTAAGTCAAAGAAGGTCACTCAGAGAGGCCGGTCCGATAAACAAGGTGCAACGCTGAGCCACACCAGGTAACCTCCCTGAATTCCTGCTGCTCTCACCTCGGCTTCTTCCTTCACGTATAAATTAGGGAGTACCTGACTGGTAATATCTTAATAGAATAAAGTAAGGATGCATGAGATAATGTCTGTAAACTACAATAGGCTCCTTGGAGACTGGCGCAGTTTGAAAGCAACTTTGTTAGTGACAGCTGAGAAAATCTTCGGTGAGCCAGAAGCCCGAGGACCTTTGGTTCTGGTCCACGACGAAATTAGAAAATAGCCATGTCATTTGGCTCCTTCTTCCTCTCAAGCCTTTTCATGGGGATAGAATTATATATTATTTACTCAGGGAACGCTGGTAATCGTTCTGTTAAATAATTTGCATACATCGAGTATTACTGAATAGTCTCCTGTTTTCCATTTATTTACATAGTTTTCAAATTTCTCTTCTACTCCTTTCCATGCTTATGCTATAGTTATTACTACAATATCTTATCTTCCCATTCTGAGACTGTATGTAGAACTTCAGGATCAGTATTTGACCTCTGTGGGGAGTATCGCCTTGTACATAAATGCTTATCAAATAAACCCACATCCCCCACAATTATAGCTGTACGGAGAAGACCTACACAAAAAGGAAAGGAGTTAGGGGAGGGGAGGTTTAAGATAACAGTTCTTCAGAACTAATGAGGTGACAGGCACTATCCAACACACTGCAACATGCCTTTACACTTTCAAGAACCCTGAGGAAGGTTAACTTCATGGTTGCCATTTTACAGATGAAGTATTGTTACTTTCAAAGGGGCTAAGCAACTGTAGCCCAGGCAGTTACTAAATGGGGGTCACCATCTGGGCCCTGGCTCCTCCTCTCTCCTGTTGCCAGGCCACCTCTCCTGGGCAGAGAGAGAGTCCCGGGAAGTGGAGAGTGAGGACACGTCACACCTGCACTCCACCATGTCCCTGCCCCTTGGCTGTCTGGGGCGACTTCACAGTTCTGTTCCGATCCGAGCCGACCAGAGGTCCAGTGACGTACGTCATTCCCACTTCTCTCTCAATTAGAATGAAAGGGGCCAGGGCAAGTGGCCAGCAGGAGGCAGGTGCAGGCTGCCAAAAAATGTCTAATTAGCTCTCCCTCCAGGCCCGGGTCATTAGAATTGGGAAGAAAACCAACCAGCAGAAGCCAAGGGACATGAGAGCAGCCTGTCCCAAATCGTCCATCCCTCCCTTGCTTTCTCGAGGCCCAGCCATGCTAAAAAAGAGGCTGATGCTCAGGCACCAGGCAGGAGACCCCCTCGAACCAGCACCATCCCCACACCTGGGCTCCTCTACCACTTGCTCAGGGACCCCTGTGCCTTTGCCCTCATGTTTCCATGGCAGGATTTCAACACAAGTTCAAGGTAATTTTCTTTTCTTGTCATGTCTTTGTCGGGTTTTGGTATCAGGCTTATGCTAATTTCTTCATGAAAATAATTAAAAGGAAAGTAACCACTGTGGTTTCAAAAGAACCTATGTGTAATTTAGACTCAAACACGAACATATTAAATGGTCCATCATTTTGACCAGGCTGCAAAAGTTTTCAAAACATTTTTATAAGGAGAGCAAACTCGCTGCTATGGTCAATAATAACAGAAATTTTTATCTAGCACAGTTGGAATTTGACCTGGAGTTGGTCGGACAGAGCTTCTGTGGAGGGTCTGCAAGTGAGTCCCAAAACATGTGTAAAAGAAGCAAGCTGAGACAAAGGAAGGGAGCAAGATGAAAGGTCAAAAATAAAAAAAAAAAACCAGTGGTGGTTACACCTGCACCACATCCTCAGGTGAAAGATCCAGACACCATAATTAAGTCTGGGCTTGTCCTAACTCTGAGTGTAATTGTTCTAATGTGACTTCACCTGAAACACCAGGGAAGGAAGATCCGGAAGTGCCTAAGAAAGAGCATTTAGACAGAAAACAATCCGGACAGAACCGCCAAACTGAGACAAAGAGGCTGCGACTCCAGAAGGTAGGAAGAGTTCAGAAGAGCTGACGGCAGGCACGGACCGGGGGAAGGGACACCAGGCCGGGGCCCTGTTGGCGTCAGGTCCTCGACCCAGCCCTGCATTTCCCGGTCAGGTTTACTCAGCACTGAGAGGTGGGTACAGTCCACACTCTCTCTCAGCAGACTCACCCTCGCAGTGTCCCGCCGGGGTCATGCGGTACCCGCTGTCGCAGTATTTGCACTGGAACGCCCCCACGGTGTTGATGCAGTGACCTTCCCCACACACGTCCGGCCTCAGGCACTCATCGACATCTACACAAAGCAGGAAAGATTGTCGAGCGTTACTTCCCAAAATATAATTTCAAACCTCTCCCATCCCCCAGTGTAGTTAGAGTCTAAAAATCAAGAGTTAGAGTTTAAAAATCTGATTCCTACTACGGCCTGGTTCAAAATGGGGTGTTTTCGATTTCTGTGGGCTCCAAAAGAAACCTCTGGTCTTTGCACACGCTTGACACTCTTTTTACTTAAAAGTGTTGGAGGACTAATATTCTAATGACTTTGCACAGTGCTGGGTGGGTACGAGACTCATGGGGGGAATCACTTTGCAAGTCATATAGGGTCCAGCACAAACAATGCCCCCATTATATTACATAAAAGCATTTTATTACAAAATCATCAGCATGTAACTCTGTAACATAACATCACACTCAAGCCCACCATATGACATTTTAGGTGAAATGTTCAAACTGCTGTCCATCTCGTGTGCGACATTCACGTGCCCGCCCCAACCACCCTCAGTGGCATTCATTACCTCTGCCAGGCCCTGTCTATGGTCTAGTGACTATGCTGTACACCTGAAACTAACATAATATTAAATGTCCACTGTACCTGAACAAATGTTTTAAATGCAAAAACAAGTGTTGGAGAAAAAAAATTCTATTTCTGTATCTTTCAGTTATCTAGCAGATTACATAGACATAGCAGGTGTTTAATAAAAATCCCCTGCTGTCTCAATGAGCACTGAACTGATGGGATCTGAGGGAAGGTCAGAGCCCCAACCTGGGAAATTACGCATCAGGAAGCACACGGCCATTACCTATGCAGTTAGTACCCTCCTTGCTGGCCATAAATCCGGCTGGGCAAATACACAAGAAACTTCCTTCTGTGTTTTCACAACGCCCCTGGGAGCAGAGGTGCTGGGCCTGTGTGCATTCATCAATATCTGTTAAGAAAATTACGGATAAAAGGATTAGTATGTTGTCGCGTGAAATTCTCAGTCTCCTGGTTCATGAAATACTAACAGGTTCCCTGGGCCCCGCAAACCTTTGCAGCTGAGGACCAGGAGACATGACCGTTCCTCCAACACCTGGAAGGCTGTTACTGGGAAGAAGGGATGCACCTTGTGGATTGCTTCAAAAGCTAAAACTACAACCATGACATTGGTGTTTCAAAGACGCAGATTCCAGGTCAACACAGAAGGACCTGCCTGGTCACTGGAGTCATCTACACTTTGAAATCCGCTGTGCCACCCCCAGGCCGGGACAGCAGGAAGAGTCAGAGGTGCTGTGACAGGGACTCTCCCACTGTGCACGCAGGTGGAGCTAGACTAGATCATCCCGACTGTCCTTTCCACTTTATTCGTTACGGTTCTACTAATGCAGACAGTGTGTGCAAATGAAAGATGAATAGCCATATTATCAGCAGGTATTTGCCCCCTTACCCAGCCCGCAGATATACAAAACCAAAGAGCAAAAGTCACAAGTCTTATTTAATGGCATTTAGTATATGAAAATAATATTCATTAGCCATATGCCTTTGTTGCTTTTATTTGCCTTATAACCCTTAGTTTCCAAAAACTAGTGTTAACATGTTAAAATGATTTACTTCATACCATCACATCTCTTCCTGAGAAACATTTTTCCAAAGAAGTATACATTAATAACTGCCAGTATTTACTGATTTTCAAGTCAGAAATCCCTATTAGAAATCAGATTGTATGCACCCAGAGAAAGAATATAATTCTTTATTGCAGTATATGTTAATATTAATTTGATTTTGCTAAATATATGTTTGTAGCTAGCTATTTCTAGAACTCTTATTTTATATACTTTACCTACAAAACTTTTGGAAATCATTTCACCTTTATGTAATTGTATTACACCTGGCAAAGTAGTCAATACTGAACCAAGAGGTAGGAGTTTCCCATGATTTGAACAAACCTCCTTTTCAGCATCCTTAGCTCAGGGATAAAACCTTTAAAATATTAAACACAGTCATATTTTTCCCGTGATAATTACAGAAAAAAGTTACTATTTAATAATTTCAACTATGAGAAATACCTCTTACCAATACATTTCCTCTGTCGCTCGCTGAATTTGTAGCCCTCGTAGCATATACAGGTGTACCTCACCGGCAGGTTAATGCAGTGTCCTGCTCCACAGATGTCCGGGTTCACAGTGCACTCATTGATTTCTTTAAAAATAAATAAATGTGGGGGAAGGAAACAAAGATAAACATAAAGATTTCACTGCTATCTGTAAACCATTCCTTTGTGTCCCCTGATTAGCTTATTGCCAGGTCTGAAATTAAAAGGCGACCACGTCCAAAATCAAGTATAAATTCATTTGACTCCTTTACAATTGTTCCATTAGGCCCTCCCAGGGTCATCAAGAGTTCCTAATGAGACACTTTCTAGGATGAACTGGAGTGGGTGGAAACTCAGGAAAGAGGCTTTGTTGGAAGTTGTAAGACAATCAGTTCTTCCTAACTTCTAAGATGGCCTATCAATGAGTTTCTATCCATCCAAATTTATCTTGGATGGTGGACTCTGAATCATCACATGGTTTGTTCTGATAAGAAATATATGGTGAATTTGCATTTGTTAGCAGGCCAAGTTCCAGTTCCAACAACTATGTCAAACCTCCAACAAAATTTCTCATTAATTCTCAAGAAAGATGTACCACTTCTAATCAAAGCAAAACTTCTGGGTGTAATTTTACTCTTAATTTGCCAATTTCAACATGAGCACATTTTATTTATGTTTATAAAGTAGAATCTTCTTCCAAATCTTCTCTGATAACTTCCTCCCTTACTGTTCCATGGACTCCTGCTCGAGATTCGCTTCTTCTATAAAAGCCCGAGCGGGTGAGCCCTGAGTCCTCACTCTACTCGTGATGGACACTGTGATAGAGGCAGGCCGGGAGGAGTCCACGGTGGGTGAAGGCCCGAGAAAGGCGCTTCATTACCTAAAGGACCTGCGGACTCAAAGGTGGCCTTCTGAGATGACTTACCCCCTAACACAGTCTGCTTTCAATGACCTTTCTAAGGAAGTATAATGGCAGAGTGGGGGTGGGGCAGTGGTCAGAAGTCCAGTATGGGGACGAATCCTGCTGTCCTTTCTTAGCTCTGTCACACTGGGGCCCCTACTCAATAATTCTACGCCTCACTTTTCTGCACAGGTAAAATGGGAATAATCAAAGCACCAACTTCGGATTGTCAGGTTCAAAGGAGATAACTCAAATAACACATGCAGACCACTGCCTGGCACATGATACGTGCTCAGAAAAGTCAGCCCTTCTCATCCCATTACTGCTGTTCCGGTGCAAGTCACTTAAGAATATACAACGAAAGATGCCACACATTTAAAACAACAGCTATTAGCTCACTGTCATCAGATAGTAAGCAATGCTTAAAACACGTGCTGTCACAGGAGAGCAGAGTGGCCCAGGGTAAGAAGGTGCGGCCTCGAGCATGACAAGCTGAAGCACGGCCTCCTTAGAGGGGTCTGTAATTTAAATGAGGAGAAAAGCAGGTGTGTTCCTACCAATAACCCACTCTGCATTCTGCGGCAGAAGGATGTGAAACACAGCGCCTTAGCAAAGATTCACTCCAGAAACAACCTACGTGGGCTTGAGGTTCCCCTCCGAAACCCAACCACATTCTTCCCGTTTCATCAAGTGTTATTCACTGTGCTGTGACTTTAACATACAAGATGCAAATCACTTGAAAAGTGGCTAGAATTTAAATGAAAACATGAGAATATGGAGTTGCAATGTTTTACACAAAATCACTTGAAGGTAAGAGAAAACCACCCATCTACTAATACAAATTACAGATATCTTCATTGAGTCCAGTTATGCTAATTCACTTGCAGAAGAATAGACTTGTTTATAAACATTGCATTATTATACAATACACAATTATACAAAGAAAAAATAATTCAAAAAGCTAAAAACATGGGTGATTAATATGATTTGCTTAGATGTAAGTGATGGGCAATTTAAAAAAATGAATTATAATACCTATACAGGGTAGAGAAAAAAGTAGGTTTACAGTTGTGAGTACATGAAATACAGAATTTATTCTTGCATTACTTATTAACTTTTGTATTCTTTTCCATACAAACAACTGTAAACCTACTTTTGCCCCACCCTGTAATTGCATAGATTATTATATAATCGATAGCAGGACAGGAAAATGTTTCTTTGTCACAAAATATAGTTGGGTACAAATTTTAATATAGATGTCATCTAAATTACAAAATACACAGAAAAGAAGATTATAAGGAAATAAATCTGGTGTCATGATTATGGGGGTTGGTCATTTTTAAAAAAACATTTTTCTGTATTTTTTCAAAATTTCTACAATGAGTATGTATAATTTTATAATAAGATCTTCCTTTAAAAAATTATAATTTCTCTGTGTCACTAAAATCTGAAGGTGAAAGGTAATCTTCTCCAGGTTATACTCGTAGACCCTCAGGTAAGAATTCTCTTCTGTTTATAGGAATTCTTTCATAGATTCATGTGAAAAGCACACCTCTAACCATCTAATCCATATTGTAGTTAGATGTCTTGTTTGAAAATTATTGCTACTTACATTCCTTGGTTTTCATCATAACTACTGATCTTTACACTATTCACTGTCTTTTTCTTAAGGCAGAAAAGACAGTGATCAGATTTGCAAAAAAAAAAAAAATTGCAGATAAATTAATAACTAGGGATAAAAAACTCAGAACAAATCAAAAGCCTATAAAAATCTGGGGTTTTCATGAAATATTTGATCAGTACCCACTACTTCTTAGCCCACACATACTAATTTGTTGATTACCAAATATTTCAGTTTTCAAGCATATCAGAATGGAATTTTTACATGTGTGAACAGAAGCTTTCAAAAATATGTGATGCTTAATTCACATGAGATACATTCCTATGCCACAGTTTGCCAACACATTCCAATAGCTTTCTTCATAAGTGAGCTCAAAGGTATAAGAAATTCTGAAGAATTATAACTCCTTAGTCTTAGGAAATGAAATGAATACTAATGGCCTTTCCTTCCAATCTAGCATCTTGAGCAGAACCTGTGAGGCTGAAATTATATTCATGAAGTATGTGTGAGGATCTTCAGCTGAGCACCTTACAGATTAATGAGTACATCAAGATGCCGGATGTGTGTGCTGATCCCAATGGGCAGGGTACTAACACATGTACGAATATGTCCTTCTGACACCACTAGAGGGTACTAAGAGACACATCAAAGGAGTAAAGGGACATGTACTAAAATATGCGTGATTTCTACAATTTGTCCCATTTTCCACCCAAGGCATCAGTTCATGTAACGTTCATCAGTCTGACCTGAGAGATCCCCTTCAGCCCCACACCAGGCAGAACTCCACCCTTCCATGGAGAAAGGAGAGTCATAACACCTTCGAAACACCTCTTCCACTTTCTCTTCACTGGCTATCACAAGTTAATCATCACCATTGTTTAAGGTAGGACTAAATTCCCAGTACTTTTACCTTAAAACCTGAAAAACATGTCTCCTACCACCTCCTCCCACGCTTCCCCTCCTCTTCCATGAAGTTTTCACTCTCCAGCACGTAATATTACATACAAATGCAAACCCCGATGGTATCGTCTGGATGAATGAGGGAAGCTTTCTGCTCTATCCACATATTGTAGAGGAAAGGCGTTATGCTTTTGAGTTCTTGAAGAGCTCACTCACACAGAGGTATGGGAACCTGTTGCCAGAGAATGGATTGGTGTGTGTTGAAACACACGTTTCTTGGGTTAGCCTGGGTCGCTCTAAGCACCGCCACACGCAGGAAGCTCCCATTGCCGGTGCCGGTGGAACTCTAGATGGTGGGATGTCTCGCCTCCTTCAGCACATTGGGTTTCCCAGACAGATCATCAAGAGACCGCTCCCCCAGATGCTACTGTGTGTTCTTCCTAACTCCCACCCCACACCCCGTGATGCTCAGCACCACCATACCCTTTCTGCCTGTGCGTGCCCCCAGAACAACTTCACCTTCACTGGGCCAAGGACCTTAGTCTTTCCTGCCCACTGGAGTCCATTTAGAATTTGGAAAAAGAGCCACAGGGAAATGTTAGTGGAAAACCAAATGCTCTCTTTATCCCAGCAGCAAGACCAAGGGTGGATTTAGGAGTTTGGTATCTCTTATATTTTCTAGAATTAAATGAAAAAGAAAGCTTTTGGCAAAATATGAAAATGAGTATGCTGACCTTCAGATTTTTTCCCCTTCATCATATGATTGCTCAAGATAAATAAATAAATAAATAGCATGTGGAAAGATTAACGCATGGTGATTTTACATGGGGAAAAAAAGGAGTTCATTCTGCACCTCATGCATGGTTTATTGAGGCTGCAGTGACACTGGTGATATGCTTCGGGGACATCTGAAGGGGTGTCCTTTAAAGGAGTCAGTGATGAGTCCTGGAAAAGATCTGATGAGCAAATAGTCTTTTTTTCATCTCTGGGCTATGATAACCACAAAGGTTTCTGCAAAGGCAGTCATGAAGTCAAAAAATAATTTCTGGCTGGTCTACAAGGGCCACGGAGAAAGTTTGGGAAGAGCAGGAGGAAGCGTCAAATGTTAACTCATGGAAAGGTTTACAAAATGCCCTGGCTTCCTAACTGCCACACAATGAGCATAAATTGTCCCACAACAATTGAAACAGATGTTTCCACTTTGTAAATATTTGCCAGAGAAATAAAGGTTTCATTTTCCAACTTATCCTTGAGCTGTTAAGACACTATGCTAAATCAAGAATTTATATGCTGAAATGTATAATTTATTTGCAAACAGCATGCCAATAATGTTGCAAGCCACCAACTCAGCTGTTCAGAGTGGAAAATATCACACTTATTTCCTACAAATATGTGGCTCACTTTATAATCATTGCATGTCAAAGGGTGTCTGACAAAATCTGAAGGTCTACTTCCAATCTCACCATCGTAAAGATATCATCAGTAGACTATGTGGAGCTGATTTTATACATTTTAGATTCATTATTCTATCCCTTTCTTCAACTTATAGAAGAAACTAAGAGTGACAAATAACATTAACCTCTTCTGTGTGTGAGGGGGGGAAATCATTACATAACATTCTTAACAGAATTGATCATATCACTCCCTCAGTCTATGTTTGGTTCTCATATCAAACTAATGGGAACATCTATATTTACATTTAAATTAAATTTGATGCAATTTAAAAATCTTCTTGTTCTTCTGTAGATTACTGATTATAGTGTCACTCCAAAGTTGCAAACCATTTTAACTCAAAGACTATTCATAATGTTCTCCCCCTGGATTGTGTCAGATTCTATTGGAAGCAGGAGCACCTACAAATGCTGCATGAAAATGAAATTTCAATGTTAACTTGTTTCCTGGAAGGAAATATTTGTGCCTCAAACATGTGATAGCAGATGCTAGCCCTGGCTTTCTGCCAAACTCAAATTAAGCTCTTTTAACATCTTCATATAGCACAGCTACTTCCATTTTTTTCAATCTAGTTCAGTTGGAGCTAAGTAACTTCAATTTGTTATTCCTCACACAGCTGCACCGAGATGACAAAACTGCATTTATCTAGCCAAACTGAACCTCCCCAAAGCTAGTCTTCAAGAGGTCCATCCATTGAAAAGTCAGCCATTGTTAAAAAGGCACAAATTAATGTATATTTTCACACTGGAAAATAGAAATACATTATATACAGTGAATTACATTGTCACACTGCAATTTTTCTTTTTAACACTGAGGTTAACAACAAGAAGACCCTCGCTGGCCAAAACAGCATGTTGCATGTTCGGATGCATTGCTGGGCAGGACAGTCTTTCGGAGGCGTTTAATGAAGCGGGTAGACACAGAGATGACTTCGGAATGGACAGTAACTATTTTAGCCATCCACGGTCGTTAAAAAAAAACAACAATCATTTCATCCTATCACTAGAAACACCTACCAAAGCTAACATTTTTATATCGCTTTATGTAGAATTAACAGCAAAACCAAAGAGCGCTGGCCACGAATAACTGGGGAGGGCCCTGGCTCTGGGTGCCGCTGGGCCTCTCAGGGGCGTCCACCCCGCGGTCCGTGGAGCGCCATGGATGCGGCCCAACACAGAATCATACGTTTACTTAAAGCCTTTTTTTTTTCGCTCATCAGTTTTTGTTAGTGTTTGTGTGTTTAATGTGTGGCCCAGAGACGCCAAAGGGTTGGACACCCCTGGGAGGGGACCCTGAATGAGGTGGGAACGAACCGCTAAGTCCATGACGTGACTACACGCTTCACCTTGGAACAAATGCGCTTTTAAAAAATACTTTCCTGTCTGTTCGTTCAAATATGTAAGTGAACTTATATCCACACTTTTGAGAAAATGGCCAAAAGTTGTCAGTGTTTTTAAACACATAAAATTGTTTATATTTTATATATTTGGATAATTACATATAATTGCATATATGTATACAACTGTATATTTGTTTTTAACATAAAAATTGATTATATATGCATTATGCATAATCACCACAATCCAGATAGTTAATGTATCAGGCATATTTCTATCTAAAAAATGATGCATATAATGCTTTTGAGGAAAAAAGTATCATAGAGGTGGCTGTAAACTTCTCGTTTAGCTTCTCCTGTTACACAATGCCGACTCATCCCAAACTGAAGTCGAGATAATGCATCAGAATGGCCTTTTAATCTAACTGTAAAACTAATACTTGCCCACTGTAGAATATAAAAAAAAATTCTACAACACCCCCAAACCTCCTGCATCCTACTGTAAAAAATAATCACTGCTAATATCTGGTGTATTTTTACCAGCACTTTCTCAACATATATGTCTTTTTTTAAACAATATTATGTAACCATTTCCTGCTAAATTTTAATACATTTCTTCAAAATATATTTGATGGGAGCCTAATGTTCCAATGTATAGATATCACTATTTCACTAGAGTTAAAAGTTTAGGTTATTTCTACTTTTTCTCTATTATACCTGGTGCTATAGTAAGTGTCCATTTATAGAAACCATTATCCATGCCATTGGGGACATTACTTCCTGGCATATCTTAATATTCAGGAGATATTCTTGACATATCCTGAGATATCTTAATATTGGATTACTGAGTCAAAAGCTCTGCACGTTTTTAAAGTTCTTGCTACACACTGCCAGTTTGTGCTTTTCAGAAAAAATGAACCAGTTTACACTCCTTTCAGCAGTGTGAGAGCCTTAGAGTTTCACAATATGAGAATTAAATACTAATTTAATAAAATAAATGGGGTGGTGGGGCGGTGAGGGGAAAGGCAGAAAACTACTTGAACAACAATAGAAAAAGATGCATTACATCTTTCAAAAAAATAATTTCTCTGGTTCGTATTATAAAAAAATAAAAAATAAAATAAAGGATTATTTTAATTTGTATTTCTTTGACTATTAGTAAAGTTGAAATTTCCTATTATATATGTTTTTTGGTGTTGCTTTTCTCTATGAATTATCGATTATATTCCTCATTTTTCTTTTGTTAAAGGGAAGTTCATTTATTTTACCTGCAGCTCTTCCAATATAAACTAAATGTCAATGCTGATACTGAGAAATATTAGGAAGAATCATTGCTAGATGTCAGGACCTCATGCCTTCTAATCCATCATCCACGAACTTCTTACACAGTGCCATAAATTTGGCCACAAAAGCCTCCAAGGGATAAATACAGCTTTACTACCCAGCTGTAGGCGATGATCATAGTGAGCTGCATCTGGCCCACTTCTCCCTTCAGCTGTCTTTCACAATTATGTAAAAGTTCGGAGAGAGGCCCTCTACGATTATCTCAGGAGAAACACCATAGGCCCAAAGCTCACCGAGTCCTCGGGAACTTCAGGGAGCCTCCGTGGAGCCTGCTGACGGACAATAGCACTGGCAGTCTCCCCCAGATACCCGTGCCTGTCTGTTTCGAGGACTTAATCTGCGGTAAAAGGACATCATTGCACTGGGCAGGCTTCACACATAAGCAGGGCTTTTCTGAGATTTCTGCAGCAGTTCTCTGCAAGGCTCTGAGCCAGCTGTGAAGGAAGATTCAGACCTTCCTTCTTGCACACGTGGCAAATGCTGGGAGCAGGCACGTGAACGGCCTGAGACCTACTACGAAAGGGTGGCGTCACTCTAGATGTAGAATTGCAACACAAGATCAATCTGCAGGGACACATACACTTTCCCACGGTTCTACCCAAGGCATGTTGAGCATTTTTGGTGCGTTTGTCAACCTCTGTCAATATAACCACTCTCAAATCTCTTTGAGAGTTTGTTTCAAGTTGCTGTGATTATGCCACTGTTTTCAACATCTCCTGAATTACTACCCCATCGCTACTTCCAGCATCACAGGGAGAACTGCAAGGTGGTAACTGCTTGCAATAGTACTAACTTCAATTTTCTTTTCAGATGGAGTTGTGATGGTCTGACCTTCAGGGTTTTTTTTTTTTTTTTAATATATTTTACTGATTATGCTATTACAGTTTTCCCAATTTTCCCCCTTTGCCCCCTCAACCCCACACCCCCCATTTCCTCCAGCAATACCTCTCCTCAGTGCATGTCCATGGGTCATGCATATAAGTTGTTTGGATACTCCATTTCCTGTACTGTTCTTGACATCCCCCTGCTATTTGGTACCTACAAATTTGCACTTCTTAATCCCTGCACCTTTTTCCTCATTCTTCCCCTTTTCCCTTCCAAATGATAACCCTCCAAATGATCTCCATATCTATGATTCAGTTTCTGTTCTGTTTGTTGCTTAGCGTGTTTTTTTTTAGAGTCAGTTGTTGATAGTTGTGAATTCATTGTCATTTTAATGTTCATAGTTTTGATCTTCTTTTTCTTAAATAAGTCCCTTCAACATTTCATGTAATAATGGCTCAGTGATGATGACATTCTTTAGCTTTACCTTCTCTGGCAAGCACTTTATCTGTCCTTCCATTCAAAATGACAGCTTTGCTGGATAGAAGAATCTAGGGTGTAGGTCCCTGCTTTTCATCACTTTGAATACTTCTTGCCAGTCCCTTCTTGCCTGCAAAGTTTCTTTTGAGAAATTAGCTGACAGTCTTATGGGTACTCCCCTGTAAGTAACTATCTGCTTTTCTCTTGCTGCTTTTAAGCTTCTCTCTTTAACTTTAACCTGTGGCATTTTAATTACGATGTTTCTTTGTGTGATCCTCTTTGTGTCCATCTACTTGGGACTCTCTGTGCTTCCTGGACTTGGATGTCTATTTCCTTCACCAAATTAGGGAAGTTTTCTTTCATTATTTTTTCAAATAAGTTTTCAATTTCTTGCTCTTCTTCCAGCACCCCTATGATTCAAATGTTGGTACGTTTGGAGTCCCAGAGTCTCCTTAGCCTGTCCTTGCTTTTTTGGATTCATTTTTCTTCTTGCTGTTCTGAGTGAATGCTTTTTTCTTCCTTATGTTCCAAATCATTGACTTGATTCTCAGCTTCATCCTCTTCACTGCTGATTCTCTGCAAAATTTTCTTTATTTTACTTAGTGAAACCTCAATTTCTGTCTGAGCCTTTTTTATGTCGTTGAGGTTCTCACTAAATCCCTTGAGCATCCTAACAACCAGTGTTTTGAACTCTGCATCTTATAGACTGCTTCTCCCCATTTTGTTTAGTTCTTTTTCTGGAGTTTTGTTCTGCTCTTTCATTGGGGCCATATTTTGTTGTCTCCTTGTTTTGGCAGCCTCCCTTGTTTGTTTCTGTGTATTAGGTAGAGCTGCTTTGACTTCCTGTCTTAGTAGTGTGGACTATAGTAAAAAGCACACTGGTAAGTTGGATGGTGCAGAGTGTCTCAGATATGGTGTTGCCACTCTGTGGCTCTGTGGTGGGAAGGGCTCAGAAAAGGGACAATGGCTGCTGCCTGGACTCTGGAGTTTTGTTCAGGAAGAAGCTGCCCCCCAGCACTCACCCTGATGCCAGACACTTCAGATTCTCCCTATATGCCACTGGTGCCCTTCCAGCTGCTGCCCTGGTACTAAAGCCCAGAGGGAGTGAGTTTGTGTAAGTCCTAAGTTCACTGCGGGCCCTTTAAGAGGAGATGCTTGAGAACATTTGCAGTTTCTTCTGACACCCTAACCATCACTGGTTTTTACAGCCAGAAGTTATGGGGACTTACTTTCCTGGCAGTGGAACCCTGGGCTGGGTGGTCTTCTGTGGAGCTGAGATGCTTTGCTCCCTCCAGATTTTCATCTACCGCATGTGAATGGGGGACCACCTATTCCGTGTCTCCAAGTCTCTGCCTCTCCTACCCATCTTGATGAATGTGACTTCTTTAATTCCTTTGTTGTCTGACTTCCATACAACTCAATTTTCTGACAACTCAGGGTGATAGCTGTTTTGGAGATTAGTTGTAATTTTTGCTGTGGTTACACAAGGAGGTGAGCTGTGTTTACCTATGCCTCCATCTTGACCAGAAGTCTCTGACCTTCAATTTTCCATTTTTCTACTCCAACACCACAAAGTTTATGTAAACACACAACATTCTTGTCTTTTTATCAGCACCTGGAGGTCCACTGACTAACAGATGAGGAAGTTATCAAATTGCACCACGTGGTTCTGCTGGACCACCTGCTCCTTGTCATCATCCAGCCATCCTAGTGAGAAAGGCCGGTGTTTGTCCACCCAGAGACTCATGCCCGCTGGACTTCCCAGCCCTACGCTTTAAAGTCCCACATGCACCCTCTTCATTTTTCTATTGTTTTTTTTATTGTTGATTTATAAGAGCTCTCTATACATTAATGGTATGAACTTTTAGGCTGCTGCTTTGTTTCAAATTATGATACATTCTTATACTTTGTTACTAATGATAAATAATGTGTATTATAAAGAATTTAAAAAATATATAAAAAATATATTGAAGGACATAAAGATTATCCATGATCCTGTTAACTGGCAATAGTTGAACACTTTGATGCAGCACTTTCTGTCCCTTTTTCTGTTAATAAACATTTAAAAAATAAAATTAAAGTCATTATATTGTGTTCTGTGTTTCTTAATATTATGCCATTAGGCATCTCCTCATAACATTAAGTATTCTTTTTAAACATTATGTTCATGGCTATTTGATGCGCTACTGCATCCATACCACAGTTTACTTACACATATTTCTCCTGCAAAAATATTTAGATTATTTCCAAATCTTCTTGTTATGACTAACCCTGCCAGAAGCAATGTTACACATCTGACACAATTTTGATACTATATTTAAAATGAAGTTCATAGCCATGGTCTGCTCCACAGGCTGCGAAATATAACAAGTACCACACCCACCTGTTACTTGAGTGGGTGCAATAACTTGGCTGGCGCTTGAGGTAGAAGCTTCAGGAGCGACTTCCACAGGTATAGGTGGTGATGTTTTTTCAATCACTACTAAACAAGGAAGGAAGGGATGGAAAGGAAATGAAAGCCAGTTAGATGCACTGAGATGCCCATCAAAATGCAAGCATAATGCAGTCTAATAACATACCACAGTAGTTCTTGGATAGAAAGATCCGTTATTGGCTCCTAGCGCTTGTGGTATTAACCTATGACCCAAGTGTCAACCTTTAGCAAAAATATCTGGGAATAATTCAGAAGCCAATGAAAAATGACCCTTTATCAAATGATGACCCTCTATAGTGTGCTAATAATAAATAGTGAAAAACTTTTCTTTTGCCATTAGAATACTTATAATGTCATCATAATGCTAACATTATATGAGTATATGGAGATACTTAACTGTATAATTCTACTGATTTATTAAACTTTCAAATCAAAGACATACAATATTCTTATCTTCCTGGTTTACTGGGAACACTTTACAAACAGCAGGGATGAACAAAGGCTACCTGGAAACTGTGGGTGCAGATGAATAGTTGAAATGCCTGGAGAGAGCTGGGGCTGACCAGGCTCAAGTCTGGTTTTCTCCTGATCCAGTGAAGGTATTTCCTGCATGGTTGGAATAAAAAGACAAAAAGAGGACTGGAAGTAGGAATTACTTCTAGTTTCCACTTATAACTATTTCTATTTAATTCTACTGTTAGAAATGCAACCAATAGCAGAGGACACTAGAAAAAACCTGTGCAATTATGTGATAGTTTTTAAAAAATGACCAACTGCTGGGCCACTACTTGGGCAAGCTCGAGTTCCGCCTGCAGTGTCCGTGTCCACGCACACACCCTCACCTGCTTCCTGAGGGTCCAGGGCAAGTGGTCTTGTCGGACATTCTAAACAGATGCATCGGCCTAGGGGCCCACACTTGGTTTGTCTGGACCGAAACTGACCCTAAGGAGAACTAAACCACCAGCTTGTTCACATGCGGCTCTGCCCCAGAGCAGATCATGAATCTGGCAGATATGTCATAACAAAATACACATTATTAAAATATCTGATGTCGGTCTGTTATTGTGGCCGCCCTTAACTTCACATCTAATAACTCTGCACCTCTGGCTCTCACAGTCACGGCAGTCTGGCAGAGACACAGAAAAACGGGGACTTGGTAGAGCGTCCCAGGCTTCCTGTGTCCTGCTGCTCACTCCTGTGCCCTCGACCACAAGCAAAGAGACTTATGATTCAGCTTCCAGTTACAGCTCCTTGGGGCTCATGCAGACTAGACAATAGGGCTTGTAAAGGGTCTGCGAGCTGGCCCACACCAGGGTGGGGTCAGGGCGCTCATATCAAAACTTCATTAAAAGTGTTCATCAGGCTACTTGGTCACTGTTACCCTACATACTCCCTGTCTCCCTATCTATCTCCATCTTTCTCCTCTCTTCTCTCTCTCTCTCTCATTTTTTAAATAATTACATTCTCTTTTTATTTACTGTTCACCTTTCTGTCAACTTTCCTTTTACACTAATTTGGAGGGTTTAAAAAAACACATACAGAGACCAAAATCTTCTCTTTAAATTGTCTTTCCTTTTGCATCACTCACTCCAGATTCTCCTACTACTTTGATAATTTCTTCTCATCCTCTTTCACACCCCGCTCATGCTCTGTCCCTTTCTTTTTTATTTTTCGATTATAGTTTGATGTTAGACATTATTTTATATTTGTTTCAGGTGTACAGCATAGTGGTTGGACAATTTTTACACACTCCCTTCCTTGCTTTAATTATGGCCGTCCTCAAGAAAGCTCACTCCCCTGGCCTCCATTTCCTTTTCACTGTCTCCTAGTTTGCCTTATCACCTTTCCTACTTTTTATAAAATAGATTTACTGCCTGAGTATCTCATCAAGGACCCTGTTTTGTAGATATGAAGTCTCATAGGGTAACCCCATTTAACTATTCCACAAATACGTTAAAGCCATCCCTTCCAATATCTCATTTCGACTTCATTTCTTTCAGTGCCACAGTCATTAATCCATTCAGGTTTAAAGTCTCTTTCTAGTCGTCCCTCCTTCATTTCTCAATCCAGCCCCTGCCCAGGTGCTCTATTCCTTATACTGTTCGTTCACTTCCATATCCATAGCCCCCACTACTTCAAGTCTGGACTCACTCCTTCTCAATTTATTCTAGTAATTTAATTGGCCTCTCCAGCTTCCTCTTTCTCCCTATCTCAATTCATCCTGCTGTGATTTATCTTTTAAAAATACTGAACACATTAATTTCCCCATTTTTCCTTCTCCTTAAAAATACAGCTTTTCATTACATACTTAAGATGACCTCAATCATCCTCAACTGAGCCCCAATCCCTGCAGCCCACGGTCAATGCCAGCAAGGAGAAAACCATTAATTCACTCCCGTGGCTTCCAGACAGAATTTCTCCCATCAGCACGGGCAGCAGCCTCCCCCATCAACGCCACTTCTCTATTTGACGGGTAGGGTCCAGCTGAGGAGCAGGGTACTTTCCCACAGATGACAATGGCATATTGGGATTCCAAGTTTCTCTGCCTAACCACAGGTCTCATGCTCCCCTCACTGACCTCTTTCTGTCCCCACTACACCTTCGCACATATAACTTCCCACCCCTGGCCCACTTTCCCTTCATCGATCTTTAGTATCGTAAGGCCTCCTTCTGCAGGGAGTTAAGACTACAGAGACTTTTTTCTCACTGCTGCTTCTCCAAATAAATTGCTATAAGAGTATACAAAAAATTTTTCCAGTCCTCTTTCAGATTCCTAATGAAAGGCAGCATAAACTCAACCATAAACAGAGAAGAACAACACCGAGACCAGGTGAGGCTGTCAGGGAGCTAACTGGCCCACTCACGACTGAGTGATCCCTCCCACGTGTTAGCCAGAACTCAACTCCAGAGCAACGAAATCGCAAACTACCGTGCATCTCTGAACTTTGCATCTCTGAAGAGCTGCAAATGTTCATGTAAAAGATGCATATCTACTGTACTTCTTTTAAGGTTAATATAACATTTTTCCTTGTTGGATACTATCTCTCTACTTCCTCTTTTTCCAGATTCTTTCAGCATGTATAGCACTTAGTTATTATATCCTATATTCATAAAATAAAAGATTTTTAAAACTATTATAATTTACATATGTATTGGCTCACTCTAAAATCAAATACTTACTAAATTCTTGTCAACTGAATAAATGACACTTCATTTTCATGTTAGTAAAGAATCAAAGCAAGATTCAGGCAAGAAATATTATTCCATAAACTAGTCCCAGAAAATTTCTGTATTTCCTACTGAATACATTTCACAATTCATAGTCCCATCTGAAGCCAAAAACTAATAGGTTGGTAAAAATTTCTAAGAAGCAATACTCCACTATTGGTTATAACTTTCAAGGAGAAGCTCTCTTGCTCTAACAAATTCAAACATGCATGTTAATTTTTAATTAAATTAAGAAGTACATCACTCAATATATATGCACCATAAGAATACACAATTACATAAACACTTAAGAACCTTTCTTTCCATAGACGGTCAAGGACATAAATTGACTCCTTGATTTCTGTTAAAGCTCCTGATTCCCATTAGTCCCATCACTTCCTTCTCCCTGGAATTTAAGTTCCATGAGAACAAGAAGTTTTATCTGATTTTTCTCTCTATTGTTTTCCTAGCATTCATAATACGGCTGGTGATATGGTAGATGCTCACTAAATATTTCTTGATTGAATGAATGCCACATTTCCTTCAACCAAATGATAAATAGACACGTTACTGTATTTAAGCCTAAAAAACTCTATACATGTTCCAAAAGGAAATCATTTTAAAGTTAAAAAAAAAGTGACTTGCAAACAATGAATGAATTACCTTCTCAGGGGGTGCAGTTGCCACTAAAACCAGAAAAGAAAGGAGGACATTAGTATAATTTAAAACAATCTACGATATAATATTTTAATTTTAAAAATGCAATGAAATTCCAGTATCTTTCCAAAAAGGATTAAGAATAAAAGTAAGTCAAATGCAGAATTACGGTCGCTACTACTTTGGAGAATTTTACACATGACTGGCAGGGACAAACGATCAGTGCTACGTGGTTCCCCAGCTATAGGAGATCAGGTAGCACATGCGATGTTCTTTCTATGTCTCTTATTAATTAAAAATGTTAAAGGAGGCAACACTTTCTGGTACATTATTTTATGTCTAATCTCAACTTTGTAGAATGTCCTATATCTTAGAAAACAAACATTTTCTTTAATTGGTCACATACGTATCCTTAACATAATATATAATGTTTGAAATGCTTTCTGATCTCAATGTTAAAAAAGAATGCCACTATTTCCATGAAGAATGGGTGCTGCATTCTTGATGCACACTAATTCTTAATAAAGCCCTGTGAGCATTTCCAGGAAGATGTGATAATGCAATTATGAAAAAAAGCACAAGCCAATAAGATCCAATGAGAGATTAGCATCAATATGGTGGACAAATCACATATTACACGATCCTAAACATGATTATGCGGTGGTAGTGGTTGTGCCTTTGCATTTTCAAAGGCTTGCTTTCCATCAATCAATCCTTTAGCCTTAGATGAACATTCACCAAAATTTTCCTCATGCGTCAATGTCTCCATAAACATTACTATACAGATTTGTTTAATGCATTAGCTCCCAAAAGCAATTGGATACAAGACTGCCACCACCGCTGCAATATACTTGTGATTGAACAACTCAACTATTCTATCCTGCTAATCCACCATTGAGAAAGTCTTGAGACAGAACCTGGGCCAGAGCCAATTTTCTCCTGCTTACACAGAAGATGAGGAGTTACAAGCATCTGGCCATGACACTCCAAGTGTATAGGAGCAAACTGGTCACCCTGTCAACTCGGTCAACTCGAGGTGAGGTCCTACCTGCTTTGCCTAGCCAAGCAAGGAGGGCAGCAAGTGAAAGGGTGGAATAAAACAAGCTAGAGCCCACACGCGTTCAGAGCCCTGAAATAAAGACCCCTGTACCTGGAAGGTGGCTTTGCCAAGCACCCAACTCTTCACTAACTCAGAGCATCTGCTCTCCTTACAAAACCCATAAAAGAGCACCCTGAATTCTGAGCTAAGAATCAAGTAGTCAAAGCCAACAAGAGCTTTATTAGATCCAATGTACACTTCATGCAAACCTAAGGTTTTGTTCCTTCTCTAGAGGGTGAGAATTTTTGTAGTAACAGAGTTAGTCAATGTATCAGGCCAGTTTATATAAAGAGACAGAAATAGACAGAATCCTCTTTCCGAATGCCAGAGATAGTCTAAGACAATTGTCTCTGGACTCCCTCTGGACAATAAGGCCTAAATCACTTCCTTGGAAAAATGTGGTCCTTGGTCCCATCACCCAGTCAGTGTATGACATCTGGTAAGTTGGGTCTCCTCTCTAAGTCTCAGGTTGCTCAAGATGTAAACCAAAGGACTGCACTAAGTGATCTCCAAGACACATTCAGTTGATCCTGTCTTCCTGAACTTTGCCTCCCATTAACCCCAACTGCTTGTTGCATTTTATTTCATGGAAGCCTATGACGTCCATGTAAGCCTCTGGATTTTACTTTTTTTAAGTAAATAAATATTTATTAAATGGCCCTCCAGACACAGAAATGAATTTGAGCTGTTTCCTGAAGAATCTAAATCACTCTTCAGGACTAAACACCAAGAAAAAGAGGCCCCAAACACAAGACCATGTCCTGAGATTACCACGGAATATTGTTACGTGCTAGGTGCATATTACTCTAGAGCAGTGGTCCTCATTCAGGGGTAATTTTGCCCCCCAGGGGACACTTGGAAATGTTTGGATACCTTTTTGGTTGCAACACTGGAAGGGAGAAGTTGCTAACAGCATCTAGAAGTTTGAGGCCAGGCTGTTGCTAAACACCCTACAATGCACAAAGCAGCCCCCACATCAAAGAATAACCCACCCAAAATGTCAGGAGTGCTAACCCCTGCTCCTGACAGGTATACACAGGGAATCCAAAGCAAAGGCACACAAGACAGATGACTACTAGGTCCATGATCCATTTCAACTCTCACCTTCTGGCTCCGCCACTCCTGGCCCATGTTCCCGGGACAAAGTCAGGGCCTCCACTGGCTCTTCCTTGGCTGGGAGAGGTGGAGGATGAGTACTTTTAGCAACAGGTTGAGTGTTCTTTGGCTTGACAAATACAGGTCCTTTACCTACATGGTGATGGATTGGCCTGCGTCTATGAACGCCAGAAACCGTATAACCCATTCCACCAGGACAGATTTCCTTAAAAGCAGCTAGATTTGGGATGGGAAAATATTCCTTTTAAAAATCTAAAAGTGCAAACTTATACAGAGGAAAATATCATGATGAGTATCTCTTAATAAATCATCACTCAAATAGTTACATTTAAAATCTTCAAAAACAGATGCAAAATGCTTGAATTTCTGCTAAACTTGTATATTTACAGAAAAAAAGCCCAACCCTTTCTTTTACTAAACAGTTCTCTATCTGTTAATTCCTTATCCTACACAACCAGTTTATATATAGCATATATAAGAACATATATTTTACATAACATATTCTATATATCAGTAATAAGATAGGATATATATTTTATATTTAATGTTTTATAAATCACCATATATATTACATATAAAATATATGTAATATATTAGATTTTTATGTACAAACAACACTATATAATATATATCTATTAGAGGTATGTGTGTAATATCAGCAAAAATCAGGCTTTTTTTCTTCAGCTATGGTTTAATTTCATTAATTATTAACAAGAAACTCAGTGACATCTTTCTAAGCTAGATGATGAGCAAGAAAAAAAAATAAAAGAGAAACCACCGAGGTGCTGAAATTTTTGTAACCTGTTTCCAGCTGAAGAACCCAAAGGCCTCAGCCAGGATGGAGCGCTTGCACTGACACGGAGAGGGTGGTTAAGGAGGACTGCAAAGGGGGCGTGTTCTTGAAGAGAGAGCCTCGGGACAGTGGAAGGAACCCGGTGAATTGGGACAAGCTGAAGAGATGATGGATATGAGTCCATTAGAATGTGCTTGTCTTTGAAGGAAAGGATGCTAAGGGGGCAAAAGCCTGAATGTGAGCGGGTGTTAAATCATCCAGAGCAGAGGTGATACTCTGCACCTGCTCTCCTAAGCAGCCAAGTGGTTTCGTACAGGTAGAAAAAGTAGCCCAGGCATGTGTGACGGCTGACATCCATTGTGTACTCCCCAGCTGTACGTAAAGGGGAAGGCGAGGGGGCAAGGGGTGTGGGGCCCCAGGAGGAGAAACCCACCCAATCCCCATAGTGTTGGATGCAAGTGACCGCACACGGACACCAAGGTGCTCACGGTGAACTTTTCCTTTACACTTCTAAAATGGAAAGTAAAATCAGTCTTTTCTCACTTCCACTGGAAAGAAGATCTGTGGAATGTTCTCGACCTGAAATTAGTGCTCAATGAAAAGGCAACTCTAACGGGAGGAACATGATGCTTATGCTTAACTATGAAATACAATTCTTACTCAAAAAAAAAAATGGATATTTCCAGAAGAAAACATGGTTTTCTACCAAATAGCTGGGATATTAATGAACTAAATATGACTCATATGTAAGTCACCATATAACTAAAAATTGTTAAGTGTAAAAATTTTACTATTATTTCCAAATTTAGCTGTTGTATTAATATGGAAGAGTCTCCCTGTATGATAGTCACCATCTTGATTTATGTTTCATGTAAAGGTTACAAAGCTACCAGAATTGAACTTACAGAGAAATGTGTCTATGAATTACAAGATAATTTATCCTTTGATTACTACTTTTTAATAATGAGTGGATCAGATCCGATAGGAAGAAAATAGAGCCTTTTGGAGATGTTTAAAATTATCTGGTCTACCAAAATACCACCAACATTATACTATCCTCTGCCTTACCAATTCTTTCTAATCCTATCCATCACCAAAGGTGGATCATAATATTTAAATTTAGCCCTGACCAGTGTGGCTCAGTGGGCTGGGCTTCATCCTATAGACGGAAAGGTCACTGCTTCAATTCCCAGTCAGGGCATGTGCCTGGGTTATGGTCCAGGTCCCCAACTGCAGGTGTGCACGAGGCAACCAATCAATGTTTCTCTTGCACGTTAATGTTTCTCTCCCTATCTCTCTCCTTCCCATCACCTCTCCCCAAAAGTAAATAAAAAAACCTTTAAAAATAAATTTATATTTAAACGCTGTCTGCTACAGTGTAAATAAGTTAGACTTTAAGATTTCAATGACCCTGTGAGAGTTGATGCTCTTTCCCAGGTGGGAAGCATCTTCTCAAATAAGCAAACAGGTAAACTTTTTACGCCCACGCCACACCAGCGGGAGTGAGGCCACTGCTTCTTTGATAATGTTACGGTGCCCAGTGTTTGCAGGGCATGTTTCTTTCCTTCCACTTACTGCTCCGTGGCCCTGCATGGAAAGCTGACGACTCCTTGGTAAAATTAAGGCCCTTATATAAATTTACTCCTTCAGGGCAATTAGGCACCAAATTAAAGGATAAAGACGAATCAACTTCTTAGTATTCAGCTCCCACCAGGAAGTTCATAGGGGCTTTGGCAGGGTCTGCCCTTGAGTTCCTAAAACTCCCTCCATTTCCAATGTCCACAGCAGAACCCGACAAGCACAGGATCCATAAATGAGGCAATGAGGCAACCTGCACAGGGTCTAGCTACTCTGCAAGTGGTGAGCGGCCAATCGTTAGAACACCACATGGCCTAGCAGGGCCTTTGATCTCACTACACTTTTAAACAGCAGCCTTAGAGTGCTAGAAATGAGGATACATTGCAATGGCTTTTGTGAACATTCAGAAGGAAGTCGAATGTTGCACAGAAATGGGAAAATCGCTTTGCATGTAATTTTTTTCCCACCGTTCGCTGTTCTATGTTCATGGACACTTTCTACAGTGACAGAAACACACTGTATTATTAAAAACTAAATTTAGAGTCAGAAACGAAAAATAACTCCAGCTGCCCAGGCTGCCCTGGGTACTTGTGTGGCCGGGCATGAACGTGCGCGCGCAGCTGGGCATGCCTTACCTGTGCCTGGCAGGGGACATTTCTCACAGTGTGGGCCCCAGGCCTTGCCCACACTACAACAGCAGAGCTGCTTGGTGAGGTGAACAGACAGAGGGTGCATGCACTGCCTTCCGGGACTGACCAGGCGGTAACAGGGCCCCTTCTCTTCAGAGATCACAGGGGTGTCCGCTGAAGCAGAGAGACAAGGCCTGACGTCACCCAGGAAACAACGGAAACCAGATCGACTTTTCACGGAGCAGTAAAAATACCCCTCAAGTCTGGCTTCGAAACCGTACTTCAGAATACACCTGTCCAGACTTAGGATAAAACCTTTCTTCATTTAAAGGCAGCTTACCAAATGAGTTAGGGCACCAAATGGATGCTGTCCAGTCCCGGTTTTCCATGTTAGAAAAAGCATTAAAGCAGGCAGGTGGACATAAGTGGAAAAAAGAATTTCACCCGACATCTACCTGCCCGAATAAACCTCATCCCCTATTAGCGACATCTCTACACCTCGTTTCTTCTCCTGTAATTAGCCATAACAGAGGTGGTTGTCGGGAAGGATTTGGCTAGCAGCCAGGCACTATGGGAAATCACAAACTGAGTGCAGTTGATGCTGCAAGTCAGCTGTTGTTGCTCTTCTTGCTTTGAGGATGGTGAGAACTTGCAGGCCTCCATGAGGTTTCACCGTAGGCCAGTGGGCAGCAAGTGGGAGGCAGCAAACACTGCTGACCTACAATGCTCCACGTGGCCCCGGGTGCAGCCAGACAGCGCATCAGAGAAGGCATGGGTGGCGTGCTCTACCCCTCAGACACCACTGCAAAAGCATACCTGCTGACATTCATCCAGTACCCAACCCCTAATCCTGATGACTCTTCCACTCTAAGTTTAGTAGCTAAGACTTCACCAGTCTAACAGCTAAACACTCTGCTGGACAGAAAGGGCACATGCGAGGAGAAGCGATCTCCAGCCCTGCCTTCCAGCAGTTCATTTTCTAAGGTAAATGTGGAGGAAGTACGTTCTGTAGAGCCAGTTCCAGGCCATGTCAAAACTGCTGCATACACCAAGTTTGATGGTCCCCTCTCTGTCCCTTCCCCCATCAGCCAAAGCTCTTCTCTATTGTATCAGTGTCCCCGGTTTGCCATTTCCTCACCTAATTCCTCTAGTACCTGATGGTTCCAAAACATCCTGTCTCTCCTTCCTGCTCAGATCTAAATTTTCATTCTTTCAGAAGGACTGACATCTTGGCTAGATGCTACCACAAATAACCCGATGAAACTGAGGGGCTACAAAGCACAGTGAAAAGATCGAGGGTTTCAGAGCCAGACACACCTGAGTTCACACGATAGGGCTGCCACCGGCCGGCAGTATAACCTCAGGGAAGCCACTGGGACGGCTTACGATGGTTATTTTACGTTATTTTAATCTGGCTGGGCAACGGTACCCAAATATTTGGTCAAAGACAGTTCTAAATGCTGCTATAAAGGTGTTTTGTTTTGTTTTTTACATGAATTTAATATTCAAACCAGCAGACTTTGAATAAAGAAGATTGCTCTCCAGAATGTGGATGGGCCTCATCCAAACAGTTGAAGGCCTTAAGAAGAAAAGCCTTTCTTTATTTCTTGAGGGAGATCGGTTATAATCTGATCTCCCTCAAGAAGAAATTTCACCAGCAGACAGCCTTCAGACTCAAGCCACAACATCAGCTCTTCCCCAGGTCTCCAGCCTGCCAGCTCACCCTACAGATTATTTGACTTGACAGCCTCCATAATCATGTGAGCCAATTCCTTAAAATCTCTACACACACACCTGCTGGTTCTGCTTTTTGGGAGAAAACCCTGACTAGTACACTGGCTGAACTTCAAGTAACTTCCTCACTTATAAATGAAAGGCTCAATGTACAGATTAGACATGTCATATGCTAAACCTGTGGTACAGAGGAGACACCAAATATGTATCAGCCACTCTTCACTTTTATTGATAATAAAAGTAGCTATTTCCACACTCCCAAGGGCATTTGTACCCAACCTGATCACTGCTTAGCAGAATTTCAGTGGAGCAAAGGTAGTCAAAATAGCTGAGACTCGCAACTTGGAGATGAGGGCAGAGGAGGCCTCCGGAAGGCTTCAAAACTTACAAAGCCTGACAAGGCCCACTTTGCCTAATAACAAAGGCTGGGAGGGAGAAGTCTGAGTCTTTCCTTTACCTTCTCCTACCCTCTCCTACTCATTTTCTGGAGTCTGTGCAATTACAGTCATGAAAAATCCAAGATCACAGAGCACAAGTAAAAAAAAAAAAAAAAAAAAATCAGGAGTATGGTTATTATCCCCCAAAGAATAAGTCCCTGGAATGACTGACCATCACTCATATGGCATGTATATTTTTATGAATCTGTGCATGTCTGCAGGTCGTACCTGTATAATCTTTTAGCATTCAGTATTATTTTGTATTAGTTTCAGCTGTACAGCATAGTGGTTAGACAAATAGTTTGCCTGTATAATCCTAAGAACATATTATATATAGTTCTGGTGTAATCAGCTCACAAATGATTTTGCTCCCAAATTTCTTCTTTGAAGTGTTGGGAACTCACAACTCCTACTTCTAAGAAACAATGCCAGGTCAACTCACAAGAGACTATTTCACACGTGGCAGGGCTTACTTACAGTATTAATCCCATTACTGTTCATTCTAGATCCCAGGAACAAGGGCCATTCAGAGCGGAACGAAGCAGAGTGTCCTCAAATCCTCAACCCTGGCAAACAGTGACATTAGGCCCCTTCCACTTACTTTTCCACTCTCACTTCCTTGTATCCACCCCAGCCCCATGCCCAGGGCTCTGATTCTATCTGGGCACCATGCCTGCTATACTTAACGCTGACTGCCTCCCTATCCAAGTACACTACTTGGAAGTACCTACCATGCCTGTCCCCAAAATTAAACCAAAACACCAAATCAGCAATTTGGTGTTTGAAGGGATTAAGATATGTGTGTGCATGCACGTGTTATAAGAGATTGCTTGTTAATTAAAGCGAGTCTCTGGCTGTTGATAGCTCATGCATTATACACACACACACACCATACAATTTTGGGCATTTTATCATCGGAGAATAAAGGCAGAAGTCTAGCAAGTTAATTCTACCTAAACATCTTATGCTGAAACAGCTACTTACAGACCTTTGTATTCTCATCATTTCCTAACCCAAGTATTCTCTGTAAAAGCCAGGGTGATTTTTTCCATGACAGCTTCCAAAGCACTTCAATGGGCATCTTTAGGGGAATAAGAGAATCACTGGTTTATAGAGTTATCAATAAGTCCATTTTTGGTGAGTCTGGGAGTGTCAGACCACGTTCTAAAAATATGGCCTCACTTCAAGTGCACATAAGAATAAGCAACTAACTAATGAAAAATCTGCTCCTTCAAAGATGGAAGAAAACCAAGAAAGAAGCCATTGAAAAGGTCTAACTTACACACCTAAATCTTACAGATGCTATTATTTAAATTTCCTTTGTTTTACATGTGAACCAAAAAGTGTTGACTTATGCCTCAGATTTCTAACAGGGTGTACTTTTTAAAAAACTGCCTCTACTTTAACACCTAAATTGCCCATTATTCTTTTACGATTTCAAGTGACTTGCATGGCAATTCCATTTACTTCATTAAACAACTCTAGTATTTTCATGTTCTTGTCAACATGACGTGTAAACCCAGGAACAGCATGCTACCCATGATTATACAAGACTGGTGTTTCTGTTCTTGAGTATTTTTAACCATAGAGGGAAGGCTAGTTGTACAGGGTAGGTCATTAATAAAATAATAAATGTATTAATCATACATTATACTGAATCATAAGGTTTTATGTTATACTTAAAAACAATCAGTATTACCAAAAGATCACTACAAAAGAGCTGGGAATGGGTATAGACTGAGCACAAAAGAGCCAAAATGAAGGGGCCTTATAGCCACATATAAGTAGGTACACAGGACTTTGCAGGGCATGTTGTTATTAGGGTAAAGATTAGGGTAAAAGATTTGGGGACTCTTTATAGAGGGAAAAACATTTTAGAGGTGTTCCAAACCTACTGGAAATGTCAGGAAATCAAGTCTTTTGCTCTTGACTATCGACATGAGAGAAATCTTCAAAAGTAACAAACCTATAGCTCTGCATCCAAGTAAAGTCTTAAATCTTCACTATATATCTAATGCTGATGGTGTTTCAATTACAAAATACAGTAGGAAGGTAAGATGCTACGGTTCTCTTATTTGAGTTTCCCAGTGGTGTATTAAACACTTATACCTAATTATATAGGGCTGTACAATAAATTCTGACCTTACTTTCAAAGACATGCTGCTCTAATCAATTCAAATGCAAATGATAAGTATCATTAACTTGATCTAGAACCCTAAATTTGGAGGCACAAAACCCAGTTTTAAATCTCAAATGTGAGTTACTAGCTGTATGGTCTTGAGAAGTTACTTAAACTCTCCTAGCTTCAGTTTCCTAATGTGTAAAATAAGAACAATACATATCCCACAAAGGTGCTGGGGAAGTTAAGTTAAAGTGATGTACATAACCATGACTGGCTTTCAGGAGGGATCTGTCCTGCATCTCATGACTTCCAGGGTTATGGCAGAAGGTCCTGGGCACATCTTCTCTCCAACCCCTTATTTCAGTCAATTAGCACCAAGTCCATGGTTCAAGAATACTGCTATGAAACAGCAAAATTCCAGGCTAATAATTATTTGGTCTGGGTTCCTTTTTACTAAACCTACAGATATACCCTCTGCAGCACTCATCCTGAAGCTCTTGAATTCCTAAAGAAAATCAGTTGCCACTCAGAAAATCAGAAGGTTTTCCTACTCCGATTGCAAAAGGTTATTATATTGGGTTGGCCAAAAAGTTCATTTAGTTTTTTCTGTACAATGGCTCTAGTAGTGCTTAGACAACTTAGTAGTTGTCTATAACTTCATTTGAAACTATTTTGTTAGGTTATATTGTGGAAGTTGTCATATCAGCATGCATTAAAAAAACTTAAAATTGGTGAATTTTTGTGTAGCCATCTTAATATTGAAGACAGAAAAAGATATGCAACATTTTCAGCATATTATGCTTTATTATTTCAAGAAAGGTAAAAGCTCAACTGAAACACAAAAAAAGACTTGTGCAGTGTATGGAGAAGGTGCTGTGACTGATGGAATGTGTCAAAAGTGGTTTGAGAAGTTTCTTGGTACTATTGACATTTTGCCCAAATAATTCTTTGCTGTGGGGCTGTCTTATGCATTGGAAGATGTTTAGCAGCACCCCTGGCCTCTACCCACTAGAAGCCAATAGCAGGAGATAGCCAACATACCCAAAATATCCAAATCAATAAAGTTATTGATGATAATGATAAATGTGTCTTTTATTTTATGGGGAAAAAAAGTAACAGACTTTTTGGCTAACCCAGTGCTTTTCTTGGACTTGCTCTGACATGTCCTAAAATCCCACCTTTCCCCATAAGTGGGTAGGGGTGAGTCTGGAGAACGCTGCTGTAGCATCCTGAGCCACAGACAGAGAGGTGAGAGGCAGCAAATGCCAGAACCCTCCCACTTCCCTTCTTTTCGCTTGGCTAAGTCAAGAACAGAGAGCAGGCAAGGAGAGAAAGAGAAATGACTGCAACCTTTGGCTGAAGTCAAGGAACTCTGAAGGTGAACTCCGTTCACCTTAGTGCATTCAAGAACAGGGAGAGCTTCTTATTGCTCCTCAGCCATTGCCAAGTGAATTGCTTTGAGTTCAGAGAGTCAGCCACACTTTCTATGTCCTGGAGAGCATGCTGTCTGAACAAATGTGGTCAATCTCCCTCAATCTGCCTGCATGCTGTACCCACGGTTGTCTTTATATCCCTCAAGAACATATATTCCAACCATCAACGCAACAGCAACTTTGCTCTGTGCGTGTGTGTGTGTGTGTGTGTGTCTGTGTGGGGCTCCATTCTCTTCCTGCTACTTCCCAGGGCCACTAAGGGTACCACCATCTTGCCAACATTTTATTTCCTTTCCTCTGTAAACATCACCTTCTTTCTTGATTCTTCTCAGCTGTCTTTGGACTTCCCTACTGATTTCTTCGAAGCATAGTTCACCAGTGACTGGACTGAACCAAGTCACAAATACTGAAGGAACTCTACACATCTCTGTGATGTGACATGTGGCAAATTCAGAGGAAAGACAAATAAATCTGCGCACTCAATACTGGTACAGGGCTCAGGTTTTAACTTCAAACTCTAAACTGGAACATTTAACTAGCAACAAACATCTCCCAACACTTATCATTTCAGCTGTTGCAGCTGAACCATAAAATTGAATTATTTATTTTTCAAATAAGAATGGACGGTGGTTTAATAAGGTCAGTATTATTTGGGCAATGACAGGGAAAATAAATGCTAAGGAAATGTGTGTTTCAAAAATCTCATTGGCAAATTTCAACAATCTTATTAAAACCTGGATGTCCGCCCTTAACACTAGACATCTGATCTAGTCAAAGTTTAATAAAACACTCTAGGACCAGTTCTCCAACTTTACTAATCTGCAGCCTTCAATGTAGTAATTTTAACCAGACAAGTTAAATAATTTAAGAGG
Organism: Glossophaga mutica; assembly: GCA_039655065.1. Classification (NCBI taxonomy): domain Eukaryota; kingdom Metazoa; phylum Chordata; class Mammalia; order Chiroptera; family Phyllostomidae; genus Glossophaga; species Glossophaga mutica. Next base: position 150,529,332 of record CM077308.1, read on the forward strand.
AAAAAAATTCATAACAAAATTTTATATCCAAACTCTGCAGAACCCTTTCTACTTAAATTATAAAACTAAAATATTTATGCATGTAATTCCAATCAACCAGAAATTATCTCCAAATTTTCTGGACATTGTCAACAATGTGATTTTTGGCTGGACATTTCCAAATTCTTGCATCAGTTTTCAAATGCACCTCATATGCAAACATAATTTTACAGTCTAATTTTCACCACCCGCCAAATTGTCTATCTGCTTCATGACCAGAACTATCTGCAAAAGAACATGGAAAAAGAACTTACGTGCAAAATTTCCTAATCTGCATTTGACAGTTTTTAAAGGAAAATAGGAGTAATTAGTAACAATGTTCCAGAAGACTCAACCAACCCATCTAAATGTAATAAATGCGACTGTCATTTTTATTTCGCTGCACTTGTTTTTACTTCATCATGGCCACGTTCTCACTCTAGGGCGCAGAGTTAGAGACAGATGCACAGTAAAAAAACAAACAAAGGCATCGTCACAAATAACACATCGTGTCCAAATGGCAAGTTTAAAACTGGGGACCAGAAGGATGCAGTTTAACATATACTAAAGCCACATTAGAAAATAGATAAATAAAAACCAAAACCTTGCAGGACAGAAATCAATACAGAATTGTTCTTAAAATTATCCTAACAGTTTTCTACCATCAGTTAGTTTAAACCATTTAGACTTTAGTTGTATTACAACTTTGAAAAATCTGCTGTGCTTACCTACTTGTTAATAACAGGCACAAGTACCTTAAAAAAAAAAAAAGGTAACCTTTAAAAATCTGCATTTGAGCCCTGGCTGGTGTGGCTCAGTGGACTGAGTGCCAGCCTGCAAACCAAAGGGTTGCTTCTCCGATTCCCAGTCAGGGCACATGCCTGGGTTGCAGGCCGGGTCCCCAGTAGGGGACACATGTGAGGTAACCACACATTGATGTTTCTCTCCCTGTCTTTCTCCCTCCTTTACCCTCTCTCTAAAAATAAAAATGAATAAAATCTTTTTAAAAAATCTACATTTGAGAATTTTATACCTAAAATGCATCCATCTCTAATCGTCAGGTGATCTATAGTGATTATACTGGATTAGATTTTATGGACAGAGGGTCTCTTTAGCGAAACTGTATTTTCTGTCTAATATTAGAATATGTGGTTTGACAGAGGATTTTTACCCGTACCAGATGAAGAGAAAATCTTAGAGACAACATTTATAAGGCATAACAGTATAACTTCGGGGACACATTTTGGTGGTTTTTGAGGACAACAGAACAGGATGTTTGAAATTAGAAGTGAATAGAAAATCCAAAACTATTTCCCAGACTCTCCACCTAAGAAAGTACAGTGAAACCTCATTAAACCAGACACGAGTGACTCAGAATTTGGACTAATTAAAAACAGAAGCTGGGACAAGTTTAACTCAGCCTAAATAATGCTTAAAATATCCATGAAGGAAAAAACTTTTCATGTCTCAGGTATGTTCACTTTCATTAACTCTTTTCTTTTCATCAAAGTATATTTCCTCAGTGTGCTTATTCTCTACCTTGACTATTAGCTATTATATTTTTCTGAGTGCAATAAAAATGCATTTTGCTTCCATAACATAGGTTTATTTTAATATATCAGGCCCACTTCCTCCCTCTTGTCATTTTAATGAGGTTTTCCTGCATAGGTACAATACTCAGTTGACCAGTTGAGTATTCACTTTATTTTGGACAACCTTCCACCCCCAACCCCTAAAAAAAAAACAAAAAACAAACAAACAAAACAAAACAAAACAAAAAAAAACTGATCCAAAATCGGAATAGAAAGTGATCATTACTTACGGACACAACTGGTAAAGGTAGGATCCGGCCCAAATCCCATTTTGCAGGCACATCTATAGCTGCCCATGGTATTCAAACACTCACCATTGGGGCACACGCCCTGCAGCTGGCATTCATTAATATCTGCAGGAAAACACAATTCCTTTAGAAGGAGTGCTCAAGCCCCGCTGAACAGATTCGGGCTGTAAACTTCCTTTTTCATCGTAATCTCTTGGTTACAGGTACATAAGAGATGCCAGCAAGTTTCGATGCAGCAGTTGTGAAGGAACTACAGTGAAATCACACATTATTGAACATCTACAATTTGTATGACAAATATTTATTAGGCACCTACTCTGTACACAGTTCTGTTCCAGATACTAGGGATTTACTGGTGCACATAAGCGACGAAAGGTTCCAGCCTTCACAGAGCTTACGGTTGAGTGTTAGCGTACGGTAGGCATCCTAGAGCCCACAGGGAAGGCAAACAGCCTCACCCCGGAGACACTGACAGTCTAGTTATACCTACAACTATGGAAAAAAGTAAACTGGTAAGAAGTTCAAGTTACCACAATTAGAAGAAAGGCCGTGAACTTGAACTTAAACTATGAAATTGCCTAGATAGACAGGAAGAGCTGCTAGAGGAAGTTGGAGGTAGAGGAGACTGCCACACTGAAAAGGAGGTAAGACGTCAGGTGTTGGAGTTGGGGGAAGGTGGGCTGGATGCGGGGGGAGAGGTGAGTGATCTGTGTGGGTGGACATCAGAGCACAAACAGAGACTAGAGGAGGGAAGAGGGACCTGGAAATTGTGCGTCAAACCATGGGCTAGGAAAGAGGTTTCAGCAAGGTATGTATCTGGGAAAAGAACTGGTTAAAGCCAGGCTAGGTTTCGATTCAATTTTATTGAGAAGAGGGAGCTACACTAAAGGTTTCTAAGCAGAAGGGAGGATACAATCAGAGGCAGGCTCTAGGAAACCCATCTGGCCCTCACATGGCTCGGTGAGAAAAGATTAAAAGTTCGACCACCGAAGAAGTAATGCAAGTATGAGACTGGTGACAAGCCAGGTTGGTGACAGTGAGAGTTATCAGGAAGAAAAGGAGTAAAGAATTTTTTTGTAAAGAATAACTGACAGTGTATGGTGTTTGATTGGCCAAACACAACATGAGAAAGAAAAAGGAGTCGAAGGTGCCCAGGAGGCTTCTAATCTGGAAAAAAAAGGGAAAAGACATTGTTGGTTTTGTGGAAAGTATTGAGGAAGAAAGAGGCAGATGAAGAGATTAGTTTTACCGTGAAGGTCACACTGGGGTATTCAAGTATAAATATGCAGCAGGAGGGGAAGATTTAAGAAGTGAATGGAAACCATAGCTGGAAATAAAGACTTAAGGTCATCTGCATAGGCTGACTGCTAGGACCTGAATGTTTAAAATTCACTCAGACCTCAGTAGGCAGGGCCTTTGGGAGGTGCTTAAGTCCTGATGGTGGAACACTCACGAATGGGATTAGTGCCTTGTAAAACAGGCTCCCAGAAATCCCTAGTCCCTCCCTCCACCTGGGACACAAGGGAGGAATCTGCAACTGGCCAAGGGCTCTCAGCAGAGGGAGATTCTGCTGGTACCTTGATCTTGCACTTCCCAGCCTCCAGAGCTGTGAGCAGTAAACACCTGTGGTTGATAGGCTACCCACTTGGTGGTACTTTGTTATAGCAGCCCGAATGGACTAAGACAGTGATCCAAAGGGAAATCGAAATTATTTGAAACAGGGCAGATAAAAATGTGCTGATTTTAAAAAGAAAGACCATAGAGTCATTTGCAAAGCCTATTAATTAAAAGGCAAAAACAGAATGGGACAATTTAAAAATAAAAAGTTAGTAGTCATTTGTATTTTGGTTTATGTAGCTTAAGGTTAACACATGTGGTTCTTAGTATTTCCTGTTCAAATAATATTCATTTCCTTCTATCATTAATTCTAATAAAACTTTTATTAAGGACCCAAAATACAAATTTTCTAAATTAAAACTGAACACATTGGTAGGAAAACATTACTGGGAGAACTGTTACATAAAAGGCAACTAGAGCCCTCAATAAACAATTATTCGCTTACATTTCATACTCCAAGTAGCCAGAGGTATCTATTCTACATGGCCACAGTTTATCCAACACATGCAGTTTTTAACTTAATTTTAGTGATAAGATTAATTTTCAGTGACATTCAAATGACAAGTTAACACATTTGCTGTATGAATTCCACAGCATTCCAACCTGGACCCAGCTAGATTCCTCCTGGCACAGCACACGGTCCCGATCCTGACCATCACGTTTGTTATCCCAGTGTATTGTGCTGTAATACACATTTATACACAGCATGTAGTTGAAAATATTGCCCCAGAACTCACTGGCCTTAGGAAAACCACCATGAGGGACTAGGAGGAGTACCAAGTCCAGCTGGGGCTTACATGGTACTAGGGCTGTCCAACCCATGGCCAGGAGGCCGCCAGCCGCACAGGATGGCTCTGAATGCGGCGCAACACAAAATCGTAAATTTACTTAAAACTCTTTTTTTTTTTTTTTGCTCATCAGTTTTGGTTAGTGTTTGTGTATTTAATATGTGGCCCAAGACAACTCTTCTTCTTCCAGTGTGGCCCAGAGACACCGAAAGGTTGGACACCCCCGTAACAAGCCCCTATCATACATCCCAAATTAAACCTCAGGTTCAGGTAATGAGCGAGTTGTAGTCAAGAAAGCTGGACAAAACCTCCACTCTCCCATGTCTGCTCACATCCCCACTAAGTTGTAACTGCTGGCCTTCCTCTTTCTGAGTGGCCTCTGCCGCTATTCACTGGTTGTACCACTACACATTCCATGTTCACTGCTTGGGACCCAGAATTTCCCCTTGCCTCTTTAACAGTAGCATCCCAGCCTCACCACTGGCTGCCAGGTGAAGGTAAAGGGTTCTTGCCCCAACATATAAATAGCTGGTGCACAACCACTGCGTGTGCCCTCTGTCAGTGTCCCCTCCTTGACTGCTGCCTCGACCCTGATGCCATGGGGATGGAAAACAGGGATGAAAAGGAAAGAAAGAAAGAAAGAAAGAAAGAAAGAAAGAAAGAAAGAAAGAAAGAAAGAAAGAAAGAAAGAAAGAAAGAAAGAAAGAAAGAAAGAAAGAAAGAAAGAAAGAAAGAAAGAAAGAAAGGGAGGGAGGGAGGGAGGGAGGGAGGGAGGGAGGGAGGGAGGGAGGGAGGGAGGGAGGGAGGGAGGGAGGGAGGGAAAGCACACACAACTATTCCTGCTCTAGACAGGAAGGAATGGAAAAATCCTTGAGGAAGGGCAACTGTGTAAAGCTCTCCATCTTCTTGCTCTCTCTCTTTTAAGCAGCTTGTGCCCCCAGCACTGGCAACACCAACTCCCCTAATTTCAGGCTCCGTAACCCCAAAGCATGACCCTTTCTTCACAACATGCTCTCACAGCTTCCAGAAAAACTCCCATCTCCCTCAACTGCCTCAGTTTATTTTTAGCACATTCTCTAAAGTACCATAAATTAGAAATTAAGTTGCCAAGTTTTTAAGAACTTATTAGAGAAAAGTATATCAATCTTTCATATACAGCTAGATAAATGTTCCATAAACATATTGTGAATGCCTGTACACATGTGTGTGTGTGCATGTACTATGCAACCGCCACCCAGAGGGAGTTTTAGAACATGGTTATTGCCTGAGAAGGCTCCCTCATGTCCTTCCCCAGTCAATATCTCTGCCCGCATAGGTCACCGCTGTTCTCCCTGCTGTCATCATTGATTAGATGTGTTCATGAACTTCACATGAAAGGCATCACATTGTATATGCTCTTTTGTCTGACATTGTTCTTCATTATGACACCTGTGAGGTTCACCAACGTGGCTGCATATAGCAGTTCATTCTTTCACTCCTGTAGGAAATTTCAGTGTGTGCGGAGATCGAAATCAATTTATACACGCCAGTGTGTGGCTGTCATGAGCCATGCTTCTGGAAGCACTCCCATGTGTCTTTGGTAGGCCAGGTACTCATCGCTCTCGGGCCTACATCTAGAAACAGGACTTCTGTAGCCCTAGAGAAGGCCCTAAATGTTGTCACGTAGCTGCCCTGAGAGACTACGCCAATTTCCATTCCTAGTGCCAAATGCTGCGCACCCTTGTCAAATCTCTGTCAGTCTTCCGCTGAAGTCACTCTGGCAGAAGTGTGGCATTATCTCATGGAGGTTTCAACTTGCATTTCCCTTTATTAGCCATTTGGATTGAAAAAACTGGTCTCTTCTAAAATGCAAGTAGAAAACTTGCAGGTTGATAAGACTGCTTTCCTTTCAGCACTCAGGGAGGACCACTTGGTGATTCTCAAAGAGGGAGGGTGTGGGACTGCCCAGGAGACGTTCTGGGCTGTCACAAGGACTGGGGGAGAAAACAGTGGGTGGACACCAGGGAGCTACACTTTCTGAAAGTGCGTCAAATCTCTCTTGACAAAGAATTGTTCTGCCAAAAATAGCCATGCCCTCATTGAGAAACTCACACAGGGGCGGTGGAAATACGTGTTTGTAAGTGTAAAAGGGGCCACTTTGGAGTAAAGTCTGAGGAAGAAGATGGGGGGGAGGTGGGTGCTGGTCACCTGAGAGGATTTGCCAGGTTTCCTTCACTGGACTCAGGGTCTGGACACTCCCGCACTGTCTGAGGCTGTCTGAGGCCACAGGGTAGATGGGAGGCTCAGCTAGAGGCAAAATTAGAGACCTGGGTCCTCCAAACCCCTGAGTCTGGGCTGAGCAGTTTGGAAACATGCGAAACAAGAGACTCATTAAATAACCTAATATAACACAGCCTTCATATTTCAGAACTAGGAAATGAAATAATAATCTAGTTCAATGAGACCAGAATCCTCACCATCACCATTAACTTCTGTACGGCACACCCTGTCCCATGGACACTTCGCAGCAGTTCTGGAAGGTGAGCCACAGGATAGGTATTTCCATTTTATAGAGATAATTTTGTTCAAGATCATACTGTTAAAAGCGTTAAGGGGGAGCAGGGAAATTTTGTGGGAGAACTGTGCCACCACAATCTAGCTTTGGTCTAGCCAGGATACTAAATTATGTGACCTAGAAAAGTCGCTTAATTTCTCTTGATCTCAGTTTTCTCTCCTGCAACCCCAAGGGGCTGAAGTAGGTAATCTAGCTGAAGCTAAAACTTCTAGCTTCAATATTCTCACTTCAAAACAATCTGCCAGTTGCCAGGGTTGAAATGACAAGGAAAAAATGGTAACATTCATGGATAATACATTATAAATAGCACAACTGCCCTCATGGGAAATAAATACACTTTTATGTATCTATACTGCGCACTTCATGAAGTGAGTGATAATTTACTGCCTTTTTAGTGACGCACATTTATACAGGAAATGAGACATGTCCAGTAAACAACAGGAATTAGGTACAAGGTGAGAACAGTACATGAATATCTTTACACTGTGTGAAAATATGAAGCTTTTTGTGATACTTCTGTGTGTATATTCAGCTTTTGCTGATGGATAGAAATTTCATCAAGTAATTTAGCAGTTAACCTCTCCTTGAAAGCAGAAAGAAATACCTCTTGAGGTAAATACTTTTCCCAGCCAGCCAAACCATTTGGCTATTTAACACAGATCACTTACTTTAGATAAGGGAGGAATTCCTTCTCTGATTGGACATATGTATTTCTGAAACTTCGTGCCCCTGAAGTTACATGACAATGTCCCACAGGGTGCATAAAAATGCGTGGATACTTTCAAGGGAATCAGACTCTAGACCTTGAGCTTTCCCATGTTTCCTTAGGCAGAAAAGTGATCTGCCTAAGAACACACTTGCCGATCTTCCTTCTCTCTCTCTCCTTGACTCCATGCCTTCTTCCTCTTCCCAAAGTCAAGTCACCTCTTGCCGATTTGCAATGTTTCTAGGTTTTCTAGGGACATTGCTCTACAAAGTGAAATTCTCCAAGGCACCGAAAAATGGATAATTGACAACTATCCGTCCTGAGGGACAGTCACAGAAAAAGGTCTCACGAGAAGGCCTAGCTTTGCCCATTAGGTTAGATGGCAGACATTATTCAAACTGAAAAAGCCAACTCTGCAGCTCCAAGACTTTGATGAAAATATGCGTGAAGCACATGTCTAATATAAAAACAGCAGAAATAAATCCACTGCATCTGGTTAGTTTTTGATGGGAAAAAATGTAGATGTCAGCTTGAAAATGTGTGAGCACATAAGTTTTTCAAAATTATTTTAGGTGATAAGGGAGTAAAAATAATGTTTGAAGAGCAAAATTCTACAGCCATTTTACCAAAGTAGCTTACAGAAAACCCAAGCTTTGTTAGGATTCTGCTGAGAGAAGCATTCTGTGGACAAACACCTTTGAGAAACACTGCATATTCTACAAACACAAGCACATTGAGGAAATACCCTGAGAAGCCCTTTGGCAAGGACTCCTGGTTTTCTTTAACTTGGTGCGTTCCACACACTTGGCCACGGAACCCACTTCACACAACCATCTATTAACACCCTGAATTGGTAGGCAATGCTGCTCTCTGGGGCTGGCCCCACAAACTGCCGTACGGCTCTCTGTGGTTCTGTCTGCTTTGACCTAGGCCTTACTGCTGCCAGAGACTCCCCTCCTGACTGGTAACTGTCCCACCATTATAAAATGATAATCTAGTTTAGGATGGCTTTGATCATAAAAGGAGGCCAGCCACTGTAGGAGCAACTCCACTCCTTCCCATTCTTCTCTCTTCAGGGTAACATGATAAAAGAATTATCAGAGCCCAGAGAACAGCTTGTATTTATTTTCTGATACATGTGTACTACACATGGAAGAGGCTAATCGCACCCGCACCTCTGTGGGTCTTGGACTTCAGACTCTAGTCTACAGACACTGCATTAATTTCTGCTTGAAACGTTCACAGTCACATGAACCCACTGTGGGCTCTCCTCATCACTCAGGATGCAACAGGCACCTTCCCACTGACTTTACGGCCCCAGAGATTAAGGTCAAAGAGCAATTGGAAAATATAATGTGCTAATGACTCACTTTGCCACTGTCTTTCCTGAAGAAAAGTGAATAAAACAAACAGACATTTCCTTTTTGAATCTCATCCCAGTGATCTGAGCATAGTAAGAGGACACACCAGAAAGTGATTCTAGAATGGATAGGAACGGGTCCCAAACTGACTTTTAAATGCTGAAATATGATGCTCGGGTCCAGATCAAAACTGTTTAAATCCTAACTGGAAAAAAAATGAGCCTATTTAAACTAGAAACTGTAGCAGGAGTTCCAAAAGGATACCTCAAACAGTAAGATTTCCCTTTCAAATAGGTGAAATGTCTAATAATGCCCTCTCAGCCGCTGACTCTGGTAAAGCATGATTCGGCCCCACATTAAGTGGCCCACAGTTTCTGGTATTAGAGCACCAAGTACAGCAGAGTACTGTGTGCACCTCCACCCAGTAGGCTAAACAAAAGGACTTCACACACGTGCAAGTGTCTTGAAGAACTGAATTATCAAGTCTGGTTGACTCCTGTCTTAGTTTATACCTACTGCTTTTCCACTATTATTTCCCAAATAGACAGCAAGAACAATGGATTCTAAGTGTCATCTTTATACCCACATCACTCTCATCGACTTGTTTCCAATTTCAAATTCCATGTTCCCGAGAAAGAAACAAACACCGCAACAATCAATTCCGCTTTGACAAAGGAACTGAAGGGAACTTCAGAGACAGCACCGTGAAGGAGTTCAGAACAAGCCTTCCCAGGATGTGCCCCTTTGGCAGGTAAATTATTTTGATCTGAAGGCAAACGAGACCCTGTGGGCTCAAGAGAAACTGTCATCTTCCCCTTAAAGAGAGAAGTTCCAGGAAAAGTTGGATAAGAATATAAGGTTACTAGAGGAAGAACCTATGTTATGTACAAAAGGGTTAAAATGGGCTTGAGTGATGGGAACTTAGGGAACACAGGCCACTTATGTCACTTGCTGTGTCAGGATCACTGTCACCAAAAACAGTGATGGTTGTAGGTTACCACTGTCTCCCTTGTGCACCAAGTCCTCGAACAACGCTGTTTTGTTATAATACTGATGCTGTAGGAATGTCACTCTTGTGTATATCAATACCAGGTAAAACTGGTTTCGTTTTATGTCACTTTACTTAAAGTCACAGAACCTAACAACATCAAATGCGGATTTACTGGACTTGGTTACTACCACTGCAAGAAGGAAGTCCTGAACACGGTAGGTGGGCCCTGAGAGAGAGGGACAGAGAGATGAAGGGAGGGAGGGAGGGTGGAAAAGAGGGAAAAGACGGAGTGAGAGAGTGTACTTAGCATTCACTACTAATTTAAAAGACATTTATCTTAGCTCCAAGAAAACTTTCTCCAAGACATCTGATGGAAACCAGAAATGTCAACAGAGTAACATATTGTAAATAACAAAATATATCAACTTTACATCTATTTTGGAAGCTTACACTCACAAGCCACTAGAGCAAACTTCAAATTTAGCCTGGGTCCCATCCAAATACCTTCACCATCTTCTCACCCACCTGCACCTGCTCCTGCACCTGCACTCGCTCCTGCACCTGCACCTGCACCTCCTCCTGTCCGATGCAGCACGCCTGCGGCACGCTCACCCATGCCTGTATCTTAGTTTCTTCTATCCCCACCATCTCCCCTGCCTCATCATCACCTTTCCCAATTACGCTTTTTTGAAGGTAAAATTATTCCTACATGGAAAAAAACCACTGAAACCAGCAAGAGCTAGTTCCAGTAATACAATAAATATGAAAAAAAATAATGTTGTTTACAGCCATATTTAATATAAAATAACTGGGGAAAGCCTAAAGACAAATGTCAAGGGCCTATGTGAAGGAAAACATACTATTGAACTGTCCCTTGTGTTTGTGTTTTCAAATTTGTAAAGGAAAGGAAATTGGGGAGGAGGAAAGGACACCATCAGTGTGTACAAGATGAGGCAAAGCCTGGAAACCAGCAAGTTCTCTTCTAAGCACAGGCACAGAGTCACATAAAGGTTCATGGCCACATATGCCCCTGATAGCACTATATATAATGAGGAAAAACAGAAGCCAATCTGAAAATCCAGCTTCAAGGGAATGGGTAAACGAATTATCCCATATCATTAACTGGGATACTATGTCAGCATTACAGTAATTTTTAGAAAATTATTTAATAAAATCAGAAAGCATTCATTATATATAAAGTAAAAAAAGTGGTTTTCACAGCTGTCCATGAAATTTCAAATTTCTCTCTCTCTCTCTCTCTCTCTCTCTATACACACACACACACACACACACACACACACACACACATATATCATTGGCAGGAAATACAGCAAAATGTATCCATTTTTGTAGGAGATTATGGTAATTTTCATATTTCCCTTTATATGTTTCTCTCATTTCTAAATTTTAAGCAATAGGTAAGAATTATTTTTATAAATAGGAAAGACAATGTGATTTTTAAAGGAATATGTTTTTAAATGCTGTCTGTGATTTTCTAAGTAAATGGGAACTTTCCTCTGAAACCGTATAGTATTTGGTTCATTTCATAAAATACTTACTACATGCTACCTTGATTTTTTAATTATGTGTGAGAGTACCGACCCTCATCAGGGTAAGAGTTCAGTCTTATCACAGTCTGTATTTCTCAGAGTGCCCTACTTAAGTCACCATTAAATATCTGTGACACGGATGGGTAGGTGTATGAATGGCGGATGGTTACAAACTTACTTACAACAGGCAAAGAGACGTTATCTGGGCATAACAGACTACATAATTTTAATCTTTTTCCTGAAAACTTTTCCATATACTAAAAAAGAAATTATAATATATACACATTAGCTTAACACCATATTCCAATATTGATTTCTTGAATGAAAAAAATACTGATATGGATATGTTAAAAAAGGGTTACACAGTGAATTCATGCTTCCACACTCTCTCCCCATTCAAAACACTTACCAACTACAGATAAATTCTTTAAAAAGATCAAAAAACAAGACAATCATCTCACTGAACCTAAAATGGCAAAGACGTTCATGGTGGTGGGTGAGGCCATGGAACCTCTGGGCCTGCTCTCTGGAAATAAGTAGGCATGGCCATGGGTTAGGAATTGGGGGTAAGAAGCTCAAAGTACCCCTGTAAAAACGCCTCCTCAATAACTGAAATCTGGGACATTAGCACCAAAAGGCACCCTGTCAGGAGCTAACATTACAATCTGGCTTTAGATTGGGGGCACAGAGAGCAAAAGGCAAGAAATGGGGGAGATAAAAATAAACTTTCAATTCAAAGTGAGCCTATGAACTCAGTTAAAAAGATACAATGTGAAGAAAGCAAATATGTTAATGATTTGAACAGGAATAGTCTCCAGATCAGAGTAGTTTTATGAAATGTTCTGACAAAGATTTTTAAAGACTTTTTAGCATGCTTAAATAACTAAATGAATGAGTACATTTTTTTTAAAAAAATGGAAAAAGGAGATAAGAACAGGTAGCTATGAAAAAGAATTATAAACTTCACAAATGAAACAGTCTTATAATTAAAAATGTAACAGATGAAATAATCTAGATGGGCAAAGTAAAGCAGGAATTTAACAACTGGAAGGCGAAAGAATGAAAGCATAAAAGACTTGTTCACAGACATGAAAAATGCAGAGGCTCCGATACTTGTCTAATAGGAGTTGCAGCTGAAAGCATTGTGGAGAAGCAATATTTTAAGAGATAATATCTTCAAATTGCAGGAAACACATGAATCTTCAGATTGACAATGTACTGTCTACTGACTAAAAATCAACATAAATCCAAATGGAGGGACATCATGATAAAACTAAAGAACATAAAGAATTAAGAGACCATTTCAAAAGAGAGACAAGACAGATTATCTACAAAGAAAGAAGTATCAAAAATCCAGAAGTCAGATGACATCAGCATAACAATCAAAATCACTGTTGAAAACCAGAAGGAGAAGAGGAAGAACAACAAGTGGAAAAGTTATTTGAACAAACAATGAAGGAGAACTTTCCCAATCTGGCAAAGGAAATAGACTTCCAGGAAGTCCAGGAAGCTCAGAGAATCCCAAAGAAGTTGGACCCAAGGAGGAACACACCAAGGCACACCATAATTACATTATCCAAGATTAAAATGAAGGAGAGAATCCTAGAAGCAGCAAGAGAAAAGGAGATGGTTACCTACAAAGGAGTTCCCATCAAACTGTCAGCTCATTTCTCAAAAGAGACCTTCCAGGAAAGAAGGGTCTGGAAAGAAGTATTCCAAGTCATGAAAGGCAAGGACCTACATCCAAGATTGCTCTATCCAGCAAAGCTATCATTTAGAATGGAAGGGCAGATAAAGTGCTTCTCAGACAAGGTCAAGTTAAAGGAGTTCATCATCACCAAGCCCTTATTATATGAAATGTTAAAGGGATTTACCTAAGAAAAAGAAGATAAAAAACATGTACAGTAAAATGACAGCAAACTCACAATTAACAACCACACCTAAAACAAAAACAAAAAAACAAACTAAGCAAACAACTAGAACAGGGACAGGACCACAGAAATGGAGATCACATGGAGGGTTAACAACAGGGGAGTGGGAGGGGGAGAAAGGGGGAAGGGTACAGAGAATAAGTAGCATAGATGGTAGGTAGAAAATAGATAGGGGAAGGGTAAGAATAGTAAGGGAAATGTAGAAGCCAAAGAACTTATATGTATGACACATGGACATGAACTAAAGGGGAGAAATGTGGGTGGGAGGGGGTGTGGAGGGGAGTGAAGGGGGGGAATGGGACAACTGTAATAGCATAATCAAAAAATTTAAAAAAATAAAAACAAAAAATTACTGTTGAAAACAACCATTAACCTAGAACTGTATACCTGACCAGTTTCGTTATAAAAGGAGCTCAAAATAAAGAACTTTTCAGACACATAAAGTACATACTTCTCAGTGAGTCTCATTAAAAGAACTGTTAAAGGATATAATCTAAAAATATAGATTTAGCAAAATACAGGATACCCAATTAAATTTGAATTTTAGATAAAAAAAAAATGCCTTTTACCATAAGTATATCCTGAATTATTTACTATTTATCTGAAATTCAAATTTAACTTGGTTTCCTGTATTTTATCTTGCAAACCTACCTCAAGAGAAAATGTGAACCCAGCAAGAAAACACAGGATACAAGAAACTATGCTGACAGCAAAAACTGGTAAAATGGCAGTAAGTTCACGTAACTATTAACTCTATGAAAAAAACCCTCTCTATATTTACATTATACCTTTAAAATAATTATAAAGCGATGACTTGTCTAAGCCATAAATGCATTTTCTTTTAAATATGCAAGATGTTGTCATAAATGGCCTTTGGATATTTCCATGTTAAAAGCAGTCTGTTTTCCTAGCATACATCGCAAAGCCTGTTCTACTGTACGTGGCACATGCAATCAATCATAGGAGTCTTGTCTGAAAGTTATGAAGCGCTTCGTCTTACCCAACCTGCACCATGCCACAGGCCACATTCTTTTCTCCAGCCAAGTAGGTTTTCTTGAGGGGCTCACCTGCACTTTCTAGTCTTCTAAGACACTCAGAGACCAGTCTTTATGTGCTTACCATGCTGCAGCCACAATTTGTCTGGTAATCATTAAGAGGTCTGAAATGCAAGCTACAATTCAGGTGAGCCCTTTGTAACCAGAAAGTCCTATGAATGGCTTACTTATATGGACTATGAATCAAGACTGTTGAGTCTCATTTCGTGTCAGAGACAGGCCCTTGGAAAAAAGCGTGCACGCATTATCTTATTCTATGGTCCAAATAAAATTCGATTTCAGATGCGCTTTGAGGAGCTATCTAAAAGAAGCCCTACAGTGGAAGTTTTGGTAATGGGCATTATTGTGCCCTAATGTATCTGTTTTGTAAATGCATTATGTTAAAGCAGAACAACCAGTGTGATAAAGTGACAGCAAAAGAAAGCCACGTGGAAAGCTCTTTCATATCTGTTTTCACAGGCTCCTCGAGCCAGCTCGAATTCAGCTGGTTGGGACAGGGAATAAAGCAAATTACATCCTGCTGATTCAAGCTGATTTAATTACACTAAATCCAAGGGCAGGAACGGTGGTTTATTCATCATTCATTACATATGCTGGGTCTGCAGCTCGGGAGGGCCCTGCCAGTTAATGTTTGTGTTGTAAATACTGAATACTTTTACGAATTCTCAAGACTATCCATGAAATGGAATATATATATATATACCGGTACACAGAAGTATGGAGGCCTTCTAGCTGTACACTTTGGCACTGCCTTCAGCACCTGGACACATGCTAAAAATGTAGAAAATAATACTAAGTTGGTTTTATACCTACACAGTCACGAACCAAGTATGTGATTTTAGTAAATCAAAAGAGATATTTGCTTTTAATAAAAGGTTTCACTAAATAGATTGGTCCCAAGTACTCTCTGAAACAAATTCTACTCTAAAAACTTAGATTTATACCTAAATTTAATAACTCATCTCACAGCAAAGTTAAAGGCAGGTGAGAATATTCAATATTCAGGGAAAAACTCAGCTTCAGAGTAAAGCAGTATGAACCTAAGAGGTTCCCATTATCATCGCTGCCACGATATATCATTTCATTTGATTCTTATTCAATATCAGACCTGTAGCACACTAATCAAGTGACAAATGACAAATGCCACTCTAGATGCACAAGAAAACAGAATTGTGTTGTTTGTTAGGAGAAACAAGCAAATTAGAACAACTCCATAATGCTGAGGGCAGTGAGGCAGGGTTCAGGGCCCCCTGTGTGTGGATGTAATAAATCATTCATTTGAAAAGATAATTGCAGCACCGCAAGAGAGAAGAAAAAAACCAACTTCAAGGGCAGTGATTTGAAAGCTCCTCCAATTAACTTGTGCACAGTTGGTTCTTTGTTACCCAGTGCACATTAGTGAAAGTCGTATCAGGAACATGAGTTTGCTTCATTGAAGGAAATAATGTAATTCTAGTTATTAATCATTTTAATTGTAAATGTGCTTGGTAAACCAAGGAGACATTTAACTGTAAGAACAGTGTGGAATGCTGAATGGGCTCCTTTTGAAAACTGCAGGATAACAGAGTCAAAAAGCTTTAAGGTGCTAGGAAAACTGAGTGTGCATATGTAACATGAGAAAGTTCTATTTCATTTTACTGACCAATTATATCACAAAGGGAGTGAAATTAAGCCCTTCTCTCACAAGCAATTTAAATAGATTATACGAAATGAAATCATATTATTTTATGAGTCAATCTTCTCTGTAGTGTAATTTAGTGGTGCCTTTTTGAGGTACCATGAAATAGAATTTTCTGTGATACTTTACTCCAGAATCCATGCCAAAAACTATAACACTGTTTTTGCCAGTGGCCTCCTGAGACAAACATAAGCCAGGATTTGGTTTACTGACCATCAGTGCAAATGACTGAGGAGGAGCCGTCTGCTATGCTCAGTATGAACAGAACTTGCTGAAGGTCACTTCATACCAGCCATACCAGGAGAGGAAAATAAAAAAAAAATAAAAAAAAAACCCTCAACAAGTATTTAAAAGAGTCTCCATTCTATTTTTGTTAAATGAGATAGTAAGTGATTACTTGCAAATTTTCACTTCTACTTCTATGGTATTTTTATAAATAGGAAGCCTTAGAACCTTGAACCAGCCAGTAGAAAGAATATATTGGATAATCTCCTTTTCTTATTAAACAAAACCAAGTAAATGTTAATTGCTTTGACTTCCATAATATTAAGTCCACCACACATGGTATATCTTCTGTTGCAGTTAGCTAGCATCCACATTAGTAATACTTCTCAGATACACACACACACACACGTACATACGTGTATGTGTATCGTAAAGGAGGCCATATTGCACATAGAAACGGGTGGTTTGCAAGCTGAATCCTGGCGGGGCTTCTTTTTACCTCTGTGACCTTCAGAAAGCTACTCTCTATGCCTAGGTTTCTAATTGCAATTAATAATGTCCAAATCCCAGCCCACCCCAAGAAAACATGTATATTCTTCAGCATTGAACACCCACGAAAATTTGGATCATCTGACACTCGGGAGCACTGCTAACAATAAGCCATGAAGGATGACAATAGTGAAGGATAAAGAAGGACTCTCCTCTGCCTGCAGCCTCATGGAGCAAGAAGACAAGCCTAATCACAGGGGACGCTTCGGGAAACAGCAGGTTTGGGGGCTAAAACTTGTCTGACAGGCAAGATGTCACTTCGTTCTTCTCATGCACAGGACACAGAGTGATGACAGCATCAGGGAACTGGAATGTACCCTCAGAGTCATCTAACCTCAGGTAGGGCAGGAGACAGAAATTCCCTGTAGCCTCCCTGGCCGGTAGCTGAGTCCCTGTTGGATCACCTCCCTGCGCGGGAAGCTCAGTGCTGCACGCGGCACTTCAGGACAACGTGGGGGACTCTGCTCCACTGGAGAAGTGACTCGCAGTTGTAACCACACCCCCTGTAACACCACTCTGTTGACTTTGGCCTCTGAAGCAACTCATAAAAGTCTTGTTTGTAAGACAGTTAATCAAACGTTTAAAGGCACAAACATTGAAGGCATGTTTATAAATCAGCCATTAGAGCTCTCTTTGGTCTGTACTTCTCCCAGCCAAATATTCTCAGGTCTCCAGGCCCTTCATGAGTTTGGCTGACCTTACCAGCCGAAAGACAATGAACACCAAATACCCACACCCCATATTCAGTCTCACCAGTGGAGTACAAGGTCATTGCTTCTAAAGCCCTGCTCATTTTGCTTCTATGAATGCATCCTAAAATAGGGCTGGGCTTTCCATACAGATTGTCATCCAAACCTGTGACACTGTGGCTTGGTTCACGCCATAATATATGCATTTAGCCATCTATTTATTCATTGTGAAGCGCTGACTCTGAGCTAACTGATCTCTGCAGCTCACCTTGCTTGTACCAATCTCTGCTGTAGGTTTGAAATAAGCTGAGCAGAAGCTCCCTGGACGGTTCACATTTAGCTACATAGTTTTACCTACTGACTATTTAACATGTGTTCTCTCTCATGTCTAATGCCTGGATACTTCGAGGTGGCCAGCAATACTCTGAGAGAAAAAAGGGGGACTCTGCTGCTGAATCATGTGTCAGCAAAGAAGCAATACTGCTAGGTACATGTATGTGCCCACATGTGCACACGCATACGCCTGAGCAGAGATAGGAGGTGACCAGTATGAAGACCACCAAGTGATCTGTGATGTAATCCAATCTCCTGTGGACTTCACTGCAAAGTAACAGGAGGAAAGAAAGTTCCATAAAGTTTAAATGGCAGTGAAGCAATTCTAGCGACCATACACTGAACCTCTATATTCGCACACGGCTAAACGAAGTGAGCAGCGGGCGGTTTGCTGCAGGACCTTCACCTGCTGGTGAATGAGCCTGAATGAGCAAAACTCGGCAAAAGAGCTCAGGTTTCCGAAAAGCCAAAACAACTGTTGAGTCTATGCCAATGAATTCAGTTAACCTTACCTTGACAAAAGGTGTTATTAACCCTCTTAAAACCTTGTAAACATTCCATCATTTGGTTATATCCGTGATAAGCTGTAAGGGAAGAAATAATTCTTTGTTAGGTGCGTAGTTTAAATTCTTACAGTCCTAAACTAGTATACGTGATAACCAAAGCCATTTAAGGCAGCTGTGGTCTTACTCATTTCTAAGATACCAGCTCAACATATATTCATTTCTTTCACCTTCTTTATCCTTGTTTTTCAGTACACTTCATATTTTGCATTAGATATAGCACCAATTTATTTGTCAGTAAATGCTGATTATGTTAAATGAAAGAATCATAAAACTGTTTTATATTTTCTTCCCATTAGTGATTCCTTGTTTATATGACAAAGGATGGCTTCCTCTCCAATGATTGGCTACAGGCATTTGAATTTTCTTATCACAGGCAGGGTCTGCCTGGGACAGCCCTGAGTTAGGCCTGATGTTCCAGCAAAGTTCATTAACAGCACTCCATTTCACTCTTGAAAGTGTCCCAGTTTAGACAGTACATTATATGCTCGCCTTAACTGCAGGATCACATTTTCTAGTTATGAGCTGATTCTTACTAATGTGAACCTGGAAAGAACAGGAGGTGATGATAAGAAGCTAGGAGATACAAGGGGCTCCTGTGATCAGCTGTGTGGACTCACCAGTCAGAAAACTCACTGACAATACAAATGCTGCAGTCACCAACTCACTAATAAAACCCTATTCGCTGAAACTTGGACACTCTAAAGTGAAACATGACTGACTTCTTGACATAGCTGATATAACATAATCTCTGGGGCCAAGCAAACCTAGGTTCAAATCTTGGCTCTGCCTATCAATAACTCTGCAACCTTGGGAAACACGCTTCCTGGGTTTCAAATGGCAATTCTGTACAACGAGAGTATCACGTCTACCAAGCATGTCACGGTTGTGGTGGAGCTCAGAGATAATTTATGCAAATGCCTGCAACAGTGCCTGACGAAAGCAATTACTCACTAAGTGACAGATGTCATCGTTATTTCCTGCAAAGAGGTATTCTTTTATTAAAAACATAATGAGCAGCCCTGACTGTGTTTCTCAGTGGGTTGGGCGTCCCGCAAACTGAAAGGTCGCCAGTTTGGTTCCCGGTCAGGGCACATGCCAGTTTGTGGGCCAGGTCCCCAGGTGGGGGCATGTGAGAGGCAACTGACAATGTTTCTCTTGCACATTGATATTTCTCTCCCTCTCTTTCTCCTACCCTTCCCCATCTCTGAAAATAAATAAAATATTTTTTAAAAAGTAATGAGCAGCAGAAAATGGGGCATAATCCTAATAGGTTAGACTACTAAAAGAGCTGAAGGAGGAGTAAAAAGGGAAAGCTAAAGTAAAAACACAACACACACACACACACACACACACAATGTTATTATGGAAAATAAAATTATTTTGCCCCTAACACAAGTTCTTTATTCTTAGCACTAATGGGACAGGGTGAGTGTTTACTGGTGTTGCTCCTCTCCTCCTCCATTTCCTTTCTTTGCCATTACTTTTCCCATCTTCAGATCGTTCAGAGTTTCAGGAAATGGTTACAGTGAGAGGTCTTAGATTAGTGAGCTAAAAAGAAAAAGAGAGGCCAGCTTGGGGGGCGTTGCCCCATTCAACTCCTTGGCCAAGAGTCTACTCTTCTCCCAAACGCAAAGACAGTCTGGAGTAGGCCGCCTGCAGGGATCGTGGGCTTTCCATCTGCAAACTGTTCAAAGGTGACCGAGAGACAACAGCTTGTGTGGGAAGTTTCAACATCATCCTCCTCAAGGCAGATGATCTGAAGTCCTCCTCAGCCGAGGACTCAATATTCATTTTCTTCTAAAATCTTTTAAAGGACAAGGGACTTGCTCATGTTAAGTATATTTTTAATAGATTACAGACTATTTAATGAAATCATTTGCAGATTGAAAATTAAGTTTTCACAGTAAAACCTGATCAACAATGAAAGGTCTTTCTGTGCGCAGCTAAACAAAACCTTCAGACGCTGAAGAAAAGCCACGTGACAACTGAAGTCTGAGCTACTTGGAGTGAAAACAAAGACAAGGATCACAGAACCAGAGCATGGAAAGCCGCGGAGAGTCTGCTCTCTTCCAAAGGAGTATGATTCAGAGAGCAGTACCAACCGAGGAAAGGAAAGTTTCTAAATGACACGGGAAGAATGTGACCCCGAGTGTGTTTCTCAGCAGTGAGTCACTTGGTTCAGCACAAAGGAAGTAAATGTCAAGATGTTAAGAGTTTACTTCATTCATGATCCACACCATCCTTCCTAAAGTGGATCGATCTCATCAGTTTAAGCCAACATATGAATTTATGTTCATCAGCCTTTAAAGCATTCGCAACTTTGTACTTTCACATTCTCCCTCAATGTATCAAAATATAGAGCTAACCAAACCACATAAAACAGTGAATGCATCCCCGGATGACACAATTCGAGATTAAAAAGATAAAAAGGTCTGGAGTGGAAGTAGGGGATTAAAAAGCAAAAACAAGCAGGAAAAAAAACTTACGATTCCCTTTACCCCCGTCTTGCAAATTGGGGATTTAGAAGAGAGGAAAGATAAAAAAACTAAGCAAAAGATTTACAGAGAAGGGGAAACTAAAAAAGAGAAATCAGGTATAAGATGGGAAAAAAGTATCAGAGAGCAAAAGCTTAGCCCCAAAACAAAGCTGTAAGAACTGGACTTCTCTCCTTCAGCCCCCAGACCGAGTGGTGGGGAACGTGCCACCCTCCACGGCATTCCACCAACACACACAGTCGGCAAAGGGCCAGCAGCTAAAAAAAGGGCAACGTTTTTCCACGTTTCAGACACAGACTCTCAGAGCAAATGAGAGCTGGAGTCTAACTCAGGTCTACCTAAACCCAAACTCCACGCCCTTTAAATAATGTTGCCTGTCTCCTAGATAGCCCTTCAGCAGCTTCTCAGCAGAGTTTTAGGCAAATGGATCTTTCAGTGAGGAGGGACCAGCACACTCAACCCACTCGCTGGAAATCCACACTGTCCATCAACTATCAAATCAGCGCACGGAGGGAGACATCCTGTAGTACTCAATGTCCTTATCTGTGTGACTTTTCCCCCTAACCGAAGCATTCATTGATTACCAGAAACTTTAGTGGGTGTTTCCACAAATTGGTCCTCTAAAAGAAGAAAGTAATACAAATAAAATAGTGATCCCAAGCGAAATTAACAAAGACTGAGGGATCCAAAGACTTAGAGAACAGGTAAGTTTGAGAGACAAGGAAGTCCAAACGAGAGACAATTATTTAAAACAAATTATTAGAATGAAAGAATAGTTTATAAGACAAACATAAGGAGCAGTGATGCTAAGAGGCAGGTTTGGTTGAGAACATCAACCAAACCAAACAAAAATTATCCAGTTGAAGCAAATGAGAAATTCCTTGCAGCATAAAGTATTTTCAAAAAAACTATAAAAAATCATCCGTTTTACAAGGCGAAGAAAAATGACTGAGAAAAATATCACTTGCTTTCTTAAAAAACACATGATGAATAAGTGTAAAAACATTCTACTTAAATCAAGTCATCTTTGTCTTTCTTAAAAAATACTAGAAATCAGTCTTCCAGAGTTAATCCTACATATAAAAACTAAAAATACAAACTATAATTGAGAGTAAAGTAACAGGAAGATGTAAATCTGGACTTACTCAAAACGACATGTTCTGCAAAGCAGATTTGACAGACTAATGAAAGCACGTGGGTGTCAACACAGAGTGACCTCACTGAGAACTGTGACGTGTGAAAGCAGGACTAGGAAGAAAAGGGGGCAGGACTGCGTCCTAGTCGTTTTAAGTTTCTCTTCTACCAATCAGCAGCCAATCATTCCTTCATCTGAGCTGTTTTTCCTTAATTGAATTTTGAAAACTTAGAATATAACAACACCTACAACAGAAGTTGTAGCTGTTAGTAAAAATCTCATTTAAGACCTTTATTCTTGTCTTTGTTTTTTATTGTATTTTTTCCATCATTCATCCCCCTCATCCCCTCTTCCATCTCTGCTCACCTCCCTCTCCACTAGCAATCACTTTAACCTAAGAAATCACAACTGCACTGACTTCTTATAGGGTCTGACACGTAACATGATTATCATTTTAAAAGCTATCTTGTTTTCTCTTCACCTGAGAAAATAGAGCCTGTTTTATTTGGCACATCACATCTTAAAAGACTTTTTAAAAAATATGCAATCCAACTGAAGAAAGCAACCGATAACCGTACGTATTAAAAAAAAAACAGAATGGGTATGAAACTCCTCTATGATCTGTAAGGTTTCTGGAAATGCAAATTATTGCACCGTGTTCTACAACTCAGTAAGAGTTCTTTGAAAGTCTAACGTCTCACCATGAAAACGGTGGTCATAAGGAAACAAATACGCTACGTGAGCCTGCAAAGGAATGAGGAAATGTCACTTACATGGCTTCTTGGGGCATTTCTGGCATTTGTGAAAACCCCAGGAGGTCCCCACGGTTCCGCAGCAGTCCTCCTGCTTCGAGAGGCCAGGGAGCGCTTTGCCACACTGCAACGACAGGTGGGTGACATGCAGGTTAATCGGGTGCCGGACGCCCAGCTCTAGGGCACAGCTATGTTGCAGCCACATCACAAAAACAGTTCTGTTGTTATCAGCAGAATTGGGGGAGACCTCTAAAACTTCCAAATGAAACACCACAGCGGAATAAGGATGGCACTGAAATGAACAAGCGTATTTTCCAGAGCTTCTCGGCTAGAGTCTTACAAAAATCCATCCCTGCTCAGGGCACTTTGTAAAATTTGTTTCCAATGCCTTTTGTCTTAACAAAACCCCAAAACTAAAAGACCAATATAAACTTTTACAATTTTAGTTTCAACTATCTGTTGACATCTCTCCTGTGGACCATCAGGGAACAGAGCTTTAAGGGCATGGCGGGTGTGTAAACCTTGAGACGGTGGCACAGACCCCATTCACAAGAGGCTTCTGGTCTTCCCATAACACCATGGCCTGCGCAGGGAAAGAACAGGAGAGGACAATACAAGCAGTGGTCACTGGCCAAGCCAGATCAGCTCTGGCAGAGACAAAGGCTCCAGGCAGCCAAGCGGTCTGACCCACAGAGGTCGGCCAAGCTAGGAAGACACCGGCAGGTTTAAACAAGACCAGGAGGCAGAAAAGCAGGGCTCAGAGGCTACTGGAATGACTCAGGTCGTCAAATGTAAAGATCCATTCCAGGACCTTGGCCAATCATGGGCGGTCAGAAGAGGCGGAGAGGCAGGGGCCTGAAGTGAGACCAACTCAATAGGGTTGGGAAAGGTCTAAGGAAACAGACCCCACTCTGTGCACCAATCCTGAGGGTAGCTGTGCAGGGCGGGGGGGTGCCCATATCCCACATCTCAGCGGTCAGTCCCTGGGCCTTCATCTGCCTCAGCCTCTACAAAACCCTCTCAACAGTTTCAAGAGTCATCTTTCCAAAGACGAATCCGATCACATTCCTCTACTGATGAATGATGCCCATCAGTAAATGAATGGGTCAAAAAACTGTGGTACATTTACACAATGGAATTCTATGCAGCAGAAAGAAAGAAGGAGCTCCTACCCTTTGCAACAGCATGGATGGAACTGGAGAGCATCATGCTAAGCGAAATAAGTCAGGCAGTGAAAGACAAATACCATATGATCTCACCTTTAATGGGAACCTAATCAACGAAACAAACAAACAAGCATAACATAACCAAAGACACTGAAATTGGGAACAGGCTGACAGTCACCAGAGGGGAGAGGGGAGGGAACTTCAGGGGAAAAGGGGAAGGGTTTGCAGGAACAAGTATAAAGAACATATGGACAAAAACTATAGGGGGTGGAAATGGGAGGGAGGTGGGGAGGGCTGGGGTGGTGGTCTGGGGTGGGAGTAAAAGACAGAAAACTGTACAAGATCAACAATTAAAATAAAAATTTAAAAAAAGAAAAAAAAGAAAGAAAAACCTTCAGTGACTGCCATTGTCCGAAAACTGCAAGCTCCCTGGTATGGCATAGAACAGCGGTCCCCAGCCTTTTTGGCACCAGGGACAGGTTTTACGGAAGATAATTTTTCCTCAGACCAGAGGTGGGGAGGGGGGGACGGTTTCAGGACAATTCAAATGAACTACATTCTAGCTCACCTCCTGCTGTGTGTCCTGGTTCCTAACAGGTACGGATCCACAGCCCGGAGGTGGGGGACCGCTGACATAGAAGATTCTTCCTATTCCTGCCTTAAACAATTTTTCTGACTTTCTCTCTGTGCCTCTTCACCTCCGTACACCCATGCCACAGGCACACCAAAGGATGACAGTTTTCTAAACTGTCTCCAAAAGTTGTCTCCTCTCTCTGACGGCCCTCCCTTTTTTCTTTGCCCAGAGTAACTTTCTCTGTCTCGTGAGCCCCAACTCTGAAGAACCACCATGTGAAGCCTCAAGTCTCAGTGTTAGCAAGTTGCTACGTCCTCTTTACTCCACGGCACTTTCTACTCGGTCCTGCAGCCTCCGCAATGCATTTTAATTAAATGTAGATGCATCTCATTTATCTTTCCATCCCAACACACAGTGCACATTGCAGATGTTCAATAAACGAAGGAAGGGAGGAACAAGCTAGTTGCTGTCCATCCAGGTGAGCAAGGGTTCTGAGAAAACCAGTGGAAATGAGCAAGTGCACAGAGGCCAGTGAGCAGGACAGTGTAACAGAAAGTCCGGGCAGATGGTGAGCCTTCAAAGGGCAGCAGGTGTTAGAGACCAGTCGCCCGGCGGGCCTCTTTTCCACCAGGTCCAGGCATGCAGCACTCAGGTTGAGGCTCTAAGTGTCCAAATTGTAAAACAAAACCAGAGGTGGCCCAGCACAGTTAATGAAGTTTTAGTGACATCATAGTTTTGAAGTCTTTAGGTTTTTCTTTTATGGTTTTTAATGATTCTGACAGGATGTTGTCTGCTCTCCAAAAATGGTGTATGCTGAGGGACAGAGGGAGAGGGAACTCGTGAGCAAAATGGAGAAGACACGAACTGGCTGGATGCAGGTAGGACCCAGGCGCCTTCGGCTTAATCACAGAAGGCTTAAATCTGAAATGTAAAGCAAGAAACAGGGAAGAGGAAGCAATGCTCCAGGCGCAAGACTAGAAACAAGTGGTTATGTCAAGAAAAGGTGAAGGGACTGAGAAGTACAGATTGGTAGTTACAAAGGAGCCATGGGGATGTAAAGCACAGCCTAGGGCATACAGTCAATAATATTGTAATAACCATGTATGGTGCCAGGTGGGTACCGGAAATACCGGGGAACACGTTGTAAAGTATATGATTGTCTAACCAACATGCTGTACACCTGAAACTAAGAGAAAATAATATTGAATGTTAACTATAATAGAAAAAAACTCTCCAAAGAAAAGAAATTTTTTTGAAAGGACACAGAGGTCTCCACGGGTGCGTTATGCTGCCGCCGCAGTGTGCTTCCTGTTTCCTTCCGGTCGTATCAGACGTCTGCGAGACACCGGTGCCCATCACGTGTCGATTGTTCTTGAACACCACTCTTCACGTTCTTCTCTTAATCAAGCAAAGCTCTCAACACTTGCTGATTTTATATGCTCAAAATTTTAGTAGCAGTTAAAATCCAATTTTCACCTTGGATTCCTAGAATGTTTTATTTGGTAGGGCAAAATATAAATCATTTCTCTCTACCCGGCCTCAGAAAAGGTATGAGGTTTTCATTACGGGACTCGGGCCGCTTTATCCCATGGCTTTGTTTTTGCAGGTCCACAGCCAAGAGCAGCACCAGCCATCCAATTCGATTAAATAAATGGCCTTGTAGGTGGTACCACGACCCTGCGTTCTTCTCAAAACTGGGTCTGCACAGTATGGGACTGGGCTGCAAGGGATGAAGGCAGGCTCACAGCAAGGCACAGAGTTCTGTGCGTACCCCTTTAGTTTTTTAACTGTGAAGAGCTTTCAGTGTGCCGTCAGAAACTCCACCTGTGAGATCTCCGCGGCCATACTCAGGGCTCTCACACACGCAACCACCCAACGCTAGTAGGTCCTCCCTGGATGCTGGAATATATCTGGAGGAAAAGAAGGTAAAGGAAGGATCTTCTCTCCCCCACGTCAAAAGGCTGCATTGGAGAGAACTACATGGAAGAGGATGCTAGCATTCAGAATGTCCTCCTTTCAGGCTGGAAGATTCTGCTTCTCCATGACACATAATCACATGGCCGCAGACTGAGCCTGCCTAACTCCATGTTTATGCCCAGACTGAGGTGAGTTTGACAAGTTAAAAACGCAAATGGAATTTCTCCTATGTGAATCATTCACCACAGTTTCAGAGAAAGCCAGTCTCTCATTTCAAGGCATACCTTGTGCATAAGCAACCCAGGAGAAGTGTGCTAAGTGTATAGCCCAATGTTTAGCTAATTCAAGTCAGAAAGAAAAGCCTGTCCTGTCAAATGAGCAATGTGCTATAGCTCCTCAAAAAATTCACATAACTCTGGCCTGCAGATGAAGGGGCCCTGGAACCCCACACAGCCAGGCCAGAGCTCAGCAAATGCATGACCCATCTAGAGCAGTGCAAGCAGAACGGTGAAGGTTCCGGCAGCCCGGCTGCATTCACCTCTCTGTGGGGATTAGGAAAAGGGGACCTTTCGGGATGTGTTCTACACCAAGCGGCATGTGGGCTGGATCCCCATTCTCCCCCTCAGCTGGTATAATGTAGGTATAACCTATGACTGCTGGCCATTTGCTAGGCCCTCAGACCCATGAAAAAACTCAGATAGTTCACTAGTGGAAGGGCCACTCCATGAAGACGGCCACCATCTCAAGGACTAGAATTTAGTATTACTAATGAATGCCTTTTTAAAAATGGTAATATTGAAATACTATAACTCATTTTATTATCATTATACAATGAAGGATAAAATATTTTGAGTCTGAATAAAGACTGTTTTCTCAAAGAGAATATAGCACTGAGCCAAGGAACAAGTAAAACAAAATGTTAAAATCATACAGATTCTTTAACGGTTTCTAGAGATGGCACTGAAGTAATACATGAAGGAGGAGAGAATGCTGATTCACCGCAACTCTAGCAAGAGTACGCGGGACCGTGTTTCGGCAGGAGTTGAAACAGGACAGTGACTCAACTGCTGTGCTGGGGAGAAAGATTCCAAAGAGATGGAGCAGCTCTAGCTACGCCAGGGTCCACCACCAACTGGCAGAGGACCCGGGGCGGATGGGTAGGAGGGGAAGACCAGACAGAGGCAGGCCAAACACAGAGGAACAGCGAGTGCGTGGGGAAGTCAGAGAATGAGTGGAGCTGAACAACGGGGTTTTCCAAACTTGTGACTCCATTTGGACTTGAAGATCAAAACTAACCAAAGACAGGGACAAGGAAACATCCAGTTTCTTTACTCAAAGCAAAAAAAGTTTTAGATTGCTTCCAATTAAATATCTGGCATCTTCAAAATAATGGCAGACACAGAAATACGGATACAGAAGAAAAGAAAGAGCAGGAAACAATTAAGTGCTTTTATAAATGTAGAGTGTTTTTACATCTCATACTTCCTCTCAAAAGTAAGTGAGAATTATTGGAATAGAGTATTCACTCACAGGGAGAAAAAGGAAGAAATTATATTTAAGGTAAACATGATCAGTAATCATTAAAGAACAAAAAAAATGAAATTGAGTCATTATTAAAGGCCCATTGGCTATTCTTCTTCTCAAGCACATAGCAGAAGGGAACTGAAGCTCAGCCCAGATGAGCTCTTTTCCCAAAGAGAGATGTCCTAACACAAAACAAATGCCTGGGCATCTCCACGCTCAGGAGAGTTAGTGCTTGATGAGTTGAGAAATTGCCCTTCCCACACAGTCGTTCCCACTGGGCCCCATGAAAAGTAGTGTAGGATAACAGTAGCCGAGAAAATGACAAGAGCATAGCTTTCGAACTTGTACCAACATGGACCCAAGTCGTCACTTTACCAATTACCATCTGCATGACCGTAGGCAAAACTCTCTCAACCTTTGCATACTTCCTCCTCCATAAAATGGAACTAAAAATGTCCATGCTCCCAGAGCTCTCAGAAGGACTGAGACAATGCATCGGGGGCAGATTCTACATCAGACACATGGCCAGCATGCACTAGGCTCGCACTCAGTATTGGATTCCTTTCTCCAGGGCCCTCACTTAAAAACCTGGGCTTATTTAACAAAGGACCAAGGAATCTATCAGTTACCTGATGTACAATGCCCCAGAGTCAACTTATGAAGAAGTAACATGTAAGTAAATAATTAAGTTAGATATAAAAATACGTGAAATAAGGTATTCTTAGGACTTTGCTTAAAATGCTCAGGCTCTCACAAAAGTGAAAAAAAGGCTAGTAAAAAAAGTGCTCAGAAAATAAATGCTGTGAAGGATTTATAATTATATGGGTTTCATTTTAATTCTACTCGAGAAGCATAATATGGCATCACTGAATAATAATTCAACCAGTTAATATCAGTGCTCAAGCAGCAGATGATTTTAATTTGGGGACATCAAGATCTTTCTGGTTATGCACTAGGTCTTGGTGCCAGAAGACCGAGACTAAAAAGCCAAAAGAGCAGAGCCAACTGTGTGTCTCCTCCCCACAAGCATCCGTGACCCAATCATAAAACACTGGAGAACACGGGACTCCCTAACACAGATCCCAGACAACATATGTGTCCTTCTGTGCTCACCTAGTGCTACAGACTAACGTTTGTGTTCCCCTTTTCTCAAGTTCATGTGTCGAAGCCCTGATCCCTAATGTGATGGTATTAGGAGGTGGGGCCTTTAGGACATAATTGGGTTTAGATGAGGTCATGAGGGTGGGCCCTTGTGATGGGATTAGTGTCCTTATAAGGAGGAGAAGAGGCCAGAGCTCCTTCTCTCTTTGCCATGGTGAGGGCACAGGGAGTAGGTGGGTGTCTGCCAACCAAGAAGAGAAACCTACTAGGAAATGAATCTGTCAGCACCTTGGTCTTAAGACTCCCAGTTTCCAGAACTACGAGAAAATAAATTTTGGTCGTTTAAGCAACCCAGTCTATCATATACTGTTACGGCAGCTTGAGCCACCTTGTATAGATAGCAGTGGTTTCTTGTGAATCCTCCATTCCCAGAAGGGATGGTCTCAGGGACAGATGGAAGAGTAGAAAAAACACTGAAGTAGAAATAAGAAAGCCTCAGTTTTAGTTCTCACCAACCACAAACTCAGTATAAGATGTGAAGCAAATGAACTTACTTCTCTGGACTTTAACATTCTCATCAATAAAATTTTAAGGATAGGCGAATATTCACTGATGTGCCTAGGATCTATGATTTCATGCAGGCTCTAGTTCACAGGTGATATCCCAGGAGTCATGGTGGAAGGGTGTCATGTGTCAGGGCGAGCCTGTGACGGTCAGTGTTCCCCAAACGTTACCTGCCTCCCTGGCTGACACACTGGAGTCCACGATGGCACCTGCTATCCAGTCCGAACATTGCACCCTGACCTGCACCAACTCGATCAGTCATAACCAGAACGGGCCTCCTCCTCTTTACCCTGCCTCATACCTATCCCTTTTCTGCCAGTCTATATTTAAAAAAAAAAAAAAAAAAAGGCAGCCCCATCTTCCTGAAAATGGCTCTTTTCTAGATTATACTGTAATTACTAATTACAACAAATTACACATTATTATTATCAATAGGCAACATACAGAAATGATTCAAGATGGTCATGGAGATGCAGATGTTGCTGGCCTTGAGCTGTGACCCATTATAAAGTCACGTTATGGCCATGGCAGTGTCCCATCAATTATTCCACCTGTGCACTTGCCATGCTCACCCCCCCCCCCACACACACACCCAGAAGTATCTTATTCCAATGTTCTGCCATAAAACTTTGAGGTATTCTGGCAAACAGAAGTTACAACCTCAGTACAATGAAACTGGCTGAGGGATGTGAATGCCATTTTTGGAAATCTTGGACTCCTTTTCATAAAAACAAGAGTGAGGTTCCTTATGGGGAAAGTTCCACTGTATGTAATGTGCTGGATTAATCCAAACTTCCGTCACAGCTCCTCTTTGTTCCTATCATCAGTCTTTTTGCCATGATATAAACACATCTCTCCTCTGGCAGAGTGACTTTTTGCCCATCTTCCGAGTAAAATGGTAGTTCTTCTGGCCTCTGGACCAACTATGGCTCCAAATTAAACTGGAAAACCCCATGAGAGCTCTTCAAGTCCATGTACTAGAACATTAAATATGTTTATATCCGTGTGCCAATGAGAAAGAGGGTCCAAATCTCTGAACCCTGTCACCAATGCAGCCACAGCCACATTATTTGATCAACTTGTTCTAAAGGCCTGTTGTCATAAAGGAGAATATTGTATGATGGAGCGCTGGCAGGCTAACAAGCATTGTCTCATAAGAAGAAGAGGAAAATGCTTAAATACTTCCAGATTTTCTAAAAGAACTTGTAAAAAATTTGCTTTGGCTTGAGCAGAACATTCTTTATAAGCAAGGTTTTTTTTAAAAAAATCCACCCAGCTTTCTTTTATTAGAGTAATTAAAACAATGTTAGGTATTCGGGGGTATCTTATACAACCATAATCCTCTGATATTTCAGGCTATTGATTTTATAAAGTATCGACTGTGACTAGGGCATTAACTGCTGGAAAGGTATCCGCACCGATTTCTGAGAGTGTATTTGTTTAAAGCCTGCTGAAGCCAAACCATGGGCTTCAAGGAATTCCAGACAACTACTTTAGTTTATGAAATGGTATTTTTAAAGTTACACCAAGGCAAAAGAGGTTTTAAAGTAACATACAGAAGGGGAAAAAATTCTTCAGTGTGAAACTTCTGAGTTGACATCTTTTCTAAAGAAATTGTCAAATTTGGGCTGCCTTTTTCCTCCACCTCTACAATGATTTGAGCATTTTAAAAGTCTACCAGGCTGTGATATATGTGTCTTGCATTCTTAAATTGCAAAAAGGGTAATTAAGTATTGGCATGACTACATTTCTGACATGCTAATCCCTATTAGCCATTCCTTGCAGCAAAACAACACAAGTCACATCATAAATCTTAGTACTATATGGTGAAAATACAAAATTTATTTTAAGTTCCATTACCAAGAATGTATCTAAAAAAGATATATTTGTATTGAGGGAGGAAATAAAGATGGGCACGTAGGCATGGTTACTGTTACTATGGCAACCAGATCACGCCCAAATGATAAGCATAAAGACCTCTTCTCCCCAATGCTTATTTCTACAACTGTATTGGGAGAAACTTTTCTATATTACACTTCAATGTGTCAGTTTCCTTTTTGTCTACATAGAGCTACTGAAAGGAACAAAAACCATTTTGGACCTCACAGCACGACGTAAATTATAACACGCGCTTCATTTGGTTAAGCTTTCAGATTTCTGTGTCTTATCCAAGTACACAGAACTTAAAACTAATAATTACTTGTGGTCTGGTTGCAAGTAGTGTAGATAAACTGAATGCCACAATCATACTAATAGCTTTTTCTAGTTCTCTGCAAGCAGGAAACCACGTCTGTCCTGACCGCTGCCCTACCACTTGGCAGGAACACTTACAACTCACCTAAGAACCACTTGCTTCCCCCCTAGTCCCAGCTCCCTAACTGTATGAGTTAGCTGGGGCTGCTATGACAAAGTCTTATACCACAGATTGAGACAGAGGTGGGGTAGGGTAGGGGCTTGAACAACAGACATTCATGTCCTCATCATCCTGGAGAGTCAAAATCCAACAAGGAGGTGCCGAGCAGAGTCAGTTCTGGTGAGGAGTCCCCTCCTGGCCTGCAGGAGGCCACTCCCTTGTTGTGTCTTCAGCAAGCTCACCGTGTCTGATAAGAACACTAATGCCATTGTATCGGAGCCCCCCCACACACACATGACCTCATTTAATGTCAGTTATCTCCCCGTAGAGTCCATCTTGAAATACAGTCACGATGGGGTTAATGCTTCAAAGTAGGACTTTTGAGGGGGACCACAGTTCAACCATAACACTGCCATAAAACCAACAGTGAGACAGGGCCAGGGACTCATTCTGTGTCCTTGTAGTACCTCTCTTCTTCTTCTGCAGGAACTGAGGAGACTGCGTGTTCCAGGTAGCCCAGCGGTAACATGGTGAAACCACCAGCAGCCCGAGTCCCTGAGAGATGTGTAGCACCCAGCCCCCTGCTCACCCGTGAGACGTCTAGTGTGTACAGAATGGAAGCGATTGTTGTGTTTATTACCACAGCACAACTGAGCCTAACCTGACTAATGCTCATATATTTACGAACTTCTCATCTGTGCTCGGCACTGAGCTCAGTTCATAAGAGCCCTGCCCTCATAAAAAGGACAAGCTTAGGGGGAAGAGAAAAAAGGCAAAAAATCGACAACTTTAAGACACTTAATTCAAAATGGTCTGATGGATTAAAAATGCAATAAGAAGTTAGGAAGGAGGCCTAGCTGGTATGACTTAGTGGACTGAGTGCTGACCTGTGAACCAAAGGGTCGCTGGTTTCGATTCCCATCAGGGCACACGCCTGGGTTGTGGACCAGGTCCCCAGTAGTGGGCGAGCAAGAGGAAACCACACATTGATGTTTCTCTCCTTCTCCTTCCCTCCCTCCCCCCTCTAAAAATAAATAAAATCTTTTTTGTTTTTTAAATATATTTTATTGATAATACTATTACAGTTGTCCCATTTCTCCCCCTTTATTCCTCTCCACCCTGCACACCCCCTCCCACAATAAAATCTTCTTTAAAAAAAGAAGTCAGGGAGGAGAGAGCAATGTGGGTCAGAGGGGGACCAGAAAGTTTCGGGGAGGTGTTGACACTGGAGAGGAGTCTCTCCAGTCAGGGTGGATTTGAGAGAACATTCTAAGTGTTGACTGTGTTGGACATTTGCACAGTTTGCTCTGTCCACGATCCTGTGCATCTGTGAGTATCTGTGGCATCTAAGGTTGTGGAGAAGAAAGATGTCGAAATCGTCACAGTCAGAGGACTGTGGGGCTAAAAGAGTCCTCTCAGCCAAACCAGTTATTTGTAAAATAAAGAAACTGAGGGCCAGAGAATGGAATGGTGAGTTTGCCAAAATGGAAAAAAGAGCTATCGACTTGGAAATAACAACCCAAGCCTGTCCCTACCTCTGTGAGCCTCAAGTTTCACTTAAGTGAATGGGAGACAAGAATACCTACTTTCCCTTGTTTTGAAGTTGTTCTGAAGGTCAAGTAAGGTCATAAATGTGAATGTTCTCTATCAGCTATCGACTTTATAAAAAGACACTGTCCTCCTAAGATTCCTGCCCGCAAACCACAGAATGTTAGGACCATTTTCTTTCTTTTTTAACCTTTATTGTATTTTTTCCCCATTACCTTTTAGTTCTTAACAACTCTGTTAAAGTTTGCACAATCGAAACCAGTCTCCTTCAAGGTGATCACCTTGAAGGCACTGTTACCTTTGTTCAAAATATTTAAAACCCCTCTGTCTGGATTTCAGAATTCTTTTCAAGTCTACAGACGTGTTATTTTAAACATCCTCAGTGGTAGCAAATCAAAGCTCCCAAAGGCTGCATTGACTTCTGGGAGTTTCAGATTCACTGAGGATGTAGCACAAAAAATGAGGGAGCTGCAAATGAGGAGAGCAAAGAGACAGTTCTGAAACAGTCCTTCAAAAACAGGAATTTCAAAGTTGTTTATACAACTGCAGTATTACTGGAGTAAATGCACAGTCTCATAAAGAGATCTTATTGCAACAGAATCTCCAATTTTATATATAAATTCATTTAAACACAAAAGGAGACAAGAGGAGAAAGAAAACTGGAAGGAAAGAGACAGGACTACCGTCGAGGTGCAGGGCGGAGCAGAGCGATCACTTTGTTGTCACTCGACACAGGGAGATGCTGCCATTTGCACCACAGTTTTATGGGTCAGATTCCAGAGGACTGGATGGTGGGTTTTTTTTTTGGGGGGGGGGTTGGTTTTTAGTAAACCAGATGATTCCACTTCATCTGAATAAATCTCAGTTTCAAAGCATCATGTAGACCAAGAAACATCAGACCCTAGAAATACCAGCTGTGACTCTTTAAACATTTTTGTAATTCATAGAGCCTCAATCAACCATCAATTCAAGCCATGGTCTCTTAAAACTACTTCCAACATGCTCAGAACTATCATCTTCTCACAAATGTAACGACCACAGGATCTTGCCACTTTGTCAGTATCGGAAATGATGTAACATACTTCCACTCTGGGCTTCCCTATAATTATTTCCAATGCCCATTCTTCTGCAAAAGCAAGAATCTAATTATTAATAGGTGCATTATTTTAGTCAGTCCTAGAGGTATAAAATACAGACATGTGATATCTCACGTCATGATAAAGGCATTTTCATTGCCAATAAAATAAAAAAAGGCTGAGAGGATGGACGTGGGAAAGACCAAAGCAGCACGGACTTGATCGTCTATGAAACAAGTCAGGGTAAGCGAACACTTGAAGCTGACGCTGGTCTTGGTAAAGACTGGATATTAGGCAGTAGGAAGGGTAATGTCTGGGTCATCACCCATTCCCTGAAGTGTTCTACTTCAGTTCTAAGAATCTGTATTTTGATTATCCTAACAGCTCAGTCCCACATTCTCAATCCAAATAAAGCTAGCAGGCCTCCCCGCCACTTGGCAGGAGCCCAGTAACCTGCAGACGTGTTCCCTTCCCCATGCAGCATTTCCCCCTTTGGATATAATCCTCGTCTTCAACTCCAGGGGCGAAGCCGGTCTGGCAGGGGCTCAGGAGCAGGGCCAGCCAGCACTGCCGAGCTCCAGGCACCTATCACTGAGACGTGTGTCGCACCTTCAGCGATACCTCCGCTGTTGACACAGGTAAGGTTTGGCAAGGATGGCCATGGTAGAGCCACTGGAGACAACCAGACTCACTCACACTCAATTAAATATTTCTTAGATTATGCCAAAGGAGTATTTGAGTGGGACACTGAAGAAAAACCCAGATGGCACAGGAAGGGCCTGGTGTTAATGACTTATTCCACCTGAAGGAGGCCAAGCTTCAGTAAATTCCATCAGCACACCCTAGCAGGGCTCTCTGCTCATGGGGAAGGCAGACGTCTGGTGGCTCCAGCCCTGCCTTCCTTAGTCATCGCCCAACAGCACCTCAGCAAGATGAAGTTCACCTGGGAAGGTCCTGCCCCAACAGCACATGAGCTAGGGAAACAGGTAACACACACACCTGCTGACCCAGCCGGGCTGACTCAGCTCTCCTCCCCACATAAAGGATGTTGCAAGCGTGAGAGACTAAGAGTCTCCAGTAAGTGTTTTATAGTGACTCTTTCCTTAGACTTCTCATCCATTTATGTGATTTTGGTCTCCATATAGGGAAATAAGCCGTGTGAAAGTGTTGCAATTCTGGCATTATCTCTGTCAGAATAAAACTATTATTTCATCATAGCTTTAGGCCTCACCTCAGTAATACTCTTACAGTCGGGGCAGAGGGGGGAGTCTTTGTAAATTAAATAACAGGTTTCTAAGCAGCACTCACTATCCCAGCTCCCTTAATTGAGTACTAAATTCACTTTCCATCACTGGGCAGAGATGGTGAACATCTACAGCCCATCTCTCTGCGTCCGCGTCTGCCTCTGTTCATCCACCTCTGCTTCTCCTGCCACGTGGAACTGGCAGCCCTGCCATCTGTTTCCCTGCTTCCTCATTGGCTTCTGTGTGGTGCAAACCAAGAAATATTTTTCTTCAAAGTCCAGTGACAGAAGTATGGAGACTTTTTAAAAAAGTACTTTCAGCCATGTAATTAGGATACTTTCCACTTCAATGAGCTCACACGTTCCTGTTAATTTCTCCATGATGCATATTTAAAAAAAATTTTTTTAAACAAAAGCTAAGTGCATCTGGCCCTTCAGAATTCTGTGCATGCATGTGTATTCCAGTACTAAGGTTTAGAGCTTGATGATGTTACTGAATTTATCTGCCAAGAGACCTATCTCCAATGAAATAATCTTTTTCTCCAATGGCCCATTCTGTTTCCGTGCTTCCTATCCAAAGAGAACGGCTGGAACAACTTCTGAAAGTTCGTTCTATGGGGATCCCAACCAGTGCTCACGTCACTTTAACTCAGTTTGGCCCCAGGTCTGACTATTTATATGACCAATAATTGAAGGAAAGAAGGGCTTTTCCAGTGGTTTCACAATTTCACAGCAAGTACTGATCCTTTCTTCCTAATCCACAGAAAGAGTATTTTCTTCTATAGAATGCGTATTAAGGAATTTAATCTTAGAGAGTTTGTCTCTTATGTGTTTATTTCTTTTTTTACTGTTCTGGGGGATTTTACGGTTGCAAACTATAAAGGTGGGTTTGTGCATTATTGGATCGTCTTTATCATGTAAGAGTGCTGTACTAAAAATATCTATTTACCCTTTTTTCAGGTTTTCCAGTATTTTTGTTCTTCTTAGCTAATTCGGGTATTCAGAGGTGGCATTTTCTGGTCTTTTGGCATCTGCAATTGGTCTTGAATAATTTTTTGTCTCATCCTGCAATGCCTATGAGTAAGGAAGGAGCACGCCCCCGCCCCCCTTGAGCAAAAGAGCATCAGACTGCCAGCCAGGCAATGGCAGGCCCAGCATGGAAGATGGGCCTTGAACCCTACACCATGATCCTGACCTCTTCACAGACAAGGGCTTTTCATACCACCTGGCATCATTAAGTAATAGAAATATTTGTTTCCAGAAATTAGGCAATAAATAAAAATGTTTGAAACAACCAAAAACTCAGATGCCAAATAAGTTTCAAATCTGGATCACAATTTAAAGCAAAGGGGACCCCGCACAGTGGGACAGGCATACGTATATTCAACGTCCCTGTGGTTCGAAAATAGATTAGAGGGATATTTTCTGAAATTTGGTCTCTTCTTATTGATGAAAACTAGCACGGGGATGTTCCAATTTTAATTACAATGAAAACATGAGATTACCCTGAAAGCGGCTGCAAATTGTAACCACAGGAGATGCAGCTCTAACTTGACCTATGCAGTGAGCAAACTCCCCGAAATGTTTTCAAATACACGCGGTGGACCCGTCTACTCCAGGCAGCACAAATGCCTAACTCTGCCATAGCTGTCGCCTGTCAAGCACTTGAACTTGATTTACATTCGAGAATCCCATTCCTCTAAGCCACCCCACATATTTATTCATGTCTATTCTTTTAATACTTTAAATTTAACGATGTCTGTACCCAGTCCAATTCATATGAAAATCAGTACTTTGTATGATACTAAGAACAAGACAGTTGTTGTAGGACTCTGAAAGACGAAACATCATTTTCCACGCTAGGAAGGATACCCCCCAACCCCATACCTCGACACTCTGTCAAGGTGAAAAACATTCCAGTTATTTCCAGTTCCATTATTCCTGCTCTCTTCTCTTTACATACGTGCCAGAGAAATGTCCTCTGTGCTCACGCATCTAACTGTCATCACTAGATCCATTCACTGACCACTGTGTTTTTTTCCATTAATCCTCTCTCCCTCTATCTCCAACACAGCCCTGCAGTCCCTGACTGATATCCAGGAATAAACTATTCTGATGTCAATCAAGAACGAGGCTGCTTAAAACAAGATGTAACTGCTCATCTTCACCTCACAATCCTCCCCCAAGGGCCAGTGAATCAATCATAGCGCGCATTTATCTGATTTCTGAAGCAAGGAAATTCAGAAGAGCCCAACTCATCACCATCGTCTTCTTCATAACAGTCTGTAATCAAATCCTGATGCTTGATTCTTCACAAAGGCCCTTATTGTCATCTCTGTTTTCAACTTCTCTCCTAGATTGGACCCTGGTCATGTCACTCGTGGACCAAGGCCCCCCTTTTCTTCCCTGACCTCCTGCTGTCTACCTCACACCTACCCACCCACCCTATTCATTCACAAGTTGAGACATTTTAAGTTCTTTTGTTAAAATCACGGACTATATGAACTATTGCACAGGCATATCTCAGGGTTATCGCCGTTCAGTTCCAGACCTCCGCAATAAACCAAATATCGCAATAGAGCGAGTCACATGAATGTTTTGGTTTTCCAGTGCATAGAAAATTATATTTACAATACACTGTCACCTATCAAGTGTGCAGTAGCAATATGTCTAAAAAATATCTTAATGAAAAATACTGTATCACTAAAAAATGCTAACCACCATGCGAGCCTGTTACAAAAATAGTGCCAATAGACTTGCCCAAGGCAGGGTTGCCAGGAACCTTCAATGAATAAAATTCTGTATCTAGGAAGCACAATACATCGAAAACAATAAAAGGAAGTATGTCTATATTTGTGCATCCAGAAAATTTTAAACTCCCCCTTTATTACTCTTTAGAAAATTTCCAATATGCTGAGCTATCCAAAGAATACTACAAGACCTCTCATATATCCACTTCCCATTGCCAAAAATTGTTAGTTTTGCAATATTTGTGTGCATTCATTTGCACATAAATTACAAATATCATGGCATTTTCATCCTAAAATTTTCAGCACTTACCTCTCAAGAACAAGACCCCTGCCCCACAAATCCTAATACTATTATTACCCCTAAAAAAATTACTAATTCCAAAATATCACCTATTATCTAGTCCATACTTAAATTTCCCCAATTGCTCCCAAACATTTTCTAGAAAAGGTTTTTTTCTTAAATAAAAAAATCACAATTTGTGATTTTTTGTAAGGTTTATACATCGCATTTGTTATTGTGATTCTTTAGTTTCTTTCTAGAAAAGTCATTCTAGTTTTTTTCCATTATATGATTTTTTTTTAAGAACCAGCCAACAACATCCTACATTATGAATCTGTCTGATGGCAGTGGGTGGGGATTATATTTTTTAGCTTGTGTCTTTATCCTGGGGGTTCCCTATAAGCTGGAGGTTAGGTAGAAAGGCTTGATTAGATTCAGGTTAAACATTTCGGGCCAAAATACTTTTAGGGTGATATGCAAACTTTGAACTACATCACATCAGGAGGCACATAACGCTGGTTGTCCCACTTTTCAGGACTCTGAGTTGGATCACTTGATCAAGCGGGCTTCACACCATCTGTTCTTTGACACCAAGTCATTCGTCTGGCACTGTGCCTCAGGCTTAAGAGGCCTCACGTCTGTACAAACACCTGCCAGGGATCCTGGGCTATTACACGTCTCCAGTCTCGCTGACACTTCTTCCTCACCCATTTCTTGCCAAGTTCTCTTTCCTCTGTTTCACTATTCTCCCCGCTTCCTCTGTGAGTTTGCTTTCCTAACCAATCGCCCATTTCCCTCCATCATCCAAGCAGTTCATGAAATCTATTCTATGGAGCTTCCCTGAATTTAAACACATTACCCACAGTTCACGCTGGGTTCTCAATCCCCAGCTTATGGCCTAACTATTAGCATGTGCACAGAAACAAGGGCTATTTCTGCTGAATA
This sequence comes from Glossophaga mutica, assembly GCA_039655065.1. Lineage (NCBI taxonomy): Eukaryota > Metazoa > Chordata > Mammalia > Chiroptera > Phyllostomidae > Glossophaga > Glossophaga mutica. Next base: position 150,569,206 of record CM077308.1, read on the forward strand.
TGTTTTGTATATGCTCTCTTACTGCAACACGTAAACATGGATGCTTACCGATACCTCTATAGCATTAAAAGTCTCAATAGTCGAAATCTGCAGCTAATAAAGACTATTGCCATGAGCAAAGCACTATTGAGCATTTATGCAGTTGTTTTTACCATTTATTTAAAATCTACCTATACCTCCCTCTGCAGCCGTGTATATGAGTCAACCATAGCAAGAAAGCACAAATGTTTGCAAAAATCTCTGTAGGATGCATTTTACAAACTATTAACTATTTGCCATGATTATATATTTTTAATGCCTGGGTCATCCTAAATGCACTAATCAATTGGGCAATTAGAGGCACCAACAAGAGGACCAACTGAGGATGTATACTGAGTGTACACTGAGGGTGTTTTCTGACAACAGGACTTATTCTGAAGCTTCATGTTAGGGACTACACATGCAAAAAAAAAATAAGAATAGAGGTCCCTGTCTGGACCATTCAGACTAAAAGTCAGAGAGGCACGCAGATAAGGCAAAAGTATTCCACCGAATCTGAATTATCCAAGTAACTGCACCAATTAGCCAATTCATTTTGATTATATAGTCCATTTTAGGCTTAAAACTAAAGCATTTTCAAATCTTTTTTAGTTAGCAATCATCTGCCTAATATTACACAAGAATAACAAGTTTGCGAATACTTCATTTTCTTGCTTTTTTTTTTCATCTGTGTTCCAACTTGGAAACTGGGGAGAAAGGCACTGGGCACACAGTTTTAAAAGGATCTGCTTTTTCCTGTCTCATGACCAGCCTAAGCTGGAATGACTAAACAATGCAAATGGCACCAAATTCATCCTCTCTCTCCAAGGCTGGTCCAGGACAAAACTGTGAAGTGTATAAAGTTCATCTTCAGCCCCACTGCCCCTACGACAAGCTGCTATTAGCACAAGAATCCAGACTTTAGTTCTAAGCTAAATTTGAATTGATGCTGTTTCCTCTCCCAAAAGTGTTTGCTTAAACCGGGTCTTCAATTGACAAATGAAAAGCTGTGGCAAGTTTGGAAGCCATTTCAAGTCTCTGCAGGCAGACAAAGGTTGTGTTTGGGGAGATCAAGCCTTTCCTGTCGTACTGAAATTACACGATACAAGTAATCGCCTCCTCTGACTATTTGTAAGTTTGACACTATGGATAGATAGGTATCTCCTAAGTAGATATTTGTATACTTCTATAACATTTGCAAAGCAATGCTCACATGACCTCGTCTAATCTTAACAAAGCCCCATGTTCTTGTCTCCACCATACAGATAAGAAAGCTGGTTCCCTGCCACCGAGTCCTGGGCCCAGGGCTCTAGCCAAGATCTTCTGACTGCACATGGGTGCTCTTTCCATTCAGGTCTACGAACCAGTTCTGCCTTCCTCCCCTGGGAGAAAGGTGACAGGCCACCCCAAACCTGCCCAGTACCTGAAACTATTTTCCAGGTTTCTAAAGCAATAACAATGGATTCTTATTACCCCCAAATATTCCACACACACACAATACTTCTTTCAAAAGTCAGGTAAGGACAGAGATATAATAAATGCACCTCACCTACTCTTCTTAAATGGGGCTGAACCCAGAATCAAATGACAGGAGGAGAACCTCAAGACAAAGCTTTGTCATTATCACACAAGCCCAGAGCAGGTCGCACCAAGCGGTTCGGGTAAAAGAGCCAATACTTTTGTTGCCTTCACTATGCACTTTCAAGGATGAGTTTTAATGAAAAAGCAGCCTTCCTCCTTCTTTATGAAACAGAGATAGGCCTAAAGTTACATGTAAATCCAGGGATATTTACATCTCACTATGCACTTCAAACTACTCAGTTATTGCCATTCTAGTTATGAGTTTTTATTAAAAAAAAAAAGATGACAAATTTTGATTGCATTCAAAACTCAACTATACCTATCCACCTGTAACTATTGTAAAAAGGCCTAAGTATTTTGAACACTTTGCAGAATCCGCAGATCACCTTAACTGAAAAACATAAATAACGATCATGGCCTTCCAGCAGCATTTCAGGAAATTCACCACTTAAAATTATTTATAGATCAGCAGTTGGCAAGTTTTTTCTGCGAAGGCCTTTGACGACCATATTTTAGGGTTTACAGGTCATATGATCTCCTTGAAACTAAGTAATTCTACCATCAAGAGCACGAAAGCAGGGCAGGCAATATGTAAATGAATGGATGTGGCTGTGTTCCAATCAAACTTTATTTACAAAAACAGGCCCAAGGGCCAGTGTGCCAACTCCTTCCACAGAAAATCATTTCACTAAGTCTGGCTTTCCTGTTTAAAGGAGACCTTTTCTAGAAAGCGTACACATAGGCTGGGCAATGTTGCTTACCTGGGACCCGATAGTTTCCTGGAAGCACCGGCCAAGCTGGGTCTTCGCGGCCACGGGGTAGACGTGAGGAACAACTTGCTGGTGGGAGTACGTGGAATGGACTGTCTGGGTCTTCTGGACAGGGTGTCCTTGGTAAGAGATTTGGGACTGGCCCGGCTGGCCTTCTTTTACCTTCTGGCCTGTTGGGCCGTCGATTCTTGAAACCTGATGGATCTGGACTGAAGCCTCAGGAGGGTGCTTCACATGGATATTGACGATGTTGGGAGGAAATTTCACTAAAACGGGTTGGGAGGAAAACTTGTCGATCATGAATAATTCACATGTGAGTCAGCAGGGAAGTAAATTTCACACACACCTATATACTGACATGCGTATATGTTATACAGAGACTAAATTATACATATGCACTGTATACATATATTTGCTGCACAGCCATCAAAATAAGTAAGAATAAAAGGGTACACTTAAAATAAAAATTAAACCTGAATTTATATATTTTAAAAACTAAGCTAATTATAAAGAGAAATTAAAACCTCTCACAGTAACATATTCATAAGGTAAAAATATTTTTTAATGAAACTATTAAGTTCATGCAGCTTGTAGTCATAGGGAGGTACATTTTATCAAATAAGAGTAATGAAGACTCAAGAGTTAGATTATTTTTGTATTTCTCATGAAGTCTCTATTGTAAAAGTTGTAGGACATACCTTTCTACACAAAAAGGAAATGCAAATTCATAAAGCACAATTCTCTAACCCTTAAATAACACATTGTAGATACACTTTAGTGCTTACTGGGACACAACACAAAATATCACAGTGTGACATTTTATATCTGTAACAAGGTTCACTTTCTGCCGTTTTCAAACAAAATTTCATCCTCAGATGCGAATATTCAGGTCTTAAAGAATAACAGCCAGTAACACTCTCTGACCCCTTGAAAAAAATTCGCCTGTTAGAGATGCCAGGGTTAAAAGAATGAATGAGTCATAGAATTTCTGAGCTCCAAGTGACCTAGTTTACCTTCCTCTGCAGATGAATAAATCGAAGCCTAGTGAGGTTCGGCGACCGTTTAGAACTGAAACCTAGCACTCTTCAACCACTGAATAGATGTGGTATCCACTGCAGGAACGGTGTGGTCGGTCACTGGTTCATTAATGCTGGAAGGGCTGGAACACTCCCTGTGTGGCTTCCTAGTCCCCAGGCCCGGCCAGAACAGGGACAGGCACATTCAACAGCTCTCGGTGCTCAGAGGCGTCAGAGAAGGCCGGGCTCCTTTGTTGTTCCTATTACTTAGATACCAAATCTCCACGGCCTCGTAAGCACTGCAGGCACACATACCTGGGCCCACATTCTGTCCCTACTGTCATTCCTCAGGCCACACATCACATGCTCCTTTCTGTTCTAATACCAGCCCTGGCCATCTGCAAATACTTGGCTTCTCTATGAGTTTGGCAGGTTAGCAGAGGTCTGGCAAACAGGCAAAGTCAAAATAATAACCTTACCTTTGACTCCCTGCTGACCATTCATGGTCAGAGGCAAGGTATGTGTAGAGTGAACGACATGCGTTCCCAAGGCCTTGCCCGACTGCTGGGCATGCTGATAAAGTTTGGGCATGCTGGCACCATGGACGGGGATCTGACAAAGCTTCCCTGTGAAATTCGGTGGGCACTGGCATTTGTCCCTTGAACTGCACTGGCCACCATTCATACATGGAAGATGACAAATTACTGAAAGGGAAAAGAGAAATTGTGGAGAACCAGTTAGTTTCTCAAATGCTAAGTAACAGTCAGCCAATAAAACTCCCAAAACACATGGCCCCATTACAGCCATCATATTTCCACTGACTTTTGAAACAGTGAACAAAGAACTCACTACACTACAGCAAAAAAAAAAAGTCTCCATTATTCACTATCTTTTTCTTTCCATCACAAGTCTTTAGCTCTCCATTGGCTTGTGGTGTCCTCCCTCAACAACGGGACAAACTCCTGGGAAAAGGAATGTATGAAGGAGCCGCTCAGGGCCGCTGTCTATCACGGTGTCCTTTCCAGTATCTCTTGTGTTCTGTAATTACTTTTTCCTATTTAATTCCTCATTTATTAGCTGTCTCCTTAGATTATAAACCCTGGAGAAAAAGGGATGTGTCTAGCTTTTTCGATCCTTAGAACCTAAAATAATGCCTGGTACACGGTGGACATTAAATATTTCCTCAAAGAATAAACAAGGAAACAAATGAGAATACTCAAAAATAGTCTCTTTTGGGAGTACAATCGGAAACACACTGAACTAAGTGCTGCTGCATCATAAGGGAGTGGAATAGGTTGAACCCTCCTTCACCAGAATTTGCAATCTCTTTGGGATGGCAAGACCACAGTAAAACTAGAAGGCGCAGAGTGATTAGTAGTTTGGAATTTTATTTAGAATACCAAAAGATAAAAGGGCACATCGGGTGAAGAATTTTAAGAGGAGTTTTACATTCTGATAAAATTCAGCTTGTGGCCAACCTCTTTATCACTAATGAGTTCTTCCTATCAGCCTTTAAACAAGAGCAGTTTTCCACCAGCTTAAAAAATAAAAAACCCTCAACTCCATTTCCTTCCACTTCCTACTGCATTTAACCCCTCTCCTCCACGATCAAACTGTCTGTCCACTTCTCCACACGTTACGATCTAGCACGGCCAGGCGGTGCTCCCCTGCCCCACCCCTCCGCCACGGAAGCTGCTCTTCCTCAGGTCACTGATGGTCTCCGTGTTGCTAAATCAAAAGGACGGATTTCGGTCTCCCCTTGGTTTCCACAACGTCTCGCTCCTCTATTCTGCCCCTTCCTCTTTGTCCAATCCATCTTAATACTCTTTGCAGGATCCACTCTCTGCGTGTCCTTTAACACCAGTGTGCTTTAAGATTGAGTCTTAAAATCCTTTTTTATTCACGCTATACACTCTTCCTCCACGATTTCGTCATGCCCTATGCTGATGTCTTCCAAAGGTCTACTTCCTAGTAAGGGATGTCCGATGTGCTCCAAGCCATCTACTACTATATATATATCTCCATATACGTATTCCACGGACATCTCAAACTTGAAATGTCCAGAACGTTAACTCATCCTCTTCTCCCTGATGTCCCCATTCACAGAGGGGTCCTTAACAGGAACCTGAGTGCAGCGCTATCTATCACTTCACCAATCCAAACACCCATTCCTAAAGTTCTCCGTTCTAAACATTCACCAAATGTGTCCACTTCTTTCCCATCACAGGGTCCCTGCGCCCTCTGAAACCTCATCACTTAGGAATCGCACATCATTCCCTACAATCCAGCCACATGGAGCTTTACTCAGTTCCTCGGGGTGTAAAGCCCCCTCCCCCCACTCACTCAAGCTTATCCACACTGCGTCCCTGACCTGGAACACTCATTCCGTTCAGGCCCCCTCGCCTAGCAAACTCTTATTCATCTCTTAGACCCTGCTTAAGCCTCACTTTCTCTAGAAGCGGCACTTCCTCACTTCCCACTGCCCCTCATCTAGGTGTGGTGCCTGTCTACGCTTCCATGGGCTCTCGTTAACTGCTCATCACACCACTGAGCTTACTGCATTACCAGTGTCTCACGACCTTTCTGTACGCCTCATTCAACTAGAGCTCTGTGAGGTCAGGGGCATTATCTTGTTTTGTTTACTCCTGGCATGTAACTTAGCTTCTGGAATAAATGCTGCAGCTCAAAAAACTACTGGATGAAAAATGTATGCCTACCACTTTCCAATACCATTTGAGGTACTACAGAAGATTAAGTCCCTGACCTCAGGAATGTAAGAGCTGGCCCTGGCTGGGTAGCTCAGTTGGTTACAACACTGTCCCAACACACCCAAGTTGTCAGTTCAATCGCCAATCAGGGCATATACAGGAATCAACCCATGGATGCATAAATAAGTGGAACAACAAAATCGATGTCTCTCTCTCCCCCACCTCCCTCCACCCTCTCTCTCTCAAAGCACTTAAAAAACAAAAAGAAATAAGAGCTAACTGGGGAGATTAGATAATAACACATGATAACTGAAAACAGATCAGCAAGTAAGTAACGATTGAAAAATATAAGCTATAAAGCCTGCGGAACTTCAGAGGACAAGAGAGTCATTTCTCGTAAGTCAAGACAGACTTTATAGGTGGGATCCTTTGGGATAAGTCTTTGAAACTGGGAAAGACTTGACAAAACAAAGAATTACAGCCTAGGAGGACAAAGAAGAGGGAGGCAGGCATATTTGGGAGAGAGCGAGAAAGTCTGTCCGGCTAAAATCCCCAGTTCTTGAAGGGAGGGAGGGGTCAAGTGATAAACTAGAAAATGTTGGCCTGGGTCAGACCATGGATAAAAGCCCAATACAAAAATCTGGGTTTTATTTTGTAATTAGAAAGTTATTTTGGAGGCTCCAAGGAGAGGATTAAACAAGGGTGAAAGAGTATTCCAGGAACATGACTTGTGATGGAAGGTGAGACTGGTTGGAACGGGGAGTGACTAGTCGAGAAGCCAGTTAGGAGAGCATCAGAATCATTAAAATCCAAGTCAAAAAACACATGGATTAGCAACAAGAATTGAAAGAAACATGAAGTGCAGTAACAATGGAGGGAGAATCAGTACGACCTGAAAATGGGGCACAGAAAGCAAAGAGCAGGCCAAGAAAGAGGGGAGACAGTCAGGGAGGAAGGAGAGCCAGAAAAAAAATGACCAAGGTGACCACACAGGAACCATGTCCAATGTCCGTGTGGCAGTTCCAGCCCAGACTACCCATGCTGACTGGGCTCCGAAAGGGGCTTCGTCCAGCGCCCGATGGACTCCCGAGGTGCAGGTGAAGAGACGAGTCAAAGCAGACTCCAAGGTGGAGTCAAAGACTTCGTAACTCCCACTTCGACTTTGAGCTCAATTTCTAAATCACAGCTTGGCTACCCTGGATGGATTCGATGTGTCATAGGCGAGGGGAGCCAGGCCAAGATTTAAATGCACTACAAATAATTTATAACTGGAATATAGGCACCACTCACTTTGCATGGTTCCAATGTGCATGAATTTCAGTTTCCGCAGTTTAGTTAAATCACAACCAGTCCCCCAACAACATGGTTCAAACTTCAGTTGCCACGGTGTATTAACTGTGAGTAATTGCATAAAGTACAGACTTTCCTGCTAGCTCTTTGGTCCATAAACACTGCGCGAATAACAGATGTTTATCATGATCAGTAACCAATCATGTCACTTCCTTCAAAGCCGCTGGTGAGTGATCCCTGCACAGCTGTTCTCAGTTCACGCACAGACAGGAAAACGTGTAGTGGTGTTGCCTCCTCATCTCCCGGTGATAAAATCACATAACATTTTACGGAAGTGGCTAATTCAAAGGGCCAACAACAACAAAAAAAAGCACAGCAAGAAAATAATGAGTGGCAACACTGGAAATGAAATTGGAAAGTGGATAGGGTGAAAAGGATGGCAAAGTGCCAGAGGAAGGAACATTAAAGAACTCCCAGACATCTTATAACTCTGAAAGCCCAAAGGTAGCATGCTGGCAGCCGATCCGAACTTGCGAAGGAGTGTGACAACTGACTAAGGAAAGGAAAAAAATACTCCGTATCGTAAGTTACACAATGAGAAGAAAGCGAACATGGTCAAATTACTCTTGGTAAGTTCTCCTTGAAGAAATACGATGCTTTAATTCGCAATGTTTCTAAATTTTCAATTACAAGGCACTAAATAAATATTAGCTTTATTATTTTTTTATTTCCCTATACATTTAGACCCTACAGTAAGAGTTTCAATGTTTTGACAAAAAGTTTTTTCAAGGTCATGGAACTTAATAATCCATTGATTATTAACATCATTTTGCACGAGCTTACATGATTATTTTTATGGCCTGCAGTACCGTGCAAAGATGACTACAATCTATGCTAAAATAACTTCACATACATAACCATCTATTTTACAAATAAACATTAACCAATTGACTTTTACCAGATATTTCTAGTATAAATAGCAGATTTTGAAGTCTAATATGAATTTAATTAGTTTTGTTTAAATCTAACTTTAAACTTCCACACAAATGTTTCGAGGACTGCACTAGTTTGTAGGTTTTTTTAAGATTTTATTTATTTAATTTAGAGAGACAGGAAGGGAGGGAGAACAAAAGGGAGAGAAACATCGATGAGCAAGAGATACATGGATTGGTTCTCTCTTGCATGCCCCCAACTGGGGACCTGGCCCACAACCCAGGCATGTACCCTGACCAGGAATCAAACCATGATGTTTTGGTTCATAGGTCAGCACTCAATCCACTGAGCCACACCAGCCTGGGCAAGGGCTACACTAGTTTAAGTGGGCACAGTCATAATCATAAAACAGAATCTAATAACCCTGCATCTCTCTGGTCATAAAAGAAATGGTCTCTGCTTGACTTATTCTGACCAAGAAAAGGCCACTCTTTATAACCACTTACGAATGAGAAGAAAATATCTATTCTGTTCCAGCATTTTCTAAAATCTAAATTACAATATAAAGGTTTTTGCCTTAGGTCAATAAATACATGGTCGGGTCCTTTGTGGCAGGTGATCTTTTTATAGCTAAATAGTGTCTTATGTCAAAGAAAACAAATTTAAAATCAACCCACAAACTTAAGGATTTAACTATGAATGGTTTCTTTCTGTTTCAAAAGTTCATGCCACTCTCCAAACATTGCCTAGAGATATATAGTCCATGCTGCCAGTGTTGTATAAATCCTTCTCAACACATAAAGAGAAAAAAGAGTAAGTTATCTTAAGGCTGACTTGCGAAGCCTGTGGTGTGCTGGCTGTAAGTCTAGCTATGGCACATATATTTTAGAACATGTAACTAGAAGTGTCCCACAGAATGCTGGCTGAGAAATGCCATAACTTTATCAGCTTGACATCTAGCTGGCCATCACCGTAACTCACCGCTTGGTATCACGTGGTCACCTGGGACCTACTGAAAATAGCAAGAAGTATATGAGCCTTCAGCCTGTTATTCCAGAAAGTATCTGCATGACAACCAAGGCAACATAGTCCTGGTACTACTATAAAAGGGCAAAATGAGCAAAAGGGGACCCACGCTGGAACAACATGTTGCAGGTTTTAAATATGTCAAATGTTTCGGTGGGTCCCACCATTCACTTTGGCCTATAAAACAACTTGCAGCACTTCAGAAACTGGGCAGCCAGAATCACATTCACATTCTAGATCACGAACTGGAACTTAGTGTAACTGAATAGATACTAATGACTTGTATATGAATATGGGCCAAGTGAATTTTCTAAAGACTTGTACTATACAAAGCTATACCCTTTCTGTCTTTCCTGTTAGCTAATTATAAAAATACTTCGACTGTTTATCCTCAAAAGGTGCTCTAAGAACATACCTGAGTTTCCTGCAGCAGCACCGCGGCCCCTCCACCACCTCCTTGCTTTCTGTGCCAGTAGACAGACCATTTCGAGTTATTGTGACTGAGGCAGGGAAAACAAACCTCCATTCGGAGGAAAGCATGCATCTGTCACCTCCCAGAACAGATACACATGTGACTTTGATTTGAGTCGCCACTTCAACTTTCCCACTTGCCTCTGATTATTGCAAAAACAACATTCCCTTATAAGCTTTCAGCATTTTTATTGATATCCCTTAAGAGTGAGAAAAAAAGGTAGTGATATGTTTAGAAAGTAAAAGTTACCACTTTATTCTTTTCCCTAAGCATACCCACACTGCACTGCCCTCTTTTAAATGGTGCCCTTCCACTCCCTTCAGCCCGGCAGTGACTTCCTACTTTCAGATACCATGTATGTTGGGTAACAAATACTGCAAACCACAGCTCACTTCAAGAACCTATCACACTCTTCAAAACAGAAAAACTGTGTGCTTGCTTCAAGATGCCATGTGCATCCCCCAAAACCAAACTAACAAATAAAAACCTGAAACTAAAAGCAACGATGGAGGCCACCCTCTTCTGAAGGTAGAATAGGGGAGTGAGGGAAACCTAATCCTACCCGTGGATCAAGGAAGGAAGGAAGGGATTAGTAGGCATCAATTACAATCTAGGTTTTGAGGGGTGTTCATGGAAAGTAGACATTTACAACTGTTGTCTCTAAAACTGCCTTCAGCCAATTCTTGATTATCTGTCTGCCAACTTACACGGACTCATGGGCTCCGCCAAGAAAACAAGTGAGACACGGCGGGCCAGGACAACCTGTCCCAGGAGGTGACATTTACACTACACCCAAAAGGAGAAGGATCCAGTGACGTGAAATGTTGGCCAAAGAAGCACTTGCAGAAGAAGAAATAACAGGAGTTCAGTTCTTGAGGTGAGACATGGTTTAGAAAGGCCCAGAAACTGAGAGAAGGTCGATGTGGCCGGAGTGTAGATGACAGGGAGAAAGTGAGAAAAGCTTTGTTGGACAGACAGACAAGAGCCAGATTCCCGTTTCTTTCCACGTGCATATAGGGAAGCCTATAAAAGTAGATAGAGTAAAAGAAATATGTATGTGTAAAAACTTAAAACTTAGGACCAAAACAGGTAGAATGGCAGGAGTCACATGGACATAGGGCTATGTACTGGTGACTGCCAGAGGGGAGGGCGTTGGGCAGACTGGGTGAAAGTGGTGACGGGATTAAGAGGTACAGATTGATAGTCACCGAATAGTCATGGGGAACATCAGGAATATAGTCAATAATACTGCAATAACCATGTACGGTGAGTACTGGCAATATCATGGGGACAGCTTTAGAAAGTATATAATTAATCACTATGCTGTTTACGTGAAATTAATACAAAGTAATGCTGAAAATAAACTGTAATTGAAAATTTAAAGAATAATAGGTTAAAAAGTAAAAGGAATCGTAGGCAACAGCATCCGGGGAAAAGGAAAGGCGTCCGTCAGGATCAGGAGAACCCTCTCCTGTATGCACAGGGCATGTGCGCTGTGAACATGCTTTGTGTTCCGGACCTCCCTTAACGTTTTTGGTTACTCTTTAGCCAGATTCCAGTCAAATTCTGGAAGAATTAATTTAAAACTCATTGAATATATAATCGTTCTTTTGATCAAAGGATTCTTTTAATGTGTGAGAAAAGCAATTAGTATTCTCAATCATACATGCAAAAGGGAAAAATCAGAATCCAAAGAATTCTTGGGACAAAGGGAAAATGCTTTAATAAGGGTTAAAAATGCACCCAGCGTACTCCCTGCCAGACAGCATCTCTGTCTCGCTTGCTTTAGAAATGAGGAAGACTACTTCTGCCCTCCCACACCTATCAAACGCTGAAGTATTAAAGTATATTGGGTTGCAGATTGCAACAAATGCAAAAAAATATCAACCTTAACACGAATGAAAATTCCGAGAACATCACTGGTGTTCCATGCTGGTGCCCAGGAACGAATGCTGAGATATCACCTCTGTTTCTAATCCGGGAGATCTCAAGCCCTACCGCATGCAGGCATTACCGGAGCTTCTCCTCAGGGAGGTGGCCATCCATCATCTCCGCTTCGTTTATAAATGCCCTTTCCTTTATCATGAACCTCCCCATAGCTGTGGGCTACCTGATTTGATACCGTTTTATACTTGCATAACCTAAGGAGCTCCAAATATCGAGCGCATCACCAAATTCCACTCATACCCTTCATCCACAGATGCTGTTGGAGGAGGTGCTATCTCTTAGAAATTCCCCAACACCAAGGCTCTTTCATCCTCAGGAAAAACAAAGCAGAATCTGCAGCTGCAGAATAAATAGAAGAATCCCTGACCCCTGGGGATTCAGAAATCCTTGAGTAACATTGCTGAAAACAGGGGCAAATCATTTCACTTCATGGATGCCAGTGCCCCCAGCTGCACAGTGACATGAAATTCTGGTTCTCAAAAGTCTAACCAAGCAGTAAATACAGTGAAATTCAGATTTCCTCATCGTATCTAATGGCACTGTCAGGATTTAAATTTTAAAATGTACATCCAGCCACTTGGCGATCCGTACAGAAAGGAAAAGGGTTACTCTCTGGTCAGCGGCACGCTTTGTTTTGATTTTGAATGTAAAATCGGACACTGATTCAAACGGAAGTTTCATACTTACTGACAGAGTAGATAATAAAAGGTTCATGGGTTTATGAAAAGCTGACTTCACTTGGGGGAATTGTGGGAACATTCCAAATTGGAGCAGTGATAGTGCTGCCCCTTTATGGGGAGGGGAATAGTTTCATCGAAACAGTGACACGCTCCATCCTTGGAGGCCCTGACTTTTCCAGGGGCATCACTGCCATGGTCGGCTCAGTCACATGCCATTTCCATGTACTCTGGCATGTTCTCTAGTATCACTGCAAACTGCTTTCTAAAACAACGATACCACGTAAGCTACATACACTGTATTGAAAGAAGTTTCAAAATCTTCTTGTACTTATTTCACCACTATACTTTGCAAACTTTGCTGTGGTGTCTCTAGAGACCAAGTTCAGACTCCCATTAAGTCCCTCAATATCTGCTTGTTATTTGTTTATTTTTTTGCCTCAGAAAAGAACTTGAAATGAAGCTAAATTCAGTGTTTTAAAGTATTTGCAAAATCAAAACCTTGACATACCTCTCTGTCTTAAGAACACAGAACTGCACTGAACCTCTAGTCCGAAAACAGCCTCCAGGAGAGAAACACTCCTTCAAAGAAAGGGGACTGCTGAACCCGAAAGGGCCTCGGGGCCATTTGCAAAAGTGTGCGGCACCTAACGTCACGTCCGTGTCATTAATCATGCTGCCTTCCATGGTGCGTTCTCACTCTCCTTTCTCCTCCTGAATCTGGACGATGGTAGGAAAGAGGCCACGGTTTTTTCATCCACCATATTTCACAGCCCGGCATTTTACAGATAAGAGCTTAACAACAAAAAAATGTTGACATTAAGTCCCTAAAAATTCCAGGTGGAAAAAAATCCAGCCTGTATCTACTTCTCTTTTCACACTCCTCACTTCTTTTCTGAGGCAATTTAACTTTAGTGTATACTACAGTATTTTTCAAACTATGTTCCAGAAAGTGCTAAGGATTCCCCAGAGGTGCCAAAAAGGATCTACTAGATAATCTAATTCGACCACCTCATTCTACAGATACAAAGTGACCTACAGACTGTGTGTGCTTAGCACACCGTGACCAGCTAGAGACAGAAACAGAACAGGAACTCAGGTTTTCAAGCCCTTTCTCAAACAGCTCTTACGACAAAAGAACCAAGCAATTTCCCTCAAATCTCACCACACAGTCCTGTCCCAAGACCTTTCTTAGTCTTCTTCCAGAGGTTCATGGTTTTCCTAACGGGTCACGGGGTGTGCTAATGGAGTCCCAACAAGATCAAGGGTTTGGCTAGTTGCAGACCAGGTAGACTCAAGAACTTCTCCTGCAATCTAAATATATGAGTTGAAACACATCAGAGCTTCTTGTTTATTAACAGAAGAACCCAGGAGTTTCCTGGGGCACAGGCATCACAGGAAGAGGGGCGTTAGAGTTGAGAACAGTGAAATGAAAAAGGAAATGAACACGTTTGTTGGACAGCGTAGCTACAGAACAATTCCATCACTGCAGAAGTTCTGTTGCACCCTGCTGGTCTATCACCTGTCCCCTCAGTTCCAGCGAGGTGAGAAGTGAAGGCTAGAAGCTCAAAAGGTGGTGTTCACTCACTCAGTGAAGATTTATTTTGTGTCTACCATGCCTGCTCCCTGTTCTAAGCATAAAAATCTGCCTAGCACTGAGCTTTCATCAGAGTCGTTGTGAGACTGAGCACAAAGAGGACTGTTCTGGGGCCCAGGGATCAGAGGACAGGACAGGGCTGGAGAAAGGGCTGTTCTCCCAGTTCTGCAGGCTACCAAGCACCTCTCTGGCCCTTCCAGGGAGCTAGAAGAGATGTCAGGCAGGGCACAGAGCCAGGCATCCTGAGGAGGGCCCTTCCACCGAGCAGGGGTAAGGCTCTGTCCTGGGGTTCCATCTGCAGTGGCCCTTGGGTGGTCTGGACAGAGACCTAGGCAGATGTTATGCAGTGAGTGCAGCCCACCTGTATCGGGTGGGGAGAGGAGCACTCTTGGGGACTTCAGACACGCTTGCAGGAGGGACAGAGGGGACAAAGGTGCTGTGTAAGCAGGAAAGGGTTTTGGGCTAGTGTAACTTGAGTGTATCACTATCATTATATTATCCATACCCACATGGTGGTAAAGCCAAGAGGGGCATCCAGATTACAGTTACACTCACTAAGTTCACATCAGCAATTCTTCCGTTACTACATATCCATCATACTGTTCTTTGTTACAAGGGTATATATGGCTGCAGAGCATTAATAATTAACATTTTTAGTAGCCACATAATATGTCATTAAGTGGACAGATGATAAACCACATATCCATTCATTCATTGTTTATTTAGATTGTCTGTATTTCTATTTAACTATTGAAAAAAAATTTTATCCTCACCCAAGGACATTTTTTCACCGCTTTCAGAAAGAGACAGAGCAACAGCCATGTAAGAGAGAAACATCGATTGGTTGCCCCCCATATGTGCCCCGACTAGAGATCAAACCCACAACCTGGGCATGCACCCTGACCGGGATGAAGCTCCAGCCAACTGAGCCACACCAGCCAGGGCGCTCTCTAATCATTACATACAAAGCTGCAAGGAACATCCTGAAGAAAATAGTATTAACATTCTTAGTTATTATTTTCTTATCCATTCAACTAATACTTATTGCTTAGTACGCACCAGACAATGTACGAGGTTACAGAGTAAAAAGGACATTCATGAGCCAATTATACCAATGTGACTGTCTCATGGAGAAGACAGATGAACACAGGCATTCAGAGCAAAGGCCTGGAACCAGACGTCCAGGGGGCGTGAATGCCATTTTCATCGTGTAATAGTGGCATGACCTTGGGCAAGTTTTTTACCATTTCTCTGCCCCCCAAATTTCTTCACCTATGAAATGAAGATAAAAATTGTACCCAGCTCATATGGCTGTTCTGTAGTCTGAAAGAGGTCATATACTCAAAGCACTTAGACATCGGCACATTGTAAGCACTCAGCAAACAGCAGCCACCAGCATCAGCTTCATGACTCCGGTACAGTGGGAACACACGAAAGGGGAAACCAAACCGGCGTCTGGCAAAGAAAGAACATACACGTCCCCAGCCAGGTCCCGCTCTGTGCTGCGTGCCATTCCACTCACCATGTTATTCCCAGAATCTCTGCTGAGCATATCAACTGAAGGATCTTCCGAAAACCGGGTATCAATTATTTACATCAATAACAGTAGGCTCACACATCAAATTCACATGTTGTCAAATTGGATTTTATTTTTAAAAATGTATGAGTTCATATGAGTTCAATAGTTTTGAAGTAACTTCTGAGCACTACCATTTCGCTTCCAGATTATACTCTCACAGTGCTGATCTTCCACATCTTTATTTATATTTTTATTTATAAAAATCATTGGTAGACATTTTTAACATTAACCCTACATAGTTATTTTTATTTCCTCTTGTTGGAGCCATCTTTTTACTCATATATTTTACTATCCCTTAGATATACCCATTAAAAATCTTAATGATTTTTAATTACTTTCATGGTGATTTTTATGGATAATAGATTTTAAGATCTTATTTGTCATATTAATGAAAATATCTTTGTAAATATATTTCCCATTCACTTAAATTTAGTTTTGAATACACATATTTATTTTGTTATAGTCATATAATTAAGTTTATAGGTTCTTTTCTCTTTAATATGCTCTACAGTTTAATTTCCTTAAAAGCTACTATCCCTCCAAGTATCTGATAAATAACTTATTTCATGCTAACTTTGTGGGTTATTTTTCATCTCTTTCTTAATTATTTAACTCATTCCATCTGGAGATTTACTACTGTACAGGTATGGATTACAACTAATTTTGCTTCAAATTGCAACCTAAATATCTTAGTATCAGTTATTGAATAAAATTTGCTTTCCCGTTTTCTTAAAGATAAGCCGTTCTTCTGAATAGAAGGTTTCAAAAGGGGGGAAGACATGACGTGGTGGGAGGAATCTGGCTGCGCAGGACGGAGTTCGGAGTTCGGGTGGAGAGCGGGGAAGAATGCAGGATAATAAAAGGAGCGCTACGAAAGCAGCGGAACGCTCCCCGTGAGACAGGAAAGAAGCAGCACACGGGGTAATAAAATGAAATGGGGTCTGCAGAACTCAGTCACATGCCAGAAGCGATAAATTCTGGGCAGGCAATGTTTGGAAACCACCGCTATAAACACAAATCTGCACGGGATGTCTACAGCTTCCTTTTATTCCCACCCTCCACGGACCATCACCCTCTCGTGGCCCCCCCCTCACTACGCCACCAGGAACGAGAACGAGCGAGGCCGCTATCTCTGTCCTGGTCTCGTATATCTTTTAAAGGGCGGGGAGCCCTGTCGCGTTCTCTTCCTGAGTAGTTAGCAGTCACTGTCGAGCACAAAGGTAGGTGACCAGGACGCAGTGCAAAAAGTCAAAGCACCGTGCTCAGGAAAATATCCGTTCCAAGGGATGTGAAATATCCTGTGTGCTTGCTGACGGGACGGATGTTTGAGCTCTGCTTCAGATCTTTCCGTGTTTGAACTGAGAAAAAACCCTTAGGAGGACAACAGGCTCCCAATCCCTCTGCGCAGGCAGGTTGTAACCTTAAAACTGCCACACGACACAAAAACGCCTAGAGAAAACCAGTTTGCTGGCCTCCATAGACTGCTGGCTAAGCTATCCCAAACACTACGGTACCAAAGCTTTAGACGTACGTCACAGGATGCAGATGTACTGTAACAGAGATTGCCTGAACTCAGAACCAAAACGGGCTGAGAAACCTGCTGACATTGTTGTCACGACTGTTCATCAGTCTCTACGTCAGTTACTCGGAAACGATTTTTCACTTCTTTGTCTTTTAGACTCACAGGCTTTAACGGAAGGAACTAGAGTTAGAGTTTTTTTTTTCTTTTAAAAAAAGGCTTTTTACAAATACTAAATAATAAAATTTGCAAGACTGCATCACAGGTTTCAATTTTATAACCTGTTACATTAAAAAAATTTTTTAACCCAGATTCCTCTTACGCAGCATGCACAGAGGGATGAGAACATCCAATGAGAACTAGGAGGTGATTTTTGGACATTATCATCAAAAACTTGAATGGTGGTTAAGAGGTTCTCATGTAATTTCTACCAGATCATTCGTTCTGAGATTCAGACTCATTTGAGTTAAAAGCTGAACACATTAACTTCCTGCTTATCTTTTTCAAAGATTCTATCACTGGTGGGAGACATCTAAACCCAAATAGAGCAGCGTGGCCCTTCTTGACCTCTTCTTTGCTGCCTTTCCAGCCCGATTCCCCACTGTTGCTGTTACGTTCTCCTCAGTTCCACACACAGCCAACCTTGGTCTGTGCTGAGCACTCCACGCTTCCTCGTCCACTTGTGGTTCCTCCCTCCTTCCCAGCTCACCACCCCTACCCTACCACCTCGACCCAAGGCTCTGCTTAAGCTGCATCTCATCACTAAGGCCTTTCCTGATGACGGCAGGGAAGCTGACAGCGCCTACTCCCTGCCACATACTCAGAGCAATGAATGCATGTGAACACCCACTCCAAATGGCACTGGACTGCAATTGTCTAGGGGTGTGCCTGACTTCTCCAAAATATCATCAGGAGCTCCTGAAGGAAAGGAACCTTGTCTTTGGGGCTTTGCCTTTTTCTGGGGTGCATCCCAAGAGCTTAGCAAAATGCTAGTCATATGGTAGGTACCTAATAAATGCTTTTTGAATGAATAAATGAGAAAATGGAGCTTTATATAAAACACTTTTTTACTGTGAAGCCAGCTGAATGCCAAATTCTGTATTTGTATGGTTTGCTTTCCAGTTCTTTATATTGTCTTACCCCTAAATTGATAGTCAGTCTTATATTAGTCATTTGCTTTTACTGTCTTTCCAAGTAATTTTATTGTCTTTTAGTGTTCATAAAACAACTCTTTTTGCACTCGTTTCTGATCAGATCCCACAATATTTAATTAAATGATCTCATATCCGGTCAGAAACAAAAGAATTGACCCTTTGTAATGTGTAGGGTAAACTATTGGCCAAGAATATTCAGCAAGCCATGGTTATCAGTTGGTGTATTTTTAAAAAGCAGTGGAGGGAGTTGGTTAATTTGGAAAGTCAGTTATAAGGTCGTAGTTTTACACAGCTTCTACTGCAGACTGCTTAAAGTCACACAGAACTCTCAAGAGTTAAATGCTTAGGATATTCAAAGTCACATGATTCATTACTGATGAGATGAGCCAGGATGTCTACTTCCATTTAACTTAAATAACTTGATTTGTCAAGTTCAAGTTATTAAAATATGCCTGTACATTCCTCAGGGCTCCATATATACTTCCTGAATCTGGAAAATTCCATTAAATCAAGACAATATGCATTCAAACCTACTTCCTGAAGATAATTCCTTCTAATCCCCAGTATTGGCCCATGGGCATATTTCTAATTAACTCTCTTGAGATGTAGCTCAGACTCAGACTAAATTGATTTTTGAAACATCCTCGTGTACATCTAATACCCAGTTACCACCACAAAACAATCGGAGGTCTAGGTTTTGTACAGGGTAAGAATCAGACATGGAAGAAAAGTAAATTAAAACTACCGTCATTAATCAGGGCTCAAAAAATTTCCAAATCCTTCTGGCAACTTTCCTAAATAAACCAAATATCATCAGGGAAACTACATGGGTTACATGGAGAAGAATCTCAGAAACTCTTCCCCTAGTATTCCTCCTGTCCCTCTTCCTGCTTTCCTTTTATGGCCACTCAGACACTGAAGTTAAGAAAACTATATAAGGATGTTTTAATTCAGAATAAAAATGCACCATATAGTGATTTTTACTGATATGAAATGAAACATTTTCGCAAACTCTGATAATTTTCCTATCATTCATACAAACTAAAACATCTGCCAAACTGAGTTCAAAATTAAGTTTTATAATTTCTAACATATTTGATCCAAACAAGAAGAAAAAGCCCATATAATACGTGTCTACGTCCAGAGCGACAGCTTTTCTGGAAGAGGCAATTTGCAAAACTTGAAAAAGCCCATGAAGAAAGAAGGAAACACTTTACAACTTTCCTGCATACTAACAGATTCAATATCATCAAAGCTTAAAACCCAGCAGCTCTCAAATATATTTCATGAGCCATGTGGAGCAAAGCCTTGTCCCCAGCTCCCTTCCAAAATTCTATTAATTCTCTTCAAGGAACTGAGGTACTGACACCGCTTACCACGTGATTTAAGCACTCTGCAACATGATTCATATTTTCTAGGCCACAAATTTTATCAGAAAGACATCCAGCCAGCAGTAGGAGTAGGAGTAGTAATAGTAGTGGTGGTATTTTCAGGATGAAATAAAATCACCTTTACTGTAGAGATTTCCACGATACAAGTCTAAAGTCTAGTGTGTCAGAAAATTCACGCACTGGGGGCCAAGAGCTCTGAGGTCCAGCGCTAGGCCAGCATCACACAGCTAAATAACCATCAGCAATTCAGTTCAGCTCTCTGGAGTTTGTTTTGCTAATTGATAAAACAATAGATCTACCTGATATATACATTTCCTTCTCAGTGCTAGAACTTTTGTGGTTCTATAATGTATTAAAGTTTTGAAAAAACTGCTATCAGACAAAAACACTGAAGCCTAGTTTCAAGCCTCATGCCCATAACCCACACATCAACCGAGACCAAGTTCTACTGAATCTCACTGCAGTATCTCTCCAGTTAGTGTCTTCCTCTCCATTTCTCCAGGCTTTTGTCCAAGTTCAGACTATTCTATCTCATACAGACCATGGCAAAGCCTTCTTGAAAGCCTCCCTAACACATTTCTTACCTCTCTCCCCAATATTTTCTCTCCATACCATGTCCAAATGTACTTTCTGACATGACTACTCAACCAACAAGCTCATTTCCCTACATGACTTTCCTATAGCTCCCCATCACCTGAAAGAAAAAAAAAATCTTCTCAATGGAATTCTGGTAATGACCCCATGGGGTTATTGGAATAACTGCCTCACTGAGTTTGTGGTGAGAATTAAAGACTCCACTCATAGTAACAGTGCACTCAGTACCTGGTGCTGCCAGGCTTACCTCCACCATGCCCTGCTTGGGGCATTTTAGACCACAAAACTGACACAGTTGTGGTTGCTAGAACACACGACTCTCTCTGTCAAGTCCAGGTCAAGGCACACGGCTAGATTCTGCAAGAATTCCTCTTCTCACTCTTCCTTCTTCAGTGGGTGGGCCTCTCACCACTCCATACCCTCCCCTTCTGTGAGGCCTCCTTTGACTGCTCTCTGAAGGCTGAGGTACTCCTGCTCCTCTGAATTTAGAAACCCTATGTGGGTGCCCAATACCCATCAATGATTTTATTGAACCTCGGCGGAGCCAACTCTCCAGCCCTCTTAACAAAAGGCAGAAGACCCAAAGTTAAACTATTGCTGGGTTTATACAAGGACCAATTAAGAATATTTTCCCAGGGCAGCTTTGCATGTTTCTTTTTATTCCAAATGACACCAAAATAAGGGGAATAAGAATGCTTAAAGTGAAGTGAGCATTTTCAGCGAGCAGCCCATGTCATATCAGACTGCTTCCAATGTTTTCCCAGTCTACAGACA
The DNA here is from genome assembly GCA_039655065.1 of Glossophaga mutica. Lineage (NCBI taxonomy): Eukaryota > Metazoa > Chordata > Mammalia > Chiroptera > Phyllostomidae > Glossophaga > Glossophaga mutica. The sequence continues at coordinate 150,590,252 of CM077308.1, forward strand.
GCAGCAACCCTGCAAAGATTTAACAGTTCTGCAACCCTACTCACAAGCGTCAAACTGTCTTAAAACTTTAACTATTATGTCCAAAATATTTTTAAAGGCATATTTTGTAGTTTTTCCATAATTTTTTAACATAATGGAATATTTCCAATGATAAGTGATGATTTAAAGTCTCCTAAAGCTTCCTATTTCTCAGTTCTAAGAGGAATATCTCTCACTCTTCATCAAAGCCCTTTGCTTTTGCTTCTGACATATATTTGTGCCACTTCTGTTAGCTGTGGGTCCAAGGACAAGTCCTTGACTATATCTGACAGATTCCCTCTGAACTCTTCCTACAAAGTTAAAATAATTGCTCTCCTTCCTGAAACTTTTATGATCACTGAAGGAGAAACACTAGAGATGTAGATAAACTTACAGCTTATTCATAATCTTCATGAGTGACTTATGATTAGATCTTCCAGCTGCTAGCAAGCTGATCAACAGCCAAGCAGAGGAAACAGTGAATCTTACTTGTCAACTACATGTGTCACCAATATGGTCTCGATTAGGAAAGCTTAGACTGGATTTCAAGACAAGAACAAAATCTCTGCTTTCACCATCAGCATTAAAACTGTACAGAGTTCTTACAATTAAAATGGAGAAGTCTGGTTTTCATTGCCCGATACCTCATGAAAAAAGGAAAAAGAGAGAATTGATAGAACTTTCCAAGTAATTACTAGAAATAGGATAACATCCAGTCAGAATTCCTAAAGCAAACAAGGCAAATAATAATTAAAGAATTCATTTTGGTTGTTAGGATATTGCTTGACCACTATCATTATATGCTCATTTATCTGTATGAGTGTATTGGCACACACAGAAACAAATACAAATCTATCAAATACATACTCAAGATTGATTAACTTCACCCTCTATTCTGGTACCTTCAATTCAATACTTTAGGTACAAAAGGTAAATAGGAACAATATTATTGTCTCCCTCCAAATTTGCTGTTTTGAGCCCAACCAAACACAGAAAATATCTACAGCTACCACTCTACTTAAAAATGATGAAACTTTTTTTAGAAAAAATTTTCAATAAGAAAATGGCTATTTGGCCTCCATGTAATGAAGGATACTAACAATTGCTGGCTACTCTTGTTATAGGGTACTAACTTCATTATCTTATTTACTCCTTACAGAAACCCTGTGAATGACAGTTTTCTAGTCATAGTTAAAACACATAGATAACTGAGATTCTGAGACAGTTAGCATTCTTCCCAGAGAACACCATTAATAAATGGCAGTCAGTATTCAAAGTCTACCACACCGTCAACAAGTGTGCGCACCATCCCAACAGGCTTTGAAGAGGTCAGGAGGCCATGTCAGCACTGCTGTGGCCAGCGGACTGCTGCAAACACCCTGGGAAGCAACAGCTCTCAGGCAGTCACTATAGTCTCTCCTCCTCTATCTTTAACAAAAAAATTACGAATCTATCATGGCTCTTACAGAGCCTCCATATAGAGTCTGAATCCTTTGTCACACTTCACAGATCAGTCACAAAGGCAGTCGGTAGATAAAATCTACTTTCCATCCTTAGGTACTGTAATGGGCAATAATAATGAAGCAGAAATAGTAGTAGTTGCTACTAACCACAAGGGCCCAATGGCTAGTTACCAGTACAAGTCTATATAACAGGCAGTTGTTCCCAACAGAGCTGACAGAGCCTAGTTCTACAGTAGGTCAACCCCCTGCCCTGAATCCCCACACTTTTCCATTCATATCACACTAATCATTGTGAGAGGAACAAAACAAAGATGTGGTGCCTCATCTGTAAAAGCTTAGAAGCTAGTTAGAGGAAACCAAACTTACAGAGTCATCCAAGTGCTCGAGAAGGCCACCGGGGACGCTGACACATCAATCAAAATGTTCCCTTGCAGGCGGCAGCAGCCCCTGGCCGCAGGAACAGTCCACTCCAGTAACTCCCCACACTCAGGCTCCGTTACATTCAAGTTTTGCTACTCATCTGCTGACAATTAAAAGGGGCAAGTCTCTTCAAGACCCTACTAAATTTTCTCTGTGTGGCCATAGAAATGGGAATTGTCCACCATAGTTATTTTCACAGGTGGATTGAATGTTATAATTCTCCGGACTGAGTACTTAAACTTGCTAGGCTTCTGTTATCTAACCAATATATGGGAATAATATACCTATTATTCTCATAATACAGATAAAGTATGAAAATGCCTAAAACTATGCCGGGTAGATGGAAGGTACTCAATAAACATCAATTTTCCTTTCCTTCCAGCTCCAAATCATCTCTTTTCCTATAGTTTTACTCTGGAAATTTTTCTTCTTTAATAAGTCATTGAAACACCATATGGGAAGCTAAAGAAGCCCAAATTAACCCGCCCATCGATCCCAGAGGCAGAGTCAGTAAGTGCCTTCGGTAGGGGCCTTGGAATAGAAGCACAACCACTGGAGTCCCTGTCTTCCTATCATTTCAAAATTATTATTTAAAGGAGTTGAATGCTCGGGCACAGAGATTAAGAATTAGAAGAGATGAAGAGCAGAAATTCTTCCTCTGGTCATAAAACCAGTGAAGTGACTTTTAAAAGGCGCTAGACAGGAAGTACTGACGGTGATGGCTTTTTGATAACTCAAATTCAACGCCTTGGTTAAGTGGCCGCTGGACTGGCTGAGCCCTGGCTTTACAGCAAGCACTCAAGGTTCACAGGGACTATTACTGTTCATTTAGCTGCAGCCTGGGGGGGACCCATATTTTTCATTGTTTGTGATAGGAAGCCCTTGAGTTGCAGGGCCCCAGCGGCAGCAGGCTGCTCCTCTCTGTGAAGACTAGCAGAGCCCTGTCAAAGCCAAGGGGAGGGAGCCCAGCGAAGCGCAGCTGTTGCTACTGCAGCTCCCCAGGCCGCGCTCTGGTCCCTCACTCACAGAGGCACACTCAGGGCTGGGATTAAGCACACGCAGAGCCCCCAACATTCCCATCTCATTGCATTCTGTCTGGCCATGAGACAAAGAAGTGCAATGGACATTTTCATCTCACCTTCACGGAGCTCTCCAAAGAAACGTGTTTCCTGCCTCATTATATGATGTGCTAGACTGAGAATGTGTCATCAGTTTCACAGGAAAGGAAAAAGGCAGACTCCGTGTTTCTGCCATTTTGAAGACTGATAGTTTTGTCTTCACAGCTACCCAGAGTTTAGGTACACGACGATCAGTGTGAGGGATCGAGGTTACCAGGGAAGGGAGGAGAAAAGAGCAGCAGAGAGGGAAGAGAAGAGCCAAGAAGGGAAGATTTGTTGATTCTGGTGTTTAAATGTTACTACCAAGGGACTTGAGTTTATATCTTGCATTCAGGGAAATAGAAGTGTTTTGGGCAATGCATGTGAATCACTGGAAAGAAAGCTTCCGTTTTTTTGGCTAAAAGGTAACTCCTTTGATAACCACAACGGCAATGAATCATAGATCCTTTATTACTCAACTTCCTCTCAATAAGCTAAGAAAACATTACTCAGGACCGCCCACCCCTACCTCCAGGAATTAGTCAGGAAAAAGTGAATCTCCCAGACTTGAGCTCATCTGGGATGCCCTCTCTTAATTTTCCCTCTGGGTTAATGCCACAAAATGGCACAAAACTGCTAGTCCTTATCGTGCCCCCGCAGAAGGTACCGTAGGCAGTAAGTGGCCTTCTGTGGCTGGGACAGAGGGCCTGTCTGCCAATGTCTCGGGGCATTCCTTCTGCAGGACCACGTGCATTTTTAATCCTCAGTCCTCGGATATCTGGGTTTGGTGTTCTACACACCAATCTCTATCTGAAGTTCATACAGTACAATCTATTATTGTTCTGTTGGGCAAAGGTTTACATAACAATTAGGAGATATTCCATTCTACACATAAGTTCTTTGTGAGTTCGGGCATCCCACCATATTTGGGTGGGAATGGGGCCAGTGAGGAAGGGCTGGAGCAAAACCCTGCTCTGATGCTCCTCTCGCACATGGGCAAAATGCACCAGAGATCACCACACAGTGGTACCGTCCAACAGAAGGCCACTTCAGGAAATTGCCGGGCATAAACATACTAAACCTAAAAATCTCATTTGGCAATGCAGTGAGAATCCCAGGCCTGGGTTTGACCCAGAGTTCCGCCACTAGCTGTGACCTTGAGGTAGCCACCTTTCCTCCCTGGGCCTCAATTTTCTGATGTATAAAAGAAAAAGGGTAAACCTCTGAGAGGTGCTCCGCAAGCTACTTTCAGCTCTGAGGGTCTCCCATTCATTTCACAAAACAACTCTCCACAGATCTTCACGAACCAACTCCTGCACACGGGGCTATTTCAAACAACCGTACAATCGTTAGCTTGCACCTTTCCAGAAACACACTGATGACAGCGAATGATGAAATGCCATTTTCCTTCCTTCGTTGCTTACTGTCCTCATAGCTCTTCCTTCCCATACATGTATCAGCCACATTTTAATGCTCTTTGCACTAATAACATCTTAAATAATTGCAGACAATACAAAGTCTCTGGCATCCAAAGGCCTTTGATGTTTGACTTATAAGTTTTTCAGCATCTATAATTTTAAGGTTAAATTATGTATTAAATTTCAAAGGCCAAGTACTTCAGAAGAAAGGAAATTACGTGCGCTTTCCACGCATGCCTTCAGTCCAAATAAAATCTGCTCGTTCGACACCAAAAGAGTGCCTATCAACTGGGGAAAATTTGTCAGTTGAAAAACTATGAATTGTTTAAATTCTGTATGAAAAACCCACATAGCAAACTAAATTGAATCCAAGTTCTTTGGTTTCTTCTAAAATGTCTTTGTATTTGATATGAAACTGCAGCTACATGACCTAAAAAAAAAAATACTGAAGTACTAGACAATGCTAACAATTTATAATATTTTGCACACAAGAAATTAAATATGTCATCTCTTATCTTACAATGTGTTAAAATATGTTCAGAGTTGTAGTTTAAGGAGCTGCATTTTGACATGATCAAAGGTATGATAGAGGGTAATCAAGCAGTTAATCATAACTAACAATAACACCTGTGTGGATACTACTCTGACTGTGAAGATCCCCAAGGACCCCACAGGAGGAGGGAGCTGGGAATAAACACCCCAACCTCTCAGTCCCTCCAATCTCCTGAAGGACAAAGGAGCCCACTGAGGCCCACAGGGATGTGGAGTGGGGTGCCTCTCCGGCACAAGCACTATTGCGCACTGTATTTTGACTGAAGAATGCTCAGGCATCTGTCTTTCTTCTCCTTCCACAAGAAGAAAAAAACTACAAAGCTGTTAATCCAAGTAAATTAAGAAATCTGGGGAACTGGCAGGAGATAAAGAAACATGGGTCAGATGGGAAAACTGCCTCTTTAGTTACTATAAAAACTATATTCCTCAAATTTAGGATTCACTCTTGACTCGCTCCTCCGCCCGTGATTTAAATTCTTACAGCTCAGATCTTTAATCCTAAACCATTCATTTGTTATAGTCCATAAAAGGGCCCCCAGCACATGTTTAGGCATATAGGCCCTCATTTCAGATAAGGTCAAGTTCAAGGAGTTCATCATCACCAAGCTCTTATTATATGAAATGTTAAAGGGACTTATCTAAGAAAAAGAAGATAAAAATATGACAGTGAAAAGACAGCAAACTCACAGCTATTAAGAACCACATCTAAAACAAAAGCAAACTAAGCAAACAGCTAGAACAGGAACAGAACCACAGAAATGGAGATCATATGGAGGGTTAGCAACAGGGGCGTGGGGCGGGGGGGAAGGTACAGAGAATGAGTAGCATAGATAGTGGGTAGAAAATAGACAGGGGGAGGGCAAGAATAGTGTGGGAAATGTAGAAGCTAAATAACTTATGACACATGGACATGAACTAAAGGGGGGAATGTGGGTGGGAGAGGCTGTGCAGGGTGGGGGGAATGATGGGGTAGAAACGGGACAACTGTAATAGCATAATCAATAAAATATATTTAAAAAAAAAGAAAAAAACATTTCCTTAAACAAATAAATAAAAATTAGTCCTGGACAACCTGACTGGCCCGACCCAGCCCTAAACTTGCCTTCACTCCATTTAAAATGAGCTTCCCCCAGGCCACCACCCCGTCCTTCCGTTGCTGGCCAAGCTCTTCTGAGCACTTTGGTTAAAAAACTAAGTAAGAAAAAACACAGAGTCATTTGTAAGCTTGTCAAATGTTTCAGGCCTCCAGCTTTCCAATCGAACTTGTCGGACTGATGACACATCACCACACAATATATCACTGGGTTTGTATAAAATCATCCTTTGATTTGAAGTGGAAAGTGGAGTCAAAAAAAATACGAAAGGGAACAAAATATACATACTTGAAAATTACACTAAATGTTTTCAGAATAAAACATACTAAAAATAGACTAATCCTATTTACACTCTATCATTCTCCTCAAAAGACAGGCTTTATTTTAGACAGGATAATAGCATTTTAGGGGTGCAAGGAATCCTGAATATCTACTCCCTAAACTCTTCCTTTCGTGGATGAAAAAAAGAAGACTTAAAAATGAGTTTTGTCCAAGTGATTGGACTAGGATTAGAACTCAGGTCTCCCAAAAGATTCACAATCAAGATCAGCTACATATAACACTGTAATTAAATACTTACTTTGGTAAGTAGAAATCCCAGTTTTTAAAAAATCCACCACCACAAACCAATTCAAAATTGGAAAGGGAACTAGAGTAAATATTTCTCCAAAGATTTACAAATGGACAGTACACCCATGAAAAGAAGTTCAACACCATTAGTAATTAAGGAAACCCAAAGCAAAACCAATACCACTTTACATAATAAGATGACGAAGAAGGAAGAAGAAAGAAGAAGGAGGAAGGAGGAGGAAGGAGGAAGAAGAAGAAGAGGAAGAAGAGGAGGAAGAGGAGGAGGAAGAAGAAGGTGGTGGTAACCAGTATTGGTGAGGATACAGAGAAATTAGAACCCTAATATACTGCTGGTAGAAATATAACATAGTATAGCTGCTATGGAAAACAGTTTGGCAATTCCTGAAAAAGTGAAACATAATTACCAGTAATTCCACTTCTGGATATAAACCCAAAAGAAATGAAAGCAGGCACTCCAACAGATACTCACACACCAACGTTCATACACCATGTTTACAGCAGATGGGAACTACTCATCAACAGAACGAGTGAACAAAATAGACTATGTATGCATGCAAGTGTAGCAGCATGCATACAATGGAATATTACTTGGTCTTAAAAAGGGAGAAAATTCTGACACATCCTACAATACGGATGAATCTTAAAAACATTATTCTAAGTGAAAAAGGGGCAGACGCAAAAAAAGACAAAGTCTGTTCCATTTCACTTATGTGAAGTACGCAGAGCAGGCAAATTCAGAGACGAAGGCAGAACAGAGGTTGCCAGGGGCCGGAGGGGAGAGGGGAAGGGGGAATTACTGTATAACGGGCTTGGGGTTTGTTTGGGAAAATGAAGAGTTCTGGAAATGGACAGTGGCGATGCTGTACCTCACCACTGTGAATGTCGTCAATGCCACTGGAGCATTCACTGAAAAATGGTTAAAATGGTAAAAGTTACATTTTACCACAACTAATAATAAGATATAATAGAAAAAAAATTAGCCACATGAATTATGGGCTTGGGGGTCTCACGAAGATAAGCAATATAATGTATTACCTCTATACTGATAAATTAAGAACATTGCATTTCATTCAAGAAAAAAAAAGCACAAAAGACGCACCTGTGAAAATTCCAAGTTTCCCCAGGCAAGATGACCAAAACATAAGGGGGTGGGGGTAGGGACTGCGAGGAGGAGGTTATACACAAGTGAAGGCAATGGCTTTGACTTACTCTCTAGGGCTCCCTCACAGTGAAAAGCAAATGCTTGAAAACATGACACACGTCACCGTCCAGCTAACCTAGAGTACGTTAGCCACAAAGAGGTTTTCCTTTTCTCAACAAATAAAATAACGTGTCAGACTTTTAATGCCTGGGCAGGTTTTTCTTTCAAACTTGGCAAAATAACCCTTCAAAAAGCCTGCGTACAGATGTTTGGGTTAGAAATAACAAACCTGTACCCTCCCAAGGTGCTGTGTTTATTTGATCGCGTGATGACGCTATCATTTAAATAAACACACCCAGCCCTCTCTCCTCTCCCGTGGCGGTGGCTCAGACGCTTTGCAAACGAGTGTCCTGCAGTAGCAATGGTTAGCGTTGAAAAGCGGTTTGTATTATACAACCACTTCTGAGATGTGGAAAAAAAAAATGCCTCCTGTACTAAGTGTTTCGCCATTCATTATTTCTTACTTACAGCTTCCAAAATATCCCCATAATAAAGGCCAACACTGCTCACTTGTTGAGTCATCCTGAGACATCCCAAACCACCTCAATCCTTGCACCGACTGAAATCCAGCAACATCATCTTGTATAAATAGTCAAAGGCAAATCAAGCTTCCAGGAGGCAGTTTACTAGGTAAGAAACAGCCTTAGAAGATGGGCTGAAAGAGCTAGTTATCACTTTGAGCCTCACTCGGCACCATCTCCAAAGGACTGCACCTGTGACGAAATGCTGGAAGTTTTACCTAGGCAACAGTCATGAGATTTAAGAGGGAAGGTTATCCAGGGACCTGGACAAAATGTCAAAGACAGGGCTCAAGATGTCTAACAGAAAAAAGTGGCAATGCTTACAGCAGGGTTTCTCAACTTGGGCACTGTTGACATTTTGGGCCAAATAATTCTTTGTTCTGGGGCCTGTCCTGTGCCCTGTAGGACATTTAGTTGCTTTCCTGGACTCTACCTATTCCATGCCAGGAGTACCCCGCCATCTGAGCAACCAAAAGTGTCTCCTGACACTGCTGAAGGTCTCTTCTGGGAGGCCAAATTTACTCTGCTTGAGAACCATTAGACAAACTCAGCTTTTCATCTTCCCATCGGCATGATGGGTGTAACCCAGGTATTTCAGAGTAGCAGAGGGACCTGAGTGAGCACCCAGCAAAGGATATGCCTGCTAAATGCAGGTGACATGAGAGACAGAGACTTAGACACAGAACCCAGGTGTCAGTAGACCGCATTGGGAAGAGAAAGAACCCAGCGGTTGGTGAAGGAAGTACAATGGGCTTCTGATGGCACAGGGAAGGGGATTTCAGCTTTGCTATCTCTGCTAATGAAGATACGTTCGCTCTCACTGTCTGATCGTTCAGTTCCTTTTCTGTGCTGGAAGCGCGCTCAAGTATCTTGTTCAGAAGTCAATATCGAAGCACTGGAGGTAGGAAGTTCAGGGTAGAAACCACATGTTATCAGACAGTTAGGATGATGGCTGCATGGCAGGTTTAAGACAACTCAGTATCATTCAAGTGCATCTTCTCCTAAAGACGGTCCTCAGATACCTTCCAAATGTTTTTTATGAATCACGAGCAGGACTTAACTAGAACGAGGATGGATCTGTGCAGGTATATCTCCCCTCCCACTTCTCCTGGAATAACAATTCTATGCCCTATCTCCCACTATTACTAGTGGGCCAAGAGTGCACACAGTTTTGCACACAGGTATGTAGACTGTGGAGTGGAACTTTTGCTAAGAGATTTGGGCAACATCCCAAAGCAGGGGGCGAAAGCCGGTGACATCATCTCACTTCCCGGGATGCTGGCTGTGCCACAGAAACCCGCCGGGTGCGCTGGAGCTCAGGGGGTGAAAATTCTTTGGAGAGCCTGACATATATCCCTTGGACCAGAGGACATAGGTAAAGAGACTTTCTCACTGTCCCCCAGAAAATTCACAGAACAAGAGGCAAGCTAGAGCAGGTTGAAACAGTAGGATAAAGAAAGAAGACAACCTGAGCCCCAGTATTTCATGGGGCAAAAAGGATGTCCTCAGGGGACCCTGCCGAAGAGGCTGCCTGGCAGGGTGAGGAAGCCGCAGCTGTAAGAGGGTTGGGAATTGAGGTGGGGGAGCTGCAAAAAGTTAACATCTTTTGATTACATAGTTGATTCTCTTCTGGCATTTATAGACCACTTCCTAATACAGCATCAGCCTTATACAGAAACTCAGTAAGTCCGTATAAATAATTCATGCTATATGTTTTTCTGTAAACCCTTATTCAGCATGAGTTAATAGTACCTTAAGATCTCTGCTACACAAAGCGTGACCCATGGGCCAGGCAGCGGAATCCCATCCCTCAGGAACCTGTTAAAAACGTGGAGTCTCCGGCCCCTCCCCAGACCTACTGAATGAGAATCAGCACTTTACCAAGATTTACAGGGATTCCTATGGGCGGTAAATGGTGAGGAGCACTGGCTTAGACCATGGGATCTGTATCAGAGCTATATATGTGTATGACAACCACCGGCACCAACTGTTTTCAAGTCACACACATCCAGAGCACACCCAAAAATTCTGATTCCGGAAGCCTGGGAGGTGCCTGGGCACCCAGACTGTTAGGTGATCCGTGGGATATTCTGCTGTACAACTAGGACTAGGAACCGCTGGTTCAGGGGTTGGAGAGGGCAGCCACTCAACGTCGGGTTTCAGCAAGAGCTCCCACCTACCTGCTGCCCCATCTCCCACCACAGACAATGTCACACAGGTGAGTCAACTTCTCTTCAGTCACTGTCAACCTCTAGCAAAACATACAGAACTGTCTCCATGATCGAGGAGGAATTCCATTCAAAGTGATCAAGAATGACTGAAAAGTCACACTCAGTGGGGACACGCAAAGCAACGCGGGTTGAAAAGACGCTGGAGGCCTCCAACTGGAACCCTGTCCACGGCTGCCTGGGCTATGTCAGCTTGGCTCAGCACTGACTTCTCGTAAGGGCTTGTTATTTGTGAATGAAGATGAAAGGAACCATTCACCAGCCACCAGCAAATTGTTAGGTTTTCTTGTCTAGATTTGGTCTTGAAGGAAGAAAGAACAGGACCTGATTTAAATCAGACCCTGACTTAGCCACTGTTATTGCTACATACCCGACTGTTCGAACTCAGCCACCACTGGAACAGATCAAATTTCAAATAACCAGCTCGAACAGAGCCCAAACGCTTGAATCCCAACCTGATTTCTAGGATAAACTATTAGACAAATTGGCACTATTAGTCCCTGGTGCAGTATGCTTCTAAGAGTTAATTTCCTTACATGAGATCCCTCAGAATTCTAAAGTATTCAAGTCACTGCCAGGTAAAAAGAAGAAATACTTCCTCTGGCAGAAAATGCTCTATAATATGATGAAGTCTGACAGGAGGGAAATGATAATTACTGTATGAACAGCAGTCAGAAGTCTTTTACCAAATAAGGTTATGATTTCGGTTGTGAGTATATTTCAGTTAAAAGGTATTTTCAGCCTGAAGAGCTTAGCTTCTTTTTCAAAAATGGCATACTACAGAGTAAATTTTGTTTAATACTAATTCATCAATTTACCAAGTATACAACTTTGGCAGGAACGTTATTTTTTTTCCTTTTCCATACACCGTCATGGCTTTCTGGGCCCATTATGGGGCTCTCATATGTTTCTAATTACCCTCTGTGTACACCCAATAAAATAGCTGGCTCAAGATGTTACTAATACCACGAGAAGATGCCGAGGGCTTATATAAGTCACCGTTGCTTCAGAAAGGGACAATGCAGTGGCAGAAAGTGCCACAGTCTAACCTTGCTAAGACCTTCGTTAAGACTGTTCTGGTGCCAAGAATAGGGCAGTGGTCTGCTTTCCTCACTGCAAAAGATGTTCATGTCCAGTCTCCCTTCTACCTCTTCTGGGGTAAATCTGATGAGAATCGGGCTGAGCTTTTGTACTAGGAAAGCTTAGAAAGTCCCCATAATCCAGGACAAAACTGTATCAACTCTGATGCACATCTGAAGCTTGCTCTCTGAGTGAAAAAAAAAACAAAAAACCTCTCATTACTACATGAAGTTGTTCCCTTTTTTCCACCAAATCTTACAAAAAAAAAAAAGCCCACACTGCAGTCATGCCAGTTTTTTCAGTAATTATTGCGTGAGTGTGAATTCAAGAGAATGGAGTTGAGCCATTCCTTAAGCCTATGCCCTTCACGAAACAGAAAATCAAACTTATTAATGCACGCATCAATGGCCACTTTCCATTCCGTGGGCAATGGAAGGGCATGTTTCTTCTCGGGGGGTGTGTGTGTGTGATGTAATGTTGAGGAGTGCATCTCAAACATCCTCACTAACTTTGTCCTGTCCCATTTGGTAGTTATTTGATTTTCCTGGACCGCAGAGCTTGAAGATGGCTGTGTGGCTGCCCTCAAAAACATTCTCACATCATCTGCGCTGTTAGTGCCAAGAGGTTTTTCCAACAGTACACAAATGCATGATTCCTTCTCCACTTGGAAAAGACATATATACCTCAAGATTAAAAGCTGATACAAATGTTTTACTTTTATACTAAACTGCCAAAGCCCCGCTCATATGCCAATGAATACTGCAGGTATATAACCATATCACACAAATGAAATTTCAGTATCTACCTCAAGTCCAGCCTTTTTAAATTTACTCTATCCTAGGAACTCAGAAGTCATTTACGCAAATGATAGCAAAGTGAATGGTACAAAGCAGGATCCAACAATACAGACATCAATGGACATGGCCCCATCAATTCAAGATGATGGCGTTTCTTCCAGACCACAGCTCTGGTTCCAAAAAGTACTACAATGTTTCAGCGTTCTCCCCGTTGCCAGCAAGGCTGACAATCTGCAAGAGCTTCTTAGGTAAGTAAATGAACCGCTCAAGGAGGGGCATGGTCCAAGGAAGACAGGCTACTATGTTGCTGTGCCTGCCATATGAGCCCTACCTGCCATTACTCTGTGAGCAAATCTAACTGTGAGCAAAAGAAGAGCCTTCTGTGCTCTCGTAGCAGAGCAGCAAAGTGAGGGCATAATGGAAGCATCCTTCTAGGTCTTCTTGAAGCTGTTGTCCTGTCAGGGTCAGTGAATAAAGGAAACCCTGTCTCCATGGGACACAGGGGGCATACCCTATCCAAAGCTACAGAAGATGTAAGCACTCTCCCCCATGCCACAGGAGACAGGGGTTGCAAATTAAGAACAGGATACATTTTCTTCAGAAGAGAAGTGTCTCCTTCAGATCAACCCAAGGAGACCGTGTCCACCTTCAGCCTCCTCCTTCTCATGAGCCTCAGAAGAGCCCTGCGAGAAGCTCAGGGCATCCTCTGGTTCGTCTAACCAGTGTGGAATCAGGGAGGCTGGTTCACCAGCCCAGGTGCCAGCACCAGTCAGCCGTGCGCCTGAGCTGGACCACGGCGTGTCAACTGACATGGCAGTGACTACAGGTGTAACGGGAAAGAGAAAAACAGCACAGGCAGAAATGCTGGAAATGGACTCTGAGGTTGAGATTTAGACAGACTGCAGGAGTGGGAAGCGGCGATTCCCTGTACCTGGAACTGCTAAAGGCATGAAAACTCAACTGTACAAAGTGCTTCAAAGGTGGCCTTTTTCCTGCATCTTACAGTCACCGGAATGTTTCTCCTTTCCTGTGACCCCACCGCCCAAACTCTCACATGATTATGTTACTCCTGTGATTTCAGTCGTCTGAGAATTCTGGACGGAGCCGAAGCAGCGAAAACATGTGTGTGCCACCACGACACGGGCACCTGCCACAGACAATGAGCTCTGTCATTAAAAGTGCAGTAAGCACCTCCAGCGCGAGGCACAGTGCTGGCACTAGAGAGGCTGGCATGAGGTAGACAGGTCCGTGTCCCCAAGCAGCGCAGAGCGGAGAGAAAGAAACCGGCGTGGAAACAAAGGGAAGGGAGGCTCTGCGGCAGGAGCGGCCCTCACTGACTCTTCAAACAGCAGTGGGTCCCTGCCAAGGCTGCGTGGGGAAGCGCGCCTGCCAGGCGGGGCGGCAGTGTGAAGACAGAGGCACTGGGGCATTTGGGGATCTCTGGCATCCCTGGAAGCCCAGTTTGGCAAAGGCGAGGGGAAAGGGCACGGCCACAGTGAAGGCCGGGGAGGCAGGCAGCAGCTAATCCTGAGGGCCCTGCATGCTGTGCTAAGCCGTTTGGAGTTTTCCAAAGATCATTCCATAGGCTCAAGCTGACAGACTAGGAAAGAATACGCACTTTGTGACATGGAGTTACAGACTCCAAGGAATTTTGAAAGGTCATTTATTCTAGGCTAACCTAGCACAACCCATTTAAGGAGTCCCGTCCACCCCCATGGTACAGGCCAAGAACGGCTTAAGCAGGAATATCAATCACACACGCCTTTCTCCCTGGGCAAGCCAACTGCGGAACCCTCCTCTACCTAAGGTTAGTTTCTTCAAAACTATCCTGACGCTTATACTAGGGCTGAGATGCCCCTTACTTCCTCCTCTTCAAGGATCTTCCTCTTCAGCCAAGTAGGACCTCACTTTTTCCTGATTTGGGCTCTTAGGGTCAAGCCCCTCCTTGGTCCAGCGGACCCTTGGACCACCTTCCCATGCAGCACTCCTTTACGGGGCGCTCTCCCCTGCACACAGACGGCCCTGCCGTCAGAAGTAGGAACCAATTGTATTCCCCTTCCTTAGAAGAAAGCTCCATGCCAAAATCATGTTGGAGAAAGAGGTGACATATGAAGGGGGTCCCCCCAGAAAGAGGAATTAGCCCCTGGAGAGCAGGCTCCTTGTAGTACACGCTTCCCCTGCTAGGTGAGTGTTCTAGGAACCCATTGATATCAGTGTACCAGCTGGTGTTGTTGTGAGAGGCTGTGTTTGGCCTCAGTGAATTTTATTTGAAGACTCTTCCAATGCATTTGCCCATTTTATGATAGGTGATTTATGAGTGTACCTGCCCACACCATGCTGAGTGTTCAGCAGTTTTTGACCAAAAACAATATGACCCCTGTGCCCCTCCAGATCCTTGCCCCAAGCAGCTTTTTTTTGCTTCCCCAAATGAGGAAAGTCCTCAAAGGAAAACGTTTTACCAATGTGGAAGAGGTGAAACAAAAAACAGCAGAAGCACTAAAAGGCATCAAAATCAGTAAGTATAAAAAGTGTTGAGCAGCGGGAAAAACGTCTCACCAGGTGTATTGCATCAAATGTAGAGTACCTCAAAGGTGACTGAAGTTTAAACAAATAAGAATATACAACTTTTTATAAATAAATTCCTGGTTTTTTGGGTCCCCCTCATAGTATTTTTGGTAATTCATTTATCAAAGTCCTCATACTTTTTATTATAAACAAGCAAGATTCCCTTTGCAATGATTCCAGGACCATTTTTTTTTTTTTTTTTTAGCCCAATGACTTACCTGTCTCTATCTTCTGTGTATGAAGCCCTTTATGTATAGCTATAACACACAGGAATACCCTAATACAATACAATAGCAATACCCAGATGAAGCCTAACCCAACAAGATATATCGGAAAAGTTTACCTAAATTCTCCAGTACCAGCCCCTGGAGATGTTCCACATTGTAAATAAAACAGCAACCACTGTCACAAGCTCGATTACAAAGTTTGTGATGCGCTTCACACCCCTGGGTCCCTGTTCACACAGCATCTCACCAGAAAGCCCCTCCCCCACACACTGTACTTCCTCATAGCACTGACCACTCCTTGACATTTTATCCTACAGAATGCTTCCTACAGCTCATTTCTGGTAGTACACATTTTAGTCTTATAAATTATGGTACAATACATAAGCGTTTCCACGTGTACAGTTCTGTAGTGTCAAGTACATTCAGACTGTTGTGCCTTCATCTCCAGAACTTTTTCATCTTGCAAAATGGAAACTCAGCACCATTTAAACAACTCCGTGTCTCCCTGCATTCACCAACCCCTGACAACCATCACTCTCTCCCTCGATGAATCAGACAGCTCCAGGCGTCTCATACAAGTGGACTCACAGAGTATTTGTTTTATGTGACTGGTTCATTTCACTGCATGTAAAGTCCTCAAGATGCATACATGTTGTACAGCCACATTCTATTTTTTTAATGTTGCAGGGTCAAGGACTTTGCCTACCTTGTTCATTGCTATATTCCTAATGCCAAAACCAATCCCTGGCATATAGCAGGTGCTCGATAAAAATATGGTAAATGAACTGGTATTCCCATACCAGCCTTTTATGGGTTCTACACAGCCTAAATAAAATACAAACGGAAATGCTTTACATTATGACATTTATTCAGTGTTAGAAAATAAAATAATTTGAGCCCTGCTGGGTGGCTCAGTTAGTTGGAATGTCATCCGTGCACCACGTGGCTGAGGGTTCCATTCCCCATCAGGGCACACACCTAGGCTGTGGGTTCATTCCCTGCTCAGGGGACATGCGGGAGGGAGCTGATCAATGTTTCTCTTTCACATTGATGTTTCTCTCCCTACTTCTCTCTCTCCCACTCTCTCTCTCTCTCTAAAATTAGTAAACACATCTTCAGGTGAGAATTAAAAAAAAATAATAATAATAATATGAAAAGGTTGTATGTGGGAGTAGCTTCTTTGACAACTTCTTACTCACTCCAGACTGCCTAAATGGAAAACATGAAACCTGTACCCATGCATTATGGGAAAAATATATGCCTCAGTTAATCAAAAAGTGACATGTTGGTATTGGATTGGTTTCTGTGCTGGATAAACATCAAGGGATCCAAACAATGACAACTGGCAAACGACGAAAGCTTCAGTGTGTGAACTAAGTTGCCAGAAAAATAAAATCTCAATGCCTGCCCCTCCTTGAGCAGTTCTGTTGGTTTATTTAATGCCTCATTGCGAGAGAATTTTCTTCCCTCCTTCAGAGGAGAGCCTGCACAATGAGTGAAGCAACATGGCCAGCTCCCACTCCCCATCCAAACGCTGCAGGGCTGAGCTGCCGTGGCGAGCTCTGCGGGGAGAGCCCAACGCACAGCAGCAGCAAGCCGACCGTAGAGCAGCGCAAAGAGCCTAGAGGTTGTCACCGTTGCCATGGGCTATTCAGAAGCCTATTTAGACTATTAAAAAAACACTAGTGTCCTACCTTAAAAACATAACTTCCCTCTTTTTTTCAAAATGATAAATATCGATGTCCCCTTTGCAGAGCAGGTCAGTAAGACTTGAAAGAGTGAAGACCTAACTGCTAAGCTTGAAATCAAAGCACTTTATAGCCTTGCCCCAAACTACTTTCCCAGACCGGTCATCTTTCATTCATTATACATTGAAGGGAAACTACTCCCAATTCCCAGAACCACCTGTACCTTCTTCTTGCCTCCATGCCTTATTTTGATGGGTGAATCCTTCCCATATCAACTTTACCTTCCCCTCCTCTCTACTTCCCATCCACCTTTATTTTGGAATTTGCCAATGTTTCAAACAGAACCACATTTCAAACAGAACTGCCCCCATCAGTCTCCAATCAGGCAACATGCATTTGCTCAGTTCCTACCACGAGCCCTCCTGTTCAGCAGCTGGGGGGCAGGCTGGTGAACTAAACGGAAAAAGTCACATGCCATCCCTTCTCTCTCAAAGCATCCTTCCGCTACCAGAAATGACAGCTCCTCCTCTGGGCTCCTGCGAAGAGATTTCTACCTTGATTCAGGGTTACTTCATCTCCTTCTTAAAGTATAAGCTCTCTGAGGGCAGCTTTAGGATTGGCTTCTCTTGGAAAGTCTAATTTAGTGTTTTATACATAATCACCTACGATATGCTCACAGTAGGCAACATGGGAGGGCAGGAGGTGTTTGGTCCCTGGGATAGGAAAACTAACTTAAAGTCACCTTTAATCACACCCCGAAAGCCTTGGCACTCACATCTACAAAATATGATACCACCATTTACTTTTCTCAGGGGAAATAAGCATCAAATAAAGTAACATGGGAACATCCTTTCTAAATTATCAAATACTTTTTACAATTATTCATTTGGTGCTAATGGAATGTCAGTCCCTTGTACTCTTTTAGAGAAAGCATCATATAAACCCACCGTGTTATTTCAGCCATCGCGATTGCTTTCCAATGTCTCTGCAAGTAACTTATGCCAGGGACCGAAGTATTTTATCTGAAATACTCTAGTTGTGACAACATGAATTCCTATGCTCTTCTTATTAGAGGAACTTGCGATTCTATAAACAATTTAAAAATACCAGAAGGTCATCTTCATTATATCCCTATGGAATGGAAAGAATCTGTTAAAGCAACAGCAGTTAACCTGCTGGCCCACCCAACCGGGGACGTGTTTCCATTTCTGTAAAAGGCAAAGGCAGGGAAAGCAAAGAGGCAGAGCTCAAAATGCCACCGAAAAAGTTATTATCATGAAAATACGCTTATGTTATAGGGAATGCCATTTAATGTAAACATCCTATTACATCAGATCAGTGTCACGTTCATAAAAATGAGTTTATTCTAAAGTCCCAGAGCACTTCCCCTGGATATCATCCTCATTTGGGCCTCACTTTTAAAGTCACATTAAGTGGAAGTTCTATTTAAGATTTCCCCAGCTGACTACTCAAGAGCAGAGAGTGGGAGCGTAACAGGAATGAAAAAGGCACCTGCCTCTCCCGTCTGCAGAGCCCAGACTTGCCATCATGCCAGACCGGAGAGACCACCACAGAAAAAGCGTGACAGAAGGAGGAGACTCACATCACCCCTGGCCTGCTACAGAACCCCTCTCTGCGTACCTATTATTACCTGCACTATGCAGACATGTGACCTGGGCCCCAGGAGACAGAGAGCCAGCCAGCACATGCCCGATGGCTGTGATGCAGCCAGGATCTGAACCCAGGGCTGTTGGCCTCTCGGTTGTTTATTTTCTATCATCCCATCGAGCCTTGCCACAAACTCAACCCTCCACGAGGTGCGGCACCTTGTTCCTCCTACACAACAGTCACGCCTCAGGGAGTTAGGGAAACAGGGCACATAAGGAGATCTAAGTTCCAGTCCTCGCTGACTTGCTACCAAGGCAAACACACGAGAGCCACTGTGCCTAAGTTTCCTTATCGAACAAAGTGGTGGCCAGAATACCGGTTCCACTTTAAAACAAAAACCTGTAAATCACCATGTAAATGTTTGAAATTATTTCTGCTCCTCTGATGATCAAAATGGATTACTTCATTAAGGCGCCTTGACTAGGAAGTCCATATGGTCTTCCCTATGTTATTTTGACTCCTTAGAGCAGGGGCCAGCAAATGATGGCACACAAATCAAAGCCGGCCAACTGCCTGTTTCTGCAACACAGCCGCATCCATGCTCACACATACTGTCTGCGGCTGCTGCCACGCCCGGGACAGAGCCGAGTAGTTCGGATACAAACTATATGGCCTGCAAGGTCGAAAATATTTACCATCTGGCCCTTTATAGAAAAATTTTTCCAGCCCCCATCTTTAGTAACCAAAGATTGTAGCTAATAAGTAATCAGAGGCCATAGAGAATAGCTAACTAAACTTACAGTAAAACTTGGATTTCCCTCACACTGAACTATTTTCCATATACGTATCTTATTTGTCAAAAGTTTAACACAGTATAAACAAGTATGTAGAGGGAAAAGCAATAAATTAGAAAGTACCTTTTTCTAAGTAATTAATAAAGTTGTATTAAAAACCACTAAAGTCCACAAAGATATCTTGTATGTCTGAAAAATGAATTTCCAAAATTTTGTTTTTCTGAAGAATCATAATCTATAAATCTTATAAAGTTAGCATTCTTTTAAAAATTAAAACTCATCCCTCAAGTTATCCAGTGCTTGAATTAAAATGTAAAGAGATGAGAGAAATAGCTCAGGATATAAATGAAATAGTTCACATGATTTCCAATGTGAAACTGTTCATTACTATTTTTTCTCTTTCTCTCTTTCCCTTTCTCTCACTGTCTTTCATTAAAATATGCTGCCAATCCTTTTGTGGCAGAGTTGAGCTCAGGCTTTGAAATATTTTTGCAAATAACTTTTCTGCATTTTATATTTCGAATAGAGTACGTGTATTCTGTTCCTCAACATTTGCTTAAATGCCAGAAAGGAAAGTGTACAGCGTGTTTTAACAAGTACACTTCCTCTGTTTCTCAAAGTCCTTAAATATTTAGTTTCAAAATGAATACACTGTAAGCCAAAAAATTACCACCCATCCGATTACTTTGTCATTCCTCCTGTAAGGATTTATGAAAAATGCAAGGAGGTGGGGAGCAGACATTGCTGGTGATGGAGGAGGGAAAGCAATGAGAGAAAGGAAAACAATCAAGAAAAGTAAAAGAGAAAAAAGCCATTAAGCCCATAATAACCTGCTTGGAATTGTCTTTTCCCTTCCCCTCCTTGTCTGCAACCTTCCGAAGAAGTCTGAAAATATTACTTATTACTCTTAAAAAGCCATGAGATTTTAGAGATGGTCTGAATTTTAGAGGTCGGTAAATGTAAGCCACTTATTTTATGGATGAGAAAAACTGAGGTTCAGAAAGAGGAACTGTCACGCCCTGTGGATGTGCTAGTAGTTAGTGGTACCACAAGGACCGGAATCCAGTTTCCTGATCATCAGTTCAACACACTTCCCATTAGACTCGGCTCTCTGCCCTGCTGAGCGTAATGTGCCATTTGGCACCTAACTGCTAAATTCTTTTAGAAATATGCCCCAAGTACCCCTATCGTGGCCAGGAAATTCACAATACCCTTTTAAACAGTATCTGTGGGCACAAGTTTTTTCCAAGTACAGGCTAACAAGAATATACTAGTTAGACCTCATATGGATTAGAAGTCACAATAAAGTAGAATTATCAAAGAGCAAATAAGGACCTGAAATAAGCTGCCTCCTTGTGTTTTTGTCTTGATGGAAATCAGTTTGAAATAGACACCCTCCCTTCTCCTACCCCCCCAGACATACACTCCCAAGACTAAACAGCAATATTCCATAAAAAGACCAGATCTAGCCAGTGTTATTATCTGTCTGACATTTGGGCTATTCTTGTGAGCAACTCAAAAAGTAACGTGGGTGTCTGTGATTATTTGGGTACACATGGCAAACCATAATTGGTCAAAAAATAATAAAAGACATTTTTCTGTGACAAAAATACTGTATTGAATGACAACCTGGCAATGGGACAGCATTCTGTGGACCGCAATACTTTCTCCACTCACAAAAAAGAAACAAAAAAAAAGTTCTAAGTAAAAAGCCTTTTTTTGCAGTCAGTAATGACTATAGTTCGTATTTAAATTATTTATGAAATAGTAAAAGGTTTCCAGTGCTAACAGCAATCCACGAGCCCGCATCCCCCTAAATCCATGTCATATATCACCGTATAGTCCAGTCTTCTGAGGCAGAGCAGAAACACAGCTAAAGATGCAAGTCTGCACCCCTTTCTACAAGCAAAATACAGGACTTGGACAATTTTAAAAATTTCTTTAGAACATAGCTATTTGTGAAGTACAAATTTAAATTTAATCACCACCTTCCAAATTTTACAGCGTGAGCCAAATCTAACGGAAATTCTATGTATCAGTGAGAAGGTAAGATTTGACGCTGAGCGGCGCAAGTTGCGGTTTCCTTATTACTAATGTGATTCAGTCTTCATGTAAAGCTGCTCCCTCCCATCCAGCTGATACCTCCCCATCATCACTGTGTCGATGATAAGCTAGAGGGGGTAACATCCTAGTTGCAATCTCTCCAAGAAGCCAACGACCCGGCTAAAAGTTATTCTGAAAGCAATTTAAATGATCTCATGACAAAAGCACATTCACACTCCTAGACAGACACCCATTCAAGCAGAGAGCAGTGTGTGACTGGGCAAGGAAGGAGGGGTGACTCAGTGCTGCGATCTCATAACACTACTTGGTAAGGACAGTGAGGGACCGTGGAGGAACTTAACTCACCCACTCGGAAGTTCGTGGCCGTCAGGGTGTCGGCAGCATGACCATTCTCACTAATGAGAGTGGTGGTGTTCCCCTTCTCACAGTTGTTCTGACAGCTGCCCTTGGTGCAGGTCACTTTACAGATACTCGGAGTAAAGACCACCTTGATGCGACCAGTGTGGTTACTCACTAGGAGCGGAGGCAGGGAGAAAAAGAACAACAAACACATCAGCTTAGTATCCATGAACTTGCCTTGGAAGGTTTTTTTTTTTAAAGGGGGTAAAAAAAAAAAAAAGAAAGGAAAGGAGCAAGAGGGGGAAAAGAGAGAGCCCACAACCCGACAGGTTTAAGGAAAGAGGGAAGCCTTCAGTGCTCGCTGCTCTGTATCCAGTGGTGTCTCTGAAACAGGAGTAGGAAGCTTAGCAAACAGAACTCTGGGATGCACTCCAAAACCACATTTGAAGTCGAGTCACTGGAGTGGGATTACTAACCACAATGCTGCACTTTATTCACGGGCAGACAAAGAGCAGCACCGAGGGCACGACAGATGAAAGAGCCAACCCTGTCAGGCAGATGTAATGCAAAGGGGTTGGCCATGCACCTAGTGGTGAATAAAGTCTTGTGTCCTCGCCTTGCATACTTTCCCTGTTTCTCCACTTATGAAGTCACTGGTGCAGCCCGACCCCTGGAAATGTTTTAGGCATGCGGCATGTCTGAAAACATCTGTCTCAAATCTCCTGGCACTCTCAGCTGAAGTGATCGAATCCTGTGACGCAGCTGTGGGAGCCCATTTCTTTTTCACAACTCGGGGGCATTATTTCTCCGTATAAATGTACGCAACATATATTCTGTTTTCCTGTGAACAGGGTCCAGCTCAGGAAAAGTGAGGTGGCCGGGTCACGGGGCTAAACAGTTGCCTCTATTCAAATACCATCCTGGAGCCCTCACTGCTGCTGTCCAGAGGCCACCTAAGGCAGGTAATTCTTTCACTCACCTGGCCCTCTCTTAACCAAACGCTATAACCTGACTGCACAGCAGAGGCAGCACAAAACCACAAAATGAGCACAAATCTAAATGTCAGGTTCTGACCCTGCCTGGGTGGCTCAGTTGGTTGGAGCATCGTTCCATGCACCAAAAGGTTGTGGGTTCGATTCTTGGTCAGGGTACATACCTAGGTTGCAGGTTCAATCCCTAGTCTGGGAGTGTATGGAAGGCAACTAATTCTTTTCTTTCTTTTCTTTTCTTTTCTTTTCTTTTCATATCTTTTCTTTTCTTTTCTTCCTTCCTTCCTTCCTCTCTCTCTGCCCCCCTTCCTCTCTCTCTAAAAATCAATAAACATATCCTTGGGTGAGGATTAAAAATTTGCAAAACAAAAAGACCTGTCAAATTCTGGGTTTCAAGTTTGGCTCAACTATGGTGTGACCTTGGACATGTCACTTCATCTTTTCTCTAAAACATGAGCGAACTGGAACGGATGTTTCCCAGCCAGTTCTAACTTTCAATGCTGCTGTTAGAAGTCCACAAGCCACAGCCCCATGATAAAATCTGGCCCACTGTCTGCTTTTGTAAATAGCGCTGAGCTGAAATTCACCCACTCTAATTCATTTATGCCTTGTCTATGGCTGCTTTTGTACTGTAACTGCAAAGCTGCACAGAGAATATAGGACCTCACCCAGAACTGCTGTTCACAGTCAAGTCCCAGCATAAACTCTAGCAAAGTACAATAGCGACTTCTCTATCTATGGCAGCCAGTCCTTCCTCTTTACAGGAGCCAGGCAGAGAACAACAATGGCGGCAGCTGCTGAAGACAGATGGTCCATCTTTGAGGTTTTAGGGCCTGTTGCCACTGTGATGGAGACTGGCTCTGGGTCACCCTTTCCTCAGCTATCCCTTGCCCACCAGAGGCAATTCTCCCCTGATACTGCTTTAATTTGACTAAGATTATATTCTCAGAAAATCACCCAAGAGGCTTCTCTATAGGCCCTCAACAAAATAAAACTGCGGTCAAAATCTGAGCTTGAAAACAAAGAACCTTAATCAAATACGCCATTAGAACTTCAAGGCCAGAATGGGGTCCCCAAGGTCCTAAGTCACAACTTTCATTTCAACATGTCTAGTGGCGGGGGAGCTCATTCTCCACCAAGACAGTGCATTAGGTTAAGGGTAGTTCCTAGCAAGTGTTCTTCCTTCTTGAGCTAAAGTACGTCCTCACAGTTTGCTGCACGCATGAGTCCTGATTCAGCTCCCCACGGATCCTCATCTAATGCCTCGTCCTTCAAGTGCTCAAAGACAACCGCCACAGAAACAAAGAAAGCTGAAGTCAGAAGGACTTGAAGACATCAGCTTGTGCTGGCCCTCTCACTTAAGAGAAGAAAACAATTCCTCTGGAGCACAGATGCCCTCACAGTTCTTTTCAAATGTTTTCCGGAGACCATTTCTCATTCATTCACCAGAGGTCCTAACACAGGAGGAGATCAGGACACAGCCTGAGCGGGGGAGATACCCTAGTGGCAGACCAGGACTTCACAGCTTTCTATCAAGGGCCAATGTGTAAATACTTCAGGGTTCCAGGCCTAAAGGATTCTGTTGCAACTACTCAACTGTGCTGTGGTAACAGGAAAGCAGCCTGTCAAAAACAGTAAATAAACAGATGGGGGTAGCTATGTTCCAATAATACTTTATTTAAAGACACAATTTTTGCCAACCACTGCTTTAAATGCTCATATGTATTCTAAGACTGTATCTCAGAAATTTTAAAAACTACAGACTTCTGATTTCACGATCAGACAAAATTCACCTCTAATTCACAGTTTTATTGTTTACAGTAGCACCAAAAAATAAATAAATCAGCCCATACTCTAAGTTGTCAAACCATGCTTACGAATATCTTGAGAATACTTTGTGTAAGTGTGTGAAGCCCAAGGGGAAAAAAAGAGACAACATCATCCCACTTCAAAAGAACATAAGCTTATATTTTTTCTGGCTCTTGGTACAACAATGAAATTAGAAATGGTGTGCCAACTATTTTGTCTTCTCTGGCATTAACTCGTAAGCACCTGCCCCGCAGATGCTCATATCATCACCTACATTACACTCACTTCGGCAAACTGAGGCATCCAAAGAAAGCAAGCACTTAATCATCATTCCCACTGCCCCTCCCGGCTACAGTAGTCACTTTATAGGCACTTGAGAATCTCCGAGCCTATTGTTTTTAAAAGCTGATTCTATTTCTTTGCCAAAAAAAAGAAAAATTGGCTTAGAATCATCTGGATTTTCAAAAAGGCAGAGACAGTTTCATATGACTTAATTCTGATTTTTATAATGTTCACATCTTCCTGGAAGCAGGAGATACATTTTATGTCATATTTCCCCTTGTATTTTACAAGAATTCTAGTATAAAGTAATCTAATTCTAAAACAGACCCTTGTGTTCTCAGCAGGTCCGCCTGTGTCCTTCACCAGGCAATTATTTTTCATTATAAATAACTTCACTCAACCTCAAAATCAGCACTGAAACACTCACAACTATTTGACACTAGACTGTCACTCACAGCTGTAAGAGGATCTCCATAAACATTAAATAAATTAGAAAACATACTTTTCTACTCCCGCTCCTTTAAATCATTTCCGAATATCTAAGGAATCATGTAAAGAGTGTAATTTTTTGATAACGCTTTTGATTTTTTAATTTCTTAATAGATTTTAGAGAGAAAGAAGGGAAGAGAAGGAGGGAGAAGGAGACTGATGGAGAAATCACAACCAATTCGTTGTTCCATTCATCTATGAAGTCGTTGGCTGATTCTTGTACCAGCCTTGACTGGGGATCAAACTCACAACCTTGACATGTGGGGACAACACACCAAGCAACTGAGCTACCTGGCCAAAACAGTTTCAGTTTTAAAGTACTCAAAACTAAGTTAATACGGCTCTGAGTTTCAAATACCTCACATGTGACAAGCTGAAGACAATACCACTCATCTCTGAAGAGTTCAGCAAGAACTGAGAAACAGTGGCTTCTCCTCCGGAGGCCGTTTGGTCTTTCAGAGGCACCTTCCTCAGATGTTCGAACAAATTAATACTCAAGGACCTCTGGTACCATGCACAGAGTAGGTAGCAAATAAATACGGAATAAATGAAGGGACCCGGAGAATGACCACCCCACAGAGACGGGGGACTCCGCGGATGCTGGAGCCACTGTGGTCCAAGGCTCGCTTCGCCAGCGAGGAAACTGAAGCCCACGGTCAAACCAGCAGCAGACGACCCCTCCTGGTGGCATCTGTTGGCTGACGGAGAATTACACATCTGAGAAGCAAGAGTCAGGCCAGTCAGGAGTTAATCGGGAAAAGTGTGGGCACAGCTTTCACGTGCTTGGTCCCTCTGATGAAAAAAAAATGTAATTTTTAGATCCCTGTAAGGTAACTCGGCCCCAGAAATCTCAAGCAAGCACTTTCAGACCTTGGGTTTTAGAGGCTTGGCGAGGAACGCCGATTGCCTGGAGCCACGCAGCACCTCCACTGGGCCTCCTAGTCAGTCAGTCAGTCAAGACACTCAAGAGTCAACATCCTGTCTGCAGCTTCTGCCAGCCCCTGTGTGAATTTATACCTCCAAGAAGAGGCGCTGGCACACGGCGTAAAACAAACCACAGATATTCAGAGCGAACGGCGACGCGGATGGAAGGGAAGCCGATACCCTTTCCGTATAAAAAGCTTTCATTGCTGCTTCCCCATCGGGAATGACAGAGAAAAAATATTCAAGAATGTGAAAATGGTTCCTGACAAATGGATTTCAGTCTAGAAAAGAGCACAGTTGCCCTCTTTCAGTCATTAGACGAGGATGTGACCAAAAGCCAAGGCAGCCAAAGAAATAAATAGAACAAGTTCAAGACTCCCATCAGATGTCGTGAACAAATACTGTCTCCCCTGCATTCACCCAAAGGGCTACGGTGGCACTTTGGCACCATCCAACTCAAACAACTGGGACCCGCGAGCACCGGCGGTATCCTCTGAGAAGGAGCAGCAACCTCGCTGTGGTTAAAAGCTATCACCCTGCCCATTCACCAAGGCCAGTTTCAGGAGACTTCGGAGCTGATTCTGTACACAGGTCACGTGGACCAGAAACTGAGCTAGGAGCTACTTCTTCCACTTGCAGTTCCTTGCTTGCCCGAAGGCCAAGAATTCTTTGAAGGACAAATCATAAAAGTATTAAATAATGCTTAGAATAACAGGACTTGATTGTTCAGCTCTCCAGGCTTGCGTAACTCCTCCAGGACTGTTAAAATAATGCCCACAGAATACTCGATGTTCCTCGAGAAAGGTGCTATGTAAAGAGAAATGAATATCCAATCTGTTACTTCATCAGATCAGGCCAGTCCTGGAAAACCCTCCCAGAGGGAACTCAGATGAGATTTCTAGTTCTGATGTGGGCACTTCTTCAGATAATCTAGAGATGCATTCCAGCACCATCTCCTGAGTTTTTCCAGGTAGAAGTAACTAAACGAAGAGGTCCGGGGGTAAATAGTTGCTGCACTGGCAATATAAATTAAAACGTCTGAGCTTCCTCCTCCTCCTCTCAATTCTCCCTGAATATTTCTTCACTGAAGGAAGCTATATGTCAGCTATTCATCTCTCTCTTACACATACATGTAGGATTTCCTTCCACTTTTACACTATAAGGAGGCAGACCTATAAACAGGCAAAGAAGAGGAGTATGTTAAGTCATTTAATAAGAGAATAAATTTGGGGACATAGTCTGAGTTTCTGAAAGCATTGCTTACTGCTCATCAAAGAGCAAGGATCAAATGTATACCACGTTTGAAAATGTAAATACAGTCCCAAAACTATTCCTCTGGGCAGAAATGCAGATGCTACCTCGTCATGCACAGTCAAATGTGACTTTGCCTGTCGTTTCATTGAGAAAACAGACTATCACGATCCAGCTTATCTGGATCTGTAGCTGTCCTGCCTGCCTCCAGATAAAGGAGGCGGTCCCAGTTCTGAGGCCAGCCCTCCCACTGAAGCAATGGGCCCCCTTCCTTGCTTCCCTACTCAAAGACTTCCTTCTCAGTTCATTCCTGTTGGTGTGCAAACATGCTGTAATGCACTGTTTCCCACTGTCCCAGAAGACCCCGCTTCTCCTTGTCCCCATTCCACTCTATTGCAGATAATGCTCCATCGCAGAGATTTTCCACCAGTGTGCTGCAAGAATCTGTAAAACATGCAATACCTGACAATTTAGCCAGAGGCACTGACCTCGTTTCCCTTAGATTGTCAAATTAAAAAAATGATAACAGCCAACACAACAACAGCTGTGCGGTATAAATAAATCAAAATTACACCTTTTCATTTGTCAGACTGGCAAAAATACATATATTTTGGTGTGCTACAGAATTCCAGTCATTAGTTTATGTGTGCTGTGAGAGGAAAAAGGTTGAAAATTGCTGCTCTACTTTGCTCCCTGTATAGCTGCTCGACTCGCTGCCTCCATTCCCTCCCCTCCCATTCTCTCGTGAACCTGCTGCAATCGAGCTTTCTCTGTTAGCACTTCACCAAAGCTACCCATCTGAAGCGTGCCTGTGGCCTCCATACTGCCAAATCCAATGGCAAATTCTCTGGCTCTTTCTCACTCAGACTGTCAGCTTATCTCACAGTAAAACACCGCTTCATAAAATGCACTTTCTTCACCGGGCTTCTAGGTTTCCTTACTCTCTCATGCTTCTCCCTCCCACCTCCCGGGCCACTGAGCTCCATCTTTATAGCCTTTTCTTTTCTGTCCTAACTCCCTGGATGATGACATCCTGTCCTAGCTCATGGATCTAACTAAGTACCATCTACAGACTTCAATGTAGGAAATGTTTAAGTCTAGCCTGGACCTCCTCTCCCTCATGTGTGCATGTGGGTACTGAAGATGTGTGTGTCCAACAACCCAACTATCCAACTGCTTATGGAGCTCTGCTAGGTGAAGTCCAATGTCTCATGCACCCAAATCCAAGCCTATTTTTTTCTTTTGCAAGCCTTCCCTCATCTCAGAAAATGGCAAGTCTATTCTGGATCGTGTGTCACCTGAGACTCAATACAGCAGCAAATCCTGTTAGCTCTATTTCCGGAAGTTATCAATCTCTCGGCACCTCCATAGCAACATTCTGGTGCAGTCCACCATCATCTTTTGTCTGGATTATTTTGACACTGTCCTAGCCGGATGTCCTGCTTCCGCTTTTTCCCTCCCACCGTTTATTCTCCATGCAGCACTCGCAGCATCCTTTTTAATCCATATCAATGAGATCATGGTACCCCTCCCTGTGATGGCTTCCAATCTCAATAAAAATACAAGCCGATGGCCTCTGAGGCTCTCTACAGCTGTGACCGCCTCCCTGGCCTCACCCGCTATACCTGTGCCCAGCTCTCTCACTCTGGCCCCCTTGCTAGTCCTCAGATACCGAGCACACCTCTCCCTCTGTGGCCTTTGCACTTGCCGTTCCCACTGCCTAGCACGCTCTTCTCCAGATGTCCATAGCTTCCTCCCTCACTTCCTTCAAGACTTCTCCAGAATGCCACATTATCAAGGGGCCTTTCCAGACTCTCTGTCATAAAACTGCAGCACCCCCACATCCTACCCATCCCCCTACCCTGCTTTACATGTCCTGTTGACTATAAAAACACTGTCAATATTGAGTGTTCGATTACTGTCATCGGAAAACAAACTCCACGAGAGTCCACTCACTGCTACATACCCGATATGTGCCTCCCAGTAAGTGCTCAAGAAATAATTAAATCGATGAAAAAACTTCACAGACAGGAAGCTGAATAGCAAATATTTATGTATGGGGTAACTGTTAGTAGTGTTTTAGAAAACACAGAACACGCCTATGAAACCTTCAGCCTCAAAATATACTTGTGATATGCTGTATTTGCCAGAGAGAAATGGTTGGCCATGGAAGTTGCAGTTCAAGGGAAAGCACAGTCATTAGTCAGGAAACCCTGCAATCATTGCAAAACACACGTTTCCCAAAATCGTTAAAACATTACCCTAAAATGGCCAGTGATACGAAAAAGTAAAACTTTTCAATTAAACATGCCAACGAGAGAATAAGTGAGTAAACAACAGGGGACAGAAACTTCCCGAACACTTCTCAATAGCAAATAGACAATTACTTGCTCCCCCAAAATTTCAAAATATGCAGAAAATCAAGTTGACAAATGACGGAAACTTCCTCGTATTTTATAAATAAAATTTGTGGTGTGTAAGGAGTTGAGTTTACAATAAACATATTTGTGATTTACTAAGTATCCACTCCCTTTATTCTTAGGCAAAGAACAGCTAGGAAATTAAAAACTCTGCTACCCAGATTCTGCCATCGGATGTGAATTGTCACCAGGCCATAAAAACTACCAAAAAAAGAGAACTGCATTATGGTTCCCTGCTTGAGAAGATCTGCTGAAGAACTAAGCAGAGATTGAGCAATAAAGATAATTGACTTTATCCCAAATTTCCACTTACTTCAGGAGTCAGGTCTAATTTCCCATTTCACTCATTTAAACTTTGTTTTGCTGTGACTCTAGAGCTAAGAACTAAGATTTTCACCTAGAATCACGTTTTCCCACCTTCGGCCTTGCCCTGCATGCAGACATGGCTGCCCCCAGTAGGACTTCAAAACATACACGTGAGGATGATGGGATTTTACCTTCCCTTTTTCTCTTGGAGTTTCCCCTCTTTAAATACCAGTCATCATAAGTTTCCTTCTCTAAAAATATTTTTTATTTTTTAAATATTTTATTTATTTATTTTTAGAGAGGGGAAGAGATGGAGAGAAACATCAATGTGCGGCTGCCTCTTGTACACCCCCTGCTGGGGACTTGGCCTGCAACCCAGGCATGTGCCCTGACTGGGAATTGAACCAGCAACACTTCAGTTCGCAGGCTGGCGCTCAATCCACTGAGTCACACCAGCCAGGGTGCTTCTCTAAAAATATTTTTTAAAGATCCTATTTTTTATTCCTGGAACAAAATCAAATATGTTTGAAGGTATAATATATTTTACAATCAAAAGACTAACTTTTCCCCAACAGATAGTTTACTTAACAGAATGTGACCCGGTGTTCGGGGAAAGAAAATACAGTGGGCAATAAAAACAGAGAACTAGACAAACAAACCAATGGCTTTTTGGCGTTTTCATTTTCTTGACCTTTTCTCTGAGACATTTTTCTTTAACATCCTAAACCCTGAGGGGAGTCAACTGTCTAGGTCTGCTTCAGTTTGTGGATGAGGAACCCCCAGGGAAGTTCAAGTCAGGCTCTGGACTGCAGTCTCAGGAAAGAGGGGATGGCCTTGGGAACGGCACCACAACCAGAGGCAGCAATGGGGATGGTCCCGGTGGCCTGAAACTGCACCAGTTTCTCATAGTGCTGTCTTCAATGCGACTTTAAAATTAAAACTTCATGCGTCTACAACATATCTGGACTCTCTCTTCTGCTCCTAATCCTGAACACCAGAGACCCTACTGTCGCCATCCCATCAGCATGGAACCATGGGGTGTGACATGCTGTATTATAGTCAAAGAAACACACTCCCAAGACGACAGGACTTAAATCAGTTCATAAGTTAAAAAGAAGTAAAGAAGGAAGTCAGGAAAGGAGAGGGAGCTCACTGGACCTACTTTCTCAGTTCTGAGTTGCCAATGCAACCTTCCATCGGGATCTAAGACACCAGCAGTCATGGGAGCCACACTCAGGAGAGGGTGAAATGAGTTTGCCACGGGATTTTTTTTTTTTTAAGCCATCGCCATTCAAGATGTCAGTCTCTGTCAGAATGTCTCCAAAGGGAGCAATACCATTTATTTTTTTAATTTTTTTATTTTAATTGTTGTTCTTGTACAGTTTTTACTCCCATCCTAGCCCACCACCCCAGCCCCCCGCACTCCCTCCCATTTCCAGACCCCCTAGTTTTTGTCCATGTGTCTTTTATACTTGTTGCTCTAAACCCTTCCCCTTAACCCCTGAAATTCCCTCCCCTCTCCCCTCTTGTGACTGTCAGCCTGTTCTTAATTTCAATGTCTTTGCTTATATTTTGCTTATTTGTTTGTTTTGTTGATTAGGTTCCTGTTAAAGGTGAGATCATATGGTATTTGTCTTTCACTGCCTGGCTTACTTCACTTAGCATGATGCTCTCCAATTCCATCCATGCTGCTGCGAAGGGTAGGAGCTCCTTCTTTCTTTCTGCTACATAGAATTCCATTGTGTAAAGGGAGCAATACCATTTAAAAGATGTATTTTTTTTCCATGTGAAAATCTCTACCTCCCTTAAGAACCTCTGCCAGTTCTAACAGCAGCAACAAAGCTTTTGATACCACACCATGGTCATGGGGGTGAGGCTAAAGTACCGCTGACAAGAGGAAGGTGCCACTATTGTCCCTGAGTGAACAGAGCAAGCTACCGAGCCGAGAACACATACCTGTCTTCCTTCTCTAATACCCACTCAATACGGCTAGTTTGCATGGGCTCCTTACAGAAAAAGTGGGTTAGATACGCTTCACATGACTGAAATTTTCTGTCCCTTAATTTTGGAACTGAATCAGGATTTATTTATCCCCACATTTGTTGTTTTCCTAAAGAGAAGTAAATGGAGGCATTTGTTATCGGCCTATCACTCACCATTTCCATAAATAACATCTGTTTGCTTTTGATGTGGAGGAGCAACTGACTAAAAGGACAGATATCTACTGAGCTATTTGTTTACCCAGGAACAGATTTCATGACGGGTTCACCAGCTTGGCTTGGCGGGGGGGGGGGGGGGGGGGGGGCGCGCATTTCTCATGAGGGTCCCAGCTTATCTCAACCATGTATTTTGAGAGTGAGGATTCCACGCAGTCTATATAATTGCTTCGACAAACATTTCTCACCAAATCCAACTTCTTCCAAAAATCTCAGGGCCCCTCCCCATCTAGACTGGATCGCGCCTCCCCTCTGGTGGTCTCCCCCACAGAAAGGCAGGGCACTGGCCAGGCAGAACGCTCCGGACGGAGGGAAATCCTCACTCATGCACCTGCTTCCTCCACTCGCAGTTCCTGCTCCTAGAAAAGCTTTCCTCCTTTTTCCTCTACCTTTCATCCTTCCGAGGCAACTAAAACTACCTTCTCAGCACCCTCGGCATGACCCTCCATCCGCACCGGGCTCCACACAGACTTCCACGTACTCGCGCATCTCTCTACCGCTCCAACCCTCCCTTGGCCTCAGTCAAACCGAAGAAAACAGTTTACGTTCTTATCCCATCTATTCCTAACAAACATGCCACCTGGTGAGTCTCCTCTCCTCAGGAAGGGGAAGGGGATATGGTGAGAGATGAGGGACACAGGAAAGAGTAAGGGGACAAAGTGAAGACAAGTGACCCGCGGTAGTGTGAGCTCAGGCTGGGGATACACGGAAGTCCACGGTCTAAGGAAAGGGCAGACAAGTGACTTTTCCTCAAACAACTAACACCTGTAAGTCACAAAAGTGTAACAGAGTGAATGCTGTCCAGGGTTCCATTATCTTCACAAGGGGACTCGTCCCACTCACACTAAAGGCAGACATAAAGAAGAAAACGACCTACTGCACTTCACAAAATTTAAATTCTGCTTTAAAGGGAAAAAAGTCAAAAGACAGGGCAGAGAGGGAAACTCAGACCTGCTCCCTGTACAAGCGTTCTGAGTCGCGGAGGCGGCCCGGCCAGGAGTGGAAACCTGGACAGGCCTCCCAGGGGGCCCAACTCCTTCACACAGGCAACAAAAATCCAGAGCAAACAAAAATATTATCATTCGAACACATTTGATTTTAAGAAGCACTAAGGAAGTTGAAGATATGAATATTTTTGCAACTGCCAAAACAACTTTCAGATTTGATCTGGTGAAGCAATTAGTTACACAGAAGAAAACTGGCGTTTTGAAATCTCTGAAGTAATTTACAACTGCAGGATCAGGGATATCCAAGCTTGCAGAGTACGGAGTCTGTCCCTTCTTCCCGACAGCCCAAACGTCTCTCTGGCTTGGTTTGTTAATGACTCCATCAAATGGCCTCAACTTCTCTCCCCAAGGGATCTCTGCCTAATTCAATGGATCTCATCATTAGAAAAGACTCCAGTCTCAAAACCCCTTTTTTCAAAGTCATTATATTATATCTAGCTATGTTCCAGTATCATGTGATAAGTGAAATTAAAAAATATTAGCTGGCCGATAGGAAATGAATTACTGGTATGCAATCACGCAGTGTAAGCTTTCCAGCTGTCAGTTCATTCTTTGTAGGTTACTCATTTTCAACTTCCTCTCCTGCTTTTGACTCTCATCAACACAGTGCCTCTCCTGTTGAACACTATGATGGTTTTCAAAGTTTATGTACAAATTCTTTGATACTTCTTTCTTCAAGAGGTAAAGTGTAACTGCTGGCCCTTACACATGGGCTGGTCTTTAGTGACTCCTGTCTACAGGGACAGATCACAGCTGCAGTGATGGTTTGCGACTTCAGAGAGTCGATCCTAAAAGGTCCTGCAGCTTCCATCTCCTTCTCTCTCTCTCTCTCTCTCTCTCTCTCTCTCTCTAGTCACTCACTCACTCTGGGGACACCCAGCACCCGTGTGGTGAGAATACTAGAGGAGCCAAGGGAGAGATCCATAGGGCCATACACTGGAAGTGTCCTGCCAATGGCCATGTGAGTGAGCCACCCTGAAAGCAGATCGGCCAGCCCCAGTCAAATCATCGGATGATGGCAGCCCCTGCTGCTACCGTGACGGCAACTAAGCCAGAACCAATCAGCCAAGGTACTTCTGAATTCCTGAACCACGGATGTTTGCTGCTTTAACCCACTAAGGTTTGGGGCAATTTGTTACACAGCAGTAGATAATTAACATAAACACACACTTCTCTGCTTCTCCTTTTCATCTAGATTCTAAGAACACAGAAGCAGGATTTTTGGACCTTTCTAAACGTACACAGCATTACCTACAAGACGAATGGACTCATGAAACGTGTACCGAGTGTCCACTCAGCTACAGAGCTCAAAACACCCACCACAACCAGGTAAGTTACACTCACGTCCATTTCCCAGACAGGGACACTGCAGAGCCTTTCATCAGAAGCTTGACCAGGCTCCTTTTGTTAGGAAACGGTAGAGCTGGGGTTTCAATCCAAGCCCTCACTTTTCCTTCCTCACCACTTCAGTGCCTCTCCTACACGTTCGATGAGCATCACTAGGAAAACTGTATAACACTACGTACTTGGGGAGGTTGAACAAGGGAGAAAAACACACATAGATTGAGCACATGCTATGTGTTTGGCTGTTAGCTGCCATATCCTACATCTCATCTCGCTCTTTCAACAGTCCTGTGGAGTAAGGGTCAAGATTTTTATTTGACAGAAAAACTCATATTCAGAGGTTTGATGAGACTGGAACGGAAAAACCACTCCCAGGACACACACAGAACAATGCCATCCAACCCATCCAACTCACAAGATCGAGGCAGGGACTGTATGAAATAATTTGCAAAGACATAATTCATAAGCTGTTAAATACTATGCAAATACAAGAGGATATTGTTACATGTGGTCAGCTCTTCGTGGAGCAACCGAGAAAAACTCAACTAGCAGTGACATTTCCCTCATGATATATTACATAGAAAAACCCACAAGAGCTTCTAAATATGGGAAAATTTCACCTCAAGATGTTTGCTTTCGTGATCCTACATATTATTCAAGACTCCAGAAAAAAGTAAAATTCTCCTGTGAATGTTGGTTTCAATGCAATTTCCAGACAAGATCTGATTGCCCGACATTGTCTGAAAGGTATCAAAATGGATTTCAACCAGCAGTAGAAACCCACTTAATAGAAAGGCTAATTTTGCATTTGAATAATTTTTGTTAACTTAAACAGTTCTTGCCAGAAGCTCTGTATTTGGATAATTTTTAAAACATGTTATTGTCATAAAAGTCCTGCATATAATAAAGTTGACAAGTTTTTAAAATATAGTCAGATTTTGACTTTGTATTCACCTAAAAGTAACTTACACAGAGCTAACATAGCACTCTTTTCAATAAATAAGATTTGTTGTGACAATTTTTAACTCATCATATTTTTTATTCCCGACACATTTATACGAATAACATGCAGGGTGTACTTTAAATAGTCAAATGATGTGCTGATGTTATAATATAACAATGAATTAGTGCACAGCAATCAGTACAGTGGTTGGCACACAGCAAGTGCTCAATAAGGAGGAAGAGGAGAAAGGAACTACATACTGTGCCTGATGGAGACAAATGAGCCTATGCCCAAATTTCCTAATTACCTGATCTTCAGAGACAAGAAGATAATTTACAATACCCTTAGAAGTTTTTAAAAATACACATTACATGTTCTTGAGATATATTAATTAAGGTGTGGTTTGGAAACTGGGATCTCTGACAAGAAACATTACAAATCACATTCTCCACTAAGAGTCTTTTGAAAACTCCTTTAAACAGAGGCATCCAATTCTGCTAGGTTTCCATGTCTGAGACATGGCA
Organism: Glossophaga mutica; assembly: GCA_039655065.1. Taxonomy (NCBI): domain Eukaryota; kingdom Metazoa; phylum Chordata; class Mammalia; order Chiroptera; family Phyllostomidae; genus Glossophaga; species Glossophaga mutica. The sequence continues at coordinate 150,626,521 of CM077308.1, forward strand.
GGGGGTGTCTGATACGTATCTACACACACGCCCCCTTGCGGCCGCCTGACGACCCACACCAGCAAGGATGATGGATGAACCCGAGGCACCATGGGCTGCCGGGAGTCTTCTTGAAAAGGTTCCTGTCCATGCTGCTGAACTGAAACCGGACGTTCTCCACCCCATGTACGCAAGAACCCCTGAGACCGGAGCATGCTCTTTTCGAAATCCAAATGGGTACTCAAACATGAATAAATAATAACACGTGAGGCCCTGCTGAGCCCAGGCGAGGCAGAGCGATTCTCTAAGCGTTTGGGTGATCTTGGGAAATGATGGAATCGACCCACCCACCCCCTCTGTCCATTTGCCAACCCACCCTCAGCTTTCTTAGAAGTGAAGGGGTGTGGACTGGGGTAAGAGCTAAAAAAAGGAGCGAAGAAAAGAACAAAAGCAGCTGGGGTTTCCCTCTCCAAGAGGCGATCTTTGGGGCTCTGAGCTGTCAGGACACGCAGCTGTTAGAGGGAAGGGTGAGAACAGCACATGTGTGGCCGGGGTCCTTGCCTACCACACGCTGGGAGGGGTGCACGTTATCTCAAGGGATGGGATGGTGCCGTAAAGCTGCGCGCAGCAACAAGGGAGGTGAAAGTCTCAAGAAAACCCAGGAACAACGAGCCATATAAGCCAGACCTCATGAAGACTAGGACGTATTTCAGTAAGTGGGAAGATATTATGAATCCAAAGTACTTTTAGAGACCCCATCACATGTTGCCCTATCCCCAGCCCTTTACAGAAAATGCTGCGGAAATTCAGTCCTGTCCCCAACACTAACGTGATACGAAGCTTCTCTCTGGCTGTTTCTGCTTCTACCTGGCATTCCACCTCTGATTTTGCTGCTTAATGTTCAACCGTAACTTACAAATTCCTTGAGGGAGTCTGATTAATCTAATTTCATCAATATCATCCCACCTTAGAGGCAGCTGGCCAGCTCAGATAGGTTTCCCTTGAGTCAAGTATCTACCCAGTTTTCAGTCTACCATGGCAGGAAAAGGAGGTCACCCAGAACAGCATTTTTGCCTGTATGTATCCCATCTGATTAAAACACGTGAAGCCCTGCTGAGCCCAGGGCCTCGACCGAAACTAACAACTGACTCCTCCAGATTGCTTCTGAAAGTAAATTCGCTGCCCCAATGATACGGTAATCTAAGAAAAGCTGTAGATGTCAAAGGAGTTGGCGAGGCAGCAGACCTGATCCATGCCTTTTCCACCATAACGGGGGAAAAATGCAATCAGACAAGTCCTCTTGAAGCTGGCAACTGGCACACTATCATTCCACCCACACTGCAGTAGTCACATGGCCAAGGTCAAAGTCAAGGGAGTAGAAAAGTCCACTATACCCACAGGGAAGCCATGGCAAGAGGGGGAGGGGAAGAAAATCATGCATCAAGAAGATGTGACTGTGTGGGAGGAAGAGCTCTGGTTTACACTGGGTCTGAGTCTGAGGGGGCGGTGCAATCGTGAGGTGCACCTGTAGCCAGGAAGTGGAGTTCTTTAAAGCAACAGCTGCCAGGGCACCTGGTTCCAGATGGCAATCCCACCCAAGAAGCCCGGAGGCCAGCAGCCGAGGGAACGGGCCCACCACCCTCACACCTGCTCCGCAGGAACTTCTCTCTCTCACCAAAGCTTTCTCAATCTGTTTCGAGGATACAGGGGTTTTCCAATAATGATGAGGTGTTTCACAAAAGCAACCACTGCCTTTTACATTGTTTTTATTTAGTTAAAAAAAAAAGCTGGAACCTTGAAAGAACAAACTTGTGAAGTGCAGTTAGAGCTACAGGTATTTTTTTTAATGTGGATAAAAAAGAAGTTTCCAAAAGTGACTGTTTAAATAATACACATATTTACATAGGATCGAGTACATATGCGTGTGTGTGTATATACAGACACATGTACATTGTCCATATAAACTTGTATATCTCATGGTTTCAGGTTTGCCTGTCAGAGACTGACTCCGATACAGCAATTCTGCAATCACCTCCTAGGGAAGGAAGGTCTTCTACTCCGGACACGTGTGAATAAAGGGAACAAGAGCAGGTGGGTTTTGGCTTATTTACATTTCAATTTCACATGGAGCTGACACTAAGTAAGTATTGAACAATAATGCAGAATTAACATCACAGGCAATTACAACAAAGAGTCTTTTTTAAAGAAATGTTACATAAAAATGTAAGAAAGGTTCTGAGTTCTCTACCTCGGAGGGGGGATGGGCACCCTCACCCCAAGGCAGTCATTTTCAACGGCAAGAGGACCCCTCTGCAAGGACACTAACGCACAAAAGGACAAGGCATTTTACTCTCTCCTCGGAACATCTCAGAGCAGTGTTCTGTGCAGTCTTGTTTATTTTGAATCAAAACTATCATTTCAACTGTAACAGGGATTAATTCCCTAGAAACTATCTTCCCACTCAGAAGTAAAATCAAGTAAAGCCCTCATTTCCTGCCCCTCCCCCCAAAAGCTAAGACTGAGTAAGTACCATCTCTTTTCTTTTTCAGATGCAAGCTTTCTCACCCACCCCCCACCCCCGCCCAAATGTTGCTTCGTAGTATCTTCCAGGAAACCTGCAAATTATATGTGTTATTTTCCCCTAGAAATAACACATTTTGATCACAGAATGTTTTGGAGCCATACAGTGTTTATTTCTCAATATCTTGAACTCAGTCTCAACACCCAAAAATATCCTCGATTTGGTTGGTTTGTTTATTATGAAATCTTGGGCCCTTGGGAATTTAGATTACATAATTCTTCACTCTGGGTTTTCCTCCTTGGTTGTTTCCATATTGCTGGATAAGCTTCTTGGAAGTGTTTATCATCAATCTCTGTCCACCGTCCCCCAACTAACTTAAACTGTGTGTGACCAATCAGGAGACAAAGAGGGTGTTCATGTTCACGTACCTTCCCCGACCCGGATAAGATCAAACAGCGCCTGCGTAAAACATACCACCTACCTTCACCCCCCAGTGGAGGCACAGTGGCCCTGACCAGACCACACATGGAACTTTCTCCTTAATAGGTAATACCCCGTCCTTCAAAGGAATCTGGATTCCTAAAGACATCACTTCAGCAAAGCCCAGTGCTAACCTTTCCCAAATACTTTTTTCTAAGATTTTGTTTATCTATTTTTAGAGAGAGGGGAAGGTGGTGCTTAGAACCACACTCTTCCTCCTCACCGTTTTCAAATGGTTTCCTCTGTGAAGAGCTCCCTATTTGCAGTTCACCCTGCACATAAGAATTTGTCTCCAGCTGCTCTCATCTGTACTTATTACAGCTCCGTTTGCCTTTAGTCAGTTGCCACTACAAGGTTTCTCCCCTCCTTTGCAAAAGGCGAGTAAGCAGAGGATGAATTTGGTCTTCTACACTCTGCAGTCAACCTCTATTCCAAGGTGGGGCGGGGTGGGGGGCGTGTCTGAATGTACACAGACACCTTCCCTGTGGAGGTAACGGACACGGAGGACCCACAGCCTTTAATCACTGTCTGCCCACCTCCTGGAACAGGCAGGCATAAGCACAGGGCTGTCCAGGCCAAATACTGCCTTTATCTGCTAACTTTCGGATTTGTTTTGCCAAAGCAAATATCTTGGATGCCTCCTCTAATCTCGTGCAGAACCACTCACTCCTCTCGGTCTGGGCAACCGGGAAGACAGATTGGTAACCTCTCTGTTGTATAATCTGCAACCACAGAAAATCTTCACACCAGACATACGAACTTAGTTTCTTGCAAAGGGAGATACACTATTTGTCATGAAACCCTGAGATGCTTTCATGTCTTATGGTTCTTCATGTCAGTGTGAACACGGACGGAGGCTCATGCTAGCACATTTAACCACGGTGTCACTGAAAGGGTAAAGAGGGAGTCTAGTGCCTAAAGGGTCCACATCTGGGACCAGGGACTGTGGTCAGGCCAGACCTGGATACAGGGACTTGGGCAACAAGCCTCCTGCTCAGACCTGGGACCTGGGAGGCTGTTTGTCTTCAGAGGGCGGAGCCCCATGACTGGCTTCTGGGCGGATGTTGAGCTGACTGGTATGTAGCAAGGACTGGGAGAGGTCAGCACAAACCACCACATCCAGGGATCAGATGTCCCCTGTGGTCCCAGTGCGGGCAGGACAAGGTTTTCTGCTGTCAGAAGTGGCCCGATGGGGGCTGCGTACATGATTCCTGCACCACTGTGGCTGCTTCCGGAAGTAGAAAGATTATGTCTAACACCTTAAATAAAAGTAAAAAGTGGGCTCGTGCTATCTTCTTTCTGAAACTTAACAGTGCCATGTGTTCACAATGCCAGTGAGTCTCTTCGTCCCTCGGCACAGCAGAAAGTGAACCGGCAAATTCTTTGAAGAGTCTGACTTATATCGGTTTTAAAAACTTGAGGAAGGCAGTACATCAAAGAGAACATCTGCCTTTCCTGAAATTGGAAATGCTGCCTTTGTTAAACTTGAAGAACCTAACACTTGGAAGACAACTTTAAAATATAAATAACCTATTTAAAAGCTAAGTCCACCTTGATAGGAAAACAACTAGAACTGGCAATGAGAAATCACATTTAGAAAAGTTTAAACTTCTAAATATTTCCAAACATTAAAGTGATAGGACGGAAAAAGAGATGAAGCAGGGATTCCCTGATCTCTGAGCTCTAGGACTCAGCGTCGCCTGGGAACCCGCTGTCTGGGGGCCCATTCTCATCCCGTGGGTATTGCTGCCCATCCTAAAGATCTCCTTCATGCAGCTCAGTAAGCTCTCCCTCGTGAGACAAAAGGCCCTTCCACCACAGTCTATAGCAGAAGTGTAATTTTCTGGTTTTAACATTATCAACTATCCTGTGCTATTTTTACTGCAACAGCAGATATTCTGATGTGGACACTTATTACCCTCAAGGTCTCTTTCTAGAGGGTTGTGCCAAACTAATCTCTTTATGCGTGAGTTATTTGGGGTTGTTCCTGAGCATATGGTATTCTAATAATCTCAACTGACTGTTTTTATAAGGTTGCCTTTCAAATGTTATCATGTCATTTCCACCTTTCTTCTTCCTCTGTGTTGAAAACACTGCTAAACCAAGCACAACAGACTCTCTGCTTCCAAGGTGCATGCGCGGTGCGGCGTGCGCTAGTACTTCCTTCCCGTTTACGGCTGAACGGCCAGTTACACGACGCACCACGTTCTGTTTATCCACCTTCGGCTGGTGGACATTTTGGCTGTTCTCGCTTTTTGATCATTATAAATAACGTTGCTATAAACATTTGTATACAAGTTTTTGTGTACACACACATTTCCAATTCCATTGGACATATATCTAGGAGTGGAATTCCTGGTTCATGTAGTAGCTCTACTTGTAACCTTTTGATGAACTCAGGTGACATCTTGATGGGATTCAGTCCAGCTGTATGGCAGTTACTGGTGATCCAGTGAATATGTTACTTCCATCAATATCAAAAGGCTTGCTATAATAAACTTTCCCAACTGCTCTGTGGCCTGTCACTCCATTAAAGGGAATTAGACTCATCTGCCACCAGGTAAGTCTTATCGTTGGCTTCCTCCTAGTTCAGGCTGCCTTCACACTAAGTGGAGATATATCTGAGAATTTTCACAGTGAGGAGGGTGGGCTGCTGTGACCATGAAGGACAGTTGGTTAGGGTTCAATTGTCATGTTCCAGGCACCAATCGGGTCCAAAACCCAGATATTTTTAGTAGACGGAGAGACTGTGAGTCTCTAGGTCAGCAGTTGGCAAACTGCAACCTATGAGCCAAATCCAGCTAGCTGCCTGATTTTTTAAAACCTGCCAACTAAGAATTATTTTTACATTTTTAAATGGTTACATTTTAAATAGTTACATAAGTACCTATACATAGCATCTTCAATTTGAGTCTTGGCTCGTGAAGCCTGCAGTAGTTACTATCAGGTCCTTTAAGGAAAAGTTTATGGACCTCTGCTCCAGGTGATACTCCTGCCAATTAAAGTCCATCAAGACTGGTGAATAAAGCACACCCTGTTATTATCACTACAGATATCCAGTAATCAGAGCCCACCCAACCCGGAAGGTCGAGTTACCCAGGAAGTGACTCAGAATGCCAGTGAATACATAGAATATTAATAGGAAAAGCAGTGGACACGCACACGGCACAGGGATGGTGAGTCACGTCAGTGAAACTGAGTGAAACTCCGCTAACATTTATTCCTCCCAACAGAGAACATCTTACTGACAACTTGACAGTTTGTGTCTCCCCATCTAGTGTGTTTTACCTGCAGTGTTCCAGGTAACACGTAACCACATTTTGCTTCACGGAGCCCATCATCCCCATCCTCATCCTCTTCCTACTTGTTCTGACCAATTCTCCTTTGGCCTACCAGGTGTCAGCAGCAAATCCTTATTCACTTGGGCTTGGAGTGTTGCTGCCTCCTCCTATTATAAACTAATTAAGTTACACAATGCTTACAGCTCAAGGAATACATCATTACGGCTGCCCGCAAGGTAACATTACACCTGCCAACTGGTAATTACTGTAGGCCATGTTGTTTTTTCTGTATCCCACTTAAAGAGGGCAAACGCCTGCTTCCCTGCCAAATGAAATGTTTTCTCTAGTCCCCATAGCTCCTCGAAGTAATGACAGTGCATGGTTAGCACACGCCAGGCCCTCAGCTTCATCCCAAGATTCATCACAGCACTCCTACTTTTCTAGAGTCAGAATTATCCGCTCCTGCTGTTGGAGTTTCAAGTCCTTCAGTAAAAGGAGTTTTGTCGGTTTGCGTTTGCTCTGTTCTATAAAGATGAGAAAGAAAACCAAGTTTCTGCCCTTCCTCTGACTCCCTTTCCTTTCTCTTACATGTCAGGTTTCCACGGGGGCCCCTTTCCATCCAATGCAAAGTCGGATGTGGGGACACTCACCACCTTCCGACCTTTATATTACTCCTACCTTCTTTCTAGTTTTAATCTTTCTATTGTTGTTCTTACTCCGTTTTGCTATTTTAGTATCCTAATAGTCCTGCCAAACTACCTCTTTTTAAAACTTTCCCATTAGTCCTCCAGCTTTCAGTAGAGGTCTGGTCTCAGCAAAAAATAGCCCCATTTCCTTTCCTGGCCCTCCTATATGCCTGCTTGTTAGTTCCTGGGCTTTTTTTTTTTTTTTTTTTTTTTGAATAACTGCCAACTTTGGGGGGAGGAGGGTAGGGGGGTTGGTGAGCAGAGAAGTCCATCACTGTGTTCATGTGTTAGCCTGAATTACTTTACCAGCAGCTCCCAACTATGGAAGAACTACATTAAAACAGGATGGGTGGGAAATTTATGGACAATACAGATAAGGAACTTATCTACACATTCTTCTAAAGTATAATTTCATCTTTCAGAAGACAGTTCAACAAAAGTTTGAGAGTTTAAAATATATACATACACAGTGGGAATTTTCCTTCCAATAACAAATCATCAGTAAGAAACCAAAACCACAGTCTAGCCTCCAGTCTGAATGCCAGTGATTCTCAGACCGCCTTTTCCCCACACCTTCATGCAGTTATAAATTCTCTTCTCTATCAGCAGGACCATAAGCTTTCAAAACTCTCTCCCCATCACGCTGTAATTGGGGAACGCTTCTAAAAAATATACGATCTATATAAAACCCCAAGGAAATCAGAAGTACCTCTTTTTATTTTTTGTTACAGTTTTATTGATTATGCTATTACAGTTGTCCCAATCTGTCCCCGCTTGTCCGCTCCACCCAGCGCCCCCCACTCTCTCAGGCGGTCATCCACACTGTTGTCCTGTCCAGTGGCCATTTCCTACACTGTGCTTTACATCCCCATGGCTATTCTGTAACTAACTATTCGTACTTCTTCACCCCCTCACCCCCTCAACCATATTAATACTAGAAAAAGTACTACACACACTGAGTAGCGATCTTCACACAGAACAGACTGTGAGCACTTAAAGGGTCTTTAAAACAAGATGGACACACCCACCGTTTTGTGCGTGACATGAAGCTGTCTCACCTGAAGGGCGAGGAGACCAGCTGTGATTTCTCCGTCCCTCCTTCTCTGAAATCGGCAGGGCTTGCTTGCCTCATCATCCCAATAAACTTCATCAAACTACTGCTCTGGGGATCCCGGCCTCAGGTCCCTGAGCAGAGGTTTCTCACAAGATGCAAAGCAGGATGTACAAGTCTCATATTTGATGCTCTTTTTATCAAGTGACCAATTCTAAGGGAAGAACCCATCGTCCTAGAAGAGTGACCAGTTCTGGAAGGCGGGGGTGGGCCCAGGGAACCAAATCCACACAGAGAGAGACCTCGGAAGTGCCAAACGGTAGTGAAAATTCTGTCTCAGCTATTCGAATGCATGACTGTTGGTGGTGAAAGACAGTCGTTTTCAAGCTCACAACTGGCACTCTCTTCCATAACTTATGGGGCCGGCAATCAGTCAACGTGAGACTGAGCAGGAAGCTGCAGCAACGAGCGTGCGTGTCTAGCGCCTGCCTTTGAATGGTCTGCCACCTCCCTCCAGAACGCCTTCTCCAGATGCTGCCAGGAGACACTCTGTAATACCTAAACCACAAATCATCACATTCCCCACCCTCGGAGCCAGGGCTTGTCCTTGAGCTTCCCACGTAGTGCGATATTAACCAAGCTGGCCACTGACACAATGGCTCTTTACAAACCCGGAGGAAAATCTGCCACGCCATCTGTTTGACACACTCCGAAGCGGACCTCCGAACATACAAACACCCACGGGAGGTGTGCTCGGGGAAGGAACGCGGGGCGTTTCAGACATGTCGCCGGGAAGGAATCCTGGCTGGCTCACTAAGTATCGTATCAATGTAAACATGTCAGGCGTATAACGGTATCTAAAATTAGAGTGAGTATGTCTCAGAAACGGAACCATCTTACAGAAACAGAATTACGGGCAGGCCACTTCATATTCTTGTCCAACATCCAAGAAAACTGCCTTTCCTTGGAATAAGGAAACGGTGCTCGTGTCTGGTTGTTTTAACAAATGATGGAGCTGGGGGTGGGTTTAAATGATTTTTAAATTTTATCTACTGTGACACATTCAAGTCATCTAAACCAAAAAATGCATTTGCAGACTATGATATCAAAACTTAGAAAGATGACTGGCGGAAGGATACTCACAATGAAAAGGTGCGGCAACTTGATCCGGCCCGTATCTTAACGGGAACGAACCCTCCGTGGACTGCTCCCCCGAGAGCACCTTCTGGGCTGCAAAGTACTTGGGCTTGAGCACGTACTCCTGGGTCTGGCCGTGGTGAATCATCACGTTCTGTGAGGAGAGGGGTGTCACTCTGGGGAGAAACAAAGTGAGGATGTAGGAATAAGGAATGGACATTTAAAAGTCAACTAAAAAAGAAAGAATACGTTAAATTTAGAAAGGAACAAATTCCATGCTAGACTCAATTTTTTTTCCCCATGCTGTAGCTGGACATTTACAATACACAAAGAATTAACAGCTTACCCTTGGAGGCCTCCAACATAATAGGGACTCGCCTCTCTAGCCAAGAAGATTAAGGATAGATGGGCCACCACCAGTGGATTCTAACAGAGGGTGCAGAGCACAGCTACCATAAGCCTTCGTGCCAAACACATGGCATTTATAAAAGAAAAAGGCATGTACATGAACAGGTACATATATTAAAAGGCATATTGTATATAAACTGATAAATAAGTAGGCAGCATTGAAAATGAGTAGAGAAGAAAGGGGAAGTAAAATACAGGAAAGGGATTAGGTAAGAAATTCCAAGAGTGATCAGTTAAGCAAAACTGGACAATGGGAGCCTGTACAATGTACAGTGGGACCTTCCTAATGCCGCAAGGGAGGATGGGCAGCCTCTTTGAGCCTCAATTTCCTATTCTGTGCCACAGAATCTCGGCCACACAGGGCTAAGAAGCAAACGCTTGTAAAAGTCACAACATAAAACTGAAAACCAATTTCAATGATCTTTTACAATATACATTATGATGGTGACAGGAAAAACAGGCCCTCGTCTGATCTTTTATGATGTATCTCACAACGATCAAAACTGTACTATTCAGGTTAAATGTTTGATAATTACCAGTTTCCAAGAACAAGAAGAATAATAAGAATGACTAATCATAATCTCATTACTTCTTTAATAACATGAGTCAAGGTCTCTGGGGACTCCTGAACACAATGACTGTGTTTTCGCCCTGCTGGCCCGACCCTTGATTTTTCTATGACAGTTCTCCTCCGCTGCATGTAATGTATACTTTTAAATAATAAGCTTCACCCAGACTTAATCACTCCCTGAGAGACAGAAATGAAATCATTAGCTAAGTAAGACTAATAAATAATGAATATAAAGAAGATACACCAACTAACTCCAGAAAAAGGCTGAATCACTACTAAAAGTATATGGACAGAGCATTTTAGCAGCAAACGGAGTCTTTGGGAGGAAGCCTGCTCTCCAGTGTAATCTTAAATTTTATTGACTGTGACACATTAAAATCCTCTAAGCTGAACAAAATTTTTCCAAACTATAATACTTTAACTTAGGCAAATGGTTCACGGAGCTATTCTCACAGTGATAAGATGCCACAAAGCCCCAAAGAGTGTCCCAACTGAAAGACTCGGAAGGAAAGGAAGAAATGACACCATAACAGGTGGGTATGAAATGTGAATTGTCAGCCCACCAGAGACACCACACAGTGTCTCATCAAAGGCAGTAACAGAGGCCTGAACAAACTCAGTCTATTCGAAGTATTTCAGTTGGGGCTGGTGACTGAGCTATTCAGGGAGACAAGGTGTCCATGAGAAACAGAGGAAAAGAAGAAGCTGGGATTAAGGGTGCTTCCCTCTTAACCAGTCAATGACCTCGATCTATCGCTTTACATGTATTTTTTGAGGAGGGAATTTCTCTATTCTTCAACATTTTCTAGAGGGACTTTAAATATAAAATCACATCGTTGGTACTCTGTTCAGCTCATAAACATATTTGGGAGCATTTTCATAAATAAGAAATTTTAAATGCTACTTAAACACCTACAGTCATCCAAATGGCTTTCAGAATGTCTCCTTTATGATCTGCTCAGTATTGAGAGACAGTACTATGCCTTTCCTTTGGCTATGCAGGATGAAATGATTTTCAAATGTCTTCTTTTAATCTTGGAGAATGTTATTTGATCAGTAATATATGTACATCTATATTGCAATAAACTAGGTGACAGAATTTTAAATGTTTTAAAGCAAATGTTTAAATTTAAATCCCTAGTATAAGAAAGGAATTTTCTGTTTTCTTTCCTTCCTTTTTTTATTGGATGGATTTTACTTATATATTTTTTAACTTCTATTCAGTTTATTGGGGTGACACTGGTTAATAAAATTATATCGGTTTTGGGTGTACAATTCTATAACACATCATCTGTATATTGTACTGTGCATTCACCAGCCCAAGTCAAGTCTCCTTCCATCACCATTTATCCCTCCTTTACCCTCTTCTACCTTCCCCTCAACCCTCTTTCTCTCCAGTAATTACCATACTGTTGTCTCTGTCTATGAGTTTTTTCTTTGCTTAATCCCCTTACTTCTTTCTCTGAACCCTGTAACACCCCTCCCTTTTAAGAGCTATAAGTCTGTTCTCTATCTATGAGTTTGTTTCTATTTTCTTGGTGTGTCTTATTTATTAGATCCCACATATAAGTGAAATCATATGATACTTGTCTTTCTCTGACTCACTAATTTCACTTAGCATAGTGCTCTCTGGGTCCATCCATGCTGTCACAAAAGGAAAGATTTTCTTCTTTTTTACAGCTGAGTAGTATTCCATTATGTGAGTGCACCACAGCTTTTTTATCTACTGATGGACACTTGGGCTGCTTCCAAATCTCGGCTACTGTAAATAACACTGCAATGAACATACGGCTACATACATTCTTTTGAATTAGTGTTTTCAGTCTCTTCAGATATATTCCCAGAAGTGGAATTTCTGGGTTGTAAAGCAGTTCCATCTTTAATTTTTTGAGTTAATTCCACACTGTTTCCCACAGTGGCTGCGCTGATCTGCACAGCAATAGTGCAGTAGCATTCCCCTTTCTCCGCATCCTCACCAGCAGTTCTGTTTGTTGATTTATGGATGACGGCCATTCTGGCAGGTGTGAGATGGTATCTCATTGTGGTTTTAATTTGCATCTTTCTGACCAGTGATGTCGAACATCTTTTCACATGTCTATTGGCCATCTCTCTATCCTCTTTGGAGAAGTATCTATTCAGGTCCTTTGCCCATTTTTAATTGGATTATTCTACTTTTTTGGTGTTGAACTTGAAGTTCTTCACAAATTTGGGATATTAACCTTTTATCATGTGCATCATTGGTGAGTATGTTCTCCCATTCAGTGGGTTGTCTTTTCATTTTGTTGACGGTTTTCCTTGCTGTGCAAAACCTTTCTAGTTTGATGTAGTTCCACGTGTTTGTTGTTTTCCTTGCCCAAGGAGATATAACAGAAAAAACAATACTATGGGAAATGCTTGAGATTTTGCTGCCTATGTTTTCTTCTAGGAGTTGTATAGTTTTGAGTCTAACATTTAAGTCTTTAATCCATTTTCAGTTTATTGTTGGGTATGGTTTAAAAAGGTGGTCTAGTTTCTTTTTCTTTCTTTCTTTTTTTTTTTTTTTTTTTTGCATATATCTGTCCAAAGTTCCGAACACCATTTATTGAATAAACTATCTTTACCCCACTGTATGTTCTTGCCTGTTCTGTCAAATATTAATTGACCATAAAAGCATGAATTTATTTCTGGGCTCTCCATTCTGTTCCATTGACCCATACATCTATTTTTATGCCAGCAACATGCTGTTTTGATTACTATAGCCTTAAAGTATAGTTTGATATCAGGAAGCATGATTCCTCCAACTTTCTTCTTCTTTCTTAAGATTACTGTGGCTCTTTGGAGTATTTTGTGGTTCTATATACATTTTGGAAAATTTGTTCTACTTCTGTGAAATATGCCATTGGTGTCTTAATAGGAATTGTGTTGAATCTGTAGATTGCTTTGGGTAGTATGTACATTTTAATGATGTTAATTCTTCCTATCCATGAACACAATATATGCTTCCACTTATTTGTACCTTCTTCAATTTCTTTCTTCAGTGTCTTATAATTTTCCAAGTACAGGTCTTTTACTTCCTTGGTTAAATTTATTCCTAGGTAATATTTCTGATGCAATTGTAAATGGGATTGTTTTCTTAGTTTCCCTTTCAGATAGTTCATTATTGGTGTATAAAAATGCAACAAGTTTCTGAATATTTATTTTGTATCTGGCTACTTTACTTAATTCAGTTACCAGTTCTAGCATTTTTTGGTGGGTTTTTTAGAGTTCTCTACATACGGTATCACGTCATCTGTAAATAATGACACTTTTACTTCTTTCTTTCCAGTTTGGATGCCTTTCACTTCTTCTTTTTGTCAACTGCTGTGGTTAGGACTTCCAGTACTATGCCGAATAAGAGTAGCAAAAGTGGACATCCTTTTCCTGTTCCTGATCATAAGGAAAACACTTGTACAGTAGTTTTTTTGCCCATCAAGTATGATATTGGCTATGGAGTTTTCCTATATGGCCTTTATTATATTGAGGTACATTCCCTCTAGTCCCACTTCATTGAGAGTTTTTATCATAAATGGGTGCTGGGGTTTTTTTTTTTTTTTCATGATTTTTTTTTTTTAAAGAATTTTTTTTTTTCCTTTTAGATTTTATTTATTTATCTTTAGAGGGGAAGGGAAGGAGAGAGGGAGAGAAACATCAATGTGCGGTTGCCTCTTGTATGTCCCCTGACGGGAACTGGCCTGGCAACCCAGGCATGTGCCCTGACTGGGAATCGAACCGCAATCCTTTGGTTCGCAGGCCCGCGCTCAATCCACTGAGCTACACCAGCCAGGGCTGGGTGCTGGGTTTTATCAAATGCTTTTCCTGCATCTCTGGATGTGATCCTGTGGTTTTTATCCTTTACGTGGTTTACGTGGTGTATCACAATTATTGATTTGGATATGTTTTAACGGTCTTGTATCCCCCATATTAAATCCCACTTGATCATGACGTACAGTCTTTTAAATGTATTGCTGGATCCAGTTTTCTAATATTCTGTTGTGGATTTTAGCATTCATGTTCATCAGAGACATTGGCCTATAACTTTCTTTCTTTGTAGTCTCTTCATCTGGTTTGGGAATTAGGATAATGTTGGCCTCCTAAATGGGCTTGAGAGTATTCCCTCCTCTTGAATTTTTTGGAATAGTTTGAGAAGGAAAGGCATTAGTTCTTCCTTGAACATTTGGTAAAACTTAGCCATGAAGGCGTCCAGTCCAGGACTTTTGTTTTGGGGAAACTTTTTGATTACTGCTTCAATTTTATCGGTTGTAATCTGTTCAAATCCTCTGATCCTGAGTCAGTTTTTGAAGATGTATATTTATAGGAATTTCTCCATGTCATCCAGATTGTCCAATTGTTGGCACATAGTTGTTCATAATATTTTCTCACAATCCCTTGTGTTTGGTGTCAGTTGTTACTTCTTCTCCTTCATTTCTGACTTTATTTATTTGAGTCCTTTCTCTTTTTCTCTTGATGAGTCTGGTTAAAGGTCTGTCAATCCTGTTTCTCTTTTCAAACAACCAGTGCAGGGCCGCCAGGAGTTGGGAGGATGGGGCTGGTGGATCTCCGGGAACGGGGAGGTGTCAGTCAGACTTGAGGGAAGTCTGCCCAAGAGCCATTTAGAACTCGGTCTGTCCCAGGTCCCACCCAGACCTCAGCAGGGCAGAGCCATCAGGAGTTGGGGGAGTGGTGCTGCTGGGAGCCTGGAGAGTGGCGCTAGTGGATGTCCCATGAGGTGGAGGTGCCAGTAAGGTTCCCAGGAGAGTTGAGGGGAATGGCCTCTGCCCCAAAGCCACATAACCTTAGTCACTAACATCCCCTGAGTCTGCCCAGACCTGTACACCACAACTTAGGCAGCTGACTCCAGCACCAGGGTAGGAGCTCTGCAGGGTGGGGCAACAGGGAGTCCAAAGAGCAGAGCTATTGCTTTCCCATAGGCTGGGACCACATGGAGTAGGGTGTTCCCCCAAGGAAGATGGTTTCTGTGGTATGGCATCATGGGGGCTATCTCCTCAGCTCTCTCCCCAGAGCCACAAACCCCAGTCTCTCTCCATACGACTCTAATCCACTCCGCCTTCCCTCTGCTGGGGCTCAGTGTAAGTGGCTGCAAACGAGATTTTATGTGTTAGCCCATTAAGAGGGCACCTGTGTGTCTCTAGCAGACTCTCTTCTCTCCCTGGTGGACAGAAAGCCCACTGATTTTCACAGCCAGTTGTTATGCTAGTGCCTATTCCTGGCTCTCATGCTCTTGGACTGGGGAGCCCAGCTTGTAGTTGAGATCCCACACTTCACAGGGGGAACCCCCTACAGCTAAGATATCCCTCCAGAAGCAAGGCCAGCCCTTTTCACGCATCCACCCTTCCTACCAGTCTCAATATGGCTTCTCCTATAAGTCCTTGGCTATAAGACTTCTCTTCAGCTGGTCTTCAGCTGGCGATTCAAGTTGACTGCTCTATATTTTACTTGTAACTCCAGTTTGGTCCTGGGAGGAGGTGAGTGTGACATCCACCTACTCCATCACTATCTTGGATCAAATCCTGTAGTCTTAGGAAAACCCAGGAAAATCCACCGTGGGCCTGGATTTTCCCATTCACAATGCCATGGAAGAACACTCCACTTCCTTTGTCACTAGATTAATGACTTATATTACTAAAAGCCTAAGGCTTCACATTGTAAACACTTTTGTTTTAATGATGTAAGTGTTGTTTTGAACTTTAAGTATGTTTGGTTGCGATGGGGTAGAAAGTGAACCAGCTGGACACATCTGGTGTGGTTGATGACAACCACAAGTCTACTCTGTCAACCATGGGACAAGGGGAAGCCCTCCTTCTCATCTCAGGGACAACTCACTCCCCAGCTAAACTGTCCCCCTGTCACCGTGTTGCTGGTACCTGCTAAGAGAAATGCAGGCCACTCCTGTTCAGAAGAGGACAGCCCAGCATTCCAGGAGACCTTGGGGGCTGCTACAACCACTTACTGCTCCAGCCACTGCCAGGTAGGTGAGACTGTGGGGTCTGCCTTCAAGCTGAGGTCCCCACTTCTCTCCCCTCTGAATCAAGGAGGCAGCAAGAAATGAGCTGAAAGCATATGTAGTATGGGTTCCCTTTCCCTAAACATAACAGAAAGACAGTAAGTAAACAAGACCAAGGTATACCAGGTCTACGACTTGGGTAACAACCCTCATTCATCACCAACTTAAGGAAATGAGCAATAAAAATTGACCAGTAAAATGGTACTTAAGTCTTACTCCAGTAAACTATAAGTTACAGCACATTATCAATACGGAGCTACAGAGAATTGTGCTTCCCCTTCCTCCATCTCATCTTCCCTTTTCCCCAGCACAAGGTTGTGAACACACTGGCTCACAAAGACACACAGACTGAAGCCACTCTGCCTGACAGCCGCACAGAGAAAGAAGCAAGCCATGCACCGTGGGCTGGTAGAGGCAAGTAGAAGTAACTGTCCAATCATTCATTTCACAAATACATGTGTTAAGTATAAACACCAGCCTACCACTGTCTCTCCCTCACTTCCTCCTTTCATAGTTGGTCTCTACCTTTTCCTCTAATTTCATCATTCACAGTTATTTCCACTTTGGACCACCTCTCAGTCTTACAAATATATATCCCTTTAACTCTCCCTCTTTTCCTTCTCTTTTACCCAAGTATTTCAGAAAAAAATATCTCTCTCTTCATTTCAGTTGGGACTTTCTCCTCTTTCCCTCCCCGGGGGAGGGAGGAAAGCTTGCCTATCACTAGTGAACATCAGACTTGTCATAGCATAACTAATATTTTTAAAGGGTAAAAGAAAATGTTTGAGAGAAAATTAGATCAAAAAATGAAAGCTGTAGAACCTCTGCTTCAAATGGGTTTTTTTTGGACACCTGTATATCTCCCCTTCCTCCAAAGATGCCCTTAAAATCATAAATAAGGAATAAAAAATATATATTAAGCCAGAGTTGACATTTCGTAGTTATACAACAATACAGCCACACTAGTCATTAAAATACCAAAATACTCTGTTCTAATAAACAGCTAGTGACCCAAGCTCTTAGTGCCCTCCCCTAACCCCTCCACTGGGCACCCCAAGACACCCCCTCAATTCATAAATAACCAGTTGACTTTCTGCAGAGCTGGAGATCTCTGGGTCTCCATTCAGCATCCCTTCTGATCAGTCAATACCTGTGCCACACAGGATATTAAAAATGGCTCAGGTTACCCGCCAATAAACACAGGAGAGAGATTTCAACAAATCTGTAAGGGGTTCAAAGTAGATTGACAAATGTTGACTACTGTAGCAGCAGGGAGGAAGCCATGGACTAAAAAAAATATTTTTCTAACTTGTTTTACTTCAACCTGCAGAATGAAGCACACTTTACATGGAGATTCAGGGCCCACCTACATATGTCTGTAAGTCGATAGAACTAAAATGAGGTTTACAAAACAATATTCGCCCTTACTATCTGTGGGGCACTCCGGAATTTTCTCCTCTGACCTACTGTTTCAATGGCAGTCTTGAGCCATCGTGTTGATTTCACGACCTCGTGACTCCCTGATGAGTTGCAACCAGTGACTTAAGGGCCCTGGATGGGAATCACGCGAGGACACAGGCAGGGCACAGAGGAAGCAGTCTCGCTAAGGAGCCACAGAGTTGTTCTGGATGCTGAAACCAAGGAAAGCAAAGGGTGATAGGAACTGAGCCCGAACTCTGGCGTCTTCACTAAAAAGTCTGCACAGGCAAACCTCTGAGATATTGCAGGTTCGGCTCCAGACCACCGCAAAAAACAAGTGTCACAATGCAGGGAGTCACTCACGGTTTTTGTTTGCCCAGCCCTTATAAAAGTTTTGTTTACACTATAGTACAGGCTAGTAAGTGTGAATAGCATTATGCCTAAAAAAATGTACACATCTGAATTAAAAATACAGTACTGCCCAAAAATGCTAACCATCATCTGAGCCTTCAGCCAGTTATAATCTTTTTGCTGGTGGAGGTCTTGCCTCCATGTTAATGAAAGCGCATATTCTGTGAAATGCCATTAAGCAAAGCGCAATAAAACAAGGTTACATTGTATACGAAGGCAACTGCAGTCCCTACTCTAGCAAACAGAGTGTCCAGAAGTCAAGCTTCTACTTCCCTCAGGGGGGAAAATGCGTATTCTCCAAAAGAATTTACTATCTGGTTTAAACCACAAAACTGACTTCTCCTGAGTAAGAAAGACCCCCTCATTCTGGCATTTTGGGTTCCCCTAGCATAAAGTCTGGTTTCCCACATTTCCCCTAAAACGATGCTTGCCAAGCAGCCAGGAAGACAGGGAGCTCCAAGAGAAGGATCCCAGGGCAGAAAGGAGAGTCATGAGAATGAAAAACAAAATTGACATTTTAGAGACACTTGACAAGATGGTGAGGAATGCAAGGGATGGAGTGGAAATAGGCAGAATCCATTCAGATTTAATGCTAGGAACACCCTCCTTCAAGAAGCACAGAGACATTGGCAATGGACCATGCAGAGGGAGAAACCCAAGCACCCCCATGCTTGGCCTTGCACTGAGTGATACATCCACAGACACAATGCTGCAAATATTGTAGCCGTCAGAAACAAACCATGTTACCAGCTTCGGTGATATAAATGTACAGAATTAGCTGGAGGAGGGCGGAAAATTCTGAAAGAGGAAGAGAAGAAGTAGAGGAAAGACTGAGAGGGCCACAACCCTCGTTTCACAAAAGAGAAAGTCATCAGATAACACTCATGACCTCAACAGACGAAGCTGATAGAAGACATAAGTTTAAACACACACTGTTGAGTTTCGCACAGACAGAAACTGTGAATGTGAACTAAAGGTTTTGAGAAGAAGGATGGGGAGCAATCCCATCTCCTAAGTTTCAGACAACATCTAAAAGGAAGAAATCAAGGAATGGCTGGATGGAGAAGACTACCAGAAAGGCTAATCAGCTTTGAGCTTAAATGAGAGAGCGGCAAGGACAAAGGAAAGGGAGTCGAGTGGTACGCAGGTTTCAAGCCTGGTCGACTAGGAGGGTATTTTGGTTCAAGGCCAAGAAGAAAAGTAAGAGCAAAGGGGTACGCAGAGTTACCATCAGGAGAAAGACCTAGTCTGTGACAAAGATAATTAGGTTATTGATACTTTGAGAGACAGAAATGTGGGGCGCACCTTGGGGGAGCTGTTAGAAAAGCCTCCAAGTTTAGGAAAAGTGATGTTCTAAGTGGGATCGACATCTCCAAAGGCAAAACTCTTTCAGAAAAAATATGGAACCACATGGTTTTGGAAGACATTTATTTAATGGTGGGGACGTAAAGCAAAAACTGGGGTGGGGGATTGGAAGGGGAGAAAAACAAGAATGAGGTAGGTCCAGAAATGGTAAGTGGAGGAAAATTTCTAGGAGTAAAGGAGAGAGGACCACCTGTAAACTGTTACAGAAGAAACACCAAACCAGAGAAATGAAAAATTAGAGAAGGTCACTGGTACCGTCAACAAGGCTGTTTCAGTCGCGTCAGGAGAAGTGTGACTGCCCAGGGTGAGAACCAGGGTAGGTGTCCCACTGGTGACACGTGGAAAAGAGCAAACAAGGAAAGCAGGCCGGAGGTGAGGGCACGCAGGCCATCCGAAGACGAATCTATGCAAACCTCTGTATCTTTGGGAACAGCATAAAACTTCCTTCCTTCAAAGAAATGGTTAGTCACACACTGTTTACAGCGCTGCCTTCAGAATGGCAATTCTGGACACAAGAATGGACTAAAATTTTCCGTATTTCTACTAAGCCCATTATTTGACCTGTGGAGTGGATGCGAGGAGCCGGCAAAACACGAATCCCTTTCCATTTAAGAAAAGGGCTTTGGACATCTCAGAAGGGAACCTCCAGCAGGTCACAAAAGTGTTTCCCAGAGGCGGCCAGTCTGACACAGTCGGGCCGCTCCCCTCTGACTAGCGCCCTCGGGTTTACAGTCAGGACTAAGAAAAGCCAGTGCTGCAGGAAGAAGCCACAGAAAAGTCCCCTCCAGTCTTCTGGGGCCAGGTTCTGTCTATAAAATTCGAATGATCATATGTGCCCTGGATGGTGGCCCTATACTCATGTGGCCTGGCTGGCAACCAGCAAGGGAAGCTAGAATATCACTGAAAATGGAATGAGATGGCAAAAAAAAAAAAAGTCAGCATTTTTCCTAGAACTCTTCGCAGAAAGAGTATGGCGAGTAGAAAACCCTTTGATACGCTGCTTTGCACTGGATGAGCTGCTGTGAAAACAACACCCCTTCTAAGGACGGCGAGTCCCATCCATCTTTGGCTTTGGTTATGCCAAGAAGGTCAACGCACATTTGGGGCCGGATACGAACGGTCCGGGACGACGGGGAAAGGCTGGGTGCTGCGCCGACAACCTTCCACGTCCACTCTTCGCTCTCAGTCCCCAACCTCTCCTCTGGAGAAATGTCTAACCCGAAGTGTCGCACGGTTGACCTCCCGAGTCTCAGAATGACCCTGGTTAGAAGAGACGTTTCAGGAGGAGATTGCTAAGAAAACAGCCACGGAATTCTCCAACCCCTGTAACCCCCAAGTCCTAGCAGAGAGGAATACAGTCAAAGCTGGAACAAAGAGAAGGCTAAGAAGCAGAGTGAACAAGGCCTCCTCTTGGAAAGTTCAATAAAATAATCGTAACACTTGGGAGAAGGTCCAAATGTCGAATGGGACAATTTGAAGAAGACCATTAGACTTCCGGCCAAGATGGAGGCGTAGGCGGACACGCTGTGCCTCCTCTCACAACCAAAATTAAGGACAACAAATATTTAGAAACAAGAAAACAACCAGAACTTATAGAAAACTGAACTGTACGGAAGTCCAACAACCATTCATCCAGACCGGTAAGAGGGGCGGAGTCGCGGCAGGAGAAAGTGGAGGTGCGGACCCAGGAACGCAAGCAGCAGCGGCTGGCAGTTCCCAGGTGCACAGGCGGCGTCTGGCGGTCCCCAGGCCCACAGGCAGCAGCTGGCGGACCCCGGGCACTGGGGGGCAACTGTGCAGGCCCAGTGAGGCCGCACAAGGTGGCTGGCTGACTGACCAGGGTCTCACATTTGAGCTCGCAGACGGTCCAGGCAGAGGGGAAGTGGCGGAAGGGACGGAATCCAGGAGAGAGCGCAGCAGGCGCCATTGCTCCCTCTCAGGCCCCACCCCCACATACAGCGTCACAACCCAGTGACTGGGCTGCCCCGCACTGGGGAGCACCAGAGGCTCCACTCCTCACTACGTAACAGCACGCGCGCGTGCGCAGATAATCCAGGTGAAGGGGAAGCAGCGGAAAGGGCCGGAGTCCAGGAGAGAGCGGAGCAGGCGCCATTGCTCCTTCTCAGACCCTGCCCCCATCTATAGCATCACAACCCAGCGACTGGGCTGCCCCGCCCTGAGGAACACCTAAGGCTCCACCCCCTCACTACATAATAGCCGCGACCAGACTAAAACCAAAACAACAACAACAAAAAAAAACCCACCAAAAAATGGCTCAAACCGGAAAACAAATAAAAGCCCCAGAGCCAATTCCTCTAAGCAACCAAGAGATAGCCAACCTGTCAGATGCACAGTTCAAAGCACTGGTCATCAAAATGCTCACAGAATTGGTTGATTTTGCTCACAAACTAGATGAAAAAAATGCAGGCTACAATCCGTGAAATGAAGGAAGATGCATGGGGAACGGATAGAGATGGAAGGAAAACTGGGACTCAAATCAATGGTGTGGACCAGAAGGAAGAAACTAACAACCAAACAGAAGACGAGGAAGAAACAAGAATTCAAAAAAATGAGGAGAGGCTTAGGAACCTCCGGGACATCTTTAAACGTCCCAACATCTGAATTATAGGGGTCTCAGAAGGGGAAGAAGAACAGCAACGAGTGGAAAACTTATTGGAACAAATAATAAAGGAGAACTTCCCCAATCTGGCAAAGGAAATAGACTACCAGAACGTCCAGGAAGCTCAGAGAGTCCCAAAGAAGTTGGACCCAAGGAGGAACATACCAAGGCACATTGTAATTACATTAGCCAAGATTAAAATGAAGCAGAGAATTCTAGAAGCAGCAAGGGATAAGGGGACAGTCATCTACAAGGGAGTTCCCATCAGACTGTCAGCTGATTTCTCAAAAGAGACCTTCCAGGCAAGAAGGGGCTGGAAAGAAATATTTGAAATCCTGAAAAGCAGGGACCTACATCCAAAATTGCTCTATCCAGCAAAGCTGTCATTTAGAATGGAAGGGCAGATAAAGCGCTTCTCAGATAAGGTCAAGTTCAAGGAGTTCATCATCACCAAGCCCTTATTATATGAAATGTTAAAGGGACTTATCTAAGAAAAAGAAGATAAAACTATGACAGTGAAAAGACAACAAACTCATAGCTATCAAGAACCACACCTAAAACAAAAGCAAACTAAGCAAACAGCTAGAACAGGAACAGAACCACAGAAATGGAGATCATATGGAGGGTTAGCAACAGGGGCGTGGGAGGAGGAGAGAGGGGGAAAAGGTACAGAGAATGAGTAGCATAGATAATGGGAAAAAAAATAGACAGGGGGAGGGCAAGAATAGTATGGGAAATGTAGAAGCTAGAAAACTTATGACCCATGGACATGAACTAAAGGGGGGAATGTGGGTGGGAGAGGGTGGGTAGGGTGGAGGGGAATGATGGGGGAGAAATGGGACAACTGTAATAGCATAATCAATAAAATATATTAAAAAAAAAAAAGAAGAAGAAGACCATTAACGAAAGATAGGACAATTTTAGCATCATTAAAAATAACTACGATGGGCTGAAATAATTTAAATGTTTAAATGTATCTATTCATTAATAAAAAGCCGTAGGTCACTTTTGGAAGATATTAGAGGTTAGACGTCAGAGTTTTCAAACTCTATTTGAAAACCGATCAATGAAAGGAAAGAATTAAGCATATTATACTTCCATGTGATTGTTAACTTTTATGTATCAACTTGGAAGGCATTTTTGGATGAGGGTAACATGTAAATCAGTGTAAGCAGATTCCCTTCCATAACATGGGTGGGCTTCATCTAATGAGCTGAAAGCCTCAATAGAACAAAAAGACCAGCCTCCCCAACTAAGAGGGAGTTCTGCAGCACACTAACTTTGAACTTCACCTGCACCATTAGTTCTTTGGGGTCTCTGCCTGCTGGCCCACACTTCAGATCTGGACTCATTAGCTCCCATAATCGCATGAGCCAATTCTTTGTAATAAATCTTTATATAGATATAGATAGATATCTTTACACACACACACACACACACACACACACACTCACTCTGTTGGCTCTGTTTTTCTCAAAAGCCTAACATACCCTGTGACTTTCCTTATACCAACTGAACTTCAACCAAATAACTGAGGAAAGAAAGTTTCTGCTTAGGAAATTGTTCCAGTGAAGGAAAAAGGAGTGATAGAACTAAAACACCATCATCTGCAGTCAGCAATGAAATGTAGGCAGTGATCATCAATGGCTGCTAGTATCACAAGAAGACAGGGTATGCCCCATGACGGAACAGCACACCACCCACCACTTGTGACCCAGTCCAATGAATAATCAAATCCGAACCTGACCAAGCCTCTAGATCCAGGCATTATTTACAGGAAATCGTAGGGCAGAGTACATGTTACTGTCACAAGGGTACAGTCGACAAACTTTAGAGTTAGTAGAAAAGCTCACAGATTAAGTGAGATTTAAGAGACATGTGAACCTGTTACAAAGGATGAATATTTTTTAAAATTCTGATGTGAACAAATAAGCTGTTAAAAACTTATGCAACAATGAGGGAAATTTAAATACCTGGATTTTTAATGATATAATGCTTCTGAGGCTAGTTGTTGAGAGCCCCCCATCTGTTACGGATACATGATGAAATATTCACAGACTGACTTCAAAATAATCAAGGGAAGGGAAGTGGTTTGGAGAACAGATGAACACAGTGGGTTCTGAGTTCATTGCGAAAGCTGGGAGACAAATACTTTGGGGTTTCTTTATTCTATTTTCTCTTTTTTTATATGTTTTCAGTATTGCATAAGAGTTTACATAATACAAATATATGAGGTTATCCTTTGTAAGTTTTAATGTGTATCAGATGAGATCATGTATTTATTTACCACGACTTTGAAAAGCAGAAAACATGACATAACAATATTACTTCCCATTCACTAAAAGGAAAAAGGGAAACAAAGAGCAAGAGAGGGGACAGAAGAATGAAAGAAAAGACAAATTCCAAGCATGCACATCTTCTCATTTTTTCTACTTTTAATTGTCAAAGCTGCACACTCAGGGGGCAGAAGCCCTCTCTGCCAAGGATGAGACAACCATTCAAAAGCTCTGAAAAGGCACCGGAGACCAAAATCATCAAAACCTTGACATGACTAAGTTATTTAGCAAGTAACCATGGAAGGAAACAATGCTAATAACTAAAGTCCTTAGCTTTGTCACAAATGAGCAGCTACATTTGGTTACTCGGGGCAGTGTCCCTGAACACAAATGAAAAAGGAATTGCAGCCATCTCCTATTTATCTAAACTAAGAGGGGCCAAAGAAAAATCTAAATACGATCCAGGAAAACTCCAAAACGTAAGCAATAATTACAACTTCTACCCTATTGGGAAAGTGCCAGTTTCAAGGCTTTTGAACCCAATTCTCAGAACCAAATCCTCGCCCTACATTTATAGGAAGGGAAGAGCAGGCTCAATTTCCTCATTGCGATAGAAGAGTGATGACATCTACCTCGCAAAGTTAACGTGAAGGCAAAGATAAAAATGTGATTTCTCTTTGAAAATGTGAGCAAATGTTTAACATGCTACCTGAGGCACACTTGGGCTGTCAGATTCTCTCTCTCTCCTCCGGCTGTCTGCGGAGACTCAAGAACAGAATTCCACCCTTCTGCTAAGGCTAGAGTTCATACTCAGAGATTGTCCAAATGTATAGATAAAAGCAAAACTTGTTTCAAAGCTTTATTTTTTAACAAAACCTGAAGTTACCTATAAACAATGAGGGGCATTCAGCAGCCCGAGGGCCGGCTGTCTTGCTGTTACCCCCGCAGGGGAAGGCCCCCTGTGAGGTTGCTGTGGAGTCCAGGAGCCCTGCACACCCACAGCACCCCAGACTGGAGATCGGCACTTCCTCAGAACAGATTTACTGTGTGACCCAGCAGCTCTGCACCCCCCAGCGTAAACCCAAACGAACTGGAAACAGGGACTCAAACAGATCCTTGGACACCAATGCTCACTGCAGCATCATTCGTAGCAGCCAAAAGCAAAAATAATCCAAGTTGTTTCCTTCAACAGATGAATGAGTTAAAAAAAAAAAAAGTGGTTTTATATCTAGATAGATAGGTAGACAGCTAGAGAGAGATAGAGAGATAAAGAGAGAGAGATCCGTCCAGAAAAAGTCCAGTAATTGTTAATATTACAAGAACAGTTTGTGTGACATCAATGTAACCTGGCAGCCAAGGAGAATGTACTGGAATGCACATGTGTGAACAATGACAACTTCACTGTACCAGTCAGTGGGGACGATAGATGCCACTGAGTGAGCATGTGTACTGTGTGGCTGTCACATTCAAAATGACTGAGAAAGTAGAGCAACAATTCTGCATTAAATTTTGTGTTAACCTTGAACTTTCCTCCATGGAAACTATTCGGATGACTCAGAAGTCCACAGCTATGGGCAACTGGTGATTGGCAGCTTTATCACAACAATGTTCCTGCTCATGCATCATGCCTGGTGCAGAGTTTTTTGGTGAGACATCAAATCACCCAGGAGACCCAGCCCCGCTACACCCCAGATTTGGTGCCCTACAACTTTTGGCTTTTCCCAAAACTAAAATCACCTTTGAAAGGGAAGAGATTTCAGACTGTTGATAAGATTCAGAAAAGCAAGACAGGACAGCTGATGGCGACTGGGAGAACTGTGTGAGGTCCCAAGGTGCCTACTTTGAGGCAGACTGAAGCATCGTTGCCTTATGTACAATGTTTCTTGTATCTTGTATCTTCTTCAGTAAATGTCTCTATTACATTACATGACTGGAAACCTTCTGGACAGACAGATATGTATATTATATATGTTACATATATAATATACATATGAATGATAGAACATTATTCAACTGTAAACAGGAATACAGTTCTGGTACATGCTACAGCATGGATGAGCCTTGAAAATATGATGCAAAGTGAAATGAGCCAGAAAACAAAAGGGCAGATTTTATATGATTCCACTTATAGGATGTACCGAGAACAGGCAAATTTAGGGAGAAAGTAAAGTAGAGGTTACCAGAAAGTGGGGAGAGGGGCGGGATGGGAGTTATTATTTAATAGCGGCAGAGTTTCTGTGTGGGGTGCTGAAGAGGTTTTAGAAACAGATGATGGTGATGTTTGCACAACAGTGTAAAGGGAATCAATGCAGATGTATGGTTAAGATGGCCAAGTCTGTTTGTTACATGTGTTTTACCACAATTTTAAAACCCTGCATGAAAAAGACCCCAGATTCCTTGGTGGGGGCGGGGCAGCACTGCAGTGTAAGAAAGAGGGAAAAAGCACGTTTTTATGCCCCTCCCCCCACCCCCTCTCCTGGTCATTCAGTAGGTTTGGATGCTGCAGTGTGGGGTTTGTTCATCTCAGCCAATTCCAAATGTTTTGGTTGCCTTTTAGACAACTGTTCCAGACGCTAGTTCTGCAGTAATAACCACGTATGTGGTTCTGTCCGCCATATCATCACTTCAGTCATTTTTCTTCCCACTTTCTAACACTCATTTTGACCGCTGCTCCTTGAACCACTTTACAAGATTTTGGCCTCTGCAGCCACAGCACGTGATGCTCTCCAAGGACCTGTTCGGAAGCATGGTAAGGAATTAACCTCGGCTCACAGATGGGGGAAGTGACCTCTGTCTACTTGCCTAGGAAGCCTTTCATACTTAACTTCGCTCATTCTTCATCATTGCAGCTACTGTATTAACATGAATTTCTTAGTTAGCTCTCCATCACAGACCCTTCATGGCAGCAGGAAGAGACATCTGTGGTCATGACTCTGGATGCTAACTTTACACACGCCATCTTATTACCTGTAAACCAGGAAGCGTGGAAAAGCTAGCGGGAGCATGTCAGATGACATGTTCTTCTACAACTTTCCTCGTCCTAGCCAGCATCTTCCTTCCAGCGAGCTCTGTGGGCGGGGCCCGCAGAGACTCAGGGACGCAGACAACGGGCACAACCACACCGAGGGCTCACCCTCCAGGACCGAGCGGCCACGGGGCTCAAGGGGGCGGAAGGCTAACAGCGCTGAGTCAGTTTGGGGAAATTCACACGGCACTTCTGCCTGTGCCACCGAGTCTCTGAGAGCCACTGATCCAACGTCAAAGTCCTGTAAGTCTCAGTTTCTTCCTTTACAAAGTGTAGGGCTCTGTGATGTGACCTCCCAAGTCCCCAGGCTCTGAAATTCAATTACATGACCAGTAGCTTCCAAAGTGTTCTTAGTCACATCAAAAAATATTCCATATAAGAAAGTATGTTTTAAATGTAGTAAGCATGTAGAGATATCTCTGTTCGGAGTAGAAAGAGAATCTCTCAGGGTTTTATTCTCCCACATTTAAGCTAAATAAAATTAATAAGGGAAAATTCTTAAAGTTTTTACAAATTCTTACAATTGAATGCAATAAACTCTGTTTTTCATGAATGGTCTTTTTTTTCCAACTGCACTTGCTACTAAACTAGGTCACCTAAGTAATAAATATTGAAAGCATTTAACCGAATTCAAACATCTGTTCCAATCCTCTCCTAGGGCTTGATCCAGCAGAAACAAAATACCCTCCGCCCTACGGGACCTGAACCACCCATGCTGTGGGAAATGTGGGGGGGTCTTCGAAAGCCAACGTACCTGTTGGAAAAAATATGGCTTTTCTCCAGGTGTCTGAAGGACAATAAGAAGCATTTTTAAAAACTCTAAAAACTACAAAGCAAGAAGAAATGTTACGGATCTCACTACCCTTGATATCACTGCAGGACTTGTAAAGTCGGTACTTTGTTTCCTTTTTATTTATTGGGGTGGCACTGGTTAACAAAATCATACAGGTTTCAGGGGCATAGTTCTACGACACATCCTCTGTACACCGTGCTGTACAGTCATCACCCCAAGTCAAGTGTCCGCCCCCCACCACTTACCCCGTATCCTCTCCTCCACCTCCCTTCCTCCTCCCAGCAGCCACCACACTGGTGTCCGCGCCCATGAGCTGTTCCTTTTTTTCTTTTCTGCTCACCCCCCCCCTCACTCCCCCACCCAGCCCAACCCTGCCGGCTGCCCGTCAGCCTGCTCTCCATCTATGAGTCTGTCACTACGTTGCTTCTTAGTTCAGTTCATTCATTAGATACCAACATGAGTGAACTCATATGGTATTTGTCTTTCACTTAGCATAATGCTCTCCAGGTCCATCCGTGCTGTCACAAAAGGTAAGAGTGCCTTCTTTTTTTTTTTTTTTTTTACAGCTGAGTAGTATTCCATTGGGTAAATGTGCCACAGCTTTTTTATCCACTCATTACTGATGGACACTTGGGCTGCTTCCATATCTTGGCGATTGTAAATAACGCTGCAATGAACATGGGGGGGGGGCATATATTCTTTTGAATCGGTGCTTTGGGTTTTATATATTACATCTATATGTGTTACAAACTCCACACTACATTCTACTGAGTTCCCATCTAGGATCACTTCCCATAAGCCTGAAGAACTTCCTTCAGAATTTCTTATTGTACAAATCTTCCACTTTCATTTTTCTGAAAATAGTTTATTTCTCCTTCATTTTTGAAGGAGTTCTTTTTGGACCTACAATTCTAAGTACAATGCATAACTCATTTAACTATCTTTTACAGAGTTTACGAACTAGCTTCTTTACACTTTAAAGATGTTCCACGGCCTGACTGGTGTGGCTCAGTAGGGTGAGCATTGTCCTGCAAACTGAGAGATCACTGGTTCAATTCCCAGCCAGGGTTGTGAGCCAGGTCCCCAGCAGGTGAGAGGCAACCAATCCATGTTTTTCTCTCTGCTGTTTCCCTCTCTGTCTCCCTACTTTTCTCCTCTCTAAACACAAATAAAATCTTTTAAAAAAATGTTCCATCATTCCACAAGCACTTTTGCTCCTGATGAGAATATAACGTATCTTTTTCCTCTGGCCGATTTCACAACCTTCTCTTTATCTTTGATTTTTAGCTGTTGCACTGTGAAGCGCTGAGGTGCGGTCTTTGTATCCCTGTCACTTAAGGTTTGCTGAGCGTCCCTCATCGGTAAGTTGATGTTTCCCCCCAACCTGAGGAACCGTCAGCCACCATTTCCTCAAAACAGTTCTGCTGCCACATCGTCTTCTTGCCCTCTGAGCCTACCACCACAGATACATCAAATTACTCGATACTCATTTCTTGATAAAAGCACCAGAACTCTGTCCATCGTATCATCTTTCTCTTCTTTCTCCATAGGGGATACTGTCTACCAATCTAGCTTCTAGTTTACTCGCCCTGCCTTTTCTATTTCTGTGTTTGCTACTTTTCTATTAAAATTCCCCATCTGTTGCTTCATTGTGACTCTCTTCTTTTAAATCCAGCCTGTTTATAACAGCTCCTTTTAAAGTCCTTGTGCAGTAATTCTAACAACTCGGTCATCTTGGAGTTGTTTGTTGTCTACTGACGGCTTCTTCTCTTGACTGCGAGCCCTATTTCCTCCCCTTCTCGTGACTGTTATTACAGGAAGGATAGCATGAGTATTGTTTTGTAGAGACTCTGTATCTTCTTCTGAAGAATGTTGTTTTGCTCCACCAGACAGTTACTTGGCTAGATTCACACTCCAGCTCTGTTTCCCGTACGGTGTGCTGTGGCTGGAGCGCTCCGTTCTCCCAGCCTCTGGCTGCTGCTTCTCACTGGGACCTTCCAGTCTCCCCGTGGGTCCGCCAAGAATTTGGGCAGAGTTTCCATTCAGATGGACGGGCTCCCCCTTTTCCTGAACCAGTCTCCCCTTCACTTTCCAGCCACAAATGTCATTCCTGTCTTAACTCCTCAAGCCAGGAACAGCACTTTCTGCTCTGGGTCTGGCCAGTGTACTTAGCACAGACTGGGGGATGCCATCAGGCACAAACAAGGGAGAACGCATAAGTGTTACCTTTACCCAGTGCAACTCACTTCTTTCAGAATCAGCTCCCTCCCATTGCTGCCTGTTTTCAGTTGTCGTCTGGAGCCTTCAAATAGCTGATGTTATGTTTTGTCCAGAATTGGCAACTGCTATCAGCAGGACAATTAGTCTAATAAAGGTTTGCTGCTATCAGCATGGCCAGCATGAAAACCTTCCCCATGCGTATTTTTTAACATTTTTTAATTCAAGATCAGTATTATTTCACACTGATACTTATGTGTATGATGGTTTTTATAAAGCATGCAATAGAAATGCATATTCCTTGTCAATTTTTAAGTGATCCGACTGCTTAAAGAATAGTAAGGACCTTAATGTTTAGTTTCACAGCAGCTATCTGCTTACACTTATATAAAAAGCATAGGGTACAAACTTGGAAGTGGTCACATATTATGTATATTTACATTTGGTAATAGAACTCTTTTTTAAATGGGGAAAATATGTCCCCTTTAGAGAAACGAGTAGGTTTTTTCCCCCCACTTGAAAGATAGCATTACCTCACATGTTGTTCAGGAAACCTTGGGGTTCACCAGCATGTGCACTGCAACTTATGGGGGCAGTCTGTTTGCCAAGGCCGGCAGGAGTCACCACATTTCTGGGCCCTGGGGAATCTGTAAGATCCGACTCAGGGACCAATCAAAGAGCATCATTATGTGGAGCTCACTGAGCACAGCGAGCCAAGTCGAGTAAAATTCCCCAGATTATATCTGCAACTCGTGTGATCATGGTCTGGGGTTCTGCATTCAGCAGGAGGACAGCTGTAACTCCATGGATGAAAAGCAGTGTTCAAACAGCTGGAAGACCTGAACATCAGCTAGTCCATTCACTTCATTCTGCTGATGGGGAAACTGAGGACCAGAGGAATTAACTTACTCAAAGATCAACAATTTAAGTAAATGTCCAGAATGACAAACAAATCTAGAGCCAACTCTTTGTTCTAGTATCTTACACTAATTCTCCTAGATTCAGAGGGAGGGACATTAATTATGAAAACTCTATCAGAGAGAGAACTATTAAGAAAAGAAGGAAACAAAACTCCTTAAATTTTTACTCTCTCACTGCTTGGCAAGATTGGGTATTTTACCTCCTTATGTGTTTAAAAATTAGAGAGAGCAAAATAAACTTTTGCCCCCAAAAGTATCTTGCAGAACAATTAATAGAAATAATTCAGTTCACAAATATGAAGAACTACAAAAGCTCCACTGAAAGTTATATGTCATTAACTTACATTACTAACCTGCTACCTTTTCTTGCCAGAACCCATCTATCCTGTCAAAATCTCTTTTCGCATCTTTCATCTTCACATTAAACTACCTACGTGGGACCCAGGAGATGCTAAGTTCTAAGACCTAATTTGTTGAAATGTTGAAAAGAAAACAAAAAGGACTGGTGATTTCCTCATTTCTATGAGATTTTCCACGAAGGCCACAGCAGGTCCTATGAGTTCATCATCATGATTATTACTTTGGATTGCTGTAAGAGCTCTCTTCCACGGAATTCAATTAGTTGGCTTCTGATAACTAGTTTCACAACCATTATTTCTCTTCAACAGAAATGACTGCATTTTCAAAACCAAAAAAAAAAAAACAAGAGTAATCTTTGTGTGTGCATGTAGACGTACAGACACACATATATATTATAACAGTTGTCTGCATTCTTAAGAATGAAACCAAGAGAATAATTTGGAAACATTTACACTGGCAAACACAGAGCCCACGAAGGTAGAACATTTAAAAAATATATTTTGAGTAAGTCCATCTTAACTGCCAAAAAAAAAAAAACCCTGCCAAGAAACCATTTCAAAATGCTCGGATTGTTCTAACTGCATTTACCCACCCCTCTCCCCCAACTGTTCCACCAGGCAGTAAATAAAATCCTATCGTTCGCACTGAATGGGAGCGCCAGCAGGGGCAGAAGACTAGGCAGGAAAGAGGGGCACGCCAAACCCCTTTGCATTTAACCATCTCAACTGCTGTAAACCAAATATTTGATTTTGCTCACTTATTTCCCTTTGAAAATACATGGAAGTGAAACAAAGTTTTGATTCAAATGTATGAGGGACTGATTAGAATATCACAAATAAAGTGCTAGTTCGCTGAAAGCCACGATCCCCTCCAGAGAATGTCTGTGAGAGTGAGCGTGGGTGCCACATGGTCTTGATACACTGGGCGACTGCTGGGGTCGTCTCTTACTCTTACCCCTTAGGTTTCTTGCTTTCCACCTATGACCAGAATGAAAGAAAACACATGAAATTCGAAGTGGCTGAAACCTTCCCCATAAAAGGAAGGAGCTCAGTCTCTGAGGAGCCCAGCAGGGATGGGTGGGATTTGTACAACAAAGAACAGCACATTCCAGCAGCAAACAGGTCCACCAAGGGGAAGGGCAGTGAGAACGGTTTCAGAGAGTTTGGGGTCCTGGGAAGGGGGACTCTCTGGGAGTAGGTGCTGTTTGCAGAAATCAACGAGAATAGGGGCAGAGGGTTCAAGTTTGGCTGTGGGACCCAGGAGCTCCTCAAATATTTCACTCATTAAGTATTTCAATAAAAACTGAAATTAATTACTAATGTTTCCTCCAAGGCTAAAACTCCACCCATGAATCATCTCTCCACTACTTATCCCTCCAAGGAAAACACATTCATCCCATTGTCCGTACACAGTGGAGACGAGTAAGAAGAAGTCAGAAGGAACAGTCCGAAGATCTCACAGTCTATTTGACAGGGGCTTACCCCAGCTTCCTAAGTCCACTTTTCTGCTTCAAAGCTCAGGTTGAAAGCTTTGTGAATTTTACAAGTTCTAATACAAGACTGTCTTTACAATAATTTTTCTAATTAAAAAATGATACCATGGCATGCCACACACTGTTAGAATTGGAGGTAACCCAATGAAGAATGGATCCTTTACACGGGATAATTGATGGGCTTTGTGTGAGAGGAGGCTCCAAGCCTCACAGAACTGTGCAACCCGTAGTGTTGTGTGTGTATTCTGTGTTTTTAGCCAATTCTGAAAGAGGACGGTAACTATTTTTTAAAAACTATGAAAACAGATTACCTACCAGTGCAAGTTCCCCGCATTACAGATGAGAAACTTAGATGCAGAAAGGCAGACCCCTCTCCAGCTACACAGCTGGAGTCACCCCATGCCCAGCCGGTGTGGCTCCGGGGAGCTGGGGGCGGGCGAGGACTCTGTCTCAGGGCAACACGGGTGCCACAACCAGACAGCATCAGGAAGAAAAATCACACTGAAAAGCAAAGTCCAGCACCAAGGAACGTCTGGAGAGCTCTCCCTGGAAGGGCTCCAGAAGCCGGTTCAGAGGCTGGACAGGAGACTAGGAGCACAGGGGCTTCCTGTCTGACGGTGGGTCTGTAACACCTGAGGCTCTTGTCACTACTGGGGGGAAAAGGGGGCCCGTGCCCCCTTTTTACACTTTATGCACATTTCAGAAATAGGTATAAAGGACACATAGACAAAACCAAAGGTGGGTAGGATCAAGGGTAGAAAGTGGGGATGGCTGGGGTGGGGGACAGTGGTGGGGGGAAATGGAGACAACTGAACTTGAACAACAATAAAAAACATTAACAAATAAAAATAAATAAAAAATTGCAACTCTACACTACATTCAGGTAAAAGCAATGCTTAGCTTCCCTGTAGAAGTGTGTACAGGCACCATTCATTCGTTCAACTAACATTTATTAACTCCCAGGTGCCAGAGATGCAAAGATAAAAGATGACAGAAAAGATAAAAAAGCAGCGACGAGGGCACAGATGCTGACATCTGACAGTCCCGCACGGGAATCCCAGCTCCTGCACTCTCTGGCTTTCACCTTAGGCAGTTGCTGACCTGCTAATTCTCAGTTCCTCATCAATACCAAAATAGTCTGTTACAGCTAATATGAACACAGTGTTCGTCCTGATGGGGCTCACGGACCAGGGGGAACTAGGAAGAATCAACTAATTCCAGTCCCACAGGACCCAAGTTCTACCAGGCGTACACCACGCGCCCCTGGGAGGAGTCACACCTCCCCCAGCACTGCTGATGGGAGTTACACATGCACAAACACACACACAGCACAGTGCAAACCTCGGTTCAGATGGTCCGGGACCAGGACGCTGTGCAAAGGCACCTCTCCCCGGAGACGCAGCTGTCCCAGACAGCTGTCGAGAGCACTGTGTGGCAGGCGGGGGCCCATCAGGACTGAAGAAGCCAACTCTGCCTCAAGCAGCTTCTTCTAAGGTCACGTGTGTCCCTCCAAGTCTCTGCTTCCACAGTCTGCCCAGCTGCTGGCAGAAGGGGTGTGGGGACTGACCTCACGAAGTAATCCTTTTTCAACCCCACTTCTTCCAGGAAGCACCTTCCTTCTCTGTCGCCACAGAGCTACCAGCAGTGCTACTGAGCTAGACTTCACCGGTGTTTTGTTATTGCTGGGCTTTAGAGTTAAGGTCAGACATACTCTGTCCATGTGTTATCCCACTCGAAGGACTGCTGCCACCACCATGACATCTCCTGGAAGACAGCAAAGACCCTCAGCATGGCACCTTGACCTCTCTGGCCCCGCTCTCCGCACACAACCTGGGACAAGTCGCTTGACCTTGCCTCTCAGTCCCCGCCTCTCTAACAGGGGCATCATTACCGCAGCGACCTCCTGGCACGGTGCTGAGGATAAAATGGAAAACTCATGAAGACCATTTAGCTCCGTGCCTGAGGCCGACTCTACTGCAGACAGTACCCAGGAATGGAGCACAAGGTTGCAAGCATGGAAACAGACACAGCACACATCAGAACCCCCCCCCCCCCCAGGGAAACATCAGACTGCTGAAGGCAACATCTGTTCTCCTGCCGAGTGGGGAGCTGACGCATCATGAAATGCCCAGGAGAAAGGGTCGACTTTCAAGCCAAGTATAATAAACACAAAGAATGCCTTCAAAGCCTTTTCCTTTTCATACAATTATTCAAACACAATGCATTGCGCAATTTCTGAATGAAAAAGCAAATGAAACAATGGAATTACACAAATTTCCCAACTTTCTTCTCCTCAGAAATCCACGAGACTCTTTGACAGGAAACAGAGATCTTAGTTTAATGTAAAAAAATTATCAAATTTAGAACACGGGTTGTTCAGTGTGTAGGAAGCAGAGAACATCCAGTTTCATGTCTGTCAACATTGACAAGATGATCAAATGTCTTTTGATCAAACTAGTAGTAAGTTACTAGTTCCAGTCTTCTGTGACTGTAATCATATTGAATAACAGTGTCTGCTGAGCTCAGGTATATGCTTACTCTAGTGTTTGGAAGGCAAATAACTTGTTAAGATATATAAATATATTGATGAAAGGAATCCCTGATATTGACAGAAACTAAGAAAACTAAATTAGGCTGGGAGCCAAAGTATCAAAAATTGAAAAAAGAAAATTGTTTGCTACATATTAACAGACTTTATCCGTAAGTATTAGAATGCTATGTTGCTCCATTTAAGATACAGTGACACACACTGTATTTTGCTCACTGTTACGATGTTACGCTTTCCTGACTGACTAGGACAGGGTTCCTCAACCCCTGCCTGATGGCTGCTTTGTGTGGGTTAATTCTTTGCTGTGGGGCTTGTCCTGTGCAGTGTAGGATGTTTAGCACCATCCCTGGCCTCTGTCCACAGATGCCAGTAATACCCACCCACGTCCGGACAATCCATCACGTTTCCAGACATTGCCAAAAGTCCTTTGGGGGACAACGTCGCCCTTGTTGAGGACCCCAACTTAAGGCATAACTGTTTCCCTGTTCGTTTTACCTGAAAAACACTAACGAGGACAGGCAGTAATGGCTCTGGGCTGCTTTTAAGTAAATGAGATTGTGCTGGGTGTTCTCCATACACCATCTGCAGTCTCACGACCACCTCTTGTCCCCCTTAAAGATACAGCCAGAGCAGTCTTTCTAGCTCTGACGTCCAAGCGTTGCCCATCTTAGCATACCTTTACAGTGCATTTTTAAATGATGTACTATTTTCATTGACATATTCGTATCTGAGAAGCCTGTAAGTTCCCTCTTATTTAGAGTTTTACTTAATCTGTCACAAATAGACTTACCCTTATTTCTAGCCACTTTTATATACCCATTCACTAACTTACTCAACAAACATATTAAGTTTCTACCCTGCACTGTTCTAGATTAAGGGATTCAGCAACAAACTAAATTAATGCATGGAGTTTACAATAGTTTTTTTTTTCAATTTTCCAGTTATAGTTGACATTCAATATTATATTAATTTTAGGTGTAAGTGGTTAGACATTTATGTAACTCACAAAGTAACCCTCCCAACAAGTTTAGTACCCATCTGACACTATACATAGTTATCACAGTATTATTGACTATATTTCCTATGTTGTAGTTTATATCCCCATAACTATCAATTTGTGCTTCTTAATCCCTTCACCTTTTTCACCCAGCCCCTGAACCACCACCCAGCTGCCAACCATCAGTTTGTTCTCCATCATCTGTGAGTTTATTTCTGTTTTGTTCATTTTAGCTTGTTTTGGGGGGTTTTTTGGTTTTGTTTTTTTAGATTCCACATGTAAGTCTTAGTAAGCTGTTTCCAAACAGAATGCAACACACGAAGGTGTCAGCACAGGCAAATGACGAGTCTGCCTTAGCATTTTCTGCTTCCAAACTGATCTCCAGCCCTGGCCAGGTGGCTCAGTTGGTTAGAGGATCACGCTGTACGCGAAAGGTTGCAGTTTCAATCCCCGATCAGGGCACAAATGTAGGTTGCAGGGTCAGTCCCTGATGAGGGCACATGTGGGAGGCAACCAATCGATGTTTCTCTCCCACATGGATGCTTTTCTCTCCTCTCCTCTCTCTCTAAAATCAATAAACATATCCTTGGGTAAGGATTTTTTTTAAGGTTTAAAAAAACAAAGATCTCCAGGAATGCACTTTTTATATTTAACAAGAAACTTCTACTGTATTATTCCTTACACGGAAGGTAACCACTTCAAGTACCCTACTTGTAAAAACTTTTATACTTTATGTACCTTGTACTATCCAGGAATTTTACCGAAGTGAATGCCTAAAGAATGAAGTTTACTCTTTTAGCACCAAGAAATTCTAATTCATTGTAACTACGTATAATAGTATTTTCTGTGCACCAGACACATCTGTACCCCTTCACCATACATTCTACCCACAAGTCACATCTCATTTTTGACATTCTCTTATTTCTTAAAGTAGTGATCAGAAGATTTTGGTAATACTTATAAACTAATATCAATTTCTGCCAATAGGACAAATAGACATGAATAATTAAGGCAAAATAAACTCTGTTTGGATAAACTCCATTGGCGTTTTGTAAACGAAAAGACTTCCATTCGTTTGTAGCCACTTTCTGGAAGACAGTCGGAGACACTGCCCTCGCTTGCATTCTCCTTCCTGCCGGGCTCGAGGCTGCGGGCAGGACCGGGGGTGAGGGCAGTAACTGATCCACAGGAAGAGAATCAGAGATTCCGATACCTTACCTCTATGCCCTTACCTTGAAACCTGTTCTTTAAGACCATCTGGATAGAGGAGCAAATGGAACCATCATTTTAGAAGGACTTTGAAAGTGTTAAGAGTGAAACGGCAGGTAACGGCAAACGGGGAGAGTGCAAGTGAGACCGCCGAGTGGCCCCCGTGTCCAGAATGCAGTAAGACAGCACAGTCGGAGGCATCGGAGGCGCCGCTGAGAAGCGTGTCTGTGACGAAGTGCACACCCACAGCCGCGAAAACACAGCACCGAATACCCACAAGACGAGGGCATTCTCTCACACACACACACACACACACACACACACACACACACACACACAATGGGAAAAAAGAAAAGGAAAAGCAGCCACCATGCTACTCCATTTTCCTTTGCCAAAAGGTAACAAAAGATGGAATGGGACCTAACAAGACAAGGACATAAAAACGATTCTTGTTGCTCAGTCAACACCTTGTCCTCAATGCTTCTAATACATTTACCACCACCAATAAAGGCTGTGTGGATAATTCACTAAAGCTAAAAATCCGCCAAATGATTTCACCATTCAGTTTTCAGAAAGCCTGCTGTGTTGTACTGCCCACAAGTTTCACCACGGAGCCCTCCGTTCCCTAGTTAGAATGAAGAGAGAAATAAGAACAAACCACGCGGATGTCAAGGTCACCTTCAAGGGCGGTTCAGGCCCATAGCATGTCACTGTAAGCATTAGGACTAGGCTCGACCTGCTTCCCACCATCAGCAGGGCCACACTCCCTCCGAAGGCTCCGGGGGAGCATCCTTCCTTGCTTCTTCCAGCTTCCCGGCGCTCCAAGCATTTCCTGGCTTCGGGCTGCCTCACTCCGATCTCCGCCTGTCTCCACAGGGCCTTCTCTTCCTCTCCCTGTGTCTTGTCCTAGTCCGTCTTTTTTCCATCTTTTTCAGAGACCATGGACAAAGCTTTGCTGGAGCACAGCCACACACATTCCTGCGTGTTCACACCACACACAGACGGCCAAGTTCAATAGCTGTCACAGAAACACGCGGCCTGAGAAGCTGAAAATATCTGTCTGGCGCTTTACAGAAAAGCCTGCCGGCCCCTGTTTCACAGCATCCATTTTATTCATGGATTCGGTGCAAACACTAAGTTATTTAAAGTATCTGTATAGGAACTCAAACGCGGCTTTGCAGAAATATGAATCACACGCTAGTATATAAGAGTGGCATCTACTTGTGAAATGCAGCGGACTCCGAAGAAGGGCTGGAGCCAGGGCTCCTCTGGAGGGTCCGCCTCCGGGCCCCCAGGGCGTCCTTTCACTTTGGAGGAAAAACTGGCGCTGTCCTGCCCTGCTCTCTCCTCTTCGGAGCCAGAGGACAGATATGATGCTGCTGGTGAGAGAGAGGGGGCACTTTTTAGAGAGAAGACCCGGAAAGGGTGGGAGGAGAGTCAGGAGAACACAGGCGATGCAGGACGGGGGTTTGAGGACCAGGAGGCAGAGCCACTGCCCTAGGAAGGGGCCCTTGAGACAGCGCTTCTGTCATCAGGGCACGTGTGGCTGGATTTAGGGTCCACGTGGAAAACCCAGGATACTCTCATCCGAAGATCCTTAAATTCATCTCATCTGCAAAGACTTTCCGACTAAGATCACATTCACGGGTTGAGGGGATGAGGACGTGAACCTATCTTCCGGAGGGCCACCATTCAATTCAACCCACCAGAAGCTGGAAACCAGGGACAGTTGAGGTGTTTGTCAGAGGCCTGGTTGAACAAATGCTGGGACACCGGCAGCTGCAGGCTGGGCTGAGGGGACTGATCTGTGGAACAAGACACTGGAGGGCGCCACCAGCAAAGATGAGCAGCAGGGTCGCGTTTGTTGGGTGGCACCACTTGGATGGGAAAAGAGAAGATTCATGTGTCTTAAAAACAAGAGTGCCTCTTTGGGCAAAGATGTTTTACAGGAATAAACAGGAAACTCTCGTCCATGGAGGCTTCCAGAGAGTAGGATGCAGCAAGGACTTAGGCTTCCAGCAATTTTATGTGATGCCCTTCTGAACAATTTTGGCTTTTATCTGCTTTTCCCTGCAGGTCATCCACAAGAGTCTCCTAAAGCCAGATCAGAACTATGACCCAGATCCACCAGCAGCCCGTGCACAAACTGCCACGGAGACCATACGGAGGCAGACAGAAGCCTCCTTCCGCCACGCCTGCTGGCCACACCTCCGCAGCTCACTACAACTTCAAAGCCTTTCCTCCCTGCCTTCCCCTGCAGAACCACTTGCGTAATGGAACTCAGCTGCAAATTCAGATGCATAAATACCTATCTGGGCCCACAGAAAAAAATCTGATACATATATGTGTCACAAATACAGGGTCATCAAGTTTCGCCCAGAAAATGTCCATGTTTCTTTATCCCCTGAAAGCCTCCTTTGTCTGTTTTCTGAAGAGTCACAGAGAGAGCCTTGGCGATCTGCAGTTCGCCCTTTGAAAGGAATGAGAAAGCATTTCCAGACCTCCGATTCTTCCACCTGTAATGCAAATTTAATTAGCACTCA
Source organism: Glossophaga mutica (assembly GCA_039655065.1). NCBI lineage: Eukaryota > Metazoa > Chordata > Mammalia > Chiroptera > Phyllostomidae > Glossophaga > Glossophaga mutica. Next base: position 150,666,870 of record CM077308.1, read on the forward strand.
GCAAAGTCTACTCAAGTTAATGAACTGTTACCTATGGAGGGTGGGGGACTTCCTCTGGAAGGGGATCGAATATCCTCTCAGGTCCACGAACCATTAGGAATTTCAGCCTCCATTTTACAGTGCATCAGGAGGTCATGAAAAAAAAAAAGACCATTTCCTCCATAAATGACCTTCTTGAACTTCCTTTTTCAGTGACTGATTGTTTCTTGATTCTAAAGTTTCCCATTTAAATGGTTCTGCAATACGACAGGTCCTGCCTTAAGGTCACATAAAGATAAGAATTAGTTAATACAACTTTTTCTGCGTTCTTACCATTGTGGCCTTGGGTGAGGCCCACAGGCCCCTGGCTGCGTTTCCCATCAGGAAGCCGCAGTGGGGCACGGGTGGGGGGGCAGCGTTGGGCGGGGCGCCATAGGAGATCACCAACCGCCCTGTGCACCTGCAGAGACCCTGACACGCCTCCTGAATCTAAGGCAGCCTCCCTGAGTCCACGTCCTTCCCTCTGTCATGCTTCCCGCTGCTGTCAGGTGAATCGTCCCCAAGCACAACCCTGCTCCTGTGTCATTCCGGGCACCCTGTTACCTCCCCTGTGGCGTCAAGACCACTCAAGTTGCTACCTAAGACTGTTCTCAACTAAGACCCACTGGACTGGGAACAGAGGAAGTGGAGGGCGCATAATATTTTGAAACATGAACCAACATTTTTTCTCCTGGTATACCCTTCTTCTTTCCTCCCCATTCAAGCTAGATCCTTATGTTCCTTGTCTTGCCAAACTAGCCTGGAAGCGTGGCTGGCGTTTATGCTCCAAAGCTCATGCCCACAGCTGGACTTTTGACATTATAGACCGTGAGAGTTCCTACCCTAGTGCATTTGGGTGTGATATCCTTCCACGCGCATGCTCTTCCCACACGTTTATCCTCCTACCCTGCAATCCTAGCTCAGCATCTCTGTATGTGTATGCGTGTAGAAAGTGTGTGAAGTATGTGTGTGTGAATACCTACTATGTGTAAGCTTTATCCTGGGACAAAATCTTTATGCACAGAACATATATTTTTCAGCCGAGATATTAGTACTCATATAGAGTGCCTCAGTAACTATCACTGAAGAAGGAAAGAATAAATTAGTAAAAAGAACCAATTGCTCTCAAGGGTTAAGTTCTATGTCAGTTATTTGATACAAAACACTCTTTTCATAGAAAGTGTGTGTGTGTGTGTGTACATATATATAAAAATACAATATGTGATCATATAAATGTATACTTTCAAGAGATTTTATATAAAAACGACAGAAGTGAACTAGAGTCTATCTTGAACACAGAAGTCATAAGAAGAGCTTTGATTTAAGCAAATGATGGACAAAGATAAAGACACAGCGATTGAAAGAGAACTTCTGGAATTTTTCAGGGGCTTAAACAAATGGGGACATCAGTTCTACTTCAAAACATGGTCTGCCTTCTCAACACAGCAAAACATGTATTACTGTCATCGCTAGTCAGGATTAAGGGCTTTTTGGGTCAACATTGGCAATACAGAAAGGAAGGGTAGCAGGGCAGAAAGAGAACAGCAATATAAGAAGAACCATCTGGAAAAAAAAGGCAGTCTGCTGGGGAATTAACTGCACTGCAAGTAGTTAAACAAAGAAAAACAAAGAAGTTTTCTAAGGAGCAAGAATAGAGGTGACAGGGAAGAGGCTGCAGATGGCACTGTCCTGGCGACAGGCTCTAGGGGGTGCCATGGGTCCAGCATAGCCTGGCTGCCTTTCAGAGGAAGCCAGGACAAGAACTGAGAGGGAAATGCCGGTCGGAAGGCAGAGTGCAATTGGTCATTTCAAAAAATGCACCCCTCATCTCGAAGTCAGTGTTCGTACTATGACATATTTCTAGTCCTGTCCCAAGTTTCACTCTAAAGGTCCAGATTTTGTCACCTGGGGAAAGACGGGACTGCTACCGGATGGCCACCACGAATCCCACACGCAGCCTTTCTATTACTGTGGTAGCTCCTGAGCGTATTAGCTCCGCACTAACTCTCCAAACCACTGGATTTAAGATACATGTTCCGTGTGATTAGATGAGTCACCATCCGCCTGCCTGTTGGTTTTGTCGTTTGGGCACCACACGCCTGGAATCACGCAGAAAGCTGCCTTCCCGCACCCGGGCTCGCACGCCTGGAATCACGCAGAAAGCTGCCTTCCCGCACCCAGGCTCGCACACTGACCGGGATCATCACCGTCACAGCGCTCACCCCGCTGTCCTGCGAGTCCACTCTGCCCTTCTGTTTTCTCCCCTGGAATGTTTCATCCTTGAGGACAAACCCCCTCACTTACTCAGCTATGTATCTCCTGCACCTGACACAAAGCAGGTGCTCAATTAATGTTGCTGAATAAATAAATAATGTCAAGTAACATTAGTCAGAATATGCAAATGGCAAAAGAGGAGACAAAATTAACAGGTGAAATGAAAACATGATTATCCTATCTCAATACCAGGAGGGCAAAAATACTCACCTGGCTGAACGGACTACATTACATGTAGTCCAGTGGAGTGACTGACTCGTCTTAAATTTATTTCAAAAATAAATACATATTAAGAATTTCATTAAAATTAACTCAAGCTCAGCTTTGGTTAAATTGGGACTATAAAATCAGATTAGATTATAAACAACACTATTGTGTTATTCCACTTTGAATTTAAAATAATCATCCATTGGTGGCACTGGCCAGGTGGCTCAGTTGGCTGGAGTGTCGCCCCACGGACCAAAAGGTTGCAGTTTCGACCCCAGTCCGGGAACATACCAAGGTTGTTGGTTTGATCCCCAGTTGGGGCTCGTACGAGAGGCAACCAATCAATGTTTCTCTCTCTCTCTCTCTCTCTCTCTCTCTCTCTCTCTCTCTCTCTCTCTCTCTCTCTCTCAAATTAATAAACATATCCTCAGATAAACAAACAAACAAATACTTGTCTACAGAAGAGAGTATTTATTGCTCCCCAATTTTGTTTCAGATCACTATTCCCACAATTACGTGTCTCACAGTAAAGACACGTCCTACCCAAAATGAGCACGGCTCTCACACTGCGTTCTGTCACATGACCAGTGGTATCACCCGTCTCGCTCACAGCATGGCTCATTTTAGACAAGGTCTAATTGCTTCAAGGTTTCAGTCTGCAGGCCTGTGGGTAAGTGGATGGCTGCCTCACTCAAATTCTGTCGGCTCTGCTCTGCACAATGCCACGAGGTGAACGCAGCCTTCTCCATCTCCTTAGGAGAAAACGTGTTCCCGGCACTTACTATCACTTAATAATATTATTTATGTGTTGAACACCAAGTGTGTGGTGATACAACAGTGTTATCACACTTCATTATGAATGAGCAGTCGGCATCACCTCAAGGACTGGGTTACCTATAAATGTCTCTAGCATACATACATCTAGATGGGATGTCCTTCCACGCTCCATATATTTGCAACTACATCCTGGGCATCTGCACCCGGACAAACATCCTGCAGGCAACTCAACCTCAAACCCTACGTACAACGAAGAACTCGTAGCTTCGCCTCCTGCCAAGTTCTCTGTTACGAACTGGTACCCAATTGCCTCACTGCCCACATCCACCAAAACGTCAGCAAGCTCAAGAAAGGACGTGATTTACCTGTTATTACCTAGTTACAATTTCAATTTCAGGATTTTTTTTTAAGCAACATTATCTTTGAGAGTTTCTGTTTTTACATAAGAATAATGCCTTCCCAAAAGCAAATAAGCAAATGGAAGGAGTTTGAATCACCCTTCGCTATTCTTTGGCTTCCCAGTAAAGCTGAGCTCCAGTAGAGAACTTCAGCAATGCAGCTGCTTTCCCGGTGGGTAGGACTGCGGCCTGGCCATGGGTCTGGGAAGCTTATGCGGGGCATCCACCTTCACCATGTGGCCTTAACCCAGCTGCGGCTGACCAGCTGATGGTGTCCTCTTTTGAAATTCACAGCTTGCCCTTCCTGGGTGGCAGGGAGCAGTGTCACCTGCTTAGTCCCGTCGGTTTATCTCCATTGGCAGAGGAGTAGAGACACAAATCTCTCCCAACAACTCACTGTCAAAATGTACACAACCCCAACCACTGCCTTGACATTCTGTTTTTTAACTGGTGGCACACTGGCACAGAGAACCACTATTCACTGCAACGACCCAAAGAGGTTTAATTTATTACCAGGAAACCAGAAAGACGCAGTTGCCTGCCTAACTATGCTTGCCATTAATTCAAATGCTGAACAACACAGAATAACCTGAATAAAAGGCCCAATGCCTAGAAAAGTAAGCACGCTCATATTAACCAGGAAAAAACGACCCTTAGAAAGATTTGCCTGCTAAAGCATTTCACTTTAAAGCACCTGGAAATGACTTTTATCAGATTACCATCATAATCTAAAAAGTATGAATTATATCATTTGCTCAGAGTATTAAATTTAATAACCCACACCGAAAAAAACACAACACCCAGTAAAACAGGTACAATGGTTAACAGGCAGCTGGCTAACTTCAAAGTCAGAAGTTGGTTCAAACACACCGAAGGCCATTTGAATGGTACAACTTTACAGCCCGTATCCTTGCATCTTGCCTAGAAGGTGTGAAGGAATTTTTCAGAAACATAAACCCCACAGAACTCGTAGCTAAATACTTTCAAATTCCTTGATAAGACCAACAAACAAGTGGGGGGTTTTGCAGATAACTCAGGATAACTATTTTAAATCATACTAAAAACTTTACTACATTTCAAATTTTGAAGTTTAAAAATCACAATGCCAAATTAAGTGGTGAGAAACCAAAATGTCCACCTAATACGTATTTCTTTTTGGAAAGATTTGTTCCCCAAATATTGTTGTAATCATTCGCATTTATCAAATCTCAATTAGCCACAGGTCACTGCAAACCTGTAATGTGGGAAGAAGTCACAATATTTGAAACGAAGCTAATGTTTCCTTGACATGCTAAGCCGTTCTGTGTGAGGTCAGCTTCCTAAGAAGATAGAATTGCAGGTGTCGAAAAGCTTTCACAGGTGCTCAGAAGTCAGCTCTCTCCAGCCCCCACCTGTTACTGAAATGCTACTGCCAGGACATCATTCCTTTTTATCTGAGTCAGAAGTGCCAGTGCTTACTATATCTCCACCTACCAAAAGGCCTACAGGAAGTAACTGAGCCAGCTGAAGCTTCTGGAGGAAGAAGTGCCACGAGAAGAAACGGGAGACTCATGAGAACAAAGTGGTGGCCAAAATTTTTTTTAAATCCCTATTGCCCTTGAGCAAATCAGACCTGGTTTGCAGCCCCGCCTATTCTCTGTCGATCGTTAGCTGTTAATGAGGTACCAGCTCAGTGAAACATTTAGTTAAAGACAACAGATGTAAGGTTAAATCCACTTTCCCAAATTTCACGAAGTCAAGCACAAGCAGTGCCTCAATTACCCAGTTCAGATCATCTGCATCTGGACTTCAGACCATTATCAGCTCACAATAGGAATAAAACGTGCACTGTCTTACTTCTCGGCCATCAAAAATGAATGGAAGATGTGACAACACAACATATCTGTATATTACTTTACAATTTACCAAGTGCTTTCACGTATCCTGCCTGACACACTGAACTCAGCGAAAATGGAAAACTGATGCTTCAGAGCTAATTTGGAGACTGAATCAGATTTAATTATTTCCAAACTTCAAAAAAAAAAAAAACAGTTAATAAGAAAGCAACATTTAAAAAAATGTAAAGTTTCTTCAAAAAACGAGGCGCCTCTCCTAATACCCTGACTTTCTTTGGCACAACAGGAAACGTACAAAAAAAAGAGGGGTTTCTTGTTTAAAGTCAACACGGAACAGGCACACAGAATGAAGCCTGGTGGTCATGTCTGAGATTATCATCGAAGCATAAAGAAGAAGCTGTTGACCAGCATCTGATACACAATGAAACAATTCCCACCCTGACACCAGTCAATGATTCAATAAAAAAGAATGAGGAAAGACTAGTGATCAGAGCTTCCTCTCTGCCAGATAAGGCAATTTCTACAATTTCTTCCTTCTAGCTCTCTCCACCGCCTCATCTTTGACTCGCGCCCCAACCCACTGCAGTCAGGGTCTCCCTTCTGTCTCCACAATCACTGCTTTGGCCACGACCAACAAGGACCGCGTCATTGCCGATCCCGACACGATGCCCAGGAGTCACGTTGCCCTCTCTGTGGAGGGTGATGCCACTGGCTACTCCCCCTGGGGTTCTCACTGGTGCTGATCACCAAATGTCTCAGAATGGCCACTCTTTGACCACATAACAGGACCACAGTCCTTTGAGAGGAGGCAGGCCATATGACATTATTTTGACAGTGAAATGTGAAAGGAAGTGACATCAGCAAAAGTTCTGAGATGTAATGCATGGTTCCCCAGAACTTTTCCCTCTGCTGTGGCAATGAGCAGCGTTTCAGAGAGTGAAAATTTCACAAACTGTCAGCTTAGATCCCCCCACTAAAAATAACCCGAAGAATCCCTAAATGACCTTGATGGACATGCCCTAGGAGTGATTATGTTGCATATGTCCCAAAGCAACCTGCAGTGGATAGCTGCATGAGCAAAAACAAATCGATGTTATTTTTAAGCCCCTGAGATTATGAGTTTGCTACCATATCCTGTACTCGAATTCTTCCCTTTCCATTAGCTGGTGGAACCATGCCCTTCTGATTCTTCACAAGACCCATGCAACAGCCCACCTCTTAGATGCTGTGCTAGGCAACCTCTAAGATGGCCTCCAATGATCCCCACCTCTTTGTGGTTTGGATCTTTTTTTTTATTCTTACCCAAGAACATTTTTTCACTGCTTTTTAGCGAGAGAGGGAGGGAGAGAGGAAGAGAGAGAAACATCGAAGCGAGAGAGAAGCACCAATTAGCTGGCTGCCTGCCGTACACGCCCAGACCAGGGACTGTACACATTCGGACCACAGACCAAACCAGCAACCTACCATGTATGTGCCCTGACCAGGAGTTGAACCTACAACCCTTCAGTTATGGGACAGTGCTCCAACAAACTGAGCCACACAGGCCAGGGCCAGAATCTTCTATAATCAATCCCTGCCACTTGAGTATGAGGCAGAACAAGTAACTCATTTCTAGTGAATATCACAAAATAGCATGTCACTCTGATGGTGCAGTTAGGTTACAAAAAGACTGGTTTCTATCTTGCCCAAGCTCTTGCTCATTCCGAAGGGAAATCAGCTACCTACCAGGTAGTGAGATGCAGCATGAAGAGGCTCAGGTGATGAGGTAATGAGATAAGTGAGGCCTTCAGCCAACAGCCAGCAAGGAAACAAGACCTTGGGGAGAGGGGGTGGGGGAAGGTAGAAGAGGGTAGGGAGGATAAATGGTGATGGAAGGAGACTAGACTCAGGGTGGTGAACGCACAGTACAATATACAGATGATGTACCATAGGACTGTACATCTGAAACTTCTACCATTTTATTAATCAATGTCACCCCAATAAATTCAATTAAAAAAGAAAAGAAATAAAAACAAGACCTACCCAAAACCAGATGAATGACCTTGGAAGTAGATCCTCCCTCCTACCCGCACTGGTCCTGCAGATGGGACCACACTCCCAACCAACAGCTTGACTCCAGCCTTCTAAGATCTTCAAAGAGGCACGCAGATCAGCCGCACAGGGAATCTTGACCAAGAAAACTGAGATAATACGTGCTTTTTGTTTTAAGTCACTAGACAATGGCTTATGTCACTTGGGATTAACTTCTTCGTTACACAGCAGTAGATAACTAACAAAGATTTAGTGTTTCTCTTTTTACCCCACTCTCTACATGTACGACAATTTTATTGTTTTTGGTGCTATTAACTTGGCATCGATAACTCCTGAATTTCTGTCTTGAGCACTGACCCCTCTCCAGAACTACTCAAATGCCTACAAATTAATTGTGCCTGAAGGTCCACACAGCTCTTCAACCTCTACAACCAATACCTCCTCTACAAAATGTTGTACTCCCATAATTCATACATCAAATGATGTCAAAACCTTCCACTTATCATCCAAGCCAGACATCTAACAGTTATCCTTTACTGTCCCTTCTCCCCATCTCTCTACATCCTGTGACCAATCTTTACCAGTGACTTGAGCGGGCCGCTGCTTTCATTCAAGACCACAGGATCTCTTTCCCAGATGTACCTCTGTCTGCATCTAAACCGTGACCTCTCCCAGTATAGTCTCCTCAGTCACAGTGACCTCTCTAAACAGCAGATCTGACCATGCCTCTCTCCTGCTCAAAACATTGCAAAGGTCGAAGGCACAATGCGAATACCAAATCCCTGAGTCTGGAACTCCAAGTCCTTGGTAATGAGCTTGCTCTCCTAATGCTCCTCGCCTCCACAATCAAGGAACACTTGTAGTCCTCCGGACTCAGCTTCCTGTGTCATGCATCTGCCCCCGCACCCTTTTTCCTCTGCCTTACACACTCACCTGCCCTAGGCTGCTGGGTGAACTTCTACTCAGCCTTCAAGACTACTTGAGCCTCACTTCCCCTCTGAAGTCGTCCCTGATCACTCCCCACTCCCCTAAGTACATTATTCCTCTGTACTCACCTACCACTGTGCTTAGCAGATTGTATTCTAACAACTTCATGAGTCTCTCTCCCCTATTTCTCATCTGAGAACCTCCAGCCTCTAGCACAGAGCCCAGCCCACAACAGGATACAACACATTGTGTTAAACAGAATTTTATTAGGTTGCACAGAAATCCTTCTCAGGGTCCAACTCAGGAGTGGTTTGAAAAAAGTATTAAAACAATCACCACGCCAGCAACCTTTGGAAAAATCAAGAACTCCAACTGCGTGCTCAGCCACCCCTCTGCCACCCCTCCTGTTATTGTCCCTGAGCCTTAGTCCCACTGTCCCTGTCCCCTGGCCTCAGAGGCCTTCCACTGCACCCAGAACGTGATACTCCACGTGCAAGGGTGCAGAATAATTCTTTTCTCTGATGTTTCTGTTAAGGCAAACAACTTTAGTTTTTATTTCACCTCACTACTTTTTCAGTATTTTAAAACCCCGCACAAAGGCCCAACTTAGGACATGTTAACACGCCTCATTTGAAGTATCTTTAACTATTCAGGCTTTGCTGTGATCACTTTTCTAGTTAGTGTTTAAATTTATTAGGGACAGGAAGGACCACGGGCAGTGACCCTCAACCCTGGCCATAAGAAACTGAAAACATCCTCATGCCTCCGGCTCGGCCTAGACCTGATGAACCCACCTTGGGGGCAGGACCCACTCACGTGCATTGAAACCATGAAGTCCCAGGTGTTTTTGATACACAGCAATCTGTGTAATCAATGCTGATTTACAGAATCTCCCATTCAGTGAGAAATTAGATGATGAGGGGATGCCCGGAGAAATGAGTTGTCTGGGCCAAGATCTTACAGCTACCGGCCACCCTGTGGTTCCAACCACCACACAGCCATAATCCCCCACCCCCCACCGCTGCCTTCTGTACTGAGGTCTGCGCTGAGCCGAACACTGCGGGGAAACACAGGAGGAAGGCAACAGCCCTGCCTTCAAGGAACTGCTCGTACAGAGCTATCAGTCAGAGTGAAGGAGGCTGTTAGAACATGTCTCTTCCGCAAGATGCATGAAGAACGGAACCCAGTCTCCGCTTCTGATCAATCGAATGTGGTCCTCAGGTTTTGGGCAAGTTCCCGGTGTGGGCTGGGAAGCTCCCAGTGTAGGCTAGCAAGTTGAGGCCTTCTCTTGGCACAAAACCAATGAACAGTAAAGACGCATCCACTTCGGTGAGTAACTGGGCAGGCATCGCGTGAAAGACATCTTCAGGTAAATCCCAGCCACACTTACAGGGAGGGCCTGTGGCCACCAGCCGTGGCTCGCCAGCCTCCACCTCACACCGGCTAAAGGATTTCACCTTCCAAGATGGGCGCACTGCCCCGGTTTATTTTACCTTTCACTAGGTCCACAGTTACCTTGCCACGGGCCTAAGCAAACTACCCTTGGCAGGACAGCCACAAACAACTCCAGACGGGGAAATGACAAACTCTTCCAACACACTTTCCAAAGCAAAAAAAAACCACCCAAACAGGTATTTCTGAGTTTGTTTTGTGGGCAGCTGGGAAAAAAATTAAGTCTACCAAACACCTCTCCAAAAGGTTTCTTGCCGGGACCATGACGAATGGTGCTGAGAACGCAGGTTTCCGCCAGAGAGAACGTGACACATCCCTGAGTCACAGGCAGGCCCAGCCCTGGCTGCAAATCTTTGTCAGAACTGGGGTATGCTCTCCCCGTAAGAAGTTTAAAATAAGGGCAACGGTGAAGTCACATCGATGAGTCACTCTCCCACGTGCTATGCTCGGTTCTCGACACGATCAGTAGACCAAGTTTTCCTCAAAGGTTTTCCTTTGGAATGTGAGTTGTTTCTAGCATTTTGGAGAGTAGTGCCTGACATGCTAAGTCAGAAGCTCTCTGTCAGAAGACCCAGAGAAATTTAGACTGCACAAAATATTAATAGCAGCAGTCATTTGTGGACAGGAAAGGGGGAAAAAGAGGCGAACGTTTAATCTGCACTGTGCCATTCTTCCTCTCTATACCTGTTTGCTCTGCAAACTGAACCCTGTTCTGTAAGCACATGTCTGGGCTATGGGTGCTCCAAGCTACGAGGCTTGAAATAATCCTGACCCAGGCCATCCAGACTGTGTGTGTGTACCTGTGTGTGCTTTCTCTCTCTCTCTCTCTCTCTCTCTCTCTCTCTCTCTCTCTCTCTCTCTCTCTCTCTTTCTCTCTCTCTCTCTCTCTCTCTCTCTCTCTCCGTGGGTTTCAGGGGCAGCTGAGTTACCGCCATCTCTCTTCCCTCTCTTCCTGGGGAAACCTTAAGAAACAGTGAGAATTCTGAGACAGGCAGCTCTGATTTTCCTCTGCCTTCCTGGGAGACCACACTATCCTCCAGACCGAAAGGGACTGTCCAGTGGGAATGGCAAGAATAGGTGCTTATCTATAGAAGCTGGGACCTCAGGGGTTGAAGATGCTGCCATGAATAGGAGGAGGAAGAGGTACAGGCAGGGGTGGGGCTGGAGGGAGGTATGGGGCAGAGAACCAGCAGTGTTCCCCACCCCCCACCCCTACACACTCCCACCCCCCACACTCCCACCCTGTCCTCAGACCAAGCTCTCAGAAGCCAGGCCTTGACTGAGGCCAACCTCTCAGGGCGGTAGGGACACCTAGCAGGTACAGGGAGAGGGGTCGCCTGTCTCGTTTTGGGCTCAGCCCTCTTCTAGACAGCTTAACACAATTTAACGACAAAAGTAAACGTTGGGTGACTCTAACTTCTACAGCAAAATAACCTCAGCCCCAAACAATTTCCTTCACCACTAATGGTTTTTCAGATAGACCTTTTCCAGGACACAGAAGCTCTCATTCCCTGAACACAGAGACTTACAATAAGTGAGCACTGATATAAGTCAGAGGTTAGCAAACATTTTCAGTTAAGGACCACCGACTAAGTCTTTCAGGCCAAGAAGTCATATCAAGGATATTTATATAGGTACTCGAAGAACAAATGAAAACTTCCCACAAAACTAACAAAATTCAAAGCATAACAATGATACAATTACCTGTAACACAAGCTTCCCATGTGAAGAATGACATTCTATGGGGGGGGTGGGGCGCGGGGGGCGAGGAGGGAGCATGTGACAATTTTCTTAACTGGGGTTCAAAAGTTAATATTCCCTATCATCAAAGTCAATTGCAAATGTTAATCTGTTAAGGCTGATCTATAATGCAATTTCACATTAGTTCACTTATGAAATGCCTTTTCACACAAATAGGTAATACCAGATACTGATATCCATGAGCATGATTTGAATTAAGCATTTTAATAATTTATTCAAAACTTCTATTGATATTTTTCATTTAGTATGTTATTATATTGAAGATTCTCCACTTCCAACTAAAATTAGGTAGACACTCCTCGTTTGCACAGCTATGGATTTTGAAACACGGACATTTCCCTGGAAATGTATACTTGCATTAAGGTCTGAGAAGCACTAGTGGTACTTAGCTTAAGCTAAGAAATTCTATTCTGCTATAAATTGGTTTAGGAACAGAGATCTCATTTCCTGTTTCAACTTTTGATAGCATAGGAAGTATGCAAGGCAGCTTGTCATTACTAGTGATTCAAACAGTATTAGTTATTATCTAAATGACTACTTCAGTATTAAGTTTGAATGTTGAATTCATTATCAAGTCTACAGCAAGGGCTACTGTACAAAGCCATTCAGTGTTCAGTAATAGTAGCTAAAGGCAATTCATCCTGACCCTGGACTTAAGAAAATTTTTTTGCAAATAAAAACAAAACCACTTTTGCCACTGCTAGGCCATCAAACTGCTGTGCAATAAGGCAAATCAGGATAGTCAGCTTCCGTTTCTGACGAAAGTTCACAGAAGTACGGTAAGTCTAAGAGAACAAATCAAGTTCACCACTGGCATCATTTATTCAACAGCCCAAGACGAATTCAAATATCTGCAAACTACCCACTGATAAAAACAACAGTCGCTGGCTTTAAACACCTTACATTTTCACAAGCTTTGTACATTTATCCAACTAAGCCTGTTTCTGCTCGACATGTATTTCATCATCAGTCATAAACCATCTTAGGAAATTCCACTTCAGATTGTCCCGACCCCATGTTTTCTTAACTTCTTTGCACATATTCTCACCTGTAGCTATTCTATGCAGGCTATTGATGGAGGCTAGCTTTTCTGTCACTTCAAACTCTACATTCACCCTCAAGAAGACAACTGGGCAGCATTAGTAATATTTGTCAGCTCATTAAGAGCCAAGGAAAATCAACCGAAACCATGTGCCTTGGGAATGAACGAGTGACACCGAGTCCTCAACTCCTCGAGCAACCGTTCCCTCCTAAAGGCTCAGAGTCTAAACAGTTTTGTTTTCTCTGAACACAATTCTTCAGCTGCTGCAGTCAAACAGGATCTCATTAACTCACCATCAATAAACAGCCTTTCTGGCTTAGCAAATAAACAGGGCACTTAGAAACATACATTGGTCACACCTCATTTCCTATTTTTTTGTTTTGTTTTGGGAAGGCACTCTGCTGTAGTGAGATATTTGGCTTTACGTTTTCTCAGTACTAACTAACGACTGCTTCCCCGAGCATCGGGCACAGGGCAGGGAGTACTCACCCCTCTGAGGGCGGCGAGCAGCATGCTCTTTGAGCACAGCCACAGGGTCACTGCCGCGTAACAAACACAATGCTTTGCCACCACCTCGTTAACAAAATAGCCCACACTCCACTGTGCCCGTACAGCCTAATATTCAGAGTGAGCTTTTCTCTTCTTCCCTGGTATTCACATCAAGGATAGGCACTGGTTAGATAAATAAATAAAATGTTGCTGTCGGCTTGTACGCATAGCCCTCACAACACTGCCGAGTTACACCTGCGTCACCGTGGTCTGCGGTGCATCAGCAGCAGGGAGCGTGCAAGGGAGCTCCTATGGCCTCTGGGACAACTTGGTGGTTCTAGCGAGATGGCAGCTACAGACAACAGGCAAACACATGAGTGAGCGCACAGCTGCATTCCACTAAAATACTGCTTTTGGCAAAGTTCACGAAAAAATGAGCTTTATCAATTTTCACATTATATGTCACAAAATATTCTTCTTTTGATTTTGAGTCAGTCATTTTAAAATGTAAAACACATTCTTACTCGCAGGCTGTGCAAAACCAGGTAGCCGGCCACTGTTTGCCAGCCCCTGATCTGCACGAGATTTGCATCCATCAGCACGGCTAGGTCATTATTGGATTTTCACCGTTTCCTGTGAGGAAGGTAGACAGAAGCAGAATGTCACTGGGGTCCAGGAGGAGGACAGGTGATAACCATAGGGCATGAAGAGAGGGATTAGAGATGCCACAGGTAAACCTTGCACACTTCGGGGTTTTGCCTAGGTCTAGCCCATCTGCCTTTGGAGAAATGTCAGATGACAAATTTCCTGACATGTGATTGATTACAGGTCTGGTTCCTATGGTGACCACCGCCATCTATGGACTGACTACTAACGACCCAGGCAATGACCTTGAAGGTTTACATTTAATAGTCTCTATACCATTTTCACAAGGGTGGTATTTTTCCCCTGATAAGAAAACTATGACAGTGAAAAGACAACAAACTCATAGCTATCAAGAACCACACCTAAAACAAAAGCAAACTAAGCAAACAGCTAGAACAGGAACAGAACCACAGAAATGGAGATCATATGGAGGGTTAGCAACAGGGGCGTGGGAGGAGGAGAGAGGGGGAAAAGGTACAGAGAATGAGTAGCATAGATAATGGGAAAAAAATAGACAGGGGGAGGGCAAGAATAGTATGGGAAATGTAGAAGCTAGAAAACTTATGACCCATGGACATGAACTAAAGGGGGGAATGTGGGTGGGAGAGGGTGGGTGGGGTGGAGGGGAATGATGGGGGAGAAATGGGACAACTGTAATAGCATAATCAATAAAATATATTTAAAAGAAAAAAAAAAGAAAACTCAAGTTCAGGCAGGTTCCATGATTTCCCATCAGTCCTAGTAACAGAACACAGCACAGCAGGAATCTGAACTCAGGTCTGTCTGACCTTAGCCGGTGCTCTAGAAGGTCCAGGGTAAGGCACCTGGACCACCATGGAAGTGAACTCTAGAAAACAGTAGATGTAGCCAGGAAAAATGGGTCCTTTAGCAAAGAATGGCCCTTCCACCTAAGAAGGTCATTCTCTTTGACCAAGGCTGAGGTTTAGTTTAGGAAAACATGGTTCAGAAAAAGAAAGAACTGGATTCTCATCAAGCCAGCCACACCCTGACAGCGCAGTACAGAGCAGCGCAGCCTCATCACCTTCTCCTTCAGGTAAAAATGGCAAGTGGCTGGGCCCCACACAGAGACACCGAGCTTTGGATGAGCACCATGCCCAGCCTTCCCAGGGGCCTGCCTCAGGGTGGTAGGTAGGAGGTAGAAGAGGGAGGGGAAAGCATCTTCTAACTCCACTCTTCTGCCAGCCCGTTGCTGGCCTCTTCCATCTTCCTGAACAGGCTGGCCTGGGAGGCTGCCAGTAAGCCAAGGTTTGAGAAGCATCCAAATCTCCCCTGCCCTCCACCGGGATGGAGGAAGGGAGCCCTGATGAGAACACTGGAACTTACTGAGGAACATATCATAAGCCATTATCATAGCTTAACGTTAGTCTTCTAGACTTTCACTCCAATTTCTGTTTGTCCCAGCATTTAGCAAGGAGAAAAAATAATGGTTGTTGGGAGAGTGAACAGGTCAGGGGATTATACAAGAGAGGTGGGGTTTGACCCGTGCTTTGAAAAAGAGGTAGGTAGAGTTTGGAGAGGCAGAAGGGACACGCAGGACAACACACCAGGGAAGAGAACTTCCCCAAGACAAGTCCGGGTGATGCTGAGCATCAGGATCACTGGTGGAAAGTATGAGAAATGATGCTGGATAAAGACGGTGGGCCAACGGCACTCAGAGTAACATAAATTTAAGACTACAGGAAGTAGTCAAGAGAAACACTGTCTCTGGCATTTCTGCATGTCTTTTACCAGTTTCTGTTCTAGATCATCTTTTCAAGGATGTTTGGATAGCCTTGGAAGACAGGGATTCCGTCTTTCTCTGAGGCAAAGGGCACATTTCTTTGCTGCCCAGGAAAATCAAAAAAACATCTTCCCCTGGGACAAATGTTAGGCAGCGTTTGCTAGCAGCTCCTTGCAGAGAATGGAATTTCCCACGCTCAGGGTACCTGCCTGTGATGCCAATCCACTAAGTCAGCAGCATCTGCCTGGGCATTTTCCCACAGGACCCAGGGGTTATGGGGGACCAATGAGGACATGAAGGTCATGCTGCCTGCTATGCATAAGTAACAGAGTCCTTCGTCTCTGACTCAGGACTCTTGTGTCTTCTGTCGGCATCCGTGAAACCGGGAGGCTAATTGTTGGCTTGCGCTCAGGATAAAAATCACAAACTCCTCACAGCCCCTGACCAACCACTTCATGACTGACGTCTGAGCTTAGCAAATTTGCAGGATACCAGGTCAGCAAACACAAATCAAATGTACTTCTAGACATTACAGCAAATCATTAGAAAATTCTACTAAAAACTATTCAATTTCCATATACAATACTTAGGAACACATTCAACAAAAGATATTTTTAAATGCCTACACTGAAAACATAAATACAGAGACACACCATAGTCATGGACTGGAAGAATGAATATTGTTAAGGTGTCAATCGTTCCAAATCGATCTGCTGCACCAGCTTCCAAACTCTGTTCTCAGGACTCCAGGACACTTAAAAAATTTAGGAGCCTAAAATGCTTTAAGTTATGTGGGTTTTATCTATAAAATTTTACCACAAGAAATTTAAAATGAAAAAACAAATGATTTCATTTTAAATTTTAAAAAAACTCATTAAATGCTAATGTAAATTTTTATGAAAATCAATTATAAGACAATAAAATGTAATGAAAATATTTGCATCGTTTTATATTTCTGCAAACATTTTTAATGTTTAGCATAACAGACAACTGGATTTCCTGTCTACCTCCACGGCTAGTCTATCACAATATCACGCATTATGTAGCCTCTGGAAAATGCTATTGTATGCTCCCTGAGAGAATGAGAGTGTGAAATCACATAAGCTGTAGTATAACTGTGAAAACAGTTCTGACCTGGTGAACCCCAGAGTGTCCAGATTCAAGGCAATGCAAAGCATAATCCCAAAAGCCTTTAAAAAAGAAAGAAAACATAACGAGCTGACTCGGTAATTCACAGGGACACATAAAGGACCTACAAATACCGAAGAGCAGTTCTGAAAAACGAACAAAAGTAGAAGACTTCACAACTTGAAGACTTACTTTGCAGACCACTATATTAAAAACGGTGTGGTTAACAGTGTGATAAGAATCAACAAGTAGATCGATAGAATAGGCTAGAACTACCAAATAGACTCACACAGCTACAACTGACTGATTTTTGACAAAAGGTGCCAAAGCACTCCAAGGGGTGGGGAGAAACTTTCCAAAAAATGGCACTGGAACAACTGGATATCAGCAGGAAAAAGAAATGAGCCTGAAACCTTATCTGGCACTGCACACAACTAACTCCAAGTCAGTCATAAACCTAAACGTAAAAGTTACAACCACAAAGTGTCTAGAAGAAATCACAGGAAAGTATCTTTATAATTTGGCGACAGGGAAAGATTTCTTAAACAGCACACAGAAATCGACCATATAAAAAAGGATAAATTAGACTTCATCAAAATTGAGAACTCTTGCTCATGAAAAGACATGGTGAAGAAAATCAGCCCTGGCTGCTGTGGCTCCGTGGACTGAGCGTCGGCCTGCGAACCACAGGGTCGCCGGTCTGATTCCCCATTGGAGCACATGCCTGGGTTGTGGGCCAGGTCCCCTGGGGGGGACGCACAAGAGGTAACTACACATTGATGTTTCTCTCTCTTTCTCCCTCCCTTCCCCTCTCTAAAAATAAATAAATAAAATCTTAAAAAAAAAAAGACATGGTGAAGAAAATTAATAGATTACCCGCAGACTGGAAGAAAAAATGCAACGTGGGTACATGTGACAAAAGATTGGTGCTCAGGATATATAAAGAATTCCAACTCAATTAGAAGAAAAACAATTAATAAATGGGCAAAAGATTGAATAGACATCCCATAAAGGAAAATATAGAGATGGCCAACGTGTACATTAAAACCATTCACTGTCAAGGAAATGCAGATTCAAAACACAGTGAGACACTGCCCTGGCCGTTGTGGCTCAGTGGATTGAGTGCCAGCCTATGAACCAAAAGGTCGCTGGTTCGATTCCCAATCAGGGCACATGCCTGGGTTGCAGGCCAGGTCCCCAGATGGGAACATGCAGTCTCTCACACACTAATGTTTCTCTCCCTCTTTTTTTCCCTCCTTTCCCCTCTCTCTAAAAATAAATAAATAAAATCTTTACAAAACACAGTGAGATACCTCTATACACTCAGAAGGAAGATTATCATAAGTAAACTAACCACATCATATGCTGGGGCACATATGGAACAACCAGAACTCTCATCCACAATTAGAGACAGTGAAACAGTAACACCTCGTTGGAAATGGTCTGACGGCTTCCTATAAAACGGACCATGTGCTCACCTTACGACAATACCACTTCTCGGTATTTATTCAATAGAAGTGAAACCATACCTTCACGTAAGGACTTATACATGATGCTCATAGCAGATTTATTCATAATAGCCCAACCAGAAACAACCCAGGTATTCAGCAACAAACAAACTGACATGTTCATAGAATGGAATACCACTCAACAATGAAAAGGAATGAACTACTTATTCAGGTGACAATATGACTGAATTTCAAAAACAGAATGGTGCATAAAAGAAGACTTACACTGTGTGATTCCATTTATATAAAGTTCTAGAATAGGGAAAACTAATCCATGAGGGTGGCTGTTCCTAGGGTAGAAGGTCGGACCGACAGAGAAAAGGCATGAAAGGACTCTTAGGTAGCTAACCTATGTCTGCATCTCTCACAACGCAAAGAATTCCTGTAAGAACTGCGCATTCCAGGCCATGGAAATTTCACACACAAGCAGGCACTGATCTCCAGGCAACGACGTGCGTGCTGAAGCATTCACAGGCAAATGTGCTGGTCATGTTTGCATCTCGCTCTGAAACGCATCCAAAAAACCAGACTGGACTGATAGAAGAACACTGCTGTTCCAAGGTAAAGTATAAAATAAAAATGAAAAAAATAAAACCATGAGTTATTTAGTTAGGGAAATTAAGTCTTTCATAAATACAGACTAAAATATGCTCATAACTGCCCTCATCACCTTCTCCCTAATTATGCCCCAAAGTGAAAAGGACATGCCCCCCCAGCACCGGAAGTTCCTCGTCTCAGGACCAGCCGAGCACCGTTGTCACTGTCCTGGGAGGTGATATGACAAAATCAAGCACATGGCCACACATCCAGACCTCAGTTTCCATTTCTTCAACTGTCTATGAGACCTACTTCAGAAAAGATTTTATGAAATGCAATTTTTAATTTTTAAAAACCTGCCAAACAAGAAAATTCCAACAGCTATAAACATGAGTTTAAAAAATGTAAACACTGTATTTTTTAAAATTTGAAAGCCAGAATCCTTTCTGGCCTCCTAATTTCCTTTGACTGTAAGAATAATCTTCTTTCTCTGATTTCTTTGCTATTAAAGACCACAAATATTTCAATTTTGGCCGTAAGAAATGCATTTATTTCCACACACACACACACACACACACACACAATATGAATTTTAAGTTCAGAGCAACCAATGGCATTTAAAAGTTCCCTCCCCACCCCCTCCTACATATATCACACACATACACACACATGCACACACACACCCTCAAGATGATTTAGCACAGCCCAAATTAAAATATAAACCTTAATGGCAAAATAATTGTGCCATTATACTTTGAGTTTAAATTATTTCCAATAATAATCCAAAGCAACACATTTCCACACTCTAAGGAAACCTACCCCAAATGCAAATAATTCTGACACACATTAGAATTAAACACTGTGTATGTTCTAGGGCTCCAGCGAGTTCTAAAGGGGGAAAAATTAAAAGGAAAGAAATCCACACAACCATGGTCACTTAGCCTCTCCTGACATTTATTTCCTCTCACCTGACTCCTAAGTCAATTTCGGAATCACCAACTCTCATACCATCATGTGCCAGCAGCACGTAAACTAACTGAAATAATCCCAGGTTTTAGCGCTGGAACAGAAGAAGGGTAAAGTATGTGGAAGTGAAATGGAGTCTGCAGTTTAAAAATAGGCCTATGTGCAAGTTCAAAGTCAGCTTGCCAGCAAGGAGCTATGAAGAATTTCTGACATGGCCTGAACCAACAACATCCAGAAGAACTTTGATCTCTCGTTCCAACCTTCTCTTGCCTAGTTTCTTTCTTCGTTTGAGAACTGAGTGAATGGCCAGCCGGCCTACCAGAAGTCTAGGAATAGCCCGTCACTGTATTTGTCTTAGCCGTATCTCCCGTCTAGAAGGCATTTCTCCATTTGTTACAGATAGTCTGACTTATTCTCAGACATTCACACCATTTCCCTCTGTCTCGGTGAAAGAGCTTTTGTGCTCACTGCTATCGCCCCAGCGTTGGTTTCAGAAGCCCAGTGTAATCAGAGACTGGACAGAAAGCACGCTCTCTCACACGATCATCTCCTGATTTCCACAGATAACATACTGGTCCACGAACGCTCGCGGACCCATAACTGGTGTGTGCAAACACGCCCTGTGCATTTCCACCCCTTTGGGCCTAGGCCTCCTCACCACAGCCTCTCAAATCTGAACACTAAAAGTGGAGTGGCTGCTGGCTCAGCGGCTTTAGTCCTAGAGAGAGGTGCTCTGCCTCAGAGCTAGGCTTTCCAGTTCCGCCATCGCACTGGGTGGATACCATGATCCCAGCGAGTCTGAACTCAAAAAGGAGTCCCTTTACGGTGTCTGAAATTAGATCCCAAGGCCCACTTGAAGTTTCCATGTTCATTCTTTTGATGTATGAGTCTCATTACTAGGGAAGGCCGAAATCGCTCTCTTCTTTCTCTCCGCTGGTGGCTTCAAAGTACTGTACGCTTGGATACCCATGTACGTTAAAACTAATTTAAATCATTATCTTAAACACCAATGTGCTCAGCAAACCAAAAAATGACCCTGTAATACAAAATATATAGTCACCTTTTATACCTAATAGGATACAAGGTAGCAAATTGATCAGTATAATGGTACAGCTTTTTATGAGCACAGGGAAAATACTTCTCAAATGTTGTACTACTTAATGCTGTCTTCTAAAGATAAAACTCGCACTGTCCTGCTGCTCCTGAAAAACAAACTACATTTCATAATGATCCCTTGTGAGGATCACTCCAAGTGGCAGTGAATGTGTATGGCTGGGAAAATAAGATAAATGCCTACCTTTGTATAAACCACAGGTAAAATTAACAAATCGGCACCACACATTTTCCAGCTTGTCCTTGTTATTTCAAGGCATGCATGTCATGTCACTTGGAGCTTGAAAGGAGATGTTTTTCTCCTGCTACACTTATACTAAGCTGACATTCTCAAAGTGAAATAAAAATAGGAGCAATCAAACTAATACCAATTAAACAGAAATTCTGTAATCAAAAGTATGACCAAAACATTTATGACATTGTTTCTCTGTGCTGAAAGCCATACCAAAATATGAAATTGGATAAAAATTATGTATTAATGTTCTATTGATACAAACTATCAACTTGAAAGGCAAATATAAGACAATATGCAAAATTGAACTTTTTGACTAGGTATCATTACATAGCAACCATGATTCCATAACTGGAAAATATCCCAGAATACTGATTTTTGAAAAAGAATCGAGAAAGAGAAAAAAAGTACAAAAAAAAAAAAACCCTCAAACTGGAAGACCAACTGCTAGACTCAATAGAAGGAACTAGGCTCAGATGGCGTGAGAGCTGAGTTTCAGTCCTGGCTTCACTTGGGCAAATCACGTAGACTTGAGAAGTTTAGCTTCTCATCTAGAAACTAAAGGAGAAAAAATAATTGACACCTAATTTCCTCTAAGCGTCAAAGAATCTTTTTCAGGAATTAGTCTCCTGGAAATAGTTTTTAAAGCTAAACATAATTCCACTACTAAATGCTTATTACTTTCACAAATACTGGCAAATTTCTGTATCATTGGGCTACAAGAACTTTAGAAAGAACATAACGTGTTTTTCACTTAACAGGTACCACTTTGAAGAAGTGGAGAAGTCCCAATTTACCCAGAAATTGGAAACCAAAAATACAAAATTTTTTAGGTTTCTTACTTTTTACCCAGGAGTCAATTTGAAAGAGCTCCCTCCCAATGACCAACGTGGGATAATTTGAACAAAAACAAACGATCATATAACCCTAAGAATAACATCAATAAGGCTAATGTAATATAAATAAGTGATTGAATCAATAAGTGGGGAGAAGGGACAAACCCTTACAGAAGAATTCCCAATAACATATGAAAATATGTCCCCCTCCCCACCCAGAGGCAGAGCTCAAACCCCCTCCCCTTGAATGTGGACGGTACTGAGCAACTTGCTTCAAAGAATGGAGCATGGGACGGGGAGAGAGTAACTGTACAGTGGAGAAATCCGGCAGATGCCACCTTAACCGAGTGTCGAGGTACATGTACCGTCAATGATAAGTCACGGTCCTATCACATACCCTCTCATATAAAGTGATGAGAAAGGTACTTCACCTCCGCAGTATTTTCCCGAAGCCATAATCCCCATCAAATCATAAGAAAAGAAATCGATAAATCCAAACTGAGACATCCTACAAGATACCCTCAAAAGTGTCAAGCGAAGACTGGAAAACTGTCAGATTATAGGAGATTAAGAAGACATGATGAAAACTGAGTGTAAAGTGATATCCTGCTTTGGATCCTGGAACAGAAAAACAGAAAACATTGCTGGAAAAACTGGTGAAGTCAGAATAAAATCTATGTGGTTTATAGCATCAGACCGATGTTAATTTCTTAGTTTTAATGAAGGTACCATAGGTACATAAGATGTGGACATTCGGAGAAACTGGGTGAAAGGTATGGAAACTCCTGTGTTATCCTTGCCAGTTTTCTGTAAATCTAAAGTTATTCCAAATAAAGTTTACTAATAGAATAATAAATCAAAATGTTTATTTTAAATATTGAGAGTCAAAGGTATTACTGAATTAAAGTATGGCAATAGCACAAGGAATTTTGAAATAGGTTGAATAAAATAAACATTTTAGTGCCTGGCAGATGTTCCCAAAAGAAACTTATAAGATAGACACTGATCATTTTGAAGCATTGTTTCATAGTAATTCATGATTTTGTGGGATTATTAAATAAGAAAATCCTCCTAATTTCCATAAAAGAAAACTCTCGGTAATGCAAGAGGTATACACTAGGTACTTGGACTTCCTGACCTCTAACTCCAGGCCCGAACCATGATGGAGAAGACTGACAAAGGAATGCAGGAGAGAACAGTCAGGTCCATGACCCCGTGGGAAATTGTACCTTCCTCAGAGTCAAGCATGGGAGAACGCTCCAGCTGAAGCTCTTGTAGAATCTGGGATTTCCCAGGACCGAGGAGACAGGCCTTTGACCCCCAGTGAGACACCTATGGAGGCGGTGTGCTGAGTGACCTGCACCCCACCCTGCCTGTCTACACAGGGGGGAAGGCAAGTGGGGAAACCTGGCGGCACGGAGGTGGAAGCTGTGAGGGGAACCGCCTGCATGTCCATCAACTGTAGAGCAAAGAAGAGCGACCTTCCGCGAGTCAAGCGGACATCAGAGAAAACGGGTGCAGCCCAGACAACGTCCTGTGTTGCCAAAGTGTTTTTCCTTTCCCATGGGGGGACTCCATTTCCCAGCCTTTTCGGAAGTTAAGTTAGAGGCTTGTAACTAAATTCTCCCCTATGAAAACGTGAGCGGGAGTAACTTTCCATTTCTAGTAACAGGCAAGTAAAAGAGGATATGAGACAACTCTGTGAATACATTAAAACCAATGAATTGCATACTTTAAACGGGTGAATCGTATACCATGTCAGTTGTAGCTCGGAAAACCTGTTACACATACGAAAAAAAAAAAAGAGAGGCTATAAGACTCCACGTGCTTTCTCTCCTGCACTCAGAGTTAAGAGTAAAGAACTTTAAGATGAGGGGCTGCAAAATGGAACCAGTTGGGACTTCAATGCACTGCTGGGGGAGACATGGCTTGGGGAGTCGCATGCACCATACTGGCCGTGATGGGAATGTGTTAAGCTATTCAGATCTGTGTTATCGCAGCATAACTTGGTCTATGCTAATTAATGTAAAGAATGCTAGAACAGGAACAGAGCCACAGAAATGGAGATTACATGGAGGGTTAGCAACAGGGGAGTGGGAGGAGGAGAGGGGGGAAAAGGTACAGAGAATGAGTAGCATAGACAGTGGGTAGAAAATAGACAGGGGGAGGGCAAGAGTAGTATGGGAAATGTGGAAGCTAAAGAACTTATGACACATGGACATGAACTGGAGGGGGGAATGTGGGTGGGAGAGGGTGTGCAGGGTGGGGGGGATGATGGGGGAGAAATAGGACAACTGTAATAGCATAATCAATAAAATATATTAAAAAAAAAAAGAAAAGAAAGCTTCAGCTTCCTGGGTAGCATTCTGCCGAAGGTGGTTCCCCATAGACAGCACCTGTGCCTTACCTTTCCCTCCCCCTGCCCCAACCCCAGAAGACCAAAAGCAGGCCACGCACCCCTTCCTCCTTCCTCTACCTCAGCTCCCACTCTCACCAGGTTGAGTATGAAAGGGAAAGGGACATTTGTAATCCAGTATGAGATTAAAATTTCAAAATTGAAAGTGACCCAAAAATTACGGCATCTTACCAAAATATCAAAATTTAACAAAATATGATTCAAAATGGCAATTAGTAAAAAAGTAAGAGCCATTTATTATTGATGTCTACTCAGTAAATTAATTACCGTTCATTACCATCTCAGTCTCCGCTTTGCTTTGTCCTGTCACGGGACTCTGCGTGTCTTTCTTTTAGACAATATAAGTTTATTGTCAACAAAAATCATGGATGGCAAATAGTAAATCAGGCACGTAGACATTTACGCAGAGTATCAGGTATTATCTGCTCAGGTTTTTTTTAAATCCATTCTCAAGATTTTCATAAAAGGGTTTTTGTTTGTTTTGCCCAATATTTTCTTATTTGTTCTGGAATAGATGGTGTTTAAATACATGTACAGAACCTCATTTAAACTTAGCTAGATATGAACACTAGAACCGTTTCACAACTAAAAGTGAACACTAGCAGACACCTCTCTCGAGGAGTCATTAAAAATCTCACCTAACACTTTCCCAATACGACACGTGTGTGTATTTGGCATAAGTAAGTGTTGGAATTTGAGAGCTCATGGGTATGTCCACAGCAATGGTCCTACGACGTGGCACCCCATGGACACCCAGAAAGCTGCCCTGGTCCTAGCTAAGTTTCATGGCTCTGGACAGGAAAGCACCTGACGTCCTCACCAGTTTGTCCAACCTGAGGCACAGGTATGAAACCAGGCTGCACACCTGGAAGTCAACAACTCTAAAACTGGACAGAGATGTGCAAAGCTACACCCACCTTCACACACATGTCTGTTCAAAATTCAAGCAGCTTGTGCAAACCATGGAGTGGTATTCAGATAAAACGTGAAGAGGTTATATTAATTTGAAAAGGAAATGAAAATATGTGTCTACGTATACGGGTTCCACGTTTCCTGGGAGAGTTGACGGCCTGCTGTGACTGAGATGGCTATAAGCCTAACAGACTGAGCAAGACGTGGGAGCAGAAATCAACCGGCTTCTCTGGAGTCCCAGCATCTTGGGGCCTGCTGCACACCACACAGGATGCCGAGGCTGCAAACCCACAGCAGCTTCCCACCTGTCACAACTTGGCAACGCTAGTTTTGGGAACCCAAGAGCAACCTGGAGGACGACTGAGCCATCACAAACAGACCGAGCCCTGAACACTGCTCCAAGGGAATGCCAACGTTTTACAGGCACATCCAGAGGATTCTCAATCAGTGAGGGCAGGACCACCGCCATCAGGATGAAGGATGCCACCTAAGTACCTCGGTTCTCAGTGAATCCTCACTCAGCAACACCGCAGGGGCGTTAGCCGTTTTTATAGCACTGCCCCTGCCTTAACTCACTGAACTTCACAATAAGGCTGTGAAGAATGATCACAAAGCCAGTATGAAGCAAAATGCAAACCTGCACCCAGGTGTTCACCCAAGTTTAGGGTGAACACCAAACAAAGCTCCTGCACACCACCATTAGCGCATTCGGTGACAGTACAGGTTCAGAGACACCTACATGACTTCGTATCTAAGTAACCTGTCTCTATTCTTTGAGTGGCTGTCAAAAGGTAAAATGTAGCCTCTCAGACTTCCTCCATCAGGAAAAAAATTGAGAGATAACAAACACAGTGCACAAGTCACCGGTATGTAGCTATGTGTGCAAGTTAACTATTATGGGATCTTTAAATATACACAGAACACCAACTTCATAAAAATGGGTGGAGAGGATCCTTAAGCCAGCCAGGCAACCAACCCACAAGTTAAAGGATCTGCAGGTCCTTCTAGCTCTGCTGTCATACTTCCGTTGGAATGCATGTTCTGAAGTTGCACTAACACTGTCAACTCAGAATGTGCTCACCCAAAATGGGACGTGTCGTAAGCATGAAGTACACATTGGTTTTGAAGGCTTAGCATGGACCAACCAATGTAAAATATCTCATCAATATTTTATCATGATTACATGATGAAATAATGTTCTAGATATAATACACAGGGTTAAAATATTATTTAGCAATTTCATCTATTTCTTTTTTATTCTTTTAAAGATTTTATTTAATTTATTTTTAGAGGGGGGGGGGAAGTAGGAGAAAGACAGGGAGAGAAACACCAATGTGTGAGAGAAACATCAATCAGTTGCCTCTTGAATGTGTCCTGACCAGGGACTGGTCCCACAGCCCAGGCATGTGCCCTGGCCGGGAATCGGACCAGCAACCCTTCGCTTTGCAGGACGACACTCAACCAACCGAGTCACGCAGGTCAGGGCCCGTTTTACTCTTTTTATATGGCTACTTAGAAAATTTACGCACATCTGTGGCGGGCACTATATTAAGACTGGCATGCTGTTCTCAAGACAGAAGTCATGATCAACACCGTTGCTCCCAGAGATGGAAACCGCGACAGGCCAGGCGGAACCTCCGCAAGGCGCTCCCTCCTTCCCGCCAGGCTGCCAGACTCTGGCCAGCAGGGCACAGTCCTGCCTCCTCCAGCAAAACCCAGCCAGCCCAGCTGGCGCCCCCCAGCTACCAGACAAGCAGGGGCCCCACTCCATCTACAGGCACCCCCCGCATCTCCTCTGCTGCCTGCTCCCCCTGCTCCCTCTCCTCCTCTTCCTCCTCCTCTACCACGGTAGCCACTGTTCCAGTGCTGAGAAGATGGGGAAGTCCCTGAAACATCCCCCAATCCCTCGGAAACTCAGACGATTTTGTGAAACAGTTCCAATGGCCTCCCAACTTTTATGATCACGTACCGTATCAGAAAAACAAAACAAACCCAGTACAGGTATATTTATCAATTATATACATGCTCTTCTACATTAATCTACATGTTATAAAACACACTCAAACAATAGAAATTTAGAAGGCTGAGATAAAGATAAAACGAATAACTTTAAAAAATCATTTTGGCCCTGGCTGGTGTGGCTCAGCAGATTGAGTGCTGGCCTGCGAACCAAAGGGTCGCTGGTTCAATTCCCAGTCAGGGAACTTGTCTGGGTTGCAGACCCGGTCCCTGGTGGGGGACATGCAGGAGACAACCACACATTGATGTTTTTCTCCCTCTCTTTCTCCCTCCCTTCCCCTCTCTCTAAAAATAAATAAAATCTTTTAAAAAAATTATATAAAAAATAATGTAATTTTTGTTTAACAAAATAATTTTGTTTTGTTTGTTAATCCTTTTTATTCTCACTAGAAACATTTTTCAGTGACTGCATCCTAACAAAGGCACAGAGATCCAAATGGAAGAAATGTACTTACAAAGTTGCCATACTCACATTTCAGTCTCATATACTAATTACTCAAAGGCGTATTTTTTACTAAAAATTAATAACTTACCATTTGCCCTGTCAGTCAGTTGGTCTTACAAACTAATTGGAAGGTGCTACATTCTGACAAAATTTTGTATTGGATTTGAAACCCTTTGTTTGGAAGATTGTAGTTTGTTTCCAAGATTTTTAAGCATGCAGATATGAGTTTTCATAGGTAACACACAAAGACCGCTGTCAGCAATGAACATCACATATCAATTGAAGTAGTTCCATAAACTTATTTTACAAATGCTCTCTGTAACACAAGATTATTATTAAAAGAAAAAAGTTACTTTCTTATTCATTAAGATATTACCTCTATCTTACATATTAATTTTTTTAATATGTGCAGGGCCACAATACTGCAGCCACATATCATGTAAAAGACCAGCAATTTTGAAATGCTCTCTTTGAAAAAAAATCTTAATCCACATTCAACAACTCACCTTTAAGTAATTTGCTCCAGTTAGCATGTGTGGTAAACTTTTTTGGCTATTAAAGGTACTATAGTCTGTCCACTCATTAAATTGGACAGCGTTAAACCTCCACCAACAGAGGCCGTCCCCCTCATCAGTGAAACGAACACTCTTCTCTCGAAACGCCTGGGGCTGCAACCCTGCTGACTTTCTGGCCTTGGGACCACATGAAGGGTCGGTCTAGGTATTAACTATGAGTAAAGTTAAATCCCTATTTTTGGACAGAAGTTATATATATATATAATGTCCATCTTTCTTCCTTGCATTCCCATGGGATGTCTCCCTCAGGTCTGGGGTGTGAGCGGCTGACTTTGGAAAGTGCCGCCAGAGACATCAACGTGCCAGGTCAACATTGTAACTGTCACAACCACTACGAACCCAGTTACTCGTTTCGTTTTACTAACGGAAGACGACAATATTGTTCTGCACAGGAGAGATTTGGGGGCACCTGTACGGCACCCCCAGAACGCTCTCACGGTTCTGGTTCTGCCTTCCCTGTCAGTGCTTGGCTGCACTGTAAGGAGTGAGTTCAATTACAGTCACACACCTCCCCGCACACACCTCCCCGCACTAAATAAATGCTCTTCATCTCTTTCTGCCAGACCACTTGCTACCTGAAATCCTCAGCTGCTTCTGCAATCCTGCTTGGTCCTTGGTTCTCTTTACAACAGGTCCCAGAATCCACCACTCCAAAATGGTGCCAGGTAACACCGCTATGGCTCATTCAGGGTTCATTCTTTGTAGTTAAAAAAAAAAAGGGTGGGTTCCTTTAACAACCCTATTTTAGTAAGAAGTCCAAGCACTTCTCCTTCTGAACATTTAAAAGGTCTTCTAAACCATGGAGCAGGAATCTACGAGTTACTAGAACCATCTGACCCTCGCCCCCTTCCTTCTCTCCACCACCAGCTTTTCCAAGGTGTCATTTCATCTGCATTGCACTCCAACCTCACTTGCATCAATTTACCTGATGGGAACACTCCATGAGAAGCATGCCCAGCTCAACTTCTCCCTAAACATCCTCCCCCCCGAGCAATTGCTTGCAGATTTCCTCCCAAATAAAATGTCATTTCCCCTCCTTTCAGCCTATCCAGCCCTACGCCATCTGTCCACAGTGAACTGCTCTCGAGCCTTTTCAGGCTTCAGGCTCGTCTCGGAGGGCCTGCGTCCTCTCGGAAAGACCAATGGATAGCAGGTGCCAGTACGTAAACGCAGCCCACCCTGTACATGGGGTTGATTTTTTTTATTAGATCCACTATAGATTATCTAATAATGATAGCTACATAATCAACACCACACATTACCTGGGTACCTCTCTTAATACACTAGAAAAGAAAAGCTTTCTCTCTCAGCCAGTGGTTAAGCAGGTCAGGAGGAGAATCGAAGCTGCATGCACAAGAGCTGAAAAGACTCCAGGCCCCCTCCCACCACCGTAACGTGCCCCTAATTTCATCTGACGCAGAACTTCCTGCCATAATGTTTCCAAGCTGAGACACAGAGCGTTTGCTGTGCCGTCACTACAGTCCATTTGCCAATCGCACTCTCCAGAGCTGAGGTGCACAGCCATTTGGGGACCACAGGCTCCTTTGTGGCTGATGAGAGCTTATGACCATTCCCTGTGAAAATACTTATGTACCCAAAAGTGTGTACACGATGCCAGGGGGTGGCGTCCGAAGCCCCGAAGGCCTTGAACCCCATGCAAGAACCCTGGTTGTTTTTTCCAGTGTCACAGGGCTGATGAGTCAAGTGCAGGAACGGAGTATTACAGCCTTACAGAGAGTCCTTCCCAGAAGTTTTCACAGAATAAGCCAAATATTTTTTTAAATGAACACTAATTTATTAGCATATCAAGACAGATGTTGAAAATACAGACAGACTGTCACTAGCTGGGCATAGGTTAAGGTGCCCTTACCCTCCCTAGAAGTGTTGGATATCTGCTTGGATGACTCCAGGGTCACAGAACAATCTGACCTCACTGCCCAGAGGGAGGAGCCACCCACAGGTTGTGCCTCATCCAACTCTGGGCTCGAAAGGATGGACCTTGAACAGCCTTCGTGTTGTTGTGCAATTGCTTTTCTCATCAGAGTAAACCATCCCTTTGCCATTTCCAGCCCTTCCAGCTTCCACTGGCAACTGAACAAATTCTTCTTTTCTTTTTCAGACTGAAGATCAAAGTTCCTCCCGTGCTTTTTGGCTCTTCTCTCTCTCTCTCTCTCCCTTTTCTCTGTCCTCCTGTTTCAAAACCACACTGAGGAAAAGCACATCCTCACCACTCCTGCCCCAGTCGGAATCAAAGTCCACTTTAGTTTTCCTTGGCAACCACTCTAGAGCATCTTCTTTGAAGCACTTTATAAACTGTTTAGATCAAATGCACTGAAAACCTTAACAAATCCTGAAAAAGAAGGTCTGTTAAAAATCAATCATATCAACAAGAAAGCAAAAGGCCCAATTAAACCCATGGGCAAGAGACCCAAACAGACACTTCAAAGAAAATACATGGATGGCAAGCAAGCCTATGAAAAATGCTCAATATCTTTGATCTTTAGGCAAATTCACATTAAAACCACAGCGAGTTACTTACTACTACACACCTATTGGAAAGGCACAAAGGAAAACTGACACCACCAAGTGCTGGTGAGGACACGGAGCTCCTGGAACTCTCACACTGCTGGTGAAAGTACCACGGTGAAAAGATTACGATGTACAAATTGCCAGTTATAACAACAGTCACAGAGATGCAAAAGACAGCATAGGAAATAATAATATTGTAACAACTACGCATGGCGCCAGACCGGTACTAGAATGAGTGGGGTGATCGCTTTGTAAATGTCTGTTCACTACACTGCACGTTTGAAACTAAATGATACTGTATGTCGTCTGCAACTGAGAAATAATTTTTTTTAAAAGGAAGGGAATTCTGACCCATATTACAACATGGATAAACCTTGAGGACATGAAGCTCAGGGAAATAAGACAAATAGCATACGATTTCACTCATACAAGGTCCTTGGCACAGTCGAATTCATAGAGGCAAAGTAGAATGGTGGTTGCCAGGAACTGGGAGGAGGGGAGGAAATGGAGAATTATTGTTTCATGGATATAGTTTCTGTTTTGCAAACCGTATTCTGCACTTAGATGGTGGTGATGGTTACACAACAACATAAATACCACTGACTGTTGTCCTTAAAAAGTGATTCAGATTTTAATTTTTATGTATATTTCACCACAATAAAACAATGTTTAAAGAACACAAAATGGCACTGTCACTGTGGAAAACAGTTTGGAAGCTTCTTACAAAGCTAAACATACACTTTCCAAATGACCCTCAGTCAGGTGACCTCGTCAAATAGACACAAATAGATGTACCTAGTAGAAATTCTATCATAATATTCACCACACCGCACAGTAAGTATGTGTGTGTGCATCTGCCAGTAAACTGTGAGTTCTTCAGGGGTAACTCTGTCTTATTTCCCTGTTTATCCCCTACCTATCCTTTAACACAGAGCTTGGCACATAGGTGTTCAAGTGTTTGCAGAACAAACAAAAGAATAATATTTACCCGCGTGCTCCACGCCAGCCTACGCACTGGGAATAAACACTCCCAGTCTGCAGAAAACTGTCTAGCTAGAGACACAGGCTTGACCCAGAGGAAACGGTGAACATGGGAGTGAATGCCTAACTTCTAGCTGTGTGAAGTGACGTGGTGGGAAAGGGCTCATAACCATTCTTTGGAGTCAGGCTTGGGTTCAAGGTCTGACTTTTGCTTCCTAGCTATCCCTCTGGAAGGTTACTTGCCATTTCTGAAACTGATCTTCCTGATCTATAAAGAGAGGTCTTTGATGATGCGATTGTTGGAAAGCAGCCTGAGAGTCATCTGGCAGGTACCAGTTCAACGTCACCATTGTAAAACTACTGAAACTATCACACAGCAGTTGGGTACTGGAAAAATCAGTGGCAACACTTTGCGTAGTATGTGATTGACTAACCACTATGCTGTACATCTGAAACTAATACAAAATACTAGTGAATGTCAACTGTAATAGGAAAAAACGCTCTTTAAAAAAGAAACTCTTACCTAGCAGATGGCAAAGAGATACTGTCCTGAGACTCCCAGAGGCCACTCCCCCAAGAGCCTCCCCTGGACCTCCTCCAATCCAGCACTCCAGGAATCACCTTGGGGGCCACAGGGGCCCGGCCCCACACTGCGCCGGTGCTGTTCTATCGCTCTGTGCCTCTGCTCTGCAGTAGGCAACGCTCTGAACATCGCCGTTACCAGATCATCCGTGGGAACACCTGACATGTGACAAACACTGTATGTTCTCAATAAACGGTGGCCATTGTGGACATTCAGGGAGGCTCTGGGAAACTGAACTGTGTCCCACCATTCGTGGGAGGATTTGACAGGTGGAGTTGAACAGAATACAAAGGGTGGAGTTTAAAAAAGACCGGGGGTTGGGGTGGAGGAGGTCACAGAGAGTGAGGAGACCAGCCAACAGCGAGGGAGATGGCGTGGGCTGCAGAATGGTGAAGAGCAGAGTCGAGCGAGCGCTCCATGGGCCCGTGCTATGAAGCGCATTAAAATGAGTTTAGGTTTGATGGAGCAGAAAGTGGTAAGTCACTCCTCTTCCAACTCCCAGAATAGCTGCTGTAAAACCTTTCCTGTTACCTTCATCACGTGAAGTAGTATTCTGTGTGTGCACGAATGTGCGGATGCCTTGCCCTGAACTGTGAATGCCTTCGAGACAAGGGAAGGACCGTACTCATCACGAGTTGTTGGGAGGAAGCTCTCTCTGAAGCTGGAGTTCCTAATACCTACTGCTCCAAACATCTGGGTTTACCCCATCCTCAGATCCCTGGTGAATTCCCCCGACACGCCACCTCCTGCCTGTAGACTCTCACTCGCTACTGATGATCACACTTCCTCCAATCAATACTCCTGATGGCAAACCCAAAGCTTACCCATCAAGTAAAAATCACTTGTTTTCTTCTATGCCAGGAGATGAAACCTCTACGGGTCTCTGTCCTCTGCACCTTCACAGTCCCCGGCTCTACCTGGACCTCGCCAACCACTCCCAGACTCTAAAACCCATCTCTTTAGTGTTTGGGATCTCCTAGTATTTAGTCCTTGAGATCTCCTGATCTCAAACACTCCAAGATTCTCTGCCTGGTCCCCTTCCCCTTCTTGCTTTCAGTGCCAACATGAATCACACACAAAACCAACCTTTCCTCTTGAAAACCTCCACTTTCAGCAGCCATCACCAGCCTTGCCTTGCCTCTGGACCTGCCTTTCCAAACCCATTACCACCCCAGGTTCGAAAATGACACACGAAACTGATGGTTATCAAATTCCAACTCAGATTTCCGAAAAAGAAACTATAAGGGGCCAACAAAAATGAACTTCATTCACTCCTTCAATTTCAATTTAATTGCCTATGATTATATTATTATAGCCCCCCACAAACATAACATGTAATTTCTCAGTGATTTAGACAAGTCTGTGATTAGAACTGGTCAGCTGAAAATACACTTCATTTCAGTTTTGGTTAGAAAGGATGTTGTACTTGGTGTCCTGATGCATGCGGCCATCCACAGGTTGCCAAGGTGCAGGTGGTCGTTGCAAGGGATGAGTCTAAATCAGCCTTAAAGGTTATAAATTTAGGACCAAGAAGAAGAGCACTCAAAGCAGATACAATATCATTACTATTTACAGCTATCATAGCTATACTAATTCCGGAGTATCCTTGGTTTAAAAAGCACGTACCGGTGGGGTTTGCGCTTTCTTGTAACAGTGGTTCCGTTTCTTCCTATCAGACGCCACTGGAACGGGGGCAACGATGTGTCTGCCCTTTCCCTGCTCCCACATGACCAGCCCTCTCCTCCTCCCTGTGTAATAACAAACAGTACTTGGCTTTTCTTTCACATCCTCACAGAGAAGAGTGATAACAACACACAAAGGCCAGTTGAACCTCCAAAGACACTGAGCGGGATTCTCACAGTGCAAGTTTTTAAGGGCTGAAGAATGCCCAAGTGAAACTACTGGGGAAAATGAAGCAACAGGAGACAAGGTTCAACCACGAGGCTGGGGACCAAAAAGACAAAGGACAGGAAATGGAGGCGCAGCCAAGAGCACAGGTGTGCCGGTCAGGGTGCCAAGGGGCCCACAAGGGGACGCGCTGCTGAGGGCCAGACAGATCCCTCGGGCTCCCTGGCCTCTTGGTCGGATGAGCAAATGCCTGAACCTCTCCAAGGACCCAGAGGGTAGTTATTCAACTGTGATGGCAGCTCCCGCAGAACAAGGAACTTCATGGTTTATTCTCCGAACATTAGGTTTCTAATTTCTCAGAACAAAACCCCTTTAATGTGAATTAACTCGGATCGCGACTTCTGGCAAAGTAGAGGGTGAGATGGCCAGAGAACATTTGCTAGTATCAAACAACTAAAATTACTGGGCAGAATATCGAACTACAGTGGAGCTGGCAAGAGAGTAAAAGAAACTCTCAGAGGCCAGAAACAACCAGAGAACATGAATGCAGGGAAATGAGTTGGCACCAGAATAGGAACTTGCCCTAGAGGGGCATCTGCCATTTCTGGATGCCTAGATTACAAGGCACAGAGCACAGGGATAGAGCCTGGTAACTGTACAAGATAAAGGATCCTCCATAAGACCAAAGAGCAGTGTGTTCAACAAGCGAACCAAAGAAAATCAGCCTGCAAGTGAATGAACATGAGGATAATACGCCTGTCTCAGCTTAGGTTCTGGTAAACATGAAAAGTTTTGGTAACGACAACAAAATTCATCTCAGGTGAGAATTCCTAATTATTCATCCTCCTCTGTGCAGGTTTGGCAGCCAAATCAAAAATATCTTAATAACCAAAACAACAGCAACTCCAAACTTTAGTTAAAAGTGGGCCTGGATGGGTAGTGCCCCCAAGAACTTGTTAAAAGCAAACACAAACACCCTCCATAGGAACATACCTTACAACTAGATCATAAGGAATTCTAGAGATAAAATTCCAGTGAACATTTTTTAATATATTTTATTGATTATGCTATCACAGTTGTCCCATTTCTCCCCCATCATTCCCCTCCACCCTGCACACCCCCTCCCACCCACATTCCCCCCCTTTAGTTCATGTCCATGTGTCATAAGTTCTTTAGCTTCTACATTTCCCACACTATTCTTGCCCTCCCCCTGTCTATTTTCTACCCACCGTCTGTGCTACTTATTCTCTGTACCTTTTCCCCCTCTCTCCTCCTCCCACTCCCCTGTTGCTAACCCTCCATATGATCTCCATTTCTGTGGTTCTGTTCCTGTTCTAGTTGTTTGCTTAGTTTGCTTTTGTTGTTTTAGGTGTGGCTGTTAATCCAGCGAACATTTGAAGTCACAAAATGCACAAGGAAATAAGCCGTGATTCAACAAAACCAAAACAGCAGCATCAGTCCAGTAACGAGCACAGATGAGACTGGAAGTGTAGGCTACAGTATATAAGAGCATTTAATATATGTAAAGATGTTGAGATTCTGACTGAGTGACGGAAGGCTATTAATATAGACTAGATATGAAAAAGAACTGTGAAATATAAAAAATAAATAACATTTGAGATGGTACCCCGGAGGATGACAGCCGGTACAGCAGAGCTCAGTAGGGAAATGAGCTGGAAGAAACTGACCGGGACGCAGTGCCGAGACCAGGGAGAATACAGGAGAACTGAAAGACACAGAGAATAGAATGAAAAGGTGCAATAGTTGTCTGCTTACACTTGTAAGACGAGAGAACTGGAGAAGGTAACAACAGTCAGAGAAGGGGAAAAATGATTAATTTTCCCAAAGTGGAAAACGAATTCTCACATCATAATCCCAATAAATCCCAAGTAAAATCAATAAAATCTAAACAGAAAAAAAAAAAAAAGATTACGTATCAAGGAACAAGAGTCAGACTGATTATTCACTGATTTGATCATCAGCTGATTTAATAATTAACAAGGGAAGCCAGAAGCCCATGGAAACTGGCTTCAAAATGCTTAGACAAAGTATCTGCCAAGCTGCAAGAGCACATCCAATAAAATCCAGTGAAATAAAAAGACCCTCACCACAGGAATTTCCAAAGGAGGCACTTGAAGGAAAACCGCCCCAGAGAGAATGTCTGAAATGCTAGGAGGCACGGTGAACCAAGAAAATGGTAAATGTGTGAAAGACCTAAACAAGCAGTAACAATGCAGAGCAGCACTACAACATCTCCCTTGTAGGATCGAGATCATTTCATTGAAATGCTGAAAAAGAACACCACAAACCTTTGGAGGGAATGGTCAAAGTTGAAATGTACTAAGGCCTTACGTTATTTGGTAAGAAGGTAAACATACTGCATATCTCTTGCCTTTGTGAATTTAAATATACATATGTGGGGTAAACATCTGGAATAATCACTAAGAGAACAGAAATAGAGTACATGGAATCCAAACTAGTTTATGAGGAGAGAAGAAAGAATGAGGAGAGGGAAAAAGAGAACTGATCAGTCCAACGGGGGGAAAAAAGTTGAAGAAAAAAATTAAACACAAATAAAAAAGCACAAAATGACAATAAAAATTACATCATACTCATGGAAAATATCCAAATAGTTTTATAAGCAAGTTCTACCAAATATCCAATCTTATACAAAATTTCCTCAAAAAAGTACCAAGAAAGAACACTCCCCAGCTCATTTTATTCCGCTAACATCACCTTAATACCAAAATCATATCAAAACAGTGTGAGAAGGCAAAATTATAGGCCAGCACACTCATGAATACAGATGTAAACTGAAAGCGCTGAAAGATTTTTTTGAAAAGACACCATAGCCAAGTGAAGTTTATTATACAAATGCAAGGTTGTTCCAACATTAGCAAACCTTTTAATATAATTCCCCACATTAAAGATAAAAGGAACCCATATGATCAAACCAGCAGATCAAATGATCAAATTCAACATCTGTTGATACTCTTGGCCATCCAGCAACACAAGGGCTCTCCTTAACTTGATAAAGGGTGCCTACCAAAGCCCGGCTGCAAATGTGGTTCTCAACGATGAAAGGGTAACCGAACTCGCTTGAAAGGAAGAAACTGTGCCCACTAACGCTACTTCTGTTTCACAATAAACTGGAGGCCCCGGCCAATGCGATAAGGCAGAAAAATCACAGAAATAAAGAACAGGGGAAAAAAACTCTCATCATTATGATAGAATTTTCTTTTTCTTTTTTAAACATTTTTTATTGTTGTTCAAGCACAGTTTTCTGCCTTTTCCCCACACCCCTCCCCATCACCCCATTCCTCCCCACCTCCCTCCCCAATTTTCTATAGAAATCCCAAAAGAATCAGACGATGCACCATAATTAATTAATTTAGCAAAGTTTCAGTGCACAAAAAAAAATGCAACTTCATTTCTATATGGAAGCATGTTTGAAAATGAAATTTTAGAAAAAAATTCCATTACAACAGTAATGAGGACTATCATATGGCTAGATCTTTCAAATGACGTACAAGATCTTCATGAAGAAAATTACAAAAGTGTATTCAAAAACACTAAAGATCTAAATAAAGAGAGGGACATATTTACGCATAGGAAGAGTCAGTATAAAAAGATGTGCATTTATCTCAAAACTATATACTCATTCAATGCAAGAATCAAAATTCCAGCCAGGTTTAAAAAAAAAAAAAAAAAAAAAAACGACAAGCTGATTCTATAATCACATGGAAATGCAGCTGAACAGCAGAGGGAGAATTTGCCTCCTGAGACCCATTATACAATTAGAGCAGGAAAGGCGTTGGCTCGAGGACAGAGGCCAATGTGACAGGACAGAGAATTCAGAAACTGACTTACCCAGACTTAGAGACTGGCGCGTGACGAACACAGTGCCACAGTTTGGTGGGGAGGGGAAATCAGTCAACACATAGTCCCAAGACAAGAACTTATCCGTAGGGCAAAGAAAACCACACCATACTTCCTCAGAGTCAATTCCAGGCACACTACACAAATGCGAAGGAAAATCTTAACATACAGAAAAGTATCTGAGAGCAATTAGGGAAGGATTTCTTAAACGAGATAACACAATTGATAAGGGAAAACACCGATCAGTTTAACTACCCTAGATGACCAGTTAACAGGCATTTCTCAAAGCAGAGTGTGTTTCTAAAGCAAAAGTTTCATGATACAAAATTTACCCTTGATACGAAGTGAAAGACTTTTTTTTATTCCATTCTATAAAAACTCTTAAAATATGTAACAGAAGACAAAAAACTCAACACAACACTGTGGGAACAACAAAACACTGGAAACAACCCAAATGCCCATCATCAGGAGCACGGAGATCTAAATTGTGGGATATTCGTATAATGGGATACTACAGAAAGAAAAATAAAGCTTCGAAGTAATCAATAGTTCTCCAATTGTGGTCCTCAGACCAGCACCTGAACATCACCTGCAAGTTGTTAACCATGCAAACTCTTCATCCCACACCTACTGACTGAGCTGGAAACTGAAGTGGGGGACCCAGCAAGGGGAGCGTTAGAAGGCCACGGGGTGAATCTGATGGACTCAAGTCTGAGAGCCACTCTTCTGGCTGAATGCCAACACCTGGGCAAGAAAAGCCAGTCTCAGAAGAATACAAAAATATCATACTTACTTCAAAGTCCAAAACTGGCTAACCGAGAAATACAGCAGAGCTCTAAACAAGAACAGGGAATGGCTAATACACATCCTTTGTGGGAGAAAGAGGGTAAGGTGTGGGGAAAGGCCACAGAGAGCTAAGGTGACAGTGGTGTTTTATTTCTTCGGTGCATACGAGAATTTTGGCTTTCATTATTATCCTTTACACGATGTATGTGTTGTAAGTTATATCTTCTTGTAAGTGACATATTTTCTAACAACAAAAAAATTAAAATACAGAGCTGGAATTTATAAAGAATGTATAAAATTATGAACATAAAATAGTATAGCCCGTACGAAGTCATTTCTAACAGAAGCTCTAATAAAAAGATATGAATATTTGTACACTATGAAACGTTCACAGTGAATCATGTGTTTCTTCATTCTTCTCTGTTCTCCCACATTTTTCACAATGCATAATATAACTGTCCAAGAAGAAACCTTTTATATAGAAAGTATGAACAAACAAACAATGTATAAAATACTTTAGTGCCCACCGTGAAGCTTAGTCTCCTTCCCGGACTTGAAACCCTAACCCTGACAAAGCACAGATTATTGTCCAGGGGAAGATAATAGCTTTCAATTCTGGTCTCAAATGTATTTTTCTTCTCTAATTTTCCAAAAAACACTTTTGTGGAACTCTATTCCATTTTAATTACAGGCATACCTCAGAGATGCCGTGGGTTCAGTTCCAGACCACCATAATAAAGCAAGTATCGCAATAAAGCAAGTTGTAATCTTTTTTTTTTTTTTTTTTTGGCGGGTGGAGGGTCTTGCTTTCCATTTGTGAAAAACACACCTGTGAAGCACAATAAGCTGGGCACAGTAAGATGAGCTATGCCTACCCACTCACACCACGAGAGCAAGGTATCTAGGCAGTTAGTTAGAAGCGATGGTGTTTTAAAGCTGAAGCAAAAAAAAAAAAAAAGTTTTATATATATATGTATGTATGTATGTATGTATGTATAGTATTAAGTAAGACTGTACGAAAAGAACCTCTTATAAAACCATACAAGAACTGCCTTCAGAAACTCATTTGTTTCTAATTTATGTCCTCCATTAGCAATGTGTTATTAAATCACAAGAGAATAAGCATTGCTCACATGAATTAATTCCTATCCATTTGCAACAAGGGGAACCAAAAGGTCGGCTTCGGCATCCAAAGAAAGGCAATTATGCACAATGAGCAAAGGAGGTGGTTCAAGGTTGCTCTGCCAACAAATGACATATTCCAGTGGATTCAAACCACCCTCTTCAAATTCTGGCATTCTGTAGTATAAAAATAAAACCGAAGTTCACTGAAAAGCGAAGCTTGCCACCTGCTGCCCGATGGCATAATCGTAAAAGTGCAAGTTGTGTCCACGTTTTGCACTTAAGTCCTTTTACGATTGGTATGGATGTTTGCATTTTCTGTACTTTTTCATTAGCTCTCACTCAGTTTTTTTTCCTTGTTTTTTTTTTAAGATAGAATGTCAGCCCCAAAGTTTTTTAACCAGAGGCTGTTTCAAACCCTTTACATAATTGGCTCTAAGAAGTGTGCTGAAAAGAAAAACACAAACAAAAAAACCCTTCCAAACTACTACACACGCTGCGTATACAACAAACGGACCGATGTGCCGTTGTGTTTGTTACAGTGTCCAGGCCAGGGAAGAATGCCTTTGAAAATGCGCCAGCAGGGCCCTGGGCTCCGCAGGCTGTCATCATCCTAGATGATGCGAAATACTAAATCCGCGTTCTGATCCACACAGACTTTAAAACCAAGTTCTAATAGTTCAACTGTAGTGTATATACATTTATGCGACAAAATTTTAACTAGCAGCCCGGCTAACCAACAAGGAAAGAAACTCACCTGCAAGATTTCACCATTGCTTTATCAGCTCTAAATATTTAGATTTTTAAATTATCTTAATTGTGCTAAATTAACAGGTGTTTTCGTAGGTTAGGTAAAAATACTTCTAGTATTATTTTTTCCATTTGGACACATTCTCAACGTAAGGTAAAAGCACTGTACCTTGTACCTGAGAGGTAAAAGCATTGTATCTGTTTTTTTGTCTTAAAGAAAACAACGCACCTCCAAATTTGGCCTCATTCTTGTAACTGGAGATCTGTGTATCCATACTATCTTCCCCTCAAAAAGAAATATAAAACACTCCTAGGGACAAGTGAAACTTTGAATTTAGGGGAAAAAGACAGAGAGAGAGGTCCTGAAAACCCATCACCAGGCAGTTCAGGGGCAACAACGCCTCCGTATGGTCTCCTTTATATGGTCTCCTTTCGCTCAGGAAATTTCGCAGGTGCGAAATTCCTGCAAGCTTTTAGGGAAAGGAGCTCATCGCACCACTTTGAGGCCCCTCTGAAATAAAGCTTTAAAGGCTTTCCCTGGCGGAACTTGTCCATATGCAAAATAGCACCCATGTGAGTTCAAGTTGTTTAGTTGTCTGGGAAGTACTGTGAAGCAGACAATAAAAAATAATTCATTTTCAAGACAGATGGCACCATAGGGTCGCACTATTTTCTAGTGTGCGTTCTTTCCAAAGCACTTAGAGGCAGCGTCTCAGCACAAAGGGAAGCGTGTCCAGCTGCAGCCAGGGAGCTCCCGGATCCTGCCGTTCCTGGGGAATCCTGCGCTCACGGATGCCCTCTTTGGCTGTGCCTGGTGTACCTTTTTCTTCAAAACTGCTCCAGAAGCCATGGATCCACGCAGGGTTGTTGCTCACTGTTTCCAGTCAGGCAAAAAGTACTGGAAAGTATTTCTGACTCCGTGAGCAGAAACCCTGCTCTGACTCTCAAGCAGCATGTTACTGGACTGACTGCAAAGCAAATCATAAAGACTTCCCTGACACCCTGTGACTCCACAGTTAGATTAAACAACAAATAGAAGCAAAATCTGAAGTAACATCGCATTATTTAATATTTAACATCATCCAATAAATAATGCAGTCTTTGTTACGGACTTTAATTGTGACTAATTCTTTTTGTTAAATTATGTTATACAACAACTAATGAGAATACATACCATCCAACTAGAAACTAAAAAATGCAATCCAACCAGGAAGATGTTCAGAGCCCGGGAACACAGAGATGGTTCCCCTCTAGCCAATGCTCATTTCTAGCGCATCAGTGAAGTGTCATGAAGGATGTGGGATTCCAGTACAGCATGGAAACCAGAGAGAGGAAGTGGAAAGATCTGTGTTCGAGCGGCGGCAACAGCATGAAACGGTTATAGCAAAAGCTACAGAGCCAGCAAAGGCGAAGACAGAAAAATCAGAGTCCGATGAACACTTGGAGAAGAAACCAATACCTTGATTTTGTCTACAGAGCATGATGAACTGTCACAAAATATGTTTTCAAAACTGCTAGTTTGATCGACACGGAAGACTCCGGTTCTGATTACAGATTGGTGGATTTAAATCCAGGGATAGAGTGGAACAAGGAAAAGGAAGTATTCAGAGGCAGTCCCCACTTTCCCCCACTCCCAAAGTAAAGGAGATTAGGTACTGTTTGATTTCACACATGTGCAAGAGAGAGAGAATCATTAGACTACAGGTAATTCCTCAGCTGGAATCCAAGGGAACCACCTTCTTGACTGGTGGATAGACAGCATCCCTTCTGTTTTAAAGAAAATTAGCTTTCCTGTCAAGAAGTTACCGTGAGAGGTAGGCAGGCCTCCTTCGGCATCCCTTCCTCTAACCTATCAACCACCTGACCTCGCTTCCACAGGTAAGTCTTATGCCTCTTTAGTGCCTATTAGAGGCACCTCTCCATTTCTCACAGCCCCGCTTAGATCCTGGTCCTATTTTCAAGGCCTTCCCTTATCTGAACCTACCCACCCAATCTCATGTCCTACTGCTCTTCAATCTCCCGCCTGCCCTGCAGACACAGGAGACTCATTCCCAACACATCTTCCATCCCACTATGTCCTGTACTCAAAGGTCAG
This sequence comes from Glossophaga mutica, assembly GCA_039655065.1. Taxonomy (NCBI): domain Eukaryota; kingdom Metazoa; phylum Chordata; class Mammalia; order Chiroptera; family Phyllostomidae; genus Glossophaga; species Glossophaga mutica. Next base: position 150,709,727 of record CM077308.1, read on the forward strand.
CCTCTCCTCCACTTTCCCAAGTCCTCCAGAACTCTGCTAAGCGTTCCTTCGCTCCAATCCCCACGGACCGCCCCCTTCCTAATTCTCCACTAGAACTTACAATAGACACCAGTCACTGAGGTACTTATCTGACATTATTAACTACTTTTCAGAAATGTTAGCTTGATCCCTCAAACTGGAGTGCTGGATCATTACCAGGCATGTGGTTAACAGTTCCTAAGTATTTGTTGACAGGCTGAATGAGTCAACTACAGTAAACTGAAAATGTGCGTTGTGAAGGTGTGGAGAATTGTGATCCCCTCTTCGGGATGGTGACCCGAGGTAAGGTAACCAGTGGGAATTGCACGGTGAACAATTTAAGCTCAGAAAGTTATGGGGGTTCAGTAGTACATAAAGATTGATGTCTGCATCCATTAATAGGCCTCTCACAGGACAGAAGAATTCAGAAATATATTACTCAATGAATAATAGATTGTATTCTTGTCCTCACGAGCAAGTGGGAACCTCCCCCAAAAATCCAATTGAAGAAATTTGTTCCAAATTCTGGGATAAAAAAATAAACATGTACTAATCACAATCTTTGCATACAAGTGCCCCCACCTTTGAGAGTTCTTGAAATATTTGACAAAAGGGAACTTTCGTACACAAAGAGCTCTTACAAAAAACATAATTTAATAATGTAATAGAATATGGGATAAAGAATGTTAATAGACTATTCACATAAAAATACAAAGGGCTAATAAACATGTAAAAAATGTTCAACCTCACTAAAAAATCTAAGAAAAACTGAAATAAATCTGAGTTAAGTGATAAAAGAATCACACATCATAGGAATATTTAAAGCCACTGAGACTTTACAAACTGTAACTTACTGGATTTATCAATTTTATTTGACAGAGACTACCCTTACTGTCCAAAACACTAAGCATCTAATATACACACCTTAATGACTAACATTTAGTTTTACCAAAAAATCACTGCATTGTTAATACAAAGTAACATGAAAACAAAGAAATTAATTCAGGAGATTGCAAAGCACTTCAACCTTGCATAAAGTATTTCTAATACACACACCAAATTTTCCAGCAATGTAGATTCACGGGTCACCTTTCAAGACATTAAGGCAAGTAAGTTGTAACAAATGCTTGTCTCATACATGGAAAAGGAATTTTTAGAAACATTTTTTTACTCCTTCAAAAGAGCTTAGTTAAGTCCAGAGATAAGCAGGAGCCATGGGAACGGACGAGAAACAGAAGGAAAGACGTTCGCAAAGTGGGGAGGAGGAAAATGGCTCTTTGTGCTCCAGGAGTGAGAAGGGAGAAATGGAAACTGCTTCCTTTCAAATCTCTTTTCTCAGAGTAAAGTGCATCCTAATCTCCTCAAAAGACCTATGTCATCTTCCTGTTGGAGTTAAGAACATCCTTCCTAGAAATATAATTAGGAAGGATTAGCTGCTGCCTAAAGAGGCTTTGAACAAATTAAGAAAGAATGATGTCTCACTTTAGATTCTGTCCATCAAATCTCCAAAGACCAGCACTTGGCAAAACACCAGCACCAAGCAAAGAAATAAAAGGCAGCACTTTGGAAGCAATAAAAGTGATGTCCATGTCAAGGAAGCCCTAAAATGAGAAGTTTTAAAAATAAATTCTGTATGTATGACACACAGCCCAGCTAATTTTTCTTTTTCTTTATTTTTAATTTTATTTATTGATTTTAGAGGGAGAGGATGGAAGGGAGAGTGAGACATCAATTTGTTGTTCCACTTACTGATGCATCCATTCATTGGTCGATTCTCATATGTGCCCTGACCAGGATCGAACCTGCAACCTTGGTGTCTCAGAATCATGCTCTAACCAACTGAGCTACCTGGCCAGGGCAGTCCAGCTAATTTTCAAATATTTGGGAACAACTTCCACATTGGTAACTTACTATAATGGAGAAACTGTCACATTTTCTTCATGGGACTGAATATGTTTTGACCGAGTGAACCTTGATAGTTTTGAAAATAAACAACTTTTTGTCAGACAATAGTGGTTTATTAAAAATTTATGAACCTAAAAATGTTCACCCTTCCAACCTTTTTATTTATTAAAAAAAAAAAATACTTCAAAATACAGGGTTTCAATAACACCATGCAAATTTTCTTCAAATTTTAGTAAAAAGAGTCAGACAATGACACGAAAAGACAGCAAGGAGAACATGGAAAAAGAGGTCAGGTTCAAGTCACAGCTCTGCTTCTAACCTCCCGTGTGACTCCAGGCAAGGCACTCACTCCTGTGAGCTACAAAACTTTATGGCCCATGCTGTTTGAAAATTTCGGAAGACTTTAAAAAAAAAAAAAACCCACTAATACATTCATTCTATTTCCATGACGCTCAAATAACTTGCACACAGGACAAGTATTCAGCCTAATTCTACTCAAGGGTACTAATATTGATGAAATATTTCTTCTTTGTTTGGGTAACAGCTCACTCCGTGAATCATACCTGTCACTCTGGAATCACATGAACTCTAAGTGAAAAATAATTCAAGTTTGCCTAACGTCCCTGTTTGCTTTCTATGAGAGCTGAGCCAACTGTGCCTCCAAGGTTAAATTATTAATATTTAATTAAATACTTATGAGTACTACAAAGTTCAAGCTCATAAACCAAATTTATAGTGTCAGCATCCAGAATTTTCCAAAGGCACTGGCTGCCTGGGCTCTGCCATCACTTCGTTGGTCACGGTGCTTCCTGCCTGTCGCAGGCATCCTTGGAAGTGCAAAGAGAAGAAGACTTAGCTCTGCAAGATCAAGAAGGTAACGCCCAGAACAGTAAACCGAGTCTGACTGGTGGCAAATCCTTGCAGCATCGAGAGGTCTGCAGGAAGCGGGTCCCATCACCTCACATGAAATGCCAAGGCTGCACTACCGTCCTGGAACGGTGGGTGGAAGGACCGAGTAAACTTCTGCCCACTCTCATCGGTGACTCATTACGGTGGGAAACTGAGGCAGCCTAGCAGATGTAATGTCTGCATTCCCACGTGGTCAGATTTTGGGATTCAGAGCGGTCACATGATATCATCCCCATTTACCCATTCACCAAATGAGCACAGTGCCAGGTAGAGGAAATCACAGAAACTGACACGATGCTGCGAAAGGAAGCAGGCGGGGGAACGCAGCGCTAAGAACATACAGTCACACGTCAGTACCTGGCGGCTTCAGAACTCCTCAAACCCTGAACTGGTCACATGTTGATGAGAAAAAAGTATTTCAGCACTCGGCGCTTGCTCGGGACTCGTCACACGTGCTAGAACCCGTATGACACCATTCCTGGAGAGAAAATGCTTCATCGTTCAGTGCTCATGGTTTCAGCACCTGTCACGAGTTCCAGAGCAAATTAACAACAAGCACCAGGGTACCACGGTATCAGGGAGTAACCGAGGTATCAGAGAATGCTTCCCTGAGGAAACTGAGATCAGCAGAGTGAGCAGGGAAGTGGAGTGTGTGCATGGGACAGGGGGGTGGGGGTGACAGAAAAATGTGTCAGGAAGGAGTTACTTGACCTGCCTGTGACATGGTCACAGGTGGTTGCCTGTGTGTGGTGAGAACCAGGGGAAAAGGCACAAAACGAGATGAGGCGGTCTGATGCCCCAGGAGGCCAGGACCAATTTTTATCCTCAGAGCATTGAGGAGCCCATGGAGGCCCTTATGCAAGGGGAGGGCAAAATGAAACATATTTTGAAAAGGTCCCTTTAGTTGTGGAGACAGGTTTGGACTTAATTCTCTCATACTTGATAAAGTCCCAAGTGCTTGGGACAGAGGGGCCAGTCAAAGCCTCCGCGCCCCCCTCACAGGGACGTCCATCTAGCCCCGATGGGAACAGGAACGTTCTCCAACCCACTAGTTAATTCTACCCACCCGGTCTTTCTGGTTCCTCCTGCTATCCTGCATACACACAGAAATGTCTAGTCTGAAAAGAACAGTCCTGAATAATGACAGACATTTTCTCCTGGATTAGCAAATCAAGGGTTTCTCTTCTCCTCTGTGTTTAAGTCGACATTCTTTCCACTGAGAAGTTCTCCCCTCCAGGACCGTAACTAAGATCAGCTATTTCTGCTAGGTCATCTCTAACACACTGGAGACACAAATAAATAGGTAAAAAATAAACTCCACCTCAAGAACCTCAGTAAAAATATACTCACCCTAAGCATACTTACCACGTAAGTTATTTAACTTTGCTCTTTATTTCCTATTCAGGCACATTTTATAGAATCTGGGCTGTCCTTGTCACCACCCTCACACAGAACTCACATCTTACTGGTTCTTTATTCTGATCCCAGGCAACTCTGGGGCAAAGAACTGCTATAAAAATTTGGTCTTAAAATTTAGCCTACATTCTGCTCAAAGAAAAACAAATTCTTCCGCCAAGGAAAACAAGGAGAGAGGATTTAGTGCAACCCCAGAGGTACCTTGGAAGGATTTGGGGGCGTAGCCACAGAATGCCAAATGTATCCAAATGTAAAGAGGAATTTTTACTTTAACCTGCACAACACCCAAAGTCAGGCGCCAAACATCCTTCTCACATTTGACATCAACCACGCGGGCCTGGCCCAAAGCTCACGGGCCCCATGTGTCAGCCAGACTGTTCCATTCCACCGGCTTCTCGGTGGGTTCATGGGTGTTTCAACCCTGGTTCTAATTGTCAGTTTCCAGCAAGCCCTCTGACAACTAATCAATTCAATTGTCAATGCACGATTCATTTCAACATAGAAGAATAATCATATGGGAAACACTCTGTTAGGCTTAAGGGCCACGGTCTAATTGTTCGTACAGAGGGACATTCCTAGCCCTCTCCCACTCCTGTCCACATCTGCCCACCCCCCTTTCCTAAGTTCCCCCAGTCAGAGGCCACGGGCCACTCGCAGGGGTGTCCAACCTATGTTCCGCGGGCTGCATGCAGCCCAGGGTGGCTCTGAATGCAGCCCAACACAAGATCGTAAATTTATTTAAAACATGAGATTCTTTTGTGATTACATGTCACAGTGTATTTAATGGGTGGCCCAAGACAACTCTTCTTCTTCCAGTGCGGCCCAGAGATGCCAAAAGGTTGGACAGCCCTGGTACTGGGTGGGACCACTGTATGTCAAAAGGCATTTATTTATGAGTGGTGTTGACTTCTCAATCCCCCATCCCATGAGACTAAAGGCCTAAGGACAGCCCAGGCCCTAGTCAGTGCTTGGTCACATCCAGACTCTCGATCTCTTGGACTCCCTGTCTTCCACCCACCAGAATCGGTGGAATCCCAAGATTCCAAAGAACAGTGGGGGCCGCATGTAGGCCTTAGGTCTACATGATCTGTTTAAATCTAACTTTTATAAGAGTCATAGGGCTGGCTCTTCTGTTCATTGAAGGGTACTTTGGTAATTATTTACTCTCCCTGTGACTACAACTCACTCTGAGTGGCAGGGAAGATGGCCAGGACAAAACTGGGTTCCTGGTATAACAATGAAGTATTTGCGACCACCCCCCAATATGTCCATTTACTGCTTCCCAGAACCCATGAGTGGGGAATGGAAATTAAAGTTGCCGATGGAATTAAGGCTGACAACCAGCTGACCTCGAGATGTGGAAATTATCCTGAAGCGTTCTAGTGGGCCCAATATAAATGCAAGTGTCCTTAAAAGTGGAAGAGGGAGGCAGAGGAAAGAAGTACGAAGTGGCAGAGAGAAGGGCTCGGCCCCACACCGTCAGCTGGGAAGGTGGAAAAGGGGCCACGAGACACGGAATTAAGGCAGACTCTGGAAGCTGGGAAAGAAAGGAGACATTCTGCCCTAGAGCCTGCGGAAGGGACGCGGCCTTGCCAACATCCTGATTTTGGCCCAGTCACACCCATTCCAGACATCTGACCTCAGAATTAGGAGACAGCAAATTTGTCTTGTTTTAAGCCCCGAAATTTGTGACGATTTGTTACAGTGGCAATAAGAAACAAATACCAAGGCCATCAAAGAAGGAAGCAATATAAATAAGAAGATAACCCTACAGACTGTGTAGATTTGCATCCTGACTCCATACTGCTAGCTGCATGAACTTAGGCAAATCGCTTAATCCTTCCATCCCTGAATTGCCTCGTTATGCAAAATCCACACTGAGTCAAGTCCCCCTGCAGTCTGGGAGATCATTCGGAGAACTGTCTCCTTGAGTCCTGGCCATTCCCCCGGCCTCTTCCCTAAGTTCAGACAAGGTCCCCACCTCACCTCTAAATGCTACAAAAGCTCGAAACCTCTTGCTAAAGTTTTCACAGTTGTAGTTTTATAATGAGGTTTTTTGTTCTTTAGGGGTATGAGAGAGTCCAAATAAAGGGAACAGTTTTACATCTTACTGTTGCTGTTAATTAGAAGAGCAAAATAGTTCAAGGAACCTCCGCCAAGTCCCCCACCTTGTCGGTATCTCAGTATCACAGTATCACAGCATACAGGTTTTTCAAGATCTAACGACAGTGAGAGGAAGCTGAGAACTGGGCGGAGATAAAGGACCGGGTGGCCCCTCTTCCCAGGGCACAGATGTCACCTAACGCTGCCTCCCCATCACCGTCCCATGGTCCCTATGAAGTATTCATCTCTCAAGAACTTTGAAAGTAGAACCCATCAACTCCATGTGGATTTTAAAGGACCTTCTCTATATTTAGAAAATATCTGGCATACCATAAGTTCCCTTGTTAGATATACAACGCATCTGAACTATCCCTGTCCTGTAAAAGGACATTTCTCCTCACCACATCCTGAGAGGAAGATGACGAGCAGAGAGACAGTCAAGGCCATGAGATAAGTTCAGTCCCCTCAGCTGGTTGGAGACAGGAAAAACCACATTTTTCCAAAGAAATGAACCACAGTCCTTTGTAACATCAGGACACAATAAGATGATGAAAACAGCCATCAGCAGGAGTGGGAGGGGTAAAAAAAAGACTGGGTACATGTGAGCTCTCTAGATAGACCTGACATCCACATCCTGAGTAAAACCAGACTTCCTTCTCAGGCTGAAAGAGAGGGGACTGGGCACCTTGTCTTCTGCAAAAGTGCTTCCTCCTTGCCCAAGACAGATAACAGCTCCCCATTTGGCAAGGCAGTGGCTGCGCCAATGCTCTCGGAACAACCAAGAGACATTAACAGCTGATCTCCATCCTCCCCGCAGTCTGTGCCGGTAACATCCATCATTATTAACAAGGGTAAAGACAGACGTCGTGCACAAGTCAAAACAGCCTCCCTGGGCAGCATGAGGGTTGAAAACAAACTTTTACAGGAAACTTCAGGGTACATGTGAAAAATGGCACCGGCAGATGTATAAGCTCTGGAAGGCTAGACAGTTTTGTACGTTGCTCCGTTGTGGAGTCTCCCGACTTTAACTTACAAGAATTAGCACCTTTTTAATACAAGGAGGACTCAAGACAGACACAGGGGATGCTCCTGAGACCACACAGTGGCAATTCTTATTGCCAGCTACATGTGAATAACATCTACAGGATGTAATTATGAGAGTAACCTGAAGTGTTACTATGGACTTTATAAAGAAGACAGTATTACAGCCCTGGCTGGTGTGGCTCAGTGGATTGAGTGCCAGCCTGCAAACCAAAGGGTCGTCAGTTCAATTCCCAGTCAGGGCACATGCCTGAGTTGTGGGCCAGCTCAGGTCCCCAGTAGGGGGTGTACAAGAGGCAACCACACATTGATGTTTCTCTCCCTCTCTTTCTCCCTCCCTTCCCCTCTCTCTAAAAATAAATGAATAAAATAGAATAAATAATCCAGTATTACAAAGTGAAGTAAGAGTTCAGAGGGTCAGAAAATTGACTGCCAAAACGCATATACAGAAAGATGAAGCATCATCCTCTGGTCTTTTCTTCAGCTCACAGAGTATTCACGACACGGCCCACAAAACTGGAAAAAGACACATCGTGATAACAAATTTCCACGAAAACAGTGAATGGAATGGCCCACCACCATGCAGCGAGTACGCCCCCCCTGCTGAGCACGCCCACACATGAGACCCGGATCCAGAACTCCCAGCTAAGCACCTCCCGGATTCCTGACTACAGACTGCCAGACAATGAATGTTTATTGTTTTAAGCTGCTAAATTTGGGAGTGATCTGTTACACAACAGTAGACAACAGTAGACACCATACTTTCTGACACCCATCATCGCCTTTCCTGGAGATGCCCTTCTGCTCTCATTCTTTGTATCCAAGTTCAACCATCTTTTCGAGCTCATAGACCACCTTTCCCAGGGCCACCCCAGACCTCTATTTCCCAACTTTCCAAAATCTGGTAATGGTCCCTTCCTTTGACTTCCTAAACAACTTCATATCTGGTCCTAAGACAAGGTGTCAAAACCAATTTGGCCAAAGGTAAAACCAATTCATCTAATACCTGCCCCCCCCCCACCCACCTCAAATGGGTAGTTCTAACACTCCAGTTTTACTAACGTAGCTGATCCTCAAATATGCCTGACACACTCAGGCCTCAGGGCCGCTGCCCACCCCTACATACCTTCCTAGCCCATGCCCTTACCTGCTCCAGGCCTTTGCTTAAACGTCTCCTTCTCGGCAGGGCCTTTCCTGACAGCCTATCTCAAACCACCAGAACCCTCGCTCCTTCCGCACCACACCTAACCAGCACTTGTCCATGACTGCAGTTTTATTCTCTTCACAGCACTTCACCAAACCTAACCTATGTTTTAATTACACCATTGTCTACCATTTCCCCCTCTCCAGACTATACACTCCAGGAAGGCAGACATTAGGTTTAGTTGCTCAATGCAGAACAGAAGTCCCTAGAAGAGTGCACAGTGTATAGAATATGCTCGATAAAAACTTGCTGAGCAAATGATCGCAACTGTAGCATTGTGTAACCTAAGTCATGGACGTAACCCTAACTAAACATTTTGATATTTTAGGTGTTTTCATGTCTACAAGCATTTTAATGACACTTAATCCATTTCCTTCTTTACTAGGTAAAAAGAAAACAAAACTTTAAAACACCTTAAAAGTAGGCAATCTTAAAAATATATCATTTAAGAATTGTTACCTTTCTGAAAAGTAGGCAAAATGGTCCTATCACACATGTGCTTCCTTGGCAGCTTGAGTGATGTGATTTCAGGTGATCGTATCATTCCCTAAATTCCTCAGAGGACAAACTGCCCCCCGCCCTTTGCATCCCTCTCAAGTTATAGCTCGTACATCATTTCAAAATCTCCAGAAGAACAGAACTGGATCTTACACCTCTTAATACTCCCAGCAGTTCCCAGATAACAGGGCAGCCTATAAAAGTTTATGAAGAAAACAGAATTGTACTGTAATAGCATAAACAATAAAATATGTTTAAAAAAAAAAGAAAACAGAATTGTTAGTATCTTAGGCCACCTCTTCTCCTTACCCAAAAGCACACAGCAGACATACCCACAGACACAAGCCCATAATAACGCTCTCATTAAAAGCATCTTTGCTCAGCAGATGAAGTCTCTGAAGCAAATTGTCTACCAGCATGCCTTGGAGATACGGCAGGTTTGGTTCCCCAAAGTGTGTAATGCAATACGGCAAGTCACACAAATTTTTTTGGTTTCACTATGCACATAAAACTTATGTTTATACTATACTGTAGTCACCTAAGTATGCAATAAATAGCAGTACGTCTAAAAAATGTATACATCTTTAAAAATACTTTATTGCTAAAAAATGCTAACCATCATTGAGCCTGCTGGGGAAAAAACGGTGCCAGCACACTCAGCACAGGGTTGCCACAAATGTTCAGTTTGTTAAAAAAAAAAAAAAAAACACACACACACAAAACTGCAATATCTATAGATACTTTGCATAATAAAGCAAAGTACAATAAAAGGAAGTGCAATAAAACAAGGTATGCCCATAATGACTTCTCTTTTCCCAAGTTAGAGCTGAAACCTTAGCCTCCTCTTTGACTTACAACATTCTTGTCTAAATTATACTGCTGCTACCAAAAAAAGAAAAAAAGAAAAAAGAAGAGAAAGGTCACTCCTCTATTTGACATCTGACATATGGTTCTCACTAACAAGCCATATATACACATCACAGAGGGTCAGAGTCTAATAGTGGATGGTGATATTCAAGATGAATGATGTCGCTTGTAAATTACTTCACAGTTTATGTAAGTAATGATGCTAGGAAAAGAAAAATAATTGCAATGCACAGTAATCTGACTCTTGATTGCCAAGGCATAGTTCGACACAGAACTGCTCTTTGTTTTTAAGATCCAGAACAATGCTGGAAGAGAGATGTCTCAGTATGATATAATCAAAGCCTTATATCATTTCAAAGACACAGTTGCATTCGTGTTCTGGCATAGAAAGAAGCACTACTATCCTTCAGAGAAGGGGTTAGCAAACCACAGCTCATGGGCCAAAAAGCTGGCCCACAGCCTGTTTTTGTATGGCCCATAAGCTAAGAAAGATTTTTATATTTTTAAGGGGTTGCAAAAAAATCAAAAGAAGAATAATACTGGGTGACATGTGAAATTTATATGACATTCAAATTTCAATGGCCATAAATAAAGTTTTATTGGAGCAGTCACACTCATTCATTCCGGCATCGTCTGTGGCTGATTTTGTGCTATAATGGCAGAACCGAGAGGCTGCAACAGAAACCATATGGCACACGAAGCTGAAGCTCTCGGGCCCTGTACGGAAAAAACTTGCTGCCCTCCACTTCCGGGCATGGATGCTGAGTCCTGCCTGCCTCCCCTTAAAGCCTAACTCTATGCTCCGTTATCCTGCCTCCACTGAAATCCAAACACTTATTATTATTATTATTATACTTCCCCTATTAACTCTGTGACCTTGAACAAATTACTTAACCACACTGTGCCTCATTGTCCTCATCTGTGAAATGGGGTTAATAACAGTAGCTACCTTATGGGGTCTTTGTGAGTTGTAAACTAAAAATATATACAAAGCATTTGAAACAGTACCTGGCTAAGTTACCAGGCATTAGTTAGGAAAACTGGTACTCAGTTACCAGTTATAACTACCATTCCTGCTTGCTGTGAGTGGCAGAACGTTTTGATGTTTTCCAACTGAAATGCTAACAAAGTGGTTAGGTTTCAAACTAGTGCCCCCTGCAACCCAGCCATCTATTTATCATGGGAGAACTGAAGTATGAGACAAGAAGGAATGAGAGAAAAATGAAGAAAAGCAAAAAGGATTCAGGAGGGAATAAAAGGAGAAAGAAAAAGTTACAAGGACCCCACTCAGCGGAGATGATAAGTGGCCTATTCAAATGGGAACTATCAATTAGGATAATTTCATCTATAGGAACAGAGTGAATGATGTCGGTGGGCTGCCTGGATGCTAATCACCACATGGAAGCTGTTCCTAGCAGGGAGACAACACTGAAAATTTCAAGCTTACAAATGAACTGCTGGGTCAAGCCCGTTTTCAGTTGAGAACTTCCTGTGTTTTACATTCCTAGGCAAATGACAAGTGCTAGTTGCAGTCAATTCTGCATCTTGTCATCCACATAGAGTGGCTAATTGAAAGGAAACATTCCATGGAAGGATCCTGGGCAGCCGAGAAGCTGCTTCTAATGCGACTCCCCGGGACAGAAAGAATCGTTCTTTCTCCAAGGGTTCTCATTTTGTTCAGAATAGCACTTCATTAATGCTAAGAAAAGACCACGTTCCCAAAATAGAACACAAGCTCATTCACCAAAAACGGACCTGCATGGCAACTGGAAGGTACATTTAACCTGCCACCGAGGTTGGAAATTCTCTCTTTCCAAGGACTCGCTTTCATTTGAATACCTTCTCTGTGCAAAGTGGAGTTCCCACCTTTCCTATATATCTTTTAAAATCACACTATTTTCCTTTTTTAAATTATTCTTTCAACACTCTAGAGCACCCCTGCCAAGAAAAGAATGTTCTTAACTCACAGCTCTACCACAAACGATTATCTTTATTATTCCCTTCCAACTTTGATCCCTATAATCTTCCCTAGTGCCCTGGTTTGTGCTTATATAATAGTACCTCTTCCCTGCAGAGGCTAAGCACACACATCCGGTATTTTTTAAGAGACTTGGGTGTGTAAGCATGACACGTAAAATCTTAAGGAAAGGAAAGATGGACATTATTATTATGCAAGTGACTTCTGCCAACAGTACGGGAAAAGGAGAGTGGTCTAAAGCCATTCATCTAAGAGAGTGGTGAAGATGCTGCTGAGCTGGAGGCCAGTTCAAAACACTCACTGAGAATGTATCTGCTGGGAGATTCCTACTGAAGGCTTCGGCTTGAGGGTCAGGGTCATCTGGGCCACGGGACTGACTCTTGGTAGCGTGTCTGCCTTCTTAGACGAAGTGTGTTTCACTGATTGCTCAGCAGGGACCCAGGAGGAAGCAGCCCCAGGACTCTGCCCTCCAAGGACCGGTGACGCGGTGTCCTGGGCAGCTATTACCTCACAGGCTTTGCCCTTGGTCCCTGGTTTACACACACAGAGCTGAGGCCGGAGACACATCCCTCCGTTCTGGCATGGCGGAACACAGTTGGCTGCGGAGAGATAACAGAGAACACAGGTTTGAAGAAGAGCGTTACAGACTTCACTAATTCTTCCCTGGGCTTAACAGTAGCATCTGGGTATTCGGTGATAAATTGCAACCACACTTAAAGACATCAAAACCATGAGGACAGTGATGGTAGCTAACGTTTATTAACATCTTCCTGTGTGTCAGGCGCCATCCCACTATTTATCAACCAATGGAATCCCCCAGCAACCATTCTGTAGAGGTCTCATTCTGACCATTTGGCCGACGAAGAAACAGACACGGGTTTCATAGTTAGTTTGCCAAAGGTTGCACAATTATCAGGACAGAAAAGCTGGGATTTTTATCCAAGCGAACTGGCTCCCAAGTCCCTGTTCTTCATCCCTTTACTATAGCTGCCTCTCAGAAATGCATCAGAAACACAGGAAAAACAAAAAAATGCTCTGCCCGTCTTTTCAATTTGTGTTCTGTGGCTAACGTTTAAATTTTAGATATCCAAGCAAGACTTGGCAAAAGAACAAAAGCCCAAGCCCAAGCCCAAGCCCAAGCCCTCAAAAAGTGCTATAGACTTCATCTTACACAAGCTATCAGAGCTCAGAGACTATCTTGAGCTCAGAAATCTGGTCCAACCCACTTGTTATTTACATGAGAGACATTCAAGATGAAATAGGATGAGAGTCATCCAATATACATTTTTATTCCTTTGCCAGTGTACTGTGCACCATCCCTAATTTTATAATGAAAGACAACCAAAAAGAAACAACCGCTTTATCTCCTATTTGCTAGGATCTGTATACTTTGCATCAGCAGGCCTGTGGCCAAGCAGAGCTTTAAAGTTAGCAAGGCTGAGTTGTGGGAAGGTAAGTGGGTTTTTATCATAGGTCCCGGGGGAGTTCAGATGTAACTCACATAATCTTACTAGGTTAAAGTCACTGGCCTACGGACATGATTGCTTCAGTCCCTTCTCTGCCCAAATATGTTTATGTATGCCAACCTTTGGCTAGCAATTATACCTTTGACTGCAACTCTTGGTCCTGAGGGGAGACCACAACACTAAATTAACCCAGAAAATTCAATGCAAGATTCAGTCCCCAAACAATTACAAAACAGATGAGGGATGTGAACCACAGGAGACTCAGTTACGGAGGACCGAAAAGCTCTGAAATCTAACGATTTTTCTTATTAAAGAGATTCAATATTGTTTCCATCTTTCTACAGTATGAATCCTATTAGTTATAGTAAGTAATGACATGAAATAGGTGTCAAGTGTGAGAGTACTAAGCTGACAAGCATTCCAAAAGTTGAGAAGGATCCTTAAAAATAAAATAAGAAAAGAAAGGAAAATGCAGCCCGCTCCCTAGGTGACCTTGGAGGGAGTTATTTAACCTTGGCCTCTGCACCTGTACATGTCTGGGGGTAGCCAGAGGGCAGTAGCTGCTTGTTCTAAAATGTCCCCAAGGGCTCTTTCCATATTAGGCTTCTAAAATTCAGAGTCAAAGCGATGCCCTTCTAGAGTTCAGGATCCTAATTTATCAGTGTTTTCCTGACGGATAATCATCGGGTCCCTTCTTGGCTGCGGGTATTTATGGAACACCCCAGGAATGGAAACAGGCTCCACCCAGGGAGCACAGAAGTGGCCATGGGTGCAGGCTGGCCTGGGCTCTCGGAGCTGGGCTTCTGCCAGAGATCCCCCTCCGGGCACTTTCATGCATGCATTCTCTGCATGCTTTCAGTGAGAAACGTGTTTCGGTTGAACATCTGAGAATGATTTCCGCTCCTCCTCCCTCCCAAGGTGGACAGCAAATGTTGACTCATCTACCAGGAAGGCTGCAGAGAGCAGTCTGCCAAAGCCAGTCCCTGGGCAGGGGCGCAGGGCGGGCATCACCCCACACCACTGAGAACGCACCGTAAGACCTGTCTTCAGGCGGACGTGGATGGATTAGAAGTTTAAAAGGATAGAGACTTTTTTTTTCCACTCTTCAAATTTTGTACGTGATAGGGGGACAGAGAAAGAATAATGAAAGAAAAAAATCAAACCCACAAAAATTTTGTACTGAGAGAAAAAGAACATGGTATATAACATGTATGACTAGGTACACTACCACCCTGTTGTTATAGATGTTAAAAGGACACTAAGGAGGACAATGAGACAATTTTCTGTTGCTCCTACCCCCAGTGGGTTCTGGCAGCAGTCCCCTCGAGCATGCCAGCAGGAGGGGCTGGCTCCAACTGGGGGGGACTGGGGGTGGGGGACAGATTCCCTACCTGCCAAGACAAGCCCCTCACCTGACAGGCAAAGCAAAACTCCTGTCCTGCGACCAGACTTTACCAAGCCATCTTCCTACGCTATTTGGTTGGCCCTCATGCAGAAGCAGTTCCCACACTGCATTCCTCAGAGTGCGGCGTTGGGACCAGCAGCAGCATCGCCTGGAAACACGTAAGAAATGCACATCCTCTGGCGGCTCGATCGCCAACTGGGGAGCCCAGCAGTCTGACTGCCCCCCAGGCGGGTCTGATGCACGCTCATTTGAAAACCATTGACAGACGGCATCTGGAAACTGGCAGTGTTCCGCCAGCCAGTTTTGGAGGCTTTCTATCTTTATAATTGCAAGTTTGGTGTTTTCACACTAGCAGTGCTTTCATTTTCATGAATTCTTGCTGTGATGGAAGTAGTTGTTTTACGTCATCCTTTTATGTCTAATGCAAAAATAAAAAATGTCCCATGGGACGAAATTCTGGAGATAACTGTGGGTCTCTTCTAAAAGTTTATACATGTGGTCACCCTCTACTTCATGGCTGATGTAAAAATGTATAGGCATTTATGAGAAAATTGTTATTTTCAGGTGTTGATCTATATGGAATATTACATATAAATATTACAAAAGTACTTTAAAAATGGTTTTTTCTACCAGTTGATTCTGTATTTTCCTGGCCAGCTGTGGCTCAACACAAAGAGAAAACATTATCCCAAGATCTTATCAGAGGGCTGGGAGGTGGTGCTGAGGCTTTGCTGCCCCTTAGACTCAGCTGGGGAGCTTTTAGAACTCTCAAAACTCAGGCCTAAGATGGGAGGGAGGTTGGGAGAAGGATGGAAAAGCGGGAGGGATTAAGATGAACACACTGCCAGTTATAAAGACAGACTCGGGAATGTAAAATACAGCATAGGGAATATTATCAATAATATTGTAATAACTATGTACAGTAGCAGACTTATTGGGGTGATCACTTTTTAAATTATATAAATATCTAATCGCTATGCTGTATACTGAAAAGTAACTAGTAAATGTCAACTGTAATTGAAAAAATAAAAATATATAACAACCAAACAAAGCCCAGGCTAATGCCAACAAACTGAATCAGAAACTCTGAGGGACAGGACTCAGGCATCAGTATTTTCATTCTTTTTTAACTCTCCAGGTGATTGCAATGTGCAGCCAAACTTGAGAACCAGTGGATCAGGGAACAAAATCCTAATCCAGACTTGCGGCCAGACTGGTCTTCCTAAAAGGCAGCTCTCCGAATTTTTTTCTCGTTTATTCAACAACTTTCAACACAGTTTAGTTTCCCATGAAATACATTTCAGGAACCTCTACATCTGGACCATGAAATACATTTCAGGACCCTCCCACCCTCACGGCCCCAGGTCCATCCCTGCAGAAGCTCACCCCTCCTGCATCTGCACGCAGGGCGCCTTGTCCTGAGACACAGTCCCGGGAAGCCCGAGCTTGTCTGAAACTTCCTCCCCTTCTGGGAGGTCTTTCCCAAATGCCCCCGCCCCTACCACGGTTTTTGTATCACCTGAACTGCCGTCCCCCATCTCCCACTTCCCACGTCCTGTCGCATATTATTAATCATTTTTTAACAATGTTTTCTTATTTCCCAACTAGATGATAAACTGCGAGGTCAGATCACTGGCTTACGCAGAACTTCATAGATCCCACGACCGGAGCCTGAACCTCATCTTGGTGGGGCGACTGATGTGAATGTAGCTCCGCCCCTTCCCAAAGGATGCTGGGATTGCAGGACATCTGTCAAGGGAAGGTAATCAATCCGTGGGCTCTTAGTCCATCCCATAATCATGCCCACACCCCCGGACTTCGTTTGTATGTCGTTTGATCAAATAGCCTCCAGAGATGGTGTTTTTTTCCCAAAGACGTTGTAAAATCCAAATCGATATTAAAACGTACTCCTCTGCATATGAGGTCCGTAGCAGCCTTTAACAGCACTGCTGTTGGAGAAAGTTTCAGAAGCTCGGGTCCGGTGGGCTCTGGGAGAACTCCGCGACCACCGGTCCGGGGCTCACACTAAAGAATACAGCAATGGCTGCTGGGACCTGCGACACGTTTCCAAACTTCCGCACGAACACACATTAAGGGAATTAATATAAGAAGTTCAAGTGCAATACAGGAAAAAAGAGCTTCTAGGAGATACTCAGTTTGTAAAAAGGAACAGGGTGGTAGGGGAAGGTATCACAATTCTTAAAGTAGATAATCCAATAAAATAGATAATCTGCTGAAGATAAGCAACTGCAAGCTAACCCTCTAACTACCTCCACCTTTCGAAAGAGAACAATGATTTTAAAAGGTGGTTTTGTTTTTTAGGTTAAAAAGATAGGTTTCCAAGGTTGGCCAAGGTGGAATAACTGTTTCCAAACAAGCCTTTTTTCCATAAACAACTAAAAAAAATGGATGAAAGATATAAAACAGCTGTGGTCAGACACCGGGCAACTGGCAAGTGAGGACTGTAACTCGTAAGAGAAGAGTATCAAAGAGGTGAGTGAGCCCACAAGCAGCGGGGCCAACACGGCAGGCACTTTGCCGACTGTGGCACATGGAGGAGGAACCGAGCTGAAGAGCAGGGAGCAGGGGACTCCTGACCTGAGAACTCAGAGGCTGAAGGCGCGAATCTGTGGGGCAGAGACCTGCCTACAGAGGCAGGGGAACCTACGGAATTCCGGTGGAGCCTCCGCCTGATGCTACGCTGCATGGGCCTAGGACCAAACACTGTGAAGCCAACCCCCCACCCCCCGGAGGGATGTGTAGGGTGCAAGTTCCCACTCCTGACCCTCCAGAGTAAGGACATTCAAAAGAGATTCCAAAATAGCAAAGCCTCAGTAACAAAATCAGGCAAGAATAACGCACAAAAGAAAACTAACACACAAATCACAGTTAAGAACATGGATGCAGCCCTGGAGGACGTGGCTCAGTTGGTTGGGCACCGTCCCACAAACAGAAGGGTCTCTGGTTTGATTCCCAGTCAGGGCACACACCCAGATTGCAGGTTCAGTGCCCCATGAGGGCGCGTACAGAAGACAACCAATCGGTGCTCCTCGCTCACATCGATCTTTCTCTCCCTTTCTCTATCCCTTCCCCTCTCTTAAAAAAATATAGATGCAAAATACCTAAATAAAATATTAGTAAATCAAATTTAGCAGTATTTCAAAAACAGAGGGTGAACAGAATTAATTCCAGAAATATGAGGATGGCTTTAATGCCAGTAAATCTATCAATGGGAATCCCCCTGTTAAAAAATTAAATGAGAATTTATCTCATGAGTACAGAAAATCTTCCAATAAAATACATCACTTATTCATGACTAAAAATAAAAACTGTTAGCCAACTGGGAATAAAACGGTGTTTCTTGTCCTGGTGAACAGTGCCTACAGCAATTCTCACAACAAGAAACACTCCAATGCCTACAACAAACATTACGTGGAGGCCGTGGAAGTTTCCTGTCAAAGTTGGAAACAAGTCTGGTGCCCACAACAACCTCTCACAGTTGGTCTTGTGGGTCCCAGCCAGCATGGCCGAACAAGAAAAAGGAAGAAAAGGTCCAAGAACTGGAAAGGAGGAAACCAATGTCTCAGAATTTCAGTTTACCTGGGGGTCTACACAGAGAATCCAAAGGATTCTACAAACTAGTGCTGGACAACGAACGCAGTGCTGGTTCAGACAGAAAAACAGATCCATGAAATGTAATGAGAAGTTTAGAAAAAGGCAAACGTTAAGTGGAGCCCTGGAAGATGATGAACGATACATAAGAAATCTGTAAAAAAAATAACGGTCTACCTAAAAAATGGTGTTAGAAAAAAAATGGCCATCTATCTAAACGAATTAAAATTAGGTTCCTACCCACACAGCATATACATTCCAGATCTCTGAAACCTTTAAAAGAAAATTTGAGAAAATATTTCACACTTTGGGGTAAGGAAGAATTTCTCAAATGTGAACCAATAAGCAAAGAAGCCAAAGGGACTGATCAGGTTGACTATATCAAAATGTAGGACAGCATGCACAAAATTGAGAGACAAATGACAAAGAGAAAACACTTGCAATATATTTAACAAAGGATTAGTAACCAGATATCTCAAGGATTCCTACAAATCAATAGAAAAAAAAAAACAAAGGATATGACTTGACTATTCAAAGGTGATGAAATGTAAGTAGCAAATAAACATGAAAAGATACTCAGCTTTTCCAACTATCAGACAACTGCAAATCAAAACAATAGAGATGCAATTTCACACTCACAGGATTGGCAATAAGGCTGCACAACATGTTAGCAATGACTTACAGAAACAGGACCTCTCACATACTGCTCACAGGAGTATATTTTCTATCACCCCCATAAAAAGCAATCCAGCAATACCTAGTAAGTTTATAATGTGAAAGCCCAGCAATTTCACTTACAGGCACATAGAGACATATACAAGAATGTTCACTGCACACCAACGACAATAGGAAAATATCGGCATTGATAGATAAATTCATAAACTATGATATATTCATTCATACAATGGAGTACCATCCAACAGTTGAAATCATGAGCTAAATCTATACCCATCAAAATCGGTGGGTCCTGAAAATAACATTTGCCTAAAGAAAGCAAACTAGCCCTGGCTGGTGTGGCTTGATGGATTGAGCACAGACCTGCATACCAAAGGGTCACCGGTTCAATTCCTAGTCAGGGCACATACCTGGATTGCAGACCAGGTCCCCAGTAGGGGTCGCTCAAGAGGCAACCACACATTGATGTTTCTCTCCCTCTCTTTCTCGGGAACTTTCCCTTCCCCTCTCTCTAAAAATAAGTGAATAAAATCTTTTAAAAAGTAAAATAAAATAAAAAACTTTTAAGAAAAAGAAAGCAAATTACAAGTTGTTACTTTTATTATACTGTTACTTATATGAATCATATTATAACTGTCTATGTCAACAAAATACATAAAACAATACTATTTGTTTTTATAAATACATGGGAACTCAACAAAAGCATAAAATATGTACTGGGTTCATACTGAATTCATGGCAGCGATCACCTCAGGGAATGAGGGGGAACAATAGCAAAAAAGGAAAAGGTCACCTTGTTGGAATATTTTTTCTTTAAAAAAAAGATGGGTTGGGTAGCAAATATGACAATCAGCCCTAACTTAGCTGTGGATTGTAGATATATAGGGATCTACTATTGTATCCTTTGTGCTTTTCTGTATATTTTTCAGTTTTTAAACATCAAAGCGATTTTTTAAAAATCCAACAAAAGGCCATTGAACATTGAAGGTAGTTGAAACCCGTTCCTTAATGACAGAGTGAACAGGTGATAAGGATGAGCTCAGTCCCCGTGGCAGAAATTGCCACGAGGGCAATGACGAACGCAATCTGCAAACACTGGGCTTGCGGGAAGCCACGTCATGACCTGGGTGAGCAGGACAGGCAATCAAATCCTGCTCCATCCTGGTTGCCATGCTGGTCTCTGAAAACACTCTTTCAGCATTTGAAACAGTCAAATTCCCAGCTTTTTTCCCAAACAGTAAATACCCTTGGATTTCTTCCACCTTTGAACCCGACTCCAGCTTGACAAGCTGATCCTAAATGTTATTTAAAAATTTGGTGACTGTATTTTTAGGCAGGAGCCCACGTCCTGAAGGCCAGCCTCTATTGCTTTTAATTCTAAAAAAGTAACTACTAGTTATATTTAAACCCTGTCCCAGCTCACACAGGGCCCACAGTGTGACTCTCTGCCCCTTGCCTTTCTCTCCAAACAAGTTGCAGCGTGTCTCGCGCATGTGTCCCGGGGGAAATATGAGTCGAACTGTGTCTTCTGTGATCAGAGACAGCAGGTGAGAAATTGCTTTGCTCTGTGTGTCTTCACAGCCATTCCCAGCTGCCCTTTGAAGTTATTCAATAACACTAAGTGATATCAGATCACAAGAAACATAGCATGAGGTCACACATTCTAGTACACTCTAACTCCGTCTGCTCCTCGGACCAAACCCAAATAAATGCTGTACTTTCCTTGTAAATGTCTCTGGATCGGCTTCCTCCAAAATCCCTAAAGGGCAAAGAATATTAGCATAACAACCCCCTGCCTTTTCTAGCCAGCCTTGGGGAATAATGAAGAATTCCACATAAGTGAGTTCTCTAGATGGGTGAAGCAAGCACCAATGCATTTAATAACCCTTGTGGGTTTTGATTGTTATGAAAATTCATGTGAAATACTTCAGGGGGCGGGGTGTGCTTGGACGGCTCTCTCTCCTCCCAGTCGGGCTGTCATACAGGCTTCCTGCCCACCGTTGATTTCCTGCCCCGGCTCTTCGCTAATGTTCTCTCAAGGGACAACTGAACCAAGCAGTCAGAGGGTTGCACACAGCACACACGACACAGAATACAAGTCACAAAGGTTGTGTGCAGAATCTCATGACTTCGTTCAGGAGTGTAATGCCTTCCGATATATCAAGCACTGAGCCCTCATCTGCCTAATTCCCCAGGAGCTGTGTTCTGGAAGGGTTGAGGTTCTTACAGGCTGAGCTCAGCAGGAGTGGCTTGTTACCATGTGATTTAATTTAAAATAGGTGGTCCGCTGAGGCCGAACACACTCCTCCCAATGCCATCAATAACCGTGAAATCACTCACAAAATATAACATAATTAAAAGTCATCAGTCATGTGAATGAAAAACCACCAGCACTTTTTCAGAGTTCTGTTTCTGGTCTTATTACTGCCACTTTATGAAGTTCTGTGTGATTTTTTTAAGTCAGTGCAAAAAAAGACAAAGGAAACAAAGTTAAAGATCTACAGTTTAGACAATATAAACATGTAATTAAAAACAACTAAGTAAAAAAATAAAAACCAGAAAAAATTTTCAGAAAATGTTATTATATAAGAAGAAATAATAAAAGTTGTCTTCGAAAAAGGAAAAAAAATGAAAGAAATAGACAAGGCAACTGAAAGTGTAATTAGTAAATAAGCTTTTGGGGTAACGTTCAAACTAATTAAGCCATCAAAAAATGCAGACTAAAACAAGATGAAACCATATTATGGCTACTTAATTTATCAAAAGATGTAAAATTATTAACATAAATTGCTGCAAAGATGGTAGTATAATGGTACAGGCCTTTTAGAAAGCAGTCAAACATCATCTTTCAAATATTTTAGTAGCCTAATTTCTAGAAATTTATCCTAAAAGTCAAAAAAGGAAAAAACTATGCACATACATATGTCCAGCTGCCCACAGCAGTGTTATTTATACAATAAGAAATGCAAAACGACCAGACAAGTTAAGTGGAGTTGGTATTATATCCATTCAAAATTAGAACTATAAAGTGACCCTATCAGCTTTGTAAAAGTTGTTACTATTAAAGTGAGTAAAAACACAAGGTTACTTGCCATTCATTAAGTCTCTTATTAAACACTTCCACTAATAATAGTATAATTTCATCTTGTGCACTAATGTTAGTACATATATATATAGAAGTACAACTTTTTTGACAAATCTTGGGTTACAGGCTGTGAACTATTATGCACACATAAAGTGTTATAATTAACATCTTTAAAATTCAGCCCTGGCTGGTGTAGCTCAGTGGATTGAGCGCGGGCCTGCGAACCGAAGGATCGCGGTTCGATTCCCAGTCAGGGCACATGCCTGGGTTGCCAGGCCAGTTCTCGGCAGGGGACATACAAGAGGCAACCGCACATTGATGTTTCTCTCCCTCTCTCCTTCCCTTCCCCTCTAAAGATAAATAAATAAAATCTAAAAGGAAAAGAAAAAGTACTTAAAAAAATCTTTAAAAAAAATAAAATAAAATAAAATTCAGTGGAAGACCATTTAGTTCTAAATAATAAATCTAAAACCTTGTTTTAATCCCATCATATTATCTTTCTTCATTCATTATTCAAACATTGAGCCCCTCCACCTTATATTCTAGCACTGTACCCAAGAACTGTGGATAAAAAAGAGAAAAGAGACAAATTTGCTGCTATCAAGGAGACCAGAGTCCAGTAGAAAAGGCAGGTAAGTGTAGGGGAAAAAATCAGCATATGGTTCTGTGTTGGAATATAAAGGTACAGAAGAAATGAGAAATGAGGGGCCTTGCCTGGGTAACTGACAAGTTGTTATATTCCAGGGACCAAAAAGCATACAAGGAATTCTTAGAATCGTTTGTTTCCTTGAGGAGAGACAGAGAAGCTCTCCTGCCCAGGCTCACCTAGTGATGGAGGCACGCAGTTCTGAGGCTGAACCGCCCCCAGCTCTGTGCCCTTGGGCCAGCGGTCCAGTTTGACCTGCATCTTAGTCCTTCGCTCGAAACACTGAGCCACAGTTCTGCACTGGGCATAGTCACGTGCCTATGAATAGCACTGTAGACAGGAAAACCCCATCTCTGGCCCATGGAACTCACAGACAGAGACTGACGGGAAGAGTGATCATATAATCATCGCATTTCAGAAAGGGAAGAATGTGTGCAGTGGGGGCCCATTCCCGTGGGATTCGAGGTTTTAGGAAAGACCTCTCCCTGAGATCATGAACTTCAGATCGGATCTGAAAGCTGAGAGAAATAAGTAACACAAAGGACTGGCCCCAGAGTTGGGGGCCAAAGGTTAGTAGTGGAACCTACCACAAAGCCATTAAGAAGCAAAATGCAAATGGGCTCTACCGACTCACAAACAACATTTCATAAGAAATCAGGTTCAGCGAAGTAGGGAAGGAATTACAATATACAGTGGGACCCCAGTACTCGTTAATTCATTCCGGAACTCGTGAAGAGGGCCGAAACCGACGAGGACTGAATGATGAAGCATTTTCTTTCACAGGGCAGCACTGCGACTCATACAAGGTCTAGCAAGCACAACGAGGCTGGAGCAAGTGCCCTAAGCTCCGAGCAAGCACTGAGTGCTGACACATTTTTTTCCTCATCAAAATGCGACAAGTACAGGGTTTGACAAGTTCTGAAGCTGACAAGTACCAAAGTATGACTGTATTCTTAAATATGTGATAGGACGCTGGTCCAGTATGACTGAATGTAACCAGGAAAGACAGTGCCTTGTACTGAAGCAACACAACGTGGATGCCCATCGTCACCATGGTAACCGAACCCTGTTCTGGATGTTCTAGTCAATGCAGGGCTATATGGAAGAGAGGTGAGCAGCGAGACAAGCCCTCTCCTACACTGCTGACGGGAGTGTCCAGGGTGCCGGCTTTCCATAAAGTCACCGGCCATACTTGAGGAGTAAGCTCTGAAAGCACTCATGCCTGTCTGTGTGTTATCACTCCTAATCTAGGAAATTTTATATTCACATCGGTCTACTGCAGTATGGCAATTAATGTAGTGGTAAAAATAGAAGCATCCTGCCCACGAAACTGTAAGGAATAGATCAAAATCATGCAATGTGATGTGGTCATTAAAGATGACATTTACGAGACACGTTTAATGACAGAGTAATGCTTATGATGTAATGCCATGTGTTTGTTTTTTAAAGCTCTCCCACTCTCTAGAGCTCATTCCAATCAGCTTTGCGCCTCTAGGTGTTCCTCTCGAAGGAATCAGGTCGTGTTGGAGTCACCAGTGCCTACCAGGTTGCCCACCCGGTGGGCCTTCTCCCTCCTTGAACGAGAGTGCAACGGAGAGTCAGCCCCGCCCTCCTTGCCACTTTCCTCCCTTGGCTGAGAGGTCACACCCTCACCCCAACCCCTTCTTGATCTCCCCCAGGCTCATCCTTCTCTTCCCGATCTCTACATGCTGACGTGTCCCTGGCTCGCTTGGTCCTTGGGCCCTTCTCCTGGCCATGTCACTCAGTCCCGTGGCTTTGATTTCCCCCTAGACTGTGCCCGCATCTACTCTCAGGCCTGGCCCTCCTGTCTGAACTCCAGGTTTCCAAGTCCAGCTGCCCTGCGGAGAGCTAACAGGCTCCTCAAACTCACCACATGTTGATTCCCCTCCCCCAGCCCCAATTCCACACCTGCTCCTCCTTAGCATCCTTCTCTTTGAAACACGCTGTCCTTCACCCAAATGCTCCCCCAGCGTGTAAGTAGGTGTGCTAGGGCCGCTGTAACAAAGTGCCACACACCGGGTGGCTTCAACAGCAGAAAGTCCTGTCCCACAGTTCTGGAGGCTAGAGGTCCAAAATCAAGGTGTCGAAGGGGTTGGTTCCTTCTGAGGGCTGCGGGAGAGAATCTGTCCCGTTCCCCTCTCCTCGCTCCTGAGAGCCACAGGCATTCCTCGGCCTGTTGAAGCTGCAACCCCCATGTCTTCACATGGGTTCCCTCAACGTGTCTGTGTCCGAGTACCCCGTTCTTATGGGGACACCAGTCACTGTGGACCAGCACCCCCTTCACTCCAGTATGACTCCTTAACTAACGACATCTGCGATGACCCTAATTCTGGAGAAGGTCAAGCTCTGAGGCACTGGGGATTAAGAACTGGATTGGGGGCAGTCACCAATAACCCCAGGCTGTCACCCTTTGACTCCTCTTTCTCTCGTACCACACATCCATTCCATCTGCAAGTCCTCTTGGCTCTACCTTTAAAAGCATCCTGAACCTAACCATTTCTTACCACCTCCCCTCAAACGCTGCTCCCAGCCACTCTGTCCCCTGCAGTCAGCCAGAGGGACCGGTTGGAACCAAAGTAAGATCACATTGCTCCTCTGCTCCAAACCTTAAAAGGTGTCCACTCACTCAGTGAAACGCAAAGCCCTTATTTCTGCAGCCTGCGAGTCTCTGCCATCTCTGCCACCACCATTCCCGTGTCTCCTCCTAGCACTTCTCCAGCACCCGTCACACTGGCTTCCCGGCCAGTCCCTGGGCACAGCACACCTGCCGCCGCCGCTGGGCCCTGACTGGCAGCTCCCCACCTCCACTGTGCCCCAGATATTCAAGGCCTCCACCCCATGACTGCCTGCTCCACACCAGCAGTCTCTGGGCCTTGATTCCCTTACTCTCCCTCATTTTTCTTCAAAGCACTTACTGCTACCTAACACTGTACTATACGTTTATATAACCGTTGTCTGTTTCTCCCACTCAAATACCAGCTCCACAGGGAGAGACACTATTTTGGTCCCTGCTTTTGGCCTTGGGCCTAGAATAATGTCTGGGTCACAGAAGGTAATCAATAAATGATTATTGAATGAATGAACACATGACTGAAGCCTGGGGAAAAATACATTTAAATGCTAATGTGAATTATTTACCTGTGAGTGGTGAAATTATACAAGTTAATGAATTTTTTTGTTTATGCCATATTATACTTTCCAGGTTTTCTAAAATGGCCTATTCATATTGTTATAGTATGGCAAGAATCTATAATACTTTTTGAAAAGGTATGCTAATTTACTTAGAGACTAGTTTAAATATATCTAAATTTTTAAGGGCCGTAATTTCTATAATCTAAACATAACGTGAGACACAGTACCATACACTAGACTTTATGACAACTGTACTGTATTGGAACTTACATTATTTTACTTTAAAACTTATTCTTAACATACTGTGATTAGGTAATATGTCTAACACTATTATTAACCTGTTTAATCTGTTTGCAAAGCTGACTTCTCCTATTTTCATGAACCAAAAATGTTAAAGAGAAGCTCTTTGGAAAATCACAGCAATTAAAAAGATAAATTTTGTAAGGCTGAAATGACTCCTAACTTGAGAAATGAGTCTGTGAAACTCAGATTAAAATACAAGGGAAAAAGATCAATACTTTCCTTTTTAAAATTTATTTTGATTAGGGAGTGTCACCTAGTGGCAAAGAAAGCACTTCAGCCTGGCGGTGCAAACCAAGCCCCAGCTCAGATGCTGTAGCTGTGTGCCCTTGGGTATATTTCTATGACTTTTTTGCATCTCAGTTTTCCCATCTGTTAAATGGGTCTTGTTAAAAAAAAAACCCAAGGGCTTCTGTCTGGATTAAACGAACACATGCAAAGAACTCAGCACTGTGCCTGGCTTGGAAGAGCCCTAGACAGGTGCCAGCTATTATTATTATTCCATCCCCAAATTCATCCCACACATGCCCCGAAATAGCCTTTAAGGACACTTTTGGGATAGAATTGTATTTCTACCATTGGAGTTTTACATTTGCTTAAAACAGCCTTTACTAGATCAAACAGAATAAGCTCCCTCTTTTTCTTTCTCCCCCACACTTAGTCACCCGGAGCACAGCTGTGGTGGGTGGTGACAAAGTGGCAGAGAGCATCGCTAAATTAAAATGCAATACTGCGTGGCTGTTCTCACGCTCCCAATGCACATTTCCAAACTAATTTTCTTCTGAGATCGACGAGATCAGGCGCGTTCGAGGTGGTATGGCCGTAGACAAACTAATTTCCTTAACTAAGTAAAGGATAATAGCTACATGAGTGAGACAGAGCCTTTGAAAACTAGCACTTGACTCATTTGGAAAGCATTCCTTAAGGTAAACTAGGAGTACTGTGTGACCAAGGATAAGAATATCCTAAAAGACATATACTCCAAGGCATGTCAAAGCCTTTCCTTGATAAAATAAAATGCTTGTAAATGTCACTGATGTCTGAGCATCACCGTAGGACAACAACATCTGACTGGCTGAGGACATGGCCCCAACTACAAAGACCATAGTAATTAGGATTTTACCCCCAAAAGGAGTAACAGTTGAAGCCTTAACATGAAGTACAAGGTCATTCAGGGGTGTCCAACCCACAGCCCAGGATGGCTATGAATGCAGTCCAATACAAAATCATAAATTTACTTAAAACTTTTTTTTGCTCATCAGAGGAAAAAAAAAGTGTTTCCTTAGTGTTTGTGTGTTTAATATGTGGCCCAAGACAACTCTTCTTCTTCCAGTGTGGCCCAGAGACACCAAAAGGTTGGACACCCCAATGAGGGACGATGCACCGCAGATGATGCTACTTGCAAACCATTAGTCTTCTAGCTACTAGCTCCATGATTGTGAAACATGATATAACCATTTTCAGAACTGAAGCTGAAATAGAACTGTGGAGTTCAAGGGTTCACCAGCAAGCAGTCGAAGGAGCAAGCAAAGCTCTATTTTCAAAACATTAATATATGAAATTAAAACTGTTTAAATGGCTTTTCTCATTTCTGACAGCCTTCTGAATGGAGAAATTGTTCTAGTAATACTGTGAATGTAAAATGCTCCTTCTATAGTCTACCCATATATTGGGCCTAGCTTGCTACATGCATTTACATTTTTTACTTAACTGATCTCTAAAATCCTTTCTATAATCTCTGATCATCCCAAAAGTAATAATTGTATAATCAGTAAACAAAGAGAAACTTAAGTAATTATTAAGATCAGAATTAACAAGAATTATTTTACTGTTAAAGCTGTCAACCTTTAAATAAATTAACTCTTTCTGTCTAAAACACAGTGTCAGACTTGTTAAATAATGAATGATGGTACCTGCTGTAATCGTACCCAAGTTCTTAATGTGGTTATGTTTTCCAAGAAGAAAAATGGTCAAATAAGTTTTTAAAGATTTAATCTAAGTAATTTGTTTTATTGTTCAAAATATGTCATGCATAACCAACTTGATAGTAATTGTACTTGTCTCTGTTTTCTGCTCATCGATTCTGGAAAAACATTAATTAAGGGAGAGAAAATTAAAAAAGTTTACACAGTGATTCTGGAAACAGAGATTTTAATAAAGCCATGAAAAAATCAGCATAATCACAAATCTTAGGGCTGCCTGTTCAACAGATGGACTCTGCAGTGATTTACTCTCAAGCCACAATCCCCTAAAGATCATGGGTTCCTGGTACCCATTTTTGTATTTTTCTTAGATTCCTTCCCGTTACTTGTCACCACCAGCTCATATCATGATTCAGGGCAGGCTTCCGTGGATTGAAAAGGAGGAAGAAGAAAAGAAAAAAGACCGTTGTAGTTCTCTGTATCTGCAAAGATGTCCTCAAAGAACTCCTCCCCTCTCCATCAGTACAGGCTGCTCCTCCCATCGAATGGTGGAGCATATGCTCTGACTGCTGTAGCGCAATTGGTTGGGCACCGTCCTGTAAACCAAAAGGTCGCTGGTTCGATTCCTAGTTAGGGCACGTGCCTGGGGTGCAGATTCAGTCCCTGGTTGGGGCGCATATGAGAGGCAACCAATTGATGTTTCTCTGTCACATTGCTCCCTCTCTCCTTCCCTTCCCCTCTCTCATGCACATGGACAACAATGTGGTGATTGCTGGGGGGAGGGAGGTATAATAGGACGAAATAAATGTAATGGGGCAAAAAATACAATAAAGGTTAATCAATAAAAAATAAATAAATATAATCTTTAAAAAAAAATAGATGGAGCATATGTTCCCTCCCTCTTGAATTGAGCTGGCCTGTGACTGTTAAGCCAAGGAAATTTCAGAAATGCCATTACGAGACCTCCAAGCACAGGCATTAAAAAAGGCAGGAAACAAAGTTCTTCCCTCTTGGAACTCAGCCGCCGTGTTCTGGGGAAGCCCAAACAACCACGTGGAGAGGCCCCCACCCAACAGCCCCCACTGAACTCCCAATGAACAATAGCCAATAGCATCCTGACAGCCTTGTGAGTGTTCCATCCTAGAAGTAAACCCACACTCAAGGCGGCCCAGCAGATGCCACGTGGTAGGAAGGCAATCCATCCCTGTGGAGCCCTGCCAAACTTCAAAATCATGAGTAAATAAATGATAATGTTTAAGCCATTAAACGCTGTGGCAATTCACTCACAGGAAGAGAGAGCTCAGACAGTGTCCCTGAAGAAGGGTCACCGTACCTCATTCCCAGGCTTCTGCAGATTCCACCGTGCTACATTACCCTGCCTTAGCACTGTCAAATGTGCTTGGACGACCGAGCCTTCAAAATAAATGGTAGCACAGATGTGATTAATAACCTCAGACATAAATCCTACAAAGCAGGGAGAAGACCCACCACAGGCCCCCATATCTATGCATTTTCAAGCACTGAACATGACCAAAGACAAAGCTGGCTTTCCCATGATTTCCTGGCCAAGCTACCAAGTTCAGGAAAATACTCATTTTTGATCATATTAGCCACAAGTGCACACTATTTTTCAAATGTTAT
Source organism: Glossophaga mutica (assembly GCA_039655065.1). Classification (NCBI taxonomy): domain Eukaryota; kingdom Metazoa; phylum Chordata; class Mammalia; order Chiroptera; family Phyllostomidae; genus Glossophaga; species Glossophaga mutica. Next base: position 150,739,571 of record CM077308.1, read on the forward strand.
GTTATACACTGAATTGTACACTTTATATGGATGAATTATATCTCAATAAATCTGTTTCAAACAAAATCACTCTGCCCATATAAGGCAATTCCATCAGAGAGCTTATCATAAAGTTGAAAAAAATCCAAGACAACAGGTACAAATCAATTGGCTCTGTTGTGCCGAAGCGGAAGTCACGTGCTCAGAATAAGCGGGACCACATCCAGGCTTAAAATTCCTCACAATCTCCCTGCCTAAGTCAAGCACCTCCAATAAAGATCTGCACCCACAAACAGCCCAGGTCATCTTTGCACAGCTCTACCTTAAAAAGACTTTTCCTTATTCTGAGTGGAAAAAGTCTGTTTTAGCTTCCACTCACTGACTCCCCTTTCCACAGTATTTCAAGAACATTCTACTATCCTGCCTGTGCCTTCTTTTCTCCTGATTCAATATACCCATTCCTGGAGCCCCTCCCAGGATGGGGGCTGTTGCAAGTTCTTCCATCACCTGCTTGCCCAGCTCTGAGTGTACTGTAGTATATCCCAGCCTGAGCTTTGGGGTAAGAATCCCTACGGCTAAACCTGTGTCCCATCGCTGATGAGCCGCGTGAACTGTGGCTAGCTATTTAGCCCTTTTAAGCTTCAACAGCAACATCTGTACAATGGGGATCATGGAAAGTCATCGCATATTTTGGAGAGGAAGGGCAAAGATTACAGTCACCTGTAGTCAAAATTGCTCTCAAAAATCTGTTGGGCTGGCCAACGAGTTCATCTAGTGTTTTCCATACGCTGGCTCTAGTAGTGCTTACTTGTCTTTAACTTCATTTTGAAACAATTTTGTTAGATTGTGTCATGACAGCGGTCGGATCGGCATGCATTTAGGAAAAACTTATCAAAATTAGTGAATTTTTGTGTAGCCACTTTAATGTTGAAAATGGAAGAAAATAAGCAACATTTTCAGGATATTATGCTTTATTATTTCAAAACAGGTAAAAGCACAACTTAAACACACACACAAAAGATTTGTGCAGTGTATGGAGAAGGTGCTGAGACTAATCAAATGTGTCAAAAGTGGTTTGTGAAGTTTCTTGGTACTACTGACATTCTGATAATTCTTTGCTGTGGGACTGTCTTATGCATTGGAAGATGTTTAGCAGCACCCCTGGCCTCTACCCACTAGAAGCCAACAGTGGGAGATACCCAACATACTCAAAATACCCAAATCAATAAAGTTATTGGTGAAAATGAAAAATGTGTCTTTTATTTCATGGAAAAAACTAAATGGACTTTTTGGCCATCCCAGTATTTAGGAGGGCCAACATACCATCGCTCAAAATGTCCTTCTGTATTTGAACAGGTCACCATTCCTTTGTTTAAACACAATCTCTCTCCTACTGCCAAGTACTTGTAGCCCATCAAGTTCATTAAGTGTCTGAATGACGTAACTCCACTATAAGACAGACCAATATTAAGCAACTAGCACAGGGTTTGGAACACAGAAAACGCACCCAAATTAGCTGTTTTTATTATTCTTCCTATTGTGAATCTAGGAGGGAAGGACAAAACCCAATCTAACGTTTCAAAAGTGTCAGCCTAGCCCTGGCCAGCATGGCTCAGTGTGGTTGGAGCATCATTCTGTGTACCTGCCCAGGTTCCATTCCCCGTCAGGGCACATACATAGGTTGCGGGATTGATCCCCAGTCACAGCACATACTGAAGGCAATCAATCAATGTTCCTCTCTCACATCAATGTTCTTCTCTCCCTTCCTCTCTCTTTAAATTCTTTTTTTAAAAAAAGTGTCAGCCCAGTGTGGAATAGGACAGATCTCCAAGTGGGACAGTGCTTAGGATGTTTTTTTTTAATGTCGTGCCCTGAGCCTCTTTTAATGTTTTTAATTCTCTTCTGTTTCCCTCAGTAGGCAGGATAAAGAGTGCTGGAAAATCACCCACAAGAGCGCTGTGGAGCAGAGACGCTGGTCCCACCCCCTCTCCCGGGCACTCCCAACGCTGCCTGATAGCCCCGATGTTCAACTCACCTGGAAATACTCATCCTCATCCTCCGGACCCACCCATCCCCTCCAGCAGGAAAGGGGCACGTGGTTTAGCCTGACCCCACTCCACTGAACGTGAAACACACCCATTTTCTTTTCACTGGCCCACAGACACAGGCCCACCACCTGCACAATGTAATTACCTCATTAACTAAACCTCTGCCTTTGTTCAAGAGCAGTTAGTGGTGTCGCACAGGTGTACTGCTGAAAACTGAAATTGAGTATATCCCACAGCAGAGCCGAACCACTACAGAAGCAGCTCGAGGGCTACTTTTTTTAACATAATAATGACAGTCATCTGCCTGGCCCAACCCCTCAACAACTGATGGGGATTTCCCGCCCGGGACTGGCGATAACCTCCGACCCAGACAGCGGGGCCAGGAGCCTGTCTGTGTCTGCCCGGCGACTGGGAGGACACCTCTCAGGCCCAGGTCTATATGCAAGGGTGTGGGACTCTAAGGAGGGGAGTCCTTCAAAGGATGATTCAAAACAGGACACCTGTTCTTTTACTACTTGTTTCAGGGAAGAGAAAAATATTTATCTATCTGATAACCAGGGCTCAGCAACGGTTTGTCATGGTCTGGCCGGGCCAAGCCCTGGGCAACGAGAAGCTACTGCCTGATCCTTTTCATGGCCACAACCCTTTTTGGCAGGGTCTGTATGACAAGTAGCAAGGGAATACCATGCAATGCACTTTCCTGCAGACACCAGGAAATTTGTAAATGGTTGTCGGCAGGGCGGGTGCGTCAAGGAAAACCTAGTGAGTACAAACAGGACTGAGCCACAGCACTAATGTGTACACTGACTTCTTCATGCCACTGACTGTTTACTCTTCAGGAAAGACATTTACTCTCACATACTTTTAACACCAGAGGAAAAGCCACCCAATGAGAAAATTCATCCAACAGGAGAACTGGGCCCCAAGTGCATCCACATTATTGAACCATCGGGCGGTGGTCCACAGTGGGGTCCCTGGTTCAGCAGTGGCTCCTGGGATCTCACTAGAAATGCCAGTTCTCACGCCCCAGCTCCGACACACAGAGCCCAGCAGTCTGTGCTTTAACAAGCACGGAAAATTGTGAGAGCCACCGTCATATTTTGGAGTCACTGGTACTAGGATCTTAAGGTACTACGATCTGTGCCAAGGGCATTTCTGGGGTGACCAGCTTTCCATTAGCTACAAAGTAGTTGGGTACTTGGGGCAAAAGGCAGAGTCGGGCAACCCCATGATATAAGTGAGGTCAGGGTCACCCAGGATGGTAAGCATCACGGGCCAGGTGGGAGGCAGCTCAGGGATCGAAGGTCAAAGGGACGGGAAGCATAGGTGGTCGTAAGACAGAGACGTTGTCCTGAACTGGGAGAACGCTGCCAACCTCAAAGAGGTCCTGCAGCAATGGGCGGCTGTGACTCACTTGCAAACTTCTACGAATAGCTAAGTCCCTCTTCAAATGCCATTTTATGATGAAGCATAAAATACAAAACAGATAAAGTAGAGTGAGTGTTTGGGCCCTACCCACCCACTCCACACACCTTGCTTTTCTCTCAACTCTCTCCCTTGAAGGGCCCTGATCCACTTCCACAGAATCCTGAGCGTTTGTTTCTGAGAGCACAGTCTGAAAGGCTAGGGCTGCTTGCTAAACACGCTGCCTCCAGGGCCCCATGAGCCCTACTGAATCAGAAGAGCTGGGGATGGGGTCTGGGGCCTGGATTTTCCAGTTTCTCCACCTAATCCTGACGATCAACCACGTCAGAGCCTCTGCCCACGGTGCTACTCAGAGCAGGGCCCTGGGCTTTCACACCGGAGTCATTTAGGGGAGCTTGTTAACCATGTGCATTCCTGGGCCCCGCCCCAGCCCTGCTGACAATGGACCTCTGTGCAGAGCCCAGGAATCTGCATTGTTCAGGTTGCTCTGTGCATCCGGTGTGAGAGGCGCTATGGCCTGAGGCCAGGTAACGGACTCCATCCCTCTAGTTCACATACCCCCACCAACCTCGGCAGTTGGTACATCTCCTGCCACCCCCCCCACCTCAAGCTCTCACTCTCTTGTCTGAAAATTCTATACAGTACTTATCTTTCCTGATTTCTTCAGGCACAGAGTCCTCTTGGCCAGTCCCTGAGCCCTCCCTTCCAGAGCCTGGGTCTCCAGTCACAGCAGGAGAAGCAGGAAGGAGGCACCACGTGGCCCTGGATCCTCTTCACAGGCTCATCCCCCACAGGTGTGAGACCAGGCTGCTGACAACCTGGCAACGCCTAGACCAGTGGGTCTCAGCAAGGCTTGTGCTGCTGGAGTTGCCTGATGAACTTTAAAAATGAGACGTCTAGGCCCCACCCGACCCCACATATTCTGCCTTAATTGCCTCGGGTAGCGATAGGGCGTTGGTATATTTTCAAGGCCTCTCAGATTATAATGCACGACCAGGGCAGGGGAGGAGGACCGGGGAGCAGGACCACTGTGTGGGGAAGGGCTTCTCAAACATCAGGGTGTACAGCACACAGATCCAGTTAAAGTGAAGATTCCGATTCAGTAAATTGAGGTCAGACCTGAGGCCCTGCATTTCCATGAAGCTCCCAGATGAGGCTGAAGTGCTGGGCCATGTTCACACTTTGAGTAGCAAGGACCTCGTGGTTCTCAAAGTTCAGAATCAACTCACAGATTACTGGGCCCACCCCTACAGTTTCTAATTCGATATGTCTGGGGCGGGGCCCCCAAATTTGCATTTCTAACAAGTATCCAGGTGATGCTCAAGCTGATGGCACATGGTTTTTAAATCTTGGCATACATTAGAACAGTGAGAGAGCTTTCCGACACAGGTCACCAGGCCTCAGCTGTGGATTCCTCAGCCTCAAGGAGCCCAAGCATTATAGCTGAGCGAGCCCCTCCAGGGACTAGCGTGGTGCCCCCCAGCCAGGGACCACACTCAAGTCCAGAATCTGCGTCTGGCAACTTGCAGTGAGCATTTCTGGTACTGACAGCCAACTTCACAGGAAACTGAATCTGAACCTCCCAAACACACTTCATAGAATGCCACCACGGCACACCTAAGACGCTCTCTCAGAAACCACCACCAGGTCTACGCCAGGAAGAGAGAAGGCCACCCGGGAGCAGAACAGTTGCTGGGCTTCCCGGCAGCCTTTTCTCTAGGGTCCCACACCTGACCGGCCGGTCAGAAAAAAAAGACGCCACAGAAGCCTTCTCAGGACTCCATCTGCATGCATAGCAAGGGAAAGTAATGCACAGGTGGAAGACTCCAGTTAGGGTTCTGGCGAAACTTCAGAAGGCCTCCACGCCTTCATCTCTAAAATAGGGACGTGCTATCTCCTTTGGAGGTTGTCAAGAGCGCAGGGGATAACGTACTCAGCAGACGGCTGACTCACTAAGATCACAAACATGTGACAGTTCTGACGGTACAACCGTGAAATCTTGGCGTCGGAAAGGGCCTTGATGACTAGCCTTCTGCCAATAAAGGACACGCAAAGGCCCAGGAGCACAGCATCGCAGGCTCCTGTGAGAAATGCAGCCTTTCAGGCCCACCCCGGACCTTCTCCTTGAGCAGAATCTGCAATGTCGCGTGGCCCCCAGGGGTTTGAGAAGCACTGCCCTCATAGCGCTCCACCGGCCGTGGCGGACTTCAGTGGTTCCCGGCCTTGTAGAGCTGGAACCATTTGAGGGGCTCTTTTAAAAATACGCCCGCAAGGTCCTACCCCTGGGGAGTCTGATTCAACTGGCTTGGGAGGTAGCCTAAGAACTAGAATTTTTAAGAATCTTCCCAAGAGATTGTAATGGATAGCAAAGGTTGAGAACCACCAGCACCAGAAGAAGCGTGCAGGCTGCGGGGGTTGAAATATACATATGATCCTGTCTCCACCGCTCCCTGGCCGTGTGTCTCCCTGGGCGGGTTCTCAATCTCTCCGGTGCCTCAGTCTCCTTATCTGTGAATTCAGTATAATAATCATGCCCATCTCATAAAGACACTAGGAGGATAAAATGAGACATAATCCCTGGAAAACACGTAGAGCCGTGTCAGGCAGATGGTCGGCTCTCGGTGAATGTCAACTTCAGCAGGTGGGTATTTAGTGTCTACTTAAATAGACCTCCAGGGACAAGGAGTTCACACCTCGTGTTTTAGCACTTTCCTCTGTGGGACGCGTGTTAGAAAGTTCTAACAATTACGGGACATTGCAATACTCCCTGGGGTCCTTCACTGCTCTTTCCCACAATTCAGCTCTCAAACTCTACAGATGGATGGGCCCTGAAAACCGCACGCGCGCGCACACACACACACACACACTCCTAGCTGGAGACCCCTTTTGTCTGGGCCAACCACAGAGACATGCAGCCCCGAGGTCTTGACCTGTGATGAATGGCTGGCTTTAAGCAGAGATAGCTGACATCAAGCTAACAGGCTCTGCCTCTAATGAGCTGTGTGACCCTGGACCAGTCACAATGCTCTGGGCCTCAATTTCCTCTCCATTGCACAGAGTCCAGCCGGTGGTCCCTTCCAGCTCCGCCTTTCTTGGGTCCTCTGGGGTCACAAAGGACTGAGTCGTGTTTACACCTCATGGTCTTCAATAGAACAAAACAGGCAACATTCTTCCCACCGCCCACTTGGTACAGGGATGTGTGATTTACATTTGTATGGTCTCTCAGCGATTGGCCAGTAAAGGAAGATTTAACAATAGGCTTTCTCTAAAAGTCTTCTAAATATAGTCATGTTCTCTGGGAGAGCAGAGGATTTCCTGAAGGGTTTTCTGAGGAAACGAACAGGCCTAAACAATAGATGAACTTGTATAAATGAATGCAATTGTGTTGCGTGTGTGTGTACAAACAGTGTGATGATTGTATTGTTTTTTTCCTCCTAAGGACGCTGAGACGCTGGGAATCATTTGTCAGGCTGCCCCCTGCCAACTTTCCTTTCACTGTCTCTTGAATTCATTCCTTTCTTTGCTTTTCAATGAGACGCCTTTTGGTTCCGGCTCCTCTTGCCCACATGCAAGGCTGGACTGCCGGCTCCAAGACGCCTGCTCCCACCTGCATCCCTAGCACGCTCCTGGCAGGTAGAGAGCTCCCTCATTGCCGAGTTCCCCAGCTGCACAGCCAGCCCCAGGCCCGGCCTCTCTCTGCCTGGAAGACCTCCACCTCAACATGCCCAACACGAAGTCAGCCTTCTTACCTTCCTACCCACCTTCCTTCCTTCCTCCACTAAAGCCTGAGGTGAGGTCTCCCTTCCTCCTCCTGCCCAAAATACTAAATCCAATTCTGCCTCCTCGATCAGCGTCTCTGTCCCGTTTCCCATTCCCCACTGCCACCCCTGTCATTTCCCCTTCCTTTCTGACCTGAGCTGCTCTTCCTCTGCAGGCTGGGTGGCACCCCACTGCAGGATCTGCTCATGTGGCTCCCACCTTCCCCCGAAATCCTGACAGCTGTTGCTTACCAAGCCTCTGCCGGATTCCTCGCTGCCAGGCCCTACAGTCCTTACAGTGAGCACAGATCATTTTCAGATTGGGATGCACAGGCTCCGTGACAGTATCTGGATTCAAGCCCAGGTCCGAGTTCCTGCAGTAGCATCATGGTGATGTCGGTCAGATGACCAAGGCAGGGGACCAAGCCTCTCCCAGCTCGTGGCTCAGCCTGCCGCTTGATCCCCACCACCAGCGGTCCCTTCTTCTACAAGCCTTCCCTAAGCTGGACAAATCAGACCCCCGCCTTGTTGACACAACCCCTGCTTGCCACCCTGGGGCTCTATTCACACAGGTCTGTCTGGCCAGAACACCCTTCTCCCAGACTCACCTGCAAAAACAGCCCACCGACCTCAATTCCCTCAGGATCCTGCTCTGAAGCTCGTCTAACGCAGCTGTGTTGGATGGATATCACTCTCTCCCCCGGAACCCCAGCAGCACTTGGTTTCCCTCTTGTATCAATCTGTGTGCTTTTCCCATCCATTTCACACTGCAGTGTACTCTTGGGTGGCAGGAACCAACAGATCTTTGTGTCCCGTGCCTTCCACCCTGGCTCTGAGGAGAGGACCTTGCATACGACTGAGACTCAGCAAATACTTGCCGAATTGGGCAGATGCCGTAAGATGCTATCAAGGAAAAGCTTGCCAAGAAAATGCAGGAGTCAGAAATTACATGTAATTATCCCACCTCTACTAGTGTTCTAAGGGCTCTTCTTGTCATCTACAAGTAGAAATTAACAATGCTAGCAAATTAACGGAAGTTAGAAGGAAGCACACTTCAGCTCAACATTGATTTTATTTTTCACACTCAACTGTCTATGAAACAAAAGTGATAGTCATGAAGGAGTGAGCTTCCTGTCTCTACAAGGATTCAAGTGCAGTCTAAGCAGCCTGTGGCTAAGGTGCCTGGAAGATTCCTGGGCTGGGATAAGGATGGGGTGGCTGGACCAGATGACTGACTTCCTACATCATCTCCAAACAGGACTCTGAGCCACCGGCTCCCCACGCTCAGGACGCCCACTGCAGATGGCAAGCATATGCTGTCACGTTATGACAACTGAAATTGGTTCCCTGAAGCCTCACCCCAGGTCACGCAGTCGAGCACCAACATGTCACCTAACCTTGCAACTGTGCAACAATAAAAAGCCACAGAAGCCAATGAGTGCAACCTCTGATCCCAAACCTTTGTCGTTGCCACAAAAGTCTCTGTGATCTTAAAATCTGTTCCAGAACAAAAGCCAGTTAAATGTTCCAATAGTTGAGGTGGCAATTAGTTTGCAAGCTTTAGTGAAAAGATAAATTATAGCACTATAAGTCAAGAAAAAATATTCAACTCCTTAGAATCATAAATGTTTGTAAGTAATAACAATAGTGTGTAATGAACCAAAAAGTATGATTTAATGCTGAGGACCATTAAAAAGTGTGTTGGCTTAAATCCTCTGGAGTTGCAGGTATTTGTGTGGGCAAATACTAAAAAGGAAAGATAAGCTAAGCTGAGATTGTATTTCATTCTATAACTTTTAGCAAGTGATATGAGACAAAAAGCAAAATGCGTAGCATTCAAGCAAAAGAAAAATAAGCACTGTCTTCTTTTCAAGTCATGATTTTGTCACCACACTTTCAAAAATCTGCTACAGCTAGCCTGGTTAACTGTGCAGTTCTCCTTTGCGCCAGGGGTAGTAGCTATTACAACCTTAGAAAGTAAACTGTTTTGTCTGTGAGAGATGAAGCAACGCCCGTGCTCCCGGAGAGAAAGGCTGGCATTCCACAGCCTTGATACAGCTCAAGGGGTGACTAATTTCTTCAGGGAAAACTCTTACGTGCACTTTTTTTATGTGTCACCCCAAAGCTTAGTCAACACGTCTCCCACCCAGATGAAACCGCCGCACAGACAGGTAGAACCACAGCACCGTAATCATAATCCTGAGTCATAAAAATGACTAACGAAACACAGAACCGCTCTCCACCCAGCAGCTTCCCCATGCTGCGCCGTGAACCAGTCGCGGTACTCTGAGGATCACTCCCCTACACAAATTCATGTAACGGGTTGTAAAACACCCCTCAGAAAGGGTGGCTCAGCGGGTTGCAGCGTCACCCCACACACCAAATGGGTGCGGGTTCGATCTCCCATCAGGGCTCACACCTAGATTGTGGGTTCGATCCCCAGTCGGAGGTTGGGGGGAGGCAACGGATTGATGTCTCCCCCATCTCTCTCTCCCTCTCTATCCCCCCTCCACTCCCCCCCCCACTTTCTCTCTCTCTCCTTTCCTCTTTCTCTAAAATCAATAAACATATCCTCAAGTAAGGATTAAAAAATATTTTAAGGGTATTTAAGAAACCTATATGAAAAGCATCCAAAGTCATGGAAATGTGGTTAAAGACCCAGATGCCAGTCTTCATGTAAACAATGTACGCAAATAGTGAAGAAGAATATGGCTCCAACCCAACAGCGTTAAGCCTGGGGAAACTCACTCCATGTGTTTCTAAGTGAAATTTTCAAAATAGAAATCCATTAGAACTTGAGAGAAAGGTTTCTGAAACTGAAATCACACTAAAATACACACACACATATATACATATATACACACACACACATATCTATATTGCATACCTTCACTTTGTCCCCATATGCGTGTCCATCACAGTATTGAAACCTGAACACTAGGTGTGGGCTCTAGCAGTACTGCCGTCCAGTGCTGCGGAATGCCTGGAGCTCATGATAACACAGTAGATGGGACAGTCTGGGAGCTAACTGGCCAGAGCCATCTGCCATCTGCATATGGGGGGGGCGAACACCATAAGCTTTGGATCGACAAGGCAGCTCCCAGACACTCAAATGCAGGACTTACACTTGGTTGTTATTATTCGTCCTTGGAAATCCACCGTAGCTAACACTTAACCTGCTGCTAGATTAATGTGTGGTTGTTGTTGTTGTTGTTGTTGTTGTTGTTGTTTTTTAAACAAGGGTTCCCACGTTTTCATTTTGCACTGAGCCTTGCAAATTATGTAACCAATATGGTCCTGGTATGACCATTCAAATGCCTAGATCCAACGAAGTCTGAAGCCAGCGTAAACCTCAGGCCTCCCAGCTACCTGGCAATAAGCAGCCTCTTTTTCTTTGGCCAGCCTGTGTATCTTTCACTCACGACCAGAGGATCCTGCCTAACACAGCATGGGGGTCCACCCCCTTGGCCCCCACACCTTACAAACTCTGCTCCACTCAGCCCCAGCCGCCTCTGAATTACCCTCCAGCCAATTCATCTCCTCATCCTAAAACCCCTGGCTGATCCTCTGCCCGCTGCTGAGTCTGAATTTCTCTCATAAATATAGACAATTTGAATTCAATCTTCTGGGTTTCCAAGACTCAGCTAACTGATCTAGCCTAACAAGGTGAGAAAGACATGAAAGATTCCTTGATTCATTCATTTAAAAAATACTTATTGAATACGTACCATGTACTAAGCACAGGGGAGATCAAAGGAGCTTGCCACTGACTCCTAGAAACCACGCTTAGAAACCCTCAAATTAGCTACGTCCTTCCTTCAAAAACAGGCACGCTGTCAGCCCCACAGAGCAAGGTCTTGCGTGTCTTCTTGGGCCACAGGACAATGCCTTCCCTATAGCAGGCACTTCATGAAAAGTTGGTGACTTGAAATGATATATACACAGAGATAACTCAGCTATAAAAATGGTAGCGATTGTTTTAAGTGTTTGCCCGCATGGACTGAAGGAGAACTGAAGTTTTTTAAAGCAATTCCTCAAATGTAATAATCTCTACAAAATTTGAGCACCAGTGCTCAAATTTGGATGCTTCATCAAAAGTAACATGCAACATTTTGGAAATCACTACATACTTACGTTGGGAAGAAATGATACAATATTTACTTTTAACAAGGTAATAAATAGTAACAATAACCGATGACTTAAAAATCTTTCTGCTTGGAGAGGAACAGGAATTTCTAAAAGACCTAATATTTCTTCAATGCTCAGGTAAAGTTTCTTTCCGTTAACTTATTTTGCAGGAAAAAAAGAGATATATACTGGGGAAAACAGTCTATTTCACAGAATAAGCAAACCAACTCCTTCTTCAGCTCTTTCTACCAAGGCTCCTAGTCTCAGAACAAGCCATTCTTTTCCTGAATAATCAGTGTGTCATTGCTGAAATTCTTAGCTGGGCTGTTTCCAAACATCTGATGCATTCCTCCAGTGATTTCCAGGATGGCGTCAGCAAGGCCTCAAAGAATGGCTGGGCAGCGCTGCGCGTCCCTCTGCCTGAACTTCCTCATCATCACATGAGAAGCTTCACTGCTGCCAATGCTGAGGGCCATGCTCTGGACAAGAGCTTGCTCGTCATTTCACTTTTGAACTAGTTTGGAAAAGAGCAATGGACCCTGCCTCTACAGCAAAATGTCACATTCGCTGCTGTCACATTGATTAACTTTGCAATACCTGCCTCATCCGTCCTTGCCTTTGACATCTTTCATTTTGGTGACCGACTTTAAAGCCCGGGGTCCTCAGCTTCAGTGTGGAGAGGTCAGCTGGGTGCTTGAGAAAATGAGGGTCACGGGGCACCCTGGGGGGTCTCACTGGGGTGGGTCGGGGCAGGGCCCCACCACCTGCATTTGTCCCACATCCCACAGGGGTTGTGACACACAGGAGGTCCAAGCCTACAGCCTGATAAATTCAGCTTTAAAGAATGTGGAGGAATGTGATCTGAGCATCGTCCACATTAAAGAACAGAAAACGACTAGGAAGGCCCAAAGGTAGAATACTCACACTCACTGGGCAGCAGAATGGCTTCTCTGCCCCTGCCCCCCAACCCCCAGGGAGCGAAGGAAAGGGGTCGTGCAGTAAAAGGCGCATGGCACCTTCTCAGATCCCCATTAGAGACAGGAGAACTGCCCCGGTCCAGCAGGAGGGGTGAGAATGCATGGACTTCTACTCCCCAGGGCTTGGAGCCCAAAGGGGACAATTTCTCTGAACCCCTACAGGTGAAACAAGGGAGCAGGAGGATGTTGAACAAGAAGAGACGGATTAGGCTGGAGCAGTGCTTCTCAAACTCTGCATCAACATCGCCCGGCGGGCTTGTTCCAACAGTGCTGGGCCCCACGCCAGATGCCGATGCGGGAGGTCTAAGGTAAGGCCCATGAATCTGCATTCCGAGAAGTTGCCAGGTGATGCTGCTGCCCTGGGTCTGGGGACCACATTTTGAGAACCACTAGGTCTGTGAAATGCCGTTAAAGCAGTGTGCCTACATAGTGGACAAAATGAGGTAGTTTGAACACTCAAAATTGAGCATTAAAAAACTGTTCCACGGGGAGGTTTGCTACTTACTCTCTCACAACAAAAGGAACTGGTTAATAACATAATCTTGGTATCCACTGATTTAAATGAATTTCAGCTGCTCTTTCCCTGAGAAACAAAAATGGTTTGTAATGCTTATTAATCAGGAAACCTTACTGAGGGCCTATTGTATGCACAGAACGGCTGTGGAGGCCAACTTCCTAATGAATAAAACGTAAAACGAAAACAGGGCCCCTGCCTTTAATTTACTTATCGTCTGCATTAGTTCACCTCCAATTACTGAGCTATTCTGCACCGCCTTCCCCTTTGCGCTATCGCTACAAGGAAGAAAGAAACGCAGCCCTCTCGAACAAGGGTTCCCATCTTTGCCTGCCCTCTACATTCACAATAAAACCAATGGCAGTGGGCTGGGGGTGGGGGCATTAAAGTGGGGATTTGGGTATTTTTGCTCATTTTCAAACCAACTTCCAGGAGGTGCCCTGAGAAACCATAAGCCATCGGTCAGAAGGACGATCGATTTAAAGGCCTGACACACGAGGCCTGTGGTCCTCACAGCCCCTGTGAACCAGAGGGGGCGTGCCAGCGTTCGAGACAAGAAACGTGCCAACACGTTATAGGGAGATCTTCCACGAACACCCAGAAAAACCTGTGCTAGCAATATCACCTTATGTGTACATGGCTCTTTTGGGAGGCTTTTTCATGAGCCACAGTCTGTTTGGCATTTACTACCCAGACAGGAACAGAAGCGTCCAGAGAGGGTGAGTGACAGCCCCAGACGCCCGCAGAGGCTGCCAGGGCACCTGCCTCCGACTCGCCCCACCATGCGAGCATGAGATGGGGGGCGGACAGAACCTCCTGACTGCATTCAACTGTGCGCCCGAAATTGTGCGCCCTCACTTTAACACGTCCTAACTGCTCGCTGGGACTTTTCCGGGGTGACCACAGTGTGACTGTCATCTTCAGGTTTAAAGGATTAAACATTTTATTGCGCATTTGGTACCATGTCAGGATCCCCAATAATTTGCCTTTTAACACAGCTGGGACCAACAGCTCTTCCTTTTTGAACCCTGAGCTGTCATCCTAAGTGTGGTCGTGTGACTCTGGTGAAGGTGTCCCCGTTCTGTAGAGCTCCACGGGGCTATGGGGAGGTGGGGGGAGGGGGGCTCCACTCCACGTGGGGCTGGTCTGGGTCAGGGCACCAAGCAGGTGGCCAGGCTAAGGCAGTAATTTGTTGTCCTCTTGAGTACTTGACTGTTCTACATACAGTTTTCCCCATCCATAAAAATAGCAATAAAGGTGATTGAATGAATTTTCAATTTAAAACATTCTTTTTCCAGGCCTCCAAAGAAGTGCTGAAAAACACCAGTTCCTTAATAATGTATCCACTCACATTTCTAGGTCCCCTTTATGATGTTATTTATGGCCTTATATCACCCGCACGACCGGACTAGGGATCCAACCCTGTCTCCCTTATCACCTGTTACTCTAGCCCTCACTGCAATTCAACAACACCTCCGGGTCCCTGCGCCAGACCAGGCCTATTCCTCCTGCCTCAGGGCCTCTGCGCTGGTATTCCTTGACCTAAAACTCTCTTCTCCTCCACACCCTTTGGCATCACACACAGAGACCTTCCCTGACCACGCCCACCCCCTCCAGCCCCCATCGCTCTCTTAGCCTATCACCTGCTTTGCTTTCTTCTCCGTGTGCTACACCTCCGGGTGCCTGTGCCTAGTATACAGGGGCTTGGTAAAAGTGCAACAGATAAATCCATCCACCCACTCACTCATTCATTCCGCAGAAGTCTACGTGCACTTGCCAGACTCTGCAGATCCAGAGATGGCTGTGAATGCGCCCTGTCCCCCCAGAGCTCACACCAAACACACAGACGACTGGGACACAGGGAGAACCGTACTGAGAGAGGAGAGGCTTCGGACGCCCGACATGCACAGGAATAACTCGGAGGAGGTGGGGTGGCGAACGGTGCTCTCCCATGCATTCTATTTAGATTTTAAAAAGTCTCAGAAGAATTTATTAGTTGAGCTGCTTGAACCCTCACAGTGAGAGGCAGAGAGAAAAGTCCCCCACTTTTGAAGCAGCATAGCAAATAATTCGCCAAGGTGAGGTGATATGTCTTAGCTGATTTAAGTAGCTTTTACAATGAAACTTATTTTGAAGACGCTGATTATTAACTATCCACTTGATGTGGTGTTATCCTGAAATATATATGGGTGATAGGCTGGGGATTCTACGTTTAACTTATAATAGCAATAATAAAATCAAAGTTCTTGTAAGATTAAACATGAGATTGAAATTGTTTGGTAATCATGTAAGAAAAAGAGACACTGTTAAGTGTATAAAGACAAAATATCCTTATTGTATTTTCCTTATCTTATGACCCTATTTTCCTCCAGTGGCTTTTTACTGGTGATGGCCTCTCTCCTCTGTGAAGAGGCTCCCTTTACATATCCCAAAAACACCTCTGAATGTTTTCCTCCCGCCATGTTGGTCCCACCTCTGAAGAACTGATGTCAATCGTTCAGAAAAGCTGACTGCACCAACTTTGGATAGACACACCTTCCTCCAACTTGTCTTCCCATCCCTCCACCAGACTCATCCTTCCTCTGGTCCAACAGAACCGAAGGCACGTATTCAAAAACCAGCCCATCCATCTCCTAATTTACAAAACACAACATTTCACAAACTGTTTACTTACGTCCGTGCCAACAATATTACTCAAATGTGGTGGAGTGGAAAAGCCACAGGGAACAGGATGGCTGGCCAAGAGCAGTATTTGGGGATCTAAAATTACAGGGAAAAAATGTCATACAACCTTCATTTTACTGAGTCCCAAATCTCTATCAGATGATGTTGAGCAGAAAGATTCTGAAGTTGGCAGTAAAAAAGGAAAAGCTGTCTCCAAGGCTGGGCCACGCCAGGGCAGTCTTCAGCGAGGAGGCAGGGGGGGACAGACGGAGGTGGCGGGGCTGCCCTCCCAAGGCTGTCGGAATAACCGGTGTCTGTCCGGCAAGGGTAACCCCATGGAGGAAAGAGGGGAAAGAAAGCCAAACGGAAATGATTGCCAAAAGGTGAGGCACACAAAGGAAGTGGAATTCTTTATGTAGGATTTAGAGGACAGTATTTACAAATAACACCACAAAATCAGAATTGCTCATGCAATTCTATTTCAGTCAACTCAGTTAACATTTGGACCATGGCAAGGAACAGAGCCTGGGAACTTAAAATGACACAAAGAAAACCTTGCTCCCCAGGGAATCCACACTGATGGGGAGACAGGTGCCTCTCCTGCCTGGTCCAGGCATATGCGGAATCAAGGAAGAGTGAAATCGGTGCTGGGGAGACGATTTTCACCAGGGGATCTGAGAAATTCAAAGGGGAGTGTGTAGAAGTCTGGGGCACCCAGGAGGGGGCGAGCCTGAACCAAATGGGAGCCCCTGAGAGCTCAGAGACTGTTGGGCAGGAGTCCTAACCTCTAAGCACCTCTCACATATGACGTCACATGGTACCCCAATGAGCGTCACCATCCCTATGTTGCGAATGGGGTAACCAACAGAGCCCCGCCCCGAGCCCCACAGCCCGATGGGCTTTGCCTCCCAGAAATGTTCAATCCTTAATAATAAGCAAGGCAAATGAATAGGTACCCAGGGGCATGTGCAGATAAATACAGCTGTGATGTGTTTTTCCATAAGTACCAAAACAACCAATTTGCGTCGCACCATCCAATTATGTACTATTTTCTCTCCACTAACAAGACAGGAAACTTCATTAGTAAAGCACGCCTTTAGAGCAAGATAAGACCCTCATCTCTTCCTTATCTATAAATCACTGTGCTTAATTACCACATCTGGCAGCTGTTACAAGTGGGACCCTGTTGAATGTATTATTTTCTGTTATGTGTGTTTAAATATTTTAAAGTTAAAAATAGAATCGTTGATGGAAAAAAAACAGTTGATGTGTTCCAAAATGTTTGAACCTTTTTAGAAGCCATCTTATCTAACCACCTACATATCATTAACAATTTCAAAACTTTCCAACTCTTGTAAAAATAAATATATTCATCAAACACTCAACTAACTAAAGGAAAAAAAAACTGGATGAAATAACCCTATATGCTGCGATCTTTGTGTGAACTATCCAAAACTGAGCTAAACTAGTATTTAGAGGACCCCCACCTTAAGAAGTTCCTAAATTGTTGGGCTTGGCCCTTAAATTCCCAAACGAAAGGTTATAAATATTGCCTGGGAGAGGGTTCCTTCTGCATCACTGTTTCTCAAAATGTGGGCCACCTCCATCAGTGCCAACTGGGTGCTCACAACTACCTATCTTGAGTCTCTTAACACAGGCTAAGTAAAAATGGCCAGGGTCATAACCAAAATCACAAGTAGCCAATTCCTCCCTGGAGCAGCCAGAGCTCCTGCATTTGGGAAGAAGCCAAGTTAGATCCACAGTCACAGCCTGTGTGGGAAGGGCCAACCCAGCCTCTGCCCACCCATCCCAGGGTTGTTGCTAGGAAACCCCCAAGTACCCCAGGAATGACCCACCTCCAAAGCAGCGCGCCTCTCAAGTCCACCTGCACAGTATTTATGGGTTTGTGTAATGAGTTCAATTGTGCCTCCTCCCTAACGAAAGATATGTTGGAGTCCTGACCCCGCAAGTGCCTTAGTAGGTAACCTTATTTGAACCTTAGTTGGACAGAGCATCTTTACAGAGGTAATCCAGTTAAAATGAGGTCATTAGAATGAGCCCTAATTCAATACGACTGGTATCCTTATAAAAGGGGGAAATTTGGGCCCGAAGATAGACACAAACGGGGGAAGACGATGTAAAGAGACACAGATGATGTCCCTTCGACAAGCCAAGAAGGCGGGCCTGGAGCAGATCATTCCCGCACCGCTCTCAGAAGGAACCAACCCTGTCCACCACTTGATATTGGACTTCTAGCCTCCAGGAGTCTGAGACCATCGATGTCTGCTGTCCCTAGCCACCCAGGTCGAGGCGCTTTGTCATGACAGCCCTCACAAACTGATACAGCTTGGGAAATCACCCAGGGAACCGAGGCAGTGAGAGCCAGCCCGAGCCAGGGCTGCGTGGAGGGAGGGAGACCCAGGAAGACCAAGACCTCAAACGTCACAGCACTGGACGTCCAGGCAGCCAAGGGCTGTGGCAAGAATGGTGAAGCAAGAGCCACAAGATCTGGGATGGGGTCTGAGCACTGCCCCCCCCCCCGACCAATTTGTGAAGGGGGCGGTGATAAATCACACCCTGCCTCTCCACCCCCCTCCCCTACCCACCCCTCGCCCAGGCCAGACGCCCCCTCCACCCCCGCCCCCAGTGTGAAGCTGTGCAGGTGAAGAAAATGCTCTCCCCTGTTGCTGAAAAGCCCCCCACAAGCTACCCTCACCCCACCGCAGCTCCTCAGCCCATGCGGTCATCCTGGTCAGTGTTGCAAGTGCGGTGACACAGCCCTAGCATTCCACATCACCCTGGTCATTGCTAGGAAGGACTTGGAAGCAAAATCTGCATTTTAGGAAAGTTTCATCTGAGCTCCCAAACGTGTTTGGGTATGTTTGGAATATCCAAGACAACAAATAGCAGGGTCAGAAACAGCAACCTCCTGGGGTTGCCAAAGGTCCTTTCAACAAGTCAGGCTTCCTAGGGCCCAGGGTTCGCTGGGCAGAGAAACGTTTCCGTAAGCAGGCCAGGCAGGAGCAGGCGGGCAGAGTGTTCCGGCTGGCCCAGGGGCTACAGGAGGGCTTCCCAACCAAGCTGTAAGTACTACCGCAACACAGAATTTATGGCTCCTAAATGTTTGTTTTAACTAGTGCTGAGAATACATATTTGACCCAGTGTGAACTTGACCTCTGGGTCCCTCACTTCACCAAGCTGTCTGTGCAGCAGGACCAGATTTTCCAGCCTGCCCTCCCCTTCCGCCCCTACTCCCCCACCCCCAGCTCCCAGCTCTGGGGCGGGGGCAGCCCTCCCAGCAGCTGCCATGGTAAACCTCGCTGCAGATCTACTGGCACAGCAGCTGTCAATGGCCACAGCAGGCACACGAAAAATGTGTAATCACTCTGGGCCTGACTCCCGAGCTCAGCTAGCACAACACTCAGCCAAAAGGGACAGGGGAGACAGCCTTGGTCACCTGGAACTCCGGCCGCATTACACCCTCCTAGATGATGCCATCAACGGCGGCATCTCCAAGTACCAAGGGTCTACAAAACTCTGTCCCCTCTATATATAATTAAGGAACACTTCTAAGTCGGGGCTTCCCTTTCTCAAAGCTGCGTGGGCTGAATGCCAATGGAAAAGCAATGGAATATCGATTTTTCTGTTTCCTGCTAAGGAGAGAACAAGTCATTTGCTGTGCCATGAGTTAGGTGAGTAAAAACAGACCCTGTCCCTCCTACAGCTGGCCACGTTTCTCCTCTATTCATAGCATGTGGCACATGGTAAAAGCTAAACAGATATTCGTTAAATAAATGAAAGAACCATCCATGCATTTATGCAGGGCCTGCAATGCGCCAGGCCCTCCACCATCTTTTTCCCTTCGGTCCACCTCACCCTGCCAAACCAGCCTCACCCTAATCCCCCCTGGATTCTTCTGTGGTGTCAGTTCCTAAGTCCAGTCTCCCCTTTAAAGCCAGTGACAATGTCCCTCTGGCCTGCATTTACCCTGAAAGGGGGACAAAGTATTTGGAAAACCCCTAGGTGGTAGGTTCAGTGTAGATGGAAAGGAAAAAAATGCAAAAATGGGGAGAGGCAAAGACATTAATGCCGCATCCAAAAGACAAAGTTTCTAAGTTACAAAGCCCTCCTATAAATGTTAACTCTTTGCAAAGAGGAAAAATGTGACACTCTCTCTTTTGCCCCACACTGACATCATTATGAGCAGTCGCTCCATGTTAATGACCATAATGGCACATCTCCTGCTGTAATTTCAACTTCTCGAGTTCCACACACAAAGGGCGTCTGGAAAAGCCACGTGAACGTGCAATTGGGCATCCCTACAGAGAGACTGGGCCGCGAGAGCCCCCAGGACCACCTCTGTGGATGCACACATCCATCCATGGTCTGCCTCCGTGGGTCTGCTGCCGTCTGATCTGCAACTTAAGGTTCACTAAATCCTCAGTCTTTGGAAGCATTTACCCACGGCCCATTGAGATTCAGTTTCAATCAACTAAAAACAAGCCAGGCCACCTCGAAGGGGCACCTCATTTTCTTCACTGGCTTTAGCAAACGCAACAAAAGGAACACATCCAACCTCTTACACAGAAACACTTTTTGCATCAATTGGACGTGACCTATGTAAACTGAAATTCTTCAACTAAAGCCTTTCAATTATCCTTAAAATATAATGACACTTAGGAGGCACCCTGGGTGATGCATTCGAATGTGCATACACATTTTATGGCTGCTGTAGTAAGGAGGAACTTCATGTGGACATGCCATTGTTTTTTTTGTGGGTTTTTTTTTTTTTTGGTGTGTTTTTTTTTTTGTATTTCTAAGCGTAATAAACCATACCCAAGTGCAATTGTTCAATCTCAGCATAATAAGGAAGTGAGAGAGGAAGGGGACTGCAAATCAGTTTCTTCTGCATTCTCAGTTTCACTGGTATTTACTGAAGTGAGTAACTGGTCACAGAAACTGGTGTCGGGATTTTTTCCATTCGATTCGTGAATACTTCAGGAGTATCTTCTCCTCGACAGCAAGCTCTTACGCAAGGAGAACTAGAGACACACAAATAATTGAATATTTAGTCTCTCTGAAGGTTCTTTTAAAAAAGCATTCAGGGGTACAGAACAACCCAAAGTACTTTCTTTCTTTCTTGGAAAGTAAAGCCAGGGACAGAAGGGGGATGACTGACTTTTTCATTTATTCCTTTTTTTTTTTCATCTTTATTGAGGTATAATTGACAAATAATAATTGCGTGTGTCTAAGGTATATGCCATTGCTTTTGATATGTTGTGAAATAATCCCCACAATCAAGCTGGTTAACATACCCGTCACCTCACATGGTTAACACCCCGTTGTTTTGTGGGGAGGACCCTTGAAGATCTCCCCTCTGAGCAAATGTCAAGTGTCCGACACAGCGCTGCTACCTACAGTCACGCTGCTGCGCATCGGGGCTCCAGAACTTCCCCATCTTCCCGTTTTCCCGTCCCCCCCACCCTAAACCACTGTAGGAAGAAGACCATGGCGAGGACGAGTGCTGGGGAAACATACACAGGGAAAGAAGAACACCAAGTACCCGATAAGTGAGGCAGGATTTACTTGGCTTGTTCCAACAATAAACTCTGAGAATCTTTCTGGTTTCATCAAGGCTCTCGCGCCTATTCTCTTTCACCTGGCTACCTGCAATTATCCCACAGTACGCTGAAGCACAGTCATTTCAGGGTGGGAAGCAGGGTTCGAGAGGTCGAATGAGTCTCCCAAGACTACACAGCTCGTGAAGGCTTGAGGAATTGAATTCAGTCTTCTGAACCAAGAGTTTTATCACACCACTCAGTGTGGACACAGGTTTCCAACACCAGCGGTAACCCCAGCTGTCCCATCAGAAGGCAGAAGGCTCCTTCATCTCGCTGGCTATGCTAGACACGCATACAGCAAGTCCCCCATTGAAACAGATCCATCTAGTAGATACATCGCTTTGGACTGAGCACTGACCTACCCCAGCGTTGCTTTTGAAAACAATTATTCCTGAAAGGACTTGTGGTTTAGGTTTCTAGCATTTGGGCCTGAATTAATTTGTCAGATTTGGCAGCAAAGCTAATCTTTTAAAGACGAAAAACCATCCAAAAGAAAATGATGTTGCTATTGCTTAGATCCTAGTGCTGCCCAAGGGCTACCTGCTACCTTCTAGCACCTGGAAAGATAACTTGAACCAAAAGCCAGAAGAATTTGTTGTAGGTTTTATGAGACTAAATCAGCAAAGCAACTTCCTCTGGAACGCTGCAGTAACTGGTCAGCCCTCGCTTCTCAGGGGGCACACCCAGCTGTTTAAACCTAGGCTCACACATGCCCTGCCTTCTCTCACCTGGAGAAGCAGGAAGCCACATGGCGATTCCTCCGGATCTGAATGCTCTCTTTCGAGAGCATCTCTGGATCTTCTGGAACATCTTTGGGTCCCCAAATCCTCAGACAACCTGAAAATGGGGGACTACTCTCTTCAGAGAGGGGACCTGATTGCATCATTTGGCGAAGTAAGCTTCTTAAAGTCTTAATGCATTTCCTCTCCAACAGGCATCAAGGAGCACCCACCCGCTGTCTCCGAAGTCCTGCTCTGTATCTGCACACAGCAACATCCCATCGAGACAGTGCTGCCACGGATGGGTTGCCTCTGCGATGCGGGGAAACCATATCATGTCAGGTTCTGAGCAGGAGTTACTGAAGGGAGGAGAGGCCGTGTAATCTGACCCAAGCAACTGTAAATTCAGGAAAAGACTGGTGCACTACGGTCAAGTGCAATCTAAGAAGTGGAAAATTATGACAATCTCAAATGCCTGCCACCCTGACCGTTTCTGATCAAGTGGTTTAAGTTCAATAATCAGGAGGCTGAGAGTGAGTTCACATCTCTCGTCACTCCTCAATCACAGATCGTAACCCATCTGGACACTCCTGTTCACAAAAGTAAAGCCACTATGCAGAGTCCTTCTGTTACTTCCAAGGACTGATGGCATTTCTCAACAAATGAGTTCACCAGAATGACTATACCAGAGTTTTTTTTAATTCGTCCAGCAGTATTCTAAAATCCAAACCATACATAAGACGAATTACTAAATTTGACTTATTATGCTGAATACTAATAAGCAGCTGAAATTTTGGATGATTCCAGGCCATTGTGGTTATGGCTCAAGCTCTCTGAGGAGGACCTGTAAGAACAGTTAACTTTCCCTGAGTGGACATAAAATTTCTTGATGACCAATTAGCACCAGGAAGAAGCAACTTGTCAAAAGGAACCTCAAAAGATGTTTTAACTTATACCGTAACTTCACCATGCATAGGGGAAGTATTTTCAGATCTACACGCATCATTGATCCATTCTTCTAAGACATCACTGAGCATGCGTATTAACTGCAGGAAACCCCACTTCTCACTTTTGAAGAACAGTAGAGTGGTTACCTGCTGGTTAAAAGGCCATGAGGATTTTGGTTGCTATTTTCAGAAAGCTTTAAAAACTACTAATATTTTATTCCAAAACAGGGCCTCCTACTTCCCATTCCCCCCTGCCATCATCTTAAGGAAGGTTTCATTTGGTGACATCCATGTTTCAATTTATTCCCTGGGTTCTGCCATATGGCACGTGCTCCAAGGGGAATTCTTTGCCTTACTCTTGATTCACAGGTGTGACTGAGTGATTAATACTTGAGTGATTGATACCCAAGTTGAGGGCGGAGCAATCTTGGGTACACGGTTCTGTACAACAATTTGCGGCTGGCACTGACACCACCGTCACCCTGGCGCAGACCTTCCCAGGTGGTAGTGGAGCTGCAGATAATGGGGTAGATTGCATTTCAGGCACCACCTTATCCAGCGCAGCATCAGCCCCTTTCACGTGACCCCTGTTGGCTAGCCCCATGTGGACAGCCCCACTCTGCCTACCGTGCAGGGCCACTGGGAACGTGGAAAACTTACGTTTGGTGCACCTCTGGGAGCCAGGGGCCTTACTCCAGCCGTGGCAGCACTGCCCTCCGCACACATTGACCCTGAAACGAAGCGAGACTCCTGAGTCCAGCAGCTGCAGCACTCTCACCCAGAGTGCCCAGGCTTCCAGGGGGCCCTGCAAGCCCAGCCTCCTGCCTCCATATTCCTCTGGCTTCCACAGAGTCCTAACGGGTGGCCAGGATGCCCAACCCAAAGAGGCCGAGGTAGAAAGGTGAGGGCCAGGTATCTGAAAAGGGTGGGAGACCCCAAAAGCCTGCAAACCTAGAGCTATACAGAAGCAGAGAATGAGGTCCAAATAAGTGGGTTCCTTAACCCCCAACATAGAGCCACTATATTTTGTATATTATCAGCACCCACATTTTAAATGTCATCTGAGCTTTAGAGAAAAGAGCCCAAGCAGGAAGGGGTGAGATCACAATGCCTGGAACCACCCTTGAAGAAAAACACCACCTAATCAATACTAGTTTTCCCCCACACTCCCAACCTGTGATTAATGGCGAGGGTTCAGGAAGGATGTTTAAGAACCCCCAATAACAGAAACTTTCCAACCGAAAATTCTATAGGTGCTAAGACGCGCCGCCCCTGGAAAGCAGACCCCACAGGTGCAGAAAAGCTCAAACACAGAGTTTCTAGAATGTTAAAATGTTCTAGGCCACACAGGACAGGAGCCAAAAGGTTTTTTCATTAGCTAGAAAAAAAAATTAAAACTGTGTTGCAAAGAGAAATTTAATTGATGCTGAGGGATTAAGTTGTAGTGACTTCATGTTTACGCCCAACTTCTAAGCGTAGCTGGGTTCGCGCACAGGAGGTTACGCCCCAGGCAGAAATGCCTTTTGTGTTTATCCGCAGCTCAGTAACAATGCACTCGGGGTTTATCCCGGGTAAAAGTTCCTCGGCTTCCTCGCACTCCGCTCTTCTGCGCTCCAAGGCCGGCAGAAACCGCCAGGGAGAAGGAAGCCGACCCACCGCGCACGCCGCCCGAGGTCCCAGCGAGGCTCGGAGTGGCTATGACCCCCGGGTCCCCGCACCGGCGGCGCGCACGAGGAGGGAGGGAGGGGGTGTGGGCTTACCCCTGCAGCTGCTGCTTCTGGTGAACCTGCAGCCTCGAGCCCCCGCTGCTCTGAGTCTCCCGCGACACTTTGGATCGCACGACTTGCCTGCCTTGTTTGGAGAACTGGACAGCCGCTGGGTGACCGCCGGGCTTGGGGTGGAGCTGCCCGCCAGAGCCCCCGGGACGCGCCGGCTCAGGCGGTGGTGCTGGTGGCCGGAGCCCCTGCAGGGCCGCGCCACCAGGCTGGCTAGTGCGGCGAGTCCGCTCCGACGGCACCCCTGGGGAGGCACGGCTGGGGGGCCCGGCAGCCACTGAGCTGCGACTGTACCTGGCGTTCAGCGCGACGTTGAAGGTCCGCAGGCGCGGGGGCCCGCCCAGGGGCAAGGCTCCCGCTGCCAGGCCGGGGCCCGGGCGCACCACGTACGTGATCCTCCGTACCCGGCCCTGAGCGGACGCGGTGAGCAGCCCTGCCCAAAGCAGGAGCCCCCACCTGAGCCAGGACCCCGCCATCGCGGGCCCGAGCCGGCGCTTCTGACCCCCGCCCCCCGCCGCGCGGCTCGCCCGGTGCGGCCGCCTGCACGCGCTCAGGCTCCCCCGAGATCTGCCCAGAGCCCGGGAAAGGCGGGGAACAGGCAAACTCGGTTACAGGAGAGGAAGTTCTGCGGGCGGCTGAGCAGCCCCAGACCCCAGCCGAAAGCGGCAGAGAGAAGGGGGCGGGGTGGGGAGAGGAGAGCCTGGGAGGGAGGGGCGAGGGCAGCGGGCTGTGAAAGGTGAGGGTCCGCTGGCGGAGTCGCCGAGCGCGGGGCGCCGCTCCTGGGATTCGGCAAGAGTGGGCGAGGGCGGGCGTGAGCGCGCGGGACGCTCGGAGGCAGCCCCGGCTGCGAAGTCTTTAAAAAGTTTCTCTCGCGGTGGAACACAGTGTCAGATCTGAACAGCCAATCTCCGGCAGACGTGACGTCAGGCTACAAATCCTAATTGGGGAAAGCGTGCGATGAGCCAGAGAACGCGCCGCCACTCTCCACATCCACACAGATTGTTACTTTATGGTTGGCGAGGCAGAGGTCCCCATCCCGTGTCCTGGGAAAGGACAAAGGACTCCGCAGAGTCACTGAGCGGTCCTTGCCTTCTGGACGCCCCCCAGAGTTTGATACTGTTTGGAAGGCATTCCTGAGAGTTCTCTTACCGGTATATGCTCGGATACTTGCTGCGGGGATTGGATTATTATACCAGCTCAGGCCCCAGAAAGGACTGTTTGGGGTGCTCCCATCCGTCGATGGGAGGGCGTTTAGATTGCTCCCTGTGGGATTGTGAGCTCCCCGGTGCTGGTTTCTCGGCCTGCTGCTTCTGGTACCCTACTCCCCGCTCTGCTGTAGGAGAGTGCAGGGCGGGCAGCAGGGGGCGCCCGCGTAGACTGGAAAACCTGCAACCCAACCCCAGAAGCAGCCTGGCGTTTGGTGAAAAGGCTTTAGGATAAGAAATATTAAGTTGGCCAAAAAGTCTGTTCAATTTTTCCGTAAAATAAAAGACACATTTTTCATTTTCACCAGTAACTCTGTTGATCTGAATAGTCTGAGTATGTCGGCTATGTCCTTAGTGGTATAACGTTGATTGTTCTCAACGTCTCAATTTGCAATCAACTTCAACTGGTCTACCCATGGTGGAGCATGGTCCAGTGAGAAATCTCCAGCGGGGAACTTGCAAACCACTTTTTGACACTTTCGATCAGACACAGCGCCTTCTCCACACACTACACAAATCTTTTTTGGCGTTTCAGTTGCGTTTTTACCTCTCTCGAAATAATAAAGCATAATATGCTGAAAACGTTGCTTATTTTCTTCCATCTTCAATATTAAAGTGGCCACACAAAAGTTCACCAAATTTGATATGATTTTTTTAATGCACGCTAATATGACCACTGTCACAGTACAGTCTGTTAGGGTGGTCAGTGACACAGACTGTGAAAGAATTCACAAAGAGAAGAAAGTGCAGACAAGAAAGTTTTTATTCACTCTCCAAGAAGGGAGAGGGGCATGGTGTGGTGAGATACACCAACACTGAGGGACAAGGGCTGTGCACTGTTATTGGTTGGATTAAAAAAGGGTGTGGGCGGGTTGCTGTTGTGTGGCCCCTGGGCAGTTGGGGCGTTGTAATATGAGGCTGCAGTTTGTTCCAAGGTTATCTTCTGCCTGCGGTCGTAGGGAGCGGTTAGTTCTGCTCTTGCTTTCCAGTAATTTCCAGTCCTGGGGACAGAAGCTCAGAAGAGTAAAATGACTGTCATGTTTAACAAGGTCACAGGCCTGCTCAGCAAATGGTGCCACCATAGCAAATGGGGCTGACTTTGTCCTTTTACAAAACTGTTTTGAATGGAAGTTAAAGACAACTAAGCACTGCTAGAACCATCTTCTGGGGGTGGGGGGAACCGTTTTGGCCAAGCCAATACAAACTTTAGGATTCATGACAACCCCAAGCTGTGATTAGTATTTTTTCAAAGTCATCAGTTTCCTGGAGCTCTAGCCAATAGGAAAGAATCACTCGCTAGAAATGACCCAAACTCACATTCAGGGAGGTGCAGGACATTCCAGGGTGCAGAGTCCTGGGGTCATAGTGCTCTATGGAGAAAACCATGAAACAATACAATAACATATCTCCTTCTAGCACTTGAAAGAAAACCATGTCTCCAGCAGGAACACTCAATTTCGCTCTCTGAATGCAACAGAGAACCCATGACTACAGCAGTCTTTTTTAAAAAGCCATATAGCTAAGCGTGATAGTTGCCGAGGCTTTGCTTGTTCTTGTTCATGTCTATTTGTGGTTTATTCTTTCGTTTTGTCATCTGCCTGCTTTGCCTACTAGACAATTGGTAACAAGTGAGGATGGTTCAAGAAGAATTCATGGAAGTAATTTTTTTTTTTTACTTTTAATCAGTATTTTTTAATTGTTCATATTGTACAGTTTTCTGTCTTTTAGCCCGCCCCATCATGGAAGTAATTTTTAAGCTGAGGAAACTTAATCCATTAATCATTTTTTTCCATGCATTGGAGGAAGACCTCCAGTATTTGTTTTGGCGGGAGAGGACCTCGGTCCTTTTGCCTGAATACCAGTTTCCTGCGAGAAGACTCTCTGAGAGCCGCTGTCCCGGAATAAATAGCACTGGGCTGGAGGGAGAGACCTCAGTTCAGTGCTAACACTTCGCCTAATCAGCTGTAAGACCACAGGCCGTTCTCTCTGAGCTTCAACTTCCTCCATAACACAAAGAAGTTGGATTAAAAGTTCCTTCCAACCCTAACAGGATCAGTGAGGTCACCTCAGGTCAGCCTCTGAGCCAGACCAAAGGGAACATTTTGAGAAGATTGAGGAAGGAGGATGGGTCAAAAAGCTGTCCTGTAGGAAGGATACAGCGTAAGCCAATAAACATCCAAGCACCTACTGTGCTGGCAAACACAGAGGCTGACCCTCTGCAGGTAGGAAGTTTCACAAGGCACAACCCCTTTCTCCTACGTGATTAGGGAGACAAGACGTAAATAAACAAAAGCTTTAACAAAGATGAACAACTGAATTAAGCAACACTTTGAGACAATAATACTGAATTCACCAGGCAGGACCCGATGGGCACGATGCCAGTGTCCAGTACAACCTTTGCCATCTCGTGGAAGATTCACGGCATATAGGGAAAATGCTTCCTGCCTGCAACTCAGGTCAGTCTACAGAAACTTGACCTCGCAGGTAGGCATTATATAATGATACAGCAGTTTAAATGGATGGGGGAAAGGGCTGCCTAGAAGCACTGACTCCATTGGGAAGCACCAGGACAGGAGAGGAGAGGTGTCAGACAGGAGGAAGCTCAGAAAATAGTAAAGGGCAGCAGTGTCTCCCAAGGATCGGACTCCAGTGGGATGGTGGGCGGACTGTTCCTGTGGGCCACTCACAGGACCCAGATGAACCACATACATCAGAGCCTCCATCTGTCAATGAGAGGCCCCTGCCTGCAGAGGACAGAGCCTGGACAGGGAGCCTGTGGTCTGGACTCCAGTGCTCTGCTCCACTTCCCGTACGAACTTGGACCAGACACTTCCCCTCTCCGAGTCTCCGTTTCCAGAGAGCCTGGGGATCAGCCCAAGGTCCTTGCATTTGGGGAGACCAGTGACCTGAATTCCCCTGAGCTGTATGGCTTTGCCGAAAAATGTTTTCTACCATTCAAAAGATGCAATACACTCTTCCTTCCTCTTGACCCACAGCAATGCACACGCGGGTGCCGCACCCCAATTTTCAACCTGATCACAACCTGCTTCGTGCAGCTTTGGATCTGCCACGGTCAGATCATCTGTGAAATGTAACCACAGGAAGAATCTGTAGTGTGAATGTTAATCTCATCCCCAAATGACCCATAAATGTGTTGTATACATGTGTGTATACACAACCATGAGTGTGGCAATGGCCACGTAAGTGTGCAGCCCCACTCTAGTGGGGAGACTAGCAAAGTCACAGTTTTGCACATAAATCTCTTGCTCTTTAAATGACTAGCAAAATAATCCTTGAAAAATGTGTTATTCACCAAATGTACTGTCACGAGAGATGGTTACTCATCTGAAACCCTGAACTCACTATTATTCTGAGGGTGAAAGCCCAGTTTCTGTCCGGCATGGGGACCAGCCTCTGCCAAGTCCAGACGCAGTTTAATTCCATGGGTTCTGGACCCAGACCCGCCTCCCCCACCCCCCAGGTTTTAAGGACTATTTATATTGGCAGTACACAACTTCCTGATTCAAAAAACAAGTCTTTAAAGATCTCATAAAACTTCTTGGACTTCGGATGGTTTTCACAAAACAATACGCAGATGAGCTAAGTGTAAATGAATCAGAGAAGAGGATTATATTTCCCATAAAAACTCATGAGCTTGAGGATTAGGGGAAGACAGGAAGACTGGCAAATGCCAAACATTTTATAGCACTTTGAAACCATTAGTCAAACTCAAAATGCAGCCAGGTCCCCTCATCCTTGCCCTTCTTGAGTTTTGTCATTGAAAAATCTTTTCCTGCATTTCAGATGGGCTACAAATCACATTTCGTGGATGCCTGCGACCTGAACTGCTTCCACTCACGTTTTCTTCCATCCTGGGGTCTCACAGAGCACCTTCCAGTTCCCCTCCAGTTAAATCAAGAAATTCTTCGAAAGAGAGGGGAGAAGGGAACAGAGAAGCTGGAAGTCAGTGTGCTGTAGATAAAAGGAAGAGACAAAAGGAGAGCGAGAGCAGGAGAGAGAGCGACTGAGGAAGGGAGAGGGAGAGCAGCCCCAGGGTGGCTCCCCAGACCGTGGCCTGCACCCTGGACTCGCTGCTGCAGGCCGCTCCGCATCAAGGCCATTGCCGCGCTGCCTGCAAAAGCCGCCCTCCAGCACGCGGACTGGGAAGCAGACCAGGGAACTGGTGGATGCGGAGCGAGCAGGAATTAAATCTCAGCCAACGAACCTTATTCGATCGGTGAGAACCGTGATGAGAGTGCCATTGATGAGAGGAAACCAACTGCAGTCGCTTTACTTTTTCCGCGGGCACGAAGACCAATGGGGGACGTACAGGCTTGGGAGAGATGCCAGGAGAAGTTATTACTCTGGTCTTTACTGAAATATCCACGTCCTAGCTGGCTGTCCTAGGACTTGACAAAAATGGAAACCTGACAATAAAACCAGAGTCCCTATGTATCTGATTTTTTTTTAAATGTTACACGTATAGTTTCATTACAGAAAGATCAAACCGCCGGAAGCAGTAGCTGTCCAGGATTGGAGCACACTTGATTGCCAACTGTTAGTGAAAGTTCACGCCGTGGTAAAGGCTGCAGAAAGGGCACCAGACTGTCACTTCTGAGCGTTTAGGGCTTTCTCTCTCTCTCATTTCTCAGGGGTAACTGTTTTTTCAAAGTTCTGAAATTCCTTATGACTTAGCTATGACGTGAGTGATCATCCCCCTAGATAAAATTTAAAGGACTTGTTAAAAGTAATTACTATACGTAAAATGATAAATAGGTGATTTGGATAATTTTATTTTGAACTCTTTGGTTAAATATTTTGTCTATATATCATCTTAGCTATGAAAAATTCAACTTTATAGTAACCATTGAGAGACAATACTCTGGTTTCAGGGAGAAATCTAATTTTGTAAGTCAAATAGTTACATGATGATTATATTTTGATTTTACATTTTTCCCATGTATTTCTTATTCTATTAATTAGCCTAAACGATGAGACCAGTTCAGTCTCTACATATTTTCATTGGTATAAAAATCTGGGTAGAAAAGTCTATCCCTTTTTACAATGATGCTTTATTTTAAAAAAATCAGCATAAATACTGGCCAGCAAGAACAGTCCTAAACAATCACAATGAAACTACACTGTAAAAGAAGACTTTGTTGTGAAGAATTTACCTCTCCCAAAATTAGCACGTGTTTCAAGTTCTTGGAATAGCACATCCAAGAAATTGGGGCATACTTCTTAATTATTTATTCTGTCGACAGAGCATTCATGCTAGATAAGTTGCTTTTTGCTTTGTTTTTATGTCTTTGACCATTGCTCATCCTATAATACAGTTTTATGCAGAAAGATTTAAACTATATAAATGGTTTTTCTGGAAATTATCAAGTTATAATATTTGTATGAGGGTGGGATGGCATTTTTGTCTATAGGAGAAGATTTGTAAGTAAAGTTTAAAATTCCAAGTCAAAAGAAAAAAAGAAGGAAGGGAAAAAGAGAAAGAGTGTGAAAACAAAAAGGAGGGAAGGGAGGCCATGGAAGGAAGAACAAAGAGAGGCGAAAGGAGGTAAGGAAGAAAGAGGAACTCACTGGCGAAGGGGAAGTAAAGGAGGAATCGGGGAAGAAGAAGGTGGAAAACAGAGAGGTAGGAAGAGCGGAAAGGGAAGAAATTGAAATATAAGGAGAGAAGACTCGAGCCTGAAACCTGCGGGCTAATGTCTCGAGGCTGCTCACTAAGACACTAAGATTCTAGCAGCCGTTTCTGCACATACGCTGGTGCTGACCTGAATAGCAGCTGGTCCGAGTTTGGACTCGACTTCAACCTGCGACCACAGAAGTTGACAGTGCGCTTTGGCCAGCCGACTGTCCCACGCCTCATGCAAAGTGGAAGACACAGGAAGCGTCTGCCCCACAAGCAGGCAGGTGGCCAGAGATGGCCGCTTCAGCCCGAGGCTCCCACAAGTAGGTGCTTCGGTTACTCTCATGATTCTCCTCCTTGTGCTTTCCACCATGTCATCAAAAAGCCGAGGGAAGGAGATTAGAAGTGCCTGACCTCCTCCACATTTAACCCAGCTTCCGTGAAAATTCACATGGAACTCTACAAATGACAAATTAATGCTGGGACTCCTCAGGAAGAGAGTGTCAGCGTGTCTGCTGAGCTGTGTGAGCAAGACAGAGATGGGGCTCATGGGCAGTGAGCGATGCGGTGCCCCCTGGAACTGAGCAACAAGTGCAACAGAGGTTTCCCCCAGGGCTCCTCTTCCCTTCAAAGCCTCCGTTTTGACATTGAAGCGTTTTTCCTTGTCATTCAACGAATGTTCAGTAAGCCACCATAGAGCCCTCAGCCAGCCCATGTAGAACATTAAAGCAAAAATCGAAACAGAATTCTGCTGCAGGTGAAGAAGTTAAAACAACCCCTGATTGAACTGCAGCCCAAAGTTGCCCCTGGGCCAGCGAGTGCCCGGCCGTGGCCCTATAGACCCCGTTCACAGGCAGCATGCTGTCTCGTGGGGCAAACAGGCCTGGCATGAACAGTTACGTGTGTGGCGAGGGTGGACAAAGGGCTGTGTGAAATGAGACCCAGAAGAGGAAAAAGAGTCAGGGACAGGAGCTGCCTTCCTGCAAATGTAGAAGAGCCCATCAATGGAAGTAAACTCTGAAAATAAAGCTTTGTGTGCACTGAACTGCCCTTGCTGGCTCTGGTGGTCCTGTCTCACTCGCCTCACACACAGCCCAAGGTGGGGCTCTCCCAATGGCGGCTACACAGGACAACGCCTCTGTCGACTGCTAACCGAGATGTGTTCGTTGGCTTAGCTTTTGCTGAGGTTTTTTTCATCTCCATTTATTCAGAACTTTTGGACATGAAACATGTAATAATTAAATAGCTATCAATACAATTTTATTTACACCTGTCCTTCACACCACCCTCCAAACTTCTCTGGGCCCAACTGCAAACACAAGGGTGTAGAAAAGTCACGTTCTTGCTCTCACGGTGCTTGCATCTTGGAAAACCCTAGGATGTGCGCCAAACTGAGATGCCCCTCAACAGAGAAAGCTGTGAACATGTGCCTTTTGGTCACAAAAAGGTCCCCAGTTACTTGCATTTTACTGTGCTATCTCAGTTAGAAACTCTTCATTGACCTGCTATTCAGTCATGGAAGTTTTCCTGGTTTCCGGGCTTAAATATAAGTTCAAAGATGCCCAGACATCTGCAAGGTTGGTTGAGTGCCAGGTGGGCAAGCAAAGTAATGTTCTCTCCATTCAAATACAGCTACTTATAAATTGTGATCAGATTTTAAAAGGAACCTCCTGCTTTGCTTCCGCTTCAATGCTTCCCAGGTTGTTGAGTCGCTGGAATTGCCTCTTTCCGTAAATCTCAAGACGTGAGTGATTGCCATCTCTCTTGTCTACCTGAATTTTCACCCAGTGGCAATAGAACATGATATTGCCTCAGGTTAACAGGATTATACTGCCCCTCCCCCCACTGCAACATTCCCTCTGTTGCCATTAAATTGATGAAGATACCATTGAACAGCTTCAGCAGTCTAGGGAAAAAGAAGAAAATGAGAGAAGTTACTATGCCCTGCTCTAACATGTCAATGACTAGTCTGCCCGTCGGTTTCTCTGAGCCCCCACGCCCTTCACAGATTACCTCCTCACTTTTTCAACCTCGTCCTGGGCTACTCCCCCGCATGCAGCTTCTGTTCCAACAACATTGACCTGCTTTTCTTCTTTCTCTTGGAAGGAAAGAAAAAGAAAAAAGACTGGTCAGCTGCAGGCCTGCAAAACCAGGACACCCACTTTCCTGCCTCTACCCTCCCCTCACACTGGTCTCCTGAAGTACCCTCGCCTCCTCCTCCACTACATCTTCCTCCTCCTTCAAAATAGAGATCCTTGACTTCCCCGAAGCTCTTCGGCCCATCCTAAACCTCTTTACCCTCTGTTCCCAGTGGCGTTTACCCTCCATCCCAGGCATAAGCATGGAACACATGTAATGGATGAAGAACACCTCTTGCAGGTGAATCCTTTTTTTTTTCTTCTTGGTCCTAGTAAGATAAACCAGAATTAAGGTGAGTAAGTCACAGTTCATAATCGTTGAGGTTTGGTTGCTTATCTTTGGCTGTCTGCAAGCAGAGTTCTGCTGAGCAATGGGGTTGACCCAAACTTTCCCCCAACCTAAATGAAGTTGAACAAAACAGTAGCCCTCTTTAGGGGGAAAAAAAAAGTTTCCTAACTCTGAATTAATGTTTTGGAAAGTTCTGTAGAAAGAATCTTGTCACGTGGATCTGAAAACTGTTACACTGCCAGAGTTATATCATTAAAACAGTCAATGCTTTTATAACATCTCTTGTTTGTTACCCTTTCAACTTACCCTATTATTGGAGACTCGGACATACTCTGAGAAGGCACCTAGTAAAAAACCCACATAACACGCATGAACGGAGCAATATACAGAAGTAACTCACACCACCAAAGAAACACCAGCTACGGGTGCAGGGAGAGGCCTGGCTTTCTAAACAGTGAGGGGAGACCAGTAAAACCAGCCCAGCGTCTGATTGCTCCAGGTTTCCTCCTTATAAAGCCCAAACTACTGCTGAGAGGGATCAGGTTACCTCTGCCAGCTGCCAAGAACTTTACACTTAACCCTTCCCAGTCCACGACCTGGATGTTATCGCTGCCATTTCACCTACTGGAAGGAGCATCTTCAGGCTTTACAGTTTCCCTTCTCTTCCCTACCTACAAGTCATTGGCCCAAGCCCCCAGCGATGCAGCCTGTGCCCACACGGACTTCCCTGCCTCCACCTCATCCGTGGAGGCCTGCGTTGAGGACAGACACCTTGCATGTCATACACCCCCACAGCTAACGTAATATGCACGTCAGAGTGAGTGTGAAATGTTTGGTGAGAATGAGTGTCCCTTTGGAAGCCTAATTACAGCAGGTGGTCCCGAACATGAAGCCTTCTAAGAATCTTTCTTTTTTTTTTTTAATTATGAGTACAAACTTTGCCCAAGATCCCTAAGTTGTCAAGGATCTGGAGCCTGAGTCACTCATTCAGTCATTCATTGACTCCTTCATTCACTGGATATTCTGCAGGCCAATGATTTTTTAATTAGCAAAAATGAGGAAAGGATTTCAGACATTTGGGTTAGGGATCTAATATTCCTGACTAGATCCAGGATTCTCTCCGAAAGTTGGGGAAATTATCTTTGGAAGGCACGTGATGAAGAGATGGATAGATGGAATCTTTCTCCAATTGTCTTGCAGGGAATCATGAGAAAATCGTTGGCAGAAAAATCTCTCTGAGCACATGTAATGACATCCACAGAGCGTAAGTACACAGCCCTGAATGTCTACGCCCCAGGAAGGAGTAGCACGCACGGTTGAGAGCGCAGACCTCAGGTCAGACCTGAAGTCTGACGACGTGGGCTCACTTCTCAGTTCTGTTCCACGTGGGAGCGGACGTGGAGCATCGCCTCACGCTCTGGATGAAGGCAGGACGCGGCTGCCTGGGCGTTCAGGAACCCACCTCTGAACCTCCCCGAACAGCCACTGGGATGAGGGAACGTTTCTGAGTCCCTCGGTGACATCCTGGGAGCTAGTTCTCAGCTGGAGGCAGCTGGAAACAGATCATCTCAGCCCTTGATTCTAAGGCTGTCAAGCCTGCCATTTTATGTTATCACTTCACAGTTCAGCACAGAGAATAAGAATGTCTTAGTGGTCATCAAGTTTCCTGGTAACAACCAGCTCTCCCTCTGCACATTGACTCGCCTCACTCTTCAGAGTGGGATGAAGCCATTTCTGGGGATTTAGAGCCAGGGATACCAGAAGCTGAGGAGCCACTTGGTGGGGAAAGGTCACAAGATGACTGTTTCAAGTGCTCTTATCTGAAGAGGTGGTGGGAGGAAGAGAAAGGAAGAGGGTGATTTATGGTCATCCACTGAGCACGTACAAAGGCCCATAAATGGTGTGAGAGGATTCAGTATCTGCCATCAACGCTGGGGCCTCTATAGACGATTGCCATTGTAACCAAAAGGTGGCATTCTGTGGTATAACAGACCATGTACTTCTCTATTGTCTTATCAATAAAATGGGAACAATACCTAACACAGGGTTCAGCAAGCTTTTTCGGAAAAGGGCCTGATAGTAAATATTTTCAACTTTGTGGGCCATAAGGTCTCTGTCACCACTCCTCAGTGTCGCATGAAGGTCACCATAGACAATACATAAAGGGACAGAGGTGGGCAGATTTGCCAGCAGCCCATAGTGCGCCACCCCCTGGTGTATAGAGGGTGTAGCGAGAATTAGATGAGCTCATCCAGGTAACATATTTTTGTTTGCTTTGTTTCTCAATTACAGTTTTGTATTAGTTGCAGGTGTACAGCATAGTGGTCAGACAATCATATACTTTACAAAGTGTTCCCCCCAATATTTCCGGTACCCACCTGACCCCATACATAGTTATCACAATGTTATCGACTACTCTCCTATGCTGTACTTCACATCCCCGTGACTATTTTGTAACTGCGAATCTGTACTTCTTAATCTGTTCACCTTTCTCCCCAGTTCCCCAGCCCACCCCGCTCTGGCAACCATCAGTCTGTTCTCTGTATCTATGGGTCTGTTTCCATTGTGTTTGTTCATGTACGTTGTCCAAGTAGCATCGTTTAGAGCAGCATACCGCAGGTCAGTGCTCAATAAATGTTAGCTGTTATCACTGCTCTGATTTTAGACTCTCCCATCATATGTGCCACCTTTGCTCACTTTAGCGAGTGACAGAGATGTCAGAACTCCTCCGGAGATACTTCCATCCCTCACCCTCTCGGCTATGTGGGGTGGGAGTTGGGGGAGAATCATAGGTCAAGTTCTCTGAGAAGAGCCCTGAGATGGAGCTGAGTGAACAGGATGTTTATTAAGGAGTGTCCTTGGGAGCAACCCCGTGGAAAGAAACGGAAGGAAGCAGGACTGGGCAAAGGGAGAAGTCAAGTGGCCCAACCACAGGCTGTGTCAAATCCACAGGGATCCCTGGAGTTCAAATGGCCCTCAAATGTGTCCCACGTTGGGTCAGAGAGGCTGGGCCTCTGTATCCCTACCTGGAGCAGTTGCAGGATGTGGGCCGCCCCTGGGAGGGTGTGTCCTTGGGTGAGGCAGCTCTGTGGCTTAGACACTCCAGGAGGGACCGGCAGGTGAAGCCCCCCGACTGACAGCACACCCAGCAGCCGGGGCGGCAAGAGGGAGAGCAGATGTGACTGATTCTGACAATGAATTGTACACAGAAATGACATGTGTCACTTGCATTTAATTGTTGCTTGCAAGACTCTCCGGAGATCTAGTCCTCTGTAGTAACCAGCAATTTTAAGGCGGCAGCTGCTCCACCATCCTGGATTCCAGAGGGACCACAGTGAACGGAGTCCCCATCAACCCGTAGTGGAAACATAACGGGGGCACGACTTCAGTACGTGTTCCTTAAAGCCACTGAGATTTCGGGTTGTTCGCTGCTGTGGTAGTGTCAGCTTTCTGATTCCTCGTAGCAGCTGAGGAGACTGCGCTGGGTGTATTTGAATGTTTTAAACTGAAGACACCCTGATAATCTTTAACAAACCAGGGAACTGCTTGGAAACCGTCATCCTCATTGCCAACATCATCACATAGCTAACATCGGCATTTCGAAAATTCACTAATTCAGTGCTCACAATGACCTATATGTGACAATGGTACTACCACCATCTGCATTTTAGAGATGATGCTTGTAGAGGTTCGTCAACTTGCGCAAGGCCAGGGGTGTGCAGACTACAACCCGCAGGCCAAATCTAGCTCACGACCTGGTTTTGTAAATAAAGCTTTATTAGAATACAACCATGCCCATTCATTATGTAGTATGTAATTATGACTGTTTCCATGATAAGATGGCAGAGTCAAATAGTTGCATGTGGGCTGCAAAGCTGAAAATACTTACCATCCAGCCCTTTATAGAGAAAATTTGCCCACTCCCTCTCCTTCCCCTGCCCCCTGCTCTACACAAGGCCTAGCGGCAAACTCCGGCTGTCCTACTCCAGAGACAGCACGTATTTCAGATAGGAGTAGACACAAGGTAGCCTTGGAGCCTGTAGAGTGTTCTTAAACTTTTTTATATACATTATCCTAGCTGTACATTTTTTAACTTAAAATTTTCATGACATTTATTTCCAGCAAGATGGCAAACTTCATATCCTGAGAAATCCTCCCCCAAAAAACATTTATACAATGCTGAATAAAAGAAAAAGCTGATTTGGCAAGAAATTAAGGTAAATCTTCGGAGGCCAACAATGAAGTAGAGGCCAGACTCCAGAATGAGGTGGTAGATGCTCACTTAAGCAGGCGTTGGATCCCTCAGGGCCCTTGTCAGAGAGGGAGGCAGGTCACACGGTAGTAGGGCGTCGGCACAGAGACTTTGGAATGAGTTACCAAAAACCCACTTTGCCAGTGAGAGAGTGGATTGGAAAGTACTTGCCCTGTGAAGGAAGACAGTTAAGAAAATTTGTGTCTCGTGTTGATTTTGGTTGGAGGAAGAAAAATGTCCCCGCTGCCCCCATCCCCCAACCAGAGGTAACAACCACAAACCAGGCCTCAAGATCTATGGTTCACATTCACTCTCTTGCCTATTGTGACACTATTTTAAGCCAAAGAAATGTAAAATGCTCCTAGATGAGTAGCTCCCCAGGCACTTGGCAAAAGTAAACACAAACAGAAGGAATAAACACTCAGGTTAAGTCTCATAACCCTCTCCCAGGTAACGCCCCAATAAAACGAGCTCACAGTGACAAATTACAAGACCACTCACAGAATAAGACAGTGTGGGATGAGAGTTAGCAAGAATGTCAGGCAGCAGAATAAGACCCAAAAGGTCTTTAGATGTTAGAATTATCACACGTAATATGGCATGGCAAACTTTTTCTCCAAAGGGCCAGATAGCATACATTTTAGGCTTTGCAAGCCATCCAGTGTCTACCAAAAAGACTCAGCTTTGAAATTCTAGGGTGAAAGCCGACACATGCAGTGTGTAAATTAACGGGCTTGGCTGTGTGCCAATAAACCTTTATTTACAAAAACAGGAGTAGGCCAGATTTGGCCAGCAGGCCATAGTTTATAAAATAAGTATGTTTTCAATATTTAAAGAATTAAAACATGAGCAAGGAATAAAATGCTATCATAAATATTCAAGCAGATCCTTATCTTCTGGAAGAAAAATGTGTAGTTGAAATTTGAATGAGTTAACTAGCAGATAGAACTGCAAAACATAATTATCAAGTTGAAAGTTGGATACAACAGCCCTGGCTGGTGTAGCTCAGTGGATTGAGCGTGGGCCTGCGAACCAAAGGATCGTGGTTCAATTCCCAGTCAGGGCACATGCCTTGGTTGCAGGCCAGTTCCCAGCAGGGGACGCACGAGAGGCAACCATACATGATATTTCTCTCTCTCGCTCCCTCTCTCCTTCCCTTCCCCTCTAAAGATAAATAAATAAAATCTTAAAAAAAAAAAAAAAGAAAGAAAGTTGGATACAACAAACAAAACTACTTAGAATATAGTACAGAGAAACAAAGATGAGAAAATTATTAAAGAGAGCTTAAGAATATGGAAATTTTGAGAAGTTCTAACATTTATCCAATCTGAGTTCCAGAGGAATGAGTAGAAAGAGTGGAAGATACAATATTCAAGAATTTCCATGGATCTTTACCTTTAGGAAATAGAAAATATTTTTTAAAATAGTTACCCCCAGATACAGCCTGGTGAAATTACAGAGCATTAAAAACAAGTTGCATAGCCTAAAAACAGCCTGAGTGAAAGACAGCTTACCTGCTTGATATCTGACTTCTTACAAGCAATGGCAGACACGGAAAGACTGGCAGGTAACTCTTCGATGTGCTGAAAGAAAGTAATTGTCAATTTGTAATTGCACACCCAACAAAACCTATGATTCAAGAGTGGAGATGAAAGAGAAGCTTTTAGGTGAGCAAAAATAAGATAACTTATTATCAACAGGCCCTTAGTAAAGGAATTTCTTAAAGATATACACTTTGGGGATGGAAGAAGGATGGTAACCAAGTGAGCAAAGAGAATGGTAATCATGTAGACAAATTTAAATAAGCATCAACATTAATAACAACATCTCATTTATAAAGTTAAAAAATTGTGAGGGAGGTACACGGGCTTCTAAAGCAGAGACAATATCCTGTTTCTTAAAATAGTAGGTACATAAATGTTCATGGGTGAGAGTGTGTGTCCATACTGTGCACGCTTTTCGACATAGAATGCATTTCACAAAACATTTTAATAGAAATACACACTGGACGATAATAGCCTGTAAGCTGAAAAGAGCTAAAGTACTCTAAATTTTAGGAGAATAAATATAACAACTTTAACCATTAAAAAAGTAGAAATAGATTCTATAAGTCCAAACTAGTAGAGGAGGCAAAAATGGAATAAGAAACGAATTTCACAAGACAAATAGAAGGCATGAAAAAGATAGCAAAAATAAATCCAGATTTATCAATGATCACAAAATAAAATAATGAATTAAATTTGCTAGTTTTAAGATAGTTTTTTTGTCCAGCTATAACCTTTTTAAAAAAATTCACTTAAGCCCTGGCTGGTGTAGCTCAGTGGATTGAGCGCGGGCCTGCGAACCGAAAGATCGCGGTTCAATTCCCAGTCAGGGCACATGCCTGGGTTGCCAGGCCAGTTCCTGGCAGGGGACATACAAGAGGCAACCGCACATTGATGTTTCTCTCCCTCTCTCCTTCCCTTCCCCTCTAAAGATAAATAAATAAAATCTAAAAGGAAAAAAAAATCTTAAAAAAAAATTCACTTAAAACAGAAGTATATTAAATGTCTGAGAGTAAAATAATTAGAAAAGCTATATAAGGCAAGTAAAATTTTTCAGCAAAGAAATAAAAAACTACAAAAAAATCCTTTCCACTTGATTTCTGGTATAACTTTTTTTTTTTTTTAAGATTTTATGTATTTTGGAGAGAGGGGAAGGGAGGGAGAAAGAGAGGGAGAGAAACATCGATGTGTGGTTGCCTCTCACCTGGTCCCCACTGGGGACCTGGCCCGCAACCCAGGCATGTGCCCTGACTGGAAATCGAACTGGTGACCCTTTGATTCACAGTCTGTGCTCAATCCACTGAGATAAACCAGTCAGGGCTTTTCTGGTATAACTTTTGAATCCTCATAAAAAGTGATATACTATAATAGAACAAAAAGAAGAATTGAATGTGAAGAAAGAAATGAGAAGTGACCTACATTCAAAATTCTCCAAAAACCCTAAAAATTTGAAAAGATACTTCTACATGGCTATACCTGTGAAATTCAAGTGAGCATTGGTGAAAACGTGGGGTTTAATAGTGAACCAAAAATAAATGCAATTTATCATTACTCCAGTTTGGATCAAATTTCTTGACTTAAAAATGGCGTTTACAAAATAATCAGATAACTTGCAAAATGACAAAGGGCAGTGTGAGCACTTTTAACTATGTTAATAACACTAAAATGTATGAGACATTATTTATTTAAATCTAAGGATTCTTGGGAAAATACATAAATAAATTTGAAGTGTGAATGGATTTGACTATTTTGAAGTTTCAGGGACAAACAATTATGTATAAAGGTGGATAATTGTCATATTAAAATAGAAAAAGATTAGAAAGAACCTAAATGAATAACATAGAATGATTTGAGTATGAAGCACGTATATAATAAAATGTCTTCAAAGCCATTTTATAGACATAGGGAAACAGCTATGATATAGTTAGTAAACAAAATAATAAAAATAATAAAGTGATCACAAATACACTAAATGGAGTAAAATGCATCTAGAAACAGGATTGGGAGGAAAAGCAATAGTGTATTAAGAGTAATGGGGAAATTTGTAATTTATACTCTATTTCCCAAGTTTTCACAATGAGCACTTTTATAATCTGGGCCTTCCACAGGTGCTGCAATTTTTCTGAGCACCTACCTCCCCATAAGCTCCAGAGGGCACAACTGGTCTCCCTCCATCCCCTTGGTGCCCAAGGCCTGCCCATGGTGGGAGCCCAATAAATATTTGTTGACCAAAGGAGTGAGGGAGGGAGGGAGTGAATGAGTGAAATGAATGGAGGCCCTTCCTCGGTCTCCTTTGTGGCTTCCTCTTCATCTGCTCGCCCTTGAATCCAGACATTCTCCAAGACTCCATGCTCAATTGCTTTTTCTTTTCATTCTGTAGTTTCCCCCTGGATGATCTCTCTTCCCTTTGCTTTAGCCAATACTCTTACGAAAATGAGCCCAACTTTTCAACTCTACCTCTTCTTTTTCCCCTTCATCTGCATTTGCCGCTGCTTTCAGTTGGATGGACAGATATTCCATATTCTCAGTGATAACACCTCATTTTCTTCCGAGTCATTCTTCCTCCTAAGAGCTCCAACTTTGTTAACATTAACACCATCCCTTCAACATTCCTGACTTAAGTCCGTAAGTCAGAGACATTCTGTCCTCCAAGCCTCCCTGAGGAGCACTGCCTGCTCTCTGTTCCATTCTGTTCCCACTGCCCTGCTCCACTTCCCACCAAGGTCACCGCCAGACCCTGAGGGTTTCCTTACTATGAACCTGCTTTAAACTGCAAAACACATCATGTTCCCGTCTTGCTCAAAAACTTCTGATGTTTCCCATTGACTTCAGATTAAAGCCCAAACACACCAGGCTCCTGTTAGTCTGGTGTGATCTCTTTGTTACTTCATCTCCCATCACCTGTCCCCACACACACCACTCTGCCATCCCCCCCCTCTCTCTCTGCCCACCCCCCCAGGTTTCTGCCGTCGGCTCCTTCCATGACTGCTCACATTTCTCCACCACCCAGATGCTGTTCTCCAACTACTCTGCCCCTCAAATTGTTCTTCCTCCTCCAAAGCCCAATATCAAGTGTCACCTCCTCGGAGAAGCCTTTTCCCAGACCTTCAGTCAGGATTAAGGTTCACTCCCCTTGGCGGTCAAGTTGCATCTCGATCACGCCTCCGTGAGAGCAAAGCTCAAGGCTGTCAGCTGCAGGTGGGTGGACAGAGGGAGATGGTGAGGTGCCCCTTGAGAACCGGAGCACCAGGGATGTAAGGGTTCCTCCCAGACTGAACCCACAAAATCAATAAGTAGTGGGAAGAACAAGGTAGTGGGAAGAACAAGGTACCTGCTCGGTTCACAGGATCCACCCTGTTACCAGCAACAGCCGCAGGCTTTAGCCAGTGATGTTAATGTCATTGTGGAAAAGCTGTGCTAACAGACACAGGGGCTCTCTGCGGAGGGTGGGATCCGTAGAAGCACATTCTGGCATTTTTCCAGCCTTTTCCAGGAAGAACAATGCTGGGGTGGGGAGGCAGGGTGGGGGAGGCATGAGATTCCAGGCACTGTTGTCTGGCAAGGGACAGGGCTAATTTCCTTTTTGGAGCCCACCTTGACATGAACCGATATCCTGGGTGCTCCCTGCTCTGTAGCCGTGCCCATCAGGAAAGCGGGTGAGCACTAGCCCACACTGGGGTGAGCTCTACGACATGCAGAAAGGCAGCCACTAGCAATCATTCCAGCTCCGGAAAAAGCTATCCCATGCCATATGTTTTGAGCCTGTACATCTGGCTTGGCTTCTGGTACCTGGCAGTCCATCATACACCCTGTTGTCATGCCCAGGTGAACTTACAAAGTCCAGTTTCTGGGCCTGTGAGCTTGAGGACTGGTCCACCGATCCCAGCAAAGCCCCTGGGAGGCAGCCAGCCAGCTGCCCCTCTCACCACTGTCGCCACCCGCAGCCAGGGATTATAGTTAACCGGGAACGGCTGTGTCTCTCCCACCAGCCCAGGGGCTAAGTTTTTCTGGAGAGGGTCGTACCATCAATAATTTTGGTTTTGTGGGCGATATGTTCTGTGTCACAACTACTCAGCTTTGTTCTTATGGTGGGGGCCAAAGCAGCCACAGACAATATATAAATGCACAGGTGTGTCTGCATTCAAATAAAAATTTTTTACCAAAAAAGGTGGTAAATCAGATTCAGCCCACAGGCTGTAGTTTGCCAAGCCCTGAAGCAGAGTGTGAGTTCTTTTTTAAAAAAAATTTGTTTTTAAATTCTTACTCAAGGGTATTTTTTCATTGCCTTTTTAGAGAGAGAGGGAGGGAAAGAGAGCAACAGCTATTGGTTGCCTCCATGCGCCCATGGACCAGGGATCGAACCCACAACCTGGGTATGTGCTCTGACCGGGAA
Source organism: Glossophaga mutica (assembly GCA_039655065.1). Lineage (NCBI taxonomy): Eukaryota > Metazoa > Chordata > Mammalia > Chiroptera > Phyllostomidae > Glossophaga > Glossophaga mutica. The sequence continues at coordinate 150,783,585 of CM077308.1, forward strand.
TCAAACCTGCAACCCTTTGTTTACCAGACAACGCTCCACCCAGCTGAGTCACACTGGCCAGGGCAGTCCTTCTTTTTTTCTTTTAATTGCAATATAATTGACATATAACATTATGTTAGTTTCAGGTGTATAACCTAATAATTCGCTATTTGTATTGTGAAATGATCACCATGATAAATTGAGTTAGCATCTATCACAATACATAATTACAGAATTTGTTCTTGTGATGAGAACTTTTAAGATCTACTCTCTTAGCAAGTTTTAAATATACAATACAGTATTATTAACTATAGTCACCATGCTGTGCATTCGATCTCGTGACTATTTTATAACTGGAAGTTTGTACCTTCTGACCCCCTTCACCCATTCGCCCACCCAGACTGTGAGGCTCCTCTGTGGACCCACCCATGCCTGCCTAGCACATACTATGCTCTCACTGTGCCTACAGAACGGGGCTGAGTGCCTCCCTCTTATAAGACCCATGGGCCTTTGCATTGCAGTGATCATGGCGAACACAGAACCGACTATTGGAAGGAGTCCTTGAGGTGCCTCCCCTTCAGTAAAGCGATCCTTCGATCATATCCTTGACCTGTGACATCCAGTTATACCTTCGGTGATGTTCTGCTTTAGTGCAATAATCCGATCACCCCCTCCCCCGAAGGCCGTGTGAGATTGTGTGATGACTGGAAGCACGGCACTTCACCCTTGAGTTTACTGCCTTCCAAGAGCCCCTCAGTACATACTTGGTGCACAATTGATGCTTCTGAGGAAAAGGCAAATTATCTGCTAACAGCATACAGTTTCGCTTCAATGGCTATGAACTCAGCTGCAATGCCCCCTGCCTTCTGCTGATGGAGATGGAGACCCCTGCCTGTGGGCAAGCAGAGCTCCTCTCGACTCGGCTCCCCGAACCTGGGGATCTCTCCGCGCCCGGGACTAGGGCAGGGCGGGAGGTTCGAATGAGGCTGGGTGGGCTCTCTCCAGTCCTCGCATCCACCCTGGATCAGGCTTGAGAGTGTGGCATCTGGGAAGAGAGGCCCTCATCGGCCTGTGAGTCCCTAAAGACCAGAAACTGAGAATTATCTACCTTTGAATCCTAAACAGATGGAAGAATGCTTCAGATAGAGCAGGTGTTCAATAAACTCCCATGTGTTGCCTCCAGAGGCATCTCTGGATCCTGCTTACCTGCTGGCTCCAGCCTGTGTCTCTCCTTGGCACAGCCTCCAGTGATACGCTCACAGGGGCTCACCAGATTCCAAAAAGTCTTACCCATAAGTCTCACCAATCCCTCACTCTTTCACAGCGCTTTAAAATTTGCAAAGTGCTTTCACGTGGTGTTTCTCTCTTAATCCACACGGAAACCCTAGGAGGTACAGGAATCTCAAATGTCCCCAAGTCTCACAAATTCGTGAGGTCCCATCTGTAGGACTTCGAGCTCTCAACAGCCACCTAATCTCCCTCACACCCTCATCATGTAAAATCTGCCCCGGTGACTTCTGGGTGTCCTGGAAGCTGGCTCAGGTTCCCTCATGAACAGGCCCGCCAACAGCCCTCTGCTCCTTTCTCAGAATCATACGCCAGCGGCCCACAGGCCATGTGACCCACTTCGATGCTGGTGTTGACATCCTGTGGCCTTTGCGGTGCCACCAATTTGGGGTGGAATTGGGAACAGTGGTTCCGTTCCATCTTCTGGCAGGACTTTGTCACCTGGGTCCCATCACCTGGCTCCGCTCCAAACCCCACTTCATTAGAACAGGAGTGGGGGCTCAGGAACAGGGACACACACCCAGGATGGAGGCTGAAGGCTCAGGACACAGATGCCATGTCAACCTTCCACAGTCCTCCTGTCACCCTCTTGGTTTCCCACACTCAAATACACCCAGAAACTCCCTTCTCTTCCAGCCAAAAAAGGAAAAATCCTTGTACACGGGGTCACAGTCACACAAACGACTCCAGGGAAGGGTCGTTTACCCTCACAGCTCATCTCTGCTAAGCCTCAGCCAGCCCTGCTATCTAGGCCTTAGCTCCCCATTTTATGTCAGAAAATTAAAGTTTACACCTCATGTAAATTAGTGAATAGGAAAAAATGGGGCTTTCCCCTTCGCCTCCCCCTAACTAAACAATCAATGCTCTGCCTCTTCTCCTGGTTGAACGGGATCTGGCCCCTTTTCTACCTTTTAGCAGGTCAAAGGCAAAGCTCTGGCCCCTCCCCTATTCCTCCTTTCTCTGGCCGCACGTGGCTGTTTGGCGCTAAGGAGCGGTAGAGAGGTTCCCCGGCCTCAGGAAAGAGTCACAGCCTCAGGCAGCGAAAGCGACAGAACATTTTCTTTACAAAGGGAGTGTTGGCGGAACCTGGGTGCTTTCTGCAGGCATTTCGAGCAACCAGAGTGAGGATCATGATGACGTCTCCTAACAAGCGGAATCGGCCTCTGTTTAGCTCATCCTTCACCCTACTCCTTGCAGAGTGGAAAATTGACAACAAAAGTAATTCTCTGCATCTTTCCACCCTCTTCACGATGCAACCCCTGACCTACAGAGCCTCCCCCTTGAGCTCAAGTGGAACGACTAAGTAGGAAAATGAAACGTGAACCGTAGGAAATTGAGTTCGTCGGACAAAGCGTTACATTCAAGCCATCCTCTCGAATGTTTTGGATAACTCTAGGCTTTAGTTTAGGAAAGAAAATCTGAAACAGAACAATTACATCACAAATGGAACGTTTATATAGTTCCTGGGATAGAAAAGTGTTCGGCGAAGGGCAAAGGCTGCACGATTTCAATGAGATCCAGGTGGGGTTGCCCTTCCAGCACAGGTCTGCACGCCAGCCCCTAAGAACGACGGAAAAGGCACAAGACAAGAATAAAAGCAACGAAGTGCCAGGTGCTCATCCCGACGGAACCCCCGCCCTCTCTGGCTTTGTCCTTTCCAACAGCTCCTGCTGTCTACCCTCCCTCCCTTCCGGGGGCTTGAATCTCCCTTGCGCCTTCTGGGGTCTTCTGCTCATTGTTCTCCCCTCCCGCTCTGGGCAACCACTGTCTCCCCTTGCCCAGGGCTGGGGAGAGCAGCAGGGGCAACAAAATGACCGATACAACCACTCATTGCAACAACTTCTGAGGCCCTTACTAAGCACTGGGTGCTGGGTTGGATGCTTTGCCCGGATTATCTCACTAAATCGTGACAACCCTGTAAGGTAGGTTCTATGATTGCTTCCATTTTGTAGTTGGGGAAAATGAAAGTGTAAGTATCCTGCCCAACATCACACAGCTAGTTAGTAACAGAACCAGTGTGCAAACTTAATCAGACTAATCACCTTAACCAGCAGCCTACTCATCCTCCCAAAATAACTACTAAATACAGATACTATATAATGTATTCACGTGTCTTCCCTCAAAATAAATTGCCCAAAATTGATGCTATTTTATCCATTTCGTGGATGAGAAAACAATGATACATCAGTTGAGCATATACTCCATGCCAGGAAACACACATGTGTACGCTTGAATCTAATTTCAACGGCATACTCCTTACTACCAACAAATGGGCCTTTCAATAAGCCTCCAATTGCAGCCCATAAACACATGCCACCTCCCAGGTCTGCACCACAGGTCCACTCCATGAGGCCAGGTGGTTAAAGCATGGATGCAAATACCTCCTGGAGATGCAAAGGAGTTGCAGGGGGTGGAAGGGGGGGAATGGTGGGATAGGAGCGACAGGCCTGGGCAACTTGGAGATGAAGCAGCCTGCTTCCCTGAGGTCCTGGGGGGACATCTGTGCAGCGTGTACACAGCTGTGCCGGGAACGCAGTGTGTACAGGTGGGACACAGTCCTAGCAGGAAGAGGGGAAGTGGGATGGGGAAAGAGTTCCTGCCCAGCCCCACAGGAGCCAGAGGGACAATTGGGTTTATCCGCTGGAAAGGAAGGTGGGAGGTGGGGGGCAAACCCTGCAGGCTTTTCCCTTCCCCAAAGCCTGTATCCCTTCTCTAATCCCTCCTTCCTCCTTCCTCCAACCTCTGCCTCACCCAGCAGGGCCCCTCCTCCGACTCCAGGGACAAAGGGAAAGCTGCTTTTTGTCCTACAAAAAGGTTCACAGTGCAATCCACAGGAAGCCATTTCTACAAGCTGTGCTCCCGTAACTGTCCTCACAGCGTTCCGATCAAATCACACTATCAGTGACATTAAGATCCACTTATTTTCTCCTCCCGGTCAGTGTGCAGCGGGGTGTATTCCATGTTTGTTCCAGGAGTGACCACCCATCAATTTGAGCATGATTAGAGGAACAAGCAAAATCCTGGAGAAATAACTTTCCATGCACAAAATTATTATTAAAAAAAAAAAAGACGAAGAAGGATGGTGTACTCGGAAGTCAGAAGGAAAGTCGTATCCAGGGTTAGCGGAGAATGGGAATCAAGGGTGCAAAGAATGGGACAAGCTGCAGAAATTGCTGGACCACTACAGCAGGTATCTCATACCAACTCTTAGTTGAAAATTAGAGAAACTCATCAGGAAAACCCTGTATGTATGTTAAAATATCTCTGACTTTGATTTACAGAGGATGAGAGACAAAGAAAGAGAACTTGGAATGTTGACCTAAGCGTGGCCGTTCTCTGACATAGGTGAGACGGGACACCTGCCCAAAATGCAGCAGTAGCAGGAAGTAGCAGATTCCAAAGAAATGGGACGTAGGCTTACATAGGAAAAAAGGGGTGCCAATAGACAGCGTGGTCCTGCACAGAAGGCCACCCAGTTAGAGTGGAAGCAGAATAGAACTATGGGAGAAAGAGAAACGAGTCCTGCTGGGGTGAGGTGAGGACTTACCCTGATGCCCAGGCGAGCATGAGGCAAAGAAAGATGCCCAGGCGAGCATGAGGCTTTCTGAAGGCAGACCCTGTAACCACCAGCAAGCAACCATAGGGACAGGGACTTGAACGGTTAGAGGTCACATTTTGCTAAAACAGGGTCACTTGTAAAAATTTTTTAACATTTCTAGCTAACAATTTCAGCTCTCAGGAGGAAAAACAGCCATTCTAGATATAATTTTAACCAACAAGAAGGAACTGGTTTCTGCACAGAAATTATAGGGACTTTGGGGGAGAGCGGCCGTGTCTCTCGGGAGTCCATAACAGCAAGGAAGGGCAGCATTATATAAATTCTAAGGCAAGTAATTGTGAAGAATTTTAGTGAAAAGGAACAGAAAAAATAAACTTCTAAGCCAGTGTGGTGACACAGAAAACTTTCTCATGAACTCATGCTTTTTAAAGGACATGTTCACAGTAAATAATGAGGGCTACATACCCAAGAACAATACCAAAAAACTGAAGGTTTTCAGAGAGGCTAAAGCCTTGGCTGATGGGAAATTTAAGAAATGAGAGAGAGAGAGAGAGAGAGAATGGGGTGGGAGAGGAGGAAGGAAGGAAGGCAGAGAGGAAGAGAGAAAAGAAGGGAGGAAAGAAGGGAGGAAAAGAAGGAAGAAGGTGAAGAAGAGAAAGAGAGGAAAAAGGAAGTGACAGATCCAAGAAGATGATGTAATAGGCAACAGAAAGTGCAAATTATCAAATATTCGAATTCCATCTTATGGAGCAAGGAGAATAGATTTTGAATTCTAAATGTGCAAAGAAGATTATGAAAGGAGGAAAATGGAGCCCACAATACATTAGGGAATTTAAAAAATCTTGGCAAAATAAACGATTTCAAACCTCTAGGTCCAGACAAATTATATTCCAGAGTATGAAAAAAAATTGCAGACATAATCTCAGAGCCACTGGTAGTGAGTTTGAAAAATCATGAAAAATGGAAAAGATGACAGCAACCTTGGGAAACATTCTAGTTTATAATGTTAGGAAGAAAAACCCAACAGATCCTGAAAATAAAGGACCTGTAAGCTGGATATGATTTCCATCAAGGAAGGTGAGTTCAACTGGACTCTGGGGTGATCAGAACACATCTGCTTTTTTTTTTCATGAGGGATGTTGTCGAACTAGAGTCTCCCAACAAGAGCTGATCACCGCGATGAGGAAATGGGAAGCTATGCCGTAGAAGGGAGGTTGATGTCTGCACAGTGCAGACAGCAAACGACTAGGAAGGGTAACAAAGATCTGAGATGTGATCAGGTACAAGGAGCAGTAGAATCATCTTATGATGCCTGAGAAAACAGAAGCAGAACCAATGTCAAAATTTTAGTAGGGGCATTTTCCTATAACACTTGAAAGTGTCTCCTGTTCGTTCATTCCGCACATGTTTGTTGAGCACCTACTTTGTGCCAGATCCTGTGCTAAGCACTGACGATACACAAAAAAATGACAAATATTAAAGTACTTTTCAAAATACTGTATGATCCTGTTCAAAAAGTATAGATGGTCTCTACCTTCATTAGACTTAGAGTCTTGTGAAGGAAAACGAACTATAAAGTAACTAAGAAACATAATCACAGATTATAGCAAAAGCCAAGAAGGAGGCAATAGCGGGTAGGGAGTAACAGGGAGTATCCACTTCGAAAACGGTTTGGGAAAACGTCTCTGAGGAGGGGACATTTGTGCTGAGACCCACAGGACAAACGGGCAGAGTGACATGGACAGTCTGGGGCAGAGGGAACGCTAGGTGAACAGGCCCTGACACCGGAAAGAGCTGCACTTGTTCCCAGAACTGAAAGGAGCTACTTGGTGAGCAGCAGAGCACAGAACATGAGACGGTGAGAGAGGGCTGAAAAGACAGGCAGGAGTCGGGGGGAAAGGTGTTATCGTCATAAGGAATTTAAAATGTCTCCTATCTTAGGTATGGGAAGCCATTGAAAGTTTTGAGCAGGCAAGTCCTATGGACTGATTGATGTGTGTGTGTTGTTGATTATCCCAGCTGCTCTGTATTAGAGGGGCAGGGTGGGGAAGCAAGGGGAGCATTTAGGAGCCGCCGTCGCATTTAGATGAGGCCATCGTGTGACCTGAGGGTGTGGAGTCCAGTTGGAGAGAGCTCCTCTGAAATTTTTTGAGGTAACAGACAGAACTCACTGATGAATTGAATATGGAGTTGGAGGGATTGGAAGAAAATGGACCAGAATGATCCAAAAATGAACTCAGGTGGCAGGCATTTACTGGCCACTTGAGAGAATCCTTGCAAAATGGGACCTGGAACTGGGCTGACCGGATCAGCCGGAAAGACTAAGTTTGCATTAGATTCAGTGATGACAACGGAACTCCTAAAAACATGTGTCAAGTATTAACTCATACCAAAAACTCCAGAACACAGGCTTTGGTCTGACACACTCTTAAACTGTAACCGTGTGTAACCTTTATCCCATGCCCAAGAAATCATGTATGTGGCAACTGACAATGCTACCACTGAAAGGAACAAGAATGGCCCTGGCCGGTGTGGTTCAGTGGATTGAGCACCAGCCTGCAAGCCAAAGGGTCACTGGTTCAATTCCCAGTCAGGGCACATGCCTGGCTTGCAGACCAGGTCTCCAGTAGAGGGCACATGAGAGGCAACCACGCATTGATGTTTCTCTCCCTCTCTTTCTCTCTCATTTCCCCTCTCTCTAAACATAAATAAATAAAATGTTAAAAAAAAAAAGAAAGTAACAAGAATGCAGGAGAAGTGGTGTGTATACTTTGCTGTACGCATATTGTATACACATGTCTATATTGCATACATGCCTAGCTTATAAAATTGTAGACCTTTGTTCATAACTTAAAATCTAGAAAGTATTTATGCTTTAAATGCACATGATACACATTAATACCCAACAGACACAAATACCACAAATTTTACTAAAGACAGCACAACATTCTCATCCTGTTACATCATCAGGAAAAACCACCTCTTGGAAAGAGAGGTTTTTAAAATGTCATAAAACCTGAAGACTTCTCTCACATCAGCAGGGATCCCCAAAATGAATCCTTGCGTCCCTGTTTCAATCCCAGCATTCTCACTGTCCACCTGTGGAAAAACACCTACCTTCAAGTATCATAAACATAGGGTACAAACGGCAGAGCACGGGAGAATCTCACTGTGGCAAGGATTCTTCTCCAGAGTGTGTCAGTCTTTAAGAGGTAGCCAGGCCCCAAGCACAGATAACTGCTGAGACTCCATCCGCTGTGTCGTTAGCCATTTATGCTCCATCAGTCTGGCAACAGTTAAACACCAGGATTTAAACTCTGAATCACCAACAGCTTGACCTCAGCCACGCCACTCAAGCGGTCCATATTTCAGCCACCTAAAATAACCCTAGCTGAATTACGTTTATGTGGGAACCTCTCCCTGGGTCCTTTTCTCAACATGACATTCATTTGATATTTAATTTTCTTTGTTGGAAAACAAAGAGAGAGAGAGAGGGAGGGAGGAGGAAAACTCAAGCTTCCATGTTGGCCAGCGCGTGTGACTTTTGCATGTTTCTTATTCAGGGCCCCAGGCTGTGGCTTCCACTCCAATGGGCTGTTTTGTCTAACTGTCTGGGCAGTCATGTGTGTTGTCCCACAGACGATTTGTCACACCATGAGAGCCGCATATCTGGGGACAGAGCTAGCTCAGACCATATGGCAAAATGTGCTACCCTTGTCAATTACGGTCCTGGGTGGCAGGTGATTTCTTAGGCTGGACCTCGTGAACTTGTCAGGATTCTGTGTCTGTGGAGTGCTGGGTGATAACCTCTACCAGGCAAAGTCAGCCGGGAAGACACGCCTGTTAAAAACCACAAAGTGCAAATGTCTAAAGAACTTTCACACGGTAGCAACTTTCGGATGGGTGTCTGCAGAAAATGATATTTGAAAAAAGAAAGATCTTACTACCAGATGCAAGCTTTGGCATAGATGATCTTAGTGATGTTAAGATAGGTCTTCAAAATGTCTACTTTTGATTTTTTTTCCCCACTCACCGTTTGTTCTATCCAGCTGTACTGATGAATCGCCTTTACAGAAAAGTGCACAATTTAAAAGATAATGGAGTCGGCCAGTTGAACAAAACGTTGCAAAACAATGCAGTGTCCCCTCAGCATGCCCTCCTGGGAAGGATTCAGCTCAGCCAGGAAGGAGTAGGCGTGTGGGAGTTGGTATTCTGCTCATTTTTATCCACAAGAGAAAATTGATTATAAGCTTTTGAGTAAATGTGAGCGAGAAGTCCAGGTAGAACTCTGGGCCTGACAAGATGGAGAAAAAAAAAAATGCAGGGCAGAAAAAGACCTGGAGGAGCCTGGTGGAGGGGCCGGAAGGGTGGAGGGGCAGGTTGAGAAACTTTTAAAAATAATCAAAAAGAAATTCAGAGAATGGTAAAAGAGGACAATGGAAGAAAAACCCTCAGGGCCCCTCTGGGAGCTTTCTTTTCCTGAGTCATAAAAACCCTTCTGGTTTCCCTTTGTCTGGAATCACGTCCCCAAATGCTAGAAAGAGTGATTCTTATTTTCAGTTTTGAAAAGACAACCACAGAAACATTTTTGGGGTCATTTTAGGACAGAGGATGGAGACTTTTCTTTGCACCCAATTAATTAGGATGTTGGGGAACTGGACGAGTGCGAGGGGGAGGGGAACGAGAGCTGACCATCACTGGCCTCCAGTCATGGCCGCTTTTGTCTTCCATCGAGCGCTTAAGAACGGATTCGCTTCAGAGTGGATTCGATTGAACAAATCTGCTTTGAATATTTATGACAGCCTTCCTACGGATTCAGAGAACTACGTGGCCTAGGCAGATTTTCTAAGGCAGCACCGACACTTTGATCTTCTGGGGGCTCTGACATCTGTTCTTGTTGTCTGCACATTTATACGCTCATTTCAAAGCTCATAGCCAAATCATGGAACAGCAGTCTGAGGCCCCAAAACTTGTCCAAAGCTCATAGAGCCAAGATTTACACTTTTGAGATAATAGCATCTCACTAATGCAAGCCAAGAGGCAATCAGCCCATTTGGATTATAGAATAGTCTACGTTCGGCAGGACAGAGAACATTGTTTTAGGAATGAATCTTAAGTGTCCAGGGCTTGCTGGCCCTTGCCTGCAGCATTATGGCCCAAGTTATGATGGCTCTTAGCCCCCACATGGGACTTTAACCACCACCTCCTCGAAGGTTCTCCCCAGTTAACAAAGGGGTGATCGGGAGCAAGCCTCCCTCCCTCACTAGCTCTAGTCTCAAGCTCCTGTGAGGTGCTCGTGTCCACTCAAAGAGCCCGCCCCATACGGCCTGGCTGTCCTCTGCGGTGGTATCCGTGAGCCCTTGGAATGACAGAGCTAGTTTATGGATCAGGGAGGTAGCATGGCCCGCATCCTAACTCTTGTAGCCTGAGCCCAGAAGCCACTTGCTCAACTTCAAGTTCTCAAGGTCTTTCACAAGCACAGCTCCTTCATGCGGGAGTATGCTAGCCAGCGTGCCAGCCCGCCCAGTGCACTCTTTCTCACTACCATTGTGCTCACTAGGCCGTTCCATCTGGGAGCTGTTCCTTAAGCCAGGAGATTGGCTGCTGGTGGAACTGCAAGTTATGGAGAAGGGGGGATGGTTGGGGGAAGGTAGGGCAGCTGCTCCCCTCACAGATCCCACTCCAGGAGGCGTCGTCTTCTCCACTGGAACACGCCCCTCCCAGATTCTTGTAAGGCTGGTGGCTCACTCTGGTGAAGACCCAGGGGGCAAAAGCATTCATGATGGACCTCCACATGGAAAGGAGGTGCAGGAGTTAGCAGACCTGGCTCCAGGCCTGGCATGATCACCCACTGGCTGGCTGGCAGGTAGCGGTCGCCTCACCTCTCCAGGTCTTGTCAATTAAAACCAGCCTCACTCAGCAGACACCTTAAGTCCCCTCAAGCTCTAAATGGCCCAAGGATGTGACGTTGTAATAGAATACAGAGCCAGTTTTCTACCTTTTGATGAGAAAGCTTTATAGAGGTCAAGAAAGAAATGATAATTTTCTAAGTCAGGGAAAATTTTTACAGCCTTTAAAATAAACAGAAGGACCCAAGAGAAATCAAAACGGGACCACACAAAAACATGAATGCTCATAGCTGCATTCCTCGTAAGAGCCAAGGAAGCAGAAACAACCCAAATGTCCATCAACTGATGAATGGGTAAACACAACGCAGCGTCTCCATACATGGAGTATCGTTTGCCAATGAAAACAACGAAGTCCTCACACAGGCTACGACATGGCGAATCTTGAAAACATTATACTAAGTGAAAGAAGCCAGCCACATGTACACGCACAAAGAAACTAGACACAAATTGTGTGATTCCATTTATATGACATGTGCAGAATAAGCAAAAGAGAAAAAGTAGGTTAGTGGTCGCCAGGGCCTACACAAGGGGAGGAAAGGGGAGTAAAAGTGTGTAAGGGGTTTCTGCTGTTTAATTGTCATGTGGATTTGCCGCACTTTGCTTATTCGTCATCGGTTCACGGGCATTTGGGTTGTTTCTACTTTGGAGCTATTATTAATACTGCTGGGATGACCATTTGAGTACATGAGCTTTTGTGCAAACATATGTCTTCAGTTCTCTCGGGCGTGTATCTCAGAGTGGAATTTCTGGGTCATATGGTAATTTTATGTTTAGCTTTTTAAGGAACTGCCAAATGGTTTTCTCGATGGCTATACCATTTTATATTCCCAGCAATACATGAGGATCCCAGTCTCCACATGCATGCTAACACTTGTTATTTTCCATTAATTTTTTTTAATGATAGCATTTTAGCATGTGCAAAGTGGTATCTTATGTGATTCGATTTACGTTTCTTTGGTGGCTAATGGTGTAGAGCATCTCATCGTGCACTTGTTGGCCACTTGGGTATTGGATAAGTGTTTATTCGTATCCTTTGCCAATTTTTAAAATTGGGTTACTTTTCTCTTTATTGTTGAATTGTAAGAATCCTATATATATTCTGAATACTAGAACCTTATCAGATATAGGACTGCTAATGTTTTCTCCCACTCTCTGGGTTATCTTTTCACTTTCTTGATGGTGTCTTTTGAAGTATAAAGTTTTTAATTTTGATGTCCAAAATTAAAATCTTTTAATCGATTTATCTTTTCTCCCCTCTGGTTATATTGTGCTTTTGGTATATCTAAGAAACTATTATAAAATCCAATGTCACAAAGATTTACATCTATGTTTTCTTCTAAGAGTTTTGTCATTTTAGCCTTTTTATTTATTATTTAATCTTTATTGTATTTTTCCATTACCATTAGCCCCCTTACATCCCACTTCCCCCAGCAATCACCACACTGTTGTCCATGTCCATGCATCCATTTTCCTTTTTGCTCAATCCCTCCACCCCCTAACCTCCCCACCCCCACCAGCTGTCATCCTGCTCTCCATCTGTGAGTCTGTTCCCGATTTCACTGTGTTCTTAGATTCCACATATGAGTGAAATCGTATGGCATTTGTCTTTTTCTGACTGGCTTATCTCACTTAGCATAATGTTCTCCAGGTCCATCCACACTGTTGCAAAGGGTAAAACTTTCTCCTTTTTTACAGCCGAGTAGTATTCCATTGTGTCAATGTCCCGTAGTTGTTTTATCCACTCACCTACTGATGGACACTTGGACTGCTTCATATCTTGGTGATTGTAAATAATGCAACAATGAGTAGAGGGGTGCTTATGTTCTTTCAAATTAGTGTTTTGAGGTCCTTCAGATATATTCCCAGAAGTGGAATTGCTGGGTCAAAAGGCAGATCCATTTTTAATTTTTTGAAGCATCTCCATTCTGCTTTACACAGGGGCTGCACCAGTCTGCATTCCCACCAACAGTGCAAAAGGGTCACCCTTTCTCCACATCCTTGCTAGCACTTCTTGTTTGTTGATTTATTGATGATAGCCATTCTGACAGGTGTGAGATGATATCTCATTGTGGTTTTAATTTGCATTTCTCCAATGATTAGTAATGTTGAACATCTTTTCATGTCTATTGGCCATCTGTATGTCCTCTTTGGAGGACTGTCCTTGCCCATTTTTTACCTAGATTATTTGTTTTTCTGGTGTTGAGTTTTGTAAGCTCTTTATAAATTTTGGGTATAAACCCACTATCAGATGTATTGGCAAAATATTCTCCCATTCTGTGGATTGTCTTTTTATTTTGTTGATTTCCTTTGCCGTGCAAAAATTTTTTAGTTTGATATAGTCCCATTTATTTATATATTTTTTTGTTTCCTTTGCCTGGGGAGATATATTCAATGAAATATTGCTATGAGCAATGTCTGAGATTTTGCAGCCAATGTTTTCCTCTACAATTTTTATGGTTTTGGGTCTAACATTAAGTCTTTTGACCAATTTTGAATTTATTCTTATATGGGGTGTAAGTAGATGGTCTAGTTTTCACTTTTCTGTCTGTATCTGTCCAATTTTCCCAACATCATTTATTAGCCTTTTTATTTAGATATTTGATTTATTTTGAAGTAATTTTCATGGATAGTGTGAGGTAGGATTTCAGATTCATTTGTTTGCAAGTGAAGAAGTAGTTGTCCCTGTTGAGAAGACTATTCATTTTTTTACATTTTTTTGAACATTTTATTTATTTATTTTTAGAGAGGGGAAGAAAGAGAGAAAGAGAGGGAGAGAAACACCAATGTGTGGTTGCCTCTTGAGCACTCCTTACGGGGACCTGGCCTGCAAACCCAGGCATGTGCCCTGACTGAGAATCGAACCAGTGACCCTTTGATTCGCAGGCTGGTGCTCAATCCACTGAGCCACACCAGTCAGGGCCAGAAAACTATTCTTTTCCCATTGAATGGCCCTCACACTCTGGTGGAAAATCAATTAACCATAGATAAATGAGTTTATTTCTGGCCTATCCATCCTGTTCCATTGGTCCACACGCCCATTCTATGCCAGTTCTGCACTATCCTAATCACAGGTAACTCTGTAGTAGGTTTTGAAACGAGGGAGTATGAGTCTCCAACTCTGTTTTTTTTCAAGAGTGGTTTGGCTATTCTGTGTTGAGAACTTTTAATACCTCTTCCATCTACCTTGTGAAATGGGGCTCTCTCTCCGAGATGCCCCAAAAGAGAAGCAAAGAGAGAAAACAATGCCCTCACACCTTTGCCTTTCTACCCTCACTTCTCTGACGTGGCTGTACTACTTGACCTTAAAATACAAAAGAATCTTTCTCGTCTTCTCTGTACATGCCAGCCCGCCATCCCCATGGACCCGCACAATGTTTCTCTATTTGTAAAACCCAGAATCCATGTCCATGAAAACATGGTAAAAGGCACCTCAATTCCCCCTTCGCCAATGTCATGGGCAAATTCTGTGATGGTTCTCAAAGGCCAGAATCCCTCAGAGTCTTGTATTTCTCATAAAGAGCCAGTCCAGGCCTTTGCCCAATTATTTCCATTTGGGGTTAATGTCTCTAAGACATTTAACTCTTTCTAGAGAATTAAAACAAATAGGACACAGCAGTTACGAAGCGAAAGCAAAAAGAAAATCAGGCACTTTCTATTTTAAGAGTCAGAAGCAATGTACATTTCTGGGGAAAAATAGCGGTTACTTCTTTTTAAGTCAAACAGAAATAAAGTTCTTAAATTATCTTGCCTTCACAGGTGAAATATTATATGGTCATAGACCCTGGAGACAATTGTATGCTTGACTTAAGCGCTTTGCAGAATATGAAAAACAGGGAAATGTGCATTTCTGTGAGCTGATCCTGCAGCCAACATCCCTGCCCTTTTTGTTTCTGATCAATATAACGAGGGTTTCCAAGAATATTGTAGAGAAGCATTAGGCAGCATGAATGACCTGCTGTAGGGCAGGGCACAAGTATCACTGGGCTGCTCTCCGAGAGTTTTATGTTTAACAGTGACGTTGGGTGCGACAGAGTTGGTTCTGAGGGCCTTTCTGCTTTAATTGGCTTTCTTCGAATGTGCTGGAAGGCACCATACAGCAGCCACACAAGAGCAAAGCACAAGCCCAGGCAAACTGGCTGCTTCAACTGCTCCCTCAACCCTTGCACCCTCGAATGCAGAACCCTCCTTAAAAGGAAGAAGTCAAGTTCAGGATGCACAGACGGTATTTAAAGAGGCACCGAACTGGCTTTGGGCAGCTGTGTATCCTCTATCCCTTTTGACAGAAACAGCTCTTGAGAAATCCTCAGAGATGAAAATAACTTCCGCTGAGGAACTGCATATGGGAGAGGTTGGACTGTTTGGTTTAAGATAGAAAACTATATCCCATAAATGTGTGTGATAAGTTCATGGGGTGAAAAGTAGCAGTTTTAATTTATAAATATATTCTTCAACTCCCAAGCCAAGCACAAACAGGCAGAGACTAGCATGAGATGGGGAGTTTAATATTATTACCTCATCCTTGAAAGTGAAAAAAATAGGCAACAACAATGTCACAGTCGCGACCCCAGTTGTAAGGTTAGGATTGATGTGGGGGGCGGATTATATTTTTAGATTCTGTTTCATAGGATATCCAATAATATGGCAAGCATCGAGATCAGATTTGATGACAAATACACACTGTTGGTCATGCAAAGCAGCAGGTGGCATGATGCTAAACGTGTTTGGGTGTGTCTCATTACTAAAATACTCCAGCATAGCCCAGAGAGGTCAGCGGAGGTACTGACCATGTCCTAGTGGTCACAGGGACTGTGTAGACCTTGGGTTTGCTGCTCTGTGTCCATTTACACTTTTCGGCCTGAATCTTTTTTCCCCTACAACCCTCCTTCTTCCTCCCAGCTTTGGCCACACCACGGTGATTCCCTCAAGTGTGGGGGTGGATTTCCCTCAGAGACGGAGCCCCCCATCCTTCCACCCTCTTCCCTACTCAGCTTCAGCCTAAATTTCGCCCATGAAAAATTTCACCTATGAAATTTTTCCTTGGGAGTTTGTCTTTCTTCATCCTTTTGAAAGTCACCCTCCTGGAGACAAGGTTAAAGTCACATGTCCCTCCTCCCACCCCCACAAGAAAACCAGGCTGCCTGAGGATGGCCTTTGATGGGGGGTGGTGAACCCTAAAGGGCCACAAGGTAGCAGATTACATCCCTCGCCACAGGGCGACACCAGCGTGGAATGGACGGACACCACGGGGAGGTCTGAAGTTAAACACAAAGCAAGAGCATCCAAACCACCGCCACCGGTCTGCTCTAACATTACACAGAGACAGTTCTAGAACTTCTCTCCAGACCTCAGGTAGGCAGTGATGGAGCCTGTGAGGTCTAGGCGCAGGTCTGTTGCAACACGTGGGAGGTCTACAGCCGTGTTGTCCAGTACAGCAGCCAATGCCCATGTGGCCGGTGCGGCCGAGGCACTGAGTTTCATGTTTCATTTAGCTTCAATTAATTTAAATGGAAATTCTAACATGGAAGCAGTGTGAAGTGTTTTTCTGTTGCCCCCAAATTTGTCTGGGTGGGACTGCACTTGATTCTCGCTGTGCTATCATGTAGGAGAGTCGTGTGTAGGGCACACGTCAGCACGTACGGTATTTCTAGTACTTCTTAATAATTTTAAAAACAGTGTTTATGTGTTGGAAAGATAATATTTCTGATACATTGGGTTAAACAAAATACACTGTTAAAATTGCTTTCACCTCTTTCTTTATTCTGTCTTCATGTGGCTACTAAGCGGTTTTCCGTTACCTCTGTGGCTTGCACCAGGCAGGGCGGCGCAAAGTAGGTTTACAGTCGCTAGTACGCGAAACAGTGCATTCTTCTCTTACTACTTATTAATGACTATATTACTTTCTACTCGAGCAACAGGGAGCCTGCTTTTGCCCCGCCCTGTACTTTAACTGGACGGCGCTGGTCTGCAGGACAAGAGGAGGTCTTCGAATGCAGGAGCGCCAACGCGAAGCCGCGGCAGACTCAGATTCGGGCAGGAGGGGAAGAGACTGGGGGAAGGGGTCACGTGCCGCTGTTTCTCTGCTTATGATCCAAGGGCTTAATTTTTTTTTTCAAACAACTGGAAAACTGAAAATGTTTAAAGTGTGATTTTTTGTTGTGTAACAGTAATGTTTAAAATGTTCATCTATTGCCAACTGGCCCTCTGCCCCTAAAATAAGTTCTTAAACTAGGGAACAGAATGACTTTTGTGCGTGGCGATGCAGTGCGGGACGGTCTGACCCACGGCCCCAGACTCGTGGAAAAACCTGGAGTTACTGCGAAGGGCCCCAGACCCACACAGGCCAAGCCCTGCCCGTAGATGGAATAAAGAACTCCAACACTAGAGTTTTTCAAAAGTCGACGTGTGGCTTGATCAATAAAATGTAATACACTTAATATGTCCCTGAAGTCAGAGTAGTTACGGGGTCATTCCATATTTTTTTCAGTCAAAAGGATCTAAAACTCAGCTACTCACAGGTGGGGTCGTGCTAGCTCCTTGGGTGCCTCTGGGCAAAGTAGAGCAAGGTACGCCAAGGATTCAAGTCCAGGTCCTTCTCGAGGGTGTGACCTGCACCAACAATGGGCTGCCGCCCTGATCCGGTTTAATATTCAAAAGTTCTTTACACTTGAAAAGGCTTAGCTGTGCCCTGAGAAACACCCGGCAACTGTGGAATAAGAAATGAATCCTCCATCGCCAGGGAGCCCCGCCCTTGGCATAGGCCAGGGTCAGTGTTCACGCTTTTGACCTGGAGGCCGGTGAGGCTCCTCCTCTGGCCTCAGCCAGGTCGAGGGTCTAGGGTGGGCCCGCCATCGGCACTCCCGTCCTCTGTCCCCGTGGGGAACAGAAACAGGAGCCTAGGATCTCATTGCCAAAAAGGTTCCGGAAGGAGCAAAGTAAGGTTGAAAGAAAATTGGAATCAGGATTCTTTGACCTTTAATCAAGGAATTCACAGTGGACTGAAAAATAGGCTATGCTTTTTATGCTTTTTAAATGTGTCGGAATTTATTTAGATTTAGAGCGGGCTTTCTCAACCTCGGCACCGTTAACACCTTGTTCATTCTTCTCCATGGGCTGCCCTGTGCATCCCAGGGTGTTCAGTGGCATCCTTGGCCCCGAACCCACAGGCGCCAGCCCCATTGTTCCCCACTCCCGTAGGTTGCCAAACGTCCCCTGCAGGGTAAAGTTGCCCCGCTCGAGAACCACGGACTTAGAATATCAAAACATTTCTTGTGACATTAGCTGATTTTCATAACTTACACATCACAGTTGCACGTGCAGGGACTTCGGAATCTGTTCTACCTGAATTCCAATCTGACCCACGCATTAGCAGCTGTGTGACCTGGGGCGAGTTACCTAACATCTCTGTACCTCAACTTCCTCACCTATAAAATGGCGCAGTAACTGTGCTGACCTCATGGAGATGTGAGGACTAAGAAGATAAGGCTCCTAGTAGGTGATCGATAAGTAGCTGCTAGTACACTCCTGGTGCACTGGTCCCACACCTGGGGTCTGTGGGTTCACTCTCCTGTAACGGCCCCTTCTGATCCCTGTGTGAGTGTGGCAGCTCACCACCCCTGAGGTCAGGGTCCAGGGCTCACACTCCAGACAGCTGGGGAGAGAGAGAGAGAGAGAGAGAGAGGGAGGGAGGGAGGGAGGGAAGGAGGGAGGGGAGAAATCCTCGCTTGCAGGGCTGCTGTGGAAATGAGTCATGCAGAGGCTGAGCTCTTAACCATGATTAGGTGCTGGGAGTCTGCGTGTGAATGCAGGAAAATGCAAAGGAAGCTGTTTTATAAAACTGTGATAAAATCGTGGTCTTTCTTAACCTTCCTCCCCTACTGCTGCCCCACCCTGAGGTAATGTGCTGGAACCCCAAAGCCCTCACACCTCATTGTGTGATTGCCTAGACGGACCGATCACATCAGTTCCTCCCACATACCTCTTGGGAATCCTCTTCTTGTTTCTGGAAGTTCTCCTCCATCTCCTCGGACTGTGCTGTTTCCAGGTTCGTTCCAGCCACCCGCAGGCTCTCACTGTGGGGATGAAGCCGGACTTTCTTGGGCATCACGATCATGGTGAAGAGGAGGCCGGACCCTCTCCTCTCCAGTGGGGTGGTGGCTGTAATTCCACCACAGACCCTCTGCTGAGCCTCAATTTCCTCAGCTGGAAAACGGGGCCAGTCAAACCTCGCTTTCCCCGGAAGCCTTGCCTCACTCGGGACCACAGGTGCCCCTCATTTGTGCCATGCTGGGCATTTCTCTAGCATTGTGATTCCACCCCACTTTTTTTTTTCAAATCTTTTTTTTATTTTTTATTTTTTATTTATTTATCTTTAGAGAGGAAGGGAAGGAGAGAGGGAGAGGAATATCAATGTATGGTTGCTTCTCATGTGTCCCCTACTGGGAACTGTCCTGCAACCCAGGCATGTGCCCTGACTGGGAATCGAACCGCGATCCTTTGGTTCGTCCACCCCACTTTAAAATTAACCTGTTTCTGCCCTGGCTGCTGTAGCTCAGTGGCTTGAGCACAGGCCTGCGAACCAAAAGGTCACTAGTTCAATTCCCAGGGTGCATGCCTGGGTTGTGGGCCCAGTCCACAGTGGGGGGCACATGAGAGGCAACCACACATTGATGTTTCTCCCTCTCTTTCACCTTCCCTTCCCCTCTCTCTAAAAATAAATAAATCTTTAAAATTAACCTGTTTCTTTCTGTAAACCATGAACCATGAACTTGGACTATACCCTATTCATACTTACATCCCATAACACAGTTCCTGCTGCCAGGTGAGCCCTTGAAAAACGTTCGTAAATGAATGGATAGGGGAGCATGGGGCCCAGGAGCACATCAAACTCTAAGTGGGACCAGGTGGAGCTTTCTTTCCTTCTCGCCCTCCTCTGGCTCCGCCCACCCTCGCCCTTCGCTGGGACAGTATCTTGTGCACGATGAAGCAGAGGCTGAAATGCAACGCAATAATTCATGGATGCTGTACAGAAAAGTGGCACTTTTTTTTTTTTTTTTTTTTTTTTTGCTCATCAGTTTTTGTGTTTGTGAATTTAATGTCCGGCCCAAGAAAACTGTTCTTCCTCCAGCGTGGCGCAGAGACACCACAAGGTTGGACACCCCTGGAAGGAGGCGGCAGGTGAGGTGACGGCCTCGGAGAGAAGGGAAACCCCAGTGAGCCTCCAGGGAGGACTCCTGCAAGGTCTCGCAGGGCCCTGGTGGGAAAGGAAACCAGTACCTTGGCCCCTCCTCTGGGCTCTGTGAGTCTTCACAGGCACCTGGGAGTGGAATTTTGTTTCTGAGAATCGCGCTACCTGGAGCCTCCCACCCTCACTCCCAGCAAAATACCCGGAGTAAGAGATGATATCAGAAAACAGAGTTGATACTGTGGTTTACCTGCTGTGGCTCAGAACTAGCAGCACGTCCCTTCGGGCTATCTGTAGAGTGAAGGTTTTACAGACACCCTCCATCCAGGAGACCACAGTTACGGCCTCACTGGCACAATTACAGCCAGCTCCTGGAACTCAGATGTGTGGTCCCAGCCTCCTCCCCAGTTGCAAACATGAGGTTTTATCACTTCACTGCAGGGCAACCAGGTGACTAAAATGCAACAGTGTGGGTGTCATGGCAAGGACAGAGGAGCACGAAAAGGGTCCCAACATGAACTCTGCTGACAATTCGCACTGTGACCTTTTTAAGTCGAGAGTTTCCTGAACGGTAATTTTCTGACATGTTTAAGGGAACTATGACTCCTTGATGTGCTGAGTTTGTGGAGGAGTCGCAGAGATAAAATGAGATGTTACATTCAAAAACACATCAAAATGGTTAGGTGTTATGCCCTTTCGACATACTTTTATTGCCAGTTTATTAAAGAATTAGTGTTTTAAAGCTTTTGTTGACTCAGTGCACTGTGTATTAAGTGATGAACTGAGGCAGCTGCCAAGGCGCTGGTGGAGAGCCAAGGACAGGAGGAGTGAGACAAGGGACTGTGACTGTGAGAAGGACACACGCCCTTGCTTCAAGGGTCTCCCTCTGTCCCGGGAGAGCTGGGAGCACAGACAGCAGTAAGGCTCAGGCACAACGGGCTGCACACCAAAGAAAACAGAGCAAAGTATCTCTGGAGGGCAGTTTGCTCCTCACCAAGGTCACTGCCATTCACGACTGGCGAACATTGACTCTTGGGAAGCCAGTTTCTTTCTGATGTAAGTCAGATCCAAAGTTAGAGTAGTTGAGCGAGATGGTTTTGCACCCGTTTGGAGAATATTGTGGCCAGAAAGTCAGATTTGGGGGAAAAAAACAAACCCATCTGTCAAGCAGAGATGAAAGGAAGCAAGTCCAACGCAGACACAGGAGACATGTGACCCATGTGACTTTCCGCAACACTTTTCTAGGCTGGACTCAACATACAC
The DNA here is from genome assembly GCA_039655065.1 of Glossophaga mutica. Lineage (NCBI taxonomy): Eukaryota > Metazoa > Chordata > Mammalia > Chiroptera > Phyllostomidae > Glossophaga > Glossophaga mutica. Next base: position 150,804,763 of record CM077308.1, read on the forward strand.
CTGATAAAGGGAAAAATGGAGACTGCTCAAGAAGAGAGCCGAAGGGGGTGAAGGAAGACCATTTGGGAAAAGTGCAGCTGCTGTTTTCAAAATAGCCTAAGCTTTTCCCAGGGGCGATGGTGCAGAAAAGTGAGTCTCGTCTTCTGCACTACTTGGTGCTCACTCTGCCCCCTCCCCAGATCCACAGTCCGTAGGACTCACCCAGGGCTTCAGTGGAATGAGCGGTGGAAAGGACTCACCGCATCCCTCCTTCAGTACTTGTCACATCCCAGGTACAGGCTTCTCACTGTGGCCCAGGGATCAAAAGTTGACTCCAGAGTTGGACATTTTGGTCAAGAACATGCATTCCCTACTGCATTCCTCCCTGAGCTTTCCTTTGCTTGGTTTCAACTTTTAATTTTGATCTAGTTTCCAAAGCCCTACACCGTACTTCCTGTTAGGACTGCTGAAGACCATTTATGGATGAATGTCCTACACATCCTTTGGCTGTCTGTCAGTCAAGCTATTAACAGGGACTGATATATCATAAACATCAACTGTGGAAATAAAGCTGAACACATACGTGGTTCTTTTCAGCATTCTCTGTTACTTTGAGGAAATGCCATTTTATTCTAAAGTTGTGTCTCATCTGGGACCCAGCCTTGCACATGGCCTTTGAAGCATGCCCTGTGGGTCTATATTCTTTTCTTCCTCATTCTCATTTCTATGACCTATTCTATGGTACTTACCTCTAGAATAGCATCTAGAAGACTGGTAAGAGTTGCATAGAGACAAAATCACCCCAGATTTTTCATTCAGATTAAAAGAAAGATCCTCAGTTTTTGCAATATTAGTGTCCGATGGCTGCTGACAAATCACCACGCACTTGGCTGAATGGTCAGGTCTAAAATTAGTTCACTGGGCCCAAACCAAGGTGTCGGTGGGGCCACACTCCCTCTGGAGGCTCTTTTTCTTGCCTTTCCAGTTTCTGGAGCTGCATTCCTTGCATTCTTTGGCTTTGGCGCCTTGCTCCATCTTCAAAACCAGCTGTGTAGCATCATAGTTCCGTGTCACATTTCCTTCTTCGGAGTCTGACGTCCCTTTGCTCCCCTCTTATAAAGATGCTTGTGATTGCATTTGGGAACCACCACATGATCCAGGAAAATTTCCCCACCTCGAGACCGTTAACTCTCATGCCTGCAAAGTCTCTTTTGATGCAGTCTCGTGCCCCAGCCTGAGAGAGGTACCGCGCCCTCCGCAACAGTTCAGGGTGAGAACTGAGTCAACATCCCCTCCGGGCAGCCCGGACCCCAGTGCTGAAAGGCTCTCCTCCCAGGAACTCTTTCGTTGCTTTCCTTCCAATGTGTCTTGCTTCTCCATAACCGTAGCAGTTGTTTATGGAGAAGACAGGATTTTCACAGCTGTATTAAATCTATATTTCACAATTCTGCAGTTACCAACAGCTGGTTGCTTGGAGATTAACATATTATCAGTAAGCATCAGAGAGCTCAAATTGCCTCCCTCACAGAGGCTGAGTTCACCTGGGCTCCTGTTTACCTCACTGCACATTTCTTCAGGTTTCCACAGGGTCAGCCTATGAGCATCATTCTGAATCAAAGCACTGTGACATTACCATACACAGCATGGACGCTAATGCAAAATGACTGGTTTATCAAACAAGCTAATGGCTACACATTCAAGTGAATTTTGGCCTTCAGTGTAGTACCATTGGGAGAGCCTACTCAGACACTAATGAGGCTATCATTGCGCCCATCATATCTGAACTGCCTCCTCGGGAAGAATCTTCAAGAGCCTGTGACACACTCTATGTAATAACCCCGTGGTGGCAAACCCTCAGCCAGCGATAATGAAATCTATTTTGAAGAAGAACAACCGTGTCATTCAGATCTAAAGGTCATGATCAATTTGTAGCTCAAATAGCTAAATCACAGAAACAAAGTACATATAAAATTCTTTTCCCCAAATGTCCAAACTGTTCATAAACACACTCCCAAAGTACTATGGACGATGACCGAGTAATTGTAAGATCATGGCCTACCAAAGCAAATTTCCAAATGTCTTCTGCAACCGTTGTCTGCATGTCCACAGAGCAGCACTTGTGACCAACACTTTAGAAGACAAATGTGAAAAGGATAATATAGACAGAACTATAACAAAAACAGTGTGATTTGCCTGTTTATTATCAAACAGGACAGCAGCTTGCCTTGATTTTAGAGCCACTCACATTTTGTGTGGAACATCGCATGTATCACATAAAAAATCTGTATTACGAATGAGGGCTTGCTGAGAAGAGTCTTGGTCTTGATGAATCCAAAGCACGTTTTCCTGGTCTAGTGTGTTCTTTGTTTCGTAAGGCAGGTAATTGGCTTTAAAGATGAATTTTATAATCATTACATCACCAAGGAAAATCTTTTTGAGCCAGTTATAAATGCTCTTCTGGCTACTGGAACTTGGTACAATCTATTAAATTCAGCTGTTATTGAGTTATTTGAATTTATAAGAGTGGAAGATATCAAGTCTCTTACTGCACATACAGTGAAAAACTTTTTTAAAAATACTTTTTACTTACTTATTTTTAGATAGGGGAAGGGAGGGAGAAAGAGAGGGAGAAGAATATCAACGTGTGGTTGCCTCCCAAGCGCCCCCTACTGGGGACCTGGCCCACAACCCAGGCATATGCCCTGACTGGGAATCAAACCTGCGACCCTTCAGCTCACAGGCTGGTGCTCAATCTACTGAGCCACACCAGCCAGGGCATAGTTAAAAACTTTTTATAAAGTACTTAATCAATTGAATATGTTCAGACATTCAAAGGATTGAAGACTAAATATGAGCAAGAAAAAGACAAAATCAGAAATTGATCAGTGAACCATCTACATTGCACGGTAACAGATTTGGCAAAGATGCAAGAAGCTTGGAAGAGGATGAAGATGAAGAGGAGGAAGGAGACGCAGTTGTGGCACCAGTGGAAAAATCTAAGCCAGAAGATGATTTTCCAGATAGTTATGAAAAATTTATGGAGACTAAGAAAGCCAAAGAGAGTGAAGACAAGGAAAACCTTCCCCAAAGGACTTCTGGTGACTTCAGATGAATTTACTCTCTCCCACTCCGCCAGTGCTGCTAATGGAGCACACAGAACAGACAGTAGTCCACCGTGGCGCAGTGAGTCCTCATGGACACTCTTCCAAAACTGCACACTTAGCTACGTCAGGAACAGCCACCAAGGGGAGCGTGGATGGTCTAGTGGGTTTTCCAGATGACAGAGAGGAAAATGGAGAAGAACAAACAGCTTCTAGGAAAAAACCTCATCTTGGCTCATAAAATATTTACTGGGGTCTTGCTACAATGCTGCAACAGTTCATGGAGGGAAAATCTGAATCAGAAGGCTTTCTCACTTGGACTTATAAACATACAAGGAGTAGCAAAAAAACACTCGGTGTGGCAGCTAGGAGACCTCAGCTCTGTAAAAAAAAAACAGGCTTCCCAGGAACTCGATCGCTTGCTAGTAATGAGGGGGTTTGCCCTATAGGCTGTCAAATAAATAAATAAATACATACATACATACATACATACATACATACATACATACATAAATACATAAATAAAAAGTTGTAGTAACCAGAATCTGGGAGACAGCTTCTCACCAAGGAAACTCTCAGGTTTGGAGATGGTTTTGGAGGAGAGACAAGGTCGATAAAATAATATTAATGCAGGGTTGCTCTGGGAGGGTGTCAATTCAGAAACAATTATACGTAAAACATCAGATGAACACCCAATAATGTTACTTGTATAATGGTGCTGACCATGTTGTTCTTTTAATCAGTCTCCTCTTTTTAAATGAAGTTTTTATGGAAAATAAATTTACCTATCATTAAAAAATGAAGTTAAAACTTCCGGCCAAGATGGAGGCGTAGGCGGACACACTGTGCCTCCTCTCACAACCAAAATTAAGGACAACAAATATTTAGAAACAAGAAAACAACCAGAAATTATAGAAAACTGAACTGTACGGAAGTCCAACAACCATTCATCCAGACCAGTAAGAGGGGCGGAGTCGCGGCAGGAGAGAGTGGAGGTGCGGACCCAGGGACGCAGGCAGCAGCGGCTGGCAGTTCCCAGGTGCACAGGCGGCGGCTGGCAGTCCCCGGGCCCACAGGCAGCAGCTGGCGGACCCCGGGCACTGGGGGGCAACTGTGCAGACCCAGTGAGGCGACACAAGGCGGCTGGCTGACTGACCAGGTGGTCTCACATTCAAGCGCGCGGACGGTCCAGGCGGAGGGGAAGTGGCGGAGGGGACTGAATCCAGGAGAGAGCGGAGCAGGCGCCATTGCTCCTTCTCAGACCCCGCCCCCATCTATAGCATCACAACCCAGCGACTGGGCTGCCCCGCCCTGAGGAACACCTAAGGCTCCACCCCCTCACTACATAATAGCCTCGACCAGACTAAAACCGAAACAACAACAACAAAAAAAACCCACCAAAAATGGCTCAAACCGGAAAACAAATAAAAGCCCCAGAGCCAATTCCTCTAAGCAGTGAAGAGATAGCCAACCTGTCAGATGCACAGTTCAAAGCACTGGTCATCAAAATGCTCACAGAATTGGTTGATTTTGCTCACAAACTAGATGAAAAAATGCAGGCTACAATCCGTGAAATGAAGGAAGATGCATGGGGAACTGATAGAGATGGAAGGAAAACTGGGACTCAAATCAATGGAGTGGACCAGAAGGAAGAAACTAACAACCAAACAGAAGACGAGGAAGAAACAAGAATTCAAAAAAATGAGGAGAGACTTAGGAACCTCCGGGACATCTTTAAACGTCCCAACATCCGAATTATAGGGGTCCCAGAAGGGGAAGAAGAACAGCAACGAGTGGAAAACTTATTTGAACAAATAATAAAGGAGAACTTCCCCAATCTGGCAAAGGAAATAGACTACCAGGACGTCCAGGAAGCTCAGAGAGTCCCAAAGAAGTTGGACCCAAGGAGGAACACACCAAGGCACATTGTAATTACATTAGCCAAGATTAAAATGAAGCAGAAAATTCTAGAAGCAGCAAGGGATAAGGGGACAGTCACCTACAAAGGAGTTCCCATCAGACTGTCAGCTGATTTCTCAAAAGAGACCTTGCAGGCAAGAAGGGGCTGGAAAGAAATATTTGAAATCTTGAAAAGCAGGGACCTACATCCAAAATTGCTCTATCCAGCAAAGCTGTCATTTAGAATGGAAGGGAAGATAAAGTGCTTCTCAGATAAGGTCAAGTTCAAGGAGTTCATCATCACCAAGCCCTTATTATATGAAATGTTAAAGGGACTTATCTAAGAAAAAGAAGATAAAACTATGACAGTGAAAAGACAACAAACTCATAGCTATCAAGAACCACACCTAAAACAAAAGCAAACTAAGCAAACAGCTAGAATAGGAACAGAACCACAGAAATGGAGATTATATGGAGGGTTAGCAACAGGGGCATGGGAGGAGGAGAGAGGGGGAAAAGGTACAGAGAATGAGTAGCATAGATAATGGGGAAAAAATAGACAGGGGGAGGGCAAGAATAGTGTGGGAAATGTAGAAGCTAGAAAACTTATGACCCATGGACATGAACTAAAGGGGGGAATGTGGGTGGGAGAGGGTGGGTAGGGTGGAGGGGAATGATGGGGGAGAAATGGGACAACTGTAATAGCATAATCAATAAAATATATTTAAAAAAATGAAGTTAAGCTTTTGGAACCATTTTTTGGAAGATTTAACAGAAATTCAGCCTTTCTATGTAGTTGGAGGGAAGTATGCCCTGTGTTATATAACACAGGCGAAGTTTTATTTTGAAAAAAAATGTTATTGTTTATGCTACTACAGTTGTCCCCGTTTTCCTCCTCTGCCGTCCTCTGCCCAGCCTGCCGCACCCCCCACGGTCATTCCCACACCGTTGTCCGTGTCCACGGGTCCTTCACACATAGTCTTCGACTAGCCCCTTCACCTTCTTTCAGTCAGTCCCTTCCTGTCCCCTCCCCCCTTGCAGCTGTCGGTCTGTTCCATGATTCTATGCCTCTGGTTCCATTTTGCTCATTAGTTTATTTCGCTTACTAGATTCCTCTTTTTTTTAACATTTTTTAATTTTAATCGTTGATCTTGTACAGTTTTCTGTCTTTTACTCCCACCCTTACTAGATTCCTCTTAAAGTGAGATCATATGGTATTTCCCTTTCACCACCTGGCTTATTTCACTTAGCATAATAATCTTCATTTCCATCCATGCCGTTGCAAAAGGAAGGAATTCTCTCTTTCTGCTGCATAGTATTCCATTGTGTAAATGTACCACAGTTTTTTGATCCACTTGTCTACTGATGGGCACTTAGGCTGCTTCCAGCACTTGGTTATTGTAAACTGTGCAGCTATGAACAGTGGGGTGCATAGGTTCTTTTTAATTGGTGTTTCAGGATTCCTTGGGTATATTCCCAGCAGTGGAATTGCTTGGTGAAAAGGCAGTTCCATTTTTAGTTTTTGAGGAATTTCCATCCCGTTCTCCACAGTGGTCACACCAGTCTGTATTCCCACCAAGAGTTCACTAGGGTTCTCTTTTCTCCACACCCTCACCAGCACTTGTTCCTTATTTTATTAACAATGGCCACTCTGGCAGGTGTGAGGTGATAGCTCATTATAGTTTTAATTTGCATCTCTCTGATAGCTAGTGACAGGTTAAATTTTCTACACCAGGAATTTTCATATGTATTTTGATGAAAACAAACAAGCTGGATTCAAAATGGACAATTTCGTTAATGTAACTTTAAAATCAGCACATATGGAGACAGCGGGTGCCGAGAATCAGTACAGTAGTGTTCCAGAACGATTTTCTCTAGAAGCAGAAGTAGATTGAACAGAATGTTCTCCGATACCTACCAGCACAATCTTCTAGGAGAGATACTTTGCAGTTACTTCCTGCTTTGTTAGCAAATTGCCTCTCTCTCCAAAGTTACAGGCACTTTTTAAAGTGTAATTTATAAAGAATAACATACAAAGGATCATGCTGAATTAAGTGAAATTTAATGTCTAGAGGCCGTTTTGATCCAAGAAGTTACTTCATTGTCAGAGTCAATGCACAGTGCCTGGAGCTTTTCCATAAACAAATAAGGCTGTAATATAAAGGCCACTTTTTTTAAAGGGGGAAAGCACATTCCATGTACATAAATGAGTTTAAAACAATAAGGTGAGACAAACAGTTAAGAGGTCTTATTTTTAGAACAAGCAAGTCAACTGTAAATATTTTAATGTTCGTTTACTCATCTAGGATCTGAGATAATGCTGAGAAAAGCATCCCCCAAACTACAATTTAATACATTGGGGGGGAAAAGCTAAAAATCATAATTCTAGCTGCAATCTTGAGATCACTCTTGTGATGCCTCATGGGTCCATTTTTCTTAGAATAGCTTATACTGAAGCAGTTTTCCCTGTTTTGGAGATTTTGTAGTTAATTTTAATTTTGGAAAAAAGTGGGCTGTGTAGGTACGAAGTATAGTTTTTAATATTCTTGACTTCTGGCTCTACCATCTGCCTACTGAGGTGAGTCTTAAGAGGCACATTTAGTTGCTTGGTATATCAGTTTCCCAATCCATAAAAAAAGGGTATAACATTTGGCCTGTCCCCTCACTATGCTGTTGTGACATCCAGATACACTAGGGGGTAGAAATAACTGTGAAATAAAAATCACGGAAAATAGGTAGGGAATATAGTCACTTTTGACCAAGCTCTTAACACCATATCTGACACTATGAAGAAGGAGCAAACACTGTCTCGTTGAATCCTCAAAATGAGATACACTTCATGATTCCTGTTTTACCAATGAGGGAATTGAGGGATTAAGAATTTGAGGGTAGTAATAATGATAGCACTGTCTGAGGGCATACTATGGGCCTGGTGTCATTCTAAGCATGTATTTGGACATGATTCGTTCAGTTATTCTTCACAACAGCCTGGTGACGAATTCTCCATTAGCCCCATTTTACCAAAGAGGAAACAGAAGCACAAAAATCATTCCACAGCTAGTACATGACGGAGTTGGCACTAGAACCTAGGTCTCCTCGCTCTCTCTCTCTCTTTTTCCAGATGTCTCTTAACTAGTAAATTAAACTGCCTCTACCATTACTCATTCTTTTGACAAGTAGTAATGGAGAACCTACTATGTGCTGTTCATTGGTCCGCTAGTGAGTAAGACAAAATTCAGGCTCTCGTGATGCTTATATTATAGAAAGATAAGGCAATGTTACTGTGTTAGCATGAAAACCGTGTGCCTCTACCAAGGATAGCCTCTTCTATTTAAAACCACATTTGAGATCAGATCGTGTCCTCAAGGCATTATGCCAGGGGTCACCTACGGACCACACTATTGCTTTCACTTGATTGGCTGGTTGCTTTATGTCGGAAGTCATAAAACAGTGACCGAAAGTGGCTATGTCCTCCTGACTGCGGGAACATGTTCCTTTCTTCCTTTTATAGCACCTCTCAGCCTTTCCAGCCTCCACTGTCCTCAGAGGTAGCTGGTTCCACACCTCCTCATGGCACAGAGTCGATTCCTGGGATCCTCTCATGAATATATACTTTCCCAGTCGAGGCTGGGGCTCAAGACACCACATGACACTGCTGTGAATGGATGTGACTCTCGGCTGCTACGGGATGAAGCCAGCACAGACAGGGGGACAAACGCAGAAATCCACAGAGAACTGGAACCGGCTCCCTGCTGTGCCTGGGCAGGGGCGAGCGGAGCCGGCCTGGAGATGTGAAATGCGAGATCATCAATCCCCTCAGGGGTTAAGCCATCCAGAGTTGGGTCTGTGCTTATTTGCAGCTCTAAGCATCCTCACTAATCCAGCATCCTCAAGGCCCTTTTGTTTTTAAGAACATGTAGACTATACATCACCCCATTTCCCAGAGGTACTAGCCAAGGAATTCTCCCACAAACCAATGAAATTCTCAGTCTTCCAATGCCCTCTGTCTGCCCTTTTCTTTTTCTTACCTTCATCCCCTTAGACAACTCCTGAAAGGCTCTTGGTACATGGACATTGCTCTGGCGTTCCTGGATCTACGTGAAGATACTTGAAGAGAAATAATGCTTTGAAGTGAAAGCATGTTTCCTAGTGTTATTGAATCACACAGAAACAGGACTCAGCCATGGGCCCCCACTGCTTTATTCATGGTCTGGCTGCTTTGGTGAGTGCCAAAGTGCCTTCGGGGGGCCTCCTGAACGCTTCTTTCCTTTCTTTGATTGCATTCAAAAGGACCAAAAGTAAACAAGGCATGTTAATTACTAAGGGTTATTCATTACTTTGTCCAAAGTCTCAAAGCTCGAAAAGAATCAAAACAATTTATTTTCTGAATTAACTCACCATAGCTCCCCAGCCAGCCACCATGGGGACCATCTTTAGTGCTCGTTGAAAATGTTTCTTCACTGTAAACTGCAGTACCCCCGGAGCAAAGCGCTGAGATGTTTCTGTGGGCTGGATGCACCAATTAAGCCTTTTTCAAAAGATGTGCAGATAAGACTGCTTGAAAGTTTTGAAGCAACGTTACTCTAGGAAGCTCAGCCAATTCTAAATTAGCACAATGTTGAAATGTCCTTTGCCCACCTCGGAAGAACGATGATGTCCCTTGCTTTTTTTTTAATTCTATACATTGCATTTATTCATTTTTGTCATAGTAAAACACAGAGAAAATACAGAGGGAAGTACAGGAGAATAAGAACATCAACACCCACAGAGTAGTCATAAGGATTTAACAAACAGTAACATTTTGCCGTATTTCTGCTACACGTAGATATAATGATGGATATATCTCTATTTGATTCATTAAATAAATTGTCAAGTTAAACCAAGAGTCCCATTTCCATTTTTCTCTTTACAGGACATTAATAATTAAACCTTTAAATTCTGATCTTTCTGCGACCGTGATTTCGACACAGAAGGGACAGGTTCAGGAGCAGACCACAAATGCTCCAAACAGGACTCCAGCGGGGCGTCACTGCTGCCTCAGCATGGGCTGTGGTGGGTGAGGGACACTTAGGACAGACAAAGGTTCTGTAAGCACCACAGTGGCGAGGTCTGAGGATCATGGGAGACTGACAGTCTAAAGTCAGGCAGGCTTAGACTGATTTAGACTATGTTCTGCTGATTTCCTTCAATGCGTACATATTCCAAGATTTCATTCTGCAAGCATCTCCATTTGAAATGACATCCATACACACTTTGAACTGCAGAAGTTTGGAAACTAACTCCCATCTGTCCCCCTATTTAATGAACACACACAGTCCTATCTAACCTCTGTGGGGCTCAAACAACTTTCCTTTCTTTCATATATAAACATCATGAAGTTCCCTTGGTTCCCGTGCCAGCCATCCAGTCCTGCTGAAATTCCTTTTAAAAGAACATATGGGTATTTGTAGCCTTTTCCTGGTTTACAACCATCCTAGAATAAAAGCAGAGTTCAAAAAAGGGTTAAGTCCAATAGGGTGACAGATATGGACGTACCTAACAAAAGCTGTCTCAGTAACAGCCTTCATTCCCAGGCAGGAACAAAGCAAACAGACAATGCTTACTGATCTCACTTAAAAGCAAAATCATCTATTTCCACCTCTTTCTGCTTAAGTGTTATATCTTGGAGAAGCTTAGAACATTAGAAATCAAGTTCAGCCCTGGCTGCTGTGGCTCAGTGGGTTGAGCGCCGGCCTGTGAACCCAAAGGTCGCCAGTTCAGTTCCCAGTCAGGGCACATGCCTGGGTTGCTGGCCAGGTCCCCACTAGGGGGTGCACGAGAGGCAACCACACATTGATGTTTCTCTCCCTCTCTTTCTCCCTCCTTTCCCCTTTCTCTAAAAATAAATAAAATATTTTTTAAAAAAGAAATCAAGTTCAGGAAATAGACAGTGGTGATGTTCACCCCATGCCGTGGATGCACTTAATGCCACTAAATTGTACACTTGAAAGTGATTAAAACAGTAAATTCTTCGTTATGTATGTTTTACTACCAATTTTTTTAAAAAATCAGATTTCATAAAATATGTAAAGAATGGTTGAATGAAACTGTAAGAAACTAACCTCCTATCGTGTCTTTGGGCAAACAGAAAGCCCTTTCAGAGCTGAGCCGATGCAAGCCCTGGCGGCATTTACAGGTACCGCATGGAGTCCTATCTCCCAGACGCTCTGTGGATTGAGGTCCGCTCCTGCTCTCTGCTTCCTGGGCCAGGAAAAGAGCAGGATGTGTGATGATTAAAACTACAGGCACTTCCAAATTTAAAATATGGTTTTGCTCTGCTTGTGGACAAAAGCTTCTCTCTTGTTTTCTCCTATCTGGACACCCCCAGTCAGTCCCCTGGTCACCCAAGTCCATATGGCATTAGTTGATATTAAAAATATACAGTTTTAATTGGTGTTAGGTCATAGTTGTTTACTTTGATAAGCTTTTTCTACTAGCATGTTTTACAGATCAGGTTACTGCACAAAAGCCCTAACAAAGCTGTATACCAGTTTTGTTAGACATTTAGCCTCTGTTTCCCGGGAGACATCCACTAGTAAAGGACTCAAGAAAGGTAATAAGGTGATCCAGTTCATTTCACTCTGACGACCTGCTCCCGGGAAATGCGTGCTGCAGAAACACCTGAGCACAACCAAATAGAAAAGCAAGCCATTAGAATCTCTCCCTGGCTTGACCTTAGTTTACAACCAGCCAGTATATGATGAAAGTTTATGCTGCTCTTCCATGTAAGTTATTTTCCCAGCTGAAGATTGCTCCCAGCTGTTCTGGCCCAGATGTGTTGGTGGCCCACGCTGTGAGGGCCATTTCACAGGTGATGAAGCCTCAGACAATAAAGTTTACACAACTTGTATACAGCTGGTGTCCAATATACACTTGAACTTCTAATGCTGTCTCCTCCAAAAACACAAACAAAAGAAGTGGTGGTTTCCAGACACTTCACTTGGGGTGCAGTTAAAAGAAGATTTCAGTGCTGTAGGCCCAAACTAATGGAGAACTTGAACTTAAGAAGCAAGAGCAAGATTAATTACCCAGTGTTTCTTTGCCCCTCAAGAGTCCAGCTTGCTTTAACTTAAAATTGCTGCAGGCCAGCGAGGGGATGATGAGAAATTGTCCTTGGGACCCAGCTTCCAAGAGAGCTGAGTTGTGACGCACAAGTGAGCCCCCTGAGTTGAGTTCACCTTTTGGCTTTATGTTGACCCATGTGCCAAGTTCACTCTTTCCATCTCGTCTAAATGATTGACCATTTTATTAGGTAGAAGGTGTTCTAAAATTAGTGCACTACTATATTTCATCAGGAAGTCACAGGATAACTGAAGTGATGATTGATAATCAGGGTGAACATATGTCCAGGATTTTCTAGAACAGTCGTGGGCAGTTTAACATATATCAGATGCTTCATGAAAGAAAGGAAAGAAAGAAAGAAAGAAAGAAAGAAAGAAAGAAAGAAAGAAAGAAAGAAAGAAAGAAAGAAAGAAAGAAAGAAAGAAAGAAAGAACGCTATGAAAAATAGTGTCATTAAACACACCGGCATGGGGTGAGCAGACCCCCACGTGAAATTCCCATCCTCTACCAGCCTGAACAGTGGCAATGAGACATGCACAAACTGAGTTCTCACTTTTTCCTCCTCGTAAAATCCCAAGGGTGACCAGCAATGCCCTTCCTTCCTTTCCCAATGTTCCCTGATAAGGTGCAACTAACGCTCCCTTTGAAGGACAGCCCAACAAAAATAGGGTGCCCAGCCACCAGCTCCCATGGACTCAGCGGTAGTGAGAGAGCTTGCTGCCACCACCTCCTGCCTGTCCCTGCTGTGGCCTGGGAGGTCCTGACCGCACATCAGCAGGGTCAGTGGGGAATGTGAGAAACTGCAGGGCAGGTGCGAGTGAAGTGTGTGCAGGAAACGGAAGGTGCCCCTCTTTGGAGCATACGGACAGTCGTTTGAATATTCTTGCTCACAGCGGTTTTGTCATTTTCTGTATAGGGTATCTAGAACTATTAGTTAATATATTGTTGGGTAACGTATTTCTCTTTTGCAATAAACCTTGTAGCAACAATCATCTTGAAAGGATCCCAACGTGGTTTTAGAGAAAAATTAAAATATTAATGTTGTAATTGAGTGCGTAACTTGCATGAAATATTTATTAACACCTAGCACCCATGAAAATCAGAAAATATAAATTTGCCAAGAAGCGTCAGATTTACTTCAAAAGTTTGCTGTTACTTTAAGCAAACCACACTCCAAAGTGATGACCAAGCACAAGCAGCTGCCCTGGGTGTGTTTTCGTACCACCCTATGAGGTTTAATTTTTTCATTTAGATGCAATGACGGGTCCTCTAACCCAATTTCCCTCATTTTCAATTCCCAGTGTTCTCGAGCACGCCTGACAAATGAAGTGCTGACTGCTCACGGTCCCCACTGGCAGCAGGCGGCCCACGGAACCAGTGACAGGACACCAGCTGCGTATCGGGGCCATCGGGTGCTTTAAATGAGAAATTCGTTAACGCTAATAATGGTTGATTTTTAAAAAATTCATGGAATAAAGTGAAAACTTGGGAAAGTTTATTCTGTCAAAGGTGAAAACTCTGGCATTATTCTGATTGCTCTATCTGATTATCTCTATCCAGTTTAAAAGTTCATCATCGAAGAACTTTGTTTCTGAGGTGATAAATTTTCATGACCAGAACCCTGGTAGAAACGGTAGTGTCACTAAATTAAGAACCTGTGGTGCAGAAATGGACTTGGACTGGGTGGTGGAACATATCTAGTTTGCATTTGTGTCCGAACAAGTTCTGGTGACCCACCAATGGAAACGGAAGCCGAGTTGTCGTATTTTACGCACACGCAGACACATATAAACGGATCACAAAATTCCCCTTCCTACCTCCCAACTGACTTAGCACATCAGAGGCTTTAAGGATAACCTGCTCTGCAAATATCAACCTACGTGTCCTACAATGCTCCGAATTTTAGCTGCGTTTCGTTCAAAAGTCATTTGGAAGTATTGAGTGAACAATTTTTTTCAAGTCCGCTTTTGAGCTTGGAGCTTTCAGAAAATTACAAACAGGCAGGACCAGCTACATAATTTGTGGAGCCTAGAGGAACATGAAAACGCGGCATTTCAAGATGGCAACAGCAGGGCAGCAGGCCGAGCGTGGAGGTCTCTGTGCGCTGGGTCCCCTGCACGAGTCACAGGCCTGTGCAGCCAGCTCCGCAAACAGGGAGACACTGAAATGTATCCTGCAAAAATGTGCGGGGGCGGGGGGGGGGGGCCGCACAATGAGTGCTTTAATGAAGTATAAGATTTAATTTCGAAATTCTATAATTGTGCCCTGGATGATCTCAACCTGTGAGGAGAGTATTTTGATGGAGCTCCTATTTTTATTTAGATAAATTTAGATTCCGTCCCAGAATAGGATGTAATTGAGAAGGCCTACAATTCTGAATCATCTAAATCTGGGGAACCATTCAGAAGAATCATAAATAGAGACAACTTCTTTGACAAGTTATCATAAAAATATTTGTCAAAGAAAGGTAGTCTGAATAAAGGCCAATGTTACGTAGAAAATATCCAGACTGAATTATTTGCACATTTCAATAGCTCTAAAAATTAGCATTGAGAAGAGGCTTAATTTAACAGAATTGCCCTCAGCTTACCAAGTACTCCAATATCTATCGAGAGTATTTTCTCAATTAAATATATTGTGGTCTATTGCAAAGTTAATGGAAATATCAGCAATTTCAAATTTATTAAGCCCAAGATGCAGACAATTTCGTGGGAGGAGAAACTTAAAATAACAAAACCATTGAGAAATACATTCTGCATAAAAATGCCATGACAGATAAACTCAGAAACTGATCACAGTGCATAAGTACAGGGTGCAGCAGAAGTAGGTTTACAGTTGTATGTGAAATAGTTTATTCTTGTGTTATTACTTATTATCACATTATTTTCCATACAAACAATGGTAAACCTACTTTTGTCCCACCCCATACGTATCAAAAATTACATTCTGCTTAAAGTTTTTTAACATTTAGACCATGAGCATAAAGAAAACTTTCCAATTTGCTCTAAGGTACACAGATAGATGTTCTTCTGTATCTTCCAAGGAATTTTATATTTGAAACTAGCACCATTTTATAGGTCCACCAGTATAAGAAACCAACTTGTTGGTCACTAAGTAAATCTTTCAGAAAAGTGATTCTAATTGTTTTTAGGCCTCCCATTCACTGTCAAAGTATCTTGATTTGGATGCCATTGTAGGGTTGCCATGGTAATGACAATAACAGACACCGTTTACTAAGCACCTGTGGTGAGCTGAGCCCAGCACTTTTCAGCCATTAGCTCATCTGATCTATAAAACAAGCCCTAGGAGAGGTAGTGTTGGGCCAACCAACTTAACTGTTGAGGCAACTGTGCCTTAAGGTGGTTTGGACACTTCTCTAAGATCACGTAGCTGGGAAAGCATCTGAGCCCAGGCCTCCTGACTCCCAGACCAGAGGACTTTCAGCCACCCACGGGATGAGTTCACCATAGATTCTGATTGAAAAAGGACAAGGGCCCAGGGAAGTTTCCAGGAACAAACCCAGATCTCTGATGCAACCACCCGAATCCTGCCGCCTCTAATGGGACTGATTTGTGGTGCTCATCACTGCTGATTAGCTCACATCTTCACTTTCTGGCACCATTAACAAGGGTCCATTCAGGCTCCAACATTTCTTCATCACCAGCTATATCTGCGCAAGGTACCCTGGGGACACAAAGGGAAATCAGATGAGGCTCCTTTCCCTCGGGCAAGGAGACAAGGGGTGACGTTGCCATTTCAGTCCTCTGGGAGACTTGGGTAACTAACCAAAGAAATTTGCTCCAAAGAGATTTAACAAACCAGGAAAACGTCTGTCAACAGTTTACCCCCAAACTCGTGATGTTGCACCGAAGAGACGTGCTTTACTTTAGCATAACCGACCTTCCCTTATGAAAGCAGACACGATATCACCATGTTCATAGACCAAACCACACTAATCAAGTCTAGACATGAACCATCAGGATCTTAATCCCCATCCATTGAGTACTCAGAGCCATACTGTACTATATGCAGGGGTGGGGGGAGGGGTGCTTTCAAACCCCCCTGATGTATTCCATCTCAGAGCCACTGTGCGTAGAGAGGCGGCACAAAATGGAATTCCTCTAGCTGGAGACTCTCTCTTCTTCGGAACTCCCCACTGGGCCTCAGCGCAGCATCAGACTTCCAGGAGGCCCCCAGCTATTACTGAACACACAGGGTTACTTTATAATATTGCTGATACCAACTTGTCCTTGGCAGGCCAAGAAGGGATTTCTTGAAAAGTCATTAAAAGTCTGCCTCCAAAACTTACTTCAAGGCAACCCTTACCCAGGGCAGGATCACACAAGACAGGGATCTTTGATGGGGCTGGCAAGGAGAGTTTTAGGAAATTCCCTCCAGCAGCTTTAAGGGAAGAGGGGGATCTGTTGCTTTTCTCTCTCTCCCAAATTAGCTCTTCCAAAGGACGTCAACAGAAGAGGAAACAGCATTCTCTGGAGTTATCAAGCCATTCCCATGTGCCTGGGTTTAACGTGGTGAACACGTGGTGAGGATGGCCAACCTGTGATTGTCCCCCCCTCCGATGTCCCCGTTCCTCAGAGCCACGATAATTACAGTGACTGCAGCGGGAGCTGTGATGTGCTGCCCCCATCCCCCAGCAGAGCAGAGGCGCTGGGCCCCCAGCTGAGAGAGGGCTGCTGCTGAAGGCCCCCAGCTGAGTGGACGCTCGGGCCTTGCCTTTGGCTAAAGGGAGCCGCCCTGCCCAAGGTTGCACCCCCACCCCAAGGGCAGCGCCCACACAGGTACAGGGGTACAAAGGCCTCTAAACTAGGGCCACCCCAACTCCCCAGAGGATCGTCCGAGGCTTGTGTGCAACAGCGTTGTATTCTAGTTCAACTCCCCGCTCTGTCCCATCTTGTGTCTCGTGGTCCACAGGTGTTGATCCCCATCCCAGAGTCTGCCTCCTGGGTGAGCAGGGCAAGACCCTGACCCCGGACTGAGCCTGGGACGGGGCAGGCACTTCACATGCTTTGTGTCTAACCCATGTGGCATCTCTGCCAAGCGGGTGTTATTAATTTCACTTCATAGGTGATAAAACCGAGACTCAGAGAGGTTGTGTTCCTTGCTTAAAGTCACACAGCAAGTGAGCCACAAATCAGCTTCTATGGCCAGGCCTTTAGCCTTAAATCCCACACAACTTACTACATGCATGGCACTAAGCCGGCTCCAGTGATTCTAACATAGATATTTTTATGAAGTATAACTTTCACTAAAAGAGAATAGATATCTTAAAGATGAACGGAGCATGGCTGCAAAGGGGTAGCATGAGGAATGCTTTGGGCTGAGAACACATAAGGTCTGTGGCTGAGCGAAGGGCACTGCACTGAGGTCAGCTGCCCAGTGTTCAGAATGGAGGGTGGGTATCGGGAGATGTCATCTCTGGGGCTGCTGGGGGACGGGGATGGGGGCATTTATGCTACTGTTTCTGTGCCTTCTTTTGAGTCTAAAAGTATTTCACAATAAAATGTACAAACATTTCTGAAGCAAAGAAAGCGTGAAACATAAGAGTTTCTGACGTCTTAAAATATTCTTTAAAAAGGAAGTTAAAAGTCATTTCACAATAATGCCAAAGCATACCACTGATCAGCTATCAATAAGCACTTAATATAAATACTTTTCTGTGCTTCACGGAGGGCTGAGAGAGACGTTTTTCCCTTTAAAGTAACGACAACATGGGATTATGGTGGGCCCTGAGTTTCCTTCCTAATTGTGGCTTCAAATAAAACAGCACGGCTGAACAATAAACCCTCTCTCCAGGGAAAGTGGAAGAGAATGTGCCTATTACACCTCCTTTCCCCACAATGGCTTCCCAAAATGGAATTCTAGGCAGAAAGAGGATGCTATCACCCTTAAGGTGGGCCTGTCTCCACCGTTCTCCTCCGTCAGTCCTCCAGGGCACCAGCCCTCCGCACTCCTGCCTCCCGCCGTTACCTCCAAACAAAGGGATTGCCCAGCCAGCAGGTGTCGTCTCCCCGAGGCTGGGTCCTGGAATTCAGCCCAGCTTCTCCTTCCCTGGCCAACTAGCCTGTCCAATCCACAGTGGCCCTTACACGTGGGGCAGGAAGTACAGGAGGGGAGGGAGATGGTGGATGGGAGGGAACAGGTATCCGAGTGGGCTGCCACAGTCTGGAGAGGAGGAGGTGCTTGCAAAGAGAGTGACGTAACCGCCAGAGAAGACAAATACCGTAGGATTTCACTTACATGCGGAATCTAAAGAACAACATAAATGAACAAACAAAACAGAAACAGACTCAAACACAGAGATCAAACTGACGGTTGCCGGAAAGGCAGGAGCTGGGGGACTGGGTGGAAAAGGCGAAGGGATTAAGGAGCACAAATTGGAAATCACAAAACAGTCACAGGGATGTGAAGTCAGCACAGGGAATGGAGTCCGTGACACCGCGGCAACGATGGTGCCAGGTGGGCCCTGGCAAGAGCGGGGGGCCACTTTGCAAAGTGTACGACTGTCCCATCACCAGGCTGTACACCCGAAACTAACACGAAATAACAGTGAATGTAAACTGTGATTGAAAACGATTAATATTTTAAAAAGAGGGAGGGAGAGGGTGACGTAAGATTCGGGCCCAGTCCCATCCACGAACATCTCCCGTGAGCGACCTCACCAGGAGCGTCGTTCAGTAGCGGGCAGCTGTCACACTCGTGGGGGCACTTGCACGGCTTCTGAAACTCTAATTTCCACTTGAAAGTCTAAATTTTATCTTTGGCAACAGGCACCGATGGGAAGGAAAATATTCCTCGATACGACAGGCTCTTCTCATTCCTTTTCAAGGGAATGTCTGCTAGACACCCAAGTCTGAGTCGGCATAGTCTGTCACTTGTTCCTTCCAGTAAAAGATGGTCTTCCATGAAGAAAAAGCAGCTAATTCAGCGTGTGACTCTTTTTAAAAATAATCACCCAAGGATATATTTATTGATTTGAGAGAGAGGGGAAGGGAGAGGACAGAAAAAGAAGGAGACAGAGCGAAACCCCACCATTGATTGGTTGCCTTCCATACACATGCAACCAGGAAACAAACCCACAACCCAGGTATGTGCCCTGACTGGGAATCGAACCCACAACCTTTTGGTGTACTGGACAATGCTCCAACCATCTGAACCACCTGGCCAGGGAAGGTTGTGACTCTTTCACAGGTGCTTTTCCTTGAGATAGCCATCCTGGTTCAATGTCCTTGAGAAGTGGTTCATGCATATTTTCCATTTGGTCACACAGAAATTTAAATATACATGCATTCAGGGGTCAAAATTAACATATTTTACTGCCTCCTCAAAGGCATTCTTAAATGAAACTGGCTTTAAAAAAAAATTAGTATTTGGTGATGAATAACCCAATGTCACTGCCTCAATTCTTTGTGAAAGCAGCTACAGCTCCACCCACCATTGCTGCGGTCAGTGCAAAGGTCACACAGTGGAAAAGGGAAATAATGTCATTGGAGGAACCCCTCCCCCCCCCCCCCCCCCCCCGCCCAGCGGTTTCCAGAACACTCTTCAAGAGCTGCTGAGGTACCATGATGGAGGCAGGCACGGGCATAAGAGATAAAATAGGTACACTGGTCCTTTTGGGCCGAGACACGGAAGAGGGGTGGAAGCTTGTGTGAGATGAAAGGAAGATGCTAGATTAGGAAGAGGGAACTGCCTGTGCCAAGGCTCAGAGGCACGGCGGGTGAGGTACATGCAGAGAACGTCGGGTAACATGGCGTTTGCACCGCAGCTCAGAGGCCACCACAACCCTTACACCTTCGCAGTTCACAGTCCGGGAACACAAAGCCAACGTAGCATTTAATAGGAGCCTGCGTAGTTCTAAGCATTCAGTTAATCGTTGAAATAACTCCATGGGGTCAATGCTTTTCCAGATGAGAGAGGGAAATGAGGAGGTTAAACAACTCATTCCAGATCCCACAGCCAGTAAGTGACACAGCCAGGACTGGGCACAGACGGCCTGATGCCAGAGTGGGCTATCACAGACCATTTCTCACGAGAAAGAAAGATTCTACCTGCTTCCAGTTTGGGAAATCCCGATTGGCCGACCTAGGTCACAAACCCATCTCTGGGACCAATCCTGTCAGGGGACACATGCCCACCTCCATGGGGGACGTCTCCAATCATGCAGCACCGCGCAATGGACACCCTACAGCAATGAGAAGGGGTGAGCTACAGCAGCATCCAACCGAATGGACGATGCGTGTTCCCAAGGTTAACACTGGACGAAGGCCGACCCCCAAGAGCCCATCCTGGGCAGTTCCATCTATGTGTAACAATTCATTAAGCTGTATACTTGTGCACTTTTCTGCAAGTATTTTTCACTTTTATTAAAGTTTTACTTTTTTATTAAGTCTGTAGTGTAAATAAAATTAGATTGGTAGTGTAAATAAAATTAGAACTGGGAAAAAGATACACGAAGGAGTTTTATTCAGCCAGGGTGGCAAACGGACTCCTCCAAAGGAATAAAAATGCCTCACGTCCTAAAGGAGAGTGAAAACCCAAGGAGGCAGGGGCATCATGTTTCAAATGGCTTTCACGAACATTTGTTCGAGTTTCACTCATTAGCATCATAAAGCAAAAGGAAGGGTCCCAAACACAGAAGCGCCCTGTACATGTGCCAGCTTTTTCCAATGAGGCCAACTGGGAGGGCAGCAGGCCCCCCCCCCCGCCCCCCGCCACCACTGCCCCGCCCCGCTGGGGACGGGTGGGCACGGGGTGGGGCGGGCAGAGGCGCAGAGAGCCGGGCCTCCCGTGGTGGGACCGTTCCTGTGAGCTCAGCTGCATTTGTAGGTTGTGGATGGTTTCTCAACCTTCAAAACCATGCTCCCTCCTTCGACAGATGTAACTATCCCACACTGTCCTTTAATGTTATTTGAAATTTCAAAATTAATTAACTATCATGACAAAAAAAGCAAAGCAAACCACGAGACAAAGTGCTGCTTTGTTTTCAAGCTGCCAGGGCAGCCCCCCGAGAAGCCCCGGAGTGCATGGCCCACCCTCCCCTCCTCTCCCCTCGCCCCCTCGAGAAGCCTCGGTTTATAAATTACAAGCCTTTTCATTTCCTCCAAGGTTTTTGATGAGAGATTTGGGGATGCGGCCACCAGGTGGACGCCATGCCCCGCAATTACGAGCTAGTGGTCTGGCTTCCCAGAGGGATGAGGGACTAAGAAGCAGACGGACCTACTTTGTTACTAATAAAACCCACAACTCCTTACTTATTAAATAAGCATCATTTAATGGCAATAGCTCATATTTATTGAGTGCTTCCTGTGTGCCACACACAGTGTGAGGGGCTCCTCGTGCGCTCTGTCACTCGATCCCTCCCACAACCCCAGCTAATGTGAAGTACCATCTTTCCTGCTTAATGGCCAAGGAATCTGGGGCTGGGTCTGACCAGTGACATGCCGAGGTCTGACAATAAGGAAGACAGGGATTGCAATGTGGGACCCCGTCGGGCTGGCCTTGACGAGCATGACACAGTCGGTGGGCCCTGAACTATTCGGCAGAGCAGGGATTTGAACCCTTGCTGTTCAACTTCATAACCTGCATGTGGGCGCCTCCCAACTCCTGATCAATGGGAGAAAGTGCCACCAAGAACCCACCATCCAAAATGAGTTCTCTGTGAGAGAGGGAAACCAGACAGGTGACTCCTGACCCCGGGTCCATGCCGGGACCTAGATGGTCTGGGGGTGAACTGTGACGGGGACCCACACGGTGGCCAGGGAGCAGTGTGGCTGGCCTCTGACATTAACGACCTGTGTGAGTGAAAGCCAAGTGGCTGCAGCAGGACTGGGGCCAGGCCTGGTACCACAGGGGGCGGGGGGGACCACCTACTGTCCCTTTCCCAAATTCCATGTGATGGTGAGGCTGATCCGCCAGCTCCTGGCCTTCAGGTGCAGAAAACCTGGATCGTACTTTGGCAAGACGAAACTGGACATGGGCTGTGCACAGGGACCGCCAGCCCCACTGCCCAGAGCAGACTCCAGTCCCTCTGCAGGTTCACTGGGCCCAGCTGGAGCTCTCATTCAGCGGGAAGGCCAGGGAGCCGTCCCAGGAAAGGAGAGAAGATGCTACCCAGGTGGCCCAACTTAGTGGATGGTGGTTCAGAATCCCACTAATCTGCTTATTAACAGAAATAAGACCTTCTTTGTGGCCTAACATAATGAAGGGAAATAAACAGTTATCCCATATTTTTAAGTAGACCTCTCAAAATGCATTAATGAGCACATGTACACCCTTGTCCAGCTAGAGAAGGAGAAGGTCAAAGTCAGCTCTTCTGGTTCACACAAAGGCCAGGGGTCTCTGCTGCCACAGCGGCTGGCTGGAAAGCTGCTGCTGCTCTCCCCCAAACCAAGGGCCTCAGGCAGTAAAGGGGATGAGCTGGCAGCATTCCTTGAAGTCACGTGGGGCAGCTCCAAACACAGGAAGGCCATCGCCTGTGTGGCCCACCCCAAATGCGGCGTTCCTGCTTTCCTGCCGCCATTTTGGTCAATGACCCCCACCCCCCCAGCCCTACGCTGTGACATTAACCCCAGGCTGCGAGTGAACTCCAGAACATGGGGTCGAAATGAGCTGGAGGACCTGCCACTTCGGGACGATGATCTTTCCTTCCATGACGTCTATTCCTTCAGGCCCTTAACGACGAAAGGAAGTTTCTAGAACAATGGCGGGGTCTACTCCCTGAATCTAGGGCAGCCGTGTGGATTGTCTGGAAGGGTCACTCACAGCCAGGTAGACTCTTCTTTGTGACTTTGACACCAGAAAGCCTATTTACGTACCCCTGGGAAGAAGGCCACAGTACATGTGTGTCACGCCAGAAGCTAAAAACCAAACACAATTTCACATGTGCCAGCTTCCTGACACATGTAGAAGGAGGGTTAAAGAAATAAACACGCCCAGAAACAACTGTCACACTCTCACCGATTTTCAGCTGCTATAAATCATCGTCTAAAGCTGGCAAACGTGAGTCATTCCAGCTCCCTGCTACTCACGGAGGAGTGGTCCCTGCACCAGCAGCATGGGCCTCGCCAGGGAAACTGTGACAAATTCAGGGTCTGGGGGCCTGCCCAAACCTACATGGTGTCAGAATCCACCTTTTGACAAGTTTGAGAAGCGCTGTTCCACCTCACCCGGGCTGCTTCTTTCCTGGCCGGGGTATTTGCCAGACTGACACCACACATATTGCCAGACGCCAGATCCCGACCGACATGCCACAGAGTCCCACGGGCAACCCTCCGCATCCTGCACAAGGGGCCTGACCGATTCCTGCACACCATGGGAAGCGAAGCCCCTTCCAAGTTCCGCAGTCCTCTTATTCTCCTCGTACCTTCCCTCCCCGCCCCCACTGTACTCATGACGCCGTGGTGGCCTTCCTCATCATGCCCCCACCCACCCACATGTCCAGATTCACCCCCCCCTTCACTGCCTGGTCAAGCCCCCTGGCCTGAGAGTTCTCAGCTGATGCATCTTTCCCTCGTCATCTCTCTGTACTTCCCTCGAGTGCCCGGAACGCCTTTGCCCTTCTTTGCAGATTTGTGCTCACACATTTTGACTCCTTCAATGCCCTGCAAACCCCTCAGTTCTTCCAGAGTCTGGTGTCCTTCAAAACTGGAAGAAATGCTTCCTCTGAGGAGGCCTCTGCACCAACATAACCTCCTCCTCTGAAGTCCCCAGTAGGGACCCCATTCCTTGTCCCACTCGCCCCTTTCCACCTCCTGTTAGAGTCATTGGTATACACGCCACCTGTCCCCTGCAACGTATGAGCACAGCGAAAGCCAGAATGTGTCTTCATCATCTTGCGTCTAACAAAAGTGTTAACACCAGCCAGCTGAGGCAATCAGTCAATCCTCAAACGCAGGACACAATCACGCCCCCTTTGTTTTCCTAATTTGCATGTTTATAAGACGCTCACGTATTATGACCATATTTAACATAGTTAATACATTGCATGTATGGAAAATATCAAAATTTCTTCAGACAGCACTATCTTGAAAAATCTAGACCATCTGATCCCTGAAGAGACGTTCAACGAAGGGTTGTCGGATGAGTAAAGGAGAAGAAATTGTTTTCCTCAGCATAGTGATGTGTTCACCCTCAGGTCCCACTCTGTGTAAGCTAAACATGGAATCTGAGGCGAGACACACATGCTGTGTAAGCCTAATGGCCTGATGAAAGTGGGAATTAAGAAGAGAAGTTTCTACCTCAAGGAGACCCGGCGAAGTGATTGTGAAATAGTCCTTTTGATGCTGTGCAGTCACACACGTTCCTGTCGGAACTCAGAAGCGAAGGTGCTGACTGATTTTCTCAGACCGATTGCAGCTCTGCCAACATCTAAGCTGCCACTGCAAACACAGGCAACTCACGAGCAGCGGAGTGCGTTCTCACGGAGGATGCGGCGCCCCTGCCAGATGCAGCTCTGCTGGGGGGCGGTGAAGATGCGAGAAACGCAATCACGGAGTTCTCTCATTCGGGCGAAATTTGCCTCTGCGACGTCAAATTACTAATGTTTTATCGTGACCCTGCAGAAGAAACTTTGCTTTGGAGTGCTAGGGTGGAGAGTAGCTTCGGGAGCCCCAAAGCTGGGGCTCAGGGCTGTTCTCTGGGAAGGGGGCTGAGCCTGGTCCCTCACCTGGGGAAGGATTCAGTGAGATGGGCCGTCACCCCTGCCTTGGACATAGTTTGGAATATGGGGCAGCCTGATGGGCTTGAACACTCCTATGGAAAGCGGGGAAACTCGCAAGCAGCCTGCAAGGGTCTGCAGATGAAAACATCAGACTTTCAAAATCACCATAGTCTTAATAAAATAACGAAGTGGAAAGTATTGGTGTTGCCTTTTTTGAAGAAGGAGGAGGAGGAGGAGGTTCTTAAGATGCTTACTTTTCCTTTTAAACAATGTCGTACAACTTGAATCTTCTCTTAGCAGTCGATCTCCTGGGAAGAGCCAATAAACAAAACGCCTTCGATATTTTGTCATTGGAAATTCAGCTAGAAGGAAAAAAAAAAAAAAAAACCTCAAGCGGTTTTAGTGTTTGGTCCCTGGATGGACTCTGGTTTTGATTATAAACACCAGCATTTTCAAAGATCTGTTGCTGGATGCCAAGCGTATCCAGACCTGGGGCCAGGAGCCCTGGCAGAGTTTGCTTTGAGGAGCAAGATGAGCGAACCACGGCGCACACACCACCGGTAAGTGCTCCCAGCAAATGGTGGTTCTGGTTAATTAGTGAGGGATTGTTTCCATTACAACCTTCATAGAATTCAAATCAGCTAAATTAACAGCCAGAGAAACAGCCACAACTAAATAACATTCCACCGTTTCCAATTAAGTTGGAAGCCTTGGGTGCGGCAACCACCAACATTACAAATTGGGGAGCTTTGCCAAAAATGAACGCCTTCAGTGTTTCTCGGACCATCCACAGCCTTTGCCAATAGAATGAGTTCACTGACTGTGTGCAGAGAAAGGGAATTAAGCAAGCCACTTAAAAGCGTTAATTTCTTCTTTGAAACATTTCATGCCCAAGGCTGAACTAGGTATAGGTAAGACTTGAAAATCGGGGCTCCGACGGGAGACCACCTCGTAAGAAGAAAGCACTGTCTCTTGTTTGTGGTTTCCACGGCCAACGCACTTAAGGGATCCTTGGCCATCCGAAACCAAAGAGAAACGCTATCAGACTGGCCAACGACTGTTGGAACCTGCTGGCTCCTCTGCCATCGCTGGTAGCTTTGGATCACAGAGGTCCAAACAACTATGAGGTCAATATTTATAAAACAGCTTCCAAACTTCATGTGCTCCAGTCTCTCTGAGAAGCCTGGTCTTTGATGAAAGGGATAGTCTTTTTTTCTGTAGTAAGTGTAGCTTGACTGTCCATTAGGAGGCTGTCAGCCCACCACACTACAGAACACGTTTGTGATTTTAGGGGCTCTGGGGAGGCTCTGATGCATCCCCTTCGGGCTCGTATGTGTCCAAAGCTGTGCTATTACAGCTTCAAGGCTTTGGACTAGGGTTCCTATCGAAGATCCCTTCAAGGGGAGACACAGGCTATTATCATCTGCAAAGGACTTAAGCAGGCCCCAGTTACTACGGGAACTTAAAAGTGAGAGAGGTATGTTTCCGATGCTGATCTTGCCATCCAGCCCCGCCAACCATCCTTCGGTCGACTTCCCTTCTTCCTGCCTGGAGTGCCACAGTTTTGAAATCTCTCTTTTTATCTCATCATTAAAGAGCACATCTCTCAAGTCCTTGGTTGGAGCTAAAATGTAAGTGGCTGATATAAATTGTGTTATTTCTTCAAGGGGCTTTGGCCTTTACTAAGATTCAAAGCCTGAACATGATAAACCTCTAGCAAAGGTGTTTCGGGAAGCAGCCGGCTCTATGCTGAAAATTGTCTGTTCTTTTCATCCAAAAGCAGATTTTGCAAAAGGTGGACTTTGGTACTTGGTTTCCAAAGATGATCCCTCATGAACACCTGGTATTTGCACTTTTGCGTAGCACCTGTGTTTTGATTTGGAAGAATTTGTAAAGAAGTGGTATTAATTCTTCTTTAAATGCCTGGAAGAATTCACCAGTAAAGCCACTGAGGCCTGGGCTTTTATTGGTGGATGATGATGATGATGATGATGATGATGATGATGATGATTACTAATTCAACTTCTACTTGCTATAGGTTTATTCGGATTTTCTATTTCTACTTGAATTGGTTTCAGTAGTTTGTGTCTTTCTAGGAGTTCACCCATTTTATGTCAGTTATTTAATTTATTGGCATACAGTTATTCATTGAATAGCCTTTCCTTAGAATCCTTTTCATTTAAGTTTGATGGTAATATTCCCTCATTAATACAAGATTTTATAAATCTTAGTTTTCTCTCTTTTTTCTTTATCAGCCTAGCTAAATGTTTCTCCATTTTGTTGATCTTTTCAAAGAATCAATTTTTGGTTTTGTTGATTTTCTCTATTGTTTTCTATTTTCTATTTCATTAATTCCCACTCTAGTTCTTATCATTTTCTTCCTTCTAATTACATTAGGTTCGCTTGCTTTTCCATTCCTAGTGTCTTAAGGTGGAAAGTTACATCAATTTTTTAAATATAGGCATTTACAACTATGATTTTCCCTCTAGCCACAACTGTAGCCACATCCCATATGTTTTGCTATATTGTTTTCATTTTCATTTATCTCAAAGCATTTCCAAATTTCCTTTGTGATTTATTTTTGACCCATTAGTTATTTAGGAATATATTGCTTAATTTTCATATACTTTTAAATTTCCTAAGTTTCTTCTTGTTAATGATTTCTCAATTTATTCCACTGTGGTTAGAGTACATAATTTCTATAATTTCAACCATTTCAAACTTACTGGTTTTTAGCCCACCACAGGATCTGTGATGGAGATTGTTTCGTGGCACTCGAGAAGAATCTATGTTCATGTTTTTAAATGGAGTGGTCTATAGATGTTATGGTCAATCTAATAGGTTTATAGCGTAGTTCAAGTTTTTCATTTCTATGTTGGTCTTCATCTAGTTGTTCTGACCCATAGGTTGAATTAATCAGTAGAAGGTGTGATGGTTAGTTTTATTAAAGAACTTGACCAGGTCACAGAATGCCCAGATATTTGATCAAACATAATTCCGGATATCTTTGTGAGGGTGTTTCTGGGTGAAATTAACATGTGCATTGGGAGACTGAGTAAAGCAGATTGTCCTCCCTAATGGTGAGCCTTACCCAATCAGTTGAAGACCTGAATGAAACAAAAAGGCTGAGTGAGGGGAAGCACCTTCTGCCTGAATGAGCTGGAACGTGGATGTGTTCCTGCCTGTGGACTAGAACTGAAATGTTGGCTGTTCCTGTCAACTTTTGGACTGGAACTTTCATCATCAGCTCCCCTAGTTCTCAGTCCTTTGGGTTGAGTTGGAACTTACAGCATCTGCTTGCCTGGTTCTCAGGTCTTTGAACTCAGTCTGGAACTGCATCACTGGCTCTCTGGACCTCCAGCTGATCAGTTATAGATCTTGGGACTTCTCAGCTTCCAAGTCACAGAAGTCAATTCCTTATAATAAATGTTTGTACTTATTATAAGGGATTTTTTACACACACACCCACACACACACACAGGGTGGGGCAAAAGTAGGTTTACAACTCTATGCAAAACAGTTTATTCTTGTATTATTATTTATTGATTATTGTATTATTTTCCATACAACTACTTTGCCCCACCCTGTAACTGACTAATACAGGTATCAGAAGTGACATTCTGAGCCAAACATTACGATAGCCTAGGAGCTTTCACTATTGCTCTTTCAGGAGTTCTGAGCTGCCATATAAGAAATTTGACTAGCTTGCTAGAGAAACCACCCGGCAAAGACCAGGGCCTGACGCCATGTGGAAAGGCAGGGGCCCAGATATGCTGGCGTCCTGTTGAGCCTCTGGATGACTCTGGCTGATACGGCAAACATCTAATGGAAACCACATGAGACATCCCAAGTGGCACAGGCAGAAGAACTGGCTAGCTGAGTTCAGAACACACAGAATTGTGAGAGATCATGAGATAGTTATTAAAATGCAGCAAAATACAACCCCCCAAATCACAAATTACCATTCTAATTATTAGAGCCACATCTACGAAGTTTCTTTATTGCTTACATCTCAGACTTTCCATTTAGGATGATTTTCCTTTTGTATCAAGTACAGTCATGGACTGCATAACAACACAGCAGACAAGGATGGTCCGCATAGTCGGTGGTGGTCCCCAAAGATTAGGAAGGAGCTGAAGATTTTCTATCACTTAGTGCAGCAATATTCCACCAGTGCACCATGGCGCACTGGTGTGACGCACGAATTCTTAAAAAGTGCAATACCTGGCTATTAAGTCAGGGACGCTGAGCTCTTTTCCTTTAGATTGTCAAATTAAAACATGAAAACAGCCACCCTGGCTGGTGTGGCTCAGTGCATTAAGCTCCGGCCTGCAAACCAAAGGGTCACCAGTTCGATTCCCAGTCAGGGCACATGCCTCGGTTGTGGGCCAGGTCCCCAGTAGCCGGTGCATGAGAGGCAACCAGACACTGATGTTTCTCTCTCTCTCTTTCTCCCCCCCTTCCTCTCTGTCTAAAAGTAAATAAATAAAATCTTTTTAAAAAATGACAACAGCCAATACAACAATAGCTGTTCGGTATGAACAAATCAAAATTAACCTATTTTTTGTCAGCTCAGCAAAAAATATATTTCTGGATGTGCCACAGAAGTTTAGTAAATAGTTTATGCATGACATGAGGTGAAATGGGTTGAAAATCTCTGGCCTACTGACATCACAGCCTTCCTATTGTCATAGTGCAGTGCGTTGCACAGATGTTCACAACTGTATTACAACTGCTGACAGTAACACGCCGTACAGGTGTGTAGGCTGGGAGCCATAGGGGAACAAAATGTGTCCCAAAAAAATATGTGTGTTTCTTTAGCATAAAGAATTACTTTGGGTTGGTTACTTTAGGCTGGTTCATTTTAAGAAACAGCAGACATGGGAGAAGCTCTGAAAACCCAGTAAAAGTTACCCTTTGTGAAGTCCATTTACAGTTGGAGGGGAAATCTTCATTCGTCAGGGCGCCCCCCTTGCCGTACCAGGAAGAGGGAGATGACCTTGTCTCCACAGACTGTTATCAGTGCAGAAGACCAAGACCTGAACTCGCCCTTGTGTGCTGTGTTTTCCCGGTAGCCTTGCCTGACTCTCCCCACCCCCTGCACCTTCTTGTGTCTTCAGCTGACGGTGATACTGAGGGTGATGGCTTCAGCCCTTTTGGCCAGTCGCTCAGTTTTCCTGGTTCTCTCCCATGGACACAGGAGATGCACGTTACTAAACTTTTATTTTTCTCTATAATCTGTCTTTCATTTCAGGGATGTTTCAGCCAAGGACCCGGAAGGGTAGAAGAAAAAGGATTTTTCCTTTCCTACAGAGCGATAAGCTGCACCCTGCAGCCCGGGGGCGCAGGGGGCTGTGCCACCTAGGTTTGCGGAAGCGCCTCCGCGGTGCGCGTCTCAGATCGTATTCCCGTCACTAAGCATTGTGTGACTGCATAGTTTTTAGAATTTCTTTCAGTGCGTATCTGCTGGTGGCAAACTGCTGGTTTTGTCTGTCCGACAACGTCTTTAATGAATGCACCGTTATTTTTGAAGGGCATTTTCACCGGGTGCGGAATTGGCAGGTGTTCCCTTTCAACACGGTGATGTCGTTTCGCTGTTTTCTGGCCCCCACTCTTCCTGCGAAGAAGTCCAGTGTCACTCACTAATAAGTAATCTGTCTTTTCTCTAGCTTCTTTCAAGACAGACTTGAAACATTTTTTCCCATAGTTCTATTGATATGTTTGGTGTGAATGTATTATTATCGCTTTTCCTCCCTATGCTTGCTATTCACCTTATTTTATTATTTCTATTATTCCTTACTATTAATATTTATTTAATGTAGGATGTGTTTCTCTTTTTAAATCTCCTACTCTCTTTTTAGGACTTTTTAGCATCTCCTAAATGTTCTCACATTACCCTGTATAGTAGTAAGAGTGCAGTATTGGCACAATTGCCAAACAGAGGTAGACATAGACCAATGGGACAGAACAGAAAGCCAGAAATACACTTACAATTATATGGAATTGAAGTGATAGAGCAGAACAGTGGGGAAAAGATGAGCTTTTCAATAGTAAGTGTTACTAGGGAAACTGGGTATCCACATGAGAAAAAAATCGGAGACTTCTACTACATACAAAAACCAATTCTAGACACTCCTAAAAAAGGTCAGTCCTTTTAGGCACTGACTGGTATAGCTCAGTGGGTTGGACATCATCCTGCCAACCTAAAGGTCACCGGATCGATTCCCAGTCACAGCACATGCCTAGGCCAATTGATGTTTCTCTCACACATCCATGTCTTTCTCTTTTTTCCTCCCTTCCCTTTTCTCTCCAAAAATAAATTAATTTAAAAAAAACTTTTAGAAGATCATAAAGGAGATTATTTTCCCGTCATGTCAAATTAGGAAGCACAAAATGTCCACTTGTTTCATTTTAAGTGATGCTAATTTTTTTCACTTGGAAAATATTCTGGAAAAGCAAAGACCCTGCTGCTGAGACAAATGTGTTTCCATCACACCCTCAGTTAGGGCTCATCGCTGGGAGACGTATTCTCGCAAGCAAAAGGATGCAGCTACTACTACCTCTTGCGTTGCCCAGGTAACCTGTTAAGGAAGGGGTCAGGTAGGGTAGAAATTTACAGACAAAATGATGCGGGCATAAAACTTCACAGGAACCCTTCCAGTGATGCCAAGCACAAGTAAACAGAAAGTGTTTTTACACTTTGCCAACTAGCTCAGAGAGAACTGAAGGAACAAAAGTTATTAGTTAAGGTTGAAAGGAAACTGGCACGAAATGTATATGGCCTGAGGCACCTTTGCTCAAGAGTAGAACTGAATGTCCTTCCAATCAGCATGCTTATGCTACAGAATGACTGTCCCCCCACGCCACCCCCACCCGCTCCCCAGCCCTACCCTGACATTCCCTCTCTTCCTCTCTTTCTCCTCCAGCTCAGACACACTTAGAACTTGGCATCTTGTTCGGTGCCGTGCTGGATGTCTGCGGTTGTGTCTGCCTCGTCCGTCTTCCTGGGATCCGCTCCTCCCTCCACTCCAGCCAGCGAGGGATGGGCGGCTTGCCTGCAGAGGTGCGCACTTGACCTGGCCCTTCTCCAGCAGGCTTTGGCTTGGAACCCAGCAAAGGGAGGCAGCTCCTCTGTCATAGCAAAGTCTCAGCTGTAAAGCCACACAATGGCTATGTTTTCTGATGTGTGAAAAATAAAAACAAAAACCTGAAACTGACACGCAGAAAAAAAGGAGACGTGAAATCGCGCCCTTGTCCCCCACCCCACCCCAGCCCAGCCCAGACGTGGTTCCGTAAGTCCTACGTTTGCTCCTTTGCCCAAGCTAGCCAGAGTTCAATTTCAGTCCTCAGAGTTCTAATGCATCACAGACTCACGGAAACAGGTGGACCTTGAGAGGATGCTGGTATAGCCCTCTGTCTCCAGGCGAGAGAACCCTTAAAATAAGGCAGCCGTCATACTTAAGACTCCCCACTCTTTCTTTCATATCCTTTCTTCAATAGTTAATTAGTTCTAAGTACTTCCTTGTTTTTCTCCTGGCCACCATGTTCTCCCAGCTTCCTCTGTAGAACGGAGCCCTGACTCTCCGTCACCTGCGGTCATCAGGTGGGCTCGGGAAGCACCGCTGACACCTGACAGGCCCCACATGCCTGGGTCGTGGGGGGGAATCTGTTCCTCATGGCCCCCCTCCAGAACTGAACTCTCAGGTCTTCCCTTGGTGGAAGATGTTCTCACTTCATGCCTAGACGGCCCTCGATAGAACCTCCTGGGAGACTGGCAATAAAATCATATAATTAGCTGATAATAGAAAACAGATCAGCACTGTTTGTACAACCAGCCTTCTTTTACTTAAACACAGAGATTTCATTGTCTAGTGGCTTTCCTCCAAACACATTTAAACATTCTGTATAAGACCTAATTCCATCCTTTCTTTTTATACTGTTTTTCCCCCTTTGGGCGGGGAGCGGGGTGGATTCTCTTTGGATAGTTTAACCTTTCCCAAAATGTAGAGCCCAAACCTCAAGACAACATGGGGGTGACGCCTTGTGCAGTGACAAGAGGAGTGGGAGCAATTTCTCAACTTCTGTGTGCCAGGCCATTAATATGCCCCAGTATCAAGTTTGAGTTTAAAATAACACGGTGACCTTTCCCTCTCCTGTCCTAGGATTTTCTGAGTCAAAAGCATGTGCCCAGTGCTCCCTGACAACGTCTCAGGAGAAGAATGCCACCCTGTTCACAAAGTGGACCTCACAGCCCCCAGGCCGTACCTGCTATGGTGCTCCTGTCTCCCAGACCACAAGCAGGGACCAGACTAGGACAGAAGGTGCCGCCATTCCTCCGAAGGCCCATGTAAGGCCTAGGGCTCCTCTGGCCCTCTTTGATTTCTAGGGAGATATTCTGGGAGCCTCTGACAGGTTCCTCATTCTTTGGGAACTAGTCAGAGTTGGAGTAGACCTGTCTGGGCAGCCATGATCCCAGGGACTGTAGTTCCTAATTTCCATTCAGTAAGGAATTTGTGATATGTCTCTGAGTACCCTTTCTGTGCCAGGGCCAGGCCCTTCCCTGATTCGGGGGAGGCAGGCTCGGGGAGCCTGAAAGAGATGCAGGCGTCCACAACCGTCCCATCTCCTCCAGCCCTACCGGCCTTTTCCGTCCACAGGGGAGAAGAGGCTCACAGCTGTGCAGCTGTCAAGAAGCTAAAGACAGTTCCCCCGGGAAGGCTGGGACAGCCTTTGCCTTAGGCAGTAAGCTGAGAATTATAGGACCTAATCTTGGTAAGTGAAGTCAGCACAGAATGAGGGGTGGTTTTAGTTTGGTCCAACCAGCAAGCTAAAAATGCCTGAGCAGCCCAGGTGGCTCCACTGGTTAGACTGTTGTCCCGTACACCAAAAGGTTGTGGGCTCAACCCCTAATCAGGGCGTGTGCCTCGTTTGGGGCACATACGAGAGGCAAGCGATTGACGTCTCCCCAGGTTGATGGTTCTCTCTGTCTCCCTTCCTCTCTCTCTCAAATCAATAAACATCCTTGGATGAGGATTAAAGGTATTTTTTAAATGCCCGAGGCATGTGTGTATCTGACAACTACTGAAACGCGTACAACAACACACCCCTTTAGGGACAGAAGAGAAGAGCAGTGTGACTGGTGACTTTCCGACCTCCCAAAGGCTTCTACTCCAAAAGGGCTGGGGGGAAATGCAGTCTATTTTAGGGGTTCCATCTATGACTTTTTGTAAAAGTCATGCATTTGATTTCCCATTTCGGTTATTTATCTAATGAACCCCTGGGCAGGTGCCTACACGAAACTGTTAGTAGCTTGGAGGTCCAGAAGACAGTGTGGGGTGCCGGCCCGGGAAGCCAGGAGTCCTCCCGCTCATCACTCTGCTCCCAGCACCACGCTCTGTGAGCCCTCATCCTTTATTATGTGGGTTTTCTATATTTGGAAACAGTTTGGGGGAACATTTTCCACACCTAGTCATTAGCTCTGAGTCTTTACTACACACGTTCGTCCATGCCCTTACGTACCGCATTGAAAGGGTTATTGTTGAGAATGTGTGTTTGGATTCAGTGGAACTAAGGAGGCACAGGGGCAGGCCCCCCTCCCCAGAGGTTCTGGGCCCTGGTGTGGGGAAGATGCTAATTGCAGAGTTAAGGGAGTTTCCTGAGCTCTGCTACAAGCACCTGGCTCTGCCCTCTTGCAGGACGTTTGCTGTGACCTTGGAGGACAGGATGGAGGTTGGGCCAGGGTGGGGGGCAGGGGGTGCATTCCCTGTGCTTCCACGATTAGGAGCTTGGCTCCGGCTTCGAAAGGTTTCTGTCTCATGCTGGGAATGAGCAAGTCAGTCATACGAGCAAGTCAAGGGGGATTTTAAATATTGCTCACTTGTTTCTCATGAAAGCAATGTGTTAATGTCAGGAAAATACAGATAAGAAAAAGCAAAGGCACCCAGAATTCCCTCATTTTGGAGAAATCAGTATTAATACCCGTTAAGGTGCGCATCTTCCCCAACCTCCACCTGGGCCAGATCATGAGGAAAGGAATAACTGACCGAGAGCTCAGGTGCTGGGCTGCAGGGTCTGCATCCATTATTCCGTGCGCTCTGCACAAGTCACCGGCCACTCCACTGTGACCCAGCACAGTGCACGGACGGAGGGCGGGCTCTGGAGCCAGACCACTGAGTGGCCGAGCCCCGCTCCGCGGTCCACGGCCTGTGACATCTCAGCACGGCAGTTCACAAACACTCCATGCCTCCTCTGGCCTGCCCCTGAAAATGTGGGTGATAATAGCACCCGAGTCACGTGGGCTGTCCAGAGGGTCACCTGAAACAATCCACAAGAAACGTTTACTACTTGCTACCTGTGAGTGCCTGGCTCAAGAAGTCATCAATGATCCCCTTTTTAGAATATGGAGGTCCCACAAGTATTAAGTGACAATCCAGGAGTGCAACTTAAATCTTTTCTGCATCCAGGTTGTTTATAATTGTGTGTGTGTGTGTGTGAGAGAGAGAGAGACAGAGAGAAAGAGATTGATTGATTGACTGATTGATTCTTCCCCACTGGACTCTGTTGTAAACATCTTTAAGTAACTGCGAATAAATACCCCAGCCAGTGGGGGGCGTCCTGGGAGCTGACAAAGGCCAGGCTGCGCTCAGAGCTGCTCTAACTGCACAGGGATCCCCTGGGTTGTTGCTGACCTGCAGATTCTGACTCAGAAGGTCAAAGGGGGCCTGAGACTCTGCATTTCCAACAAGTTCCCAAGGGAGGCTGGTTACTGCTAGTCTGGGAACCACCCTGTAGTGAGGTTTTTGAGAAATTTAGCCAGGGAATCTGCTTTGTCCTGCGCCCTCCTCCGGCTGACTGTCTCCTTTACAGAAGTCACCTCCCACTGCCCCCGACGTCCTGAGTCTGAAATGCATCTGCAACCGTAGAGCTGCCCGGGAGGCTTCCCTGCTGGAGGGCGGGGGACCCACATGAGCCTGCTGAGGCCCCGCGTTCCCCATCCACAGTCTCAGCCCCAGGGGGCGCTTTGCACAAACACTGCTGGGGCTGCTGCGGATCTCCATTGTCTGAAACACTCAGGGAACACTTCTGTTTGTGATTCCAAAGAAAACAAATGCTCACTACGGAGCCCAGCTCGGGAGGCGGCGGTGAGCACAAGGCTGTGGGCGGCGGAGCTTGGTGAAGGGCCCGGGGCCACCCTCCATTTCACAGCCTCTGCGGTCCTGAAGCCGGCTCTCTCGCCCTCCGCAAAGCAAGTCACGCTTCACCCAAGTTTTCCACCTGGTGCCGTCTGGACGCCCATCCCTCAGGACATCCTTTGGGATGTAAAGAGGAGGTTACACTTGACCCCCTCCTCAAAAACTCCACAGAGTGGTCAGAACGTGTGAGAGACCAACCAGGACTCAGTGTGGTGGTGGAGCAGGTGCTGATGTGGGTGGGACAAGCTGGGCCACCCAAACCCTGGACGTAGAGGGCAGCTCTGTCTCAGAAAGGCCTTTCACTGCGATGTTCCCACGTCGGGGCCAGATTTGCACTCAGTTCCTTAGCCCAGCGGAAGCCAGGTAGGCCCCGACAAAACCGGAGGTGCGGGGAGCCACAGGCCGAGAATTAGGAATTTTATTTCCTTTCTTCCTCCAGACACCCTCTGTTTCCAGAGCAGGCAGTCTCTGTGGGTGCTGGCTGAGTTTGCTGCTGTTTTTAGCATTTTGGAAGGAGGTCCCTCTCTACTGGGGATTTTCCACGGTGACATAAATCTCTAATTAAGCCTCATACTAGCAAAGTATACTCATTGTTACCTCAATCAGACCAAGTGAACTCTCTGGAAATTCCCAAGACCTCAGCCAAGACCTCAGCCAAGACCTTAATAGGAAGGGTTTTTACACTTCCGGATTCTCCTCTGTCCATGCCAGCCAAGGGTGTGTTTTCACAGCACAGCATCATGTCCCCCTCCAAACGTCAGTCCCCTGGACTGGAGGTGCCTGGAAGGAAGCCTGCCCATCGTGGCCCGGACCTTTCAGTGCAAGAAAACTCAACGTACGAAGACAAGCAGAGCAGCAAGCTTGTTTATTAAGCCACGCCTGCCAGTGTTGGGGAAACTTCCTGTCACCAGGTATCTGAGAGTGAGGTCAGGTCTGGTCCCCCCCGACCCGTGTGATCGGGACGCTGACTCAGAACCAGAAATCCGAGCGCTGGGGCAGTGCACGCGCAGCAGGAAGAGTCCGGCTGGGAGTTCCTGTCAGGTCTGCCCCTCCTGGCCGTGCGACCCCTCGGAAGCAACGTGTCATTACAGTGGGGATGAGGATCCCTGCCCTACCTGTCCTCACGGGGTTACTGTGACAGTAACACAGCACATGGAAAAGTGATATGAAGGCTGTTACTTCATGCGTAACATCTGGGCTTATTATGGAGGTGAAACTAGATGAGACTATATATAAACACACACAGTTGTGTTCCAGTAAATGTTTAACAATTGGCTTTCTAGAGAGGAAAATGCCTGGATTGTTAGCATTTGCCAGTTTCTGCGGCGTAAACATTCTCACTATAGCTGATTTCTAAGTGTCAATGTGATGTCACTGAATGCTCTTCCGAGTGGGGCTGCACTGAGCACAAGCCTGGAAAACAGCAGCGCTGAGCTCCGCCGGCTGCTGCCCGGGCTCCTTCAGCAGCCAGAGGTCCTCAGTGGAGCAACGGAAGCCACGGAAGCCACGCTGCCTGCTGAGTCACAGTCCCAGGACAGCGCAGGTTCTCACACTCCCCGGGGAGCCTGGCGCACAGCCCTGGGTGGGAAACCGCCCCCCGACCCCCGCACCGGGCTGCATGCTCCCCTGCTTTTGTTTGTGTCCCCAGCTCCAGAACAGGGCCTGACGCCTTGGATCCTTCTCCACAGGAAGCGAGAGCAGCTCATTATCTGCAGCTACAAAGATCCAGAAAGAGGTCAGACGCACAGAGATGTGTGAGCAGAGTGAGGCCCTTGCCTTCTGCTGTTTGCAGCAGGTGCCTACCTTCCCACCGCCCGTCCTGGGTTTGCTGATTCCCTTCTTGGTCCCAGTGAGTCCCCTGGCACCCACTCGGGCCATGTCTCTGAGTTATTCCCCGGACCTTCAGGTTTCTGGGCCCTTTCCTTCTCCCTGTACTGAGAGCCACTTAGTCCGGATGCATGGATGCAGACAAGGCGCAGAGGGTGTGAGCGCACGCTTGCTGTCTCCCCATTGCCTCCTGCCTCTGCCTTCTCTGCCTCTGCCTTCTCTGGTAGCTGTGTCCCCAGGACAGTGCACGTCCAGGACAGACCCCTGGTAATGGCTCTCTGAATTTAAAAAAAAAAATTAATGGGACAGGACTACAGGAAGGGAGGAGCGGAAGGCATTCCAGGTGAATTAATTACTCCAGGAAAGACCTGAAGTAATAGGGGCTTCCTTGGCTTAGAGTACAATAGCAAAGGAAATTTGATTTTTAAGCCAAAAATGCTGACATCTCCATCCATCACTGAGTGTGTTCCACCCACTTTTATGGTCTCCCGCTGAACCCTGCACGCCAACATAAACTACCAACTCCCTTGTGCTTCTCAAGGAATGCTGGAGAAAACGGAGGAGGTGGATTGGTCTGAGAATGGAACGAACATGTCCAAATCACCTGTTCCAGGTACCAATACAAGGACCAAAGTTTTCTTAACCCAAATGGAATAACAGGCTACCAGGTCTAACCCTTGCCCCTAACGGGAGACAGCCTATTTGTAACCAAGGTCATTGTAGAAAAACCCAGCCTTAAAAGCTGTAATACGTGGTCCTAATGGCTAAATTCTTGAGCTGAAAATTAAATGTTCTTCTTATACACTCAGAATAAATGTGACTTCACCAATGTAAAGGAAAAGAGGGAGAGGATTAGGATTTATTCAGCACCTAATACTGTGTGAAGTCAGCGTGCTCAGCACAGAAGTACTAATTCGTACCCAACAAACACGCACAGAGCCCTGGGAAGTATGTCCGAGGGCCCACCGTGTAGGAGTGCCAGGGTCCAGACCGCCATCGGGCCTCCCTGGCTGCCGCCTTGGGCGCAGCTTCCAGGTTTAGCTCCTGCTATCACTTTCCTGTAGGTCCTGCCACAAGAACCCCAGGAAGAGAGTCATCGAGACCGCAAAGGGAAGCAAGGCCTCGTCCGTTTCCTTCCTTCTAGTGACCCCTCATGGAAACAGGAGCGGGAGGAGACAGAGGAGGGCGGGGCAGTGTTTCAGGCAGGGAGGAGTGGCCGGGGACCAGGCAGAAATTCTTCAGTTCAGAGCTCTTTGATCTTTAGGTCATGGGATTAACACCCAGAAAGGTAAGAGGCAAGAAATGATTGTTGTAATTTAAATGGAAGGTACCACCCTGGCTGGTGTGGCTGAGCAGACTGAGTGCTGGCCTGCAAATAGAAAGGCGGTGGGTTCAATTCCCAGTCAGGGCACACTCCTGGGTTGCAGGTCAGGTCCCTGGTTGGGGGTGTGCAAGAGGCACCTGATCCATCTATCTCTCACACAGATGTCTCTCTCCCTGCCTTCCTCCCTTCTCCTCTCTGTAAAGATAATTTTTTTTCTAAAAAAAATAAAAATAAAAAAAAGGAAGGTACTGCTTATACTGACAATTCATCATGCAGTCCTTGGAGTCTTTCCGTCCCCATGAGCCCCACCTGACCTCTGCCCCCAGCCCCAGCTGAGGGCCTGGGAGGGAGGGGGTGTGCCCCATTCACCTGAGAGCCCCTGGCACCTAGAGTCGCTGGTGGAGAGTGAGTGCTGAAAAAACAAATCTTGTGGAAATGAACTTTCCTGTTCCACCTTTATTCCAAGGGTAGTATTTTGGCATTTCTCAGCTAACTCTCACTTAGGCCTTCCTTCCCCTCCAGGCTAAGCCCCTGCCCCCTCACTTATGTCCCCGTGCACAGCAGGGTTTTAGCACTCACAGAACAGGCCTTGGCCTTGAGAGGATCTGTGTGTGTGTGCGCTCAAGCTAGACCCTACACCCTTAGGGCAGGGACAGTTTATGATCGAGGTTTGTACTCTCAGCCCCTAGGAGAGTGCCTGACCTACAGGAAATTCTTGTTGAACATCCATTAATTAGGACTGACTCTGGCCAAGGTTGGTAAAAGGGCGAGTCTCTCTAACACCTGGAATATTAAAAACAGTCTCTGCAACTTTGAGCAGAAAGCCCCTTGAGGACAAGGGTCAAGTCAAACTAGTTATCAAACACGGGTCTAAACACAGCATAGGCAGCTCAGTCCCTACCGCAGGACTGGTGGGTGTTCAGGCATCGTGTGCCCCCTCAGAGCATCGTCAACTGAGGTTGTTCTGGAATCACCTGTGCTGAGCAGGGGGCATGAATGTAGACTATTCAAGATGATAAACGCACAGCCTTACCAGGAAAAAGCCAACGAGCTGCCTCCATGGGGAGGGGAGCTTTCTGTGGAGTTGGGGGAACCCCGGAGCCGCATGCCCAGGCTGCTTCGAGGCCTCCTGGCTAACTCACAGCATTGCAAAAGGCAGAGCTGGAAGCTGGGGCCCCTGCTTCTGTACTGCAGGGCTTCTCGGAGCCTCCAAACACCTCATGTCCATGGGGCTCTTCGTGCAGGGACAGGGCACATTTTGCTCCCCGCACCTGTTTGGCCGCAGAGTCCTTCTCTAGTAGAACTTCCACTAACGCCCGCCAGGTGTGGTGCACCACATCCCAATCTGCCCTTCGTTACACTCGATTCCACAAACATCGGCGACCACCTCCTCGCTACGCCCAGGTAATGTCCCAGGTCAGGGGTCCCCGGCCTCCGGGCCTCGGACCCGTACTGGTCTGGGCCTGTTAGTAAGTGAGCGTCACAAGCAGGAGGTGAGGTTGAATGTAAAGTACTTGAATCATCCTGAACACATACCCCCATCCTGGTCTGTCTTCCACTAAACCGGTCCCTGACGCCAAAAAGGCTGGGGACTGCTGCTCTAGGTGCAGGAGCGCTTGGCCTCCCGCGGAAGATCAGAGAAGGCAGAATCAGGAGGGGCAGAAAGCGAACCAGGGTGAAGGTTGGCACCTGAGCAATTCGCTAAGGAAGGCAGGAGTGAAGTGGGGGGCGGCGTATAAAGCGAGGAGACAGCACGCCCGGCTCAGGGGCAGACGGCAGGGGGTGGGGGGGTGTGTGTGGGAGGAGCTGCATGGAGAGCCGGGCTTTCCCAGGCCGACACAGGGAGCTGCGGGGAGGGGCAGCACCCGAGGGCCGTGGGAGCGAGGACGCAGACGTGAGGAGGGCGGGGCCCCGGCCTGGGGAGGCGGGCGGGGACTGGTGTCACGAGGAGAACACCCAGGAAGGTGGCTTGGGGTCACCTGAGAAGCATCGCAAAGAGAGTCTACACTTCATGGAGAACTCCGAAAGGTCCTGAAGCAGAGCAGTGACGGGACTAACGACAGCCACATTTTAGAGCGCGGAGGCTTCTCCGGGCTGACCCTCATGTGATCTTAGTCCACAGACAACTAAGGACACGAGTGACTTGGACACAGTGTGCCACACAGTGAAAGCGCATCGAGTTTAACGGGGCGCCACCTTAGAAACAACAGTGGAAACATTTTCCAAAGCCGCTTGGTAATTATCGGAGAGTACCGTGGGTTTAGGGCATGGAAATCGTCACAGGTGCAATCTGCTGAGTGGTCTGTTGCTCTGTAACAAACTGCTACGGTGAACTTGGCGACCTGAAGCACACGTCTCTTATGTCAGTCTTTGTGAGACAGGCGTCCAGGGACAGCCGAGACCTCGACTTCAGGGTCCGAGTCTCGTGGGAATGGAATCAAGGAGCTGGCCCAGGGCTGGGTCTCATCCGAAGGCTCAGCTGAGGGAGGATCTGCTTCCAAATGATGTGTTTTTGTCAGAACCCAGTTTCTTGAGGGCTGTGGGACCGAGGGACTTCCTCAGGTCCTTCCTTCCTCCCCTCTTTCCGGGCTTTGCTGACTGTTGGCCCACAGCCGTCCTCAACTTCCTGACCACACTGACCTCTGCGATGGGGCGGGGGGGGGGGGTGCTATAAACAAGAGGGTCTGCTGGTAAGACAGAAGCCACTGTCCTCAGTAAAATCTAATCACAGAAGCGACATCCCATTGATGTTGCCAGTATTTAACTGGTGAGAAACGCTCCGTTCAAAGGAAGGAGATCACAGAATGCCGAGAACACCAGCAGGCGGATATCACTGGGGCCCATGGTAGAGTCAGCCTGACTTGTCTTAGTTCATTGGATCCCTAACACAAACTTGGGAGAAACTCATAACCTTCTAATAATCACATCCCAAATGACCCTACAGAACTTGAGATCAGTGCAGGAAGCAGTTGATTTTGGTGGAATGTCACAGTCCAGGAGAAATGACCCCGTGTCCATCACTGACCCCGTCACACGTCGGGGTCCTATCATGTAAGAAGAATCGAGAAGAGACAGTGAGCCCCTTACCTCTCAGCGGGCCCCGGCCCTGCCAGCCTTGTCTCTGAGCTCAGGACCAAGCTCAGCCAGCCAGTCTCAGCCCCCTCGAGTCCTGACTGGTGCGTGCTCTGGGAAAGGAAAGACACTCTTTTGTTCGTGCAGATGAAACAGGACACTCTCCATTCTGTCTGCTAGTTGCCTCTTTCACATAAAGCATGTACCAGCTACATTCCTGAGGATGAGAGACCAAACGCTGTCAGGGATGATTTGTTATTCTTGTGACTCTCAAAGGAAGAAAGGAGAGAGGGGGGCGTTTATCTGGATGTGCGTACCAGTGAGAGGACGACAGTGCCGTCAGCCGGGCCAGGGGCAGCTAATAAAATACAGTGTCTTTGATCCGTAGGTCACCAGTGTGTTTAGGATTGCCCTCTGAGACATTCTTTTGAAATGTGTCTTTTTGGAATTCTTCCAGAAAAGCTTAAGACCCTGGGTTATCTCTTTTCTTTTCTTTTTTGTAGTGGTCTGGATTTTGATTTATCGTTCCCTATGAAGTTGTGGGTGAAATTTTACCTTTATTTTTTCAAAAACCATCCAGGCACACAAAAGTGCTCTCCCCGAAAGTGGCAGTTTGGGGATCCAGCCAAGATATGACTATTGGGATTCCTGTTGCAGCCTCGAGGGAAACCACCACCCCAGCCAGAGCCGTGGAGCGGAGGGTCTCCAGGCCTTGCTGTTCGACTTGGCCAGCAGACAGCAACAGGGACATTCTCCATCAAACTACAGAGCTCAGAGGAAATGCCACAGGATATTAAACATGTCAACACCACGATTTTCAAGAAGAAATGTGAGAAGCTGGCTCTGGTCACCAAGATGGCCACACTCTGTCAATGACGCGGTGCTGGCCCGGTTCCCGTAGG
Organism: Glossophaga mutica; assembly: GCA_039655065.1. Classification (NCBI taxonomy): domain Eukaryota; kingdom Metazoa; phylum Chordata; class Mammalia; order Chiroptera; family Phyllostomidae; genus Glossophaga; species Glossophaga mutica. The sequence continues at coordinate 150,847,839 of CM077308.1, forward strand.
TTCATGCCCCACGATTTGTCCAGACAGCGATGTAGAAAGGCACAGGATCCGAACTGCGTCAGACACCAGAAGGAAAGATTTGGAGCAAGACGTCAAGCCATCCACATTTTTGTCTTAGAGCTGTAACAGGCTATGTTCTGTTTAAGGAGGTGTTTGGTAAAGAGGAAGGTGGATGGAGAGTTAAAGTCGCACGGGTTAAGTTTGGGTTTGCGATGCAGAGTTTCACCTCGACAAGCAGCATGCTTTCTCAAAGGTCGATATGGCACTTTGCAAGGCAAGTCCCGTGAGGCGTCAGGTCTCCTCAAGAAGGAGAGGCCCGGAGGCAGAAAAGTGAGAAAAGCCAGACGGGGGAAGACACTCAGGCTCCTGTTAAAGTGGCTGCAGCACTGTTCCTAATACTTTAAAGTGGTTTTTTTTTTTTTAAATACAAAATATAACGCACATTCAGAAAGACGCGCAGAACAAAAGTGTAGAGCTCGATGACTTGACAGAAGAACAATGTTGACAGTGACCAAGTTAACCGATGGCATTGGCCCTGCCCGGAAGTGCGGAAGCACCTCCCGGCCGTCACCCCGGGTGCCCACAGAGGAACCACTGTCCCAGTTTTGGTGGCAATCGCTTCCTTGCTTTCCTTCACAGTTTCAACGCCCAAGCATGCTTCACAAAGAAATACGGTTTAATTTCGTTGGCTTGTTGCACTTTGTATTATATGCACGGAAACATGCACACTACTTTTTTCACGTTTGCGATTCACTCCCGTTGCTGCTGTGGCGTGGTTGCAGGAAGCCCATTGTCCTTGCTGCGTAGTCCTCCACTGCACAGCTGTCCCGCCCCGGGCGGATCCCTTCTGCTGTTGGTAGACATTTGCAGCGACCCCCTTGGGGGCTGTTACGGATGCTGCTGCTCTGGACATTCTTGCATGAGGGTATCGACGCAAGCACGCCTGCCTTTGCGCTTACGCGTGCACACCTAGGGATGAAACGGTTGGGTCAGAGGGTGTTTCTTCAGGATATGCATGTCGAATTATATTCCTATCAGCAATGTCTTTATTTATATCAGTAAATATTTTTACTTACAGATTTTAGGGAGAGAACAGGAGCGAGACGTTGATCTGTCCTCCCACATCGTCATACACTCATTGGTTGATTCCTACACATGCCCTGACCGGGAATCAGACCACAACGCTGGCGTGCTGGGATGACACTCGAACCCGCTGAGCTGTCCAGCCAGGGCCTGTCGGCAGGGTTTGCGAGCTGCTGTTGCCCTGCATCCTCACCGACACTGGGCAGGCACCGTCATTTCAGCGCTAGCCAGTCCGCTGAGTACATGGTCCTCTCCTTGAGATGTGCATCTGCACTTCTCTGAAGACGGAGTCGGAGCGTATTTTGGAGTTTCATCGGCCGTTCGGCGATCTGCTTTTGGGACATGCCCAGTTTATTGGCGTGTTTCCTTACTGATTCACAGTTTTAACTTATTTTAAAAATATTATGAATAACAGCTTTTCTGGTCAAGTGCATCACTAATATGCACTCCTTTCTTTCAGCTTTCTTTCTCCTTGTCATGTCTTTTGATGAACAGAAGCTTCTAATTTTAAGGAGGTCCAGCACTACAAATTTTTCCCTGTGGGATTAGTGCTCTGGTGCCCCACTCAAGAAATCTTTACCTCCCCCAGTGCCACAAAGCTACTCTCGTATATTATCTTCCACAAGCTTCATTGTTTCACACTTGGGCCCGCAGTTCACTCAGAATTGATTTTTATGTATGGCATGAGGTAAGGGGTCAAAGGTCATGTATTTCCATTTGCAAATCTAAAGAACTCAGCACCACTTACTGAAAGGTCATCCTTTCCCCACTGTTTGGCAGTGTCACCTCTGTCACGAGTCAGTGTCTGCATGTGTGTATTTTGGGTTCTATTGCTCCACGTATTTGTCCTTGCACCAATATCACACTCCTAGTTACTGCTGCTTTGTAAGTCTCGATATCCAGTCGCGTGAGTCTGCGGATCGCTCGAGATGGTTCTGGCACTCTCAGCATTTGAATTTTCACATGCACTTTAGAATCAGATGTTTGATTTTCACAAAAACACCTACTAGAATTTTGACTAAGACTATATTGAGTCTGTAGATCAATTTGGGGAGAAACAACACCTTTACTATGCTGAGTTTTGAAATTCACGAGCATAGTTTATTCTACTTATTATTTACTTAGGCCTTTTTTAATTTTCCTGGAAATGTGTTAGTTTTCTGTTGAGGTATTTGCCATCTTTCAAAACATTATTTCCTAAGTATCTAAATTTTTATGTTATTATAAATGGCATCATTAATTTTTTTTCTTCTCAGAATCCCTGCAGGTTTGTGCAAGTTGATTTTTTTAGTTTATATAGAAATTCTGAATTGAAAAATAAATAATTTCCATCAATTCTGAAGAATTTTCAGCCTTTAACTCTTCAAATGTCTCTTCCCCATTCTCTGTAATATTGTTCTGAAACTTTGATGAGACACATTTTCCTGGAAATCGAATCTCCGTTTCTCCTAACTTCCATTTTTCTCCTGTTCTGACATGAACGTGCTGCTGTCTCCAGAGCTACCCTTCCCTCCACTAATTCTCTCTCCAGCTGCTGTTGAACCCAGTGGTTCAAGAAAAAGGGCAATTCCTCCCTGACCCCCTCCTGCCGCCACCCACCCCAGGAGACACTCGCCCGCATCCAGAGACGCTGGTGACTGTCACAGCAGGGAGGGGTTTGCTACTGGCATCTACTGGGGAGGAGCCAGAGAGGTTAGCAAACATTTTTTTAAGTACTTTTTTCTACATTTTGCATGATTCCAACATCTGTGGCTAATTTTTTTGTATCTAATTTCAACATCTGTGGCTAATTTTGTACAAACTCCAACATCTGTGGCCTGCGTCAATCTTACCCTGTTGTTGTTTCAACGGATGGCGCCCTATCTACTGATACGTTTCTGGTTTCCGACTGTGAACCGCCGTTCCTTGGAATCGTGTGGGAAGGACGCGGTGAGTCTGCATTCAAAGTGCGTTCCTCCGCAGGGCTGATTCTGGCAAATAGCTGGTGGCACATCGCTCTGGTTGTGCCAGATATGAATTTTTGGCTCTAGGCCTCTCAGGCACCACGAAATCCAAAATAAGAGCAGCCTTACAGTTAGAAATTATCAGAGAAGAAATTTTTCTTGATTGCTTTTTCCTTATAATCCAGAGCCATGTCTGAGACAGACTCTGTGGAGGGGGGGATTTCACTGTATTTTTCCACTTTTCAAGGAGGATGGTCCTGGAGACAGAGATCTCCAAAGCAACCTACCACCCGGCTGGACCCGGGCCTCGTCCCGGTCCCCGGGCGCACCCGGCCCTTCAATACCGATGTTTCCGTCCCAGAACTAGTAGATGCTCTCAGGGCACAACCCCCCCCCCCCCCCCGTTGGCATTCATTTACTTCTCTTGAATCATGCTTATTGCTGCCCGGAACTTCCCTATTTTCTTACCAATTCATCCATCCATTTAAAAGGAATTTTTTAGAAGTTTTACCCAGTGTATTTAGATGTTCTGAGTATGGGTTTCACTGGGACTCTAGTCAGTCAGATTGCTGGTGACTGAAATTCATGTAGATTTTATTGTATTTTACTCCAAATGTACATGATTTAATTACTACAGTAATTAATACTACTAGATAATTATTAATGCTAATATACTAGGTCATTATTTGACAAAAGTAACCGTACTTTATATAGAGACCTTCAGCATTCAGTGCATTGTCTGCAGTAATCCTTACTGTCAGCCTATGACAAAGTGACATGGAAATTATGTTCCCAAACACGAATAACTCCTAAACACAGATAAGTACCAGAACCACCTATGGAGCTTTAAAAACACCTCTGCTCAGGCCTAGTGGGTTTGAATTCCCAGGGTTTAAAACGAGTTTTGTTTTGTTTCGGTAAAATTCTTTAGATGGTTCTGATTCATAGCCATAATTAGAAACCCACCAGACCCTCACAAAAATTCACTGGACAGCTCAGTCAGTGAACGAAGCTGGGGCTCAAATCCAAGAATTCTGGCTCTTGTAGTTCATCACTCTCCCCCCACCCCTCTGAACTAATGCTGAAAGCAATCGAGGCATAGACACTGGACACAGACAGATGGGAGTCGAAATGTCAGTTTTATTATTTTGATGTGGTATCACATTTGGGCCCCTGGTACTTCTCCCGAAGCATAGCTCTCGGATTAATCTACAACGGAAGATTTCGACCTCAACCCAGAATCCCTGCCCCAGCAGGGAGCAGAGCCAGGGGCATCTCTTGGACGGGCCTGGCTGTAACTCCGGTGCACTGACATGGAGAGCAGGGGTGGGAAGACAGTGCAGCCTCCCCTTTGGCAGAGAAGTCTTGGGACAGAGGCAGGGAGTCAGGCTTGTCTGCTTCCTTAAGTCACTCCTCCTGCATTAGAGGGGGTCACCGAGTGGACAGAGGCTACACGGCTGAACTGTCCCTCCTACTCTTTTCCTTCCTATCACGTGGAATGAACATTCTCTCTTTCTAAATAAGGAGTGAGGAATAAGGTCCCAGCCTTAAAGCCCAGCATGGAGTGAATTTGCCCTGGGCCTTTCAGTTTAAAAGGTCCCTCTGTCCCTCCTGCAGCACCCCTTGCTCTCAGGACTGAAGAGACACATTCCCCTAGATCCTGTACCAGCCCCGCCTCCTAGACCATGCTCAGGCACCTGGGACCCCCAAGTGCACAAAGCCTGCATCGAGGCCCGAGTGGGCCTCGTCCCCAGGCCCATGTTCCTAAGGGTGGAGAGGACCCTGGTCTGCATCCTCCTAGGCCAGAGGGGCAGCTGTCGGGGTGGCAGGGCAGACCTGGGACTTGGTGCGCACACGGGGCCCCTGCAGAGCAGCTGGACTGAGGGAGGCTGGATATCCCTGCACCGCCCTCTTCCAGTTGGGAATTCGGAGGTTCTGAGGATCCTAAATTAAAACATGGCCTTCCAAGCCAGTAGAAAGGAATACTTTCAAGATCAAAGAGTAAAACAAATCTTATTGAGTAGTGTTTCTCTTGCTTTGTAACTCTCAATATTTATGGGACGTGGGCCGCTGTTCGTCCCCCGGTTCCAAGCCCCACCAGGTTAAAGACAGACCTACATCCATGCACTTAATTAGAAAGCTTAATTAGCTTTTTTCAGAAGCCTCTCATTCTCAGACATATATATCACAGTCCGGAAGGATATGCAAAAACACGGTAACGGGGTTATCATCATTTTTTTCTTCTTGCTTATTTATATTTTCTGCCTTTTTGACAATGAATGTGGATGGAGCACTTGTGTAACCGAAGGGAGAAGGTGAACATTCAGCCGAGCACACCTACCTGGAACAGGTCCCCTGCGTCCTGCTGCTGTTTATGGTCGGGGAATCGCCTTAGCATGCGGAGCCACCCTTGCTCTGTTGCTGATACCTGTATTTTTTGTGAAAAAGCACTGTTGAGGCATAAGCAGAGCTGGGTTTTTTGGGTTTTTTTTTTTTTTGACCAGCCAGCTGTAAAAATACCAAGACGGCTGTTATCAGCCCTGGCACCAGACATTCTACAGTTGGGCAAACTGACTTTGGTGAGGAGAGGGATGAAGGGCATGCCGGACCTGGAAAAGGTCTGCAGCATTATTTCTCGAACCACGGGGTTACGGCCCCACGGGGATTAGGGAAACTGGAGCCACGCTGCTGGACGCCCCCACCCAGGGACTGCACCAGTCCCAGGACCCGAGGCACCGTCCACAATGCCCCTTTCTCGTGATCGTAACAAGGACTAATTGTGCACAGTTGCACAAAATACTTCACACACATCATCCGATATGACCCCCACAGCAACTCTGTCTGGCCCAGAGGGCTGCTGTTTGCATTTCACTGTTGAGGACACTGAGGCCCCAAGGGGCTGGCTCACGGGGCTCGGGTGCAGTCATGGCTAAGAAGTGGGACTTAAATCCAGGTCTTCTAACCCGAGTTCGCTCTGGTCAATCGATTCCCATTTCATCATTTTCCCACCTCTTCTTCCTTATCATCCTTTCTGTTTCCTTTTCCTAGCACTAAGCTGAGAAATTCTGATGATGAGAAGTTGTTCTTTCTCCTTCACTTCATAAAAATCCATCGCGTTCTTTCCCTCACCCCTTCCCCAGTCTGCATCGGCAGCCCAGAAACGGACACCGGATGCAGCGGAGAGAACACACTGAGAACCACGACGCGGGCATGGCGGCCCAGCAGCACCGGTGCCATCGGCTCCCGGCCGGGGAACAGGACAGGTGGTGTGGATGCTTTTCATCCAGTGGTTTCTAAGACACTCTTACTTATATTTCTGTTCAACCTTTTGATTTCCAAACCCTGCTACGTGCATCCTCCCCAATGATCCTGTTGCAACATCACACAGATCAGTGATGGGCCACAGAGGGGCGAAGGACGTCCTCAAGTCCCACGGTAACAGTCTTCAGGGAACACTTTTGTGCCCGTGAACAGCACTGTGTAATGATGTCTGCATGCCTACAGACACTGGTGTTCATCCGAGCCCTCAGTCTGGAAAAAGTTAGCAATGCACAGGGTAGCTCCCCAACAACATGAACGTGCCTCCCCCCACCCCACCCCCCTTTCTGGCAATACCACCACAAAAGATTCAAAAATGGCCGATACTCACCAGTCAGAAGACACCCTTTAACGCAGCTTTCTGCCTCCCAGTCCTTGGCAGGAGTCCCTTTCACAGATCACAGTGTTGACACAAGGCCAGAGATGGTGCGGCTGACGCACAGGTTACTGCCATTTATAAGACGTCAGAATAATAAAAAGGAAGGCAGATCTGACATCACTGGCAAGGGACAAACTTTAGTGTTGTGCTAAGGGAACTAATTACAACCAGCTCTGAATGATGTGGGAGGGGGGAAGACCTTGTTGAACAAAGCCAAGCTCAAGGAAGAAAAGGGCCATGTAAAAAAGTCCAACCTCTCTAATGAGAGTTTGTGAATCTCCTCAAAATTGGCATTAACTTGTTATTGATCCTAAAGGAAAACAAAATCTGCCCAAACTCTTATTAACCAAGGTGAAAGAGAAGGTGCTTTAGGAGAAGAAATACGAGAACACACACTCCACCCATGAGCACACACGGAATTGCTTTCGAAAGTGGCTTTTGCTGCAAGCTGCGCATCTAGAGGAAAAGGCACCTCTTTGTCCGTAAGCTGCTGCAATTGAAAAAAACTAAGGAAAGAAAAAATTTCAAGATAAGCTCAGCTTTACAGTTCACTTGGTGAAAACCTAATGCAGCTACAATTATTCCTTGGCCTTGGCCTGTGAAAGACTCTCCGAGAGTTAAAAGCCAGCCAGCACTACCTTTAGCTCATAAGGGATTACGCTTTTATTAGTATAGTCTTGGGATTAGTGGAAATGTCTGTCTAATGAATGCAGCTACTATATTTGAGCACATGGCTGAATAAGCTACTTGTTGATTGAAACCTATCTATTTATAAGCACTTCTGCACGTTGTGAAAAATCCATCTGTATCACCGCAGCATGGCGCCCGCCATTGAATAAAGGCTCTTTGCCATTTCAGCGTAGAGGCTCGGGAACGAACGGGCAGAGAGGAAGTGCGCTGCATCCCCTTCGTAGGTTTTATTCCTCACTCTTGGCCAGTAAAGCCGAGCTACCTTATCTAAACAGTGATTTAGATCGATGTGGATGTTATAAAAACAGAAATGGGGAAAAGAATACTTTTATTCAGGCTCGCCCAGGGCTTTAACGCGGATTTACCATGATCTGGGAAAATGGTCACGAGCAGCCCAAGCCCGACGAGCCTCTGCCTCCGTCGCAGTCGTCGCAGTCGTCGCAGGCGGTCCGGGAAGGAGGCGGATTTACTGCGCTCCCCCGGGTACCACGTCTTCCTCACGTTTCTGCTCACGATCAGCACACTGGCAGCAGGTCCAACAGAAACAAGAACTGCTCGAAGAGAAGAGCCTTGGCACGCAATTAACTAAGTCAATGCTCTCAATGTTCCCGCTCCTGCTCCCGTCGGAGCCTTCGTCTGGGGCAAGGCCACGCTCTCCACCCCTACCTACGCGAGGACCCCGGATTCGCTCTGGGGTCCTGCGGCTCTGATCCCCACCACGCGCCTCACCGCCCGGGCACACACCCCATGCTTCCCGGGCTCCACAGCAGCTCTCTAAGCTGCCTGCGTTTCGAGTTTGGGTGTAGAGAAGGGTTTCCTTACTCCATTAGCATTTACTTTTAACTCCTCTGTAGTTAGGGGCTCCATTTACTAGGCTACTTCTTCGGAAAAAACTAACAAGGAACTTATTTTTTTTTTAAAGACTAAATAATCTTAACTGAGACCTCCATAGACTTTCTCTCCTTGAAGAACCTTATCAGTGACGACAGGCACACCGTCCAGGTGTCCCACTGTGAGACGAAGACTGACCTCAGCTGAGCACTGGAAGCTTTTTCTAGCCCCGGCAGAGCCAGTAACAACACTGTCATTAGTCAGTAACAAAGCGGCCAGTAGCCGCCTTTCAGTTCTGGCTATTTCTCTTTCCAGAGTTTGTGACCTTTAGTTTCCTGGTGATGCACAGATCCACCTAGTGCGTTGTGAGATCTGAGAAACTGGTACCTGTTAGCAATACTGGGAACAGTATTGCCGTGTTCACGCTGGGAACATGGCAAAGATGAGCGGATCACATCTGTATTTTTAGTTGACAAAGCACAAAAGTAATTCTGAAAACACATAACACTAGAAAAGCTGAGATTTAGAAAAGATAAGGCATTTGGAAATAGCAAATATTCAAATCATACCATAGCAGTATAAAGCAGCAGAGACCCTACAGTAAACGAAACAGAGCTGTTTAAACAGATACTGAGTTGCTGGCTCTAAAGCTGGGTCAGTCTGTAAGAGATATTCAGAACTTGATGGAAGGCCCTCTTATCACCACATTCATTTCGTAGATGGAGGTATCCAGTCCCTGAGTGTTAAGTCTTGGGAGGTGGTAGAGATGAGGTTTTGATAAAACCCAAGCCTACTTTGCCATAGTGTCTCCCCACACATTTTCTTCAGTTTTGTTAAACATTCACATAAGATTGTTAAAGATAGCTAACAGGTTTATGATTTAAAAAGAAGACATCTAATAAATCTCTCCTTTGTGAGGTCCAGATGAAAGGGGGTATACGCAGCATCCTGGAGACTCTGGTCCCGCACAGAATCTGAGAACAGGACGGAAGAGGACGACCCTTTCATCCTTCTGTCACTTGGTTTGGGACAGTGCACACTGACTGATGCCTTTCCGCCTCGAACCCAAAGGGGAATAAACTGAGGACTAAAAACTTCTGAAACTGGTTCGCTCTTCTTCAGTCATTTGTTTCCTGAAATCTTTGCACATTTTAGTATTTATCTGTTTTCTGTTGAGGTTCGCAACTAGGTAGCGACGGAGTTAATCTTAAAACCTCCCTCCGTTCCTCCAGCCATTTACCCACCTATTCCCCAATGGCTTCCATAAAAGATTCAAGTGAACATTTAATGTTAACTCATGCTACTACCTCATTTTCTTGGCTTTCGCATAGTTGTTGTGTCTCATGTAAAAAAAACTGCTTTGGGGCATACATTAACTTTTTTTTTAGGCTAGTATGAGACTAGAAAATGGCTGAGGAATGAGAGCACTGGTAAGCATTCATAACCGTAATCTGTTGATGAAAGTTTTTAAAGACTGCTTTTTTAATGTTTACGATACTTCTACTTATGGAGTATAGTTATGGATTAAATTCTAAAAGGCAGTTGAAACTTCCAAAGAAGCAAGGAATTGAAATTATGAACATTTTATTAAAAAAATAACATGGAAAAAAGCAAGGGTCCAATGACTTATGCATGGAACCCACAATTCAAGAACCCAAGCCAGGACTTAGAATTCCTCACTATGATTTTCTAGTAAGATTATTAAGCTCAGCTGCTGCCTTCAATATTTGTTTCCATACACATTACTAAGAAAGCCTTTTACTTTGGCATTTGGTAATATGGCACCATTTAGAGCTGTCTTCACTCATAATAACCTTATTGAACGACCATCTTCAGGGCTGGCAGTATACACAATGAGGCGCAGCCTGGTTACTGGTGGCTAATGCCTGAAACAAAAGTGGTGCCATTTTTTTCTCGCATTTTCTTGATTTAGAAGTTAAACCATGCCCACATTTCTAATTTAGCCAAACCTGTATCTTTCTGACACAGATACAAAATCTCAAGAAGTGTAAAGGTTTCCATCACCAAATATACTCTTTTATCACTTCTGGGTAATAAAGCAGACAATCTAATGATTCCACAAACTTGCGGTATATGATTCTTTTTCGTTGTTTGAACCAAGTCTTTCCAAAGAATGATGTCATTCATTTTAGGATGAGAGAGAATACACTCTATGCTAAAAAGGAAACTACAATTTTTTTTTTCCTTTAAGCTAAATTACATCAAAAGTAATAAAAATACTGAATTCAACTGTAACTAAGCTAAAGAAATAGGGGACTTTTCATTTAATGTACCTCAGGCAATTCAAATATTTGGGGGAAAAATCACAAAAGCAAGAGTGTTGGCCATAAAAAAGAAATTTATTTTAAAAATCAACACCTTGCGTTTCAGACACACGGGGAAAGAGAAACTCCAGAGCGAAAGCCCCTTTCCTGGAAGCGCTCCGGGGCGCTCAGTACCGATTGCGGAACTGGTTGCTGAGGTCCTGGAGCTCTCCCGCCGTGGCGTCCAGAGCTGCCACGTCATCGGCTAGCTCCCTAGAAATTTCTCCGCTTGCCACATCTGTAAAAAGTTGCTGCAACATAAAGGATAAAGTAAAACTATCAAAACAATGAAAATCTCTGAAATACTGTAGAAACAGAGTACAGAATTACAGTTCCCTTTGCGTAATAACTCCACGGTGTTGTAACAGCAATGGTAGTGTTTGTTCTGTTAACCGTCTATGCACCAGCCGCAACAAAGGATGAACACACAACACACTTGAACTTGTGAATTCAAATGAGTTCTGCTCTTCAACATTCTTGCTATGAGTATTGATTATGCAGTTCAATGTCATAGGATGGGCTCTGGATGAATGTATATTATTTATCCAAAACAAACCTACTCATTACGTATATAAGCAAAAATATATTTTATATTCAACTTCATATAAATCAGACCCTTTATGCTAATTACTTGAAAATTAATTACAGCTTAGGACTCAGAGGCCACAAAGATGATCAAGATTTAGTAAAAGCAAAACAAAGCAGCAAAAAAACAAGTAACTGAGCCCCCTCCTGTGAAAGGAATTGCCCTGAGAGACCCACTCCAACCTACCTCCGAGATGCCGCAGCGGCCCCTGGGCACCGGCGGCTGGGCCTAGGAACTGGGCCACAGGCAGGCACCCCCACCCCCAGCCCGGCCCCGGCCCCGGGTGCGTGTGTGAACTGAAGGTGTGTGTGTTCAGTGTCAAACCTGAGTCACCCACCGACCCGAACCGTCCTTGTCAAATCCACTGACAAACTACTCACTAATTTTTTCCTCTAAAGCAATTTTCATACAATAAAAATCTTTTTGAAAGAAAACACTGGAGCATTACTCTAAATGGAAAAATGAGCAATAATATTCATGAAATTGTAAGTCTGTTGTGCTACTTGTACTTTTTCCAATATACATTGAAATAAATATACATTAAAATTGTAAGTTTACCCAAGTGCTACCAGTGGCACACACGCCCCACTTCAGGGAAAGTGACAAACGAACAAGCAGTGTTTTAATTTAGTTCAGACAAAGCATTAAGGGCTGGACTGCAAGCGTTAGTTTCTCAGAGTCCTAAGTTACCCACGCCGCGGGGGTCTAGCCATTGGGCTAGTAAGATCCTCACCAGTACAAGTATCTACCTGAGGGCCAACACCTAAAATGTAACGTGGGCCTAAAATCGCTGCTGATGGAAAAGGAAAATCAGGAGCAGGTGGCTGGTACCAAGGCCTTGTCCCACCCACAGCTGCCCCGCCCGCTCTCACCTTGGCCTTGGACGCCAGGCCTCGGAGGTTGAGCCGCACAGAAGAAAGCGCCTGCACAGCTTCTTGGGGACTGGGCTTGTTCTCACTGCATTTCACAGCCACTGGAGGGTAAACATAGGGGAAAGTATCTGTAAAAACTGCTGATGATAATTCACAGGTAAAAAACAACAACAACCCGCAATTATTTAATAAGATTTTATAGTAATAGGCTTTAGAAATATTTTCCATGGAAAGTTTTTAATTTGGAAAAAGGATAATTATGTGCATAATTCTCCCATTTATCTTTCTTTCAGAAGGGTAACTTATTGGTAAAAAGAGTTTTGAGGAAAACAGGTGAATTTTGGTGAGTTACAGACCATTGGGAAGAGACCCTACCCCCACCGAACACACACACACAGAATTACTTAGAAACAGACAAAATCAAACTGAAGACAAAGCGCCCACAGTGGGCCAAACAGATGCGGCGCATCTTAGTGTAGCTTCCCCAGAACTGAGTCCCTAATGGGGACTCACAATGCTGATGACACTGGCCCGAGGAAGTGACATGACAGATGCTTACAGTTCAGTTCTCAGTACCATTTCATATTCAGGGTTCATATCACCAGCTGGAAGAACTGATATCAGCAACTGATGTGCCTGCACTTCAGGACATGACCACGACTGGGCTCTGGCTGCTGAGCCACGCTTGGCATCAGCAGGGCCTGGGGAGAACGAAGTCTCTCATTTCCAATGACTCTGCGTCCAGCATTCTGGGGGAGCCTTTTCTTTAAAACTTGAAATTACAGGGGGGCATAATCCTCCCTGGCAGAGGACCCAGCTATTAATTAACACTTTATGGAAACAAGTAAAGAGCTCTGTAAAAATACAATGCATAGTATTTCTACACTGATCTGCTCTTGTTTTTGTCCCTCTGAATGATGCTCGCTACAAACAGAACAATAATCACACATTTTAAAACTACACTAAAGACTGCAACAGTTAAAGTCTACTTAGTACCCTAGGCCTTGAACCAGGGATAGGAAATAGAGTTCTTTTTGCATGTAAACTCCAGCCAATGGGTGGAGGTTACCTGTGCCTGGCAAACATAGTTTTATCATTAATTCTTACTGTCTTCCTGGCTGGTAAGAACTAGGTTTGACTTCCCTAGTTCAAAATAATAATTAGACTTTGACATTTCTTGGCCAAAGAAGAAAAGGATGCATGGTAATCGGTGACGTCAAACTCATTTTCAAAGGGTTTAACCCAGAAGCAGTGGGGGTTTTGATGGCTGTGCCCCTTAGTAAGGAACATTGTACCTACCACATCTGCGGAAGTTGGGCTAATACCTAACTTATATCAGAAACAGCTGTGATTCCTTCTTCCTTTCTTAGATTATGTATGTATGTATTTATTTATTTAATTTTAGAGAGAGTGGAAGTAAAAGAGGGAGAGAAAGATCACCCTGACCAGAGACCGAACCCGCAACCCAGGCAAGTGCTCTGGCCAGGAGTCGAATCAGCGATCTTTCAGTCCGCAGGACAATGCCCAACCAACTGAGCCATCCAGGCCAGGGCTGATTCTTTTTTCAATCCTTTATTTTCATTCCGAGAAAAACAAAAATAGAGCAAAAAGGCAAACACACACTCTATTAGTCCTTTCCTCAGCCCCATTTTCAAAAGGCATTTGAGACGGAGATACATAGAGAGCTAGCCAGATAGACAGACGTCAGACACACAAGGAAGCCCAGGAGAACAGCATTCCCTCCAGGCAGACAAGTTAAAATGCAACACTATTATTTTAAAAGTTCCTGGATGGCAGGGAAGGACCAACCTTTTGCCGGCCCTTCCCCAGAAAACAGAACAGCTGAGACTGTGAGTGAATACCTGCCCTGCAGACAGCACAGGTGGGCACACCATGACACTACAGCCAGAGGAAGGTCCCAAACGCTATGTACAGACTGCAGTACCTTATCAAGCTTCCTGGAGCACATGGCTACTCTTAAAAATAGCAATCCAAGAGCCAATACATGGTGTGGAGATTTTTTTTAAATGTTATTGCTCCTTTTCAGCATTGGGTGAGGTGCAGAACGGTGTTGGAGAGAAAGATAAAAAGGAAAACAACAGAGAAACCCGCTGATTCTTCCACTGACCACTGGTGCGCAGAGGCAGCAAGGTCAAGGCTCACCTTCATGAACCTAAGACACCACTAGAAACTAATGCTGAGCGTCCGCTCGAATCCGCTTACAACTCGGCAGGGGCACCAACCCAATAGTACGAGTTGAAGGAGGACTTAAAAGAACAGACACTAGTTTTCCTCCAAGGACCGCCCTGATGAAAGAAAGTGCCAAAACCGGTCTAAGACCAACTCTGAGGTACAAAATGCAGATTTTTCCCTAGCGCGCTCCTTAACCTGCGTGTTTGTATTTGACAAGATTAGTGGTCACAGAAAATACCTTGGCTTTGGCTGTTACTCAGCCAGCTGTTCACAGAACTTTGGAGAGCTGGCAGGTGGAAGGAGGTAAATTCTTCAGGGTAAATCACGCCCTGCTATAACTACGCATGCCCTACATCTGGGCACGGGTTTCCCCGAACACAAAGCCAAAGGCACAGGACTGAACTCCACCTGAGTGCGCCCACCGTGAGGCCAGCACAAGCCACAGCAACTCCAGCCACCCCAGGCCGTCCCTGCACCGCCTCTCGACCCTCCCGCCCAGCTTCCCCACACTGAACTCCCGCTGCAGAGCTGAGCACTGCGGCCTCGTCGGTGAAGGGGTAGATGGCCCGGACAACTGAATATTCATATATTTTTTATCAATGATCTCAAAGGCCAAAAATAGAATTATTAACTACTAAACCTATCTCTAACTTGCTTGAATATCATTACTTCCTTAAAGACAAGTTAAACTTTATCCTTGTTCCTCATTTTTCTTTTAGTTTGAGTCTCTGATCACATAGCTCAGCTCTTCCACCTCCTAAGGAACCAGGTGGGGGTAAGACAGCAAGGGATTAACATTTAAATTATGCATAAGACACTGGTAAGTATTTTTTAAATGTTGTGTTTTAAAATTTATGTTTTTCATTTATGCTTGTGTTTTCCTTTTTTCTTCATAATTGCATAGCTTCATAACCTATGTTGATATAGTCTCGTTTTCCTGATGAGAGAGGTAAGGCTCAGAGCGGTGATGTAACTTCCCCAAAGTCACCTGCACGTACCTGGCAGAGCGGGTCCCGGAGCTCAGGCCTCCCTGACTCCAGAGCTCTGCCCTTCTCATCGTCCCCCACTGGCTCCCTACGTGCTGTCACTGTTAGTTGCACAAGAATTTAGAGGAGGACTTCAGCATGGGCTCACACTCCTTGTGATCCAGTTAACATTGTGGCTTCATCACTTTATTTGAACTGCAGTCCCAGGGCATCCCCCACCCATAAGCCAACACAAATACAAATGTGCATCACCAAATTTATCTGGTATATTTTTCATTAATGCAAATAATTAAAAGTAGCCTTTACCTGGAATATATTTACCCCACAGCTATACAACTTTAAAGATAAAGTTACCCCTACCCTCAAATTATCACCTGCTACATTTCTCAAAGGTATTTGATTGTATTGTTATTTTTCTTATATATGCCACGCTCTTTGTATATTGCTGTGTATTCCAGAAATCTATGTATTTTATGAATACATATTTTAATCTACAAAGAATATGAGTCAAGAAAATGTAACTGATATCGTTAATACTATGTAATCAATACAAATAGACTGCATGACACCAAGATTAAATACAGGTGGAAACACATTTCATATCTCTAAATAATTTCATATTTCATATCTACCACCTGTCACTTCTTCAAACAGTGTTTAAGCCTCTATCCTATTTCTTCCTTATTGCTCGAAAGTGCCTGCTGCACAGTTGTTGTTCTGTAAAGATTTGCTGAATTAAATACAACAATTTCAATATAACGAAATAATCTGAAACGGCATGTAATGAAATTTCACTTTTGACTAAGGCTTTCTCTTATCGGTAAAAATACACTAAAATACGCGTGGAGAGCAAATGTTGCAGAAAAGTACCACGTGCAAGTCCTAAGGCTCTCTGAGCCACTTCCTTAAATGACGTGATGTCCTTCTCCCAGCCCCTGGACTGCGTGTCACACTTGTACGCCTTACAGAGATACTGGAACGCCTGAGGGAGGAAGAAGAGCAACATTCAGAACAGCGAGTGGAAATCACGTCTCAGCTCTGTTTCCTGGAAGTCACATGGAACCAACTGCAACTTGAAAACCGGCATCTGTGTGATACAGCCCAGCGTCTCTCGTTCTCATCAAAGAAGGGGTAAAAATGAGCATTCGATGGTGATCAGCAATTAATCAAATGGATGTATCTGGACCGAGACACTTCCCTCAGAAAAGAAGTATGTAAACGCCCAATTTGGAAATGTACAAGAAGTGCACACACTTCCTTACCATTGTGGCCAGAAGCTTAAGAGACGAGTTAAAAGAATGAGATGGGAAGTTGGTGAAACTATGGAATTATCAGCAGGTGTGTAAACTCACAGAAATTTACACCACCATCTCCCCCTCTCAAAACCCGATTCTTGAGGGGGGAACTCGCACATCAGAGAATTCAGAGTACCCTAATTCCACGCAGGGAAGGGAGCACGCGATCCAGGCAGCCGCGGGAGGACAGAGCGCAGGGGTGGGTGTGTGCGGTGCACGTGGTTCTCCAGCTGACCAGGCACTGGGAGAGGCCGGCTGGGTGGACTGAGGGAGGAGAGGCCGACTAAGCATCCCACCAATTAGCTGTGCTGTGGCTAATTCTAAACTCACGCAGGAGCACACTTGATTTGTATGGATGTTTTGAAAAGACCACAGTTACTCCAACCCGGGAAACCCTGGAGGCTTCCGTGTGTCCTGAGATAAGAGGCCCAAGGCCTCGCTGCGTGTATCGGGTGCACTCGGCGGGAGGCAGGGCAGGGCGGCCTTTACCAAGCATTTCATGTTGCGTCTTTAAAAGCTCTATTCCCATATTCTTATCTGGTTCCTTTTTCTTTTTCCCTTTCATAGTCCACATCTCAGATTTGAACCCTCTTTTGTCCTTGTACCCAATCTACCTTAGCCCTCAGCACTGAGCCTGCAGCAAGAGTGCAGAGCACATAATGAGAGCCAGCTGCTTGCCGCAGCTCTGGCCGGTAGGGAGCAGCTTAGAGACCCTTCAGCAGGAAACAGAGAACAATTGTGTAAGAATTCATGGGCAGAGAAAAGATGAATGCTCACAAGTCTTAACCTGCCCACAATTCAAAGTGCTTACGTTAAAGACTGAATCAAAACTGGAAATTTGAGCACATTAATCTTGTCTTTCAAATCATTAAACTTTTCCTCCAACCATCCAAAGAGCAGGTCCGCTACACATATGTTTCGACAAGAGGCAGGAGTGAAGAAGGACGTACCTTTTCATTTTCATCGGGCTTCTCACTCTGCCCATTCCCATACACGTGGGCGTACAGCCTCCAGATGTCCCCGTCATTTGTCACTCTTGAAGTGACCCTGCCAAGTAACTCCCGCAGCTTTCCTCTGAGGCCGGCGGCAGTGGCCCCACTGCGGTCAGTCATCCCATCGGTCACCGCCCTCACCAGGATCTTCAGGACCTTACAAAACGCACAGCAGGAACTGGTAAGCCAGAAACCACCAACCAGTAACGGAAACAAAGGGCCGCCATCGCCATCACCGATGACGGTGACAAACCTCATGACATCTATTAGAATGTCATCCCCACACTTATAAAAAATGAACACAAGGCGAGCCACCCTGAACGCCCCCTCCAGAACGGCTTGCCGACTACCTCTCTGGGCGCCTTTGCAGGCAGGCTCCCGGGAGGGCTCTTCTAGCACAGGGCCCTGTACTCGGGGCTCTTCCCTCCTCACCTGAACACTCTCCCCGAACCGTCTGACCCACACCTCTGACTTCGTGTATTTTACCAAGTCTGCTCCGACAGAGGTGGCACCGCTCCGGCCAGGCTCCTCTCTGGAGCTCCATGACTGACTGTGCACCTCCTACCTTCCAGCACGTCCCATCAACCGCTCACACTCCATCTGTCCACAGTGAACTGCAGATCCCAGATCCCTCTTCCTCAAACAGGTCCTGGCTCTTCCGAATTGTTGAATGATAAATGGCTAATGCATTTGCACTAGGCACGTGGGGTGCCCAGAAAGTAGTTCTTATCCTTCCAACTCCCCCAGGTCCGCTCACCACTTGGCAACTTCCTGGTGACCTTGCTTTCTTTTGCACATTCTATCCCATGTGCTTTGAATGCGGACAGACGGGCTGGGCTCCACAGCAGCCTCACTGTCATGACAAGGCACGTCTGTCTATCCACTACGCGTTAGACAACGTATCTCAAGGCAGCTTCCAGGAGGCATCCTCAAACACTGACTGCTGTGCTGGGGAGAAGCAAAGACGCCCGGTCCATCCAGAGAGCCAGCCTGGCCTTGCCTGTGGGCTGACAGCACTGGCATTGGCTAGGAGCCTGTTAGATGTGCACCCTGGGTGGAGATGCCGATCCACCTGGGACCGAGATTCTGCACTTCTAACAAGCCCCCAGCGGGCCCCAGGGTTGGTGGTCTGATGACCGCACTGTGAGCAGCCAGGTGCCGAGGCAGGTGGTGCCCACATCTTTACCTCACTCTGAGCTTCAGGGGGAGCACCACCTTTCATCAGCTCGTACCCCAGGGTCTAACAAAGTGCCTGGCACACAGCGCTGACTCGTTAAATACTTGTGCCTGAAAGAAAGACTGAGTGAACACACTCCTTGCAGAAAGTGCTAACAGAGATGCAACCAGTGTGTGGGCGTGCTCGCACACCCTGACCCACACATGGGATGTGGCTGAGGAAACGGTGCTCCTCTGGACCAACAGGACTGAGGAAGGTGAGCCCAGGCTTACGGTCCTAATCATATACAGATAAAAGTCGGCGGGAGAACATTCAATTGTTTTTTTTTTTTTTTTTTTTTTTTTTTTTGCATTCCCACTAGCAGTGGGAATTCTCGCCATTATTTAGTGAAGTACACAATGTTATCTCATTGTGGTTTTATTTTTTTTTTAAATTTTTTTTATTTTTTTTTAAATATTTTATTTATTTATTTTTAGAGGAGAAGGGTAGGAAAGAGAGAGAGGGAGAGAAATATCAATGTATGGTTGCCTCTCATGTGTCCCCTGCTGGGAACTGGCGTGCAACCCAGGCATGTGCCCTGGCTGGGAATCGAACCTGGATCGTTTGGTTCGCAGGCCCGCGCTCAATCCACTGAGCTACACCAGCCAGGGCTACATTCAATTGTTTTTTCTTTCTTGTTTGGACAAAGTACATTATCTCTGCCTACAAATTCACATTACAATCCCACACGTGTAGTTTTAAATTTGAAAGTAATGAAATTCATATTACAATCCCACTCATGTCTGTAAATCTGAAAGTAACAGTAAAGGAGAAAGTGTAGATTCCTACACTTGTTTCAAGTGCTCATTCTGTACACATTTCCGGGATTAACACGTCTTGACAGTGATGCTCTATTACAGTAGTTACTGACATGTACAAACAAAGCACTCTAAATTAGTAAAGCACTTTATTTTTTCTGGGATCTCAGAGTTGGGCCCAACATCCCACCCCTTCACTGTAGCCTAAACAAGGGGACCACAGGGGGAGGAAACTTCCAGCCTTCTGGCCAGCTGAAACGGAGAGCGGCAGTGCTGGCATCTGAGAGAGGAGCAGCGCCTCGTGCTGGAGTGGGGTGTGTGTGCGACCCCGTAGAAGGGGAAGGGGGTGGAGTGTCATGGGTTGTGGGGGGAGGGCAGGGAGAAGGGAATGCGGGCAGGCAGACACCAAACGCCTCTGCCTAACTCACAGGCAGATACCACAAGAAGAGAATGGGACCTTGAGCAGGAGCACACGCAATGGCAACTTTGTCTTTATACTCTCTATTCTCATGTACAATGGCCAGTTAAGTAGCTGGATCTGGAGCTTCGAAGAAAGTTCAATATGGGGAACTAGACAAGAGAAGTCACTCACGGCCACAGCAGATGTTGCCTGAAGAGACTGTGTTGGGTAGGAATCAGACAGGAGGGAATTTTAACAAACGACACTTAAAGGGAGGGAAGAGGAACAGAGGCCCAGGCACTGGCAAGAGTGCGCAGGAAGGTGGGAGAAGGTAGTGTCGGGGAACCTGGGGCTGAGAAAGTGACAGGAGGGTCCACCCACAAAAGATCGGGGTGGAAGAGTCCACTGGACTGGGCAATGACAAGGGTTGGTGGCTATGCAGAGATAAAGCCAGAGGATGGAGGGTAAGAGGGAGTCTGATTTTATACAAGAGGCTTACAAAAAGAGAGAAAATCATGAAAACCAAGACAAGTATTGACGTCATAAAAAAAACAAAAAGCAAAAAATGCCTCCAATC
The DNA here is from genome assembly GCA_039655065.1 of Glossophaga mutica. Lineage (NCBI taxonomy): Eukaryota > Metazoa > Chordata > Mammalia > Chiroptera > Phyllostomidae > Glossophaga > Glossophaga mutica. The sequence continues at coordinate 150,868,282 of CM077308.1, forward strand.
ACAGTGTTGTATAATGCTAAATATCATTGACATAGGGATAGAATGTTAACAGAGAATATTCATTTTTACAAAAAAAATTTAATATAAATATACTGGGATAACAAGATAGGGAAGTAGCAGAAATGCTGGTATAAGAGAGTTAAATCCTCATTTACTATAATAGGAAGTCAACTAAAAATACCTAAATTTGGTTAATGAAAAAGAGCAGTATATAACTATTATTACGAAATATGAAGATGTAACATTGGAAAAAATACTAAAGAGATTCTCCCCTCTGGGGAGAAAGATATTGAAAAGTGGAAAGAGGTAGAGCAGGAAATTGCTATGTTGTGTTATAAGACTTACTGCTACTTAAATTGTAAAACAGTGTGTATGTGCTATTCTAATAAAAATTTAATTTAAAAATAGAGAAAAAGGCAAGAAGAAATATATTCAAAGATTGGCAAAGATGAAAAATGATGGCAACATGAAAAGTCACGCCTTCAATTTTACTGTAAAACCGAGTCCTTGGCTTGTGTGGGCTGCGGGGAGGAGGCGGTGGGGCTTTGGGAGCGCCGGTGAGGGGCTGACACGCTCTGGGGTGGGCGCGCAGGTGTGCCCTCCCCGCCCCCGTGACAGTTCTTACGTTCGCTAATGATCTGTACACCTTTCTCGATGGCACTACGTTTCAATGGAAGTTCCCTAAAATGCTATTTCCTGCAAACACTGAAGGGAAAAAAGTTATTGAAATACATAAAAAAATGGGGCAAATGTGTAACCTTAAAAAATGGTTTTAAAGTGATAGCAGAATTATTTAAGAAGAACATTAGTGTAATTTAATAATTTACTGGCTAACGTTATCATTTTCCTCCCACTAACTAAGAAAAATCACATTCTAGTTATTCAGACTAAACACAGAAACAGTAACTTTTAACACATATTTAACTCTTCTTTGGAAAACAGGTCATTGTAACTTAAAAGGAACAAAGGATGCTGCAGTAGAATTTCTTTGATTAAGTGAATCACCAAGGAGTACAGTTTCCTCTTGGGTAGTCCACAAAGTTTACCAGCATTATTCGCCTTTGCATCAGCAAAAGTGAAAAAAAAAATTAAACAGGTTAGAGCTTTCTTCCACTGTAAATTGGATAAAAATGGGTAAATCATTATGATTATTGAACCCATCGGAAGTAGTTAAAACTATAAATTACTGAGTATGTAGCGAGTGGCTAAAAGGTAGAATATTAAAGTTTAAGAATTTAGAGATGAAACAATTCTCGGGGAAACAGGATCCAAGACACGGCCCCTTGGATGGTTGCTCGCATGGCACGCAGTAAGGACAAAGGGCTTCCAGTCCAAAGTGCTGGATGTGCCATCTGCCTGAAAACCCAGTGCCCAGGAGCAGCGAGGTCTGGATGGGGAGGAAGGTACAGTAAGTTGCTGGAGTCCACCATGAAGATGCGGGAATGCTAGGAAGTTGGAAACAGTGGTAATGAGGACAGATCTTCTTTCTACTAAACCACAGAATGGTTGTTTCAGGAGTCAATTACGCATAAAAAGCTTTGAAACTGTAAAGCAGTGTAAACCTATCAATTTAGGATTATCACTGACCCTCGACGACCTTCCTCTGTCAGAAGTGGGCAGCAAAAATCCTCATTGTCGGCACGCTCACTATGTGCCCCTACATTTTCTTATGGTTCAAAACGGGTCTAAAACCACAGAATCCAAAACCTGGTGCCAGCCCTTGATGCTTACTACCTGACGTGTGCACTCACTTTGTGAGCCTAGTATGACTTCATTCTCACAGGGGCCCTAGGACAGAGGCATTTTACTACCCTTACTTTACAAAACACTGAGGCACGAGAAGTAAATGAACTTCTTCAAGGTCATACAACATGAGTCACGGAACTGGGTTTTGAACACAGGTGATATTTGACTCCTGAGCTTTGAGGAGGATGATGAGAAGACAAGCGTGACGGTAGAAATGCGCGCGCGTGCACACACACACACATTTTCCTATGATCCAGGGGTACTATGAACACACTTAATCCTCCTAACAGTCCTAGAGAAAGACACTCTTGTTGTTTGCATTCTGCAAATGAAAAAATTGGAACGCAGAAAAGATACGTAACTTGTCCAAGGTCACAATGTAGATCTGGATTTGAACCCACAGCCCAGGCCCTGGATCTTGCCCTCGAGTATTTGAATAATAATTTAGAAAGCACAGTTCCTAACTCCTCTGTTCTCTCTTCCTTACTAACAGTAAGTTCTTTTATATTAGAAAGATTTCTCTTTTATGAAATGTGTATGTTATTAACTTTGATTATTTTATTATCATTTCTGAACCAAACCTTGAATCAACCAAACCTAGACACACTTCCGTAGTTTTTTTTAATTAAAAATTTCCCCAAGCCATTAGACCTAATGAAAAAGAAAAACAAAATTGCCAAGCACTATTAACATTACAATGATTTTCTTTCTAAACTTTTTATTATGTGTAAATTTTTTAACACAATACTACGTAAACTGTTTTACCTTTTTCACTCAACATTATGTCATAGAACTTTCTCATGCTTTCATATAAAATAATTATTTCAATAGATTCAAAATATTCCATTGGATTGAGAGACCACAGTCTGTTTAACAATTCCCCTGCAATTAGTCAGGCTATTGCCATGTACTATCACTGTTATTATGAGTATTATAAATAATACTTCAATGCATTTTTTTGTGCCTAAAGATGTTTTTCACACTCAAGACTCCCTTAGGTAAGAATAGCGATTTTCAACCTTTTTCATCTCATGGCACACATAAACTAATTACTAAAATTCTGCAGCACCCTAAAATACATGTTTTTTTGTCAATCTGACAAAAAAAATTAAGGATAATTTTGATTCATTCACACCAGACAGCTATTGTGGTGTTGGCTGTTCTCATTTTTTTTTTTTTTTATTTTGCAGCCTACAGCCGGGGTCCCCACCCCGCAGGCCACGGCCTGTTAGGAGCCTGGCTGCACAACAGGTCGGCAGTGGGTGAGGATCAGAGCTTCGCGCGCAGTACGGCCTTAGCTCTGCCTCCTGTCCCCCCACCCCCACCCCCACCCAATTCTTCCAATTTTTTGGAAAAACTGTCTTCCACAAAACTGGTCGCTGGTGCCAAAAAGGTTGGGGACCGTTGATCTAAGAGAAAAGAGGTCAGTGCCCCTGCCTGCACAGTCAGACACTGCATGTGTTAATTCCTGTGGCGCACAGTTAAAAATTGCTGGGTTAGAATACCAGGAACAGAATTATGACATCAAGGGAATAAACATTTTAAAACCCCAGGGGTAAGTTAGATAATTTCTAAAAGAGCTAAATCCAATTAGATGTCCATCAGTCATATATGAAAATGTGTCATTTCCCTGAATATTACCAGCACCGGGTATATCACTATTTTTTTAAGTCTCTGATAATTTGTTCTGCTAACAGTATATGCCGTTGTTATTCTGAATTTCATTTCTTTTATTGTTAGAGAATTAGTGTCTCCTTCCATGTTAGTTGAGCGAAGACCTTTCCTTTTAAAATATTTCAATTTTTTCTTATTTTGTATTAACCTCATTTCTTCCCAATGTCAAAAGTTTCATTGTGAGTCTTCCTCATAGAGATTGCATAGCATACAGGCTGATGGGCAATATTACTGAACGCATGTATCTGTTGCTCTAGTTTTTGAAAGTTCTCAGTATTTACACTCTGATGGACTAACATGTTGCTGGCTGCTTTCTCTGAACCCCCAAATTTGCACATTGCCTGAAAAGAGAGGAAGAAAGGAACAGTAAACACGTGGGAAACCCTGGGGAGAAGGATACGAACCAGGTCCTGACGGTGGAGAACGGTCCTGAACTTCGAGTATGTCGGCTGTCTCCCATGTGGTATAACACTGATTGCTCTCAATTACAGTAATGTCCTGATTTAATCGCTATCAATTCCAACTGGTCTACCTGATTGTGGAGCATCTCCACAATCAGAGAGAAATCTCCAGCACGAAACTTCACAAACCCCTTTTGACATGTTCGATCAGTCACAGCACCTTCCTCATACACTGCACAAATCTATGTTGCATTTCGGTTGTGCTTTTACATTTCTTGAGATAATAAAGCATAATACAATGAAATGTCGCATATTTTCTTACATCTTCAGTATTAAAATGGCTACACAAAAATTCGCCAATTTTTTTTAAAGCATGTTGATACGACAGCTGTCACAATACAACCTAACAAAATTGTTTCATGTGAAGTTAAAGACAGCTAAGCACGATTAGAGCCATTTATGGAAAAAATAACAAGTGAATTTTTTTGCCAACCCAATGTTATCTTCCCGCTTTAGGGAACTAAAGAACGAGTGGTTGAGGTAACTCGCCCAAGGTCACAAAGCCAGTGGGGGGCAGAGGCGGGGAGCAGGCCAGGCTGTCGAACCCCAGAATCTGTGCTGGTACCTACCACACAATCCTGCTGCTCAAGGCATTTCAATTTAAATATGCTATCCATTTGTGTTTCTTCTGGTTTAAGGAGTGGCACAGAACTTCAGTTTTTGGTCCCAAATGCCTGACCGACTCTTCCAATACATATTGAACTCTCTAATTTTATCCCACAGATTTAAATGCCATCCTTGTCGTGTACTAAATTCTCTTGCTTCCTTGAGTCTGTTTCTGAGTCCTGTATTCTGCTCCAGTTCATTCCTGTAGCAGATGTTAACTCTTTATATAACAAGCATATTATTAGATTTTTATTTTCCTATTTGTTACAAATATTTTTGTCACACATTTTATAATGAAGTCATAAAAATTCCTTTAAGCTCTCCCTGTTTCAAAGTTTAGAAAATTTGCTAAGTATCCAATTTTATTTCTAATTTATCTGAGATGAGAAAATATCTAGCATATATTTAGTTTATTTGGAATTCATTTGATATACCATAAAATAATCTAAGCATATTTTTTGAGCCCAGATGCTTAGAGGGCTTTCATGTTTATCAGCACCCCACCCAGACCAACGTCACATTACTGATTCCACGTAACGACCTCTAAACCCTTGCCCTGCAACTCTAATCCGTCGTGGTGACACAGAAGTTCTGTTCCGTTCTCCGCCCCAAGCCTGTCTCTCACCCCCACCGTACACCGTGCTTGGGGGATGTGGCAAGCAGAGAACGATGGTGTGGGACCACCACCAGCCCCTGAAGAGAGTGGATGTTTTCTCGTGTGGAGGAGAAGCGATTCTAATATAAATGCTGAGGAGTCTCCACAAAGAGAAAAGCGTTAACGATCCTCTTAGCCAACACAAAACTTGAAGTCCTTGGCCAAGTCTCACCAAAAGCCTGGCCAAAAGCACACGTGTTGGCCCTTGAATCCTGGAGGTCTTTGAAGCAGGAAGGAATCGGGCTGCCTTAGGTCCAGTTACAAAAGCGCCCAGGAGGGCTCTGGGCCAGGAGTGAGGCCACTTCCCCAGCTTGGCTAACACCCTGCTGCACTTGGCCGTCTCCGGAGAACCTGCTCTGCTTCCTGGGCTGATAACCCTGCCCCGTAGCTTCCCCTAGCCTCAGTTATCAGAGTGAGGTAGGCAGTTTAACATTTTCTTTTTGCTTCTACAAGGAAAAAAAAAAACTCAGTGTGTGGGAAAAGCACGCACAGGCTTCAGGATAAATAGGCCAGACTCCAAACTTCAAGAACTGGCCTTACTACTACTTAGCTGTGAAACGCCAGCCTCGTTAGTTCTGCTGAGTCTCAGACATTTCAGCAGTAAAATGGAGAGAGCACCTATATTATGGAGACATAATTTATATAAAATATGTCCCTCTCTCCGCTCTTTTCTTTCAGGTGATGCTCAGCTACCACTTGTTTTAGAACTTCGGTTTGGTTGGCAGCCTGCCCCACACACATCAATACCACCTCCCTCCATCCCCAAAGAAAGCCCTGAAGCCACACATCATCCGTATGAAAGAATAGATGGTACACGGTTCTATTTATACGCCATTCCAGAAAAAGCAACGCTGCTCTGTGGTGACAGAAATCAGCAAGTAGCTAGCTGCCTAGCTGAGGGGGCAGGGCCTGGGAAGGGGCACACGATGACAGCATTCCATGTCTGTTCCGGGAAGTGGGGACATGAGAACATATGATGGTCAAAACATAGCAAACTTACACTTAAGATCTGTGCATTTGATTATATATAATTTACACACCAATCTGGAAAAAAGTTTCGTTAGATATAGTTCACATGCACATTAATATGATGGGAAAATGTGCTTTTTAACATAAATCTTCCCACAGACTTCGACTCAACACAAAGAAGAAATCAGGCATGCCCAGATGGGATTTCTAGCTTCAATTCCTACCAGCTTCAGGACTGGCCATGTTCTATAACCTTCCTGGGTCACAAGTCATCTACTGCAAAAGGACGAGTATTTAGCATCCTCCTCAGATACCGCGTGTCCCGTAAGAGGCCACCACAGGAACATGGCGAGCACTTGATATATGTTCATCCGCTTCCCTTCTCCTCCATTTAGAAACAGCAAATGGGGCCTAATAATGCAGCATTTAAAAATCCCCCCCAAATGCGAAGTTATCAAAGGAGGAGGAGGAAGACAGGGAGGAGGGTGAAAGCGGGGGCAGTGAGGGGGAAGGAAAAAAAGAACAAGTCGATATTAGAGTTTACCCTGGGGAGAGAAGCACGAATATATGCGGACCACAAGGGCGTTCATGGCGTTGTTCACAATAGAGGAAAACTGGGGAACTGAACAGGGACTAATTATGCAGGAACATGAAAATTAGTTTTATGATAGATTAATAAAAATATGTATGATCCAGATATGAATATAGATATGAACCATGTAGAAAAGTATTCCTGACATACTAATCTATGAATTAGTCAAAATTAAGACACAGAAAGAAAAGGCAGGAAATGAGAAAGGTAGTATACCTGCTTATTCTTATTACAAATAATGAAAAAAAAAATAATTAGCTAATTTGCTCTCTGTCTGTAGAAAAACGAGTGTGAATTTACACACACACAAAATATTAAAATGACAATAACTACATCTATAAGGAGGTAGAAAAGAATAGATAAAAAGAGAATTTTAAAGCAAATTAGAATAGGGCCAGGCCCTGGTCAGGTGCTCTGCTGGTTAGAGCGTCATCCTGATGTGCCAAGGTTGCAGGTTCAATCCCTGGTCAGGGCACATACAAGAATCAACCAATGAATGTATAAGTAAGTGGAATCACAAATCAATGTTTCTCTCTCTTGCTCTCTCTCACTTCCTCATTTACTCTAAAATCAATAAATAATTATTTAAAAAATAGAATGAGGTCAGGTAGGGTCAAACACAATATCAGAGGGTTTGTTTTTTTTTTAATGAAGGACACCTGTTGTTGAACTTACTGAATCAAATTAACTTTTTTTAGCCAAGACAAAAATATTCCAGATAATCCATCAACTGTTTCGGTGTACGCTGACTAGTTGTCAGAAAGCATGATGACAGAAATACGCAATGAAGCTAAATAGGACTGAGCCCACCACTACCCATCCAGGCTTCCCTTCAGTGATGATTTCACCACTACGGAGCGGTTCTGCCCACGCCTGTCGGAGACAAAACACTGCCATCAGCACTCTGTGACCCTTCGAAAAAGAGCTGTTAACAGGGCCTGGTGTAAACTGAACATCAGCTCACGGTGGCCCTTTCTCCACCTCAACACCTGGAAGTGTCTACCATAAGATGCTAAAGACCATAATGTGACCCGAGAAAAGTTATTGGTTATCTAGTCATGATGTTCTTAGTAACATTTCCCCAAAACCAAATATAAAAAATTAAGCTAATAGCCATCACATCGTTAGAGCGCACCGCGAGACGCACTATGGCGCTGTAACGCAGCAATGGTTGCAGCGACGTGCTCTTTCTCAGCAATGGTTGTCATCACAGGCCCAGGCCCGGGGCTCCTCCGAGCAGCATGGGGCTGCGGGATGAAGCCCCAAGAGTCCAAGCGCCACCCTTGAGTGTTTCTAAAAACACTAAACTGTTCCGGAAACTAGTGTCAAACTCATCGAAATGTTCATGCTCAGATGAACACCAGTGTGCGAAAGAAGGTTTGTTTCATATTCTGAGTTTGAGGAACAAAGAAAGAATTAGAGGGAAAAAGATATTAAACTATTAGCTAGCCATGCCTTTAAACTAAGTCCTAATCATTTTCTCTAGGAGACAACTAAATTTTCACTGAAGTTCAGAATGATAAGACTTTTTTTTTCTTTCATGAAAAATGTTCATAAAATTTTAAAAATGTAATGGCTAGATGAAATTTTAAAAATGTAATGTTACACTATACTATCGTTCTTTACATTTTCATTAAGGTTTGCTTCCTTATTAGTTCTTAATTAAAAACTTAAGAAAACTACCTTTTTATTCCAAAATGAATTGTACTGACTGAGAATTGCCTAGAATAAATACCATTATTTGAGTTCCTTTATTTGTCTTAGAGAAGGCTCCTGAAAGATTCCTGAGCATGTGTTCTTATAATTCCAATGAATTTGATTAGGTATACAACATGCCAAATCAACAACTGAAAGTTTTATTGTTAGAATCAACTACCTACACACAGCTTATTTTTGCTGGAGCTATCTCCTTGGTATCTACCACTGTGAGTACCAATATATTACTCTAAATGTCACCTTTCTCCCTACACATTTACAGATGCTCACAAACAGCAGTGTTATTCTAAACATTTGCAAGAACGTTTTTAATCCTGAAAGAAAATGAGACACCTAAGCTGGGGAGAGTGGGAGAGTGGTAAGAACAAAGGAAACTCCTACGTAAAATTTTCCAATACATTTTCAGTTGCTGTAACTGCAGGAGATTGGGATGAGCAAGGCTGAACCCGTTTTATTCTAAATTGTCATCTTCAGTAAAGCCACTGTTTCGTCTTGCCATTTTTCTGGAATAAGCGCCTCTCAGATACTTGGCATACTTGATATACAATACCATCTAATTCAACTACAATTAGCAACACCTTAATGACTTTATAACTCTTTATGATGTAGAAGTAATGGATTTTCAAAACAATCTTTGAACAGTTATCATGTTTCATATCATTAATTTCCTTAAAACAAGGGGGGAGACACATGCAAACATTCTGGAGTGAGTGAGACACAGCTTCTGAGAGCACAGGCCTACCTCAGAGCTGGGCAACCTGAGTTAACCCACGTCAAGTGCTGAGAATGCTGTCTGACATAGCAAGCCCTGACTGCATGTTAGTTATTACCATTCTATCATGTCCCACTCTGTCCTGATGGGCGGGCCTCGTGGAGCAGGGGAGAATGAGTGGGAGGTAAAACAGAATAGTCGGCTCCCTTGGATGCTTATGTACTGCAACCCGCAAAAGTCCACCTCCTGAGAAAGAAGAGGGGCCTAGCCCCAGCCACATGGCTCCTTATGTAAAACCTCTCCCATGGGCGCCAAGTATAAAAAATGACCAGAACCATCTCAGGAACTAACAGGCTCGTCTGGCTAGCCAGCTCTCACTAACCCTTAGCAGATACGAAGGACTGCCGTGAGTTAAAATACGGACTTGAAAGGGGAAACTGTGCTCACATTAGAAAAAAAAGCAGATCAGTTAGAAATTGGGGACATATGATAGATTAATGGGATTAGACTGACCAAGGAGGCCAAGTCTAAGAATTCGGGAAGAGACGACCGTTTCGGCAGCCAGCAGCAATGCCAGTCGGGCAGAGAAGAGGACTGGCCGCGTGGAGACCCACTCCTCCATGTCCGATCAGCCGGGAGGGGCGCCGCCCTCCACTCTGGTGGGAGTGCGGCCCACTCAGGGCCCCTCCGCAGTGAGAATTCTTGCTCTGGCAGTTCGCAATGCTGCAGATAGCTGGGTAAATGAGCAGGGTAGGTATGAATGTTTTATGTGTATCTCTAGTGTGAGTGAAGAAATATTTGAGTTTATTTCAAATGTCAAATGAAATGTACTATCGATATAAATTATGTTCTCCCTGAGATTTTAAGAACAGGCTTTAGAATGCTTTCTTAGTAGAGAAGGACCTTTTTAAAAATTACAGTTGAGCTATAAAAAAAGATAAGCACTTTGGAACCTCTGCCCCATGCTCAGCAGTCAGGCAACACTAAAATCTGTTCACAACCTCATTGGTATCCTTTGCCAAGGGGCTTGAGTGTAGAAGAGAAAGAAGCATCTCAATGGAGAATTCCAACTCTACGAATAGGACAAGTACTAGACCACCAGAGGACTGTGCCAATTACAATTGCTAGGGTTCCTGTCCTCTCCAGGGTGTAAATCTGCTGTGCCTCCACCTATGTTTTATTTGGTCTTCACTATATGATTCAAGGTCCTTCTTTCTATAACGGATGGTCAATAGGCAATATTTAGAAAGGACAAAAAATAAGAAAAAGGAAAGTAACTGAAGGTGGCGACGTAGCTTCTGTAAGTGGGTAGGTATATGGTGCTACTTAAAGCCACACATCTTTCAGGTGGCTGCTGAGGACCTGAGCCTTAAAGTAGCTCGGCCAATTACAGAGCTGGGTTTGTAAGACCAGGCACGCACAGGGCAAGGGCTGGGACTGTAAGACAGGGCCCAGGTGAGGTACATTGTGAAACATTTCAGGTACAGACACTAAGTCAAAAGGGTAATGAGGTATTACCATATACAAGATGTGATTTGTAGTTATTTCTATTTTTCATAAGTCCAAATTCACCATTTTAAATAGAGTTTGTTCATTATTCCAAATAAGGTATCATATCCGAGCCCCTGACTTTGGCCCAACCCCCTCCTGCGCACCTTGTCTTCGTACGCTGTCTTCAGCCACAGGGGAACCCGTGAGGTCCTGTGCGTTTAAACACAGGGGCTCTAGTCTCCCACGTCTCTGAGAGGATCTGGCGTTTTTTGTGCTGTGTTAAGAGTCAACCAGTTATGACTACATCTCACCAAGAAGAGGACCGGCTCATTAAATATTGCAAAGAAAATGTTAAGGAAAACAAGAACAGTTATAAACGAGTGTGGGATTTCCTCCAGCTATTACATGGCACAACCAAAGTAATAAATAACACAAACATCATTTGGTTTAGTTTCTGCAGGCTGACTACATATGCAAACTGCACATCAGATTGTCATAACTGGGCCACAGTAATATTAGTCTGTGACTGCACAAACATTTGACCCTGGAATGCCAGATTTAATATGTAACAGAGTATGTGACTACAGAAAAAAAAACACCCTTTTTATATATTACATGTGTTTAGCAAAATTTTTCTGTTTATAATCAAGAAAACAATTTATATCCTTTAATCAAATATTAACACCAAATGCAAACTGAAATAACAAAATATTAATAACCTACCTGAACATCTTTGTATTTGTCTCTTAAGTCCAAGAGCCGGTGATAAGCTTTAATGGCTTCAGAAAATTCCCCAACATCCGTGCTAGTGAGAATGTAGTTCTCCCAGATCTGCCAGTGTTCGTAGTTGCACTTGAGAGCTTCTTGTAAAGTTCTGAAGGCCTTTTCCCTACCGGAGTGAAAGTTGAGAAAGAACAATATGAGTCATCATAGCTAAATAAACCATAGCTAAGTGTGTAAAATACTGATGTGGACTTTCTCTTAGCCCTTATCCTCCTGAAGAGGATAATGAACAGAATTAGAGACTCAAGCAACCCAAAACCATCTCAAACTTCCCCACAAATTTTTTAAAATTTTAAAAGAAGCAGGAAATTACAAAACAAGAACAGTTAGAAATAAAACAAGATTGGAGAGATGTGAATAACAAAAAACTAGAAATTTGGGGATTGAGACATTAGAACAAAACAAGAAAACCTCACTAGGATAAAAACTAGACTGCATACAGCCAAAGAGGGAACAGATGAACTGGAAGATAATAGTGAGGAATTTACAGAGAATTCAGAATTAAAAATAAAAGAGTAAAAAAGAAACAGAGGAAAGAATGAAAGGTAAGCCTCAAACATGTATTTGACAAACTTCCCAGAGTAAACAAATACAGAAAATGGCCAGATACTACCTCTGAAAAGAAATAGCTAAGCATTTTCCAAAACTTAACAAAGATCTAAATTCTATGCTCAGAAGTATATTCTGCATACTGAGCATTATAGAGGTAAACCAACACGTAGACATACTGTGTGAAATTGCAGGACATAAACTCAATCCTAAAACCTACAAAATAACAACAATTAGAGAACAGTAGATACATCATTAACAACAAAAGATGGTAGAAGAACATAGAAAAGTACCTTTGAAATGCTGAATGAAAATAATTGTCAGCCAAAAATTTTACAACCAGCTAAACATACCACTCAAGAGGAAATGCAAAATCAAACATTTTCAGATATATGGAGGCTAAGAAAGTTTACTACCTGCTGACCCTAACTTAAAAGAACTATAAGATCCCCTCTTACAAAAATAAAAGGAAATTAATTAAAAGAGAAAGAAAGCAATATAAGAAATGATCAATGCTGATAACAGAAATTGATTATATATGACAGTAAATTTTAATAATTATTTAAAACAAAAATTATTATGAGTTATTTGTATTTAAAAAATAAAACTAAAAGTATATAAGCCATATTATCTACAATTAAATAAGAAATCAACAGTCAAGCCTGGCTGCTGTGGCTCAGTGGATTGAGCGCCAGCCTGCGGCGAATCAAAGAGTCACTGGTTCAATTCCCAGTCAGGCACATGCCTGCGTTGAGGGCCAGGTTCCCAGTAGGGGGCATGTGAGAGGCAACCACACACTGATGTTTCTCTCCCTCTCTTTCTCTAAAAATAAATAAATAAAATCTTAAAAAAAATACAAAAATAAAGTTAAAAAAATAAATCAACAGTCAATAGACAGTTTAAAAATTGTATTCCTGGAAACTTAAATATGTACTCCTAAAAAACAAAACAAAACAAAACACCCACAGTAGGGCAAAAAGTTTACATTAGAAAGTACAAAATATTTAAAAATTAATGTGAGTACTATTTATCACCATATGCTGGATACGGGTGAAGCAGCATTCAGAGGGAAATCTATGATCTTATATGCCTTAATTATAAGATATGAAAGATGGAAAATAAATGAATTAAAACATTCAATTTCTTTTGTGTAAGAAAGACAGCAAATTAATTTAACCAACAAGAGAAGAATAGAGTTAAGAAATAAAATAATAATACAGAATAGAATAATCAACTAAACCAAAAGCTGGCTCTTTGAAAATAACTCATCAAACAGACAAAATGTCTAACTAAATTCCATTTAGAGTTAATTAAAAAAAAAACATAAGAGAGCACTATGGGCAAATTATGCAAAATGGCTAAAGAAATACAAGCCAAATAAATCAATAAAAATTAAAGCCAGGATAGGTAGTTTCACAGGCAAGGTTTACCAAACCACCACAAAATCCTTGTCTTACACCAGCCACTTCAGAAAATAGAGAAAGACTATTAAAAACTTCTTACTGACAAGGAAGTCAACAGAACTTCATGTCACCTACTGTAAAAGTTAAACATCTCAGCAAACAAAAGCGTTCTTGAACAATCTCTAATATACGCATGGTATCGATCAAAATGATTTCCTTACAATTAAGTCCTTTCATTCTTTTCATAACAGCCAATTCACTACAGTTTAGTTTAGTCTCTACTTTAAACAATGTCCCTTAACTTGTTATGAAATGTACTGATTCATTTATCCCTTGGCCCACCATCCTTTATAGATAAAAATGAAAGTACCCTTACTCTAACACTATTTCAAAGTTAGCCATAAATTGTGCCTCCTGGATTTTTTCCTTTCTCTGCTCCACTCTCTGTGCCCACTCCCACGTTACAGCAACTGTCTTCATTGCGCAGGAGCTAAGACTCCCCGCTCCTCCCATCTGCACAGGAGGTGGGGCTGAAGTCAGAGTCACCTTAGAGCATGGACAGAATGCTTTTGAGAGGAGCACTAATAATTTCCCCCAGTCAAAAATTAGCTCTGTCCCGAACTGCAGCAGAGAAAGGAAACAATACAAAGCTAGGAATAGAGGAGTGATTTACCTCTGACCTTACAGCCCCACTTTTACACAGAAACCTATTCGCGGAGCTACGAGGAAGCATCAAAAAGAAGTTGAGGGGCGATGTGTAAAATGCCCTACGGGAGAAAGCAGAATCCTTAGGATTACTGGGCTGGAGGACAAGGTTGGGCATCTGGAGACTCACTACACACAAAATCACCAGGGCCGCTGGAAAAACCCACTGAGATCATTCTACAACGATGACAGGGATTTTCCTTGCTCTTGCTTTCCATCAAAAGGGTGTCTCGTGAGTTTCTCCACAATCAGTCACAATCAAGAACATAATATTATTTTCTGAAGAAAACAGTAGAACAAACAGTCCTTTATTTTTGTAGACTGTCATCCAAGAGCAGTGGAAGCATTTCATGACCTCAACGCAATGGGGATTTAATGTTATCTTTAGCAGTATCTTGTGAATCCACAAAGAAAAATTAAGTTAAGTTTGAAAATAAGGACAAATGAAAAGAAAAATATATCCATCCTTTAATCGCTTCATTAAAACCCTGGTAACAGCAACCCTGGTCTCCGCCCTTTCCTTCGCTTTCCGTAGCCAGTCAGCAGCCCAGCTGCCGGTCCCCTTTATACACCGGCATCTGCCCCTTCTTTCCCAGTCCAGTCATCTCCTGCCTGGATTGTTACCACAGCTGTCCCGTCACTGGTTTCCCAGCCCCCAGTTTCCTCTCCAGTCTGCCTCACACACTGCCACCAGATAACTCTTCCCCCGAAGCTTCTTTCTTCATGAAATTACTCCCACTGAAATCCTGGCTTCCCATTTCCAACAGAATAGTCTCAACTTGTTAGTCGGATAACCAGAGTGCACTGCAATTTGACCCCTAACGACCTTTCCGAACCTTACAGATCTCACTAGAGTCACTACAGATCTCACTAGAGTGGATGGCTGGATTCTTTCACTTCTCATTTCCTAAGCTGTTGCATTCACTCCTATCACTCTGCATTTGATCGAATTCCCCTGTCCTGGAAGGATGTCCTCTGTGCCTTCTACCCATCCTTCAAATGTGAGCTTGATCCCAGCGTTTTCTCAGAAGCATTTCTGACCCAGCATCGTCCACCCTCTCTCTTCTGAGACGTCTGGTACAGACTAAGTGTGCTACAAATTTCACCCGCTATTTTTACAGCCCTCTGTGTGCTTCTCACTTAATATTTACAACACACTACCAATATTGTTAATTTTTAAATAATATGGCATATTTTATTTTTTAAACCCACAGTCCCCAAAGACACTGGTTCATATTTCTGTTTTTCAATAATGTCTAGTTCACCAGAAACAATCAATAACCTATCAGCTGAGCTGACCAACTAAAAGGCATGCCTGCTTTTATCATGTAATGAAATTTAGGATGCAAAACTTCAGTAGCATAGAAAGATTTCAAATAATATTTCTTATTTTATTACATATTAAATATTTTCAAGAGACAAACTACATTTTTAGATAAACTACATTTAAAAGTCAAATGGCTATAAGGCACAATGTTTTAGTATTCAGTTGAAGAATATCTCCTTCATTTATTTTGGAAGCAAAGTTCTTTACTTACTTTTGTTTTAGTCGGATATAGGATGTTGATAAATTGTTCCAAGCTTCAGCATTCTGAAATGACAGACAACCCAGTTACAGACTATTCTTATTTAGGTAAAATAATTCCTACAACCAAAAATGTAACATATTTTCCTAGTCTAAGATGTGCTCTTTACAATCATGAACTTCACCAAGGTACATCTAAAGATGTATGAAAAAAATTAAATAAATTAAATGTAATTTTTATAATTTAGGATGAAAAAGTCACAAAAATGGTCAACAAAGTGACATAACTGTCAGAGCACTAATTTGGAATTTAGTTAGGATTTTATTTCCAAATTTAGATTTACAAAAGAGTGGGACAATTCACAACATAATTATACAGTATACAGATTTACTGCAAACCCAAGGCAATGCAGAATAGTGCTTCTCCTATCTTAAAGGCTCTGCTATTTTACCATCATCCTTCATCAGACAGAATAAAGGAGTATGTGTGCTTCAGCGGTATTACTAAGTATTTCACCAAACATATTTCTCTACCTATTCCTCTAGGCAGTGACAAAATTAAATGAAAACTTTTATATAAATGTGGATTCTAACAGGAACGATATGAATGTTTGCTCCTCTTCGTTCTGCTTTTTATAAAACACAGGCACATAATTCTCAAGTTCCATACACGTAATCTAAAACTAAGTGGCGGTGGGCCTCTGCTAGCAGACATAGCAGTTAGGACCAGAGTGGTCTTACTGCCATCAAAAGCTACAAACTGGACAAAACTTAGGAAACAAGCGCCTTTGAGAAGCTGGACAACAGACTGGATCATAGGACTGTGACCCTTGAGAGAGGGCCAACAACTGAGGTATCTCACTAACCAACCCAGGCTTCTAACAAGCGGCACTTCCAGAGAGGCAGAAACCAAATAAGGCACAGCAAGTCTTATAAGATGAAGAAGGAGAGATCAGAGCTCAGGGCTGACAAGGTGGCTAGAATTTGCAGGGCAAAACACCAGGGAAGACATATCTCCACAGAGGACAAGCTCCAGAAATCTCAATAAGCACCTCGTTGAGTCCTTGGCTGACAGCGAGTTAGACACGTGCAGGACAAAACTTCCCGAGGCCTGGCGGAAAGCTGCGAGCTGGTAGCAGCCCTGGACGTCGCAGTGCTCGCAGTCATCCAAGTTCCAACTAACAAGAGTGGGGAATGCTGAAGGCAGTAACCACCCGTGGCATTAAGTACTGCCCCAAAGGCACTATGTTAAGGGAAGGGTGACTGCGACCAGAGAATAGAGACAACTCCAGGCCACCCTAACCCAGGTTAAAATCAAGCTGATCCACACACAAGTAAATTAACCAAACGCCAAAATAAAATACTATCTTCCGAGGAGAAACCCAGAAACTCATCATCACAGCATCCACAATAAAAAAATTGGCAGACACACATGCAAAGAAGCATGTATCCATAAGCAGAGGAAAAAATCAGTTAATGGAAGCAGACGCAATAATGAAAGAGACATTGAAATAAGCATACAAGGACTTCACAGCAGTTATTATAAACACAATCAAAGATATGAAGAAAACATGAACATAATAAGAGCATATAATTGGGGAATCTCAGTAGAAATCTGAAAACTGTACAAAGAACCAAATGAAAGTTCTTGAACTAAAAAAATACATGATCTGAAATGATGTGTAGTTTTTTTAACTGCTATATAAGTGATATATAACACTGTATTAGGTGTACAACAATGATTTCATACATGAATACACTGTGCAATGATTTACCACATTTGGTTAACATCCATCATGATGCACAGTGTGACAAGTTTAATGAATAAGTTTAAGAGCAGATTGGACATAAATATAAGAGCTAAAACAATAAACCTGTTAGATGCAAAGATAGGGGTCAATCCTCATGACCTTTGATTTGGCCGTGGATTCTTAGATATGACACAAACAGAAAGAGCAACAACAGAAAAACAGGTAAGTTGGATCTCATCAAAATTAAGAACTTACATACCTCAAAAGAAACTATCAATGTAGAAAACAACTTACAGGAAGGGAAAAAAATCTACAAATCATAGATCTGATATGGAACTTGTATCTAGGATATATACAGAACTCTTACAAATCAACAATAAAATGACAACACAATTTAAAAGTGGGCCAAGGATGTAAATAGACATTTATCCAAAGATGATACACAAATGGCCAATAAGCGCATGGAAAGATGCTCAAAATCATTAGCCATCAAGGAAATGCAAACTGAAATCACAATGAGATGCTACCTACTAAGATGGGTACAGTAAAAAAGGCAGACAGTAATAAGTACTGACAAAGAGGTTGAGAAACTGGAAGCCCCATATTTTTAAAATGGTGCTGTATTACAGTCAAGATGGTGGCGTAGGTAAACATATCTCCCGTCCTCACATAACCACATCAAAATTACAACTAAAATGTAGAACACCCATCACTCAGAACCATCAGAAATTGAGCGGAATGGAAGTCTGACAACCACAGAATTAAAGAAACCACATCCATCCAGATAGGTAGGAGGGGTGGGGATGTGGATCGGGCTGGTGCCACATCATGTGTGTGGTGGATAAAAATTCAGGAGGAATATTTTGGGAGTGAGGAGTCCCAGCCCCACACCAGGTCCCTAGCACAAGGTCTCAGTGACAGGAAGGTAAGTCCCCATAACTTCTGGCTGTAAAAACCAGTGGGGATTAAGTCAGGGGAAGAAACTTCTGGAGTCCCAAGAAGTTCCCCTTGAAGAACCCACACACAGACTTACTCAGACTCACTCCCTCTGAGCTCGAGCACCAGAGTTACAGCTTGAAAGGCACCAGTGGCATACAGGGAGGAAGTGAGGGGTCTGGTATCAAGGCACGAGCTGGGGAGAGCTTTCTCCCAGACAGAAAGGCAGACAGAGGCCACTGTCTCCCTTCTGAACCCTCCCCCAACAGAGCCACAGAGCCAGCAGGCTCTGTGCCATATCTGAGACTCCATCAACTTAGTTAACACTGTGAAATCCCCTGAGACTCCATCTCCCAACTTTTGCCCACCCAAGCTGTTAACAGTGACTCTTCCATATGAATGGCTTATCTTAGCTCATGCTTCACAACTTCATAAATCCTATCAAACAAGTATGGGCTGGCCTCAGTGAGTCCCCAGCCGCCATACATCTTGCTAAGTGGCCCCAGGCCCTATACTAGTAGCAGCCAGTCTAAGTTCATAGCTTGGCTTTGCCTAGGAACCTCCAAGCTCAGAACAAGTAGCAGCCAACTCAGACTGCTTTATAACTCAGGCAGGGTGGCCCCAGGCAGAACACAGGTGAGGAATGACCTTGGCCTGAACCACCTGGGAAACCCTAGAGCCTGTGTACCCAGTGGACAGCAACAGACCATGTCAGAGCACCACCACCCTGCCCTTGCACAGCTGATGCTCCATGGAGGGCAGAGTTTAGTGGTCAGTGGTCATAGCCTATCCTTGTAGCTAACTGGCCTGCATAAATCCCTCCCATTGACCTGTCAACAGCAATCAAGGCTCAACTACAAGAGAAGGGTATACACAGCCTATACAAAGCGTACACCACAATAATAGGGGAGGCTGTGCCATTGGACCTGACAGGACACCTACTACATTAGGCCATGCTACCAAGACAGGGAGTCACAGTAACTCTACCTAATACATAGAAACAAACACAGGGAGGCTGCCAAAATGAGGAGACAAAGAATTTGATCAGTTCTTTCACTTAGGCAAGTGCTGTTGCCTAAGTGAAAGAACAGATCAAAACTCCAGAAAAAGAACAAACAGAATGGATAAGCAATCTTTCAGATGCAGAGTTCAAAAACACTGGCTATAAGGATGCTCAAGGAATTTATTGAGTACCTAAACAGCACAAAAAAGATCCAGTCAGAAATCAAGGACACATTAATTGAAATAGAGAACAATTTACAGGGAAACAATAGTAGAGTAGATTAAATCAAGGATCAAATTGATGATTTGTAATATATACAAGCAAAAAGTAACCAATCAGAACAACAAGAAAAAAAAAGAATCCAAAAAAATGAGGATAATGTAAGCAGCCTCTTCGACAACTTGAAGTAGTCCAACATTCGTATCATAGGGGTGCCAGAAGTAGAGGAGGAGAAAGAGCAAGAAATTAGAAATCTATTTGAAAAAAATACAGAAAACATCCCAAATATTTGAAAGAAAACTTCCCTAATTTGGTGAAAGTAATAGACATGCAAGTCCAGGAAGCACAGAGAGTCCCAAACAAGATGCATGCAAAGAGGCCCACTCCAAGACACAGCATAATTAAAATGCCAAAGGTTAAAGAAAAAGAGAGAGAAGACTTCCGGCCAAGATGGAGGTGTAGGTGGACACACTGTGCCTCCTTGCACAAGCAAGATTAAGGACAACAAAGATTTAGAAACAAAAAAACAACCAGATCTGACAAAAAGTTGAACTGTAAGGAAGTTCAAAAACCATTCATCCACACTGGTAGGAGGGGTGGAATTGGTGGCCCACGGAGAGGGATCACAGCAGGAAAAAGCGGTGGTTGGTGGTCCCAGGCGTACAAACGGTGGTTGGCTGACCGCAGACACACATTTGCGTGCAGATAAACCAGGTGAAAACGGGGAGACAGACCTCGAAACCCAGGATACCAGCACTAAGAAATAAAGCCTAAAAGCACCGATTGAAAACACTTGTGGAGCCTGAGGAGCCAGGAGAGACTCCCAACATCACAGCAGAATTCGCTGGAGAGACCCACAGGGTCCAAGAATATACATAGGCCCACCCACCCGGGAAGCAGCACCAGAAGGGCCCAATTTGCTTATGGGAAACGGCCCGAGAGAGAGAGCGGAACAAGTGCCACTGTTCCCTCTCTGATCCCGCCCCCACATACAGCATCACAACCCAGCCACGTGGGTTGCCCCTCCCAGGTGAACACCTAAGGCTCTGCCCCTCACTACGTAACAGCCGCGAACAGACCGGGGGGAAAAAAAGGCTCAAGCAGAACCGATCAAAGCCCCAGAGCCAATTCATCTAAGCTACCAAGAGATAGCCAACCTATCAGATGCACAGTTCAACGCGCTGGTGATCCGGATGCTCACAGAACTGGTTGATTTTGGTCACAAATTAGATGAACAAATGAAGGCTACACTAAGTGAAATGAAGGAAAATGCACAGGGAACCAATAGTGATAGGAAGAAAACTGGGACTCAAATCAATGGAGTGGACCAGAAGGAAGAAAGAAGCAACCAAACAGAAAACGAGGAAGAAACAAGAATTCAAAAAAATGAGGAGAGGCTTAGGAACCTCCAGGACATCTTGAAACGTCCCAACATCCGAATTATAGGGGAAGAGGAAGAGCAACAAGTGGAAAAGTTATTTGAACAAATAATAAAGGAGAACTTCCCCGATCTGGCAAAGGAAATAGACTACCAGGAAGTCCAGGAAGCTCAGAGAGTCCCAAAGAAGTTGGACCCAAGGAGGAACACACCAAGGCACATCAGAATTACATTAGCCAAGATTCAAATGAAGGAGAGAATTCTGGAAGCAGCAAGGGATAAGGGGACAGTCACCTACAAAGGAGTTCCCATCAGACTGTCAGCTGATTTCTCAAAAGAGACCTTCCAGGCAAGAAGGGACTGAAAAGAAGTATTTGAAGTCTTGAAAGGCAAGGACCTACATCCAAAATTGCTCTATCCAGCAAAGCTGTCACTTAAAATGGAAGGGAAGATAAAGTGCTTCTCAGATAAGGTCAAGTTCAAGAAGTTCATCATCACCAAGCCCTTATTATATGAAATGTTCAAAGGACTTATCTAAGAAAAAGAAGATAAAAAAATATGACAGTAAAAAGACAGCAAACTCACAGTTATTAACAACCACACTAAGACAAAAGCAAACTAAGCAAACAACTAGAACAGAAACAGAACCACAGAAATGGAGATCACATGGAGGGTTAGCAAAAGGGGAGTGGGAGGAGGAGAGAGGGGGAAAAGGTATAGAGAATATGTAGCATAGACGGTGGGTAGAAAATAGACAGGGGAAGGGCAAGAATAGAGTGGGAAATGTAGAAGCTAAAGAACTTATGACACATGGACCTGCACTAAAGGTGGGGAATGTGGGTGGGAGGGGGTGTGCAGGGTGGAGGGGAATGATGGGGGAGAAATGGGACAACTGTAATAGCATAATCAATAAAATAAAGTGAAATGTAAAAAAAAAAGCAAGAAAAAAGCAATTAGTTTCCTACAGAGGAGTTCCCATAAGACTGTTAGCTGATTTCTCAAAAGAAACTTTGCAGGCTAGAAGGGATTGGCAAGAAGTACTCAAAGTCATGAAAAGAGAGGCCTACAGCCAAGATTGCTTTACCAGCAAAGATATCATTTAGAATCGAAGGGTAAATAAAGAGCTTCCCAGACAAGAAAAAAAACTAAAGGAGTTCATCATCACCAAACCATTATTACATGAAATGTTAAAGGGCCTTTTTCAAATAAAAGAAGATCACAACTATGAACAATAAAATGACAATAAATACATATCTATCAATAATTGAATCTAGAAAACAAACTAAGCAAACAAGAACAGTGAAAGAATTATGGATATGGAGAGTGTTTTGATGGATGCCAGTTGGGAGGGAAAGGTAGGGGAATGGGTGAGGAAGGAAGGGGATTAAGAAGTACAAATAGGCAGTTAGAGAATAGCCATGGGGGTGTAAAGTACAGAGAGGAAGTGGGGTAGTCAAAGAACTTACGTGCATGACCCATGGACATGAATACTGCTGTGGGGATAGCCTGAGGGAGTGGGGGGGTGGCGGTTACTGGGGGGAGGGAGACAAAGCAGAAAAATTGGGACAACTGTAATAGCATAATCAATAAAATATAATAAAAAATAAAATGGTGCTTTAGGAAACACCAAGTCTGGCATTTGCTCAAAATTTTGAACGCAGAGCTAACATATGACTCCTCTACTAGGTATACACCCAAGAGAAACAGAAACATTTGTCCACACAAAAATGTTTAAATGAATGTGCACAGCAGCATAATTCTTAATAGCCAAAAAGTGGAAACAGTCCAAACGTCCATCAACCAATAAACAGAGAAATAACATGCCATGTCCCCACAATGGAGTACTGCTTGGCCGTAAGAAAGAATGAAGTCCTGATGCAGCAACAGGGATGAACTAGGAAAACCTTCATCTGGGTGAGAGAAGCCAGTCACAAAAGACCACGATGTGCGCGACCCCACTGGGAGGGGTGGGGTGTGACTATTCAGGGGTACAGAGGTTCTCCTTTTGTTATATTAAAGATACTCTAAAATTGTGGTGATGGCTGCATAATTCTGAATATATGAAAAAAGTCATTGAATTGTACGCTTTAAACTGATGAACTATAGGTATGTGAATTATTTACCATCTCAGTAAAGCTGTTAAATATTAAAAGACTGTAACCTAAAAGAACTTTCTAATAAACATAGCCAGCACATGTTAGTACATGATGAAATATATGTGGTACTTTAATGTATACTTCAGCAAAGTATGGTTTTTAACTAAAAAAACTGTTTTATCAAAATTATTTTCTAAGTGAAACCATGAATAATTTTGCTATGTTTTGCGAAGAAATTTTTGCTAGATTTATAAATCAAATACCTTAAGGTGTGACCTTCTGTCAAATTTATACTTTCCTCCAACATAAAAGGAATTGCTGTTCTTTTCTAAACATAAAATAATAGAAAAACTGAATTTTGTGGCCTTCTCTTTTTCATTGTGATGAAAACACATGATATCTACCCTCTGTACACCCACAGGAATCTCTGTCTTGAACTACAGTACCCTTCAAACAACTTGGAGAATACCGAAGTGGACCTGTGATAAGGAAAGAAGACCAGGCAAACTTACGTCGGGCTCTAGGGTCACACAGCGCTGAAACGCCTTCGCGGAGCCTCCATAGTCTTCCAAGGCCAAGTGCGCGCAGCCGAGAGAAAACCACACGCCAAGCTGCAAAGACCAGCAAGCAGTCCGTCACTCAAACACGGAGACATTCATGGAGTGTGATCTGAACATTATTTAAGGTACTATCAACAAACAACACTGTAAAAAATGCAGAGCTATACATTAAATATCTGCCTCACATTTTGTAAGGAATGTAAATATACAGAAATTTACCAAATGGAGATGAATTTCTCCATATAATTTTCAAAGCTGATATAACGCTGAATGCATTTGCAGTATCATTGCACATCTTTTGCTAAGCAAACTCCATGAATGAAAGGAATGTTTGTAAACCCTGAAACTCTAAGTATGGGATTAATCCAGCATTTTTACCGAGCATCAAGTATGTGAAAAGTGTACAAAGTATCAGTAGATTCACAACGGACGAGTGTGTATTACCAACTTGAGAAAAACTTTTGTTTTCATCTTCAGCGAAGACCACAGTAGCCTTACGGCCTGCCCTCAAAGAGTCAGACTGCGCTGGGCGTATCGCTGCCTAGGCCTGCCTGAGAACAACTCAGAAAAAGAGGGCCCAGTATCTCAGCCTGGAAAGCCTGACTTAGGTCAGTCAGATCTGCAAATGCAGAGATTTAGGAAAGCAGTGAATTAACAAGTAGCTATTGAAATTACAAAAGAAATCTTTACTTCACAGGATTTCCTTAAAATTCAATAGCCTCTATCAAAAGGAAGATAAACTTGATACAAATTCAATGAGACCAGTCAGAAATGCAGCCCGTCCAGTCAGGTTTGCTTTCCTTTCAGACACAGCCAGCTACGGCGGACCACAGCGGGCCTTCTCGCTGCCTCCCAGCACAAAGGCCGTGGTCGGCTTGTCAGGGTGGGAGAGGAAGTGAGGTGCTTGGCTGGCTGTCCCGGAGCCCTCCACAGAGGCGGAGTAGGAGGCTCCCCCCACATCCCTCCACCCCAGCAAGACCCACAAAACGTGTTCCATATGGCTAGTTGAGGCCTGAAAGTTCTGTAAGCGGATAAAGATTTTTCCCTGGTAATTAGAGATAAAGCTTAGAAAGCAAACATCCTTGGGCAGTTTATAACACTGTCTCGGATTCACGAGAGGCTACAAATTACTGCCGTCAGGAGTTTTTATGGAGAACAGACTTTGTTAGGAGGGATAGGTGACAGTGGGAAAGGGGTGGGCCCGTGTTTGGCGGGAGGAAGGAGTAGCAGAGGTACCAGGCTGACACAGAGTTAGAGCACACTTTTTAAATCAAGGGACTTCCAGGAACTTAAAAATGAGCTCATTCCACTTTGCTTTCATCTAGTTATTTACCCAATCAAGTAAGTGAAGAGAGCTACAACGCACCAAACCACACTCACTAAATATGACACGGTCGGAGAGGGCCTACAATCTGACGCTGACTTATAAAACAACACACAAAACAAGATCTCTAACTCCTAACCAAGTTGAAAGTTTCAAAATCTGTGTGTTTCATCAGTTACAAGGGACACTTTCCTTTCACCATCTTTGAAATAGATGCATCTTAATGAGCAATAGCTTGTCAGAGTTTTATTGGCAGCATTAAGGCGGCACTTAACTGTGCCTCTTACAACTGATGACATCTTATATCAAATGAATTATTGTAGCAAGTTTATTTGGAGCAAGGGATACCTCATTCTGGGAATAAATCAAAAAACAATGAGAACTGCCCTCAAGTTTTCAAAATGCATGTGCCCTCCTTGCTTTCTGCATCAGCAAAGAACGAACTCCCTGCAAAACTATTTCATGTGTGTTGTTATAAAAAATAGTGAATGTAAACTCAATAAAAGTAAATAAAGAACCTGATTTTTCAATTCACCTGAAAAGACAAAGGTCACAGATATTCAAAATTAGCAACTATCATATAGCTCTATATGTTATGGCTGGTAATGAGGCTAATATTCAGCTTGAAGTTTTTGAAATAAGCCAATGTTTTGTCTTAAAATGAAAATAAATTTAATGGAAATCAGGAAAATAATATGTATTAAGTTTCTCTTTTAACTCTTCGTCATTTGTATTGTTGTTTTAATCATTTGCATTTGAAGAAAAATTCTAGCATCACTAGTTGCTAGGAGATTTTCACCTAGTATTGATAACATGTAACTATAATGAGAGATGACTTTTGCACACCCTATTCTTTGAAATCATAAAGTGGCTTTAAAACAAACTCTAGGGTCTTACTGCTGGTGGCTGACCCACTAAACCACAAATAACGAGTTCGTAACTTGCTTCTCAACTGAAGGCCTCAATTTGGGGGACCGAGGAGAATATTTGGGGCCTCTTCCACTTTTCTATCTTAAACTATTATTACTAATAGTGACTGATATCTTGATTTTGGATGGTCATGTTTTTAAGAAGAGAATATCACAAAAGAGAAAAAGAAAAAAGAAATCTCAAAAAACCCTCTCACGTGATTCCCCAAATCAGAGCTGTGTATGTGTACGAAGCAAAGATCCCTCTCTCCGGGCCAGTGCTGTCAGACAGAAATGCCCCGCCAGCCTCACTGCATGATGCTGTGGCCACGTTTAAAAAGTAAAAACAAATGGGTGAGATTAATTTTAGTTAACATTTTTTTGACTCTACATATGCAAAACATTATATTTTAGCATGTTATCAATATCCACAGTCATTGAGATACTTTACATTCATTTGTGCACACTGCACACATTTTTTCACCTTTGGAACCTACCGTGTTTCCAAACACTGGCAACACATCCCAGCTGGGGCAGCCGCGTTTCAGCGCCCCGCTGCCACGCGCCCCGGTGACCACCACTCCGGGCAGCACGGCTCTACCCGACCTGTCTGAAACTTGGACAGAGACCCAGGCACACCCTGCATCCCCCCCTCCCTTTCAACAACAGCAACAAAAACAAATAAAACAACAACAACAACAAGAAAACAGGCTCTTCTGGCTGAGACCCTCCTGTGGGGTCCCACCTTACACGAACCACGTCACTCCTGCCCTCCCGGACAACAGCAACCCGAGCGATGAGCACCGACCACGTGTGTCAGGCCCCCTTGCCAGAGCTGTCCGCACTCTGCCCCACTCATTCCTCACAGCAGCCTTCCGAGGCAGTAACTCTTTCCCTCCATTGAGAGGTGAGGACGGGTCTGAGTCAGTCAGCAGGGGAGGGGAGGAGAATTCGCCCCAGCGTGTGACTCCGAGTCCCATGTTCTCCACCACGTGGCCACACTGCCTCTGCCGCACCGCCCTGCCCAGCAGGGCCCCGACTTATGATAACACCACCCCTGTCACCAGTGAAGGCAGGGGTGGGGTGGACAGTGAACAGGTGCTGGAGACCAGGAAGATCAATTGCTTTAAAATAACAGAGCATGTCTGCTCCCCTGCCCCAAAGCTGTCTCCAGTAGGCAAGTGGACAAAGATGAGACAGAAGAGTGGAGGACCATGTTTAGTTGGAAGAAAGAGCTGAAAGG
Organism: Glossophaga mutica; assembly: GCA_039655065.1. Lineage (NCBI taxonomy): Eukaryota > Metazoa > Chordata > Mammalia > Chiroptera > Phyllostomidae > Glossophaga > Glossophaga mutica. The sequence continues at coordinate 150,895,287 of CM077308.1, forward strand.
CAACCTCTTATCAAAGGGACTGGGCAAGACCAAAGGAAGAATCACCTGAGAGAGGCTCTGGGTGAGATTTCTGCAGGGCTTATTTCCAGGGCAAATTACAAAGGCCGGCTAGTCGTGAAGGCGGGGCGATAATCTTTACAAGCTGACACTCTAGCTTTTTTCCTAAGGGAACCAACACAAAACACAAAAGCAGGACAACTATTTAACGACATTTTTATTGATTTACTTTTTTAAGAGAGAGAGAGAGGATGGAGGGGTGGGGGAGAGAGACACATCGATTTGTTGTTCCACATATTTATGCATTAATTGGTTGACTCTTGTATGTGCCCTGACCAGGGATTGAACCCGCAAGCTTGGTGTATCAGGACAATACTCCAACCCACTGAGCTACCTGGCCAGGGCGCCAACTATTTATTTTGAATGTAATGATATATACTTAAAGAATGGTTTTAAATTATTTTTAAAATAATTAACCAACAGGAATGGTTGAGAACATGTGGTCTCCCTTTGAACTTCCCTCACACATTTTCCTAGAGAAGCAGTGAACTGGAAAGATGGATTCCTGGGATCCGGCAGGGCCTGAGCAACTGCACGACGCTGACCATGCCACTTAACCTCCGAGTTTAGTGACTGCTGGTTTAACAGGGGCTGGACAAAGCAAGAATTACAAGGCTCCATTAGACCCCAGATTCTGGAAACCCTGGGGTGACAGGGTTAAAAGGTACCTTACTGCCATCTAGTGGCAGAGCAAGTACACAGGTCATATAAACAGAACAGTATTGGAATCCGCAGGTTTGAGGAGCTAGGAGGGAATCCATTCAATTAGAAATCAATTCAAAAGGGGCCAAAAGGAAAAGGAGGCATAAAGAAGAAGTAATTTGCCTAAAGCCACACAATGGCTTTATGTGTGAAGACAGTGAGTACAATACTTTTTAAACCTCATAATTAAAATGTATGATGAAGAGAGTGAGTGTAATACTTATTAAACCTTGATAATTAAGATGAAATTAAAGTTTGGAACTCTGAGGGCTAACGAAGACTAAACACCACTACACGATGGACATGATTAGTTTTATAATTAAAAAGTTAATTTTTACAAGAGTATTTAAAACATATCTGCAACTGGTGACATTTGTTAAACATTACAATTTCCTTTCTTCAACACATGAGCCTCCTACTCAAATTTCCCTCCTTTAAGGTTTCTGCAGATTGAATAGTCAGTTTCCTCATACTTTTTGCTAATTTACCTTACAGGAGTGACTCTGAATTTTCCTGATGTCACATATAACAGAGTTCACTGTTTTAAAGGGATCCCAATGCCATGTGGCACACTCTATTCTCTCCTTTCTAATTCTTGACTCATTCCCATGGCCCCGAATGCAGACAAGTTGTTGAATGCGGTTTCATCAAACGGAAAATGACCAACGCCAAACCCAAGAGTGATATCAATGTTCTTTGGTAGCAGCTTCTCCTAAAGTGATGCACGGTACTGGTACTCATTTTTTAAGAACTGTCTACCACCAACTCTTTTGTAACCAAGTTTCTCATTTAAGTCCTAACTTCTTTTCCCAAAGAAAACGCAAGTCTTAACCTGCCAGCTTTTCTCTCTCTCTAAAGGAATACATTCCTCTATTTCAGTGTCTCCCTTTAAACTAAAGGATCAATGAAATTTTATACACACATTTTTCTTTTACTAGATAGGCCAATAATTCTTTAATGCCTTCCACTTACTCCTGTCCTAGATTTGGTTATCACGGTTCTTAGACTTGCCCACTCTTTCCAGAGAATTCATAATGTGAGGTAATGTAGGTGCTGGTGTCTCACCTGCATGTGGGACTCTCCTGTTGTCCTCCTACCTTTAGGCTACAGATAACAGGCAATAACGATTTTCTACCACCATTACCACCACACCACAATAGGTAGGCTGGACAAACCCCACTGTGTAACATCTATGCCTGAGAACTTGCTATGAGCCAGGGACTATGTTAAGTATTTGACATGTCTGAGCTCTAATTTCCCAGCAGCAAACAGAGACAGGGCGTATAATCTCCGCTTTCCAATGAGGGACCTGAAGCCCAGAGAAATGCAGCGATTCACCTAGGTCCAACCCCTTGGGGTTACCAGGACTCTGGGTCTGGTCTCTGGCAGCAGACGCCCCTCTGCCCCCCGCGGCACAGCTACAGCCCAGATGTTATCCCCGTGCTTGTGTTTCTTGGCAGTTATGCAAGTTAGACCTTAAGAGTTTCATTTTTTATTGCTTACCAATATGAGAAATGAAGAAACAAAAGGAAAGAATCTCTTTTTTCTCTACATATTATTCGCATATGTTCATCCCGTCTAAGCTCCAATCTCCTTGAGTCTTCCCACCAAAACGAATACAAGTTCACAACAGAAACACTGTAACCCATTGCAAACAAAAACATTTTCTTCTTTCAAACACTGAAATGAAGATAGAGCTAACCCCTGCAAATCAAAAAAGAGTGTAAGCTCTTGGGATAATTAAAATCACAGAGTATGAGAGCATACAAGTCTGGTCCTATGTAAGACTGGGCTGGGGAGGGCTGCCTCAGTTTCTCACAGGGACCCACTCCCTGTCACGTGCTGGATCATCCCAAAGCATCAGTAACCTTCCTTTAGTTCCCACGAACTTCCTCCTTGCTGTCCTTCCGTCCCTCTGGTCAATACTCTGGAGCAGTTCTGTTTGAACAGAACTGCCTCACCGGTGCTCTTCCGCCTGCCTCCAGCTGCTGGAGATGCCCAGAGCGCAGGATTCTGCCTGGTGTCCACTCCCAGCACGGCCGTCTGCAGAGGACACATGCACCTGTGTGGCTTCCCCTCACTTCCCCAGAGAAGCCCCGGTCTATAGGCTCTGCTCTGGCTGCACCCCTGGGCTTCAGGCTTTGTGTCCAGTGAACTGTCAGTCTTCTGCTTAGACACAGCGACAGCTCTTCCCAGGCCACATCCAAAATCACATCGGCTTCCCCTGCAGAAGGTCTTTCCCCTTCCCCTGGAGTTTCCTGTATCTATCAATAGGGACAGTTTTCTTTCTAACACAACAACTGAGAAAACTAATGTCCTCTTGGATTCCCTCTGCCCTGCCAGTTCCGTGAATGAGGCCCCGAAAACTTCCCTTGGTAATGAGGCTTCAACCTGTGCTCTCTTTCCATCCTCACGACTACAGCCTCTGGTCACTCCTCCGCCACGCTCGTTCCTTATTCAGACTTCCCATAATACCACCGTGGACCTATCACACTTTTATTCAAAACCGCAACAGACCTCCACATCGAGAGGGTTAGACAGCCCTGAAGAAAGGCATTTAAATGTAAGGCCCATCACCGACTAGCTCTGCCCCATCATCTTCCCACAGGAACTCTGCACTCTGCTCCTGGGCTGACACAGCCTAACTCATTCTCACATCCATGCCAGGGACACAGAAGGATCTCGATAATGCTTAGTTAAGCAACCACATAATGTACTGTTCAAACTGCAACACTTTTGTGAGTGAATGGGACATTAAAAATAATTAAGATTATATGACTTAAAAAAAGACCTTATTGCCCTGGCTGGTGTAGCTCAGTGGACTGAGTACTGGCCTGCAAACCAAGGGGTTGCTGGTTCGATTCCCAGTCACGGCACATGCCTGGGTTGCTGGCCAGGTCCCCAGTAGGCAGTATGTGAGAGGCAACCACATGTCGATGTTTCTCTCCCTCTTACTCCCTCCCTTCCCCTCTGTCTAAAAATAAATAAATAATATTTTTTTAAAAAGCAAAATTCTTTTAAAAAAAGAACTTATTTATCGGCCAACAAATTGTTGGTCAACAAATTGGTTTACTGTATCAGGGATCTATAAGATCATTATATTTGAAAACTATTTTCAAAAGTAAAATTATTTTTGAAAAATAAAAACACTGTATATTAAAAATAAAAAATTTTAAATGCTGACTACCAGAACATTTAGAAATAACAAAAGGAACATTAAGCAAGCTATACATTTATGACATCTGCACATTTTTGCAATATATTACAGAATTAATATTATTTTAATTTAGCTTAGGTATTCATATATTTTAATCGGTTCCTCAGTCATATCTAATTCTAATACCATGCCCCTGACATATTTCTGGTGAATTTGCGAGTGGCAGCCAGCAATCTTGAAAGCACAAATGCTGTGAATGCCACACACATCTTTGGTTCTCTCACAAATGCACCATAACACGATGCATTTAGTTTTGCAGACCGTCCCAAACACTCGTATCTTTATACCAGTTTGATTTCAGAAAGCTGTTACAATGCACAAAAGCCATTCAAACATCACTCTCATTTTGCCTAAATTTTGTTATTAAATCGAATTGCGGACATGTGTGAGAAAAGAGGGTAGCATATTTTAGATCCAGTTCTTCTGTTTTCCTGGTATTCTGGGACTTAACCGAGATCCTAGCACGCAGGAGCTCTCCCTCTTCAGAGACAGTTCAAACTTGGACCGCAGTTCTGACAAGTCCGTGGTGCTCAAGTTCGCCTCTCGCAGTAGTTCTGTACCACTGCAGCATCAAATGCTGCGCGTTTTGGCACACCTTACAGCCGGCCTGAATCAGATCCACATGGCAGACTGCAGGATGTTCTCACATAACATCTGTTTGCACTGCTTTGAACAACTCATTTTTTTGTCTTGCTAAGTAATTAATTCAAAATTATATAATGAGGCCACTAAGCCGTGTCAAATCCTCCCATGCGAATCCCCTCACATCCATCCCTTCTTTCCTAATGCTCCTTCCACGCTGATAACCGTCACGCCAGACTCTGGCTACAGTCTCCTGACGCTGCCTACATCTAGCATCTTCCATGGCCACCGTGTTGCCAAAACAATACTCCTAAATCACCTCCATGCACACCACATTCCTCTAGGCAAAACAAAGCCAAGCGCAAACCCATCCCTCAATGGCCCCCTCACATGCCGAACAAAAAGTCAAAGACTTCAGCTTCACATTTAAGACCTTTCGTAACCTGGCTCCAGTCTGGCTTTCCTGCTGCTCTACTCCCTTCGACTCTAAAAAACTAGCCTACCCGTGCACCCCTCTGTCCCCGCAATGCACACACACCCCCACGCCCCTTCTGCTTCTGTTTCCAGGGCTTTGCTCACACTGCTCACCTGCCTGGGGTGCCCTCAACACTGCCCTTCCCCTGGCCTCTTTAAGTAACCTTTGTCCTTCAAAGCAAATCCAACATGCTCTCCGAAGTCTACCAAAGAGAGAAATATCCTCTTGGCTTCTATGTAACCAGTGCTTTACAGGCACTCGGTATTTCTTTGATGCCCCACATTATCGGCCAGTTTTATCTGCGTTCACTCCACCAGGTTGTACCAAAGGGCACTCACTGAACTGTCTGGTGATCTGCTGCTGCTGCTCCACCTTCGGCTCAATGCTATGCGCACGCCAGACAATTAGCATATATTTAAATGAATAATTGTCAAAGATATTATTTATTCATGAACTCAAAACGTATTTATTGAATACCGAGTATGTGATAGGTACTGTTATTGCACTAAAAAACACGAATAGAACTTAAAAGTCTCTGCCTTCACGGGATTCGCTCCCAGTCGGGGAGAAAAGGAATTTTTTTAATGTAAGCTATACGTAATATCAGAAGGTTCTAAGTGCTATGGAGAAACAGAAGGCAGGGAAGGAAATAAGGAGTATATGGTGGAGGTACGGTTTAAAACAGAATGATCGTTGGAGGCCTCTTCGAGAAAGTGATATTTGAGCAAAGACTTGAAGGAGCCCATGGAGCAAGGTATACAGATAGCGGGAAGAAGAACATTACAGGCAAAGGAAGCGCAGGTGCTAAAATCTGGAGGCAGGGATGTGCCCGAAATATTCAGGGGAGAACAAAGAGGCTAACTAATGTGGGGTGAGTGAGGGGGAGAGGAGAGGAGGGAAAAGAAGCAACTGGGGCCAGGCTGGGGAAAGCCTGAGAGCCACTGAGGGACCCTGGCTTCTGTCACTGTTCCTTTGATGGAGCAGAGGAACAACACATCTGAAAAGACGGATTTGGATGTTCATTGAACAGGCAGCTGGGGACAAGGACAGAGACAGAAAGACCAGTTAGGAGACAATACATTAATTAGGTGAGAGAGAGTCGGGATTTGAATGAGAATGCTGGCAGGTGGTAAGGAGTTGTCTGATTCTAGATGTATTTGGAAGGTAGCTCTGCCAGGATTTACTGATGGCTTGGATGACTCTAGGACTGAATGGGGCTAACATTGGCAGGGCAAGCTTCTAGAAGGGAGAGGACACTGTTTTGTATTAGAAATGTAAGGTAAAGTAACAAACAGGGAGACTGGAAAAACAGTTAAATACAAAGTCTAGAGTTCAGGGAGAAGGCTGAACTAAAAATAAACCTTTGGGAGTTGTTAATGTAAAGATGCTATTACAAACTCTGAACTAGATGAAGGAAGGAAGTGAGTGTAGACAGAGTGAAAGCCCAAGGACCAGGCCACAGGGCACACCTAGGAACCATCCAAGAAGACTGAGAAGGAACAGCCAGTGAGGCAGGAGGAAAGTGTTAATGCCTGGATGTTGAAAAGAGGCAGTACCTGAGAGAACACTTGAAGTCTGTGAGGTGCCTGGCACTGATATAACTTAGACTATGGGAGGCTACGGGAAAGATTTATTTTCCCCACTTTTATGGCAGCTGTGGTTAGCTAACAGGCAGAGGCTACTAAGATAAGCAAGGATATGATACAATTTTCCATCAAAGTACAAGTAAAATTTAATAACACAATATTGAGTTCTATTTTTCTACCAAAAAAAAAAAAAAAAGTCTAGTTATAATCAACTTAGTGCAGGATTTCTCAACCTTGGCACTGTGACATTTCAAGTGGCTCGTTCTTTACCATGCCAGGAGAGGCCAGAAACACACTGCTGCACACCCCCCCCCCCCCCCCCCCCCCGCCACTGCCAAATACCCCTGAGGGCAAAGGCATCCCCAGCTGAGAACCATTGACTTAGAGCAAGCTATCAACAAAAGCCAGTCCTAAGCATACTTCAAGCATCCCTGCCACCAGCAACGGCTACTTTCAATGCTATTCTGTGCTCACACCTGTCCTCCTCTCTTCTCCAGGCGGATCACCAGCCGGCTAACTTGGAAGGTTGTCACTGCTCAGGGTGAGGAAAGTAAGCAATTAGCCTAACCTGTCATTTAAAAAAAAGTACTTCTGCTCTTTTTTCAATGTAGAAGACATGTGCTAAGTCTACCAAGTTCCAGAATGAGCATTTCTGCATACTCATGTTCATAGGAGCATTCTTCACAGCAGCCAAGAGGTTGAAGCAACCCAAGTGTCTGCTGACAGATGAATCGATAAATGAAATGCAGTCCATCCAGATGAAGGAATTCAGCCTTAAAAAGGAAGGAAATTCTGACACATGGTACAACACGGATGAATCTCACGGACATTGTGCCATCACAAAAGCAAATATCCTGTGTGATTCCACTCATGTGAGTGTGATTCCACTCATGTGAGGCACTGAGAGTAGTCACATTCAGAGGCAGAAGGCAGAACAGCTGCTAGCCACTAGGGGGCTGGGGGTCAGGAGCTCCTGTTTACATGGTGCAGTTCTGCAAGCTGAAAAGGGTTGCGGAGACGGGTGGGGCGAGTGGGGCGACACTTGCACAGCAATGTGAACATACGTATCACTGCTGGACTGTGCACTCAGAAATGGTTAAGACGGAAAATTTTACGTGATGTGCTTTTCACCCCAATTAAAACAAAAAGGAGTGCAGGCTCTGGACTCACACCGTCTGGGTTCAAATACTGGCCAAGCGCCCAAAGAGGTGCCTGGCTCATAGCAAATGCTTGCTAAACAGTTTTTCGTACGACATACGACAATCAACAACCCACTCTACGTCACCCTATTTCCATAAAAGCATTTCTGTCACTTTTGGTTTTAGCGATTACTTGTAAAGTCCTGTACTGTCTCTAATTTTACTTCTGATTCTTTTCCTTCTGAACATGTCTTTAGAAAATGGAACCTAATTGTAATATCTGTATTTGCCTTATGGGTGACAAACAGAAGTAAATAACAAAAAGAAGTCACTAAGGGAAACACAGCAGAAAGGGAACAAGGGGAAGCCTGCCCATACCCATCTACTTTCGGTGACAAGCAAGAAGTTTACCAGAGACAAGTTACTGGTTCTCAAGGACACACTCACCAATCATTAGGACAGGAAATGGAACTCGTTCAGTAAGAATCAAAATCAAAGAAAAATGTCATTGCCGAGAGCAGACAGGTTTCACGAACTGTCTAACCTGCATGGGATTAATCTTCACCGAGCGCTCGAAGCACTCCACGCATTCCTTGAACTCCTTGTTTCGCAGGTGGAGGAGGCCTTTGGAGCGCTGCGCGCGTGCGCTGCGGTGCCGGGACAGCTCCCAGGCCTTGTCGTAGTAAGAGTGGTCGCGGAGGACGTCTCCAAGCAAGCAGTACAGACTTGGCGTTTCTTTTTTCTCCAGCTCTTGCCTGAGGACTTCCTCTGCCTAGAAGTAACAAGAGAAAGAACAAAATTGCTATTTTTTAAGGACATGTACATCTTTTACCGCACATGACACCTAAAATTTTATTGTCAGAGTTCGAAACGATCTGGTTATTTCACACATTGAGGACACAGGCTGAATAAGAAGGGGACAATAAAAGTAAATGCAGTACAAGTGAGAGAGGGTAAGAAATCAGAGGTGAATACTGCTTTCCTGGCACCCAGAATCCTCAGGACAGGCACTAGGCAGAGGTGTCCTTCATGTTATCAAGGGACTCATTTAGCTCCCGATTGCCCTGCTCCCCGCTCTAGCTGTCACCACGGGGATCATTTGTTGGAGCAACACCTTCAATTCACCTCCATCCAATGACAAATAGTATGCTCAGGGAGCCTGGGATTGTTGAGCTAGTTATAAGAGAAGGAAGGGGGTGCAATTTCATAGGCATGGTTAAACGCCTGCCTCTTAACCAAACTACATTTTACTTCACAGATAAAACTTGCCATCACAAGACTTCTGTGCTTCCAGATGGTCCACTCACTTTAGACATTAAAAAGCACCTGCTGCGCAGGCGTGGGTATGATTCTCACAGGTCCGCAGTGCGTATGCAGCTCACCACCCACGCTACTTCTGTCCTGGCTACCACACGACTGTCCACTGTCCTCACCTATGTCCATTAACCCACCTCTGATCACTTTCAATAGGGAACAGGAAGCTGGGCAGTAGGGCTCCTTCCACTTCTCCCACACCAACACCTTCTCAGAACCCGCAGTGGAGTCGCCGAGACATCCGCGGCCTCAATGGGCGTAGACATCCAGGAAGCACCCTGGAGGAGCTGACGGGCTCTTTGGACTCTCTATGCTACGTAACTGGCAATCGTGCAGTCTCTGCATTTAACTTTCTTTGGGTTGGACATACCCACAATTCTTAACTTAAGCAGCCTAATTTTTGTGCAATCTTTCAAAAGACAGCCTGCTTCCAAACTCCTGGAATGCTGTCTTTGGGTGCTGGCTCTTTTGCATTTCTGATACAGTATGGGTTATGTAGGCCTTTTAAGACGAATCTAAAAATGGAACCGGAATTTATAAAAGAGATTCTAAGGAAAAACAGTTCTAAGTCCCAAATAACTAAAATAAATATAATGTTTTAAAATACAATCCATATAATTCCCTTATTCACAGACAATACAAGTTATTAATGTATTTAACCATATATATATTTACACACACATATTTATGCATATGATGTATTCAACCAAAATGTAACACACTGTAACACACTACAGTCACAGCAGAATTTTTGCTGAAAAGATCTCACAGTGCAGTGGAAGGCATTTCTCTTGGCAGCCTGGCACTGAAAGTTGATACCCATACCCTCCCAGAAATTCTGAAGGCTAATTCACTTAATACATTCTTTCCTGCTTTAACCAGTTTGAGTGGATTCTGTGGTCTGCAATTAAATAATGGCTATCATAGTAACTGGTTACAGAAGTGCTTGTAGGCAACAAACACACCCCTATAGAAAATGAGTATTTGTGATTAGTTATCTAATCTCGCTGGAGTTAAAGACAACGGGGATCCAGTGAACACAGGAGGGCAGAACACTGTTAGTCCCCGATACCCAGCGACACTCAGAAAGGGACGCCCATGTGACACCAGGCTTTGTGCACTGAACGACAGGACGCTGTGAGGGAACGCAGGACTGGAAGGTCGGCTGGCCGCTGCAAAATGCACTGAGCAGCTCATGCAAAGAAAATGACACGTAGGGAATTTCTGTGCTTGCCTAAAAGAATTTCTTGTCCCTCGTAACTGTCCCGCTGGTATAGCTGAACAACAACTGTAGGCCTGCTCCTGCGGGATTGCTGATTACAGTTCCACCGGTTCTCTGTGACAGGTTAGGCATCTGACCGGGCGAGTCGAGAATGGTTTGGTCATTCATCTTACTTCCTCTCTTGCCTTTCAGCCACACATCATTTTATTATTTTTTATAATTGCTCTAAGGCCACTCCTGTGCATCTTCACTTTATCAACATTCATTTACAGTTAATATTGTATCGCCTCACCTTTCTCACATCACAACTGGCCAGTCAAGTCACTCCTAAATTGCTGTTCCACAGAAACAATTAGAGATAAATTACTGCTGTTGTTTAAGCCACGTAGGTTGATAGGGTTCATTACGTAGCAGTAATAACTGCAACAGTTGTTTAAAGTAAGAGGGTTAGAGCAAAGAGGGGCATTGATTAATGAAAGCACAAGACCCAAAATAAATACAGTGTGGAAGGAACGAAGGAAGGAAGGAAGGAAGGAAGGAAGGAAGGAAGGAAGGAAGGAAATGGGGACCTTTGGGATGATTTGGCTAACAGGAACCCCTAAATCCTGCTGAGTGTCCAGCAGGGGCAGCCCTCCTGCATCTGATAAAACAAGTACCATCGTGCTCAAAGACAGTGCAATGGCTGCAGTTCGGGGGGTCTGCCTTGCAATGCCTTGCAGTCCTCCTCATCCCTGACCCCTTCTATCCTCATTGCCTCCAGAAAAGAGACATACACACAAAAAGAATTGCAAGATATTGTTAACTTCTAGAGGAAAAACCTTGGGGCCATGTGGAAAAAGAGCGTCTAAGGGTGTTAGACCATGGGCAAAGAGGATCATAATTTTAAATCAGCTGAATTTAGATGCTCATCAGAAATGTTCGATTCACAGTGCTAACTGAAGCAGCTGGAGATGGCTCTACACCATTTGTTCAACTGCTTGACTAAGACCTTGATTGAAACATGGCCAAAACTAAAGTTCAGATGTCAGAAATTCCTTGGTATAATGTGGAGGAAAGAATTTGACATCTGAGAAGAAAAGGGTTGTTGTTAATTTATCATTTGAAACCCGTAACTACGTCCCCCATGAGGACCCAGGCTTTGAGAGATAAATTAGGTATGGAAAGACCAGCATCCTTGAAAGTGCTATAGTACTGTAGATGTCCCAAGTAAGCTGGGAGAAAATCCTGAAGATGCCTCTATTGAAATGAGCTTCCTGATTTCAATAGCGATAATTAGAACACAAGGTAATGGAGACTGGCTTCAACCCTGGAAGCAAGCCGAGTGTACTTACTTGCAATAGGTACAGCCAGAGTGATTATTAGAATAGTGGAGCTAGCATGGATCTCAGATAGTGGCTGATCATGAAGACTTAGGACCAAATTAGATGGACAGACAACTAAATTCAAACTTGATCTATGTTTTAAAAAGAGGAGGGGGAGAAGAGGGAGGAGGAAGAAAGAAGGCACGACCATCATCTAGGCACGGAGACCAGATGTGTGCCCTGAGTCACCAGGCTAAAATACTGCCTTTCACCTGACTCCTGTCCCTGGGTTACTTCACAGACCATAGCCTCTAAATAACAATAAATATACACCATAATTCTTTTCCCCCAGGCTTCCCCAAAGGAGTAATTGTGACCATTTACCAGGTAATAGTATCCTGGGGAAAAAGAAATAACCTTTCAGGGCTGATTAGTTCTCAGTCAATGCTAATCTTTTGGGACCCAGAACACCCCCCATGACGAGGTAGAAGGTTTATGGAAGTCCATCTATCCATGGTAGGCCTAGGAAGTCTCACCTACTCGATCCTGAATGCAGAGGTGAATTAGAAATATCAACAACCAGCAGAGCCCGCAGTGAGTGCTACGGCAGAATAAAGGGCCAAGGGAAAGCCCCTGAAGATTCCTCCCCCATTAAAAAAAAAAAAAAAAAATCCAAAGTGATACTGTATATCTATGCAAAGCACAGAAATGGGTCCCACCATCAAAAACCTGAAAGATACTGTGAAATGTGTGTTTGTGTATATGGTTCCACGGGCGGTTTAACCTACCCATTTAAACAGAGCAGAACCCAGATGGGTCCTGGAAAATGTCACAGATTATCATAAACGTAGTGTAATGGTGGACCTAATTATACCTACTGCTCCAGACATGATCTGGGACCAATCATCACAGCCACTGAGAGTTTCCCCAAATCAAAACTCTTTTTTCACTACATAACACAATCTATAAACTACTCTGTGCCTGTTAGTGGTTTGGCACTTTCCAAACAAGTGACCCCCCACATTAGAAGGACTAACCCACTGCATACCCGTGTGTGTATGTCAACTTGCTTAACTTGGGAACTATTTCCTCAAACTCCTCTCCCCTTAGACTTCCCGCTAGAGCTGGCCAGAAGGGGAACTTGTTAGGGATTTGAAAGGCAGAGTAAAGCAACAGCCTTTATTCTTCGAAGGCTGACATGGTCAAATATAGTGTCAAAAAAGGTACGGCAATGTCCTGAAGATCCCAGCTCATCCTTGCTCTGCGTGTCCAGCTTGCCTTTCCAATCATTGGCCCTGAACACCAACAGCAAGCCAGACCTTTCACTGTGCACCCACAGGGCTGGTAGCCACACAGATACAATGGCTTCCCACAGGCTGCTGGCGTCTCAGATTCCCCGTGAGTTCTGACTTCCCCACCTGTGCAGACGCTCCGAGTGGACCGGCAAATGACTTTCCCCCATCCTCTTACTCTCTCCTCCACACCTTCATCTGCGCCCCGCTGTTCTTTCCACATTTGTTAGATCTAATTCCTTTAGTATTTCCAAAAAGCGGCTCTCCTTTTATAACTAAAACCTGAATGATACAATCTTTTTTTCATTTCTGCCTTTGAAACTCCTTATGTGTCCTTTCTTTTGACAAAATTAACAGATTAGTTTTTACCCACTACACTGTTAAGTGCATTGTCTCACTTAATACCTACAATAATTCTGAAAGGTAGATACTAATATGCCCATTCTTAAGACAAAGAAATACAAGTTTTGATTCCTTGGTCAACTGGTCAGCCCCATAAAAGATACTAAGCTGAAAATCAGGTTCGATACCTGCCCTATATTCTGCAAGCAGACATCTGCAAAAATGGCGGCATGAGGAACCACCACTCTAAAGAGTCCCTGCTCTATGACAGCAACAAGAAAACTGGCAAAAAAAAAAACGTTAAAATCAACTTTTTGGCAACTCTGGAAATTAACCAAAGACCTGAAAAAATTCAGCAAGTGTTTATTCAGAAAAAGGCAAAAATCTTGGTACAAACAACAAGCCTTCTTTCATTTTAACTTGCCCCACTCACCTTCCCTCTTCTCCAGTCTGCGGCAGCCTTGAAAACCAGCAGAGGCCTTCGTGCAGAATAAAGGCAGCCACCAGAGGGAACGGAATGGCTTTGTAGTTTCTTTACAGTCTCAATCCCAGAAAATTCATATTTTTATTTTACATACCCGTTATATAACCTGTCTGGTGGCTGTCTTTATTCGACCTAACTGAGTTTGCCCACTGAAAAAGACTTCGCCAAAAACAATTCAAGATCACTGATTAATTATGCAGCTGGCTCAGGTGTGTAAATAACAGCTGGGGCCAAGCAACAGGCTGACCAAAAAGAGAGGAATGAGATATACATAAGGGTTTTCAAAAGAATTCCAACGTATTCATGGAAATCTAGGAAACCACGCAGGTGCATATGTTCGAGAAAGAACCAAGAAAGCCCTAAGCTCTCCCCTCAGGCTGACCTTGAAGGCTTTGCACAAGCGGTCAGAGAAAGCTAAGGCAGGGCATGCCTGAACACACACACACACACACACACACACACACACACGTGCACACACAGAGCCCATTAGCATCGACTGGGGGACTTGCTGATTTAGGCGTTGAAGAAATGTTCTGTCCAATGATTAGTTGACTATTAAGCTAATTGGCCTAAGATTTCAGTGGCTACACAAGATGAAGACTACTACAGGGCAAGGCAAAAGTAGGTTTACAGTTGTGAGTACGGGAAATACAGTTTATTCCTGTTATTATTATTGTACTATTTTCCATATGAACAACTGTAAACCTACTTTTGCCCCACCTTGTATTTTACATGACAAGTCAACAAACATCACACAAAATACAACACAAGGAGCAACAACTTGATTTCCAGAGTTGCCACATTATATTATCTAATTTTCAATTACAAATTATAAAAACATACAAAGAAACAAGAATGCATGGACTTCACCTGGAGCAAAAAAGCAAACATTAGAAACCACTTCTGAGGACACCCAAGTGACAGTCTTACAGACACCTGAAATCTGCTATTTTGAAAAATCCCTAGTATAATGACAAAAAATAACTCAAAACAACAGTAAAAGAAATGACAATGGAATTAAAATGGTACATTAGAAAATACTCATTTAGCCAAAAAGAGGGCAGTAATGGGAAAATAAAAAAGGCATAGACTAATACAGAAAACAAATAACAAAATGACCAACAGACATCCCATGTTATCAGAAAATGAATCAAATGTAAAGGGATGAAACATTCCAATCTACGGTGCAGAGTGGCAGAAAAGATTTCTCAGATGATCCAACTAAACACTGTCTACAAGAGAAACACACTGGATTCAGACACGCAAAGTGGGAAAAAAATGAAAGAAGATACAGCACGTAAACAGAAACCGAAAGAGAGCTGGACTGCCTATGCTAATACCAGACAAAGCACACACCTTAAGACAAAAATTGTTAGTGCAACGAAGAAAGGCATATTTAATGGTAAATGTTCACTCCATCAAGAAGCTATAACAATCAGACATGCACCTATTCACCTAACAACAGAGCCCCGGACGACACGAAGCGAACACTGACAGACGCGAAGGGAGAAGTCCTGGATCCGGTGACACCGTGGGGAGACCTGCTCTTCCTGGATCCAGTGACACCGTGTGGAGACCTGCTCGCCCTGGATCCAGTGACACCGTGGGGAGACCTGCTCGTCCTGGATCCAGTGACACCGTGGGGAGACCTGCTCGCCCTGGATCCAGTGACACCGTGGGGAGACCTGCTCGTCCTGGATCCAGTGACACCGTGGGGAGACCTGCTCGCCCTGGATCCAGTGACACCGTGGGGAGACCTGCTCGCCCTGGATCCAGTGACGCCGTGTGGAGACCTGCTCGTCCTGGATCCAGTGACACCGTGTGGAGACTCTCAGAGCAGCTGGACGGAACAGCCACACGGAGGACAGAAACAGAAGACTGAACAACGCCACGAACCATCCAGACCCAACAGACATGTAAGGAACACTCCACCCAACAACGCAGAACACACACTCTTCTCAAGTGTACACAGGACGTTCTCCAGGATACGCTGTACACTGGGCTGTAAAAAAAAGTCTCCATCAATTTGAAAAGACTGAAGTATACAAAGTCTGCTCTTCAATCACAATGGGATGAAAATAGAAATCAGCAACAGAAAGAAATTTGGGGAAATCACTAATATGTAGAAATTAACACACTTCTGAATAACCAATTGGTGAGAAAAGAAATCACAGGGAAATTAAAACCAGTTTGAGATCAATGAAAATGCCCAAATTTATGGGGTGCAGCGAAAGCAGTGCTTAGAGGAAAGTTCATAACTATAAAAGCCCACACTGAAAAAGAAAAAAGATTTCAAATCAGTAATCTTCCACCGTAAGAAACTAGGAAGAGAAGAGTAACCCTAACTCAAAGAATTAAAAGGAAGAAAATAATAAAATTAGGCTGTAAATAAATAAAATAGAAAACAGAAAAACAAAAGAAAGAAACAAACCAAAAGTCAGTTGGTTCTTTAGGCTCAAAGTACTAACATCAGAAATCAATGAGAAGAAATGACTACCAACCTTGCAGAAATAAAAAGGACTACAAGGGCCCACGGTACTGCACTGGCACCTCACACTTCAGACAGGATCCGAGACCCAGGATACCCTACCGCAGCCATCCAGCACCTGCAGCACCAAAACGTGCCATTCCACAAATGTTTATTCTATCTCTCGTTGTACTGTATCATAAACCATGAAGATTCACCCGAGTCCAAAGATCTGTAACCCAGACCTAGTGTTTTCAACATTTATCAAAGAAGACACAAAATAAAAATGGGAGTTTAATAGCACTCGGGAGAAACTTCACATTTGGAAATGCTAAGGTACTGAGGATTTCAGATACTCCCTCCACTAACTCACACCCACCAAAACACTTGTAAGAATGAAGACTACAGAGGCCCTGGCCAGGGGGCTCGGTTGGTTAGAGTGTCATCCCGATATGCCAAGGTTGTGGGTTTGATTCCTGGTCAGGGCACACTTAAAGAAGCAACCAACGAACGCATAAATAAGTGGAACTGATGTTTCTCTCTCTCCCTCTCCCTTCCTTTCTCCCTCTCTCTGAAATCAGTAGGGAAAAAAAAAACCAAACAAACAAACCATAGAGATTGGGTGATAAGCAACCTCTTATAAGGAAGCAGTATCAATTCCAGGCATTTCATCCACGGAAAGGAAAGGTCTGAGACCAGAGTGAGGCAGCTTCTAAAAAAGGTCAGAAACACCAGAGCAACTTGGTCTGAACTGGCCTCTTCTTCCCTCAAATTTCTATCTCGCATGTTTCTGTTAGAAGTCAATTCTTTTTCTGCTTGAGCTCTTACACCTCTCTGTCCTGCCAACAGAATTATCTTTCCCAAGGGCTGTGCTTGAAGGAAATATATTTCCTTCCCCTAATTAGCTGCATTGCATTCCTCAGTCTTCTTCATTCTCTCCAAAATGTTTTCCCATCTCCTCCACTTACCCACACAATTTATTATCCAACAAAGAATGACAAAAGATGTGCCCAGAGAACATAAATAAAGCAAAAGGGCTTATAAAATCACTTTTGCAAAAGCAAAATATGGGTGGCTGGGAACCTTCACAGAATGCAAAAGCTTTGGTATTTCTGCCTATGGGTTGCTTCTTTCCTACGGAAAAATACAGATGTGTATCCTTCTAGAATGCAAGAAATGTGTTACCTAAATGTCTATTAAATTGCATAAAGATACATTCCCCAACACACAAAGTCACACTTACAAGAGCAACTGGCTGCAATGAATCTGAGGCGCTTGCAAGAATCTTGTTAGCTGCAAACCTCAAAGACCACTTCCCTATCCTCACACACATAGCCTATGTACCCAGGCTGTTTCAACAATCTGTTTTATTTTCTAATTGTATGCAACTAATTACTACTCTTAGCACAAGCCTGTGGCGATGATGATCATGAATCTAACTATAAAATTAAGTCAGACAAGGCGTAAGCAGAACCTGCAGTTATAGCTAGAATGAACTACACTCCAGCTACTTCACCGGAGAAACCTGCACTGCTCACAGCAAGCGCCACACACTCAGACGCCTGGTGATCCTTGCCAACTGCTGGGTCGAACGGAGCAGGTTGGTGAGTGAGCATACCCAACAGGAGCCACGGCGCAATCCAACCCATTAGTGCAGCCGTGTGGGAATGACTTTGCCTCTGGTCAGTATATAGAAATAGGGAATTGGCCCTGGCTGGTGTGGCTCAGTGGATTGAGTGCCAGCTTGCAAACCAAAGGGTCGCCAGTTCGATTCCCAGTCAGGGCACATGCCTGGGTTGCAGACCAGGCCCCTAGTAGTGGGGTGCACAAGTGGCAATTTTCCTCCTTCCATTCCCCTCCCCTCTGTGTAAAACTAAAATAAATAAAACCTTAAAAAAAAAAAAAAAGAAATGGGGAATTGGCAAACCAACAACTCTAAGAAGCCCTCCCAGCAAAGAATGAAGGCGGGGGAATGAGCTCAGGACCCAGGGATGGTACTAACTATAAAGAGTGTCTACGAGGACTACAGAACTGACAGCAGTAGGTTTAACAGGGAGAGGCTTGCTCCAAGGGGACAGAATAATGGGCAGGCTAAGAATGTAATGGTCACCAGCAGTCAGATTCGGCCACCTGATAATAGATTTAGGTTTAAAAAATGCGTGTATATATGTGCTGCTAGCTCAAACAACTTGGGGCACGTTTTCTAATTCCAATCTTCTCCCCTGAAGCAGGAAGCAGAAATGGATTCCGGTTTTTGCTACACCAGAGGCTGGTTCTCAGAGGTGCAGACTGCCCACTGGAAAGGTGACCTACATCCTCAGCACAGTGGACAAGGACGACAGGACAGGGCTAAGAGAGCAGCACCACCTACCCTTACCGCTGCCAGGACAACCCTTCCGGCAGGAAGCCGTCTTAAATTCTCATTCCAGGAGCAGCAACTAAAAGGTAAAAAGTACAACCCTCTTCATCCCAGCCCAGTTGGTCATGCCCAGCGCGGCTTCTCCTGGATGGGGTGTCCAGTCCTGTCCACTCTGTCACTGAGCCAACTATTCACTAATTGCTTCTTATGTTTATGTGTGTGACCACACCACGCCCTGGGGCTTGGTTTTTCACAGGCTACCGGCCAACATAAATACTCCAGGTCCAAGATAAAACAGAATAATTAAAAACCGGCCTAGTTATTCAGTTAGCTGATCATCTCGTTTGTATTACCAAGTTAAAGAGTATTTTCCATTATTTTGCCTATTTTTCTCATTCACATGAGCAAAACAGGTTTTAAATTACAAATGGAATATCTACTTTTCTAAGGGTTAACAACAGCCACGATGGAAGGCAGGTGTGGGGACAGAAGTGCAGGCTTGAGAGAAAAGGAAGGCCTGAGCTCCGCTGCCAAGCTCTGACGGAACAAAGCGAACACAATTCATACTCTGTAAGTTATAAATATCATACGATGAAGACAAAATGATTATATATAGAATGTAGTACATTAAAGGCATTAAAAATTGCACTATGTAATAATAGCGTGCTTATAGTATTTTTAGAATCTGCTGAGCAAGAATAAAAATTCTATTCTTAATGAAACCTGCCCCATTTCTATTCCTAAATTTAAAAGGTTTAAACGAGAGGAGAGAGATCTCATAATTTGTCTTTGGACAGAGAATGCATAGGTATGTGGCAGGGGCTGGAGAGGTATCTTCGCCAAATGTGAAGTTCATGAGGAATGTCTACTTGAAGATGTGCTTCAATGCAATAACTGGTCAGTGCACACCTCCTAGTCATCATTCGGCAAATACTGCTGGGCACTCACCATGTGCCAGGCCTGCGCTAGATGCTGGGGAATCAGCTGTAAGCAATATCGGCACAAGTCTGGTTCTTAAACAGCTCACGGTTTAGTAGGGGAGATAAGCCAGCTGGCGGAAAATGAGAGCATTACTGGATGTCACAGAAGCACAGAGAGAACACCGCCAAATCTGCGAGGGCAGTCCCGGGAAAACTCACTGTGGAAAGTGACCACCAAGGAGAAACCTGAAGAAATAAGTAGGAGTTCGCTGGAGGACAGGTTCTGCACCAACAAGAGCATGTACAAAGTTCCTGAGCTGAAGCAATGATGCAAAACCAAGGCGTTACAAGTGATTTGGCCCTGCTGAAACTCTCATGCAACCTGGATGAGCGCATACACAGAGGGATGATGCGGAGAGAAAGAGCAGGGGCCCGCGCAGCTACCACTGTGAGCAGGAGTCGGATCGTGAAGTGGTGCGTGGTGGTTGCCACACAAAAGGCTCCCACTCCTGCAAAGAGCTCCACTTAATCCTGGGGACACAGGGAAACTGCTGAAGAGCGTGGGAGTGACATGACCAGATCCGTCTTCTCGGGAGGCCACTCTGGCTGTGCTGTGGGAAAATAACTTGTGGGGATTCTTTTAAGTCATATAAAGAAATGATCTTAGAAGAAAAAAGTCCAAACCCAAACCAACTGCTAGCAGAATCTCAGCTGTTAAAAATGTTAAATGTTAAAAACATTTACTTGCAATTTAGAGAAAACTATTTTCAGAGCTCCCAGCTACAAATGGAGCCATAATGAAAGAAGAGGCCATGTGATCTCAGGCGCGGCCTGTTTGTCAGGAACAAGAGAGAACGGGAGCGGTCCCGGCCCACCTCTCTCTGCTCCCTCCCCACTGCCCCCATGGCCACCGCCAAGTGCTGGCCAGCTCAGTCTCTGTTCTCCGTCTAGGACCAGATTCGCTCAGCAAAATAAGAAGTTGTCCATGTGCCTGGGGAAACTGCTGTTATGTGCCAGATAACTTTTAAAGACCAAATGCTAACAGATAAGAACCAGGTCTGATCCCTCAGGCGAGCAAAAGTAATGTTGGCTGTTTTGCCAATGGTCATTAAATAATGAGAATTTCCATAGATAATTTCTAAATTAGAGCATCTAAGACCCTTCGATAGCAGGTACAAACGTGAGCACCAGAAACAATGATTAGAATTAGGTACTTTTCAAAATCTGCCTTTTAAAAAGAAATTATGCCATTAGGCACTCAACTCAATGATTAAGATGTCATAAACTTCTAGTTAAGTCGAAATGTAGTGACAACTGCCGGCATGTGACCAAACACTAAAAGAATATGAGCTGTTTTAGAAAGAAAACATTTGCTTCCAACTTGAAGCGAACCTTTTTAGGGTCTATTGGTAAACCAGTCTGCAAATATAGCATTAAGAAAAACAGGTAAGGGAAGTCTTTTATGTAGCAAATAAAATGCTAAAATTAACCTTTAAATCAAGACTTTGAGAAGGTTTGGCTGCAACTCACAAAAGACTTAAGACAAAGTAACTATATGTTCCTAAAAATTAACATATGTACATTTTCTAGAATAATTGCAAACATGAAAATTTATCATTATTATGACCTTTCTCACAAGGTCATGTGCAAATTAGAAAAAAATAATGCCACAACTACTTTGGGGACATAGTCCAATCTATGATCTGAAAAGGGATGGATTCATTATATTTTTTCCTCTGCAGTTAGAGAAAGTCTCTACTTTCCACACTTTCTAAAAGTTATTAAATCAACTTAATATTTCAGAATTGGCTTTGGGTATTTGTGATTCACCAACTTGCTTAATTATTTCAAAAACTGCCATATTTTTATGAACAGTATCATTTGTGTTTGCTGACCAATGTTAAAGACCAGCACGCTGAAGAATGATGGAATGGGAACTACATCAGACTGGGAGGGCTGGCAGTCAAGACACTCATTCAGCCATTCACCCCTTTGTTAAACAAACGTCTGAGTACTCCTTCAGTGCCAGGCAATGAGCCCTACGAAATGCTTAAGTCCCTGAAGAAACGTAATACTATATTTCATCAAATTTGAGATGCCATCGATTGTACAACTAACTCTTACCTAATAAAGAAAAAATGCTTTCAATTAAATTATGACATAATGCCTTGAATGAATCACATCAGCCTCTCACTGCTTTGATACTTTTTCAATATATTCAGATAAATTTGGTGATTTTTCCTGCCTTCGTTTGATACAGTGCTAGACGTTTTAAATGGCAGCCTTTATTTATCATCTCAGGATGAGACACATATTCTTCTACTTTCAGGTGTCGCCCTTTCCTGGTTCCCACAAAGCACTCAGTTGTTTTCAGAAAAAGTCAATGGAATTGCAATGATTTCTCCAGTGACAAATGTTTACTTCTCTAGTAAATGTAAATATTGAATTTACATTTCTCTACTTCGTTTCTGTCCTTCACCGGGTAATGGAATCTCTCTGAGGGCGATTTAAATGGCAGTGATCCAGCCTCGTAGCACTGACACCGTGTACACAGCACAACCAAAGCTACGGCATTAAATATGGCTGCCATGAAGCCTGTACCAGCATGGGCCACGCCAGCCAGCCAGCCAGGATGCCCCCGACGGACAGCAGCTGGAAGGGGCCATCAAGTGTCAGGCACGCCCCAAATTCAGAGACGTTAAAATGTGGAAAATGCCTTAGAACCGCAGCAGTAAGAGCAGCAAACACTCAGGCAGCACCACGAGGAAGCCACCATCCTATGTGTTTTACATACACTGTATCACGAAAACCTGGAAGGTCACAGACCGTGTGCCTCTAGCTGAGAAAACGGAGGCCAGGGAGGGGCAGGGAGCTGGCCCCGTGCCACACGGCTGACCCGCGTTTGAACCCGGGCAGCCCAGGTCCAGGGAGGCTGTGTGTTCAGCCACTCTGCCACGAGACCTCTCCAGTTAACAATCGACAACCGGCTTTGTGACCTGAGGCAAATCATTAGAAATGCCTGTCCCTACTTGGAAAAATAGGGGATGGAGCTATTTCCCAGGATGAAAACATTGTTATTATATAGCTTCTACAGTAAAATATAATTCCCAAACTAGTTTCTCCTTAAGCCATTACAATTCAAGGGCCTTCAGTGCCATGAGCGACGAGTGAAAGACACGCGAGTTTTACTGCTCGTCTGACACTGACGCAAGTCAGAAGGGATTCAGGAAACAGACACACGTGTCCTTGTACCGCTACTTCTTTTTTGTGGTGACGGGGAAGGGCTGACCGAAGATACAAATGACCCAGTGTGGGGGTTCCACTCAGTTTGCATATATGGCAGAAATTTAGTCATTTAAAATTTTAATCCAAAATGAACAGATGATTTCAATATGTCAGTTTTAACAGATATTCACAATACAGAGGTCCTTATTTTTTAAATCCTATTCATTTATTAGGGGAGAAACAATACATCAGTAACAGATGCAACCATTACGACATTTCCCCTCTTGACCGGGTCTAAGGTAGAAGTGAGTGTGTACTAACACCTAACAACTCTCCTGCCCGGCGAGGTCATCGCACCGTTTGGATGGTCTTCGCAGACCCAGCCAGTCGCTCCTTCCCAGATCAGCTGGGAAGGCCCCCACCTCTGACCACCAGACACCCCAGGGCTAGTAAAACGATTCCCAGTATTTCACTGTGAAGCTGCCCTACAGGAGGAGTGTCAGTCAAGGAGTGAGATCAGCATGGGAAGTGTCTTCAAAGCCTTCAACACTCGTTCTGGAGCACCAGTTTTGGCCTGCTTTCCTTTTACATGCACACACGCATGCAGACCCACAAAATGATCTGCTCCGACAGAAACCACTAAAAAGAAAACATTAAAAAGATTTCTGGGGGTCGGGGGAGGTAGAAAAGGAATGTAAGTGGCCTGCTGGCAAAAGCAGGATTAAAAGCGGGAAGGTGCGCAAAGACAGGAGGCTCCTGCCAGCGCACGGAATTCCGCTCTTACATACCTTCCCATGCTGCCCAGCTCTTTCATGACAAATGACCACATCTTCCCACATTTCTAGCTTCTCAAATATCTGCAGGGCTGAACTGGTACATCCCAACTCGAAGAGTAAACTTGCAAGTTGGCGCTAGAAAAACCAAGTTAGAATAATGAACATTTCTTCATGCAAAAGCAGATTCTTATATCATTTGCAGGTATATCCAATCTGCCATTTTAAGGGTCTGCTTATTGTAATAAATGCGTAATTTATATAACTCAACCTCAATTAATTAGGAATTTGCAATGATTCAATACTTACCTTTACCTTATAGGACAGATTAAAAAATTATATAGAAACTGTTCAAAATACTCAATATATCAATTTCTTCCCAAGAACTCAGAAGAACTTAAAAAGCAAACTCAGTATTTATTTTTCACCTAGAGATTCTATATATGACATCTCTGATTTGTAAAGCTGAGAACCAATAAGCTGATTTTTACAACTCTGGTTAGAATGACTATTATCAAAAAGATAAAAGATAACAAGTGTTGGTAAGGATGTGGAGAAGGGAATCCTTGTACACTGTTGGTGGAAATGCAAATTTAGCACAGCTGCTATGGAAAATAGTATGGAGGTTTCTCAAAAAACTGAAAAGAGAACTACCAAATAATGTAGCAACTCTACTTCTGTGTATTTATACAAAGGAAATGAAGTCATTACCTCTAAGAGACATCTGTGCCCCCGTGTTCATTACGGCTTTATTTATAGTAGCCAAGATATGAAAACAGCATTAAGTGTCCACCAATGAATGAATGGATAAAGAAAAGGTGAGATATGTATAATGGAATATTATTCAGCCATACAAAAGAAAGAAACCCTCTCATTTGTGACAATATGGATGAACCTTGAGGGCATTATGCTGAGTGAAATAAGCCAGACAGAGAAAGACAAACACTGTATGATCTCACTTATAAGTGGAATCTAAAATAAATTGAACTCAGAAGCAGGGAATAGACTGGTGGCTGCCAGAGGTGGGAGGTCAGGGGTGGGGGAAATGGGTGAAGGTGGTCAAAAGGCACAAACTTCCAGTTATGAGATAAGGAATTTCTGGGGATGTAATGTACAGAACAGTGACTACACTGTATTGCGTATTTGAGAGTTGTTAAGAGGACAGGGCTTAAAGGTTCTCATCACAAGACAAAAAATGAGGTGATGGATGTCAACTAAACTTAGCGTGTTAATCATTTTACAATATATAGCTGTATCAACACATTACACAGTATACTTAAAACTAACACAATGTCACCCTAGCCAGTATGGCTCAGTTGGTTGGAGCATCATCCTGTAACCGAAAGGTTGCAGGTTCAATTACTGGTCAGAGCACAAACCTAGGTTGCAGGTTTGACCCCCGGTCTGGGCGCATACAGGAAGCAACCAGGCGCATATGGCAAGCAACAAATTTCTCTCCTTTTCTCTTTCCCTTCCTTTCTCTGTTTAAAAAAAAAAAAAAAGCAATGAAAAAATGTCCTCAGGTGAGGATAAAAAAAAAAAAAAAAAAACCTAATACAATGTCATATGTCATAATATCGCAAAGTGAAAAAAAGGACGCTGCCTTCAAATAAATAAATAATAAAAACTCCAAGGAGTCGACATAAATGACATAAACTCTGTTACTACCTCTGCTGCATTTTATGAGGGCATTTCTGGCTCTTTCTCACTCAGGTCTACTAAGATTTAAGTACATTCTAAAAAACTTAACCACCTAATTTCCCAGTGTTTTTTTATCTGTTGTTCAATTACAGTTGTCCCTATTTTCCTCCCATTATTCTCCCTTGTCCTAGTTCCTGACGGATAAAAATGGACAAATAGTGGTAGAGTTGGTGAAGGTTAAACATACTGAAAAATAAAATTATTGTGGGTTTACAAGTGGTTCTTCCTACAGAAATAAAAATAGTACTAGAAAGGTTTAAAAAGCATGTGAGGTTCTTGAGTAAGTTATGGTTTCATATTGGACAGAATGTGTTGTCTTCTCTTAAAAACACTTTTACTACTCTTTCAAAATTCAATATATATTAAGAGTTAAGAAGCTAATGGATATGGAAAATCTAGGATCAACAAAATTTGAAAGCAAAATAAAAATATACCTGAAAATTACAAGTTAATATGTTATCAAAATAAATAAAGGGGATGGTCCAATTCTTTTGTATTCTATGAAGCATACGAGAATTTGGCTATTTGGGGGTATTTCACTGGATATTTTCAATAAATGAACATGGCATGTGGGGGCTGGAGTAAATCTTAATGCTCATGCAGTTCAGTAGTCTAAACATTTCATTAATAAAGTTATGGCATCTAAGCATACAGCTAGCTAGCAGCCAAGACTAATTCTCTTTTGACAATAAACTAAACTGTTACTTCTTGATCTTTAAAAATAATACATGAAGATATGATTATATCCTATATAGAGAAAAATGATTAAATTTCTAAATGAAAAAGGATGTTTATATAACTGCCTAAAAATCCCAAAACCCACAGCTTCCTAAGCAGATAAAATAAACTTAGCCTAAATTCTATTTGAACAGTATTTAATCTTCCTAATGCTTCTGTTCAGAAACAGATTAAAAGCTACACCCTTAACAGACATGTTTTGTCACAATAATAGCTCAGAGTCTGACACATTTATCTACCACAAAGCACTCGAAAAATTTCAGAGGTCATGGTCAACAACATGCCAGAAAGTTCAGTTGTTAAACTTTCTCTGTAAAGAAGCTATTCCTTCAAGATGTTATAATAGAGCTTTTTAGGCGTCCATGTTTTATTGAGACTCCTTGAATAGATAATGTGAATTCTAATGTGTGATAAGCCCCTAGGTTCCTGGTGCTTAAGAATATAAATGAGTCTAAGAAATCTCACAGGGGGAGTTCGGAGTCAGTGAACGGTGGGGTGGCATGTATGAGTTTAAAGCTGGCTCAAATGACAACAGGCACTAAGTTACCTAGAAATTTCTGGCAGGCACCATTTGACTCCACCTAACATCTCTGCGTCATAGCTTCCTCACCTGCTAAATGGGGACATTTCACAAAATTGTGGCAATAAAATAAGATAATGTGTGTGAGATGCAGAACGAAATGCACGCCTCATATGAAGTGTGCAGTTGAAGTTGGTCGACAGTGGAAAAGTGTTCTTAAGTGCAGCAGGCCTCAATTCTCTTCACTGTGAAACTAAGAAATTAGACCAGGTATCTAAATTGCCTTCAGTATCAAAAATTTTTTAAAACAGGGAACCACAGCTGTCACACAGAACTATGGAGCAGGGGGCCAGAATCTCACCCCCAACATGAGCCATCGGGAACTGCTCTAGGTAATCTCACGTCCTCAAAAAGAGGAAAGTAGTTAAGGGCAAGTCACGACACGGAGTATGAAGTCAGTGCTGTTTCTTACTTTTTGGTTAAACAAATTGATTCAAAGGTTCCTTCTTAGAGCCCTGGCTGGTGTAGCTCAGTGGATTGAGCGCGGGCCTGCAAACTGAAGGATTGCGGTTCGATTCCCAGTCAGGGCACATGCCTGGGTTGCCAGGCCAGTTCCCGGCAGGGGACATACAAGAGGCAACCGCACATTGATGTTTCTCTCCCTCTCTCCTTCCCTTCCTCTCTAAAGATAGATAAATAAAATCTAAAAAAAAAAAAAAAAGGTTCCTTCTTAGGCAGAAATGTCCTTATAAAGGTTTTTTAAATGTAAAAAGTTATTCTGAGCCCTGGCCAGGCGGCCATTTGGTTGGAGCGTCATCTCGTGCACCACAAGGTTGCCAGTTTGATCCCCGGTTGGGGCGCGTACAGGATGTTTCTCTCTCACAGCAGTGTTCTCCCTGCTTCCCCTCTCTAAAAGCAATAAATATATCCTCAGGTGAGGAATAAATAAATAAATTCTAAAAGTTATTTTGAAAATGAAAGCTTCTGTGGTTCTCCTATTATTTAATTTCAAGGATTCTGTTTATCTAGTTTTCAATTCTTTAAAAAATGTTTTAAAAGTCTAATATTGCTGTAATCCAAAGTTATTTGAAGTAATTGACAATCCCCAGATATTTTTATTCTTTTCACTGAAATACCTGAAAACAGACATAAATCGAAAACAGGTCTTTTCTAATGCACTTATCTTTCAAATGCAAAGTGTACCCAGTGACAAACAACAAGGAAACTACCTGAATGGCCCAGTGAGGTGGAACTTGACAGCAATAAAAAATCTTCAGACGTTCCAGTACAGACGTAGTCTTGTCTTCAAATTGGTCTGCAAGAGCCTTAGGAGCACATATCATAATCAGTACCTCCATGTGTAATAACATAAACAAGGTTCTTATTGTAAAAGTTATACAACAGACACAAACACAAGTCACTCTGATAAGGTGATGAATGTATAAGTTTTTTCTTGAATTTCTTTTAAAAAAAGATGAAAATTAACCATTTACACAAACATGCATATTAAAAATTCACCAGAAAAATGTTTTTAAAACTAAGATTTCCTATAATAGTTCTTTTAAAGAACTGTCCTTATTAATCAATCTTTTTACTTCTCTAAGAAAAACCGTCCGTTAGTGTATCTATTTCACAACCCTAATGCCACTTTGACAATGGCACTTTCTAATATAAATCAGAGAAAAATTATACGATAAACTTCATTTAGGACTATTTTCTCAGAAACAAGAAGAAAGTGGAAGGTGGATCTGCTTGCGCACACAGAGGAGTTTGCCTACTCTCAGCAGCAGAGCTACAGACTGGACGCTCATTCATGCGAGACCATCCTCAGGGCACCGGGGACAGTGGTCAGCACTGGAGAGTTGCTCCGCTGTCCTGAAATGCCTGCACTGGTTGGCACTAAATAACTGAACTTCCGGAAGCCACATTGGGAAGTAGACCCCAAAGTCCCAGACGGCTGACTCTGAGAAGAGGCACCACAGCCGACTGCAAAGTCTAAGGCCGTCACCATCCAGTGGTTGAGTGATCAGCCATCAAAAGAGCTCGCATACTCAGCACCAGAGAAACGCAGACATGCTCCAGAGTTGCCAATAGTTCAAAACAGAAAATCGTGCTGTACCTGCAATTTTTCTGTAAGTTTTAAATTGTTTAAAGTTTTTACAAAATTAATTTTTAAGACTGAAAATCTAAAAAGAAGCGGCGGCAGCAGCAGCAGCAGCAGCAGCATCAGCAGCAAGGCCAAGCTTCCTCAGAAGAAAGAAAAAGACAAGGATCTAACAAAGCCCAGCAAAAGCACAAGACAAGGAGACTGGGTTCTGAGCAGGGAAACTGCTCCCCTCTATCACACCAGGTGGGAAATACATTTGTTAGCTTAAGAATATCCTGTAGAACGAGAAGATACTCATTACATCACTTGTTTGACAATCCAAGATGTTATTCAATCAAGTCAGTCAGAACAAATTGAGACATAACCACACTCCTAAACCATCTCGGTCAAAATATTTTTAAAGCTTTCTGGCCTTACTTCAGAGAAACTTAATAGCAAAAAGGTTGCATGCTTCTGCCCAAAGCTGTTTGGCTGCAGGAAGGAGAAAAGAGAAGAAAAACTTGTGGCTGAATACATATGGTTACAATACATAAATAAAAGGTTCACTGAATTACTTCATCAAAAGGGGCACAAATTTTTCTTTTTACTGATTTTTTTTTCCCTCTGGAAGAAAAAAAACTAATGCTTATTTAATAATAATAATAAAGCCAAAAGCAACATCACAACACTTACTTTTATGAAGCCCTAATTACATGTGAATATTTTATTTTCAAACAAAACTCATGTTGTTTGCTGTAGTTAGTGTATCTAGCTAAAACTCATTAAGCCCTCAGTGAGCACCTGCTGAGTTATTAATAAGCAGACTTGTTATGTATTTTGGATACTTCGAGGTACTTGTAGATGATCTCAGAGTAAGTGCCTCTGACACTCTCAGAGGCTCTCCAGAGGCAAAGACCACAGGAGGGACGGAGCACGGAACCAGCGTTTGCTGGAGCCAGAGCCCAGGACCGAAGCCCTCTGCAGGCACAGGCACGCTCCGTAGGAATTCGATGAGGACATATGTACGATAAAGGTAAAGATTAGAAACAGAATTCTGACCTACTTTCACTCCTGCACAAAACACACTTCTCTGCACTTTAAGCACCACCACCACCAAAGTAAGACCCACCCACCAACAAAACTAAGAACAAGTAGTACACAAAAAGGGTGACAGCGTACTGTTCTTGGCCTACTTCCCCTGCTGGATTCAAAGTACCCTTTTTCATTTGCTACTCCACTAAACATCAGGGACCTATTTACAGCACACCTCTAGATTTTTCAGGGTAGAATTACTTCTAGCAACTCATTCTGAAGTAATTGCACTACATTCACACAAACAGGAGGACTGTATCAGCACGGTAAGTGATTCCATCACACAAATAAACTGGACCCGTTACAGGAGAAACAGTGCTGTAAGCGAAGGGACCTGGCTTCTGTTCCAGGGTCCTCTCCAACAAGTGAGTCGTTCAACCACAATGGCACCCATCTTTGAAATGACTTCCACGTGACCTTCGCGACCCCAACGCGCTCGCTATGAGCATACGGCTTTACCAACGGAGAGTTTTGTTTTACTTCAAGCACTTGAGGCGGTTTGTTAGTTTGAGGCACCCTTAGCTGAACACAAGTATCGTGTGCATTCCGTAGGGGCAACCCAGTCCCCACACGGTCTGGAAGCAACGGCAGGGTGGTAAGCACTAGGAGAATGGGACCGCACGAGAGGGAAGGCTCGGTGGCTGTGTGCGTATCCACGTTCATAAACACGGTCATAAGCAAAGTGCTCGGTGCGAAACCGACACTGTGGGCTTTCACCACACCCAGAAATTTAGGTAAATGGCCTCTAAACCAATGCCCACCCTGTCACTTGCCATTTTCTCTTTCTAGTTTCTAAATGTCACGAATTTCAGACCCGAAAGTCATGGACACTTGGTCATAGTTGCAGCAGGAGGTGGTCTTTAAGGAAAGATGAAAATATCACAGAGACAGAGAGAAAGAAGCAAGTACACCCGAAACCATCATTAAGATCTGAAAGCAAGACGGAGTGCACTCCAGGAGGGCGACGGAAGATGGGCGGGTGAATGGGAATGGTACGGTACCGGGCAGAGTGAGGAGCGGCCCAGGGCTCCGCCCGGAGGTGGGGGGAGAGCCAAGTAACAAAAAGTCAGGAGCGACCACTGGGACCCACCAGAGACAACTTCACGGTGTGTACACTATTGTGATATGAGACTGTCTTAAAGTTTTAAGACCCCCCCTTGGAAAAAGCTGTTCTCTCCTCAAGCCTGGCCCCGAAGCACGCACACTCTGAGTGTCCTTTGAGGAGAAGCTACTTGAGCACCTGGGTTCCCCGGCCCCAGGCAGTAACATTGCTCAGGCCCTGCAGGAGCCCCAGTGCCACAGTCAGAGGGTATCTCTGTGAAACTGGGGGGGGGGGGGATAAACCCCCAGAAAGCAACGACATGTCTTCTCTTCCTAACACTGTTTTCAGCGGAGAAAGAACTTCCTCCCAAAACTAGAGAAGATCAAGACTACATTTTAAAATTAGCACACAGAGAATGATTTAGTACAGAAAGACAATTCTGAACAAGGTCTGGTATGATTTAGACTTTATTTATGTGCTCATATCTAAAAGTATGGCACACATATCCTCAAAAGAGCAGAGCTAGTCCCTAAGGACCTACCCTTTTACTGAAGGCTGTTCATTTTCGCTCGCGTGACATCAAAGTCTTTATCAGCTTTCCAAAGAGCCAAGTAGAAATTAGCTGATAATCTAAAAAGCATGACTGATCTTATGCCAGATCACCTTGCTGTGGTGTGCAGTCTGTGTGTGCATGTGAAGGAAGGTGAGATTTATTATAAAAATATGTACTTAATCAAATATATCCAACAATTGGGCTGAGCAGCTTTTCTGGCAGGAGTCTGCAGTCATTCAGGCTACATTGGTTTACAAGCAGGGTGGCCAAGCTAACTGCCACCTCAGACTCCCTAGCCTGGGAGAATTCCCACTAGGAACAACGAGAACGAGAATTAAAACCTATTAGCACACCTACTAACAACCACGAAACCTACTGTTCACCTAGTATTACCTCGCATGCAGGAAACTGCAGCTCAGAGACATGAAAATGACTTGCCCAAAGTCATAAGCTATGAAACAGATGAGCCTGCCTGATTCCAAAGACCAAGTCGACAGCTTCATTAAAACCTAATGTCATAACTAAGTGAACTTGTCAGATCTGTGAAAATAAAATGGCAGCTTCAGAATGGAAAAATATCGAGAACTCGACTTAACTGCATTTTTTCTGAGTCCTGTTAACACTGGAGTCAGGGCACAGCCTGGTGAAGACTTTCCATCACTGCTTCCTGCTCCAGACACGGAGAGACTGCAGTGTGCGCGCCGGCAGGCGCTGGGCCCACGCGGTGGGGGGAAACCGAGGTGCCCTTTTTACGGGTCCAGAGCAAGGTGGTGAACACCAAGAGGCAGCCCCCGAGTCAGCGCGGATCGCAGGGTTGGGATGCTCCCTTCAGTTAAACCTCAGGTAGGGTTCTTCCACATTTTGGGTTCAGGACCTCTTTAAACTTTTATAAATTACTAAGGGCTTCCAAAGAGCTTTTGTTTATGTGAAATATAACCTAGCAATATTTTCATATTAGAAAATACAACTGGGAAAATTTTTAATATTTATTAATCCATTTTTTGGGTTGGCCAAAAAGTCCATTTAGTTTTTTCCATGAGATGATTCTAGTAGCACTTATTGTCCTTAACTTCCTTCAAAACAATCTTGTTAGCTTTTATAGTGACAGCTGTCATATCAGCGTGCATTTAAAAAAAAGTTACCAAAATTGGTGAATTTTTGTGTAGATACTTTAATATTGAAGATGGAAGAAAAGAAACATATTTGACATATTATGCTTTATTATTTCAAGAAAGGTAAACACACACACACACACACACATTCGTGCAGTGTATGGGGAAGGTGCTGTGACTGATCGAACGTGTCAAAAGTGGTTCATGAAGTTTCGTGCTGGAGATTTCTCACTGTACGATGCTCCACAGTCAGGTAGACCAGTGAAGTGGACAGCAATCAAATGGAGACATTAATTGAGAACAATGAACATTATATTATATGGGAGAGAGCCTACATACTCAAAATAGCCAAATCAATAAAGTTATTGGTGAAAATGAAATGTGTCTTTTGTTTTATGAAAAAAACTAAACAGACTTTTTAGCCAACCCAATAAAATAATCTATTACGTTAAAAACGTGTAAATAACATGTTTTTATGATAAATACCTACACACAGTGTGGGGCAAAAGTAGGTTTACAGTTGTGAGTACATGAAAGTTTATTCTCGTATGATTATTTATTAATTACTGTATTACTTTCCATATAAACAGCTGTAAACTACTTTTGCCCCACCCCATATATAATTCTTAAAGTCTCTAGAAGACTAGCAATGTCTTACATTTTGCAAACCTGTTTATCACCTGATTGACAGCTGGATTCTCACATGTGAGAATCAATTTTACAGTCATCTGTTACTATGTGATATTTTGCTGGATGTTTATGTGTTGGGAACTGCCCTGCCTGGTTTCAAGAGCTGTAAACCCCCCATGGCTAAGGCTGAGTGAGAGACGTTCAGACCATAAGCCACTAAGGAGCCAATGCTTATCTCCCTGGCAGGAGCACCGCCTCTGCCCATTTTACTTCACCCTGCCTGGCCCCCAATGCTTGGATGGTCAGCCAATGACGGGTAAGATTCCCTCAAGGGAGGGGTCACCTAAGACAGGCATGATCACATGGGAGGCCCTCAGAGAAGGACTTGGGGACTATAGAAAAAGGGGGTGATGGACCCTGGCCCCTCAGCTATCCTGACATAGCCTGAGTCCTCTTTCTGTCTGCGAGAAGTTTCCTAATCTCTTGCTGACTGTCCCGACTTAAGCCTGAAACAATGACAGAGGGCAGTGCAGCTCTGTGCTGGAAAGGGCAGGTTCCCGGGGTGATCAGGCCTGAGAAAGAATACATAAAATCCTGTGAAACCTGCTTTGTTAGAAATGTTCTCAATTAAATGATAAGGGTCTGAGCAGGAACTGAGTTTGTTTCCCAAAGTTTTGTAGCCCTTTAGCTGACAGACCCTGACTCAGAATAAGCCCTCAGAGTTCTTTGTATGTTATCTATTGTTTGATCCTTACTGCCTGACAATGATTAATGAGCTTTACCTGTATTCCTGTGTACAATGAACCTAATAAAAGCCCACTGAGGAAGAGGCTCCTGGTCCTTCTCCTCTGAGAGATTGGCCACCTTTCCTCCCCAAGCAGATCATGTCTTGGTAGACTTATTCTCATCTGTGGCAACCAGGAGGGCCCTGCAGGCGGAGCCCCTCACATTTATGAAGAAAACTTAACTTCATACAGGTATTAGTTGGAAAGGGAAGAGTATGTTAATAGCTTTTTCAGTTAATTGTGGATATTATTCTTTGATAGTATACCAAAATTCAACATGTTGTGGCTTCTCAGAGTTACCTGCAATCTGGAATTTGACACCCTATCAATGAACTTTTCTCTGTTACATTAAATATTCTTTTACAATAAAATTCACTGGTCTAAACAAAAAAACATTCACTGGTCTATCTTGAACTTTGAATGGATCTTGTATTCATGCTTGATTTTTTTAACATCATGAATTAGTCATTTGGAAAATGCAGAGACCTTTCAAATGCTGACATATTTCATATGTTATTTTAAAATTATATGCATTAATATCACCAATAATATTATCAGAAAACTCTCATCCAAACTTAAGGTTTGGAAGCTACTTAAGGTACTGGGAAGCTGCCAAGTTTGCAGGTGCAGATATAAGTTTTCAAAACCTCTCTTTTTTTTTTTCTTGAAAGCTTAAAATTTTATCATTGGCAACAAATACTGTCAATTATTTTCCTTGAAGTTATAAGTTGACTTTTTTTATTTTTGAGAAAATTTCTGCCCAATACCCAAGTCTGAATACCCAAATTTTTTCAGGAGTCTTTCAGGTGAAAACCACATTCTGTAGGAAAAGCAGCTACTTCCACTTTTTCCTGAGATGACCACACACCTTAGCATCCTGCGCAGGTACATCACAGAACATCGAAAAGGCACAATGGCAAGGATAAGGACTTGATAATATTTGCTGCTGCAGCAAAGATATTTATAAGTAATACTGTCTTTTAACTGGGCAATCTGGAATTTCCTGGTTGGCGGTAGTAAGGTAATCTGCCTTAGAGACACCCCACCATTCCCCAAAGAAAGCTGACCTTGTCTGAAATAATCCATTGTTTGCTAGAAAGTTCCCCCCTCACACTCTCTTCCTATAAAAGCCTTCAATTTGTACAGCTCCTCAGAGCCCCTCTCTTTGCCAGATATTTGACGCTGCTCACTTCATGAATGGTTGAATAAAGCCAATTTCATCTTTAAATTTATGCAGCTGAATTTTGTTTTCTAATGCTACGAATGCATGGCAGTAAAGCGTTCAATGACTATTGGCTTGGTTTGGCGCCCCTACCTTGATTGGGGCGAAGGGGCCAGCAGTCTGACCCCCACTGCTTCTACTGATGCAGTATCAACACAGTGAGCCGTAAATAATATTTCGGGATTATTACAAAGGTAGTTGTGACCTGTGGACACTCTGAAATGGTCTGGGGACCCTCAGGGCTCCACAAATCCCCCTTTGAGCACTGCTGCCTCAGGATCACCAGATGCAGAGTCTCTCGAGCCTTTCCCACACCCCACCCAGCTCCGACTGTCTCCCACAAACCTCTCCAGGTCCTTGCTTAGTGTTTATGGAAATGCTTAGGAGTTCTTTTTTATTACCTTACCTGAAAAGATTAGGAGAACACAAGTCAAACTGTTTACAACTGCAAGTATTATAAGAGTGCAAAGAATAACAAATATTTACTCTTAAAACCTAACTGATGTTTTAAATACCTAGTACTGTATTATCCTTCCAAAAGAAAAACGGAAGTAGTTAAGTCTAATACTAATCACACCCTGCTTTCCTGAGAAGGTCTCAATCATCTGCAAAGCACCTGTTCTTCAGAGAGCTCCACTTCAGCTGAGCTCCGTTCTGCAGCCCTGTGTCACACTCACCTCTGAGGTTCCCCTGGCACGCACTCTGCTATTAAATCAGAGCATTGGCTTCAGACCTCGGAAAATGCCCTTTTCACCTCTGTTCTGTACGTACTTGGGCGAGAGACAGAGAAACATCTGGAGCAACTAAAGATTAACAGCCTACCTCTGCCTAAGGCAGTCTTTCCCAAAAGCATCCATAATCACCACCACCTCCCAGACCCCAAATCTCAGAGACTAGGCTGAAGAGCCCTATTTTAACAAGCAACTTGGAAGTGATTCATAGTTCAGGCAAGTTTGGGAAGCACGGCATAAAGCTGTGAAGGTGTTCACAGGGGACTCTCGCAGAGAAAACCAATGTGTCAGTTCAATCAACATAATCTGATTCCGTTCAAACAACTCAAGCGTGGCCCCGCCTGGAATCTGACTAAGTCATTGGTCAGTGCCTCTGGGACTGTGCTTTTAGTGGCTGCACTCTGTCCATCCCATTAGTAAATTCCTTGGCCATTACCTTATTTTTTTTTTCTATAACTTTCCAGGGTTTTAAAATTTTTTACTATCAATAATAATGTTTGTGTTTTATATCACTTGTCCCATTCTTTTACCTCATCTATCTATGAACTAATTATTGCTGATTTTTACTAATCCATTATCATGAAGTACATGTCCTGGATTCAGCTATCGGCATCCCTCTGGGCAGCCCCGTCTCTTGGCCTCAGCAGAAGCCAGCTTCAGTCCCCATTTGCACATTCTCTTCCCACAGCACCTCATCCTGGTACCACGTGCATTCCAATGCCCCCTCTCCGTTCACTTAAACCAGAGGCCTTGCTTGAGAGGCTGAGCTCTGCAACCTGAGCCTTTCTCACAAAGGCCTCTATTCACTTCTTCCTGCCTGTCCTCAATCAATCCCTTCCCTCCAGATGATGCCCTGCATAGATGAAGTTTTATACTGATATCCTTTTCCTTTTTTCAGCCAGTTTTCATAGCTTCCTTTGGGACAATACAGTATGGTGAATAAAGGCATGGACTTCAAAATCCAAAGTAGACTAGGTTTGAATTCCAGCCCAGCTATACGACCCTGGGTAAGCCACTTGATTTTTTCGTCCTTTAGTTTCTTCATCAGTCAAAATGTAGGCAATGCCTACTTACTAGCAGTATTTAGCTCCTGGCATGTGAGTGCTCAGTAAATGGTAGTTAACTATACATAGTTCTGAATAAACAGTACTAGTTATAATTATTCCAACAAATAAAAGCATAGCTATAGTCACGTGAGTAATCCTAGTATACTTGTCAATAACTCTGAAATGCTACACATGGTCCTCACTGAAGGCGGCCTACAGAACCAGGGTAGAAGACATGCTTTCATATCTCAGACATCTGAAAAGCTCAATGGCATAACTCAGCATACCACACAAGAAGAACTGTAATTATCCCAATGCTTTTAGATTTTTCAGGTGGTAATGACCACTTTTAGTGAGTTAGGAAGAATTGGGCAGTTTTATTTTTTTGCACTTAAACTTACCCTCCTGTAAACTGAGGATAATAACAGTCAACATTTATTGAGGGTTATTCCATACCAGGCACTAGTCTAAGTGTTTCACAAATATTAAGTCACTTACTGCCTCGACATATGTATGAGGTAGGCACAACTGCTCTCTCCGTTCTATAGAAAAGAGCAGCGACCCTGGCTGGTGTGGCTCAGTGGACTGAGCGCTGGCCTATGAACCAAAGGGTTGCTAGTTTGATTCCCAGTCAGGGCACGTGCCTGGGTTGCAGGCTAGGACCCGGGTACACGGCATGTGAGAGGCAACCACAAACTGATGTTTCTCTCCCTCACTTTCTCTCTCCCTTCCCCACTGTCTAAAAATAAAAATAAATTTATTTTTTTAATTAAAATAAAAAATTTTTTCTAAAATTTGCTTAAAATTGTGAAATTTCAATTTAACTACCACAGTTGAGAAAATCAAATTGCAGCATGAACATTCTCTAGTGACAGAAAAGGGCTTCACTCTCAAATTCCCAATCCAGGGCAGTGTCCTCCCAGAAATCCAAGGGTGAAGGGAAAGATCCCTGCTGGGTAACCACCTTCAGAGGCAGGGGCAGACTGTCACCATTGAAGTTTACAGATTTAAGAGACAACTAAATAACATCCATTAGCAAGATTATTTTAATAATGAACATAAAATAATCTCATGTTAACCCTCAATGACTGAGTTTATTGAACACTAAGTTAAAGCAGTTAACATGATAGAAGACAATGATGACATTTGCTTTACATTTTTTGGGAGGGGCAGTGTTTTGGACGTAAGCAAGATGGTCCCTTTGAATACATGTGGTTTCAATTAATTTGTTTCATATCTGGATTATATGTATAATACACTGCTTTTACCATGCAAAAGGAAAAAAGAAAGATGTGAGCTTATGAAAAAGAAAATGTTAGTATTTGAATTTGGATCAGACAGGGAGGGGGAAGCTGAATGACAGGAGAGAATACAACTGCTTTACACTCCACTGGTAAAAAGCAGGGTATAAATAAATATCGGGCAATAAAAACTGAACATGCAACAATTAAAGAACTCCAGCCTAGAAGAATTTCCTTGAGATACAGTGTTTTTAGTGGACTCTCCTCAACTTGGAGTTCCTTTTTCCTCTGTGATCTTATGATGTTGGCATATTTACCTTTAGCTGTGATGCATCGTTTTCAAGTTTGGCATGTGCCACTTAGAAATCCCTTCCAAACCTGCCCCTGGATCTTCAGTATAACTGCCTGCTGCTGTGTACGTTACAGTCCAGACTCTCTCATAACTAGCTAGGCAACTCGGGGCCAGTCACCTGACTTATCACACCTGCATCTCTCCCACTTGTAATCTGACAAGACCAACCTTTTCCCTAAGAGCTCCTTCTGGCTTATTTTTCTTTCCACTTTAACAACTTATCATTTTTATCGCTTTACACAGCTGAGGAAGGAAATGGATTTTCACAGAAACTAAAATGGAAAATTTTGTAAAACATTGTTTTATATATACACATATTTTTAAAATAATTTTCCTCTTATTCTTCAGGGATGCAGTAACGTCAACAAACACAGTAATATCAAACTCTGAATCAGAGGAATTGGCAAAAGTTTAGGTTATGAGGTAAATGTCTCCACAATGATAGAAAATTAGATAAATTCCACATTCATCTTGTCACATGATTTGGCTAATTCCCAAAAACTCTGCGTAGGAGAGTGAAAAGATTTTCTTTGAGATACCACCCTGTAGAGGCAGAAATAACAACTCCCCCACTCTATTTTACAGGTAAGGAGGTGTACCACTCTCTCCATCACGAGCATTTGGATGGCAAGATGAAGAGACTCCAGTTACAGTAAGGCCAATGCGGGGCGAAAGCAGACAGTCATAATGTCAAAACCACACAAGCACAGAAGCTGCTGTGCTGGGGCCCTTCTGGGCCTCGTCCTATGCGCCTCTTCATCTAGCTGTTCTCTGTATCCTTTATAAGACCCTTTATAATAAACCAAGAAGAGTAAGTAAGAAAGAAAATTTATTCCCTGAGTTCTACGAGCCATTCGAGCGAATTATCAGTCCAGAGGAGGGGTCATGAGAACCCTTGACTTAGAGCCAGTCGGTCAGAAGTACCCAGACTTGCGATGGGCCTTTGAAGTGGGAGATAGTCTGGTGGGACTGAGCTCTTAACCACGGGAGTCTGGACTAACCCCAGTGTCAGAAGTGAGTTAACCTCTGGGATACCCCCCCAGCTGATGCACACAGAGAAGCAGGGCATTCCTCGGTGTGGAAGACACACACAGGTGGCACCCCAAATGCTGGGATGAACATTGTGGACACGGAGCTGCTACAGAGAGCTGGGCTTGGAAGCCAAGCAGTCAGATTTTAAACCCTACACTCTAACTAACAACAATGTGTTCGAGCACAATGAAAGCCATCCCACCCTCTCGGATTCGTAACGTATATGCCTGTTGGCTGACAGCAATGAAGAGTCGGAAGAGCAACGAAACTCGCCGCATGGGTTCCTACCTGCGTCTGCCTCATTGCCCGCTCCACGCGGCGTGGGCTCCCTCTCTCCAGTTTTGTCCGCAGGATCAGTGCTGACGTCTGAATGGCCCAGAACTTTGGTTGTGAAAGCAAACACTGACGGAAAAAAAAAAATAAATATAGTAAAGACCACAGAAAGGAGAGATAAGAGGGTGGATTCCTCTCTGAATAGGACAAAATTAATTCTTCCAAAAATATCAGGATTCGGCTGAATGCAGATTTGAAAATCTCAGTGGAAAATAATAAAACATTTTCTCTCAACTATTCTTGGGAAGAATGTGGCCACTGGAACAGAGTCATTATTTAACCTAGTTAATTCATTCCACTGAATAAATACCTTGAAGAATGAGTCAGAATCTTTCTGGATAATCA
Organism: Glossophaga mutica; assembly: GCA_039655065.1. Taxonomy (NCBI): domain Eukaryota; kingdom Metazoa; phylum Chordata; class Mammalia; order Chiroptera; family Phyllostomidae; genus Glossophaga; species Glossophaga mutica. The sequence continues at coordinate 150,935,305 of CM077308.1, forward strand.
AAATAGTAAGCAGAATATAAGCCATATACTAATAAATCTATACCATAGATTTATACCATGCTATAAACTAATAAATCTTTTTATCTCACAGATTACAATGTATGTGAGAAAATAAACTACATAAAAATGTCTATGGGGCATGGGGTGGTAAAGGGCAAAGGGGGTCGAATACATGGTGACAAATGATTTGACGTTGGGTGGTGCGCACACAGTGCCACACACAGATGGTGCATCACAGAACCGGGCACTTGCAACCTAGACAGTCTTATTAACCAGTGTCACCTCAAAGAAATTTAATTTAAAATAGATTTAATTAGGGCCCCAAAGTAAAGTAAAATAAAAATAAATGCTATTTTTCTCAAATTTGAAGTAAATTTTTAAAAACCACCCAAATTGACAACGGAAAGCGAACAGAATTCTGGTCACACACAGACAGAGTAGGTGGTTCCACCTGCACGCTCCTCTCCCTGCAGCAAACGGTTCCATCCCACAGGCAGGACACTAGATCTCCCCGCCCATCTCCACCTTTCGGGGGCTGTGACCGGACAGGACAACCCAGCCAGCAAGCCCACGCTGGTGCAGGACGTTCAGGGCGACAGAGGCTGGACTTCCTTGTACCACCAGTTCGTGGCTGACAGCAAAGATAAAGAACCCGAAGCTGTCTTCATAGGGGAATCCTTGGTCCAGCTAATGCACCACTGTGAGGTCTGGCGGGAGCTCCTCTCTCCTCTGCACAAACTTAACTTTGCCTTTAGTGGTGCTGGCACGCAGCACGTGCTGTGGCAGCTAGAGAATGCGGAGGTGGAACGCAGCGCAACTGCAGTGGCCTGGGAGGGTACAAACAACCACAGGCACACAGCAGAGCAGGTGGCTGTTGGCACCAAGGCCGCCGTGCAACTGGTGAACCAGCAGCAGCCCCAGGCCCAGCTCATGGTGCCAGGCCTGCTTCCCAGGGGCCAGCAACCTAATCCACTTTGTGAGAAAAACCCACGGGTGAATGAGCTGGTTGGTAGAGGCAGGCTGGCTGGCCACGGACCTGCTTCCTGAATACTGACCCTGGCTTTGTGTGCTCAGATGGTACCATGAGCCACCATGACATTTAGGAGTACCTGCACCTGAGCCAGCCGGGCCACACACCTGTCAGCCGGGCCCTGCACTCCCTGCTTCTGGGCCTGCTGGCGCAAGACCAAGGTCAGGGTGTCCCCTGCCAGAGCCCACACTCTCAGCACCCACTGTCCTGCAACATTAAATTCTTGTTCTTTCATGGGAAAAAAAAAGAGCAAGGGAGGGAGGGAGGAAGAAAGAAATCTGGTACTTTTTCTTTTTCTTTTTTTTTTTTTTTTTTTTTTTTGCATCTGGTGACAGGCTTTATTTTTTTTTTTTTTTAAATATATTTTATTGATTATGCTATTACAGTTGTCCCATTTCTCTCCCCCATCATTCCCCCTCACCCTGCACACCCTCTCCCACCCACATTCCCCCCTTTAGTTCATGTCCTTGTGTCATAAGTTCTTTAGCTTCTACATTTCCCATACTATTCTTACCCTGCCCCTGTCTATTTTCTACCCACTATCTATGCTACTCATTCTCTGTACCTTCCCCCCCCTCCTCCCACGCCCCTGTTGCTAACCCTCCATATGATCTCCATTTCTGTGGTTCTGTTCCTGTTCTAGCTGCTTGCTTATTTTGCTTTTGTTTTAGGTGTGGTTCTTAATAGCTGTGAGTTTGCTGTCTTTTCACTGTCATATTTTTTATCTTCTTTTTCTTAGATAAGTCCCTTTAACATTTCATATAATAAGAGTTTGGTGATGATGAACTCCTTGAACTTGACCTTATCTGAGAAGCGCTTTATCTGTCCTTCCATTCTAAATGACAGCTTTGCTGGAAAGAGCAATTTTGGATGTAGGTCTCTGCTTTTCAAGATTTCAAATATTTCTTTCCAGCCCCTTCTTGCCTGGAAGGTCTCTTTTGAGAAATCAGCTGACAGTCTGATGGGAACTCCTTTGTAGGTGACTGTCCCCTTATCCCTTGCTGCTTCTAGAATTCTCTGCTTCATTTTAATCTTGGTTAATGTAATTACAATGTGCCTTGATGTGTTCCTCCTTGGGCCCAACTTCTTTGGGACTCTCTGAGCTTCCTGGACGTCCTGGTAGTCTATTTCCTTTGCCAGATTGGGGAAGTTCTCCTTTATTATTTGTTCAAATAAGTTTTCTACTTGTTGCTCTTCTTCCCCTTCTGGGACCCCTATAATTCGGATGTTGGGACGTTTAACGATGTCCCGGAGGTTCCTAAGCCTCTCCTCATTTTTTTGAATTCTCGTTTCTTCCTCGTTTTCTGTTTGGTTGTTAATTTCTTCCTTCTGGTCCACTCCATTGATCTGAGTCCCAGTTTTCCTTCCATCTCTATCGGTTCCCCATGCGTCTTCCTTCATTTCACGTATTGTAGCCTGCATTTTCTCATCTAACTTATGAGCAAAATCAACCAATTCTGTGAGCATTTTGATGACCAGTGCTTTGAACTGTGCATCTGATAGGTTGGCTATCTCTTCGTTGCTTAGAGGAATTGACTCCGGGGTTTTCATTTTTTCTCCGGTTTGAGCCATTTTTGGTGGGGTTTTTTGTTTTGTTTTGTTTTGGTTTTAGTCTGGTCGCAGCTATTACGTAGGAGGGGTGGAGTCTTAGGTGTTCCTCAGGGCGGGGCAGCCCAGTCGCTGGGTTGTGACGCTTTAGGTGGGGGCGGGGTTCGAGAGGGAAGAATGGTGCCTGTTCCGCTCTCTTCTGGACTCCGGTCCCTTACGCTGCTTCCACTTCACCTGGATTATCTGCGCACGCGTGCGTGCTGTTACGTAGTGAGGGGTGGAGCCTCAGGCGCTCCCCAGTGTGGGGCAGTCCAGTCGCTGGGTTGTGGCGCTGTCTGTGGGGGCGGGGTCTGAGAGGGAACAATGGCGCCTGCTCCACTCTCTCCTGGATTCAGTCCCTTCCGCCACTTCCCGTCTGCCTGGACCGTCTGCACACGCGAATGTGGAACCCCTGGTCAGCCAGCTGCCTTGTGCGTCCTCACTGGGTCTGCACAGTTGCCCCCCTGTGCCTGGGGTCTGCCAGCTGCCGCCTGTGCGCCCCAGGACCACCAGCCACCGCCCGTGCACCTGGGAACTGCGAGCCGCTGCTACTTGCGTTCCTGGGTCCGCACCTCCACTCTTTCCTACCGCGACTCCGCCCCTCTTACCGGTCTGGATGAATGGTTGTTGGACTTCCGTAGAGTTCAATTTTCTATAATTTCTGGTTGTTTTCTTGTTTCTAAATATTTGTTGTCCTTAATTTTGGTTGTGAGAGGAGGCACAGTGTGTCCGCCTACGCCTCCATCTTGGCCGGAAGTAGAAATCTGGTACTTTTTCATTTAACAAATATCCTAATTCATAGATGCACATTGAACTTAAACTTTAAGTACACAGAATGCCCAAGAAATTAAGAAAAACTGGCCTTGAATAGGTACATACAGAATCCTAACACCAGAGAAAACTGATCACCACCAGTTCAGAGAATGCAACAGAAACCACCAAATATGACCACAAACACAGCGGGGGGAAATGACAGCTCTTGGTGAGGGAGATCAGGGCAAAAAGTATGGTGACCCAAGGGGGCTGCACAGTGCAATGAACACAATTTAAGCTCTTTGCCGCTTCGCTGGAATCCAGTACTGTCTCTGGGTGATCATTCTTGGTAACCTTCAGGAAAGAACACTGTGAAGAAAGGGAAAAGGAAAATAAACTTGTCTGCAAATTCACTAGAGGATTCCCTCATGTCATTGTGCTTCATAAATGTTGCTTAAAAAAAACACACACACACACACACAACAAATTGAAGGCAAGATCCTCCGCCGGCAAAAAGGTTACAACTCATTATATTGCAGCAGTCTGGAATTGAACCCATGATACATCTGTGGTATGTCTGTATTTGAATTTTCTTTTTTTTAATTGTATTTTTTCCCATTGCCCTTTAGCCCCTTTGTACCACCCTCCCCACCCGCTGCGATCACATTGCTCTCCATGTCCATGAGTCCGTTTTCCCTCTGGCTCAATCCCTCCGCGTCTTCCCCTCCCCGCCCCCTTAGCTCTCATCCTGCTCTGTATGAGTCTGTCTCTATTTTGCTTGTTAGTTTAGTTTGTTCATTAGATTCCACATACAAGTGAAATCATATGGTATTAGTATTAGTCTTTCTCTGACTGGCGTATTTCTCTTAGCATATAATAGTCTCCAGTTCCATCCATAATGTTGCAAAGGGTAAAACTTTCTTCTTCTTATGGCTGAGTAGTGTACTCCATTGTGTAAACCTCCCATAGTTGTTTTGCCCACTCATCTACTGTGGACAGTTGGCTGCTTCTGCACATTGGCAACTGGAAGTAACGCTGCAATGAACATAGGGTGGCTTATGTTTTCAAATTAGTCTTTTGGGTTCCTTCAGATATATTCCCAGGAGTGGGATTGCTGGAGTCAAAAGGCAGATCCATTTTTAAGTCTTTGAGGTACCTCCACAGTGTTTCCACAGTGGCGGCACCAACCTGCCTTCCCACCAACAGTGCACAAGGGTCCCCTTTCCCCACATCCTCGCCAGCACTCGTTGTATTTGAATTTTCAACTCTGAATCTAGGCCAATGCCCTTACAATGAAGAGGAAAATGAAATATCAACAGGTTAAATCACTTGTTGAAAGTCATACCCTCATTAGTAGCCAAAGCTAACTCTAGCACTTGGTCTCCTGATCCCCGGAACATGTTTATACTATTTTTTAGCACTTTCTCAAAATGACCTGTGCTCATTTAAATTGTGAAGATATGATTACCTCCAGGAAGGGGGTGATAGTACCCGAAATACTGGGGGAGTCAGTAAGAAGAGGACTCAGTGAATAACTTCAGGAAACTGCTATTATTAAAAAGATAGTGGAAGAAGAAGAGAAGAGATAGTGGAAGAAGAGGAACGAGGGGGGAGAATCCAAAGAATGGGGTCTTACTGAGGTGTGTGTGTTCACAATTCACTGGGGCACCTACTCAGCACAAGGCAGTGTGCACAGAGCCCCAAGAACAGGGCAGCAGGCTCGACAGACAAGGCCCCAGCCCTCCCAGAGACTGTACTCGAACGCAATGTCGAGTAGGTAGCCTTGTATTCCTGTAATTAACTTTGTGAACTAAAATATTTTAATTTCCTTGAAATACAGTTTATAAGATTAATGCATAACCTTATCTTGTTAGCCTTTATTATTTAAATCTACAAATACAGTGAATTTACCAACATAAGAGGTATATATGGCACTACAAATACCTAAAAGATAAAACAGAAGACAATAAACAACTAATTCTTCAAAATGTGTAACACTACTTGGCCCAAGATTTTATTATAAAATATGATCTCAAGAACTTTCAAAAGAAAGAACTTGGTTCATTAAGTAAATCTGCAAACTGATTCTGCTACCTACAGTGGGTGATATTGGTATCACTGCCTTTTTCCTCTTCACTCATTAAAGGGACATCTGTCACCTCCTGACAACAGGACAAAGAGCACTCGGGACAGGGCTCCACAGAACAATGGGAAAATCTCCACGCCAGGCAGCGCTTGATTGGAATCCCAGCTCCACCAAGTGAGGTGATTAGCTGTGTGGCTGGGGGAAGTTAAGTGACCTCTCTGGGTCTCACGTTCCTCCCTGGTAAACAGGAATAGCCATTCAAATCTCTCACAGAGTTGTGAGGCTTAAAGATGAATTTGTGAAGCTTCTCAAAGCCTCTCAGGGTGCCCACATAAAGCACGGAGGCCCCCGCCCAGGCCTCTCCTCCAATAATGCCTTCTCTCACCCTTCACAGGAAATCACCATCCAGAGTGGGTGCTGGTGATGGCGCTGAAGTCCGATGTGGGGGTCAGGACACGGCACTCCCAAAATACGGCAGCCTGGCAGCCTGAATGCTTTATGCTAAAGGCGTTTGGGAAAGCAGGAACAGGAGGGTCACTCCGACCCCGCCCCTCCTCTTCTCTCCTGAAAAAGGTCAGAATACACTCCTGGGGGAGGTGCCCTCTCTCGAACCTGCTGCGGAAAGCAGCGACCTTATGTCAGAAGGCACACCGTGGAGAAGAAACCCAACAGCAGGTCTCACTAAGATTCCCCCAGTCGGCTACACTTCCCTCCTCCTCTTCCGTGATGGCCCACTCTTCATCAAACCTCACAGAAAAATGTTCGAGGCTAATTAACTGTTTCTCCAGGTCTTCATTTCCTTAGGCAGGCTCCCATGTATGCAAAACCAGTATTAAATAAATGGGTGTGCTTTTTCTCCTGTTAATCTGTCTTTGTCAGTTTAAAGTTCAGAGTCAGCCAGGGACCCTACAAGGATGGAAGAAAACTTTTCCTGTCCTCCAGCTGCCAACTGCACTGATCTCTTTACCAAAAAAGCCACTGTCAGTGCAAGAAACATTCAAACCTGTAAAGAATTTTGTGAGTTTATTTGAGCCAAACTGACAACAACTGCTGGAAAGCAAAACTGAGAAAATGCTCCAGAAAATGGCAGTTTTGCACCTTACTTTACGCATTGTAATCAAAAGAGAAGATAGAAGGGGGTCACATGAAAGGCACTGGTGACAGATTCAGGAGGGGGGAGAAAGCAACGGAGGGGGCGGGAGGGACCCTCCTGGACTGGATAAAAAAATGACAGACATACCTTTTTTACTAGGTGGGTCCAGGATAGTTAACAGTCAAAATTAACACAGTAACAATAATGATTGTTATTGTGGGGATTTGTGGTCTCCCTCTGCTGCTGTGCCTGTGCTTGAGGGGTGGGTTGGGGGTGGGGGGCAGCAAGAAGTAACTCTGACATTCCACAGGTACGTTACAGTGGGTGCAATAAGACAACAGACAGGCTCAGTTAAGGTAAAGACTGACGTTTGTCAGGGAAGACTCGAGCTTAGGGCACGACTACCTGCCACAAGCTGCTTTTAGTTATTAAGTTTTAATTTCGGATCATCGGGTTGGCAAGGCCGTCACGCAGGCCTCCCGTGAGCTCAGCAGGCTTAGCACGTGGCCCCTTTCCTTCCACATCGCAGCACACGGATCAGCTCTGGGCTTCTCCGAGTCACAGCCCAGCTTCCAGAAGGTCCACACACCACAGGAGGACATGTTTTCCCCAGAAAATCAGCAGAGTCAGACTGCTTTCTCGGCTGACACGGCAGCAAGAGTTTGCCTGGGACTTTTATGTGAAGGTCAAACAAAACATTCTCACTAAACACAAAGTAAAATGCAATCTGGCGAATAGACGTTTGAAAAGCTTTAAAGAAGGAACTCACAGGATAATAATATCACTGAACAATGCATTTGTCTTATACCCATTTGGCTGGGAGGTACAAAGCTGGAAAGCTTGAAAGGAGGTAACAGCAGACAGGCTACATTTAATAATATCATAAAACACTGCTGCTTGCAAGGTAAGAATCAATCATGATACAAGACAGTAGGTAAAGAAAAAGAAGACTAAATAGGAGAGAGATGCTATAATGCTCTACTGACTTACGAAGAAAATTTTATTTTAAAAAAATCCCCCAGGCTAACAGGTGAGCAAAGAAACCCAGTGGAGAGAACACCAACCCAACTGCTTCCCCACGTAGTCCGTCCAGATGGATGGGCGGAACTGATCCGGAGTCTCTGCCGTGTCCCAGCGAGGGATGCTGCTCTTAACTCCACGCAGCTTCAGACCTGAGAATGGGCACCCCTCCTCCTCCTACTGGCTCGGTCTCACCCTTCAGGTGTCAGCTGCAGTGCCATCTCCTCAGACAGCCTGTCTTTTTTTTTTTTTTTTTTTTTTTTAAGATTTTATTTATTTATTTTTAGAGAGGGGAAGAGAGGGAGAAAGAGAGGGAGAGAAACATCAGTGTGCGGTTGCCTCTCACGTGGCCCCCACTAGGGGCCTGGCCTGCAACCCAGGCATGTGCCCTGACTGGGAATCGAACCTGCGACCCTTTGATTCGCAGCCCGCGCTCAATCCACTGAGCTACGCCAGCTAGGGCCAGACAGCCTGTCTTGAGCACCTTAGTGACTCCGTCTCTCCCCAGTGATTCTCTATCACAGCATGCGGTCTGGAATATTATTAGTCAGCCTTCTAAAGGAAGGAGGTTCTGATACACACAGGTGAACCTTAAAACACTGTGCTTAGCAAAATAAGCCAGACATAAAAGGACAACTATCTTATGATTCCAATCACATGTGGCACCTAGAATAGTGACACTCATGAGACAGGAAGCAGCACGGTGGTTACCAGGGGCTGGGGAGAAGGAAGAACGAGGAGATACTGTTCAATGGGGGCAGAGTTTCCGCCTGGGATGATGAAAAAGTTCTCCAGACGGGTGGCGGTGGTAATTGCACAGCAATGTGAATGTCCTAAATGCCACTAAACTAAACACTTAAAAGTTGTTAAAATGGGTCTTGGCTGGTGTGGCTCAGTGGATTGAGGGCGAACCTGCAAACCAAAAGGTCACAGGTTCAATTCTCAATCAGGGCACATGCCTGGGTTGTGGGCCAGGTTCCCCAGGTAGGGGCGTGTGAGAGGCAACCGATCAACATATTTCTTGCACATTGATGTTTCTCTCCCTCTTTTTCTCCCTCCCCTCCCCTCTCTCGAAAAAGTAGATAAATAAAATCTTTAAAAATGTTAAAATGGTAAATTTTATGTCATGTATATTTTACCACAATCAAAATAATAGCACATATATATTACACAATCACTTCTGAAAAAGGCCTTTAAAGGACAGAGCAATCTTAGTCAATTTTAGTTTTGCTAAAGACTTAAAACAGAAAACAGATGAAAATATAAACTGTGCCCAAACTAATATTTCATTATATTTTAAAGCCATTAATGATCTAATAATGGTTTTTTGGATGCCACATCCTATACATATATTCAGCATCTCCTAAATTTCAGAATTTGTTTCCCAAAGGCTGTGTTATTTTAGCACATGAAAACAGTCCAATATAGTTCTATGTAGTCAAATTAGGGTGAACACTTTATTTTTAATCTCATCCTCTGTTTTTTCCCAAAGAATACATACTTATAAAGATGTAAAATGTCATGTTTCTAATTCTGATCACTTATAATTTGCTTTCAATAATTCACTCATTTTTCAAAAACACTCTGTCAATTTCTGAATATTCTACACTAGACTGGTCCTAAATAACAGAAATTACTAGAAGGTCGATAACAGAGTTAACTTCTTGTTCTGAGAAAAATATAGTAACTACTCAATTGCAAAAGCCTCCATAACTGTGGTTCTCGGCCAGGCTCTTACTCACCCGCCCAGGGGAGCAAGCTGCCACGTTCCGGAAGGCTCAGGGTGGGCCACATCACCCACACACAAATGAAGCTGTGACCACTCCACCCATGCTTTATTGCAACACTCAACCTGCCGGTGCAGGGCTTAGCGTTGCCCCCTTGAAAAGGCATTAATGTTAGTTACCTTCAAGTCTAGAAATAGTCAAACACTTACATGAACTTAATACATCCATACTAGAAAGTAGAACAAATGTGTTAACAGTCTGAAAGAAATGATTTACTTTTATGGAAGAAATTCTAGTCTGGTTAAAATGTGCTGAGAAAAGGTGCTTTATCTACATTGCTTTCCTTAAAGACACTATTCTCTCAGAATGATGAAAGAACGACCACTGCAATTTAGCTGAGCACGGATATGAATGCCTTTCCATGTGCTTTTCAGTTTGATGTGACAAAGAAATAGCTCCCAGATCCAAGTTTTCTTCCAATTAAAGCATTATAGAGATAGAGGCAGAGAGATGTACAGACAGATGCACACGATGAATTTTCACCAACTGAACAGATCCATGCAACCCGCACCCAGATCAAAAACAACATCACCAGCATCCCACTGCCCGCCCCAGTTCTGTTTGGTCAGCTTCCTGCCTCTCCGCACAGAGCAACCACTACGCTGACTTCTAACACCATCGGTCACAGTGCATGATGTTCTACTTTATGCAAATGTAATCAGTACTCTCCTGTGTCTGGCTTCTTTTACCCAATATTGTGTTTGAAAGATTCATTCACTTAGTCAAATATACTTGCAGAACATTCATTTTATTGCTCCATAACATCCCATGCATAAATATACAATTTATTTACCCATTATACCGCTAACGGGCACTTACGTAGTTTTCTAATGGGGTCTATGAACATTCTAGATGTGCTATGAGAATGTACTATTCTGCGCATTCTAAGATGCGTTCTCTAGGTGAACATGTACACGCATTTCTGTTGGGTACATACGTAGGGGTGAAACTGGTAGGTCACAGAGTATGAATACACTCAGCTTTCCCAGATACTGCCAATCTCCTAAAAGGTTATTCTACTTGACGTTCTTATTAGAAACATTACAGATTTCTTGTTGCTTCCAGCCTCACAACCTTCAATACTATTTTTTTTCTTGCATTTTAGCCATTCTGGTGGGTATGTAATACCATTCCATTATGGTTTTAATTTGCATTTCTCTAATGACTAATAAAATTGAGCACCTTTTAATAGGTTAATAACCATTTTAATGCCCCTTTAGTAAATGCCTCCTGAGTTCTTTGCCCATTTTTTTCTATTGGGTTGTCAGAATTTTTCTTGATAACTTGTAAGTATTCTTTATATTTTATGGACACAAGTCCTCCACCGTTTTGCTGGAGAAGGGAATGTGTCATTTACTTACTCTCGTTTGGCAAACACTTAAGTAACACGCACGATATGCTGACCCAGCCCTGGTCAGAGTGCTTCGCAAACATTAACGTGGCCTCTGAGAAGTGCTAAATATTAATATAATCTAGTTTATTTTTTGTTTTTTTTTTTTTAATGCTTAGACCTTTATTGTCCTGCTGGTCCTAAGGTCTCAAAGATGTTCTCCTATATTTTTCCTCTAAAAGCTTTACAGTTTTCACTTTTAAATATTCAATCTGGAATTGGTTTTTCCAGACATAGTGTAAACTCAGGGGTTAAGACAGCTTTCTCCCACATGGAAACAAATCACTGAGTTTACCGAAAAGCCCACCCAATCGCCACCGCATTGCAACGCCGACTCTGTGGTGACTTGCTGAACCGTGCGTGTGTGGGTCTGTTCCACTGGTGGTTTGGATTTCCTATGGCAAGATGTCTTAATTCAGTGCTTCTCCAATTTTGAAGCACAAAGAGTAACCTAGAAAGACTGTTAAAACACAAGCCCCTCCGCCCTGACCCCAGAGACTCTGATTTAATGGGGCTGCAGTGGAGCCAGAACAACGCATTTCTCTCCAGTTCTCAGGCGGTGCTGGGGCTGCCAGGCCAAGGACCACAGTGAGCTGAGCGCTGCGTCCTGGAGACAGACCCCTCATAGCACTTGCTGTCCCGAGTGCCAGCACTCCGGTCCGGCCTTTGTCAGCTGGGCCAGCTATTTGTCCTTTGCATTTCCATAGGAATTTTAGTCAGCTTGAGGGCCACAACCAAACCACCACCACCACCAAAAAGTCAAACTGCTAAAATTCTGTTAGGGAACACTTTCATTATGTAGGTTAATTTTAGGAAACCAGGAAACTTAAAATATTGAGTCCTCCATGCACACAGCATACCGCTTTAAGATAGGCCACCTGAGCTGACTCTAGAACTACAAAAGGAACTGTGATAATCTAACATGTGAGGAAACTGCTCACTGCTCGAAAAGGTTGGTGAACACCGCTTTACCTCACACTAAAAAGTAAATTTTAACATTATGACACACTATACGTATACGGAGAGAGGCCTCATTTTACGTAGCTAACCATTTCTCACTATATCCAACATAACCTGCATTCCCAGAAGAGTACCAAAAAAAATTTTGTAACGCCATCAGAGAAGATCTGGGGTGTTGTTTCTATCAAGAACAAATTTCCTTTTCATTCCTATCACTGCACATTTCACGTAATCTTCTTCCAGAGGTCACTCGGGTGCTGTACATGACAGACAGCCAGTCTGCCCTTCAGACATGAAGGAGCTTTCAGATAGCTGCTTCCCACACATAAATCAAAGCCAGGAGCCACTCAGAGCTCTCCTGTGGGTGTGTGATCCCATGACTATTACACTAAAGCCAAATCAGACAGTGCCCACCCAGGTCAGGCTGGCCTTACAAAGCAAGAAACGAAGAAATACTACAAAAACAAGAACCATTCCCCCTTCTTAATGTTCTATTTAAAAGATTATTCATTGTTAAAATCAGCACCGAATGAAAAACAGAATAAAATAAAATCAATACCAAATGACAATAAGTTTAAATTCCAAATTTACTCTATAAACTCTTTCCTGTGAAGTGGAACATCGGTCCCAATTCCCGTCCTTCTCTGTGGACCACTTAAAATCCGTCTCGAATCTACTGCCCCCAGCGAATCGCCCAGTGCAGCTGAGGGAGCGCAGCGCAGCTCGCTCCTCCCCACCCCCTCCCTGTCTTCGCTCCTGCCACCACTCTGTCTAACCCCATCTGTCTCTCAAGGCCGACTCCAATCCCTGCATGGTGAACAACCCTCCTTTGGCCGCTCCATCCCAAATACGTTCTTTTCTCGACAGTTAAGGGATTTATGTATCTGTGCTAGCAATCTGCAGTTTAAACTGCCTGGTATTGCTAATTACGTTGTTATAAGTTTATCTGATCGTGGCGAAACTAAAAATTCCATGAGGGCAAGTCCTATGCTTTATAACTTTATTTCTCCCATCACGTCTAGCAGCATGCTTGGCAAATCCTGAGACTCTGGATCTCCTGCTAGTACAACGCTTTCAAAACTCTTTTCAATGCTGCTCTGCAAATCTTCATATATTAACAGAGAGCAGACGCCGGAGAGGTCAAGCTGTTGGTCACTTGCTGCCTCAAAACAAAAAGAGTGGCATTCCGGAGGTGCCAGTTCATCGGCACAACCAGAGGCACCCCTCACACTGGCATGAAAACCTGACTTATTGGAAACATATAAATTATTTTCAAACTGAATGTTTCATTCTTTAGCACCCTGCTAATTCAAAATATCAAAAAGCCTAAGAGCTTCAGCCATGATGACAGCCAAAAGCACAAGTACACTGCCATGAGTTTGAACCAGACACCTGAAGTGTATGGTTGCCTCTCACACACCCCCTACTCAGGACCTGGCTGGAAACCCAGGTATGTACCCTGACTGGGAATCGAACCAGTGACCCTTTGGTTCGCAGGCCAGCACTCAATCCACTGAGCCATACCACCCAGGGCTCAGACACCTCAGTGTTAAATGTATTACCATCCTAGCTAGAAGGCCTATATATTTCTCCTATCTGGGGACCGTATACCTCACTAAGGGCTTTTCTTACTTAAGGTTTTTTTCCCTTTACGTTATATTAATATTTTCCATGATCACTGATTCTGCTTCCACCAGCCTAATGAAATACAATGAGATTCATTTAAAAGTAAAATGTATGCAATGAAATCAATACTGTTTAAAACTGTTTCTCAAATAACATTTAAATGATCTTGCTATTGCTCAAAATAGTTTCTGGATTTTATTTTTTATTATTTAATAATACAGAAGATTAGAAGTAACTAAAATCTAAGGTATAAATTATAATAACAAATGCTTGTGAATATGGGACTTTTTAAAAATAAATTTATTTATTTATTTATTTATTTATTTCTTAGAGGGGAAGGGAGGGAGAAAGAGAGGGAGAGAAACATTGACATTCAAGAGCTACACTGATTGGTGGTCTCTCCCATGCCTCTAACTGAGGACCTGCCCCAAAACCCAGGCATCTGCCCTGCCTGGGAATCAAACCTACAACCTTTTGGTTCACAGGCCAGCAGTCAATCCACTGAGCCACACCAGCCAGGGTAGGATTGGGCTTTTTTAACTTATCATTACATTTATGAAACTCATCTGTGTTGTTGCTTATAGCTATAGTTCATTTATTTTCACCTCACTGTTGTATATTTCACAACTGTAATATAAGGTAAGACAACCTCTCCGTTCTCCTGTCAACAGACATTTAAGTTGTTTCTAGTTTGCTTGCCATTGCAAAACATTGCTAGTATCAAACATTCTTATTTTTTTAAAAGACTTTTTTAAAAATATATTTTATTGATTATGCTATTACAGTTGTTCCATTTCTCCCCCATCATTCCCCTCCACCCTTGCACACCCCCTCCCACCCACATTCCCCCCCTTTTAGTTCATGTCCATGTGTCATAAGTTCTTTAGCTTCTACATTTCCCACACTATTCTTGCCCTCCCCTATTTTCTACCTACTGTCTATGCTACTTACTCTCTGTACCTTTTCCCCTTCTCTCCTCCTTCCACTCCCCTGTTGCTAACCCTCCATGTGATCTCCATTTCTGTGGTTCTGTTCCTGTTCTAGCTGTTTGCTTAGTCTGCTTTTGTTTGAGGTGTGGTTGTTAATCTGTGAGTTTGCTGTCTTTTTACTGTTCATATTTTTTAATCTTCTTTTTCTTAGATAAGTCCTCTTAACATTTCGTATAATAAGGGCTTGGTGATGATGAACTCCTTGAACTTGACCTTATCTGAGAAGCACTTTATCTGCCCTTCCATTCTAAATGAAAGCTTTGCTGGACAGAGCAATCTTGGATGTAGGTCTTTGCCTTTCATGACTTGGAATACTTCTTTCCAGCCCCTTCTTGCCTGCAAGGTCTCTTTTGAGAAATCAGCTGACAGTCTGATGGGAACTCCTTTGTAGGTGACTGTCCACTTATCCCTTGCTGCTTCTAGAATTCTCTCCTTCATTTGAATCTTGGCTAATGTAATTTATGATGTGCCTTGGTGTGTTCCTTCTTGGGGCCAACTTCTTTGGGACTCTCTGAGCTTCCTGGACTTCCTGGAAGTCTATTTCCTTTGCCAGATTGGGGAAGTTCTCCTTTATTATTTGTTCAAAGAAGTTTTCCACTTGTTGCTCTTCTTCTTCCCCTTCTGGGACCCCTATAATTCGGATGCTGGGACGTTTCAAGATGTCCTAGAGGTTCCTAAGCCTCTCCTCATTGTTTTGAATTCTTGTTTCTTCCTTCTTTTCTGTTTGGTTGTTTCTTTCTTCCTTCTGGTCCACTCCATTGATTTGAGTCCCAGTTTTCCTCCCATCTCTATTGGTTCCCTGTGCATTTTCCTTCATTTCACTTATTGTAGCCTTCATTTGTTCATCTAATTTGAGACCAAAATCAACCAATTCTGTGAGCATCCTGATCACCAGGGCTTTGAGCTGTGCATCTAATATGTTGGCTATCTCTTGGTCACTTAGATGAATTGGCTCTGGGACTTTGATTTGTTCTCCCGTTTGAGCCATTTTGGGTTGTTTTTTTTTTTGGGGGGGGGGGTCTGGTGGCGGCTGTTACGTAGTGAGGGGGCAGAGCCTTAGGTGTTCCCCAGGGTGGGGCAGCCCAGTTGCTGGGTAGTAATACCGTATGTGGGGGTGGGGTCTGAGAGGGAACAATGGCACTTGCTCTGCTCTCTTTCGGATTCCAGTCCCTTCTGCTGCTTCCCCTTCACCTGGATTATCTGCGTGGGAATGTGTGACCACCTGGTCAGCCAGCCGCCTTGCGCGGCCTCACTGGGTCTGTAATGTTGCCCCCCCATGCCTGGGGTCTGCTAGCTGCTGCTGCCTGCGTGTCCAGGTCCGCCAACCTCCACTTTTTCCTGCCACAACTCCGCCCCTCTTACCGGTCTGGCTGAATGGTTGTTGGACTTCTGTACAATTCAAGTTTCTATCAGTTCTGGTTATTTTCTTGTTTCTAAATCTTTGTTGTCCTTAATTCTGGTTGTGTGAGGAGGCACAGTGTGTCCACCTGTGCCTCCATCTTGGCTGGAAGTCCAAAACAGACTTTTCTTACAAGATTTTATTTATTTATTTTTTTAGAGAGAGGGGAAGGGAAGGAGAAAGGGAGGGGAAGAAACATCAATGTGTGGTTGCCCCTCATGTGCCCCCGACTGGGGACCTGGCCCGCAACCCAGGCATGTACCCTAACTGGGAATTGAACCAGCAACCCTTTGCTTCGCAGGCCTGTGCTCAATCCACTGAGCTACATGAGCCAGGGCATATCAAACATTCTTGTGCCTGTCTACGGAGGCAGATGCAAGAATTTAAGTATACTTCTACGACTGCAATTTCTGGAATACCTGTTATATACGACTTGGTGTTTTAAAACATCTCTCTGATATGGATAACCACAGGTTACATTTTTCTGTAATCTGCTTTTTAATTTCAAATTATTTCTAGAAGTTATACTTTCTCTCCTAAATCGTAAAAGTCTAACAACTAACAGAAGTTGTTCGGACCTTTGTGATTACACCCTGTATTTTTCCAAACGTTCCACACACAGCTGTTCTACATTATGAATCAGAAAACAGTAACTTGTCCTTTTGTCTGTTGTTTGGTATCTTGTTGACTCTCCACCACAGTGGCTTGCCTCTCTTCTGTCTATTAATCTTTAATTGTGAGTTCGCTGCTCAGTTTCAATTTGGGATTAGAGATGTCTTCAAGAGAGAGACTGGTTTCCTGCGGCCACAGCCAGGCAGCACCATGAATTCAGGGTCAGCTCACCATCCCGAGGGTCGTGTCAGGGGAAGGCTCTGAAGTGCCATTAATGCAGCTAACTCCGCCCTTCACAGCTGCCTGCCCAGACCCCAGCTCCCTGCCCTCATCTCTGGCCCCAAGCCTAGCTGCTAATTTCTCTGTGTGTCTGTGCACACACGCACGTACTTCAGTCAGGTGGGAAGACTCCTTAGACACATCCTCGACGTCTTGGGAGACCAGCAAGGTCCGAAGGAGCACTCTCTCCAGGGATTAACTATCCTGCAGCTGGAGGGCTCCCAGAGCACCTCATCTGCCACACTGGCAGAAGTGGAAGCCTCTGATCTCTCGCCCTTGACTCCCCTTTCTTTCTTTTATGCTGTGTCATTAGGTTTATTTCATAACTCCTCCCTATTTCTTTTGTTACTAAAGACAACGTGGGGCAAGACACGAGGCTGGAACCCAGTGAGAGACACAGGCAGGCTGACGGAAGCTCACGGAGCCGGGGCACATCCCAGACAGCCTGCTCACGTCATCAGCCCAAGCAAGAACGGGGATCCAGCCATGGGCTTTTCTCCTTTTCCATACAGTTCTGTGCCAGAGGTTTTTCCCTTTACTTTTTTATTTTCAAATTTAATTTTTCTTTCAGAAAAGCTGTGAGAGTAATACAAAAAAAATGCATATATATATATATATATATATATATATATATATATATGCTTTACCCATTTGTTAAAATTTTACCATACAACCAATAATTTAACCTCCAGGCCTGATATAGAGTCTACTAAAAATGGCATTGCCAGATTTAAAATAATTAAATTCTACTAAGTACCTATTTTTTCTATTCACACCTCACTTTATTTTAGATGTCAACTATCTATGCTCTTGCACGCACGTTTCCTGACCCATGAACTCCTAAGATTTTACACTCATCCAAACTATCCTTCTGTTTGTTGTGTGTGTTGACTCTTAATCACGAGGGAGAAAAATTCAACGAACATTTTAATATCAATAGCCTGTGTTAGATGCTAAGGGTCAAAAGTAGCCCCACCTAGAGCTCTACACAGTATACTCCTCCACTTAAATTTTGGAGTTTCTTTTGACACAGGTTTCCAAAAATATTTGGTAAAAGCTAGCCTGATCTTGCCTTAAAAAAAGGGATACGCTTCATACTGAATGTGGAGACCAAGCAACTTCTATTGGGAATCTGTTCTCCTTCTACAGTATTCTTTCCACTTAATACATTAGGTGGGCCGAGTATTCTGTGCTCTACTTCTGAAATTGATGACATGGACAAATCTACACTGAAACCAAAATCAATTGTGATAAACTAATCCGTCTTACATATGATAGCGCTAAATAATATATATGCATTTCCCCCTTGAGGATATTCTTAGTGACTTTACTGAAATATAAGACACCTGTAATAAAATAAAACCATATTTAGTGTGGTGTCTGATCTATTTTGACAAATGTATACACCTATGCAACCACCCCGAAATCAAGATATGCAAAATCTCCATCAACCTGCCAAGTTCCCTTGTTCCCACCCCTGCCGCCATCAGCATGTGACGATGTTCAGTCACTATGATTTCCTTTTGCCTATTTTAGAATTCCAGTGAAATGAAATCACACAATCTGGCTTCTTTAACTCAAAGTCATGTTTTTCAGATACACCCACCCTGTTACATGTATTGGTACTTCGTTTCTTTTTACTGCTAAGAACTATTTCTTCAGATGAGTACAGGGCAGTTTATCCTTCACTTGTTGATGGACATTTGGGGTGTTTCCAGATCTGAACTGTTATGGACTGAACAGCTGTGAACACTGGTGTGTGAGTCTGATGGATAAACACCCAGAGGTGGAACAGATTAACTCTGTTCCAAAGTGGTGTTACCATTTTACATTACATTTGCAGTGCGAGCCTTCCAAAGTGGGATCTTGTGGTTTTAATTTGCATTTTCCCAATGATTAATGCCATTAAGCATTTTTCATGCTCTTGAGTGTCTGTTCAAATCATTTGTCCGTTTTCAATTGGTTTGTTTGCCCCATTATTATTGAGTTGGAAAGAGTACTTATTCTGGATACAAGTCCTTTATAATATAATATATATGTGCTGTAAATATTTTCTCCCAGTCTGTGTCTTGTCTATTCATTTTCTTAATAATGTTCTTCAGAGAGCAGAAGGTTTTAATTTTAACAAAGTCCAATTTATCTTTTTATCCAATTTTTCTTTTATGGTTCATGCACTTAGTATCCTAGTTAAAAACTGTTCATTACCCCAATGTTACAACAATTTTACTTTAAGGAAACATGAGAAAATTGTATGACATTGGGGTCAATGACTTAGGTTAATGGTTAACTTTTATATGTAAAAGAAAGAAAGGATTTCTTTCTTTTCACAAAGAAATCCTTTGTGATTTCTTCATTGATCCATGGACAAAGTATGTTGTTTAATTACTTGGTTTCTAAATATTTTGAGATTTTCTAGATCCTTAATAGTTATTTATCTCAAATTTAATTCTGTTATAGAAAGAGAATATACTCATTATGATGTTAACTTTTTATCCATTTAGACTTGTTTTACCGGCTCAGTAAATGGTCTTGCTGAACGTGTATACTTGCAAAGAAATATACGAGGGGGAACCAAAAATACCGGAATTATCTTCTGAAGGGTGGGCCCTTTGTAGTAGGCTTCCCTCACTAGGTGAGTGTTCTAGAAACCCACCTGTATCAGTGTGCCGACTGGCATTGTTGTGAGAGGCTGAATTTGGCTTCTGTAATTTTTGTTTTTTTAAGACTTTTTCAAAGTATTTGCCCATTTCATGGTGGGTGATTTACAAATGTACCTGCCCACACCCCACTGAGTGTTCAGCAGCTTTTGACAAAAAATGGCATGACCAGCCTCCCTATTCACTCCATCCCAACCCGAGCAACTTTTGTTTGCCTGGAAAAAAAAAAAGCCTTCAAAGGGAAATGTTTCACCCATATGCAAGAGGTGAATCAGGAAATGGCAGAAGCACTAAAAGGCATCAAAATCAAAGAGTTCAGTAACTGCTTTGAGCAGTGGAAAAACCAGGCTGACAGGTGTAGCGCATCAAGTGGAGAGCACTTTGAAGGTGAGTGAAGTTTAAACATGTAAGAATAAACACACAGTCTTTCATAAGTAAATTCCGTTTTTTTAATCACCCCTCATATTCAAATAACAATGGGCCCTCCATATTCAGGGGGTCCACATCTGCGGATTCAACCAACCATGAATCGGAAAAAAATATTCAAAAAAAAAAAAAAAATGCTATGTTGCTGCTGGCTTGTAACATGTGAAGGTTGCGTGTCTGTGCTGATCATTTACAGACAGATTTTTCTTGTCATTTTCCCTACACAATAATACAGTAGCACAACTACTTGTACAGCATTTACATGATGTTAGGTTGTATAAGTAACGTGGAAATGATTTAAAGCATACAAGAAGGTCATGTGTAGGACACATGACAATACTACCTTATATTACACAACGGACCGGGCGCCTGCGGAGTCTGGTGCCCACGGAGGGTGGTCCCGGAACCAAGCCCAGCAGATGCCCAGAGATGGCTGTGTCAGAAGGGCGCTGTTCTATAAATGCCGGTTAGGTCAAGGGGCTGGACAGCCCTGTACAAGCTGTCACTGAATTTACTCATGGTTTTCGTCTCATCCTATCAGTTGCTGAGAGGAGTGCTAAAATCTCCAACTACGACTGTGACATTGTCTATTTCCCACTCTTATTCTGTCAATTTGGGCTTCATGTTCTGTGTAGCTATCATTAGGCACATGCATTTATGGTTGTTATGTCTTCCTGGTAAAGTTTCTCTTTATTGTTATGAAAATAGCCCTGTCTTTGGAAATATTCTTTGTAATGAAGTCCATTTTATCTAATATTAATTTAGCATATCCAAACTTTTGATACTTAATGTTTACGCAGGCTATTTTCTGTTCATTTATTTTCAACCTGAATGTTCTTATTTAAAGCACTTTTCTTAAAAAGAACATACAGTTGTGTCACATTTTTCCATTCTGATAATCTTTGACTTTTATTTGGAGTATTTACCCTTTAGCATTTAGTATAATTATAGATTTGGTTGCATTTATTTGTTGTTCCATTATAGTGTCTTTCCTGCCTTCCTTTTGGGTTATCTGAAAATACTTCAGATTGCCATTTTAACTTATTAGATTTTTAACTGGATGCCCTAGCACTTCTTAAATAGTTGCTCTAGAATAACAATGTCTTTACTTGTCCCAGTCGCCTAAGAAGTTGGGTGTGTCCTTCACACTCCACGTGGACACCTTGCAGTCCTGCGAGTCCACTGGTCCCCCTTGTATGTTTTCTGCGCAGTTTGGAAAATACCGAAAGACAAATTTATAATTTGTTTTGAATAGAAATATGTATTTTAAAGACACAGTAAGAAAAATGATGCTCTTGTATATTTAGCCAGATATTTACCACTTCAGACGTTCTTTATTTCAAACTGAACATTGCGGTTTCTACGTTAGATTATTCTCTTCAGCCTAAAGAATTTCCTGTAACGTTTTCACAGTACAGGACTGCTGACAACAAATCTCTTAGTTTTCTTTAATCTGAAAGTATCTTCATTTGGCCATAACGGCTGTAAGATATTTCAGTAAATACAGCAATAGAATTCTGGGGCGATTCCTGTTTCTTTCGGCACTTTAAAAATGCTGTGTCATTGTCTTCTGTCCTCCATCGTCCTAGGGGAAGTTGGACACATATGCAATCACTGTTTCCACTTACTTAATGTCATTTTTCTCTGTTTCATTTCAAGACATTTTGTGTTTTATCTTCACAAGGCTGACTATGACGTACTTAGGCATGGTTTTCTCTGCTCAGCTCTCTTGTGCTTCTTGAATCCATAAATACAGACATATTTTGTTTTACTTCACTTCACAGATGTTGCCTTTTTCTAAAAAAACAAATCGAAGGCAAGACCCACCACTAGCAAAAAGATTACGACTCACTTAACTGTGCTACTCACTTGACTGTGGAGCTCAGGAACCAAACCCCCAGTATCTCTGAGGTTTGCCTGTGTATGACTTTCACACATTTCGGGAACGTTATTATTTCTTCAAATATTTTTTCTGCCCTATTATCTCCTCTTGGCACTTCAGCTACGCATGTGTTAGGCATTTGAGACCATCCCATATGTCCAGTAGACCTTGCTGGTTATTTTTATCGTTTTTGTCTGTTCTTCAGACCAGTTTCTATTGATTCAAGTTCTCTCTTCCTTATGTCATCTCCACTCATCCAGAGAATTTTTTATTTCCCACGTGTTCAGTTTTAAGACTTCCGTGTGGTTCTTTTTTATATAGTTTCTATTTTTCTCTACATGTTCCTCTCTTGGCGACTTCACAAGCATTTTCCCTTTATTTCACTGAGTACAATTAAAGGAGCTTCCCCCTTTAATCCTTGTCTGCTAATTCTAAACATCCAGGTCAGTGGCAGTCAGTCTCCATCGGTTGTCTTTTCCTCTCGTGAATGGTTCTGAATGGTATCCCACATACCATGAACATGATGTTATTGGGTGTGATGTTGGTTATATTGTTCCAAAGTGTCGGGCTCTCACATTTTAGCACATAACTGGATTTGGCCAAACCTGCAACGCACAGGCCGCTCCAACCTCATCTGAGTCCCTTCATCCTCAGCTGAGCTACTCGGTGAACGCCCTGCACACGTGTAGCTCAGGATCCACCCAAACTTCAGCAAAGTTTATATACAGAACCTACGAATCCTCATCTATGACTCTCTCCTTTATGAAATGTCCCCCTCACATTCCAACAGCCATTGTAGCCCCAAACGCTGTCCTTAAACTTGCAGAACTGCTATTAGAGTTTCAGCTGCCTCGCACTTAAGATACTGAGATTTAGCCACAGGACAGAACCAGAGAAAACAGGAAGTCACCCAATGTCAGTCCTGTTTTCCAAGCCAAAAATCATCTCCGGAATCATTCTGCCTTTGGTGCTGAGTGTCACCAGGTAGTTGATTTTTTGCTTTTTTCTATTTTGTCCATAGTTTATAATTTTTATCTGATGAAGGATAGTTCCAATTAGAGTTTATTTGGCCATTGCGTAAGCAGAAAGTCTCCAAGTAAATTTTAAAATCAGATTCTCAATTTCTGCAAAGAAAAGAAGTGCCTACTGGGATTGCGACTGCTATTTGGGTTAATTTATAGCTCGGTTTTGGCAGCTCTGTCAAGTCAACGACTTTAAGCATTCTAATCCATGAACTTTGTGAATCTCTCGTATATTTAGATCTTTAATTTTGCTCGACATTATTTGTCATTTTTGGTATACAGGTCCTATACTTCAATTAAGTTTATCACTAAATAGTTCATATTATATCCTAAGTGGTTTTAAAATGTCTTTCCCAATCATTCATTTCCAATGACCATGTGACCATGACTTTTTAATAGTGACCTTGTACTCTCAGACCTTGCTTGTTAGTTCTAGCAGCTTTCATGTCAATTCCTTATGGTTTCCTATGTGTACAATTATTATCTAGGCATAATAATAACTTTATATATTCCTTTCTAATCTGAATACCTTTTATATCTTCTTTATGTCTCTCTGTAATCACTGGAATTTCCAGTTAAATGGAGAACAGAAGTACCTTTTTCCTAATCTCCATTAGGGGAGGAAAGACTGTTTTTCATAAAGCATAATTTTAGCTATGGATTTTTCCACAGATGCCCTTTATCAGGCTGATAACCCCTTCTATTCCTGGTTCACTAGAGTTTTTGTAATAAAAGTCTGTTGAATTTTTCCAAATGCTTTCCTATTTCTACTGAGATAATCATGTGGCTCTTCTTTACTATACTAGCAAGATGAATTGCACTGATTGTTTCATATTAAATTAATTGTGCGTTCCCGAGATGAACACTGTTGGCCATGACTTATTATCCTTTTTATATAGTTGTTCCATACAGTCTGCTCGGTTTTGCAGTTGTTTATAATCTGATTTCAGATCCAGTCCCAGTCACTCCAACGTGACTGAAACTCAACCCACAGATAAGTGTCAACCTTAAGCCATGGTGACTGTGAAGACAGAAGTAGCAGTTACCAAAGTAGATGGTGGCACAGGAAGAACCTTGGAAGATCCCACAAATCCTACTACTGATTCTGTCTGTTCCTGAAAAGGGTATCTAACAAGTAACTCCATTCAACTCATCAAAAAATATTTATTAAGCTTCTGCTTAGTAACAGTTAACCTACAAACTGACATAAGAAATAAAATACACCCATCACCTGCTTTTTTAAAAGTTAGCAAGTTATGACCCAGACATAACTACAAGGTTCATTATTAATGAATGGCCTATGAATTAAAATGCACGAAGTAACATTTTGGGAAGCAAGTATTCAAACCACAAAGAAACTCAAAATTCCGACCTATCCAGCTCAATATATGCTAGAACATGTCATCGTGTAATGCTGACACGGTCAGAAGTACTGTGTCCACCTCACCAAGTTACGCCACTGCCCTGACCACTGTGGCTCAGCTGGCTGGGCATTGCCCCGCGAAGCAAAGGTCGTGGGTTCGATTTCCGGTCAGGGCACATGCCCGGGTTGCAGGTCCTGTCCCCAGATGGGGCACATACAAGAGGCAACTGGTTGATGTTACTCTCTCACAACAATGTTTCTCTCCCTCTCTTTCTCCCTCCCTTTTCCTCTAAAAAATAAATACAATCTTTTAAAAATGAAGTTATACTGCCTATCTTTAAAAATTAAAAGTAGGTCCCTGGCTGGCATAGCTCAGTGGATTGAGCTCGGGCTGTGAACCAAAGTGTCGCAGGCTCGATTCCCAGTCAGGGCACATGCCTGGGTTGCAGGCCAGGCTCCTAGTGGGGGGCCACGTGAGAGGCAACCACACATTGATGTTTCTCTCCCTCTCTTTCTCCCTCCCTTACCTTCTCTAAAAATAAATAAATAAAATCTTTAAAAAAAAAAAAATTAAAAGTAGGAAATAAGTATGGTCTGGAAGACAAACAGATGATCGTTTTAATCTGTAAGAGTGGGCAGCAAACTACTTTATGTTCATAAATAAGCAGTTATTAAATAGCTTTAGATTTAATAGCAGAGAGAGAAAATACATACAATATAATGTGTATCTTCCAAAGTCTTTTCCCTTTTTTCATTTACGGAGACCTTGGGGATTCGGGCAGACAGTCAGTCAGAAGGCGGGTTGCCAATGTCAATTCACACTTAAGCAAAACCTGTGCCAATTAAAACTGAAACACCTGTCTGAATTAACAAAATTGTTCTCATTTTCAACAATGAAAGGAAATTAAAAGCATTACTTGAATGTCACTGACTTGGCTATTCTGAAAGGAAATAATGTAGATAGCACAGCTAATTTTAACTTATCAAGGCGATACAACAGAAAGGCTCTCTAAAACAGTATGGGCTATTTTTACTATGAGTCATTCAGTTTTCCTGAAACATGTGATATAATATCTCAGGAACAGCACTCCATAGAGACAACTTAAAAAAAGTGTTCCTTTTAGGACAAGTATCTGACCTTGCTGAATAAAAGTATTTTCCCTAAACATTTCACATATATTTCAAAATACTGCACTAACATAAAAACACAGGCAAAATGTCTCCAAAATTAAAAAAAGATACCATCATTTTAATAAACTTTAGGACAGTGCATTAAAACTGAATGAAATTCAGGACTAATAAGCCACTCACTTGTTTATTCAATAAATATTTACCAAATGTCCAATAACCATGGTCCTATCCCTCCAAAGCTCACATTCTCTGGTGGGAGTATAGACCTCTGCTGCATTTGCTCTTCTGTCAGCAAAGGAAGACACCTCACAACCTCAGGAGCTCACAGCCCCGGGCCCAGGCCACCCACGCTGCTGCAGAGCAGGGAAAGGATGCCCAGTGAGAGACGGTGTGCTACTTCTTTCCTCTCTGCTCCCTCCTCTCGCACTTCCACAGCCAATTCCAAACAGGTCTTGCCCACTTAAAAAGTTCTATTCCTTTAAACAGAAACACTTCCTTACAAACCAGTGACCGGAGGGCCTGGCTCATTGCTGAATGCTGTGGCTGTACCGGCCTCTACCTTCTGGAAGTACTTTCACACCCGTTCTGCAATTTGATCCTCAAAACGGTGCTCGGGGAGGAGAACGTCAGTCCTTCCCCCATTTACAGAAGAGAAAAATGAAACAAGTGGTCATCCTTCCCGCTAGGTACCGGTACACCAGGGAGTCACTAGGTCCAAGGAGTGCCCCATAACTCTGGAACTAAGTGGAGTGTTGCAGCATCAAGCTGTAGAACGGAAATAAATTCTGTTGCGGGATTTTGCGTACAGGATGAGGCAAAAGTAGGCTTACAATATGAGTATGCAAAACAGTTTATTCTTGTATTGTTATCTATTAATTATTGTATTATTTTCCATATGAACAACTACAACTCACTTTTGTCCCACCCTGCATTTCATTCCTTATCTTGGTCTGCATACACTTATTAAGCAACAACTATTAGTAAAGTACTGAAGCATTGTACCAGGCCTTGTAGAAGACCCAGAAAAGAACAGAGCTCATTCCCTAAAACTGGGAGTTTCTGGTCTTATGGGGCAGATAAGACACATACATAAATAGTTGTACCTAAGCCCAAATATGATTCTTGTTAAAAGAGAAACACAGACAAAAGTTCAAGAATTCAAAAGTGGGGCAGCACCGAAAAGTGTTCTTGTCTCAAATACTCTTGGAGTTGTAAATAATGGGTTGCAAATGAAGAATATTTATATACAAGATATATAGTTATACAAGATATAAACTTCAATGAAATTCTTCATTAAAACCAGGAGCCACTTCTAACTCATCTTATTATTCAGTTCAGTATCATGTACAAAGTGTCTAACCCACAGCCCATGGGCCACACATAGCCCAGGAAGGCTATGAATGCGGCCCAATGCAAAACTGTAAATTACTTCAAACCTTTTTTTTGCTCATCAGTTTTCGCTAGTGTTTGTGTATGCGTGGCCCAGGACAACTCTTCTTCTCCCAGAGACACCAGAAGGCTGGACACCCCTGGTTGGAAGAAGAACTGACAGATGAAAGGAAGAGTTGACAAGGGCTGATTTGGGTTTTTCTAGTATATGTATGCTTCCTTTAGGATTAAAAAAAGAATGGGGTGGTATAGAGCCCAAAGTAGGCATGGGCTACTAAAACCCCTCCTCACGCATAAGCTCCTTGCCCCACTTCTTACCAATCAAAGAGTACTTCGGGTAACAAACTCATCTCTTTAGAAGAGTTCGGCCTAGCACTATGAAGCGCTGTCATCAAACAGCTTTCCTCCAAAAAGAGATCAGCCTCAGGTCAGTTCTGATTTGGAAAAGAGCTGGAGGAGGAGAGAGAGCAAAAAAAATTGCATTTTATGAAACCCTGGGGGAGGAGGCATGAAATGTGAATTTATGATTTTCACTGCAAGCCAGGATAAATTAACTGGCACCAGAAGTTACCAGAGTTGATTTCTTCAGAAGGACCTCCCAATTTAGAGGAACGAGAATGGGAAAAGAAATTTAAAAAAAGGAAACACATGAGAAAGGAAGTAGAAAAAGAAAAGTTTAAAAAGAAATATAACCTCTCCCATAAGAAAAGCTAAAAAAGAATTACCTGTTTGACTGTGAACAGAGTTTGTGAGTGTCTTTTTAGGACGACTGTGGCTAACACACACACAACTGCTTATGAGACCCGACCCAGGAGCATGCAGCGGCCGACCATCCTCCCCAGGAGAGACCAGCAAGAACGCTTCCTATCGTAGGCTACATCCCGTTCACCTCCGTCATCAGAAGAAACCCAAGTGTCCTAGCCACCATTCGTCTTCTAAACACTTGTCCCCATACAGCTCTGGACTTCCCCACACCGACTCAAGCTCCCCACCATTCCTGAGCCCTGCCTCCGTCCCTGTGACCCACCTCATGCAGATGCAGGTCAGCGTCACCTTCCCGCTGAGGTCTTCCCCCCACCTGGTCTAACACGGTCATCCATGCCCATTCTTACTCCCTTACCCTGCTTTCCATTCTCCTGCACACTTCTATGTATTTTCCTCTTTGTCTACTGTGTGTTCCTCCACAAGAATGTACACTGATGTAAAAACTCCAAGAGGGAAAGACTATTTACTGCTGTATCCCCAATAACCAGCACAATCCCCAAAATAATATATTCGATAAATATTAGCTGCATAAATAAATGGGGAGTACATAATAATTTTTAATATATCTTTTTTAAAAGGTTTGTAACATGTTACTTGTCGAATTCCTGATAGCATATGTAATGAATAAATATGGACATTTTTACATAAAGCCTAAAAACAGACGTACTATAATGATAATAAGAAGTGAAAAAATAAAAAGGGCACCCACAGAACCCGAAGGATTAATGTCCAACCAGTTCCAAAATGACATGTAGAAAACATCAACTTGCAAAATTTATATTACAGTACAAAGTAAGCGAGATTTTCTTTCTATCAGATAAAAGTATTTTATTTTTGCCTTATCTGAAAGAAAAACAAAGGAATAGAACATCAGAATTCTAACTTGAGTCCCAACCACAATATAAAAATGCCTTTGAAAGAAATGATGTATCTTAAGCAACTCGTGTTCATCGAAGACGTGCTGGAAAGACAGTGCCTGACCCCTTCGTCTGTGACCTTTCTCTCTTTGAAAAGCTTTCTTTGATCTCAAATCCTCAGACCTCTATTACGCTGTCTTCCCTTTTCATTGCCATTCTTCTCCAACTGTGTTCTTTATCAACTTGATTTTCTCAGAGCCCATTCCCTCCTCAGTGCCCTGGAATGACCACCCAGATATTCCACCCAAACTGTCCTTACAAGTGAGCAGTGCACTGCTGACCGCTGAAGCCCTTCCCCGGACTGCTCTGTGCCGTCCCTCATGCTCTCAGCACCACCTCCATCCCCAGCCTCGATAACTCGTGCTCCCCTGGTTTGGCTCCTCGCGCCCTGAGGTTCTCTACTCATCACACCCACACAGGCATCACCCTCGGTCTTACGAGAGGGCTGTACATTATAGTGGCTGTGGAGTGAAGATTCAAACTTCTGCTCTGTGTCTTCGTTTAATTCTGCAACCTTTACTGAGCACCTGTTCTATGCAACACTCTGGAAACAAACAATGAACAAGAAACATTTGGTCACTGCCCTCAAATCTAAGCAAGTACAAAAAAATACTTATGTTCAAATCAGCAGCAAGATAAATGCTAATTTTTTCGTTCCTTAGTCTCCTTCAGTGGCAGTGTTCCAACGTGAGCAATCTGAGGCAATAATATACCAGAGACAAAATAATCTATAAGAAAAGAAGTGAAAATAAAAAGAAGACATTACTCACCGAAGTAAATGCCAGCAGCTCCTCTTCAGTTAACTTATGCACTGGATTATTCTTTTGCAAATTTGTGCTTTAAATTAAAAATATACGTATAAATTACTTCTAAAATCCATGTTATATCTAATGAAATACAATTTTTAAAGAATTTACTTATTTTTAAAGAGATGAGGAGGGAGAGAAATATTGATGTGTGAGAGATACATCAACTGGTTGCCTCTCACACACCCACAACCAGGAACCTGGCCTGCAACCCAGGCATGTACCCTGACTGGGAATCGAACTGGCAACCCTTTGGTTTGCAGGCTGGTGCCCAGTTCACTGAGCCACACCAGCTAAAGCTAATGAAATATAATTTTTGAAAGGCAAAGTATACTTATTTCACATATTTGAAAGCACATATTTTAATATTACTATATTACTACAAATGTAGATAGTAGTTTGTCAAAGATAGTAGAGAAAGTAATAAAATGCTGACAAAATGATGTACTAAATGTCAACATAATTTATTTTACTAGGAAAAAAATCCAATCCACAAAGAAAATGAAAACTATTAATATGGTATCAACTCCCATTTATTCAACTCATGCCAAAAAATGAAAATATTACAATAACCATTTGGCAACTTCCTGATTTTTGCCTAAGAGGCAGAACAATGGGAATTCTTAGATCATGCTGATCCAAGTATGATTTGGTAGCATAATTTGGGGGAACAATTAGCACTATCTTGTAAAATGAACATTCACGTGGCCTAAACTCAGTACTTCCATCTTAGGTGTTAGAACCCAGAGAAATCCTTGAACAAACATAGCACAAATATCCATATTAATATTGGGAGTAATAGAAAAAAATCTGTTAACACCCAAATGTCCAAAGGAGACTAGTAAATTGTGAAACAGTCATCAAAGGGAACGCTATACTACAAAGTAAACTGCAACTACACATAAAACATGAATAAGTGGGGGGCTGGGGGAGCTAGGAAGCGGTGAAGGGGGAATAAAAGGCGATGGAAGGAGACTTGATTTCAGGTGGTGAACAAAATACAATATACAGACCATGTATCAGAACGTACCCCAGAAACCTATGTAACTTGATTAACCAATGTCAGTCACCCCAATAAATTTAATTTTTGAAGAAGAAAATAAACCATGAATGAATCACAGATGCACAATAATGGTGGAAAATAGCAAATCACAGAAGACTACATACAGTAAGATGCCACTTTTATGAATCTCAAAAAGAAACAAAATGAAGCAGTTGACTTTATGGGTTATTGGTATATTTTGGATATTAACGCCTTGTCCAAGCTGTTGTTTGCAAATTATCTACCATTTAGTCGGTTGCATTTTTGTTTTGTTGTAGGTTTCTTTTGCTATGCAGAAGCGTTTTAGTTTGATATAGTCCCATTCATTTGTTTTTGCTACAACTGACTTTAGAAGTGTAAAAAAATGTGAGTAAATATATTTTTTTAAAAAGGTAAGAAAATGACAAACACGAAACTCACGACAGCAGCTAAGGAAAGGCAGGAGAGGGAGACCGGCACGAAACACTAGCTGGGCCGATGGTCTCTGTAATCACCTAGTTCTTAAACTGTGCAGTGGATTCATTTTATTATCGCTCTCCATTTATATACATAAACTTACATTTAATATTATATACACTATTTTGTATGTAAATATTACTAAGAATGGAAAGAAAACACCACTCCACAAAAACAGTACCACTTCCTTATACTTCTCAATATTGTTTGGGGATTTTATAATAAGGGTAAATTATTTCTATAATAATTTTTTAAATGAACTTATTTTTATTGTTGGTAAGAAAAAAATGAATGGGGAAGAATTATGAAATCATTTGGCTTAAAACATACAACGTACTCTCACTCACACATATACACTTAGACATTTTGAGTTTGACTGCACAAAGGAATTATGCTTCAGTTGGCAAGAGGATCCAATTAACCTCTAACTAAGGTCCTTTCAATTCTAAGACTCCATAATTCTAATGAGTGAACTTGAATATAAAAGTCTGTCTAAGATAAGAACCTCATGCAAAAAATCGGCCAACATTCAACTCTCAGATACAAAACCCCAATCCTTAACTCACTGCATAAAAGTGAAATGCTACAGGTTCATTAAAAATTATTATAACATAGTCACTGAATCAGGCCACCACTCTACCATAATTTGCTGGTAGGCTTAGAATATTTTACTATGTATTACCCCCAAACCAGACTGTTAATTAAAAAGGAATCACCCACTCTGGCAGTCCTAATTACTAAAGGACTGCTGCATTTTAAGGACTTCCTCCCATAATTACTTCCAATAAAACGATCAGGTGCACTGAGACATAAGAGACATGAGGCAAGCTCTAGTGTACGCCTTCAGGTAAAATCAGACTTAGGCAGGAGCCCAGGGAAGGGGCAAGAAGCTAGCCCACTACTTCGCCAATCTGCCACCTATAAGAATTCACCTTCTCTGCACCTCCTTTCCAAGCCAACCCATCCTATCACAATGTCCAAGTCACCTCGCCATAGGGATTAATGGCCTCAGGGATTAGACAGATCAGATAGTATAACAAAATCACTATTTACAATTCCTATGGTAACTCAGTTATTGCAAATCATCAAATCACTGATGTTCTAACCCAGAGGATTATAAACTGCATCACATCCTCCAATACTCAGAATATAATAAGTAGTTTCTACCAATGAAGATTTAAATTGTCCATCAAATACAATCAGCACTTTTAACTGTTCTATACACTGAGATTACACCAAGACCATATTTGGCGGAAAAAATAGTATTTGAAACTAACATTTTCTTGGTTTTTTTAGTCCTCTTTCACCTGGGAAGTCCAACTCAATATACCTAAAGCTCAACTGATAGAATGCTTGGGGATATATATAATATATTTGGTGTGATTTCATTTCCTGAAATGAATTTACAATTATGAATTTGCCACAATTATGTTCTAAGAAATAGCAGAAGGAACTCAGAATTTGGGGTCAGTAAATCCTGGAATCAAGCCCTAACTGTTGGTGTGTAAATCTGAGCAAGTCATTTAGCCATTGGAACCCTGATTGCCCGTCTGAAAAGTGGAGAAAAACAACAACCTCTAGGGTTGTTAGAATACTAATGAGGGACAAACAACAAGTGCTGGCCAGGATGTGAAGAAAAAACAACCCCAGTGCACTGTTGGTGGGAATGCAGACTGGTGCAGCCACTGTGGAGAACAGAATGGAAATTCCTCAGAAAACTAAAAATGGAACTGCCTTTTGACCCAGTGATTCCACTGCTAGGACTGCAGCCTAAGAACCCTGAGAACCTATGCACCCTTGTGTTCATAGCAGCACAATTTACAGTAGCCAAGTGCTGGGAAGAGCCTAAGTGCCCATCAGTAGACGAGTGGATCAAAAAACTGTGGTACATTTACACAATGGAATTCTATGCAGCAGAAAGAGAAGGAACTCCTACCGTTTGGATGGCATGGATGGAACTGGAGAGTATTATGCTAAGTGAAATAAGCCGGGAGGTAAAAGACAAATACCATATGACATGCCTTGCCTTACTGCACAACCATAAGAAGGAACACAACTAACTTAAACACGAGAAACACCCAGAACTGCACGGAAGTCCGACAACCAAGGATTTAAAGAAGCTATCTAAACTCATCCAGACAGTAGGAGGGGTGGAGACTGGGAGTTGGGGTGTGGAGTCGGTAAGTCGGAAGTAGAGAGGTGGCAAGGCGGTGGTGACCTGCAGAATGGGCAGCCCCATGTTCACAAGTGACAGATAAAAATCAGGGGGACACCTTATGGGAGAGTGAGCCTGGCCTCAGGCCAGACCGCACAGCTCCAGAGCTGGTGGGGGAAAGAAAGTTTCATAACTTCTAGCAGTAAACCCAGTGGAGGCCGGAGCAGCAGAAGAAACTGCTGTTTCTCAGGAGAGCCTAGCACACACGCAAACCTATCCACCCTGGGAACCACAACCAGGACAGCAGCTGGAGAGGCACCAGTCACACACGGGAAGTGGATGAAATGACTAGAAATGGAGCAAGGGTCAGGCAAGCACCCAGAAGTCAGCCAGCAGTGGTACTGTCCTCTCTTAAGCACCTCCCCAGACACAGTTGTCCCGCCCTGGCAAATACCCAAGGCTCTGCCCCGTATTACTTAACAGGTGCACTAAAACAGAATCGAAGAAGCTCTGCCTAGTACACACACGCGGGGAGGCTGCCAAAAATCAGGAGACGAAGAAATACGGCCCAAATGAAGGAACAGAACAGAACCCCAGAAAAAGAACTGAGCAATGCAGACAGCCAACCTATCAGACGCAGAGTTCAAAACACTGGTGGTCAGAATGCTCAAGGATCTCACAGAATGCTCAAAGATCTCAAAGATCTCAAAAGTGTAAGGGAAGAAAAAAGGCTCTACTAAAGGAAATAAAGAAAAATCCACAAGAAACCAAGAGTGAAGGGAAGGAAGCCAAGATTCAAATCAATGATTTGGAACATAAGGAAGAAATAAACATTCAACCAGAAAAAAAATGAAGAAATAAAAATTCAAAAAAAAATGAGGGAAGTTTAAGTAGATCTGGGACATCTCCAAAAGGCCAATATCTGAGTCACAGGGGTACCAGAAGGAAAAGAGAAAGAGCAAGAAATTGAAAACTTATTTGAAAAAATAATAAAAGAAAACTTCCCCAATCTGGCAAAGGAAATAGACATTCAAGTCCAGGAAGCAGAGAGAGGCCCAAACAAGTCGGACCCAAAGAGAACCACACCAAGGCACATCATAATTAAAATGCCGAAGGTTAAAGACAAAGAGAGACTCTTAAAAGCAGCAAGAGAAAAGGAGACAGTTACCTACAAAGGAGTTCCCATAAGACTGTCAGCTGATTTCTCAAAAGAAACCTTGCAGATTAGAAGGGACTGGCAGGAAATATTCAAAGTCATGAAAAGCAAGGACCTACATCCAAGATCACTCCAGCAAAGCTATCATTCGGAATTGAAGGGCAGACAAAGTGCTTCCCAGATAAGGTAAAGTTAAAGGAGTTCATCATCAGCAAGCCCTTATTATACAAAATATTAAAGGAACATTTTAGGAAAAAGAAGATCAAAACTATGAACATTAAAATGATGACAAACTCACAACCATGAACAACTGAATCTAACAAACAAAAACTAAGCAAACAATTACAACAAGAACAGAATCATAGCTGTGGAGATCATGTGGAGGATTATCAGCTGGGAGGAGGAAGGGGAAGAATGGGAGGAAAGGTACAGGGTTTTAGAAGCATAACTGGGTAGGTACAAAATAGGGGGATGTTAAGAACAGTGTAGGCAATGGAGAAGCCAAAGAACTTACATGCATGACCCATGGACGTGAACTAGGCAGGGGCATATCGCAGAAGGGGAGGGGGGAACTGGGTGGAGGGAGGCAAAGGGAAAAAAACTGGGACAACTGTAATAGAATAATCAAAATATACTTAAAAAAAGAATATTAATGAAGGATAATGTAAAAGTACATGGTATAATTCCTGGCACATGATATAACTTATAAATGTGTGTTATTTATATTATTTATACATTAAATATCATTATAAATTGAACAAATAATTTTGAAATAGGAAGCATACATTCTGTCACTGGGATAAAATAAGTGTGAAAGAATTCTGTGTGTGATTTCTATTAAACAAAAGGAGGAGCAAGGGAGGGAAGGGGCAGGGAGCGGGGAGAGAGAGAGAACATCAATCTGTTGTTCCACTTATCCATGTACTCACTGGTTGACTCTTGTATGCAGCTGGCTGGGGATCAAACCCACAACCTTGGCACTATGGGGACGAAGCTCTAACCAACTGAGATATCCAACCAGGGCCTAATCTCTAACCTTTTAATTGGTTGCCCAAGTATTCTCAACCTTCAGAAGAATTACAAGATTCCCTCTTCATCCAGACCTTTTGGGACCCCCTGAATGAAGATCTCCCCAACACAGAGAACCAACATGCTCGGTGCTCAATGTAGCCAAGTAAGTCATTAACTTACCAGATTCCAAGGATAACAGCAAGCTCTTCGGCACATAGGTCAGGCATCTGAAACTGTTCACAGTCTGCTAACTTTATCTCATTTAGAACAGTATCATCATTCAGCTCAAGATTCTGGTGGAATACAGAAGAAAATGTTTGGACCAAAAATTAAATTCGATTCATTCAACAGACTATATGCAATTATCTGCTAGGGAAGAATAAACCTTTTTGTTTAAGATTATACGACAGTCTATATACGGTGAATAGGCTTTCTGCTGAAACACGCACGTGGGGCAGTTTACTGTGTAGAAATAGAGGGCATGCCCTCTGGACCTCAGGAATGCACTGACAGTATCGATAACAGAGAAGAGCAGCTATCATTGCTTGAGTCCACCTCGAATAAGCCCGTTTACTGGTTGATGCGCCAGGATCCACAAAGAGATCTTTCCACTCTGTCTCTAAACTATAATTTAAAACATCTATTCCTAACTCTGTTTCTCAACAGGCTCTGCAATAGCAAAACAAGGTGAAAAAAATAAAATCTGAGGACTTAGAAGACTTGATAGAATACTTGATTTTAAAAATTACTACAAAACCAAGACAGTGTAGTGCTGCAATGAAGACAGACTTATAGCTGAATAGAATAAAACAGAGTCCAAAATATTAGATCCACATTATATGGTCAGTTGATTTTCAACAAAGGTGCATAGGTGATTCAACAAAGTCTTGTCAATAAATGATTCTGGAATAACTGGATATCCACTCAGGAAAAAATGACCCTCACCCCTATCTCAACCCTACACAAAATTAAACCAAAATTGATCACAGCCTTTAAAGTAGAAAGTAATAATAAAAAACATCTAAAAGAAATCCTAGGAGAAGAGTTTTGCAGCATCGGGGTAGGCAGACACAAAAAGAACCTGAACTATCACAGAAAAGCTTAATTTAATAAGTTGGACTTCATCAAATTAAAAACTTCTGCTCTTTGAATAAAGAAAATGAAAAGTCAAGCCACAGACTCAGAGAGTGCACTCACAAATATCTAAAAGGGGGCCGTGTGTGGACTACAGAGCACTCTCACAACTCAGGAGCAAGAGGATAACCCAACATAAAAGTCGACAAAAGATTTGCATAGATACTCCATAAAAGAAGGTAAGCAAATACCCAATGAGCACACAGAAAATATCACAGACAGCAGCAGTCCATAGGGAAATACCAACTAGCATCAGAACAAACTACCACAGCAGTACACACCCAGTAGAATGGATAAAATTTAGAAGACTGACAATTTTATGTGTTGACAAGGATCTGAAAATGTCTTTGTTTTTAAGAGAATGTTATTTATTTATTTACTTAGTTATTTATTTTTAGAGATGGGGGCAGGGAGGGAGAAAGACAGGGAGAGGAACATTAATGTATAAGAGAAACACTGACTCATTGCTTCCTGTAAACCCCCAACCGGGCACCTGACCCACAACCCAGGCATGTGCCCTGATCGGGAATTGAACTGGTGACCCTTTGGACCACAGGCCAACGCTCAATCCGCTGAGCCACACCAGCCCGGGTTGAAAATTTCTTAAAATGGTACCGCCACAGAAAACAGTTTGCCTTCATACTTTGATGGTCAGAATGTAAAATACTAAAACCACTTTGGAAAACAGTTTGGCGGTTTCTGAACAAGCTAAAAAATATACTTACCACGTAATCCAGCCATTCCACTCCTAGATATTTACCCATGAGAATTAAAAATATACGTTCACACAAAGACTTACACACAAATCTTCCGAGCAGCTTTATTCGTAACAGCCAATAACCAGAAACAGCCAGCTGCCTACCAACGGGGGAATGAATAAGCACACTGTGGGGTTCACTTAGCAGTAAACAGGCCCAAACGACCGCTATCGCTATCGGAGTGCCAGTGGGTCTCAAGCACTGCACTGAGTAAAGTCACAAGGGAGCCCTGGCTGGTGTAGCTCAGTGGATTGAGCGCGGGCCTGCGAACCAGAGGATCGCGGTTCGATTCCCAGTCAGGGCACATGCCTGGGCTGCAGGCCAGTTCCCAGCAGGGGACACATGAGAGGCAACCCTACATTGATATTTCTCTCCCTCTCCCTCTCTCCTTCCCTTCCCCTCTAAAGATAAATAAAATAAATAAATAAATAAAAATAAATAAATCTTAAAAAAAAAAAAAGTCACAAGGGAGTCGCACTCCAGGATTCTGTGCACCTGCAACTGCAGAAGGAACAGGTCTAGTCCATGGCAGAAAGCACCCCGTGGGAGGGAGGGTGATCGCAGGAGAGCGTGTGGGCCTCGGCCTGACGGGAAGGGCTCTGTGCTTTGATCACGATAGTGGTTACATGGGTCTACCTAGTTACCAAAGCTCGTCAAAACTGTACATTTAAAATAGGTACATTTTATGTAAGTATTTCCTCAATGAACTTGATTTGTTTCTAATTCAATAAAAGTAGCTAAAACTTTAGAAGTTAAGTGGGGCTGGGCAGAACCCACCCCCTAATTTCCAAAGTCTGAAAACTGTCTAGGCCCAAAGGCCAACCTCTCCCCTGGCAATCCCTTACCTGGGAAACAGTCACCTGCCCACAGACACAGCCCAGAGGAACAGCTTTCCCTGTTTATCCTCCAGTTCACCCTAACCACGGGCCCCGCTCTATCTCAAGGTTTCAGAACCAGTACAGCAACCTCCAACTGTTGATGGGAAGGACACAGACCTGGGGGCTGCTCCTCCGTCTCCACTGAAACAGTGCCGCTCCCTCCCTCGCCAAGACCCTTCAAAGGCAGGGCTGGCGGGAGCACAGCACACCCTGGTGGCCATCCGTTGGCAGCACAGGCCTTCCCATAATTTAAAAAATAGAGCTATTTATGGAATTTTAAGTTTTTTAACTGCCACACTTAAAATAGTTTTAAAAATAAAGTGATTTAACATAAGACATCAAAAGTATTATCCTTGTAGCATGTATCAATAGAAAATTACTGGATTCGATGCATGCTTTTTTGGTACACGATCTATGTGTTTTTTCTGCTCCTCCACATCTCAATTTGGACCAACCAACTTTCAAGCGATTAACCATCACATGTGGCTGATGACTACCAACTGGACTGGTCAGCTCTAGAATATACTCAAACTCTCACCCTTTTTCATCCTGAGAAGGGTGTATCAACCTACTTATACATTTCCAATGATTAATAACACATTTGTGGAGTGTCTTTCCAGAGCTAATCTTACTCTTTAACAAATAAGGAAATTAAGAATCTAATAAGTTTCCTGGGTTCTCACTGAGGCTCGGTGTCTAGCCCCTACCCTTGGCATTAATTTCAGTACAAAAATAGAATTTCAGCGTTCGATGTAGCCAAGCTAAGTCCGTCTGCAGGCTGTAGAATGAAGAGTAGCAAGGCACAGGCTTCCAGGGCAGTAACATCAACTGCAAGACAACCACAAAGGTTGGACTTCAGTCTCTGAGGTAAGAAAATATGAATGCTAATGGCCTCATGGAAGCAGCTGGAAATGCCTCTAAGTAGGGAAACTGACCAAGAGCCATAAATTCAAGTTACACAAAGAAAAGCACTGGCACCTCAGGAAGAACATACCAAGGCAGGAACCAGCCCAGTAACAGAGTCACATGACAAATTGAAAGCTGGTAGAAAGGAGTTCTGATTATCTGTTTATACATTTCAAAGCCCAAGAAATCTGAAATCTTAGTGTTCAAAAATATCCACAGAAGCCAAAAGCAGGGCAAGGAGTAAGGCAGCAGCTTGAAAAACTGGTCTCTACTCAGCCTGCCTTTCGGATTTCTTCACAGAGGGGAGGAGGGTGCCACATAACCAGCCGCATGGCTTGCTAACTCGTACTCACAGGAGAGCAGCAGCAGACCACTTTAGCTCTACTTAAGGG
The DNA here is from genome assembly GCA_039655065.1 of Glossophaga mutica. Lineage (NCBI taxonomy): Eukaryota > Metazoa > Chordata > Mammalia > Chiroptera > Phyllostomidae > Glossophaga > Glossophaga mutica. The sequence goes on from CM077308.1 coordinate 150,974,162, forward strand.
TTAGAAAAGCACAAGCATGGGGTAGCCCCCAGGCTCCCTGAAAAAGCTAGAGAAGAGCCAAAATGCTTCTTCCTACTCCAGTGTTTCTATGAAACTCCCCTACTGAAACTGTTAGGCTTGGGTGCTAATTTAAATAACCCAGGATCCTACTCACCTTGGTTAAATGTTCCTGAGGAGTCGGGGCTGGACTGAATTCAGAATCTGAAAGTACATCCCCTTCCCTTCTTACATCTAGAATAAGCTGTGCCACGTAATTTTCCTGGAACCGTGTCCTTTTGCCCAAAGCTCCTGAAAAAAATACGTAATTATATTAATGGATCTGCCAATCAGATCTACTGTACCATCATAAAGACCAGTCTTCTCAGCGTGCCCTGGAGTTAATAAAGTGTTTCTCCAGTTCACGTAGGGGAAGCCTGAGTCCCACGGACGATGTGAATGACTTACAAAGTCACGAAGCCGACAGGCGATGGAGCCCAAACTCCCAGAACCCAGGATTTCTGCCAACAGATCGCATGCGCTCACTTGTGCATCACACTACCTACTTCCTCAGAGGAGAAGCTCACTATGGGCCACAGAAAGAAGAAACATTATCATCACTATATAACAGATGGAAACACCGAGGTTCCGAGGTGGAGTCACTTGCTCAAGGTCACAGGGCTGCTCAGTACCAGAGCCAGAGCTCAAAGCCAGGGTTTCCAGGTTCTAACTCCCAGGCCTTCTATCCTACTATCAGGCTTCACGGAACGCCAACACTTTTTTTCATTTTGTAACTGAAAAAACCTGCTGTGGAATAATAGCTTTAGGAGAAGCAAAAGTTCGAACACCCATTTTCTGTTAAGAGTCGGATTACCAAGGCCCTCGATGAAGGCCAGCCTACGAGTCTGGATCCCATCCTGCAGGGGGGCGGGCTCTAAGTCACACACCGGCCTCTTCCACGGGACGCACGGAGACAGCTACTGAGAGGGCCTGACGCGGCTTAGTTTTGTTATAGTCAGGCTGTAGCTAAATGGGAAAAAATCTGATTCTCATTTTATATTTGTAAGTGCCACACTTGTATTTTTCAGTTCTTCACACTTAAGTAGGAAAAAATTATGAAAACTAGGTAAAAAATACACCAACAGTTAAAGCTGACCACACACAGTACTGTGCTTAGTTTTTTAAGTAGTCAAAAGAAAACTCTCCTAGGTCTACAATATTCAAAAACCTAATCTCTGAAACTACCTTCACAAGTTACATATGTAACTATATTTTCAAACACAGACAAGACTCCAGCGCACACACGGCCGAAGTTCCAAAAGCTGTAAACTGGATATTTAATCATTCCCCTACGCAAACAATAATAAAAGATGGCCAAGATCCCAGGCCAGGACACAAAGGCATATTTAACGCGTAACATATCTGAAGGCTTTTATTACATGGCTCAATAAGAAGTATGAAATTTGGGGGCTAAGAATGGGCCTCGGAGATAGCCTAGACCCAGCCTGGGGAGGACACGATAGGCTCGGTCATTTAGGGGCTCACAGACTGGAGTCACAGTCTGCTATGCTGAGCTCACGTCCAACTGGCATCAACGGCGTGATCGGCTGATGGCGTCTGACTTTCCTGAATGTGCTCAGTACGGAATGCCTATTATTTGTGAGACACCAGGGACAGAGTAATACATAAAAAGAAACCAGTGTTTCTTATGTGGTATTCAGGAGAAACACAGAGGTTTTAGGAGAAATTCTGTAACTTATTTGTTCACTCAACAAATGTTTACCGAGTATGTATATATCAAGCAGTGTTGTAAGGCAATGAAGAAACATCTAAACAGAACAGTTAAAAATCTCATCTTACATAACATAAACAAAAGCAGGATGGAAGCCATAGATGGGCATTTACACGAAAGGGCAATGCAGAAAGGACAAGCCAAGCTCAGAGTCAGGAGGGGCCCAGGAGACCCAAATCCACAACCAAACGGTCAGAAGTCCTGTTGTGCACCACCTGACGGCCGTACTGCTAACCTGTGTCTACCCAGGTTAGAAAATAAACAGGCATCTTCAGAAATAAAGAAAATATACAATTTCAAATTTCTTGTAAAACTATGAATTTTTAAAATAGAATCTTTAAAATCTATCTTTGTAAAGCAAAGAATAGGACATAGAAAATCAAATACAACAAACAATATAGCCAAACTACCAATGTATATATTAGTTTTATCATAAAAATAAATCAATTATTGACAAAAGATAAAAAGTCTTACCTGTCAAATCAATTTGTAATTTGCTGAGGTCTTTAGCAATACTGAACTGATCTTTTGCTTTTTTATAATCATAATAATATAAAAATATATATGCACACTCCAGATGGAACTGAATAGCCAAACAGCGGCCTGCACCACCTACAAACAGATTCTCTAGTTTCATCACTGCAAGACAAAAGATGAAACATTAAAAGCTGTGAGTTAAAATTGTGAGTTAACGAGTAAACTGTTGAGTCCATAATACGTGAAGTATATATTACATTAGCCCTACTCTTAGAGAGTTTTAAACCTGGAAGATAAGGAAACACACACAATGGTTCGCAGCTAACGTTCTCTGACCACTTGTGCATTCCAAGCACAAAGCTAAGGACATTGTATACATCACCTCCTTCACTCCAAACGACCCTAGGAGGTGATTCTTAGCCCTGCTCCTTCTGATGTTACAGTGCTTGTCTTCTTCATGCTATTAAAAAATATGACAACTCAAGGTGTTGATACAAAGTACCAAATGAATCTAGGAAGGGTTAAACAGCACAGAAAATATGAAGAAGAGATCAGTTTACAAACTCCCTCCTGAAGAATGTACAATTTCTCCCTTTAAAGGAAAGGAGAGCTCTTCCCCAAATGAGGCCTGAAGTGACCTCTGAAAATAGTATTTACTTGACCCAGAAAACCCCCACAAAATCATGAAAATCAAGAGGCTCAAACCTTTGTGTTTACTTTAAGAACACTCATGGAACTTCCCAGGCCAACAAGAGTGTGCATTTCTGAAAGCCACCAAGTTATCTGAAGGATGTCACTTTACAGAAGCGATGCACGCCATTCCATTGTTACAATGGTGGAGTTGGCAGGTCTGCCCTGGCCCAACCACAGTGGGGCTGGACACAGGGTTGGTGGCCCAAAATGAGTGCTGAGTTTTTGCTGCACGTGCTCAAAAACGCAGAGAGTAATGCTGAACTTAGGGTTTAGATGGAGATTCTCTGGCCATTGAGCACATCCAGGGGAACGAAGCTCCCAAGACGCGGCACAAGACTTTCAGAGCTTGTGGGAGGATCAACCCGTACCTGAGCTCTCCTGGTCACATGGAGATGACCCTTCCTGAAAAAGGGCAGCTTGTTCCTAAACCAGAAGAGGAGGTTGCTTGGAAGGAAAAGGTAGCCCAGAAGAAACTGAAGAAACAAACTTACGACACAGAAGTAAATTCAGCATAAAAGAAATAATAAAAGTAACCGCAAAAAAAAAAAAAAAAAAAAAAAAGGAGCAACAGATAAACATTCATAGGGGAGGGTAATAACCTAGGAACACAGTAGCTGAAATAAAGTGATTGTCAAATTAATTGTGCATAATGAATTATGTCTAGCAGGTCACCTCACTGCCCCTCAACAACAGCCCTAATCGGCACAAGATCCCAGAGATTTGTCTGTCTTCCCATTATTCCTGTCCTACCATTACTCTCAGAAATACAATAATCTCCTATGATCTTAACACAATTCACAAGTGACACCATTTTGCTTAGCTGTCAACGACAGCAGAGTAATCTTCCCTAAAGGTCCTGGATGCAAACTGTATCAAAGGATGCAAAGCCTGGCCGCAGCTGGTTAAAATCCTCTCTCAAATGTCACAGGCCATTTCTGCCCTTGCTGTAGATTTGCATGTAATGACACCTCACGGACTTGCAGTGATGACAGCTCCTGGGTCTACAGAAGACTATCAAACTTAACTGTCCTGATAACACATAAGTAAGTTACATAAATGCCCAAAGCTGCTTGTCTGTGGTCTGTAACCTTCCCTCCCATCCGCCTACCTAATGACATGTATGCAGGCAGTTAGGTGTACATATTTTAGTATAATTGGCTTTGCTCTTACACTTTTGTGCTTTTTCTGCATCTCAGAAGTCAAAGACTATCACACAAATAAAGAAAGGGGATAATCCTGATTTTAATTTTTAAGAATCAACTTAATCCTTAGATTCCAACAGCATGGCCAATTTACTCTCCCAACAAAAATACCTTTAAAAAGTTGGATTTGAATTTCTAACATATATTTTTGGTTAAGGATTATGTTGGGAAAAAAGTAAGGAATATTCAAAAAACAAAAACTGAATGAAAACTTCAACCTTAGAAATTAAGCATGACTAAAGCCATCTTCTGCCCTGAAGCCATCTATCACACGGTGGGGACCTTAGGATTCCACTGTGATGGCTGAGAGGGACACTGGACCCATCCAAAGCAGGCAACCTAGCAGGTGTTCTTCATTTAAAGCTGAGACCCAAAGACCTGTACCTTCCTGGGAAGGTTAAGAAGGAGGTAAGTCTGCCACGCGGAAGAGATCAGCAAAGAAAACGGCAGTGGGAGAAAAGAAAAAAATTATCCGAAGGCTTTATAACCATAAGCCAGCCTTCACATAGATTTGTAGACCAAATTCGAGCTATCTCAGTAGAAAAAACAGACGAGAAAAAAACAAAACCCTCAAGCCATGAATTTAGATCCCAGAGATGTGAGAAAAAAAGACAAATCCCCTTCTGAAGGAATGCAACCTCATCCAGGATTCAAGGAATTCCCACAGATAAATTCCCAAGGACCATGAACTCAGAGCAAAACAAAACAACACAGAACACGTGGTACAAATACCTGAAAGCAGAAACAACAAAAGGTAGAAACAGACCCTCCAAGCCTTCAGTTGCTAAAATAACCAGATACAGTATCTGAAATGTTTAAGAAGCTCTAGGAAATAAAAGGCTAGAAAATATGAACAAGGAATAAAAAACTATAGAAATTAGCCCTGGCTGGTGTAGCTCAGTGGATTGAGCGCGGGCCTGCGAACCAGAGGATCGCGGTTCGATTCCCAGTCAGGGCACATGCCTGGGTTGCAGGCCAGTTCCCAGCAGGGGACACACGAGAGACAACCCTACATTGATGTTTCTCTCCCTCTCCCTTTCTCCTACCCTTCCCCTCTAAAGATAAATAAATAAAAATCTTAAAAAAAAAAAAAAAAAAACTATAGAAATTAGGCAAAAAAAAAGTCTAGAAATTTTTTAATTAAAATTAAAAACTGAATGAACAGACCAGATCACTAGTAAATTAAATAAAATTATGCAGAATTCAATATAGGGAAACAAAGAGATAGAAAATAAAAGAATTAAAGAATGTTGAAGATGCAGATGAAAAATTCTAACATGTCTAAAGACCTAAAAGGAGAGACTAGACAATGAAAAAGAGACAATATTTTAAAAGATAATGGCTAAGAATTTTCCAGAAATGTGGAAGACACTAAATCTCAAAATCAGAAAACCCAGTAAAAAGAAGAGGGCAAGCAATAAAAGAAAAAGAAAAAAGAAGGACCACTAAATCCCTAACAAGAGAACAGAGAAAGAAATCCAGTCACGGTGAAACTGAAGAACTCCAAATACAAAGATCTTAGGAACAGCAAAAGGGAAAAAGCAGACTACCCACAAAGGAGAAGCAACTGGACCAACAACTGATTTCTCAACACCAACAGTGCAAACCAAAAGAAAACAGAGCCCCTTGGAGCTTGAGAGAGGGAGAGAGAGAGTGAGCACACCAGGTTAAATTTTAATTGGAGCTCCTTGGTCAGGGTCAGGGACTTCAGGCATGTTTGCTGGGGCCTGCTCTTGGCTGGAGATTCAACCAGTGTATTTTCCAGGAACATCTCAAAAGGGGCCTCAGCTGGAGGGCTTGCAGAGGCTGGAGACACAAGCTATGCATTTGCCAAAACCAGGGTTGATGTCTTAACAGAGACCTATCCAGAGTGTTTGCAGAGCCTGGGACTCACCCAAAGGTTTGCTGGGACCAGAGCAGTACGTTTGGGTTAGGGTCTCAACTGGTGTATGTGACAGGATCAGGGACTTGCCCAACATTGAACAGAGCCAGGTCAAGTACTGAGCTGTGTGTTCCATGAGGCCAGGGCCAAGGGAGCAGCCTCCATATGTGAGCTGACGTCACAGAGACAGTGTACATGGCTGGGAGATTAACTATATACAGAAAGATTGGACAAGTCCATCAGTTGAAGATAGTGGGAGCCTGGTTTGCCACTGCCAGAGAAGGGAGTTACAAATTTGGAAGACAGACGACTAGAATAAATCCTGTGATGATGATGTAAATTCATGGTTTTTAATATGTAGGTAGATACAGAAATAGATATAGACATAAACATGTATGTATACACACATACACACTTCCTAGCTATGGCTGTTGAAAGGCTTTAAAAGAATCCAGAACTCCTTGGAGAAATTACTGATTCCAGGGCTGGAGCAAGAAAATACAAAATGAGGCTAAAATAGCTCCTCATATCAGAAAATAAAGAAGTGCTCAAAGATATGTTGAAAAAACACAGAAGCCAGTTTGAACAAGCTCCCACTGACCAAATCTGGGATAATTTGAGCACCAAAATAATAATACTAGTAAGTTATAATCCACTGAGTGAATTAGGAACCCATGAGTCCATACTAATATCAATACATAAATACACCAATTCAATGTTTAATAAGAAACAGGAACATGGTTTCTAAGTATCTCACCATAAAACACTACTTAACTATAAAGAATAAGAGCCCCAAACTAGATATAATCCAAATTTCCAATAACAAATGAATGGAGAAACAAACTGCTATTTCTAGTTAATGGAATGCGACACCGCAATTAAAAGGCGTGAACTATTGTTGTAAGTCACTACATGGATGAATCAAAATAATTATGTTGAGTGAAAGAAGCCAGGGGGAAAAAAAGGACTGTATGAATCCATTTTCACAAAATTCTAGGAAATGCACAGCAATGTATTGTGAAAGAAAGATCAGTAGTAACCTGGAGAGGCTGGGGGGAGTCCAGGAGGGGGGAGAGGACAGGAAGGGACTCCCGGGGCAGGGGGAAGCTTTGGAAGCAACGGGTGTGCTTGTTACCTCGGCTGTGGCGATGCTTCCATGGCTGTCCAGACTTTGCAAACTGTATGTTTTAAGTATGCCCAGTTTGTTGTACGTCAATTACTCTAGAGTAAGGAAGACTGGCAAAAACCACTTTAATCAAGTGACCAAAGTTAATTATCACAGGTAATGGGGAAAAAAGAAAGTCATGTGCCATCAGGTAGGATGTAATGAGAATAACATAGCATGACTTCTGTGTATTTCCAGATTGAAAGAGACTAACCGGGTATGACAATAAAAGGTAAAACTTGACACTGGGCTAGGTCATTTTTGGACATTTTGGGGATAGCTGGGAAATCTGGAATGAGAGTACTTAAAAGTAGTAATGTACTAGTGTTAACTTCCTAATTAGGGTGGTTGTATTGTGGTTGTAGAGGAAAATGTCTTCGTTGTATTGTAGATATATAGGATAATGTTGGTGTGAAAAATACCCTGATGGTGTGTAGGAATGATGGACCATCATGTCAGCAGTTTAAAATAAAAGTTCTTTGGTCCTGGCTGGTGTGGCTCAGTGGACTGAGGGCCAGCTGGCGAACTAAAAGGTTCGATCCCCAGTCAGAGCACGTGCCTGGGTTACAGGCCAGGTCTCCAGTAGGGGTGTACAAGAGGCAACCACACATTAATGTTTCTCTCCCTCTCTTTCTCCCTCCCTTCCCCTTTCTCTAAAAATAAATAAATAAAATCTTAGAAAAAAAGAATTAAAGAAAAAAAGGGGAGGGCTGGGGTGGTGGGCTGGGGCGGGGTAAAAGACAGAAAACTGTACAATATCAACAATTAAAAAATACTGATTAAAAAAAAAAAGAATTAAAGAAAAATAATTAAGAAGATATCTTGCCTTTCCTGAACTATATTTTAGGGTTATGAATAGCCTTGGTTGATGAAGATGAATTCTTTACAAAAGAATTCTAGGAGAAAAAAAAAGTAGAAGGAATGACTAAGTTGTAAAAGTATTAGATCAGTGCTTAAGATAAATACAAAGATTATACCTTCTTGCCCAAATGCATCCCTATGTCCTAAGTAAAATGCCAACCAAATGGAATCTTCATAAAGGCCCCAATAGTTGGGTGGAGGTTATCCATCATAAGCATAAAGGCCAGAAGGCACACAATCTGTCATGTGCAAACAGGAAAGTGCTAGCCAACTGTTCGCCTCTCTTCCATCCCATAACTTTTCATCAATATGTACTGAATTGTTGTATGTGCCTAGAATTGTGCTACATTCTACAGCAAGGTTTCAGCCCTGTTCTCCCCTAAAAAGGGAGTAGGGTGGGGAGTGGAGACAGGAGCTAGGAAGAGGAGAAAGGAGCGAGGAGGAGGAGAAGAGGAGAGGAGAGGAGAGAAACCATAATCATTATTCAATACACAGTTAATCTGACTTGAAATTCTACAGTACTGGCCCTAAGGAACAAAGGAGGGAAACCTGTAAGGATAGAATAGTTGAATAAACCTTGTCAGGAGGGCTGAGCCTTGAAAGATGGACACAACTTGGCTACAACTTCACCTCTAGACTGTAAGGTTCACAAAAGAAAACAAAATACAGGGTCCACATGTGCCTGTCTGTTCACCACTGTATGCCTAGCATCTATCACAGTTGATACTCAATAAATATCCTTGGACTGAGCAGATATTTAGCCATCACCAACAAGACAGAAATACAACGTCCTAGTGATCTAAGGTCTGTCTACCACCATGCGACCTGACACCCAATGCTTCACACCCTGCTCCAGCCATTTCACACCCCTGCAGTTTCCAAACACACAAAGTCAAGTCTCTGTGCCTCTCTGTGTATGTGTTATAGACTCGGTCCAACTTCCCCACCTAGTAAATTCTTACTGATTCCTCAAAAGTCAGTTCAAGCGCCAGCCGCTTTGTGAAGCCTCCTCTGGTCTCTCACGTTTAGACTTTTTTCTTCCTACATTCTAGCACCTATCCTGCTGAGTTCATCGACATCCCTAGCACAGTGACTGGAGCACAGCAAGCATTTGAAAAAAACTTTTTTTATTAAATATCAAATTTGCCAGAAAACAGAACATCAAAGATAAAACTGGGAATAATTAAAGATCTTTTTCTATTAAAAATGTCATGACGAAATTGATATTTAGAAAAATCAGCCCTGGCTGGTATAACTGAGTGGATTGAGTGCCGGCCTGCGAACCAAAGGGTCACCAGTTCTAATCCTAGTCAGGCCACACACCTGGGTGGAGGGCCAGGCCCTCAGTAGGGGTAACCACACATTGATGTTTCTCTCCTTCTTTCTCCCTCCCTTCCTCTCTCTCTAAAAATAAATAAATAAAATCTTTTAAAAAAGAAAAAAAAGAGCCCTGGCTGGTGTAGCTCAGTGGATTGAGCACAGGTCTGCGAACCAAAGGGTCACTGGTTCAGTTCCCAGTCAGGGCACATGCCCAGGGGCCAGGTCCCCAGTGAGGGGGTATAAGAAGCAACCACACACTGATGTTTCATTCCTTCTCTTTCTCCTTCCCTTCCCCTCTATTTAAAAATAAATTTAAAACAAAAATCTTAAAAAAAAAAAAAAGAAAGAAAGAAAGAAAAGAAAACTCAATCCAGTACTGTGATGTACAGGAAGGAGGAACAAAGGCCAAGAAAGAGCCTACAAGGGAAGAGCGGCCTTTTGGAGGCAAAGTGATAACGAGAAGCCTTAGGTGACGGGGGTGGGCAGGCCACAGCTCTCCGCTGCTCCACAGCCGGACTATCCAGTCAGTGAGTCTGTGGGGAGGGAAATACTCGAGAGCTGCACCCTCCAAAAGGATAAGCCACTAGCTGCTACATGAGGCTTCTGAGCACTTGAAATGTAGCTAGGGAAACCAAGGAACTAAAGTCTTAATTTCACTTATTTTACTTTATTTTAATTTAAACAGTCATGTGTGGCTAGTAGCCCCTAAATCAGACAGGAGCTCTAGCTAGCAGTTGTGGTAAAACGGCAGGTATTTTCAATTAATAAAAGGAAGCACTTTGTAGCGAATATGGATTCTAACAAATGGAATGGGCTCCCACTCAAAGTCATCTTGGAAAGTGCCCAAGAAAAGAGGAGATAACTTCTTTGGATACAATCTTCTAATAGATTTCAGCATTAGGATGGTGGAAAGATGGCCTGAAAAGAATCACACTATTTTTGCCTGGAAAGGAGTCAAAGTTCATTTTACACAGAAGACAACCTTGGTTTGGGAGTTAGATTAAGTTGTCTGAGGTCACATAGGGAGTCAATGAGAGAATAGGAACTAAAAGCCAGATCTTAAAACACTGTGTTCTGTTAATTGTCTTGACTGCGATAATTTCATAAGTATATGCATATGTAAAATGTCATCAATTGTACACTTTAAATGAGACATTATAGGTTAATTGTACTTTTTAAAAAAGCTGTTTTAAAAAAGCGCATTATACCTACACTCTACCATTCTATGTCAACTCTTTAGTGTCATCTCATAAGAGTTACCATAAGTATAAATTAGTGAATACCTATTAAAGATTAGAACAGTTCTTGGCATGGAGTAAGCACTATAGAAATGTTAACTGCATTATCACTATTAAACACTAGAATTCTGCCCTACTGACCACTTCGGAGAAACACAATATTGTGTCAGAAACTCCAGATCATAGTTCTGGCTCTTGAGCAATTTCTCCTGAGTCTCAATTCTTTGTAAATGAGTTACTTAGCTGGACAAGATAATCTCTAGAGGGCCTTTCCAAATGAAAGATTTCAGAAGTGGACTAGGATAAGAGTTGTAGAAATGGAAAAGAATAGATGCGGGGACCCTTTGGGAAGAACTGATAAGATTTAAGAGCTGGCTTAGATATGCACAGTAATGGAAAATAATGAATCAACTCTGAATACAAAGTTTTGAGCTTTGGATGACTCAAGGTTTAAATAAAAAGAGGAGCATGTTGACCCAATAGAAGGACATTTATTATTTTCACCAAACAAGTAGGCACTCCATAAAATATTCATGACCTTCTGAATGAAAACATCAACCAGTACATTTAAAAAACATGTTAAAACCAAAATCTCTTCTCAAAACCAAAATCTCTATGTTAAAGGAAATCCTTATGGATAATTATCACTAAAAATCATATTTAGCATCTTTAATAACACTCATTCCTAAGTATCAAATTATTTTAAAAATCAATCAGTTACCAAGGGACCAATCTCTTAAACTCTTCCAGCGTGCAACCACTCTAACCCTGGAGTTGCTCCACTGCCTGCGGCTGTCACAAGCAAGCTCGGGGACAAAGCATCATAACCTGCTTCTCCAAGACACTGACCTCTTCACGAGCTCACCTTCAGCGGAAGGGACCGGAGTCCAGAAGAGAGCGGAACAGGCGCCATTCTTCCCTCTCGGACCCCGCCCCCACCTACAGCGTCACAACCCAGCGACTGGGCTGCCCCGCCCTGAGGAACACCCAAGGCTCCACCCCTCATACGTAATAGCTGCGACCAGACTAAAACCAAAACAAAACAAAACAAAAAAACCCCACCAAAAATGGCTCAAACTGGAGAAAAAATGAAAACCCCAGAGTCAATTCCTCTAAGCAACGAAGAGATAGCCAACCTATCAGATGCACAGTTCAAAGCACTGGTCATCAAAATGCTCACAGAATTGGTTGATTTTGCTCATAAATTAGATGAGAAAATGCAGGCTACAATACGTGAAATGAAGGAAGACGCATGGGGAACCGATAGAGATGGAAGGAAAACTGGGACTCAAATCAATGGAGTGGACCAGAAGGAAGAAACTAACAACCAAACAGAAAACGAGGAAGAAACAAGAATTCAAAAAAATGAGGAGAGGCTTAGGAACCTCCGGGACATCGTTAAACGTCCCAACATCCGAATTATAGGGGTCCCAGAAGGGGAAGAAGAACAGCAACGAGTGGAAAACTTATTTGAACAAATAATAAAAGAGAACTTCCCCAATCTGGCAAAGGAAATAGACTACCAGGACGTCCAGGAAGCTCAGAGAGTCCCAAAGAAGTTGGGCCCAAGGAGGAACACATCAAAGCACATTGTAATTACATTAGCCAAGATTCAAATGAAGCAGAGAATTCTAGAAGCAGCAAGGGATAAGGGGACAGTCACCTACAAAGTCATTCCCATCAGACTGTCAGCTGATTTCTCAAAAGAGACCTTCCAGGCAAGAAGGGGCTGGAAAGAAATATTTGAAATCTTGAAAAGCAGGGATCTACATCCAAAATTGCTCTTTCCAGCAAAGCTGTCATTTAGAATGGAAGGACAGATAAAGCGCTTCTCAGATAAGGTCAAGTTCAAGGAGTTCGTCATCACCAAGCTCTTATTATATGAAATGTTAAAGGGACTGATCTAAGAAAAAGAAGATCAAAAATATGACAATGAAAAGACAGCAAACTCACAGCTATTAAGAACCACACCTAAAACAAAAGCAAACTAAGCCAACAGCTAGAACAGGAACAGAACCACAGAAATGGAGATCATATGGAGGGTTAGCAACAGGGGTGTGGGGGGGGGGAGGTACAGAGAATGAGTAGCATAGATAGTGGGTAGAAAATAGACAGGGGCAGGGTACGAATAGTATGGGAAATGTAGAAGCTAAAGAACTTATGACACAAGGACATGAACTAAAGGGGGGAATGTGGGTGGGAGAGGGTGTGCAGGGTGGGGGGAATGATGGGGGAGAAACGGGACAACTGTAATAGCATAATCAATAAAATATATTTATAAAAACAAAACAAAACAAAACAAAAAAAAAACAAAGAGCTAAACCGTAGCACTCGGGTTCATGCTTGACCGGAACACATTTCCAGGATCAGACCCTACAACAAATGGCCGTGTTGCCTTAAGCAGCCTTTAGAGAATCACGGTGTCATTCGTGTGACGCCCACAAGAGCACTGCAGCTCACGCTGAGCAACATGCTTCCCAAGGCTCTGACCAACTCCCTTCACAGCTGTGACCGGCCCAACGAAGTCACGCTGACGCTCCGATGGGCCCCGCGCCACCGCACTGCACCGATGTGACACTCCTGGGCAAGCATGCAAAGACCACAGTTGTTCATAATGTCTTTGCTTGGCCTCACAGACTGAAAAAAATCCTGCCAACTTTTTGATGATCCCTCAAGGGCAACATTTCAAATACAAGATTCTTCTCTGGACACTGAACAGTATTTCAGTTACAACTGACAGCTCGGTTAACACTTGGGTCAAATCCCAGAGCAAACCGTTTTGGGGTTTTTTTTTTTTTTTTTGGTTAAATAAAATTGTTTATGAAATGTTGCAGCTTAAAACAATCTACAGAGTTATTTAGACACAGCCAAAATGGACCAATTTATGACTAGATAAAGTGGAAAATGTCGTTGATTAGCCTAAAATAGCAGCAACATAAAAATTCCCAGTTGCAAGGCAAAGCAAACGACATGCTGCGTCACACTGCAGACACGGAAGCCACTTGGGGAATGAGTCGCTCACGGTCGCATTTTCCAGATATCCTAGTTAACCCTTTCTGTGTGAAACCTCGACTGCACCTCCTAGAACTCTCTCTAAAAAATACCATTATGGGTCCGACCTTTTAAAATAGAACACAAGGAAGGTATTTTCTTCTCTTCTTCATAAAGGGTCATCATTGTGAACATTGGTCAGAGATATGGTGAAGTATAGCCATCAATGCAGTTTATATAATATGGACTAAATCTGCATTAATGACTACATCAAACTTCATTCCTTTAAAAAAACACTGCCAGTAATATCTTGTTTTTTGTTCATTTACCAATTTTCCATAAAAGTATAGTAAAACATAGGAAACTGGAGAATATCCTATGCAGTATAATGTAACTACCCTTTTTAAAAAATTAAATGGTAGGCTAAATCCTGATGCCATCCTCCTCCAAACGTTTTTGATATCCCTTCGAAAAAAATCAACTTTTATCCCCATTATTATCAATGACAGTCCGCTCATCCCTAGCTTTCAAAACTTTACCCAATTTCACCCTGACTAGAGTGGCTCAGTGGGTTGGGCCATTATCCCACAAACTGAAAGGTGGCCAGTTCGATTCCCAGTCAAGACACGTGCCTGAGTTGCCAGCCAGGTCCCCAGTTGGGGGTGCGCGAGAGGCAGCCAATCGATGTTTCTCTCACACATGGATGTTTCTCTCCCTCTCTTTCTTCCTCCCTTCTCCTCTCTCTAAAAATAAACACATAAAATCCTTAAAAAAACACTTCACCCAATTTCATGAACTAGATGTTTACCCCCACTCTTCCTTCTCTCTTGCATTAGGTTTGTTTATAGTGTCTCTCACTTAATTTCAAAAATATGTGATGGCATGAATGGGGGAAGTCTTAGTCTACACATTTTCTTTTTTTTCACACCCTATTTACTCATTTCTAGAGAGAGAGGAAGGGAGAGAGAGGGAGAGAAACATTGATGTGTGAAAGAAACAATAATCGGTTGCCTCTCACATACATCCAACCAGGGACCTGGTCAGAAACCCAGGCACGGGACCTGACTGAAAAACAAATGCAGGCCAGTGCCTCAATCCATTGAGCCTAATAATTTGTGATATTCCACCTCCAGAAAAAAAAAGAAAGAAAAAGAAAGAACCTCAAATAAAGTCACTATTACCTATCAAAAAATAAGCTAAAAAGGAATGTGTGAGCCAAGAAATTAAAATGGAACTACAAGCCCACATCAAATAAAATCCTGCTACTTACCTTGATCAATACAACCTTCAGCAAGAGCAAAAAGCTGAGGTGAGCGTTCCTCGAGCAACTGCTGATGAATATTCACATACCTCAAAGTCCACCACGGCAAGCTCTATAAAAAGAAAGCACCGTGTAAGCTAAAGTAAAAAAACCCTGTAGAAAAATAACTTTTGCATTCATTGTAATTACTTTTTAGAATTTTTTTTTACATTTATGAAATTGAGCTTACTCAGTAAGCTTCCCCATCCACTGTTATGTCTTCAGCAATAATACCCAAATCCACCTCGGCATCTTCCACAAGGATACCCTCCTCCTCTGTTCTCTCAAAGCCTGTTCGGTCCAGTCTACTGGGCTTCCTGACATCATTTCGAACTCACCATCTCCTCCTTTAAAATGTCTGCTGCACCTGTCCTACCCTCCGTCAGCACCGACAGTTCTGGGAGGCCTCCCCAAGAACCTTGGGGTGTTGGGGGGTGACACTTTCCCTCATCTGCACTCCCGACACATTTTTGCAGACGCATGCCACTATATTCCTGTTTGTCACCCCTAGCTTCCTGTGTTGTCTGCCATTTAGCCAACAAGATGAGAAATCATGTCCGACTCATCTCTGCGTCATCCCCAAAGCAATGTGCTTTGCACAAACTAGTGGCTTTTTCTCTCTTCTATGCGTGTTCTTATTTGATCAATACATCCCTATTTTTAAAAGAGAAAAAGAAAAACAGCAAACAAGAACAAGGTGATCCGGAAGCACAGTGCGGAGTGAAGCTCTCCTTCCTGCCGCCTGCTGCCATCCCCCCTCCTCAGAAAACGCCGTGACGAAGGCTCACATTCTTCTACATCTTCCTCCGTGTGTGTGCGCAACTCATATTTCTGATAGACTCGTTAATGCATCAAGTACGATCATCAGTAGGATCATCTAAATTAATTAAAACTGTTACTTTGAATTATATTGTGATGCTGTGACATATTAATATTTCTCTTTTTAAAGCAATACCTAAGAGGAGATCATAGTTAATTAGCAAAAGCATTATTTTACATGAACTTAACGTCTGCATTTGATTAAGAGCTAAAATTGCCTGGTCCCCTTCTCAACTGCTACACACCACAACAGCGGGAACAGTGACACAGTCACAAATGAATTTCGACTCTCTGACAGTCGTTTAAATTAGTAACGCTGTTTCCTCCCTCCATGTAAGGAAAGGTAGAATTATCTAATAAAAGGATGTTTCGCATCATTTTCGGTGTCATTCCCTGAGGTGCTGCCTCATTCTGCTCCTATCGGCAAAGCTAACGGAGTCAGTCTGCACACCCGCCATCTGTCCCTCGTCCTCCGTCAGCAGTAAGTGCGTTAGGTCTGGCAGCATGTTCTTCCCTTTTCCGGACGTGGGGGTTTAGACAGATCCACAGAGACTGCCCTTGTAAGAAAACATACGACAGCAGATGCTGGACTCTTAAAAATCAGATCTATCAACTAACTCTTAACCCACAATCTTTATGGAGAAGGTGGAGTGCAGAACAAACACAGCACAGCCTATGTTCTACCTGAAAATAAAAGTGCCTTTTCTATTTGCCAAGAATTGCTTAACTGAAAGTTTGAGTCATTAATAAAAAAGAAAATTCGAAGCCTCGCTTTAGATAGTTTCTAGATCCTATCTTCTTTTTTTTAGGATTTTATTTATTTATTCTTAGAGAGGAGAAGGAAGGAAGAAAGAGCACGAGAGAAACATCAACGTGTGGTTGCCTCTCTTGCACTCCCTACTGGGGATCTCCCCTGCAACCCAGGTAATGTGCCCTGACTGGGATTCAAACTGGTGACCCTTTGGTTCATAAGCTGGCACTCAATCCACTGAGCCACACCAGCCAGGGCTAGAGCCTATATTCTGATTACAGGACTTAGTACAGAATGTTCTGATTGAGAAATCACACTAATCAATAACCGCCTAGAAGACAGGGAACACTAGTATACTCAAAGGTACTCAATAAATGCTTGCAGACTCACTCCACTTTATAATAAGGAAAGTGATATTCAGAGATATTAACTAGCCTAAGGTCGCACAGTTAAGTGGCTGAGCCAGATAAACTCTGGTCTGATTTCAAAGCCAAGATTCTTTTCTTTCAACATTTATATATTACTAATGCTGGCCTACATATTTCACAGATTAGAGGGCAGGGGAAAATTATCTCCTACAGTTCCAAAAAAATAATTTTGTAATAAACAACTTGACACATTTCTTAGGAGTCAACCAATTCCAAATTAATTTAAAAGATTATAATTAACTTGGATGAGTATGTTATGCTTTTTAATCATTTTATCTTCATTAATCAAAGAAGTCATTTTTAGTATCATCGGAGATTTGGAGAGTATCTTCAAGATACTCAAAGAGAAAAAAACTTTAATGTTTCAACTGAGAGACAAGACTTGAGCACAGAATGATCTCTGTTTTGCACGGTGATGTACAACAGGACTAGATACTGAAGTCAAAAGTTGTTAAGCGTATGCCAAGAAATTCGGGTGACTGGTCTCTCCGACCCTCCCGAGAGTGGCTTCACATATTAACTTGTTCTCCAGTGGCTGATAGTGCACGCATCTCCCTTCAAGTGATGCTTAACACACCCGCTGATGAAAGTTTCCCACCAAGGAAATGTACAATCACATCCCTCGCTCGTTAATGACCATCAGTCTCACTAGAAGGGAACACTGCCATCTGGCAGCCTCACACCTTGGTGGCATTTCCTTCAGAGCCAAGGACTGGAACAGTTAGTCCATGGGACCACTGAACTCAGATCAACCTGGGAAACATGTTTTTTTTTCAATTCAAAATAATGTCGCTAAGCAAATCAAAGATAAGAGCTTATATCTGCTAGGCTATGCTGAAAACCATCTATTAGAAACCAGCTAGTACAAGTGAGTCCAAACAAACCCTCTGGCTCTCACTACAGTTGCAGATGGAGATATCCCTTCCCTTCTTGCCTCTTCTCTGTCTAAACTTAAATGCCCGTGAAAGTAAGCCCTCATACAGTACAAACCAGTTTACATTTTGCCCATAGAAGTACTGTGTTTCTTAAGAGTTCTCCAGCCAACACCTAAACATTGGGAGCCTCCACATAAAATGCAGATTTATCATTGGCAAACCGGGGCCCAAGTCCCCAGGCTGCGGCACCAGAACACGAGGAAGCAAGTCGCAGCCTGCGAGGCGAACGCAGCCCTCCACCAGCACTCGTACAGCCCGAGAGGAATAGTTTTACATTTTTAATCATTAAAAAAAAGGATTACATTTTGTAATGTGAAAATAAGTAAAATTAAAATTTTGGTGTCTGTTAATAAAGCTTTATTAGTACACACAGCCGCATCCACTTGTTCCCTTTCTGTCTGTAGCTGCTTCCACACCGCAGCGCAAAGCCGGACGGGGAGACAGGCGCACGGTTGACAGAAAGACCGCGCAAAGCGCCGCTGACACCGGCGTGGGGCCTCCCAAGACCTTCTCTGCATTTCTTGTTGTTCTTCTCACCTCCCACTACTGCCTGTTAGCTCTCTGTGAATCCCAGTGCTTCTTCTCACTAATGTATACATGAACTAAAGAAACCACGTTCTACTACATGCTCTACTAAATCCAACCCAAAAAATGAAACTAGGCTGGACATGAGCCAGGAAACAGTAACTAAGACCCACTACGATCACGCTAAACCCCTCCTACTGCTCATGATCTTACATGAAGTTCGTAAGAGACTATGGAGGACATTTTTAAACTACATTTCAGATTCAGAGAATGAACATTTATACCCATGCATACACATATATACATATACACACTCCTATTAAAGAGGCACAATACCATCTCGTTTTACACTAGATGCATCAATCTCGTGAGGGAGAAAGCTTTTGCCTATTTTCATCATATTTTAGAGTTAAATAACTAGAAGACAACTTAGACAAGTATATCAAGATATTGTCAGCAGCACACCTGAAGTCTGACCTTCAGCACCACGAAAGTGTGCAAACCCTGGCCCCGCCTCCCCTTACCTGAACTGCTGTCAGTCTGTGCCTGACAGTCACCAGGACGACCCGCGCCAGTAACAGCAGCACAGGCTCCGAGGTGAGGCTATAGATTGATTCACCATCTAGAATGAGCAGACTCAGAACAGCTGCATCCAGTCCTTTCACCTGAAAAAAAAATTATGAACTAAGATATCTAAGGTAACAGAATATTATTAATCTGTATGCCTTGTCATTATACACACTTTCCAGTTGCCCCAGCTCTGAAGCAAAGGCAGTGACCTCTGACACAGCAGTTGGCACCAGTGAGACTCACAGCGCTGCGAACTCCCTGAGAGACCCAGGAGTCCAGTCGGCCCTGACAGAGGGCCACCCGCCTGTCTGCACGTCAGAGGAAAGGGGGGGCACACGAGAGTGCTGGTACGGGGGAGGCGTCAGGACTTCCGAGATTTACTGAAAACAAAGCGCCGTCTCAATGACAAGCATCCCTCTGTTACAGTATTTATGCTTTAAACACACTTCACGTGGGCTTCACCAGCTGGCATATGTCACTACAAAACACATCCGCTCCATCGTGGTGACCAAGTCAACAACAAGGTCTTACAGAGCGAATGCTGGGTAGGCACACAACCAAGGAGCAGGGAGAACAGAAAGCTGTCCCAAAGGGACGCCTCTGAAAAACCCACTCCTTGCCTGAACGGAGGCTTCCTACAATGCACAAGCCCCTGTGTCCCTAAGACATGAACTGCAGCCCTGGCCGAGTTGCTTAGTTGGTCACAGTGGTGTCCGGCCTTCTGGCGTCTCTGCGCCACACTGGAAGAAGCAGAGTTGTCTTGGGACACACATTAAATACCCTGCAACATGTAATCACACACACACAAAAAATCTCAATGTTTTAAGTAAATTTACAATTTTGTTAGGCCGCATTCACAGCCATCCTGGGCTGCATGCCATCGGGCCACAGGTTGGACACCCCTGGGAGAATATCACCCCAATACACCAAGACTGCAGGTTTGATCTCCACTCAGGGCACATAAAAGGAGCAACCAATGAATGCATAAAAGGGTGGAACAACAAATCAATGTTTCTCTCTCTCTCTAAAAAAAAAAAAAAAAAAAAAAAAAAAAAAAAATCAGCCCTGACTGGTGCGGCTCAGTGGATTGAGCATCAGCCTGTGAACTGAAAGGTCACCAATTCGATTCCCAGTCAGGGCACCTGCCTGGGTTGCAGGCCAGGTGCCCAGATGGGGCAGTGCGAGAAGCAACCGACTGATGTTTGTCTCGCACATGAATGTTTCTCTCCCTCTTTCTCCCTCCCTTGCCCTCTCTCTAAAAATAAATAAAAATCTTTACATATAAAAACAATAAAATAAAATGTGAACTGCATAATTTTGACAGCTGCCACAAAACAGACCGCAGGAACCTGACTGTTAGGAACACGGGCTCTCACCTCAGAGACACAGGGTGGTGCCCTTTGTCTGCTTCTCAGTAGTCTGTGGACAAGCGCATTTTTTAACTGAAGCTTCAGCTTCATCAAGTATAAAATGAAATAACCTGTACCTTATAGAGTTCTTATAAGGCTAAAACTGAGAAGTATAATCGAGGAATAAAGACAGCACAAATCACTACCACCAAACCTCACCTAAAACTGACTTATCTCCACTAAGAGCGGAAGGAATGTTTCAAAGATTCAATAATTAAGGAACTATTTTGAAATTACTACAACTGCCTCAATTTTCAAAGTGAGGCACCAGATCTAAGAAGTGAAGTGAAGCCCAAACTCACACCGAAGTTCGGGTCGGAACAGAGACTACAGCCCGAGTTCTCCAGCTCCCGCTCCGATGTTTCCCCCACTCCATGCTGCCTTCCCCACGGACCGCTCTACCTCCTCCTGCCACGCGGCAAGGTCAGGGCTGAGCTAAGCACTGGGAAGGCCTCAAGTTCAGGCCCGGGATCGCTCCTAGTCTTCACACCAACACAACCTCATCATGGCGGTGTGGGTCACTGAGATAGGGACACTGGAAGAGGACCCGGTTTGGAGAAGAATCTCACCCTGAGCTCAGCCTTGGACACGTGGAGTCGGGTGTCTTGTGAGACCTCCAGATGGAGGTACAGAGTACGCAAGCGAACATACTTACTGAAGAACTGGAGGGAGGAGCCTGCCTAACGTGCCCCACCTGGAACTGCAGCCTCAGTGAATCAACTTGTCATCTAAACGAGTATAACAATCTTTATCTCCTGAGGTCCAAACCAAACTGGTGGGGTACAAGAAGATATGCGATGACTTTAAGAAAAAGAATCCTTATTCTAATGACGTTGAGAAATATGTCCACCTGTTCTAGCACAAACTTAGATCATTGTCTTCACAGTGGTGTCCAACCTTTTGGTGTCTCTGGGCCACACTGGAAGGAGAGTTGCCTTGGGCCACATATAAAATACGCAAACACTAATGAAAACAAAAAAAAAATCTCATAATGTTTTAAGTAAATTTACGATTTTGTGTTGGGCCGCATTCATAGCCATCCCGGGCCAAATGTAGCTCATGGGCTGGACATCCCTGTAAGGAAATAAATCCCTAAAGAGAAATAATAAGTAATTTAACAGATCAACAAATAAAAAATTACATAGCACCCTGGCTGATGTAGCTCAGTGGATTGAGCACAGGCCTGTGAACCAAAGGGTCACCGTTTCGATTCCCAGTCAGGGCACATGCCTGGGTAGCAGGCCAGGTCCCCAGTAGGGGGTGCGTGAGAGGCAACCACACACTGATGTTTCTCTTCCTCTCTTTCGCCCTCCCTTCCCCTCTCTCTAAAAATAAATAAATAAAATCTTTGAAAAAATTATAGACAGCCTATAATATACTACCTGAAAGTCATTACCTCTGATACACAAAGCCAGGGGTTGTTTATTAAACCTTCCATCTCTCCTTCAACTCAAAATTCTCTGGAAATGGTATTAACAAGGCAAATAATAATAAATAAATTAGTGACTAAGTGAAAAAACCAGTAAGTAAAAAAAATTCTCTTCCTAGTGTTACCCCTGCATCTTCATGAAATAATTAAATGCTTTTCTGTCTTCCGCTGAAGTAAATCAGCCTCTGCCTACCCATCATATAACATTGACATTCCAACTGAGTTCTAAATGTGCTTCCAGAGGTTCTGAAAATTATCTGTTTTTAAAGAGGATTGTTTATATTTAAACAGAATTGTTTATAATAAAAACAGAAAGAAAAGGTTACAACTCCCTAAAGAACAATTCCTCAGCCAAGAGAACAGATGACATTAAAAAAAAAAAAACACACATATTTAACAGCATAATAGTGAAAAATTCAACATCTGGAAGCCTAAGATAAACTCACTATAAAAGTAGATTACCGGGAGATCACCCTCACGTGTGAGAGATGACCCACTGCTCAGACACAGCCCTCGGTGCTGGTCCCAGGGGCCTGATTAGCACAGAGGCCAGAAAACGGCGCTAACAGGGCCAAGGCCATAAATTAGAAACAGGGAAAATGAATCTGGCTTTGGTGACTAGACTCCAGGACCATAAAGTATATTCACAAATATTTGTGCATCACAAAGAGCTAAGAAAGAGGAATCAGTTTTATATCCCGCATATGAGTGAGATCAAACGGTTCTCGACTTTTTCCATCTGACTTATTTCACTTAGCAAAGATCTAAAAAACTAAAAGCAACAAATGAACAAACAAGACAAACCAAAACTTATGTTCACAG
Organism: Glossophaga mutica; assembly: GCA_039655065.1. Taxonomy (NCBI): domain Eukaryota; kingdom Metazoa; phylum Chordata; class Mammalia; order Chiroptera; family Phyllostomidae; genus Glossophaga; species Glossophaga mutica. The sequence continues at coordinate 150,996,747 of CM077308.1, forward strand.
ACAACAGTACGGGGCAGGGGGTGGGGGTGGAAAGCAGAAGAGGGTCAAGTAGTCAGATGTGTGGCGACAGAAGGAGCCCTGACTTGGGGTGGTGAACACACAATCCCACGTACAGGCGACGCAGTACAGAACTGTTCACTTGAAACCTATGTAATTTTAACAACCAATGTCACCCCAATAAATTCAATACAATTTTAAAATAATAAAATAAAACCATCGAGCCTTTATAAAAAGCAAAGGATGAATCAGGACAGGAAAATGACAACTGGTACATACTGTCCAGTTTAAAAACTTCAACTCCCTGTATCTTCCAGTTCCTCAGATTGTTGGTAAAGAGTATAAATTGTATAATCCTTTTAAAAGCAACCTAACATTAACAAGGAACGCTGAACATGCACACCCCCTGCGGCACGAAACTCGACTCACACGTGTAACTAACTTCAGCAGAGTGTCCCCACTCAGAGCAGGGAAGGGTTTGCAGGTGTTGAAACACTGACCCCTTCAGCGCGCAGAGTGCCCGACTGTAACCTGGAGCCGGAGAAAACAACCTCCTCCATTCGGTGCCCTGCACCAAACGAACACTCTCATTTCTTAAGTATGCTGTGCTTTGGAATTCTTCCCAATGATTTCCAGAAGATGTCATCCTAATAGCATTGTGCATAACATTTTGCAAAAGATGGAAATGACCCATATGGCCATCAAGAGTAGAACAGATATATGAATTGTGGTGTATTCATATAATTGGAATAACATACAACAGTAAAAATGCATCATGGTATAATTCCAAAAACACACCATTGAGCAAAGCGAATCACAGAAGAATACATAGTTTGTCTCATTTCCATAAAGTTCAAAAACTAGCAAAATGAGCACTATGTTTTCTAGGAATGCGTACAAAGGTGCTAAAACCATGGAGAAAAGTGCTGGAATGACTCACAAGTGGTGCGGCTGGGGGGATGCCCTCAGGAAGCACACACAGAGGACCCTCTCGGGCACTGCTGCCCGAGCTCGCCCACCTGTCACAGCACGTGGAGAAGATGACACGGCTGCAGTGCCCACTACCAACTAGAGGGCTGCTAAACCCAAGGAGCCAGTTTGAAGGCGCTCGCCAGCCCCAGCCCCAGCCCCAGCCCCACACGCGCCACAATGGCAGAGGGAGCAGCCGTCAGAAGCTCTGTTCTTTCGAGCAAGGCGGTAGGAACAAGGGATTTTATTATTTAAACTGTACACATTTTATATGCTTTTTAAAAAAATGTATGAGGTAGTTCTAATAAAAACCAAGGTGTCAGTCAAAGTCTCCTACAATCTGGCCCGAATCCCATCCAGCCTGACCTCTGACTGCGACCCCAACAGGCTGGACATGTCCACTGCCCACAAACGCCGCCCTCTTCTGCCCTCTAAAGGTCTGCTCCCACCAACGCCAGAATGCGCCGGAACCTCCTCCCCTCCCCATTTCCTCATCGCCCTGCAGGCTCCAACTCAAGGTCCACTCCCCACTGCAAGGTTTTTTCTGAAAACGTTCACATTCCACAAATCTCCTCATCAATTTCAGTATTTCTTATACTCTGAATCTCTCATGTAACCCATTTCTGTACCCGACATTAATGGTGCTCCTATACTAGCAGAAAGAGTCCTGGATTTGGACCCAGAAAACACGGATTCTAATCCCCCAGGCATCAGACATGAGACATGCTCCTCTCAGCACTTGGAACTTCAGTCTTCTCACGCACACAATACCTCCAATTAATACATAACACATGTGAATTGAGTACCATTTGAACCACACATCGGGGCTCAGTAAATATTATGCCTTCGACTGTTGGAGAGATTTCTACTCTACACTACAGGGCCGCAGAAGCCAGAAACTGTTTCATAAACAGTTAAGAGAGGGAATGACATGTTCCATATAAGTAAATTTCTACATGATTAAAGCATTATCTCTTTAAATGACATAAACTTTGGGATTTTATTAACCTTGGATAAAAATCTTTGTAAAGTGTAGGTTAAATTCCCTTCTTAGATATAACATACAGAAGATCGTTTAACCTTTCAGGAATGACTTGGCGTCAGCACTGTATTTCAGTTTTTCTGCTGCAGCGTAAAAGTGACTCAGTAAACCGATGGACACGGAGCCGATTGCAATGGCTTTCAGACAACGGCTGCTTCTGTACTTCTCCTTCCACCTCACCGTCAAACTCCTCATCACTGTCAAACCGTCATCTCTGATAACTCTATCCTTTTCATTCGCTATTGCTAATTCTGAGAAACCAGGTAACAGTAAACAGGCCCCTTTCGCTGCATAAACATTGGGTGCTAAGGGACCCTTCTTCCAGGCTGAGCGATCCATCATTACATTCAAGATTTCTGAGGCGGCCAGATAAACCGAAGTTACCATCCTTCTCTGTAGAGCAAGCACATCATATTCCCCAAGCCCTAGGCATGTGTGCTCAAAACCTCCTGAGGAGCTCAAACTGGGATGATCCGTTGATGCAGGTCAATAATACTATCTTCATACACGATGATAATAATTGCTCTCACCAGGGAGACCTCTGTGCCAGGCACGCAAGAAAGTATTTATAACATAAAGGGAATTGCCCCTGGGAACTGTTTCTCAGCATTGCGGCAAAACTTACCTGCAATAGATTTCCAAATTTGCTTCTTTTCCAGAAAAGACCTTTATGTAACTGCAGTAACATATGCATCTACATATATATGAATAACTGGGGCAGCTGCCTGTGCTTCAAAAAAAGAACAACTCAGCCCTGGCCAAGTAGCTCAGTTGAGTAGAGCGTCACCCTGATACGCCAAGGTTGCGGGTTCAATCTCCAGTCAGGGCACATATAAGAATTAACCAATGAACACATAAACAACTGTAACAACAAACTGATGTTTCTCTCTCCTTCCCTCTCTCTCTCTTTCTAAAATCAATAAATTAAAAACAAAAAAATTTAACAAAGAACAGCTCACAGAGCTCCAGAAAATGGGGACATCTGAGGAGTTTGGAACTGGCAATGAAACTTCTGGAAATATGTGAAAATCTGATGGAGGAACAAGCATTCTTGGTAGGTTTTGTACAAGCTATAAAATCACATTTCTTTCCTACCAACTAGTAACTCCAGTGTATACAGACCAGTTCCTCAAGAATAAATCACACAATAATAACTACATAGGACATTTCCAAGAAGCATACCTCACTGAATTGCTGGAACAAAACAGATGGCAAAAACTCCCGAGGGTGTAAATCAACAAGAGGCCCCGTCCAGTTACTCTGAACAAAGAGTTGCAAACTGCTCACACCAATTAGGAATATCAGCTGTTGTCTGCATATAAAAATAGTTAAAGAAATAAATGTGAACAACTATCACTTTATAACCACCAACATACTATTTCATTGTAAAATTGGGAAACGTAAATGAACATTTACTGAGATTATCTGAGAGTATTACAAAAAAAAAATTCTGCAACCTAAACAACTGAGGTCTGCAATGTCCAATATTGTAACCATGAGCCACGTATGGCTCTTTTAAAATTAAATTAATTACAATTAAACAAAACTTCAAATTCACTCCTTCAGTCACACTGTCCACATTCTAAGTGCTCAAGAGTCATACATGACCAGGGGCCACCGTACGGGGCAGCACAGATACGAACATTTCCACCATCACAGGAAGTTCGTGTGAACAGTGCTGGCTTAGATCCAGATCGGGCAATTGTAACTTTTCCTGCACTCTCCTGCACTAACAGCTCTGACATTGCCAGAAGACACAGGATAAACCAATTTTATACAAAAGAAAGTTGACAACAAAAAGTTGTTTTTAAACAACACTTCACTATCCTGTACTACCACGTGCTGGAACAAAAAGCCCCTTGGAAATTTCACTTGGACCTTTTTTTTCAATCCTGCTTTGGCTTAAGCCAACAGGTGTGTAAACATTTTCTGTAGAGGACAGATTTTAAATATTTTAGGCTTCGTGGGCCACACATGTTTTTTTTTCCAATCCTTTAAAAATGCAAACACCATTCTTAACCACTTTGCCCCACTGGCCCTAATTTTCCAGCCCTGAGGTTAAGAAAAAATAGGTGAGGATTCAACTCTACCAAGTAACAGCCAGAGAATCCTGAAGTTTCATGCTGAAGAGAAAGCAAAAGATTTCTTCTCCCTATATTGCCTAGGCCCTACTTCAAAAGATTCTTTAAGGAAAAAAAAAAAAAAATCAGCCCTGGCTGGTGTGGCTCAGCGGATTGAGCACCATCCTGTGTACCAAAGGGTCCGGGTGGATTCCCCATCAGGGCACATGCCTGGGTTGCAGGCCAGGTCTCCGGTGGGGGGCACGCAAGAGGCAACCTCACACGGATGTTTCTCTCCCTCTCTTCCTCTCTCCCTTGCCCTCTGTCCAAAAATAAATAAATAAAATCTTTTAAAAAATCAATCATACAAGCCTATGACAGACAGAATAGAAAATGCTGGATTCAGCATAACTGAGAGCTGAGCAGAGAAAAAAATGAGCACCAGAGAAAACAGGTGAGCAAAGGGCCTGTTTGTGTTAGAAGTAAGGAAACTTGGGGAAAATGGGTGTGTAGCAACGTCTTAAAGCCTTAATACAACCAAAAATCAAAATCTTTAAGGCAAGCCCTGACCGGTGTGTGTGGTCAGCTAGTTGGGCATCATCCAGCAAAGGCAAAGATGGCCAGCTGGATTCCCGGTCAGGGCACATGCCTGGGGTGCAGGCTCAGTGTGCAGTAAGAGTTTTTATGGTGACACACACACTTCAGACGGCAAAGTAACAATCGGGGCTGACACTACTGCAGGATATAAACTACTACTAAACCAGAAAAGTGAAAAGGAGTGATACTAATCTTTAAAATAAAATGCCTATAGTAACATTCTTTTGTTAACTCCTTATGGATACAAATTACGTCTTATTCCTATTCACAACCTCAACACCTAATAAAGTAGGTGCTTTTTTTTTTTTTTTTTAAGAATTAAACAAAGCCATTCCCTGGAAATAATGGTCAAAATTGCATGTATTTTAAAGAAAATTAAGACAACATAAATGCCATGATAGTAAAGGAAAGAAAGAAGTATACTAACAAATTTATAGCAGTAAAATTTAGGTTTCACCCCTGTGTAACTATCTATTATACCTAATCCTATAAAATTCAGTGGAAGAAGTCAAAATAAAGGTTCCATAATAAACACATTAAGTTTTCTGATGTCTAAAAAGTTAACAATCTAACACATAATAAAGGTAGTTACAGGTATCACTGAGAAATCCAGAAATAGCAAGATGGACAGGGTATGCTTTCAAGTTCAAAGACAATAATGTCTCAAGTCTTAGTGGGTTGGCAGTTACCACCCAGTCAGAAGCTAATTTCATATACAAAACCCTTATATCCTAAACGACTTTGCTTTCTCATTCTGAGGGCCCTCTGGACAGAAGTTCTTATGAAGATTATTTGGTACATTATGAGTCCAGACTAAATGTTAAGCCAGATTTTTCAATAACTGCTAAAACCAGTGCCTTACACGGTCAAAGCTCCATTAAGTGTATTAAGAGGCTATTTCTCTATGTAACTTCAAATAAAAATCTACCTTTGGGTTTTGTCCAAATCTGGTGAGAAATCCAGGAATGTTAATATCTGCTTCTCTAGGTAGCTGTCAATCTTTTCTTCAGTCATCTTTGTTGAATTAAAAATATTTTGAGTCAATGAATTTAAGAATATGGCCTCATAGTTTCCTTCTAGCAGCAATTGTAGGAAAGATCCATTCTCTGTAATAAAAAAAAAAAATTAGTCCAATAATCCAAAAGAACAGTTTTTTTCATACTGTACAGGATAACACTCTTGGATAAATGTATCACTTTAGTATGTAAAAGTGCATTTTAGAATGCTTGTTATATGTTAACTAAAAAAGCAATGAATGAATTCCCATCATTCTACAAGTATCACTTCTCCTAGAATTGGCAGGGCACCAGTATGATGAGTAGTAAGGTAGAAGTTAGACTCAGGAATAATATTTTTTATTAGTAAGCATTCTCACCCTTCTGCTGAAAATTCAAAAAGATTCCTAATGGCATCAGAAAAATTTACATAGTCAAGAGTTCTAGACATTTCACAGTCTGGCTCCTCCTAACCCCCATTATATTCCCTGATGGAAAGCTGGTTCACTCACTTCCCCTAGAATCTCATGCACGTGTCTGCCCCCACACTTTTATAATTTTGATTTCTCCCTCTGAGCTCTTCTCCACCTGTCAGTCTTATCCTTTAATCAGAGGTCAGCCCTGACGACTGTGGCTCAGTTGGTTGGGCATCCCCGACAAAGCAGAAGTTCGCCGGTTCCATTCCCGGTCACCGCACAAGCCTGGGTTGCGGTTAGGTCCCTAGTCCCGGCGCATGCCAGAGGCAACCAATCCATGTTTCTCTCTCACAATGATGCTTCTCCCCTCTCTTTCTCCTTCCCTTCCTTTCTCTCTCTAAAAAGAAATAAATAAAAATTGGAGTGGGGTGGGGAGGAAGATATCGGCTCAAGTCTGACTTCTTCCAAGAAACTTTTCCAGACCATCAGACTTCCGAAACTACCTATCCTGAAGCACGGATTGTGTGCACGCACACAGCACTTACATGCTGTCCTAAACGTTTCTCTTCTGTGTCCAGCCTAATCCCACAATCAGATGTGCCTGTATCCCACTAGTAAAGGAGCCTTTTAATTCTTCATCTCTCCGGTAAATGTGCATTGCTTACAAGAATTACTTAACTGCCTCGTCTCAGCTTTTCTGCTTACCAGTTGTAAAACCTGGAATAAATTACTTAACCAATCAGTAGTTAAATGTCATCTGCAAATTGGAAAGGGTAGCATCTACCTTAGGTGTCTGTTATAAGGATTAAACGACTAAAGAAATGTTTTAGCCCTGGCTGGTGTAGCTCAGTGGATTGAGCACGGGCCTGTGACCCAAAGGATCTAGGTTCGATTCCCAGTCAGGGCACATGCCTGGGTTGCAGGCCAGTTCCCAGCAGGGGACACACAAGAGGCAACCATACATTGATATTTCTCTCTCCTACCCTTCCCCTCTAAAGATAAATAAATAAAAATCTTAAAAAAAAAAGAAATGTTTTAAAAGCATTTCTTTGATAACTGACATTGCCATTGTTATTATTTCAACCCAGGCTGTGAGCAGTTTGGGGTAGAGACCAGCACAGAGCCTGAGGACCACGCCCACCATGTTAAGGATGCAACCCAGAGCCTTAAGACATCAGCCAGATTTTGGTGGGAAAAAATAAAACAAGCAGAGATGAGAACGCAGCCACCGCCACCCCTTCTCACAGTCCCTACGCTAGCCTAAGTGCCTGGCGACTGCGCCTCTCTCACCTGAGCCAGCGACTCCCTCCTGCTTCCATTGCTGCCGCTCAGCCTCAGTGGGGAAGCCCCTCAAAACTGCCAGCTCCGGGGTCCACGTCACCCCGGACATCACCCCAGCCAAAACGGGCCCTCAAAAGGGTTACACAGGAGTCTCAAAAGAAAGTGAAAGGAGAAGGGCTCAGAGACGCCAAATTCTCAGAGTGGCGAAAATTCTGCGGATACACCGAAAAACTCTAGAACCCCATGTGCTGATACCGGCCCAAGGGAGCTGCCATAACAGCAGCGCGGGGCACCCTGGGAAACACACAGATTCCGCATCGGCTTCCGCCTAGAAAACCAACCCAGGTCCGTGATACTGAGCATGCCCAGTGGCGATGCCCCGCCCCGAGCGGGGAATGGGCGGGGCTGGAGGTAGACGCTGCCCCAAGGGGCGGCTGCAGCCAGTGGTAAAATACCTGAAGGGTTTGGAGTCTTCAACTACAGCCCCCGGAGGACTCGCGTAAAATTCTGCTCCTAGCAGCGATCTTGCTCGACCGCGGCTTCTTTGGAAGGTTTACCGCTTTAATTCCTAAACCTTTTTTAGGCCTGAACTCTCCTAACTACCTGAATGCACGTGGGCCTTTACTACTAATATTTGGGTACCATTTAAGGAAGTCAGAGACCCGGTGCAGAGGAGTCCGTGAACCCCAGGTTAAGAACCCTGCAGCAGAGAAAATGCCTTTATTCTTTGAATGAATTAAAGTGTAAGTAAAATATCTATCTGGTTTTGACGCTGCCAGTAATTTATGACCGAGTGGGACATCTGGCTCTGCCGCTAATGGAGGGAAGTTTTTGGAGGACAGACTGAACGCTGCAGAAACCTGCCACCCTGCGTGCCTGCTGCTGAACACAGGGCCCCTTTAATCTTCACGTAGCACTCTAGGTGAAAACCAAGCTCTGGAAACTGGGACGTGGCAGGCGGGACTGCGCCCCGGTGGGCTTGAAGCCTGCACTGTAAACTTGCCATACACTGTTGGAAAAAGTTGCAAGGTAACTGACCACACAGGATTCGTGTAGTAACTAAGGGCAATGCATTTCTGAAAGCCCAGGACCCTGCTCCAAAAGGGAAGCGAAACAACTCTTTTTTTATTTTTATTTTCAATTACAGTTTACATTCAATATTACTTTGTGTTAGTTTCAGGTGCACAACATAGTAGTTAGACAACCATATATTTTACAGTGTTCCCCGCGATATTTCCAGTACCCAACTGGCACCATACATAGTTATTACATTGTTACTGACTATAGTTCCTGAGCTGTGCTTTACGTGCCCCATGGCTATTCTGTAACTACCAATCTGTACTTCTCAATACCTACACGTTTTTCACCCAGTCCCCACCTCCCTCCCTTCTGGCAAACATAAGTCTGTTACCTGAACCTACGAGTCTGTTTCTGTTTTGTTTGTCCGCTCCACATATAAGTAAAATCATGGTGGTTGCCAGGGACAATGCCACTAAAGCTCACGCAGTGTGGGCTTAACCCATCCTGTCCTACTTCTGGGTGTTTAGAACCTGCCCTGAATGATATGCTTTAAAGTCCTCCACATAACAGCAAACCAAAGAAAACCTGGGTGTTCCTGTCACTTAAGATCCAATGACACAGGGTGACCTTGAACAGCTGCTTTCTTGATTTACATGGTTCAAGCTCCAGAGAAAAGACATGTCCAAAATTATCTATGTCCTTGAAACAAAAGGCTCCTGAGTCCAGATGCTATAAAAGCTTTGTGGGTTGTGCAGCAGGCAAGGTGGGAAACAGGCACTGATGAATTAGAAATACAGGAAGGGTTTGAGGTGCAAGCGCTCCCCCAGCATGAATGCAAAAGATCCTTCCACAATTGCCATTTCCCAGTAGTGATGCGCATCCACACACGGAGGTACATGAAGATGGTGCAGAGGTTGGAACGATGCATCCACAAGCCAAGGAATGCCAGCAGCTGCCAGAAGCTGGAAGAGGTAGAAAACAGATTCTCCCCTTGAGCCTTCAGAGGGAGTGTAGCCTCGCCAACACCTTGATTTTGGACTTTTGGTCTCCAGAACTGTGAGTAAATAAATTTCTGTTATTTTAAGCCACTGAATTTGTGTTCATTTGTTACAGCAACCCCAGGAACTAATGCAAGTATTTATTCCTTCCTAGAAATAAAGTCAAGATACATTTTTTGAAATGAATATATAATAATGTTATGCATGTCTTCATTTCATTACTTATCCAAACAATACTGGCCAATCAATAGAATACTTCACATGGCCAATAATTGAATTATTTCAGTTAATTATTTTGATGACTAGAATTCCTGTTTAAAAAAACATGGTTTAACACTTTTAATTTCGTTACGAAAGTACATTTGTCACATCATACTTCGCTAGTTTGTTCACTAACCTAAATATTTAGACATCCGGCACGTGCATCTCCATCTGTAGCTTGCCTCTCAGCTATGGGCGGACTTCCATGTGACCTGACCCTTTTACAGTTCGCAACGAAAACGGAGAATTCACCCTTTCTCCTTTCCTGTCACCTCAATTTCAGTTTGGGGTCTACACACACCTCTCTAGCTGAGTGATCAATGTGATCGAGGTGACCTGTGCTTTTATGCATTAAGAGGAAAGCCACTTCAAGGTAACATCAGAGCCACAGACAGACAGTCACAAAACTCCGCATATGACATGGGGAGGGCTTTACCCTTATGCAGGAGAAAAGTCACTGAAGTTGGGGAAGAGCCTCAAGGACAGGAGGAAAACTAATAAACCATCAGACATTTTTTTAAAGCCCTCTGTATTACTGGAGCTGGATGAACCTGAGGCCCTGCCCTGCTCTGCCACTTGCCCAAGACTGAAGCACCAGTGCAGGACGTCAGCCAGGCTCCTCCTTCCAGGTCTCTTGTGCCCCGCGGCTCCGCTACCATCTGAGTCTGTCTCGCACCCCAAGGTCTGCAGTTGGGTCTGCTCTCTCATCTAGGTTGACCCAGTCAGTGGGCACGTCTCTTTCCATCCTGGAATCTTGATCTAACCAGTCTCCCGAGATTTGAAGCTTGTGTTTCAGCAAATTGGTACTATTCCAGCACCTATACAAGGACATACCAGAGTGTTGACTTTTAATGGTGGAGAAGTATACAGTATGGCGAACAAGATGCAACTGTGAAAGTCTGTCTATTAAATAATCAGCTTTAGTTGGGGAAGCAACCCTCACTGGAGCGGTTAACACAGTGCTGCTCCAGGCATGACCCAAGGACTCGCTGGCAGGCAGCCATGGGCCATGGACGGAATGAGTCCACAGTGCGACTGCTGCCACGTTTTCATTGTGTTTTACAAAGTCCTGGGTAAAGGGGGGAACCAAAAATCTTGGCCCTTCACCAGTTTGACACACTAATCGAACATCTCACCTAACCCACCTTAATCTGCATAATCCAAATTCTAGGACATCAGAGTTTACAGTACTTTCTACATTCATCTGACTTTGGATACTAGTCTTTATTATTGATTTGAGAGACAGACAGACAAGACATAGATTTGTTGTTCTATTTACTTATGCATTCATTGGTTGATTCTTGTATGTGCCCTGACCAGGGATCGAACCTGCTGCAGTCTTGGCATATCAGAACAACTCTTTAACCAACAGAGCTACCTAGTTAGGGTGGAAGTACTGGTCTTGATGTGAGAACAGTATCTAAGCAGTTATTTTTGCACTTTTAAGACATCACCTTCAGTTTTACAAACAATTGGCTTTACTGTTTCCAAACCTCATATTCTCTGCACGTACCCTTAGACCCCGGCCACCCTGTGTCTGCTGACCTCTGGTCCATCCTTCTCCAAGGTCTTCACACTGCCCTTCCCCTACTCACTCCTCAGTCTGTAAACATCCTGAAGTTATTCTCATACCAACGAACTTGTTATTTCCCCAGGTTCTGTCCACTGTCTCTTCCTCTCTACCCCTGTCCTAGTTTATGACCTACAACCTGGACTCCAAGGTGGTCTCTTACTTGACCTCCTTGGCTCCCAATGGTTGGTAGAATGATCTTCCTGAAACACAGTCTGACCAGCTGGCTCTGGATTAAAACCCTTTAATAACTGTCTATCAGGACGAGTACATGTCAAAGCTCCTTAACAGGACAAACAAGATCCCCCAGGACCCACTCCCTCCTGGCTTTCCAAGACTACAGCCTACATCCCATTTGACTACGGTGCCACTGATTCCAGCTCTCCTTTTTATCCCCTGTGACTGGAACTCCTTTTGCCCTGGCTAATTTCTTTCTCCTCCCCCTTCAAGACTCAGGATATTTTAGCCCTGGCTGGTGTGGCTCAGTGGATTGAGCGCGGGCCTGCGAACCAGAGGATCGAGGTTCGATTCCCAGTCAGGGCACGTGCCTGGGTTGCGGGCCAGTTCCCAGCAGGGGACACACGAGAGGCAACCATACATTGAAAAAAAAAAAAAAAAAGACTCAGGATATTTTAGCCCTGGCTGGTGTGGCTCAGTGGACTGAGTGCTGGCCTGTGAACCAAAGGGTCGCCAGTTTGATTCCCAGTCAGGGCACATGCCTGGGTTGCAGGCCAGGTCCCCAGCGGGGGGTGTGCAAGCAGCAACCACACATTGATGTTTCTCTCTTTCTTCTTCCCTTCCCCTCTCTAAAATAAAGAAAAAAAGACGCAGGATATTTTTCTGTAGGAAGTGTTCCCTGACCGTATCACTTCAGTGCCTGTCCACATTTTACCTGAGGTAGGTGCCCCCTCTCTGGGCTCCCGAGAGGACCCCATGACCAGAGCTGTCAGAGAAGCCCCCCCCCACCCCCCCACAGCCCTGACAGTGTTTCCGTGTGAGCCACTCGGCTCACAGGCGCAGGGACCTACGTGAAGTACAGGGCAAGGGCTCAGATGTTTGCTGGCATCAAGTCTGGGTCCAGATGGCACACTTTTTCTGTCACTGGTCTCAGACTTAGACTTTGGTTTTAGAAACAGGAACTGGACCTTACAGTACCGGTATCATTACTTTCCTTGTATGCATAGTGTTCTGAGGACTAACGGTGTGGAGTGGAGAAAATACCCAAGCATATTTTAATGATAAAAACTAAAATCCCCAATTGGAGGAAAACAGAACACTCAGTAGCAGCTTTATCATCCATCCTGATGGGACCCCGACAGACCAAACACAACAAAAAAAGCCTGAAGGATTGAGAGCTCTTCTTTTCCTTTTTATTGCTGATCATTTCATACTTAGACTTTAGCTGGCATGTCTGTGGGTGACTCGTCTTTTCATAAATTGACTGTTTTGGCATTCCTGGCGTAGCTCCCCACCCACCAGACCGAACACCCGGTGTTTCCAAATGCCGGATTCCCCAGTCTCATACTGTTTACCCCCTTTATCCGTGCGTACGGACCTCTGTACCTGGTAGCCCCCTTTTCTCTTCAGAGAGCAACTCACTGTTCAGAGTACAGCTTCTTCTGGTCAGCTCCAGATTCAGCGTTCCCACGTGCCACTTTACTTATTTAACATAAATGCTGTCGAAAATCACTTTAGCTTTTCCTTTGTGATAATTGGTCTTGGAAAAATATTCTCTCCTTTCTTATGCTTATCAGTCTTGGAATGTCCCATTCTTTGTAGAAACAGCATTTCACACATGGCAAACTGTTTTAGAAATAAGATATACTAATACACCTAAGTCTTGATTTATTTGGCTCTGGGAAGATGAAAAGGAGCCCACCCAGCAGGTACAGAATGTGCTGTATGACGGCACCAGAGAGGCCCCTCCTGTCTGCTCTACAGAGCCTTAGGGTTACTGCACACATGCAACCTCAGTGACAACGCTGGAGTCCAGGAGAAAAGGAGCCCTTTAGGAAAAAGACCAGTTTAAGAGTGACTTTTCAAGTTAACCATTTCCTTTCGTATACTTAAATTTAAATAATGAATACATTCACAAGCTCGAATGTTGGCATAGAATAAAATCATGTTCATTTATTTTTTTTTCTGCATCTTAGAATTAGAAGGCATAAAATTAAATATGTTGAATGTAATAAATTCATCCATACAAGTGCAAGTCTCCAACAATAACACATTTTTATGGCAGATTTATCATTTTAAAAATGTACCAGTAAATCAAAAAAGAAGGGTATGTCATTTAACTTTTATTGAAGTGTACGTAGGTCTTCGGAAATCAAATATGAGCATGAAGTATGGCCAAACATAAAATCTATCAAATTCAGTGAAAAGTTGCTGACTTCAAATAGTAGTTGTAAGAATGACCAATATATATTCTTTGTTAACAACCTCTCACTCTACAGTAAAAAAAAAATAATAATAAAATAAACATTCAGTAAACATTCTTTCCTAAGGTAGTTTCCCTTATATATCAGTGATTTATCCATTTCTTTGTATACACAAATTTGTTCAACATACCAATCAGTGGTTCTCACAATTGAAAAATAAAAGCACAAAAAGTTTACACTCTTGTACAGGTAAATAAAAGATCACCTTGAATTAAACTGGATCTCCTTAAGGGCAGAGTATAGTTTCAGTTTCATTACCTATTACATAATTAGCTTCTTACATACAAATATTGACATATTTGGCTTGTGCTTCAAAGCCTTTGTGTCTATGAAGTCCTTGTCGATGCAGCTCACAATTTGAAGTCACTGGGGAGCTCTTTACTGCTGCTGGGTGTGACCTGATCGTGCACCCGCGTCTCCTCAGCACCTGCGGTGGCACTGCACATCTCGGAGGCATCGTCGGCATCAGGGTCCAAGCCCTCAGGACAGGGAAGTTTTAGCAGCTCTTCCCGGAGCTGAGCAGTGTGACGCTACATGAGAAAATGAGTAATGTTAAAACTGCAAACCCAGGGATGCTAATACAGTATCATTTGAGGGGAGAACTGAATTTTTAAAAAATCCAAAGCATAAGGTCTGAAAGTACTTTTTGGCCACCTTCCTTATGCTAGCTACTGTAACAGAGAGAGAGAACAAAGTTGGCAAAAATCTCTCAAAAACTTGGCGTTTTTGAAAAGCCCTGAGCAGGGTGCTACAGACCCTACCCGTGCCCCAGACCCTGTGCAGAACAGCATTGCTGAGGACTGACTTGCTACATATGCCCTTTTAACTTCGAGAGCAGCATCTTGATGTGCAATACATGCTGCCTCTGGCCAAACATTTTTGAAAGAAAAGTCCATAAATTAAAACTCAGTGCTATTTCAGTGGATGAAAACAAGTATTTATCAGGGACTAGGCCCTATGTAGAATCCTTGCAAAATGTTTCACATTAATTGTCTCACTTAATCCTCAGAACAAACCTTAGAAATAATTTCACCATCAGAAAAAAATTTTTGAGTTAAACAAATGAAAAAGATCTACAGGGACTGCCTGTGACGAGTGTGCCCCACACTGCCATTCAGATTCAGGGAAGGATATAATAGAGACTGGGTGGTTGCCTACAAACATTTCATTTTGGTTTATAACTTTCTAGTGGGAAGGAAATTACCTCAGCCCACCAAGGGCTTTGCAAATTCATTGCGTCAACAGTTGCCTTTGAAAATTAAATAACCAACATTTACAGAACAATTATTATGCATCAGGCGCTGTACTGAACACTAACAATGTAAAAGCAATGAGTAGAATAGGGAAGATAGAATCTCTGACCTCATAGAGCCCTGAATGTTGGCTGGAAGTGTAAGACATTAAAACAAGGTAAGATAAACCACACACTTGAAGCCATTTGTAAGGTTTCAAAACACATTTACGTGCTGGTAAATTTCTCTAGCCCCAATTTCCTTTCCACTGTGGACAACACTAACTAGGGAAGGAGAAAGAGAAACTGGAGAACTACAAGGCCCCGGCAAGGCAGGAATACTATGCCTTTACTGGGGAATTAAGCGGGACAGCTGCATCCTTTTCTCAAGCAGCACTCAGCAGCAAAGGCACAGTGGAAATGATATAAACCTGGATGAGTTCAGGGAGCGACATCTCCAGGTCCAGGTGACACAGGGACAACAGAGTGAAAGGATCGGAGAGATAAGCAGGACACTGACTGAAATGACAAGGTCAAAGAGGCAGGACAGGAGACACTGGGGTTTTGTGTACCACGCAGGTGCGTGCCCGGGGCAGAACAACAGGAAGCCCTAGGCTGCACTACAGAAAGAACTGGGGGCAGAGGAGGGAGAGGAACAGGGGCAGGGAAGCCAACAGACCACGAGCTGTGGGAACGGACAGAAGGGGCGGGGCGTAGTGGTGGTGGGGGTATGGGGGTGTGATGCTCTCCCTTCAGAAGGTCGCACAGACAGGGTCGGCACTGACCAGGCATGCTCAGTGAAGGAGGGGTACGTAGTATCTAAAGACTTTAAGGCACAGAAAGAAATGGTTCAAAATGAAATAAACAGAGGAAGTTAGAAAACCTAATTAGAAGGAAGATAAGTTCTAAGTTCAGACCTTTGATGAAGTGATGGCAGGCATCTAAGTAAAAATGCCCGTGACATAATTCTGAGAAGGCAAAGAGCAAACAATCGTTTGAAAAGTCACTTTTACAAAGTAAGTGGACAAAGTCCAGGGTACACACGATGAGAGAGACAGAGAGAATAAAACAGCCCTGAGGACCAACCGTGAGCTTCACATCCCTGAGCGCTCAGGAGAAGGGGAAAGAAGAAACACGTGGAAAGAATGCGGGACAGGCTCCAGGTGAAAAGCACAGTAGGAAAGACAGACACCAGTCCGTGAGTGTTTTCACAGGTAGGCACAGGGCGTTAGAAATGCTCACACTAAAGTCTAACTGAAAAGTCACGGCAGGCTTCTATGAAGAGAAATTTAAGCTGAAAACTGCATGAAAGTGAGCCAGAAGAGCAGGTGAGAAGTAAAATGAGAAGCATTTGTAAAGGTCTGCAGGGGAGAGAAAGGCGAGTGAAGAGAGAGGTGACCCAGGGTCAAGGGCTCCAGAGAACTGGAGAGCAGGTGACTCGGGCAGAATGAAAGTTAAATGGCAAAAGGTTAATTGAGGGGGCGGGGGCAGGAAGGCACTGGAAGAGGAGTGTGTTGCGTGAAGTTTTATGATGGATGCAGAAGTGTTCATCGCTCTAGTGTGAGAGTAAAAGAGGAGAAAGTTTTATTTTATAATAATTGGGCAAAATAAAACTAGCTTGGGAGAGGCAAGTGTTAAAGAGGAAAATAATGTTTTCTTTGTCAAAGTTGTAAAGCTGGAAATCTGAGAGTCGGAAGGAAAGGAGCCGGTGGAGCTGGAACACAGTGGAGGCGGGAAGAGGGAGGGTAACTAACGGGTGGAGGCTGGAAGGAGCGGAGCCCAGTGAGGACACACGCCCTGAGGCAGGGGAAAGAGTCTTCAACCCCGCCCCCTTTCGCACCCCCACCTCCTGAATGCCCCCCAGAGGAAAACGCCCCCCCACGGGTCTGTGTCACGGGCGCTTCACAGTCAGTGGTTGGCGGCTCTACAGCTGCCATCTCCCTCATGACTCCAAGTAACAAAATTCTAGAAGGCAAGCGGCCTAGGGAAAAGCTACAGGAATTAAAAACGTCAGCCATGGGGTACATTTTGTTGTCACCACCTTCAAACAACGGGATAAAATTCTGGTGGCTCAGCCCTGGCACTCATTTCTGTATTTTAGGAACTGCTGATTCGTGGCTGAAATGAACGTGCCTTTTCCATAGACTTCTGGGAGCAACCCAGGCCTCTGAACTTGTAATACATTTTATGTTTCCTTGATTCCCGACCACCCTTTACCACCCGGGGGCCATGGTTCTGCCAGTGAGGAGACAGCTCTTCTTTACGGCCCCCAGCAGGGCTCAGGTTCGGTGGCGTCCCTACCTTGAGAGCTGCTGCATGGTGAGACATCGTTCTGCCTACTCGCTTGTCACTGCTGTACTGCTGGATGTCGGCAATCCACTCCTCACACTGCGCCATGATCTCCACCCTCTTCAAGTAAAAGTGTTTGTGTATCACCTTAGGGATAAACAAGCAAGGGAGCAGAATGTGTTCAGGTCAGACATTAAAAGACAAAGCATGGAGTGTCACAAAGGAATGGCATTTAAAGGCACTGCAATGTTCTTCTCTCCATGAACCTAGATTTAGTGAACTCGACCTTATTAACAGAGAATAGTTAGGTTTATGACATCAGGCGACACATACTGAAATTTCCAATTCTATGGTGGAAAATAAAGCCCAACCCCAATCAGACATTCAAATAGCTAATGTTTCCCAGAGAGAATAAGGCATTCATAATGTGAGGTATTCAGAAGGTGAGTGTAAATGAACAAATGACCAGGGGAAAACAGTCAGAAAGGTACTGACAGCAGAAAAGCTGTCAAAAGGTCTACCTTTAAAGGAGAACTCAAAGGACACCCAGACGAACTAAAGATACTCCGAATGTCACAGGCATTCGAACAGAAAGCACAGCAGAGGCACATTTTTACTTTGGCTTCTGGTTAATTTATGGGTAGGATTTTATCTTATGAAATTAAAGTTCCTTGTAATAATTGTGGTTTCATTTGACATTAAAGAAAATCGTTCTTTGAAAAACTAGTAAGTAAAATTTCTTCCTGTGTAAGAAGTAGGAGTCTAACTTCTGATAAATTTAAGTTAGAAAACAGGTCAATTCAGAAACATTATTCTGCGTTCTGTGAGCTCAGACTCTCCTGTCCACGGAGCTCATCTCCCCTAAAGAAACAGCAGCAACACATGGTACAAGGGAAAAAGTCATTAGGAAACCCTGGAAATGGATGTGGAATACCAGGAAGACCCTACTACATCCACCTGTTTCTGTGTTTGATGCTTACAGACTGACAGGAAGAACCGTAATCACCACAGAACCACATGGGATGTGAGTACAGCAGGAAAAAACACTTAAAACATTTCAGGGAATGCAAAGGGGAAGAGTCACACCCGACTGGAAAGCACTCAGGGACCAAGCACGCCCCCTTTAACGTGAGCTGGGTTCCAGAGGATGAGAAGGCTCACTGTTTCAGACGGTACTATTTGCTTCTTGTAAAACGAACCCAGCCCCTTTCCAAGTTCCTTGTGTTAACAGTAAATTTTTCTTCCAGAAAAAAAAAAATATGCAGGAACCAACAAATTATACACTGATTAAGTATATGTACTTATAAATTTTAGAATACATTTTAAAATTAAGTTTAACATATACAAAAAAGTACACAAATCATGTATACAATTGGACACATTGCCCCATTAACTCATCAATATAATCTCTACTCAGATTAAAAAAAAAAATTACAAGCATGCCAGAAGGCCATCTCTGCTACCTTTCACATTACAATCCTCATTCAAAGGAATACACCATCCCCTCACTTCTTTAAGTATAAGTTAGTTGTATTTACTTTTGAATCTTTATAAGTGGAATCATATGAAATGTAGTTTTGTTTTTTTTTTAAAATTACACCTATGTGTTTTTTGTTTTGGTTTGTTTTAAATATTTATTTATTTATTTATTTTTAGAGGGGAAGGGTAGGAGAGAGGGAGAAGGAGAGAAATATCAATGTATGGTTGCCTCCTATGTGTCCCATGCTGGGAACTGGCCTGCAACCCAGGCATGTGCCCTGACTGGGAATCGAACCGCGATCCCTTGGTTCACAGGCCCGCACTCAATCCACTGAGCTACACCAGCCGGGGCTGAAATGTAGTTTTTAGTGCTCTATGCTATGCTTGTATTTGTCCATGTTTTTACATATAGCAGTTCATTCACTTACTTGGCATTATTACCTTTCTTAAATATTCCATAATTTGTCCATTCATTCTGTTGATGGACAACTGGGCTGTTTCCAATTTGTGGCAATTACGAATAATGACACAAACATTCTCTATACACAGTATGTGCACAATTGCTATTGCACATATACCAAGGAGTGTGACTGCTACTTGCAGGGCTTATTAGATCCTGCCAAAGAGTTTTCCCAGGAGGTTTTACCTATTTATATTTTCATTAGAAGCATATCAGAGTTCTAGTTGCTCCACACCCTAACATTTGGTACCAAAGCCTTTAAACTGAGCGATGCTGAAGAGGGGCAGACAGGCGCCAGTCAGTGCAGGGCTGTGCAGGCCAGGGCACAGACTTTGGGGTTCCTTGGCCACACAACAGCAGTCACCGATCTGATTACGGCTGGAGAGTCATTGCAGAGGGACAGAAGTGGAAGCAGGGACCAGCTAGAAAACTACTTCCACAGGCCAAGCAAGAGGTAATGGTGGCATGAGACAGGCTTGCCACAGTGAGATTGGTCTTCACCCCCAAATTTTGATTATGCTTTGAAGGGTGGAGCCAGCAGGATGTATCAACTGCATATGGCATGTGAGAAAAAGGAAGAAGTCACAGGAGGTAAAGGGTTTGGGATAGATGATGGTGCTTTCACTGACGGAGGGAAAGAAGAATCAAGAGTTCAGTTTCACACAGTGTTAACTTTGAGATGACATTATACACTTTGGTGGACAGTTTATGGTTCTGGACTTATTACTGAGTCTTACAGGCACTGAAGGAATCAATTTATGTACAAACAGGAGGGATACAAATTTTTCAGGGGAAGAACCGCAATTTCATTTATCCTTGAGTTCTGAGTGGCTCAGGCAGTGCCTAATAACAGCTGGCATTCAATGTGGCTGTAAAACAAAGTACTTAAGGAACCCAAGCTTGAAAAAGAATAGAATATTATGCTTAAGAGCACAAAGAAATGCATGTATTTCCTGTAATATTAGGAAAGATGATTTCCCACAGCCTTTCAAGGTAAATGCAAGATTTGTGAAAATACCCAACTTTGTCATTCAAGTGCAAACTCACTTAGTGCAACAAAACAAGAAATATTCTGTTTGTACCCCTTCGGAGCATATTCAGCAATGCTATTTCGTGAGGAGGGGGGCAGATGAAGGAAGCTACATCGTAGTCGCAAGTAATATTTGCTTTACATTAAAGATTGATTTTCTGTCGGGTAAATATGCCAGGTTTTCCTCTAAAACATTGAGTTTCTTACACAATTTAAGAAACAGATGATCAAGGTAAATAATTTTAAGGAAGAAGAATGTTTAATGGCACAGTTAAAGTACGATGCAATGAAGTCATGTGACATGGCGGGTGAAATGCAGTCACATTGTGGGCAGACTACGGAGAGACAACTGACCACAGAAAAAGAGCCACATGTCAGGATGCGGAGAAAGAAAAGCACTTGAGAATATCAAGACAGGTTTAGAAATGCACAAAGTCCAACTTTTTCCTAAAAAAAAAAAAAAGAAAAGTCTTTTCTTCAACATTTGAACACATATATTACTATCAGGGTAAAGTTCCTATTTACAAGGCAACTTTAGAAAGTATCTTGGCCCTACTTGGTGTGGCTCAATGGACTGAGTGCAGGCCTGTGAACCATAAGGGTCACCGGTTCAATTCCCAGTCAGGGTGCATGCCTGGGTTGTGGGCCAGGTCCCCAGTTGGGAGTGTGTGAGAAGCAACTGATCAATGTATCTTCCACACTTGGATGTTTCTCTCCCTCCCCCTCTCTCTAAAACAAATGAATAAAATCTTTTTATTGAATAATTAAAAAAATCTATGAGGAATATTTTAGTAAGATATTTAGACAATTTGCTAGTACAAGTGCAACTATCAAAAATAACAAATAATAAAATTGTCCAAAATCTTGTCAGATGCCTTTTAGGAAGTTGTTTTAAGATTCATCTATACTACATTACTGATTATTGATCTTTTTATGATTAAAAACTATAGTAAAGTTTAGTTTACCATAAATATAATTCTAATAAACTATATTCTATAATGTCTTTAATAAAGTATTCCATTAATTTTATTGAACATACCTCTTTAAAGCACGGTGAAGGGTTTCTGATCTGTTCCAGCATTGCCCACTTAACTGTGGCTTGTCGAATGTTCCCATCGTATTCTCGAGAACTCTGTGTGCCACTGGGGGTGCCTCTGGACCGTTCATATCCTGGTTCATTAAAGTAAGGCTCGGCTACTAATATAAGGGACTGAACAGACACTAGTACCTGAGGAACAAAGAAATACACAGGTTCACATCTGGTAATAGGATACCATATTTCAAAGAATAATTTATAACGTGATTATCATTGGGCAATATTTACGTTTAAAAATTTATTTATTGATTTGAGACAAGAGAAAGGAAGGGGGGGAGAGACACACACACACAAACATCAATTTGGTGTTCCACTTATTTATGCATTCACTGGTTGATTCTTTTATGTGTCCTGGATCGAACCTGCAACCTTGGCATATCAGGATGATACTCTAACCAACTGAGCTACCAAGGCCAGGGTTTCTATTCACTCTTTAAACATGCATTTTGTGGAAATATTTAAATGCTACTTTATTTTTCTTCAGTGAATGCTACTATTCATAATACACATTTTATGGAAGTTCTGGAGCCTTTGGATTATCTGACCTGTTGGATCATTTAATTTTATAACACTTTATTGTAGCCCATAAAACACTGAGCATAAAACACCAGTAAATCAACATATCTTTGGAAAGAAGAACTTCTCTTTTAAAAAAGGATTTGATTTTCAATACTCAAAAATAATAGGATTTATCTAGCTTTGACAAACAGTGTATGTATGATATTTGAAGTCACAGACTACAGTAGACCTCTGTAATTTATTTCCTCAAAACTTATTTTTTGGTCATCTGTAAAATGAGCATAACACCTACTTACATTATAAGATGACTATGAGAATGAGATAAACTTTTGGGGGGAGGTAAAGTATCAGTGCTCATAACAAAGTTTAATTAATACAAAGTAGCTACTCTTCCTTGCAGTAAAAGTAACAGTACACATCCAGAAGATAGTAAAAAAATAAAACAAAAAAATCACTTCTACTCTAAAAATAAAACTATTACCTATGTGATATAAACATGCAAAGACAGTTAGCCTGAGTTCTATTTTGATCAACAAAACTTAATTAAAAGAGCTACCTGGACTCCAAAAAGTGACATTCATCATAGCTACATGTGGCCAAAGTGGTTTCTTAAAATATGAGTTCAAAATAATCTGGTAATAACAGAAAAACACCTACTGCACACCACAGTGTATTATTACATATGGTGATATGTAAGTTAATAATAAAGAGGAAATATTTCATTCTGCAGTACAGGATCACTGATGCTTGGTCGGTTCTTCGGTAACTCCATGAAGTCAAGAGTTAGACTCTGACTAACCGGCTGAATTTTCTGCCCCTCTCCTCTTGCGCTTCACCTTAGCATCCACAAAACTGCAAGGCGTTCTCAGTGTGATCTGTTCAAGAACTGACTAAGTTGAGACCCATGTAACAGCCTCCTTTCCCCATCTTTCTCAAAACAAAAATGTTAACCCTGTTGCATGGTCTTCTACCAGGCCACTCAACTAGTCAGCAGTCTTGTCTCCCACTATTTTATGTATTCATTCGGTCACCATACTCTTACCATTACCCATTCTGTTAACTTAAAATGTCCGCCAATTTGCCATATTTCTCCTCCTATCCCACTCCCATTAGGAATTATTAACTTCCAATTTCCTTTATATTCATGTGATGTTCAAAGATTTAATTCTTTTACTTGGAACAGTATATTAACATTTTTTATTATAGATATTTCAAGCACAGGACAGTACAGAGTTCAGAATCCAAAATATTAATTTGCAATAAGAAGCTATGTAATATAAAATAATAACATCTTGGAGGTGAGGAAAAGAAACTATTAGTAAAATGCCTTAAGCCCTTCAAAACAGCAGCTACCTGCCTCTACAGAAAAATATACACTATTGAGTAGAACTGTGATCAGTGGCTGATTTACAGAACTTTCCATTTCAAGGAAAGTGGTAGTATGTATTTAACATGTATAACCATTTTTAAATGGTTGATTATCTGAATGATTAAATATGGTTAAGTCCCCTTGCATATGATATTTTTATTAACATCTAACTGGAACAAACTATTAACAAGGAATTTTTTACATTATGGCAACGTTAAAAATGAGTTATATAAGCAATGTCAAAATTTGGAGCTCCTGATAAAATATAATAATTCTTGATGACAATTCTAATGAATAATGTGACTTCTGATTTTAAACTATGCAAACAGTCAAGATAATTACCAGGTTACAGATAGATATGAGATGCACAGCATAAGACTAAAACATGTGATTATTCTTTTAAGAGTCTTACTACAAGGAAACTAAGCCATTCTAATAATGCTTGTCACTGCTCAAAATATTTTGGCAATCTTTTAAATTATATTTAACCTTCAAAAATTTTTGTGGGAGATTTCACTCTAGCAAAAGTAATTTTACCCTCTGTGCATGTGTGATAAATAAAAGAGTAAAATAGCTTTAGGTGTCAAACTATAACTAAAAAGAAATTAACCTTTCTTGAGACTATCTGGTCTGCTTCTGAAGTTTCTGATGCATGAACAAAATATGCAACGAACTGGTAAAGGAAAACGATGAGGGAGATTTATGGAAAAGCCCCAGCTAACAGCACACTCTATGGAAAAGACTGAACGATGTTCCCCTAAGACCTGGAGGAAGACAAGGCTGTTCACTCTGCAACAGAAAAGATACAGCCACTTCCTGCTCCTGACCAAGTCAGTTTCATCACAGTTCTGGAAACCTATATTCAGAAAACTACACAAAATATAAAGAAACCATATAATTACATAACACTATTATTTATGAAACTAAAAAAATTAGAACCCAAATATTTTTAAAAGGATATGCTCTGATGTTAAGTAAATAGAGCAGTATACAAACAATTTATCTATATTAATTACAACTATGAACTATGACCAAAAAAGAAAAAAAACTTTAAAGGGAATATATAGAAAAGATCATTTTTATGTGTGGGTAGTTAAGTTCCCAAACTTGTAAAACTTAAACACTTCAGTATTAAGTTTATTTTACAGAATTTTTGATATATAATACAGATACACAGGCAAGATCAAAGTTAAAAGCAAATCAAATCTTAAACTAGAAAACCCTGAAAATTAAATGTAAACATATTTTTAAACTACATAAATTCAATTAAAATCCAAAACTGATTCCAAATCTCAGATAAGCCTAATTTACTTAATAAAAAATAGGATATCTCTGATTTTCCTTTTATGGTAAAACTAACAAGATTTGATGATGCTGACAAAAGTAACAGGCATATAGAAAACTATTTTAAGGGGTTTTGGGGGAATACAATTGAATTATTTAAAAAATGAGTAAGTAGCCCTGGCTGGTGTGGCTCAGTGGATTGAGCACCAGCCTGTGAATCAAAGGGTCGCTGGTTCAATTCCCAGTCAGGGCACATGCCTGGGTTGCAGGCCAGGTCCCCATCAAGGGGCACATCAGAGGGAACCACACATTGATGTTTCTCTCCCCCTCTTTCTCCCTCCCTTCCCCGTCTCTAAAATAAATAAATAAAATCTTTTAAAAAAAAGTAAAAATCAAAAATAAAAAATGAGTGAGTAGTTACTTGAAGGAATGTTCTATTAACTTCTTTAGCTACTTTGCATGAATCACATAATCTTTTTTTTTTCTTGGTCTCCATACTAACAAAAAGGAAAAAACTGTATTATAGTCCTATTTCTCTATTTTATGGGATGCTACCAGGTATTTTCAGAGAATCAAACACAAGTGACAGCCTACAAAATTATTTTTCTTATCTTCTTTGACCTAATTCAAAGTAAGGATATAGAAAAGGAATCTTTTCAGGGTCAGTTAACTGCAATAGGCTTACCTGGGGATAACTTATGATGGTCGTTCTTAAACAGTAAGCTGTATGTGTGACTTTAAAACTATTATGTAGCAACAATGATGTGTTTGTTTCCTTACTCAATAAGCAACAAAGTTAATTCACATTATTAATATGCTTACTTGTAGGTGCCTTTGAGAGGATTCTGAACTAAAGTATCAACAAAAAACATTCCATGGGATATTACATAACATTTTATTTTATGTGCTCAAGTGGTTTGTGGAAATTAACTTATAAAACTGAGACTATAAAATTTGAGACAGTACTTCTGAGCCTTAAATGAATCTCTTTATTAACTCAATTACAGAAGAACTGTATCATAAAGACAGATAACATTAGTAGTCTATTAAAATCTACTACTCACGGGAATTTAAGGCCTCTAGTGACAGTGAGATGGGATCACCTGTCTTCCCTTGCTGCATCATAGTGTGCTTTAAGAGCAACTCAGGAATTTTTAATAGGCAATTTTGACAAAATGTAATTTTTGTCTTATGTCCAAACTTAAGATTCTAAACTCCAGATATGTATGCTGAGACTCCATTCTGCTAAATGCTCACCTATAAATTATTTAATATTTATTTCCTATCAATCTACTTTTTGTTTGTTTAGTCTTGCTCATGGAAAAAGTATTTTGAAACTTAAGTAGTTCTGCATTTTCTAAGTAAAACTGTCAGAAAAATTTGTTTACTTGCAAAAAGCTTGAGGTCTGAGGATTCCACTTCTCTTCTGGTCTTCCGTGCCACGTATTCAAGATGCTTAAACAAACCTGAGAAATGAGAAAAGCATAAACAGAATGGAAAGGAGTGCCTTTTAAAAGCAAACCGTGACAACTAAAAGTGAAAGTGAGATGCTATTGTGTCGAGTGTTTCAGCTGTGTGTCCCCAGTCAACACCCGAAGGCTCGGTCTGCTAAAACAAACTGGCATCCTCAGATGTGACCCAAATCTGTATGACATTATAAGTTTACCATCACGAGAATGCATCAGTACCTACTACACATTAATATAAATAACGTGTTTTTAAATAAAAAGTAACTCTTTTCCAAACCAAAAACAAATCAGTGACTTTTTAAAAATCTCTTTCAAAATTTTATAACTTTTGAAAATTAGGCATAACTCAATTAGGCATAACTCAATAGAAGAGATCTTGACTTCATATTTGCCTCCACGTTCAATCTGGTGCAATTTACTGTTCCGGTCAAAGTGTATGAATAAAATCTGGCCTCACACAAACATGAAGGGACAAAGTGGAGGACGGCACAGATACGGTAAAAGGGTCTTGAGGCTCGAACTTGAAGACACACGACATTCCTGTTCAATCAGAGAGTGAGAATGAACTCAAACTATCTGGCAAATACAGGTCAACAGGTCACTCCGGGGAAAGAGAACCGGGGACATTTCATCTGTTCTTATAAACTATCAGTTTCATATAATGGGCAACGGATTTGGAAAATAAACAGAAGACCATGTCCCTGCTATTCTGTCAGTACTGTGTGAAAGCAGTAATGCAAAACACAATGATTCATTTAGCAAGTAATTTCATTAATAATTTTAAAAGACTTGTATCTCAACAGCTTTGTGCATTATTAAAGCACTGTCAGACAAACCATCCCATTCGACTTCCAGAGCATCCCTGTGACTACCAAAGGCAGGTATTCTTATTCCTACGGAATGCAAGGTTAAATTTTGTTACCAGTATATAATAGAACAAAAAACTATATATTTCAGGATGCGGGACTCTCAAGCCCTAATCCTGTTCTCTATACCATTAAGTCTTAAGAAGTAATTTCTTAAATAAATTTTAACATTTTACAGTTAAACTCTATTCAGGTTCCAGTCTTTCTCTTTAAGTAAAGTCAGCATTGCTATTTGTTCTTCTCTGCTCAGTTACACAAAAGACCTGTTCATTGCTTTCCCAAAGAAAGTATGTCTGTCTACATCTGGTTAAATCTCCTGCAATAAACCCCAAAACAAATTCCAGCTTTATGACTTGAGTTTATGATGAAGACAAAAGGAGACCTGCAAGCCCAGATCTGAGGCAGACTGTACCTTCTGAAAACAGGACAGCAAAACAAAGAGAAAGCTCGGGCTATCTTTAATATACCAGTCTACTTCAAGCACTTGCTGTTGTCGCATCATCAAAGTAGTGTCTGCTTGTGAAGTCTACAAAATGTCTCTGACCTTCTAGTGATTCTCAAACATTAAATACTCTCCGCATGGAATTTACTGTTGCCGTTTCATCCAACTGTCCAAAATTACTTTGAAAAATGATGACTTCTTCTGAATCAAATTTCAGAAGGTTTATCACCACATGAAATAATATTTATTATACCTGTTTGTCAACTATTGGGTGGGGGGACAGAAATGCATCTTCCTATTTACAAGAAAATGGGTAGTGACGATGCACAAAAAAAGCAACACAGAGGAGAGTGCCATGCTTTCGCCATTCATCTACCTTCAGGCACTTGGGAAACAGTGGCTGGAACTGGAGCTATAGAAAGAGGCACAAACGGACATGCGACTGTGCCATCTCCAAATTGGAGAAAGCTCTGCATTGGCTAAGGGCTGTGTTAAGTAAGTCTGTCCCTCAGTAACTTAGGACTGTAAGTGCTTCTTAACACTGTTGCGTTTCTACTCTTTTCGGTTCCTTCCCTCTTCTTCTTGAAGCTAATCTGTGCATATAGGGAGGAAAAGCATGAAGAAAGTGATGTACTTTGGAAATAAGATAACTAAGACAAAATTTTTGTTCAACTTTCAAAGAGGCTTTGGTTCCAACACTTTGGCACTTGACACAAAAACTGTAACTGCATTACCTTGCCATCGTTATAAAGGTTTGGATTGAATCGCACACTGTGGCCACCAGTTGTTTCTAAATTCACAAGCGGGGGTGAACTGGGGTAATCTTGAGGAAAATAGACATCAAACTCAAAGCAGCCATTTGCATAAGGGGTGTCCGCTGGACCGGTTATCAGAACCTGGAGGCATACACAAACACACAGAAGTCTATGTTACTGCTCAACACTGCAATGTAGAAAAATACAATCCGACAGGAAATAAAAACGACCTTCTGATATCCTACACACATCTCTACTAGAACGTGTTAAAAATGAATACAGGATTGGACATGGTTTTAAATTAAAATCAAATGATTTGGTTTTCATAAAATGAACTATGAAAAGACAGATGCTTTATTGGCAGCAGGAAAGCTTACCTTAACATCAAATACCTTTTAAAACACTAAGTTACTTTTTCCTGAGAGCTCTCCTTCATAATGTTCTCTACAGCATTTTCAACAATTTGAGATGCTAGGTACATTCATTATTGTATCTCAAAGGTAGGATAATTTTCTGCTTTAAATCTTCAGATAAGTTAATGTTCTTTGAAATACCTTACTTTTAATATTTTTCTCTGGGATAAGACAAGTAGATAACAGGAATACAAGTTCTCATGTGACAACTTATGACAAAAAATGTTCTGAGAGATCAGTAGGTATTTCCCTCAGGATTCCTGGCAGTCCAAGAAATAGCAGAGAACCCAACAGTGAGTGTCAGAATTATGTGACAAGTTCGTCTGAACCCATCAACAGGAACCGATTGTGTAAGGCGGCAAAGCCTCTGGTTCTGAACAGCTGTGTATGGAAACAAGTGGCACTGGAGTCTCCCTGTCTGTGGATTCTGGGGTCCTCTGTGTTAGGTACAGCTTATTGCTGAACAGAGACAAAGTTACAAGTCTGAATTCATGTGATCGACCTAGTGATAGCATACTTCCTAGGCAGCCATCCTATAACCTGCTCCACTGTTTGTAACACGGAATGGAACTGTGGCCAAATACGCACGGTATATGAAATTGCTATTTAAAAAATCCAAAGGAACAAATCAAAAGAGGAAGCAAACAAAAGAAACTTCCTCAAATCAATGGGTCAATAGTTTCAGCAGTGTATCTAAGAAAGAATATTTAACTTATGAATTAAATCACATATGTCGGGCCTGCGAAGCAAAGGATCGTGGTTCGATTCCCAGTCAGGGCACATGCCTGGGTTGCAGGCCAGTTCCCAGCATGGGACACACAAGAGGCAACCATACATTGATATTTCTCTCCCTCTCCCCCCTCCTACCCTTCCCCTCTAAAGATAAATAAATAAAAATCTTAAAAAAAAAAAAAAATCACATATGTAAAGAAAGCCCCCCCAGGTGACAAATCTTTAAATCACCAGTGTTAAAACATAAGGTGCAAGTTATTTATTATCTCACTACCATTATTAAACCCATACATCTTATGGATTTATAAATATATAAACTTCCTAAAAAAGAAAAAAAATTATTTTTGAAGCCTGATACTATAGAAGATGAGAGAAGTATCTTAAATGACAACAAAGAAACCCTGTAACTTTTTTTCTACTGACCAGCATGAACTTCTCTGATACTACGCTCACCAGGGCGTCCAACCTGCAGCCTGATGCAGCCCAGGATGGCTGGGAATGTGGCCCAACACAAATCGTACATCTACTTAAAACATTATGAGAATTCTTCTCTGTGTTTAAATGTCCCAATGTGTTTAATATGTGGCCAAAGACAACTCTTCTGTTTGCAGTGTGGCCCAGAGATGCCAAAACATTGGACACCCCTGCAAAACTAGAATAGGCTCCATACAGCCTTTGCTCAGGGAAGGTACTTCGTATTGTCTTCTAAATCTTTATTTTGAGTAGCAGAGTCATCCACATATTCTTAACTAACTTTCAAACTGGTCAACAGAATTGTATTAAACTTATTAAAATTCACACTATTTCTAGTGCTTTGTATGACTGTTTGAATAGCTGGTCGGGGTGATGATGGAAAAGGCCGTTTTTCCTACCTTCATGATGTCGAGGCGCTCCTCATCACAGCGCACAAACACAGAGGAAGAGGAAGACAGGGGCAGCGAGGTGGACAGGGTCACGGCTTCCTGGGCGAGGCGGCGAGCTCGGGCAGCGCTGTTTGCATCATTTGCATTTTTCACCTGAGACATGTAGTGGTAGTTTATTTTAAAACCCAACTTCCCATCTTCATCTTCAGAAACCATCTCAAATGTATCTGGAAAGAGAGAGAAACGGTGAAAAATAAAACATAACCAAAGTGGAGGATAGTACCTACAATGACAAAAATCACAAATACATCATTAGTCCTTCTACTCAAAATGGAAAAGGATTCCAAGTGAAAGAATAACAAACTATAAATGTTTATGTAACATCTATTGCTTCATGGATGGAATATGTAATGGAAGCAAAAACAGGAAATGATTGTTTTCTTACTTACTTATTTACTTATTTAAATCCTCATCCAAGGATATGCTTATTGAATTTAGAGAAAGAGGAAGGGATGCTTCCCTTTAGAGAGAGAAACATGGATGGTTGCCTCCCATCCGGGCCCCAACTGCGGACTGAATGTGCAACCTTTTGATGATGTATGGGATAACGCTCCAACCGAGTACCTGGTCATTTTTAATCTACAGTGTGGATATGCTGGTAGATTATATTAAGTAGCCAAATGACAATGCAAAGCAGTAGATAATTTATTCTTAAAAAAAAAAAAGGTATATAAAATTTTAGGTAAAATAATTCAGAAATGCCAAAAAAGTTTTCTCATTATATTTCATTTTTAAAAAACAGAGTAATTCTTTACACACACACACACACACACACACGCACGCACGCACACACGCTCCCGCAGAAGTAACACCTTCTTGTTTGAGTGTGGTTGGTAGGATACATGAATGTCTCACACGAGATAGACAGCAATTTGAACGTTTCACCTAAAATGTCATATGGTGTGTGTGAGTATGATATTGTTATGTTACAGAGTTACATGCTTACGATTTTGTAATAAAAGGTTTTGTAATTAAAAACAGGGGCATTATTTATGCTGGACCCTGTATATTGTATTTGCACTGTTTTCCAAAATCAGAAATGCCAGGGTGAAGTTCACTCTTGTATTACTTCTGGAATTTAAGTTAATAGAATGATAGAAGATCATTAATCTAAGTACTTCAACCAAATATAATTAATGGGCTCATTATTAACCATTTACTTAGGGAGATTTAGAATGACTTATTCTTTATTTATAAGCTGCATATACCATAGAAAGAAAAGAGTAGATGTGAGCTTTATCTGCAATTCAGATTAACCCTACACCATCAATGGATTAAAATAAAGATATTTAAATAAATTATAACATTAAACCAAAACCACTCACTAGGGCAAATACTGTCATTAGAAGCAATGATAACTTTGATCTTGTGTTCATAAGATTCTAAGTGTATGGAAAAACATTAGTGCTGCATTAACGATCAGCATTATCATACAAAATTTACAAAGAACTTAGCACAAGGTTCTAGGCTAGGCAGTTTGGGCTCAGTGATAACTAGGAAACCATATCACCTCCAAAGAGCTTACAGTCCAGCAAAAAGCGCGAGGCCTGGAAAGAGTGCCCCAGGTCTGCACATGGACGTGTTTGCAAGAGAGTGCCACAGCCTTTTACTAATCTTTCAGAGAAAGAGGAACATTCAGTTCATTTCCTGAAGAAACGACCACTGATTCTGTACAATTGGAATCTAATTTAAGAAGCAAATTTCCTTTGAATCTTACAAAGAGCAACCACCAGACACAAAGATAAGCCCGTCCCCATGCCTGGAGGAAAGCTCTGACGTCGCGTCTCCACAACCCGACAGGGCCTACTGATACCAAAGTCCTATCGATGGAGTCAGGCAGAGATCAGGGCTAGCTGCTAAAAATGCCCATCCTGTTTGACTCAGCGACTCCCTATTAATCTGTCCTGAGGAAATAATCATGGATGGGAACAAGTCTCTATATGCAGTGACAGCCATTGAGATGTTTGCTGCATGTTACTGAAAAACTGGAAACAACCTAAAGGTCCAGTTATTGATAAACAAATGACACTGTATCATATGATGGAACGAATATTAGGCAGTCAATGAATCAAACAGTACAAGAATCATGACATTAGAAAATGTTTGTCACATAAGGTAGAAAATGTAGTTTATTTTTAATAAAAACCTAAACAGAAAATATGTATTTTTTTCTGAATTGCTTTAAAAGTCAATGGGTGGCAAAACTCACTGTGTTTAAAGTCACGTCCACCTTGGAAAATTTATGATTCTCTTTGATATGACAGCACCCTTCTGGATGGCTCACATTCATCAAGGGCTGTGACGTGACTCTGAATTGCTTAATTAGAGGAAATGACTTTAAATCAGAATCTGCCACACATGCAGAAGCACAGCACACTCATGTTGATGAACTGAAACATTCTGTATGGAAATAACTAAAAAATACAGAGATGGAATGTGGCTAACCACTTCTAACTACAGTATGTTTTTAAAAGCTATTAATATATATTTGTATATGACTTAGTAATTGGACCAAAAGCAAAAGCTCAAATAAAATACATAATTCCAACACATTTCAGAAACTTTCCTCTAAGAATCCTAGAACAGACTTGTTATTTTTTGAACAGAAGCTTGGTGGTTCAAAATACTTTCACAAATTATTTCATACTCTCTTCAAAAGGCAGAAATTGATTCCCTTTCTCTGAGCCAGGGACAGACGCAGTGACTTGATTCTAACGAACAACAGAAGCAATGCAGTACGACTTTGGAACCACGTCACAAAAGGCAGCGTGGAGGCCTGCTCTCTCTCAGAAGGACCTGAAGTGAGGTGTGAACACATTCACGAACTGTATGGAAGTTTTTATCTGTGGCCTAGAGATGCAATTCTTAGGAGGAGAAACAAGGTCACAGGATGGGAGGAACACCCACCCCAGGCCTACCACGCTCCAAGAGACAGATAACTCCAACCTCAAGTCATTGGGGCCCTCTGAACCCTGTTTCCATTGCTCACTCCATCCTTGGGCACTGCTGAAATACACTTTTTACTACATTTCTAACATTTATACAAATATGACAAAACTAATTTAAAACAAAACAAAACAAAAAACAAGTCCTGCGGAGAGTCCCACACGTCAAAGAGCTCTCAACAGCCACACGAGCGAGCCTGAACATGCAGCCCGCAGAGCTGGCCCAGCTTTCACACGCGTGCCGACCCAGGGGACACCCGACGCCGGAACCAGTGCAATGAACCACTCCGGAATTCCTGAGCCATGGACACAGTGAATAATACGTTTTGGGCATCAAGGTTTTGGGAGTAACTTTGTATGTAACAATAAATAATACAGAACAATTTAATAAAATACTGTAGAAACTAATGAGAGTCCAAAAACCTATAAATAACCATATTAATGCTTAATCCAATTCATAATCCAAATAAACTATTTAGTTTTATTACTTATAAAAATAAATTTTCAATCAAGTGCTTCTTCAGAAGTGTTGTTTTAAAAACATATCGATATACTTAGAGTGAAAGGAAGAGACTAGATTGCCAAACTGAATGAGGCAAAAGACTGTAATATTGCTAGAAATTAACCAAACAAAAGTATAAAAAGGAAAAATCTGCTTGGCATAGACTATGGAAAAAAATTTTGAAGAAATAAAATGGTATTGCACAATCAGAACAGAAATGATAGTTATACCTCCCCAATGTCACCTCAGGATTGATAAACTTCAGTAATAAATGTGGGGGGAAATAAACACTTGAAAATTATTTCTGAAAAGTCAAAAGCAGCTTTTCAGTGATAAACTAAGATTACACAAAATAACTCAATCGATATACATTTTTGCCACCTCAGGGTAGAATGTTTTTCTAAGGAGAAGGACACAAATTCTTGGTTAGAAGAATCACTTCTCTATCCCTGACCCTATTTCTGACACCTCCCACATCTTTCAAGTTCTATACAGAAAATAAGAGCAAAAATATTTAATATCAAAATCCAAAAGCCAAAATAAAAATTAAGAAATTAAAAGCAGGTTAAATCTAGTCATCATAGCCAAAGCCTCTATGAATTCTGAAAGATTAGTAAATCCAGAGCTCAGTAGCTACAGAAAATCACATGTGGCTCATGAAATGCTATTTAAAATCCTGGCCTAGGCATATCATGACCAGGGACTGCTCTTCCTTCCCTTTCGTCTCAGGCAAATATTAGCCCTATATCCAGGGCATGAGGGGAGATGTACCCAACTGATGCCCTTCCCGACATCTGTACCAGATTACACCAAAAAGGTCTTGGTGTTTTTCAAGATTTATCTGTAAATTAAGCATACTTTCAGAGATTTCCCAACAAAGTTACTGTCCATTGCCTTGAGGTTCAAAATCCCATTCATTTAATTCAGAAGTACACATTAAAAGTTTCGAAAGATTTGAACTGATAATCTAGCTGGGACAACTCACAGATCAAATCTCGTTCAGAATAAAAGTACAGCCAGTAAAGAACTAGTTTCTTCAGGTTTTCTGAGCTGCGGAAAGGGGAATAAGAATTTTTGTGGAAAATAGGCTGTCACAAAGTGGAAAAGTGTGTGGAAATGTGAAGCTAAAGATAAACCCACCTAACATCAGATTTTTGTTTCAAGTCTACCAACAGCAGACAGCCTTAAGGTCTTCTCATAAATAAGATCTTTTCAAAGACCTAAGTGCTTTATCATTTTCAAATAATTTTCATATATATTATCTCATGTGACTTTTACTGCAAACCTGGGAGGTTAAGTAGGGCAAAAGCTAAATAATTTGCGAGGAGGGACCCCCCCACACAAAAACAAAACAAAACAAAAAAAAAACAAAACAAAACAGGATTATCTTCTAAAGGGCAGGCCCCTTGTAGTAAAGGCTTGCTAACCCAGCTAGGTGAGTGTTCTAGGAACCCATCGTTATCAGTGGACCAGCTGGCATTGTTGTGAGAGGCTGTTTTTGGCCTCAGTGATTTTTTTTTTTTTTTTTTTTTGAAGACTCAATGCTATTGCCCATTTCATCATGATGGGTGATTTACAAGTGTACCTGTCCACACTGCACTGAGTGTCCAGCAGTTTTTGACCAAAAATGGCATGGCCCCTGTGCCCCACCCACCCTATTCCCTTTTTTTTAACCACTCAGAAAAAAGCACTCAAAGGCAAATGTTTTGCCCATGTGCAAGAGGTGAAACCAAAAAAGGCAAGAAGCACTAAAAGGCATCAAAATCAGTGAGTTCAAAAACCGCTCTGAGCAGTGGAAAAAACATCTTTTTTTTTTCTGGCTATTAAAAAACCTTTATTGTTATTTTGTTTTTTACAAACACTCCTATGTGGGGTGAAAACCCGTCTGGTTAAGTACAAAATATATAGCTTATCATACAAAAAGATACACAATTAAAAAGAATTAAACCACCTTCAGTGCACACGCTTTCTCCGAAAAGGGCGGAGCTCAGCGCTCTAACAGAGGACGGACCAAAGGCTGCAGTGAGAGAGGGGCTGTCAACACCCCCCACCTCCCCACAGTCAGGAAAGGGAAGCCCCGGGGGTTTTTGTGAAGACCTGCCCTCCCGTGGCTCCTGGCAGTGTCTGAAGGCTCTGATCAGTGTTGGCCTGTCTTGATTTAGAGTTTGTCCTTAGGTATGGAGAAGACACAGTGGGCAAGGCTGATAGCAGTAACCCTTTCTCATATGATGAGTGTCAGAATTATAGAATTCCGCACACTGGGATGAAATCTCAAAAGTAATAAGCAACTTTTCATTTTTATTTGTCCTTGTGCTTATCCCTAAGGACATAGTAAGACCAGTTTTAGCTTACGTTTTGATAGAAAAAGAAAAAAAAAATGACAGAAACTAAAGTGCTAAAAACATTCCCTTAGAATCAATTCCAAGGACTCACATGAAAAGAAAAACACATTCTCTCCCATTTTCAACAGGAGAACACAGTGCAATAGGCTCTAAAAATGGTTTTTAAGACCTTGGGTACAGCCCAGTTACTAACAGGCCAGATTAAAGTACATTCTTAGCAAAAGCAACCTTAGAGCTTCTTCCCTTTAATTCACAGAAGAGGCTCTCCAAAGTCCAGACCAAATCAGCTCTGGAGGGCTTGGAAAAAACATCTTGATAGGTTTATTGCGTCAAATGGAGAGTACTTTGAAGGTGACTGAAGTTTAAACATGTAAGAATAAATACACAATTCTTATAAATAAATTCCAGGGGTTTTTGGGGTGGCTCCCTCGTAAACTGAGGTTTCAAAGACAGCATGACCAAAATGTACAATATCTGACTTCTATTTTCTTGTCCTTTTTAATACAATCAAAGTCCTTTGGGCTGGTTCTAAAGGATGGAAAAGAAGCACAGTTGGTAATAGTTAATAATGGGCACTAAAATTTGCAATTCTAGTGTTTATTTTTAAACCAGCACCTTATGAGGGATGCTGATAAAATCTTTTCATCAGTTTTTACTTGCCCACAGCTGTGAAATGGGAAAGGCTACAAGTGAACTACATTTCCCAAAGGTAAATCTCATGGAATTCTAAAATGGTAACAGTAACATACTTAGTTCAAAGTCCCAGGTCTTGGCTTCCCCAGACCAGGAGATACAGAAAGAAAACTTTCGTCCTGTTATGCATCCAACTTTGTTTTTTCTAGGTTTACACTGAATCATGATTTCCAAATATAACTATAAATACAGCTATGAATTCCAAAAGATAAAAAGATGACATTGTGTGTGTGTGTGTGTGTGTGTGTGTGTGTGTGTAGAGAGAGTAAGTATGAATAATTCATGGTCCAAGCAATGGGACCGTATTTCAATAGCACTATTAAAAAATGTGAAATGAAATATAAAGAAACGAAGATTAAAATTTGAACTTACCAAACTGTAATCTCTTCATAACAGCCTCATATTTTTCTTCAAGTGATTTCAATACTGATAGAGGTTTGGGTTTCATAGCTACCTTCTTTGAATATTCACCTAATTTTTTTTCTGTTAATTTTAGAAGATTAAAACAACAAAAAGAAAACAATTAACTTCCAGAGGTCAAAATTTTGAATTCCAAAAAAATTAAACTCTTCACAATCATCTTCCTACTGTACCATTTTAAGAATAAATTTATTTTTTTCATAAACATAACTAACAGGGCTAAAAAAGACATCAGCGTTAAAATTTAAATTATTAAAATGGTAATTAGGTTTCATCCATTCGGGAAAAAACAGCAGAAGTGAAACAGATAGTGCAAAGTCATTTATATCCTCTATTGCTATTACATGAAAATAATCAATTTTAACTAAATTCTAACACATACTTGTTGGGGTTTTTTTGTATCTCTTGGCACATGCCCCCTAACTGGGGACCTAGCTAGCAACCCAAGCATGTGCTCTGACTGGGAATCGAACCAGTAACCTTTCAGCTGGCAGGCTGAGGTTCAATCCACTGAGCCATACCAGCGAGGGCTCACACACAGTCTCAATGTGCTGTTTTCTATCTACTACAACGGCATTTTTCAATTTCATGACTTTCAATGAGAAAAAAACCTTATGATGCATGCTCAGCCTACCGAATTTAGTGTTAGCAATCATATAGGGTAGATAAATATTTTACAATTAAAGATTACTGAAATAATTAACTTGAAAACCTGACAGAACAAGATTTTAGGTAAATGAACCTGCTTGAAACACCATTAACGTAGAGAGAAGAGAAAGGCAGTTTTCAGTAAGTAAATGAAAAAAACATCTTGGAAAAAAAAAATCTTTGATCAAATGAAATGTAGCATAAAAGAAACAGAATTATACCTTGATTTGCTTGCCTCAAACTGGTAGTGGCCGCATACACGATCTCAGCTGTCTTTTGGATATCTGGTACCAAAAGAGTAAGTCCTTCTGGTTCTTGATCAGATGCATCTGGCTTTACACCGGTTTTTGCACTCTCCCTTTTAGATCTGAAAAAAATTTTTAATTTGAAAAATGGAAGAAAATTAAGATTTTAGGGTTGAAAAATAAATACCTCCTTAAGTCAACAGTGATTAAAAATCAAAATGATAATGTGCATTTCATTTGACATATACATGGTGTATATCAGGGATAGTTTAAATTAGATTTATTATTGCTTCTGAAACTATAACAAGCACAATAAATAATGTTTTGGATAGGTTTTCCCCTCAAAGGTAAAAGCAAACAAGAGATAAACATTGTAGAAATGTCATGGTGTTAAAAAGACCCTATAGATACATGATGTGTCCTTGGATCCATGCCTTTAAGAACATAGTAATTATAAATACCTAGAAATAAACAAATCACTTCTATGTCTAAACATCACAGGTACCTATCCCGTCTTCTAAGATTTGGGAATCAAAGAATCAAATATACTTTTAAATTTCATCGTCGATATATTTCATTCACAGTTTATTAATACTCCTGAGAGGGGAAAGAAATATTCCAGAAAGGCTCACTACTGTATCTTAAGAAAATGTGCTTCCATATACCAAAACTTAATATAAACACTAAGTTCTAGAGCATAATCATTTAAAAGGTAATCCTCTATTATTCCCTATTCAGGGTCTAAAATGTACCCAACCTTATATAAAATTGTATATCATAATACGATGTGTTACAGCAAGGTTTCAGTGTAGAAGGCAACAAAATGTTTCTGTAAATTTTCTAGATGAATGCAGTAGTACTTTACCACAAGATTCACTAAAAACAACTGAATATCAATCGCCTTTTTTCTATTTCAATTCTCAGCACATTACTCACACAATAAACATTACTGCTTAGATGCTAAAAATCTACATCTTTGTAAATTCATTACTAAATAATTTAAAACAAATAAAAACCATATACAAACAATGTTTAAAATATTTATGCTAATGTATGATATAAATTACACATCACTTATTTTTCTAGTTCTATACCTACCAACGAAAGGACCTGGCTATTTTTGGTTTGGCCAAAAATTTTGTTTGGTTTTTGCATAAGATGGCTCTAGTAACACTTAGTTGTCTTCAATGTCATTCAAAACCATTTGTTGTATTGTGACAGCTGTCATATCTGCGTGCATTAAAAACAAACTTACTGAAGTTGGTGAATTTTTGTGTAGCCATTTTAATATTGAAGATGGAAGAAAATAAGCAACATTTTTGGAATATTATGCTTTATTATTTCAATAACGGTAAAAATGCAACTAAAACTCAAAAAAAGATGTGTGCAGTGGACGGAGAAGGTGCGGTGAGTGAATGAAGGTGTGAAAGTGGTTTGCGAAGTTTCATGCATGAGAATTCCGGCTGGATGGTGCTCCACTGTCCAGAAGAGTAGACAGCAATCAGATCGAGACACTGAGAATACTCAAACGTTATACCACGTGGGAAATAGCTAACATACTCAAAATAGCTAAATCAATAAAGTAATTGGTGAAAATGAAAAATGTGTCTTTTATCTTATGCAAAAACTAAACGGACTTGTTGGCCAACCCACAAAGTGGACATGGATCCTTCGAGAACTATGAAAGGCTAACAGAAGATGGAAGAGTCCGTAACAAAATCATTATGCTATCTATTTACAAATGAGCTATTCTTTACCACAAAGAAAAAATCTGCTCAGAAAATAAGAGGTAAATTAAGAAGACCCATCAGTAGGTAGAAGTGTAGACAGACACAACGTTATGCGTGTGCTTTGAACCGGCTCTCATGGTGTCCACAGATGCTCTTAATTATGCGGTCCCTACTGCCTCACTGCGCAAGATGCTTTAACTGACGATGCATACTGTGTTACTGTGTTATTGCCTCTGCAACATGCTTATTGCTTTTGCTCCTACGCTCTCTTCTTACCTTTCTTGAGATACAGAGAACACATGGCCAACTTTCTTTTGTCACTCAGGATTCACTTGTTAGATATGATGCTGTGTACCATTTTAATCACCAATTTCTCTATGTGGAGGTGTATATAAACAGGTATGTTTGCATATGTGTGTAAGGAAAATACAGTATATGTTTCAAAATTGAAGTATCAGACATTTACTGCTAAAATCAAGTAAGATAGTGCATCCTGTATAGCTATGAAATAGAGTTGAGACTATAGTGAGTCTGACAATTCTTAATAAAGATATGATTCTGGGCGTCAAGCTCAAACAGAGTCTCAACTTCCGTGCCTACCAAGAGCTATTCGCAATCAGTATCAAACACTGACAATCACCAAAGTGTGTAAGCTGCTGGACAGCACCCCCTCTTATTTGTAAGGACTCACTCTCCTCCATTACAAATAATTCTCTATCTTAACACCAGCCTTAAAAAATTCTTAAGTAACAGGGCCACTGAACCATAATAGGAAAACAACAGTAAGCAGTTTGAGAAAACAGAAGAGTTATGGATATAACTTTAAAAGATAGTTTCCTAGAATCCATCAGTTAACCCACTGTACTCTCAAATAAAGATTTTACCTAAAGAAATATATCTTGCCAAACAGAGAAGGAAGATATGGGAGTGAGGCTCGTTTTCCAGAACTAAGGTATTTTCATCTTGAAGAAACAAGAACCTCTAGCAGAGAAGAGTAAACTGTATCAATGCAATTTAGGGCGAGTTACCCTGGGAAACTACTGATTCTAAATTTCAAGCCCTATTGACGAATACCAATTTCCTAATTCCAGTTTTGAAAGATGACTATAGGAGAAATCCCTGCAATTAAAATAGTGCAAATAATTAGGATGGCAAATTCTATGACTTTTTAACAGCACAATTTTTAAAAAGTGCAAAAAATCCAGTCTAAAAAATACTATTTATGTGTAAAATAAATGATCATGTACATCTCATTTTGAAGACAATGATTCAATCACAAAGCCAATAAATCTTAGACCTTTACAACCAGGTTCTAATGAGAAATTTTTACATGGATATCCCTTTTGGCAAAAATATCCAGGGGGTAAAAACGGATATCTCCAAAAGGAGATTAGCTCAGATCCATGAAGAATGCACTCTACCTGCCTAATGACAACTACAACTAGTCAAGGTCTGGCATTAAACTGCAGCCAGCAGTCTCTCTTTTACAGAAGGCACAGGTTACTGTCAACCCATATGTAGGCCCAGCTCATGAAAAAAGGCCATACCTTAGCTCACATCCTGAAGTCTGTGTGAAAAGCTATTTGAGTTCAAGGCACCTAGCTGGAAGTAGGTCTTTGAGACTGACAATGGATCCAACATGGTAAAAGCAATCAGCGACGGCCGCTACCATGGTATCCGCTGCTCTGTGCATACACGTTGAATCTGGTTGTGATCACTGCCCTGAAGAAATACGAGGAATCAACTCAAGTTTCTACTATTGCACAGAATTATCTGCAAACATTTTCCACTATGCTGTGAATTCCAGTTAAGAATATTTTGGCTTTGTGACATATAACCTGAACTAGGATGTGAGCAAAATGGACAAAACTTTCTTGAGAAAACGAAAGGAGGAAAACCCATAACTCAACATTCAGTCATATTCAACTGCCTCTGCTAATACTATCATCCAAATAAAGATGGATATTTGTAAGAATACATACAAAATATCAAAATCTGTTCTTTTTTCATTTCTAAACTGAAAACAGCTTAATGCAGCTATTTTCTTAGAAGAATATTTAAAAAGACCACTTCAGCGCCTGCACTACTTATAAAGTCAAAACTGTCCCACAGCTGAAATGAACATTCAGAAAGCAGAGCCACACTGAAGAAGGACTCGGGAGATTACACACTGAACTGTCCAGATTCAGAATTATCAAGACTTAGCACCTTAGAGGAAGATTCTACAGCTACAGGAAAATGAAGCTTCTACATTTATCTATAAAACGATGTGTCATATTGCACTTCACAGTTCTAAAGCTCTTTGCTAGGAATTATAGCTTACCATAAATTGAAATTAAAAGTAAAATTATTTTTTTAAAAAACATTACTGTGAAGAATTATTTGCTTCTCATGTCTCCATAAAACATGAAATGATTACCGAAATGCACCAGTAAATGGGCAAAGACCTCATAAAACAAATGTTTCGGAAATGAATGTTTTGGAAATTAGTTAAAAGCTTAGTTTTTAACACCAGATTTCCTTTTGTTTTTACTTAAACTTTTTTCAAACAAAACTGCCAGTTTTTGTTTTCATTATGGTTTAAATAAAAGTTGAAAATGAAATCTTCCATGTCTTGGGAATCACTAATAAGCAGTATGAGAAAAGAAAATATTCAAAACAGAGATATGAGAAGCCTTTAAAAACAAAACCTCAATTTCTAGATCAGATTAAAACAGTGACTTTTAGGTCAGATTAACTATCACAAGACAAAATGAAGGTACTGTGTGCACTGAAGTAGCCTAAGGAATGCGCTTTGCCTTGGGGCAACCCAGCTGAGGCAAGGCTCTAAAACAAACGTTGGCGTTGCTATCCCCAGCACCAAGTGAAAGGTCGATGCTGAACTTATTCAAGATCATCAAAAACAAAAACAAACAAAAAGAAACTTAAAAACTATATGGTGACGGCAAATGATTCTTTGCTAGGAAATCAGACCCTTTTCATTTTGTAGGTTTTGAAAGGCGGAGAAAAGAGGAGAAACTAGGAAATGTTTTTCCAACCGAAGCAAAAATTCTTTAACTGATTGAAGCCCTAGATAATGAGCTTAAGGGAGTTAAAATGGGAGAGTTTGACAGAAAAAAATATATACCTTTGAAGTAGGTCAACTAATCTTACTGCTCCATTAGATAAAAAGGAATTGGGTATGTATTCTAAATATGATTATTTTAAAATATGATAACCTTTGCATCAGAAAGATGCTTCAAGAAAGCTAAAGGAAATGGCAATATAGAATGCTTGCTTTACTGCTGTTACAGAGGAGCTTACTGTCCAGAACACCTTATATTCAACCTGGTCATTTCTATTGGGCCCTTATAATCAATTAAGACTATTTGACAGCAACTCCCTTTTTCAGATTTTTGGTGAAACTCTCAGATACTAAATATGCTTAATTGCCTACTGGAGTCCATCAGGAAAAGACTGCATAGAAGATCAAAGACAAAATAATTGCCTTTGTTCTTGTTCCAAGGAAGATATTAAGTGTCACACTTATTCAAAGTGAAACCAAACTACTAAGGCTGTAGCTTGACTACATTTTGATATAACACAGGTTGGAATGGCCAGCAGGAGATAAATTACACCAGAACTGGTACATGAAATAAAGCTAGCGGTTCACATCTTTACAAAGTGATTATTTTGTGAGCAGATGAATTTTCACACTGCACCATAGATTCTCAACCAGTGTTTCAGCAAGAAACTTTTTAAA
Source organism: Glossophaga mutica (assembly GCA_039655065.1). Classification (NCBI taxonomy): domain Eukaryota; kingdom Metazoa; phylum Chordata; class Mammalia; order Chiroptera; family Phyllostomidae; genus Glossophaga; species Glossophaga mutica. The sequence goes on from CM077308.1 coordinate 151,040,018, forward strand.
ATGCAATAGCTGACTATTTAGTCAGGGGCACTGACCTCTTTTCCTTTGGATTGTCAAATAAAAAAATGACAAGAGCCAACACAACAAGAGCTGGCTAATATGAATAAATCAAAATAGTAACTATTTTGTTGGTCCAATTAGCAACACCTGTATTTTCTGGTGTGCCACAGAGTTTTAGTAAATAGTTTACATGCGCCATGGGATGAAAAAGGTTGAACACCACTGCAGTAGACAAATGTTTTTCAGTTAACGTGGGAACAATATGTTACCCACGCCACAAATCCCTTTGCTAATGGAGGTAACTGAGGTGATCAAGTTTTTTTTTTTAAATCCTCACCCGAGGACATGCTTATTGATTTTATTTTTTTAAAACAGAGGTGAAAAGAGGGCAAGAAACACTGATATGAGAAACGTGCATCAATCAGTTGCCTTTTGGATGTGCCCCAAGTGGGACTGAACCTGCAACCTTGGCACTGTTCTGATGGGGAATCGAACCCACCACGACCTTAAGATCTTTTTCCTAAGAGTCTAAAATAAAATGTTGATCAATAACTGATCATAAGTAAGAGTTATTTCTGCTTATCCTTTAAATATCAAGTACTATTGCTATATAAACTCAAATTTCTCCTTGAAAGGGAGGTTAAAGATATTAGAAATATAAGGAATATGAAGATAGCAATAAAGTATAGGAGAATAAAAACAATAAGGTGTGTAGGGAGATGGGGAGAGGTTTCTTATAGCAACACAAAGAAAATAATTTTGTTACTAACACATTGCCCTAATCTATGCAAGTATACACCAAATCAGCTTGAAGACAGTACAGGAAAACTACATACATCAATATCTAAGAAATTTTCAGAAGAATGGTGTTATTAATTCTATTGAGCAAGAAAAACATCAAGTGGCTAAAGCTAACTTACTCATGTAAGTGAATGAGTTGCTACCTACAAACCATGAAACAGTGAGGTTTAGGTTTACTTTAGTAATCCAGTAATTATCACTTAGGCGCAACTCAAATGCTATGCATACTTAATGAAATATGCTGCCTTTTAATATCCTATCATAGTGCTGACTCAAAAATTCTTCAGGGGAATAAAAATAGATGAGTAAAAGAAAATATCAGAAAAACTCTGTAGAATCTGCATACTTTTACAATGATCAAAAACTAACTTTTCAATTAAAAATAATTTTATTTTATTGTCAATATGAAATATGTACATATATGTAGTGGGTTGGCCAAAAAGTTCATTTAGTTTTTTTTCCATACCATGGCTCTAGTAGCGCTCAGTTGTCTTTAACTTCATTTGAAACAATTTTGTTAGATTGTATTGTGACAGCTGTCATATTGGTGTGATTTTTAAAAAACGTAACAAAATTGGTAAATTTTTGTGCAGCCATTTTAATACCAAAGATGGAAGAAGATACGCAACATTTTTGGCATATTATCCTTTATTGTTTCAAGAAAGGTAAAAATGCAACTGAAATGTAAAAGAAGATTTGTGCAGTGTATAGAGAAGGTGCTGTCACTGATCAAACCTGTCAAGAGTGACCTGTGACGTTTCTTGGTACTACTGACATTTTTGCCAAATAATTCTTTGCTGTGGGGCTGTCTTACGCATTGGAAGATGTTTAGCAGCACCTCTGGCCTCTGGCCACTAGAAGCCAATCGTGGGAGATAGCCGACATACTCAAAATATCCAAATCAATAAAGTTATTGGTGAAAATGAAAGATGTGTTCTTTATATTACAAAAAACTAAATGGACTTTTTGGCCAGCCCAATATTTTGTTTGTATTTGTAAAACACATCTACTGTTAAAGGACTTGATGGATATTGTATTAAACAGTGTTTCCCAAAGTACAAGAAGACATTTAGTGGTAATCGGATATGCTATTAGGTAACTGCATTGAATAGTGAGAAAGCTGGTCCCTTTCCAATGTAAGGGTCTTGGTATTCCTTTGGTAGTTCTTTAGCATTTGATAAATCATCCTTTTTAATACATAAAACAGGTTGAGTGTCAGAGACTATTTTTATTTTAGTTTATTCACTTTTTAAAAAGATTTTATTTATTTTTAATTTTTATAATTTTACTTATTTATTTTTTAGAGAGCGGGGAAGCGGGGGGGGGAGGGGAGGAAGAGAGGGACAAAAACTTCGATGTACGAGAGAAACATCAATTCATTGCTTCTTGCCAGCCCACAACTCAGGCATGTGCCCTGACTGCGAACTGAACTGGCAACCCTTAAGATCACAAACCAACACTCAAACCACTGAGCCACACCAGCTAGGGCTATTTATTTTTAAAATAAATAAGAAAGGGGAAGGAAGTGAGAAAGAGAAACAAACATTGATAGGCTGCCTCCCGCAGGCTCCCATTTCGGGACCTGGCCCACAACCCAGGCATGAGACCTGACTGGGAATAGAACCTGTGACCCTTTGGTCTGCAGGACAATGCCCAACCCAATGAGCCACACTAGTCAGGGCTTAGTTTGTTCCGTTTACACTTATCTCTATTTATGGCAAGAGATACTGGTTCTTCTGAGATGACAGTAGTTTGAAGTTTCTTCTTTAAAGTTTTTTTTGAAAATGTCAGTTGATCAAAAGAAAGATTCTGACAATAGCATAGGTGAAATATGATCTGAAAATTCTTCCTTGTAAATACTGAAGCGCTCACCCTGACAAGGAATTTCTACCAAAAAAATTTTCCTTCAGTTTTCAATCATGAAAATTGTTTGGATTATTTGATCATATTAATAAAATCCAATTATTATATGAGCACTCTCTTTAGATTTAGATGAATTCTTAAAATACCATATCTTGCTGTGTATAATGAGCACATTATATATAGAGAATTATTATGCCCATGTACAATGTGCATCACTATTTTTCCCTCAAAAAGTTGGGCAAAAAGTATACATTATACATGGCAAAATATGGTAATATAGATAAAAGTCTCCAGAAAAGTTTTCTCTAAAACCTATTTACTCCCGCACAAACCTTCCACCATCTACAACTTGAGCTGGATAAGAGCTTTAAGAAAACAGAAGAGAAATGTATGGACATGTATGTAGTCTCACCTTGTCACCCGAACCTCAGAATCAAGTCTCTGCTAATGACTCTGAACTTCCGGTAAGCCAAAGATGAGAGTTTTCTGTCATCCTTTCATTATGACAGTACAATAACCCATTAGGATTAGTCTTGAAAAACGTCTGCCGGGGATTACAGACTTCGGATTCTTGTACATGAACAGAGGAAACCGTGCTCCAAGAACCAACTAGGCTACAGCATTTGCACTCTACTGGAGATCCGCAGGGAGAACCTGCAGTTGCCAGTATAAACGCATAGGCTGAATAATGCAGCTAGTAAGTGATGTGAAGCCTGATTTGCACACTTGCTTTTTAAAGTCAAATGTCTGGAACATAAAATGTATTTCTACCCGAAACTAATTTAAGTTAGTTTTAAATTTAAATTTAAATTTTCAATTTAAGTCCACAATACAAGAGCAAGAATGCTGTAATGACCTCAGACCCTCAGTTCCCAGCAACGGCAGGAAGGAAGCAGGACATACAGCTCTGCTGCTGAGACGGAAAGGATGAAAGCCTCTTCCAGGATGAAAGCCTCTTCCACGGTGGTTTGCCTTGCTCCAACTCTCACCCCAGCCATTCAGCTGCACTGCAAGTGTCTTTTATGAGGCAGATTCAGTCTCTGCTGAAAACTTTGTCAGTGGCTCATCCCCACTTCCGCTTCTAGCGCCCCCCCCCCCCCCCCACTCTATGGCCTCATCTCTTACCCCAATCTCCCACCCACACCACATCCAGGCACACAACTTGTTTAGGTGTCCCTGAATATGTCACTTTCTTTTATTGCCAACGTGATTCCTGCAGCCTAGTACACCAGCCCCCTTCTACTTCATTTAACGAGTGCCTACTTAATCCTTAGGTCTCCAAATCTGGGCTAGCTCTCCAGTAACGTCTGCTACTTCTAATATACCACAAATTGTGCTAATAACACTGTCTAGTAATTACTTCCATCATTTCTCAATCCCTCATAAAAAGGATGTAATTTTCTTGTTAGGCTCCTATGAACATTCAGTGTTAAATGAACAAATCAGTCATGCTCTTGTGACCAGGCCAGATCTCACCTATCTAAAAAGAATCAGAAATTTCTAATGCATAAATTAGCTAAAAGCAAAGTTCATGATCTGCCTTTTCAGCTTTTAAAAAAATTTTATGTATTCATTTTTAGAGAGACAGGAATGAAAGTAACTAGAGAAGGAGAGAAACATGATTGGTTGCCACTCTCACAGGCCCTGACAGGAGACCAAACAGTAATGTGCCCTGACCAGAATCAAACCCACGACCCTTCACTTTGCAGGATGACGCACAACCAACTGAGCCACACTGGCCAAGGACTTTTCATCTTCTTAATGATAGCTTCTATTTCCTTTTACAGAAGGTTTCAGTCTTGGGGAAGAGTCAAATATCCTTCATTCTTTGAATCTTGAGATCCAGATTAGTTAGGTTTAGACAATGGCCTCAAGATAGGATAATCTCAATTAGGTTATTCCCACCAGCAAAAGTAAACAAGTTCTTTATAGATGGGCAAAAAGAAAGATAAAAATTGTAAGTATACACAGAAGAAATAATTTTAACACAAATCATTGTATGTAACCACAATCATCACTTAGACATCTGCAGAACACCTATTTTGCCATGTATGACACGCTCCTGTGTACAGTGCGCACCCATGTTTTGTACGTGTTATACATGGATTATTATACCGCCCATGGTATATAATCATTATAGCCATGTATAATACGTACCCTGACTTTTCCCTCAAAAATGTGGGCAAAAAGTGCACTATACATGGCAAAACACAGTATATAGCAAATCTGTTTCCTTTAAGATGACCAAAGAATTAAATATATTAAAACCTCATTTGAAGAAAAAACACTGCCTTTTGTGCATGCTTGGTTAAAAAGTAAGTAACAAATGAGAAATAAGTTAACAAGAGAAAAAACATAAGGTAATTAAGGTATATAAACTAGTACTCTCTCTTACTCTGAAAAAATCCTTATACTAAATAGGTGTACTTTATTTACCTTTACCTTTCTTACTAAGAGTGCAAAGACAAAAGTAATGTAAGACTGTTCTAAGCACTGCGGTATACCGACACATTATTTTAAAATTGTAACTCCAAACCCTGATAAAGCATGAAACATATCCTATGAGACAATGATACATAAACACGACATACCTGACTTGGGAAATGTGGTAGGCAGGTGTGGGGCGAGAGGGAGCTCTACATGTTGAATCAGTTTTAAAACTGAACTTGGGCCAATTTCTATGCGTATGAACACTATAGGAAATTGGACTATATTGTTCACTTTATATCAATTTTATTATATTGAAAATATGAAATATACATACTAAGTCTTGACAGGCTGGAGAAAATAGCTTTTACCCTCTCTCTGTGTTGAGAAATGAATTCTCAATGTGTCAAAACGCAAAAGAAAAGTAGGGATGGCATACCACGTATGTCTTCGCTGTTTTTTTTTCTTAACGGTGGCTGTATCATACAAGAGATACATACCATGAGGGACCTCTCAACTAATCAGCACATTCAAATTCTAACACAAAACTCACAAGTAGAGGCTCTGGCCAGGTACCTTGGATGGTTAGAATGCCGTCCCCAACGCCGTAAGTTACAGTAGTGTTTCTTTGTCAGTGAAATAAAGCCGTTATCGGAAATAGTTACTGCATAGGGTAATGTAAAGATGAAATAACAAAAATGAGCTCTGTGAACAATCACTATGACCTTTACGTGCATGTTTTGTTGCTACAAAATTTAGAAGTTTGTAGTGTCATTCTTTTTCTTGCTGAAGTAAGAAGGAAAGAATGTGAAGAAGAATTTCTTCCAGGTAACCAAGTAGAAAAACAAAGACTGCCAATTAAATGAAATTCAGTTATCCTCTACCTGAAATTAAATTTTATGGTAATTAATACATGTATACAGAAGTCAAGTTTACTTCTAAAAAATTCTACCACATATGTTATTTGAACAGAAAATACATTAATTTAAGAAAAGCAACAAAAAGAGTACTCTACATGAAAAAATTCCATGCACTGTAATAAACATCTATAATTACCTTAGAACTCAATATACTAGGAGTACATTTTTGAAGGCTTGAACAGAAATTACAGCATAAGGAAATACACAGTATAGGGAAAGTTATTCTTATTTGAATGACATTATTTGACATTTATAACACCACAAATTTGTTATTTTTTTAAAGCAGAGATAATTATAACAATAATCCAAATCTTTACACAGTATTTCGTCTAAGAAATAAAATATTCTTAAGGGAAAAACACTCAAGGTTGCATAAATTTTTAATTTTTAGTTATGAACTACTCAAAACACAGAAATATAAAGCACATAAACACAGGGGAAAATTTCCTCCAAAAATACACAAGGGCAATTTTAAAGCTCTGTATATTTTATGTTAATTGCTTTGTCAGAAACTCTATGTTTCTTGTACAGAGTAAGGAATACAAATGGCCAGGGCTGTGAATGTAATGCTCAATTAGACACTTCTCAATGAAACAGTGATTCCATTAGAAAACTAAGAACTTTAGTTCAATTATGACACCACACTATTTTTATATAATTACGCTGGCTGCCTAGGTTATCAATTAGCAATATTTTAGCCACAAGAAAGGATGAAATTAAACATAACACTATCATCTTCTCTACAATAAAAATAAATCTCAGACCATCAAAGAAAATATACTTTTACATTTTCATTCCCTGGTAAAAGAGTAGTATAAACATACAGCTTTTTATATCTCCACCAACTGGTTCTTAGTTAATCTCATCACTAACTTATGATTCTTGTGTCTGGAAGTGAGCCACTAGTTTTTAAAGTGATAATGACAGTAACATAAGCTAGTAGAGTCAGGATTGTGTGAGCAGCTGACTTCTCTCTGAAAGGTAAAGACTGACAAAAACTATTCCTCCAATGACCAATTCTCTGACTTTATTTGAGGTATACCATTATTCTCAAATTTTAGGTTTTTGAAAAATAAGAGGGAAGAGGTAGAGGAAATAGATTATGATAGAAAAGATATTAATTGACTCAAAAGGCCATTGACAAAGGAATAAACTTCTATTGGTAATATAAATGACTTAAAAATCAGAATTAGGCCATTTTTAAATTAAACTAACAACCATTGAATAGACTTCTGCTAAGAGAAAAATTTTACTAGGTTATTTTTAAAAGCGTTTTTGATAACAGCTGAATCTAGTGAGCTATAAACTAAAACCAGAGATTAATTTAAAAATTCAATTTTCCATGAAGATAAATACTTTATTCTAACTCCAAGATATACTGAATCCTCTGAATTTTAAACAAGGTTATAGCATGAATTATAACATATGTATCAAAATGAAATAGGAGTAACCCATAGTCCAAGAACTCTACTTCTATGAATCTACTTTGCAGATTTCTACAAGTCCCAAAAGATGTGTGCCTGAGATCAGGATAAACTGGAAATAACCCAAGTGTCAACTAATAAATTGTTATGTAAAAATACAGCATCTAAATATGATGCATAATAAGAAGTGTTAAGGACAATGTCAGGAATATGTATGTACTGACATTGAAAGGCGTCTTTGACTTCAATATTGAGTAAAACTTGCACCTATCTGTATAATAGGTATAATGTGCCAGTATTTAAGAAGAACTCCATACCTATAGCAATAGTATTACATAGGGAGATGTTAGATAAGCTGACGTAAACTGAACGTTTCCGAGTGTAGGATTCGGTGGACATTTTTTCTTTGGTGTTTTACATATTGTGTTGGTGTTCTCGTGTTTAATTACATGTATCACTTAGAAAACCCTCAGAAGCTATATAAAAACAGAGGTAAGGACAAGAGAAATGAATGACGTATAGTACCTTAAACGGTTGGTGTAGGTATCAACACAGGTCTTCATTTTGGCTAATAATGTACCAACAGAAGTTTGACACTCTGACTGTTCTTCTTCCTCTTCCCCATTCTCTGGAGAAAGGGGCAACAAGAGGGGCACCATGGACGTACAAGAGGCGATGGCTCGGAGCAATTCCAGCAGCGCTCGATAGAGTGGCACATGTCTTGCCATGTCAAGAACTGTAAAAACGAAGAAGGCAAAAGCATAAAATGAGAACAAGTGCAATGTAACAGTAAGCCCACAGCAACAGAACTTCTGCTTTCAAATCAAGAGTAATTGGTAGTTGGTAAATGGACTAATGCAGATGTTTACAAAGCACCAGTGCATAAATAATAGGCACTTTTAGAGAACAAAATGTAAATAAAGCATAGTGTTGAGGAAAGAACATGAATTAAGTAACTATCTAGTAATGATTAAATAGCTCAGATAGTACATTATGGCAGTAAATACACATATTAGTATGAATTAGAAAAAATATATATATTTTCTTAATCCTCACCTGAGGATATAGTCATTGATTCCAGAGAGAGAAGGAGGGGGTGGGGGAGTGAGGGGAGGGAGAGAAACACTGACTGGTTGCCTCCTGTACTCACCCAAACCCATAACCTAGGTACATGCCCTGACCAGGAATTGAACCCCCAAATTTTTGCTGTATAGGACTCCAACCAACTGAGCCACACCAGCCAGGACAAATGGAAATACGCTGTAAAAATTGAAAAGATGTGCCACTGTATCTCAAATAAAGCAGTAACATGACCAGTTTATCAACAGTGTGTTTCAATAAAACTACTCAGAAAAAGAGTTGACTGTACTAACTTTTAATTATAAGTTACAGTCCAATGACATGTTTTTCTTAACGCCACACACACCTGAGAATAGATACCTCACCCTGACCGTGTGGCTTAGCTGGCTGAGCACTGTCCCACACAGTGAAAGGCCGCCAGTTCACTTCCCGGCCAAGGTGTGTGCTCGGGTTCTGAGTCTGGTTCCCAGTCAGGACACGTGCAAGAAACAACCAATCAGTGTTTCTCTCCCTCTCTCTCTCCCTCCCTTCCCTTCTGTACACGAACAAACAAACAAACAAACAACTTAAAAAAATCCAACACAATCTAATAAAACAATATGTTTATGGAACATTAATTTGAGTGGCTTAAATACCTAGTGTCAAAATCAAATACATTCATTTTTCAAATATTTAATTTTCAATTAAAGAATTTATCCATTTTACTTTGCCTAACTTGAAAATATAGTAATTACCCTATGAAAACGAAGTAGTCAAAGACCCTAAATTATTACTCTGTAAATTATAAATCCTTTCAGGTAATTAAGTACTAAAACTCAATCTGTAATTATTTGTAACCAGTATCCTACAATTAATGTGGTTAATATGTGTATCAAAAATATTTGCCTGGTAAACTAATTTATTGAAAGAACAGTTCAGTTTTTTAGTACTTCTCTAATAATGGCTATTATAGAAATTACACATGAACGAAATAGATTTTTTTAAGAGCTGAATTCAACATCGGGTAGAGTAAAATAATAGATTTTTTCACCTAGAATAATCTTAAATTCTCGCTAAAATTCAACTAAGTAAACTAAAAAAAACCTATTCTTTGATACTATATATTTCAAAGCAAAATATGGTTCCATTAGATCTTTGCAAATGAGATTAACAAAAAGATCTCTAAGTGAGCATACTTGTCTATTAATGTTTTAGAAGTTTTTACTACAGAGTTATAAGTACGTAATTAGCAATAATTCCATGATCTATATATATATGGAAGTGATGTAAGGAAAACATCAATGAGTTTTATGCAAATACTTTCATAAAAATGATTTCTGTATCTAATGATTCATATAAAATTTTCATCTCTGCTTAATTTTACCAATATTTAACTTCTGAATTTATACTCCTTCACTGAGCCTTACTCAGCCAACAATTATTCTGGGGATTCATGTCAACCCTAGATATGCTAAATTTTGGTTGAAGGTGGCAGGTAAGTCAGCCGCTAGCCCAAAAGAATGAACTACATGGAAATACATCTAACAAAGGGTCAAACATCTCCAGCCAAGTAGTAAAGTATAAATGGTTTTTACACACTTGCTCATTTGCTCAACCCAGCTGGAAGGGTAATCCACCGGGATTAAAAACAAACGTGGGTGTGTATACACACGTAATCTTCCAGAGTTCCTCAATGTAAACCCAGTTCGATGATTGTTTCAGCCAATTCCTTTATGGATCTTTTTAAAAGCATTCCACTAATTAAGCATATAAACATCTAGTTTGTGTATATTTAATTATGTAATGGCAATACATCTGGCATAAGTAAATTTTAAAACAAATAGAACTCTTAATAGGCTTACAATCAGTTGGAAAAGAAATATATATACACATATACATGAAACATATATGGCACACATCAAGTTGTTTACAAAAGAAATGGAGAGTTATGGTTAACCTGGCAGGTCAGTTAGATGGACTTTTATTAAGAAAGTTTATAGTATAACTGGACCACAATGTGAGAAGTGACAATATCAGCATTAGATACACTGGCAACTAACAGGAAAGGAAGAGTCACTCTATTTGGAGGAATTAATGAAGGTATCACTGAAGTTTTGCAGATATTTCACCCTTACAAATCTACGTACAAATCAAATCAACTGGTAACCCACACAAATTTGAATTGAAGCAACCCCTCTCCTCCATTATAAAACTTACCCACATAATTACTCAACAGAGTGACGTGTTCTGTATTAAAGGTATTTCTACCTAAGAAGTCCTCAACACATTTGAGAAGCCTAGATAAAACGCACTGACACTTGCCAACAAGCACCCAGGTGCCGGACACTCTCAGTGGACACTGACGGGCTCAAATTCTTGGCACTACGTACTCTCTTACCAGGAATGAAACGGCATATAGGACCTGACAGTATCTTGTTTTTGAATCATACACAGAAATAAGTCATTAAACATAGGCAAATGTTCGAAGTTTTATTTATACTCCTCAGCTAATTTTCAAGAAAACTGAGACCATAGAATTAAAAACAAGAAGGTATGCAACTCTACTTAGCAGAAGAATCTTTTAAAATTTTCACCCATTTCTGACAGATTCATTATTATAATAATGCAAAGAAATAGCATATTACAAAACACCTCAAAGTCTCAAATAAACTATCAAGAAAACTAGGAATATGGATATGAAGTTAAATACTATGTATTATGACAGCTCAATAATTTCTATTTTTCTCAAGCATGTGTATCAAGCAAAATAACTATTTTTATAAATGATAAAATTATATATTCCTATTGGTATCAAACCATTATCTTTTCATGGAAGAGCACTAACATAATTTTTAAACCCTCAAGAACAAGAGGCCCTCTTGCTGCCCTGAGACCTAAAAAAGATGGGTTTCCCATGTACATTTACTTTGGAGACACATTTTGGAAATAACTTTTGGATTTAAAAAATGTGATTGTATTTAAATTAAGATATTTGCCATAACAACAAAATTAAATTTGTTCTCAAACAGTAAAACTGCAATCTTGACTTTTTGAGGAGTATAAGCAAAGAAGATCTACCAGTAAGACACACAAGTCCAAGATGAGGAAAATCAGATGGTGTAGCAAAGCCGGCGGTAACGGGTTTCGTCCCACTACAGCTGCTTATGGAACTGCCACACCCATATTTTGAAAACAAAAACATTTTATTACTAGTATATACCATCATTTAACTCAACCAGCCAAATTCACAGATACTTGATAACGTTCCAATAAAAGAAGTCCTGTGCTTGTTCTTTCATCCCACATTCTTCCATAACATCACATTCATTCCTTTCTCTTTTCCATACTGACAAAATTCATTTATATCTCATCTTTGAAAATGTTTCAGTTTAATAATGGCCATATTACAGCTAATAAGTTAAACTGAGCCAAATGAACACATTTCTCTAGATTTCATTTTTCTCACTTGTTCCTTCTTAACCTGTAAAATGAAAGGGACTGAATTGGATAACTCTAATTTCCCTTTCACTCTGAAATGATATTTATATTTACCTCTACATTATGAAAATGGCACTAAAAAGATAAGAGATTCTATAACCCTTTAGTAAAAAATTTTTTACTATGTTCCACTAAATCAATGTCAAGTGACTGAATGTGCACAATGGTGCCATTTTCAGAAAATAAAAAATATCATTTTCAAAAAGGGAAGCGAGATGAGGTCAGGGTGAGGAACTCTGAAGTAACAATTCTGCTTGTTTAACTAATATTCATGCATTTTTAAGAATCTATTTGCAGCAAAGAAAGAGGACCTCCACCTAGTGGCCAGTGGAGTATCTGCAGGCTCACTAAGTAGCATGAATGTGCTGGTAGCTAGAGAAAATAATCTTGTTTACAACACAGTTTTCAGAATAACATGGTTATGGCAAATGTAAACCACAATGTTGACAGACAGAAATTAAAAAGAGCACATCCTTTATATGAGGATGTTCCTATCTACCTAAGAAACTTCTCATGAAAACAATTACTTTCTCTCTTTAAGGGTTTTTTATCATTCCTTTTAAGAATATTGGAAGTAAAATATCCTAATAAATGTATATTTCATTTGTTTCAGTTACCTACATTGAAGCTATGGCTTCAAAATTTGTGTTTCATAATTTTTTGTAACAACTCTCTTAATTTCAGACTTAGCTTATTAAGTTCTTTGAAGACTAAGTTTTAAAACTGTATATTAAAAATAAACTTGTTATGTATAGTTGGCCAGAGTTATGTTATGTTACTGATTTCACGTTAACCAATATGCTAAAACCAAGTAAGAATGAACAGGTCTTTACTTTATTCAATAATTTATTCTAGGACAGGTAACTACATAGTATCAAAAGAGCCCCACCCTACAAAAGCCTAAATATTTCCAGAATAACTAAAAAAATAACTCCATGAAATTCATTCCTACATATATTGGGGGAGAATACCAAATAAACTGAGCCGTATTATTTAAGCTGAAAATGACAAAATAAACAAACCAAAGGACTCACCTACAAGGTATTTCAGAGGAGTACTAAACGGGATTTAGCCCTGGCTGGTGTAGCTCAGTGGATTGAGCACAGGCCTGCGAACCAGAGGATCGCGGTTCGATTCCCAGTCAGGGCACATGCCTGGGTTGCAGGCCAGTTCCCGGCAGGGGACATACAAGAGGCAACCATACATTGATATTTCTCTCCCTCTCCTTCTCTCCTACCCTTCCCCTCTAAAAGATAAATAAATAATAAATTAAAAAAATAAAATAAAATAAACAGGATTTACCTGAATCATTTCTGAGATAGGATGACATGGCTGGGATGAGGCAGGACTGGCTGAGAAGCTCTAGAAGCACAGAAGGAAGGGCATTACTGTTCTGTCCTCTGCTCTCTGACGGAGCTTCTCCATTTATCACACTGCTCATAGGGTTTATGTAACTGGCCAGCACCTAAAAGAAAAAATTGCTAGACTTAAATTGGATTTAAGCTTCATACATTTCAAAAGCAAGTATTTTATGTCAGATATTTAGTTTGAATACCAAGAGTATTTATTTTCAACTCAATCACTCTCTTGCACTGTATACTTTCAAAATAAGACATTTTTTTCTTCAGACTTTTAAAAGAGAAAAACGTGTTTTAAATGATGAGGCACTATACCAGGTGGGGTAAAAGTAGGTTCACAGTTGTTTGTATTGAAAATAATACAGTAATTAATAAATAATAATACAAGAATAAACTGTTTCACATACTCACACCTGCAAACCTACTTTTGCCCCACCCTTGTATATGACTATATAAAAGAAATCCACCTAAGAATACAAACTTAAAACCTCAGTAGCAACTGATTTGTTCTATTGAATAAATTCACTTAACAGTTTGAGGGTGATGGAATCTTAGAATTTTATCCTAAGATGACCCTTAGGATTGCAGAAAACAAGTGCTCCAAGACTCAACCTATCATTTGATTAATGCACTGCCTGTTCTCGTTTCTGTGGCATTAAGGACTTCCTCTAAGTAGTTCGACTTTCCTGATTCTAGAAAACTCATAGAATGGTATGAGGAACAAGGCATATAAAAATAGATAAATAAATACTACTGGTTGTTAACAGTACACATTCAGTATTTCAGATGAGAAGATGACTGGAAGCAGGTAGATTTTCCAGTTACTGAATAATTTTGTACTTGTCATTTTCGTCCCAATGAAGAAGCTAATTGAGAGGGAAGGAATTTAATTACAAGTAAGGAAGAGTAAACTTTGTCCAGTGTACCCTAAAAGAACTGAGAGCAGGGAGCCTAATGGGTTTTATAAAAGTAGCTGAAGATGAGTTCGATAGTCATCAATACTTAAAAATCAGTACTAACACACAAAAATAAATAACTATTATCACTGACAATATCGACTTTACAAAATATACCTGCAGAAGGCAGGTAACATGTTCCTCCTCCAGCCTCTGTTTCGTTAAGGCTTGTTCCACATCCCATCCAGAAGCTGTAGAGCCTGTCCCAAAGCCAGTCCCTTTGGCCCAATACAGCTGCTGTTCTTCTGTTGATGTAGGGTTATTAGAGCTTGATACCTGAGGCTTGTAACAAAACATAAAAATTTATTACTACTTGGTTTTACTTATCCTCAAAAATGTTTATCAGTAGGAATATAAATAGTTCAGCTGCCCTGGAAAACAATTTGGAAACTGCTCAAAAATGAAACAAAAAATTACTATGTGACCCAGCAATTCCACTCCTAGGTATATACCCAAAGAAATAAAGACTGACACTCAAATACATGTACACACATTTTCATAGCAAGACTATTCAAAATAGCCAAAAAGTAGACACAAATACCCGATGAATGGATGAACAAATCACAGTATATGCATACAATGGAATTTTATTCAGCCATATGAAATAATGCTACGTGCTGTGTGGATGAACCTCGAAAGCATATGCTAAAAGACAGGCACAAAGGTAACATATTGTACCATTCCATTTATGTGAAATATCCAGAGTGGGTAAATACACTAGGACAGAACATGGGTTGGTAGTTACCAGGGGTTAGAGTAAGGAAAATTGGGGAACAAATGCTTATTTTTGGGTTGGGCAGGGGAAACCCTGACTGGGTAGCTCAGTTGGTTAGAGCATCATTCTGATATACCAAGGTTACAGGTTCAATCTCTGGTCAGGACGCCTATACAAGAATCAACCAATGAATGCATAAATAAGTGTAACAACAAATCGATGTTTCTCTCAATCTCTAATCAATATGTAATGTTTTAAACAAACAAATGTCTAAAATATTTACTAGGAAAAAGTGGGGTAAAGCACCTATGGCATAAAAGAGCCAATGACTCAAAATTAAACAGAGAAAATTGTGAAAAGAAGAGGGATGTGAACGAGATCTTTTAGGGTGAATGCAGGACAGGCACACACACACATACACACATCAGGAGAACTCTACGATGGTGTCACACGTTTTCAATCCAGGACAGGCAGGCACACACACACACACACATCAGGAGAACTCTACAATGGTGTCACACGTTTTCAATCCAGGACACACACACACACACACACACACATCAGGAGAACTCTACGATGCTATCACATGTTTTCAATCACAGGAAGCAAAACCGCTTCTATTTCTAGAAACAGCAATTAATTTCTTGTTCAGAATATAATGTGTACAAAAATATCAGGAATAAGGGACATATTAGAAATGTGAATGGTATAGACACAGGAAAAAAGTCTGAGACCTATTGGTTTTATAAAATAATTTCAAACTCTGTGAAGGTCATTCCTTTGTTATTATTTTTGTAGATTATGACATTATTTCTGTAACAACAAACCTCCTTTAAAAAATTTCCATTAAATTTAGCACTCTAGTACCCTTAAAACACTGGCAATTAGGTATTACTTTACAAAATAATTTACATGTAATAGTGTGCCCATGCTTTACGTTTCTTTTAATGGGAACATTTTCTAAAACAGAGTATTTTCATAAATGCTTTCACAAATTGATCTGGTATGCAGTTTTATGGATAAGAAATTTCATCTTTCTCATTTTATAAGATAAACTGTTAAATGAATCATAAAGTATTATCATCATATAACATTTACCAGCAGATTAAGGTTACTGATAAAAACTGCTAGTTTTTAAAAAGATTTTATTTATTTATGTTTAAGAATGGAGGGGAGGGATGTGCGAGAGATACATTGATCAGCTGCCCCTCACACGCCCCCAACTGGAAACCTGGCCCACAACCCAAGCATGTGCCCTGACTAGGAATTGAACCAGCAACCTTTTGGTTCACGGGCCGGCATTCAATCCACTGAGCCACACCAGCCAGGGCAACAGCTTTTTAAAAATTTCTGAATGTGAAGTATAATATACACACAAAAAGAACACAAAGCAAACAGATCAAGTTGAATTAAATGCAAGCACTTATTTAACCATGCAGATCAAGAATTAGGTCACCGCATGTAAGAAACTGCCCTCATACCGCCTCCTATTTATCACGCCTACATTCTTCCTGAGTTCTATAATCATTATTTCCTTATTCCTTTTATAATTTTACTACCTAAGCATGACACCTGAGTCACTATAGTTCCATTTTGTCCAATTTCTGAACACTATATAAGCAGAATCATGCTGTATACATTCCTTTATGCCTGGCATTTTAGTTATGCTTGTGAATTCATCAAAACTGCTATGTGCTTGGCTGTATCTGTTTTCTTTCATTATCTTACAGTACAGTATTCCATTACACAGTAGACAATTAATTTATCCATTCTACTATTTTTACACTATTTATTTCATCCATCCCATTATCTTTACACTATTGCAAATGATGATGGGACGATATTTGTGTTGTTGTTTTTGAAATTTTACACATTCTGATGGGTGTGGAATTGTAGCGTATTATCGGTTTTCTGATAACCAATGAAACAGACCATCTTTTCACATTTATTGGTTATTTAAATAGCCTCTTTAATGAAGTGCCCATTCTAGCCTTTCACGTATTTCCCTACTGGGTTTCCTGCCCTTTCTCTGGCATTTTTTAAGTTCTCTAAATATTCTGAATATAAGTTCTTTATAAGATACACATAAACACAGTGTCCCATTCTGTGCTTCCATTTCCATTTCATTTAGCAAAAAGTTTATAGTAGTGTTTCTTTTTAAAAATAATATATATTTTATGAATAGGGGCCTGGTATACACATTTTCAGATTTATTCATGAATAATTTCTACTTTTGCTACTATTCTAAAAATATCATCAATAAGCTCATTTTATGTTTTTGCTAAGATACAAATATAACTTCTTTTTATTTACTGTACCTGTATATTGTATCCTCATTAAAGCAGATTGCCATTAGCTCTTTTGGAATTTTAATATAAGCACAACAAAATCATTTTGAAATAATGAGGCTTATTTTTTCTTTTATTCTTTTTTTCTTGCCTTACTATACTGGCTAGAACTTAACACTCAATGGTATGATTCTCTAAAGTTCAAGAAAGAAAAGGAGAGGAGTCACAGTTCAAACTCAGCATATCCCAGATAATCAGAAAAGCTGATTAAGCTATTAAGTCATTTTTGTTTTTCAAGTAGAAGAGTTAGCTAATGGTTTTCTGAAAGAGCCTAACAGAAAAGAGAACAATTAGTTCATAGCTTCTCATTCAAATATTCTTTGCTTTAGGGGCAAAAAAAGAACACACAAGTGTCTGAAATATTAATTACTGTGTAAAAAATTATATTCTGTTCTCCGTGAATTTAACTTAGTTTTTCACAATTTAAAGAATGAAAACTGAACCCACCTCTGCTTGGTTGAGGCTAGAGTTTGGAACTCGTGGAGCGTGGTGGCTCAGAGCAGAGAGACAGACAAGGATGAGGTGCAGCGCCCCGATCTCCAGGGCCATCCGCCGCAGAAGCACGCCGTCATCAGTGGTCAGAGGGGTAGTGCTAAACAAGCTACGAAGGACATGGAAGGGCAGGGTTGGAAGCACATTGGCTGATGGAGACTGCAGAATGTGACCTACATTAAAAAGATATGACCAAAATTAAAAACATTTTAAACACACAATAAGGAACAATATACAGGATCATAAAAACTGACAATGCAATAGAAAATTATACCATTGTATTTATTACAAAACAACCCAAATACCACAAATATAATAGTAATGATTTAAAATTTAATAATAAATAATGTCTGGGAAAGCTCTGTTAAGATATCATCCACATAAACTCGATAAGAGAAATATTCACATGATAATAGCTAGACTATGTTAAATTTATTATAAACCAGAATTTAAAATCTAACAATTAAAAAAACATAAGTTTTTTACAACAGTCTGAAAATAACTGCTTGCCTTAGAAGTAGTTTCAACCATGAACAACAAGTAATAAAAGTAAAACTCTCCTGTTTTGTTTACAATATAGCTTTCCACTATATTTTAGCTAGAAAAGTATTAAATGCAAAAATGAAAAAAAAAAACAAAAAAACCCTTGCCTTGTAAATAATGGATGACACTCACTGAAAGAAGGGATATCAGAATTATGATTTGTAATAACCACCCACTGTATACTCACTAAAAATAGTCTGAAATGACACAAAGGCAATTCTATCTTTTCCATTTAGGGTTACATTTACTGCCTCCTAATACAGTTCTAAAAGACAATGGTTCTTACCATTATATACACTTAAATTTTAAAAATCAGATTAAGTAATTAGAAATTCCTGACCTAATAAGCATATACAATTTGTATATGAAACCAACCAGAACTATTTATTACGTAGAAGTTGTCATTGTTATAAAAACATTCAAAATACAGTCAACCTTTTTGAAGAACCCCATTAATATGAAAATATGAAAGAAAAAGTATGTACTTTGAGTATTTGATAGCTTCAGAATTACAGGGTCTACAAATAATTTCGGTTTTATTAGATTAAATGTACTTTGTAGTACAGAGTCCAACAGTACATTCTTTGTAAATGGCATGTGAAAGTTATCACCTTTATAATCAATCAAAACATGTGACTCTAAAATAACAAAAGTAAATAAACTTTCAAATCATTAACTGAAGAATTAGAGGTAAACCAAACGAAAATCTACTTGCTGGGTGGGCTATCCTAGCTGGGATTTTACTTTGTTTCTTTCTATTAAATAAAATGATCAGTCCACTAGAAACAATCACCATAGTTTTCTATTCTATAGTATAGTATAGTACAGTATAGTATAGTATAGTATAGTATAAAATACATTGTTATTTTCATCATTCTGTTCTCTTTAATCTGAATACTGCTACCAAATTCACTTTTTAAAAAATATTCTCATCACATCACTACTTTATTGTTTTAATAATAAACCTTCATAGCTATTCAGAATAAAATCTGAAGTTCTTTACAAGCCTTTCTATGATCTGCTACCAATAGCAGCTTTCAAAATGAGCTCTGGACCTACGTTAAGTTTCATTAGTAACACTAAACACTTACTTCCTTCTCCATCATCTGTCACTCCCAACACCAATCGAAGAAGGCACTGGGCATGTTTTCTCTCCTTTAGTAGCACTTCAGCATAGCCCGGAAGACGAAGAAATAATCCAAAAGCAGCCAAAGAATGGGCTGGTATGGGAGACATGGTCTGTACTGCTGACTTGATGGGTGGGGGTTCAGCTGCGATGGTCTCTGGTGCTTCATAAACTAACTCCCCTGACTGCTCAATGGTCACCCACTCAAACTGATCACTATCCTTGGGCTTTTCCTGAGTGGTGGATGTTACAACAGGGGCACTCACCTAAAGGAAAAATTTAAAAAAACAATAACAACAACACATTTTTGTTTGATTAGTAGCATATTTCAATACCAGGTTCAAATTAATCACTTTAAATTATCTGTTTAAAATATATAAAGATCAACAAAGGGACTTTTTTTTTTTTTTTAAATAAAAAGCTTCCAAACATAGGAGTTACATGATATCAAGAGTATGGTAGTATCTGTCAAATATCTCTGGTTTAAAGTTACCATTTTATCCTGTGTAAATAGTTGAGTAGACAGATTCTTTGAAACTATATAAACATCTTGTTTGTCACCAAACATTGATCCATTACAACTAGTAATTCTATAATTCTTGCCTAAGACAATAATTACTATGCTGGTTGCCAAATAGCAACTTTCTAATTCTATCATTCCTTCTACATTTATTAGTTATCACTGTACTGTAAACATTCCCTTCTTACCCATCTATTTATTTATTAATTTATACCAGTATATAAAGGGAAACCCTTCAAAAGTGGAATTATCCTCTAGAAGGCAGATCCCTTATAGTACAGGCTTCCCCTGCTGGGTGCTAAGAACCCATCTATATTGGTGTACCAGCTGGTGTTGTTGTGAGAGGCTATATTCAGCTTCAGGGAATTTTTTTTGAAGACTCTTTCAATGTGTTTGCTCATTTCACAATGGGTGATTTACAAGGGCACCTGCCCCCACTACACCGAGTGTTCAGCAGTTTTTGACCAAAAACAGCAGGAACCCTGTGCCCCACCCAAACTATTAACCTGATATTGCCCTATGTGACTTTGTTTGTTTCCCCAGATGAAAAAAATTCTCCAAGGGAAACCTTTTGCTGATGTGTAAGAGGTGAAACAAAAAATGGCAGAAGCCCTGAAGGGCATCAAAATCAGTGAGTTCAAAAAGTATTTTGAGCAGTAGAAAAGTGTCTTGATAGGTATACTGCATCAGATGAAAAATACTTTGAAGATGACTAAACATGTAAGAATGTATAAACAATTTTTTTATAAATAAATTCTGGATTATTTTTTGGTCCACCACTCCTAGATTCTAATGTTATTTTATTGGCTATATGACTCTATTATTTTTATCTGAGGCCCAAGTAGAATCAGACTTGGTTAGTAGGACTCCCTTAAAGCAAGCTTCTGTAGTCAGGCTGGTCTAGTATATTCCCTACCCCAATCCTAGAATTTTTCCAAGGAGCTTAGGACCTGAGAATGTGACCTTAATCAGAAGGAGGATCTTTTCAGCTGTAATCAAGTTAAGCTGAGGTCATACTGGGTTAGGGAGACCCTAAATCCAATGACTGGTGTCCTGAAAAGGAGAGATACACACACGGCCATGTGAAAACGTAGACAGTAACTGCAGCGGTGCGGCTAAGGGCCGATGAACAAACACCATTAGCTGCCGGCAACCACCGGAAGCTCGGAAGAGGCAAAAAAGAATTCTTCTCAAGAGCCATCACAGAGAGCGTGGCTCTGTTAACACCTGCTTTCAGAGTTACAGCTTCTTAAACCTTAAGAGAAAACTTCTGTGTTTTAAGCACCCAGTTTGTGGTGATTTGTTACAGCAGCCCAAGGAAACTGATGTAGGCACATATAATACACTAAGTACATGAAATTGGAATAATTTTCCCACCTTATTCAACAAAGAAGTTTGTATTTACAACTCACCATGCACCACACTCCCCCCATTAATAAGAGAGTAACAGTAATATTAATGAACAGGTGAAGAGGTTAAAGTAATGTTTTATAAACTATCTAAAACTGAAATGGCACCTAAAAGAAAAATGTAAGTTAAGCAAAAAGACACTCTGTATTTGGACAGAAGTGTACACTACTTTTTTACTCTTCCATCTGCAGCAATATTCATAAATTAGTATCGCACCTAAAGAAGCACAGAAACAAAATGTCACCGTATGATGACCAGAACATCAATGTAAACGCTACAGTGTAATGAGTTCGGCAAATATGCTCAGTCTTCAACATTTCCTCAGTACCAATTAATTTACACAAATACTTATACAATACTCAAAGTACTTCCAAAAGGGTAATATAAGTTAAAAAATATTTCTCAATGAAGCTGGAAAAAAATTATAAATGAAAGAACAAACAAAAGAAGAAAGGGCTTTGTTTGCCGTGAAATGATGTGTTCGATTACGAGTCCTATCTTACCTGCTGAATTACTTCTGGGTAGAGCATGGGAAGTCTTTCTGCAATAAGAGCCAGTCCACCCATTCCTGCAAACACTTGTAACGGTGACTGAATGGGACAGGTTTCAAGCAAAGATTCATCCAGTATCCCATCCATACATTCATCACTTGGAGTGAGAGCCTCATCTTCCGTACAGCTACCAAGTAAATCTCCATGATCTAGAATAAAATAAAAATAGAATGTTTTTATAGTACTATTGCATTTACAAAGCAGATATTGTTGTCACCTCTTTCATCAACAAAAGAGCGTAAGCATCATCTTAAGTGATTCAGATAGATCCATATTAAGGGTAGATGAGACAAAAATGTTTAAATGGCTTCTGATGTTACCTCCTATAGCCTTGCTACTGAAAGTATGGTCCAGAGGCCAGATTCTCTGCCACTGCCCAAAAGCTTTTGAAGTACAGAATCTCAGGTCCCATCCTAGACCTCCTGAGTAAGAATCTGCATTTTAATGGTCTGTAGGTAATTTATAATCATATTGAGAAGCACTGTCCTGCAGGCCTAGTGGTCAGTTACATTCTGTGTGAAATTAAGCAAGTCCTCAGAGATTCACAACAAATGGTAACATGTGCACGTGTTAGGCTCTCAAATATCCAATTAGAAAAAAACTGAATAATGACAAAGACTTCTTACTGAAAACAAAAAATTATACCATATTGGTTTAGTTCTGGACCACTCACAAAGGCAAACCAAAAGGTTAATTTTGATTTTATTATTCAATAATAATTAAATATTGAACTTTGAGGGGAATAATGTTTATGAGCATATCACTATGTTATCAGAAAACTGAAAATACTGAATTGAGATTCTCGCTTTGATTATAAAATGGCAATGCACATGGCTCATGCAGAAATGTCAGAAATTAAAGCACATGTGCTTATAAAATGAGTGGTACTATAGTAGGAATTAAGATTAATTTCCAATGGAAAAATGGCAATTTTATATTTACAAGTAACTGAGTCATAAAGGAAAATACATTTATGTCAAGTTGATGTAAAGAAAAACAAAAGTAAACTAAGTCACCAGCTCTAGAAATCCCTGACTCCTCAGATTACAGACTGCACTTTTTAAAGGATATCATACACTTACCTTTTTCAGGGTGTAGTCTTTTAAAAGAATCCGTTTTTGACAGACTTGGGTCTGTGATAACTCTCGACCCCAATTTAACAGTCAGATCTATTGAACGGTAACCTTGAGGAAGTTTCCGGTCATACAGGAGAGTCAAAAGTTGGGCAAGGGTCATTTCAGGAGGCAAGGGCTGGCCTAAAAATGAGAGAATTAAGTTAAACCAGGAATCCAAGGAGATATTTATGATTCAATTTACTCAATTACTTAATGTTTTTACTAAATTATAGGTAGGAATTTGATTCTGACTTCAAATTCAGAACAATTTAACATAAGCCCACGGAAAGTTTACAAAACTTAAAATCCACTTCTGGCGTATGTGAACAATAAATGATGTCTGTGGAAGTTAGTCACTAACCAATCCCACCAAGATCTTCTGAGGCATAGCAAACAGAAACGAAGAAACAGACATTCCTGTAAATCTGTGGTTGGTAAAACTTTTTCATAAAAGGCTAAATAATAAATATATCAAGCTACAGAGGCCATACAACCTCTGCTGCAACAACTAACTCTATCATTATAGCTATGGACAATACATAAATAAATGGGGTTAGCTTTATTTCGATAAAACTTTTTTTTTTTTAATTAAGAAAAAGACATCTAGTCCACCACCCATAGTTTGCTGACCTCTGCTATAAATCAACCACATAAAGCTAGGGGAGAAAACTCACTCAAAGTTAGTTGGAAATTTGATTGTAACGATGCAGAACAGAGATAAAATAAATGGGTATCACCATAACCAATACAAAGTATATTGGACAAAGAATATGTTTTAGCTAGGCATAAAATATTGCTTAACTATCAATGATACATTTAAGAGCTTTACTGCTGGAGTTAACTATTTAAAATTTGCCTCACAATGCTTCCTATATAACTTGTGAACATTCTAAAACATTAGTATCACTGATTACTCCATGAAACACTGACAGCAAAAGTTAGGAGGCTAGGAAAGTATAAATATGCAATATTACAGTGTTAAAATGGGTATGTTCCTCACTTTTCTTGGAACTGCATAAACAAAGTCAGTAATTCATTTATCTCATCGATAGCACCTGCTTAAATATGATACTGGTTATCACACATGATTTATATAACTGTGAGAGTCTTAAAATTTCCGAGGTGTTTCAGCATTATGGACATTACCTGCCAACAGTTTGTGGAACAGGTGGAACACTGGGACGGTAATGATTTTGTTGGCCGTCTCTGCTGCTGAGGAAGCACTGCCCATTTTATCAGGCACTGTCCTGCCTCTCCGGGACGGGGGGCGAGGCGGAGTGGCTGACACGGCCCGTTTAGATTGGGATTTCAGCCCTACAGGTAAAAATCAGTAAGATTCTACGGAGCCAACACACTAATGAAGTAAAAGTGTATTTCTATGATATTTTGATAAAGCGCCACATTCCTAAACAAAATACAGAAATGTTTCTTCTAACTTAACATCTGATCTCCTGATTCTACTTGTCCTTCATGAGACTCCGCAAGTAATTTTGGCTGCGCTTGTAGCTATTTTCCAAGAAAGTAAAAAATGTTGTCCACTACTCTATTCTATGAGATACAGATGAGCATCCATTTACTAGAAAGTAGTATGTACAAATATGTGTAGGAAATCTTCTGTCCTTAATTTTTCTCTGACAGAATGGATTAAACTGAATCAGAGGCCTACTATCTGAGGAATAAGGTAAGCTTTCTCTTTTGAAAGAAAACCATCACACCTACGTCAAGGAATGTATCTTCCCAAATTACCAGTTTTCTTAGCCGTTTTTTTCATCCTGCACCTAACAGTAAAAACTCATTTTCAACCAATGTTCTTTCAATTATTTTTATTTTCTCATTTTATGTAAGGAATAAACACATCATAAATGACAACTGGTGAATACTTTTTCATTTTGCTTTTGCTTTTTTAAAACAAGGAAGTTTTACACAAATTCCTTAACACAGTGGGTTGGTAACAGTACAATTCTCTGTACACTGTTAAGCTGAAATGCAGTATCTAAACTATTCTCATACATCCAATATCTGATGACATACTGTAAGCTTTTGACATAAAGTAAGTTTAATAAGTCCAATGGCAAAGAATAACAGATTTCTGGTGTAATATTTTTATACTTAGTATTAAGGCATCATTATAAGTCAGCCATTTGCATTAATACTTTATATTACATGAAGTTCCTATAAATATACATTGTTATACTGTACAGAAACCTAAAGAAAATCAAAATTATAAAAAGCAGAAAGCATACCTGAAGCAACAACAACACTATAGTTGTCCTGAAATCCATTTTCTGCCTTAACTTTTTCTTTCTCTTCATGGTTTTTCTTTTCTTTGTCATCTTTTTGCTCACTGATTAGTTTAGCAGTGATACTTGGTGTATCTGTAAGAAAATATTACATAAAATACATTGCTTTTCAAAGTTGTTAAAAAGGGAAGTGATAAATATGTCAGGGGGAGATTATATAAGATTGTATTATCACTACTTGGAGGTAAATGGATGTAGAAGAAATATTATGAGACTGATATTCTGATATTCTGTCTTGCTGATATCAATGAAAGGGCCTAACCACGATACTTAGGCCAGCATACTGAAAATCCAATCTCTAGAAAATATATATATTACTTATAGAGGCAATGGAAATCATTACCATGAAAATTTGCTTTCTTTTAGGTATAATTCAATCTGCTTGCCACCTAAATCTAATTTGTTCTTCACAACATGCATATCAAGAAAGAATATTATTTCCAAAAAAAGGAAACAGGCTTAGCAAGGTCACTGCAAACCTGTAAGGGCAAACACGGAACTCGGGCTTCTGCCTCCCGTGAGACTCGCAGTTACTCCACAAACAGAGGGCAATGAAACAAACGTTATGAACGGAGATTTCCTGTTTCGCTGTTTTTACTGAGTTAGAAACCTCGCATGACAACGTAATGTACTTAAAAATGACATCTAAGTACTTTCACAGTTACTACTCTCTGAATTAGTATTTTCTTTTACTACATTGGAATATGGCATGCTATTGAAAATCATGAAAAAAATGGAGACCATATATAATGATATCATTTAACCTTTAAGAAATCCAAATAGCTCAATGAACTTCTGTGATATTAGAAATGTTTTTCACTAAGTTGATATAATTAATATAAATTCTTTTTACTTTTCTAATTTAACACAATTATGATCCAATGACTTCTTATAATGTTTAGAAAGGTGAAATGGTCACAGGATAAAACAACATCTTCTGTGTTATTTTGCTATTTTACAGCTTTCTTTAAGTATCTGAAAATGTCCAGTAATCTCAATTTTTAGAGATTCTTCCTAACTGTAGATTGTATTTAGACAGGTTCTGCTTTTGTGAAATTAAAAAATTCTGTAAACACTATAAATAATAAGTACATAATAAAACAATACATTTTATTTTCATACAAAAACAACCAAGCAACCCAAAATGGCAAAAATAGTTGCACAAATATGCTAACTGAAATAAGCTAGTCAGTACGAAAGACAAATATCATATGCTCTCACTTATATGTGGAATCGAAAGAATAAAATAAACTAGCAAACAAAACAGACGCAGAAGCACAGATACATGGAACAGAATGACAGCTGTAGGGGGCTATAGAGGGGGACCGAATGAAAGGTGGCAAAGGGATTAGCCTGAGAACATTTCTGCATTACCCATGGACACGGACAACGATATGGGGATTGACCGATGGAGGGAAAGGGGTGGGGCTGGGTGGACATGGGCAAAGACAGAAAAAGCAGAGACAACTGTAATGGCATAAACAATAAAAAAATAGTTACACAGGGCAGAATGTAATATTTAAGTACTTAAAACACACAATTAACACAGCATAATGGAATAGGAAAACATGTAAAGATATAATTAGGTGACCAGAATTTATATAATGTTATCCCATTCACAAAATTAAAAGGTACCACTAAGAAAACAAAGACAAACTAAGCAAACAACTAGAACAGGAACCAAATGACAGAAATGGAGATAAGAAGCATAACTGGGAGGTACAAAATAGACAGGGGGAGGTTAACAACAGTACAGGGAATGGAGAAGCCAAAGAACTTACATGTATGACCCATGGACATGAACTAAGGGGGAGAAGGATGCTAGAGGAAAGGGGAGTTCAGGGCGGAGGGGGATAAAAGGAAGGGAAAAAATGGGACTACTGTAATATCATAATAAATAAAGCATACTTAAAAAAAGGAAAAAACAAAAGGTTTCTCACTTTCTCTTTAATATTGTTCTGGTTTGCATTTCCATTCTGACCAAGATAAAATAAAGACCAGATTTACTTTCCCATCTGAATTAACTAGAAATTAAGTAAGTTTATGAAATAACAGTTTTCGGACCCTGCAAATCAGGAAGGCAGAGCAGTGACAGCGGGTGAGGAGAATCGTGTCAGGGGAAGCCTAGGGTCGCTCCGGCTTATTGCCTGGGGGGTTTCCCAAGCCACAGCTCAGCACAACCCTGGAGTCACCTAAGGTGAGGATGCAGAGCTGGGTCACCACGAAGACAAAGGCAGCTGGATGCAGTTTGCAAGGCACAATGCCAGGAGGAAAAGATCACAGTACACAGTATAAATTATGCCAAATTTTAAAATATAGGGGAAGAAAATGAAACAAAGCTTCAGTGAGCTGTGAGCAACTTCAAGAGGCCTAATAAATTCGAAAGGGAATCACTAAAGGAGGGGAGAGAAATGAGTAGAGAGAAAACAAAGGTCAAAAATGTCCAAATCTGATGAAATGTATAAACCCACAGATTCAAGAAAGTCAATAAAGTATAAAAATAAGAAAGATGAAAAAACTGTAAAGTATAATATACTACTCAAATTGCTTAAAACCAATGGTAGAAACTTATAATAGCAAAAATATTAACACATAGCCTTTATTATTTGAAAGCAGTGTTCTCAAAAGCTCTAGGAAGTAGGTAAAATAACTGATTAAGTTTTGGATCATGTATTTTCATACATGTTGATAAAATATATACACACATAAATATATCAAAATATATTGGCTATAGATCAAAGATCATAAACGTACTTTCACAGGACCAAAACATAGGTAAACAGAGGTTAAATTCAGCATTTTTTTTTACGTTTTCTCAAGAGGACTCTGTTGAACTTCGTACTAAGACATGGTGTTTCCAAAGTAATCAGTTTATTTTTTTTAAATTTTAGGTAACAAAAGGACCTTATGTATAAAGTAGTCTAAATAATAGAATATGGTATTTTAGAAAAAAGCTTTCTTTTACATTAAGATAAACAAAGCATGCTAAATTTCCAATTAGTTCACAGTAGTATAGTATTGTAATATACTATAGTATCTAAGCTTTTCCATTATCAAGTTAACCATATGAAATTTCAATAATTGAATTTCACAACTCTTCCCCACTTCCTCCTCCCTTTATTTAATTAATTTCTATTCTTTTTCTTCATCATAGAAGGGACAATTTCAGGGATCTGTAAAAGGAGAGTTTGTAAAATCTGGCCCTGGCCAGGTGCTCAGTTGGTTAGTGTCAAACTGACATATCAAGGTTCTGGGTTCGATCCTTCGTCTGGGCACAAGCAAGACTCAACCAATGAATGCATAAATAAGTGGAACAACAAATTGATGTTTCTCTCTCTCGCATTAATTTTCTTAAGTTTGTAAAATTTAATTATCAGAAAAGTAGTTGTAACAGATAAAGTGGACATTTTTAAATAGAAAAAAATGTTATATATACATTTATATAGTATTCAGCCATTTTATTAATTTGTGAAAAGATAATAAAAGAATTACAAATTTATACACACACTTGCATTAGATGCACTACTAAAACTGGAAAAGAATCTTTTCAACCTTATTTTCTCATTGAGATCATATCCACTCCCATGGTTTAACTTATCGCTTATACATGGTAATAACTCCCAATCTTTTAAATCCAATCTTTTATTTTAAGCTGAGGTTTGTATTTACAACTGATAAACAGACATCAATGGTTTTTTCTGAGATACTGTTAACTTCCTTTAGTTGTCAGTGTTCCTAAAACCTTAGGCATCCCCTCCAATGTGTAGAAACATACTTATATTTACATTAAAATGTAAACAGTTAAATTTCCAGCTTGTTTTTAAATCTGACAACATGCATAAGACCATAAATACTTCAAAGGGTAGAATATGTGTCTTCACTATTACTGGGTTGGCCAAAAGTTCGTTTGGCTTTTTCTGTAAGATGGCTATAGTAGCTGGATGTCTTTAACTTCATTCCAAACAACTTCATTAGACTGTACTTTGACAGCTGTTGTGTCGGTGGGCATTTAAAAAAACTTACCAAAATTGGTGAATTTTTGTTTATCCATTTTAATACTGAAGATGGAAAAACCTCTGCAACATTTTTGGCATGTTTTATTATTTCAAGGAAGGTAAAAACACAACCGAAACACACACAAAAAAAAAGATTTGTGCGGTGTATAGAGAAGGTGCTGTGACTGACAGAACGTGTCAAAAGTGGTTTGTGAAGTTACATGCTGGAGATTTCTCTCTGGACAATGGACATTCCATGGTCGGGTAGACCAGAGAAGTTGCTAGTGCTCAATCAACCTTACACCACATGGGAGACAGCCACTGATGTACTTAAAATATCCAAATCAATAAAGTTATTGGTGAAAATGAAAAATGTCCTTTTACAGAAAAAAAATACATACTTTTTGGCCAACCCAATACATCCCTAGTACAAACTACTGTGCCTACAAATAGCAGATACTCAAGGAAGTCATTCACTGATTAAGATTTTTGAGGGGCGATGAACTCAAACCATCCACAGTTGATTTATTTGCATTCTGCCATCAAAAAATATGCTTTTCGAAGTTAATGAAAATTGTTTAAAGGCACCATGTGAGAGCTTTTGAAATACATGTAAGAAATCATGGGGAAAAGTTTTGTCTGCTTTCTTAACTATTATAAACGATAAAGTCACCAACCAATTACACCTACTTATTTTCATCTTCTGAACACTCATTTATTCCCTAGATTTACTAAATGTTTATTATTATCATCCAAGTTAATACTATGGAATTTATCTACTATAAAATACCCAGGTGGCTTATTATAAGGAAATTCTATCAACAGCTTCCCATAGCTTGTCTACATATCCAACTACCCACTCTGTCATTACTACACACAACACCTAC
The DNA here is from genome assembly GCA_039655065.1 of Glossophaga mutica. Lineage (NCBI taxonomy): Eukaryota > Metazoa > Chordata > Mammalia > Chiroptera > Phyllostomidae > Glossophaga > Glossophaga mutica. Next base: position 151,070,326 of record CM077308.1, read on the forward strand.
ACACCAAACAAAATAAAGGGGCTGAAATGTATTGTACATTTTGTTCATCAGCTACTTACTCATGTCTCACAATGTGAAGATATCTTGACCTTTTCTAGCCATTAAATGGTTGGTGAGTGAATAAATACAGTGAAGAATAAATAGTGATAAAAGTAATAAAATTCCAAATACATTGAACACAAGGTTAAAGAAAACTTAACACTTAAACCTGACTTGCCTGACACTCGGTCGAGAACTTCCGATAATGTTGTTGACACCGGCAAGTGAAGTGTACGGAACTTGTGGCCAGCTCCATACATTGGGTGCTGGATGACGTGGCTAGTGGCATTGATTCTACCTTTGTACAGCTGAAAATTCAAAACAAATCAAGATGTAATTTTTTTTTAAATACATATGATCACAAGAGTTTCAAGCATAAAGGAATAAAAAGTTCAACAATGCATACAAAAACATAAAGAGCTTGTGACACATTTATTTGTCATGTGATTTGCTAGTCAAGTTTTCATTAGCACTTTTGTACCTATTATGTTACTTTGCTCCAAATCACATTATACTATTCAAGGTAATGTATAAATCAGGTTATTCTAGACAGAAAGGGTTATCTGAAACAGATTTTAAAGTCATATCATGAAGTATACAACTTGTTCTAATTTCAGTTTCCCTTATTAGAAATTAGAATGTAGAGATAACTGCAAACTCTGGTGTGAAATGATAAAGTACCTTCACAAACAGCTAATCGTTATAATTTAACTATTCAATACTCACTGGACAGGGAGACTGAAGAAACATGGTCACTTTCTCATCCTCCAGCATCAACTGCAAAAATAATCTCCGTACAAACCCTGAAATGTTCCCTGATGTAGGAAGGTTCCCTCTTTGAGGAGATGCCTGAAATAGTTCACAGAGAACCTGGCAAGGCAAGAGTTATAAAGTTAAATGTGGTGTTAATCTGCAGCTTTTTATTTTAAATGAAAAAAGAAAAACTAAGAATGTAAATTAAAAAATATATTTGAATACATCAAATAAGCAATTAAAAGTACATTATTTCATCTTAAAATATATGAATATAGAAGTAGATAAGAAGTTAAAGGGGCAACAAAAATTTCTGTGGGTAAGAGATTACTACTGTAGGATTTCATACAATAAATAGCCAGCATAATCAATTTACTTTTAACTTGAATATCAATGTGGTTACAATACATTATAAGAAAAACATATTTACGTTATAAGAAAAACATATTTAAGATACAGAACCAAGCCTTATCGGGAAGCTGGGAGATGATAAATAGGCCAGAAACACCAAGTATCATGCTAATCAAAGGCTCAAACTAAATTTTCAAATACCGTATTCATGGCCTTGGTTTTAATAAGGATTTCCTTTTAATTAGGCACATTAAGCAGATCTACTTTCCCAATAATTATTTACTTTACATAGTAAAGTATCTTGCTCTTCTTAATAAAGTTAAATCATTCAGTATTTTTGAAAATTATGATAGCTAACCTTCTAGATGTTAATAAAGTTTCAGCTAAATAAGCCCCACCAAGTAAAAAAGGTAAAAAAAGAAGCTAATGCCTACCATGTCTGAGACACACTATGCTAGGTAGCTGGTATACATTATAATATTTAATCCTCTTAAAAATCTTTGAGGCAGGTATCACTAACCCCATTTTATGTCAAACAGCTTGTTAAAGCTAGAAATAAACACAATGGAGCAGAATCCAACAAAAAGCAGCTAGAATTACTTCTGAAATAATTCTAGCTTTCAAGATTTTTGGCCCCATCTACTTAATAGAACAGAATCATCTTTCACATTTTTAATGTGATTTGTCAGGAGCCTCCTATGTAAAGTGTACTCTGTCTTCTTCCCCTGAAGCAAACCAACACTTGTGGCAATCCGGTTACTACAAACTGCAATGCCTCGATGCAGAAGGGGCACTCAGTGACCACCTTCAAGTGGCCAATCCTGTTCCAACAGCTAAAGTGTTGTTTTTTAGGTCTGTTCTTTTCAATTGGGGGAGTATTTAAAAAGGATGAGTATATGGTCTACACCTAGAATTTCCGTGACTTTGTCCATTATCTCATCAAAAAGAATAACTGATTTATGTGACAGTTGAGGGAAGGACAGAGGAGACATCAGCACTGCATTTTAATTACGGTTTAAATTCAGACCCTTAAAGGTACCCAACACCAAAGTTTACCACCACCTGGCCTACCACATGCCCCTTTCTTAAATAATTTCACTAGCGCTATTTGATAACATCTTAAAGTAATGAGACAAACCATAAGCCAGGTTCTCCCCTTTTACCTGAGCCATCAGCTTTTGATTATTAGGGTGGCACGAAATGCACTGCAGGAAGAATGCAACCGTTGCATTCTCGATTGCTGTCCTCTGTTGAGTAGTCAGTCCTGATGTGGTAGCAGAAGAAAGAGAAGCTGATCTTGCACTGGTCTGCTGTGCAGCTAAATTATGTCCTCCAGATGTGGACCCAGAGTGACACAATAAAAACAGAAGTGCTGTCCACAGCGGATTGACCTCAGGCCCACCGAGCCAGTCTTTCATAATGTGGCTATTGCCAACTTCCGTCAGAAACCTAAGAACAGGAGCCACCAGGTCTGCTGTGATAGGCATCTTATTGCACTGTTGTGGAACATGATGCCGCCGGAGTTTGTCCTGGGAAGCGTCTATTGACTGAGCAATGCTTTCTGAGTAAGAAATGTGGCTAAAGCAGAAACTAGCCAAACTCCTCACAAGAAGAGAAGGCAAACCTGAGTCCAGTAATTGTTTGATAGCTTCTGGAGACTGAGAAGAAGAAGCAAGGGTTGCCAAATGTGATTCAGTTAGTGCAAGAGGTGCTTGTGCATTTTTAGAGTCATCGGTTAAAGATGAACTAAGATCTTGCTTTTTGCTATCATCTGTCATAGACAGTCTGTGGTGACACTGCATTGGAGGAGGTGTAATTCCCATCCAGCCCATCAGCAAAGAAAAATAACTTGGGTGTACATGGCACATTGAGCAAAGTAGACTGTCAACAGCTTTCTTCAAAACCATATTGCAGGGAAGAGACATGGACCAATTAAAAAGTAACCTACAGGAATAAAAGATACCATATTAACAATGTGTGTATGTATGTAGGTATATATATATATTTTTTCAGAAACAGTACACTGTTCTAAGTATTTCTGTAAGAGAACAATCTATCTATTCTAATGAAAATTATAGCATTTATTTGATGCAAATATTATTATATCAGGACTACGACTTTGATTTATTATTTAAGTATTTAGATAAACCAGAACTTAGATTACATGTATAAAATGAGTACAGAAAACCAAGAGGCCTATATTAAAATGTTTCCACCATTCTCTGTGTGACCGCAAAAATTCACGTAAAGAAACAATAAAAAAATAGCCCTGGCTGGTGTAGCTCAGTGGACTGAGTGCTGGCCTTTGAACAAAAATGTCACCAGTTTGATTCCCAATCAAGGCACATGCCTGGGTTATGGGCCAGGTCCCCAGCTGGGGGCATGCAAGAGACAACCTATTGATGTATCCCTCACACATTGCTGTTTCTCTCCCTCTCTTTCTCCCTCCCTTCTCCTCTCTCTAAAAGTAAATAAAATCTTTAAAAAAAAAAAAAAGAAATTGTTTAGTTTGAATTTCACATGATTGTTAGCTTAAATACATGTCTGCAAATCAAAAACTATTATTGAGTTTTGCTAGTAAGCCATGGATTGTACCAACTGGTGGGGCGAATATGACAATGACTGACTAGAGGACAAAAGGCCAAGCTTTTATGAGTCATGGATCACTTCAGAAATAAGTGTAACATTTCTGCTGCAGACTTAATCAGTTATCATGCAGTAAATTCAACAAAGCCTTAGCTGATATGATGAAGAAATATGGGAAGTGAAGCCTACTTATCAAAAGAACAACTGTAACAGGTGTTGAAAAAGTAATAAAAACAACTAATTGTATAAACCAGCTGAAGTAGTCTTTCAAAATTTCTAGCTATACTCTTTATCCATAATTACAGATAAAAGAATCTGATGGGTAAATTAGCAAATAGGGTAACCACTATGAACTATAGTTTATAGCATATACATTAAACATTTCAATTTCAGGTTCCAAAAATAGGCAATGACACTAGTATTTCTTAAAACATGAAGATTAATTAAATTTTTGTAACATCTTCATTTCAAAATTGTCCCTGAATATTTTTAACTACTGAAGTATTATTTTTATCCCACAAGCATATAAAACACTGTTTCAAGTGAAAACCAAAGCGATCTAGTCCTGGGGGTTGGGAGTGTAAAGAATTTCACAAACCATACTTACTCAAAGAGCTCTCGGTCCAGCAGTGCTGGTAAATCATACTCTACAAGCAGCTCATAACTATGCCACAGGATTGCTGCTACGCAGTGCAGGTGGGAAGGAGACGGCATGAGAAGACCGTACTCGATTGCTGAGGACTTGGGGAACGTGTTGCTCACCAGGCCACTCCTCTTCATAGCAGCCACTCTTGCAGAATCACTGACCCATTTTAACAAGGCCTGAATTCTTAAAGGAAGAAAATGAATTCCAATAACTAATTATGTCACGACTGACATTTAATATGGTTAAGCATCACCACTGAATGTGAGAAATGTATTTATGACAATAACATGCTAATTATTCTCGATAATTTTAATCTAAAATAAGAGAGAATAGGAATTATATAAGCAACAAGGATATAGTTCAAGTTTTCCAATAACCTTACCAATCTTAACCAATGAAAATGTTTGAGGTAACAACTGTAGTTCAAGTAAACACTAATTCTTACCTCATTTGTTACAATATATATAAACCTAGAATTACAGGATATATAGCTTAACGAACGCACCTTCTCTTCTAAATTTTCTGTCATCCTATGACAAATGACAATCTACAGCACTAATTTGGGGCTAATTCTTCACTGTGCAGAATCACACACAACATAGCGTGTCCCCTGGTCCCAATCTACTCACCCTCCTTTTCTCTGATGACAGAATATTGCCCCAACAAATGTACTTTTTCAAGTGTTGCCCTACCCTCAATCCCTTGGAGCTGGGGCCCACTAACTGTGAGCAAAAGAATTTTTAAAGCAATAGTGCTTTGAAGTTTAAGAAACAGATAAAGATTCATTGCTAAATTCTTAAAACACTATTTGTTTTTGTTTGCTTTCAAATTTCTATTTTAATTTATTTTTAAGTCTTCACCCAGGGACATGCTCATTGATTCTAGAGAGGGGAAGGCAGGGAGAGAGAGAGGGAGAGAAACATCAATGCGAGAGAGGAATACCAATCCGTTGTTCTATGTATGCCCCAACCAGGGACCAAACCCCCAACCCAGGCACGTGCCCTGACCAAGAACTGAACCCATGACCTCTCAGTCTATGGAATGACACTCCAACCAACTGAACCACACTGGCGAGTGCTCACATTTCTATTTTAAACCATCAGATTCTTTGCTTCTGGGTAAAAGAAATAGGGGTAGGAAGGTGTATGTAAAAATTTATGTTTCATGCTGACAAAATCTCTAGAAATTGTATGAAAAATAGTCTTAACTTTCATGAAATGATCCAAGGAGAAAGTATTACAAATACTTTCACTGCAAGTGATTGTATGTACGTGTGACCTTAATTTAAAAATGAGCCCTGGCTGGTGTGGCTCAGTGGGTTGAGTACCTGGCCTACGAATCAAAAGGTCACCTGTTCAATTCCCATCAGGGAACATGAGTGGGTTGCTGGCCAGGTCCCCAGTAGGGGGCAATGCCACACATTGAAGTTTCTCCCTTCCCCTCTTTCTAAAAATAAATAAATAAAAATAAAAATAAGATCATTATATACCTGTCTTTTGTTCCAGGATCCTGAGTTGTTCCAAGCTGGTAAAGAATATCTATAGTAGAGTCAGAAGAGAGCCCATTCAGTCTTCCGAAAAGTAAAGGGCTATTCAAATCTTGCAATAAATAACCAAAAATAAATAAAAGCTTGTTAAATAAGCAAATGGGATGAGAAGATTAGCACAACTTAATTTTAAATTTTTCATTAAAAATGACTCTCCTATAAATTCCAACAACAAAAAAAAGTCCAAAAATGATGGAGCCATGAATGAAAGTTAATTTTAAAAACAGAATTAATCACAAATCACATAGTTCAACTGACACTGCTCACAAACATGTAAAAATTAAAATATCAAAGTTAACCGTCACCTGTAGGATCGCTGCCTGATGCTGCACAATTTCTCAGCAGAATGTCTATAAGCTTCAGGCCAATTCGAGTGGACTGCAGGCCTATCTTCACAAGTACGACCTCAATGTTGGGGGAATGCATTCCACAGTATGGGGACATCAATAAGGCAGCACAAGTTTGTAGCAAATTAGCAGTAGGTGCAGCTGCACTTGCCATCATTCCTTCCAGATCACTTATATGAGTAAGGCAATGATGTAATAACCGTAACCATCCAATACTGAAATACACAACACAAAGTAACTTAGATGATATATTTACAGAGCTCAAGCTTTTTCAGGAGTAAAACAAAACTTAAAAGATCAGCACACATGTTGTGTTTCATAAATAGCACCAATCTAGAATACTGCGATTATCAATAAAGAATTAACAATAAGTTTCTCCTATGACACAATACATAAAAATACATGCTAATAGTATTTTGGAACTATGTGCTTGCTTTTTTTTAATTAGTCAGGAAATGGTTTTACATATACACACATATTTATATGTATAAATACAAACTGTATAGTATCACAGACTTGCAAAAATGTGAAGTCTTGGCAGTCTAGGAATTTAAAAAATCCTAAATGCTTTTTATTACGCTCAGCTTTCAGTAAAATCAGGCTATAAAATTTTCAGCAAGCAAAATGTACCAGAAAAATGTAAATTAAAGGATATATTCAACTCCTTGTGTGTATGGGTAGTTTGCATGGTTCAAATATAACCCTTCTGCTGACTAGCATTCAGAAATTACCATATAAGACTAGCTCCCTGGTCTGTATGGTTCAGATATACTCCAGGTGACAGGCATTTGGATATTCTTATATTATATTCCAATCAAAGAAATGGTACCCACATCTACATATACCACACTACAGATCATCTCAAGGATTAAACACGCATAAGTATCAATTTTAACCAGACTCAGGGTTCTGCTTTCAGAGAATTATCTCTATTACACTTAATCAAAGCATGCTATTATATAGATACCTATGGAACAAAGAACTTCCTAAAGCCTAAAAAAGAAACCACAGAATAATTTCACAGGAAGCTTTCTTTAAGAATGAGAAATAAACATACCTTGTTTTAGATACCTGATCTTCAGATGGAAGAAAGGGATTATTAACTGTTGCTGAAGAAGTGGTACCAAAAGCAGTGAGGCCCAGTAACTTAATCTGTGAAAGGCCTAATGTGCTGGCATCTCGTGGACGATGGAGTCTAAGGCAGACAGCAGAGGCTACTTCAGCTTTTACAAGCTGAATTTTAATGTAGGTGAGACCACTCGTGACGACAGGCGTGGACAAAGGCAGCATATTTACCCCATCTGCACTTACTTCAACAGACACTGAGGATGGACAGGCTGTAGGAAGAGAAACGTTTAAAAAATTAAACCATTACTAAAGAAAACATAAGCTAGCCTTCACACATTAGTGGAAATCTCAGTAAAAGAGCAGCTTATAGTTATATTCATTATGAACTTCTCAAAAGAATGTTTATACCCAAATCATACTTTGTCATTGACTCTCACCATAATTGATTTTGGAACTATTTTCCAACATGCAATATGAAATCCACAATGTAGTAAAAGTTGTATTTAAAAAATTCTACCATTCACTTCAAAAAGGAACTAAAGATATGCAATCCACATGCACTTGACTCTGCAAGAAAGAAGTCAAATAGGCAATCACTCTATTACTTCTATTTTTCCGAGAATTATCACCAACAATATGGGACATCGGATTAACACGTTCACTGTTGTAAACAATTTAGGAAGAATGTAAGTTTTAAAAACTATCTTTCTACCAACTTATTTCACTACCACCATACGGCAATGATTTTAAACAGAGCTAAGTTTAGAAATTCTTTCACCTCTTATCTTTTGTTTCCCTTTCAAAATTTAGCCAAACAACACTGAGAGGGGTTTTTGTTTATTTGTTTTTTGTTTTGTTTTGTTTTTTTTAAATCTCCTTCTAAAATTGAAGGAGATCCAATGAAGTAACACCTGGCAGCTGTTACGGGAAAAAAAATTTTTCCCAACATGGAAGTCCATATAATAAATTTATCTACAACTACAACAATCTTTGAACTTTGGTTTTAATCACAACTGTAAAATTAGAAAGTAACTTTCACTGTATGCCAATTACACACCAGGTTTACACTGAGAATTAGACAAGTCACATCCATCTTCACATTTAATCTCCATAACCTTCTGAGATAAGTGCTGCCCACATCTCACCCAAGCTGACAGAGATGAAATAGCCTGAACTCCCACACGAACAAACAGCACATTTTACAGCCTAGTCTGTGTGCGCTTCTAAACCCTATGTCGTCTCTACTGGAACACAACGTATCTTTAACTTCTGCTCCAACCCAATACCAAAATAAAAATGCTGTATTAAACACGTATAGTAGGGAACACCTAACTCACTGATTTTACATAATGAACTGAGCTCTCCTTTGTAACATCCTTCCTACCTCAATTTCCATATGCAAATTCAATCTATACTTCAAAGCCACCATTTACATGAACTGCTCTTTCTCCTTCCAAATAAAAGCAATTTCTCCCTCATCTTAGATCAACCCCTAAGCCATATACTGACTTACATTTTACCATGCAACATAGTTATATTCTGACCTGCTAAAACTCTGTGGATTAGTATGTTTTCCTTCCACTTTATTCATTGTATGTTTCTATCTAAAAAAGTGTGGATTCCACAACTGTATTGAGGTATCATAATGGTCTCATCTTGCAAATATGTGGAAAATTTCTTCTCCAAAACATGCCAGGGATCTACAAAAACTCCCATAGCTCTTCATGCAATTATCAAGCGGCATCAGTCAATGAACATAAATGTGATCATTTCAATTCTATGTAAGTTGTTGTATTTATACTGAAAACATTTGGGAACCATCACATATACAAACTACTACTTCACACTCCTTCAGGAATACTTGAAAGATTCCTGTTCCTCTTAGTGTATTACTTATTTTCTAAAAATTCTTTGACTTACTTACCTTGTAGTTTTAGCAAAATACTCAATGAAAAAGCACCAAATGAATACTATTCAAACTATTAATTAAAAAATTCACATCAAAATGTTCAAAATATCACACTCAAATTATTACCCTCAAAATATAAGAATTTAAAAATTCTTTACAGGTTTGGTTATTTTACAAGGGGATGTGGACACACATCAATTCTCTGCTAACTTCACAACACAGCACTAGTACCGAGGGTCATGCTAGAAAAACTGAGACTGCTATCTGCAGGTGTGTACACTAACTCATTTGACTTAATAAATTTGGGGGATGAGGAAAGGAAAAACAATATTAACTAGAATAAATTTGCACTCCATCAAACACTCAATTTGAAGAGAATAAACATGTTAGTTCATTTCATGGGAATAATTTGGTGGTGATGTTGAATAGGATACTAATAACTTCAAAATTAAGAAATCTGGAAATCATATCTAAGTGTTTCACCATTTGCTAAATATATTTCTCATTTTTAAAAGTCCCTTTACAGTAGTTTATTTTCATGATGCTTCCTTACAAAAAATATTACTGACTTGCAAGAGATGCAAGATGAGGCTGGATATGGATCTCTTTGAGAAGCACTGCTGCAGGAAGGTGAATGGTGAGGTCGCACCAAGCCTCCTCTGGGAGGAAGATGTAGGACCACGCAGCAGAGCGAGCTCTTCTATGGGGTGGTGTGGCCTGCAAAAGCACCTCCGCTGGTTGGGCAGTCGGACTGCTGGATGTGATCGTACCTAGAAAAGACATTTTAAATAACAACTCACAGAGGAAACCCAATAAAGCATCAACAACTATTCAAATTATAATAATTACTCTAGAAAAATTTTAAATGTGAACATTCGACACAACGCATGTACTTACTACACTTAGCATGATTTGTCACAATATTCACATAACATCACAATGGTCAGTCAACTGGCAGATGACAAGTTCATTTTTAACTGCTGCCTAGTTTATTTATACTCACGTCAATGGAAAGAAACTAAAGTTGTAACAAATCTAGCGCAACAATCCTCAAGTAACTGAAGTGGGAAAAAAAGTCCAATAGAGTCTTCAACTTAAAAATAATCTTTCATTCTAAGTTGGCGATGCACATGAATCATAAGAAAAATATAAAAGAAACTTTATAGACCGGAAAAAGGAGTAAGCAGTGAAGGCTGAAGCTTCTTAAGAAGAAAATACCATTTAAAGTAAGAAGGAATAGGATCTTTAACATTTATAGTGAAAACTGACATATCTGCTATTTAGTTTCCTAAATTGTGTCTTTATGTAAACTAAAAACGAAAGCAACTATTACTGTTAAAGAACTATTAAAAATTTCCTTCTGACCAGATGTTTTAAAAAACCACTACCTTTAAAATCAAGTGTTTTAAATTAAAAGAGTAATATTAAAACATGATCTTCCTCAATAACTATTTGTTTCATTCCAGCTAATAAACTACTTAAATTAATACTAGTAAGATTTAATAATTCTTTCCTTACCCAGAGGTGCAAAGTTATGAATCCCTTCTGCATTGTCAGGCTCAGAAGCAAGTATTCTTGTTTTCAAAGTGCTGTCAACAGCTTTACTTGGACCAGAGTCAAGAAATTTCATAATAGTTGACACCATACTTCTTGCAGTGTTTACAATAGCTCTTGTACTAGTAACCATATTGTTGCAAATAAGCTGAACACCACCTAAATTTACAAAACATACTAAATGAAAATTATCTTAAGATAGATGGCTTGACATCTAGTCAACTCTCACAGAAGACTACACCAAAATGAGAATATAACATACTATCAAATGAGGACACGTAAAAGATAATTTTGGAATTTTATCTCACCCATATCATGGAATGCTTTCAAGGCATCACTAGTGTCCAACACTCTCAAAATGAACCATAATAATGGTTCAGATAACTGGCAAGTAGCAAGAGACCCCTAAAATAAAAACAAACAACAACCAAAAAGAAAACCACACATGTATATTGTAATTTTAAAACAGTGGTTATTATTACAGTGAATTAGGACAACTAAAGTTCTTATTGAATGTAACATTTTTTTCTAGTTTACTATAAAACGGCAGCCTTAATCAGTCACTAAATATAAAATGTGCACTAAAATACCTAACAATTCTTACCTGAATCAAAAGGGAAGTAAAGAGTCTCCTCTCAGAACTCAGAGCGTACTTTTAAACATCTGTCTTTACCTACTATCATGACTTTTACCGTAAGTGAATGTGCATTCATTTTTCCTCCCCCACTGGACACTAACTTCATTTAAAAATTAATCCTTCCCAAATATGTCTGTATCTTCCAACAAAGAACTATATATGCAATAAATATTTAAGAAAATGATAATTATATACTGACATATAAAAAATTCCTTTAAAAATTGTGTTTTAAAATCTGCATTTGAAGGACTAAAAGTTAAAATCACACTGCTTCCTAAAATGTCATTTTATAAAAAGGAAATATAAAAAGCAGTAATATTCTAACATTTTTCTTTTGCAATTACCCTAATTTGTTTTAACTGAAAGGAAACTAAGCAATATAAGTTTGAAAAAATACTCATTATATTTTCATATGTAATATCCATAGACAACATTTCAATATTCAACTATGATATTTTCAGGGGAAAGGGAAAAACTGCTTGGGACAATGGAAAAATCTAAGACTGTGTTAAATGTTTTATTTTTATATCTCTCTGGTCATCTTTGACAATTATCACTTCAAAGAAACTTTACTCTCCAACTTCTATTAGTAATTTGTAGTTCTCATGTTGTTCATTTCTCCCCATATATAATATGAACGCTCTGCTCAACTCTGTCCTATAAATAGTTCTCCACTCCCATTGCTGGCAGTGACTTACATTACCACAACTGCTGCTGGACTGCACTCACCTGCCGGCCCATATACCCACAGGCCATGTAGGTTAAAATTGGCTGCAGCATCATGTGGACCGTAGAAGCTTTTTTACTGAGGGTTGTCAGAATGGTGAACAGTCCATCCCCAACTGAGATGGCATCCAACCCACCATGAAAGTTTTCGTGTTTGGTGAGATGCAATCCACTTGCCCCTAGTTTAAATAAAAAAGATCATACATTTTGTTTTTAAAAAAGCGAATCCTTAAAAAGCAAAATAAAAGAAAAAAAAAAAGATGTGATTGTTTCCCTTACATAAAGAAATACCAAGAAGCAAAAATATTTCAGGAATGGATTTTGTCACAATTTACAAAAGTTCAATTATTTAAAAAAATTAACACAATATATTAGCTTTCAAGGAGGTAGAAAACTTAAGCAACGACATATAAATTTTACATTGATGTAGTTGTATGTGTCACAGAAACACTTTGAATTAAATTTTGTATTTCACGTAAGAAAATGTAAATAAATCTTATTGGTTTCCTGATACAAAATTTAATGTGAAATTCTTCATCTTTATGATGTTACAAGTAAGTAGCTATAAATTATAGTACCTGCTGTATGATATTTTTAATTTAATTGATGTTATTTTGTTAGTATTTTCCAGTTTTTAAAAAACTTTCATTTTTCAATATTTCAATTTATTGATTTAAGCCACTCTATAAAAGTTTTCCCTAATAAAAATCAGTCATGCTAAGAAGTTTACAATAAAGTAACTCTACAGTATAAAGTAAAAAAGAAAAGGAATTCATATATCGCTAAAGAGGAGAGATGGCACCAGAACCGAGTACAAGATTAACATTCCCTGTACGTACCAATTATCATCGCCATGGCACTACTATTACAGAGGCCCAGAGCAGACAAAATCTGGCTCATGATCTGCTGGTTGGCTAACACTAAGTCAGCGACATATGCAGGTGATCCTTGAGTGCTGCTACTGCTTCCATTACCATCTTTGCCTCCTGAGACTTTTTCTTCATCTGAAACACTGTCTGTCGTATTGGTGGTCACAGACACTCTTGCGCTGTATTCCCTATTGCCCGAAAGAGGAAGCTGCACTAAAATGTTTACCAGTTTTAACAAATCAAACATGAGTTGATCTCTTGTCATCTCTCCGCAAACTGCTTTTGCATCACCTGGACGAATGAGGTTGGCAAAGAGTCCCCCAAAGCATGCCCGCGCACCAACTGAGCTGTCCGATCCGCTTCGAGACGTTACTTTGTCAGAGCAGGTGATGTAGTGGTGCACTAAAAAGGTGACAGACTCTATCACAGCAGAAATAGTACTAACTGAAACAACCTCAAAATTCTGCTCCAGAGTGAATTCTAAGAGTTTTACTTGGGCATCAAGAGGTCCCTGACCTGTCTGGAAAGCACCCCTGCAGAAAAAAAGAGATATAATAAAAAATTAATCCATTTAAAAATCTTGGAAAAAAGTACACAACACAAAACAATAAAGCTACACAATAACTGAACTCTTGGTATTCACTATTTCATTTTGTAGCAATTGGTTCCCATGCCTTCCTGAGTCCTTGTTCTTGCCTCTATTTCATACAAAATCAAAAATGATCTCCCTTCCAAATAGAAAACTAAAGCACAAATAAATCAGAGAGATGACTCTGAAGCTACAGACTAAATATTTAAATATCACAAGGTATTCCTCATAATGAAATGAGCTATTATATGGCCCTGGCCAGGTAACTCTGTTGGTTAGGGTGTTGTTCCAATATGCAAAGGTTGCAGGTTCGATCCCTGGTCAGGGCACACACAAGAATCAACCAATAAGTGAATGCATAAATAAGTGGAACGACAAACTGATTTTTTTCTCTCTCTTTCTCTAATTAACATGTAAGTATTTTTTAATGAGACGTTATGTTACATCCTCAAATGGTGTTATTTTAAACTTTCCCTACTCATTTTGATTTCAAAAATTAAAATCCAGTCAAATAATTCTTAAGCATCAAAATTAAATGCTCTCAATTTCTGCTTATGCCTAAAATCATCACCTCCCACCTAATAAGAAAAAGGTAAATTAACTATAAAGTCATAACTTTTCTCAAACTTATCAGACTGCCAAGGACCAAAGGTACCAAAAAAGCCTGATAGCCATGAAAAGACAGACACCTCACAGTAGACAGAACATGAGCATAGGCTTTCCTGTGGCAGAATTTAATAAAAACAGACATTACCAATATACACATGGGTAAGGAGAATTTTGCTAAAATAGTTAGCAAACTGCTAAATGCCAAGAATGCAAGGGTGATGCCACAGAACCCATGGAGTTCACATCCATTCAAAGGCACCCTCCCTCACCACCACCCCCACACACCTTGCCCTATGCATCAATTCCACTTGGCTGACTCTGAATTATATACTTTGTAATAAACCAGTAAACCTAAGTGTTTTTTCTGAGTTCTGTGAGTTGTCCTAGAGAATTATCAAATATGAGTAGTTAAGAGATCCATTCAATGAGGGTAATCTGGGTACCCACGACTTGCAACTGCCCTCTGATGTGAAAGGAGTCTTGTAGAACTAAGCAGTTAAACCTGTGAATCTGATGCTTACTGTGAGTGGTGTGAATGCAGGATTGAATGATAGAACACCTACTGATGTCGGATAGGAGAAACGAAACTGGAAGATACCATGTATTTAGTCTGGGTGGGCGGGGGGACCAAAACCTCAAATACCATTAGCTGTTTTCCACCACTGGAGAGAAAGAAATGCTCTCCTGTCCAGAACAAAAGCTGGGGATGGAGCAAGAGAACCAGAAACACGCCCCCTGTGCCCTGGCCCATACAGACACAGAAGTAACTTGATCAATTTGAAGATGATTTAACACTAGAGGTAACCGTAACAACAACAGCTAAACCAACTCAACTCCTGAAAAGAGGGACTCAAATACTCACACTAATCACTCTAGAAAAGGCTTGTCCCTTTCCAAGCAAAAATACTATTTACTTAAGTGTCTAAATTATGTGTTTATCTAAAGGAAAAAACTGCAGGAATGTAATTTGTGTGTACAGCATAAATAAACATATGACAACTACATCAGAAAAAATAGGAGAAAAATCGGAAATATACTGTTGTGATTATATGTAAGTTAAGGTAGATTGTGATTTTAAAAAAAGATGTATATATTATAAAGCCAGCACAAACATTATAATCAAATTTAGTTATAAATAATAAGCCAACAGTGGAAATGATGAAATCATCAAAGAGATGTAGTGATGAAATCAATCCAAAAAGTATACAGAAAAAGGTTTTACATTTCAATTGCATTTTTACCTTTCTTGAAATAATAAAGCATGGAAATGTTATTTTCATCCATCTTCAATATTAAAATGGTTACACAAAAACTACCAATTTTTTTTAATGCATGCTGACATAACTGCAGTCACAATACAATCTAACAAAATTGTTTCAAATGAAGTTAAAGAGAACTAGACACAACTAGAACCATGTAATAGAAAAAAACAAACTTTTCGGCCAATGCAATATATTATTAAGTTAACTGAAGAGCTGCTGGCGAATTCATGAGGATTCCAGAGACTTTCTTAAAAACAAACAAAACAAAAACTAAGAGTATTTGTGAGGGAGAACTTTATAGATACAAGTAGAGAAACTACTAGACTCCTAGCTGGTGTGGCTACGTGGACTGATGAGCACTGGCCTGCAAACCAAAAAGTTGTCGGTTCGATTCTCAGTGGGCACGTGTCTGGGTTATGGGCCAGGTCCCCCCCAGTTGGGGGCTTGCAAGAGGCAACTGATTGATATTTCTCTAACACATAGATGTTTCTTTCCTTCTCTTTGTCCCTCCCTTCTCCTCTCTAAACATAAGTAAATAAAATCTTTAATAAAAAAAAAAAAAAAAAAAAAAAGAACCCAAAGAAAAAGCTGCTAGAAAATTTACCTGGTTTGTTAGGGTGGAAGGGGGTGGAAGACTAAAAAAAACATCTAATTATTTTTTGAGGAATGTAAAACACATAAATATACTCACTTAAAAAAAAAAAACACACCATGTAATGAAAAACTAGACTGATATTTCTTTAACAAATGTTAGAGCAAATAAATTTTCAGATGAAAATCTTTCTTGTACTACACGACAGAACAATACTAAAAGCCTATACACCTCATGAATATGTTTAAGGTTCTCATAGTTTATAAAAAGCTTAATTGAAAGAAAATTGAAATAAATAGTAACTGATTTTGCTTGTCAGTTGATTTTATATATATCATCCAAAAATCTCACTAAATATTCATGTTTGTGTTTTGCAAATAAAGGCATGCCAATCATAACGGCATGCCCTGGGTTTTGTGAATCTCATTCCTTCTTGCCTCTACCCTTCATTGTGTATATACTACAAAAAAGCTGAATTGCAACCCCACTGGTATTTAAAGTACTTGTAAAGAAGGAACTAAACACAAATGCAGAAAGTAGCTTGAAATTGAGTTTTCTGCACCAATGTAAGTGTATCTTCATATAAATTTTGCACATTAACTTTTCTACAAGTATTATGAACTGTGTTTTCTAAAAAATAACTATTATGGACAAATTATTTATAAGCTACATACTATTCTGATTTTTAATATTTTAAAATTAATTTTTAAAGAAAATAAATCATGTAATCTATAATTTTAACCACTTCCTAATATATATTTTTAAATTTTAAATGCTCTTGCACTTCCAGAATCAAATTAAATAAAATTAAATAATAAAGACAGCAAACAGCACCTCTGATTTATTTCTGATATTAAAGAAAAAATTTTTAAATCAAGTTTATTTATTTATTTATTTATTTTTAGAGAGAGAGGTAGGGAGGGAAAAAGAGAGGGAGAGAAACATCAATGTGTGGTTGCCTCTCACGTGGCCCCCACTGGAGACCTGATCTGCAACCTAGGCATGTGCCCTGACTGTGAATCGAACCGGTGACACTTTGCTTCACAGGCCCGTGCTCAATCCACTGAGAGACACCAGCCAGGGCTAAAGAAAAATTTTTAAACAATCAAACATGCCAGAATTTGGTTTGTTCATCATCTAATTTCTTTTAACTTTGAATAAGATAACACTCTTATATTGTATTAAAAGTTCTTATCAAAAAGTAATGTTGGATTTTATGAAATGCCTACGGTATGATTAAAATGATTCATGTAATACAATAAATGACATTGAAACATTCACGCATTTTAAGAAGCAACCTATTATGGTCAAAATATATTCTACTAACATATTACTTGATTTTATTAAAAATTTATTTATGGAAATTGAGAACAGGCTGAAAGTCACCAGAGGGGAGAGGGGAGGGAATTTCAGGGGAAAAGGGGAAGGATTTACAGGAACAAGTATAAAGGACACATGGACAAAAACTATGGGGGGGGGGGTGGAAACGGGAGGGAGGAGGGGAGGGCTGGAGTGGTGGGTTAGTGTGAGAATAAAAGACAGAAAACGGTACAAGATCATCAATTAAAATAAAAATTAAAAAAATTGTTAAAGAAAAAATATTAAACAAAAATTGATATGAGGATATACCTACAATAGTACGTACAAATAATAGAACAAAGTGATGGTTTATATAGTTCAGAATAAAGGATTAACCATAGCCATAATAGTTGAAAAAAAAATTTATTTATGACTTCTATATGAAATACTGTACTATTTTCTTTAGGCTTTCTTTTCCAGGTTTTCTTTTTTTTTTTTTTTTTTTTTTAATTTTTATTTTTTTATTTATTTATTTTTTTTTAAATATATTTTATTGATTATGCTATTACAGTTGTCCCATTTTTTCCCCATCATTCCCCTCCACCCTACCCACCCTCTCCCACCCACATTCCCCCCTTTAGTTCATGTCCATGGGTCATAAGTTTTCTAGCTTCTACATTTCCCATACTATTCTTGCCCTCCCCCTGTCTATTTTTTTCCCATTATCTATGCTACTCATTCTCTGTACCTTTTCCTCCTCTCTCCTCCTCCCACGCCCCTGTTGCTAACCCTCCATATGATCTCCATTTCTGTGGTTCTGTTCCTGTTCTAGCTGTTTGCTTAGTTTGCTTTTGTTTTAGGTGTGGTTCTTGATAGCTATGAGTTTGTTGTCTTTTCACTGTCATAGTTTTATCTTCTTTTTCTTAGATAAGTCCCTTTAACATTTCATATAATAAGGGCTTGGTGATGATGAACTCCTTGAACTTGACCTTATCTGAGAAGCACTTTATCTTCCCTTCCATTCTAAATCACAGCTTTGCTGGATAGAGCAATTTTGGATGTAGGTCCCTGCTTTTCAAGATTTCAAATATTTCTTTCCAGCCCCTTCTTGCCTGGAAGGTCTCTTTTGAGAAATCAGCTGACAGTCTGATGGGAACTCCTTTGTAGGTGACTGTCCCCTTATCCCTTGCTGCTTCTAGAATTCTCTCCTTCATTGTAATCTTGGCTAATGTAATTACAATGTGCCTTGGTGTGTTCCTCCTTGGGTCCAACTTCTTTGGGACTCTCTGAGCTTCCTGGACGTCCTGGTAGTCTATTTCCTTTGCCAGATTGGGGAAGTTCTCCTTTATTATTTGTTCAAATAAGTTTTCCACTCGTTGCTGTTCTTCTTCCCCTTCTGGGACCCCTATAATTCGGATGTTGGGACGTTTAAAGATGTCCTGGAGGTCCCTAAGCCTCTCCTCATTTTTTTGAATTCTTGTTTCTTCCTCGTCTTCTGTTTGGTTGTTAGTTTCTTCCTTCTGATCCACTCCATTGATTTCAGTCCCAGTTTTCCTTCCATCTCTATCAGTTCCCCATGCATCTTCCTTCATTTCACGGATTGTAGCCTGCATTTTTTCATCTAGTTTGTGAGCAAAATCAACCAATTCTGTGAGCATTTTGATGACCAGTGCTTTGAACTGTGCATCTGACAGGTTGGCTATCTCTTCACTGCTTAGAGGAATTGGCTCTGGGGCTTTTATTTGTTTTCCGGTTTGAGCCATTTTTGGTGGGTTTTCTTTGTTGTTGTTGTTTTGGTTTTAGTCTGATCGCGGCTATTACGTAGTGAGGGGGTGGAGCCTTAGGTGTTCCTCAGGGCGGGGCAGCCCAGTCGCTGGGTTGTGACGCTATAGGTGGGGGTGGGGTCTGAGAAGGAGCAATGGCGCCTGCTCCGCTCTCTCCTGGATTCAGTCCCCTCCGCCACTTCCCCTCCGCCTGGATCGTCTGCGCGCTCGAATGTGAGACCACCTGGTCAGTCAGCCAGCCGCCTTGTGCAGCCTCACTGGGTCTTCACAGTTGCCCCCCAGTGCCCGGGGACCGCCAGCCGCCGCCTGTGCACCTGGGAACTGCCAGCCGCTGCTGCTTGCGTTCCTGGGTCCGCACCTCCACTTTCTCCTGCCGCGACTCCGCCCCTCTTACCGGTCTGGATGAATGGTTGTTGGACTTCCGTACAGTTCAGTTTTCTATAAGTTCTGGTTGTTTTCTTGTTTCTAAATATTTGTTGTCCTTAATTTTGGTTGTGAGAGGAGGCACAGTGTGTCCGCCTACGCCTCCATCTTGGCCGGAAGTCCTCTTTTCCAGGTTTTCTTATGACATATAGGTTTCAAATAAAAATCATTGATAGCTTTCATTCTCTATCTGTATTATAGAATAACTGAAAGAAATTCAAGTAAATTTCACCTAAAAAGTTTAGAATAACTAATCTATTAAAACATTAAAAGCAAACAAAGACTTGACACACTATATTCCTTTCATAAGAGAGTTCACGATCTGTGAGAGCTATAATAAAATAAAATGAAATAAACAGGGAAACATCAATAAACCCTTCCCCTTTAATCTTACTATCCTACTGTTGATCTGTTCCTAGATACACCCTCAAAACATGAGGAGGGAAAGTTAATTTAGAGTAATACATATTACTTACAAACCAGGAATATATGTATACATTGAAATTTACCTTTCTGTTGAAAGTATATGAATTAACTTGAGTAAAAATTCACTGAAGGTTTGAGGACATGTTGAAGAAAGATGCACTTGTAATCGGGTAAGAAATTCTTGCATAGCTTGTGTAGCTGTTGGACCAACCTAAAAAAAGAAATGAAGTTTCATTGAAAACTGCTTAGTGATACCATTTACAGAATTATTCATTCATTTACAGAATTACTCATTTTAAAAGTACAAACTGTTAAATTGAATGCTATATTGTTGTCATTTTTCATATGAAAAACAAAAATATTAACCATGATAGCAGGAAACCAATTAATTTTTAAGTCTGCAAATGCTTGTTTTAAATAGAAAATTAGAGATTAATAGTTTTTCATTGTGGTTTAGAACAACTTATATTAGGTTTATTTAAATTAAAAAATATTCACCTGAATTACACATTATCTTTATACAACTTTTAAAACTACAAAGAATTTATGCATTGATTTTCACAACCTTATTGGTTATGCCATTTCAAAACAAAAGAACTCAGCCCTGGCTGGTGTAGCTCAGTGGATTGAGCGCGGGCCTGCGAACCGAAAGATCGCGGTTCGATTCCCAGTCAGGGCACATGCCTGGGTTGCCAGGCCAGTTCCCGTCAGGGGACATACAAGAGGCAACCGCACATTCATGTTTCTCTCCCTCTCTCCTTCCCTTCCCCTCTAAAAAGATAAATAAATAAAATCTAAAAGCAAAACAAAAGAACTCATACTGAGTAAGCTAAGCCGCAAATGGTCATGCTTCAAATGACTAGCAGAGCAAACAGTAAAGTGAATGGAAAAAACCCACCAAAACTACAAATAAATAAAAAGCCTAAAGCTAAAAACAAATCTGTACCAATTTCTAAAAAACTACCTTCCCAGACTTCTATCTCATCAATGAAAGAAATGATAGAATCACACTAAGTAATCTGACGTATGTTTTGGAATATTTTGTAACACTTCTATATATTATTTCATTCCATTCTAATTTGTTATAATCATAAAACAACTAGAGTTTTGGAAAAAATAAAATGCACTTTAATGTTCCAAACTAATTTTATACTTAGATAAACTTAGTTTTTATTGTATTATTAACATTCATAATCAAACTTCCTCTGTAAAACCAAGACATCTGAGGAAAGCTTTACTTTCAAGATCTCAGAATGTCTTGTTTTAAAAATGAAGGATAAACCACTATGTTATACAATGGCATGCTCCCTGACACCTAGCTCTACCAGTTACTAACCAGTTGTGTTAACTGAGGCCAACGCAGATGATGCGTGTTTTCTCGTGGGTTAAATCACGGAAGTTAGAGTCAGTGGTCCCAGGAATCTTCACATTCCAGGCTCACGCGCTCTTCACACAGCGATCATATATGACAAGCACTGGAAAGACTGCCTCTACTCTCACCAAAACTCTGGCCCAATCTAACTGCACACAGTTCCTTCTTTTTCTTTCTCACTCTTTTTTCCTTGTCTAATTATGATCTGCAAAATCATATTCAGTAGGTACCCATCAGAATTTAGGCTCCATGCAGGTAAACTTGGTCTTGGTAACTACTTACGCCCCTCATACCTAGACTAGTACCTAGACCTAGCACATACTAAGAATTAAAAGGTAACACCGTAAGATAATCTTGAATAACTTCCATTAAAATGATGCTATGAACACTAAATATATTTTTATATGAAAAGAAATATAATGCAATACAAATATTTTTAAAAGTAGCACAATATAATAAGAACTTAAAATGATACAAGGGAAATCTGTTGCTAGATTTAAAATGTTTATAAGTTGATACCTTATTTTTGTTAAATAGAATATTTTATATTATAAAACAAGTTCGTAAATTGTCAATTCTGATAGTATAAGTCATCACAAATGATATATTATTTTTAAAAACTTTAATTTCAAAAGCTTTGAAACACTTCCGTGACCTTCTGGTATTATTCAGAATATTTCTTAAATTACACAAAATCCATGCCAAAAATACAACAGAAAACTTACCACCCCCTATAATTCAGTTTCAATAGATCTATTACTATTATAAATAATTCAAAATATTTTATTACATTGATACATGAAAGGCTATCAGTTAATACTGTGGCAATAACAACTTTACATGTTTAGGTACATTATTAGAGTTTTCCTTCACAGACATTTTAATTGTACAGTATGGGCCTATCACTGGTTTCTAAAGTCATGATACCTGTGGACTGTGTTGGTTTGTTCCATGTGGACTGGTGCCAGAAAGAAATTTCACTAAAACGTGAATCAGGTTTGGATCTGAAACCAACAGATGGGCGGTACTGTCCTGCGTTCCGATGGCACTGCTGGAACCAGCTATATAAAAAACATTAAAAAACAAACGTTCTTAAACAATGGACCCTGAAATAATGAAAATGTAGCATTTAAAACACCCTTCAGTTCCAAGGAACGCTCACACACTCCTCGGTGTTGCAGTTTATGAAAAGGGTCCGAACTGACCGAGATGGACACTGTCTCTATTTTCATGTACCACAGATCTCCTGTCTGTCTCTACCTCAGTCATGAAAAGTACCCAGTTTTATGTGCATCTTATTCAGTACACAGTCGAGTGGAAAAGAAATAACTAAATGTTTAATGTCCTTTTGGTGAAGCTACTCCTCTTCCAGAAATAGACATCTGTTTTTAGGGTAAATTTTAACCCAGCTTTTTTAGATAAATTGAGCAAAAAACTAATCATTTTTGCATGTTAGATGTTTAAAGGTTGTGCAATGTTAAATGATACACAAGTAACACATCCGCCAGTTTTCTGAACTGAATAAAATAGCTTTTGGGTTAAGTATATCTTCAGTATCATATAATAATGCTTTTGATCCCATATTTAGAAAATATATTACAAATTAGAAAATGGAATTCTGATGTTAAGCAATGATTTAAATTAGTATCTTTATCAATGTCACAGAGGTTTCCATTTAACAAAATTAAGCCCAAACAGAAGGAGACAAAATCCACCCTTCTGCTGTCATAACCTCAAATGGAATAAAGATTTCAATTCCCAAGGCTAGTCCTTGCTTGCTAATATGAACTTTGATCCCTACCTCACAAATCCCTCAAGAATGTCAGATAAAAACCTAGAATTAAACGTGAACATCAAAACCAAAAGGCACTACAGACAACAATGTAGGGGGGTATTTTCATGACTTTGGGGCAAAAAAGCCACAGAAAGCACTAAAAGTTCCTTTCTGAGAAGGTTCAGAAATTATTTTACTATTGTAACTAAAAAGGAAAAGAGGTAAGGTATGAAAACAAAAAACTTAATAGGATATCAAAATCTGAAAAAAAGCAGTTATTTTCAGTTAATAGAGGTTTTAGATGTGAAAAACAAAAACCGAGGAATCTAGTTATATATGTTAATGAACATTATGTGAATTAGTCATTTTTAAATACAAAGGTACTTTAACAGAATAGCCAACATAAGATACAGATTAGTATTAAATATTTGACTTTCTACTCCAGAAGTAATTTTACTTTAGTAACTACTAAGTTTTTAGAAGGTAAAACTAGGACTTGAACTTGTGATGGTACATGTATGAGTATATTATCAACCTAAAGAAGCACAAAGTATACAATATATAACAAATTCGGAAGATACATATTCAAATAAGTAACTCAGTAATTTTCTTAACTACATTATTTCTTAGAAAAAGCTTTGAAAAGATGCTGATAGCAAGAATAATAATGAACACGTAAGAGAGCTAAAGGAGTAGAAAGATGGAAGAGAATAAATATTTGCTTACAATTAAGTTGCATGTTCGTCATGATCGTCAGACTGTGAAGCACAAGGCACCATGTCCGAAGCAGGGTATTGGGATACCAAGCCAACACTGTGAGAAAGCTAGTTATTGAGGCTACGCAAAACAAAAAAGAAAGGGGATATTTTTAATGAAGAAGAAGCAAGTGTTTACTAAGAATTACAAACAAAAAGAATGAATTCAAAAATATTTCTTTCAATCAGCTCATGTCCTAGTGTCGCCAAAACATAAAAATGAAAGACTTCTCCATTAAATAGAACAAATGCATTAAGTATCAATAAAATTTTATGGCTAAGTCTAAAGCTCAGCCCATGAAACATAAACTAATGTGCCATCATTACAAATTTGTTGCTCTTTCCAAACTGCGGGCATTTCTACTCAAACAGAATTTGTGTTTTACTAAAAATCCTCACATTCTACAAAACTCAAAACTGGAAATAAATAATAAGGCTTACTGGAAAAACAGGGATAGGGTAGACCAATCAAAACCAAGGCAACTGCACAAGAACGCACAAACTAGAGCAGTAACCAGGCTGCTTACAAGGCCCAGATACGAAGCACCTGTGCCAGCTGAAGAAGCAAAATAGTTATTCAAGATGCACGAACATAATAGAGTGCCCATATTGTGCTCTTAAAATACCCTGTAAAAAAGGCCCATTCCAGATCTCAGGCAGGATCTACAGAGTCTGGGGCATCTATCACACTACAAGCTAACAAAACAGGAATTTTTTTTAAACCCTGCCCCTAAAAGGCAATTTTTAATTTTAACTAAAAAGCAGTATCTTACTGGCCACAAATGACACATTATCAGCAGCAATAAGAATTACAAAATTATAACAGATGCATAAAAAATACTTTTAAATCCATAAATGTACACAGATATTTATTAAAGAAACTTACACACTATAAACACATACTACATATGAACCGGTTCATTTTAAAAAGTAATTCTAAAAAAGAAAGAACTTCCAGCATTTTTCCTGCCTTCATTATACAAACTATATCATCAGAAGGTGACATAACAGCATATAAAATGAAGTTTCCCTTTATGGGAGTATTTCAGGAAATCAATAAAGAAGGAATGACAGAATTAGTCTATCTTCATTTTGAGACACCTAGTAAACTGTTAATGACTCTAAGCATTAAGTATCGATAAGTGTTATCATCAAAAGAGACAACCTATGGAATACCTTAAAAACCTCAAATCAGATCAAGTTTCAATTTACTCCAATTTATAGCAACTACCAATTTAAGGACATACAAAGGACATCATGGAGATAGAATCACTAAGAAAAAGGACCCTGGGAATCCAGGAAAACATACAGCAAAACTTGTAGACAAATGACTTTGCAAAGGGAACTTACTGAGATTAAAAGGGATTTAAGAAACATAATTAACTATAATGTGTAGACCTTATATGGATTCTATTTCAAATAAACAAAAAAAATTTTTAAAAGTTGAAACAATTTTTAATTTGAATACTGATGAATATCTGATGTTAGTAAGGAATCACTGCTTTTCTATCTACTCTTATTTAGTACTTTTTGTAATAACTAAGTTTTTAAAAAGTGATGAAAGCAAAGTTTCTAATAATATTTATTAATACAGAAAAAGATGGCAATGGATAAAGCTAGCTAGGCTGGTCTTGCTGAAATGGCGCAGACACGAGGGTGACCAGGAGCCAGTGTGGCTGTGACTAAGGCTGGAGGGCAGGTCCCGGGAGAGCCATGCAAGACGCCCCTCCGTAGGGAGAAAGCACCTGCAATGGATCGTTTTCACTGTTCTTAAAATATAACTAAAAGAGTTCTTTATAGCAAGACCTCAAGGCTAGTTCTATTCCTGTTGAGGATATTATTCTAGTTTCCACATTCTTGCATTTGCCAAGAAAAAAAAAAAAGAACTCAATTTCTATGGGAAATTAATGTCCTTCCCTGACTTACCAATTCCTCCAGGAACAAATTCGCATTTTTAAAAAGCACCAGTTGTGACAAAATAGCCTATGAACAAGACAATACTTTAAGGGAATCCAATGTAAAGATTAATGGAACAGTCGCTTTTAGTTGCACACAGGCATAAGATAATACAGACCAGAGAATAAGGGATTTCTGTTTGCTTTTCTGCTAATTATTAAGTCAGTGTATAAATAAGTTTTCTTTTACTAAAACATTACAACCCTTATAACAAAGTTTAAGTACATATTAACCTAATCATTATCTTTTTAGTGTACTGTTTATGCTACTTTAATAATTTTCCTTCTAATTAATCTCACCTTGGTTTAATGAAATGACAGGTATTCGATTAGCATTATATAAAAAAATGTCGGCTCCATTCTCTTTGTTTCCAGATGAACTAGAATTCAGGCTCAGTGTGAGCCACAACTGGAGAAGTGATTCCAACTGAAAAAGAATGAAAATTGACAGAAAAGAAATGTACCTGTTATATTATGAAATACTATTCAAACAAAAGCTTATGTATGAATCCTTATGATTAAGTCTAATTTCTCTACTCAATATTCGTCTGGTTACTTCAACTCAGTTGAGAAGCAAACACATCTTAAAATTCCTGATGAAATAAAACTTAGCTGAATTAAAATTTATAATTTACCTAACAGAAATGTTTTTTTCTGACTTAAAAGAGGTGATTCAACTGTATTAATGATTTAAATACAAATGTATCAAACTATAACATATACAGTTGACCCCTGAACATGGCTTTGAATTGTGTAGATCCACTTAATATTCCTTATTTTATCAATAAATATGTAAACATATTTTCTCTTAAGATTTTCTTAATAACACTTTTTCTCTAGATTACTTTATTATAAGAATACAGTATAGAATACATATGATATACAAAATATATGCTCATCAACTTTACGTTATCAGTAAGGCTTCTAGTCAACACCAGGAAATTAGTAATTAAATATTAGGTAGTCAAAAGTTATATGTGAATTTTCAATTATGCAGGGGGTCAGCACCCCTAACCCCTGCATTGTTCAGGAGTCAACTGTAGTTGGATCTAATCAGTAAAGACCAGAATCACATCATTGTACGTGATCTAGCACTGAGGAGCTGTGGTCACCAAAGCATCTCCACTACTTTTCCATCTGAGCATGACACAGAAATCATCCCTGTTAGGTTGAGAATGATCGCCCCGGTCACTTTCGTCTTTTATTAGGCTGGTAATAATGTCTAAAAATGCACCATTTCTCCTGAAGTCATACCTGAACATGATGGACTTGAAGCATGGAAAAAAGTTTGTTGAAACAAACATTTAACATTGGGACAGATGATAACTGTATAATAAGTTGGTTGGATTGGTTCGCTGCTTGTAAACCCCCTAGAAGTGAATCATCTGTTCCAGTGGGAGACTGTGATACTGAAAATTAAACACAATTATGATTTTATACACAAAGCATCAGGAGAAATGCTAACTAGCTATTACTATGTAAGGTAAGGTAAGATCGTTTTTATAAAAAATTTAAATTGTACTCTTTTAAATGATTCATCATTATTTGAAAACTTGGTTTTATGACATCACTTGAAAGTCAAAAAGACAATCAACAGAGAAGCTCACAAATTCACAGGGTTTGTCTGCCAGGGGGAAGGAACCTTTTTCTCTAGCAATTTTTATTTTCAATTTTTTCCTAATTAATAAGAGGAAAAGAAAAGGTAGAAAAAGAAGAATCTTAACTCATCTTAAGAAGATAGTTTTAAAATAGTCTAGACTCCAGCCTATTGATTCTTCTTTCTTTCTTCTACCCGCTGCCCTGAGTGTCTGGAAGTGCCTGTGGCATGAGCCCACTGAAGCTGTGTTCACTTCTCCAGGAGAGGCTTCACGGTGCTCTGGTCCCCATGAAACCTGGCGGGCCACAGGCTGGCCAGCAGGGATTGTGATGGACATCTAGTCTGTTGATTCTTAACCTGACTGCACATTACATTACCTGAGAAGCATCCAAAAATTCTGATGCCCAGGCCGCACACCAAGCAAATTAAATAAATATAATTCATGGGGAGCAGACAAATATAGGGACTCTAAGAGCAGCTCTTCATATATTTACAAAGTTACTACATTAAAAGGTGTGACACAGTTCTGCACATGGCAATAATCAAAAGACAGACTATACTAAGGACCAGATATAAATTACAAAAGGATCTTCTAATAAGTGTCTTTCTTTCTTTTTTTTTTAGAACAGCCAGCAAAAAAAGAGCTACTTCAGGCAGTACTGAGCTGTCTGTGGTCATGGAAAGGCTGACCCAAAGAAAGGGATCTCCCCTATTACACAAGAGATAACACACAACAATATTAGTGTTCCAATACTAAGGTTAGAGAACACTAGACCATCTATTTTTCTCTATTTCCAAGGACAAGAAATAAATGAAGTTTGCAACGAAAAAATGTGAGTTCACATAGGAAGATCTAATAACCCAAATTTCCCTATTAAAATGGACTGTGAACTCCCCTTCATAGAAGGACATGATGCTCTTCCTAGGCTCTAATTACTGTATCTACCCTCTGAATCACCATTCCCCAGTGAAGGAAAAGTGATTCACAGGCCTGCAGGGAGGTTGAAGGGGGGCGGGGGCGGAGTGGCGCAGCGTGCACAGGTGAGTGGATGGAGGAGGAGGAACATTTCCATCTTCTCAGCAAAGCTTCTCAATATTTGTCTTTGAGAGACAGGCTACTATCTAAACTGTACTCACCTGACAGGAGCAGATCTACCCAAGTCTAGCACTGCACATCAAGGGTTAGCAAACCACAGCTTGATGGCCAATCTGGCAGGCTACCTGAGTCTATAACACAGTTTCTGTAACAGCCACGCCCATTCATTTACATGTTGTCTATGACTGCTTTACTGCTACAAAGTCAGAGCTGGGCGGTTGTCAAAGCCCACCACATGGCCTGGAAAGCCTAAAATATTTACTCTCTGGTCTTTTATTATAAAAACTTTGCCTTCCTTTGCTATAGATAATTAGGTAGTAAGTCCTTTCAATTCTGCAGTTCAATTTGGCCCATTTGGCTATCATCCTTACCTAGGTCTTCCATTCTAGTTTTTAAGGACAATAAAAAGATGTTACTAATAAAAAAACCCCACTTTATCAGAAGTTTGGTATAATGCAATGAACTCACACACAGCTAGTTGACAGCCTTCCCAAGGAATTTCATTAACCTCACAACACCGCAGTAACAGAAACATGACTCAGGTTTCCGGACTGAATTTAAGGACACTAGATGGAGGTATTTTGTTCCTCTCCACTCTCCTGACCTGTTAATCCTTTGCCTTATTTCTCAATTTATTACTAATTTAGTGAGAGAGAGGTGCTATATACCCATCCAGACTTACACAGGACATGGAATTTAAAAACCTGCAATAGTCTAAGAATGATGACTCTCACTTACATGTAGGAGATGTGTTTGTTAATGCCTGTAAAATGGAATCTGCTTCCAAGGTAGACATCATTTTCAACATCAGTTCTGCTTGTTGTTCAAGTCCAACTTCTAGACGAGCATCTAGGGCTAAAAAAAAAAAAAAGCAATTAAAAGTTTAAAAAAGGCTATTTGGTAATTTTTACTCATGTCCTACTTCACATAATAAAACGTTGACATCCAAACCCAAAACTGGGTGAGAATTATGTGCCCTCACATTAGAACCTGGCATGGAGTTATCAGAACCACAGTAGGTAACAGTACCTTTGCAAAGGAGGCTAGGGATGAGAGGGTGAATATACAGAAAGAGGTGGACCAAATAAGTAAAGTAATAATAATGGAAATAAATAAATTAGGTATAATGAGAATCAGGTTCCTCACTGTCAGAGAGAAAAAGATACAACTATACAAACTGAGAAAATTAAAATGAAGCCTATGGAGTTAAATTAGTTAGATGAACTGATGTACTGATGGGAACTCGTGACAACTCGGTAACAGATATACACACAAATACAGATGGAGATGCGTATAGATACCCACCCCCACACACACTCTCTCTCCTCCATCTGTCCACCAAGAGAGCACAACCATCACAATAGCAGGAAGTATACTTCCAACCAAATTTTGGTTTCTCAACCACATTTCTCCACTAAAAGGTTTTAAAATACCCTTCTCCTCATTGAAATAGCAAATTCCCAGTCTGGGGAAAGGGAAGTAAATGATTGTCTTGTTGCGCCAGAAAACAAGGAAATGCTCAAAGAAAGATGAAGACATGTCAAAAAGACAAGCGTCGAGCATGAAAAAGAGCTTAGTGGTCAAATCTGGGACTATTTGAACATCAAAATAAATAATGACAACAATGTACACTTAAAAAGGGCTAAAATTGTTATTTATATTTTATCTCAATAAAACTATCAAATAAATAATGATAATAATAGTAAATTATAACCCATAGCCTAAAATTTCAAACCATGGGTCTATTCAAATTAAATAAACATAATTTTTTTTAAAAAAAGAATAGTTTTCAAGTACCTCTCTGCCACCACACTCCCAAAAAATTCTTTTACTAGGGGAAAAGAGCAACTTTATCATGGAGAAGACTGGCAAACACCTCCTTAATCAAGTAAATAAACATAAAAACCACAGTAGGGGGACAAATTAAAATCATAAGCCACCTAAATTAGGGGTGCAATAAGAAAACCTGAACACTACGTTTTTTTGTTGTTTCTGTCGAGATGCATGACCACAATCTAGTGATGAGGAAATCGCATACAAACTCAAACTGGGGGAAACTGGGGGGCATTCTGCAAATCATTACTGGCCTGTAATCTTCGAAAGCAGCAAGGTCACAAAAGTTAACTCTGAGGAACTTGGCACATGGAATGAAACTGAAGAGATGTGATAACTAAATGCAAAGCATGATTCTGCACTGGATCCTTTTGCATAAAGGAGATTATTTAGACACAACTGATGAAACTTGAATAGGGTCTGAACATTAGTTATTAGTATTAATATTAATTTCCTGATTTTGATAAATGTACTTTCTGCTGTGTATATGAAGAATGTCCTGCTTTGTAAAATTCATGAAACAAAATAAAAATAACATCAGATTAGCAACTTACTCCTAATTGATCAATACAACAAATGTTCTTTATATTATACTTGCAACTAGCTGGTAAATTAGGATTGTTTCAAAATGTAAGAAAATGTTTTTTACTTGAAAAAAGATATATTCTACATGACTAGAAGAGTGCAAATAATATTCAATGAGGTTCCATTATGATTACAAATTTAAAAAGTTTATTATTAACAATAAGAAAATAAAGGCACAATTAATGGCAATCACTAGCAAACCCACACAATTTACAAATATGCTTTGCTAAGTGTTACTTTGAGGAAAAAAATCTGGACCATCAATGGAAGCTCCTTCAAACTGACTGACAGAGAAACCTACAGCTCTGAATGGCACTCTCAGAGCACGCCTGTGATAGTAAACCGTCCTGGCACACACTCAGGTTCAATTTCTTAAGGGACGAAGCAAAACTTTAGGACTTATTTCAGGAATAGCATGTGTCTTGAAATATAAACACCTACTTACCCTGAGACACTGAAACACTAACTGTCTGTGATCCATTCTTCTCTGTACTTGCGGGTGGCTTTGCTACAGGAATTCCAAGACCTCCAATATAAGGGTTGTAATTGTAGGTGCCATAATCAGCACCCCAATAATCATACCATGTACTGCTTATTGGCTTTTAAAAAAAAACAGAAAACAACTGTGGTTTATTTTGGTCTCTTCAGAAAGAGTGACATTATTATTTACATTATCTAAACTCAAACAGGGTTACAAAACATTGCTTTGGCTGGTGTGGCTCAGTGGATTGAGTGCCGGCTTGCAAACCAAAGGGCCACCTGTTCAATTCCTAGTCAGGGCACATGCCTGGGTTACCGGCCAGGCCCCCCATAGGGTGCGCACAAAACACATCCACACATTGATGTTTATCTCCCTCTCTTTCTCCCTCCCTTCCTCTCTCTCCAAAAATAAATAAGTAAAATCTAAAAACAAACAAACAAACATTCCCTGCACTCTTTAAATTCCCTATGACATACTTATGATCCTAATGATCTAGAGGAATGGTTCAGTAATGTTCTCCCTTTTTATACCAATATATAAAAATAGCTTATTTAAAACCTAAGAGAGATGTACCATCCTTAATAAAATCTCTTACACATAAAAAGAACCAATGTAAAGTATTAGAGGTGTATCTCCTTTAGAAAAAGTTGAAGGTAACACATAAGTAGAATCTACAATAAAGTCAGCTTGGATGAGATTAAATGCTGCTTTCAATGTTTATAATCCATAAATTATTTCCCCATACTTATTATTGGTTCTTGCAGATGATCATTTAAGTGGATATATTAACAAAATGGTGTAAGTTTCCCTTACATACTATGCATTTGGTATATACTATAGCACCTATAGCAATTTAATGTGTTTTGAGTACATTAAACGATAGACTACATTTGGTGATAAATATGCACACTTTCCTTTTTTAAGTAATAAATAAACCAATACTGTAAGATGAAAGGTTTATTTGCAAAGAATACTCTAGTGTATCATACCTTAAAAACTTTGGCTGCAAGAGGATCCTTTTCCAAATCAATATCTAAAGGATCAATGTCAACTTCCATTAAATCTTGAAGTAAGTCAAGATCAATTTCTTTATCTTTTTCCAAAGAAGAAAGAGGAGGTGCACCTTTAAATAGTTGAATAGTTTTATTAGTGGAATATATAACATAAATTTAACCAGTACATTGATTTTAATTTCACAAGTTATTTTTACATGTGTTTAAGATATATGTTTCTACTGCTATAAAAATTTCTAAATTTTTATTCTTGACACTTATGCATGAGTAGGTATGCAAATGTATCACTTTGTAACACACAATTAAAATCACCAATCCAATAATATTTGATTTCCTAAGGAAAAAGACCATGGATTAACCCTTGTTGAATCAAGTTGCATAAACTTTAAATGTTACTAATTTTATTACATCCATATGAAATTTATTATGTTACATCCAACTTTTCAGTAACTGAGACCCAGCATTGAAGTGAAAAGCAAAAAAGACTCAAGTTGCAAGACTGCTATTCACCTTATTTTTCTATTATACATTAGAAATTATTTTGCTCTCTAATGTCTCCAAATTCTTAACTAGCCTTCTATGTCTTACAACTCTTATCTTCTCATCTTTCCCACCCTCTTATCAGTGCTATTCAGAGAGAACTGAGTGTTCGGCAGCACAGATGACAGTCGCCAACACTGCTGGGGGTGATGGACAAAGCTTCTTGGAAAGGGCATGTGTCAAGTGAATCTTAAATAAAGAAGTCACCATGCAAACAAGAGAAGAAAGTCTGATCCAGGCAAAGGGAGTATTGGGCAGACAAGGATAAACCCCAAAGAATAACGAATGGTGGCAATGACCATAGCATCTGGCACTGGTGTAGTAACTAAAGTAGAGTCTTGAAAAGTAGGGAGCATTCCTACAAATAATTGTGCAGGCAAAGACACACATTTATTTTTTAAAAAGCATGAAAGAAAACCAAGGGAAAAAAAGAAATCTATATGCCAAAAAAAGTCAATCTCAAAGAACAAGAGCCTTTAACCCTGTTTTCTTAACCAATGAATATCTTTAATAATTTTCTAGGTTGTACATAATTTTCAACATAGTTAAATCAAACCACATCAAAGTAACCAGGACATTGTGAAAGATAGCATCTTATAATAAGCGTTCAGTCAGAGAATCAAAGCAAAACATATTGATCAGGAAAATAACTAGTAACAGTTACTAAGGCCAAAGACCTAATAGAAAAATATAAAAAAAATTAATCTTAAACTTCACTAACATTCTTAATTTTGAAACATTTTCATTTTTTAAAAATGCTACAGGATATTTTCTAAAACACGTAACTCACAGAATGTACCTGTTATATCATGTGTCAAAGGTTCATCTATAGTCTCTAGCAACTGGACTGAAGACTGCTGAAGGCAGTCGTCAGATTCGGCAGCTGCCGCACCGACATCGTCGCTCACTGCTCCTTCCTCCATGGCTTCCGCAGCTACGGGAGCCAGCAGTTCTCCTGTAGGGAATCAAACAGTTCTAACTGCTTTAGTAATTCATAAAAAGACATCCAAAACACATCAGCATATTTCTTCTTTCAGTTTAAAGAATGACAGCATGTCTGCTCTATCAACTATAAGATTCAAAAGCAAATGAGACCTCATCTACCTAACGAAATGCAAGGACCATTGTATTACCCTCAATTTCTGAAAACAAGTAGTAGAAAACACAAAATGTGTAATCTGAACAAGGAACTACTACAATCACTTTACCTATAGTAATTCCTTTACTCATCAAAACATCTTTATAAGAAGGGTATTTTTACTATCCTTATCTTACATATGAACAGATTGTTATTATCATTATTATTTTACATATGAAGGCACCAAAAGTACCCTCCTGAAGGCCACAGGGAACTAGTAAGCAGCACACTGCTGGTGTTGATAATGAAGCCAACTAGCTCCAATAACCCTGTACTTTAACAGCCCGAGCCTTCCAAAACAGACATTTATCACAAAAATCAACATAATGAAATATAAAAGTAATTTAAATGGTTGCTACTGCTATAACATTAAAGAGACCTTCGGTACTTTTGGGGGTTACAGTTCCCTTAAAAGTTTACTTAGTTGAGCAATGACAAACCCTATGAAAATTAAATCCTGACAAACCTGCTAAAATATCCTGTAGCATACAAGTTAAGGAATACTGAGCCCAAGCACCACCCCAAGATATATCTCCTCTATTGAAGTCAGTTCCAACCAAAAGTAATAGCAGTCTTTCCAGTTGGGGTTCATTCACAATCTCACAGAGATGTATAGTTGGCCTCGTGGCATTCGCAATGCGTGCAAGAACCTGTAATACATTTTATAAAATCACACACTTAAAAGACCAATTACATATGTTTTCTCCAAAGACAAAGCATTGGAGTAGTTTTCAATGAGATATACTTTTGGTGTCAAAATAATTGAGTGACACAGAATGATAAAGGAATGTAATTCAAATCTGGTTAAAAATCTGGGCTGAACATTAAAAATAACTTCTGTAAAAAATGCATATGCTACAGGAAAGCCTTCAGGGAATTAAAACCCCTTTAATATTATAATTTGTCACTTATTGGTATATTTCCTATTTTAATTATTTAAAAAGGTAGGTTCAAGACAGACATACCCAAATAACATACATTTCAAATCTACATTAATCTGGCTTTAACTAGATTAAAATATAAATCAAGTATCCTGAGAAATCAGCAACAAAATATTTTTTAAGTGTTTCAAGGCACAATGGAACTGCATAAAAGGAAAAACCAATAACAGCACCATTACTTCTCTTAATCAAAAACTGCATTCTTTCCTAATTCTTATTTTACCCCATAAATCTGTAACTATACAGTATGCCTGTTAGTTTACTTACCTTACACACGAATAGCAAAAGGTCTGCATGACAGGTAAAATCCATGGACAGGAGAAATAGGACGAGTTTTTGGACTACTGAAATACAACGTTCATGAGCCAAGGTAAACGGAAGTGGTTCTATCTCTGGGCTCTCTTTGGTTGTTGTAACTTCTGTGTCTAAATTAGAACGAGACCATTCTGCAGTCCGACGTAACCGAATTAAATCCTTAAAGTGCTGAACAGAGAAATGTATAATATTTAAATCAATATGCAATAAATAAAAGTTCTTTCAGTACAAATATACTTACACAATGAAAATATTCACTCAGAAAATTTACAACTTCTAAAGAACAAAAGTTTTCAAAAAGTAAGCCTCAAAAAGTAAAATTATTAAAACCTACCTTAATGAATATACCTAACATCCTATTTTAGAGTAAGGTACAGGATATGTAACAGAATTTCTGAAAAGTGAAATTCTATACAAAGGCTACATTAAGTCAAATCTAACAGCATAAATAAACATTACCAAAATACCCTAAACATAATAAAAGGTGGATGGTAAAGAAACCTATAACTCCAAGTACTGAGTATTAATTGAATTTACTTCAAAATCTGAGGCGTTAACTATAATTCCATATTTATAAAAACACAATACACAAACTTGGTTGCGACATATAAGTATTCATTTAAAAATATATAAAATTATTCTTTAAATTTTATTTACACATACCTGCACTTAATTTTTACTTAGAAAGGAAAAGAAAACCATACATTTCCTTGAATCTTTCATCTTCAATTCACTGGAATACAATCTACTTTCAAGGAAATGCACTACAAACGGTCTCCAATTTACAATGGTTCAACTTACGGTTTTTCAGTTTTATGAAGATGCAGAAGCATAGGCAATGACGCTGACCTGGGCTAGCGATATGCAGTGCCACACTCTCTCATAATGCTGGGCAGTGGCAGTGAGCCGTAGTTCCCAGTCAGGCACACAATCATGATCAACAAGCAATACTCCACAGTGTACTGTGTTAGCAGCCATTTTTGGAAATGTTCTAAGTGTGTGGAGCGTAGGCTAGGCTGAGCGATGATGTCTTGTAGTTTAGGTGTACTGACTGCATTTTTTTTCCCACCGAGACATTTTGCTTGCATGTATGTACTACATCCCTTGAAAAAGAATTCTAGAATTTTCTCTCCTGTGTGTTTCACCTTCCTTTTTTTTTTTTAATTGATTTGAGAGAAGAGAGACAGCAATCTGTTCTTCCATCTATTTATGCATTCATTGACTGACTATCCTATGTGCCCTGATTGGGGATTGAATCCACAAATGTTGGCATATAAGGTCGATGCTCTAACCAACTGAGCTACACTATGAAGGCTCGCCTTGCTTCTTCCTGGTCCATGACGCCCACTGAGATTGTCAGTACAATGAAACCAAACTGATGAAACAAAAGCAGATTGTTCTGCTACGTTCTAGATCTCCGAGTTGCACATCAACCTGCGGCTGATTACTACACACTTATTTAACCTGCCTGTGAGGCTCACAACAATTTGCACAGCTCTATGATAATCAGTAATTTCAAATTCACTGATGTAACCATGCTCCATCATTATACTTAGAAACTGGATGTTGACTTCTGAGCATGACCCAAAAAGAATCTGGTGTTTGCCTCTCTTTTCAGCTTGTCAACATCCCTGAGAGAACCAGCCAGGACATTCATGTGCACCACTATGGTGGCACAGAAAGATGGTAGAAAGAGCAACTGCATTTTCAACTTAACAGTACTGTCAATTTAGAACCAATGTATCAGGATGCAACCCCAACCTAAGTTGAGAAACACCTGTGAAAAATTACATTAAAGTCACATTCGTCATGTATGTCCTTGAGTTAAAGGCTACTATCCCCACTCCAAAGTGTTCAGAATAGAGTTTTCTGTTAAGAAGCAGAATAACAAGGCTAGTCCGATGGTAGTGGATTATCAGAACTCAACTAAAGTTAGTGTCAAGAAGCAGAATAACATATATTTAAGTTTCCTTATTATTAAAGATACCTAACAAATCAAATAATTTAAAATACTACAAGGGAAAATGACTTTTCTAAGATTACATTGAAAATTAAATGGCATACCTTTGAAGTAGCCTGCTTTAGTTTTGCTTGCTCTACAAGAAGTTTATATGATGATCCTTTGTTACTCTGTATTTTTTCTTTTTCCATCTGTTCCACCAAAGCCTTCTGTTTTGCTTTTAGTAGGTTAAGTTGCTTAAAAAGAGAAAAATTAATCTTATAGATAGCAATGTTATAAACAACAACGTAAATTAGTAAACTCCTCACAGAACTCATACATCAAACTAATGCAATTAGTACAGTAAGCCCTCCCTATATGCTGGCTTCCGATGCTCAGACTCAAATGTTACCTTGATGCTGATGTGCACTGCCTAGTTACCATCATTCTGCCTGTACTGAATACAAACAGGCTTTTTTCTTGTCGTTATTCCCTACGGAACAACTATTTACAGAGCGTTTACACTGTATTAGGTATCACACGCAATCTAGAGATGAGTCAAAGTGTACAGAAGAACATAGGTTACATGCAAATACGGTGCCATTTTATCTAGGGGACTTGTGCATCTGAAGATTTCAGTTATCTGCAGGGTCATAGTACCAATACCCTATGGAGACCAAGAGATAACTATAATTCCCTGAAATATCTCATTTTAACTGTGTTGTTGATTTTAAAAAATTATAATAAAATTTTTTAAAAAACACCTTTTTAAGTCCCATACAAGATCTTTCTATCTTATAATTAAAAATTAATCAATTCTTTACTTCATGGGTGAAGTAACTAGAAGACTTTCTTATGTAAGCCACTAATGAAATTAAAAGATACTGTTTTAAATAAAGGAAAATAATAAAACATATGAGAAAAATATTTCTGGGCAGTATCCTTAGTTGTGCTTTGTGGGAATCTTCCTCTAGAATAGTACATTTTTTGGTATGTTTATGTTTTTTGTTACTTAAAATGTTTACTGAGATAACAATAAATTGATATGCAGTTGTAAGAAACACAGAAATCTCTTGGGCACTTTACTGATTTCCCCTACTGATAACGTTTTACCAAAGTATAGTATAGTTAAAAATGACAATTGTTTTAATTCAGCAATCCTGTTCAGATTTCTTCCACTTGCTCTCCATTTGTGTCTGTGTATTTTTGCTGTACACAATTCTAGGCATGTGTTGGTTCATCTATCTATTGCTACAGTTAATACCGAACAATTCTGTCATCACAAGGTTCCCCCATGTTGTTCTTTCACGTTGCCCACCTGCTCCCCTCCTGTCCCATCTGCCCCATCCGAACCCCTGGCAACCACTCGTTGGTAGCAATGAACACACAGACCAAAAGGGGGAAAAACATCTCTGCCCAGAAAAACCTTAATAATCTGTTGAATGACATTCCCCTGTAGCTGTATATGCAGAACACTACTATAAACAGAAAGTCGCTAGAAAGTTACAGCCATAATTATAAATGAATACTTTAGTTCAAAGCTTAATAAACCTTCCTTTTCAAAGAGCATTTCCCAAATTTCTACTACTGACATATATTTTTGTTATCAAGGAAAAAATCTTTATTATCACTATTATAAACAAGTATCAACATCTATTATCTCCACATAGATAAAAAATGTATCCTAAACTATCTCCATATATAAAAAAATGTATCCTAAAATAAAACCAGCTGTGTACATGCATTAAATAATCAATATATATTATGTGAATAGGAGAAGAACTACTACAAATCAGTATTTTCAGGAAATTGTCCCAAGAGTTCTACAGTTAACATGTACAATTACAATAAAGAAAAATGTAATTTTTCATTTATTTTGAAACAACCACCTCTTAATCAGTAATTTAAATTACTATACAAACATAGTTTTCCCCTAACCTATTTGAGAATAAACTGGCCACCTGATGACCAATCAACCCTAAATACTTCAGTATGTATCTCCCAGAAACAAGAACCTTCTCCAAAAAATGACAATGCAGCCATCCAAATTAGAGACACAACATCGACGCACTACGACCACCCCTCAGACTCCATTTTACGTGTTACCGACTGCCCCAATAATGTCCTCACACTGAAAAATAAAATACAGCAGTGATAGTTTACAAGAACATCTCACTGGGTTATGCTTTAGGTTCATTTCCTACCTTCACATCCTAAATTAAAATCAGCAAGCATAAACATTAAATGACCGATGAATTTTAGCTAGATTTTAAAAGATGCAAATTAGTACCACCTAAAATTAGCTGAGTCTCAAAAAGACAAAGCATTGAGAAAAAGACTTCTTATAACTTGTCTTGCAAAGATCGAACAGTTAGCTTATAAGTGAAAAACTTAGAAGTGAAAATAAAAAAGCTGGTGCTACATCGTATGTTTTATAAATCCCAAAGCTTTCACAAGCTTGCCATATCCTAAGGGTTTCATATAAAATATCATTTCAGCTTAAATAAATTATACAAATATTTACTGATAACACACTAGGTTGAATACTAAGTATCAAGGATACAGCTGTAAGATAAAGAGGAAGACACTTTAAAAAGTATAGTGAACTGTAATCACGTACAGGCTCATAAGAATATAATGTCAGCTATAAACACTGTTCCACAGAGTGAAATGCACATTAATAAATTTTATGTTTAATTTCAAGAGAGATCATGGAACCAACTGAGATAAAAAACCATAAGAATCCACAGATAACCTGCAATAAAATCACATACTAATATACAGGGGTGGCCAAAAGTAGGTTCATAAGTACAATAACAAATAAATAATAATATACAAACTGTTTCATGAACTCACAACTGTAAACCTACTTTTGCTCACCACTGTATATCCTTCTGTGAAAGAGTGTGTATGTTTATATGCACTTCACATTAAAGCAGCAGAAATCTGTGTATATATTAAAAAGAAACAGTTAAAAAATAAAACAAAAACAAAACAATTCAACAGGAAAATGGGCAAAAAGACTTTGGAACATTCAAATAATGGAACAGTGGTCATAAGTTAAAAAAGAACCACTAACACCCTGTATAATACAGATGAAGGTCAAGTATATCATTAATAAAAGAGGCCAGGCATAAAAAAGAGAATGTACTCTGTATGATTTCTGATAATACTTTAAGAAGTCATTTTTGCATAGTGAAATGCACAAATCACATGTTAATAAAATAAACGAATCCCTACAAAATATTATAATGAATATGAGAGGAAAAATATAGGAAACATGAGGAATATATTTTATGGAATACTATCCTATTTAGAAACCAGGGAAGACCTGAAAAATAAGTTAACTTTCCCAAGCAAAAGAGTAAAGTATGTGGTTGGGTAGGGGGCGGGGAACTTAGCACACACAATGAGAAAACTGGTATGATTGGTTCAGGAACTCAATTCAACATGGCTAGACCAAAATTCAAACCCGAGTGTTAGACAGAGGGGCAGATAATAGATATCCTAAAACCATGTTTTACATTTGACCTTCATCAAGTCAACTGGAAGTCACTAAGAATTTATAGAAGGAGGAAGATATTCAAGTTTGTATTTAAAGAGAACTTCCTAGAGGCAGCATGAAAAATGGATTGGACTGAGAAAGGACACAGAGAGGCCTTCTAACTGGGCAAAGAATAATGATGGGCTCACTTAGAACGTCAGGAACAGAGCTGTGAAGGGGCAGTCAGTTTAAAAGACATCACCAAAAATCTGTAAACCACTATTGTTGCAGTCTTACAAATAAGGAAATTCGGTTTCAAAATGTTATATAATCTCTCTTTGTAGCTCTTAAAATGCCATACCGATCTGATGGCAAGCCTCTTCCATGCAACCTCTAAAGCATTATTCATTCTCAAACATTAAAATAAAAAGGTATTCAAAATTACCTGTTTATGATGAACTAGCTGCTTTCTGATTTTCCTGGAATATAATCTATCAAGGCTACTGCTGCCTTTGGAAGACCTATGTATGTTCTGAGTGTGAAGATTATTGTTAATAAAACTCCACTGGTTACCTATAGGGCAAGGAAAAGTTTTATTAATAAACATGTTAAATGCAGTTTTAAAGTACATTTAATACCCAGTAAACACAAAATTATAAATGTGTCATTCATGACAAAGAAATTTAAAAAAAAATTTAAGAAAACCGCTATAAAGAAATTGCTAAGATTTGACCCTAGAAAGGTTAACCAACACCCTAAGTCACTCTAAGACCAGAGCTGTCTCCCATCTTTCCTTTAAGATAATAGCCATCTTTCTCCATAATTAAAATTAATCTTTGTACGATACAACTTCGATAAAGTCAATCAATTCCAACAACCACAAATGTTCAATATTGCCTAACTTTCAAACTCATATGCTTTTGTGCAAGTGCCCCCAGAATGGTACTGAGTAACTGACTTATTGACTGAAAAAATAAAGTTCAACAGCTCAAAACCATGGTGAGTACCTCTACTTATTCTCATTTTTTGAACTGTATCCAGAGTACTCTCTAAGTATCATTCTTCTATTCAATTCAGACTTAATCTGACACTTAACCCACCTCCAATTATTCATTCATTTGCTTAAACTAAAGACACATTTTTCAATTCTCTAACTATCCACTTACGAAGTGAGTTCAAATTCTTCCAACCCTAAAAAAATTGTCATCCACTAATGTGTTTCCATAGTCTCTGAATGATATAAATAAAAACTAAGATCTGGAATACTAACTGTTACATTCCAACTTCACATTATGGTAATGTTTAATTGTATGTCTTACTGACCCTTGACATACAGTATTTATTTAAAAACTAAATATAGAGAGAAAATTCCCTGTACATGAAAAGAATCCCACATCCTCTCCCCAAACATAATGTATACCATAAACAACTGATACACATATAGAACATCTCAAGACATCTTTTTTAAATAGTAGGATCCTGACAATGTTTAAAGTTCCAAATTTTATGTCACTTATTGACTGTATTTAGATATTAAATAGAGCCATTTCAAATCCTTTATAAAAAACCTTATTAATTTGGGAGAGGGGAAGAAAACAACTTGTCTTACAATTTGACTTCCCTTCATTTTTAAACTTTTTGGTGCCTCAAACTAATGAAGAAAGACTACAACA
Organism: Glossophaga mutica; assembly: GCA_039655065.1. Taxonomy (NCBI): domain Eukaryota; kingdom Metazoa; phylum Chordata; class Mammalia; order Chiroptera; family Phyllostomidae; genus Glossophaga; species Glossophaga mutica. The sequence continues at coordinate 151,112,832 of CM077308.1, forward strand.
AAAAAATTCTTGAAATTTCTGCAAGCGTAAAAGCTATTTTTAATTAATTAGTAGAACTAACTTTAAAATGGTCAAAGGAATGACACTATAGTAAATAACATAAAACTGTAAGAACTCTTCACAGAATTCCTTTCCATGACTTCACTTACGTACATGTTGCTATTTTCATAAATTGTTTAAATGGTTATGGAGGAAAAACCAGTGAAAGACATGATTGTATCTAGTAACTAAAATGATGTTCAGACAAGGGGTTTGTCCATAACGTCCTTCAAAAATAAATTCTATCCTTAAACAGATTCCTGGTAAAGTTAATTCATATTTTACATACATTACACACAGCTGGAATCTCCAGGCCAATAGCCAGTTCCGGAACAACTATGAGTCCCTCAAAATCCCCATCAACAGATTATTATAAAGTTCTGATACCTGTCAGAAACCTCTCCCGGTCTTTACCATTCAAAGGTTTCTTTGCAGCTGCTGCTTCATCTTCAACAGTTGCCACATAATCCAGCAACCTGGACACCAGCATAACCACCCAACTGATCATGGGAATATCTAGTACTCCTATGAAGAGATGGCGGGGGAGAATAATCAGGTGACTCTAACAGTTCTAATGAAGTCTGATAATTATGGGATAAGATACTTTATAAATCCAAAACATACCATTATACCAATATTTATTTATAATAAGCCCCAAAGGTAGAACCTAAGACCACAAATCGAGTAACACATCGAATCTAATGGTATACAAATGCTTCGTGGTACAAAATAGATCTTTAAATGTAAATTAAATCTAACAGATAAATTATAAACTAGAAAACAAGGTTTAAAATGATATTCCTTTTTTTACAAGTGACTGAAATGAAAAAATCGAATTTACAATTAATAAAGTTTTAAAGTTGTAAATTCATATGTTCTAAGATTTTTATTCCAGTAACAGTTTTCTACCTCATGTGACTCATTATCAATGACCACACAGCAACAGTACTTTAAACCTTAAATTTGAACAAGAAAGTTTGATTTTAGCTATAATAGTATAGAATAAACATATTACAATAATTTCCAAGTTCAAAAATCACATAATGAAAAGGTAATCGATTTAAAAGAGCAATAATTATATGGTGGTCAGTCCCATCAGGACTGGTCATCCTAGAAAGTCTACATCATAAAAATAGTAAGAAAGTATGCAGCAATGTATATTTTAAAAAGTATTTCATACTAGCCAATTTATAAAGCAATATTTACAGTAATCTTATGTTTCTACTAAAGATAACTAGATAATACCTTCTGTCCTCCGATGCATAGGTAAATGTGGCTGAAGAGGTGACAATAAATTATCCAACAGATTAAGTAAGCTTTCTAATACTCCACTATTACTAAGTGATCTTTGACCAATGCAGGAAAGTAACATGAAGACTCTAAAAAAGAGATGTAAATAAAATACCCATTATAAATCAAATTGGTTGTTCATTTAAAATATAACTTACATTGAAATCTAATAGAGTAATGATAGAATATTTGATTCTTAGCATGACATCTGGAAAGTATGATGTTAGAATTAGCTTTTCAAGCAATTGGTTGTATTTTCTAACTTTATCCACAAGAAATCAGGTAGAGAGAACTTTATCACAGCCTCAAAAAAAATTTTTAATGCATAAGATCACATGATCTGATCGGAAATACAAGTAAACGCAGCTCTATAAAGTCCATAGACTCACTTAGAAAACTAAAGAATATAGTCGTTTTATCATACATAAACTTCTACATGCCCTTCACTGGGCATTCCCCAAACCCTGAATACTCATGTTCATTTTTCCATTCAGTATCCACATGTGGAAGGTTTTGAAATCTGAACAAAGACCATGAGAAGTATAAATCATCAACAACAAGTAAGTCCAAGATTTTCTGACCTACCTATCCTGTGGAAAGATGAGAAGCTGCTCGGAATTGTATAATTCCTGAAGAACATTAGAGAGAAACTGACCCCACCATCTTTCACCACCACAGAGCTGCACAAGTAGAAGACCAGTATGTAACCGTATCTTTGGGGTTCCGCTGATGCACAAGTGTTTAAAAAGTTCTTCACAGGCCTGGGCATGAAATGTGCTCTGCAAAACTGCAGGAACAGAGTGTCCTATTACAAGAAAGAAAACAGTAAAATTTCCTATTTCAGTGTACGCTGTAATATCACAATCAGCATGCCTATTTATGTTTGCCTCTTTAACAGCATCCATACAGAACTATTTTTATTTTTCTATTTATTTATTGATTCCTTTTGTGTAGAATTTAAATTTCTAACTACCTGAGGAAGAGTTAGTACTGAAATCCTTTTTACTTCCTTTATGTGAAGTTGGGTGTATCAGATGTGTATGTATGTGTATGTATGTTTGTATGTGCATCAGTAATAACCAAAAATAGCTCCTGGATAGAAATGACAGCTCTACATTACATTAGCAATTATTAAGTTTTCAGTGTTGCACACGCAATCAATATTTATTTTAGTACTAACACAATGATGTGGCACATCAATAGCAGAGACTCAAGAAAAAAATAATCAAAATATCCATTTAAGAAAAACAAATAAAAATACAGAGAAAAAATGAGTTCACCTAAAAAACAAATTTCATACTCACATGAGAAAGGATATCAAAATTAACAATACACCCAAGAAATATCAAAAGACAGCAACAAAATACTCAACAAGATCACATCAAATATATTCCCAATCTTTAAAATATTTAAGCTAAATACAAACCATTGGAAGAGTGAAGAAGGCTGAGCAAAGTGTCCAATAAATATCTGATGATAGTACGTAACTGCTCTGTGGAAGACGTCTGAATTAAATCTTTTGGATCTGATGTTTCATTCAACATCTTCCTACTTGCACCTAAAGCTACTCTGAGTCTCTGTACTGCATTATGAGCCAAATTCAGTTGAAGCTGCAGCTGAATACAATCCTGATAGGAAGAAAAAACTCTACTGTCTTCCTCGACTGCCTTGTCTGGCTTTCGCAAGAAGTACTGTGCATTGTTAGCACTGTTGAGAGGAGGAAGATCGATACTTTGCAAAAGAGTTTCCAGCCGATGACAAGCTAAGTTATACCTACAGGTAAAGAATAAATGAACAAAATCATTCCTGCAGTGTTCTTTAATGTACGTGTATGAACAGACACTAAAAGTTAAATTTCTAAAAATGTTACCACATGACCATTAAAAAGAATTAATCCATTGGTAAGTACTAAATAGAGCCAATTATTTAATCACAATACATTAATGCATTAAACATTACTGTAAAATGTTACATCCTACCTCCTACTGTACTTTTCTATACACTATGCAAAGACATTTCTTGACAAATATATGGAAGACACAATACAAAGTATAGGATTTCAATAAGATCAAAATATTCTGCAATTTCCTACCAACCTGCACTGTATATCCTCCTGTAGAGCAACCATCATTGCTAAATGCTGGTCGATTTCTGGTTGGTTTGCAGATTCTCCTTCTCCTCTTAGAGGATCATGCATTAACTTCAGTTCACTCTCCCAAGGCAAGATGTAGGTATGACCATAGTAAAATCCTAACGGGATTTTGGCTCTGGCATTTGTACTTCCATAACGTCCAATGACAGTGATCTGAAATGAAAAATTAGAAGTATACACACACCAACCTTCAACAAAAAAAATCTGAGTAATGTATTTAAAAAGTTGACACAGTTATACTTTTTAATTGTATGTCTGAATACTTTCTAATTGTATGTCTGAATATGCTTCGTAACTTGTCGGAAACATGAAAACCTTATCAATCAATTCCCTTCCTTGATGATCTTCTTTACCTTCATGAATCTGCACACAGGAGGTGGTATCAAGTCATGAAGAATTAGTGAATGGGTGCTTATGTCAGTTGCCACGACCAATCGCCTCCCATCCACCTCTTCTCCTAAGGTCCAAATGTCAATTGACAAGGAGGCCAAGTCTCCGCAAGTGGGGATCAATACATCAGTCAACAGTATCGGTCTGCCAAAATCCAAGGTCACAAACCTCCTTGCTCCTATGAGACAGAGAGCAATAGTTGACCAAAAATACTGTATCAATCAACCGAAAGATATACTCAAAAGCAGTTTGGAACACAAATCAAAAAAATACCTGAAACCCCAAACTATGTTAGTTTGAAACCCAAAACTTAAGTAAAAAAATATACAATACTAAGCGTGTTACTATAAAGGCAATCAACTATACATAAAAACTTAAAGAATTAGGGAAAAATTAAATTAAAAATAGTACATAGATCAATTCTATAAATTATCTATCTACTCTTCTTTAAGACATTTGGTCTTTCTTTAAAAATTTCACAACTAGATGCATTAATAATACCAAATTGCAATACTTGACTTTACTTTTTCTTAAATCTTATTTCACTTCTTAGGGAGTTACATCTTACATTTGGGGTTAAAATGCAAGGTAAAACTGTAAGGCTGAAATAACAAGTAGCAATTACTACTACTAAATATCCCTTAAGAAGATCCTCAAATGAAGAAAAATAAAGTACTGACACATCGGTGTTTTTCAGCAGTACCATGTGAAGTGGATAGCTTACTCGAGTACTAAGGGCCACACTCAAGAGGCAGTGTGTGCTTTGTGTGTAAGCACTAGACTCACACGCAGCATGAGACGTTCATCTTCAGAAAATGCAAGAATGATCTGAGAGGAACAAGAGCAGATGTGCACCCTCATCTCACACACATTTCAGAATTAAGCTCAGTTAGTAAAACACCAAGCAGAGTCATTACTAACACTTTAATTCTTTTTCTTTTTTTATTGGGTTGGAGTGAGGGGTAGCTAGTAACCTTACCATCTGCATTTTACACTAAAGGGAACCAAGAAAATTAAACTTCTAGTACCAAAGTGATTCTCCATGGGTCTAGTTTAAAAGAACACAGGCAGTTACCAATACTTCCCTAAATAGAAAAACTATTAAACCACAAAAAACACAATTCTCCTTTGAAGACTTACATGCTATAATCAAAAAATAGTGTAAACAACAGCTCGCATGTCGTAAGACTGAACAACAAATTACATTTGAAGCATGGTTACCTACTCCTCCATCTTGACTAGAAGTCTCAACTTCTGTGTGTAAAAAGAATCTCAAAAGATGGAGGCATAGGTAAACACAGCCCACCTCCTCTCAAAACCACAGCAAAAATTACAACTAAAATACAAAATAACTGTCAACCAGAATCATCAGGAAAATTGAGCTGTGTGGAAGTCTGACAATGAAGGAATTAAAGAAGTCACACTCACCCAGAGCGGCAGGAAGGGCGGAGATGCACAGAGACACGAAGGGGGGGGGGGGTTCCACCCCGACACATGGTGGAGCAGGGATATCTCAGGAGCAAGGGATCCCAGCCCAGGTCAGACCAACCAGCCCAGAGTTCTAGTGCCAGGAAGATAAGTACCCATAACTTTTGGCTATAAAAACCATCAGGACTGGTTGGGATGGTGAAAGAAACGGCAGGATTCTCAGGTGTCTCCTCTTTAAGAGCCCACAAGAGACTTAGGATTTATACAAACTCACTCCCTCTGGGCTCTACCTCCAGGGCAACAGCTGGAAGGGCTCCAGTGACATATGGGGAGAATCTCAAGTGCCTAGCACCAGGGCAAGTGACAGGGTACAGCTGCCTCTTGGTCAAAACTCCAAATGCCACGCACAGGCATTGTCCCCTTTGAGTCCTCTCCCACACAGAGCCACAGAGTGGCAACACCATATCTGAGACGCCATCTACCTGATTCACACAGGTTGCCCCAATCCTGCAATTACCTAAGGCTCCACCCCATCCAACTTACCAGTGCACTTTTCTACAATAGGCCACACTACTAAGACAGGGAGTTAAAACAGCTTGACCTAATACATAGAAACAAACACAGGGAGGATTCCAAAATCAGGAGACAAAGAAATATGACCCAAAGAAAGAACAGAACAGGACTCCAGAAAAATAACTAAACAAAATGGGAATAAGCAAACTATCAGATGCAGAGTTCAAAACACTGATTATTAGAATGCTCAAGGACCTCTCTGGGCACTTCAACAGCATAAAAAAGACCCAGGCAGAAATGAAGGTTACACTAAGTGAAATATAGAAAAATTTACAGGAAACCAACAATGGAGGAGATGAAGCCAAGAATTCGATCAATGATTTGGAACAAAAGGAAGAAAAAAATATTCAGTCAAAACAGCAAGAAGAAAAAAGAATCCATAAAAAACAAGGACAGGCTAAGCAGCCTCTGGGACAACTTCTAATGTACTAACATTTGAATCACAGAGATACCAGGAGAATAGAAACAGCAAAAGATTGAATACTTATCTGAAAAAATAATGAAAAGAAACTTCCCTAATTTGGTGAAGGAAATATACAAGTCCAGAAAGCACAAAGAGTTCAAAACAAGTTGGACCCAAAGAGGCCCACACCAAGACACATCATAATTAAAATGCCAAGGTTAAAGATAAAGAGAGAATCTTAAAAGCAGCAAGAGAAAAACAGATAGTTACCTATAGGGGAGTTCCCATAAGACTGTCAGTTGATTTCACAAAAGAAACTTTGCAGGCTAGAAGGGATTGGCAAGAAGTATTCAAAGTCATGAAAAGCAAGGACCTACAACCTAGACAACTCTATCCAGCAAAGCCATCATTTAGAATGGAAGGGCAGATAAAGTGCTTCCCAGACAAGGTAAAACTAAAAGAGTTCATCATTACCAACCCCTTATTATAAGAAATGTTAAAGGGACTTACTTAAGAAAAAGAATAAAACTATGAACATTAAAATGGCAATAAATTCAGATCAACAACTGAATCAAAAAAACAAACTAAGCAAATCAACAGAAATAGAATCACAGATGTGGAAATAATTTGGAGGGTTATCAGCTGGGAGGGGAAGGGGGAGGATGGGGAAAAGGTGCAGGAATTAAGAAGTACAAATTGTTAGGCAGAGAATAGACAGGGGATGTTAAGAACAATGTAAGAAATGGAATAGCCAAAGAACTTATATGCATGACCCACGGACATGAACTAGGAGGGGGACTGCCAGAGGGAATGTGGGATACTGGGTGGAGGGGGGCAAAGGGGAAAAAAATTGGGACAACTGTAATAGCATTGGGGCAATTTTAATAAAATATATTAAAATACTTTAAAAATAAAAATAAATGCAAAAATAAAAAAAACTATCTCTTGCAAAGAAAATGTGATTGCAATAAAATAAAAATGGTTCAACTGTTTGTATAATGAAAAGTGATACAGTATGCACTATACTCATGTATTTCCTCCTAGAACATGCCTAAGGTTTTTGAATTCCACTGCTACTCAAACCGAGCAGAGAGCTGGTAAAAATTTAAGTTAAAATTGCCTATAGCTTATTACTACACATGCTCTAATTGAAAAGACCTATCCCTATCACAGGGTACAAGCTTATGAAAGTTTTCAATTACCCAGAGACTATAAAGGGTTTCTAATCTTACTCAGTTATTATACTTGGCAGTAGTTTTCTTTGCTATTCTCAAGAAATGGCTCCAATACCAGAAAGCTAGTCTTATAAATACCACTTATTTAAATGTAATTTCTTCTGTAACTGTATTTCAGCAGCTACACTGAAGGCAAGTATTTATGTTAGCCACTGTTCAATAGGCAAGATTCATACACAGATCAAACCCATTGCCTGGACAGAGCTAGCAAATCTATTCAGTAGCTTTCTTCCCTCCAACTTAGTGAGCGCATATCTTGAGCCTTTGTTAAAGCCTACTTACCGAAGAGCCAATATGATATTTGCAAAGGGAAATCAAACTACAGAACATTAAGTCTTCACAGGTACAACAGACTAGGCAAGAAAAATATTTTAAGAAACTCAAAGATTACCTGAATGCATCCGCTCTATAATAATGGACTGGTGAGGTGGAGGTTGAAGGAAATGCGAAGCATGAGAAATTGCAAGGGCTAGGCCAGAACCAAGTGGGTTCTAGAAAAGAAAAAAAGGATAACTCTATATTGATATTACTTTTGCTCTGGAAAATGAGTAACCATAATATCAAAATAACAAGTCTCATTTCCTAATGTACATTCTACAAAATTTTATAAAAACAAAACTTTTGCCATATCATAAGTTGGTAATTCTAAATTTAGCAAATATTTCAAATTATTTTTAAATGCCTATGCAAACGCCTATTTAAAATATAATGATTTACCATTCTGGACTTGTTGGAATTTTTGTTATGTGTGGTCAGATTGACTGGTGGGGGATCAATAACTGAGCCCGGGAAAAGCTGTGCAAGTTCAGCATTAATCACAACGGAAACCGCTTCATTGGGTGGTGTGAGTGGTGGAGTCATAAAAAGTGGTGTTGTTTTTGGAGTGGGAGGAATAACATCGGATGGATGAATGAAGAATCCAGGGGCTGCCACTGGGTTGGAAGGCATAGAGTTGTGAACAGGACCTAGTGCCGATGTTGCTGAGGCTGCTGAGGCTGCCGCAGCTGCTGCAGCTGTTGTCTGATGTAACTTGGCTTCCAGCTTTGCTTTCTGTAAAAGAAGTAAAAGCAAAAAATATAGACTAACCTGCCTACCTGAATTGTGGGGAATACCACACAGGAATGTTTTATAAAGACAAACATGAATAACTGGATCCCACTTAAACAAAAATGAAATTTAAAAAAAAAGTGAACAACGTAAACAGGGTTTTCTTTGCCATTTATACTTTGTTAAATATTTGATATAAAAAATTTTTGGAGTACTTGGGAACTAAGATTTTCTCAAAACAAAGGTGGAAAGAAAGAACAATTAAATGTAAATATAAAAACAAAGTTCTCCTAACAAAATATTAACAGGAAATGGACTCTCATATATTGCCTAACCTGATACAATTTGACACCAGGAATTGCATAGGTTACATTTAGGCCGTGATGAAATCTCCAAAACATGTTATTATAACTAAATTTTAAATCACATTAATTTAACTGGTCTTTAAAATATTGATTTAGGTTCTTCGACCCATATAAATAGTAAATGGTAACTACAATGACTGACCAACAGTGTTTAAGCATAAGACTCGATTTTGCTAAAATACTGCAAATAAAAAAAGTATCAAATACATTCCCTCAGATATGTATCAAATAAAATGCACTTATATAATTTTTTTAAAACAAATATATCACAAAGACTTTACCTCAATTTTTGTAGAAAAGGTTTAGTTCAGATTGGTCAACCTACTTTCCTTTATGAAAATAATGGTCATTTTTACAGTACTTTTTCAGCTTTTGAAGTTTAGAGACAGCATGAACAAAGAGCCAAATAGTCTCCAACCTGTTGCTGAAGCTTCAAAAGCTGCTGCTGTTTCTCTTGCAGCACCTGTAGCTGTTGCTCGGCTGAAGCCATTGCATGAGAGAGAGACTGCAAAGCTACCTGGGCTGCTGAACTCAGGGCTGTCGAAGCTTCCCCAACTGTCCCAGATGATAGTCCACCTACTGCAGGAGTAACCCCGAAGGAACTCACTGGCATAAGACAAGGGGGAGGAAAAAACCAGGATGAAGAAAACGTTTACCAAAACACATTCAAAGTACTATACAATTTTGACACTAAAGCTATAGTTAATTTTTATTGTGAAAGATAGAAATCTATAGAGTATAAATAAGGGAATCTTAATAGTAATAGTCTACTGAAAATTATAGTATTCAAGTTTAAGGGATCCAGGAATGGTCTAAATCAAAGAAAAATTAGTCAGTATACATGTAAGTTTAAAAATATTTTCAGCATAGTCTATATAACAAGAGACAAACAAGGACCCAGCAATTCCACTTCTGTGTATTTACCCAAAGAAACTCAAAACACTAAATGGAAAAGACACATACGTCCATGTGTTCACTGCAGCATTATGTACAATAGCGAAGATATGGAAGCAACCTAAGTGTCCATAAACAGATTAATGGATAAAGAAGTAATGCACGTATAAAATGGAGTACGAACTAGCCATAAAAAAAAGAATGAAATCTTGCCATCTGCAACAAGGACAGACCTAGAGGGCATTATGCTAAGTGAAATAAATCAGACACAAAAAAGACAAATGCCAGATATTTCACTTATCTGTGGAATCTAAAACCAAAAACCAGGCAGAGCAGAAACAGCCGCATGCATACAGAGAACATCTTGATGGTTGCTAGATGAAAGCGGCTTTGGGGAAATGGTTGTTACAGAGTAGTTACGAGGATGTGAAGTACAGCACAGGAAATACAGTCAATAACATTGCAATAACTATGTATGGGGTCACATGAGTACCAGATGTAACAGGGTGATCGCTTCTTAAGTTATATAAGGGTCTTAATCACTGGGTTGTACACCTGAAACTAATATAATATTATTTGTCAACTGCAACTGAAAAATAAAAATTTACTTTAAAAATACTTTCAGTGTAGAAATTTCATTTAGTATGGCTAAAATGAAAATACAAAATGAGAATGATCTTATACAATTTGGGCACAAGAAATAAACTGAAATTTGCTTTACTAAGATTTCTTACAAGAAACAACAGCTCCTTCTCCCTTCCCCCTAAAAAAGCTCAAAAAATCCGCAATTTTAAGATCATTTAAGAAGACTGATAAAATTTACTTCCTCATTTTAACGCATGACCTAGACAGACAGTCTGGCCCCCACAGAATATGAAAAGCAGTTCCTACCACATGCTCCCCAGAACACTAATATGTAGAGTGGCATGTCCCACACACACCCAATAAACAGGGTACACACAGCTGACCTACAAACATCACCATCATTTAAAGGTCTATAAACAATGTCTTTGACTTTCCTTTTCAATTTTATTCGGATATATATTAGAAAGAACTCTTTTCACATGAAATATTTACCAACATTTGTGGAAAACATTTTTGAAAAAGCTGGTATAAAAACAATTTTACAACTTAAACAGGTCAGCATAAAACAAGAAGTAGAAGCCACATCTAAGAACAGCATTAATACTTATTCTAAAAGGCCTTTACGAGAGTTATATTGGGGAAAATATACAGTAAGAGCAAATATTTAGTGTGCATTACAAGTTACACTGTTTTAGTTTTAATTTAAACTTAAAATAACAAGCTTTTTGTGTATAGACTGGCAAGTTGATTCTAAAATGTAAATGGAAACACAGAAAGGCACAGCATAGTGTTTACAGCTATTAATATTATATTATATACTTGAAAATGGCCAAGAGGGTATCTAAAACAGTCTGACCCCAAAAAGGAAATAATAAGTACGTGATGGGTTGGAGGTGTTAGCTAATGCAATGGTGGTGATCATTTTACAACATAGTACAATGTAAATGTATCAAACCAATATTTTGTACAAATTAATCTTACACAATGTTGTATGTCAATTATGTCAATAAAACTGGGCGAATACGTTATCACAAAAAAACCTAGAAGTCTTTAAGAAAGACTACCTTTAAGAAAAAAATGCCAATGGATTCCACACCTGGATATATACCCTAGAGAACTAAAAACGTATTTCACACAAAACTTAGAAAAAAACATTACAGCAGTATTTTGCTTAATAGTCAAAAAGAGAAAAAAGCCAAATGTCCATTAACTACTGAGTAGGTAAACAAAATGTGGTATATCCATTTTTATGTTATATATCCATACAATAGAATATTATTTTTCCATAAAAAGCAATGATATACTGATATGCTAAATGGATAAAACTTAAAAATATCATACTAAGTTAAAAAAGCCAGACAGAAAAGGCCACATGTTGTCTGTGCATTTACATGAATGTCCCAGGCTGACGAAATGCAGAGACAAAAATGGGTTAGTGACTGCCAGAGACAGGGGAGAGAGGAATAGGAAGAGTACTAATGACTACAGGGTTTTTGTTTGCAGTAATGGAAATGGTCTGCAATTACACAGTGGTGATGACTCCACACCACTGTGAAACTTCATTCAATATTTTAAATATATAAGAAAAAAGAACAAAGTAGAGGGATTTAAACTATCAGATTTCAAGACTTAATAGTAAGTTACAGTGATTAAGACAATGAGGTACTGTCATAAGGCTAAACTAACTAACCAATGAAACAAAAACAGATTTACATAGATAGCAGACATAAGACTTTCAACACAGGCAACACTGCAGTAGAGTAAAAAAAAGGTAGGTTTTTTTACCCCATAAACGACTACATAGCAAAAGAGAGAACTACTCAACTAAGATAATCTAGAAGACAATATCCACACTATAAGGAGAGATTCAAAAACTGAAAATTATAACAGTTATAGTAATGAGGTATAACATACATGAAATTGTAGACACAGATAGAAAATAGAGCAGAAGGAATTTTTGATCAGCTAGTGCCTGAGCTCTTTCCATAGCTGATGGATTCAAGAAGGATTCGAGGAAGGATTCAAGAAGCCCTATGAATCTCAATCAGGATAGAGAGACTGAATGAACATGAATGAATCTCATAAACAGCTTGAGTACTCACAGTTACCTTAAAAGAGGAATAATAAGACCAACAGGTGACATATGACAAAAACAGTGTAAGGCAATAGGTGAGAAAAGATTATCTTTAAGTCAGCAGAAGTAATAGCTAACATCCCTTGATCCAAATCAAAGATAAACTTTATTGTGATATTCAGATAAAGTGATACTATAGAATTGATTATGCTCATTTAAATATGATAAACGTATCATGATATAGTTAACTTAGATGATTATGATAAAAAGGCATCAGTTATTAAAGGGAAACCTATATTGTTCAAGGTACTTATGCATGTGTTATGTATACAGAGGTCAAAGTATTATAATATCTAGTATTTGTTTTGAAGTGCTTAAGCAAAGAAAAATGATAAAACAAGTGTGGAAACATCAACAATATTGCAATCTCAATAATAACTACGTGGTTTGTTCATCTAATTGTTAAAAAAATATTTGAAAAATTTCCAAAAAAATTAAGTTACTTCATCAACAGACAAGTAGAAAAAAGATATCTTACAGGGCAGTCTTCAGACATAAAATCATACCAGATTAAAGCTCAAAAACAAAAACAAGAAAATGGAATTATGAGATAAATCCAAATAATTACTGAATATAAAAAACTACAATAATAATAATGTATTATGGGAATTAAAATACACCTAAAATTGAAGTATAAAATCACAGTGTCATATAAATTAGAAAAATAAAGTTGCAGGTCCAATCCCTGGTCAGGGCGCATACAGGAGGCAACCAACGGATGTTTCTCTTGCACACTGACGTTTCTCTCTCTCTCTGTCCCTCCCTTCCACTCTTTCTCTATCTCTCCCTTCTTCTCTCTAAAAATCAATAAACATAACCTCCAGTGAGAAAAAAAAATAAATAATGTTCAAGTACAATATTTGCACCATATGGTAAAAACAACCAGACTTCTAGATATCAACTGTATGTCTATATAACAATCTCCAGGGCAACTGCTAAAAATAGTGAAAACCAAAACAGACCAATAAAAATGTAATCACCAAAATAAGGAGAGAAAAAGATACATCTAGCAAGATGAGAAATACAATATAATATAGAAAAACACAGATTTAAATATAAATATATCAGTAATTACATTAAATGTAAATTAAGTATCCCCATTGAAAGACAAAGTATTGGAATGGATTTAAAAAGGCAACTACATGTTGCTTTTGAAAATACGTCTAAAATATGAAAAATTAAAAAGTAAAAAGAAGGAAAAATACATACTATACAAATAATGCAAAATAAAGGTGATGCTAACTAAATAAATATCAAACTACTTTTACAAAAAAAGCAATATTAGAGATAAAGAGGCAATTCATAATGATGAAGGATCCAATTCACAAGATAGAACCATACTAAGTCTGTATCATAGTTTCAAACCATATAAAATAAAAAGTGATGAAACAAAAATAGAGACATTTTAACACCAATCTTATGAGCTAAAGAAAAAAAAAAGCTAAAGTAATGAACATACAATTAGCAAACTTGTCCAAATGAAAATGTAGAACATACTTTACAAGAAGTGCTAAATAAGCATTACTGTCAAGCATTCATGGAATATTTATAAAAGCTGACCCTCTACGATTCCTAATATATTTTGCAAGATGAATAACCAGAGTATTTCTTTTGACCCCACAGCAATTTAAATGCAAATCAATAACAAGATAACTAGAAATCCTTACGTATTTGGAAATTAAGAAATGCATTTCTTTAACATTACTTACTAAAGTTGAATATATGACAAACCTATGCAGCAGCAAATCAACTTTTATATTCACATCCAAGAGACTGTTACTACTGTTAGCAGGAACAGTACCACAATAGAACAACCCAAATGTTGATCAACAGCAAACAAAGCAATAGTGAATACATAAATTTTATTTTATTCATACGATAGAATCTTAAACAGCAATGTAAAAGGACCAACTATCTACATATATGCAATGCTACTGGTGAATTTTACAACCATAACATTGAACAGAAGACAGACCAAAAACATATAAAATCAATTTTATGTTTTATAGACCCTACTACACCAGTGCTGAGGAATGCATAATTAACTGGTTATACAAAGAAACAAACAAAAACCAAGGAATGATTACTGGAAAAGTTAGGACAATGTTTACCTTTTGGAGAGAGTGAGAGAGAAAAAGGTGGAGGGAGGCATAAAGACACCCTTTATAGTCCTGGAAATATTATTGTTCGACTTGGTGGTCAGATGAGCAGTATGTGTTGTGATAAACTGCCAGACTAATAAAACTGTTTTCTGTACTTTTCTGTATGTTCATTATATTTCACAATCAACACATTTCTCAAAATAAAAAAAAAAAATTTAAACAGGAAGCTGAGAGATCATGGTCATCTTCTAGTACTTCTGTTGTACCCAAACACTGATCAACACTATGCAAAAATCAATAGACGGTACATAAATTTTATTTTACTCAGAAAACAGACTCTTGCTTTTTTTTTTAGCAAAGGAGAAATGACCAACTATCTACATACACACAATGGTATGGATGAATCTAATCATCATAATGTTGAACAGAAAGCACGACATGGCGCTAACAGTCAATAAAAACCCCTCTGCTGGTGGTGGCTCAACCTGAACGGAACACAGAGGTCGCGGCCCGGACCACCTGTAGAACGACAGAAACTGGCCCCACTATTTCCTTTGCCGGAGAGAAAATGGTGGGCAGGTGAAGGAACACTTTTCTTTTTCAACCCTAATCTTTTATCTGTTTTAATTTTTAAAACTTCTGAAAGTCATTACTTATTCAAACACATAATTCTTTTTAAAACAAAAATCTGGAGTATTTAATTTTATAATAGTTCCAAGAAAGAGTCTAATTTATAACTAAAGAATCTCTGAAAGTTCAATTTCTTCTCAGGGCATGACTATTCCAGTGTAAACGTGTAAGTTTCCAAAATGACTGTAATAGTCAAAAAAAAAAAAAAAATGAAGTTTAACCCTTCTGACATCTTTATGTAAAAGAAACATTACATTTTAATTTAAATTGAAACAGTCTTCATAACTACCTAAGCTACAAATTTCACTAAGTGGTTATTTCCATCATTGGAAGATATGTTGATTCTGAATAAAAAGGCATTTAAATAAAGAACTATTAAGTTCTGTTTAAAATTCTGAAGCTAAGGACAAGTTTACCTTTTTCATGATTTCTTGTGCAAATTGTTTTTTACCTCTGTTAAAGTATTGGAGAAAATAAAAGACAGACATACAAAATGAACTTCCCATTCATTTAAAACATCAACAATACGACTTATTCAACACACTCAAATATTGGTTCATAAATCTGAAGTTGTTTTAAACTAGCTGAAAAAAGAGTATACCTCCTTTATTCATCTCACCCTTCTCAAAGAAACTGTACCAAATATACTCTGAATTTCAACTGAAAGAAAGAGAACAGTACGGCACACACAAGACTGGCCATCAACTGGAGTTACTGAAGCTGGGTCTAGGGAACACAGACTATTGGACTCTTCTTCCTCTTCTCTCTACTTTCATTGTGTTTAATATTTTCCCAATTAAAAGGCTTCTAAAAATGCCTACACATAAAAACAAAACAATTTAAAATAGCGTACTAGAGAGTAAGAAAAGATCCTATGAATAGACTTACAGAAGAATATAAAACTACTTAGGATTGTCCCCCCAAATGCCCATCCTATCAATAAGTCTGTACTTATCATGACAGTAAAGGAACTTACATATACTGTAGACAAGTATGTGAATACTTATATAATAAAAAGACTTGTACAATAAAAGAATGTATATAATAAAAGGAGGTATATACCAGTAAACGTACTTGCATCATCCCTTTCTATTCTGGTCCCATCACTCGTTGACACACAAGTGAAGTGCAGGGGTTCAACTTCGAGAAGTCCAGTGAGAGACGTGAAACTACCCTCGGCAGCTGTGCAACTACTGACCTTTCCGTTGCCTAGCAGAGAAAAAAGACAAGTTTTATAAGATTTGAAGTGGCAGCAGTCATACTGAGAATTACAGCACTACTCCAATTTTAAGTAGAAAAGATGTATAAACAAACACAATCATCACCCAGTGCTTCGACAAAAGGCATGGTATTCAGAAAACTCACAAACAGGAGATACTGGTTTCCCTGCTACCAAAACAGAGCTGCATAAAAGCAACTCAGTGACCATTCACATTAACAAGAAAGAGTTAACAAGTGATTTCGATTTTAAATGAGGAAAAAATAATAAACCATCTGCTTACAATAGCTATTGCCCAATCTGTTAAGTATACATCAAGTCAGAATATATTCTACAACATCAATTGTATACATGTGACACTAAATAAAAACTAAAGAAATACTCCAAAGTATAAACAAGACTTATCTGTAAATATCTTTGTATTTTGTATACATTATCAAGTTTGTACAGAATGAGCACACTACTTTATAAACATACAAATAATCTGTTAGTATATATAACAGTAAAAAAAAAAAAAAAAACATGGTCACAATTCTGTGCACAGTAAAAGCTCAGCAATAAAACCACAGGAAGACTGGATGGGCAAACACAAAAGAATTCAGAGTACTTGTGGTATGGGGGGAAGGGTTATTTTTAGTATTTGCCAATTTTCTGGAGTTGGCCCTACTTTATACAGAATTAACAGCCAAAGTAAAACAGAAGCTCAAGATGAAAAGAATAAGGAGCTAAAAAAACTGTTATCAACAACTGAAGGACTAAATTAAAAGTATGATTAAAATGCCATAACCCTGTCTTCCAATCTCTCACTGATGCCCAGCATAGGGCCTGACATGTGTTAAATTATTTAATGACCACTTAATATAAAATGTGTGACATGCAAGAGCAAAAGGACAGGTCCCAGTTCTCATGAAAAACATATTCTATGCTAGAGGTTAGTAGGCATCAAACAACTAGTTACACTATTGAACTTTTTTTTTTTAAGTGCTCTGTTTTACTTAAGAGAAGTTCAAAGGACTATTAAAGGGAAATCAATCTAGGTCAAGGGATAATAAAATACTCCCATGATGAGGTGGTGAGACTAATGCGGGGGGGGGGGGATTTTCCTGTATGTATTCCACTGAGGCAGGGGAAACCAGGCAGAAGAAACAACACGCATAAAATCTCACCACTAGGAAGGAACATGGCACCGCAGGAACAATGTGGCTGGAGAAATATTTTTCAATACTAACATTATTCTTCATTATCTTTAAAATAATTAAGAATTCTGCCCTGGCTGGTGTGGCTCAGTGGATTCAGTGCTGGCCTGGAAACCAAAAGGCTGCCAGTTCAATTCCTACTCAGGGCACATGCCTGGGATGCAAGCCAGGTCCCCCATAGGGGGCGCTTGAGAAGCAACCACACATTGATGTTTCTCTCCCTCTCCTTCCCTTCCCCTCTCTCTAAAAATAAATTCTTAAAAAAAAAAATACGAAGAAGAATTCTAAGTAGATTTCACGTTGTTTGTATATACTATATTGATATTTATAGCAGAAATTTTAAAGTACTAATTCATTTAACAGTAATAAACTCAACAGATATAAAAATATCATGCTTTGATGAAAAATAACTGTCTTCTAAAACAAAAAGAACTTAATAGGAAGAGTGACAATGTTTTACATTTTACAAATCTCTTTCAAATCTGGCTTATTAGAAAGTAGCTGGATTTTCCTGTCTCTGCATTCAA
The DNA here is from genome assembly GCA_039655065.1 of Glossophaga mutica. Classification (NCBI taxonomy): domain Eukaryota; kingdom Metazoa; phylum Chordata; class Mammalia; order Chiroptera; family Phyllostomidae; genus Glossophaga; species Glossophaga mutica. Next base: position 151,131,041 of record CM077308.1, read on the forward strand.
TATGTTGCAATATGTTGTTTTTGTAGAAGTATATAAAGAAAATCCAACCTAACACAATATGTAGTTGAAAAAGGAAGATTTTAATAAATAGCCTTATATATTTAAAAACTTGAGAAGTAGTAGGTTTTTTTAAAAAGATTAGTTGCCAAGTGATACTGATATATGATCAGTGAACTTCCCAAACTCTACTGCACTAAGATTAATTGGCCTATCTTGTATTTTTAAATAATCCTTTACCCATTATTTGGAAAATACTGGTTCATCACTATATACAGATCTTCCAGATGTTAACACATCTTGATGATATAATACAAAAAAACGACATTCATCATCATAACCCACCAAAAAGAGGCGTTATATGTTGGGAAGGTTCACTGTGGAGGATACACATTTTCCAAAATTCTAATTTTGCTTAAAAGCTCTTTTTTTAAAAATCCTCACCTGAGGACATGTTCACTGATGTTTTAGACAGGAAGGGGGAAAGGAGCTAAGGGGGAAAGGGGAGGGGAGAGGCAGGGAGAGAGAAAGACAGACAGAGAGAGAGAGAGTGAGAGAGAGAAACATCGATATGAGAAACATCAATCTCATATGCCTCCCATATGCACCCCAGGTGTACAGACGAAGTTCTAACCAAATAAGCCACCAGGCCAGGGCTAAAGGCTCGACATTACACATTGGCCAATGGGTAGTGATAGGCTTTTTCTATAAATCTGTGGGAAAATACCTGCCAAGTAATCAAGTCTGAATAAACATATTTTACAAATTAAAATGGTGTTCCATGACATAAAAATTAGCTCGGCTTGTAACTCAAACAACTACATCAGTGTGTTTCCTTGCAACAGCCAAGGTTCTTCAGTATGCAGCAGGTGTTTCATGCACACCTCCCACCTCACCACGAAATATTTAAAAGATAAGTACTTATGGGTTCCAAATTAAATAAAATTAACAATTTTTACTGCTTCATCAAAGACATTTGTAAGTAAAAGTGAAATTGGAATAGTTTTGTTTTTGTTTTTTTTACTTTTTCATTGAATTTATTGGGGTGGCATTGGTTAATAAAACTATACAGGTTTTGGGTGTACAGTTCTATAACACATCACCTGTATATTGCATAGTGTGTTCACCACCCCAAGTCAAGTCTCCTTCCATCACCTTTTATCCCCAGTCTACCTTCTACCTCTCCCCAATCCCCTTTCCCTCTGGTAATCACCACACTGATATCTGTGTCTAGAAACTGGCATGTTTTATAACAAGTTCCTAATGAAGAACATCATGCTTTTGCATAATTAGCACAAATGTCAACGGAGTGAAAAAAGCAGTAACATCATTCTATCATGAAAACAGGTGACCCATAGACTCCATGAAAGAATACCGAGAACCCTGAGGAGGTTAATGGATCACAGCGGCAAGGGGGAGAGAGCCAGATCACACAAGACTTTGCACTACAGAGTAATTGGAAGACATGGAAAGTATTTTAAGTAGAGAGGTCAAGTGGTCAGGTGTGCATCAAAAAAATAATCATACTCATTGAGATACGGAGAATGCACTGAAGTGAGGCAAGAACAGATACAGAAAACCCAATCAGGAAATTATGACTGTACCCCAGGTTCAAGATAACAGCTATGGCTTGATCTGTCTTCACGTGATCATGGGAGGTAAGAGAGTAGGCAGATGTGAATTACACGCTGGTGGAAAGACAGACAGGATCTGGTGACAGCCTCAGTGTGGAGGATGAGAAAGACAGAGGTATCAAGGATGACGTTCAGATCTGTTTTGTACTACTGATGCCATTAGCTGAGAAAAGGAACACTGCAGAACTAATGGTGAGGAATAAGATGAGACATTCAGAAGGAGACGTATTATGATATCTAAGTCTCTTCTCCAGGGTCTTCTATACTGAGTGTGGCGACTCTTGCATAGTTAACTCTCTGGCTAGGCCTGAGCTTTATGGTCTTTCCTCAAACTCTCTCCATAATGGATTTCTCATTCTCTCCTAAGGTAAACAGAAGGCATCTATATATCTAGTTCTAACCTATCCTCTGAGTTCCAATCATAAATTAATGTGTCCCTTGGATAGAGGCAGATTGGCATGAAGTAACCAGAGCCCAAGGCATCAAAAAGACACATATATCCAAGGCAGTGTAAGACATGAAAAAAAGCAAATAACAGGCCAGTAACTGTAATGGGATCTCTTTCATTAAAATTGTTCAAATGTGTATTGCAGACAAACTTGAATGGCTAAACATCCTATTTATAATAGTAACCTAAAAGAGTGGAGAGGCTGGAATTGGGAAATCTTATATTTGATTTATATTTCTATATTTTATTTTTTCTTGTACTTTTTCCACAATTCCTAATTCACATTAAAATAACCAGAACTGAGACTAATTCCAAAAGTTTACTTATATTTAAGTAACTACCTTAATAAGTTTAAAAATAAATTTTCTAACATTTTGGTTCACTAGCAACATTTTCAGTAAGTTCAGCAGGAAATAAACAATAAAATGGCCATGGTTCTATCTAACAGAACGAGATAAACACCAAATTCTATCACCTGAAAAGATTACACAAAGCTACACATTTAATCCTGAAAGCATGTTCTTCAGAAGTTTATATAACAACATATACAACACTACACACAAAGTTTCCCTCAGGAGACTGTAATAGTAGATGCAGAAAATTGGTTTTCTTTCTGCATCTTTGCTTATCATACAATAAGTATATATTAATTTTATTTTTTGAAATATGAAATATGTGCTTTGGTTTTATGAATAGCAAAAGCACACCAAATGAAAGTTAAAAGATTACAACAAATAATCAAATTACAAGTAGTCTCTTGTGAGGAGTAAAGTCACACTGACATGCAATGAAACAAAAAACAAATTCACAGCTTTCAAAAAGAACCTTAATATCTGAGAAGGGAGAGAGATTAAGAAATAAAGGCAAATAGTTTAATGATTCACACATGTTAAGTTCTAAATTTCAGTTTTTAAAGATAAAATGTACTAACTACAATCTGTTAAGTCAATGGTAGCTTCAATCCAAAATATGAAATAACAAAAAAAGTTACTACCTGAAAGGACATCCGATAAGTCAATTTCGTCTGACTGAACACCAATGCTGCTGTTGTACACATTTTTACAAGAAGAGCCACTCATCTCCAAGTCAAAGAGGACGGGATCAAATGGTGAGCTATATAATCCATATCTGAAAAATAAAATAATGTCCTAACAATTTTCCTGTCAGCCATCTAATTAACAAATTATCTATTGACTTACTTTTAAGAGGAGATGCTAACCAGATTTAACCCATTAAATTCAGTGAATCTCAACTGCATTCCCTATAAACCTACACTCGAAAGACATGGTCCAGCGACTCAACGAATGGTGATTCCCACAAGCTGGTGGTTAATGAGCCCAGGCTGCAGCTTCACCGGCAGACAGAAGCACGCTGGAGATGTGAGGCAGCCCTCCCTCACCTCAACCACTGCGTTACCAAGCAGCAAGTGCAAACCTTTTGAGTGAAATCTCACTGAAATCAAGATCTCCAATTTTAAAAGATCACAAAACCACTGTGTTAAATAAAATAATGTTCTACTTCAAATACTGAAGATAAGGCAAGAACTCTACTTATTTCATTATGTTTAAGTTTTAAGTTTTTTGAAAATCATCCAACAGATAAAGAATGCTACTTATGGGCCATAAGTGACTTACATAAATCCACCTACAAAGCTTAACAACAGAGAAACATATTACTTTAAACAATACTTCCATTAGCTAGATATACACCTTTCAAGTATTTTAATACAATTAGCCCTGTGAATAACAATCTTCAGTTCTTAGGGAATTATTTCAGGGGGAAAAAAGGGGGAAAAGAAAATCTTAGGCTAGTGTCATCTGTAAAAAAGCATAAGTTACATATATTTCTGTAAGAAAGACAGTTTTTAAGCAAATATATACAACACTACTGTGCAAAGGAGGCATCGTGTCCAAAAAGGCCATCAGTCATCACACATATTAAAGTACCTTGTCTGAAGCAGAGCCTCCATTGGCGTCAGCCTGTCCTGTAACTGCCTGGACACAGCAGTGAGCAAAGATGCACAGGCTGTGCTGCACCCAGCCAAATCTTCGTCTTTAACATAGTTCAGCAAGACAAAATACCAATAGACAGAACCTGAAAACAGCAACACCGATCAGTGTTTGTCTTCCTCATTTTTTTCTAAGAAAACTTCAGATTACATATTTATCAGTGGGTCCCCCTTTCCTAAAAAGACTTTCTTGCAACTTGCAATTACAAAGAAGGACCAACTTGCCTAGATGACTCTAAGACAACATGACACTAACAAACATATGTTCCAAACATATGTTCTGAGAAGTGTATCAAGCTAACTAGTCCTTTATGTTTTCAGTAACATGAGATGACCTAAAGGGACATTATAGAACGGTTAGAATATTAGGAAGACAGCAGGGCCTTCAAGCCATCCATTCTGAAAGTTTCTCTGCACTAAAATTTTCAAAAGCAATGGATAGCAGTAGCAGAACTACAAATAACACACCTTAGTAAGTGAATGGAATATATTTTATAATGCCAGTTAAATGCAGAGCAACAAGGCTTAACAGATTATCATGATACTATATTTTTAGACTTTTATAAAATTCGAGATAAAAGAGTACAAAGCAAAATTTAAGCATCTTACCTCTAAGAATATTGTCAACAAACCATTTTAAACACAGAAGACTATTAATGTGATGAACCAAGTCCAAAACATCCTACTCTGTATAACATAGAGTTAAGAGTTTTATCCACTATATGTTCAAGGTAAATATAAAACAGACTCTTTATCTAAATTAAGATATTGATAAAATACCCATTTACTAATAACTTTGAGAAAGCTTTTTTCTAGTATACCAAAAAGATCAAACCCTTATGAAATGTATCTATCCCAGGTTGAATGGGTTGGTTATATATAAAACAAGACACAGAAACATCCACAAAAAAGACAGCATTAGATTTAAAAGGACAAATCAGTATCCCTTCACAGCAATAATGTAAAACAGCAAAAGACATTTTTTAAATCTTCATTACCACACACACAGTACTTTAGAAGATTGCTTTCTCAATTCCTGCTTGACAACTACATTCATTCTTGAATGACATTTCCACATTCTTCAGGTGCTAGAAGAAAACACTGGCCCTTTCGAGAGAATCCCAGTGGGCCATAATCCCTACCAATCACACCCACTATATATATAGACCATTTTACTTCTTATGTCATCTCTCTGGTCATTGCTGGCATTTCAGTTTGTGATACCTGATCTCTATAGTCATTACACAACCAAACGACACAATAATTTTAATGAAATACAGAAAATGTATAAATTAAGATGAATTAGTAATCATACTTAACTCTCCCACTTTTTCCTAGCAATATAATTGAACCGAGTACCTCCCTACCCAATCAAAATGCAATCCCTTAAAAAAGGTAAGCTGCAGAGAAAATAAGGACTAACAGAGGAAAAAGTTACTAAATAATCCTAAATACACTGAAACATTTCTATGACTACAGTTATTAGTGATTAAACTAATTTCACATACCACCAGTTGCAGCTGCAGGTAAAAACGACATATTGTCAAGTAAAGCTTTCAATAGGACAGATCCAAATCCTGGCTGGCATGGGTCACATCTGCCATTACTGCAAAATGTTTTAAAGAAAATTTAAATACATTGATAATCAAGGTCCAAATTCAACCAACACATGATGCAATTCTTTTAAAAATCTTTAAAATATATTAATACCGATCTCAAGAAAATTCTGCCTTAAAGCCCTATAGACATGCAAAAAGATAGTGGGAACTAATTACACCAAGGGTCTTTACAAATGTTTTCTTATGTATTAAACCATTCTCTTTACGATAAGAGTCAGACAAGCAGATACAGTCAATAGTGACCTGTTAGCTTTTAAAAACTTCATAGATAGTTTGAGTCTCAAGGTGTAGAGAAAATTATTTGGCCAATATTATAAATAAGCCTGGTTAGACAAGACTGTCATATAACATGGAACAAGTCCTCAGGTGAAGGATCCAAAGACACTAGAAAGAAAAGGAGTGAAGGTGGAAAAAGAGTTCCCCTTCCCACATCCCCTCAACTGCTTTTAATAGACAGAGAACCCTATTTAGTGATAGATTTATTGAACATGACAGTTACCCCTAAAAGCCCAAAATCCTTACTTAGAATCTCAATAGCCTTCATCAACTTTTGCAAATTTGCTTAAGTTGCAGATACATTCAACAAGATCATATTACACTGGAGACAAGGCATCACCTGCCAAACTGCAGGGGCACCTACACAGTATACTTTCAAATTAAAAAAACACCAACCTAATGCACAAGGCTAGAAATCGGGCACACTTATGGGCTATGCTTCGTCCTGCCTCAAAGAAGCAAACACGTACAATATCAGAAAGACATTTTCTTGTTTTTGAAAGCAGGCTCTCATTCCCTTCCTTCGAGCTGCAAAACAACAGCAAACATTTGAACTTCCAGTCATAACATCCAAAGGACAATCATGGGTGGTAAGTAAAATCTTAAGTATTAACCTTCCAGGTCCATTGGAATGTACTCCTGCTAACCAACAAAGAGTATCCAATACAAGGCTCTGGGCATGTTCTGTGATCTGGCCATCATCTGCTTTCCTACAGAGGGTGTTAAGAAGCTTCTCATGGAATTCTGAAAACTGTAACATGGCACATCGTTGCACTCTACAAAAAAGAAAATATAAATACATTAACCATCAAAATAAAACAGACTTCATGAGTATTACAATTTTTTAAAAAACTTTTGAAAATTAAATATTATAATGAAATATCAGTCTATGAATTTAATGTTATAGTATTAAAAGATTTAAAATAGTATATAAGCAATATTTGGCTTGTACAAAGTTTTAAAAGAAATGAAGTTTACAATAATGTATTACATTCTGACCAAGAGTAAGTAAAACTTCAAATTACTGCATTTCTCTCCTCATGCTACAAATATTGTATTCCTGGCATATGCCTACTAGTAGTGCACATGCGCCAGGGTTAAAACAATGAAGTAAAAAGACAATTCATTTCTCAGAGAGGACAAGTTCTTAATAAGAGAAATAGAAATTAAAGTTTTTCTAGTAAAAGTTAAGATTTAAAAATATTGTGTGTTGAGTATGTTCTTCCTTTCTATGTACTTTTATTACCATAAGAATAATAGGTAAAGGAAGTGAGGTTACCTTTCCTTAGAAATTGAAGTTTTCTTAAATCTTCGAATTGTGACTGAGACCTCTTGAAGTAAGTCACAGCCCCGGAGGTTTTCAGTTTTACGGGCACCACTTGCATTTTCATTCTTAACATTAGATGATTTTTCCTAAATACACAAATATAAATACTGCATAAATAAATGATAAAGTGCTTACTATTAAAATTTTCAAATAAAGGATGAAATTAAATTATGAATATTAAGATATACATCTCAAATTAAAATGATAGCTGTTACCTTACACTCAGTAAATGACTGTAAACTTCCCCCAGAATTATAATAAAAGAAAAGAAACACAATTATTGAAGTTAATAACTCAATGATAAAGACTACAAATCCAATGCCCTGAGTCCAAGTCCCAGCTACAGCACACAGGAGCTATGAGATATGCCAGCTCCTCAATCTCGAAAGTTCACTCACTTTCTGTATGAAAAATGGAGATAATAGTAGCACCTGCTCTGCCTCTCTCAGTTATTTTGATAACTGAGAAATCAGATAAAGTACACAGAAGTCCTTGAAAACTGAGAAGACCTATATTAATATAAGATGATTGGTATTACTGATATTGCTATTGTTGCCTATGAATAATGATGATAAACAAAACCTCCAGATCTCAGGAAAATTCAACATCAGACAATTATGAAGAGACTGCATGGTACACAGCTAGCTGCAGAAAAATCAACCACGAAAATTATGATTTATCTCCAAAATCACTTCCCATCTTCTCTTCCTGCATACTCCCAAATGTTTACCCCCACAAAAATTGGTGAGTTGCCAGTAATGAGCAAAGAAACAAACTCTCATACCTAAGAAAAAAGTATTATGACCTAAAATAATTATAAAGGGAAATACCTGCTAACAATTACTCCCTACTGAATTTACCTTATGTTACATAGTTTGTTTAAAGTTAATTCAAAATATTTTCTTTTTAATATTTTTTAAGTCACTATAAAGAAAAAAAATACAAAGAAACTAACTGTTTACTGAAGACAAAACACAAGGGTCATACATACATCATTCAACGGTGTGTCAAATCTCATGCACAGTGTTTAAAACAGAACTGTTATACTTTAAAATAACCTTGTTTCATACCTTGCCTGCTGCAACTTTTGCCAAGAGTGAAGCAAGTGAGTAACCCTTGTTACTCTGGTGTTTCAGGGATGGGAGTCTTACTACAGGACGCATACCGCCGTTACAGATCTCATCTGTTCCCCTTTCACTCACTGCCTTGACATGGATCAAAAACGAACGATATTTTCCTCCTGCCATACCTAGGAGAGCAACGCAGAATGGGATAAATAAGTTAATCACCAAAAGAGCAAATTGCTTTTTCATTTTTGCAGAGCAAGTTAAAGAACTCCACAAAAAGAAAAACACACCTGTTTAGAATTTTTTCAAATTACACTTTTTGAGTATAATATTGTTGAATACCTTCGTATGTTGGCAGCAAAAAAACCAAAAGCACAGGACTTACATGAATAGCATAAGAGAAAATTCTGACTGTTATAAACATTTAGCATGTCTCCCCCAACAAAGGTATTCATCTTAATAATATAAATCTTTGTGAACTACAGAAAAACACAATGAAAAACTTTCATTTAAGGCACCATGTATACGTGTATCCACCCAGTCTTTTTCTGTATCCATGTACACATACAAAGAATCACTATAGTATTAACAGGTGAAAAAGCAAAGGCTTTGGAGTCACTACCTGGGTTTGAATAATGACTCCACCATTTATAAGGCATGTAACAAATTAACCTCTCTGTGGTTCAGTTCCTTCAAATGGAAAATGAAAAGAATAGTACCTAACTCAAAGGAAACTTAAATACTTGTAACTGTGCATGGATCGAATTAATACACTAGGAAACCATCGGCCTAGCGCTGCATCAACAGGTGTTAAATCTTCCTGTGATTACAGGTGGTTGGCCATCATCCCGCAAAGCAAAATACAATGTCCCCAGTTCAATTCCTGGTCAGGGCACATGCCTGGGTTGCAGTTCGGTCCCCAGTTGGGGCATATACGGGAAGCAAATCGATGTTTCCCTTTCTTTCTCCCCCTTTCCCCTCTCTCTAGAAATAAATAAATAAAAATAAAAATAAATCTTCCTATGATGACAAAAGCTACCTTTGTTGTTTTCACTGATCTGCACGCCCATTGTGCAAGCAGTGCACTATGACTCTCTTTGTATTACTGACAAGATTCACCCTCTCAATCTCCTTTATCCAAAATTTTTTGACCCATATCATCCTTTTATTGTCCCATAAAAATTTAGCACTCATTTTCTCCAAAGATTTGGGGGGCAGGGAGGAATGTGATGAGAAAAATAATCACTCTCAGTACATTCCAGGGAAATTAACACTTTAAAATCAGTCTTTTAAAATATGTGTCACGTAATTGCCAGATCCTCAATTTTGCCAAAGTCAATATTTTTATTTTCATATAAAAATTTGGGTTTTAGCCCTGGCCAGGCAGCTAGTTGGTTGGAGCATCATCCCAATACACCAAGGTTGCCAGTTTGATCCCTGGTTAGGGAACATACAAGAAGCAACTAATGGTGGGAAGATGGCGGCGTGGTAGGAGGGAGCAGGCCCTATTCCCCCTCTACACACGGGAGAAAAACCAAACCAATCTTTGAAAGACCAGAACAGACAAGGAACAGTAACACAGCATATTGGAGAATAAGAGGTCGGAAATTGTAGCAGACACTGAAAAACAAGCGGTAAGGAGAGCTCTTCGGAACAATAAGAGCCCAGGGTTCCAGCGCGCGGAGAGCGGGGCGGCTGAGGCTCCGGCCTGGCGCTCCGACAAGCCTGCCCCAGAGCCCTGGGGAGGGAGCTGGGTCAGCCGCTGAACCGGCTGGGAGATCTCAGGGGCCACCGCGCGACTGCGCCCGAGCAAAAGTGGGTGCCCCGCAAGGGAGCGAAAGTGGGTGCCCCGCATCAGGTCAATGCGCGACTTTGAACCGAGTTTCGTGGTCGCTGGGCGACTACGAAAACACAGGCCCCCCAACAGAGACAGGCGCGGGCGAAGTGAGACATCTGCATGAAAATAGACACCCTCAGGGGACCGCACACGGTCGCGGGCTAGTGGACACTCGTGAAAACATAGGCGCAGGCCGCTGGAGACAGCTGTGGAGCCAGAGGTGCAAACGCAGACAGCTCAGGCCCAAGGTGCAGGCACCGGATAGCAGCTGGAACGCAGGCCCCTCTCAGAAACAAAGGCAGGCAGCTGTGCCTGAACACTGAAAGCCTCCCAGGGACAAAGGCAGGCGGCTGTGCACGTCTGGAGAACCTAACACACACCCATAAACTCGGTGAAGTGCGCACACACAAGGAGGCTCAGATCACACGCTGGAAACCCTGTGGGGAGAGGCGCCCACTAACGCTGGGATACATAGCACAATGAGGACTGAGTTCTGAACACAGAGAAAAGCAGTAAGATCACCCCTCGGCCATTGCAGCCAGCAAGACCTGAAAAACAGGCTGGCAAGTTTGAAAACAACAAGAGGGTGTTTTTTTTGTTTGTTTTGTTTTGTTTTTTCATTTTATTTTTTTAATATATTTTTATTTTATTTTTTTTTTTTAAATATTTTGTTGTGCTTTGCTTGTTCCTCCCCCCCCCCCCCCGGCTGCTTATATTTGTGTGGGGGTGTCTGTGTGTGTGTCTCTTTTTTGTTTTGCCAGTTTGTTAGTGTCTTTTTGTTTGTAAGCCTGTCTATCTATATGAGTTTTTAACTACTCCTTCTTCATTGTTTATATCTTCTTCTTTACTCCCCAACTACTTTTGCCTCCCTTGAATTCCTTCTTCTCTTATCCCCTCTTCTTTTCTTTTCAATTTTAACTCTTCTACCTTCCTCTTGTTTCCTCTTGCTTCTTTTTTTCATTTTCCCCCCTCTTCTTTTTGTAAATACACACGAGTGAGACAAAACAAACAAACAAGCAAGCCTGAAACTGTGGGGAAAAACAAAAACAAAAACCAGAGTTGGCCCCCAAAAGAGGGTATACCAGCTGATGAGACAGTGAAAGTGGTGAACAACAGGATACCCGAAGGAGAATCCACCACTGAATCTCACAGATATTCTACCACAGAAGGTCATACCACAAACCCAGGGAGCCAGAACAGATCAATTTAAGAAGCTGAGGCTAACAACAAGAGACTTACAAACAATGGGAAGACAAAAGAACAATCCCCAAACTAAAGGAAAGGAGGAAGCTCAAGAAAGAATGCTAAATGAAACAGAGGCAACTCAACTATCAGATATCGAGTTCAAAGCAATGGTTGTCAGGAAGCTCAATGAGCTCTCAATGAGCTACCATAAACTACAGGGAAGTTATGATGAACTCACGGCAAACTATATCAACATGAAAAAGGAAATAGAAACTATCAACAAGGGCCAAGAGGAAATGAAGAACACAATCTCTGAACTGAAGAACACAGTAGAAGGAATGAAAAGCAGAATCGATGAAGCAGAAGATCGGATCAGCGAGTTGGAGGACAAAATAGAAAAAAACACTCAGAATGAGCAAGATAAGGAAAAGAGGCTTAGAAAGAATGAAGAGGGTTTAAGAGAAATGCAAGACAACATGAAACGGAATAATATTCGTATAATAGGGATACCAGAAGGAGAAGAACAAGAACAAGGGATAGAAAACCTGTTTGAAAAAGTAATGATGGAAAACTTCCCTCATTTGGTGAGAGAAAAAACCACACAAATCCAGGAAACACAGAGAGTCCCAATCAAAAGGAACCCAAACAGGCCCACTTCAAGACACATCATAATTAAAATGGCAAAATTCCAAGACAAAGAGAGAATCTTAAAAGCAGCAAGGGAGAAAAAGGAAGTAACATACAAGGGGGCCCCAATCAGGTTAGCATCTGACTTCTCAATGGAAACGCTCCAAGCCAGAAGAGAATGGCAAGAAATATTCCAAGCAATGAGAACCAAAGGCCTGCAACCCAGACTACTTTACCCAGCAAGGCTTTCAATCAAGATAGAAGGCCAAATAAAGAGCTTCCCAAACAAAAGAAGTCTAAAAGAATACACCTCTACCAAACCAATGCTGCAAGAGATACTAAAGGGACTGCTTTAAGGGAAGAAAGGAAAAGACAGAGAGAGAAAGAGAGAGAGGAACACAGGTACGAAAATGGCAATGAATAATTACCTATCAATAATAACCTTAAATGTAAATGGATTAAATGCTCCAATCAAAAGACATAGAATAGCTGAATGGATAAGAAAGCATGACCCACACATATGCTGCCTACAAGAAACCCACCTCAGGACAAAAGACATACACAGGCTCAAAGTGAAGGGCTGGAAACAAATTTTCCAAGCAAATGGTCAGGAAAAAAAAGCTGGGGTAGCAATACTCATATCAGACAAAATAGACTTCAAAAGAAGGGCCATAAAGAGAGACCCAGAAGGTCACTTCATAATACTCAAGGGAAGAATCCACCAAGAAGACATAAATATTGTAAATATATATGCACCCAACGGAGGAGCACCTAAATACATCAAGAAAATTTTGGAGGACTTCAAGAAAGATATAGACAGCAACACAATTATAGTAGGTGATTTTAACACCCCACTGTCAAAAATGGACAGATCTTCCAAACAAAATATCAACAAAGATATTGTGGCATTGAACAACACTCTAGAGGAAATGGACTTAACTGATATATATAGAGCCCTTCATCCCAAAGAAGCTAAATACACTTTCTTTTCAAATGCACATGGAACATTTTCAAAGACAGACCACATGATAGGACACAAATCAAGCCTCAACAAATTCAAGAAAATTGAAATCATACCAAGCATTTTCTCTGACCACAAGGGACTGAAACTAGAAACGAACCCCAAGGAGAAAAACCCAAAACCCTCAAAATCATGGAGATTGAATAGCATGCTATTAAACAATGAATGGGTCAAGAATGAAATTAGGGAGGAAATCAAAAAGTTTCTGGAAACAAACGATAATGAACTCACATCGACCCAAAACTTATGGGACACAGCAAAGGCAGTCCTCAGAGGGAAGCTTATAGCGATACAGGCCTATCTAAAAAAGACAGAAACATCTCAAACAAACAACCTAACCCTTCGCCTACAAGAACTCGAGGAACAACAACAAAGACAGCCCAGAGCAAGTAGAAGGAAAGAAATAACCAAGATAAGAGCAGAATTAAATGACATAGAGACTAAAAGCACAATCCTAAAGATCAATGAATCCAGGAGTTGGTTCTTTGAAAAGATCAACAAAATCGACAAGCCTTTAAGCAGGCTCATCAAGAAAAAAAGAGAGAGGACTCAAATAAACACAATCAGAAATGAAAGAGGAGATATTACAACCGACACCGCAGAAATACAAAGGATTGTAAGAAATTACTATGAAGAACTGTATGCCAAGAAATTTGAAAACCTAGGTGAAATGGACAGGTTTCTAGAAAAATATAACCTTCCAAAACTCAATGAAAAAGAAACAGAAAGCCTGAACAGACCAATAACAGCTGGTGAAATTGAATCAGTAATCAAAACACTCCCGATGCACAAAAGCCCTGGACCAGATGGCTTCACAGGAGAATTCTACAAAACATTTAAGGAAGAGCTAACCCCTATTCTCCACAGACTATTCCAAAAAATTCAAAAAGATGGAAGACTCCCAAACTCTTTTTATGAAGCCAGCATTATCCTAATCCCAAAACCAGATAAAGACACAACAAAGAAGGAGAACTTCAGGCCAATATCGCTGATGAACACAGATGCTAAAATCCTCAACAAAATATTGGCAAACCGCATCCAACAACACATTAAAAAGATCATACACCACGACCAAGTGGGATTCATCCCAGGGATGCAAGGATGGTTCAACATTCGCAAATCAGTAAACGTAATTCATCACATAAACAAAAGCGAAGACAAAAATCACATGATCATATCAATAGATGCGGAAAAAGCATTTGATAAGGTACAGCACCCATTTATGATAAAAACACTCAGCAAAGTGGGAATAGAGGGAGCATTCCTCAACATAATAAAGGCTATATATGAGAAACCTACAGCCAGCATCATACTCAATGGGCAAAGACTAAATTCTTTTCCACTAAAATCAGGAACAAGACAAGGCTGTCCACTCTCTCCACTTCTATTCAACATAGTATTGGAAGTATTAGCCACAGCGATTAGACAAGAAAAGGAAATAAAAGGCATCCAACTTGGAAAGGAAGAAACAAAACTATCATTGTTTGCAGATGACATGTTAGTATACATAGAAAATCCTATAGTCTCGGCCAAAAAACTGCTCGACCTAATAAATGAATTTGGCCAAACAGCCGGATACAAAGTCAATATCCAGAAATCAAAGGCATTTTTGTATACCAACAATGAAACAACAGAAGCAGAAATCAAGAAAAAAATACCATTTGATATAGCAAAAAGAAAAATAAAGTACCTAGGAATTAACCTAACCAAGGAGGTAAAAGACCTGTATGCAGAAAACTACACAACACTGAAGAAGGAAATCAAGGAAGACACAAATAAATGGAAACACATACCGTGTTCATGGATCGGAAGAATTAACATCATCAAAATGTCCATACTTCCCAAAGCAATCTACAGATTCAATGCAATACCTATTAAAGTACCAATGGCATATTTCACAGATATAGAACAAACTCTTCAAAAATTTATATGGAACCATAAACGACCCAGAATAGCGGCAGCAATCTTGAGAAAGAAGAGCAAAGCAGGAGGGATCACAATACCTGATACCAAACTGTATTACAAGGCCACTGTAATCAAAACAGCCTGGTACTGGCATAAAAACAGGCACGTGGACCAGTGGAATAGAATAGAGAGCCCAGAAATAAACCCTAGTCTCTATAGTCAATTAATATTCGACAAAGGGGGCAGCATCATAAAATGGAGTAAAAACAGCCTCTTCAACAAGTGGTGTTGGGAGAACTGGACAGCTTCGTGCAAGAAAATGAAACTTGAGCACCAACTTACACCATACACAAAAATAAATTCAAGGTGGATAAAAGACTTAAACATAAGCCGTAACACCATTAAAGTCCTAGAAGAGAACATAGGCAGGAAAATCTCAGATATTACACGCAGCAACATTTTTACTGATATGTCCCCTAAAGCAAGGGACATAAAGGAAAGAATAAACAAATGGGATCTCATCAAAATAAAAAGCTTCTGCATGGCCAAGGAAAACAGTATTAAAATAAAAAGAGAACCGACTGTGTGGGAAAACATATTTGCCAATGATATCTCAGATAAGGGTTTAATCTCCAAAATATACAAAGAACTTACACGACTCCACTCTAAGAAGACAAGCAACCCAATTAAAAAATGGGCAAAAGACTTGGGCAGACACCTCTCCAAGGAGGACATGCAGAGGATCCACAGACACATGAAAAGATGCTCAATATCGCTAGCTATCAGAGAGATGCAAATTAAAACCACAATGAGATACCACTTGACACCAGTCAGAATGGCCCTCATAAACAAAGCAACAAACAGCAAGTGTTGGAGAGGTTGTGGAGAAAAGGGGACACTACTGCACTGCTGGTGGGAGTGCAGACTGGTACAACCACTATGGAAAACAGTATGGAATTTTCTAAAAAAACTAAAAATGGATATACCTTTTGACCCAGCAATTCCATTGCTAGGACTATATCCTAAGAACCCTGAAACACCAATCCAAAAGAAACTATGCATCCCTATGTTTATAGCAGCACAATTTACAATAGCCAAGTGTTGGAAGCAACCTAGATGCCCATCAGCAAATGAATGGATCAAAAAACTGTGGTACATTTATACAATGGAATTCTATGCAGCAGAAAGAAAGAAGGAGCTCATACCCTATGCAACAGCATGGATGGAACTTGAGAGCATCATGCTAAGCGAAGTAAGCCAGGCAGTGAAAGATAAATACCATATGATCTCACCTTTAACAGGAACCTAATCAACAAAACAAACAAACAAGCATAATATAACCAAAGACATGGAAATAGGGAACATACTGAAAGTCACCAGAGGGGAGAGGGGAGGGAATTTCAGGGGAAAGGGGGAAGGATTTACAGGAACAAGTATAAAGGACACATGGACAAAAACTATGGCGGGGGGGTGGGAATGGGAGGGAGGTGGGGAGGGTTGGGGTGGCGGGTTCGGATGAGAATAAAAGACAGAAAACTGTACAAGATCAACAATGAAAATAAAAATTAAAAAAAAAAAAAAGAAGCAACTAATGAATGCGTGGACAGGTGGAACAATAATCAATGTTTCTCTAAAAATTATTATTTTTTAAAAAAGATTTTTAAATTGTAGGTATTACTTAAAAAATTTAGATTAGCCATGGCTGGTGTGGTTCAGCTGACTGAGCACCAGACTGCGAACCAAAGGGTCACTGGTTTGATTCCCAGTCAGGGCACATGCCTGGATTGCGAGCCAGGTCCCTAGTAGAGGGCACTCAAGAGGAAAACCACACATTGATGTTTGTCTCTTTCTCGCTTCCCCTCTAAAAATAAATAACTAAAATCTTTAAAATCAAATTTAGGTTTTACATTCTCAGTCAATAAAACTAACTTATATTCTCAGCAATATGAGATTTTTATAAGTCTTGCTTATTACTGTAACCCTGTATGTGGCCTAACACAATATAGGCTCTCATACATTTAATAAATGAATGAGATACAGTCAAGAGAACACATTAAAATGTGTGTGTGTGTATAATATCTGCAACTAAAGGTGTATGTATATCTTACTTTTTTGAGATCAGTTTCTTTTCATCTATTTTTACAATTGTAGCATTATTTATTCTGCTTTGGTAAAATACGTTACTTTACCTTTAACAGGTTTGGGACTTCTTATATGTATGTGTAACAATTAAAATAATTGTTATTTAGTTAGTTAGATAATTTCCTGGTTTGGGGATGGATCTCCACACCCCTCTCCCCCTCCAAATTTAATAATACAGGGAGGTATTTTGCTTCTTGTATTCTTTTTTCAGCCCAGGGATACAAA
Organism: Glossophaga mutica; assembly: GCA_039655065.1. Lineage (NCBI taxonomy): Eukaryota > Metazoa > Chordata > Mammalia > Chiroptera > Phyllostomidae > Glossophaga > Glossophaga mutica. Next base: position 151,148,359 of record CM077308.1, read on the forward strand.
AGGTGAAATAAGAGACCTACTACTGCAATATCTATTATACACCTAACCTCCAACAATTTTAAAATATACTATAATTTATGTATCAAACTTCTTATGTAAAAACCCTCTTAAGAGAATATATTATAACAATATACAATAAACACGCCAAAGACACAGAACTCTACATTGATGGGAAAGACAAACACGCCAGAACAGAACATGATATCTGGTTAATTGGAAGAACTTTGTCATGTCACACTAGGTCACCCAGTGTTTGCTTTACACTTTTTCAAAAAGCACTAAAACCTCCATGACAAAGAAAGTAGGATCAGAAATTTCACATAAAAGTACAATCATTTAAGACCTTAGCTACCAGGAAACTGATGGAATTACTAATGAAAATCCCAAACAATATCTTACTTTTTTGAGATGAGTTTCTTTTCATCTATTTTTACAATTGTAGCATTATTTATTCTGCTTTGGTAAAATACGTTACTTTACCTTTAACAAGTTTGGGACTTGTCAATGTCAGCATCCCAGCATGCCCTGATAGATCAAGGCCACTGGCAAGCCATACCGGCCCACACAGAATGTCTTCCTTATGATCTTCTAAAAATGGACATAATCTAATACCTAAAAGGGAAAATATACATTTTCTTTTAAATTAGTTGATAATTTAAAATGCAATATTTAACAAGCAAACACCCACCCCATTTACACATATAACACCACCACACAAAATACCATACTTTGAATGTGTTCAAGTAAAAATTCATTATCATGCTAAAGAACTATAATCAATTATCTGACATTTGATGATGTTTTCTATTCCCGTTTTATTTATATTCATCTTTATTTAAAAAAAAATAATAATAATAAAACCATGACATAATTTCAAATCCCAAGATATTGAAAGGCAAGAATGCAAGTATTAGTGCAGCTGTGGTCACAAGATGAGCTGAAAGTTAAAGCATATTGCCAAAGCAGAGTTACAGGTTATTTTTTAATCATGTTCTTAAAAATCAAGTTTTTGCAAGCCGTGAGGAAGTCTGTGCCCAACACAACACATTTGGCCACCACTCCTTCTACTGCATGGACAACACTCTGCAATTTAACTCACACTGTGGCTCCTCTACATCCATGTGCTGCATTTCTTCATTCAAATCAACCAGGGACGGCCTCCCGTTTTGTTCCACGTCGATGTTAAGAGCTGGAGACAAAGGAAAGGTGATCTGCCTATCTACTGCTGTTTCTAGAGGATAAAAATATCAGTAAACTTAATTTTACTTAATATCAACGATTTATGTGCCTAAAATTCTAAAATTTTCTGTTAAGGTGGAAACTGCTATATTTTCATCACAGATGCTATAAAATAGTTGTCACGAGGGGAAAATTAGATTCAACTGATTGTTTTATACACTCATCTCTTTTTAATGGTAGTAAAATATTCACCTGAAGAAATAATTTGTTGGCACTGAACTAAAAGTTCTTATCCTAGGCTGCAGAGTACAAGCACCTGCAGAGTTTTTAAAATACCAATGTCTGAGTCCTAAATCCAATTAAATCAGAATCTGTCATGTTTCATAAGGATACACAGAAACAATTCACACACACACACACACACACACACACACTCATATATATACAAACACACACATGTATTTTTGAAATAAGAAATTTTTCAAGTTTCAATGTTTTTAACCCTCTGGGTAAAGTAGCCATTTTACTCTGAAATTATCCCCTGCCTTTTCAATTATCCCATGAAAGAGAAAACACTTAGAAGCAGCATCTAGTTCCCAAAATAGATCGCTAAATGTGTATAATCTGTTTTAATAATTCAATATATCAAATTCTGAACTTGCAAGAAAAATAAGTAAAGATGGGTATATTTCTGGCATTACATGAAAGTCTGGATTTCCTAATAACCCTAAAAGAGTATGCGACCTCCATAACAAAGTTCTTTTCCCAATAGTGTCTCCTCTTAGGAAGAGTAATGCACTAAGTCTAGGAAAGCCAAAAGTGAAGCCAGTTCACAATGGAACTAACTGCATTTCCCAAAAAAGCATAATTAAAATTACTCAAGTTTATGCAACTCTGAACAATACCGAGTTACTGAAAAGCTCTAAAATGTTCCCAGGATTAACTTATATAAATAAAAACACCACAAGTAGAGTGGGAAAATCCTGTGGACAGGAAGGAGAGCACAGTAGGGGGGGCAGGCAAACCTGGACAGCCAATTTGAAATTAGTGTTTTAAAGAAACCAAGTACAAGATTCTTCGAACATGAATTTTGATTCATCCTTACCATTAACTTTCCCTAAGCCTGGAGCTTTATTTTTCAGCAGTGTCACTTGTATTTGTGGAATATTGGTGATGTTCGAGTTCAAAACGAATTTGAAGTCCACATGTCCAACCATACAAGCTTTAGGTAGCACCAATTCAAACACATGCTCATCCCAGCTATTGCTGTCAAATAAGGAAGAAAATGCTAAATAAAGCAGAAATCTTTTTTTTAGCCATAACCACATTAGCATTAATATCACTGTTCACACTCTAATTTTTAGCCTTCAACAAAAACTTAATGCCTCTCAATCAGAGCAGGAGAGAAGATACGCAGTTCCCAACACAGAGGCTGAACTTAGGGCGATAAATTCTCACCTTAGGAATTCACATCTGCCTTGGGAACTGCACATTACAGGAAACCCTAGTTGCTTACAGTGTGGACTATTACGCATGGGAATTACCTGTGGATTCCTGGGCCCTACCTTAAACCTATGAGTAGGGTCCCAGGAATCTGCATTTTAAAATAAGAACTTCTTGTATTTCTTACATATGTCCATTCTAATTTAAAATTCTATATACATACATATGTGCTGAAAAACAAATAAAAATCTCCAAACCACACTTCTCCACTAAATTCCAAACTCATATCAAATGTCTACCAGACAATTCAAATTCATCATAAATCCAAACTTAATGATTACCCATTCTAATCTCAGTAAACAGAAATTGCACATTTCAATTAGCTCAATCTGAAACCTTAAAGTCATCCCTGACTCTTCTCTCACACCAGATGTTCAATACATCAGCATTTACTGTCCCTTCTTACCATTCCTTCCACATCCAAATTATACCCACTGCCTCCATCAACTGTCACCCCAGTCCTGGCTACCACCACCATTTCACACGGATTATCACAACAGTGTCCCAACCAGAATCCTTGCTCCCATCGCTGCCCCTAACAAGCACTCAACCACTCATAATCTACTGTGAACAAAGCAGTCTTACCAGGTCTTTCTCATATATAAATTTTATCACATCACCCTGTACTCAAAACCCTCTAATACTCTTCCATCTCACTCAGCATCAAAGTCTCACTGTGGCCTAAAAAGACATTCATGATCTGATTACTAGCTACCTTTTTAGACCTCACCTCCTACCACTCCTCCCTACATTCACTGCATTCCAACAAAATGGTCTTCTTGCTCTTCCTGGAATTCACAAAATATACTCTTCAGAATCTTTGTACTTGCTATTGCCTCCACATTCATGTTCTCATGGAGGCCTTTCTTAGGCCCCTTATATTAAAAATATCATATGCATTTCTAGCTCATTCTCACACATATGTACATACCCAAGAACTCTTTAACCATACTGTTTTAATACATGTCAACAGCTTCTACAACAACACGATGTAGTAGCTATCCGCTTACTGTCTCTGTCTACCCCCAACTACAACGTAAATTTAAATTCCATCAAAGTTGTACTATCAGTGCCTACTAGAGTGCCTGCACAAAACAGTTATGTAAATGCCTATTAAATTCTCTTGCGCTTTCAGCTCTCATGTTAATGGTAGCCTTTAGTGAGATGCAGATAACCACTGTCCACACCAGGAAAGTCTCAGAACCTCCACCTTCCCACTCAGCTCCAGTGCTCACCAGCATGTCCTTGGTACCACCCATCTGCTCCCAGGCCAGCTGGCCCCCCTGGGGCGGGGGGGGGGCGGGGAAGAAGGGTGGGGGAACCAACCTTTCTGGTTGGATACAACACGAACATCCAGCAGACCAAGCCCTCACCTTGGAACACATTATCAACCTGTATCTTATTACCAATCACACTTTTGGTACAAAGGGCCCCTTTATGAAAAGGACAGCTCTGTTGCAGCCAAATTTCCACACATGAGGGAGAAATCTGGTAAAACTGGAATGAGGAAGACTGTAGAAGGGGTTCTGATTATACATGAGCACCGGCTACCCCATGTGTCACTGTTACAGCTGGGAATGACTTTCTTCAAACTACCTGGTGGTGAGCTTAACCCATGAGAAGATAAAGTTGAAGGACTAAAACATTTAATGACAAAGATAGTAGGTCATCAAGATAGAGTCCTCAAGACTGGGTCCTCGATGACTGCATTGGTAACTGGTACAGACCAAATTCTGAACCTCCTCAGTACTCATATATTCCTGCACATATTACAAAAGCAAAGGAACAGACGTTGTTTTTGTTTCCAATTCAAGAGAAAACCTTGTTTCCCCTAAAAATGACAAGCTGGTAGCCAAACCACTGTGTGAATTCTCTGGCAATGCACCAGGACGCAGACCCGCCAGTTTTATTTAGTCTCCCTCGGCTTTCGAGCAGGTCCCACCCTACACGGAGCTGCAGTCCTGCACAGTGGAGAAGGAGCGCGCCTCTGTGCGCACAGCTGAGCGCACTGGAGAAGAAGCATCCTAGGAAAGGGCTTCGTGGTTTTCTTTCTTTCCCAAGCCCTAAAATGGCCCTTGCTTTCTATTGTTTCAATTAAGTTTAATATGAAGAGGTACAGAGTGGTGTAAACAAATGTGATGTTTAATTTGCTTTTGTTTCTACTCACGCATTTTTGTACAACGTAAAGAAAGTGGACTTCTTTCTACTTGTATATTTGCAAGTTCATATTAAACGTGTAAAATTCTAATACATGTTAAATTAATCTGTGGATTGAGTCTCACTATTTTATCCTACAAATAAGAATAAAACAATTTCCAAAATTAAGGTGACAAAACAAAAGCTAGTAATATAAAAAAGTGAAAAAACAGTAATATATCTAAGAATTCTACATTGCCTCTAACAAATCATACAATATGGACTTAAACAGCCTGGAAAACTGTTTTACCTGTCAGTCTGCAGTTTCCAAGTTCTAGTATGCTGAGCAGCATCACCGTGGTGCTGCTGATGCAAATGCTGAGGATGCCTCCTTTGCTGCTGTTCTTGCTGAACTTCTACCCAGCACGGAGGGACAGTAGCTGAAAACCGTGGAGTCAAAGTCTCAAAGCGGGTTAGCTCCACTAAAGACGTCAAGATGTCAAGGGTGAAAGGCTGGTCCACCAACAAATCAACTCCTTAATAACAGTGAATGCAGAATTTGAAGTAAGTTTTTTTAAAAAGCAGTGTTAATTCATGTTTCCTTCTATTCAGTTGCGACACTTACCAAATATCCTGAAAGTTAGTAATGTGGACTCAGATACATGCAACTAAAGTAACTAGCAGTGATTACACAACAGGCATAAGAAAACTCCATCTTGAATAGTTTAAGTTACAGGAAGGCTACTCATTACTGGAGATCCATAAACTCCACCTGTTCAAGGAGTCCTGGCTGAACTGTAGCCCTAAATTAGTAAGGGCAACAAAAGGTAATGGTGCTGAATGCAAGCCCAACTTCCATCAGATCAATATTAATTTTTTAGATTTTCTTATTTACAAAAAATGCTAAACATCAGCAAGCACGTAACATCTGTCCTTTAAAATACTTATTTTTTTCTACTTTTGTGGTAGTTAAGAATATCATATATACATACCACCATTATAAGAGTAATAACCAACTTCAGAGAAATTGTTTTTTTAATTAAATATATGCATTCACATTCGTGAAGCATCTAACATCACACAAAGCCGAATGGCTGTTATTCTTGTTTCAATTAACAAAAGCTTTAAAAGATGACTAAAATACAAAATTTGATAGGTTTAGAATACTTTCACAAGGAAAATTTACACCAAGTTCCAGAAAATTATTACAAGTGTACTTCACACCACATTTTTTTCTCAAAGCTTAGAGTTTAAAAAATCTGACTGAAACTGTATTAAAGTGTTTAAACATATAAAAATACACAATTTTAGTAAATAAATGCTGGGCATTTTGTGAGTCCCCCCTCATATTATCAGTACATCAATGTCCCTTCTTTACATTTCAGTCAGGCACCACTTAACGATGGAACACATTCTGAGAAGTGCATCTTTAGGTGATTTTATCATCATGGAGTGCACTCACACAAACCTAACCGGTATAGCCTAGGCTGTACCATCTACACCATTTGCTCCTGGGTGCAAGACTTCATGTATAGTGTGTTACTGTACAAAACAAGATTAAATCGAGCATAAGAGAAAATAAAAGACTCAGGAAACAGAGCAAATAGCATGTATAAGGCTACTGCTAGCATTACACAGCACACTATTACCTGGCAAACTTTTTTTATAAGTAGAAAGACTACACTCTAAAATAATAATTAAATGTATAGTATAGTAAATACACAAACCTGTATCATAGTCATTTATTATTTTTACCAAGTATTATGCAATGTACATAATTGTATGTGCTACACTACACAAAGGGGAACACCTCCAAAACCCGAATTATCTTCTGGAAGGCAGGACCATTGTAGTACAGGCTTCCCCTGCTGGGTAAGTGTTCTAGGAACCCATCTGTATCAGTGCACCAGCTAGCACGGTTGTGAAAGGTTGCGTTTGGCTTCAGTGAATTTATTTTGAAGACTCGTTCAACACATTTGCCCATTTCACAATGGGTGATTTATAAGTGCACCTGCCTCCATTGCACTGAGTGTTCAACAGTTTTAGACCAAAACATCATGACTCCCATGTCCCCTCCAACCTAGTCACCTCATCTCACCCCATGTGACACTTTTTGCTTCTCTGAATGAAAAAAGTCCCCCTCAAAGGGAAATATTTTGCCCGTGTGGAAGAGGTGAAAAGAAGGCAGAAGCACAAAAAGGCACAAAAATTGTTTTTGAGCAGTGGAAAAAACATCTCGGTAGGTGTATTGCATCATATGGAGAGTACTTTGAAGGTGAGCAAAGTTTAAACATAAGAATAAATACACAATTTTTTATAAACAAATCCTGTTTGGAGACGTTCCCCCTTGTTCCTGACTGGCAAGACAGTTGGTTCGCTTACACCAGCATCATCACAAACACCTGAGCAAGGCGTCATAATGTCACAATGGCTAAGAAGCCACTGGGCAGGAGGAATTTTTCAGCTCCATTATAATCACATGGGACCACCAGCATATATGCGGTCCATCGTTGGCCAAATGTCATTCTGTGACGCACCATTGTATTTACTTCCTTATATATAATCTAATCCACAGCTTTTCTACTAAACATTATGTTTATGCACTCTATGAAAATACTTCGTTTGGATAGGGGCAACTGTGCATGCTACTAGAATCTAGCAGGCAGAAGCCAGAGATACTGCAAAAACAGCTCAGGACAGTCCTCCCACAACAAAGATTTATCTACTCCAAAATGTCAACAGTGCTGAGGAGGCTGAAAACCCCTAGCACATAAAGTAGTGAGGATTATACTAATAATCACTACAGTTACTATATTAGTAATCGCTAAAAGTTTGCTGTTGGTACAAAGCAGAATGATCAAAAATGCCCAAGTACCAACTTTATGTATTATTTCCATTTAGAATACATTTGAGTTTAAACACACTTTTCATTACAGATTTACCAAACTTCTTTTAAATGCTCAATCTAGGGAATAAAAATGGAAACTATTAAGAGTAAAACATAACAGGGCTATGCAAGTACAAAAGGACCAACAGTAGGCATAGAGGTTGGGGAAAGAGAGCTCAGTGCAACACAAGAAGAGAATGAAGTTGAATGGTACACGCTATCTAAAGTTTCACAGCGGGGCAACGAGGGTCTGAATATGCTATTCCAGGGCGAAGTATGTTTTCGGCTTTTCAATTCCAGTAGTAATATTAGTAATGTGAGCCATTCTGTTGACTTGATACTCACTTAATGAACTCTTCTCTTATGTTTTTCTCTCCTCTCTAGCTAGACCAAAAACTTCCTAATAACCAATGTAATGTTTTCACCTTAGGTAATTGAACCAGTGTTGGTCAACCTACCACAGGTGGAGAACCACTTCTTATTTTATGTTTACAACATTTTCCAACTACTGAAAAAATGATAACTAATACACAAAAACAAGCCTGGTAAAAGAATGCCAATAAGAAAATGAATTCCCTCAACAAAGTAACCAAGAGTTGACTATAAAAACTGAAATAATTTAAAAATATAAATAAGACTCAGAAGACTTAAAATATCCGAAGAATTTGCATTTTTAAAAAATCATTTAAAAACTTAATATCATACCTGAAATGCCAGGACTTGAAGGATTTGATAAAGGCTTGGAACCTTCTGAAGATGGTTCCATTCCTTTACAAAGAGATCCATCCACCAGTATATCAGCTTCATCAATATCATCACAGGTTCCTCCAATTTGGAGAAAATGAAGCTCACCACCTACAGTGCAGTAAAATTTCAACAACACAGATACATGGAAAATGGGTAAATATACAAGTGTACTTTATTAGTTAAAAAAGTGTTATTTTACTATCACTTGACAGTCAGATAAAAAAAGGCAAGCAGGAAGAATCAGTGAAATAAAAACAGACCAGCAGAAATTAACAAATCTAAATAAAAGGAAGAGATTTTTAAAAATCAAAAGCACCTCACTGACCTACTGGACAGATCAAGTATATGAACATATATATAATGAGAATTTAAAAAAAAAAGAGATAAGAAAGGCATAGAAAAAATGTTTATGAAATAACGGGCAAAAACTGATGAGATTTAATGGAAAACATTACACTACAAATCCAATCAGTTCAATGGACCTCAAGTAGGATAAACACAAGGAAATCCACAGATACACATACATTATAGTCAAGCTGCTCAAAGTCCAAGTCAATGAGAAAATCTTCAAAGCAGCAAATTAAAAATAACTCATCACAGACATGAAAACTACCATGGAAATTAACAACTCATTTATCAGAAACAATGGAGGCCAAAGGCAATAGAATGCCATGTACAGAGTCAACCAATAATTATACATACAGCACTGTTGTTCAAAATGAAGGTAAAAGAGACCTTTATAGATATAAACAAAGGCAGAGAATTTTTTGCTAGCAGACCTGCCTTACAAAGAAAGTACCAAAGAAAGTCCTTCAACATAAAAGAAAGCAATGCCAAATCACAAGAAAACACAGAAATATTAGGCAAGCAAAATATTTTTTCTCATTTGTTAACTTTTATAAAAGATAAAGATTTTATAAAATAACTAACACTTTGCCCTGGCCAGTGTGGCTCAGTTGGTTAGAGCATCATTCCGTAACCAAGGGGTTGCAGGTCTGATTCCTGGTCAGGGCACATGGGAAGGTTGCAGGTTCCACGCACATGGGGCAGGGCAGGTGGCAACCAATGGATGCTTTTCTCTCACATCAAAGTTTCTTTCTCTCCCTCCCTCTACCACTAAAAAGTTACGAAACAATGTCCTTGGGTGAGAATTTTTAAAAAAACAAACAAAACAAAAAAAACCCTAACACTTTTTAGTTGGGTTTATAACTTATCTAAACACAATACATAAGACAAGAGTAGCACAAAGGTAGGGGAGAAAAAAGATTAAAGTTTCTGAACAACAATAAAATAATTTTTTTTAAATTGAAGTTTCTATCTTTTACTAGAATTAAGTTAGTATTATTCTGAAGTAGAATGTTTTAAGTTAAACCACTAAGAATATAACTCCAAAAATAAGAATGATGCTCCTCAACTTATGATGGGGGTTACTTCCCAGTAAACTGAAAATATTGATAAATTGAAAATTCATTTAATATACCTACCTTACTAAACATCATAGCTTTAAGCCTAGCTAGTTTCTACTGAACGCTCATCACCTTTGCACCATTTTAAAGTAAAAAAATCCTAAGTCAAACCATCTTAAGTTGGAAATTGTCTTATACTTTTTAAAAAATATCAACACACACACTGGTGATGTCATTTCAAATGACACGGTAGAAGGTTCTAGGTAGGAATCTCCAAAAGTTAGTAGTACTTCCATCAAAGCAACAGCTGAACTAGAAAGAGCAACTGGAATCAACTACTCAGGAACTCTGGATTCTAACAAGGCACAATGTCCAAAGGAGTGCCTGATGAAAGAGGCTGCTGGTCTTCCGTAAGAGCAGGCTGCAGGAACCAGCTGCCATCCCCCATTCCTCAGCCCTGTCCCAGCTGCAGGGAAAGTGGCCCACATTTCTGGACTGGCTGGCTGTCATGCGGTTGGGCATGAGGGAGCTTGTTTTACATATTTGGGCACCCGTTTGTGTGTGTGTGCGCGCGCACGCACACATTCTATTTCCAAATATTAATCAAAGACAGCTGCATCAAATCTACTTTTTCATGTATTAGTAGTACTAAGAAAATTAACTTACAACCTTTATTAATTGCAAGTTTTATCAAGACCCCATGAGAGTTTTACGCTATTTTAATATACTCATATAAGACAGTGTCACATCCATTTAATTCACAGTGTGCAATGCTTTTTAAAAATCTTTCATCTACTTTATGAACTGGCACATATGCATTTTAAAACATCAACTTTTCTTGCCTCTTTATTGTTATTAACCTAATCTTTTCAAATGTGTCTCAATGAGTCAATCCTTGAAGAACCAGGGGATAATTTTCAAAGTGGTTGACTTCTCAGGCGTTTTCTTGTCCTTCATTCACATGAGATCACTTCCTAGAACTGTTTCACTGTCCAAACTCCCAGAATACGTTAATCTACTTTGTGGCTTAAATATTATCTCTCCTTTAAGCTGCCAAAAGTCTTTTTGATCAAACAGTAATTTCAAACACTAAACCCTATTGTATTTCTGGAAAATACTAGTACCTCACAAAGATGGGCCCTGAGGCCAGGGCCCTCAAGTTCCAACACCAGCTTTACTTCAGAAGGCCAATGGCAAGTTAACTTGTTTTCATTTTTTTTAAATCTTTCAGATTAAGATTCCAAAACATGCAGTGCATGAGTTTTCTAATTTTGTTTCACTCTGGCAGTATCTAATCACTCTGATGACAGAAAGCCAAGTCTGAATGCTGACTGTGTGCCCCAGCTCTGTGACGTAGGCAAGTTACTTAACCTCTCTCTCCCTCAGTTTCCTCTCCTGTAAAATGGAGACAATTATAGTACATATCTCATACATTGGTGTGATGACTGAATGAATTAACAGAGGTAAAGTTCTCACAACAATGAACTAGCTACACATGATCAATAAATTGATACTACCCTTTATACAACATAGTATTTGAATGGTTCTTCTGAACTTTATCAACTCTAATTAATTCAAAGTTTTACTAGCCTAAAGTTATTCTGCATTGCTCATTTTTCATACTGATCCTGTTGGGTTTTTATGTTATTTGAAGATATTTTCCCATTATGGTTTCACATGATATATTTCAAAGAAGGCAAACTGAACCACTACATTTACCATTATCCTTCTTAGCTGAAGTCTTGAAATCTTTTTAAAGAGAGGAAAAGCAGGTTGATTTCTACCAAAACCACAGGAGATATGGAACTCTCCTTAAACCCAATTCCCCTGCCAAGTATTGGCTATAGTTACCTAGGCTTCAAACATCTCCTGGCCCTAAATTTCTCCCAAACTATCATCAGGACTATTCGTGTTGCCTGATATTGTCAGTAATCCTTTCCAAAAACTGCTTTTTCTCTCCAACTTAAAATACATATTGAGAAAAGTAGGGGAAAAATCCATACTATGTGTTAATCCATACAGGCCCTCAGATGTTGCAAAACTATTCACTATCACTTAGAGGTCAGGAGTAAATCAGACCAAAAATTTAGCAACAGTAATAATTACTTGCTAAATATTTTTATTTTAGAAAGAAATAAGGACCAGTATCTGTGCCAGAAACTTTACATACACTATTTCATTTAATTCTAACAAGCCTGGAAATAAAGCCTTCTTATCCTAGTTTATAAATAAAGAAACAAAGGCTTACTAAGTTTAAAGTAACTTGCCCAAGGCCACAAATTTGAGCAGATGCAGAGTCAGGGTTCACAGAAAAAACAGCAGGTTATTTTCTTGAGGTTAAAGTAGAAAAGATACTTTCTAAGAAACATTAATTTATTCACAATAGAATCCTTACCTAGGGCAGTAGAAAAAAGTTTTAAAAACAGTTATAACAGTAGAAAGATTTACCACTTCATTATAAAAGAATAAATTTCTCATCTATATGGATCTAAAATTCATACTAGGTATGCACATCAATGAGTTTTATAAGGATGCAGAGGAACCCAACAAACCACCCACTTACCTCTGGTGCACGCACACAGCCTGTCTGTGCCAGAGCAGTAAATGACAGAAACGAATGTGTCCTGTTCCTCAGTGCCCTCCTTTTTGGGAGGTTCCACTTTGGCCAATATTTCAAAGTTTGAAAGATCTAATATTTTTACATAGCCTCCCTGAGTGGTTATTACCAAATGTCCAAGAGTAGAAATATCAGACTTTTTTTCTCTCTCGATGCCATTCTTTGAGGTTAATTGCATTTCCTCAATAGGTTCTTCACAGTCATCCTCTCGATTATCCAGTATATCTGGTGGAAGCAAAATGAGCGAGGTAATTGTGTCCTGGGGATCTTTGATATGTTGGATTTTTATCGGCTCCTCTTCTAAAGTCACTATCCGAGTGGCATAATTCATTTTATAAAGTATTAAATATCCACCACTAACATTCCTCTGCTCAGGCTGAATTATCAAAGGAGTCTGTACATCTGCTGGTGATTCGTGTTGGATTACACTGATATTTGCACCATTCACTACAGCAAGATTGCATTCCAGCTCACCTTTCCGTCTATTACATAGCGCAGAGTTTAATTTATTTAAATTATTCAAGGCCTCCACCTGATTTATTGCACTCAAGGATTCAACAGGGCATGTCCGCAGTCCTACCAACAAATGAATTCCATCAGCACAAGGAGTTATTGAGTCTATACAAAGATTCTCCTCCTCTGCAAACTTTGGCAGCCTCAAGCACTGAACCAAAGTCCCAGGCTTGGGAAACACAGAGTTCCACTTCTCAGAATCTGGAGAGGTAAGGTTGGCCGCTGCATCTGCAAACTGCTGAATGTAAGTCACAGGAGGATCCTGCAACAACAACTGCTCCTGACTATCCAGTTCCATTTCGATGATCTGTGGAACTGTAAAACCATCATCATGCAAACTTTTACTCATTATATTGTTCATCTGTGAAAAGATTTTTCCTGCTTTTTCATCAGATTCCTTGATGCTATAAAGAAGCAAAATGGGTAAAGTCCTCCTCACCAGAGGAGAATTTAATTCTGAATTAGTGCAGGATTCATTGTCAGTTGATCCTTGTTCTGATATACTTTCACCCTGAGTTCTGCTTAAACCATCCAGTGACCTGTGAGAATTACTACTAATGGGTGAGGTAGCAGGAGATTTATATGTTAATAAACCTCCAGCCAATAAACATGGAAAGGGAATGTTATGTTGTTCCTGGTGCTTTTCCTTTGTCTTTTCACTCTTAGAGTTTGTTAAGCAAGGATTTGCCCCCAGTTCTTCAAGATCCTTTACAGTATCTTCAAGCACATTTGCAACAATCTCCCACTGAAGTTTTTCTGGCTGCTGAAGAATGCTGAGTGCTGTTATATCAAGGCTCATTTCCATGGCTTCCTTCTGGGATGTATGCCCTTTGAAAAGAAAAATACTCATTAGCAATGGCCTTGCGAATGAAATCAAAATCTCTAGTATGATGCTTTAACTCATCTAGTCCATACATTATAATATATACTGTAAGTGGAAGAATTTAATGTATTTTAAGGAAAATTTAATCAAATCTGGATAAACCTACCCAGAAAAAACATAAAGGTATCCAAAAGACTTAAAATCATTTTAATTCCAATTTTAGTATATGTGTTGCCATTTTAAACTCAGAATATATTCACCTGACAATTTGTTAGCAAAACCTTTTTTAAAAAATTAGGATACTAAAAAGGTTAAAGAATAAAGACATCATTAATATCAAAATAACAGAAACCAAGCCAGAAACAATACTATTTATGTACCTATCATTTATGCACTTTGAATATCCATGAAACATTATTGTAATCTCAGTTCCTTTTCCTTTACAACTTAGAAAAAGTCATTAGCATCACCTCCTCTTGCCTACCCTACCATGTTGATTATCATAGCATGAAATTTAATTCTAACCCCAAGCTTACGTAAAAGAAAAATAACTAGAAAGAAAAATTCCCCCAAATGTATCATTTTAAAAATGAAACTCATCTTCTGTATTATATGCTAATTTTTAGTTCATTTAAAGTCAGCTACATACATAACATTACACCTTAATGACCTTCTGTTTATTGTGTACTCTTCAAGCTGTCCCCTTACAAACAGCACAATAGTCATGTGGACCAGTGTCAATGCTCCAAACATGTCATCTGTGCCTACACAAAACCCTGTGAGAGTTATCCGTAAACCCCTGAACAGGATATAATCTGGACACCGAACTGAAAGTTTCAACCAATCTGTTTTTTTTCTGAATAGTACGAACCGCTTTCACTTTCAGGCAACAACAGTATCAGCAGTAATAATATAAAGACCATTCTAGGTAACTTGTGGAAGAACAACAACAACAAAAAAACCCCCACTGGAATTGGCTTCACAATTTTAGATAAGAATACAAAAGAGTAAGTGACTCAAGATGTTTGCATGAAAGACTGAAAGCTGCCCAAGTACAGGAATCAACAAGAGAGATTCATGGGACATCAAACATTTAAGATATACTGAAAGTTCTGTCTGTACCATTTTTGTTATCTATTTCATTTACATTATCTTTAAAATGCTCGCAGGCAGCTTTATCTACAACTTCCCATGTTCTGAGATTAATCTTTTTCACATAATTACATTAAGATCATCTAAAACTAAAATCATTTCTAGCTAAGTAGAAGCAATTTTTGGTTATAAACTCAACAATTTAATTGTCTAATGAAGCTGTGCATTTATTTAACCATTTATTTGGCTATATTCATATGCAGCCTGTACACTGCCATGCAGTATTTATATATATTTATTCTACTTTACTAAGTTACTAATCTAGACTTGAAATGAAATGTAGACAGTAAGACTTTTACATAAAGCTTGAGAATGCTCAACTATTTTAAAGCAAACTGAAACTTATTTAACTTTTTTAAGTTATGATAGGAAACTGCCAAGAAAAAACTAGTTTTTATGTGTGTGTGTGTATATAAATATACACACACACACAAAATACATTAACCATAAACTGCATATATTAACACATATTAAAGATCATATTCAAAGTAAACGGAAAGTGAGATGACAGTGCTCCTTAGACAGGAAAATGTAACAAGTGGCACTACTACCCTGCTTCTTCCTCATTATCGAACAACACCTGGGTAACAGCGTAGGTCATGTATGCTGCTTCAGAAGACTGACAAAAGCACAACGACAACTGTCAAACACTGCAGTAGGAAAACCTGCTGTCTTACCTCAGAATCTGTAAAGCCCACTGTACCACAAAATACAGTTTTAAACAATATACCTACAGTCATCCTGCAGTATAATATTCTTCAGAGAATCATTTTGGGAAACCCTTCTCTATTCTGCTTACTTAAGCAGTTCCAACCCACAGTTCTGCCGACCAAATTTCCTGAGGATAGCAATTAGGTTTTACCCAGGCACTTTTCTAAAACCATCAAAACTCTATTTGAACCTTTCTTCAATCTCCTGACAAACATTCTTTCGACTCTTCATAGTATCAATATATCCTTAATTTATAAGCTATGGCTTTCAAACTTTTCTCTCTGACCTCTATCTAGATATACTTTCAAAAGTTATAACCGTCTTAACACCAGCTAAAAGTTTAGTCTCCACTCACATTTCTGAAATTATAAAATATATTCTCTAATTCTTCAGACCATACAGACTTTGATGATAATCATCTAAAGTCAGTAAATATAAGTTTTGAAATAGCATTTATTACTTTTTCAGTTTATTCAAGAAGAGAACACATATTCCATTAATATCACAAATCCATTAAGTCACCAAAAAATCTTTCAATATAAGAACTTCTTCTAAGCTCTTATAAAATATTCTTATTTTATATATAATTATATCAGTATAATTAGCTTATTTTATTGCAAATAAATAAGCCAATTACAAATCTCAAAAGGAAGCAATTAAAAAACTAGAAAAAAATTTTTTTCATACCATTACTACGTTTTAATACTGCATAAGGACAATGCTCCCAGTCCTAAATGAGGTATCACAAGAAGAATCAACAAGAACATATGGTAATTTTCTTAGATGCTGTAAAGTGAAGTAAACAGACTACAGTATCTAGAGGAAGTGTAAAAGATCAAATAGGCATTGATGAAAAGGATAAAGGTAGAAAAAGGATAAGGACACAGACCAAGGATAGATACTGTAATTTTAAAGATACCTACTGAGAACCTTAGACCCAGAGAAAAGAACAAAGCTATAGCATACAAAGAAAAGGTTATAGATAGAATTTTTAAAAACTAAGAGTAGAAAAAAAGGAACACTTAGTTCAAATACTTCAGTTTACAAAGGAAAAACTGAGGGCCAAAGAGATAAAGTGACATGACAACCAAAGAGATATTTTGTACAAAGAGATTAAGCTCTAACCAAGTCCAAGGTGACCACTGACCGGTTTATTATTATTCATCAAATTAAGGATATGTTATAGTACCCCTTTTCTGTTTTTGCAAAAAGGGCAACAAAGATGTAAAGGAACACAATCATTATAAGACTGAATATCTTTACATGAAATCTTTACTGTTCTAAAGTTAATTATGTATCTGTACATTACTCAGGGTATTTTCTTACTTTTCTATTGATATTGTTCATTTCTAAGAACTACCTCAAAACATAACTAAAGGTCAGCCCAAAACCCATCCAGTAGTGTTTGATGGCTTTAAAAAGGACTTCATGACAAATTAGAATTTAAAGAGCACTTCCTACTCTATACTAACTATAACTTTTGACAAATATACTATACAAAACCGTACCTCTTCTACAGAGATTTAACAAGTTATTTATGTCCTTAATTCATGAGATTTGACATTAGAAAATAGCCAGCGTAATAACAGTCAATCTTCTAAAATACTGGCTACTTCCAGGAATTATGCTTTAGATGTTTTTATCTTAATTCCCAAAACTCAAATTAATAGATATTAGTATAACTTTTATATACTAGGAAATGCTGTATCAGACTATAATTTAATGACATGATCTGAATTCTCATCCAGTAAAACTATTTTGAGATGCACTATTAGTCTTCTCTGTACTATAAGTACATTAAAATATAAAACATATTCTTTTGCTTTAATACTTCACAAGATAATGAATTAGTCAGCATTTAGTTGATGCCTTAATGTCTAGGATTTTATATTTAGAAATGTATTTGCTAGTCATCTGTTTTATTTTGTGAATAAAGAACCTTAATTTAACTGTTACTTGTATTGTGCCCTGGCTGGTGTGGCTCAGTGGATTGAGTGCGATCTGTGAACCAAAGGGCCAGTGGTTTGATTCCCAGTCAGGGTACATGCCTGAGTTGCAGGCCAGGTCCCCAGTTGGGGGTGTGTGAGAGGCAACCACACAGTGATGTTTCTCTCCCTCTTTTTCTCTTCCCCTCTCTCTAAAAAATAAATAAAATCTTTAAAAACTAAATAAATAAGTAAGTGTTACTTGTATTGCCCTAACTGGTGTGACTCAGTGGGATGAGTGCCAGCCTGCGGGCCTGAGAACAAAAGGTTGCTGGTTCAAATACCAGTAAGGGCACATGCCTGGGCTGTGGGCTTGGTCCCTAGTTGGGGGTGTGCAAGAGGAAACCAATGGATATATTTCTTGCACACACTGACGTTTCTCGCTCCCTATCTTTCTCTCTCTCCCTTCCCCTCTCTCAATAAATAAATAAATAAATGTTACTTTTATTTAATAAAAGAATACATTATGCAAATAAATTGAACACATCCCAAAAGGCTTAGTGTTAACTTCCTGTCATCTGTAACTAAATTTGCTAAGCTGTCCCTTTACTTCCTTTGACTCAACTATGTACCATTTAGAATTTAAGTATGAAACGCTACACACTACTAATTCAAGATCTCTTATATAAACAGATTTTTTCTAACATTTTTTTACATACCTGTCACAGAATCTGATCTGGAATGCTCTTCACTGTCTGAATCCTCCAGTAAATCATCACTTAAAAGACAAAGTAAAAAAATAATTTGATATATGATACAGCAAAAAAAAAAAAAAAAAAAACCAAAAAAAGTACAATGTTACAACCATTGCTTTATATCTGAAATATAAGCATCATCAAAACTATTAAAACTAGCGTAGCCCTGGCCGGACAGCTCAGTTGGTTAGAGCACGGTCCCACTACATTAAGGTACAGGATCAATCCCCAGTCAGGGCACATAAGAATCAACCAATGAATGCATAAATAAGAGGAGCAACAATTCAATGTTTCTCTCTCTCGCTCTCAAATCAATCAATAAAAAAAATTTAACTAGCTTAAATGATATATAAGTAGTCTGAAATCATAACTGATTTAAAAATACTGATCCTGAATCATGTTAAATTGTTAAATAAATGTCTGCCTGAAATAGGGCATGGAAACCTCTAAGAATCTATAAAAGAATCTATAGGAATTTGAGGACTGTTAAGGTGTGACTAGGGATAGTTTGGCTAAGTAAAAGGACAAAAGAGAGGCACCTAATAAAATCAAGGACAAGCCTCTAGGAGTAAAACTTTAATAATTATTCTACTATTACTAAATTCAGAAAAAGAACTCTAAAACCAAATAGAAGAGCTATATAAATATGTGAGTATACATGTACTCAGACACACATGCATTTCTTTTTTTGTTTTGTATATGGCTTCTTTGTTTCAGAAGGGCTGTCAAGAACACCCTGACAAGCAACAAAACTATTACAACCCAGAAATTAGGAGTTAAGACACACTCTTTTGCTCTGTACTCAGATGGTCAAGAAACGCCAGACCCTTCTTTGCATCCATCTTTATCCTCACTCTCCATTGTTAACAGACAAAAAAAGATACAATTACAAATCAGTCTAGTGTATTAGGCTGCATGTGTAGTACAGTAAACAGCACTTCTACAGCAGTCTAAAGTTCTGCTAACCCTAATTACAAACACAAAAGATGTATTTTGCAAGAAGGAAAGGTAATTCTCCCTTTTTGAAACAATGTATTGTACTCACATCTGAAATACCCAGGCATTTATTGTGTTATTTTAAATATAATGTAAGTTAGTAATCTCTCTTTAAAGAAGTCTGAAACTTTCAGAACTTAGATCTTTTTGAGAAATTTTCTGTTTTAAATTTTTCAATTGGTAATAATTGCCTATAAACCAATTTTGTACAACTGAAAACAAGAAAAAAATGCAAAAACTTTAACCCACTTGCTAATTATCCCCAAGCTGTTCAAACACAAAAAGGCTATTTCGGAGAAATACTAGATACCTAGAAAAATGAATCCCGAGGGGAAATATTAATGAATTAAAATTAACCAGAATGAATTAGTCCCAACCAAGAAACATAATAGGTTTCAAATACAGATGGGCCTTTACATTAAGAAAAATAACTAATTACTCAACCATACTGAGATAAAGGTTAAAGTAATACATAAAGGGAGGGAGATAAAGAGAGCAAGAGAGGGAACATCAATGTGAGGGAGAAATGTAGATCGATTACCTGGTTACCCGCCATATGTACCCCAACTGGGGATCGAACCCACAACCTTTACAAGTTCCCTGTCCAGAAAGTGAACCTACAACCTTTGGTGTACAGGATGACCCTCCAATCAACTGAACCACCAGGCCAGGGCAAGTAGTAGTATATTTTAAAGAAGAAATTTGTGTACAAATTTCAAAGACTATTGCAAAGGGTTGCCAAATAGTCGCGCTTAATTGACCCCCTCCAAAAAACATCTTTTTCTGAAGATCTTCAAAATACAATGACTGTTTTTTAAATTTTATTTTATGATAGAAAACTTCTCATGCTATTATATAACAAAATCACGAGTGAACTCATTGAATAGTACACTAAAAGGGTGAATTTCATAATATGCAATTACATCTAAATAAAACATTTAACCTCACATGGGTTAAAGAAAACCCTCACAGGAAACAAGTTCGGTTGCACCAACACCAGTACACAGGCACAGACCAGCAAGTCCTTGCAATTAGAGAGCAGGATATCCAGCTTGAGAATGGGAACCTCTGTGTTACGTGTGACGAAAAAGCAATTTAAAAATGGGTCATGCTGAGAAGGGCAAGAAGATTTTTATTCAGAAGCGTGCTCTGCGCCATACTGTAGAAAAGGGACGTAAGTACAAGACTAGGCCAAAGCTCCATGGTCTACTTGGGCTAAAGACAGGGTAGACCCCTGGATTTTCTTACACAGATGCCGACAAGAACAAAGACATAACCTGGGGAGAGGCTACACTGATACAGTATTTGAGGAATCCAAAGAAGTACCTCCCTGGAACAAAAATGATCTTCACTGGCATTAAGATCTAGTACAGAAAGAGCAGGCTTGATAGCTTATCTCAAAAAAGCTACTAAGGAGTGATAGTTAGCTGCTGCCTTATTTATTACAAATGATTGATGAATTTTTTATGTGTGCCATATCTAAAATTGATTTCACACACCAGAATTCAGATTATGAAGGGCTAACAGAAAATATCTTTTGGACAGTCCTGATTTAAATAAGATGGGCTTATGGTTAAATCACCATGATCGGCTTTTTGAACTTTGATGGTAATTTTGGTTAAAAAAGGGCTATCACCATTTTTCCCTCCTAAAAATGTTTGACTTAATCCAATAATGTTCAACTTTTCACAGAGATGCTGAATGCCATCTCAAAACTTGTAGATTGGTTTTATATTTAGATTTATGTTAATAGGTTAACATAACCTTTATATTAATAGGTTAAATACTGAGGAAATACCTTCACTGTCTCTTAGACAGAGGACTCTTGTGTTTCAAATAGTGTTCATTAGACTGAAGCCTGCACCAGTGTGGCTCAGTGGGGTGAAACATCTTCCCACGAGGTGAAGAGGTTGATTCCTGGTCAGGTCACCTGCCTGGGCTGCAGGTTTGCTCACCAGTCGGAGCACATATGAGGGGCACCGAATCAATGTTTCTCTCACACAGATGTTTCTCTCCCTCTTTTTCTCACCACATCCCCCTGCCCTCTGACTAAAAATAAATTAATACGCCCATTTTTAAACAAAGCAAAGGCTGAAGATAAGCTGGCAGTGTCTGTTTTATCTTTTTGGTTCTAACTATGCCAATTTAATTAAAATTTCCTGTATCAAAAGGGTTGCCTTTTACGTAATGAAAGACATTTTAATGTTTTATGTATAATATCAAATAAAGAATATTTAACACTTAAAAAACCTACACACAGCCCTGGCTGGTATTGCTCAGTGAACTGAGTGCCAGCCTACGAACCAAAAGGTCTCTGGTTCAATTCCCAATCAGGGCACATGCCTGGGTTGCAGGCCAGGTCCCCAGTTGGGGGCACACAGGAGGGAACCACACAATGATGTTTCTCTCTCTCTCTTTCTCCCTCCCTTCCCTTCTGTCTAAAATAAATAAATAAAATCTTTAAAAACAAAAACCTACACATAAATATGCATTAAAAATGCATATAAATATTAACATAAATGATGTTATTAAGTATACTATACATTTCAAGTTATTTGTTATTTTCCAATTTTTCTACAATAAGCATGCATTACTTAAGTAACAGACACTAGATTTACAAAAAGCCTTTTACGTGATATGAAACCTTCTACAAAGTAATAAACGTAAAAAATAAGACATGACTAAGGTTTAAATGTTTACTTAAGATTATGTTTTGAAAACTAAGCAAACTATAATTACAGGGGTACCCTAGTTTTCATATACCACTACAGTAAAGAACTTCAAAGTTAACTCAGAAAATTTTGTCAATTTGAAAGACATAAGATACAAATGAGACAAAATGTTAATTTATTAAAATTAAATGTGTTCCCAAATAAATATTCTTCCTTGAATGTATCAGAAGAAAAATGTTACTTTCCAAGTAGAGGTAGTCAAAAACAATTACTACATCAAAACTACAACTAAACTAGAGAATAAACAACATTCAGAACTACCTGAAATTGAAGTGATTGAAGTCCTACAACCAGAGAATTAAATAAGAAGTCACATCATGACTGGTAGGAGGGAAAGAGATGTAAAACAGGCTAGTCCCTTACCGACATGTGGGAGATAGAATTTGAGAGGGAAAGCACACTACAGACAGAGCCCCCCCCCCCACGAAGAGTGAGGGGTCCCAGACCTGCACCAGGCCCCCCAACCCAAGATTCCAGTGCCAGGAAGAGAACTCCCCATAACTTCTGGCTATAAAAACAAGTGGCAATTGAGGCTGAAGGAGGTGAAGGCTTCTTAGGGCAGTCTCCCTGAGTTCCAGCGCTGGGGCAGCAGCTTAAAAGGTACCAGAGCCATACAGGAAGGAGATGAATTGTCTGGCATCAGGGCAGAAGCTAGGAGAAGCAGCTTTCACCCAGACTGAAGCGCTGGCAGAGTCACTATTCCTTTGATGAACACGCCCAACAGAGCCAGCAGCCAGGTGCCATATCTGAGACTCCATTAACCTGGCTCCGTGTTCATCCAGGCTTAGTGATCCCCTAAGGCCACACTCCACCCAACTTTGAGATGTAAGGAAGCAAAGAACACCCAATCAGAACAGCAAGAGGAAAACAGATTCCAGAAAATTGAGGATTGTGCAACGAGCCTCTGGGACTTCAAGCATACTGACATCATGGGGGTACCAGATGGAGGAGAGAGAGAGAGCAAAAAATTGAAACCTATTAGAAAAAATAATTCCAAAAAACTTCCCTAACCTGGTGAAGGAAATAGACATAGAAATACAGGAAGCACAGAATCCCAAACAAAATTAACTCTGAGGCCCATACCAAGACCGATCATAATTAAAATTCCGAAGGTTAAAGACAAGGAGAAAATCTTAAAAGCAGCAAGAGAAAAGCAGTTAGTTACCTACAAGGGAGCTCCCATAAGACTGTCAGCTGATTTCTCAACAGAAACTTTACAGGCCAGAAGGGATTAGCAAGAAATATTCAAAGTGATAAAAGAAAGAACCTACAACCAAGATTACTTTTACTCACCAAAGGTAACATTTAGAATCAAAGAACAGATAAAGAGATTCCAAGATAAAAAAAGAAAAAAAAATCTAAAGGAGTTCATCACCACCAAACAAGAAGTTTTCTTTAAGAAAAAGAAAAAAATCAAAAATATAAAAAAATACATGGCAATTGATACATGTCTATCAATAATTGCTTTAAATGCAAATGGATTAAATAATCTAATTAAAAGACACAGCGTGGCCAAATGGATAACAAAATAAGACCCTTACATATGTTTTCTATAAAAGACTCTCTTTACATAGAAAGACACATGGGCTCAAAGTAAAGGGATGGAAAAAGATTTTTCATGAAAATGGAAACAATAAAATAAAGATAGGGTAGCAACACTTATACAAGTTAAAACAGACTTTAAAACAAAGGCTGTAACAAGAGGGTAAAAAAAAAAAAAAAAGACCTAACAATTCCAGTTTCAGGTATTTATCCAAAGAAATTCAAAACATTAAATTGAAATGACATATACATCCGTGTGTTCACTGCATCATTATTCACAATAAGGAAGACAGAGGTAACCGAAGTGTTCATCAACAGATTAATGGATAAAGAACTGATGTATATATAAAATGGAATGTGACTCAGTCATAAAAAATAAAATCTTGCCATCTGCAACAACATGGATAGACCTAGAAGGTACTGTACTGAGTCAAGTGAAAGAAAAATGCCATATGATTTCACTTATATGCAGAATCTAAACAAACAAGCCTAACAGAAAGAGACTCATGGGTACAAAGAACATTTTAACGATTGCCAGACTGCGGGTTGTGGGAAAGAAGGAAAACGTTAAGGGATTAAGAAGTACAAATTGGTAGTTACAGAATAGTATGGGGATGTAAAGTACAGCATAGGGAATAAAGTCAACAATATTGCATAGCTATGTATGTTGTCAGATGGGTAGTAGATTCATGAAGGTGATCATTTTGTAAGTTATATAAATGTCTAATGACTGGGTTTTACACCTGAAACTAATATAATACAGTACGTCAACCGTAATTAAAAAATAAAAATTAAATAAAATAAATAAGTGAAATTATTTCATTAAAGAAGAAAAATGGGGGAGGTGGTAACTGGTAGTACTTAAGATGAGCTGAGTAATTTGTGCAGCCCTTCGTCCTGCCTGCTTGAGAATACGGCAGCTGTTGCCCTGCAACCCTAGTCCAGTTCACAGTTAAAACTGCAGTTTCTTGGGAAACAAGCGAGTGAAGCGGGATTATATTCTGACTGTCCTGCCCCCAAACCAGTCAAATAATGCTACAGACATCAGGAAAATGTCAGAAAAGCTAAATGGAAGACAATACAGAATAGAAATTTTAACAAAATGGTTCTTCATCAATAATTATCATGCCTCAGCTCTTTGCTGGCTACTGATAAATTGTTTTATACAATCAGGTAATCCTCTATAGCTACAAGTTATGTGTCTGTCAGCCATGAGCATGCGTATAATTTGGAGTGCTAATGAAAAAAGGGGATACTAAAACCATTTGGTTCAACAGTTCTATGAAAAGATTTACTAGAAGATGAAATTACAAGTCCAATCCAAGGATTTCATTATTTAGACTATTTTCCAATGCAGCAATTATGTCCAACTGACATAGATGAAGACAGAAAATAAAGTACATATTACAGACTATGGTATTTCTGAAATTTCTTCTCAAGAACCACACAGGTATTTCCTATTTCCAACCAAACATTTACTCTCTATTCTTTTGACCTAATAATAATTTCTTCTGCCTCTTTAATTATAATTAAGAGAATATACAAGTTAGAAAAAGAAAATACTGGACTTCTATAAATACCATTAAAACCCATTCACATACCTATCTCCTTCCAACTTTGGTATATCTGAGCAACTAGAGGAGTCTTCCAGCCATGCCAAAGTTGGTCTCCTTGACTCAACTGCCGAGCTTGGTTCTCCTGACAGAATGAGCTGTTGGACAATTGCTGGATCATATGCATTAATTTCAAACTTTAGGTGCACCTAAATTAATGAAAAGCCTAAGTTTACAACTGATGTTTTTTCTCAATCGCTAATCAATATGTTAGTTCGAAATTAAAATATACCTTCATAAGTTTGGAAACATCCCATATGCAGATCTTTCCTCGTTTTGTGGCAGCAGCTAGAAAATGAGGGCAGCTCCCAGAACCAAAGCAAGATATTCTGTCAGTCCCATCTGCACAAGGAAACTGTGCAGGGCTTGTTGCGAGGGTGACTGACAGCGGCACATTCTGTGTGTGCTCGCCTTTCACAAACGGGCAGTTTGGGGAATGTCTCTCATGTTCAGACCTTTACATAGATTAAGGAAGGAAAAATTTAATGAACAACAAAGCAGGTAAGTTTGTACATTAGAACATCAGGATCATCTTTTCTTTTTTAAAAAACAAGTATTCCTTATTAAAAAGACTCGAATACCAAATCACTCAATGTTATCAAGATCACTCTAACATATTCAACTAGTACTTTATAATAGCAGCTGTTATTCACATGAATTGATGTTTCAAATACAGTTTCAGATGAAACAGAAAAACAAATACTGTGGTATAATTCACGCTGTATTAACATACTGATAAAATTGTTTAAAGTCCAGATATTTCCTCATAGTGGTTTCCTACAACTTTAAATAACTACTTGGTTTCAATTTAAAGTTCTCCAGAGCCCTGGCTGGCATAGCTCAGTGGATTGAGTGCAGGCTGCGAACCAAAGGGTCAATTTAAAGTTCTCCAGGAATGTACAGCCTGGGGACAATAGTTAATTCTGTATTGTATATTTAAAATTTGCGAAAGATACATCTCACCACACACAAACAAGGAATTATAACTATGCAGAGTGATGGATATGTTAATAAGCTTGACGGTTTATCATTTCACAATGTGCATATATACCAAAATATCAAGCTGCACACCTTAAATATAAAGCTTTCTTTAAAATTAATTATAGATACATAGACAGAGATCAGTGGCCCCAACTGCAAATGACATATAGTAAAAACTCAATAAATGCCACTCATTATACAAAAAACTTTTTAGTAAAATCTAAAAACAAAAACATCTGTATAATATGGATTAAATGACTTATAAACACAGAAATATACTAATACATTCACTATGGGGCTCAATCAGACAACATCCAAACAAAACTTCTTTCCAAAAAAAGTCAATAATATTCATAATGTATATTATTTATCTCAAATAAATGCTTATTTACTAAAAAGAAATGTTAGTTTATTAGAAAACTAGCATGTTTAATAAAACTAAAATATTAGGACATCAGATCAAGAATGGTATAATGATTTTAAGATTTTATCAAATATTGAAAGCAAGGTCAACTTAAATATTTAAAAAGTATCTGTCCAACTATGTGAATACTTTCTTTCTTTCTGGGTTTTTTTTTTAACTTTTCCTATCTGTAATTCAAGGCATTACCTGTAATGTCAGGACGCTGCTACCAAAAATAGAACCCCATTTTTCAAAGCCATTTTATATTTCCATGGCAAAGAAAGGGAAACTAACAAAATATACTATTCCTGAGGATGCACATATTTCTTTCTACATTGCACATACAATTTATCTATATCCATATATAAATCTAGACAATTTGCAATATGCAGATGTCTTACAAAATGCTTTTTACATGGCACCTCCAAGCACATGTTTCACCTGGACTCCTTCCCAGCTAAACCCTCAGGTATTTTCCTCTTCCTTTTCTTTCTCTTACCTGAGTTTGAACTTTTTAATTAAAATTTTATTTACACAAATAACGCATGACTACATAAAGCTAAAGACCTACTTTGATTATAACATCCAAACCTAGTAATCTATTTTAACAGGTAACCACTATTAAGAGTTTAAGTGATATACTTCTAAAATATTTTATAAATTTACATGCAAGTATGTATATAATAAAAGTACAGAAGTTTTTTATTTTAAATAAATAGTATCCTTGTATGAATCACTTTACAACAGCTTTCTTGATATAACATATCTAAAAGATATTCATGGTGATTAATAGAGAACTATTCATTCTTTTTTTACTATTGGAACGCAGTTAATTATATGCGTATATCACATTTTATTTGGCTATTCCCTCCTGCCAGGCACTTAAGAGTCTTTGGGTTTTTCAGTGCAGTGACCATCCAATTTTATGCTTCCTTGTGTACAACAGCAACTGATTCCCTAGGGTAAATAAGTAAAAGTAGAATTGCTAGGTAATAGGGTATGCCCGTTTTATTTTTTTAAAACTTCAATCTTCCTCTAAAGTGGCTTATCAAATCTCATCATTAAAATATGAGCCCCATTTTCCCCTTCTAAGTCTCCACTCTTTTACCCCTTACGGATTTAAGTGAAACCAAGTCTCCAATCCCCAGTCCCCATTAATTCTGTTCCCTCCTAGCCCCAAGTCCTCAGAGACTCTACCACCTGCTGGAGTCAGCGGAATGCTGAATCCTAGAGCAAAAAGGCAGAATTCTTGATTCCCTGACCATGTCAAGAAAAGATGGATTTTGAAGTGCCTACATTGAAAATTTGAATCGTTGAAACTCCCCATAGAAAAATATTTATGAATAAAGTTACATTAGACAGTATCATAGTATATTTTTCAGGTATGTGTTAAGTAACTTTTTTGAGGATCAATCTGAGAAACTAAAAAGTACGTATTAAATTGGTATGGCTTCTAAGAGAAATGACTAAGCT
Source organism: Glossophaga mutica (assembly GCA_039655065.1). Taxonomy (NCBI): domain Eukaryota; kingdom Metazoa; phylum Chordata; class Mammalia; order Chiroptera; family Phyllostomidae; genus Glossophaga; species Glossophaga mutica. The sequence goes on from CM077308.1 coordinate 151,176,453, forward strand.
CCAAACAGAACCCTTCCCTAAACTGGAAAGTCCTCATGATCAACTTCTCAGTCTGCAGAGAGATGCAACTTCAACTTTTCAGAAAATATTTACCGTTGCAATCTGGAATCCATAGGTACACCTCAAGAGGCTTTACCAAGCTGCCCCCATTCACATCAACTGATTAACATGCAAGGACCTCAAACTAATTTTAGTACAAAATAGGTGATGTATTTTAAAACCAATTCCTGGCTCCATCATTTGCTATCCATATGCCCCTAGAGCAAATTTTACTTTATTTTAAAATGGGATAATAATTCCTATCTGATTGAATATAAGGATTAAACTAGACAATATTCTCACTTCCGTTCAATAAAACAAAGATGATTACAATACCTACTTCACAGCACAGGGCTAATGTGAGTATTAAATGATATATATAAATATATATAAAGTGCTTAAAATATATAAATTAAGGTAAAAATATATAAAGTACTTAGGATTGTATCTGGTAAATATACACATACAGGGTAGGGCAAAAACAGGTTTATAGTTATGAGTATACAAAACAAAGTTAATTCTTGTATCATTATTTATTAATTCTTGTATTATTTTTCCATACAACCAAACCTACTTTCGCCACATCCTGTATATGCTATTATTATTATTTCTATTAATAGGGCCTCAAAGTAATTATTTGTAAAAATGAGGTTTCAATACATTATTCTCTAATTTTTACCCAAGTTGTAAATTTTCATGCACTGGAATCAAAATCACCATAGTCTCTCTAAAAGTACTCCAAAATTTAAAATGTAAATTATAAAACCCTCCTCTGCGGATTCCCCATTGACAGCCTGCCCTCAATAGAGCACTATTCAACAGCTGAATCTAATCATGCTCTTTTCATTTATTTCATCACAACCTCCCTGTTTTCAGAGTCTGATTCTAGTCTTTGGCATTTCCAAGTACAGATTTTGGGAAGTGAGCGGCCGTGGAGATACTGCATGCCAAGGGATGCGACAGAGCACAAACAGTGCTACGTCTTCCTCTTGGGACAAAGACAAAAATATTGATGGCGGAAAAGCATGAATGTTATTATATCTAAATCAGATAAATAAAATGTAAAAGCATGTTCACAGGATTAACTTAGTCTGTTATGTCCAGAAAAATCAAGACTCACCAAGGTTCATCAGTAGGTTCCCAACAAACGAGACACACACTACAAGTAAAGCACATGGCTCTATCATCTCCAGATGAAGCAGGCTGCAAATTTATAAAGAAGACAGACAAGGTTAATCAATATTAAAATAGCTTTGTTATAAAAGCTCTTCTAAAAAAGTTAATAAATTTAGGTAAAATTCTATCCTGCAAAAACACTACTAGGTTCAAACAATACACTGAGTACCCCCCAAATGTTTACAAACTTGCCTCTGTATTTGAATAACTGTTTCATCAGAAAATGACCACTAAATCAAACATGGAAGCACACACTTACTCAATCTCTGATTTAGCATCTTCTGTTTATATTACTAAAGTATTTGAAATAAAATTAACTACAGAAAGGAAATAGTTTAACAGGTTTATTATTACAAACTGAATCCCATACAACCACACAAGAAAGGGCCAATAAAAAGAAATGCAAGTTAGTGAACCTAATTCATGTAAGATTCTTCAAGACACATGGAACAACATGCTACATATATATAAAATAACATAACCAAACCTGAACAGAAACATACCTCTAAAAACCAGTATTATTACTTTTTATCACCTACTCTAATTAGCACTTACTACGTGTCTCCAGGTATAAATTTATTACTCATTTTAGAAAATAAAAAATAATCAGCCCCTAGCGCACATATTAGATTCTAGACAACTTATGATATGATCTCTTTTCAAAAATGCAATACAGCAAATAATAATACAACAGGATAAATATCAAGTCATCACTTCACAAAGACTATTTTAGGAAATGACACCAAAAACGAAGATAAATTGTTAGGGAAAATGGTCCATATTTAATCCTTAATTGAAGAAAATAATTCCACTAATTCTAGTATTAGCCAGTCTTCAAACCACTCTAATTGAAAAATCTGAAAACTTTTGAATAAAATAATAAATATCTAAAATATTCTGATTTAATTTTAGTTAACATATTCAGAAACACTTCAAGATAACTAAGGAATAATCACTCTTTAGATTCTTCATAACAGTAACTTCAATGTATTTCAAAGTTTTGATTTTTAAAATTAAACAAGCAAGCTTTATCTAAAACTGACATTAAGTATTAGATAATTTTATCAAGGGTGTAACAGTGGTAAGCCAGTCTACTACACTCAGTTGAAGTTTCTTTAAATTAGTAATTATACCTACCTGAAAATACTTTCTTCATTTTCCTCTACTTAGTTTGGTGAAACTCTCCGTAACACCCCCTTCTCCTGTCTTCTGTCACGTTAATCCTTACAATGCAGACCCACCCCTTTTTCCACAACTATGACTATTTTACTTGACTAATCATTCCTCATTCTGCATGGTCTTTTTTTTAATATATTTTATTGATTATGCTATTACAGTTGTTCCATTTCTCCCCCATCATTTCCCTTCACCCTGCACACCCCCTCCCACCCACATTCCCCACCTTTAGTTCAGGTCCATGTGTCATAAGTTCTTTAGCTTCTACATTTCCCATACTATTCTTACCCTCCCCCTGTCTATTTTCTACCCACTGGCTATGCTACTTATTCTCTGTACCTTTTCCCCCTCTCTCCTCCTCCCACTCCCCTGTTGCTAACCCTTCATATGATCTCCATTTCTGTGGTTCTGTTCCTGTTCCAGTAGTTTGCTTAGTTTGCTTTGGTTTTAGGTGTGGTTGTTAATATCTGTGAGTTTGCTATCCTTTTACTGTCATACTTTATATCTTCTTTTTCTTAGATAACTCCCTTTAACATGTCATATAATAAGGGCTTGGTGATGATGAACTCCTTGAACTTGACCTTATCTGAGAAGCACTTTATCTGTCCTTCCATTCTAAATGAAAGCTTTGCTGGGTAGAGCAATTTTGGATGTAGGTCCTTGACTTTCATGACTTGGAATACTTCTTTCCAGCCCCTTCTTGCCTGCAAGGTCTCTTCTGAGAAATAAGCTGACAGTCTGATGGGAACTCCTTTGTAGGTGACTGCCCCCTTATCCCTTGCTGCTTCTAGAATTCTCTCCTTCATTTGAATCTTGGCTAATGTAATTATGATGCGCCTTGATGCGTTCCTCCTTGGGTCCAACTTCTTTGGGACTCTCTGGCTTCCTGGACTTCCTGGAAGTCTATTTCCTTTGCCAGACTGGGGAAGTTCTACTTTATTATTTGTTCAAATAACTTTTCCACTTGTTGCTCTTCCTCTTCCCCTTCTGGTACCCCTATAATTTGGATGTTGGAATGTTTAAAGATGTCCTGGAGGTTCCTAAGTCTCTCTTCATTTTTTTTAAATCCTTGTTTCTTCCTTCTTTTCTGTTTGGTTGTTTTCTTTCTTCCTTCTGGTCCACTCCATTGATTTGAGTCCCAGTTTTCCTCCCATCACTATTGGTTCCCTGTGCGTTTTCCTTCATTTCACTTATTGTAGCCTTCATTTGTTCATCTAATTTGAGACCAAAATCAACCAATTCTGTGAGTATCCTGATCAGCAGTGCTTTGAACTGTGGATCTGATAGGTTGGCTATCTCTTGTTCACTTAGAGGAATTGGCTCTGGGGTTTTGATCTGTTCTCCTGTTCAAGCCATTTTTTATTTTGTTTTGTTTTGTTTTTTTCAGTCTGGTCGTGGCTGTGGCGTAGTGAGGGGTGGAGCCTTAGGTGTTTCTCAGGGTGGGGCAGCCCAGTTGCTGGGTTGTGATGCTGTATGTGGGGGCGGGGTCTGAGAGGGAACAATGGGGCTTGCTCTGCTCTATCGAATTCCAGTCCCTTCCGCTGCTTCCCCTTCGCCTGGATTATCTGCGTGGGAATGTGGGACCGCCTGGTCAGCCAGCCCCCTTGCACAGGCTCACTCGGTCTGCACAGTTGCCAACCCATTCCCGGGGTCCACTAGCCGCGTCTGTGCACCTAGGGTCTGCTAGCCACCACCTGTACACCTGGGATCTGCCAGGTGCACATGCCTGCATGTGCGGGTCCAACAACCTCCAATTCTTCCTGCCATGACTCCACCCCTCTTACTGGTCTGGATGAATGGCTGTCGGACTTCCATACTGTTCAATTTTCTGGTTGTTTTCTTGTTTCTAAATCTATGCTGTCCTTAATTTTGGTTGTGCAAGGAAGCAGAGTGTGTCCACCTATACCTCCATCTTGGTCCTCTGCACGATGCTTAATCAGTTCTTTAATACGTTATGTATTCAGGTTGTATTTTACTACTCCCAATGTTGCAACTATAGTTATTTATATATATGGATAACTTGCATCCCAAATGAAATTAGCATTTCAGGAGTAACTGTAATATGTTGCTTTTACTGAATTGCCCCTAAATAGCTATTACTATGTTATGAATGAAGAAATCAAAAATTGAAAATAAACACACATCCAAAGAGAAGACTTTTTAAAAAGCATACCTGAAGAATACTGCCTATTTCTGTAAAAAAAAAAAATAGTTGTGAAGCATTAGCTCAGTTGTTAGCTACCTTTAACAATTTCTTTCCTTTTCATACACGATACATGACATAGTAAACAGTATTATGATCAAAAATATAAGAACGAAAAACACTCGGATAAGGTATACACACAAGCATACCAACAGGGTATATAAAATATGTTTTTGAAAAAGGTTTGTTTTGTTCTGTGTGTGAATAAAATGGTGTTTTCTGATAATCTTGTTTACCTGATGATAAAATCCAGCTTGAGCCATGGGATCCGGTTGTGCCCATCGATAACCTACATGAGGCCATGATGTAAATGTCTCCCGTCTATTAGCTTCGCTATACATTAATGATCTAAAAGTAAACATACTTTATGTAATCAAAGTTAGACATCAAATGACAGTGACGCTCCTATTCACACTGAAGAAAATATTCCAGTATATATCAACGAAAACTGGAAATGGTCTAATGACCATGGTCAAATTTATATTATAAACTAAAAATGATCACTTTAAGAAATTTCTCTTAAACAGGGTAGGGAAAAAGAAATCTGACTGACAGCCGCAAATGATAAACAATTTCAGGGGTTCATTAAATTAACTGATGTTACATAATTACCAAACAGAGAACACAAAATCTAGAAATGTAGAGGCTGAGAGCTGTACACTTTCATCATACGCCAAGTTTTGTACTGTAGGTGGATAAAACTACAAACTGTGGCTTTATCCCAAACATATTGAGAAAGTGTTCTCTAATTTTATATGTTTAAGTAGAAGGCAATTTTTTGTTCTTTCTCCAGAGAAATCTTTTTACAGGAAAAGTTGTACTCTCCACGAAATTATCAAAAAAGTAAATCTTCATTATGTTTTCATAGTAAAATATATGAGCTCACTGAGTGTGAACCTGTAATAGAGAGCATCAGAGCATTTTTTTAAAAGATCATTCCAAAATTAGAAAAAGTCCAAATGGCTTCAAGCAAGAAAAAACTAGTAAGCAAAATTTATTCTTCCTAACTCGAACATGTAATTGCTAATAGAAGGGCGGGGGGGGGGGGGGGCGGAGATGAGAGAAAGTGGTAAAGGTCATCACAATGAGACCAGAAAAATATTTCTATAAATTCTTCCTTCAATCGGTACATGATTTCCTATGATATTGCTAGTGATCTTAGGTTTAATTCAGTTATTTTCTGGTTTGAAATAAACAATGCTGTTGGGTTAGAAGAGCCTTATCCCTGACAGGCCATAGATGACTTTAAGACCTGCGTCAGCCTTAGAAAAATATCCCCTTAGTTCTATAACCAAACAGAACTGCAATACCATCCAACTGAACCTAATTCAAACCTCCAACAGGCCTAAATTCATTGAGGTCCTCATAAGGTTCTTAGATTCACTTTAATGAAACAAATACCATAGACAACATAAAAATTAGTATTTTGAGAAATTTTAACACCTCTAGAAACACTGACTATCCTATCCAATCAATGCATTTCCTAAAATAAAATATTACACTGATTTCTTTAGAATCCCTGCTACTGTTTGCAATAAAAATAGCTCTGAGGGGCTGTTTTATAATCCCAAGATAAGAATAGCTCTCAGACAAGAAACATTTATTCTAAATACACATTTCTCCCTCTCTAGACATATTCCAAAGAGTATTTTAAGAAATGCCACAGCACATACCACCTGACAGTTATTCAGATTAAAATTGAGTTTCTACACTTTACCCAAAAGAGAGATAGCAATATTACTATGTAATATAAAAATTCTTTGCAAATTTTAATATAACTCTTAGAAGTTATTTATATAATAAAACCACTTTTAAAACAGCAACTGATTGCCCTGGCTGGTGTGACTCAGTGGATTGAGTTTCCAGTCAGGGAGCATGCCTGGGATGCAGGCTGAGTCCCTGGTGGGGGTGTGCAAGAGGCAACCACACATTGATGTTTCTCTCCCTCTCTTTCTCTCTCCTTTCCTCTCTCTCTAAAAATAAGTAAATAAAATCTTTAAGAAAAAAGGTTACTGACTGAGCAAAGTCTCAGTTTACCAAGAGATAAACCAATAAATACTGCAAGGTTAAATAAGAGCCATACCTAAGATAATAGAAGTTTTTTAAGAGGTAATTATTCACTAGTGCCTTTGCTAACATCAGCATGTACCATATATAAATGTACTTTAGAAAAGCAGAGGAAGTTACAATTCACATCAATGAAAATGTTAATGCGAAGGCAAATGTGAAAAAACTTTTCAACTTAGTATTTCAGTAGAGCAGTTTTAAATCTCACTGCTTTTGGTAAGAATCTGATAAATGTTATTTCAAGTGACAAATCATTTAAGATTTTAAATGAATGCAGTACTGGTTTTTTAATTAGTTTTACTGAAAGCAGAACCTCAATAAATCTCTATTAAAAAACATGATGATTGAGGTATGATTTCTGTAATATGTTTTAAATCCAGGGCAGGCAGCATAAAAATCTTAATTCAAAATTGTCCTCATTAATTTTATTAACCCTTTTGATATTTTTAAATAGAAAATAATTTGTGGTTCTTATACTTAGATTCTGGTATGGTTTTTTAATTTATCCAAATTTATCTCAAAGGTCACAAAATTTCTCCCTGGCTGGTAGCTCAATTAGGATGCTGTCCTGATACACTAAGGTTGAGGGTTACATCCCTGGTCAGGGAACATACAAGAATCAACCAAAGAATGCATAAAAGGGTGGAACAACAAATCAATGTTTCTCTCTCTCTCTCAAATAAATAAAAAAATCATAAAACATCACAAAATTTCAATGAGAAAAATAATTTTCATATAGTGAATGATTATAATATTTTTGAGTTGACTATTTACTAGGCAAGTAAGAAACTAAAATTTTCAAAATACAGTTTTATGATCCTTTTAAATACATTCCAAGCACCAAAACAAGAAACAATTCAAGTGGCAGTTTACTTTGCTTCAGTATTTTAATAGAAATGACAATCTGAATGGTTTTCATCAACATTCTGAAAAAATTGTTTTAATCATCAAATTTATAGTTGTTCTTAGTTAATTCAAAAACTCATCAATTCAAACTCAGTATCCTATCCCTTCATAAGCAAGGAAGTTATACCTGTCCACGGAACGGCCTGGCCCCACTCCGAGTTCGGGACGTGCACTAGGTAAGAGGTAAGACAACCTGTCCATCACTGAGGACGCCACAGGTAAGGCAGCAACATTTTGATTTATTTTCTTGAGTTCATTCACAATGGCACTGGCAATGGACTTTAACACATGATGAGGAAGATGAAATGTGACTGTGGCCCACTGAAAGAAAATGAAGAGTATAAGCAAAGGAAAATGTACTCAACAGTTTTAAGCAAAATCATAATATATACGTTATAAAGTAAAGAGCTACTTATCAGTCTCAAGTCAATTTACTCCATTAATTCACCAGTTAAAGCAGACACTTGCAAGCAATTATGTAAACAATGAAATCACAACTTATCACCCTGAAAAAGATAGTTTAGAATCAGAGGGTGGCACATCTTCTCACATATCCCATCCACAACCAAGGAAAACTAAAATTACCTGCAATTTTTCATATTCCTCCAGCACATATACAAGGCTAAACACAAACAAGGCACTCAAATATCTCCATTCATAAGAATACAGTTCTACCATTTATCACTTCTGAGATAGATGAGCAATTACTTTGGCTTAGCATATTCATATGTATTTATTGCTGTGGTCAACAAAATTCATCAAAAAACTAAAAGGCACAGGTCTTATGGTCACTCAGACTTGGATTCCAAGCCCATCTTCATCATCAGCTACGGGACCCATGTCAAATTAACTTCAGTTTCCTGCTCATGCAAATGAAATTGGGAAAACAAATACCTACTCACATAATGTTCTTATGAGAGCTTACATGAGGACTGGTACAGTGTTTAACAGAGCAGGTATTCGATCGACGGTAACCACAATTATTTAATATTAAAATAATTACTTAAAAAGTTAGACTGCAAAAATGATTAAGTATTATTCTCCTAGAAATCTAAAAAGTAATCACCTTCATATTCTATCTCTGTCTAGCACACTCTAGGCAGTCTACTTAAATTATTACTTATCTACAATATGGAACCAGAAAAACTTATGTCCAGAAATATGACTTGAATTGCTAAACAACAACAAAAAACAGAGAATGAAACCCGCCTACTTTGTTTCTACACCTAACCTGTTCACATGCCCAGAGCTTCTTCTCTGAAAGGGAGTCTGAATCCCCTTGAGAAAGAATCCTACAACAATGCCTCAACTGTGCACTATAAATCACATTCCCAGCCTTCAGCAAAGGCACCTGTGGGCGCCACTACAGTCACTGTGCACTGGGGGATAGAAAACACTGTGATCTTTAAGGCACTGCAAGGCAGCGGCACTGAACTTCACTATAATCACCACGTGGTGAAGCACAGAAAATGTCTTGATCTTCCAGGTAGTACAAGACAACGTCATTGAACCGACCTAAAACATCACCGAGGTCTGCTAGTGAAAGTGGGGCCTTATATGACCCATCAAGTGATTAATAGAGCTTTGGTCCAAGGCTGTCTCAGTGAGCTCTGTGTGCCCTGAACCTTTCTTGTAGTTTCCCCAGTTGCCAAATGCATAATTAGAACGGATATAAAATAGGCAACTAGAAAAATTCCTCCGTTGTTTATCTCTCACCTTCTCTGAGAACTATTAATCAAGAAAGTCCAAGTGGAAGCCCCTAGAACTTTGATTCCCTAAGGCCACCACAAGAGATCTGAAAGACACAAGGGTAATCAAAGTATCTCACTTCCATTCAACTGGCCTGTTTGGCCTATGCAGAAAGTAAATGGGTGTGTGTGTGTGTGTGTGTGTGTGTTTTCTTTCCCTGATTTTGGAGAGAGGAAAAAGGAGGGAGGAAGAGAGGGAGAGGAACATCAATGTGAGAGAGAAACATCAATTAGTTGCCTCATGTATGTGCCCTGACCAGATATCAAACCAGTGACCTCTCGGTTAGCGGGATGACGCCCAACCCACTGAGCTACACCAGCCAGGGCAAAAGTAAATGGTTCTCAAAGAATAAATGTGGATTGTAAACTACCAGATGATGACTTGAACTGTAGCTGCTGTTCCAGATAGGGTATCATTATACAAGCAGATCAAAATCCTTTGATAAATGGTAGGTAATTACATTTCTGTCAAATACTTTTTTCCCCTCTACTAATTTTAAAGGACCATCCAAAAATAGCTGCCGTAACAATAAATCTTGGTAGTCTTACCCTAGGACTAAATTTCATACTCTGTACCATAATCTAGTCTACAGAAATCCTGATCAACCTAACATCCTGCAGATCACCACAGTGGTCGACCACATTGATAACATCACACAAATTGGTCCAGATAAAAAGAAAGTAGTAAGAAATTTAAATGCCTTAGTAGGACACGTGCAAGCCAGAGAGAATCAATGATCCCCAGAAAAGCTCAGAGTCCTGCAACCTCTTTCTGCAGGTCCAATGGCCTAGACTTGTGGGGATATTTCCTCCAAGGTGCAAGACAAGCTGCTACAACTTGTAAAAGCAAATACTGACAAAGAGGCTCAATGCTTCACGGGCCTAACTGGATTTTGGATCCAATATTCATCATATTTGAGTGTACTGCTCTAACTTAATTATCAAATAATACATAAGGCGCAGAACCAGAAGTTCTGCTGGAGGTCCAGAGGCTGAACTGTGAAGCTCTACCATTTATAGTTTTTGAGCATATTCAATGACAATAGAAGTGTCTGCAGCAAGTAAAGATGCTCTAAGGCAAAGGTCCGCAACCTTTTGGCGGGGGGACAGGAGACAAAGCTTAGGCGCAGGGGAGAGGTAGGGGGTTGGAAGGTGGGGCTCGGGTGACCTTCACTTGCTCCCCACCACTTACCTCCTGCTGTAGACTGGGTTAGGGGAACAGGGAGACAGGAAGCACAGTTTCCCTTGGGGGCTGGGGACCCCTGCTCTAAGGAGTCCCTGGCAATCTGAACTGGGTCAAACACATTGCAGAAGAGTAGGGGAAAACCATGCCCTCTCCCGTAAACAAGTGCTCTCCTTTCAAGAAACAGTTCCTGACTTCTTAGTAGTCACTAACAGAAATTAATACCCATCCACCTAACGAATGTCTATGCAACCAGTGCTATCCATCATAAAGAAGGCATTTCTGACACACTAAAGTATAATATTAGGCCAAGATAACAAGTATCCTTCAAGTGGTTTATAAGAGATCAGTCCTGAGAAAGCCCAAAAGTCAAGTTTTGGACAAGCTGAATAAGCGAGTAACTCAGACTCCCCCAATACCTACTCTTGTCATAATGCCTCCTCCCCATCCCACAATGAACTCCTTATGATGGAAGAAAACTGAGGAAAACCCTGAGCTCTGATTAACAGATGGTTCTGCATGTCACGCTGATGCCACCCCAAGGTGGATGGCAGCAGCATCACAGCCCCAATCAGGACAGTGGTGAAGGTAAACCTTTTTAGTGGGCAGAACTTCAACCAGTACATTTGGCTGTTCTTGTTCTCTGGATTGAGAGATAATCAGAAATAAAGATCCTCAGTGATTAAGGAGCAATAAATGTTTTGACTGGATGGTCAGGCAGTTGGGAAGATGAGAACTGGAAGGCTGTTAACAAGTGAAAGGTACAGGTCTATGGCTAGACCTATCAAAAGAAACACGGAGTGTGAAAATATCTGTTAAATACATGAATCCTCATGAAAAGGCAACCATTCCAGAGGCAATGGACAAATATGCACGTAACATCAATGTCAGTCACCTTCTCTCCAAAGCCACTCAGTGTTTACTCAATGGACCTGTTCGCAAAACGCCATCAAAGAAGAGATGAGGACGGTAGTAGAGGCCCAACAAGAGGAACAACCCCTCACCAAGACTAACCACGCTACCGCTGTTGTTAATTGCCTGATCTGCAATACCAAAGCTAAACAACCAGTATGACACCATTTTCCAGGGGGAACTGCCAGCTATCTGATTGCAAATTGATTGTGTTGGGTTCCTTCTGTCAAGAACTGGACAGTAATTTGTCTTCACTGTAATAGAAATGTGTTCTGAATATATATATTTACCTGTTCTGCCCATAATGCTTCTGCCATATTACGTCACTGCCTGTAGACTAGTAGAATGGCTTATACACCAGCATAGTTTTCCACACAATTCTTTGCATCTGACCAAGAAAGTACTTTAAAGGAAAAAAAACGCACCAATAGGCTCTTGCCCATATGATGGTCTGGTCTAACAGTGGTATTCAGAAGGAGCTGGCCTGACAAGAGTCTAACGGCCTACTAATTGAGAGAGATGTCTGAAAGGTTGGAGTTCTACCTCACAAGATGATGCTTTGAATCAACCAAAAATGCATGATACAGTTTCTCCCAAGCAGGGTCAGTATTATAGTTAATAACCCATTCACAAGCTCTGTTTTACGCTTTACGCTCTGAGGTCTTATGTCCCATGGAAAGAAGGTTCCACCAGGGTACAACAATAGTTTCACTGAGTTATGTGTTGACACTCCTATCCAGTAGGAGGCAAAAAAAATAAGGTTATTCTTCTGGTTGGTATGATTCAAACTGACAAACAAGGGAAATTAGATTGATGCTAAATAACAGGTGCAATGCGAACTTAATGAGAACCCAGGAGATTCTTTCGGGTGCCTCTGAGTCCTTTACGTCCAACAGTAAAAGTGAACGCATGATTACAACAACTTAAACACAGCACCAGTGTGGATCTGGAGATCTGGATCCTGCAAGAGTGAAGACCTGGGTCACTTCACCATGTAAAGACACCTGACCAGTTGAGAGGCTGACTCAAGACAAAGGGAATACGTAATAGGTAGTATAATAAGGAGGTTATAAATATCTCGTATATCCTCTTCCTTATAAAATTGAGGAACAGAGCAGCTATGTGCATTTTCTTCCCTTATTACATACATGATGGGTAGATGGATGGAGATTTAGACAGATACACACACAGATATAGACATATATCTAGACTTATTTTTTTAATGTAAGAATTCTTAGTTATAGTTAATTTAGTCTTTAGGTAGCAGAGTTCTGTTACCTGAACAGTTGAGACTGTAACTAACTTTTAGGAGTAATTTTTTCTAGGGATGGATAAAATACCTGTTGGAAGTTTGTTTCTTTCCTTTCTGGCAATGGGGAAAGAGTCTTCATTTGAAAAAAGAAACAGTGCCTCTTTTTAAGTAAAAGGCATAGTATTTTTGTAGTATGAAAATTCAAAAACATATTTATAGTGTGTATGGAGATGCTGAGAAGGCAAAGGGGTGGACTGTGCCCATTATTAAGCTCTGTCTCCTAGCTCCAAACCTACCTATTAATTCTCTACTCTGTCATGTTGGGGCTGGGACTCTACAAACTACATTTCTTCTCTGCCAACCAGTTTTGTGGCTAGTGGGTTCTGACAAATGGAACACAGGATGAAAATTGAAAAGCATGATAAGGGGAGAAAACCTTGCTCTTTGCTATTACTAGTCATTGCTGTCAGCATCATTTCAACAAAAGACCTGGTAGCAGCAGCTGATTCTTCCAGCATATTTTTGTTTTGTTTTCTTAGACTTCCCAGGACTAACCTCATAGTGCTTCCTCGGGGGTACAACATCAGCTAACTAGCACCTCTCTTCAGAGATATGAGGCTCAGTTCCATAAGCTCTAAGCTCCACATGTACCAGAGCCACGGGACCCCTTCTCCACGTCTGCAGGGTCTGACCGAAGCTCTTGCTCCTCCAGACCTAGGGAAGAGCTGCTTCCTGTGGCTGCCATCTGTGTGTCTCCTCAACGCCTGTCAGTTTTTTGGCACTCAAACACCTATTAAATCAATTCCTTACAAAAAAAACTCTGTTGGAACACATAGTATGGTTTCTTTTTTACTAAATAAAATGTCCCTTCAATGGAATAAGGGCTATTAAAAAATCACTGTAATCTATAGAATAAAATCCAATATAAACACCAGAAAAATGCAGATAATCCATGAGGATTTATATAAAAGGATATTAAAGATAAAATCTTAAGTGGAAAAAAACCCACGAAGTATATGCCACAGTCAGAAATGTTTGTTTCCTCTCCCCTGCCCCCAAAATTCATCTATTAAAATCCTAACCCCCAAAGATGATGGTATTAGTAGGCAGGACCTTTGGGAGGTACTTAAACCATAAGGGTAGAAAACCTCACGAATGAGGTTAGCATCTTTACAAAAGAGGCTCCAGAGAGATCCCTTGCCCTGTCCACCACGTTAGGACACAGTGAGAAGGCACCAGCTATGAACAAGGAAGGACTTCACCAGAAGGTAACCATGCTGAATTCTTCATCTTGGACTTCTCTGCCTCCACAACTGTGAGCAATAAATTCCTGTTGCTTATAAGCTACCTAGTCAGTGTACTCTGCTCCAGCAGCCCAAACAGACTACAACAGTACATCACTGTATTTTTGTATAATTACAACTGTACTTGAGAAAAAAAATTATAAATGCAGAATTTATTTTTAGGAAAATGGCTTCTACCTTCTATGTTATAGCCTTCAGTATAGATACTTTGTATGTATTACAATTATAATTTAGCAAAGATATTAAAATAAAAACACAAAAGAAACTAATAAAATATATCCAAGGATTTAATTCAAAGCACCATCTCCCACACATCCTAGTCATGCAAAAAAAAAAAAATTTTTTTTTTAATTTCAAAGAAAGTCCAAAATGCCCCCATTTCCTAAAACATACTCCATTTCTCATTGGAGCTCATAACCTGAGCCTCTCAACCAATATACGGTCATGAAGCACAGGAGCTTTAGGAAAAACAGTTCCGACCAAAAAAAAAAAAAAAAAAAAAACACTGGCCAGTGTAGCTCAGTGGATTGAGCTCGGGCTGTGAACCAAAGGGTCACCAGTTCAATTCCCAGCCAGGACACATACCTGGGTTGCAGGTGAGGGGCCATGTGAGAGGTAACCACACATTGATGTTTCTCACCCTCTCTTTCTCCCTCCCTCCCACTCTCTCTAAATGAATAAATAAAATCTTTAAAAAAAAAAAAAAAACTTTCGACTTTGAAATGACTTATAAGCACATTTTTTAGAAGACAGAAAAATCTAGAATTGGGATATTTCCAAAGCAGGTGTGGGCAAAGGAGGACAAAAGTGAAAGCATTAAAAAAACAAAAAAAGTGAAAGTACAGAAGTGTTTTTTTCCTATTATAAACCCAAACAAGGTAATTTTTTAAAATTTTCTTACCTTAGCAACTTTGTGGTTTGCTGCAGTCTCATGAGATGTATTTTTTAAACCGTCTTTAAGCTGTGTGATGAACAAATCATAGCCCTCTGTACTAGAAATATCTACCTTTTCTAAACATGCTGATAAGAGCTGTTGTGCCTAAATGAAAAAAATGACCACAGAAAATTAAACAATAAAAAATGTTAAATGCAGATTCTCATTCAAATATTTTCATTTGTAATGATTTTGACAGGTACTATACTAAAGCTTGCTTACTTTTACTTTTCTTAACAAACTTAATCAAATAATGATCCTAAGGGCTACTACAAAATTAAATGACATAAAGCAGTGGATTCAATGTATTAACACACAGTAAAGTTTCAACACACAGGAGCTATTACAAACCAAGGCAAGATTTTTAAAAAACTTGACAAGCTGAAACCATGAACAAAAATGTCAGAGATAAACTCTTAAAGACATAAATGTAAAGTCCTTCAAAGAACTTTAAATAATCAAACTACTCAAAACCATGAAAAGCACTCAGCAGATAAAATAAAAGTCCTTTGCATTGTTACCCATATGTTAATATGAAATACCCTAACAAAACAAGTGGTTGATATATGAAAAGAATACATCCGCATTGATCCAAGCAAACACAGTACCCCAAGATTTAGGCCAAAGAGTAACCAACTAACATGGTACAGTTAACGGATGCCTGAAGTGTGGGAAGGTCTAGAAATAACAAATTACGTGAACAACATAGCTGTAATTATTTAGGTGAAAAGAGAGAAATCCAGCAACCAATGTTATAAGCCAGCAAGGTCAAGGAGTGGGTAGAAGCCAGCTAAATACCTAGCATTTCCAGCAGTGTATTAGGAAAAATACTGACTTTGGGGTCTATTTCATATAAATGTTCAAATGTTTTATTGTGATTCTATAGTTTCTTTTTTAAAAAATGTGAATAGCATAATACCATAATAGCATAATACCATTTTTTAGTATAAATATAAATCTTTTATTAAGGTATCAGCTTTACCAAGATATCATCACCTGATCTAAATTCCTTAAATTGGGAGAGGAAAAAAAATGTTCAAAACAGAACTAATTAATTCTGTTTAAAGATTATAGACATGTCCCCAGATCCAGCTATTCTAATAACAAAAAGATAGCTACTCTGTTTTCAGAACTCTTAACTTCCAGCCACATGATTTCAACACTAACATTAATACAAAACTGTGATATGACAGTGTGAAATCCATATAGATATATGGTGGTATCTTCTTTTAAAACCCCTTCTAGCCCCTTCCCCAGCTGCCAGTAAGGCACTTGGTCCTTCTGAGGAAGTTAAGGCAGCAGCACTGGGGTGAGGCCCTGACTTTATCCAGCAACTGGCACCGCTCCTGGAGGTGCTCACCCAGCACTAGCCCACACCATGGCCTCTGTCTCTGAGCTCGCCTGCATCTACTCAGCCTTTATCCTACACAAAGATGATGCAATGGTGATGGAGGATATGACCAATGCCCTCACTAAAGCCGCTGGTGTAAATGCTGAACCCTTTCTGGCCAGGCTTGTTTGCAAAGGTTCTGGCCAATGTCAACATTGGGAGCCCTGTCTGCAATGTAGAGGGGCTGGCACGCCTGCCCCCTCCACCACCACTACCCTAGCTGAGGAGAAGAAAGTGAAAGCGAAAATACAGATTCTGAGGAGTCTGATGATGACATGGGCTTTGGTCTTTTCAACTAAACCTCTTTTGTAACATAGTCAATAAAAAGATGAACTCTGAAAAAAAAATCAAAAAACAAAAAAATAAGCCTTCTAGAGAGAATAAAAACACCTAAACTGCACAATGACACTTTTCATGTCCTAAACATAGAAAGTATACTATTTGATTTTATCAACTAACCACATCAATCTCCAAATGCAAAAGAATATCCAACAACTTGGTGTTAAGACAGAAATATTACCTCACTTTTTTAGGGATCACAGCATTATAATCTTTTATATTCTATTTAAACCTATTTAAATTCCAAAAATTTTTAATATATTTTCAAATTATATGATATGAACATCAAAGCACACAAAAAATTTTAAGTTGGATGCACTTACAAATTAAGTAATGAATATGTAACACTATAGAAAAATGCATATAGCTGAAATTTTAAACTAGGATTGTCAAAATGATATTGTACATAGCAAAGATTACTGGTTGTCGCCCTGGCTCATGTGGCTTAGTGGATTGAGTGCTGCCCTGTGAACCAAAGGGTCGCCGGTTCAATTCCCAGTCAGGACACATGCCGGGGTTTCAAGCCAGGTCCCAAGTAGGGGGCGTGAGAGAGGCAACTCACGCAGTGATGTTTCTCTCCCTCCCTTTCCCTCTCTTTAAAAATAAATAAATAAAACCTTAAAAAAAGATTACTGGTTGTCCACTAATATTTATACTTCCTCTTTTTTAATACTTAAATAAATAAGCCACATCCTTACCAATCTTCTCAGCCTAATGTGGTCATATGACTAAATTCTGGCCAATGGGGTAAATATGAAAAGGCATATATAAAACAGTTTGAGAATAAGAAGGAATGAAGGAGAAAAGGGGAGGAGAGAGAGAGAGAAACACAGGGAAGGAGGGAGAAAGAAAAAGGAAGGTGGGAGGGTCATACAACACTGTGCTCTGCTGAAGTTCGCCCTCCCTTTCCCTAGGACGGGGAAATGAGACTTGGAGCAGCTGTCTTGGACCCACAAGGCGGAAGCTAAGTAGTGAGGTAAGCAAAGTTACCCCAACATTTAGCCCTGCACTGCTACTGGAAAGAAAATGTCTTATTTGAGCCATTGTATCTTGGGGCCCATGTTACAGTGGTTTAATCTGTACAGTTGACACTTAAATACCACTTCAACAAGCATTAAGTAATTATGCACAGGAAAAACAAGTATTTAAATAAAGTTGTGATCAATAAGTTAATTCTTTGTTTTTATAGAACTTTATTTATGTCCTCAAAGGACAACCTAAGTTCATTTAACAGCTAATGGGTCTGAGAGTATATTAAGTAGAAAAGTACATTAATACGTATTTCAACTTACCTCTGTAACAGGTAATTCAAGCTGAACCACATCATCCTGCTTTGAAACTGGAGTTTGCAGAGCGGTGTCTAACAATAAGATTCCATTAAGGTCCTTCCTACACCCTACTGCATAGTCATCCACAAATATAACTTTATCCACGGCAGAAATATACTGACATTTCACCTGTCCACCAGGTTTGGCTGTTAAAAGAACAAAAATTCAATACTTAAGATTTTAAGACCAATAGTCCATTAAAGATAAATGGTTACTTGGCAACTAAATACAATATATAATACTGGATTAGAAAAAAAATTGCTCTTAAGAACATTATAAGAACTAATTAGATTTTTATATATACTGTACATCAGATAAAATTATCATTGTGAAATTACCAACTTGATAACCACATCGCTGTTATAAAAAAAGAGTATCACTGTTCTTAGAAATAAGCAGAAATAGACTTCCAGTCAAGATGGAGGCGTAGGTAGACACGACTTGCCTCCTCACACAACCACAGCAACAATTATGACTAAACGACAGACCAAATATCACTCAGAACCATCAGAAATCAAGGTGAATGGAAATCCGACAACTACAGAAAGAAAACACATCAATCCAGAAGGGTAGGAGACGGAGATGCGGAATAGGCAGGTCCCACACCCAGATGTGGCAGATAAAAATTCAGGAGAGATATATCAAAAGCAAGGGGTAACAGCCCCACACCAATACTGCAGCCCAGGGTATCAGTGCCAGGAAGAGAAGCCCCCATAACTTCTGGCTGTAAAAATCAGCAGAATTGGAGTCACTGAAAAGAACTACTGGAACCCTGGCAGCTCTTTTTAAACGACCCTTGCCAAACATACACAGATGAACTCCCTCTGAGCTAGAGCGCCACCAGGGTACAGCTTGAAAGGCTACAATGGTACACAGCGGGAAGTGTCTGGCATCAAGGCAAGAGCTGAGGGACAGCTCTCTCCCAGACAGAAAGGTGGGACCGAGGCCATTGTGCCTTCTTTAAGCCCTACCCCACAGAGCCACAACCATCAGCAGAAGCCATATCTGAGACTCCATCAATCTGGTAAGCACTGTTTGCCCTACCCTGGCATTTACCTGAGGCTCCACCCCACCCAACATATGGACACCCTCACCCCCATGCCTCTGGCTAAGCAGCCCCAGGCCCAGCACTAGCAGCAACCAGCTTTGAGTCACAGTTTGACTCTGCCTGGGAAGCTTGGAGCCCAGCTCAAGAGCAGCCATCTGCAGATTGCTTTGTAGCTCATGCTGGGTGGCCTAGGGCTGCACACAGGTGGGGGCTGACCCTGACCTGCACCATCCAGGAAACCCGAGAGCCAGCACACCCAAGTGGACAGCTACAGATCACATCAGAACACCACCCACCCTGTCCCAGCACAGCTGATCCTCCACAGAGGGCAAAGGTTGGTCACAGCCAGTCCTTGCAGCTGACTGGCCTGGGTAAATCCCTTCCATAAACCTGCCAACAGCAAACAAGGCTCAACTACAAGAGGAGAGTACCCTGTTTGGGTAGGGAAGGCTGTGCCACTGGAGCCTACAGGCCATGCTATCAAGACAAGGAGTCATAGTGTGTATACCTAATACACAGAAACAAACACAGGGAGGCTGCCAAAATGAGGAGATAAAGAAACATGGCCCAAATGAAAGAACAGATCAAAACTGCAGAAAAATAATTAAACAAAATGGAGAAGAGCAATCTATCAGATGCAAAATTCAAAACACTGATTGTAAGGATGCTCAAGGAATTTTGTGATTGGTATAACAGCATTAAAAAAAAAAAAAAAAAAGCCAGGCAAAAATAAAGGATATAATGGAAATGAACAATTTACAGGGAATCAACAGTACAGTGGATGAAGCCAAGAATCAATTCAGTAATTTGGAACACAAGGAAACAAAAAACAATGAATAAGAGCAAGAAGAAAAAAGAAGCCAAAAAACAAAGATAATGTAGGAAGTCTCTGGAACAACTTCAAGCAAACTAACATTCACATCATACGAGTGCCAAAAGGAAAAGAGGAAGAGCAAGAAACTGTAACTCTATTTGAAAAAATAATGAAAGAAAACTTCCCTGATTTGGTGAAGGAAACAGACATGCAAGTCCAGGAAGCATAGAGCATCCCAAACAAGACTGATGCAAAGAGGCCCACTTCAAGACACATCATAATTAAGATGCCAAAGGTTAAAGGTAAAGAGAGAATCTTAAAAGCAGCAAAAGAAAAACAGAGAGTTACCTACAGTAGTTCCCATAAGGAGTTCCCATAAGGCTGCCAGCCAATTTCTCAAAAGAAACTTTGGAGGCTAGAAAAGATTGGCAAGACATATTCAAAGTCATGAAAAGTAGGGAGGGACCTACAGCCAAGACTGCTGGTCCAAGCAAAGATATCATTTGAAATCAAAGGGCACCCTGGCTGGTGTGGCTCAGTGGATTGAGTGCTGGCCTGTGAACCAAAGGGTCACTGGTTCGATTCCCAGTCAGGGAACATGCCTGGGTTGCAGGGCAGGTCCCCCCCCCCCCCAGTAGGGGGCATGCAAGAGGCAACTACACATTGATGTTCTCTCCTTCTCTCCCTCCCTCCTGATCTCTAAAAAAAAAAAAATCTAAAAAAAACCCCACCAACTTTAAGCACATGAAGGTCCATTAAAAAAAAACAATCAAGAAACCTATATTAGAGTCTCATTGTGTGATTCAGTGATAAAACATCTTTTCAAACTCCTGTACAATCTGGTATCTTAAGTTGTATTTTTATTTACATTGCTTTGATTCATTGTTTTAATAGCACTACTATTCAGCAGTCAATACATTTTAATGTTATGAATAACATTAACAATTTATAACCTATACTTAATTTAAATTTCCCATGACTAGCTTTTTAAAAATTAAATTCCATTTTAGCATAAACCAGTTATTTAACAGTAACTTATTTCATTTGCCTTATGAGGTTACAATAAATTTCTCAAAGAAAGGTAAACTATGTATTGTTATATCTTCCAAAAAAAAGTTGCCTAAAACTTACCTGGGGTTTTTAAATAGGGGGAAAACATTCTTGTACATACCCTATACTACATACTATACCTTGTTATAATTTTTTATGGAAGATATTTGTAAAAAGACTACTAAAACTACATGGATAAACTAAAAAGATTTTGAAGCCAGAAATTTCAAAACAAAAAATTCAAATGTCCTTCCACCTACACCACACATCAGCAAACTTCTTGTGAAAAGAGTAAGATAGTCAATATTTTAAACTTCAAGAGACACAATCTCTCACAATTACTCAACTCTGTCACTGAACCGCAAAAGCAGTCATAACAATATGTAAATAAATGGGTGTAGACATGTTCCAATAATACTTTAGTTACAAAATCAGGAGACAGGCTGAAAGTCACAGGAGGTGGTGGCAGGCCATAGTTTGCAGACCCCTGATTGACACTAATTAACAATGCAGATATTCTTTCTGGGCAGGGGTTACTTTACCAAAATTGAAGATTAAAAATTCAAAGCCAGACGCAATAAACTGCTGAAAACTAAGAAAACTCTTGAAAACAATGGTGAAAAGCAGGTATTACTTATGAGGAAGTAATAATTACCATAAAAACACATTTATCATTAAAAACCATGAGGTTCATTAGGAAGTGGACCATTTTTTTAAGTACTGAAAAAAATTCTATATCTAACAAAAATATCCTTCAGAAATGAAAGTGAATTAAAGACATTCTATGAAAGAGGAATATAAAAGAAATTTTTTGCCAGCAAAACTGCTCAAAAAGACTACAAGACGAAGATCATCAAACAGAAAGGAAATGATTTTACAAGTAAACTCAGAGTATTGAGAATGAGACAAGAGAAACAGAAAAGGTAGTATCTCAGTAAATATATACAATGATTCTTCACCTCAGTTCTTTAAAATACGACGTCTCTCCAGAAAAAGTCCAGCCATTGTTAATATAACCAGAATGGTTTGCACAACACTGATACAAGCTGGCAGCCAATGAGAGTGGACTGGAATGTGCATGCGTGAACAATGACAATTTCACTATACTAGTCAGTAGAAGCAGTAGGCGCTGTGGAGTTAGCATGTGTACTGTGTGGCCATCGCATTCAAAATAACTGAGTGAGTAGTGGAATGAATCTGCATCGAATTTTGTACTAAGCTTGAACAGTTCTCCACAGAAACTATTCGGACGGCTGCAGCTATGGGTAACTAGTGATTAAGCAGCTTTGTCACGACAACACGCCTGCTCACGCATCACGTCTCCTTCAGAGTTTTTTCGCAAAACATAAAATCACCCAGGTGACTCAGTCCACTCTCCTTCGCTACCAGGTTACATCAATATCATGCAAACTGTTCTCGTTATATTAACAATGGCTGAACTTTTTCCAGACAGACCTCGTATATCATTAGTTCATTCCTTTTTATCACTATCCCATAGTATGTATTGGGTACTGGTAAGTGCTGGGCTGGCCAAAAAGTTCTTTTAGTTTTTTCCATAAAATAAAAGACACATTTTTCATTTTCACCAATAATGTTATTGGATAATGTGTTTGGATATTTTTAGTATGTTCACTATCTCCCATGTGGTATTATGTTGACTGTTCTCAATTAAGTGTCTCAATTTGATTGCTATCAACTTCAACTGGTCTACCCAACCATATAGAGCATCATCCAGCAAGAAATCTCCAGCATGAAACTTCACAAACCAATTTTTTTCACTTGTATTTTTACCTTCCATGGAACAGTAAAGAATAATACGCCAAAAATATTGCAGATTTTCTTCCACCTTCAATTATTAAAATGGCTGCACAAAAATTCACCAATTTCGGTAAGTTTTTTTTTAATGCATGCGGATATATGACAGCTATCACAATACAATCTAACAGAATTGTTTCAAATGAAGTTAGAGACAACTAAGTGCTACTAGAGCCATCTTACCAACTTTTGGGCCAACCCAATTTATACACCTCATAGAACTTCAAAATACATAAAGCAAAAATTAACAACTACAATCAGAAGTAGGCATCCATAATTACAGCTGAAGACTTCAACATTCCCCTTTCAGTAATTGATACAACTAGTAGAAAACTGGCAAAGACAGAGAAACTGGATGCCAACAAACAATGACGTTTATAGAATATTCCACCTATCAACAGTACTACACATTCTTTTCAAATGCTCACAGAACAATCATCAAGACAGATCATATCCTGGGGTCATAAAACAGATCTTAACAAAAATAAAAGTAGTGAAATTAAAAGTATGTTATCTGACCATATACATTTAAATAGAAATCAGTAACAAAATTGTAAGAGGAAACCTCTAAATACTTGAAATTTAATAACATACTTCTAAAAAATCCATACATCAATAAATAGGTCTCAGGTAATTAAGAAAATGTTTAATTGATCAAAAGTGAAAATATAACATCAGAATTTGTCGTATCTAACTAAAACAATGCTTAGAGTGAAATTTACAGGAATTAAATGCTCACGTGAGCACAGAAGGCCTCAAAAAAATAACCTAAGCTTCCTACTTAAGAAAACGAGAGCCCTGGACAAGTGGTTCAGTTGGTTAGAGCACTGTCCTGATGCACCAAGACTGCAGGTTCAGTCTCTGGTCAGAGCACATACAAGTCAACCGATGAACACGTAAATAAGAGGAACAACAAACTGATCTTGTTTCTTCAAGAGACTGCTGCTGTGCTTCTCCTCACTGAATGGTCTTAGCCTCCTCGTCAAAAATCATTTGACCATATATGTAAGGGTGTGCCCTCTATTCCAGCAGACTATGTCAGTCTATGCCAGTACCCCATTATTTGGATTACTGCAGCATTATAGTAAGTTATTGAAATCAAGAAGAATGAGTCACACAACTTTGCTCTTTTTCAAGAATGCTTTGTCTATCCGGAGTCCCTTGAGATTCCATATAAATTTTAGGATGTCTTTTTCACTTCTGCAAATAAAGATCATGGGAATTTTAATAGAGATTGCACTAAATCTATAAATTGCTTTGGGCGGTACTGATTTCTTAATGATACAGTAATACCAAGCACTGGCAAGGTTGTAGAGTGGAAATCATACATTTCTAATGAAAATGCATAATAATACAGCCACATTATGTTGACAGTTTCTTATAAAGTTAAAAATTATTAACCAAATGGCCCTGTAATCACACTGCTACATATTTACTTACCCTAGATACAAAAAAAGAACCTACATTCAAACAAAAACCTGTACTCAGATAGTTACAGTAGTTCTACTCATAATCACCAAAAACTGATACTATCCAAATGTCATTAAAAGAATGACCAAGCTTTGCCCTGACTGGTGTGGCTCAGTGGGTTAGGCGTCATCCTGCAAACCAAAAGGTCACCAGTTCAATTCCCAGTCAGAGCACATGCCTGAGTTGCAGGCCAGGTTCCTGGTTGGGGGTGTGCAAAAGGCAGGTGATCTACGTTTCTCTCGCACATTGATGTTTCTCTACCTCTCTCTCCCCCTCCCTTCCCTTGTCTCTCAAGCAAATAAATAAAATCTTTTTTTTTTTTAAAAAGAAACACTAAGCCCTGACCCAGTGTGGCTCAGTTGGCTGGGCATCATTCCACAAAGCGAAAGATGACCAGTCATATGTCTGGGCTACAGGTTCGGTCCCCAGTTGGGGCAACTGATCAATGTTTCCCTCTCACACTGATGTTTTTTCTCTCTCACTCTTTCTCCCCTCCCTTCCCCTCTCTCCAAAAATAAATACAATCTTTAAAAAATTAAAAAGAGGGACCAGCTAAACAAATGGTGATACAGAATACTATTGCACAATAAAAAGGAATGAACTATTTATACATGCAACAACCTGAGTGAACATCAAAGGAATTGTGCTAAGTACAAAAAGTCAATATCAAAAAGTGACCTACCATTCCACTCAAGATGGCAGCGTAGGTAAATGGGGTACTCGCATGCTTCCACAAACACATCAAAGTTACAATTAAACTACAGAACCATCAGTCAGAGCCATCTGAAATGTGGCTCAAAAGATGTCCTATAACTAAGGATATAAAGAAGCAGTCACATTGAGACTGGCAAAAGCCGAGATGCGGAACAGAGTGGCCCTACACCAACATGTGCCAGTGGTAAAAAATTGGGGGTATATCTCTGCTACAGATGTCCCCCTGAGGAGTGAGGGGTCCCAACCACCATCTAGGCCCCCCAGTCCAAGGTTCCAGTGTCCGGAAGAGAAGTCCCCGTAACTCCTGGCTGTGAAAACCAGCAGGAATTGTGGCTGAGTGAGATGGAGGGCGATGGAGTCTCGTGCATTCCTCATAAGGGTCCGCACACAGACTTACTCAATTCACTTACTTTGAGCACCAGTGCTGGGACAGCAGCTCAAAAGGTACCAGGTACATGCTGGGAAGAACTCTGGGGCAAGAATCAGAGGGCATCTTTCTCCCAGAAAAAAGTGCTGGCAGAGGCCATTTGTTGTGGACCGTTCAGCCTGGTTTCAGGAGTTGTAACCCTCACCCCATGGTGGGCTGTGTAAGAGCCCAAGGGACCCACTTCATCTGGGTCTGTTCTGTCACAAGGACGTGACCTACTAAGGAGACAAAGCTTATCTCCCTGGCAGGAGTGCTGTTCATCCATCTCTGGCCTCAATGCTTGGTTGGCAGTCAATGATGGGTAAGACTCCTCAAGGGAGGGGCAACCTAAGCCAGACACAACCACTTGGGAGGCCTCATGGAAGGACTGGGGGGGGGGGGGGCTGCAGCAAAGAGGGGGTGATGGACCCTCGCCCCCCGGCTATTCTGACATAGCCTGAGTCCTCATTTCCGTCTGAGAGATGTCTCCTGCTTCCTGATCGGCTTAAAGCCTGAAACTATGAGGGCGAGTGGTGCAGCCCTGTACCGGCCAGGATGG
This sequence comes from Glossophaga mutica, assembly GCA_039655065.1. Lineage (NCBI taxonomy): Eukaryota > Metazoa > Chordata > Mammalia > Chiroptera > Phyllostomidae > Glossophaga > Glossophaga mutica. Next base: position 151,202,286 of record CM077308.1, read on the forward strand.
CTCCATGGGTGATCGGGCATAAGAAAGAATTCCTAAAGTCCTGTGAAACCTGCTTTACTAAGAGTGCTCTCATTTAAATGATAAGGGTCCAAGGAGGAAATGGGTATGTCTCCCAAAGTTTTGCAACCCCCTTTCCTGACAGACACTGACTCAGATTAAGCCCTCAGATTTCTTTGACATGTTAAACTTGTATTCCAGTGTATTGGAACCCAATAAAAGCCCAGTGAGGAAGGGGCTCTGGGTCATTCTCCTCTGAGAGTTTGACGACCTTCCCTCCCCAAGCAGTCATGTCTTGGTAGTTTTATTTTCATCCGTGAGGGAGGGATGGGGCTCTGCAGGCGGAGCCCCCCACATCTGGCACCCAGGACAGGGGGCCCCCCGCAGCCATTGTTCTAGCTTTCTGCAAATTGGTCTGTAGTTCATGCCAGGTGGCCCCAGGGAAGGCACAGGAGGCAGCTGATATTGGCCTACATCTCCCCAGAGGCCACAGAGCCATCACATGGTGAACAGCTTCAGACCAGGCTGAAGCACCTCCACAACTGACACACTCAAGGGGTAAACTCACTGGGTACCAGAACCCCACTGAAGGTGTTACCATTGGTATTTAGCTAGAAATGGGGAACAAAGGGAACTAGACATTGAGCTTAATAAAATGGCAAGTATGAGTCTCCTAACTAGCCAGGAAGCTACAGCTTCACACCCCAGGGAATTACAGCACTGCTCCAACAAGGGAAATGACACTCCTCTCTCCCCTCACCCCTGGACCAGATTGTTGGGGTCACAGAAGGAGGAACAAGATCACACAGGCCTGACAGTCTAACTAGGGAGTGTGGACCCATTCAAAGCTGGGGAAAGCCTGGGAAGTTGATGGGTCATTTTGAAAGCACCTGGTCCATCCCCAATCCAAGTTAACGAAATCCCAGGGGAACCTCGTACATGCATGTGCATGCGTGTGCACACCACATCTGTGTGCTCTTTCTCTGTCACCCAAGTGACCCATACTTGTATGGTGCCTGCAACTATTCTTTCCATGGTCATGTGGCCCTAGCAGCCACGGGGACAGGCTTCAGCAGGGAGCCTGCATACCGCAGCACAGCAACAGACTACAGCTGGAAAAACAGGCTACGCCAGTTGGATACTGAACTGAACTGGACTGGACTGTAATATAGAGCAGAAACTCTAGGTACTGGCTTTTGCTTTGGCTTTACTAAAGGCAAGACTGGTCCTTTTCCATGATGAGACAAACAGAGACAGTACGCTGCAGAATCAGGTGGGGAACCCCCTTAATTTTACATCCTCAACAAATCGTACCACAGAGCCCCATCCTCCTGTGAGAGTCTCAGGAAATTCTTTTCCTTGCGACATCACAAGAACTCATTTCCCACCAATAATAAAGGGAGTCCTGCTCCATGGGGACAGCTCCTGCACAGCAGATCTCCACTGTAGTTGCAACAAGACCCCCAGCTAATCAGCCTGGAGGTGACTCCTCCAGCTAATATGCCAACAGCAATCAAGGCTCAACTACAACAGCAGGGTGCACATAATCCACGTGGGGAGCACACCCTGAGTGCCCAGCTTGGGTGACCAGGAAGGCTGCACCACTGGGCCCTACAAGAAAGCTACTATATGAGGCCACCCTACCAAGACAGGAGATGTAGTAGCTCTACCTAATACATAGAAACAAACACAGAAAGGTGGCCAACATGGGGAGACAAAGAAACATCTCCCAAATGAAAAAGGAGAAAAAACTCCAGAAAAAAAAGACTTAATAAAATAGAGACAAGCAATCTACCAGATGCAGAGTTCAAACCACTGGTTACACGGATCCTCACTGAACTTAGGGGAAGAGCAGATGACCTTATTGAGAACTTCAACAAAAAAACAGAAAACATAAAAATGGATATAAAAAACAAAAAAGAACCAGTCATCAATGAAGCATACAGTAACTAAAATGAAGAATACATTATAGGGATCAACAGTAAAACAGATGAAGCAGAGGATCAAATCAGATCTGGAAGATAAGCAGAAAACATCCAGTCAGAACAACAAAAAGATAAAAGAAGGAGGACTGCAGAAGCCTCTGGGAAAACTTCAAGTGTACCAACATTCGCATCATGAAGATGCCAGAAGAGAGAGAGCAAGGAATTGAAAACCTATCTGAATAAATAATGAGAGAATACTTCCCTAACCTGGTGAAGGAAATAAACATAAAAGTCCAGGAAGCACAGAGAGTCCCCAAACAAGAGGACCCAAGGAGGACCACACCAAGACACAACATAATTAAAATGCCAAAGATTAAAGATAAAAAGAGAATCTTAGAAGCAGCAAGGGAAAAGGAGTTACCTACAAAGGAGTTCCCATAAGGCTGTCAGCTGATTTCTCAAAAGAAACCTTGCAGGCAAGAAGGGACTGGCAAGAAGTATTCAAGTGATGAAAGGCAAGGACCTACAACCTAGATGACTCTACCCAGCAAAGCTATCATGTAGAATGGAAAGGCAGATAAAGTCCTTCCCATACAAGAAAAAGGTAAAGGAGTTCCTCACCACCAAACCAGTATTACAAGGAATGTTAAAGGGCCTTCTTTAGAAGGAAAAAAAGGAACAAAAATATAAATAAAATGGCAACAAATGCATTATATATCAATTACTTTAAATGCAAATGGATGAAATGCTCCAATCAAAAAACATGGGGTGGTTGAATGGGAAAAAAAAGATAAAACCCTTACATGCGCTGTCTACAAGAAACTCACTTCATATGGAAAGACACACAGACTGAAAGGAAAGAGATAAAAAAAGGTACTTCATGAAAATGGAAACAACACAAAAAAGGCTGGGTTAGCAATATTTATTACACCAGACAAAACAGACCTTAAAACAAAAGCTAGAACAAGACACCAAAAAAAGGACACAGCAATCCCAGCAATTCTCAGTACTTACCCAAAGAAACTCAAAACACTAAATTGAAAAGACATATCATCCATGTGCTGTTCACTGCAACATTATTTACAATAACCAAGATATGAAAGCAACCTAAGTGTCCATTAATAGATGACGGGATAAAGAGGCAGTACATTATACAGTAGAATATGACTCAGCGATAAAAAACGAATATAATGTTGTCATCTGCAACCACATGCATAGACCTAGAGGGTAGGTCTAATCTGAGTGGAATAAATCAGACAGAGAAAGACAAATACCAGAGATTTTCTTATATGTGGAATCTAAAACACAAAATAAACGAACAGGCAGAAGAAAAACAGACTCATATATACAGAGAGTATTTTGACAGTTGCCAGATGAAAGAGTTTTGAGCGAATGGGTGAAAAATGTAAAGGGATCAAGTACAAATAAGCAGTTACAGAATAGTCATAGGATGTAAAGGAGAGTATGCTGTAGTCATTATAGTGAATACATATATTATTAACTAATATAGTCAATAATACTGTAAATAACTATGTATAGTGTCAAATGGGTACTAGATTTATCAGAATATCACTCTATTTTAAGTTACATATGCCTAATCACTAGGTTGTACATCTGAAACTAATATAATATTATGCATCAACTGTAATTTTAAAGTAAAATTATTTTTTTAAATGTTACCTACCCGAAGAGGATTCCATTTATGACATTCTAGAGAAGAGAAAACTAGTGACATGAAGAACAAACCAAGGACTGCCAAGGGTCCGTGGCTGTGGTGACTACCAAAGGACACCGCAGGGGAACTCTCTCAGGGATTTGAACTGCTCTGTACTCTGCCTGGGCTGGTGTGACTCAGTTGGCTGGAGAGTCCTCTGGCAAACAGAAAGGTCACAGGCTTATTCCCCAGTCGGGACACATGCCTAGGTTTCAGTTTGGTGCCTATTCAGGATGAGAGGCAACCAATGATATTTTTCTCTCACATCCATGTTTCTCTCCCTCTCTCTTCCCCTCCCTCTCCTTTTCTTTAAAATCAGTAAGCACGTCTTCTAGTGAGGATAAAAAATTTTTTCAGAGGAAGGAAACTTTTTTAAAATCAGTTATTTCTAATACCTACTTTAAGAAAGTCAACTCTTTATCAATGCACTATCCATGTGCATTCCTACAAAAGTTGCAAAAATATCAACAGAAATACATTATCTCTGCAAACTGACATAACACCTAAAATTTCATTTCCACCAAGATAACATCAAATTTCAATGACTAAAATACAACACCAACATGTACTATATACAAGTCCTGGCTGGTGTAGCTCAGTGGGTTGAGCACGGACCTGCGAAGCAGGTCACAGGTTCAATTCCCAGTCAGGGTACATGCCTGGGTTGCAGGCCAGGTCCCTAGTGGGGGCCAGATGAGAGGCAACCACACATTGACATTTCTCTCCCTCTCTTTCTCCCTCCCTTCCCTTCTCTCCAAAAATAAATAAATAAAAATAGAACAAAACAAAACATGTACTATATACAAAGTCAATTGAGGCTACAAATTTAATGTTCATGTTTTTTGAAGCTTTTAAAATACAATTAAAATGCCCTGGCCGGTGTGTGGCTCAGTTGGTTGGAGCGTCATTCCACAATCTAAAGGCTACAGGTTCCATTCCTGGTTAGGACACATACTGAGGTTGCAGGTTGATTCCCAGGTTGGGTGTGTACAACCCCCGCTCCTGCTCTCAACCCCATCACTGTTCCCTCTCTCCCCTCCTCTCTTGCTTTGTCTCTCTCTCTCTTAAAAAAAAAAAAAAAAAAAGGCAATAAACACAGTATCTTCCGGTGAGGATACAAAATAAATAAATAAAGAACCATTAAAATAAAAATAGCCCTGGCTAGTATGACTCAAGTGCATTGACCGCCGGCCTGTGTACCAAAAGGTCATTAATTGGATTCCCAGTAAGGGCAAACGCCTGGGTTACAGGCCAGGTCCCCAGTTGAGGGTGTGGGAGCGGCAACCACACACTGATGTCTCTGTCACACATCAATGTTTCTCTCCTTCTCTCTCTCCCTCCCTTTCTGTCTCAATAAATAAATAAATAAATAAATAAATAAATAAATAAATGCTCTTTAACATAATGATTTAAAATAAAATAGAAAATACAAAGTAACCCAAAATAAAATCATTTCACAAAAGTTGTTAGTGCACTATATTATTCAGTGCTAAATAAGTATTCCTGTAGAACAAATCTTGGTACAAAGCAAACTCAGTTTGGGGAAGTTCAGTGGCTAGGGCCATGAAGGGTAATAAATGAATAAAATGTAACGCAGGCATAGCTCTGTTTCAGAGAGGTGAACCGACATCTACCTAAACATCAAAGAGGTTCTCCAAAAGATACAGAAGGATTCCTCACATAGCCTACATTCTAACTCAGTCAAAGTCAAATTCCATCCAAATATGATGACAATTTATCCAGCTGTTTTGCATATTGCAGGAACAGGCAGGCCAACAGAAACTTCCCCTGGATATCTGCTTTGCTACTCTCTGACATCACTGGGATCTTTCCTCAGTCAAATGCCACCTCACAGAGACTTGCCAGACCACAAAGCACCAGTGTACCCACCACCATTTCAACCAGCTCTAATTTCTTAAAGTATTTATCACCTGACGGGGTGTGTGTGTGTGTGTGTGTGTGTGTGTGTGTGTATCTGTAAAATATCTCTTCCCGCTAAACCATGAGTTCTAGGAAAGCAAGGACTTTGTTAACTGCTGTATTGCCAATGCTTGACAGACACAAAATAAATGTTTTTGAATAAATGAATTATTTTCTGTAGTTCTAAAGAACTTTTTAATATATTAAAACTAAACTGCAATCTGACAAAATGCAGTATTCTCACATTTTTTCTAACATAACACATGTAACTACGACAAGTTAGGTATGAAACTAGTGATCTGGTACAGATAACCCCAGCCATCTCCCGCCTTCCCTAGCCCGTTTTTTCCTCATGTCCTCCTGCCCCCAGGACAAGGTCACTATCCTAGGCTCTAGCAGCATTCCAGTGGTAAAGTATCAGAGCAGTCGGTGGCTCAAAAAAAAAAAAAAACCTGATTTATAATAGAAAAGGAAAAACTAGAAAGCAACAGAAATTGTTGATGTAGCCCTTGATATATCCCTGCTCTTAGAAGCACTATTTCATCATATATTCACTAAACACAATTTAAAATACAATGAATAGGTTTCATTAGCAGACAAACTAACGGGAAGTTTTTCTTACAAAAAAAAAAAGTTTAAGACAAATAGTTATTATAATTCAGTTCAAATGAAACCTGTCTCATTTATCCCAGGCATATCAAATAAATGTGCTTGTCTAAGGTCCTAGTTAAAGTTTGAACCTTTAAACTTAGCTGCACACTAGAATCACCTAGCATGCTTTAAAAAAAGAAAAGTATGCCTGGGCTCCACTCCAGAACACTTAAGTCAGACTACTTCGGGCCCAAACCGAGTATTTTTTAAAAGCTCCCCTGATAATTCTAATAAGCAACCAAGACTGAGAACCACTACTGCCCTGTGCCAGCTCCCCAGACTTACTTGTCTCTCCACCACTTCATAAATCAAAGTAAACGTACAAATCACAAAGATTTAAATTCTTGGTGCCCACAGTAAATCTCAAATAAGGCATTCCTATCTGCCTCACTCTAACAGTTTTAGCACTTCCTCTAAAAAGTAAGCATAATATTTATCTCCTCTAAAACCCATTTGATTTAACACACTCCAACTAGATCGCACTACTTCTTTTTAGGAGCACAGCTCTTGTCACAAACTGTTTTGCAGAGCAACTGCTTTACTCTTTTTGTTATGTGTACATCTATTCTCTCCTCTCTGTACTTCCTTCTATTTATTATTTGTACCTCTCTTACCTCCTCTCCTATATCCAAGGAGTTTACCTTAACTTTTTTTGTATACTTCACATTTTTTAAGTTCTACAGTTTACAATGTATTTCTCCACATATTATCTCATCAGATAATAAAGTAGTCTGTCTGGCAACAATTACTAGCCCATTTAAAGATGGTAAGTCAGAGAAGTGTCTGTCCTCCCAAAGGCACCAAAAGCATAAGCTCATGAGCAGTAAGATGTACATTTTAGAGTGGTACCTCCCACCCACCTCCCCACTGTTCTTTCATACTACATTATACAAACCTATCATTGTTATAGTCTAGCTACAGTTCCTAAGCTCAGAGTACCAAATGTTCAACAACTTAAGTACAGCTACAACTACAAACTGCCAGTGAAGCAACAAGGATATAGTACAACAATACACACTTATCTCTGCTTCCTCTCAAGCTCCCACTGGAAAGACAGTGAAGAAATATAGAAGGCATTAACCAAGCCCACAGTGACAAAAAAGAACAAGTGAGATGACAGCAACACTTTTGAAGTCAGAGGACAGATGAAGACTGTTAACTGGCTTGTTTCCATAAAAATCTCAATGCAAAGCCAGCTAGAAGGGAGTTGTAGTGTTAACTGATACTAAAAATGTAGCTCCTATCATAATAGGGTCCTAGATTTTTTTACCTTAAACTGGTAGTTCTTTTACTACTTAAAAATATAGGAGCTATAGCCCAGGGGAGCCAACTCCAAGCTCCTCAGGCTATCCCATCACTCCTTCCTTCAGGCCTTGCACTCTAATACCAAGCTTCTTGTAACAAGTATTACCAGCATCATGCCTCTACTCTTGCTCATGCAGTTCCTGCTATCTATCTCACTTAACTACTTTTCTTTCAAGTCTCAGCTGAGGGGTCACCTCTTACAGAAAGCTTTCTGAATTCGGGGAAAGAGTAGATTTCAAATTGATCTTATTACCTCAAATGACATTTTATGAACTGAACTATGTAATTAAAAGTAATATTTGTTGAGTGCTTTGGTGGGTGGTTCAAACAGTGTCTACACATATCAGTTTACTTAATCTTTCCAATAACTCAATGATGTAGGTATTAATTATGAAGTGCAAAGAGAGGTTGGGCATCTTGTCTAAGAGCACAGCTACTAAGTGGTGAATCACAGACCGGAACTCAGTATGGCTCCAGAGCCAACTAATATCCTTAACCACTAGACTAGGCTTTCTCTATAAATGCCAATGCCTTCCAAATCTGTTATCCTCAAATCTTCAAGCTTCAACACTGAATTCCCAAATGCCTTCTGGATATCTCTACTTGGATGTTCTTCCAGGATTTCAAAATTAATGCAACTGAAATCATGATCTCCCTCCTACTCCCAGTCTTTTCCATACCTTCTTGTATAGTAGTTCCCCCTTATACATGAATATACATTCCAAGACCCCCAGTGGATGTCTGAAAGCAGAAATAAACTTTATAAACTGCTTTTTTCCTATACATATATACCTGTGATAAAGTGTAATTTATAAATTAGGCGTAGAAAGAAAATCAGCAACAATAACTGATAATAAAATAGAACAATTATAACAATACACTGTAATAAAAGTTATGTGAATGTGGTGTCTCAGCAAACTAACACAAATTTCTTTTTCCTTCTTCACAATTTCAGATATATTTGTTCTTACCATAGATCTTTCCTATCATATATAGCATTTGATTATTTCTTTCCTTAAGTCGTGAATTTTCACCTCTCCACTTAAAGAAAGCACTTTACAGATTTTCTTTGGCATATCTAAATTGCCAGCACTGCTACTCTTGTGCTTTGGAGCCATTATTAAGTAAAATAAGGGTTACTTAACACAAGAACTGCAATACCGTGACAGTGGATCTGATAAACCAGACAGCTACTAAGTAACTAATGGGTGGGTAGCATATACAGCTCAATATGTGGGACACAGGAGGAAAGAGGAGGTGGACAGCTTGAGATTTCATCACACTACGCAGAACAGGGCACATTTTAAAACGTGTGAATTCTTTATTTCTGCAACTTTCCATTTAACATTTTAGATCATGGCTGACCGCATTATGAAGAAACCGTGGAAAACACAACCATGGATAAGAGGAACCGCTGTATTGCTTATTCAGGTTAATAAACATCATTCCTACTCAACGTAAGAACCTAAGTATGAATAATTTCACCTTGTCAATCTCATCCAAACACTCACCAAACTATGTTTTTCCTGCCTCTCAAACTAACTTAATGATGCTCTCATCACTTCTCACACCTGGGCATTAGCTTCAACTCCTACTAAAAACAAATTTGATCATGTTATAACCTACAGTGGTTCCCTACCATTCACATGGAGTCCAAAGTTCTTAGCAAAAGATCTTATGATCTAGTCCTTGCCTATCTCTCAGCTTCAGCTCTAACCATTCCTATACATAACCTGAACCCCAACCCCTCTTTCCCAAAAACTTCTGATCCTTGAATTCACCATGTTTTTAAAAATCAACATGTCTCTGCACAAGCAAGTATGAATACCTTGGCTTAAGATGATTATGCTTCTAACATTCCCTCCCACTATCTCATCTTTCAAAACTGATCATAAAGGCAACCTTTGGGAAACCTTCTCTATTTCCCTCAGGTTGAAGAAACTCCCTCCCCTTTGTATTCACCACAGCATTACGCATATCTATATTACAGGCCTAATGACATTATGTTAAAATGGTTTACCTAAAGTCATCACCAAGCATGCATTCGAAGGCCAAAATGTTGCCTTACTTCATTCCCCCATGGCTAGCACATGTTCAATAAATGTATGAATAAATCCAATCAACCAGCTCTTCAAATTGCTTTGCTCTTTTAACAATTTCAACTTAGAAATCAATTAACTTACATAGTTTACACTTCTCTGATGATACAAAAACTACTGCTCTTATAATTACACCTAATTATTAGATTTCAGTCAGCACGTTCCCACATAAATGGGAACCTGGAAGAAAATAGTGCAATTTCAATAGAGTATTTGTAGCAAAAATATCTACTACACTCAGCAAACTTATGAATAGCCACTGCTTCACAAGATTAAAAATATAATAAAATATAAGCGCCTACAGAGCACATACTATATATACTATATATATCAGACACTGTTTGACATTCTTTAATGTATTAACTCATTTTAATTCTCACAGCCACCTTCTGAAGTAGATGCTAATATTATCCTCACTTTATAGACTTACTTACAAGTTGTGTGGCCCAGCCAAACAAGCTGATCTCATGTACTGCCTCTCGTTAAAAAGCCTAAAATTATTAAAATACAGACTAGGGTAAATTTTCTGCTAGAAAAAAGTATATATATTTAAGCAATCAACATGAAAACCAGGGAGATAAATGTAAAAGTCTGGAAAATATAGAAGATCTTAAAAATAGCAAAGTGGTTTTTTTACCTTAATATAAATCCACTCATTAATTATAGAAAAATGTTTTGGTAAAAACAGCAAAACTTGGACATAAGATAGGGCATTATGTAGCATTACTAACATCAGTCAACTAAAACAGCCAATGTATGTACTCATAGTCCACAAGGAGATTTGCTGTATTAAGTTTTTATAAAGAACTCAGCCCTGGCTGGTGTGGCTAGGTGGATTGAGCACCAGCCTGAAAACCAAATGGTCACCTGATCGATTCCCTGTCAGGGCACATCCCTGGGTTGTGGGCCAGGTCCCTGGTTGGCAGCGTGGGAGAGGCAACCAGTCCATGTTTCTCTCACACACTAATGTTTCTCTACCACTCTCTCTCCCTTTTTTCCCAACTCTCCAAAAATAAAGTCTTTTTTTTTTTATTTATTTCTTGAGGACTATGCAGGTTAACCTAGTTACTTTTCTATATTCCAAGACTTCTTGGAGCAGGCAGCTCTGGGCTTTAAGTCTAAACAAGCAGCTGTCATATCAGACAATCAATCAATCAATCAATCAGGAAGAATTCGCTCAATCTGAACTCCGCTGCAACTGGAAGAGTACAATGATCTTTTTCTCATTACTATTATACAAACTTCTCGAATCAATTCACATCAAAGTCAATGTCTATTTAGGAAAAGAATAAAGGGACAGATTCATAAAGAAATGTAAAAATGGCCCTGGCTGGTGTGGCTCAGTAGATTGAGTGCTGGCCTGAAAATCAAAGGGTCACCAGTTCAATTTCCAGTCAAGGCACATGTGTTGCAGGCCAGGTCCCCAGTTAGGGGCGAACAAGAGGCAACGACATGTTGATGTTTCTCTCTCTCTCCCGCCTTGCCCTTCTCTCTGAAAATAAATAAATAAAATCTAAGAGAGAGAGAGAGAGAGAGAGAGAGAGAGAGAAAGGGAGGAAAGAGAAGAGAAAAGAGAAGAGAAGAGAGAGAAGAGAAGAGAAGAGAAGAGAAGAGAAGAGAAGAGAAGAGAAGAGAAGAGAAGAGAAGAGAAGAGAGGTAAAACTGGAGTATTTATCTAAAAACAATGATCAGCTTTGGAGTTTCCTCTTTTTCACCATGACAAAGATCTGGAACACACTTCAGAAACTAAACAGACATGAATTCCTCTTACACATATACTATGATATCCATCAATTAATACACACATATATACTTCATTTACTTATATATATATAATACATGAACAGTCCGTATATATACCAGGGGACCCCCCAAAAAATGGAATTAACTTCTGGAGGGCAGGCCCCTTGTAAAGTACAGACTTCCCTCACTACACTAGGTGAGTGTTCTAGGAACCCATCTGTATCAGTGTATCAGCTGGTGTTGTTGTGAGAGATTACGTCTGGTTTCAGTTAAATTTTTTTTTTAAGTATATATTTCTTTATGGTTCATCTTATAATGATTTACTTATTGAAATCCCTTATTTAGGATTTTTTTTTTAAGATTTTTATTTATTTATCTTTAGAGAGGAAGGGTAGGAGAGAGGGAGAGGGAGAGAAATATCAATGTACGATTGCCTCTCATGTGTCCCCTGCCGGGAACTGGCCTGCAACCCAGGCATGTGCCCTGACTGGGAATCGAACCGCGATCCTCTGGTTCGCAGGCCCGCGCTCAATCCACTGAGCTACACCAGCCAGGGGCTTCAGTTAATTTTTTGATGGGAGATTTTATAAGCACACCTGCCCACACCACAATGAGTGTTCAGCAGTTTTTGACCAAAAAATGGCAAGACTCCCATGTCCCATCCATGACCCTCACGCCCTACCCTCTTTATTTACCTGATCTTGCCCCCAAACAACTTTTTTTGGTTTCCCCAACGAAAAAAGTCCTCAAAGGGAAAGTTTGGCCAATGTGGAAGGGATGAAACAAAAAAAACATCAGAAGCACTAAAAGGCACCAAAATCAACAAGTTCAAAAATTGTTTTGAGCAGTAGAAAAACATCTCTACAGGTACATTGCATCAAATGGAAGGTACCTTGAATGTGACTGAAGTTTAAACATATAAAACAAATACACAATTTTTTTATAAATTCCATCTTTTTAGATCCCCCACTGTACATAACTAATACTACAACAAACTTAACTTCATTCTGATAGTTAGCCACTCCAATACACTGAATGATATTTATCCAAATATAGATAATACTTGTTACCAACATTCAAATTTCCATCAAGTTTTTAATGATATCTATTTATCCTCTGTATATAAATGCTAAATGAGTGAACATTTTTTAAAGTATGCAATAGTGAGAAGTATGGCAATATTAAGCACCTATGAAACTTAAGAAAACTAACATTCACTGTGTACTTTCTATACACACACCCAGATGTGTTAGGCACGTCAAAATGTTTAGCACTTAATGTGCACAGTAACCCTCTGAAATATTCATCTTAATTACAAATAATGAAGCTGAAGTTCATAAAGTTTAGGTAGTGAGCTAAACCTCAAAAATCAGGACTACCTAAAACATAAAGCCTATTCTCTCACTACATGCTCTCAAAAATGCTATAAAAACAAAACATAAAGTATGCTACATTTAGGGGAGGAGAGGGACTATTTCAGGACAGAAATCACCACTGCCACTTACTATATAAATAAGAAAACAATGAACAAATTAACAATATACTATTCTTTTTTTTTAATGGTTGATATATTTTTTTAAAGATTTTTATTTATTTATCTTTAGAGGGGAAGGGTAGGAGAGAGGGAGAGGGAGAGAAATATCAATGTATGGTTGCCTCTCGTGTGTCCCCTGCTGGGAACTGGCCTGCAGCCCAGGCATGTGCCCTGACTGGGAATCGAACCACGATCCTTTGGTTCACAGGCCCGCGCTCAATCCACTGAGCTACACCAGCCAGGGCACAATATATTATTCTTACATTTAATCTTACATCAAATACTTTATTCTTACATCAAAGCAAAAACTAGATGAATTCTGCAAGGTAGAAAAAGGTGGTAGGTAAATCCCAAAAAACTCCTAAGAAGTTCAAATTTGGAGTTAAGTTCAAAAAATTTAACAGGTTTAAGTTAAAAAGAACAGTAAAAAGAGTATTTACAGTGATTTACAAGTAAGTAAGAGGAATGTTTTGAACATTAAACTCAATGTTCTAAATACTTTGTATGTATTAACACTGAATCTTCCCAATTAGTACAATTATCATCCCCATTTTGCAAAAAGGAAAACTGAAACAGAAATGTTAAGTAATTTGCCCTGGCTGGTGTGGCTCAGTGGATTGAGTGCCAGCCTGCAAACCGAAGGGTCGCCAGTTCAATTCCTGGTGAGGACACATGCCTGAATTGCAGACTAGGTCCCAGGTTGCAGGCATGCAAAATATAACGGGTGGATGTTTCTCTCCCTATCTTTCACCCTCCCTTCCCCTCTCTCTAAAAGGAAATAAATAAAATCTTAAAAAAGAAGTGCTAAGTGATTTAGTCAAAGCTACAGAGTTAAATTGGAAAAAAAAAAAAGAAATCAAAACGGATCTTACTCCAAGCCATCTGACTCCAAAACCAGGCTCCTTCCTAACTAATATGCGGAACTGCAGACACAAACAGCTAAAGAGAGGGACGTATCTAGTAATATAAGTATGGTCACATGATGTATGTAGTGTATATAAGCTATTTTGATTTTTTAAACCCAAAGTCCACAAATAAGCATATGAAAAGATGTTCAACATCATGTTATTAGGGAACTACAAATTAAAACAATGAGATAGCACTACACACCTCTTCAAATGGCCACAATCCAAAACACTGACAACATCACATTCTAATGAGATGTGAGGCAACAGGAACTCTCATTCATTGCTGCTGGAATGCAAAACAGTACAGCAGCTTTGCTTTAGGAGACAGTCCCATAAAACATACACCTACCATATGATCCAGCAGTCATGCTCCTTGATATTTACAAAAATGAAGTAAAAACTTACTTCCACCCAAAATCCTGCAAACAAATAATTACAGCAGCTTTATTCATAACTGCCACAACCTGGAAGCAACCAAGATGTCTTTCAATGGTGAATAGATAAAAAACTGGTATATCCAGACAATGGAATATTATTCGGTGCTAAAAAGAAATGAGCTATCAAGCCATGAAAAGAGATGGAGGAAACTCAACTGCACATTACTGTGAAAGAAGCCAAACTGAAAAGGCTACATACTCTATGATTCCAACTATTTAACATTCTAGAAAAGGCAAGACTATGGAAACAGCCAAAAGATCAGTGGTTGCCAGGGGGAGGGTAGAGGCAGGAGTGAACAGGAAGAGCACAGGGGATTTTTAAGACAGTGGAAACTCTTCTAACATTATATATATTTGTCAGAACCCACAGAATGTTCAATACCGAGAGTGCACCCTAATGTAAATTATGGATTTTGGGTGAATAACGATGTGTTAATGCAGGTTCACTGATTGTAACCAACATACCCCTGTGGTGTGTGTTGATAGTGATAGTGAAGAAGGTTGTGTGTGTGTGTGTGTGTGTGTGTGTGTGTACAGGCTCAAGAGGTATATGGGAACCTGCCTTTTCTCCTCATTTTTGCTATGAACCTAAAACTGCTCTTTAAAAATCTATTTAAGAAAAAAAAAGCTGAAGAAGATATTTGTTTACCAGTTAGTATGTAAGGAAGCATCCATTTATCATACTCACTACTTTATACCAAATAAAAAATATTTATTAATATTTTGTATCAGGCATACTGAGGAAGGGATATAAACAAGCAGACAAGCTTTCAGAAAAACAGGCATCACATATTCACAAAAAGCTAAATAAAATGAAATTTAAATAGTTTTAAACAGAAAACATACCACAAATAGTAAGTTGGCGATAGATATTAATAGGACATTATGCACTTAGGAGTCCAGTGGATCACTTCAGACTAAAAGAATCAGAAATTAGGATCAGCTCTAGAGCTTTAAAATATGTCTAATCATCCAGAGAAAGTTGGTGCACTCCAAGAAAGAACAAAAGTACTTTGATACCACTATACTATGATACCACTTATTCAAAGTTTAAAATCATGAAATACAGTACTGGATATTGTTTAAAGATACAAGTACATACTGAAAAGCATGAAGACGTTTATGACACCGGTAAAACCAAATCAAAGGTAATGTTCAAGGAAGGAGGGGGCTGGAGGAACACAATCCAGAAGGGGCACAGAGGCTTCAACTCTCTCTGTAATGCTTTATTTCTTAAACTTAATAGGGGATCACAATTATTCTTTATACCTTCCTGAATTTTAAATATCTTAAGTGAATTTAAGAAGATACCAATTACTGAATACTAATGAGTATCTCCTTCTCACACAAGCTGTTACGTCCAAGTTGCAGTAACTGCTCATTGCTACATCTAGGACACCCCTCCTGTCCTTTTGGCCAAGAAAGGAAAAATTACAAGACTACAACACAAAACTTTCTCTTAGGCCTTAAATATGTTCCAGGTTTACATTCTATAGATATAACAGTCCATTTTTTTTCACAACTCTCATATCAACAAAAATTAAATCCCTTATTTTATCTTTGTAGCCCTAAATTACCATTTCCTTAAAGTGCCTTATTACTCATACAGTAAACTAAGTAACAACCTTTCCTAATTTGTCTATGTTAAAATACAAGTAAATCGGTAGGCCACATTCCACTTGGCTCACTGCACCGTTGTATATATTATAAATCTGTGCATGAGTCTAATTCACTCATATATACTCACTTTTCGATCTCAACTTACAAATCTAAATTAAGTCATTCATTAAACCGAAAACGAAATGTCATCTCAGCCAAACGTAACTTGGCTAGGGCAATTCCAAAACACTCCCCACCAGTGCAATGAGCGTTCACTTCATGCAGATAAGTCCAGTCCCTGGACCACCGTGTGTACACCACCCAGAACTGCTCTCTTCCATTGATGAGACTCAGACATACTTCCGAGGCCCAACTTTCGGCTCACTATGGTAAAACAAGTAGCAGGGGCCTAAAGTTTCACCTCATTATGAACCCAAAGGAATCTACATTTCATACACCGCAGGTTCCGAGTTTCTCGTCACTGGGTAGAAGTTGGAAGTCCCGAGATAGGGGACAAGGTCTGGTCTTCCATGGAGTCCGCCAGAGTCCTCAAGTCTTCGACAGAACAGTCCAGGCAGCTTAGCCCGCCTACTTCCCACCCCGCCCCCACCCCATTCCCACTCCCTCCCCCCGGCTCGAAGACCACCGCGGTACATCCCAGCACCTGCAGGTCCTAGGAACAGCCGGGAACCTACTTCTATCCTCAAGAAGGGAGAGCTTGGAGGCCGGCTCGAACGCTTGCCTCCGGCACCAGCCTCTCTCTTCCGGACCAACCCTTCGACCCTTTTCCTCTCTGATCTGGCTGAAGGCAGTACCGACGCTTTCCCCAGGACCTCTCCGGGGGCCTGGCCTTCTCCAGGGCTGAGATTCGAGGCCTCCTCACCTCTTCCACAGAATCAAACTGTACCGGACGCTCAAGGCCCGAAAGGCAACTCCCACCACTCCCCAACTCGCCAGTCTTTCCTTCCCAGCTGCAGCGCTGAAAAACCCAAGTCCTACGGTCCCCCCTCTATCAGCTTCCGGACTCGCCTTTACAGCCAGGCCTGAGCCCCCAGCCCTGCCCTCCGGCCATCCCGCTCCCGCTACGAAGCTTCCCCTCCTCCGGAGGCCGAGCCCCGGGGCTGGGCGGCTTCCTTCCCGGGCATCTCGCTGGCCCGGCTCCTTCCGCAGCGCGCCCAGCCCGCGCCCGGCGTGCCGCACACTCACCGCTGAGCGCCGAGGCCTGCAAAGTGGCCCCCGAGGTGCCATCGATGACTTTGATGGTCCCGCGACTGGTGACGGCCAGGATGGCGTTGAGCGCCGGGTGGTAGGAGAGGCTGTGCAGCCCCTCGCTATCGCAGCGCATGCAGCCGTCCCGCAGCACTAGCCACTCCGACACCCCGGCCGCTCCCGCCCCCGCCGCCGCCAAGGAGCAGCCCGAGCCCGAGGCCGCCGCAGCCGCAGCCGCCATCTTCCGGCCTGCGCTCAGCACAATCACACTGGGAAGCGGCTCAGTGACAGTCCCGGGAGGTGCTACACCACCACCAGACACCATCCGGGGCCAGGGGGCAAGCGGTGCGCGTTAGCCGGAAATGAAGTCAAGCGCCGGCACGCACGCGGGACGTCCTGAACGCTCCTGGAGGGGCCGAGCTGGGAGGAGGCTGGCTGAGGCGGGGGCGGGGCCGGGGCGGGGCCGGGGCGGGGCCGGTGGCTGGAAGCCGACCAGTGGAGCATGCGCGGGAGGGCTCGCGCGTGCCTCGCGCTGTTGGTTTGTACACCTCAGGTTATTTCTCTGAGCCTGGGAAGTGGCTGCTGCTTGGACTTCGCCCCGCTCCAGGCCTCCTGGCCAGGGGAGGTTAAGCACTCGTGTATTTCTGCTGGGCAGGGAACCTGGCCCGAGACGTGTGAGACGCCCTGAGGCCCCTTTGCTGCGGTTCCGACTGTGCTTAAACGGTTCCCAGCCCTCGCAGTGCATCTTTTCGGTAGTGGCCCGAAGGAGACCCAGGGTTCAGGCCATGACTCCAAAACAGTCCGAGACACTTCTGGTCTGGTTTTGGAAAAACCGAACGACCTCCCCAAACCCATCCCTATTACAACGCGCTTCCCACCCCGAATCATTTTGTTGAACAGAAGTGTCCGATATGAGGTGCTGGGAAGCTTATAATTAAGTCTAGTTTCCCTGTCCACATTCCAAACAACTGCAGTTATGTGAATTGTTAATAGGTGTGCGTGGGTGTCCTGGGGACTCTAGTCAAGTAAATTTACTAATCATCTTCTTTGAAGAATAAGTGCATTTTTATTTTAATTTCGAAATCATTAGATTCACAGTTGCAAATATAGTACAGACCTCTGTGGTCTGCTTCCCCAAAACCCATAATCCCTGTCTGAGAAAAACGTTGGACAGACTCATATTGGACATTGCATAAAATACTTAACCTGTATTTTTGAGGACAGAACAGAGGTGAAACCCAGTTTCCCTCAACACTTATTACATAATTTTACAAAAGCAGGGATTTCACATGATGTGTTTTTGGTTCTATGTCATTTTATCACATGTAGATTAATGCAATGCAATCAAGATACAGAACTATACTTTGGTATTGTTATATTATCTTGGAAAGCCTCATTCATTCCTGTTCCTTAAAACCTCATCAAAATGCTGCTTGAGAATTAGTAATCATTTGTAAAATGTGTAGGATAGCATTTGACATACAGTAGGTACTCAATAAAAGTTATGAACGTTAATTGCCTTCCCACATTCCTGCAGACTTCAGGAAATCTTCATGGATTATTCCAACTATATCTTAAACCTATTTATTCACATACAAAGTTGTACTTATATAATCTGTAAATTCATTTCATTTTGGAATGAATATGTTATTTTTATCTGATGTAGGGAGACAAATAAAAAGGAAAATACCCAAATATTGAAGTCTGAATGAACATGTGATTTTTGAGTTACTATGGCTTCACTGATCTGTGAATTTAGGCAAGTCATTTACACGTTCTGAGAATGTTTCACCAACTGTGAAGATGATAATTTTACCATTCTTGCCCTGCTTAGATTTTTTACAAGCACGTGTAAAAGTACATGAAAACTGTAGAATAAGCAAACAGAGAAGGTAAATGGCTTGTCCAAGATCTCACAGCTTTTGAGGAAAAGATAAACAACAAGCTAGTTTGAATTTAGCCACTTTGACACAGAACGCACACTCCTAACTAGATTGTCATGCTCAAAACTTCTGTGGCTTCAGGTAAAGGAGTGCAAATAATCAAATCTAAATGTAACTAGGAAGTGTCCTTCTAAAACAGTTTTGTTTTTTTAATTTCAGGACATATGCAGAAACTGTAAAAACTTCCACTTCAAAGTTCATTTTTCTCCCAAAACCTATTTGGGCCAAACTTTAATCTGGCCTCAGCCCACGTGGTTTAGTTGGTTGGGTGTGGTCCAGCAAACTGAAAGGTCAACAGTTCAATTACAGGTCAGGACACATACCTGGGTTGCAGGTTGGGTCCTGGGGGAGGGGGGGGCGCTTAAAGAAGGCAGCTAATCGGTGTTTCTCTCTCAATTTATATCTCTCCCTTCCTTCCTCTCTCTCTAAAACCAAAAATAAAAATAAATTTTTTTAAAAATTATTAATCTGCCCTAGCTCAGTGGATTGAGTATGGGCTGCTAGCCAAGGGGTCGCCAGTTCTATTCCCGGTCAGGGCACATAGCTGGGTTGCCTGCCAGGCCTCCAGTGCGGAGCACATAAGAGGCAACCACGCAATGATGTTTCTCTCCCTCTCTTTCTCCTTCCTTTCCCCTAAAAATAAAAATAAATTTAAACTCTTTTTAAAAAATCATTAAACGGAAAGGTTTCCCTTAATAGGCCTAAAGTGCAAATCAAGGCTCTCATCTTACTGACAGAGAAAACAAACTAGTAACCTAAACTCTAAATTTAATCTCAGTGTACTTTAATGTTGTACTATATTGAAAGAACTGAGGCATATATTTGTTAGTCTGTGTTACTTTTTTTTTTTTGATTGGCGGAAATGTTTTCTTTTCTCTACATAAACTTAGACTATGTTCACCTATCAGCCAGAAATTACCCAGAAGAGGTTCTGAAATAAAACACTTCCACAAAGAAATTGGGAAACAACTTCCCATATATTTCTGCTCTTAGGAGATTTATAATACACATCAGCATATCAAGACCTCTGAGCCCTTCTATGGTAAAAAAAAAAAAAAAAAAAAAAATCCTATTTAATTCCTTTAACAACATTTCACAAACTCAGATGACTAAAGAAGCCTGCAAAACAAATGTTTCAAAGAGCCCTCTTTAGTGTAACTTGTTGCTTGTTTTTGTGAATACATATGTATTTTTGTTTGAGTATTTGCTGAGACTTCAAAGACTGAAGTTAAACGTTTCAGAACCCAGGTTAAGATTCCTTGACTTAAAGTGATCATAAAAAGGTAACGGGGCAAGACTGAGTAAAGTTTAACATCAACTATGTTGTCGATGTCTTTCTGCACACGGAGTTGAGAGCGAATTCTCCTGATATAGAAAATGTACTGATTTTCATGGCCAGTCTATTTTGTAGTGATGGCCTTTTGAGAGTCTCCAGCCAAACCATCCTGGGCATAGGTGGTATTCACCTAAAGGAAGTACAAATTCCCACTGACAGGCTTTCTGGGAAGAAGAATTTGCTGGAATCAGAAACGTGGGTTCAGCAAGCAGGCCTGATTGATACAGAAAAAGCATCTGACAAATGCCAACATCCATTCAAGGGGGAAAAAAAAAAACCTCTCAGCAAACTAAAAAGAAATTTCCTCAACTTGATAAAAAATTTCTACCAAAAAACCCTGCAACTAATGGCTTACTTACGGGTAAAAACTAGATGCTTTCCCTCTAAAATTGGGGACAAATAAGTGAAGGACATCCATTCTCAATACTCCTTTTCAGCACAGTACTGGAAGTTTTGGAACTTAATGGAAGTCACTGCAACAAAGCAAGAAAAAGAAATAATAAGCACAGAGAGAAAGCAATTTCTCGCCTCCACCTCTCTCTTTCCCTTGTGCAGACTGGCAGTAGAAAACCTGGTAGTGGAAGAAGAGACCAAGACCTGAAAGAAACAAGCTGCCCCAACTTTGCAGACGTTGACTGACACAGGAGTAAGCAGGGGCTCCGGCTGAGAGGCCAACTGTGTCTGGAGCTACATGGGAGCAGAGAGACAGAGGCAAAACTGACTCTAGAGCTTACATAGAAAACACTACCCCTAAAGGTCCCCTATTAAATGCTAGGGGGGGTTCTGAATGGGTGGCTGAGGTCGTGCTGTGGGAGCTACAATCTGGGCACATTTATAACACACTCCAGTAAAACCTACCACACCCACACTTGAGCCATATACAAACATTGTGTTAAAAACATTTGATGTCAATGAAGGAATCTCTAAACTAACACACACACACACACACACACACACACACACACACACACACACTAGAAACCATCACCCTAATGTCCAAATTAATTACCCTCTCTTCTGACGTTTCAGGCTGACTTGCTTTGTCGCAAAGCAGAATCTGATGAAGTTCTAATGATTTCCAATGGAAAGACTGATTCCTAGGAACTCCTTCAATCTGGCCTGATATTGACAACCAGTGTGTGTATCATTAAAATTCACTATTGGGGTAAAACAACAATGAGATAGCACTTAATAGTCTTTAGGATGGCTACAATCAAAATTTTTTCAAAAAAGGAAAATAAATGTTAGCAAGGATGTGGAGAAATTGGAACCCTTGTGCACTTTGCTGGGAATATATGGTGCAGCTGCTGTGGAAAACAGTATAGTAGCCCCTCAAAGAATTTTAAACAGAATTACCACATGATCCAGCAATTCCATTTCTGCGTATAAACCCAAAAGAAGTAAAAGCAGAATCTCAGAGATATTTGTACACCCATGTTCACAGCCGTATTATTCACAATAACTAGAGTGTGGTAGGAACCCAAGTATCTATCAAAAACAAATGAATAAATAAATAATAATGGAATATTATTCAGCTTTGAAGAGAAAGGGAATTCTGACTTATGCTACAGCATGGATGACCTTTGAGGATATTATGCTAAGTGAAATAAGCCAGTCTCAAAAAGACAAATACTGTATGATTCCATTTCCATAAGACCTTAGAGTAGTCAAATTCCTAGACAGACAGTAAAATGATGGCTGCTGGGGCTGCTGGGGCTGCAGAGACTGGAGAATGGAGAGTTATTTTTTAAGTAGGTGCCGAGTTTCATTTTTGCAAGCTGGAAAGACTGTGGATGGATGATGGTGATGGCAACACAACATTATGAATGTATTTAATACAACTGACTCGTACACTTAAAAATGGTTAAGATAGCAAATTTTATGTTATGTGTATTTTATCATAATTTAAAAATTGGGGGGAATGAAGGAAATTTTTTTGAGATAACTAATGAATTTCTGTTTATAAAGTATCAAAATAGAATCATACAATTGGTAATATTTATCTATAAAACAACAATTAATAGCCTTGAATGACTGTGTTTAGTTGAACAGAGTAGGATTTGGGTGTCAGGAATTTCTTACTTGGACCTATCCTAGGCAAGCAAATTATGAAGCAGTCAGATACATAATCATACAGCTGATTCTGTAATCATTGATGTAGATTAAAATAGTAGATTTTAAAATGATTTTGTATTTTTTGTTACATACAGTCCATGCAAGTTATCAAAATACCTTGGGAATTCTGATTTCAGGGTGTATACACAAATGGTTTTTATAGTTCATGACCAAAATGAACCCTACCCAATTACAAATGCCTTGAGAGAAAGACCTTACATCCTCATATGATCTTATTTATAACCCTGTATCCATTAGAAACATACATTATAGTGCCCAGAACATAGAAGCTGCTAAGGGAACAATAAGGGAACAAAAATTCACATTATAGTCTTTCAGTATCACGCTTGCTACACATATGGCCATTAAAATGAATAAGAATAAATGCGACTATTTCCCAAAGATATTTTAGCAAATTTGGAAATCTCCTCCTCAGTTATTTCATCCCTAAAAGAAAGTGTGGGAAAGATTCTAGAGAAAAGACTTTGTACATGTGTTAGGGAGGAAATTCCAACATATACGACAACATGGATGCACCTGAGAACATTATTCTGAGTGAAATAAGCCAGACACAAAGGGCAAAATATCGTATGGTTGACTTATACGACTTATATGATTGACTTATTGACTTGAATAGTCAGATTTGTGAGACAGAAAATAGAATGGTGTTTGGAAGGGCTGGGGAGAAAAGAGAATGGGGAGTTACTGTTTAAAAGGTAGAGTTTCGGTTCTGCTAAATAAAAAGAATTCCGTGGATGGATTTGAATGTAGTTAATGCCACTGAACTGTGCACTTACAAATGGTTAAGACGGTACCCATTACACACCTATTAGAAGGGTTAAAATCCAAAAAAGTGATGATGCCAAGTGCTAGTGAGGATGTAAAATGATAGAGCCCCTTTGGAAGATGGTTTGGCAATTTCTCACAAAGCCGAACCTAGTTGCACTGTATGACCCCAGCGATCACACTCCTAGGCATGTACCCAATTATGTCCACACAAAACCTGTACACACATATTTACAGCAGCTGTCTTCAGAATTGCCGAAACCTGGAAGCAACTAAGATGTCCTTTAATAAGTGATGGAAGAAACAAATTGTGGTACATCCGTACAATAAATTATTGTTCAGTGATAAAAAGAAATATACACATACCATCAAGCTGTGAAGGGCATCGAGGAACCCTAAATGCATATTGCTAAGTGAAGGAAAGAAGCCAAACTGAACAGACTGTATACTGTGCGATTCCAACTATATGGCATTTGGAAAAGACAAAACTACGGAGACAGCAAAAAGATCAGTCGTTGCCAGCAGTTTGTGGGGAAGAGGGAGGGATAAACAGGTGGAAGACAGGGTTTCAAAGGCAGTGACACTATGTGTGACACTATAATGGGGGATACAGGATATCATGCATTTGTCAAACCCCATTGAGTATACTCACAAAGAGGGAACGTTAATGTAAACTATGGACTTTAGTTAATAATAGTGTATCAGTATTGGTTCATGTAGTCTAACAAATGTGCCATATAAATGTAAGACATTACTAACTGGAAACTGTTCAGAGAAAGGGGTGTGTGGGAATTGTCTGTGCCATATGCTCAATTTTAAAATTAAAAATGTTCTAAAAATTAAAGTCTATTAAAAGGGCAATTTTTTTCACAATTTGTAAGAAGATTTTAAAGATTCACCGCGCAGAATAAAGCGAGGACACAATCCACATTTGTTTCTCATCATTCAGAAGGGATGAGAGTCACTACCCGCATCCCCAGTTTTTCCAGATACAGCTTTGTTTCATATCAGAGGTATCCTGGTGTCCTGGAAAGAGGCCGGAGCCAGGGCTTTGACAGGATGTTTATATTACAGGAGGGAAATGCTGTCAGGGGGAACAATGGCACATTAACTCCAAATATTGCATCTAGTGCAAAAAATCAGACTTATGAAGTTAATGCCTATTTAGGAAGTACTGTTTTTTAAAAATGACTCTCCTAGATTGAAGTCATCGCCACCAGACTGCATTCCAGGAGACAGGAGTAGAAGGTCCAGTGAAAGTTCATCATAATGGCAGAAGAAATTAAGACTATCCAGCAGAAATTCATGGGTATTTATCAACCTTTGAGGATTTCATGGGTGCTCTGGATGCGGTAGGCGAGATGCTGAAGATCATGATGTTTGTGTATAGAAGTGAGTTCTCGCAGAAGTTGGACCCACCTGAACAAGCAAAAGTAGATTCAGTTTCTGTTTACACATTAAATGCAGTATTTTAGGGTTATTTGGCAACTCAGGGAGTTAATCCTAAGGAACATCCAGTAAAGCAGGAACTGGAAAGAATCTGAGTATGCATGAACACCGTCAAGGAATAACGAAGAAAAGGCTGACTCAAAACCACAAAAACAAATAATACAAAACTTAAAAGGGGCAAAAGACCTGAATAGACACTTCTCCGAAGAGGACATGCAGATGGCCTATAGACATATGATAAGATGCTCAATGTCACTAATCATCAGAGAAATGCAAAACAAAGCCACAATGAGACATCACCTCACACCAGTCAGAATGGCTACCACCAGTGAATCAACAAACAAGTGTTAGTGAGGTTGTAGAGAAAAGAGAATCCTCGTGCACTGTTGGTGGGAATGCAGACTGGTGCAACCACTGGGAAAACAGTACAGAATTTCCTCAAAAAACTAAAAATGGAACTGCCTTGTGACCCAGTGATTCGGCTTCTGGTAACATAGCCAAAGAAACCCAAAACACTAATTCAAAAGAATATTCAAGGGTGGGCAAAAGTAGATATACAGTTGTGAGTATGCAAAACATAGGCTTTACTCATATTATTATTTATTAATTATTGTATTACTTATTTGTATTGGAACTGCAAACCTACTTTTGCCCACCCTGTACCCGCCCCATGTTCCTTGCTGCACTATTTACAGTAGCCAAGATCTGAAAGCAGCACAAGCACCCATCAGCAAATGAGTGAATAAAACAGCTGTAGTACATTTACACAATAAACTACTCTGCGGCCATAAAGAAAGAACACAATCTCACCTTTTGTGACAGCATGGATGGACCCGGAGAGTATTATACTAAGTAAAATAAGCCTGAGTAAGACAAATATGCACCATATAATTTCACTTACATGTGGAATCTAATTAACAAAACAAACAACATAGAAACAGACTCATAGAGACAGAGAACAGACTGACAGCTGTCAGAGGGGAGGGGCTGTGGGGGCTAGGTGGAATAAGTGAAGGGATTAAGCCCCCACACGCACAAAAACTCACAGACACAGACAACAGTATGGTGACTACCACAGGGAAAGGGAGCATGGGGCAGAAGAGGGTACAGGGGGGATAACTGATGGTGACAGATGGAGGCCTGACTTTGGGGGCTAAACACACAGTGCCATATGCAAATGATGTGTTATAGAATTGTATACTTCAAATCTACATGTTATAATTTGATTAACCGATCTAACCCCCATCGATTCAATTCAAATAATAAATAAATAAATGTAAAACACAAAAAGGTTGGCAAGCTGAACAGAGGTGTAGCTTCAAAATTTGTAAAACACGCCTTTTGGGAACCAAAATGTAAAATTTCATCCAACGTTGCCAATAAAGGAAAAAGTAAAAATTAATCTTTTGGTTTTGATGTATACATGTTCAAATAGTACACCATTTTTATTGTTTTACACAAAGTAAATGATGATTATGTGGCACTTCAAGGTTTTAATATATTCTTTATTGAATTCATGTATAAAATTTACATTTAAATTTATAATGCCACATACATTTTTCCCAGAAAAATTAAGTTATCTTTATATTAATTTTCCTATAGAACACTGTGAGGTTATTTTTATTTGTGGTTTACCATCTCTTTTGAGAGAACTCAAATTTCCTTATATAGGTTAATCTTGCAAGTATTATTTTACAGGCAACTATAAAATTTAAACTAAATGGTTTTTGTAAAAGGTTGTATATTTTAAATGAATAATGACTTTATGAAGTATGATATCTGAAGGCTGAAGTATACATATATCTTCTTCCCTATGTACAAGAAAAATGGCATGACTTAAATGTCCACTTTTTCTTTCTGCGTAGTTACTTCATCATGTTTCCATGATTTTGGAAATTGTTTGTTTTGATATTTGAAGTGTGAATTTAAGACTTTAAAGTTACATTTTAATTCTTGGCACTTTGCCTCTATGTACCATTTAAAGTAAAAAAATGTCTTTACTACAATAATTTTAGATAGGAAATGAGGTTGTATATTAATGGCTGAATTTTGGCATAGTGTCTGTATCCTATAATAAAGGATACAAATGTTATGGGGAGAAAAACAATAAGTCTCTAGTAATTTTCATAAACTTACTAGGTTTGTAGGAGGTTTTTTTGTACTTCAAAGACTGGAGTTAATCATCTTCAAATGTGGCAATGTTTCTCAATTTCTTTCTTTTACATATTTTTACTGTTTTTTTCACTTCTGCTATCCTCATGATTTTTTGCCTTTTCTATGGAAAGTGTGTGATACTGTATAAAATGAGAAATCAAACAGATGATCTCAAATGTATGATGCAGTATTTGGGAAAATGTACTGATATGCAATATTCTTTGAAATACATCCAAAAAACTGGGTGGATGGATGCATCCATACATGAATAGATGGATGGATGGATGGATGGATGGATGGATGGAAGAATACGTCCAAATGGGTAGCTATCTGATAAAGCAAGTATCCTAAAATGCTAATGGTGGAATCTAAGTGGTAAGGACCCAAATGTTTACTATGAAGCCTCTCAACTTTTGAGTGTGAAATTTTTCATAATAAAATGTTTTTTTAAAGTACATACCAGAATGAAAATATAAAATTTACCACTTATAATCTCCCTTCACCTCATTCCAAAAGAATCTTTTCTAGTGCAGTTTTCTCACTAGTGACTATGAGCAAGCTGCTAAATCTTCCTAAATCAGTCACCTCCTGTGTTAAATTACGAAACTGGACAAAATCAGCAGTTTCCAAATGTCAGTTTATGTGTTGGTGGCATCAGAGTCATTCTGCAGCCCCACTCCAGACCTATAAAATTAGAATCTCATGGAATCTATGTTCTTACACATGTGCCCTGTGGGGTTTGATACCAGAGACGGCTGGAAACTCTTTCACTGCAATCCCTTTCCATTCTGGAATGAGTGCCTATTTATACAGACCCCTTCCTAGGAACACAGGTTCTTAAATTTTTTAAGGCTTAGGAATCTTGTAAAAATATAGATTCTGGGGGCAAGGGTCTTAGATTCTCCATTTAAGAAGATTCCGGCTCTGAGGCCAATATGCCTAGACCATATTTCAAGAAGTGAAGAGCTAGAAGATTGGAAGCAAAAGTAAGAACAACTCACTATACTTACCTGAGCTCAGTTCTCCTTCATGGCCAAACCATACTCACAGGAAGTAAAGCATACTAAACATCTTCCATTTCTGAATTTGATATAAAATAATCATAGGGAAAGCCTAGTGCCTTTTTCATATGAGCAGCCATTATTTATGGAGAAAAGCTCAATGTGGCATTTAAGTGAAAGGGTGCATGGTCCACTTACCTTTGACACTTTCAGGCAATCATAACAAAATTCACCAAGCTGTTCTGGACTAAAGAGAGACATCTTCAGAAGCTATAAATATGACAAGGCTAAGGGCATACTGAAGCCTGAGATTAGAGGAAAAAGACTAAGAAAAAAATTGTTTTTTAAAGCTAACAAACAATGGCAACTCAATAGATGTTCATGGACATACCTGAGAAGTTCATTTGCTTTCCTCATTGCCTTCATACGCTATCGGACTCACCTTTCTAGTAATAATTTTGCAAATATTTAATAAGAATTTATTATGCTTCAATCACTGTGTTAAATATGTATTAAGCACCAGCTATATACTTGGCACTAGAGACAGAGAAAACAATGACGGAAATGACAG
Source organism: Glossophaga mutica (assembly GCA_039655065.1). NCBI lineage: Eukaryota > Metazoa > Chordata > Mammalia > Chiroptera > Phyllostomidae > Glossophaga > Glossophaga mutica. The sequence goes on from CM077308.1 coordinate 151,230,682, forward strand.
AACAATGAAACGGATAGGATCTCTGTCCTTCAGGGTTTGCAGTCACGTGAGTGAACAAACATTAATCAAATCATTATCAAGGACTTCCAGCCAAGATGGAGGCATAGGTGGACACACTGTGCCTCCTCGCACAACCAAAATTAAGGACAACATAGATTTAGAAACAAGACAACAACGGAACTGATAGAAAACTGAACTGTACAGAACTCTGACAACCACTCATCTAGATCGGTAAAGGGTGGAGTCACAGCAAGAAAAAGTGGAGGTTGGTGGACCTAGGTGCGCAGGCAGCAGCTGGCAGATGCCAGGCACACAGGCAGCGGGTAGCCGACCCTGGGCATGGGGTGGCAACTGGCAGATTCAGTGAGGCTGCACAAGGCCGCTGGCTGACCAGGCGGTCCCACATTCATGTGCAGATAATCCAGGTGAAAACAGGGAACAAGACAGACCTCGCAACCCAGTGCCCCAGTACCAGGAAATAAAACCTAAAAATACCGGTTGAAAACACTTGTGGGGAGTGAGGGGCCAGGAGAGACTCCCAGCCTCACAGGAGAGTTCGTTGGAGAGACCCACAGGGTCCTAGAAGGTACACAACCCCATCCACACAGAAATCAGCACCAGAAGGGCCCAATTTGCTTGGGGGAAGCGGCGGAAGGGACTGGAATCCGAGAGAGAGTTGGGCAAGCACCATTGTTCCCTCTCTGACCCTGCTCCCACATACAGCATCACTACCCAACAACTGGGCTGCCCCGCCCTGAGGAACACCTAAGGCTCTACCCCTCACTACACCACAGCCACGACCAGACTGAAAAAAACAAAACAAAACAAAACAAAAAATGGCTTAAACGGGAGAACAGATCAAAGCCCCAGAGCCAATTCATCTAAGCGAACAAAAGATAGCAAACCTATCAGATGCTCAGTTCAAAGCCCTGGTGATCAGGATGCTCACAGAACTGGTTGATTTTGGTCTCAAATTAGATGAACAAATGAAGGCTACAATAAGTGAATTGAAGGAAAACGCATAGGGAACCAATAGTGATAGGAGGAAAACTGGGACTCAAATCAATGAAGTGGACCAGAAGGAAGAAAGAAACAACCAAACAGAAAAGAAGGAAGAAACAAGGATTCAAAAAGAAAAAAAAAAATGGAGAGAGACTTAGGAACCTCCAGGACATCTTTAAATGTCCCACCATCTGAATCATAGGGGGACCAAAAGAGGAAGAGGAAGAGCAAGAAATTGAAAACTTATTTGAAAAAATAATGAAGGGGAACTTCCCCAATATGGCAAAGGAAATAGACTTCCAGGAAGTCCAGGAAGCTCAGAGAGTCCCAAAGAAGTTGGACCCAAGGAGGAACACACCAAGGCGCATCATAATTACATTAGCCAAGATTCAAATGAAGGAGAGAATTCTAGAAGCAGCAAGGGATAAGGGGACAGTCACCTACAAAGGAGTTCCCATCAGACTGTCAGCTGATTTCTCAAAAGAGACCTTGCAGGCAAGAAGGGGCTGAAAAGAAGTATTCCAAGTCATGAAAGTCAAGGACCTACATCCAAAATTGCTCTATCCAGCAAAGCTGTCATTTAGAATGGAAGGGCAGATAAAGTGCTCCTCAGATAAGGTCAAGTTCAAGGAGTTCGTCATCACCAAGTCCTTATTATATGAAATGTTAAAAGGACTTATCTAAGAAAAAGAAGATAAAAAATATGACAGTAAAAAGACAGCAAACTCACAGATATTAACAACCACACCTAAAACCAAAGCAAACTAAGCAAACAACTAGAACAGGAACAGAAACACAGAAATGGAGGTCATATGAAGGGTTAGCAACAGGGGAGTGGGAGGAGGAGAGAGGGGGAAAGGTACAGAGAATAAGTAGCATAGATAGTGGGTAGAAAATAGACAGGGGGAGGGTAAGAATAGTGTGGGAAATGTAGAAGCTAAAGAACTTATGACACATGGACATGATCTAAAGAGGGGAATATGAGTGGGAGGGTGTGTACAGGGTGGAGGGGAATGGTGGGGGAGAAATGGGTCAATTACAATAGCATAATTGATAAAATATATTAAAAATCATCATCATAACAAATATGTGGTTGTAAATGAGATAGGTGTATAAAGGAAAAACTTACAGTGCTAGGAAACTATCGGGAAATTGTTTTAGACTCAAGAAGTCAAGTCAGGATTTTCAACATAAGTGCAAATGAAGCTGACATCTAACACCTGGAAAGGGAATATCAGTTGAAGAGGAAAGTAGTTAGGAGTACCTTGAGGAAGAGAATATCCTGGGCAGAAAATATTCTCTATAAAGGCAGTGGGCATTTGGCTTTTTCCAGCCAGTGGAGCTGGACTTGAGTAGGCCATAGGAAGAAAGCACAAGCTTTCTTGTGCTTTAGGAGGAGGGCAGGGGCTTATCTAATGTAGGAGCTGATAGGTGTAAGACTAAGAATTTAGACTTTGTATTAAGTGCAAAGGAAAGCCACTTAACAATGGAGTAACATGATTCGCCTTTAACAAGACCGTTCTGGCTGCTGTGTGAGGAATAAATATAAAGGCAACAAGCAGGGTCAGTCTAGGGAATGGCAAGTCAGGCACACCCCTAGGATGCAAAATTTAAAGAGCTGCCCAAAGCTCAGTGACCCAGACAGGTAATATTTTAAAGCAATATTTTTTCCATTTTTAAAATTGTATTGTTGTTCAAGTACAGTTTTCTGCCTCCCCCCCCCACCTCTCTCCCCTACCCAAGCCATCCCCACCTCTCTATATGTGTAAATTCTTTAAACTAAAAAACAGTTTATTTCATGTCCATTATTTTAAAATAAAATTTATGGTTATAATTTAAATCTTTTCTTTGCTTAGCTACAATGAGTGCATCCACATGCTTAAATTGAGTTAGTCTATGTTATTGGAAAATACTGTTAAAGATGACTGGACAAAATCCATCAAACACTTGATCTCTATAAAAACTGGAAGATTTTATGCTGCAAAATTCATACGACGTTTCTCCATTTTATTGGGACGATTAGTGCACCATATGGAGAACTAACGGTTGCTCTTAGTTATAGAATTCATAATACACCTGCCTTAAAAAGCATATTGGTGCTTTTCTTGCATTGGATCTAAGAAGGAAGTTACAATATAAGTATAAGAAATTCACATGGGTGTATACCACTTATTTTCTGTTCAGAAAGGAGAATCAAGGACATGAACTCAATTACAAAACAAGGAATCCTTGGGGAAATACATTGATGTATGTCAGCAAAAAAAGGGCAAAAATCAAGAAAGGTGAAGCCGTGGGGTACGAGAACACAGCAACCAGCCACGGCCCAGGAGAGAGAGAGAGGACCGCCGGGACGCGGCAGAGCGGGAGCAAGCTTTCCCTGTAGGACCAAAATCGGGGGGCTCCACAGCGCCCACTGCACTCAACAATGAGAACGAAATGCACTTCGTGTCACAGAGGGATAGAGGAGGCATGTATGTCTCCTGCTCAGTAGGGGAAAAGAAAGGCAACTGGAATTTGTGAGAATAAAAAGCACGGCAAAGCCACAGTCCAGATAGGAAGCAAACTGAAATATGTCTTGATTTTGAACAACTAACAGAATTTAAGGAAAGCAGCGTTCTCTCAGAGGGGTCAGCAGGTGGACCCGTGAAAGAGGAAATGTGTCCTGGCGTGGCAGTGGTCCCTGCACTAATATTTACACAGTGATAAAACGCCAGTGTTGCTTCATGCCGTTCAAAGTTCAGAATCGGTTATAGACAAAACATTGAATATTTATTTATAGCTACAGAACAGAGTGTAGCTGTCACTCACATTGACGTCATAAAATTTAAAGTCAGAAAGCAAAAGTGAAGCTGAAAAAGGAAGGAGATGGGAAGGTGGGTGTGATAATGGTTTCATCGCACATCAGGGAGACGAGAGGCGCTATAATGAAGCAGACGAGCAAGAAACAGGAGTATAGCTTATTCTATGGTATGAAGACTTTCAATAGAGTAACTAAAGATGCTACAACTACCAAAAATGGATAGGAGGGAGAATAGCTTAAGCAGTCAAACCCCTGCATTTTAAAGGTGGAATATTATTCCCAGTTATAAAGATGACTATCTCACAAACAAAAACAAAATGAGCTGCCCCCAAGAAGCAGAACTGGGGTGCAGAGCAAAGAGGGCATGGTGTCTGGGCTGCGATATTTCAGTACAAGTTCTCTGGGTTGGCAGATTTTTTTTTGCTAAACATTAATTTAATATTGTAAAGATTTTTTAATTTATTTATCTTTAGAGAGAGGGGGAGGGAGGGAGAAAGACAAGGAGAGAAACACTGATGTGTGAGCAATACATTGATCGGTTGTCTCACATGTGCCCCCAACTGGGGACCCGGCCAGCCCAGGCTTGTGCCCTGTTGGGCACAAGTCAGTCTTTCAGTTTGTAGGCCAGCACTCAATCCACTGAACCCCACCGGCCAGGGCATTATTTTTTAAATTTCATTGATTATGCTATTACAGTTGTCCCAATATTACTCACCTTGCTCCCTCCACCCCCCACCCCCCACTCCCTCAGGCAATTCCCACACCACTGTTCATTATTCGTGTCCATGGGTCATGCATAAAGTTCTTTGGCTACTCCATTTCCTATGTTTTCCTTTACATCCCCATGGCTATTCTGTAACTACATATTTGTACTTCTTAATCCCCTCACCTCTTCACCCATCCTTCCATATGGCAACCCTCAAAATGCTCTTCATACCTGTGATTCTGTCTCTGTTCTTTTTGTTTGCTTAGTTTGTTTTTTAGGTTCATTTGTTGATAGATTAGTATTTATTGCCATTTTATTGTTCATAGTTTTGATCATCTTCTTTATCTTAAATAAGTTCCTGAAGTAAGTTCTGGTCCAGTTTTAGTGCATATATAAATAAAGGTAAAACCACAGAACTACTCATAGAATGAGAGCAGCTCAAATTTTTGATTAAACAAATACAAATTGAGTGTATATTATGTATAGGCACTGGGCTAGCTGATAAAATTTCTGTATCAAGACAGGACTAGAAGCACTAGCCCATCCCTAGCAGCACTTTAACTGCTTAAAATTTTAGAAAATGTTTTCATTTAGCGCAGAATTACTTAACATTGACACTGTTGACATTTTGGACTAGATCATTCTTTTGTGGGCGTCTGCCCGTGCATTCTAGAATATTTAGCAGCATCCCTGGCTTCTGTCACTAGGTGCCAGTAACATGCCCTCCCCTCCCCCCAATCCCAGTAGCGACAACCAAATGTGTCTCCATACTTAGCAAAATATACCCTGGGGATAATATTGTCTGGTTAAGAATCATTTAAAATAAGAACCTTATTTTTAAAGAACCAAACTTTAGTTTTGGAGATAGTACTACTATTGTACCAACCTTGCCTGTTTCTCATGTGATGAATTTGTCTTGCACACGGTTGAACATTCGCTTGAGAAATATAAACAACAATGCATTCTGATTCTTAGAAAAGATAATTGGGGTCTTGAGCACTGCAGTTTAGTGGCATTTCCAACTAGCTTATAAATAGCAGAACAAATATGACTGGCTATTTTTAGCTTAGGGAGGTCTATCTTAAACCATGCATGGCTGATAAAAATGTGCTTTTAGGATTTCTTCTGAGTGAACCAGATGGTCTGCTTATGAACTGCCCACAAAATCTTTCCCTTCTTTTCAAATAAAAAGCTATATTTGTTACTTTCCACTTAAAGATCATATGCTTTTATGTTTTTTGAAGGTTAAAAAAAATCCAGGCCACGTTAGACACTAAAGTAAACTATCACGAGTCCAGGGGTCCCTGAGACTTGGGTAACCTAAGGAAAATGTCACTTTACCTTCACGGTCTTCACCCTCACGTCACCTAGGCTCTGTGTATGTCCTTACAGTGATAACAAACACACATGTACTCCTTATTAGGTCTCAGGTACCATTCTAAGTTCTTTTACATATGTTTACATTTAAAATTTTTTTCTACTTGTCACCTAACAGATACATATCTAACAGACACAATTTGACAGTTTGCATATATGCACACACCCATGAAATCACCACCACAACAAATGGATTCTTTGACAAAACCCCACAGAAGGGAGGCTGAGTTCTTGTCCATGCTTCAGGAGGCGTATGATATTGGTTTGTCCCACTTTTAGTGATACTATTTTTGACATGGCTTAAGGTGGTGTCTGCCAGGTGTTTTTCCACTATCAAGTTATTAGTTTACCCTCTGTACTTAATAGGTATCTTGTTATTGATAGTCCTCAAACTTTCACCCACTAGTTTCAGCATCCATAATTTTTACTCAAATGGTTGCCAAATGATCTTCTAAATTCCATCTACTTTTAAAATGTTCCTTCTTCCTCTCTCTCTCTCAGTCTCTCCCCCTCTCCTTCTCTCTCATTGCAGTCCTGTTCTTAACTCAATAGATTACATCCCTTTGCTTTCATCATTTATTTTGATGTTCACATTGCCACAGATCTGGTCAATGACATGGCTTTCATATAAGCTTCTGTGACCTTGACACAGAAAGATGTTCCAGGCTCACCTTATATTTGCCCCAGTCCTGGAATCAACCACTTCTTCAAGAAACCTCGGTTCTTTTTAACGACGAACGGGGTTTAGAAGCCAACATCTGGTGCTGCATGCATTCATTGCTACTGAGCTCTATGAACAGAACCTACATACTTGTGTTTACATACACTGTGGATGAAAAAGGGGCCACACACTGAATCTGACATGCTCAGGGGAGGCCTGCAAGGTGGCCTTATAAACTCAGAGATGGATAGTAACCACATAGGAAGGCTATGTGTTAGAAATTAAAGAACCTCAGAGATGGAAAGTAACTGCGTTAGACAGTTATAGTTAGAAATGAAAACTCTAACTAAAGCCGGTTCATGGCGGTTGTCATGTCGTAGGGGCAGTATTTTTCCCTAATAAAGGTCAATCTTCACTTTAACTGGGCCTGTGTGTGGTCTTTTGCACCCAAAATAACATACCTTTGGAATATCAAAGTTAATTCTTTTCTTTCTTTTTACCCTGGCACCCTCAGAGCAGAAACCACAAATCCCCTCAATGTTATTTCCACCTTATTGTTGTTAACTATCCCGTACTCACAAATGGGAAAGACGTACGTGTCTATTTGTTTTACTTTTTAGCCAACCCCAGAGATTTTCCCACTTTGGTTTTTTCTGTCTCCCTAATCTATCATCAAAGGATTTCATGCAACCCTCTTAAATCTTCCCTTTTGATTCTGATGTATAAAACAAGTGGTAAAACTGCCATTTTCTGGGGCATTTTTTCTTTTTTTTTTTTTTTTTTTTTTTAATATATTTTATTGATTATGCTATTACAGTTGTCCCATTTCTTCCCCATCATTCCCCTCCACCCTACCCACCCTCTCCCACCCACATTCCTCCCTTTAGTTCATGTCCATGGGTCATAAGTTTTCTAGCTTCTACATTTCCCATACTATTCTTGCCCTCCCCCTGTCTATTTTTTCCCCATTATCTATGCTACTTATTCTCTGTACCTTTTCCCCCTCTCTCCTCCTCCCACACCCCTGTTGCTAACCCTCCATATGATCTCCATTTCTGTGATTCTGTTCCTGTTCTAGCTGTTTGCTTAGTTTGCTTTTGTTTTAGGTGTGGTTCTTGATAGCTATGAGTTCGTTGTCTTTTCACTGTCATAGTTTTATCTTCTTTTTCTTAGATAAGTCCCTTTAACATTTCATACAATAAGGGCTTGGTGATGATGAACTCCTTGAACTTGACCTTATCTGAGAAGCACTTTATCTTCCCTTCCATTCTAAATGACAGCCTTGCTGGATAGAGCAATTTTGGATGTAGGTCCCTGCTTTTAAAGATTTCAAATATTTCTTTCCAGCCCCTTCTTGCCTGGAAGGTCTCTTTTGAAAAATCAGCTGACAGTCTGATGGGAACTCCTTTGTAGGTGACTGTCCCCTTATTCCTTGCTGTTTCTAGAATTTTCTCCTTCATTTTAATCTTGGGTAATGTAATTACGATGTACCTTGGTGTGTTCCTCCTTGGGTCCAACTTCTTTGGGACTCTCTGAGCTTCCTGGACATCCTGGTAGTCTATTTCCTTTGCCAGATTGGGGAAGTTCTCCTTTATTATTTGTTCCAATAAGTTTTCCACTTGTTGCTCTTCTTCTTCCCCTTCTGGTACCCCTATAATTTGGATGTTGGGACGTTTAACGATGTCCCGGAGGTTCCTAAGCTTCTCCTCATTTTTCTGAATTCTTGTTTCTTCCTCGTCTTCTGTTTGGTTGTTAGTTTCTTCCTTCTGGTCCACTCCATTGATTTGAGTCCCAGTTTCCCTTCCATCTCTATCAGTTCCCCATGCATCTTCCTTCATTTCACGGATTGTAGCCTGCATTTTTTCATCTAGTTTGTGAGCAAAATCAACCAATTCTGTGAGCATTTTGATGACCAGTGCTTTGAACTGTGCATCTGACAGGTTGGCTATCTCTTCACTGCTTAGAGGAATTGGCTCTGGGGCTTTTATTTGTTTTCCGGTTTGAGCCATTTTTGGTGGGTTTTTTTTGTTGTTGTTTTGGTTTTAGTCTGGTCGTGGCTATTACGTAGGGAGGGGTGGAGCCTTAGGTGTTCTCAGGGCAGGGCAGCGCAGTCGCTGGGTTGTGATGCTATAGGTGGGGGCGGGGTCTGAGAAGGAGCAATGGCGCCTGCTCCACTCTCTCCTGGACTCCGGCCCTTTCCGCTGCTTCCCCTTCACCTGGATTATCTGCGCACGCGCGCGTGCTGTTACGTAGTGAAGAGTGGAGCCTCTGGTGCTCCCCGGTGCGGGGCAGCCCAGTCGCTGGGTTGTGACGCTGTATGTGGGGGTGGGGCCTGAGAGGGAGCAATGGTGCCTGCTCCGCTCTTTCCTGGATTCAGTCCCCTCCGCCACTTCCCCTCCGCCTGGACCGTCTGCGCGCTCGTATGTGAGACCACCTGGTCAGTCAGCCAGCCGCCTTGTGCGGCCTCACTGGGTCTGCACAGTTGCCCCCCAGTGCCCGGGGTCCGCCAGCTGCTGCCTGTAGGCCCGGGGACCGCCAGCCGCCGCCTGTGCACCTGGGAACTGCCAGCCGCTGCTGCTTGCGTTCCTGGGTCCGCACCTCCACTTTCTCCTGCCGCGACTCCGCCCCTCTTACCGGTCTGGATGAATGGTTGTTGGACTTCCGTACAGTTCAGTTTTCTATAAGTTATGGTTGTTTTCTTGTTTCTAAATATTTGTTGTCCTTAATTTTGGTTGTGAGAGGAGGCACAGTGTGTCCGCCTACGCCTCCATCTTGGCCGGAAGTCTGGGGCATTTTTTCAATCCGTTGAGATTTTGCGTCTCATCAATTGTCAGTTTGGTTCAAATAAACTCACAGAAATTCTTAGAGATTTGGACATATCTTATGCTGAACAACACAAAATCATATGTATACATATATTAACATTTAATCATCACCACAGTCCTATGAATTAGCTACTACTTTTATTATTTTCCTTTTATAGTTGAAGAAACTGAGCGTCAGAAGTTAGGTAACATGCTGAAGGTCTCCTGGTTAAGTGATAAGGCCAAGACTGGAATGCAGGCAGTCTGGCTCCAGACCTACCCTCGGAGCATAAACATTTAAAGATAAAGGTCGAGAAGGAAGGTTTTCTTACATCATCTAAAATTCCTGTGGAGTTCTTCGGCTATAATGTCACATCCTGCTTCCTACCTGGGAAACAGGAGCGTGGGGAATGCACTGCTGACCTGGGAATCAAATCCAAAGAGCAGACTTGTCGACACAGCACCGCTTCTTCCCTCTGGAAACTAAAGGTTTACAGCCTGACCGGTGCGGCTCGGTGGGCTGGGCATCGCCCTGCAAACCAAAAGGTCACTGGTTTGATTCCTGGTCAGGGCACAGGCCTGGGTTGCTGGCCAGCTCCCCAGCTGGGTGTGTGTGGAAGGCAACCGATCAATGTTTCTCTCCCTTCTCTTTCTCCTTCCCTTCTCCTTTCTCTAAAAATAAATAAATAAAGTCTTTTTTAAAGAAAAGAAAAAGAAAACTAAAGGTTTGTAACTGTGCCAAACTTGCTACGCCCAGCTCTCTCTTCCTTAGGAATGAGTCTAGTCCTTCAAGAATTTTCAGGCCCTCAGGCTTCTGGTGACCCTGCCCAGCAATCCAATGGATGTGCTAAGACTTCATCTCCAGCTCTGCTGAGGCTCCATCTCCTGCTGTGTCTTTGTAGCCCAGTGGAAGTAGGGCTCTTTCATGGAATCCTGAGAAAAGCATTTCACAGATCCACGCACAGGAGATGGTGGTGTGGCAAGATTTATTCTGGGTAGAAGGCTGCCTCTCTGCCCCTTCTCCATCTGTCCCTCTGTGGAAAAAGTCCAACCATGTCTTTAGCAAGGCAAAAACAAAGGCCAGTGTCCAGAGTTTCTGTTTCACATCAAAACTTATTCGTTTGGAGCCAGCAGGTGGCTGCTAAATGGTCTCAGTGCCCGTCCAGGTAGCTTAGTGCTGAGCCTCTGTACCAAGGCCCCTGCCTGCAGCCTGTACTGGGAGTCTGTGCAGCTGCCAGCTCTGTGGCTTCTAGGGCCCCAAGGTGACAGAGGCAGAACGCATGGGAGTGCAAGGGGCGAGCCCAGGTCACCAAGAGAGAGCTCTTCTTTGTTCCCTGAGATCATGTTACCTGGGGCTTGGGAAGGACCAGGAGCTTTTTCAAAATAACCAATCAACTTCCCAAGGTTTTGTGGGCTTCTGATGGGTCCACGCCCTAGCCAGGTGATCCCTTTCCCAGGTTGGACTGGCAGGCTTCTATGGTTGTGCACCTCCTCCTGTGCCATTTTGACTACTTTTTTTAAAAAACAAAAATTTTACTTATTTATTTTTAGAGAGAGGGGAAAAGAGGAAGACAGGGAGAGAAATACTGATGTGAGAGGGAAACATCGATCAGGTGTCTCTTGCACATACCCCTACTGGGGACTGAGCCTGACCGGAATCCAACTGGCAAATTTTGCTTTTGGTGGGATGACGCCCAACCAACTAAGCGGCATCAGCCAGGGCCATTTTGGCTTCTGTTGTTCATGTGTTTACTTCCTCCTGTTTCCCCCAACAATTTGGTACCAGAGAGGAAAGGGAGAGGCAATGCTGCGATCCCCTGCAGTGTGTGAAGCTGTAACTCCCTGGCGAAGCAAACAGGCTTATGCTCCTTGGTTCGTTATGCTCATCAGTGTCTGGTTCCCTTTGCTTCCTTCCTTATTAATAACTAGTTAACTACCTACGGTAACATATTCAAACTTCTATTTATGCAAAGCAAGAGAACTAGTGTTTTTAAAAAGTGGAGGAAGAAGAGGACTGTGGATTTTTAGATACTGTTGAAGGAAATTTATGACTTTAAAACTAATCAAGAAATACTCTATGGTGGAGTATTGCAAAGTTTTTCATACCATCTGTCCAGAGAATACTTGCCTTGCTCATGACTATGTTGCTCTGAATGAAGCAAAAATATTAAGAATGACTGCTAAGCCAATTTAATTCTGACCAGGATAGTAGACTTTGGTCACGACACCAGTTGAATTTATCCTGGGGAGATTTTGTAATAGCAAAAAGAAGATTGTTGAACATAAGTTAGACATATACTCTCAACTTTGGGAGTGATACCATGAAAAATTTTTAAAAATCCTGTGATAGCAAGGCCAGGGATTCTCAAAAGAAATAGGCAAGGCTAAGAAAGCTCTAAAAATAATATTCCTACAGTGTCAGTGATCCCACTGAGTGAGAAGGGAGGTGTTCAAAGCAACCAATAAGCTATGCAAGGGACCCTCAGATGAGCTCAGACATGCCCAAAAGGTCAAGGATGAGTGAGAAAATGTAAAACAAACTCTAAGTATAGTATGGCTGGGTAGCCAGACCACAAATTCTCTCTCAATAGACCTGCACATATCTGAAAAGTTGATACACTGCAGGTCAGTGGGGATTTGTTGAATTATTTACTAAATATTGCTTGGACAATTAGTCATCTATAAGGGAAACAATAAAATTGGTTCCTATTTCATACCATAAACAAAATAATTAAAAGGAGCATGAAAGTTCTAAGCATGAACAGCAAAGATTTTAAACAAAGGAATGCTGAGAATAGGGAGAATATCCTATGACTTGGATAGAAAAAAGTGTGGTTTTTCTAAAAAATAAAATTAAAGCATACACAAAAAAACAATTGATCTTTAACTATGCTACAGTTTAAAAACATCTGTACATCCAAAATACCATAAACAAAGTAAGAAGACAGGCTGAAGACTGAAAGAATATATTTGCAAATGCAAATGGACGACAAAGGATTGATTTCTTGAAGACATAAAGAACTCCCATAAGTCAAGACAAAAAAGACAAGCCAATATTGTAAAATAATAATGATAATGACGATGTGACGATGATGATGATGATGACAAAGGGTATGAAAAAGCACAAGAACCCTTTATAGAAAAGGAAACCTGAATAGCCAACAAACATATAACAAGTGCTTCACTTCATTGGTAATCAAGGGTGTAAAAACCACAATGAGATACAATTAGACTGGTAAAAGTTAAAAATTCTCAGAATGTTAGCACTGGTAAAGATGTGAGGCAAAGGGAAAGTTTTGGTATAGGGCATGCTTGTTAATCCAATTTGGAGAGCAGTTTGGCAGCTTATATTGAAGTAGAAGACATACACACTCTAGGACCAAGCAATTCTACTCCTGGGTAAATTTTCTTTGAGAAATGTTACTTGTGTACACAAGGCACTATGAAAAACAATGTCAGGCCCTGGCCAACTAGCTCAATTGGTTAAAGCATCATCCATATATGCCAAGGTTGCAGGTTCAATCCCTAGTCAGGGCACATACAAGAATCAACCAATGAGTGCACAAGTAAGTGGAACAACAAATTGATGTTTCTCTCTCCCTCTCTCCCTCTCTCCCTCTCTCTCCCTCTCTCTCCCTCTCTCTCCCTCTCTCTCCCTCTCTCTCCCTCTCTCTCTCTCTCTCTCTCTCTCTCATTCTCTCTGTCTCTCTCCTTTCTCCTCTCTAAAATCAATCAATAAAGAAATGTTAAAAGTATATTTAAAAAAGACTGTTCACAGCTACATTGCATGTAATAGCAATTCGGTAACAACCTCAAGGCTTTATCCACTGGAGAATGAATAAATAACATGTGGTATATTTATTCAAGGAAATCTTCTATAGCAGTGGCAATGAATAAATTTACGGCTATCGGTATGCCCACAGATGAAGCAGGATGCAGAAGAATTCATAAAGATTCCATTGACATACAAATTTAAAACATACAAAAATCCTACATATATTGCTTAAGGATTTATACATAAATAATAAGATTGTAACAAAATGCATGGAAGTGAAAAACAAAATTTAGGAAAGTCAGTGTTTGGGGGGAAATAATGAAAATACGATCACAGAGTACAAACTAGTAGTAACACTTTGTGTCTTAACCTGTTTATTTCTTAACACAGGTGCTGATTCATTAATCTGCATACCTTTTTATAAATCTGAAATGTGTCCTAGTATATTTATTTATTTTCATTTTTTAGAAGACACAATACTTAATTTAATAAAAATTTTGTTTGTAGTTCTTACATTCTCAGTGTGAGCTGAGCTGGAACCCACTGCCCCACCCAGAAGTGGCCCAGTCCTGGAGGCAGAGGAGGAAAGGAGGGGGTGAGGGTGTCAGGGCTCAGGCCCTAGGAGCCCCATTCTTCCTCAGTGCTGGGGGGCTGGGGGCCCTATTCTCGTCTCCTGCCCCTATCTGGTTTCCAGGAAGGAGAACAGATGGAATCTTGGGTCTGGGGCTCCTTTTCCACACCACCCTTACCCCCAGGTTGGAGGGGGAATTAAGGGATCAGGGAAAAGAAGGGGATGGAGGAAAACAAAGATGTTAAGAAAGATGAGGGCTAAAGGAGAATCAGAGACAAAACACCAATGGGGGTAAAAAAACAAGTTGGGGGAAACAATACCAAAATCCACCCCAAACTGGAACCCGCCTGAAAAAAAAGGAAAGTTCTCCAGTGTCATAGAGACATTATTTGGCACCACTGCCTCTGTGGTGGGCAGGCTCAGGCCTCAGTCCAGGCCTGTGTGGCCCCTACAGCTCATCCTTGGCCTGGCCAGCAGCAGCATCTTCCTCCTCCTCCTCCTCATCGTCCTCTTCCTCCTCATCTTCATCTTTGTCCTCCTCATCATCGTCCTTGTCTGCCTCCTTCTCTTCCTTGTGCTTCTTCTCCTTGTCCTCCTCCTTTAGCCTCTGTACCCCATCCTGCTTCTCCTTCATTTGCTTTTCTGCTGCCTTTGTGACACCCCATGTCTCATTGCCAAACTGTTCAGCGTATGCTGTGTCATGGTGATGAGGAAGTTGTCGAAGATGGTGCCACACTTGACCTGCCAGATGTCTGGGCCCAGCACAGCGAAGTTTTCACAGGCATAGCTATTGGTATCAGGAGAGTACTTGGGGCTGTCGATCTCTGGGTGGATCCAAGTGCCCTTGTAATCCAGGTTGTCCATCTGCCGGGGGTTCCACTCACCCTTGTAGCCTGGGTTCCGAATCACTGGTGGTTCCCACTCCTTGTCCATCTCTTCATCCCAGCCCTCAGTCTTCTTAGCATCGGGGTCAGAGATGTGCTCAGGCTTGCCCCAGTCCTGAGGTTTCGAGTCTGTGGGATAATCCATCTTGGCCTGCTCACCCCACCCTCCCAGCTTTGAACCATCAGAATCCTTTACCTTCCTGGGTGGCAGGAAGGCCCAAACATCTTCCAGGGAGCCAACTCCACCTGGCTATTGTCAATTTTCACCTCATAGGTGTTATCAGGCTGCACAATCAGTGTGTACAGGTGTGTGAATTCATCGTCCTTGTTGATCAACACGTTCTTGCCCTTGTAGTTGAAGATGACGTGAACCCTCTTGGTGCCAGGGCCACAGATATCAGGGCCGAAGATAATGTATTCAGAGTCGCCACGCATGTCCATCTGGTCCAAACCCTTTGGAAAGAGCTTCACGTAGCCGTCCCCACATTTAACGTTCTGCTCGCATTTCACAGTAAACTGCACCACCAGCGTCTGGTCCTTGTTGCTGAGAGGCTCAAACCTGGCGGACAGGGCACAAAAGCGGGCATCCTGGCTCCTCTGCAGCCCTTTACCTTTCTCCAGGCCACCATAGAACTTTCCAGCATTGAGGACGAATTTGCCAAAATCTGACTTGTGTTTGGATTTGACCCAGCGGCTGGTCCACCCTTCTCTGTCCAGAAACTGCTCCTTGAAGTAGACGATGGGACCGTTGGCAGCCAGGCTGAGAAGGCCAAGCAGCAGTGGCTCAAGTAGCAGTGTGGTGGGCGGAGGGGGCAGTGGCATGTGGACCCTGCAATTCACTTCTCCAACACCAGCTCTGCAGTGGGGACCTGCAATGTGTCATAGTACATTTAAAGAAAAATCACCTTGGTTCTATTTCTTGACTATACGGTTATCATGATAGAAATGTATTTCCTCATCATAAGAGAGAGGTATTGTCCCTTTTCCAACCAAGCCTTTCTGTTTTACAATTTGGGTTCTTCTCCACTGGCATGTGTGTAGAAGAGTAAGGGGTGGGTTGTACAATAACTCCTCCATATTTCAATGGCTGTCAGGAAAAAAATTCTTCCAGGTCTTTCTCAGAAAAGGAACGAACCTGATGCTGAGGATGGAATAGTCATGTGGAAGAGACTGGTCCTTGGAATAAAAAAAGGAGTAGCCTGACTAGAAAAAAAGGAGAGGGCCTAGGGACTGGCAGGGGATTGGGTTCAGGGGTTTTCTTAAGAGGTGTAGACATGTCTCTCTTATGTGGCCATGTCCAGGGTTGTCAAGGTGAGTGCAGAGGCCTTGAGAGCAAAGCAAGTCTCTGCCCTGTGCCAGCCTGTTGGTGGTGGGAAGATGTCAATGAAGGCACCTAGGTGACTCTTACAGAGCAACAGGGCCTACTAGATGGAGGAAGGTCATACCCCAGCAAAAGCATTCTCTGTATGGAGCAAGAACAGAAAACTCAATGAACCACACCCCATCTTTGACATCTGCTAAGGCCAGGGGTTCTCTTAGGAGCCAGGGAAGGGCTTAGGGAATCTCGTTTACACCCATATTGGAAGTTCCTTTAGCCAAGCCTAAGGAAGCTTAGGTTAATATGAGAAAAACCAAGGAATATGAGGTTTCTTCTACCTGAATGATCACACATTAAATTATCAGATAACTATCACACAGAACAAAGGCTAGGGACTATTAAGAATAGGTCCAAATACAGAGAAAATAGTACCATGTTAATAGGTAACAGGAGGGAAAGAGCTAGAAATCTCTTTTTCCTGTCTTCCCAAGAGAGGAAAATAAACTCCAAACTAATAAATGGTTCAAACAAATGGTAAAACGAGGAAACTGGTTCCCAAACAAGTGGCTCTGTACAACAGAAGCATTAGATAAACCTATAAGCCAAGCCAGCAGTGCAATTCAGCTTCCAAGAAAACAAGCCCCCCAGCGGATTGCGCCCATAAACTTGCAGGGTCAAATCACCTGAGGCAGAGGAATCCCTGGGTGCCAGACCCCCCCACACTCAGGTCTGAGGATTAGGGACTAGCCAAAAAGTACCCAGAAGTTAGTAAAGCTGTGACAAGCTGTTCACAAGTGTGCCAACCCACTTATAGGAAGCCTTGTGTTCCCTGTGCTTTAAAGATTTTTTTATTTTTTTAAGTACTTTTTTTTTTTCCTTTTAGATTTTATTTATTTATCTTTAGAGAGGAAGGGAAGGAGAGAGGGAGAGAAACATCAATGTGCGGTTGCCTCTTATATGTCCCCTGCCGGGAACTGGCCTGGCAACCCAGGCATGTGCCCTGACTGGGAATCGAACCGCGATCCTTCGGTTCGCAGGCCCGCGCTCAATCCACTGAGCTACACCAGCCAGGGTGTTCCCTGTGCTTTAAAAACGTAAATATTATATAACTATTCTCTTACACAGGTTTCTGAAAATCAATAACCCTAAAGTATACTTAGAATTAGACTGTACATTACTTACTTAAAACATAGTCCATGTTTTAAGACCATGCATAGGGAAAAAAAGTATATTAGGGTTCTCCGGGGAAACAGAACCAATAGGAGATACGTATATTATAAAGAATTAGCTCACATGATTGTGGAAGCTGTTAAGTCCCGAGATATGCGGGGTGAGTAGGCAAGCTGGAGCAGATCTAGTCCAAAGGCCTGCAGGCTTAGAGGCTCAGGAGTCAGAAGGCAGGAAAAAACACATGTCTCTGCTTGAAGGCAGCCAGCCTGGAGGAATTTTCTTACTAGAGGTGTGGGACAGGTGGGGTGGAGGATGGGGGAAGGGAGAGAGGGTCAGTCTTTTTGCTCTATTTAGGCCTTCAACTAATTGGCTGAGGTCCATTTTAGGGAGAACAATCTGCTTTACTCAGTATAGCTATTTAAATGTTAATCTCATTCAAAAACACTCTCACAGAAACACCTGAAATAATATTTGACCAAACACTGGGGACCAAATGGCCCAGTCAAGTTTACACATAAAATTAGCCACCACAACACTGACTGGTGTGGCTCAGTGGGCTGGACATCTTCCTGCAAACCAGAAGGTCACCAGTTCAATTCTGGTCAGGTCACATGCCTGGGTTGCAGGCCAGGTCCCCAGCTGGGGGCATGCAACAGGCAACTGATTGATGTTTCTTCCTCTCTTTTTCTCTCCCTTGCCCTCTCTCTAAAAATAAATAAAATCTTTAAAAAATAGAATTAGCTACCACAAAAAGGAATGTATCAAAATTCCTTATAGTCAACGTATTAGATAGTAAGTTTCCCTTGAATTGGTCCTGTATTGTTTCAAATGGCATATTGCATTTCCTTATCTTAAATAATTTGTTTCTTTTCATGCTTTTAGTTTTATATGTTCAATCACCTTTGGTTCTTGTCAAATTAAT
This sequence comes from Glossophaga mutica, assembly GCA_039655065.1. NCBI lineage: Eukaryota > Metazoa > Chordata > Mammalia > Chiroptera > Phyllostomidae > Glossophaga > Glossophaga mutica. The sequence goes on from CM077308.1 coordinate 151,248,672, forward strand.
TTATGAAAGGTAATTACTAAAACACAGTTCTTTGGAAAACCTAAACAGAGAATTGACATCTTTGCCAAATATTCTTTTTTTTTTTTTAATATTTATTTATTTATTTTTAGAGGGGAAGGGTAGGAGAGAGGGAGAAGGAGAGAAATATCAATGTATGGTTGCCTCTTATGTGTCCCATGCTGGGAACTGGCCTGCAACCCAGGCATGTGCCCTGACTGGGAATCGAACCGCGATCCTTTGGTTCACAGGCCCGCGCTCAATCCACTGAGCTACACCAGCCAGGGCCAAATATTCTTTTTTAAAAATTTTTTATGATTGATTTTAGAGAGAGAGGGAAACATTGATTTGTTTTTCCATGTATTTTATTCATTGGTGGTTTTTTTTAAATCATTTTTTTATTTGCAATTACAGTTGATGTACATTATCATATTGGTTTCGGGCGTACACCACAGTGATTAGACAGTACATAACTTGATAAGCGGTCATCCCAGTAAATCTTGCATCCATCTGACACCATGTATAGTTACTATACTATTATTGATTATATTCCCTATGCCGTACTTTACATCCCGTTATTCTGTAATAACCAATTTGCACTTCTTAATCCCTTTACCTTTTTACCCTTCTCCCCACCCCCCATCTGACAACCATCAAAATGTTCTGTGTCTATGATTGTTTTGTTCTGCTTGTTCATTTATTTTGTTTTTTCGATTTAATTGTTGATAGATGTGTATTTACTGCCATTTTATTGTTTATATTTTTTGTTTTCTTCTTCTTAAAGAAGACCCTTTAACATTTTATATAATACTGGTTTAGTGGTGATAAACTCTTCTAGCACTTTCTTGTCTGAGAAGCTCAGAATTTGTCCTTTGAATCTAAATAACAGCTTTGCTGGGTAATCTGGGTTGTAGGTCTTTGCTTTTCATGACTTTGAATATTTCTCGCCAATCCCTTCCAGACCACAAAGTTTCTCTTAATCAGCTGACAGTCTTATGGGAACACCCTTGTAGATAATGAACGGCTTTTCTCTTGCTGTGTTTAAGATTTCTTCTTTGTATTCAACATCTGGCATTTTAGTTATGATGTGTCTTTGTGTGGGCCTGTTTGAATTTATCTTGTCTGGGGTTCTGTGCACTTCCTGGACTCAGGTGTCTGCTTCCTTGACCAGTTAGGGAAGATTTCTGTCATTATTTTTCAAACAGGTTTTCAAATACTTGCTCTCTCTCCTCATTCCAACAGCTCCATGAAGTGAATGTTAGTATGCTTGAAGTTGTCCCAGAGGCTCCTGACACTGCCCTCATTTTTGTTCTTTTTGGGGGGGTTCTTTTTTCTTCTTTTGTTCTGATAGGGTGCTTTTTGCTTCCTTATATTCCAAATTGCTGAATTAACAGCTTCATCCATTCTGTTGAAATCCTGTAAATTGTTCTTTATTTCAATTAGTGTATCCTTTATTTCTGACTGGATCCTTTTTATGCTGTTGAGATTCTAAGTTTCTTGAGCATCCTTATAACCAGTGTTTTGAACTCTGCATCTAGTTGGTTGCTTGTCTCCATTTTGTTTAGTTCTTTTTCTAGAGTTTGATTCTGTCCTTTCATTTCAGCCATATTTCTTAGTCTTCTCATTTTGGCAGCCTCCCTGTGATTGTTTCTATGTATTAGGTAGAGTTGCTATGATTCCCTGTCTTGGTATCACGGCCTAATGTAGTAGGTGTTCCTATACAGTCCTGTCACCCAAGCTGGGTACTCAAGGTGTGCCCACCATGTGGGCTGAGTACACCCTCCCCTTATGGTTGAGCCTTTACTGCTATTGGCATGTCAATGGGATTTACCCAGGCCGATCAGCTGCAATGACTGTGACTTCTGCCTACCAACCTCTGACCACCATGGGGATCCGCTGGGCAGGGGCCCACTCCACAGAACAGGGCTTACTTCAGCAGGGTTCTGGTGCCCACTGAGTTTGCCCCTTGAGTGTGTCAATTGTGGAGGTGGTGCTCCCATGTGGTCTGAAGCTGTCCACTGGGTGCACTGGTTCTGGGACCTCCTGGGAGGTGCTAACCAAGGTTAGCCACCATCTGTGTTCTGCCCCAGGGACACCTGGTGTAAGCTACAGGGCATCCTGCAGATGGCTACTATTTGTGCTGGGCTTGGAGGTGCCCAGGCAAGGCCAACCTGTAAACCAAGGGTGGCTGCTGCTAGTGCCAGGCCTGGGGCAACTTAGCAAGAAGTACAGGGCTTACTGAGGCCAGATGCTGTTTGTGTTAAGATAATTTAGAAAAATGTGAACCATGAGCTGAGACAAGCTATTTGTATGAAAAAGCCACTGGAAACAGCTTGAGTGGGCCTGAAAATTGAGCAGGGGAGGGTCTCAGGGAATTACCAGGGTGGAGCAAAGAGTGTGAGCCAGGTTGGAGTCTCAGATTCGATGTTCACCTAGGGCTCTGTTGGGGGAGGGCTCATCAAAGGAAGAGTGGCCTCTACCAGCACTTCTGTATGGGAGAACGCTGCCCCCCGGCTCTTGCCCTGATGTCAGACAATTCAGCTCATCCCTGTGCCTTCCAAGCTGCTGTCCCCATGATGGAGCTCAGAGGGAGTAAGTCCAAGTAAGTTCATGAATGGACCTTTTAAGAGGAATTGCCTAGGACTACAGAAGTTTCCATCTTCCTCAGTCTCAACCCCTACTGGTTTTTATAGCCAGGAGTTACAGGGACTTCTCTACCTGGCACTGGAACCCATGGCTGGGGGGCCTGGTATGGGGCTGGGACCCCTTGCTCCGGAGATAGCCCTCCTAATTTTTATCTGCCACAAGTGGGTATGGGACAAGCCCATTCCATACTTCCACTCCTCCTACCAGTCTCGATGTGTTTTCTTCTTTAATTCCATAGTTGTAGGATTCCAGAAGTGCAATTTCTGGCACTTCTTAATGATGGTTATTCTGTAGTTTAGGTGTAATTTTGATATGGTTGTGCGAGGAGGTTAAGTACTGAATTTACCTATTCCACCATCTTGATCGGATACTGGTTGATTCTTGTATGTGCACTGACTGGGGATCCAACCCACATCCTCAGTATGTCAGGATGATGCTCTAACCAATTAAGCTAACCCAACCAGGGCCTGTAATAGGTCATTATTAACACTCTGAGAGACCCTATCGCTCTCCATGATGTGTGTTGTTCTCCTTTTTTGCAAAGAAAAAATAATAAATGCAACTTGTTCAACTACTTAAAAAAAGAGAACTGTATGGAAGTAAGATCTTTTAACAAAATGTCACAAAAACAGAAAAAGAAAAAAGGCAAAAAAAATGTGTGACAATTCTCCAAAGTCTAAAACTAACTAAAAATACCTTCATAAAAATGTAAAAGGTAAATAACAATCATCTTAAAATATTCAGTTAGTTTTGTTGAATATGAAAAATACTGTTTTATTAGTTTGTAGAAGCATTATTTTATTCATTTTATTACATCAAATTTTAAAAAAGAAACTGACTAAATTTAAACAATATTTAAACAAAGATATCTATCTCATTTTAAGTCAATGCAAATTTTCATTAATTTAGAACTCTGTATTAGCATATTAACATTTGGGGAATTTTTGGAAACATACATTATTATATATAAAAACTGTCTTATAAGAACTTAGGAATAAGAAATGGTTCATAAAACTTTACAAATCTTCCTAAACTGCTTTTAGTACAGTGAAAATTATATACTTTGATTTTTAATAAAAATTTCAATTATTTTACAACCAATTTGAAACAGAAGTAAATGTCTAATAATTGTTTTGAGAATTAACATTCATCAGGATTACTATAGCTGATTACACTTAAAACATACATACACACAAAACTAGAAGAGACTGGCTAATTCTGTTCTAAAAATAATAATGGACTAATAATTAGGTTGGAAATCATGATTTAAACGTTAATATGACATAGAAAATATCATTACATAAAAATTCATGGAGAGGACATTGTTATGGTCAGCTTACCATTATTAGTTGCAGCAGTACTGTATCTTGCACACATTTACAAATCAGATTTTCACACTGACAATATATTTTAACTGCTTTGATCATTAGCATATGAAGATGTTGGCTGAGTTTGAAACATAATAAATTATATTTATATATACCCTAAACAGGGCAGTTCCCAAGATTAAATGCTGTTATTTTTAAATACCTTTTTAGAACACAAACATCTAATTTTATCTTATATAAGTATGAATAATCATGATAGCTTAAAAAATATTAAACCATTTTTTAAATATAATTGGTCCTAAAGTGCCTTGACTTATTGCTTAGCAAAATTCTATTCCCTAGTATGGACCCTCAAGCTTTTTGGAAAAGATTTTGGGGTCAAAACTATGAACATCAAATATAATCAGTGTAACAAAGTAATGGCCCTCAGGAACTCTGTCAGTATGACAAATGTTTATTTTACAGTTACTGCTTCTGTAGCTGTAGTTCCTCCCTCACTACTTCATATTTTAGGTTCTAGAAGTTCCATCCTTCTGGTACTTCTAATCTGTTTTCCTACATTTCTTTAAAGAATCAACATATAAAATTTTCCACATTACTCTGGTTCAAAGGTAGATCCACACTTTTCCTGCAGCCTAAAGTAAGATTTTTCTGTCTTTTTTGATGGGGGAGAGGGTAAAAGGAAGAGAGATGGGCTTGATATCTTGCTAATGTATAGGGTAGCTTCAGTGTTACTGGTTATTTCCTGATGAGTAAGATTGCTAAAGGAATACTGTACAAACCAAGAAGTGGCCCTGTAATCATACTGAGGGCAGCAGTTAATGCTTCCAGCTCAGAAAAAAAAAAAAAAAAAAAAACAACAAAAACAAATAATACAATAATCTGCTAATAGTCATTAGGCATTTGGTACTATATGAACATAAATATTTCATCTACTTTACAAAGTAATAGTAATTAAAAGTACATAGTCTATGAAATTATTTGTAACAAAAAATTCACTAGGTAAAATTTCTTACTATTTCCCTTAGCAAATATTGTACATTTATCAGAGTACTTGATACTTATTAAAATATCAAGTAATATAGGACAAGTTGTTATAAAGCAAAACACAAACCTGGGAAACATTTTATTTTTGTTTTTGTACTTCATGTAACATTGTTCAGGACCACAAGATTTTAAAGGTCTCTTTCGAGCAACTTTTGAATTAGAAATACCACTTAAAAATACTTACTGATGCTATAAATATTAGTGCTTTTCTACATATTGACGACCTTAATGAATGTCATATCCATTATACCTTTTGCTCTTTTGGTCAGGAAGATAAACAGAAATTTTTAATGGTTAGATATTCAAAAATGGTTTTTAAAAACACCCAAACAAACTAAATGTACATCAACATATGTTAAAATTAGTTTTAGTTGCTATTATTAAGAATTCTGAACAAGGATAGACTGAAGCATCTATGTGATTTTTAAAATTATGTACAATTTAAAAATCAAATTTAAATTTACAAATCAAAAGACTAATGGCCAAATTAAAGAAAGTTTAGCATCAGATGTAAAATATCTTAAGTTTTCAGCTATTCAGAAATATATTTTGTGAATAAGAATTATTTCATAAATATATATGTATAAATAGATATATATCTACAGGATTTGCAACATAGGAGGAAACCCTTTAAAGAAAAAAATTGCACTTGTAGATTTTCAGGATGTTGTCATCTTTACCCTTTAAGTGAAGTATGATTACCATTCCAGGTCTTTTGGCACAAATATTAATGAGAATATTGACACAATCTTAAAAACACAATGCTTTTATATTTTATTTACTGGAATATGAAGAATCAAACAGAATTTATAATTCTGACCGAAAAAAAAAAATCCAGGTAACTGTAATTGCTTAATTAAATACAAAAAAAATATTGTTTTTTTAAAAAACCTTAAACCTGTCTTTACATCTGAAACATGTAAAATTTTACCAGCAACAGGTTTTCTTTAGTCCCTTCAGCAAGAATTCCCAGCCTTCACACAAAGGTAACATTGTCTTTTCCTACTCATATATGACTTAGATTACACCCCAGTATACAAGGACAAAAAATAAATGTATAATAAAAAGATTGGATAAATCAGGAGAGGCTTTTTGGTCTTGAATTCTTCACCCACTAACAACGAAGCAGCACTGTAGGCAGCCCAAAACACACCAAACAGCTTTAAAAAACAAGCAAAAAAGACAAAGGGAAGCATATTAGGCAAGGCAATTAACATTCTGCATATTATAGAGTAAAAATAATATTGACAATATTGTTTAAAACAAGCCTGACAACCAATTGTGGAAACAGTAAAATTCACTGAGAATGTCTAAAACTTTGTAAGAATGTTCATCCTTGCTCTGCTACTTGACTTCTGCAAATGAAATGTTTTGTTATCAAACTTGTCTAATCAAAGGAATCAACTAGGGTGTCTATTAAGAAGAAAATCCTGGAATTCACTCTAGTTCTTATGAATCAGAATTTCAAAGAAAATGGTCTAGTGTGTCCCTGGTGATTTTAAGATAAGACAACTTCTGGAAGAACTATTATTGGGCCAAATTGCTGAAATTTGCTGAAAAACTAATTGACTCTTACACAGAAGAAAGTTTTTCCTTTCTTTTTTTCTAAGAAAAAGACAGATTAAGGAAAAAGTTTACATAATGTTTATTAAGTATCACGCCATTTTCCCAAGAATAGATGGAAGTCTAGGGTTAAATAAAAAGGAGAAAAAAAAAACCCCATAACATTGTGGTCAACAGTTTAATTAAATAAAATAAATTGTGGTTTTCAAATTATACACATACCTAATTTTAAATGATTTCCACTGGAAATTTACATAGTACTTATTGATATAGTTACTCAAGCCAATTTACAGAGTAAAATGAAAGAAATACTTCAAGGATAGAAATCAGGGAAACTACTGTATGATAGAAACAGACTTGGCACAGAGTAGGTTATCTTAACCTTGTAGTACTGACATTTTGGGGCTGAGTAATTGTTGTGGGAAGCTGTAGTATGCACTGTAGGATGTACAGCAGCATCCTTTGCCTCTACCTACTATATACCAGTAACATTCCACCACCACCCCAATTTGTGACACCCAAAAATGTCTCCTTGGATAAAAAAATCACCCTCAGTTGAGAATCACTCGTACAAAGGTAAAAAATAAATATTGGCAAACTGACTGAAAATATATTTGAGATAGTCCCACCTTCTACTGTGCTTTTTAAACTAAACAACAACAACAAAAAAAACCACACAAATATTTTAAGCCTACAGAAAAATATGTGAAATAATGATCAAATTGCATTTTTATGTCATACTTCTTTTTTTGTATATAAACAGTTAACAATTTGTAAGAATTATAGAGATTTCATTTTTAAAAAACATAGTGGTTGTAGATTAAACTGTATTCTAATGCAAAAGTTAAAAGGACAAGAGTTCTGTAACATGTTCCTCAACAAAACCTTGACTGAAACAAGAGAGAGCTGACTACTCACAGAACAGTAAGTGATTTGAGGGAAAAAATTTAGCAAAGAAAAATGTGAAGTTTAAAAACAATTTTATCCTAAATTTTTAATGATATAAATAAGATTTTCCATTTTACAATGATACATTTGTATGTGGCATAAAGAATATTAAGGACCATTTTTCAGTTGAATTTGATAACTAAAAATGACCAGAGGACACAGTTTTAGCAATTTTGGGTGTAGTCTCAGCAGTATGCAAACAGGCTTTGACCCAAGTAACAACCAACCAACCCAGAATCAGGAAGGGATTCTGAATGATTCAGTGAAGTGGTATGTTTATTAAGGCTAGATAATTAAATGCCAGCATGGAGCTAGCTCCTATACTGTAAGAGTTTTAAACTAAGTGCTAAAAATGCCAAGTAAAACATGCTTTAGGATTAGAATATAGAAGAAAGATCTCCTTGGTCTCTAAAGTGTTCAAACAGTTTAAACATACAAAGTTATTCTCAAAATATTCTTTTATAATATTTGTAATAACAGCTACCACTTGTGTGCCTAATCTGTGTCAAGCACCATACCAGGCATTATATATACTTTAAAATCTTCATAACAAACCCTAAAAAATACTTGCTAACATTCCCATTTTGCAGAGGAGAGTAAGAAAAGGTGTCTCCCCAAGGCAGAGAGCACGTACGAATTACATAACCACGATGTGAATTCAGAACTGACTAGTTCCAAAATCCACATTCTACTCAATACCCAATGCTTGTACAATCTAATGTCAGTGTTGCCTGTAGTTACCCAATTCTAAATGAAGTAGTTTCTTTTATACCAGAATCAGTAATAAACTTTAAATAAAACCTAATGTAAAAATTAAGTGGCACTACTTAAAAACAAATACTTTAGTCTGGAGCCTATATAATGGCAGTTCTGAAAGTGGTGGTCTTAAAAAGTTCTAGTTTCCATAAAGGGAAAAAAGTACATTGTGTGATATACATACATGTGCTAAAACAGTAATTTATTTCCCAAAGTTGTTCAAAATTAATAAATGTCAAAATTTACATTGTATTACTACTGATTTCTAATAATTATCAGTAAATGTTTAAAATGGGTATACAGTTAATGTAAACTAACACAGCCTAATGTCCTTACCTCTGCAATATAGAAAAACCAATTTATTAGAACCATATGTATCATGTTTGATAAGGAAGTTACTACTCATCAAATAAAGTTGTTAAATAAATGTCCAGTGGACATTTTAAATAAATATCTCCTACAAAATCTTAGGTCAGATAAACTTGTATTATAGCATGAAGAAGAAAAATTCAACATTGAAAAAATTCTGTTACATTTTGAGGCCCGATTTGCTCGTTGTTCTTTATTCCCCTCAGATATACATTATAATTTCTGATAATTAAAAGGGGAAAATAAAAGAAATATTATTGGTAAAATCAATAAATAAGGCCATTGTTCCAAAATACTGGTAAGTGTTTGATAAAGAGTTATAGATTACAGTATTCTTAGCCAGAGAACAATTTTGTGATTGGAAAATGGTAAATTATTTTTTATAATACACATTACTTACTTTTATAAGCGTAGACACCAGTTCAAATGATCCAACCACCAAAAGTATAGGGGCTATTACAATGAGAGGAAGTAATGAATATCCTATAACTCCAAGAACTTGGCCATATGCAACCTGTGAATTTTCAAATTTTTAAATAAATATCATAGAAGTCAAGATACTCATTTAAATCATTCTTGAACATTATATATTCTTTATTGTACTTACATAAATATGAGAATTAAGAAGAAACCATGACATTATACCCATTATATTTCACATTATCATATTCTGTGCTGTATTTTTTCCTATGCATACATTAACTACAATAAAGTTTAATGTGTAATTTAGGTAGAGTGAGAGATTAACAATAATAGAACAATTGTAACAATACTATATTGTAATAGAAGTTATAGGAATGTGGTCTCTCTCTCTGATAACTGCTCTTATAACCAAGTGTCCTACTAAGTGACTAACAGGCAGGTGCATGCAGAGTGGATACTAACCAAAGGGACAAATCCACTCCCTGCATCAGATGGCATAAGATTTTATCATGCTACTTGGAATGGCATGCAATTTAAAACTTATGAATTGTTTATTTCTATAATTTTCCACTTAATATTTTTGGATGGCAGTTGATCCCAGGTAACTAAAACCATGGAAAGCGAAACCACAAGTAAGAGGGAACTATGGGCCCCAACTGGTGTGGCTCAGTGCACTGAGCACCGGCTTGTGAACCAAAGGGTTACTGGTTCAATTCTCAGTCAGGGGACACGCCTGGGATGCCGGCCAGGTTCCCAGTGGAGGGTGCACAAGAGGCAACCACACATTAATGTTTCTCTCCCTCTCTTTCTCCCTCCCTTCCCTTCTCTCTAAAAATAAATAATAAAATTTTTAAAAAAGAGAAACTACAGTACTGACAAAAATATAAAACAACACTATCCTTCTCACTAACATTTTTGTTTTGCAAAAGTTATTTTTCTTTAAATGTTAAAGTAAATTTGGTTTTTTAATTTTAAAGGAATAAATACATATTTATTTATAACATGGTAAATACTGATAAATATAACCCACATAAAGAAATTTCTTTGGGGACTTGAGATCAAAAAGTTTGAGAAATTCTGTACCACAGATTAAATTGTATGCGTCCCGAAAAAGCTATAAATTACTTATATGTGGAATGGATCTTTTCTTTCTACTTAATTCCTTATAATATTATTGAGTATGTACAATACTAATATACTGATTCTCTGAAAGGAAATAATATAACTTAAAAGCAATTCTAAGACAAGAAATAGGTATGATGAATATAGCCACTGATGGTATCTGCAGTATCAAAAAAAAAGCTTACAATAATAAACAAAGGCTATTTTCAAAATTAACCACTTACTTCTCCACCAAGAACTCTGGCCAGTAAAAAAATTGTTAGTGAACCAAATATCCAAATGGTTATAATCCATGATACCACCTAAGGGGAAAAAAATTCATGCAATTAATATAAGTTCCTGGAACTCAAATCTCTGCCATAAGATATTTTGATATACCAATTTCAGAATCACAGAGAGTTTTGTTTGGGTTCCCCCAGGTATCGTTCCAAAAACTTATCAAGACTACAATGTGGTAATTTTGCATACAAATGGAAAATTTAGCAACGATCAATTGCCTACAGAAACCTCAGTACTTCAATAATTATGATAAAAGATTACTGTAAAAAGAGAACAAAGTAGTTACTCCCAACCCCCTGGTTTACACCATCCTACAAGGAAAATTCATCCCTGAGACAAGCTATCAATCTTCTTGGGAGGAATTTAAAGTTTGTATTAATTACACATTTATCCAAGTAATAGAATGAAAGACATTTCAGATAATTTTAACTCCTGAGACAGCATAATAATGATACATCCATACATTTCCAACTTCTGTCTACTTGGATGGTCTAGAAATGATGATATCCCAGCAGCTATGTAAGCATACTTATTGCCCAGGTTTTGGTTTCTAAATATCATTCCCTAATAAAAGGAATTTGGTTCCTTAGAGAAATGGCTTGTTCCAGGGATGAGGCAGGTAAAAATAAAACATAAGCCCAGAACACTTGATGGAATCAGAAGGAAAGAAAATGCTCAAAAAATTATGGGAGTATGTTAAAAGGACAGAGCAGCTAATCTGAAGAAGCTCCTAATGGCTAAAGCTGAAACAAGCTAAGAATGAGGGAGTGATTTGTGTTATGTTGTGTTTTGGTGATAAAGCCTACAGGGAACCAGTGAGTGTGGCAATGGCAAATGTAGCTCAGCCCTGGTTCGGAAAACTGACGGGCCAGAGGCAGCACACAGGAGCCAGGCCCACAGATCCGCTTTCCCGTGGGAAACCAGGCCAGTATTATACCTAGGCTGCTTTGAGGCTTGCTTTTCTAAAACTCCCGTACCCTAAGTTAAGGCAGCAAACGTTTAATGCTTATCTTTGAAGTAACTTCCTGAAGTCTGTGCTAAACCTCCCAAGGACAGAGTGTAACCAGTTCGACCACTTTTTCCCTTGCATTTGTGACATCCTTTTCTTTGTTATCTGTAAGAAGTAATCAGCAACATCCTTTTCTTTGTTATCTGTAAAAAGTAATCACCTACAGCAAACCTGTGCATAATAAATGAGGACCTTCCCTGATGTACTGCTCCCAGAAAAGCATTAAAGGCCTGTTCAGGCAAGGGTCAGGACGCTCTCTCACTCAGAGAGCAGCCATGCCATCCCTTTCTCCACAGGACTTCTGCAGTCCGTGTGAATTTGTTCGTCACAACCACAACACCAAAGACACTGCTGGTCAGAGTCCACATCAAAAGCCTCTGATATTAGCACAAAGTATTATATAAAAACAAATACTGATGGAATCCTTATCAACATTTGCTAAAATGTTTATTTTAAAAAACAACTAAAAATGAATAAAAAGTAAGAACAAGATTATGAGTTTTGTGTTTTAAACTCTTCATCCCTTGGAGAAATTAGAAAGGGCACAGGCAGCCCCTGTGGTCACTTCTGGTCAGATGGAGTTAGTTCCATCTATTTACCCCAGTCACTTATTAATACAAATGTTAATACTTTTGATGTGGAAAAATTTGGAAAGCAGTAATCTAAGGTACTCCCTGCATATTTATTTACTTAAGGCTAGTTCTTGGGATGAATAAGTGAGAATAAGTAGAGGTAAAGCATTTCTCAAATATAATGTAGTATTATAGTTAATATTTGGTTATTTTAATTTTAAAACTCTTAAAATATTTAGAGTTTATATAAAGTAAGATATACTTACCCTAAACTGTCCATATAATGATATCATGGAAAAGAAAAGAACAACAGCCAGTGGGCCCCAAAAGTCAGGATTGTCTCTCACCACTTGTCTGTTAAAACCCAGTGATGGCATTGGCATCAAAACACAACGGATTTTGTAGTAAATATCCTTTAGATCGATATCCAATTCTTCCCTGTAATTGTAAAATAAAAATTCTTAAAAGGCACACAACACTTCTGAATACTGTTATATTTACTTACTTATTTTTAAAAGATTTTATTTATTTATTTTTGGGGAGGGAGAAAAGGAGGGAGAGAAACATCAACGTGTGTTTGTCTCTCACACTCTCACACTGCCTCCCCACTGGGGACCTGGCCTGCAACCCAAGTATGCGCCCTGACTGGGAATCGAACCAGCAATCCATTGGTTCACAGGCCAGTGCTCAATCCACTGAACCACAGCAGCCAGGGCCTGAATACTGCTTTATTTAAACTTATGTTGCAGGAGAACTTAAGTTTAAATATAACGATATAGTCTCTATAGGTCAACAAAACATTTACGTTTGAAGTACCACATTTCACTGATTCCAAGGTATACATTTTCCACATTTTAACATCTCTAAAGTTGGGATGAATCTCACAATCGCTGCTGCTTTACAGCTGCTGTCAGCCTTCAGTGAAGCCAAGTGCTTCTAAGACCTGCCTTCCTTTTTGCCAGTCTCCTGAAGGCACTACCAATTTGGGACTTTAAATAAAATTCTCTGCTTGAGACTTTTTTGTGCCACACTGATAATCAGGCTGGATTCCTACATGAGAACTGGTATAGGTTTTACATTCTCAGGAAAAAGTTTTCTTCTAATACCCCGCCCAATGTCAAACTGAGACAAATAACTGCCCCCTGCTATCTCTTTTTGTATGATAGGTTATTTCTCATTTATCCTTACACCAAGGAGATAGCCCTTTGATGTCTAAGCTCTATGCTGTCTTAAGCACTTTTTCTTTCTTATTGATAAATGTAAAATAACTGCGCCTTATACTTCATGGCATCTTAGATTTGAAGAAATATGACATATAAACATAGAAGTAAGGTGTTATAACAGCACTTCATCTACCAGTAATTACTGCAGAGAATAATTTGGTAATGCCTTGATTTTACAAAGCTACAGTTTCTAGTTTTCAAAATTAGTCAATTTTTTCTTTATTGATTTGAGAGAGAGAGAGAGAGGGAGGGAGGGAGGATGAAACCCTGGTTTATTGTTACACTTATTTATAGTTTATTCTTGTATGTGCTCTGACCGGGATCGAATCCCCAAGCTTGGTAAATAGGGACAACACTCTAACCAACTGAACTACCTGGCCAGGGCCCAAAATTGTTAAATTCTTTACTTTTCCCCCAAGTGATGAGAGAGAAAGAGAGAGAGGGAGGGAGGGAGGGAGAGAGAGAGAGAGAGAGGGGATTATGATTCTATATATTTTTTTTTTTTGCAATTTAATAGGTTAAAAATATTCTCCCATCCAAGTACTAACCAGGCCCGACTGTGCTTAGCTGCTGAGATCAGACAAGATCAGATGCATTCAGGGTGGTGTGGCCATAGATAATTGTAGGGAACCGTTCCACATGTTGTGGAAATGGAGCTTAGCTCTCATGTGGAAAACCAGTGGGGTGCAAGTGGCACACAGGACCACACCCACAGATAGGTTTTCCAGTGGGGAATCAGGCTTGCATTGTACCCAGACTGCTATGAGACTTGCTTTTGCTAAAACTCCCTCACCCTGAATTGAGGCAGAAAGGGCTTACTGCAACTTCCTAAAATCTGAGCTAAACCTCCCAAGTTTGGAGTGTGACCAGTTCAACCACTTTCCCCCTTGGTCTGCAACATCCTTCTCTTTGAAGTAATTAGCAACATTCTTTCCTTTGTTATCTGTAAAAGGTAATCCCCTGCAGTGTACCTGTGCATAGTAAATGAGGACTACCCTCCATGTAATGTACCCAGAGAAGCAATAAAAGCTTGTCCAGGCAGGGACTGAGCTCTCTGACCCTCTCGTCCTCTCTCTCTCTCTCAGAGAGTGGCCGTGCCATCCCTTTTTCTCCATAGGACTTCTGTTGTCTGTGTGTATTCACAAGCAGCCACAACATACACGGGTCCTGCAGACCGGGATCCATCACAGATAATTTTAATACAAATACATACATACATACATACATACACACTTGAAAACATCCAGGGGAAACAAAAGAATACTGCAAAATAAGCCACCTTGACAACATTTACAGTATAAACTGGAGAATTAAAAAAAAACAACTCATTGTTTTTCTAATTACTAGTAAAACTGAAAACAGCTAAAACTTTTCACCAAAAAGGTCAAGATTTTCTATACTTATTTTTAAATAACAATGAAAGAATATAGCCATCCTACAGACTAGCTCTAAAAACCAAAAAATACATATTATTTTTACATACAAGAGTGGCTTGTTATCTTCAGGATCATCATCTTCAACTTCCAAAAGCCAGCCATATCCTCTTTGCCTCAGAAATGTAGTAGCTGTAGATTCTTTGATAAAATCTCCACCAAGGTTTAACTTGACATCCGGGGCTGCTATTGAACCACTGAGCTCTTAGGAGAAAAGAGGAGAAAACTGTAAACCAATGTAAAATGTGTGAATCTTAATTAATATAAGCATAAATTCAACTACGATAATTATCATTTGAAGACTTACTATTACATGAAATCTTCATATTTTAAAGTTATAGATATCTAAGTAGTCTTTTATTTCACAACAAGAAAATGAAAGATGAGGGAGGTGAAGACATATGAAAAGTTTCACAACTAATTAGCTGATCAGCACTGAAATCTAGACTTATAACAGCAGCTTAAAATTTTTTCAGTGCTTATATTTTGTTTATTTTTAAATTAAACTTATTGGGGCGACACTGGTTAATAAAATTATATAGGTTTTGAGTGTACAGTTCTGTGACACATCATCTGTATACTGCATTACGTGCACCATCCAAAGTCAACTCTTCTTCCATCACCATAGATTTGACCCCCTTTACTCCTTACTACCTCCCAAACCTCTTTTCCCTCTAGTACCTGTCAACCACACTGTGGCCTGAGTCTATGAGTTTTTGTTTGTTTTTCTTATTTGTTCATTTGTTGCTTTACATTCTTTCTTATTTATTTACTTATATATTTTATTTATTTATTTTTAGAGAGAGGGGAAAGGAGGAAGAAAGAGGGAAACCTCTATGTGCAAGAGGTATGTCGATCAGTTGCCTCTTGTGCACACCCAAGTGGGAACCTGGCCTGCAAGCCAGGCACGTGCCCTGACTGGGAATGGAACCCACAACCCGCTGGTGCATGCTCCAACCAACTTAGCCACCTGGCCAGGGCCGGAATGCAGGAATGGTACTTTAAAAAATAATTTTGGCAACAGCAAACCAAAACATTCTTAACACAGATGTTCCTTCTCTGGAAATCATATACAGTATATAGAAGAGCTTAATTTTAATCTAAATTTTAGGTTAGCTTTTAAGAACAGCCATCAAAATTTCAGCTTCAACTTTAGTCAATGAGTGGATCAATTATGAGTCACATCTTGGTCTGGTTGCGACAACTCCTGAAATTAATTATAATAAAATGAAGCCAAGTCCTTGCTTAGCTACTAACTAATACGGCAAATCATTACTGTCTTCTGGTCTCCAGTTTCTATTCAAAGTTCTTTTCTGGTTTTAACATTATATGATTCTAAAAAGGTTTTATAAGGGCAATTATTCAACTAAAGATAAAATAAACGTACTTTTGAATTCCCTGTCCTTCCCTACTTAAAGTTTAAAAATAGTCCCTGTAGATGCTATCATAGAATCTTATAATTAAAATATTCTCTCAAAATTGCTTTCTGCTTCTTTGTCTTTGCCTCAGTTGAAAATGAGTTAAAATTTAACTAAAATTCCATTTCCACTAGGTACAAGGAATGCTTTTCTTGATTTAACAAAAGGAAGATCTGAGTCAGGAAGTCATTAGTACAGAAGTGACATTAAAGGTTTTTGAATTATGAAGCAGGAAAGGACCTTAACAACTGTTTCCTGGCCTGAACAAAGGACTACACTTCTTAATCAAAACCAAAAAAGGATATAAAAATTATAAGGAATGCTGTAATGAAAAATTGTGTATGTTCAGCAGTTTGTCATAGCATGGATGCCAGAACATCAAAAAGGCACCTTTACCTTACAATTTTATAGCATTTTCCATTCCAAACAAAGTGGGAAAATAGCATGGACATATATGTAGGGGTGCCAGTGACAGCAGTTTGCCACATCCCCCAGTACCCCAAAGACCTAATCAGTGTGGGAGTAGAAAAGTCCAAATATTGGTGGTTAGCCTAACATGTTAGCAAACTAACAAGAGTAATGTCAAAAACAAGGAAAAAAGATTCCAAATCACTCCAGGAGCAGTTGTCTTAAGTTAAACCAGGATAAGAACCACCTAGCTTTGTCGTCAACTCTAGAATAGGTATACAGAATTTTAAAACACTAATTTTAAATCAGTTCTTTCTTATTGCATTATGTAAAGTATTCTTGTCATTTAAAAAAAAAATATTTTATTTATTTTCAGAGAGAAGGGAAGGGAGGGAGAAAGACTAGGAAAGAAACATAGTCTGCTGCCTGCTGCACACCCCAACTGGGGACTTGGTCTGCAACCCAGGCATGTGCCCTGACAGGGAACTGAACCGGCAATCCTAGTTCATAGGCCAGCGCTAATCCATGGAGCCACGCCAGCGAGGGCTCATTTTCTAAATAAGAAAAATGTAAAGATAATAATAAATTTGTGAGTTTAAGAGGAAATAATCTTTGGGGAAAATCTATTTCAAAAGGAAATCTTAAAAATGTTTAGCCCTGGCTGGAATGGCTCAGTGGATTGAGTGCTGGCCTGTGAACTAAAGGGTTGCTGGTTCCATTCCCAGTCTAGGGCACATGCCTGGGTTGTGGGCCAGGTCTCCAGTAGGGGGTGCTCAAGATGCAACCACACACTGGTATTTCTCTCTCCCTCTCTTCTCCTTTCTCTGAAAATAAATAAAATATTTAAAAAATATGTTTCCACTGGCTCCAGCCAGGTAGTTCTGTTGGTTAGAGTGTTGTCCCAATTTTCCAAGGTTGCAGGTTCAATCCAGGTCAGGGCACATACAGAAAGCAACCAATGAATGCATAAATAAGCAGAACAATAAACAAATGCTTCTCTCTCAATAAAAATTAAAATTTTTTAAATGTTTCCACTGGGAACATTTTTTTAAATGTTTGGGTTCTGAGTGAGGAAGAATATCATTAAGTTTCAGGTTTTAATGAAAACCATCTGGGAAACCTGCAGAACAAAATTTAACAGTAACTCTCTCTCCCTTAAAATTCAAGGATCCTTTCTCTGAATTTTCTATTCAGCCTGAGAACTTCACTTTGAAAGATAAGGAAGAACTCAATCAAGTGCAGCATGATAGTATATTCAGAAGATTTAGTGATCTGCCCCTAGACAAGTGCCAGATTTCTGTGAAAGAAAAGTATCCTGCAATGAATAAGGAACATTTTATTGGCACTTGCCAACTTCTTATATATGTGAAGAAGCTTTTTCTTATTTAACATGCAATAAAAATGAAGACAAAATCATCTCATTCATTTGAAAATAAAATCCATGTGTGCTTAAATCCAAACCAGAACTGAGTATTTCTGCAGCAAAACAAAAGAAGCACATGTTTCACAGTGAAGGGAAAAATTCCACCATTCCATTTTAATTATAAAAACATTTTAATGCACATATAGGGTCAATGAAAAATATCAAGAAACCAATGCAAGTACATAATGATTTTATAATTGTTAGATATATATTGAAATTTGCTTGATCATGACACTCCATAAAATTTTTTTAAAAAGCTTTTACAAAACTGTCTTACATTATATTTTTATTCATATTGTTTTGATTTATGGTTTTAGTTGCCTTACTTTTCAATGTCAGTAAATTTTCATAATGTACATGATATTAATTAAAATCAATTAAATCTCCTGAACCTACCTTTAGAAAAACTGAATCCCATTTTGGGATAAACCAGTTATTTAACAGAAATTTCTTTTATTTGCATAATTTGTCTTTTAACTTATCTTGAAATAATTAGAGATTCACAGGAAGTTGCAAAAATAGTACAGAGAGGTTGCATGTACCCATCACCCAGTTTCCCCTAAGGTACCATCTTATGTAACTATGAAAACCAGGACACTGCTCTGGCTGGTGTGGCTCAGTGCAATGCCAGCCTGTGAACCGTAGGACTGCCGGTTTGATTCCCACTCAGGGCACGTGCCCAGGTTGTGAGCCAGGTCCCCAGTGTGTGGGAGGCAACTGATCCATGTTTCTCTCCCTCTCTTTCTCCCTCCCCTCTCTCTAAAAGTAAACAAATAAAATCTTAAAAAAAAAACGAACTGGGACACCCACATATCCTCAAATTTTACCGGTTTTGCATGCAGTTACATTTGCATTTGTATATAGTCCTCTGAAATTTTATCACATTTATAGATTTGGTCAATGCCTTATGAGTTTAAAATTTATGAAAAGAAATAGATTTTTTTAAAAAGGTAAACCTTGCTCAACTACCTTTTCTTTCCAAGAAAAAGTTGGCTAAAAGTCATTTTCAATTTTCAAATAGGGAATGAAAGCTATTCTTGCACCCATTAAATACCATATATTAAACTTCATTAGCAAATCGTACAAAAGATATTTATGATATTACCTACATGGATATAATTTTTGAAAAATCAAGTAGGACATTTTCTCAAGAGGAAAAAGTAAAGATCCCTCTGTCTATACTACTAATTTGTATGAGAGGTGATATCCTTTCTGGGGAGGGGTAACCTGATACAAAGAATAGGCTAGATGGTTGGTCACATTAACAAATAAAAAAATGATCATTTACTCAAAAGAACACTGACAATAATTATTGGATTATTACTTCTACAATTTACTGATCACAATAATGTACTGTGAGTTATAGATACTATTCCAGCTGAAATAAAATTCCTATTCTGATCTTTCATAACATTTTAAATCAGTGCTTCTCAAGCTTTAATGTGCATATAAATCACCAAAGGATCTTGTTAAAATGAAAATCATGCTTAAGGCAGATTCTGCATTACTAAGTGCCCAGGTAAAGCCAAAGCTGATGGTCTGTGGACATAAACCAGGCAAAGCATTACTATTTGTCTGATACAAAAATAAATTCAAAAGATTGCCGTAAAGACTTCCATGTTAGACTACGCATATATACACATACTCATACATCATTACATTCTTGCATTTACATACATGTATTTCATGTACTGCTTTTGGATGTAATTTTATACATGAATATTCAGCCTGGATTTCATTATTCACTTATTTACTCATTTATTGGCTTATTCATACATAGCTCATGGTCTTTCAACTCTACTTATGGACCTTGCTTTAACACACAAAGACAATTCTTACAATGTTCTCATAAGTGGTATGCTTTTCATTTTATACGTGACAAAAGAGATGCTTATAAAAGCAGTGTAAGTTTTCCAATATCACATAGTTACTGTAAGAGTCAGGACTTTAGGGGGGTGGGGCTGGGCTGGGTGTAAAAGGCAGGAAACTGTACTTGAACAATTAAAATAAAATATAAAAATTAAAAAAAAAGAGTCAAGGCTTTAACTGAAGTCTTCTGGCTCTAAATCAAGTAATTTTTTTTTGTTATTCCATTCAAAATATGCTGTTTTGTTAGTATCCCAAATGTTAGTATCACATAAAATGAAAGAAAACATATTATTTATTCCTGTAACATTTATTTTGTAATGTTCATATTCTGGGTTCTGTGGTAGATGCTGGAATATAGAAAAGATTAGAGAAATTTGTTTCCGAGGGACAGTTAAGCAAGGTTTCACCAAGGAAGGAGCATTTGAGTTGTCCTAAGTTTCACCCTGGGGTAAGAAGGAGAAAGGCATTTTAAGCATGGGGGCTACAATATGCATAGATACAGAGAGGAAACATCAAACAGATTTTTGGACAAAGGATATGTGTGGTCATATAGTAAGGACACATATTATTAAGGAAAAGAGATGTGGACAGAAGACACTGAAAATATCTATGAGTCAAAAACATTCATGGTTAGAAAAACTGCATAAAAAGGGACAAGCAAGAATTTATGTGACATGCTTGGGGATAAGAGAAAAGACTTGGGAGTTGCAGAGTAAAATGTTCATGTTGGAGAACAATAAAAACTAAGTGGTGTGGCTCAGTGGGCTGGGCATCTTCCCATGAACCCAAAGGATCATCAGTTTGATTCCTGGTCTGGGCACGTGCCCGTGTTGCAGGCCAGGTCCTGGGTTGGGGATGTCTGAGGGGCAGCGGATTGATGTTTCTCTCTCACACTGATGTTTCTCTCCCTCTCTTCCTCCCTTCCACTCTCTCTAAAAATAAATAAATAAAATTTAAAAAAGAAAAAGAACTCAGTGCGGAGCCAGTTAATACTGAAACCCAAGCAGCAGCATCATTGCTAACATGGACTGAGCACTTAACCTGGCCAGATATAGTAAAGTCCTCTGCATTTGCAAAATATTTGAACACTTGGGTATTATTATCCCCATTTTATTTATAAGAAAAATGAGGTTAAGAGAAATGAAGTAACTTGCTCAGTATCATCTAGACAGCAACTGGTAAAGCCAGGATGCAAACCCAAGACTCTTTAACACTGTATTTCAAATACACTATTCAATTTATAAAAATATAAGAAAGAGGCACAATGGTTTAGTGGAAAGAAATCTGAAAACACAGAACACTGGATTTCAATTCCAGACCTTTCATGTGGATATTACTGAACTTCTCTAAGCCTGTTTTTTCACCTATATTTAATGTTTTACTGAAATAAAATGTTTATTGTTCATCCTTGTTCTAGGGATAAAGATAAACATGGCCATAAATACTGCACAAACAACCTGGACCAAAAGAACATAGAAAACTGGCATAGGAATTAAAATATTCAACACAACCTATAATGAATAATTATAAATGTCTCAGCCTGTTTTATTATAAAATACAGGAATAATAAAACTCAGCAGGATTCTTATAAAGACCAACCAAGACATATGCTTAAAATACTCTGTAAATTTAAGTTGTATAAAGTTATATAGATGAGGATGTTATTACATATCTATATATCCTTGGCTACACAGGGAGTCTATACATCTTTGAAGGCTATATGAAGAAGTTTGAATAAACCTTATGGATTTTACTTATTCTAGGTTTCCTGGTTTACTATACACAGTCAGTGGGTTAGCTCATTATATTATTTTGTCAGATTTCTTATGTGTAGTAAGAAAGGTAATTCCTGGAGGAAGGGAGGGTATGAAAAATACACACAATGATAGAAAACTAAACAAACATCAGGTTCTGATGCTCAATGACACATTTTTTTAAAGCCTGGGAAATTAAAGTTGATAGTTCTCCCTAAACACTATGCTATCAAATGTAGATGAAACAAATCAAAATATTTTGGGTTGCTTTATTTCACCAAATATTCCTAAGAGTTAAAAGAAATGGGGAGGTAGAGTTGGAGGACTGGGTGAATAAGGTGAAGGGACTAAGAAATACAAATCACTGGCTACAAATAATCATGGGGATGTGAAGTACAGCATAGGAATATAACCAATAATACTGTAATAACTCTGTACGGTACCTGGTGGGACTGGAGCTATGGGGTGGGGGATGACAACGGACACTTTGTAAAGCATATGACTGTCTAACCACTACCCAGTACACCTGAAACTAATGTAAAATAATATTCATTGTAAACTGTAATTGAAAAAAGGTATCAGTTATATTCTTATGACGGATAAAATGTTTTTACATTTTAAATTATAACCAAAACTACAGTACTATTTATTAAACAATACCAATCAAAAAGCAAAATAAGGGGAAGAGGGAAAACCAGCTATATTAATGATGCACTATGAAACCAGATTTCTGAGGAAATAGTACATTCTTCTTTAGACTGAAGTTTCTTACAGCTAAGTATAATTTATTTTTTCCTATTAGGCAGTAAGTATGACCACTGGAAAATCGCTGGCGTACAAAGTGTAATAAACCCAAAATTTGAAAATGACTAGCAGAGAAAGATTCCAGTTTCAAAGAGCCTGGTAAGGAACAGAGAAAAGGAAGAAAACATAGTTTCCTGTGCTGTACAAAAATCTCTCCACCACAACTGCTTCGTCAAAACAGGTACTACAAGGAAAACTGTAGAAGCTATTGGGAACACCTAGCGAGATTACAAGTTCAAGCACACCTGGGTCTACTTCTCTGACTATTAGGTCAACTACTAAAAAAACAAAAAACAAAAAAACAACAACAAAAAAAACACAACAGGAAAACTGGGACGGAGGCAAGATATCCAATTCCACGTCTTTGGGAGCCCAATCCAAATCCCAGCAAAAATTACTGATGGATAAATGAGAAGAACACTGCTCTTTCCTCGTCCTGATCCTCGGACACCTACCCTGGACAATCTAACCATCGCTTTTCGGAACAAACATAGCAAGTCATTTCATTAAAAAACCTTCGGGTTCCGTGGGTCCACTAGAGGCAGGCAAGTCCCCCAGAAGAACCTGCCCCAGAGGGAGCAGGGAAGGCCGGGGCTGACCGAGAGGCTGGGAACGCTCCCCGCGCCCCTCCCCCGGCCACTCGGGCCCCCCTCGGAGGCCTCGCCGGCGCAGTCCGCCTCCTGCGGTCCCCGCCCGGCCACAAGCGCCCCAGCACCAGAAAGACCCCGTCGCGCTGGGCCCGGCTCCTCCGGCGTGCGGGGCCCTTCAAGGGCTCAGCCTCACCTTCCGCGTCGGCCGAGGAGACAAAGGTGAAGTCCCCATTGCTGGGGGAATACGCCGGGGGCGGGCCCGGCGGCTGCATCTCGCGGCCGCTCGGGGCCGGCGGCGGCGGAGGAGGCTGAGGCTGGGCCCGGGCCCCACGGCGGCCGCGGCGCGGACCCGCGCGCGCTCCCTACGGTGCTGCCGGAGAGCCGGGAGGTGCAGGCTGGTGCGGGGCCCGCGACGAGCGCAGCAAGCTGCGGGACTGCCCCTGACACAGCCCCACCAAAGTCCCCTCGGTGGCGACCGCCCCAGCACCGCGACGCCAGCGCCCTGACAGGACCATAACAGTGACAGCACCACTCGGATTGGCTCTTTGTAATGTGCTCTCCTATTGGCTCCCGGAGAAGAGTCCTGATTGGGTCGCCCTGTTGTTGATCCCGGAAGTTTACCCAGGACCGGAAGTTCACTTCCAATGAGTGGACTACACCGGCTCCCTACGCCCTGTTGGCAGTTTTTGTTTGAGTTTCATCTATTGTCTTGTCTTTTACCTACTTCCTTCGTTTTTGTTAACTGGGTGGCTTAAAGAATTTTAGAACTAGGAACGTTTCTGGAGGTCAGCCTCAGTTTAGGATCCCAAGATTTTGTTAGGGGATGGACAAATGCCACAAGTTAAAATGCCATGAAATCTAGTGAGATACCACTAAAAATTACTTAGAATAACTACATTTAAAAAACTGATAAATACATTTAGTATACCAATATGTTAACAGGGAAAGTAGATGAAGGCGTATGTGAGAACTCTACTATCTTGACAATTTTTCTGCAAATCTGAAACCGCCCTAAGAAATAAAGTTTACTTTAAAAAAACTGATAATATGAAACATTGACAAGGATGTGGACCAACTAGAACTAACACACAAAGACAACTATTTCATAATTTTTAAAATATAGTTAAACCTTGACCAATCACATGAGCCATCAATTTCAATTCTAAGTATTCAATATACCTAATGAAAATCTATGTCTACACAAAAACTTGTACAGAAATGTTTATAGCAATTTTATTCTAGTCAAAAACTAGAATAGTCAGAAACCAAACCTCTATGAACAGATTAATGGATAATTGGATAAATAAATTGTGATGCATATGTACATTGTGACATAAGTGATAGTAGGCAAAAAAAAAAAAACTGTTTAGTTTTTTCCATATGACGCTTCTAGGAGTGCTTAGTTGTCTTTAACTTAATTCAAAATAATTTTGTGAGACTGTGTTTTGATAGCTGTCATGTCAGTGTGCACTTAAAAAAACATCAAAATCGGTGAATTTTTGTGCAGCCATTTTGATATTGAAGATGAAAAGATATGCAACATTTTGGCATATTTATGCTATATAATTTCAAGAAAGGTAAAAATGCAAAGAAAAAAGATTTGTGTAGTGTATGGAGAAGGTGCTGGGATTGATTGAACATGTAAAAAGTGGTTTGCAAAGTTTCTTGGTACTACTCACATTTTGGTCAAATAATTCTTTGCTGTGGGGCTGTCTTATGCATTGGAAGATGTTTAGCAGCACCCCTGGCCTCTACCCACTAGCAGCCAATAGTGGGAGACAGCCAACATACTCAAAATATCCAAATCATTAAAGTTATTGGTGAAAATGAAGAATGTGTCTTTTATTTATTTTTTAAAGTAATTTTTTTAATATATTCTTTTTTTTTTTAAGATTTTTTTATTTATTTATCTTGAGAAGGGAAGGGTAGGAGAGAGGGAGAGGGAGAGAAATATCAATGTATGGTTGCCTGTTGTATGTCCCATGCTGGGAAGTGGCCTGCAACCGAGGTATGTGCCCTGACTGGGAATCGAACCTCGATCCTTTGGTTCGCAGGCCCGCGCTCAATCCACTGAGCTACACCAGCCAGGGCTGTGTCTTTTATTTTATGGAAAAAACTAAATAAACTTTATGGCCAATCCAATACTTAAAGGTACCTAATACATACCATGGGATAACAATAAAAAGGAATGAACTAATGGTATATACAAGAACATGAATGAATATCAAAAAACTTATACCAAGTGATAGAAGACAGACACAGAAGAATATATACTTTATGATCCCATTCATAAGAAATTCTAAACCAGATACATTCTAATCTACAGTGAGAAAAAGCAGATCAGTGGTTGTGACCAGAGCTGGTGGACAGGGAAACTGCCTACAGACAGGTTTGAGGGAATATTTTAGGGCCATGGAAATGTTCTGTATTATGTTTGGAGTGTTCTTTTGCAAACTCACCCAACTGTACAACTTTAAATAGGTATATTTTCATATGTATACACTATAATTCAATAAAATTGATTTATAAGAGAAGAGGCAAAAAAAACTTTAACAGGCAGTTCATACAATGAAAACTCAGAATTGCCAGGACACATGTGATTGCATTTAGAGCTCACCCTAAAAATCCAGAATCATCTGCCCATCTCAAGATCCTTAATATAACCACATCTACAAAGATACAACATTTACAGTTTCTAGAGAATAAGACCTGATATAGTTGTGTGGCCCACTACATTTCTACATTTCCCCCTTTTATCCTGTATTACATCATTTGTTATCACAAAATAATAGATGTTTGTGGTAGAAAATTAGAATTTACAGATAAGCAATAGAAGAAAATTACCCGTAATCCTACTCCCAGAGATAAGCACAGTTAATATTTTAGTGCCCAGCTTCCCAGGTTTTTCTCTGTAAACATATATTTACATATAGGTCCCACTAAAGTTTTTAAAATCCACCTGATAGCACAGCCCTTGATTCTACTTCTCAGAAGTGCACCTCACAAGTTGGGAAACACTGCTCTTATTCCCACAGAAAACCTAAAATGTAGAAATTTGTTAGGGAAAAACTTAGATATCCCTTTATGTCAGATAGGTTAATGTCAGAATGCTCTTTTTGAATCAGGAAGTTAAGTAACATTAAAAAGTTGATGGTCGGTTGCATAATAATAGGGGAAATTACACAAAAATCTCATTCCCTCACCCAAGGCTATTAATCCGTGACCTGTGGGCAGCATGCAACCCAGGATGGCTATAAATGCAGCCAAACACAAAATCATAAATTTACTTAAAACTTTTTTTGTGCTCATCAGTTTTCGTTAGTGTTTGTGTGTTTAATGTGTGGCCCAAGACAACTCTTCTTCTTCCTGTGTGGCCCAAAGATGCCAAAAGGTCTGACACAGCCTGCTAGAGAAATGCCAGGAGATTTCTCCATTTCCAAAGCTTAAGGGAAAGTGGCTTCTTGAAGTTCATGACTACAAATTTTGACTGTGTTTCTCTGGTCCGAGGCTGCAGCTCTTTGTATTCAGGAGAATGGCCTGCATCGACAGTGGAGTGCACTGACAGCGGTGATCCATTTGTTCTGTGCTAACCTTGCCCAGGACCCTGATGGCAGAGAGTATGCATTTGCTAGAAGTCTTCTGTGATCCAAAGTACAGACGGTAAGCAGGGCTTTGACTGCAGTAGCAATGTGCTTTAGCCAACCAAACCAGCTCATTTTCTGTCTGTCTGTCTCTGTCTCTCTCTACCATAACAATTAATGCAAATTAAACGTTCAAAACACTGTGCTTCATTCTAAACTGTGGAATAAATAAGCCAGTACCAACAGAATTTATATGTCATGAACAAATGAGTGACTGATTCCTTTTCTAATTTAAATTTCTAGCTCTTGCATCTTTAAGTCTCCGGTTTCACTTCTTTGGCCACTTCCACTTACAGTTATTTCCCCTTTCTGAACAGTAGCACTTGTTTCTAAATCATTCTTACTATGCTTTGGGGGGAAAGAAAGAGAGAATGAACTTGCCAGTGTTTGCCTTTGCAATCCCTGGCCACAGAACATGGAGACCCCAAATCCACAGGACACGGGCCTCACACATGAAGCAGAACGCATATAAAAAGAAACTATTTTAAAGGCATCTGCTTCATGCTTCATTCAAGAACAGAGCAACTGGATTGTTCAGCCAGGTACTATGGGGAGAGAAAATTGGGTTTTAAATGGGTTTTGGAACCAAATACTAAAATTCGGGTTTACATTTATTTAAAGCTTGTGTCTGGGGGCATAAAAGCCTTCATACTGAAGACTGTGGTTTTGCACGGCTGGATTTGCCTGCAGGAAAACTTTTATGGCTGGTTAGTCTGGCCTGGTGGGTTTTCATTAGTTGCTTGGAATGGATGTGTGAATATACAGTAAGTCAGAAGGGTGCATTTATGTTTACCATGAGGCAAAATGAGGGAAAGAGCTTTGAAAATGCTTTTTGAGCTTATAGGAGGGGAACCTACTTTTGTTCCTAAAACTGTTGTTACAATCACAAAAGGTGAGCTAAAAGGACCTAGGGCTACTACTCAGGTCATCCAATCACGCAAGGAGTTTTAAAACATGTAATACCTGACTATTTAGTCAGGGGCACTGACTTCTTTTCTCTTAGGTTAAATTAAAAAAAGAAAAATAACAACAGCCAACACAACAATAGCCATCCGGTGTAAATGTCCTGTTCTGAACCACAAATATATAGGCCATGTAATAGAGTTGCATCTTATTCGTCATGTCACATAATAACTTTGCATCTGATTGGTTAATTCTTGGTACCAGAAATCCTTATATATAAGCATAGGCACCTGATTTTTTTAAAAAGTCATTTTGGAGCAAAAAGGGTAGGTAGTTACTATTATTATTTTCTGTAAATCAATCAAAATTACACCTACTTTTTCAGATTGTTAAGAAATATATTTTTTGGCATGCTGCAGAATTTTAGTAATTAGCTTTATGTGTGCCATGAGATAAAAAAGGTTGAAAATCAGTGATCTGGAGAGAAATGAAGGAACCCACTGTTATAGGACACCTATTGTTAATAGAGTCTTTACATACTTTATCTCAATTAATCCTTAACCCATAGTTTAGATGAGTGGACAATCTGGTGAAAAGAGGTTAACTGACATGCTTCAGGTCTACAGAAGTAGATTGCAATTGGTCTCCTGTTCTCTTAATAGTTCAGCACACTTCTATGATACTAATTGTATTAGTCTGCTCGGGCTGCCATAACAAAATGCTACAGACTGCTGATCAAAGTGCCGACAGGGTTGGTTTCTCCTGAGGTCTCTGTCCTTGGCTTGCAGATGTCTGCCTTCGCTCTGTCTCTCCACTGATCTTGCACCTCTGGGGTCTCTGTGTATACAAACCTCATGGTCTTATTAAGGACAGCAGTCAGATTGCATGAGGGCTCATCCTAATAGCCTCATTTTAACCTACTCACCTCTTCAAGGTCATATATCCACGTACAGCCATGTCCTGAGGGAGTTAGGGCATCAGCAGATTGGGGGAACCACAATTCCACCCCCAACACTATTATTAACAGTAATATGTGAGATTTCTGGAGACTGTTGAAAATCTAAGAACATTCTAGTCTAGAGGCTTTTTACTAAAAAGGAATGTAGATAGCACCACTGACCCTCTCCATCCCAACCATTTTCCCATTTAACCCTCACAACAGTCTGAGGAGAGGGGCGTTACTCATGTCGGTGTCTCGGATAAAGAAAGCAAGACTCTGTAAGGGAAGGGTACCCGTTTAATAAACTGTGGAGTGGGGATTTGGATTCAGGACTGTAATGCCAAAGCTCAGACACACTTCTGGGCACTGCCTCTCTGTTCCTACTATCTATGACTTTTCCCTCATTTCATCTGTAAGTTGTGGGATCAATCCACAGATGTGGGTTATATAGCTCCTGAGAAACTTCGGTTCTCTGAGGAGCACATGTAAACGTTTGGAATGAAATGTCCACATTTAGAATTATTATAGTTCTGAATATTATTTTCCACAGTACAAATGCAGGGAAAGGACTTCTTCCATGCAATTCATTTATCCACTGAACAGCTTCGTTAAGAGGTGAGGTGTCCAGAGCCAGGGCCGTGATCCAGGGGAGCAAACTCGTCACAGCCCTGTCCTTTGCACCAGTGAGGAACTGAGAGTGGACTACATTCAGACTATGGGTTGATTCTATTCTCGAGAACAATGAATAACTAGTTAGTTATCTTTGACTTAGTTCTCTGACCAGGTCACAGACTTTCTGTGAGTAGGGAAAATACTACCTGTAGCCAAAATGAATATGAATTTTTACCATTTTCAGAATTGGCTGACATTCCTGCCTGATGGTACAGGTAGCAATTTTAATGGATTATTTTAGTGGACACAGTGACTGCATGGCCAACTCCGGGACTAGTTTATTCTGTTTACAAGTGAATATGAGGAACTTACATCCTTCCTCCATCTTCTTCTTTTCCCTGTTCTCTCTTAAACTCTGACCCAGTCAGTGGAGCAACGATTCCTCTCACACACTCCTTTTTAGGGGAAGTAGAAAGGAAGGGAAAAAAAACTATAGTATGCGCTATTTACTGAGTACTTTCTGTGCATGAGGCAAAGACTCAGCTTGTCAGTGACAGAGCTGGTGTTTGAACTCAATCCTGACACCAAAGCAGGCCCTTGCTTACACTCACGCGCTGTCCCGGTCCTGGTTTTCAAGCTCCTTCCCCATGGCTCCTTTCCTGTGCTGCTTCCTCTGCTTAGAAACAGCGTTTCCCCTTTACTGCCTGGCAAGTTTTGATGTCCTCCAAGAACAACGCAAACGTCACTTCTTCCAAGCAGAATTAAATATTCCTCCTCTGGCGTTACCCTAGAACACTGACCTTCAAACTTTTATTGACCCCAGCTCACAATAAGAAATACATTTTAGTCCTGGCCTGGTAGCCCAGTTGGCTAGAGGGTCATCCCCATTTGCCAAAGTTGAGGGTGCCATCCCCGGTCAGGGCACATACAGTAGTCAACCAACGAATGCATAGATAAATGGAACCACAAATAGACATTCATCTCTCTCTCTCCCCCTTTCTCTCTCTCCCCCTCTTCCTCTTCCTCTCTCTCTCTCTCCTCTTCCTTTCTCTTTCTAAAATCAATAAATTAAAAAAAAAGAAAATTAAAAAAACCCACAGGTTGACTATAATGTATAGTGTGTCCTTACTATGTGTGGAAATAAATAAAAAAGAATTAGTAAAAAAGTGACCGTGGATGCTGCCTGATAGTTTCTGGTTCTGTTTGTTACTTTTACAGAATGAGGAGCAGTTTTGCAGAAAGAAAAAGCCAATATTAGGATCATCGTTGACCTGTCCATTTGGAGATAATACTGTCTACTCAGCTAATAGAAGGGTGGGAAGCTTTTATTCAGAACAAGTAAGTATGCTAGAAATAAAATCTGTCTGATTATATCGTATGCTACCAAATATTTATGATACTGAAGGAAAAATCAATTCATGCATTCCCCTGACCAGTTACATGTAGAATTCCCAATAAATATTCTTGTGTTGTTTTGAGAATTCAGTTATAAACATGGCAGCCGGTGATAAAAGGCAGAACCACACATAGGATAGGACTTATACAAAGAGCTATGAGGTGTATGTTTTAAAATACTGGTCCCCTGCCATCACCTATTAGCCATATCCTCCCAGCCGGACAGCAGAGAGCTATACCTGTCAAGTGCATTGTGAAGCAACATGGTGTAATCTAAATGGCAACCAAAATGTAACTCTTTGATTACTGGGTATAGACCTGTGTTGCCCAATGTAGCCATGTGTCTATTGAAATATGAATTTAAGATTTTATTTATTTATTTTTAGAGAGAGGGGAAGAAAAGAGAGAGAGGGAGAGAAACATCAATGTGTGGTTGCTGCTCATGCGCCCCCTACAGGGGACCTGGCCTGCAACCCAGGCATGTGCCCTGACTGGGAATCGAACCAGCAACCCTTTGGTTTGCAGGTTAGCACTCAATCCATTGAGCCACACCAGCCAGGGCAAAATATGAATTAAAAAAAATAAAAATTAAATAACATTTAAAATTCAGTTGCACAGACACACTAGCCACATTTTGAGTGCTCAGTAAGCCACGTGTGGCTAACGCCTACTCTATTGGATGACAGAAATACTGAGCATGTTTATCATCTCAGAAAATTCTACTGTACAGTGCTGGTATAGACAAAGAGATGTTCTGATTAGAATAAACAATGAATGAAAGAAAGAATGAGTGAATGAACCAGCAGCACTGTTTTCACCTAACTACTTAATAAGAGAGGAATATGGTAGTTCACACACGGGAAGACACACCATGGTTGGTAAAAGAACATCTGACAGTTATATGGCGGTACACTTTTCAAGTTTTAAAACATTTTAATATATGTGACTTTATTCAATGTTTTTCATGAGCCTTTTTTATAAAAAAGTCAAGGTCTCAAAAAGGCTAGTCTTGTAACCTTGTGGAGGTCTCTAGGCTTTCCTAAGGTGACATTTCTTCAGCTGTAAAATGAAGATTGTGACTAGACCCAGACTTAGAAGTCATTCCTGTGATGGAATGACAAAGAGTGAGAGCTCAGAGGCAGAGGGATGAGACTCGCTGACAGGATATAGACAGGGATGCGGTCCTAACATTCCTGCTGGGGTCAGTAGGAGAGATTTGGACAGAGGGGAAGGCAAGCTGGGGTGTGATCTTCAGGGTCGGAGTGCCTGATGGTGCATTTTAGACCAGGGAGGTACCCTGGCTGGCGTGGTTCAGTGAATTGAGTGCTGGCCTGCGAACCAGAGAGGTCTCAGGTCCTTTGGGAGGAGCACATTCACTTGGATGAGTCAAGAAAGATTTGAAACCCAAGAGCAGCCTAGCTCAGGGAGAAAACTAGTGCAGATAGTGTCCTAGAGTGAAAAACCAGGCAGCTATTCCACTAAGCTGCCACAGACTCCCTGGCCCCAGTGTGGAGGGGTTTGAGAGGGAGAACTTGGAGAGCTAGACACTGAAATACCATAGCTTCCCCAGGTACTATAAGAGGTGAGAGTACTTGAAGTGGATACAGACGATTGTTTTGCAGCAACCCTCTTTAGAAAAGACCAAATTCTATGGGAGATAAAATATGCTACTCTTGCCTTAGCTGGTGTGGCTCAGTGGATTGAGTGCCATCCTGCTACCCAAAAGGTCACCAGTTCAATTCCCAGTCAGGGCACATGCCTGGATTGCGAGCCCGGGTCCCCAGTGGGGTACATGAGAGGCAACTGATCACTGTATCTCTACACTTTGATCTTTCTTCTTCCCTTCCCCTCTCTCTAAAAGCAGCTAAATAAAAAAATATGCTACTCCTTTGAGTGGTGACAGCTGAATAATGCCTATAAATAGTGGCTAATATGTCTTGAACTATTACTTTGTATGAGATACCACACATGAATTCTCACAACAACTTCGTAAACTAAATAACTGTTCTCAACACCACTGTAAAGGTAAGGAACCAGTGCTGTACTGGAGCTGGTTCTTACTGTTTTGTGAGATGTCAGTGTTGAATTTTCATGACTTTTGCTACCCAGTTGACATACATGATCAGCTTGAAATCAGCCACGGTGAGAACATTTATAACATGGGGGCTTGTAAGCGCTACAGATTAGGGCCTTTACCCACCGAGGACCAGTGGGTGCAACATTTAGCAGCATGGTACTGAAGTGGCCTCAGAGAGGCTTAGCAACTGGCCAAGGTTACACAGATGGTACCAACAGGCAGATCCTAGGCCTGTCTCATTACTCTAACACCCACTGTTCACTATGGACTTGCTTGTACTAGGGAATAAGATTGTTCACCTTTCTTCATTACCAAAGAAAAACCATCTTGCTCACCAAGGGGTTAGGGATAAGGGGTTTTGCAGAGCTTTTCTCGAAGGCCTGGAATTCAAGCATTTGCCATCTCTGCAACTCGAGATGGCTTTAAAGGAAAAAATTTGTGACCCTAATACTCGGGCAACATGACACTCATATTTTATATACGTGAATAAATATGTATATATTTCCTAATCTCCTCAGTGAATTTCATTAAGGAGAACAGTCAAGCTCTCATTCAAAGGATGGGAATGACTGTTATAAAGCAAGTTGTAGATGAGCTCTTTGTGTGGAATGTTCTGAATTTTGAAGAAGTAAACGTCATTTGCTGCGAGAAGGTCGAGCAGGATGCTGCAAGAGGGATCATTCACATGATTTTGAAGAAGGGTTCAGAAGCCTGTGATCTCTTTCTTAAATCCCTTGAAAAGTGGAACTATCCTCTGTTTCAGGACTTGAATGGACAAAGTAAGTATCGATTTGCTTGTATCTGTTCCACAAACAGACGAAACCATGATGAAGGTCCATAACGCTCAGGACAGAGCCTCTGCTCTCCTCCCTCTTCATGTCACTGGGAGGTGGACTTTCTCCATGATCAGGAAAAGCTCAGGCAATGTCAGGAGAAAACTCCCATTAGATGGCTTGATGGTGAAGCCAATAGGTAACTCCAGGGTCAGGGAATAGATGGCTTAGATTAGTCTCACCTCAGAGTCAAACCGGACAATGAAGGCACCTAACGAGTCCATGCAGTAGTGGTTCTTAACAGTCCTTAGTCTGATGAGGGGCCCAGCTCACAGCCTACTCCATGATCCAAGCACTGTGGTAAAGACAGGCTGACCGACTACAGACGCATGATTCTGCTTTTCATGAAATATTCGTTTAGTTGTTATTTCTTCAAATTGGTAAATTATTTCATGACAGATTTTAATCAAAGTTAAGATTTGATCTGCTGAAAGTTACCCCTAACCATCATTCTCAGCCATCTCCCTATTATTCTCATGCACTTTTCTTAACCAAAACGCAGGCTCCTCCCATTCCCAATCAGCCGCTGCAAGATTGGGTGGTGGAAAGGAGGAAACAGAAGGCAAAAGGGAAGGAAGGGGAAAAGGTGACGGGGAAAGCGGGAGTAAGTATTTGGAACCCCTTGTATTAGCAAGAACTGGGGAAGGAAATGAAAATCACCAATGGGAGATTCTCAGCACCACTCCCCCTTCACTGCCCTAAAGTCTAGGTTCTGGGGAAACACGGAACAGGGTCCTCTTTAACCTCATCTCTTCCCTAACAGGTCTTTTTCATCAGATGTCAGAAGAAGACTTAGATGATTTGGCTCAGAATTTAAAAGATTTATACCATTCCCCGTCTTTTCTGAACTTCTATCCCCTGGGTGAAGATATTGACATTATTTTTAACTTAAGAAGAACCTTCACAGAACCTGTTCTGTGGAGGAAGGACCAACACCATCACCGTCTGGAGCAGCTGACCCTGTGTGGTCTGCTGGACACTCTGCAGAGCCCCTGCATCATTGAAGGGGAATCAGGCAAAGGGAAGACCACGCTGCTACAGCGAATCGCCATGCTCTGGGCCTCTGGAGAGTGCAGGGCTCTCACCAAGTTCAAATTAGTCTTCTTTCTCCGTCTGAGCAGGGCCCAAGGTGGGCTCTTTGAAACCCTGTGTGATCAGCTCTTGGATATACCTGACACAATCAGAAAGCAGACTTTCATGGCCATGCTGCTGAAGCTACGCCAGAAGGTTCTTTTTCTCCTTGATGGCTACAATGAATTCAAGGCTCAGAACTGCCCCGAAATCAAAGCCCTGATAAAGGAAAACCACCGCTTCAAGAATATGGTCGTGGTAACCACCACCACTGAGTGCCTGAGGCACATCAGGCAGTTTGGTGCCCTGATTGCTGAGGTGGGGGATATGACGGAGGCGAGTGCCCAGGCTCTCATCCGGGAGGTGCTGATAACGGAGCTTGCGGAAGGCTTGGTGCTTCAGATTCAGAAATCCAGGTGCTTGAGGAATTTGATGAAGACCCCACTCTTTGTGGTCATCACTTGTGTAATCCAGATGGGGGAAAGTGAGTTCCACTCTCACACACAAACAACACTGTTCTGTACCTTCTATGACCTGCTGATACATAAAAGCAGGCACAAACGCAAAGGGGTTGCTGCAAATGACTTCACTCGGAGCCTGAACCACTGTGGAGACCTAGCTCTGGAGGGCGTGTTCAACCACAGGTTTGATTTTGAACCGAAGGACGTGTCCAGTGTGAACGAGGATGTCCTACTGACAACTGGACTCCTCTGCAAATACACAGCTCAACGGTTCAAGCCAATGTATAAATTCTTTCATAAATCATTCCAGGAGTACGTAGCAGGACGCAGACTCAGCAGCTTATTGGTGTCCCAGGAGCCAGAGGAGGTGACCAAGGGGAATAGTCATTTGCAGAAAATGGTTTTCATTTCAGATATTACAGCCAAGTATAGCAACCTGCTCCTGTACACATGTGGCTCATCCGCTGAAGCCACCAGGACTGTTCTGAAACACCTTGCAGCTGTGTACCAACATGGCAGCCTCCTTGGGCTTTCCGTCACCAAGAGGCCTCTCTGGAGGCAGGAATCTATGCAAAATGTGAAAAACACTACTGTGCAAGAAATTCAGAAAGCCATAAACATCAATTCCTTTACAGAGTGTGGCATCAATTTATTTCATGAGAGTATATCGAAATTAGACCTGAGTGAAGACTTTGAAGCTTTCTTTCATGGTAAAAGCTTATATATCAACTCAGAGAACATTCCTGATTACTTATTTGACTTCTTTGAACACTTGCCTAATTGTGCGAGTGCTCTGGACTTCATTAAACTGGACTTCTATGGGGGAGCCACGGCTTCGTGGGACAAGACCACAGAGGACATGAGAGGGACCCACAAGGAAGAGTCCTCTGGTACTTACATTCCCAGAAGGGCTGTGTCTTTGTTCTTCAACTGGAAGCAGGAATTCAAGACACTGGAGGTCACACTTCGGGATTTCAGCAAGTTAAATCAGCAAGATATCAAGTATCTGGGAAAGATATTCAGCTCTGCTACAAGCCTCAGGCTGTCCATTAAGAGATGTGCGGGCATGGCTGGAAGCCTCTGTTCGGTCCTCAGCACCTGTAAGAACATTCATTCCCTCGCAGTGGAAGCCAGTCCCCTCACCCTAGCAGATGAGCAGCACATCGCTTCCGTGACCAACCTGAAAACCTTGAGTATTCACAACCTACAGACACAACGGCTGCCAGGTATTGTAAACATCAGCGATTGGAGCTGTAATGGCACCTGGCTAAGTACCGCAGAATGTTAGAGAATACAGTTTTGCTAAATTTCCTAATAGTTTCTACCAGGTGTCAGGAATTGGGAGGGAGGTGGGAGAGATGGAGGGGGATCCATGTGGGGGGAAGGCTGTGAGATTGGGAGGCCATAGGGAGGATTTCCAGAGCTGAAGCTATACGGTTTGACTGAATAGCTATATCATTGATATAGCAGAGTGTGTGTATGCATGTGTGTATATGTGTTTCGCATCATCACAACTATAAACCTACTTTTGCCCCACCCTGTATAGTGGTTGGGCTCACCTTTGGTGAACTCTTCCCTCCTTCAACATCTCCATCTCCACCCAGCATCCACTGCTTCCCTGCCAGTGGCTCCCCTTACCCCCCTTCAAGTCTGGGAGGAAATCCAGTCTGTAAACTGATCACCTGCAGGAGCTAGTGGCTAATTGTGTTATTAGATTCTTATCTAGGAAATTGCACAACAGACTTAGCCACATCCCCACCCCAAGTATTGTTCATTTTGAAAAAGGATTTTGGGAACAGATTTTGTTTAACATGAATGTCAGACCTCAGGCCTGTACATGCAGGGACAGTCATTTTGGGTGAAGAGGAGTTTTCCCCTAATTCAATATAACACTAAAGATGAGCGTCTGCTCTACCTGTGTGGATCAGCCCACGTCCCAGGAGCAGGCGCTGCTGTGTGGTGTGCAGCTATGGCTGGCAGGAGCCTCACCCTACTAGACTGTAATCTAAGATTATTTTCCATTCACAGGTGATTTCCCATTGTGCTCTGCCACACTTACCACCCACAGAAGAAATTTCTGTGACTTAAGAATCTAGAATCCTTTGTACAGATAATTTTTACAACCTCCTACTCAGTGCAGGAATCCCTTCTATGAGATTCTAGAGAGTCACCCAGACATTATTAGACTACCTCCTGTGTCAGGAAGCTCCCTGTCTCCTCTTGATGGCTCATTCCTTCGTAATGATCATACATCCTGGTCATCGAGTGTGCTGAATTGGCCTGCACAGTGTTTAGAATTTTCTCTTTAATGTTTACCAATATTTTGTTCCTACTTTTTAAAAATTGAATTTATTTTTTGAGTAATATGTTCACATGGTCCAAATTATAAAACAATCTACAGTGAAAAGTGTCCTTCCCCTCCCATCTGCCATCCATGACTCTTCTTTCTGAAGCGGTTGTTGCCAGCATTTTGAAATTAGGAGGTATCATGTGAAAATACAAGTTCTTCACTTCTCTTGAAAATTGTCGATTTGACAACTGAGGGCCCAGGTCCCCATTTGGTAACTATTTGTTAGAGCCTCGTGATCTGCTCCAATGCTCTTCGGAGAAGACACAGAGTCCCCAGTTAGGCATGGAGCCCACCTGCTGTACTTCTTATAACAACGTTATCTCCCTGGCCCTTTTTGACATTGGAGTTTATAATCAGTGCTTATTCTTTCTTATGGCTAAAATCCACTTCATTTATATCCAAGGTTGGTTTTACTCTTGCCTTCCAGGTCTCTTCAGAATCCTCCTAGTTCTTCCCTTTTTATTTCTAAATAGTATTTCATTGTATGGATGTACCATCGTTTATCCAATCACCATGTAGGCTATTTCTAGTTTGGGCAATTATTAATGGACATACTATAAACATTCTTATGCAAGTTTTTGTATGAAAATAAGCTTTCAGTTAACTTGGGATTGCTAAACTATATGGCAGATGCTTGTTTAACTTTTAGAGAAACTTCCCAACTATTTTCCAGCTTGTACCATTTTACATTTCCAGTAGCAATATATGAGAGCTTTAGCTGTTCTGCATTATCGTTAGCATTTGGTACTCTCTATTTTTCTACTTTTGTCATTCTACAGTAAGGACAAAACACACAATATTAATGCTGATGAGGATGTGGAGGAATCAGAATTCTGTATGTAGTGATATCCCATCACAGTTGGCTGATAAAGTTGAAAACTTTGTGTGTGATAGTTTGCCAACTACATATCCTATTTGGTGAAGTGTCTGTTCAAGTTTTCACCCATCTTTTAGTTAGGTTATCTGTTTTCTTAATGTTGAGTTTTGACTGTTTTGTATGTATTCTGGATACAAGTCCTTTGTCATTCAAATCACAAGTGATTTGAAAATATTTCCTCTCAATTCTTAGCTCGTCTTTTCGGTCTCTTAACAGTGTTTTTCACAGAACAAAAGTTTTAAATTTTGTTGCAGTCCACTCTTTCTTTTGTTAATCAGGTTTTTGGTATTATGCCTAACCCTAGGTCATGAAGATTATAGCCTATCATTTCATTTTAAAGTTTTATGCTTTACACTTAGACCTGTGATCCATTTTGAGTTAACATTTATATAAGATGTGAAGTTTATATCAAGGTTTATTTTTCTTGCATATGGATATCCAATTTTCTATTAATCGAAATGGCTATTCTTTTGTGTTAGAATTGCCTTTGTACCTTTGTCCAAAATCATTTGGCTATAATTGTGTGGTGTATTTCTGGACTCAATTCTCTATTGAATTATCATTTGCCAATACTCCATCTACCCCTTGCCAATACCACATTATCTTAGTAGCTGTATAGTTTTAATACAGCTTTAATATAGTTTAATACTTAGTAGCTGTAGCTTTATAGTTAAGTTGTAAAATTAGATGGTGTTATTTCTCCAACTTCATTCTTCGTTTTCAAAATTCTTTTTTATACCATAGCTCCTTTGCCTTCCCATATAAATTTTAGAGTCACATTGTTTATATCATCAAAAAAACTCTTCCTGGGATCTTGGTTGGAACTGCATTAAATTTATAGACCTAGTTAGGGAGACTTGACATCTATATTATGTTGAATCTTTCAATCCATATGCATGGTTTCTCTTTCCATTTATTTAGGTTTTCATTGATTTATTTTATCATCATTTTGTAGTTTTCATCATGTCAATCCTGTATATATTTTATTAGGTTTATACTTAACTTTTCATTTGTTTGGAGTTCTTGTAAATGGTATTTTAAAAAAATTTGGGCCCTGGCTGGTGTAGCTCAGTGGATTGAGCGTGGGCCTGCGAACCAGAGGATAGCGGTTTGATTCCCAGTCAGGGCACATGCCTGGGTTTCAGGCCAGTTCCCAGCAGGGGACACACGAGAGGCAACCATACATTGATATTTCTCTCCCTCTCCCTCTCTCCTACCCTTCCCCTCTAAAGATAAATAAATAAAAAAAAAATCTAAAAAAAAAAAAATTTGGTAGCCAACTATTAGTGCTACTATAGAGAAATACAATTGATTTTTGTGTGTTGATCTTGCATGCTACACCTTTGCTAAACTCACTTGTTCTAGGAGGGTTTAGTTGCTTCTTTGTTTTTTGGTAGATTTTTTTATCAGAGACAATCATGTTTCCTCCAAAAGGAACAGTTTTGTTTCTTCCTTTATAACTTGTATTTCTTTTATTTCATCTTCTTTCCTATTGCACTGATACAACTTGCAGTGCAGTACTGAATATGAGAGGTGAGAGTGAACATCTGGCCTTGCTCCCAACGTCAGGGAGGAAGCATTCAGACTTTCCTGTTAAGTACAGTGTTGCCTGTAGTTTCCTGTAGATGTCTTTGATCAAACTGAGGAAGTTTCTTTCTATTCCTAGGTTACTGAGAATTTTGTCATGAGTAGGTGTTGGATTGTGTCAAATTTTTTTCTTCATCAATTTACATGATCATGCAGTTTTTCTTCTTTAGGCTGTTAATATAGTGAATTACATGGATTGATTTTCAAATATTAAAATAGCCCTATGTTCTCTGTATGAGGCTATTTGGTGGCAGTACAATATTCTTTTTATACATAGCTGGATTCCTTGGTAATATTTTATTGAAGATTTTTGCTTCTATACTCATGAGTGATACCCTGTATTGATCTGAAATTTTCTTTTGTTTTATTTTCTTGGTCTCAGTTTCATATTGGTTAATGGAGCTTCACAAAATAAGTTGGGAATTTTTCCTTTTACTTCTTTTTTTATTTTATGTATTTATTTTTTTAACATTTTATTTTTCCATTACCATTTATCCCCCTCCTTCTATTTTGTAAAAGTGATTTATTGAATTGGTGTTATTTCTTCTTTGATTATTTAAGTAGAATTTGCAAGTTAAAGTATCTGTGCCTGCCAATTTCATTTTTACAAAATTTTAAACTACAATTCAATTTTCTAAATAGTTTTATAGGACTATTTGGGTTACCTATGTCATGTTGGGTGAGTTTTAGTAGTTTGCGGTTTTCAAGAAATTGGGCAATTTTATCTATGTTGTCACATTTATGTGTGTATATTTGTTTATATTATTCTCTATCATTTTAACATCTGCAGTCTTTGTAGTGATATGCTCTTTCACTTCTGATATTGGTGATGTGTTCTTTTTTTGTCAGTCTTGCTAGAAATTTATCAATATTATTGATCTTTTCAAAGATACAACTTTTTAAACTGATGTTTTCCTACTGTTTATCTGCTTGTAATTTTCATTGATCTCTGCCCGGATCTTTCTTAATTTCTCCCTTCTTCTTCCATTGACTTTATCTCGCTCTTCTTTCTCTAGTTTCTTAAATAATAAGCTTAAGTTTTTGATCTGATACTTTTCCTTATTTCTAATATAAGAATTCAATATTATAAGTCTCCCTCTAAGTAGTATGTTAGTTGCAAACTTTGATATTATGTTTTTATTTCTGTATTTTTCAAGTCGAATTTTCCCTGAAACTTCTTATTTGATCCATACTTATTTAGAAGTATGTTGTTTCATTTCCAAGTGTTTGGAGATTTCCCTGTTACCTTTCTGTTACAGCTTTCCAGTCTAGTTCCATTATGTTTGGAGAACATGCTTTCAGCTAAGGAAGGAAGATGTCCATTTCTGACCCAAAACCATACATTTTTATGTCAATTACATGAGCACTTCTTGCCCATGATGACAATTAAAATATTTTAATTGGTAACAGAAATTTAGTAAATGACACTGAACACAGTCCAATTTCTTTCCCTTGGCAGGTGGTCTGACTGACAGCTTGGGTAATTTGAAGAACCTTGTAAAGCTTATACTGGATAACATTAAGATGAATGAGGAAGATGCTATAAAACTAGGTGAGATTTTTTTTCTAATTTTTTAAATGAATATAAGTTTGATGATAAGGACAGTTACCTCAAGGCTCTTTCACACTGGTTGTGTCTGTTCAAGGCAAGGATGCCTTTATGCATTTGTGACTACACTGGTTTTCCTAGACATTTTCTCCATTCCCATTCCAATCCTTCAGCACCATTTTATGTAAATTGTACATTAACTATATCATGACCCTTTTGAGAATAGAAGCCATAATATGTTTTACTTTCCTGGCTGGTTGAGTCTGCCTGTATTTAAAGCGTTAGAGACTAAGTAAATGTTTAAACTGTGATTTCATAATTCAGTAAAACTTAATAAATTATTGGCTATATTTATATTTAAAGCATGTAAGCAATATTAAAAAGTTTATATGGTGGTTTTATAATGAATTAACACATCAAAAATGGAATGGAACAAGAAAAAATGTGGATCAAAAAAACTTCAAAAATGAGCAGAACATATGATTTGCCTTCCAGGACAGGGAGGTTTCCTATTGAAGCTGTTTTTCAATAGCTTTTTGGGGAGGAAAATCTTTTTTTCTCTTTATTTTATTGGCTCCTTCCCTGCCCTGTTTGAGACCTCAGTTAAATGCTCCTCAGCCTTGTTCTTTTTTATTCTGCTTGTCTAAAGAGAACCCTACCCTCTCATTAAAACATGACTGACCTTTTTTCATTATATAGCCTACATGAGAATAATCAAATCAGTTCAGTGTTCAGCAAACATTTATGGCATGCCTACAAGTTACACAATATCAGAGCTTGAAGGAGCCTAAGAGGATCTAGTTTAACTCTCATTTTATTGCCACTGGAACCTAGAACAGTTTACTGACTGGCCCAAGTTCTCACCCATTGGGAGAAAGGGTAGAAAAACACCTACCTGAGAAAATCTGGTTCTGTTATCAAAGAATCGAAGTCTGGACTTGACTAAACCAGTCTAAACTCATTGTTCCTGAAAGAGTTGCTGTGCAACAGGTTAGACACGGTATCAGGCACTTCTACACACTTCTCACTCAGTCCTCACATAGTCCTAGGTGTAAGTATCCCTACAACCACAGCTAAAAGGCTGAATAACTTGCCCATGTTTATACCATCATGAAGTACAGAATCCAGGAATCAAACTGATTGTGGAGCTAATGTTCACAACCTCCAAGCTATGTGTGCTCCCAAGACAACAATTAATATTCACTTACTTTGTGCCAGGCATCACACTAAATACATTACATACATTATCAGCAACCTCCCCAAAGTTCTGCAAGGTAACTACTATTGAAACAGTATGTATTTCTTTCCTTTAGGTTAGAGTACCACCAAGATAAAGAATTACTTTAATGACACAAAGGTATGCCCACTCAATCCAAGGGACGTTTTAGAATGTGTTCACCTGTACTGTTGATATAAGATACATCTTGCTCCTTGCTGAGCATGCTGCACTGCCCGTGGCCTTCCTTATAGAGCCTTGGGCAGGCCCCTACCATTCGAACACAAGCAGGGCTCTTGAGGCTGTGAACAGTGACTGGCAACACGCCAAGGAACTGAAGCCTCCACGCTGCCCCTCTGCATTCAGCCTTCACCCCTTCTAAGATTTTTGAGGGGTTTAAAGAGACAGTGCTTACTCAGAAGACATTTCTATGAAAAACGTTATGGTAAAGGTATACATCAATACTCATTAAAATATTACACATTTAGCCCTGGCGGGCGTAGCTCAGTGGATTGAGCGCAGGCTGTGAACCAAAGGTTCGATTCCCAGTCAGGGCACATGCCTGGGTTGTGGACTAGGTCTCCAGTGGGGGCCACGAGAGAGGCAACCACACATTGATGTTTCTCTCTCTCTCTTTCTCCCTCCCTTCCCCTCTCTAAAAAATAAGTAAATAAAATCTTTAAAAAAATATCACACATTTACTATGGTTTTTTGCATGCTATGAAGAGA
Source organism: Glossophaga mutica (assembly GCA_039655065.1). Classification (NCBI taxonomy): domain Eukaryota; kingdom Metazoa; phylum Chordata; class Mammalia; order Chiroptera; family Phyllostomidae; genus Glossophaga; species Glossophaga mutica. Next base: position 151,291,894 of record CM077308.1, read on the forward strand.
AGGACCTCAACATAAGTGATCTTTGTATGGCTCAGGAGATCAGTAAGTGAGAGTTGAAAGGAAAACTACTCTCTTAGGCTTTTAATAACGCAAGGTCTCCACAGAAAGAGCATGGCGAGGGCTCTGTGCAATTGTTCATTGCCTTCTTTTTAGCCCATTAGTCTATGGTTGAATCAACCTGACTTGGTACCCTCATGCATTTCCTTTCGATCTTTTTGCAGCGGAAGGTTTGACAAACCTGAAGAATATGTGTTTACTTCATTTGACCCGCTTGTCTGACATTGGGGAGGGAATGGATTACATAGTGAAGTCTTTGTCAGCTGAACCCTGTGACCTGGAAGAAATCCAATTAATCTCCTGCTGCCTGTCGGCAAATGCTGTGAAAACCCTAGGTAATTGTTGCTGTGTTAACGGAGAACAGTGTGGGAGAGCATGGCATGCTTCTAGAGTAATGCATACTAAGTCTCTCAAGCAGAAGTTTAATTTTTAGAGGTAATATCTAGTCTGTTTTTAATGATTTTCCACATGATTAGAATGAAAATGTATTATAGATGGACAATAGAGAACTTCAGAGCAATTGAATATGTTACAATTTTTAGAAAAGATGAAGAGGTAGAAATAAGAAGTAGGTGCTTGAAACATGTCCTATTGTATAATAACTGCTTTAAAAAATATTTGGAAGAATGGATAAATAAATGATAGAGAAGCAGAGGGAGAGGGATTTCCTCAAATGTTCTCACTTCTTACCGATTGCCCTGTTAAGACAGAGTTACTGTGCATTAATATAGGAGTTGAGTCTTTTGAGTTCCTAAAGAGTGTGCATGGAAAAAAAAACTATGAAAAAAAAAAAAACCCTTTGCATATTACTTGATAAACTGGATATGTTCAGTTCAGATGTTTTGTAAATTTAGATTTCAGGGGGAAAATGGTGCAACCCTTTTAAAAACAGAATATAAAACTGCTGGGAGTCTGTAAGAATTCCTGAGATTACTCATACGCTAACATGAACCAAAAGCTAGAGAAACCCATGATTGGAGGGGGCAGGAGGAGCACCGGGAGCAAGAGAATGATAAGAATACTCCTTTACTTCTCTGCCTGCCACTGGGAAGAGATGGCTTCACAACTAACAATAGCAACCGTCCCCTTTTTAAGAGGAGTTCTGTAGATTTTTTTTATATTAAAGCATCAAACTGCAGAAGATATTTACTCTAAGAAAAGGATTCATAAGACTGATAAAAAATAACAACAGCTAATATAACAAGAGTATGTATTTATGCAACGTGACTAATATTTTAAAGGAGATTTTTCTAATCAGTCTTTAAAAAATTTTTTATTTATTTTTAGAGAGAGGGAGGGAGAGAACATCGAAGTGTGATCGTTTGCTTCTCACACTGGGGACCTGGTCTGCAACCCAGGCATGTGCCCTGACGGGAAATCGAACCCTTCCGGTTTGCGGGACAACACCCAACCCCTGGGCCACATCAGCCAGGTCTCTAATCAGTCTTGATAGGAAAAACTTCAACTACATTAAGCAACCATGAAAAATGCAGGTGTCCCCACTATCAGAAAGTAGAGTGTTTCTATGAAACATTTCATAAACTAAAAGGGCATTAAGCAAATAAGCAGTTACCACTAATTTTTATGGAAAAATTTTGAGCATTCATAGTCCCCCCAAATAACCTCCCCCATGCTTTTCTTATACCTTAGGACACACTCGCTAACAATAAATCAAGATAAAGCACAGATGCTCACAGGCACAATTTAAAGCTCTGGTGGCAAGATGCTGAGATGCTGAGTGTAGAGCTTGGTGGGGCCACTCTGACTGCCTCTCTATAAGGCTCCCTGCAAAACAAATGTTGAATGCTATTTTTGCTTTTTGCCTTTTTTGTAAAAGCTAAATCCTCTTTGGATTCCTTTCAGTTAGCAAAAATGGTACTAATAATGTAGGTTGTTTTGTAAAAGTGCAATAACATACTGAACTTTGGAAAAGAGGAGAATACCTGTATCTGCAATGAAGAAAAAGAACTAAACAGTTCATAGCTGGAGTGATGGCATTTTATGGCTAGTGTCCTTATTAAGTTATTGTTATTAACGTCACAACTATAACATTAGCACAATCATCTAAACCTGGGTACACAAGGAACAGCTCCTCCCATCTGGTGTTTGTTCCTTTGTTTCTCCTGCATCATAAGAACATTTAAGAATTGGAGGTAACCTCCCAGTTTATCTAGTTCAACTTCCTCATTCTAAAGATGGAGACACTGAGGCTCAGAGAAACGGAGTGTTTTCCCACAGTGACACATCATAGTTCATGCTGCTCTAGGCTTTATGTGAGCTGACGTGTGTTAGTCAGAACTTAGGACCTTGAAATATCTGTCCATTCAGTCATAGTCATGGCAGTTGGTGGTTAAACCTATCCGGATACTTTTGGGATTAATAAATCAAAGTTAATGAATCAAATCAAATAATGATTTGTATACTACCAACAAAGAAGACAAGGGCTCAGAATTCTTATAAGGATATTTAAAAATGCATATGTAGTTCCCTGATGGTCTTTTTATTTTAGATTAAAATTTTTTTTGCAGCGCAGAATCTTCACAATTTGGCCAAACTCAGCATTCTGGATTTATCTGAAAATCACCTGGAAAAGGATGGAAATGAAGCCCTACATGAACTGAGTAAGAATGACAATTGTGCCTCATTAGCTGCGCCTTAAGGAAGTCATGTAGCCCTTTCTTAACCTGCCCTTGCGGAACACATGCACATGGCCCCCGCGACACCAGTTTTCACGTGCTCCCTGCACCTGAGGCTCCCACCCGCTTGCCTCCTTCTAGGGAACTAGCGTCTGAGAGTAGGTGCTATTTAAGACAAACTTGCTTAAGGAGTAGTAATAAGATTTTTAAGGTATGACAACAATATTGTGATTATGTTAGAAAAAAATTACTACTTACTGTCTGAGATTTTATTTAATTATACAGAAGGGAAGGAATTTGGCGAGGATGAAGCAAGACTGTCCATGATTTGATGTTTGTTGGAAGTCGGCTTATGCAGTTTCATTCAACTATCCGGTATAATGATTGTATATTCTTGGACACTTTCCATAAAACACCAACAAGTTGATTCTCACTGCACATGGAGTAGGCTGCAGAGAGAAAGACCATTTCTCTCCCATATGTCTTCATCCTTCATACATTTTGTGATGGATCCCACTCTTGAACTGGTCTCTGGTCCTTCAAGTTGACAGGCTGCACGTCTTGGAACAGCTAAGTGTGCTGAGGCTGCCCTGGTGGAGTAATGTCCGAGTCAGTCTGACCAGGCTGCTGGAACAGCTGGAGTGGGCCCCGCAACTCATCAAACTTGGGCTGAAAAACTGGCGACTCACGGATGCTGACATGAGAATTCTAGGTAGGTACATACGCAGAACTAAGAGAACAGGGGTGGGTCCTAACAAGGCTCTTAAGACTTTCTCTTTTTCCCTTCTTTCCCTCTCTTCCTCCCTTCTCTGCCTTTATTTTTGCCTCCTCTTTCATTGTACAAACATATTTTTAAATTATATTTTATTGACTATGCTATTACAGTTGTCCCAATTTTTTGTCCTTTGCCCCCCGCACCCGGCACCCCCCACTCCCTCAGGCAATCCCCACAACTTTGTTCCTGTCCATGGGTCCTGTGTATAAGTTTTTGGACTACTCCATTTCCTATACTGTACTTTACATCCCCATGGCTATTCTGTAACTACCTATTTGTACTTCTGAATCCCCTCACCTCTTCACCCATCGCCCCACACTCCCCCTCCCATCTGGCAGCCCTCAAAATGCTCTCTGTATCCATGATTCTGTCTCTGTTCTTCTTGTTTGCTTAGTTTGTTTTTTAGATTCATTTGTTGATAGGTTAGTACTTATTGCCATTTTATGGTTCGTAGTTTTGATCACCTTTACATAAAGTCCCTTAAATAAGTTCTGGTCCTTAACCCATTCAAATCATATCATCCTGGGTGTCATTCTTCAGGCCCTTCCTCAATTCTGCATGATATTGGAGGCAGGTGGCTTCTGTGACAGACTAATTAGTTAGCTGATAAATAATCCCTCTCCGGAAACCTCACACCTTAAGTGAGTTGGAAAGGATGTATTGTTTCAAAGAGGCTACTGGGGAGTGTGTAGAATTAGAATTACATGTGAGGGAGACATTTTTAGGTAAAGACTTTTTAGCATCTTTCAGATCTTTAAGTAGGTAGTTTCCTGATCTACCTACTTCCGAGGCTTGCCTTTGAGATTAGACAGGGAGGAGATAGTGTGTTTAATGAAATAAGAACTGAGCTAGGCCGTAGTTTGCCATTTTATTTTATTTATTTTTTTAAATATATTTTATTGATTACGCTATTACAGTTGTCCCATTTCCCCCTTCATTCCCCTCTACCCTGAACACCCCCTCTCACTCACATTCCCCCCTTTAGTTCATGTCCATGTGTCATAAGTTCTTTAGCTTCTACATTTCCCATACTATTCTTGCCCTCCCCCTGTCTATTTTCTACCCACTATCTGTGCTACTCATTCTCTGTACCTTTTCCCCCTCTCTCCTCCTCCCACACCCCTGTTGCTAATCCTCCATATGATCTCCATTTCTGTGGTTCTGTTCCTGTTCTAGCTGTTTGCTTAGTTTGCTTTTGTTTTAGGTATGGTTCTTAATAGCTGTGAGTTTGCTGTCTTTTCACTGTCATATTTTTTATCTTCTTTTTCTTAGATAAGTCCCTATAACATTTCATATAATAAGGGCTTGGTGATGATGAACTCCTTGAACTTGACCTTATCTGAGAAGCACTTTATCTGTCCTTCCATTCTAAATGACAGCTTTGCTGGATAGAGCAATTTTGGATGTAGGTCCCTGCTTTTCAAGATTTCAAATATTTCTTTCCAGCCCCTTCTTGCCTGGAAGGTCTCTTTTGAGAAATCAGCTGACAGTCTGATGGGAACTCCTTTGTAGGTGACTGTCCCCTTATCCCTTGCTGCTTCTAGAATTCTCTCCTTCATTTGAATCTTGGCTAATGTAATTACGATGTGCCTTGGTGTGTTCCTCCTTGGGTCCAACTTCTTTGGGACTCTCTGAGCTTCCTGGACTTCCTGGAAGTCTATTTCCTTTGCCAGATTGGGGAAGTTCTCCTTTATTATTTGTTCCAATAAGTTTTCCACTTGTTGCTCTTCTTCTTTCCCTTCTGGGACCCCTATAATTCCGATGTTGGGACGTTTAACCATGTCCTGGAGGTTCCTAAGCCTCTCTTCATTTTTTTGAATTCTTGTTTCTTCCTCGTTTTCTGTTTGGTTGTTAGTTTCTTCCTTCTGGTCCACTCCATTGAGTCCCAGTTTTCCTTCCATCTCTATCGATTCCCCATGCGTCTTCCTTCATTTCACGTATTGTAGCCTGCATTTTTTCATCTAATTTGAGACCAAAATCAACCAATTCTATGAGCATCCTGATGACCAGGGCTTTGAACTGTGCATCTGATAGGTTGGCTATCTCTTCATGGCTTAGAGGAATTGGCTCTGGGGCTTTCATTTGTTCTCTGGTTTGAGCCATTTTTGGTCGTTTTATGTTTTGTTTTGGTTTTAGTCTGGTCGCGGCTATTACATAGTGAGGGGTGGAGCCTTAGGTGTTCCTCAGGGCGGGGCAGCCCAGTCGCTGGGTTGTGACACTATAGATGGGGGCGGGGTCCGAGAGGGAAGAATGGCGCCTGCTCTGCTCTCTCCTGGGTTCAGTCCCTTCCGCCACTTCCCCTTTGCCGGGACTGTCTGCACTCGCGAACATGGGACCACCTGGTCAGCCAGCCACCTTGTGTGGCCTCACTGGGTCTGCACAGTTGCCCCCCTGTGCCCGGGGTCCGCCAGCTGCTGTCTGTGGGCCCGTGCCATTTGATTTTAATTGCGTAGTGCCTTATTGTCTCCATATGTAAATAATAAAAATAAGCATAACAGAAGGCAGCTGACTCTGGGAAATTTAGCTGTAACACTGTGCCCTACATTGCAAGTAAAAAAAAGAAAAAGAAAAAATGAACTACTCAATAGTAGTAGCTTATTCTCAAAGTCTTTAAAAAAAAGAATTTGTGGAATTGTCATTATATCCCCAATAAACGGTAACAGTGTTATCCCTGTGTTATAACGAAGCAGAGGCATAAGAAGGCTGGTATACTAAATGGAGAAAGGGGTAAGACAGAGAGGAAGAGTTGACAAAAGAGGGGGGAGAGTTTAGGTGCTGACCTTTCTCCCCAACCCCACCTGCCATTTCCTCCACTTCCCAGAGGTATAAAAAGTGATCTTCTTGGGCCTGAGGCCTAAGCTAAAGAGTGGAAGCCAAGCATCCTCTGCCTTTGGTCTCTAGCCAGGTGAGGAGACTGCTGTTGGCCCCTCCAGAGGCTCCATCTTTATGAAGTGGTCACGGGCATTGGTTAGACAGACCTGCCCACCCCCTGAACTTGATAGATATGTGAATAACCTGCAGTGACTTGAAGTCTGAGCCTTAGTTTGTTCATCTGTCAAATGAGGATAATTATAAAACCTACTGTATTAGTGGTTATTGTGCTAATCGGTACCTGAGCTAATGCATGTGGAGAAGTTCAACACTGACCCACTGGATATGCTCAATAAATGGTACTGTGATCGTATGCTCTGTGGGCTTCAAGGAAAACCAGAAACCAGGGTTATCTTTTTAAAAAAGCTTTCTCAGCCTGCAAAATAAAGTACGATCTGCCCACTTTTGATGTGTAAGACCCTTCACAATGGAGCTTCAGTTCACCTTCCTCTGTACCTTCTGATGCCTGCCATACCTCCCCACCCACGTGAGGTTCCATCTTCATGGACCTCCTGCTGTTCCCCTGAAAATGCCTTTCACACACATTCCCCCTGGAATGTCTTTCACCTTCTCCTACAGTGCCTGTAAGACCTAACTTCAAACTATCTCTTTCTTGGTGAAATATTCTCCCTATGCTTCCTCTTCGGTGCCCCCAGTACAACCTAGATGTTTGATTTAAGCCTCTTGTCCAGAGTCTTTCAAACTTTTTCTTTGACGGTGACCCACACATTTTGTCTCATGACCTAAAACACACATATACACATTTTTAAAGTACAGTTACACTCTACTTTCTGTCCATGCTAGCTTATTTCACTTAAAACAAACACTGAGTGCAACCTATTACATTTATTTCCTTTTCCACTAATGGAGGGGATACCCTGCAGCTAAGAACAAAACACTGACTTAAACCATATCTACCTAGATACAGGGCTTCTGTTTCCATGGTCACTTCTCGTGTCTGAATTTCTGCTCTCGTGTGTCTCTCAGTCTGTGTCATCTTGCCTCCTGCGGTGGTTCCTTTCCCTCTTCTCCAAGTGACTCAAATGGAAAAAACAGTCCTAGTCCTTAGTTTCTACAAGAAGGGCCCAGTATAATTATGAACGTAACAGATTTACTGAGTGGGTAATTGTGAAAGGTAGAATGACATGATAGTTCAGAATGGTAGATTAGTGCTCGCTTCGGCAGCACATATACTAAAATTGGAACGATACAGAGAAGATTAGCATGGCCCCTGCGCAAGGATGACACGCAAATTCGTGAAGCGTTCCATATTTTTTTGGAGAGTATCATGCTAAGCGAAATAAGCCAGGCAGTGAAAGACAAATACCATATGATCTCACCTTTAACAGGAAGCTAATCAACAAAACAAACAAGCATAATATAAACAAAGACACTGAATTTGAGAACAGTCTGACAGTGTCCAGAGTGGGAGGGGAGGGAATTTCAGGGGAAAACGGGAACGGTTTAGAGCAACAAGTATAAAGGACTCATGGACAAAAACTATGGGGGGGTGGAAATGGGAGGAAGGTGGGGAGGGCTGGGGTGGTGGGCTAGGGCGGGGTAAAAGACAGAAAACTGTACAATATCAACAATTAAAAAATACTGATAAAAAAAAATGCCAACCACAAAAAAAAAAAAAAAAAAAGAATGGCAGATTAGTTCAATTTATCGGCACTTCTACATTCTCAAAGAGATGCTCGATCATTTCTGCCAATTCAGGCTCCAGCGGCCTGTTAATTGCCTTGTCCTCTTCCCGTCTCCATCTCTTAAAGTCCCCCATGAAACTCTCCCGGCCCCCAGTATCACCAGTCAATGTAGGCAATGGCATTTAGTGACAGATACGTGTGATGGATGCTGTAGTGAAATGAAGAAAGGGTAATGAGAGACAGACTCTAATTAAAGAAAGACTGCCTAATGAGATGTACCAAGAAAATGAGATGTGGATACGTGAGGTATGAAATTAGATACAATGGTTGGGATGTGCTCTCCTGGAAAAGCTCCAAGCCTCGATCGGCCTTAATTTTCCATTTTTTCTGTACCTATACTCAAGCTACTGGGGAAAATCACATAATTTGGCAGATAGATACATTGCAAATTCAGAGTGACAAATTTCAACAAAAATATTTAGAACCAAATAGTAAGTATACACTATATATCAAAACTTGTGATATGCAGCAAAAAAATAAAAATAAAAAAAGCAGGGCTTGAATAATATTCTCATAGCCTCAAATATTTATATTAAGATGAAAGTCTGAAATTAATGTTTCTAAGTTAGGAGCCAGAAAAACAACAGAGTAAACCACAAGACAATAAACATAACAGTATAGGTGTACCTCATGTACTGCTCTTCACTTTATTGAGCTTCACAGATGTTGAGTCTTTTATAAATTGAAGGCAACGCCCTCCATTGGCAAAAAAATCAGGACTCCCTTTCATGGGGTGGTCTGGAGTCACCCCTGCAATATCTCCGAGGCATGCCTGTATACATCAATGAAACAGAAAACTAAAGTAAAGATTAGTAAAGCTTAAAAGGAGTTCTTTAAAAAGAGTAACAATGCCCTGGCTGGTGTGGCTCAGTGCATTGAGAGCTGGCCTGTGACCTGAAAGGTTGCTGGTTCGATTCCCAATCAGGGCACTTGCCTGGGTTTCAGGCCAGATCCCAATTTGGGGGCATGCAAGAGGCATCCAATCGATATTTCTCTCCCTCTCTGTCTCCCTTCCTTCCCCTCTCTCTAAACATAAATAAATAACATCTTAAAATAAATAAATAAAACTGTTCAAGGGAAAAAAGTGACAATTTCACTCATCAAAGTGGAGACACAAGCAAACTGAATATTGCCCCAAACTGGAAGCGATTGAGATGTCCTTCAGCAGGTGAACGGATGAATGACTGTGGTGCATCCATGTGGTACTATGTCATTCAGTGGTAAAAAGAAATGAGCCATCGAGCCATTAAGTCTACAAGGGGAAACTTAAATATATATTGCTAAGTGGGAAAAAAAGCAAGTCTTAAAATGCTACAAGATGTATAATTTAATTTATATGGCATTCTGGAAAGAGCAAAACTATTGAGAGAGTGAAAAAGCTCAGTAGCTGCCAGGGGCTTAGGAGGAGGGGAGGGTTAGGGTTAAACAGAGGCAGCTCAGGGGACTTTTCAGGACAGTGGAAATAGTCTGACACTCTAATTGTGCATACATGACACTGCATCTGTCAAAACCCATAGAACTTTGCAGCACAAATAGTGAACCTTAATGTACACAAACGAAAAAGATCACTGAGGAGATCTGGGATGCCGAGGACAAAATGCAGAATGCAAAACAACCTAACTGTGTTACAGACTCTGAAGCAATGTCCATGCAGGGGATAGGGGAAAGAAATGGACCTAAATGACTTTGGGAATGATTTGGAAAACTATAGGCAAAATAACTTGTACATAAGCACTGTATTTTATTTGATAGTTGACTCCAGGTGGGGTTCAGGTTAACAATCCCGATACTGCTGCACACTTACACGGGAACTGAGCAGTTAAGTAAATAGACGGCAGAGGGTGGGAGCCAGGTTCCCCAATGTTGGGATGGGAATTTACAGCAAGGGGAGGAGACTAGGATGGTTCGCAGTAATAAATTAGAATTGGAGACAGCAGTATGAGCTCATGTCACATGTAGCTCAATGTAGATCTAGATGTTACATAGAGGAAACTATGTATATACTAAATATACACGTATTTAGTATAAACAACCCAAATGCTCCTCACTCATGAATGGATAAACAAAATGTGGTATATGCACACTCCAGAGTATTATTCAGCCATTAAAAGGAATGGGCTCTTGGAACAGGCTATAAGATGGATGAGCCTTAAAAATATCATATAAAGTGAAACTAGTCACAAAAGACCACATGTGGTGCAATTCTGTTTATATGAAATGTCCAACATAGGCAAATTTAGAGTGACAGAATGTAGATTCGTAGTTGCCAAGGTCTGGGGAAAGGCGCGTCAGGGGTCTGGGTTTCTTTCTGAGGGTGATTAAAATGTACCCGACATTTTAATTTGCTTGATTTCTCTGTAGAAGCTGACACTGAGCATTTCCTCCTTTTCAAAGTGTTCTCTTGACTTCCACGCCACCTTAGCTGCTCGTCAGTCTCCTTTGCAATGGCAATTCCTCTGCTCAGATATTGAATGCTCCCAATTTCCTTAGAACTTGGTCCTAGGCTCTCTGCTCCTCAGTCTCCTTTGCAATGGCAATTCCTCTGCTCAGATATTGAATGCTCCCAATTTCCTTAGAACTTGGTCCTAGGCTCTCTGCTCCTCTTCCTCAGAGACTGACTTTGTCTTAGAACTTCAATGACCATTTTCTACAATTATGACTCACAAAATTTTGTTTCTAGCCCATTGGCACTCTGGGACTACCAGAAAGAAATTGTTACCAGCTCAGGGATCTATTTCACCTGTTCTAACAAAAGCCCTTTTTAAAAAAAAGATTTTATTTATTTATTTGTAGAGTGAGCAGAAGGGAGGGAGAAAGAGAAGAAGAGAAACAACATATGCCCCCAACTGGGGACCTGGCCTGCAACCCAGGCATGTGCTCTGACTGGGAATTGAACTTGTGACCCTTTGGTTCGCAGGCTGGCACTCGATCCACTGAGCCACAACAGCCAGGGCCAAACCCCCTTCTTAAATGATGTCTTCCAATTTAAATGTCAGAAGCTGAACTTCATTTTTTGGACCGTTCTCACAAAGAGAGCCGTCACATCTGAGCTCTCCTATCCAGTTTGTTCGCAAAAAAAGCACAATCACAGAATCCTACTCATAGCAGCTCTGTGCTAAATCCGGGACCCAACCATTCTGCCACGTGGGTCCTGGTATCACATTTTTATTTTCCAAGTGCTCTTTCTTCTTCAACTGTACTTAAAAAATAATAATAATACCTTACTGTTGTTGGATAGATGCAGTACCTTTTCAGGGTCCCTGGAAAATAAGTTTTTGAAGTTTGTGTTTCCTGTTCCCTATGTCACCTCATTTCTTGGGAGTTCTTCAGCTTTTAGTCTGTGCTCCTTGCTGGGGGCTGTTCTCCAGTGTTTGGTATTCCTGTGCTGTTCTCTGGACATTTTAGAGTGAGGTATGAGTTGGTAAGAAGCTTTGTGCCTGAGGGAGGAGGTGACTTTTCATCTGGTTAGCTTCGGGGTGGAAGAACAGGAAAGAAAATGGCTCTCCCTTCGGAGGGCCTTCTCCTGGAGGCAGTTCAGTTTCTCCGGAGAAGGATCCTTCAGTTTCCCCCCTGCAGCATGTAAGTCCCCTTGCCAGTGTTCTGGGAACAAAGTGGGGTTGGAAGGCTTGCTGCCTTTGTGAGCTCCCAGGGCCTCCTGGCCTATCATGGCACTAGCACCCGTCTAATTTATACTGTGTGTCCTCACGGTATATTGTAAGCGCACTAAGGCAGGGGCCTGGTCTGTCCTTTCCACGTACTCCCAGCACCCAGCCCGATCCGTGGTACACAGTAGGCAAACATTCAACAACGTTCGCTGAGGGACAGACTGGAAAAGCTCTGTCTGGTCCTAGGGTTTTGTTTAGTATGCAGGAGCCTTTCAAGGATGAGAATCCTCCTGCCCAGAGCATTTGAGCTTCTGCCTGGAACCTGGATCAAGCCACTTCCATGCTCTGCAGCCCACGTGCAGCCCACAGCTCTAAATGCCGCAGATTCCTTTACTCTCAGGAGCGGTCTGCTCACCCTGATGACAGAGACACCTCGGATTATGTGAACACAATGCACACCCTTGGAGGCAGGGTGATGCTGCTTACTCTTGGCTCCTGTGCTTGCACATGCTGTAGTGATTGTCCAAGAAGCTCTCTTATTAACTTGGTACCATTCTTAAACCTTCACAGACAGCCTGTGTAAAATAGCTCATCCTCTGAGGGCAGAATGGGCTTTAAATTATTTTTTAAGGTCCTTTTAGGTGGTAAAATTGGGTCAGCTAGTTGAGAAGGAGAAAAGAGGTTGCTCTTTGGTGAAGGAGCCTTACAGACACTGACAACCAGCATTTTGACTGGTGCATGCCATTCTGGGAAGCACACGAAAAAGGAAGAGGCCAAGGCAGAGACCTGGCCAGGTGGCTCAGTCGGTTAGAGGTCGTCCCTATGTGCCAAGGTTACAGCTTCCATTTCCAGTCAGGGCACTCACAAGAATCAACCGATGGAGGCATAAACAAGTGGAGCAACAAACTGATGTTTCTCCCTCTCTCTCTCTCTCTAAAATCAATTTTTTAAAAAAAGACAGGAAGAAAACATGAACACAACGTGTGTGTGTGTGTGTCTGAGAGAGAGAGAGAGAGAGAGAGAGAGAGAGAGAGAGAGGAGAAAGCTACCTATAAGGAACAAATAGGGCTCCTTATGAGAAGGAGGAAGAGAAGAGAAAGTGAGGCCATATGTGTGAGGTAGGCTGGGCACAGGCTGAGCTGGTAAACAAGAGACCCAGCTATACCATGGCTTACGGAAGACAACTTACTTCCCTGTCCTCTAACAGTCCAGAAACAAGCAGTCCGGGCAGGTGTGGCGGCTTTGCTCTGGGCAGTCCAGTCTCTCAGACCCAGGAATCTACTTTTTTACCCCTCTACTCCTTAGCGAGTTCTCTTTGCCTTCATGGTCATGGCTAGAACACCTTCCCTTTGAGGAGGTACTTTAGAGTGCCTCGTTCCCACCATCCCCCCACCACCATGCCCAATCCCAAGTTTTGCGATACTGAATGAGGCTCACTTACTCAAGTTTACAGTTAGGGACATTCATACCCAAGACACAACAGGTAGAGTTTGCTTCTCAGAAGAGGAAATGATGTAAGATTGCCAGAGTTCCACTCCAGCTTCGAAAACCAGTGCTGAGTACTGAACAGCATCTCTTGCACCTCAGATTTAAGTAATCTTCCATTTCCTGGAAGAGTCAGAACAAGGGAAAAAAACATATAATTCATTTATATTGGTTTGTTGATATAAATAAATTGTAGTAGTTAAATCAATGATAAATTATTTTATTTTAAATTTGTTATAACAATTATAATTGCATTAAATTTCTATTTATAAATACTTCTATATATCCTATACAAATTTAGAAATTTAATAATGAATATAGAAATAATTTAGAAATTTATTCTACAGAAATATTCTAATAGAAATTCTATTTCTATATATTCTTTTTTTTTTTTTTTTAAACCAGGTGCATTTTTTGAAAAGAACCCTCTGAAAAACTTCCAGCAGCTGGATTTGGCAGGAAATTGTGTGAGCAGTGATGGATGGCTTACCTTCCTGGGTGTATTTGAAAATCTAAAGCAATTAGTGTTTTTTGACTTCAGTACTGAAAGATTTTTACCTGATGCAGCATTAGTCAGAAAACTTGGCCATGTGTTATCTAAGTTAACTCTTTTGCAAGAAGCTAGGCTTGTTGGATGGCAATTTGATGATGATGATGTCAGTGTTATTAAAGGTGCTTTTAAACTAGTAACTGAATAAACAAAGGGCTCCCTGAGTCCATGAATGCTCTGGGGATTCCATTACTTTTAGTCTGGTGATTTAAAAATCTTTGTTCCTATATTCCAAGAGTCTATATGGCAATCTGTTACACACCTAAAAATGATCTGTGTCAACAGCATCTGCCTAACTTGCCCCTTCTGCACTTTCTCTTCTGACATAAAGATGTGTGGCACCATCGCCTCCTTAGCTGGCCTCTTGTGTGGAAATCAACTTAAGTTTCATACTTCAGGAAAACAGAGGATGCCGGGAAAATGAGGCCAAAGAAGAGGAGGAAGTGGGAGGGAGTCCACTGATGATGTGCAACAGTTCCATGTGTTATCCCTCCCACTTGGGTCATCAGCTACCTGAAGGGGGTTCCTATCCATCCTGGGTTCCCTTGGTCCCAAGAATAGCAGGTCACAAAAACTGATTCGCTGTATGCATATTTACTTAGTACAGTGCTCAGCACGCACTAGACTCTCAATAAGAATTTGCTAAATATGAGATCATTAAATTACCAATAAATAGCTCTTGAGTAAAAAAAAAAAAAACAAGCCAAAAATATTTAAAATCACAGAAAAGTCCATGTCTGTTTTTATTCAAAAAGTTTAATTCAAACATTTTGGAATGTGAAAAAGCATTTTCTTATATAAGATCAGACTCCCAGAGAAGATCGGCATTCTTTAGTCAAGCATAAAATTTGGCAGTTTTCGAGCAGCTGAATTGGAGGCTTGAAATTCAGGTCCTCCCCGGATGCTGATATATGTACGTAATTTCCACTGTGACATCACAGATTAAGAAATAGAAATGTACCCCATTCTTTCATACCCTATGGAAGCTCATCCTAATCTTATCTCCAACACTCCACAAAAATAATCCTTTCCCACAAAGAAAGACGCCTAAGAAAAATCTGTTTAAACAGACTTAAAGATTTATTTGAGGCAAGTATGAAATAAACAAAACCCTAAATGGTGTTAGCCTGCAGTTCACCTTCTGACCTCACAGCACCTCAAATTAATAGCACGGGCGTTGGTGTAGGAAACACCTGGCTTCCATGCTGAGGTAGTCACTGGAAAGACATGCTGGGCACAATATTCTGTTTGGCAAGTGGGCACGTATTCTACAGATTTAGTCACAAAGTTTTAGAGCTGAGAGTCACAGATCAACTCACTCGTTTCCCACCCTGACTTTACAGATGAGAAAGCTCAGGGGAGTTAAACGACTAGCCTGTGATTACAAAACTACTCACACAGAGGCAGTGTCAGGATCAGAACCCAATTCTTGTCTTCCAGTCAGTCTCGTGTTTCTTCCCATCAGAAATAGTGATCTCTCAAACTGGGTTAATCACAGTCCATGATGCTTACTCTTAGTCCCAAACCGCGGGCCAAGTATTTAATCTGAACTTTCTTTTTTAAAAATCTAGCTTCAAGTAACTCCAGAGAAAGATTTACCAGTAAGGCTACCGCTTAAGGCCTATAGCTGGCCAAGTTTCTTGTTTTTATATCCAGAAAGCTGGCCAGAGCTGGGCAAACGATGGACCAAAGCCACCTGCCACAGTGGGCATTACTGAACTGCAGCAGGTAGAGCCAATTCCTAACCCACAGGCAACTTCTCAAATAGTGTATGTGGACACGAAAGCACCTTTGGTGGGACAACTGCACAGGTGTGGCTTCGGAATGGGGGTCCAGGAAGTACGCATTTAACCTCATGCAGAATTGTGTTCCGCATCTGGACACTTTAAAAATCCCATGGGGGCGGAGATGTGCACAGGGTGACAGCACATCCCTCTTAATCATCACTCAGTACATGACAGTTCTTCAGATTTCATGCATGACCCGAATTCACATTTAGATGTGGTCAATGGAAGAAAAATCACCCTGTAATAGATCAATAATAGGTATAGCAATAGTTGGAAGACATGAGACAAAGGACAAGAAACAGTTTGCCCTATTACATTTTACAAAGCTTCATGTTCCCCAGCAGTCAAGGTCACATGCCCTCTATTTCTTTGGTAGGTCAAATGCCTGAACAGGGTTGCAGATGTCAAGACAGCGACCAGCTTCTCACCAAGCAAATGTTAATAGAGACACGGTCATTTATCACTACAGGATAACTACAGGTCTGCTTGAAGGAGATGGCTTCTGAGATGTCTGTTATTCCACTGTGCAGAAAAAGGACTTGGAAGTGTTGCTCATATGTAAAAGGATGAGTTGATTGAAGAAACTGTTGCAAATTCTACAAAAACAAAAATCTTCTCTAGACAGCTGGCTGATGGCTGGAAAAGTCACAGATCTCCAGGAGTCACTGGATTCCAGAAAAGTTGAATTCACTCCTAAAATCTCTTTTAAAAACCCTATCATAAAACTCAGGATATAATGAAAAAAATCATAGGTAATTTGCAACTGCTGCTTGTTATATTTTTAATTAGTAATACTGGCCATGTTAGAAAGTCTTTAACATGTACACTTGGGAAATAATGAGAAAATAAAATAATCTACATAATTCTCACACTCAACACAGTTAACAATTCACTATGTTTGACAAAGCAAAACAAGTAGAAACTACCTGTAGCAGATCTGAAAATATTGTATTCTACAATCTAACATCCATTATCTTTTGGTAAAATTATTTAACATAAACTAAAATTGATTATGCAACTTTAAGAACCACACACTATTCACAGATGTACAGAACAAAACCAGGTAGTAGAATATGTTCCAAAATTTCTGATAAAATTTTTTGCTTTCACTTTGCAAGACATAATTCAGGAGGACCTCGAAGAAAAGGTAGCAGTTAAGTTTGGGAAAGCTGTAAAAGAGACTTTTACTTTTAGCATGGCCATGTTTTTTCTTTCCTAGAATGTGTATCATTATTCAAGAAGCAGGTTTATACATCTCACTGAAAAGACTGCATCTTCAATAACGCAGCAGACCCACTCAAGCAGCTCTCTTGCAAAGATAACCTCCTATCACTCTGTAGTCAATCACAAAACCAAAGATAGCAAAATGTAAATTTAGAGAAATACACTTTAAAGCCTATTTAAAGCCTATAGCATTTAAAGGTTCTCGGTGTCCTAAACACATTTACAAAAATATAATTTCATCGGTTCCATATAACGTGAACTAGACTACTATTCTCTAACATTTACAATGATTGAACAGTCAATGCAAAGTTGGATTACTAAATAAACTGGAAGTCAAGAAGTCAATGTTCCTCATATAATAAATTAAATTACAGTATGTCATGGTCTTGGTTGTCCGATTCTATTGTTAGTTCCGTATCTACTTGGTATATTTGTAACACCAGTCCTGCATCCTTGGGTTGCTCCGATCCCTGGAACTCCAAGTCCGTGATTAAGCATGCTGCTGTACGGTACGTGTCCGTGATTGAGACCCAAACCATAGGGTCTTGTTTGTGTGTTTAGAAGAATAACTGGGCTCACATTTTTCCCAGGGGTGTTAAATGAAAATTCTGGAGGTGGACTACTAGGTTTAGTTGGAGTCGATGTGACAGGGTTCGACTCATCGGTGCCCTTTAAAGGAGGCATTGGGATTACGTGATGATCTGAAAAATGCAGGGCGTTCGCTGCCACAGGCCCGGACAGTACGGCAGGCCTCGTCCAGTCATCCTTGAAAATCTGAACAGTCAGAGTAGACACGAGAGTGTACAGCCTGTTGGTCACATGAGCAAGAACCATCTGTTCGTTTGCATCCCGTCGAATTCTTACATGCACTGATCCGGCCTACGAGGGGCAAAATCATAAGAAAGAGACTGCTTAGAATCACGCTGCTGACAGTTCCACCAGAAATGAACATCTTATTCATGAGTCTGTTGTAACAGGACTTGGTATTTTCTTCAACACAAGGGAAAGCTTGATGTCTCGATGTTCCTTAAAGACTACTTAGCAGTGATTATCAAGATAAAGGGTTAGTGAAATAATTTGTGACTTTTTCAGTAAAACATGATCTTTTAAGGTATATATACATGAAGAGAAACCCATGTAGGAGCAACACAGGCATGTTATAACATAAGGCAGAATATAAATAAGTATATAAAAAGGGCAACAGAAAGGCAGAAAAAGGAGATGATTCAAATTGAGAAAGACTTCAAGAAAAAAATGACATGTGAGCTAGGGTTGATGGTTAAGTGAATTTCAAATGGAGACAGGCTTAGGTAATAGCAATGGAAATGATGGCATGTTTGGGCAAGAATAAGCAATATCACTAGTATATAAAGAAGTACAAATATTTCAGGAGGCAGAAAAAGAATAAAGAAAAGAGGAAAAGAAGAAACAAAGAAAGAATGGAAAGAAGAAAGGTAAGTAATGGGGTTAGAAAGAAAAGCTAGGAGAGGTACCTGAATATCGTTAAGTTTTAACAGCAGCAATAAAACAGCAATAAGAGTTCTGAAAAATTGTATGGATTGATGATTGCCAGTGATGTAGAAAATGACTGCAATAGCCTAGATTAAAAATGAAGAGTTCTGCGATGGGACAGAGTGAACCAGAGAGGGACAGATGGATTCATGATATTCCAGGGACCAGTAGCAGGAGGACCTGATACCCAACCGGATGCAATGGATGAGTGAGACAGACTCACCGGAGATGACCTCAAGGTTTCTAGCCTGGGTTACTAGGAGGACAGGCAGTACTGGGCATTACAATGAAGGTAAGAAGTGTGTTTATAAGCTTGAAAAAATGCTTATCATGTATCATATTTTTAAAGTGGATAATAAAATAGTAGGTATAATGATCCTATTTTGATTAAAATACACACATACAGAGAAATATCAAGCATGACAGCACGTACCTCTAGATGGTAGAATTATTAAAGATTTTTATTCTTCTTGACTTAGCTGTTAAGTTCTAATTTTTCTAACAATTGGGTGGCTTTTATATAATAAAAACTTAAATAAATAAAAATAAATAATAAAAATATAATTCAATAAAATATCCAACAGATATTCCATGTTGATTTCTAGATAAACTCAGATTTTCAAAAAAGAAAAAGTAGAAGCACAAACTACACAGAAATCGGCCAACTGGCTTAGTTAAAAAGTGCGAATCAACAACTTGAGTAGTAGTAATTATCAATCATGAGCCAGAGAAAATGTCTATACTGCTTGAACGTGACAAGCCATGTGTAGAAATCAAGGTAGCTTTGGCTTCTCCCTTCTCTTTGCTGCAGGCACCTCACTGCTGTCACTACACAAACCTGTGAAAGACACTGTGTTCTCTTTCGCTCTGCACACAAACCAAAGGAGAGTAAGTAAAAGCCATTTCTGAGCATGAGCTTGAACAGTCTGCTATGACTGTGGTGTCTGCATTCATCTATACCTTTTGTGACAACTATTCTTGGCAGCTCAAAAGCTTGCTTTAATAAGCTCCTTGGTCTCCATTAGGCACTGCATCATGTGTGGTTGTTAGGTGGCCAAGTTCTGAAGAGTTGAGATGACTGTATTCTTTGTGTTGATAAGCCACCAAGCTTAATACACACTTGCCTGCTGATTTATTGATATCAGTACAATGAAAAGAATGATTAAGAC
Organism: Glossophaga mutica; assembly: GCA_039655065.1. Taxonomy (NCBI): domain Eukaryota; kingdom Metazoa; phylum Chordata; class Mammalia; order Chiroptera; family Phyllostomidae; genus Glossophaga; species Glossophaga mutica. The sequence goes on from CM077308.1 coordinate 151,311,271, forward strand.
TGACCTACATTACTGGAGGAATGTAAATATAACCATTTTGGAAAGCAATTTAGCAATTGACATCAAAAGCCACAAAAAGTGTAATATTCTTTTACTAACAAAAATTCCCTTCTAAAAATTAATCTTTTTAAAAAAAATGCTGATTGACTTTTTATTTGCTGAAGGGAAGACCAGTATTATTTCAGATGCTTGGGTCACCTGAGGTTTCTGTCTGGCCAGGGATGTCATCGAGCCAGTGTCTTCATTCACACACACACACACACACGAGCTCCACCTGGACCTAATGCACCACCTACTTGCAGGAGAGGCAGAGGATTAACAGTGCAGAGGACAACTATCACTCAAACAGGGGTTCTGAGTGCCCTAGCCCACTGAGCGCTGGGACACACCTTTACTGAGATTTCTGTTGACTTCTATCCACAAGAAGTGGGCCCCAGGTCCTCTTGGCCTTGGCCTCAGGCTACCCAAGGACAGATGCATGCAACTCAGGGTGGTCCTAGACAAGAAGCAGTCTTTGAGTCCCCAGCCACCCCAGGCAAGACTGTGTAGCGCAGATCCAATGAGGCAGTGTGGCTATGTCTGCTCAGGCCCACCGCAGAACTTGAGCTGGTTCAGGGACGACCACCCCCCACTTCTCTTCTGAGATAGTTTAGTTCTGGAGGCTGTGAGGCCCCAGATCAGAGTGATCAAAGATCAGCATGGTTGGTTGAGGGCTCTCTTGCACTTCTCAGATTTTTAACTGCTCTCCCCACATGGTGGAAAGCCTAAAAATTAATCTTAGGAAATAACTGCAAGTACATACAAAGATTATGCAGAAAAAATATTCATCTCAGCCCAGTTTATATGGGAACAATAGAAAACAACTTGTGCAATAGAGGAATAATGAAATAAATTATGGCATATTTGTATAATGTAAAACTCTGCAGCCATTAAAAATTATGTTGGGATTCTTGGTAGATAGCAACAGTAGTGGCACTTTCTGGAAATGTCCTAACCATCTCTACAAAGACTGAGAAACTTAGGAGAGCAAATCTAAAAACCTATGAACAACATTTACAAAAAACTAGCTAACATAGCACTCTTAAGAAACCCCAAACACAAGCTATGGACCTGCAAGGTATTGGCATCTGCAGAGGAGGAAGCAACAGGGCTTCCTCCTTCACAAGCATCGGACTGACCTAAAAACCCCAAAGCAGTAAACCTGCACTTAATGGAAATCTAGGGCAGCGAATTTGAGAAAGGCAGCTGGGTCTGCAACAAGATACGAAGAGCTGGAGTAGTCTGAACCCTAGAACTCTCAAAAGTAACCAAGCAAAGCTCCACATTAAGAAGAAACAACCTGGAACAGAATCCCAATTGAGCGGCACAGCAGAGACAAAGGATAAAGAAGGTTCAGGTACGAATGGAAGAGAATCAGAGCCAGGGGAAAGAAAAAGCTTTCACTTCACAGACTCATCAGAAGAGGGAACTCTAGAGCCATGAATTGAGACACTACCTTAAACCACTCCTTACTTTTAAGTTCAGGAAAATGAATTTCACGTATTAGCAAAAAGGAACAACACAAAAGGACTGAATCTAAATCTCACACAAAGTTATTGTAAGAAAAAAAAGGAAGTACAGAAAAGATAACAAGGAAGATTTACCTACAAAACGGATGAGAACTACATCCCACTTTATCAAAACAAGCTAAAAGACATAAAACAAGAACGATCTAAATCAAAATTAGAAAATCTGAGCAATGAGATAATTAGAAAATTTTACAAATGACTTTAGAAATGAAGACCAAACTAGAAAAAAATGAAAAAGCAAGTAAACAGCCAAGTATACTACAATAGAAATAGAAGGTGAAAAGAAGGAAAGTTTCAAAATCATAAAGAAATGCAGATAAAACAAATAGGAAAAAAAAGGCAAAAATCCAACATGATTACAACAGAAGTTCCCAAAGAAGAAAAGCAAAGCAAGAGACTAAATATTAAAACCTATAATTAGAGAAAACTTTCCTGACCTGGCTGGTGTGGCTCAGTGGACTGAGTGCCAGCCTGCAAACCAAAGGGTCCCTGGTTCAATTCCCAGTCAGGGCACATGCCTGGGTTGCAGGCCAGGTCCCCTGTTGAGCGCACATGAGAGGCAACCACACACTGATGTTTCTCTCCCTCTCTTTCTCCCTCCCTTTCTCTAAAAATAAATAAATAAATAAAATCTTAAAAAACAAAAACAAAAAACAAAGAACTTTCCTGAAAGTTTACAAAAACTTTTTTTGAATAACATTATTGAAAGGGTATACTGCACACCTGAAATAATTGACCCAGAATGATCAACACCAAAACACTCTAGAAAAATTACTAGGTGTAAAAAAATAAATAAATAAAATAGTAATAATAATACTTTGGGCACCCAGGCAAAAAGATGGAGTCACATATAAAGGGAACAGAAAACCCAAACCAGATTGTGAGTCATCAGGCTTTTATTACAGCAATGCTTTATGCCAGAGGTAAATGGAGTAATATATTTAAGAAACTCAAGGAAACAAAATATGTGCTAGGATTTTATATCCGGCCAAAATGATTTTCAAGTATAATATCCAGAACTGTTTTCAACATTCAGGAATTTAGGAACTGTTGTCCCCCACAGCCCTTCCTGAAGAATGCACCAGACAATGAGTTTCAGATACCCAAAATGCCCAGAGAAGGAGAGAGCAGGGGAAACGCAGAGACGAGGCAGCTACTCTCCCACTGAAAGAGCATAACCTGAAGCTAAAGACTGACATGGGTGATATCGTTCAGCTGCCCGGCCAGCCCGCATCTGCCTACCTCTGGAATTTGTGTTATGTTACAAAAAACAAAAAACAAACAAACAAACAAAAAAAACGAATCTTATTTTTTTTAATTAGAAGAGTAGTGTTTGGTGATATGAAAACCTATTTATGGTATGTTAAATGAAAAGAGCACATCACAAAACAGCATGATGTCGTTTTCTAAGGAGAATAAATGTGTAAGTATAAACACCAAAATGTCAATAGCAATTTCCTCTACATGGTAGAATTATGTTGACTTAATTTTTCTCGGCACTTTTCTTTATTTTCCTCATCTTTCCTGACACAGAAATGAAGCCGAGCCATAACAGTTTCTCTGGCGGTGAGGCCCAAACTGGGTGAGAAAGCATGGAGTTTCATGCTGCCGCGAGCTGTGTTGTCATAACTCTAACACATTCAGCGCAATCTCCAAAATTAGAACTGCAACTAAAAAGAAAACTGCACCTTTTGCAACACTTTCACATTTAGGAATATGTGAGTATGAATTTGTCTTCTCTGGACAGTTAAGTATTAAGATCATTTGGTTTGGAAAAAGAAGAAAAGAAAAACATCCCTCTATTAATCTCAATTCAGTTTCTGAATCCATCTACATTTGAGACTCTACTGGACAAAAATGGGAATCAAAGCATCTATAAAAATTTTAAAGTACTTTTTTTAATTTTGAAAATTATAAATTATGTTATAAATTATAACTAAAATAATATACAGAAAACCTACCAATGAGCCAAAACCTAGGGTCCAAAAATGCTCGTTTCGGACTTCCAGAACTCCATCCAAGGTCGATACCTGATCAAAAACACAGAAACAGGGTTGCTTTTACCTGACATATCTGACACAGTCCCATCCCACTACGCATGGACTTGCTCGTGGCCTGGACGTGACATGGCCAAGCCCTGCATGAGGACACTCGTTAGCCAACAGAAGTCCCAGACCACCCACTTAACCAATGAGCCAAAACCAAGGGTCCAAAAATGCTCAGCTCGGACGTCCAAAACTCCATTTCTGCTTGTTCAGTACAGCAAAGGCCTATTTCCCCAGTTTCTTGTCTGCACCAGTCCTTTTAAAGTCAGGTCTCTCCACCCTCCCACCCCACCTTGTTCGACAGTGCGTGGTCCTCTTCATTTTATCAATAAGGCATGTATTTATTATACCCAGCACTGTGCTCTCCGTTGTTTTTCTCCTCTATCATTTCTTTCTCTGAACTCTTTTAACCAATCTCTGCACAACAATGCGTGCTATCTGGATGTGGGCCCCACGGAAACCCCAAGGCCAGATGTACAGCGTCTGGCCTCGGTGCAGTGGCGCAGGCTCCGCCAGCTGAGACAGCGGCCAGCTCTATTGGTCAAAGTGGCCTTTGTGATGCTGACAACCAACAGTTTAAAATGCTCTCCACATCCAAATAATTCAATTATCTAATTCCTTTATTAGTTAACCGGTGGAACTTTGTAACAATACAAAATATAAACCCCCAAGACGTTAGGTGGTGAAGCAATGAAAGCCATTAAAATGGGCTTTAACTTACCCAAACCCCTAGGTGTGAATATGAAATGGTAAAAATCGCAGCATTTATATAGGTAGTAGGGTGGTCCTTCGACCATCACCTTCCACATTTATGGCAAGTGAATTTGGTCTCCAGACCGAACAATTCCTCAGTCTTTCTGCTTTTGTCACTGCTATGTCCCCTAATGAGTCAGGAACACAAACTCCCTTAAAGTCTAGATAGGGTTGAATAAAGTATTATTTGTACCCACTCTTTGCATCTCTAATTATAAATTCAAATGACTTTATTTGTCATTCCATCTTACCTCTCTGATAAGTTTGTCCAACTGACCTATAACATGAGGTGGTGTTGTCTGGGGAAAAAAATAAAATATGTGTCAAGGGAGATTTTTGCAACAATGGTCCAGAAACTAACAATATTGCGTCTTATACCAAACTGTGCTTTGTCTGACATGTGCCCTATCACAATTCAGGAAAGAGAGGTTTCTACTGCCCCTGGCAGTGGTGCGACAGCCAGCAGCAGCTCATGCTCTTTGCAGTTCACAAAGAAGCTGCTGCCGCTAGGACCAAATAAGGCTTAAAGTATCCACCCATCAAAATAATCAATCAACAAAAAAATCCTTAAGAAAGTAACATTTTGTATAGAGTATAGCACTATACAACTACTACCTTGTTGTTATTGGCCCTGAAGACCGGGACAATACCCGTAAGTTCCCGAAAAGGCATGAGGCCCAGACAGAAGGAAGAGACCTGCGCACGCACATGTCCAGGGCCGGGAAACCACCTTTCCACGCAGGTTCTGGTCCACAGGTGTCCCATTGTTTCAGTAAGTAAGAATTTACCACTTTGATTTTAAGCTTGAAATTTAAAACTCTCACTGATTCAGCCACAGAAGAAAACAATCATAAACATTATACAACAGCCTGATTATACAATAAATTTACACAAATTTATTAAAGGAAAATAAATACCTAAAAAAAAACTTTAAGTAACATTGTTCTCACTTGAAACATTATTAGAGGCAATCTTTTGCATTTTTGACTTTGTTTTATATTACAAATATAGGAAGATTTGTGCCTATTTTATGGGCCAATGTAATTTCATCTAGTTCTTAGTATAAAAATTTCAGAGATTATTATTTGGCTTCATTTCCAATAGGGCCCTCCAACAGCCAAACGTTTCACAGCCTAGTGGGAGAACATACACAATTTCACAATCTGGCCAAAGAACAGGGCTAATGCTCACACGCACCCTGAAAGACCCTTACCTGCAGTAGCACCTTCCCGCTGTACACGCTCATGGGGTACATAGTGCCGAACGTCATCAGAGCAATGGCTATGGCAGAGGCAGTGTCTACAGCAAAATAATTACTAAAAGGAAAAAACAATTCTAAATCGTAAATGTGTGCCTCACTCAGCTGCTTACCGTTGAACCTACCAAACATTAATTACCTAAAGCAAAGGACTATTTTATCACAAGTGGTCACTAATGGTAATGGGAGCATCTCAAAGGAAAATAAAGAATTTTCTAAATCCTTTCTCTCTGGAGTTTAGTGGAAAAACCCCTACTAATTATGTTAATTAATGTGAAGAAAGCCCTGGCTGGTATAGCTCAGTGGATTGAGCGCGGGCCTGCGAATCAGAGGATCGCAGTTCGATTCCCAGTCAGGGCACATGCCTGGGTTGCAGGCCAGCTCCCAGCAGGGGACACACAAGAGGCAACCCTACATTGATATTTCTCTCCCTCTCCCTCCCTTCTACCCTTTCCCTCTAAAGATAAATAAATAAATAAATCTTTAATGTGAAGAAAGATGATGAAGACAAAAAGAGAGCATTTCCCCACTATCTATTTTTAGTCAATCTACTTGTCAACTAGAAAGATTTCATATATGATTATTTGTTACAATAAATAAAACTCTTCAAATAGTAATCTGTGATACAGACACTAATAGAGCTCACCAGTGATTTTATCAATTTTCCTATAAAAATAACTTTCAAATATTTACTATTAAAATTATGAAAATTGCCCAGAAATTTTACAAGGTATTTGTTGTTGTTGCTGTTTTAGAAGAATCTCCCTTTTTTAGATTTTAAAATTTTATTTATTTATTTTTAGAGAGAGGGGAAGGGAGGGAGAAAGACAGGGAGAGAAACATCAATGTGTGGTTGCCTCTCATGTGGCCCCTACTGGGGACCTGGCCCACAATCCAGGCATGCAGCCTGACTGGGAATCAAACCAGCGACCCTTTGGTTTGCAGCTCTTGCTCAATCCACTGAGCCACAGCAGCCAGGGATACAAGGTATTTGTTACAGCAACACTGTGACTGAAGTGCAACATCCCAACAACAGTTCGGAGGGCTCCATTAAAACAGACCAAAGTGCAGATGGCTACAAGCACACTTTTTAACTTTTTCCCACATGCAGGGAATAGAAATATGAGTAAGGCATAGCTCCCGACTTTGAAATAGCAGGAGGTACAACGAGGAAAACGTAATAAAGCCCTCTGCGTGCAAAGGAGAAGTCCCTACAGGGAATCATGGATGCACAAAGGAGTGAGTGTGGAGGCTACTGGGGTAGAGGTAATCCAGAAGGGCTAAATATAAAGAGGTGACATTTGAGCTAAGCCTTCAAAGAAGAGTGAGGTGACAGAAGGAAGATAGCGTAGACAGTGAAAGCAGCGTGAGCACGGCCCTGGCCAGGTAGCTCAGTTGGCTGGAACGCAGTCAGGGCACATATGAGAATCAACCAGTGAATGCATAAATAAGTGGAACAACACATTGATGTTTCTCTCTCCCCCTTACTCGCTCTCAAAAATCAATAAATTAAAAAGAAAATAAAACACCATGTACACACAAATCTTGATGCAGCAACAAAACTAAAAACAGTTAAGAGAGATGGATGGCTGGTGAGGTTAATAAGGGTTTTATTATACTAATGACTTTTAATTTTTAAAAATATGCAAAGGAGAATATTTTGCTTTTGGATTTTTTAAAAGGTTTTATTTACTTATCTTTAGAGAGGGGAAGGGAGGGAGAAAGAAAGGGAAAGAAACATCAAAGGGAGAGATACATTGATTGGTTGCCTCTTGTGCACCCCCAACTGGGACCAGGACAGAAACCCAGGCATGTGCCCTGACTGGGAATTGAATCAGTGACCTTTTGGTTCGAAAGTCAGCACCCAATCCACTGAGCCACACCACCCAGGGCAAAAGGGAGTATTTTGAAATAGAAAAATATGGCTGGCATGAAATTTTGAATGATCACATTAGTAGAAAAATAGTGGAAAACCAGAGATGTGTGAAAATAAAAAAGTAAAAGACCAGAAGATTATTTTAATTAAGCCAAGGAAATGATGACAAAGGTCTCAGTTTGGGAAGCAGCAATGAGAATGAGGAGGGGACAGATAAATAAATATTAAAAGAAAAACTAAAAAATACTATACTATAAGACTGTTTATAATACCCAAGACATGGAAACAGAAATATTATACAGTCATTTAAAAAATAAAAGGAAATCTTGCCATTTGCAACAACATAAATAGACCCTGAGAGCATTATGCTAAGTGAGGTAAGTCAGAGAAAGATAAACACTGTATGGTCTCATTAATATCTGGAATCTAAAAAAATCAAACTCATAAGAAACAGAGAATAATAGATCAGTGGTTGCCTGAGGCAGGAGTGCGGGGTGGGGGAAGGGGTTAAAGGAATAGGGGAAAATAGGTTCTACTGAGGTGGACATGAATAGAAATCACTAAGATAAGTCTTTTGAATTCAATATACATCTGGGCTAGAAATAAAGGTTTTGGATACATACAGAGGTAGTAAATAAAAATGAGTAACTGTATGTGATCTCCCAGGAGAGTATACAAAACAGTAAGAAGAATAACTTAAGGACAGATTCCAATTAACACTAATATTTAAAGGGTACATAGTCAAAGAATTACATGTCCTGAAATGTTAAGATTACAGCAACTGTAAAGTCTATTTCCTCAAAGGCTTGCTTTTTAAAAAAATTGCTTCACACCCACTTCTCTTCCCGCTGTCAGGAATAACAAGCTATTGCTTAATCTTTCTCTGTCCTCTTTTGTTCCACTCATCAGGTCAGCAGACGGGAATTAATTTGGCATTACAGATTGTAGTGGAAAATGCTTATTGAATACAGCCCCCTTTTTTCAGAGAAGACACTTGAAGACAAGACATGACCAAAGTTACACAGGTCATAAGCAAACATGCTACGAGTTTAACCCCCATCCATCCCCGTGATGCCCTTCCTAGTCAGGCCCCAGGAACGGAAACGCACTTGGCAGAAATGAAAAATACTTACTTAATTTCAATTAGCATGTATGTAATACAAAGAGCAAACGCTCCGGCAAGGTCAATCAAGACAAACGGATTCATTCGGGGAAGGAAGATACTGCTCAGCCCTGGGATAATTCCACACACGCTACGAGTAAAACAAACAAAAGCAGTATTCATCAGTAGAGCTCATGTGACACTGATGAAACTCTGGTACAAGAGGACTTGTATTTTAGCATCATTTATCTTTTAAAGAAAGCAAAGAGGATTTGGCAACAAAGCCCTCTCACTCATAAAGGTCTTTTTTGTATCATCAATTAAAAAGAAAAAGGGAGAGTAAGAATCTAATTTGTGAGATTAACATATTAACCTCAGCAATAAATTGCGTAAGGTCCCATGACACACGCCTTCCTTGTGAATTCCTTTAAAACCACGTCTGTCGTGAAACCCCGTGACATCCTACCTGTGACTGAGGTCTGCAACATGCTCCTGAAGCCAACTCGTACTGGCAGCTTTAAGAAGAAAATACTTAAATTATCTATTTAGAAGAACAAATCACTATCAGAAATACATGATTTCTTTAATTTTCGAAATAAGTTTGGCAACAATCCATATAACATTACAGAAGGACGTTACTCCTCAAATGTAGAACTTGGTCCTTTTTTATGTGTCTAAACTACTAAAGCAAAAAGTTTCAACGATATATAGTTGCCCTGGAGGAATTAGTGAACTTACGTATATCATTATTGCTACTCATCTGAAGTTCTGAAGGCTCTTTTACTATAAAGCAAGTTTCCTAAACAGGGTGCTGGGAGTGGTTACACACACTCAGCTCTCAGAGGGCCAGATGGGGAGCTGGCTGCATCCAAAGACCCTCACTAGTTAGTGTCCCTGGACAAGTAACCTCCAGGCTCATGTGTCTGCTTACATTTATCCCAGAGTTCTGGGAATATTCTCTTTTTTATGTGTATTTTGATTAAAATAAAGAAAAAAGAAAAGATTGACAAGCCTTGCACAAAAGCCAGTATAATAGAACAGTTAAGAGCAGCCTCAGATGCCGGGATACCCAAATTCAAATTCCATCTCCACCCTTAACAAGATGTGTAGCTTGGAGCAACTGACTTAACATCTTTTTTTTTTTTTTTTAAGAATTTATTTATTTATCTTTAGAGGGGAAGGGTAGGAGAGAGGGAGAGGGAGAGAAACATCAATGTACGGTTGCCTCTCGTGTGTCCCCTGCCAGGAACTGGCCTGCAACCCAGGCATGTGCCCTGACTGGGAATCGAACCGCGATCCTCTGGTTCGCAGGCCCGCGCTCAATCCACTGAGCTACACCAGCCAGGGCTGACTTAACATCTTGAGCTTTAGTGGAAAATGGGGATAATAAAATCATTTACCGCTTTTGGTTACAGGGAGAATTAAATGGGCTATTCTATGTAGAGCATTCAACATAATGCCTGGCAGATACTATTTTCCACTAAAATTTCAGCTAATGTCACAAATCTTGATGTTTTGGGGAACTTTCACTTCCAACTAATGAAAATACAAACTAAATAACCTTTCTGGAAAGAAATTTTGCAATATATATCAAAGCCTTTAAAAATATTGTATTTTAAATTCATCTTTAATTTCTTCTCTGAGAATTCATCCTAAACAATCATAAATCCATACGAGATATTTAATACAAATAAGTTGATTAGAGCATTATTTGTAACAGTAAAAGTTGGAAATGTATAAGAACAGACAAATGCTTAAAAATATTCCCATAACAAAATATTACGAAAGCACTTTTTCCTTTCTTTTTTAACAGGAGAAAATAAAAGTTTAATACGTGTGCATGGGGAATTCAGATTTGATAAACCCATGAAAATTCTAAACACAGTGAAGCAACACTGGGTACATGAAGCATTTTTGGACAGAGGAGAAAGAGGGGAACGGGGAACGGGGTGTTACATTTCAGAGGTGGGAGGGGGCGCTTCACAGGTAGCTGCGGCGGCGCAGCACACACCTGCTAGGCAAACCCGTGGGAGGTGGCTCAGAAACAGGGGCACAGTGGGTGTCTAGCTAAAGCGCCCCAGCCAGGCGGCCTGGATCCCTCCCCTTTACCATACGTGATTCAAATTAGGCTAAAGGCACAACCTAGACTCTCCTTCGAAGCAGGTTTCTCTAGCTGAATCTTTAAGGCAGGAAAGGGGTAGGGGTCAAAGGTTCTTTCTGAGTCTTAATTTTTAAACAGGTTAAATCAATATCTAAAAAAACAGGGGAGCATTTTTTTCAGAGTATTTAATGAGGTAATACTCCAGATACTGTAAATGAGGAAGAAAAGGAATAAAATTGTAAATCCATATAATTATAAGTATGCGAAGATGTGCATAAAAAAATAAAAGGGTAAAACAGGCTAACAGATGTTATTTCAAGGTTATGTTATTATCAGTATTCCTTTTCTTCTTGTATCTTTCTGATCTTTACAGAGAGATTTTGTTTCTAAGTATCTGTATCCTTTTAAAATTTCTGGCGTGAGCATTATACTATTTTAATAGCAAATTTTTTTCAAAATAATTCTGGTCATAAATTTTCAAGCTCATGCAGTAAATTTTTAACTCTCATCCATACAAATATAACTCTGATATCATGACTCTCACAAAGCTGTTTAAACTTGAACGGGCATTTCAGAGTTTTCTTCTCCTGATGGCCCTGGTGTTCAAGCCTGTGAGACCTAAAAAGACCCTTTGCTATCTCTGCTTCAAAATGCAGGTCTGTGCCCACAGCCCGCTTTTGTTTCTGCCTCCCTTCCTCCTTGGTCAGTGGTTAGCCCTTTGTGGGTTAGCCCTCTGAAGTACAAAATCGGTCTGTACTTTTAAAGACCTGAAAATAAAAGAATACTTCAAAAGAAAAAAGTTCTGCTATTTTCAAATACATGCCCACCCACCATAGCCAAACAGAAGTACCTGGGAACTTATGTAATTAACAGAATTCAATTATTTTCAATGAACCATCAACTATTCTAAGTATCCCAATGCTTCTAAAATGCTCACAATACTTTTTATAGGTAGGTTATACATCTAAAATCTCATTCGTGCTATTTGGTAAATCTAATTTTTCATCCAATTTAATTTAATGTACGTCAGTCCTACCTGCTTTTAAGTCATAAAGCTTGAACTAATTAGATTTTCTTTTATACATCTTTCCTTAAAGAAGACTTTGAAAACGTTGGGGTAGTTCTCTCTTCTCCCCAAAATATATTTTCTCATTGATTTATAAGTTAATAAAACAAACAAAAGACTTGATTTATGCAAGATTAATTAAATTTTTTATTAATGACAAAAAACATACCTTCAGAAACATAAGCAAAAGGTTTATTCCGAATAGAGAGCATCGAGAACAGGTTGAAAGAAAGAGCCACGAAAGTACCGACTAACAATCTTCCCCTACAAAAGAGTGACAATAGCATTCGCCATCATTTGTTCCTCGGTACCATCACCATGTAATTTCAGCATGCAGGGAGACTGAGGAAGAGATGGGGAGGCAGCGCTGCTGGCCTCCGTGGTTCGGGGCAGCAGAGCCAGAACCTGGCCTCGGTTTCCAGCCCTGTAACCCCTGTCCTGTGCACTGTTGCTCCACCAAGTAACACGGGACAAAACCAGACTCTCGGCATTAACATCATCATCCTACGGGCAACTGCTGTTGCAAATCTGTATACATGCCAATGGTATTTGGTTTATAGTACACTGGACAGGTCAGAAAGTCCTGAGTTAAACTGACCAAAATAACTGAAGTCCATATAGTTGGCAACTATGTGGAAGATAATAACAATCCCATCTTTTCTGCAGGTGCTACTACAATATTTTGAGAATCAAATTTTACATTATAGAAGAGTAGTTGGGGCTGGCTTAATGTATTGACCTGGGCCTGGAAACAATGAGGGACCTGAAGCCAGGGCAGAGGGGCCTTCGTCTGCAGTGTAAGGGAACAAACGAAGATGAAGAAGAGTCTTGGGATTTGGAAATTTTGCTTGTGCACTATCACTGAAATGTATGCTGCCACACTCTGAACTCTAATATTGGCCAAAGTTACAGTTGTTTAATAACACACCAATTATGTCTGGGAATTAAATTTAATAGTAATAATATATTATGTCAAAAGCAAAATCTTACGTATGTATCTCGGGCTGCTCCAAAAAGCGTTCTGCACTAAAAGAAAGAAATATGAATTAAATAAGTCCTGTAAATTATTAAATAAAAAAGGTTTATCAAACATATGGTTAACTCAAAAATTCACAAAATCTTTAATATAACCAACTGTTGATTATCAGCAGTGGCGAGGCAAGGAGACTCACAAATTATCCTCAAAATGTAATGTTAATCTTTCTCTACCAAACCTGCTTCAATGGGTTTGTATTTCTGAGCATTACAACATAGCTCACTAAATCCCTTCCTTCCACTTGTACCTACCTATAACTGGATTTAGTAGCTTCAAAGAAGGTAATAAAAGAGGGTGAAAAGAAGGGAGAAAAATCTGAAATATGGAGAAATTGTACTATCAAAACTCTGGCACTGCTCTTCCTAATTTGTATAACCTACAAACCAAATTCTCTCACTGGGTTCCCAAAGATGGCACAGGTGGAATTTAGAATGATGGTAACATCATATTCAAACGTACCTTTCTTTTAATATAAAGAGAGCTCCCAACTGTGCCAAGACTGTAGAGGCAAATACAGCCAGGACTTCTAATCTTTCAAATCTGAAATCAGAAAGTTCATTACATCAGCATTATTCTTTCAATTCATAAACCAGTACTTACAGGACACATTTATATTCATTTATTCACTCACTCAATATACATATATGCTTACTATAAGCCAAACACTGCTAGAACAGAATATGAAGTTTCTAGAATGAACATCACAGATTAAAAAAACTATCTATTTGTATAACATATATTCCCAGGGACCCACATATGGCTCTTATTTTTCTAATAATAACCATTATCTAATTAACAGCTAACACTTCATTGACTTACCTTGTGTTAGATACTGGCCAAACTGCTTAACATATTGCATTAACATCTAGTTTACCTTGTTCCACAGTTTAAGTTAACAAAAACAACAAACCAACAACAATCCAAGAAATAAGCAAAATCCCTCCCTAATTTTGTTCAAGTAAACATAATCCCAACGAACAGTATGGTGAAGAAGGATAAATTTGGTCCAGGAGTTTCTTCTTTTTTCCTTAAAATTAAGATTTTATTTATTCATTTTTAGAAAGAAGGAAAGGGAGGGAGAAAGAAGGAGAGAAACATCAATATGTGAGAGATACATGGATTAGTTGCCTCTCCTACACCCCCAACTGGGGATGCGGCTCACAACCCAGGCATGTGCCCTGACTGGGAATCGAACCAGCAACCTTTCAGCTCCTCGATCGAGACTCAATCCACTGAGCTACACCAACCAGGGTGGTTCAGGAGTTTCTTTACCAATGTAAAATTCTTCAAGTTGTTTCCTTGAAGTTGAACTCACATTTTTCTAACATATATCTTTAAAACCCTCCAATACTAAAGACTATCTTCCAACTCTCCGTATTTTCTAAAACTATAGAAACAGAAATGTCAAATTCTTTGTTAGTCCACTGCTATAAAAAATCCAGTCTTAAAGTAAAAATCCATCTCTACCACTGCATTTATGTTAAAATACATCAATTTAACATCTAAAAAATACACTTACATAAAAATTCTATTTTCTATAAGTAAAATGAAAGATTCCCCAAATACGAAAGAACTTAATTTGAAATATTATGTTAATATTTATTTTATAAAATAGAAAATAACACAATGCAAATATTTTATTTTAATATGACAAATTTGAATATTCATGTTTCTTATTTAAATCCACTTGGAAGATCCTTTTCTATCTACTTTCATTATTTGCTTATTTCACTAAGTGGGCAACATTTATTTTCTAGAACTACTCTAGCCAGCTCTGCATTGCCTAATATAATTATTATTTTAATAGCAATAAGTTGAAGAAAATAAAGTAATTTGAACTTACCCAAATGAATAGACAGGGCTAGGTTTCCTCATCATTACCCAGTAACTTATTAAACACGTCATTAAACTAAGTGAAAAGAAAAATAAATTTAGCATTAGATCTACAGCTAGAAGAGAACACAGAGGAAGAAATTAAGTTTTCAGAATTCTTAAGATGCTGAAAGTTATCGGTATTTACTCAGAATAAATTAACAATAACTTATGTAATAATTTGTAATCTATTCACAATGAGCATCCTAATACATGAAAGTTTTAACATGTGGAGAAACTGAAAAACATTGTGATACATCATCAAGTTGGTTAAACAGAACCTAAACTCATACTTTCTCTGCTCAGTAAGTGGTCCACCTTAGTTTCCATAACTGAAAATGCAAAAAATGACGCAAGAATAATAATGTAATATATTTCATTCCAGGCAAATACAGTAAATTTTAGCTTTCATAAGCTTTATTTAATCTTCGATTAAAGTTAAGCTAAATATTAATACACCCTGACAACATTCTGGATGGGGTAAAACGATGTTCATTTTCTAAGAAACAGTGGAAACTCACTCTAACACAACTAACTACATGTGAAATTCAGGTAATTCAATTCAGACGGTTTTAGACCAATCAAGTAATTTAGTTATGTGATTAATGTAAAGACATCCTCATGACATATTCATACAGCATGGATCTTGAAGATATCAAGGTATTTTGCAACACTTATATGGATGTGAAAAACCCCAGGAAGCAAGGAGGCACTAGGTTGTCCCCCTAGCTCACAATTACTCCCTTCTCAGCTACTAATGCCCCTCATGCGTTTCCCCATCAATAGTTACAGAGGGAACTGGCATGGGTTTTTTTGTTTTAATTAAAAAAAATTTTTATTTTAAAAAGAGGAAAGGTGAGAGAGAAACATTGATTTATTGTTCTAGTTATTTATGCATTTATTGGTTGATTCCTTTTTTTTAACGTTGTATTTTTTACAATTGCCCCTCGTATGCATCCTGACTGGGGATCAAACCCTCAACCTTTTGCTGTACAGGACAACATTCTAACCAACTGAGCCACCCAGCCAGGGCCATTGGTTGATTGTGGTATGTGGCCTGACTGAGGATCAAACTCACAACCTTGGCATATGGGGACAATGCTCTAACTGACTGAACTGAACAGCCAGGGCTCAAAACCGGTATATTCTCTGTGACCCTGCTCCCGTGCCATGGCTGACTCACCCCGAGGCAGGCACTTGAAGCATCTGACCTAACACCTGGATATTATCATTTCTGTTGCTATGTAAACAAAGTATTTTCTTCCAGTATACATGTTAATTTACTGTTTATATATGTGTATCCTATATTGGTAATTTTACTTATTTCACAGATTACTTTCCTTTAAGCAAAGAAAGCTTTATAACTTTAGTGCAACGAATTCTTTATTAGCTTCAAAATATTAGGAGATTTTTAGAAACTTACCTAAATAGATCAAAAATGGTCAGGTAAGTATACGCAGTTAAAGCTGCAAAACAGATTGATTAAAATGTTACTGAATCCATTATTAGGAAATATAGCAAATCACCAAAATTGTTCACAACAGGGGTGTCCATTACCAAAATAAAAAGAAAAGAAAAAAGAAAAAAATCACCGATTAACCTCGTATGTTGGCAATTATCCAGTAAATCTGATTAATATATGTAGTCAACGTTGGTTAGTACAAAAGCTTCCTTTAGAACCTGATTTCTCTGTTGGAAAAAATAACTCAGTGTGTGCTCAGAAGACCTGTGACAATATTTTTTGCCTTCTGGCATCTGAATACTATTTTAAATAGATTCTTTGAATAACAGAATGAAAATAATGGTATAGCCCTGACTGGTGTGGCATAGTGGGTTGGGTGTCTACCACAAACCAAAAGATTGTTGGTTCGATTCCCAGTGAGGGCACGAGCCTGGATTGTGGGCCAGGTCATTCGATGCGTAACTGATCAAAGTTTCTCCCACACATCAATGTTTCCCTCTCTCTCTCCTTCCCTTCCCCTCTCTCTAAAATGAAAGTAAACAAAAATCTTTTTAAAAATAACAATAAATAAAAATGTAAGAGGTCAAGCCACAATAAAAATATTAGATTTCCCTTTCAAAAAAATCCAATAAATCTCAAAATTCTATTTATAAACTACATAAACAGAATTTCTACATCATCACATTAAAAAAGAATCTCAGTTTTTCAAACAGGTTTAAAGTTGTTGGTTTTTTTTTTTGTTTGTTTGTTTGTTTTTTAATTATAGCCCTGGCTGTTGTAGCTCAGTGGACTGAATGCCTGCCTGCAACCCGAAAGGTGCCTGGTTCGATTCCCAATCAGGGTATATGCCAGGGTTGCTGATAAGGACCCCGTAAGGGGCCTACAATAGGCAACCAATCGTTGTATCTCACGTACATTGATGCTTCTCTCCCTTTCTCTCTCCCCTTCCCCTCTCTCTAAAAGTAAATAAACAAAATCTTAAAAAAAAGCTCATTCAAAAAAAAAAAAAAAAAGCCTAATAATTGAGCCAAACTTTTTAGTTTCAAGGCACTTTTCAGATAGATTTTCTCAAGCCTTTTGAGTTATATTTCAGAATAATGTATCCTAGGTAAAGGAAGCTCTGCTTTTGTTAAAAATCAGAATGATGGAAGTGAAACTAATAGCAAGCCCAACAGAAATAAGAATGGTGACACACCTACACTGTTAGTGGAGCTGCACCACATAAGCAGGAAGCCGGTACATGTTAGGTTTATTGCACCAAAGAGCAGTATCTTCCAGGACTGTGAAAAAAGAAAATCACTCTTATTGGCACAGTGCTGAGCAACTTCACCAAATCTGTTCAAGATGCTATCGTTCATACTTTTGATATTCAAAGGAATAAGCACAATTTTCTTCAAAGTATCTCATTTTCTAAGTTTACCAAGATTATTATCAAACAAATTTCATATACAAATATAAGATAATAGTTCTAGAAAGGAAATTACTCAAGAGAAAATAAACCCAAATATCACTTTGTCTCCATAAAAAAATGTACAAAGGGACAATGATAAAGCAAATGGGGCAAAAATGTAAGCAACTGGTGAATCTGGAGTTACCTGTCCCCTCCCCAAAGGGCAGAACTTGGCTATTTACCAAATAACCACATGCAACAGGACCACATAAGAGGGAAAGATGACCTTGGTTTAGAAGTTCTTAGAAGAGAGGGGACCTGAGATGCACCTTGGCAATAGCTAGGAATTAGAGGAAGGAGGAAGGGCATTCTAAAAATAAAGGAAGGAAAAATCGAGTGAAGTGTTTATTTTTGTTCCACTCTACTCCCTATAAGGGAGACCTATGATTGTTTGAAAGTAGAGATGAAAGAAATTAGTGAAAAGGCAGTTATTTGAAGCTGTTAAAATTAAACAGGTAATTTTAATGGTCAAATGTGGTATGGGATAACATGGGTTTTAGAATACAGATGGAAGGTACAGGTTTAGAAAAGAACAACACCTTTGAGAAAGGTAAGAAGGATAAGAAAGCGACTGGAGGGACAGAGAAACTGTAAGACGGAATGAAGTGACAGTGAAATAGCACAGAGCTAATAGCCTATAAATCTCCAGAAAAGAAGAACCAAGGCCATTTTCTAAAATTAAGGGATATGATGAAGTAGGACTGGAACCTTAAATCCAGAGAAAATCTGCAGAAGTTGTTATAGTGAGTATACTACTGAATCATCAAAGAGGAGTACAAGAATTAGCAGCATGAATTTATGGTAGACACCATTCTGGAACTTTCTCTACACCCAGGAACAAAACCAGCGAAGCAGGTGAGGTAAGGATAGATATTAGAGACCCAAAAGCTGATATGGTAGGGGGTGCACGAGAGGCAACCACGCATTGATGTTTCTCCCCCTCTTTCCCCTTCCATTCCCCTCTCTCTAAAAAATAAATAAATAAAATCTTTAAAAAATAAAAGAGAGAGAGAGAGAGTTGCTATTCTAGATAGGATGATCAGAAAGATCTCTTTGGTAACATATGACCAGAAATCTTAAAGAGGCAAAGGTGGTAAGTATGCAGACACGGGAGAGAAAATGGAAAAGGCAGTGCAAACTCCCGGAAATAGAGCAGTGTCTGGCTGAGGACAGCTAGTCGAGACAGGTGAGAGCGAGTCTGAAGCTACATCAAGCAGTGTCTTGTAGAACAGGAAAAGAACAGGAATTTACTCCAGAAGAGATAGAAAGTGAATTAGCTTTCAATTTTTAAAAGATCACTTTGACTTCTCTATGTATAATACACTGCATGGGGCAAGGATGGAAACAGAAAGGCCATCTAGAATGTGATTACAATAAAGCATGGGAGAAATGATGGTGCCTTTGCAGGTGGTAAGAAGGCATTAGAGGAGGCAGATTCTGGGAATTATACTGAAGACAGAGCTAGCAAGATTTACTTTAAAAATGGATGTGAGCGGTGAGGAAAAGAGAGGGATAAGAATGACTTCAAGGTTCCTGGCCTGAGCATTTGGAAGAACGGAGTGGCCATTGAGTAAGGAATGACAGAAAATCGAAATTCAAATGTGACCATATTGAAATTGAGATACTTATTATATATCCAAGTGGAAATGTTGAGAGGTAGCAATCTAGAGGTAGTGGAGAAGTCAGGGGCTGACATGAAATAGGGCTATCAGCGTGCAGCAGTGAGAGTGTCACCTAGACGTAGGAACGTAAACAACAGAGGCTGGAGCTCTAAGCCCTGAGAAGTTCAAAACTTAAGAGATCAGAAGATAAAAGTGCAAAGGAGACTAAAAGATAATGGCCAAGTAAGTAGAAAGAAAACCAAGAGTAGCATTTCAGAGTCTAAATGAACAAAGTACTTTAAGGAGGAAGTGACCAGATTTTGTCAAATGCTGTTGAAGGTCCACTAAGATAGGAAATGGGAATGACTACTGATATTGATTGTAGAAAGTGTTTTGTAAAAGTAGTCTCTGTGGGATGAATGGGGAAGAGAGTTGGGCTGGTGTGTGTTTGAAAGAGAAAGAGAGAAGGGAAAGTGAACAGAGAGAGTAAAGACAATTCTTTTAAGTACTTTTGGTATAAAAGGAAGCAAAGAAATGAATCAGTAGCTACAAGTAGAATATATAGCAAGAAAGAGAAGAATGGTGCAAAAAGGACCAATGAGGCAAGAGACAGAAAGAACAATTACAGGACATTATCCTTGGCTAGGCAACAAGTAGAGGGAATGGCCGTATGTAGCAGACCAGGCAGTTCATTCATAGAAATAGGAGGGAAGGCAGAGTTGGTAGGCATGCTAAGGATAGGATGTGGAAGTTTTATTCTGATTACTTCTTTTCCTGTACTGAAACACAAAGCTAAGTCAACAGGTCAGGGTGAGGATGAACAAATTTTTGGAAGTTCTGAGGACAGAAGTGCAAGAAAATGATACGAAACAGTCATTTAGGAAAGTGGGAAACTGAATGAAGTAAGAAAATATAATATGGGCAGCACAAATGGCATACTTGATCATAAATTTATTTATTTTAAAAAAAGAATATATGTATTATTTTTAGAGCAAGGGAAAGGGAGGGAGAAAGAGGGAGAGAAACATCTCTCCCTCTCAAAAAGTTGCCTCTCATATGACTGAGACCATACCCACAACCCAGGCATGTGTCCTGACTAGGAATCGAACAGGCAACCTTTTGCTTTGCAGGATGATGACCACCCAACTGAGCCACACCAGTCAGAACTTCATCATGACTTTACAGTGAGACCAGTCGGCACGGTTTTTGTGCTTCTCTCAGGCTACATTCAGTTGCTTGGGTGAATTTCAGTTACAGAGAGTGAAAAGAAAGTGAACCTAAGGATGTAGGTTCCAGGAATGTATGATAGGCAGTATGACAGACATAAGGAAAGAAGGAAGGAGTTGAAGGCATATGTAAGAAAATAATAATGATGGATCATGGAATCTGAATTGTGTAAGTAAACACATAATGACAAGGGAGGTGAAAAACAGTAAAAATATGGTAGAGTCAATGTATTGGAGGTTCTAGTAAGACTGAAGAGTTACTGGAGTTGCGATAATAGAAGGAGTTAACTGGAAAGTCAAGAGATGATCACTAATGAGTAAAATGTTTGAAATTGAGATAATGGGAAGATATATTGTAGTTATTATAAATGATAAGGTCTATGGTCTGACCATAGAAGTGAGTGGCTGGAAAGGAAGAAGGACAAGATTATTTTTGGTGAAGTAAGGAACTGAGAATTATAAGAATCCTCCACAGGAAATATGGAATCATCAAGAACTAAGACAGAAGTAGTAGTGAAGAGAGATAAGACAGCGATATCTCTTAAAACTTAAATTATGATCAAGATTATCTATACAATTCAGGATTCCTGTATCAATTTTATTCCTGCTACTTATTTTGTAATATACTGGGCTTCAATAAAGTACAGTTAAAGAATTTACTTCTGCAATATAGTTCCTTCCCATCGACATCATAGAGCTATCTATCTGTTCTTAAGAGATAATCCTAAATGGACTAGCTACACAAGAAGCAGATGAATTCCTTATCCTTGGCCCTTGAAGTGTACCATTCAGGGTATAATAATATTTCCAAATACTAAGATTACTAAGTTCTAACTATACTCCAAGGTTTTAGAAGCAAGAGATAATAGTGGTAAAGCAAAAAGAGAAGATGTCTCTAATACAGTTTCACAATACAAGGCCAATATCATTACTACCGCTTATTATATTCTACTGAAGCTGGGTTTATTTAAAAGTCATCAAATATATATTGGGTGCTTATTTTGTACTTTTATTAAAAAGTGAGCAAAAAAGACACAGTCATTGCCCTTAGGGAGCTTATAGTATAATTAAGACAAGAATGAGAACAATGAACACAGAACAGTAACTAAAAGGTCTACATGGTAACCAAAAAAGGCACCAATTACATCTTTTTATTTATGATCTTAAAGCATTTTTTTTCTGCCTGCATTAAAAATAAGAAAGCAGCTGGGGCTGCTGGGGTTCAGTGGATTGAGTGACAGCCTGTGAACCAAAGGGATGACAGTTTGATTCCCAGTCAGGGACATGCCTGGGCTGTGGGCCAGGTCCCTCGTCGGGGGTGCACAAGAGGCCACCACACATTGATGCTTCTCTCCCTCTTTCTCCTTCCCTTCCCCTCTCTCTAAAAATAAACAAACTTAAAAAAAAATGAGAAAACATGACTTCAGACTACACCCATTTTTTAAAAATTACTAATATAAGGCAACCACAAAATAATTTTTAAGACTCTTTAAAGTTAAAATAAAAACTAACCAAAGCCTACCTTCCTCCCAAGCAAAACAACTGCCAAAATACTAAAATTGTACATTAAAAAATTATCCAACATACCCAAAGAGGACCACACCAAGACACATCCTAGTTAAAAGGCCAAAGGTTTAAGATAAAGAGAGAATCTTAAAAGCAGCAAGAGAAAAGCAGAGAGTTACCTACAAAGGAGGTTCCATAAGGTTGTCAGCTGATTAAAGAAACTCTGCAGGTTGGAAGGAAATGGCAAGAAGTATTCAAGGGATTAAAAGCAAGGACCTACAACCTAGATGACTCTATCCAGCAAAGCTATCACTTAGAATGGAAGGGCAGAAAAAGTGCTTCCCAGATAAGGTAAAGCTAAAGGAATTCATCATCACTAAACCGTTATTATATGAAATGTTAAAGAGACTTTTTTAAGAAAAAGATCAAAACTATGAACATTAAAACAACAACAAACTTACAACTATCAACAACTGAATCTAAAAAATAAAAACAAATAAAGCAAACAACCAGAACAGGAACAGAATCATAGATATGGAGATCATTCGTAGGGTTATCAACTAGGAGGGGAAGGGAGAGAAAGGGGAAAATGTGCAGGGATAAGAAGTATAATTGGTAGAAACAAAATAGATAGGGAAAGGTTAAGAATAGTATAGGAAAGTGAGAAACCAACAAACTTACATGCATGACCCATGGACATGAACTAAGTGAGAGGGGGAGGGGTTACTGGGTGGAGGGGAGCAAAGGGAAAATATTGGGACAACATTAACAGTATAATCAATAAAATATACTTAAAAAATTATCCAACATAAAAAAATGAAAACAGTGTGGTGGGATTGAGAGTGATTTCTATTTGCCTTAAAAATCACCTTTTTTTCAATTTATGTTTGTGCAATAATTAAAATTAAGTTAAGGAATAAAAACAACTTACCCTTCGGTCAGCTGCAACAAGCCTAAATTCCTGTAATAACTTGCCAACAAAAGATCTTTGTGATTTTCGAAAGAGATGAATTGTCCCCTTTAAAACAAACAAAAATATACAAATCAGTGTCTATTCTTCATAGTTCCTGTGATGTAATATATTGTACTAATGAACATTTACTGAATGCTCAATACATGCCAAACACTCATCCTAGACACTGTACATATATTTATCTATTTAATTCTCATAATAATCTTATAAGGTAGAAATAAGTTTAAGTAAGTTTTCCAAGGGCCCAAGGTTAGTAAATGGCTAAACAGAAAAAACAGCCATTTCAGCTCCAGAGCACACTTTGTTTTTAAATGGGAAGGCAAATTTTGAACCAGAAAGGCAAAAAGTTTGTTAGCTCTACAGGAAAGAAAACATTACAATTCATCTGATTAAAACTCTATGTATGAAAGGTTTGATAACTGTTACTATTATAAAGCTTCTGAGGCTCTCCCTTGGGCACTCACGAGTACCTGACATCTGGGGCTCCTGCTAGAGCGTGGTATGGGGCGAGCAGAGGAAGGGGCTGGCAGCAGGGTTACCAGTGAGAGAAGAGACCAGGTGGTGCTTGGACGGGGAGTTACTACTCAAGCTCAGGGGTCAGGAAACCACGTGGGAAAGCCTGAGCATATGGAAGACTTCAAGCACAGATGGGAAGGTAGCTTACAATCATGGCAGTGTCCAACATCAGTGGGAGAAAGCATGAGTGATGCAGTAAGTGATGTTTGGAAAAAGGGAAAACTGGCTCCTTACTATACTGCTTATTCTAATTTATTATTATTGTAAAATTACAATACACTATAGAGTACTTGAAGAAACTGAGAATGTATCATTTTTATAATCTTGTAGTTGAAGACTTTTCTTAACAGGACATAAAACCAAGAAGTTAAGAAGGAAAAAAATTGATCAATTGTACTATGTTCTTTTCCATTGGGAAGACAATACCCTAAAAACAAAAACAAACAAACAAACAAAAAAACCTGGAACAGTAAGCTGTGAAAAAATCAAAAGCTAAGTAAAAAATCCTTTCTAGAGGAAAAAAATCCTTCATAATTTTTAACAGTCACACCTAACTTTATTGCTAAGTGCCATATACGGGTTTAAGGTCCGACAAAACACTCTCCTAGACAGTAAAGGTCACAATCACCGTAACAGTCACACCACACCTCCACCTCACTGTAATTGTCCACTTTGACTCAGACGCTGAAGCTCCACGGAGAGCAGGGAACTGGGTATTAGATTGACAATGTGGAAAACTTTCAGATCCAATTCAAGCAGAGGCATAATTTTCCTACAGTTAGCATCCAGGAACATCTCAATAGTTACCAAAAGGCACAGCTTATTTCTTCAAAGCTTAGACATGCCACACAGGCTGCAGAGCTGAGACTCAGAAAGGCAGGAAATACGGCCGAGTACTAGAAACCTGGCATAAGGAAAACAGCAGAACGTTGATCACTGCTGTGACCAAGTAATGGCCACTTGGGACTCATTATATTATATTCTCTCTACGTGTATGTATGTTTGACATTTTCCACAATGAAAATGAATAAAGTAAAAAGATACTTTAAAATATAGAAATGAAGCGCCAGAAAGTGTTTCTTTTTGGCATCCAAATTAGAAGCAGGGCATGTTGTGAAACCCTAAGGCTCTATAAGCCAATTCAGTTGAAAAGAACAACATACTATTTTTCTTTGTAAGGTAATAAATGCTGATATTAATTAGTATACTCTGTTCTTAAAAAACTACACGAGATATTTTGGTCCCAAAGATAATTGTGCTTCCTGCTGTTATCACTGGGTGTCTTGTAACTTCAGCCTGCCTTCAATTATTTGTTAAGTTTCAAGTTAACACCATCAATAAGGGGTTTCTAAAAGGCAGGGGGCTATTCTAACACCAATCTGATATTGAAAATAAAACCAAAATCCTAACATTCATGCCACTCTTTCCAAAATTATATTGGCTCTCCATGGCTATTAGGATGAACTCCAAATTTTATAATCTAGAAACCAAAACTTGCAATGATTTAGCCTGTTTCTTTTCGGGTTTACCTCTTGCTCCCGCGTAGGAATCAGCTCCAACTAGACTGGTGCACCTGTGTCTGATGATTACACCACTCCAGAGTGCAAGGGCCAGACTTTCTAACCCAAGCTCTAATAGCCCTGTAAAGCTTAGCAAACTACTTGAGTAATGAATAGTAGATTAAGAGTATCGGAGTAAGGCAAGAATTTCTCACTGGCATGTTTCACTTCCTACCTGAGGCATTCCTAGGTTATTTCAAACTGGTGTTTTTTTTAATGCTTACTTTGTAACCTAACCATGGGATACCCTTCATCTCATTGTCTTGCACTGTAAGTTAATTTTTTAGAAACTTCACTAATGACAAGGGTTATGGTTCCTTTACATTTTCTTAGACAGTGCTGTGCTTTGCATATATATTGCATATTCTTAAATAATACATAATGGGGAACTCATAAAATCCTTCTTCCCCAAAACGTTAAAAATAAACCTGAAATGCACCCATTTCCCTATATTACTGAATCAAGCATGAAAATTTAGTGCCAAAGTCATTTATTTAGTGTTTTATAAAACAAATATTTATTGAAAACTTCTTCTGGACTAGGCACTGTACAAGGCTCTGAGAATAACAGTGAAAACATAGGTCCTGCTCTCAAAGAACTTACAGTTTAGGAAGTGAGAAAGACAAGTACAATAAATACTCAATTTTAACACAGTCTGTTAAGGGTGATAGATGTTATTGGTATAAAGCCCCAGGTTATCCTGGAAGCATAAGGGAAGCACCTAACAGGATCTTGACAATGCCAGAAATGCTCATGAGAGAGACTAAAGAGCATGTAAGGGTTATACTGATAAGGATGGGGAGTAGGAGATGGAGAATGACTCTGGCAGATAGAATAGCATGTACAAGTTAGGTGCAAAGGCCTAATTGTTGGAGCAGATCTGCTAGCTTCTCACTGTGCCTGGAATATGGATGGATGCATAGGTAGAGGGAGGCTGTAAAGATAAGTTTTACTACAGATGGCTTTGCAGGCCATGCTAAACAGGACTTTATCTTGAGGGCTACAGTAAAAAAAATTGAACTTTAAGCAAGGGAGTGGCATAGTCAAACTTTATAAATTTAACTCTGGATGCACAGAGGTCTTCGTTTTGAGGAACGGTGTAACTGGAGGCTATTCTGTCAGCCAGAAAAGGTAACCTGTACCCACTTTCTGAGTGTAAGGAGGGATTACAGAAAACTTACAAAGGAGTATGTGAATATTTTTTCAATCATATCCACTCAAGGAAAAAAAATATGAGTGACAACGAGTTAGGCACAGAAACGTGGTCCTTTGCTCACATGCGGGTTACCCATATCCGTTACATTTTTGTAAATAAAATGATCTGTACCTGTTTTGATCCTGAAATTACAACCAACTGCTCTTTTTTTTTTTTTTAGATAAAATTCAGAGAACTATATCCTGGGTTTCTACAAACATAAAATGACAAATTCCTCTAACAAAGTTTAGATTTAGTATCACATCCCCCAAGTCGTAAGTTATACTGGAGATCTACAATCACAGAATCAATCAAGCTGCCGTAAGATGCTCTACCAACACCTTGACCTTCTCCAATCCCTGGCTTCCTGCAAGTTGCTGGCTAATCGGGCTTTTAAGCACTCAATGAAAAAGCCAAGTT
Organism: Glossophaga mutica; assembly: GCA_039655065.1. Lineage (NCBI taxonomy): Eukaryota > Metazoa > Chordata > Mammalia > Chiroptera > Phyllostomidae > Glossophaga > Glossophaga mutica. The sequence goes on from CM077308.1 coordinate 151,337,856, forward strand.
GCAGAGCGACTGCCTCAATACCCTACTCCTAACCCTCTTTTTACTTATGCTAGCATTAGCGTCGCTGTTGTAAACGTCACTATTACGGTCGTTGCTGCTGTGCACTTTTCACATCTTTTGTTGGTGTTGTAGCCACTGATGCCGGCCAAAGACTGTCTATAGGAAGGAATCTCGGCCTGGAGAAGCCATGAACTCGCCAGAGCTAAAAGCTCGGCCTGGAGCGGGCCCGGGACCACCGGCGGCAAAGGAACAAGGTGAGGGAGCGGGGGAAATCAGAGGTCTGGGGGAGAACTTTCGGGCTCCAACCGCTTCTCCTTCGGGGACCTAAGCACACCTCCGACGACCCCTCCACTGGACAGTTACGGCATTTCAAGGCTGCTTCAGGGTAAGAGAGGTAAGAGACATTACCTACGACAGAAACCCTGAAGCCCCGGCCAACTCACCATGATAAGGAGCGGCACAGCTCCTGCCGGAAAACGCTTGGGCAGCTAGCTTTTCCCTAGAGCGGAAGGGGTGGAGCAAGAGGCCGATTGGCTGCAAGCGACGCGGCAGCGGAAGTGCGTACCTTGGCCCCCGGATCTCGCCCCTTTTCCCGGCTGTCCTTGCGCTCCTTACAGGAGAAGGAGAGCCGGTTAGGAAGACTGAGTATTAGAAGGAGTGCGAGGGTTAAGGTCGGAAGTAACCAGTTCTCAATCATAGGATGCTTGTAGTTATTATTCCGTTTAATCCCTTCGGTATGGAACATTTTTGTTTGAGTTTCCTGATCTTGCCACTTGGAGGTGGCAAGGAATATTAGAGATGATACTGCATTTTTCTCATCGACCCTATTATGTTAATTTGTCCTATTAACAACTTTCATTAGATTAAGGTGGCATCTTTCAGCTCTTTTTCACTATAAAAACTCCCCCGTTCTAATATTTTGTGGGGATTACTTTGAAACTATGTAAATACTTCAATCTACATCACACTTCAATTTATTCTTGTATTTATCTGTGCATTATATTTAATACAGCCACATTGGCTCATGATTTATTTATTTTGATGGGTTATAACCCATTACTATACTTACTTATTTTGATGTTCAGATTTACCCAGTGGGAGCCATTCCAATCAATAACTCATCCTTACCAATCTTTGAGCACTTTCTTCTTTTCTGGCATAAGATATTCTGGGTTCATTTTGTACAGGAGTGGCCAAAAGTAGATTTACTGTTCTTTGTATGGAAAATAACACAATAAATAAAAATAAAACAATCAACTACCTGTCTGTGTAACTTCGTTGGAGCATGGTCGCCATACGCTATAAGGTTGCAGGTTTGATCCTGATCAGGGCACACGCAAGTTACCCAGTGAATGAAGAGTGGGTTCAAGATGTTTTTTTTCCTCTAAAATTATTTTCTTTAAAGAAAGAACTCTTGTTTTGCATACTCACAACTGTAAATCTACTTTTGCCCACCACTGTATGTTCTCTGCCCCAACCCTGGAATTGGCCATTTCACCAAGGAGCCCTGGTTCCTTTAGTGGGTGTTATGAACTTTTGCATCCCTCTATAAAATTCTTTTGCTGAAGCCCTACATCCTAATGTGATTGTATTTAGACATGGGATCTTTGGGAGATAATTAGGGTTAGATGAGGTCATGAAGACGAGACCCTCGTGATGATGGGATTAGTAACCTCGTGATGATGGGATTAGTAACCTAAGAGGCACCAGGGTACTTTCTGTCTTGCCACCATGTGAGAAGGTGACTGTTTGCAAGCCAGTGAGAGCTCTCACCAGAAACCAAATAGGCCAGCACTTGTTTCTTGGATTTGGCCACACCTGTGAACTGTGGAAATAAATTTCTCTTGTTTACCAAGATGTGAGGTGCTACTTTAAAAAACCACCTAAAAACATGGCAGCTTTGCCAGACCAAGACGATGAAGAATTTGGAAGGCAAATAATAGGTGTTATAAAAAAGAAAATTAAAAAAAAAAAAAAAAGGTGCTATGTGTGCACATTGTTTTGCGGGGTGTAACTGCTCCCAGGCCTCTCAATGGAGAGAACTAGGGAATATATCCATGGGACACACACACACACACACACACACACACGCATTCACATACATCTGCATTTCCCCAGTTTTGACATATCTTAAATCATGAATTCCTACTCTTAAATTCAATTCCACCCCCACCCCACAGATTCGTAATTACTTTCTCTGACAGAGAGAAAGGGGGATCCACTGTAAGTACACTGACTTATTTGGTGAGGTATCCTGCATGTAACCAATCTGCCCTCTCTGCTGACACTTTCCCCCACACAGACACTGGTCTTTCCGTGCCTGTGTGCGTATTCTTCAGCCAGGTCGCTTCTGCTCACCCAGTGAATAAGGTCCTCTTTCTGCTGCGACCATTTTCTTAAAGATTGATTGATTGATTGATTGATTGATTGAAGAAAGAGGGTAAGGGAGAAATTGAAGGAGAGAAACATCCAGGTGTGGTTGCCCTTCATGCACCCCCAACTGGGGACCTGGCCGGCAACCCAAGCATGTGCCCTCACTGGGAATCTAACAGGCAACTCATTGGTTCACAGAACCATGCTCAATCCACTGAATCACACCAGCCAGGGCCCATTGTGAACCACTGTGAAGAAAGAGTTACAATAGCAGGCCTAAGACTGCTGTTCTTTTGAAAGTCCTGCTTGCAAGGTTGGCCCTTGGCTGGCATCTGGTTACTTGCACTTAGGGGAAGTTTCCCACCACTCACTGATTGAGCTGTTCTCCCTTCCCTAACACAGGCTTAAGCCTTTCATATGCTGTCATAAACTGACGCTGGAGGAATTAAGTGCACACTCTCTAATTCCATTGCGAGGATTCTAAGAGGCAGGTACTTGGTTTCTTCTGGACTTTGAGATTACAATATGCATCCTTAATCAGTGTATCTTACCTTAATAGCATGTCACTTTGTGTATAGTATTTCAATATAATTCCATTCACTGTCTCTTCAGGTCCTTTCTGCTACTTTGTATTCTTTTACATCTACATGTAAATACTACACACTGTACTTAAGTTTTATTTTTTAATTTGATCTTTATTATATATTTTTCCATTACCATTTAGTCCCCTTATACTGCCTTCCCCCTGTACTTTGTTTTTTTTAAAGCCCATAGAAATTTAGAGAAATTAAGAAAAAAATATCTTTCATATTTACTGACACAGATCATTTCCAAAGTTCTGAATTCCTTCCTAAAGATGCAAGTTCCACTGAGGACCATTTTCCATCAGCTGATAAATTTCTTATGTCAGATTGCTAGCAACATATTCATAGTTTTCATTTATCAGAAACAGCTTTTATTTGCCTTCATATTTAAAAATATGAAATTGTAGGCTAATTTTTATGCTTTAAAGATGTCATTCCATCATTTCCTGTATTCCACTATTTCTGATGAAGCTGGCCATCACTCTTACTATTTATTTGAATGTAATGCCATGTCCCTTCCCTAGCTGCTTTTAATTTTTTATTTATTTTTTTTGCAATATGATGCAACCAGATGTGATCTTCGTTGTATTTATTCTGCTTGGGATCACTGAACTTCTTAAAAATTTGAGTTGGTATCTTTCAACATTAATGGGAAATTTTCAGGCATTACTGTTTAAAATATTTCTTTTGTCCCATTCTCTTCCTTTCCTCGCCTGTAGCTAAATTATGGATACAATTAGACTGATACTGTTCCACAGGTCTCAAACTTCTGCTCTTTCTTTTCTTTCTATGCTTCAATTTGATAACTGTATTGGCTGTCCTCCAATACGATATAGACTTCTGTGTCCAGTTTACTGTTAAGCCCATCCAGTGAAATTTGTAATTTCAGATACTATTTTTTCATTTCAGATTTTTTTCACTGCCAGACTTTGTTTAGTTTTTAGTTTGTATCTTTGCTGAGATTCCGAATCAGTTCAACTTGCATCTTCTCCTATAAATTCTTTAACATATTTTAAATGTTTTAAAATAATTTTCTGTTAATTCCCATATGTGGATTATCTGCTTCTACATTTTCTTTTGATTATGGTTCATGTAATTTTTCGTTGTGTTCCTAGTAATTGTTTAGTGTGACTTTATGCCTGATATATTTTGAAGACTGGGTCCTGTTTTCTTCTAAAAAATGTTGTGTTTTGTTCTGGCTCTCTTTTAAATTACTGATGGATAACCTGGATGCTGTGAAAGCTTGATTTTAAGCTTTGGAATCTGAGTTTCAAGCCCTATATGACCCTAGCCGTTGCCACCTCTATTCAGTTCCTTAGACTTCAACTACTGCTTTCTGCTGGGTTCCTCTGAATGTCACACTGCACGGGTTCAACTTGAAAGGAATTTGTAGGCAGACTGGGGGGCTTACCTATGTGAAGCACTCTGCTTTTCAAGACTTCCTTCCTAATTTCCAGCTGTTCTAGAAGCCCTGAATGACTCCTCAGCTGAGCAAGACCATCATACTATGCTTGGATTCTACTACCAAGCACACAGCACAAACTAGAAATTTTCTTCCAGGTAATAGCTAGTAAATGTGAATCTCTTTTAGTGATTAGTTTGTGCAGTTGTTGCCTCTAGTCTTCCAATCAGTTTTATATTTTATTCGGTTTATAATTGTTGTTGGTGAGAGAATTAGTCCAATATAAGCTACTCCTTCATTACCAGACTGCAACTTCTAAAATCTCAAAATGGTTCAAATAAAAAAAAAAAGGCAAAATAAAGTTTATACTTTATTTCCAGTCCACCCACTAGAATAAACCCCACTTTACGCAACTGAACCTTTTAATTCATTTCTTGTGAAGTACAAAAAACCACATTAAAATTGAGACAAGCATTTAAAGGAAAAAATCTTTGACTCAGAGTCCAAAACCAAACGCTAAGTGATTCATCCTACCAAAAGAATTAGTTTTTGTACAAAATATAAAGAATTTTACACTATAAACAAAGACTGCTATATATTTACTTAAATTAGAATTCTAGCATTTGCTTTTCCTCCAATTCATCCCCAAAACAAAGCATATTTGCAAGTCAGAAATTGGATAACCTCAATGGGCAAATTGTCTTAGAATAAAATTTTACCTTTAAAATACCTTGAAAGATAGTGTTGATTCTTTCCCTTGGTTAAGAGTCCAGTACATCCATAATTTTAATTCAGTTTACAAAACTCTGCCATATTAACATGAAGAGCATGCTAAAATTTAATGTTTAAGCGTTACTTTTAGGAAGTTATACGACACAGAGCTCAATGCAAAATCTAAAAGGTTACAATCTAAGTCTAGTATTAATCCGAAAAACCTCAGCAACTCCTATGTTGAAAAAGACTAAACCAACCCCTTACACCTCCTACTATTATCCTATTTTCATGGCCCTTCTATGAAAGACACATAGCTGAAAATAAAACTTGGTTACAGTAAGTCATAGAAAATAGTTCTCCAACGCTAAGCTCAACTTCAGATCCAATCAGGTAAGTAAAATCACTTCTATGCATGGATGGACATTTGTATATCTGACTCAATGTTTATGACAATATTAACTTGACTTTTACTTATTTTAATATTTTGAAATCTTTGTTACTTAAAAATTTTCCCAATAAAAATAGTGAGCTACATTAACTTATTCCAGATAGAATTATAATTTTAAAGATATTTTAAAAGTTGAGCTTGAAGCGCATAAACCTTTAATATGACTAACAAGTTATCCAAGTATCAATAATATTAATCGTTTTCTAAATGAAAATACAAAATGAGATTTGAGCTTTACTGAAAATGTTTTAATTTAGGATGTTTCCAATCTTGTCATCATGTATATTTTATCATCTTGATTATCAGTATTTTATAATTGACATTTTAATGTTTGAGACCTTAAAAAAAATACTACTTGTGATCTAAAGCATGCACAGTTTTGGCTTAAATTTTTTTTCTATTTATCTCAATCCTAATTTTTCTTATCCACGGAGTTCAAAAGTCATGATTAGAAGGGACATGATTTAAAATATGTCTACAAAACCCATATGATGTTAAGAAACCATACATCTGTATTTACATAAATCTTTAACAAGAGCAAGAGTAAAATTAAGAAGGTATGTCTTCATTATAAAATTCTCATCTAGTAGGGGCACGGTTTTAATTTTAATGTGTTCTCTCAAATCCAAAGATAGTTCCTAAATGAAAAATCTTTGTTTCTATTATAAAACTATTCTTTCCACCCATGACATTTTACATAAAAGCACCAAAGAAAATTTCTGTAAACAAACTTTTAACCAGTAAACTAAGGGCAAATATCCATTTGCCTTTATTACAATATTTAAAAGGCAATGATATGAGTCTCTACTTCCTACAATGACATTTGCATAATAAAAATTCAGGCATACTTATACAAACAAGAAACAGAATTACTGTACATTTTGGGGAAACAAAACGCAGATTAAGAGACTACAACCTTTCAACAAAGTGAGCACAAGAAACCTATAAAATGTATGCAATTTATAAAAATTCAGTAATTTTTAAAGTTTCATTGAAGGGATTAATAATTATTAAGAGTAAAAGATGGTAGATCCACTGGCTTATCATCATTCTGTAAACAGTAAGAAAGTAATAAGCAATAAATTAGAAATGTCCTAGCTCCCAGGACTTCCTTTTCTTGCACAGGAACCTAAACTTTTACAGCTGTCAGAATCGGCTTTCTTAAATATTAGAATAATTCTAGCAGAAAATAAATTCCATTAGGAATAAGTTAACAGTCTACAAGAGATTCCTGACAAATATATTAGAAAAAAATACTGCAATCACATGAGGACTGATCTACATGTTGTATGACAGAGTGACTCAAAACCTCCAAATTTCTCCTCTATTTTACTAGACTTCTTTTGTTGCTATCATACCGTTTTCTAAATTGTTGGGTAGAAAGGTACTAGAAAAATAAAAAGTGAAAAGAACAATTGTTTATAATGTCTGTAAATTTATGAAGAAAAAGCCTTCGAAATCCTTCTTCCTATAACTGTCACCTAGAAAGAAGTTTCTTTTGGCACACAATTTGTAAAAAGAAAAGGAAGAAAAAGAAACTTAATTTGGCCTTCCAATTACCCATAGTAAGTAAAGACAACATTAAGACAGGAAAACAGGAAAATTTATAAAAAAAAGACATCAGAAGACAACCCACGGCTCTTGTGTCTTCTACCATTTCCTGTCTCTGGAATACTTTCATCTGCAACACAATATACAAACCATTATTTACATTCTGATTACATTGGTAAAGAAGACCAGAATCAGCTTTTATTGTGCTCTAACTTACACTGCCCGTTAGGATAAACATGACCATCAAGGCAAGAAGGCCTTAAACAAAATAATCCATTTGCATTGTATATTTTATTTAAATCTGTTTTATGGTTTATCTTTTTGGATGCACAAATTATTTTAAGACTCTAAAAAGTCCTGTAAACTTAGGCTGAGTTTCTGTAGCTTACAGTTATTCACTGAAGGTGGTGTGTTTTTCTCTCTTGGTAAGTAAAATGTTCTGCAGGCTTACAAAGGTATTTGCTTAAACAGTGGTATCTCCAAAGTCCTTGTTCCAACGTATATATGCTTCTAAGGTTTGAGGGCTCACGCTGCGTTTTATCTTTTTCAAGGATTCGGTGAAGTCAGACAATCGAATATTTCTCATCTAGATTATAAAACAGCACATGACAATACAAATGATGAACACATATACAGTAGTTACCCAATAATGGGTTAAATGCTGCTATTAATATTATAAGTATATATAGACAAATTTTTTAGGAAATCATGTCAATCCTATTATTTTACATATGCAGGGTGAGGCAAAAGAAGCTTTACAGTCATGAGTATGGGAAACCAAGTTTATTCTTGTATTATTATCTATTAATTATTGTATTATTTTTGATGCAAACAATAAACCTACTTTTGCCCCACTCTATATATTAGGCAAGGTTGCTATATAAGAAATCTTAATAGAATGCTCTAATATACTTTCATTACATGTGTTTAGTTTCTTAGGTATTAACATTTTAAATTTTAATATTTTCCCATCATAAAAACAACACACACTCATTATAGAAAATTTGACAAACTACAGACAAGCAGAAAGAATCACTCACTCATAGTTTTGCCATTAGATACACAACCACTCATTATCTCCTTCCAATTTTTTATGTGTATAGGTTCATAGTTTTGCATTCTCAAGTCTCACTAATACTCTACCTAAAACTCAAGCTAGATTTATTAGAAAGAAAATTATTAATTATTAACTCTAAAACCATTATATTAAAAATAAATTTTAACTGCATAAAAGTATACAATAGAACCAATAGCTGTAACAGTGTAACCTGACTACACATAATTAGTGGGATGGTACCAGTAATAGCACTGTTACCTGAAATTTAGTTTAAAATGTTACGGCATATGCACGCACACACAATTTTATTTATTTTTATAGAGAGAGGGAGAGAAACCTCAATGTTAGAGAAAAACATTGATTGCCCCATTGGGGACTGAACTCACAACCCAGGCATGTGCCCTGACTGGGAACTGAACTGGCGACCTTTCACTTTGTAGGACAGTGACACCGGTCAGGGCTGGCTTATATATTTTTAAAATAGTGGCTACAATTATATTTTTAGGTGTGGGATTAAAAAAATCAACTAGATACGTTACATTGTAATACTGAAATGTACTCTATCAAACTAAATTAATGATATTTTAAAATATGTGCATTTTCAGGCTCTTGTCATTGGAGTGGGTTAATTTAACACCAGTACCAATAAAAAACAAAGTACGCATTTCTATACCCAGAGTCTTAATATTATTCTTCCTTAAAATGAACAAAGGCTCCTACAGAGTTGTTGATTCCATGTCTTGGATAAGCAAATTCAGGATGTGCCCTGCTCTCAGAAACCCAAAGTGCTTCTCAAAGTTGTGAAGTAGTGTTGAGAGGGCTCATCTTCATACAAAAACAAATCTCACTGGCCAAGTGTGACCTTTAAACATAAAAAAATTGTATCTGATTTACACATGTGGTGGACATCTTCTGACATGTCTGCTAATGATCTCCACCTCTTGTTATGAGTGTGGACTGGATGTAAGAACAGAATGCAGTAAAAGTGACAGAATGTCACCTGCAGGATTAGGTATGACGACTAGGACTTCCTCTTCCTGGCACTCTCTCTTGTCTTCCTGGCTTCTCGCTTTGATGAGATGTATGTAACAAGGAAGTGAAGAGAGCCTTCAGCCAATACCCAGAGAAGACAGAGGCTCTCAGCCCAACAACCCAAGAGGGGAAATGAATCTGGCAAAGAATCACACCAAGGAGCTTAGAGCTGATCTTTCCCCAGCTGAGCCTTGCAAAGACTAGAGTGCCAGCCGACATCTCGCTTCCAGCGTTGTAGGAGACCATCAGCCAATACCTCGGTTGCACCCCTCTGGGAGGACCTGAAGCAGAGGACTTGGCTAAGCTGCACCCTTATCCCTGACTCTGTGAAAATGTGAGATAATGTGTTGTTTTAAGCTGCTAAATTTTCGGGTGAATTTTTGTTACACAGTTGTAAATACCTATGACAATAGAACTACCTTGTTTTATAAGAAGATAAAAGCTACTAAAAAAAGAACATAGACTCAAAATTACTCTTCAAATAAAACAAGAACTATAGGTTGACTTTGTTCAGTGAGGAAGAAAACTTGTTCAAGTTTGGTTGTATGTATATTCTTAGGATGGGTAATATATACAAAAAGTTAACTATGAAATAATGGACAGTTTCCTAAGAATTTCTATTATTCCCTAAGCAGCCACCTACTTCGTTTCATAAATTATGTAAGATATTAATGAAAGTGTATCAAAGCATTTTATTCCATTTATAGGTGTAAGCAAATGGCCTTCCAGAGGACCCTCAGATAAAATGCCATGGCCTAGGAGCTGAGACAGAGTGAAGAACACTCACAGATGTGGGGCTGAGTAGACCCTGCCTGCTAAGTCAGTTGAGAACTTGTGCGTTACTTCTTACTGAAATCTATTTGCGAGGTGGTGGTTTTAGGTCATTCCTGCCTTGACTGGTCTATTTATAAGGTCTTTCCAAGGGGCAGAGGCCTAAAACGTCACACAATGGGCCTTTCCTCAAACTTAATCTTGGGGGCCAGAGTATGAGATATCAAGTTTACCTCTCCTGGATCCAAGTCAGGGGGAGTGGCTTGTGGAAAAGAAATAATTCATGCCCAATGCTTACTTCTTGGATAGAAAAGTACTATTAAGGCCCTGGCTGGTATGGCTCAGTGGACTGAATGCCGGCCTGTGAACCAAAGGGCTGCTGGTTTGAGTCCCAGTCGGGCACATGTTTGGGTTGTGGGCCAGGTCCCCAGTAGGGGGCGTGTGAGAGGCCACACACTGATGTTTCTCTCCCTCTGTTTCTTCCTCTCTTCCCCTCTCTAAAAATAAATAAATAAATAAATAAAATTTTAAAAAAATACAATGCTACGAACGTAATGCCAGTTGATTTTAAAAGTTTGTTCACATAATTATTATTCTGCATTTCCAATTTCATAGGCAAGCACTAATTTTTAAAAGAAATTCTTTAGCATTTCATAAGAGGGCCTACCATATTAAGAAAATATAATAAACTGCATTACAATGATAGTTGTATTGCCCTTATAAGGAGAAAAATATTGAAAAACAAAATAGAACATCAAAGGCTTAATATGTTACAAGATACTTTCAGAATGTATAAAATCTTTGTTTCCTACAGTTTTCTTATTTAGTGTTTATACAATATAAATTGTTAGAAAATGATTTAATGCCTGTGTACAATATTTTTGTCCATTATCCATGAACAACATAAGATATTATAACTGAATAGGTCTCTACATTCTGAAATGAAGTAAATTTTTTCTAGTTTCTAATCAAATAAACTATAAAAATCAGACAAAACATGTGTCTTATAACAAAGAGAACCAAACGAAAACCAAGACGAGATCATTGTAAAATACTATACCTCACTGGCAGACATATTCTTCACTTGTTCTGGTTTCAGTTCTGTAAAATATAAAAATCAGCCACTTAAAATTTTTTGAAGTTTAAAATGCTGAAGAGCAAAATCAAGTACGATGACCTAAGAGTGTCTGTTCAACATAAATTAATAAAAGAGACATATATTAAGAGCACGTACAATGTGTAAAAGCTTAGAGTAATATTCCTTCTTAAGAGTAACGGGAAGGCATTCAATTTCTTTTGGATATTGTCCAAAAACAAAAAATTTCATAATTTTGAGAGTAAACTTAAAAGAACGCAGCTTCTGCAACAAAAGGCATTAGCTTTTTTTAATCTACAACTTTTGTCTGCTTCAGAAAATAGATAAAATATTCTAAAAATAGAAATGATTTATATATTAGCTATTGTTTCTGAGTCCCTATCTGAACAAGGCTTGCAGTAAGAAAGTTTGACTAAAATGCTTTACTTGGTGTTTCAAAATACATTCTCAAAGTTACATTTAGTATTCTCCAAAGGAGCAGTTCTAAATTAGTACCCTGTTTCACTGTAGACGTATTCTGGAAGTTTCATGTTCCATGTTCTATTGTATCATTATAGCCAGTAATCTTAGTGTATACCTGACTATGCTGGCTGTGGAAAAGTAGCTGAGAACATCTACTGTAAGTGATATCACAGTGAGTTTAATGTAACTTAACCTAAAAATGATCAATTGTGGTTTTTCAGAATCAATAAGCAATTCCTCTAAAGTTAACATATAAAATGATAAAAGTATAATAGTTATATGTTCCCTTAGACATTAATTTCAAGTGATATTAGAATACTGAAATGAAAAGCACAAAAAAATTAAGAACACATTCCCTTTAATATTCTTTTTTGCTTGCTTGAAAAAGTTTTCTTTCAGGTTTTTGCTGCTTAGCTACTATCAACAAGTGAAACCCGCTGTCTGAACAAGAGGCATGGTCCACTGACCCATGGACTGTCTTTGTATATAGTATGTGAGCTAAAACCGGTTTCACATTCATGGCTTTTATTTTTGTTGTTGTTGCTGTTTAGAAATATATATATGCAATGGAGAGCACATGTGGCCCACAGAACCAAAATATTTACTATTAGGCCCTTTACAGGAAAATTTGCTGACCCTAAGTCTGGAAACTACTTTGTTTCAAGTCTTCCACTGATAGGACTTCACTGCCTTCCTCCTAATAAAGATCTCTCAACAGGGACTTCTTAAACTTCTAAAGTCTAATGAAGAGTTATGTTTCAAGGTCTTGTATACCTACCTCGAATGGGACCCAGAGCTGCATCTTTTGCCAAAGCTGTTAGATCACTTCCTGAGTATCCATCAGTCATTCTGAGAATGGGTTCAAAGTGCAAATTATTTTCATCTTTGCAGATTTAAAATCTCCATGTAATAAGAGGACAAAACCTATTCCACCTTTGTCATTAAGCAGGCTGCTACATGATCTAAGGGCACAAAAAGGCCCACTTGCTAGAAAGAAACAAAACAGTCTACTGCTGGCTCCTTATTTATGATGCCTCAAATTTTCATCATTACAACTGTTCTTTTAAATTTTTTAAAAATCCTCACCCACAGATATGTTTATCGATTTTAGATAGAGGGGAAGGGAGGGAGGGAGGAGAGGGACAGAGGTAGGTAGAGGAAGAGAGGGCGGAGAGAGAGAGACAGAGACAGAGACAGAGACAGGCAGACAGACAGACATGGATTGGCTGCCTCTCTCCTGTATGCACCCCAACCAGGGACCAAACCCGCAACCTAGGGATGTGCCCTGACTGGGAATTGAACTCGAAACCTTTTGGTATATGGACAGCACTCCAGACAATTAAGCAGCCTGGCCAGGCTGCAACCATTCTTTTAGATTAATGCATATATACTGTCATCTCCAGGAGGATCTATTAAGTTGTAAACATATCCCCTGTAAAGGTAATGACATCTATAAGCCATTGCTGGCCAACTGATACACAGCCAGTTACTTCTGTGTAAGTTAATGACTCTCTGTCTTGATAAAGAACACTGACTTGATAGAATAAGGGCCAAAGTAGATTATTTTTCTTTTTTATCATTATTTTTGGCTTTTATTTTTTTACTTATTTTTAACTTTTTAATTGAATTTATTGGGATGACATTGGTTAATAAAATTATATAGGTTTCAGGTGTATAATTCTATAATAGATCACAAAGCAGATGTTTAAAAATGTAGGACAGACAGGGTGAAGGGAAGGGTCTGCGGTGGAAGACACGAGCCGAAACAGGCACATCTGAATGAGATGCCACAGCAGAGAACCCTGGGCAGCCAAGAGATTAACAAAGGGAACTAACAACTAGGGAGGCAAAGGGGAAGAGGAAAATAAAACAGGGGAAGAAAGTATTCACTTATCATGTATTAATACTATGTTAAATAACTGCACAGATCAGACATTATTAGCAGAATTCTTTACTGGAATGTCAAGAGTGATCTCAATATTTCCAAAAATGAATTTGTTCTTTTTTCATAGTAACCAAGGAACTCAGAGTGTTTACTAAAATTACTATCTACTCACATACTTACTGAGTATTTTAAATAACTTTTAGTATTTTAAATAACTGTTATTTAAATAATGTTTTAATAAGTTATTAAAATTCATGAACACATCCTCCATATTCAGTTTCTCCTAGAGTGTACTATTGATTAAAAAAGTTAAAGATGTAAAAGTTAAAAAAACTATGTGTAATACAAAAGAAGTTTATATGAAAATGTGTTGGGTGTGGGCAGATACGAGATACTTTAAATTTTTAAAATTACTATAATACCACTTAGAAGTTTTAATAAGCTTATCAAAAGAATATAGTACTATCATAGATATTTAGGTCATGTCTTACATAGGATCTAGAAATTGAAATTTAGATACCTTATATGTAAGAAGAGACAAGAAAGTAAGTACAAGAAGCAGAAGATGAGACAAATTTTCAGATTACATTACTCATTTTATACTTGAGCCTACTTTAAACAAAATAGAAAAAGATTTCTTTAAAAAAATTATTGTATTTTTTCATTACCATTTAGTCCCCTTATACCCACAGAAAAAGATTAAAAAAAAAAAAAAAAAAAAGGCTGTAGAATAGACCAAATCAAATTACTCACCTAGCAAGTTGTGCTAGTTCTTTTTGGGTCAATGGGCTTCCCTGTTTACATAATAGATTTTTAAGTAAAAGTAGTCGTGTCTGAAAAGAAATGTTACAGGATTATCATTCCTAAGAATTAGCTTAAAAAAATATCAAGAATCAAGTTCAAATCCCAACTCATTTGGGAGCTGAATGATCTTACGCAGATCACTCTACCTCTCAGAGCCTCACTCATATCGTTTTAAACTACCATTTTTTGAGAATTCCTGAGGGAGGTAAAGATAATCCAAATAAAGCACTAAGGCCATAGCTAGTGTTACTACCAAGGATGTTAAGGGTCTAAACTAGACAACCACAATTAAAAAAAAAAAAGTTTTATACAAGTATCAATTCATGTAACATGTATCTCACACCCTGTAAGTCTGTAATTCAATGACTTGATAAATGTAGAGTTTTGCAACCATCACCATAATCTAGTTTAGAACATTTCTATCAACCCAGAAAGTTCACTCACGCCTATTTGCAGTTAATCCTCCCTCTTACCCTTAGCTAATCACAATCTTTTTTATGTTTTAGAAATTTGCCTTTTCTGAACATCTCATACAAATGGAATCGTGCATGATGTATAAGCTTTTACCATCTGGAGTCTTCCATTTAGTATGACATGGTTGAGGTTCATCCTCATTATAGCATATAAAAGTAGCTCATTCCTTTTACCGCTAAATAGTATTCCGTTAAATGGATAGTACTCATTTATTTATCCATTCACCAATTAATGAATATTTAGACTCTTGACTATTATTTATAATATTGCTATAAAAACTCTTGTACATGCCTTTGTATAGACACATATTTTCATTTCTCTTAGGTAGATTTTTAGGAATGGAACTGTTGGGTTACACTAAGTTTATGCTTATTTTTGTAAGAAGCTGCCAAATTGTTTTCCAAAGTCATTGCTCCACAGATTGGAAGACTCAGTATTGTCAAATTGGCAGTTCTTGTTTCTGCTTAAAAAAAACCAAAAAACAAAAACACACATAGATAGATACATACCTCCTCATTTGGCAAAGACACGTATACCCGTTTGATGAAACGCCTAAAAGAAGGATTCAAGCAATTCAGTAATGTGATTCTGGATTTAAAGATAACGCAGTTTAAATAGCAAATGACAAGAAAAAAGCTTTAAGGGTAATGCTCAAGGCATGCGAGTGCATTTTAGTCATCAATGTAAAAAGTTATTTTTAGAGTTACTCTTTTAAAACTCTCTAGTTAATATTTAAAAATCCTTAATTCAATACTGTCAGAATTAAGTTAACCATTTAGGTATGTGCATGTTTTTAACAGTAATAACACTTTAAAACAAAATATCTGACATAAGAATTTTAACGAAGACATCTTTGCTCTCTTTTTGAAACTAAAAACAACTGAAACCAAGAAGTACAACAGAAACAGAAAAGTACACGTCAAGAAACTAGGCGACATTTATGGAACTTCAATGTATGAAGAAGGGCGGCCTAGGGCAGCGCAAATTACACCGACAGAGGAGGACACGCACTGCGGGTTACAGACAGATGTCAGGGCACAGAATTTGCCCAGGGAAACAGCGTATTTTGAGGGTAACAGAGTCAACCTCCCCGCATGTAAAGGAGCACGTTTAGACTGGCTCTGTAGATCACGTGAACCCTAGCCAGCAACAGGGCGATGGCAAGAAAGGCGAAGCTGAACAAACTCCAAGGCACTCTGTCTTTGTAAGAAGACATCGGGCAGTCTGGCAAGATGACAAAGTGTCTTGCAGTGGCCAGTCCTTAGCAGTCGAGGAAGACTGAATCAACCCAATGCCTTGTTTACACACGCATACACTTGTTTATCAGGTGGGGCTTTACTACCGAATGAGGGAGACTGCCTGTCAGTCCACAGTATTCACAGGGACGACTCAGAATACTTGCTTGGTATCTTACTTTTCTAGCTCTTCTACAATACTCTTCCAAAACTAGGTTTTCTAAGAACACTTCTTATTTAAATAAAAACAATAAGCAAAAAACAGGCAAAGGTACAGGATGAAGTTTTTAAAAATTAGTGTCAAAATAGGAGAAAAGAATACAATAAATAAAGGGGATAAAATAAAGAACATGCACAAGAGAATTCTGCCATAAAGCAAATTAAAATTTTAACCATACATATTTCCATGAAATATAATAATTTAATGAAAAGAAAGTCTTCTATGAAACATGAGCTCAATGAGATATGAGGGCTCAAGAAAATGACATATTGTACAAAGGCTCAGGAAATAAAACAATGGAAGAAGATAAAAAAACAGATCAGAGAGATCAGGAAAGCAGTGAGAAAGAAAACAAAAATCAACAGAGAAACAAAGGTTACAAAAGTAGTAGCTGAAAGGAGATCAGACACCACCTGGTAAGAAATAAAAACAACAAACAGGAAAAAAGATAAAAGAAAAGATTTAAAAGTTTAAAAGGATTAGCAAGGAAATTATAGATAAAGAAAAGTGCCCTGGCTGGTGTAGCTCAGTGGATTGAGCGGCGGACTGCGAACCAAAGGGTCACCAGTTCGATTCCCAGTCAGGGCACATGCCTGGGTTGCGGGCCGGGACCCCAGTGGGGGCCACGTGAGAGGCAACCACACACTGATGTTTCTGTCTCTTTCTCCCTCCCTTCCCCCTCTCTAAAAATAAATAAAATCATAAAAAAAAAAAAGATACAACATTTTGCATAAATTGTGTGTAGAAGGAAAAAAATAAAGATAACTTTCCTAAAACAAAGGAGGTTTCGAACTATGAATTTATTTATTTTTAGAGAGAGGGGAAGGGAAGGAGAAAGAGAGGGAGAGAAACATCAATGTGTGGTTGCCTCTTGTGTACCCCCTACTGGGGACCTGGCCCACAACGCAGGCATGTGCCTTGACTGGGAACTGAACCAGAGAACCTTTAGTTCACAGGCTGGCATTCAATCCACTGCGCCACACCAGCCAGGGCCCAAACTATGAATTTAAACAAACACCAAATCCCAGGAAAAATAAACACAAATCAATCAACATTATTTTTCAAATAACTAGATTTCAATATTGAAAACTCTATCCAGTGAGAAAAAAAATCAAGTTAATCCATGAATGTGGGTAATAGTAGGCTGCCTTCAGACTTTTGCAGGCAACGCCCAACCCTAGAAACAAAATGGCAACATTACAGATTCCTCAGGAAAAGAGAGGCCAATAATTTTATGCTGGGTCGAACTTTCCTCCCAGTAGGAAGGGGACAAATTTGTTCAAACACATAAGAACAGAGACATGACACAGTTTCCATGAAACTTGCTTTTATCAGTTTGTCATGAAGTCCAATAAAAAAAGAGTACGAATTGATTTTGGAGTTTTAAGATCATTTAATCCAACCCAGAAGGAATAAGCAATTTGCCTAAAGCCATAAAATGAAAAGTAGTTTTCCTGATATCCTGCTGGCCCTGTCCTCAAAAATGTTTATTTGAAGCCAGAGAATGGCTATAAGGAGGAAAATAATTAATTTAGTTTTCAAATTGAGAGTGAAGGAAATAAGAAATATGTGAGATGAACACATGACTAAACTGAATATATCTGTGATAAATGTGTGTGTTTCTACATAAATCTTCCTACCTGAGAACAGCCTCATCGAGCTCTTGTGGCCTATTAGTTGCACCCATTACAAGTACTCTGTCATCTCCAGCAGATTGAACCTATAAGCCAAAAAATTGTTTTCAGTACTGTTACAGAAAGTAATAACAAAGAAAAATATAATAAAAATATCTGTATTTCTAATTTGGGTTTTAATAAAAAATATATACATTAAAATGTTATATTAATAATACCACAATCTATACTTACACCATCAAATTCTATTAGAAATTCAGTTTTTAGGCGTCTGCTAGCATCGTGTTCTCCTTCTCTTCTTTCACACAAAAGGCTATCAACTTCATCTAGACGAAATACAAGGATAAGACTTGAATTAAAAGCCAAGCTATATGAGTTATCTGAGATTAATCTAGTTCACTACTTAAATTATTAATATAGTAGGCCTTACTCAGTTCATTAGATAATCTTTAACTTTGTGCTTCTTTAAAACTTTTTCCCTCTGAATACTTGTTCCTATCTTACCTCTTATATTTGGAATGGGATATTTCACAAAGGTTCAACTAACTCAGTTGGTAAACAAGTTCTTCTTACCTATAAAAATTATAGAAGGTTGAAGTTCTCGAGCCACAGCAAAAAGAGCTCTCACCAACTTCTCTCCTTCTCCCACCTACAACAAGGCACAGCACATTATTACAGACATAAAAATAACATTATTCCAGCTTTTAAAATTTCATGATTGAAAGTCTATAATCTAGACATTTAATATCCCTTCTTTGCAAGATCTGGTTTAAGGAACTGGGAAGAGGATTAGGGAGGTTACTGAAATACCACTTATAACTTTAGAAAACAGACCACTTATTTATAATACAATGCAGTTTGTTATGTACTATAAAAAATAAAATATACCTGTTTTGTTTGAACTGTACTTCTCAACACTAAGTCTTGAGAATGAAATATTTATTAGTCAAAGGTAAAACTAGTGGAAAGAGAAAATACAAAGGGCGAGAAAGAGATGATGTACATATTGCTTAATCCATAGGTATATTTATAAAAGCAGATAGGTAAGAAAGTGTTCTACTGAACAAAACTTGTTCTATTAAGAACACTTTGAAAACTTATTCTCACAATATCAATGCCAATAAATGTCAAAATATTTTTAGGTAGTTCAGGAAGTCTATGAATACTTCTTTAGACATTATACTAAAACTCTATACACGGAAGCATCGAATGAAAGGGTCATGAGGTTAGGGGTAATCTACTATAAAAAGTCTTCCATCCTCTAGGTGGCATCTATTCTTTTCATTAAAAATTTCATTAGCCCTGGCTGGTGTGGCTCAGTGGCTTGAGCGCCGGCGTGCGAACCAAAGGGTCCAGGGTTCAATTCCCAGTCAGGGCACATGCCTGGGTTACAGTGGGGGACGCACGAGAGGCAACCACACATTGATGTTTCTCTCCCTCCCTTCCCCTCTCTCTAAAAATAAATAAATAAAATCTTTAAATTTTTTTTTCATTAAAAAAAGAAAAAAGAACTGGCCCAAGATTTAGAATCATTAAACAAATATTCTCAGAGCTGGAGGGACCTGCAAGAGATCCCCTTTTATGACATCAATACTTTACAAATGAAGTAAAGCCTGAAGTGATACTTTCTTCAGGCCAGCTCTGGATGGAAAAGCTAGGTTGGAATCCCGAGCTTTGAACTTTGAAGACAGTGTTTTCCATTATATTACATGTATAGTGTGGATAAACCTACATTAGTAACAACTTTATTTATAAAATTTCACAAAGGCCACAAAATGCAACCAGGAAAAGAGGTACTGTTTTATAGTTGTTGTTTTTTTAAAGATTTTATTTATTTATTTTTAGAGAGGGGAAGGGAGGGAGAAAGAGAAGGAAAGAAATAGCACTGTGTAGTTGCCTTTCACACACCCCTACTGGGGGCCTGGCCCACAACCCAGCCACATGCCCCAGACTGGGAATCGAACCGGCAGGCTGGCACTCAATCCACTGAGCTACAGTAGCTAGAGCTATAGTTATTTTTAATTACTTTATGAAATTGAGAACCCTGCCAATATCTGTCTGATCTTGGACTTCTAGCCTCCAAAACTATAATAAATTTCTGTTAAGCCAGCCAATTTATGGTACTTTGTTACATAGCCCTAAAAAACTAATGTAGTATTTGAGAGCACAATTCTACTTTTATTTTGTTTAAAAAATATATTTTATTTATTTTAGAGAGAGGGGGAAGGAGGGAGAAAAAGAAACAGCAATGTGAGAGAAACATCGATGGGCTGCATGGGTTGCCTCTCATAACATGCCCCAAATCGACACGGAATCTGCAACGCAAGCATGTGCTCTGACCAGGAATAGAACCAGTGACCTTTCGCTTTGCGGGATGATGCCCAACCAACTGGGCCACACCAGTCAGGGCCAGCACAATTCTAATTTTAAAAGAACCTAACAAATGTACATGATTTTCTACTACGAAGAGTGAGAGTCATCAGATCTGAATAATAGATATAAAACTCACAAATATTTTTGTGTAATGTTTTCACCCTTTAACTTAACATAGTAATATTTAGACTGTAAGTTAGAACATGACAATGGAAAAAATACTCACATATTTTGAAGTTAAACTTGCAGCACTTATATTAAAGAAGGTTGCATTGGATTCTGCAGCCACTGCTTTAGCCTTTAAAAATCACGAAGGCAAATATTATATTAGTTCAGTATCTTGCTTTAACAAGGTAAATATATTTGATCAATTTAAGTACAAGAAAAGAATTTATAAAAATATAAGGTATAACACAATTCCTAATATATGGCAATGTTTCCTTTTCAGCAATGAGAAAGAAGGTCTATGAAGAGCTGTGCTTCCTTCTATACTCTCTTTTTTTAATAAGGGAGAATGGATAGAGAAAGGTGAAAAAAAAAAGAGGGTGTTATTCTCTTCCTAGTTAGAGAAAGATAACCAGTTAGAAAAAGACAAACAGCTAAGAAAAAAAAGTTACTGTTTTCCTATTTACTTTTTCCTTCTAGGAGTTAAGCAGGACAAAGAGGTATCTAGATCCTAGCAAAAACTTTTGGCAAAAGTATATTGGGGGAGAAAAGTCTATTGTATGTTGATTCTACTTCAATTAAAAGAAAAAAGAAAAAATCTGTATCATGCTGCTTATCTAAATAATGCTGTTAAGATAATAAATAAATCAAGGAAGATAATATAGTAAGTTCTTTTAAGGTAAACATTTTATTATTTAATTTGGGGAAATAATAAAAAATTATACTGTTAATTTTTACCTGGCCCCAACATATGATTGGACATATGGTTTTCCATCTATTTTGTCACTGAAAACTAGTTTAGAAACTTTCGTGAAGTATATTATAAAAAAGCAAGTCATAAAGAACAAATATAAAAGGATTTCTTACCAGCATTGTTTTCCCATTTCCAGGGGGACCAAAGAGTAACAATCCTCTGGCAGGAGCTCTAAGTCCTGTAAACAACTTAAAAATATATATACAGCTATGATTCTGGAGAAACTTTTTCCCAGACATTTTAAGAATTACTTGCTATCTAAAAAGTGTCATTTTTCAGTAGCATTCTCCAAAGCAGAGCTGAGAACACATAATCAATAAACTAGTATAATTATTAAAAACAGAAGAAAACAAAGTAATATAAAACCAAATCCCCATTGCTCAGAATGGAAGCAGACGGGTTAAACAAGCCATACTACCAAACACAGGTATGCCTCTCTACTTCCTTTAGAAATATGACTGAAATAGTAGTGATGAGTTAAAAGAGAAAAAACTTCAAAAGAAAAAGAACAGGAAAGGAGACAACAAAGGACACAACAGATTTTTGCAGATGGAGAACTGATGAAGTGTGATAATTTAGCAGAGCTGAGGGAGCTTAAACCCAAGTGCCTGCTTGTAAAGGGATACAAGGAGCAAGCTGATGTGAACAAGAACCCTGGAAAAACTCAGGAAGTGGAGGCATCAGGTACCAGAGAAAGCACCAGTAACGCAGGCAGCTCAAAACACAGGAACTGCTTAAAAGTTTGTATGAAGAGCCCTGGCCGGTGTGGAGTGGCTGGTTGGAGTGGCATCCAATAAACTGGAAGGTCTCAGGTTCCATTCCTGGTCTGGGCACATATCTAACTTGCAGGTTCGGTCGCCACAGTCAGGGCACCTACAAGAGGCAACCTGTGAATGTTTCTCTCTCTCTCCCTTTCCCTCTCTCGAAAATCAGTAAGCATGTGCTTGAGCAAGAATTAAAAAAAAAAAAACAACAGTCTGTATGAAGAACTTAATCTATATTCCTGCCCCCACACCAAAAGTACTTAAGTAAGCGCTCCACTTCCATAACCAAAGGAGGCAGTTTTATTCTAGGGAAATGTTTAAGACTCAGGGACATAGGATGTGGCAAGGGTTCAAGGTGAAGTACCAGCATTATTAACACTTTAATGAATAGCGAAGGTGTATGAACTTTTAAGTGGAACCATTTGAAGTGGGTGATATTCAACTTTAAAAACAAGATTTTATTTATTTATTTTCAGAGAGAGGGAAAGGGAGGGAGCAAAAGAGGGAGAGACATCTATGTGAGAGAGATACCTCGATCAGTTGCCTCTCACACGTGCCCCACTAGAGATGTGGCCTGCAACCCAGGCATGTGCCCTGACAGGGTATCAAACCAGAGAACCTTCGGATTGCAGGCCGGAGCTCAATCCACTAAGCCACACAAGCCAGGGCTTAACTTTTTAATTTTTATGTTTATTTATTTATTTTTCAACTTATAAAAAATACTTTCTTGTGTGGTTTTAGGTTTACAGAAAATTGAAAGGAAAATACAGACAGTTCCCATATAATTCCTCACCTCCCCATTTCCCCTTATTATTAAAATCTTGTATTAGTGTGGCACATTTTTTACAATTGATGAACAATACCGACACCTTATTATTAACTAAAGTCCACAGCTTACATTGGGGTTTACTGTTTGCATCATTTAATTCACTATTACAGTATCATGCAGAATGGTTTCACTGCCCTATAAAATCTTGTGTTCCATCTATTCATCACTTCCTCCCTCCCCATGAACCCCTTCCCTCTAGAACCTATGCAGGAGAAAGAGGAATTCAGATCTTAGTATATGGACAAAAATAAGTAAATGGATAAAAACAATTAAATGAAAATATGGGCAAAAGATCTGAACAACCATGCCCCAGTAGCTCAGTTAGTTAGAGCACCATCCTAACACACCAAGGTTGTGGGTTAAATCCCCAGTCAGGGCACACATAAGAATCAAACACTGAATGGGTAAATGAGTGGTACAACAAGTTGATGCCTCTCTCCCTCTCTCTCCCTCTCTCCAAATCAGTAAATAAAAACATTAAAAAAGATCTGAACAGATACCTCATGAAAGAAGATATACGGATAACACATGCATATGAAAAAATACTTGAGATTTGCAGCCAGGATGGAGGCATTGGTAGGCACACTTTGCCGCCTCACACGACCACAGAGAGAACTACAACTAGACATCAAAACGAGTAACACCCAGAACCGTCAAAAAACCGAGCGAGCTGTCAAACCAACATCTGACAAATAAGAATTTAAAGAAGCCACATTAATCCAGACAGGTAGGAAGCACGGAGTCATGGAGACAGGCAGAAAAGCACGGAGATTTGGTGTGGTGCAGAGAGGCGGCAGTGGCGTTGGCAGCTCGGCGGGGGGGGGGGGGGGGGTCCCACATTCACACGTGGTGGATAAAAATCAGTAGGGATACCTTGGGAGCGAGCAATTCCAGCCCCAAGCCAGATTGCACAGCACAGGGTTCTGGTGCTGGGAAGATAAATACCCATAACTTCAGGCTGTAAAAACCAGTGAGGGTTGGTGTAGCAGAAGAAACTGCCACATTATCAGGAGAGTCTGTTGACAGGGCTGGCAAGGACTTAGAACGTAGGCAAACGCACTCACTGTGGGATTCACTATCAGGCCAACAGCTGGAAAGGCACCAGTCACATAGAGGAAGTAGGTGAAGTGAATGGAAATGAGGCAAGTGATGAGCAAACCTCTAGAAGCCAGACAGTGGTAATGTCTCCCCTCCAACCCCTTGTGTCACACAAAGCCACAAAGCAGTGAAGCTGGTTGCCCCACCCTGGCAATTACCTAAGGCTCAGCCCCATCAAATCTGCAGGTGCCTTTTACAGGGAGTCATAGCAGCTCTACCTAATACACAGAAACAAACATAGGGAGGCTGCTGAATTGAGGAGACAAAGAAATATGGCCGAAATGAAAGAACAGAACAAAACCCCAGAAAAAGACCTAAATGAAACAGAGATAACCAACCTATCAGATGCAGAGTTCAAAACACTGGTGATCAGGATGCTCAAAGAACTCACTGAGTATGGCAAAAACATAAAGGAAGAAATTAAGGTTACAGTTAAGTGAAATAAAGAAAAATCTACAGGGAATCAAAAGTGGAGAGGAGGAAGCTGAGAATCAAACCAACGATTTGAAACACAAAGAAGGAAAAGGCATTCAAACAGAACAGCAAGAAGAAAAAAGAATTTAAAAAAATGAGGATAGCCTTAGGAACCTCTGGGACAACTTTAAATGTGCCAACATCTGACTCACAGGGGTACCAGAAGGAGAAGAGGAAGAGCAAGAAATTGAAAACTTATTTGAAAGAAAGAAAGAAAGAAAGAAAGAAAGAAAGAAAGAAAGAAAGAAAGAAAGGAAAAGAAAAGGAAGGAAGGAAGGAAGGAAGGAAGGAAGGAAGGAAGGAAGGAAAGAGAGAGAGAGAGAGGAAGGAAGGAAGGAAGGAAGGAAGGAAGGAAGGAAGGAAGGAAGGAAGGAAGGATCCCTGATTTGGAAAAGGAAATAGACATACAAGTCCAGGAAGCACAGAGAGTCCCAAACAAGTTGGACCCAAAGAGGAACACACCAAGACACATCATAATTAAAATAACAAAGGTTAAAAATAAAGAGGCAATGTTAAAAGCAGCAAGAGAAAAGCAGAGTGTTACCTACAAAGGAGTTCTTGTAAGATTGTGAGCTGATTTCTCAAAAGAAACTTTGCAGGCAAGAAGGGACTGGCAGAAGTATTCAAAGGGATGAAAAGCAAGGACCTACAACCTAGATGGCTCTACCCAGCAAAGCTATCATTTAGAATGGAAGGGCAGATAAAGTGCTTCCCAGACAAGGTAAAGCTAAAGGAGTTCATCATCACCAAGCCATTATTACACGAAATGTTAAAGGGCCTTATTTAAGAAAGAAGATCAAAACTATGGACATCAAAAGGGCAACAAATTCACAACTGTCAACAACTGAATCTATTAAAAACAAACTAAGTAAACCACTAGAACTGGAAGAAAATCATGGATATGGAAATCATATGGAGGGTTATCAGCTGGGAGGGGGAAGGGGAAAATGGAAGAAAAGGTGCAGGGATTAAGAAGCATAATTGGTAGGTACAAAGCAGACAGGGAATGTTAAGAATAATATAGAAAATGGAGAAGCCAAAGAACTTACACACATGACACATGGACATGAACTAAAGGGGGGGATTGCTGGATGGAAAAGGGTACTGGGCAGAGGTGGGCGAAAGGGGAAAACTTGAGATAATGTAATAGCATAATCAATAAAATATATTTTACAAAAAGACAATCTAATAGAAAAATGAACACAAACAGGAATTTCACAAATGAAATGGTCAATAATATATGAAAAGACAGCCCTGGCTGGTGTAGCTCGGTGGATTGAGCACAGGCCTGCGAACCAAAGGATCTAGGTTCGATTCCCAGTCAGGGCACATGCCTGGGTTGCAGGCCAGTTCCCAGCAGGGGACACACGGGAGGCAGCCATACATTGATATTTCTCTCCCTCTCCCTCTCTCCCACCCTTCCCCTCTAAAGATAAATAAATAAAAATCTTTAAAAAAAATAATATATGAAAAGACACTCTTAGTTACCAGGAAAATGCAAATTTAAAACCACAACCAATTATGATTATTAGGAAAAACATTTTTTTTCCTGACTATAGCAATTCTTGGTAAAAATGTGGAGGAATGCAAACTCTCATAAGTGGTTTATGGGACTATAAATGATACAAGTACTTTGGAAAATAGTTTGGCTTTATATACAAAAAAGCAAATGTACGTGTTCTAAGTCATAGCAATTTTTATGTATCTACCCTAGAAAACTGTATACTTGTGCAACGTGAGTTGTACACATGAACAATGATAACAGTCTCGAAGCGGAATCTACCTAAATGTCCCTCAACAGAAGAATGGATGACTACATTGTATACAGTATAAGCATACATTGAACTATTATACTGCAATGAAAAAGATGAACTATAGCTGCACATGGATGAGTGTTACAAATAAAATTGAGCAAAATAAGTGTTAAAAAGTAAAGAAAAAATGAAAAAAATACTCAACATCATTTGTCATTAGGGGATTTCAAGTTAAACAACAGTAAGATTCTACTACCCACTTAATAGAATGGCTAATGTCCATAACATTAACTCCACCAAATGCTGGTCATGTGGAGTAACAGGAACTCATTCACTGTTGGTGGAAAGCAAAATGACACAACCACACTGGAAGATACTTTCACACTTCCTTACAAAATAAACATACTCTTATTATATTTTCTAGCAATCATGATCCTTAGTATTTACCCAAATGAGTCAAAATGTTTCGAAAGATTTATTTATTTATTTATTTATTTATTTATTTATTTATTTATACAGAGAGGGGAAGGGAGGGAGAAACAGAGGGAGAGAAACAGTAATGTGTGGTTGCCTCTTGTACGCCACCAACTGGGGACCTGGCCTGCAACACAGGCATGTGCCCTGACTAGGAATAGAATTAGTGACCCTTTGGTTCGCAGGCCAACACTCAATCCACTGAGCCTAACCAGCTAGGGCCAAATGAGTCCAAAATTTTTAACTGGGTTATTTGTTTTCTTACTGTTGAGTTTTAAAAGCTCTTTGCATATTTTGGATTCCAGTCTTTTGTCGCATAATGTGTTTGACAAAGATTCTCTTCCAATCTGTGATTTGTATTTTCATTCTCTCAACAATGTCTTTCAGAGAAATTTTCAATTTTAATGAAATTCAACTTAACAATTTTTCTTTCAAGGATCATGCTTTTGGTGTTGTATCTAATAAGTCATCCTTGAACCAAAGATCACTTATATTTTCTCCTATGTTATCTCCTTGGGTTATTACAGTTTAGTATGCCTCTTACATTCGGGTCTGTCACCAATTTGAATTAATTTTTGTGCAAAGTGTAAAATGTGTGTCTAGATTCATTGTTTCACATGTGTATCTCTACCTGTTCCAGAACCACTTGTCAAAAAGGCTATCTCTTCTTCATTGAATTGCCTTTGCTCCTCTGTCAAAAATAACTTGACAATATTTATGTGGGCCTATTTCTGCATTCTCTATTCTGTTCTATTGATCTATTTGTCTGTTCTTTTGTCAATGACATGCTGTGTTGAATACTGTACCTCTTTTTGTTTTTAATCTTTTTTCAGCTTTATTGAGATACATTCTACATAACATTACATAAGTTTAAGGTATACGATGTGATGATTTGATATACACATATGTTGCAAAATGTTTATCACAGTCAAGTTAGTTAATACATCCTTTACCTCACATAATTACCATTTTGCTGCTGTTGTTATGGTGAGAAAATTAAAGCTCTACTCTTATAGCAACTTCCAAATATACAATATTGTTGACTACAGTCACCATGCTGAACTTTACATCCCTAGAACTTACTCATCTTTTTTTTTTTTTTTTTAAGATTTTATTTATTTATTTTTAGAGAGGGGAAGGGAGAGAGAAAGAGAGGGAGAGAAACATCGATGTGTGGTTGCCCCTCACGTGGCCCCCACTAGGGGCCTGGCCTGCAACCCAGGCATGTGCCCTGACTGGGAATCGAACCTGCAACCCTTCGGTTCACAGCCCGCGCTCAATCCACTGAGCTACGCCAGCCAGGGCAGAACTTACTCATCTTAACAACTGAAAGTTTATACCCTTGACAAACATCTCATTCCCCCAACTTCTAAGCCCTTAGCTACTACCATTCTAATCTGAGTTCAATGCTTTTAATTTTTTTTAATTATTTATTTTAGAGAGATGGGAGAGATGGAGAAAGAGGAGAGAATTGATCTGTTGCCTCTTGTACGTGCCCTGACCAGGGACTGAACCCACAATCTAGGCATGTGCCCTAACCAGGAATCAAACCAGCGACTTTTTACTTTCTGGAATGACACCTAAGCAACTAAGCCACATGGGTCAGGGTTCTGTCTTTTAATTTTAAATCCCTCCTACCCTGTTACCTATTTCTCCTATACATGTTAAAAATGGGTTGGGAATTAGGAATCCATATAGTTGTTCTCTTCTCTTATAATCAGGCTACTGCAAATGCTAGGTTTTTTCTTAAAAAAAAAAAAAAAAACAAAAACATTAAATCTACTGTTACATGAATTATTCTAGCACAGCTGAAACATCTCTTTACTGCTACTACAGTCTCAGTAATGGATAGTGATACAGAAAAATGAGAATATACAGTCCTTACCTCAGGCCGCAGAGAAGGAAGGATGACAATTTCTTGCAGTGCTTGTTTCGCTAACTCCTGACCAGCTATATCATCAAATTTAACAGCTGTTCCACTAAAAAACAGAATTTCATTTATCTCCACAATAGAAATACGGTTCAGTTATTGTACAATGAAGCCTAAGCTTTTTGAAACATGGTCCTTTTTATGTTAAACTGAAACTATGGTTAAATCAGTAAAGCAGTTATTTTCAACATTTATAGAAATTAAAACCATCATGAAAATTAAATATGTAAATTAGAGAAGGTATTTATTATCTATTTTGCTCATGATATAGTGTATAAATAAAATTAAAAATTAAAACTATAGGCTGGGGGGGTGGGCTGTGATGGGAGTAAAAGGCAGAAAACTGTACTTGAACAACAATCAAAATAAAAATAAATAAATAAATAAATAAAAGCCTGTAAAATAATACACTTTAGATGGCAAAACTTACTTGTCCACAATTTCATTCATTATAAGGTTCGCAAGGTTGCTGTCCACATTCCTAAAATTCTTCAGGTCTTTCTTTTTACGAGTAGTAGTTGTAGGGGTAGAAGGTTTATTTGTTCTATTTGTTTTTGGTGTAGTCTTAAAGGACAAAAAATTTTAATGTGAAAATACAACCTAACATTTACAGTTTTCACAAGCTAATTAACTTTAAAGTGCATTGAATTAAAGGTTTAAAAATAAGAATATAAAAATTTTTTTTAAATGTATATTACTCCAAGGTAAAATGGTATGCACTACAGAATGACATTTGGCATGAAATGGTTTCACAGAGGATTTTATCCAGGAAGATTCAGTCACTATAAACTAAAAAGACTCTATGACAATGTAGTCATATAATTTTGATCCTTGTTAAAATTGTAACAAAACACTAAGTATGTTTATAAAGTTGCAAAACATTTACATAGGTTTAAATAATTAAAAGAATAACCACTTTAAAAGAACTATATAGCATTATATAAAACTGAATAAGCAAACTTACTATAAAACCTAATTAGGTCCAAAAGGAAGTAAAACAAAATTTGCTTTTTAATAGCAAGTTCCCCTTAAAGATTTTTTAGAAAAGAAAAATTACATTCAACTTTGTGGGAACTTATCAATTCTTTAAGGTATTATAAAGTACTTATAATAAATCGAAGCGAGCACATCATGTTCGATTTTCATTTGCAAAAGCACAGCAATCCAATCAAATTCTGTCTCCAAATACCTTATGAGCGGCAGCTGCGGGACCAGGTCCTTGTCTCACTCCGGAAACCATGGATAAACCACTGCAACTAGGCGCTCTATGGTGGCCTGACAGACCTGTAGGTCCGGCTTTCAAAACGGTCTTTGAACGAGGCAGTGAGTTACTAGTATGTGATAAGGGGTCTTTTCTTTTTGGAACTGCTCCACCTTCTATGAAGAAAATAGTAATATCATCATGTTTAGAGAACTGTGGTTAAATACTATAAAAGTAATAATAAAGGCCAGTATAAATTTGCAAAACTAATTTTTTTATCCAGCAGTATTTCAAAACAAGAATTCAATCAGAATATATATTAAGATGTTCATAAAGGTTCTCAATGGGTGGATGAAATTAGGATTATTTTATTTTTTTTCCATTTCCTCATGTAGATTTTCATTTTCTTATAAAGAATATGTATTTAAAAAAAAAAGAGTATGTATTTTTAGTAAGAGAAACTTTATTTGCAGGCAGGAGGAAGACATAAAAGAGTTACCAAGCGAATAAAGTTGCCAAACATCTAAGAAAGATAATACAGTAGAGGCATTAGGGAGAGGTTGTACAGAGTAGAAAGAACAGCATTACATTACCCTGAAAGTCCACTCTTTTGGTGTGTGCCCACCAAAGGAGTTTTTTTTTTAATGATCAATTTTTAATGTACAGGGTATAAAGATGTGGTTTTAAATAAACCAAGTATTTCATGTGCTGTATTTTATAAATGTAAATAAATATGTATAGAACACCTTCGATTAAGTCTAAAAGATTAACTTACCTACAGTTTTTGCTTATTGACTTCATTTATTTTTTAAGTATATTTAACGGATTATGCAATTACAGTTGTCCCACTTCCTTCTCCCCTTTATTCCCCTCCGCCCTGCACCCTCCTCCCACTAGCATTCCCCTCCCTTCTCCTTGGTTGATATCCATAGGTCATACACGTAAGTTCTTTGGCTTCTCCATTTCACATACTATTCTTAACCTCCCCCGGTCTATTGTGTACCTACCATTTATGCTTCCTATTCCCTCTACCTTTTCCCTCATTCTCTCCCCTCCCACTCCCTGCTGATAACCCTCCATGTGATGTCCATTTCTGTGATTCTGTTCCTGTTCTACTTGTTTGCTTAGTGTTTTTTGTTTTGTTTTGTTTTTTGGGGCTCAGTTGTTGATAGTTGTGTTTGTTGTCATTTACTGTTCATAGTTTTGATAACTTCTTTTTCTTAGATAAGTTCCTTTAACATTTCATATAATAAGGGATTGGTGATGATGAACTCCTTTAACCTTATCTGGGAAGCACTTATCTGCCCTTTTTTTCCTAAATGATAACTTTGCTGGATAGAGTAATCTTGGATGGAGGTCCTTGCCTTTCATGACTTCAAATACTTCTTTCTAGCCCCTTCTTGCCTGCAAGGTTTCTTTTGAGAAGTCAGCTGATAGTCTTATGGGAACTCCTTTGTAGGTAACTCTCTCCTTCTCTCTTGCTGCTTTTAAGATTCTCTCCTTATCTTTAATCTTCGGTAACTTGATGATGTGCCCTGGTGTGTTCCTCTTTGGGTCCAACTTCTTTGGGACTCTCTGGGCTCATGGACTTCCTGGAAATCTATGTCCTTCACCAGACTGGGGAAGTTTTCCTTGATTTTTGTTCAAATAAGTTTTCAATTTCTTGCTGTTGTTGTTCTCTTTCTGGGACCCCTATAATTTGAATATTGGAATGTTTCAGGTTGTCTCAGAGGTTTGTAAGTCTCTCTCCACTTTTTTGAATTCTTGATTCTTCATTCTGTTCCAGTTGGGTGTTTATTTTTCCTTTTTGTTCCAAATCGTTGCCTTGAGTCCTGGTTTCCTTCCTGTTACTGTTGGTTCCCTGAATATTTTGCTTTATTTCATTTTGGGTATCTTTCATTTGTTTTTTCATTTTTCAACCAAGCTCAACCAGTTCTGTGAGCATTTTGATTACTAGGGCTTTAAATTCTCCATCTGATAGGTTGGCTATCTCCTCATCATTTAGCTCTCTTTCTAAAGTTTTGCTCTGTTCTTTCATTTGAGCCATATTTCTTTGTCTTGGTGTACCTGTTAAGTTGTAAGGGGGACAGGGCCTTAGGTATTCACCAGGGCAGGGCAGGGCAACCCTCTTTGCTGTGCAGTGGCACAGCCTGTGGGGGAAGGGCCAGAGAGGGAACAATGCAGCTCGCCTGCTCATCTCTAGCCCGTTCATCTCTAGCCCACTTTCCAATGTGTGAGACTGGGAGTTTCTTCCACTATGGCAATGCCATAGTTCACAGTGAGTTCTGAGTCTATTTCCTGTTCAGCCAGCCCTGCCCACATGGTCTGCTGCCTCACCACAGCCTGAAATGGATTTTTAAGTCAGGTACAGGAAGAAATGAGAAAAGGCATATAGCTACTGATGTGGGGCTCTGTTTTAGAACACCAAACCTCAGTAAGAACTCTTTTAAGGGATAGTTGAAGCCACATGGAAAGATTTCATTAATGACCAACTGCCCCTTTCATCCTTAGAAATCCATTTAAACTAATTCTTCTCTATTGAAACCTTAAAAGTTTTGTATTAATATGAATAAAGAAAGCAGTGGTCTTATAGTCTGAACTAAGATTTTTTGGGCTACAATTTAAGCAATGTAATACATCAATAAAATTTAAGCCCTGGACATAAAACAAATGCTGAAAATGTCACCAATAAAACTGGGTAAGATGTCAGAGACCCTAGGCAATAAAGATTCTCCCCACCCAAACGAAACAAAAAAAATTTAATGTTCTGTGAGTTCATACCCAAAAGTTCATGGAAAACAAATTTAACCTATAATAAGTAGGAGTATTCTAACGTTTCTCCTCACCATGTGAACTCAGCTTCAGGTTTTTTTCTTACAGGTACTAGGGTAAAACATTCATGTACAGTATACAGGAAAATTGATAGGCAATGAAAATTGTTACATAATAAAAAAATAAAAATTTCTCTTAAAAAACACTACTTAGCCATCTATTAAAAAATGCAAAAGCTGAAAATACAATAGAAACAAAAGAATATAAAAAAATGAGCCTTCAAATTTTATAATTTCAAAAATCCAAGCTTGCAAAATATGCCATATAAAGCATGTTGAACACGGCTATACCTTATTTGTTACATGTTTATATGCTTAATGATAGGAATGACTGTATTGTCAACACAACCCTGTGCAAACAAAAACCAAGCCAAACTATCAATATAATATCAAATCAATATGATCAGGTTAAGTGCAACTTGACTTTGCATGCAGGCTTTATTATTTCCCATATTAGTTAACCTAAACCCACCTGACTGGAGATGTCCGTTGCGGCATGTCAAGTTAGTACTGTCATTATAGACGTCTGTTTGTGACTTGGCAAATTGCAAAACTGGTTGCAGCTTCTCTATGCAACAGAGGAGGATAAGAAAGAACAAAATAAACAAAAAGAAAAAAATACATAATGAAATAAAAGGTTCATGTGAAGATGAAAAATGATGCAAGTTGTTACAAGGTTGTTACATGATAAAGTTACGCATTTATATAAAATTCTCTTAAAATATAATTAATAAAAACTCAGACATTAAAATAGCAACAGAAATTAATAAATGAATGGGTATGTTAGAAACATGTCTTAGTCAGGTTTGGTGACTGGAGGCAGCTCCGTATCACTATTATCACCAGCAAATATTTTCTGAGTATCTAGTGTGTCTAAGTCATTGCGTAGAAAGAGCGTGAAGATTAAAAAATGAATATTGGTCTCTATCATCCAGATACTTATTAAATATAATTGGCAACTTACAACACAATTTTTAAAAAGGACTGTATAGCACAAAAGAAAGAGAACATTAAACAGGCTCTACAGAAAAAGTGTGCTATTAGTTGGCTGTGATTTGAAAAGATAAGAGAAAAGGACATTTCAAGAAAGGAGAACAGCACTTAAAATGACACAAAAGGAAACTATAAGGAGTGTCTAAAAAGAGCCATATTCAGCTACCTTAATATATGTCAAGCAAGAAACGAAGGCAATAAAGCAGAATGGAAGAAGCGCGCTTCAGACCTGTGTGCGCGACACTCTACGTACGACTCATTCCTGCGCACCTGTCCCCCCTTATCTGCAGCGGAGACGTTCCAAGACCTCCAGTACGCCCCTGAAACCACAGATAGTACTAAACCCTGTACATATTTTTTTCCTACACATACAAGCCTATAATAGCTTAATTATAAATTATGCACAGCAACAGATGAACAACAATAAACTAATAAAATAGAGCAATTACAATATACTGTAATAAAAGTTATGTGAATGTGGTCTCTCCCTTCCTCTCTGATAACTGTTCTGACAACTAAGATGGCTACTAAGTGACCAACAAGCAGGTAGCATATACAGTGTGGAGACACTGGACAATGGGATGATTCTTTACCCAGGTGGGATGGAGCAAGAAGATGTGAGATTCATCATGTTAGTCAAAGCAGCATGCAATTTAATTATACACTGCTTATTTCTGGAATTTTCCATTTAATATTTTCAGACTGAAGTTGACAGCAGGTAACAAACTACAGAAAGCAAAACCATGCGTAAGGGGAGCCTACGAATGTATATGAAGATTATCTCTAAAAACGACCCAGAGAAACTGGTGGCAGAAGCTGCCTCTGGGGAAGGGACATGAGTGGCTGCGGCTTAAGCTTATAAAATTTTGTGGCATATGCTTAAAATTAACCAAAAATTGAAAAGGATTATTTCAACCCTATCTCTACTTGAAATAACAACAAATTTTCTCAAGATCCAGGTTTTTAAATCTAGCAGAAGCAGCCTAAGAGGGTAGCAGCTTGAAATTCCTTGCCTCTCTACATTGCTGCTGCACTCTTTCCCCCTTCCAAGTCGATCCAGACTGCTAGCTGACAGACACCCTGCTCCACCGCTTACTCAGCAGTATGAACTGGCTTTTAGCTTTTCCAAGGCTCTCAAGGATTACATGAAGTCCCTACTCACAATAGGGACTCATATGCCTCATTCACAACAGGGGCTCAATGTTACATAATTTTGTTGAAACATTTCAAGTTATCATAACTGATTCTTTTTTTAATACTAGACAGTCAATGAATACATGCAAAAATATAGCACATCTATACTAATTCTTCTAAACTTCCATTTCTAAGGTCAGACAAGCAGGCGCCATGCTGGGTTTATGGTACACCACACATGCCTCTGGGACAGGTTAAATAGCAGCTACCCTTTCTGCACAAAGCACAAAGTACTACACAGCTTTTGTGTCCTAGAACTGGCTGATATAATACACCTTGGAGCTGGGCTGTTTTTTTTCTTGTTGTTGTTAGTTAACAGGTAGGTCATCTGATTTTTCTCAATGATAATACTGTTCAAATCACCATACTGAGAAAGAAACCATTTGTGTTGGCAAAAGATATAAATTAGAAAAAAACACTGATCTGTAAATGTCTTCTTTATCAATTAACACTCTCTTCAATGCAATGTAACAAAAGTTCATCTAAACATTCATTATACAATAAAAATAACCAGAAAGTAAATCCTCAAGTTTTGATAATAACCAGGAATAAAAAGCCATAGAACTTGTTTTTTTAATGTGTAGGGTTTAGTTTTATATGCATGGAAACACACATACACAGCAGTAGTATGCAGCTAATGTGACCCTGCTCCTATTCATTTTTGTTAAAGAATGTAAACTTAGTTTAAAGATTCTTTTTAGAATGACTAAACACTGTGTAACCAATAACTGAAAACAGTCACCTTGCTTCCTCATCCCCTCACATGCAATCTCCATACAATAAATAACCTACTTGAAAGGAAAATCTTAGCACATAACTGTTCTGCACAAAACTCTTTATCAGCTTCCCACTGTCCTAGAGCAGCGCTCAAGCTCCTTTACTTGACAACCAAGGCCATCCATGCAATCCAAAAGTCCCATCTTTACCAGCACCTCCCCTACTCGCTGTACCGCTTCTTCTACTGGGTCTTCTTTGTTCATGCTGTTATTTCTTCCTGAACCATCTTTCTCTCAAACATTCTTTAAAAACTTTTATTCATCTTTTGAAATCCCCACTTTAGGCTTCACTTCTTCGAGGAAGATTTTTTTTTAAAGATTTTCTTTAGGCCCTGGCTGGTGTAGGTCAGTGAATTGAGCATGGGCTGCGAACCAAAGGGTTGCCAGTTCGATTCCCAGTCAGGGCACATGCCTGGGTTGCAGGCCAGGTCCCCAGTGGGGGCCATGTGAAAGGCAACCACACATTGATGTTTCTCTCTTCCTCCCCTCTCTCTAAACATAAATAAATAAAATCTTAAAAAATAAATAAAGAACTAAAGTTAAAAAAAAAAAAAGGTTTTCTTTAGTTACTTTTAGAGAAAGGGAAAAGGAGGGAGAAAGAGGGAGAAAAACATCAATGTGTGAGAGATGCATTGATTGGCTGCCTCCCAACTGGGGACCTGGCCTGTGCCCTGACTGGGAATCAAACCAGCAACCTTTTGGTTCACAGGACAGCACTCAGTCCACTGAGCCACACCAGCCATGGCAGGAAGATTTCTTAGATACCTATTTCCCTACCCCTACAAAATATCTGTATATCCCATCATGCAGTGACATAATTTACCTATGTGTATCTACCTCCCCCACTATGTCATAAGAGCCTTAAAGAGAGGAACATTTTATCTAATGCATCAGTAAACCTGTTCAACATTCAAATATAATCAAGATCCAACCACTTGTTTACTATTTCTCCTGATACCACCCGGTCTAAGCCTCTATCATTTTTCTCCTCGTGTACTACAATAGTGGTCCTACTTGTTCCCCCTTATGCAACGTAGTATAACAAGAATGATGACCCTTTTAAAATCTAAGTCAGATTATGTCATCCCTTTCCTTAAAATCCTTGCAATTGCTCCCCACTTCACAGGTAATAAAAGCTCAAATCTTCACGGCGGCTTACAAGCGCCTGTGTGTTGCTGACAACCGCCACCCCCATTAGTTCTCTAACCTCCTGGCTACGACTCACTCCTTGCTGGGGCACACTGGCCTCTTTGCTGTCCTCAAACATATCAAGTGTGTTTTCTTAAGGCTTTGCATTAGTTCTTACGTCTCTCTGGGCCTTTCTCTTTCCAATAGCTGCATGGCTAACTCATGTCAACTTCTCAAAGAGGCATACCCTGACCTTTCTATTTGAAACTAACAATCCAAACCATCTCCCATCCACTCCTAATCCCCCTTATTGTGTTTTACTTTTTCTTTTTTCCACATATTTACCACCTCCTAACATAGTGTATAATTTATTTATTTTTATGTTTACTGCCAATTTATTTATTTTTATGTTTACTGTCTCTCCCTGCTGGAATATGAACTCTGAAGGAGAGATCCTTATCTATTATCCTAAGTGCCTAGGACATGGTAATCACCCCAAAAAATATTTGCTGAATTAATAAATTCAGTTTATTCCTTGGCATTTTACCTGGTAGAGAGGTAACTTAATAAATGAATAAACTTAATAAACTTAATAAATGAACACTGACCAAAGCCAAATTTAGGGAGAAAAAATAGGGTAACCTCATGCCACCATGTATGTAAGTATGTATGCATAGGAAAAACTAGTATATGTAGGGTTCAGTAGAATCTGCAGTTTCAGGCATCACCTGTGGACAGAGGGGAGTACTATGTATAATATATATGAACTCTTTCCAACTTTATCAAAGAGACCGCATCCTCTCAAATTAGACTGTCTGGGGAACTCCTAGTATCATTCTCTATTCTAATTAGATATCTATTGGGCATCCCACCTCCGAAAAGCTCCATTTCTTAACCAGCACATAATACACAAATATGCTTTACTGTGCACTTGTGCACAGCTTTTTTTTACTGTCATTGATGTATATAATCCCAGACTATCTGAGTTCTCAGAAAACAGGAATATGCTGATGTATTTGATCCCACCCCATATTTTTAAAAGTAACATCTTTTGAGGCTTCCAGTCAAGATGGTGATGTAGGCACACACAGCTTGCCTCTCGGCACAATATCAAAATTACAACTAAAATACAGAACCATCACTCAGGAACATCAGAAATCGAGCTAAACGGCAGTCTGACAACTATGGAATTGGAGAAAACTACATCCATGCAGACTGGTAGGAGGGGTGTGGACTCTGAATGGGCTAGCCTCACACCCACGTGGATAAAAATTCAGGAGGGATATCTCAGGATGAGGAGTCCCAGCCCCATACCAGGCACCCAGTTCAGGATTCCAGTGCCAGGAAGACAAGTCCTCACAACTTCCAGCTGTGAAAATCAGTGGGGACTGAGTTGGTGGAGGAGGCTGATGGAACCCTAAGCAGTTCCTCTTGTGGAACTCACATATGGACTCTCCTACTCACACTCATTTCCTCCAAGCTCCAGCACTGGGGTGGCAGCTTGAAAGGCACCAGTGGCATAGAGGGAGAAACTGAAGTGTCTGGCACAGCAGTGAGCAGAGGCCATCGTTCCTTTGCTGAGACCTCCCCCCATACAGCTGGTAGGCTGATGTCATATCTGAGACTCCATTAACCTGGCTAACACTATGTGACCCACCTTGGAGATCAAGAGACTCTACCCACCCAACTTATGGGTCCACCCAAGCTACTTTTCCATAAAAATGACTGGTCTTGGTTCCTAAATCCTGCCAAACAAGCAAAAGCTGGCTTTCGTGAGCCCTATAGGCAGCCAGATTAGAGTCACATCTTGGCTTCGCCTGGGAATCTCCAAGCCCAGCACAAGTAGCAGCCATCTCAGATTGCTTTATAGCCCAGGCAGGGTGGCCCTGGGCAGAACACAGGTTGGGGCTGACCTTGGCCTGCAACAACTGGGAAACCACAGGGCCAAAACACCCAGTGGACAGTTACAGATCATGTCTGAGCACCACCTCTCTACCCCTGCACAGCTGAATCTCACAGAGGGCAGAGATTGGTGGTAAACTGTCACAGCCAATCCTTGCAGATTGGCTATCCCTGGGTAAATTCCTCCCATTGACCTGCCAACAGCAACCAAGGGGAAGGGGTACTCAGTCCACACAAAGGGCATACCTTGAATACCCAGCTTGGGTGATAGGGGAGGCTGTGCCACTGGACCCTACAGGACACCTACTACATTAGGCAACACTACCAGGACATGGAGTCAAAACAGCTCTACTTAATATGTAAGAAACAAACACAGGGAGGCTTTCCATGTTTGGGAAACATGGCCCAAATGTAAGAACAGATCAAAACTCCAGAAAAAGAGCTAAATGAAATGAAGATAAGCAATCTATCAGATGCAGACTTCAAAACACTGGTTGTAAGTATGTTCAAGGAACTTAGTAAGGACCTCAGCAACATAAAAAAGACCCAGTCAGAAATGAAGGATACACTAATTGAAATAAAGAACAATTTACAGAGAAACAACAGTAGAGTGGATGAAACCAAGAATCAAATCAATGATTTGGAATATTAGGAACCAAAAAACAACCACACAGAGCAAGAAGGAAAAAGAATCCAGGAAAAAAAAAAATGAGGATAGTATTAACAGCCTCATTTGGGTGCTGGAAGGAGAAGAGACATGCAAGCCCAGGAAGTGCATACAGCCCAATTATGATGGATGCAAAGAGGCCCACTCTAAGATACATCATTATTAAAGGGCCAAAGGTTAAAGATAAAGAGAGACTCTTAAAACCAAAAGAAGTTAGTTACTGGAAAGTTGCCAGATGGGAGGGGGGCGGGGGAGAATGGGTGAAGAGGTGAGGGGATTAAGAAGTACAAATAAGCAGTTACAGAACAGCCATGGGGATGTGAAGTACAGTATAGGAAATGGAGTAGCCAAAGAACTTATACACATGACCCATGGGCATGAACAAAGGTGTGGGGATTGCCTGAGGGAGTGGAGGGTGCTGGGTGGAGGGGGCAAAGGGGGAAAAAATCAGGACAACTGTAATAGCATAATCAATAAAATATAATTAAAAAAGAAAAATAAAATGGAATTTAAAACTCCAAAAAATAAAAATGAAATAAAATAAAAGTAACATCTTTCAGCCCTGGCTGGGTAGCTCAGTGACAGTGTCATCCTGACACTCCAACGTTGCAGGTTCAATCTCTGGTCAGGGCACATACGAGAAAGCAACCAATGAATGCATAAATGGAACAACAAATTGGTATTTCTCTCTCTCCCTCTCTCCTGCTTCCCCTCTCTAAAACCAATAAATTTTTAAAATGTTTAAAAAGTAACATCTTTCACTAATGGGTACACAGCACTTTTAAGGATGACAAGAAACAACATCCAAAATATTATTTTTAAATGTTTATTGATTTTAGAGAGAGAGGAAGGTGGGGGGAGAGAGAGACATCTATGTGAGAGAGAAACATCAATTGGTTGCTTCCTGTACATGCCCAATCTGGGATCGAATCTGTAACTTAGGTATGTGCCCTGACCAGAAATCAAACCTGCAAACTTTTGGTGTACAGGATGATGCTCTAACCAACTGAGCCACACTGACCAGGGTCAAAATATTATTTCTTTTAATGCCTAGCTTTAAAAAAAAATATTTTATTTAATTATTTTTAGAGAGAGGGGAAAGGAGAGAGAAAGAGATGGGGAGAAACATCAGTGTGCGGTGGCCTCTGGAGCACCTCCTACTGGGGACCTGGCCTACAATCTAGGCATGTGCCCCGACCATGTAGTTCATAGGCCGGCACTCAATCCACTGAGTCACATCAGCCAGGGCTAATGCCTAGTTTTTATAACAATCAAGGCTCTATATCCAACTATCAATTTACAGGTAGGCTAGAAGAACATATTGAAAGATGCCATGGAGATGCACATACCAGTCAGACTGTAAGAAACACTGTGTAGCAAAGACCTGCCTGGTTCATTGACAAATAAACTCCCAGAAAACTAGATGGACTTGTATATTAAAAGAGATATACTGCCCTAGCTGGTGTGGCTCAATGGATTGAGCACCAGTCTGCAAACCAAAGGGTTGTGGGTTCAGTTCCCAGTCGGGGCACATGCCTGGGTTGCGGGCCAATGTTTCTCTCCCTCTCTTTTTCCCTTACTCCCTTCTCTCTAAAAATAAATAAATAAAATCTTTTAAAAAAAAGATATACTGTAAGGGTCTTTTTTTTTTTTTTTTTTTTTTTTTTTTTTTTTTTTTAAAAACTGGGTTATGTGGCCTTAGGGAGAGGTCTGAAGCTGCCAACGTCCCTATGCTGAGTCCCTCTGCCACACTGCTCACAGACGCCATGTATGGATCTTCTTGAGATCCTGATCTAAACAAATGTAAAAAATAGTAAGAGTTATTCAATTATGAGATACTAACTGGATATGATATTATATATAAATTATATATGGACACTGACCATTTTTGTCCCTTTTTTTAATATTAAAGAAAATGACTGATTATTGTACACGGATGGTGGTATTTTTCAAGCATCTTTATTTTTTATAGCTATAACGTGAAATACTTATAAATTATATAAAAAGATGTCACAATTTGTTTCAAAATAATATTAAGTGGGAGAAAGTGGGTAGGGATATAAACAGGGGTAACATTTTTCTATAAAAAGCCAGGTAGTAAGTATTAAAATATTTTTAAAAGCTACATTTTAAAAGTCTTTGAGAGTTATACGATCTCTGTATCAACTCTTCAACTCTGTCCCTATAGCATGAACGCAGCTGGCCAATACATAAAGAAATGAGAATAGCTGTTTGACAATTTATAGAAATGGGCAGTGGACTGGGGTTAGCCTGTGGGCTGTAGTTTGCGAGCCTTTGGTGTACATAAGTCAAGGCTGACCATGAGACAATAATTACTGAAGCTAAGTGAGTATCATTATACTCTCCCATTTTATATGTTAGAAATGTTCTATAAGTTAAGGCAAAAAGCCTATGTCACATTTTCAAGACTACCAATCTATTTCCATCTACATTAAAAGTTCACTGAACACACATTTTAGATATATCTCATTCCAATTACATAATTCATTGATACCTAGAAGTTGTAAACGGTCCTTGGCCATAACCAAATTAGTCATCATTTTAGCTTGAAGACGTCTAGCTCTTTCACACTGTTCACCTGAAAGAAAAAAACAGAAAAAAAAATTAAAATATCCAATGTTTCCCTACTAATATTGCTTCAAGATAAAATGTTACCCCAGTAATCTCATGGGGAGTCATTAGTCTTTATGAAAATATTTTTAAAATACTATTTTCACA
Organism: Glossophaga mutica; assembly: GCA_039655065.1. Lineage (NCBI taxonomy): Eukaryota > Metazoa > Chordata > Mammalia > Chiroptera > Phyllostomidae > Glossophaga > Glossophaga mutica. The sequence continues at coordinate 151,379,644 of CM077308.1, forward strand.
TAATACTTTTTTAAAAAGTTACAGTTCCTTATGCTGGTTTCAGACCTATTGTGGTATTCATGGATTTTGAGCCATATTTTTTCCCTTATGTTTTAAAATTTTTGAAATTGGGATGTGTTTTACAACCAGTGCCAACTTACTACTGCTATCATACCAACGAGGCTGCAGTCATAAAAGTTTGTCACTGCCTGCGCATGCACCACTTTGGTCATAGCTATTAACACTGCTGTTGTAACACTACTGTTATAGCTATGTCCAAACAAGAAAGGACAGCAAATTCAATAAGGTTTAAAATTCAAATTCTAAGTGATAAGAAGAGAAGGAGTCATAGTTCAATTGACATTGTTTTTTTTTTTCTCTTAGTAACAGAATTGAAGGCATTTTTGATTCAGTGAAATACTCCTCTTATAAACAACTCATTTTCTTCAAATTCTTCTATGCAATTGACAAAGAACAGCAAGTATATTTTGTACATAATTCACAAAATCATGCTCATAAACTCATGAAAGTCTCAAATACCCAACCTCCTAGATTTACTTGTTCTATTCTGGTCTCTCTTATTAAGTAGACCAGTAGCTAGAGAAGTAGTCAAAATAAAAGGGGACAGAAAAAAATGGAAAATATTGGATACATTGTAGTTATCTGAGATTAACTAATGTAAGTATCAACCAGCCAGACAACAAACATCCGCTGGGTAGACTGATCCATAAGACTAAGATTCTTAGCCTACATATTATTTTTGCTTCTCACTTTATTTTAGTTATGATAAACTGAAGTGCTTTATTTAATAGTGATACCCATGTACTATACAATAGTCACAGCATAGTATTTAAGAATTCAGGCTCTCAAGTCAGACTGCCTGTGTCCAAATCCTGACCCCACCACTTGCTAGCTATAAGGCTTTAGGAAAGTTACTTAACTTCTTTATACTTAGGATTATGTATTTCAAAAATAATGGTAACAGCAGCAGCCTCAAGAGTGTGGGGTTGGGGTGAAAATTAAGAGAAGCATCTACAATGATGCTTAGGCACCTAGTAAGTGTGCAATAAATGTTATCTGTATATTTAAAGATATTAGACTCTAATTTTTTTTATTTGAGGTGACAGGAAAGTAAAGGTTAAGAAATAACTGCTTTGGTTTTAAAAAACCAAGTGTGAATCAAAGTTAGACACTTACAGCTCATATTCTAACATGAAGTCAAGCAATACTCACAAAAGCAAGAGGAGTCTTTGGATTAACCACTCCTCCCTGCCTCAACCATGAGGAAAGGACAGGTTTCAAAAATGGCTAAACACAGCGTTAAACATCACCAACAATGGTACCAAGAAGGACCCAAGTGACATATTTGTTTTTGCCTGGCTACTACAGTAATCAAGTTTGGGCATCTCCCGTTAAAACTTCATTTTTAGCACAGGTAGTAACACATTAATTGTAAGTCTACAAACATTAACATTTTTAAAACTTTTAAATACTTCTGTTAAAATAACTGGATTTAAAATCAAGGTAATCATGTGAATATAATTTTGCATGACTCCTAAACAAATGTAAATATAACTTACCTTGTCCTGTAACTATGACAGCTATTCCTTTTTCTAGTTCTTCGATACCTTTCTTGTACCATTCCACAGCTTGCTCCTTTTGTCCTGCTTTAAAAGAGAAATAATTACTTGTATATATCACAAGCATAAAGAATGCACTAAATATCCCCCAAAGCATGCTGTTATTAAGTGATACGTGAAACAGAGGGTTATCATCAAATAAATTTGGGAAATATTACTATATGACTTCTTTGTATCTTTAGCATCTTAACAATATACGTGAATCTCCAAGAGGGGGACACAGACTTCAGTGTTTCCCAAAATTATAGGGCTGTGAGTTCTTTGTTTATCATCTGATGGTATTGATGTTTATAACCATTCAAATGATATACTGGGAAAGAAATTTTATTTTGGGAGAATTTATTTTAAGCAAAAGTTTTTAAAAATATGAATGTGATTTCAATAATATTGAGGGGGAAAAGAGCACTGTTTAATTGTACTCAAATCTGATGTAATTCCTCCTATGTTCATTGTTGTGTGCCTCTTTTCTAGTTTTTATTTCACAAATAACTACATGATAAAAAATAGTATATGACATTACAAATGTGGTATTTAGTGACACATTCCTATTTCTTTGAAACAAATGACTGGTTTACAACATTAATCCTTACTCTGAGTTAAGCTTTAAAAGGATCTAAAAATTCAGCATAATCAAAATGTGTGTAGATTTTGTCTTTATCTTTTTTATGTCTTTTTTCCTCTTTATTTTAATTATTGTTCTTGTACAGTTTTCTGTCTTTTACTCCCATCCTGACCCCCACCTTCCCCACCTCCCTCCCATTTCCACCCCCTCTAGTTTTTGTCCATGTGTCTTTTATACTTGTTGCTCTAAACCTTTCCCCTTTTCCCCTGAAATTCCCTCCCCTCTCCCCTCTGATGACTGTCAGCCTGTTCTCAATTTCAATGTCTTTGGTTATATTTTGCTTGTTTGTTTGTTTTGTTGATTAAGTTCCTGTTAAAGGTGAGATCATATGGTATTTGTCCTTCATTGCCTGGCTTATTTCATTTAGCATAATGCTCTCCAGTTCCATCCATGCTATTGCAAAGGGTAGGAGCTCCTTCTTTCTTTCTGCTGCATAGAATTCCATTGTGTAAATGTACCATAGTTTTTTGATCCATTCGTTTACTGGTGGGCACCTAGGTTGCTTCCAACACTTGGCTATTGTAAATTGTGCTGCTATGAACATTGGGGTGTATAGGTTCTTTTGGATTGGTGTTTCAGGGAAAATATGTGTAGATTTTTGTAAAGTGATGACAATTATATGCAAATCTCACTAGTTTTTTTTTGCATTTCTTTTTAAATTGAATTTATTGGGGTTACACTGGTTGATTAAGTATGTTTCAAGTGTACAATTCTATAATACATCATCTATACATTGTATTGTGTGTTCACTACCCATAGTCTAGTCTCCTTCTATCACCCTTTGTTACCCCTTTATCCTCTTCTGCCTCGCCCACCTCTTTTCCATCTGGTAATCACCATACTGATATCTGTGTCTATGAGGGTTTTTTTTCCCCTTAATCCCTTTACCTAGTTCACCCAGTCCCCTAATCCCCTCTCCTTCCCCCAAACAGCTGTCAGTCTGTTCTCTGTATCTATGAGTCTGTTTCTAATTTGTTTATTTTGTCTGTTGTGGACCGTTCAGCCTGGTTTCAGGAGTTGTAACCCTCACCCCATGGTGGGCTGTGTAAGAGCCTAAGGGACCCACTTCATCTGGGTCTGTTCTGTCACAAAGACGTGACCTACTAAGGAGACAAAGCTTATTTCCCTGGCAGGAGCACTGCTTTTGCCTCATCCATCTCTGGCCCCATTGCTTGGTTGGCAGTCAATGACGGGTAAGACTCCTCATGGGAGGGGCAACCTAAGCCAGACACAACCACTTGGGAGGCCTCATGGACTGGGGTGGCGGGCGGGGGGGGGGGTTTGCAGCAAAGAGGATGTGATGGACCCTCACCCCCCCCCGCTATTCTGACATAGCCTGAGTCCTCATTTCCATCTGGGAGATGTCTCCTGCTTCCTAATAGGCTTAAAGCCTGAAACTGTGGGGGTGAGTGGTGCAGCACTGTGCTGGCCAGGACGGCTCCCTGGGTGATTGGGCATAAGAAAGAATTCCTAAAGTCCTGTGAAACCTGCTTTGCTAAGAGTGCTCTTCCTTAGGTGATAAGTGTCCCAGGAGGAAATGAGTATGTCTCCCAAAGTTTGGCAACCCCCTTTCCTGACAAACCCTGGCTTGGATTAAGCCCTCAGATTTCTTTGACATGTTAAACCTATATTCCGGTGTATTTGAGCCCAATAAAAACTTAGTGAGGATGGGGCTCTAGGTCATTCTCCTCTGAGAGTTTCCTCCCCAAGCAGTCATGTCTTGGTAGTTTTTATTTTCATCCGTGACGGAGGGATGGGGCTCTGCAGGCGGAGCCCCCCCACATCTGGCGCCCAGGACAGTGTCCCCCGCATTTGTCCATTAAATTCCACAAATAAGTGAAATCATATGACATTTGTCTTTCTCTACCTGGCTTATTTCGCTCTGCATAATACTCTCTGGGTCCATCCACTCTGTCATGAAAGGTAAGATTTCCTTCTTTTCTATGGCTGAGCATTTTTTATCTACTCATCTGCTGATCAGCACTTGGGCTGCTTCCAAATCTAGGCTATTATAAATGGCGCTGCAGTGAACATAGGTGTGCATATATTCTTTCGAATCCATGTTTTGAATTTCTTTGAATTTCCCAGAAGTGGAATCACTAGGTTACAAAGCAGTTCCATTTTTAATTTTTGAGGCAACTCCACGCTGTTTTCCACAGTGGCTGCACCAATATGTATACCCACTAACAGTGCACAAGACTTTCCTTTTCTCCACATCCTTGCCAACACTTGTTATTTGTTGATTTATTGATGATAGCCATTCTGACAGGTGTGAGGTGATATCTGATTGTGGTTTTGATTTGCATTTCTCTTATGATTAGTGGTGTTGAGCATCTTTTCATATGTCTATTGGCCATCTGTATGTCCTGTTTGGAGAAGTGTCTATTTAGGTCTTTTGCCCATTTTTTAAATTGGATTGTTTGGGGGTTTTGGGTGGTGAGTTCTTTATAAATTCTGGATATTAACCCCTTATCAGATATATCACTGGTTAATATGTTCTCCCCTTCAGTGAACTGTCTTTTCATTTTGTTGATGGTTTCTTTTGCTGTGCAAAAACTTCTTACTTTGATGTAGTTCCATTTGTTGATTTTTTCTTTTGTTTCCCTTTCCTGAGGAGGTACATTAGAAAAAAATAGTGCTATGAGTCCAGACTGGTGCAGCTCAGTGGGCTGGGCATGCTCCTGTAAACTGAGGAGTTGAAAGTTTGATTTCTGGTCAGGGCATATTGCTAGGTTGCAGGCTGGGTACTCGGTTGGGGGTGCACAAGAAGCAATTGATGGATGTTTGTCTCCCTCTTTCTTCGACCCTTCCCTTCTCTCTAAAAACTGAAAAAAATCTTAAAAAAAAAAAAAAAAGAAGAAGAAATAGTGCTACGAGACATGTCTGAGATTTCACTGCCTACATTTTCTTCTAGGATTTTTATGTTTTCAAGTCTTACATTTAAGTTTTTGATCCATTTTGAGTTTATTCTTGTATGTGGTACAGGAGTTGATCCAGTTTCTTTTTTCTTTTTGCCTGTATCTGTCTAATTTTCCCAACATAATTTATTGAATAGACTGCCTTCACCCCATTGTATGTTCTTGCCTCCTTTGTCAAATATTAATTGACCATAAAGGTGTGGATTTATTTCTGGGCTCTCTATTTTGTTCCATTGATCTATATGTCTGTTTTTATGCCAGTACAATGCTGATTTGATTACTATGGCTTTGTACTATCATTTGATATCAGGTAGCATGATACATCTAACTTTGTTCTTTCTCAAGATTGCTGAGGCTATCTGGGGTCTTTTGTGGTTCCATGTAAACTTTCAGAATATTTGTTCTAAGTCTGTGAAATATGCCATTGGTATCTTGATAGGAATTGTGTGATTGCTTTGAGTGATATGGACATTTAAATGACGTTAATTTTTCATGTCCATGAACACAGATATGCTTCCACTTATTTGTATCTTCTTCAATTTCTTTCTCCTGTATCTTTTAACTTTCCAAGTACAAGTCTTTTACCTCCTTGATTAAATTTATTCCTAGGTACCTTATTTTTTTGTTGCAATTGTAAGTAGGATTGTTTTCCTAGCTTCTCTTTCTGACAGTTCATTATTGGTGTGTAAAAATGCTACCTATTCCTGAACATTAATTTTGTATCCTGCTGACTTTACTGAATTCATTGATCAGGTCTAGTAGTAATATTCTATTACTAGTAGAATATTAGGTTTTTGATGGAGTAATATTCTATTTTTTACTATTTGGATGGAGTAATAGTCTGTTTTTTACTATTTATTGATTTTTAGATAGAGAGAAAGGACGGGAAAGAGAGAGAGGGAAACAACTTGCTGCTCCACCCACCCATTCATGCATTCACTGGTCGATCCCTGTATGTCCCCAGACTGGGAATCACATCTGCAGCGCTGGCGCACCGGGAGGACACGCCCATCAACCGAGCTACTTGGCCAGGGCATGTTCTATTTATTGACCTGGTAGGGTTTCAAACTGCTATGTGCAGTTTGACAGTTCGTTAAGCAATACATTACTTCTGCACTTTATGTATATTTTAATAAGTGTACTTAAAAGCTGAAAAGAAAAAAAAAAAACCCAGAGGAAGAAGACTGAATACCGTATATTGCAATAAGAGTCCCAATACATTAGGTGAATAAGGTTAGAAATTAGTTTGTATGTAACATTTTTCCCTCTAACGAATAAATATTTGTTTCTATAAGTAGATAAAGTCAGGAAACTTACTAGCAATCCTGTCTCTAAGGGTAAGTTTACAGAGGATTTTCTCTTTCTGTATTTGTTCATTATTTTAATTTTGAGTATGTATTACTGTACAAGCAACAGAAATACTGACAATATCCATCTTTTTTTATGATTTTTTTATTTTTAGACAGAGGGGAAGGGAGGGAGAAAGAGAGGGAGAGAAACGTCAATGTGTGGCTGCCTCTTACATGGCCCCTTGACTAGGAATCAAACCGCGACCCTTTTGTTCATAGCCTGCGCTCAATCCACTGAGCCAACCAGCCAGGGTGAGACAATATCCATCTTTAAATAGTAAGTATAGTAAACTAATTTGTTAATTATCTACCGTTTCTTTTCATTCATATACTAGTGGTGCCCAGATTGCCACAAAAAGGGTCAAAACAAGAATAGTTTGGGTTAAAGAGATATGTATGTTTGCAAGGATGTGAGTTAGAAGACACAGATTTAAGTCCTTGCTCCATCATTTAATAGCTGTATGATGTTGGGAAAGCCAGTTAATACTTCTGAGCTTCAATTTCATTAACTAAAAACAAGATGCCATTTATTTTACCTAACTCTGAGTTGTGGCAAAGATCAAACAGAAAAAAAGTATGTGGCAATACTTTAAATAATAAAAAGGTATGAAACATTACTTTTATTATCTTTATTATACTTGGTAAATTTGTTTATTGAACAATTTTAATTCTACTCCTGAATTGTATGCACAGCTGTATGCTCCTGAATTTTGCCCATTAAAGTTATACAAAACCCACTGCTTTTATTTATCTATTGGGTGGGACAAACAGTCCGTTTAGTTTTTTCCATAAAATAAAAGACGCATTTTTCATTTGCACCAATCTTATTGATTTCAGTATTTTGAGTATGTTGGCTATTTTCCCCATGGTACGAAGTCAATCACTCTCAATTAATGTCTTGATTTGATTGCTATCAACTTCAACTAGTCTACCTGACCATGGAGCATCGTCCAGCGAGATCTCCAGCACAACACTTCACAAACCACCTCTGAAATGTTCAATCGGTCACAGCACTTCCATGTACTGCACAAATCTTTTTTGTGTGCTTCAACTGCGTTTTTACCTTTCTTGAAATAATATAGCATAATATGCCAAAAATGTTGCCTATTTTCTTATATCTTCAATATTAAAATAGCCACACAAAAATTTGGCAATTTTGATAAGTTTTTTTAAATGCACACTGATATGACAGCTGTCACAATATGATCTAACAAAACTGTTTCAAATGAAGTTAAAGACTACTAAGCACTACTAGTCATCCTATGGAAAAAACCAAACGAACTTTTTGGCCAATCCAATATTTTAAGTATTTGTCTACAAGCAATTCCAGGGAACAAATATATACATTTTCCTACACAATTTTCTGCAAGCAACTTGCAAACGTAACAAGTAGTAGAGTAACGAGTATGTATACAGATCCTGCAGATTTTCATGTGTGTTAATCTCCAATAAACCACACAGACCATGAAGCATCAAATTAACAGTCACCTGACTAATTTTCTCAGTTTACTATCACAGTAAAGGATACTACCACACACAGTTTACTACCACAGAAAGGATGACTTCTACTTTGTTTTAATTCAGCAAAAAGGTCATGCACGCTTTCATTTTGAAACTTCAAGGTTTCTTTCTGAAGTAAAGACTTATTTCCCCACTTACCTGGGACAGTTTTGAATTCCACATAAAGAAATCATTACAGTTTTGGACATTTTCCTTAAACCTTAATTATGTCCATTATTTTATCTTCTTTAAAGTCTTTTGTATTTACTGTGGGTGGTGGGTGATTTTAATTTTCTTCTGTGCTTTATATCTGTATTTTCTGAATTCTCCACCAAGAACTTGCATTACCGACATGAGTACAAAAATTTCACTCTATCTCATCTGTTACAAAAAGCTATGATACTAAGTGAGAACTGAGGTTAGCAGGAGACTTCTATTTTTTCCTGAACTAAAACTCACAATTAGCCAAAGTATTTTTACATCACTCTTTAGTGATTCTTCCCCAAATCTCATTGACATTGCTGCTGTTTCCTAAAAAAAGTAATATAAACCATGTATCAAGGTTTAACTATGTTCTAATACAACCTCTAGACGCTGTAATCTTAAAAAGGATTGTTGAATTAATAATAATAGTTTCAGTTTTCTGAGGACCTGTTATGAACAGACAGCATTTCACAAACATTATTATCTCAGTGTAGTAACTTGCCTAAGACCCTTGAATAGTTGCAATTCAAATGTCAATTTGGAGAAGAGGCACTGCAATTTTAAAAGGATAAAATTAGGCCCTGAAAGCTAAGAAAGAGCAAAGCAACCCCAACATCCAGGAGCTGGCCTAGTATTACCAGGTAGGCCTAGGTGTAACAAGGAGGTGACCTGGCATTACAGCCAGACCTTGGTGCTCTGTTGAACATAAACAATTCCACAGAACATCAACTTCGCAGAAAGCCACTCTGTGATCATAACAGAACAAGGCAAAAACAAGGCCACTCTATTATCACGTCTAAACACACAAAAAGGAACAAAGTCCAAACCATGAAACGCCCCCTCTTCAGGCTAAGGAGTGCTTCTTAACCAATTATAGCTTTAGCCTCACTCTAGTCTAGTCCCCTTTCTAGATCAGATTTATTAAAGTACTTAACTATAGAATTATTCCCAGTTCCTAACAGCATCCAATCCAGAGGAAAACCCTGCTGCCTTAAATCCTCTTCAAAAATCACCCAACACAAGCCCAACTCCTGTAATTAGTTCTTCTAGCACCCTTTTCCTGAGATACACCACAGTTTTCTATGACAGGGGTTCTTCCTGGTTAAAGTAAGTAAAACGAATCACGCTTGTTCAACCACAGGTGTGTGTGTGTTCTTCTAGTGATGGCTGACTGAAAGGTACTGAAAAGCGCACTTCAGAACAACAGGTAATTCTCTCCTCTCTGTTGTAGCATAAAATATCTGCAGAACAGGAAAGATTTGAATAAGTATAGCATATCTATGCTATACCTATGTAGGCGTAAAACATTTAATAGTCTCCAAGAAAAGTATAGATTTTGACATTTTTCTTTCCTCATTTACCACAATAAACAGCTGCTGAGATGAGAGCATACTCAAATGTTTTATTGCTTACAATATTTATCATGAGTAGTTGCAAGTCACAAAGCAAAAGAAAAATGGCTACATCATCATATTAATACTTTCACTGGTGTCATATAGGGCAAGGAAAGGAAACTAGTAGAAAAGCAGAAAATCTATACTTTGCCAGAAATAAAAGATCCAACTACTCTTGGATGAGCAACTACTATTGGGGAATAAGATAGTGGGTTAGGGAAGGTCCTTCTTCAACCAGTTAATATTCATTCACTGACACTCCCTTGTCATCAGAATGACTAACAATAATCTTAGGAATCTAGTTACTAAGTGAGTTTTAAAAGGTTTAACTGTATTCCACCTAAGGAAAAAAGTATGGACTTTTTGGCCAACCCAATATAAACTTGCAATAAAAACAAAGAAAAAAAAACCCCAGAGAAGTTCTGGTCAAGATGGTGGCATAGACAAACATGGTTCACCTACTCACACAGCGACATTAAAATTAGAATAAAATTATCGCTTCTTGGCCTTTTGGCTAAGATCAAATGTTGTTTGTTTTTATCAGTTTAAAATTAGAACTAAATTATAGAACAACCATCACTCAAAACCATCAGAAATCAGGTTGAGCCCTGGCTGGTGTAGCTCGGTGAATTGAACATGGGCTGCAAAACAAAGGGTCACTGGTTCGATTCCCAGTCAGGGTACATGCTTGGGTTGCTGGTTGGGTTCCTAATGGGGGCCACGTGAGAGACAACCACACATTGATGTTCCTCTTCCTCTCTTTCTGCCTCCCTTCTCCTCTCTCTAAAGATAAATAAATAAAATCTTAAAAAAGAGAGAGAGAGAGAGAGAAATTGGGTTGAGTAGAAGTCTGACACTGTGGAATTAAAGAAACCATATCCATCCAGACTGGTAAAAGAGGCATAGATGAGGAATGGGCTGGTCCCACACCCACCAGTGGTGGATAAAAATTCAGGAGGGATATCTCAGGAGCGAGGACTCCCAGGCCCACACCAGGGCTGTCAGCCCAGGGTTCCAATACCAGGAAGATAATTCCCCATAACTCTGGCCTGCAAAAACTAGCGGGAACACAGTTAGTGGAAGAAATTTCTAGTCTCAAGCAACTCCTCTTAAAAAACCCTCACACAGACTCACCTACTCAAGACTCACTCCCTCTGATCTCAAGCACCGAGGTAGCAGCTTGAAAGGCACCAGTCCCATACTGGGAGGAAATGAGGGGTCTGGCATCAAGGTAAGAACTGGGGGACAGCTTTCTCACAGACAAAAAGGCCACTATCCCTTTTTTGAACCCTCCCCCAATACAGCCACAGAGATGGCAGACTGGTGCCACATCTGAGACGCTATCAACCTGTGTAACACTGTTTGTACCATCCTGGAGATCCCCTAAAACTCCTTGTCACCCTACTTAGGGGCCCACCAAAGCTGTTAACAGAGACTTCTCCATATGAATGGATGAACTTGGCTCATTCTTCACAACTTTCTAAATCATCTCAAACAAGGGACAGCTGATCTCAGTGAGCCCTCAGTTTCCATACCTCTGGCTATGTGGCCCAGGTACAGCATTAGCAGCAGCCAGCCTAGATTGATAGTTTGGCTTCTCCTGAGAATCTCCAAGCCCAACACAGGGAGCAGGCATCTCAGATTGTTCTATAGCCCAGGCAAGGTGGCTCCAGGCAGAACACAGGTGGGAGCTGAATTTGGCCTACACCAACTAGGAAACCACAGGGCCTGCATACCCAGTGGATAGCTACAGACCACATCGGAGCACCTCCACCCTGCCCTGCACAGCTGATCCTCCACAGAGGGTGGAGGTTGGTGGTAAGTTGTCATAGCCAATCCTTGGAGATGACTGGGTAAACCCCTCCTATTGACCTGTCAACAGCAATCAAGGCTCAGCTATAAGAGAAAGGTATACTCAGCCCACACAAATGGCACATCTCGAGTACCCAGCTTGGGTGATAGGGGAGGCTGTTTCACTGGACCCTACAGGACACCTACTACATTAGGCCATGCTACCAAGACAGGGAGTCACAGCAGCTCTACCTATTACATAGGAACAAACACAGGGAGGCTGCCAAAATGAGGGAGAGAGAAAGAAACATGGCTCAGATGAAAAGAATAGATCAAAATTCCAGAAAAAGAATGAAACAAAAGAGATAAGCAATCTATCAGGTGTAGAGTTCAAAACACTGGTTATAAGGATGCTCAAGGAACTTAGTGAGGATCTCAGCAGCATAAAAAAGATCCAGTCAGGAATGAAGGATACACTAATTGAAAAAAAAAAAAAAAAAAAACCCACAAAACCCGCCCCCCCAAAAACCAATTTGGGGGAAACAACAGTAGAGTGGATGAAGCTGAGAATCAAATTAATAATTTGGAATATAAGAAAGCAAAATAAACCCCAATCAAAACAAGAAGAAAAAGAATGCAAAAAAACAGATGATAGTGTAAGCAACCTCTGGGATAACTTCGAGTAGTCCAACATTCGCATTACAGGGGTACCAGAAGGAGAAGAGAAAGAGCAAGAAATTGAAATCCTACTTCAAAATTTAATGAAAGATAACTTCCCTAATTCTGTGAAAGAAATAAACATATATATCCAGGGAGCACAGAGAGCCTCAGAAAAAAAAATGGATGCAAAGAGGCCCATTCCAAGACACATCAAAATTAAAATCTCAAAGGTTAAAGATAAAGAGAGAATCTTAAAAGCATTAAGGGAAAAGCAGCTAGTTACCTACAGGCGAGTTCCCATAAGACTGTCAGGTGACTTCTCAAAAGAAACTTTGCAGGCTAGAAGGGATTGGCAAGAAATATTCAGTCATGAGAAGAGGAACTTACAGCCAAGATTGCTTTACCAGCAAAGATATTATTTAGAATGGAAGGGCAGATAAAGAGCTTCCCAGACAAGAACTATAGAAGTTCATCATCACCAAACCATTAATATGTGAAATGTTAAAGAGACTTATCTAAGAAAAAGAAGATCAAAACTATGAACAATAAAATGGCAATAAATATGTATCTATCAACAACTCAATCTAAAAAAGAATGTAAGCAAACAAGAAGAACAGAGACAGACTCATTGATACAGAGAGGGCTTTGATGGTTGCCAGATGGGAGAGAGAAGTGGGAGAATAGGTAAAGAGGTGAGGGGATAAAGCACAAATAGGTAGTTACAGAATAGCCATGGGGATGTACAGTACAGTATTGGAAATGGAGTAGCCAAAGAACTTAAACATATGGCTTATGGAATAATGGTGTGGGGACTGACTAAGGGAGTGGGATGTTGGGTGAAGGGAGGCAAAGGGGGAAAACCTGGGACAACTGTAACAGCATAATCAATAAAACACAGTCTTTAAAAAAATCAACCAAAAAAAAAAAAATGCTAAGACTAGAACAAGGGATACAGTTCCTAACATTGGCTGCCTTTCTGTCTGTTTAGTGCAAATACAAATAAATATTCTCAAAATGTGAAATGTTTACTGTGTATTTAAGAAAAGTTAATGGTGTTCTCTGGGGAAAATAAGATATTATCTGAATATCCATCAGAATCATTTCCTTGTTCTTACCATGGAAACTTTACAAGCAGAATCATTAGGCCAAAGAAAACTGTCTGAAATCAATCTTTTCAAAATGGTGTCTAGGAGTTTTTAAAAGTAAAAGAAAGTATATTGAATCTGATTACTATCCTCTATTTTCCCCTTCTGAAAATATATGTGGGTAAGCACATATTTTGTGTGCATTTTAAATAAAGCCCAAGGTTGGATTATAAGGAAATACAAAATTATATGGAAATTTATTTTTAATAAACCTGATATTTTAATATAAACCGACTAGGAATAGATAGAAAAAAGATTTTTAGTTAGACAAGTTCTGTCCTTGATGCTAGATTCTTCAGTCCTACAACATCCTGAGAAACGGGTGTTCTCTCTTTGACACAACATTGTGGGCCCTTACTGTCAAGTCCTATATACTCAAAACACACCCAGACAACCTGCACCACTGTGTTATCCAGGCAATCTCAGGCTTGTCTCCCTGCAGGGGCGATGCCAATCATGTTAAGTCATGTTCTGGTTAATCCAAAACACCACTATTACAACCTCTTCCTTTCTCCCAAGTATCCAAGGGGCTTAGTAGTTAGCATTACAAAAACAGAACCTGCTTGTATAAAACAAAAAGTATAAAATTATGAGTCTGTTCACCTAAACTCTGTTCTGCAATGGTTAAGTTCACTCTTTAAATTTTAGTTTCTCCACATGTATAATAGATTTGACAGAGCCCTGGCTGGCGTAGCTCAGTGGATTGAGCGCGGGCTGTGAACCAAAGGGTCACAGGTTCGATTCCCAGTCAGGGCACATGCCTGGGTTGCAGGCCAGGCCCCTAGTGGGGGCCACGTGAGAGGCAACCACACATTGATGTTTCTCTCCCTCTCTTTCTCCCTCCTTTCCCCTCTCTAAAAATAAAAATAAAAAAAAATAAATAAAAATAAAAATAAAAAAAAGTTTAAATTTAAAAAAAAAAATAAAAAAAAAATAGATTTGACAGGCTATCAGTCTGCCAAGGATGTTCAACAATTTAAGAAAATATACACAAAACTATTTAACTCCTTGAAAAAAATGAGGGATATATAATATACACAAAAGTATATACACATTTATTCATCACATAACAAGTGTTGTCTTAACACATCTCACTGAAGAAATGTTTTTCTCAGGTAACATTTAGAATGCAGAGAGCTCTTCAAATTAACTGGCATCTAATAAACATTTGCTTTAATATGTAGACTCATAAAACTCCATATTAGGTAAACAGAATTTGCTGTACTTCTCCATTTAAAGTAGTCGAAACCTGTGGTTTTGGCACAGTCCCACAAAGCGAAAGGTGGCCAGTTCGATTCCCAGGTCAAGGCATATGTCTGGATTGCAGGCCAGAGGCTATCAATCAATGCTTCTCTCACACATAGATGTTTCTCTCCCTTTCTCCCTCCCTTCCCCGAAAATAAATAAATAAATAATCTTAAAAAAAGATTTTGGTGTCAAACTTAGGCCTTTATACAAATGCAGTGTCAAAGTTTAGTATGCCAGAAAAATGGAGTTCAAAATAAACATAGTCACCATTTTAACCATATTCATACACTACTTTATAAAAATAAGATTTAATTTGGTCTTTATTTCAAGGCGCCAAATGTTTCGGTGAACTCCACTACGGTCTGAAATAATCCACTTGACCTGATGAAATCAAGTGGCTCTCAGTACACTTGGAAGATAAGTCAGGTTGCTAAGGGGAATGGCAGTGCATGGCAACCTAAGCCCCTTAATGGTTTATCAGAGAGTTAGGAAAGCTTTAAAGATTGCATATCTGACTCATTTCTATTTGTTCATATATATTTTAATGCTGTGGGAAAGAGGGAGAATGAAATTCTCTTGGGATTAAGTTTTGTATTGTCCAGGCGGATTGAGAGGCAAACAGACTTCAAATGTGAACTCTTCTTACTACTATTGGATTAAGGCTAAAGTACTGGGTTGGCCAAAGAGTTTGTTACATCTTTTCTGTAAAATAAAAGACACATTTTTCATTTACAACAATAACTTTATTGATTTGGATATTGTGAGTATGTCAGCTATCTCCTGCTATTGGCTTCTAGTGGGTAGAGGCCTGGGGTGCTGCTAAGCATCTTCCAATGCATAAGACAGCCCCACAGCAAAGAATTATTTGACCAAAATGTGAATAGTACCAACTAACTTTACAAACCACTTTTGACACATTCAATCAGTCACAGTATCTTCTCCATACACTGCACAAATCTTTTTTTGCTTTTTTACCTTCCTTGAAATAATAAAGCACAGTACACCAAAAATGTTACCTATCTTCTTCCATCTTCAATATTAAAATGGCTGCATAAAAAGTCACCAAATTTTGTAAATTTTTTTTACTGCACACTAATATGACAGCTGTCACAATACAATCCAATAAAAGTGTTTCAAATGAAGTTAAAGACAACTAAGCACTACTAGAGCCATCATACAAAAAAACTAAACAAACTTTTTGGCCAATCCAATACAAAAACTTTCACTATGTACAGGAAAAACTTAAGTAGAAAAGGACTATGACAATATAAACTCAGTTTTATTTCATTTTTAAAGGAAAATGAACACATAATTTGTTTCAGTTTGAACTAATTTATTTTAGCATATAATGCATCTTTTGTATTCTGATGTCCACTTTAGAAACTAAAGCATAAAACAAAAACCTTTGAATAGAAACATTATCAGTAGGAAGAGGGTGAAATATGGTGTACATGGATTGCTAAAAGTATTTATACTTTAAAAAATTATTTAATATGATTTAAATACAATAGATATAGGCATATGTGTAATATTCAAAGTTAAGTCACCAGCATGAAACCCAAGGTCTCAATTCTACCTCTGTCACTTACATCTCATATGGAAATGATTTCTCTTCAAATTTAAGAGCCTAGGGTCTTTTTTAGTTTTTCATACCTAGGTTTCCCTTGACCAGTCCTCTGATCGTACCTCCAAACTCCCATCATCCAGTGTTAACTAAAATTTCTTTGTATTTTACGGCAGTCTCTTCCTAAACACAACAACTAATCTACCCTTAAACATATTCCCTCTATTCTAAAACATCTTTGACCTAGATCGGTAAACTTCAGAGGACCCTATTAAGATAAGAATGAAGCAGTTAACAAAACACTTCCTTCCACAAATACAAGCCATTCTTTCCTTAAATGTCTGTCCTTCTTTGAACTTTCTTAACCTTCATTCTGTCTTTATGTCCAAAACCATGAACATATCCTACTTCTCACTCCTGAGTCCCACAAAGGAAATAGGTTGCAACAAAACTAAATCTAAAACAGTTTCTGGCCCTAGCTGGTGTAGCTCAGTGGATTGAGCATGGGTTGCAAACCAAAAGCTCACCGGTTCTATTCAGTCAGGGCACATGCCTGGGTTGCCTGCCTGGTCCCTAGTGGGGTCCACATGACAGGCAACCACACACTGATATTTCTCTCCCTCTCTTTCTCCCTCCCTTCCCCTCTCTCTAAAAATAAATAAAAAATCTTTTAAAAATACTGTAACCGTTTGATAAAATTAAAAAATAAAACAGTTTCTGGGGTTGGTAGTGGAAAGACAGACTACAAACTAAGTGCAGATTACTTAAAAAGAGAAAAAAGGGACAATGACAGTGAGGACTTAATTGAGGTGTGGAGGAAAAGTGTTCTTTGGCAGATGGAAAAGATCTCAGCACACTGGATTTGAAGATGGAAGGAGGGATTTTCGAAATGTTACAAGACTCTTTACTTATCATCTTCCATAAAAAAGTTTCATTACCAATTAGCCCAGGTTTGGAATGGCCTGCTTTAATCTTTTGAGCCTTAGGTTTTTCATCTGTAAAATGTTGACACTAACGGTGCCTTCACCTCACAGGGTAGTTGATGGGATTAAATACATAAAACAAGAAAAGCTAAGACCACAGTGCCTGACACATAGATCAACATACATTATCTTAAAAGAAATTTGAAGGATGGAGTATCCTTGCTTTGTTGAGAAACATAAATCTTTAAGTTTTATTGTAAAATGATATGTATAAAATTATCCTATTCATTCACTTAACATTTCGATTTAGGAACTTAGAGGCTGCCTTGAAATACTAATCTAGATAAAACCAAATTAACCAGGAGCAAAAGTTTTAGACTAAAATAGAACTTTACTGAAAAATACTTAGGAGTTATATTGCTAAAGTGACTGTCATGAAACTTTAAAAAATGCAAATTCAGCTGTAATAATATGCAGCTGTTCTTTGAAAATTAAGTCACTATTTGTTCTTTTTTTTTTTTTTTTTTCTGACACTACAGTACCCTGCTTTCATTAGGAGCCTTTAACAAGTAACAGCTCCTTCACTATCAAAACCTTTTTTTGAAACCTGGCTCAGAGGAAGGCACACAGTTTACAGAAAGGATCCGTGTGGTCACTCTAGGACACCTGTCACTGTCACCAGCACGTCTGGTGTCATGAGTAAGGGAAGGCTGGTGTGTGAAACAAAGTCGACAACTAGGGAGCCCTGAAAGGGGAGAGGTTTTAACTGAGAAACGCAGAGGATGAAGGTCTGACTGCAGGGAAGCAATCTCGCGGGGAGGATCAATTTCCAGGGGTGCACCGCCGGCTTCCGCACGAAAGGGGCGCAGGTGTTGCCCTCCATCGGCGACCCCATCGCTTTCTCCCCGGCGCCACCGCCCTTTCCCCCGAGCCCTCCAGTTACCTTTCTCGTCCTCATCAATGCGCAGGGCAATGGAGATGTACTCGAAGGCCTGTTTGTGGAAAGCTCGGACGCGCTCGGCCTCTCCACCCGGCACTGGCGCCGGGGGTGAGGCCGAGGCCGGCGAGACTGGGGAGCTCCTCTTGGCGGCCATGAGGGCGCGGGAGAAGCGCTGGCAGAGCCACACGAAGAGGAGCCCCAGGTGGAAGGCGACTAAACGCAGCAGCGCGAAGCCTGCGAACAGCGGGTAGGAGAAGTAGTACAGGTTCCGCTTATGCGGCGACTCCGGCGGACGGGCTGGCCTGGGGGCGGGACGGGCGGGGGCCAGGCAGCGGGGCGGGGGCCTGGGAGGCACCGGGCTGCTGGGGCCGCCGGAGCCTTTCTTCTTCCCGCGTCCACCTGGAGAATTCATTCACAGCTCCCACTGCCGCCGCCGCCATAACCCGCCTCCCGCAGATCGACGGCGACCAAGTGACGGCAGCGGCCACTGGGACGGCGAGGGCCACAGACCCCCGCGCTCGGGCCAGTCCCAGGAGCTCGGCACCTCTTTGCACTGCTCGCCGGCCCCGCCCCTTTCTCTTAGTGCTGGCAGAAGCACTATCCCTTCACCTCTGGCTGAGGTCGGTGGCTCCTGCCCCTCCTTCTCTCGGTCCTCTTAGCCGCTTCTAGTAGCTCAGAGCCGTGGCCGCGCGCGCACGCCTTCCGGTGTATTTCTCCGGCGCGCGCGCACGCCGCCGTCTTTGTTGCCCTGAGCTCCTAGTGCGCGTGTGCGGCGTCCGCCCTCCGTTCCTTTACCGAGGAATTACAATTCCCAAAGTGCAGTTCGGCTCTACGTCGTGCGCTGCCCTTGGGAGCCCCTTAGCAGGGAATACTGTTATCAATTCACCGAAATAACGGAGCTGCTGTTTGGGGTCGGTCGGCCTGTTTGCAGGGTTTCTATCTCGTAATGTCATCGTTTTCTTACGAGTATTTGTTTCAGTATTTTGTGCCCGTCATTCGCATAGGATAATTACTCTGCGTTCCATCTGAGAAGCAATAGGTACCAATCTAGGAATTATTTAAGAGGGAAGCAATAGTAGAGATGTACAAATTTTAAGGTCACCAAAACGAGAATGTTAGCCCAATGGGATGAAGTCAACGATTCCAGAGGTTCAACCGAATTGCTGTGTTTTGATGAAGAATTAATTTATTTGAAGAAGGGAATTTTTGAGTTTTACACAGTAATCGCCCCGTAGGAATCCACACTGGGCATTCTCCGCCCCGCCCCCCCTTAATCACTGCATGTCCTTTCCTTTGGGGATCTGTCTATTCACCCCTGCTGCCGGCACAGAAACCCTCCTCCGAGATCACAGAGGTGGAATCTAGGTCAATCGTACCCTCCTAGGAACTGGAATCTTGGATGGAAACACTGGGATAGGAAGGTAATAGGAACTGAATGTTAAAGAACAGGCCTATGGTTCACTTCATTGAGATCCTCAGAGATGCCAGGTTCCTAGTCTGGTCACTTTATAATGTAAACTATCTAATAAACTAACTATTCAGCCTATTTCTCTAATTTCTGTTTCTCCACTACTCTACAAGTATAGGCTACTGCAAACATGACTTGCTCCCTGTTTCCCTCCTACTTCCCTCTCCCTCTTTGTTTCTGCCTCTGTTCCTCATGCCGAAATGCCCTCTTTAACATTTTGACTCGTTTCAATTGCTGACTTCCCTCTTTCGAGTTCCATAGTACTTTTTGTTCTTGTGTGAAATCTGTTATATTTATACATATATCATGTAAACAAGAAGTATAATTAAAGAAAAATAATAAAACAAACAACATCCAGTTTATGGAAAACTAATATAACCAGGTTCTTGAAGCACTCTGTGAGGCTCTCCCTAATTTCAGACTTTCTCCTCTTCTACAGAAAGCCGCTATCCTGAATTTTGTACTCATCCCTTTGCCTTTCCTTTTAGTTTTGCACATATGTACGTAGTTACCTCTAAACAATATATTGCATAGTTTTGCCTGGTTTTGACACCAATGTAATCATACTGCCTGTGTTCTTCCTAATTAACTTTTTCTGCTCAATATTTAAGTGTTTGAGGTTCCTCTTTGTTTTTTTTTGTTTTTTTTTTTTTATCCTCAAGCAAGGACATTTTGTCCTTTTTTTTTTTTGAGAGAGTGGAAGGGACAGAGAGAGAAACATCAATGTGATAGAGAGACAAACATCGATTGCCTCCCATATGTGCCTCAACTGGGATCGAACCTGCAACCTAGGCATGTGCCTTGACTGAGAATCCAACCTGGAACCTTTTGGTTTATGGAACAACGCTCCGACCCACTGGCCAGGGCCTTTCCTGTTGATTTGTACAGCTATAGCACATGTATTTTCACTACTACATTCCATTGTATGAATTTACCATGGTTTATTTTAGTTTGGTGCCAGTTTTTTCTTTCATCTTAAGTAACTACTACAAGAGTTTGTTTATTTTTTGAGAGGGGAATGGAGAAAGAGGGAGAGAAACATCAATGAGTGGTTGCCTCTCACGCGCCCCCTACTGGGGACCTAGCCTGTAACCCAGGCATGTGCCCTGACTGGTAATGGAACCAGCAATCTTTTGGTTTGCAAGCCAGCTCTCAATCTACTGAGCCACACCAGCCAGGGACTACTGTAACTTTTTAACTTGGCCGAGAGATGGTCCAATAATAGAGTGGCTTTGGAGTTAGACTGGATGCATTCAAATCCCTGCTCCACCACTTTCTGTGATCTGGGATTCAGCATCCACATCTGTTTTAGCTTCTATATCTGTTACATAAAAACAGAGTAGTAGCCCTGGTCAGGAGCTCGGTTGGTTAGAGCATCATCCCCATATACCAAGATTGCAGGTTCCATCCCCAGTCAGGGCACATACAACAACAAAATCAGTGTTTCCCTCTCTTTCTCAAATTAATTAATTAAAAATCAAGTGATAAGTAAAAAGACTTTAAAAACATAGTAGGTGGTAGTGCCTGGAATGGAGTTGCTGCTTGATAATTGTTCAATGAAGAATGGCTCTCCCAGAGCGAGATCTATATATCAACTATATATATATTTCAACTAAATTCACACTATAATTCACCCAAAATGAACTACTGGTAAAATTCTGAGCATTCTTTACCATTTCCCAGGACCACAATTATCCTCAGGTCATTTTTCTTTCCCTTGCTTCTCCTGCTACCTTCACTGTCAAAAATTTTTTAGGGCTTAACTCTAATGTTTTCTTAATTAATCCTTCCCTTATCACCTCCAGCAGAATTAATCCTTTTTTTAAAAAAAGGATTTCATTTATTTTAGAGAGAGGGGAAGGGAGGGAGAGAAACATCTATCATTTGCCTTTTACATGCCCCCATCAGGGGACCTGGCCCACAACTCAGGCACGTGCCCTGACTGGGAATCAGACAAGCGACCTTTTGGTTCTCAGTGTGGTGTTCAGTCCACTGAGCCACAGTGGCTGGGGCAGAAATGACCCTATTTTTTGAATTCTTACAATATGTTGTGTTATTCTATGGCTCTTCTCATATATTGCCTTACGTGATAGTTATTTAAGTACTTCTTCATTACCTCCTGATATAAACTATGAACTTACTTCAAGGAAGTGGCTCACTTTCTGCACCTAGCCTGAGCCTTGATTATGGTACTCATTTAATAAAGATTAATAATTTGAAAAACAATTCGAACATGGTATTATTGTAGAAATATGTTGCTGTGTAATAGACCACTTCAAACTCACTGACTTAAGAAAACAGCCATTTACTCACTCACAATTTTATGAGTCAGCAATTTGGGCTGGATTAAGCTGGGTAGTTCCTCTGCTGGCCTTGCCTTGGGGCATTCATGGGGGTGCAATCATCTGATGGCTTGACTGGGACTGAGTGGGCTAGCTATCCTCACTCGCATGTCCAGGTGCTGGTGGTGGCTGCTGGCTGGTGCATATATCTTCAGCAGGGTGTTCCAGAGTTCTTTACATTGGATCTGGCTTCTACAACAGTGTGAGTGGAAGCTCAAGGCTTCTTGAAACCTAAACTCTGTAGTTGCACAATGTCATTTCCGTTGCCTTTTTTTTTTTTTTTTTTTTGGTCAGAGTAAGTCACAAGGCCAACGACAATGTCAGAGATGGGAAAATAAATTCTACATGTTGATGGAGGAGTGGCAAAGTCACATCGTAAAGGGATGTGTGTGTGTGTGTGTGTGTATCCCTTTTTATACATGTAATTATTGTGGCATCTTTGCAAGTAATCTGCCACAGTGATTATGCATCGAATTTCTTTTTACCTCAAATTCAGATTGGAGCTTAGGATGGATGACTCATCTGGGAAATCATTGCCCAACCATTTTGCTGAATTATACAAACCATATTTTAATCCCAAGGTAAATTAACATACTTAAGTTTAAGGAGAGAACAACAGTGATGACAGTGACCACTACCACTAACTAACATTGAACCACGTTCTGAGCTAAGCGGTTTAATTTTTACTGTGTTATTTAATCATCACTATTTGAGTTACACATTATCTTCATTTTTTAAAATAGAGAATTTGAAGCTCTAACAGTCTGTTACTTGCCCAGCCTCACATATTAGTTAATGACACATACTTCAGGGTCTTAAAAGAAAAATCTAGCCTTCCAGAGAAAAACAGTTTTATGTAGTCTCTTTATATTTTATTAATTGTTTAAATTAATTAAAAACATATTTAGCAATATGTTTCTAGTCCCTGGAGGAGGAGTTATTTTTCATTTCTGGTCATCCATGTGTTGAGTTTCTGGCTTCTGGCTTCCCACTGGCTAACTCTCTGATATCCAGTTGTACTTAATATTGACTGTGCTTTCCTGTACCTTGCCCATTTTGGGGGGGGGGGGGCGGGGGTTATGGTAACAACATAGGTTAAGAGTCAGAAAGACTTGGGTTGATATTCTAGTCCTGTCACTTATTAGTTGTGTGATATAGAACAAGTCCTTTAACTAGTTAACGCCTTTGTAAAATGAGCAGAATAAGAATTAAATTATGAAAGAATACATCTAAAACCTCTAGCATACCTGTAACATAACAGGGCTCAATAAATTTTATTTGTTTTTTGTCTCTTACACCTACAAAGCCATTCCAGAATTCAGACTCAAAATCTCAATTTTTAGTAACCTCAACACATTTTCTGCTTCTTGAAATTACTTCCCAGTCACATCCATTTTCTGAATTAATCTCTTCCTGAATTTGTCCGAAGGATGTTACCCTGGCCTTATACTCCTTCTGGCCTGAAGAGCCTAACGTTCTCAGCCATTTAACCTACGGTTTGACAGCCTCCCAGTTTTCAGATGGTGAAAACTTGGAGAACACTTAATCTTGAATGAAATCTGGGCCAGTTTCACCAGAACAAAAAGGAGGAGCTGAGTAGTGTGCCAACTAATCCAGGACATTCGGTCACTTTATCACTTTAACCCATTAATCTATTTACAAAATGACTACCACCACGTATTTTTTTTTTTCTGGATATTTTAGTTATACTCCTCTCCAGCTTGGAAGATGTTGGATTATTTGAAGTAGGGACTAATGATAGATATTGAAGTCCTCTTTTAAATTAAAAAGAAAAGTACAATAAAATGGCACACCTGGAACCAACAGAGGAAGTGACTGATTCCGAAAAAGGCAGAAAACTTAAAAGGGAAACAAATGAAAAGGCACAGTTAGCACTGGCTGGTGTGGCTCAGTGGATTGACTGTCAGCCTGTTGGACCAAAAGGTCGCTGGTTTGATTCCCAGTCAGGATGCATGCCTGGGTTGCGGTCCAGGTCCCCACTTGAGGGCATGAGAGAGGCAAATGATGAATATTTCTCTCCCTCTCTTTCTCTCTTCCTTCCCTTGCTCTAAAAATAAATTTAAAAAAAAATTTAAAAGACATAGCTGAAGCCAAGGGACAGGAGGAGTAGAGTAACAATTAGGTGATTATTATCCTATTATCTGTGTTAATAAGCAAAAATATAATTGCAGGCAATTAACCATTTCCCTGTACTGAGTCCACATTGTGGTACTTACTGATTCACTTGTTCAACGAATAGGTATTAAGCATGGACAACATGACTGGCAATGAGTAAGGTACCAGGATTATAGTAGGGAATAAGATCACGTTTATAGTCTGTTGAAGTGGCCAAAGAGCTCAAATAGCAGCTAGCAACAGTGGTCAGACATATAGCATATTAGTTCCATGTGTGAGTGTGAAATTCCAAAACCTGCATATGATATGAATGATGGAGACCCAGAAACTGAAGAGTAGCATCCTTTTATAGGATGGAATAGCTGTTACTCAGCACCAGCTGATTTTTGCCTTTTAAGAATGTGTGGTCTACTATTACCAGATTTTTTAAATATTCCAAGAGAAACCAGAATTCTGAATTTTATGTGAATCTACTGCTTAATTGATATTGACTCGAAATTTAAAAACAAATCAAAACAAAGACACCGGTTTGAGATTCTCTAGTTATAGATGACTTATTACTAGTGAAAGTGTGGATGAATTCATGGTTTTGAAATAGCAGCAGGTGTAAGAGTACGAATTGTTACTCAACCTGTTCAACTTGATTTTTAAAGCTATGATTCTATGGAAACATAAGCAGAGTCAGTTGATACAAAAGTAGAAATGAATGCCCCAAGATGATTATCAGAGGGTGTATTCTATTATCACTCTAAACAAAATAGTTGAGTATATAATATAGTATTACATTTCTATATTTATTATGGGCAGGGTGTGTTTACAAAAGATACCTTTTCAAATGTACATGAAAAGCAGAGTAATGGGAATTGTTAGTACAGGGTGAGTGTTGGAATATATAAAAGGAGTTGTCTGCTTTCAAGGGTCATTTCTACCAGCTGTGGTGGTTTCAGAAAGTTTTCTTTATTCTTGAGACCCTCTTCCTCATCTTATCAGATAAGCTCAATTCCTATATTCTGGTAAAAATAATTGACTTTCTCTATACAATATCTTCATTGGTGTTTCAGTGTATGTTATATCCACCCTGCCCATTCCCAGCTTTGCTTAAATACTTATTCTTTGTTCAATACTACTCCAAAGATACCTACTTACATTGATCTCAATCTCATCTGAACTCCTTCAGAATTTATTCTCTATAGCATTCAATTTATCTTTAGTCAATCATTATATTATATTGTCATTTATATGTATCACATCCATGCCTGATTTTTGATGAATGAGAATAGAAATTTATGAGAGAAGGCACTGATATTTATATGTCTTTTTTAAAATATATTTTATTGATTATGCTATTACAGTTGTCCCATTTCTCCCCCATCGTTCCCCTCCACCCTGCACACCCCCTCCCACCCACATTCCCCTCCTTTAGTTCATGTCCATGTGTCATAAGTTCTTTAGCTTCTACATTTCCCACACTATTCTTGCCTCCCCCCTATTTTCTACCCATCGTCTATGCTACTTATTCTCTGTACCTTTTCCCCCTCTCTCCTCTTCCCACTCCCATTGCTGACCCTCCATATGATCTCCATTTCTGTGCTTCTGTTCCTGTTCTAGTTGTTTGCTTAGTTTGCTTTTGTTTTAGATGTGGTTGTTAAAATCTGTGAGTTTGCTGTCTTTTTACTGTCATATTTTTTTATCTTCTTTTTCTAAGTCCCTTTAACATTTCATATAATAAGGGCTTTGGTGACGATCAGCTTGGTGATCACGCCTGGGACCTGCCAGTCACTGCCTGCGTGCCCGGGTCCGCACCTCCACTTTCTCCTGCCGCAACTCCATCCCTCTTACCGGTCTGGATGAATGGTTGTCGGACTTCCGTACAATTCAATTTTCTGTTAGTTTTTGTTGTTTTCTTGTTTCTAAATCTTTGTTGTCCTTAATTTTGGTTGTGCGAGGTGTCTCAGTATGTCCACCTATGCCTCCGTCTTGGCCGGAAGTCCTATTTATATATATCTTAAACTGCCCAAGAGTTTGAGGTCCTCAAGATCAGCTCCAGGTTTGATTTGTTAGGAGGACTCATAGGATTCAGAACATAGTCAATCATCACTGCTACTATTTATTACAGCAAAAGGATACAAAGCAAAGTCAGCCAAGGGGAAAGGCACACAGGGCAAAACCTGGAGGAAATGGAGGCACCAGCTTCGGAGAATCTTCTCTCATTGGATTCACACAGAACACTTAATTCTTCCAGCAATAGGTTCTGATAACACATGAGAAATATCTCCTAGGCACATTCATCGGAAACAGTGCTCGGGTTTTTGTTGGGGCTGATTATGTCAGCACCCTCTGCCTAAGACATACCAAAATTCCAGACCCCTAGAAGGAATATGCAGGTGCTTGGTATAAACCATACTGTTTGCGCCAACAGTTTAGGTACAATCAGACACTCTTACCATTTAAGGAAAGTCTCTATCAATGTAGGGAGCTGTTTATTATTCAAATTTCCAGACAGCAGCCAAGCTTTCAAGCAGGCCTAAGGGTAGCAGTCTCAGCCCTGATGTTAACTGTTTTCTTCACACTAATTATAAACACCTGGGTGTTTGTACTGGAAGATTTTTCTTCTAATACTATCATACAACCAATTAGACTCATTACTCACATAATATTCTTTGCCATTATTGAATGTTTTATATTATAATATTTTCTAATTAATTTTTTAAAACAAATTCATGATTTCAGTTTTAAAAAGTTCAAATATTGATATAAAATTTTGTATCAAGCAAAGATTTCCCCTCCTCATTTTCCCTCTCTGGGGTAACCACTATTAATAGTTTTTTGTATAATACCTCCAGGCTTTTTCCTATGCATATACAAATATATATGTGCAAAAATAGCACCTAATTACATGGATTTTCCTACAACATGCATTTTTTTCATATAAAATTATGTTGTGAATGTCTTTTCATGCCAATACCTAAAGATCTACTTCACTCTTTTCAATGGCTACACAGTGGTCCATTGTATTGAGATACAGCAATTTAACCTATTGCCAATCTTTTCCTATTAAAAACTGTGGTACAATAGGTATCTTTATATCTTTGTACAGTTTTGTATTTCTATGGGATAAAGTTCTAGAAGTAGAATTGACACGTCAGAGTAAAAATTCTGTTTTAGTTTTCTCATTGTAAGCTCATACAGAGTATGAATTCTTTATATAATATGGTAGTAAATGTTTTTTAGCTAACTACTCAGAATCCATTCCCTTTCTTCCTCCTTCCTACCCATTGAAGTATTTCCTTTGTGGAACCAATCCTCTCATTGCATAACAGTTATGCAATTTAGGTGGGATTAACTAGCACCAAGTCACATCCCGTCATTGTTTAGGGATGGACAATAATTCAGGTCTGTGTTAGTCTATACAGGCATCCACATTATCAGAATAACCAGTTCAAGTTGGACAGACCAGAGCTAAGTTCAGACTTTCAGTTGGTTTCAGTTCATTGCTAGACCTATGAGAAGTGATGCTTTCTCTCCTTGAATGTGAAAAAGTGAGAATGTAGCCCTGAATACTTTTGGCAGCTGTCTCTCACCCGTAAGAAAAGCAGCCTGAGGTCAGGAGCTCATTGCATAGCAGAGAGAAGAAGGGAGACAACTGCAGAGAAACCACAGAGAAGCCATGACTAACCTTCGCCTGGTGTTCCCTTTATTGCCCGGTTTTTCAGTTGTGAGCCATGAAGTCTTCTTTATTGTTTAACAAATCTGAGTTGGGATTTCTTTTTATATATATATATTTTTATTTCTTTATTTTTAGAGAGAGGGGAAGGGAGGGAGAAAGAGAGGGAGAGAAACATCAATGTGTGGTTGCCTCTCACATGGCCCCCACTGGGGACCCGGCCCGCAACCCCAGGCATTCCCATGAGTGGGAATTGAACCACAACCCTTTGGTTCACAGCCCATACTCAATCCACTGAGCCACACCAGCCAGGGTGGGATCCTTTTTATGGGAATACTCATATGTACAGTACCTTACAAAACTATTAGAATATCATGTGGTGGAATAAGTAAATCACTTTGCGGTGTACCTGAATACAATTGAACTTCTAATTAAATTTTTCCTGCACTCTCCCGTATATGTGTACATTGTCAATGCATTTTGATATTATAAAGAAAAAACATTAAAACAAAATCATGTGTTAAAGTTAAGTGGCATCCTGACTGGCTTGGCTCAGTGGGTTGGGCGTCATCCTGCAAACCAAAAGGTTGCAGGTTCAGTTCCTGTCAGGGCACATTCCTGGGCTGTGGGCCAGGTCCCTGGCTAGAGGTGTGCAAGAGGCAACGGATACATGTTTCTCTCGCATATCGTTATTTCTCTCCCTCTCTTTGTCCTCCCCTCCCCTCTCTCTAAAAATAAATAAATAGTGCTTACTTCAGCAGCACGTATACTAAAATTGGAATGATACAGAGAAGATTAGCATGGCCCCTGCACAAAGGACAACACACATAAAAATAAATAAAATCTAAAATAAAATAAGGTGGTATAAGATCAGTTTGTGGTTTCAATAACTACAGAAATTTCAGGCAGTTTTAGCGAAACCAAAGTTGATGCGTGCACCGGCCCACAGTGTCCGCAGCATTAAGGATAAGACAGGAGACAAATTTACATGGACTACTGAGTCCTGTGGAGGAAAAGGGACGGCATGGCTGCTGTATCACGGGTAGAGCCTTGGAGCACCTTGGCCACTCTCTCAAGAGGAGAGTGCCCCGACCCTTGCCTTGACAGGTTTTTATTGGGTTTCAATTTGCACCGGAATACAGGTAAAGTTCATTAGTCATTGTCAGGAAGTAAGGATCGAACAATAGATAGCATACAAAGAACTATGAGGGCCTATTTTGAGTCAGGGTCTGTTAGTTAAAGGGCTACAAAACTTTGGGAGACAAACTCATTTCTTGAGTGGACCCTTATCATTTAATTGAGAGCATTCCTGGCAGAGCAGGTTTCACAGGATTTTATGCATTCTTTCTCAGGCCTGATTGCCCCCGGGGAACTGCCTGTTCCTTCCCAGACCCGCACCCACCTCTGGCATTGTTTCAGGCTTATGTCAGGCAAGGGAAGTAAGGCAGCCAAGAGATTAAGGGGACTTCTCCCATACAGAATGAGAACTCAGGCTATGTCAAAGCTGAGGGTCCATCACTCCCTTTTGCTATAGCCCCCCAAGTCCTTCTCTGGGGCCTCCCCATGATCGTGCCTGGCTTAGGTCGTTCCCCCATTGGGGAATTTTATCCGTCATTGGCTAATCGATCAAGCATTGGGGGCCAGTTATGGATGAAGCAAAAGGAGCAGAAGTGGCGCTCCTGCCAGGAAGAGAAGCTTTGTCTCCTTAGTGGCTTATAGTCTGAAGGTCGCTCACTCAGCCTTAGCTACTGGGGGGGTGGGGGGGGGTGGGGGGTGGGGTTACACCTCCTGAAACCAGGCAGGGTGGTTCCCAACACAAAGTGATTTATTTTTCCCACGGGAATAGGGTGGGGATGGTGGAGGGGACTGTTGGAAAGGAAGGAAGTCCCCTAGGAGACAGCCAGGTAATAGTCCTGCCATATTTTAGGCATCGTGAGGTACTGGATTTCCCCACAACCCTCTTAGGTGTCCAGTGGGGAAATTGAGGCCCAGATAAGGCAATGGAATTCTGAATTGTTGGGACAAAGCCAATCCCCCTCCCTGCTGTACTTGCTCTCCCTTCCCAGCCAAGTACTATGCAGGGCTTCCGATGAGGAGGCCCTCCTTGGGACCAGCCCCACCCAGGAGCCCTGGGGCCAAGAGAGACTGTGAAATGCCAATGGCAGACCAAAGGCAGTAAAAGCCTCTTTCTAGGAAGAAAAGTAACGTGGTATAACTACCTGTTTCTATTTTACTGCCCAAGTTTGTCATTGAGAAGTGGTTTCGACATAAATTAACATGGAATGGCTCTGAGTATCTTAAAATGGAGATATAAAACTTACATATTATTATTATTTATTTAATAACCCATGACTTATTTATAAACATAAATTTCAGTTATTTGGATGTGAAAAAATAATAAAACCAACTTTTAAACATTTAAAATCATTTAGAACATTTTAGAAAAAAATCTAAATATAACCTATTATAAGAAATGGAGGAAATTGACAATTTAGATTGGAAATGATAAGGTTAGCCTTTTCATTTTTATTTGCTGAGATCACGTCTGTATCATAAAAATCAAAAGAATGCACCGTATTCATGTCTTTAAAAAAAGCTTATTTTGTATGTTCCTTGACATACCATTATTTCTGAGATGGGGGTGGTGGTAAGGGTGCTTGGGGATGGGTTTGGTGACAGAGACGAGGGAAATATGGGTAGAGCAGTTGTCTTCCTGTATTAGCCACCAAAAGATACTTCCTGGGAAAAGTGATTTATGGAATCTGGAGTATATATTTGTAGGTCATCTTGAGAGGTGGCTCATGTCCCTCCCCACAAACTGCTCAGAGGGCCCATTTACACTCAATGGTTTGCATCTACCACAGATTGATGCAAACACATCTGTGTGTGTTTGTGCATGTACATGCACACTGTATCACGTTCTTTATTTCTCTAAGCAATTTCTTTTCCACAAATTTCCTAAAAACAAAAGCAACGACAAATAAGAGAGAGCATCATTATAATAGTGAAGTAGATATAGATAAAATAAGTACTTTAAGTTTATAAAGTAGTCATCCATCTTACCTCATTTGAGCCTCTCAATGAAGCAAGCATTGTTATCCTAATTTTATGTGAAAAAACATGACGCTTAGAAGAGTTAAACTCTTTGGTTAATTTCACATGGCAAACAATGAAAGGAACCAGGTTTTAATATTTACACCCAAATCAAGTGTTTCTCTGCTATACATATTATATTTTTCCTACGGAGGTACTGCCTGTCTAATCGGCAAATGTTTTATAAATGGAATTTGCACCAAGTATGTAAAAAGGAGGTCAAGCACAGGTGTTCTTTATTATTGTAGATTTTAGAATTCTATGTCTTTGTTCTACAATTCTAGAATCTTTAGCTACCATCTCCTTAAAACTCCAAGGACAGGAAATCTAGGGCAGAACTTTGGTGCCAGTGCTTCTTTTGCTATGTAGTCACTCCTTTTGAAAATATATTTATTGAATATAAGAAACAAACAAA
Source organism: Glossophaga mutica (assembly GCA_039655065.1). Classification (NCBI taxonomy): domain Eukaryota; kingdom Metazoa; phylum Chordata; class Mammalia; order Chiroptera; family Phyllostomidae; genus Glossophaga; species Glossophaga mutica. Next base: position 151,410,639 of record CM077308.1, read on the forward strand.
CACAAAGATGAATATAGTTAAGATCTTTGTCTCCAAAGAGCTCAAAATCTAATTGTGTTTAATTGTACACAAAATAAAGGCAGAATGAGACAAGTACCACAGTAGAAGGACACAGTAGAAGCAGATGAGGACTGCAGTTTGACACAAGTTCAAATAACACTTAAATGCCTTTTCAAGCTGTCCAGACAGTACACATTATTGAAAATTCCCTCATAATCATGGTTCCCAGGGTCTCCTCTTTAGATCTTCAATTCATATCAAAACTTAGCACTTTGCAGTATCTTTAATTAACCTTATACTTCTCTTACTTTCTTGGTAATTCATTTACATAATTTCTGTCGTTTTTTTAATCTGCCCTTCTCTGCTGAAAGGGCTTGTTTTCTGACTCTTACAATTAATAAATTGTAAATGTAGAAACTTTGGTGAAGTTTTTTGTACACATTAATAATTCTTCTTTAGGTTGAAAGAAATCTGGCTGCTACTTAGTTCTGTGCTGTTCCCTTTAGTAATCATTTTTTACATTGTCTTTTTTTTGTCTTCAGAAGTGTCAGGTATATATTTTAATATTCAATTTTGACTATGGATCAATTCAGCTTAATTGCTGTTGTGCATCTGTGACGTACTAGGCACTGTGTGAAATACAAAGATATAAAAAACAAGGTCCTTGCTATAAAGGAGCTCACAGCCCTGGCTGGTGTGGCTCAGTGGACTGAGCGCGGGCTGTGAACCAAAGGGTTACAGTTTGATTCCCAGTCAGGGCACATGCCTGGGTTGCAGGCCAGGTCCCCAGTGGGGGCCATGTGGGAGGCAACCACACATTGATGTTTCTCTCCCTCTCTTTCTCCCTCCCTTCCCCTCTCTCTAAAAATAAATATTTAAAAAAATTTTTTTAAAGGAGCTCACAGTCTAACTTCCTACTTTACTGTCAGTACTTAGAAAACATAAAAGGCAGATCTCAGTTACTTTCTGTAATTTGGTAATATACATTGAGTGCCCACTATGTTTGGGAAATGTATGGATATATTATAATATAACGATGCACTTAACTGTTCTCTTAAATTTCCCCGATTATTCTCTGGTCTTATTTGCTGTTAGTTCCCACTCCTGAAAAGCACTTAATCGTAATTTGAGTTATTATGTTTACTAGTCAATTTCTGTATCCTCTACTATGCATTTGCATCTTTGCATCAGTTTTATGTGAAAAATCCTCAAAGTGCTATGTGGTAGCTGTCACCAATCACAATCCTAATCAAGTATACATTATGAAGTAAAACTTTAAAAACATATCCACAAGTCTAGCTCCTAAACAAATTTTATTTTCCTTATTTATACATGCAGTTTTTAGAGTAGCAAAATGAAGTTGTCTTCCACCTTAAAAAAACCTTAATGTGATAATCGTAAATATTTCCATATTCCTAGAGTCATGACTTTGAATGGCTGATATTCTATTAATATGTCACAATTTACTCTCCAAATATTTATGAAGTTTTAAAATTTTCACATTATAAAGTGCAACTACAAATTATTGAGCTAAGGCAGGAACTTTAACGACTGTTACTTAAAATTACATTAAAATAAATGGAATTTATTGAAATTAAGACAAACCGATTTACTTTGTTTACTATTTATAAATTGTGTGGAGGCAAATTATCCTTTGTATTTTTTACAGAAACAATATTATCAATAGTATCACGTTTTGGAAAGCCTTGCATATTGCCAGTCTTGACACAAAACGTAAGGTAGCATTAACATCGCATATTCACAACTTTAAGGATTTGAATAAAGGCTTACTACGAAACCCCAAAACACTGCTGCTTCGTTTGGCTTTACAGTGAAACACCGACATTCTTTCGCAGACTGTTGAACTTGGGTCTGAGATTTTCTAGTTAGAACTACCTAGCTAGTGGTTTCGGTTCCGCGAGGAAAAGCTTGGGCAGCGGCTTTCCAGCAGCGTGGAGCGCTGGCCGGCTGAAACCCCACCAGCTGGGCTGGTCCGTGGGTCTGCAGTTGAGGTGGCGCTCGCACTGGCTGGGAGGTCGGGGAATGATTCTCTCACAGGAGGGGTGGCCAGACCTTGCCTAGGGTACTCTGCGAAAGGCAGAGAGCGAGGTAGACTCCCATCGCCTCAGGAACATTTCTCAACCTAGGCCCGCTGGGGAGTTCTGCGCAAGCGCGTTAGTCGTGCGACGTCCATCACTTACGGCGGAAGCGGTTTGTGCTGGGAGTTGGTGGCGCGCTGCAGGGCTCTTAGGAACGGACGGCTCGGGCGCGGGTAATCAGCTCCCTTTACCCCTTTCACTACTTCTGGTAGGATCTTGGGGTCGTGGAGCTTCCGGACCTGATGCGGCCACTCAGTCGTGGACTGTCTCTCCCTGCTTCTCTACTGCTCGGGGTGATCCCGCGCCCAGGTGGGGGTGAGGGGCGGGGTCGGGGGCTTCTCTGGACTCCATCCTGGCGGCGTAGTGTTGAAATCTCCCGGGTAACACATGGTTGTTCTTGTTTTCCAAGACTGGTATCCGGGGACTGTGACTTGCAGGGTCCGCCATGGAGTCAGAGCAGATGCTGGAGGGACAGACGCAGGTACCCTGAGGCCCTGGATTCATGGTGGCGGTGTGCAGCGAGAAAGGGTGGCCGATGTCTCTTTGACCTGTGTTTTGTTTTCTAGGTTTCAGAAAATCCTCACTCCGAGTATGGTCTCACAGATAACGTCGAGGTAACTCACCCAGTTCCTGGGCTGTTTCTTTGCGTCTCTTAAGACCTGGAGGGACTTGGGATCCATTTTTATTAGGTTGCTTTGCCCAAGGGAAAACTTTATCTTCATAAAGCAAATACTAGCAAATTGCGGGGAGCTTGTTTTATTAGCGGTACTAACATTTCGTGGTATACAGGCGTACAAATTAATTTTGAGTCAAGAGGTTGAAGTTGTGAAAGTGATATAAAGAAACGTACATGCATTGCTAGTGGAGACGTGGAATAGTTTTGCTTGGTGTCTTTTAATTCATCTGTTGGGATATTGTTTTGGAGAAACAGCACTTTAATATTAAGAAACCCATTGTCTTTGGAGCAGAATTGTGTTGATGTAGTCAGCATTTAATAAATGTTGGTTTATTTGCAGAGTTCATTAGTTGCCATTGGAAACTAACATACATAGTAGACACTGTTTTTGCCTTAGATGGTTAAGTCTGAATTCAGGAAAAAAAAAACCATGAAAAAGAAGGTAACTTTTATAGAGCTTTTTCGTATAAGTGCTAAAAGGTTTTGTCTAAAAGTAGAAGTTACTTTGTAAATGAATGAATAAACGATGGAACAAATTAACCAGAGCTGGGTGGAATTGGTTAGGAAAACAGGCTTCTGGAGGAGATGTATGCCTTTTACTGTAAAAAAAAAAAATACATTACCAGTGATTAAGGTTGGATACATGGGGGAAGGAGCATTTCCGAGGACAGTAATAATAGTAACAGCTCTTAATATTTCCTTTTTTTCTTCTTCAAATTTTTACTTACTGATTTTAGGGAGGGGCAGGGAGAGAGAAAAAAAAGAGGAGAGAAAGGGAGAGAAAGAAAGAAGGAGAGAAAGAGAGAAAGAGAAAGAAAAAAAGAAACAAACATGGATTTGTTGTTCTACTTATGCATTCATTGGCTGATTATTGTATGTGCCCTGATCTGGGATCTGACCTGCGCCCTGCAGCCTTGGCGTATGGGGTTGTTGCTCTGACCAACTGAGTACCTAGCTAGGGCCTAGCTGCTAATATTTCTTCAGCCCTTTTACTATGTGCCAGACACACTCCTAAATAATTTGCCTGTATCTTCAGTCCTGTAAGGCTCAGAGAAGTTGAGTAACTTGTCCAGGGTTGTTATCAGGAGCTTATGTGGAGAGCTGTGTGTTAAACCTAGGCAGGTTGACACTTTTAAAGTACAATTAAATTGTATTGCCTATCTTGACCAACTCCTGCAGTTTGCTGGCCTGTGGAGTGACTACTCTGTTCCTATAAGATTGCTTGAAATGTTGATTGTTTTGATATCGGTTTGTTGCTTTGATATCAATACTGATACGAGAATCTTTTTCTTTCTGATACAATTTTTAGTTGAACTTATCCTGCCGAATGGGGTGAGGATACACTATACCACTTTGTTTTCTAGTTATTAGAGACCTTTTTCTTAAGGCATCAACAAAAAATGGTGCTTGCGTATGATGCCAGAGCCATACTACTGTAGAGCAGTAATACCCAAATACTTTTTCCTCAAACCAGAGATTTGAGAAAACCAATTTCTATGGTAAAGTGAGAAAAAAATGAGAGTGGAATGAATGTTTAGTAATGATACATTACTTGGTAATTGGTCTTCCTGCTTGTATAATTTTAAAATGCTTATTCTTTCATGAATTAATGGTGATAGTAAAATAATAATTATATTTATTTATAAGTTTTTACTTGGCAAAATATGTTAGTTTCTTCACTTACTGTATTATTTTATTTCTGATTTACTTGTTTGTGAAATATGAAAGTCTGGAAACCACTCTTCTACAGTTGCTGCTTTTCCCCTTATGATTACATTTTATTGCCTCTTAGTCACAATTTTTTTTAATATGTGTGTGTTAGGGTTTGTAGTAGGCAAGTTTCACTTATCACAACTTACCATCAAGTGGTAGTATATTTTTCATTTATAGTATAAGAATCTTAAAACAGCAATTTTTTAGTTCCTTTCTTCTCTTATTACCATATATTTTACTTTTACATGTTATAAGCCCTACAATTCATTATTTTTATTTTTTCTTTAAAAAGTCAATTATCTTTAAAGACACTTAAACAGTGAGAAAAAGGAATATTTCACACTTACCTATTCATTTACAATTTCCGGGCTCTTCATTCTTTTGTGTAGATCCATATTCCATCTGTTACTATTTTCCTTCCACCTGAAGGGTTTTCTTGAACATTTCTAGTAGTTCAGGTCTGCTGATAAGGAATTCTTTAAGCTTCTGAATGTCTGAAGAGGTCATTTATTTGGTCTTTATTTCTGAGATATTTTTGCTAGGTGTAGATTTGTTCGTCTTCAGACTGACATTGTTTCTGACAAGAAGTCTGCTATCATTCCTTTCTTTGCTCCTTCATACTTAATGCCTTTTTTCTTGGTGCTTTAAACATTTTATTACAGATTTAAATAATTTGATTATGATGTACCCTTGTGTATTTTAAAAAATGTTTGTTTCGTGTTCTTAAGATTTATTGAGTTTTTGGCTCTATAGGTTTAGCATTTTCATGAAAATTGAAAAAGTTTCAGCCAGTATTACTTCAAATTATTTTCAAGTATTTTGTTTAGCTTATTTGTGCTCTGTTGTGTATTCTCGAACATAGGGGATATAATAACTGGTTTACTGGAATTGCCTATTCTATCATTTGTGCCATTTCTGAGTTTTTCTGTGAATTGATTTTTCTCCTTATTACAGGTAGTATTTTCCTGCTTCTTTGTCACCTGGCAATGTGAATTTTACCTTGTTGGGTACTTATTTTTGTATTCCTTCAAACATGTTTAAAGAAAATTTTTATTCAGTAGCTCATCAGGGAGAGAGAGTGAGAGAAACATCACGTCAGTTGTTGCTTCACCCATTTATGCATTCATTGGTTGATTCTTGTATGTGCCCTGACTAGGGATCAAACTCACAACCTTGGTGTATGAGAATGATGCTCTAACCACTTTGTCCTAGGACTTTAGTTACTTGGAAACAGTTTTGTAAAAATATTTTATTTATTTACTTTTAGAGGGAGGAAGAAAGAGATGGAGAGCAACATCAGTGTGCAAATGGTTGCCTCTCATTCACCCGCATATGGGGACCTGGCCCACAACCCAGGCATGTTCCCTGGCTGGGAATCAAACCCTGACTGGGGAATGAATTGGCGATCTCTTGGTTTGCAGGCCAGTGCTCAATCCCCTGAGCCACACCAGCCAAGGCTGGAAACAATTTGCTCCTTTTGAGGTTTGAGCTTCATTAGGTGGGGCCAGAATAGCCTTTGGTTTAGACCTTATTTCGTCTTCTTTCATATTCTGCTCAGTGCTTCATGTATTATGAGGTTTTCCCAATCTAGGTCACAGAAACATGAAGTACTCCTGGCTGTGAGTGAAGTACACAGGCAGGTACTCACTGGAAGGCTGGAAGGCAGTCTCTTTAGTGTCTTACTGTGCAAGTCTTTCCTCTCTGTGCAGCTCTCTCTTCTGCATGGGACTCTTCTTCAGTACTCTGCCCTGCACATTCTAAATGGCTTGCTCTTCCTGAGTTTTTGGGTTCTGCTTTGGTTTCCTTTTCCTGCACCGCATCCTATTAAGTTCTCTAGGCAGGAAACAGATTGGGGCAGTCATAGGCTCACCTTATCTTTCTCTTTATGTGATCTTTGTTCTATACCGTTAACAGTTTATGTATTATAATAGTTTGGGAATGTCTGTATTTTTAGATTAATACAGGATTTTGACAACTAAAATTAAGTATAGCAATTTGGCATATAGTGAATATTCAGTAAATATTTGAATGAAACAAATGAGAGAATTTGGTCAAGGAGTTTATTATAGGATTTATAGGAATTGCTTGGGCATTGCTAGTTCTTACTGAAGGGATTGATTGGAATGTCATGTAACTGACTAGTTTGTCAGGTATTATCTGTTGACATTTATTAATGACCAATGAGTAACCAATGGGCAAACAAGTAGCTATTTTATACATTAATTAGGTATAGAAGATTTTCTTATTAGGTCCCAAAATTAGATTGAAAAATCATAACCAAACCTAGAATAGTTTCCTGACATAGTTATGGGAAGTATCCTTGGAAACCATGGTATATATTATGTAGGTATATGATTAAAGGTATTTTTCCCTTTTTATAAAATAAAATTAAATCTAAAAAAATAAATATAGGAAAGTGTTTTTTGTTACTGAATCATTTATATTCAGTTTGAGTATGTTTGGAGCAAAAGTTTATTTAAGTGGAAGTGCTCTTAATAGTGTTTTGTGTTTTAGATGGCTACTTATTTCTAAATTTCCAGAATGGTAAATTTTCAAAAGCAGGCAAAAATTTTCACCAGTTTTTGGCACTCGGGGTGTCAGAGGGACATGCGAAAGGCCCCAGAAGTGGGGGTTCTCAGGAGGGACGTGTCTAAGTCACTGTCTCCTGAACATCATTTCAGTGTCACCATCGTCATCTTTCCATGTTGGCCATTTTCCCTTTTTTTTTCCTACTTTTACATACTATTTTTTCTTTATTCACTTAAAAAAATCATAGATGCATTTCTTTAAAAAAGAAACAAATGGGAAAACATTCTCCTTGGATAGTGGGTAACCATAAAAATAAAAACTGAGTATAAAACAGCGCTTAATATATAGGGTCTGGCAGAAGTAATGCCTGCTTGAGTGTGGTTGTTAGGGGTAATAATATGGGCATAATGATTTATAGTGTTAATTGGAACGTTTCACCTAAAATATCATCTGGTATGCTTGAGTGTGATATTGTTATGTTACAGAATTATATGCTTACAATGTTGTAACAAACGAGTTCATGATAAAGAGGGGCGTTATTTGTGCCGGACCCTGTATTTTTAGCTGGATTCTGTTGCCAATGGAAGGCCTGAGTCCGAAGCTTGCCCTCTGTGTTGAAAGAGTTAAGCAAGTGTTACAGAAGTGTTAAAGGCATATTAGCACCAAACTGAAACTTGGTCCTTGATATTATCTGCGGTGAAAGAATTGAAATAGGACTAGCTTTCTCACTGTGATTCAGTGCTACTTAGTGTCATGTCCACATTTTTGGAAGCACACTGTAAGAAGGCATTCTCGTGAGAAAAAGGAGGACTTGTATTTACTTCTAAAATGGCAGAGGGGAAAGTGAGAAAGAGTAGGACCTGGAGATACGACATTAAAAGAAAGATATGATGGTGCTCTCAGAGAGAAGAAGCTTGAATGAAATTTAGAGATGGGTTTGATTTTATTTTGGCAGAGGATTTGCAGTTCAATACCAGTTTTTAGTCATTGGCTTGCCTTTTCTATTAGCGTCGTGTTTCCATGAACTTTTGTTTAGCACTCAAAACAAGTATTTGTAATATTCATGCTTTTTTTTTTTTTTAATTCAATAGAGGATAGTGGAAAATGAGAAGATTAATGCAGAAAAGTCATCAAAACAGAAAGTGGATCTCCAGTCTTTGCCAACACGTGCCTACCTGGATCAGACTGTTGTGCCTATCTTATTACAGGGGCTTGCTGTGCTTGCAAAGGAAAGGTAAGAGAGCGTCTGCAGAGGAGTTACCAGAGAAAGCAACATAAAGGCTTTTCTAACTGAAATATTATTAGCTATCTGTAGTTTTTTTCTTTGTAAAGAATTCATGGATATTAAAGATATTCTTAAAGTCAGTCATAATCTCAATTCCGATATTCATTTTTTTCTACTAGATCTTTGATCGTATATATGCCTTGTTATAAAGATTAATAATCATGGTATACGTGTAATTTTTTTTTAATCCTTGCTCAAGGATTTTTTTAAAAAGATTTTACTTATTTATTTTTAGAGAGAGGGGAATGGAGGGAGAAAGAGGATGAGGAACATCCGTGTGTGAAAGAAACATGGACTGATTGGTTGCCACTTGTGCGCCACAGCTGGGGACCTGGCCTGCAATCCAGGAATGTGCCCTGATGGGGAATTGAACCAGTGACCTTTTGGTTCACAGGTTGACAGTCCACTGAGCCACACCAGCTAGGGTGAGAATATGTTTTTTTAGAGAGGAAGGGGTAGAGAGAGAGAGAGAAACATTAATGTGAGAAACACCAATTGCTTGCCTCCTATATGAGCCCCAGATGGGGATCAAACTCTCAACCTTTTTTTGGTGTGTGGGGACAACTCTCCAACCAACTGAGGCACCTGGCAAGGACAGTGTAGAGGTAATCGTATATCTCTTTTTTACTTAAGCTTATAACATAAATCTTTCTCCATATCTTTGCGTAGACTTCATGATTATAATTTAAATTATAATAGTACCACAATTTAACACAGCCATTTTCTCATTGTTGAAAATTTAAATTCAGTTTCCTTTGTTGTTATAGGTCACCAGGCAGTTTATCTTTTTTAATACCTTGTTTGTTTTCATTTAATTACTTTCCTATGGTAAATTCCCAAGAGTTGGTTTGCTAGTTCAAAGGACATGATTCATATTATGGTATTTGACACTTAGTATCATATTTATGTCTAAAAGTTTATTATTAAAAGTCTTTCAGTGTTATAGCCTCAACAGCATGAGTGTTATAAACATTTTTTGCCAAATTGTTTTGATTTACATTCTTTTATTAACAGGATTACGATTTTTCTCTTTTCTGTATATATAATTCCCCAGCAATTCTACCTAAATTATTTTTGTGTAAGCAATTCCCATACATTTTTCTGTAAGTAACATTAGTCGTCATTTATTAGGTAGAGATTATGTTTTAGTCAAAGAATAGTAATGAATACTAGCAAACCAGTATAACTCGATAAGGAACTTAATGGAGTTACGCCTTATAGTTAGGGTGAGTTATTGATTTAGAATAGTATATTTATGTAAGATATGATAAACATTGAATATTTGTTTTATGTTATGTTTACGAAATAGGATTTATTATTTCTAGCTCTACTACTGAGATGAAATATGGACATCTTATTTTTTTGTTCTTTTAAAAAGGCTAGTAATTAGAAATCTTGATATTATTTTACATGCTAGAAGAAAAAAATTATATAGTTTTAAGTAATATGCTCTTAGTAAATACAATTTTTAAGTAAAGAGTCTGGCAAAATGATTTATCTAATTAATCTTGAAAAATGTTGTCTTTGCTAGCCAGTTAGAAGCTTATTTAAAGTACTAAAGGAATATTTGGAGGTCACTATAAATCGATTCTCAATATGTCTTCTCCTTGTAGGGTTTAAAAAGGTGTTTCTCCCACTTTTCATCTTTGGATTTGTTTTCTCAGCAAGAATAATTTTTATGTAAAAGTGATAAATATTCAGTAACACCCCTTGATTTTAATTTTTTAAAATTTAGATAGAGGAAGTGGGGAGAGAGAAACACTTGTTCCATTTATGTATTCATTGGTTGATTATTGTATATCCCCTGACTAGGGATTGAACCTACAACCTTGCCATGTTGGGATAATGCTCTAATCAACTGAACTACCTGGCCAGGGCCCCTTTAATTTAAAATACGTTTAACTTCTCAGGTGTGCTGTGTGGTGGCAGTATTAGAATTGATTTCAATTACTTGAAGAAAAATAGAAGTGACTTTTTTTTTAAGGTTTTATTATTTTCAGAGGGAAGGGAAGGAAGGGAGAAAGAGAGGGAGAGAAACATTGATGTGTGAGAGACACATAGATTGGTTGCCTCTTGCAAGCTCCAACTGGGACCTGGCCTGCAACCCAGGCATGTGCCCTGACTGGGAATCGACCTTCGATTTCACAGACTGGCACCCAATCTACTAAACCACATCAGCCAGGGTAGAAATGACTTTTTAAAAAGAAACAAAACAACCTGTTCAAATGAATACTGCTTCCTAAAAAGAAACAAAACAGAACCTGCTCAAGTGAATACTGCTTCCTTTGATTAGTCACTTAGGGAGTTAATCTAAATGTCATGGTGATACTAGAGCCATTTTTCTATATTGTTTTTGAATTCTTATTGAAGGACAATACTCATGCAGAAAATTTAGAACGTTATAGGTATATGTACAGCTTGATGACTTTTCAGAAACCAAGCATACCTATGTAAGCTGCATTCAGATCAAGAAACAATACTGCCGGCACCCCAGCACCCTCACTTGTGGTCCTTTCAAGTCATTGTTCCCCTGGCATAATCATCATTCCGTTTTAGTACATTTTTGAAACTTGTGTTTTAGAATTAAGTTCATAAGCAGATTTCAGCCATACGATATTAATCCCTTTAAACCACATTGTTGGCTAGTCTGCTTGCCTATCATTTACTATATTTATTATACTACAAGTGGCCTTTGAGTGTAAAAAGAAAATTAAATTTTAAAAGACATATTTTTATTACGAAATTATATTTAAATGAACACATCTAGAATATAAATTTCTAAATTTTGGATTTCTTTTCCTTTACAGACCACCAAATCCCATTGAATTTCTAGCATCATATCTTTTAAAAAACAAGGCACAGTTTGAAGATCGAAACTGACTTACTGGGAAGAACAGAAAAATTTGGTTTCTACTATAGATTTACATGATTAAGAGGCAGCTTTAATTGCCATGATTCCCCCTCCCCACCACCATTTTGAAAGTATAAGAACCTTCAGGACAACATCTTGTTACTGGAGTTGCAGAAGAAAACATATTTCCCTTATTTTGATTTAATCACCATACTTATTTAATGAGTGTATTATGTGCAATTTTTTCTCAGATTGTCTTTAACTTTGTTTTTAAAATGACCTTCAAAATAAACTGTTAAATGTCATTATTGCAATGTAGTTTTTGTTTTCTATGGTAAATAATTTATTTGGTTCAATTACTTTTATGACTTGCTTTGTATCAGAGAATGCTGCAGGGTTTTACAACAGCATAAAGATACATCAGACTCTAGTATAATATTAAAAAATCTCAAGTTTTTTTCAGCACTGTTCTGTTCCCCTTGGAGGGTGGAATCTGGGTGTCTTCAATTTTTAAAAACTACCACAGGTGATTCTAATGCACAATGCGGTCAGAGTACATTCTGGTATAAGCACTGCAGAGGGTGTATGATACCCTCATATACTGTCAACCTTTATGGTAATAATACAGTAATAGCTATCCTTGCAGTTCTAGTACATGTCAGGCACAGTAGTATTTTACTTAAGTTATTTCTAATACAGCAACTCTGCAAAGTAGATATTGTTATTCCGATTTTGCAGATGAAACAGATTTGGAGAGGATAAGTGACTTGCTCAAGACCACACTGGTAAGTGCTTGAATGGGCATTCACACCTACTTCTATCAATATGTTGCTTATAGCTAAGTGAGGAGTACTTGTGCTACTTAGTATCATTGTTCCTTTTCTACAATAAAAAACCAGCCAGTCCTTTTTTTGGGTCTGCTCACTTTGTCCTGTAGGAAGAAATGGAGATAACTCATCAAGAAAAGAGAAAATTGTCTAAAGAGGGGCAGGAAAAATATTCAGTAGAGCAATAGTTCTCAATTCGGAGTGGTTTCCCCGCCTCTCCCCAGAGGATAATTTGGCTATGTCTAGAAACATTTTTGTTGTCACAAGTGGAGTAAAGTGGGGTTCTAGTGGCACCTAGTGGGTAATGGCCAGGGATACTGCTGAACATCTTCAGATGCACTGGACAGCCTGTGTGCCTTACCTCTCCCTAAGAATTATCTGGGTCAAAATGTCAATAGTGCTAACGTGGAGACACCTTGCTTTGGAAGCATATTAAAAACGGTCCAAGCTAAACGCATGAAGGTGAAGTTAGAAATGTAATGCTGATGAGATATGTATTACGGTTCTCTTTAATACAGAGAAAACTTACTTTGGTGGTAGTGGGAGTGACACTTGCAGGGAGGTGAGGTTATGGTTTGATTTACATCTGTAGACCTAAGTATTTGAACAGGAAAAACCTGGAAATAATACTGAGATCTGTTCATAAGTACTTTTCACAAGCATTCCATCAAATTTATTTTGGTTGTTTGGTAACTGATACTTCAATCTGCCCAAGTCTTTTTAGTGATATTTTAACAGTTGAATAAGTACAATTTGGTAATCTCTTATTAAAGCATCAATAATTTTGTCATTTTATCTTAACAGTTCTTCAGTGATTTACATCAGACACTTGGGGAACTTTTTTCTTCTGACAGCTTGAACCTTTAGTACTTTTTAAAAATGATTGGAGAACTTTAAATATATAAATGTATACATAAAAACTAAAAAGTATATATGTTATGTATAAATATATATCTGGGCCCTGGAGAGCCTGATTCGAATGGGAGAGACCATGGGCTTTTGAATGGGCATTCAAAATGCTAAGATGTTCTGATACACATCTCTGGTTAATGATCACTTGGAAATAATGCAGTACTCTGCATAATGCTGCCATTACTTCTAGTGTTCTGTGGATTACCTTTGAGATAATACTTAAATTACTCGATCTTGAAATTGATACCTTGTTTTTAGTAAGCGCTAAGAATAGATATGTCTTTTGTTGGTAGTGCACCTGGCACTTAACATGTGCCGGATACTATGCTAAATTTTTTTAAAAAAATGTATTGATTTGAGAGAGGAAGGAAGAGAGAGACGGAGAGACAGAGACAGACATCGATTTGTTCTACTACCTATTTCTGTATTTCTTTGTTTGATTTCTTGCATGTGCCCTGACTGGTGATCAAACCTGCAACCTTGGCATATTGGGACAGTGCTCTAACCAACTGAGTTATCTCTCCATGACCATGCTAAATACTTTTAATGTGAATTGTTATTTAATCCTCAACATCCTGTGAGGCAGGTTTAATTTTAATTCTTCATTTTTAGATGAGGGAAGTGAGATTTGGTTAACTTGCTGAATGTTACAGGGGAAATAAGTTTGGGACAATTTTCAAACCCAGCTTAATTTTATATTACCTTCTTTTAATACTGTATGATACTCTGCTATAATGTTCTCAGGTGGGCTTAAATTTTTTCTATGGGGGGAAAATTAATCTGCTCATATGTGTGTACACCAGAAGCCATTTTATCTGGTAGCTGAAAAACTGAGTCACAGTAGGGAATCATAAATGACAACGAACAGATTTTTTTAAAGCTTAAAATATTAACCTATATTAATTTGATAATACAGTATTTTGATTTGTTTTTACAAATTTCAGTTTCAGACTTTCTGAAAGTAGAGTAAGATTTTATTTTTTTTAGAAGATTTTATTTATTTTTAAAGAGAAAGAGGGAGAGAAACATCAGTGTGTGGTTGACTCTTGAGCACCCCCTACTGGGGACCTGGCCTGCAACCCAGGCATGTGCCCTGACCAGAACAGAACAAGCCACCCTTCAGTCCCAAGGCTGGTCCTCAATTTGCTGAACCACACCAGCCAGGGCAAGAATCTACTTTCTTTGATTATTGGTTAAATTACCAGCCATCATTACCTAAAAGATATATCATAAGCTTGGATATGAAATAATACCAATAATAATAATAATAATAATAATAATATAATAATAAGTACATAATAATACAAGAATAAACTGTTTTGCCCTCCCTATATATGGTGGAAAATAGGTCATCTGAGATAAAAGGGGTAGTCACTAAGGAATAAGAATTTTCTTCTAAAATAATAAGTTGTCTGCTTTAAAAAAACTTTAAATCTTTTGACTTAGTTATATTTCATCTTTGGGAATCCTAAATAATATTGACAATAAATTTGGAAAAAGCTTCATGTAGAAAATGGATTCCAAAACATTGGAAAGGAACAAATTTTCATCTTATAAAAATCATTACATATGTAAAATACTTAGCACAGTGTCAGGTACATAGTAAGTGTTTAATAAATGTCACTTAAGAAGTTTGGTTTCTAAAGGAGAAAGGAAAGTTGATTGAGACTAAATTAGAGTTCCAGTTTTAATTGAAATCAAAAAAGCATCTTTATGCCAAACTTTCTCTCAGCCTTGATTTGTTCAAAACTCTGGTATCCTAGAATATTTTTCTGACACAGGGTTTTTAGTAATTAGGGGGCTCCTGAAGCTGTCAGTTGTGGATAGTAAAATCTGAAAATGATCAATTTAATATTGCCATGTCGATTCCAAAAATCAAGTCTAAAGATGGAAACAAATTATTTTTTTGTATCGGTAGTATATATCACAAAATTCAAGATACACAAAATGTTACATTATTGCACCTCAGCCATCTCTTAACAATTACTGTTACCAGTTTGTTGTATATCCTTCTAAAAGTATCATGTATAGGCAACTGTACAAGAATGTAAGTACTTATTTTATACAAATGATAGCATACTTGACATGTTCTGCAATTGCTTTTTAAATTTTTTTTGAACTTTTTCCCACACCAGTATATAGCACCATCTCATACATTTTGTTGGGTACATATGTACAGATATGTCCTAATTTAACAAGTCTCACATTGATGGACATTGTGGTTGTTTCTGGTCATTTGCTAGTACAGACTGATGCAGGAAATATCCAACATGCTATTTCAGAAGATGTGTTGGGTTATTAATGTTGGGTTCTGGAACTAGTGGTACCTTATTTATTGAAGGTCTGTACCTCATAAAGACTCTGTTAATGAAGATTTCCTTCTTGCCATTTATTATGAATGATGTTTATGGAGTGTCAAACCCAATCCCTGGAGGATGCAGTATAATGGAAATTGTTAATAACATGGGAATTATACAGTTTTGCCAAACAGATTTCTTCTGGTATTTTGCACTATATGGATCTTAATTTAGGGAGGTGGGTAGTGAATGGGTTCAGCTTACTTCTTTTAAGGGTCTGCCCTCGAATAAGGTAGCCAGAATAAAATGGGCAGGAGTAGTAATGGTAGGATATTGAGAGTGTTCTAGAGATAATGGAAGTTCCTCTAACCTTTCCCTTTACTTGGCAGTATGGTACTTACTGAGTTTGACTAGTAGGAAAAGTCTTTTGGGGAAAGAAGCCTCCAACTGCGCATTTTAATAGGATGGAAGCTGAATTCTACATTAGATTACTAGTTTAGAATGAGATTTAGGATTGTTGCTAGGAGAAGAGGATAACAACAAAGAACAGCTTATAAATCGTTTTCACGTACCTTTATTCTCACAGCAAGCTTGTTAGATATTACTGCTGTTTGCATTTGACAGATGAGAAAACTGAGGCTTGAAAAGGTTAAAATAACTAGATGCCCAGATCACACGGTTGGTGAGGTTGGTGAGTGACAGAGCCAGGACTCAGATCTGACTTTCTAATTTGACCAGCCTGAAATACGAAGCTTCATTGTATCCAGTGTCTCCTCCCCTCCTTTTTTTGGGCCATATAAACAGAATCAGCAGTAATTAACTTCCAAGAGTTATCACCTGTTATCAACACCCTGTCAACCATATCAGCAGTTTCCTTTTCTTGAAATTTACAATGAAAAGCTTACCTTTCATCACTTATGACTGAGTTTTAGTACTCCAGGAAGTTACCATAGAATCAGAGCTCTAGCCCTCCTTTTTTGTTAATCCCTACTTGGCATGCACTCCTTTTTCCCCCCCCATCTCTTATATGAGCAGGTTGGTGGTGAAATGAGAGGCTTAAACATTAGTTAAGAAATACGTATATAGATTCAGTGGAGATATGTTAGCCTAGTAACAGTGTAGAAAAATGCGGAAAGTCAGAAGTGTTCCAGTAATTGACCAGGCTTTAGGACTGGGATCTCCCACAAGACCTTGTGCCTGAAAAAGGTGGGAGGTGTAGGAATAGGATAGTAACTTTTTTAAAAAGTGTGTTATTATAGCACTAGGAAACTTGAATATTAGGCAGCTCAAATATCAGCCAGTTTTCTGCTTTGGACTTTGTACCAAAGATCTGTTTATTGTCAAATTCTGATATGACAGTTTTAGGGCTCTTAACCCACAATTTTTCATTGAAGATACACAACATTCTCTTTTCTCTCTTCCCAGTTTTGCAGTGGTTTAACTTCAGAACAACACTTCTGGGGAGGTCCAAGATATCTTACTTTGCTGTGATTCTTCTATAATTTTATTTTTTTAAAGATTGCATTTATTTTAAATAGAGGGAGGGAAAATAACATCCTTGTGTGGTTGCCTCTCGCGCGCCCCCTACTGGGGACCTGGCCTGCAACCCAGGTATGTACCCTGGGAATCACCAGCGACCCTTTGGTTCGCAGGCTGGTACTCAATCCACTGAGCCACACCAACTAGGTCATATAATTTTAAATGAATTTTCCCCCCTGACCCTTACGTGGAATACTGGGGTTGATAAAATAATGGAGGGTTGGAAATAATGTTTGCTGTATGTGTACTCTGTCCTATTCTCTATGTATTATGTCATAATCCTAGGGACGCCCTGAGGATTATTACCATTTTATAGATTAGAATAACTGAGGCTAGCTATACCACACGTCAGTTAGGGAGTGGACACATGCACCTACAGGTATATAACATGAAACGGTAAATGTTTACAGTGTCAAAGCCAAGATTGAGTGGTGAGGGTGGCTTTGTGAAGCAAAAACCAGCGTTTGCTGGACCACAGGCGGACCACCATGTGCCTGCCTATGCCGCAGCCTGGCGTCCCTAGTTGTGAAACCTTGGGGCTGCCAGTGCAGTAAGGATTCCTGTGTATACTGCAAGAAGGGAGGTAGAAGGCGGACTTTTCCCGGTGGAAAGCCGCCTCTGCGGGCCCCCGGTGCTCTTCATTTACGGAAGTTGGCTGGGGGAGGGGGCTTGCCCTGCGGCTGCGTCCTGCTACCCCCGCCCCCACTGGCCTCTGCTGCCTCTAAAGCCCGGAGAGCGGAGCGTGCACATTGAGATTACTCGGCGGGCCTGGCAGCGGCTGCTGGGCATGCTCAGTGGGCAGGACCCGTTAGAGTGGCGAGTAAGGAAGCGTTGGCTCCTCTCCGGGTCTGCTTTCCCCGGTTCAGGCCCCGGCCCTGGGCTTTTGTGTGCGCGGAGCTGCGGCTGCGGCCGCCGCCGCCGCCTCGCGGGGCCGCCCGACCCCAGATGCCGTCTGGCCTGTCCGGTTTCCGCCTTTAACCTCGCCGCGCGGCCGGAGGAGGGGCGGGGCGGGGCCAGCAGGCCGGCGGCCCGGCGGGCAGCGGGGCCCGGCCCGGGGTGGGGGTGGGTGCTGGGAGTCCCGCGGGGGGTGGGGGGAGGGGGCGGGCGCGGAGTCACGGGGGTGGGGTCACCGGCGGTGGCTCCGGGAGGCCAGCTGGGAGGGGAGGGGGCCGCGGGGGCGGCTCGGCGGAACCAGCCCCGGCTGGGGAGCAGCGGCGACTCCGGGGGCCCGGGCCAGGGCTTTCCGGGCTTCGGTTAGGCCGCCGCGGGCCCCATCTTCCGGCGGTCGCCGGAGTGTGAGGTGATTGTTGCTGCCACCGCCCTGGCTGCCATCTCCTCCTCCTCCTGGGCCACCGCCGCCTCCTCCTCTTCCTCCTCCTCCTGGGCCGGGCTGATCCCCTCCCCGCTGCCGCCTCCTCCTGGGCTGGGCCCACGGTGTCTCGTCCCCTCGCGGAGCAGCTCCTGCCGTCGCCGCCGCCGCCTCCTCATTCATCCTCGTGCACCATAGGCGGCACAGGTACCAAGATGTCCAACCGTGTGGTCTGCCGGGAAGCCAGTCACGCCGGGAGCTGGTACACAGCCTCAGGTAGGGCCCCGGGCCGGCTGGCCCGCCCGCCGCCGCCGCCTGGCCCCGCGCCGGCTCGGCCGAGGTCGGCGGCCCTGCCCCGCGCGGGGCGGGAGGGACCTGGGCGCGGACGGCCTCCGCCGCGGACCGCGTGGGGAGGGAGCTGACCCGAGGCTGGCGTCGCCGCCTCCCCCACCCGGGCGGCATCCCGCTGGGCAGCTCGGGGCCAGTTGCCCTCGCGCTCGCTCCGGAGTTGGGCGATTGGGAGAGTTGCCGCCCGGCCGCCTGCGCCGTCCTTCGAGACCCGGCTCAAGGGAAGAATGCGCTCCCTGTGCCCCGGACCCAGCCTGCGGTCCCCTCCCCCGGCTCCCGGGAAGCGGGTGGCCGAGGGCTGCCACCCCAGGGAGGACCGTGTGCCCGGATCCCGAGCCCTGCTCCTGCCTCCCGGAGCCGGGCGACCCTCCGGCCTCCTGCGGAAGGAGGGCCGCGCTCTCTTCCCCTCTCCGTGCCTCGGCGCAGGCGGTGCGAGACCCGGGACTTCTCCGAGTGTGTCCGTGCACACCCGCCCGAGCCCGCAGTCTGCGGAGAGGAAGTGTCTCCTTCCCTCCGGCAGTTCGGAGAGAGGCAGCGCCCCCCTCCCCTTTAGGGAGCGCAGCTGTCTGAAACGAGCGAAGGGGAGAACTTGCCCACGTCGCCGAACTAGAGACCAGGGCTCTGCGGGCGAGATCCTGAGAGGAAGGCCTTTGCTGGGATTTGTACTCTGTGTGTTGGGGGTAGGGAGGAGTAGTGCTAGGCAGAGGCTCCGGGTAGCCTCCCAGCTCTTTGTCGGTGTTTGCATTGTTACTGTCATTCACGAGAGGGGCAGCTGGAGATGGCATCAGCGCTTTTCCCGAGCAAACTCATCAGTGTCTAGTCGCTAAACACCTAGCAGGTGCTGGAGGTCCCTAATGAATTAGATTAGGTTCTGAGCGAATTTCGTCTTCTGTCCACATTGCCTAAAATAATTTTCCAGCTCTTTAAAAAAGTGTAGGGGCTTTCCCTTTAATAAAGCTCTTTTTTTAGGATGACTGTTTTCTGGGATTACTTTCAGGCGTCACATTTCTGTTAAGTTAATAAAGTTCCACTGTGATTTCCAGTAGTTTTCAGTCATTTGGTATCGGCTTATCAATAACTAGACCTAGTTTTAATGTGAGTCGGATCATGTTTCCCTTTGCAAATAGTTTGGTTGGATAGTGATAGAGTTTGTGAGCAAACACAGATTTGGAAGAAAAGTCATTTCTCTGAGGTTGTTAAACTAGCTCTCATTATATACATGTACGTTACTGACTCACTGAAGATTTGCTGTGTAAGAAGACACAAAAGAATCTTGATGATTGGATTTACAAGCCTAACAGATAGGTACAGTTTTGTATTAACTAAATGACATTAATGGTTACAGTGGCTTTCCTTCACTGTTCTAGAGTACTTCATACACATTCAGTCAATTATCACAACCTTAGAATGTCAGTTTACTTTTCTTGTTCACCGAGCAGGGATGTGTCCAGCACATACTAAGCCCGTGGCAGAGCAGGAGTTGAGAAATGGGAATCCCTGGTCCCTGGATTTGTCTTCCAGTTAGTGCATTATTGATACTAAATTTATCAATGAATGACAGTCTTTTCAGAGTTGTAAATTACTAAGCTTTCTTCATTGTGTTTTGAAGAGTTAAAAAGTCTCAATATTCACTTTCATGGCCATCTTTTGCTTTTTAAAATATCTTTGATAAATGTTTTAAACTTTTTTGTAGTTGGCTTCTAAATGTGGGCAAATGATTTTGGAGGAATTTTTATAGATTCTTGAGCATTCTTTGTGTAGTAAAATAAGGCATAGTTCACACTTCAGATTTGAAAAAGACTTAGTAAGCTCAAGTAGAGGAAGAATCTGTTAATCCAGCTCAAAACAGTGTGTGATTATAGCTATATAACAATGGTGAGCAAAAATGGACTATTTTCTTAAAATTTTTAAATATATTCTCTTCCCTAAATTCGGAATGAAATCAATGCCATTTTGGTAATCTTAATTGTGACTGAGAACTTGACTGTTAAAAAAAAAAATTCAGATCAGGTGTGGGTTTTGTGTCTGTTTTATGTATATGTACGTGTGTGACTTTAAATGTGAATGATAATTAAGGGTGAATTTAAAGCAATGTAGTTAAATCTCGTATTTTAAAAATAAATAAAGATATAGGTAAGTTAACTTTGACTTGGTATAGTAACTTCTACATTTAATATTATCCCAGTGCACCTATATTGATAACATTGTCTATTGGAAAAATTCTACTTCCATTATTATTGTTTCCCTAATAAACTAGTCCTAAAAGCATGTAATAGGAGAGTAATGTACTTGTGGATTATCAGTCTGTGGTTCCTGTGGCATGCGTAATTGATACAAGGTAAGGATGAAATCACATTGGCTTCTGAAGACAGCTAGTTTAGGGAAAAAAGTGTGTGTGTATATACATATGTATGTTAAGATACATATACACATATACCTTTGTTTTTATTTACCCCTTGTTATATGCTAGATCCATTGGTAGAGAGAAGTATACATTATTCCTTGCCCTGAAGAAATATACAGTTTATTTGAAGTAGGCTCAAGACAGCAAGTATCAGAATAATTGAGACAGTGCTTTTGGGAAGTCGAAGGAGGGTCGAATCACATTATTGCAGGATTCGAATTGTGCTTTGAAGGAAGGGTATCTGTGTAGGTTTGGAAAGGAGAAAAGAACATGGGGGAACACAGCAGAGATACAGAGGCAGGTAAGTGTAAGTAGGTCACTTTAATAAGAATAGAAGATTTACACACGGGTGTAGTTCATCTGTCTGCTTGTAGCTAGAGTATAGAGGTCTATGAATGCCATACATCGTAGGTATTTGATTTCAGTAGGCAGTCGGGACTGTTGGAGAAGTTTCTGTGTAGGGGACTGATACTCAAGTAGCACTTGAGGAAAATTAATCTCATAGGAAGGTTAATCCTCACTTCTTTATGGGTGTACAGCAGGGATCAGCAAACTGCACTCACAAATCCAGCTTGCTGCCTTTAAAATAAAAATAAAGTCCACTAGCTAAGAGTGGTTTTTAATTTTTAAAGGGTTTAAAAAACAAAAACCAAGAAGTGCAATTGAGACCATATGTGCTCTAAAATCCTTTCTATTTGGTCTTTTGCGGAAGAAATTTGCCAACCCCTAGTGTAGGTTAGCATGTTTAAAGTATGATCTCTAGACCAGCAGCATAATAAGTCTGTACTCTATATTTTCTCCAGATTTGTGGCAGCTTTCATTTCATTATTTCAGGCCCCTTTATCTCCTACAGTACAGTTATAACTGCCTCCTAACCGGCCTCCTTTCTGCCAGTCTTATCCCCCTTAACACCATCTTCTGCATTGCTCCCTGAATAATCTATCTGACCACATAATTTCTTTACGTAAACCTCACTGTCTCATCTAGTCAATTGGTTAAGGTCTAATAACTCCCTTCGTGACTTGGCATCTTCCTATCTCTTTGGCCACTTCCCCCCACCCATCCCAGTTCTTGCCTTACTACCCTTAAGCAACATCTAGCAGCTGTTCATTGTTTCTTTAAATACACTGTACTATTTCTTATCATTGTGCTTTTACTAAGCTGTTTCCTCTGTTGGAATGCACTTTGTCAGGATAACGCTTACTCACTTTTTAAAGATTCAGGTGTTAACACCTCTAAGAAGCCTACCCTGATGCCTTTCCTGCCCTAGACTGTTTTGATGGCCCTTTGTGCTCCTGTAATATCCTGTGCTTAACTCTATACTTACCTTGTAGTTTGTGTATGTGGTCTTCTATAAGATGATAGACATTAAGCCAGGGACCATGTCTTCCTCATTTTCTTGTACCCTAAGTAGCTGGCACAGGTTACACATAGAAGTTATTCAATAGGTATTTGAATAAATGAATGTTAGAGTGCTTGGCATATGGTAGACATGGACAGAAGTATTGATGTTTAAAGCCTGAAAGGGGGGTGGGTAATATAGGACTGTTTCAGTTAAGTCTCTGACCATGATGTGGGTGAAGAATCTTGATGATAAGAAAGGATTAGAAATCCTGATCCACCAGTTGAGCACCCCATTTAATGTATGATTTTAAAAAGAAGTATGACTTACATGTCGTTGAACTTTTTCCCCCACAAAATAAGCACATTCACGTAATCAGCATGCAGCTCAAAAACAGCAGTATGGCATTTCTTACCCTCCACACCCGTCCCCTGTGCTCCTTGTAGTCTAATATTGTAGAAAACTTGTGTTTTTGAACTCTATAAAAGTAGAATCATATACTAACATGTCTTATTTGAGCTTCTTTTGCTCAACATTACAATTGTGACATTAATCCATGTTGTGTTGTTGTTTGTGCCTTTTCATTGCTGTCCTCTATTGTGTGAATACACCACAGTTTGTCCATTCTACTGTAGTGAACATTTGGGTGTTTTTAGTTTTGCTGCTATGAACATTTTTGTTATAGTTTTTACCTGGTAAACATGCATTTTTGTGTGTATACATCATAGTGGAATTATTAAGGTCATGGTTATGTTTATATGGTATGTTCATTCATAATAGATTCTGTTAAAGTTTTGCACAGTGATTTTACAAATTTGCACTCCTACCAGCAGTGTAGGAGAGTTTGTTTTTCTACATTTTTGTCAACATTTAGTATTGTCATTTTTTTTTAATTTTTATTTTTAGTTATTCTGGAAGGGCGTGTAGTGGTTTGCACTGTAGTTTTAATTTTATTTTCCTGATGACTAGTGAAGTTGGGCAGTTTTTTTATTAGGGATACCATGTTGATTGGCCACTTGGATTTCTGCTTTTGAAGTATTAAATCTTTTATTCTTTTTAAAAAAATTATGCTGTTTACTTTTCATATTGATTCATAGTTCTTTTTATATTCTAAATGCAGTCTTGTTAGGTATATGTATTGCAAGTATCTTCTACTTTGTAGTTAGCTCTTTCAGGGTCTTCATGTCATGGTAAATCAAAGTTCCTGATTTTACAGAAGTCCAGCTTATCAATGGGTTATTGCTCTTTTGTTTCCATTTATAAAATCTTTGCATATCTCAGTGTCATGAAGTTACTTTCCTATGTTTTCTTTTAAAAGCTTTATTACTATTTTTACCTTTCATATTAGGTCAGTAATTCATCTGTTTGACAGCTTTATCTGTATGTAATAGTACATTAAATAGATTTTTTGTCGTTGAAGTAAACATTTATAAAAAGTATATAAATTAATACTCTGATGAGTATTCACAAATTTAACAGACTGTATGTAACCAGACCCTAGATCAAGAAATAGAACATTTTCAGCTTTTCAGAGGGATCTCTTACAATTTAATCTTTTATAAAATTGGTATGTTTTATATCTAAGTGCACATTTAATGTGGGAGGGATTCCCCCTTGGAAAATGGTTTTTGTGTTGATGGTACATCTTATAATTGCTGTTGTCATAGAACTGAGGGAATATATCTAAGTCGAATGATTTCACAAGAATTCTTGATGTGTTTGTATGATACATATCTAAATTGTAGTTTTTTTAAAGTTTTTATTTATTTGGCCACTTAAAAACATAGAACAGTTATATCAGGATTTTTCTATAGTTGGAAAACCATGATTTTCATTTTTTTGGCATGTACCTTGAGTTCTAGATTGTCAAAATATATTTGGTATTTGAGAAATTGGAAAACTGTTAGAATTATTTTCCTTTGAAAAGACTATAATATTTAGTTTTGAAATGAACTTTTTTGGATGACTAAGTATGATTTTCTGTAAGCTGATTTTTCTTTGCATCTCAGCTTATTATTTTATCTTAGAGAAAGGAGAGAGGGAAAGAAATTTAATAGGAAAACTTAAAATTATTGCTTGATTACCTCTAGCTTTTTCTCACTTTCCTTCAGTCCTTTCACATGCAATTTGCAAGTCAAAATCATCTTTCCTATCTCTGGGGTGTAGTTTATATTGTCTGCCTTTGGGTTTTTCTCCATTTGAAAGAATAAGATGGCAACAAATAAAAGTTGCATTCCATAGGTATATTACTTATGTGTACATATAATCTTTAATCTTCAAAAGGATGCTATGAGGTTGGTATTATATCCATTTGTGAATGTGGAAACAATGACTCAGTGGTTGAGTAACTCGTTTAAGGTACAGTAAGTGGAAGAGCCAGTCTAACTCCAAAAGTAGAGTTTAGTGTTAGGGGCAGGGAGGTGTGGTGGAACAGGCTGCCTCAAACACTGGACTTTTCTCTTCCATTTGAGGTTTTTCCAGAATACATTATGCACATTTAACTCATACTTGTATGCCATTTATAGTTTATAAAGCATTTTCTCATATATTTTTGTTTTCCACAATAATATTATGATCAGGTGTGGGGTATCTAAGGCAGGCTGGTCTTTAATCCACCCCCACATTGATGTTTTACTGATGAGAAACTAGGAGGAGGATAAATTGCCTTGAGTCACACAACTGGTAAATGCTAGACCTAGGATTTAAACCTAGGCCTTCTAGCTGAAACCTTCTGTTCTTTCTGTTTATACTAATGCCAGAATAAGAAGTTGAATGAACTATTTGGAATCAGTAAGCAATCTGTAATTGTCAGGTCTGTAAGTATCTTAGATTATAAAACAATAAAAGCAAAACTAAAAACATTTATGAATTTTGAATATTCTACATGTACTTTAAATACTGACAAAGGAGTTGGTGTATTTTAGTTAGATTAACCCCGGAATTTGAATTGGGCCTAACAAACGTGGCACTTCTGGAGAGGCTTTATTTAACATTCAGGGATCGGTAGGGAACAAACTGAGTTCCATTTGAAAGGTACTGCTCTAGGGAGCCCGTGGGTAGCAGGAGATGAGACAAACAAAAATCCCTAGAGTTTATATTCCAGTTGGAGGAGATAGACAATAAATAAGGTGAGTAAGTATAATAAGTAGTATTTTTGATAGAGGAAAGTGCTATATAAACTTACAAAGCAAATAAAGCAGAGCTAGCACATTTGCAGTGTTAAAAGATGAGAGAAGTTTGCAATTTTAAATAGTATGGAAGGGGAAGGCTTCATTGAGATGACATTTGAGTGGAAACTTGAAGTAGGTAAAAGAACAGGCTTGCATTCTAGATAATTTTAGGCCTGAGGACACAGCAAGTTCAGAGGTCTTGAGACTAGAACAGGCTTGCAGTATTTGACAGACAGGTAGGTCACTGAAGCTGGAATGAAGTGACCTGGGGGCAGAGCAGCCTGATACGAGGTTAGGAGGTAAATGCCTGTTGCTGAGGCCCACAGATGTTGTGGTCAAATGATACTAGGCCTTGAAGACCATTATAAGATTTTTACTAGAGTGAGACAGCCATTGGAAAGTTTTGAGCCGTTGATGACATGCTCTAATTTAGACTTACTAGAATCACTTGACTGCTATTTGAGAGTAGACTACAGTTGGGGAGTGGTAGAGGCAGTGAGTGGCAAGGGCAAACCAGGAAGAACAGTTTAAAAAATAGCAGTAATCCCAGGGAGAGATGCTGATGGCTTGGACAGAGTCAGGCGGTGGAGGAGGGTAAGAAGTGGTTGGTTACTGGATGTGTTTTGAAGGCAGAGCTGAAAGGGTTTGCTGACAAACTTGAAGTGAGGGGTGAGAGAATGGAAGAGTCTTGGATATCTCTTAAAGTTCATCCCTGAGCATGTGCAATAATGGAGTTGATACAGTCTGAGGGAAGATTTAAGAGAAGCATGTTTGGAGGGGGCAGGTTAGGAGTTCAATTTTGGATTTTCTTAAATTTGAGATGTTTACTATTTAGTCAGTGTATGCATGAGTTTAGAGTTTAGGGGCAAGGCCTAGAATGGAGATATAAAATTGAATTATTATTTCTTAAAGCCAAATGTTTGGATAAAATCACCATAGTAATGAGAGTAGCTAGAAAAAAAAGAGGTTCAGTGATTGCGAACCTCTTCACATTTCCAACTTGAAGATGTTGGGGAGGTGAGTGATCATGTAAGGAAGCAGGTTAAGCATCTCATGAATTGGAGAATGAGATGTCTTGGGATCCAAGAAAAGAAAATGCTTTAAAGCATCTCAACACAATTTATATAGATTTGCCTGGGCATTTTATTCTCTGACACATTCGTCTGGTCTAAGCCACTCTGGTTTTAGCCATCTCTCGTGCTATTGCCAAAGTTTCCTAACCAGCTGCTTAGTTTCCATTCTTTTCTTTGCATAGCAGCTTGAGAGATTCATTAACATTGTAAATGAGATAATATTCTTTTTTCAAAAAGCCCCATCATACTTAGAATTAACATTCAGAATCCTTGGGGCCTAGAAGGGCATACGTGCTCTGACCTCTATGTAATTTTCTTTTCTTTTTTTTTTTTTTTTTAGATTTTTAAAATTGATTTGAGAGAGAGACAGACAGACAGACAGACATCAATTTGTTGTTCCACTTATTTATATATTCATTGGTTGATTCTTGTATGTGCCCTGACTGGGTATCAAACCTGCAACCTGGGCGTTACCGGGACGATACTCCAACCAAGGCTTTGTTTAACTATCTGATTTCATCTCCTACCACTTAGATCCTTTGCCTAACACTGTTCTAGTCATTCTGGCCCCTTTCTGTTCTCTAAGTATGTCAAGCTTATTCCTGCCATAGGACTTTTGCATGTACTTCATAAGATTGACTAATTCTGGCTGGGTAGTCAAGGAAAGAACTTTTTTTTATTGAATCCCTTATTTTGTTAGTCACAATTAGGAGAAATAGGAGGAGGTGTTGAAAATGGGTGGCATAGCTTTTCCCAAGGGTTCTGAGAAACAGTTGTCCTTGGAGAGAAACCTTTGCAAAAAAAAGGGTTTATGGTCAAATAACTTTAGGAAATGTTGCCTCTGGTTTCTCCCTGGGCCTGGTCAACTAACAATAGACTTGTTTTATGGTTCATTACATGGTCTGTCTTGGTGAGTGTTCAGTGTTCATTTGAAAATAATGTGTTTTCTGTAGTTGTGGGGTAGAATGTTTTCTGCTAATTAGTTTAAGTTGTGTTACTGTATTTAAATCCCTGTTGATTTTCCACTTATTTCTGTCAATTCCTGAGAGCAGTGTTGAATTGTCTTTTTTTCTTTTAGTTTTGTTGATTTGTTATTTAATATATTTTGAATCTCTATTATTTGATGTGTATGTTTGGGATTATGTATTTTTGATGAGTTGACTCATTATCATTATGTATGTACCTTTTTATTTCTGGTAATGTTTTTTTGTTCTGAAGTGTTTCTTGTTTAATATTAATAAAGTCAATCCAGCTTTCTTATGGTTAATGTTTACATGGTAAATACTTTTTGTTGGTGTCTTGAATCAGTGAGACTACCCTCAGGTTTGATGCTTTATTAGAATGACTCACAGAACTCAGAAAAGCTGTTATACTGATAGATACGGTTTATTTCGGAGAAAGGATACAGATTAAAATCAGGAAAAGGAAAAGGTGCATATGGTGATGTCTAGGAGAGACCAGGTGCATGTGCATAGCCGTCTTCTCTCCGTGGAGTTGTTTGGGCAGCACTAATCTCCAGTCAATGTGTAACAACAAGTATGAAGAATTGCCAACCAGGGGAGCTCCCCTTGGCCTTGGTTTCCAGGGGTTTTCGTGGGAATCAGTCATGTGGGTAAGGAGCAGCACCTTAGCGACTCCTCCTGCACAAGTCGTACTCATTCAGTATGGCCCAGGAGATACAGTGTGGCACGAGTCGAACAAAAACAGTTCACGGTAAATCGCATTGTTAGTATGAACTATCTGGCAAGGCTCCAGATATACAAAGACACTTTTTATTATTTTACTAATTTCTAGATACACCTCTGTGGCATTAAGTACATTCATATTATTTGCAACCATGACCAGTATCCATTTCCAGAATGTTTTTATCCTCCCCAACTGAAAGTCTGTACCCGTTAAACACTAACTCCCCATTGACTCCACCTTCGAGCCCCTTCCAACCACTATTCTACTCTCTTTACCTACAACTTTGCTTATGTGCCTCTGTTAAGTGGACTCATACAATGTTTGTCTTTTTATATCTGGTTTATTTCATTTAAGGTGATTTCAAGCTTGATACATGTTATAGAATGTATCAGAATTTCCTTCCTTTTTAAGGCTGAATAATATCCATGATATGTATATACTATACTATTAATTCATTTGCTGATGGCTGTTTTGGTTGTTTTCCATCTTTTGACTTCAGTGATTAGTTCTGGTTAACATGGATGTACAAGTATCTGTTCGCATCTCTGCTTTCAGTTCTTTTGGGAATCTAATTCGGAGTGGAGTTGCTGGGTCCTGTGGTTTAGCTTCTTGAGGAACCATCAAGCAGCCCCAGAAGCTGCACCATTTTACATTCCTACCAGCCAACCTGTGAGGGTTCCACTTTTTTCACATCCTTGCCAACACTTACTTACTTATTTTGATAATAGCCATTTTGAGTGTGAAGTTGTGTCATTATGGTTTTGATTTGCATTTCTCTAATGACTAATGATGTTGTTCAACATCTTTTCTTATGTTTATTGGCCATTAGTGTGTGATATATGGAGAAATGTCTGTTCAGATCCTTTGTCCATTTTTTAATTGGGCTGGGTTTTTGTTACTGGGTTTTAATAATTCTTTATATGTTCTGAAATTTAATCCCTCATCAGATATATGATTTGCAATTATTTTCTTCCATTTCTATAGATTGTCTTTTTACTTTCTGGGTAATATCCTTTCATGCACAGAAGTTTTTAGTTTTGATGGAATT
This sequence comes from Glossophaga mutica, assembly GCA_039655065.1. NCBI lineage: Eukaryota > Metazoa > Chordata > Mammalia > Chiroptera > Phyllostomidae > Glossophaga > Glossophaga mutica. The sequence goes on from CM077308.1 coordinate 151,439,747, forward strand.
CAGTTTTATTGGTTTTTCACTTTGTTACTGATGCTTTGGTGTTTCTAAAAAAAATTGGCAAATCCAAGACAATGTATTTTCTTCCAAGAATTTTGTCTCGTTAGCTTTTACATTTAGATTGTTGATCCATTCTGAGTTATAGTAAGCTTTGTATATGGAGTGGGTTTTTTTTTTCATATGTGGGGTAGGTTGAGGTCCAGCTTCATTCTTTTGCATGTCCAGTTGTCTCAACACCGTTTGTTGAAGAGACTGTTCTTTCCTCATTGACTGTTCAGATCAATTGGACATAAATGTTTGGGTTAATTTCTGGACTGTCAGTTCTATTCTGTTGGTCTACCTGTGTGTTTATCCTGTGCCAGTGCCACACAGTTTTGATTACTGTAGGGTTTTTTTTGCCCCATTTTTGAAAGGTAGTTTGAGAGGTATTGAATTCACTGGGTATGTTGACATTACTTTTTTTTTCTTTTGGCGCTTATAAATGTCCTATTGTATTTTGGCTTGCATAGCTTCTAAACATTCTGTGACTTCTAAAATAGTTGATAGTCTGAATATAATGTGTCTTTTTTCTTCTGGTTGCTTTAAGATTTTTTAAAACTTATTACCATTTTCTCCCTATTTTATTATCATGTACCTCTGAATAATTTTCTTTGAGTTTATCCTGTTTGTGATTCACCAAGTATCTTGGATCTGTAGATTATAGTTTGCAGCAAGTTTGGAAAATATTCTTTATTATTATCTCATATTTTTTCTTTTCACACTCTTTGATTTTTAGATTCCAATGAAAAGTATGTTAGATAGTTTTATATTGTTCCAAGTTCACTGAGAATTGCTGTTTTTTCTTTTTTGCTCTCTGTACTTCCTTTTGGATAATTCCTTTTTCTGTGTTTTCAAGCTCACTGATATTTTCTTGTGCAAATCTAATTTTGTTTTAATTCCACCATGGACATCTTTTAGGTATAAAAGAATTAATAAAATAACTGTTGTTTTCACATGAATACTTATTTATTCATTACTGCTTGCATTTTTTTCAGATAACAGATCTATTTATAGGTTTACACACTGTTTCCCTCTTGTACCTAGAACTCAGATTGACCAGCAGTTATTCTTCTGGCATAAGTACCTTTTGTATTATTTTGCCTCAGTGCCTATAAAAAGGGTAAGATTTTTCCCCCTGAGATCACAGTAACCTAGAAATTAAAATATATTTGAATTATGGCTGAATATTGGTTTAAGATTATTTTCTAAATAGATTAAATTAGATTTAGATTAAATTAAAAATTGAATGCATTCATATGGCTTAAAATTAAAGGTATTCATTGAGAAGTGCCATTCCTATATTGTTCTGAGTATTCCATATCCCCTTTCCAGGTGATTGCTTTTATGAATTTCTTCAATGTCAGCTGAGTGGTTTTTTAAGCATATACAAGCACATATGCATCAGACATCATGTTCTCCCCTTTTTAAGTAAATGGTAACAGATTATATCATTGTTTTATTCTTTGCTTTGTTGTACTTAAATTTAATAATTGAAGGTATTTTCATATTATAACAGAGAATCATTATTCTCCCTATCACATCCCATTTTTTGGTCATTGCTTGCTCTGGTACTTCAAAAGAAGATACTTATCATCCATTCAGTAAGGTGATCCAGTGTTGAATAGCTAAATAATAAAATATTATTAGATTTCCAGCAGTTGTTTTCAAACTTTTCAGTCTCAGAATTCCTTTACATCTTCAAAAATTATTGATAACTCCAAAGAGCTCTTGTTTTATGTAGGTTATATCTATCAACATCTGTCATTTAAAAATATCAATAATAAACCCATTTAAAAATAACAATAATAAACTCATTTAAAAATCCTGCTTATGTGAACATAAATAGCATAAAATGCTGCTTATGTGAACATAAATAGCATAAAATGCTACTTATGCGAAAATCACTGTCTCTTCCAAAACAAGGAAAATATGAGATTCGCCTTTATTTTTGCAACTGTCTTTTTGCAACTGTCTTTATGTTTAGCTTAATAGAAAACAGCTGGATTCTCATAGCTCTTACTGCATTCAGTCTGTTGTGATAGGTTCTTTTACTCAAAGCATATGAAGAAAATCTGGCCTCATACAGATATGTATTTGGAAAAGGGCATAGTATTTTAATAGACTTTTCACGTAATTATGGATATCCTTCTTTGATGCTATACTAAAACCCAAGTGGTAGTGCAAAACTTTTATTGAAATACAGTTGATATACAATAAGTTACAGATATTTAATATGCTGTGAAACTGTCAATACAGTCTAATGGTGTACCCGTAAAGGTAGTTTTGGAAAGATTAATTGCAATATGGAATTTGAAATCATAGTAAGGAAGTTTTTATTAAAATCAGTTGTCTGTCCTCTACTTTGAATGTATCTTCCATCCATGATTTTTTATATCTGTCTATTTATCTGTCTCCTCACCCAAGGATATGTTTATTGATTTTAGAGAGAGAGGAAGGGGGAGAGAAAGATAGAAGAAACTGAGAGAAAAAGAGAGAAATGATGGATATGAGAGAGAAACATTGATTGGTTGTCTCTCATACGCACCCTGACTGGTATTGAACCCGTAACCTATGTGTATGCCCTGACCAGAAATCGAACCTGCAGCCTTTTGGGGTACTGGATGATGCTTTAGCCCCACACGGGCAGGTCCATGCAGGACTTTTTAATACCATGCATTAGTCATTTGGAAAATATTTGTTCATTGGGTTATACAGATCTTCCAGATGTTTACATATTTCATTATTCATTGTCAAGGAAACACATTTATGGATATCACCATTCTCATCAGAAAAGTTTCTGATTTGGGAAGGTGTTAAGCCTACAATGGTAGAAACAAAGTTTTGCAAAATTTTCTCATATCTTGAATTTTATATAGTTAGCAATAGATATTGACAGCTATTTTCTTTTATGTGATGACTCACTGTTGATTTCTAAGGAAACATAAGCTTCATATCCAAGACTAAGTACCCATCATTTGTCATTCTTTCAAGAAAAATGGTGTTCTGTAAAAAGGTGGCTTGATAGGCTTGCAACTCAGTCATCTAAGTGCTTTCTCTTGAAATAACCATTCATACTTCTGATTTCAACATACAGAATATGAAAAAGTGGGTATTCAGGGGTTGAGATTTAATAAAATGTGTAATATTTACAGCTATAGCTACATCAAAGACATTCTTAAATGAAACTGGATTTTTTTTTTTTTTTTTAAGTTCAGGAGTGTGTGGTAATGAAGAATGCAATGATTAACAGTATGGTTTATGCTACTGCTAATGAGTTACCAGCAGTTACTTTTGACCGTCAAGGCAAATGCCAATACTGTGATCGAAGTGAATAATGTGTTTAGTGTTATTATGAAAATGGTTTTGACATGTGCACTTGCATTTCTCTTTTACCACAACAATCCTGTGAAAAAGCTGAGGCTTAGGTTGTTCAAGGTCACGGAGTTTGTGCTGGTGTCCCAACCAGCAGGCTCCACAGTAGGAACTCAAAACCACCATTCCATGTTGCTTCCCGTACAAGGCTTTTCATAAATCACCATTCTGTATTGTTAAACACATGTGGTTATTTGAAAATAAATGTTAGGAAATCACATGACTTGTAAAACATTTTATTTTGTGGAATTTCGTAGTATAAGATAAATAAAAGATAATCTTTAAAAATCTAACACATAAAGTTAAACTTTTTGGTCATGCATGTTGCATAAACTATACAGTGCACGTGTTTCAGTATGTTGCTCTTATAATTAAAACACATTTTCAAGCCTAAGAAATTTCTGTGGCTTCCCATGGTTTGTCTGTATGGAAAAACAAACAAACTATTTAACGTAGACTTTAAGGAGTCACTTTTTCTAGCTCTTTCTTTCTCAACTCGGCAAGCTGTTATTTCATGCAACTGGGATTGTTTTTTCCACTTCTGTGCTTTTGTTCAGAGCTTCCTTCTGTTTGGAAATACCCTGCCATTTTCTGCTTCCCTGGTTCAACTTTCAGACCTAATTTAAGTCCATTTTTCTTCCAAGCATTTTTCCTTCTGAACTGTTAAATGTCTCCTTAGGTGCTGTGTCTATCATACCTTGTGTTATTCATCTGTTTCCCCCACTAGATAAGGCTCTTGATGGAAATGGTTGTCACTGATACATTTTTCGTAATTAGTACATATAAGTTACATTTATACATAAGTACTTATGTACTAATAAGTTACATTAGTACATAAGTTACGTTTTTTGTAACTTATACATATAAGGAGCTCAGTAATTGCTTGCTATTAAAAAAGAGGATAAAAGCCCTGGCTGGTGTGACTCAGTGGATTCAGCGTGGGCTTGCGAACCAAAAGATGGTGGTTTGATTCCCAGTCAGGGCACATGCCTGGGTTGCAGGACAGTTCCCAGCAGGGGATGCATGAGAGGCAACTATACATTGATATTTCTCTCCCTCTCTCCTTCCCTTCCCCTCTAAAAATAAATAAATAAAATCTTAAAAAAAAAGGGAGGATAAAAAGCCATACATGCAACATTAGTAATGCTTTTTGATAAATATTTTCATTTTGTTCATCCTGTCTTATAAATCTCAAGTTTATAATCTCCAGATTTATTTTCTTATGGAAGATTTTGGGGTTTATTTCATCAGGAAATGAAAGGTTGGGATGCTAAAAGAAAAAAAAAGGTGTGTTTTGTGTTGATCTGTATAAATAGCAAGAATATTATCATAGTAATTCTCTGGAGCATGTGAGAGCTTGCTCTTTGGCATATGTCATCAGTTTGGCTCAAATAAACTTGTAAAAATTTTAAAAATCAATAATTGATATTGTAAGTTTTTAGAAATGGATATTCCCTTGACATTTGATACATTTAATTATTCATATATCAGAGCTGTCTTCTTGAATACCTTATATTGATTTTGAAAATGTCTTCTTTATAGGTTTGACATATTTCCTTCTGAATTTGGAATGTACATGGGGAAGCTTTTCAGCTCAGCTTGTTTGTGCTGTTCTTGAATGCTTGTCCACTTTTAACTCTATTTAAAAATTTTAGACTTTCATTCAAGATGGAGATAGATCAACATGGCTTGCTTCCTCGCACAACCACATCAGAATTACAACTAAACTGTAGAATAGCCATCACTCAGAACTCTCAGAAATCAAACTGAATGGAAGTCTGACAACTACGGAATTAGAGAAACCCCATCCAGCAAGAGTGGTAGGAGGGGCAGAGATGCAGAGTGGACAGGTGGATAAAAATTCAGGAGGGATATCTCAGGAGCAAGGGGCCCCAGTCCCACACCAGGTCCCTGAGCTCAGGGTTCCAGTGCCAGGAAGATAAGTCCCCATAACACCTGGAGCAATAATCAGCAGGGATTGAGTTGGTGGAAGAAACTACTGGAGTTCCAAACAGTTCCTCTTAATGAACTCATATATCAACTTACACAGACTCACTCCCCCTGAGCTCCAGCAACGGGGTAGCAGCTTGAAAGGCACCAGTGGCATACAGGGAGGAACTGAAATGTCTGGCATCAAGACGAGAGCTGGGGGACAGCTTTCTCCCAGACAGAAAGGTGGGCAGAGGCCATTATCCCTTTTCTGAGCCCTCCTTGCATAGAGCCACAGAACTGGCAGGCCAGTATAATACCTGATACTTCATCAACCTGGCTAACACTGTTTGCCCCACCCTGGAGATCCCGAGGCTCTGCCCCACCAAACTTGCGGGCCTAACTAAGCTGTTAACAGTGGCTTTTCTGTATGAATGTCTGGTCTTGGCTCATGCTCCACAACTTTGTAAATCCTTCCAAACAACCAACAGTCAACCTCAGTGAGCCCCCAACCAGCCCCTACCCCCATGGGGCTAAGTGGCTCCAGGCTGGGCACTAGCAGCAGCCAGCCTAGGTTCATAGCTTGGATGTGCCTAGGAACCTCAAAGCCCAGCACAAGTAGCAGCTATCTGCAGATTGCTTTATAACTCAGGCAGGGTGGCTCCAAGCAGGACACAGGTGAGGGCTGACTTTGGCCTGCACCATCCCAGAAAACCCAGAGCCTGTGTACCCAGTGGACAGCTACAGACCACATTGGAGTACCTCCACCCTGCTCTCCCTGCACAGGTGATCACCATGGAGGGCGGAGGTTGGTGGTCAGTAGTGTCAGCCAGTCCCAGACAACAGCAATTAAGGCTCAACTACAAGAGGATGGTGTACTCAGCCTACACGAAGGGCGCACCTCGAGTACCCAGCTTGGGTAATAGGGGAGGCTGTGCCACTGGACCCTACAGGACACCTACTACATTAGGCCACGCTACGAAGACACGGAGTCAAAGCAGGTCTGCCTAATACATAGGAACAAAGGGAGGCTGCCAAAATGAGGAGACAAAGAAACATTGCCCAAATGAAAGAACAGATCAAACCTGCAGAAAAAGAGCTAAATGAAATGGAGATAAGCAGTCTATCAGATGCAGAGTTCAAAATACTGGTTATAAGGATGCTCAAGGAACTTAATGAGGACCTCAATAGCATAAAAATATCCATTCAAAAATGAAGGATACACTAATTGAAATAAAGAACAATTTACAGAGAAACAATAGTAGAGTGGATGGAGCCAACAATCAGATCAATGATTTGGAACATAAGCAAAAAATGGCCAGTCAGAACAACAAGAAGAAAAAAAGAATCCAAAAAAACAAGGATAGGGTAAGCAGCCTCTGGGACAACAAGTGGTCCAACATTTGCATCATAGGGGTACCAGAAGGAGAAGAGAAAGAGCAAGAAATTGAATTGCATTTGAAAAAATGAAAGAAAACTTTCTTAATTTTATGAAGGAAATAGACATGCAAGTTCAGGAAGCACAGAGAATCCCAAATAAGATGGACGCAAAGAGGCCCACTCCAAGACACATCATAATTAAAATGCCAGAGGTTAAAGATAAAGAGAGAATCTTAAAAGCAGCAAGAGAAAAGCAGTTAGTTACCTACAGGGGAATTCCCAGAAGACTGTCAGCTGATTTCTCAAAAGAAACTTTGCAGGCTAGAAGGGATTGGCAAGAAATATTCAAAGTTGTGAAAAGCAGGGACCTACAGCCAAGATTGCTCTACCCAGCAAAGCTATCCTATAGAATCAAAGGGGGAAAAAAGAATCAAAGGGCAGATAAAGAGCTTCCCAGACAAGAAAAAACTAAAGGAGTTCATCGTCAAACCATTGCTAAATGTTAAAGGGACTTACTTAAGAAAGATATTAAATGTATGAACAATAAATTGGCAATAAATACATATGTATCAATAATTGAATCTAAAAAACATGAAGCAAACAACAGGTGGGTTGGGCAGGGGAGAGTAACGGGAAAATTGGGACAACTGTAATAGAACAACAACAACGACAAGAACAGAATCATGGCTGTGGAGAGTGGAGTGCATTTTGATGGTTGCTAGATGAGAAGGGACATTCAGGGGAATGAATGAAGAGGTGAGGGGATTAAGAAGTACAAATAGGTAGTTACAGAATAACCATGGGTAGATAAAGTACAGTGTAGGAAGTGGAATAGCCAAAGATCTTTGCGCATGACCAGTGGACATGAACCATGGTGTGGGGATTCCCTGAGGGTGTGGGCATTGCTCTGTGAAGGAGGGTAAAGGGGATAAAATTGAGACAACCCTAATAGAACAATCTATAATTTTTTAAAAATAAATTTATTATTATTTTTATTTTTAATTGTTTAGTATTTTTATTTTATTTATTTATTTTTATTTTATTTTATTTACTTTTTCTTTTTTTTAATATATCCTTTTTTTTAAATTTTTTTTTAATTTATTTATCTTTAGAGGGGAAGAGTAGGAGAAAGGGAGAGGGAGAGAAATATCAATGTAGGGTTGTCTCTCGTGTGTCCCCTGCTGGGAACTGGCCTGCAACCCAGGCATGTGCCCTGACTGGGAATCGAACCGCGATCCTCTGGTTCGCAGGCCCGCGCTCAATCCACTGAGCTACACCAGCCAGGGCATACTTTTTCTTTTCTTTTTTAAATAAAATTTTAAACGGTGAGAATTTGCTTCCTGCTTTGCCACTTTATATGGCCCCTGTTGAATGTTTAGTTGAGGAGCACTCATTTCAGTAAAAGTAATTGAAATTAGCTATATTAAGAGTCTGGATGTTAAATCTACCTTATTTACAGTTTGTGGGCCTGAAGAGAAAGTGGTTTGTATATATACTCCACCTCCCTGGACATTGTGGATTCTTTTTTATTTTTCTCTTTATACTTTTAACATATGAGTATATATCTTTAGTAATTGTTAGAAATGTGGCTTGTTAATATGAGGTCATTATATTCTATATATTTTGACATTTTCAGCATTTAAATTTTTGCCACATTTAAATATGTTTGAGAGCATAGACTCCTCTGCTGATTATTGCAGTGAACTTGTTCCTTTCTCTCCTTTTCATTCTCTAGAGATACTTTGTTTCTAGGCAAAGACACTTTGTTTTTTAGTCCTCAGCCCACATGGGGAGGTGGGGGAGAAATGAAATAGGATACTTCTGCCTTTTCCAGATACTCACTAAAGGATGTGTATGCTAAGTACTCTGGAGAACTGGGTGGCATTTCCTACATGTTCAGGTGGTAGGGCATGGGTTTAGGAGGAGCGTAGGCTTTCACTTGACTGGGTCCAGTAAGACCCTGTATTACAATATACATTGTCTGCTGAGTCCTGTCTTTGTCTCACAGATCTGGAGATGAGAATTTTCCTTAAACCCCAGCTTTGTCTAGTTAAAGCAGTGGATTTTCGACCTGTGTGCCACGCACATTTTTTTTTTTAATCTTCACTCGAGGGTATGTTTTCATTGGTTTTTAACGAGAGAGGAAGTGGGGTGGGAGGGAGAGAGACAGACAGACAGACACATTGATGTGAGAAACATTTATCGGTTGCTTCCCCACTTGCACGCAGACTGAGGATCGAACCCGCAACCTAGGTATGTGTCCTGACTGGGGATTGAACCCGCAACCTTTTGGTGCATGGGATGACACTCCAACCAACTGAGCCACCTGGCCAGGGTGGCTTTTGTCATTTTTTAATTTGACATTCTAAGGGAAAAGAGGTCAGTGCCCCTGACTAAATAGTCAGATGCTGCATGTTTTAAAAATTCTTGTTACACCCGAGTGCCTCTTGTGGCACACTGGTTGAAAATTGCTGCTCTGCAGTTGGGTCACTTAACAGAACAGAGGCTGACTAGAAGTATCTAGAAGTGTATAGATACTTCTAGGAGTATGTAGAAGGTTTGCTGCTAGGAGGTGGAAATCTGCTAATACTGTGGGGTAATACCGTAAGCAGTGCAAGATTCAGAGACTTCCATGTCAGGAGATTGGCATGAGAGCTCCTGAGCAGAGTTGGTGATGCCAGGGTAGAAGCTGTTTGCAGTCAATCCAGCCTGGATGTACGCAGCCCTGGAACCCTTGGCGTTAGTTGAAGCCAGGAGCTCAAGTCTGTAGATGCATCCTATTGCCAAGTGAGACAGACTCAGATAACCAGGATTACTTCACAAGATGAGATACCTGGTAATGTTTAAATGATATGTGATGGTGTCATGGTTTGGCTGGCGGAAGATGTTAAGGTCTATAGGAAGAAATAAAATAATCTTTCAAGTGCTTTTAGCCAGGTCCTGGCTTGATACTTTCATATATAATCTGATTCAGTCTTTTTGGGTTAGGCTTTTGGGAATCTCAATTTTTATTAAGCACATCACTAATTCTCTTATGTGAGGCTCTTGAGCCACAGATTGAGACACACAGGCAAAACTCCTGACTCCTGTTTGACACTTGTGTGTTTTGATTCTTATTGTCTAAGTATCCTGCTTAATTCCTCAGAGGGCTTGTTGAGATAATATTTCAGAATAGAGGTCAGAACAGTAATTTCATAGTAACTACTTTTGGAACTTTTACTATGTAAACAGCAAAACAAAATTTAAAAATCTTCAACTAAACATTAACACACATTAAAGAAATCAATCAAGTTTCATTAATGAATTATATTTCAGGTAAAAGTACTTGTTATTGATTTACTGCCAAATGATTGAGACCTATTAACATATCTTACATAGCAATTTCATTTGGTGAAATTATGCCATAATCTAATACTCATTTTCGTTTTCATCTTCCTTTATAGAATGGAAGTCCTGTATTATCCTGTATTTATATAAAGCTTCCCCCATCATAAAATTACTTGGTTACTGTAGAAAGAATTCTAATGTATAGAGATGTCCAAAAGATGTGTGTACCCATAATTTGACACCCAAAGACAACCACTGACAGAATGTTGGTTTTATACCATTTACAAATGTGGCAACATCTAAGTTAGGTTGTTTTGCCTAAATATAATACTCTTTGAAAGATTTTAAACTAAAATTTTAAGTAAATTTTCACTAAAACAGAATATGTGAAATCTTTGAAATGCATATAGAGCTACTTCAGATAGTTTACCTTTCTCTGGGATATGAATATCCGTCCTAGTTTTAATGGCAAATAGTTATATGAGAAAAAGGTTTTAAGTATCATTGATTATTTAAAAGAAGGGTATTATAAATAATGCCGTAATTAACATAGGGATGCATATATTCTTTTGAATTAGTGTTTTGGGTTTCTTTGGCTATATACCCTGAAGTAGAATCATTGGGTCATAAGGCAGTTCCATGTTTAATTTTTTGAGGACTCTCCATACTCTTTTCCACAGTGCCTGCACCAGTATGCATTCCTTCCCACAGTGCATGAGGGTTCCTTTTTTTCCACATCCTTGCCAACATTTGTTTGTTGATTTATTGGATAGCCATTCTGACAGGTGTGAGGTGATATCATTGTGGTTTTAATTCGAATTTCGCTGTTGATTAGTGACATTGAGCATCTTTTTATATGTCTCTGGGCCACCTGTATGTCTTCTTTGGAGAAGTGTCTGTTCAGGTCCCCTGCCCATATTTTAATTGGATTGTTTGTTTTTTTGGTATTGAGTTGTATGAGATCTTCATAAATTTTGGATATTAATCCCTGATTGATGTATCATGGTTAAATATCTTCATTTGTTCAGTAGGTTATCTTTTTGTTGATGGTTTCTGTTACTGTGTAAAAACCTTTTAGTCTTTCTATCCGCAAACATGGAATATCTCTCTGTTTATTTAGTTCTTTGAATTCATTCATCAGAGTTTTATAGTTTTTCTCATATAGATTTTATACATACTTTGTTAAGTTTATACTTAAATATTTCATTTTTTGTATGCTAATATAAATGGTATTGTGTTTTAGTTTCAAATTCCACTTATTGCTCGTATATAGAAAAGTGATTGACTTTTAACTTTGTGTCCTGCAAAATTGCTACAATTGCTTAGTAATTTTAGGAGGGGGGTTTTGTTTTTGGTCAGTTCTTTGGAATTTTCAGCATAGATAATCATGTCATTTGTTTAGAAAAACAGTTTCTATTTTTCCTTGCTAATCTGTATATCTTTTCTTTTCTTATCTTCCTGTATTACCTAGTATTTTCAGCACCATATTGAAAAGCAGTGCTGAGAAAGGGATGTCTTTGCCTTCTTCCTGATGTTAGCTCTTCAAATCTCCACATTCCACCTCTGTTGCACTTACTTTCTTTTTAATTTCTGTGTCATTTTGTTGTTGTTGAAGAGACTGGGTATTTTCGTTTTTAGTGATTTCCATAGCGTGGATTTTGGTGCTTGGATTTTGTTTGGATCTCTGTGGTGGTGGTCAACATGTTTTTCTGTTCCAAGTAGTTTATAAAAAATTGTAAATATACTACTAGCAGCCTGTCCAATGTAAATATAATAAAAACCATAAATTTGAGCCGCACATTGGTTATTTGTAATTTTTCTGGTATTCAGTTTAAAAAAACTAAAACAGGTGAAATTGATTTTAATGTATTTTATTTAATACATTATACCCAAAATTTGTCATTTTAACATGTAACCAATATATTTATTGATATATTTAATATTTTTGTACTAAATACTAGAAATCTGGTATCTTACGCTTATATCACATCTCAATTTGAATTGGTTACATTGCAGTTGCCCACACGTGACTAGTGATTCCTATGCTGAACATCCTAGATTTAGAGACTTGATCAGATTTAGACTTTTTGTATTTTTAAAAAATATATCTTATTGATTATGCTATTACAGTTGTCCCATTTCCCCCCTTATCCTCCCCCGCCCCTCACACATCCTATTCCCACCTGTATTTACCCCCCACCCCTTATTAGTTCATGTCCATGGGCTGTACATATAAATTCTTTGGCTTCCCCATTTCCTGTACTATTCTTAACCTCTCCCTGTCTATTTTCTACCTATCATTTATGCTACTTATTCCCCGTACCTTTCCCCCCATTCCCGCCTCCCTTCCCTGCTGATAACCCTCTATGCGATTTCCAGTTCTGTGATTCTGTTCCTGTTCTAGCTGTTTGCTTAGTTTGCTTTTGTTTTCTTTGTTTTTAGGTTCAATTGTTAATAGTTGTGAGTTTGTTGTCATTTTACTGTTCCTAGTTTTGAACTTCTTTTTCTTAGATAAGTCCCTTTAACATTTCATATAATAAGGGCTGGGTGATGATGAACTCCTTTAACTTGACTTTATCTGGGAAGCACTTTATCTGCCCTTCCATTCTAAATGATAGCTTTGCTGGGTAGAGTGATCTTGGATGTAGGTCCTTGCTTTTTTGACTTTGAATACTTCTTTCTAGCTCCTTCTTGCCTGCAAGGTTTCTTTTGAGAAATCAGCTGATAGTCTTACAGGAACTCCTTTGTAGGTAACTGTCTCCTTTTCTCTTGTTGCTTTTAAGGCTCTCTCCTTATCTTTAATGTTGGGTAATGTAATTATGATGTGTCTTGGTGTGTACTTCCTTGGGTCCAACTTCTTTGGGACTCTGAGTTTCCTGCGCTTCCTGAAAGTCTATTTCCTTTGCCAGATTGGGGAAGTTCTCCTTCATATTTTCAAATAAGTTTTCAGTTTTTTTCTTGCTCTTCCTCTTCTCCTTCTGGCACCCCTATAATTCGGTTGTTGGAACATTTACAGATGTCTTGGAGGTTCTTCACCCTCTCCTCATTTTTTGAGTTCTTGTTTCTTTATTCTGTTCTGCTACAAACCATTGATTTGAGTTCCGATTTCCTTCCCTCCACTGTTGGTTCCTTGTACATTTTCATTTATTTCACTTTTCATAGCCTCACTTTTTCCTCTATTTTGTGACCATACTCAACCATTTCTATGAGCATCCTGATTACCAGTGTTTTGAACTGTTCATCTGATGGGTTGGCTATCTCTTCATCACTTAGTTGTATTTTTTCTGGAGCTTTAATCTGTTCTTTCATTTGGGCTATTTTTTTGGGGGGGGTCCTCAGCATGCCTGTTATGTAATAAGGGATGGAACCTTAGGATTTCACCAGGGCGGGGCAACCAAGGCTGCTGCATTGCAATGCTGTATGTGGGGGAGGAGTCCGAGAGGGAACAGTGCCACTTGCTCCACTCTCTGCTGGATTTCAGTCACTTCCCTACTGCCGGTAATCAGAGTGGGCCCTTCTGGTGCTGATTCCTGATGGGTGGGTTCATGTAGGTTTTAGGACCCTCTGGGTCTCCCCAACCAACTCTCCTGTGAGGCTGGAAGTTTCTCCTGCTGCCACCTCAACTGCCACAGGTGTTTTCAGTCAGAGGCTTGAGGCTCTATTTCCCCGTGCTGGAGCCCTGGGTTGCCTGGTCTGTTTTGCTCCCCAGTGGTTCCTCCTGGTTTATCTACTCTATGTGCTTGCGAATGTGGAACCGCCTGCTCCATCAGCCTCTGCCTCTCAGGGTCTTCCAGCCGCTGCCTTGCCCAGTCCTCTCCGCCCCTCGTACCAGTCTGGATGAATGTTTCTTCTTTAACTCCTTGGTGGTTGTACTTCCATACAGTTTGATTTTCTGTCAGTTCTGGGGGTTTTTTGTTTTTAAACTTGTCGTTGTCCTTCTTTTGGTTATGTGAGGAGAGGCACAGTGTTGTCTACCTACACCTCCATCTTGGCTGGAAGTTCTAGATTTTTTGTATTTTTTATCTGGAAGTAGGGAATTCCTGGTTGTCACTTTGCTCATATTCGTAACCGTTCATGTTCATTTTTTAGAGCTGTACATTTAGTAGGGCTTATGAAGTGGTGATTTTTTATCATTTTACCTTCATTTATTATCTGTAATACTTCATGGACATTTCCTGTTCACAGTTATTATGTTAAGTGAAGAAGTAGTTCATGTAGAAAAAGTAGGATAAGTAATGCTTGGTTCTTTTCCTTTATTTACTAGTTATCAAAATAATGAGTTGGTTCCCTAACATTATCCATTGGTAACCATAGGTAAAATTTTTTTTCAAGTGTCATTGTGAACTTACAGGTTTGAAAGAGACTCAGGTTGTCTCATATTTAGCCAGTGGGTGCCCCTTTAAGCTGAATTTTGACATGGCTGTAATGCTTTTTTAAGTTTTCTTATTTTCTGGTGTGTTAGTCTATGTTCTCCAGAGAAACACAACCAATAGGATACATATGTGTACTTATAGAATGACTTGTTATAATGATTTTGCTCATGCAGTTTTGTGGGCTGGTAAGTTCTGAGATCTGTAGTTGGTAAACTGGAGGCTCAGGAGAGCGACAATATAGTCTCAGTCCAGAGTCTGGTCAACTCAAGACCCAGGAAGATCCATTGTTTCAATTTGACCAAGGGGAGGGAAAGCCAGTGTTCCAGCTTAAAGGCTGTGAGGCTGGAGGGTCAGTCTTTTTGTTTTATTCAGGCGTTCAGCTGATTGGATGGGGCTCACCGGAATCAGGGAGGGCAATCTGCTTTCCTCAATGTACATATTTAAATGTTATTCTCTTCCAGAAACACCCTCAGAGATATACCCAGAATGACCTTTGACAGAATTTCTTGTCACCATATGACTCAGTTAATGTGACATATTGAATTAACTATCTTATTTTGGTATAAGATGTTCCAGGTTCATTTTACATCTTCTGCCCCCACTGTGGAATTCATTTTTCCAAGGAGCCTGGATTTTTACTTTCTTTTTTTAAAAGTATATATTTTCTAAAATCCTCACCTGAGGATATGTTTATTAATTTGGGGAAGGCAGGGAAACATGATTGTGACAGAGAAACATTGGTCGGTTGCCTCCTGTACATGCCCCAGCTGGGGATTGAACCCACAGCCTACGTATGTATCCTGACCAGAACTGAACCCTCAACCTTTTGGTGTATGGGACAACACTCCAACCAACTGAGCCACCCAACCAGGGCTGATCTTAACTTTCTTCAAAGTATCTAAGTCTTCTAAATAATGTTGGCAATTAATAAAATGCCCTCTGATGAGTCTATTAATGATTAAAACACATTGAGATTCATAATTTTCAAAGCTTTATCATAAAAGGCTTTGTTTCAGGATTTTTTTAAATTAAGAAAGGTATAATTTCTTTCTTAAATTTAATTTTAATTATTAAAATTTTAAATTATATTTAATATTTTTAAATTAAAAAATTTTTATTCGGCTGACATTGGTTAATCAAGTTATATAGGTTTCAGGTTTACAGTTCTATAATACATCATCTGTATATTGCATTGTGTGTTCAACACCCCGAGTTGTAATTTCTTAAGAGTCATTAAATTGTTTTATATAATATTTCATTTTTTTAGTTTTTTCCTCACTTTTGGGAATGAGGTTCTTGGTGTTTGCTCTGTCACTCCTGTGTTGACTTTCTTATTTTCTGATATAACACTGAGGGAAGCATAGAATGAAAGCTTGTGGCATAAAAGGCATACCTAGTGAAATGCATACAAATGATTGATAATTTTTTCTTTAAACATCAATCTAAACAATTCTACCTCCTAGTGCATTACAGTAACCTCTAGGATAATAGACATTGAGTTGGCCCTCTTCATTTTACAGAAAAGGAAACTGAGGCCCCGGTGTGTGGGAAAGCTAGGACTATAACGTGGATCACTAGCCTCTTAGACTAGGTAACGTGTTATGTAGTAGGGCAGCCTCACAGTTGGGAGACACACATGGCTCAGAATCTTGGCATTACAATTTATTAGGAGTATGAACTTGAGGAAATGTTGCCTTTTTGTTTCTTTGTAAGCTAGAGATAATAACTGTATCATGTGTTTACTGTGACAGTTAACCAAGAATAACGCTTTAAGGAACTCAGTACTGTGTTGTCACATTGTAGGTACCCTCTAGATTCCATTTGTTTCCTGTCCTAGTTTGCAGTTTTTTCTTCTGTATTATCACCCCCTTTTTAAATTGAGTATAGAGTATATCAAAATAGCTGAAGACGGTATACTTCTGTTGCATTTGTTACTTTGTTTATAGTATTTGTATAACAAGTCTATATTAATAGAATAAGAGCGTTTAGTCTGGTTCTTTTCTAAATTTTTCTGCATGATCGTTACTGAAGGTCAAATTGAGATTTTATTTTTCATTCTGAAGTACATTATCCAAAGTAACTTCTGTTGTTATATCTCCATCTATTGTAATACTGAATATTAATCACAGATGTTTTAAATTATGTTTTCTGTGTCATCAGGGTAGAATGTAATCATGTTCTTGCTTGTGTTCTGCTGTAGCAAACAGGATAGTTTAGAAAGGCCGTAATTAATAGATGTTTAAAAGTTGCTTTGATGTCCTTAGATGAAAGCTGTGCTGCCAGTACCAAATGCTAGTATTTTTAATTATCACTCTCCTTTATAACATGAAATACAGGCTTGAGCTCTGTAGTGTTAGCTGCAGGATTGTTAACCTGTAATACATTTTTAGTGTGAATGCGTAGAGAAAATCTTAGAAACTGTTTAGCTTCCGAAAAATGCACTTCTGTATTCCGGTTGTCTGCTATCTATTTGGATAAAATTCCAAAAGTGTGCCTGAACCGTGTTGACTTTATCATGATGTTAATAGATGGCTTTCTTTGTTGTGAGATATAAAAATATAGTTGGTAATGCCTAAGATTGTATTTTATAAAGTGAGTGCATTGATGTATCTGAGGTGTTGGAGACTACAAACTGGGCGACTTAGAGATGAAAAAGGAGGCAGTGTTAGCTGCTTGCAGTTCTTGGACTGGTATAATTTGCTCTCCATTTTCTTGCATCTCATCTTGTCTGCAACTAATTGTAAACTAAATTATTACCATGAATCACTGAAAACTAATCACTCTAAGGTTACTGATTTCTCATAATCACCAAATATATTGATTAGCATTTTCTTTGTCCTCCTTCATTGCAGCGCGTTAAATTCTGTTAATCTTGAAGATCTAATCTCTTTGCTTTCTTTATACTGTATTTTCCCCTTTCTCTTTTGCCACACCCCTTTTCTCTTTCCTTGGCTCAACTTGTTACTTATATGCCCAAGTGTCTCTGTATTCTAAGGCGTAGGTTTTTAACATTTGTGCTGTCATCATCAATCCATACACACTCACGTGGTTCTAATCCATCCTTTTGCCTTTAACCACCTAATTAAATGACTCTGAAATCTATGTTTCTGTCCTTGATCCCCTCTTCTGCGCTTAAGACTCTTATTCTTTACCAACTGTATATCTTTACCTGGTTGTGTTATTGTCTCCTAAAACTTCCAGTGTGTCCAAGTCAGAGTCCCCCATCTTAAAACAAACTTCATTGTCTGTCTGTGATTCCATCATTGCTACTGGTGCAAAAGAAGGTGCCAGTGACAACTGTCTAAGGCAGTGATTTTCTACTTGTTTCATTTTATGGCACACATAAACTAATTGCTAAAATTCTGCAGCACATCAGAAAAATGTATTTTTTATAGATCTGGCAAAAAAAAGTAGGAATAATTTTGATTCATTCACACTGGACGGCTGTTTTTGTGTGTCTGTGGGGTTTTTTCATTTTGTTTTGTTTTTTGTTTTTGGTTTAAATTTGACAGTTAAGACAGGGGTGTCAAACTCATTTTCACCGGGGACCACAACAGCCTCGTGGTTGCCTTCAAAGAGCTGAAACAATTTTAGGACTTATAAATGTGACTACTCCTTAACTGTTAAGGAATTGAAATTACATTCGGCCCTTTGAAGGCAACCACAAGGCTGATATGGTCCCCAGTGAAAATGAGTTTGACACCCTTGCCATAAACCATCAATCTCAGAACTCCTTGGAAATCCTTTTGTGTTGATGGTTGTTGTGCCTGACTACTTTTTCTTTCCTGCATATCTGATACCTGGCAGGCCCAACTTTCATACATCAGGCATGTTTTCTTGGCTAGTTATCAAGGGAGAACTTGCTGAGATTTTTTTTTGTTTGCATTTTGTGGTTGCAAAATCAGAAACGTAATTGTTTAGATGGATGAGCTGGTACATGCAGTACTAGTGCTTAGTGAAAGAAGAAACAGGCCTCAAACATGCCACCACGAAAAATTAAAAAAACAATTGTATTAGATTATAGTTAATTGCTTCAAAAAGCAATTTAACTTCTCTAGATTATCTGGTAAATGATAGCTAGAGAAGTCAGAGTGAAGAATAACTGAAGTCCTTGCTAGACCAAAGACAAACCAAAAAATAAACCCAAGAAATGCAAACTGTTGAAACTTACATTTTGTTCATTGGAGCATTATAAAAAAATATTAATAAGGTGTTTACTGTCTTCTTTTCTAGATCATTCTTTTGTAGACTATTTGTATATTCTCTGATTTTATCTACCAGAAATTTGGTGATAGCCATCACTCTTAGGGGAATGAAGTAAAAAGGGGCCCTACTTGCTACTAGGGAAATCTTGTCCCATTGGTCCATATGTATCCCATTACTCTCATGTGTATGTTATTGGTCAAATAACAATTCTCAGCTGTTTGGTTTTATTTATTTAATCTAGATTATTAATGTTAAGTATTGTGTTAGGTCTAACAGTGGTTTGTTGTTAGTTGGATCTAGTGTTTAGAGGCTTTTTGCCATGTTGATAAACATGCCTGCAGCATCATTGTTTATGACTTCATGGTATTATAGTATGTGACTGCACCATATTTTTTATACTTAATTTTTTGATAGGTGGTACATGTACATAGTGGAAAATGCAAAAGATACATATAAACAAGTGTACAGTGAAAAATAAAGTTTCCCTCTACTCTTAGTTCCCTTGTCAGGATGCAATCACTGTTCATCTTCTAAGTTCACCTAGAGATATTCTGCATAAATACAAACCAGTATATAATCATGTGTGATATGTATGTACACACAAAAATGGCGAGACATTGTACTTTCTGTTGTGTATCGTGCTTTCTTTTCTTTCTCGATTAAGATGAGTTCCATAGAGGGTCATAAAATTTTGCTTCATTGTTTTCCAGTTGCCAAATATTCTACTTTATGGATCTACTAAAATAACCAGTTTTATTTTGGTGGATGCTTAGATCGTCTTAGATCTTTGTTTTATCAGGTCACATGTATGCAGCTATATTACATGTTTCATTTGGTTTAGTCTACTGGGCCTGATACACTTTTTTGATCAAACTCTGTAAGTGAAAACTCTTACAGAAGAAAATCTGAATTACATAGAATAGGCTGAGAATATGGTAACATCTACAAGTCTCTTTTGTGGTGAAAATATATGAAGAATAAAAATTCTAACTTTTTATCTCCAGAAACTTATTTTTTAGCAATTTCCTGAGAAGTGTTACCTTGTGTGGGAGGTGTTATCGTAGTCCTGATTTTTTTCAATAAGACAGACTTGTTTTATTTTTTCACAGATTATGTTTTGGATTTGGTACTAAATGATGCATATTCACTAGCATCAACTGGCTGATTGTACCCAAAGGGGAAAAAGCTATGCTAGCTGCAGTTGGAAGAAAATAAAGATTCCTGGTTAGAAATGCATTAAGGAAATATTGTGGACCCAACTTTAAGCATTTGACCACTTTAGGTGGTTACCTTTTATGATCCAGATTTGTATTTCCCTCACTAAAGTACTTGATCATATGTTAAAGTATGAACATGCATCTTCTTGACACTTCAGGTTACAAATAGGAACATGGGAGTCTCGAAATGACTGTGGGTGTTGTATTGTTCATCTACTAAATTCTTCTGAAGTTTTGGGACTGAGACAGAGATTAGAAAGAGAATGTGGGTTGTTGTACCACTTAGTTTTTATGAATATGAGTTCATTTTCCTCTTTTGTCTGGATTGAAAGGAAAAGCTGGGGAGGCATTAATTGGAATGAGAGGCTAGAAACACTTAAAAATAAACTTAAGTGAATTTTAAAAACCAGCGGATCACTTATGGCTTCAGAGTAGTTTGTAGGTAAAAACTCATGCGTTTGTATATTGCTAACATTTTGTATTACAATGAAAGATCTCCGTTATAAACCACCCAGTAACCTGTTAGCTACATTCATTCTTATATATATTTATTCATTCATGTAGCATGTGCACATAAACTTCTTCCTGGCAGTGGGCCTCACATTTTAATGTGTATCACAGTCACCTGGAGAGCTTGTTAGAAGCTTGTTAAAAACTCCTGGTTGCCATCCCCAGAGAATGTGATGAAATAGCTCTGGGGTAAGTAAGACACAGATCACTCTCTTAAATAAATGCATTAGAATATTCTGGTCTGAAGACCACTTTTTGACTCTTATAAGAGAAAGAATTATGTTTTTTAAAGGGATGAAAAGTTACACCCCATTAGTAAAAAAATTTAATTGAAGAAGCATATAAAAAATATTCAGGATTGTGAGTAATTTAAAATAGCAGCACAATGCAGCATAAAAGGCTTGATTTTAGATGTGACTTGTCAGCGAAGGCCAGTAGTAGTAGTTGTTTGCTGAACATTAGTAATGGATAAATTGTGGCTGGCAAGGAAAATCAGCAGTCATGCAAAAAATAAATGTCTTTAGAAATAAAAGTTTTTTTCTTAGCAATTAAAATTGCTTTCATGAAAGATAGAATGTTTAATTTATCTTGACTTGTCGAATATAGCAATAGTTAAGGTAGGGTGTTAAGTTTTAATTTTTATCAAAAGGGGACATGGGTTAAATTACTTAATCTTTTAAATACTATTTTGGGTAGTGAGCGTATGGTCATGAATTGGGCAGGATTATGAAGGGATGTAATTTTGGATATGATTTTGAATATATGTATTGAAATCTTAAAGAGGCTCATAATGATATATATTGTAATTCCATTTTTGAGAATTCCCAAAGGAAATAATTTTAAATACAGAACTAGAGATACATACTATGGAATTGTTTAAATAATACAAAAAATTAGAAACAATCTAAACAGCTTATTTATAGAATGTTTAAGGAAGCACTGATCCATTCACATAAAGAAATATTATTCAGCCCTGGCTGGTGTGGCTTAGCTGGTTGGAGTGTAGTCCTGTGGACCAAAAGATTGTGGGTTCAATTCCCGGTCAGGGCATATACCCAGGTTGCGGGTTTGATCCCTGGTTGGCGTGTGTGCAAGAAGACAACCAGTAATTGTTTCTGTCTCATTTCAATGTTCCTCTTTCTCTCTCTCTCCTTCCTTTCTTTTGTCTCTAAAAGCAATGAAAAAAATGTCCTTGGGTGAGGATTAAAAAAAAAATTATTTAGCCATAAAATGTCTTTAAAAAGAGTTTATAATATAGGGAAATGCTTATGCTAAAATATGTAAATAAAAGCAGGTTATTTTAAAGACTAGAAGGAAATTTGGAAAATATAATTTTGGTGCTTTCTATAATTGTGGGATTATTTCTTTTCTCCATTAATACGTATTCCCCCAGTTTTGGTATTGTTCATATTTTTTTAATAATGAAGAATGGCACATAAAAATTATTATCTTGATCTTAAAAAAGAGTTTAGATAGCTATAACCAGGCACTATCAAGGGATTGAATGCCATCACTTGATAGGGGATTTGTTTACAGATAATTGGAGTGGTAATAGAGAATCCAAATTAATAGACTATTAAAAGGATTAATACTAAACCTATTTTCAGATTACCTGGAGGTAATCTGAAATGACCTGGAGGAAGGCTTACCTTGTGGTCTTCCAAATTTGCAGAACTTTCAGGTGTGAAATGCCAGTGGACTTGGTATTAACTATATAAAAATTTTGAGAGCTGTATATGAGTGAGCAGAGTAGTGCTAAGTGCTTTTCAGTTGGCCAGCTATGTTAGTTGGTTGCTATGCATTAAAGACTGTTCATTTGGATGGTTAATTGTCCCTATGGATTGTATTTTGAACTAGAGTTGAGCTAAAAATGCAGATAAATTCTTACAATGTTTAAATAAATTAATAGATAGTAAGGAATCGAAGATACTTGGATTTCGCCTAAGCTTTGAGGTTTATATCAAGGAGAACAATCTGTATTCTTCACAGCAGGTGTTTTTGTTTTGATGCAGTACTGCTCTACATGAGTTTGGGGTCAGATTCAGTGCAGCAGTTTTTGTATTCTTGTGTTCCCAAGGGCATATAACTTTCTGTGTGAGGAGCCCTATCCTGGGTGTATAAAAACAAACAGCGTCCCTTGAGATGCATCAAAAAATAAGAGAGTAAGTTTTGTAAATGGCATAGCAATAAATTCAAAGTATGTGGTCACAGAAGGGTGTCAATGGAAGTATTTCTGGAGAATAGCTGAAATGTTATGGATTTACTTTTAAAATTAAATAAGATTGTTGTAGTTGGTAAATCTTCTCAGAAATACTTTTTTTGTGAGAAGTGGTTCCCAAATGCTGGTCTTTGATGAATTATTCACTCTTCTCCATTGAAATAAATATCAGAACATTGTAGTGCATGTGATTTTCACAGTACTACTATAGTTAATTGATTTTAGCATGTACATTTCCCCCACATTTTAGCATTGCTGAAAATGAGATGTTTTACAGTCAATGGCATATTAAAATCTTTGTTAGTTTTAAAATAGCAGTAGTTATCACTACCTACATATGAAGAGGGAATGCCCCCAAATCAGGAATTTATTTATAAAATTGTATAGTTATTCTTACATGTTTAAACTTCAGTTACCTTCAAAGTACTCTCCATTGGATTCAATACACCTATTGAGATGGTTTTTTTCACTGCTCAGAACAGTTTTTGAACTCGTTGATTTTGATGCCTTTCAGTTCTTCTGTCCTTTTTGTTTCACCTCTTCCACATTGGCAAAACGTTTCCCTTTGAGGACTTTTTTCATCAGGGGAAGCAAACAAAAAGTCACGTGGGTGGCGAGATTGGGTAAATAGGGAGGGTGGGGCATGGAGGTCATGTCGTTTGTAGTCAAAAACTGCTGCTGAACACTCAGCACCATGTGGGCAGGTGTGCTCATAAATCACCCGTCATGAAACGGGCAAATGCATTGAAAGAGTCTTCAAAAAAAATTCACTGAAGCTGAACGCAGCCTCTCACAACAATGCTAGCTGGTGCACTGATGCAGATGGGTTCCTAGAACACTCACCTAGCAGAGGAAGCCTGTACTACAAGGGGCCCACCCTCCAGAAGATAATTTCAGTTTTTTTGGGTCCCCCTCATATTTGTGAACTGTTATTAACCCTGCTGCTATTCCTAGACAACTGCAACCAACCCACTGTGGTTTCAATTAACATATCATTTATGGAAGAGATCACCAACTCTGGGTTATCTTCTGAAACCTTTTATCAGTTACATCTTCAGGAGATACCTTTTGGTAGGATCAAGAAAGGATGGCATCAAGGCTTTGACATTGTGTGTCAGGTTCTTAGACAAGTATCTCAGAGACAATAGAGGAACACTTTTAAAAGAAATATTGGCCCTGGCTTGTGTAGCTCAGTGGATTGAGCATGGGCCTGTGAACCAAAGGGTTGCCAGTTCGATTCCCAGTCAGGGTACGTGCCTGGATTACGGACCAGGTCCCCCATAGAGGGTGCAAGAGGCAACCACATATTGAGTTTGTGTCCCTCTCTTTGTCCTTCCCTTCCCCTCTCTCTAAAAATAAATAAAATCTTTAAAAAAATGAAAGAAATATTGCATCACTATTTCTTTTAATGATACAGAGGGTGATGATATGGAAAAACAAAAATCACTGATGATTCTGAGTTAAAAGGAATTAGAAATTAGATTATTAGTCAGTATGAGGAAAACTTTAAGAATGCCTTGAATTTATTTTGATTTTTTAAAAAAGATTTTATTTATTTACTTTTAGAGAGGGGAAGGGAGGGAGAAAGAGAGGGAGAGAAGGGATGGAGAGATTGCATGCCCCCATCTGGGGACCTGGCCCACAGCCCAGGCCTGTGCCCTGATGGGCAATCGAACCAGTGACCCTTTGGTTCTCAGGCTGGCAGTCCACTGAGCCACACCAGCCAGGACTATTTTGATTTTGTATAAACACAAGAGTGTTATATGAACAATCATGTCTAAATAAGCTTAAAGAGCTTTTCCGATAAATATAAAATAAAAAATTCTGAGTCATAAGAAACCATATGTTCTAGTTCACTTGGGAGTTTGTTTTCTTTTTTAGTGGTACAGAAAATAATGATGCACCTTAATGTTGATAGTATCTTGGAGTCAGTGGAATGTGGTGAATATATTCAGTTTAAGGGGTTGAAGTTATCTTAAAATTGTGCTCTTCTACTCTTTGGCATTGTATTTGTTTTATAAATTAATGCTGATCGTAGATAAATGGTTGATATGTTTTAAATGTCCATTCTTGGTAAAATAAAAAAATTCGCATGCCGATATTGTATTCAGATTTCTTTTGAAATTTTATTGGCCTATGAAATTCAGAGATCCATGGGCCACTATTAAAAGAAGTCTAGCATATTAATCTTACTGCTTATAATTTACCACCACAGGTCAGAGTTTATTTCTTAGTTTGGTTTGAACATATTTCGCAGAGTGGTTAATAACAAAATACTAGGTGCTAACAGTCTTATTAATCCTTTTGTTTGGATTTACATTTTTTCTTTTGCTTTGTCTTTTGTTACTTTACCTTAACCAGTCTTACGGAATTGAGTTTACTGTGCCTGTTAGGTAACTGCTTAAAAAAGAATGGTAAAAAAAGTTGTGGCAATTGGTCATTCTTTGCCCTATATACATGGAATAATTCAAGCAAACTGGAAGGCTCCTCTCCTAACCAAATGTGTGTGTCTCTTGCTAACTTGTCCTGGTGTCTGAAATTTTCAGTTGTTCAGTCCAGTTGTCATTGGATTTAAGACATTGGCAGTTATAAGCTCCATGAAATCAGGTACCACATTTGTCTTGTTTATTGCTGTAATTCCAGCATCCACATCAGTTCCTGACACGTAAATAGCTGCTCCATAAATATTTACTCAATTAAAAAATGAACCAAATGCTATTTGTGACATTAAAACATTATTGGTCATGATTAACCTTATGATGTAATAGTTTATTAAACAGCTAGTAGAAAATAAAGTCGTAAGGTAACTGAAACGCAGTTCAGATCAATTCTAAGAAAATTAAGTGACAGTTCTGTAATGGTTCTTGGGCTTTTCTATGTGTGTCCTCCTTGCCCTTCTTTTAGGAGCCTTCGTAATGTCAGAAAACACAGATACTAGGTCTTTATTATTTGTTGATTGAGATAATATATGCTTTAAAAAGGTTAAAATTTTTTTATTAATTTCAGATGAATATATATATTTCTTTATAGTTGATAGATCTTAACATTTAGCTAGACACGTACTTTATTTCTAGATAAGTTTTGGTATGCATATAAATTTGTGGAGTCAATTAGGGTCCAGGACCTCTTTTTTTGTTGGGAACCGTTGGCCTAGACCTGCTCCTGGAGTGTGGTCCATAGGCCAGCAAACATTACTATTCCATGGGGACAATGTTACAAATGCAGCATCTCAGGCCCTCCTCCAGACCTATAGAATCAGAACCAGCATTTTAATAAGATCCTCAGGTGATTTAATTGCACATTATTTGAGAAGAGTTTATCGAACACATGATTTTCAGATTGAGAAGACCACTGAATTTTTTTGGGGGGGGAGGGGTAGGGGTTAAGGAGGGGTAGGAGGAACAGGCCAAACAGAGCAGTGTAGAAAAAAACAATTTGGCTTACTTGTTTACCGTATCTTAGAATGGGTCTGTTAATTAGTTGCATAGGAATTCCTGAAAAGGTGGCGTGTGTTTGTGTGTATGTATTTAATATTTTTGTGGTTTTATTACCATGTGAATAAACTTGTTAATGAAATATTGTTTGATTCAAGTGAGATTCAAACAGAAGTGTTAGTATCTGCTAACAGCACATTGTTTGTTATCTATTTCTTAAGGACATACCTTAGCATTGGTCTTTTGGGAACCTACTTCTACTCTTTTATACAAAGGAGTAAATGCCCGTTTGTCCCTCACAGCCATAGTGTAGTTTTGCTGGGATTTAACAATTTATCAGTGCACCTTTAAGTCCAATGGTATTTGAAAAACAAAGCATATATTCTACATCATCTTTATGTATTAAGGATAACATATTGCCAAATATCAGCCTCTGTGGAAGAATTCAGATTCATTTTTTTACTTAACAGTCTATAGACCAACAATTAAGCAACGATAAGAATAAATTAATTGGAATTTGGCTCTAACCTTAGGATCCTTCTGTAGAAATTGGTCCTTTTCCAGAAGGACTGATAAGAAAGCTTGGTTTAGTGCTTAAAATCAGTGAAGCTGGTGGCAGTAGGGTGTCTGAATTGGGAGATGTTTTCTTTGCTCTTATAGGGTATTACTTTTTCTTTTAATTTTAATTTTTTATTGTGAAGTGTTTATTTATTAAATGTTAATCCGTTCGTTAATCCGTTCTAATACTTTTTTCCTTTATTTTCCCCTTTGTCTCCCTGAACCCAGTACCTCTCCCTCAGGCGATTCCCACACCATTGTTTATATCCATGGGTCATGCATATAAATTCTTTGGCTACTTCATTTCCTGTACAGTACTTTACATCCCCATGGCTATTCTGTAACTACCTATTTGTGTTTGTTAATCCCCTCACCTCCTCACCCATTCCCCCACAACCCCCTCCCATCTCCATCTGGCAGCCATCAAAACACTCTAGCCTTGATTCTGTCTCTGTTTTTCTTGTTTGGTTAGTTTTTTAGGGTCAGCTGTGGATAGATATGCTTTTATTGCAATTTTATTATTCTTAGTTTTGATCTTCTTTTTCTTTATAAGTCCCTTTAACTTTGTGTAATAATGGTTTGGTGATGATAAACTCCTTTAGTTTTTTCTTGTCTGGGAAGCTCTTTATCCTTCGATTCTAAATGGTATCTTTGCTGAGTAGAGCGATCTTGGCTGTAAGTCCCTACTTTTCATGACTTTGAATATTTCTTGATAATTCCTTCTAGCCTGAAAAATTTCATTTGAGAAATCAGCTGACAGTCTTATGGGAACTTGCCTATAGGCAACTAACTGCTTTTATCTTGCTGCTTTTAAGATTCTCTCTTTATCTTTAACCTTTGCCATTTTAATTAATGTGTCTTGGAGTAGGCCTCTTTGCATCCATCTTATTTGGGAGATATTTTCTTTGCTCTTACAGGGTTTTTTAATTTCTGCTTTGCAAACGTCTTGTAATATGGAAATATTTACATATTTACCATACATACTTTAAGTTAATATGAAATTTATTAGGTAGCTAAAATTTTAGTTTACTCTTTTTCCTTGAGTTAATAATGAGATTATTTCATACAGATTTTTGGTAATTGTTCTTAAATTTAAGTTTTGAAAATAAACTACATTGTTTAATTCTGAATCAGACTTGTTTCTGTACTTTGACAATTTATAGATGGGCTGTTATGAGCTTGACTTGTTTATGAGTAAAGTTCTAAATATATACCAAATAATTCCCAAACCAGTACACAATTAATCTCAATGGATATTTGTGAAATACAAATTAGAATCAAAGGTATACCATTTCTTACCCTATCAAATTGGCAAAAATTTAAAAAATCTGAGAGTATCTAACATTGATAAGGATATAGGGAAATGGGAATTTTTAACTAATACTGATGTTGGAGAAATATAATTTAACTGAAAACCTCCTGCCATCTCAGAAAACCTCTCTTTAAAGGTAGAAGAAAAAGAAAATTTTATTTTTGAATAAGCATTAATCTAGAATGTGATGCACATCACAAGCTATCTGCTAAGAGATTGCAAGATCTAAAGAGAGCTCTTCCTTTTTGGAGGCAGGTAGATACAACTAATTACGTACATGCTGTCAAGGTAAACTACGATAGTGCTCAAGTAAGAAGACTTGATGGCAACAGTTGTCACACATGTATGTTGTCTTTAACTAATTGGCTTTGTCCAAAGGAAAAAGAAGCATTTTTGACAGTAGGTATTTGACATTGTGTGGGTAGGTGGCCAACTCAAATTAGGCTCCTATCCTTCCTCAGAAACTGGCAGAAAGGGCAGCTCATCTTCCTTGATTATATTTCAAAGAGGTGGCTACCAGGTCCTTGAGAAAGTCAGTCCTGGGTTGTTGGTTAGAAGCTTATTCAGCTTTTAGAAACATTTACATACATTTCAAAGGTGCAGAGAAAGATCACACAATTGCAAGTTTTCTAAGGAAAATGCTCTTAAGAAAAGTGTGTTGGGTTTCTCTTCCCTTAGTTTTAACAGGGAGAATTAAACTTAATTCTATTTTGCCTTTATACTGATGGGTAAATTACTCCAGGTGCTTTAGTGGGCAATTTAGCAATGTTGTAGTAGAGTTGAAGATATGATCCACTACTTTTACTTCTAGATAAGTCCCATAGAAACTCTTAACACATTTTTACAAGAGGTTTGTAGCATTGTCTATTAACAGTGAAACGGAAATGACCAAAATGTCTGTGAACAGGAGGTTGAATAAATTGGGGTATATTCATACAATACTTGCAGGGATGTCCAACCTTTTGATGTCTCTGGGCCACCCTGGAACAAGAGTTTTCTTGGGCCACACATTAAACATACAAACACTAATGAACATTGATGAGCAAAAAAAAAAAAGTTTTTAAGTAAATTAATGATTTTGTGTTGCGCTGCATTCATAGCCGTCTTGTGTTGCATGGGACTCATGGGTTGGACACTCCTGCACAACATCGAAAATGAATGAATTGCAACTCCGTATATCAACATGAACCATTTTTTAAAGATTTTATTTATTTAATTGTAGAGAGAGGAGAAGGGAGGGAGGGAGGGGGAGAGAGACAGAGACAGAGACAGAGAAACAGCAATGTGAGAGAGGAAAATAGGTTGGTTGCCTCTCATAAGTGCCCTGATCCAGGACCAAACCCACAACGCATGTGCCCTGACCAGGAATTGAACAAATAGATAAAAGCAAGTTTAGTTTATTCAGTGCTTGGCAATGCCATATTGCTTGCTAGAGTCTTTGTGTGTAGTTGCTTAAGTTTCAAACATTAATGTCCAAACTGATGATCTCACTGTCTGTTAAGGTATTTTAGTCCCAAATAGGTTTAATGAGAGTTTTGTGTCATGTATGGTTAGCCACAGCACATTGCTTTGCTGACTCCAATTTCCCGCCTTCTCTTTTTACAGGACCGCAGCTGAACGCACAGCTAGAAGGTTGGCTTTCACAAGTACAGTCTACAAAAAGACCTGCTAGAGCCATTATTGCACCGTAAGTTTTGAGAGTCTTTACCCAGAATATTTCATATGTTAATTGTTAATAAAGAATGAGTATCTACTGGTTGAGCTGTAAATCAAAACCCCAATGATATGCTGAGCTGACAAAATTACATTCAGTAAATTTCGTGAATCCCATGACTTTAACTCAAGGAAATTGGCCGCTTTATTTTCTCAAATGCAGTAATTTTAAAATTTATTTTTGGTAATAAAACTGACTTAAAGCAGAGGGATATTTACATTAGATAATCTTGGTAACTTCAGTAGTAATTTGTATAAATGAGTGAGTTCTATTTTAAACATTAAAAAGATCTACTTTAATCCACATACTTTTAAACTTATAATAAAAAATATGCATTAACCATAATATGGTGCAATATGGAGTAGCAACCAGAGTTTTGCCGGAGGAGCAGATTTTTTTGTAATGAAAATCTTTGAGTATTTTGTTTTTGAATATTAGGGGGCTTTTTAGAACTGAGAGATGACAAATGTACTATTAATGATGTGCCTGTGTATCATAGGAAGCCAGTTAATTTTGATTTAGTTTCCAGTGCTAATATTCAAAACACATTTTTAAAGCACATGTTAACATTTTTCTAAGAAGTGTTAAAGTTGGAGTTTGTGGATTTTCTTCTCACAGCAGGATCTTTTATGACTTCTATTGAGTTAAGGTTGGTACCCTGATAAATAATAAGTAATGAAAATAACAGCAACCATTTATTAAACAATATGATAATTAAATGAGTAAAAACACAGAAAGAGCCTACATTAACATTTGGCATATAATAAGTATTCCATAAACGTTTGGTATTTTGTGTGCCAAACCTTTTGTTAAGTACTCCGTTTGTATGTTCTCACTTGATCTCATTAATAGACAGAGGAGACTGACTGTACCACTGCAGGCTTTATGATGGACAAGTTATTTAATCTCTGTGCCTTTTCTCTCATTAATGTAATTGGAATAATAGTACCATCATACAGTTTTTTGATGATTAAAAGAGCTAATCTTTGTTAAACTTTCAGCATAATGACTTGCAATTATTTATTTGGTCGTTCAGCAAATATGTACCAGGCTAAATGCCAGGTACTCTTCTTTGTGATGCTTTTTGAATACATTAGAATCACTTCTCTCTTAGTGCTTGCATTTTAGTACTGGAGGAGGACAGACAGTAAACAATTCATTACATCTTTGTCAGGTGCTCATGGGTGCTAAGAAGAAAAATAAAGCAGATAAGAGGATTGAGAGTGACAGTATGGGTAGGGAGTTGCTAGTTTACATAGGATAGTAAGAACAGGTCTGAGAAGGTAACATTTGAACCTAAATGATGGGAGAGAGAAGCTACGCAGATGCCTAGAGAGAGGGTTTCAGGCTGGGGAACAGCAAGTGCAGAGACTTGAGGGCGGGGTATGCTTAGCATGTTTGAGAAGAAGCAAGGAGGCTGGTGTAGCTGGAGTGGCATGTGTGAGTGAAAGAGGAGTGGATGAGATAGGCACCAGGGGCTAGATCATGGAGAGGGTTGGTTTTTATTCCAAGTGAAATGGCAAATCATGGGAAGTTTTGATCAGAAAAGTGACCTAATCTGACTGAGGTTTGAAAAGGATTACTTTTACTGGCTGTATGGATTTCAGTTTTGTGGGAACAGGGAGTCCAGTTTAGGATGCGTATTGTAATAGTACAGAAAAGAGATGACATAGTGGCTTTGACTAAGGGCTAGTGGTGGAGGTGATGAGACACAGTGTATTCTGGATATATTTCTAAGGCAAGTACCAGTAAAATAGAAGAAGAGTCGGTGAGAACTCTTAAGTTTTGGTGCTTGTGAAACTGGAAGAATGGAATTGCTTTTATATTGATAAGGGGCAAATGGGTGGAGGTATGGAGTAGAAGTGTTCATGTAGAATCTAGGAATTGACTTTGACCATGTTAATGTCGAGATGCCTATTAGCTATCCAAGTAGAGATTTCAAATGGGCAGCTAGATATATGAACTGTAGTACAGGGAATAAGGTCCAGGCTGCTTTGGTGTATATATTGCAGGCTATAGTTGGCTAGGGTGTAAAATAAATACAGAAAAGAGAAGAGGTTCAAGGACTAAGCCCCTTAGGCAGACAACTTTATGTAGAGGGCAGGATGAAGATGAGCATTTGCAAAGGAGATATTGAAAGAGGACCAGTGAGCAAAGAGGAAAACCCAAGGATGAATGATGTCTCTGGGAGGCAAAAGGATGAAAAATGTGTCAGGGAGGAGAAAAGGATCAGCTCTGTGAAATCCTGCCAATTGGTCAAATAAGATGAGGACTGAGAATTGATTGTTGGATTTTGCAATGTGGATATTGCTGGTTCAATTTGATAACAACAATTTCTGTGGGGTGTGGGGACGAAGGCATGATTGGTGTAAGAAAGAGTCTGAGAATGAAATGAAGATTGCAAGTATACGTAGTCCCCTCCTTGCCGCCCCCCGCCCCCGCCCCCCCCCCCCCCCCCGGAATTTTGCTGTAAATTAAGAAAACAGGGCAGTGGGAATATGGTGTCAGGAGAATCTTTATTCAGGATGGAAGATATTAAAGCATTATAATGTTGATGAACCATTGGAGAAAGAAAAATTGATACAGGGATAAGAGGGGAATTTTGTAAAAGTGAGGCCCTTGATTGGGTGAGAAACAATGGATCTCTTTGTAGTAACTCATGAGATAGGTTGTATTGTCTTGCCCATTGCTTTGCTGGTGTTTGGCTATTGTGGTTTGGCCCCTCCTAGTTAAAACTTGTTACAAATATGGGAGTGGAGCTGAATCAACATATAATTAAGTTGAGGTTACTTATTTATGAAAAAGTAGCCAGACTTGTTTCCTTCTTGTAGTTGTAGTTGTGTAAAATTGAAATCACTGGCAGTGGGCTGGGAAATGAAATGTGTGAGCCTAAGTTACAAATATATTGATTTGTAAAAGATTTACAAATTACCTTAAGTTTTTTTAAAAAGATTATTTATTTATTAATTTATTTTTAGAGAGTGGGAAAGGAGGGAGAGAGGGAGAGAAACATCAATGTGTGAGAGAAACATTGAGACAGCCTCTTGTACGCCCCCAACCCGGGACCTACCTGACCTACAACCCAGGGGTGTGCCCTGACTGGTAATTGAACTGTTGACCTTTCACTTTGCAGAATGACACCCAACCAACTGAGCTGCACCAGTCAGGACCAAGTTACCTCAAGTTTTAAAATGGATATTTGAAAATAGTTTTGGCTGTAGTGTGCTTTTTTTCTACTATATCTAGTGACCTTGTAATGTTGATGCATATATAGGCAGTATCCATTTTTGTTAACATATGGAATATAGTATTATAGTAATTTGTCTTACTATATGGTTTCCAGAAGTAATTATTTTCCTTTGCAGAGTTACTTCTTTTTTTTTGAGGCAGAAAAGTAACACATTTTTCATTGTTATACTCATATAAACACAAAGGTTTTTTTGTAAGAATATGCTTATATAGTAATTAAAAAACTGAAAATTTTAAAATTCTATTTTTATTTCAAATCAAGTCAGTCAAAACATACTTTAAATTTTATAAATTCTAGCTCTCTGGAACCAGCTTTTCTTAGATTTTGCTTTATAGGTGTTAATCATTAAAGGGGGACCTTAAAAACACAAACACGGAACCTAGATAGCACACTTTTGAAAGTGCTTAAGCAGACCGCTCACTTTTATATTGATGTAGATTAGATAGAATGATACCATTAAAGAGTAAATATTGACCCCTGAACTAACTGTTGATCAGTCTTAATGACTCTAACCGACAGGTGGCAAGCACCAGGCCCGTGGGCTAAATCCGGCCCTCCACCTTGTTTTATCCAGCCCTGCACCTTGTTTCTACCCGGCAACAGTGCTGGACTCCTTGCCCCTAGTTAAGGAATAGTTACATTTATACAGTCCTAACATTACATTTGGCTCTTGGAAGGCAACCATGAAGCTGATGTGGCCCTTGGTAAAAATGAGTTTGACATATAGGCAGGCACATTTGGGGAATTCAAAAGATTTTAATATGATTAAAAAATATCCGTTGTTTGAATTTAGAGCTACCTTACTTATCTTGAGGCACAGGAGTTAGGATGTGTCCTAGGGATATACAATATATTGAAATGATCTCATGAACTAGGAGTTCCAAAAGCCTTTCTACCGTGACCGCCAGATACCACATTGCCAATGTGCCACAATGCCAACATTGTTGTTTGTCTTGCAGTATGCAGGAATATCTTAGCAACCCTTAGAATGGAGCTGTACAGGTATGGTCACTTAAGAAAACACATGTTGAATATAAAAATACAATCAGATAATTGGGGATGGGGCTTGTTTAATTATTTTTTTTACTGTGTAGCAGATCCTATAAATATGGAAGCCCCCTTTGTACATTTAAAATAAAATTTAACTTGTTAGTAGTTAACCTGATAGAAGTTGTATGGAATGAAGGGCACTTTTACTTTTTCACTGGGTACATGTATTACTTTTAATACAAAAACTAGTTTTAAAAAATTTAGAAGATAAGAAATGTTTGTGTAGAATACCAGTTTGTATATAGTGAGACATACCTGTAGAGCTCCACCAGTATTATAAGACGATGAATCATAAATTACATAGTTAATTTAAGTTACTAAAGGTTTGCAACTTGTTTAGTTTTCATCCTTATTTATATTAATAGGTTATTAATGGTGATAGGTGAAATCCTGTATATTTTAGCATTAAAAATTCTAGATACGGCCCTGGCTGGTGTGGCTCAGAGGATTGAGCGTGGGCTGTGAACCAAAGGGTCACGGTTTGATTCCCAATCAGGGCACATGCCTGGGTTGCGGGCCAGGTGCCCAGTGGGGGGCATGAAAGAGGCAACCACACATTAATGTTTCTCTCCCTCTATTTCTGTCTCCCTTCCCCTCTCTAAAAATAAAGAAATAAAATATATATTAAAAAAATTCTAGATACGCAACTTGTGGTTAGTTTATTCTTGTTTGACTTGACTAACTTTAATAACCAAGTATTGTTTATTTAATATTTGTGAGTTTCCATTTTATAAAAATAAAATATTCCGAACAATGACTATCTAACCTGGACATTTTGGAGGGGGATATAATCACCTACTAATATTCTTTATTGAAGCAGGACTCTTGAGGGCCATTGAGAAGTACCCATGAAAGAAAATAATAAAGGCTAAGTACAGCACAATAAAATCAAGAGAGGCAGTGTGGAGGCTGCTGCCTCTGCACACTGTGTAGAGCCAGTTGTCATTCAGGTGGTTTTTAACTTTCGTCTGTAGCTTGTCAGATCATATTTTAGCCTAAGTCGATCTTATGGACTTGTGTTATCACCAGAGCTCTTCTTATTTCATCTGGTCCAATCTTTTCATTTCATCTAGGCCAGTCTTTTTATTTTGCTCCTATTAAGTCGAACTAGGAGTGTGAGAACCTGACTTAGTTGAATCTAAGTAAGTATTCTCTTATTCCCTATACCATATTTAATGAAAAGCCGCTCAGAGAATGTGTGGTAAACTCTTGGCATTCATGGTTTATACTATTCACATATACCCTTGGTAGTTTGAGACTTAACAAGTGAAAAACCTTGTCATGCAGCAATTGGTAATTTTGCCTGACATAAGAATTTAAATTATACCACACTGCCAGGTTGGTGTGTGGGAAACTGTCACTTAACCAGTGAATGATCATGGACATTGGCCTTGTATCCTCATTTGATTGCCGCTCTGTGGGGCACAGAGATTCTAGACTGTTAGAAGTGGGACTTAATGTTGTAAAGGGTCTGCTGTGTAGGAGTGGGGGGAGAAGCAAAAGGACTTAAGAGAAGGATCAGTTTAGTTTATAGAGGCATGGTTTAGCCTAATGACAAATTGTAGATATTAAAATATAATTTTATATTGGGCTGGCCAAAAGGTCCATTTAGTTTTTCTGTAAAATAAAAGGCATATTTTTCATTTTCTCCAATAACTATTGATTTGGATACTTTGAGTGTGTCGGCTGTACCCTGCATGGGATAATGTTGGTTGTTCTTTCTCTCTCTCTTTTTTTTACAGTTGTAGCTGTTTCTTTTTTTTTTAAATATATTTTATTGATTATGCTATTACAGTTGTCCCATTTCTCCCCCATCATTCCCCTCCACCCTGCACACCCTCTCCCACCAACATCCTCCCCTTTAGTTCATGTCCATGTGTTATAAGTTCTTTAGCTTCTACATTTCCCACACTATTCTTGCCCTCCCCCTATTTTCTACCCACCATCTATGCTACTTATTCTCTGTACCTTTCCCCCCTCTCCTCCTCCCACGCCCCTGTTGCTAACCCTCCATGTGATCTTAATTTCTGTGGCTCTGTTCCTGTTCTAGCTGTTGGCTTAATTTGCTTTTGTTTTAGGTGTGGTTGTTAATAGCTGTGAGTTTGCTGTCTTTTTACTGTCCTATTTTTTATCTTCTTTTTCTTAGGTAAGTCCCTTTAACATTTCATATAATAAGGGCTTGGTGATGATGAGTTCCTTGAACTTGACCTTATCTGAGAAGCACTTTATCTTCCCTTCCATTCTAAATGACAGCTTTGCTGGGTAGAGCAATCTTGGATGTAGGTCCCTGCCTTTCAAGACTTCAAATACTTCTTTCCAGCCCCTTCTTGCCTGGAAGGTCTCTTTTGAGAAATCAGCTGACAGTCTAATGGGAACTCCTTTGTAGGTGACTGTCCCCTTATCCCTTGCTGCTTCTAGAATTCTCTCCTTCATTTGAATCTTGGCTAATGTAATTCTGATGTGCCTTGGTGTGTTCCTCCTTGAGTCCAACTTCTTTGGGACTCTCTGAGCTTCCTGGACTTCCTGGAAGTCTATTTCCTTTGCCAGATTGGGGAAGTTCTCTTTTATTATTTGTTCAAATAAGTTTTTTACTTGTTGCTCTTCTTCTTCCCCTTCTGGGACCCCTACAATTCAGATGTTGGGACGCTTAACAATGTTCCGGAGGTTCCTAAGCCTCTCCTCATTTTTTTGAATTGTTTCTTCCTCGTTTTTTGTTTGGTTGTTAGTTTCTTCCTTCTGGTCCACTCCATTAATTTGAGTCCCAGTTTTCCTTCCATCTCTATCGGTTCCCCATGCGTCTTCCTTCATTTCACGTATTGTAGCCTGCATTTTTTCATCTAATTTGTGAGCAAAATGAACCAATTCTGTGAGCTTCCTGATGACCAGTGCTTTGAATTGTGCTTCTGGTAGGTTAGCTATCTCTTCCTTGCTTAGAGGAATTGGCTCTGGGGGTTTTTATTTTTTCTCCAGTTTGAGCCATTTTTGGTGGTTTTTTTTTTGTTTGTTTGTTTTGGTTTTAGTCTGGTTGCGGCTATTACGTAGTGAGGGGTGGAGCCTTAGGTGTTCCTCAGGGCGGGGCAGCCCAGTCGCTGGGTTGTGACGCTATAGATGGGGGCGGGGTCCGAGAGGGAAGAATGGCAACTGCTCCACTCTCTCCTGGACTCCGGTCCCTTCTGCTGCTTCTCCTTCATCTGGATTATCTGCATGCGTGCTGTTACGTAGTGAGGAGTGGAGCCTCAGGCTCTCCCCAGTGCGGGGGCAGCCCAGTCGCTGGGTTGTGACGCTGTATGTGGAGGCGGGGTCTGAGAGGGAACAATGACACCTGCTCCGCTCTCTCCTGGATTCAGTCCCTTCCGCCACTTCCCCTTTGCCTGGACCGTCTGCGCGCACGAATGTGGGACCACCTGGTCAGCCAGCCACCTTGTGCGGCCTCACTGGATCTGCACAGTTGCCCCCCTGTGCCTGGGGTCCGCCAGCTGCTGCCTGTGGGCCCAAGGACCGCCAGCCGCCGCCTGTGCACCGGGGAACTGCCAGCCGCTGCTACTTGCGCTCCCGCACCTCCACCTTCTCCCGCCGCAACTCCGCCCCTCCTACCGGTCTGGATGAATGGTTGTTGGACTTCCTTACAGTTCAATTATCTATCAGTTCTGGTTGTTTTCTTGTTTCTAAATATTTGTTGTCCTTAATTTTGGTTGTGAGAGGAGGCACAGTGTGTCTGCCTACGCCTCCATCTTGGCCGAAAGTCCCCCGGTTGTTCTCAGTGTCTGGATTTCATCGCTATCAACTTCAACCGATCTGCCTGACTGTGGAACATTGTTCAGTGAGAAATCTCCAGCAGGAAACTTCACAAACCACTTTTGACACGTTGGATCAGTCACAGCACCTTCTCCATACATTGCACAAATCTATTTTTGCGTTTCTACCCTTCTTGAAATAATAAAGTATAATGTGCCAAAAATGTTACATATTTTCTTCCATCTTCAGTATTAAAATGGCTACACAAAAATTCCCCAATTTTGATAAGTTTTTTTAAAAATGCACACTGATATGACAACTGTTACAATACAATCTAACAAAATTGTTTTGAATGAAGTTAAAGAAAACTAAGTGCTACTAGAGCCATCTTATGGAAAAAAACCAAACAGATTTTTTGGCCAACCCCAGTATTGGGATTGAAATTACATTGGGAGCCAGGCGACCTGGAAAAGCTAGCAGGGATGACTTCGTGTTAAGGATTTTAATAGCTTTTAAAAGACTGGCTGTGACATGCTTTTATGATGCATGCTTAAATATCTATAGAGTCAACATTTTTATTGGTCTTCTGTATATTAAGCACAAAAGAAAAAAACCCTTAGATGTTCCCTTGGTGAAACCTCCTTTATTAGGAGTGATCCCTTAATGAAACCTTGTTTTCCTATAAGTGTAGAACATTAGCAAGAGAAGGGGGCAGAACAGAGGATCAGTGGTGAGATTTGATAATTATTACTGTGGCTTTCTTACAGGAAAGTATTAGAACTTCTCTTCTTTGACTGTGTTCTTGGTTCGTTCATGAATTTCTCATGATGAGTAATAACAGGGATGGTATACCTAATGACTTTTTAAAATACTCTGCAATGTATTCTTTCTCCAAATTAGGACTCTTCCACTCTTCACAATTATTTTGTTCTTTAAAGTAGACTTTTAAGTTTTCAACTTTAGAAAGACTGAAATGATGAACTGAGTTCCTTATAAAACATTTACCTTACTTGTGTTTTCAAACCTGTTGTCCTTCCCTATATAATGGTCTTGTAGGATGTATGATTCTGTAAGTATCCTTCCAGGTTTTAGGCTTATTTTTCCTACTCCATGAACTCCTTCCCTTGTTCCTTCAAATATATAAAGAATGGGTGGTTAAGAATGGGTTCTGGAGTTTTACAGCCTGGCTTTAAATCCTGGGGTTACTATCTATTTTTGGCCTTGAACAAGTTTCTTAACCTTTTTCCTTTAGTTTCTTGATCTATAAAATGAGAAAAATAATAATTCCCATCTCATAGTGTTAGTGTGAGGATTAAATAAGTTTAGTGCTTTG
The DNA here is from genome assembly GCA_039655065.1 of Glossophaga mutica. Classification (NCBI taxonomy): domain Eukaryota; kingdom Metazoa; phylum Chordata; class Mammalia; order Chiroptera; family Phyllostomidae; genus Glossophaga; species Glossophaga mutica. The sequence goes on from CM077308.1 coordinate 151,478,701, forward strand.
AGTTACACAGAAGAGTGCCTGACGCATAGTAAGCAGTCAGTAAATGTTAGTCGTTACCATTATCATGACTGTCTTCTTATAGGTACTTGGTCACTAAGACATTGGAGTTTTTCTTTTTAGACTAGCAGGTGTGTCCAACTCTGGCTATTAATGCAGCCCAACACAAAATCATAAATTTACTTAAAACCTTTGTTTTCCTTATCAGTTTTTGTTAGTGTTTACATATTTAATGTGTGGCCCACGACAACTCTTCTTCCATTGTGGCCCAGAGATGCCAAACGGTTGGACACCCCTGATAGAGCATTCATTTCTCTTTCCCACTACTACTGACACCATTCTAGACCATGACATTATTACCTCATGCCACAATTTCCAAGAGAGCTTTGCTTAGCACCTCCTGCTTCTAATGTGTCCCTTACGCTCATGTTTTTCAGTACTAGACTAATAAAAGTTTCAAACTGTCACTCTCCTGCTCAAGAGCACACAACAGTTTTTCAGTGACTTGTGTCAAGAAGCCCAAACTCCTATCTGACTCTGGCTCAGCCTTAGTCTCTTGTTCCACTCCGGCCAGTCTCATATTTTCTCATAAACATCATACACTGGGACATTTGCTCATCTTCTTTTGTGCTCTTGGTTTTCTATTCTTACCATTTCTGTCCTTTACATACTTCAAGAACCCAATGCTTCTAAGAAGCCTTTCTGACATTTAAGAAATGAGTTGGGTGGAAACAGGATTGGTAAAACTGGGAGAGGCTCAGGCCAGAAAGACAGGTTAGTTTAGAGATCAGAGTATGGGGGTCAGGGTCTTTAAATTAAAGCATGGGAAATAGCAACTAAAGTCTGTAAAGCAAATCTAAGATGGAAGGGCCAATTTAAAGTGTAAGGATAGGAATTAGAGGGATGGAACAAGTGAGAGCAAAGCAGTGTCACAATCTGAGATTTTGGGTTTAAGACAGACGAGAGCAGATCCAGATGGAGCAGATGGTTTGTAAGGTCTAAATGGCCAGGCAAGGTAGCATATATTTTAAATTTATTTTTAATAGTTTATTTTTTATTATATATTTTTCTTTTTCTTTTTTTTTAAATTGTTCAGTCACAGTTGTCCCACTATTTTCCCACAGTTGTCCCCATTGCTCTCCCCTGCTCCCCCACTCCACAGTCAATCCCCACCCCATTGTCTGTGCCCATGAGTCCTCTATTCATGTTCCTTGACTTACCCCTTTCCCTTCTTTCCCCTGATACCTCCTCCCCCCTCCTGTCTGGTCACTACCAGTTTGTTTTTTATTTCCATGTCTCTGGTTCCGTTTTGCTCATTGGTTTGTTTTGTTGATTAGATTCCATTTATAGGTGAGCTCATATGGTATTTGTCTTTCACTGCCTGGCTTATTTCACTTAGCATAATGCTCACAAGTTCCATCCATGCTGTTGTGAAGGGTAGGAGTTCTGTCGTTGTTTCTGCTGTGTGGTATTCCCCTGTGTAAATGTACCACAGTTTTTTGATCCATTCATTTACTGATGGACACTTGGGCCGTTTCTAGCACTTGGCTATTGTAAATAACACTATGAACATTGGGGTGCATAGGTTCTTTTGAGTATAATCCCAGCAGTGGGATTGCTGGATCAGAAGGCAGTTCTATTTTTAGTTTTCTGAGGAAATTCCATACTGTTTCCACAGTGGCTGTACCAGTCTTCATTCCCACCAGGATAGCATATTTTTGAATTGAGAAGGGGGAGCCAGTAATGTTAAGATCAGGAACAGGTATTAGGGATCTGAAAAAGTCAGTATGAAGGTCTTAAGCCCTGGAAGACTGGGGACATAACCAAATAAAATAGAGTACCTGATTAAGCTAGAATATCAAAATCGGTGCAGGATGATAGCAAAACTGTATTCACTGAGCCATAGAACAACATATATTTCCATGTGGCTAAGATTAGATCTGCATCGTGAAAGTATTGTTGTATCAAGCAACTTAATAGGCTCCCTTGGATAGAGTGATTACCATTAATCTGACCAATAAAGCCCTTGGTGATTTCAGTGTGCTTAATGTCCTATATAACTGAACTCCCAATTAAGCACATTGCTTTCCTGTATTGCTATGGATGATTTATGTGAATCTCTTTCTACATTCACAACTTAACCTAGTTCAGATGAGGGTCATTTTAAAAATAGAGCTTGATTGTGGTATGATTAACATACAGGTGCATATATATGTAAAGTGTACAATTGATAAGTTTGAAATATGTATACACCTGTGAAACTATCACCACAGTTAAGATAATGAACATACCATTCCCAATTTTTCTTGTGCCCTGTTGTAATTCTCGTTTCATGTCCACTGATATATTTTCTATTACTATAGATTAGTTTTTATTTTCTAGAGTTATTTAAATGGCATCATGTAGTATGAACTTGTTTTGTCTGGCTTCTCTAACTCAGCGTATTTCTTTATTGAGTTTTGCCATTTTTAAGCATAATTATTATTTTTTCTTTTTTTAATATATTTTATTGATTATGCTATTACAGTTGTCCCGTTTCTCCCCCATCATTCCCCCCACCCTGCACGCCCTCTCCCACCCACATTCCCCCCTTTAGTTCATGTCCTTGTGTCATAAGTTCTTTAGCTTCTACATTTCCCATACTATTCTTACCCTGCCCCTGTCTATTTTCTACCCACTATCTATGCTACTCATTTTGAAATCTTGAAAAGCAGGGACCTACATCCAAAATTGCTCTTTCCAGCAAAGCTGTCATTTAGAATGGAAGAACAGATAAAGCGCTTCTCAGATAAGGTCAAGTTCAAGAAATTCATCATCACCAAGCTCTTATTATATGAAATGTTAAAGGGACTTATCTAAGAAAAAGAAGATAAAAATACGACAGTGAAAAGACAGCAAACTCACAGCTATTAAGAACCACACCTAAAACAAAAGCAAACTAAGCAAACAGCTAGAACAGGAACAGAACCACAGAAATGGAGATCATATGGAGGGTTAGCAACAGGGGTGTGGGAGGAGGAGAGGGAGGGGAAGGTACAGAAAATGAGTAGCATAATTATTTTGAGTGTGTCAGTAGTTCATTCCTTTCTGTTGTTTAAGAGTATTCTTTTGTATGGATATACTGCAGATAGTGTATCCGTTCACCTTTTGAGGGTCATTCAGTTGTTTTCAGTTTTGGGCTATTGCAAATAAAATGGGGATCAAGATTTGTGTGTAAATCTTTGTGAGGTGAACACATTGCCTTTTTTTTTTTTTTTTTTTTTTTTTAAGGAGTAGAATGGCTTGGATCACAGGGCAGAAGTATGTTTAACTGTTTAAGCAATTGCCACCCCGTTTTCCATTTCTACAAGTACAAGTTGAGTTTTAGTTCTCCATCCTTGCCATACTTGATATGGCCACTCTTTAATTTTAGCTATTCCAGTGAGTATTTAGTGGTAGCTCATTTTAGTTTTCAAATTAAAATTTTCATTGGGGAGAGAGAGAGAGATAGAGATCAGTTTTTGTTGTTCTACTTATTTATGCATTCATTGGTTGATTTTTGTATGTGCCCTGACTGGGGATCAAACCTGCTACCTTGGAGTATTGGTCTCCCATCCAAGTACTAACGAGGCCCGACCCTGCTTAGCTTCCGAGATCAGACGAAATCGGGCACGTTCAGGGTGGTATGGCCGTAGACTACCTTGGAGTATTGGGATGATGCTCCAATGACCTGACCTGCTTGGCCCGGGCTCTCATTTTAGTTTTAATTTACCTTTCTTTGATGACTAAATGGTGGTAAGCATTTTTTTAAAAAATATATTTTATTGATTATGCTATTAGTTGTCCCATTTCCCCCCCTTTACTCCCCTCTGCCCTGCACACCCCCTCCCACCCACATTCCCCCCTTTAGTTCATGTCAATGGGTTGTACATATTAGTTCTTTGGCTTCTACATTTCCCATACTATTCTTACCCTCCCCCTGTCTATTTTCTACATACCATCTATGCTGCTTATTCTCTGTACCTTTCCCCCCTCTCTCCCTCTTCCACTCCCCTGTTGATACCCCTCCATGTGATCTCCATTTCTGTGTTTCTGTTCCTGTTCTAGCTGTTGGCTTAGTTTGCTTTTATTTTTGTTTTAGGCATGGTTGTTAATATCTGTGAGTTTGCTGTCTTTTTACTGTCATATTTTTTATCTTCTTTTTCTTAGATAAGTCCTCTTAACATTTCATATAATAAGGGCTTGGTGATGATGCACTCCTTGAACTTGACCTTATCTTAGGGGCACTTTATCTGCTCTTCCATTCTAAATGAATGCTTTGCTGGATAGAGCAGTCTTGGATGTAGGTCCTTGCCTTTCATGACTTGGAATACTTCTTTCCAGCCCCTTCTTGCCTGTAAGGTCTCTTGAAAAATCAGCTGACAGTCAGATGGGAACTCCTTTGTAGGTGACTGTCCTCTTACCTCTTGCTTCTTCTAGAATTCTCTCCTTCATTTTAATCTTGGCTAATGTAATCATGATGTGCCTTGGTGTGTTCCTCCTTGGGTCCAACTTCTTTGGGACTCTCTGAGTTTCCTGGACTTCCTGGAAGTCTATTTCCTTTGCCAGATTGGAGAAGTTCTCCTTTATTATTTGTTCAAGTAACTTTTCCACTTGTTGCTCTTCCTCTTCCCCTTCTGGTACCCCTATAATTCAGATGTTGGAATGTTTAAAGATGTCCTGGAGGTTCCTAAGCTTCTCCTCATTTTTTTGAATTCTTGTTTCTTCCTTCTTTTCTGTTTGGTTGTTTGTTTCTTCCTTCTGGTCCACTCCATTGATTTGAGTCCTAGTTTTCTTCCCATCACTAGTGGTTCCCTGTGCATTTTCCTTCATTTCACTTAGCGTAGCCTTCATTTGTTCATCTAATTTGCGACCAAAATGAACCAATTCTGTGAGCATCCTGATCACCAGCGCTTTGAACTGTGCATCTGATAGGTTGGCTATCTCTTCATCATTTAGTTTAATTTTTTCTGGAGCTTTGATCTGTTCTTTCATTTGGACCTTTTTTTTTTTTTTTTTTTTTTGTCTCAACACACCTGTTACGTAGTGAGGGGCAGAGCCTTGGGTGTTCACCCTGGCAGGGTAACCCAAGTTGCTGGGTTGTGATGCTGTCTGAGAGGGAACAGTGGCACTTGCTCTGCTCTCTGCCGAATTTTAGTCACTTCCCCTACTTCCCACAAGCAAATTGGGCCCTTCTGGTGCTGATTCCCAGTGGGTTTGTGTACATTCTAGGACCCTGTGTGTCTCTCCAACGAACTCTCCTGTGAGGCTGGGAGTTTCTCCCGCTGCCTCAGCCCCCACAGGTATTTTCAATCAGAGGTTTGAGGCTTTATTGCCTTGTGCAGGAGCCCTGGGTTGTGCAGTCTGTCTCACTCCCCAGTTTCGCCTGGTTTATCTGCATGTGAATGTGGGACCTCCTGGGCAGGTCCGCCTGCTGCTGCCTGGCCAGCCAGCTGCAGCATTGCTTGCCCCACTCCACAATCCACTGCCTCACTGGGTCCGCCAGTCACTGCTTTGCCACGAGTCCTCTCAGCCTGGCCACCGACTCCCCCCCTCCCGCCCCAAGTCTGGATGAATGTCTCTTCTTTAACTCCTTGGTTGTCAAACTTCCATACAGTTTGGTTTTCTGTCAGTTCTGGTTGTTTTTTGTTTTTAAATCGTCGTTGTCCTTTTAGTTGTGCGAGGAGGCACAGTGTGTCTACCTACGCCTCCATCTTGGCCAGAAGTTGAAGGTGAGCATTCTTTTATGTGCTTAATTTGCCACCTCAGTGTATTCTTTAATGAAGTATCTGTTCCTATACTTTTCTATTAAATTTTTTAAAGTTGTGGTAAAGTACACTCAATCAAATTTACCATATTAACCATTTTTAACCACTTACATGAACAGTTAAATACAGTGATAAGTACATTCACATTGTTTTACAACCAGTCTTCAGAACTCTTTGCCTTGCCAAAACAGTTACCTATTTTTACGTATTGGGTTGTTTGTTTTGACATTTTTGATGTATTCAGATGTAAATCTTTTATCAGATATGCTTTATAAGTATTTTCTCCAATACTGTATTTTGTCTTTTCAGGTTACTGGGCATCTTGAAATAGCCATGGTTGGGGAATGATTTACTCCACATTAATTGGCAAATTACTACAAATTAGGGCTTTAGTTTTTATTGATTTCTATTTTAAGAAAGTAATGGGGAAAAGTTAATAATGCAAATTAAACTTAAAATTGTTGTGTCTGTAGCCTTTACATTCTTAATAGCGCAAAGAAGTGAGGAAGGAAATATTCTTTCTAGTATTTGAAAACTATTATCTAATCAGTAAAGAAGTCATTTGAGTTGTTGAATGTCTTCATTGTTTCACTCTTGTTGATTGCAGCCATCACTTGGCTATGAATAAGAGTTTAGCTAAAATCAGTGAAAGCATTGTGTGTCAGTCAGTTGGCTATGTGGAATTTGCAATAAAAGTATTATATATTTTTTATTATTTGTAAATTGTGTGGTATTTAGTTTTCTAATTAGTGAAATTTATAAGATTATTTACATATGTATATGTATACATTTTCTTTTTCTGCAGAGCCGATTGTTAAACAGTTAGCAGTATACCACTGGCGACACATTTAATAAGAAAGCACTAAGGAAAATGTTTCTAGCCTCGTGAACTTGAATGAGTCAAGAAACAAAAACAAGTTTTAGAAAGGGTCATTTTAGAGCTGGTAAAAGACCTACTCTTACTGCTGAGACTGGAGGATGGAAGGGATGTGTAGTTAAGAGAGAAAATAGTATACAGAAGGCCAAGTAAATTCACTTACGACTAAACAGACACACAGAGGGAAGAGAGTTATTAGTTGTAGGGTGTTTGTTTTGGTCTCATTTGACTTGCTCTTAGTTTTATCATTATTATGTAACAGTCGGTTAATGCTATTTAAGAGAAATGTTAAAAACTCATATCATTAGTGTTCCATTAGCAACTTCAAGTAAGCCTTGGATATCACCAAATCTAAATTTTCTTGAGAACAAAAAAATTGCAAAATATTTTTTAAAATTTAAAATTGGAACCCAGAACAATTATGTGTTGTTATTATTGTCTAGGAGTTGCATTATTAGTACATTGCTTTTTAATCTATATGCTCAATTGTTATATTTCTTTCAAAGGTTTTTTTTTTTTTTTTTTCAGAATATCTTGATTTTTGAATTTGATGCTTAAGTTTAAAAATATTTTGTTTTGTAGCCATGCAGGATATACTTACTGTGGGTCTTGTGCTGCTCATGCTTACAAACAAGTGGATCCATCTGTTACGTAAGTAATCTAGTTAGAGACCATTTTGTTATGGAGTCATGTTGGGGATTACAACTGCCTTGTCACTGACCTGATTTGTTTTACATACTTATTGTTACTATATACTCATTTATTAGGAATTTGACTTTTTATAAATTTGGTATCTTTTATAGGTTATAGAAAGTTAAGTGCTATTTTTTCATTCCCTTAGGATGGTAAAATGTTTAGTTCTGGAAATGTTACAATGTTAATGTGATAGTGTGATTTATAAGAAATAAAAATTTGGTCATTTAGGTGACCAAAATGTATTTCTCATGTATATTTGTATTAGCCCACAGTTCCTAACTCACAGGTCCCCGAACCCTTGGAATTTCCTCTTGTTATAGAGGTATAATGAGGTGACTTTTGGATCCCACCTAAGGATGGGGGCTGGTTGCCAGGAGAACAATCATGTGATTAGAGGGTTGGAATGTTTCAGTCGATTCCTGACCTCTGGGGAATGAGGAGGGTCTGGAGGTTGAATCAGTCATGACCAAGTAATGAAGCCTCCATAGAAACCCAAAAGGAAAGCTTCAGAGAACTTCTGGGTTGGTCTAAGGGAGCGTGGTACCCTGGAGAGGGAGTGAAAATTACACTCCCTTTCCCCATGGCTTGCCCTGTGTATCTCTTCTAACTGGTTTTTCCTGATTTATATCCTTTTATAATAAACCAGTGATTTTTGTAAGTAAAATATTTCTCTGAGTTCTGTGAGCTGCTCTAGCAAATTAATTGAACCCAAAGAGAGGATCATGGGAACTTCTGATTTATAGCCAGTCAGTCAGAAGTACATGTTACAACCTGGGCTTCCAACTGGCATCTGAAGTAGGGGTTCTGGGGGCAGTCTTATAGGACTGAATGCATACTTGTGGAATCTGATGCTATTTCTAGGTAGAGTCTAAGAATTGCTTGTTGGAGATGTGGAGAACCATCCCCCCCATGCCCACCCCCCATATTAGAATTGGGTCCAGGAACACTAACAGTTAAAATATTTTGGTTTAAAATTTTTCTTTGAAAATCTGGAGGTGAGCATTTTCTATTTTAATCACTTTCTAATTTAAAATTCTTTATCGTACTTGTTAAGTTGTGGTTAATGAAAGAAGAATAATTTCTCATTGACAGGATAAATCACTTGAATTATTTTAGAATCTGACAGTGTATCTCATGGTGTTTGAAGCATTTAAATGTTTAATAATTTAATGACAGCTCTGAAATTACCTTTTTAAAAAACCTTTCTGGCAAATTGAGACTGAGTAGTATACTACTGTCTCAAATAAGAAACTTGCGAACTTTTAAAAACTTAGTATATTACTCTCTAAAATAAGAAATGTGTGAACTTTCAAAAATTTCTGCTGGAAATAGCCACCCAAATTAATTTTCTCACCAGTATTTTATTTAGTTAATTTACTACCTGTGAACCAGTGTAAGGGTTCAGTTTGTATTGTTAGTCGTATACACACTATGTGAATGGATAAAATCAATGACCTTAATTCTGTTTAGTGTTGATTGTTGGTAATAGTTCTAGGGATCGTAGTGCATCTGTGCTAGTAGAGATGAAGCATACTCATTCAGAAGAAGTAACTCAGAGCAGCCGTAAGTTGAAAAAAATCTTACCCACAGCCTACTCTTTTTCCTTTGAGCAATTTGTTCAATTTTTTAAAGCAAAAAACTGCTCTCTTTTGTTTTTATGTAGTGTGTTCTGGACATTGTACCATATCTTTTTTGAGAATTATTTTTAGAAAGTTTTAAGTAATAAATAAAATAATAATGTTGGCAAACTGATGAGGATTTAGTTAGCCCTACCCCATTTTTGATGTTTTGAGGGGTATCTTTAATAAATCTTGATATATGTTTAATATACAATTTTAACTAAATTATTTCATGAATAAGAACAAGTAGAAATTAGATTGGAAATATTTTCAGAAATTTCCTTTTTTTGACCCTGGACCTATGAACCAACTATCATTGAGGTTAGTACATGTAGCAGCTTTTTCCATATCTTTTTTTATTTGACACAATCTTTATTGATGACAATATGTGCTGGAAGGGTACCTCCAAATCAAATTTGGCCTTAGAATTCATAGAGAGATATAGAGCCAGTATTGGTAGATGTGGACAGCTTGTGTTAATTCAGTTGATGGAAAATGAGACTCGAAGGAAAAAGATAAAGAATAAAAAGGGAAGAGAACCAAAGACTAAGAATATGACAAAGGAGATTAGTAAAAAGAGAGACAAATGATGAAAGATGATGTAGTCAGCTTATTTTTGGTAACTAGTATATAATAATTGAATACAGAATAAATAAATTTGAAGGTCTGAATGTTAAAAAATAGTAATTCACAGTCATATTTGTATTCTCTTTAAAGTGCCCCCCTCTGAGATTTGCAGTGTCTTCAGAGTCTTTTGATAAAACAAAGAGCATCCTTTTGGGAACTATGAGAAGTAAAGAGAAATAATAAAGAACAGTCCAAGAGAGGGTTAAATTCTATACCATTAGCTTTCATTCTTATCTTTCACACTAATCTGTTTTCTGCATGTCAGCCAGGATCATCTTTTTACTCTTCTTGACCTTTGAAGGGATCTTCTAACTTTGCATGATTGTTTTAGCATCTTGCATGGAACATTTAGAAAGTATCCATTTATTGAATTATGTAAATCTTTTAAATGTTGATATACAGTGTCAGAAAATCACATGTTAATGTCACCACCAATTTCATTGGAAAAATCTTTAAGAATTGGGAAGATGTCAATCTCATAGGAATAGAAGTTTTGCAAAAGTCTAGTTTTCACCTAAAAGCTTCAATATTATCATTGGCAATAAATATATCAAATGTTTCCTTTGAAGTGACAGGCTCATTTTGTTCATCTTTTTAGAAAATTTCTGCCAACTACTGTATTTTCCCATGCATAACGCACTCTGTGTATATGTGTACCCCAGTTTTTGGCCCAAACTTTCACGAAAAAAAATCTTTTGTTTTAATTTTTTAATTCAGTTATTTATTTATTTATTTATATTTAGATACTTGGTTTGTTAATATTATAAAGGAATTTTGGCATTTATTTTTGAACATATTATGGTACAAGAAATTTTATGTAACAAATACTTACAAAACACAAAAATAGATACAAAGCACAAGAAATCTTATGTACCTGTAACAAATAGCACTACCCATGCATAATGTGTATCCTTATTTTTCCCTCAAAAGTTTGGGCAAGAAAGTGCACATTATAAATGGCAAAATACGGTACCTAAATTGGATACCCGTACTTTTTCTACAGTCAGTTTTTGACATAAAAATTGTGTTCCATGAAAAAAGGTCTAGTTTCATTCACAACTCATAATCACATTAATGCTTTTCCATGAGACGTACTCCTATGTGCAGTAGAAGTGTTTCATGCATTTATCACCATAAATTGAATGCATTTTGTCATACAAAATAATTTTATAAAATTGTACTTAAGAGAAACTGGCCTTAAAAAAAAAAAAACTTGGTATGGGTGAAGGTGAAGAATACTTTTTGGTTCCATTACCTTGATCGTAGTTCTATGTGCCAGTGGTCTACCCAGCCTCACTTTTGTATTGTAAGTGCAGATGTCATCACAGTGAAAAAAAGCACATAACTTCTTTATTGTTATGAAAATATGTTTGATTCTGTGAACCCCTTGAAAGGTCCTTGAATTCACAGTTCACACTTTGAGAACTGCTGTGGTACAGGGTGATTGGCTTTAGATCGTGGTGAGGTCTGTGGGGAAGGTCTTGGGGAAGGCATCTCTGAGGAAATGATTTTTAAGCCAAGCAGAAGGAATGTGTGGAGGCTTTGAAGTAGGCAAAGTTGTGTGTTATCAAGGAACTGCAAGAAGACCAGTGTACAGGAAGTTTTGTGTTCAAGGGGAAGAGTACTACAAAAAGGGGCCAGTTTGCTTGAGACTTTAGAACCTGTTTTCAGAATTTTGGATTTTATCCTCTTTGGAAAGCCATTGAAAGACATTTTAAGCAGGAGAGTGATGGGATCCGATTTGTGTTTCAAAAATAGGACTTTGGCTGGCTGTTAAGAAATTTTAAAAGGGATGCATTTAGTTAAGTTCTTTCTCATATTTGTAGTTGCAAAGTCTTTTCCTATTACTAAAACTGTAATTAAAAATAAACTCAGTGTATACTTAGATAATAACTTAATTCATTTCTTTCAGAAAGTATTGCATGGCAAAAAGAGGGTAAAAAGGAAGGAATCTTTTTTTCTTCTTTTAAACTTTAATTGTTCAAGTACAGTTTTCTGCCTTTCCCTCCCACCCCCGCCTACCCTCCCAGCCTCCCTCCCATTTCCACCCCGCTCCCAGGAAGGAATCTTATTTAACATTTTATACTTTAGTTAAAATACCTACACTTGCCATGAAACACTTTAAAAAATTACTTGTGTTACATCATTTAGAATAAGTAGTTGAGCATTTAGGCAGACACTCAGGCAACTTACATATTGGGTGCACGGATGACATTCATAGTAAGTAAATCCACAAATACGAATTCTCTGGAGGTATTATATACGAACTACATTTATTTCTAAGAGGCTGCCTACTGATTTTTTTCCTTTTTTCCACATTAAAGCTTCTTTTACGTGTGTGACAACAGTGATGACATGTTATATTTGAAAGTCATTTTTTTAAAAAGATTTTATTTATTTATTTTTAGAGGGGAAGGGAGAGAAAGAGTAGGAGAGAAACATCAGTGTGTGGTTGCCTCTCACGTGCCCCCTGCTGGGGACTTGGCCCACAACCCAGGTATGTGCCCTGACTGGGAATTGAACCAGCGATCCTTTGGTTCTCATGCAGGCTGGCACTCAATCTACTGAGTCACACCAGCCAGGGCTAAAAGTAATTTCTTTAAAGACAGAGCACCTTGCAATATATTAAATGGAGAGAAAGTGGCATTGCTTTTAATGTGCTTATTACTTGTCTCCAAAATAAGTCTATGGCTTTGGTGTTTATGGATCTAGCAAACTAGCAAAAAAAAGAAAATGCGTTATCTTTTATTTACACCGTTAATATTCTTTTTGTTAGCATAGGGCTAACAGAGATCCATTTTGCGATTACTACTGGTATAATATGCACTTTTTCTTCAGTGATACCTAGCCTTTTTTGGTTCGTTTTTGGGTATATCACTTTTAAGGGTTTTATGTTAATGGGACCTAAGCCTCTTTTTTCCTATTATTTCTCTTAACCAAATGTGGAACTTCACTGTAGTGCCTTTGGGTGAATTTCTGCCGACCTGGAAAGAATCCGTTGGGTGAATTATCAGTTGGATAATTCAGACTGCAGGCAGCTCTTTTACCCAGCAGTCTTCATCTTTTCAGTTAGCCTGGGTCTGTCAAAAAGCAAGCAAGGTAAACAGTCAGCATTAGAGGAGGCAGTCAGGCTTTTGGAGCTGACCTTGGGTCTTCATTTCTGGATTAGTGTTCATCTTTGCGCCACTGTGAGAACCTTGTTGTACTTACCTATGAAATGTATCTATACCTTGAGTTTAGTTTGATATTTTAAAAGCCCATTCATATTTTAATTATCCTGGCTTTCTTAGGAACTTTCTGATTTTAAATATTCTACCCCTCTCCTCTCTCTTTTCATAGAAATATACTCCTCAAACATAAGAATGCCTTTTTTCGTACTTGATTCTTGTTCATATAAATACTTGTCCTTAGGCAAGTCACTTTATCTGTATCCCATATTAGATGTTAATTTAAAAAATCATGTTGATGTTTATGTGCTGTTAATATAGGAGAATGTAGTGGTTTCTCTTGTTCATTTAGGAATCTGGACTTAATCTTTCCTTTCTGAAATGGTTATTGAGTTATAATGGTGATGACAAGAAGTGAGTGTTATCAGTGGGGGTGGGACAGGAAAAGAGATTATGTTTCTGACTAGAAATAGCCTGTGGATGCAGTCTCATATGTTTGCCATGTTGACATCTTGAGGAGGTTTTGGGACTCTGAGAATTTCTTTTTCCTTTTCCTTGTCCATCTTTCTTATCCTCTACTCCTTCCCTCCAAAGAGCAAGTAACATACAACAGACAATAGGTTAATATTTTAGCTGTTATAGAATTTTATCAAAATGAATATATTGCTAAAGCGCACATTCTTTGGACTGCAAATTTTTGATATGAAAGAACTAGCTCATGTATCAGTCTTGTCCATTAATTGAACAATGAGTAGTCCTTAATTTTCTAGGTACATAGCTGATTGTATGTTCCCTTCTGTCTCAGGAGTTGGTATTTGGGTCTGTAAATTTGTGTGTGAGTGTGATGTGTGTAAATTTTGTTCCTGTGCATCTGGGAGAACAGAGAATATGGATAGTTTCAGAATTTTGATCATAGGGATATTTGAGATAAAATGAAAGTTAATTTTACTTAAAAAAAGATTTTAATTATTTATTTTTAGAGAGAGGTGAGGGAAGGAGAGAAGGGGGGAGAGAAACATTGACTGGTTGCCTTTTGCACACCCCCAACTGGGGACCTGGCCTGCAACCCAGGCATGTGCCCTGACTGGGAATTGAACCGGTGACCTTTTGGTTCATAGACCGATGCTCAGATCTCCGGGAGCTACACCAGCCATGGTTAGTTTTATTCTTGATGTCAAGATAAAACGATTGTAATGATTTAAGTTGCTGTTTAGCCCAGTTCTTTTCTTTAACCTATAGTATAAAATAACACAATTAAGTCTCTCTCTTTGTTTTTGAGAATGACTTCTATTTGAATGGGGACAGAGAAAGCTTATTACACAGAATTCTCAGCAAGATGCCTTTTTTCCTCTGTGAAAGTAGCTTTATCAGAATACTTCTTTGTAATGATAGTTTGCATGGATTTTTATTAAAGTTGTGGTAGACCTTAGAAGGCAAGTTTAGAATATGTCAGAATTTTAAGATTTTATTTAATAGCTGAAGTGTTTAAAATTTAATTACTATAGTTATTGAAAACTCTGCAGCCATTGTGAATACAGAGACAATTTTAAGCATAGCAGGTTGGTTTACTGTAGATAATTAGTAACTGGTATTTCTAGGTGTTGAACTTGGTTCTTTTAAAGGCCTTCCAACAAAAAGAGATAAAGAAATGGTCTTAATTAACTGAGGAGAAAATTACTAGTAGTATGTTAGTTTGCTAGGGCTGTCATACAAAATACCACAAACCGGGCCGGTGAAACCACAGAAACTTATTTTCTCACAGTTCTGGAGTCTGGAAGGCCGAGACTGAGGTGCTGGCGGGTTGGTTTCTCCTGAGGCCTGTACACTGGGCTTGCATACGGGCGTCCTCGCAGCGCCCTTTTGCGTGGTCACCTCTCTGCGTGCGTGCGCCCCTGGTGTCTCTCCCTCTTCTTACCAGGACACCAGGCTTACCCTAATGGCCTCCTTTCAACTTCATCACCTCTCTAAGGACCTCATCTTCAAATATGGTTACATTCTGAGGCACTGGGGGTGAGATTTAAACATATGAATTTTAGGGGAACACAATTTAGCACATAATAGTATGCAATGAAATCAAACCACTGGGAAGTTTTACATGTAATTTTAAAAATTTACTTATTTTTTCTTTCATTTAATAAGCTTTATGTAGAAGTGCAATTTTTCTTTTTTTTTTGTTGTGTATCTCCTAGCCGGAGAATTTTCATCCTCGGGCCTTCTCATCACGTGCCCCTCTCTCGATGTGCACTTTCCAGCGTGGACATATATAGGACACCTCTGTATGACCTTCGTATCGACCAAAAGAGTGAGTATGTAGAAATCGTACAGCTTTTATTTCACGTTTAGTTTTTAAAGATGTTATTTATTTATTTTTAGAGAAAGAGGCAGGAAGGGAGAAAGAAAGGAAGAGAAACATCCATGTATGAGATAAACATCGATTGTTTGCCTGTCACACGTGACTGGCTGCAACCTGGGCATATGCCCTGACTGGGAATCAAACTGATGACAGTTAGACTTATGGGACAAAGCCCAACCAACTGAGCCAACACCAGTCAGGGCTAGAAATCATATAGCTTTTAAACAGCTAACAGTTTTAAATAGGAATTAGAAGTTAATTAAAAAAATTAAATATATGAGTATCAAAAGTAATATCTCAGTTCTAAGAAGTAAAATTTTTTTCTACTGTAATCTACTGTAATAGAATACCAATAAGAATTTTAAAAAAATAAAAAGAAAGGAAATCTTTTGTATGCCTAAAAGACAACCACATTTTTTCTGCCAGCCACAGAGCAGCTAGTCTCCAGACGGTAGTGGCTGCATGTATACTCAGGAAGGAACTCACTGTGCTGTGAGACACAAAATTAGTGCCCGTCAAAATGTGATGCAAGATTCTGGGCATGTTAGTCAACCTCTATGTGTAGCACTTTCCTCGCTGTAAGTAGATAATGGTGATAAACCTTGACTTCCTCTCAAATGATTTTTATGGGGAAAAATGAGACTATATTTAGGAGACTCTTGAAAGAAAGGTGCTACATAAAATTTATTTATTTTTTAAATGTTATTTTGATTTATTTTTCCATAGGCTTTCAGAAATCACATTTTAAATTTAATTTGGTATTTTATACATTGAATGTGTAAGGTAAAACTTTTTGACTTTCAATAGTATTTTTGGAGGAATGGTGGAGCGTAATTTAAAAACCAGAGTAGTACAGAAAATAGTGTTACAAATATTCATGTACTCATCATCCATAATGGACTCAGAATTTACCCCTCCTCTGAACTCAATATACATCCTCACCAATAACCACCTTTATGGATTTGGTGTGTATCCTTTCAGTTCATTAATTTGTATTTTAAGTATGTTGAATGCTTATTGTTCCAAGAAATTTTGCTAAACATACTTCTGTAGAGTGAAAGAAACCATTTACACAGGAAATGTCACTTCATTTTTCCTTATTTTTTGAGGCCTAAATTTTTGTAATTTGGGGTTTTAAGTATCATGGAGCATTAGAAATGTATTACAATATATATATTAATAGAGCTGGAATATTACTAGCCTTACCCCCCAGGTCTGTTTTGGGGGACAGACTTTATTGGATAGCCTGCCAGAGAAGGAATGGAAGATTTTTTTTAATCAGGTATATTTTTGTAGAAAAAAAGTCATAGCACCATTTGTAGTTTTTTTTGATATTGGTGACCCCATTTCTTTGTTGTAGTTATAAGAATGTTTGTCCAGTCTATGGTAAGACAGAAACACTCATATCACTTTTTTTACTTATTAAATTTCATCATTTTTTTGCTGTATAGTATTCAGGTTGAAGCATAATTTATCACAAGGGTCTGAATTACAAGATCATTTTAACATTATTTATGGTGTGGTGCTGTCATGAATTTATGTTCTGTTCTATCCCACAAGCTTTTTTTTTTTTTTTTTTTTTTTTTTAAATTTTGAGGGAGGTAGCATTCTTAGTGGACATTTTCTGTTCTTACTATAGCCAGAATCGAGGGTGTGAAATGATAATCTTACACATTTTATTAACAAGTAAAACACATAAAAAACTGTATTATTAACTTCATGAGTATGTAGGCCAGTAGTCTCCCCGTATTTCAGTAGGAGTTGTAACCAGCTATGCTCTGGTCAGCGTGTGCTGACTAAAGGTAAGGAAGGGCTTAGACCTGGAGGGGATTTTTGATACAATAAAGGGAGCTGATGAAAAATTTAAATTATTACCTACGTAACCATGTAACATAAAAATCTTTGGTAAATTATTTATGTGTATTATTGTTTTGTCTAGTATATAAAAAGCTAGTTTTTTTTCTTTTGTAAAAATAAAAATGGAGGAAAAGAATGAAGGAGAATATTATGTGGTGCTTCTGTCTTTTGCCAAACATGCAGTTTTGTGTTATTAGGTGGCGTTCACAGCATGAGGATATACATTAATATATTTGTTTACCATATTTTGAAATTTCTTTAGTTTACGGAGAACTATGGAAGACAGGAATGTTTGAACGCATGTCTCTGCAGACAGATGAAGATGAACACAGTATTGAAATGCATTTGCCTTATACAGCTAAAGCCATGGAAAGGTATATTGATTAATATAAGAATTCTCAGAGAAATCATAAATAATAATTTCTTTGTAATTATTTTAACTAGGGTAAGATAATCATTAGGGTAAGGAGATTAAATTTTTTTGGCTTAAAACAATACAAATTTATTTTCTCATAGTTCCGAAAATATTTTTTATTTGAAATGAAATAAAAATTTGAGGTTGGATTTTCTTAATGTGGATTGAAGTTGGATTTTGAATAGTTTGTCTATGAAAGCTGAACATACAACTTGAACAGGTTGTTTCACTAGGGGTAAATATTAAAAAACCTCACGTGTGTGTATGTGTATATCGGATTGCCTGCTGTTTTACTCATTAGACATTTGTTTATCTTAAAATAAGTTATGTTTTTTCGTGGTGTGGTGCCATAAGTTAGTAGTAACATTTTAGATTTGGGAACAATATCGGAGGCCATTTATTTCAGCTTTACACAAAGTACATGAATCTCTTTCATAATATGCTTGACAGGTTATTATTCGGTATCTGCCTCAGGTCTTCCCGTGGTAGGGTGCTCAGTAGACTGCTAGCAGAGGGAGGGCAGGGACAATATCTGTTTTCTCCACTTACACCTAGCACAGGGCCAGTCACACAGTAGTTATTAACTTATTTTGGTACAGTGAAAGAATTGTTTTAAGAGCTTTCTTTTAGGTCAGTCTTTAAATGAGAAAGTCTTCTGTTTATAGGTCACATTTCATTTTTTCAAACATTTCCTTTATATGGACTTAATGTTCCATAGGTGGTGTGACTAGTTTTAAATGTGATGAGATTATTCCTTCTGTGGATCTCATCACTGTATTCTCTTAGTAAAGTGCATGGTGCATTTTAGATTTTCGGTCAATATTTGTTCGAGATTACGTTAACCTTTTTTGGTGTTCTTGTGGCGAATGTACTGTGGTCAGCTGAAACCTAAGGCTTCTTCATATTGTTAAGCCGGATTATTTTATCGTCTTGTACATTTGTGGTTGATTTCTTTTTACCCTACACATATACTTCTCTGTAATTTTGTCTTGTTGGTTGTAGTACATTATTGCAGTCTTTTTGGATCATTTCCACTCTTAATTCTGTTATCAGAATATTAATTACTTCTCTTAGTTTTATGTTATTGATATGTGTTCACAATGATAACTATGAGGAGCTACCTAAATCTGGAGAGGTTTCTAAGAATCAGTGTGATACTAAATTATAAGCAGTATCATTTTAAGTTAATTGCGTTTTAATATATTCTAATTCTTCAGAAATTGTAAAGCAGTATGGGATGTTTATTTTTTGGATCGTTAAATTGAAACATTTCATTCTTCAACTACATAGGATAATAGAAAACTTTTGTTATTTGCTGAAATGTTGGCATATTTTGTCATTAGAAAATAAATATTTTAGACTTAATAGATTTCAGTACAATAGAACCAGTGAGCTGCCATGAAAATCCTTAAGGAAGTTTTAACAACATTTTTGTTACTATTTCAAGAGTAAAACATGTACATTGTGAAAAATTTAGAAAAATAGAAACTTAAAACCAACAAAAAAATTCCTATTGATAATTACCCCTCTATTAAATAGTGTTAAATAACCACCGTTAAGTATATCACTTCTTAAGCAAACCTTCCCTGTCTTGCAGATTACATTAGGATCCCTAATATTAACTCTTAGAAAGTACCCAGACTTTACTTTTGTAGCCTTTGCTCCACTCACTACCTGTATCATCTGTCCATTATTGAGTAACAAATTACTCCAAAACCTAGTGGCTTAAAATCACAACTATTTTGTTGTTCACAATTTTGGGGTCAGGTGTTTTTTCAGGGAATGCCTTGCCACAAGATGTTGACTGAGGTGGCTCAAATGGGCTAGAAAATCCAAATAGCCTTAGTAGTGCTGCTTTTAGTTGAGACACCTCATCAGTTCTTTAGGTGGATTGTTCTTGAAACCTGACTTTTTTCTCTTCTTGGTCTTTCTCTTGGATTTCTTTACTTGGTGATTCAGGGTAGCAAGAAAATAAAACAGAATTTTCTTGACCTATTAAAGGCCTAGGCTGAAACTACATGGCATCGTTTTTACTGCATTCTGTTTTTCAAAGCAGAACACAGTGTCAGCCAAGGTTTAAGTGAAGGAGAAACAGATTCCACTTCTTGATGGGGCAGAGGTGGAGAAGCATGTGTGTATAGAGGAATAGCCCGAGTTGTTGACAGCCATCTTTGCAGATGGACTTTCAGTTCTTCCCCTGGTGGACAATTCACATCTCTCCAGCAGGCAGTACACATTCCTAAGATGCTTAGAAATCTCATGCAGTAATGATCTCAAGTTCAAAGTCCATTATCTTATGATCTGCATTAGATTGAGATATGGATAGGGTTCCTTGGATACAGCTCCTCTTGATTTGGATACCTGTTAACGAAGGAGACAAGTTACAGCCTGCTCCCCTTGCACTCCGTATATAATTTTGAGATGGGTCAGGTAACCACAGTAGATATTCCCATTGGAGAGTTAAAGAATGGAAAGCGTGTAACAGTATTTGGTTCAAAGCAATTCTGAAATCTAACCAGGGAACAGGGAATATCCTTGATTATGGTTTAGTTCTATCTTCTGGTAGTAGCTTTATAATTCATTATTTTTCTCAGCTTGTGTCTGGGTCCTCTGGGCTCTGGCTCTACTCCCCGAAATGGGTCTTGTTTACACCAGAGTAGCAGTTTCAGTCTGCATCATGTGTGCATTAGTTTAAGAGCCTAAAGGCCTCTTTTCATTTGGAACATACTCCCCCCACAAACTAATAGAACTCTATTGAACACTTTGTGGTTTTCCTGTATATCAGATTATAAGTGTGCATTCTGTTAGATCAGCAGTTTTCAACTGGTGTGTCGCAAGAGTTTTTAAAACATTCAATACCTGACTAATC
Source organism: Glossophaga mutica (assembly GCA_039655065.1). Classification (NCBI taxonomy): domain Eukaryota; kingdom Metazoa; phylum Chordata; class Mammalia; order Chiroptera; family Phyllostomidae; genus Glossophaga; species Glossophaga mutica. Next base: position 151,498,964 of record CM077308.1, read on the forward strand.
AAGGGCACTGATCTCTTTTTCCTTAGATTATCATATAAACAATGACAACAGCCAACACAGTAGCTGTGTGTGAATGAATCAAAATTATACTTATTTTGCCCTGACCAGTATGGTTCAGTTGGTTGCACGTCATCCTGCAAAATGAAGGGTTACCAGTTTAGTTCCTGGTCAGGGCGCACATGCCTGGGTTGCAGGTTCGGTCCCCAGTCAGGGCACATATAAGACACAACTGATTGATGTTTCTCTCCCTCTCTTTTTCCCTCCTTTTCCCTCTCTCTAAAAATGAATAAATAAAAAATTTTAAAAATTGTACCTATTTTTTTGTCAGATGGGCAAAAAATAAGTTTTTAGGTGTGCTGCAGAAGTTTAGTAATGAGCTTACATGTGCTATGAGATGAAAAAGGTTGAAAATCGCTGTATTAGACAAAAGTCACATTCACATTTTTTTCTGAGACAGGACTCTCTCTACTTTGGATCCCAAGTTAGGGTCCTCTAAGTTTCTTAGGAGCCCATTTGCCCATCTGAGCTAGAATGCCAGCACTGTCTTAAATCTTTCTGAGATCTTAACACGAGCCCATGTTTTATTGTCAGCACTCTGGATTTGATCTTTGTCCTCATGCTGTTTCTTTGACAGTTTTTTGCTATGTGTGAAGGCTAGTTTTGAGAAATAGTTATTTTCCAATCGTGCACCTCCAGGTTAGAGATGAACCCGGGATTCAGGGACACCCGCCCCTGTGCAATAGAAAACCCTCACAATAACTTTGATGCTCCCCACACTTAACAACTCACAGCCACTGTTGATCACAAGCTTTACCAATAAAATAAACCAACGATTTTCACCCTTTTTGTCATTTCATGACACACATAAAATAGTCACTAAAATTCTGCAGCACACTAAATACTGTATCCTTTTGCCAACCTGACTGAACACATAGGTATAATTTTGATTCATTTGCACTGGATGGCTTTTGTTGTGTTGACTCTTGTCTTTTTTTTTTTTTTTTTTTTGACAATCTAAGGGAAAAGAGGTCAGACTAAAGTCAAGATTGCAAGACTAAAGTCAAGTCTTGCATGTTTTAAAAATTCTTGCAGCACACTGATTGACTATTACTGGCATTAACAGTTGATAAACACATATTTTGCCTGTTACATGTACTCTATACTGTATTCTTACATTAAACTAGAGAAAAGAAAATGTTACCTAAAGAAATCATATAAAAGAAAATATATTTACAGTATTGTACATATTTATTGAAAAAATCCATGTATATCTGGACCTGTGTAGTTTAAATCCATAATGTTCAAGGGGCAGCTGTATTTAAAAAAATGTTCTTGTAATTCTTTAGCTCATGTTTTCCATCTTATACCTTCTCATACTTGGCTATGAAGAAGCCATTTGTACCTTGAATACCTTGCCTGGAAATCTTGGCTTGATCTACAGTTTCACTAGGTATATTTTTAATCTTTCAAGTTACTTCATGTGACTTTGTGTGACTTCAAGTATGCTAATTGTTCTGCCTGTATGTAATGAGTCACCCTTCCCCAAGTCTCCTATAGCAGTTTTCTTAACTGCTCTTTCAGTTTCAAGTCCCTTTGTTGCCCTATCAGCTTTTGTCTACATCTGTGAGTCAAAAGCCAGTATTGTATTTTTTTAGGTTTCTGTTACTAATAGAATAGTGCCCTTTCCAAATATGTACCTTTCTTTGGCATAGTCATCTATTGCAGCATGACAGATCACCTCAAGGTGCTTATTTGTTTGTTTACAATTCTGTGGGCTAGAAATTGGGTCAGGGGAGAGTGATGACAACTCGTTTCTGTTTCATTTGCCAGTTGAGGCAGGTTGACTTGGGCTGAAGGCTTCAAGATGTCTTCCCGTCTGGGGCTGTGATGTTGGTTGTCTACTGAGGCAACTTAGTTCTCATCTTGGTGCTGTCTTCAACTGTTGTCACTCATCCTTGAGAGCCTCTGTCTCCATGATATCCCTTGCAAGCAGAATAGCCATGAACTGTCTTGAAGTACATAGCAATTCATGGTAGCCAGAAAGCAAAAGTAGAAGGTTTCAGGCCTCTTAATATCTAGGTTGGCACTGGTACGGTATCACTTTTGCCACATTCTACTCATCAAAGCAAGTTGCAAAGCTAGGTTTAAGAGGAGGGAGAATAATAAACATTACTTTTTTTTTTTTTGATCCTCACCTAAGGATGGTTATGAGAGAGACAGGGAGAGAGAGAGAGAGAGCGCGCGAGCGAGCGAGGGAGCGAGCGAGCGCACAAAACATCAACGTGAGGGAGAAAGTCAATTGATTGTCTCCCATACACACCCCCAACCAGGGACTGAACCAGCAATTTAGGTATGTGCCCTCACCGGGAATTGAACCTGCAGCCTTTTGATGTACAGGATGATGCTCCAACCAACTGAACTGCCCAGCCTGGGCTAGACTCTACTTTTGATGGGAGCAGTAGCATGAGCATACAGAGATGGGAGGAATTTATGGTGATTATATTTGTAGATAGCTTATCATATAGTACCACTGCAGTCAAATAGTTCTTTGGGTAATCACTTATATATAGTCTGTTTTCCTTCTCTGGTAGTTACCTAATCTGTTCCCTGTCTGAGGGCACTGGATCTGTTCTGTATCTTCTGTACCCAGCACACCACCTGGTACACAAATTGTTGAATGAATTAATAACAGTCTTCCCATTTTCAGTACTTTCATTAAATATTTTTCCAAAAATGAGGTGAAAAATTTTTGACTGGTTTTCATATCATGAACATATTTCCATGCCATTTTTACTTCTTTTTATTAGGTATACTTAACACTTTCTAGTATATATCTATTTAATACTTTAATCAATTGACCATTTAATTAACTTTAACCTAATTTTTCATTATTATGAATAATCATTACAGGTTTTAAAAAGTTGTATATCTAAGGTATTATTTGTAATACCATGTGTTATTTTAAAAAGATTTTTAAAATGGTATTCATTAGAGCTTTTAAAATTTAATTTAAATTTATTTATTTATTTTTTTAAATTTATTTTTAGAGAGAGGGCAAGGGAGGGAGGAAGAGAGAGAGAGAAACATCAGTGTGTAGTTGCCTCTCACGCCCCCACACTGGGAACCTGGCCCACAACCCAGGCATGGGCCCTGACTGGGAATCGAACCAATGACCCTCTGGTTCGCAGGCCGGCCCTCAGTCCACTGAGTCGCCACAGCCAGGGCTAGAGCTTTTTTTTTTAAAAAAATGAGTAGTATAAAGGAGCAAATGTGACCCTTTATCCCCTTGCTTATTTAACCCTGTCGACATTAAAAAAAATACATGTACATGATTTGAAAAGCATCAAGAAGTGCAAAATGAACAAAGGCTCTCTGCTTTCTCAACCAGTGTTTACTGACAGTAAAAATCATTATGTATATATACTGACATATATATGTATATGCATATAGTTTGTATAAGATTTATTCTTACATGTGTTTATTTGTTAAGTTTTTGTTAAACATGTAAATAAGAGTTATCTTATGTACTTTATTCTTATCCTTTTTCATGTATTTACCATCAAAATTCATAATTTTTACTGTTGCACGTAGTTGTATTTGAGAGTTAAGATAGGATATGTAGAAACCATTTATTTTGAAAAAACTAGTTAACTATTAAAATGAACAAGACTGGATCCCAACTTTTTGTTCTTTTAATTTTTTTAATTGTTGACACTATTACAGATGTCCCCCACCTTTCCTCCATTTCTTTTTGTAGTTTACTCTGTTCAGTTACCTTTTCTTCCCTTTTTCTCCTTTCTTGTATCATTCCTATTCACTGCTTGTTTATAGTTAAATTTTTTTTGTTTGTAATTTACATACAGTAAAATGTACTCTTTATAGCATAAAATTCTATGGTATAGCAAAACAGTCAAGATATATGACAATTTGTCCCAGTTTGACTGCTTTTTGTACAGAAAAAATGTACAGAGTAAATAGGATGCTTTAGTAATTTTTTAAGTGTTCAGTTGAGAAATATGGCACTGTAAAACTTTATGTTCACTGTAAAAGTATCATCTTCTTAGCTATATAATACTTTTTGTTACTGCTGATATTTTGGAACATGGATAACTTGAAACACAGTACAGTGTATTTTAAAAAGTTCTCTTTTCTGCTTAAGTTTCTAACCAGTCTTAGTAATTCAGTGTGGTTAGGATTTGATAACTCTTGGGGACTTAGACTGTAAAAAAAAATCTTCATTTTGCATAGTTTGCCCAGATAGTTAAACTAAGTCATATAATTTTTATGTTTATTTAGTTAATTATATGTTTGAGTTCCCTGAGTGAGAACACTGCTATCAGATGCCTTTGTATGGTATCAGATACTATTAACTGAATGGTTTTTCCTGTTATTAACATTTTTCATTAAATGATACATTTGTTGAAATTGATGAACCAATATTGATATATCATGGTCATCTAAAGTTCTAGTTTAATTAGGGTTCAAACTTTGTGATATATAGCTTATGGGTTTTGCCAAATGCCTAATGTCATATATCTACTATTATCGTATCACAAAGAACAGTTTGACTGTCATAAAAATCCCCTGTGCTCTCCCTCCCTGTTCACTACCACCCCCAACTCAGCCCCTGGTAACCATTGATCTCTTTATTGTCTCCACAGTCATATAGTTAGAATCACAGTTTGTAGCCTTTTTAGGTTGGTTTCTTTAACTTAGTAATATTACCATCAAGATTTCTACAGGTCTTTTTATGGCTTGGTAGCTTTTTTTAAAATTGCTGAATAATATTCTATTTTATGGGTATATTACAGCTTCTCCATTTGCCTGTTAAAAGATTATTGATATAGCCGAATTAATATCTGCCATATTTATTATCGTCTCCTATTCATTGTCCTTGTTCTTTCTTTTTTGTCTTCTCTGGCTTTTTTTTTCTTCTCTGGTTTTAATCAATTACTTTATATGATTCTGTTCCCCACCCCTAGCATATTAATTATGCTTTTTCTTTAAAAAATTTTTTTACTCGTTGCAATAAAGTTTTTAGCATACATTTACAACTAATATAAGTGTACTTTTATTTATTTTTCAAGATTTTATTTATTTTTAGAGAAAGGGGAAGAGAGGGAGAAAGAAAGGGTAAGAAACATCGATGTGTAAGAGAAACATCAATTGGTTGCCCCTTGCACCCTGCCTCCCAAAACAGGGGCCTGCCCCGCAACCCAGGCATATGTCCTGACTGGAAATTGAATAGCGACCTTTTGGTTTGCAAGACGACACTCAACCCACCAGTCATGGCATGTAAGTGTACTTTTAAGTAGCACTGCATTGCCTGCCTCACTGTGCAAGTACCTTATAACAGGTTATTCCTAATTTTTCCTTTTTGTTTTTTATAACATTGCTGTTATTCATAAGTTATAATTACCAGCACATTGTTGCTATTATTTTGAATGAACTGTTAACTGTTAGATCAATACAGAATAAGAAAAATGAAATGACAGGTATTACTTTACCTTCATTTATTCTTTTTTAAATGTGCTTACTTTCTCTATGTAGATCTGAGTTTCTGCCCTATATCATTTTCCTTCTCTCAAAAGAACTTTTCACAATTTATAGCTCTGACTCTTATTATTTAAAACTTGTACCCTGGCTGGTGTGGCTCAGTGGATTGAATGCTGGCCTGTGAACCAAAGCATCATGGGTTTAATTCCCAGTGTCAGGGCACACACCTGGGTTGTGGGCCAGGTCCCCGGTAGAGACGTGCGTGTGAGAGGCAACCACATATTGATACTTGTCTCCCTCTCATTCTCCCTCCCTTCCCCTCTGTCTAAAAATAAATAAAATCCTAAAAAAAAAACAAAAACAAAAACAAAAAAACCCTGCTAAACACTTAAAAAATACTGGCTGTTTTGGGTAGGGGAAATACTTTCTTTTCCTCTACCTTTACCACCTCCTCAGGAATACATACTACACCCCTTTTCTGATCTTTCTTTTTTTGGGGGCGGGGGGTGGTTTTTTAAAGTATATTTTATTTTTGTGACGTTACATTTGTCCCATTTTTTTCTCCTTTATTCCCCTACACCCTGCATCCCCCTCCCACCAGCATTTCCCCCTTTAGTTCATGTCCATAGATTGTACATATAAGTTCTTTGGCTTCTCCATTTCCTGTACTATTGTTAACCTCCCCCTGTCTATTTTGAATCTACCATTTATGCTTCTTATTCCCTGTACATTTTCCCCCATTCTCTCCCCTCCCTGTCCTCACTGATAACCCTTCTTGTGATCTCCATTTCTGTGATTCTGTTCCTGTTCTAGTTGTTTGCTTAGTTTGCTTTTGTTTTTGTGTTTTTTTGTTTTTTTTTTTTTAGGTGCAGTTGTTGATAGTTGTGAGTTTGTTTGCATTTTACTGTTCATAGTTTTGATATCTTCTTTTTCTTAGCTAAGTCCCTTTAACACTTCATATTATAAGGGCTCGGTGATGATGAACTCCTTTAACTTGACCTTATCTGGGAAGCACTTATCTGCCCTTCCATTCTAAATGATAGCTTTGCTGGATAAAGTAATCTTGGGTGTAGGTCCTTGCCTTTCATGACTTTGAATACTTCTTTCCAGCCCCTTCTTGCCTGTAAGGTTTCTTTTGAGAAATCAGCTGATAGTCTTATAGGAATTGTCTTCTTTTATCTTGCTGCTTTTAAGATTCTCTCTTTATCTTTAATGTTGGGTAATATAATTATGATGTGTCTTGGTGTGTACTTCCTTGGGTCCAACTTCTTTGGGACTTTCTGGGCTTCCTGGACTTCCTGGAAGTCCATTTCCTTTGCCAGATTGGGGACGTTCTCCTTCATTATTTCTTCAAATAAGTTTTCCATTTCTTGCTCTTCCTCTTCTTTTTCTGGCACCCCTATGATTCGGATATTGGAATGTTTAAAGTTGTCCTGGAGATTCCTCACCCTCTCCTCAATTTTTGAATTCTTGTTTCTTTATTCTGTTCTGGTTGAATGTTTATATCTTCCTTCTGTTCCAAATCACTGAATTGAGTCCTGGTTTCCTTCCTTTCACTCTTGATTCCCTGTATATTTTGCTTTATTTCACTTGATATAGCCTTTACTTTTTCGATTATTTTGCAACCATTCTCTACCATTTCTGTGAGCATCCTGATTACCAGTGTTTTGAACTCTGCATCTGATAGGTTGGCTATCTTTTTGTGGCTTAGTTCTACTTTTTGAGTTTTGATCTGTTCTTTCATTTGGGTCACATTTTCTTGTCTCTGTGTACCTGTTATGTTGTAAGGGGCAGAGTCTTAGGTATTCGCCAGGGTGGGGCAACCCACATTGCCTTGTTGTGCTGTGTGTGGGTTGGGGAGGAGTCAGAGAGGGAACAATACCACTTGCTCAGCTCTTGGCTGACTTTCACTCACTTCCCCTGCTACCCACAAGGGAATTGGGCCCTTGTGGTGCTGATTCCTGGGTGGGTGGCTTTGTGTCTGTTCTAGGACCCTGTGGGTCTGTCCAACAAACTCTCCTGTGAGGCCAGAAGCTTCTCCGGCCGTCACAATTCCCAGAGGTTTTTATAGCCAGAAGTTTTGGGATTTTCTTTTCCCACGCTAGAACCCTGGGTTGGGCAGTCTGTCTTGCTCTCCTGTTGTTCCTCCCAGTTTATCTGCACACAAATGTGGGACTGCCCGGTCCACCAGCTGCTGCCTTGCTTGCCGTGGGGTCACCAGCCAGTGCTTTGCCCACCTGGTCCTCCAGCCACCAACTTGCCTCTCCCCTTCTTAACAGTCTGAGTGAATGTTTCTTCTTTAACTCCTTGGTTGTAGGACTTCCATACAGTTTGATTTTTCTCTCAGTTCCGGTTGTTTTTTGTTTTAAAATTTGTTGTTGTCTTCCTTTGGTTGTGTGAGGAGGCAAAGTATATCTATGTACCCCTCCATCTTGGCCAGAAGTCTCTGATCTTTCTTTTAATCACAAATTAACAATAATGTATTTTATATATGGGAGTAATTAAGTTGGCTAGTACACAAAACTCATTTTGGTTCCCCAGTAGTAATTTTTCCCCCTTAGAATTTACTACTTAATTTATGTAAAAATTGGATTGTTTTTAAGATGACATTTACCCTAAAAATTTTAAGCTTTTGACTAATCTGAATTAGCTTCCTAGTTGTTCTAATCTTTGAGCAAGGACTGATGGGGGATACAAAAAATAAGCACACATTGTGTGTTTCCTCAGCAGATAGCCTTGTAGGAGAATTAAGACATATATATAAATAAATATGATATAATTGAAAATGTAATAAGTGCAGTTGAAGAGCTTGTTGGAGCAGAAAAATGGATCATGGGAGCAAAGAGATAATAGCTGAATTAGGGAAGCACAGAGAAAGCTTAATGAAGGAGATGGCATAGACTTTGATGATGGCTCGAATTTTCACAGAATGGTGCAGAAGATTTTTGTGGGAAAGGGAGTGTTGGAAACACAAAATACAGTACAAGAATACGAAAGCCCAAGGCTTATCTTCAGAACCTTGTGGGCAAACAGGTGTTGGGTAGGAAGTGGAGAAAAGGGAACCCTTATGCACTGTTGTTGGGAATGCAGACTAGTGCAGCCACTGTGGAAAACAGTATGAGGTTCCTCAAAATGAAATATGGAACTGCCTATGAATCAGTGAGTCCACTCTTGGGAATATATCTGAAGAAACCCAAAACATTAATTTGAAAGAATATATGTACTCCTGTGTTCATTGTATCATTCTTTTCAATAACCAAGATATAGAAGCAACCCAATTGCCCATCAGTAGACAAGTGGAGAAAATAGTGGTGGTATGTACATAAAATGGAATATTACTCAGCAATAAAAAAGAATGAAATCTTACCATTTGCAACAGCATGGGTGGACCCAGAGAGTATTATGCTAATAAAAGAAGTCATTCAAAGACAAATATAATGTGATTTCATTTATATGTGGAATCTAAAGAACAATGTAAACAAATAGAACAGAAACAGACTCATAGGTGCAGAGAGAACAGACTAGTGTTTTCCAGAGCAGTGGGGGTTTAGGAGACTGGGTGAAAATGTTGAAGGGAAGGGATTAAGAAGTACACGTTGATAGTTACAAAATAGTCACAGGGATGTAGAATACAGCATAGGAAATATAGTCAATAATACTGTAATAACTACGTATGGTGTCAGATGGGTACTGAAAATACGGGGGGGCACTTTGTGAAGAATATGAAAAAAATGTTTTCTTAAAGGAGAAAGAAATAGAACCTTTGTGGAAGTTAAAAAAAACGTCTTACATAGTAACTGAGATCTGTCTATAGATGTTTCTTGTTTGACCTGCATAGTTAGAGAAAGTTTTTTCAGTATGTATGAATATTTTTAGTTGGATATTGGTTCTATCACTTCTTGTTATGTTATACCTTGTCTGACTTTTCACACATATATGATACCAACATGGGATTGGCGGCATTTGAGTAAGTGACCTGTAGAGACATAGAGTAAGAGGGACAGGATTAGAAATCTGGAACAATAAGGTGGGAACAGATTATGGAGGGCATTGAATATCATTTTAAGATATTTGTATTTTATTCCAGGATTGTTACAGACCAAGTTCAAGTTCCTTAGCAAAGTGGGGAGAGAGATGATTAGAGCTTGCCTATAAGAATATTACTCCTTGATGGTGTGAGGGTACTATGAAGGATGGACTAGAGTTACAAGAGATTGATAGAAATAGTTTAGTAAAGAAACCATGAACTAAAGAAACCTTTGAACTAAGGTAGAGGTGAATAGGGTAGCAAAGTGAGCAGATTATGGAAGACATTTAAAGGTTAGAACCAAGAAAACTTAGTAAGTGTTTATATGTGGGGGAGTAAGATGATTTGAAGAAAATTTAAAAGTTTAAGGCTGGTGTAAAGCTAGCAATAAATAGAAGTTTAAGAGAATATAGGACATGGAACTGTTGACTTATTTCTAACAAAATACTGGAATTTCTCTAGTTAACTCGGCCAATTCATGATAGGGTTAAAAATATTAAAAAAAAAATAAAAAAATATATATATATATTTCAAATGGTTGAGCTTCAAATGGTAGAGTTTAGTATGGCTTTCTAGTACCTGAAATATGCTTGCCCTTATATAATTTTTATCAGTGTTCCTACTCAAATGGAAATTCAGAAAGATACATCCTTTGAGATTAATTTTGAGAGTCTCATAAAATGCACTTAACTGATCAAATAGTATAAAATGTATAATAAATGTTAATTCTAGTTGTTACAGCTGGCTTACCTTATTTGCTCTCTCTTCCCTTCCTTTGGCTCTGCCTGCTGTTTTCTAGATCTCTTTAGTTTGTTCTTTCTCACAGTGAGAGTATTCTACATAAAGTCTGGAGGTTTGTAACTGTGGTCTGAAAGTAAATTTGATCAAGTGGCAAAGAGGAGAAAAATTCTTGTAGTTATGATTCTTTTATTTTACTTTGCCTTTAAAACCTGTTTTGAGAGTTTCACAACATTTGGAGACTCACTAGACCACAGTTATATGCCTGATTCTGGTTTATTAGAAAAGATGAATACACAGCAGGACCCACAAAGGAAAAAGACACATTAAAACAGAATCTGGAGGAATCCAGGTGCAGGCTTCCAGCATTCCTGTCTTCCATAGGGGTGGGCTGAATAGAACCTGCTTTTCTCCATCAGTGTAACATGTGTATAATGTTTTTGGCCAGGTGGCCTTGCTTTTAAGATTCAAAATCCCAGTTTTTTATTGGGGACTGGTTATGTAGGCACTTTTCTGCTGGCATAACTAGCCACAATACAGAAGGAAATACTCCGAAAAGGAAAGTAGATGTTAGCCATAACCACATTTTTATAAACAATCCGGGCAAGCTGGTACAGTGTCTCAAAGGGGTAAAACAGCCTTAATCATCATAAGGAACATAATAAAAGGCAAGTTCTCACATATCAGCCGAGGATGATAGTCTTACAAACAGGTCCTCCTAAAGATTGCACAACAGACCTGCTATGTTAACTGTCTTGCAGAATTCCCATTCCTTTCTCAATTCCAGGCTGCCATGTTGCCATTCCAACTTTCTGACTTTGATTCACTCACTCTGTGCCATCCTAACCCTTATTATACCTTAGGTTTGTTACTATAGATCTTAAGATTTGAACTTCCCTTTCTGATGGTGGCTTCAGTTAAGGTCTTCAAGTATTAGAAATGGTCAAGAAAAGTAAGATCTGTTCTCGTAAAGACAGTCTTCGACACAGTGCAATGGCTTATCTCTGGACGTAGAAAAAGTCTTGAGTGTTCTGCCTCTGTTGAGCTTAAACAACAGCTACCAGACCAGTGCCATCTTCAGATGTGTTCTTATTCTGTGGCTTTTATACTCGTGGTTGTGTGTGTATTTTTGCATGTCCTGCAGTTAAATCTTTTTGTTATTTACTGAGATTTTTAGAGCAAACATGGATTTTCTTTATATGTTTCTGAGGTGTTTTTTTTTTTAAGTAAATTGACAAATTTTGGGTTTTTTTCCACTTCTTTTTAATTTTATTGTTGTTCAAGTACAGTTTTCTGCCTCCCCCCACCCTAGCCATCCCCACCCCTCCTTGGTTTTGTCCATACATACTTTGAATATTACCTGTGTGTATCAGTAAGAGGTTATTTAGAAGTATAGAACATGGAGGATCTCTAGAACAGAGCTAAATTTTTTTGTTTGTTGTAGTGGAACAATTTCAGTTTCTGTGACCATGAAAAGGATGAACAAGAGGTAGTATAAGGCATTTATTTGTCTGTATGTGTTCTGTTGTCTTTTTCCCCCTGTGATTATTTTCTATCTAAAAGAGGAGAGGAGAACAAAATCACATAATGGTAGTATTGTGGCAACAGTTTTAGTACCTTTGGGGATAAGGATAATTTTCCTTCTTACTGGCTTAGTTATGATTATTTAATTCTCGCCTTCAGAAGCTCTGGACTCCTAAAATCTTGAGGAAATTGGAAGCACTTGTAGAGAGAAGAAAATTCTCCTGTTCATTAAGCAATTAACTGTGTATAGTACTTCATCTGTTTTAAAACATCATTAATTTTAAAGTTTAAATTATTTATGTACTGCTAATTAAGTAAAAACACTGGCAATTATTCTCTTATCATTTCATATAAATTAGAATTTATATTTTTTCCTTGTCATGAGGACTTTTAAGGTCTACTGTTAGCAACTTCCAAATATGCAATACAGTATTATTAACTATAGATTTAATTATATATTAACTGTAGAATTCACATTTTTATATTAGAACTTTTACACTAGAATTTAGACTTTTTATATTCTGTGCTATTAGGAGCATTGCTAATGCAGTGATATTGTTTGTTTTTAAAGAGAGTGCTCCACTTTTGGTTCTGGGATATCACTTCTTTTTAGTATGTTACACATCTTAGATGTATTTTCTGTTGCATGGTGTAAGGTATAGGACAGAAAAAGAACAGATAAAACTTTCCTCTATATTTTTAAAGTGCTTGTAAGAGTATTGTTGTAAACATTACTAATTTTATTCTTACTGCAGACAAAATTGAGGCTTAGGATGGTTGTAAGTAACCTGCTTCCAGTAGCCTGGCTTGCAAGTGGCAAAGATAGATTTTCTTCTTTTTTAAAAAACTGCTTTATTAAACTGATAAGAACAGATACTACACTTGATCTTAGCCAAAAGGCCAAGAAGCGATAGGGTGGTGGGTTGGGGTGAGAATAAAAGACAGAAAACTGTACAAGATCAACAATTAAAATAAAAATTAAAACAGAAAAAACAATAGTGCAGGTAAATCCATTGATCTAGTAGTTCACAAAAGTACAATCTTTATATGTAATGAGTCAGGTAATATAAAATCAAAATAACAGAAAGCAACTATGTTATATTTTTTCTTTTGATATTATACTAATATATATTAAATTAAAAAATCTGAAGAGGAAAATAAATACTGAGAACAACAACAACAAAAAAAATGCTTTATTGAAGTATGACTTATATCCTATAAAATTCACCCACATAAGAGTAAAATGCAATGATTTTTAGTAAATTTATACAGTTATGTAACCACTTTCAGACTGGAGTTTTAGAACATTTCATCACCCTAAAAAGCTAACTTGTATCCATTTGAGGGTGAAATCTTGCTCATCTTCAGGCAACCATTTATCTGCTGTCTCTCTCTATAGATTTGCATTTTCTGGAAATGTCATATAAATGGGATCATATAAGATGTAGTCATTTGTATCTGTCCTGTTTTACTTAGCATACTGTTTTTGAGGTTTATCCATGTTGTGGCTTGTATCAGTATATTCCTTTTTATTCCAAATTGTGATTCCACTGTATGAATATACCACATTTTGTTTATCCATTCATCAGTTGATGGGACATTTGGATCATTTCCATTTTTGGCTTTTAGGAATAATGTTATAAACATTCTTATACAAAGTCTTAATGTGAAGATGTGTTTTCATTTCTTTTGAATAAGTAGTTAGGAATGAAATCGCTGGGTCATGATAAGGCTGTCTGGTAACTCTTTCAGAATCTGCCAAACTGAGATAGTGACAGCACCATTTTATATTCCAGGACCAATGCATGAGAGTTTCGGTTTCTCCACATTCTGGCCAATACCCGTTATCAGTCTTTTCCATTGTAACCATTTTGATAGATGTGTGGTGTAACCTCATTTTGGTATTAATTTGCATCTCTCCTATGACTGAGAAGTTGAGCAACTTTTCAGGTGCTGTTAGTCATTTGTGTATCTTCTTTTGTGAAAAGTCCATTCATATACTTCTGCTCTAGTTTTAATTTGATAATTTGCCTTTTTACTGAGTTGTAAGAGATTTTATATATTCTGCCTACAATTTATCTATTCAAAAATTTTCTCCCAGCGTACAACTTAACATTTTCTTAGTGGTGTCTGTTGAAGAGAAAAGTTTTTGATGAATTCATTTCCCCTAATTTTTCTTGTATGGATTCTGTTTTTTGTTTCTTGGGTAAGAAATCTTTGCCTAATTCAGGATCATAAAGATTGTACCTTCTTGAACAGGAATCGGCAACCTGCAGCATGCAGACCACATCAGGCCTGCAGCTCATTATTGTAAACGTTTTATTGGAACATGGCCGTACCTGTTCATTCACATATGGGGTTGGCAAAAGGTAGGTTTACAGTTGCTGGTATGGAAAATAATGCAATAATTAATAAATAACAATACAAGAATAAACTGTGTTTTGTGTACTCACAACTGTAAATCTACATTTGCTCCACCCTGTATTATCTGCGGCTGTTTCCTTTTAACGGTGACAGTTGTCTAGTTCGTTATGAATATTGTATGGCTCTGGAAACCTGAATTGTATACTTGATGGCCCCTTTCAAAAGATGTTTGCTAACCCCTGTTCTAGATGATAACAATTTTAGTTCTTATAGTTATGTCTGTGATCCATTTTGAGTTTTTTTGTGTGTCTATGGTATGAGGTGAAGTTTTAAGTTCACCTTTTTTCATATGGATGTGCAGTTATCCCAGTACTATTTGTTGAAAGGCTAGCCTATAAGTAATGAATCATTTTCCTTTAGCTGCATTCAAGATTTTCTCCTTGTCTTTGGTGTTCATCATTTTCATTACGGTCTATTTAAATGGGAATCTCTTTGCACTTACCCTAGTTTGGGTTGTTAAGTTTTTTGGATCTGTAGATTAATGTTTTTAAATAAATTTGGAAATTTTTCAGCCATTATTTCTTCTAATGTCTATATTGTTCCTTTTCTGGGACTCTCATTGTATGAATTCTGGTGTGTTTTATTTTATTTACAATTTCCCAATGCTCTGTTCATTTTCTTCAATCTTTTTTCTCTTCTTCAGACAGTGTAATGTGTTTTGTCTTTATTATCTCTGATTCATTATGTAATATTGAATCTGCTCTTCAGACCATCTAGTGACTCTTCCATTTCAATTATTATACCCTCAATTCTCAAATTTCTCAGGCCCAGCACCAGCAGCAGCTATCTGCAGAGTGCTTTATAGCAGGGGTGTCAAACTCATTTTCGCTGGGGGCCACATCAGCCTCGCCATTGCCTTCGAAGGGCCAAATGTAATTTTAGGACTTTATAAATATAACTACTCCTTAACAGTTAAGTGAGAACTGAGCGCTGCCACTGGGTAGAAACAAGGTGCTGGGCTGGATAAAACAAGGTGCAGGGCCTGATAAAACAAGGTGGAGGGCGGGATTCAGCCCATGGGCCTTGTGGTTGCCACCTGTGCTTTATAGCTTATGCCAAGTGGCCCCATCAGAGCACAGGTGGTGGCTGATCTTGGCCTGTACCACCCAGGAAACCCAAGAGCCTGCACACCCAGCAAACAGTTACAGACCACGTTGGAGCATCACCATCCAGCCACCTCCACAGGCCACAGATGGAAGTAGTTCACAGCCAGGCCTCCCAGCTTATTGGTTTGGGTAAATCCATCCTATTAACCTGCTGACAGCAGTCAAGACTCAGCTACAAGAGGAGAGAATACTCATCCCACAAGGAGGCTGAACCTGAAGTATCCAGCTTGAGTAATAGAGAAGGCTGAGCCACTGGACTGTCCAGGACACCTGCGACATTAGGCCATGCTACCAAGAGAGGGAGTCAAAGCAGCTCTACCTAATACATAGAAACAAAAACAGAGAGGCTGCCAAAATGCGGCAACAGAAATATGGCCCAAATGAAAGAATAGCAGAAAACTCTAGAAAAAGAGCCAAACAACATAGAGTTAAAGAATCCATCAGGTGCAGAGTTCAAAACACTGGTCATAACGGTGCTCAAGGAACTCAGAGGGTACTTAACAGCATAAAAATGATCCAGTTAGAAATGAAGGAACACTAACTGAAATAAAGAATGATTTATAGGGAATCAACAGTGGAGTGGATGAAAATGAGAATCAAATCAATAATTTGGAACATAAGGAAGAAAAATACATCTAATCAGAACAGCAAGAAGAAAAAAGAATTAAAAAAATGAGGATAGGGTAAAGAGTCTCAGGGACAACTTCAATTATACAATATTTGCATCATAGGGGAGCCAGAAGGAGAAGAGAAAGAGCAAAAAATTGGAAACCTATTTGAAAAAATAGTGAAAGAAAACTTTTTCTAATTTGGTGAAGGAAATAAACATGCATATCCAGGAAGCATAGAGAGTCCCAAACAAGATGGATGCAAAGAGGACCCACCAAGACACATCATAATTAAAATGACAAAGGTTAAAGATAAAGAGAGAATCTTAAAAACAGCAAGAGAAAAACAGATAGTTACCTATAGGGAAGTTCCCATAAGACTGTCAGTTGATTTCTCAAAAGAAACTTTGCAGGGTAGAAGGGACTGGTAAGAAGTACTCAAAGTGATGAAAAGTAGGAACCTACAGCTAAGATGACTGTCCGGCAGAGCTATCATTTAGAATCGAAAGGCAGATAAACTGCTTCCCAGACAAGGTAAAGCTGAAGGAGTTCATCATCACCAAACCATTATTCCATGAAATATTAAAGGGACTTACTAAGAAAAAGAAGGTCAAAACTATGAACAATAAAATGGCAATAAATACATATCTGTCACCAATTGAATCTAAACAACAAATAAGCAAACAAGCAGAATGGAAACAGAATCAGATATGGAGAATTTGGATGGTTGCCAGGTGGGAGTGGGGTTTGGGAGAATGAGGGAGAAGGTCAAGGGATTAAGAAGTATGCGTTGGTGTTAACAGAATAGGCAAGAGGATGTTTAGAACAGTATAGGAGATGGAGTTGCTAAAGAACTTACATGCATGTTCCACGGACATGATTGCTGGGAGGGTGTGGGTGGAGGGGGGCAAAGGGGGAAGAATTGGGACAACTATAATAGCATAGTCGATAAAATATAAAAAGGTAGAATTTTTACTTAGTATATTAGAGCAACTTGATTCTGGTTCTGTTAATTTTTTTCTGTAGGAGGTGATGGTGTTGGAAGTTTCTTTCATTAACTCATTTTTTAAAAAAAGTTACTTTCATGGATTCTTACTGCAGAATCCCTCTACCACAGTATGTAGCTACTGATATATCTTCTCAGTTTTAAAAAAGTTCTTAACTTATATTTTTTACCTTGACTTCCTAGAGTGTGCCTCTTTGTCTGATTTGCTTAGTGCTTACCTAAGGATTCATTGGCAGTTGTGCTTGAATGCCTGGAGCCTGTAAGCCCTAACTCTTAACTCTAACCCTCTGCTGGTAGATTGTGTAGGTTTTGGGTCACACACTCAAAGTTCAGGTTGTGTTCAAGTTTGCCTCCTTTGCTTTCTGTTGGGTCTTCTCTGGTCGTCATGTCCATTACATGTGTGCACGCAGATTTCACATCAGCCAGCAATGCGTGAGAGCTTAGTCTCTCTCAGGTCTTCACTTTTCCTGGGACATGCTCCCACACTCCTAATTAACTGGCACTCTTGGGGAGCTTTGGAGTGCCTCCTAGCCAGGGTTGTGTGGAGGGCATCAGTCATCTCCTCAGAATGTGTGACTTTACTTTATCAAGTTCTCTGTGATTCTCTCCTTTCCAGGATCTTCCTGTTACATTTCTAGGTAGACCTCAGAGTTGTGGCTTGCCTCAACTGGTACAGCCCAATAACCTCGGGCTGCAAGAGTTGCATGCCTTTCTGCTTCCTGCTGGGTGTGGGTTTTCTGCTCCTTGCTTTAAAGCAAAGTCAGCCCCCGTGCAGCAGTGAAGTACTGGTTTTCACGGGCAACCTCACCTTGCTGGAACTACTATGTTGGTGGAGTAGAACAGCGGGTTGGAGACAGCTCCTAAGATGCTGGGCTTCCACTGTTCTTCCCAAGAAATTCAGTCATTTTTCATGAATAGAGTCTGATTTTTTTTTGTTTTTAGTTGATTTTTGCACAAAATGGTTGTCTTTCACAGTTTATTCAGTTTTATAAATTGTTTTTTTTATTCCTTCACTAGGGAAGACCAACTTAAAAAATTGATTCTAAAACCTAGGGTTATTCCATATCAAAGCCTAATGATCCTTTCTCTACTTCATGCTTTGTGGGGATGGAGAACAGTAAGTAATTGTTTCAAAAGGAGCATGACAAAGAGAGGTGGATGGATGAATCTTGAATCAAAGCTTAGAGTTCTTATAAGAGACTTATCTCTGTGTAGATCAATTTGCAAACAAACAGGTTAATTGAACAGTTTGGTGACTCTTGTGGAAGGAAGATGTGTTTTTTTCAGAGTGAGCCAACTATTATTGACAAAGTACTTCTATAGCATTCCTCACTTTGTAACAGTTTCATGAAATAGATACTGTACTTGTGATCATTTTACAGATCAGGAAGTTGTTAGGTTACTGAGTTAGCTCTCAACATTGGTATGTGATGGAGATAGCCCTTGAACCCATTTCTTCTGACTTCTTGTTTTTTATACTCTATAAAACTGCTTTGCTGCCATGTCATAATTACTTGCAAACTCTTTTATGATCTTGGTGTATTTATTTATGTAGGTGGTATTTGAAGGTAGAAAAGGTCATAACAATCTTCTTGAACTTTTGCTAGAGCTCAGATTCTTTTTTATGAAATGATAATCACTCTTAATTTATTGAAGAGCCCCTATTCACTCATGCAGTTGTTAAGCAAATTGGTAAGAATCAGACAAAGAACTATCCCAAGGCAGCTTCCTCTGCCAGCTTCCTCTTTTTTTCTTACTCCATAGATGCAGATTCTGCCCAAGAAGCCCCTGCATTGCAGAGGGACTGGAGATCTGTATGATCTGTTTATTTCGCAATTGACAAGGGTAAGGGGGCTTTTATGGGGGAGGCGCTTGGGTGCCCCGAATTTAGTTTTATGAAGCTGGGCTAACATTTATTTTGGGACTACTTAAACTTAGTACTTTA
The DNA here is from genome assembly GCA_039655065.1 of Glossophaga mutica. Taxonomy (NCBI): domain Eukaryota; kingdom Metazoa; phylum Chordata; class Mammalia; order Chiroptera; family Phyllostomidae; genus Glossophaga; species Glossophaga mutica. Next base: position 151,517,838 of record CM077308.1, read on the forward strand.
AAGAACCCTTTTATAAATTCTGTTTGTCCTACATCAGTGTCAGATTGTCATATTAAAAAGAATTTATTATAACGGTGATTTTTTTTCCCCCTTCCTTACGTCCTGTCAGAACAAGTTAGACAAACATGATTTCATGCTTCTAAAATTACAGATCTGGGATCATTTAGAATATAAATAATATTGAATATATGTAAGTAAAATTTCACTATAATGAAAATTTTAAAAGGGTTTGGATAAACATCTATTTCTATAGCCCATCATAGTTCTTCTTTATTAATCTGCGCTGTTCCTTTTCCATAAATCTGTCAATCTGTAGAGTGAAAAAGGGACTTGTGGATATGCCATAAACATTGTGGGTGGCCATGGTGTCTCTTTCTTGCTGCTAAAAAATAATACCTACTTCCTTGAATTGTATGTTCACCCTAGACGCCAGTGAAATTTGAGTTGTATTTGCAGACTATCCTGTATCTGTTTATTAGTACAGGTGTAAGTGTAGTTGACGAATTTTATGGGAGCCACTATTAAGTGTTGTAGGTCTCACTTGGCAAGTTTATAGAACAAGTGCCAGAAATGGTGGTATTAATAATAGGATGGGATTAAACTGCGTGAGGAAGAGTTTAATGTTCTTTTAAAATTGCAGAAGGATTGGGCAGATGATTCTAGCTTTGATGGGTAGTTGAGAAAACTTGACTTGGTGATGGTCTGATGATCTTATTCTACTTGGTAGTAAAATAGCTTTGTTTATCTAAGGAAGTATCACACATTTCTGTAATTTAAATGGATATTTTGAGTATTCTGTACCTCTTGTACCTCTCATTTTAAATGGTCATCCTTAAACATTTAATGTACATATTTTAAGAATTCAACAATATTATGTGTATTATCTTTACCACTATTAATAAATGTTCCACTTTTTAGTGCAAATTGGAAACTATTTTTATTCTTATACTTCTTAAGTGACTTTTTTTTCTGTTTTCTTTAAGCCATAAGGATGAGTTTACCATTATTCCTGTACTGGTTGGAGCTCTGAGTGAGTCAAAAGAACAGGAATTCGGAAAACTCTTCAGTAAATATCTAGCGGATCCTAGTAATCTCTTTGTGGTTTCTTCTGATTTCTGCCATTGGGGTAAGTTCTAGATTTTAACATATCATGGTAGCTATTATATACTATGGTTAAAGGTATCTTTTCATTCTAAGCTGTTTTTCAGTTCTTTGTCACTTTTCTTGGAAAGTTTTACTTTTAGCAGCGATGTTTAAAAGTGAATAAAAAGTCTCTTGGTCATTTAAAAAGGATCAGATTATAATAGTGGATTATGGAGACATTTCCAAAGGCGACTGGTATAATTGGATTCACACCGTGAGGGCATCCTTGCTTAGGCACATATATTAGTGGGAGTTAAAATCTTTTAACCTCATTTTCAGGTAGAGTTGTGTGGTGGATGCCCGAAGTTGATTTTTTGGTGGATAAAACAAATTTTCTTCTCTAGAACACAGAAGAGCACTCTGTGCAGTGGGAGTCCTTTTCCGCATTTTTTTTTTGTAATTAGTCTTTTTTCTTTCTTTTATTCCTTTGATGCTTAATTTTTGCCCATGATTGCCATCAGTGTAAAACTACCTTCCAAAGATTGTAACATGTTGGCAGTTAGCAAATGTGATTTGCATTGGGAATGGTTCATAAGGTCAAGGACTCCTAAGTGATTTTTATTATTATTGTGAGTTAAAAGAATAAGGAAGCTTCACAGTGAGTAGATCATAAAGAAAGTGAGATATTTGTCAGTGCCTCTTTCAGTAAATTTTAATTTGTGAATTCTTTGGACAAAATTTGCTCATTTACTCTTCTAGAATATTTCTGAATACTATTCTTTGTAGGACGTATCTTTGACTCGTTCATTCAAGTGAAAATCTTTCACTCGTTCACTCGTGTGTTCATTGGTTTAAGGGTGCCACAACCTATTCATCCTTCAGATTTCTTTGATTATAAAGAAAGCATAAGGCACAAGACCATAGATTTTAAGGTGGAGTGCTAGAATGGCCTGAAAACCATCCTCAATGAGATGTAGGGAGCCCTGGCTTTCTACCTCTTACCCATTCATTGCTAGAGTTAATTTAACATTTATCTGAGCTATTTAGGCTGGTATTTTCTTCTCTTATGTTGTGCTGTGAGATTTCAGTTCAAGAGAACCATCCTCCCTAATGGTATTTTTATTGAAGGCACTAATTTCTCAGTTGGGGTGGATTGTCCTCCAGGGGGCATTTGGAAATGCCTCCAGACATGTTTGATCTTCACAGCTGGGTGGGTGGGCGTGGGGGGATGCTGCTGGCGTCTAGTGAATATATTCCAGGGAAGCTGCTCAGTGAACATCCTATAATAATGCACAGGAATGCCCCTATGTTGAAGAATTATTCTGCCCAAAATATCAGTAGTGCTGAGGTGAAAGCCCTTGCTCAGGGTATTAGGTAGCTGTGCTACTTTGCCATACTTCCTCAGAGGTTCTCAGGGGTCTTTAATGACAAATTCAATTGGCTATCTTTGGGAAGACGTTATTTTTTGTGGTTATAAGTATATTACAGTGGTACCTTGGTACTTGTTAATTCGTTCCAGAACTCATGATGAGTGTCAAAACCCATGAGTACTGATTACCAAATGATGAAGCATTCTCTCTGGTGTGGTGGCGTCATGACTCACTCAAGTTCTAGTGAGTGAGACGAGCCCCGAGCAACTGACAAGTGCTGAAACATTTCCTTCTTGTCAAAAGTGACGAGTACAGAGTTTGACGAGTTCTGAACCGGCGAGTACCGAGGTGTGACTATACTTATATCTGAGGGCTAGGTAGATGCTTAAAAGAGTTTCTTGGGAATTCTAAAGTTTAGTAATAGCTGATCTTAAAAATTAAGGTGTGTCATATTGAAAAAAAGGGCTATTTTTCTTTAGTATTGTAAATTTGCATTGGTAATAATGTTTTAGGAATTAAAAGTTCATGAAGCATTTGCCCCTTCCCTCTTCACTTTTAAGGCTCTTACGAATCACTTTAAATCACTCTATGATTTAAATAATTGTTCCTCGTTATACGGTTTTTCAGCATCTCAGCCCTTCTCCTAGGTTGGCACCATGTGCAGCCACAGCATAATCCTTGTAGAACATCAGGGGACACCTTACTACTGCTCTTTTCTGTGCTATCGTCCTTTTTACCTCACTACTGCATTTGAGAGTGAATGAACCCTGCTGCACTACTATGTTCAAGTATAGTGTTGAGAGAAAAATGAATTTTGTTTTACATTCTACGTAGATTCTCAGAAAATTATTTAAGTCATTTGATCTAATGTCTTGAAAAGTTGGTATGTAAATTATAACATACAATTTTCTGGTGATCGTGGAATGTTAAACATAAACTAAAACATATTTATATTTATGTTTGGTGGTTGAGTAATAGAACTTTTCCAGCTGTTTGTTTTTTCACTATTACTATCACTAACAATATCCATCAAGTGTTTACTTTGTACGTATGGAAAGCATTGCACTGATTCTTAGGAAATTTGATTGAGGTTTGGGGGTAAGTTGAAGATGTTGCAAGAATGCTATTCAAAAATTGGCAGTGTCTTTTTCTAAAGAGTAATAGTAATTGTTATTCTTGTAAAGTGAGATTTATTTTCTGTTTAACATGCCTATTGAATATGTATCATCGGCTAGTTACGGGCTAAACTGCCTTAGAAGTTGTTTCTTATTTCTCAAATTTGTACTTTGGTGGCATTAGTCATCTTTTCTGAATTAATGAATGCTGTACTCCCATCTCAGATACCTAACTTTTTTCATGAAGATAATACTCAGTGGTTTCTTCTTTTTTAAAAGATACTGTACAGTTTGATTTTACCATGCCAAAGTAATGTTAACACTGAATTCTAAGTCATTCCACAGGATTCAGTTCCTCAAGTACTTAACTTTAAAAATATTTTTGTTAGACTCTTAACACACTCTATATTTCTAAATAGATGGTTTTTTGAAGAAAAGTCTATTAACGGATTATGGTACAGTTGATAAAATTACTCCGATATATACAGCGGAGTTTTTTCATTTTTGCTGAATGACACATTAGAGTGTACTGGCCGTGACATTTTCCACTACTAGGCGCTGTTTCCTTTTGTGTCTTGTCCAGCTTCTGCGAGAAACAAAGTGAGAGAGAAACTTGGTGGTGGAGACGGTTGGGAGACCTGGACGTAGCTGGAAGAGTTTTGCCTTGTTGACTTTGTTAGCCAGTGTCCATTTACATGAATGACTTCCTTTTTTAAAAGTGCTTTAAAGGTGTTCGTCTTTCAGATCCCATTTAACTTTATTCAGACTTGAAGCAGGTATTAGAGAGATACAAAGTAGAGTCTCGTTCTCTTCTTGGGTGAGGGGAGCTAAGGGAGAGTTGGGAACCTAGAGTTTGTATTCCCCTTCTTCCTATCCCCTCATTTGGATTCACTTGCCAAAACCCTGCGCTTCAATTCTTGCCTGTTATCTTACCAGCTCAATAGGATGTTTCTCCGCTAACACTTGTAATGATCCCACCTCTTTTCATCTTTCCTGTTACTACAGGAAGAGTGACATATGGGAAAGGACATCTGCTGCTAATATTTGATTTTCACCCTGGTTAAATAAGGTTGTCCCCACACTTTGTATGCTTTCCAAGTTCCACATTCTATAGGATGGCTCCATAATTAGAGAATTTTTTCTGGGCCTGTTTTAGTTTTTATAATTAGTAGGATTTTTATTTTATTTTCCTAAGTTTCATTTTATTCTTTTTCATATATATTGTTAGTATTTGTGTTTTCCTGAGCTCCCTGAAATTTATGTTTCCAAATTTAAACTATTAACAGCTTTCAGTAACAATTTTCAGTTACTTTAGAGAAGTTACTAAGTGAAACTGGATCTAACAGAAACTGATTATTTAACAGTGGATTCATGCTTTTATTTGACTTTCCTTTTGTGGTGGTTTTAAGTACAAATGAATTTCAGTAAATTTACTTTGTAAATATCAATGATAAATTATATTATTTAAAAAATATGAATAAAATTTACTTCTGTCACTTCAGCAATTTTGGATTTTTACCTATGAATTTATATTTGTCTAGGTTTACATAATTTCTTTTTCATAAATATGTGCCACCTATTAAAAATTATCCTCTTAAATATTTATATCTTTATCCAGATTTCTACTTTAATAAACGGTGACTACTCATGCATACTCTTCTTCTTTCTGTTGTTAGTCTCTTGGGATAGAGAGGGCATTACTACTTTGTAAATATTTAATTTGGTTAAGGAATAAGTTAGCTAATTCCTGAAATATATCTTATCCTACCTTTGATATTTATACATACTGATTTCACATATTTAGGTTTTTGATCTTTTGAAAGTTCAAGAGAAGGCTAATACTTTTACATTATAACTAAGATTTCAGAATGAAAGGGCCATAGTATTTTGCTTATAAAAATGATTATTACCTTATTTGATGCTGCTCAGAATATTTTTCCGTTGTGAAATATATATTTTTTCTTTGATAGTGATTTCAATTATGAACGTCCCCAGTGTCAATCTACCTCACAGGTTCTAAGTTTTACTAAAATATTTTAAAATGTCTTAACTTATAAACGTAAAGTGATTGAATGTATAACAGTGCAATTTTTACTGGACAAATGTCTGAAAGCCTGTATTATTGACTGATCTTTTGAGGGCTTTATAGATTAGTTTTCCAAGCTCCTCGTTGAATTCCGCAGTCCAGTGTAGAGCTTAATGTTGAGGTATTTCGTATATATATTCTTTTACTTTTTGTTCGAGGTACTTACAAAGTAGTGTTGGTTCTTGTACCATTCGTTGTTATGTTTGTCCTCATTAGTTGTGTGTGAAACAGACATCCCTGGAGCTTATTCTCCGCACTCTGTGAATCCACTCATTAATCACCAGTCACCTTTGGAGATGGGAAAATTACTTACCTGTATTTCTTTTTCTCAGAAAGCGTGCTCTGGAATGGATTCACAAATGAGCTACCCTCCTTCCCTCAAAGAGTAAGGTTTCTACTTTACAGGATTTTTTTTCTTGGGTTATTTTTTCTCTCATCTTTTGAATTTGAAAAGAACTGAGGGAAGGCACCTGAAGAGACTACTGACATACTCACTAGGGGAGTTCCAAAGCTTGTGCTGCCCCTAGGGGCAGCCTCAGTGGCTCTTAAAGCTAGAAAGCTCATACTTGGAGTTGAAACAGGGGCTCAGAGAATCCATTTTCCCAGTGTACCTTCTGAAAGGATAAGTGTCAGGTAAGTAATTTTCTCTTACTATGTGATATGCTTTATTCATACTTGTAAAAGTACACAAGTCCAGTTCTCCAGGTGCATAGGCAACTGTATTTGTTCAGTGTAGGTGGGTAAGCTTTAGTGAATGTTAGAAATATTTATTGTAAAACAAACTATGCCTGCACATGAGGTACATGGAATGGTAATATAGTATAAATTAGCAATAAATATTTAATTAAAGGTACATTTATGATTAGGGTATTGTGATATTATTGTCATTTATTTCTTAAGTGAAATCTTGGTACACTTATTTTTGTAGTAATTAGAAATGACAAAGATCTTTTGAACGCAAGGTCAAATCTAACTAAAACTGAGTGCGTATCAGCATGTGCACACACACAGGCCGCGCTGATGGCAGTTACTCACTTTAAATTAGGTGCTTTCTGTATGTGTGTTGACCAGAATAAGTTACTGGGATAACTTTGAAATATTTGTACAATTTTTAAAAATTGTGAGACAGTTTGAGCTGGTGTAAATTCGAATTTTTCAGTGTAGTAGCTATATGTAGTGTGGATTTAGCTTCTTAACAGATAGATTCTTTAGAGCTCATCAAATATTTCTACTCAGTTTTCCCAACTATTGGCTCATTGATTTGCTGTGTATTTTGTCTTACTAAGTTACATGTTGATTTAGCATTTTTAGGTTTCAAACATTCTATGTACTTTTACTTCAGAAGTAGTTTTTAAGTGCAACTTACCTCTAAAATGATCCCTATGAACAAGATAACATTTTAAAATATAGTTACCCTTTTCACTTAGGATTAAGGCAGGTTTGGCTACCTTCAACTATTTGAAACAGTAGCTCTGAACTTGGAGATAAGCAAAACAGACTTTGAGTTGCAAATGGTGATCACAAAGTACATGTATTTTTCTTTGCGCCCAAGAGTAGTCTTCAGAAGAGATGGTCATTTCCTGGTCACAGGGATTATTGACAGTTAAAACTAACAGCTATCTCCAGAAGAAAGAGCAAGGAATGTGTTAGTATATACCTGAAGCAGGTCAGGTTCAAAAGAATGTTCATCTTGATTTCTTACAAGGATATTACTTACTTCAGTAACATTGAGTCAGAATTGCATGAATAAGATTATTCATGTTGAATAAGATAATTCATAACAATTATTCAGTTGTTCCTTCAAACGTTTTGGGCAGCTTTATTAAAAGAACTTGAAATTGAAGTAAAAGTTAATAACTGTTTGAATCAATGAATTATTGTGACAGACTTTAGATTTGTCTTTGAGCCTACTGAGTCACCTGGCAAATAGGAAAAATGGGGTAAATTATATATTTTTCTATTATTAAGTAGAAGGAAGTACATACATCCTTTAAAGACAAACAAATCTATACTTAATCCTAAATTTTGAAAGAAAATATCTGATGAATTATTTCATGTAGGGACATTGAGTGCTGAACTGTGACTGCTTAAGAATTGTTTTAGTACAAGGACTATACTGGGTCTCAGTGTATACAGAAGAGGTTTTTATATTCAGGAAGCAGATAATTGTCTCAGAACATCTTGCTTGATTCTAGGATACCATGTAAGATGCAATATTGATTTAATAATGGCTCTTGGGGGGAAATAAGAACTACCACATTGAGTAGTGCTACATAGTAATGTGTATGAAAATTTAAAATGTGACAGTTAAGGAAATATGTATATTGTAGAAAGGCGACCATCAAAGATAACCAGCATCAGCAGGTAACTGAAGTTTTAAGAACTGTGATGTCTGGTTTTTCCAAAAAGACATCAAAAAGGACTTTATAACTTCGTACTGCTCATTATTTATAAGATGGTGTTTTTTAGCAAAGTGTGAGGATAATAATTGAGTATGTGAGCTTACTCTAAAAATGAACCACAAGACACATAGTGTGTGCACACATGCATGACTGGTGTGCTGTAATACCTTTAGAAATGCATTTTGGTGAATCTTTTCAAATAAGGAAATATAAAAGTAGTGAGTTATTGGAAATAAAGATGTTGCTGGAAAAAAGGTTTAGATACACCATAATCAGTATAACAACAATCCACAGTTAGTTATGTGGATTTATAATATGTTTCTTTTGGTTTTTCTATGACTTCAATAAGAAGAAAAATTTATTTCCACAGTATTTTGTTTTCTGTCTTCTTTTTGAGCTTCTTGCATTTTACCCTCTGTTTGGAGAACAGCTAGACATTGAATGTTCTGTGCTTGTACCCTTACTGAGATTTTATTGTCAGAGTAGGACTATTTAATATATTCTTTTGTGAATCCTATTTTAAGGCACTTGTATTGATACTGTTCCAAGTAGAAAGTTTTGCAAAAATGAGATAAAATTTTTTGAAGTCATGAAAATCACAGAAACCACATATATCTCTGATCTACACATTTTTTTCCTATATAGAGATCAAATCTTTGCATTTGTAAGCAAAAGCTAAGCTTTCATTGACTTGTTACATTGAGACAGTTCCCTTAAACCAAATTTTCTTGCATCATATTCTTTGGGTTTACTTTTCATTATAGATTGATATAATATATTTAACAATGCTTCTAACTTTTAAGCTGTTTTGTTTCTTTAGTCTTTTGTATTGCTCGTGACTATAAGGTTTTATAATTTGAAATAGTTTTAACATCATAAAACACTGGTGATATATCATTTCTTTATTACCTTCCCAAATATGCCTTTTATTTTTATGTACAAGGGCTTTTGGGAATGATTCTCTCAGAGGCTTAAGCTGTGCTTTGCCTTCCTTGAGAACTGAAATTATTTGGTAAGCGCTTGCTTTCTTTTTAGCTTCTAATTTTTCCCTATTTTATTTTGTACATGATATTTGTTTCAAGGTCAGAGGTTCCGTTACAGTTACTATGATGAATCCCAGGGGGAGATTTATAGATCCATTGAACATCTAGATAAAATGGTAAGTCTTTCAGGTGTGGGGTTTTAATGCTCTAAGATTTCTTTAATTTCAGATTAGTGATTCAAGACTTAATATGGTGAAATATACAATGGACTAATAATTCTTTATCTTTAAATGTGCAAAATATAGTTTGTAATCATAGGAATATTGATTATAAAAATGATCCCTGTTCTATTAGTAGAAATTTTCTTCATCATTTTATTTGGTTAATGAGACTACTTAATAATAAATAGATATGGGTTTTAGATACTATTTGGGGGAGTACGTTAGTTTTAGGGACAACAGGGTACTAATGCCAGTGCTTACGGTTAAGCAGAAATAACCAGAGCAAATTTTTGGTTTATTTTATTATTTAATTCTATTTTTGGCCATATAGTTTTTTCTTAAATGGAATTTCAGTTTCTAATTTTAAATATAGAATTTTAAAATGATTTTATTTTTACCTGGCCCAGGAATACAGTAGACAGCGATTCTGTCATTTACCTTGAAGTAGTATGGTAGTGATAGTACTTCTTTAGTATTTAAAAAGTCCTGTAAGTTATTTTGGTATCTACTTATAAACAGAATGTGAAACCTAGCAGGTATATCACTAACTTGCCGTGACCTTTGACAGATCTTTGAATTCTTTTGTCCTCAACTTGTCATCCCTAAGATGAGAGAATTGGAGTAGATGGTCTCTAAATTGTCTTTAAACTCTATCAGCATTTAAGTCTGTGATTTGTTAAAATCAACTTTACGACTGTATTAAAAGCTTTATGCATATGCTTTAGTACAAGAATATTTAGTCTAAAGTAGATAAAACATTTTAGTAAGAAATCTAGATCTGATCTTACAGGTAGATTATATTGCATAGTACATTTTATTAAGAGACAGAATGAGTTCAAATTTAGTTACTTAAGAGATTTTATTATATTTAAATTCATCTTGTTACTTTAAATACAGTTATGGCCTAATATTTTTTACTTTTGGGATTTTGTCTAGATTTTAGTTTACTGACTTTTCTTTTGGTTTTATTATATTGTCATTTCAGTCATTTAATTCTTTTCTGATTTCTAGTTCTAATAATTTTTTGAGGTTTGGTTATCAGTTGCCTCAGAAAACCCTTCTGGTTCATTCATCACTTATTTTCTTCATACAGCAAATGCTTCATGGGTGTCTACTGTGTATGGGCACTCTGTGCAGTATCAATGACATTAAGAAGAGAAAACATGGTCTCTTAGTGGAGCTAAGAGTCTAGTCTTTGAACAGAGTTAAAAAGAAATTACTACAATGTAGAGAAGTAAGAAATATTTAGGAGGTAGTGTGGACACAATGGTCTCCTTACTGTTCCTCAAAAATGCCATATGTGTGCTTAGCTTAAAGCTTTACCCCTTTTTGCACTTGACTGTCTCACTTACCTTATGGCTTTGCTCAGCTTTCACCTTCCCGGTGAGGCCTACCTACCACCCTGTTTAATTTTGCATCCTATATACTCAGCCTGTTCAGCATTCCCAACCCACATTACCTGGCTCTACTTTCTCTTCTAACAAACTAAAAATTTGACTTACTTATTACAGTTATGTTAGCTGGGATATTTTTTTTACTAGTGTATCTGAAGTGCTTAGAATAATGATTTGAACATAAGTAGATACTCAGTAAATATTTTTCAAGTGAACGAAATATTGCATATGACTTTCCAATATACATAATTAAATTAAATAAATACCCTAAGGTTAATGAGAAAGACATGACATGAAGGTAATTTATAACAAATTAATATATATTTAATAATGTTTATACCCAGGCATAGTTTTTATTAGTAAAGATATGATGAAGTAGTTAGATGCTTATACACATAATATCATTAATGTAACACTACAAATGGGAACGTATAGTTATTTTGTATTAGTGACTAAGTTGCATTACTCAGTGACTTGATTTTTCAAATGGTGATCAATTCTTAGTTGTAAACTAAGTAAAGTTGTAAACTAAACACAGTATACAGTCTTCTTTCCTTTATAAGGTAGTTCCATTCCTGGGAAATCTCTGCATTAGAATTGTATAAATCTCCTTTATGTTTGTATGTAAAATGGAGTTAGGAGGTAGATAGTTACAAGCAGGCTTTTCACCTACACGGACGTGTGAAAGTGCCATGGGATGAGAGCAGTACTTGGTGTGTGAGGCTGGCCTGTACTGCAGGGCAGTCAGCATCCCTGGAGTTTGCCAGCTGAAACCCCCAATTGCATCTTCTCAGTATTGGAACAACCGGAAAACATGGCCACAATTTTTCATTGTGCCCCTATGGTGAACAGTTGTTCTATGTACTTACACTGCTTTTTTCTTCATCTTAGTACTTACTACTATGTGACCATGACTTAGTATTTGTTGGTGATAACTTCCTCTATTAGATTATAAGATTCATGAGATCAGCATCTTTGTTGATTTTATATCAGCCTGTCAGTGGGTATTCAATATATATATATATTGTTGAATGAATCGATGGAAGCATGGATGGGGGAGTGGTGAGAAATGATGCTAGAGGATCTAGAACAGACTGTTTAACGAATATTAAATAGGGAAGTGATGAATTAGATTGTATTTGAATAGATCATAGAGCTGCAGTGGAGCACATGAGTAGGAGGGAAGCCAGAGGAGAAGTGAAGGGATTAGTTGCGTAATTCAGGTGAGAAATAGTAGTTTAGACAGTGGGTGGGGAAGTGATGGTAGCAGAGAGAGTCAGAGTGGATATATTCAGTATATTTAAAAGATAAATTTATGATAGGACTTGGAGAAGGAAGTATCACGGGCGGGTCCTAAATATCTTACTTATTCTACTGCTAGGGTGTTGCTGTTCACTTAGGTCAGAAACAGAAAAAAGTAGGCCCACATTTTTTAGGAGGTAAAGAGATCATAAATCGTATTAGGGAGTATTTTCTGTTGCCTTTAAGATATCCAAGTGAAGATGTCAATCAAATAGGCATTTGGATTTTCATTTTGCCAGTTTTTTTTAAAGATTGATTTCTTTCTTCTTTCTTTTATTTATTTCCTTTATTTATTTATTTGTTTATAGAGATAATAGGAAGGGAAGGAGAAAGAGAAGGAGAGAAACATTGATAGGTAAGAGAGACACCGATCAGTCCCCTCTCACATGCCCCCCGTTGGGAACCTGGCCCACAACCCAGGCATGTGCCCCAACGGGAATTGACCCTGCAGCCTTTTGGTTTTCAGGATGATGTCTAAGCCGGTCAGGGCACCACCTAATTTTAAAACAAGATTATTTCTAAAATGTTTTTCTTTATAATACCAAAGTACATAGGCATGGCAGTTAGTTTTTAGTGCCCTTACAGCGAAGGTGCTAGTGGAGATGTGACAGCAAACGAGCAGACATGATCTCATAGAAAGTTTACTCCAACAGGAGGGAGGTGCACATTGTTCAGAAAAAGGTAAGAAGGTGTGTTAGTTGCCAGAAGTGGTGTGCACTACACAGAACATAGTAAAAGGGTTTCGAGATAGTTAATGATTTGAGGCTGATTGGAGAAAGACTTCCTTGAAGAGGAGGAACGTTAAACTGAGTTATAAATGTTGAGGAACAGCAAGCCAAGTGGTGGTCAGGGGGGGACCTTCTAGATGGAAGGAGCTGCGAGTGTAAGACCTTAAGATGGGAAAGATACTGGTGTGTTAGAAGGGGAACAAAGGCCAGTGTTGCAGGAGGATAGTAGTTAAGGATAAGAATGGTACAAGCTGTGATAAAAGAGAGAGGCCAGAATCAGATAATGCAGGGCTTTATATTCCAGGGTAAGAAATTTATGTAAGTGTGGTGGGCCGTGAGATGATGTAATTGACAATATTGTAAAGGTTACTCTGGCCGTTGTAGAGAGAAGGTTCTACAGCAGTGTCAGGAGTAGTAACAGTGGGCATTGGCAGTGGTTTAGGGAGAGAGGGAAGATGGGAATGAAAGCCAGGGCAGAGACGAGATTGGCTGCTGTAGTAATCATTAATCGTCAGTCTGTTTTTACAACCGAAATAGTCTGTGGGACTTTTTCAAAATCGGCTTGCTCATGCCGACCCTGGAGATCCCCTTTCCATAGTTTGGAAAGAGTCCCAAAATCTTTATTCCTAAAATAGTTTGTAGGTAACTTTTTACCACTATGTTTCCTGATCTGTTGAAGAAGAACAAAATGTCCTTGTTTTCTCCAGTATTGAGTGATTTAAATCACTTGTGAACTTAAGTCAGGCAACATTTAATTTTTCAAATGTAGGAATTTGTAAATCAGGGAATGATACTTTTAGCATAAAGAGGATGTTTTCCTCAAAACATTGGCTTACATGTTGTTCTCAAGTGAGTGAACATAATAGAATCCTCTGGAATGCTCTAGAATTGTGTTCACATTGAAATACTTGACTATTATTTGTTATTCTATATTTGTGGTATACATACCATCCATACTCAACAATTCTTTTAGCCTTTCTGCTAGCTCTATATTGATTGTTAGTTTATATTAGGAGTACTAGTTTTATTTGCCTCTCCTGATGTATAGGATCAGTTGGGTAGATAGACCTTGGTTTCTTTCTTTGAGCCAGAGCAAAAATGAGTATCATTTACCCATTAGCATGATTCTCATAACTTTTCCAAAAATGTTGCCTTTTCTGCTAGCTAAGTCTTTGAAATTTCAAAAAGTATAAATAGAATTGGTGAGCTTTAGGTGACTTCTAAACCTGCATCTGATTTACCTTACTTTAGAAGTCCAAAGTTACCAGAGTATAGCATTAAAAAATTTATTTAAGTAGCTTGGAATGCAATTTCTGAATAAGTATCAAGCATTTGTTTCATGTTAATATACTTGACTTCATTTTTTAAAAGATTTTATTTATTTGTTTATTTATAGAGAGAGGGGAAAGGAAGGAGAAGGAGAGGGAGCGAAACATCAATGTGTGGTTGCCTCTCGCATGCCCCTGACAGGGGACCTGGCCTGTAACCCAGGCATGTGCCCTGACTGGGAATCGAACTGGCTACCCTTTGGTTCTCAGGCCAGCCCTCAATCTACTGAGCCACACCAGCCAGGACTTGATTTTAATATTTGATACATTTCACTTGGAGTTGAGTTTTGTGGTCCATTTATTGAAATACTCATTTATTTATAGAATTTTTAAATGGCTCATAAGTGTTTTGTTCTTTTATTAGCATGCTGTTAATTCAAGTCATAAGTCAGTTTTGGGAATTAGAATAAATGGATTAAGAATGGTTCACTCTGTTTATATACTTGTGTGTTTTCATACATGTGTGTACATATGTATACTCACTGTCAGGCAGACTTTTTTTTTTTTTTTTTTTACGATTTATTTACTTTTAGAGAGAGGGGAAAGGAGAGAGAAAGAGAGGGAGAGAAGCATCAGTCTGTTGCCTCTCACACACCCTCGACTGGGGACCTGGCCTGCAACCCAGATCTGGCTGGGAATCAAGCTGGAGACCTCGTGGTTCACAGGCAGGCGCTCAATCCCCTGAGCCACACCAGCCAGGACTAGGCAGACTCTTATATAATGTGTTTTCTTAATTGATTTATATAACCAAATGGTAAATATTCTCTGTATTCCTTTTTTAAGGTGTCAGTTTGTGTTATATGTTATAAATAATCTTACTCATTTGAGAACCAACATCTTAGTTTCTATGTACAATCTTTTAGAGCAAATACAGTATGATGGTTCTCTGTATAGGTGTTACAAAAACATTAATAATTCTAATTATAATAATTATACATTTAGAAAGTTTGATAGAGTGAAAAGAAATTTTTAAGTATAAAATTTTAGATTAACCTGTTCAAAATGTGTGTGTTTATTAAGTTTTGGTTCTTTTTGTTATCAGAAAAGTCTTACTAAATGTAGTTATTTAAAAAGCTTGAAAATAGATGAAAGTATTTCCAGATTCTAAAAGCAAAAGAAAAATAGCTGTTTTTATTACAAAATGTTAATACCTCTAGCATTTGAGTATCTTGGAAATTATGTAAAAAAACACATAAGAAATAAAAGTAATATATGAGAAAACTAATTGGATCTCCCAAATGATGGATGGTGGGGGAGGAGAGAAGGTAACTAGTTATAGGAAATGTAGATTCCGAAAGTCATGATGTTACTGGCTACTGACCATGTCTTTTGGTACTTTGTAATTTCAGTAGTTACAGTAAAGAAAGCAGAGCATATTTTAAGACGCTTAGTGATTAGTGATTTTTGCTAACTTTTTGGATCAGCACTTGAAACATTAGCTATATTTTATATATATTGCATGAATCGTATGTTACTTTTTCTGTACCACTTTTGATGTAGACCAAAGTTTCAATATGGACATTGGCAAATTATGATTTGGCAGAGAAAATCTGAAAAATGTCATTGTAGTCATCCTTATAACTTTTTTACCTTCTTCATTTATTAGTAATCACTTCATTTTAGTTGACCTTCAATTACTTATCTTCCCTTTTACTCTTTTGAAAGTGAAATTTTTCATCTTTGTCTACTCATATTTATTTCTCTTGAACGTAGACCAATAGTTTCTTTAATAGTTTTCACTGCTATACTTTTAAAACATCATCAGGGTAGCTATTTCGGATAATGATTTAAGATAACTATCATCTTTAAGATAGTACATTACTTCTTAGCACTGCTATCTTTAGGGTGATTTTTTCCCCATAAAATTTCTTTTACTTTAAGATTTTATCTCGATGCCTCTTACAGACTAGAATGTTTCTTCCCTAAAGGTGTACCCATCTCTCCAACATAAATATATATCCTTGCTTAAAAAAATTAAGTCCTACTGATTTGATAATATGGTGATTGTTGTATTTTTGGACTATAAGACGCACTTTAAAAAACAGACCAACCACATTTTTTGCTTTAAAGTTTTTTCCCTATTTTCCTCCTCTAAAACCCTAGGTGCGTCTTATGGTGCAGACCCCAGACACACCTAGGTTTTAGAGGAGGAAAATTGGGGAAAATATTTTGAAGCAAAAAATGTTGTAAAAAATGCATCTTAGAGTCTGAAAAATATGGTAATTATGTGTTCATAGTTAAAAGACATGATTCCAGTTTTTATTTCTGAAAAGCCTCTAAAAAAGTTTTGCTATCTTTGGTGCTTATTTCAGAGGGAGATTTTTTCTTGGTGATAATATTTAAAATTAAAATTTAAATATTTCTAAATAAACATCTTAAAAGGGGGAGATACTTGTTATTTTGCCAGAGTCCTGAATTTGCAGTTCTGATGGTTAGAACTGCCCCTTTTGTTTAGTATTGCCACTGGGATTTGAAGTTGCAAACTTTTACCCATTACTTGTGAGCACAGTGATAGCTAGATTCCCTCTGCCCTTGTCCCCCTCAATGTAAAGAGTTAGCTTTCAGTCTGAGGATTTCTTGCTGAAGCTACTAAATTCCTTATAAATCCAGTCTGATTTGTATCTTAGAGTTGAGTGGGTAGTGACCTGCTTCACTGCTTAATATTAGGTTAAACTTGTGGGAACAAACACTCGGTATGCAGGCTCTGTGCAAGCTTCCCATTGCCTGGATCTTAGATTCACTGATCGTATCTTCCAGTATTTTAAGAAATAGAAAAATTAATTAAGCATATTTGAGAAGCATTTTACTTTTCATTATCTTGGAATTTTGGTAATGTTATTTCAAAATTTTTAGCATCAAAACATAAATATATACAAAAACATACTTGCCAGTGTTCTTTATTAGTTAATGGATGTCCTATTTTGCAATTTTATTACCTTTACTGCTGTTGTTTGTGTACTTCATGAATTTTTCAGTGTAAAGCCTTAAACTTTTCTCCTTTATAAAAAGGCATAACTCTTAACTATCATAATCTTCAGAGAATTGATTGTAGTGAAATTGATTCTTGCCCTGTAGGTACATAACATACTTTAGGGAATCAAAATTTTAACTTTACTCCTTCATATTCTACTCTCACAATTTTTTATTGTTGTAATTTAACCACTATCTCTTCATTTTGAACACTTTATTTAGTAGCGTCTTCTCTGCATTTATAACTTTATGTCTTTTTTTTTATGTCTTTCTATATTAAAGTTCTTGGTCAGTTGCTTTGAATTCTTTGTCTTCTAAAGTGGGACCATAAGTTTCCTTCTGTTTGAATTCCTCATGTCAACATATAAATTTGATAAGTTCGGAAATGTGCTTTGAGCTTTTGACATTAATACATACATTGGAACCTCAATGTCACATAATTTATTAATGAGTGGGATTCTATTTAAGTAAACTCTCTTAGACTTCATCCAAGAGCATTAAAAAGTTCTCATATAATATGTATACCATATTATTAAAAGAGATTATTTAAAGAATTATTAATATGTCTTTTGTTTTACTATATCAAGCAGAGTAGTCAATGAGACACAGCCTAGGATTAAAAATTTTGAAGCTTTTAACCTTTTTTAATGTCTGTTTGGTTTTTCTTTATCTTTAGGGAGCCATAGCTTGATTATCCGTATTTATGGAAGAGATTTATTACTTCATGTCTGTATTATTCTTGACTTAGAAACAATGTGATTTTCTTTGTACCAGAATGATAATACTAATTGTTTATCTTGGGTTTAACTTTAAAAAAAAAGATTTTATTTATTAACTTCTAGTGAGAGGGAAAGGGAGGGAGGGGTGGGGGGAAGCATCGCCATGTGAGAGACATGGAGCAGTTGCCTCCTGCATGCGCCCCAGTCGGGGACCAGGCCCACTTTCGGTTTGCTGCACAGCACCCGGCTAACGCAGCCCCACCGGCCAGGGCCTTAGGGCTTAGCCTTTAAGTTAGCTCATATGTCTCTGTGCTTACAACAGATGTCAGTGGAGACTGTTGGTGTGGAAGCCTTGTAGCTGAGTTGGCAGGGGCAACCAGCACTGGTCCTAGAAACGTCTGAGGCTGGCTAATTGATGTGGGAGCCATTGAAAGTTGGTTATACATGTATATGCCTGTCTTTTAGATATATTTGTAAAAGAATGTGATGGTGTTTATGAAGGACTTGAGTATTCTAAAAAAAGTTTATTTAAATTTTGATACTGCCACGGCAATATTTATGTGTCATCTATTGATTACTATCATTTTTCAGATGACTGTTCATCTGATTTCTCTGGGTGCCTTTACACATTGCTCGTTTTGTTAAAACATGTTGAATATAATTTAAAAACTACACAATATATTAGTTAATTCCCTAGTTAAACTGCCATTTACATCTATCCCAGAGGCTATTAACCCAGTTTATTGAGAACAAATGTAGATTATTTTACCAGAATAAGAAAACAAGGTAAGGTCATTGCTGTATGAATGAGTGAGAATCATTACTTTGCCCGATTCAGAGGAGTTCACAGTTGCTCTGTGTTAATGCATTGTGAGTACATTGTTTGAGTGCATTTGCAGCAGAGTAGGGAGTTTGGTGTAAGGAGGTGTCCGAGTCATAGTGGTTGTTTTAATGGCAGTCTAAAAATTTCAGTTCTCAACAAAACTCTTAAAGATAAAGTATTCTTGTTTAAAGTAGTAAAGAGATAAAAAGCGTTAAGTTGTTTATAAAAGACCTATTTTGTTCAATCTTTTATTAATCTTATATGGGCTGAAATTAATTTAAAAATATGTAAACTATGTTTTCAGTTTGTAGTATCTTTTTTATTGCAAACCCACATAATTACCGATAATTTAAACTATCTTACACACTGTTAATATTCAAGTGTAGTTATGGAAATAGTTAAATTACAGTCAACTCTTGATTATATATGCCATTGGTAGGAGAAATACAGTGTTACGGTAAAAAACAGGCACATATCAAATTTAACTTTAGATTCCGATGGAGATTTTCAAGATAGACTTACTTTTGTAAACATATTTATATAAGAAAAATATAAAATTGTGAAATGTTTGAGGATTATGAGCTAAGTAAAAACTAGTGGAGGTGGTGTAGAAACATACAAGGAGGTCAGGGAAAACTAAGTTGGGAATGAAAAGTTTTCCGTTAATAAAATGTCCATATTACTGAGTTGACTTATGATGAGACGAGCTTTGAAGGAATGAGTTTGGTATTTCACAAGGTTTTTTTAATGTATTTTATATACTTTTTTAAATTGAAAAGTTATGGTGTTTAGCTCTGAGTAACAGTTTAAAAATGTAACCAGGAAGTAATAAATTGTGTCCTTTCTTTTTCTTTTTTCTTTCATTTCTTCTCTCTCTCTCTCTCTCTCTCTCTCTCTCTCTCTCTCTCTCTCTCTCTCTAGGGTATGAGTATTATAGAACAATTAGACCCTGTATCTTTTAGCAATTACTTGAAGAAATACCATAATACTATATGTGGAAGACATCCCATTGGAGTGTTATTAAATGTGAGTATCTTTAGGAAGACTTGATTTTTTAAAAAAGATTTTATTTATTTATTTTTAGAGAGAGGAGAAGGGAAGGAGAAAGAGAGGGAGAGAAACATCAATGTGTGGTTGCCTCTTATGCATCCCCTACTAGGGACCTGGCCCACAACCCAGGCATGTACCCTGACTGGGAATCGAACCAGCAGTGCTTTGGTTGGCAGGCCTGCGCTTAATCCACTGAGAAGACTTGATTTTTAACATTCGATCCTATGATATTTTAAAATACCTTAAGTATCTTAAGGCATCTGTGATACCTTACTAGCATTGGTTTTAAGTTTATATAGTCAGTTTTCTTTCTGGTACATTTAGAGAATTTGAATTTCCATTGTCTTGGTTACTTGAATACAGTTATTTATCACTGGAAGTCAGGCCAGTACTTTCCTTTAAATACAGAAAGTTATTTAGAATGCAAACCCATTTTATCTAGATCCTTAGCCAATTCCAGTATGCTCTTTATAAATATAAACCAAAGTAACCTTTTAGGAGATATGCTCTTATTGATTCTTTGGTTTTTATTTAGTGTCTTAGACTCTGTAAAAATAAATGGAAGGTTTTGATTTTGAACTTTAGATATGTATAAGTTAAAGCAAGATAGCTGACATGGATATGTTTTTCTCTTTACAAGAAAAACAGTTCATTTAAGGAATGGTGGTAATAGGCAGAAGTCTTGGTTAGCTGGCTTTTGAAAGAGATAATAACATTAATTTTTCCACTAATAAAACAGTATGGATTTTCTGAAAGAAAATGCAAGACTTTTTAAGAGTGAAAAAAGTTGTACTCAGGAATGGGAGGAGAAAGTTACAGTGGGCTCATTGTTTGGAAAGGCAGAGACATCATGGAGAAAGTAAGGGGGTCTACAGTAGTCTAGAGTAGGGATTGGAAGTCCAGTGCCAATTTAATGTGATGTGAAAAACAGTGAATTATGATTTTTACTAAGGGTTTTCTCTTACTCAGTATAGACTAGTTGGAAGAAAAGCCTATTAAGGGCTTAAACTAATTTCTGAAATTTAAACTAGAATAAGCTACACTAATATCTGAGTTAAATCAAATAATATTTTTATATAATAAATGATGAACCGATAAAAAATTAAAGTAAAAATCCTGGTATACTTCTTGAAACTTAATTTATATACATTTCAAACTTAGGTGGAATCAGACAAAGAAAAGACATCTCAAGGTAGTAGAAGTAGCTCAGGTTTAGTCTAGAGAATAGAGAGAAAGATTCTATGAATTAATCGTTTTTATTTTTTTTAAGTGGCCTTATTAAATATAAGGGCAGGTAGGGGTGGAAGATGACTGATATTATCTAGAAGCTATGTTGGGAGAACTTCTTTGCTAGAATTAGATAAATTCTCATTTATTCCTATTTAATGCGAGGTAATGAGAAATTCAAGAAACAAGTGAAGAGTGGAAAGAGATCCACTCTAGGCTTCAGCTATGAAGTGGAAAAAGTTAAGCCACCAGCACACTCAAAGATGGCTAATTTTTTCTATGATGTCTGTTTTAACCAAATTTTTCTTTTTCCAGGCTATCACAGAGCTCCAGAAGAATGGAATGAATATGAGCTTTTCCTTTTTGAATTATGCCCAGTCAAGCCAGTGTAGAAACTGGCAAGACAGTTCAGTGAGTTATGCAGCCGGAGCACTCACGGTCCACTGAAGCTCTGAGTCCTCAGGGATGCCACCTGCACATGCTCATTCTCTGTTCGGGGTCCCAGCCCAGCCCTTACCAAGATCCTGGTCCTGGTTTGGGGGGATTCTGAAACCTCAAACTAATAGAACTTTCTTCTCTTCTTTTCTAGTAGGTGTAGTCCTTCCTTAATTTCAACTCATTAAAAAATGCTTTATAGTTTAGGGCAGTGGAAGGAAGGCTGGCATCAAATATGTTGATCAAAAAAGATGGCAATGTAATGGCCCAGTTGTGGCATTTTTTTGAAAGTAACTTGTAAAGCATTTACCATATCCTAAACTTGCACTCTTTGCAGACTTGTGCACATATATTCCGCTTTCAGAATAGTTTTGCAAATTGTACACAAACAAAAAGGGTGGAAGCTTTTTAATAAAGAAATTGCATTTATAAATAATCTGTATTAGAATATAATAATTCTCCAGTTATAGTTCATTACTACCCGTGTTGTACAACAGATACCTTCTATTTTAGTTGCTAATAAAGGGCTACACAACTCAAAATAGTCTGATTTAAACTTATTGCTCTGTGGTATATATGAAAATTGTTTTTATTAATTCATCTCAGAATTTTTATGTTAAAAGTGGTAAACTTCAGCTCTTACATAAAAATGTTAGGATGTATTTTATATTTTGCATATTTATGTGATTTTTTTATCACAGATACCAGAATCATATTTTAAAGTTAACTTTTTAAATGACATACAGTTTGTTTTTGTGTGTGTGGCATCACTTTGTGTCATTACTATGATGTATATTCAAGACTGGTAAAAGAGCATAGATGTAGTCCTTCCCTTCAACAATCATGTTCGATAGGCAGTGGTCTGCGAATGAGGCAACATTGAAGCGTGTTCTAAAGTTTTTCAAATCATTGCAGACCATACACTACTGCTATGCTTTTTTAGTACTCTAAGCAATTTGACTTGAATTTTTAGTAAGAAATCATTAACAATAACAACAAAAAGCCACCAGATTTTCTTACCGTTCGAAAATTTTTTTGTCACAATTTTTGGTGCGGCTCTTCCAACTAAAATAATGGTATGGTGTTGTATTTCTTTCTTTAGCATAGACCAATTCTAGTCACTTTGAGAAAAAATGTAATTCAGTTAGTTAATTATTGGCCATCATGCATGTAATAGATTATACCCATTTGAATCTAACACTGGGTACCTTCATTACATTGGAGAATGTTTATATCTCCAGTGTTATGCCAGAATAGCACAATTTTTAGATGCCTTGCACCAATTTTATTTTAAGATTGCATTTCTTATTTACTAAATATCAACTTTATATGTGCAAGAATTGAAATAAAATAATGCTCTCTTTTGGATTCAAAATTACCCACCTATACATGTGTGGAAATTATACTCTTACATATTACTGATTTATTTCCCATCATTTATATACATTTTTGAGTGCTATAAATATTTATTCCTTATTTATTATATAGACTATAAAAATTTCAGAATTGACTATAAAGTGAATTTTTAATGTTTTGAGTATAAAACTAATACATTATTATTATGGAAAATTTAGAAAATACCAAAAAGTCTAAAGAAGAGAAAAAATTATTTGCAATTTCACTATCAGAGATAACACTGTTAATAATTTTTGTATTTTCTTTCAGACTTTGTCTATGCTATTTATATGTATGAGTGTGTATATGTGTTTGTGTGTGTGCGTAATAACAATATTGAGATTATATTGACCAGATAGTTGTATAGCCTACGTTTTATAACTGAACATCATAAGTACTTCCCCATGTCTTTGAAAATGTGATTTTTTAAAATGGCTGCTTAATATTCTATTGTACGACTATACCATAATTGAACCCGTTCTCTTTTTGGATATTAGATTATTTCTAATATTTCACAATTATACATAATAGCAGGATGGACATCTTTATATGTGCAATTCGAACTCTATATTAGAATAGTTTATAGGGCCTATTCATGGGAATGGGATAATTGGTTTAGATGATGAGAACTTTTTAGACTCTTTAAAATATGGCCAAATTCACCTTTAGAAACTTTGTGCCAAATTAGCAATATATGAGTACTCATACTGCTCCTTCTCCACTTTTTTTTTAATCTATGACAGTTTATTAAGCAAATATTTGTTCTTTTGATTATTCTAATTAATCAGTGGCTTTACAATGAATCATTTTTCCTTCTGTAATTTTTTAGTTGATTGTTTAATAAAAAACACAAGAGGGTTGCTTAGGTTGAGTGGGCAGTAGCCTTATTAGTATGTTTACTGTACATTTAAAACTCTAGAATATTTCAACATCATCCACTCTTTCCTAGAATATATCTTTCATACTCAGTCATTAAATAGAAAGAGTTCCAAATTGATAGTTGAATATTGGGTTCTAGTTCTGCCTCTGCTACTAATTAATCTTCTTACCATAAATATTTCATGTTGTATGAAAACTTCCTCATCTGTGAAATGTGGAGGTGATCTGCTAAGCACTTCCAGTTTCAAAACACTTTAATGTTCT
Source organism: Glossophaga mutica (assembly GCA_039655065.1). Classification (NCBI taxonomy): domain Eukaryota; kingdom Metazoa; phylum Chordata; class Mammalia; order Chiroptera; family Phyllostomidae; genus Glossophaga; species Glossophaga mutica. The sequence goes on from CM077308.1 coordinate 151,541,612, forward strand.
GACTTTAGTCTTTAGAGATTTTGGTGTCATTCTTGTTAAAAATCTACATGATCGAATTAGAAGTATTTTGATTTCAACTCAACATACATGAAAATGAAAAGTCTTTTTAACAGAAAAGAAAAATTAATATGTGCTATTTAATGTGGTTAATATTACCTAAATTGTTGAACTTAAGCTTTCCTACTTTAAGTGCCTTTAAAAGTGTTTGTATTTGAAATCTGGAATGTAAAGGAAATTATTATGCAGTTCTATATAGTTTCTTCTTCTTCTTTTTTTTTTTTAATTTTGAGTTATTTGGAACTTTTTTTTTAAACTTTAGATTACACAGAGCAGTGTATTCATGGATTCTTCACTATTTCACTAGTGAGTTCTTGAGATGTATGTTAAAGATTAGCTCAGTGAGCAGGTAAGTAATTCATCTTGGGTGGGCAACAGATCTTCATACAGAGGTAGGATAAAGGACTATTCAGATATTCTGGTGTTTATATTTAGATATTTCAATATGGATGGTAGGGATCCTGAGTTAATTAATGGTTATTGTTGCAGATCTCAAATTTTTCTTTGGTAACTAATTGTTCATTACCCTAGATTAAAGGTTGGCAAATGTTTTGGGTAAAGGGCCACACAGTAAATGTTTTGGATTTGGCCTAGTAAATATTTTGGGTTTTGTATGCCAAATGGTCTCTGTTTCATCTATTTACCTTTGCTATTGTAACACAAAAACAACCATAGAGGATGAGATTCATTGAGACACAAAAAGACGCTGAGCTGGATTTGGTTCATGCTTGGTAGTTTGCTGTACCTGGCCCTGTTTGGTATAGTTCACTTGCAGTTAAAGTAATTGGCTAGTAATTTAAACTGCAACAAGTGGTTGTAAAATCTAACCCTCTTAATTTGATGCAGTCTAGTTTGCTGGGATTGAGTGTTATTTAGGATTATAAAAGGTAAGTGGGAAGTGGGTAAGGGAAACTAGGAACTCTTAGGAACTTGTGTTAAAGCACTTTGAAGCCCTTTTATTTGCTGGAGACCATTGGAGGTTTGCTTTGCTGCCATAAATTAAGAGTGACAGGTGGGGGGTTCTGATTGGTTATTGCCAATTATATAAATTATTCCAAGCACTTGGCTACCTAAATGGTAGTAAAGAATGGATCAGATGGACCTTTTTATCTGAGCATTTTAGGACACTAAATCAGTAATTTAAGGGAGATTGTGAAATGTGAGACTTTATTTTGCTATGTAAAGACTTTTGGAAAAAAACAACTATTTTGTATCACCAACAATTTATTTACCCCCACTCCCAATATTTAGGAAGGACATAACACTCAGAATAAAAGAGTTGTTTAACCTGAATAATTTTAAGTTGATGGAAAAATTACTACACTCTTCTTTTCTCATTTACTCCAGATCCCTGAAAACTTCATCAAGTTCCAGTCCATAGACTGGCTGTTGGGAAGTGCTGGGATAAAGTTGCTGAAAGGCCTAATGTAGTCAGAAAACTGGTGTTGATAAGGAGATGTAATAAACCCTGTGCACGCTGATATTCAGACTAAAACTTCTATTGTGTTAGATTTAAGTGCCACATACTACGAGGGACACTAGCGAGGCAACCGGAATGCTTAAGGGCCTGAGTGCCCTGGAAAGTGGCATGCAGTCAAATAAATCAGCGAGATTTATTTTGGAGAAAAGTTTAAAGGGAGTTTTCTTCAAATATTTGCGTGGCTGCCATGTGTAAGAAGGAATACAATTATTCTGTGTTATAGAAGGAAAATTTAATTGTAAGAAGTAGAAGTTTCTGGTTCCATATTTAATGTTCTATATGAGAATTTCTAAGTGAAAATTGACTCTGTTTTCATAAAAATCATTGGAAGTATTCAAGCAAAAGCTAGACCTGGGGGGTTCCCAAGTAGGATCCCCCATACGGTCAGCCTCAGCATCACCTGACATATCGTTGGTGTAGATCTAAAATCATGGGTCACCAAGCTGAAAAAAGCCAAGGGAATCAATAGTAGTAAAATGAAACTTCATTTGTATAAGATTCTTTAAGTAATTTTTAAGTAAAAATTTATTTTAATCATTTAAAACCAACCCTCAACACAGATTATAAATTGATGATTGTTACTTGTTAGTGGTAGAACACTGGACCCTTAGAATAATTAATGTACTTTTAAAAAGTTAAAACATTTAAATATAAGGTAAAGTTCTACCATTTACTAAATTTAAGTTGATCCTTGAATATTATGTAACTTAGTTTTATTAAACACAGATACTTCTTGATTCTACAGCAGAGCCATATCATTTGCAGAAAAGGCTATTGAGGGAACTTGTTCTTTTTATAGCTGTTAATGTCACCGTAGTAGAAGGGGCACCCGCAGCAGCTGGCAGGTGTGTTCTCTACGCTCTTCCTCTTCTACCCTGTAAATAGAACTGCAGGGCATGTCACAGTGTCATCACTGATCATGCTGTACATTTGGTGATGTTACCCTCCACCAGTGCTGGTAACTGGGGCCTCTGCCTATTAATAGTCACTCTTTTGGATGGGTTTTGTTTGCCTATCATGAGTTCATTGACATATTCTGGTTGTTGGGTACATGAAGAATATTAGGTTTTTAGATCTGTCATTTGTCCAAGGGTCCTGCAGTGATCTCAGAGTGGTTTGTACCCAGGGTGTGTTACATTTCTTCTGTGTGTGTGTGTGTGTGTGTGTGTGTGTGTGTGTGTGTGCGCGCGCGCGCCCCGCTTAATTCTAATGGAAGATTTTGGCCAATCACCCTATAAAAATAATGGAAAACAATTAAAAAGCCAGCTTCTCCTGAGTTTGAAAGCCATAATGTAATGCAATTGGTTTTTTAATATAAATTGTAAATTATGTTCAAATGCGTATTTTATACTGTAAAGTGAGGTTTGTAACTTTACTAGATGTAGTCTTTTTTTTTCCCTGTCAATCTAATAATGAAACCAAAGAGAATATAAATACCATTATTGAGAAACTATTGAAGGCCAAGTGTATTCAACTATGAATAAGACCTGTGTTCTGGTTTTTAAATCTGCCAATGTGAACTTTTGGAAAATATTTTAATTTTTCTGACCATGATAGTCTCTGAATTACTGAATGTGATGTTAACTACATTTAAGGAAAAAGTGTTAAAAAGATAAAAACTCAAAAAATCTAGAATGATATGACACTGAATTTTGTGAATTTTTAAAAATTAAATATTTAGACTGTTGAACTAGATCTAATAAAAGTATTTTTAACTTAACAATTTTATAAATGGAAATTTTTTCTAAGTTTTTTCCATTTAAAATTTAATCATTTGAATCTAGCATATAATAGAGATTTAGTTGGTGTTTGTTCAATTTTGATGAATTGAATTTTAAAGGAAGGAGAACAGGAGGCAATCTTCTTCATATGAAATGTTTTCCAAAGGATAGAAAACAAACCTTTTAATTGGAAGTATTTTTAAAGTTGCTTTTCTTTTCCATTTTTAGTTTTTAGTTGTGGAAACAAGCTTCCTTACTAATTTTAAAGATGGCAGGGTTTAATATTCCAAGTCTTTGTGTAATGCCAAATGAAACGAGTGGTGATGTACGTGATCTGGTAAATTTGAAACCGTTGGCCCATGATTCTTGGCTCATATTTTGCAATATCCTATGGTGTTTACTGTTACTTAAAAGTGTCGCAAAGTTTTTATAATAGTTAATTAAAATGTGCTTTTTTGCTGCTTACCCCATGACATGTCCAGCCAAATCGCAAGTAGAAAGACGCTTATGGAGTGCTGGGAACTTGGCACTGGAAACCGTGCTCAGCTTTGCCAGGGAACTACAGCTGATTTGCTGGAATAAATCACTGCTGTCTTCTAGAGAAGAGTTTAGTTCTTTAGTTCTTTATTTCTGTGAGCTAGAATTGAATACTATGACTCCTAAGGGTCTTTGACCTTCCATATTTTGTGACCGTAATAAAAATCCCTTTTTGCTTAATATATTGTACTTTTAATTTAAAATGTTTCATAACATTTTTCTTCCCTCTGAATTTTAACAGTAAGTAAGCCAGACATAATTATCTTATTTTTACTGATAGAGAACCTTAGGTCCATACAAATAACACGACTTACATAAGTTTACATGGCTAGTTTGTATCAGAGCTAGGATAAGAATTCAGCTCTTCTGATTTTCACTCCTGTGTGTTACACATACTATATACCATGTTGCTATTCTGTGTTTTATTTTTGGTGCTGGCTGTTTGAGATATCCTACTGAATTGAATAATAATGGGGTTTTGCAACTTCAATAAAAATGGGAATTGTTCATGTAAATGTCTAGTTTGATTAATTCAGGCAAAAATAGATATCTTTTAATGGGTTAAAATACTCCCTAATGGCTCTGCAGCCTTCTATTTTCTTTGCTGAGAGGTTTACTTTTAACACCTTAAAATTATGTTCTGTGGCTTGCATCATTAAAATGCACTGCTTCTTTGTAACGAGACAGTGACAGAAATGAAATTTAAGTTATCTGGTACATGAGTCTTACTGACAGACTTTGCAGCAGGCACTTGGCTCACTCACCATTCTAGTCCATGATAAAGTGTCCTGCAAGCACCTGCAACTTTGCCTTGGATTTTCTCATCTGCATACAGGGCAGAGTGGAAATGCTAGGAAGATAATCCCCTGGAGGCCAGCCATCAGTCAGTGATGGATGGAAGTATGGGAGGATAATAATTCCAGCTTCCTTGTCCTACTGGTGATCCTCTGAGGATGTTTCACATTGCCTCCTTGAGTTTCCAGTGCGACTGGACCTTACTGCTCACAGCAGAAAACTCTTAAATGTGTGTTCTTTATTTTTGTCCTCCTCTCTGTCTCACTTCCCATTTCCTCATTAATGTTTCCTGGATTACCAAATGAGCTTCTTGTCTTGGAATCCTTGTCAGAGTCTGTTCCTGGGACAAACTAAAACATGTTTGATTGGGAAATAAATCATTATTAGTGTTCTTGTTAGATTTGAAAGATTTTTTAAAGATAATTTTGGACAGGATCTAAAACAAGTATTTTAATATTCTGACTTTTATCTGGTAATCACATCCATATTAAATTTCATTTTCTTAACAAAAGAAAGATTCAAGGTAAAAATATCTTAGATAAAAATTCAAGGTAAATGTTTTATGTGGAAATCTTTCTATTATATCTGTTTTTCTTCTAAAAAATGTTGGCTAATTATCCAAATGACTTAAGAAGGATCCGGTGGCTATTTTGGTAGAAATTAAATTAAAATGGAATTTAGTTGAAGTGAAATTACAGATTATTTTCCAATTAAACCCAATTTTCTCATTTCTTACCAGGACTTGCTTATTTTTAATCAGAGACCAGCCTTAGCCGTTCCTAACATTGACTGTAAGAATCAATAATTTCCCCTCCCACCAATTCTGTGATCTTTGTTAAATCAATACTTTCTGTGATCCTATTAAGGATTAAGTAGTATAGGGTTTATAAAGTGTATAAACTCTAAATTTAGTGCATAAGTGCATCTTTTATAATTCTTTGATATATTTTTGAATTAGAAGTGCTGGGTTTTGTACGTTTTAATAAAAGATGTGGGAAATTTAAATTCATTTTAGGTACATGTTACCAGTCTCTTTTCCCATGTAAAATTGTGATTTATGTGTCCGAAATGTATTTATTGATTAGGTTTATGAGATGGAACATAGACGAATTTAAGCAAGTTTATAGTTCTGTTTATAGGGCTGCCCTAAGATTACCATGCATAAATATTTTCTTTCCCACAGGGAAAACAAAATATTTGAAGAATATATTTTTATTAGTTATTCTGATTCTAAAGTAACATTTTTAACACCTCTGATTTTTTTTTAAGCAAAATACCCAAGAATGTTTACAGAGTGTTTTCCCCCAATGTAGTTGGTACCTTCGGATTCTGCCATGTTCTTTTGAATATATGGCAGGACCCCTCTTGACCTTTGAAGTTGTATTTGTCCGTTAGAAATGGTCAGATGTCAGTTAGGTGATAAGATTGGATAATATGGTTTGGGGGAAATATGTTAGTTATGAAGGAATGACTCTGAGTTTCTCCTGAGATACATCAAACTTCCCTTTCTCCAGTGATAGTATATTGGAATAAGCATAGAGTCTGTTAAAGTGACTATTCCTTTGTAAATGTAGGTTCTCTTACTTGAAAAAAATATTAGTTTTGTTACTATTTAGGTATATCACATCCAAATAAAACTACCTAATTTATTACCGAATCAAGTCAAGGCTTCGGCATTTCAGATATCCCAGTGTGGTAGATTGAAAGTTTGCTGTACAAACCCACGGTGACTTCTAAAATGTGCCAAGAAAGCTCACCCATTTCCTGAGCACTAAATACTCTCTATAAAGAATGTTAGGTGAAGTGATTAAAAATAGGGAATATCTTTTAACAGTTTTTACTGGAAGCTTGCTTCTTATGTTAAATGTGCATAGTTTCATGATAACTTGATGTAAAATAAGCTTGAAAAATTCTCTCTCTTTAAATGTTTACATATTTTTCATCACCTGTAGGCCATTTAAGCAATACCTCTGTCCAAAGTATTGAAATACAACCTGGCCTTTTTAACATTTAAAAAATGCCTTCTGCCTTTTATTAAATATTAATTAAGTACTTGTATTTGACAATGTCATGTTTCTGGATGTTTGTTAATTTGATGAATCTTACAAGATTTTATTTCTGAAAATTCTTGGTACAGTTGTCAGAGAAAATTAACTTGGATGAAACAGTGATTCATGTTTAACAATTTAAAAAATTAAAAAATGTCTATTAAAAATGGATCTCCATAATTGCCATGGGCAATTTTATAATTTCTGGTTCTCATAATTGTTTTTGTATTAGGAAAATATTGTACCTTTCAGTACCTGATTTGCAATTTTTGCTGTTTTAAAAATCTTCATATTTATTATTCTTTAACAAAAGTAATTTTTAACTAAATGTTTACATTATCAAATGGAGATAGTTCAACCAATTGTTAGTCCTAAACAGGCTGAAATTTAGGCATGATATTTTACATAGAATTTGTGATTGAATATCTATCTAAAGGATATCGGTTTCCACTCAGGTATTTACAGGAGAGTTAATAATAGATTCAAAATTGTTTGATTGTATTTTACATGATTGTAATGTAGAGATTGTGCATTATTAACAAGTTATTTTGAATTTCCACATGTATGCTTATTTTTAAAACAGATTTAAATAATTTTTAGATAATAGAAATGTAGGTAAACGTGCAATATTTAAATCATTAGTAATTTATTACTTGAAGGAACTTTGGTTCAGTGTGTGGAAACAGTTTTTTGTGGTACAACTACATGCTCCTTCGTCTTTCCTTGAAGTTTTGTCTCTCTGAGGGAAGAGATGTCTTGTAATAGCTTCAGTTTTCTGTGGCCAGCTGACAGGACTGAAGTTATTCCTGTACAAAATGTCTTAGAAAAATATGTTTCAGCAAAAATTTTACAGTAGTTTTAATATTATGTGGTAACAAAAAAGCTTTTTGGTTAGAATCTTTAGGTTTTCTTAGCTTCTACCCTATTTTTTTCACTCCTAGGAAAACTAGACATTTGGAAGTAGAATCAATGTTCACTGAGTTTTAGTCTTTCTGCCTAAGATGAGCAGTGCTGTGATGAGGAGACACACTTTACCTCCCTCTCTTGTAAGAGAGCTTACAGCACTTAATATTCTTAAAGAATAAATCTTTACAAGTTCATTTGCAGATCAGTCTGAGAACACCCTTGAGAAAGTAAAGGATTATGTAGCAAAATAGGGAGACGGAGTTTTTTCAGCATGGATTTTTTTCATGGTCAGTGAAGAATAACATGCTTTCAAATGAAGAGAATGAGGTTTATAAATGCAGGCTATAAGGCAAAAATGAATATGAATAGTCAGAATATTTTTTAAAAATTCAAACTGAATGGAAGGCCACTTAAATTGGTTATTTCTAGGAGAAAGATACTGTATTTTGTAATTATATTTAAGGACTATGTATTTAAGGACTAAAGCAGTAAAGGCCAAGATTTATCTGTTTCTCTGCCCGCTTTTAGTTCCTTGACACTTTCCCTTTTTTAGCTAATCAACACAGGTAATTATATAATGGTTTAATTCTGTAATGCTTAATCATTTTCTAACATTTAAAAACACATTTCCTCTAAAATAAAAGATACTGATATGAAAGACACTAATCTGTTCCACCCTCCTTTACTCTCTTGTATTTTCCCCCTTGTATATTAAAAACACCAACAAAAGCCCCATCCTATAGTCTTGGGAAGGCTGCTTGTAACTGGGAGAAACTTTTTCAAAGTAGCTCTAAACATGTGGCTTCTGGCTGAAGGTAGTCTATTCTTGCTGTGGTGTCCTTACTCACAGCTTTTTCTTTTTTAAATGGAGACTGGAACTCAGGAGATTTAGTGTCAATTCAGTTATCCTTTAAGTGTATCAAATATAAGGAAAAAGGTGAAGGGAAGAAATGTCCATTTATAATGGTAATGGGGTTCATTGCTTACGATAAGAAATGTTTTAATCCTGCCAAATAAAAAGATCTTTTAAAAGGAAAGGACAAATCATTTTATGCAAATGTCTGTAAACTTGTATGTAAATATGTTGTTTTCATTACCTCCAAAAATCATTAATAAAAATGGATTTTTAGTTTCTTCTGGAATGGGGTTCCTTTGTGTATAGAGGGACAAATTTTGCAAGCGTAAAATAACACTTCAATCTGAGTTTCTTTTATCACATGACCTGAGAAAGGATACAGCATTTTCTGCTTTATTGCCATTTATCAACAAATGTTTTCTTTTTATTTAAGACAGAATATCATTGATTTTTTAAAAAATTGAGGCGTAATTGACATATCATATCACTTCCAGGCATACAATGTAATGATTGATTGGGGAATGATCACCACAGTAAGTCTAGCAAGCATCCATCACCGTACATAGTTAGGATTTTTTTCCCTGTGGTTAAGATTTTTTAAATCTACTCAGCAATTTCCAGACAATTAACACAGTATTTTAAACTGTAGTCACCATGCTGCCCATTACACCCCATAACTGCCTTTGTCACTGGAAGCTTCTGTCTTTTGCTGCCCCCGCCACTCGTTTTGCCCATTCACAGGTCCCTGCCTCTGTCACAACCACAGTTCTTTGGCTGCCACCTATAGACTTGGGGTTTTTTCTTCTTGCTTTTTTAAGATTCCACATATAAGTGAGGTTATACGGTATTTGTCTTTCTTTGACTTTTTCCACTGAGCACAGTGCCTTCAAGGTCCATCTATGTTGTCACAATAATAGGATTTTTTATGGCTGAATAATACTGTATATTTATATACCACATCTTTATACATTTATTCATTGATGGACACTGGTGGTTTTTATAGCTTGGTGATTATAAATAATGCTGTAATGAATGTAGGTGTGCAAATATCTTTTCAAGTTAGCATTTTCATTTTCTTGTGATAAATACCCGGAAATGGGGTTGCTGGGTCATACGGTAGTTCTATTTGTAATTTTTAAAAATATATTTTATTGATTATGCTATTACAGTTGTCCCATTTCTTCCCCATCATTCCCCTCCACCCTGCACACCCTCTCCCACCCGCATTCCCCCCCTTTAGTTCATGTCCATGTGTTGTAAGTTCTTTAGCTTCTACATTTCCCACACTATTCTTGCCCTCCCCCTGTCTATTTTCTACCCACCGTCTATGCTACTTATTCTCTGTACCTTTTCCCCCTCTCTCCTCCTCTCACGCCCCTGTTGCTAACCCTCCATATGATCTCCATTTCTGTGGTTCTGTTCCTGTTCTAGTTGTTGGCTTAGTTTGCTTTTGTTTTAGATGTGGTCGTTAATAGCTCTAAGTTTGCTTTTTACTGCCGTATTTTTTATCTTCTTTTTCTTAGATAAGTCCCTTTAACATTTCATATAATAAGGGCTTGGTGATGATGAACTCCTTGAACTTGACCTTATCTGAGAAGCGCTTTATCTGTCCTTCCATTCTAAATGACAGCTTTGCTGGAAAGAGCCATTTTGGATGTAGGTCCCTGCTTTTCAAGATTTCAAATATTTCTTTCCAGCCCCTTCTTGCCTGTAAGGTCTCTTTTGAGAAATCAGCTGACAGTCTGATGCGAACTCCTTTGTAGGTGACTGTCCCCTTATCCCTTGCTGCTTCTAGAATTCTCTCCTTCATTTGAATCTTGGCTAATGTAATTACAATGTGCCTTGGTGTGTTCCTCCTTGGGTCCAACTTCTTTGGGACTCTCTGAGCTTCCTGGACTTCCTGGTAGTCTATTTCCTTTGCCAGATTGGGGAAGTTCTCTTTATTATTTGTTCAAATAAGTTTTCCACTTGTTGTTCTTCCTCTTCCCCTTCTGGGACCCCTATAATTCAGATGTTGGGATGTTTAACAATGTCCTGGAGGTTCCTAAGCCTCTGTTTTTTTTTTTTTTTTTTGAATTCTTGTTTCTTCCTTCTTTTCTGTTTGGTTGTTTGTTTCTTCCTTCTGGTCCACTCCATTGATTTGAGTCCCAGTTTTCCTCTCATCTCTATCGGTTCCCCATGCATCTTCCTTCATTTCACGTATTGTAGCCTGCATTTTTTTCATCTAATTTGTGAGCAAAATCAACCAATTCTGTGAGCATCCTGATCACCAAGTGCTTTTAACTGTGCATCTGATAGGTTGGCTATCTCTTCACGGCTTAGAGGAATCAGTTCTGGGGCTTTGATTTTTTTCTCCGGTTTGAGCCATTTTTGGTGGGGTTTTTTTTTGTTTTGGTTTGGTTTTGGTCTGGTCAGGGCGCTTACATAGTGAGGGGTGGGGCCTTAGGTGTTCCTCAGGGCAGAGCAGCCCAGTCGCTGGGTTGTGACGCTATAGGTGGGGGCGGGGTCCGAGAGGGAAGAATGGCGCCTGCTCTGCTCTCTCCTGGATTCTAGTCCCTTCTGTCACTTCCCCTCTGCCTGGACCGTCCGCGCACGCGAATGTGGGACCACCTGGTCAGCCAGCCGCCTTGTGTGGCCTCACTGGATCTGCACAGTTGCCCCCCTGTGCTCGGGGACCGCCAGCTGCTGCCTGTGCACCTGGGAACTGCCAGTTGCTGCTGCCTGTGGGCCCGGGTCTGCACCTCCACTTTTTCCTGCCGCGACTCCGCCCCTCTTACCGGTCTGGATGAATGGTTGGTCTTCCATATAGTTCCATTTTCTATAAGTTCCGGTTGTTTTCTTGTTTCTAAATACTTGTTGTCCTTAATTTTGGTTGTTAGAGGAGGCACAGTGTGTCCGCCAACGCCTCCATCTTGGCCGGAAGTCCCTATTTGTAATTTTTTGAGAAAGCTACATTCCCACCAACAATGCATAAGGATTCCCTTTTCTCCACATCCTCTCCAACACTTGTTATTTCTTATCTTTTAAAACAATCTTACTGTGTTTTTTTACATTTCCATTTAGCCCCCTTACATCTCCCAGTCCCTAGCAATCACCACTCTTACCCATGTCCATGAACTTACCTTTTTGATAATAGCCCTTTCAATAGGTGTGAGGTGATAATACCATTTTGGGGTTTTTTTGTTTGTTTTTTTAAGATTTTATTTTTAGAGGGGAAGGGAGGGAGAAAGAGGAAAGAAAGATCAATGTGTGCTTGCCTCTCACACGCACCCCCACCGGGGACCTGGCCTGCAACCCAGGCATGTGCCCTGACTGGGAATCGAACTGGTGAGCTTTTGGTTCTCAGGTGGGTACTCAATCCACTGAGCCAGCTCATGTTGGTTTTGGTTTGTGTTTCTGTAATTAGTGATATTGAGCTTCTTTTCATGTACTTATTGACCATTGGTATGGGTTTTTTTTGTTTGTTTGTTTGTTTGTTTTTTGAAAAAAATTCAAATCTTTTGCCCATTTTCCAGGTTATTGTTTTTATTTTTTCAGATTTTTTTTTTCTGTTGAGTTGTATGAGTTCTTCATAAGGTTTTGATATTATTAGTCCCTTAGATAATATGGCTTGCAAATATTTTCTCCCATTCAGTATGGTGCCTTTTCATTTTGTTGATTTTTTTTTAACTGTGCAGAAGCTTTTTAATTTGATGTAGTCCCATTTGTTTGTGTATTACTTATTTTTGATACCTTAGCTTTCATAGTGAGATCCAAAAAGTCATCACCAAGACTGATGTTGAGGAGATAACTGCCTGTGGTTTCTTTTTGGAGTTTTATGGTTTCAGGTGTTACATTCAAGTCCTTATTTTGAATTAATTTTTTCTGTATGGTGTCAGATAGTGGTCCAGTTTCCTCTCTGTGCGGGTCTCTCTGCATTAGAGGAAACAACGAAGTTGCCGGGGCTTGGAGCAGTGACCCTGTTGAGGACATGAACCTTACCCTTCTGCTGGGCCTAGCTCTGGTTTCTCACACCTTCGTGATCGTCCAAGCAACCTGTTTTGTTTTTAATTTGAGGGTGTGCCAAGACCTGTCAGTGTCCCAGAGGGGAGGAGCTCAGCCCCTAGATTCATCCAGGCTAGTTGGAAGGCACACTCGGCAGGCAGGTCTGAAGAGGTGCAAATACGTGCAGGCCCGTGGATCTGCTAGCGTGAGCCCTGCTGGCCCCCGACCCAGGTGCTCTGGAGATGGGCCCCTGCAAGGTCACCAAATCGGGGCTCCAGCCCATCGCATAGTCTCAGTTCTGGGAGACGATGGCTCACTGCAGGAGAGGGAGAGGGTGAGCGCCCAGATGGCATCCCTTGGCCCACGTTTCCTGAGCGCAGGGCCCTGGCCTGTGGGTGTGTGGCAAACCTGAAGCCTGCCCCTCCCTCAGGCCTAAGGTCCAGGACGAGGCCTCTTTCTCAGGAAGTCGGGGTGCATTTCAGTCCCTGCTCCTTGCCCTGCCCTGGGGGTGGTAGTGGGCGGAGAACTGTCTTTAGGGTTGTGACTGTGAAGTGGGACCCAGGACCATAAGCCCTCTCGTCCACCAGAGCCAGACGATCAAGGGGCATCGCCTAGGTGGCAGCCACAAAAGCCGGGCCCTGGCAGATCCTGGCACTCGGGGGTGTGGCGCACGCTGCCTCCGTTCTCTGTGGGACCCAGTCCCCACAGGCCCCTGCCCCTCCGGCCTGTCCTTCAAGATGAGCAAATAAATCCCTTGCACACAGTCTGGGCGCTTTTCTGTGGCTGTGTCGGCCCTTTCAGAGTGGCTTCTTAGTGTACCGCAGCCCCTTGGGGCTCCTGGATGCCAGTGTCCGTGGTTTTCAAAGCCAGGTATTTGGGGGGCTCATTGCTCAGGTGCAGGTCTTTAAAGTTGGGGTGCCTGATATGGGGTAGGATCCCATCGCTCCTCAGGAAGTAGCTGGGGGCCTGTGAGTGCCCCCCCCGCACCGCCCCCCACTCACTGGTGGTTGCTTTGCTGGCGGGGGTGGGGGCGTGTCTTAGGCAAGATTGGCGCTCAGCCTCTCAGGCGATTCCACATGGCCTTCCTCTTGTCGGTTCAGAGTGAGAACTGTTCAAGTTTTTGTGTCTGTAGAGGGCATTGTGCCATATGTAGCTGTGAATTCGGGGTATCCATCGGAGGAGGTAAGTTCATGATCTCCCTTTGTCACCATTTTGAATCGCCTCTTATCGATTTTTAAGTATTTTTGGATGAATTAGGTCTGCTTGACCACCAGCATTTACTGAACCATTGAAGCTAGTGACTGGTTGCTCATTTCAAAAAAGAAACTAAAAACCACTGTTTTGGAAATAGGAATCTTGCTTATTTCCATCCACTCATAATACGGCATTATATGCACAATTTGAGAAAGTTCGCACACATGGTGTAAACATTGTAAGAGTCCTGTGCTTGATTTTAGACTCCACACACGGAAAGAGACAAAAATTTTGAGGTAAGTGGCATAAGGGACTGATGATTGGCAGAAACAGGATTTGGAGGAAGAATTTAGAAAACATGTTTGAAGAGTTAAGGGGAGAGATCAGGATGAATTGTATCTTTAGGTCTGAGAAGGAGCATGCTGTGAGTGATGGTGAGGCGCTGCTTCTTGTTTTAGTCAATAATTGACTCGAAACGGCCGTAAATGAGACTGGACCCTGGGTAAGCGTCTCACAGCTCACAGTCCTGGGAAGGAAGAAAAAAGATAAGTTTGGGGAAGAAAAAGGGAGATAAGTTTATGAAGAATGGTTTGGATAGGATTCTGCCTAGAAAAAGTTTCAAATAACCTTTAGAATTATTTTTATTTTTTTAGCTCAAGGTGAGATTTTAGAATTCATTATTAAGGGTGATGCTTGCAAGCCTTTTTGTGTGGTATGATTTGTGGGTGTGAGGTGGAGAGGGAAGCAAGAAAGAATATCCCTCAAAACGCAAGGTTTAGAATCATTGCTTTATCTTAAATTCAACATTGTAAGGATAGTCAAGATTTTAACCTGATGGGTTGCCTTTGGGCTACATAACAATATAAATTATTTATGTACGTAGGGATTATGTATGTGAAACTCCTAGATGTTTCATTTAAAATTGGTAAGTGATGAAAAAGTACAGCTTTTGAAATGCCAAAGTTTAAAGTTTTTTGTGAACAACTAGAATCTCTTAAAGCCACTGTGAAATTTTGGGAAATCTGAATTAGTGATTTTGATATAGAAAAATGTTAACTTTTACTTCATTAAAATTTAAAAGAGCTATTTGAATAGAAATTCTTCAGTTTCCTTTTTCTGGTGATGAACTGATGTTCTTTAATCTGGCACAGAAATCAAGGCGTCTGCAGTTCTGATTGCCAGGGAAGCCAAGTCATTTAAAAACTGTTAGCTGTGCTTTTTAAATCCAGTGCAATTAAACAGTTTTTCCTTTTTGGCAATACTCTGAAATTTCTTTCAAAATGTCACATAACGTTTAAAAGGTTTTTTTTGTAAAAACACTTAATAAACCTTATGAGTATATTATGTACCTAGTAATTGAAAATAGTACATTACATTGTAAGATTTAGCCAATTTGTAGTTCTAATCACATCCCAAAAAGGACTGTTTAAAAACCTGCATAACACAGTTCAAACTATATACAAAGAGTGAACTTTCACTAAAAGAGAATTTGTACACTCTGTTATGACTCCCCTGAATAAGATATGCCTGTCAAGTAAAGAGACCTTTGTCTTGCAGAAACTTACTGGAGTTCATGTAGAAGACAGCTGTTGTCCCTGTGGCAGTACCTGGGGTAGCTGACCGCCTTTTGAGCATTTCGATACTTTCTGAAACTTCACAGCTTCCATGATATTCTTTTGATTATTTTTTAAAAAGATTTTATTTATTTTTAGAGAGAGGGGAAGGGAGGGAGAAAGAGGAGGAGAGAAACATCGATGTGTGGTTACCTCTCACATGCCCCCTCCTGGGGACCTGGCTCGCAACCCAGGAATGTGTCCTGGGAATCAAACCAGTGACCTTTTGGTTTACAGGCCGGCACTCAATCCACTGAGCCACATCAGCCAGGGCCTTTTGATTATTGTTGATGATTGCAAGTGTTATGAAGAATAGGAAATATGTTGGAATATTTAAGAATTAGTTCAAGCTCTTGTCAGATAACCTGTACTCATAAAGTCTAATTTTTAATTTAATTTGATTAAAAAAATAGACTTTGAGAGCATTTTCATGTTCACAGAAAAACTGAGCAGGAAGCAGAGAGTTCCCGTGTGGTGCGTTTTCCCACACGCACGCAGCCTTTCCACCATCAGTGCACAGAAGCAGCGTGGTGCCCTTGTTCAAGTCTCTGAACCTTCCTTGACGCATCATTGTCACCCACCGTCCAGTTGCACTAGGCTTCACTCGCAGGCTTGACTTTCTGTGAGGGTTTTGACAAATGTGTAATGACATGTGTCCACCATTATAGTATCATACAGACTCATACTTTCCGTGCCCCCCAAACCCTCTATACTCTGCCTAGCCGTCACTCCCTCCCATGCTGTCACCACAGTTGTGCCTTTGCCACAACGGTACCTGGAATCAAACCGAAGAACCCAGCTTCACTGTAGTATTTCTTACCATATCCCCTTTTTCTATTCTTAAGCCTCTCTTACCATTACTCAAAAAGCAAAAGAAGCCCTGGCTGGTGTAGCTCAGTGGATTGAGCGCGGGCCTGCGAACCAAAGGATCGCGGTTCGATTCCCAGTCAGGGCACACGCCTGGGTTGCAGGCCAGTTCCCAGCATGGGACACATAAGAGGCAACCGTACATTGATATTTCTCTCCCTCTCCCTCTCTCCTACCCTTCCCCTCTAAAGATAAATAAATAAAAAAATCTTAAAAAAAAAAAAAAGCAAAAGAAGTTCTGGTTTTGCAAACTCTGGTTACAGGAGTTTGATTTGAGAAAAGCTCAGTCTTTTGAAGCTGCCTGCGGGCTGATGCCCTGCGGTGGTGGGGTGATGCGTCTGCTGGTGTCTTCAAACTGCGTATCTCGTGCCGCTTGGAAGTGACCTATTCAAGAGTTCAATGGCGACCATTTACGCACAAGTTTCCCTTAGTGCCCTTCTGGCAGAGTTTAACTTGAGGGTGGAAGGAAGGTCTTAATTTGATATTTAAATTCACATTAAATCTATATAATGCTATTTGTGGAGTTTTCTAAGACAGCTCTCTAGACAACCGAAGATTATAGCGGCAGTAACAAGATTAGTAGCTGCTACTCCTGTGGATAGACGTGACTACATGTGCTGATCTGTGACCTCCGTTTGCCTCCCTAACAGGACATGTGGCTGTGCTTCAGTGCTCCCTCGCATGTTCTCGCCAAGTCGAAGGGTGCATATTTGTGACAACATTGTCTTGTGGTGTTTTGAAATGACTTGTAGATTCTAGAAGCACAGAGCTTGAATGGGTCATGGAGAATATGATTCAGAAGTAATCCAACCATGTTTTTGTGAGGAAAACAGATGTTAAAACAGTTTCCATAGTTTGATCATTTCCTTGTTATTTTAACCGTAATATCTAACCTCATTTCCAAGTTTCAAGAAATACACAGAATTTCAATATTCCTTATTATTCCCAGTTATTTTGATCCCAAAGTATCACTTGGTATTGGGAAAAAACTAGAGAATAAATATTAATGAGTCTCAAAGATTTCCTCATTGTGGAAGAGACTATGATAGTCAAGAACTTTCAAGTGGTGATGTACAAAGTGTTCTTTAAACACAGAGTGACTGCCGAGGTCAGCTGAATTGTGCCGTCTTCAGAGTGTTAAGGATACTTCTCTAATCACCACCATGACATTGTTAGGTAGTAGGTTCTAGACCTTGAGAGGCCAACTTGCCTTTTGCCTTGGCTGTGAAACAGAAACGATCTCAGACCTGCCCTTCTTTCTTTCAGCTCTCCAGGGGAAACCTCCCACACTTTACCAAACAATATTCATGGGTTCATTTTCCCCTTATGTGCTTGAAAGCATTTTCAGCTTCCTTACCTAACCCTCCAGACTACCCTTCCCTGACCTAATTTTTCCTTGTCCTTGAATCTTTCCTCACTGTCTGTTCCATGTAATCATCTTCAATGCTCTTTTCCGGGTTGTTTCTTTATTGCCCTTTGATAATAGGAGCATGATCTTGTAATGAAGTTCTGGGCCATGCTGCTTCCATCCTTTACCTTCTGCCTCCTAAAATAAAGCCACTTAATCAGGTTGCCCTGAAAGTATAGTAACACTTGTCCACTCAGGAGAATGCTAGAGTATCCTGCTGAGACTCAATTTGTGTTGGTTGGGAAAGTACTGGTTTGACTGAGTGTTCTTCAGCCGTTGTGCTTGTGCAAGGTCATTCTGCCGTAGTTACGTGTGAGTTACCTGTTGCTGCTGCATGACAAACTACAACAAAAGTAGCGGCTTAAAACCACACATTTATTACCATACAGTTTCAGTATGTGGGTCAGTAATTTGGCACCGTTTAGGGGTTGTCTGTGACATGGGTGTCTCCTGTGGCCTCAAAGGGTCAGCCAGTGCTAGAGTCTCATTTGAAGGCTCGCCTGGAGAAAGTTCTGTGGCTAAGTTCACTTAGGTGGTGCTGGTGCGATTGTGTTCTTTTTGGGTTGTCGGACTAGGCGCAGGTCTTTGGCTGGGTGCTGGCTAGAAGTTGCCCTCAGTTTCTTGCTATCAGGGCTTCCCCAACATGGCACCTTAATCAAAGCCAGCAAGGAAGAGAGCCTGCTAGCATGACAAGTCTAATGATGGAAGTGACACCCTCTCAGTGTTGTTTAGAAGCAAGTTACTTGAGGGAAAGGGG
The DNA here is from genome assembly GCA_039655065.1 of Glossophaga mutica. Classification (NCBI taxonomy): domain Eukaryota; kingdom Metazoa; phylum Chordata; class Mammalia; order Chiroptera; family Phyllostomidae; genus Glossophaga; species Glossophaga mutica. The sequence goes on from CM077308.1 coordinate 151,559,835, forward strand.
CTACACGCCATAAATACCCAGAAGCTGAGATCATTGGGGGTCATCTTAAAGGAAGCCTATCATAGCATCGAAGGTGCATCCTTTTCAAACCTCTGAAAAGGCTGATTCCTGTAGCCTGTTTCCCGTGCAATTTTAGCTTTGCTTTATTTTTGTGTGTTATTTTCTCAGCTCGATTATACACTTCCTACAGAACTAGGAGTAGTTTGTAACCCTAGATTAGGGATTTGCTCTTACTCCTGCCCATAAAAAGTTTTAAGAGCAAGACTCAAATTTCACCTGACCCCAAAGTCCACCATGCCAGAATTAACAACCATACTTAGAGGATTTTTAAAAATCCAATGTTTAGCAATGCAAGATTCATAATGTCCAGCATTCAATAAAATAAAAAATCAGGTATGCAAAATAGCAAAAGATATGACCCACAACCAGGCAGGGAAAAGCAATCACTAGGAAACCCAGAAATGCCAGAGGTGCTAGAACTAGCAGATGAGGACATTCGAACTGCTCATAAATAATGCCCCGTGTGGTCAAGGAGGCAGAAGAAAACAATGTCATGGTTGAAAGAACTGGGAGATGTAAACAAGGCCAAAGCGGAACTTCAAGAAATGAAAAATATGGTATCTGAAATAAATAACCTGGATTAACATCAGGTTAGCACTAAATTCATTTAGATATGGGACTACCCATAATGAAACAAAAATAGAAAAAAGGAGGAAAGAGGCATAAACAATACATCAGTGATAAACAATAATAAATCAGTGATTTATGGGACAATATTAAACATTTTAACATAGGTATAATTGGGTCCCAGAAGAGAAGAGAGAGGGGGGAAGGGCAAGGGATAGGAAAAAAATTTGAAGAAATAATGTCCAAAAATGTCTGGGATCTTATAAAACTAGAAGCCATACCCAAGAAGCACATTAAACACAACAAATGTTAAAAAGCTACAGTAAGGCACATATAATCAAATTGCTAAAAGCCATTGTTGCAAAGACAATCTTAGACCAGAGAGGGGAAAAGACAGTAACAGAGAAACAAAGATGGAAATGACAACTGACTTACCAGGAACTACACCGGCTGTAACACAATGGGAAGGCATCTTTAAAGTGCTGAGGGAGAAAACATTGTAAACAAAATGTTTGACCCAAAACATGCTTTTTGAAATAAACACCCTTTCAGCAAAAAAAAAAAAAAAAAAAAAAAAAGAGAGAGAGAGAGAGATAATCCATAGCCAGTAAACGAATTCTACGAGAAAAATAAATTTTCCCTGCAGAAAACAAAAATACCAGATGGAAATTTGGATCCACACAAAGAAGAGAATGTGGGAAATGGTAAATAAAAAGGACATTTTTCTCACTGTTAAGTCTTACAAAATAATTCAATGCTTAGAGTGAGAATATTGATAGTGCATTTGGGGCTTATAGCATATGTGGAAGTAAAATGGAAGAAATAGGAAAGCGTGGGCGTGGAGGCCGGGAAGCGTGTGTTCCTAAGGTCCTTACAGTGCGTGCGAAGTGGTGTGACGCTGTTTGAAGGGACGCTGTATGTCATAAACTCTAGCAATTACTAAGACAAAATAACAAAACAGATAGGGATAGTAATTAGCCAATAATGGAAATGAAATGGAATTATTGTTTAAACACCGCCCCCGCCCCCCCAGCAGTGAACCCAAAAGAAGTCAGGAAAAGAGAAGAGGAACAAAGAGCGCATGAAGCAAATGGAAACAAGTGTGAAAAGGGCTGTTTGCATGAATAATTATATTAAATGAAAATGGTCCAAACACCACAATTGAAAGGCAGATATTGTCAGACTGGATAAAAAAGCGAGATCCAATTTTATGTAAACAGGAATCCAGAGGAAGCTGGAGTGGCTGTATTAGTCACATAAAAAATAGTTCCGATCAACACTTTACCATGGATAGCAAGGGGCATTTCATTATGACAATCTGGTTAATTTATCAAGAGGAAGTAAGTAAACTTAACTCTGTTGTACCTAATAACAAAGTGTCAAAATACAAAACTCAAAAACTGATAAAATGGAAAGGGGAAGTAGACAAATCCATGATCACAGTTGGCTATGTCAGAAGAAATTTTTCCTAAATGATGGAATGAGTTGAGAGAAACTCCGTAAGGATATAGAAACCTTGAACAATATTATTAACCAAATTAACCTAACTGGCATTTATAGATCGCTCTACCAATAACAGCAGAATGTACTGTTTTTTTTTAAAAAAATATATTTTATTGATTATGATATTAGAGTTGTCCCATTTCCCTCCCTTCATTCCCCTCCACCATGCACACTCCCTCCTACCCACAGTCCCCCACTTTAGTTCATGTCCATGTGTCATAAGTTCTTTAGCTTCTACATTTCCCATACTGTTCTTTCCCTCCCTCTGTCTATTTTCTACCCACTATGTATGCTACTCATTCTCTGTACATTTTCCCCCTCTCTCCTCCTCCCACTCCCCTGTTGCTAACCCTCCATGTGCTCTCCATTTCTGTGGTTCTGTTCCTGTTGTAGCTGTTTGCTTAGTTTGCTTTTGTTTTAGGTATGGTTCTTAATAGCTGTGAGTTTGCTGTCTTTTGACTGTCATATTTTTGATCTTCTTTTTCTTAGATAAGTCCCTTTAACATTTCATATAATAAGGGCTTGGTGATGATGAACTCCTTGAACTTGACCTTATTCGAGAAGCACTTTATCTGCCCTTCCATTCTAAATGAAAGCTTTGCTGGATAGAGCAATCTTGGGTGTAAGTCCTTGCCTTTCATGACTTGGAATACTTCTTTCCAGCCCCTTCTTGCCTGCAAGGTCTCTTTTGAGAAATCAGCTGACAGTCTGATGGGAACTCCTTGATAGGTGACTGTCCCCTTATCCCTTGCTGCTTCTAGAATTCTCTCCTTCATTTTCATCTTGGCTAATGTAATTATGATGTGCCTTGGTGTGCTCCTCCTTGGGTCCCACTTCTTTGGGACTCTCTGAGCTTCCTGGACTTCCTGGAAGTCTATTTCCTTGCCAGATTGGGGAAGTTCTCCTTCATTATTTGTTCAAATAAATTTTCCACTTACTTGTTGCTCTTCCTCTTCTCCTTCTGGTACCCCTATAATTTGGATTTTGGAACATTTAAAGATGTCCTGGAGGTTCCCAAGCCTCTCCTCATTTTTCTTTTGAATTCTTGTTTCTTCCTTCTTTTCTGTTTGGTTGTTTGTTTCTTCCTTCTGGTCTACTCCATTGATTTGAGTCCCACTTTTCTTCCCATCACTAGTGGTTCCCTGTGCATTTTCCTTCATTTCACTTATTGTAGCCTTCATTTGTTCATCTAATTTGCGACCAAAATCAACCAATTCTGTGAGCATCCTGATCACCAGTGCTTTTAACTGTGCATCTGATAGGTTGGCTATCTCTTGGTCGCTTAAAAGTATTGACTCTGGTGGTTTGATTTGTTCTTTCGTTTGAGCCATTGTTGTTGTTGTTGTTGTTGTTTTTGGGTCTGGTTGCCTCTGTTAGGTATTAGGGGTGGAGCCTTAAGTGTTCACCAGTGTGGGGCAACCCAGTTGCAGAGTTGTGGTGCTGTGTGTGGGGGCGGAGTCAGGGAGGGAACAATGGCGCTTGCTCCACTTTCTCTTGGATTTTAGTCCCCTCTGTGAGGCTGGGAGTCTCTCCCGGCACTTCAACCCCTACAAGTGTTTTCCCAATTGGTGTTTTTAGGCTTTATTTCCCAGCACTGGGGCCCTGGGTTGTGCAGTCTGTCTTGCTGCTTACTTTTGCCTGGTTTATCTGTGCACAAATGTGTGACCGCAGTCAGCCGCCTTGTGCACCTTGTTGGGTCTGCCCATTGCCTCCCTGCACCCAGTAATCACTGCCTGCACACCTGGGGTGTGCCATTCGCCACCTGCGCATCTGGGACCACTAGCCACTGCTTTTTCCTGCTGTGACCCCTCTCCACCGGCCTACGTCTCTGCCCCCACCCCTCTTACCGGTCTGGGTGAATTGTTGTCAGACTTCCATATAATTTAATTTTCTATATGTTCTGAGTGTTTTTTTGATTCTAAATTTTTGTTGTCCTTAATTTTGGTTGTGAGTGGTGGCACAGTGTGTCCACCTACGCCTCCATCTTGGCCGGAAGTCCCTCTGTTTTAGAATGCACTGTCTTTTAAGCCCTATATGGAACAATCACCGAGATTCACCTTGTACCGTGCAATAGCAAGCCTCCATGAAATTGAGAATGTTGAAATTATTTGAAGCAGTTTTCTCGTATCACAGCAGAATGAAACTAAAATTAAGTTACCTGGACCAACTTCAAATATTTGAAAATTACATGACATACTTTTGAATAATCAGTGGGTCAAGGAAAATATATTTTGGACTGAATGAACATGAAAACAAAATTTATGAGATTTATCTAAAGCAGTGCTTAGAGGAAAGTTTATGTGCTTATTTTAGAAAATAGAAAACATGTCAAGTTAATAATCTAATCTTCCACTTTCAGAAACCAGAAAAAGAAGAGCAAAGTAACTTAAAGTATAAATATGGAAAGCAAAGACAAAGTGCAGAAATAAATAAATTAGAATCATAACTGATTCTAAATAATTTGTAATTATACTGTTTCAAAATAAATGGAACAATAACTGATTTTATGGAAGATCAATACAATTAATAAATTTCTAGTCAAGTAAATCAGAAAAAGGAAGAGTGAAGACGTAACTAATAATGAGAACGAAAGAGGAGACATCACTACAGATCCTATAGATAGCAAAATAATAAGGAAATATCATGAGTAGTTTCATGTCAATAAATTTGACAAGTTAGGTGAAATGGCCAATTTTTTTTGGAAAGACCCAATTGCTAAGCTCATTTCAAGGAATTAAATAACCAGTTGAAGAAAATTTTTGCCTTAGATGACTGTACTGACAGATTATACCAAACATTTCAGAAAGAAACTATCAGTTTTACACAAACTCATAAAAAATAGAACAGGAGGGAACATTTCCCAAGTTATATGAGTCCAGCATAGCCCTGATACCAAACCAACCAAAACAGAACAAAGCCAAATAAAGACTCAGAAAAACCCATTACAAGAACAAATATAAACCAAGATCCCTCATGAACAGTGACGCAATTTTTCTTAAGAAAATTTTAGCAAATTAAATTCAACCACATATCGAAAGGATAATATGGTGACCAAGTCTATTTTATTTCAAGAATGCAAACTTAGTTAACATTTAAGAATCAACCAATGTATTTTGCCATATTAATAGAACAAAGAAAAAATCATAAACATCTCAAGAGATGTGAGAAACAATTTGACAACATTTAAGAAAAATCCTCTGTGAACTAGAAAAAAGACAACTTCCTCAGCCTGATAAAGCGTGTCTATAGTAAAATAACTAATGTCATACTTACTGATGAAAGAGGAGTGCTTTGCCCCCAGCAAGGATGTCTACTCTAATTACTTTTATGTATCTTCATACTAGAGGTTTTCAATAATGCAGTAAGGCACCTGCCAACACATACATGCCCACCCCAAATAAATAGTATACAGATTTCAAAGGAGTGAAATTCTCAATGTAAACGGCATGATTGGTCCTGGTTAGTGTGGCTCAGTGGATTGAGTGCTGGCCTGCAATCCAAAGCGTCGCTGGTTTGATTCCCAGTCAGGGCACATGCCTGGGTTGCAGGCCAGGTTCCCAGTAGGGGGCGTGTGAGAGGTGACCACACATTGGTGTTTCTTTCTCTCTCTATAAAAATAAATAAATAAAATCTTTTTTCAAAAATGGCATGATTGTCTAGAAAATCCTCAAAAATCTTGAAAAAAATTCCACTGGGAGTAATTGAATTTAGTAAGCTTGCAGGATTCAGTCAATATTCAATTTTATTTCTCTCTATTTGAAATGAATGATTGGAAATTAATATAATTTAAATTATTATTAAAATATAAAATACTTAAAAGTAAAATTAATAAATAAAATACTCCACTGCTTATACACTGACAACTCCAAAAATTGCTGAGTAAAGATAAGACAAATTAATGGAAGTATATACCGTAGTATTGAGTTAGAATTCTGAGTATTATGAAGATGTTAATTATAACCGAAACTATATATTGGGTCACTGAAATATCAGTGGATGGCCAAACATAGTTTGTGTTTTCTTTTAAGTTTTTTCTCTCTATGATTGACATATTACATTGTGTAAATTAAAGGTGTAAAATGTGATGATTTGCTACATGTATATATTGCAAAATAATACCACAATGAGGTTAGTTAACACATCTGTCATCTCACATAATTACCTTTCTTCTGTGTGTGGTGAGAACATTTAAGATCTAAATCCTTAGCAACTTTCAAGTATACAGTATTGTTAACTATGGTCCCCATGCTATACACTACACCCTAGACCTTATTCATCTTTAACTGGAAGTTTTACCATTTGACCAGCATGTTCATAATAAATAATTAGGCCAATGTTTCTGCCAACCTTTTGGGAACATACAAACTCTTGGCTCTCTGGCTGAGTAAAAAAAAAATTAGACAAGTCTTTCAAGAGACTGGATAAGGTAACCTGAAACCTCATTTCACCAGGGCAATGATGTACCTAGTTTTCCTAAATATTCACATCTTCTTGATCATATTCTTTTAATCATACATGGAATAATTTTCAAACAGTTACTTGGATTTTTAATTTCAAATTGGAATTTTTGACATGCATTTTAAGGACCACTTGCTTTACAATTACTCTGAGTGTTTATTAAAAATATATGCTCCTAGGCTTCATACCAGAGCCATGGAATCAGACTTCTCTGAGGATGGTCTGGGAATCCCAGCTCTTAGCAATCAGCCATCTAAATTTAAACATTGAAGTTTGAGGTCTACTGAAGCTATTACAAAGTGTGTATAATTGGTAGTGTGACAAAATTAATGTTACTCTATGAAATACTAGATAGCTTTAGTATCAGCAGTTTTCAGATGAAGAAGTCTACTTTCCTGGAACAGATAGTAAGTCATTGATATAATTGAATTGGATTTTCTGTAAGAAGAGGTCATATTGCTGACCAGGGACTAGTCCAATTTTTTGTGGAATAATATGGTATTAACACAACATCAAATTTCTACCTCACCTATAAAGCCCCTAAATCAAGAAGGAAAAAAAACCCAACACAGTTGTCCTGACTGGTGTAGCTCAGTTGCTTGGGCATTGTCCTGCAAAGCAAAAGATTGCAGGTTCGATTCCTAGTTGGGGCATATGCCTGGGTTGTGGGTTTAGTCCCCAGTCGGGATGCACTTGAGAGGCCGCCAATCCATGTTTCTCTCCTTCTTTTTTTTTGCCCCTTCACCTCTCTCTAAGAATAAATAATAAAATCTTTTAAAATAAAAAATAACAGTCATTGTTCACATAACTTTTTAAAAAATGTATTTTATTGATTATGCTATTTCACGTTCCCATTTCCCCCCCTTTGCCCCCCTCCACTTCTGATAGATTGCTTATCTCCATTTTGTTTATTCTTTTCCTGGAGTTTTGATCTGTTCTTTCATTTGGGCCATGTTTCTTTGTCTCCTCATTTTGGCAGCCTCCCCATGTTTGTTTCTATGTATTAGGTAGAGTTGCTTTGACTCCCTGTCTTAGTAGAAAAGTGCACCAGTAAGTTGGATGGGGCAGAACCTTAGGTAATCTCCAGGGCAGGGCAACTGGTGAGAACCAGGGTGGTAGAGTCTCCAATTTGGTGTTGCCCACTGAGGCTCAAGTAGGGAAGGCCTCAGGGAACAATGGCTGCTTCTGGGCCCGGGTTTTGTTCAGGAGGAAACTGTCCTGGCACTCACCCCGATGCCAGGCACTTCAGATTCTCCCCATATGCCACTGGTGCCCTTCCAGCTGCTGCCCCCTGGTGCTGGAGCCCAGAGGGAGTGAGTCTATGTAAGTCCTAAGTCTGTTGTGGGCCCTTTAAGAGGAGATGCCTGAGAATCCCACAATTTCTTCTTTACCCCAACCCCCGCTGGTTTTTATACACAGAAGTTATGGGGACTCATCTTGGACTAGAACCCTGGGCTGGGTGGTCTGGTGTGGGGCTGGGATCTCTTGCTCCTGAGGTATCCGTCCCGATTTTTATTCACCACACATGGGTGTGGGACTCTCCCTTCTGCATCTCGGAGTCTCTGTGCGTCTCCCTGTCTCTGCCCCCTCCTACCTGTCGGGATGAATGTGACTTCTTTAATTCCTTGGTTGTCGGACTTCCACACAGCTTGATTTTCTGATGATTCTGGGTGACAGTTGTTTTGTAGTTTAGTTGTAATTTTTGCTGTGGTTGTGTGAGGAGGCAAACTGCATTTACTTACGCCTCCATCTTGACTGGAAGTCTGTTTGTATAGATTTTAATTCATTTATTACAGTTTCCCAGAAAAGGGTTTGCAGGGCACTTGACATCCCAAGTTGAGGATATTTTTGAGTAGAGTCTAAAAAGGCAATACTACCAGTTTCACATACATGTGCAGAGGACAGTTTCAGAGTGAAGACCAGGCCTGACATGTAGGGAAGACTTGCTTCTCTCATCCAACAGAGGTAGAAGAAAGCTCAGTTTGTGACTTGGGATTCATAGGTGTAAAGTGTTGGCTTGAGAGTCAAATGTTAATCTGGAGCCTGCTCTTGGATGAATTACTTAGTTTTTCTGATAATGTTTCCTAAGCTGTAAAACTGAAACAATAATAGTCACTTACAGTTTTGTGACATGAGCTATTGTGTGTGCCATATTAAGTAAGGAACTAGCATATGCCAATGATTTGATCAGTGTTAGCTTAGCTTATATTATATTTCAATACTCTATAATATTAAAGTCTCATTGAGAATCCATTATATAAGTCCTAAGTCTGTTGGAAATGGGGAATAAACACTAGTCTAGAAGAAACAGTTTTAAAGTGTTTTGACAAGTTCTTTTCAGGTTTGATTATAAAGATTTAAATACAAAGCTTTAAAATCAGGCAGATCCCAAAGGGAAGCAGACAAGTCGGTGCTTTATCAAACTAACTGAAAAGCACGACAGTGTGTGAAAACAGTTGATGCAACTTAATATCAGATTTGGAACAAAGGAACAGTGAGGGAAGAAGAAGAGAAAAGAAAAGAAAATTTCCTCTTGAAAATCCTCAGGTGGAGGCACTGTAACACTGTGGGGACCACGTTTTCTGAGAAAGAAGCGAAGCAGCCACTTGGGGATTGTACTCACAAGCATAGTCTTTGCACCAGGCGCTAAGCAATGGGACTCAAATACCTGTATATTCCAAATTACAGGGCAAAGAAACTAACTTTAGAAAAGGAGTAGCAGATTCTCAGTCTTTCATAATGCATGTAGCGTGTTACTGAGTACCCACTCTATGCTCAGTTTTGTGCCTTCAAAAATGAGACGGGTGCATGCTTAGGGTTCTTGGAGCACTGGGTCTCAAAGAAGCTAGCGAACTTGAGATACACTCACCCCACAAAGAACTACACTATAATGTGTATTGCTCATAGGCTAAGTGTCCTTTTTGAAACACCAGAGGTAACCAGGCCCTACCCAGAGACGGAAGAGTCACCCCTGGCCACAGAGAGAGAGAGAGAGAGAGAGAGAGAGAGAGAGAGAGAGAGAGAGAGAGAGCGCAAACCTGTATGACGCTGGTGCTGACATTCTGCCACAGAGAGGGATTAAATCAAGAAGAGGGCTGGCTCGAAGTGGTGGACCTCAGATTGGTCATCATATCCTCATTAACTCTTACAAATAGTCTTGAACAAAGTCTGTGTGAACGTGAACTTGAAGTGAATATGTATAAACTAATTTAACCATCCAGTAAAACAATTCTACTTCATTCCTTTAAAAACAGTGATTGAGTGCTCCAGTTCCAGAGTCAGACATCTGGATTTGAACCCTAACTTTTGCAATAATATTTGATTAGCCTTTTTTTTTCTTTTGCGAAATAGGGATGATGATAAAGAATTATTTATCATTAAAGAAGGTAAATATGTTTAAAGTGCTTAGCATAATGCTTAACGTGTTGTAACTTCTCAATTATTGTTTGCTGTATCCTAACAGCCTTTCTTGAAAGGAAGAAAAGATGGAGGGAAGGAGGGAGAGAAACAGAGGGAGAGAAAGAAGGGAGGGGGGATGGAAAGACAGGGAAGGGAGGGACAGAAGAAAATGGAAAGAAAAAAATCAGTTAGTCCACTAGGTGTCAGCATTGTGCTTCAGATAGTCATGTACACTAAGAGCCTACTCTGATTTTATTCAGATGCTCTTTGAGTTGAACTGGCTTGGACTGAAAAGGTACTTAAGCAGACCCGGGAAATTCAGATCTAAAACTGTGAAAGAAGGATACGACAGTACACTACCTTAGGCCCCTATGTCCGATTGTCCTTCAAACTGGCAAACTGTTCAAAGGTAGAGAGCTGCCTGTCTCACCTGACTCCTGCCATCTCCAGAAACTCAGCATATTGGAAATTAAGTCTGTGTCTATTTTGTTTGTTAGTTTTTTTGTTTGTTAGATTCCACTTGTGAGTGTAATCATATGATACTTGTCTTTCTCTGACTGGCGTATTTCTCTTAGCGTGCTGCTGTCCAAGTCCGACCATGCTGTCGCAAAGGGTAAGGTTTCCTTCTTTTTTTATCAGAGATGCAGAGAACAGACTGCCAACCATCAGAGGGGAGGGTGGTTGGGGGCTGGGTGAAAAAGGTGAAGGGATTAAGCAAAAAACAAAACACAGACAACAGTTGGGTGTTTGCCTGAGCAAATGGGGTGGGGGTGAGGGTTGGGGGAGTGGAAGGGGGCAAAAGGGTGGGGGTCAATGGTGGTCAGCAAAAACTTGGCTTTGGCTGGTAAACATGTGATACAGTGTGCAGATGATGGGTTATAGAGTCGTACACTTGAAACCTGTTGGTATGGTTTTATTAACTGTCACCCCGAAATTGTATTTAAAAAGTTTAAAAATTAAAAAAAAGAAAAGAAAATAATAATTCCACATTCATGCCATGGAATATTATGTAGCTGGAAAAATTAGAAAGCACTATAATATGTTAAGGAATGATCTTGAAGATATGTATTTTTTCAATGAAAAATACAAGATAAAGAATATTATGTATAGTAAAAACAAAAGGAAAAAAATTAAGAACAATCTTATCTTTGTCCAGGATGCTAGCATTTTTCACATCTCCAGGCTTTGAGTGTTGGAGTCATTTTCAAGGAAGAACTACTGTGTTTGAATCCTGCCTTTCCTACTTATTAGCCATGTAGGTAATATATCACCTGCCTTACCTGTCTTACACAAGGCTATCAGGATGACATTCAAAAAACAAGTAATTTTAAAAGGGCTTACTGAACTGTATGATGCTCTTATTATTCTGTACATTTAGAAAGTATTAAGAGACAAGTGCAAGTAGAGATAGTAGAAGAATTGACCCAGAATTTTTTTAATATAGTTTATTGATTATGCTATTACAGTTATCCCATTTTCCCCCCTTCATTCCCCTCCGTTCTGCCTACTCCCTCCCACCCATATTCCCCCCTTTAGTTCATGTCCCTGTGTCAAGTTCTTTAGCTTCTACATTTCCCATACTATTCTTGCCCTCTACCGTCTATTTTCTACCCACCATCTATGCTACTTATTCTCTGTACCTTTTCCTGCTCTCTCCTCCTCCCACTCCCCTGTTGATACTCCTCCATATGATCTCCATTTCTGTGGTTCTGCTCCTGTTCTAGTTGTTGGCTTAGTTTGCTTTTGTTTTTGTTTTAGGTGTGGTTGTTAATATCTGTGAGTTTGCTGTCTTTTTACTGTCATATTTTTTATCTTTTTCTTAGATAAGTCCCTTTAACATTTCATATAATAAGGGCTTGGTGATGATGAACTCCCTTAACTTGACCTTATCTGAGGAGCACTTTATCTTTCCTTCCATTCTAAATGACAGCTTTGCTGGATAGAGCAATCTTGGATGTAGGTCCTTGCCTTTCATGACTTGGAATACTTCTTTCCAGCCCCTTCTTGCCTGTAAGGTCTCTTGAGAAATCAGCTGACAGTCTGATGGGAACTCCTTTGTAGGTGACTGTCCTCATCCCTTGCTGCTTCTAGAATTGTCTCCTTCATTTTAATCTTGGGTAATGTAATTACGATGTGCCTTGGTATTTTCCTCCTTGGGTCCAACTTCTTTGGGCCTCTCTGAGTTTCCTGGACTTCCTGGAAGTCTATTTCCATTGCCAGATTGGGGAAGTTCTCCTTTATTATTTGTTCAAATAACTTTTCCACTTACTTATTGCTCTTCCTCTTCTCCTTCTGGTACCCCTATAATTCGGATGTTGGAACATTCAAAGATGTCCTGGAGGTTCCCAAGCCTCTCCTAATTTTTTTTTCTGGCCGTTCCCCCGCCCCCATCACCTCTTCTCATTTTTTTTTGAATTCTTGTTTCTTCCTTCTTTTCTGTTTGGTTGGTTGTTTCTTCCTTCTGGTCTACTCCATTGATTTGAGTCCCACTTTTCTTCCCATCACTATTGGTTCTCTGTTCATTTTTCTTTATTTCACTTAGTGTAGCCTTCATTTTTTCATCTAATTTGCGACCAAAATCAACCAATTCTGTGAGCATCCTGATTACCAGTGTTTTGAACTGTGCATCTGATAGGTTGGCTATCTCTTCATCACTTAGTTGTATTTTTTCTGGAGCTTTGATCTGTTCTTCCGTTTGGGCCATTTTTTTTGTTTTTGTCTTGTCATGCCTGTTACATGGTGAGGGGCTGAGCCTTAGGTGTTCACCAGGGCGGGTCAACCCAGTCTCTGGGTTGTGACGCAGTATGTGAGGGAGGGGTCAGAGAGGAAACAATGGAGCTTGCTTCACTCTCTGTCGGATTTCAGTCCCTTCTGCCGCTTCCCCCAAGCAAACTGGGCCCTTTTGGTGCTGATTCACTTGTGGGTGGGTTTGTGTACATCCTGGGACCCTGTGGGTCTCTCCAATGAACTCTCTTGTGAGGCTGGGAGTCTCTTCTGGCACCTCAACCCCCACAGGTGTTTTCAATCAGTGTTTTGAGGCTTTATGTCCCCTTATTTTGTTGTCCTTATTTTGGTTGTGTGAGGAGGCACAGTGTGTCTACCTATGCCTCCATTTTGGCCAGAAGTCCCAGAATTATTTTTTATTGTAATATAATTGATATATGACATTGTGGAAGTCTGAAGGCATACAGAGTGTTGGTTTGTTGTTTGTACGCTGCAATGGGATCACCACCGTGGTGTTAGCTAACACCCCCATCATGTCACATCATTATTTCTTTCTGCGGTGAGAACATTTAAGATCAGTCCCTGAGCAGCTTTGAAGTATGTAATGGGGTATTGTTCACTGTAATTGCTGTGCATTAGAGCTCTAGAACTTATTTAACTTCTGACTGCCAATGTGTACCCTTTGACCAAAATCTCTCCAGTTCCCTCACCCCCAACAATTAATAACCACCAGTTCACTCTCTCTATGATTTTGGCTTTTTAACTTTCCACATATAAATGATGTCATATAGTTTTTGTCATTTTCTGTCTTGTTTCATTAGCATAATGGCCTCAAAGTGCATCCATGTTGTCACAAATGGCAGGATTTCCTCCTTTCTCATGGATGAATAAGATTCCATTATATATATGATGGAATATATATATAGCCACATCCTTTCATCCTGTGATGGAAACATGTTGTTTCCATGTCTTAGATATTGCGAATAATGCTGCAGTGAACTTGGAAGTGCAGATACTTGATATCCTGTTTCCATTTCCTTTGGGTGCATACCCAGAAGTAGGATTGCTGGATTATATGATAGTTTTATTTTTAATTTTCCGATGAACTTCCACACTGTTTTTCATATTGGCTGAACCAATTTACATATCCACCCACAGTGCACAAAAACTCCCTTTGCTCCACATCCTCGCCCCCTCTTGTAATCTTTGTCTTTTTGATGATAGCTGTTTTAACTGTTGTTAAGTGATGTCTCAGCGTGGTTTTGATTTGCATTTTCCTGAAGATTAGTGATGCTGAGTATCTTTTCATGTACCAGCTGGCCATTTGTATATGTGCTTTAGAGAAATATCTATTCAGTTATTCTGCCTATTTTAATTGATTTGTTTTTATGTTGTTATTGAGTTTATGAGTTCTTTATATACTTTCCACATTATACCCTTATCTGATATGTGGTTTGCATATATTTTTCCAGTTGCATAGATGTCTTTTCATTTTGTTCATTGCTTCTTTTGTTGTGCAGAAACTTTTCAGTTTGATGTAATCCCACTGGTTGATTTTTGTTTTTGTAACTTGTGTTCTGGGTTACACATCCAAAAAATCATTGCCAAGAACAATGTCAAAGAGCTTACCCCTTATGTTTGTTTCTAGCAATTTTTTTTTTGGCTTTAGGTCTTATTTTAAGTATTTAATCCACCTCATGTTGATTTTTGTTGGTGTAAGATAGAGGTCCAATTTCATTTTGTTGCATGTAGTTTTCCAATTTTCCCAGCATCAATTTTTAGAAAAGACACCATGATCACAATTTAAGGACAAATTGATAAACTAGACTTTATCACAGTTTAATACTTCCATTCTTCAAAGGACACTGCTAAAAGAGACTGAAAGGACAAGGCACAGAGGGGGAGAAAAATCTTTGAAAAGTATGTATTTGATGAAGGACTTGATTTCAGAATTCAAAACTGAATGGTATGATCCATTTGGAAACCAGTTTGGCAGTTTCTTAAAATGTTAAATATACATTTACTACATGAATCAGACATTCCATTCCAAGATATTTCTTTATCCAAGGTAAAGAAATATTTGTGCACAAATGTTTATCACAGTTTTCTTTATAGCCCCAAAGTGTAAGCAACCCAAATTTCCATCAACAGGTGAGTGAATAAACAAATGATAGTATATCTATACAATGCATTACTATTTGGTAATAAACAGGAACATACTATGGATACAGTCAATGAAAATGCCTCCTGAATCAATGCTGAGTGAAAGAAGCCAATCTAAAAGAAGTATATGCTATACGGTTCCATTCATAGAAAACTCTATGGAAAGTCTATGGTGACAGAAAGGAGATTGGTTTGGTTGAAGAGGGAGGTCCAGTGGGGAGTGCAGGTGCGGAGACAAGAGTGGGTGAAGAAGGGATCGCAAAGGGACATGAAACTACGGGTGATGATACCTATGTTTACCCTCTTGAATGTAGTGGTTTTTTTTTTTTATAGGCATATACATATGTCAGAATTTATCAAAATGTACACTTAAAATACTTGTATGTGCACTTTAGTTGATATCAATTATATTTCAATAAGTTTTTTAAAAGGTGGTTTTAACATCTGTTTCAGTGTTTGAGGTGGGTTATTCAGATGAGCCTGTCCAACTCGGGGTTGAAGAAGGGGGTCTGAAATATGGGGGAGAAGCTGGGAAAAATGCTTTTAGGAGTAAGTTGCCCCTTCTCTTTCCCTCCTTCCCTTCTTACTTTTCTCCTCCTTCTCTCCATCTGACTGCCATAAAGATTTGAGGTGGTGAATATTACTTAAATAGAGTCAATAGTTAAAGGTATGGGAAAGGCCTGTCACAGCAAGGAATGGGTAAAAATAAAGGTTATTGAGGAATGAAACTTTGGAAACACATGGGGCAGTGTTTGAAGGGGGATACTTAAGAATTCGAGAAACCAGCATGATCAGAAGAATGGTGGGCACATAGGAAAACAATTAGTAGAAGGGAATGGGTGGACTACATTGTGTTTTTGTGTAGCACTGTCTTTTTCTGTGAATATTGATTGATCTTTCCAGGGCTCAAGAACATGTTTGTTGGGCTAAAGAACAAATGAGCCGTGCTCGCTTCGGCAGCACATATACTAAAATTGGAACGATACAGAGAAGATTAGCATGGCCCCTGCGCAAGGATGACACGCAAATTCGTGAAGCGTTCCACATTTTTAAAGCAACAAACAGCAAGTGTTGGAGAGGTTGTGGAGAAAAGGGGACCCTAGTGCACTGCTGGTGGGAGTGCAGACTGGTACAACCACTATGGAAAACAGTATGGAATTTTCTAAAAAAACTAAAAATGGATATACCTTTTGACCCAGCAATTCCACTGCTAGGACTATATCCTAAGAACCCTGAAACACCAATCCAAAAGAACCTATGCATCCCTATGTTTATAGCAGCACAATTTACAATAGCCAAGTGTTGGAAGCAACCTAGATGCCCATCAGTAAATGAATGGATCAAAAAACTGTGGTACATTTACACAATGGGATTCTATGCAGCAGAAAGAAAGAAGGAGCTCATACCCTATGCAACAGCATGGATGGAACTGGAGAGCATCATGCTAAGCGAAGTAAGCCAGGAAGTGAAAGACAAATACCATATGATCTCACCTTTAACAGGAAGCTAATCAACAAAACAAACAAACAAGCATAATATAACCAAAGACATGGAAATTGAGAACAGGCTGAAAGTCACCAGAGGGGAGAGGGGAGGGAATATCAGGGGAAAAGGGGAAGGATTTACAGGAACAAGTATAAAGGACACATGGACAAAAACTATGGGGGGGGGGGTGGAAATGGGAGGGAGGTGGGGAGGGCTGGGGTGGCGGGTTCGGGTGAGAATAAAAGACAGAAAACTGTACAAGATCAACAATTAAAATAAAAATTAAAAAAAATAAAAAAAATTAAAAAAAAAAAAAACAAATGAGCCTATGGGACTATGTTAGTTAATGGCTTATTATTTGTGGTGGAGCAATATATTGTCAAAAAGGAAAAAAGAAAAAGCACAAAACCAAACCCTAATGAAATTGATATCCTTAGCAGATGGTAGTCCATGTGCATGCAAGCCTTCAGCTAGCTCAACCAAGCAAATGCTGTATCTTCTATTTGTATAATTCAGACCACATGAAATGCTTAGAGCTTTTAAAGAGGTGTTGTAATTTATCCTTTGATATATAGCATAAAGTGAGTGAAAGAATTTCTTATAGAATAAGGGTAGGAAAAGAGTGAATCATATAGAAACATAGGTGAGGTCTTTAAGCGGGGTTCCTGGGAGCAGACTCTTTGGGATGCTGTTCAGCCTTTCCTGCTGCCTCTGCCTGAAAAGTCCTGATGATAATTTCTAAAAACGTCTCAGTTCTTAGATTTGTAATATACAAATGCACTAAGGATAAAGTAGTCAATTATTTCAGAGAAACCACAGGCACTTGTGAAAAAGAACCCCATAAGGGTAGAATTTCTACTTTCTTATACTCTTTAAATTTCTTACAGTAATACAGAAACGATCATTGATAACTTAAGACTCCCCAGGAAAGATTTAACATTAAGGTCAATTAAAATATCCAAAATCTTTAGAAAGAAGTGGCTTAAGTTAACAGTGTTCACAGGAGAATGAACCAAAGAGACATCAACCAACAAAACCCAAACTCACAAAACCAGAAACGCTCTGTATACCCAATGCAGTGCTCTGTGCTAGCTGGTCTGTAGGATGTCACACAGACCGGTGTCTCAGTCACTCTCTGATCAGCTGATTAGAGATTGGACAGATTGCCAGTCTCTGTGAGCTCCTGCTCCTCCGTAAGGGGGCGCACACCACCTACCTCGCCAACAGAAGGTGGTGAGGAGTGAGAGGAGGCGTCTATGAAAGAGTGCCAAGCCCAGGTTATTCCCTCCTCTTTCTCCTAGAGTAACCGGTGCTGACAGTTTAGGGTGCAGGCAGGCAGGTAGTTTGCTGCAGAGTGGAAACCAACTCCAGTCTCCCCTTCCTGGCTGCTTCTGCTCCTTCACCCTCTTTTGGAGTCTGAATGAGAAAGTTTCCCTCCTTTTGATGTACAGGTGTGGGGAAGGTTAGCTAGGTAAGGGACCTTTCTGGCTCCCCACCCCCCCACGTCCTTGGTCGTGTTTCCACTAGGCTGTGGCCTCCGTGCTCTGGTCAAGCCAGCTCTAGGGCTGCGTCGTCATCGCTGAGAGAGTGGGAGGTGAGGTGGCAGGCTCTGTGGGGAGCTCGGAGCTGGTGTTTCCACAATGTCCTGAATGATCCCAGACAGGACTCCGACCTGGTTCAAGTAGACTCTGCAGCAGTCAGGTGTCTCCTCACGCATCCTGGATACCCCACACTGTATCAGGGGAGGGCGTGGTCTGTGGCTTCAGCACCAAAGGAAAGGAAAGGTCCCGTTCCAAAGTGGGGGAGGCTTCTGCTCTGGCTCGGAGTTATTATTTTGTTTTTAAACTTTAGGCTTTCTTTTTTTAGGAGGGTTTTGAATGAGTTTACAGTAATAATCACCATGTTATATGTCACATGCTTTATATCCATTAACTCACTTAATTCTCACAACTCAGCAAGATCTCAACAAGATGCAACTCACAAGTCCCATTTTACAGATGAGAAAACTGAGGTTTAGACACTGAGAAAATTGCAAAGCAACATAGTTAGTGACAGCAGTATCAGAGCCCAGATATGTCTAAGAGAAGTTAACCCTTTTGTCTCTTAATCATATTTACCTGATGCTCCACCGCCCTCACCCAGTCCCAAAAAGGCATCCTGGTCTGGAGCAAGTACTAACTGAAAGGATTTATTTTCCATGTAAATATTGAGATGTGATCTCTCCCTCTCATTGTCTCATCCCTAGGATGTCAGTATACAGAGTTTGCCAGCTGGGAAAAGATGCAAAGGACCCCATAGCATCGATAAGTACAGTGTGTCCTCATAAAACTGCACGCTTTAAAAACCCACACTTTACCCAGACAATTAGATAACCAAACACCGAGGGTAATTTTTGCAACTGAACGAATGGAGCTGCATTAATTACCTATAAACCTTATTCTGAAGTGGTCCTCAGTTCTAAAACTCCAAAGGAAGCAAGAAGAGCACAGTATGCAATGTTCTCTGAGGCGAATGACCCAATCTTCACAAGTAAGGAGGTTTCATTGGGAGCAGTTATGATACTGAATTATTTCATAATTTTTCTCTTTAAAAGGTTCTTCAAGCTCAAAGAGCAGAACAAGCTGGCCTATCTCGGAGTACCAGGGCTAGATCCAAACTGCACCAACTTTTTTTCCCTAGCTAAACAAAACCAAAAATAAACAATCTTTCCTTTAAGATAGAAAAAATGAGGGTCAGTAAGGAAGAGTCTGAGAAAAGGGTAAAAAGAAGGACAGTTTTGGATTTTGTAACTTTCATTCAGAATTTGAACTTGGTGTGAATTCAATCTGTTTTAACTTTCATTCACTTAAAGGTGTAGGCCCAGGTCTAGACACATTATTAGAACATTCCATAAAAGACTTTCCTTTGTCATCGTGTTTAAGTTGAGTGATGGGTGCAGTAGGGTTCTCTTTCCTGTCTGAATGGACATAGAAACATGGATGGCCTTGCAATGTGCACAAAGGTGTTAGCATCACTCAGAAATAACCTTAGTTCTTATTGCAACAAATGTAAATCATATATATCTCAGGCTTTGGGGCTTAATATGGTTTTGAAATTTCAGACTGTTCAACATGGCAAATTTTTATTGCCTCAGAACATTGTTTACAGAAAAGTCCCTAGGAACCCACGAAAGACCTAATAAACAATTAGCAAGGTTGCAGAATACAAAATCAATATGAAGAATCAACTACATTTCATAGATTAGTCATAAATAATCTGAAAATGAAATTAAAAACATTTTATAATGGTATCAAAAAGTATAAATAGGAATAATTTTAAAAGTGTAAGATGTATATTGAGGATTACAAAACATAGTGGAAAGAAATGAAATAAGATGTAAACGAATGAAGAGACATTTCATGTTCATAGATTGTGTTAAAATGGCAGTGCTCTCTAGGTTGATCTATAAATTCAATATAATCTCTATCAAAATTCTGGAAATTGATAAGCTGATCCTAAAATTCATGTGGAAATGCGGGTGACTTAGAACAGTCAAAAAAGAACAGGAAAAGAACAAAACAATCATAGGATTCAAACTTGCAATTTTAAAAATTACTACAAAGCTATTGTAATTAAGACAGTATGGTACTTACATAAAGTTAGAATTAAGGATCAATGGAATAGAATTTAAAGTCCAGAAGTAAACCCTAACTTTTAGAGTCAATTGATTTTTCAAAAAGGGTCCAGCACAATTCAATGGGGGAAATAATAGTCTTTGAACAAATGGTGTTGAAGAAACTAGATATGTACAAACTATAGTCTGAATTTGTATCCCTACCTTACACCATCCACAAGAATTAACTCAAAATGATTGACAGATCAAAATATAAAAGTTAAAACTGTAAAACTCTTAGAATAAAACACAGGCAGAAATCTTCATGATCTTGGGTTAGGCAAGGATTTCATAGATAAGACACTAAAAACAAATGATAAAAGAGAAGATTGATAAGTTGGACTTCATTAAAATGAAGAACTTTTGTGCTTCAAAAGACACCCTCAAAAATGTGAAAAGACATAGGATGGGAGAAAATATTTTCATGTTATGTATCTGATAAGGGACTGGTACTGCTATATATAAATAATTCTTGCAGCCCAACAATAAAAGTCTTGTAACCCAATTAAAAATGGACAAATGGTTTGAATACTCTTCAAAGGAACATATACAAATAACCAATAAGCATGTGAAAAGATGCTCAACATCTTTACCTATTAGGGAAATGCAAATTAAAACCACAGTGAGATACTCACTAGAATGTCTGTAATCCAGAAGACAGATAATAAGAAAGGATGATGAAAAATCTGAACCTTCCTTCATTGTTCGGGGGATGTAAAATAGTGCAGTCATTTTGGTAAAGCAGTCTGCAGTTCTTCAAAATGTTAAACCTAGAGGTACTGTGTGACCCAGCAATTTCTCCCCTAGGTATCTGTCTACCCAAGAGAACAAAAACATGTCCACACAAAAACTTGTACATGAATGCTCACAGTAGTTTCGTTCATAATACTCAAAAGATGGAATGAACACAAGTATCCACTAACAGATGAACGAATAAACAAAGTATCATAACCATATACTAGAATATCAATTGGTCATAAAAGGAACAAACTACTGATACCTGCTACAACTTGTCTGAACCTTGAATCATTACGCTAAGTGAAAGAAGCTAGTCACAACACGCCACATAGAGTATGACACAATGAATATGAATGAAGTGTTCAGAACAGACAAATCTGTAGAGATGGAAAAATGATTAGTAGTTTCCTAATGAGTAAGGGGGTGGGTGGAAGGCTCAGGGGTTAGGGTGTAATTGTTAGTACGTATAATGTTTTTTCTTCAGTGTAATGAAATGTTAAAATAATAGTTTAAGGTAATGGATGCACAACTCTGTAATTATGCTAAAAATCAATGAATTGTACACTGAATTGAGGTGGCTTCCTATTCCCTCATCTTTCCAGAACTCTTATGGGCAGGTACAGCTTAAAGCTTAAGCAGGAAGGTTTTATTTCAGTGACATAGCAATGGGAGTAGCAGCATTTCTATAAATGCCTATTGAGTAGATTCAATGCATCTAGGGAATTGCAGAAGAGTTCCAGAAAGATCACGCGGTATGGACTGAATATTTACTATATTTTGCTGTGTATAATATGCTCCCATGTATAATGCGCACCCACATTTTTGGCCAAAACTTGCAGGACAAAAAATCTTTCATTTTAATTTTTTAATTCAATTATTTATTTATTTATATTTACAAACAAAACGGATGATCGGATTCCAGGATATTATCTTGTATACAGATATTGTTATTGCTTTCCAGAGTTACACTTTTAATGTGTAAGCATAAACAAAAGAATTAGAAACATTTATATAGATACAGAATGAGTACTACCCATGTTTAATGCACATCGTTATTTTTCCTTCAAAAATTTGGGCAAAAAAAGGTGCGCATTATACACAGTAAAATATGGTATGTCCCCTCCCCTCCACTCAAATGTTGAAATCCTAACTCCCAATGTAATGATATTAGGAGGTGGGGGCCTTTGGGAGTTCATGAAGTCATGAGGGTGGAGCCTCGTAAACGGGATTGATGTCCTTATGAGAAGAGACAGGCCAGCTGCTTTCCTCTTTGCTCTCCACTGGATGAGAACCCAACAGGAAGACAGCCAGCCATCTGCAGACGAGGAAGCTGGGCATCACCAGACACCAGATCTACTGTTACCTTGGTCTTAGAGTTCCCAGCCTCCAGAACTGTGAGAAATAAATATTTCTTTTTTAAGCCACCCAGTTTATGTTATTCTTGTTATAGCAGACCAAACTAAGATGCAATGTTAATTTGCATGATCTCTTTTTGGGCTGTTTTAACTTGGTTGCATTTATGAAAATCTCTTGGGCGAGGACAAGATAGGACCTCTAAGGACAATTAACACTACCTCCATGACTTTGCTCCTAGTTTAAAATTTTCCCCTTGAAAGACTTCCTTAAAGGTGAGGGTGATTGCCCTGGGTGATGTGGCTCAGTGGATTGAGCACCGGCCTGCAAATCAAAGGGGCACTGGTATAATTCCCAATCAGGGCACATTCCTGGGTTGCGGGCCAGGTCCCCAGTTGGGTGTGTGTAAGGCAACCACACATTGATTTTTCTCTCCCTCCCTTTCTCTAAAAATTAGTAAATAAAATCTTTTTAAAAAAAGATTAAGGGTGATGACTTAGAAACTTTTTATTTCTGGGCTAAGGTCGGAAGGCTGTTCCTGGTCTTTTTTCTTTGCAAGATAAGCAAAATTCTAGAGCTTCCTCATTGTGTTATTTTTGCTTTTTCAATATTTTTTGCCCTTTTTTCAGCTCAGCTTTGCATTATATATATTACAGTATATTTTTTAACGCACAGCACAAAGAGGATTTCGCTGACCTTCACTGGTACCATAGGGCTGGAAACTAAACTCACAAGGTAAGTATTTAACATTTCATCATTAGCTTTATTTAGAGTAGCTCTAATATTTTTTACTTTACCTTTTCCTTAAATCCTTCTCTTCCAATGCCACACTCTCTTAATTATTGTAGTTGTTTACCAAACCTTAAAATCAGGTAGTGCTAGCCGCCCCCACCCCGACTTTGTTTTTCTTTTTCAAAGTTGTTTTGGCTATATTCTATGTTCTTTGCATTTTCACATGAATTTTAGTATCAGCTTGTCAATTTTATTTTATTAAATTTTCAGTTAAGTAATTATATTTTACTTTTTTCCATTTAAAATTATTTTTATCTTTCAATTATAGTTGACATGTTATATTAGTTTCAGGTGTACACCCCATTGGTTAGACATTAGACTAAGCGATCATCCCAATAAATCTTGCACCGTACGTAGTTATTAGAACGTTATTGACTATATTTCCTATGTTGTACTTCATGTCCCCATGACTGTTTTGTAACTACCAATCTGTACTTCTCAATTCCTTCACCCTTTTTACCTCTTGTCCCAATGCCCCTCCCATCTGGTAATCGTCAACATATTCTCTGTATCTATGAGTCTATTTCTGTTCTACTTCTTCATTCATTTTGTTTTTTAGATTCAATTGTTGGTAAGTATGTATTTATTGCCATTTTATTGTTCAAATTTTGGATCTTTTCTTCTTCTTCTTAAGTAAGACCCTTTAACATTTCATATAATATTGGTTTGGTGGTGATGAACTCCTTAAAGAGGAACTGCCCAGGACTCCAGAAGTCCTGCATCTCACTCAGCCTCAATCCCCACTGTTTTTTTGCAGCCAGAAGGCATGGGGACTTCTCTTCCTGGTACTGGAACCCTGGGCTGGGACCCTTCTCTCCACGAAGGAGACCTCTGTGGCCAAGATACCCCTCTCAGTTTCCATCCACCACACATGGGTGTGGGACCAGCCCATTCTGCCTCTTCATCCAGTCTTCGTGTGGCTGCTTCTTTAATTCTCTAGTTGTAGGACTTCCATTTAGTCAGACTCAGGCAGTTCTGAATGATGGTCGTTTTGTAGTTTAGTTGTGGGAGGAGGTGAATACCGCATTTACTTAAGCCTCTATCTTGACTAGAAGTCTGAGCTTGTCAATTTTTACAAAAATGCATGCTGGGAACTGGGAAGACCTGACATCTTAACAATATTGAATGGTCTAACTCAGAAACAGAGTGTATTTCTCCATTTATTTGGGACTTCTTTAATTTTTCTCAGCTCTGTTCTTTATTTTTTAGTGTATGAGTCTTTCATATCTTTGTTCAGATTTATTTTTTAAATGTTTCATATATTTCGATGGTATTATTTTTAAATTTAAATTTTATTTATTTTATTTTTTTAAACTCTTTTTTTAAAAAAGATTTTATTTATTTATTTTTAGAGCAAGGGGGAGGGAGGAAGAAAGAGGGAGATAAACATCAACATGTGGTTACCTCTTATGCACACTGCACAGGGGACCTGGCCCACAACCCAGGCATGTGCCCTGACAGGGAACTGACTAGCAACCCCCTGGTTCACAGGCCAGTGCTCAATCCACTGCGACTCATCAAGCAGGGTTAAATTTAAATTTTAATTGTTGTTGCTAGTGTATAGAAATTCAATTCATTTTTGTTTATTGTTCTTGTATACTGAAACCTTGCTAAACTAACCTATTAGTTTTAATATCTTTTTTGTAGATTCGATTGGATTTTCTACAGAGATGATAACGTCATGTCAAATAAAGATGGTCTTTCTTCTCGCTCGATTATCTGTATATCTTTGATTTCTTTCTTGCCTGGTTCCACTGGCTAGAAACTCCAGTACCATGTTGAATAAAAGCTGTGACAGCAGATGGACTTGTCTTTTCCTTATATTATGGAGCATACATTCAGTCTCCCACCATTAAGTATGCCATTAGATGCAGGTTTTTTGGTAGATGCCCTTTAATAGGCGAGAAAATTTCCTTCTTATTCCAGTTTGCTGAGAGTTTTTTTTTTTTTTTTTTTTTTTTTTTTTTTTAATAGGAATTGATGTTGTGTTTTGTCAAAAGCTTTTTGGGGTCAATTGAGATGATCATGTCATTTTTTTTCCTTTTTTAATTATTTTATTGTTCAATTACAGTTGTCTGCATTTACCTCCCCACACCCCCCCAGCCATCCCCATCTCCCTCCCCTGCTTCCACCCGCCTTAGTGTTGTCCTCGTGTCCTTTACAGTTGTTCCTGAAAGTCCTCCCACCCCTTCCCCCCGTTATCCCCTCCCATCATTTTTCTTTCTTAGATTGTTAGCATGGTGAGTTATTTTAATTGACTTTTGAATCAGTTTCTTTCCTGGGAGACGCTGCACTTGGTCATGATACATTACCATTCTTATATATTGCTGGATTGTATTTATTAAGTTTTGTTTAGAATTTTTCCATATATGTCTATGAAGGATATTGATCTATAGGTTTCCTTTCTTGTGACCGTCTGATTTTGGCATGCCAGCCTCACTGAAGTTTTTGAAAAAATGTTCATAATATTTACTCTTCGTCCTTTTGACTCTACAGAATCTGCGGTGGTGTCGCATCTTTCATTCCTGCAATTGGTAATTGGTGGCTTCTCTCTTTTTTCCTAATTAGCACAACTAGAGGTTTATCAATTTTATTGAACTTCTCTAAGAACTAGGTTTGGTTTTGTTAATTTATTAGCTCTGTTTTCTGTTTCTTTGATTTCTGATTTGATCTTTATTTCATTACTTCTGATTGTTTAGCTTGCTCTTCCTTTTCTGGTTTCTTGTGCTGGAAGCTGAGGTCATCGATCTGAGAACATTCTTTATTCTAGTATGGAAATTTAATACTGTAAAAATTCCCCTAAATACTGCGTTAACAGCATCTCTCAAATTCTGATATTTGGGGTTTTAATTTTCATTTTGTTCAAAATACTCTTTATTTTCCTTTTTGATTTTTTACTTTGACTCATGGCTTATTTATAAATGTTTTTAGTTTTCAAATATTTGAGGATTTTCCAGATAACTTTCTGTTATTGGTTTCTGTTTTGATTCAACATGGTTACAAAACACTATTTTGTATGTCTTGAATCATTTTAAATTTATTGAGACTTATTTCATGTCCCCACACATAGTCTTTTTTGGTAAGCGTGATGTGTATAATTGAATGTAATATGTATTTTGCTGTTTTTTTGGGGGGAGGGATGAGGTGTTTTATAAATGTCAGTAAGCTCAATTTGGTTGATAGCGTTGTTGTTCAGGTCTATATCCTTACTGATTTTCTTTCTACCTGTTTTTTCTATTGAGAAATGGGTATTGAAATACCTGACCATAATATAAACAAAGACACTGAATTTGAGAACAGTCTGACAGTGTCCAGAGTGGGAGGGAAGGGAATTTCAGGGGAAAAGGGGAACGGTTTAGAGCAACAAGTATAAAGGACTCATGGACAAAAACTATGGCGGGTGGAAATGGGAGGAAGGTGGGGAGGGCTGGGGTGGTGGGCTGGGGTGGGGTAAAAGACAGAAAACTGTACAATATCAACAATTAAAAAATACTGATTAAAAAAATAATAATAAAATAAAAATAAAAAAAAGAAAAAAAAAGAAATACCTGACCATAATTGTATATTTGTCTATTTTGTCTTTGCAGTTCTTTCAGTTTTTGCTTAGCATATTTTGAAGCTCTGTTAGTAGGATGTACATATTTAGATTGCTATGCACTATTAAAAAATTGACACCTTTATAGTTAACCAATGTCCTTTATCCTGACAGTATCCTTTGCTCTGAAATTTACTTTGTCCTATATTAACATAGCCATTTTAACTTTATCTTAACCTGTGTTAGTGTGGTGCATTCGTTTCTACTTGTGTGATTAATTTTATGTGTCGGCTTGGCTGGTCTATAGTGCTCAGATGTTTGGTCAAACACTAGTCTAGATGTTAATGTGAAGGTATTTTATAGATGTAATTAAGATTTATAATCAGTTGACTTTAAGTAAAGCAGATTTTCTTCCATAATCTGTGTAGGCCTCAGCTAACAGTTGAACACCTTAAGAGCCAAAACTGAGGATTCCTGGAGAAGAAGGAATTCCACCACAACACTGTAAAAGAAATCCTGTCTGAGTTTCTAGCCTTCTGGCATGCCCTATGAATTTCCAACTCGAGGCTGTGATATCAACTGTTACCCGAATTCCCAGCCTGCTGGTCTGCCTGACAGATTGCTGACTCGTCATCTCCCATATTCATGGGAGTTAGTTTTCTAAGATAAATACCTCTCCCTCTGTCTGTATGTGCCTATCATCTATCTATCTATCTATCTATCTATCTATCTATCAATCATCTGTCTACCTATCTAATCTATCTATCATCAAAAAAGGAAACAAAGAACAATTGGGACAAGTAGAAAATGAATAGCAAAATGACAAACTTAAACCCAATCATACCAATACTAACAATAATGTAAATGTTCTAATTACCCCAATTAAAAGATAGAGATGGCCACGTTGAAGAAAAAAGAAAATCTCAGTTATATGCTGCCTGAATGAATGTACCTGAACCGTAAAGACACAAGTAGCTTAAAAGTAGAAGGACGCTGTGTCAGTCTGCACTCGTCAGATTTCACCTGTGTGATCTATAAATAGAGTGAATTCTCTTTCCTTGAGGGCCCTCAAAGAGCTGGAAGCACCTGGCCTTATTTATCTGTTGTGTAAATTAATCAGAACTGAGCTCCTTTAATTTAAAAGATTCCATGATCTCATTTATTTTTTTTTAAGATTTTATTTATTTATTTTTAGAGAGGGGAAGAGAGGGAGAAAGAGAGGGAGAGAAACATCAATGTGTGGTTGCCTCTCATGTGGCCCCCACTAGGGGCCTGGCCTGCAACCCAGGCATGTGCCCTGACTGGGAATCGAACCTGCGACCCTTTGGTTCGCAGCCCGCGCTCAATCCACTGAGCTACGCCAGCCAGGGCCCTCCATGATCTCATTTATTAATGCCCTTGGGAGATAGGAAAACATTATACACTCGGAAAGAGGGGTGCAACAAGCCTTCTGAATTACAGACACACAGACATGCAGACAGAGTTCAAAGCTTCAAAACCCCTTACTTTCATGGGCCACTCTCATTCCTAGCAATGGGATCACACATTTTTATAAAACTTGCAAAAGTATGATATTTAAGCTGCAGTTGCTTAAGACTGCTGTCTCTTTTCACCTCGGCTTCCTTGTTGTCATACTTTTCCCTTTTGTGATTGCCATGGAGCGGTGAGGGCATTTTTGAGATGTGGCTAAGGTAACGTTGTATTGGGGGCATGTTTAACTTGAGTTCAGTGGGTTATGTTTCTTTTGTTATCAGTCACTTCTGTGTATAGCTGAGTCATTGCTAACAAACTTGGCATAGAAATGCCTTCCAGGAATATTCTGCTGCTAAGAGCTGACTTAACCTGGAGGTACTGGCCAAGGTCATAACCCCACACAAATATTTTCTACTGTGTTTGACATCAGAAGTGTGGGGATAATGGAGGAGAAGCAAAGTTTGAAAAATAAGGATTTATAAGCTAAGCTGTAAGAATTTCTTCCACATCATACCTTATATATGAAAGAAACTTAATGGAGGTTTTCCTAAATTTGACAACGATCCTAAAAATTTATGTGACATAACCAATAACAAAATTGGGACATTGAAAGTTTTCTGAAATATCAATATGGAACCACCACAAATTTTGATCCATCATGCTAAGGGAGAGACTGAATTATCTTTCTATTCTTTCTATAGAAAACAATATTATAAGACATTGTCATGTGAAGATATGATTAAAGAGTATGTAGGCAAGAAATTATAAGGAAACAATTATAGCAGTATACTAGGCAAATAATTACTTAAAATGTTATATAATATTTCTGTATATTATGGCATAGTATTATTTTCCAGCTTTAAAAATTTGTGCTCTGTGTTATTTCTTATGAATATAAAACATAATATTTATAATTTTATATTCCTTCCCTTAAAGAATCCCTCAGTCCACATTGTGTAAGTTTCAGGCCTCACAAAACCTCCCAGTAGGAGGCAAGCTTGTCTGTGCATTGGGAGGTGGGAGGTGGGAAAGTGTGACATGAGTTTCTGTTTGAGGGCTTAAGGAGGGTGGAAAGCGTCTGGAGTGGTTATTGCAGAACTGGGCTGAGCCAAGGAACAGAATGAAGGACTCGGAGAGCTGCACTGGGGCTGGGGATCGTATCTTCGTTTTTGACATGGAGAACATTTTTGAAATGGAGAATCCCTTGTAAAACAATATGGCACCGTTAGAGATTCCGAGTGAGCAGGAAGATCTGTGTCAGAGTGAAGGTTTAAGAAATGGCTCTGACAGCTGACAGAATGACTACAGCTAACTCCTCAGAATCTGGTGAATCCTTTGATGACTCACTGACATGGTGATCCTGAGAATGTCTCACTTGTCATTGGTCTTTTGCCTAGTCCATCTCTTGTTGACACACCTGCCCTTACGGTGATGGGATTCACAGTGTGTGAGCCTTTCCCCACTGCAGTTCCTCCGACACACATCTGTGCAGAGCCTGCTCCATGGGAACAGGGCTCTTTCCTCTCTTGGGATGGTCTGAAAGCAGACGTGTGGTCTGACCTCTATTAGTGTTCTTGAAACAATCTTGATTGTTGGGGCAGCTTCTCTTGGCTTGGACAGCTTCTCATCAAGTGTTTGGAACAAGACCTGAAGTGCTGATGCAGGTGGGTAGAGAGGAAACGGTGTAATGTGGCTTTTGCACCTAGGAAGTCCTTCCCAAAGCCTAGCAAACTAAGCCAGTGGATTGCCAAGTGGGTGAGTGGTGTTTGAAATGCAGAGGGGAGCTACTCTCTTAACAATGCAATGAAGACCGATGACTGAACTCATAATCCATCCCCATTACTAATACATCTCTTGGTAAGATAAACTCAGCTAATGTAGAATGGCTGGGTTGAGGGTAAATTATATAAATATTGCTTAATTTGATTAGGTTCCCATTCTAATTCTGTTTATATCTTACTATTTTCTTTACCAGAGAGTTCAGAACATAAGGTACTCTCCACAGTAAACATAGTACTATGAAAACCTGACAGAAAAGGAGAGTGAAGGAAGTGGATTAGATAGATATAGAATAGCATAATAAAAATACAGTTAAGCCTGGCTGGTGTGGCTCAGTGGATTGAGAGAGGGCTGCGAAACAAAAGGTCACTGGCTCGATTCCCAGTCAGGGCACATACCTGGGTTGTGGGCCAGGTCCCTAGTATGGGGCACATGCGAGGCAACCACACATTGATATTCCCCCCCCCTTTCTTTCTCCTTCTCTTCCCCTTTCTCTAAAAATGAATAAATAAAATCTAAAAAAAAACATCGCAAGAAACTGTCCGGCTATTAAAAAAAATACAGTTAAGATTTATTCAGCGGTTAATGTGTGCCAGACTTTGTGAAACTTGCATTCTTTCTATCAATCATTCATCTATCATCTCCATTTAATTTTCACAATGGCACACAAGGCAGAAAACTGAGTCTTAGAAAAATGTAGTCACCTGGCCAGGTCACACAGTTAGTACTGTATTTTTCAGACTATAAGATTCACGCCCCACTCCCCCCCCATCCCATTTGGGAGGAAAATGCAGTGATGACCCTGCTCCTGCCTCCTGTGACCCCGCTCCACCCCTGCCCCCCCACAGCGAGCCTGGTAAGCTACATTCGGACTATAAGATGCACCCCCATTTTCCTCCCAATTTGGGGGAGGGAAGTACATCTTATAGTCTGAAAAATATAGTAAGTGTCAGAACCAGGATGCAAATCCAGGTCTGTCTAACCCCAAATCCCATGCTGTTTACTCGCATGAGATGCTGAGAGGTTGGTAGATGAAGGTGAGTGTAGGGGTTGTGAACAGGCCACAGTAGGTAGGTGTGAAAAAGAGTGTGGTCATCACAGGGATGGAATAACAGATATTACTTCTGGTGGCAGTTTGATACTATCGTGCAAGTAATTCGTGCTACTAACAATTTGTTATTACCAATAGTGGAATGTTTTGAATGATTTCCATGGAAATAAATTAGAGATTTAAATACTGCTGTTAATACCACTCTTACCCAGATTCTGCTGTGCTCCTCCTTAGGGAGAGAGAAAGAAGTGGCGTTTCAGATGGTTGTGTTTCTACACTGGTGAAGTGATCCTAGGTGTATACCAACTCTCACGGGAGTGGGGTGGAAACAAGGTAAGGTGCTCTAAGCAGAAGGATACTGCAAATCTTGTGTATTTTACTCTCAAATCTCCTTTCCTTTTATTCCCAGGCTCTTTGAATGGAGGTGGGGGATGTTTAGATCTGGGAGCAAACATCTATGCAGAAGCTAGCTTGGCTTGGCTCATGTACAGGATAAGGACCAGAGTGGACACGGAGGTTACAAGCAACTCGTTAAAGCTGCTGAGCACTGAGCCGTATGGCCCTGGGCAAGTCACTTGGCTTTTCTCAGCTTTAGTTCCCCTATCTGTAAAGTGGGAGTTGTAATATGTGGTATATGCACTTCACAGGCTTATTGTGAGAACCAAAGGAGATGGGGAGTTTCGCTATGATGACTATTTTGAGAGATCTGGTAGCGAGCAAGCCCTGTAGGTCCAGTGGGCTAAAGGCCCTGGAAAATGACATCCTAACTACATGCAGGAATGCCGGTAACTCCTATATCTTTCCCTTCATCCTCCCACACGCAGACACTCGCGCACTCAGTGATGCCCTCCCCCCACCCGCCCCGCCAATCCCCCCTGTCCTCCGCTGCCCAAGCCTCTGCTTCCCAGGTGCTCAAACACACACTTGCCAAACACAAACTCTCAGGAACTCTTTTAGAGGAGTTGAGATCCCTGACATGGCAGGGCCCCATTTTCGGTAACATGTTGTTAGGATGTTTGAAAATCAGTTCTGAAGGTCATTACATTTTCCCTAAATGGATTTTTTTCCTGGAAGGCCATAAAAATAGAAGGGATTAAAATTTTTTACTAGGTTGATCAGGTTACACACATCCTCTGGCCTGATACATCACAAACAAGAAAATAGTAAAAGGCATTTAAACACAGTCTTTTTTTTGCCAGGGGTCTTCTCAACACACCATAAAGCATTAGGACATGACAATAAGAGATTGGAATCAGCCAGGCCTATAAACCAGGGCTTACTCAGCCAGTGCATCCATGATAGGAGAAAATTTGAAGGGCATGAGGGGGTTGCATAAACCGGACTTGCGAGCCAGCAGTCACGTACTCGGGGCCGCCCTCTCCCCTTAGCCTCCTTGGCTCTTCCCGCCCCCGCCTACCAGGGGAAGCTGGAACCTCACTTGTTTGTGGCTGCTCTGACCAGCAGCTTCAGGCCCTGCCTGTTCCTGCAACGAAGGGCGTCCAAAAGGCTGGGCGTGGCATCTTCCCTTGTGCCTAAAGCCCTTTAAATTCAGTCTTTGAGAAGAAAAGTCTAGAAGAATGATGTTATCAATGAGAATGATGATTTCCTTTGGAGGAAGTGGAGAAGTCCAGATTGTGACAATATTGCAGACACCTTCAGTTTACCTTTGTTGAGTTTTACCCATAGTCCCTCCCCCTGGAACTGGAAAGGGCGCCGGGATGGGGACAGGTCCCGCCTCCCACCACCACACGACACTGCTTTGTCCGTATCGTGTCACAGCATTTACCACCGACTTGTCTCCTCCATCCAGACTGCAAATCTGTTCACTGTCATCCTTCTGACAGTAAATGTTTGCCTTTATAATCTCTGCCTGACTAAGCTTATTAATTTCTCTAGGTTTAAAATGGTCTTTTCATGGACATAATTTCATCCCAAAGTATATAATCTCTCCTTGGCAATTATTTACTTGACATATTCATGAGTCTGTCATAGAAATCTCAAAGTCAAAAGGTGAAAAATGTCAACAGAAGTTCAGTCCCACCAACCTGCCCTTCCCGACACCCATCTTTAAGTTTTCCCCATCGTGAAAAGTGACACCTCTTCCACTCAGTTATTCAAACTGGAAACCGAGAAGTCATCTTTGGTTCTTCCAGGACACCTCCCAAACATATCTCAAATTCTTCTACTTCGCTTCATCGCCTTAGTCAGGGTCACCATCACCTCTCACCTGGACACAACAGCAGGCTCCAAATAGTCTCCTTGTCTGTATTCTTGTCCCCACCAGCCCATTCTCTACACCATAGTCTTTTCCCCCTGTGTCTACACCCCCATCCACTTTTATCTTCCTGTGTTTGCTTTAAGCAAATCTCAGACATCTCGATATCTTCATCCATAAGTATTTGACTGCGTGTGTGTGTATAGTACACGCATGTGAATATGGGTGTATGCGTACATCCATGTCTATGTGTATACACTCCTTTTTGGTAAACATAGTCACAACAGTATTATTGTACTTAAAAATGTAATAATAGTTTAAAACATCATCAAACTATTTTGAGTCAGTATTCAAATCCTCAGTTATGTCATAAATTGCATAGTTTAACAGCTTTTAAAATATTGGGATCCTAGAAAAATGTTTGTGATTCTTTGACATGTTTCATAAATCTATTTTAATTCTATTTTACTCTCCAGGGCCTCCCAATCCTGTTTTCTCCCCCCTTGCAATTTGTCTGTTAAAGAAATTAAGTCATTTCTCATGAGTATCTCAGCCTGGATTTTGCCTATTGCGTCTTTATGGTATATTTTAACATGTTCCGTTGCCCTTAGTATTTCTTCTAGATTGGTAGATAGATTTAGAGGCTTGATTAGATCAAGATTTAATTTTTTCTTTGAGATGACTACCTCTTGGTGGCATTGTGTCTTTCTATTAGGAGGTGTTTGATGTCTGGCTGTCCCTCTTTTTGTGATGTTACAGCTATTAATTCAATACTTAGATTCATTACTTTATTAGGTGTTATAAAACAATGATGTTCAAGTTTTGCTATTCTTTCTTCATTAATTAGATGGCTCACATCTGTAAAAAGCAGTATCCTCCCATCTACTATTTGGAAAGCAATATTACTAAAACGGAAAGGAATCTTCTGGCATAACCATCCCTCTGATGACAACTAAAAAAACTTGACAGAAAAAAATAGGCTTAGAAGTAACAGTAAGGAAAAATGATAGTGAATAATTACAAGATTGTGGTCAGCAGGAGAAGGATAGTTCAGAGAGATGAGCCTCAGCTGCTTCTGCCCTGGAACGCTCAGTGTTTGAGGCAGACACTTTGGGCAGGTTAGTGTAGGAAGGAGACAAGAAGTGGAGTCAGGAGATGGAAACCCTGAAGAGCTGCACTATTCAAAAATACTTTTGCCCTAGGGGCATGCCCACTGGTGGCGGGGATGAAAGATAGAACTATACATCACCTTGGCAAAGACAAGGATTGGAGTCCAGCACAGTTCCAAGAAGGAAAATTCTGTTGAAACACTTACTGCTTAGGACTAAAACCTCAACAGGATATGCACTGAGATTGGAGGTATGACTGTACTCTGCTAGGTCATGTTGGCGAATCAGAAAACCTTGGTTTCACCCTGGCTGGTGTGGCTCAGTGGGTTGCATACCCCGTCCCCAGATGGGGATGTGCAAGAGGCAACAGATTGATGTATCTTTCTCACATTGATGTTTCTCTCTCTCTCCTTTTTCTTCCCTTCCCCTCTCTCTAAAAATAAATAAATAAAAGCTTTAAAAAAATGTTTAAAAAGAAAACCTTGGTTTCTAACAGCTAAGACTCTCAAGTACTCAATAGAAGGGGAGATAAAAAAACCCTCTCTGAAGGAAGATAACACCATCTAAGGCCTCAACTCATTTCTATAAGTAATTTTAAAAGGGAATGATGAGAAAATTGTCAGACACAATGAGATATACCAAAAGATAAAACATAATACAGAACTAGCAGGAAAAGTAGATCCACAGAGATATCAAATATTGAAAATTATCAGATATAGACTGTAGAATGCTTACTAAATTCATTGAGGTAGATTTGGAGCTTAAAGATTTGGAGCTTACAGGGAGCTAGCTGCTGTAAAGAGTGGTACTGAATGTTTTCCCCTTAACATCAGGGACAAGAAAAGGATATTTGCTCTCATCACTCCTACTTATCATTGTACTAGAGAGTCTAGCAAGGGCAGTTAGGAAAAATAAAAAAATAAATAGGCATTCAGATTAGAAAGGAAGAAGCAAAACTATCTCTGTTCAGAGATGACATGATTTTGTACATATAGAAGATACTGAACAACCCACTAAAAACTATTACGACTAATAAATAGTTCAGCAAGGTTGAAAGCTGTAAGATCAATACACGAAAATCAATTGTGTTTTTATACATTAACAATAAACATTCTGAAAGTGAAATTGAAAAAAACAATTCAATTTACAGTGGCATCAAAAAAGAATGAAATACTTGGATATACATTTAACAAAACAAGGGCAAGACTTGTATGTTGAAAACTACAAAACATTGCTGAAAAAAATGGAAGAATATAAAAATAAATACAAAAATATTCCAAGTTCCTGTGATGGAATATTGTCAAGATGGTGATATTCCCCAAGTTTATCTACACATTTTCTCCAAATTTATCTGTAAATTGAACACATTCCCTATCAAAATGCCAGCTGACGTTTCTCCAGAAGTGGAGGAGCCGGCCTTAAAGTTCACAAAGGACTCGGAATAGCCAAAAACATTCTTGAACAAGAACAAAGCCGTAAGACCCACAGCTTCTGATTTCAAAACTTACTACAAAGCTATAGCAATCAAGAAAACGTGGTACTGGCAAGGATAGACATGTAGATCAATGGAATAGAGTTAAA
The DNA here is from genome assembly GCA_039655065.1 of Glossophaga mutica. Classification (NCBI taxonomy): domain Eukaryota; kingdom Metazoa; phylum Chordata; class Mammalia; order Chiroptera; family Phyllostomidae; genus Glossophaga; species Glossophaga mutica. The sequence goes on from CM077308.1 coordinate 151,595,472, forward strand.
AATACAAAAGTAATACCTTAAATTATGGTAAATTGATTTTTGACACGAGTTTCAAGTCTTTACACAAATGTTTCTGGGACAATGGGATCTCCACATGCCAAAGAATGAATTTGAACCCTCACCTCACACCATACACAAAATTTAATTAAAAATGGATCATAAAACTCAATGTAAGGGCTAAAACTATAAAACTCTTAGAATTAATAGGAGTAAATCTTCATGGTTTTGAATTAAGCAATTTTTTTAGATGTGACACTGAGAGCACAAGCAACAAAGGAAAAATAAATTGGACTTCATCAAAATTACAAACTTTTCTGCTAAAAATAATCTCATCATAAAAGTGAAAAGATAATTCACAGAATTGGAGAAAATATTTGCAGTTTATATATCTGACGAAGGATTAGAATCCAAAATATTAAAAGAACTCTTAACGCAATAATAAAAAGACAAGTATTCCCATTTAAAAACAGTCAAAGGCCCTGGCTGGTGTAGCTCGGCGGATTGAGCATAGGCCTATGAACCAAAGGGTGGCTGGTTTGATTCATGGTCAGGGCACATGCCTGCGTTGCAGGCCAGGTCACCAGTTTGGAGTCTGCAGAAGGCAACTGGTCAATGTTTCTCTCACATATCAGTTTCTCTCCCTCTCTTTCTCCCTCTTCCCCTCTCTCTAAAAATAAATAAATAAAATCTTAAAAAAACTGTCAAAGGATTTGAGTAGCCATTTCTCTAAAGAAGATATACAAATAACCAATAAACAGATAAAAAAAGCTCACCATCATTAGTCATTAGGAAAATATAAATCAAAAGTACAATGAGATTCTACTTCACACTTACTAGAACGGATATAATTAAAAAGATGAACAATGAGTGTTAGTGAGGATGTGGAGAGATTGGAATGCTCGTAAACTGCTGATAGAAGTGTAAAATTACTTTCAACAGACCCACAATAAAGAGAATTTAAAAATATGTTGTTCATCAAGAAGGAAAGTGATGTCGGATGAAGTTCTACAATGTAGCAAAAAAGGGAGTGGAAAGAGGTGGTAAATATATATGTGAATCTAAATGACCATTAACTCTACAAAGCATTAATAATGAATTATATTCAATCAAAGTAGATGACAACATTACATATAATAAGAGGTACAAGGGAGGACCCCCCAAAAAACTACGAATTACCTTCTAGAGGGCGGGCCCCTTGTACTACAGGCTTCCCCCACTAGGTGAGTGTTCTAGGAACCCATTGATATCAGTGTACTAGCTGGCGTTGTTGTGAGAGGCTGCGTTCAGCATCAGTGAATGTTTTTCAAGACTGTTTCGACGAGTCTGCCCATTTCATGATGGGTGGTTTATGAGTGCACCTGCCCACACCACGCTGAGTGTTCAGCAGTTTTTGACCCAAAATGGTACATTGATTAATATGTGTTAGTTTTGTTCGCGTTCTCACCACCGAGTTTCCTGTTGTGTAATTCTGCCCCTTCCTCACTGTGCTTCAGTCTCTCTGGCCTCCTTGCAATTCCTTCAATGAAAGTTTCAGGACCTCCTCATCCTTGAGGCCTCAGCTCAAGTGGCACCTCCCCAGAGCATCTTCTGACTACTCTGATGCCCAGCATTGATAGCAGACCTCCTATCACTTTCTATCTGAGACTCCTTTTTCTTGCTGGCACTTGTTATAATTTTCAATTATTTCATTGTAATTATTTGTTTCCTCTTTTCAAGGTTTTAGGGGAAGAGCCTGAGTTCAGGTCTAGAATGTAACTCCTATAAGGGCAGTAACTGCATCTTACTTACCATTGTACTTCCAGGACTTACAAAAATGTTGAATGAATGAATAAATATGAAGGATTGAATGAAGAATGGATAAAGGGAGGCTGTGGAGCCAGCCTGCATCAGCTCAGGGCAGGTCTAAGCTGGGGTCCTGAGCCTGGGGCCAAAGTGAAAGGCCTGGACTTACCATAATTTACCATGTACACACACCCCTATGCTTTTGGCCCAAACTTTCAGGAATAAAATCTTTCATTTTAATTCAATTATTCATTTATTTATTTATATGTAGATACTGTTTTTTTTTGTATTACAAAGGAATTTTAGCATTTTTTGAACATATTATGGTACAAGAAATTTCATGTAATGAATCATTACAAAACGCAAGACCAGACAGACACAAAGTACAAGAAATTTTATGTGCCTGTAACAAATTAGTACTCTCCATGTGTCATGTGCATCCTTATTTCTCCCTCAAAAATTTGGGCAAAAATTGTTCATTACACTCAGCAAACTGTGGTAGGGTAGAGGTGATCCCAGGCCTGAGGGGAGACAGAGGAAATCCTGCAGAAGAAGACGATCCCCCCAGGGCAGACCCTGGGCAGGGGCAGAAGGAGAAAGAAGCAGGACGACCTCACCCGGGGGTGAGAGGTGACTCTGCCTGGGCCTGGGGCTGTTTTCCGTCCGTGGCTGATGAGTGCCACGTTCTGAGTGTTCTGGGCGCTCAGACTAGACATCCAGTCCTCCTGCTTTCTCCGGCGCCCTGTGGCCTTTTACCGGAGTCCTCATCTGCAAAACACACTTCTTGGATAAGATAATCTGTAAGGAATTTTCTGGGTCTAACCATTTGTTTTGTCTGCCTTCCCTTTTTTTCTTAGCCCTTCATCTGCCCAGTCATGTAAACTGGAAACCTGTAACTCCTTTTTGGTGTTTTCCTCTCTCCCCTCAGCCCCCCTCCTCCCCTACATTTTGAATGGTGACTCAGCCTGGTTTCTCATTTTGACTTATTCTGTAGTCTCCCTAGTCCAGATGTCATCACTTTCTAATCAGCCTCTCTGGTTCCTATTCAGTCCCTTGCTTTCCTGGCATCTGGTTAATCTTTCAAAATTACCATCTTGTTTCAATTATCCCAATATTAAAACACTTATAAGAACATCCCAATGCGTCAGGATAGAGTCTGAACTCTGATCAGGAAGGACCCCAGATTTTTGACCCCAACCTACCCTTCCAGCTTTATCTCCCACTCCTTCAGTGAAAGAAACGTCCGCTCCCTGAATACCGCTTTTCCCCGCAGCACGCCTCGTTGCCTTCGATTGCCATACTTCGAGAATCCCTCCTTCTTCCTTGGCATGCCCTATTCATACTCTTCCATCTGTGATCCAGTGAGGTCCTACCTTCTCACATAACACCTGTTTGACTCCATGCTGATGGGACGCAAACTATTTATGTGATCCTTGGCATAGGTTACGTTCTTGCGTTCCCACAGCTCTACTGTGAAATAAAGCCATCAGTGGAGGTGATTTTTAAGTTCCCTCCCAATCACAACAGTCTATAGTTTGCCAGTTTCTTTATGTAAATGTCTTTTTTCTTCATATCGATTGCAATGCCTGTCAATTTACCAAATGTTCTGGAGGCTCTGGATCCAAATCTGTGTTAAGCCCTGTGAGGAGTGCAAAGGTGAATAACAGAGGGTCCTGGATTCCCAGGGGTTCATAAGCGTGTGTGAGTATGTATGTGGGAGCGATGAGGGTGGATCCAGAGGGGGGACGGAGACAGATCTACTCACAAGAAACTTTGAGAATAGACGCATTAAGAGAGATGCTATTGAAGAACCGTACAGTGGGATGGGAGAGGGGAGAAGGAGAAGTTGACGTTGACTGGGAACATCTGGAGAAGCCCCAGGGCAGAGGTGTGGTAGAGCTGGACTTTGGCTGATGAACAAGACTTTAACAGTAGACAGGAAGTTTTGAGGAGGAGAGTGAAGAAAAGGCAATAATATAAGCATGACATGGAGGTGGGAGAAAACAGGGAGGGTCCCCCAAATGGTATGGACTTCAGTATGGCCAAAACAAGGGGGTACATGAGACATTCTTTTGAGATAGGTTGTGGTAGGTGAAGACATTTCGCTTTTAAAAATGTTTTAGTGTTCAATGACAGTTTTATTCTTTATGATATTATTAAAGATTTATTGAGCAGGGCCAAGACATGATTATTAGTGTCTGTCGGTAAGTGAAGGAAAAAAAAGCGAACAGAAATTTGGAAGGAGGATAGGGTCAAGGCAGAAATTTTCTTTGAGCATAGAGGAGTCTCCTCATCGTAATCAATAAATAACTGTTGCTGGCAGTAGAGAGGAAGACAGAGCAGCATATTTGAGAGACAAGAGGAGAACTGCTTTTAACAAACTAGGCCTCCCGTGTGCCTGGTGTTTCTTTAGTAAGGAGCTAGGCTAGGGCAGACTTTCACTTGAATATTTTGTTCATTGTTCCTGGGCTGCCTTTCTGGCACTGTGGGCGGGTGGGGTTGGGTTGCGAAGGGACAGGCGTGTAGGGAATTCTGAGGCGTGTCCCTCTCTGCGTGCTGGAACAAGATGACAAGGGGCTAAGTTCATTCCCTTCTCCCACCAGGGTGCTGTGTTGCAGAGGCAGTTCCGGCTCTCTGACCCTGGTTGACTTTAGTAATCTAGGGTTGTCTGTGACCCAGCACTTTCAGAACTAATGGAAAGAAGGGGAGACTGACAAGCAGTCTTTACATGGGGGTGTGTGTGTTTGTGCGCATGTGGTGTATAGAGAAACTCAATTGGTAAAAATGTCAAGAACTGGAAAGACCCCCTCTTATGTGTTATACGTTCCTGCTATGTTCCTATGTCTTGGTTGATTTTCCTTAATTCTCTGGTTCTTGCTTTTCTGCCCACCTCCTAAGTGTTCTACCATCAACATCTTCCCTTCCTGCTCCGAACTTTGTGGTTGTCCTGGTCACTTGAAATTCCGTTTACAGGCTGATGACTCATAGATCTTTATCTTCAGCTACCCTCTCCCTGAAAAGGGCTCTCGTGAATTTTCCACCTGACCACTCATCATCCCCACCTGTGATTTGTTTTGTCTTTCGGGCATCTTGAAACTAAAATGTCTCAAACACAATTACTCACATCCCCTAAATCGGCATATTGTCCTTTCATGAATGGCACTGTCCACCGTGAGTCACTCTAGAAACTTCAGACACATTCTTAGCTCTTGTTTTCCTCAACACTGTGTCAATGTGGTAGAAAAAAAGGGGAGAACAATGGAGACGGGGAGTTTGGGAGGCAGGTCTTTCAAAGAGACAAAGAATGAAAAGAGAAGCATTGAGATGCTGAGTGGGGAGAGAGGGTGGGCAGGCGCCAGGTCTCAAAGGGCCACCTAAGTCCTGCTAAGAAATTGGGACTTGACCCTGGAGGCAACAGGGATCCATCCGATGGAGGGCTTTAAGAAAGGGGCATAAGTGATGAACCCTTCTGGGTTTCAGAAAGCTTCATCTGGCTGCAGTGGGAAGCATGGCTTGTAGGGGCTCACCTCTGAGGCAGGAAGCGTGTCCGGACCTGTACTCGGAAGGGAAATGATGAGATGACAAAGAGGAAAAGGTGAGGTCCTGAGTAAACGCAAACAAAGAGGGCAGCGAGATGAAGCTGGAGTTTCAGGTGAAGGAGAGTCCTTGGGGGACCGCTGCTGGGAAGATTGGTCCTACCTCAGCTGGAAAGAGAGTGGAGGGGACCGAGAGGAGAAGGCTGTGTGGGGGCAAGAGCACTTGGGGCCAGGTAATCTGCTCAGGAGCTCGAGGGCAGCTCTGGACGCTGACCCATCTTTCCCCCTCGTCGGAGCTAGTGTTTATTTTGAGTGCTCAGACTCCAAGAGAAATAAGCGGGGATGTTGGATAAAAGTAATTTTGGAACAAGTCCCACAAGGCAGATCTTAATATTAAAAATTGGTGCACAACCGTTGTAATAGGACCAAAAGGAAAGGATTATTTCCTTGCAAACTGTACTTGGTGATTATTCACAGGTCGTTAATGTCTTCTCCAAGAAAGCAAATCGATTTTGATTTCCAACTGTAGTCATAGCTCCGATTACTCTGTGAGTGCTTACAAGGTTGTTTTGTGTTGCTCGAAAGCCTGTGCATAAATCATTCCTTGAAGATAAAGGGTTCCTCCAGAGAGGTAATGTTAATAAATACACTGCTTATTTAAAAAGTGAAAGGAAAAACTAAAAGGCAGGAAAGAGAAATCACTCATCTATAGTGGGTCTGCTAACAGAGACTTGGAATTATACCAACCAAGTGACATTTGTCATTTTTCTTGGGAATAGTGAGAATAAGGGAAGAGAAAAAAATACTTTTTAAAATGCGACCTTTGGACTGATAAAGGGAGGTGTCACGTGGCCAAGGGTGTTAAGGTCAGTTTGCATTAGGCTGTTATGTTCTGGAAGAAGTTACAGTGGGTGGAATTTAGGTGATTGGGGAGAGTTTGCAGCATCCAGTCCCCTACCCTTGGAGGAAAATGGACGCTTTCCCATTAGCTTGCTTAAGCAAGTGAAGTCTTTTCTAAAAAAGTCAGTATAAAACATAGCAACATTTTTCCTCTCGTAAAAACAACTCAATGAAGATTAAATTTCATTTACAAACTCTTCAGATTCATGTATGATCCTCACTAGTGAACGTTTAGACCTGACACCTTTGCACTGTTGCAGTTTCATGCTCTGAACTTAAGAATCATTCGGACTCCGAGTTCTTCATTGCCTCATCATGGCTTTGCAGTCACACTACAAGAAACAGATCCTTAGTCTCAGGTGGTCAAGTCATTTCAGCAGCTGACAGTTTACTGCTTAATTCACCCACATGTTTATGAATGTAAAGGCAGCATCTTAATTTGTTATATATTTGATGCCCTTGTTCAGAACTAATCTTGTTAAGCAACCAAACTTTCTCTTTAATTATGTGTTCTCCATAAATGTATCTAAGCAAACAGAGAAATGAATCTCAAAATTGTCAGGTCAGATGCTCCAGGGTAAAGATTACACAAATATTTTTTAAGAGGCAGAGGACCTAGGCTATAGCTAAGTTTTATGAGAGGATGGAATATCAATTAAAATGGGATCTTGATGGCTTCGTTGAAGTACGTAATGTGCTCACTTTTAAGTAGAGGTTCATTTTATAGTATTAATATCACAAAGGTGGACAAACTGTTCCAAAGACCTAGCCATCAAGATGGCAAAGATCTAAATCTTCATGACTTTATTTCTGAAATTCAGCTTAGAAAAAAATCAATGATTGTTATTAACTTTGGGAAAATAGGTCTTCAAATGTCTCTCTCTGTAGCTTCTAAATCCTGTTGCTGAGCAGTCCAAATTCTACTGGTGTCTCATCTTGACATCAGAGTTGCCCTTCGTACATTTTTGTTCTTTTTCTTGCTAATGTACTAAAATTTTGAAAAAGAAAATCTAAAAAAGAGTCAACAGGCCTGCTGGGTCTTGCTACTTTGTCAACTGAGACTCTACCAGATGGTACTATTGCCTTTTGTGGGAAGATCAGGAGTCTTGGGTGCAAGTGTCCATTGCAAATACAATTTGCTGAAATAAAAGTGTAATAACTTTTATCTTACTAAACTGTATATTGTTTGAATGAAAGGAATGCTAATAGCTAGTCAATACTTTAAAATCATGCTAGAACTATGAAAAAGCCAGAGAAATCATGTGAATTTAAGATAACCAAATTTTAATTTATGATTTATTCCTGTGAGGATGGAATGACTGCTTGTGTTGCCCAGTAAAGAAAACAGGGATGCCCTGCCTACCCTTGAAAGATGTGGTGGTCCCCAGCAGCTACAGGGGGTGTAGACGGTCTGGTGAATGTCAAGCGGAGCTCTGGTTTGTTTCAGAAGGTCAAACACAGGAAACCCTTTTAACCATTGTATTATCGTTGTCATTGTAACACATGACCACAAACTTGGTGGCTTAAACCAACACATGCTTATCCTCTTACATTTTTGGAATCGAAAGTCTGAAATCAGTTTCACTGACCCAAACCAAGGCGTTGACAGGGCTGCTCTCCCTCCGGAGGCTCATGAAATCCATCTCCTTGACTTGTTTTTGGCTTCTAGGGTGGCTCTGTTTGCATTCCAGGGCTCCTGGTCCTTTCCTCTATCTTCAAAGCCACAAGGTGACGTCTTCAAATCTTCTCTCTTCTGAGACCATCACTTTGCCTTCTCTCTTTTGTAGTAGAATCTCCCTCTGTCTGTCTCTCATAAGGATACATGTTTTTACATTTACAGCCCACCTGGATAATCCAGGATAATCTCCCCACGTCAGCTTTTGTTTTGTTTTAACTTAATCACATCTGCAAAGTCCCTGTTTGCAAATAAGGTAACACTCATAAATTCAAGGGATTAGGACCTGTGTATCTTTGAGGCTATTAATCAGCCTACTGCATGCATGGGAAAGCCTTAGCGATTGTCCATCTGAGGAACAATTAAATAACCTAGAGAGAAGAAAATTTGTTAGAGGCTACTTATGGAAGAAGAATTAGTCTTACTTTCAGCTGCATCGGAGAGAAGAACCAAGATTAATGGGTAGAAACACTGGGGAAGCAGATTTTGCTCCAATAAGAAAGTACTTCTCGATACTTCCTCCCAAGATAGAGTATGCCTGTTACTGAGAGTTGATAGGCAGGGGAGGAAGGTTGTCTGCTGGGGTTGGGGCAGACCGCATTTCTACTTTTCAAGAAAAATAGGCATCCTCCAAAAAGATTTCTGAATTACACAGATCAAGAAGATTTCAAACTCACTTGGAGAACTTGTAGGAACACTAAATCAGTCGTGATGTGCTGTGTGATGCTATGGTAACAAAAACACCATGAGATAGGGTTATTTCCTGCTCATGCTACATGTCCATTTCAGGTCGATAGGGGCTTTGTCTTCTGTTGTCCCCATTCACAAACCTACGATGAGAGAGACTCCATTTGGAATGTTGCTGTTTGCTAAAGCAAGGCAGGGAGTTCTATAGTGTCTCACATTGGCAAGCAATTAAATGCTCCAGCTCCAGGTCATTGCCCTATGTTACATAGACCCCAAAGTATTGCCCAGACTAGTCACATGGTCAATCCTACCGTGTATCTTGAAGAAGGAGAACTAGAAAGTAGGTGAATAAGACTAATGCCCATGGTAGCCCACTTTCTGGATACTAAATATTTGGTTCACTCCCCTTCCCGTGCACAGAATGCCTCCACCCTCTCCTCAGTGGAGTGGACCCCTGAATGAAGGATCTCTGGGTGAAGACTAGAATCTCTACATGTGGTCCACATGGGGTTCTTGACTGTGAGATTCATGAGCTAAAAAGACAGGTTATCTTCCACATGCCCCCTGCAACATGACCTGTGTCCAATGGTGGAACAGGAATGGGGTCACCGCAATAAACATTTCCATTCAAAAAGGGGGGAAATGGGAAGAGTAGATATTGACTTGTAGCAATTCTGAAATCCACCTTGGTAAATATTTTTGAGAGCCCTTTACCCAGTGATGGTCCCTAAAAGCACGTAGATGAATGAGCATTTGCATTTAACCTCCATAAACTCGGTTTAGATGGGAACATAGATGTCTGTAATTCAAGAAGTTTAGAAATAGTGTTTTGACAACATCAAGGAGTGGTGGTTAAATTGCAGTGAGAAATTTAGGAAAGCCTTAGAGATTTGTTTTGTGAGACGGTTTCGAGTGGAACATTCCTAGATGAGCTCCCATTAAGGCTCTCGAAGAGGATGTATGGTTCCGTCACTGTGGCCCTTGGTCCCACTCTCAAGGAAATTTCTTCTCTTGACATTAGTCTCATCGGGCACAAATGAGCATTGGGAAAGGGTGTGAGCCTTTTGGACCACTTGCTCTCTGTAGATATTTGGAGTCCCAAGGGTTGTTTTTATGTTTTGAACTGTCAGAGACTTTTTTCATCTAAGCCCATGCTTCCTTTGGTAGGTCAGATATCTCAGAAATGTAGTACTCTTCTTATCAATTTGATTAAAATCAATCCCATGTGCCAAATAGTCATATCCACAGTTCTTTTTAGGACATAGTTCTCAGACTTTCTATACTTGCTTTCTCATTCTGATTCCTTTTTTTGACTTAATTAAATCGCATATACTTTGAGTTTATTGGACCTCAGTGGGAGAACCACATTTTTAGCACATTTTCCCTGAATTATCTTATTTAAGTAAAAGAATTTCCTTGGTAGAGCACTACCAGGTGCTACTTCTCAGTAAAATGGTTCTTGATGTGATTTTTTTTTCTTCAAGCCTAATTTTATTTTTTTGTTTCTCACATTTATCTTTACTCTTGGAGTTGAGAAGCAGTTTACCTCTTTCAATCCTGCTAGATTTTCCATATTTCTTTTTGTTCCAGTTTGAAAGAAGAAAGCCAATTCTTTTACGAGCTCATCTTTTTGTTTTTCAATGCTTTGCCGAATGAGCAGTAAACACATTCAGCTGCTGTTCTGTTTTCAGATCCTGTGTACAAGTTCATGGTGTTCGAGACTGCTTCCCATGTCACTGTCAGCTAGAGCTTTGCCAAATGTTTTGCCACCAGGTACGTGAACTGCTGCCCTTCCAGACTCCAATATCGGTTTCCTCACTTCCCATTGTGTGATCTTTCAGTCAAGGTTGCAGATTTTTTGCTTGTTATCATTTTTAGCAATATTCCTTACCCCTTCTGTTGTCAATATCTGCATCAGTCGGAATAGGTTAGATTACGTTATAGTACCAAACAACCCCCAAATGTCGGTGATTTAAGTCAATAAAATTTATTTCTCGTTCTAGTGAAGTCCATTATGGGTTGGGTACTGTCCAGAAAATCTGTCTCCCACATGATGGTTTCTCATCCCATCTCCATATCAGTATTTGCTTCTACAACTACTCCAGCAGGGGAATGACAGGGCAGGGTGTTGAGCCTCTGCATCCGTATGGAATTAAAAGCTTCCATGTGGAATTAAAATATGCTGCTTCTATCCTGAATTTTGGCTAAAGTAAGCCACATCTCATCGTAAGGAACTCAAGGAAGGGCAATTTCCCAACAGGCAGGAAAGAAAAAGAATTAGACAGCCCTGATATCTATCATAGATGTCAATCGGAACATGGTATGTATTGCAGAAGAAGGAAGTCTTCTGCAATCATGGACCAGTCGTAGATGCAAGGCCTCCAGTAGCTATGGATGATTTCTTCTGAAGACCCTTCACAGTAGCTTCCGTATCAGTTCTATTTTACAGATATGGAGACCAAGGTGAACAGGAGTCAGTAACTTGCCTAAGTTCACAGAGCTACCAGGTGTCAGGGTCAGGCTCTAACCAGATCTGTCAGACTCCAAAGCCTACCTTTCGTCAGGCATATTTCACAGAAGAAAAAGCAGGAATGTAATTTGGAAGAAGGTAGGTAAATGACTGATAGAAGGAAATGATGGCATAAGGAAGATGGTTCACGTAGAGTTTCAGTTACCCAGAAAAAATCAAGAGGAAACTCAGTAGGATGATTTTGCCACAAGGCACAACAAAGCCTTGTGCCTTTCATGCTCTTTGCAGTTCTCAAGTGTCATGCCATTGCGAAGTGAGTGGGAAGCTAAATGCTTACTTGGACACTGTGGGGTGAGACTTCAAGGCGATCTGTTAGGCACAATTTTGAATTCTCTTTAGTCTGGGATGGTGCACAAAAGGATCCAAGACCGCAAAGAGCATTTTTGGGTCTCGGCCAAGTTTTGATCGGGATCAGGGCTGCTCCTGCTGTCTGGAGGAGCTGGAGGGCACATCTGGGGGTGTTGCCTGGATGCTTAGATGCCCAAGGAAGCTTTGCTGTTTCACCTCCCCGGAGCGCTGCAGAAGAATTTCCCGGGCTTGTGAATGGAGTATCCGTTCCAGACTTTGTCCCTTTGGGACAGCTGACATCTCTGAGCCTTCTTTAAGAGCAGGGGATTCAGAGTAAAGAAACCTAGAAGTTTTAAAACAGGAAGGAAGTCTTTACAAAAAGCCTCTTTGAGAATGGGAGACACTGGATATTAACCGTACTGAGGTGTCCTTGTCAAACTTCTGTTGCTCAGTGCAGGGCCATGTTTTGGTAGGTGCTGGGAAAACTTAAAGAAGTTGTTTTTTTCTGTCACAGTTTACGTTCAATGTTATTTTGTATGAGTTTCAGGTGTATAGCATAGTGGTTAGACAACCATATATTTTACAAAGTGTTCCTCATGATATTTCCAGTACCCAACTGGCACCATACGTAGTTATTACAGTGTTATTGACTATAGTTCCTGTGCTGTACTTTACATCGCTGTGACAGTTTTGTAACTACCAATCCGTACTTTTCAATCCTTTCACCTTTTTCACTGAGTCCTTCAACCCCCCTCCCCTATGTTCTCTGTATCTGTGACTCTGTTTCTGTTTTGTTTATTTTGTTCTTTAGATTGCACCTATAAGTGAAATCATATGGTATTTGTCTCTCTGATTTAGTTCACTTAGCATAATTTTCTCTAGGTCCATCCATGCTGCTGCAAATGGTAAAATTTCATTCTTTTTTTTATGGCCGATTAATATTCCATTGTATATATGTACCACAGCTTTTTTATCCACTCTACTATTAATGGGCACTTGTGTTGCTTCCATAGCTTGGCTACTATAAATAACACTAAAGTGAACATAGGGGTGCATATGTTCTTTCAAATTGGTGTTTTAGGTTTCTTTGGGTATATACTCAGAAGTGGAACTGCTGGGTCATAAGGCAGTTCCATTTTTAATATTTTGAGAAACTTCCACACTGTTTCCCACAGTGGCTGCACCAGTCTGCGTTCCCACCAACAGCACACGAGTCTTCCCCTTTCCCCACATCCTCACCGACATTTGTTGCTTGTTGACTTGATAGCCATTCTGATTGGTGTGTGGCGATATCTCACGGTAGTTTTAATATTCATTTTTCTGATGGTAAGTGACATTGAGCATCTTTTCATAGGTCTTTGGGCCATCTGTATGTTCTGTTGGAGAGGTGTGTATTCAGGTCCTTTGCCCATTTTTTAGGTGTTCAGAAACTTAAAAGGATTAATGTTCTGGGCAGGAAGAGAGCAGCACCCACTCCTGCCTCCACCTCCCCTACTTCTGGGGTTCGCGCTCACATACTGCCCCTGGGTTTTCAACTGGGCCGGAGTCGCCGTCACCGCATGTAGCCGCCAGGGCAGGGTTTCCTTACAGGGCACCCTTGGATCACCTGCATCGGTGTCACCAGGAGCGGCGCTAAAAAGGCAGATTCCTGGTACCTAGTCCAGACTCCCTTGTCATCTGTATTTACAAAAGCTTCCCTGGAGTTTCTTACACATTAAAGTTGAGACCTACTTTTCCAGAAGCTTCTCTCTGTCACTCAGTAGTACAGTTAGCATTTCTTGAATGCTGATTATGTACCATATGCTATTCTAAGAGTTTTATCTATATTATTTTATTTAATCTCAACTCTGTTCCCCAAGGTAAAAGCTATTATTATTTCCAGAATTTTTACAGAAGCCAAATTTGAGGCACAGGGAAAATAAGCAACTTGTTCCAGGTCACGCAGTAACTGGTGAGCCTGGATTTGAACCCAGGGAGTTCAACTACAGAAAGCATGTTCTTTGTCACTGTGGTATACCCTGTGAATTGCCCTTCTTTTCCTTACTTTGGCCAAGACAAATACAATTTTGTAAAGATAAACTTTCCTGAGATGAAGGGAAATTACGTTTCAGAGGAGACTTCTTTATCCCTGCATCACAAGACCGCTGGGCATGGTTGGGTTGGTTGGCACAGCTGCCCTGGCAAACATTCCTCATTCACTCCCTTGCCCCTGACTTGGGAGGAGACATGTTGCCCCCATTCTGCTCCAACCTGCATTCCAACCCGACTTCCTGTCCCTTGCAGGTCCCCCAGCTCCAGGTCAGCAGGTCTGTGTACTTCCTCATACATACGCCTTGGCTCAGTGTGGCTGCTTTGATTTTCCCACCTAGTCAAGGTCAAGTGGATACATACAGAGCCCTTAAGGACTGGCCAGCTCAAATCCTCCTTTCTCAGAGAAGGTACCAGGAAAGGGCGTTCTTCCTATGAGGTGCCAGGCCCACTTTTCAGCCCTAGATCAGCTTTTTGGGGTTTGAACTGGAGCAGGTGCCAGTGCTCAGCTGCCTCTCTCTTAGAGTGTCTGTAATGGGGGGGGGGGGGTTCTTTTCTCTTTGTGACATGTGCAATGTGGATCTTGGTGCTTCATCATCCAAAAGGCAGACACACAGCCCTTGTCATTTGAAGGACTTCAGTGCCATTTGTTGTACATTAGTGGCAAATTGTGCTGTTTAAGGGACTTACGCTACTTTGGTTGTCGCATGTGATGCACAGCTCTTATTTCTCTTCCTGAGGTGGCCACGGAGATGGACTTGCAGTGTCCCCTGAGGGGCAAGTTCCACCAGCCTCTCGCCTCCTCTGGTCAGTCCCATCAAGGCCAGCATGGTGTGGGCCCCTTACCAGAGCAGTGCTCCGTGTCCCAAGAGGGGTTCTTGCATTCAAACTGCTTTAACCTGCATCCCCAAGCCTGTGTCCTGCTGAGAAGGGGCTGCTTTGGGGTATTTCCTCTCAAGTCTTCCCTGCCCATTTCTTCCTGCGGTGAGCTCCTCAACTCTTAAGTCGGGTGTGAGCGAACAGCCCTCTCTTACATACCGTCACCTCCACTCTAAGTGCTTCACTTTAACATTGTGATACTGTCCATTAGAAAATTAAATAAAACAAACTAAAATTTCCCCCAAAACCTTGTTAAATTAATTGATTTAATTAAGATGAAATAAATTAATTTTGTAACATTTTTAAAAATCAAATTTATTGGGGTGACATTGGTTAATAAAATTATATAGGTTTCAGGGGTACAATTCTTCTTTTAAAAATTTTAAAACATTTAAATTTTATTGTATTTTTTTACATTACCATTTATCCCCTTGTACCCCTTCCCCCCATAATCACCACCCTGCTGTCCATGCCCATGAGTCCTTTTCCCTTTTCGCTCTATCTCTCTACCCCCAACCTCCACCCCTCTCCCCAGAGCTGTCAGCCTGCTCTCGATCTAGAGTCTGTCTCTCTTTTGCTTGTCAGTTCATTTTGTTCATTAGATGCCACATACAAGTGAGATCGTATGGTATTTGTCTTTCTCTGACTGGCTTATTTTCACTCAGCATAATGTTCTCCCGGTCCATCCATGCTGTCACAAAGGGTAAAATTTTCTTCTTTTTATGGCTGAGTAGAATTTCATTGTGTATATGTATCATAGTTGCTTTATCCACTCATCTATTGATGGACGCTTGGGCTGCTTCCATATCTTGGTGATTATAAATGATACTGAAATGAACATAGGGGTACTTACATTCTTTCGAATTAGTGTTTCAAGTTTCTTCGGATAAATTCCCAGAAGTGGAATCACTGGGTCATAAGGCCGTTCCATTTTTAGTTTCTTGAGATATCTCCTTACTGCTTTCTACAGTAGCTGAACCGGTCTGCATTCCCACCAACAGTACAAGAGGCGTCTGGGTGGAAGGTTTTTATTAAACGTGGGCCAGAGGGGGATAGGGTGATCCCTGCTTCCAGTGCTGGTGGGGCAACTGCCAATGCAGGTTGTCCTTGTCCCTCCTCTGCAGATAGCGATTTCTTTTTGGTCCTGTCAATTATAGGATGTTGGAGAGGCGGAAGTGGGGGGACAGGTGGTCAGTGAAAGTCATGTCTGGCTGTGATGTTCCAGCCAAGGCAGAAAAGGAGTAGAGCTTGAGACCTTTGTTTCCTGTTCTAACTTCTCCTGCCTCAAAAGAACCCTTTCAAAAGTCAAGAAAGGGGACAAGTACCAACTACTTTCTAGACACTGGACCAGGCATATTTTGCATGCATTATTTCATTTATTTCTCACTGCAACCTCAGGTAGGTAATATTTCCTCTTACACAAGTGGGAAATGAGGTTCACCTAGGTTAAGTAACTTGCCCCAAATCATACATTTAACAGGGGCACAGTTAAGATTTCTTTGAACAGTCTTTGTTTGACTTGAAAGCCTGTAGACTTTCTTTGAGAAAAGAATGGTTACATTGCTTTTGAAATCTGCAAGACATTTCACCATGGAGAGGAGGAAACTGAAGCACGGAGGTGTAAAACGAGTTGCTGAGAGTCACACGGAGAGTGATAGTGGAGCCAGGATGGATGCCATGCCCCTCGGGTCCTGCTCTGGAGCTCCTTCTTTCAAGCCACGTAGGTGCTTGATTGTGGCAGGAAACTGCCAGCCCATCGAGTCTCCTGCCCACAGTTCTTCCTGGTGAAGTGCCCCCTGCGGAGGTGTGTACTCTAGACCATGTTATGCACTTCTTGGCTAGCCTCCATGACCAAACCGAAGCCCGAGTTTCTCTGCAGTGACCTCAGGCTTTTATATTATGCATCTCTTGTTTGCTCTTTCCCATTCCTAAGAATAACTAAGAAAACTACATCAAAGCAAATGTTTATGAGTCAGCCCTTTTAGACGAGACTTTAAAGAACATTTCCCTTGAAATGGAAGTCAGGCTTTTTGCTTTAATGTGAAAACTTACCTTGTACTCATTAATAGAGTGAAGGTTGCCGGGTGGGGGCAGGGGATGTGGAGAGGTGACCACAGGTGACAAACGATTCAGTGGGCAGCAGGCTGTGTTCTTTGACCTGGTGAACCAAGGCAGCTTCCTCTGAGTCATGGTTGGTGCCTGGCAGCCTCAGGACGGTGTCAGGGAGCACATCCCGCCCCGCTTCATCCTACTCTACAGCCTCACAGTGTCCTGGGAATATGCACTGAGCTTTCTTCTTTCCACACCTTCTCATGAAATCCTCTCTGCCAGGGATGCTCTTCCTGATTGTTTTCTCTAATCAACTTATAGTCCTCTAATGTCAAGTGCAAATTCTCTCTCCTTCACAAACAACTTTCACCCCTCGCATGGTGAAAACTGCTCTCCCGCTTCAGCTCGGTGTCTCATACACTATTCCACTAAATGTCACCCTGTTTTGCATTGACTTCTGCTTCTATCTTAGCTACAGGATCAGAAATTTCTTTTTTTTTTAAGATTTTATTTTTATTTTTTTAAAAGATTTATTTATTTTTAGAGAGGGGGCAGGGAGGGAGAAAGAGAGGGAGAGAAATATCAATGTGTGGTTGCCTTGTGAGCGCCCCCTACTGGGCATTTTGCATCTTGCCTCTGGACGGGCAGTGTCAGGGCCAGATCCGGCGTATAGAGTAATGAGGTGGCTCTGCGTCAGTCACTCCGCCAGCATTCCTTCTTGGGGGTTCCCAGATGTGGGGGATTTGATCTGGAACTGTCCAGTTTTGTTACAGCCCACCACCGACCGGCCTGTGTTCCACCATGTCCCTTAGGACCATCTGAAACTGTCAGTCTAATTTTGAAGGGCAGGATTATGGTTTCCCTTAGAGATTTTTCCACGGTTAAATAGAAAACATACTTTTTAAGTAGTTGGACCCTACTTGTGCTTTTTTTCCCTTAGCAGCATCTGACAGCGCCTAGCACTTGTCTCAGACCACATGGTGCTCTGTGAGGGACCACCCCCCCCCAACTCAGGTTGCAATCAGATTAGTCCTGTGGCCTCGCACACGCTTCTGGGAGAAGGACAGAGGAAAGCACAGTTATTTCCATGAATAGGGAGTGACAGAGGTGATGATGGAGGTGGGAGTAGATGGCATTGTTTTATTAATTTATTGAAAGGGGTGTAGAGGTATGCTTATGAAAAGTTGGCCCCCAAAACAAGCTTTTGGAATTGAAAGTATTTTCTTGTTAATAGTATAATTAAACTGAAGATGATTTTTCAGCAGAAATTTTTATCCCCAAATAGTACAAATTGCATTTTCCAAAAGTATGCCCTTTAAAAAAATCAGACGTGAGGAGAAAAGTGTGTTTTGATAAGACATTAATGATCATTGGAAGCCACATCCTATTTATCTGATGATGAGTGGAACATGGATTGGACACCGGATTCCTTCCATTGCCAGAGTCCCCAGTGCCCTGTGGTGACTTTCTTGGCGCCCTGGAGAATGTGGTGAAAAGAAGGGCTATGTTGCGCCTGCAGAATCTAGAGACATTTGACCGACCTCGCGTGCCTAACGCAGCACAGCACCCCCTGTGGAGTTTCCTCCTTTCTTCCTTCCTATCGGACACGTAGAGTCCATACAACTGTAATACACAGGCATGGTTCCAACATGCATGGATTTCCACAAACGCGATTTAGTTAAATCAGTCTCACAACAACACAGTTCAAATTCTGGCTACTGCGGTATAGGAACAGCGCGGAAGTGCATAAAGTACAAAGATTTCCTAGAGATTTCTTTGCAGGGATGTTTAGCATTAACAGTTCAGTTTCATTAATAAATACTAGATTTTCTCTCCTTGTTTCAATTTTGGTAAGTTTCGTTTTTCTAGGAATTTTTCATGTCATCTCAAAGTTAAATTTATTGATATGTCTTTTACAATATTCTCTTACTATTATTTTGAGATTTGTAGGAACTGCAGAGGTATCTTCTTGCATATTCATGATATTGATAATATGTGTCTTCTATTTTTTCATAAGCATTGCTGGAGTTCTATCAATTTTTATTAAATTTATCAAAATAATTTTTTTGGCTTTGTTTTCCTTTGTAGAGTTGTTTTCTATTTAATTCATATCTATTCTACTCTTATCTTTAGACATTCTTTTTTATTCTTTTGGGTTTAATTTTGTCTATTTTTCTAAACTTTTGAGTATGATACTTTAATAATTGATTTCCAATTATGTAATGTATACATTTAATGTTATAGAGTCTCTGTAAAGTGCCATTTTACCTGTTTGCAAGTTTTGATGTCCTGGTTTTATTACATGTAGCTCAAAATACTTCCTAATTTCATATGTGATTTCTGCTTTCACCCATGGGTTATTTAATCATCACGGATTAATTTCCAAGCACATGCGGATTTTCTAGTTACTATTTTCACAATGATGTGTAGCTTAATTTCACTATGATTAGTGTGCTGAGTAACTCCTGTCCTTTCAAATTTGTTGAGGCTTGCTGTTCCCAGTTGAATTGCGCCTCCCCAAAGATGTTGAAGTCATAATCTTCATTACCTGCGAACGTGACCTTATTTGGAGAACGGGTTTTTGCAGATGACCAAGTTAATATGAGCCCTATTCCAATATGGCTGTGTTGTCATAAAAAGGGGAAATTTGGACACAGAGATAGAAACACACCAAGAGAATGCCATGTGAAAATGAAGGCAGAGATCAGGCTGATGCATCTGTAAGCTGAGGAATGCCCAAGTGACAGAGAATCGAGAGGAGCTAAGACAGAGACATGGAAGAGATTCTCCCTCCCAGCCCACAGAAGGAAAAAAATCGCACCTGCACTGTGATCTCAGACGTCCAGCCTTTACAACTGTGAGATAAATTTCTGTGTCTGATAAAGTATCAAAAAACTAAAACTATAAAAATAGGAAGGGAAGAGAAATGTAGGGGGAAAATAAAACAAGCTAAATGACTGCCACACGGGTTTAATTAAAGGATATGATGTAAACCTGTCAAATTCAATAGAGGAAACCAAAATAATGTTAAACATGCTAAGATATATACTAAAATATATATATATATTATTCAATGACATTTCAGTAGCAGAGTATCCCTAGTGGCCAGATTTTGGTTTATAAATACCATTTCCCACAAAAAGGCATAGGACATCTTGGGGAGATGGTTGGTTTCAGGTCTGGGGCAGAGAATGTCTAGGATGAGCCTAAAATAACTTCTTTTTCAGAAAGCAAGTAAGCCCTCAAAGAATAACGAAATCATGTCAAAAGGACACAGGAAGCAGCCTGGAGGGCTCTCACTGGCCAGAGTTGGGACATTTGAAGATCAAAAAGAACAATGAGTATAAATGATTAAAACATATTAAACATAAAAAAAATCAATGAGGCTCTAATCATACTGAGAAAAATCTCAAAGCAAAACTGTGCTCACTCACCACTTGCCGTACTACTACATTGTTTTCTTACTCTGGATATTAGTAATTAAAGGGAAAGACTCAAGCACAGAGTAGGGACTTAGGGCAGGACAACTACATTGATTTCGAACTTTAAGGGAAGAGCTCCCTTACCGAAGAATGACTGCTAAACAACAGAAGGAGTTGGGCAACTGGATAGTCACAAAGTATCACTGCCCAGACCCAGAGCTGGTCCCAAGGGGAAAAAGTATGAACTTACAGTGGAGGGATCTGGTGATCAGCACCTTGCCCCAGTGATCAAGTTAGCATTCCAATGGTGGGATGGCCAGAGGCTCTGTGCGGTCTCCAGATGTGATGCAGGACGATGCACGCAGCATCACCTATGACGTATTCTTGTATAAAATGTTTACTCTAATAAAGCTTTAGACCTACTTCAGCTTATAAATATACAGAGGATACAGGAAAGAATGAAATAAAACCACAATGAAACAAATAGACGAATCTAGGATGTGGCTGTTCTACAAGACAATTTGGTCTGTTCAGTAGCAGAAAAAAAAGAAAGGGGTGGCTGTTCTCACTTGGAGACTTCAGGGATACATTCAGCAAATGCAGAGTGTTGTATTTTTTTTTTCTTTTTTTTTCCTTCAGAGTGTTGTATTTGATTGGACATTGGTTTGAATAAACCAGTTATACAAGTTATTTTTTGAGGGGGTAGAGAATGGGAAAATTTAAATATACTCTTGGTATTAGGTAGTATTAAATTATTGTGAAATTTGTTAGGTGTGAAAAATGCCATTGTGGTTAGGCAGAAACAGGCTCTTACTTTTCAGAGATGTATATTAAGGTATATAAGTTTGAGATATTGTAATGTCTGGTATTTACTCAAAAATACTTTAGCAGAAGAAAACTAAAGGAAGCAAATATATCAAAAAGCAAGGTGATGAGTACATGATAGTTCATTATAGCATTTTCTTGACTCTTTTATATGTTTGAAAGTTGCAATACTAAACATTTAAAAAACGTTTTGTAGCTAAAGATGTCTGACAGCTGAAATGTCTGGCTGCCTAAGCGTGTTCCTGGTTTGTCTTTGAGATCGGTGGAGAGCAGACTGGAAGTTACTGGCTGGAGTGGTAGGGTTCTTCCATCGCTGGCTGTGAATTTCAAGGCCCTTGATACCGAGGTTGGAAATAGGCCAGCAGGACATGCTGGCCAGGATGAAGATCACAGGGTGTGACCACATGTCCAAAGGACTCCTTCCACAGTTCCATTCTGCCCTGAGGCTTCACGTTCTGCCTTGCTAGAGGCTAAACGGTCCAGAAAAGAGTCCCTTAAGCTGTGGAACAGTCATTCAGAGAGCATTTCACAGCTTGTGGCCCCTCCTCTATCCCATTAGGGAAGTTCAGCTGATCAATTATTTGTCTGTTAACCTCTAGCCCTAAGAGTCATTTTATCTTCACACACTTGTGTCTTTGGCCCAATGGAAGCTTGGAGCTTAGGAGAAAGCATGAAACCCTTCTATGCAGCTAAATCACTCTACCTTTCACTGAAACCACCAGATTTGAGAAGAGTAGAGACTGGTATATAAATAGTTGACACTCTAATTTTTAACCTCAGAGGATTGTGTACCGATTCACTGTAGTATATATGTGAAAAAATTTAGGTGATCCTTTCATTTACAGATGAAGATAATGAGGTGCAGAGAAAATAGGAGTTTGTTCATGCTAGAGCTGTGCCTAGAACCCTGGTCTTTTCATTCTGAATTCAAGCTCTTATCAAGTTATCATACTTCCTACTCAATTGCTCCAAATTCTTTGCCTCTAACCAAATCCTTCTCTGGTGCTATAAGAAGTTCTTCAGGAGATTCTTCCCTTTGGTACCTTGCAACCTACTCTGATGAACATTTAAAGGACCAAACCGTTCTTCTCTTGCAAAATTGGGAGAGTCACGGCACCTGTAACATAGGGCAGCATATGGAGCGGGCGCATGAGTAATGAGCGCTGCTGGAAAAAGGCACAGGGCAAGGCTGGCTGAGCCTTCAGGCCATGTCTTGGTGGGACCCTCAAATGGTAGATAGTCTTGTAGGGCAAGAAATTTGGTTTTGTCTGTGTTTCCAGAGAGCACAGGACCTTTTCTGGTTTTGATTTCAAAATATTATTTTCTTGTATGAAATAATCGTAACAGCAAATGTTAGTTTAAAAATCGTATTAAAAAACCAAAAAACGTTGTATTCAACTAGCAAAGTAAAAGTTGTCAATTCTTGTAGTCTGTGAAATTTCAAAGTGTAGGACCCGCTTTTTTTGGTTTTCCAAGGAAAAATTGTTTCTCCAGAGGATTGGGACTGGGAGTGGTTGTTTTTGTTTGTTTTGTTTTTTTAGGAGAGATCGATTTAAAACTTTTTGCTTCTAGATTCATTCAGCTCCTACTCCCCACATACACTGTTCCTTTATTAGACCTAATCTGCCCTTAGTCTTGACCCAATTTTTTCCTTGTGTGGACCTTTCTCCAAGAACAGAATGAACTTGGCCCAGCAGAGCTGTGATCTGTGTCCACCCCCGGAGCTTATATCCTTTGATGTTTGTACTTCCTTGACTAATGGCCTGTCAATTCTCCTTCAGGACACAGAAGGGGATGTCTCCTGTTCTTTCTAATGATATTTTTGGCTAAGTACTAGGGAAAAGGATCACATTAATACATAAAGCGTCCCATGGAACAGAGTCTAACATGATGATGTGATTTGAAAGCTCTGTGTAACCAACAAATATCTTCTGGGAAGACCTGCTATCATGTCTAAAAATCCTCACCATGTCATTGTTTCGAAGTCTTCCAGAAAAAAGTTAAATTTTGTTGACTTTTGATATCACCTGGAAATAGTAGCACATTGGCATAGTGGAAGAGAGCTGAATAGCCTGCTATCATAAAGAATTTGTTTGATCAACGTTTTCATTCTCTAGAATATTATAGGGCCCTGAGGGAAGAGGACAGGGGCAGGTAGGTTCAGATGTAGGGTTGAGATGGGATGTGCATCAGAGTTTTCTAACTAGCTTAGGTTTCCATTCTGAGCAGAAGAGGTTGCTGAAGAAAGTCATGATGTGTATGTGAGTGGGTGTGTATGTGTGGGGGTGTGTGGCAGAACCTTAGTCCATCATGCCTGGAAGCAAAATTCATGTTTAATTTTGAAGGATATTTTCATTGGATATAAAATTCTTGGTTGAAAAAATGTTCTTTCAGCACTTTAATGATATCATCCTATTATCTTCCAGCTTGCATAGTTTCTGAGAAATCTGTTGTACTTGTTACCTTCGTTCTTCTATATCATTTTCCCCTTTTTAACGGATTCTCAGCAACTTGATCATGATATGCCCTGGTGTGACTTATGTGTGTATGTTAATTTTGCTTGGGGTTCATCAAGGTTCTTGAATCTATAAGATGGAATTGTCATTAAAGTTGAAAAGTTTCCAACTATTGTTTCTTTAGTTTTTTTTCTGTCTCTTTTCTTTCCTTTTCAGGCATTCTATTACATATATATTATAGTTCTTGACGTTGCTACTGATACAGGTCATGGAGTCTTCATTCTTTCCCTTCTCTCCTTCATTTATTTTTTCTCTGTGTGTTTCTTTTGTATAGTTTTTTAATAATTTTATTTCTTCTTTTAAGAAATACTTTAAAATTTTTCAGTTACAGTTGATGTACAATATTATATTAGTTTTAGGTATATAACTCAGTGATTATACATTTATATCACTTACAAAGTGATCACCCCAGTAAATCTGGTACTTATCTGACACCATGCAGTTATTACAATAGTATTGACTATATTCCCGATGCTGTACTGTGCATTCTCATGAATATTCTTTAACTACCAATTTTTACTTCTTAATCCCTTTACCTTTTTCACACATCCCTCCAACCCACCTCCCCTCTGGCAACCATCAAACTGTTTTCTGTATGTATGAGCCTGTTTCTGTTCTGCTTATTCATTTATTTTGTTTTTTCAGATTCCACATATAAGTGAAATTATATGGCATTTGTCTTCCTCTGACTTATTGCGCTCAGCACAATGTCCTTTGGGTCCATCCATGCTATTGCAGATGGCAAGATTCCATTATTTTCTTACAGCTGACACATATTTCATTGTATATATGCACCACTTCTTAATCCATTCATCCATTGATGGCAACTTAGGTTTCTTCCTTATCTTAGCTATTGTAAATAATGCTGCAATAACATATGGATATATGTATCTCTTCAATTTAGTGTTTTGGATTTCTTCAGATAAATACGCAGAAGTAGAATTGCTGGGTACTTCATCGTCTCTTGTTACAGCCTTTGTGTTAAAGTCTATTTTGTCTGGTGTAAGTACTGCTATCCCAGCTTGTTTGTTTGTTTCCATTTTGATGAAAAGTCTTTTTCTATTCCTTTATTTCAGTCCCTGTATGTCTTTCAATCTGATGTTAGTCTCCTGCAGACAGCATACGTAAGGATCTTATTTTCCTATCCATTCAGCTGTCCTAAGTCCTTTGATGGGAGCACTTAATCCATCTGCATTTATTTACTTATTTAATAGTCCATGTTATTTTTTATTAGTTTCAGGTGTTCAGCATAGTAATTAGACAATCATACACTTTACAAAGTGCTCCCCTGATATTTCCAGGACTCACCTGGCACCATACACAGTTATTGCAATATTACGGACTACTTTTCCTATGTTGTACTTTACTTCCTGGTGACTATTTGTAACTACCAATTTCTACTTCTTAATCCCTTCACCCTTTTCACCCAGTTCCCCAAGCCTCCCTTCCCTCTGGCAACTATTAGTCTATTCTCTGTATCTTTGAGTCTGTTTCATATTTTGTTTATTTTGTTCTTTAGATTCCACGTGTAAGTGCAATCATATAGTATTTGTCTTTCTTTGACCGACTTGTTTCAATTAGCATAAGCCTCTCTAGGTCCATTGATGCTGTCACAAATGGTAAGATTTCATTCTTTTTTTATGGCCGAGTGATATTCCATTGTAAATGTGTGCAACAACATTTTTTATCCCCTCATCTATTCATGGGCACTTGGGTTGCTTCCATATGTTAGCTACTGTAAATATATTGCAAGGAACATATGAGTGCATATGGGGGAGACCCCAAAAATGGAATTTATTTACAATAAATCGTGTATTTATTCTTATATTCTTCCATGTCTAAACTTCAGTCACTTTCCAAGACTCTCCATTTGATACAATACACCCAATGAGATTTTTTTTCCACTGCTCAAAACAGTTTTGAACTTGTCTATTTTGATGCCTTTTAGTGCTTCTAACTTCTTTTTTCTGTTTGTTTCACCTCTTCCATATGGGCAAAACATTTTCCTTTGAGGCCTTATTTTATCTGGGGAAACAAACAAAATGTAGTGTGGGTTGGGGTCAGGTGAATAGGGGAGGGTGAGGAATGGGGTCATGCTGGTTTTTGTCAAAAACTCAGTGCGGTGTGGGCAGGTGCACTTGTAAATCACCCATCATGAAATGGGCAAATGTATTGAAAGAGTCTTCAAAAAAATTCACTGAAGCCGAATGCAGCCTCTCACAACAATGCCAGGTGGTACACCAATACAGATGGGTTCCTAGAAAACTCACCTAGCAAGGGAAGCATGTACTATAAGGGACCCACCCTCCAGAAGATAATTCCAGTTTTTTTTGTGTACTCTTTCATATATTCTTTTAAATTAATGTTTTAATCTACATGGCCAATGATTCAATCAATTGTGCTTACATAATGGAACCTTAATAAAAACTCTGGACGCTAAAGCTTGGGTGAACTTTTCTGGTAGACAATACACTGCATATTGTCACACATAATATGCTGGGAAGGTAGTGAGTGGGTCCTGACTCCAGGGGGAGAGGACAGAGAAGCTTCAAGTTTGGGACCCTCTAAGATCTCACCTTACGCATCTTGTCTTTTGGCTGTTTCTGATTTTTTCTGCTATAATAAAACTAATCACAATTATAGGGCTTTCATGAGTTCCATGACTTGTTCTAGGACATTATTGAACCTGAAGGGTCTGTGGGAACACTCAGATTTATAGATAGTTGTTCGGAAGTGTGTGTGGTCTGACGACCCCTGAACTTGCTGGTATCTGAAATCAGGGTAGTCTAGTGCAGGACTGTGTCCTAAACCTGTGAAAGTTGACTCAACTCCAGTGGTTGGTCTCAGAAGTCAATGCAACACATTTAACAATTTGATTATGATATGCCTTGGTATGATTTGTTTGTGTTTGTGTTCGTTTTGCCTGGGGCTTATCAGTATTCTTGGATCTCTAAGATGGATGTTGGATATTGTGAATGTCACATTGTTACTTGTCTAGATTTAATTGTCTTCCTTTCAAGAGGGTTGGGCTTTGTTAAATTACTTGGGAATCATCTTGTTCCCTTCAGGTATTGATTTGACAGTTTGTTAGAAAGGATGCCTTCACTCTAAAAATCCCTGCCACTATAGCATGGCCTTCTGGGATCACTACTTCTGAGATGCTTTCTCCCTCTCTCTCCCCCAACACACACATACACACACCATACCACAACCACCTCTCACACCAAGCTCACCCTGGACCCTTATTCATCTGCTCTAATCACCCCAGAGACAGGTACCAGAAAACTAGAGATTGTCCTTAAAGCCAAGAGCACACTGAAATTATTCAAACTAGACAATTAAATTAGACAATTAAACCAGACAATCCTAAGCCTGCTCACCCTGCCTTGTCCATTCTTTCCTGCATAAACCACAATAAAAGCTCTTGTCCATATTTTCCTCTCGTTCCCTCTGCCATTTGCCTGATCCTGGTTCTTCCCCATGTGGTTTGGTGGCGTGCCATGCCTCTGGTTTCTAGGGATCCGTGAGTATAAGCTTCATTCATGACAGTCATTTCTGTGTCTGTGTATCTCACCCTAGCTGATTAAAACAAATCCCAGGTACCACTAAAACACACACAAAGAGTAAATACTGTATGATTATCTTTATGTAAAGTTCAAACTTGAAATATTGGAGGGATCACTTTGTAAATTATATGATTGTCTAACCACTGTGCTATATACCTGCCAGTAATATAAAATAATATTGAATGTCAACTGTAATTGAAAAATAAAATTTTAAAAAAGTGAGCCTAAAAAAATAATGGTGTTAGTAGTCAGAGTAGTGGTCATTCTGGGAGGAATATAAGGAGGCACATGAGGGGAGCTTTGGGTATGCTAATAATCTGTTTCCTGACCTAAGTGCTGGTTATAACAAAGTGTTCAGTTTGTGCAAATCAATCAAGCAGTGCATTATACTTTGGGTACTTTATGCATGTAATACTGAACAGTTGGTTGCATTATTGGTTCTGATTCTCTGTCTCTCCCTGTATCCCTGTTCTTTTGCCATTTAGCTTTGCAATACTCTCCCACTCTGACTCTGGAATCTAACACGTGATTTGATTGGGCCAATAGAATGAATAGGAGGTAAGAGTGTCATAGTTCTTGGCCTGGGTCTTGAGAGGTCTTGTGTGTTTCTTATAGTCTTGTGCTTCTCTTATTGAGATTATGTAGCTATGTTGGGACCAGCACACTTATCCTAGGATGAGAGTCATGTGAATTAGAGATGCCCCAGCTAAGGCTCCCAGTCAAACCCAACATGGAGCAGGACTCTCAGTTGTTCCACAGATAAATGAGTGAGCACAGTCAAGATCAGCCAAACCCAGCCTAGGTCAGCTGACCCCCCACCTGACTTACAGATCATAAACAGAAAATAATTGGCTTTGTTAGGCCACTGACTTCTAGGGTAGACTGTTATGCTGTAAAAGCTAACTGGTACAGTGAAAAAAATTAATAAGGACCAAAATAGGGCAAAGTTAGGAAAAGGAGAGAAGGGAATTGAGATGGGAGAAATTTCATTTAAAAAAGTTCTTCCACTGAGTTGGGCTTGAAAAGTCACATTGCTTATTCTCCTGATACCGTATGGCATCAAGTAATCTATAGTTTTCTGTGTCTACGTGCCAGCCTCCCAGGGAGTATTGAGGACAGAGAGGGTGTGATGATTAGGAATGGCCAGAGGAGGACCTGGGTATGGATGGGGCATAGAGGGAATGATAAACTGGTCCAGCCTTGGGTAGGGTTGAATTTGAAATCTCTGAAGGACATGGAAGTGGGGTTTGTTCAGCAGGGAGGGAATGCAGATTGGAAGCTCAGGTCTTTGCTGGAAACTGAGATTTGGGTGTCCTGCACTAGCAAGTGGTAACTGGGGAAGTGGGGACTGGATCTGTGCTGTAGAGCCTCTGCAAAAACAGCTCCAAGAAGCTGTGCCGGCCAACACCTGATTACTCCCTGCAAAGCGCTTCAGTCAGCCTTAGTGATTCTTACACGGTGATCAGTCAAAAACTGAAGTGTGGTTACTACTTAACGTATTACCTAACAGGGAGATGATAAGTGCCTCTTGGTCAAGAAGCAAAGGGTGCCCCGTAGCAATAAAGTGCCATCAATATACTACCTGTCCCAGGAATCAGAAAGCACGCCCCTCCCCACTGCCCTGGCCACATTGGGCAGATGAGACAGTGTGCCTTTCAGTGGAACAGCCTGCACAACAGGGCAAAAGCAGAAGGGACATAGTGAGGCTTCTGAGAGGCAATGAGTTGGAGCTAAGGAGGTTGGAATGAACGAAGCGCCCAGGAAAGAGGGGCAGGGGGAGGTGGGCGAGAGGGGGTGGGCACTGAGGTGAAGCCTGAGGTAGGGACCGGAGGAGAAAGTTAGTAGGGATAAAGTAATCAAGGAAGGTGGGACAAAAGGGTGTACAACTGCAGGCGGGAAGAGGAGGCCAATCCGGAAGGAGGAGAGGTGGGTCAAAGAAGGGATGAGAGGTAAAGGGGTTCAAAAGAAAGGAGGAAGGCAGCCGAGGAAGTCTGGATGCTGAGTCAGAGAAGAGGAAATAGGTAATGAACGAAGGTGGAGAATGAGCGAAGGGCGGCAAATGGAGGAGAAAGAACCGCGTCTCGGGGCATTTAGAGCGCAGTCGCATCTCCAGTCGCATCCCCTGGCAGAGCTGGAGGAGGGAGTCTCGCAGGAGAAGCCCCAGACGTTAGCCTGAACCCGGCCACCTTCGCGGGGCCCGGGAAGGGGAGGCTAGGGAGGACGGACAGGGTCACTACTCAGGAGCCTCGGTCCGTGCAGCTGCACCCGTCCTCAGTGGACTTGACTCTGACGGAGGCAGGAGGCCTCGGGACGCACTTGGAGGTCCAGAGAAAAACTGCTGAGGAATCAGGGCTGGGAGAGACTGGTGCCTGACCGCGGGTGTGGTGGTGCAGAGGGACGCTGATGCTGAGAGTGGAGGAGTTCATGGTTCCAACAGAGAGGGGCTGGCACACGCGCGGGAAGTACCTCGACGTCGCAGGTCCCAGGGTCGGAGGAAGGAGGCGGGGATGGATGGGAGCGGGCGGGGACTGAAGGAGGTAGGGACTCGAGGGGTCGGGAGATCCCGGCTTGGGGTAGTTCGAGGGTAGGTGCTTCGGGGCTAGGGCACTGAGGATGTGAGCGGGGATGGGAGACCCTTCCCTGCTAAATCGTTCCTGCTGTTTCTCTCTTCATTTCCTCGTCCCAGAAGTTGCAGCTTCAGAGATTGATGGGCGAGGAACAAGTTTTCCAGGACAGTCTAAGGGGCGAGACCAGGGGCAGGCGGTGGAGCGAGGGGCCGCCTGGGTGGCAGCACGGGTATGGGCTAGGCCAAGGCTCAGGACCCCAGGACACGTTCCCTGGCCCCCCAAAGCCTTCGTCCCTCCTCCCACTCTACCTGCCTCCCAGAGCGCCTGCCCCGCTAATGACAGAGACAGGGCTGGCCGCGCCCACGTGGGAGGTAGACTAGAAGGCGGGCGCCAAAGCTTAAAGGGGCGGACACAGAGGGGTGTCTCGCGCATCATAAAGGGGCGGCGGGGGCCGCGCTCTCTCTACGCTGGCAGCGGCCACTGGCGGAGAACCCGACGCGATGCCCGTTCACTGCCAGCAGAGCCCGGTGCTGGCGGGCAGCGCCACTTTAGCCACGCTGGGGGCCCTGCTACTGTACTTAGGGGAGCCCTCCAGCTACGGGAAGTACACAGGGAGTCTGACCACAGCTACCCACCTGCCCGCCCGCGCCGCCTGGTTCCTGCAGGAGCTGCCCTCCTTCGCGGTCCCGGCGGGGATGCTCATCGGTCAGCCCCGCGCTCTCCTTGGCGCGCCCGAGACTGTGCTTCTGGGCCTCTTTTGCACACATTACTTCCACAGGTAGCATTTCCCTCTGCGGGGCGCGGCTGCGTGCAGTGCACAGCCAGTCTTTCGGTGTCCAGGAGCGCAGCCTGCAGCGCGCACCGAGGACTGCCGAGGGGCTGCGGGGACAACTGCCGGGAGCGCAGAGCCGGGCTCACGGGGAGCACCTGTATGGGCTGGGGCGAGTGGAGAGGCTGTCGTGGGGCAGACACTGCCTTCCCTGCCCCGGACCCCTGCGCCTCGCTCCTCGGTTCCAGTCCAAATCCTCTGGCTCCTCTGGGGAAGGAGGTTGAGAGGTCTAGAGGGAAGCCTGGAAACTCAGGCTGGGCAGAGCTTTTGACAGCGACTTTCTCCCAATCCTCGAGGTCCTGCGTCGCCTATGGTGTCTAACCGCTTACTTTTCCCTTCCCTTCCCTTCCCTTCCCCTTCCCCTTCCCCTTCCCCTTCCCCTTCCCCCTCTCCTCCTGTCCCCTCTCCCTCTCTCTTTCATTTGCCGGGTAGGGGTGGGCTGGTTTAGGGATTCTGCGAGACTAAGTGTTGACACCTCCACGAGGAAACAGCTCAGAGGGATAGATGAACTTATTTTTGCGAGTCTGAGAAGGGAACTAGGTAGAGCAGGTAGAGCCAGACCTGGACTTCAGTTGTGGGAGAGAAATGATGGGAACCTACTGACCTGAGCAGTGAGAGCCCCACTTCCTAAGCTCCACCCATAAGGGACCGCTCTCACCGCCTGCTAATCTACCTTTCCACTTCCCCAGTGACGTGAATATGAATCTGTCCAAGGTAACTTAGGGCTCAAATGTTCACTAGGTTAAACATTCCAGGTTCAGAAAAACTTTGCCTTATGGTCTGAGAAAGTCAGGAAAGAAACCAATCCTTTTAGGATTCAAATGACTGCTAACCTCCAAAAAGGACAGAGCAAGGCGGGGGTGGGGTGGGGTGGGGTGGGGGGAGTGGGCAATCTTTTAAGTTGCCTACTGTGCCCAATCTTTCAGCATCTGTCATCTCATCGAACCCTATTTGTAACCTTGTGAGATATGCATTTGTCTGTTTTAATTATATTTTATTGATTATGCTGTTACAGTTGTCCAATTCTTTTCTCCCCTTTCTCCCCCTCCCCCTCCCCTTCCACCTTAGTTCATGTCCATGGGTCATACATGTAAGTTCTTTGGCTTCTCCATTTCCTATACTATTCTTAACCTCCCCCTGTCTATTTTGTACCTAGCAATTATACTTCTTATTCCATGTACCTTTTCCCCCATTCTCCTCCTCCCCCTCCCAGCTGATAACTCTCCACATGATCTCCATTTCTGTGATCCTTTGCTTAATTCGTTTTTTTTTTTGTTGTTGTTTTTTAGGGTCAATTGTTGATAGTTGTAAGTTTGTTGTCATTTTACTGTTCATAGTTTTGATCTCTTTTTCTTAGATTTCATACATTTCATACAGTAAGGGCTTGGTGATGATGAACTCCTTTAACTTGACCTTATCTGGGAAGCACTTTATCTGCCCTTCAATGCTAAATGATAGCTTTGCCAGATAGAGTAATCTTGGATGTAGGTCCTTCACTATCATGACTTTGAATGCTTCTTTCCAGCCTCTTTTTGCCTGTAAGATTTCTTTTGAGAAATCAGCTGATAGTCTTATGGGAACTCCTTTTCTCTTGCTGCTTTTAAGATTCTCTCCTTAACTTTAATCTTGGGTAATGTAATTATGATGTGCCTTGGTGTGCTCCTCCTTGGGCCCAACTTCGTTGGGACTCTGTGAGCTTCCTGGACTTCCTGGAATTCTATTTCCTTTGCCAGATTGGGAATGTTCTCCTTCGTTATGTTTTCAAATAAGTTTTTAATTTCATGTTCTTCCTCTTCTCCTTCTGGCACCTCTATGATTCAGATGTTGGAACATTTAAAAGTTGTCCTGGAGGTTCCTGAGCCTCTCCTCATTTTTTAAAATTCTTGTTTCTTCATTCTGTTCTGGTTGAGTGTTTATTTCTTTCTTCTGTTCCAAATCACTGAATTGAGTCCTGATTTCCTTCCCTTCACTGTTGGTTCCCTGTACATTTTTGTTTATTTCACTGTGCATAGCCTTCACTTCTTCCTCTATTTTGCATTCATACTCAATTATTTCTGTGAGTATGCTGATTACCAATGTTTTCAACTCTGCATCTGATAGGTTGTCTATCTCCTCATTGCTTAGTTCTTTTTCTGGAGTTTTGATCTGTTTTTTCATTTTGTACATATTTCTTTGTCTTGGCACACCTGTTATGTAGTAAGGGGCAGAGCCTTAGGTGTTTGCCAGGGTGGGGCAACCCATGTTGCTGTGTTGTGGCACTGTACGTTGGGGAGGTGTTGGAGAGGGAATAATGCCACTTGCTCAGCTCTTGCCCTGCGTTCAGTCACTTCCACTGCTCTCCACAAGGGAATTGGGCCCTTCTGGTGTTGATTTCTGGGTGGGTAGATTTGTGTACATTCTAGGGCCCTGTGGATTGCTCCAACAGACTTTCCTGTGAGACTGGGAATTTCTCCTGCCACTAAAACCCTTACAGGTTTTTATAATCAGAGGTTTTGAGACTTTATTTCCCCATGCTGGAACCCTGGGTTGTGCAGTATGTCTCGTTCTCTAGTTGTTCCTCCCAGTTTCACTGCATGCAAATGTGGGACTGCCTGGTCTACCAGCCGCCACCTTGTTCACCCATTCCACCAGCCATGTGTCCTCTCCACCCTGGCTTCTTGTCTCTACCCTCCTACTAGTATGGATGAATGTTCCTTCTTTAACTCCTTGGTTGTTAGACTTCCATACAGTTCATTTTTTTTTGGCAGTTCTGGTTGTTTTTTGTTTTTAAAGTGATTGTTGTCCTTCTTTGGATTGTGTGAGGAAGCAAAGCATATCTAGCTGTATCTCCATCTTGGCTGGAAGTCCCAATTTGTACTTCTTAATCCCTTCACTTTTTTTGCCCATCCTACCAATCCCCTGCCCATCTGACAGCCATCAAAATGTTCTTCATATCTATGATTCTGTTTCTGTTATGCTTGTTTGCTTATTTTGTTTTTTAGATTCAGTTGTTGATAACTATTTATTGCCATTTGGCATTCATATTTTTGATCTTCTTCTTAAAGAAGACCCTTTAACATTTCATATAATACTGATTTGGTGATAATGAACTCCCTTAGCTTTTTCTTGTCTGGGAGGCTCTTTATCTGTCCTTCAATTCTAAATGATACCTTTGCTCAGTAGAGTAATCTTGGATGTAGGTCCTTGCTTTTCATCACTATAAATATTTCTTGTGAAGCCCTTCTAGCCTACCAAGTTTCTTTTGAGAAATCAGCTGATACTCATGGAGGCTCCCTTGTAGGTAACTGTTTTTCTCTTGCTGCTTTTAAGAATTCTCTCTTTGTATTTAACCTTTGGCATTTTCATTATGATGTATTTTGGAGTGGGCCTCTTTGCATCCATCTTGTTTGGGAATCTCTGTGCTTCCTGGACTTGTATGTCTATTTCCTTCACCAAAATTAGGGAAGTTTTCTTTCACTATTTTTTCAAATAGGTTTCCAATTTCTTGTTCTTTCTCTTTTCCTTTCAGCATCCCTACGATGTGAATGTTGGCACACTTGAAGTTGTCCCAGGAGCTCTCTACACTATCCTCATTATTTTCAATCATTTATTCTTCTTTGCTGTTCTGATTGGTTATTTTTTGCTTCCTCATATTCCAAATTGCTGATTTGATTCTCAGTTTCATCCTCCCTACTGTTGATTCCCTGTAAATTGTTCTTTTTTTCAATTAGCGTACCCTTCATTTC
This sequence comes from Glossophaga mutica, assembly GCA_039655065.1. NCBI lineage: Eukaryota > Metazoa > Chordata > Mammalia > Chiroptera > Phyllostomidae > Glossophaga > Glossophaga mutica. The sequence goes on from CM077308.1 coordinate 151,629,276, forward strand.
TGACTGGACCTTTTTTATGCTGTTCAGGTCCTCACTAAGTTCCTTGAGCATCCTTATAACCAGTGTTTTGAACTCTGCATCTGATATATGGCTTGTCTCCATTTTGTTTAGTTATTTTTTCTTCTGGATTTATGATCTGCTCTTTCATTTGATCCATGTTTCTTTTTCTTCTCATTTTGGCAGTCTCCCTGTGTGTGTTTGTATGTACTAGGTAGAGCTGCTATGGACGCCCTGTCTTGGTAGAGTGGTCTAATGTAGTAGGTGTCCTGTAGGGTCTAGTGGCACAGCCTCTTCTATCATACAACTAGGTATTTGAAGTGTACCCATTGTGTGGAATGTGTACATTTTCCTCTTGTAGTTGAGCCTTGGTTGCTATTGGCAGGTAAACTGGTGGGATTTACCCAGGCCGATCTGCTGCAAGGACTGGCTGTGACCATTGACCACCAACTTCCAATAACCATGAAGGATCAGCTGTGAGGGACCCACTCTACAGAGTAGGGCTTTGGTGCCTGCTAGACTGCCTTTTGATTGTGTCACTTGTGGAGGTGATTGGGTTGTAGTACTTTGATATGCTCTATAGCTGTCTACTGGGTTTGCCATCTCTGGGGCTTCCTGGGAGGTGCAGGCTAAGGTAAACTGCTACCTGTGTTCTGTCTGGGGCTACCTGGCATAAGCTACAAAGCAATCAGTAGATAGCTGCTACTTGTTCTGGGCTTGGAAGTGACCAAGAGAAGCCAAGCTATGAATCAAAGTCATCTACTGCTAGTACTGGATCTGGGACCACTTAGCAAGAGGTATGGGCTTGCTGAGGCCCGGTGCTCCTTGTTGAGAAAATTTAGGAAAATCTGAAGCATTAGTCAAGATGAGCCATTTGTATGAAAAAGCCCCTGGAAAGAGCTTGAGTGGGCCTGAAATTTGAATGGGGTAGAACCACAGGGAATCACCAGAGTAGGGCAAAAGTTGTGAGTCTGGTTGATGAAGTCTCAGATATGGCATCCACCTGCCAGCTTAGCCAACATTTCTGTCTGGGAGAAAGCTGTCTCCCACTGCCCGTTCTGATGCCAGATACTTCAGCTCCTCCCCATTTGCCTCTGGTACCTTTCAAGCAGCTGCTCTGGTGTTGGAGCTCAGAGCAAGTGAGTCTGAACAAATCTGTTCATGGGCCCTGTAAGAGGAACTTCCAGGGAGTCTAGCAATTTCTATCTTCTATAGCCTCAATCTCCACTGTTTTTTTCAGCAGATATTATGGTGACCTATTTTCCTGGCACTAGAACCCTAGGCTGGGGGTTCTTTTTCAGGGCTGGCATCCCTTGCTCCCAAGATATCCCTCCCAATTTTTATCCACCACATGTGGGTGTGGGACTAGCCCATTCTGCATCTTTACCCCTCCTACCAGTTGTGATGTAGTTTCTTCTTTAATACTGTAGTTGTAGGACTTCCATTCAGCTCAATTTCTGGCAGTTCTGAATGTAGGCAGTTCTGTAGTTTAGTTGTAATTTTGATGTGGTTGTGTGAAGAGGCAAGCTGTATTTACCTAGGCTACCACCAGACACTTTAGTTCCTCCCTTTATGCCACTGGTGCCTTTCAAGGGCATTTATAGACAAAGAAAGTGAGGCTGAATAAGGTTAAGTGGCTGAACGAAGATGATACATCTTGTGCCCAGTCAGATTCAAGAGAGAAACTCAATGGCTCAAGACCTTTCCTTTCCTTTCCTTTCCTTTCCTTTCCTTTCCTTTCCTTTCCTTTCCTTTCCTTTCCTTTCCTTTCCTTTCCTTTCCTCTTTGCTTTTCCTTTAAATCTCACCTGAAAATATGTTCGTTGATTTTATTTTGAAAAGGTGTTATTTATTTATTTTTAGAGATTGGGGAAGAGAGGGAGAAAAAGAGGGAGAGAAACATCAGTAGGCAAGAGATATATGGATTGGTTGATTCTCACACACTCCCAGCTGGGGACCTGGCCTGAAACCCAGGCATGTCCTAACTGGGAATTGAACCCGTGAATTTTCAGTTCATGGGGCAGCACTCAATGCACTGAGCTACACCAGCCAGGGCTGTATATTGATTTTAGAGAGAGGGGAAGGGAAATAAAAGGAGAGAGTGGAACCTCTATCATTGCCTCCCATAGACACTCCAACTGAGAATGAACCAGACCCAGGCATGTATCCTGACCAAGGATCAAACTTGCCACCTTTTAGTGAACAGCAGGCCACTCCCCTGCACCAAGGCTTAGACCTTTTCACCATGATAAGTAAGCAGATACTCTATACAAGGAGAAAACAGAGTCTATGGACAGAGAAAGATCAACAGAACAGGTCAAGAACTTGAATAGAAGCACAGCCTTATAATTGAGTAGAGAATTTCTAGTATCCAAAGGTCAAGGAGCTTCTAGTCAAAATGGCCATGTAGGCAGACATGGCTCACCCTTTTGCACAACCACATCGAAATTACAACTATAATATAGAATAACCATAACCATCACCCAGAACCATCAGAAATTGAACTGAATGGAAGTCTGACAACTATGGAATTAAAGAAACAGCTTCCACCCAGACTGGTAGGAGGGAAACAGATGCAGAATGGACTGGTCCCACACTCATGTGTGGTGGATAAAAATTTGGGAGGGGTATCTTGGGAGTGAGGAGTCCCAGCCCCACACCAGGACTCCCAGCCTGGGGTTCCAGTGCCAAGAAGATAAGTCCCCACAACTTCTGGCAACAAAATCTAGCAGGGATTGAGTTGGTGGAAGAAACTTCTGGAGGCCCAAGAAGTTCCTCTTAAAGTAACCAGACATGGACTCACCTACTCAGACTCACTCCTTTGGAGTTCCAGCACAGGGATAGAAGCTTGAAAGACACCAATGGCATAAAGGGAGGAACTAAAGTGTCTGGCATCAATGCAAGCAGAGGACGTTGTCCCTTTTCTAAACCCTCCCCCCACAGAGCCACTGAGTTGGCAAGTTGGCGCCATATCTGAGAATCCATTAACCTGGCTAACACTGTTTGACTCCCCTTGGAGATCCCAGAGACTCCACCCTGCCCAACCTATGGGCCCACCCAAGATGCTTTTCCATATGAATGGCTGGTCTTGGCTTATGCTGCACAACTTCTTAAATCCTATCAAACAAGCAGCAGTGGGCCTCAATTAGCCCCAGGCCCGGCACTAGCAGCAGCCAGCCTAGACTCAAGGTTTGGCTTCGCCTGGGAATCTCCAAGTTCAACAAAGGTAACAGCCATCTCAGATTGCCTAATAGCTCAGACAGGGTGGCCCCAGGCAAAACACAGGTGCAGACTGATCTTGGCCTGCTTCACCCAGGATATCCCAGAGGCAGCGCACCCAGTGGATAGCTAAAAGCCATTCATAGAACCACCACCCTGCCTTTGCATAGCTGACTCTCGATGGAAGGCAGAGGTTGGTGGTCAGTGGTCACAGCCACTCCTTGTAGCTAACTGGCCTGGGTGTATCCTTCCCATTGATCTGTCAACAGCAATCAAGGTTCAACTACAAGAGGAGGTTGTACTCAGCTCACATAAATGGTGCACCTTGAGTACCCAGCTTGGGTGATAGGGGAGGCTGTGCCACTGGACTCTACAAGATACCTAGTATATGAGGGCATGCAAGACATGGAGTCAAAGCAGCTCTACCTAATACATAGAAACAAACACAGGGAGACTGCCAAAACAAGGAGATAAAGAAATATGGCCCAAATGAAAGAACAGATCAAAACTCTAGAAAAAGAGGTAAACAAAATAGAGATAAGCAGTCAATCAGATGCAGAATTCAAAACACTGTTTATAAGAATGCTCAAGGAACTTTGTAAGGACCTCAGCAGCATAAAAAAACATCCAGTTGAAAATGAAGGATATACTAATTGAAATGAAGAAAAATTTACAGGGAAACAACAGTACAGTGGATGAAGCTGAGAATCAAATCAATGGTTTGGAACATAAGGAATCAAAAACAAGCAATCAGAACAATAAGAAGAAAAAAGAATCTGAAAGCATGAGGATAGTATAAGCAGCCTCTGGGACAACTTCAAGAGGTCCAACATTCTCATCATAGGGGTGCCAGTAGGAGAAGAGAAAGAGCAAGAAATTGGAAACCTATTTGAAAAAATAATGAAAGAAAACTTCCCTAATTTGGTGAAGGAAATGGACATGCAAGTTCAGGAAGCACAGAGATTCCCGAACAAGGTGGATACAAAGGGGATGACACCAAGACACAACATAATTAAAATGCCAAAAATTAAAAATAAAGAGAGAATCTTAAAAGCAGCAAGAGAAAAGAAATTAGTTCCTACAGGAATTTCTCCATAAGACTGTCAGCTGATTTCTCAAAAGAAACTTTTCAGGCTAGAAGGGACTGGCAAGAAATATTCAAAGTCCTGGAAAGCAGGGACCTCCAGCCAAGATCACTCTCCAGCAAAGATATCATTTAGAATCGAAGGACAGATAAGAGCTTCCCAGACAAGAAAAAGCTAAAGGAGTTCATCACCAAAACATTATTATATGAAATGTTAAATGACTTATTTAAGAAAAAGAAGATCAAAACTATGAATAAAATGGCAATAATTATATATCTATCAACAATTGAATTTTAAAAAACAAACTAAGCAAACAAGAAAAATAGAGACAGAATCATGAATATGGAGAGCATTTTGATGGTTGCCACATGGGAGGGGGTGATGGCAGAAAGGGTGAAGGGGTCAGGGATTAAGAAGTACAAATAGGCAGTTACAGAACAGCCATGGGGATGTACAGTACAGTATAGGAAATGGAGTAGCCAAAGAACTTACATGCATGACCCATGAACAATGGTGGGGAAATTGCTTGAGGGAGTGGGGGATGCTGGGTGGAGGGAAGGAAATGGGGAAAAATCAGGGCAACTGTAATATCGTGATCAACAAAATATGATTAAAAAATAAAGATCAAGGAAATCTAGAGTAGAAATCAGGATAAAGAATGTCTCTGGAAGCTGAAAGGCATGGTTCTCTTTTCATTGTAGGGGAAGGAAATACAGAGGAACTAATTTCAACCTGTTTTTCCTTATAATCCTTTCTTATCTTCTAGATCTTTTTTATTGGTCAAGATTTAACATTTATGAAATCTTAACTGAATTCCCATTCTTAAAGAAGTATCTTTGCTGCACTTGGTTTTTGAATGGTAGTCGTTCTGACAACTGTGAGGTTATATCTAACTGTGGTTTTAATTTCAATTGCCCTGGTGATCAGTGATATTGAGAATCATTTCACAAGTCTATTGCCTAACTCTGAATTTGTTGTCCCTGAGGCATGAAGATGTGATGTGTGTTCACCTGTCCCCTTGCGTCAGCTGTTTCTGTGGAGCCACCGTAGTGCTGAATCTGTTGTCATTTTGAGGGCTCCCGGGTATACTGCATGTGTTACTACGGATCCTCATGTTAACCCATCTAGGGAGGCACCAATGTCGCCCCTGTTTTGCAGGTTGGAAACTGAGGCAAGTGAAGGTCGTATAGGAACTTGGGAGCCAGGTTCAGACCCAGAGAGTTTGTAAACAGAATTCAGGCTCTTAGCTACCACGATAAACTATTTTGTATTCCTACTTTGCTGCCTTGTCCTTGCCTTTTAAAAACTATATTAAGGCTTAATTTTTTAACTTAAAATAATGAATATTCAGTAAAGAAAAAGTAGAAAATACAAAAAGTAGAAAAACACCCATAATTTTAACACCTAAGTATATCAATGGTTAGTTTTAGAGCTATTCCATGAAGGCCTTTTAAAAAGATTTATTTTTCAATTACAGTTGACATACAATACTGTATTAGTTTCAGGTGTATGACATGGGGATTAGATTTTACACCTTACAAAGTGATCACCCCAAGCAGTCTAGCGTCCACCTGACACCGTACAGGGTTAACAATAGTACTGACTATATCACTGTGTTCTATTTTACATCCCTGTGACTCTTTATAACTGGCAATTTCTACTTCTCAATTCCTTTCACCTTTAAAATGTACTTTTTAATGTTTCAATTACAGTTGGCATGCAATATTATATAAAATTCAGGTGGACAGGATAGTGGCTGGGTATCTAACTTACCAAGCGACCCCCCTGTAGGTCTGGAAACTGCCTGGCAGTGCACACAGTTACGACAATTCTGTTGACCGAATTTTCTAGGCTGTGCGTTACACTCCCATGACCATTTTGTAACTGCCCATTTGTGCTTCGTGATCCCTTCACGTTTTTCACCCAGCCCCCTAACCCCCTTCACATCTGGTGACTATCAACTTGTTCTCTTATTGATGAGTTTGTTTCTGTTTGTTTTTTATTTTGTTTTTGAGATTCCACATGTAAGTGAAATCATATGGTATTTGTTTTTTCTTTTTTTCTGATTTACTTCGCTTAGCCTAATACCCTCCAGGTCCATGCATGTTGTCACAAATGGTTAAGATTTCATTCTTTTTTATGGCTGAGCAGTATTCCATATTATAGGTCTACTAGTTTTTAAGTTATATACATGTCTAATTACTATGCTGTACACTTGAAACTTATATAATATTGAAGGTGGAGTGCAATTAAAAACTAAAACTAAATTTAAAAAAAGATCAGGTGTCTTGGTCTCCTGTAGCCCTTTGTTTTTCTTAGACAAAATCCCCACTGGGTTCACAGCCAGATGTTACAGGGGCTCCTTTTCCTGGCACTGGCGTTCAGGGTTGGGGAGCCTAGTGGGGGGCTGGGAGCTCTTGCTCCTTAGACGGCACCTCCGCAGCCCAGCTAGCCCTCGTGATCCTTGATCACCGCGTTGTGAGTGTGGGATCTGCCTGTTCCATATCTCCGCCCTGCCGCCAGTCTTGTTGGGGTTTCTTCTTTATATCCTTAGCTACAGGACTTCTGTTCAGCTGGTCTTCAGGTGGTTCTCAGCCACGGTTGTTTTATAATTTAGTTGTGATTTTGATGGGATGGGAGAGAAGACGGGCATGGAGTTCACCTACTCCACCATTTCAACGGGCAGTCAAGGCTTTTGTTTTTTTTTTTAGTAGATATTTACACGTGTTATATTTATATTTGTTATGTTGACTATATATAGAGGCTTTTCTGCTGCTTGATTACCTAAAATTTTAAACTAAGAATTTTCACACATTATAGAATCTTTCAAAATATCATCCAAATGGCTGTTTGTGATTTCATCTCATGTAAAAATAATAATTTATCTATCCATTAATTTATAGTTGGACACTTAATTCCCTCCCCTTTTCTTTTGATATGGAGAGGAGGAGCTAGGTTAAATAAAGCTGTGATACACATTTTTGCATCTATATTATTTTCAGAATTTAGGACTATTCTGAAAGATTCTATTCTTAGTCAGCATTCCCAGGAGTGGTTCAAAGTCTATGAGCACTTTTGTTTGGAGGCTTTAGGAGTCATGTGGCTTGATAGTGAGGACACATGAGGAAAAAGCATCAGGCTGCCTTGCTTTACCCTGTCCCGTGCATAGCTATGCCATGATGAATAAGACGGAGGGACAAGGACTCAGGAAGAAGGTTGGTTCAGGTGTGGCTTGGACTCTTGCAAAACATCCCCCAGGGAGTGTTCAGAACAGCACTATGTCCAGGTGGGTAGAAGGTAAACTCTTTGCACTTTTCCCCATCCAAGGGTGACACACTAGAATGTAAGGTCCAAAAGGGAAAAGGATGTTTGTCTCATTTTTTTAATGGCCGTGTCATCAGTATACAGAAAACTGCTCACACATAGTTGGTACTAAAATCTGTTGAGTGCATAAATGATCTTACTTCTGACATCAGTGCAGCCAGTTAGAACTGTGAGAGAGCCAGCGGGTACTTCCAAATCGTTGCTGCTGAGATGGTGTAAGTTAGGTGGACTCAGATAACTCCCCTCCTTCTGGATCTATTGTTGCAGATGTTTGGATGGTTTAATCACAGGAAAATAGCTATTGCACAAGCACATTGTCTAATCCCACTGCACATTGTCTAATCCCACTGCCAAGATTGTTTGAAGCTGCAGTTATCTCATCTCTCGTTGACCTTGCCCACAGCTCTGGAATGATCCTTTGTCCAACTCTGAGATTGTCTTCATTTTCTCAAGCAAACTTGGTGTCCCATGCAATGGTAGTCACATTGCTTATGCCCATAGAAGCTGATGTCATACCCAAGTGTTAGATGTGACCTCAGTATTTGGATGGCAAAGAAAAAGAAACTTCTTTTCACAAAAAAAGGTGACTGTATTGTGAAAAGTTGCTGGGCAGCGTGACCTTCCACAATGCACATCCAGGAGCAGAGTGGAATGCACACATTAGAGTGTTTGAATTTGGAGAGCGCTTTCCTAGGGTCTAGATGCTGAAACAAATGACATTTTCTAATCAGCACCCCCACCCCAAATTAATGGCTTCAATAAAATGTCTTTTGCTTTATTGGTCTCTTCATTTTCCAGCAGCACAAATTCTTCCTCATCCTTCAAGATTCAGATCAGGCACCACTTCCTCCAAGAAGCCTTCCCTGAGGCCCTTCTCCTCTGTAAATCCAGGTGTGATGCTGGTCCTTGGGTTTTCATAGCAGCTAGTGTGGCCTTCCATGAGGCACTTCATACACTGGATCATCATGATCTGTTTTAAGGAAACTTCATCCTCATCTGTCCAGCCTCCTCCATTTACAGAAGCAAAGTACCAAGAGGTTTAGTCAACTGGGGGCAAAGAGGGGACTGGAGCTTGAGGCCCTGATGTGGCCTGCCAGTGTTTCTCCAGTCTCATAAGAGGTGCAGATGTCTCAACTATCCAGAGGTAATCACAAAAGAAATTACTCATTGGCTGGGAATCAGAATGATGATTAATGCCTGCACTGGAGGTCAACAAGGCAAATTTCTCCTCTTGCAGACTGAGAAGGAAGAAAGGCACAGGCAGGATAAGCCACGTTTTTGTGGTCACTTAATCATGTGTTAAGGACATTCATGAGACATAATTTGGATCAATTAAGATTAACTGAGGGGTTCTTTAGAATGGGGGGCAGGAAACTTTTTTATAAAAAGCCAAATAGTAACCATTTTAGGCTTTGCAGCCATATAATTTCCATTGTAACTACTAAAATCTGTTATAGCATGAAAGAAAACACAGATAATATGTAAACAAATGAATGTAGTTGTGTTCCAATAAAACTTTGTTTGCAAAAACAGACAGTGAGAGGGCTGGGGTGGTGGGCCAGGATGGGAGTAAAAGACAGAAAACTGTACAAGAGCAACAATTAAAATAAAGGAAAAAATTTTATTAAAAAACCCCCAACAGGCAGTGAGCTTTGTTTGGCCTGTGGGCTATATTTTGCCAGCCCTTCCTTAAGAAAACGATAAATGACAGAGCTTTATTTTTTTTTTTTAATATTTTATTTATTTATCTTTAGAGGGGAAGGGAAGGAGAGAGGGAGAGAAACATCAATGTGCGGTTGCCTCTCGTATGTCCCCTGCCGGGAACTGGCCTGGCAACCCAGGCATGTGCCCTGACTGGGAATCGAACCGCGATCCTTTGGTTTGCAGGCCCGCACTCAATCCACTGAGCTATACCAGCCAGGGCATGACAGAGCTTTATATTCAGTGCCTTGATAATTCGATAATAAACTTTTGTTATGTTCTATAGCAAAGCAGCAGGCATGTTTTAGAAAATTTCTGCTACATTTAGGTAGGAATTCAGTAGTAAATATAATTTGCTGAGACTTCATGGGTTCCAACTCCTTTATTTGAATGCTTGTGGGAAGTAGTAAGAATCCAGGAGTTTACATTGTAAATGGGGTTGACATCATAAGCCCATCTAAAACATATAGAGCTATGTTTGCCAAAAATGAAAACGAGCTTTAGAGATCTTGACCATTTCACTTTTACCACGTTAAAGAAGTGTTCAACCTTTTGCCCTTTAAAATTTTAACTTAATGCCACTTAAAAAGATTAGACAAGATAAGGAAACAGTGACCCAAATTGGCAAAGTGGTATGTCCAAAGTCACCTGGTGAGAAAGGAGCAGAGTTCATAGGGGCTTGAACCCCGGCCTCATGATTCTTCATGAGGCCCACCTGTTCAGAACTGTGCCAAGTGCTTTGGGAGATACACAGAAATACTCCAAGAGGAAGGCAGGAAAGAGCCATCCTTGTGTGTCTATCACTCTCTCTGGTGTGAAAGTTGGGTGGCAGTAATGTCAGTCTGAGCGGTCCAGAACAGGTGGGAAAAAGCAAATTGAAGGAGATAGGGACCTAATGGGGACCATAGCCATGCCACCGAAGTCTCTGGTGCCTGTCCGGGTGTGAGTGTGCACGGAATAGACGACAGCCAGGCGAGTGGGTTCTGAGGGAGCCCAATAAATGTCATCCCTCTTCTCCACCCCAGTTCAGAATCAACTGAGAGCCAGACCTAGGAATTAGATCATTAGAGACAGATGACCACCTGTAGTACTGGTAAAGCTGGTTTGGGATAAAATGTGGATTACATTTTGGATCATGAGGGCCTCCTAACTCTGTATCTCAAAAATACTCATCAACAGCCATGGCTGAACAACCACAGACTTCCAGGGGAACCTGTTGTGAAAAGACAGCTGAATGAGAGAAGGGCTGAGCTTACTTTTGAGAGGTCATGGCTTCAGATTTGCCAATCAAGTGATTCACCTCTCCTTCCCAGGGAAGGAATGCGTGAGGGACAGAGTGGAAAGACCAAGGATGCTTTAATGAAGAGCCCTCAGCAAGCAGGAGGAGGGAGCACGACTGTATTTTGTTATTAGATGGAATACAAACGTTGTCTACCTATTGGTTTTTGTCAGAGCCTGGCGACTTGGTTCTGGCAAGTCCCCCTTCTGCTTTTTGACTCCCTGCCATGTATGGCGATGGGGACATCAAAGTCTGGACTCCAGTTGCTTATAAAATTACAATGCTCAACCCAGGAGCCTTTAATGAGACTCAGCTCAGTATAGAAGCACTAAATTTTAAAACCCTATGAACTGGGGCCAACAATGCAATTTTCCTTACATTTGGTTATAAAAGGGGGATAAGAGAAGGGGAAACCAATATTTATTGAGGTCTGGGTGTTCCGGGAATTATGTTACATGATTTACATTGGTTGTTTCATTTTGTCCTTCGGACAATCACTATTACTGATCCTGTTTTACAAGTGACCGCATGCTATCTGATGGATGTGATTGGTTGGAGTGAGTGGGAGTGATGCGCAAGCAGTTGAGCTGGTCCTCAAAAGAAAGTCTATTCCCAGATTTGTGGGTGGAAATGTGAGGTTCAGTCCGGAAAAGGGGCCCATTTGGTGAAAATTACCCTCGATGTACTTTGCTTTTGAATTCCTGTTTTCTTTTAATTTCCAAGTATCTTTTGCATCTATGCCACAATATCCAGTTATGCTACCCAAGCCTTAAAGCAGGCTCTGGGCCATTTTCAAAGTTCTTTTGTTGTACTTGCTTCATGTTATCAAGGCTGATCCTAGAAGTCACCGTGAAGAAAGTGTGACAGTTTGGTTTCGACATTTTCCGCGACTGACCGTGAAACCTCCCAGCAGCCATCTCTGCGCTCCGTCCCTATTTGTGCCCCCTGCCTCCACCTGCCCTCTCTCACCGGGAGCACGTGGTCTCACTTCTGTCTCTCGGTGAACGTTCCGTTTGCCCAGAGTTGCACATCTGATAAACGTATCTAACCGCTAGAGAATCGGGTCCTTCGTTTCCTTATTACTGAGTTTTAGAAGTTCTCTTTATATTCTGGACACAAGTCTTTTGCCAGACAGATGCTTTGTAAATATTTTCTTCCAGTATGCGAGGCTTATCTTTTTCATTCTCTTAACAGTGTCTTTTGAAAAACAGAAGTTTTAGGCCCTGACCTGTGTGGCTCAACTGGTTGGAATGAAAAATAGAAGTTCTATATTTTGATGAAGTCCATTTTTTCTTTGTTCTTGTGCTTCTGGTATCATATCCAAGAAATCTTCACCTGATCTGAGGTCACAAAGGTTTTCTCTTATGTGTCCTTAGAGAAGATTTACAGTTTGAAGTTTTACATTTATGTCTATGATCCACCTTGAGTTATTTTTTTCATATAGGATTAGAAGTATGAACCAGAGTTTTTTCTGCTTAAGGATGTCCAGTTATTCTAGTAATATTTATCAAAAATACTTTTGTTTCTCTAATAAATTTCTGCTGTATCTCATGGTATGAAGAGATATTTCACCAAAGAAATCTTATGAATGGCAAATAAGAACATGAAAAGATGCCCAACATCATTAGTCATTAGAGAAATGCAAACTGAACCACAATGGGATAGCACTGTGCAGCCACTGGAATAGCTAAAATTAAACAGACTGACAATACCAAGTGTTGACGAGGAAAGAACTAGAACTCTCATACATTGCTGCTGGGAAAATAAAACGGCAAACACTTCAGAGAATATTTTGACAGTCTCTTAAAAATTTAAACATCAACCTACCACATGACCTATCCATTGCTAGCTATTTTTCCAAGAAAAATAAGAGTGCATGTTCATACAAAGAATTGCATACAAATGTTTGTAGCAGCTTCATTTGTAGAGGCCAAACAAACTGGAAACAACTCCAATATCCATGAACACATGAGTGGGGAAACAGGCTGTGGTATAGCCATATATGAAAATAACTACTCAGCAATAAAAATAACGAACTATTGATGTGTGCAACAACATAGATAAAACTAAAAATAATTATTCTGGCTAAAAGGAGCCAAGCAAAAAGAGTGCGTGCTTTACGATTCCATTTATATAAACTTCCATGAACCTCAAAGTAATCTATAGTACGAAGAGTGCATTAGTGGCTTCCTGGGGACAAAGGGAGGGAGAGACAGCCGAGTGGGGGGAACAAAGAGTAAGAGCAGACTTTTGGTGGTGATGGATGTGTTCTTTATTTTGATGTCAAAATGGTTTCAAAATCTGTCAGATTTCATACTGCTAATATGTGCAGTTGATTGTTCATTACACCTCAGTAAAGATTTAAAAATAATATAGTTAGGCCTGTGAGAAAACTGTATGAATAAGTGGCCCTGTGTCACTGAGAATTGTTGAAACTTTCAGTTTAACAACAGCTGAAAACATCCCCCCACTCTTTTTTGGTCCAGATATTTCACTTGGAGGAAATACTCAGGGGAAATAATCCAAGAGAAAGAAATCAATTTACATAAAGTTATGGTGTTTTTATTCACAACTATGAAGTGCTTTGAAGTTACTTAAATGCTCTGTAACTGAGGGCTGATTGTCATCAATATGATTAAATATCATGCATACTTAAAAATATTAGCCTCTTGGACTATGTCTAGGATGGAAATAAGTATATAGTCATTTGGTGAAAAAAATGGCACATGAAGAATACACCCTGAATAAATTCACAACAACATGTATGAATCAATATTGATAATGGTTAGAATATAAAGACTTTTACCCCTACCCCTTTTATGTTTTTGTCACAAATTATCCCTACTTATGCTGTGAGTTCATTTCCAAATTGAGTGGCTATTGTCTTCCTCTTTTTAAAAAATGTTTTTACCTCCTTTAACATTTATGTTATGTTTAAGTCTATAACACTGTATTCTGCAATAGGGTTGCAATTTCCTGCTTCTGTCTGTTGGTCATCTTCCTCATAGTTTTGTATCAGTTTGTCTAAACCCAAATGGTTGGAATTAGAAAACTGTGACTTTCTTTTCACAGGCGATAAAAAATAAAGAAGGCAAAATTCCATCTTAGAGAAAGGATGTGTTTGGTCAGCAGTGGATGTGCCTTGTCCCTCAGTTTGCTGAACTTTGCGCTTTGAGCTGTAAACCACCCCATGTCACCATTTATCATTTATTAATTTGGTCGTGACCAGTTAGCATGAGTGGCTGAGCAGGTATGCCTATACGCCATACCAAAACCCATGCCAAATTTATCAACTTAAAGAAAAAGAAAGATAAACTAGTTACTCAGATGAATTGGTATTACTCAGGCCAAGAGGTTGAACCAAGTCTCTGTGTACTCAGATTTTGATCTTCTGGGGTGTGAACGAATGAATGACATCAGCAGGCAGTAGCCAGTTTCTTGTAGGAAGTTGTGTCTTAATGATGTTGCCTTTCCATTACTCGGAGAAATCCTCAAAGTTTCTTAAAACGTTGGGAAGTCATTACTTGTTTATACTGAACTTTTAGTTTGAGATAGAGGCAGGAAGGAAGGAAAAATAAGTGAATGAACGGTTCCAGGGTCTCCCAATAGTTCCAGGCACAAATATAAAAGATTTAAAAACACATGAACCAGAAAACTTAAAAATGGTGTACCATATTATAGGTCTTCATGAGCTAATCCTCTCAGCATTTTTTAGAATTTAAATAACTCTACTGAATTATGACCAGATGATATCCCCAGGAAACCTGGCTATCCTCGCTTCCAGGACATCAGAACAAGATGGAAAGAAGTCCCAGGAGCTTTGGGAGAAACTTCACATTGAATTTTTCCCGTGGTGCTGCTTTTGATAGAAATGGTTGACCACTCTACTGCAGAGAAGAAGAAACATGGGTTTATGGAACTGATCATTTTCTCTACTAGATTTGGCAATCTGATTTCTCTGTGTGAACTCAGAATTTGGAGGAGCCAAAATGTCTGGTCAATGTCAATGTGAAAAAAGTTAGTTAAATCAGACATTGGAGGTTATTATGTCAGTGGTTTTTAATCCTGACTTCGCATTTGGATCATCCAGGGAAATTTTCCAAAGCTACTAATGCTCAGGGCCCTGTGCCTGAGGTTCTGATGGACTGGTCTTCAGTGTGCTTCTTTCCTTTTAGTTCCTAAAGCCCCTCAGGTGATTTCATTATGTAACTGGTAAGAGCCTCTCATGTAACAAGTGCTCGTGCAACTGATTGAGTTTTTTTTTTAAACACATTGACTCTAGGAGAGCAAAGTGCTCAATAACATAAACCCTGGAGTTAGCTTCACCTGGACTTGAATCCCAGCTTTGCTATTTCCTAGCTGTATGACCTTAGGCTAAGTTAACCTCACTGGGCCTCAGTTTCTTTTTTTGTAAAATGGGGACAACAAGAATACCGATCTCCTAGGGTTACTGTAAATATTAAATGACTTAATATGTGCAAAATACTTAGAACAGAGTAGGCACTGTAAAAATGTTCGCTGTCTGCGGTCCTTTGCTGGTGTTTCCTCTGCTCGGTGTCTGAACTGAAATTAGTTTCAATGGCCTAATATTTCTCTGACAAGGTGTTTGGTTCCCTGTGGCTGCTCTAACACATTGCCACAAATTGGGTGTCTTAAAACAACAGAAAATTTTCTCTCGGCGTTCTGGAGGCTGGAATTTCGAAATCAGGGCATCGGTAAGACTGTGCTTCCGGAGGCTCTAAAGGAAAATCCATTCCTCGCCTCCGTCAGCCTCTGTGGCTGTCGGCATTCCTTGTCTTGTGGTTGCATCTCCGTGCCGTCTCCCCATCACTCGCCTCTGCCGAGATCCTTCTTCTCTTCTCCTGACCCTTTCCTGTATAAGGATGCATGCGATTGCGTCTAGGCTGCGCCTAGATTATTTAGGGTCACCTCTTCTCAAGATCCTTAGCATAATCACATCATTCGCCATAGAAGATAATATTTACTTTTTTGTAATAATAAAGTAATAATCTTCAGAAGTTCTTGGGATTAGGGAGTGGGCACACTTTGGGCGAGGACCACCACTCAACCCTGGTACCCAAGGCCGTAATCGACTGCAAGTGGATGTGAGGCGCCACTGCATTTAGTCCCCTTCGCTTTGGCCTACACACCCCCCTCTCTAATATGTCCACAACCGTTATTTACAGTGACAGGTATACAGACAAGTACACAGACGAGTGAATGTTCATTGTCAGTGTTTGTTATTTCTTGGGAAGGACTCAGGGAAGTGGGCCAAGGGTTCGGAGGCCTGGTTGGCCTACCGCCCTGTGGCGTACAGAGAGGCTCCAACAAAGAAAGACATCTTGGTGGGTTCTGCTCCAAAGGGAATAATTTGAGGGAAACTTTATTTTATGATTAAATGCAACCTAAAACCCTCACCAATTCTGGCTTTAAACTTGGAAAAGTTTGGTGCTTATTTCAAAAGAGAACAGTATGATGGTTCATTAATCAGGACAGCCAGTTCCAAGTGACAGAAAAATCAGTTCAGATAGGCTTAAGTAAAACCTGAACTTCTTAACTGTCATAACTGGAAAATTCCAATTTCAGATCCAGATTTATGTTGCGGTTCCAAAGATACTATCGGGACCTGGTTTCTCTCTCCCACTCTTAGTTCTACTTCTTTTACTGGCTCTGTTCTCAGAAGGGCTGTGCTTTGCTGGTGCCAAGACAACTGTACAATCTATGAGCTTGTATCTTCTCAGATCCAAGGCATGTGGAAAAGGCCAGTTCTATGTGAAAAATTAAAAAACCTTATTGGGGTTTGTTGGGTCACATGCCCATCCTTGAAACAACCACTGTGCTGATTGGCTGAGGAACCTGGAGGGGATGAACCCTCTCATGAGCTAAGGCTGGGGAAGGAGGTGGGTCCCTAGTGGAGAAATGGGGGAGCTACCATAAGAAGGAAGAATGAATGTTGGGTGGCAAATATAACAAATGACTACTATAGAGGCAACGAGACCTTTGCACTGAAATGACTGAAAACCAAAATTGGATTTTCTTGAAGAGCATATGGGATTTTCCCTGAATTTTATATTTTGATCTCAATTTCCCCTTTCCATTTGGAAATCGATGAGTTTTTTGGAAGCAGAGAACCCTTGTTTAAATCCCATCTCTGCTGCCCCTTTGTAGCTGCATGGCCTTAGGAAAATTACCACACTGCTGTGAGCTTCATCTTCTTTACTGGCCCAGAAATAAAATACACACAGAAACACTCACACACAAACTCAGGATAGATGTCTTCTTATTGGGATGTGGAAACAGAATAGGCCTACCTGAAAACAATCTGACTGATACCAAAAATGCATTTTGCCCCTAGAACTCTTTTTTTTTTTTTTATGGTCCTAAAATATGTCTGAAATCCTTGCCATTCAACTGTTTTGGTTTAAAGCAATGTGTTTCTAGAGAGCTAGGTAAAAAGATCCCATGGAGAGGCAACATGAAATCCTCCATCACTGACTTCTCCCCATATGCCATCTTGGAGGGGGTGAGCCAGACAAAGGCATCTTGTGAGATGATTTTTGTTGTCACATGCAAAACAACCATCCAGACAAATGATCTCTCCATCCTTCCACATCTGTTTTAGGATTCTTCTCTCACTACTTCTGTCACCCGGGCAGGGCCTTCGTGTTCCCTAGAGATACCCAATACCATAGGGAATCTCTACATTGAAAAACTATGCCTCGTTCTTCTTTCCCCAAGGATCTCCACTTGCAAAATGACACCTCTCTTCCTTAGCCACCACTCTCACGTTCACAGTGATGTGGATGTTCAGTAGGGTGAATGCCACCTGATCACTGTTTGATTAAAGCAGTCATGTGAGGCATGAGTGAGCGACAGGCTAGACTTTCTTTCAAGGAATAGTGTTTATCTTCAACCTTCTGTTTTGATGTAAGAGATTTTTTGAGAAGGATACTGGGTCTCTTTCCTAGTCTCCTAAGATCAGTTGCAGATGTATCTATAACAGGCTTACTCCACTGTAGCAGACCTAGCACTATAACAGTGCTAACTCCACTTCTGAAATCTCATTGGCCATAGGTTTTAGCTATTACTTAGATGATAATAGGAAGTAGAACAAGTAAGTAGAACAAGGAAAAGGGAATGGCAGGTTTCCAGAAAAGAACTGGAAAGATTTGAAGATTGGGACATTTCCAGGAAAATAAACCTTTTAGGTGTGAGCATCCATGTCTCTGTCATGCGTGACTGGCATCCTGAGAGAGTAGGGGGAAGAGGTGAAAAGGAAGAGAGGGCCCCACAGGGGATGTGATGTGAGCGGGCACAAAGACTAGGCACAAAGACCAGTTTCACCACTGGTCGGAGGCTGTCCCTAGGCTTTCTACAGAGAAATTCAAATGATATGTTTCCTTGGTTGGGGAAAGGGGGAAATACTTAGTCATTAAGTTCTCATATGTTCCAGTTACATTAAATTAATTATTCCAGCTAATTCTTTCAACAACCTTCTGTGAAATTGGTACCATTATTATTGCTTTGCCAATAGGAAACTGAAGTTCAGAGAAGTTAAGCAGCTAAGGTCATATGGTAGTTTAAAACTATGTCCACAATTTTTTTTATATGACTTCTTTGAAAAGATGGTACCCAATGGGGACCAGAATTTGTGACTTGCATGTAACAAATACAATGTGGCAAAGTGATGGTATGTGACTTTTGAGACTAGTTCATAAAAAAGATAGCTTTTTTGGGGCACTCTCTCTTGGATTGTTTGTTCTGGGGGAAGCCTGCCACCGTGACTGGGGGATACCCAAGGTGGCCTTGGTTGAACCCAATGTGGTTAAGGCCCATGTGAGGAGAAGGTGAGGCCTCCTGCCCGCACGCACCTGGCACCAAATGTCCAGCCGTAGGAGTGAGACTCCAGCCCCAGTCAAGCCTTCAGATGATTGCAGGCCTGGCCAATCAATACCTTACCTGCAGTCTCATGAGGAACCTGAGTCAGCACTGCTCAGCCAGGCCGCTCCTGAACCCCTTACACACAGGAACTGTGAGTGAGAATACTTGTTTGCTGGTGTTTTTAACCACTAAGTTTGTGGGGGGGATTTATTATGCAGAAATAAATAAATAGATAAATAGATAAATAAATAAATAAATAACGCAGTCACATGTTTAGGAAGTGGCTCATGTACCATTTTCACTTTTGTTACCTAACTTTAGTTACCTAAATGGAAACAACCAAATAGAAAGACGGTAAATAAAAATTTAAGTAATTGGTTACTTATATATTGAGTACTTTTAAAATTTCTTGCATATTTGTTTACTGAGTACTTCCCCCCCACCACCGCCCTTCCCCAGTAAATATTCTAGGTTCCGGGTTAGTTTTCATACAACCGAGCATCTCCTGTTTCTAGCTCCTAGAACTGATTTGTGGATGAGTGTCAGGCTGGCAGCATCAGAATCATCTGGAGAGCTTTGATAAATCCCTGAGAGAGTTTCATTTAGTAGGTACGGTAATTTTGATATTCAGTTATATCTGCCAGGGACCTAAGCCAGTGGGAATGTCTCTCCAGATGTCCACAAACACAACTCTTACCGCCAAAAACTGATTCTCCAAGTCAACCACCATTGCTCATGACATGTATATATTCAGACAGTGCACATTTCTTAGACTTTTTAATTTTAAGATAATTATATATTTACATGTGATTGTTAAAAATAATATATAAATATTTCATGTAACCTTTTCTCAGTTTCCTTCAAAGGTATCATCTTGGGATACTATACTACAGTATTATAACTAGCATATTGGAACTTTGGTTCAGTTAAGAGACAGAACATTTTTGTCACAGGGAGAATTCCCATTGTTGCCAGACTTACTTCCCTCTGCTCCCACTCCAAACAGAATCCGTGGCAACTGTTAATTTCTTCTTCATTGTTGTGATTTCAACAATGTTATATAAATAGCAGCATATTGCATATAACTTTTAGAAATGGGTTTTTTTTTTTTTCACTCAGCATAATTATCTGGAGATTCATCCAGGTTGCTTCATGTATTGCTAATTCATTCTATTTTACTGCTGAATAGTATTCCATGGTATAAATATATCTCAGCTGGTTTAATCACCCACCAACTTGACCTGGTGGGATATATGAGTTGTTTTCAGTTTTTGACTGTTATGAATAAAGTTGCTATAGACATTTGTATACACGTTTTTAAGATTTTTTTTAAGTACTTTTTCTTTTCCTTTTTTTTTTTTTTTTTTTTTTAGATTTTATTTATTTATCTTTAGAGGGGAAGGGAAGGAGAGAGGGAGAGAAACATCAATGTGCGGTTGCCTCTTGTATGTCCCCTGCCGGGAACTGGCCTGGCAACCCAGGCATGTGCCCTGACTGGGAATCGAACCGCGATCCTTCGGTTCGCAGGCCCGCGCTCAATCCACTGAGCTACACCAGCCAGGGCTGTATACACGTTTTTAAAAATGTAATTTTTCAGTCACATGGTAGTTTCATGTTTAGGTTTTGGAGAAATTGGCAAATTGCGTTTCAGAGTAGATGTACATTCTCACCAGCAATGTATAGTGATCCAGTTTCTTCATATCCTTGTCAGTATTTGGTGTTGTCAGTTTCTATTTTAGCTATTCCTATAGGTGTGCAATAATACCTATTGTGGGGTTTTTAAAAATATTTTATTTATTTATTTTTGGAGAGAGGGGAAGGGAGGGAGAAAGAGAGGGAGAGAATAGTCAAAGTGTGGTTGCCTCTCATCTGGCCCCTACTAGGGACCTGGCCTGCAATCCAGGCATGTGCCCTGACTGGGAATCAAACCTGTGACCCTTTGCTTCTCAGGTCCATGCTCAATCCACTGAGCTACACCAGCCAGGGGCTATTGTAGTTTTAATTTGCATTTTCCAACAGCTAATGCAGTTGAAAAATTTTCCATATGAATATTTACCATCTGTGTATACTCATAGGTGAAATGTCTATATCTTTTGCCCACTTTCTAATCAAGTTTTTTATTTTTAACGAATTTTGAGAGTTCTTTATGTATTTGAAGTTCCATCTTTTGACAGGTAGGTAGTTTGCAAATGTTTTCCCCAATGTGTAGCTTGTGTTTTCATCCTCTTAACAAGGTCTTATGAAGAGCAAAAGTTTAAAAAATTTTGATGAGGTCCAATTTATGAAAAAATTTCATGCTAAGTCTAAGACCTCTTTCCTTAGCCCTAGGTCTGAGAATTTTTTTCCTTGTTGAAAGGTGTCTTTTCTCCATTTAATTTTCTTTCCATCTTTATAAAAGAAATCACTTGGACCTATCTGTGTGGGTCTATTTCTGGCTCTCTGTCGCATTGACCTATGTGTCTGTCCCTCTGCCAATATCACGGTCTTGGTCACTAGAACTGCACAGTAGATCTCGAAATCTGGGAGGCTAATTCCTCCTACTTTATTCAAGTTCCTGTGCTTTTCCAGATAAATTTTAGAATTATGTTGTCCATATTTACGAAAAAACCTCGCTAGAATTTAATAGGAATTTCATGATCAATTTGGGGAGAATTAACATTTTTACTATGTCGAGTCTTTCAAGTCATGAACATAGCATGTCTCCATTTATTTAGCTCTTCTTTGATTTTTCTCATCAATGCTTTGTAGTTTTCACCATGCAAGTTCTGTACATATTTGTTTAGACTTGTATTTAAGTATTTTATGTTTGGGGTTATTGTAAATGTTACTTTGTATTTTTAATTTCAGTGTCTATATGTTCATTAATAGCATATAGAAATGTCATTGTATAATAGTGTATCCTGCAAACTTGCTAAGTTCACTTATTAGGAGGTTATGTTCTTGGTATATTCTTTGTGATTTTCTGTAGAGATAATCATATCATTTGAAAACAAGGATATTTTTATTTCTTCATTTCTGATCTGTATGTTTTAAATATTTTTCTTGCCTTATTGCACTGACTAGAACAGGGGTGTCAAACTCATTTTCACAGGGGGCCACATCAGCCTCATGGTTGCCTTCAAAGAGCTGAATGTAATTTCAAGTCCTTAACAGTTATGGAATAGTTAGTTACATTTATACAGTCCTAAAATTATTTTGGAGATTTAATTTTGGATTTCTTTTGGGGGGAATTTTAAAACCATGAATTAAATTTTCTTAATAGTTATAGGGCTATTCAAATGATCTATTTCATTAAGGTGAGTTGTACTAGCTTATGTTTTTAAGAATTTGGTTCATGTTATCTAAATGGTCAAATTTATATCTATATACATATATATGTATATATATATATAATTGTGTGTAGTATTTCTTTATTATCTTTTGATGTCTGCAGGTTCTGTAATGATATCCCCTGTTTCTTTCATGATTGTGTCTTCTTTTTTAGAAGTCTGTAAATGTTATCGATATTTTCAAAGAATGGCTTATTTTCTGTTTTGATGCTTTGAGTTTTATTGGTTTCTGTTCTTTATTATGATCTTCCTTCTGCCTGCTTTGGATTTATTATGCCTTTTTCCCTAGATTCTTAAGGTAGAGACTTTGAGACCTTTTCTGTTATCTACTGTATTCATTTAGTGCTACAAATTCCTCTCTCAGCATTGATTTAGCTGTGTCCCACAGATTTAGATATGTTGTATTTTTCATTTTCATTGGTTCAGTGCAGTTTTTAAATTTAATGTGAGGCTCCTCTGAATCATAAATTGTTTGAAACTGTGCTAAATTTCCAAGTTTTGAAGATTTCCTTATCTTTCTATTTGATTTCCAGTTTGACTCTAGTGTGGTCAAAAAACATGTATCATATGATTTTAATTTTTTAAAATTTATTGAGGTTTGTCTTATGATCCAGGGTGTGGTTTATCTAGATTTATGTCCTGTGGGCACTTGAAAAGACTGTGTATTCTGCTGTTGTTGAGTAGAGCATAATATAAATGTTGATTAATCCTGTTCATTGATGATGTTGTTAGGTCTTCTATATTCTTCCTGATTTTATAGCTTTTCTATTTTTCTGTCTATTATTGAGAAAGGTGTGTTGGAGTATTCAATTTAATTGTGGACTTGTCTATTTTTTCCTTTCAGTTCTCTCAGTTTTGCTTCCCAAAACTTGCAGCTTTTTTGTTTGGTGATATACATTTAGGATTACTATATCTTCTTGTTGGATTGACACCTTTATTTTTATATAATGTCTCTCTTCTGGCAAATTTCTTTTCTTAGAAGTATATTTTATTTGAAATTAGTATAGCTATCCCTCCTTTCTTTCTGTTAATGTTTGCATGATATATTTTTCCACTTTTTTACTTTCAACCTATCTCCATTATTATATTTGGAGTGAGTCTGTAGTAGACAGAATACACTACAGTTATGCTTAGTCAACTTTGTCTTTTAACTGGTGTATTTAGACTATTTAAATTTAATGTAATTATCAATATATTAAAGGTTAAATATGACATTTTATTTAGTGTTTACTGTTGGTAAGTTTTCCATATATGATTTCTTTTCCCTGGTTCCTGTGGATTACCTTAATTTAAAAAAATTCTGGATGACTTCTGGTCAAGATGATGGCATAGGTAAACATGGCTCACCTCCTCACACAACCACATCAAAATTACAACTGAAATATAGATCTGCCATCACTCAGAACTGCCAGAAATTGAGTTGAATGGAAGTCCAACAATTAGGAATTAAAGAGACCACATCCTTCCAGACTGGTAGGAGCAGTGGAGATGTGGAATGGGCTGGTCCCACGCCCACATGTGGTGCATGAAAATTCAGGAGGGATGTCTTGGGAGCAAGGAGTCCCAGCCCCACACCAGACCCTCCAGCCCAGGGTTCCAGTGCCAGGAAGATAAGTCCCTATAGCTTCTGCCTACAAAAACCAGTACAGACTGAGCTGGTGGAAGAAACTTCCAGAGTCTCAAGCAGTTCCTCTTAAAGAATCCACACATGGACTTACTCACTCACTCCCCTGAGCTCCAGCACTGGGGTAGTAGCTTGAAAGGCACCAGTGGCATACAGAGAGGCACTGACGTGTCTGGCATCAAGGTGAGAGCTGGGGGACGGCTTTTTCCCAGACAGAAAGGTTTGTAGAGGCTAATGTCCTTTTCTCAACCCTCACCCCCCAGTCACAAAGCTGGCAGGGTGGTGCCACATATGATACTCCACCAAATGGCTAACACTGTTTGCCCTGCCCCAGAGATCACCAGAGACTCTGTACCACCCAACTTACAGGCCCACCTCGGCTGCTTTTCCATATGAATGGTTGGTCTTGGCCCATGCTTCACAACTTCCCAAATCCTCTCAAATAAGCAACAGCCAGCCTCAGTGAGCCCTCAGGCCTCCAGCCTGGCACTAGCAGCACCCATCCTAGATTCACAGTTTGGCTTTGTCTAGGAATCTCCAAGTCCAGCACAAGTAACAGCCATCTCAGATTGCTTAATAGCTCAGGCAGGGTGACCCTGAGAAAAACAAAGGTTGGGGCTGACCTTGGCCTGCACCACCTGGGAAACCCCAGGGCCAGTGCACCCCATGGTCCAATATGGACCATGTTGGAGTACCTCCCCCATGCCCCTGCACAGCTGATCCTCCATGGAGGGTGGAGGTTGATGGTCAGTGGTCACAGCAAGTCTTCACAGCTGACTGGCCTGGCTAAATCCCTCCCATTGACCTGCCAACAGCAACCAAAGCTCAACCACAAGAGAAGGGTATACTCAGCCCACACGAGGGGTTTACCTCAGCTTGGGTGTTAGGGGAGGCTGTGCCACTGGACCCTACAGGACACCTACTACATGAGGCCACACTACCAAGACAGGGAGTCAAAGCAGCTCTACATAATACATAGAAATAAACATTTTAACAATATCAATTCTTCTGATCCATGAACATGGATAACTTTCCATTCGTTTGTGTCTTCTTCAATTTTTTTCATCAATATCTTATAGTTTTCAGCATATAGCTCTTTCACCTCCTTCATTACATTTATTTATACCTATTTTTGATGCTATTGTAATGAGATGGCTTTATCTGTTTTTCTGATAGTTCATTGTTAGTGTAGAGAAACACAATTGACTTCTGTATGTTGATTTTTCATCCTACATCATTACTGAATTCATTCAAAGTTTTCATTTACTAGACTCCATATCAACATTTGCTGGTGTGTGTGTGTGTGTGTGTGTGTGTGTGTGTGTGTGAGGGTGTGGCACAGATTTTTTTCTGTTGTGTTTGGCTGTAGTAGAGTACTTATTTTCTTAAAAGTTTCATCTTGCTGGATTGCTTCTTTTCTTGATCACTTGCATAGAGAAGAGGAAGCTTTTGTTGGGGCTTTTGTGTCTGTGCCCATCGGCACTTAGTGGTTGTTAGCTTTTTTAGCTCCAACTCCAGGATGTATGAGGCTAAAAGAAAACCCTGAGAACTGAATGCTAAACTGTTCTCTAAAGCCCAAGGTCTCTATTCTCTACTTTTTAGAGTCTTCTTATGTTTGTTTTTATATATAATGTGCAGGGAATTAGTAAACTTAGTAGGAGGGATAGTGAAAAGTACATTGACTTTATCTTCCTGAAAATGAAAGTTATGATATATATTCAATATGCGTGGGTATTATTTAAAGATTAGTATGCATGTAATATATGATGTTTAAAGATTATGATAGACTCTTTCATTCATTCAACATTTATTCTAGGCCTACCACATGCCTAGAATAGGCACACGTTCAAGGTGCTGCAGATACAGGGGTGAACAGAAGAGATAATGTTCTCCTTACAGATCATACATTCTTGTGAGAGGACACAGACAACTGGCAAACAAAACATAGTGTACTCCATTGTGAAAAGTGCTATTGGAGTAGGGGAAGCAGGATTAGGAAGACAAGGAGTGCTGCAGGCAGTGGGGGTTTGGTATTTATATAGGGTGGTCAGCAAAAATAACACTGAAGGGAGAGACGTGGAAAAAAAGTGAGCCCTGTGGATATCCGGGGAAGAGCTCTCCAGGTAAGAGACAGTGTCTGAGGTGGCACATGCTGGTCCTTTTCGGGTAACAGCGGGGCAGCCAGTGAGCTGGGCAAGGGGAAAAGTTATGGATGAGGTAAGAGATCTTGTTAGGGAACCAGACTGTGTAGAGCAGGGGCATCAAACTCATTTTCACCGGGGGCCACATCAGCTTTGCGGTTGCCTTCAAAGGGCCGAATGTAATTTTAGGACTGTGTAAATGTAACTACTCCTTAACAGTTAAGTGAGATCTCGGTGCTGCTGCTGGGTAGAAACAAGGTGCCAGGCCGGATAAAACAAGGTGGAAGGCCAGATTCATCCCGTGAGCCTTGTGTTTGCCACCTGTGCTGTAGAGCCTTGAAGGTGATCATAGGGATTTGAGCTTTTCCTTTGCAATGAGGGGTCCCCCCCCCGCCCCAGAGAGAAACAGTATGACCCAGCTTATAGTTTTGCTTTGTCTGTGCTGTGGAGCAGAGACTACAACGAAGGAAGCACAGGTCAAGTGAGGAGGCTTTTGCAAGTGTCCAAGAAGGTGCAGTGATGTCTTG
Source organism: Glossophaga mutica (assembly GCA_039655065.1). NCBI lineage: Eukaryota > Metazoa > Chordata > Mammalia > Chiroptera > Phyllostomidae > Glossophaga > Glossophaga mutica. The sequence goes on from CM077308.1 coordinate 151,655,382, forward strand.
AACTCAGATAGAGTAGGTGAGATGTGGCCAAATTCTGGAAATATTTTGAAGGTAGAGCTGATAGGTTTTGCTAATAGATTCTATGTGGGGGATGAGAGGGAGAGAAATCAAGGATGGTTTATGGTACTTGGTCTGAACAATTGGAAAAATGAAGTTGCCATTTTCTGAGATGGGGTAGACTCAGGGAGGCATGGATTTTGGGAAGGGCGAGAATCCGGGGTTTGAGTTTGGTTGTATAACATTTGAGATATTCTTGTGGATGTCTAGTAGGAAGTTGGTCGGATGAGTCTAAGTTCAAGGACTGCAACCATCCTGTGTAGAGACATGAATTTGGGAGTGGTCATTATGTAGGTGATATTTAAAGATATGAGACTAGACACGATTATATGCAGTGGCTGTAGATAAAGAAGAATGTAGTGTCGAGGGAGCCCTGGCACACCCCAATATTTGGAGGTCGAGGAGGTAAAGAGAAACTAGCAAAGGAAAATGAAGAGAAATCAGTGATGTGGGAGAAGAACCAAGGGAGAGAGGTGTGCTGGAAACTGACTGAAGGAAGTGTTTCCAGAAGGATGGAGTGATTACCTTGTCAAATAGGAAGAGCTGAAAATTGGCTTTTGGGTTTGGCAATGTGGAAGTCTCTGGTGTTCTCACCAAGACGAGTGTCCACCTGGGGGAGGAAGTGGAGAAAGAAGAGAAGAAGACCGATGGTGAGCGTTAACTTTTTGGGAGAGTTTTGCTGTGAAAGAAAACCAAAAAGGGGTGGTGGTTGAAGGGAGGGATGGGGCTGAGGAAAGAGTTATTACTATATGTAACAAGTAAATATATATGTATATAAACCTTGTATTTAGATATAGAACTTAAATTTATTTTGATTGACAATGAAGTCTAAAATTTCATATAGTGAAAAGTCTTCCACAGGCTTGGTAATCTTGGCAATAGCATTTATATTTGAAGAAGACTTAGTTAAATATGAATTGGTCTATGCAAGATGTATAATTTCAAAGGCTGTTTCTTTGGTTTAAATTACATTTGCAATTTCAGTTAACCCTTTCCAATAAGAGTCCCCCCAAATGAATATTTACTTAGCAGTGGTAGAAAATTTCATATTTACAGAGTACTTCTCAGTTTCTGCACCAGAACCAACACAAGAGGATGAAAATTTACATTAGAAGTATAAGGAAATTAAAGTGAAGTGGCCTCAAATCAGAGAAACTGAGTCTCGGGCCAACTGTGGGCCATAGGAGCTGAAGGCGAAACTCACCTGCAGCCCTCCACAGCACTAATTTCAGCCTCCTGAGCTGCTTGATTCCTGTCCCTTTCCTCATCGTTCCTATTGCTTTCTATATTGAAATAGTTATTTTGAACCGCTTCCAGATTTCCAACATCATAATCACTCGGATCAGAAGAATTGTATTTGCTCTCCAGGACTCCTGGTGGTCCAGAGCCTCTTGCCTGTGCTGTGTGTTCACCGAACTCCTTTCCTTTCCCAGCTAGGCTGCGTTTCCCAGGCTCCCCTGCAGTTGGGTGGGGCCAAAGCAATGAAAGGTGGGTAGGAGTAATACAGTATACGGTACTTCCTGCCTGCAGCCTGGCCCTTAAGATAACTGGTGCACGACCCTCCATGCTCTCACTCTTCCTTCGTCTGCTGGAGGAGGAAGATGTGCTGGAAGAGCCTGGCTCCAGATTGTGGAGCGGACATCACTCCTGAAAAGGTTCGCACTGTGGCCTGAGTAAGAAATGAGCTTTCATTGCGTGGAGCCTCTGAGACTTTGGAATTGTTTATCATAGGAGTCAGCCTGCCCTGGTTAATACCTACTCCTTTGGCTGAGATGCAGTTAGTATAGACTTTGTCTTCCGACTTAGAAGGCCCGGAGGGTGGGGGCGGGAGGGAAGCATGGCTCCGTGCGCCATGTTCTGGGTGTTAGAAAGGCAAGGACTTTGTCTTTGGGCCTATTTGGGTGGCACTGTTGGCATGAGTAGGACCACAATGGGAGGCAAACAACTCTTTTTAAAGAGCCTTTCTGTAGTCGTCCAGGACACTTTCCCTCTAAGAACTCAAGCCACTTTTAAGGCCTCAAAGTTCTCATGGGGTATAAGAGGAAGGAGAAACCCGTTACCTGGTGGCAACTGTCCTGTGTCAGGCATTTTTTTCTTGCATCACCTTAGTCAATTTTTACAAAGCCCCAGTGAAATAGCAATAATTAACCTCAGTGTATAGAAGTGAACAATCAACTACACTCATTGTCCTTTTGATATCTCGTGTGTCACGGATTTGGGCAGTGGAACGCCTTCCAGTTGGCATCTGAATAATTTTGAAAGCCCCTGTCTCCGCTTTAACCTTCAGCTGTTCCCTTACTTTCCAGCACAGCACACTGACTCACCTCGAGTTTTTCCTGCTGCAGGTCTAAAATATGCTGCTTCTCCATGGCGCCCAGTTCATTTAGGGGAAAGTATTTACAAACAAAGACCTGGTTATTGTGTGCTTGTTATTGCTGGTGTGTCATCACTTTAAAAGAGAGAATTTTTTTTTATCCTCATCCGAGGAAATGCTCATTGATTTTAAAGGAGGGAGAGAGGGAGGGAGAGAAATATGGACTGGCTCCTCCCGCCCCCCGCCCCCCGCACTGTGGCGTGTGCCCCGATGGGGGACTGAGCCTGAAACCTAGGCATGTGCCCCAACCAGGAATCCAATCTGTGACCGACCAACTGAACCACGCTGCCGGGGCAAAAAGGGAGAATTTTATCTCAATTACATTTTTTACATTCCCACTAGCAATGCGTAGGATTCTAATGTTTCCACATCCTCACCAACACTTGTTGTTTTCTGTTTTATTTTTTTTATTATAGCCTTCTAGCTAGTTTGAGTCGTATGTCATTGTAGTTTTGAGTGACATTACCCTGATGATGTTGAGCATCTTTTCATGGGCTTACTGGACATTTATTTATTTCTTTTGGAGTAATATCTTTTCAAGTCCAGTGCTCTTTTAATTGGATTGTTTGTTTCTTTGTCATTGAATTGTAGGATTCTTTCTGTATCTGGATACTAAATTATCATCACAAACAATTTGCAAACATTCCCTCTCACTCTATAGATTATCTATTTACTTTCTCGATAATGTTCTTCATTGCACAAAAGTTCCTAGTTTTGATAAAGTTCAATATATCTATACATTTCTCTCTTTAACATTTTAAAATCTTATTTCTCAATTACAGTTTACATTCAATATTATTTTGTATTAGTTTCAGGTGTACAGAATACGGCTCAGACAGCAATATATTTTACAAAGCGTTCCCCCCTGATATTGCCAGGACCCACCTGCCACCATACATTGTTATTACAACATTATGGGCTATATTCCCTAAGCTGTCCTTTACATCCCTGTCCCATTTCGTAACTACTACTTTGTGCTTCTTAATCCCTTCACCTTTTTCACCCAGTCCTCTAACCCCTCCCCTCTCCGGCAACCATCTCTCCTTAACTTTTGAAGGGAGTCCCTCCAGTGGATTTTTCATTTCAGTTGTACTTTCCAACTCCAGATTTGTATTTGGTGCTGTTAACCAAAAAATAAAAAGCCGCAGTGAGAAGTAACAAGTGTTTAGTTGAGATCCAAAAATAGCTCTTTGAGAAGTACTGATTCAAGCAGAAACCCAAATAATATTCTGATTAGGGAATCAGGCAGGGTTGTTTTTGGTTTTTTGGTTTTTAATGAGAAAGGGAAGGGGCATAATTGCATGAATAGAAGAAAGGAACTTCTGTGGGTGTTAGTAAGTCAAGGAAGGACTTTCTAGAGGTGCAATTAAGCTAGGTTGTTCTTCACCTGTACGTGATAATGCTAATTCTAAACAACGTCTTTCATTTTCAGTTAAGTAGTCAGGTTGTCTGCTTTCCTGTTAGTTTTGCAATTAATTTACAAATACAAAAACAGTATTTGCAATGGCAGAAATACAATGCTGGCGTCGCCCAGTGCACAGGCTCTTTTGCCCCATTCAGACACCCCAAGGGCTGAGGAGGAAGATGCGCGAGCAGCCCCTCGGCAGCGGCTGCCCGGCAGCGCCCACGACAGCCTTTCACAGTTCCTTTTTATAACCTCTGTCTCTTCACTGCACTTCTCTGTTTGATGAGACATTGTTCCTGTTCTTTCCTGTAGTTCTTTAGACACGGTTTCCTTGAGCCCTTTGAACATATTTACGATCAGTTAGTGCACAGTTTTTTGTCTCGGCTTCTCAGGCACAGTGTCTATTGGTTGCTTCTTTCCAATATACAGGACGTACTCTCCTGTTCTTTTGTCTGTCTCACAGTTGTTGAAAGCTAAGTATTTCAAAATATACTATACAGCAACACGGGGAGTCCTGCTGTCCCCGCTTCTTAGGGTTTGTCGTTGCTGCCTGCTGTCATCGTTGTTTGCTTAGGGACTTCAGAACTCATGCTGAATGAGCAAAGTCTTTCTCTTGGTTGTTGTGGCCACTGCAGTTTGTACTTGCTAGCGTAGCGATCAGTTAATGACTGGACAGAGACTTCTTGAAATGCCTGGCCCCAGTAAGTCGCCCTGTCTTTGCCGTGGGCTTCCGTGTGCATGTTAGGAAACTCCTTCAACAATCACCTTGTAGTTTACGTCTCTGTTGGAGGCTCAGTTGCTACTCGTACAGACCTTGAGGTCAAGTAGCGGTGAGAGCCCAGGACATTTTCCAGTCCCTCTTGAGTATGTTCATGGCCCTTATACATATGGGTGGCTGTCTAGATTCCCAGGAATATATCTGAGCATTGCAAAGCTTCCACAGGTAGCTCATCCCTCAGCCTCTCCTTTTACACTTTTTGATTATTCTACAATATGCCTCACCTGTTATCCATTGCCTCAAGCCACTTTGCTGTTAAGGCACTAAAAAAATATCCCCCCTCCCCAGAAGCTTTAAACACTGGGTAAGTTTGAGGTGGAATGAAGACAAGCCTTTTGCGTGGAGCCTTCTGGGGAACCACCGGGCACATAAAAGAATGATTTCTCTTTGGCAATGGCACTCTGAAGGGGTTCCAGCCCTGTTTTGACCTTCCCAGTTCTGGGAATGTGGGCTATTACTTTTCAAGGCTGGGAAGAGCGGGAAAGTGGGAGAAGGAACCGGGTGAGTTTAAAATGCCTCAACATTTGTTGCCCTTACTGAGATTCAGCCATTTTCTTGCCCACGAATATTCTCCCCAGATTGCTGCAAGCCTTTGGTTAATATCCAGGGTTCTGAATATAGTTTTTCCAGTTTTTTCTTTGCTTTTATGAAGGGGCGAATTCTTGGGGGTCATCTGTAGGGTGAGTGGAGGCAACCTGGCTTCCTCGCCCAGGTGTCCGGGTAACTAAGAGGAGCCTGATAACCAGTGTTCTCATCGGCTTGAGACTGGGTCCAATAACCTGTTCCCATAACATGAAGTGGGCTCGCATGCGCAGAATTGTGTTCTGTTACTCAGTGTTCTGGCAGTTTTCTGGCTTTGTTCCTCTCTAGTGTTTAGACAGGTGAGGACTCCCTGCTGGGGGCGATGATGATGAGAGACACGCAGAAGGACAGGTGACACAATGGGTGCCACGCTGGGCAGCAGGGGCCACAACAGGAGACATGCAGATGGACACGCAGCTTGCAGTGTGCGTGGCTTGCCTGCCCGTGAATGAAGGCTTGCCTGCCCGTGAATGAAGGCATGCCAGGCACCCCGATGGCTCCATGAACATTTTCCGTCCGTACGAATACCATGGACCTGGCCGGCCTTGAAGGGTGGCAACACATCCCCCTTCTGCCACTTTGTTCTCTTAACTAACTTTTAAATTTAAGAATAATTCTAGAATTTGGGAGAGGGTGTTTCACAAGTTGCTTTTAAGTTTACACGAATACATAACCAGTCACAAATAAATGGAACACTCCTCAGAAAGTATGATGATGTAAGAATAGCCCCACCCAGGATTAACACATATTGAAAGTACAATTATGAAAGCAGTGTAGTTATGGTAACAGCGAGGTCAGGGGGACAGAATCAGGAGTCCAGAAGAAGAACCAATGAACACGCATGATCATGTAGTGTATAGTACCAATGCCCATGCCTGGCGCTGAGGAAGGCGTTTAGTAAATTTACTAGCATTAGGGAAAAATAAGTTGGATTCTTATTCAAGTTATTATAACAAAGTAAGTTCCAGGTGTATCAAAGCTTTAAACATAAAAAATTCATTAAAATAATGGGAACATTTGGGAGGCCTAACAAAAGTACACTCTAGAAGCTACCCAAATATTCATCGATGTAAAACAGATAAACACATATGGTATATTCTTCTATGAGAATGATATATAACAATGAAGTAAGTGAAGTATAACTATATGCAACAATATGTATTATTGAGTCACAGAAACATAATGATGAGTTGAAGAAATAAGACATTAAAGAATATGTTAAGAGCCCTGGCTGGTGTGGCTCAGTGGATTGAGTGGCGGCCTGCAAACCAAAGGGTCGCCGGTTTGATTCTCAGTCAGGACACGTGCCTGGGTTGCAGGCCTTGTCCCCAGTAGGGGGCGCAGGAGAGGCAACCACACATTGATGTTTCCCTTCCTTGCTTTCTCCCTCCCTTCCCCTCTCTAAAAAAAAAATAAAAATAAATAAATAATTAAATAAAGCTATATTAAGAATCATAGAATATTGTTCAACTCCTATGGAATTAAGAATGAGTAAAATAAACTAGTTTTTTTAGGGATGCATAAAAATGTGGTAGAATTACACAGGCAAAAAAGAAATGATTGTCATAGAAATCAGGATGATAGTTACTTCCGGGGTGATGATGGTACTGTGAACAGAGAGGGACCCATGGGGGGCTTCCTGGGTGAGGACAGTGTTCTATTTCTTGACTCGGTGACTATTTGGGTACTTATTTGATAGTTATTTATTAAACTACTCATATAGGCTTGTGAACTTGACTGTTATATTGCACCATAGAGAAGACAAATTATAAAGAGAGTGTAATTTGAAGTATAGAATTTAGCGCATACTTTGGGCAATATTTTATTTTGAAGCTATTGATATTTTTAAGCCCTTCATCCTAGAGTCCTCCATAGACTTATAATTCCCACCATTTAGGGAAGTTTCTGCTTCCTCAAGGGATTCCACAGCCACACTGTAGGGAAGGCTACAACAGCAGTAATTAAATCACGTAGGGGAGACACTGCGGAAAGCCACACAGTCCAGTGGCTGCTGCCGCAATGCCACCCCCTGGCAGATGGGGAGCACGAGGCTTTACCTTTCTTCCCGTATAATCAGGGCTTCACTGCTTCATAGAAAGCACAGCATCCAACCCTGGGCTCCTAGGACTGAATTTACTAACTGGGGATGGTCACGACATTGACCTTTCAAGACTATTCTAAGACTAAGACAAGATAATAAATGGTGACTACGATGGATTTTAATGAAACAAGGCGAATATAAATGCTTGTTTTAGAGTGGGATACTGTTCATTCATTGCACAAATTTAGGGGAAAATCGTTTTGAAAATTGGGTTTGATGTGATTATCTGTTTGAAACCTTTGCCTCTTGTTGATATATCTATTTGTAACAACGATCCTGACCTTTGTCCCTTGTATATGCCAGGACATTTGTTTACGCCTTCCTCAATAGAGGGAGGCCTTTTCCAATCGGGATACTTTTCAAAGGCTCTGTCTTCTGCATGGGAAATGGACTCCTGCAAAGCTACTACCTGACTTACTGCGCTGACTACCCTGCTGAGTGGTACACAGACGTACGGTTTATCCTGGGTGAGCAAACCCGACCCTGCTTCCCCCAGCACTGCTCCACACGGTCCAAATCACCGTCACTGCGCCCCACCCTATTACAGTGACCTCTCAGTGATCCCATTCTCCCCTCCTCCAACCCCCACCCCAGTCTTTTTTTCATGTAGCAGCCTGAGAGAGCTTTGTAAAACATTGTGTCACGCCTCATCTCAGAACTCCCCAATGAGATTGCAGGATAAAATGCAAAGTCCTTACCACTGCCTACGAAACCCCCATGTCCTGGATTCAGCCCCGTTTCCCAACCTTATTTCCTGTCTCATCCACTTCACTTACTGTGTTGTAGCCTCCGTGGCCTTCCGCTGAGCTTTAAACGGCCAAGTCTGTCCTGCTCCAGAGCTTTTTCTGTGCACGCCACGCCCTCTGCCTAGGCTGCTCTGACCCTATATTTTCATGAAGCTTTGTCCCTCACTTTATTTAGGTCTTTTTCAATTCACACATCCTCTCATAGACTTTTCGTGACCACCTTTCTAAAATCGTAGAAAAAGCTGACCATTGAATTTGTTTCATTATCCGCAAGAGGAACTAAAATCCAGGAAGGTTCATCTTGTTTATATATTATTTTGGCTCAGACCCAAAATCTGGGGATTTTCCTCAATTGTTCTCTTCATATCACACATCATATTCTATCTATCAGCGAAGAGCTGCTGCCCCTAGCTCCAGAACATGTGCCAATGAGGTTCATTTCTCCTGAAATGCGCTGTTTATCCTACTCCAAGTCACATGCTTTGCCTGAGCTGCTACGGCGACCTTCACACAAACCTGGTCTTCAGTGGCACCTCTCCGTGCAGCAGCCACAGCAAACATTTGAGAACGCGCACAACCAGAGGCTCGTTGTGCCAATGCCGGCGCATGTGCACAACGGCGTGTTCTGGAGCCACACAAACAAAGGAAAACAAACAAAAACAAGTTCTCTGTGTGCTCACATGGAGACAACTACACCGCCCCCACACTTTTATTTGCTGCATCTTAGCACTGTTCTTAGAATTCGAAATTAAATGTTCTTCCCTTCATTTTTAGGGGAAAAAAGCTTAGCTTATGAGAAAAACATGAAAATCAGGATGCATTTTTTTTCATCTCCCTCTCTCTTCTTTGCTTAGGTGTCTTCCTATTTATCTTGGGAATGGGAATCAACATTCATAGTGACTATATATTGTGCCAGCTCCGGAAGCCTGGGGAAATCATCTATAAGATTCCACAAGGTAATGCCTCCCCTGCCCTCCAGGTTCCCACCCTTCCCCCTGAGCCTGGCCCAGGGATTATGATGCGAGTAACAAAGGAAGAGTGTGCAGTGAGGGTGCAAGTGACACCATGTATCCGAATTTGGGGACTCTCTAGGGACTTCTCCTCCACGTCCAGTCCCAACCCACAGCACATGTATGTTTCAGATCTGAACCCTGAAGTTCAAGAGAGGTACAAGGGTTCTCAGAAGGTGCCAGATCACAATGCCCTGAAGATGGGGGTGGGGAGAGTAAGGCTTGTGTGGGGTGGAAATAGACTGCTACCTCGTTGAAGTTGGTGAGATTATCATGTGCTGTACTGGAGTTCTTAGGAGAAACAGAACCAATAAGACATAGATGGGAATATAGATCTATATTATTTATCATAAGGAATTGGCTTACATGATTATGGAGGCTGAGAAGCCATGTGATCTGCCATGCATAAGCTGCCAACCCAGGGTGGCAGGTGGGGTAAGTTCTTGTCAGAGTGCAGGAGGAAACCGACCGATGTCCCAGCTCGAAGACAGTCAGGCAGCAAGAGTGAGCTCTTCGTTACTCCGCCGTTTGGTTCTATCCAGGCTTCGGTGGACCTGTTGAGGCCCACCCACCTTGCAGAAGGCAGTTTGCTTTACTCAGTCTACCAATTCAAACATTAATCTCATCCAGAAATATGCTCACGGACATACCCAGAAATAATGTTTGACCCAGATATCTGGGCACTCCATGGCCCATTTAATGATACAAACATTAACCATCGTGTTTGAAAAGAGAGTTGGTATTTCCTAGGTTAGCAAATAGAGCTGAATCATGCATGCCCAGCAAGCTGGTCCTCTCCAATAAGTCTCACTAGATTTATCTAATGAGTAGTCAGGGGTAGTGCTTACGGCTCTGTGTACCTTTGAGAATATAATACAAGTGGCAGGAAATACGCTTATTTGTATTCTCAAATCCACTTGTATTATATTCTCAAAGGTACACAGAGCCGTATTTACTTAATCAAAAATTGGGATGGGCTGTCTCACGAGTGCATTTTCAGAGACAAATCCTAACTGCTCCCAAGAAATCAGAGTGTGAGCTAACAAATATAAGCAAGTGGGAGCCAATCAGTCCAGGCAATGCAACATCGCTGGGTACGTATTTGTGTAGATTGTGGGTCCCATCATTTTTATGTACATAGAACCCAGTACGTTAAACATTCTCCTGGCCCTGGCTGGCATGGCTCGGTGGGTCGGGCGTCATCTGCAAAGTGAAAGGGCGCCAGTTCCGTTCCCTGGCAGGGCACGCGCCTGGGTTGTGGGTTTGGTCCCCCGCTGGGGCCCATACGAGAGGCAAATCCACAGTGTTTCTCGGTCACATCAGCGTCTGTCTCCCTGTCTTTCTCCCTCCCTCCCCTTCTCTTTCTCTAAAAAATTTTTTATAAATTATGAAATGGTGCTAGTGCAGATTAATATTCACTGATTAGAAAATAATGACGAAGCTACTAGGAATTCAACAGCACGTTTAAATGAATGTAAGGGTTGCTAACATCCCACCAGTACCTGCATCAAACAAAAATAATAGCATAGGTTGGGATGTGTCATTTGCTCTATTCACGGACAATTTGCAGACTGCTCTCAATAGGTCAGCGGTTCCTCCCAGGGCCCGGGGAAGCCCAGCCCGGAAACCGCTGATGCTGTGTCATCCTTACGGAAGGTAGCTCTCGGGGGCTTCCACAGTTAAAGCTTCGCTCAGTCACTAGACAGAGAAGAGCTGGGAAAGCTCTTAAGGGCTAGATTGCCAAGGTTAGTTTCCAACTATAGACTTATATTCGAGAACGATTTAAAAGAACCAAAATACTCTTTATATAACCACGGAAAGAAAAAAATTTGTTTTAGGTGACCCTTTGCCAGTTTGGTATGGGGCAGAAACTCCGAGTGCAGGTACATTTACTTTGATTAGAAATACGGTGATTTCTAAGAGAGTTCTGTCATCAGAATACATGGCTAGATAGGAAGAAACCTTAAAAAAATCAGTCCCAGCAGACTTCACGGGGCTCCAGGAGGCCAAAACCCTGCTGCTCCCACCCTCCTTGAAACTCAGCAGAGTGTGCTGCTTTGGGAGGGTCAATGCCGAAGGAGGGACGAAGTACCCCCCACATCAATATTACTGTTTTCGTGGAGTTTGTGGTTTTACCCCGGGTGACTGTGAGCGTGCACTATGCTGACCAGCAGTGTGGGTGTCCAGGAAACACTGAAAAGGTGAGAGGTGGCCTGGAAACGTTACTTAATAGAATGAGACAAAACCTAGGCCTCCTGCCCCTCAGCCTTGTGAGGGCTCCCGCAGTTGTGAGAGATCTGGACGGAGCCCAGCAGGCAGCTGGGGCCATTGCTCACAGTTCCAGGATATTCTGTGGACAACGGGCTGCTGTCGCTTTTTTTTCCTTTGTCCCCAAGTGGATTCCACCAAACCGTGATGACTGGGAAGAGCGTGTCCAGCCCCACATTTATCATATACATGTGTATATCTATTTACCCTTACGTATTTTGGAACAAAGCAGAGGGGTTTTAATGTCCCAGTGATACAGTTCTGATGGTTGACTTTGGATTCTTGTGCACACAGGTGGCTTGTTCACATACGTGTCAGGAGCCAATTTCCTCGGGGAGATCATCGAATGGATCGGCTTTGCCCTGGCCACCTGGTCCCTCCCAGCACTTGCATTTGCATTTTTCTCGCTTTGTTTCCTTGGGCTGCGAGCTTTTCACCACCATAGGTAAATTTTTCAATCAAGGTGGCAGTATCCACACAGCTTTCCACTCCAAACAGGCTTTTAGCACGCCGAGTCAGACGTGGAAACCTAAGGCATTTGTTTTATTGTAATCTGTACTGGTGAATTCTGACTCAGTCTTTCCCAGAAGTTGGAATTCAGGTGGGACAGCAATAACAACTGTTTTTCTATGAGCAACAACGAACCCAGGTAGGCAAAGGCCCTCCAGGCGACTTGGGAAGCCACTGGGCCACCTTGTCGAAGAAGGCTTCCCAGAGAAAAGTGCCTTGTGTCCACGGAGGCCAGTTGACTCAGTCTCGTGCCCTTCCAACAGGCTCAGCTGGCGATGGCTACGGGTGGGTGAGAGTCGGGAGGTACGAGAAGCAGCTCTATTTCCATGCTTTAGTTCAGTTCACTTCTGTCACATTTCTCCACGTGTGTTCCATGGATGGGACCATGCTCAGCTCTTTCTAAAGCTTCACAGATAATTCTGAGCTATAGCCAAGATAGAGAGCCCCCAGGGGAAAGCACTAGCCCTGGGCCCAGTGTGGCTGCTATTTTTAATTCTAGGTTTGGAGCTAGCAGTTCAGATCATCACAGATTCCTGGAAACTGCAGGATCATTTCCTTGGAATCCATGTAATACCAGGGCTTATTTTGGTACTCTCCTCCTGCCCCTATCCCCACCCTCCATAAACCGTAGCCAAGGTCATTGCTGGCTTCCTGGAAGGTATGGTAAGCAATTACTTGTGTGACACAATTTCAGGACTGTCTGATCCCCTGGGAAATGCCAGGAGACTTGCTGGGGTTTAGAATAGCAGCTTTTCTTGTGACCTATTCTTGCCACCCCCTAGACTTGTGGCGGGGGTTGAGTGGAAGGCAGCAGAGGGTCCCTAGCCCATAAAGAGAGTCAGGGTAGCAGTTCCCCTATCTCAGACTGGGTCTGTTACCCGCCTCCCCCCCACCACGGCCGAGAGGGAGTGGGAGGAAGGGCATTGGCAACCCATTTGAGGGAGGGGCCCTGAGAAGCATGGATTTAGTCGGGCCTGGTCACGGGAGGGACAGCAGTTGTACCCGAGGGTTCCAGCTTGTACAACGAGCTGGACATCCATGAAATCCAGACTGAGTCCCTATCCTTTTATGTCAGCATCTCCGGAGGGAGAGCAAGAGGGTGTCTTTTTTGCAGGGCTAACTGGGCGCTGCAGGAGGCAGCTCACCACATCTCTCTCATCACAGCACCCAAGTTCAGTCTTGCCTTGTAATGTGTTATTACTAGCAGTCCCCCACTTCAGACTAAAGAGTTTTAACAGACCGTGTCATGATTGTAACTTGAGAGCTACCAGTTTCAAGAGGAGAGCCAGGCCACCTAAGCAGAAAGCCTCTTTACAAGATGTATCAGTCTCCTAGGGTGGCTGAAACAGATGCCACAAACCGAGTGGCTTTATTCTCTGTTACCATTGACGAATATGTTCTGTTCAGTGGGTTGTATTTTCATATTGTTGGTTTCCTCTGCTGTGCAAAAACTTTTCAGTTTGATGTAGTCCCATTTGCTTATTTTGTCTTTTGTTTCCTTTGCCCAAGGAGATATATCGAGTAAAAATATTACTAAGAGAAATGCCCAAGATTTTACTGCCTATGTTTTCTTCTAGGATTTTTATGATTTTGAGTCTTACATTTAAGTCTTTAATCCATTTTGAGTTTATTCTTGTATGTGGTGTAAGAAGATGGTCTAGTTTCATTGTTTTTCATGTATCTGTCCAATTTTGCCAACACCATTTATTGAATAGACTGTCTTTACCCTACTGTATGTTCTTGCTTCCTTGGTCAAACATTCATTGACCGTATAGATGTGGGTTTATTTCTGGGTTCTCTATTCTGATCCATTGATCTATATGTCTGTTTTTATACCAGTACCATGATGTTTTGATTACTATGGCCTTGTAGTATAGCTTGAAATCAGGTAGCATGATTCCTCCAACCTTGGTGGTAAAAGACCTATACTCAGAAAATTATAAGACACTGAGGAAAGAAGTTGAAGTTACAAATAAAAGAAAACATATACTGTTCTTACGGATAGGAGGAATTAACATTGTTAAAATGTCCATACTACCCAAAGCAAGTTGTAGATTCAACACAATTCCTATCAAAATACCAACGATGTTTTTCACAGCACTAGAACAAATAATCCAAAAATTTATGCGGAACCACAAAACACCCTGAATATCCACAGCAGTTTCGAGGAAGAAGAACGAAGTTGGAGGAATCATGCTATCTGATCTCCATGCATGTCCTTCCTCTCTGATGGTTTGGGGAAGAATCCTCCCTGGCCTCTTCCTAGCTTTTGGTGGAGGCCAGCAACCCTTGGTCTTCCATGGCTCACAGCTGCATCGCTCCCCTCTTCACCCCTGTGTTCACATGGCCTTTTCTCCTATGTCTCTGTCTCTGTGTCTCCTCTCCCCTTTTCCTGGAGACACTAGTCATTTGGATTAAGGGCCTGACCCGCTCCATGATGACCACATTTGAACTTAATAAGTTATGTCTACAGTGGCCCTATTTCCAAAACAAGGTCGCAGTCTCACGTACTGGGGCTTAGACTTCAGCATGGATTTAGTGGGAACACGATTCAACCCATAACCCAAAGTAACATTTTCTTGGCATTCCAGGCCTCATGAAGGGATATTTCCTTAGGAATGTTTTCTAGGGTTGACCTTGTCCGTAGCCTTTGGGGTCTCTGGTTTCCTACGTTTCTCAGCTGAATTTGTGGAGTACTTCTTTCTGGCTATTACATTTTCTTTTATTGTGGTAAAACATACTTGACAAAATTGACCATTTTCAACATACGGTTCAGTGGTTGCACATTCATAATCTTGGGCAACCGCCCCTGCTGCCCTCTTGGTATTTGTGAATCCCAACACACAAAGCTCTAACATTGATAAGCGTAGGATGCAGGAGGGAGAAGGAAGATGGACAAATGGCCATCAGGAAGAGTCAGGTCCTGAGTAACTGTAGGTTGACTTACAAGAAGGATTTCAGACCCAGCAAACCTCAAACATTGTTTATATTTATAATTATTTGTTTCTTATCTTTTAGGTTCTACCTCCAGATCTTTAAGGACTACCCCAAATTTCGGAAAGCCCTCATTCCATTTATCTTTTAAAGGAACCAAATGAAAAAAAGAAACACAGCTCCCGCCATGCTATTGGAAGTCACCAAGCTGCTTCCCCTATAACCTTTCAAGTTCACGTATATGCGACATAATCGTTCCGATGTGTATGATGCGTGTACGAGTGGGCCTGCCGTGGTCCTCCAGCTGGCCTGGAGGGTCATCTGTGCGGTGCCCACTTGCTGTGTATCTCACCCTCCCAGAGGTCTCCATCCTGCTCCCCTGGGGAAGCTTCGGCAAGGCCCTTAGCTATTCCTCTTAGGAATGGTGTAGCTTCCCTCCCTGCTATTCTTCGTGTGATCCAAGTACCTGGGGCTTTGTACATGCTCTGTCCCAATGTAATGGGGCTCTGTAGTCAAGACAGTTTTGGGTTGAGGGATATGTTTATAGAGTTAATTAAAGATGCATATTCTATACCCATACACATTAGCACAGATTTAAACTCTGCATGGCCCCAAAGCAAATTTTCTGCCCAATGAAAATTCAGTCACCTCGTTCTTTTCCTTAGTTCATCATGAAAAATGTGAACTGATTAGCGGACTTTTAACAGAGGAGCCCTCTCTTCATATTGCTGAGAGTACAACCATCCATTGACCCCATTTCAAGCGCATGCCTTGGCGTAGCGCCTCTGCCTTCTTGACAATTTCCGAACCCCTATTAGAGATATCAGAGCCAAACCCTGAGAACTGGTGTGGGTTTTACTGAAGGTTTTTAATGATCGCAAAGAAGACATGACAGTGGATGGCTACTGAGGGAGTAAAGAAGTGTTTTAGAGGAGCTACTGCAAACTCTCCTATCCTTGGAAATCAATGGAAATATCCATATAATAAGTGAGTGTCAAATAAGGAGCAAACAGCTAGAACAGGAACAGAACCACAGAAATGGAGATCACGTGGAGGGTTAGCAACAGGGGAGTGGGAGGAGGAGAGGGGGGAAAAGGTACAGAGAATAAGTAGCATAGACAGTGGGTAGAAAATAGACAGGGGGAGGGCAAGAATAGTGTGGGAAATGTAGAAGCCAAAGAACTTATGACACATGGACATGAACTAAAGGGGGGAATGTGGGTGGGAGAGGGTGTGCAGGGTGGGGGGGATGATGGAGGAGAAATGGGACAACTGTAATAGCATAATCAATAAAATATATTAAATTAAAAAAAATTTAAAAATTTAAAAAATAAAAAAATAAGGAGCTGACTGAGTAAAATCAGATGCTGGTCACCTCTGTGATATACCTACAGTGACAGTGAGGCAGAAGGGCCCAGTGACTTTCCTCCTGGATTTCTTCACCACTGTCCCCAGGATCTCATCAAGAAGGTGCATCTTGAACACCAGGCCTCTAAGGTCCGCAGAACAGAAGCTGGAGCTGCAACTTGAAGGAGGAATCTGGGCAGAAAACTGGCTTTGGGGGGCTCAGACAGTGATTTGCACATAGTTTGATTTTCTTTATTATTATTTTATTATATTCAGTGTTTCCAAAACTTAAAAATGTGGTAGTTTCTATCTTCCACTTTCCTTAAAAAATTTTGGAGGATCTGCTCATGGAACCTGCTAAGAACTGGGACTGATCAGCTAGTTCGCACTAGAATTTGCAACCTCTGTGGAGGGCGTCACCCTAGCATGAGTGCTGAGACATTGGGCTCTGGGAGGAAGGGGCTGAAAACTTGTAATCAGAATGTATGAAGGTATGTGTCTCCTCTGACATAGGTCTATAGCAAGCATTGGTAATACTGAGCAAGCTCTTTTGAGAAATGAGCACCGGTGTTGTCAGACACAGTTCTACATACAGAAATCGCCTGTGTAAGACACATAGGGCTCTTGGAGGATCTGAGGATGATGTTAGATTTCTAAAAAATACAAATCGTTACCATGTAAGTAGTGTTTTTGCTATTCATTAAATGCCTCCTGAATCATGGATGTTAAGTAACTTTGTTTGAATTAAAATACTCCTGGACTCATGAAGATTTTTATAAGGTATTGAGCTGTGTTTATTTTTTCTTTCTTCACGTTTTTTAGTGTTGCTTCTTCTCCTTTCATTTTGCCAACTTGAAATGAAGGGCTTTGATCTGAAACTAAAAAAGAAGAATGACTTACAGAGCTTCTCCACCACAGTTCAGAACTCCGAGCAGGTGCAATAAAGGTGCAGGGGAATGTGCTAAGGTTAGACGCCTCCCTTTGTGTTCCGGAATGCACAGGGTCGGGGGACACACTGCTAGAAGTGAATCGTAAAGTGTAGCTGGAGCTCTGTGACATAGACTTCCAGTTCCCTCCATGACACTATCTTATTTTTTAAATTATATTTTACCGGTTATGCTATTATAGTTGTCCTGATTTTTCTCCCTTAGCCCTCCTCCACCCAGTACCCCCCCATCCCCTCTGGCAATTCCCCACCCTTGTTCATGTCTGTGAGTTATGCGTGTAAGTTCTTTGGCTACTCCATGTCCTATACTGCACTTTACATTCCCATGGCTATTCTGTACCTACTTATTTGTACTTCCTAATTCCTTTACCTCTCACCCGTCCTCCCACACCCACCCTCCCATCTCTTTGTCTTTAACCTTTGGCATTTTAATTATGATATGTCTCGGAGTGGGCCTCTTTGCATCCATCTTGTTTGGGACTCTCTGTGCTTCCTGGACTTGCATGTCTATTTCCTTCAATAAATTAGGGAAGATTTCTTTCATTATTTTTTCAAATAGATTTCCAAATTCTTGCTTGTTCTCTTCTCCTTCTGGCACCCATATGATGCAAGTGTTGGATTGCTTAAAGTTGTCCCACAGGCTGCTCACACTCTCCTGGTTTTTTTGGATTCTCTTTTCTTCTTCTTCTTCTGATTAGTTGCTCTTCCTTATGTTCCAAATCATTGATTTAATTATCAGCTTCATCCACTCTATTGTTGTTTCCCTGTAAATTGTTCTTTATTTCAATGATTGTATCCTTCGCAACTGATTGGGTCTTTTTTATGCTTTTAAGGTCTTCACTAAGTTCCTCGAGCATCCTTATAAACAGTGTTTTGAACTCTGCATCTGATAGATTGCTTATGTCCTTTTCATTTAGCTCTTTTTCTGGAGTTTTGATCCATTCTTGCATTTGGGTCCTGTCTCTTTTCCTCCTCATTTTGGCAACCTCCCTGTGTTTGTTTCTGTGTATTAGGTAGAGCTGCTTTGATTCCTGTCTTAGTAGTGTGGCCTCCTGTAGTAGGTGTCCTGTATGGTCTAGTGGCACAGCCTCCCCTATCACCTAAGCTGGGTACTCTAGGTACACCCTCTGTGTGGGCTGAGTATACCCTTCTCTTGTAGTTGAGCCTTTGTTGCTTTTGGCAGATCAATAGGAAGGATTCACCCAGGCCAGTCAGCTACAAAGATTGTCTGTAACCACTTACCATCAACCTCTACCCTACGGTGGAAGATCAGCTGTGCAGGGGCAGGGTGGAGGTGCTTCTGCATGGTCTGTAGCTGTCTACTGGGTGTGCTGGCCTCTGGGATTTCCCATGTGATGCAGGTCAAGATCAGCCCCCACCTGTGTTTTGCCTGGGGCCACCCTGCCTGAGTTATAAAGCAATCTAAGATGGCTGCTACTTGTGCTGGGCTTGGAGATTTCCAGGCAAAGCCAACCTGTGAATCTAGGCTGTTAGTTCTGGACCTGGGTCTCATTGAGGCCAGCTGCTGCTAGCTTGAGAGGATTTAGGAAGTTGTGAAGCATAAGCCAAGATTATTCATATGGAAAAGCAGCTTGGGTGGGCCTGTAAATTGGGTGGGGTGGAGTGTCTCTGGGGAATTCTAAGGTGGGTCAGTGATAGCCAGGATGATGGCGTCTTAGATACAGCACCAGTCTGCCGGCTCTGTGGGAGCAGAGGCCTTCATCTTAGGAAGGGCTTCTGCTCGCCTTGATGCCAGACACTTCAGTTTCTCCCTGTATGCCACCGGTGTCTTTCAAGCTGCCACCCTGTTGCTGGAGCTTGGAGTGAGTGAGTCTGAGTAGGTGAGTTTGTGTGTGGGTTCTTCAAGAGGAAATGCTTGGGGCTTCCACCAATTCAATCCCTGCTGGTTTTAGCAGCCAGAAGTGGAGGCTCATCTTCCTGGTGCCGGAGCCCTGGGATGGGGGGCCTGGTGTGGGTCTGGGACTCCTCACTCCTGAGACATCCCTCCTGAGTTTTTATCCACCACATGTGGATGTGGGACCAGCCCACTCCACGTCTGTGCCCCTCCTACCAGTCTGGATGGATGTGGTTTCTTTAATTTCATAGTTGTCAGACTTCCATTCAACTCGATTTCTGTCAGTTCTGAGTGATGGCTGTTCTATATTTTAGTTGTAATTTAGTTGTTGTTGTGCAAAGAGGTGAGTCATGTCTGCCTACATTGCCATCTTGACCGAAAGTCTGTCTCCATGACACTATCTTATAACCGTAGAAAACATCCATGCCACTTCTTGCAATGTATTAGGTGCTCAATAAATGGCAGTATTATTTTCCCAGTACTTGTGATCTCAAGACTAAAATGCTATTTAGCAATTGCTTTTTTTTTTTGCCACTAAAAGGTGCTCTCTAGAATTTTATTTTGGCCAATCCTGATTTGATAAGGTAACTTACATATTAAAAAAATTAAAAACCTATTGTCATTTTGAGTTAATATTATCATAAGCCTTTAAATATAACGTAGAGTGGTCCTGGCTGGTGTGTCTCAGTGGATTGAGTGCTGGCCTGTGAACCAAAGGATCATCAGTTCAATTTCCAGTCAGGGCACATGCCTGGGTTGCAAGCCAGGTTCCCAGTTGGGAGAGCATGAGAGGCAACCACACACTGATGTTTCTCTCCCTCTCTTTCTCCCTCCCTTCCCCTCTCTCTAAAAATAAATAAATAAAATCTTTTAAAAAACTAAAAAAAAATAAATACAATAAATTTAAATATAGTGTAGAATGAACTCTGTGTGATCTTAAATCTTCCCTCGATAACCGAGGCATTCTTAGTGCTCAAAAACCATTGTTTTCAATCCTGTTTTTCTTTGCTTAGGGTTAGAATATGTACACAGACTGAATTCAAAGTCTGAATGTGTGCTCATCCCTAAATATACGTCCCATTTCTCCTAAGAATAGAGTGCAACAACAATATGGTTAATTTAGGTTTCTGCGGAGTGGTTCTTGGTATTATAAAATAATACATGTGTCTTATTAAGTAACCAGATGTTTTGTCTTGCTCTTGCTGAGACTTTCATGGAGGGAATGCTTTCCTGCTGACGTTGTCAGAGATGCTGTGGGGTTTTGTTTGTTTTCCAGAATTTGTAGATCTGATGCCCCCTTCAGACACCAGCTAGTCCCACCCCTTTGTATTGTAGAGGGAGACACTGAGAGCCACGGTGTTAAAGTGCCCCCCGTCCCACTGAGTTCCGTAGCTGGCCAGAGCAGCCATCGTACCAGGTACATGTTAGGATCCAAAGTCTTTTCTTCTTCTTCCGCAGAAATGGCAGGCTTTCAGGAGAGAGACCCAGTGGAGCTTACACAGATGGGTGTGAATTTAAGGCCTGAGAACATTTATTCACTCAACAATCATCTACTGAGTGCTTGTGGCAGGGGTGGGAGGATGCTGTTGAATTAGACGTAATCCTTGCCCTTCAGGGGCTGTCCCTGAGGTTCTGAAGAGCTCCTGCAGGGAGGGACAGCGGAGGGGAAGTGCCCTGCCCCGGTTCGAGTGTGTTCCGACGGCCGTGCCTCCTCAAGAAACCCGCTGGAGGAGGTGGAGGGGTGGTCGAGGTCTCGGTGTGGTCGAGAGGACATTTGTGTTCAGTCTGTCAGAGGTTTTACACCATCTCTCTCTCGTTCCCCATGTAATAAGCAGCATGAGCTCCGCTGCATTCTGAAGGAGAGAAGACCGCTAATGAGCGAGTTGCAATGAACAGTGATGGAGGTGATTTGGACCTATGATGTCACTGCCCTGTAGCGGTGCAATGACCATCCCAGCTTTGGGTGGTAACCTTAGGGTTATCTCACCAAGAAGCAAGAGGGAAAGCTCTTGGCACGGGGAGGAACGGACTCATGAAGGGATGGGATTAAGCAAAGAGAAAAAGACCTCATAGACACAAAGAGTGTGGAGATTACCAGCGGGGAAGAGGGCTGGGGGAGAGAGAAGAGGGTAAGGGGGAGGGGTAAATGCTAATGGAAGGAGACTTGACTTGGGGTGGTGAACACACGACATGTATTATAGAACCTTTCACTTGAAACCTATATAATTTTATTAACTAATGTCACCTTAATAAATTATATAAAAAAAAGAGTCTCTTCCTTGCCTGGACTTTTAATTCTTTACAGGCTGTGAGCTGAGATCCAGGCACGGCAAATAAGCAGGGCAAAACTAAATGTAAAGCAAAACCTTCCAGAGGAAGCTGTTGACTGTTTTATAGGCGCCACACTACCCCATGATAAAAGGAGAGGCATGGTGCCAGATGGCAATGTGGGCGCTTGGACGATTTAATAGCCACGAAGTGCATTTAACATGTAAGAAAGGGATTTTCTTCTTCTCTCTATAAGTTCACTTTGCTGTGACTTAATTTCTCCTCACGTCTTATAGCTTGGGATTTGGATAAATGAAATATATTTTTGGGGAAGGTTTTTTTGTCCCAATCTTCTTGAGTTCAAGGTTTGGCTTTGCTCCGTGTAGTCAGAGTCTCGGTGAAGGACACCTGACATCCTCTCCCACCTGGCTGGCTTGCTGGGAGGAGGAGGCGAGCAGAGGGAGAAAGTGGAAGAAGAGGGGACTTAGGTGGGGGGAGTGGGGTGGGCGGGGAGGCGAGGCAGAGGACCTTGGGAGAGAGGGCTCCCCCCGACACCGTGGGCTTCCTCCCTTTCCCACGTGTGCAGGCTGTATACGTCGGACACCTTCCTCATCATCCACAGGAAAGAAGTCCCTCAGAGAGAGAGAGAGAGAGTAAGCTCTTCTTCGAGCTCCTTTTTCATAAGGGAAGGAGCTGAGGTTCTTCAAACACAAGCCAGATGGCTGTGCCTCAGAATCAATAATTTAATTTTATTTATGTCTTCTCACCTCATAAAGATGGTTTTAAGTCTCGGCAGCAGTAACACGTGTGAGAAAGAGTTCAAGGAATCGTTCTGAGAGGCGTGTACCGTGTCCAGGTTTGGGGAGGCCCCTGGGGAAATGAGCATGTCCGGAGGATGAGCCCCCATCAGGGTTTCCCTTTTCACGGTCTTTGGTCTCCTTTACTCAGAAGCTCCAGACAAAAGGATCCTTCCTTACAGGGATGCACTTTCTTTTAGCATTGGCTAGAAAGCACAACTACAAGATCAATTAAGTTTCATTAGTTAATTTGGTGTATTAACACATTAATTCACTTACTTCATTCATTAAAGTAAGATTCTTATTCGATATATAGAGATGTAAACTTCAATGTGAAAATATGTTAAGATGTATATTGTATAAATTCTAGAGCAACAACTTAAAAAAGCTATAAATAATAAACTAATAGTGGAAAAGAAGAAGAATTATAAAAAACTACTCAACCTGCATATAACGCAGGGAAAGCAGCAGAAATGAACATAAAAAGGATGGGAAAAATAGAAAATAGTGATATGGTAAATGTAAATCCAATTATATCAGTAATTACTTGAAATGTAAATGGCATAAGAATTGTAATTAAAAGGCAGAAATTTTCAGACTTGATAAAAAAGCAAGATCCAACGTTATGCTATATACAAGAAGGGTGCTAACTCAGGTTAAAGGTGAGTGGATGGAAAAATATATGCTATGAAAACATTAGTGAAAAATCTGGGATGGCTATATTACTATCAGGCAAAGCAGGTTTTAGAGTCAGGACTGTAAGTGATACAGAGAGACATGAATTATGTCGTGATGAGAAAGCCAGTTCTCAAGGCGACAAACCTAAATGTGTGTGCACCAAATCACAAACCTTCAAAACATATTAGAGGAAAGCTTATGTAACTGAAAGGAGAGAGAAACAAATTTGTAACTGTATGAAATATCCATACTCCTGTCTGTAGATATCATCCATACACGCTCAAATAGCTAGTATGTCAAAGAAGTCACAAGATACATTGGAAAACATTTTGAGTCAAAGGAAAATAAACTACATGACACACCAAAACGTGTGACGGGGGGTGTCCGCCGCGGCCGTGATGCAGTCATCAGGCCTGCACTTACAGCTGAGACCTGTAAGCATTGGTGGAACAATGTCTGTACGCTGAGTGATAGACAGTGTGTGGCAAAGGTTTCTGAGCAAAGGGAAATACAAACTCGAGCCCACAATTTCCTCAATTTATTGACCAGACAAAGATTCCCAGATGCAGCACAGGGAAGGGAAACACAAACTGAGCTGCTGGCCTCCCTGAGTTGAAAAGATGGAATTGAGGGTTCGAGAAAGCCAGGAAAGCTGGGATTCTGAGGGCAGAGGTCTGCGGAGGAGTCTGGGAAGGGTTCTGAGGGGCAGCCACAGTAACTGGGCCCTCATTATGTCCATTATCAACTAGAGATGAGTTTTCAAGATGGACAAAACTCTCAATGTAGTAAGTGGAAAATTTGGGATAGAAAAATGTAAAAGTTGAAAGCAAGCCCTGAAGTCTTTTATGTAGTAGTCCTTTCGACTTTGCGGATTCTGTATAATCCTTATCTGGTCTTTGCAAATCAGCTGATGTCTACTCTCCTCGCAATGCAGCATTTGTTTCCCCAAATTTACAGGTGCTAGGAATACTCTAACCCTCCCATCCCCCACCAGGCTGCTAGCAGAATTATTAGCAGAGCGTAATGTGGCTGAGATGCCATCACACTTTCTGCACAGTTCTAGTGCACTCTCTTCTCCATTCTTAGAAATATGATAGGTCAAAGCAGATTTGTTCTGTCCTGTGACAGTGTAATAGATTATTTTTTAGCCAATACGACAGTAGGAAAAACCAAGATGGCTGGTGATCTCCGAACATAAGTTGTAGCAAACTTTCATTCATTAAGCAAACCTACATGGAGATAATGGGCTAGTCGCATGCAGGAGAATGGATGTGAGCCCCTACTCACACAGCACACAAAAACTGGCTCAGAGCGAGTCATAAAGCTAAATGTAAGAACTAAAATGATAAAACTTGTAGAAGCAAACATAGAAATAAATCTTTGTGATGTTGTGTTAGGAAATGATTTCTTAAGATACAACACCATAAGTACAAGCAATAAAAGAATGATTGGCAATTTAGTCTTTATTAAAGTAGAAAACTTTGTTCTTCAAAGGACACCACCAAGAAAAGTAAAATGACAACCCATAGACTGTGAGAAAATATTTACAAGTCACATATCTGATAAGGAATTTATATACAGAATTTACAAAGAACTCTTATAACTCAATAATAGACAAAAAACCCAATTATAAATGGACAAAAGATTTGAAACATTTCTTCAAATAATATACACAAATGTCCAACAACAACACAAAAAACCCTGGCTGGTGCAGCTCAGTGGATTGAGCGCTGGCCTGTGAACCAAAGGGTCACTGGTTCGATTCCCAGTCAGGGCACATGCCTGGGTTACAGGCCAGGTCCCCTGTCAGGGGCATTTGAGAGGCAACCACACATCCATGTTTCTCTCCCTCTTTCTCCCTCCCTCCCTTCCCCCCTCTAAAAATAAATAAACAAAATCTTTAAAAAAACATAAAAAGATGCTCAACATCATTAATTATTAGGGAAAGGTAAAGCAAAACCTCAATGAGATCCCACTTTGCACCCACCAGAACGGCTGTAATCAGAGACAGTGACAAGGGTTACTAAGGATGTGTAGACGTCAGAACCCTCATACATCGCTGGTGGGAATAAAAAATGGTGCAGCATCTTTGGAAAACAGTTCGGCAGTTCCCTGAATGTTAAACACAGGCTTATCCCACAACCTGGCAGTGCCACTGCTTTATGTCTAGCTGCTGTAGTTGGGTTGAAGCACCGAGTGACCTGAAATAACAATCAAATACAGGAATACCTTGGTACTCATCATTAATTCGTTCTGAACTCGTGTTGAGTGCCGAAACCGACGAGTACCAAGTGATGAGCATTTTTTCTGCGGGGGTGGAGTCCTGACTCACACAACTTCTAGCAAGTCTGATAAGTCTGGAGCAAGCGCCGAGTGCTGAAACTCTTTTCTTTTCTCGTCAAAATGCCACGAGTACAGGGTTTGACGAGTTCTAAAGCTGGCAATTACCAGGGAATGACTGTATCTCTTGGCAGGGATTAGTTTGTCTAGTGGACCTCTTGGCACAATGCACAGGGAATTTCTTCCCTGCGCAGGGAAGAGATGAAAGCAGAGGTGAGACTGAGCAGTGCTTGGAGTGCCCTCTGGTGGTCACTGTTTGAATGTGTAGAAAGGGTGGTGGGAAGCAGGGCTGGGATGAGAACTCTGGGGACCCCAGGGACTGGGGAGAGGAGCCAAAAAGGAAATGAAAAGTAGACTTCACGGAAGAAAGATTTGATTACCCTAAGGAGGACAATAAACCTGGCTGTGAGTTCCGAATCCCTGGAGTGTTCAAGGAGAGGCTGGCGTAGACCAGGTTGAATGTCATTTAACAGCGTTATGAAGAAATTACGAGAAGAAACAGCCTTATGTTGGTATCTCTATATTTACTCTGAGTTTTCTGTGCTGTCACTTGCCTCCAGTCTAAAGAACTCCCTGTTAACATTCCTTGCAGTGCAAGTGCGGTGGCTGGGAACCCCCTTAGTTTTCCATCACTTGAAAGTATCACTTCACCTTCATTTCTGAAAGACAATTTTGCAAGACACAAAATTTATTCCTTTTTTTTTTCTGTCAGTGCTCTAAAGAGGTTTCACTGTATGCTTTCCTCCTTGGTTTCTGAGGAGGAATTTCGATCCTCCAAATAGTCATTGAACATAATGTGTCATTTTCTCAGAAATTATGATTTTATAATTTTCTCTTTCTGTTTGGCTTTCCGCTGTTTCAGTGTTATGTTTCTAGGAATAATTTTCTTCAAATTTATTCTGCTTAGGGCTTATGAAACTATGAAATCTGTACATTTAAGTCATTAGCCAAGTTTCAGAAGTTCGAGGCCATTATTTCTTCAAATACCTTTTCTGCCCTCTTTTCTTCCCTTTAACTACTTTCCTTTCCTTGCACATACGTCAGACCTTTTGAAGTTGTTCCGCATAACCCCAAGGCTGTGGTCGTATTCTCCCTGTGGTTCAGGGTGCACCCCTTTTATTGACCCGTGTTCCAGTTACTGCCGTCAGAGGAAAGCCACAAAACCTGGGAACACGGTGCGTTCCTTGCTGCGAATTTCAGCTCTCCCCACAAAACGTTCTACTTTGGTTTCGTCTGTAGAGCCTCAGGTAGTGGTTTCTGGGTTTTGTCTAGATATTACAACTCATATTGCAGGGAGATCAGGGTTCTGGGTGTTCATGTCCCAATAGGGTGAGTGGAGACAAGGGTATCATTTTACCTTGAAGTCGGCACAGATTTTACTTAATCCCTTACAATTTATACAATCATATTTAAGGAAGTTCTTAATGCATTAATGTAAAAAGAATTAAGGAAAGGTTAAAAACTGGTCGTCATACTTTTTAATGATGAAAACAACTCATATGTTTCTAACATTTTTCAATGATTTGCTCTTAGTGAGCTAGAAAAATCTTGCTGACTTTCAGTGCCTTGGTTTCTTTATCAGTAAAGAAAAAAAAAAAAAAAGGTAGACTATATTAATCTGTCCTGAAAGATATTCTAGCAGAGGTGTCCAACCTTTTGGCATCTCTAGGCCACCTGGAAGAAGAAGAGTTGTCTTGGGCCAAACATTAAATACACAAGCACAACGAAAACTTAGAAGCCAAAAGGTTTTAAGTAAATGTAAGATTTTGTGTCGGGCTGCATACGGCCCACGGGCCATGTGTTGGACACCCGTGTATCTGTACTGATAGGAGATACTGCTTGCAAAAAAGTTGTGTGGTTAAATGCATTTGGGATCTGCAGGATTAAACAAAGTTACATAGGGTTCTTTTCTGCAGTATTTTTCAAAACCTTTAGTATGCTAATTTGTGTTACGAATTTCCAAAAAGAGGACAAAGTATTACTTTAGTTTGGCTTTTGTCACAGCTTCAATAGTTCAGCAAGCCACTGTAACTGATCCTGTCTTTATTTAGAAACTTGATACTTCGTTCATCACAGATTTTTTACATCAATTTGTCTTTTAAGTGCTACACCAGAATATTATTTATCTTGATTATTCAGTTTTTTGGTGTCCCCTTAAACTTTGCAAGAACCTCATTCACCTCGTTTTCCTCACTCCAGGCCCCTGAGCTGATAGATTTACTGACACAGTTTTGTGTTTCCTAAAGCATGGAATCAAACAAACTCGTCAACTTACACGACCCTTTACGGCTTAGTTCTTATCAGTATGAACACCCATCTCCTCTCTTTCTCTACTTTACTTTCTTCTTGGCACGTGAATATTCTGTACTCATTTCCCACCCTGCAAACTTTGTTTCTCTTCCACCCAAACCAGGACTGGCTCCCCTTCCCCATTTATTTATTTATTTATTTATTGTGTGTGTGTGTGGGGGGGGGGGGGCAGACTCTCTCTCTTTGCTGCTTTGCTGTTCATGCAATTTCCAGTGGTCCTACACAACATGGTCCAGAATGTGTGCTCCCTAGGGCGGTTTCTTGATCATTTTCTGGGTGTGTGTCTTGTTCCCTCTGTGGTCCAGAGCCCACATCTCGCCCTTGTATCATTTTAGCACAAAGCATCGTGCGGTCGTGCAGGGCTCAGTAACTGCTGTTGGTCTGATAGGTTTGCTTCACAATTCCCTCAACCCCCCTCTGCTCCCTGGGCTCTTTGCTTTTCTCTTATCCACTAATCCGTGGAGATCCATAATCTCAGGCTCGCTTGGTTTCAGGCTAAACCTGTACTCATCAGCTTTGAACTCAACTCTAAATTCGAGATGTCAACGCAGGAGAAAGATTGGGAGGAATTCCCCCCAGGATATGGCAGTTCATGAACATTTTTCCTGCAAACACTCCTCAGCTCGCCGCGTGTGGATCTAATGTGTATAGCAGGCTGGGTCCCAATCTGCCTGCCACAGATGTAAACAGCAGAGCTTTTCTTTCTGAGGTTTCTGATCAAGGCTACTTGTGACAGGACAGTGGGTAGGGTGGTTTGTGTTCTTGCAGCCCGAGTCTCGTCTCTACAAGCTATCGGTTGTTTCCTACCCTTTACTGAGAGTCTAAAACTATGCCAGGCCTCCAGCCCCTCCGACTTATCTCTGTACTGAGTAACTTGCTGCCTTATCTGCTTAGAATGTTATAACCATAAAGAAAAGAAAAAAAAAAAAAAGGAATGTTGTAACTGGGAGTGAATAGCAATTAAAGGGCCCTTTGTAGCTTACTGAAGGTTTGCTCCAGCGAACAAACATCTAAAGTTTAGACGGAGAGCAAAGGGCTCTCTGGAACCGAGAGTTCTAATAAAGGGAAATCTATGGTAATTTTTCTCCAGCTTCTTTCTATGAAGTTGGTCTTTCCTACTAGAAGCAGAGTCCATATTGTGTGCAAAGCAAATCTACTCCATAGGACAGTTCATTGATTCTCTGAATCTTTCTTTTGACGATCCATTTTACTAATGAGTGGCTGGTTTGCTAACTGATTGATCCTTTTGAACGGGCAACAGGCAGCCAAAGCCGATGTCTCCTGGAAGAGAAGAAACCTCTTGGGGAAGGCTGGATTGCTGTTCAATGCTTGTCATGCCGTTTTTTTGTCCTCCTGGTGCCTGTATTGTTATGAAAGTGAGAATTCCTTAGGTTTACGCAACTGAGCTGACCTTATGTAACCTCTCAGGGTCCTGCAAGATTAGCTGCTGTGGCCGAACAGGCTCCCCAGGGAGCTACACAAAGGAAAAACATCAAGCCCAGACACTGCATTATTGCTTTTTTTTCCCCCCATTAAATATTTGCTGAGCTAGCTGGCCTGTTGCCTTCACACTGGGCTAATGTCATTGACACCCAAAACTGGCAGAGAGGCCTTTTGATTCCTTTGCTCTGGGCCACCCCCTGTTCTCAGCTTCCCAGGCGAGGAAAAATGAAGAGAAGTGAAACCGAGGAAAAGTTCATCCACTGAAGGAGGAAGGGGTTTTCCTGGTCAGGTCTGACTAAGAGGTCATCTTAAGTCGATAGACAAGTGACTGTCACCAGGGTGCTCGAAGCTTCCCATCTGGTCAGGGGACACAGCAGTGTATTTCCAACAAGAGGAGATAACAGAATGATTTCACAATCCATTCAAAAACAACTCACAGACCATAGATACTAAAACTTAAGAGAGATTGATAGAAATAGACGGCTAGTATTCTAGCTGTTGCATGCGTGACCAACCAGTTGCACCTAAAACAGATCCGCACATGACACAGACATATGTGAGGTTCACCCATGACCTTGTGTGCATCAGGAATGCGTTTCTTTTAAAAATCAGTAGTATTTTGTGCTATGAGTATACCATAATTTATTTAGCTCTTTTCACTTGTTGATGGACATTTGGGTTGTTTTCATTTTTGGCTATTGTAAACAATGCTGCTATGGACATTTTTGGAACAGGGTTTTTTTTTTTTGTGGACATATGTCTGCATTTCTCTTAGGTGTATACATGTAAGTAGAATTGTTAGATAATAGAGTAGCTATATGTCTATCATTAATAGAAACAGCCAAAGACTTGTCCAAAGTGAAGTTGCCATTTCACACTCGTATAACAACCAACATATGAGAGTTTTAATTGTCTCACATTCTCACAAAATTTGTATTGTCAGACTTTTTGATATTAACTATTCCAATGGCTTAGAAGTGGTATCTTGTAGTATTTAAAAAAATTTTACGTATTTTATTTGTTATGCTATTACAGTTGTCCCATTTTTTCTCCCCTTTATTTCCCTCTGCCCTGAACCAACACTCCTACCAGCATTCCCCCACCTTAGTTCATGTCCACGGGCCCTACATACAAGTTCTTTGGCTTCTCCATTCCCCATATTATTCTTAACCTCCCCCTGTCTATTCTGTGCCTACCAATTATGCTTCTTATTCCCTGTACCTTTTCTCCCATTCCCCCCCACCCCGCCCACCTCCCCATTCATAACCTTCCATATGGTCTCCATTTCTGTGATTCTGTTCCTCTTCTAGCTGTTTGCTTAGTTTGTTTTTGTTTTTTTAAGGTTCCATTGTTGATAGTTGTGAGTTTGTTGTCATTTTACTGTTCATATTTTTGATTATCTTCTTTTTCTTAGATAAGTCCCTTTAACATTTCATATAATAAGGGCTTGGTGATGATGAAAACTCTTTTAACTTGACCTTATATGGGAAGCACTTTATCTGCCCTTCCATTCTAAATGATGGCTTTGCTGGATAGAGTAATCTTGGATGTAGGTCCTTGCTGTTCACAACTTTGAATACTTCTTTCCAGCCCTTTCTTGGCTGCAAGGTTTCTTTTGAGAAATCAGCTGATGGTCTTATGGCAACTCCTTTGTAGGTAACTACCTCCTTTTCTCTTGCTGCTTTTAAGATTCTCTCCTTATCTTTAATGTTGGGTAATGTAATTATGATGTGCCTTGGTGTGTACTTCCTTGGGTCCAACTTTTTTGGGACTCTTTGAGCTTTCTGGACTTCCTGGAATTCTATTTCTTTTGCCAGATTGGGGATGTTCTTCTTCATTATGTTTTCAAATAAGTTTTCAATTTCTTGTTCTTCCTCTTCTCCTTCTGGCGCCTCTATGATTCAGATGTTGGAACATTTAAAAGTTGTCCTGGAGGTTCCTGAGCCTCTCCTCATTTTTTTGAATTCTTGTTTCTTCATTCTGTTCTGGTTGAATGTTTATTTCTTCCTTCTGTTCTAAATCATTGATTTGAGTCCTGGTTTCCTTCCCTTCACTGTTGGTTACCAGTCTATACCTTTATTTCACTTTGCGTAGCCTTCCCTTTATCCTTTATTTTGTGACCATACTCAACTATTTCTGGGAGCATCTCAACTACCAGTGTTTTGAACTGTGCATCTGATAGGTTGGCTATCTCTTAATCACTTAGTTGTATTGTTTCTGGAACTTTGATCTAACCTTTCATTAGGGATATATATATATATATATATATATATATATATATATATAGTAGCTTTTATTAATTTTTTTTAGAGAGGGGAAGGGAGGGAGAAAGAGAGGGAGAGAAACATCAATGTGTGGTTGCCTCTCATGTGGCCCCCACTGGGGACCTGGCCTGCAACCTGGGCATGTGCCCTGACTGAGAATCGAACCTGTGACCCTTTGGTTCAAAGCCCACGCTCAATCCACTGAGCTACACCAGCCAGGGCAGGGCCATAATTTTTGTCTTGGTGTACCTGTTACTTAGTAAAGGACAGAGACTTACGTATTGACTAGAGTGGGGCAACCTATGTTGCTGCATTGTGGTGCTGTATGTGGGGGAGGGGCCCAAGAGGGAAATAATGCTGCTTGCTTGGCTCTCAGTGAGCTTTCAGTCACTTCCTCTGCTGCAGAGACCCACAAGCAAATTGGGCCCCTCTGGTGTTGATTCCCCAGGTGGGTGGGTTTGTACATTCTAGGATCCCATGGGTCTCTACAAGGAACTCTTTTGTGAGGCTGGGAGTTTCTCCCACCACTGCAACCCCCACAGATTTTTTTAGTCAGAGGTTTTGAGGCTTTCTTTCCCTGCACTGGAACCCTGGGTTGCATGGTCTGTCTCGCTCCCTGTTTCCTCCCAATTTACCCTCACACAGATGTGGGACGGCCCTGGTCCTCCAGGTGCTGCCTTGCCATGAGTCCTCTCCACCCTGGCTGCCTGTTTCCACACCCCCTACCAGTCTGGATGAATGTTTCTTTAACTCCTTGGTTGTCTGACTTCCATACAGTTTGATTTTCTGGAAATTGGGTTATTTTTTTGTTTTTAAATTTGTTGTTGTTCTTCTTTTGGCTGTGTGAGGAGGCACAGTGTATCTATCTATGCCTCCATCTTGGCAGGAAGTCTCCTAGTATTTTTAAATAATAAGCTTATGAAGGTACAATTTATACACAGGAAAATTTTAATTACAATTTGATGAGTTTTAAAAATGTAGGCATTTATGCAACTACGATACTACCAAAACACATATAGAGTATACAAGGTCTGTCCAGAAGGTATCCAGCTATGTGATATGAAAAATAGAGACTTCTACTCAATACAAGATACAAGAAACATTGTACATAGGACAATGACACCTCAGTCCCCTTCAATGTAAGCACCTTGGGACCTCACACATTTTTCCCAGTCACTATCAGCTGCTGTATCATATTTTCCTGAATTTCATAGATGGTCTGAAATTTCTTCCCTGTCAAAGGTGATTTTAGTTTTGGGAAAATCTAGAAGTCACAGGGCACCAAACCTGGGCTGTAGTGGGGCTGAGTCACCTGGGGGACTTGATGTTTTGCCAAAAAACTCTGCATGAGATGTGATGCATGAGCAGGCAAGTTGTTGTGATGAAGCTGCCAGTCACCAGTTGCCCATAGCTGTGGCCTTCTGAATCATTTGAATAGTTTCCACAGAGGACTGTTCAAGCTTAGTGTAAAATTAGATGCAGATTCGTTGCTCCACTTGCTCAGTTGTTTTGAATGCGACGGCCACACAGTCCACGTGCTCACTCAACAGCATCTACTGGCCCCTTCACTGACTGGTACAGTGAAGTTGTCTTTGTTCACACAGGCACATTCAGGCCACTCTCTTTGACTACCAAATTATATTGATGTTACACAAACTGTTCTTGTCATATTAAAAATGGCTGGACTTTTCCCAGACAGACCTCAGTATGTACTGCAGTGCGTAGTGTTTCTGTCACGTGGAAATTGGGCCCTTTCCAGTCAATAATGAACTCGCCCTCATTTCAACATCAGACAACCACTGGGGTGTTTTTGTCCCTATTGGTTAGTTGGTCTTTTCCAAAATTCCATACGAATATAATTATAATGCACTTGTTTTTTCCTCATTCAGCATGATGTTTATGAGGTATAGCTGATGTTTTTGAGTTATTGCTGTGTGTATCAATGCTTTTTTTTTTTTTTTTTTTTACTGAGTAGTATTCTGTCGAATGAATGAGACACATATATGAGTATTGTCACTCACTCATCAGATGATGGACATTTGGATTGTTTCCAGATTTGGGCTCTACAGATAAAGCTACTACTAATATTTGTGTACAAGTCCTTGTGTGGACATAGAAATGAGGAAATAATAAAGGAAGTAGTGAATTATGAAAATAAAAATAATTTAGATAGGCTCAACATACTAAAAAGTAATTTTTTGGAGAGAAAAACTAGACAAACCTTAAGCCAGAGTGATTGTGGGTAAGCAAAAGATGCAATTTTTTAACAAGAAAAAGAGAGACATAGTTACAGATAGAAAAGCAATATGACAAATAACGAAAACCTATATGCCAATAAATATGAAAGCCAATTTTTTTCTAAAAGTATAATAAATGAAATTGCCTCAAGAGGAAAGAAGATTGAATAAATAAATAATAATAAGCTTTAGGAGTGGGTGCAGATGATAAAACTGAGACTCAGAGTGATTAAAAAGGTACGTTGATTGTAATAACCAGTCTATACACTAGGAATGACCATTATTAAAATAAATTGCTAGTTAAAAATTGTCTCACACAGATAAGGGAAGATTTATCACAGGTAGGTTTTACTGAATTTCAAGGGACAGATGATTTCTATCTCATGAACATGGTTTAAAATAGAAAGCTACAGAGCTCATTTAATGAGACCAGAATAACCTTGGCATCAAAATTATAGTCAACTAGTAAGTATAGATACAAAAATCTCAGATACATTGTTTGCATAACATATATTTATAAATAACATACATCACAATAAGAGGGATTATTCCAGAAATGCAAAGGTGGTTCAACATTCAGAAAATCTATCAGTATAATTCTTCACATTAACATATTAAAGGAAATGCTATGTGATGATTTGAATAGGTGCTTAAAAAGCATTTGAAAAATGTCAATCCTTATTCATGACACAAAAAACCCTCTTAACTGAGAATAAAAGAAACTTCTCTCTTAGCTTAACAATGTTTTTAAAATAATACAGCAAGCATTAATAGTTAATAGCTAAAACTCAGGAATAAGAAAAGTGTGTTCCTTTATAATTCATTACCAACAAGAGGGTTCTCGATGGCAAGTGAACTGTCTGCCACCTTGATCTTGGACTCCCCAGTCTCCAGAAGTGTGAGAAGTACATTTCTGTTGTTTAAGCCACCCAGACCATGGTATTTTTGTCACAGCATCACAAACTGACTAAGAGCCCAAGTAAAGGATTCAGCCTCTGGACCACTTTAACTCCCTTTTCTCTCTTGGTGTTTGTGATTTTTCCCCTCTTGGTTCTCCTCCCACTTCCTGGGTTGTTAATCCTCAATCTCTCCTCCTCCTCCTCATTTTGCCTTCTAAGTATTGGTGTATTCCCCAGGAGAATGTCCTCAGATCCCTGACTTCCTCTCCCAAACTGGATGGCCCTAATCTGAACTCATAATCTTCCCCTCATACCTTGTCCTCTTGCGGTCACCATGTCAGTGACTGATCTGGGACCTCACCTGCTCCCCAACGTCAGGGGTCTCAGGAAGGTCAGAGTGATTGGCTGAATCAAAGCTTGCAAACCAAGGACCTTCAAAAGTATTTTGCTTGTTTAAACTAGTGTTTATAATAAATGAAAAAATAACACAAATTCATATTTTCATCTTACTCTTGAAACCTGAATTTCCAAATGACAATAATAACTGGGAGCCGAGTGGCAGCTACTCCCTTTATTCAAGGCCTGCACCATCCCACCTGTGCGCTTTGTCACAGTCCCCACTACTACCTATTTTTTTTTTCAACAATATACCTGGCATGCTTTGCTTCTTCTTCTTCTTCTTTTTTTTTTTTAATCACCTGCACAGACCTTGTCATAAGGTGTGTTGTAAACTTGTCTGGAAACATGCCGGTGCTTTGAAAAACAATGTTGCAGAATTATTCATTACATGTGCAAAAAAGAATGCACACTATTGCAGTAGTATAGGGAATGTGGGCTTCACACTGCTCCAGCTCGCCTTTTAAATAAAGGAAAATGAAGTCAAGTCCCTTATGAGTGAAGACAGGTTCCTTTTAGTAGCTATGGTGGCTGCTCTCTGCCTCTGCTGTAATTGATGATAAACATGGCAAATAAACTGCCTGGTTAATTTGTGCTTGTACAGCAATTAGACCTTACCCTAGCTGAATGATCAAGTCACCCAAGTTCGCTCATTAATTTCTGCTCTCTCGGTTGGACTCATTGGTACGAGTCGGATAGGCTGTTGCTGGGCAGATATTTCCAGGCTGTCAGTTTCAACAGGAGCTCTGTGTCACTTCTCTACACCACAGACTTCACCTGGTGGGGGTTGGCCCTCGGGAAGCTGGACAACCACTCACCTTTCTTGGAGACTCAGCTCCTTCCTGAGCTGTGCATCCAGGAAGAGATGGGTCAAGGTTTGGTAGCCTCCATGCAATAGGGATGCCAAGGGCACAGAGCTGAGCCTGAGCTACTGCTTCTTTATAAGTAAAACAGAAAATGACATTTTTGAAAACTCCAAACATATAACTGAAAGTAATATAATATTGTATGCCAACTGTAATGGAAAAATTTAAAAAATCATTTAAAAAAACTAAAACACTAAAACATAAAAGAAAACTCCAAACAAAAATTTATTGTATTATTAAATCAGGGATAAATAACATGTGGGAACAAATTATAAACCAACAAAACAGCTACTAAATGGTCTGTTTAATCTGTTTCAGTTTCCTGATAACATTTTGCAGGTGTACTCAGGTTCTGCTAAAGTCAGACTGCAGTTGCCTTATCTGCTGGGCAGTTTGCTGGTTGTATTTATGAGCATATTTTTCTACATAAAATCATCTCCAGGAACCTCATTATTTCAGGTATCTTCACTCCCTTACTAAAGTTTTATGGACACATTTTAAGAACAGGTTTCTTTGAAAAGGTCAGCCTATTTTATATATATATATATATATATATATATATATATATATATATATATATATATAAATACTAAGCTATATGGCATAAATAAAAATATGATGTGAGCCAAATGCACTCATATTTCAACAAAATAGACTTTCTGTGCAGGAACTGAGATCTAAGAATCCTATCAAATTGAATCAGCTCCATATTGAATTCTCCTTCCTGAGCCCTCATGTTTCTGAGATGTTATTACTTTTGGCAACAGTAAAAAACTGGTCAGTCTTAAATGGAAATTCAGGCTGGACAGGTAGGGAAGTAAAATCTGGTTTCCTCAACTCAGGCAAAGCCAAAGAATTAAGTTAGTCTTAAGTGGCATGACGCACTGCTTTAACCTGCGAGTTTTACTTCTTGTTATTAGAAGTCGAGTTTGAGAGTTCAGCAACAACTTGGCCACCTCATTCAATTTCCATTTTATCTTGGCAGGTCTCCTGGAGTGGGGTGTGCACCAAATTGACTATTGACCTAAGAATAAAGCAGAATAAAAAATGAAGAAAATGAAAGTAAGCAGATTTTGGGAGAAGGGAGTAGAAAAGGAAACATTTAGTGAAAACTGACTATAGCCAGGCATTTTGTATATTTTATCCCATTTAGTCTCATAAAACTGTGATAAGTGGGTATTGAGTCCATGCTATTTATGAAAGAAAGACATGAGACTTTGAGAGATTGTCTGGCTAACTCTCAAAGCTATATTCTTTCTATCACTACTTGGAGAATGAGGAAAAGTGGGAAGCAAGAATTTTGGAGGATTATGACCCACTCACTTCAGGGATTTTTGTTGAGAAACTTGTGCAAGCGAGATGTGGGGCTAAGGTGAGGGTGACGGGCTAAGAAGTATCATTCGAAAAGGCTGAGCATCAAATACAAGGCCCAAGGAGATCTGTCAGCCCCCCTGAAGGTGTAAGCTTCTGTTCTGGAGCGTTTGGATTTTGTGGTTCCTCGGTTTAGCCTGATGTGAATGGTGAGTGGTGAAGTACATTCTATCCATTAAGGAGCAGGAAGTGGACAGATGCCAGACATGATTTGACTTAAGTGTTGAAAGAATGACTCTGTCGCTTTGCAGAGAATAGACAATGCTGGCTCAAATATAGGTTCAAGCAAACCAGACAGGGATACAGCAGTGGTCTAGGTGAGATAGGGTGGCGGCAAGAGCCAGAGCAGTACTGATGGAGACAGTGACAGGGGTTGAATTTACATTCCATTTTGAAGGCAGAACTAATGTCAAGGCTGATGGAGTAGAGGTAACATGTGAGACAAAGAGAGAGGTCAAGGCTAACGAAACGACAAGATTTTTTTTTTTTTTTTAGCCTGAGCAATTTATTAACACTGCAATAGGGGAATATTAGAGCAGAAACATTTCTGAAAAGATAGAGCAGAAATTAAGCCTGGTTTTCGATATGCAGATCTGAAGATCCTATACATGAGTTGGGTATCAGCGCTGGAGGCACATACAGAAATGCACGGCGTTTAAATCCGTGAGATCGGGCGAGATCGCTGTGGGAGGGAGTGTAGCGAGGGAAGAGAAGGGGTGCGCAGGCCCAGGGCCACTCGGGCCTCTGGGTTAGGGATCGCTGCTGAGCCGCCTTGGAGCTGCCCACAGTGTCCTTCACCAACAAGTCCCTCTTCTAGCCGTTTCCGCGGCCATCACCTGGAGCCCAGCTGCCAGGCTCACTCCCTCTGATGGCTGCAGTAGCTTTATCACTGCCAGTTACGGCAGCCCGAGCAGACTAGTGCAAATGGCGCTGACTTTTTGCAGTGCCTGACCTCCGGTTTTCAGTAGCTCCCCGCCCCCCACTTTAGTCCTCTAGTCCTTTTAATGCTTTACGCAATATCTCCAGCACTGAATCCCTCGGTGCTGAAAACACCTAAGGTGATTTCCATTTTTTGACTAAATCTTGACTGACGCAGTATTTGCAACTAAGGATGAGGGCACCTCAAGCTGGATCAAAACTTACTGATATAGATGCAATTGCTGGAGATTTGGGGAAAAAAAAGAAAAACAAAGAAAGATATTAAAAACTGTGTTTATTGACATGGTTGCAATGACCAGAAATTTTGAAATCTCTGTATCATTTTGAGCAACTAGAGTGTTTACTGTCAGGTTGCTTGTTTAGTCGACGGAAACTTGACTTGGCAGTGGCTTAATTCAGTAAGAATGAGTCTACAGCCATACCACCCTGAACATGCCCGATCTTGTCTGGTCAACAAGGTTGAGGCGCCATAACTTCCTTGGTATAATTCAAAGGCTTAAGAAGAGGAAGGTTGAAATACATACTACAGGTGTGACCCTCCCACATTCCACTATGTCCTCAGGCAGACCCAGAGCATTGAGAAATACACTGATGAAAGAAACGCCATAATTCCGTAAAGTTCTGTACTGTCTGTCTTTTGCTAGCTGGGGATGAAAGTGATAGGTGCCCCTTTGCAATACATCATCAGAGTGGCTGAGACAACCTGGGACCAATGGCTGAAGTGGTCAGTAGGCGTAGAACAGCCATCTAAATGTGGCGACCCATGGTGGCTCTCTGACCAGGGTCCTTAGGCCTGAGAGACGGGCAGCCAACCAAAGCTATAAATATAACCAGAACCATCTGAGATCTGGACAATAGGCACCGGACTTGTGTCCCCATAGTAAAATTGTGTCCTCTCACCCTAATCCCAGACTCAAACCAGCTCAGTGATGTGGAGCTTCTTCTTTTTTAAAATTTTTTTGTTCATTTATTTTGCTCTTTAGATTCTATATATGCCATTTGTCCTTCTCTGACTTACTTCACTCAGCATGATACCCTCTAAGTCCATCCATGTTGCTGCAGATGGTCAGATTTCATTGTTCTTGTGGCCTAGTAATATTCCATTATATACACGTTCCACTTCTTTTTTATCCACTCACCTACCGATAGGCACTTGGGCTGCTTCCATATCTCAGCTACTATAAATAACACTGCAATGAACATAGGAGTGCGTATATTCTTTCAGATTAGTCTTTTGAATTTCTTTGTATATATACCCAGAGGTAGACTCACTGGGCCAAAGCTCCATTTTTAATTGTTTTTTGAGAAGTACAGATAAATTTATTGGTTTTACAGCTACTTCACCTTAAGACAATGTTAAAAGGTTGGTGGGTTAGGGAAGGTACATGAGGATGGCCTTCATGAAAGAAAGCAATGTAAATGATGATTAAAACAGAATCATTTAGAGATAGTCTCTGCTACAGTTTGTAGGATTTTGGGGTAGGGGGCTGGGTGTTTCAAGGTAGGCCCTAGTAAGGCCCCAGTCGGCGACAGCTGTGCTGATAAGGGGGGCGTGGAAGCAGGAGTCTGTGGGCCCCAGCGTTACAGGCGGAAACAGACACGGGGAGACCAGGAGAAGGCCGATGCCAGACCAGCACTGGAGAGCCCGCAAGGCCCACCTCGGTGTCTTCTCTTACCATCCCTCATCCATCTTTCTATGGGTTTGGCTGTGCTTGTTTGCCTTGACTTTATTTCGCAAAATCCCTAGCTTTTTGCCTCCTGGACGAGAGATTTTTGCTGGAAAGAATGCAGGTGTGGGCACTCTGCACCCCTTGGGTGGACTCAGCCTGCTGTCTGGCCCAGAGGTACGTCTCTGCAGAACAGAAGCGGCATCAGGAAGACCTGAGAGCAAGTGACTCAGAATTCAGGGAAAACCCCGCCCCGCCCCGCCCCGCCCGGTACAGCGCTGGCCCCAGCGCAGGAGGACGTCCCGCAGACAGCCTCTCCAGAAAGATCTCAAGTCTCAGATAAGTGTTAGTAACACTTGCTTTAGTGGAACTTGTTCTCACTCAGAACCCTGTGCGTGATGGGGTGGAGGAATTTTGGGGGGCAGGCTTAGAGGGTATGCTGCTGATTGCCTAAACTGCTGAGCTCTTGCTTCATGGAGGAGGAGACGTGTTCTAGCAGAAGGCAGAGCCGAATCCCTCCCGGCGTGGAAGAGGTGTTTATTTTCAGAGGCCTTGGGGGGGGGGGGCGGGGGAGGGAAGAGAAGGAGAGAAGGAATGCGTTTGTGAGCCAGGGGAAAGAAATGTGGGGGAGGCAAATTTGTCAAGTTGCGATTTTGCTGAAGCCATACTGCGTGGTGGGGGAAGCAGCCTCTCCTGCACCTCCCCATGGATGACCCGATAACATGGGTGCTACACCCAGTGTTTCTGGGGTCAAGACTCAGTTTTGAGGGATTCGGGGGCATGGAGAACTTGAAGGGGAGTGCTGGGCAAGGGCAGGGGCCGCCCAGAAGTTCCTGTCACATCCAAAGGCACATCGGATACCCTGATGAAGGCTGGAGCAGGGGTGCCAGCACCCTGCCCCCTCTACCCACCCTCAGATCCCCGGTGCTGGAAACTCCATGGGAAAACCATCACCATGGGCCACAGTAATGGAAGGATAAAGAAGGATATCGCACCTCTCCTTAGGGCTCTAGTAGGGCAGAAAACAAGAAAGAAGTCTCTATCTCCACGAAAGGGACTGGAGTGTGCTCCTAGTGAATGGCGGATGCATCCAGATCAGAGTCTGGGCTCTTCTCCAGTCCCCCATCTTGAAACAGCGCCTGATAAAATCCAATACCCACTTCCCCTCACCAAACCCTTGACTTCAAGTGTCTTCCCAGCTGTTCTTCTGGAGCCATTCCCAGACAGAGCAGGCCAGCTGGTGAGAGCCTAGAGCCTGATCTCTGCTCTTCTCCAAGTCCCAGGTCTGTGCAGGAATCTGAGGAGGGAGGGAGCGATGCTCCATGACTGTTAGCCAAGGCCAGGCTGTTCCAAGGGTCCTGCTTGGTTGGGGCTGACCTGCGGTCACTGGCTGACAGAAGATGCCTATAGCCTTGTGCAGAGAGCTTCAGGGTCGAGAGGACAGGGTGGATGGTAGGCCCATGGGCAGACATCGCACTGACCAAGAAGGTCTGGGGCACGTGGCCGTAGTGGAACGCCAGCCTGGGCTCTGTCTCGATGGGGCGCCATCTCTTTGCTGCTGCTGCTGCTGCTGCTAGGGGTCGAGGTGATGGAGTGGCTGGAAACGCTGCAGGTGGGAGGAAGGCTCTCACTGCCAGAGGGACCTGCTGGTGTTCCAGATTTATTATGGTTCTGGGGCTTCTGTTTTCTGGTTTGAATCCCCTTTCTGCATCACAAGAGGCCTGGGAACACCATGGAGCTTCCTGTTGAGGCCCAGACGCTGCACAGTGGCTCACTCTCCGCGCCGCGGCGCCGCGTGGCAGTGAGGTTGTGGTGGTGGTGGAGGTGGTCTGGCAGTTGGCGCAGCAGAGGCCCACTCGGCGGGAAGCGCACAGCCGGTGCAGCGGCCGATGAGAGACCCGTTGATGCCGTTCATCTTGCGTAAGGGCCATAGGCGTTGCCTACGTAGTGCCCTGTCCATTCCGCCTCTAGAGTGGACCAGACACGGCACCGCAGCTGACACATTGTCTGCCTTCTGAGAAGTCATCCAACATATCTACGAGACGGGGGTATGGGGTAGCGGGGCTGGCGCGGCAGTGCAGGCAGTGTGAGACGGGCTGTCGAAGAGACCCACGGAGGAGGGCAGTGTTGGGCGGCTGCGGCCCAGGATGCGCCCAGGTCAGCCGTGTAGGCCCGGCAGGGGCTGGAGTACAAGCCTTTGAGGCTCGCTCGCCCCCGCCCCCTCATCTGCTCGCGGCCAGTCAGGCCTGCATCCGCTGCCACTGCCGTAGGGCTGAGACTTCCCAGGCCGTGGCGGGTGCTGCGGCTGCAGCAGCTCCTGCCAGGGACCCGGCGGTGCCCGGGAAAGACACGTGCGGCAGGGTGCAAGCAGCTCCCTTGGCTCCTGCCAGGCTCCGGTCTGGCCTGTCCTGCAGGGTCCCGGGCCCAGCACCGGAGATGACTGCACCGGAACCGCAGCATGAGGTGGCTCGGGAGGCAGCGCCCCAGCCACCGCCCTAGAGGTAGGGCAGGCCCAGCACGGAAGAAGGTCCGGGTGCACAGAAGGGGGAGGACGCGCCTGGAGGGAGGTTGCGGTGGGCGGCCAAGGCGAGGCTCCGGTGCGTCGCCCTACCAGCCCTCGGCTTTTGAATCCTGTCCCTCGGGGGTCAAGGAGCAATGCTCAGAGAGAAAAATGATCAGGGCAAATAATGCACCGGCGAGGAACTGTCACAAAAACGAAGATAAAACATCAAATGCTTTTAAAATCCTTCAAAGATGGCATTGAGCAAGATTTGTTTACTCAGGAAAATCCCAAATTAACTCTTCAGTTGTTCCTGGAGATGGTGGAGGAGGGGCCGAATCCACCCCAGGGCTTGGCAGTCCCCAGCAACTAGGGGCGGCAGAAGACGCAGGGTGGGGCATGGGCGCAGTTGTGGGAAAGGCCTTCGGGTCACACCAGGCGCCATGGTTGCGCATGGCCCACAGGACACCTCGGCTTGGGCGCCGGGCGCGGTAGGCTGGTGTTGCAGCCGCCCTGCTGAGCTGGAGCTGCCAGGAAGGTGGGCGAGCATCTGCTTTCCCCCAGGTCTGGCTGAAGCCCAGACTCTTTCAGCCACTGTGCCAGCTGCCTCCAGTTCTCTATTTTTAATTTTTCGAGGTAACTGCCCAGTGCTGTTTTCCACAGTGGCTGCACCAGTTTGCATGATCACCAACCATGCAAGAGGGTTCCCTTTTCTCCACATCTTCGCCAGCACTTGTTTGTTGATTTATTGATGACAGCCATTCTGACAGGTGTGAGATGGTATCTGATTGTGGTTTTAATTTGCATCTCTGATGATTTTCGACATTGAGCATCTTTTCATGTGCATGATTGGCCATCTGTATGTCCTCTTTGGAGAAGTGTCTATTCAGGTCCTTTGCCCAATTTTTAACTGGGTTGTTTGTTTTTTTTTGATGTTGAATTTTGTGAGAACTTTACAAATTTTGGATATTAACCCCTTATCAGATGTGTAGGTGAATATTTTACATTGTTGATCATTTCCTTTGCTGTGCAAACATTTTTCAGTTTGACATAGTCCCAATTGTTTATTTTTCTTTTGTGTCCCTTGCCTGAAGACATATATCAGGAAAAATATTGCTATGAGCAATATCTGAGATTTTACCGCCAATGTTTTCTTCTAGGATTTTTATGTTTTCTGGTCTAACAGTTAAGTCTTTAATCCATAAGAAATTTTGGATTTATTCTTGTGTGTGGTATAGTTCCATTTGTCTGCACATATCTGTTCGCTTTACCCAATGCCATTAATTGAATAAACTATCTTTAGCCCATTGTATGTGTCTGCTTCCTCTGTCACATATTAATTGACTGTAAATGCCTGGTTTTACGTGGGGACTTTCTATTATTGATCTATTTTGATCTATGTTCCATTGATCTATGTTTCTGTTTTGGTGCCAGTTCCATGCTGTTTTGATTACTACGGCCTTGTAGTACAGTTTGATACTGGGTAGCGTGAT
The DNA here is from genome assembly GCA_039655065.1 of Glossophaga mutica. Lineage (NCBI taxonomy): Eukaryota > Metazoa > Chordata > Mammalia > Chiroptera > Phyllostomidae > Glossophaga > Glossophaga mutica. The sequence goes on from CM077308.1 coordinate 151,698,763, forward strand.
TCCTCTGACTTTGTTTTTCTTTCTCAAGATTGCTGTTGCTATTCAGGGCCTTTTATGGTTCCATATAAATTTTTGAAATATTTGTTCTAGTTCTGGGAAACACATCATTGTTATCTTGTTAGGAATTGTGTTGAATTTATAGTTTGCTTTGTGTAGAATGGACATTTTAATGATGTTAATTCTTCCTATCCATGAACTTGGTATATACTTCCACTTATTTTTATCTTCTTCAATTTCTTTTTTTCAGTGCCTTATAGCTTTCCCAGTACAGGTGTTTTACATCCTTTGTTAGACTTATTCCTAGGTATTTTATTCTTTTTGAAGCAACTGTGAATGGAATTGTTTTCTTAATTTCCCTTTCTGATAGTTTATTATTAATGAAAATTCATATAAAAATTCAACTAATTTTTGGATATTAATTTTGTATCCTGCTACTTTACTGGATTCATTCATCAGTTCTAGTAGTTTCTTGGTGGAATCATTAGGGTTCTGTATGTACAGTGTCATGTCATCTGCAAAAAACAACAGTTTTACTTCTTCCATCCAATTTGGATGCATTTTATTTCTTCTTGTCAGATTAGCATGGCTAGGACTTCCAGCGCTTTGTTGAATAAGAGGCAAAAGCAGACATTCCTGTCTTGTTCTCGATCTTAAGGGGAGTGCTTGTAGTTATTGCCTGTCGAGTAAGGTGTTGGCAGTGGGTTTGCCATATATGGCCTTTATTATGTTTAGATATGAATTCTGTGTTCCCACTTTCCTGAATGCTTTTGTCATGAATAGGTGCTGGGCTTTATCAAATGCTTTTTCTGTGTCCATTGATATAATCATGTGGTTTTTATCCTTCTTTTATGTGTTCTCGATGAGGACACCACCAAAGTGACGCTGTGTCGTAGGTGCTTTACATCGGGAAGTGCAGGGTGCTGGTCTGTCCATTGTTGCTGGTGTTTGAATTGTTCACTGGGTTAAGGTGGTGTCTGCCAGGTTTATCCATTGTAGTTATTATTTCCCCCTTTTTAGTTAATAAATAATTTGTGGGAAGATATTATGAGGTCATGCAACTATCAAACGTTCACCCAGAAGTTATAGCATCCACAAAAATCAGTGTTTTAAAGGTCCAGCAGGCATGCACACTTAACAGCATTTTCAATAGAAGGTAGAAGGCTCCATCATCTCTTCAGCACTTGGGACTCTAAGAGTTTGCCTGGCCCTGGCGTACCAAAGTCAATGCCACAGTGTCTTACAGAGTTCTTTGTGAAAGTTTTGCTTGTGGGTTTTGTTTTCTTTGTTGATTTGGCAACAAGAGCTGTATTAGATCTGCCAGGATTTTGAACTGGCCCCTATGCCCAGTGCAGAGGCTTTCTGCCTGACTCTCTATTTCCACAGGAACGCTTCGGGCCCAGAAGCCACCTCTGTTCCTGAAATAAACTTCTGTTGCTAAAATATCTAACAGACACACTTAGACTCTGTTTAATTCAAAGCGTGGGAAAAGGTTCTTACTGGGACCCGTACTATAAACGTTTAGCTTGATGGAGCATCCCATAGCATTCCTTGATATATGAGGCCGCCTATAATTAATGACCATGGGGGGCATTTATAACATGGGAAATACACTGTTTCCAGCACAAGGGGGTTGGTGAGGTGGAGATGGAAAACCTGGGGAGGAAGCATTCTAGGCTCAGGAGACAGAAAGGAAATATGAAGGAAAGGGAGCCAGGGGTCAGGGTTCTTAGTCCTACACACACACGTGCACACACACACACAAGCACATTTACAGAGTGACAGAGAAAGAAAGAGAGAGAGTAGGAAAATAGAAGGAGAGACACAGGGAAGGAGAAGGGTCGAGAAAGGAAAGGGAATTTTTGTTTGTGATCTCATGGGTGTCTGTTAGTTCAGACCTATTCCTGGGTAAGATAGAAAAAAGAAAGGGAGGTTTTTTAGCATAAAAGTTTTATTAGCTTTTTTATGCTAATAAAATACATATTTTTATTTTTAAATATATTTTATTTATTATAATATTGCAGTTGTCCCATTTTTTCTCCCTTTTATTCCCCCCTGTCCTGTACCAACACTTCTACCAGCATTCCCCCACCTTAGTTCATGTCCATGGGTCATACATGTAAGTTCTTTGGCTTCTCCATTTCCTATACTATTCTTAACCTCCCCCTGTCTATTTTCTACATACCATCTATGCTGCTTATTCCTTGTACCTTTTCCTCCATTCTCCTCCCACTGATAACCCTCCCACTGATAACCCTCCATGTGATCTCTATTTCTGTTATTCTGTTCCTCTTCTAGCTGTTTGCTTAGTTTGTTTTTGTTTTTTTAGGTACCATTGTTGATAGTTGTAAGTTTGTTGTCATTTTACTGTTCATATTTTTGGTTATCTTCTTTTTCTTAGATAAGCCCCTTTAACATTTCATATAATAAGGGCTTGGTGATGATGAACTCCTTTAACTTGACCTTATATGGGAAGCACTTTATCTGTCCTTCCATTCTAAATGATGGCTTTGCTGAATAGAGTAATCTTGGATGTAGGTCCTTGCTGTTCACAACTTTGAATACTTCTTTCCAGCCCCTTCTTGCCTGCAAGGTTTCTTTTGAGAAATCAGCTGATAGTCTTATGGGAATTCCTTTGTAGGTAACTGCCTTTTTCTCTTGCTGCTTTTAAGATTCTCTCCTTATCTTTAATGTTGGGTAATGTAATTATGATGTATCTTGGTGAGTACTTCCTTGGGTCCAACTTTTTGGGGATTCTCTGAGCTTTCTGGACTTCCTGGAATTCTATTTCCTTTGCCAGATTGGGGACGTTCTTCTTCATTATGTTTTCAAATAAGTTTTCAATTTCTTGTTCTTCCTCTTCTCCTCTGACACCTCTATGATTCAGATGTTGGAACGTTTAAAAGTTGTCCCAGAGGTTTCTAAGCCTCTCCTTGTATTTTTGAATTCTTTTTCTTCATTCTGTTCTGGTTGAAAGTTTCTTTCCTCTGTCTGCTCCAAACCATTGATTTGAGTCCCAGTTTCCTTTCTTCACTGTTGGTTCCCTGTACATTTTTTTTTATTTCACTTTTCATAGCCTTCACTTTTTCCTCTGTTTTGTGACCATACTCAACTATTTCTGTGAGCATCCTGATTACCAGTGTTTTGAACTGTGCACCTGATAGGTTGGTTATTTCTTCATCACTTAGTTGTATTTTTCTGGAGCTTTGATCTGGTCTTTCATTTGGGCATATTTTTCAGTCTCAGCAGACTTGTTACATATTAAGGAGTGGAGCCTTAGGTATTCACCAGGGTGTTGCTGCATGTTGCTGCATTGTGGTGATGTATGTGGGGGAGTGGTCCAAGAGGGCACAATGCTGGTTGTTCAGCTCTTCAGGAAGTGGCTTTCAGTCACTTTCTCCACTACTCACAAGCAAATTGGGCCTTTCTGGTGCTGATTCCCCAGGTGGATGGGTTTGTATACTTTTTAGGACCCTGTGGGTCTCTCCAAGGAACTCTCCTGTGAGTCTGGGAGTTTCTCCCACTGCCTCGACCTCCACAGATTTTTTTAGTCAGAGATTTTGAGGCTTTATTTCTCTGCACTGGAACCCAGAGTTGCATGGTCTGTCTTGCTCCCCATTTGTTCCTCCCAGTTCATCTGCATGCAAATATGGGACCACCTGGTCCACCAGCTGCTGCCCCACCTGCCCCGATCCTCCAGCCATCACCTTGCTGAGAGTCCTCTCCATCCTAGCTGCCCATCTCCGCCCCTTCTAACAGTCTGGATGAATGTTTCTTCTTAACTCCTTGTCTGTCAGACTTCCATACAGTTCAATTTTTTGGAAGTTCTGGTTATTTTTTGTTTTTAAATTTGTTGTACTTCTTTTGATTGTGTGAGAAGGCAAAGTGTATCTACTTATGCCTCCATCTTGGCCAGAAGTCTAAAATATATATTTTTAGGTTTTACAAAATCTCTATATAAAGTGTAGATTTTATAATATATTATTACTCTAATTTATAATCCCACTAACAGTGCATAAGGGTTCCCTTTTCCCTGCATCCTCACCAACATTTGTTATTTGTTGACTTTTTAATCATAGCCTTTTTGATGGGTGTGAGGTGATATCTCATTGTGATTTTGATTTGCATTTCTCCTCTGATTAGTGATGTTGAGTATTTTCCTAAGTCTGTTGGCCATCTGTATGTCTACTATGTGTAACTACCGAGAAACTTTATTTCTTTTATGAGCTTTTCTCCTTTCTTTCCTTTTGATTCAAATCGACCTTGTCCAGCACCCTGACTCATCTGCCTTCCTTATTCCTTGCGTGTCCACTCTCTTAATCTTTAAGACTCAGGACAATGAGGTCCTGGTTAGCATTAAACAATCTTAGGAACAAAACTTTGGGTCTACTGACCATAGAGACAGAGTTTCAATATAACCAAAAATAATATCTAGGCCTCAGTTCCACTTTAGTTTCAGACTCAGAAAAGTGGAACGACCCTACCAAACACACCCTTGTGAAACTAGACTAAAGGACACCATGGCTGACATCAGGACCAGATACAATGATCAGCTTCCTCCTACCCTAGCACCAAACCATCAGTAGAGACCACAACCCTGACAATAACCATAACTTCCTTAGTCCCCTATATAACCCATCCCTTAGAAGCCATTGGAGAGCCAGTTTTTTGATGTTACTTACCTGTGACTCTGGGCTTGGCCACATTTCCTCAAATAAACCCTTACTTTTGGGGGCTGTAAACTCTCCTGTTTGCATTTGATTGGGCTTTGATGGGCACAGGCAAATGATACCTTTAGTCTGATAACACTTTCTTGTAGATACCTTCAGCTTTTTTTGCCTCTATTCCACCCATTTGCCTGTTGCAACTCAACCTTGCATAAACCAAGTCACTACCTGCTGTGTGCCTGGCTGCCTGCACCTGAGTGTTTCAGGGCAAAAATCCCACAGTTGGGTAGATTGATAAGACTTTTCAGTCCTGTGATGACCAACTACTCTAAGCTCATGATGTCTAACCTCGCTGGTGAGATAAGATTATTCTTTCACTCTTTTCAAGGAATATTTGTACATTCTCCAGTTTTCTAGTTACATGCATCCCATTCTGTTTCTCTCACCTTGCTTTGTGTAAATTTTTCTAAAATCCCAAACGGCATATAGTATAGAAACCCTATCCATTTCTGCCAGCTACCAAATCCAAGCACCTGGTGGTATCACCACCCAATTTTCCTTCTTTTTTTTTTTTTTTTTTCTTTTTTCTTTTAATATATTTTATTGTTATTACAGTTGTCCCGTTTCTCCCCCATCATTCCCCCCACCCTGCACACCCTCTCCCACCCACATTCCCCCTTTTAGTTCATGTCCTTGTGTCATAAGTTCTTTAGCTTATACATTTCCCATACTATTCTTACCCTGCCCCTGTCTATTTTCTACCCACTATCTATGCTACTCATTCTCTGTACCTTCCCCCCCTCTCCTCCTCCCATGCCCCTGTTGCTAACCCTCCATATGATCTCCATTTCTGTGGTTCTGTTCCTGTTCTAGCTGTTTGCTTAGTTTGCTTTTGTTTTAGGTGTGGTTCTTAATAGCTGTGAGTTTGCTGTCTTTTCATTGTCATATTTTTTATCTTCTTTTTCTTAGATAAGTCCCTTTAACATTTCATATAATAAGAGTTTGGTGATGATGAACTCCTTGAACTTGACCTTATCTGAGAAGCGCTTTATCTGTCCTTCCATTCTAAATGACAGCTTTGCTGGAAAGAGCAATTTTGGATGTAGGTCCCTGCTTTTCAAGATTTCAAATATTTCTTTCCAGCCCCTTCTTGCCTGGAAGGTCTCTTTTGAGAAATCAGCTGACAGTCTGATGGGAACTCCTTTGGAGGTGACTGTCCCCTTATCCCTTGCTGCTTCTAGAATTCTCTGCTTCATTTTAATCTTGGCTAATGTAATTACGATGTGCTTTGATGTGTTCCTCCTTGGGCCCAACTTCTTTGGGACTCTCTGAGCTTCCTGAACGTCCTGGTAGTCTATTTCCTTTGCCATATTGGGGAAGTTCTCCTTTATTATTTGTTCAAATAAGTTTTCTACTTGTTGCTCTTCTTCCCCTTCTGGGACCCCTATAATTCGGATGTTGGGACGTTTAACGATGTCCTGGAAGTTCCTAAGCCTCTCCTCATTTTTTTGAATTCTTGTTTCTTCCTCGTTTTCTGTTTGGTTGTTAGTTTCTTCCTTCTGGTCCACTCCATTGATTTGAGTCCCAGTTTTCCTTCCATCTCTATCGGTTCCCCATGCATCTTCCTTCATTTCACGTATTGTAGCCTGCATTTTCTCATCTAATTTATGAGCAAAATCAACCAATTCTGTGAGCATTTTGATGACCAGTGCTTTGAACTGTGCATCTGATAGGTTGGCTATCTCTTCGTTGCTTAGAGGAATTGACTCTGGGGTTTTCATTTTTTCTCCGGTTTGAGCCATTTTTGGTGGGTTTTTTTGTTTTGTTTTGGTTTTAGTCTGGTCCCCAATTTTCCTTCTCTCCTGTGTCCGAGGAGGTTTCCCTTTTCCTTTGCAAAGCCAGGCTCCCCTTTTGCCTTATGAGGATGTTTGTTCCTTTGTTAGGGTTTCTGCTTTTACCCTCTTGAACCCTTAGCTTTCTATTGGATCCATCCAATAAATATTTGCATATTATTAAAATATGCAAATATGGAATATTAATGTTTTTCTAACTTCCTCCATCTATTGCCCCAATTCTTTGTTTCCTTACTTAGCTGCACTTCTTCCAAGACCTATCTGCATCACACTCTCCCCTCTTATTTATTCTTTGTTGTTCAATTTTGGCTTCTACCCCCTCCGTGCAGTAGAAAACAATCTTGCTAGGTCACTTCATGCTGCCAAAGCCAACCGTGATTTCTCTGTTCTCCTTTTATTGGATCTTTCAAGGCATTCTAGGCTTTTAACCACTTTTTTTTTTTTAAAGATTTGTTTATTTATTTATTTATCTTTAGAGGGGAAGGGTAGGAGAGAGGGAGAGGGAGAGAAACATCAATGTGCGGTTGCCTCTTGTGTGTCCCCTGCTGGGAACTGGCCTGCAACCCAGGCATGTGCCCTGACTGGGAATCGAACCGCGATCTTCTGGTTCGCAGGCCCGCGCTCAATCCACTGAGCTACACCAGCCAGGGCTAACCACTTTTTAAAAAATATTGTGTTCCTTCTCTTGGCTTCCATACCATAGTCCCTTGTTTTTTCCCCAACTCTTTGGCCTTCTCAGACTTCGTTGCTAGCACCTTACAATACTCCTCCCTCCCTCCCACCCCAGCCCCTCTGCTGAACTCTAATATTTGAGTTCCTCAGGGCATAGTTCATGGCCCTCTTCTCTTCTCCCTGTAAATCCTCATCCCTTCTATTCCCATGACTTCTGGTATTACTTTATATACTATGACCCTTAAATGAATATCTGTAGCCTAGACTTTATTCTGGTCCCCAGACTTTTATAGTTAATGACTTTTTTGATATTTCTAACTAGATGGCTCACAGAAATCTCAAAATTGCAATGCCTAAAAGTAAACATTTGATTCCTGTCTTCTTATTGCATCATCCTTCCTCTTCCGGGGTAATTGCACTCAGGCAGAACCAGCTCCCTCTTTTCCACCACCTTCTTCTCATTCTCTGCTTTCACTGCCCCAACACACAGTCTAATTCATCACAAATTGCAGTCGATTCTGCCTCTAAAACATGTCATGAAGTTATTGTGGACATGTCCATATCCATCTTCATAGACACAACCCAAGCCACCATCTTCTCTTGTCTGACTCCCGCCAAACCTCCAAATTGGTCTTTCTGTTTCAACTCTTGCCCCACTTCAATCCACTCTTCATGTAGCAGCCAGAGTGATTAAATAAAGAAGGACAGGATTACATCTCTCATTCACAAATAAACTGCCCCCCCCACCATTGAAAACCATCAATGGTTTATCTCACTCAAAACACAATCTAAAGCCCTTTACATGGTCTGAAGTCCCTGCATGATGTGAGTTTCCTCACCAACTTGCCCTTGAACTGCTTTTCCACTCAATCACTACACTGATTTCCCTCCTCCCATTAGCACCTCAAGTACGCCAAACTCTCTTTCATGTCAGGGAGTGTGTAAAACCTATTCATTCTGCCTGGGAAGTTCTTTGCCTGGCTAACTCTGAGTTGGCACTCAGTTCTAACATAATTTCCTCAGTATTAGCTTCTTTCTGCTTTTCTATCTCTCGTCAGCCAGTATTTTCTATCGTAACAGCCCACTTTGTAAATATATATTTATTTGTGTGTATATTGATTTAATGTCAATTTTCTTTAAAGACATTTAATCTCCATGAGGGTAGAAACCAGACCTGTTTTGTCTGCCCTTGTATATTAGTGATTATAGTTCCTGGCCCATAGTTGATGCTTAATATACATTGGTTGGATGACTTTATTTTTTAGTATAGTGTAGGTAATGATAAGTTCTTCAAACCCGGGCTGAGATCAGTTGTTTATTTTTCTGTGTAACTGCCCTGAATCTCTTAATCCCTCAGGCAAGGATGTATCATTTCCCCTTACAAAGTTTTATTTTATAGCCTTCTGTATTTACACTGTCAAGGCTACTAATATTAAATTACTAATACAAATATTCCACACTCCTCCACCTCATGTTATAGGTAGGATGATGATGTTCTCCTATTGTATTAGATTACTGTTTCAATGTCTGCTACACCTTCTTGTGATAAGATCACTATACCTCCTGACCCTTTGCCATCAGGTTTGCGTATGTGACCTGTGATACCTACCTCTCCATGTAGGAGGATTACATTTCTCTGATATCGGATATAGGACAGGTGACTCAGTTTGGCCTAAGAGTGTAAGTGAGGTGTGCCACTTCCGAGCAGAATATTAGAGCCATTGCATTAATCCACAAACTCTCATTTCCACTTATCATGAGAATGGCAATGTCCCTTACAGGGCCTACTGCTTCAGCCTGGATCCCAAGGCCTTAGATAACCTGCAGGCAGCATTTCACATGATCAAGAAATAAACCTTTGTTACAGTCAAACCCTATCTAAACTGACTGATAGAATCACTTCCTTGAAGTTGGATATGGCCAGTGTGACTGTTTCTACCAACAAAATGTGAGTACAAGTCCCTTGTGTCACTTTTTGGTGGGTTTAGCTTGGTCATATCTCTCCAGACTTCGGAAGTCATGCCTCTGGGCCCAAACGCAGTGCAGCAGTAAAGAATCAGGAGCAAAATGTAGGGAAGATGCGATATTTAAGACTTGGTAAAGAGACAGAGAATGAGATTGGCTGGAAGAAGAACTTTTGCACCTAATGCAGAAGGGCCTTGACTCTTTCATCCGTGTCCTTACTGCTGGCTTTGGGCTACTGAGCATTGTCTTGGATAGGACCTGACCTGTAAAGGTCCTGAAATCCTGGATGTCAGAGATCACTAGTTCCCTCTCTCCTTGGCTCCCGACCAGTGAAGTGAAGGCGTGTTGTGTACTGACTGCAGCAGTATGGCCCAAGGCAAGCTCCCAGGAGGAGTCCATGCTCCTTCCCTGCCTGCTGGTGGGATTCAGGACTTTTCCCCTATAAAGTGCCTAATTGATATCATTGGTTTATTGACAGATGTACATGGTCAGAAGGTTCTTGAAAGAGTGGCTAAGATACAGTACAAAATAATGCCATACTCCAGCTTCTGCTGCAAGAAACATTTCTTGTATACCTGCTCCATTCCTGGAAATTAACAAGCATCATCTCCTCACAACCACCAGGTAAGGAAAGTATTAACTCATTAGACAGGTGGGGACATCAGTTTAGACAGCACAGGACCCAGAGCTGGTGAGTGGAGAACCTTGCCTTTGAACACACATTTTAATTTCCTCCTCTTCCTCCTCCTCCTCTTTCTTCTCTGTCTCTCTCTGCCTCTGCCTCTGTCTGTCTGTCTCTCTCTGTATGTTAGTGGCATTGCACATAGCACTACTAGACTCTAAATCTCATCTCTATGACTTTTTTCCTTGGAAGCTCTTCCTGGTCTGGCATCCAAGGACATTTTTCAATCTTCTGGAAACAGTACCTTTGTGACAAAAGCTATTTCTTAAAATATGATGAAAGAGCCCAGAGTGACAAGCTTGGAGAACTAAAATAACAAAAGACTTTAGCACAAGCTATGTGAGCCCAGGGATTACTGGAACTCCTAGTTGGAGCCACCAGCCTGAGACAGTCCTCTTGGGATGTTTCAGACCCCAAGGCACCACCTGGTGTCCCTCTGAATACAGTGAAATGCACTAGATGAGAAGGTGAGCTGCAGGATCCCTCCCCCCAGATGGCTTCCCAGAAGTAATGGCAGGCTTCCCAAGTCAGAGAACACACCATAATTGAGGGAACCTGCTGGAATAGCCACAGCACCCGTATCTCACATAGTGCCACCCATTGCTCCTGCCTGCTGCCACCATGTCTGTCCCGAAGCTGACCCACCAGCTCTTGAAGGTGACTGATTGTTTGGTGGTGGCTCTGCCAGGCTTTTTAGGGCCTGGGGTCTTCTGGGCCTTAACGAAGTTCTTGGTGGGAATTTGAATGGCATATCTGTGTTAAGTTTTGTAGAAAAATGACGTCTTCCTGCCCTCTTCTCCCACAGTTCTCTTCTTTTTGGCGGATGCTGGTAAAAAAGGGTTGAATCTCTAGGCCCTTATTGAGGCAGTAGGCACATGCTAGGTGTGTGAAAATGTGAGAAAATTTAAGCTCTTTAATTCAGGGCATGCCAATTACTGCTTCTTGGAGTTGATATCTGGTCGTCATACCCTGTCCTTATATTCTGGGAAACTGGCCTTTACTGACAGGAGCTGGGCATTAACTTATTTCTTATCTCACTCTACAAAGGCTGGTATAGCACCTTGCTGCTTCCCACACAATGTGAAAGTAAATAACAGCTTTCCCACCCCATGTGTAAGCTGAAAGGGACTCGAGTGTGGGAACCTTGGCTTTCCGAGGCGGGAACCTCCAGCAGCCCAGCAGGGCAGCTGCTCCTTTCCAGAAGGGAGGTGAGAAGAGAGTCTCTTAGCTCTCCAGGGCTTTCCATGGAGGAGATGCAGACAGCTGCATGGTCTGACACCCTTCCTGTCAGAGCTGACTCACCTGGCACAGTGCAAACAGGTCGGCATCATGGCGCTGGACACCATGAGGCCACGAAGGTGGGCAGATGCGCCTGGCTCACCCTCCTTCTGCTGGGGTTGGCTTTCTTTGAGCTACTTCCTGGCTTCCCTCCTCATTCTCTGCCCAAACCAGTTTTCCCACCTGTCCCTTTCTCGTCCTTCCTTACAGTTGTCACTTGCCTATTTATGGACTAATTCCATCTCCTTAGCAAGCATCCTTTCAAGCCTCTTCTGAAGTGCTCCTCGTGAGGGTAATCACAGAGTTCAAACCATGAGAAACTCCCATAAGGTCTGCCGTTTTCTTCAAGGTCCTACTTAAATCAACATTCCTGGTAACTGGAGTTTATGCAAGCAGAACTCACTTTTTTTAAAACTATCATTTTTTTTTTAGATTTTACTTATTTTTGGAGAGATAAGGGAGGGAGAAAAAGGGAGAGAAACATTAATGTGTGAAAGAGATCAACTAGTTGCCCCCGACTGGGAACTGGGCCCGCAACCCAGGCATATGCCCTGACCTGGAATCAAACTCGTGAGCCTTTGGTTCTCAGGCTGGTGCTCAATCCACTGAGCTACACCAGCCAGTGAGCAGAACTCACTTCTTGATCCCTGGATTTTCGTTCTTGGTTTTGGCTGTTTTGTTTTATAAATCTTGAGGGTTTCCTCCCTGCTTTCTTATTTGTCATCCAATGTTGATTGGATCTCTGCATTGGTCAGTTTCCAGAGTCTATGCAAGTTTCTCAGCCATGAGAACAATGAAGACACTCAAGAAATAATCCTGGAGATTTAGTAGAGTTAAGGAGTATTGACTCTGGAATTAAAACCTGGGGTTGAAGTTCAAACTCTGCTCCTCACTCACTCCCAGAACCTGTTTCTTCAGACGAAGATGGGGCTTGTAATATCACATATTTATGAGGATACCATGAATTAATCCAATGTCACAAAGGGACCTGTATAAACCGTACTGTACGAACCATAGTGCACAATGACAGTAATGGTGAAGAGGAAGAAAGCAAGAGAAGAGTAATGATAAGAATGAGCATGAGAGTAAGATGACTTTCACTTCTGGCTGGGAAGGAAGCAGACTTAGGCAAATCCTGAGAAAAGAGTCAGTGCCTTTCCTTCAGCCTCCTACAGCTAAGCAGAGGTCACTGCGCAAGTATTTACTGATCGCTAGTGTGTGTTACTGATGGTACAAAAATAAGTGAGATCTGGCCTCTGTGTTATATGCCATAGCAGAAGTAGGTATAAAATATAGTGCAAATGGGCAGGGAGCAATGAATTTTCCTGGGTGTGTATTGTGTTTGGGTCTCAGCCTATCGGTAACCAACCTTGTGTTCAGACTCGACTTCATGGTTCTTATTGTGATTGCAAGATATCCTTCAGCAATAACCATCAGGAAACTTTGGGGGGAAATGGCCATTACTTAACAGGACCTGGAAATTACATGACATACCTGGGGCCACCCAGTGAGGTGAGAGAGGGAGACTGAGACTGTAAGCCTTGGGTTCTGCTTTTATTGGGGTCAAAAGTGGGGGGACTAGGGTTTTATAGGTTCATTCCTTATTAGTGAATTTAAAACATGAAAGCTGAAAGCTAAAGCATGGAAAGAGAAAAAAATCCCATGTAGCCCAAATGGTTAGTTATTGAAATCAGCTAAGATCTATGACAGGAGCCTCTGTACAGGGAGGTTCTGGGCTCTTTCTCTAGTTCTGTGGCTGGCAGTGTGTTTATTTGATAACCTATAAAGGGCTGGCCCAGGACAGGGTCACCTCTTATCTGGGCCTCGGGGTGGGGCTGTGATCAGCCACCTCTTATCCTTGGTAGATGCTGGTTTCAGGGTTCCTGGGCTGACCTTGTAGGAGCACCAGACTTGACAGCAGGAAGACTTCTTGTCACGCCCACTCCCCACAGTGGATCTTTTAAGGGAGTCGACTCTGTGCATGGAGTGACAAGAATCCCAGGCAGATGACAGATTTTGTGCTGCCACAAAACATTATGAGTATTCCAGAGGCTTACTAAGGAGAGGATTATTCAAGATACTCTACATTAGAAAATACTGGTCCAAGCAGTTGTATGAAAATGATAAGCATAAAATCAACTAGAGTGTGTCTGTCATCTGATATTGATTTTTGTTTTTCTAACACTCCAGCCACACTGATGCTGGATTAGAAGTGGGACTGTCCTGTGACAAGGCACAATTTGTTCAGAGATGGGCGAGGCTCAGAAGACATGAGCAAAAGGGCCATTGTGCACTTGGAATAGACTGCCTTTGGAAGGAAGGGTGGGGAAAAAAAAGCCCAAGTATTTTCCCACACCCTAGTACTCAGAATGCCAGATCTGGAAGGGTCCGTGGTGGTTTACAGGTGGGAAGGGGTCTTACTGAAAGGGTCAGGGAAGGGGACAGATCCTCAGCTATCCCCTGTGTCTCTTGTCTCCTGGACGGGGGCTCTTCCCATGTCTTCATCTCAACCTAAGGTGTAATTGCCAAAATTCTCTAGACCAGTCAAATGGGACCCCTGTCTGCTCATAACAAAGGTGTAGACTGGTGAGATTTTGCCTAGGAAAAAGTGGTATGTATGTATGTATGTATGTATTTTTTGCAACAAATTCACCAACTCACAGCATGACCACTGAAGTACTTCCATTTAACTCCAGGCAAGGCACTTCATGGATTTGCCAGGAGCTTCTAGCTGCTACTTCATTGGCACCCAGATGTGGCTACTGGGACTGTGTGACTCATTCACAAGATTCTTGGTAGCCCAGTTCCTACTTTCCTATGAGATTCTCAGAATGATGGTGATAATAAGATATGATGAATGTGGGACATTTAATAGAGTGAAAACACTGATAGCGATCAAGACTAAACAAATATAGTTGCCAGGTCCTGAAGGACTATTAACTCTTCTGGTCTGGCTCCTCACCTAGAGCTAGAAGATAGCCAAGACTTATATAATTATAGGGAATGGGAGCTTGACTAAGAGTTGGCATGGTCCCTGAGATAAATGGTTGCAGTTCTATGTTTATTAACCTTGGGACCCTCTCCTTTGGGTCTTCTTCCTTCCTTCTTGCTTGCTTATGTCTAAGTCTATCAATACGTCAGTTGAGGTCCAAAGGTGTCATTATGCAGGTTTAAAACCTTCCTCATTCAGCTTCATGTTCCCTCAATGTTCCAGGAAATGACCAACCCACCAAGGGATACTGCTTACCTGAAGCCTTCTGCTTCTCCTGAGAGAAAAAGGGCCAAGTTCAAGTGCTGGGTAGCCTGCAAGAATACTCTTGCCTTGCCCCTTCTCTGCACATCTGGGGTGAGGGGGAAGAGATGGCAGTAGTCACACCTTCCGTTTCATTTGCTTATCTTGGCAGAGCAAGGCTGGGACCTGGGCCCTTTTCTAGGTTCCCAAATTGCTAAATTGTCTGCTGGGTGACAGCTAGGATGTATTGATTTTCCATCGTCTGGTTCTTCTCTCTCCCTGTAACTTTTTCACATTCTAGATTTCATTAGAGATCGCAGCATTTCCCAGGATTCTTGTAGCCAGATACCCAATTTCTGTTCACTGGCTGATCTTTGTTCTCAAAGTACATTACAGGGACTGTGAGAGTGAAAACAGAGACATAAATCACCTCTGTGTGTTTTTCAGAAGACAGGACTGATGGGTCCCAAGCCAGCTTCTGCTACGCTGCACACCAACCTCCTTTCTGTTTCATTTTCCACTCCCCTTAATCTGATTCTCTCAAGGCCACAGTTTCTACTGCTGATACCTCTTCAGTGTGGAGACCTTTGTTCATAAATTGGTTTCTCTCCTTCCTCTGACTCCTGTTCATGGGTGAAAGGATTTTCTGGGTGGCCTCTAGCTAGGGAAAGCCTGTATTCTCTGCTCTCTATTGCTGTCAGAAGATTCTAGAATCAGAGGGACTTAGCTTCAAACACTGATTCCACCTTACCAGCCACGTGAGTTACTTAATCTCTCTTGAGCCCTGCCAGCTTCCACATATCTAAAACAAGAAGTTATATCTATCTCATACAGATGTTATGGAAATAAAGACATCCATGTAGAATGCCTAGCCTAGGAATCTGGCACATATTAGCAGCTTCATCAATCTATGTCCTCTTCTAAATGCCTCTACTGTGGAGGTGATTTCGCCTTGACCAGTAAACTAGCCTCAGGATTGGAGGCTGTCACTTGTAGCATTTATAAAACAGTGTACTCTCCTAAGAGAGTTCAAAATGACTTGTTAGATCAGTAAGAAAATGGGAATGTCTTAATTTACCCAGCCATCACAAAAGGAACTAAAATAAAGCTGACACTATAAGTAATCTTAAGTTGCTTACCAAGAATTGCTCAGTGGGCTGTGATGTGCATGTAGCATTATAGCTCATGAGACTAAAATTCATGCTTCAGAAAAATGGCAAACACCATGTCATGAAACTTCGGAATTGCTCATGAGTAGCTAAAATTTCAAATATTCATCCACATCTGCTAAGGGTTAACTGGCCTTCAAGGTTTTGGAGAGAGGCATAGACTTCTTCCAAAAGTGCAACCAAGGGTGGAAGGGAAGGCCCCATCCACAGAGGACAGCATTGGCCAGGCATGGACAAGCCCTCCAGGAAGGTACTCACGCACTAGGGAAGACTCTCCACAGAAGGTCACTCCATTTTCCTTTTCCTCTCCTTGAGTGTTGGGAAAACTGAACAGATGCTAGAGAGCAGGCTTGAGGTGGTCAGCCTGATCTCTGCCCCGATCGCTTTGGGGACTATGCTTCCTTTTTAGGTCGTATGCTTCCAATTGTGAATAGTGGTTTAATGGACTCTTTTTTTTTTCCCCCAGGAGAGGAGGGGCTCCTTCCTTTTCAAAAGAAAAATAAAGCAAATAACAATATTAGTAACACTACGTTCCTGTGAAGAGTGTTCTAGTTCAAGGACAAATTTAGAATGGGAACGGCGAGTGATCTTCCTGTAGACTGTTGCATCCTGAATTGCATTCTCAGAGGCTACTGTCATGAAACTACAAGGCAGCTGTGGGAGGTGTCAAAGAAGCTCTTGAGTTTTTGTATGATGACTACAATATTCTAAAGATACCGAAATAAGCCTAAAATCTGCATCTTTGCTCAGGGGAGTGGTGATATTTAGGAGGGAAGGTAATGCTCTGGGTTCAGTTTCCACTGTGCTGGTTCAGGGATCACGAATTATCCGTAAGGCACAAGGAGGGGGCTCTTTAGGCATCTTTGACCCTGTAGTTAAACAACGCCCAGCACAGTGCCTGAGGTATGCAAAGTCTCATAAAGTTGATAAGTTAATGAATGTATGAATATTATCTAGCGTAGAAGTTGCTCTAAAGCCCATCCATCCTTAAAGTAGAGTGTGAGGATGGAGATAGTTAAGGCAAAAGACTTGGGGTTGAGACCAACTTATATTCTGCTTAGGAGCCCACGGTTCTCAGTGATATTATTTGCACATGCAGCTTTGCGTGTGGGTCAAGCCAGACATCTGAGCCATGATCCCTTGCCTTTAGCTGAAATCATGTTTTGTCGTTGCTGTTATTCATTTGCTCATTCATTCATTACTTAATAAATACTTATTAAATATATATTGTGTCTACCATGTCCATGCAATATTTTGCACTGAAGACAACCGATAAACGTCTCTGACCTTGGGGAACTTAATGTATTAGTGAATTTACTCCTAGGTGCTATAACAGGCAAACCCAGAAATCTCAGGGGGCAAACACAAGGTTATTTCTTCCTTCTGTAAAGTCAAATACATGACAAAGGTGGGAGAGGGAAGTGGTCAGATTAGTGGACTTATCCAAGGAGTTTGGCTGGAAGCTCTGCTACCTTCATTGTGTGGCTTCCAGGTCACTGTGGGTGTTGACGTTAGCCATTGTCAGACGGTGGGAGAGAGAATGGGAGATGGGAGATTGTGAACATCACTTTCACCCATCTTACGTTCATCAGAATGCAATCGTAGGGCTTTGTCCCTGTAGAAAGGGGCTGGGAAATGTTCCTGGCTGGGCAGACATGAAACACGTAAATATTTGGAGGGCAGGTAGAGACATCTTGCACACTTACATTCTACTGGGGGCAGAGAGACAGACAATAAATATGTAAGTGAGCACGTTGTGTAGTATTTCAGATGATTAATAAAGTGAGAGGAAGGGGAAAGGGGGTGAAAACAATCGTGAGAATAATTTTCCCAAATGATTATTCGTTGGGCCCTATTGTGTGCAGAGCACCTGTGAGTTGACCCTCTGAGTGAAGAAGTTAAGTTCTTTGTCCTGAATTGTGCTAGACTGAAAAGAGAGACTTTCCTTTGTGCCTGAACAAGTCATGTTGTCATCACCGCCAATGACCGTGGAGGTACAGAGTTTATTGAATGCCAAAGATATTATCAAAAAACACAACGGATGAAGACTGATAAAGTGCGCTTCAATTTGTCTCTGGGCCCTTCCCATTCCTCTAGCTTTTATGTGCCAGTACTAACCCAGGCTGGAGTTCATGTCCTTTTAGTTTTGACTCTGTGTCCACTTTTGGATAATCCCACCTTCTTGATTCCAAAGGGATCCACTTCCCCGATGCGTGTAGAAAATCAAGGGTGATTTCCTCCCTAGTGATAGAGTAGTGTGACCTTTACGGTGAGGAGTACTAGCTGGTTACTTCCTATCAATGAAAGAAAGGTTAGTCGGAAAGTTGTCAGTGAGGGAAGTTGAATGGTGTTAGCTATGGAAGAAAATTCCGTATTTGGTAAACGGCAGAGGCTTAGACATGTCTGAAAACTTCGCTCGTTCCTCGCATTGTGGGCTCACTTCCACAAGCATTTCTTGATCCTTCTTACAGACCTGGCCCTCTGCTAGGCACCAGCACTTCACGAACCAACAGGTGGATTTTGGCCAGACTGGGGAGGGCTGAGTGTCATACTCACAGTCCCGGGGTTTGTGCTCCATAGTCAGCGAAGGAACATCAGAGGACAACTTCTCTGCTGCGGAGTGTGCGACAGAGGTGGAAACTGGCACTCGCTCGGTGTGAGATGGTTAGCAACTCACCCTTCCTGACTCTCATGTTCTTTGTCTGGAGAGGGGAGATAATAACCACGTCCCTGCCCGTCTCGCAGGGCTTGTGTAAGGATCAAATGAAATCACGTTATTTGCCAAAGAAATGCTATTCGGGCACCAAGAGCTATCATTCAGATTGGTCAATAATCTGGAAAACGTGGGCGCCGGGCGGTGATGCTCTGCGACTGTGGCAAAATCTTGCATCCGGAATGGGCATCTCACGTCTTTGACAAGAAAAAAAGTAATTAAAAAAAAGTTTAAACAACGGCATATTTTGAAATAAAAGTTGATTTTTCTTCTTTTCAAGTAAGGGTTGTTGTAAGTGAAGAAAATGAACAGGGAAGACCCACACGTGGGTGCAAAGAGAGCGCGTGAGCAGGCCAGAGGGGCCGCTGCGGAGGCGGGGGAGGGGCGGCCGGGAGACTTCTGCAGGAGGCTGGAGACTTGTCAGGCCACCGCCCGCGGGGGCAGCAGCCCTGACCCGGCCTTCAGAGAACACTGGAGGCCTTTCCTCAATCATTCTTCTTCCAGGGAATGTGTGGCCCCGCAGAGCTCACTCTTCCAGAAATAATGACTTGGCTTTTAGCAGCATTATTACTCTTCTTATCTCCTGTGATTTCCTGAAAGCCTTGTTCCAAGAAGAAGGTTCGTGCCCAGGAGGCCTTGGAACTTATCTGGCTTTTCCATGGACTTCTTGGTACCTTGCCTACCAACTCAGTGCGAATTATAAAGCAAGACATTCTTTTGAAAAATGGGGTAAGTTAATGTAATGTAAGGTGTCACTGGCCTATTCCCAGACCATGACATCCCATTAATTCAGCCCAAATTTGAGAATTCATTCAACATTGAAAGCATATCTAGGAGATTGTCAGCTTTGGAAAAAAAATGCTTATTTTACACTGTTTTCCTCTGATTTATGAATCTGGAAAAATCAGAGAAAGTAATGGTCACACGTATTTTGCTGAAAAAGAAGTAATCATACTGTCAAAGTCTTTTTTAGTCAAACTTCAATATTATAGAAATAAACTCGTTATTATAGTTATTACAGAAATAAAATCTGAATGACAGCATCAGCCCTTACTGAGAATGTATTCTCATTTTTCAGGGCTCCACAGTGACGGAGGAGAACTTTACCTCCAGACATGAGAAGGAGGCTGAAGCCCGGCTGAGTGGGGAGAAGTAAATCATTACCTGTACATTGAGCGTGTGCCGCGGGTCACACATCTAATCCAAATCTCATTTAATGCTCACCACTGTGCATTCTACCAAGGAGGCAGAGTCACCCTCATTTCATAGATAAGTATACTGAGGTCCAGAGAGTGATTTTTACCAAAGGTCACACAGAAGTGGCGGAACTAATATTTAAGCCAGTCTACTTAACAACAAGCCTGAGGTGTTTCCTCAGCCTTCCCCTTTATCTTGAAAGCTTCTTGCAACTTTGGCTAGAGACCGGCCAGGAAGCAGAGGCCTTGGAAAGCTGGGTGGGCCAGTGAATAGAGCTAGGTGGGCCTCTCCATCACAAAGGCGGCAGGGTCAGGGAGAAGTCCCCCCTTACGAATCGCTACCCCAGGCTCAGCCACTCTCCCTCTTTCCACCTTTTTCCTTCTTTCTTTCAGGGCAGGGTTTCTCAGTCTTGGCCCTGTTGATGTTTACAACCAGATAACTCTTTGTTGCTGGGGCTGTTGGTGCACTGTGGGGTGTTCAGTAGCATCCTTGGTCTCTACCTCCTAGATACCTGTAAAAACCCTTCCCAGTCATAACACCGCAACATACATATCCCCAGGCATTGCCAAATGGCTTCTGGGGTTGGGAACCATCCCCCGCCCCAGTTCAGAATCATTGTTTTATGGTGACCAACCAATGCAGTTTGCCCTGGACTGAAGGGATTCAGGGCTAAAACCAGGACGGTCAGGGGCACACTGGGTTGACTGGTCACCCTACAAGTGAAATTTCATCTCCAGCTAATAAAGACTGTGGTTGGGAGAGAGGCAGTGGGTTGATAACGCACATGGCTGTCCTGGTGTCTTCAGTTTCTCTAGGCTGTTGCTGTGCCAAGCCCATCTGCTTAATACGCCTTTCTCTCCTCCGCTAGCCCTACTCCCTTATGATCAGAGGGGCTGTTGGAGTAACTGTGTGGGTCTTTTTGGGACTGAAGGAGACCAGAGGGAATGCTGGTGTGTATGTGAGCTGGGAGAGGCAGTTAGGGGCTGGACTACAGAGAGCTCATTCCCACCGCCTGAGCAGGCACTGGGCATGTGTGTGTTTACTGATGGGTGTCCAACCTGTGGCCGGCAGGCTGCAGGCAGCCCAGGATGGCTGTGAATGCGGCCCAACACAAAATTGTAAATTTACTCAAAACATTATGAGATTTGTTTTTGTGATTACGTGTCGCAATGTATTTGATGGGCGGCCCAAGACAACTCTTCTTCCCGGGTGGCGCAGAGACGCCAAATCATGGCGCACCCCCATAAGAAGTTAATGAGTGTTGGATGGGGGGGAGGTTTTCAGCTCAGAGTTAACTTGGCTTGTGCCTAGGTTGTGTGCACATTTTAATTTATTTGCTATTATGAAATATTTGTATGAGGTACAGTGACGACTTACTAAGGGCATATTCCCAAGAGACATGGATAAAAGAAAAGCCTCAAAACTGATTTGTTTTTAGGATTATTTTTGTTGTTTTGTTTGAGAATATATTAGCAGTAGTAATAAATATTTTGATTCTTTGCAAATTTACAAAGCACTTCCAAAATGTATCATATAATAGATCCCTCAGCCTTTTGCTGTTCGTGTCATTCATATTTCCATTTATAGGAGGAGCACAGCAGAGTTCTGGAGTCGATAAGCCGCTGGCTGAGGACCAATGCCAGGTTTTGCATCTGAGTCACTGGGCATCGCGTCTTGTGTCCTCCACGTTCCTCCAGTAGAGTGAGTCCTGCATGTAAGCACCAAGTCTGTGTTTCTGTAACTGTAAAAGGTGAAATCACAAGTGTAGACGTGGAGGGTGAGAAGCAGCTCCACTGCCCTGACCCTGACAATGGCCCTTGCCCCTGACAATGGCCCTTGCCCCTTCTCTATCTTCAGCAAGTAGGAGGGTGAAGCAGTCTCCATGGTGCCTGAGACCCCATGGTCTCACACACATATTCTTGATGACTGTTCCTTAGTGTGCTCCTCAATACAGGTGTGGAGGATATGATTTGCAAGAAGGATTGCTTAACACTTCCTTGATGATGCAAACCAGTGGCTTTTGCCAGGAACTTTTTATACGCTGAAGCTCTAAGCTAGCTCCCTCCCATTGGCCTGTTTGGTTTCATTTTTTAGAGGAGGTGTGTTTTTCTAGTTACAGAGCAGTAATAACTGCCAGCGTCTCTTGGGAGTGAGGTACTGGGAGTTTGGGTACTCCACCTGTTGACAATGACAGCAGACGAGCTGGTTTTCTTTGTGAATGGCAAAAAGGTAAGCAGGAGCCCACCTTTGCTTTGGCTTCCCTGCTGCCTGGGAAGGACTGTGTGTCCTGTGGAACAGGTCATTTCGTTCTTTCTCTTTCACGTTTGTGCTCACTTGTTCTCCTCCTTTCTCTCTTTCCCTTTAAAGATGTGGCTGCCTTGGGGGTAACGTTAGGGAAAGAAGACCTTCTCAGGGCTAGAACATAGTCAAGATCCTGAAGGGGCAAAGGAGCGAGGGGGCGTGGAGCGAAGAGAGAGGTGTCTGTGAGCTTACCCGACCCTGCCTGCTCTCTGCAGTGGCAGAGACACTGAGAAGCTGAGAAATAGGGGACAGGGTTCCAGGTGAGACTGGGGGTCACCCACCACACTTCTATTTCTGCGTTTAATCAGATGTGTGCTAAGGCTTCTGTTGATCTCTCTCCTGAGGGAGGGAATGGGAACGTGTTTTCTTGCTAACATCAGGATGTAAGATGTACACAGCCTTTGCTTCTGATATTTCATGTATGGCAACACAGGGTCCCGCAGAAGTAAGGCCTGCTGGAGTGTGGTTGGTAGGGTAATAAGATGGTGTAATCATTTATCGTTTTAATTTAAACATTTCGTCTAAAATGTCATATGGTGGGCTTGAGTGTGATATCGTTATGTTACAGAGTTACATGCTATGATTTTGTAATAAACCGGAGGTGTTATTTGTGCCGACCCCGTTAACACGTAACTTGTGGGAGGACGTATACTGACCTCTTGTGGCAGCCAGGTTAAATTTTACAAGGGGCAGGCTCCCCTCCCACCCTTAGTTCTATATATAAATGTCACAGATCTCTCACTTTGATAAAAATTGACCACTTGGATTAACTTCATTGGTGCACAGGGACCTAGGGAGGGGGCGGGGGAGATGGGGATGAGAGGGACTTAGGATGTGGGAACCAGTCGTGTAGCACTGGAAAAATGAGGACCTTTGCACATTCTAATGCGGGTGCAGAGAGAGGAGGTGCAAGTGCGTGACATTGCCTCCACCCCCCTCCACTCGCCCTCCCTACCCCACTGCTGACACGCTCCTGTGTGGGAAACGAGAGGGACAGCAAGAGGGTAGCCACAGTCGTACATTGTAAATGGTCGTGTGAGTGATGAATGTGCCCAGTGGGCACGCCAGCCCCCAAAAGCAATTTTATTTGTTTTACCATATTGGTAGTTTTGAGACGAGAAACAGAGTGACTTTCAAGGTAATTTTCAAGAACTAAAATGTGCTTGGTAGGACATTGAGTGCTTAAATTGTTAGGGTGTATTGGAATGACCAGAGAGAAAATTCCATGAGCCACCAGTGCTCCAAAGACCGTGAATTCTGTTTGAGTGATGACTGTCCCCAGGAGGCACTGGGGAGTGGGGTACCCATGCTCTTTGGGGTTCAAAGTTGTCTCTCTGTGCCACTTTCTTTTGGAATTGGCATCTGGCACCAAACCAAGCACTAGGGCAAAGCTTCCACGCTGGTTGTAGTAAAACTTTTGCATCCAACATTTCAAACAATTTTGTGGCATTCAGCAACTATACTGCAGAGATTTAAGAAACAGTTGCTGAATTGGCTTTCAAGAAGCATCACTTACACAAAGGCATTTTCTGCCGAATTAAAAAAATATTTTTATTTATTTTTAGACAGAGGGGGAGAGAGGGAGAAAGAGTGGGAGGGAAATATTAATGTGTGGTTGCCTCTTGTGTGCCACCAACTGGGGACCTGGCCCACAACCTAGGCATGTGCCCTGACTGGGAATCGAGCCTGCCATCCTTTGATTTTCAGGCCAGCACTCAATCCACTGAGCCACACCAGCCAGGGCTTCTGTGGAATTTTTGTAAGTATTTTTATGTTGGTTGAGCAGCTGGATTCAGTGACTTCCAAGGCCACGTCTCACTCTTAAGATTTGATTGTTTCTTAAGCCACGAGTTCCTGTGTGACAGTACAAGCTTCTCTTCTTCTTAATGAATGGTTTCCTGTGATTCACTGGAGCATTTCTCTCTGTTTTTAATAGTCATCTGAGGATATGTTTATTGATTTTAGAGACAGAGGAAGGAGAAGAGAGAGAGAGAAACATTGATTGGTTGCCTCTCATATATACCCCCAACCGGGGGTCAAAACCGCAACTTAGGTACATGCCCTGAGCGGGAATCAAACCCTCAACCTTTTGGTGTACAGGGTGATCCTCCAACAACTAAGCCACTGGGCCAGAGCTTCATTGGACTATTTCAAGGGAAATCTGGCTTCGCAAAACTGTTTTCCCATGTATTTTATTTTCACCTTAGGAAAGCAATTTAAAAACTTTACATGGTATCATTACATCAAACTCTACCCTCTATTTATCACTGCCGGTTTCTGTGACGGATGTCCATGTTTGTAACTGGTAAACATGTTGCCTTTTGAGAAGCTGCTGGAAAGGACAGGCAACGAAATGAGTGATGAGGTAAAAACAGCGCTATAAAAGCGAGGCCCGGCAAAGGAATCCAAGACCAATTAGGGCATGTGTTTCAATGTCTGTTCTCAAATGTTCTAGACCTTTCGTTACAGGATGTTACAAAAAGAAGTTACGAAAGAAGGGGTCAGAACTTGGTGGCTCACTCTTCTTCTTAAAGCAGGCTTTTTAACATTGACGGTTTTGCAATACTTGTTTGGTGGTAATGAAGTCCTTTCGTTTTATTTATTTATTTATTTAGTCCAGGAAGCTCTTTAGTTCTCCTTCAGTTTTAAATGCTAGCCTTGCTGGATAGAGTAGCCTTGGTTGTAGGTCCTTACTTTTCATCACTTTGAATATTTTGTGTCAGTTCCTTCGGGCCTGAAGTGTTTCTGTGGAGAAATGCCCTGACAGCCTTATGGGAACTCCCCTGTAGGTAATTAACTGTCTCAGTGACTCACTCTTAAATGTGAGCCTTCCCTCCCTGTTTCGGACTGTTGTGTGGGACTCATCTAGCTGGGATCCTGGAGAGGATGTGAGATAGCAACTGTCAAATACCCTGAGGGCCTTCTGTGGTGATGATGGGTCTTGACGGCTGCTGTTTTCAGATCTTCTCCTGATCTGGAGTCAGAGTGGAAGGAGTGATCGTCCTGGGAGGGTAGGATTCTTGCTTTTCTGAGCAATCCCTCTCTGTTCCATGGAGATCGTGGATCCAGAGAAGTCTGGGAAGATTTAGCATGTAGGGTGCAGCCGAAGGTGTCCAACAGTTATCCCCACAAAAAGTCAGTGTCAGTTACTGACTGACTCACGAGTCAAACCTCCCCCTTTCCCTCCCTTCCTCACGTCATGTAGCAAACTTCTCTGAGCCCTAAGCCTGTAGGGTGTACGTAGGCTGGAGGCATTTGCCATTCAGGAATTTATGAACGAGTTGGAGAAGTGGATTATGGTTAGGCAAATTAATGTATTCCACAATGTGATTTCCATGACATCATGGGCAACTATCTCCATGAGATACTCTTCTTAGATATTCCTAAACCACTCAGCCCAGTGTTGACACAAAGTTGGTACCCAGTTAATGTGGATAGAATGAATAGATGAATATTAAAAGCCCTAAGAAACCCTTTGGCAAAGACATTAATTTTTTAAACTTCGTATTTTAAATTTATAAAAAAGTTGCAAGAAGAATACAAAGAATTATTAAGTAGACTTTACCCACCTATTAACATTTGCCACATTTGGTTTTCATTCTTTCTCTACGTATATATGTATGTGTTTATAGGTGCTTACACAGGTATGTAGATATATGTATTCTAAGTACACAAATATTTTTATATGTTTATTTATGTATAGAAATACTAGAAATAAATATAAAGCATGGCATTTTATTTCTGAATCATCTGAGGGTGAATTTCAGACATCACACCCCTTTACCCCTTAAACTAAAAATAAGGATATTATGACAGAACCACAGTCTATTTTTAAAAATCAGATAGTTTAGTGTTGATATAATACTGTTATCTAGTCTACAGATTTTACACAGCATTATTTCAAGTTTCCCAGTAACATCCTTCATAACACACCCAGCCTTGCCCTGGCCCAGGACTGTGTCTTACAGTTAACTGTCATGTCTATTTCGTCTGCTTCAGTCTGGAGCAGCTGCTTAGCATTCCTGGTCTTTTGTGACGTTGATGTTTCTGAAGGGGTCAAGTCAGTTATTTTTTAGAATGTCCCTCATTTTGGGTTTGTGTCACGCTTTCTTATAATTAAATTCGGAGTCTGCATATGGGCAGGACTGCCGGAGAAGTGGTGTGTCCTCTTCAGGAGGCCATCACGTCAGTTTTCCCCATTAGCGTGATGCGGACGTTGGTCCTTTGTTGAAAGTGGTGTTTACCAGGTTACTCTTCTTTCCTTTATAATTAATAAACGACCTGTGAGAGGAACTTTGAGGCTATGTAAGTATCTTGATTGTCAAAGTTTTGTCCACCAGTTTTAGTATCCTTTGATGATTCTCAGCTGGATCAATTATTGGGCAGGTTACAAGATGGCCAACCATGTGTGTTAGTTGACATTCTTCTGCCAAGAAAACTTTCCCTTCCTCCCATTTATTTGTCTGCTTCTTTATCAGACGAATTATCAGTTCAAATTCATGGAAGTTTTAATTTTATTTAATGGGTTATTAACCCATTTTGGCCATTATTTGTTTTGGTGATTGAAGTTTCCCAGAACAATCTGCTTAACTCAGCATTTCCTAAGCTCACTTCCCCACGAAGTGTTTTCCCTTTGGGGTACCCATTGGCACCCTGTTGAGCGAGGTCTGTGGAGCATGCTGGGGGCAAACCCTCTAGTCACCTGCTGTGAGGGGGGCACAGCCATTCTCTGTAGGAATTCAAGGGAGGTGGGCCACTTGTGGCTGGAGCGATATGGGGTCCTTTCCTCGGGCCATGTTGGGGTCTTCGGACAAGTCAAGATGCAGAGGAAAGAGGAATGAAGTGGTCAAAGACTTTGGAGTCAGAAGTTATGTATTTTCATAGGAGTACAAAGACCAGCTTGGCAGGGAAAGTAGGAAGCAAAAAGGCTGAAAATGAAGATTGGGGACATATTGAAATGAGCTTCGAAAGACAGTGTAAGGAACTCGGGTGTTACCTTGAATATGCAGGAGGTCACTGAAAATATTGAGCAGGGAGCTGATGTGCTGTTAGGAAAGCAGAGCTGAAGGACAAGAGGGAGGACCAGCTTGGGGAGGAGACGGTCAGGTTAAGAGGCCCTCACTGCTGCCTACAGGGAAGGTGATGAGGACCCTTATTTTGTGCATTTATGATTTTTTCTCCAAGAGAACAGACATAACTTCCTGTGTAAACTTTGTTACCTGGACTTTGAATAAGCTGGACCTGTGGGCTGTAATCAAAAATGAAAATTCATTTTACCTTCTACTCTTTAAACTGTATTCAAGAGGCGAATTCTGGCAGCTTTGTTACCTCTTTGATTAATTCTGATCAATAAAAAATTCTATGGTCATTTCTAAGTTGATACAGACATGGCCTGCAGTGTCCATGTCATCATGGATGAAATGAGACATTCACAGACTACCGAGTCCGGTGGAGGAAAAGTGATGACAGCGTGGCTTTTCTCTCAAGGGGAGCAAAAGCCCACGGCCTCCGCCATGACAGGCCTTTATTGGGTTTCTGGTCACATTACATGATGGTCCTCATTTACTATGCACAGGTTTGCTATAGGTGGTTACCTTTTACAGACAACAAAGGCGCCAATGCCACTAACCACATCACAGAAGATGGATATTTGCAAATGAAAAAGGGAAAAGTGGTTGTGCTGGTTACACTCCGTACTGGGGAGTTTTATGGATTTCAGGAAGTTATAGTAAGCACTTGCTGTCTCAATTCAGGGTGAGGGAGTTTTAGCAAAAGCAAGATTCAAAGCGGCTTAGGCGCATTGCAAACCTGATTTCCCATGAGAGAACCTCTCTGTGGGCGTGGGTCCTGTGCATCTCCAAGAGGGAGCTGGGCCCATGCCATGCAGAAGGGTCTCCCACACTAAGTTGCCTAATACAGTTTCAATTCAGGACAGAAAGGTGAGGGTAGCAAGAAGGTTTTCATTCAATTGGTGCTGGTATAAGATGGCTTGCCGTCACTGGGAATATTCAGTCACAGCTCTATGATGTGGGGACGTGCTTTTCTCAAGCCAGCTGCTCTCTCTCAGCCTCCAGTTTTGGAAGGTCCACTCCACACAGACTCCGTTCCATCACCTGTAGTTGTTTTTTTTAGAATGACTTAAACACCTCCAAGCCAGTTCTTTCTCTGTCTCTGTCCCTCTCTGTCTGTCTTTGTCTCTGTCTCTGTCTCTGTCTCTCATGCGTGGCCTCCCCTACGTCCATGGCCAACACTTCACATCTTTTGCTCTCCCGAACTCTGGGTATGCACCCCAGTCCCAGCATCGACATGACGCTCTCTTCTTCAGCTTGTCTGGGGAACCCACCTCCAGCCGTGTAGATATGCCTGGGCACCACGTCCCCGTTAGCTTGCCATGTGGCGCTATGGAAACACCCTCACGAAGTTTGAGGCGCGAGGCAGAGACGCCTCTCCTGGCTTTGGGAAGACGTGGGACTCATACTACAGTGCTCACTAAAGAAATTCTTATTATAGAGTCTCTCCCCTTTACCTTCCCAATCATCCAAACCCTTTAGCCTTGATAATGGGTGAGGAGCAGTGAAATGATTTTCCATAGATTTCTGGACAATTTGCATTGGAAACTGGCACTTTGCGTTGTAAACAACCTTCTCCATCATACTGAAAATTCCACTTGTGGCCCTTTGGTTTGCGATTTCTCCTCCGTTTCCGACACGAGTTAAATGTCGACTGTGATAGCCCAGTGCATATGATACTGCACTATGAGCGCAGGTCCACGCACTGGCCCTCTGCGGTCTGAGCGTGTACACTTCCGGAGGCAGAGCCAGAGACACGCATGCTGCGGCTCGGGGCTGTCCCTGGCATTCACAGGTGTGATCCAGCAGCTGCAAACCAGACGATGTGTTTGATGTGAAGGGGGCTTTGCTTTGGTCAGACAAGCACAGCACGTGCCACTCCCAGGCACCCCGTGGTGGGTCCCGAGCAGAGCGCTGATGTAGAATCCGAGAATTGGAAACTCTCAGCACACACGCAGTGTGGCTTGTAGTTAATGTGTCACTCTTACGGAACTGTCAAGAAAAGACCGTTCCGTTTTCATAAGTATTTAACACATCCCTATTACCTTGACAACTTCTTCAGCAGGACCATGGTTGAGTACATCTATAACATATTTTTCTGCTGTTTTTTTATAGGTGGTGGAGAAAAATGCAGATCCAGAAACAACCCTTTTGGCCTACCTGAGAAGAAAGTGTATCCTGACTTTGGGTGGGGGCAGTGGGCTAGGGCTCCGACACTTGCGTTCTGGTGGCAGCTTTGTCCGTCGGCAGCTGTGTGACCCCGGGAAGTCATGTGAGCGCTGGGGCTGAAATTCTCAGCCACTGAGTGTGGAGATTGTTTCTGAGGTTCCTTAAGCTCCCTTCTAGCCTTGGCTCCAGTAAAGCCAAGGGCTGATCCTGGGCCTGTGGAACGAACCGCTCTCCCAGGCGCTCGTTAACCCTGGTGAGCTTCCTGGTCATTCCCGCTTGGGGGGAGCTGGACTGTCCCCAGCCTGTCTTTGCCTAATACATCAGTGGGCTTCCTGGGGAAAGTTTCTAGCTCTGAGAAGGTGGAGAGGGAGTCCGAGGAAGCGGTGTTTGTTGGGAAAGGGGTACTTGAGGTGGGGAGCCATGTAGAGGTGCCATCCGTGTGGAAATGGCAACGCTGAGATGCTTGGACAAGGCCACGCCTCAGGGGGACTTCGGATTCTGCTCTTCACGCGGTGTGGGGAGGGTGCCTGTAAGAGGCCCCATATCGTTTCTAAACTTTGTTTTTATTCATTTGTTTTTCAATGACAGTGTACATTCAATATTACTTTGTATTGGCTTCAGGTGCGCAGCATGTTGGTTAGACAATCATACACTTACAAAGTGTTCCCCCTGATCTTTCCAGTGCCCACCTGGCACCACACATACTTATTCTAAGATTATTGATTGCATTTCTTAGGCTGTACTTTACATCCCCATGACTATTTTGTAATGTGCCCCTGTGACTTCTGTTAAGAGTAGGAAAATATTCTGAGATCCTGGAACAAAAATAATAGTGAAAGTATAGTAGGAACTACCATTAATGAGCACTTACTATGTACAGGTGGAGTTCAAGGTGATTTCTGTAGGTTATCTCGCTGACCTCCACAGCCATTCCTTTCGCAGAGGGGGAAGTGAGGCCTGCACGTGTCAAGGGACCTGCTTCTCGCTCAGGCGTTTTGGGCAGACATCTGCAGAGTCTGGACTAAAGCCTACAGCCACACTCTCAATTTTCTACCTGTACCGGAAACTCCCCAGGGGTCTGTCGTCAGGACATTGCTCATCCTGACCTTCGTCAACAAACCCCACTTGCTTCCAAGAGGCAGGGTTACAGTGGCTGATTCCAGTGACATGTCTGGGAACAACGAAGGGTTGTTTACAAGTGAACCTGGAATCCACGGCCTTATCTCTGGTTCACTCACTTCCCATCACACTTGGTTGCTGGCTCTCCCGTACTTTGCCTGGATTTTCAAGCTAGAGGGAGCGGGTCTGGAGGTTCACAGCACGTGAACCTAGTGGGTTTTTTAGAGAGTTGATGTCGAGTTTAATTTTCTACTCAAGTATCGAAAGTTTGAAAGCCTCAGTCCTGGTTGTAGACATTAGCTGGTTTCAAGATCAACTCACAAACGCAATCCAAAACTGAAAGTTGGCACATCATACGAAGTCCCTGTGGCTTACTGCTGCCTGTGTTGAGAGCTCGTTTGTGAGGGTTCCAGGCAAGAGAGAAGAACTTCCCGGTTTCCAGAAAGATCCCCAGGCTGGAAGAAAATCTTGCTGGACTCTTGCTACCATTGATATTCACGTGCCCCCAGAGTTGTCTGAACTGCCCTAAGTGTGTATGTCCTGACTGGTGAAAAGAATAACTCCGGACCTAGAAAGTCCCCCCCAAATGTGTTTTAAAAGAAGCAGTTGCACGGTGAAGGCGGGGGGCCCATCTGGGGCACACAAGTGGCCGTGTTAGCTTGCGGGACTCACGCTACTTCTTGAGTCGTAGTTTGATTTTGTTTCAGTCTATGGGGAAATAGCAGTCCCTGCCCCGCCTGCTAACCAGTTAGTGCGAAGAGTTCTTGGGGATAAGTGATTTCCAGGTACAAGATGCTGTATCACCGTTAGTTACTAATCTCATCTTGAAAATGAGAGAAGTGCCCAGGAGATGATAAGCTCAGCTTCCTCCGTCCCCGCTGGGTAGCTGGATGGTTAGAGGCCTGTGGCTCTGAGGGAAAAGGAGCTCATGTGTCTCAGGGAAAGTGGCCACCGCGATTGCAGTTTTCTAGAATAGCCTATTCCTTAGGCCCTTTTACAAATGCCAAGCATCCAATTATTTTTTTCTGCAAGTACGTGTAAGACATGGCTCCATTAATGGTCTCTGTCCTCAAAAATATCTTCATTTTAATTTCCCTTCACATATTCTATAGACTGGATATTCAGGAGCCCTGGTGCATCCCTAATGTGGATTCCTGGACTTCATCAGTCTCAAAGGTTCAGGATAAAAAGCTGGGACTCAGCAAACCCCAGAATAGATGGACATCTCACTCTCTGGGCAGGTGTGACGGCTGCCCTACCTGCTCAGATCTTGAAGTTCCTAATTCACCTGCCTGGGGGTATCACAAGGCTGGGGGCCTACAAAGCTGTGCCTACCAGACCCTGACCCCAAGAAAATTATCAGGATTGAAGTCTCAGTGAAGTCCCAAGATTGCTAGGTGTCCTTGGACTCAAATCCCAGGGGATATAACTTGGTGCTTTCATGTGGGACTCTGATGCCTTTTCCCTGGGGGAAGGTGGGAAGGACCCTACTCCCTGCCTCCCCGGGCTCCGCGCAGCCCCTCTGAGGAGGAGGCCGGGCGGGTGTGCAGTCTCCCCGGTGGAGGGGCCTGAGCCTGTGCGTGACAGTGACGGTTCTGCACTCTCAGCTCTGCCCAGGTATTTCCCACCAGCCCAGCAAAGACTCTTGTTTTCTTCAAGTTCACGTTCCTTAATCCTTGACCATCCAGTGGGGCTGAGCGGGACCAAGCTGGGCTGTGGAGAAGGGGGCTGTGGCGCTTGCACCGTGATGCTTTCCAAGTATGATCGTCTCCAGAACAAGATCGTGTATCCTTTGCCTGTTGGCCGATTGCCCATCCGAGGACGATGAAACAGGGGTCAGCTTGTGAGCGAGTGGGTGTGCGTGCGCATGCGCGGCCTTTCTAAAAACCCGGACTGGCTTCACGTCCCAGGCAACCCTTCAACAGGTCTCCGTTGCCCCCAGGGTAAAGTCCCATCTCTCTGCTTCCCACATGAAGCCCTTCGCAGTACACCCCATCTTTCCCCTCCGGTTTTCTTTCTCTACACGGGCCCGGCACTCCAGTCATCAGTGGGTCCTAGTTCCTCAGGCAGAGATAACTGCGAACGACACTCCACACCCACTAGTTTCTTGGTCTTTGCATAAGCTGTTTTTCAAATCTTTTTCAATATCCTTCCTTCCGGGGCTTCTCTACATGGCTAACGACTCGCTCTTTAGGACTGGGAAAAATATCTCCTCCTCTAGGAAGCCTTTCTTGATCTCCCAAGATTGCTAGGTGCCCTTTTTCTGAGCTAGTCCCGTAGTGCCCTGTGCACAGCCCTCCTGAGCACTTACCATTAGATATTGAAATTATACCTGCACACTGGCTTTTATTTTCCTGGGTTGACTGCAGGCTATTAAAGAGCAGAGATTTCATCTTATTCACCTTTCTTTCTCAGCCCTCAGCAGAGCGCCTGGTGTGTGCTTGGCACTCAGTAACTGGTGTTGATTGTACAAGTGGATGAGTGATGAGCAAAGGAACGGATGTGAGCAAGCTCTGAGGGGTTGGTGTCTCATGTTCTCTGAGAAATGGGAGAAGTAAGGGTGGGTGAAAACAGAAGCAAAAGTGGCTGGAGATGCTGAAATTGAAGAGGCTAAGGAAGGGCTCTACAGGAAGAGGAACACACCTTGGGCCTGGAACCTGCCAGAAACTCCCCTTAGCTCTTCCTCCAGGGTCAAGCTGAGTAAGAGGTGTCTGAAAGTGAGCCTGGCCCCCTTGCTCCAGCTGGGAGGCCTAGGGTGCACTGATGCCTGACCCCACAAGGAGCTGGGAGCACTCAGGGCCCACCAGAAGGAGAGCTGCCTCTGTCCCTTTCTCAGAGTCTTGGAGGAGAGGCAAGGACACCTCTAGAAGAGAAAAGAACTTAATGTAGAGTGAAGAGAAATGACACACAGCATCACAAAGTCCAGGCTCTGCACTCCAGTCCACTCTGATGACCTGAGTAGGCAATGGAATGGCCTTAACATGTGGTTGCAGCCATTTTTCTGTTAATGCCTGTCTGGCCCCACTCTGCTCCTTGCACCATGTTGCCGTGACGACGGTGGAAGGGATAGGAAGCACCAAGTCCAGGCTGCATCCTGTGCAGGTAACCAGAGCAAAGGGAGTTCGTGACAAGGCTGCAGACTTGCTTTGGGTTGTGGGGCTGAGCGTCACCCTTGGGCAAAGGAAACATGGCGGCCTGGCCACCTCCCCATCTCCTTAGAGGTGACGAGGTGGGAGGTGGGCGCTGTGAGGCAGAAAGAGGAGGAGGTGCTCAAGCTGCAGCTCCCTCCTGCGGTGGGGTGAATGTGGCAGGGGAACCAAGGGGCCGATTGGATCTGGTGGCTGGACAGTCCAGTTGCACCAGGACTGGAGGAAGGAGGGATGGGGGAACTTCCTCGCCTTGAGCTCAAGTATGCTTAGGAAACGCCCTGCCTTCCCGGATTCAAGATTCCAAATGCTCCACACCCCTCGATAGAAAGCCCACCTAACTCCCTGCTCCTTGAGTGGCAATTCCATTGCACCCCTCACCAGCCCCCGGCAGATAATACAAATGTGGGCCGCTAGCCCTCCGTCCTCACTGAATGCAGGTAAGCAAGTCCCGACTAGTGGAGTAGAGAGTGAGAGTCTGACCGAGGCTTTCTCCAGGATGGTATCAGGCCACCCGGGATCAGGTTGGCATTGGGAACGCTTTGGGGAAGAGTGGGCAGTCATCTGGGAGCTTCTGTGGGGAAAATCGGGATAATCTCAGGCAGAGTGGCAGGGAGCACACAGGAGAGCAGAGCACTGTGGCAAGGAAAGACCATTGTTCCCAGGGCCTTTTGTTAGGGGAAGCTGAGGGGAGGGGGGGTGTGTTCGGGAGATTACACTCACAGAGGGTGTGGTGCTAGACCCAGGTCTTAATCCTGCCTTGGCCACTTGGGGAGACCTTCCGTGGTCACTGACGTGGATCTGGGAGCCAGGGCCTCTGGTGGAGCAAGCTGATTATACCCCTTGGGGGGAGCCTCTGGGACCTGTCGGGTGAGGGTAGAGCAGGGTGGGGGTGCTGTTACTTCACTCTACAGCTTTATTTCTTAGGGAGGAAAGAAAGGGAAATTACTCAACTTGTCCAACCTGCAGGGGATGTGGAAAGGTTCACTGGGGCTTGTACTAATTCTCTGAGACAAAGAGATGGAAGAATGAGCAGTTTGAACGCTGGAATCGCAGCCGTATAATTAGGCTGCAACCTCGCCTTTCCAATGACACAGGTCCTTTTTCCTGACGCTCTTATTTCAGCTCCCAAATACCATATTTTGCCTATATAATGTGCACCCACATTTTTGGCCCATACTTTTAGAAAAAATATCTTTTAATTTAATTTTTTGAGTCAATTTTTAATTTATTTATATTTAGAAACAAAATCAATGATCATATTCCAGGGTATTGTTTTACATATGGGTATTATTATTGTTTTCTAGAGTAATACTTTTAACATATAAGCATAAATAAAAGAATCAAAAGCATTTATATAAATATGGAATTAGTACTACCCATGTATAATGTGCATCCTTATTTTTCCCTCAAAAATTTGGGCAAAAATGCACATTATATATGGCAATATATGGTAAGCTGTAGAAGTCACATTCCACTTCTCCTTGTCCGCTGACTTTTTTCTCTTGGTTTCTGTGCATGACAATCCCCTCCCTCAATCTCCTCCCTCCCCGTGTTCGCACCATGAGCCGGCTCCTCATCAGCTGAGTCCCTGTGGCTGCAGCGCCCCAGGGAACGGGCCTGGGCCCCTTCCCTTCTCCATCTTCACACCCTCCCTAGGTGAATTTCATACCATCTACATGCGATTAGTACTCAACATTTATATCTTCCACTTTGACCTCTCCTCAGAGGTTAGATTCACACTCCCACCTGCCTACTTGGTATCACTATATGGGTGTCGTAGTCTCAAACTTAACAAAACCCTATTCTTTTCCTTCTTTCTTGCCTAGTCTCCCTCCCTGTGAGTCAGTGGCAAAAGCATGCATCCGATTGCTCAACACAAACATCTAGGACTCGTCTTTCATTCTCTTATACACCACCCCCAACCTTTCTAGTAGTGTTTACCTCCAAATCCTGAAATAAAACCTTCATTTTCTCTCAGTTTCCCTATTACTGCTTGGTCTGATCCACCATTCCCTCTTGCCTGGACCACTACAGCGTCCTGGTCTCCTGTTCTTATTCTTGCCTCCTACCACCCATTCCCCACGCAACAGCCAGAGTGATTCTTTAAAACCACAAGTTAGATCTGACTATGGAATGGCTTCCCGTCCCACCCAGAGTAAATGTCTGGATCCCTACCCAGGCCTGTGAGGAGCTGCGTGATCTCCCCCAGGATTTCTCTCGTCCCAGCAGGTTCCACCCAAATGGACCTTGTAGTGACTGGCACACCAGGCTTTGCACTTGCTGCTCCCTCTGAGTGGAATGCACTGTTCCCTGACCCAAACTGCAGCATTGGGTTCAACTTAAAGGTCACCTTTTCGGAGCCACCATTTCTGACCCCTTCAAGGACCCACGAGTCACTCTGGGTCCTGTCATCCTCCACAAATTCTCTACATCATGCTGGTCTTTACCTGGACTTTTCTTGGTGTTTGTTTATTTCTTTTTTTGGTTAATATGTTCCCCTACTAGGACATGAGCTTCATGAGGTCAGAGACCTCATCTCTCTTCTTCACTGTCGCACAATAGGGTCTCAGCAAATGTTGATGAAATGAATGAATAGAAAGAAATGCTAGGCCCGGGAATATGGGCTCCAATAATTTCACTTTATGTAAATACCAGGAGAGGATCCCAAGAGACAAAATAATAATAATAACGATGTGGACTTGGAGAATCCCCTGCAATGGAAATCTTGCAGGTTTGAATGAAAATTCTGTGATGTTCAATGCATATAGCAAATTCTATATACACATTTTTCAATTCTTATGCCCCCACTGGATGTCAGGGTTTCCTTCACTTAAGGAGACAGTGGCATTCTAGTTTGGAATAAGATGCATTCAGCTGGTTCTGAATAAAGGCTGGCTGAATTGGGTTGCGGGGTAGTGTAGTTAACAGAACATGACTCGGCTCTTCCATTCACCACGGTGTCTTTGCATAAATCTCTTAAATCTCTGGACCTGCTTCCTCCTCCGTTCAGTGAAGGGAATGAAGGGCAAGAAGTTGCTTCTGGCTCCAAGGGTCACTATTCTTCGAAGAGACTTTCCTACTAATAACTAACGTTGGCAGAATTCCCAGTATATGCCAGGTATAATGTTAAGAGTTTTATGTGAATTATCTCTTTGAATCCTCGCCACTGCTCTAGAGGTGAGCACTAGCATGAGGGAGAGACCTATGGTTCAGAGAGGCTTGGTAATGTGCCCAAGGCAACAGTTGGTGAGTGGTGGCGCTAGGGTTTCGCTCTGTGCCATGACTGCTACCCCACACCGCCCACTGACATGGCCTGGCTTCCGCTGAGCCACGTATGGAGTCTGAGAGGGGTTCTCCCAACATGGGTGCCCATGCTGTCTGTCCCCTTTAGGAGAGAATTGCCAAAAGCCACGGCTCCCAGTGCGGGTTCTGCACCCCTGGAATTGTCATGAGCATGTACACGCTGCTCCGGAACCAGCCCGAGCCCACCATCGAGGAGATCGAGGATGCTTTCCAAGGTGCGGGCCTCTAGCCACAGCCCAGGAGGCGGTATGGTTGGGCCCTGCCACACCGCCGGGCCCAAGTGGAAGCCGGGAACGGGCTAGGAGTCCACAGCACTGTCCTTTGGAGAAACAGCTCAGGGCACCCCAACGTGGCGGCTAAGATGTGCTGGAGGGTTGGCTCTCTCTTAGTGTGACAAACACTCCGGTTGGAGACATCTCGCCTTAGAGTTCATCTTTCTGAGGCGTCTTCCTGCCCTCTCTCTGCGCTAGGGTGGGGTGGCAGTGGGCGGCTGACTCAGGACGTCATTTCGAAATCCACAGAGGCTAGTGACACTGCTTCCTTCTGTCTCAGCTCTCACCAGAGCAGGATTCTGCTGGGCAAAGGCCCCATCTGAGGAAGGCAGCCATGATTCTGAGCTGTGGGCAGGGATGGCTCCTCACTTTCCCTCTGTGTGTGGGCCCAGGAGTCTGGACCAGGTGTCTGTTTCTTGGCATTGAATAGAGAAGGCTTCTCATCCGTTCACCATGGCAGCCCATCATTTGTTCAGTCATATTGTGTTGAGTCCCAGCATATGTCAGGCACTACACAGGAAACAAGGGACACAGGGATGAAAGAGGCAATCCTCGCTCCAAGGAGTTCGTACTTTAAAGGGGAAGAGAGTTTATAATGCAGTTTGATAACTTCACTCATAAAACTGTGACTAGGTACCAGGGAAGTACTGAAAAGGGCATCTAAATTAGTCTGGGCATTCTAGGAAGGATGCCTGGAAGAAGTGATAGATGTTTTAAAGTCAGAAGTACGAGGAGGAAGAGGAAGAGGACAAGGGGGGCATTCCAGGAAGAGAAAACCGAATGTGCAGCGGGCATCTGACTGATGCTGGAGCTGAGCACAAACTGCTCACTTGCCCTGTGGCCTGCGCTGACCCTGTGACTTCTTCCTCCCCCAGGAAACCTGTGCCGCTGCACCGGCTACAGGCCCATCCTCCAGGGCTTCCGCACCTTTGCCAAGGTAAGTAGTGGCCCCAGGGTATCAGTGGCCCTGCCCTTAAAGCGGCAACGCTCAGCTGGGAGGAATGCCTAGGGCCTCTGGATTACAGAGAAGAGAGATAAGACGGCCAGGTGGCAGGTCCTTTCCTTGTGCGGACCAGGCATGGGCAATGGATGCTGCCCTTCTTATTTGGAGAGAGGTTCTCATCAGTACCACTGGGACCCCTTCCCCCCCGAAAAAGCCCAGGGGAACTGGTTTCTGGAAGAGGCCTGGTGCCCAAGAGCTGATTTCCTTCAGGGTATTTCGGCTTGGCAGCCATCCTTCCAGACCAGCGTGCTCAGCACATGGCACGGTTGCTGAGTGTGGAAGGTAATGACGAGCACCCAGCACCCTTGCTCTCCCGCCTTTCCTGGCTGCCTTCTGCGGTTGACACTCTGTTGGGCTTATGAGACTGCTCATCAGATCCCCAAGTTCGTGAACCCCTGCAGTGTTCATAGAACTCCGAGTGAGGAGCCCCAGCCCAGGTGTGCGGGCATTGCTTATAGAAACAGACACACCGGCCTCTGCTTTCTTGGCTTAATCCCCTCAGGTTTTTCACCCGACTCTCCAGCTGGGTCACGTGGAGCCTGACTCCAGTCAAACCGCCTTCTGCCGGCGTGATTCGGGGTTGATGGTAGAGCCACAGGCTCCTGTGGCTTTTTGTTGACCTGCAGGGTTGGTACAGTGCAAAAGGAGTGTTTCGTTCAAACACTTCAAAGGCGGTGGAAATGCAAACGGGGCTTATAAGGGTGGAAAACACCACACACTGATGAGGAACTCGGAGGTGTGAATTTAAGGGAAAGTGGTTGGAAGCTCAGGTTCAGAGTCTGCAGACCTAGATTCAAATCGCATTTCACCCCTTAACTCACGACCTCGGGCAAATTGTCTGCTTTCTAACATGGGGAATTATAACACCTACCTTGTGATTGCTGTTGAAAGTACTTCTTGGAAAGCCCTCAGAAAGATGCTGGGCATACCTTAAGTATTCAGTAAATGGCAACTATAAACCATTTCTTCCACGACTCAATATTTGAACTGTATAAATTGTTCAGCCTTCCCTGAGAACCAGGAATTCTTAATCATGTCCATGAATTTATTTCATAGGAGGCTTCTCAAAGAGAAACAATTTAACCAGCCCTCCTGGTTTCTCAAAAGAAAAGGGCTTTGGAGTGTAGCTGACAATTATGTGCCTTCCCAGGGTGGGTTCCTCATTCTATGGGTGGGTGGTGCGTCCCTCACCCCAGCTGCCTGGCAGAGCAGGGCGGAGCTGAGTGCCCTGGGCAGACAAAATCACCTGTGCGAGCGTCCTCAGAAGCTCATGCACATTACTCATTAGCGACCCCCAAGCCTTCGTTCAGAGCCTTTTACCTCTCGTTTTACACACAGTTTTAACAGACCCGGTCCTGTCGTTTCCATTCCCATAGCGTGTGCTGGAAAAGGGCGAGGAGAGTCTGCTAGAGGGAGGCACGCTGGTCACAGCAGGAGATGGCAGTGTCCACCCAGCAGCCAGGAAGGAAATGAGGGAACCATAAGAAATAAGCCTGTCTTAGCCTACTGAGAAAAGGGAAACCTCTCCAGGAGGAAAAAGCAGTCATACCCAGCCTCAGTCGGCCTTGAGTGCAGTGAGACACTGTCCATTACAGCAGTTTATGTCATGAGCACGTCGATGAATCATCAAGATCAAAGATGTAAGCAAGAACGTGCTGGCACTTCCATGGCACTTCTTGGGAACAATAGTGGGTTTGGCTTGTCCTTTGGGAAATGTCAGGAAAGAAGGGCATCTCCTGTGATTCAGTGCAGGAGGTCCGCCCCTCCTGGAATTGGCCACCCCGGAAATGCGCCCGGCTGCGCCTGGAAGTTTTCCCCACTCTCACCTCTCAGCACTACTCCATGATTCTGGAGGGTCTTCCGAGGTCCTGAGCTGAGATTCCTGCTTTCCTGGGGGCACCTCGGTCGTGTGAACACACCCCTTTCCCGATGCCTCGGTTCTGAGAGGCATCAAGCTGGACTCTACTCTGTGCTCTGCTCTCGGCTCCTGAGAGGTGCTGAGCAAGTCCGCTGCTAACGGGCCATCACCAGACCTGTGGACTTCCTCCAGAGCAGGCCCACAGGGAGGGCTGAAGGGTGCCTGGCGTCCTGGCAAGCAGCGTCTGGGAAGCAGCGGCGAGGCCATCGGGCACACCCGCTGGGCCCATCTCCGAACCCAGCACCCAGTCCTTGGGTGTTCTTGTCAGGAGGGCCACCAAGATTCCAGCCTGCGAGGTGCCCAGGCGAGAACTTGATGGACCTAGAAGAGGGGGCCCTTGAGTGCTGAGAGAACCAGGGGAATTTCCGTCACATTGCTTCCTGAGGACGCAGCACTGAAGAGGGGGAATGGGCGTAAAGATATATTTTGATAAAGTAGGAGGACCTATCTTTATGGAGAAATGTTCTTATCACTAAGTTTTGCTGCTGCTCTCTGGAGAGATCTTATTTGTTTATTCACAAGTTATTCA
The DNA here is from genome assembly GCA_039655065.1 of Glossophaga mutica. Taxonomy (NCBI): domain Eukaryota; kingdom Metazoa; phylum Chordata; class Mammalia; order Chiroptera; family Phyllostomidae; genus Glossophaga; species Glossophaga mutica. The sequence continues at coordinate 151,739,020 of CM077308.1, forward strand.
CAAGTAAGAAAAAGTAATTAAAACAGAGGCCTTCCCTCTGTGTAAAGGCAAGTGGAGTGGAACAGGGTGTGTACTAATACGATTTTTGGTGGAGTAGCTGTCAGAGCTGGATTTCACTGTGCATGAATAAGGTAGGCTCTTTCCCTTCTGTGAAAACTCTTTGCACGTACGTTTTGTGTGAATGATGGTCCTCTCTCTAGGACGGTGGGTGCTGCGGAGGAAATGCGGACAACCCAAACTGCTGCATGAACCAGAAGAAAGAGTCCACAGTAAGTGGGCCCTTCTCTCCCTGGAATCCTGGGGCCAATGTCAGCTCAAAGGAGCCAGCCAGCCAGCAGGCTCTCTCCACACTCTGGGCAGTGGGGGCTGGAAGAGGAAACGGTCATGCCCAGACTTCAGAGGGTGATGACTGTGCACGTTAGCCCTGGGTTGTCTGGTAGGACCTCCTGTTCCTGCCTTGTAGGAGCTACCTGCCCCCACACCAGCCTGCTGTGGTCCGCACATGAGCGCGCGTGGACCAAGGGCTGGGCTGGTCCCCTGGGGCATTTTAACAGAGGAGACACTGAACCACACAGCTGTTCCCTTTCCCAGCAGGTCACTCTCTCGCCATCTTTATTCAACCCAGAGGAGTTCATGCCCTTGGATCCCACCCAGGAGCCCATCTTTCCCCCGGAGCTGCTGGTAGGTGATGCCCCGGGGAAGGCCCATCCAGGGCTCTGTGTCATGAGCCCGTGGAGACCCACCTGATTTCATAACCCTGGGAACTTATGTTCTCCTTGTCCTTTAGGTTTTAGCCTGAACTTGCCTTCCTTTCTCTGACACCCAGGGGTCAAATCCCTCTGTCGCAGACACCCACAGGGACCCACATTTTTCCCCGTCTCCCATGTGTCACTCTGAGGACACTGAATGGATCTCTCTGGCATTCTGTGTGCGGTCACAGGTGCTTCCAATGCATCTGCTGACCTCCTAGCTAAATCTAGTGCATAACCTCCCCGCCCCCCCGCAGCAACCCACCTCCTCTCTGTAAGCAATCATTCATTGAACAAGCAAGCAAGCAAACATAGAAACAGCTGTATTTCAAGGGCACAGCCCATGGCCTGCAGCTCTGTTTGAAGGACACCTCTTACACCCACTCTCTTACCTTGATGATTCTGCTCCTTCACTCCAACATTTACGGTGAGCAGAGAATCGAGCCACCCTCAGAGTTTCCCCAGTGCAGACACCTCCAGGGGTGGTTCAGCACGTGAAGACGGCCTTATGAGTTCAACGGGCCAGAGAGGAGGGCTTTGCAGCAGGCTGCCGGGGTGTCTTGCTCGGGACTGTGCAAAATCAGTTTGATTTGGGGTTTTCTTTCCCTGCGTCACCCCTCACATGTGAGAACCAGCTCTCCATTGCATTCCCTCTGGCACCCCTTTCTTTCCTGGTACTCCCCCACACCTTGTCCACTGCGCCTCCTGGAGACAGTGGGGACAGTTCAGGTTGCCTTGTGGCTAGTGACTTTTGGCAGGTCCCATAACTTCCCTGATCCTCAGGCTCCTCCTTTGCCTGTAAAAATGGGCTCACAATGCCTCCCTTGCTGAGTCTCCTAAGGACTCCGTGAGATCGTGTGTGTGAGAGCTGCAACCTAGTTCCTGTCTCAGTACGAGGTAGTTCCCCCCACTTCTCCCCGACATGTGTTTTCTTTCTGAATTCAGTAGTAAATCAATAGAAGAGTTGGTGCCATTGTGGAAGCAAGGGCGGCAGTGGGCATGGCACTGGAGAGAAGGAAGTAGCTCAGTAAGAAAATGTCATTTTCCAGAGGCTGAAAGATACTCCTCTGAAGCAGCTGCGCTTTGAAGGGGAACGTGTGACCTGGATCCAGGCCTCGACCCTGAAGGAGCTGCTGGGCCTCAAAGCGCAGCACCCTGAGGCCAAGCTGGTGGTGGGGAACACGGAGATCGGTAAGGGGGGCCCCGGGGCTGCCTGGGGGCAGAGACCCACGGAGGAAGCCTGGGCCCTTGAACTTCGGCAAAAGTCTGGCTTTAGAGTCAAACAGCCTGGTTCAACCCCAGGCTGGCTACAGTCCCTAGAAAAACGACCTCTCTCCGCCTGCTCTCATTTTCCCGTTTCATGTGTGGGTGAAGGATGCCTCCTTGGAGGCTTATTCTGAGTGTTAACTGAGATCCTTGATGACCGTTCTCCACGAACATTACAGAGGGCCAGCTTGGTGCCAGGCACCCTGGGGCAGCCTGAGGTGGCGAAGTCAGCTGGACACAGCTATCTTCCTCACGTGTCTCCTTGCCGAGGCCGGAGGGGGCGATGTGGGTAAAACGTCCAGTGGATGCTAGTCATTCCATACGTGAATCTCTCTCTCCACCCTTTTCTGGGGCTGCTGTGGCAAGACCAAGGGGAGGAAATGTCCCAGTGTGACTGTGTTGCCTACAACATGGCCACCTGCCCTGTTGGTGCCACCACCCGGGACATGAGGCCCATACTATGCCAACAGGTCAGGGAGACTTGAGTTGTGCAGCTTCAAATTAGAGATAATTTCTTAAGATCATTCCATCTGCTCCGCCCCCTCCTCCCTTGTATACCTGCCCAACAGGGTAGCCGGCCACCTGGAGCCGGGGCAGGACGCTGGGGAAGCTGGCTGCAGAGAGAAACCTATCCACCTGCGTTCTCTGTCCTGGGATCTGGTTTTTCAGGCGGGCCCAGCTCCACAAAGCCCGGCCCACCCTTCACGATTCCTGAACAGCATGGGTGGGGACGTGGGGTGATGGGCGGTCATTTCCCCTTTAACCTCTGCCCTCTATGGCCCTGGGGGCAGGGCTGGGAGAGGGGCTGTGTCACTGAGTCTGAGGGACAGGGACAAGTCTGTTCATAGACGTTTCTACCTTGATTAGCAGATTTGGAGTTTTTCCTCTCCATTTCCCTTTGTGTCTGAACGTTGGACTTTGGGTTATTATTACTGTTATACCCTGACTCTTAGGACAGCTCAAGTACTGGCATGTACCTATTCTTAGCTGTGTAATTTGGGCAAGAAACTTAGCCTCTCTGTACTTCAGTTTCTTCCTCGATAAACAGAGCAAATCACAGTATCTCCCAGGGCTCCCATACATAGTGCTTAGGAGGGTTACAGTCATATCTTGATTTCCTGTGTTTTCTAATATTTATTTTTATTTTGTCATCACCATTTATCCCTCCCATACCCCCTTCCTCTTCCACCCAGGCCCCTTGCCCCCGCAATCACCATACTCGTCTACGTTCATGAGTTCTTTCTAATATTGTTATTAAACACACACACAGGCCTCTAACTTCAGGCTCCCCTTTCTCTTGAGGCGTTGAGGTGAAGTTTAAGAACAGGCTGTTTCCTCTGATCGTCTGCCCAGCCTGGATCCCCGAGCTGAATTTAGTGGAGCGTGGACCAGAGGGTAAGGGGAGGTTCACCTGAGCCCCCAGAGGGGCTGGGATGCTGGGGATGGTCCCATAGGGGTTGGTGGGTTCCAGGACACCCTCCCCTTTGGCCCTCTCTGTCACCTGCTTGTCCCAAAGCCACCCTGCACAGGGGAAGAGGCACCCTTCACTGCCCTCTTCCCTGTAGCACCCGTGGTAGGGTGCCAGTGGGCAAGGGCTATGAGAGTTTTAATAGTCACCCTGAATCCTGGCTTCGCATTACAATTGCTTATGGGTGAGGGGTCAGGTGGTGGGGGAATGTCTGGGTGCTTTTTAAAAAAATGCCAGGACTTTCCCCTCGGAGATCTGATTTTGTTGAGTTGGTTTAGAGGAGAGAGCACTCTGGTTGTAGGACAAGAGGCCTGGGGTTCAGTCCTGGATGTTGTATTAGCCGTGTGTTGTTGGGCCAGTCCGGTGAGCTCTCCGGGCCTTGCTTTCCTCGTTCACGTAAGGAGGAGAGTCCTGGCGCAGCCTCACTCAGGCTGCTGCACAGCTTCAGGGAGCCCCTGTAGGGAAGTGTTTTCCGCGCTGGGAAGGGGATCGCTGTGATTCTGCGTGTGCGTTCCCAGGCATCTCCTTCGGAGCCTCTTGCCCCCTGAGCACTGTGGAAAAGACCCTGCAAGATGCCGTTGCTGAGCTTCCCGAGCACAAGACAGAGGTGTTCAGAGGTGTCCTGGAGCAGCTGCGCTGGTTTGCCGGGAAGCAGGTCAAGTCCGTGGCGGTGAGTCCCTGATCAGGGGCCCATGAGGCCCAGAGGATGGGGTCTTTCATCACAAGGCTGGTCTGGCCTCTGCTGCAGACTCTGGGGGCCTCGAACTTCAGTGCTCAGACCTGCCTGGGGTGTTTGTTAAAGATGCAGATCCCTGGGCCCGGCCCTCAGACGTTCTGGCCTGGACACGCCCGGGGGAGGCCCCGCAGGTGCTTCTGATGAAGGCCTGTGGGCCGCCCCAGGTAGTGCTCACTCTGTGACTCAGTCTTTTCCCTGAGGTTGGGGAGGCCGAGTCTCCTGTCCCCTCATCCTGAACTTGGCCCAGGCTCTCGGCAGGTGGATGAGAGATGAGTTGGAGAGAAGCCCAAACAGGGAGGGGCTCTGGGTTTTAGAGCGAGAGTAGAACCAGAGGTAGACCCACCTGAGAGGAGGGAGGGGTCTGCCTTCGGGCTCACAACCTGCCTTCAGACCGGCCCCCAGGTTCCTGTTTTGCGGGGGCGTGCACACGCCCGGTGCCGCTGAGGCTCATAATTGGTGGTGCTGGTGGGAAGAAAGCTGTTCATTCCATTCTGTGTCTTTTAAAAATTAAATCAAAAAACAAAAGAAAACAAAACAGCCTATTCTCATTCCCCACACCCTGCTCCCAGCACCTGCCAGTTCGGGTTGTAGATAAAGAGATAAAAACCCAGAAATCTCTGCTGAGTTCCCCGCTAGGCTGGAATCTACTTCCAGGAAGAACTTGTTTTGTTCCGCAGCTGGTTTTCTTCTTCCTTCCAATAATGAGAACCCTGTGCCTTTGCCAAGTTTCCGGGAAACTCAGATCCAATTAGAACACATTGTTTATCCTTAAGGCTTCTTCCTCTTTTTCTTTTATCTTTGTTTCCTGTTTCTGATATACTGACTCTATATGACTCTGTGATAAACCACCTTACCCCTTTCAGAAGAAGTTTGGGTGAAATTAAGCGAATGCACTTCAAGGTGCAGACTCTGGTTTACTGACCCATGAATTTCGGACCTGCGCCCCAATCCCAAGTGTTTGGATCCCAAATGTTGCCCGTTGTTCTGAGTGCTGGGGTTCTCGCTGTGCCACCCTTGTAGATCAAGGGACACCTGATCTACAGGGACTGAAGGACAGGTGTCCCTTCAGCAGGTGTCACCCCCCTCTTGTCCCGTGTTCGGGAGCCAGCTGGGTGAACAAAGGTTCCTGGGTGGGGTCTCACGCACGCTCTCTGCTTGTCCTAGTCCATCGGAGGGAACATCATCACTGCCAGCCCCATCTCTGACCTCAACCCTGTGTTCATGGCATGTGGGGCCAAGCTGACCATCGTGTCCACAGGTGAGCAGCTTCATGCAGAGGGTCCTGGGGGAGAACATCTCACAAGAGAGGTTACTTTCTGGAGAAACAGAGTCCAAAGTTCAACGACCCAGCTGTTCTACAGTTGGATTCCTGGAAGCTGCGAGGGATCATGTATGATGGGGGCCGGGAGAGCCGGGCCATTTCCTTATTAGGAAGTCACAACAGGCTCCGTCACCAGGTGCCTTACCTAGCGGTGTGCTGGAGCCAGAATGCGCCAGCTCAGCGTGGCTGATGGCTGGGATTTCAGCGTTTGTCAAACATGGCCATTATTAAGAATTCAGTTATGGAAACTTACGAGATAAATGGTATTGATAACAAAGGTAATGAGTACTCAAAATTTACCACTTCCTAATTATGTTACTTCACTTTGCTATTGCCTGTGCTGCCGAGGTTACTTCCACCTTCTGTATCTGCAGCGGAGATGCCACCCACAGAGGTGGGCCTCAGTGCATCATCCCCACCGAAGTCCAGACCCCCTGAAGGGAAGCAGGTGCTCAGCTTAAACCAAGCTGTTTTTTAATAAACAGTTCCGGCACAATGAGCCATTCCTACCAGAAAATGGTAGGCCCTCTCCTGAGATCCCAGTTCCCAGAGGACAGCCAATGGCTGGCCTTGTAAGTAGGCCTCTCAGAGGACAGCAGGCCCGCTGAGGCAGCTCTGTTACCCTCTTTTCAATGTCACATTCAGCAGTGTCACCCTGGTGGCTTGAAATGGGCTATGGTGGGAGTATTTGTACCATAGAATCAGGGCTTCTCCTCCCACCCCCAACCCCACAGAGCTGATTGTTAAGCATTCGCCAGCACACCGTTGCTTAAGGATTTCAGATGGAGGACCTTGACCCCAATTGTGCCGTCTGCTCCCTCTGACTGTGGGCAGCAGGGACCAGGATGGAGAAGCCCACTGGGGGTGGTCCTGCGCTCTCTCACATTGGTCCCTCTTCATCTTGCCCCTGCACAGGCACCAGGAGGACCATTCCAATGGACCACACCTTCTTCCCTGCCTACAGAAAGACCCTGCTAGCTCCAGAGGAGATTCTGCTTTCCATCGAGATCCCCTACAGCAGGGAGGTGAGATGCTGCGGTGCCCAAAGCACTCCCACGACTCCCAGGCTCCAGACAGGGAGACCAGAGTGGGCCTCGGGACCAACCTTAGCATCTCTGAACTTTAACATCGGTCTTCTTATCTCTGAACTTGGCCTTTGACTAACCATATTCCTCTTTAGACAATGAGACGTTTTAGTGTAGAGAGCAAACATGAACAGAAGCTAAAGGTGTGATCCCAACCCAGTCATTTCACCTTTCTGAGCCCCGTTTTTCTCATCTGTAAAATGGGCACAAGGTTACCTACTGGGCAGTTTATAGTGAGGACTGAAAAATAATTCATAAGGTTTGTGGCAGATGCCTGGGAGCCAGGGGAGACCTCCAGCTGGCAGCCAGCAACACAGGGTCAAGAGCACGTGCAGCAGTTGGGTGTTCCTGCCCAGGTCAGAGGAGGCTCGATGTCACAGGGTAAAGTGTGGGGCTTGTGTGCTAAGGGGAGAAGCCGCCTGGACGTCAGATCCTCATGGGCTGCCCTTGGGCTTGAAAACGTGTTTACTCGCTGACCTTGTTCTGGGTGGGTGGGTGTGAGTGAAGAGCTCTGCTTCGTGAGCAGGTTTCCCAACCTTTTCGGACAGATCTGGGAGCCTCTGGCTGCCTTGCCGGGTTCTGGGTGCCTATGGCAGCTTCCCCTGTTGCGGTTCTTGCCCCTCTCAGCAGCCACCCGTCCCATGGTGGGCCTTTTAGAAATGATCTGTGAGAGGCTGGGGAAGCAGCTGTGAAGGAGCGTGTTAAGGGTTTACCACAGCCAGTGCTAGGATGAGCATCTCAGGCATGTTTTGCCCTTGCTATTTTTAACCTCCTTAATGAGAATGCTAATTCAATTAGAGCAATTACATCCCTGAGGTGGTTTCTTAATGGTTTTCTAGCTTGTCCTCATATAGACCCTTTGAGCAGCAATTCCCAGAGTTTTGCATTTCACAGATCAGTAAAAAATAAATAAATAAATTATGAGGTTGGGCAAGGAGGTGAAAACAAGCATAGTACTGCCCAGTTTCCATTTTGCCAGGCAAGGGACATACACACAAAATAGTCCATGAAAGAAAGAAGATTTGAACGCCCAGAAGCAGGAAGCATTTCTCAGGACAGAGCAGTTGACCGCCCCCCCCCCCCCCCGCCACCGACACTGGCGTTTCGGGACTGCAGCGAAGCGTTGCTGTGGGCTGGCGCCGTCCTGGGCGCGAGCGGCCCCAGCCTCTGTTTGAGAGCCAGGTTCAAGCTCTGTGCTCCCTGCCCCAGGCCCACGTCTGACCGTCTGATGCCAGGAATCAGAAGCAGCTCGGTCATCAGGAGGGGTTTCTGTGGCTTCTTCAGACAAAAGCCTGTGGTCGTGTTGGACCCCAGGGCGTGTCTCATTGTGTGTTCTCTAGTAAACATCTCCTTCAACTGCCGACCTTCCACAGGAGGCAGAAGCTGTGGTGCCAGGGTGAGTTCAGATCTCAAGCAGGACCTGACATGGAAAGGGCCTGACCTCAGGTGGTTCTCACCCGGAAAGTAGCCACGTGTTCTTTCTATTTGCAAGGACAGAGCCTGGCTTGCATGTAGGGGCAGGGGACTTATGAGCAGAGCACCGAGGCAGCGGCTGTCTCGTAGTGCGATTCTTTCTGTCGGGAGGCGTGATTCTTCCAGCTGTAGCCGCTAGACTGGTGGGAGAGACAAGTTAGCATCCAAGGAGGCTGCGAGCTGAAGGTGGTTTCGAACATCCTTTGGCATTTTGGTGTGTGTACTTGAGAGGCCATCCGGCCAACAGAGGTTTCAGCACAGCCCCCTGGAGAGGCCGGTGCGCCCTGAGACTGGGCCTCAGGGTGGGGAAGCCGACCCGGTCGGAGGGGGTCTCTGCGGAGACTTGGTGAGAACAGCCTTCCCCCTCCCAGCTGTTGGGTTGAGAGAGCTCTGGTGTTTTTCTTTGTCTCTGACTCTTAGTTTCCAGCCTAACAGAAATCCTGACCCTCCCAGGTTCTGGGCATGTTATGTGGAACTTCTCCCGAAAATGCGGTCGTCAGTTACGCCTCGATCTTGGATGCCTATCAGCAGCCCCTTGCTGATTTGCAATGGTGCTCTCTCCTCACCACACCTCGGGGCCTTGTGTTTCAGGCTCGCCATTTGTAGTCCTTTGCAAAACAGGGTAAGAAACAGGTACCTGTCTGTTCTTTTTCAGGGCGAGTTTTTCTCAGCATTTAAGCAGGCCTCCCGGAGAGAAGATGACATAGCCAAGGTGACCTGCGGCATGAGAGTCCTGTTCCATCCAGGGACCACACAGGTGAAGGAGCTGGCCCTTTGCTATGGTGGAATGGCTGACAGAACCATCTCAGCCCTCAAGACCACTCAGAAGCAGCTGTCAAAGTAAGAGCTAACAGCAAAATAAAACTGCTGCTACCATATCACTGCTACTGCTGCTGCTGCTGCTACTATGACTACTCACAGTATTATTATTGTTGCTACTACTGCCATTGCTACTGCTATCACCATGGTTATGACTACTCTGCAATTACTGCTACTGCTAGTAGCATCGCTACTAATAGTATTGCTGCTGCTGTGCTAGTACCATTGCTACTCCAGCTGCTACTGTTGCTCCTGCAATTGCTATTGTTACACAGCCACAATTATTATTACTATTGCTACCGCTAGTGCTGCTTCTACTGCTACTATTATTCCTAGTAGGATATCACTGCTGTTGCTGCTACTACTACCACTACTAGTTGTATTACTGTGCTTTTGCTATTATTTTACCACTACTGCTTCTTCAACTACCACTATATTTCTTCTCTTTCTACTGCTACTATTACTATTGCTTCCTCTAGTACTATTACTAGTACTGCATCTGTCAATGCTAGTATTACTACTACCAATATTGTTGCGGGTACTACTACTATTGGTATTGCTACTACTGCTCTTGCCACTGCCACTGCTATTACCATGGCTACTCTACGGCAGCAATTGTACCAAGCACTTCACGGCACTACCCTATGTAATCCTCGCCATAACTACATGGATAGATAAGGCTTGACTTGGGAGTTTGACTCCTTGGTTCCAGTTCTTGGCTTCAACACTTACCGGATGGGTACTAAGTCAACCATGCCTCAGTTTTCTCACTGGTAAAATGAGTATAAATTTTTTTCCTACTAAAAGTGATGTTTCATAGAAAGCACTTAGGACCTTGTAAGGACTCAGTAGATTTAACTATTACTTTTGTGGACTTTTCAAACTGTATCTGTTTTTGAAGATGAGGAGACTGAGGCTCAAGGAGGTTAAGTAGCGTGCCCTAAAGTCACTGACTGTGAGTCTCTGAGGCAGACTTTCCGCCCAGATTCCTATAACTCTGAGGCCCTGGGCTTAGCGTCCGCATGAAAGCTTCTGAGGGCTGGGGAGGAGCGCTGTCCCACACGTGCTCTCCGGCAGCTCCTGGAACGAGAAGCTGCTGCAGGAGGTGTGTGCAGGCCTGGCAGAGGAGCTGCAGCTGTCCCCTGACGCCCCCGGCGGCATGGTGGAGTTCCGGCGCACACTCACGCTCAGCTTCTTCTTCAAGTTCTACCTGACGGTGCTTCACAAGCTGGGCCAAGAGGACTCGGAAGATGTGAGCGTGGGGGCCTGGGCCGGGCACGGACTCTCTGTGGCGCTTTTGTTTGGGGGTTTGGGAAGCTGTTCTGGGTGAGTCAGCGCTGGGGACCAGGTGGTGAACTTGCTTCTCTCCTCTGGCTGTCAAAGGGCAGAGGAACAAGGACCAGGGTCACAGTCCAGGGAGCCACACAGAGATGGAAGCCAACGGGGTGACTGGGAGGCGGAGCACTGGGCTGGGAGCCAGGGACATGGATTCTTGTCCCAGCTGTATCATTATCTCATGTGAGAACTTGACCAGGTCATCACTCTCTCTAAGGCCCAGTTATAAAATCTGCAAAAGGAGGCGAGTAGACCAGGTGATCCTTCGGCAGTATAGCTGCTGCACCTGTGGTTTGTAGGTAGCATGGGAACGTGCAGTGGAATGAGGATATAAGGTGGGGCTTCTACAGCCCCTGCGAGGATGTGCATTCGGGAGAGGGTGCTGGCTGGTGGGGCCCAGCTCCCTGGATCTGTTCACCAACAGGTGTTTATTTTACACCTTTTATACAGTAAGATTGCACTGGGCACTAGGGGGCAGCCTAGAGTGGGAGAGAACAGGAAGGCCAACCTAGTGGGACAGCTGCGGAGGCAGAGCCTGAGGAGCAAAAGGAGGGAGCTTCACAGGTGTGGGGACAGCAGAGCAAAATTCTTCTTTTAAAAACATGCATGATATTTGTTTTTTTAATATAAAAGTAATAAGAACTTGTAGAAAACTTAAAAAAATACAGAATTGTATAAAGAAAAAATTATTCTCAGATCCTAGAGAAAACCGCTGCTAATATTTTTGTTTATTCCTCTGGCCTTTTTCCTCCGTTTATCTGCCCCCCTGTCTCATTCTGTTTGTCTGCTCCCTCCGTCTCTCTTTCTGTTTGTCCTTCCTTCCATCCATCTGTCATGGTACTGTCTTTTGATTAGGATATATAGTTTTCTAAATAAATGTGGTGTCATGCTGCATATAGAACTTTATTTCTCTCTTGATTCCTTTGAGATTATATTGCGAACATCTCCTGTATCATTAACTACATTTCATACAGAATTGAGGAGGCAAAGGAAGACTTTTCCAGGAAGGCTGAAGGATGTCCCCACTGGGAGGGCAGCGCACATAAATGCGGGGAGGAGGCAAAGCCGAAGCCGTCTGTGTGTGGGAGGAAGCATGAGCCCCGCCCCCCGCCCCGCCCAGTTACGCAGAGGGGCAGGGGTAGTGGCAGAGAGGCTGGGGCTGGGATTAAACACTGACTTCTTAGAGCCCACGCTCAGGTGTTGAGGTAGATCCAGACAGGACTGGAAGGAATGTAAAATAAGAGGAGGGGCAGTTTACTTTTACCGGTTGGGGACAACCAAGGTCAGAGTCAATGATAAAAATAGTTAAGATCACTCTGTTCTTTTGCCTCCACAGAAGTGTGGTAAACTGGACCCCACCTTTGCCAGTGCCACCTTACTCTTTCAGAAAGACCCTCCGGCCAACGTCCAGCTCTTCCAAGTAAGTATGGACAGTGTATGGCTAACATCAGGAGCCCTTGCTGACCACAGCAGAGGATGCTGACCAGGCAAATGACTTACTCCAGTTGTTTGTAGGTTGCTTAAAGCTCCTTGCTGTCATGCATAAGCACCCATGGAGGAAAATGGGAATTACATTAATGTCAGTGAGGCTCTTTGCCCCTTTACTCACCTAAATTTCTCTCTCAGCATTACTCTTGTCTTCAGCTGCTCTTTACAGAAAAAAATTTTGATTTCTATTTCGTCTGTTCTGGTTCCTCTGTGGGACTAATGTGCAAAGTTAGGAGTTCTCTTGAGCATACAAACAAACAAACAAACAAACAAACAAAAACTTTCCGCAGAATCTTTTTGAGAGGCACTAGGTAAAGGGTTGGTTTTTCCTAGGAACATTTTGCGTTTTTTGGCCATACAGCTTCTGTTGTGACTCTCCGACTCTGTCATTGTAGCACAAAAACAGCCAGAGGCAAGTGTTGCGTTCCAACAAAACTTTAATTATAAAAACAGGCAGCAGGTCAGATGTGGCTCATGGGCTACCACGTGTTAACCCCCACAGTGGAAGGTAAGCATCACGGCACATGAGCTCTGGGGCCTGGCTGCCTGGGTCTCGAGTTCATTTGGTAGCTGTGTAAGCTTGGACGAGTCCCACAACTTCTCTGTGTCTCTTGGGAGAGTTAATTATGCCCATAATGCGGACAATGATGGCACCTGTTTTATAGATCGTTTTGAAGTTTAAATGTGTTAGGGAAAGTAGTTCCTGGAATGTAGTCAACGTTCAATAAATATTTCCCATTATTATTATTTGAAAAACACATAAAACAATGTTATTATGAAATGGATACATTAGAACATTTTGAAAAATACAGAAAAGTATAAAAAAGAAAACAAAAGTCACCGAAAATCTCATCTACAAGAGAAAAACCATCATTTTCATTTGCTTTCCAGTTTTATGCATATATAGACATGTATACACTATATAATGCACGTTATTTTTTACTATGAAATTCAAATCATTTTTACATATACACACAAAGTTTTTTGTCCTGTTTTTACACTTAACACGAGCTTCCTTCCTTCTAATTAAAATTCTTCAAAAATATGGCCCTGGCTGGTGTAGCTCAGTGGATTGAGCACGGGCCTGCGAACCAAAGGATTGCGGTTCGATTCCCAGTCAGGGCACATGCCTGGGTTGTCAGGCCAGTTCCCGGCAGGGGACATACAAGAGGCAACCACACATTGATGTTTCTCTCCCTCTCTCCTTCCCTTCCCCTCTAAAGATAAATAAATAATATAAATAAATAAATAAAATATTTAAAAAAAAAAATATGTGTTAGCAGTTGCATACTATTCCATTGCATGCCAGTAACATATTTACCCAACCCCCAGTGAATGGACCTTTAGCTTCTTCTTCTGGGCTTTTCTGTTCCTGTGTGTGGTGATCCTCTGACCACCTTCCCATTTACTTCTTTGGTGCCTTTCTGTCTCCTCCAGCCGATCCCTTCCTGCCCCCTCCATTCTCACGTGCATGGTTTGCTTTGCCACCTGGCCTGCAACTCTGCGTGGTTTCCCTGTGTCTGTAGGAGAACCGTGTCCCCCACAGCTCAGGCTGACTGGTGACCATGTTCTTCCAGGAGGTGCCCAACTGGCAGTCTGAGGAGGACACGGTGGGCCGGCCCCTGCCCCACCTGGCTGCGGCCATGCAGGCGTCTGGGGAGGCCGTGTACTGTGACGACATCCCTCGCTATGAGAATGAGCTGTCCCTCCGGCTGGTCACCAGCACCCGGGCCCATGCCAAGATCAAGTGAGTGTAGTAAATACACTCGGAGAGGGGGGTGTCGGGACCACCCTGCCAGGCACTGGAGATGCACCCCTCCCAGTTGGTCTACAGGGGAAAATGGGGCTCATCTTAAAACTACATTCTAGAGAGGAGTGGGAGAGGTTAGGGGCTCAGGGGTCCTTGGGAGGGTGTGGGAATGACTTGCAGAGATGAGCAGGGGCTGGATCAGCAAAGCCTTGGGGTGCTGGGTGGGGAGGTTATGCTGGACCCAAAAAGGAATGGTGGGCTGCTGATAGTCCCTTAACAGGACCAGGTTAGATCTGCACTTTGGAAATTGGGCTAAACTTCAATGCAAAGTTTCAGTACGATTTGAGTTAACACAAGAGGGGAGAACCTGGGATTGAATCCCTAGCTCCAGTACTTAGCAACTGTGACCTTGGCCTGCGTGCTTAAGCTCTAAGTTTTCCGATATGTAACAGGATTTTTTGGTGAGGTTTAGTGGTCGTTGGTGCTAGGGATAGTGTCCACAAAGGACCCAGCAGAGGATAGTCACTTGTACCTGCTTATGGAAATTTGAGAGTCTTAATGGCAAGAATGCCACCTCTATGGTGGTGGTGGTGGTGGTAGTAGTAGTAGTAGTAGTAACAGTAGTAACAGTAGTAACACCTAACATTTACATGAAACTTAATATTTGCCACATTCTGGTTTAAAGCATTTGACATATATGGGCTCACTTATTCCTCACAGTAACCCTATTATTATCTCCATGTTCCAGAAGAGGAAACGGAGGTACAGGCAGGCTAAGTTACTTGCCCCAGCTCACACAGTTGGAAGTGGCGCAGCCGGAGTTTGAAGCCAGGCAGGGTCAGCAACTGGGCTGCGCTGCCTCTGGATGTTCAGACCAGAGACTGTGGACTTTGTTTTCTGCCCGGTGGGCATGAGACACAAGTCCTACTCAGTAGAATGGCTGGGAATGACCTTCCTTGGGCCCTGGCACTCCATGGATTTGGGATCGGGTCTCCTTGTCATTGGTCTTTTCTCTGCTGATACTCCTAGCCCGGAGAAAGGCTCCAGGAATGGTGAAACTCCTCCGGGTCCCTGAAGAAATATTTGTTTATGGTAGCATGGTTGTGAACTCTGGGGTAAATTTACTTGCCTTTGTCTTTGTCTTGAGCCCATATCGACAGTGCCATGACCCGCAGAGCCTACATGCGAATGGCTTTGCTCCTCCCCAGCGAAGTCTGAATGCAGGTGGGAGGGTGGGGCTGGGCTGGGGACTGTGTCATAACCGCAGTGCTCATGGTGCCCCTTGCGTGTGCACCTGGGAGGGAGAGTGGCAGAGAGCAGAAGCGGACCTGGCTTGGGTGATCTTCATAACTTGACCTCAGTCCTAATCCCCGCTGTGCTGCTCTCCGGCTGGGTGGCAGTGGACAAGCTCTTTAACTTTGTTGAGCTTGAGTTTCCCCAAATGAAAAGTAGGGGTAACGACAATGACTTTCTGGGGCTCTGGAGAGGATCGCATCTTTGAAAGTTGGTTGGTGCTTCACAGAGGTTCCCATAACTTTCTCTCAGTGCCTCGGCTCTGTTTCCTCATGTGGGCATGGGCCAGAGTGAGTGGAACTTAGCTCTGACTGTTCCAATTAGTGAATTCTCCAGGCCTTTTCCATTTGAGGTCTGAATTGTTTAATTATAGCCAGGGTGCCCCACCTTTCTGGAATGGCTCTGTGAATGTGGTGAGAGAAATTTGTCTGTGTGACAATGTTCAGGTGCATTGGATAAGTGGTACAGCAAGGGCCCTAATGTCCTATTCTGGATGGGTAATAGTTGTGAGGTAGGTTTTAGGCAGCATTTAGATGGCTGTTGATTATGATTTGGTTAGTTTTAGGCCCACGAGGGCAGGCCTGTCCTATTCATCTTATCTCCCCAACAGGACTCTGAACAGTGGCCTTCACATGGTAAGCATTTAATGAACTCTTGCAGAATAGAATAGAATAGAATAGAATAGAATAGAATAGAATAGAATAGAATAGAATAGAATGTAGAGAAGGGAGACATTAGGGTGGAGGGAAAACTGTCAAAATGAGGACAGAGTTAGTCAGTTGGGTGATAGGTCTTCCCCTTAGTTTTCCTGCCTGGCCCCTCACACTGCTTGTTCTTGCAGGTCCATAGATATTTCAGAAGCTCAGAAGGTGCCAGGGTTTGTTTGCTTCATCTCTGCCGATGATGTTCCTGGGAGTAACCAAACTGGACTTTTTAACGATGAAACCATCTTTGCGAAGGATAAGGTATGTCTTGGATTTTTTAAAATATAAAGTTGGTGGAATTGAGTATTGAAGTTTTAATTTGTATACATTCCTCCAAATCACTCATATCAAAAAGATTTAACATTTGCGCATGTTCCTGCTGTCATCTAACTGGGCAGTATTCAGGACAGTCAGTAAAGGGATAGAATAGAACAGAAAGAAAATAGATAAATAAAATAGATAGAAAAGTGCTTGGTAGCACTTTTAATTTTAACTTAATGCTTCCTTTTTTATTGAATTAATGGCTGCTGTTTGTACATAGTAGGATGATTCCATGCCAAAGTGGCATTAAAAAAAGGCTGGTGATTGTATTTGAACTAACAATCAGGTTTCTTAGGGTACAATATTAAGTTCTATTACTAAAAGAAGATAAAAATATATTAAATAAATGACCATATAGAAATCACAATACCACCACTATGTGGGTATTGATAATTCACTTATTTGAAAATCCATCTATTGATTTCAACTACAGGTGGAATTCTGCCAATGAACAAGTTTCCAAACATTCAGGAGAGGTGCTACTACAAAATCCATGCACTGACATAGAGTAGTTCTTGGACAGTCACTTTATGATTCCAATACAGATCAAATGTTGCAAATTAGAAGTGGGTTGGAATTGCTGAAGGGCAAATTCATCTTGTTATTGCTGTGAAAGTGAAGAAGCAAGTGAAAAACTATAGACCCGAGACACAAGGACTCCAAAAGGAGAGCCTTTTGGAGGCTCTGTGATAGAAAAGCAAATTGCTTTACAAACTTCAAGAGCCCCCAGGAGCACCACTAGCATTATGGTTAGTGAGAATCATTCAGCTTCAACAACCATCTCACTAGCCAGTTAGTCAATAACTTAACAGGGTCCTCAAGAAATAATTATCAGAGACAGGCATACTAAGTATTGGTTCTTATTGTCAGAAACTTCATATTCCAAAGTAATGAGTTGGACAATTTTTTGTTATTTATTTTTTGGTGTATGTTGGAAGAAAATTATCTCTGAAGGAGATTTATGAAGTTTTTACAGGAGCTGAACTTTTATTTTTTTAATATATTTTATTGATTATGTTCTTACAATTGTCCCAATTTTCCCCCTTTTGACCCCTCTCTGCATGGTACCCCCAGTCCCTCCAGCAATCCCCGACCTTGGTTTATGTCTGTGGGTCATGCAGACAAGTCCTTTGGCTTCTCCATTTCCTATATTATTAACATCCCCCTGTCTATTTTGTACCTACAAATTATTCCTCTTAATCCCTGCACATGTTTCCCCATTCTCTCCTCTCCCCCTCCCAGCTGATAACCCTCCAAATGATCTCCATAGTTATGATTCTGTTCTTGTTCTGATTGTTTGCTTAGTGTGTTTTTTCTTAGATTCAGTTGTTGATAGTTGTGAATTTGTTGACTTTTTAATGTTCATAGTTTCGAACATTTTCTTTTTCTTAAATAAGTCCCTTTAACATTTCATGTAGTAATGGCTTGGTGATGATGAACTTCTTTAGTTTTACCTTGTCTGGGAAGCACTTTATCTGCCCTTCCATTCTAAATGATAGCTTTGCTGGATAAAGTCATCTAGGATGTAGGTCCTTGTTTTTCATCACTTTGAACACTTCTTCCTAGTTCCTTCTAGCCTGCAAAGTTTCTTTTGAGAAATCAGCTGACAGTCTTATGGGAATTCCTTTGTAGGTAACCATATGTTTTCTTTTGCTGCTTTTAAGATTTTCTCTTTATCTTTAACATTTGGCATTTTAATTATGCTGTGTCTTGGCATGGTCCTCTTTGGGTCCAACTTGTTTGGGATTCTCTATGCTTCCTGGCCTTGTATGTATATTTCCTTCAACAAATTATGGAAGTTTTCTTTCATTATTTTTTCAAATAAGTTTTCAATTTCTTGCTCTTCTTCTACTTCTGGCATCCCTATGCTTTGGATGTCAGTGCATTTGCAGATGTCCTAGAGGCACCTTATACTATACTTATTTTTTTTAATTCTGTTTTTCTTCTTGCTTATGCTGGTTGAATGCTTATTTCTTCCTTATGTTCCAAATCATTGATTTGAATCCTGAATTCATCCTCTCCACTGTTGGTTTCCTGTAGATTTTTCTTTATTTCACTTAGTGTAAACTTCATTTCTTCCTGGGCCTTTTTTATTTTGTTGCCATTCTCAATAAGTTGTTTGAGCATCCTGATCACCAGTGTTTTGAACTCTGCATCTGATAGGTTGGTTATCTCCATTTTGTTTAGTTCTTGTTCTGGGGTTTTGTTTTATTCTTTCATTTGGGCCATATTTCTTTGTCTCCTCAATTTGGCAGCCTCCTTGTGTTTGTTTCTGTGTATTAGGTAGAGCTGCTTTGACTTCCTGTCTTAGGAATGTGGTCTTTTGTAGAAAAGGCACCTGTATATTGTGTGGGGCAGAGTCTGAGGTAATCACCAGTGTGGGGCAACCCACTTCACCACTTTGTGGCTCTGTGGATGGGGGGAGGGTTCGGAGGAGGTTCAGTGTTGCTGCCTGGCTTCTGGAGGTTCCCCCAGTACTCACCCTGTGCAATTGGCACCCTTCCAGCTGTTGCTCTGGTGTTGAATCCCAGAGGAGGTGGGTCCACATATGTTGTAAGTCCATGCAGGCCCTTTTTGGCCAAATCTCCTGAAAATCAGAAGTTTCTTCCACTGCCCCAACTCCCACTGTTTTTTACAGCCAGAAGTTATGGGGATTTATCTTCCTGGCACTGGAACCCTGGGCTGTGTGGTTTTCCTGGGGCAGGGATCACTTGCTCCCAAGGTATCCCTCCCAATTTTTGTCTACCACATGTGAATGTGGGACTGCCTGTTCTGCCACCTCTTTGTGCCACATCTCTGCACCTCTCTGCCCATCTCCATGTCTCCACCCCTCCTACCTGTCTGGATGAATGTGGCTTCTTTAAATCCTTGGTTGTCAGACTTCCATACAGCTCCTTTTTCTGATGATTCTGGGTGTTATTTGTTTTGAGGTCTAGCTGTAATTCTTTCTGTGGTTGTGCGAGGAGGTGAAGCATGTTTACCTATGCCTCCATCTTGACCAGAAGTCTGGAACTGAACTTTTATTTTATTTTATTTTATTTTTTAAATTTTTATTTATTTATCTTTTTTAGAGAGGAAGGGTAGGAGAGAGGGAGAGGGAGAGAAATATCAATGTGTGGTTGCCTCTCGTGTGTCCCTTGCTGGGAACTGGCCTGCAACCCAGGCATGTGCCCTGACTGGGAATCGAACCGCGATTGTTTGATTCACAGGCCCGAGCTCAATCCACTGAGCTACACCAGCCAGGTCTGGAACTGAACTTTTAAATGAAGAGAAAACAATAATAATTATTCTACAAATATAACAGAAAATAGTTTATGGCCATCTAGTCTAAGAACTAGCATTTGAAAACTATAGTTCTGGGCATCTAGATGAATATAAAATATGATTGCTACATTTGAGGAGCTACTGGTATAAATATCAGGAGCAGAAAATAAAAGAGAGTAGAGTTGTAGAAAGAAAATAAAACTGGGAGTCAGGGCCTAACATGTAATCATGGTCTGGTAACAAGCCAACTGTGATCTTGCTGGGTCTCCATCTGTTTGTATGAACAAGGGGATTGGAATAGATCCAAGTTGACAGATACAGGTCACACTGCCATACCTCCCATTCTGCTGTTCATGGCAGACATCGCTAATCAATCACAACATTCTATCCAGGGCAACTTCTCAATAGGTTCTCAGTACTAAATCATCAGAATTGGCCCTTGAGGTGAAGTGAGTTTGCCCTCTTGATACTAGTCATCTACAAGTTCCATTCTACTTCTACAGATTCTAAACTCTTATAAAGAAACACACAACCCAAATAATAGAATAAGGAAATGAAAAGGCCCAAGAACATTCCTAAGATGTGCCTTAATAGGAAATTGTGGGGTCACGGGACTTCCTTTGTTCTTCTGAACAATTCAGAATAATTGGGTTTATGAGGGGCTGTGTGATGTTCTTCAGTAGTCTGGTTCTCCTCCTAGGTGACTTGTGTTGGGCACATCATTGGTGCTGTGGTCACTGACACCCCAGAACACGCACAGAGAGCAGCTCAAGGAGTGAAAATCACCTATGAAGACCTTCCAGCCATCATCACCATTGAGGTAACTGAGGATGGGCTGCCTGTGGAGAGGGGTGAGCTCCACATCTCTGAAAGTGTTCTGTTTAGGATCCTCTAGAGCAAGGGTGTCAAACTCATTTTCACCAGGGTTCACATCAGCCTTGTGGTTGCCCTCAAAGGACCAAATGTAATGTTAGGACTGTAGAAATGTAACTCCTCCTTAACTAGGGACAAGGAGCTCGGCACTGCTGCTGGGTAGAAACAAGGTGTCAGGCCGGATAAAACAAGGTGGAGGGCCGGATTTGGCCCTTTGGCCTTGTGTTCGCCATCTGTGCTCTAGAGGAGATTTGAGCAGCAGGTAGGATTTGACTAGATAGATTTTATGTCTCTTCCAGCCTTGGGATTGTGTGGTCCTGTGAACTTTCCCATCGTGATCTTAGACTCAGTCCACTAACAGCCACACTGAGTCCCTTCTACCCAATTTCAGCTCCATTTCAGTCCTTGAGGGATTCTTTGCTTTTCCTCAAGGTCTAAGGTTGTCCACCTCTATCTAAGGAAATGGGGGAAATGACTTTCTGGGGTACATGTGAACTTACTTTAAGTCTGCATAAGCACCTTATAGAGATGCCAGTGTGAGAAGAGAGAGGCAAAAATTCTGAAAAATTTTCTTGCCCCAATGGGAAACCACCTTCCTCTCTCTGAAAGTCAAGTCACTGAAACTTCTTTCTTTTTGATCCTTAGGAAGCTATAAAAAACAACTCTTTTTATGGGAATGAGCTGAAGATTGAGAAAGGAGACCTCAAGAAGGGGTTTTCGGAAGCAGACAACGTTGTTTCAGGTACAGCCACATCATGCCACAACGGGGATGGGCTGGCCCTGGTTTATGAATGAAATTCAAGAGCTATACCTGGAGTCCTGGGGTGGGGAAGTGATTTCCTATTATTTCTGAACAAAAGAGTTCCTCTGATGTTTGTGACAAAACAGTAGATAGTTGGCTGAGAAAGAACTTCACATTATCTCCATTACCCCAATTCTAGGCTGGATATACCTGAATGATTCCAGAGAGATGATAGTGTGTCAGATTGGGAAGATGGTATAGGGAAGAAAAAAGCCACAGATCCTTGGGCAGCCTTGATCTGCCAGGCCTTTAACTACATGGACTCTTGACCCACCCTGTCCACCTGAAGGGAGTCCTCACCCATCTTCAGCTAGTACTGCCTCCTCCCCTGCCCTTCTCCCCAACCTTCCACACTGTGAAATTGGGCCCATAGCTCTCACCTCAGGACAGAGCTGCTCATCAGACCCTTTTTGGAGTTGTTTTCTACATTGTCTATTGTGCATTGTTATTGCTTGTAAGTTAACTCAGTAGCTGGCCAGATAGCTTCAGTTCTGGAAGGTGTTTTTAGCTTTTCAATCACATCTGTTGATTCTTTCTCCATGTTTCCAAAATTTTACAATCATAGTTTCAAAATCTTTGATTTTGACTGGCTGCAGTAAGAAGAGAGCTTCATGCCTGGTGCATTCCATTGTCATTCTGATTTCTTTGTTGGGGTGCTGGGGTTCAGCTCCCAGGTTGCTAAGATTGAAGCCCTTTTTCATACCAGTTGGGGAGCATAGAGATTACCTGTGAGCAGTTGGTTCTTTCCTTGGGTACTTGGCAAATACACATTCTTCTTAAGCAAACTTGTCCCCCCTGCAGCAGCAGGCTCACTGTGTGGGGTCCTGTTGCTTCCCCAGGTGAGTTGCACATTGGTGGCCAAGAGCACTTCTACATGGAGACTCACTGCACCATTGCTGTCCCAAAAGGCGAGGCAGGGGAGATGGAGCTCTTTGTGTCTACACAGAACACCATGAAGACCCAGGTAGGTGTCCTGTGGGTCAACTCAGGGGCCTGGGGAGTACACCAGGGAGCTCCTGGCATTGTGGGGAATGGGAAGAGGGAGACCCGGGTGCGTCCAGAAGGGAATTGGATGGTACTGGTCCTGGACCAGACCCTGTCACCAATAAGCTGGTATCACTGAGCTTGTTACACAATCTTCCTCTTATACAAAATGGAGCCTGGTAGGGTTGTTGAAATGATCAGATGGGTTTTAATACTTGGACAGAGCCTAGTAAGTGTTAGCTATTATGATCCCAGTGCTGTGTGGCCTTGGTCACCTCATATCTGGCCTCAGTCTTCTTATATGTAGAATAATGGGGTTGGGTAAGTGATAGCCACAAGGACCATTAAGTTATCCACAGCAGCTCAAATATTCCTCATTTCTCTACTGCCTATAATGTGACAGTGGATGCCAGAATTTTCGGCACCAGGTTCTACCCTCGTGACCCACCAGTTCATGGCCTAATGGAATGAGTTTGCTCTGAAAGTATGCTGTGACTAGCTGCTCACCCCTCTGGTTAAAAACAAGTATCTAAATTCAGTCTATAGCAACTGATGAGTGTTGGACTTCAGCACCACTACCCAAGGATCAGCAATGGGAGGGGAGCGAGATTCTTGAATGTAAGAATTTCGGAATTCACAGCAGTAATTAGGCCTGTGCATATCAGGCCAGCTCCAGGTCAAGCCTGAAGTAAGTCTACATGATGCATTTAGAGCAAGTGTTTTTTCTTTCTCCCACAGAGTTTTGTTGCAAAAATGTTGGGGATTCCAGATAATCGGATTACAGTCCGAGTGAAGAGAATGGGAGGAGGCTTTGGAGGGAAGGAGACTCGGAGCACCTTACTGTCCACTGCAGTAGCCCTGGCTGCATACAAGTGAGTCTGCCTAGTGGGTTCTGAAAAGAGGAATAAAGTTGCCTCTGCCAGGAAGGCTTTCTGGATTTCTCCCATCGGAAAGTAGATTCTCTTTGCTTTGCATTTTCACAGCCTTGTGTTGTTAGAAATTGTGGGCATAGGGGTGAAGATAACCTCACCTAGTTCTTTGTGTCCACATCTTCTCTCCCCTATCTAGCTGTGAGGGTTCTGAGGGCAAGCACATAGCTCACATGCTACATTGCTCAGCTTGTCCAGCCCAGTGCCTAGACAGCAAAGCAGCCCGGCCCAGGTCTTCTGAGTGTGCCAAGTGGGAAAAGACTTCCCTGCTGTTTTCATCTCTGAGATGCACGGGGCTGGGCTGTTGTAGAGACCCCAATTTTCTTTACCCTCTGGTGTCTCCCACAGGACCGGCCGCCCGGTGCGCTGCATGCTGGATCGTGACGAGGACATGGTGATCTCTGGCGGCAGACATCCCTTTTTGGCCAGATACAAGGTTCCAGATGTTGGGGGCTCCAGGGCGGGCGGTGCCATCTCATTAGGATGCACTCTTACTTTTTTTAATGACTGTCTGTAGAAGTTCAAAGAGGAAATAGCAACAAGAGATATTCAAATTGGCCAACGGCAACTTAGAGGGGTGATGCTGGCAGGCCACATCCTAAGCAATGCCACAAGGTGGTGTTTGCAGCTGTTGTGAATTTGTCGTTCAGAAACGTGATTTGTCAGCAGATCTGGGGTAAATCCTTCCTGCAGGATGGCCTGATGCTAATGTGTTCACAGCTTGATGTGAACATCAGAATGACTGCTTAGTAATTCACAGCAAAGAACGAAACTTCCCAGGATCTGGAAGGGCACAGGTTGTTAGGGTGGGCACCTGCTCTGCCAGGCCACATGTGGCTGGGCCCTGCCCCGTTTCTCCATAAGACAGGCACTTTTCTGGGCTCCTACGGGAGACCAGTTCCTGTTCGGACCATGCATCCTGTTTCCTTACATACCAGTACTACCTCACAGGTCCCAGTGTCGCTCTACAAACCTGGGAGCCCTCTCTCTCCACAAGCTGGCTTGAATATCCCCCCTTCCTCTTCTGACTGTTTCATGACTGACCATTCCAAAACATTGTATTTCTCTTAGTTCCAAATTCTTGTGGGCTCAAAGAAAGTAACTTGGTCATTTGCCGGCCCAGTTTCCTCACTTATGAAGTGGCCACTATGGGTTTGTTTCGATGATTACCTAAGTAAGGGATATCGGAGCACTCTGAAACTCTCACATAGCGTGACTTTTATTGTTTGCTGGCACGAGCTATGAGGGGAGACTCCGGTTTCCTTCCCAGTTTCCCGGCCAGCCCTCCCTCCCTGCCCCGTCATGACCAACATTCTCTTTTCTCTCTGCCTGTGGTAGAAGCCAGGAGTAGGTAGAAAGGTGGAGGAGCGTGGGGAGATGGTATTCCGGAATTGAGCCATGGGTGTGTCACTTGGGAGATGTTAGTTCCTCTCTTCTTGTTCTGGTGGTCTCTTATATTCGCCTTTTTTCCTCGTCTGGAGTCTTGCTCTTTCTGTTTCCTTCAGGTAAAGTAAGAGGGAGGAGAGTGGTAGAGATAAAGGGGACTGTTGACCAATCACTTCCTTCTCTTCAGGTTGGCTTCATGACGACAGGAAGGATTGTGGCTCTGGAGGTGGATCACTTCAGCAATGCTGGGAACTCCATGGATCTATCTCAGAGTGTAAGTAGGACTGCCTCCTGCATCCGGGGTAACTGGGAGGTCAAGGGCATGCCCCACAGCCTGTTCACACAGGCAGATACAAGCCTCTTCTATTCTTGCCGATTATTATTGCAATAGCTTCCCAATTGGTCCCCGCCTGCGGATTCTCCATCCTTGGTTAATCTCTAAACACAGAGGTGATTGTATTACTTCTTGCATTAGAAATTCATCTTTCTTGTGCAAGATTCCTTGACAAGCAAGGAAACTTAGTTACAAAACTTTATATGTAATATGGTGACATTGTGTGTGTGGGCACGTGTGTATAATATTACAGTTTGAAAGAAGAGACACCAAACAGTGATTGAATGGGTTAAGGGGGCATTTTCTACATTGCACACTTCTGTAATGTTTGAATTTTAAATAATGAGTTACTTTTAAAAAACAATTTATCGAAGTACAGTTTACATACCATGAGGTTCACCCACTTGAATGATATAATTTAATGTTTTTTTAAGTGAATTTAAAGTCATGCAACCATTGTCACATTTCAGTTTTTGAACATTTTCATCATCCCCAAATGACCTCCGGTGCCCATTTTGCAGCCCCCCCTTGTTCCCATTCCCAGGCCCAGAGAGCCGCAAATCTCCCTTTGGTCTTTACAAACTGTCCTTCTCACATAACTACGGCCATACACTATGTAGCCCTTTGTCCCAGGCTCTTCTCTCCCGGAATAATGATCCTGAGGTTCATCCATGTTGTAGCATGCATCGTTTCTTCATTCGTTTTTATTGATGAGTAGCATTTCCTGGTGTGAATAGAACGTGGTTTGGTTTCCATTCACTGCATGATGGACACTGGGGTGATTTGCAGTTTTCATCCTGGATGGGTAATGCTGCTTTGAACATTCTCATCCAACCTTGTACAGACATGTTTTTGTCAATTTTGAGAATTAACTAAGTTATCTTGGTGACACTACTTTAAAATTCTTTTTAAATCTTAATTTTATAGCAATGCTAGTTGCATATGCATGGATTCTTGTAAAAAAAAAAAAGTTGAACATTTCAGGAAAAGCAGAAGTTCCTCCCTACTCGCCTTCACTCCATCCCTTCTCCCCTAAGGGCTCTCTAATTGGCTGTTAGGAAACTTCACACTTCAGATCTGGTGAAAAACTGTTCACAAAAGAAACACTTTTAGTGTTATTACTATTTATAACATTGGCTTCTTGGCGTTGTAGGAAAAATGAGGTTGAGGATGATACAGTACTTGGCCCCAAAGATCATAAATTCAATCCAGCAAATATTTATCGAGTGCCCAGGGTGGCAGCCTAAAGAAGCCTATGGCATTGTTCCTGCCTTCGGGAAGTTCCTAGTGTGGCAGGGGAGACGGACACCCACAGACAGAAGGAAACAAAAGTGCCAGCTGACAGAGCATGAAGGGAAGTAACTGAGACGCACAGAAATCACCTAGGATGATTAGGACTGAAATAATTAGACATGAAAAGCAACCTGTGGGAAAGATAAACTATACATGGGCAAGTGAGCTAAACCCCAAATAAACACCATCATTTATTCCATCAGAGAGGTGAGTTATTACAACATAACGAAAGAACAGTATGCCATAATTAAAATGAACTCTTTATGAATTAAAACTGTGGAGGTAGAAGGTTTGAAAGAAACTCAAGGATCTCTCCCCAAACGTAAGAAAATGATGTGGGAAAATAGGAGGGGAAATACAAAGAAATTTGAGGACCAACTGAGTTGAGAAAATCTATGGAATGGAACTTCCAAAAAGAAAGAATGAGAAAAAGAAGACGGAACTATCAGAAGTAATTCAAGCAATTTTCCCAAATGATGAGCATACAATTTTAAATTAACTTATTAACATGTGCACAGAAATCTAAGCAAATGGAAAAATAAAAACAATTTATTAACTCCAGGGGGAAATGTTATCAAGTGAGTAATCATAATATCCCTGTGTGGTTCAGCTGTAAATAATGTTTACAGAATAATAACACAAAACTGACTATTGATCAGATCAAAATATAACTACATGGGAAGGACAGAGGGTAGGAAACTGGTGTGTGTTCAGGGAAAGGGGGTTAGGTGGGAGCGAAATTTAAAAATTTTAAATCTAAAACTGAAAAATTCAGGAAGTGGCAATGTAAGCACATTATTTGGAAATGTGGATGTTAATGAAATAGTGGTTATAGAATAAGCTGTGAGAATTGCAAATGATTGTTTCTGGGGAGTGGGAGGGTGGAGGGGGTCCCTGTTTTGCATAATACAGTTTATGCAAGTATTGAAATCTTTAATCTACTTGCAGTCTAACTTTAATGGGAAAAAAACTACTTTAAAATTAATTAATAAAGTCATATTTTTGAAAAAGAGGCAAGTGATCAGTTCTAACTAGAGGGTCTGAGAAAGGTTTCCCCATAGAGGAATGGGGGGTTTAGCAGGTAGATAAGGTGAGGAGAGGTGTGACAGGTAAGAGGAACATGTACTCAGAAAAGAGGATAAAAAATATATTGGAGAAAGGTCTTGAATTCCATGCTGGAAGATACAGACTTTACTCTGAAGATAATACGTGGAGGTTTCAAGCAAGTTGTTGACCTGATGTGACCTAATATCTCAGTGTGAGGCACAGATTAGAGCGCTGAGGCTCAGGAGTGCAGTAAAGAGGCTGTTGCGATGTGCCGGGAAGAACTCACCCGGACCTGGGAGGAGCAGGGTGGGGGGGTGACGGGGGGGGGGGAATCACGGGGCTGGGAAAGGCAGGGACCCAGTGCAACCAATGCCCTGTTCCCTCCCATCTTGCCTTCCTCTGCCTTAGATCATGGAACGAGCTCTATTCCATATGGACAACTGCTACAATATCCCCAACATCCGGGGCACTGGGCGGCTGTGCAAGACCAACCTGGCCTCCAACACGGCCTTCCGGGGTTTTGGGGGGCCCCAGGGGATGCTAATTGCCGAGCATTGGATGAGTGAAGTTGCAGTGACCTGTGGGCTGCCTGCTGAGGAAGTAAGCAGGGAATTGGGTGGCACCAGAGGGGGTTACCCTACTCTGAGGGTCAGTGGTTTTGCATTTTGGGAATCTCCCCTGGGGGTAGAGGATAAGCAGGTGCTGACAAGAGGGGCCTGGATGCTTCACTTTAGGTTTTGCCCCCCTCACCTGTTGCCCACAAGAAGCCTCAGTGTCTCTCTCCCCACGAAGGTACGGAGGAAGAACATGTACAAAGAAGGGGACCGGACACATTTCAACCAGAAGCTCGAGGGCTTCACCTTGACCAGGTGCTGGGATGAATGTCTGGAAAGCTCTCAGTATCACTCTCGGAAGAGTGAGATTGACAATTTCAACAAGTAAGTGCCAGGAGGGGAGGAGTCCGATACTCTGGCACCCTCTCGGGTTTCATGTTCTACAGGCTTTTTGCTGAACTCAGAATACAAAGCTAATAATTCAATGAATAACTTATGAGGCTGCTGCATTAGCCAACTCGTTCATAGCCATCTCTTTAAGATTATGAAGTGATCTTAGCCCGGGGGCAGCCTGCCCTCAGCACCGTAACTTTTCAGTGTGGTGCCTCTCTGCATGCTTGTCTGCCTCCTGGGCAAACCACATTCCAGCGAACACCAGCGCAGGGGTACAGACACCACAGTTGTGCGCCTGCCTCTAACACTAATCTATAAACGTGACCTTGGCGGTCACTCCATCTCCTTGGGCCTGAGTTTCATCATCTGCAAGGTGGCAGTCATTATGCTGGTTTTGTCTTTTCCACTGAGTTGTTCAGAAAACCAAATATAAAGCCCAGAGGAGGTGTTACTATTATCCTCAGTGAAGTGAGCCACAGGTCCCGCCTGGGACAATTTCAGTTCAAGGTCACTAGGATACTCTGACCCAATCTGAGTTATACTCGGGGAAGAAGAGGGATGATACTTTAAAGTCAGATGCTTGGGGTGGGCCCTGCTCCAGCAGCACGGAAGGACCCAGAAACCAAATTCCTGCATTTCACATTCTGTCTGCACAACTGGGGCACAATGCAGTTATCACAGTGACCATATGGGAAGCTCTGAGGATGCCTCATTGCGATTCTACAAAGTTGCTAACTGAAAATCTGTTCAACCTGGCATAAACATGATAGAGGAGATTCTATGAGAACGTTCCTTTTTCTCCAGGGAAAATTGTTGGAAAAAGAGAGGATTGTGCATAATTCCTACCAAGTTTGGAATAAGCTTCACTCTTTCTTTTCTGAATCAGGTAATTGCTATATATAATTCTATCTCCATGGAACTGGGACCCCATTTCCTCCTCTTTGCAAGGGAAAGCCTCCTGCCTTAGGTAACAGCTGACTGGAGGCGCCCTTTGCCAGTTGGGTGAGTTTGCCTGTCCCTCTTTGTCCAGCGTGTCATGAGGCAGTGAGGGCGGCAGGAGACTCGGAGACCTGGGGTCAAATTCTAGTTCCTATCCTTCCTGGCTGCAGAACCATGGACAGTCACTGAACTTTTCTGATCCTATATCTCCATCTACAGAGCAAGGACAGAGATATTTGATTTACCTCCCTCTGAGCATGGGGAGAGAGGGAAGGAGAGAGAGATGAAAACATTTTGCAAAGTGCTGAAGGGCTCTCTAATTAAATCATGAGATTGATACTACTTTAATTTTTGTCTGGGGTTTATTTCCAAAATGTTGTTTGTCGATTCCCTTTTTCCTGGGCTGCAGTATCTTTCGTCTCAAGCCTTGAGCTGCACTAGGATTCACTAAGTTTTGTGCCTGGATTTCCTCCTTCCCCTTAGGCAGGAGCCCTGATTCATGTGTACACAGATGGCTCTGTGCTGCTGACCCATGGGGGCACTGAGATGGGCCAAGGCCTTCACACCAAGATGGTCCAGGTGAGCAGCCTGCGGACTGTGGGGTCTGTGTGCTGGACGATGCTGGGAGAAGCTCAGGGCTGGGACTTTCCGGAAGCAGAATCAGGCCTAAGCTCTGGCCCTGGCTCTGCTGCTCATTTAAATGTGGCCTTGAGCAAGACTCCTGCCGGTTTAGGACTTGGGTGTCTTCATTTGCGCAGAGGTGTTGGCCACTGATCTCTGAGGTCACTTCTGTTGCCAACATTGTAGGGTGCTGTGACTGCGTGTGAGGTGGGTGTGTTGTGTGGATGAAGGGAGCTAGTTCTGCACACATGTGAGACCCCTCACAGTGGAGACGGACAGTGGACCTAGATTGGAGTGAGCATACCTGCTTGATTCTGGGGGACTGGCTAAACGGGATTTTTTAACATGAGGGTTAGCTTTAAAAAGCACTTTAAATTTTTTTTATTTTTTCAATTACAGTTCACATTCAATATTATATCATATTAGTTTCAGGTGTTCAGCACAGTGGTTAGACAATCATATACTTTACACAGTGTTGCCTCTGCTATTTCCAGTACCCACCCGGCACCACACACAGTTATTACAATATTATCGACTATATTCCCTGTGCTGCACTTTCTGTCCCTGTGATTATCTTGTAACTACCAATTTGTTAAAAGGCACTTTTAATCACCATGAGATTTATGAAGTCTTTTTTCCAATTAAACCATTCCATAAAGTAGTGCTTCAAGTTCAGGCAGATGTGAGAACATTCCAGTCTCAGTAGAATTATAGTTTACGAAATTGTTTTCTTGCTTGTACTTGTGAACCTGGATCCTGTCTTGGAGAAAAGGCAGCCTAGCCCCATGATCACCCTTTCCCTAAAGGGCGATGTCGTCTGTCTTCACAGGTGGCCAGCAGAGCTCTGAAAATCCCCACCTCTAAGATCTACATCAGTGAGACAAGCACCAGTACGGTACCCAACACTTCTCCCACGGCCGCCTCTGTCAGCAGTGACATCAATGGGCAGGCTGTCTATGTAAGGAGCCTCCGGAACCAGTAGAGCTGAGCGCCAGCCCAGGGCTTTGGGTGCAGGGAGTCCCTGGGGTGGGAGCTGGAAGAGTCCTTGCAGGCTCCTTGGCTGCTGACCATGCCTTTGGCTCTCTGATCCAGGAGAACCCTGCTGCTCCAAATGCTGAGCTAAAAGAGAGGCCCAAGAACCATAATTACTTCCATCAAAGTCAAGAAGGATGAGCGTAGCAGGGGGAGGAGAGTTGGAGAAAACGCAGGGGGTTCTGGGAAGACATACTCCCTGGTGTGAGAACTGGCCACAGACAGTGGGCTGAAATTGAAAATCCGTTGTACGGTTGGCCAGGTCTGACCTACTTGCTTCTCTCCCATGTGGAGGATAGAATCAAACAAAAGAGTTTGATGGGAGAAGGTGCCTCCCTAGGGATCCCTCGAACATTTTACCCTTTGTCAGCTTAAGAACTGGGTCAGGAAGTACTCTCCAAGCAAAAGCCAGGGGTGGTCCCTTTGGAAGGGTTGAGTGGTTTCCACCCTAGGCCTTGGTAATTCCTTAGAACGTGACAAGGCTATTTGAGTCGCACCCTGGGCACATTACTTGGAGGTGGCTTTGTGGGGGCCCTTGAGGTTTTCCCTGAGCCAGGGCATGCAGAGGATTGATGTGCCTGGTGTGCGGTGGACGTGTTCTTTAGGAAGCTTGTCAGACCATCCTGAAAAGGCTGGAACCCTTCAAGAAAAAGAATCCCTGTGGCTCCTGGGAAGACTGGGTAAGTCTGAGCTGATCCAAGCTGCGTTTACAAGTGAGAGTGGAATGGGGAACAGGGCTCCTGTCCCCGCCCTGAGCAGGAATGGGGGATCGTGACCCACTCACACAGCAGGGAGGAGCTGAGGGGTCCAGGTGCTTTCACAGGACAAGTAAATGCTCAGCCTTGCTGGGCCCCTTTCTCAGTGGTTTTCATAGTTGAGGGAAGTCACTTAAGGAACATTTTCGGTCCAGGATTTTGACAGCTCCGTGGGAATTAGGGGTGTGGCTGTCTGAGCCCGAGAAGACAGCTCAGTGAACATGCCTCACTGTGAATTCTTCCCTCAGGCCGGGCCCCACACCTCAGTCGCCCACAGCCTCGATGAGCCTGGTTTTCTTCAAACCCTCCTCTCTCAGAGGGCTGCCCCTATCAGCCCCTCCCCTCACCCAGCTGTGGAGTCGGGGTCCATCTGTGAGGGAGCGGGAGGAAAAGATATTATATGAGTGTTTATATCATTCCTGGGATTTTCAGAGTCACAGAACAAGCACTCCTGATAGGAATGAACCCAGTTCCATGATTTTGGGTTGGGAGGCCTGCACATCAGGAACTTTCAGAGGGAAGCTGCAAGAAGTGTTGGAAGGGGAGGGCAAGGCACAAGAGTAATGGGTAGAACACGACTGCGTGCACACCCGCTCAGAGAGTGCAACAGGTTTGAAGGAAACTGGCTTTTTCTGTCAGACCCACTCGTCTTACTCCGCCTCCCTTCCCTTCCACGCTCATGCTGGCACACGCACAAATACCGTATGAATGCAGGTGGGTTTCGGCAGTGTAGATTCTAGTGTCAATTTGGAAGGCAATGTTCGTGTTTTTGACAACAGCCTTTACAGTCTGCTGACCTGAGCTTTGTCCTCAACTATTAGCCATATTGTCCAGTGTCCCTTCAGAGTAGATAACCTCAAAAATGTCATGATCACGAAGGTGTTGTCAGGAGATGACAGACATCGAATCTGTTCAGTGTTTGGATTATATTGCAAACCCGTCATTATTTCCACCACCGCTATGTATGTACATAGTTGGTACCATATACACATGGTAAGGATGCTAGAGAAATGTTTTCTCATCTGCAAGACGAAATAATACTGCTCTTATAGGGTTGTGCTGAATACTAAGTAAGATAATGTGTGCAGATTACTCGATAGCATCTGGTGCATAGTTAAGAGCTTGGTTATTGATGGCAATCACAGTGCAAACTATATCAACAATAAATTAGATCTTAGTGCTGTGCTAGTGCTGAGGATACCCTCAAAAACTTATTATGTAGTTATGGAGATAGGATGGGTGGATAGATAGATGGATAGCCTTATTAATAGGAAAGTGTCCATAAGAACATAGGTATCAAATGAGCAATACAGAGAGTTGCTGTTATAATGGCCAGTACGGGGAATGATTGTCGAGGTGAGGCAATTGGAGAGGCAAGCTCGAGCTGGTTGATGGGAGAAGAAAAGGGTTTGGACAGATATGGCAGAGGAGCCACGCACACAGATGTGCCCAGGTATGGGGATATGGAAGGGTTTGAAAGAGAGTTAACACTTGAGTCTGGCTAGCATGGCCATGGTGTGTGTGCTATACCAGAGATGACCAGGGCCCTTAACATCAGGTATTTGCTCTATAGGCAATTGGGAGTCCTCAGAAGTTCTAGAGTAGAGAGTGCCATGGGCAATGCGCTATGTAAGCTGCTCACTCTGCCCGGGCTGGGGGAGGCGGGGGAGGCAGCCCGAGTCAGGAAGACCAGTGAGCACTCCAGGCTTCAAAGTCAAGGGCTGGAGGCAGGGGGTGGCGGGGAGAGTGCCAGTCAGGTGTGGCAGCAAGAGTCACCAGTGAAGAGTTGGTCAAGTTCCAGAAGAGGAGGCTGAGCTTGCCAAAGCTTGGTGCCGCGTCAGGCTTGGTGGAAACCGTACTTACCCGTTCCTGATGGCCGTTTCTTCCCCACAGGTCCAAGCTGCCTACGAGGGTGCCGTGAGCTTGTCCGCTACCGGGTTTTATAAGTATGTGGGGTGCTCCCCCGTCTCCCAATGTGCTGTCATCCCAGCCTCCTGGGGTCCTTCCAGCACTCAGTTCTGTCAGCCTGTGGCCAGGAGAGAGCAGTTCCACCAAAACTCTTATACCTTTTCAGTGGACTTCCACTAATTTCCACTTAAAGATGTTCTAAAATACATGGGCCTTGGGGAAATCACGGATTCCCTATGAACCTGTTTCTTCATTCATGACAGAATGGAACAATTTCCACCCACTCCTCCATCAGCGCTCACCTGTGAGAACCAGGGTGGGGGGGCGAGTATTCTGAGTTTCCTTGTGTGTTACTTTTCACTATGCATCGGGTTTCTTTATGGAATCTTGCCTTCAAAAGAATGAGAGGAGGATTTAGAGCACGTGGCCTTGTTACAATGTGCCAATTTCACAGAACTTACAGTGAGATTTAGAAAAGAGCACCTGTCTTCCGCGACTGTAAAGTTCAGTAGTAGTGTGAAGAGCTGGAGATTGGCCCATCCGATTTAGAAGCTGTGAAAAGATATGATTGTAGTGACTGGCAGCCGTAATGTTTTAGCTTTCTCTGGGAGGTTTACCTAGGACCTTTCCTTTCACAGATCAATGGATTTGGGAAATAGTTCATTGTTTGATTCAAAAAAAATTTTGTAAATATATAAATATATCTTTATTTTTATGTTTTAGGCAAAGTAATGTTTTGCCAATGCTCCCTGGGTTATGTAGTATTTGGTCTACACAAACACAAACTAGTGTGGATTTTCTGATAAGTTCCTATTTCATTTTTGGAGCTGATAAAACTGGGGTTATATCAGGGAATACCCAGATGAAGATGGCAGAATGAGAAGTCAAAGAAAGCTGAGCTTTCTCCTGGGGGAAGCCTTCTTTCTCAGTCCTGTATTGATTTTCTTTTCATGCAGACTCTGATCACATCACATTATTTCTGTGTACTGTATAGAATAACACAGATACAGAGTACTATAAACTCTGATGTGAGAATATACACACATCTATACATACATATACATGACATGCAAAATTGGAATTGCATAAGGTACTCAGGATTGAAAAAGAAAAAAATGTAGGAGAGCATCTACTTTTATTATTAACACTTTCTTCAAGTCATTTGTTGAAATTTAGAAGGGACCCATAGATGAAGGGTAATGCAGGCAAGTGGCTGCTTAAAGATGCACCCAGGCTGGTCTGAGGTAGTGACCTCGCTAACTTTCACCTGTGAGCAGGTGAGCAGCCCAAGGTGAGCTTGTGTGAACAGCCCAGCAGTCCACACGGGAGCCTTTGGTTCTGAGATCATGAATTCTAGCTCGTGGATCGTTGGGAGTGTGACTTTCATGTTCTTCGTGAGCTCAGGGAACTCTGTCACCTCTGTTTCCGCCACGTGGAGGCCAGCACAGTGATACTAAACACCGCTCGGCTGCACAGACTGACTCGTATGAGGGCCATTGGCAAAGTGGAACAGAGACAAGGGACGCAGTGCTCTGGAATACCTGGGTTTCCCTAAATCGTTAGAATGTTCGAACCCATGAACTTTTTGGAAGAACAGATGAATGAAAAAATACAACCTTTGGGGTGTTAAGATCTTGTGGGACAAGCTGTTTGTATATTTATGGGGAGATTGTATTCATCTCAATATATAAATGATGTTTTTTCTGTCTTCTGCTCCAGAACGCCCAACCTTGGCTACAGCTTTGAGACCAACTCAGGGAACCCCTTCCACTACTTCACCTACGGGGTGGCTTGCTCTGAAGTGGAGATTGACTGCCTAACAGGGGATCATAAGGTAAGAAGTTTGCAAAACTTCAGCAGTATACGGGGGGAAAAGAGAAACAACTGAGCTGGAACACCAAGAGACACACTCTGCAGTTGGGAAAATGGTGCCTCACATCACGGCTTGGCCAGCTTCCTGTGCAGGACCAGAGAGTAGCAACGCCAGGCTTTCTGGCCACAAAGATGCTGCCTCAACACGATCATTGCAGCGCACAGGCGGCCATAGATGCAGGGAAACAGACGAGTGTAGCTGTGTCCCATAAATGTTATTGATGGACACTGAGTGGGAATGGCATGTATTGAATAGGTTTCACATGTCACCACATGTTCTTTTTATTTGTGTTGGTTATTTAATAATGTAAAAACCCTTACTAGCTCACGGGCTGTACAAACACAGGGGACTGGCTGCATTCAGCCCATGGAACATACTTTGTTGACCCCTTCCTTATATTATCTACCCAGACTCAGTTCTGAAGCCCCAGCGGCCTACAGACCTGCCCCTCCCACTCACACATGGGTGTGTGAGCAGTTATTTTGGGTTACTGAGACCTTTGCCATCCCAATCCCTTCCCCAGCTGCTGCTGCGAACTTGAACTTCCACAGTGACGATGGCAGTAGAGACTGGTGGGAGGGCGAGCACTCCTGTCTGAGCGTGCCCTGAGCACTCTGCTTGGGAAAGTACCATCTGGGTTGGCACTTCATAGTCTAAGGGTCACTAGGACCCATCTGTCCTTCCACACATCCCTTTCTTCTCACACCGCTGTTATTTCGCCCTCCACTGTAGAATATTCGCACAGACATCGTCATGGATGTGGGCTCCAGTCTGAACCCTGCCATTGATATTGGACAGGTAAGGCTTGTGGGTGGGTAAGGAGCCTGGGTGGTGACAGACTTGGCTACTGATGTGCCCATCCCCTTCCTAGGGTCACCAGCCACAGCAACTTGTCCAATGTCATTTTTAGGCAGGTCCGAATGTGGTACCAAGAGTGTGGTCCTCAGAGTGGGAGTTAGATGGAGAGAGCCCCCCACCCTCTTGAGGCAGAAGACAAATTAGTGTGGATTGACTTGGAAAGGGCGCTCATACCTTGGAGAACAAAATGAACGGAGAAAACATCGGGCATGCATGTGCACACACACGCACGCACACGCACAGTGTGAGAGGGAGCATGGTTGGATGGAGACTGAGTTTGGGGTCGATGTACAGAAAGTGAGGCCGGAGGTCAGGGAAGCTACCCGCTCCTCATTTTCCTTCCGCCCACGACAGCAATGTACTCAAGCGTGGGTTCGAGCAAGAGGAGTAAAGGGATGGCCAAAAGAAACACACTTTTGGAAAATATGAGAGTATTTATTGCACAGAGCAGGTAGAAGAGGAAGAGACAGAGGGAGGACTCAGAACTTAAAGTACTGAGCATCTGGTAGAAAAGGTAAATTATATTTTTCAAAAATGGACAATTACTGCGTACACAGAAACCGCGTCATTAGTCAGTCGGTTCGTTCACGCACCGACCAGCTGTGGGCAGGCCCTGCGCTGGGCCCCGCAGACGTGAAGATGGTTAGCACCGGTTCCCCTGACGTTCTTGTTTGGCTGTGTGCGCCCCTCCCTGATTCTGAGGAGCGAGCCTGGGGGAGCAGACGAGTGAGCCAGTGGAGGGTGGCAGGTGCCCCCAAACAGATGGACGGGAAAGCTACAGCGGGGCCACTCCTTTTCCCAGGGGGCAGGAAGGGCTGGGGGTTCAAAAAACCTGGAATCTACTATCCAAAAAAATTCCTCTTCTCTGGTGGGGCTTCTCAGAAGCCTGGTCCCACTCAGCCCACAGGAGGAGTGTGGGTGCCTGGGGGACACTCAGCAACCGTCAGCCTGTGAGCTTCTGCCTCAGCTTGAGGTCACCATTTCCCCAGAGACAATATGGGAGGGACATCCTCATCTGCCCTGAGTCAGGTTTTAATGGGAAATCATGCCTACCATGGCGTGAGCCTCCTGGAATCTCTGACCTGTTCTGACACTGACCGTCAGTGTTAATGCCTGCGCTTTTCCTACGCTAATGCCTGCTGAAGGCCCAGAGCAGTTATCCCAGGTGGGCGGGAGCCAGGTGAGCAGTGCAGGGCTGTTTGCAGCTTCTTTCCAGGCCCCAGTCTGGGTGGCTTGGTGCCCGCTGTGGGAAGCAGGACCTGTCCCTGGGGGTGGGCAAGGCAGTGTGTCCACGGTCTCTGTCTGCCCTGCAGGTGGAAGGGGCCTTTGTCCAGGGCCTGGGCCTCTTCACCATGGAGGAGCTGCATTACTCCCCCAACGGGGTCCTGCACACCCGTGGCCCCAGCACCTACAAGATCCCTGCATTCGGCAGCATCCCCATTGAGTTCAGGGTGTCCCTGCTCCGTGACTGCCCCAACAAGAAGGCCATCTATGCATCCAAGGTACTGCTGCCCCGGGCCAGGGCTGCCTTCCTGTCTGCACTGTGGGAGGCTGCGGGTGGTGACAGGGGCTCCAGCCACCTGCCATGTGGGTCTGCAGGTGGCTCACCTGGAAGAGAGGAGAGGGCTTGACACTGGCTTTGGCGAGAGTGGTGGAGGGGCGGGCAGTCTTGCCTGAGAACCAGGGGACTGTGTTGAACATGACACCACCTCCGTGTGGCTGAAGCCAGGGTACAGTGAGGAATTCCTCAATCCCGTCCTGTGGGTCAAACCCTGACCTACACCCATGTCTCAGGTGTGCAGCCTAGCTGTTTTGTCCCAGAGATGGTCTCACACATGCAGCACCCCTCTCATCCCGTGAGAACCAGCAGATCCACTGAAAACGGGGCAGTGCCTCTCTGTGTGCCCCCATCACCCCTCCTTCAGTGGCTGCTGCCTGACGAAGGCTTGATCAGCATGCCTGAAGGATGAGGGCCATCCTCTGTTTCTTCTCTGGCCCCAACAAGTATGAAAAGATGGTTGAAAATCAACTGAGTTGACTGATACAGTTCTAAGTCTAAGGAAGACAGACCATCACCTGTAAGCAGTGAAACCCACTCCTTTGCCCATCTCATGGGTTACGTTGCCCTGGGAGGGTCTGGGATGCTGTGATCCCTGCCATTAGTTCATGATAGAAGTGCAGTTCCGGGGGGCCTACCCCTAGAAACTTTGATTCAGTAGGTATGGGGCAGGGCCCTGGAACATGCATTTTTAACAGGTGTCCCTAGTGATTCGGGTACAGATGGTGTTTGATCTGTGCTTTGCGGGTCAAAATCACCTCTGCTAGGAAAGAAAGGTTTTAATTCTTGTTTGTGGTGATGTGTGTATTCTGGTAGATGCTGTAAGTATAGCTACGCTGCCTGTACATGCTGGGGTCAGAGTTGCAGGGGGATTATTCCCCTCGGCTTATAACTGAGGAGCGAGTCGAAGTCCATGTCAGGTTTTGTTTCTGTTTGTTTATACAGTACAACTATTTAATATTACTTTTCATCGTACATTGTATTTGCATGGTGTCATCAGAGAATCACACAGAGTTCAAAGAAATGTGCCACCGAGGTCAAGTCACTTAACAGATTCTCAGCCCCTGACTGATTGAGGCTGGTTAGTGCTGGTGGCTGCGGTTCCAGCATCGCTGACCCTTCTGCTGCAGGGGCTGGGGCCTCTTGGCCTGACTTCCTGTCCCCCACACTGTCCCCTCAGGCTGTTGGGGAGCCTCCTCTTTTCCTGGCGGCCTCCATCTTCTTTGCCATCAAGGATGCCATCCGTGCAGCTCGCGATCAGCATGCAGATAACACAAAGGAGCTTTTCCGGCTAGACAGCCCTGCCACCCCGGAGAAGATCCGCAATGCCTGCGTGGACAAGTTCACTACCCTGGTATGTCACCTCTCAAGCGCCCACTCAGCCTGGGGCCACTCAGTCTGGGGCGGCCGGGGCAGAGGCCTGTGAACTGCAGGGGAAAGTTCTGCAGACGGCAGTGAGATGTTAGGCTGTCTTTCATCTGGGCAGCCCTGTGTCAAGGCCGCCCTCCGCTATCCGGTTGAGGCACTCCCTTGAACGTGCAAGAAAATAGTAAGAAACCTGCTTAAAGTGCAGCTTGTCTGGGCCTCCTTCGAGGAAGGGGGGCTGTGTGATCCAGAGCTATCACCCACAGATTTCATTATTTCCCATGAAGATGAAGGTGAAGGATAAAA
Organism: Glossophaga mutica; assembly: GCA_039655065.1. Lineage (NCBI taxonomy): Eukaryota > Metazoa > Chordata > Mammalia > Chiroptera > Phyllostomidae > Glossophaga > Glossophaga mutica. The sequence goes on from CM077308.1 coordinate 151,777,902, forward strand.
CTCAAAAGGAGCCTAATTTCGTGTCCACCACTAGCAGGTTTTTAAGACCCTTCTTTGTTAAAAACACCGTGTGAGGTACCATGGACATGGAGAGAAAAAGAGAAACACATTAATTAATTAGATGACCCACATTGCTTCTGCGATTACCATGTGCCAGGCTGATACTGGGGACACGCAGGTGCCCTCGAAGACTTTGCAGGAAGCCAGATGGTGTCATTGTATGGTGACTGGTTACTGCCTTGGAGAAGCTTGGCTCCTGCACACACAGGACTCTTCCGTTGCCTTTGTAACTGGCAGCCTCTGCTGAGGTAGCAGAACCAGGCTCTTCCTGACCCCCAAGTTGGGGTTCCTCCCAGGTTATTGGGTGGGAAATTTGATAGGCCCTTTGGGTTTAGAGGTGAAGTGGGTTCTTATGGGCCCAGAGTGTTCCGGGAATGGGGAAGGTTCTGGAGAGCCCCCGGGACAGGCAGATCTGCCATCCCGGACTGCAGCACTGAGAGTGAGGGAGGCGGACAGTCTCCTTCAGGTCTGCCAGTAGCTTTGGCTACGGGGTGAGAGCCACGCAGCGTGCTGAGCTGCCAGGCAGTGAGGATGCCCACAGCTGTGCAGCCGCCTTCCCCAGCCCGGAACCTTCCCACCAGGGCCCCAGTGCTGACAGTTCCCTGACCCCATCCCGGAGAGGAGCGGGAGGTGCTGCATGGCTCCCTAGAAGCTTGCACAGGTTGCAGACTTAGTCCTTGTCAATAATCTGATGCACAACTCAACGATTTAATGAGCCACTCCCAAGCCCCAGACCTAAAGCCGAGATTCTAATCTAAGCCCCTTTGCTATGCAAAAATGCACCAATGATTTAAAATCCCTGCAGTGGGTATGACCGAGCAGCTGATTCTATGCTTTTGAAGAACTATGAGCGCCATGTAGAAGGGGCCACTTCTGTATCTGGTCATCTCTGTATCTCCAGAGTCTACTAGGGTGGCTGCCATGTGAAAAGTGCTCAATAAAAATAAAGGAATGACTAGGAATGGAAGGGGTCTTGCCCTGGGGGCATTTCCAGCAGCTGGGACTGCAAAGTGGCAAAGTGGCATTTGGTCCTCACAGTGGTGGCTGGCAGTGATGGGAGATAACTGTGTACAGGAGGGCCAAGGGGCTCCAGCTGGGTGGCTCAGCGGGTTGGAGCGGCATCTCCTACACCAAAAGGTTGCGGGTTTGATCCCAGGTCAGGGCACTTGTGGGAGGCAACCAATTGATGTTTCTCTCTCACACTGATGTTTCTCTCTCTCCCTTCCTCTCTTTCTAAGTCAATAAACATATCCTTGGGTGAGGATTAAAAAAAAAAAAAAAAGAGAGGACAGGGCAGGAGAGATGTGTACTATGGAAAGACCTAAGCAGTGAGTTCTGTATCGTTCCTTTCCAGTGTGTCACGGGTGTACCGGAAAACTGCAAACCCTGGTCTGTGAGGGTCTGAAGAGAAAGCCCCCAGTGGACTTGTCTTGTGCTACGTGGGGCTTCCACGGAGCAGGAACACGAATCTACCCAAGTGGCCGGGTGGCAATACTGTGATTCATCTGGATGGTGTTTGGAAGAACACTGAACGCACTGGAAGATTGTGATCTAAAATATGCTTTGCAAATATAATGATAAGCAAATTCTAAACTATAAGGCCCAAGACCAAAGTGGCTAATATGTAATTAAGGGTCATTTTGTGTCTGTTTTAATCCTGTATATGATTAAATTGATTTAGAAAGTGTTTGTGCTACGTTCTACTCCCTGGGCAGACTGTATAACCTCAAGTGTCTGTCCTTCAAAGAGAATCACACAAACCTCCAGAAGCTTAAACCAAAGTTGCTTTCAATCTGTGTGCCTTCCTCAAAAGCCTTTCCTTCAAACCAGTTAACGTCGTGTTGTGACTTTAGATCTGTGCCCGATTTCGCAGTGGGACAGTGGGGTGAGATTCAAGCCTCCAACAACCTTTGGCTCGTTGGAGAAAATAAAGAATGAAAGCAATTCAAGGTTAATTGGATCTAATTTTGTTAAGCTGCACAAAGTAAGATTAATTGAGCACCTATAGTGTGCTAGGTTTCTTCTCTTCCCCTTTGCATATGTCAAAAAAAAAAAAAAAGGAAAGAAAGAAAAAAAAGATCAGGTTTCAAATCTTCTTTTAAGCCAGAGTAACTTCCATCTGGAAAGGATACTACTCAAAGTCAAGATCAGCCGGAAGAAAACTAGTCAAGGAGCCTGGATTCTCATCCAGCTCTGTCTCCATCTGTGTGACCTTGGATGTCAGTTCCCTTTTCTGTGCTTTGCTTTAGTGCAAAACGGAAGGATAGCACTGGAATAACCTCTGAGGTCTTCTCTAGCTCTAAAGTCTATAAATATATGACCCGAAAACTCCAGTTAGATAAGGAATCTGCAGTTACAACTTGGCTTCCTTACTGTGATGTAATATCTGGGCCTAATGAACTCTGCTGAGATTCCTCCAAGTCCCTGAGGCTGACAAAGAACGAGAGAAAGGCAGACACCCTGTAGTTGCTCCAACAGGTCAGTGCATCGCTTTGCAGAACTAGGTGGCTGATGTGACATTGTCACGCGCTCTCATCGAGTGCAATGCCCACGTGTTACCAGACAGGGTCCATGGCTCTGGCTGTGGAAGGTGAGTGGAAACCATGCAGTTGAGCCTGGAGCTTGATGTCACTAATAAACAACGCTGTGAGCTGGCTGGCACAGGAGGAGTCTGTACCGGTCACCATAATCACACCAAATGCTGGTATTTGCCATCTTAGCCAGCTCTCATGCCTGGAGAATGCACACACCCAACACTCACATGCCTTCATTCACTAACACACACATTTTCCTACAAAATTCCCTTCCAACGTGACTAAAACTAAAGAGCTTTAAAAATTGAACCAGTATTTACATTGCTATGCACACTGGTCTGTTTCAAACAGTTTTTCTGAAAAGTTCCAGGGCAGCGATTTTCCACAGGTGTGCCACAGAATGTTTAAAACATGCAATATCTGACTATTAAGTCAGGGGCACTGACCTCTTTTCCTTTAGACTGTCAAATAAAAAAAAATGACAACAGCCAACACAGCAATTGTCTAGTGTGAATGCCCTGTCTGGAACCATAAGAATACTACAGGTCATATGTCATAGAGTTGCCTTTTATTGGTCATGTCACATAATGATGCTGCATTGGATTGATTAAGTCTTGGTACCAGAAATTCATTTATATAATAAGCATAGGCACCTGATATTTTAAAAAGCCTCTTTGGAACAAAAAGAGTAGGTAATTACTATTATTATCATTATTTTTAAAATCACAAGTATACCTATTTTCTGTCAGAGTGGCAAAAAAATGGTATGCCTCAGAATTTTTGTAATTAGTTATGGATCCATGAGACGGAACAGGCTGGACCACTGTTCCAGGGCATCCCTGAGCCTGAGACACGTCGGCTGGTCCTGCCGAGGTCGTGAGGGCTGCACGGTGACTGTGAATTCCTTTCCGAGCAGAGGGGCTTGGGCAGGGTAGCGCGGCCACGCAAATCAAAGGTGCAAGCGTTCTGTGAAGTGAGGCGCTGTCTTCCCCGGATACCTGGCTTGCCCTGCTGTCTTAATCTGTAAACTGCCTCAAGTCTACAGAGCGAGGATCCTAGGTCCCAAGGATGCCGCCCACAACGCCTGCAGTATCGACTGGAACCTGCAGGGGGCAGTGAGAGAATGGATGTGAGAGCGAGGTCTCTGCTGGCCCAGCTGTACCGCATCCTTCTGTGGTTAGTCACTAGGGAGCTGATTTAGGATCCCAGAGTACACTAAATGTCTTCAAAGATCTCTCCGAGAGCTGGCATTGAAGCTGACTTGGGGTTTCACATGGACAAAAATCTCAAAGGAGCTCCCTGAAGACATGAGTCAGCTGTGAAAGTCTCAGCTCCTGACAGTGGCCAGCAGGGGAAAGTCTTATCCGTGTGTGACTTGCCAGGTGCTAGGCTTAGCGCTTTAGGTACAGAGCCTCATTTAATCCTCCCAGTGCCCTTAAGAAGTGGGACTTTAACCCCTGTAATGATATGAAGGAGAAGCCCTACCCACAGCCAGGCAGAGGGCTTACCCAGGGATGTTTACTCTTGGAAAAACATCACTGTGGACTGCCTGCCGGCCATGCAGGCCAGGAAACCTGGCCTGGACCGGGACTTGGTCAGCCTGTCAGAGTGGGCTTATGCTAAGCAGGCTCACGGAGGCTGGTGGAGGGCCCAGAATGCCTCTCTCTTCACCGGGAGCCAGGGGTAGGGTTCTCACGCTGATGTGGCCAAGCTGCTGAGCTTCTGTCCGGAGGCAGAGGGTGAACCCCCTCCCGTGTCAGAGCCGAGGTAGCTGGGAGACCAGGAAGGGGAGGACGAGATGGATGGAGGTCGCAGGATGGGACCCCTGGCAAGGGGTAAGGACAGAAATAGTCCTAGCTGGTTGATTTATGACTGGGGACATCCCTGAGCCCATGATATTTTTATCTGTAGCTGAGGGGGAGCCTGGAAACATTCCATTCGCTGCCTATTTTAGATCTTGGAATACAGCTATTTGGAGCATGCAGCTTCCCGGACCTGCTAGGTCTGACGCTATCCGGGGCCCCCAGGCTCAGGGGTCTGGCCTTTTGTCTCTGTCCTGGCTGGGGCGTACTTGTTCTCTAAAGCAGGAGACAGATCCTGTGGCAGTCTTGTCACCTGAAACAAAGCAGCCAGCTGATGGGAGTGGAAATAATCAGGCACTGCCCAAAGAGTTTTTAGCATCATCTCCACCCTTAAACTGGCCTGACCCTGGCCTTGCATGGTCCCCAAGGCCAGCTCAGCATCCCAGAGTTGGAAGGACCTTGGAGACCATCAAGTTCAAGCTCTTTGTTTTAGAGCTGAGAAACGTAAGCCCAGAGAGGGTAAGTGACTCCTTTAGGGTCGCACAGCCCTTTAGTGAGAGAGACGGGCTTACGACAAGGCTGCCTGCCTAGTGGTCCAGACGCGTTAAACTAAGTCATACATCCACTCCTCAAGTGAGCCTTCTCTTATGCATTTGGGTCAGATTGCTGGGGGGTTACGATAGAAATGCAGTTACACTGGTCAGGAAGAAGACATGGAGAGCCTGGGGCCCAAGATGAACGCTGTGACGAGGAGGGGTGTAGGCCTTGCTCCTGCCTCAGCTCCTAGAACAGGAAGCTGAAGTGGGGTTCTTTCTTAGGCCCCACGGGCAGGCACAAGACTGTAAGTACAGAACAGGCTCTTGTTCCAAAGCCAGGTGCTAAGTCGTGTAGCAGGGCCTGGGGACAGGTGGCCGGAAACTGCTGTTGCCACCTTTAGCTCATCGCCTACCGCAAGAGAATAAAGGATTGAGATACAGAGTTTGAGAGACGGGAGAGAGAGGATTTCTTTGAAGAAGCAAACTGCACATCTTCCCTTCCAAAGAGGAGAGACAGAGGAGAGGGGAGGGGAGATCATCCCCTCACCAGGCCATGGGACGGGGAGCTTCGAGTGGACCACTCGGAAGCCTGAACCATGACAGCTGCTTGAGAAGCTGCGTTTGGTCAGCCTGAGGAAGCAGGACAGTGACAGGAAGGGAGCAAGAGTGAGCTGCACTGCCCCCCAGTGTCAGGTACCAATACCAGTGTGGCTGCACTAGAGGAAGCCACCCAGGAGGACTGCCTGGGGGTGGGGGTGGGGGGTGGTAATGTAACTCCAACAGAAGGAGGGACCATCCTGTACCCAGGAATCAAACTAGCCTTAGGTCAGCTTTCTCAGTGTGGCCCCTGAGAAATACACATCCTCGCCCTGCTTCCTCTGTTCTAGGCTGGCATCGTCCCCTCCCCACTGCCGTACCTTTTCAGCCGGGAAGAAGGCAGCAGGGCTCTCTGCTGGGCCTTTGTGACAGTCCGAGGGGGAGACCAGGGATCCCTTTCCTGAGACTGAGCCCTGGCTCTTTTTGTGGGGGGGACCATGAGAACGGTGGTGCCCAGGCTGCTCCCATTGTTGCAGTGCTGTCCTGCATCAGCCCTGGGAGCCCAGAGCGCAGTTCTGGGAGTCTAAGCAGACAGAAGGTGGCCTGCTCCCTCCTCTCCTGCCTCATCCCCCACCTTCAACACATCCTCGTGGGGGTGGAGACCAGGTCCTGTCTCCTTTGCAGCCCATTATCCTAACCTTTGAGCCCACGAGTTTGCCCTGTGTTCTTCCTTTCTAGGGGTCCTCCTTGCTGCCTGACGTTGTGAGGCGTGCTTCCTTTCCTTGCTTCCCGCAGAGGCTGGCCTGAGATCCTGCTCTGGGACAGCTGCAGGGAACCCGCCTCAGCCCACGCCTGGTTATCTAGGAGCTGCATGTAACAGTGCAGGGCTGCCCAAGCCCCTCCGCTTCTCCTCCTTCCCCCTCTTCTCTCTTGGGCAAGTCACTTAGCTCCCCTGAACCTCAGTCTTTCCATCTGTGAAATAGGCCTGAGTAAACACACCTCCCTGCTGGACAGTTGTGAGGATTGAAAGAGAGCGGGGTTTAAAGCACCTTGAAGAAGGCACAGCTGTGGTTTCCAGGTCTTTGATCAAAACGCAGGTGTGAGGGAAGGTGCAAAGATGAGTCAGAAGTCTGGATGGGCTGTAATGAGATGCTGGGGGTCAGGAACCGGCCGCACACAGGGAACTGTGGTCTTAAACCAGGTGAGGCCAGCTCTTATTATTAGATTTTAGCGCAGATGACAAACATGACTGATTAGCATGTCTTGGCTTCTCACACACATGTGATTTTCCCAGCACGCTGGGGAGGGAGGAGGGCTGGAGCTCAGCTCCCCACGGCTGACTAAGTGGCACGGAAGAGATTGGCGGATGGAGCCCCCCAGGCTCACCCCGCTGCCCTTCCAGGCCTTTATCAACAGGCGGAAGGAGACGGCCCCTCCCTTTTGTTACCCGTGATGTTTAATCTTTTCTGGTAATGACGCAACAGACGTCCTCATGCAAGACACTTTACTTTGCGCTGTTTCCTGTAACTCTCGCAGTAAACCTATGAGGTATGTTGTACCATCACGCTCATTTTACGGATGAGCCGGCAGAGGCTCAGGGCGGTGCGGTGCAGCCAAGAGCACTGACTGGGAGCCAGCTCCCGTGTTCCGGCATCGGGTCTCTCCCTTAGCTTTTGGGTGATCTTGGGCCGATTGCTTAAATCTTTGTACTTCTTTCTCATGTGTGAAATGGGGATATTGATGGTTCTTCCATAGGCTCTGAAAATGCAGGTGAAGCACTAACCTCGGTGCCTGGCAGGGAAGCTTCTACTTTTACGCAGTGAATGTCTGAGCGGTGACTTAAACCCAATGCCAATGCTGGAGCTTTAATGGGGTGAGACCGGCTCTTAATTTTTTACTTTACACACTTGCATTGATTGCTAGGGCTGGAAAGTGCATGGACATGCACACACACATGCACACACGCATGCACATTCCACCCCACCCCCTCTTCTTATTCTCCTCTACCCCAGTCTCTGAATCCAAGGGCAAGAGCAGGACCTGGCTCATTGCCAGAAGGAAAGTACCTAGTATAGAAGGAAGACTCTCCTCTCTGTCCAAACCCAGACCAGCCTGCAGGGCCAGAGGCATGTCCAGATGGTCTCAGGAGGGAGAGAGGGGAGCATTGTTGACGAGTGCTCCAGGGCCACTTCTTCGACATCCACTGGGAGGCTCTGACTGTCCGTCTTGGGAGGAAGGCCCTACTGTATAGGTTGTGTGTATGACGGAGCAGATGTACGGGTCTTGTCCCTTGTCTTCATTCCCGAGAGCCGGGGTCCCAGGAAAAGTCAAATAGAAGCGTTCTCTGTCCTCTCGGAGGCAGGTTAAGGGCTTCTTGCAAGAATCTGGTGTACTTCATAGGCCCTCTGGGACTGGTGGCATCGTTCCCACAGTAGCCGCTGGCTCTGGAGTGGTCCTAGGCTTTCCGATGAGCTGCTCCAATCTGCAGGAGCCTCCCTGCCCCTCCAAACTCTATCGTATCCCCAGGGCCAGAAGTGCTGCCTCTCTGGGTTAGCTGTGAATTACCCTTTTCTTCACTGTGCTGCAGATTCATTCTGCTTCTTTATCCCTACGTCATGTCACAGGGTGTCGGTGCGGCCTGCTCTGCACACTCTCTCCAAGGCCAAGGGTAACGGTGGCTCCGAGGTCTGGCAGTTGTACCAACTGGAATGTGGGGTCTTTCTGGAACTCTTGCTCTTAACATCCTGACTTCGAGTTCCCTCTTCTCTCTCCAAAACTTGGGGTTTCCTTTGCTTCTTTTTTTTTAACACTGTTAAAATTGTGTTACATTTCCCATAACATTTATATCCATATGAAACAGAAAAAGAGCATTAATTCGATTAAAACTTCATGTTGCCAGAAGCTGAACATGTTAAGAGGTTACATTTTAGAACATTTTGGTCCCCAATGCAAACCTATTTATTTTGCGTATAAACTTGCATTCCAGAGTCCATTGCCAGAGCACTCAGATTCCAAGCATCCCCGAATTAGCATATTCTGCTTTTGCACGTCCTAGTTTTCCTTGCGCTACCAGTATCCACCATCAGTCAGCTGTTCCTTTTTCTATCTGCAAATATTTCTGGGGCCCATCTGTCAATTCCTCATTGCCACAGCAATTCATTTTATTAAACAATAACCATCCATACAGGTCATGAGGCATCTTTCCCACAAAAGTTGAGCACCAACCACACGTGAGGCATGTGTTATGTGTGCCCTGGAAGAAAAGTAAAGATGAATGAGCCTCAGATACTGCGCTGAGTGGCACAGAGTCTAGAAGGAATCACAGGAGGGGTGTAGAAATAACCTTGATGCCAGGGGGACTATGGGAACAGCTGAAGAGACTCAGGGGCAGAAGGCTTTGGGATTCAGAGGGGACACTCGCCTGCAGACGTAGGGACCAGAGACAGCTTCATGGGGTGGCGTTTGCAGTGGTGCTGAAGGGTGGTGTGTTTGTTTCCTATTGCTGCCCTAACAGATCGCCACAGGTCAGTGCATTACAACAGCGCCTTGCTCACCATGGTGACGATCGTTCATGCTACTGCCCTGCGTATTGGAAAGGTGTTAAGAGAATTACTACTGTCCCACAGTTCTGTAGGTCAGTGTGGCTCTGCTGGGTCCTCTGCTTAGAGATTCACAAGGTCAAAATCAAGGTGTTGGCCGAGCTGTGGTCCTTTCGGGAGGCTCTGGGGATGAATCTGCTTCCAAGCTTATTCAAGCTGTTGGCTGGATTCGTTCCTCGTGGTGGTGGGACTGAGGTCCTGTCTCTTGCTGGCTGTCAGCGGGTGGACGGGGGGCTGTCTTTGCTCCTGGGAGCTGCCTGCATCCCTGCTCATGCTGTCCAAGGTGCCCCCTGCAGCAGTGGAGGTGATGCCCGCCCCTCTCTGACTCCTCCTTCTGTCACATTCTGACCCCAGCTGGAGAAAGTTCTGTTTTTAAGGGCTCGTGTGACTAGATGGGGCCCATCTGGATAATCCAGGCTCATCTCCCTGTTTTCGCGTCTATAACCTAAATTACATCTGCGAAGTTCTTTTCGCCATGCAAGCTAACAAATTTACAGGATCTAGGGGGTTAGAAGATAAACATCTTTGGAGAGCCATTATCCTGCCTACCACCATGGACAGAGTTTACTTGGGCTGAGCTGTGCCAGAGCTCTTCAGGGAGAGAGAAGGGAAAGAACAAGCCAGGACAAAGGAGACCTCGTGTGTGCAAGGAGCAGTGAGAACAGCCAGCCTTTCCCAGGGTGTGGACCAATAAGTTTCTTCCAAACACTGAGATATGCGTGCAGGTTCTGGGGTAGAGTGCGTCCTTCGTCCTTCAGATGGAAAAAAGGCAGCAGCAGGCTCCCGGCAGGGGGGCTGTGGCAAGCTCAAGACCACTAGCCTCAGTTTTGCAAGCGAAATTGCTGTGGTGACCTTTCTACACTTCCTGCGAATGCTTTGGTCCTCAGAGTTGAACAGTGTGATTCTGAGACTCTTCAATAAATACCTTTTATTTAATATTGCACATTGGTTGCACAAATTCCTGGCAAATCAGAAGAATGTAATAATCACCCATAATCCTGACACTCAGACGGAAAAACTGTTCAGGCTTTGTTGTTTTGTGAGATGCCTTTAAAACTTACCGATGTATCCACCCAGTTTTCCGTGTCTATTAATATTCTTCCTTGATGTTATTTTTAATGGAAACATCGTTTTCTATTGTATGGATGGCACCATGCTTTATTTTATGAATCTGCCGATGTTGACATCTGGCTCGTTCCCAAGCCCTTTTACTGTCGTAAACAACGCTGAAATGAACATAACAAGGGTTGTTTTTACAGACATATTGGACAGGATGTCATTGGACTCTCAGCAGGAATGTGGAGGGGGCCTGGGTGCAGCCGCCACTGTCAGGGGAACGGCCCCTTGCCCAGCTTCTTCATCAGGCCTCTCGGCTGTACCTGTGTGTATAACTTTGCTGCTAATTCCATCCAGCTGCATCCCAGGGGCCCAGGGCCCCAGTTGGGACCCTGATGCTGCAGCATGAGGAGGCGGTGTCAGAGCAGTGGCTGATAGCTGTCAGGGACAGTGGGAGTTCAGGGGGGCCTCAGTCTCAGGGTGGGGGGCCTGGGGAGGCTCTGAGTCCTAGACAGCAGCCACCAGGGAGACATGCACGAGGCTTGCTGAGACCTGCTCCTGGAAGCTGTTGCCTTTGGGAGGAAAGGAAACAGCAAAAGACACGTTGCTTCAGAGGGATGAAGGGAGAATGGGCAAGTTACAGGCCGAAGCTCGAACGGTGACAGTATTTGTGCTGCTTTCACTTTACCCAGCTCTTGCTTCTCTGCTTTCTCCCCCGGCTCCTTCCTCTGCTTCCAGATACTTGAACAAACTGAAAGATCTTAAAACTAAACACATCCCTCCCCAGCTTCCTCTGGAGGGTGGGGGTTGACTGGGAAAGAGCAGGAGGATCTTTCTGGGGTGACAGAAATATTCTGCGTGTTTAATGGGGCGTGGGTTAAGCATCTATCAAAACTCACTTAAGAACTACGCATTGCACCATAGGTAAATGATCTTCAATATTTTAAAAAATTAAATGGGTTTTATGTTTGCAAATCAGCAGAATCTTGCTGATTTTAAGCAAGTTAACATAAATGGGAGTAGGTGGAGTAAACACAGGAAGAAAGGCACAAAAGACTTTCCAGGTGCTGACCTCCCGTGAAAGATGGTGAGGGAGGGGTCCCTGGTGGGAAGCTCAGCTCCCACCTCTGTTCCCCCATCTCCTCCAAAGAGACAGACATAAGCCTGACCTGGCAGAGTGTGCCATGGTAAGGGGTTAAGATCCCATAAAAGCCTACATATGCCTGACACATTCCTGAACCTAGGGGACCTTTTGCAGGGCGATCTGCAGCCAGTTCTGGGCTGCTGCTGTGTTCTGCATTTCTCGGGTAAGGTGCTGAAGAGTTAAGGGGCCCCTGGGAAGAGGGGAAAGAAGATCAGGGCTGGGGAGGCGTCTAACTGCTACTTCTGAGGGCCAGAGAAATCCCACCGCAGGGCTGCTGGGCGGTGCCTTTCCAGGGTGGGCACTGGGGACAGTGGTGAGTGCAGAAAAAACTCCACAAGGGGGCGAGGCTGTTGCCCGAGACCTTGGCAGTCCTGACTGAGGGAGGTGGGCCTGGGGACAAATGGAAGATTGGTCTTTTCTTCTCTCGGCAATTAAATGGAAGAGTAACAATAGCAGGGCTGAGGAAATGACTCTGCCTGCAGCCCTTGCAATCACGTAGAAAAGAACCTGATTATAGTAAACATCATTCTAAAGCAAATTTTGAAAGTACTGTGTGTGTATGTATATACATATACACATATAGATAAACACATATGTATAGTATATATAGACATATGTATGTATTTGTTTTAGCTTTAAGACTATTTGTATTTGAATAGCAAGCCACATGGCATCGTCTCGTTGTTGGGAACGGATAGGCCCCACGGTGTTAATGCCAGTCTGCACCTCTATATACTATAGGGGTGCAACCCATCATAAACTAAACCGACAATGATGAACCAACCCAAGTTTTCATTAAAAACCGAAAAGGACGGCAATTTAAAATCATGACCAACTCAAGATAACAGTGATGGTCCTCTGATTACAGCGAGTCCTTCTGCACGTCCGTGGGGACATCCGGCGACGTGTGCGGACACCGCCGCCGGAAGTCCACAGGGTGGCGCTCGTTGTTCTGCGGGAGGGCCTTCCCCCGTGGGGGAGCGGTGAGTCCGGTTCTACTGCAGACCTCAGTAACCGTTTAATGGGAGTTTGTGAGTCCAAAATAATAGTAATTTACTCAACTCCCTAGGTAGGTATTTGGTAAGTAATCTTTTAATGTAAAAAAATTTTATATAAACTATCGAGAGGATCAGTGAGTGACGTATCAGAGAAACCCGCCCAGGGCTCCATGGGGCTAAATCTTACACTCAGGGAAGCCTCCGGCTAGAGCGGTAGAATCACCTGCACCGGTTACTGACTGGAGCTTCCAGCCCCGCCCCCCACCACCAACCCACCCCTGGCTCCATCACGCAGGGATTAAATGGGTCAGGATCATGGCCCAGGAATCTGCATGTTAAATAAGCACTGGAGGAGGTGCTGATATAGGTGGTCTACGGATATGGATCAATCAAGAATGCCTCAGAAAAACAAAGGGACCCCTCCAGCCAGGTGCTGTGCACACCTGCTACTCGGGGAGCATCCCCAGGATTACAATGTCCCTTTATGAGTTCTGGATGGGAAGGTGGGCCAGACCAATGTGACAGCCAGAGACAGGGAAGGCAATGAGGAGGGACCCGGACAAGGTGGTCTCTCTATGTTGCAGAATTTTTTTAGTTTGATCCTCGAGTTATGACAATTTAAAGAGAGAACTAAAGGCCACTTAGAGGGGGTTGGGATGGAGGGATGGGAGCCTTAGAGGTCAGAGCCTGAGATGCAGTGTGAGGAGGAGAGGACCGCAGAGAAGGCTGGAAGGACGTAGGGGAAGTGATACAGGAGGAGGACGCACACACACGCAGTCCCGACTGTGTGCGAATGGCTTGACCTTCCCTGTTCTCTGCTTCTCTGCTCACCACAGTGCGCTGAGCTGGACAATAGCATTTCTTCTTACACGTGGGGAGACGGCGGCTCGGAAAGGTTCGACCAGCTAAAACAAGTGTGGAAGTCAGGGTTTTATTCCAGGACCATATGGCTCCTGATCTCCCGTTTCATTATTTCATTCATTTGCCCAACATTACTGAGCTCAGTGCCTGAGTTCAGTGTCAGGCACTGAGATAGGGGTTGATTGGTAAACAAAAAAGACACTAGACTTTAATAGATGCGATATACATTGGACAACCATGCATGTAACCATAACTTTGCAAACAGTTGTAAGAACTAAAAGAAAAAATTTCAGGCTCTGAAAAGAAAGTAGGGGCTCTTAATTTAGACTGAGGGATCGGAAAGGCCTCTGTGGGGATGTGGTCTTTAATCTGAGACTTGAAGGGTGGGTAGGAATTAGGCAAGCTTGAGGATGGGGACGAAAGTTCCAGAATTGCACTGTCCAGAGGAACTTTCTGTGATGATGGAAATATTCTATATCTGTGCTGTCCAATATGGTTGCCACAAGTCACATGCGACTGCTGAGCACCGGGAACGTGTCTGGTGTGACAGAGGAACTGAATTTTTAATTTTATTTAATTTCAATTAATTGAAATGTATGTATTTAAAAAGCCACATGTGGCTAGTGGCCATTGCATTGGACAGCACAGCTCCAGAACAAAGGGCACATTTATGCAAAGTACCTGAGCCTAAAGTGTTGGGGAGCGGGGTGGGGGGGGGCCGCACAGGAGCAGGGCGGGGCTGAGGGGCGGGTGGTTCCGTGTGCAGGCATTGTGGGCCCATGAACGGTTTTCAGTTGTGCTGCCATGAGGCCATTTTGAAGGGTTTCAAGGGGAAGAGCAAGTTGGTTAATTTCGTGTTTTAAGAAGATCGCTCCGTGCTGTGGGGAAAGGATCACGGGGGGCGAAAGTGGGAGGAGAGAAGCCAGGCAAGGGGAGATGGCAGGGGCTCTGCTGAAGGGTGGACACCGTGGAAGTGGGAAGTGGATAGACTTGTGAGAGCATTTTCAGGGAGAGTTGAAACAACACACATTTTTTAAAGATAGGATTCTGCTCCCTCCACCTGTGTTGTCTGATACGGTTGCCACTAGCCTCTTGTGGCTACTTGAATTTAGATGAATTAGAAAAGTTGCTTGTCCACGCTAGGCCCATTTCAAGTGCTCAGTGGCCACCTGGAGCTACTGGCTGCCAGCTGTTGTCACCTGGTTTTAGTGAACATGTCCATCATCACATAAACTTCTCCTGGCTAGTGCCAAGGTCACTTGGAAACATATTAAAAAATAGGTATAGAAGAAGAGGTCAAAGAGGTTACACGTCCAACACCCTCATTTTAGAGGTGACATGCTGGAGGACACTCAAGTCATGTTGCTAGAGTGGGACCTACGCCAGGCTCCCAGCTGGCAGCTTCCTCCATGCGTACACTTTGTAGCATCATTGGCAGAAACACTCGCTTTCCAAGGGCTTTGCTTCCAGAGGGAAAGGGCAGAGCTGTTCTCGCTTCTCCACAAGCTTTTGTCCATGAGGAGGGCTTGGGAGCAGAGGTGAAGGGCACACGAATGGTGTGATGAGCCCATTTGACAGAAGGCTAAACTAAGGAGCTTCTGGCAGTGACTGAGTAAGTGAAGAGTCCGGAAGGCTCGGGCCTGATTCTGACCCTGGGCAGTTCAGGTCCATCGCAGTCTGGAGAAGGAAGTGGGGGGTATAAACAAAACGCAGCCGCCATTATTGTTTCCAGCTAACACGGCCCAGCACTGGAGACTCAGAGAGTGTGCATCAGTCACTCCTGCAGGACAGAATGCGTTGCCTTCCGGAAGCCACACACCACGCAGGGCACCTCACTTTGTCATTCAGCCCCATGCCCTCACTCAGCTTCTCCAACATTGGACCTAAGAAGTGAGTTCCAAAGAAACACCACGAGCTCACACTGTACACATAGGTCTAGGTCCCAAGTACACCTTGATTCCAGAAAAGCAGAAAGAAAAACAAACGACAACAATATAACCTGCCTGAGATAGCAAGCTTCCTGGTGACCTGATAATTCTGAGAACAATGAGGTGAGTTCACAGGAAGTGGGTGAAAACAGAAAAAAGCCTTGTTTTCATCACCTCTGAGCTTCTGGTTAGGGGCAGGGCTTAGCTTCTGGTGAGTCAAGTGGAGGAAGGGCGTGGGGAAGGCTGGGGAGCAGGCTTGGGGAGGAGAGGAGGGCACAGCGGAGCGCAGCAAATGTCTAACCCCCTCCCCCCGAGACTCTGACTGGCTAAACCTGGGACAAACTTTACTGTGGGACCATGGGTTTATTGCCAGCTGCCCCCGCTCCACTCAGACTGCTCGGGAGGCCACCACATTTCTCTTCGGTGGGGGCTGGGGCACCCTGATCACCTTCCAGAGTTTCTCTCGGCCCTGGGCCTTCTTTGACCGTGGACAGATGATCCGTGGCCGCGATGCACCCATAGGTCATCTCCCTCAGGCAATGCTTGCACTCACATCCCCCCCATTAGTTGTTGTCACTAACACTTGAGTAGGATGACAAGCACAGCTACTGCTGCCTGCGCTCGGACACCGTGCGAACGGCTTCCTGTGCATTCGCTCACTTAAACATCACAGTCCCTGAGGGATTGTGTTAGCTCCATTGTACCGGTGGAGCAGATGAGGCTGAGAAAAACTGTAGCAACCACAGGATCCAGCAATTGTGCTCTTCAGTATTTACTCAAATGAACCGGAAAAACCAAATCCGCATGAAACCTGCGAGGGGATGTTCACAGCAGATTTATTTATAATGGCCCGAGCTTGGAAGCAGCCAAGATGTCCTTCAGCAAGTTAATGGATAAACAGACTCTAGTGTGCCCATACAATGGAATAATTACTCAGTGCTAAAAGGAGGTGAGTTACGCAAGCCATGAGGAGACACAGAGGAACCTCAAATGCATATTGTTAAGTGAAAGAAGTCAATCTGAAGAGTGTACATACTGTATGGTTCCAACTATATGACATTTGGAAAAAGATAAAACTATGAAATAAAAAATTCAGTAGTTGCCAGGGGCTGGGTGAGAGATGAATGAGTAGGTGAAACATGGAGAATTTTTAGGGCAGTGAAAATACTGTGTGACACTGTGTTGATGGATACACGTCATTATACTTTTGTCAAAACCCACAGAATGTACAACACGAGAGTGAGCCCTAATGTAAACTGTAGACTGTGGGTGATAATGACTTTAGGTGACAATGGAGGTTCATCAGTTATGACAGATGTACCACTCTTGTGTAGGATGTAGATGGGGGGGACTGTAGGGGTGGGGACATGGGGTATATGAGAGTCTCTATAATTTCTGCTCAATATTAATGTGAACCTAAGACTGCTCTAAAAAATAAAGTCCGTATTTTATTTTTATTTATTTTTTTAATTTTAATTGTTGATCTTGTACAGTTTTCTGTCTTTTACTCCCAGCCCAGCCCACCACCCCAGCCCTCCCCATCTCCCTCCCATTTCCACCCCCCATAGTTTTTGTCCATGTGTCCTTAATACTTGTTCCTGTAAACCCTTCCCCTTTTCCCCTGAAATTCCCTGCCCTCTCCCCTCTGGTGACTGTCAGCCTGTTCTCAGTTTCAGTGTCTTTGTTTATATTATGCTTGTTTGTTTGTTTTGTTGATTAGGTTCCTGTTAAAGGTGAGATCATATGATATGGCGTAGTAGGAGGGAGCAGATTCCGTATTTTCTTTTTAAGTTTCAGTACCTGTCCAAGGTTCCTGCACGAGTGACCAGTGGGACCCAAGTGCAGAGCTCCTTAATCCCGAATGCCAGCTTCTTCACTTTCTTATCGCCCCACTCCACTTCGCCCTTCATAATTCATAATACTTCTGTTTTTAATCCATGGCTTTAATTCACAGTGATAACATGACATGTGCATTCATTCCACTTTTCCAATAAGGAAATAGGCTCAGAGTCCCTCAAGTCATGACCTGGGTTGGTGAGTAACTGAGTCAGAACTTGAATCTAGGTCAGCTGACTACGTGCTCTTATCGGATAACCATTGACACTGCTGACCCAGAAACTCATCTGACCTAGAAACACGCACAGAGTATTGTCCGGGCCGACTGCCTTCACCTACCAGCTACAACGTGACTTTCCCTGCATGCTGAGTTATTGCATCAGCTGCAAGCAGCAGATGGAGCCCTGTGAACCCCAGTACTTGGGTCCTGTCTCTGCACGAAAACCAGCTTTGCCTTTGGTCCACACTCAGAATCAACAGGTGTGTGATAAACGGAGAGAGAAGGGGCCAGGGAGGAAACTGGACCAGCATGCTGTGAAATTGAGGCACAAGCCCAGCGCCTCTCCTCTCACCCAAGAAGGCTCAGCTCTGCCTCTCACTAGGGTCATTGGAGCCTGGGCTGCTACACAGGTGGCCAGGCCTCCTGGTGTGGAGGGAAAGCTTACAGCAGCAATGGAGAAGACCCTTGGGAACACTGGGACATTCAAAACTCCCTTCTCTCTGTGTCCCCTCTCAAAAGGCAAGTTGATGATGCCTTCTCCTGCTCTAAGCTGAGAACTTGCCTGGCTGAAGTCCCAATCACACACCTGTCTGCCTTCTCCTTCTGATCCTTGCCCTTCCTTTTGCTTTTAGGCCACACTTTCTTCCCTAGTCTCCTAGGAAAGGAGGAGATGGAGGGTGCTGCCTCTGTCTGTCTGTCTGTCAAGTTAGCACTTCTCTTTCTTGTTTGAAGTCTTCACTCTGGCTCACTGATTTCACTGTTTTATGAGGAGCCAAACTGGGAGTTAGTAAAATGTTGAACCCACAGCCCACCTGCTGCAGAGCAATGAAAAACTTAAGGTGATAACCACGAGGGGCCGCCAACACGGAACTGGGAAGGTGTGTGCTGCCGAGGGGTGCCTGGCTGAGGGGTGGCAGTGAGTGGGGTCTGAAATAGGGACCATGCTATCCTCGCCAAGCTGTGTCCCCTCAGTCAACAGGACATCTCTAATGAATATAGAAATGCCAAGTGACCCATGCTTTTTAAAGGCCCTGGTGACCACGGTTTGTGTTCAGCATTACTGTGGTCATTTTTATTCCCAGGTATTACTGGACACAGCGTGGAAAGAGGCTGAGCTTGGGAATCAAGGCCCTGGGTTCACGCTAACTTCTCCACCTATGAGAGGCCATAACTTCGTAAGTCTCTTGGCCTCTATTGATCCACTGCCAAATGCTACCAAACACACATTCTCATTGACCTTCCTGAAACAAAACAAAACAAAACAGAAATCCCAACTCTGTAAAGAAAGCAAAGCGTGGGTTCCCATTCCCATTCCACAGAACAAAAGCTAAGTGATTTGACCATGACAACCAAGTTAGAAAGTGGTGGAGAAAGTAAGGAGCCCCATCTTCTCGTTTGGGTCCAGGCCCCCCACCCCCAGCCCCGTGCACACACGCAGCATGTCGCATCTACGTAGACAGGTACGATGTTCAGAGCGCTCTCATACTCATCTGAGTCTCAGAATGAAGTAGATGAGGAAGACTGTGGATGTCTTTAGGGTGGGCCGCACCGATGTCTTATTTATCCAATACTAGGGGAATGAGTGTGCGGAATTAGTCATTAACACAATTAGTGAACGCAGTTCATTGGCCACCTGCTAAATGATATTGTCTTATTTTTGCATAGCCCTTTGCATTTTAAAACGCACTTCCAAATATGGTATTTGATGCTGTCCTTTTCTCTCTGCAGCTCAGGGAAGAGGTGGGCAGTTCAGGTGGCAGCTGTGTTACAGATGAGGGTGGGCCGAGCAGAGCAGGGGGCGGACTCATCTAAGCTCACCCAGCTGAAGGGGCACAAGCACAGCCCCCATTCGGGCGTTCTCACAGGAACCAGCACCCTTCCCAGGACTCCCTCTGCCCTCAGCGATGCTCCAACCCAGTGGCTTTCGGGAAGCACTCCTGAGGGCTTCCGGGAGGTGACCCCAGGGCTTCTCCATAAGGTTTGTAGGTTGGAGGTGGGCGGTGTGGAGGAGATCATTTTAATCCTCACACACACCAGCAGTGGAGTGTAGCCTTTGACCATATACACTAACACACACACTCACACATACACACACAACCCAACAGCAAAGTGGTAGACTTTATCGCTATGTACACTCACTCACACACACACACTCACTTACACACAGCAGTGGAATACAGACGGTGGCCACACACACTCACACATAAACAGACACAGACACCCAGCAGCCATGAGGGGCAGACCTGGGGCTCAGGCTGCTCCCTAGGGTAGATGATTTCCTTTGCACCTCAGCCACCCCCAAACACCCTGCACACACCCGGATCTTTCCTCGGGGTGCTGGAAGGCAAGGATGTGCCTGGCAGCTGGAGTCGTGTGGAAGGGCTGTTGGAGAAGAAAGTGCAACAGCTTTCCCACATGGTGAGAACAACAGAACGCTCTGCTTTTATTGCATCATTGTTTTCAGCTGCAAGGAAAATGCACAGAACCTGGGTTCTCTAAGTAAGAATCAATAGGCCTGTTGTGGACTTTCCTTCTAGTGCCTTCCAGGCTCCAGGATGCTTCCACTTCCAGCTTTCTTTAGCAAAGCACCCCCACCCCCACCCCACCCCAAGCAGAGGTGCCCCGGCTCAGCTTTCTCTGCTGAGTGGCTCTTGCTGTCTCAGCGCCTGTGGCCCCACCCTCGGGATCTGGTGAGTAAGGTGTCCCTTTAAGGGCTTTTGGTATTTTTGAACATCGAGTGTTTATGGGCCCTGGGATGGGGCAGGGCTCAGTGGGGGTCTATGGTTCTTTCTTTCTTTTTCCTGTACTATCAGCTGGATTGTCAGGAATTCCAGGCCATGTGTATTTATGGAAAGCCATAGGGGGTCCTGGGAGAGGAAAGTGACACAATGACCTGCATTCTGAGGGGCGCCTGGGAGCCCGGAGGCGGCTCCTTTCCACTCCTCTGAGCTGGTTGCCCCAAACCCAGGACACTGTTTGGGGCAGGTCACTGACCCAAGCAAGGACGACAGGGGAACTCAGCAGCTGAGCCTGTGGCAGCCCCGGCTTCGTCACCCACCTCTGCGCCTGCCCAGTCTGCAAGTATTTCCAGAGTGTCTCTGTGGGCACGCTGTGCTGTCTTCAGCTTGGGGCAGTCGGTCAACTCTGGCCAGCCCGAGGGGAAACAAAGGGACAGAGGTGCGAGCCCAGCCCTGATGCATAGGAGCCCCGGCAATTTACTCATCGGGGTTGCCGATTGTTAATCACTGGGGTCGCCGATTATTAATCACTGGGGTCACCGATTATTCCTAGCTATTTCTGACTCCAAATGGGAACTTCTTTCATTCCAGCCCCGCCTACAGCTCCCCAGGCCTCAGGGCAGCCCCCAAAGAAACATCAGTGAGTTGCTGTGTGGGTCTCAGACGCTGTCTGCACTGACTGACTACCATGTCCTTCCTTGCTGGCCGCAGGCCTTCCGGGTATTTTCATAGGGTGCCCACCCGTCCGGGCACAGCCAAGATCTCCTTTTACCCAGTAATCCTGCTGTTGGGAGACAGGTGTGAAAAGAACAGAAAGCAGACGCACGGGCTGCTGATTTAATTACTGCTTCTCAGAGCAGCCGGGTCGGGGTCTGAAACGCCCCTAATGGCAGGTCTGTCTGTGGGACAAGAGCAGACATGTGAGCTTTAAATAGGGGGTTGCCAGGCCACGGCTGACAGTGATGTGGGGCCAGCTGGCCCCGGGCGATTCCTCGGGCGATTCCTCTGCTCCTTTTTCTGTGTCGCCTCAGGCCTGGGTGTGGAGCTCAGGCCAGCCTGGTGCTGGCTGACAGGAGCCTGCAGCGGGGATGGGGTGGGACATGGCTGCAGCACCCCCTCCAGGGAAGCTGAGCCGGACATTGCAACGTCCAAGAGGTTCTTGTCTTTCTCATTTATTCACTCAACAAGCATTTAGTAATCACCTCTCTAATTAAGGCACATCCTCCACCCAGCCGTGGACAGGGGAAGCCAGCCTGCCTGTGGAACCTTTGCCCTCAAGTCAGAGATGTTTACACTCAGGAAACCTCACTTTATCTTCTTAAGACCTCTTGGCCTTGTAACGTGCAACCACCTCCTGGGAAGGTTCCTGATAGGTGGCGATTGTTCTGACTCCTTGGCTCCAGTGCTATTGTCCAGCCTCAGTAGGTCACACGAATACCAGACCACAGAAATCCTACATATCAACTAGGGGAGAGGGTAAGGGGAAATGTAAAACAAAAAAGAGTAGAGGTTATCGTGGTAGAAATGCAGGCTCAGAGAAGGCTGCACCGCATCTAATGCAGAAGGAAAGAGGGTGAAATAGTCACCAGAGCAGAGTTAATGCCAGAGCCCACACACAAGCGGAGAGCTCGGAAAACTGTCTCGGTTCTGCTGGGAAGCATCCCCTCCCCAACAGAAAACACCCAGGGTAGCGGGGGCATACAAGGTTTTGAACAAATGGAAGCTATTATTAGTAGTAACAGTGGTAGTTTAGTAATATCATCGCTGCTGCTGCCACCGCCACTCCCACGACCATCGCCACCATCATCATTATCACCATCCTCACTCACCTTTATAGAAGATAAAGGCTCACGAAGATCATCCCTCCTGTGAGGTGGGAGAGAGCACAGGTAAAGCGGAGAGGCTGCTCGGCAGTTAGAGGTAAAGACCGGAAGATCCGAGCCCTGACTGAGCCTCCGTCTGCAGTCACTGGGGTGTCGTCGGTCATTGCTGAGAGAGCAGGTGCTGGCATTGAAAATGGTGTGAAGGGACCCAGTGGGGACAGGCGAGTCTACGAGGAAGGGAAAAAGAGTCAGGGAGACTAATAGGAATACTGTCATTGGGATGGGTCCCGATGACATTTTTGTTGTATTCTGTTTCCATTAGTTTTATTATTATTTATCAACTTAAGATTTTTATATAATTTATTGAAGTGAAATTTACGAAGCATCAAATTAACCATTTGAAAGTGAACGATCCAGTGACGTTTAGCGCATTCAGAATGTTGTACAGCCACCGCCTTCTTCTAGTCACCAAAGATGTTCCCATCACCCCAGAGTAAAACCCTGTCCCTGTTAAGTAGCTTCTCGCATCCCCCCTGTCCAGCCCCAGGTGGCTCCAATCTGTCTTCTGACTCTATGGATTTATGTCTTTAGACACTGCAGGTAAACAGAATTATACAACATGGGACCTTTTTGTCTGGCTTCTTTCACTTAGCAGGCTTTCAGGACGCACCCACATTGTAGTACTTCATGTAGCATCGGTACTTCATTCATTCCGATGGCCGAGTAACATTCCATCATACGGATATAACCAGCATCTTTTGCCCATTCCTTTGTGCACGGACACAGGGCCACTGTGAACAGTCGGTGGAAACATGCACATACAGTCTTGATGACATTTTTTGGCTTGAAAAGTACATTTAACTATTTCATTATTTAAAAAATTACACCTAAAGGTAAGTCAAATGCAAAAACATATAGTGTATCTATAGTTAAAGAACCTTTTCCCATGAAGGCAAAATTATGGAGAAATGTTTATTTGCCCTCTTGAAATGGGTTGTCTAGGTAATAATATGGCTTCAGGTGGTCAATTCACATCACTTCTTTCATTGCTCCTCTCCCTTAAACCCACACATCTTTCAGAATGACATTCCTGAGGTGCTAGCCCTAGAAACAGAATGACATTTGGGACTTTAGATCCAGGGCTCAATGGACAGACAGGCTCTTGTCTTCTCTGCTGGCAACCACGTCTTTGACGGCATGCCAGTCAAGCCTGCTGAGGATGCTGCCCGTGCTCCCAGACACGCCGTCCACACCACCTACCCCAGCAGGAGGAACTGGCTGTTCTTCAGCAGGTGACCAGCCCTGTAGAAGGGAACTGTGACTTTCATGAAGAGTGTCCTGGGAGGTACAGATGTCTGAAGGTACCTGTGTGGGACTCAGTCTGCTCTCTCTCGTACTCCGTACACACCTGCTTGGTTTGGGGAGCAAGCCCAGCTCTCCATGCTTGTCGGTGTGCTGCAGATGAGGACATGAAGCAGCAGAGCCTTCTTGGAAGGTGACTGGAGGCTGCATGGCCTTTCTCACTGCTGCTTTGGCTGCACCAGCTTTTTGGGGGGTGAAAGTGGCAATTGCACATGGCCAAGGTGAGTCTTGAGGTTGCCCCAAAGGTTTCCCAAAGGTTATACTCCCTTGGGAGTATAATTTGGTTTGGAAGTATAGCTGACTTTTCCAGGTTGATTTACTAGAAAATTGTGATGGTGTGGAGTCTCTCCTCTCAGAGAAAGGGAGTATTGCGGTCTGGGAATTTGAGCAGTTCTGGGTGTGTGAGGCCATGGCTGTTGTGCCGCTGCTGGTAGTTGTTCTGATTCAGAGAGCAGTTCATTCATCAGACTGCCTGCTTGTGAGGTTCGGCGATTACAGTGCTCGGAGAGCAGCAATCCATCTTTCTCATGCATCATCTTTTGTCTCAGCCTGATTTCCCTTCTAAGAACATGACCCTCCTGCCCCAGGAGCAATTCATTCTACATGACTTCGAAGGAAACCAGGCTGAGACCGAAGATGAAGCCCGAGGAAGACAGCTTGCTGCTCTCTTCATGACATTTTAAAGATGACTTTGAAGATGTGTCTGGATATTGGCAAGTCAGACAGACTTCATGAAATCTCCTTCAGAGTTTAGGTTCCCAATTTCAGTTACTGGAGAGCCAGGGCGTGGCAGAAGAGGCTAAAGAGTGAATAACCCCCATCTTGGAGAGACAGCTGCAGTTCAGCGCAGGAGGCTTGGCAGAGATGGTGTGGTCTGGGGGAGACCATCTGGAGGGGGGGTCAGAAGACAGGCCCACGGGGGAGAAATGGCTGTGTGCCGCCAGGCTGTGTGGCAGCTGGGTAGGCCTCGGAACCTCTGCCTCCTCCTTTCTCAGAAGGTGCTGTGATCACTGCTTGCCTTTCTCACAGAGCTGTCAGAAGACGGATGGAGCTGTCTCGTGCGGGGTTGCTTCTCAAGTAGTCATGGATCACACCTTTGTGCTGCGATTGCTATTTACCAGTTTGCAGACGTGGACGTTAACGTTTCTGACTCACCATCCATAGGGGTTTGCGTTCGTCGCAGGGCATTATTGGCAACTATTAGAAAAATGGAGATCTTCAGCAGGCTACTGGGTGAGCCCACAGAACTGGAGAAATGAATCATCAGGCTCAAAAGGACAGGGGTCAGACAAGGTCTGGGGGTCCACAGGGGCAGGCTTCCAAATCCTGGGACAGGGTCTGATCGATGAGCCCCTAGGGGAAGGCAAGAATCCTTGATTGACAGTTCCATCAGGCCTGCACATTGGGGGGAAGGGGTGATTCCTCAAATGTAAATGAGAGAGCTATTAACAGCAGGAAGGGGAAGTGGAGGCTGGGAGGCCCCAAAGCCTCAAATGTCCACTAGAGATAAACTCCTTGAACTATTTATGCAGAAGCAAGCAGAGTAGGCCCTGCTGAGCCACAGGCTACGGGGCTACCCTAGAAGCAGGGTACAGGTTGGGGTGACAAAGGATTTGGGAGAAAGGTAGGGGCCTGTCACCTGCACACCTCCTGCAACATGCCGCCCTTACATGCTGTGTTCCATGTGTGAGGTGCAACATCCCAGCCTGAGAAGTCAGGACCCATTTGGCAACTAGAAATATCCAGGCTCCGGAGAACCAGCAAAGGAGCTCTTCCAAAGCCAGGGAACGTCCTCAATGTATGTAAGAAATCGTTCATTGCGCTCTGTGACTCTTCTGGGTGTGAATTGTCTTTGCACTTTAAAAATAAACAAATGTGAACCGAGGCCCCGCGAGCCCCTCCTTTCTTTCATCATCTCTCTCGGAAGTGGTTGGTAACCCCCACTGTCCATGCCCCCAATATAGGTTGCCCTGCTCCCTGGAAAAACAGGAATTTCTTATCAGATCAACAGGAAATTCTATTTTTACTTGAAGTTAGAATTAAAAATACCAGAGAGGCACTTCCATATCTAAGCTGGGCACTAAATTTATCCCCTGCTGAGGCACTGTCTTCCCAAACTGCTGCAGTCAGGGTTCGCTCCCCCTGGGACTGGCCCCAGGTGGCACCGCGTGACAAAGCACTGGGACACCCTCACTTGGTTTTCCTTCTAACCCCAGCAGCGGCGTTGCCATGAGGATCCCATGCGACTGTAGGAGGACAATGTTCCATGCATGTCACAGGTGGGCCTTGGAAAGCTGTGCCAGAGACGTTCATCGACGTGCGGGGGGAGCTCCAGTTAGCAGTACCCTCAGGTTCACCAAGTGGTTCCGGCCCAGAGCGACCCTTAAGCCAGAGGACCCCTTTTCCCAAAGCCAGTGGGAGGATGGCGGAGATGTGCTGTGGGAAACCAGCCTCAGGAACATCAGGGAAGGGAAGCCTGAGTTTCCTGACGCCCGCCCGCCCGTGCGCCAGGTGCTGGCAGGCAGGGCCTGGATCCTCCAGCAGCGGTCAGCGGAATGAGTGGGGCGTGCCACATCATCAGCTCCGCCCACCTGAGAGAGGAGCGAGCAGAGGCCTGCGAGGAGGTCGGGAGATGGAATCGGAGTCAACCCGATTCTAGCCCCGCGCTCTTTTCTCTTTACCTCTGCTGTTTTGTGCAACGTCTTGCTGCAGGTCCGAAGCCAAGCTGGTGGCCCCAGGGCCACTGGTGTGAGCACTGCCAGCTTTTCTCTGGGAAGGAACATCTGTCTCCTCAGCAGGGCTGCTGCCTGTGCTCAGCTTTCGCTGTAATACGAGCAACTACTTCTGTTGGAGGGCCAGAAGGCCCAGCTTGCTTGAACTCGGGAGGAACGTGACTCCTCCTCGTAACCCTGCTGGTGCACCCCTAGTCTGTTGCCTGGCATTTGTATAAACTAGCCGTCTTCAACCTTTACCATCACATGGCGGACATGAACTAATTACTAAAATTCTGCGGCACACCTGAAAATATGTTTTTTTGCTGATCTGACAAAAAAAAAAAAAAAAAAAAAACCCACCCCATATACTTTTGATTCATCCACACCAGAAGGCTATTGTTGTGTTGGCCGTTGTTATTTTTGCGTTCGACAATCCAAGAGAAAAGAGGTCAGTGCCCCTTGACTAAACAGTAAGCTATTGCGTGTTTTGGAAATCTCTGCATCAGACCCGTAGGCCGTGGCACACTGGGTGAAAATCACTGATGTATAAACCAATACCTTATTTGCTTGCTGAGTGGTGTTTGTTTGTTTGTTTGTTTTAGTGGTACAACTAAAAGAGTGTTGGAAAATAACCCTGCCTGTGAAGCTGGGATCTTGATGTAATTTGCTTCTCACCGCAGGGCCTCAGTTTCCTCATCTATAGTGATAAGAGGCTTAACTAGAAGTGTGTTTTCAGCACAGAGGCCGTCAGTCACAAGTGGCTATTGAGCACTGGAGCTGTGACTCGTCTGAACTGAGGTGTGCCGTGGATGTAAAACACACTTGGGTTTCTAAGACTGCTGTAAAAACAGAATGTGAACCCCCTCATTAATAAGAGTTTATATCGATTACATGCTGAAATGACAATATTTTGGGTATGTTGGGTTAAATAAAATAAATTAGTAAACTTAAATTTGCCTGCCTATTTCTTTTTCCTTATGTGGTTATTAGAACAGTTACAAACATGTGTGACTCGTATGATGTTTCTCATGGACGCGTGGGACTAGCCACTCTGGGCTCCTTGCCATTTTTGGTCTGGTCAGTTCACCTGTCCAGGGTTAGGTGAAAGCGGTGCTTAAGGAAGGCTCTTGTTTGGTGGCTGCAGAGACCCTTGCCTCTGGCTGCCCGTCAGTCATTTCCTCGAATGGCCCTCACAGAGCTGGCCAGAGGGGAAAGGGGAAGCCCAGTAACTGCCGATGACCTTGTGAACCAGTGCATGTGGCAAAATGTTTGCTCCGAAGGGACCTACGCCAGACCATCGCCTGACCTCTCTGGCACCAGTATGAGGAAGGGGTCGCCCAGACTCTGACGTCCTCCTTGCTCTGGAGCCGGTCACCCTTTATGAAGGCCAAACCTGTGCCTAGTGGCTAAGGGGCAGCCTCAGCTTTTGCCAGGAGTAAGAGATGGTCTGGCATATTTGAAAACCTTGATAAATATCCTAACTTCCAAAGACTTGGTTCTTTTCATGCAGAGGTAGCCTAAGGAAAGGAAATAAAAGACAAAGAAGAAGGAATTAGAGCCTGTCCTGGACAAAAACCCAGTGACCTGGTTAGAAGACTGACAGCTTTTAGAGTACTGAGGAACTGGGGTGCGGTAAGAAGGAAAGGAAAGAAAACAAACGCACACCAAAAAAAACAAGCTCACGCTCTCATTGCCCGAGTACACTCCATCGCCAAAAGCCAAGTACTTCTGTGCAGTCAGTTAAGGACAGTGAATCTTAATTCAACGAGTAACAGTTAAAGGCGGAGCTTGGTAGATGAGAGTCAAGTACACACGCATGTCTGTTGGCAATCCTATGAGGAACTGGGAGGTGTAAAGGTGATTCAAGAGTGGGTCGGTGCACTTAGTCTGGCTTTTGCCCACCTACCAAAGGCAGTGTGGATTATTCCCACAGGGAAGATGGGATATGCCTTTGGGACTGCTAGCTGATCATTATACGTCATGAGTACTTATCCTGCAAAGTGCCATAATGAGCCCTGCAGGGAGAATAATGCACCTAGAGGGGTGCATAGAAAGACAGCCTAGAAGGGAGTTTTGTTCCATAGTCTTGTTTTAGGAGACGGGACACTGAGGCCTGTGAGCAAAAGTGACTGCCCAGGATCACATAGCTAAGTAATGAAGGGTGGTGGCTGAGATCTCAGACTCCTGCTGTTAGGTCTTGTCTCAAGGGTCCTGCAGGAGGATATAATGGAAGAAGTATCAGGCTGGATGTTTAGGGGACCTTGTTCTACTTGAGTCATGACTAGTGATGTGACCTTGGGCAAATCATTTCACTTTCCCAAGCCTTAGTTTCTTTATCTGTAAAGCAAGAGATGGGACTAGATGGTCTCTTAGGTCTCATGTTCAAGTAGTCAGGATAAGCTAGGCGTGGCTGTGATAACAAACAGCCCTAACATCTCAGTGGCTGAAGAAGCAAAGGCATATTTCTCATCCATACTGCATGATCATAACAGGTCAGCAGGGACTCAGGCTGATGGAGGCTCCACCTGACCATGTGTTTCATGGGGAAGAAAATGTGACAAAGTATATACTGCCTTTTAAAGCTTCTGGTGCAAAATGACACATGCCATTTCACTTACAATTGGCTGGCCAAAACAATCACAGAGTTATCCAGCATATGGCCAGAAGGAGAAAAGACCCAAAATATTTGACGACAGTCTTACCACCCATATGGTGTCCACACGGTGACAACACACTGCTGAGCTGTGTGGGGCAGTGAGCAGTGGGGTTGGCAGCCCCTGCCCTGAGTGGGCTTGGTGGGAAGACTTCACGGATAAGGCTGCCCTCTGGGAGGCAGAGGGCAGGAAACACTGGCCTAGAAGGCGTGTCATGAGCTGACGCAGGGCTGTGGCAAAGGACAAGAAATGCTCACAGTGGGGAACAGCTTAGTTTGGCTGAAGTGTGGGTGCACGAGGGGAGGAATAATAAGAGCAATCTGAGAGCAGATCATGTGGGGCTTTGAGTGCCAGGAGAGGGGACGTTGCCTTATTTGCTATGCCATGAATTTCTGAGCAGAGTTGTGAACTTACGAAGCACTGTGTGGACGCAGCTCTAGAGAAGGGGTGATAAGAAGAGCACGGGAGTGAGGGAGGCAAGGTGGAGGCCACTGCTGTCCTTGGGGCTGGAGGTGACAAGGCCTTAAGGCCCTCAGCTTTATTCTGGGGTGGGAGCGGCAGAAGAAATGGGACAAATGCAAATGAGACTGCACAGGAAAGAACCTAGCACAGGTTTTGGCACCCTGCTGCAAGGGCTTGCCTGTGGTTACCGTTGATGATCTACGTTGGAAGAGGGAGAAGTAAACGGAAGCAGGAAGGTTTGAATTCAGATGGCTGGATGAAAGGGGTGGCATCTGCAAAAAGGAGTCCGGATGGTGAGCAGGTCTGGCGCAAGGGGGTTGCGAGGTGCGCTCAGTTCTAGACATGAGGAGGGAGTCTCCATTCCCACCTCTGGGCAAGGGAGCATGTGCAGGGAGAGAATGGTTGTTCCCAGTTAGGCCAAAGCAGTGCCCCCACTTCCCCTGGGTGTGAGATTGCAAGTGGTGTCCCCAGAACTCCCGGAGAAGATCATTGAGCAATCCAGTCTGTGTTCTCTAAGCATGGGCAGATGGCCTGAAGGGGCAGGGGTGACTGGTGTGGGAGTTGCTAGAGCTTCCCCTGAGATGCCTGCTTCTAAGGGTACCTGGGGTCTTCTTGGAAGAAAAAGCTGGTCACTGTGAGGGTGTGTAAGGCTCCCCTCTGAACTCTAAGGTGAGCATCAGGCCCAGGGACAGGGAAGAGACTACTGCCTGGTCTGGAGTCATGGTCAAAGGCATGGGCCAAGACCGGTGCCAAACAAAGCTGGGGGGGGGGTGCATTTGTCAGATGTCCTTCTATTTCATTCCCAACTGGTCATTTTGTGCATTTTTGTCCAGATCTGAACTTACCATTTTTAAAGCTGCTGCAATTGTGCTGAGTTAATCTAGAAAAGATGTTGGCACACTCTCTCAGCCCCTGCTGCGTAGAATCCTCCAAGACTCTGAATATGATTATTTAAAGTAATAATGAAAAGCAAAACAGGAAATTCTTATCCGTTTTGTCAGGAAATTCTTTAGCTGCATGGAAGGTACTGCTCTGGAGGCCTGTGCCCTCCAGGAACTGTTTGGAAATGATTTGTGGTCCAAGATGGCGCCAGTCCTTCCTCAGCCCACCGCGTCAGAAGAGGCAGGGATCGGCTGGACCCTCGGAAGTGGGACCTGCACTATCTTGGAGTGTGCATTTCTGTTGATAACATGTTCATTGTCTCCACTCATAAGTTATGGTCCTGCTTTTGTCTTGCCCTGGAATGGGAAGTAGCATATTTAGGCAAAATAGAGATGTTCCCTTTCAAATTTGAAAAGTTTAATGTTTTTACTAGGTATTATTTTATGTGGCCTCTTAGGTGATAAGGCTTAGGGGAGAAGCTTCATGTTTATTGAGGATGCGTATTCTGAGAGACCCTTTATGCATCATTTTACCTTCTCTAATTACAGGTATCATTTTCTCTGTCTCACAGATGTGCAAACGGAGGCTCACGGAGGTTAAGCAACCTCATAAGTAATAAAGAGTGAAACCAGAAGAAATAATGTTTTCCTTCGACTCTGAGTTGCTTCAGAGCCAGGCCAGGTCAGCCTTGCTCACCGCTTGGTCCCCAGCACTTGGCAGAGTATCTGAAATACAGGCGGTTCAATCCAAAAAATAGTTCTCGGGTGAAGGGATTAAGATGTGTGAGGCTGACTGTCTGAGGTTTGCCTCACATCACTAGGCCCCCTTATTCTGTCCCCATGAGGTTTTTCGATTTCTAGTATACACAGTGCCAAAGAGGATAAATCTTATTCCAATGAAATATTGTTGTTTTTTATCAACAGCTAGTGTTATGGGCTGAATTAAGTCCCCTGCCCCCACCTACTACATCAGAATGTGACTGTGTTTGGAGGTATGGCTTTTAAGAGGTCATTGAAGTTCACTGAGGTCATCGGGATGAGCCCTATTCAATATGACTGGTGTCCCCATAAGGAGAGGCGATGAGGACACAGGCACACACAGAGGGAGGGCCATGTGAGGATACATGGCGAAGACAAGCCAAAGGGAGAGGTCTCAGGAGAAAGTAACCCAGCCAAGCCCTTGATCTCCGACTTCCAACCTTCGGACCGGGAGGTTACGCATTTCTGTTGTTAAGGCTACCCAGTCGGTGGTACTTCATCATGGCGGCCCTAATGCAGTTAGTTCCTCCCTGGGTCTCCTTACCTACTGGGCATTACGTCCTTATTCGGGCTCCTCGCACATTCCTCATTGCACTGTTATCTCTGGATCTGCACTGGGACAAGGCCAGGGCTCAAAGGGGTGTGGAGCTCACCCTGAGCTCAGGACCATGAGCAGAAGATCTGCGCTCCAAAAGACCCTCCTCTCTCCCTTGAAGTCTTTTTAAAAAAATTTTTTTATCCTCACCCAAGGACATATTTTCATTGCTTTTTTATTTTATTTTATTTTTGTAGAGAAAGAGGAAGGGAAAGAGAGAAACATCAATGTGAGAAACACCGATGGGTTGCCTCCCGTGTGCACCAGGACTGGGGGTGGAACCCACAGCCTAGGTGTGTGTCCTGACCAGGAATCAGACCCGTGACCCTTCGGTTACAGGACAGTGCTCCAAACCACTGGGCCACACCGGCCAGGGCTCCTCTGAAGTCTTGACGATGCACTGCTTGGAGTCGGGAAAGCTAGATGACAGCGCTAGGGCTGCCACTCACTGGCAGACGCTGCCATTCTCTGAGCTGGTGTCTCCATCTGCGGTCGTTTGTCTGGCACAGGTGTTGTTTTTCACTGATTTCCAAATGCCCCCATTTCGGAGGACCTGTGTTCCCCAGTTCAGCAGCAGCCAGCATGCCCCTTCTCTCCACCTGCCTGCTTTCCTGGTTTGCAGTCCAGTTGGAACCTGTTCTTGCTCCAACCGCCTCTGTGCATGTGATTCCAGCCCAGTTCGGCATGTGGCTTACCCTGCACTTGACCTCGTATTTACGAGGCTGCTCCCAGCAAGGGTGGTTTCCTCCATTGCCAGTCCTCCTTTGTGGCTGGTGGTTTGCACCTGGTATCCTGTCAGCTCCCATTCACGCCTCCAAATTACATCAAACTTCCACTTCCATGAACCTGAACCTGCTCACTCTTGTTTTTATGCCTAGGTTGGCACTGACTGGTTTTGTTCGCCATTAGTCTTGCTAACCTTAGCAATTCCATATTGTCCTATTCCTGTACTCATTTATCTAACAAATATTTACTGCTGGCTTTCCAGTATGTCTTTTTAACTTGTTACTTCTGGTGCCACTAGCTAATTTATGGTGTGTCTAAGAATTGATAAAACATTTTTCTATCTCCTTTCTAATTTGATTAGGCTGACACTGGGAGGTAGGCATCACGGACCCATTGTACAGATGAAGGAATGGAGGCACAGAGGGCTTAAATTACTTACCCCGGTTCCCATGGCTAATAGCAGCAGAGCCAACAGCTAGTCTCTGATCTTCTGGGCCTATCTTTTCGAGACACCCTGTTTGCTTATAACTCCTGACAGATATAAAGGGAAGAGGTTTGTCAGCTTTGGAGAATTTCCTAAACTCTAAGATGCACTAAGAAAGGAATTGTGTGTCTCCATCCTGCTCCTGTGAAACCGCTGTTAAAAGAAGTGGACACGGGATGGAGGAGGGTGGGTAAGACAGAGTGTCAGAGGGATTTGAGGATGTGGGCTTTGCAGGGATGTGGCCAGATGGGAGTGAGAGAAGGTTGGGGGATGTTCTAGAAAGCCCGTGTACATGCTGCAGGCCTGAGCACTTCCTCCCCATGTAGCGTTTGGGAGAATGTTTTGATCCAAAACAGACCAGTCTGGAGCCTTGCCTTTGCTGAGCTTTATCTGTCAGGGGCTGAAGACTAACAGAGTGAAAGTTTGACCTTCAGTTGGAGAGCAGAGAGGTGGAAGGTCAGTGACCAGAAGGCTCTAGAGAGCTGGAGTGAGTTAGCCAAGAGCCTGAAACAGGGCAGAGACTAAAGCTAAAGTGTGTGCCAGATCAGCCGAGCAACTGAGAGTATGTTTCAATAACTCATAAACTAAAATGCTCTGTGTGCACCAAGACACTTCTCAGTGGAATGAAAACTGGTGTCTGGAAAGCATCCATCCTCTTTTCCAGGTGAGGCTCTCTGCCTCTTCTCAGATCCAGCTATTATCCCACACCATCCCCACACTGTCCTCTTTGCTTTTTGTGGGATGACCAACTCCTTCTGGTTTGCCTGGGACTCTATCAGTTTTAGCACCAAAAGTTTCCCACGTCAGGACATCTCTCCATTATGGGCAAACTGGGACAATGGTAGGTCACCCAAAAGACCTTTCCCTCCACCATGTCTTTCCTAACCCGAGAGCACGTCCATGACTCCTCCTCATTGAGCAATTCTTCTTCCTCTTAAATGCCTATTTCATCCTTATTAATATGTGGATTGCTGAACTTCTTCCCCATGTAGTTCATTGTCTCACTAAGTCCTCTCCCCTTCCAGGTGACTCCTGAATCTTCCCCTATCAAATTTCACCAGCCCTGTTTCTCAATAGCCACTGGGTTCTGGGGTCACATTTTCTCCTTCTAGCTCTGAATTGCTGCTTCTCTGTCTCAGGTCTAGGAGGTGAGTCTTCCCTCTGCACTCTCTGCCTGTTTTGGGGACACCCCTCAAGGCTCCGGTCTTGGTCCTGTGCCCTCACTCACATACACAAATGGCTACAGAAATCAGGCAGGTGATATTTACAATCCAACGGGTAGGCTTAACAAGGGCAGAGAGAAGCAGAGCCTACAGGCATTTGTTCCATTTAGAGAGGTCTTTACTTTAGCAGCTTTTCAAAGAGTTGGCCACCCTTGGTTTGCACGCGCTTCTGGAGTCCAGCTGTTACATGAAGTAAACTTATAGTAGGCCACATAGAGGTAGATCTGGATATACCATAGGCAAGAATTCACTTCTCAGAGTTTTTTGGAAATATCCCATCCTTGGCTTGGGAGAAGAGTTCCCGGCCTCACATTGGGACGAGGAGGCTCTCTCCTCGCCTGACTTGGTGCCCTCTCTCTTCCCAAGCAGGCCACCAGCAAGTTCCTGATCACAAGGCTCTCCCAGTGCAGTCAGGACCTTGAGGGGGACAAGTGAGAACGAGCTGGTCGAGTCCTGGGAGGATTAGTAATGTGGAAAAAATTCTCCCAGCTGATTAAAGTCTTTTCACTCATCACGGGCTCATTCATCTTTCCATGGAAATTAAGGCGCAGAGTGTGGCAATATAGTGAGAGCAAGACGGTCAGCAACTAACGAACAGATAGGTCACAAGAGATTTCAGACATGAACAAGGTCAACGGCTTGACTATTTAGCTATTTTTAGTGTCTAGTGTTACAAGTCTAGAGAGGACATTAAAGCATAATTTGTCTATTCTTCTGGTCTCTAGTGGGGCTGTGTTTTAATAATCTCAGATATTTGTATTCTAATTCTTATTTTTTTTCTAAAGAGTTTGTGCCCTCTGCTCTTCAAAAAACAATGTTTTCATTTATGAAGCATTTTTTTGGTGTTTTTAAAAGGCTCTATGATTGGCTATAAAACAAGGAGAGGTATATCTCTATCCTTGAAAAGCCTCCAGTTAGAGGTGGGAAGATATGTGTGTGCATAAGAAGGACCATCCCTGAAAAGACTTCCTGCTGCTAATCCCAGCCTTGCCTCCTAATGGATGTCAGTCTTGGGGTGGTAACTTTATGTCTCTAGCCTGTCTCAGTCACACTCTTTAACTTTCTCACCTGACAAATAGGGGTCATAATACAGGACTCTTCTGGGGTCCAGATAAAATGTATATAAGGAACCTAGCCTTGTATGTAGTAAGTACCTAACAAATGTTAGCAATCATAAATACCTTTAATTTTTCCAAAAGTTGTGGTGATCGAAGCATCTTTATCTTTATTTTACAGGTGGAGAACACTGATATTTAGTCACCCAAAGGCTACTATGTGGTAGGTTTGGGCCTTCATCTTGGGCCTGCTGACTCCCTAGAACAGCACATCCTGCTGGGTGATTCCCTCTCCCCTGCACAGGGAAAAGTTGTCCCAACCACAGAGAGAGCAAAATAGAAGGTTCGGTGTTCAGGGTTGTGAATTGCACAGCTGCTCTGAAAGTAAGTGGTGATTATTGAAGTTGAGGTTACATGAGGTCTCCAGGTGTCTGGTGCGCACAGGGGCACCCCTGGTGGGGAAAGGAGCTTAAAGATGAACTGTTACCAGCAGGCACACACTTGCCTTCCAAGACCGGTCCTGGTGACCACTTGTTTGCCTCCAGTTCCAGGGGACAGAAGGGGCAGATGCTTTGGGTACGAGAGCCCTACAGAACTCTCCTCTCATGGCCAGACTGAACCTCACAGGTCCATGTGTGTGATTCACAGGTCCATGCCAGGCTGGGTGTGTGACTCACAGGTCCACGCCCGGCTGGGGTGCAGGCTTCTCTGACTTGTGGTCCTCAAGCAATTCCATCCCCTGTGTCAGTGTATCCACCGCCATATGCCAACACAGCGCTGATGGCTAGCCTGGGCGGTGTGAGAGGAAACAGCAGGGATAGGAAGCCTAATCCTGCCCTATGGTAGTTTGTCTGGTTAGCAGACAAAATAAAGACTCTTGAAACCCTTCAGAAGCAGCTCAGTCTTATGCTAGTAGGTGCTGACTTTGTGGGGACCATCAAGTTCAGAAAAGGGAGAAGTCACTGTGGACTTTTGACCAGGGCTGAAAAGAGGGGGAAGTGGTGGAAACCACAGCGGGCTCATTTCCTAGCTGCTGCGGGAGCAAATTCACAGACGGGCCCCTGGGAGGAAACACGCAGAGCCACGCCTTCGCCTGAGTACCACCAAGGGGTGGGAGAGAGGAAGGCAGTGGTTGCTGACTGTGTGCCTTGTCTGTGCGAGGTCCATGACGGACGTTGTCTGCTTTTATTCTCACGAGGACCCTGTGATAGGGGGCTTAATTATCTGTATTTAACAGATGTGGTTCAAAAAAGGGTTCGGTTACCTGCCTAGGTGATAGGCTGTAGAAGTGCTCGTAATGGACTCGGTGGCCTGGAGAGCTGACTGTTTAATGACATGTGAACACTGTCCCGAATCCTCAAATTGCTCAGCCTGAGGCACTCATCATTGTTGCCTTGGCAGAGCTGGAGCTGCTTAATAGAAATAGGGTAGGATGGTTCTGGAAAGGTATGCGCAGTGGCTCTCAGGTACTCCTGAAACTATTGTACTCAACAGAAACAGGGCATATATAATTGTCAACACAAACACAAGTACACACATACAAATAACAAATGCACACATGTGTGCACATGCATGCTGAAGTCCTGTAGACACTGCAGTGCCCCTCACACACGCTTTTGCAAAAATGTTGGATTAGGGCCAGAAACTACAATAACTGCAATAACTTTGTATGAAACCTCTGTGGGCAGTGGGAAGGGCATTGGAAAGATTACCTTACTTTTCATCCTTGTTTAATTAACCCTCACAGAGAAAGGGGGTGGACTGAAATTGATCATTTCCCCCCATCTCAAATCTGCCTATTTTATATTAAAAAAAAACAAACAAACAATGACCGTGGTGCAGGACACATGCATGCATGATACATTTGGGTTTTAAAGAAAATTTTATTTTTGCATTGCAAAAAAAATTAAGGGGTCCATTTTTTTAAAACTTATCTAGAGAGTTGCATTTCCTGAGCTGCAAAGAAAAACTCTTTCCTTTCTTATGACTTATCTCCTTTTCTTTCAGCAGTAAGTCATCTTGGGTTATTTTTTTTTTTCCATTCATGAATCAAATGAGACCAACAACAAAGGGAAATGCTAGGACAAGATGAGCTCAAAGCTTGGCGATGATGGAAGGCAGGCCCTCACTCAGAGAAGTGAAATGGGGCGCCAAGAAGGGGAATACAAGGGCAAGGGAAACCACATGCTCCCAAGGTAAGGTGCAGTTGTAAAGATGTAGACAGCCTTGACCGGTGTGGCTCAGGTGGTTGGGTGTCATCTCGTAAAGCGAGAGGTCACTGGTTCGATTCCCAGTCAGGGTCCTGGTCAGTGTGTATACAAGAGGCAACTGATGATGTTTCTCTCTCACATCGATGTTTCTCTCCCTCTCTTTTTCTTTCCTGTCACCCTCTTTATAAATAAATAGATAGATAGGTAGATAATAAATAAAATCTAAAAGATGAGGGTATTGCTGGTAATTAATCATCTTTTAAAATGTTCTTTCTTTTCTAGACCCCATGTCCCCAATTTAAAGTCAGACCCCTCCTCACAGCACATGGCAGCCATTATGTAATCTAAGTGAGACTGGGAAGTGGTCAGAGTTCGCCCCTCCTGTGCCGACCCCAGAGCTCATGCAAAGAACACCGTCCGCGCTGCTGCACACAGACAGCAGACGCTGAGCTCCACATGCACAGAGAGGGCCCTGACTGACAATTTCTAAGGCGTGAACTTTATGTTTAGAGCAGTTTTAGGTTCAAAGAAAAGCTGGCTGGGAAGAAAAGGCAGCGGGTTCCCACATACCCCTGCCCCCGCAACATGCACAGCCTCGCCCGCCCAGCACCCCGCCCCAGAGCGGTGCATTGGCTACAATCGCTGGACCTGCATTGACACGTCTT
The DNA here is from genome assembly GCA_039655065.1 of Glossophaga mutica. Lineage (NCBI taxonomy): Eukaryota > Metazoa > Chordata > Mammalia > Chiroptera > Phyllostomidae > Glossophaga > Glossophaga mutica. Next base: position 151,815,364 of record CM077308.1, read on the forward strand.
TGTCACCCCAAGCCCAGCGCTTACACTGGGGGTCACTCTTGCTCTCGTGTGTCCCATGGGTTCTGACAATACATGTTGATCCCATTTTCTTTTCAGGTGCAGTTCCATGGGCGTGTGTATAAAGCAAAGCACTGTAATCGCTAGGGAGTGACTGCCGGAAGGTACTGCACCCAGAAAAAATCCACCCAGGCCTGTGGTGGCCAAGGATGGTCATCGGGAGACAGTACTCCATTGGTGGGTGTCTGAGGCTGGGGGGACAGGATGGTTTCCAAGGTCCCATTCGTCTCCAAGACCTGTGGCTCTATAACGTAGGCCACGCACAAGCAAAAACGGGCCTTGCCCTGGCTGGTGTGGCTCAGTGGATTGAGCCAGTTCAATTTCCAGTCAGGGCTCATGCCTGGGTTGCAGGCCAGGTTCCCGGTTCAGGGTGAGAAGAAATCGATTGATGTATCTCTTGCACATTGACATTTATCTCCCTCTCTCTCTCCCTCCATTCCCCTCTCTCTATAAATAAGTAAGTGAGTAAGTAAGTAAATAAATAAGTATCTAAAAACCCCCAAACAGTCCTCATGATGTATCTCCATAAGGGTGGCTGCTAATCCCTCCTGTCCACCCTGGCCAGCGGGGTCCTTGACACATGATCAGTGAGGATTCACTGTGTCCACTCTTCCACTTGCTGAATAATATCTGAAGAGGATTGTTTTTCTCCAGACTTTTCAAAGATGATAAGAATGATTGAAAATATGGAATAAGATATGCATGATTTATTTTTAAAATATTTTATTTTTTTCCTCACTTGAGGACATGTTTATTGATTTTGGAGGCAGGGGAAGGGAGGGAGAGAGAGAGGGAGAGAAATAGCAATATAAGAGAGAAACATTGATCGGTTGCCTCTCATATGTGCCCAACTGCGTACCGAACCCACAAACTAGGTATGTGCCCTGACTGGGAATTGAACCTGTGGACTTTTGGTTTAACAGATGAGGCTCCAACCCACTGAGCCACACCAGCCAAGGGTGCATGGTTTATTAAACTATTAACTATGTATAGCATATCATTATTTACATAATGAACCACCTATATAATATGCAATAGGACTGTGGTGTTAAATTTGGTTCCTCTTTCTGGAGGAACTGGTGACATTGGAGTCTAGGAGGAATGTGCCACAGTTCCCCCTTTCTGGGCCAGCAAAGTCATTGCCCGTCGGTCATGGGAGCCACACAGGGTCCCAGACTCCTCTCATCAGTGTGTTGGGCAGCTGTTGCCTGTCCATGGCCAGTGGGATGTGGAGGACAGCTCCGAGTATCCTGATCCCCATCAGATCTTCTTTTGATGCCCCATCTCTTTGATCATCCACTGATCTTTCATATCCTAAAAGTCTGCACTTAAAAACATTCATCCTGCTCACCAGGGCTTTGTGTCAAATGCAGGCAAGTCTCCGTCTGTATATGCGGTGGTTCTAGGCTGCTGCATAAAGACAGCTTCTTCATCAAGCTCATTCCTAAGGAAGTGTCCTTCCCTCTTGTAGGGGTGTCCAACCCACGACCCAACCCCGTGGGCTGTGTGCATCCCAGGATGGCTATGAATGCAGCTCAACACAAAATCATACATTTATTTAAAACATTATGAGATGTTTTTGTGATTGTGTGTTGCAATGTATTTAACGTGTGGCCCAAGACAGCTCTTCTTCTTCCAGAGTGGCCCAGAGATGGGAGAAGGTTGGGCGCCCCTGCTCTAGGGTTTACCTTTTGGAAAGCTGTACCTGGAGGTGCAACCCAGGAAAGGATGCTGTCTCCCTCATCTATTGACGTCTGTCTCTCTCGGAGTGGCAGCAAGTCTGAGAATGGGAGGGATGAGCCTTTGGTAAGAAAAGAGGAAATTACAGATGGAGAGTGATTTCAAAGATGGTCTCATCTTGCACAGAATAAGAGTCCTTATGGTCCTTCTCATTCATCACTAATGACTGGCCCTCGGGCTGGAGCTGCCTGAGGTGTGACTATGGAAGTATGTTTGGCTTTCTCTGCATGTGCCATGGCTCCGGCTTTTCCCATTAATTCAAAGTGGCCTGCCAGTAGGGTCCGGTGCCATGTGGCACTGATTTCCTGGCAAGGCCACTGCTTCTATTTGCGTGGTCAACTCACTAGTCCCTAGGCAGCCATCCTATGATGGGATTTATCGCTGAGCAATTGACTGTTCAATTACACCAACCAGCGTTTATAGAGTAGCCTTGCCAGACCCTCCACTGCAGGTTGGGTTCCCTGGGAAGCAGACTCTGAGATGGAGTTTAGTTGGTAGGAGGTTTTTAGAGAGCACTCTTGGGTTGAACACTTGGAAGGGGGGAGGGAAGGAGGCAGAGGGAGCAGCGGGCTGCAGTGCAGTCACACGGCTGAGCTGGGCCCGTGGGGAGCTCTGAAGCTGGGTCGGCCCTTCAGAACTCGTCCAGGTTCAGGCGACAGGGCCAGAACCTGCCTTCCCTCGTCAGCCTCTCACTGGATACAGCTGCCCCGGGAAGAGGGTGCGACATTAGGGGAGGCAGATCTTTGTGGTGGAGGGCAACTTCTGGGGACAGTGGGCGGCACTACCTGTAGCTGGGGGCACAAGCATTCAAGGGCAATCTAGGTGACACTGCAAGACACCCACTGCCCTGGGCTAAGGACATTCTATGCCTTTAGCGAGCTTATGATCTGCATAGTGACATTCAACAAGCGCGAGAATGACAGTGGCAACAGGCAGATGGAGATCCGAAACTCTGGGGATTTTCAGATGGAGGCTGCGATGGTGGAGGGGGAGGTGTCACGTGCACTTGGGGGGAGCATTTGAGTTGGGCCTTGGAAAATCCTGGCCTGAGGATTTCTGTCATTTCCCAGTTGAGGTAGCCTGGTTGAAACCCATGGGCATAAAGTGGGGCTTGTTTTAGACAGACGACTAGACCTGGATTCCAAGCGAGATACCCAAATGGTCCCTGGGGCTGAGGAGTGACATTGGGCCAAGTGCTGCCGCTCAGAGTTGGTTTGCTTGTTTTCTCTTCATCTCAAGAAGTTCCAGGAAATGTCACTGAAGAGTTCATGGCTACCCTTATCTCCGGCCTCACTTCCTGTGGCCGCTGGATGTGCCAGGGTATCAAGGGGACAGGCTGCCTCTGCTTTGGGGCCTGGAACATCACCCTGCTCAGGGAAAGAAGCACCAGCTGACTTCCCTGCAGCGAGATACATCTTTTCATTCCACGACCTGTTCCTGAGGGGTAGACTTTTCTGGAATGAGGCAAATCGCCCTGTACTACCAAGCAAGCTGTGGAGGCACTTGGGAGGCAGATACAATCCAGAGAGGAAGTCTGTGCATGTGCAGGTGGCTGCGTGGTGGCGTGCCCCAACACCTGCCTGACCCGGAGTCTCTCACCTTCTTCTTTGTCAGAATGACAGGAACTTCTTCCAGTGGGCTCCTGCTAGTCTCATACCTGTGACCAGAGTCATGGCACTGGCCTCTGACCCCATGGTCCCATGTGGAGACTCCTGGAGTCCCAGGTCAGCGAGTGGTCCCACAGCAAGACCCAGCTCCGTGCGATGGAGCAGACATGGATGATGGGAAGGGACTGGTGTGTGTGCACGCACAGCACCAGCCCAGAAAGGACAGGACGCCCCACCCCAGAAGGGATGACCCTCTGCATCCTGGGATGGGAGTGGGAGGGGGACAGGAGAAAAGAAGGAAGGAAGAGAAAGTAGTCTGTGAAAAATTAAACCCGGACCAAAGTGAGATTTCACCCATGTCATCATTATGCCAACAAATCAGACATCCTCTGAGAGGTGTACCACCTCCTAGTGTCATCCCCAGATGAGACCGAGATGCATGGAGGGTCATCTCCTCCCTACACCGATCTGGTGTTCACTACCACCTCAGCTCCTTGTCTTTACACAAAGATTCAGCAGCGCTATGAAAAGACACTGGCTGGCAGAAAAGGAGACTTCACCTTCCACAGTAGTGTCATTCTGCAGCTTGGTGAATGGAGGTAAACATTTGCCATTTAGGTTGTGCATCCAACACGTGAGAGGATCTGTTGTCATCTAGGGAATGAGCAGGTGGTCTGCGTTAGAGCCAGGCAATCCTGTCGCCTCTCCCCCTGCCCCACACCCACCCTGGCCAGTGCACTGTGGGTGTCTGCAGCCCACTGGCAGCACCAGATCATGGCACGGGGGCCGGGCTGGGACTCGGGCCGTGCGCTGACACGGGAGGCAGGGCCCTCGGTGGGCCAGGGCCTGCAGGGGCCCACGGGGTCTGCAGGCCTCCTAGCACCTTTCCGGTGTTCCAGCAGTGTCGGCACTGCCCTCGCCTGGTCCCCACAGCCCCTCTTCCGGTCTCCTCTCCCTCTACTGGGCTTGCTCCTGTTCCTTCCTTCCTGGAGATAAGACTCTGCCTTCTTCCCTGAACCATGACTCTTCTGGTACGTGCCTCACCTGTGCACACTGTTGATGTAATTAGTGACGTTTCCCAGACATCCTCTCTCTGTATCCTCATAATATCTCCAAGAGATTGAAATGATCTTTATTTAGGGGAAAAGTGAATGGAGGCACAGAGAGGCCACGTGGCTTGTCCCGATGCGAGACTTCAGGCAATCTGATTTTCCCAGTCCGGCAGCCTCCGGTCCTTCTCCGCGTGATGCTCTGTAGGGATGGTGTCACACACTGACTGCCCTCAGGCCAGGGTGGCCACCATTTTGCTTCAGTGACATTCCTTGGGGTGGGGTGGGACCACCCCGCATGAAATTCTAAGGCAGGAGGTAGAACTGCCATCTTTAACCCAGCCTTATTTTTGTGTCAGGTGTTCTAAGTGCACAAATGGATACTCTCTGGATGATGAGAGAGGGGTGTTTATTTTGAAAATGCTCCAGCCATCATTCTCTCCACAAAGCCCTGCCATACCCTCTCCTCCTCATGTATCCGGCAAGAACCCCTCACTTATCCAGCAAGAACCACTTCAGCCTGTCCTCCCAACACACGCATGCACACACATGCACACACACACCCTTTCACAGTCCCTCCTCGCCTCAGCCAGTGTCCCTCTGCGCATCTCAGCAGTGCTCGGGTGCCATGGTCAGGCAGGCAGACACGAAGTGGCATGTGGTCATTTACAGTGCCGTCACTGGTGCAGGCCACTGCTCCAGCTGACCTCACACACGAGGCCTCCAGCTTCCTGAGCACAGAAAGAAAGCTGCAAAGTCAGGGAGGGCTTGCGTTGGGAGCTGGGTCCACCTCTGGCATGATCCCCTCCATCAAACTCTCCCATGTGGGCGTCTCATGGGCAGGACCTGAAATCACACCCTGCACCTGGCTGCAAGGGGCTTCATGAAGTGTAGTGTTTCTCTCTCTGACCTCCACACCCTCTGTTTCGGTCTAGACAGACAAATGCCCAGTCAGTCCCCAGTATCTACACGACTGCAGGAAAAAGCCAAGTTGTATCAGTGTTTGATTCCATTAGTGCGAAGTTATTCAGTTTAAAAAGTGGTGTTGAAGAACCGGTTCTGGGACATGGCAGAATGTGACTCAGACACGAAAGGACTTTGTGCATATCACCCGTGACTTCGGCTTCAGGTGGCCTTGGTTTTTCAGAAGGCAGAAACCCAGGCTCCTACAATTTTTCCCTTGTACACTTGCTATTGAAAGAATTTACCGGGTCTTTTGGTCGTGATCGTCTAGGGAATGCTGGGTGGTAGAAAGCCCACGGCCCTCAGCGGGTTAACAGTAAAGTGACCAGGGTTTCCTCTTGTTCAAGCCCCCTGCCCAGGGCGGTTGGTCAGCGATTTCAGAGTGACCCAGGGACTTGGGCTGGCCAAGGCTCCGTGGTCGCACCTGCTCCCACGTGCAAAGAGTGGCGAGTGGCAATCAGCATTCCTGTTTCTGCAGAGAAGGGGCATGTAGCTTCCCTCCTATTTCAGTAGCGAAAGCAAGTCACACAGCTCACCTCCCTTCGAGGGGTAGAAGGTTCCAGCCTCCCCTGTGCCAGAAGGACTGGAGAATCCAAATGTGGTGACCAGTACCACTTAGTTCCAGTGGAAGGTGGGGTGGGGAGCGTGCCCCTTGCACCCCCATCCACCTCCTGCTCCAGCTGCAATAACTTACATTCCCCATCACCATTTTTCTTTTCCTCCGGGCACTGAAAATTTCCACTTTAAAGACACTGATAACATTTTTACTTGAAAATGGCTTATGAAACACCAGCCCCGTCCCCAGAGGCAAAATTCTAATCATACTTTTCCTCAAAAACATCAGTGGTTCTTGGTCTCTCATGATTCTGTGGGCTGGGAGTGCTGGGTTTAATTCTGAATGAAATGCTATCTTCTTTGGGTTAGAGGAGAAGGCCAGCAGGCACAAGAGGCAGACCCCAGGTTGCTTGGGTTCGTCTTACGTGTACCACCCTCACCCCAGGCTTTCTCTGACCACAGCCTCCGAAGTAAGTTCAAAGCCATTTCCGACTCTCATGCGTCCCACTTTGCCTGCACCCCCACCCCAGGACCTGTCCCGTCCTCCTTGTGTTGTCAGTGTTTGTACTTTCCCTTCCCCGACTGGATTGTGGGCTCTTTGAGAGCAAGAGCTCCATCTGACTCATCGCCAATTGTCCCTGCTGCTGCACAGGTGGCGTTTAGTTAGTGTTTTTCAGGGGCTCAGTGAATGAATCTCCACCTTTACCTTAGACCAGGACATTCTCACTCTTCTGAGTGAAAGGAAGAAAGGAAGGAGGGAAGGAAGAAGGGAAGGAAGGAAGGAAAAATTGAAGAGTAAAGAATTGAAAGAAGGGGAAGAGTCTAGTGAAGGAACATGTGTTAAGGACCCATGGACATGAACAATGGGGGAGCGGTGCAGATGGGGGTCGGGGGAGAGCAACGGGGGAAACATTGGGACAACTGTAATTGAACAACAATAAAAAAGAATTGAATATGTATAGAGACCAGTTAACATTTCATAGGAAAAAGAAACAAGCCTGTTCTCCCCAGGTAGCTCTGCTCATTCCGACCAGTTAACACATAAACACGCGCTCTTGGAACAGAGGGGGCGAATGAAATGCGGATGACCCAGGGCAGCCGCTCACCACTCTGCCAACCAAGACTCAGGCCCTGCTGCGACCAGCAGTGTCCCCGCACACAGCTAGACTTGGGGCAGGGTTCAGCTCGCAGCACCAGGGCAGGCTTTCCCAGGGCGGTGGGGCATGGTATTGCTCTTCGTATCTTTTGACTTCTGTGACCGCGGCCGAGGGGTGTGGGGTCAGGAGCCCTGGCACAGCGGGAATTCTTGCCTAGGAGCCTGCCACGACGTGCCTCTGCTGTCTGCATTACTTTCCAGGCCCAGGCATGAGCTAGCCCCAGGCCCCCAGAACCAGTGAAAGGTCAGTAGACCCAGGTGGCAAGAACCAGAGGGACAGCCCCAGAGAAAGTGCCCCTCAGCCATTGACAGGAGGCACCAGCTCTTTCTCGGGGGAGGGGCGGGGTTGGGAGGGAAAAGTGCCAAGACAGAAGTTTCACGCCTCATAGATGTCTCTGGGGTAGAGCCTTGGAGGAGGCAAGAGCGGCAGGGCAGGATGGTGGTGCCTGTGCCCAAGCAGCTGTGGGGCGAGGGGGCAAAGACACCCCCTTCCTCCAAAAATAAAAAGACAGAAACTTCACTCCCCCTCTGCTGTCTCCTCCCTATTTTCCTTCAGCCCAAAGGAAGGCGCAGAACAGACAAGTGCTCTCCTCGGGGCTCAGCACTCGAGGTAGAGGAGGCTGGAGCTCTTTGCCTTGGCTCTCCTTTGCCCTTCGCTTCATGAGAAAGAGGGATGTGTGGACGCAGAAGGAAGCCCGGAGGTTTGGGGATCATCTCCACTCCAGAGTGGCAGGGAGTGGTGTGTCATCACTGGGTTGTCATCAGGCCAATGGGATGCAGCCCAATCCTCTGCCAAGGATGCTACCGGGAATCTCAGGAAAGAACCCAGCCCCTCTTCCAGGAATGATGCTCTGCGGTCAACTGGGTACCAAAGGATAAAGGTGCTGTATTAACATGAACACTAATGACAAACGCACTACAGTAGTGAGCACATCATAGATACATAGATTATTCTCCATAGAGTCTGAACATAGATATAAAATAAGTTATACTTGTTTTCATTTTCCATCATGGTAGGAGCATAGCATACAAAGTGATTGGCTCAGTGGCCACGAAGCAAACCAGGGGAGAGACCACGGAGGAGGGGCAGGGCACTGCGCATGGTGGCGATTTGTGGAGGACACTGGTGTTACTGGGGGGCCTGTGAAGAACACTACCTCGGACCTCTCGGGTTGGCCCTCTGAGTCCCTGGCTGCCTGTGAGCTGGGGGGACTCAGCTACTGGGTGGGAGGTGGAGCAGGACAGACACGAACAGCATCCAGCGGGCAGGCCCACTGTCCTGCTGGCGCCGTTGGGCTTCTGCAATTTTAGGAACATGAGGTGCATAGCCAGAAGGCACAGTTTGCTTCTGCGATGTGACAGATGGCCACACTGATGGCCCACCAAATAAATGCTGGCTGGCCCTTCTCCCTCGCCAGCCAGCTTGGGGAGGCTGGGAGGCCTGCAAGCTTGGCTTGCTCTGCATGGGTGGCCAGGGGCTAGTGACGCTGGGACCCTGCACACATCTTCACAGCAGAGGGAGGAGTGGGGCCCTGGCTCTGAATCCTCCGGCCTCTGTGACTTTGGGAAGATCACTTAAACTCTGAGTCTCAGACTCCTTACCTGAAAAATGTGTGTGGGGGAGCTAATGCACACCCCCACGGGGGCTGCTGAGGGCCACGTGGGATGATGTCGCCCTGGCGTACAGGAGGGGCTAGAGAAGTGTGGGTCGAGTCTGAGCATCCACACATCAGAGGCCGGGTGGAAAAACTGTGAACCTCACAAGGTCTGCTGAGTGAAACCACCTTGACCGGCTTTGAGGAGAGGATGACAAGACGCTTTCTTTGCTTTCTTTCCTGCCAGTTTGCCAACTCTCCCTCCCTCACTGGGGTTCTTTGAAATGAAGTGTCAATGGGGTTCAAAGCCAGGCTTGCTGAAGGAGACAGAGCCGAAGGTGGGGGCGTCTCTTCAAGTTGGGAACGGGTTCCCCAAGGATGCCTCTTCTCCCTGCCTGCCCACCGCCCAGCCCCGGAGCAGATTTCATAGGAGGAAGCCAAGGACGGAGAGAAAGCTCAGAAAACAAAGTGAATTGCCTATTAAGTGAAAAGTTTTTCCATCTGTTCCGAGTCCGGGGTGGGTGGGCCATCTGTGGGCGGTGAACCAGCTGCCTCTGCAGAAGACAGGGGAGGACGGAGAAGAGAGGGTGATGGAGACGGAGGCTGGGAAGCTGGAGCCGTGGGCATGCCCCGCGCTTCTGCCAATGCTGAGGACTTGCGCCCGAACAGAGATCGGCCTGGAAACCTGGGAGTCACTGATCCCCCTCATCTGAAGTGCAGTTCTCAAGATCTGTGCCCATGTGTGTGTGTGTGTGTGTGTGTGTGTGTGTGTGTGTGTGAGAGAGAGAGAGAGAGAGAGAGAGAGATTGCCTCCCCCATCTCCTGTAACACCTGCCTGCTCTGCGCCACCCCTGCTCCCATCACTCGGTGACTTTCCTCTTGGAGGGGGGCAGGAGGTGGGCGGGCAGCTCGTTGGGCAGCTCGTGCCCCTCCAGCTTGACCTTGATAAGATGGTTGGCCAGAGCAAACTCCTCGTCATCCAGCATGCCATCCTTGTCGATGTCGGCCAGCTTCCAGATCTTGCCCAGCACACTGTTCGGCAGCTTGGAGCGCACCATCTCCTTCTTGGCGTTGGCTCCCGTGATCTTGCCATCCACCGGTGACAGGGTGTAGAAGATCTCGTCGTACATGGGCTTGTCCCTGGCCACGACCCACTCAGCGTCGTCGATGCCCTCCCCAGCCCCCTCCCCGTAGCCATGCCCAAAGGGACCCTGCAGGGTGCCCTCGAATGCTCCACCCTTCACCATCTGGACGGGCCGCTGCGTCTCCTCCTGGCGCACCAGCACCATGAGCTGGGCAATGTCGTGGGCCAGCATGTCATCCACCACGTCCAGCAGCTTGCTTTTCAGGGGCTGGAATTTGCTAAAGTCCTGGGCCTGCAGCTGGTCCTGGGAAGAGGGGAGGAAAGAAGGTGAGGGTAGAAGTCGATGGAAGGAGTTGCGGAGGCTGCCTTCTACCAATGCTGGGATGTTCGCAGCCCTTTGGCCTGGAGGCTAACCTGAACCACGTCATAATAACAAGTGATATGAGAGAGGAGGAGAAAAAAAAGACACGCTGCGTTGATGTTGGAATTTTTCAGGAGAGAGCAAAACAGTTTCAGGGCCTGGGAAAGGAAGAGATGAAGCAGGTGGGTCTCTCGACTCTAATAAGGATTGTACTTGGAAAACACTGGAAGTGCTTTCCTATATTATCTTATTTGCCCCTCAGTGCCCTGCTGAGGAAGGGAAATCACATTCTATCCCCAGTTAGGGAAGGCAAAGCTGAGGCAAAGGCAACCAAAAACAAGTCACAGTAGAAGCCAGGGTCAACTTCAACCCAGCTGTTCTTAATCAGGATGCTCATGGGAATTACCTGGAGAGAGTTTTCAACAACTGGCTTCTCTCTTGATGCTTCTGACACAGCAGGCCCAGGGGGGGCATGCAGACTTTGTAAAAGCTCCTACCCTGGCCTTCCCACAACACCCCCGGCCTCAAGGTACGAGAAATACGCTCGACTCTGCATGTCTTTGTGACTCTGAGAGATCCTGAGTTCAGAACACCCAGCTTCTCCTAGGCCTCGGTAGTGACAAGGTGAGAGCTGTCCGCTCCTGCCCTGGCTCTGGTCACAGCAGTCTCAGGACACTGGGCAGAGGCCAGTGCACAGGGCAGAGTCTCGGGGACAAGCACATCGAGCTCGCTGCAGAAAAATTCTGAAAACACCCACCAACTTGAAATGTTGCTCTTGCTACATTCAAGAGCAAGTGTTAGCTTGGGCGTTTCTTACCACCCTACAAGGACAGGCTGAAGCAGGGGGCAGTGGGGGCTGGGAGGGGGTGGCAAGAGCAGGCACAGACCAGCCCTTGGGAGGTCCCTGGTGTCTCTGTCCACAGCTATGTGTGTTTGGTGGGTCCCCAACTATGGGTCCCAATATCTTCCAGGGGCACAGCGGGTGCCCCCCATATTCCCTCGAAGGACAGCCACTTACATGATTGATTTAGCATACCTAACAACAGCAGATGAACTAATCTATGTTGAGAAAGAATTCCTCACGTTCCCAAAGGGGTGGTATAGCCCCTTTCAAACGTCATCGCTCTGAATGTTTGTTTACAGGTCATTAAACTCCTATTGGAAAGAGCAACTAGAAGTTGACATGTTCCAGGCTAATTGAGCTGATTGAGAAACAGATTATGTTACAGCATTTCTCAAATTAGTGACTGGTTCACACTAGGTGTTTATAAGAATGAACGGATACATGAATAAATGTATGTTCGGAATGTCTATTTTTTAATCAGATAGGAAACCAACAATGCCTATTTGAGACCATAGGGAGTTCCAGATCACAGTCTGACAAGAACGAAATCAATATCGCTGCTACATCTGCAGCTATTTTTCCCTAATTCCCCAGTTTTTAAAAACACTGTATTTGGAAACAAATGCAGAATCATGAGATTCTGCAAAAACTGTATGGATAGGTGGGTCCCCGTCACTCATTGCCCGGCTTCCCCCGGTGGTGACATCCTACCTAACTTGCTGCTTCATTTTCAGGGACAGCCGGCCCCAGGCTCCGTGCTGAGCACCGTGTAGACAGCATCTCATGGACGCCATCCATAAGCAGGTACTTCTGGAGCCTCAGTTTACAGACAAAGAGACAGAGGCTCAGAGAGAATTCAGTTAGTACAGTGAGGTGGCTTCTTGCTAGGACTGTGGGGACAGCTCTTGGCTCTTCCACTAGAAGTCTGTGTGACTCCCGCACTCAGAAAACTGCAGGCAGCTAATTGCAAAGGTTAATTATCTTGGTAAACTTGTTAGCTTATCTGTAAATAGAGGATGCAAATGCCTCCTCCAGAGGACTGCTTTGGGGAAGAACTTGAGAAACCATGTGTGATGGTCCCTGGCTCAAAAGAGGGGCCCACAGTGGGCTCCAAAGGTGGCAAGCTCCTGTGCAGACTTCTCATGGCATATGTCCCCAATCACTCCTCAGTAGGGACTTGGAGGTAGACATAAGTACTCAAGGTCCTGGAGAACCTTCATTAGGTGACATGGTGGCTGTGACTCGGAAAAGCTGTAAACTGCAGGCATCAGACCCCAAACATCATGGGACACCCCTGTCCCACTAGGATCACCGAGGCTCCCTATTTCTCCCCAGGCCCCAATATGACACCTGCTGGGCCAGTGACAGTCCAGCAGGGAGGACAGACTTAGGGCCATCTCCGTGGGAGGCCTCCTCCATACTAAGGCTGCTCAGCCAGCTCCTGTGACACTGTCCCTTGTCCTGGAGCCCCAGACCCTGGTTACCTGCATCCTCTTCAGGTTGGGAAAGTCCCCAGGTGAGATCTGGTGCTCCCGCTCGATCCGGCCGTAAATCTCGGCCAGGTTGTTCACCAGCTCCTTCTTCTTGTTGTCCTTCCCAAACATGGAGGGCATCTCCTTCTTCAGAGAGCTGATGATGTAGGCGTGGACCTGAGAAGCCGGGGCAGAGAGAATGCTTGAGATCAAGACCTGCATCCATTCCTTCCCTCTCAGCGGCTCTCACCCATCTCTTCCCATAAACCCCTTCTCCTCCTGCTCCTACTTCTATCTTCACCCTCTTGCTCTCTCACAGTGCTTGCTGCACTGAACTGTCTTTCTAGATCTCACGGAAAAGGCAAGATTGTGGAGAGGGTGACGTCAAGGCGGTAACAGGGATGGCAATACAGGAGATGATGCCGATGAGGAAGACAATAACCATAGCTAACGTCTGCCGAGCCCTTCAGAGGGCACAGGAGTGGGGAGAAGGCTTTTACCTTCTTTATTCCACTGCATCCTCCAACCCTTTTATTTTACAGGCATGGAAACAGGCACGGAGAGACCGGAGGGCCTTGCTGGGGTTGGGATCACAGAGTTTGTAAACAGTGCAGTTGAGCTCCAGTCTGGCCATCTGACCCCAGGGCCAGTGACCATAACCACCATGCTCTCCTGCCCCCTGGCCACCAGCATTGGCACGGCTGATGCTCAGGATGCAGTAGCTCCAGGACATATTCACATAGGCAGGCAATGCTCGAGGGTGCAGGCAGCTCTTGCAGCTGATCCCCCACCCCAAACACGCTGCCCACGCTCCAGGGTTAGCCTCACCTTGGCCAGCCTGGCTCTCTTGATGAGGTCATTGAGTTTGCGCAGGGCAGCGTTTCGGGGCAGACTCTGGATGTCTTTGAATAGGTCCTGCTCCTCAGCCTCAAAGAGCTTGCGGTTGTCAGGGATGAGAAGGGGGTGGGACCAGAAGGAGCCGATGTAGACCCGGATCACCTCCGGGGTATTCACGATCTTCCCCAGGGACCACATGAGAGCCCCGTACACCCGCATCAGCTGCTGGGTCTCGATCTGGTCAGCTTTGTTCAGCACCACCCGCATCTTGTCCTCGTGGTTCTTGAGGGCCTTGATGACTTCCGAGAACTCGTCAGAGATGTCCAGCTTGTGGGCGTCAAAGAGCAGGATGATGCGGTCCACCCGCTCAGCGAACCACTCGAGGACAGCGGCGAAATCATACCCTGCCGGCAGAGAAACAGTCAGGAGAAGGGACCTTTGGGGCACAGGTTAGAGGTTTGGGGAGAGGCAACAGGTACAGTAAAAATAACACCCTCTTGGGAGCTGGATCTGGGTTCAAATCTTGACTCCACCATTTTCACTATTTGGCCTTGAGCAAGTCATTCTGTGTCTCTGAGTTACTGTGTTTTCATCTACCAATGGGCATACTAATAGTACCTAATTAACAGAATTATAAGAACTAAATACACTTGAAGCCCAGCATATAGTAGCTGCTCAGTAAATGCTAATTATAATTAACATGATTATTCCTGTTTAGTCTTTTCATTCAAGGAAATGGGCTCTTTCCATTAAGGGTCAGGGCCTAGGAAAGTGTTTTGGGGGCCAGGTTCTACCCAGTGATGAGGTAGGGACATTATCAGTGCCATCTGGAGAGAGTCATAGGGTGACTCAGCCAGGACCACCCTGCTTGTAGGAGGCAGCAATGGGGCATGGTACCGAGCTCTCTAACCCCAGGTTCGATGCTTGCTTGGGCTGGCAAGATGTTTGCATCACAACCTCATTTCACCCTCACAGTAGCCTCTGAGGTAGGTGGGCTGAGGTGTATCATTCCCATTTTCCAGAGGCAGAAACTGAGGTTCACAGATGAGGTGAGAGGCAAACAGCCAGCAAAGTGTGGGGCCAGGACTGGACCTGGTCAACGCGGCCCTGAGCTCCCTGCACCTGCCAGGTGGGCAGCCGTGCAGCACTCTTGCCTGCCCCTCCCCCCCTTTCCCTCCCCTCCCTTCCTCTCCCCTCCCCTCCCTCCCACGCAGGCCCAGCCAGCAGCTCCCCAGAACCCAGGAGACCCTGTGCATTCCCCTTCCAGGTGAGCCTGCAGCCTGCACCTGTTCCTCTGCTCAAATCCCCACCCCGCCCCAGGCACAGCTCCTGGCTATTTTTAGTAGCCTCTGGCGCAGTCACAGCCAGTAGACTGGCGCTCTTACCTCCCAAAAGCAGTCCTTCAGAACTGTGGGCAGGAGGAGGGGTGGGGGCTCAGAAAATCAGGACAGCCTGGTCCCTCTGCCCCAAACCCACCCCAGAAAACAGGTCATGGTTTTGGTGCTCTAGTGCCTAGAACCAGCAAGCTGGCCCTCTTGGTCGCTGGGGAGGGCAGCAGGGCTCTAGCTTCTGGCATCCTTCTGAGACCTGGCCTGACAAGGGCTGTAGCTGGGGTGTGCAGGCCACGGGGAGGGCAGCAGGGAAAAGCTTGCTACCACTCCCTCCCCCAGCAGAGCAGATGCCAGCCCTGAGCGCCCACCACACCAGCCGCTCAATGCTGGCTGGGCAGCCAGAGCAGCCAGCACAGCCAGCGCTGGGCGCTTTACTGACAAGGAAACGGAGGTTCGAGGAGGGGGAGGGTCAGGGTCATGCAGCGGTCGGGTCAGAGCCAGGACCGGAACTCGGGTCATCCAACCCCAAGCCCGCCACTCTAGCCACCCCTCCACAGACTGGGGAAAGCAAAGGGGCCAGAGAAACTGCAAGAAAAGAGCCTCCCCTCACCTCACCTCCAATCTCTCTTCAATCCCTGATGGCATCGGCCATGCAACAGGAGGCTTGGGCTGTGAAGGCTTGGAGGGTAGCAAATCACAGTGACCTGGACAGCTCCAACTTGGGGGGACACTGACAGCACCAGGTCAGTGCTGCCAGAACAGGATGGCTCCCTGTCTGTTCCTGTCTCCATGGCCGGGTCAGGTGCCCCTGTGTTCTCATGGGCTCAGGCAGACGCATGCCCTTTTGGTCTCCCACTGAAGCTGTCAGGATGAGTCCCCCCCCCACCCCCACCCCCCACACACACTGGGTGTTGGGCAGGGGCCTGTCCCTAAGTCCTGCTCCTAGCATGGTGCCCTGCATATAGTAGTGTTCGGTCAGTCTTTGCCAAACAAAACTGAAATGTGAGCCGTGTTTTGCTTCTTACATCCCAGGGTCAGGAAACAAGCCATCTCTGGGCCTCAGCTGTCTGGTTTCTGAATTGGAACCCCCAGACCCTGCCACAGGGTTGCTGTGAGGATCCATTTTTTTTTTTAAAAAAAGGATGCAGGTGAAACTGCATATGACCTTGGCTGTCCCATGGAATAGGTGTGCTCTGAAAGTGGCCCCTGAGAAGCAACGGCCAGGGAAAGACCAACTCTAGTTTCAGCCCTTAACTTGCTGTGCGGCCTTGGGAAAGCAGCCTCCCCTCTCTGGTCTTCCGTCTCTGCCTGTCAAGTCGATAGGACTGGAATGTCTTTGAGCTTCCTCTCTCAGTTCACAATGCCCTGCTTCTAAGACTGGAGAGGGTGGAGAGCACATACAGCAGGAGGGATGGAGATTAGACACAAGAAAGTCCTTGCAAAACAGGAAGAAAGAAGGCTGGGCCACAGTCTTAAACAGGCCCCACCCCTAGAAAAGCAACCCCTTGGATGTGGGTGCCTCTATGAAGTCTGCTCCTGCCAAAGGCAGCAGGTGGCTGTCCCTTCCAGGATTTTATAAGCGCCGAGGTCTCCTAGTCTTGCTCCTCCTTTCCTCAAATTCTGCATGCTCCAGCAAGCTGCTATCAAATTACAGAGTTAGTAATGCCAGGTTCTTTCTCCCAGGGGTGGCTGGGAGGATCCTGAGAATCGAGTCAGGACTCCATGGGCCTCCTCTAGCTCAGCCTCCTGCTCTCCCCTATTCAGAGCCTAGCAGCCTCCCGGATGGGTATGATATTGCCTCCTGGACTCGGCTTGTGTATATCCAGCAAGGGGAGCCTCTGAAAGGCATGCACTGGACACACTAAGGAAAAGGGCATGGGACTACTCCCCCATTTGGTTACTGTGTGGCCTTGGGCACGTCTGAACCTCAATCTTCTCAGCTGAGAAACAGGAATAATAACAACCGACCAATGAGGGGCCAGTGGAACAGCCGTGGCAACAGGATCTGATTGCAGAGGGAGGCTCTGCCCTAGCGTCTGGGGTGAGCAGGACACCCAGTGACAGTCCCCTTTCCCTCACGGTTCCCAGGAATGGCTCTCAGACCCACAAAGGGGCGGGGCGGGGCGGGGTGGGGCGGGGCCCTTGAGCACCTGCAGCAGCCCAAGGGCTCCCGAGAGAAGGTATGGCGATGGGCTGGGTGGGGGAGATTCAAGCCCCAGAGGCTGAGAGTGGAGCTGGCCTTCCCGGAATTGCTTACAGCAAGTCTGCTGGCTCCCAGAGCTCTGGACTGCAGGCCCCTGGCCCAGAGACGGGGCAGCTCACAGGGGCCTGGGGTGCTCCCTGCTGCCGCCAGGCTCTAGTAAACTGGAAAGAAAGATTTCGAAGTAATGGCAGGCGGGAGAAAATCAATGAGACCAACAAGCAAGGCAACTCCTTAATGGCCCACTGGCTTCCCTCGCAGTCTGAAGTGAGATGCAGTGGGCCGGGCAGCACATTTCTTTGTATTTTCAGCCACATGATCTCACGTGAACCTCATAACTCTGTATATGCCAGGAGGTAAACAGAGCATACACACCCAACAGGGCAGGGAGAGGGAACAGAGAGGTTAAGGGGCTTGCCTGAGCTCACAGAGCCAGGTGGTGGCAAACTTGGGACCAGAACCCAGAGCTCTGACTCTTGTCCACGTTCCCTTCTTGCTCATAGCCACAGGCCAGGCTGGAGCTCAGAGGGTGAGCCCTCAGGCCAGGCACTTACTTGTGGTGGGTACAAAAAAGGTCCTATCCTGTCCCCCAAAATCTCTTTTAAGATTGGACATTTTAGCAAAAAAAAGAAAGAAAGAAAATAAAAAAGCATCAATTTCCACCATGTGGGAAGAATTGAGATGACACTGGGGACAAATGCCACACCACATGCCTTCCAGGAGCTGACCGCAAGGCTGGCAGCGAGCTGTTCTAAAGGGCGTTGGGGCCCTACTGCTTCGTCCCAATGGGTGAGGCTCACAAAGGCGTGTACATGTAGCACCCAGTCTGGGGCCCAGGAGGCCCCTCAGTGAGGGGGTGGGATGCACCAGGGATGTGAGGCTGTGAGGACCAGCCCAGACGCTCCAAGGCGCCCCAGGGAAAACTCGCACAGGAGTTTGCTCTCAGGCCTGCTCCCCGCCTCCCTCCTGGGCAGGCCGTGAAAATGTGCTGAAAAGCCACGAGGCTGGGAGTCAGGAGGTCAGAGTTTTGGGACACGGGCAAGGTTTGTGCCTGCTGTAGATCTGCTGGGCTCACCTGTACAGGAAGGGGTTTCCTGGGAGGGAAGTGGGCTCCAGGACCACAGGTTGCTTTTTTAGGGCGGGGCTGGAGGGGATTTCTAGCTGAGGAGCAGCCGGGAAGCAGGGTTCCCGAGTATGAGGACTCCCTCACAGGCTTCCGGAGCCCACCCCGCTTCAGCTGCTTCCTTGCTCCTTCCCAGTAATGAGTCTTGGGCCGGGCACTTCCTGTCACTTCCAGGAACAGCCTCCCTGCCCACACAGTGCATCTTCATCCAGAGACAACTGCTGGCCTGCGACCTCCCAGCCTCAGGTTCCTGGATGCCGCCCCCCCTCCGCCCCCCGCTTGCCCTCCCCTAAAAACACCCACCCCCAGACCTGGGCAGAGGGGCCATGCCCTGAGCAAGGACCACACTTTGTCTAGCTCTGGCCTGGGGTCTGAGTGCTCCTTCCCATGAAGCCTGAGGCCTTGGGAGCAGCTCAGTTTCCAGAATGGAACCCAGACTCATCAGGGTTGGGCTTCCGTCCTGCCCTGGGCTGGCTGAAGGGAAGAGGTGCCTGACCTGCACTGTGACCAAACCTGGAGCTCTGAGGGCCCCTGGCCAGAAGCCAGAGAGAGTGCAAATTGGTTCTGTGTACACTTGTATAGGGGTGTGTATGTGGGTGGGGTGTGGATGGAGTGGATGTGTGGTTAGGTATGAGTATGTTTATGTGTGTATGTGTGTGTGCGCATGTGGATATATACGTGTGAGTATGTATTTGTGTGAGTGTTCGAGTGTTCAAGTGTGTGGCTATGTGGGTGTTTGTGCGTGTAGATGTGGGAGTGTTTATATGTGTAGGTATAAGCTAGAGCCTCCAGGTTCTATGGCTTTGTGAGGAAGGAGAAGGAGGGACTGTGCATACTGGCAACTCTCCTCATTTGGGGTCCCCCTGACATCTGAGAGTGTGTGACCCCCCCATTTTCCTGCTCTCCTTGGTGAGCTGAGGTCACCAAGCTGTGCTGCAGAGCTGGCGGCCCAGCTCCCAGCCCCCGATTTTAGCACAGGCTGCTTTTGCCAGCGGCTGCATTTGTAGTCTGGACTCAGGAGGACAGAAAGCGAGTTGGCCCGGGCAGCCACTCAAGGGGCCACCACTTCTCCCGGAGGTGGGGCTTAGTCGTGTTAGATGGGAACGGATGGGAAGGGCAGGGAGACAGCCACGCACCCACCTGGCCTAGGGCAGCCGCTGAGGTCTAAAGATGAAGGCGGGAGGAAAGGCAGAGCAGGGGAAAGAGAGCGGACCAGGACAGGGGCTGAGGAAGGCAGGATTCCCTGAAGCAGGGCTGCGCCGTCCAGCTGCGCAGGCTGCGCCCTGGGCTGTGGGGGCGGGGGGGCCTGGGGCTGTAGAGAGGGGGGGCCCTGGATGGCGGATGAAAGGGAAAGCAGGGAGCTCATGTAGATCCAGACCAAGAGCTGATGTCTGTCTTTCCATTACCATCCACAGACCTCACAAGGCCATCTGATGGGTATCATCACCCCTTGTTAGCATGGGAACGTGCAGGCTCAGGGAGAACACGCGACCTGCTGAGACATACGCAGGTTCTAAAACCCCACCTCCGAACTCCCAGGTCAGCGTCCTGGGAAACCATCTGCCCGGTGGCCCTGGCCTTGCAGGTGCAGGTCCGCCTATGTGCTGGGAGCTCAGATTGAGAAGGCTGGCTCTCCTGAGCCTTTCTTGAGCAGACACAGGCTGCCCCTGTTTGAAACGGTAAATCCCCTTTAGGCCTCACCTCAGGATCAGCCCAGGTGAATCCTTGTGGGGGTGGGGTGAGGGTGGGGCCTGGTTAGGAGAGGAGGAGCATTTAGGGAAACTAATAGAAGCCAGACTGAGAGCCACCCAAGCTTCCTCTGCACAGGGCCCTGAGCAGGGTGCCAGGATATCTACAAAGAGCAGAGAGATCAGAAGGGTCAGGATAGCCCTCTCTTCCCAGGACCACGGGTTCTATGGCTTCCGACCGATCAGCTTTCCCCACCCCTTCCGTGGCTGTGCCACCATGCAGCCCAGAGTTAGAGAGTGCGGGGCCCAGGCTCCCAGGGCCCTGCCACAGAGGGCCTTCGGTTGACATCCCCCTTTCAAAGATGGGGTGCCAAATACGTGAACTGTGAACACAGCTTCCTCCTGACTGATGCCTTCGTCCCCTCTTCTTCCCAGGTGTGACTTCCTTACTGAAATGTGGGGAGGGGCTGGGTTTTCCTGCCGGACCCTCGTTCAGAAGAGGTCTCTGCAGAGCAGGCTCTGTCTCCTTTGAGGACAGACTTGGGGTCATGGGGCCCGTGAGCAGACTGCTGACCCAGGGGGGCCTCTCCCTGCCTTGCCCCCAGCCAGGGCTGGCTGTGCCTGCTCACACAGACATGGTGGACCCTGAACGCAGAGCCTGGTGCCCTTGAGCTGCTTCCTTCAGGGTGGAAAGCCGAGGTGGCTCGCAGGAGGGCTGGACAGCAGCCCAGTTCCAGCAGGGGCGGTGGCCCGTACCCAGGCACCCAGGCACCCAGGCCTTTGCCAGCAGCCTTCAGTACACAGCCACTGCGTGCTGGCCTGTCTCCTGTGAGGCTACGGGGTCTCCTGGAGGGGCCTGGGGGGAGCAGGTTTGAACCCTGGCCCTTGCAGGCCATGTCCCTGGTGGAGGGCTTTCTGAGCTTCCTGCTGTGGTGGCACCGATACCTGCAGAACACACCTTGTGTCTGTCCTGGCTGGGCTGTGGAGCATGGGGCCCGCAGCAGTGCGGGAGGGAAGCAGCCAGTCAGTCAACCTAAGGTCAGTTCAGGGGAGGAGGGAGTTCCAGCTGCTGCCCAGGGAACCCTTGCCAGTCCAAAGCCTTTCCTTCCCGGATGCTGACTTCCGAGTGCTCCTCTGGCTCTAGCCCAGCTCCCAACTCCAGAATCGGGTGGGCGTGGCTTCATCTGCTTGTCTTGCAAGCACAGGGCACAGAAAGGGTAGGGGGACTACCCGGGGCACACAGCCACTGTGGCAAGGGAGGTTGGGGGTGAGGAGCCAGGAGCAGATGTTTTTAACTTTTAACAGCATCAGTCTAGCTGTAAAAACCGACGGTGACGGTGGGGATCTACCACACCTCATGTGTGCTGGGCACTGCCGTGTGCCAGGCAGAAGCCCTTATGTCTGTATTATTTCTTTTAATCCTCAAACACCCTATATGGTAGATAGACTTATTGCTTCCTACTTCACAGATGAACCAACCAGAGCAAAGAAACCTAGCCCAAGTTCATGATGCCAGGAAGTGGCAGAGGCAGGCTTTGAACCCTGGCAGTCTGGCGACCTCCGTTCGTGAGCAATTACCCCATATCTGTCTGGAGTGAAGAGTTCTCAAAGTGCTTTCACACACTAACTCCCTGTGTCCCAGCCCCAGAGCGAGCACGCTGTCCTCCTCACGTGGCCGAGCTGAAGTTCTCTGCATGTACCTGCCTCCCCTGCATCCTGCGGGCAGAGACTTCAAAAGTAACCAGGGCCTGGCCCATGGTAGCCGTGGCTTGCAGAGTGAATAACCGTGATGAGGGAAGTAAGGCAGACACTGATGTTTCCATTTTACAGAGGAGAAGACTGAGGCCAGCTGTCTCCTGAGCTACAGTGGACCCACGCTGATCCACTGGCCCCTGCCTAGGATGATTCCACACAGCACTGGAGGCAGCACTGGCTCATCAAGGGACCGCAAGGCCCAGGGGCCTCTTTCCAGGTATGGTAGTAAGAGAACATACCAGAAAGAACATAGCACGGAGCCAGACCCAACCCTACCAGGTACCTCGCTTACCTCGGCTGATCCTCTGCTTCTCCCCGGAGAGGATCCCTGGCGTGTCGATGACGCTGATGCTCTCCAGCACGGGGTTGGGCAGCTGGGCGCACACGAACCTGCATGAATGAGAGGAAACCGCGTGAGCCGCTGTCCTCTCGAAGCCTCCCACACACCTCGTAGCCTCAGCCACACTCCCACCTTCGCTGCCCTGGGGCCAGAGGTTTGGAAGCCTAGCTGCCTTCCATGTGGATGCCCGGGCTCCAGGTCAGACTTAGCCCCAGCCATGGACCCATACAGGCCCAGGACCTGTATGTTGAGGAAGCTCCCTGGGTGATCCTGGGCAGCTGCAGTCCTACACGGTGAACCCCTGCTGTCAGGGATATCACAATGTCCAGGACTCGAGCCCCGCTCCCAAGGAACCCAGTCTGGTGAGGAGAGGAGGCATGCACACGGCCGACCATAACGTGTGTGTGACCAGCACCCTGGGGAAGGTCAGGCGAGGGCATAGGGAGACCCAAGGGGGAGAGGTGGCTTCCAGGGGCGGCTTTCTGGAGGAGGGGACACGGGAGCTGGCCTTGATGAATGGGTCACGTCACGCATGTTTGGGCCTCAAAGGGCTATCCCAATATCAAACTTGGCTATTAGGGTAGAAGTCAGGCGTTATTCAAGGAAACATGTCTAGTGCTACATCCTGAAGTCGCAAAACACAAATCGGTACACCTCACTTAGATGCTTCTCACTTCAAGCCTTCTCTCTTACATGTCATTTTTGGTGAAAGCTAAAAAGGAGCCATACTCTCCCAGGTATATTATGTGAAATGGCAGAGATGCAGGACACATGGGAAAGGGAGGGCTTCGCAGAGGAGGCAGAACCTGAACTGAGACTTCAAAAGATAACCGCACTTGCCAGGCAGACAAGAGGAAGCCGGCATACCCTGCGTACGTGAGTTTGTGGGTGCGTGTGTGTGCTTTGTGTGTTTGTGTATGAGTGGATGGGGAGTGAAGAGAAGATACCGTTCCAGACTGAGATAAAAGTTCATGGTGAAAGAGCAGTGTTATGGGTTGGATTCTGTCCCCCAAAGAGATCTGTTGAAGTTCTCATCCCCCGTGACTCAGAATGTGGCCTTATTTGGAAATAGGGTCTTTGTCAATGTAATTAGTTAAGATCATACAAGAGCAGGGTGGGCCCCTGATCCGACAGGACCAGTATCTTTTTTTAAATTAAGTTTATGAAGGTAACATTGGTTAAGAGCATTATGCAAATTTCAGGTGTACAACATTATCCAACAACACTTTATAAGAAAGGAGAACACGATGTGGAGAGGGACCCACCCAGAGGGAAGACCCCATGAAAAGAAGGAAGCAGAGGTTAGAATTATGCTTCCACTGGCAAGGAACACCTGGGGCGACCTAAAGAGGGAAGAAGTGAGGGAGGATGCTCCTCTAGAATCTTCCGAAAAAGCATGGCCCTGCCCAACACCTTGATTTCAGACACTGGCCTTCAGAAGTATGAAATAATACATTTCTGTTGTTTTAAGCCACCGAGTGGTAATTTGTTATGGCAGCCCTAGGTATGCGAGTAGGTGCAAATGCAGCACGGAATGAGAGAGAGTGCGCACGCACCATTTGGGGTGTGGGGGAAGGTACACATCAGTGAGGTGCGAACAGGAAGGCTGGAGTGGCCAGAGACAAGTCTAGACAAGGAGGAGGTGGGGGCCAGATCACAAAGGTCCTGAAAATCACATTGAGAAATCTGGATTTTTCACCAAGGGCAGTAGAAACCCATTGGAATGCCTTTAGGAGAAGAGTGACATGATCAGATATAATGGTTGTCAGCATGTCCAGTTCAGTTCAACAAATACTTAGGGGGTACCTGCTACATGCCTGGCACTGTGCCGGATAATGGGGGTGGAACAGTAAGTGACACAGCCCCTGTCCTCTCGAAGTCCATGGTTCCCATTATGCCTGAGGCCCGGCCACGTGCTGCTCCTTAGGTTCTATGGCACGCACCAGTACTCTCTAATACATCCTGTATTTTGCGGAGCTCGGTTTCTGTCTTTAGGTAGCCTGGTTGTCGTGTGAGTGGGGCTGGTGTTTGGGGACAGGGCTGTGGATGAGGCAAAACCCAGGTCAAGGGCATGGAATAAGAAGGGCGGGGTGATGATGATGGGCCTAACCAGTGGGGACACCAGGTCATAGGAGCCAGAGAAAAAGGGGACACAGAGCAGACTGGAGGGGGCCTGGCCAGGGAGGCAGGAGGAGAGGTGGGGGAAGGTAAGGGTGGAAGAAGCCTGTTCCTTATGATCACTATGAGGTCACAGTGACCTTCATTCACACAAGCAACTGTGATAGGGTGAAGCCACGTTCCACAGGCTGGGGGACAGGAAGTCACAAGGAGGTGAAGCCAAGAAACTTGGCTGTGAAAAGAAAGAGAGAGGGTAAAGGCTAGTAGAACGCGCTGTAGGGTTTTCAAGAGGAGATATTTCTGTGTGGAAGGGAGGCCATGGGAGGGTGAAGTTCAGGGCAAGGCAGGAGTCAGACCTTGTGAGGAAGAGATGCCACAGCTCTCTGCAGCCCGGTGGTAGGACGTGAGGACACAGGCAAATGAACTTGTTTATGGGCAGATTTTCAAAAGCCAACTAGATGGAACCTGTGGACACTGGTTCCCATTTTCTCCAGAAGGGGAAGCGAGGCCCTCTGCTGAATGAGAAGGAGGTCGAGGTGACCGGAGAGTGCTTGGATTCCCACAGAGAAGGACGGGGAGCTGATGAGGGATGCGACATAGGCTGGCTGAGCTGTGGTCCTTGCAAGGGACATGCCTGGCAGATCCCCAGCCATGGTCAGTCTAAATGCCCACCGTCTCAGGGTCAAATGCTCCTGGAGAAACGCACAGACCTTACAAGTTCTGGCCACAAGGTTCCTGCACTGAGCCACATTCTTTCAGTCTCCTCTGCTTGCTTTTTTTGTTATTGTTTTTTTTTTTTTCAGTTTTGTCTACCTGGAATTTTTTTTATTTTTTTACTCTTTCAGTGTCACTTCATTCATCATTGAATGCCCACATTAAATGCCAGCTTTCCAAGGGCTGAGTCAGGACTCTTGCCTTGGAGGAATATATTAGTGTTATCCCATTTTACAGATGGGAAAAGTGAGACAGAGAAGTAATTTGTCTAAGATCCATGTGCTATTTGGTAGGATTTGAACCCAGGTCTGTCTGAAGCCAAAGCCTACAGTCCTTCCCTTTACTGTAAATACCTCCAATTAGAGAAAGTAGTTTAAAATTTTTTCATGCAATATTCATGCAAGAATGTGGTGTGGATTTATAGACAAAGTGCAATCAGAGGGCATTTTAGTTAAACAGGATAATTATGGGAAGGTCAAGATCAGCCTGTGAAGCATTCCCTAGAGCTTTCTTTGCTCAAATTATCACAATGACCCTGCTGTCTGCAGGCTTTTACTTGTCCAAGAGGAGGAGAAGGTGACCTATCCAAGGCCACACAGTGAGTTTCATAGGAAAGTCAGTGCTCAAACTCAGGACTTCCATCTTAAGTCCAGGGTTCTCACCACCAAGTAAAAACAATGTCCAGGAACAGCAAAAAGCCTTCCTCTGCCCCTGTCCAGCTGGATGCAAATCCTCTCTATAGTACGGGCAAAGGCTGGGAATGCTCTCTGCTTTTGTTGGCAGGAGGTGCAGATAGAGGGGATGTGATTCAACCTGCTTCTTGGTCAGGAGGAGTCAGCCTAGCGTTTGCAGCTCCCACACCCTTAATCTGTGGGGACTGACTCAGTTACATTCCCAGCAAGTTAGGGACAATCCAGAGAGACTATAGGTATGGAAAAGGCAGTGATCCTCCTAAGGCCCTGTCCTTTCCCTTCTCATACCCCAAGAAGAAGAAAAGAGAATAGCCAGGGTGTGTGTTCCCACTGCACTCACCTGTTCAAGAAGGCATTGCCAAAGGCGTTGAGCTTCCGGAAGGGTTTCTTAGGATCCACCACCAGGGCGTTCCCGGGGATGATCCCCTCCACCTCGCCCTGCATCACGGCAATGAAGGAGTCTGTGGTCGGCTCGGGCCCAATCCTCATGCCTGGGAAATCCTGTTCCAGCAGGTACCTGGCAGAAGGGAGCACAGTCATAAAGCAGGAGTTCTGCTGGTAGATCAATGCTGTGTGTCTACCACAAGGTGGGTGATGATGTGCATCATGGCAGAAGGGTGGATCCAGAGCCGTGCGATTTCGTGGCAGGGAGAGGTGACCACCGGACAGGATTCCAAAGTCACTGCGGAGGAGGTGGGATCGCAGCTGAACTGAAAATACCAAATCTGTTCTCCTTGGTTTTTATCTTTCCCCCTCCCTGAATCAATAGGAAAAAACAGTAAGGTTTGGGCTCAGAGCTAGAGCATGGGTTGAAACTGATGGCTGCACAGAGCATTGCGGACTTCGCAACTGCAGGTCACCTGCTGAAGGACCTGCACAAAAGCATGGCTAGAATGGGACCATCTATGGGTTCTGCTAGCTTTTCAGGGGTCATTATTCATTTACCTGGATAGTCAGTCCTTCAGTATAAAAATAGTTCATACAATACAACCAGTGTGAGAGGTACACTGGGAAAAGCGAATCCCCTCCTGGACTTTTGATCCATTTCTAGGTGGCAGATCCCTTTCTTTGCTCTTCTCCCAGCCTGAGCAGTGGCAGCCCAGGGCCACTGCCCCTCTGCCTCCCTTTAGAAGTTCAGAGCAAAGGCACATGACAAGCCAGACAATGAAGAGAACAGCTTGTAAGGACAACCGAGTCCTTTTGAAGAAGCTCGGAACAGCTTTGAGCCCATATAGCATGAAGCTGAATTCAGGGCAGGAGCCCAGAACTGCACTGGGTTGGGACTGGCCAGAGGAGAGTCCCAGGGGCATCTTCCAAGACCAGGATAGACGAGGAGCTGAGGAAAGTGTTGACCAACAAACAAAGACCCATACAGTGAGCCCTCACTGTGTGCTGAGAACCTCCTAAACTTTGAAGGCCCATGCTCAGAGGGAAAACTAAGGAGAAGAGGCCAATCAGAGACTGTTAGTTGGGAAGAGAACCTGAAGACCCCCTGGATCAGTGGTCCTCAGCTCCAGCTGCCCAGCTGAGCTACTGTGGAGCTCCACCTAATGGTGCCTGGGCTGCCCCACCCAAAGGTTCTGACCCATTCATTCACTCAGAGCTGGGGCCCTGGCCGCTGGCCATTTCCAGGAGGCCCCCAGTTGATCCTAATGTGCAGTTGGGGTTGACAATCCTCTCATTTTACTGATAATATCACTGACACGCAATAGCATTTCCACATGCCAGGCATTATACTGATCCTTTGGGGAATATTATCATCTTTGGGTCTCACAGTAGCCCTTTAGGTAGGTATTGAAGAAACCAATTGGAAGGGGTATGTGACTTTCTCCGAGTTAAACAGCTAATAGGGGAGTTCAAACCCAGACCTATATCAATCTAACACCAACTCCTTTGCTCTTCAACTATCTTCTACCCTGAGGAAATCACTACCAGAGAGAGCCAATCAAGGCCCCACTGAAGGTCAGGGCAGAGCTGGGACCAGGGCCCAAGTTCTCTGCCCATCCTGTGCCTCCCCAGGGTGGGCCTGGAGCAGGGTCCTGCTCCATCCACAGGGTGGTGGCCAGGGAGACTCACTGGCGTTTTTTCTGGTTCATGGACGTCCTGCTTGTGCCTGTGAGTCATCAATTTACTCTGTGGTTCAGACAGTGTAAGTCGGGTTGCTATGGGTCCTCCCCAGGGAGCCAGGAGAGAAGCTGCTGCCCAGGAGGCCACCCCCGCCACACACGGAGGGTTTCGAGTTGCCTCGGGAAGCCCTTCATCTCTCTCCAGGATCCCAGCCCAGCGGCCTGGGTGTGAAGGCAGGATTTCCTTCATTAGAGGACCATTTTGAAATCTGGCACTTGGGCTATGGATGGGGACACATCACAATAACTGCCCACTTGGACAGCATTTCCTGCTTCCTCGATGTGCCTTCTCCTTCAGGGCCCGTGGGAGAGGCAGGGAATCTCGGCAGCCCGGGGCCGCAGACTTGCTTTCTTTAACCATGAGGGATATGCCCTTCAGAAAGGACTGGGCCTCTGGGAACTTCAGTGCCTTCTTCTATAACCTGGGAGATAAAGGTCCCAATGTATCCGGCACCTGTGATGTGCCAGGCACTGTTCTAGATCATCTATGCATTATCTCATTTCGTCTTTACAGCTACTCTGAGGGGAGTATGATGACCCTTATTATCTAACAGGCCTAATAAGAAAACCCACCTCATAGGGTGTCTGAGGGTTATACTAGTTACGAGCACTTAAAACCAGTACCCGACACCTAGATTAGCATCCCATTTTAAAGAGGAGGAGACAGGTCAGATCCTTGCCTCAGGTTACAGAGTCAGCAAAGAGCTGAGTGAGTGTTTGAACCTGGCACTTGGATTTGAGAATCATGCTCCTAAACACTGCATTTACTGTGTCCTTTCCTGCCTTAGGTCTCCCCTTGACCAGGAAATATAAAAGGGCTGAGCTCTACATGGGGCTAGAATGAGGAATGGGACAAGAGGGCCACAGGGGAATGAGGTTTGGCAGGACGCTGTCCAGGGCCCAGGACTTGAGGGGAAGCTTAGGCCCTGACACCCACAAACCCAGCAATGCACTCATCTCCGTACACAGCTGCCCTTGGGGTTCAGAGCGAGGCCTCGATGAGTGGGGTGCGGCATGCAAAAGCTGTTGCTATCAGGTGACCAGAGCAGGCCCCAGGTCCACTGGCTCCGAAAGGACATTCTTTTTTTAATTTTTATTTTGATTGTTGATCTTGTACAGTTTTCTGTCTTTTATTCTCACCCGAACCCACCACTCTAGCCCTCCCCTCCTCCCTCCCATTTCCACCCCCCCATAGTTTTTGTCCATGTGTCCTTTATACTTGTTCCTGTAAACCCTTCCCCTTTTCCCCTCGAAAGGACATTCCTGAGCCTTAAAAATAGTAAATCCAGATTCCCCTAGGAAGAAGTTCCATGAGAACCCATCGCCATGCCTGGGAAAGCCCAACTGTTCTGTCCGAGTGCCAGGAGCACCTGGCCGGTGAGCACGTGGGGAGAAGCCCCGAGCAGGACCCTGGAGGGGGGTGGCAAGCGTGAATTCCGAGGCAGGAGGTGGGTGGTGGGTATGATCAAAGGCTCGAGGGGGAGCTGACAGAGAAGTGGAGAGAAGCGATTCCGAGGCAGCTTCCAGAACACCCAGCCCGAGCAGGGCCAGATGGCAGTGATGAAGCATCCCGCTGACCCAGCCGTCTCAGATTCCCTCCCTGAGAGACGTGCTGTGCTAGCAGATGATCAAAGAAAGGGTGATGCTTCCCAGCATAACAGGGCCACTTCCCGGGATGCTCTGGAGCCATAGCCTGGGTCTGCCTGAGTGAGGGCCTGGAGGCTGGGCCTGCTGTCCTGCCCTGAGACTAGACCCACGTGATCCCAAACTTGCCAGCCTCACAGGGGCTGGAGAAACACAGAGTCCAGCAGAGCCATCAGCCCATCCAGGGACACAGTGGGGCCACGCAGAGAACCGGAGCTGGGTAAATTCTCAGGGACATTTGGGTATGGCTTGCAGCACCGAGTGCCCCCTTAACAAAGCTACCACTGTGTCCAGAAAGGACGACCGATTGAGGGATCTCATCACTGCTTCTCTATGGGAAGTGATACAGATCGCCTCTGTTGCCAGGCGAAAGCATTCCCACAGCAGCAGAAACAAAGGAAAGTTCATTCAAGCCTGGGTGGGAACGGCTGCGATGAGGACACGCAAGGACAAGGAGGGACCACTAAGTGGCAGGTGCTGTTCTGGGACCTTCACCCAAATTATTGCACCGCATCAGTCCTACAAGCACTGTGGGAAGGCAGCAGCATTTCGGTTTTGCGGTGGACTAAACCGAGATGTAGGTTGCCCAAGTTCATGGCCAAATGAAAATGTTTAGCAACTTTGAGAGCTAAAATAAGTAAATACTAAAATCATAAAACAGGTATAAGAAAGTCCAACACAATTTTGATGTTTTTTTCCTGCATATTTTCTTCGGTAAATTATTTCATGACATTTTCCTCATGTTGTGTGTGTGTGTGTGTGTGTGTGTGTGTGTGTGTGTGTGTGTGCTGCTTGCCTGGCAATCTGAGCGTGTGGCCTGCTTTACTGGTGACAGGCCCTCATGGTAAGGAGTACAGCCAAGAATCTTATCTCAGTCCGCTTCCGAAGGACCCATCTGTGCAGCACGGGGGCCAGACCTCAGACCTGAGCGCCCAGGGCAGGGAGCAGACGGGCCAGGCTCCACAACGGTGCTGCCGTGGGCTGGCTCCGTCGGGCGATGCACCTTCATGAGTGCCTCTTCCATCACAGACATGACTTCGGACATGTCACCCAACAGCCCACTGACTCACTTTTCCTGGTTTATAAAATGGGGATAATAGTTGGTTTCTAACTACAGTAGGTCAAAGGGATGGCATGAAGGTTGTGATATGACATCCATGAGCTTGGGAACCACAAAGGCTACACCAGACATGTGCTCATATTGCAGAGACACTAATTAGAGAAAACAAACACCGCATTGTTGTCTGTAAGTACTAAGTGCATTTCTTTCTACACAGTCTCCAAGTCTAGGCCCAGTGCCTCCTCCGTGAGGCCTTAACTGGTTCATTCTGTCATCCCAAACCTGACGCCCTTATCTTTGGTAGACTCTAAAGGCACATATCACTTTCTACCTTGTATCATAGGTATTCGTGTTATATCTTTGGTCTCTCTAAGCCTTGGGTACTTCAGCTTTAAAACAGAGTCCAGACAATAACACTTGCCCTGTCAACCTCATGGGGTTTTAGGGGGACTGTAAAGCACCCCAGAGACACAAAATGAGGGAGGAGGTGGCAGACCCCCAATGGCGGAGTTGAGGTCTGTGTCAGCCCCCACTGTCCCTGGGGCGCAGCAGCCTCTGCCACAGGATGAGGTGATCCCAGCGCAAAGGAGACCAGTGGCCACACTGTCAAGCCTCCTGCTCGTCCACCCCGCAGCACTGCCCACCCAGGCTCTTCCTCTAGCCCTTCCTGCATATGCCTCCCCTCTCATCCCCCCTGATTTGGGCAGTAGACAGGGCTTCCCCACCTCCTGAGGGCCAGCTCCTAAGCCTCTGCTTAGGGAATCAGCTATAAAGAGGAGAGGAAATGATAAAGCCCCACTCGGAGTGCCTGGAACAGAGCTGGAGCTGCACAGGTTCTTTCCCCTCCTACTCCTGAGAATGACCCTATCAGGCACTTGTCACAACTCACATGATAGAGATAAGCAAACTGAGGTTCAGAAGGGTTAGATCTTGCTAACGAGTCTCTTGGTTAGTATCTGCTGGAGCCTGGATTCTGCTGAGCAGGCCGTGTTCTTTCCCATGTCAGTGGTTATGAGATGGAGCTCTTTCTCCAGAGGTGCTACTTCCCCAAGTCAGTGCTCCTCCTGGTGACCCCCACACCCTTGACCTTCAAGGTGGCAGGCAGACCCAGCCTCACCTAGGGACCAGCAGATCAGAGCCCTAACAGGAAAAGGATGTCCCCTGAGCTCAGGGTGGACAGGACAGAGGTGTAGCAGGGACTGTGCCTAGCAGGACAGACCTGGCAGAGGTCAGTGGGTCTACCTGGAAAGGTGGGCCCTGTCTTCAGGCCTTCAACTTTGCAGATGACCCACTTTCCTGGGGTGGATGGTGATACTGTAATACACGGAGTGAGGCTTGGGCAGTGGGATGCCAGGGTGGCACTGGGAGATGGAGCGGCCACAGGTAAATACTGAGTTACCTTTGGGGAGCATTCAAACATCCCCTGAAGAAGTTGGGGAGGTTGAAAGGGTCGGCTGAGCAGCAGCCCCCACTATGTGCTCATCCTTCAGTATCCATGTCATGCTATAGAAGGGCCATGTGACCCTTGAGATTTGCCCAGACCTCCCTGGGCAGAGATGCAGGCAGCTCGGCCCTGGCAGCCCCAGGTCTCAGGCCCAACCCCCCAGTCCTCTGCTTGGCCTGCCTTACAGCTGCTGAGAGCACTGGGCCTTCCTCACCCCCTGGAGCAGCTGGCTACTCACCTCCAGGACCAGGGGGCCAAATGGTGCAAGGGAGGAGGGACTGGAGGCTGCATACCAGCGAGAGGATGCGTGAAGGGAGAAAAAGAGCAGAGGCAGGGGGAAAGGCTGCCAGGCCAGAGGCACACAGAGCTACTGTGCTCCGAAGAGGCAGCCTGTGTTGGAGGGAGCAGCCACCAGGCCCATGTATTGTTTATTTTATTACTCTGGGTTGCCGGGCCGCAGGCCAGGGAAGTTATTTCAGGCAGAGATCACAGCACATTAATTAGTTATTAGAATAACGTCCTTTTCTGCATGTTCTTCCTGAGAAAAGAAATAGACCCTGCGGCAAGTGCATGTAACTGAAAGTGGGTGGGCACTCCAGAGGCCAAGGCCAAGGGCTGGGGAAGGAAGAGGCAAGTCTTTGTTCCTGAGAGAAAGGTCCCTCATAGGTTCAGGCCAGTGATGGAGGGCGGTTCATGGAGCTCAGGGCAAGAAGTGGGGATGGGGGAGGGTAGGGGGTGAAGGCACCCTGAGAGCTACACCGGGTACACCGTTACCCCAGCGGAGTCTTGGAAAGGGATGTTGTACCAACTTACCATCTTGCAAAGCAACTCAGAAATATGACTCTGAATATCAACATTGAAAAGCAAAATAAATGAATAAACAGAAACAACTCTGTTTAACCTTTGGCCTAGTGATTTCACTACTGGGAACCTCTGAGAAAACAGTCAGTCTGTGGAAAAATATGATGCACAGAGATATGCAGAGTGATTCTATAATAGCAGAAAAACTAGAAACAACCTAAAACATTCCAAAGAAGTAGACCGGTCAAATGAATAATTGCATACACATAGAAATACCATGAGGCTCTTAAAAATAATGCTTACAAGATTTCTTGTTAATTTACAAGAAGAATGCTCATGCTGTAAGCAAAATAAATCAGCATACAAAACTGCATTCTGATGTGATCTTAACTGTGGGATATGGTCGCTAAAAATACTGAAAGTATACAGATATATATATATATACATATATATGTATATATATGAGCGTGATATTTACAATGGTTTTCCTTGAGTTCTGCTATTATGGGTGATTTCTTTTTCTTTCTTCCTCCAATTCATTCTTCTCTGCATTTTCCAATTTAAAGAAAATAACTGTTCAGTGGATTTAATGAGAAGGAAGGAAAATATGTAATTTGGTTTGGGACAGCTTCCCTGTGTTGCAAGCCCTCCTACCCTGCTGGCACACTCTCCCTCAAAGGCAGACAGCTTCTGATGCATGAGCTAAATTCAGTTACTGACACGGCAGAGCAGGGAGAGAAAACTCTTGTACTTGGAGGATAAGAAAGAGGAGGGATCTGCCTCTCCAGGCCTTCCTGTTTCCCTCAGATAACAAATAATCTCTGACAACCCGACCCTGCCACTTTCTTAGACCCAGTTAACAGCCAGCATGACTCAGACAAAGCCAGGAGAGAGTCTCAGACAAGAGGCACTTAAACCTGTCTGCTGCTCCAATAGCCTTCCCCCCAGGGACACCTGCCTTTCCTCACCTGCCCTCCCATTTGGCAAATCAGCACTGGGAACCTCCTGTGGCTGAGACCCCAGGTGAGGCCCCAGGGAGCTAAGCCACAGTTGTAAGGGCTGGTGTTACAGGAAGGAGAAGCTCTGAATTACCGAAGTGTGTCCAGGGGGCCAGGGAAGTCTCTGCAAGAGCAGGAGCCATCTGTAAAGAGCCCAGCCTTCCTGAGGGGCATAATCCAGGCTGGGCAGAGGACACAGACTACAACAAGACCTTACACAGGACCCAGGCATCTCTAGAGTGTCTGCGGCGGTGACGGGTGTTTCATAAAATAAAGGAGATGGATTAGATCAGAGTTCTCACCCTAGAGTCCAAGGCGGTCCTTGGGCCCACAAAATTGTATGCAAATTTGAGATGATGTGCATTAGTAGGTCCACAGCTTTCATCAGATTTTCAAAAGAGGAACTGACCTTTTAAAAAGTTAAGACGCAATGGGTAAGATTCAGAGCTAAGGGCTCTTAGGGTTCTAACAATGTAAGAGATCCAAAAGCCAACCAGCACATCTACCTCTCCCACTCCCTCACCTGGGCACCAAACTTCTTAAGACATCACTCAGCCTCTCAAAGCTGCTGAGCCCAAGGCTATCTATTCAAGGGCAAACTTGATGTGGTGTTCTGTTCAGACCAACATGTTAGCATGGGGCATGCCCTGCTTCCAGAAGGCTTGTGTTATCAGCTTAGCATTAGGAGAAAATTTGTATCTAGAAGACCAGTAACCAGACTGTTAACTTTGCTGCTTTTCTTGCCAAAGAAAGAATAGTGGTCTGGGTGTTGCAAGTTCTCAGTCAGTGAATGGAAACAAGAGCGCCCCTGTTTTAAATCCTGCAAGAGATAAACACCGTTGACTTTTTTGGACCACGGAAGCCATCACTACACTGTAGGAGCCTGACTCTCAACACAGAGGACCATAAGCACCCTCAGCAGCCTGGCGATGGCTATAAATGAGGACAAGGAAAATGGCGTGGCCTTGAAGGTTGAGGGGACTGAGGACTAGAGAGAAACCTGTCTTCTAAAGATAAGGATTCTCATCACACAAGTGGACAATACGTGGACCTCTCTCAATGCAGGGTGGACAAGTTGACTTCTTGAGGATCCCTCCAGCCCAAGGATTCTGTAATTGAAGGGACTGGATGACTCACCTTCAAAATTGCAGGCCTTTAGCCAAGCATCTCCTCCCATGCATCTAGGACCAGCATCCTGAGTTGGCCTCCCACCCAGTGAGATGACTGGACAATGCGTTTAACCTCTCTATGCCTGTTACCTCACCTGCCAAATCAAGGGGCTGATGAGATGATGGTAAATGTCCCTACCACCTCTGAGAGAACTTTAATATTATTACCAAGCCATTAAGATCAAACAAGGGAAAAGATAAAAAAAAAACTGTTTCTGGATACCGCTTCTATCCAGTGTCCAAGAACTCTATGTAGGAGCTCTGCTCAGAGAAGGAAAATGATAAAAGAAGGGCAAGTCACACTACCAGGCGGGGGGGGGGGGGTGCCACAGGGTCCCCAGCCCACCTCTTCAGCTGCAACTCTAAAGCCCCCATGTGAGTGGCTGAAGACTTTAAAAGATAAGGGAAGTGGAACTGGACATAAAGGCCATGTCCCTTAAAAATGAGGGTGTAAGACACCCCCACAAGCATGAAGCACTCTCGGAACCAGGGAATTTCTCATTTGTGCCTCCTAGGCCTTGGTTCCACCATCCATAAAATGGGAAGAATAATAGTATGGCTCTGAATCTTAACACTTCAAACCAACCACCCAAGCCAAGGCTCTAAGTACGGTGGAGAGGCACTGCGTAGGATGGGGCGGGGGACCAGCAGTGAAATTGTGGGGTAAGTTTTGGACACACGTGCACGCAAAGATTTCTTCAGATCCCACAAATGAAGACAAGACCCAGAGCGGAGGGGGCACCAGGAGTGAACAGAGAGGCATAAGCGCTGGGTGGCAAGGTGGGACTGCCCAGCCCTGGACTGGCTCACCTGATGAAAGTGGTCTTCCCAGTGGAGTACTGGCCCACCAGCAAGACCATGGGCTTGTTGTCAAAATCAGCATCCTCCAGGGCGGGCGAGTGAAACTCATGGAAACGGTAATGCTCTTCCAGAGGTAGAAGCTTGCTCTTGTAGAGTTTCTTGAGCCCCTCGCTCACCGTCTGGAAGACCTCGGGATCCTTCCTCCGGCGGTCGTCGGAACCCAGCCAGCTGAACATCACGGCTGCTGCTCGCCCCCTGCGCTCACGCAGCCCCAGCAGGAGGGCGCGGAGTCCCGCGTCCCGGTGCCCTTGGCTCCTGGGAAAGATGCCCCGCAGGGCGTGTCCGCAGAGCTCCGAATCGCTGCCGCCTCACTCACCGGAGCACTGGGCTCAGCCTCACCATGACTGGGGCTCGCGGCTGGAAGGTCCCTGGAGCACGTCGCGGGGTGGAGAACAAGCTCTTCTCCTGCGACCAAGCCCAGCCCTTACTCATCCAGCAACCGAGGACGGAGGGAAGAAAAATATCGGGTCTGGGTAGGAGGGTTGCGATCTTGGAAATTAAAGTCAAACCTGTAATTAAACTGTCAGATGCTGGGGTCCGCAATCTCCCCCGTAGACCGCCCCTGCTCTGACCCGGGTACAGGTAGGTGCTTCAGCTCCGCTCCTGCCTAGCCGGATGGCTCAAGGGATGCCACGGCCCTGCCCAGCTGGCGGACAACTCAGCATCCGCATCCGAAGCCCGCAGCCCCCGGCACGGGTTTAAATGCCAGCGGTGCAGGAAGCGGACTGCTGGAGGAAGTCCCTGAGTACTGGCAAGGCCAGCCCGGCCAGCCGGTCCCGGGGAGGAGAAGCTGAGCAGGGCGCAGCCATGTTTATGGGCAAATGCTCCGCTGGGGATCCGTGGCTGCTGCCTGGGAAGCTAGGGATGCTGAATCCTGTGGGAACGCGCTGGTATTTCAGTCCCGGACTCTGGAGGTTTGATTTCGGAACAGCGCCCTCTCAGGGACAGCTGCAAAGACAGAGCTGACCTGCTCCTCATTTTTTTCTGCTTTTAAAAGGCCTTCCCTTTAATTACTGAGTTCCTTAAGAAGACAGGTACGCTAGCGTATTTGGGAATATTTTTCTTGGGGTATAGAAAGAAGAGTTTAATACCAGGTTACATAAAATGGAAAACAAACTTTAACTACTCAAACTTTTTGCTAGGTCTAGGGTGAAGTCGAAACCATTCCCATCCATTCATTCCAATAATACAAAACAAACAGCATCCCTGCGAGTATTGAGCTGGTAATGTGGGCTCACCAGTTTCAGTGACTGTGGATACAAAGTTGATCACAGAGATGAGCACAGATAAACTTTCCCTTCCAGGAGGTCCTTCCAGGCCGGCTTCATGGAGGAGACAGGAGCCAGGGCCATGGATGGGTTCACAGGAGGGAAGAGGGATCCCTTCTGTCTGGATAATTTGAGGAATGCTTCACAGAAAACATGACTCTGAGCTGGATCTGAAGTGATGAATCTACAGAGAAGAGAGATGACATCCAGACAGAGTAAAGGACTTTTGCAAAGGCATGGAAACATGGAAGAACTTGGTTTGGTGAAGGCAGAATGAACGATTTTGCTAGGGTATAGCGTTCAGGAGGGTGGAAGGGGGTGTCTGAGGTCAGAAAGGCTTTGCTTGCCAAAACAGGCATCATGTAGGGGATAAGAAACCAAAAGTAATGTTATTAGTGATCACTGCTAGCGTTAAGCGCTCACCATGCGCAGGGGCCTGGGCTGTGTTCTCAGTGAACATCCTTCCATTTGAGCTTCATGGCCTCCCTGTGAGACAGATCCTATTATCTCCTGCAGCATACCCACAAGAATGGGGGTGGGAACAGTTGGCCAGGTGTAGGCAAAAGAAGTGCGTTGTCTGTAGGAAACTTCAACACAATGATAAAACCAACTCAGAATCACTCTGCTTTATATTAGCTCCATTCTTAGCAGTGTCAGTGATAAAAACTCTGCTCCCTGCCAAGGCAGATGGCTCCTATACACTCCTGTCCACAGATGAGGAAACAGAGCAGCTAATGGGCCAGGCGGGACTGCTAATGCTGGTAGCAGGGCAGGGGAGGGACTGGAGGAGCACAAGAGGCTGGAGGCCAAGAGACAGGCTGGGAAACTATTCAAAAATTTGGGAGACAGCAGTCATCGGGTTTGGGGAGAAGGGTGTATTCAAGAGATATTTTATAACCTAGAAATGACACATCTTGGTAAGGAATAATAGAGAGGGAAGGAGGATAAGACAGAGCTGAGGATGATTCTGACTTTTCTACTGTAGGAGAGAAGATGGTTGGAGACACTGTTTCACTGATTTGGGGAGTCAGGAGGAGCGCATGCTTAGCATTTAAAGTGATGTGTTCAGTCAGAAACATG
Organism: Glossophaga mutica; assembly: GCA_039655065.1. NCBI lineage: Eukaryota > Metazoa > Chordata > Mammalia > Chiroptera > Phyllostomidae > Glossophaga > Glossophaga mutica. The sequence continues at coordinate 151,853,096 of CM077308.1, forward strand.
TGTGGTTGAGGTGCCTGTGGGGGCCCGGAGTGGAGGAGTAGATTTGGTGAAGCTGCGAGGATTTAGGCAGGAATTACCAGGGGTGGGTGCTAGCCAGAATCTCCGTAGTGGCAGCTCAGCGCTCCTGCTCCCTGCTTGAGCCCCAGCGCTCATCATCTCCTTCTGAGCTCCCTGCACCCCTGGGAAGAAACCACTCAGATCAATAATTTACCCTTGGTGTTTATGTTTGCATCGGTATGTGAGTGTAAGAGGCAGCATTCAAAATATGTAATAACGCACATGGATGGGAATGGAACAAACACAACAGATACTGCCTTCCCGGTGGGACAGGGCTTAAGGCCCAGCTGTGCTGGGTGCAGAAGTACAAAAATGAGTGAGAAGGTATTGCAGTACACAAGAGCACCCAAAATATATAATTAATACCTGCATATTAATAACAAAACATTCCAGTAAAAAAATTGGGCAAAGACAAAATGTTACTTTGGTAGAAGATGCTACATGAATGCCTTGGAAACATAAGAAAAAATATTAAACCTCATTATCACCAGGTGTCTGGAACTTGAGGAGGCCTGTGTCTGTCCAGAGGGAAAGAAGGGGGGTCCACTGTGGAAATATTTCAATATTTTAGTAAGTGGTACTGCCATCGTACTGTGTACCATTGAGTGTCAGCCCTGAATATCTGATTCACTGAGTGCCTGTTGACACGTCAAATTCAAGCTCTCAATCTTATGGAGTTAGAAATCCATCTTTTTTTTAAGAAAAGAGCCAAGTAATAATGCAGCATTTCTGTATACTAGCAATAACAAGTTAGAAAAGATAATAATTTTTAAATAATAATTTTTATTTTTCAGTTACAGTTGACATACAATATTATATTAGTTCCAGGTGTACAACCCACAAAGTGATCACCATGAGAAATCTAGTGGCCACCTAACACGTAGTTATTACTATATTGTCGCCTCTGTTCCCTGGGCTGTACTTTATATCCCGTAACTACCAATTTGTACTTCTCAATCCCTTCACCTTTTCACCCATCCTCCCAAGCCCCCTTCCAACCGGCAACTGTCAAAATGTTCTCTGAATCTCCTCGTTTATTTTGTTTTATAGATTCCACATGTAAGTGAAATCATAGGGTATTTTCGGTCTGATTTATTGTACTCAGCACGATACCCTCTCAGTCCATCCACACTGCTGCAGATGGCAAGGTTTCATTATTTTTTGAATGGCTGGATCGTATTCCATCGTATATATGCACCACTTCTTTATCTAGTCATTCATTGATGGACACTCAGATTGCCTCCATATCTTGGCTATTGTAAATAATGCTGCAATAAACAGATGGATGTATATATGTCTTTTTGATTTAGTGTTTTGTGTTTCTTTGGATAAATACCCAGAAGTGGAATTTCTGGGCCTTTTGTTTTCTCTTGTTATAGCTTTTGCTTTAAAGCCTATTTTGTCTGGTATAAGTATTGCTACCCAAGCTTTTTTTTTTTTCCATTTCTATTTCCACGAAATATCTTTTTCCACCCTGTTTACTTTTGGTCTGTGTGTGTCTTTCAATCTGCAGTGAGTCTCTTGTAAACAGTATATGTAAGGGCCTTGTTTTGTTATCCACTCAACCTCTGTATGTCTTTTGATTAGAGCATTTAATCCATTTGCATTTAAAGTAATTATTGATAGATATATATTTATTGCTGGTTTATTATTCATACTTTTTATTTTATTTTTATTGTTGTTCCGTTACAGTTGTCCTGCCTTTTCCCTCATTGCTTTCCCCTGCTTTGTACCCCACTCCCCCACCCACAGTCACTCCTTATCCCATTGTCCCTGCCCTTGGGTCCTCTATTCATGTTCCTTGACTTGTTCCTTCCGCTCCTTTCCCCTGTTATCCCGCTTCCCCTGCCCCTTTGGTCACTGTCATCTTGTTCTTTATTTCCATGTCTCTGGTTATATTTTGCTTGCTTGTTTGTTTTGTTGATTAGGTTCCACTTATAGGTGAGATCATATGGTATTTGTCTTCCACTGCCTGGCTTATTTCACTTAACATAATACTCCCCGGTTCCATTAATGCCATTGCGAAGGGTAGGAGCTCCTTCTTTCATTCTTCTGCATAGTATTCCGTTGTGTAAATGTACCACAGTTTTTTGATCCACTCATATACTGACGGGCACTTAGGCTGTTTTCAGCACTTGGCTATGTAAATAATGCTGCTATGAACATTGGGGCGCAGAAGTTCTTTTGAATTGTTGATTCAGGATTCTTAGGGTATAATACCAGCAGTGGGATTGCTGGATCAAAAGGTAATAACATCTTTTTTTTTCTTTCTTTTTTTTTTTTTTAGGAAATTCCGTACTATTTTCCACAGTGGCTGCACCAGTCTGCATTCCCACCAACAGTGCACTAGGGCTCCCTTTTCTCCACAACCTCGCCAGCACTTGTTGTTTGTTGATTTGTTAATCATGGGCATTCTAACTGGTGTGAAGTGGTATCTCATTGTGTTTCTTTTTAAAAAAGATTTTATTTATTCATTTTTTTTTTATTTATTTTTTTTTTTATTTTTTTTTTAGTTTGTTGAAGTTCACTTTATTCCATGATCTGATAGGGTATACATTCACATACAACACACATGCACATACATACACACCACATTTTTTATGGAAGTGAACCATTATTATAATGTCTTCTTTTAATACCTATTATATGATATTGCTGATAACATGCAGTTTCAAATTATTTAATTATTTCCTAAAGTTAGCACTATTCTTCTTTTTTTTTTTATCAGTATTTTTTAATTGTTGATATTGTACAGTTTTCTGTCTTTTACCCCGCCCCAGCCCACCACCCCAGCCCTCCCCACCTTCCTCCCATTTCCACCCCCCCATAGTTTTTGTCCATGAGTCCTTTATACTTGTTGCTCTAAACCGTTCCCCTTTTCCCCTGAAATTCCCTCCCCTCCCACTCTGGACACTGACAGACTGTTCTCAAATTCAGTGTCTTTGTTTATATTATACTTGTTTGTTTGTTTTGTTGATTAGCTTCCTGTTAAAGGTGAGATCATATGGTATTTGTCTTTCATTGCCTGGCTTATTTCGCTTAGCATGATACTCTCCAATTCCTTCCATGCTGTCGCAAAGGGTAGGAGCTCCTTCTTTCTTTCTGCTGCATAGAATTCCATTGTGTAAATGTACCACAGTTTTTTGATCCATTCATTAACTGATGGGCACCTAGGTTGCTTCCAGCACTTGGCTATTGTAAATTGTGCTGCTATGAACATAGGGGTGCATAGATTCTTTTGGATTGGTGTTTCAGGATTCTTAGGATATAATCCAAGCAGTGGAATTACTGGGTCAAAAGGTATGTCCATTTTTAGTTTTCTTAGAAAATTCCATACTGTTTTCCATAGTGGTTGTACCAATCTGCAATCCCACCAACAGTGCACTAGGGTCCCCTTTTCTCCACAACCTCTCCAACACTTGCTGTTTGTTGCTTTGTTTATGAAGGCCATTCTGACTCGTGTCAAGTGGTATCTCATTGTAGTTTTAATTTGCATCTCTCTGATAGCTAGAGATATCGAGCATCTTTTCATGTGTCTCTGGATCCTCTGTATGTCCTCCTTGGAGAAGTGTCTGTTCAAATCCTTTGCCCATTTTTTAATTGGGTTGCTTGTCTTCTTAGAGTAGAGTCTTGTAAGTTCTTTATATATTTTGGAGATTAATCCCTTGTCTGAGGTATCATTGGCAAATATGTTTTCCCATACAGTTGGTTCTCTTTTTATTTTAATACTGTTTTCTTTAGCTGTGCAGAAGCTTTTTATTTTGATGAGATCCCATTTGTTTATTCTTTCCTTTATGTCCCTTGCTCTAGGGGACGTATCAGTGAAAATATTGCTGCGTGAAATATCTGAGATTTTCCTGCCTATATTATCCTCTAGAATTTTAATGGTGTCATGGCTTATATTTAAATCTTTTATCCACCTTGAATTTATTTTTGTGTATGGTGTAAGTTGGTGCTCGAGTTTCATTTTTTTGCATGTAGCTGTCCAGTTCTCCCAGCACCACTTATTGAAGAGGCTATTTTTGCTCCATTTTATGTTGCTGCCCCCTTTGTCGAATATTAATTGACTGTAGAGACTTGGGTTTATTTCTGGGCTCTCTGTTCTATTCCACTGGTCCACGTGTCTGTTCTTGTGCCAGTACCAGGCTGTTTTGATTACAGTGGCTTTGTAATACAGTTTGGTATCAGGTATTGTGATCCCTCCTACTTTGCTCTTCTTTCTCAAAATTGCTGCCGCTATCCGGGGTCGTTTATGATTCCATATAAATTTTTGAAGTGTTTGTTCTATGTCTGTGAAATATGCCATTGGAACTTTAATAGGTATTGCATTGAATCTGTAAATTGCTTTGGGTAGTATGGACATTTTGATAATATTAATTCTTCCGATCCATGAACATGGTATATGCTTCCATTTGTTTGTGTCTTCCTTGATTTCATTCTTCAGTGTTGTGTAGTTTTCTGCATACAGGTCTTTTACCTCCTTGGTTAGGTTTATTCCTAGGTATTTTATTTTTCTTTTTGCTATATCGAATGGGATTTTTTTCTTGATTTCTGCTTCTGCTGTTTCACTGTTGGTATACAAAAATGCCTTTGATTTTTGGATATTGACTTTGTATCCGGCTATTTGGCCAAATTCATTTATTACGTCGAGCAGCTTTTTGGCCGAGTCTATAGGATTTTCTATGTACACTATCATGTCATCTGCAAACAATGATAGTTTTGTTTCCTCCTTTCCAAGTTGGATGCCTTTTATTTCCTTTTCTTGTCTAATTGCTGTGGCTAAGACTTCCAATACTATATTGAATAGAAGTGGTGAAAGTGGACAGCCTTGTCTTGTTCCTGATCTTAGTGGGAAAGATTTCAGTTTTTGCCCATTGAGTATGATGTTGGCTGTAGGTCTCTCATATATGGCTTTTATTATGTTGAGGAATGCTCCCTCTATTCCCACTTTGCTGAGTGTTTTTATCATAAATGGGTGTTGTACTTTATCAAAAGCTTTTTCTGCATCTATTGATATGATCATGTGATTTTTGTCCTTGCTTTTGTTTATGTGATGTATTACATTTATTGATTTGCGAATGTTGAACCATCCTTGCATCCCTGGGATGAATCCCACTTGGTCATGGTGTATGATCTTTTTAATGTGTTGTTGGATGCGGTTTGCCAATATTTTGTTGAGGATTTTAGCGTCTACATTCATCAGTGATATTGGCCTGAAGTTTTCTTTCTTTGTTATGTCTTTATCTGGTTTTGGGATTAGGATGATGCTGGCTTCATAAAAAGAGTTTGGGAGTCTTCCATCATTTTGGATTTTTTGGAATAGTCTGTGAAGGATAGGGGTTAGCTCTTCCTTAAATGTTTTGTAGAATTCTCCTGTGAAACCATCTGGTCCAGGGCTTTTGTGTGCCGGGAGTGTTTTGATTACTGATTCAATTTCACCAGCTGTTATTGGTCTGTTCAGGCTTTCTGTTTCTTTTTCATTGAGTTTTGGAAGGTTATATTTTTCTAGAAACTTGTCCATTTCACCTAGGTTTTCAAATTTCTTGGCATACAGTTCTTCATAGTAATTTCTTACAATCCTTTGTATTTCTGTGGTGTCAGTCGTAATCTCTCCTCTTTCATTTCTGATTGTGTTTATTTGAGTCCTCTCTCTTTTTTTCTTGATGAGCCTGCTTAAAGGCTTGTCGATTTTGTTTATCTTTTCAAAGAACCAGCTCCTGGATTCATTGATCCTTAGGATTGTGCTTTTAGTCTCTATGTCATTTAATTCTGCTCTGATCTTGGTTATTTCCTTCCTTCTACTTGCCCTGGGCTGTCTTTGTTGTTGTTCCTCGAGTTCTTGTAGGCGTAGGGTTAAGTCGTTTGTTAGAAATGTTTCTGTCTTCTTTAGGTAGGCCTGTATTGCTATGAACTTCCCTCTGAGGACTGCCTTCATTGTGTCCCATAAGTTTTGGGTTGTTGTGAGTTCATTTTCATTTGTTTCCAGAAACTTTTTGATTTCCTCCTTAATTTCATTCTTTACCCATTCATTGTTTAATAGCATGCTATTCAATCTCCATGATTTTGATGGTTTGGGGATTATTTATTCATTTTTTTAGAGAGAGGAAGGGAGGGAGAAAAAAAGGGAGAGAAACATCAGTGTGTGGTTGCCTATTGTGCACCCCCCACTGGAGACCTGGCCCACAACCCAGGCATGTGCCCTGACTGGGAATTAAACTGGCTACCCTTTGGTTCACAGCCCACGCTCAATCCATTGAGCTACACCAGTCAGGGCTCACTGTGGTTTTCATTTGCATATTTTTTATTTTTTTTCCTTCTTAGAAGAGACTCTAACATTCCTTTGTAATATCGGTTCAGTAATGATAAACTCCTTTAGTCTTTTCTTGTCTGGGAAGCTCTTTATCTGTCTTTCAATTGCAAATGACAGCTTTGCTGGGTAGATTAATCTTTGTTGTAGGTCCTTGCTTTTCATCATTTTGAATACTTCTTGCCAATTTCTTCTGGCCTGTAAAGTTTCTGTTTAGAAATCAGCTGACAGTCTTATGGGAGCTCCCTTTAACTAACTTTTCTTTGCTGCTTTTAAAGATTCTCTCTTTGTTTTTAAATTTTAGAATTTTAATTATGATGTACGTTGGGGTGGGCCTCTTTTGGGTTCATCTTGTTTGGAACTCTCTGTGCTTCTTGGACTTTTATGTCTATTTCTTTCACCAGGTTAGGGAAGTTTTCCATCATTATTTTTTCAAATAGGTTTTCAATTCTTTGCTCTCTCTCTTCTCCTTCTGGCACTCAATAATATGAATGTTGGTACACTTGAATTTGTCCCAGAGGCTCCTTATACTACCCTCTTTTTCTAAGTTCCTTTTTTGCTGTTCTGATGGGATATTTTCTGTTTTCTTATTTTCAAATCTCAGATTTGATTCTCTGCTCTATCTACTCTATTGTTGATTCCCAGTAATGTATTCTTCATTTCAGTTATTGTATTCTTCACTTCTCATTTGTTCTTTTTTGTTTAATACCTCCATTTTTTGTGTTTCTTATTTCTTTGTTGAAGTTTCTCAGTTCTCACTGAGTTCGTCTACTGCCATAAGTCATTGAGCATCCTTATAACTAGTGTTTTGAACTCTGTGCCTGGTAGATTGTTTGTCTCCATCTTATTTAGTTCTTTTTCTGGAGTTTTGTTCTGTTCTTTCATTAGGAACATGTTTCTTTGTCTCCTCATTTTGTTTGCCTCCATGGTTTGTTTCTGTGTATTAAATTGAGTTGCCACACCTCCCAATCTTGATAGAGTGGCCTTATGTAATAGGTGTACTGTTGGGCCCAGTTGCTTAACCTTTCCCATGGGCACTCCAAGTGGGCTGTGTGTACCCTCCTGTTGTGGTTGAGACTTATTTGCTGTTGACATGTCAGTGGAAGGGATTTATCTACCCCTCACCCAGGCCCATGGGCTGTGAGCACTGGCCAAGACTACAGTGGAGCAGCTACTGTGCAAGGGCTGACCCCACATAGCAGTACTCACTTCCGCAGGGCTCTGGGGCCTGATGAGTACCCTCCTTGGGTGTGTTACTCATGGAGGTGGTTGGGTAGTGCTCCAGCATGGTCTGAAGCTGACCACCAGGTATGCTGACTCTGGCACCTCTTGGGAGGTGCAGGCCAACTGGCATGAGATGCAGAGATATCTGCAGGTGGTTTCTACTTGTTCTGGGCTTGGAGGTGCCTGGGAAAGGCAAAGCTGTGAACCAAAGCTGGCTGCTGCTAGTACCAAGCCAGGGGCTACTCAGCAAGAGGTATGGGGCATGCCCTGGCCAGAATTTGCTTGTGAATCTCTTAGAAATTTTGATAAAGTCTGCACCATGAGCCAATATATGCCATTTGTAGGGAAAAGCCACTGGAAATGACATAGGTAAGTCCACAAGTTGGATGGGGTGGAGCCTCAGTGAATCACCAGGGTGGGACAAACAGTGATGGAGACTCAGATGTGGTGCCTGCCTGCAGGTAGAGTGCTCAGTAAAGGAACAATGGCCTTTGCCAGCACTTCTGTCTGAGAGAAAGCTGCCCCTTCAACTCTTAACCCAAAGCCAGATAATTCAGTTTCTTCAGAGTGTGCCTGATGTGTCTTTCAAGCTGCTGCCTGACCACTGGAGCTCAGAACAAGTGAGTATGAGTAAGTCTGTTCATGGACCCTTTAAGAGGAACACCTGGGATTCCAGAAGCCCTCTGTCTTTCTCAGCCTAACTCCTACTGGTTTTTACAGCCAGAGGTTATGGGAGCTTCTCTTCCTGGCACTTGAACCCAAGGCTGGGAGGCCTGGTGTTGGGCTGGGACCCCTTCATCATAGAAGGGTGACCGTAGTAGCTGAGATATCCCTCCTGATTTTTAATCATCACACGTGTGATGGTTCCATGTGTGTGGAACCAGCTTGTTTCTGCATCTCTGCCACCATGTCCAGGCTCCATGTGGTTTCTTCTTTTTATCCTTAGTTATTGGACTTTTGTTCAGCTACATCTGAGGTGGTTCTAAATGATGGTTGTTCTGTAGTTTAGTTGTAATTTTGATGTGTTTGTGGGAGGACGTGGGTACTGCATTTACTTATGCTGCCATCTTGTTTAGAGCATGATTTTCCATGGAAATTAACAAGGAGATTCTAAAATGCATATAGAACAATAGTCCAAGAATAGCTAATATTTTCCAGTAGAACAAAAAAGAGAAAGGGAGGAACAGGAGGAGGAGAAGAAGGGGAAGTAGAGGGAAGGATGAGAAAAAGAAGACAGTAACAACAATAGCAACAAGTAGGTGAAGAACTTTGCCCTAGTGGATGTCATTGTCAAGTTACTGTGGTTAAGATGGTGTGCTTTTGGCACACAGATAAACCAATAGAATGATACAGCAAAATAGCCAGCAAATATGGAGACCTGATATAGAAAGAATTTGAGAGATCACATATATACTAGTACAAGGTCAGAAAGAATTCTTTCAATAAGACATTGAAGTTAAACCACAAAAGAAAATATTAATACATTTGGCAATAGTCAGCTTAAGCACACTTGTTCAACTAAAGATACAAAAGAGAGTAAAAAATATTTACAATATATAAAATTAATTAAGGGACATTCAGTTACTACTATAATTAATACTTGTACGTCTATGAGGAAAAGACAAATATTCTAATCCAAAAAAAATTGGCAGAAGTCATAAAAATTCCTTTTACAAAAGAGGTATATAAATATCCTATCAAGAAAAAAATGATGTTGAACCTTATTAGTAATTAGAGAAACACCAAACCACAGTTATTATAACACTTCGCACCCATCATAATGACCAAAAATAAAAAGTTGGATGATACCAAGTGGTGACGAGAGTGTGGAACAATGGGAATTTTCACAATTTTAAATAATATAAATGAATTCCTGGTGAACCTATCACCTAACCCAAGGACAAGGTAATTTACGTCTACCTACCTATTCCTCCCTTGTCCTGTCTCCTCCCCTCCCCAGAGAGAACCACTACCCAAAATTTAGTGTGTTTTATTCCCTTGCTTTTTAAATTAATATTAGCACGTATGTATGGAAGCCTAAACAACATAGTATTGAGGTTTAGCGCTTTGGAACTTTATAAAAGGCACATCCTGCTGCTTGTAGTCCCTTGGAACTCAGTTTTTTTCCTATTCAGCATTTTGTCAGCAGCATTTGTTTTCAGCCTCCTCTGCTTCCGTGGTGACCCTGTCCAGCCAGGTGGTTCTCCCAAACCCAGCACGTGGCCCTATATTCTGTCACCCCGATGGCTCGTGGGGGTTCCCGTTCAGACAACCTGCAGGAGATAGGTCCTGGTCCCCCCACACCCTAGCTGTGTGATCTTTGCTGTCTAAGCCTCAGCTCCCTGGTCTATGAAATGGAGAAACAATCTTTTTTTTTTTTTTTTTTTTCCAGGATTAAAGGAGACAATGCATGCAGAGAGCTTAGTGCAATGCGTAATCCACTGAGAGTGCTCAATACTCATGGTTAGATATTAAGGTTATCACTATTGCTTTTATTCACTACATGGGCACTGCCCTGTGTTCTGGACCTTTTTGTTCATTTGTGTCTTAACAGAGGATGACATTGACTCAAAGGATTATAATTGCTAATAGAATTTGTAGCATTCACTATAGGCCCTTGAGGGTGACACTGTGAAATTGGGGTCCATCTCTTTTCTTCCCTTTTCTCACCAAGACCATGTAGGTCTGGTTAGAAGTAGAGGGAGAAAGAGATAAACTGCAGGAGCAACTTAGAGGAGAAGCTGGAGCCCGGCCAGGGGAGGTTAGAGGAGTCAGAAGACAGTTCAGCTGGGGGCCCAGTATCTGCAACCCTAGGACACAGGCCCCTCTCAGCCTGGTCTCGACCATATGGGTGAAGCATAGTATATCGATTCTGTTGACCGCTGTTGAAGGGGAAAGTGCATCACTCAGCCAGTTCCTATTGCTGAGAATTAGGCTAAACTATTTTAACCTCTTTTAAGACAACATCCTTATCTGTGATCTTCTTGTCTATTCCTATCTCTGGAAAACAGAATTATTGGGATTTTTTAAATCAGAATCTCATTAAAACCACAAATTAACTTTAGGACGATTAACATCTTATTAATGATTCATCTTTCTATCCAAGATGACATGACTCCCCATTTAGTCAAATATCTTTTACATCTCCATAATCTTTCTTAGCTCCCCTCAAATGGTCAAAAATGTTTCCTTTAAGATTATTCTCAGTTATTTTATATTGTTACTGTTACTATAAATGAGGTATTTCCATTACGGTAACTTCTAATTGCCTACTGTTATATATAGGAATGCTATTACTTTAAATAATATTTAGTGTATAGTTATTTTACTTAATACTCATGAATATAATACTTCTTAGTTTATTCTTAGGTTTTTTAGTGATATAAAGGTCATCAACTGATGTTTTTCTCTTTTTATTGGTACTACTTGGGTTATAATTATATTTCATATTTGGGCCAGAAGTTTCAGAATAATGTTGAAAATAAAAAAGGAGCATACTTGTTTTGTTCCTGACATCAGTGCTATTCTGATTCTTATCTGAATTCTCCTTTCTTTCACCTCTTTGGCTTGGGAGCTGTGATCTCAGATAAAAAAATATTCTACCAAAACAAAGCATCTAGTAGGTGGCATCCTCTCAAATTTACAGGCACGTGTATTTGTGTGTATATAGAACCCTACATAGATAATTACATATGTATGTTATGTTCTCTGGATGTTCTTTTTTAGAAGCCTGTGTAGATGGTGAGGTCATTAGTAGAAATAGAAACCACAGGAGGAGCAGACTGGTTTGGGGAGCTATCTCCTTACAGCCACAGAACACTGAAGTACTGTCCCGGTGCCTTCTCAAAGGGAGTTTCCTTTACGGCTGTGATTTTCAACCTTGTTCATCAGATGTCATCCATAAATTAATTACTAAAATTCTGCAGCACATCAAAAATATATTTTTGCCAATATGACAAAAATAGGTATAATTTTGACTGATTTACAACAATAATAATATTAATATTGATAATAATAATAACCTATCCTCTTTGCTCCAAAGCAACTTTAAAAAAAAAAATTAGGTGCCTATACTTGCATGCAAGGATTTCTGCTATAAAGATTTAGCCAATTCGATGCAAACTTATTTTGTAACACGATTACTAAGATGCAACTCTATTATATGACCTATGTGTTTATGGTTCAAGGCATTCAACACTGGATGGCTATTGCTGTGTTGGCTGTTGTCATTTTTTAATGTGACAACCTAAGGAAGAAGAGGGCAGTTCCCCTGACTAAATAATCAGGTATTGCATGTTTTAAAAATGTTGCGGCACACCAGTTGAAAATTGCTGCTTTACAGGATGGAACAAAATCCACATGTTGAAGAGACACGAGGTTTAATATACAGCAAAGTCAATGTGAATCAATGCTGAGATGTGATTGCTAAAAATGATCATGAGATACCAGCTACGTAGAAAATGACAACTATCAATGCTGACTTAGAGCTTGTCTTATGGGAGGCATTATACGAGGTGGTCTCACAGAGATGACACATTTCATTTTTTCACAGCGACAGTTCAAAGTGCCATTATTCTCCCACATAGAGAAACCGAAGCTTAGTAGCTAAAATGAGGCAGGGCAGGAGGAGCACCACAATTTTTATGAAGTGTAAAGTCTTAAACCAACTCATATATTCGGATGTGGCTCGCTGTGGCCTAGGACAATAGTCACCATGTTGTGTTGTGAATAATTAAAAGAACTAAAATCGTATCAGTTGTATTTGAAGGGCTGTCCCACGGGAGGGCCTAAACTATGGATATAGAATGAGCCAAACGCAGTCAATCTGCTGCTCACTCACCCTCTCTTTTCTGTGATATTACCCATGTGCACCATCTCAGTTACCATCCTCCAGCCCATAACCTCAAACATTCGCGTGTCTAGGCCAGGCACCCCCTGGGTATCCTGTGGGCAACTCGCACTCAGTCCCAGGGGCTAAGAGGTTCCCAAAGACCTCTCAGTAAGCACTGATTCTAATCATGTGAAATAATCATAATTATTCCTTTAACAAAGTTTATCGAGCGCTCACTATATACCAGCCACGGGACTAAATGTTTTGCATTCATTACAATGTGAATAGTTGAATTCTTCCACTAATCTTACAAAGCAGCTATGATTCCTATTTCATAGATGTTAAGAATAAGGCAGAGGTGTGTTAGTGACTCAAGGCTCTCCAACTACTATGTGGTAAAGTTGGGTTCAAATCCCAGGTTTATCTGGCTCCAAAGGTAAGCTCTTTCTAGAACATAAACTCACACAATTCTAGAAAGGGCAGATCATGGTAAAACCCTCCAGGGGAGGTCTAGGTATGAGGGCCCTCTAGGTGACTAATGTTTTCAGAGCTGCTGCCTCATTCCCTAAAGCTTAGACTCAAAAGCTTATCAGAGATTATGCTCTTTAGTTAAAGGGATTTTTTGTTTTTTTATTTGTTGAAAGACACACTCACACCCTTCCATGGAACTGTAGCAGGAAAACATTTCAACATAAATAAGTTATGTTCCTGCTGAAAACTTTAGCCCACACAACTTCTCCATAAAAGCATGTTGTTTTCTGGATATGAAGTAGTGCCTTCTTTGAGGAGAAGGCAAGGTGAGGATGGCTAATAGATGTAATTGTTAATGTGAGGAGTTCCTTTGATTTCGACCCGGAAGCCTCCATACACAGACACCCCTTTAGATGATTTTGCATGAGTCAGCTCCCAGGAACGGGAGCTGCTATCTCTACTGGAGTCATCACCCTATTGGCACCAGCACCGCCTGGCACACCTGGCACCGTGTCTTCCTCATTATTGTTCCCCAGGGCTCAGTCACGGCTTATTGCCCATCAGGGCTTCTTTCCTTTCCTTTTCTTTCTTTCTTTTTTTTTTTTAATCTGGCCTGTTTTGTTTTGGTCTCTCTCTCTCTTTCACCCCCCCTTCTTTCTTTCTTCCTCCCTCTTCCTTCTTTCCTCTCTTCCTTTATCCCTCCCTCCTTCCCTTCCTCCCCATCTCTCTCTTTTCTTCCTTCTTTCTTTTTTCACCGGAACTTCTTTCCTAACAGAAATCTTGCCACCACCTCTTGGAAGGAAATACAGAAACCACGCTGTTCTCCCTGGCAGTCACTTTTCCCTGTCACGAGCATCCTGATGGCAAAGTTTCTGCCAAGGAAGATAGGCCAGGTCACAAGTCAAAATGAAAACAAACAAACAATCAACAAACCAAAACAGACATTAGTGGAGGTGAAACTATAAGACACTCAAGGGAAAATAATGTCAGGAAGAAAGTAAGGGTCAGGAGGAATGGTTAGAAATACATGTTGCAGTCGCGTATTGATTTGGACAAGTTTAACAGCGCCAAGAGCACAGTTAAGAATACAGGCAGAAAACAAGAGATGTACACTATGAGACTTCGAAAGAAAAAAGTTTAGACAACATTTTTATCTGTCAAGGAAACAGACCAAGAGCTAAAAAAGAAATAAAAAACCAAACCGTACTGCAGACCATTTCTTGTTTTCTCTCTTTGAACAGTCTTTGTTTGAGGGAATAGTCCATAACCATAATTGTGTGATTTCTGGGCATATATTGTTGATAAATGAAGCTCTATTCTTCAAGGTCTATATTTTGTAATTGAGTCAATGGCACTTGACTATTAAACTTATTAACCTTTATATATATTAGGCGATCAGATTTTTTCCAATGATCAGGGAGAAAACATGTTAAAAAAAGAGATGAGAATGCCAGATTAATGGACATTTTATGAACCTGCTAGAGAAATGCCAAAATGTACTACTCGTCCAACTGACATGTCGTGAGCCTGTCGTGTGTAAGTGTGTCCCAGGTGTTGCCCCAGCACGACTCCAGTGCTATCCAAACCTGCTCCCATGGACCAATATTGGACCAGAGAAGATGGGACAAAGAAGACGATAACCAGAAAGGAGGGTGATGGAGGGAGGCCCCTGCTTCTACTTCCATTTAACTTCCTCCCACCAAGATTTACTGACCAATTCTGGGGAAATGGCTATGACCCAATTTAAGTATTTTATGAGCCCTCAAAGTCTGTCTCAATAAGTGTGCTCTTTACTTGTTTGGTTTTCTATGATCAAGCAATTGCCTTACATCCTAATACCACTAAGGGCTCCTTGCCTAGGACCCCCTTGCCTAGGACCTGAGGTCAGCCTTACCTCTGCCACTTTCCCAGAATCCTGATGTGCTCTGTGGCCAGGTTGCTATTGCTGTTTTGGACACTTTCTGATGACGCCTGCCTGCCTGAATCTTGGTCTTGGTATATTTGTGTGTCTTTAACGTTCACCCACCGCAGGTCGCCCCGTCCTGATGCCCGCCCCGCCTCCCCATCTGCCTGCCCTGCAGTACATCCCAAGCCCTTCTCAGATAGAACATACATCATCAGTTTGAGTTCACTTGGGTTATGGGTTAGAAATAAATGTCCTTGAAGTTCTGTTAGCTCTCTGATAACTTAGGAGAACACCCTCCTGTGGGAAAAGAAGTTCTTAGAATTTACTTTGGAAACTTAGAGATGACTTTTATTATGAGCTAGATCACAAAACCTCTTTTTATTATCTTGGTTTGGGGATAAAATTTCAATGCTTGAAAGTTGCATAATATATGGAACCATGAATTTTTTTCTTTCATTCTGCTGAGCTTGGTATTATCTTTTCTTCCTTTCGCAAGTAAAATCTCTTCTCTTTACCTTGCTGGATCCTAGTTTTGAAATCATGTAGTCAACTGAACAAAAATGAAGTAGGGGGGGATAGAGAATAGTAGAACCCATCAATTGATTTTATGAAGCTTTGGTGGGGCCGTAGCCACCAGGACAGCAATCCCTGTCTATAGAGCTGCCAGAAGTAATCCTTCCTGGAGCTCTATTACCTCATGATTTTCTTGTTGTATTCTTGTATTTGCAAAACGTGGAATCAATGCCTGCGGTGCTTACGATGGTATGCATGAGGTGTGCATACGATGCATGCACAAGTATTTGAGTAGTTTTTCCCATTCACAGTTGTACTGGACACATAACAGTTTCATTTTTTTTTTATTGTGAGTCTAATTAAATAACATAAAGGACCTGTGTGAGTGTGAACAAACACTTGTTAGCAGTTACTTGACAACGAGTATACTTGACAACGAATTTACTCCTCAACTGGACTTTTTCACTTATTATTTTACTGCCTGAAACTTCAATAATCGGGGATTCATTTGGGTGTGTATTTTCTTTTAAAAAGTGCAAATACCTATGCTAAGGTTAAGGATTTGTGAGCAAGTTACACACACGGTCACACATTTTTGAGAACTCATCCATCCAATTGCTTTCCAGTGCCCTGAGAAATGAAAATAGTGACAAGAGGAAAAGAAGGGACATACTTAGAGAGTGCACCCAGGTTTGCGGGAAGGGCAGGTTTATATAGGGCACTGGGACCCTGAAAAAAAATTACCAGAAAGTAAGGCATTCAACCGGGAAGTGGGTCTGGAAGCCAGAAACAAACTTGACCTTTAAATGTTTACTCAAGGCAGGTCCCAAACAGAGTCATAGAATGTCATAACAGAGAGCTGAAGATGACTAACTCTCTTTCTTGTCAAAGCATTACTGGCACAAGCTCTGTTTGGCTGTCATTCTGAGAAAATGATTAGATTCGGGTGACACCATCACAAAGCTCTGGGGCTCCCCTCCCTTCCAGGGAACACACAGTGGGGAGGAGCCAAAGCTCTGGAGGTGGGAACTCAGACTCTTGGACAAGCCCCTGTGCACAGAAAGGACCGTATATATGTATAAGAGTGGCCTGGGCAGCAGGTTTTTGACTGCATCAGAACTAGACCCTGTTGAGTTGCTTAAAGAAGCAAGACCTCCTGTGCAGGTACATTTCTTTACCTCCAAGGGTGGGTTCAATTTAGCCCTAGAATCCTCTGGGGTCTGGGTTCGGAAGGTGAGAGAAATGTAGTCGCTGCTTCTGATTTGAACTTTGCAGGTCAGAGTTTTTTGTGGAAAGAGCCCTGGAGTCTGGAGATGTGAATTTGGTTCTTGGCTTTGGTATTACTTGCCAGTGTGACTTGAGGAATAGACTTCAGCCCTTTGGCCTCAGTCTTCTCATTGAATAAGGGGGTGTTTTGGCCTAAGTGATCCTGGAGGTCCATCAGCTCTGATTTCTATTAAATGGTCATTTGGGGGAGTTACTGATACTGCTAGGCAGTGCCATTTCCCAGGGCTCAGGCCCTTCCAGGGGTCTTCTGAAGGGTCTGGAGGGGTCTTCAGAAGACCCATTTTGGAAGGGGTCTAGAGGTGGCCTGGGGCCTTGAAGGACCTAATGTTCCAGGAGAAAGGATGTTCTCTGGGTGTGAATGGGCAGCAAGACCAGTTTGACTTTCTCTGTGCAATCAGGTGTGAAGAAGTCAATGATGACACATTGAGGACAAGATAGTTCTTCACGTGATAGCTATCATTGTGGAGCTGGGGTGGAGGGGCTCTCGCTTAGATGAGAAATCTAGAAATCACACAGGTTCGAGCAGTTTGCTGGCCTCTGGGCGTCTGAGATCACTGAGGCTCTAGATGACTCCAGAAGACAGCAGCCAGCTCAGCTTACAATCAGTCATCTCCTGTGGAGAGAGGGGAGATATGGTTTGTTTAGGTGGGACTGAGCCTGGTTATAGCTTAAACATTTTTGTTTCAGAAATATCAGATATAGTCAGATACAGGAGCTGGAACTGTGATCCTAGCCTGAGCCAGCAGGGGAGACCTAGATTTCGGGGTTTGGGGGAGATCTCCCAGACTGGACAAGGTGAGAGAATATCTTTGACTCTCTAGTTCACTCTCAAAAAGTCTGGAAAGGATTCTTGGATGGGTTGGGAACTGACCGTTAAACAGAGTGAGCGCCTTGCACTCCCTCTAGAATGAGAGCCCAGCTGTGGTGGGACTGGGACTCCTTGAGAGCAAGTTCTAGTTCATCATGCACCCCTGCCATCCAGGGCAACACCCGGCCCATGATGAAGCACTCCGTAGAGCCTTGTTTAAATGAAATGGATCTACCACTTTTCAAATTCTCTTCTAAATCTCTCTCCTGACCATCGAAACAATCAATAGAAAAGAATAGAACTGATTTAACTATTAGTGGTATCACTGATGTGTGATAGATAAATCGCTCCACCTCCAGGGTAACCACTGAGCTGATTGGTAATGCATGATTGGTTTTGCCTTTGAAAATTACATAAAGAAAATCATAGAGTTTCTGTGTCTAGACTTTTTCACTCAGCGCTATGCAAATTCCACCCATATTTTAGCATGTCGTTCTGATTTGTTTATTCTCAATGCTGTAGAGCAGGGATGCCAAACTCATTTTCACCAGGGCCACAGCAGCCTCACGGTTGCCTTCAAAGGGCCGAATGTAATTTTAGGACTGTGTAAATATAACTGTTCCTTAACTAGGGGCAAGGAACCCGGCGCTGTCGCTGGGTAGAAACAAGGTGTTGGGCCGGATAAAAGAAGGTGGAGGGCCGGATTCGGCCCATGGGCCTTGTGTTTGCCACCTGTGCTGTATGGTATTCTATTGTGTGAATGTACTCCGATATTTAATCCATGTTCATGGGTTTGTTGGTAGTTCTCAGTTTGGTGCTATTTTGAATAATACTATTATAAATGTTCTCATACATGTCTTTTGGTTCATAAATTTAAGCATTTCTGTTGGGTAATACCCAGGAATGGACTTGTTGTCATAGGGTATGTATACACTTAGGTTTAGTATTTACTGCTAAACAGTTTCCCTAAAAATTGTTTTTGTTTGACTTACTTTTTATAAAGTTTTGCCTGGGTTTGCAATTGCAAAGGTTGATATTCTGGACAAGCATAAATCACAACCTAAGATGCAAGGTCATTCATTCCTCAAGTCCCAGACTGAGCTTTGGGGTAGGGGCGTCAGTGAGGGGGTGCACTTGTTACCCAACACCCTTCTTCCTAGTTCATGAACTTGAACAAAGGGCAAGTGCTAAGTCCTAACTGATTCAGGAGTGTTCTTTCACGGCAGCTCTGTTCAGTCTCCCTACCTGTCACACGAGCTCAGAGGTCCTTAGGACAATACCTTTTCTGAGGTGCAAACATCTGTGTGTCAGCGAGATACCTCAGCTGTGAGAAGGAAAAGTGGGTCCGGGGTTCTGAGGAGGAGGGGAGACTTGAGCTGAGCTTTGATGGATGGATGTAGTGCAAACAAGAGACAGAAAGAAACATCTCGTGTTTGTGTGCAGGTAAAAGGTATGTTGGGGTAGAGTTGCAGGTTGTTTATACAGAAAGGCGTCAGAGCACTGAGACCCTGACCCTTTGGGTTCAAGGCCATGAACTGTGGGATCAGAGTGGAGGAATGTGACCTGGCTGGTCATACAGGAAATTCAGGAATAGGAGGAGGAAAATCTACCTTAGTCTGATGGGGTAATGCAGCTTAACATCTGACCCTTTAAGATTCAAATGCTCC
Source organism: Glossophaga mutica (assembly GCA_039655065.1). Taxonomy (NCBI): domain Eukaryota; kingdom Metazoa; phylum Chordata; class Mammalia; order Chiroptera; family Phyllostomidae; genus Glossophaga; species Glossophaga mutica. The sequence goes on from CM077308.1 coordinate 151,872,167, forward strand.
TGAAAAATCAGAGGAACGAATTTACATCTGTTTTAAGACTCTTTCCTACTCAAACATGTTTTGAAATATTCTGGAAAGAAGAAACATCAAAAGAGTTGGTCCTTTAAATGTATGGAAGGTGGTAGAGAAGTAAGGGTAGGAGATGACCTAATACTGGAGTGCTGGTGTCTTCCAGGTGGGGACTGTAAGAATGGAAGTAGGCGTGAGGGGAACAGAGTGACCCCACTGAGGTTCTGTGTGAGGAGCTGGTAAGAAAGAAAAGAAGAAGTTGTACCACAGAGATGCCCAGGGCTTACCCTGTTCCTGTGGAGCTGGCCAAGAGCCTGCAGGCACTGCTCAGAGGTCTTACCTGTGCAGAGGGGCACTGACCAGAGTGACCACCAAGTTCCCTCTGGCCTGATATTAGGCTTATCTTCAAGGAGTGACATCAGGGTCTGGCTTCCACGCAGGCCCAGTGAATGTTCCTAAGCCCAAGGAAAGCTGTCTCCACCACATGGCAACTCAAGGTGCACACTCACGTTCTGGGAGTGGTAGGCTGTCTGCACTTCTACAGAGGTTTGTGGCCGTGCCGTGTGTCATGGAGTGAGATGGCAGACAGGGCTGTTGAGAGTGGGTAGGGAGCTTCACCAGCCAAGTTTTTATATCTCCACATAGGTGTGTGGCCAGCCCAGAGGGTCCCCCAGCATCACCAGCTCGGGCAGGAGGCTTCCTGCCTCTTCTCTTCCCAGTCTACTCCCAAGGTGCATGCTCCCTTTGGAGACTCCCTCCTTGAAGACTGACTTTGATTTTACTGTGTTCCTTAGGGTCCTTTAACCCAGCGTCCCCAGAACCTCTTCCCCCAGATCCCAAACAAGTCTGGATCAGAAGGGGGGCTGTTAAGAAGGCCTCTGAATACAAGCTTTAACCTAAATCAGTTCTCAGGGATGTAATCAGAACAACGGGAGAACAGCTAAATGGTTGACAGTTCACATCTTTACCGCATTTCGGCTTCAAGTCAGGAGGAGCGGGGGTGGGGTTTGGGGGGGACAGGCTTTATCATTCTTCACGTTTCACAAATGAAGAAACACCCATCTGTTTATTTGCTCAGTCAGCCAGTCAGCAAACATTTATTAAGCGTCTGTTTATTCTTGTTCTCAATAGCTCATAGTCGGGCCACATTCTTTATTGTTTCCTGAAAGGCAAATGGCTGCTTTAAACATGAAGATGAGTTCTCTGGGTCTTCCATTAAAAACTAAATCTAAATGCAGACAAACATTTAAGCAGTAAAAACTTTCAAGATCCTTTTAAACCATTCACTGGGCAAAGTCATTTCCTCTTTTACGAACAGGGCATGGTCTGTACTTAGAGATTGGGTGTTCCTATTTGTAGTCGGCAGCCACCAAACCACCCGACAGCTGTCCGGGACTGTCTGCTGTTATCACATCTGAAAAATTAGAGACTTCGGCAGAGAGAAATGGCAGGCCACATCTTTAAGACTTTGAGACATGAAAGTAACCTGTGAATGTAAAGTGTCTGCAAAAGCAAAAAACCAGAAAGTCAATTAGAGATGAAGTTCTGCTACATTAGGAAAAATTCTTAGGGATGGATGCAATTAACCACCTTCCTACCTGGAGTTTACCATGGTGCCTAGCCCTGTGTGACAACAATCTGCCCGAGTTAGACGGTGCTTTAAGCAAACTTGTGTGTAAAAGGCAGGCAGTAAATATTTAGGCTGTAGGCAATAATTTCTGTTGCAAGGGCCCAACTCTGCTGTTGTACGTTGCAAAAGTAGACGCACATGAACAGGTGACTATGGCTGTATTTCAATATAATTTTATTAACAAAATCCAGTAGTGAGCCAGATTTGGCCCAGGACCATAGTTTGTCAACCCCCGCTTTAGAGTTTTTTCAAGTCACTTATCTCTTTTGAGTCCTAAGAATAGACATTGTGTATGTTATCTCCATTTTATGGGTAAGGAAACCAGCTTAGAGTGGGCAAGGGGTCTGCCTACAGCCACATGGGTAAGAGGCAGCAGCCTGGCCACCTCCTGGGTCTTCTGATTGTCAATGTAGCACTCCATGACCACTACACACTGGCTATTACACCGGAGAAGTACAGCCCCTGCCCAAGATGAATCAGGCAGGGCCCATAGGTAGTTTTGTTCTTTTGTTCCAACTGTCAAGAACATGGAATTGATCACTTTTTCAACCTCATGCTTTTTGTCATACAGACAGAGCCATTGTGCTAGGAGCCCAGGTTTCTATTCCAATTTTACCTCGGACAACTTAGTGGTTTGTGGCAAGAGGCCAGAGTTCTCTGGAAATCAATCATCCGTAGGAGGATGCTACAGGTTCACAGCACCTGTGAGCGAAAACGTGGTTCTTAAATTTTTTTTTAATATTTTCTTTTTCTTTTTATTTATTTATCTTTAGAGGAGAAGGGTAGGAAAGAGAGGGAGAGAAATATCAATGTATGGTTGCCTCTCATGCGTCCCGTGCTGGGAACCGTCCTGCAACCCAGGCATGTGCCCTGACTGGGAATCGAACCTCGATCCTTTGATTCGCAGGCCCACACTCAATCCACTGAGCTACACCAGCCAGGGCTGGTTCTTAAATTTTTGTCTCCTTTCCAGGGCCCCGACTCTACCCTTATCAGGTGGACTAAGGGCCAGGCTTCCAGCATGGACCCAGTGTCTAGCATGGATCCGGTATCTAGCATGTAGTAGGTGCTCAGTAAATACCTGACTGAACTGAACATCAGGGCAGGGACTCAAGGCATGGAACAGGCTCACGTGTCTTGCCTGGCAATGCTTCTCAATGCTGCCCAGCTAGTTAGCACTCAAAGCCCTCCTCTGGATCAGGAGCCCCAGGTAGACCCCTCATATCTCACCGTCGCAAAGCTCTCCCTAGCACCTAACACTGTAGACAAGGCAAGCAAAGTCAATATGGAAAAAAGTGAACATTGAGGCTCTGCCCTGCCTTTGCTGAGTGCAAATGAATCCTGACACGAAGAACATGACCGAGGAGCCTTCACACCCTCTGGGCGCCCAGGAGAGAACTCTCAGGCGGAAGCATGACTTTAGGCTGCACGCTCTAGTGTCTCGGGCCCCAGGTAGTTTTCTCTATTCATTTACATAGTCTTCTTTTACGGGCCTGCTCCAACACGGCTCACACATAACAGTTAAAATGAATTTCCAGATATGACCACGAGCCATCTGGCCCTTTGCAGAGAGCTGTGACAATCTGGGAGCAAGCTAATTTCACCTCCCAGCTTGTAATATACAGAAGATTTGCTGGAACTGACAACCGCCCACATCTGGGTCTGGACCCTCTTTAAGGTGACTTGAGAATACTTATAAAAAGAAGATATAATACTTGTGTGTGTGGCCTCATTCTGAAACGTGATCTTACGACGGGCATTTGGTCCTTTGAGCCCCACGAGGCACCAAGGCTTGTCACGAAAGATAGTGCGGTGTTTTCTGGTTCAGAGAAAAATGCAAGTGCAACCCAGCGCTTGGTAAGGAGGGCATGAGCCTGGGTCGGGTTCTGAAGCCAAGGAACCTGATATCAGATGTCATGTCACAAGCAGTGAATGACTGATGCTCAGGCTTGAAGGGGCAAAAAGGTAAAATCTTGCTCTTATGAGACTTCGCATTGGTTTACAAATGTAAATGGGGTAGAAGAAACTTGTTGGGAAAAAAAAAAAAAACAGGGGTAGGCTGAAGGAAGCTTTGCCTGATAATCTATATCAGGAAGAAAACCTCAGGGAAAAAACACAGACCAGAGTAAGAGCTTTTGAATCCCCGTGACCAGGTCGGGAGAGTGCTGGGTCTTACCCCAGGAAGTGGGTTTGCGCCTGGGATGACTAAGAGCCGCTGGAGTCAGATGTCGTCAGGTCAGAGAGAAGTCAGGTGTGAGACACAGCATTCCGCCAGTATTAACCCCATGAGGATAAACACTCAGTATCAGACAGAGTAGCTTTTAGCATGTGACTCAGTGCAGAGCCCACACGGATTGGGGTGGGGCCATTCCACAGGCTGGTCACTGGCAGTGCTGATGAGCTAAGTACAAAACTAAGGGTAAGTGTTCGGAACGTTTTATAGCAATTGAGCAATAGTTTTACTTCTGTTGAATCTGATTTTTTTTTAAAGAGGGCTTGTATTTTGTATATTGTTTTTAAATTTCATTTTTCTATTCATTAAATTTCTGCAACAAATTGAAAATAAAAGCATATAGGTCCTTCACTAGTGATGAGTAGTAGAGTATTCTATGGGGTAAATGGTGAGTCAACAGTCAGGATCAGGGGAACTCAGTGAAGGCTGGGCACTCAAGGAAGGCTTCCTGGAGGAGGGGCTCCAGTGGGACTTTGGGGGATAGGCAAGATCTAGACAGACAGAGAGGAGCCTCGGATTGCCCCTACAATGCATAGGAGTACATCTTCATACAGACATTTTTGCAGGCAGCTTCTAGTGCATATACATCTTGTTTCTTTTTTACAGGCTAATTTATATTTCTTGCATCCTCTCTGTCTCCCTCCTCCTCTCTGTAAGAATGCCAAAGCATTAATAGGAAGAAAGTAAACTGAACATCTGCCTTCTGTTTCAGGAGCAACAGAGATCATCCAGGAAGATCATATCCACTTCTTGCTATGTCTCTGTGGCCACCTTGGCGAGGCCGAGGGGAGAAGGATCCGATGGGGGGCCCTTCACAGCTCCCCAAGCAGGACTATAAGGCCCTGCAGGAAAAGTGCCTGAGGAACGGCTACCTCTTTGAAGACAGCAGCTTCCCGGCCACCCTGAGCTCCATCGGCAGCGGGCCCTTGCTGCAGAAGCTGCCCTCCCGCCTGCAGTGGAGGAGGCCACCGGTAAGGGGCTGGGAAGGGGGCTTCTGAACCACACACACAAAGGGTGTCAACCCAGACCTTCCCTCCCAGGGCTCAGGGCTTTCGGATATCCAGTCTTACTCTCACTGCTCCCCATGAGAAGGAAACTGGGTGAATCCCCACATCTCCATTTTCCAGGAAGAACCAGGGGTGATCCTGGGAGGGGTCTAAAATGTAGCTCCTCCCCCAGGCCTGAAATACGCAGAGCAGCTGGAGCCAAAGTATTTAAGGTATTGTTGAGCTGCATCAGAGATGGCAAGCCTCCTGAGTCACAGCCAATGCCATCTGCCAGAGGGACACATTTTAACATTTCACACCCCACTCCCCCAAATCAGGCTCAGGGAACTCGCAAATTAAGAAACTGTTCATCACTTTGCACAAGTATTTGTCACTTTATCTATGCATCAACAATTCCTTTCAAAGATAACTAACTCTTCAATGTGTTCAAAAGCAATTCATCTTCCCCAAACTCGATTTACGTGGAAGATTCCAGAACACGGTCAGGCCAACCCGTGCTGCACATTCTCCCCTTTTGTGGTCCCTCATCGGCTGTCACCATCAAAGCCAGACTTGTTAAGTCCCTACTATGTGTAAGATTCCCAAGTGTGCCTCCTGAACTAGAGGGCAGTCGTGATTTTACTTCTTCCAGGAAACCTTGGGAACTGCTGACACAGTTTTCACACACCTGCCCTGAACTGAATTGTGCCCACGAGAAGACTGAAGGATTTGGTGCAGGCCACGGAGCAGAGGACAGCCCCTCTCCCTGTGCCCCACCCCATCCCAGCCCACATCTCAGCACAGAAAGCCAGAGGCCATTGCACTGGGATTAGGAGCAGGCATGAGGAGTAGGGGAGAGAATAAGAACAGGAAGATTTCTGGGAAAACTGAGAATGCCCCCTTTATAAGAGGTACTTCTACTTTTAACGGAAACCCCCAAACAGTCATTTTTTGGTATAAGTGCCACTTCTCAGTATCTACATAGGATTCTCCAGGATTTGACTTATATGAGTTTTAAGGAGGAACGAGAAATAGAATGGACAGAATCTGCTTGCCAGATTTTCTGGGACAGCCCTGATTCTACATCTGCATCTACATCTACATCTGCATCTACATCTGCATCTACATCTGCATCTGCATCTGCATCTGCATCTACATCTATTTCTGTATCTACTTCTACATCTACTTCTGTATGAACATCCACTTCTACATATACATATATATGCATATATATCTATTCTATATCTATGTCCCCATAAGTCCATGAGTGTGGGACCCGATGGCCACTGTAGCTCCAGGAGCTTCTTCTTGGTCAGAAGGACAATTCTGTCTGTCCCTCCAGGAACTGCACAGCAACCCCCACTTCTATTCTGCCACCCGAAGGCTGGATCTGTGCCAGGGATTGGTAGGTAAGTCGGCACAGCCCCTGAGACACACACCTGGCAGCTATAAGCCTGGCTTGGCCCAAGAAGACAGGGGTGGGAAAGAGGGGAACTGAGAGATTCCAATGGGGGAAATGGCCACCTGAACTCTAGCCGTGTCCTTTGCTGGGAACAGGATAACAACTGGTCCTGTCGGGATGCATGGGAGTGTCAAACCTTGCCTAATGAAAATCTTCATCATCAGTTGACAGGTCTAAGTCTTATCTTGGAAAAATGTGCTCACTCTACTCTAGTCCCTGTCATGAGTCCTCCTTGGCACATCTGTCACTAGATGCCCCAGAATAGGATCCAAGAAGGCCTCTTCTCAACCCAACTTTCTTTTTAGAGTGATAGAAACAAGCCTTGGTCATGAGGGAAGGCACATGTGCAGTAATATCCATTTCACAGACAGGGAAGTGGAGTCCAGAGGGTCAAGGCTTTCCCAGAACATGAATCAGTTACAGAGACAGGAATTAGAAAAGTGTGATTGTGTTTGGGTCCAAGTTCCTGAGGATGAAGCATTCGGGGAGCTAAAAGCTGGTGCAGGAATATGGCTCAATTCTTATTTTCAAGTATAGATTCCAGCCAGTGTACCCCCCTGCACCACACTTTACTCAATCACCCTTTTCCTCCCCGGTATGTAATTCCCCTCTCCTAACGTAGGTTACAAGCCCAGAAAGGATAGCAACTGATACCAGGCACTTCTTGCATGCAATAAATCCTCAGTAGATCCATGCAGACACCTGGAGAATGTGTGTGCCTGTGCAGTACATCCACACAGATACTGTGTGCTGTCTGGCTTAGGTGACTGCTGGTTCTTGGCTGCTTTGCAAGCTCTGACTTTGCACCAGGACATCCTGAGCCAGGTTGTTCCCCTGAATCAGAGTTTCACCAAGAATTATGCTGGCATCTTCCATTTCTGGGTGAGTATCCTCCTAGTGTGCAGTCTGGGTTGGGGGTATAGGAAAGAAGCTTCTTGGAAGAGTCATGTCTTTGTCTCCTTGGCTGACCATGTTCCATCACAATCTTCACTCACCAGTGGGCACTCTCTCCTTCTAGTTCTGGCACTTTGGGAAGTGGGTTCCTGTGGTGATAGATGACCTACTACCTGTGAATGAAGCTGGCCAGCTGGTCTTCGTCTCTTCCACCTATAAGAACTTGTTCTGGGGAGCTCTTCTGGAAAAAGCTTATGCGAAGTAAGACAACCATGAGAAATTTTTTTCCCTTTCCTTCCCTCCCCCCACCCTGTCTCTGTCTGTCCATCAATGTTGAGGGAGGGCAAAAGGAGGCAGGTAAAGTTTATGAAGTGAGATACTGAAGCATGACTCACTGAATATACAATGAACAGGTCCAGAGACTTTTGTGTAGTGGTCACCCCATCTAAACAAGGTTTCAGAAATTCTGCCTTCCCTGGTGGATGCAGTTGTTAACAGGGATGAGAACTCTGAGCACTAGGTTGGGAGAAAGGGGTAGCAGACACATGCCCAGGGAATAACCAAGCAAGGCTCCTTTAGATCACCCCAGGCTGCTGTTAAATAGCCCTTTCCTTCTCTCCCTGTGTTTACTTATCCCCTGGGCAGGCTCTGTGGCTCCTATGAAGACTTGCAGCGTGGACAGGTGTCTGATGCCTTGTTGGACTTCACTGGTGGGGTGACAATCACCATCAACCTGGCAGAAGCCCCTGGAAACCTCTGGGACATCCTAACCCGAGCCACCTACAGCAAAACCCTTATCGGCTGCCAGACCCACTTAGGGGTGAGACTGGGCTGTGCACTGTCCAGATGTCCTTCCTCTCTGCTGCCATTCTCTTCATCTACCAGTCACCGTCGTCACCTCCGTGTGAGCCCCGAGACTCCCACAAACCCCTGCACCTGCAGTCCTATGTTCCACCAGAGCAGCCTCAGAGCAGAGGAGGAGGGAGTATGCAGAGAAGGGGACTGAGGGTTAAGTGTCCACCACATGCAAGGTGTTTTACAGCTCAGCTAGTCCTTGCTGTCTCGTTTTAATAACAGCCAAGAACATGGAACTGGAATAGGGAGCCCTGAGTTCAGCTGAGCCTCCAGTAATGACCACTGTGTCACCTTACACAACCATTTAGTGGCTCTGAATCTGGGTTTGTCCTCTGCAGAATGGTTAGAATCATTGCAGAGTGGCACCCTGACTTAAAGGCTCAGGTGAGACTCTGGGTGCTGAAGAGCTCTGAAAACTGGAAGGTGACATGGTGCAGTGTGGGTCTCTTCCACCCCCTCCTCGTAACCCCGGCTTCAGCCAAGCAGGTCCCCAGGACTCCTGGATAATCCGTACCCCGCAGGACTGACAGGTGCTCTCTTGTCTGTGCAGAGTGAGAGGGTGCTGGAGAACGGGCTGGTGGGCGGCCACGCCTACACTGTCATAAGAATCTGGAAGGTGGGTGGAACTTCCCCGCTCTGTTTCCTTTCAGCCGCTGCTTCTCTTCTAGGGCCTTTTCCCAAAGCCTGGGGGTGTTCTTGGTGAATGTTACTATCTCTGTCTAGTCTGGGGGTAAATTCTCCGGGGGTCCTCCAGGGCCTGCCAAAGCTGGTGGGACTCCCCATATCTCTGGACCTATTTTCTGGGGTGAAGTGGGGGTCCAGCCTTTGCCACCATCATTGCATCATCCCAACCTCTCTTTCCACAGGGAAGCCCCAGCCAATTGGCCATCTATCCCCGCTGTGCCTCACGGTCTTCCCTGAGTTTCACTTCCCCCTGGGCTGCCCATGATAGCCTTTATAGCTGGCTCTTCCCTCCCAAATTGCTGCTTCTTCCTCACTTGCGCCTTTTCAAGTCTCCCAGTTTCCTTCCATTGCTATTTACTTTCTGAGCTGTATTAAGCGTTGAGAGAAAGAGGAATCAGACAGGAACCCCCCCCTACAGAGAGTTCCCTGTCAAGTATGAAGAAAACCTATATCTGAAAATGATGAGGAGAAAGCAGAAACTGGGAGAAGAAGGCCTGAGGGGTTTAGAGGTTGGAGGGAAGACATTCACCTGGTTGGGTTGGAGGGAAGTCAGAAAAGGCTTTCCAGAGGTGGTCACATTGAGCTGGTCGCTGAAAGGCAGTAGATTTGTGGGAGGAGAAAAGGGCATTCCTAGCTAAGGGAACAGCATGTGCAGAATGTGGAAAAAAGAAATCAGTAGGGTCAATCTTAAAGAACCTCTGATATTTAAGAAGCCTCACTTACCAAAAGTCCTCTAATTCCCTATAATTCTGCTTCACATTTTTTTTTAAAGATTTTTTTTTTTTATTTATCTTTAGAGGGGTAGGGGAGAGGGAGAGAAATATCAATGTACGGTTGCCTCTTGTGTGTCCCCTGCTGGGAACTGGCCTGCAACCCAGGCATGTGCCCTGACTGGGAATCGAACCACGATCCTCTGGTTCGCAGGCCCGCGCTCAATCCACTGAGCTACACCAGCCAGGGCTGCTTCACATTTTTTGAACTCAACTCATACCCAAATTCTTCCTCCTCCCAGATATCCATGAATCATTTCTGTGTGGGTAACAAGAACTTTACATTTATTTTCACACTTACTTAGAAAAATTTATATTTGTTAATATTTGTATGTTTATATTTTGTTTTATATTTACTTAACAATATTTGACAAAATTTAACATTTACTGTATGCCAAATGCTGTCCGAACGGCTTCACAAACATTAACTCAGTCCTCACAACAACCCCGTGAGTGGGTGTATGAGTGAGTGTCCTAGGGCTGCCATGACAATAGGAATTTGTTTTGTCACAGCTCTAAATCCCGGAGTCTGAAATCAAGATGTTATCAGCGCCCTGGCTAGTGTGACTCAGTTGGTTGGAACATCGTCCCATAAACCAAAAGGTTGTGGGTTCAATCCCCGGTCAGGTCACATACCAAGGTTTCAAGTTCAGTCCCTGTTCAGCGTGCATATGGGAGGCAACTGATAGATGTTTCTCTCTCATATCAATGTTTCTTTCCCTCTCTCTAAAATCAAGAAGCATGCCCGCAGGTGAGTATTAAAAAAAAAAAAAGATGCCGTTAGATTCTCACTCCCTCCGAAGGCTCTAGGGGAGAATTCTTCCTTGCCTTACGATTAGCAGTGGCTTCCAGCAGTTCTTTGCTTGGGAAGCCTAGCTCCGATCTCTGCTTCCATCTTCACAAACGCTTTTCCTCTGTGTCTTCTTCCCTTCTTTTCTCTTGTCATTGGATTTAGGACCCACCTGAATCCAGGCTGATTTCATATCCAAATTCTTAATTACACCTGCAAAGACCCTTTTTACAAATCAGATCCCATTGACAGGTTCTGGGTGGACATATCTTCTGCAGTCTACCATTCAATCCGCTATGGCAGATGTGACTGTTAGCGTCATTTTACGTATCAGGAAATAGCCATGGAGAGGTTAAGTAACTTGCCTTACGTCTCATAGCTTGTTTCCTCCTCTACCAGCTCCCAGGGCCTTTGATCTTCTGTTTTAAAGTCTTGTCTGCAGGCATGAATCTCACCCAGGTATCTGTAACATGCACAGTTGGCACCCAGCTCAGCCACCTAAACTGCTTCTCGTTCTGTGCAGGTGACCTGCAAGCATGAGCCTGAATATCTAGTCAAGCTGCGGAACCCCTGGGGAAGGGTGGAGTGGAGAGGAGACTGGAGTGACAGGTGAGCTTCTGAGACTGGCTGGGAGGGGTGGGGAAGGGGTAGGCGAAGCCTGCAAAGGAGGTTGCCTTCTGCACACAGATTCTGGGTGTTCTTCCCTTGGTCTCAGGCTGTATCAGGAACGTTTTCAGGGTGTGATGGTCAATCTCCCACATTTATAAAATGGTTCGTGATGTATAGATTGTTTTCCCATTCATTATAGTAATTAAAGTCAAATGTTCATTAAGTGCTTGCCAGCACTGTGCTAAATCCTTTGGATTTTTTATCTCATTTAATTCTCCAAAGAATGCAATTATAAGGTAGGTAGTTTTATGCCCGTTTTACAGATGAAGGAACTGATGCTTAGACTGGGTGCATTACTTAAGGTCTCAGAGCAGGATCCAGCCAAGGGCCTTCCTGTCTAGTCCAGTGTCCCTCCCCTGGCGTGGGCCCTCTTGGGCTTGTTGGGTCAGAGGTAGACAGATCCGAATGGCCCCAAATTCTGGTTTTATTTAGTGGCCTTGGGTTGTTTCTGCCCAAAGACAACCCGAACCGGATGTGGGCTTGACGGACTACAGACTGGCTGGAGGGCACAGGCTGAGAGGGCACAAAGCCCTTCACCCTCTTGCATGAAGATTTATAATACTGGACTCCGCATAACACTTTAAAGTATAGAAACACGTCCATGTACTCATCATCACTTAGTCATTTTTATAGATGAAGAAATGAAGGCTCATAAAAATAAGTTGTATTCCACTCCTCATAGGATGTGCCATGCTGGATGTGTGATACATGAATAAAAAGAATTGTCAGTGGAACTAGGTCTATGTAAAAAACAGCATCCAAAGATTTCTATTAATTTTATTTTTTAAAAGATTTTATTTACTTATTTTTAGAGAGAGGGAAAGGGAAGGAGAAAGAGAGGGAGAGAAACATCAATGCGTGGTTGCCTCTCATGTGCCCCCTACTGGGGACCTGGCCTGCAACCCAGGCATGTGTCCTGACTGGGAATCGAACTGGCGACCCTTTGGTTTGCAGGCCCACACACAATCCACTGAGCTGCACCAGCCAGGGCAAGATATATATCACTTTTAAAGTGTTATCAAAATATAGCGTCATGATGTTGGTTTTAGTTTGTTTCATAGAAGAGCAAGTATCTACATTAGAGATAAGTGATGAATGGAATTCGTTTTGTTAGTTGTGTGACCTTGGGCAAGGTTTTTTATTTTTCTGAGCTAGAGGTCTGGTAAGGATTAAATAAAATGATGGGCTTTTGTTCCATAGAGTCTAATCTGCTGTTAATCTCATCCAGTATATATTTTCATTTTGGATATTGCATTTCCTAATTCTAGAGATTCCATTTGAGAATATCTTCTACTTTTCTCTTCATCATGTCCACAGTTCTTTTTATAACCTTGAGAATATTCAATGGGTTAATAATAGCTGTGTAAATGTCCTTATTTGCTAATTCTATCATCTCTCTTATTTCTAGGTCTGTTCCTCCTAATTCTTTCTATTCCTGATAATGGGTCACATTTTCTACTTTTTTATATGCTTAGTAAATTTTTATTAGATGCTAGACATTATAAATTTAAGTTTCTGAGTGCTGAATTTTGTTGCATTCCTTCAAAGAATGTTGGACTTTTTTTTTCTGGCAGGTAGTTAAATTAGGGATAATTTTTGATACTTGGAAGTTTTGTTTTAAAGCACTTTTAAAGCAGAGCCAGAGAAACCTTTATTTCAGGAATAATTTGACCCCACTCTGAAGGTCCTTAGTGGAGACCCCAGGGGGTCAACAAGGTCTTTCAACTCTGGCTGGTGGGAATTCAAATGATTCCTAGCCCTGTGTCACCTCTAGAAATTCTTCTGTGTATAGTTCAGCCTTGCAGGGTTTTACTTTATGGATGCACCGATTTGATTTCAGCCAAAGACTCAAGGGAACCCCTACGAAGTTCTCTGGAGCTCCTTCTTTATGCAGCCTCCTGCTCTCAGGCACTTTCCCTGGCCAGTTCTAGCTGTTGTGGCCTCCCCGAACACGGGACTCTGTCTCTTACACGCAGCAAGACCGCGAGGTTCTTTCTGGGTTCCGCTTTTCTGCATCGGTGCCCAGGGAATTAGTTTCAGTCAGGAGTCCTGGCAATGTTAGGCCTCGCGTCATTTGCTCCCCTCCTCTTGGGGTCTCAGTCCTGTGCTGCCTGCTCTCTAATGTGTGAAAACAGTTGTTGCTTATATTTGGTCCCAGCTGTAGTTGTTTATAGTGTGGGAAGCGATACAGGAAAGCCTTATCCTTCGTGGCCACAGATAATAATCCAAAATGATTGCCTTTGACAATAAGAAATTCCAACATAGGTTCAAACGCTGGCTCTGACATTTCGTAGCTTTGTGGCTTCAAGCAAGTGACAATCTCTTTTAACCTCAGTTTCCTAATTCTAAAATGGCAACAACAATCCCTACCTTGTGAGGTTGTTATCCTTGCCTGAAATAAAGCCCATCAAAAGCCTAGCCCAAATTTTGGCTCACCATGAATGACAAATTAATGTTACATGTTGCTTTTATAATACCGAATGTGAGATTTGGTTGTCTGCAAGGGCAGCATGAAGAGAATAAATAACAATGCTATAGAGCATTTATGGGAGAATTTCTCACACGTCCTCCACCATCCTTTCATTCCCCATGAAAACATTTCTTTTCTGTTTTCAGCTCAAGTACATGGGACCTACTGAGCCCCAAGGAGAAGATCGTGCTGTGGAGAAAAGATAATGATGGAGAATTTTGGTATTTGACTCAAGGATGCGGGACAAATGCCCTGGCTTATATTAGCTTGTCCATCCAGCAAATATTTATGGGGTGCCTCCCATGTGCCTGGCTTCTCTTTTGCAACAATCAAGAAGATCCTTTAGGGGCTCACAGTCTGGCAGGGCAAATGGCCCCTGCAAAGGGACAATCACAGTCTCTGACAAGAGCAGTGGCCGCTGGCATGGGGCTCGGCAGGTGCTCAGAGCAGAGTGTGGGTGGCTGCCTCCTCCTGATGCCCACTCTGCTCTTATATCACTCAGTACACTCCATACGTGGTTGTGCCTCTCCTGGCCTAAAAAGGAGATGAGGAAAGGAGGAACTGCAAGGTCTTGCCAAGCTATAAGCCACCTCACCTGTGTCCTCCACAGCAGAATAGTACTACTCCCACTGACTCCAAAGCCACTCACTCTTATTATGAAAGGTCACCCAGATGCCCTGAGCTGATGCTGCTTCCGGGTGTCTGACATGAGAGCCGCTGTTTCCCATTCCCTTTACTTTTCACCCTTGCTATTAACTTCCGCCTCTTCCCATGATTCCTCTTCTCCATTACCCATCCTTTCCAGACTGCTGCAGTCATCTCTCTTTTGAAGTAGTCACCAAACTCAAGATCCCTGCAAATACTATTATTTCCACATTACAGATAAGTAAACTGAGCACCAGAAAGCCCCAGTAGCATGCCTTGATCACAAAGTTAGCAAGCACAAATGAAGATTTTTATCATTTAACGAATGAGAACTGATTATTGAACAGCTATAAATCAACTGACTGGCTATAAATGCCTCAATTTAGCTTTATCAGTGCAACCAGCAAACCAGGAGGCGCATTCTGCAGCCACAGGAAGGGGTTTGTTGGTAGCTCCACCAACCCGTGGTGGCTCCTCACATTGGTCCAGTGAACCCCACTCTCATGTCCAAGGCCTGCTCAGCTCTGCACATGGGCATGCAGCATGGGGCCTGGTCTGGAATGCCCACTGCTTTGTTCCAGCCTCCTCTTTGGTCCTGCTAACTAGACATTATCCAATTTATCTTGGTACTGTCCCCTCTTCCTCTCCAGGATGACACTTAAGGACTTTAAAGCACACTTCAAGCTTCTGGTCATCTGTAAACTGACCCCAGGCCTACTGAGTCATGAGGTAGGCCAGAAGTGGTCGTACACCATGCAGGAAGGGAGATGGGAGAAGGGGACCACAGCTGGTGGCCCCATGAAGTTGCACCAAGGTGAGTGAGTGCATGCACAGGAGCTGAGACTCCTGGGTTTAAAGTGGCAGCTTTTGCAGGCAAGGATGGGGATACGGGCAGAGCCACTGTGGGTGGTGTGTGACTTGTGTCCTGCAGAGGGCATCGGGCTGAGGGGGGAGACCTCCTGGGGGCCAGGCTAACTGCTCTGGCTCTGGGCTGTGTTCACTGGAAGATGAGGCACCTTTGATCCTAATTAGCACTAGCAGGTTACATGTTGTTCTGGTTTTAGTACAAAGTGATTGATAGGTTGAACTAACTGCCCCTTAACAGGCAGATGACAATAGCAGTTGTAGCATATGTACCAGGCCCTCCTTACCTAGGAAGTCCTCAATTATAGGAGACAAACATATCTAAATTCTCAAAATGGAAGATTTATTGACTGTGTCCCTTTCTCCATAATGGAGGCAGTGAGATCCCTTTGGAAGGAAAGGCCTGTAGGGTATGACCTCAGCGGGCTGTGGTTGCCTGACCTCTGGCAACCCTGTCCCACCAGAGTGTTTCTCCAAAGCTGGAGCTGCCCTTGACCTAAGGCTTGGTTCCCTTAAAATGCAGATCCCCTTGGGATTGTGGGCATGTTCTCCTCAAGTAGTTAATATAGTCACTTAGGCAGCCAGTGTTTAGGGACACAGAGTCTGTGCTGGGCACAGGGGCTTCGGTGATGAGAATACCTCTCAGTCTGCGTGTCTGTAGAAAACCTGGGTGGTGGAGGTAAGACGGGAGGGTGGATAAGCTGAGGCTGAAGAGGCCTTGACTCTGTCCTGATGAACCTCTGGGGGGAGTCCTGGGGCAGGTCCCCTAGGTCTGTGCACCTCTCTGTGGTTTGGGGAGCAACATGCTAGGGGAGCTGAGGACCTGTCTCATTTTGCCATTTTCAGCCCGAGACACATTTTGGAAGAACCCACAATTCCTGCTGTCTGTCTCGAGGCCAAAGGAGAGCAGGACGTTGCTGATGCCCTGCAATGTGCTGGTGTCCCTGATCCAGAAGCCCAGGCACAGACACCGCAACCGGAAGCCTCCCCTTGCCATCGGCTTCTACCTCTTCAGGGTAGGGGGTGCTCTGGGATGCACAGCCACACACAGGGTCTCCAGCTCTTGTCCTTTCTTCCTGTTTCCTATCCTCGATCTGCCCACAGACCTGGGTATATATCCTGGCTCTATCCCTTAGGAATATGTGATCTAGAACAAGTCATCTCCTTGAATGGATCATCAGCTTCTTCATCTGTAAAATGGGGACAATTAGATTTGTGCGAAGAGCCGAATGAAAGATCACATGGCAGTGCTTTTCACTGTGCCTGGCACACAGTTTACAATTAATACTAGCTTCCTTTTTCTTCCCCCAAAAGCCAAGGTTGGCTTCCTTCTCCCCTTTTCAGAATTCCTGATGATGGATTTAAATGTCACTGACTGGAACAGAAGAGCCTGTGGGAGGGGAGGGGATCTCTGGGTAGAGTCCTCTTGTTTATCAGCCTCCATTAGAGTTTGTGCTTGCGAAAGAGCGTATTTACTAACTAATGAGACCTCTCTCTCTCTCTCTCTCTCTCTCT
The DNA here is from genome assembly GCA_039655065.1 of Glossophaga mutica. NCBI lineage: Eukaryota > Metazoa > Chordata > Mammalia > Chiroptera > Phyllostomidae > Glossophaga > Glossophaga mutica. Next base: position 151,888,643 of record CM077308.1, read on the forward strand.
CTCTCTCTCTCTCTCTCTCTCTCTCTCTCTCTGTTTTTCAGATGAACCAGGTGAGTTCCACATTTGGCCAGCTGGCCCTGGTTTGGAGCCATGTCACGTGTGGCCAAGCCACTGCGAGGTTCAGTTTGCAGCACTTTACAAGGAGCTCTGAGAATGTCTGACAATAATGTCACTGCCTATGTGTGTGGAAGTAAAGTGTTTCTGCCGTTTTTGTTTTTTTTAATCCAAGGGCCCCAAGAAATCCTTGTGCCTCTATAGGGAGGTCTCTGAGCCTGGTCTAGAACTAATAAATCTTAGAATTTATGAAATTCCTACATAAATGCCTGGGGCTAATATCAGAGACCGTCACAGCATAGGAAGGCTGATACATCACAACCTTGCCTAAGTTATGAAATCCCTAATAAAATAGATCTATAACATATGAGACCGGAGGAGACCATGCAGCCCACTGCCTTGGGGACATGGGACAAAGGATTGGAAAACAGGACAGGCACACAGGTGGAGGACGACAACTCTGTATTTCAGGTACAGTGACAGGCCGGAGGGGTCAGTTAAGAGGGCAGGAGGCATCTCAACCTCTGCAGGGAAGAAGCTATTATTTTGTCTCCCAAAGAAAACAAGAGTAAAAAACTTAATTTTCTCAGATTGGACTAAACAATATAAAAGTATTTTTATAAAGAAACCATTTTGCATTGGGTATCTTGGGTTGGTGTTGGTTTTCTCCTCCTGTGGGAACATTGAGTAATCTCCAAGTTGCCTATTAATTTAAAAAAGAAAAAGTCATTTATATCAGGACTATTTCTAAACAGAACAAAACTACAAGCCAGTTAAAAATTTAAATGACAAAAAGAAATTAATAAATATATGAGGGATAATATATGAGGGATAAGCAGTTGATTCTACCAGGAAAACTAAATCTAGGACAGCTGATATGGCTGGTTATAAAACTTAGTTCCGAGATTCCTAGCAGCCAAGGCAAAGATAGCAATCAGATGATTCCCTAGTTTTCATTGCCTGATTAAAAAATAAAGCATATATCATCAGGAGATAAATTTTATTTCCCTAGCCCTGAGTGGAATCTGTGAAATATGTCTTTGTGTGGATGGGTAGTGTCTTTGTTGACAACTGGGTATGTACTGAAAAAGAATTCTCCATATGGACTTCCTCTTCCCCCACAGTCCTGAGTGAGGGCAAAGGAAAGAGGGAGCAAGAGAGAAAAACAGAGAAAGAGGGAAAAGTAAAAGAAAGAGGGATGGAGGGAGAGTTCAAGAGAGAAAGACAGAAAGAAAGCGAGAGTATATGAATGTAAGATGAACTAAAACACACCCCAGGCAATATAAAAACCAGAGACCCTGAACGAGGTCTCCTGAGCTCTTGTCCAGTCCTCTTTCCCCCTTATGGGGCTGTTTTCCCTGAGATCACATGGAGTGCCCAGCTGATCTGTATGTAGCTGCTATGATGTTGGTGGGGAGATGGTTGGTGGTCCCTCTGTATCTATGACCATAACCATGTCATACTCAACATTGAAAGTGCAAAATCAGGAAATGTGAAACATGGACACCGGAGCTTGACTGCCTTGAATTCTAGTCCTGGGCAGAACACTTAGTAGCTGGGTGACTTTGGGTTGATGACCTAACTTGGAGAATGTAGGCATGGCGACATTCCTCACATCATTTTGTACCCGATGTTATTTTCAATGTAATGGCAAATCGGTTTGATCAAGTGTTTGTTCAGCCTCACATCAGGTTCCAGTAAAGGTGGCACTCCTGACATGCTCTGTTTTAAACTTCCGGCCCCTCCACTCCTTTATCCCATCCTCTGCTGAGGAGGGTGGAATTGGCAAATAAGAGGCTACCTTACTCCTGGTTTGTGGCCAAGGGCCCCAGGCCTGGCCCAAAGCCCAGGGTGATGACCTTAACTGGTGCCCTTCTGCCTGCCACCTACAGTTATTTGATGACCAGAGGAAACTGCCCCGTGAGTTCTTCTTGAAAACTCATCCCCTGAGCCTTCCCGAGGCATTTCTCCGAGAAAAAGAAGTGAGTCAGGAGTTGTGGCTGGAGCCAGGAACGTACCTCATCGTGCCCTGCACATCGGAGGCCGGCCAGGAGTCGGAGTTCATCCTCAGAGTCTTCTCCAAGAAACACTTCTTCCAGTAAGGGCACAGCCTCTCCCAGAGGCTGGACACGAGGTGGGAAAGGCAGAGGTCGGGGTCCCTGTGGCCAGTCCAGACAGAGATCGGGAGAACAGGAGAGCAGGGCACCTCTCTGCATGGAGAACATCCTTCCTTCTTTCTCCCGCTTTCCTTGTACTGACCAATGAACACTCTGCTGGGTGTTACAGAAAACAATAGAACAGGCACAGGCATGGCCCTTGCCCTCCAGAAGCTCAAGATCTGGGCAAGACACGGACATGTGAGCAACCATGTTTGTTAGACTGCATCCAGCAGAAGCATTTATATGCACAGGGTGTTAGAGGAGCATCAGGAAGGAGCATCAGCTAACCTTCCATGGCCCTGGCGAAAGCAGGGGTAGCTTCTGGGAAGTGGTGATTCCTAAGGGATGCACAGGGGTGGTTCAGATGAGGGGAGGCTGTCTGTCATTGACCAGCAGGCTCAGACAGTGCTGGCGTGTGCAGGTGGATCAATACACATACATCCCAGCTGCACTTAGTATTTGGCCTATGATTGTTTTGACATGACAGCCCTTCAATGCTTAAAATCCTGGGTTTTTTTTTTCTTTGTGTTGGCCATCGATAGTTTGACTTGATCTCAAGCATCACTGCTCTGTCAGACTGCTGCACCATAAAATATGAGGAGGAATAGTTAGATGTGGGTGGGGGGAAGCAAAGGATGTGCTGGGCAGTGGGCTTGGCACGAGCAAAGCCATGAGATGAGAAACAGCACCAGGTGTGTGGGAAGTTACAAGCAGTGCGCCGTGCTGTGTGGTTGAACTTGTGCTTCAAGGAGTGGGAGGTGAGGTGTGTGAGCTGGACAGGCCCACATGCTGCATCCGGTAAGGAACTTGGAAGAGTTCCTTGGGTGGGGGGGTGGGGGGGTATTGGCCAAAGGTTTCCAAGAGGGTCCTCAAGAAAGAATTCTGTCTTTTGTTTTCCCTCAGTGAAATCGGCAGCAATCCCAAAGCTGTCTTCTTTAAGGTAAGTAGGCAGGTGGAATTCCACGTGGCTGGGACTGTTTACAAAGCCAGGATGGGGGTGTTTCTCACCCATGGTTGGGGAGAAGGTTCTAGATCCTGCAGACCCTGCTCCATGGCACACACACCACAATATCCATTGTGCCCTCAGTTTACCCAGGTTCTGCTGTTTTTGCACCAGGAGAACTGCCCTTCTGGTCGGGTCCTTGTCACCAAGGACCCCGAGCCCCAGGTGCATGAGTTATACCTGTGCCCTCTTCTGCTTCTCTTGACCTGGTGTTTCTTGAACCCATTTCACTGTTCGCTGCTTCCCCAAAGGCAGTGAGAACTGGAGACATGAGGGCTGTGTGAACGCTGTGGTAGAAAATGTAAGACAGTGCTCAAGGTCAGACTTCTGGATTTTAGAAGCCTGGGAGCCGTGAGACACGAGTGTGTGGGTGGGAGTTCACATCTCCAGGCGAATAAGTCTTTCTCTGTGTCTGTTCCTATAGGAAATAGTAGACCAGGCAGAAGGGCATGAGAAATTCTTCAAATACTTTGAAAGGGTAAGTTGACAAGGTTTGGTAGCCAGAGGTGGGCAGGGCAGGGGACAAAGTGGGGCATGTAATTCCACAGACCATGTGTTTGCATCTGCCTGACCCTGTGTACAAATTGTGATTTAAGGTGACCTATCCCCCAAACTGCCACCACGTTCTATTCAGGTCGTCAACTTTTTAGCCAAATGATTGGAGCTGCTGTCTCCAGAAGGCTCCTGTAAAATGCACATCTGTTCTCGGCAGCTATAGGGGTTAGTTGTGGGAGAAAATGGAGTACAGCAGAGTCAGAAATCAGTGTCAGGAGTGGAGGTGGGCACAGCAATGACAAACCCAGGGAGAAGGACCTCTTGGGTGGCTCCCTGAAGAGGGGGCAGGGCAGGGGGCTCAGGGCTGCACACCTGGTCCCCTTGACTTCTTTCCTTGGGCTGACCCAGATCTGGAGGCCAGTGGGGTGGGTGTAAGGCTCTGGGGTCCACTCTGACCTGCAGGATGCTAAATCCCTTTGGAAATAGGGCAAGAAATACACTGGAAAGCTGGGGTCTGACATCTGAGCCATTTCATGAAAAGTGGCAGAGTGTGTGTTCCTCGTGTTAGCCACACTGTAGATTTCATTCACAACTTGCCTGTCCTCCCATCTTCTCACCGCCCCCCCCCCCCCCGGTGCTCTGTTTAATGTAGCCAGAGAGGCTATGTCAGAATCGTATGTGTGTTGTTCATCAGTGTTTTCCTCCACATCAGGGATCTCCAAACATTTTCTGCTGCTGTCCTTTAATTAAATCTCATAGAGAATCCCAAGATACATGAAACAGATAAAAATGGTATATTATGAACACGGATCTGTTTTATAAATTTAAATTTGTGATCTTCATATCTTAATATATTTTGAAGTTAAATCTTAATATAAAGAGTTGCTTCTGATGAATCTAAAATTAAAGTCTAGAACCTTGGCTGAGGGTATTTTATTAGGAGTAAAATCTAAACCAAATTGTTTGCTCAACCTTGGAAGCACCTCGGTAGAACCCAGTTTGGAAGCTACTGCTCCCTTTTAGTCTGTGTCTTAAGAGTCCTGCCCTGCTGAGGTTCTCTGGACTTGGCACCCAGTTAAAAAGTATTGTAAAAGTGCTTATGAAATTGCAGATTTAATCACAGGACTAGTCGTCTTCCTGACGTGCAAGCTAACAGCATCACTCATTGTGTCCAGAAGTGGCGTCTGTGTCATGCCAAACAGATGCTGGAGAGGATGTCCCAGCCCCTTTAGCGGTGGCCCCTGAGCATCTAACGAGCCTCCCATAGTGATGGTGTTCTCCTGTCCCTCTGCTTTCACTCCAGAATCCAGAAATAAATGCCGCTGAACTGCAGAAGATCCTGAACCACCTGCCCTGGTCAGGTGAGTCTTTCAGAGTCGTCCATCCTGTAGGACCCAGGGGACACAGTGTTCTGATCTCAGGGTCTCTTTCCCCTGGTGGGGCGTGTGAACCACACTGTGTGCTGGTCCCCCGAACAGCTGTGTCTTGTGTCTTACACCAGGGTGGGTCATGTGGTCTGACAAGGTAGTAAAGGAATTTATGCAGCTTGGAAAATAGTTCTTGTTTTGTTTTGTTTGGGTGTGTAGAGACTACAGCAGTGGAAATGAAAATTTCTGCAGTTTTCCTGGTTTGGGAAGAATAGTTGAGTACTGCTTTCTTGGCATATAAATTCCCTGTGGGGAAACTGTACCCATTTCCTCAACATGGCAAATAAGTATGAAATATTGACTAGCCCACCAGGTTGCTCTCTGACAAATTCATATTTAAACTGATCAACCTACATAAATCTGGAAGGAGGGAGCACATCACCTAGGAGGGATGACAATGGGTAATGCGGATGCTTTTGGAGGAAGCCTGAGATGCATTATCAGGGTAGCTTAAAGTCCATATAAAAATATTTTATAAGTATATTTTGAGTGAGAAGAACATGATTTCTCCAGGGAGGAAACTAAACTTCAAAATTTTTTTAATTAAGCTAAAAAATTAAAGGGTATATTCTGCCTAACCTATGTGATTGCTTCTTCTTCACATGAAAACAAGACTTCAAACTTAAACAAGTTACAGTCCAGGGTATTGAATAACTCAGGCCTTGAAAGGGTTTCCAGATGGTTCCTCAAAGCCTAATTTGGGTAAAATAACCAGAAGAAGAGATTATAGAAATGATAGAATCTAAGAATCCTCCTTCTGCCTCGCTTAGAAAAATATTCCAGAGAAATTATCTGGAAAGGTACACATTTCAATTTTTTAAAATGCCTTGATCACAAGTCTACAAAATGGTTTCCAAGGATTCTATGGACAAAGTGCTTCTGTTTAGTCGCTGAGAGGGGTTCTGGTTTGATGGATCAGGGAACTACTGTGGGCTTTGGTGAAGTATTTGGTAAACTCTCCCATGATAAATGATGAAGTATGGGTTGCAAAGCAGCAATATGAGATGTATTCACAAGTCTTACAACCGTTCCCAAAAGTTATATAAATATAAAACCAGAGGGATAATTCTGTGTTATAGCTGAGTGTCTAGATGATTAGATGAAAGTCTTTGGACTCTGTCCTTCACTTCCTCAGCTTTTGTCAGTGGTTCAGAAGAGGACATGGAAGGCAGGTTGACCAGTGTGCCGATGACACATGCTGGGAGGAACCATTGTCACAGACAGCAGAATTGAAATTCAGAATGCCACCACAAGCTGTGCCCAAACCAAAACGATGAAACAGAGTCAGGATGATAATTCAAAACTACCACTTTGTTATTTTAAAAACTTGGTTGTGCAAGTTCCTAATAGAAGAGACCTATTTTTGTGGCACCTGATGTGAAACCTATCTGGTTAATGTAGGTGACCTTGAGCTTCACATGAGCTAATAGTTTTAAATCGCTGCTATTAAATAAGCTGATCCAGATTCTGGCTGTATTTAATGGAAGCATTTGATTTGTGCGCTTTTAAAGTATATTTTATTGATTATGCTATTACAGTTGTCCCATTTTTTCTCCCTTTTATTCCCTTCCACCTTCCACCCCTACTCCCACCAGGATTCCCTGCCCCCTTAGTTTATATCCATGAGTTGTACATATAAGTTCTTTGGCTTTTCCATTTTCTATACTATTCTTAACCTCCCCCTGTCTATTTTGTACTTACTATTCATACTTCTTATTCCCTGTACATTTTCCTGCATTCTCCCCGTGTCCCCTACCCACTGATAACACTCCATGTGATCTCCATTTCTGTGATTCTATTCCTGTTCTAGTTGTTTGCTTAGTTTGTTTTTGGTTTAGGTTCAGTTGTTGATAGTTGTGAGTTTGTTGTCATTTTACTGTTTGTATTTTTGTTCTTCTTTTTCTTAGATAAGTCCCTTTAACAGTTTATATAATAAGTGCTGGGTGATGATGAACTCCTTTAATTCGACCTTATCTGGGAAGCACTTTATCTGCTTTTCCATTCTAAATGATAGCTTTGCTGAATAGAATAATTTTGGATGTAGTTCCTTGCTGTTCATGACTTTGAATACTTTTTTCCAGCCCTTTCTTGCCTGCAAGGTTTCTTTTGAGAAATCAGTGATAGTCTTATGGGAACTCCTTTGTAGGTAACTCTCTCCTTTTCTCTTGCTGCTTTTAAGATTCTCTCCTTATCTTTAATGTGGGTAATGTAATTATGACATGCATTGGTGTGTAATTCCTTGGGTCCAACTTCTTTGGAACTCTCTCAGCTTTCTGGACTTCCTTAAAGTATATTTCCTTTGTCATATTAGGGAAGTTGTCCATCATTATATTTTCAAATAAGTTTTCAATTTCTTGCTGTTTCTTTTCTCCTTGGCACCCCTATGGTTTGGATGTTGGAACATTTAAAGTTGTCCTGGAGGTTCCTAAGCCTCTCCTCATTTTTTTTGAATTCTTGTTTCTTCATTCTGTTCTGGTCGAATGCTTATTTCTTCTTTCTGTTCCAAATCGTTGATTTGAGTCCTGGTTTCCTTTCCTTCACTGTTGGTTACCAGTCTATTTTCCTTTGTTTTACTTTGCATAGCCTTCACTTTTTCCTCTATTTTGTGACCGTACTCAACTATTTCTGTGAGCATCCCGATTACCAGTGTTTTGAACTCGACATCTGAAAGGTTGGCTATCTCTTCATCACTTAGTTCTATTTTTGGAGCTTTCGTTTGTTCTTTCATTTGGGCCATATTTCTTTGTCTTGTCCCCCTATTACATTGTAAAGGGTAGAACATTATGTATTCACCAGGGTAGGGCAACCTATATTGCTGTGTTGTGGTGCTGTAAGTGGGGGAGGGTCCCAGAGGAACAATGTCACTTGCTCAGCTCTCGCCTAGCTTTCAGTCACTTCCCCACTACCCACAAGCAAGCTGGGCCCTTCTGGTGTTAATTCCTGGGTGGATGGGTTTGTGTATGTTCTAGGACCCTATGGGTCTCGCCAATGAACTCGCCTATGAGGCTGGGAGTTTCTCCTACTGCCACAACCCCCACATGTTTTTATAGTAAGAGGTTTTGAGACTTTCTTTTCCCGTGCTGTAACCCTGGGTTGCACAGTCTGTCTTGCTCACTGGTCGATCCTCCTGGTTTATCCACATGCAAATGTAGGACCACTTGGTCTGCCAGCCACCGCCTTGCCTGCCTGGTCCTCCAGGTGCCACCTTGCCATACGTCCTCTCTGCCCCAACTGCCTGTCTCTCCCCCTCCTACCAGTCTGGATGAATGTTTCTTCTTTAACTCCTTGGCTGTTGGACTTCCATACAGATTAATTTGCTGGAAGTTCTGGTAATTTTTTGTTTTTAAATTTGTTGTTGTCCTTCTTTTGGTTGTGTGAGGAGGCAAAGTGTACCTATCTACACATCCATTTTGGCCAGAAGTCTAGATTTGTGTTTTTGAAATTGTGTTCTAAGAAACATTAGAAACCAAGAAGCTTTGTAAGCGTCCCATGAAATAGAAGGGATTAAGTCAAGTGCTCTTGCTCGACAAATTCTGTGTCAAAATTTCAGTGTTGGTCCATCCGTACCTCTTATATACTAAGGCACCTGATGAATGGAGAAAAACATCTATAGATACAAATTTCAAATTTGTTTGAACTCAGAACCCTTTCTCTGCAGACAATCTCTCTTGGGACATAATTTGGAAAATGCAGACTGAAAATTTTGCAAGTGATAGAACCATTATACTCTGCTTAACCAAGTTGCCTCTGAAGGAGTGTGTTCCAGGCTCAGTGTCATATTTTAGCAAGATTCTGGCAAAGCATGGGTCGAGAAGAGGGCAATGAGAATTTAGAAACCATATCATCTGGAGAACGGTTGGAGAAATGTTGACAGGAGACAAAAACCTGTTTATGCTTTGCTGGAGGCAGAACGAGGCATGGTGTGTGGATCTTACAGGAGCTTGCTTTGGAATTAACATAGGGAGTTTCTCCTGAATGGAGGTAGCCATCCAGGGGAGCAGCTCTCATTGGCTGACCATCATCAAGATGTCTGAGGAAAGCACCTCCTAATTTAGGTGGGAGCTGGATGAAGTTGACCTCTCAGATGTCTCTCATAGAGCCCATAACTCTCAGATCCTGGCCCTTGCTGGGTACCTAAGGCCACGCTCTTCTGACTCACTCTATAGGCAACTCCAGGTTACAACTCCACAGGGGTTTACTGTGCAGCTTGGGTGCAGAGATCACCAGCAAGCCTTCCCTCTCTCTCCCTGGCTCTTTGTTTCTTCCCTTCCCACATAAATGATAGTTATCAGAACCTGTGGCTGGCATAGGTGACACTGTCCGGTCCCATCCAGAAAAGGGCTGTGCTGAGCTATGCTGTGCTGTCCTGGGCCAGCCCCATGAACTCTTTCTGTTCTTCTGCAGGTCCAGGGAGCACTCATCCCCTCTTCAGCCTCGATGCCTGCCAGGGGATCCTGGCTCTACTGGACGTATCTTTTCTTGTCCATGGGAGGATGCTCTGCTGGTGGAGAGCTTCTCTCTGAAGCCAGGCTAGGCTGCCTGGGTTTGAATCCCAGCCTCAGTGCTGACTAGCTGGGTCATCTTGGGAGAGTCCCTTAGCCTCCACATCCTCATCTGCAGCATGGAGATGACATTTGAACCTCATCAGTAGGATCAGTGTGAGAAAGCAAATGGGATAAGCTATGTGAAGTGCTCAGGAGAGAACTGTCCTAGGAAAAGTGATCAATATTAACTATTACTAACAATAGTCTGATAGTGAGAATGAGGCAGCTGCAGGGTGGTGGTTAATAACAATTCTCCAGATTTGCAAGAAACTTCAACAGGAGCTTCAGGGTCCTAAGTTTTCTCTTTGGTGACCAGGCAGTGGCTACTCCCATTTACAGGTCAGGAACCCGAAGCTCAGGAAGTTCAACAACTTGCTGCAAACTTAGCTTTCCTCATTCTCAGCCCTGTGATTTATTAAATTTTTTAAATCAAACCTTCTGCCTGTCTGAGTGGACACTTTAATCAAAGTTTGGTTGTCTGTACTACAGATGGGCACATAGGATGGGTGTGCGTGGGTCGGGGGAGTGGAGTAGCAAATACAAACCTCAGTGTCTGCAGAAACTTTGGAGAGGGCACAGAAAGCATGGGATGATGCCAGGCATTGAAACAGGTCCCAGCCTTGTCACCAGCTATATAAACTTGGACGTGATCAGACTCGTTGAGTCCTCATTACATCATCCATGACAAGGACAAGGTAACCCCAACCTCACCTACCAGGTGAAAATGAAGTAACACGATAAGGCCAGGAACTCAGAGCTAGACTCCCTGTAACGGTGGCATGCTGACCCATCTCCCTAATGCAAGGGACATGGTCCACAAGGCCAACCATTAAACTTTTAACTTTTCATAAAATGACTGAATATAAGAAGCATCCTTAGCCACCTGACTCCTTCCATAAGTTGGCTTTGACAGTAATGAAAAACAGTTACTGGTTTTTTAAAAAAAGTAAATCAAATCAAATTGGCCACGTCAAAATATCCTGCTTCACTAAACGGTAGCTGTTGTCATTGCCACCATTCACCATCATCGGCACTTTTCCCCAGGCTGCTGTGCTGCAGCTCATTCTGTCCTTTCCCAGCAAGGGCAGGGAGCCCTAGGCTGGAGGCCACTAGAGATGCCTGACATCAAATGGGGCTGTCCACCAATCACACAGTGTGGTGTGGAAGGCCTATCGCTGCCTCCAGAGGCATACATGAAACTCCCCTGGCGGCTTTGACCTTAACCCTGCTATCAGCTTAATGCATCTGGTACCGTGAGCATCCAGGAATTCAGGGACCTGTGGAAGCAGCTGATTCACTATCAGGTAAGAACAAGTCTTGCAGGATGCTGCAGAAATGGCAATTCTGCAAAGTATGTAAGGAACTTACTTTTCTCCCCTTCAGCCCTTTAAACCCAACCACTCACCCAATCTTCTCTGCTCTTCCTCCAATGAGACTCCTCTCTTTCACACAAACTCAGAGAGCCTATTGCATTCGTCTCCTGAGTCTCTAAAGCTCACATCTGATTACATCACTTTCTCCAAAAAAGCTCTGTGAGACTCCCCACAGCCTTCAGAGGAAGTCCACACTTTTCAGTGTGGCATTACAGTCATTCGTAACTTAATTCCTCCCTACTTTTCCAATCATTACTCACAGCTCTCCTCCTTGTCTCCCGAGTCGTAAAGTTGGAAGCCCATCAAAGGTTGGGTAATAAGCTCAGACTAAGCACATTTACGTATACCTGGACTGTCTGTCCCCCACAACCTAAAGACCACTCCCTTTCTCAGAAGCCTTCAGAAGAAACGGGTGAGGTGGTGGGATCCTGGCATGCACCCTCTGTCTGGGCAGCAGGCCCTGCTGATAGAGCCTCCACTCTCCACCAGTCCTCTGCAGCATTGACACTGGGGACAGAGGGGATCTCAGGGGGTCCTTAACATTTTGCTCTTCGTAGGTGGTTTTCCACAAGCATGACAGTAACAGGTCAGGATGCCTGAACTGGGGACAGCTGCGGGCTGCCATGAAGAATGCAGGTGGGCATGGGGGAGCTGGTGCTATAGGTATGAACAGGTCGGGGGTGCATTGCATGACATTCTGGAGTAATTCTAATGCACAAAAGTACTCCTCATTCGGAGATCCAAACACATAGCTCTACAAATAACAGATACATTTATTATTATCATTATAATCGTTGCTAACAATTATTGGGGGTTGGCACATCCACATTCTCATTTAATCTTCAACAATGCCCTTTTCTAATCCCCACTTTATAGAGGAAGAAATTGAAGCTCAGGGAAGCTAGATAACTTGCCTGGAGTTTAAGTTCAGGACCACCAGGCTCCAAAGCAGATGCTCTTGACCCCTAACAGGCTGCCTCCTGCTCTGAAGGCCAGTAACCCAATTGACAAACAGATCTTCATGCTGGTTGCCCAAGGGGACAGGAGAGGGGAGTGGAGATAAAATGAATGGACTAAATAGCCCTGGCTGGCATAGCTCAGTGGATTGAGCATGGACTGCGAACCAAAGGGTCTCAGGTTCGATTCCCAGTCAGGACACATGCCTGGGTTGCAGACCAGGTCCCCAGTAGGGGCCACGTGAGAGGCAACCACACATTAATGTTTCTCTCTTTCTCCCTCCCTTCCCCTCTCTAAAAATAAATAAATACAATCTTTAAAAAAATTGAATGGACTAAATACTTAAATAATTCACAATGAAGCCCATAAAAGAAGGTCCCCATGCTTTTGGGACTCAGGTCCCCGAAGAGGAGGGATGATGTAAGGGGTCTCAAATGGAAGGGGAGCCGGGTACGAGGTCCCCAGCACACACAGCAGGAATCTGTGTGTTCAATGCAGGAATCGTGCTCAGTGATGACGTCTGCTACCTGATGCTCATCCGCTATGGTGGCCCCAAGCTCCAGATGGACTTTGTCAGCTTTGTCCACTTGATGCTGCGTGTGGAGAAGATGGAGAGTGAGCTGGCGGGAAGGAGGGAGGGCCAGGGCTTTCTCTGCATGGCTCATATATTGTCCACCTGTCCCCAGTTCAAGCAGGAGGGGGGACAGCTGCCAGTGCAGAAACAACAGGCCAGGGAGCTACAGGGAGCGCTGGCTACGTGCTTGGGAAACTGGCTGCATCCACTCCGACTAATTTGCACCCTGCCTTTTCCAGAGGCAGAGGTGGGAGGCAGCTCACTTATGATAGGTGTGGTCACATGTGCTTCCTCTGTTGGGTTCCCAGGTGAGGGGAGACATATGGGAGGAACCAGTTCATACTATTTTCAAAACACTCGAGCTGTTGTTTCTTCTGCATTTTCACAGGTATCTTCCAAAACTTAACCCAAGATGGCAAAGGGATATACCTCCAAAAGCCAGAGGTAAGGCTTTCTCCAGGGGTTGGATCATGCCATGTAAGGTAGTAGGGGCCTCTGCGGGTCCAGGCTCCCAGGAAGGAGAAGGGTTTGGGGGGCCCCTTCATTCTCCTGAGTTCAGGATGTGGCACTGAATTCACTTCACATATTCACTCACGCAGTCATCAAATATTCAGTGAGCACCCACTCTGTGCCAGGCACGTATGAGGGGAACAGGAGACTGACTCAGTGCACCCAATGACTATGACCACAATAACGCCATGTCACAAATTCACACAACTTCAGTGGTGACAACAGTGTTTATTTAGCTCCCCAGTCACCTGCTGGGAGTCAGGGGGTCTCAGCTGGCTGGCTAGTGGTTGTGGGTGAGCCAGGGGCTTTTCTGGCACCTTCACTGAGGAAGCTCTGGCCAGGCTTGCCTTTCTCAGAACAATGGCAGGAGCAAAGGGGAGTGAGCTGAAGCACGCAGGGGCTCCACGTCTGGGGACTACATGCCTTGCAACACATTTTCTTGTCCAAAGCAAGTCACGTGGCCAAGCCCACTTCCAACACATGGGGAACCGGCCTTCTCCTCTGTCATGGGGGGAACTTCAAAGTCCCTTGCAGAGGACACGGACGCAGATGGGGTGGAGACCTGGGCCAGCAATGAACCTGAGCACAGACAGTCGTAGGAGAGCTGGACCATGTAGCATGTTCCACAGAGGCTTTTCCAGAAGAGGTGACATAGAAGTTGAAACTCAAAGATAAGGAGGAGCCAGGAAGGCAGAGCGGAGAGTAGAAAAGGCCCAGGCCAGAGGGAACAGCAAGTTCAATCCTGGTTGGAGTATAGAGAACAAAGAAACTGGCTCAGAGTGAGTCTGGGAAGATCAGGATGTACAGGCCAGAAATAAACCTCATTTCAAGGGCTAGCTTAGCTTTCCCCATATGGAAAGGATTCTAACCAATCTCTGTGCCCTTATCCTGAATCTCATACAGTGCTTTGCCCGAAGTAGGTGTTGACAAATGTGTGTTGAGTGGTTGAGGTAATAGGCTAAGGAGAAGACAAATGTGTGTCTGACGCCACCTGTCTCTCTTGGTCATTCAAACCTCACGGGTGTACTGAGTACCTGCTCTGTTCACTGCAAAGACATTAGAGTCTGGACACTGTTCTTTCTTTCTGAAACGCATCCTCTGTTTGGGCTTCTTAGACAGGACCCACTGAAAGCTGGGGCTTCTTCTTTGACCTCAAAGGTCCATCTTATGGAATATCTTCCCACGATAGAGGGACCCTCAGCATGTGCCTCCCCTGTCACTCCTGTGTTCAAGTGTGAAGGTGGGATTCGGCTGGAGGAGCAGTAATTCGAGCCTTCTGAGCCCATTCCCACCTAAGATCCCCAAGGTCCCGTCCTGATCCCAGGCAATCCCTCCACAGCACAGGCTCAGACCTGAGAGAGCAGGGCAACGTGAGCGTGCAGTTGAAACAGGGCAGCCCACAGCCCGAACCGGCTGGCAGTGCAGGGGCTGCGGCGGAGGAAGATTGGACTGAGACCGGGCCAAACCCACCGCACTCTAGTCACTAGCAAATCATGTTAGATCTCAGGGCGTGGGCTGGGCCAGGTGCTCCCTGAAATCCCCTCCAGCTCTGACCGTCTCCGGTTTCATGAGGAGCAGATTCCCAGGGCCATCCAAGGAGTTCTACAAGGACTGGCAGCCCACTTGTTGGAATTTCACTCTGGGGTTTTCTTTGACACCATTGGTAACTTACTTCATCATTATCATCTTCATCATCACCATCATCAGCATTATCATGGGGATGTAATTGACCTGGGAAGTGGTTTCTCCAGAAGTGCCCTCTGAGTGAATTAGAGGGACCACTCATCACACCCACATAAAGCTGTCAGACAAACGGGTCTATAAATGTAAACATGTAGAATATGCTCTAATGGATTTCTGCTACCTGGCCCGTCCATACACCTGCACACACAGCTGTCACAAGCATGCCAAATTGAATTCATGGGGAAACAGGTACTGAGAATTGAATACAGAATCAGCCTGTATCTTGGCTATCATCATTCATTCTCAGGCACCACGAGAAGTCAAGGTTGATTATATTTCAGGTTGATTTATAAATGTATTACCAGATGGTGTGGTCCCTCTGGCTAAACCATTCATTAAAATCCTGTCTCCATGGCTTCCCCAGGAGTGTGGGGGAGGGAGCCTCAAGTCCAATGTCAGGCTGTGGGACCTGGTGACTGAGAAATGAAGCACCTTTAACCGAATGTCAGGGGTTGGGCTAAACTGGCCATGATTTTCTTCCCCATTCTGTGCAGTGGCTGCTGATGACTATGTACTCCTGAGAAGGCTGGAGCGCCATCTGCTTTCACTGAGGACTGTCCCATGGCCCACGGTGATCATGGGCTGAAACAACCGATGTTCAACTCACTCACTGTTCCTCGGGACCATGGGTCCATCCAACTGAAAAGACTTCTCTTCCACAGATCTCTCCTTTGGATGGCCATCGTGCAGAAAGGGGAGGGCGGGGGGAACAAGGACTGCCTTGGACTTGTAAAGACCAGTTCTTGGTCCCTATGGCTACAACCTTGTCCCAAGCAGAGATGTCACCTGATATGGCCTAAGCAATCTGACTCCGGAGTTGTGTCTTGGCCCCTGTACCACACTGCCTCCAGGGCTGTCCAATTTAAGTGACCTCAGACATGCCTAGTGTCATCACACTTGGTTTTCAGACCTGAAGAGGAAATGCTATGTTCTTCGACAGTGTGCTAACCTCTGTAAATTGGTGGGGGCACGGGCTGAGTTCCAAGTGTTTGGGTGGAGGTGGGGATATGCTGAGCTTTCAAGAACACAGAAAAGAGCAGAATAGGCAGGGTTCAGGTGGGATGGGCTGGCTCTGGCATCTGAGGTCCCTGGGTGGTCTTCCACAATATCTCCAGATGATGGGATTTGGGGTAGGGGAGGACCAGTGGATTTAAAACATCCGAGTTCTCAAAGGGCTTCCTGTATGTGACAAGTGTCAGTCTGTTTACTTGATTTACAGACTCTCAGATCCATTTCAAATCAGTCCAGACACCCTCCATGTACCTACATCAAAGAAGGATGCCACCCCCACACCACCTCAGAGAGTTAATCAGTGCATGGCTGGTGTATCTGCTTTTTCGAACTACAGTGACCCCTCACTTTCACAGCAGCCCCCCCCTCCCCGCCCAGGGCCCCCGTGGAAAACCAGAACAGGGGCCATTTCCCAGAGCCCACGCATTTCACTCAGAGGTTAGCATCTTACCGCCACCCATCGAAATTCAATCTTCCCGATTTACAAACTGTTCTAACAAACATGGCTCTCTGGTTTCCCAGTCCTTGGCAGACTGAAAGGGAAGGCTGAATGATGGGGGGAAGGGGTGCCCACTGGCAGAACTTGAAGACAGAGGGCCAGCAGACGGCCACTGATGGAGGAGGAGGGGGCCCTTTCAAAGCATGGCTGAGGCAGGTAGAAAAGTACTTCATTTAGAGAAATCTTCATTTCTTCTGAATGATAAAATGTAAAATGGTTCACCATAAAGTGCCAGATACATGAGGTATTACTGATTTTATAAGTGAAAATCATGTATTTATAGTCTTTAAAAGATTTTTATGTCCATTTATTTATCAGTATCTCTGTTTTTCAGATCCTGCCATTGTAAATAGGTGTTTTAATTAAATATTACTACTTTGGTTCATGATGGCAATTTTGGACTTTTTGGGGGGAGGGTATTGGGAAGGTGGTACCATCAGCCCATTCACGAGACTTGGACTGCAGTGTGGTGGTCGTTTTCTTGGTGCAGATGGGCTCTATACCCAAATTAAGTCTGACTTCGTGGTGGTCCTATGCCACTCACACGTTGCTCTCCCCGCTGAGTCTATGGATCACTGTGGCAACTGAGGGATGCCTTGTGCCCTGCAGGCCGGCACCCCACAATTTCCTCCAGCACTCCCGACAGCGAGTAATGCAGATCGGGGGCAAAGCCATCTCCCCACCCAAATATATCTTTCCCATCTTTGTCATGGGAAGGGCGTGGGGAGTGAGGGGCAGGATGGACTGGGAAAGGGTCGGATGAAGTCGCGCTGAAGGCCCGAGGGGTGGCCATCAGTAATTCCATGGCCAAGACAAGTGGGGCGTGTGCATTCCAGGAGTCCAGTGAAGGAGGAGCGAGGAACTGGTTCTCAGGTGCCACCACAGGTGAGGTCAGGGCATCCAGGAGGTTGGGGTGACCGCCGTCCAGGCAAGCAGGCAGAGCATTCCAGGGTGAGCCCTGTCCTAGGCTTTCAAAACCTCAGGGGAAAAAAATTAACTGGTAAAAGAAAAGTACAGTACAAGAGTGGCTAAAATACCTGCCTTTTCTTCAGCCCTGTTTTAATTTTTTTCCTTCTTTCATGTTTTATATAAAAACCCAGTCACCTAAGAGAACCTTCTAGATTCTAGGTGGGGCCCGGGCAGGGCAGTCGGCAGCTGACTGCGAACAGCACAGTTTTCCTGCTGCTGTCACGTTGGGCTAGAGAAATGATTTTTGCCTCCAGGACTTTCAATCCGACGTTCCCCCAATGCAGTAGATGTATTTATATGCATAATGGAAAAAGGAGGAAAGGAGTTTCGTGAGTTACGGGTAGGCAGACGCAGACTGGCTCTGCCTGGCTTCGAGCAGGAGCAACCCATGTGCCCAGCTCCGGGAGCTCAGGGAAGATGACCCTCTGGGGTCACTGGCTGGTGTCCCCGAGGTACCATCTCTTGGCCAGTGTCCTGAGGACAGAGCGAATATAAAATACAGCAGGAATGAAAGCCAGGAGAGCTTGGGAAGAAACATTCTGGCCGTGTGATGCGGACCTCAGTTTACTCACTCGGAAACGGGAGCCCCGTATGTCCACATCTTCGGGTCATTGTGAAGATTCGGTAACGCCAGCGCGCTGTGCGCACTCGCTGCATGAAGTTCCCCTTTCTTCCTTCAGGCAGGGTGGGATTTTCAAGAACTCATATTATTTTTATTTTTACTTTTTAAAGAACACAGTCACTCACAGTGAGCACCCTTCTGGAACACGTGAAGGCTTCCCACTTCATTTTTACTTCCCTCTTCTTCCTCCACGACTCCTCTCCTAAAAGTGTGACCTCAGAAGGGCCGCCCCAGCCTCCAACGTCAGGGACCCAGCTCCAGGGACCCCGGAGACATGGGCCATCTTGTTATTAATGTTCCTCTTACGTCAAACAGATGAGGGACCCTGCGCTCTGCTCACCTGGAACCTCGAAGCAGCAGTAGATTTAGTCATCAGAGCCCCAGGCTGTTAATGAGGGGTTCGCTGTCAGGAACACAGTGAGAGCAATAAATACTCCTCTCTCGGGGTGAGTATCGTATGATAACATAGGCTTTGATTCTGGCATTTGTCAGTGTACTTAATGTGAGTTCAACCTGATTCCTCCCCTGGAGGGAAGACACCTTCCTTTCCGCATCTGTGGCATGTGCTGAGGCTGTGCCACCAGTAGATGGCGCTCTGTCTCCACAGGACACCTTCAAGGCCACAGGACTGTAGGTGACAGCTTTTAGCCTGGTAAACCTGGGCTAATTCGTGTCCTGACTCAGCTCAAAGGCCAGCTGTGCTCCCATACAGACTCACTTTCCTTTGCTTGCCTCTTTTTTTCTGCTTAGTCTGTAATCGATGCATGGTTCTTTATTTTATGCAGTGTGTTTCTGGAAAAGCATAGCCAATGTTTTGAAGCCTTGTTTTAAATGCATGTCCTTGAGGGATACATCTGCACCCAGCCCACTCACTCCTGTACCCCAGCGCCTCGTTTAGTCCCTGCTCACGTCTGGGATTTATTGACTGAATGAATTTTTTTTAAAGTAATTCACATGAATCTTGTCATTTGAAAAGTCAGTATCTATTTGACTTGCTAAGTGAACGTATTACAGAGACATATGACTTTCCTTAAAAAAATAAAACCGTCTGATGTTGCACAACGTAGAGCTTCACTATGGAGCCTACCGCCGTGCCCTGGCCGAGGGATAGGTCAAAGCACCACCGAAAAGCTCATCTGACTCTGTCCGAAGACGGGTTTCGGTCTTGAGGCCCCAGGGGTTGGGCATCCTTTTCTCTCACACATTCACAGCTCCTCCTCCCAGAAGTTTGAACCAGTGGGCCAAGCCCCAGAGCCTTTTCCTTTCAG
This sequence comes from Glossophaga mutica, assembly GCA_039655065.1. Classification (NCBI taxonomy): domain Eukaryota; kingdom Metazoa; phylum Chordata; class Mammalia; order Chiroptera; family Phyllostomidae; genus Glossophaga; species Glossophaga mutica. The sequence goes on from CM077308.1 coordinate 151,907,851, forward strand.
GTTGTGAGCAGTGGGAGGTGGCTCGCCTTGGGCCAGGCCCAGACCGAGGTGGGGGAATCTGGTTAAGTCCTTGTCTCCCTCCTAAGCCTCAGCGGGCTCAGCATCTGCTGCTTGTACAAGACAAGGAGGCCAGCTGCCGCGCAGTCAGTCCCAAAGGCAGTGGGGGTGGTGGAAGCCTCAGGCCTCACCTTGTCGGGGAGCCTGGGTATTTTTGGTTCTCCTGAAAAGCTGTTCACGGGGACTTAGGCCAGCTCCCGCACTTCTCTCTCTCTCTCTTTTAGTTGGACTTACTGGGGTGGCTCAATTCTACTGTTTAAGAGGGTTATGTGTGCAGTTGGAGGAGGCTGGACTGTAGAACTTCTATATCTGCCTCTGACTGGAGATCAGCGTGCTGAGAACACAGGGTGGCCTTGAGGGAAGATGCCTGTTTAAGTCCATTTCCGAGTCTTAAGTCACCGTTGGCAAGTCTCCAATGTGCGTGTCTGTGGGTCTAGAGGACACGGTGTGGATCGGGTGTGGTCACACGCACGTGGCTTGGCACTGAGCCAGGCTCTGCTGTGGCTTGCTCTTACCTTCGACAGCCATGCTGACCCGCAGGAAGGGCCGTTCTGCAACAGCCCGGGACTCTAACAGGGCGGAAGCCAGGCGGTTTCCGAACCAGAGCAAACCAGAGGCCAGAAGGCTCTGTTGCCTGGAACCCAAGTTTCAGTTCTGCGTGGAAAACATCTATTGGAGGGCCTTTGCACAAAGGATTCATTTCCCAGATTCATTTTCATTTTGGCTGAATAAAATGATCAAAATGATGGTTGCCTTTGTTTTGACTTTCGATTGGCCTCACATCAAGTCTCCCCCAAGAGGGAGCTTCACCACGCGTGTCGCTCCGCTCCCTCAGCAGCAGACTGATCTGCTCACCAGCAGTAACGCTAGAGGCAGCCTCATAGCCTCAGGCCATACACGTGCTCAGGCGAAGCCGGGGGACCAAGCTGTGGGCCCTCAGCTGCGCTCTCCACTTGTTCACCCGGGTCGCTACTGCACTCACTCGGAGATGTGGCCGGTTCAGGCCCCGCAGCAAGGCCGGCCTGTGAGCTGCCTCACTCCCATCTGCCTGGCCAGGGGTTCCCTGCGTGCAGCTCTGAGGGTTGACACAGAACTTTCTTTTCCTGGCCTTTGGCTTCCTTGGGCAGGGAGAAGTCAGAGATTGTCAGAGTGCCCTTGGTGGTGGTGGGGTGGGGGTAGAGGGCTGGGGGTGGGAGGTGTTCAGGCTGAGAGGACCTGGTGTTCTCAGGGTGCAGAAGTTTCTCTCCTGACACTGCTGGGCTCTGCGAGAGTGGATGAGCTTCTGCAGGAAGGGCCTTGTGGGCGCCATCCGGTGGTGAACATGCAGGTAGGTTTGCAGGTTTTGCCTAGAAACGGTCCTACGACGAGATGGCTGTTCAGGTCAGCTTGTTGCCACAAGTCCTTGCTCTGTGCGGTGTGTGTGCCTGACACGCAGGCCTCCCGAGTGCAGGTTCTTCAGGTCAGGCTGTGCCAGGCGGGAGGCGAGGGCTGAATTCCACACGTTCTGCTGCGCGTGCTGGGGGTCTTACTGGGAGTGAAACTGGTCCAGGGGTGGGCTGGTAGGGTGGGAAACAAATCTGCCCAGAGGCCAGCTGACTTGAGCTTATGTCCCCTCTGCCACCAACTGGGTGTGTGATTGTGTGGCCTCAGGAAAGTCACTTAACCTCTCCAAGCATCAGTGTCCTCATCTTCTGCTTTGGGACATAACCCCTGCCTCACAGCATGGTGGCAACGATTCGATGGGATTGCGAATGTGAAGGAGCTTGGCGAATTGTAAAGAGGGGTTCACAGCTGGGGGTCACTGTCCCAGCAGCACACCTGGTGCCATGTGCACTTGCTGGACTATTCCAGACCATATGATTCTGCTCCGAAAACAGGAGAAACCAACAAGTAAGGAGGATGGATCAAACTGAGGAGAAGCAAATGGCTTGAAAGAGGCGAGACAGAGAGAAAGTGAGCCACGTGCACTGACACTGGAAGGGAGAGGAGCAGAGTGGCCCTGAGTGCCCGTGATTCACACTGAATACACTGGAGCACGGGAAGCACCAGCTGGATACATCAAACACACCTGAGTCCCACGAGGCTCTCAGTCTGCAAAGCCTCCCATTGGGGATGCCCGGATGGCCTCATTAACCCCTAGAAATGCAGATACAGCCAGGGCCTTCAGCTGACTCATTAGGAAGCTGCAGCTGTGGCCAGCCGTCCCTGCCCTGTTGCCGCCCTGATAGAGCACCTGTGAGGATGGGCCCTAGAACCTTCTGTCTTCTGGGCTCCTTGCTGAAGCCTTCCCTCAGGTGCTGGTGACAACAGCATTAGCAGGAAGGACTGGTGTGACAGAGGGTGGGGGCATGAGCATTGCACACTCAGGATTTAGTCATGTGGTGCCTCCATCCCCGTGTGTTTGCTACCCCATCTCCATGATCAGCTATGTGTTGTGAGCCTCTTGCTTTGGGCTGTGAGTTCTTCTGTTTGGGGGCTGGAATACTCTGGTAGTGGACGTGGAGGCGACTGCTGCAACAAGGTAATTTCCCCCATGACACCTGGGGCCAGGACAGGGTGGGCTGGAGCTTCTACGAACCATGGAGCTTGGATACTGAGAGGAGGGTGCTGTGCCCACATGCATGGTGGGTGAAGGGGGCCCGAGGGAGTGACCAGATGCTTATGTCTGCCCTCCAAGAAGGGCCACCTCTGGGCTCCTGGAAGAGCAAACAAATCATTAGGTGGCTGAACAGACTTACAGCCCAGGGAGTGAGATGAGCCTGGGCTGCTGCAGCGCAAGCCTTTCTAGTGATTAAATATTTGTGCTGCCAGATGCGCCCTCTTCCGTCCCCCTGGACAGCCCTCCCGACAGTGGTGGACTCTGCCTCCTGACTGTGCCGCCGTGATCAGCTGTCGGTTCCTTTCACCCATCTGCCTGCACTTGTATGACATCACCTTCTTCGTGTGAACACATGGAGCTTTCACGGCAGGCCACGCTGTCCAAGTTCACAGATGGGTTTATGTTGATTGCATTTTTGAGTGGCTGCTTCCTTGAGTGTGCAGGGAGGGCCCCTGCTCACCAGGGGGCGCTCGCTCCCGCAGTCACACCCAGGGCCCAATTTCCTCCTGGGAGGATTTCCCCTGCAGACAGTTAATCCCCATCAGGAGTGCCGGTTCCCATTGGGCCTGATTATAGGGACTCCCTGTGACTTGCCCGTCCCTCGAAGCATCACATGTGTTGGTTTATTTAGCTAATAGCTGCTGCCTTTAATGTTGTGAGGAGCTCATGGGAGCTTATGCAAATATCTTCTGAGACAAAAACAACAGGAAGTGTGCAGGGGCCTTAAGCAGAGCCAACCTTTGAGTTTTAAGAGTTTGGAATTTTTGAAACTGAATCCTTTCCTCCCATTACAAAGAAATTTTTTTCAAAAAACAAGCAAACAATTGTTTGTTAACAAGCATTTAAAAGAGAATTTTCCCTAAGAAACAGAAGTCTTTACCTTCGAGGGTGACTTCCCCTCTCCGCACCCACAGTTCTGAACTTCATTTGGGATTGTCCGTTTGTCCCCAGTGGCCTGGGCTCCTCATTGTTTGGAAGCCCTCTCACTTTGGAGCCCATTTCTAAGGAAAGTGATCTTTAAAGGAGGCAGTTTGCCTCAAAACCGAGGTTCTTAACTCAATTGTTTACTTGATTTAAAAGAGTTGACTCTGGGGGCTTGGGGGCTGTGACAGGGTACAGGGATACCTCCTTGGTGCCCGGTGGGACTTTCGGTCAGAGTCAGCGGAGATCGTTGTGGACACACAGCCTCCAGGGTCCCGCAGTCTTCGTTTTAGCATGCAGCATATGCACGGCGTGTCACGTGCTTCAAGTTCACAGGTGCTTTGGGGTTGGTTACGTTTTAGAGTGGCTGCTTCCCTGCAGGTGCAGGGAGGCACCTCAATTCCGCACTGAAATCTGAAATTCTGGGTCCAAGACGTGGAAGTTCCAGGATTTCGCAAAAGCTCACATGTTCACAAAAGAATCAATAAAATGATTTCGATGTACGTAAAGGTCATTATTTCAGTACCTACCAACTTCTCTTCGTCACGTTTCATATGTTCCATCTCTCTCCAAGACGGTTCCTGTCATAGGCTTCTAGGACATACTAGACTCATACAAGGTAGCCAGCAGATGGGCACCGACAACCCTGACCTTGGGGCGTAATGGAAAATGACAGGGGGGTTATACATTTCTGCGTCCTCCTCCCGCTCCCCTACGCTGCTCTCTCAGACCCATACTTTCTCTCGAGCTCCCCAACCTCACATGGATCTCAAGATACCGAATCTAACCTGCTGACAATACGGGTACCTTGTTGAGAAGAGAGTGAGCTTTGGTTTACTGTTGCTGATGTACACACATTAACTTTAGGGTCTTCGTCTGGTTTGGGAGATAAATCACAAACATTTCCATGAATAACCGCGACTGTTATGTAAATTGGTTTCTGTCTGCTGGTCTGCTGAGAATGATGTTCCATAATTACAACAGTTATTTACTTATGGGCGAATAGCTTCCTTATCACCTTCTTCATTTGAGAGATGCCTCCAACTGCTGCAGGAGCCCGTGTGCCTAGAAGGGCTGAGGTCTGAGCTTGCATGTTCCAGGAGAGAGGAGGGTCCAAACACCTTTGGCCAGGGTGTGGGGATTGGGCACCCTCTTGGCTTCTCTGAACTCAGATGCCTGGGATTCACTCACTCCTTCAGGGTTTTACAGCTAGGAAACAAGTCATATGGAACAAATGGAAGGGAACTAAGCCCCGCAATGTATGGTTCTGCTTAGGATCAATGCAGTAAATATCCGGCGAGGAAGAGAAGGATGTGGCCTGAGGGATTCTGAGACAGCTTCCTGGAGAGGAGTTTTCCTGGGTTTGGGAAGATGGGGAGGATCCCTGGAGAGACCTCAGATGGGAAGGCATTCCAGGTGCAGAGCCAAGGCTGGAGAAGAGAGCTAATGTAACAGGGCCTGTCTGGGTGTAGGGAGGTGGGCCTCCCAGCCAGGAAGTAACTGACGTGGGTTAATTGAGCCAGGAGTCTCTTGCCTCTGTGTGTCAGGTTCACTTAGTTGCCTGCTGACAATAGTGAGGGAGGTGGGAGCATCTCCAGATAGGAAAGCCCACGCAGGGAGATGTTAAAGTAGATCGCCTTACATCGCAGAACCAGAAAAGACTGGGCTGGAAAAGGAGGCAGGGCTGGGAGACCATGGAAGTTCTGGAATTCCAGGGACTGGCACTGGGACAGGACTCTCTCCGTAGGATTTGATCCTACCGGTGGGGAACGAGTCAGAGCAGAGCTGGGGCGTGGGGACTGCAGTCATGCTTTCTCCTCTGGATCTTTGCTCTTCCCTCCCCAAAATGGCTTTTTCGCCTTGATCTTGTAAATTAAACCCAATTAGAATGTTATCCATATGTGTAGTTTTTACTTTTCACAGACAAGGAAAATGAGGCCAAGAAACAGTGCGGCACCAGGTATTTGATCTATTTTACCAGTTAGCCACAGAATGCCGACTCTTTTGGGATGGGGCCTGGGCACCCTTTGTTATAATTTATAATACCATTGATATTCATCCCATAGTTTCAGTGCTTCCTGGAGCACCTGGTAGAACATAGTGCTTGTCTTCAAACAGCTTCCACGCCAACATGAAAGTGTTTAAAGTGTTCGTTGGGCAGGGACATAGGACAACTTTGGGTCCCATACTGAAGAGCCTCTTTGTTTACCTGGCTGCCCCCTTGGTGGGAAAGGGTCAAGAACCTGAGAGACCGAGTAACCCAAAGAGTGTGAGCCATTCCAAGAGCCTGCTAACAGCTAAAACTCAAATTTGAGCCTGTGAACTAGATACAGTACTTCCCCTTCACTATCTAGTAGATGGAGGGCAGGACTGAGAAGGGATGGGGAGGCTTGAGAGAAGGATCAGATCAGCTATGGAAAATTGAGGACAGTAGGTATACTATCAGTTACTTTGTGGCCTAAGGACAGATGCTTGAATAATAGCCCTGCACCCAAAGGAAGGGCTTTTTTTTAAAATTTATAATTGCCATAGAGCTTGAAAATCTTCCAGGTCTTATAGTTCTTAATTATGCTCTCATGCATATGCATCAATTACCCACATGCTCCTTACCTAGCTTGTTACGGCAAAGATATAAAAGAAATATATTTGGAACCATTTCCTCTGCATGCATCTCCCTCTGCAAATATCCTATGAAATATTTCACCTCCACCGCAATAATCTGCTCCGGTTGGGACCTGCTTGCCAATCTTCCCCTGCACGACGGAATTAAACCTGACTGTCATCTGCTGTGGTCTCAGTGTCTGCTCATTCTACCTGGCAATTCTCTCCTCATTAACTCCCCGTGGCTTAATTGCAGGCCTGGTTCTCTGGGTTTGTGTCTGCTTTGCTAGGGATGGTCTGCAACCCAGGAAGGACCAGGAGGTTGTGTTCAAATGACAGTGGAGGGGAAGACAGGATGTTGATATTTTGGCTTGCTCTGTCTCCCTGTTAGAAGTGGCTCTGCGGGGTCTGTACTTCGGGCCCGAGGACTTTCCGCTGAGTCTTAGCACTGGAGAGGCAGTTTTACCTGCAAATCAAGACTGGCTGAGTGATAGATAGCATGTGCATTCCCCAGGGGGCCCTTGGGCGATTCTCAGTCCCAACTGGCTTAGTTGACTAGTCTACAAGTTAATTTTCTTCTTCCCTGGTCCCTCCTCTTCCTCTATCCCTTCTCTCTCTGATCACCACCCCCTCCCTCCTAGAGATGCCCATAGGAACTACCCCTGCTTGTTTCTGTTGGGAAAATGACAGAACTGCATGGGCCTTTTCATCACATGGACTGAAGACGTCATTCTACTGGGGAGCTAACAGGGGGCAGTCTGCCTCAACCTTTGACTGTCAGGCTAAACTTACAAATTTCACCTTGTGGAAGAGATGATGTCACCTTTGGAGCCTCCATTGTATAACACGTAAGTCATATCAGTAGGTAAATCCCTTAACCTCTCTGCATCGCAGTCTCGCTACCTGTGAAATGGAGATAACGATGAAAATGTGGTAGTGTCCTGGGGAGGACTAAAGGTATTAATGTGTACAATGCTCGTTGCATCGGAATACCGTCACTCAAAAAATACTTCTTCCCTCCTCTGCCTCCTCACTTCGTTTTTATGCGAGAGATGCATACACCCACGCACCCCTGCCCCGGTGTGCTTGCTTTAAAGAGAGATTCTGGGGTCTTAGTATGGAGAGTCAGATTCAGTTAGTCGTGGGGAATCTGCATGTTGAGCAAGCTGCCCAGGTGACATTCAGGATGCAGGTGGTCCTCAGCTCTAGTTGTAGAGACTGCCCCTTGGGCTGTAAAGATGGTGAGCTGGGGGTGAGCATCTTGAGGGCAGCACCTTTGTGATGTCCACTGTGTATGATCACGATGCCTGTCACAGAGGACACAGCCAGTGCACATCGGCCAACGTTAAATGAATACCTCTGTGCACCTTCAACATTACCTGATGGATTTTTTCAATTAATCAGGTCATATAGGGCAATTGGAAGGCTGCGTATAAACTACACTAGTGCAAAAACCCATCCCCTGAACCTTGAGACATACCCCAGGGCTTGTCTGAGTGCCCGCACTCCCCCCACCCCAGCATGTCCAAGTCTAACCATCCTTCAGAAAGTGCTAGTTCAGAGCCGTGTTGTCCATGATGCCTTCCCCAGTTAACGCTAACATGCCCTTCCCTTCCAGCAGTTTCGCCACATCATGTAGAACAGGTGGGCTCTACTGTGTTGTATGCATGTGCATTCGCTCCCTCAGCAGATTCCTCCTCTTGGTGGTTTTCCCTCGCTCTCTCTCAAATCCACGCCCTTCTCCCACCCCTGACCTGTTGGCCCAGCCCCAGCCCCATCATCTTGCTTTTGTTCGCTCTAGCAGCTGCTGCTTGGGTCTGTCCACCCACTCTGGCCCTCACCAAATTGCTCTCATTGTTGAAGCCAAAGGAGACTTTTGAACACAGGAGGCCAATCACATCATCCCTTTGCAACTCTACTTCACCAACCCTGCCACTGGAATCCTCTCATGGTCTACTTCTCTATACTCTTGGGATAAAACTGCAAAATTAGAGCATGACCTCAAAAGCCCTTTGGGGTCGGGCCGCCCTCCACCCCTCTGGTCTCCTCTTGTATTATTGTCCCCTCATGCCGATCTTCTTGTAGTTCCTGAACGGCAGCACGCTGCCTCTGCCCGTAGCCCAGGAAACTTTGCTTTCTGGACTGAGTACAAATCTCACTTCCTTGAGAAAGCTGTCAGTCGAGCCCCCAGACTAAATAAATTCCTCTGTTATACAGCATTCTCCTATTGCTGTACTCCTTTCCCTCACTGTCCCCATCTTACTTATAATTATGTACCAGGTACTTTATGTTTTGTCTCCAGGAGAGCAGGGACTTGTCTGCTCTTGTTTACCTGTGTCTCCTTAGCCTTGGAAGGTAAGACATAACACACACCAGGTGCTCAGTGTACATTTGTTGAATAAAAGAAGGAGTAAATGCATGAATCAGAAATATGCAGATTTTACTTCCAATGGGGGCTGTTTTGAACCTGCCCAGAAAGTGCCTGGTTTCACTAAGTCCTAGGAATGAATCCGAATTAAGCAGCAGGCCTCTGAAAAATAAGTCCGACTTGAAAAATTTGTGAAAACTGGTTTATGGCTTAACTTGGCCTCAAGGACTATGCTGATTGATTATGCTGTGACTATATCACATGCTCTAAGGAAGCAGGTTCTGCTGACTAAATGACTTACAGAACAGACTTTGGTTAGACAGATGGTTGTAGAGTACTATGTCAGTGTGAGTTTTGGAGAGCAGCGTTTTCTGATGAGCAAGAAGGTGACCGTTGTGATTAGGTAAGTGGAGAGTGGGTGGATGAGGGGGATGGATGCTGTGAGAATCTCTGGATTGAGATCATATGCCGTCATATACCCTTCATCCCAAACTGAATCTAGAATACCATGCAAGAGTAGATACGGCTGAGGGTAGGTAATGGGAAAGTAAAGGTCATGGTCAGGAAAAGGACAAGAACAAGACCACATGTGAAATGAAGGGCAGCAGTGCACAGGAACTGTGGAAAATAAAAAAAAAAAAAGGCTCAGGAAATTGTGATCATGGGAACTGCGGTCACATAGCTTGAGGTTCCTGCGTCCTCCTCTCAGGCAACTGCTCCCAGCTCAGGCTGGCCAAGACAGCCATACCTGTAGCCCGCACCCTGCTCTTAGCCCCTTAACTTCTCCTACAATTGTTGGGTCTAGGGCAGTTTTCTGAGCAGAGCTGAGCGGATCAGGCCCTTCTCTTGAAATTTGGAAGTGGAATAGTGAGGGACTGAGTCGTTTGTCAGAACCTGAGCCCAAAGTGTCTGTAGAGTTGGGGTCAGGGTCACTCCAACGCAAGCCAAAGCTGACACTGTGGGAGCAGACACCATGGGCGAGGAAGCAGGCATGCAGCAGGGAGAAGGTGGCACAGTTGGAGGGGGGCAGAGATGCAAGACTTTGTGTGTCAGAATCACAGAGAGTAACTGCTGCGTCCCTACGCCTGCCAATTATTGGGCTGGCCAAAATGTCCACTTAGTTTTTTTTCTGTAAAATAAAAGACATGTTTTTCATTTTTGCCAATAACTTTATTGGTTTGGATAGTTTGAATATGTATATTTTTTCCATCATCCATATTAAAATGGCTACACAAAAATTCACCAATTTTGACAATTTTGTAAAAATGCATGCTGATATGACAGCCGTCACAATATAATCTAACAAAATTGTTTCAAATGAAGTTAAAGACAACTAAGCACTACTAGATTCATCTTACAGAAAACAAACAAACCTTTTGGCCAACGCAGGACTTAGATCTTCTTTCCAAGAGTTCAGCTGGGACAGATGACTATGAGCTCTGTGTTTTCTCAATAAACTCCTTTTTGAGGGCTAACTTAAGTGGGTCTCTCTTCATTCTTTATATTCAAAAGAAACATGGGAAGCCATCAGTGAGTGAGTATATCATGGAGCAAACTGGTTCCTGAATTTGAGATGTTTCCAACTTCCTTAGAGGATGGAGCCACAAACATAGCCTCAGCAGAAATGAGCTCGGAAGCTCATGCCTGTCTGTAACTCAGCTGGAAGCTAGCTCTGTGTTTAGGTGTACAGTCAGCATTCCCTGGGACTCACGCCTGAGTGAGGGAGATTTTCCTCACTGCTCATCTGTCCTATCCGGAGTTGGGCTAATGTCCTGCTATGATGGAGCCCCTGAGACTCAGGTCCAAAGTGAAGAGTCTTCTGCGTTGCCTTGGGAGATGAGAGTGGGAATGACAGGCGGAGAAAGAATCTGTCTAGCGTTTCCCTCTTCCCCTTCCTTAGTAGCCTGCCCTAGCAAAAGGCTTGTGGTCCCTTCCCTGCTCTTCTAGATTATTTCTAAGGTGTTAGCACCATGCCGATGCCCTTTTAAATCACACCGGCTGCTGCTCCCCTTGGACGGCGTCTCTGCCACCAGCTTTAAATGCCTTCCGATGTTCAAGTCAGCACACTAAGCACCTCCTCATTGCCTAGGTGTCATCAGCTAGTCAGCAACTGTGTACTGAGCATCCCCTGGGTGCCTCTTTCTGCACCAGGTGCTCAGTGAACTTGGCTTCTATGTGTGAAGAAAACAGTTAATTGACTGCCGTATGTGCTGTTCTGTTGGAAGGGTTCTGATGCTTTGGTGACCATTGCTAGGGCAACTGTACCAAGGACCTGTTAATTAATTAACACTGCAGGGAATGCACCCAACTCGAGCTACAGAGCAGAGGAAACTGGTTGGGATGATTTTCTTGTGTGAGAAGGACAAGTAGAAGAAAAAACACAACACAAATGTCACAGCATAGAGCAGTAGGTCCCATTCTAAAGATAACTGGGAAAAAACACTGAGAAAACTGGTGTGTGTGTGTGTGTGTGTGTGTGTGTGTGTGTGTAGGCGGAGGTTGTTATGTATGAATATAGTTCAGCTCATAACCAAGTGGATGACCAGCAAAAAACTAATCGAAGGTTTTCTTGGGAAGGAAGAAAACCACAGCATGAAGGATCTATCAAGGGAGAAGCTCAATTACTGAGCTGGGGTTCGGGTTCCATGTGAAGGCTCTCCCTGATTGGGGCTTGTGAGAAGTTCCACTTGGAAGGACTTTTATAAAAAGTTAGGAATTTATAAAGAAAGACATATACACATACGTTTTGTGTAATTTTGGTTTTCTTTTGTGTGCATGTATATAATAACAAAAAGACTTAATGATTTTCCAAGTTCTCCATGGGCAGGGAGGGAGAAAGAGAAGGAGAGAAACATCAGTGAGAGAGAGAAACATCGACTGGTTGCCTTCTGTATGCGCCCCAACTAGGAACCAAACCTGCAACCAAGACATGTGCCCTGACTGGGAATCGAACCAATGACCTTTTGTTTTTCAGGACCATGACCAACCAACTGAGCCACAACAGCTGGGGCCACTAAGTGTTTTTTGATTTCACATATACACATATGAGATTAAACAAAACAAGGACTGTGCACTTGGGTATACAAATCCTTTCTTCCCACAGTCCTGGCTACCTTTCTGTCCTTTGGGCCCCATTCTGTAACCAAAGGTCTTTGGACATTGGATGGACTCCAGAGAAATTCATGGGTAGGTTGGACTGAGTCAATCGGATTCTTTCTCTCTTCAAAAATTTCACTAAAAAACTAAATTAGTCAATAATTAAGAGCTTGAATCAGGGTGCGGATGTCACAGAGACCTGGTTCTGGGCAGCCATTTTCTTCCATGACCTCCCAGAAGCACCTAGAAGCAGAGAACAAGACTGGAGAGAGAAGGAGAATTCATTCATTCCTCACTCATTCAGAACTACTTATTGAGCACCTTCTATGCATCATGCCCTCTTCTGGGCCCAGATGATGCCACAGTGATTAAAACAAAGTCCCTCTCCTCATAGAGACAAAGGAGTGACAGAAAATAACTATATATGATATGCTCAGGCAATAACAAGTGCTAAGAAGGAAAAGCAAGACACCGAGGCCATAGAGATTGAGAGGCTGCCATTGTACGTAAAGAGGGGCAAGAGAGGAGAACAAGGGTACAAGCCATGCAACTATCCAGGGGAAAAGAGTGAAGCAGGTTGTTGAGAGGCTTGGGGAAAAGGCTTCATGAGGCCCTAGAGAAATGAAGAAAGGGATTTTTTTTTTTTTTTTTTTTTTTTTGAGATCCAGCTGTCCTTACTGTCCTTGGGTTCTGCAAGATGCCTGCTACATATCCAATGAATCATCCCTTTTTGCTTAAGTCAGTTTGAGTGGTTTTCCTTTTTTTGTAGTTAACAGATATCGAAGTCACCTACAAATCCTCAAGGTGGCTCTAACGCTGTTATAAACTACCTAGAATTTCTGTCAAGGCTGGGTAGGCAGAGCATGTGGCTCCTTATCACCCCCTATTGGCAATACCCTTAAAGTGCAGAGGCCTTAACAAAGGTGCCAAACACGACCAGTGAGCAAAACAGATTGTCAGGAGATAATAATTTTGCAACTGTTTTACTCCGGTTTTAGCAAATTTTTAAAATGGTAGAAATTATTCTTTTGAAAGCATTAAAAAGTATTTATTCATATCAAGATTATCCTATTTCATTTAGGGAGTTCAGGGAACTATGGAGGTGTGAGTCGTGATGGTGTGAGTCATGATCTCTTGGAATTGTGGACCAGAGGTGGTTCCCATACTGAATTCAGTTCATAGAGATCACTCTTGATGGCTCTGAGTAATTCTGCATGTAAACCTGGGGCGTGGTTACCCCTGGCTCTCACTGTACCTAAAGAATCAGCCAAAACAGTGGGATCGCTCTAGAAAATGTGTGGATCCCTGAGACACACAAATACTCAAACATCAAAAACGAGTGTTAAGTAACACAGTACTTTGAGGCTATGACTGCTGCTAGACTTGTGTTTGAGGCAAATGATATTTATTGAGTACTCTGCTACCAGACACCTGACATATATTTTCTCCTTCTATCCCTGAAGAATTAACCTTATTCTGAAGACGAGGAAACTGACCTGCAGAGATATTAAGGGCCTTGCTGGATCAGTCAAAATCTGGCTTCCATGCTGCAGAAGATGACTTTGGTTGACAAAATCAAAACAGAATATTAAAGGGATTTGAGAAGCTCACAGCAAGCCAGGGCTAAGCTTCTGGAGTGTTCTGAACCTCACACTGCAGAATCAGTCTCTTGCAGAGAGCTGGATGCCCGTATTTGCAGCACTGCCATTTCCATACCCCAGGTTTACATGCAGATGCTTAGCTGGGCTGCTCCTGCTACTGATGCCAACACCATGCCACTTTTGTACCAGGAATTCAGCCTTTTAGCTGTCACTACTTCCACTGCTCTCTGTCCTCTCTTATCCCATCAGCTCCCAGGTAAAATCTGGCTCTGGGGTCTGATTGGGAAAGCATAGCTGCAAGGGAGGCTAGGAAAGGAAGTAGCTAGCATTTTGAACTCCTTTGGGAGAGGTGTTTAGTCTCTCATTAAGGGAGAAATTCCTCAAAGAAAGAAAGTGGTTCAGGTGTAGGCAACCAAACAAAAGTCACATGCCCAACAGAGTTGCCAACATGATGTACATATACATTAAGGGGTGCAGTTGGTGCTCTATTTCTGGGGCCCATCATTTCACATTCCCTATTGTAGGGCTGCCAATCAAGTGAAAGGAGATGCTCACTTTAAAATATTCATCGACCAAGCACAGTGTTGAGTATTTTCAATACACTCATTATGCCACTAAGTGGTGAGGTACAAAGGTGCCAGAGATGTGGTCCTTGCCCTCGAGGTGAGAGCCTTAACCATCATCACATGGTCATGAGCAGAATAATGGATGACAAATATATTTATTACCTTCTGTATCTGATGCTTTGAATCCATTGTCTGTAAATTTTGACAAGTTTTCTGCAAGAACATATTCTTAATGCCATTTTTTTCACATGATGGCACTGAGGCTCAGAAAGACTACACAACATGTAAGTTACATAAATAAGAAGCTGCATGTTCTAGAGGTCTGTCTCACCAAGTCCCACCTGGGGACACTGGGAGACAGAAAGATGCAGTAGCTTGACAGAAGTCTCCAGCTGACGGGAGAGCTGGGATTTGAACACCGGCCTCTAACTTCAGCACCCAGGAGACTAACCACTAAACTAAACTGACTCCCTATCAGCTCTGCTCACTTCATGCTGCGTGTTGGCTGGCCTGCCCCTTTTTGCCTACATTGCTCTGAATGCCTTTTACTCAGTCCTAAGGTTTTTAAAATTGACCTTTCCAGTTTCATCTTTGTGAGGGATAATGACCACTGATGATGCAGCTGATTCCAGGTTGGGGTGTGTGTGTCACTAAAACCAAACCACCCAGGGACCCTCTGACGGCAGGATAGAGAGAATCAGGGCTTCGCCAGCTGACCTTGAAGGGCACTTCTTGGTCCGATTCTCCATAAGGAGGGCTTGTTCCTAGGGTCTGTGACTCCTTCAGGACAGAAAGCACTAGATTTTAACTTCCGCACATGAGACTGCTGAGCTGTATCATCTCAGGCTGGTCGCCCTGACCACTGGTGAGTTCCTTCCCTAAATGACAAGGAAAGGGTGCTGATGGTGATTAACTTCCTAATGAGGAAAAATGTCTTTAGAAGAAGAAGCATGTTTGGTAGGGGACATAGGGAGTGACATCACGAGGACATGCCTCCCAACTGGACGGATCTGGCAGAGCTGGGGTGGAGAAGAGAGGATATTCTGAAAGAGGTCACATGAGGTTGAGAGAGACAGAGACAGAAAGAATGAGAGAAATTGGTTCTTCACTCCACATCTTTCCAGCCCACCTTTCTTCACTGGTCCAGGTTCCACTACGGTTATCTAGCCTTAGCTTTCATATGGCCCCCTGAGGTGCACAGGGTCTATAGAGAAGTGCTTAAAGGTGATCATTGTTATTGTGTTAGTATTATTGGGCCATTTCCATTCAGTTCCTGTAAATGGGAGTTGATACCACTTCCCCGCCCCCAACTCCTCCCCACACACACCAGTGAGAATCTCAGAGCTATTTGCTGCACCCCAGAGACTGCTTTATCTTGGAGAGTCCAAAAAGAAAAACCGATCAAGCTGTCAAGGATTTTTAATTATTTATTTTTAATTATACAAGCAATGCATGGATACGTTCAGGTTGTAAAAAATTCACACAGTACGGTCCCTATAAAATTAAAGTGTTCCCCAAGCAAAGAATTTTAAGTAGCTCTGGTGCTCATGTGTCAGACCGCAACTCTGCCATGGACCAGTTCAGGGAATGTGGGTGAGCCATTGTGACACTGGGAAGAATGGGGAGCTGCGGTCAACTGTAAAATGGAATGGGCGTCTCAAGCTGAACTTCCTCATGCGAGCCCTTATCCCATCTGACTTCCTGAAAGAGCTTCTCAGAGTTGGCTCACACCCTCCTGAGTTTAAGGGGCCTGGGCACATTTGACCATAGCAAGTGGAGAGATGTTTATCAAATTAATTTCTTTCTCAGCAACATTCCATTACTATTTCCCTATGATTCAATAACCCCCCGTATCAATTTGTACAGAACTATATGGAGATGAATAAAGGGTTTTGCAGGAGGAGCCAGAAATGCATTGAATCAAAGAAAGACTGAGTAGAAAAGACCTTAGAGACCACCAATTTAGTCCTTCACTTTACAGATGAAGACATCGAAGACCAGAGAAGCTTGGCCCAATGCCCCAAGTCATACAGAGAGCTGGATGCAGAGTGAGAGCCGGCACTCCCACGTGCAGACTCCCGCCTCAGTGCTCATCCAGTACGCCAGCGTGGGAACCCAAGCTGTCTCGGTGACCTCGCTGAAGGACCTGGGCAGGTCGCAATAACTCTTGGCCCCCGTTGCCTCGTCACTCCTATGTACCTTAGAGTGGCAGTGCTAACAGCATCACATGACATAATGACTAAGTGCCATGCAAATTGCCAAGCAATTTTCAAGTACAAAAGTAAACTGCATTTCAGTTATTAGGAAGACAAACATTCTTAATTAGTCAGTCATCTACAGTAGCATTTCTCAAAGCATGATCATTACCTAACTGAACAAACATTTTTGGGAATCTGGCCAGAAAGCGCTGCCTTTTTGTTTTCCTTTGTCTTTTTAAGTCCCCTAGAAACTTGGTTATGGGCTGAGTGTTGTATAATCTTAGGAACTTATTTTTAACTGAGTTAGCTGTGATAATGGTGTTGTAGTTATGCCCCGAAGGTCATTAATTTGGGGGACTGTGTGCCAGGGGGGTATTTCTGGGTAATTTAAGTTTATTATTTAGGTGTGATGTATTACGAGTTCTATAATTCACTTTTTAATGGTTTGGCAATTGTAGATGCACGCATGTGCCAACACATATATGGCAAAACATTACCGCGTTTTGAATTTAGGTGGAAGGTATATTACGTGTGTGGCTGTTGAGCAGACTATCATTCCACCTTTCTCTACGCTTGGACGTTTTTATGATAATATTATTAGGAATACAGTTTCTCCAGGTGATTCTGATTCTTTCTAACAGTTTGAGACCCAGTTACCTAGAGCTGCGAACCACTGACGAATGACAGTGTGTGAGTGGAAAGTTTTTAGTCCCCTCCTTGATGTCTCTCAAGAACTGGAGCCAGTTTTCCTTAGCAATACTGGTGAGGTTCTGCTCCCCCTTGCTTTGTTTTGCCTGAGTTGTCTGTAAGACCGAAATATTAAAATAGTGGACCACCTTCCTCAGCTCCAGACAGGCCTGGACGTGACAATGACTCAGTGTGATTAGACAGATGGTTCCCAAACTTGGGTGCCTGGAATCACGAGCCATGGAACTTCCGCAGGCTTAGGGGGAGACACAAGATCTAATTTAACAGCGGTCAGAGGTGTACCTAATGCACATGTAGGTTTGAGACCCATTGTTTTCAGCTGTCATGATCATAAAGACGAAGTCACGGGTCTGGTTCCCACCCTAAGAGCTATTGAACTTTGGAGGACGTTCTCTTCTTTAATGGCATCCTGCACTGCTTACCCTGTTCTACCATTTTGAAATAGGGGTCTCATTGGGAAAAAATGAAAAAATGAAAAAGAAGCAGGAGAAAGAAGGTATATGGATTAGAGAAATTTACTGTTGTGAATACATATATGATTTTCCCCCTTCATATGAGAACCTGCTACAATACTTTCAATTGCAGAGGTGGCTGTGTTTTATTGATGGGTGAAAAGAGACCTTTATTCGTTGATCTCTGATTATGAAATGTATCAACTACCTCAGAAATTTTGGATGAAGAGGTAAAAATGTTTTGTCAGTGTCAGTGAATTATGATAAAAATGAATGATGTTTTTAATGAAAAACGCTTGATGAACACTTACCTTGCAAGCCTGAAAGGGGAAATTGAAGCTCAGGAAATGGAAAAATTAACCACTCCCCGCTCACCCGACCATTTTTATTACCAACACTTCGGAGCTTCTTACGCTTGTTGTAGAGCAGGGGTGTCCAAACTTTCGGCATCTCTGGGCCACACTGGAGGAAGAAGAGTTGTCTTGGGCCACACATTCAACACACTGCGACACGTAATCACACACCCACAAAATCTCATAATGTTTTAAGTAAATTTATGATTTTGTGTTGGGCCGCATTCACAGCCATCCTGGGCTGCTGGTGGGCCGCAGGTTGGACCCCCCTGTAAGGGGAAGAGAGGACCAGCCCTTGGATGGAGCCCCAGTTTCTGCAGCAGGAAGCAGGCACACCATAAAGCGGCTTCCCCTGTTCTTATGTAATACGTCTTTGCAGCTTAAACCTTTAATTAACCAGAGATGTCATCAGGAAAAGTTTGCCAAGGGAGAGGATGCCTGGTTTAATTAAAAAGATCTTTAATAGTTATTAAGAAAATCAATTTGGAATTCAGGCCTGAGAGCAGTGATAGGGGAAGGAATCACGGGGAGGAACTTGGCCATCTCTCTCTCTCCCGGGAATGGAGGTTAACCCTTGGCTCTGCATTGCTGCAAAGCCTCCGGGGTAGTGGCGCAGGGGGTGGAGAGCGCGCTTATCTCGACTCATCACTTTTGAATCTACATTCCGGTTCCCAGAGGCAAGCCTGTCTTACACCCGAGAAGACTAACCTTCTGGAATGCAGTTATCCGGGCGATTGAAGGCAACAGGAAACCTTTATAGATTGGAAATCACCTACCACGTAAGTATAAGCTATTTTGTTCCCGGAAGAGATGCATTACTTC
The DNA here is from genome assembly GCA_039655065.1 of Glossophaga mutica. NCBI lineage: Eukaryota > Metazoa > Chordata > Mammalia > Chiroptera > Phyllostomidae > Glossophaga > Glossophaga mutica. The sequence continues at coordinate 151,926,193 of CM077308.1, forward strand.
TCCCTAAGGATCTGTGCTCGGACTGTACATCAGACGTCTTTCCATTAGCCCTGCAACCTGCCTTCTTCGGATCCAGCCGGAACAGGGATTTGGCTCTTTGAAGCGCAAGAGAAATATTATTTTCACTTGTCTCGTGAAAATAATGACACGAAAGGTGAAGTAGCCAGTGGATGGGCAAAATAAATAGTTTGCGTGGGGGAAAACTGCAAAAGGGAAGGGGTTTTTATTTTAAAAAACAGCTTTCCGCCGCAGGCGATAGTTTCCTATTCCCCCCTGGCACAGCCCGGTTGAGTGCAGATGCTAAAAGCAAGCGCCTTTCAAGTCATCTATGTTTAATTAATATGTTTACAGCACTTAGAGAGGGAAACTGAAGGCAAGGGCAGAGTGTGGCTACACAAAGGACTTCCCTGTAGCAATGTAGCTGTTTCTCAGGTGAACGGAAGCACCTCCACCTGAGACTCAGATCATTCATGCACACGGAGTGTGCATCCTAATCACCGGCTCACACTTTCTTGAAGAGCTGGAAATAGGCCTTATATCTATTTGCACTCTTCACAGCAAATTGCCCAGAATCTGTGCTCACAATGTATTTGTTGATTGCTTTGCTGATTACTCAGAAACTTCTGGGCATAATAGTCCCCCCAAATGTCTCAGCTTCCTGTTTCACTTGGTCCATTAAACCTAGTAGGGAATGTTGCTTGGGGTATCTGGGGAGATGAATTATAACTCGAGCTTCACCAAAGGACCTGTTGTCCTGCTGTAGGTAGATCACATAGCTTCTCTGGGCCCCACTTTCCTTGGTTACAAAATAAGGAGCGTTGAACTAGCTGGTCTCCAAGCCTCCTTCTGGCCTCATGCAGTCTGATCCACTATTTCTCCTTGGTCTCGGCCGGGGATATCTGTTCTACGTTAGAAGAATGACGGCACACAGGGAGTCTCAGTGCTTATGAAAACATTTGTGGCAGAAGCAGGGGTTGTAAACTGGCAAGCAGCAGGCTGGATCCAGACTGCAGACGTGTTTGGCTGAGCCCACCTGATTTGGGGGGTGGGTGGTAGGAACTGAATTAGTTAACAGCAGTTAACATGCAGGAGGCCCCCTAGTTATCCAGACACATGGTCCTGTTGAGAAGTAGGGCGGCTCTGGCACCGCATCATCTACCCTGGCAGTGGTCCGTTGGAACTCCCTCCTGTGAGTCCTACATGGACCCCACCACTCCCTACTGTGTCCTCGACACGAAGGCTGCGTTTCCGCTCCTTGGTTATCAGTGGGCTTACGCGGTGGTTTCCCTGACCCCGTCTCATTTCATTCATCCGTGTGACTTTCACGGCCTGAGTAGGGACGTGGGTGAGGAGAGGGAGAGATGGTTGGAGAGATGAGGTCAGGAACCACCTGCCCTCTGGAGAGACCTCTATTCCGGGAACGTGACTGTTTCCTGGGACATGCGAGCTGCTCGGTGGGTAACATGCCTTCAGTTGGGTGGATGGGATCAGATAGTCCTTGACCAATGTGGGCAACCCAATCACTTCCTATTTAAAACTGGCTCAAATTGTCCACATGGTCTCTTCTTTGAATGAATGTCTTAAACATCACTTACTCAGATCAGTGCCCCACACAAACATACAGGCCGTCTCAAACTCGGCACATGCTCAGAAGAACTTTAACAGCAAAAACCCACATTTTCAGTCACCGTTGGAGTGGCCATGAAATTTGTTGCCTAAAGTAGGACATTTTTTTAAAAGTCAGAGGGGACATTATTAATATTGATGCCAGGAAAACAGGAATAAACCGGCAAGCACACTGGGCCGTGCAGTCACTCTGCTGAACAGGCGACATCCACGAATGACTTGATTACAGAATCTGCCCCTGGCCCCAGGGGGTTGTTCTGGGAACCAGATTTGTCCCATTTCCATCCCTGGCACATGCTCGGCTCCTCGAGCTGTTGAAGTTCCCACCGAATTAGGGAGGACCCAGGACAGTTCTGTTCCTTCCAGCACTGAGCTCTCCTGCCCCCTCTACCTTTAGCCTATGCCTCTAAGCCTAAGCCTACTGCGAAGGACAGCCTTTTCGGCTTTCACAGATGATGCAGGTGGCTGTCAGAGTCGGCTCTCTGAAATTTGGGACCTGGGAAGTAAATGACATCTGCCTTTGGACCCTTCCGTTTCTTCTTCTGCTGTGCTCCCCTCTTTCAGAGACCCTTCTAGGTAATTCAGGATAAAGACGTTTCCTCTACTTTTCCTTAAGCTAACTGGGTCACCCCTTCATGCTACTAGAAATTTGCATTTTTCTATGGGGGAGGGGTGGTCGTGGCTCAGGTCACTGCAGGACACCACCATTGAAGATCAAACCACTTTCCGCAACCAGCACGGGCATATCATTGCAGCAGTAGTAAGTTTCACACTTGGCATTTGGGGGAGGAACAAAGGAAGTTTGGGGGCATTTCAAATATGGAAAGAAAGAGACAGGTTTTTGAAATGCAAAGATATGAGGCCCTTTCCAGGAGGCAAATTATACAGTAGTAGCTAAGATAAAAAAAGGCGGAGGGGTAGAGGGTATCAGGATGGTGAAAGAAATTGTTTAATGGATAGGGAATGATCCAGAAAGGTGACTCTCAGATCCCTTAGATAAAGCCACCCAGCCACTCGTCAAAGATAAGAGGAAAAGCTGGCTGCCTTTATTCTTTTGACAAAGATGCACCAAGGTGGCAGAGAGAGGAGGTTAGAAGGTTGGTAATAGCTCGTTCTCATTTACAATGCATCCTAAACTATTCTATCAGTCTTTATAAGAAGGTCTTGCAGGAGACCGGGACATGAGGTTTTGACAGTGGCAAAGAAAAGGGGGAGCGACGCAGACAGAGAGGGGGGCCGATGTATTATTTACAGTTGGAGAACTTGCACAGAGCAGACTGCAAGGGCCGGCCCAAAGACTTGTGTCTGTGTGACTGTGGGATAAAGACAGACATGTCTGAGTTCTCGCCATGGCCATGGTGGGCCAGCCCGAGGGTGTCTCATCGCTGTGCTACAGTCTGCCCTGCTACCAGTCACCTTTCCCGGTGGCCTAGAAGGGCAAAGTTCTCAACAGAACGCTGCTGGGGCCTCTAGGGGTGAAATCTCATTAGGCTGGCACGGAGGGCATCTTGCTGGTGGTAACAGGTCTAACAAGCATGTGTGGATGGTACGGACACACGCACACACACTCTTACTGAAGTCACCACGCAGTGGGCAGAGAGGAGGGATGTGGGGAATCTGATCCGAAAGGCACAAAAACGCTGCAGCCTCTGCAGCGAGCTGAGAGAGAGTGACAGGAGGACAGCACAAGGAAACAAGAAGCAAAGTGTGAAACCCCACAGCAAAAGCCACTGGAGAGCATATGCATCGGACTTCACAGCTTCCTCCCGTTTCCAGCTTCCATTTGCTCCATATGCTGCTTTACACGGCTTTCCAGAGCCATAACGGGTTTTATTCCGTAGTTTTTATACTAACATGAATGACTCACATCTGCTCCAATACCCAATTCGCTCTCTAATGTCTTCGGCTGCGAGGAGAGAACAGCTTACACAGAACTTGCCAACGACAGGAGTGGCAAAAGGAATCCTAATTCAGAGACAAGGAAGGTTGGAACCCTGTGTGAGCCGGAGGGTCTTTGAGAGGGCATGGCATGACGGATGGGAAAAGGGAGACCCAGAGAAATGTGGAACTTCCTCAAGAATATCAAGACCAGCGAGGTCAACTCATGCTCAAGCACCAGGATACACCTAATTAAGAGGGCACTTACTATTATTGTTTTCTTATTTCCTGCCATGTTAAATCTTTTGCTGGGGGATTTTCCTCCCCACATAGGCTGTGATGAGAAAAAAGTAACATGGATTAATCGCTAATGATAGCTAATCCCCCACTGGGATCAACTGTGCTCTGTGTTACTCAGGCTGCTTATTAAAGTTTTAAATACCCACCATAGTGCGGAGGTTCCCTGGATAGACTGTGTCCTGGGGGAGACCTTCTGGGCTGGGCTCGGTTGGGGTGGAGCTTCACTTGGCTTCTAGATGCTTTAAGTCCCATCTGAAATTGATTTCAATCCTAATAACACTTGCTGGTTTGACAGCTCAGACTAATATGCCCTTTGGCCAGATCAGGTAATGGCACTGGCAAAACTGGATTCCCTTGACAGGTTCTGGAGGCCCAGGAAATCTCCGCCAGACTGGAGGGCAAAACAGCTACTGGAGAGGCAAGCGCCTTCAAAGGCAAATCCCTGCTGCCCCAGGCATTGCAGGCCTTGCATGGAGCTGCTGTGGGAATCCCAGGGCCTCAGTTTCCCCAGATGCTAAACAGATAGAAGGAAGCACCTAGCACCTCAGCAGCAGGAAGTGCGGTGCTGCACTATCTCAAAAGCTTGGCAGTGGTGTTGTATAACTCCCTGCCATCTGTTACTCAGAAGCAGTAGTATCACAAAGCACTGAGCGATGGACTACGGTGCAGCAGCTCCTGCCTGGAGCTGACAGCGGCTCAGCGGAGCACCTGGGGGTCCCCTGCAGAGTCTGCTGCAGACACTTTGCAGGCCCAAGCCTGCAGGTCCAGGATGAGGCTCCTGGAAGAGATCCAGGCAGCTCAAGATGCTGCAGGGATGGGTTCTCTCGCTGCCATCACCCCTCCTCCCCGCCCCATGACCATGGTCTACCTGGACCTTTGCTGGGCCAAAGGCCAAAGCAATGGCTGGGAAGCCTACACCAACCTTTCAGCATATAGAGTTCTAATGAAGGTGAGTCCTGGGTTACTACCCCCGGGGTTCTGTGTGGTGGTCCAAGAGCTCCGCTAAATCTTGAGAGGAGCTGGCAAGAGTGCTCAGCTTTTCTGGGCTGTTTGATTTCCGCCCCTGTTCCTAACCAAAAACTTTGATCTACAGCCTGGCCAAGCACTTTCAGAGATGGGAGGCAGGACTGCAGTGCTACTGAAAGACAAGGTACTAAACACAGTGGCTTTCGGCAGGTTCCTCCATTTCAGACTCTTCCTGGGGGCTCCATTTTATTGGAGAATGAATTCTGGAACCCCGCTTTCCTCGTGTATGGTGCTTTCCTCCTGCTGAGCTCCATGGGGAGAAGCAGGAGGATGGTGGCTACATTGGCGGGTACATCAGTCTCACCTCCTTTTGAAAGGTAACCCTCTACATCCACTATCCCCCCTGCCCAGGGTCCCTTTCCAAGAACCCTATGTGGTTGGCTTAACTTCCGACCTTCTCCCTATAAACATCCGCAAATACAGAGCTCTGATGCTTTATAAGAAAAACCTTAAGGGTGATAACTGCTCCCTAATTTTTTAAAGGATTTCTTTAAAGTTAAATTTAGACCAATTCAGAGTTCCATTAAGCAGAAAAAGTTGCCAGCCACCTGCATGCAGGTAGAGAAACGAACACCCTGGGGAGCCGGCTGAACTCAGCCTTCGCCCTGAACTGCCAGGAGCAGCTCCAGCGTCCCAGAGCCGGCTGGGGGTGGGGTGAGTGGGACTCGGGTTTGAGCGCCCCGCGCAGACCCCTGCTGTGAAAAGGAAAGTCCTCCTAGGCACAGCTCTGCAAGGCGCAGCCTGCCCCTTCAGTCCCAAAATGAAGCTGGCGTTGGCGGGCTCTTGAGCGCACCGTTCCCGCCCCGCCCCGCCCCGCCCCAACCCAGGACGGCCCTGGAGCTGCGCCTTGTGTTCGGCGCGGGCGTCCCCAGAACAGCACCGTGCGCCTCGGTCGGCGGGCGGCGGTAGCGCCCCCTGTCAGAAGCCCCTCGCTCCCACCCTGGCTCTCTCGGAGTCGGTCTGTCGTGCCTTCCTTCTCCGTTCTCTCCCTCCACCCCCCCGCCCCCCGTTCTCTCCCTCGTGTTCCTGTTGGGGTGCCGGGCACAGCCTCGTATTCCTCCCTCCCCGCAGCTCGAGTCAGTTTCCCCCACGGCAGCGGCGGCGGCGGCGGGCGAGTCGGCGGCGGGCGAGTCGGCGGCGGTGGCGCGGGGAACATCTCGGCTGCCACCGTGCTTGTCCAGCTTGGCTGCCCCTCAGCCCCTTCCTGCCGCGCCTCTGGGCACGCCGCTCCCCCACCTCTGCTCTCTTCACTGCGAAGCGGGCGGGGCGCTTTGCAGGATCCCGCCGCCTCAGCACCGCGTTCCCGGGCTAGTGCTCCACGGAGCAAGGTGCTCTCCGAGACTCCTGCCCCGCCGACCCTGACCACCAGGGGGTGCCCCAGGGACGTAGCTCCGCTGAGAGGAAAAGGCAAAGTGGACCATGCGGTGCCTGTCTCGCCGCCTGGTACTGCCGATCTTTGGGGTGCTCTGGATCACCGTGCTGCTGTTCTTCTGGGTAAACAAGAAGAAGTTGGAGGTGTCAACGGGACCTGAAGTGCAGACCCCCAAGGTATGGGGTTTGGCGGCGCGCCGGGCACGGGGCAGCGGTTTGCAGGAGGGCGCGCCGCTCGCGATCTGGGTTTGCAGGCTCCCGGGAAGCCAGGTCCCGGGTCTGGGTGCTGTGAGTAGGTAACCGGGAGCCGGATGAGGCTACAGTGTGTTATTTCTGGATTAAAAAAAGCTCGGGGTTATCTACGGACCCACAGTGTGTGAAAGTGAGAGTGGGTGTGGGTGGTGGGTACCCGTCACGGGCAGAGCGGAGCTGTCAACTTGGGCAACGCGCCGGGGTCCCGGGGCGAGGAAGCTCTGCAGACGAGTGGCCCAGAGGTTGGCGGTCTGTGGACTCCTCGAGAGAGTCGCTGGTGTTTGGGTTGGATGGCCGGGCCGGCCGGTGCTGGCGCCTGTGAGAAGTCTGGCGGCTGCGCTGACCTCCTTCTTTCCCGTAGCTGCCAGGCCCCCCCACCTGAGGCCAGAGGCCGGGGGCGGGGGCGGGGTGCGCCGCGTGCGTGTGCTTCTCCCGCGAATGCCCCGCAGCCTCCCAGGGAGGCTGCAGCCGGTGCTCATCTGGCCTGCAGCCACCCTGCTTTGTAATTGTCCCTGAACCCTTAAGCTGCATTGGAGATTGAACATCAGTAAAGAGTCTGTAAAACAAACTCCTTGGTATTGGTGGGGAGTTGGGGAAATGAGAATTCAAGTGGCTTTTCAAACTCCTGCCCAGTTGGTTAATCTGAACAGAGCCAGAAGGTTCTCTCCACGGAGAGAACCTCTAATTCAGAGACCCCATTCCTCAGTCTCTTTCACTTGGGCGCACCTGGCCTTGGGCCAAAGAAGGAGGCCTCCGGGTTTCCTGACCAGTGAGGCAACATTTATGACCTGGGTCCAGAGAGAGATGGGGAAAAGCCCTTGGAAAAACTTAAGGTCCAAAGCAGGAGGCTGAAAAGAGTGGGGAGTCTCCCCAGTAAGTACCATACAGAGGACCCACGATATTCCAGGTAGCATAGTGGGCGTTTCTTTATAAGTAGTTGTGTGAGTTTGGGTGGTACTGTCCTTATTTTATAGGAAGCTGGCTCAGTCTTTGAATGCCTTGCCTTAGGTCACTTTTCTGACTTGAACCCAGACCTCAGATGCTGAGGATCTTTCTACTGTACCCGGGTTCCTCTCAGATCCCCTTCTAACTAAGCCTTCTGGCAATATGTTTTGGAATCTTGCCAGTTTTCAGTTGTGTTTCACAAGCATTTTTTGTTGGTGGGCCATGCGCCATTGCTATGGGTACAGAGATGCAGAATTTACACTCTGGGGTGGGATTTACTCATCAATGGGCAGACCATGCAGTGCGCTGAGGGCCAAGAGGGTCTCAGTGCTCTTGGTGTTGCGGGAGCCTGAGGACTTCCTGGAGGAGGACGTCACGGAACTGAGTCGAGAAGGACAAACGGTAGGGCAGGGAGGGCATTCCAGGTAGAGGTTAGCTGCACCAAGCAGGCTCAGAGGAATGACACAGCACGTTGTGTGAGTTTGGCACCACTGGGGCGTAAAGCAGGTGGCAGACGCCAGGGCTGAGGCTGGGGAAGGAGGTGTATATGGGTCGTGTTGGGTAGCACCTTGTGGGTGCTAGGGGGCCTTGGAGGGGCACTAAGCAGGGAACTGTCAAGGTCAGACTCATAACTTCAAACAGCCTTCAGAGCACAGAATCAATTTTCTTACTCACCTCAGACCTGCCCACAGGTCTAGAGAGCTTTTCTCCTTTTTCCCTGGGTGGTTCTGCTCCTGGTGATGCAGCTAATGACGCCATGGGGATGTGAACTCTCTTTTGAGTTGAAGCTCACTGCCTGAAGTTCACTTATTCTTGGTTTCCACCAGGGAGCTGGGACAAGAGATGTTCCCTTCATTGTGCACCTTGTCCTCCTTCCTTATCTGCCTGCTCTCATCCCGGCGTGCGCCGGACATACACTTACGGAACGGATGCTGCTATGGGCCAGGCTCCGTGTGCCAGGGTTGGGGGCTGCCCTTTGTGGGGGGAGGCAGCTCTCACAGTCCCTGGTCGAGGCGGAATCACAAACGTGCGAGTGGACGAGCAGCGTGGGGAGCGGTCCAGCAGCAACGTCTGCACATGTGCTGTGCGGTCACGGAAGCGGGGGGTGTTCCAGTTTTGAGCACTTGCTCTTTGTCTTAACATTCTAGTTTTTTCTTCCCCCTTCTTCTGTATCCTTTATAACTACAAATTCCATAAACTTGAACAATCTTGATACCTTTGACCAGGTGCCCTTCTGTTTTTGTTAGTGTATTTCTCCTTCCTGTTTTTCACGTGTGTGTCTGACTGCGCGTCTGCATAGATGTGTTGGGTGTATTCGTGGGTGCGTTTGTGTCTGGAGGATGAGCTAACCCTCTGAGCATAGTGTGTAGTGTCTGAGAACAGAGGTGGAGAGACAGAGAGAGAGACCTTGTCTTAGCCCCAGAACAATTTTATGCCCATGACGGATCTATACTCCATAAGAAATTTGCTCGTCTTGCCTGAAGAAGCGAGTGCAGTTGGTTCCCAAGCCTGACTGCATGTCAGAATCACCTGGAGAGCCTGTTTACCATATTCGTTTTGGGGGTTGTGACCCTGTGGGTTTGGGAGAAGGTCCTAGAATCAGCATCTTTGCAAGTGCTCCACGTTAGTTGGAAGCAGCCTGCTTACTGGTGGATGCCATTCGGGAGCTTGATGAAGAATACCAAGTGTGTGGATTTTTTGGTAACTCCGTTGGTCCCATGTAAAGTGTGCCTGAGTGATTTCATTCTTCTTGAGTTGCTGGTGGATTGAGCTTGTGTGAGAGTGTGCACTCATGTGAAATAACCATAGCTACGCTTTGGACGGTGCTTTCCAAATTCACAAACTCCATTTTATGTATATTCATTATCTCTTTTAATCTTCACAACCACCACATAAAGCAGATAACACTTTCATGCAGACTAGGGTCACTAGTTGAATGAAGTTATACAGTTGGCCCATGATAACAAGGTTGTTATTAAGTGGGTGCATCAGGGACAAGGGTGGAGTGGGATCATTCCGGGAACTGCCCGCCCGTGTACTCCTTCCAAGCCGCTATGCTGCGTGGACCGCCTGGGTCCGCACTTGCGGATGGTGGGGCGGGTTTAGGGATGTTTATAGCATGTGCTCCCCAGTCCACTTTCCAGCGCTTCATGCCTCATCCCTGGATGCTGGCCTTTGGAGAGCTGCGGGGGTGGGGCGGGGGTCGCTGTGATTTGTGAGGGAACCCCTTCGGAGGTACATCCCGCTCTGCCCCTGGGAGGAGTGTGGTGGAGGGGGTCAGCCTGTTTTCCGAGGCGAAGGCAGTGGGCTCTCTGCCCTCTGGAGTCTTCACAAAAGTTGGGAATGCCTCCTGGAGAGGAGAGGGCTGCTGCAAGGGCTCCTGGGCTGGGGACCTCCCGAATTTTAGATTCCATGCAGCAAATTGCCTCACGGGAGGGGGGGGGGGCACTGCAGGTTGCAGATCTGGGCTTCCAGACCCTCATCCCCATTCTTCAGGCGGGATCGCCAAAGTGGGCCTGGCAGTAACATAAAACCCACGCCCGGGCACGGTCCGCTGGGGACGGGGAAGGCGTGCTGCACTCCCAGTTGAAGAAAATTAATTGAGTTTTTTTCCCCCCTTCGTTTCAAGAAGGGCTGGTTCTATTAATAGCTCAAGTAAAGATTTTTTTAAGTTTGACTTTTTAATGTTGATTCTGTTCTTTTACCAGGTCCCCTACCACCAAATCCAGCAAGCTCTAATTCCTAATTGGAAATTCTGTAACAAGTCTGATGTCTTAATTCAAACTGCATTTTAGTGATAAATATGGTACCAAAGAATACCCCCCAAATGTTTTTATTTCTTCTCTCCCCTGTCATTTGTTTGCCATTTGGAGAATTCTACAATAAATGACAGAATTAAGAAAGATAGGAAACCAGCAAATTTGTCTCCTATTTCCTGGAACTAAATTTAGTCCAGGGGTTAGGCTTTAATAAAAGCAAAAAAAATATGTATATTTTTTGAGACCTGAGGGTACTTTTTGAGGAAAGTATTGGAACTGTAAAAGCTTTGAACAAAGTGCCTCAGGCCCGGGTAAATGTATTTGTGCTGTACTGGAAATATAACAAACACTATGAGAAAAGAACTTGTCTTTCTGTAACATTTGCATGTCGCCCATGCCTTCAGTATGTGATACTGCTATTGTCCCCAGTTAGTAGGTAATTTCGTCCATGAAAAAAATCATGAACTTTAGGGAGAGACCCTATTAATCTGAGGATGCCCGGTGCATGCGTGTTGGACTCTAGCCAGGGAATGTGGACTCTGGCGTGACCAGCAGTAGCTCATTATCACAGGAATGTTTATCCTCTCATGGACGCCTACGCCGGAGCTGGGCCCCAGGCTGTGTTTTCCCCAATAGCAGGTTCCTGGAGCAGGTGGGGGAATGGCCCAGCAGTGGCTGCTGTGAGCGGCTGAGAAGGATGCAAGTAGGAGGTTGGAACCTCAAGTATTTAAGAAATAGCATGTCTTTGCTTTCTAGAGATCAAGAAGCTTTTTAAACACACACACACACACACACACACACACACGCGCACACACACACAATCTGAGTTTACCCCTGCCCCCTTCCAATCCCATCAAGCTGGTGGGAATGTCTCCTGGGTCATTTGGGACCACTCTGGGTTGTACCCATGTCCTAGCTCCCTTTCCCAGCCAGCAGTCTCCCCCAGGTCCTGGTGGGAGGTCCTGTCCCAGGGACCCACAGATCTAATTTAAGGGACTCCCTTTGAGTCAGTCTGCGGAGCTCTCTCCCTCCCTAAATCCTTACTCCCCTAATTGGCCTGGTGCTTTTGGAGACGAAGACTAGGAATCCCTGTCTCCAGTGTTCCTGGAGGTACAGAATGATACCTGCTCAAATATGAGAAGACAAAGGGGCAAAACTAGAAAAGAAAGAGAAATTAATGTCCCTGTCACAACCCTCCCCAGCCTGGCTAGGGACTACCCTTTTTCAAGGTTGCTCATCTGCTTGCATCATTTGAAAGTGCTCATTTCCACTCATCAGAGGTCACGGATAAACTGAACGGGTCAGAATGAGGCTGCGTTGGCTGATGCCTTTCGGCCCAGGATTTCCACGCAGCCTGTTCACCTGCCGGATCACCTGCCTTGTCTGCCTGCGTCCTTCCCCACACCTGTGCCTTCACGAACTTCCCGGACAGCCTTACCCATGACCAGGCACCCACGAGCAGGTTTGGACGGAAGGTGCTGCTCTGCCCTGGTGTAGTTGCTGATGCACACCATTTTGTCACGGTTCCAGAGCGTCTCACAGCCCCCCATGTTCTTTTTTTTTTTTTTTTTTTTGGAAAAGAATCTGAATTAGAAAGCAGGGACAAAATCCCAGTGCCACTCTTAGGGGAGGACTAGGCGTCCTGCCGTGGCTTTTGCACATTCCACCCCAGAGACCAGCATTCTAGACTGGCCCTCCGTTTGGGGAAGTGAGTCTGGCCCCCTGTAGCTGGCTGCTGACCCTTCCTCTTGCCTGAGCTGGGTGGTCAGCCTTCCCCCTCGTGTGGACCTCAGAGACTCACACTGTCCACGAGGGGCAAGTGTAGAGAGCCTGACCCTCTCCGGGTCGCTCCCGCGGCGTCGTAATCAAGTGAGCTTTCACCTTCTGGGTTTTCTTACACACCCAGTGCAGGCGTCTCTTTCTGGTGTAGGGAGTGACAGGGACAGCCCAGAGCCTCTCTTCCAGCTCGGTGGCCTCAACTGTGACATGGGAGCAGCATGAGACAGCGCTGCCTGTCTCCCACTTGCCCTGCCAGCAGTCTGAGGCATTTCAGGTCACCTGTCGATGACTCTAAAGTGAGACCTCATGGCGATCAATAATTACACCACAGATACGCTGTGTCTATTACTTATCTTTTAATTATTTTACCAGAAATGCTAGATTAACCAAAAAATAAATCAGCCTCTGAGTCCTCAGATGTTGAGCTGATTAAAAAAGAAGCCCTTTGGGATACTTACGGGCGAGCGCACACCCACACCCACACTCATGCATGCACGCGTGTGCACACTGGTACCCTGGGGAATTCTGCAGACGCTCCTGAAATTTGCTGGCTCTGGTATTTCGGTGTTTCAGAATAAATGGCCTGATGTGACCTTCTGGGGCAGCAGTCTGCACTTGGCAGCAGCTGCTGCCGTCACAGGACCTCATGAACACTAGGAAGCTGGTAGGGAGAGAGAAAGAGATCTCTATGGTGTGGGAGATGATGGGCCACCCCAGCAGTCCTCTTTCCTTCTGTTTTCTTTCCCTGTGTCCCTCCTTTCTTCATCGCGTGCCTCCTCCTTATTCACACCCCCTGCCAAGCTAGTGGCATGTAGAGCAGAGAGCCCCAGAGCACTTGGCCAGGAGCTCTAGGGAGAAGTCTGGAGGGACAGGAGCCCAGAACGTCCCTGTCCCAGAGCAGACTCCAACCAAGGACAGGAGCAGCCTGCCTTGCTGCTGCTTTGGACACAAAGGCACTTTCTGAAGGAGGAAGGCAGTCACCCTGAGTCATTCTGCTCAGATGCCCAGAGACCAGCAGGAGCCCTTATTGTAGGAATTAAGGAGCCATTTGACCCACTGCCTCCTGGGAGATGCTGATTTTCAAGCACAAAGGCTCTTCTGCATACCATTTCCGGGAGACAAGATTAGGCACTTTAAAAAAAAAACAATTAAATTCTCCTCATGTCACTTGTCTGCTTAACTGTAAGCACCACAGAGATCTTTCAAGGAAATGCAGGGCAGAGAGACACACTCCCATGTCCCTGCCTTGGATTTGAATACCAAGAGGAAGAAAACTCTCCCAGCTGTCTTCTTTCTAATGCTCCTGTTTAAACCCAATTTGCATCTCATTCCAGTTCAGGAGAGAGTGGGAATCACCTACTGGTATGATCGTCCTGACTTGACCAACTCTTTCCAGAGAGGTGACTGTCCCTTATCTCCGTCCTCACTAAGGTTTAGTAATTAGGATTTTCTTCCCTAGGGTCCAGGCGGAAGATTTATGTATCTTCTCTTGTTCGTTTGAGAACATTCTAATCATTCATCCTCCTCCCCCCAGCCACAGAGGCCGGTCTAATCAATATTTATGTGCCCATCACTCGCAGCTGCAACATGCAGGGATAATGGACGCCCAATTCCTTGGTGGCCATTGAAAAATTAGCTGGTGCCTGTATTTCAGGCTCATTGTTTTCTAGGATCTGGGGAGACCAGACCACGTGGATTAATTAAGCCACCCAGATAATTGGCCATTAATAGATGGCCAATTGGGGGCTGCCAGCTGGGTGCTGAATTGACTCCCGTCCTGCTGCTGTTCTATGGTCCTCCGCAGAAGAGGGACAGGCCAGGAGACTTGACTGATGACAGGTGAATCAGGGGTGGAAGGTAAGAGGTAGCTTCTTTTCTCCACCACTTCGTGTGATGTTTTTTTACAGTTCACCAAGTGTTTTTCTTCACAAATATCTCATTGGATCCTTCCTGCCACCCTGTGAGGTGGACGTTGTTACTGGACGTTCTGAAGTGTGATGAGTCAGCGGTGACAAGGGGAGGAGCCTGGCAAGCTTGCCTAGCCGGTGAGTGACTTGGACTCGCTCATTTGACTGTTGGCATTAGGCCAGGCTCAGCTTTCCTTCTCCAGGGAAAGCAAACCTGTTTTATCTAGGTCTATATTACATGCATACTTTCATGTGGACAGAAAGTGAGCACTCTTGCTGAGAAGTGGCTCCTGGCCCCTGGTGAAACACCAGAATTGCTTTTCTGCACACTAAAGGGAACTGGGGAATGAATTAAGGGAAATACAGAACCTGTCTCTGGAGGGCCACTGGGGGTCCAGGAGGACCTTAGGTTTTCCTCCAGGATAAGGCCAAGTTTAAGCCACCTGCAGGCCTTAGATAGATGTCCTACAGGACACTCACTGCCTTGTGCTGTAGGAAGATGCTGGGCCAGAGGGGCAGACTTGGGGTCGCAGGGAGCAGTGGAAGAGGCTCTCCCACCCCCTCAGTCCCGTGGTGGGCAGTGACTCTGCCCTTGTGTGGTGAGCCCGAGCTGGGCAGCCACGTAGTCCTGCCTGGCCAGGGAGGATTTGACAGTAGGAAATGAGACAGCTCAACTCTTAAGTGAACAGGATTGTGCAATTAACGCAGAAACTGTTGATTGGAATCCCTTTCATGATGAATGTGGTCCTTACAGAATCAGAAGCAATTTCTCTCCAAGAAGAAAAATGTCATTGAAGGAACTTAATGCAGCCTATTTGAAATGCAAGGCAGGTGTGTGTGGGGGGTGGGGGGAACGACTCCAGGGACTTAATTGCCTTTAGAACTAGACACTCAGCAGCATCACCTGAGAGCCTCCTTCCTTCTCAACGGCAGAGGGCGCTCTGCCTGGGGCTTGCTGTTGAGCCTTGAATGTCCACTGAGGACTGCTCAGTTCAGTCCATTCTGCGTCAGGGTGTCCAACCTGCGGCAGCCCAGGATGTCTATGAATGCGGCCTGACACAAAATTGTAGGTTTGCTTAAAACGTTATGAGGTTCTTTTGTGATCACATGTCACAATGTATTTCATGTGTGGCCCAAGACAACTCTCCTTCCAGTGTGGCCCAGAGACACCGAAAGGCTGGCCACCCCTGGTAGACAAACTGCTGGTTCTGCCCAGTACCGGGCACAGATGCTCCGAGGCTGCTTTGGTGGCTGGGTGTGACTTAACAGTTGCTGCTCGTGTATGTATTTAACCTTATGGAAGCATAAAGTTGGGAGGCTGCTTATGTCTTCGTGGCATTTTGTCTGCAATTCAAGTATACGACCGAAGGGCTCGTGTTTCGTGGCCTGAACGGCAGAGTTGGTCTCTCCTGCAAGATCCGCAGCAGAAATGTGACTTTTTCACTCTTGTCCACTTCTTCTGACAATGGCGACATTAAAGGGGACTGTATTTTTAGAGTGTGCATGGAGTGTGGGAATGAGAGAAGTGTAAACCTAGACAATTCTGGTAGTTCACCTCTCCGCTTGGAGGCCCTGGTGGTTTTCTAATCACTTGCTCCGTTTGGGCTCAGATCAACTCCCTGCAGTCCCCCCCGTTTAGTGTTGAATGAAATTAGGGTTTTAGCTTTTCTCTTAAAACTGAGCATATCTTTTTGGAAAACTTCTTCGGGATGTCTACTAAAGCTGAACATATGTAAATGACCTTGCGATGCACTCCTGGCTCCCACCCCCGCAGAGATGCCTGCGCCGTGCACTGGAATTGGAGTTGGCAAACTTTTCCTGGAAAGGGTTTTTAGGTTCGACAGCTTCTGTTGTACGTAGTCAGTGCTGCTGTTGAAGAGCGAAAGATGGCCCGTGAAGGAATGAGTGGGTGTGTTCCAATAAAGCTTTACTTATGGACACTAAAATTTGAATTTCATCTATTTTTCATGTCTCATGAAATAATATTCTTCTTCTGGTATTATTTTCAAATATTTATAAATGTAAAATCCATTCTTAGTTTGCAGGCTGTACTAGAGCAAGCGACGCCAGATTCGGCCTGAGGGCTGTGGGAATCCCTTTCTACAATATATGAGAACTAGGAAAACTAAGCGATGGCTTTGGGAGTCAGTTTCATGGTGGGTGATCCCTGGTTGGGGTTAGTGACTGGAAGGGAGCATGGTGTGCTTTGGGGGGAAGCTGGCACTGTTCAGTGTCTTAATCTGGGTGCTGGTGATGTAGTCCCTTTGTGAACATTCATTCAAGACATGCTCTTTTCTGTTTGTACAATATATTCCTCTCTAATTACAAGTTCAAAAAGAAAACATCCAAACTGTGTGTGGCTTCTGACTCTAGGTTTAAGCACCTCATTTGGGGTTAAAGTGGAGAAGTTTTCATTCTTTTTATAGCCGCTGCTTTCTGTTTTCTAATAAGAGAGTCTTTGAAGAAAGGTCTGATATGTCTTTCCAATTTCCCAGATCTTATTTCCTTTTAGAGACAGGGAGACATTTAACAACCCGTGTGGTACAGGCACCAGCCAGCCCAAGTACCAGTATGGCGATGAGCGTTAACCCTTTAGTTGCTGGATAGCAGGAAGCTAGGGGAGGCTCCGGGAGAG
Source organism: Glossophaga mutica (assembly GCA_039655065.1). NCBI lineage: Eukaryota > Metazoa > Chordata > Mammalia > Chiroptera > Phyllostomidae > Glossophaga > Glossophaga mutica. The sequence continues at coordinate 151,942,671 of CM077308.1, forward strand.
AGCGGGGGCAGAGGGAAGGCCCTCAGGACCGTGGGAACCATGAGTAGGACTTCAGCTGGTACTGCTGCTCCCATAGTGAATCTGTGCAGACATCTACCTATGCTAATTGGCAAGAGGTAGAGGCTTAATTGGAGAGAATGGAATTATATGGCACAAGTGTCTGGCTTGTAGAAAACCAGCTTCTATTTTTTTTTTTTTTTTTTTTTGCATTTTTTTGGGAAAAAAGCAGAGAACGAACCATCGGAACCCCTAGTAGGTGCCAGGTGCCTCCTGTGTATTTCAGTCATCTATTCTCCATAACAACCCTGGGCAGTAGGCGTTACTCATTTTGTTTCTCATGATGAGGAACAGGAAGGCTCAGGGAAGAGACGTGACTTTTCCAAGGTCGCGCCGGTCAGGCAAGGATGAGCTGGCTTCCCAGCCAGATCTGTCTGGCTCCAGAGCCCCCTTCTTCCCACTTCACCATGCTCACCCCGTGCTTCCTTCTCTCTCCTCCCAGTCACACCGAATCTGGTCTCTTGAAAGTGATGGCCTCAATATATTTTCCCCTGAGCAGCCAGCCTTTATAGGCCGCCTGTGTTCTGCTTCCTAGAATTGCACACACTTGTTTAGACGAGAGCTGTTGAATGAAATAGTTTTATATCAGCAGCTATCTCTTCTAGGACAAGTCTCTTTAAAACTACAGTCAAAGAGAAAACTTTACAGCATTTTCAAAGAGAAATATATTGGGCTTTCAGCACTATTTGACATCTCTTATGAATACTTCTCTCCTACAGGCGACTAGGAATGTTTCTTGCCCCTGGGTTAAATTTTAAAGAAGCCTCCATGGCTTCACATTCTGAGGAGTGTTAAGGTGCTTTGGGCACATCTCAAGACTGACTCAAGAGGGGACAATGAGTAATTGATCCACTGATACAGAAAATGCAAAGGCCGTAGTGGATGGTAAACTCTCCCCACATCACCATTCAGAGAGGAATAGTCTTGTATCTATTATAGCATAATAGCACCAATTATTTGGTTGTTTGTGCTGAGGAGTTGAAAGCTATCATGTGCCGGGAAAATACTCAGCATGGAGCGGTAATTATGGATCAGCTGATGATAACGGATGCATTGGATTGACTGCTAATTAGATTATTAGCAACGAAAACAAATACCTGCCATTAACCATAAATAAGCTGCATTTATGATATTTTCTACTTTTTAATGCATTTTTTTGGTAATGTGCAATTTGCTTTCTTCTTTTTCTGTGCCAATACCTCCCAGGCTCCCCAGTCATATTAAGCATATTTGTTTATTGAGCTGTAATCAAGTCGCTTTCTTGTTTCCTTCCAGTCTCAAAAGGGGCTGAGAGAGCTGACATGTACTGAGTGCCACATGTCAGGCCCTCCATGATGTGTGCTAGGTCTTTTCAGGGAAGGAGTCAGGGCTATTCCAGAACCGGATCCAGGTCTTTCCAAGGGCACAGGGTCTTTGTTAAGGGTAAGGGATGGTAGAGTTTTCAGGATTTCAAGTTCATTGTCAAAGACATGACCTGGTTGCTTTTCTGTGGCACTTTGAGGTTAGATCCTCTTTATTCTGGATTCAAGGAGAAAGGGATGGGCATTTGGGGCCTCAGGTAACTGTACCTCTCTTCTCTCCCCTCCAAATCGGCCATCTTCCTACAAGTAGGTTGAGTGTGTCCCCAACAGTGTGAGACTCCTGCTGTCTTCCTGCCCAGGTGGCTATGAGTTCTGTGAGTAGGACCAGCTGGAAGAGCACTTGGGAACTCCCCGGGTTCTCTGGAGAGAGAGAAGCCAGCATGATGCAGGGGCACCTCTGGCCATGGCCTGGATAGGTGATGTCAGTCACTGTCAGGAGTCCCGAAGTGCTGAGTTGGCCACCGTTGTATGCCAGGAGTGTGTGTGGAGAGTAGAGGTTTCTGTGGGGAGCGGGGCATGTGACTGCCTTTTGGGAGAAATGCTAGGTGCGTCATGCATGTTAAGTCATTCGTTCTTTACAACCACCTCGTGAGGTAGGCTGGCTGAGAATGAGCTAGTGCTTCCCAGTGCTTAAGGCCAGCACCTTTCTGATTACACGGTGCCTGAGCCGTGCAGGTTGTCAAAATGTTGTCTGATGAATATTATCTCTGGACGACATGTTAATGATCCTTATTTTACCAATGTGGAACCTGAGGTTCGTAAACATCCAATAATTTAGCCAAGGCTGTTGAGCTAGCTAGCGGCAGAAGTAAGACAGGTCTGTGTGATGCTGGCGCCCATGCTGGGTGCCACTGGGTCATTGCCAACTGAGAAAGACGGTAAGCTCCTTGAAGGAGTTTATCCCTTTGCATGCCTACCCAGTGGGCAAATCCCCCCGCACAGGGCGACTGGGTCAAGCTCATCGGTTCATCCCGCACACTGGTGTGGCCACGCAGTGTGGGAGGCCCTGTGCAGGAGGCCTGGGTTCCGCTCTCCTGGCCCCCGGCCCCCGGTGAATTCTGGGGAGTGCGGGAGTGAGGAGCAGCAGCTGGCCCCTGGTCCCTTCTGTCTCTAGAACGCTGTCTCCCTCCTAGACTTGAAGATGTGTTGCTTTTTTCCCTAGAAAGATGTAACTGCGCCACCAGGATATCTGTGTAATGGCAAAAGGAATTGCGAGATGGACTGAAGTCTTTTCTCTCTTTTGAGTCACAGTGGAAAGTGAGGCCGAGGGGATGGAAAGTCTCTTTACACAGGCTCATGGGATAAAAGTTTGAGACAATTGCTTCTGAATTTCCTAGGAGTCGTTCTGCAAGGTTGAATTTCTTTCCCTGATCATGCCACTCTTCTGCTAGCTCAGAACACTGCTGTTGAAGTTTAATCTCCTCCTGAAAGCTGTTTCACTATAACAGGGACCTGTTACTCCACAGGGCCTTTTATTAGAAGAGGAAGGATTTCGGGCGGTCTTTTAAAGTCAGTGATTTTTGAAGAAGTATATTTGGTGGAATCCACTCATTCCCAAAGTGCCTGCTGCTTGAAAAGCATAGTGCTAGTGGAAGAATAATGGGAAAGGAAAGCCAGCTTCAGGATGGAAAATAGGCTGAACAATCGACTTCCATTTAATTAGTGTGGGTGGGGGTGTGGGGAGGGGGCTGTCGTGGGTTCTGTACTGTTTGGGGCATCCCAGGTCAGAGCTGACCCAGGGCAAATCCAGACGCCTGTCCTCCTGTGGTTTATGCATGGCTGGTGAGCTAAGAATAATTTTTTATAGTTGTGCTGAAGATGACATGAAATTCAAATGTCAGTGTCCACAGATGATCAGGGAACACAGTTGGCTCATTCCTTTAGGTACCGGCTGTGTCGGCGTCCACACCACTGCGGCAGAGTCGGACCGTTGCGATGGAGACTACTAGCTGGCCTACAAAGCCAGAACTTGAGCTGGCCCTTTTGTGAAAAAGTTTGCTAATTCCTGCCCTCGACCTTTGCTTCTCAAAGTGTGCCTTCCCTCCCCACGCCCAGGCCCCGTACCCTGGTCCTGGCTTCCTTCCCCAAGAAAACTGTGCATTCCAGGACCTTCCCTCTTCCTCTTTGCTCACTTCCACAGCTGTTCTTACTCATCCTAATCTCTAGGCAACAGGCACTAAATCAAAAAGCAAGTTGAGAAGCCCCTCTCCCCGTAGGCCCACCAGTCCAAGCTCCTTCCTCTCATCGTCCCCTAACTGTCCCCAAATAAAGCCTATGTCCATGGGCAAAAAATTTTTTTTAAACAGGCAATACCTGTCTATGTAGTCAGGGGTACTGACCTCTTTTCCCTTAGATTGTCAAATTAAAAAATGACAATAGCCAACCTAACAATAGCTGTCCAGTGTGAATGAGTGAAAATTACACCAATTTTGGGGGGTCAGGTCAGTGGCAGAGATAATAATACATTTTTTTTGTGTGACACAGAATTTCCGTAACTGCTTTATGTGTGTCAGGAGATGAAAAAGGGTGAAAATCGCTGTTCCGCCATGTGGACGTGACATCTCGTTTAATCGTTTCCTTCTGAATGATATCTGACTTGGCTTTTATCTCTTGTCACTGCACACCGTGCTGCACTGAATATCTGTGTACACACAGTTTTACATGTTGGTGCTTTTACTTCTATAGAAGGGATGTTGAGGAGCAGGAATTCTGGGTCAAAGGGAGCCACATGCGCGCACACAGACACACGTGAGGACTGCTTTTCAGACAGTGTGGTGCTGCACATTTCTGTGAGCAAAGTGTGAGAGTCCTCTTTCCCCAGCATCCTCTCCAGCGTAAAGTGGTCATTTTCATTTTCCCTAGTAAAGGGTATCAAATGGACCCCTATTGTAATTTCATATTCCTCCAACTACCAGAGTGGTCCTCGTGTGTTTATTGCCTTAAAGGAACTGCTCTTCTGTGAAGGGTCTATTCATAGCCTCTGCCCATTTTTCCATGGGGCTGTTTATCTCTTTGTTGTCAATTTTAAGGGCTCTTCGTATGTCATACAGAGCTCTTTATTGGTCATAACTATTGGGGATGTTTTTCCCTAATCAGTTGTTATGCTGTTGACTTTATGATATATATTGCCGTGTAATTTTTTGCTTATTTTTATATAGTTAAATGTGCCTGTTAAGAAGTAGCTAATGAGTGTTGTGTCTTATTAAAAATATCTTCCTAACTGCTAGACTGTGTATAAAATATCCTAAATTTCCTCTTCTTTATGACTTTAAAAACACTTTTAAATCTTAACTCCATCTGGGTTTTATTTTCATATCTAGTGTGAGGTAGGGATCTAACTCCATTTCATTCCAAACAGATAGTTATTTGTGTCAAAGCCTTAATTAAATAAACCAGCTTTCCCTCCACTAGCTGAAATGTCATCTGTATCATGTATTTATTTTTCATAAACATTGGGTTTTAGTTCTGGAAGCTCCATTTCATTCTATTGACCTATTTACCTCTCACTATGCCAGTATCATATGTTTTACTAGAATTTCCTTATCAAATCTAGTAGTTCTTAATTAGTCCATTGGTTTTATGCAGTGCAAAGTTATATCATTATCAAAATGAGTTAAATTTATCTCATTTTTTTGAGTATTTATCTTGATTATTTCATTATCTTGTTTGTCACATTCATAAAGAACATCCCAAATGAATTCCAATGGCCATGTAGGGCCTTCTTGATTTTGAGGCAATGGCTGTAGTATTTCACTATTTACTGTTCACTTTTATGAAATATTCTTTAATATTTTTGTAGATTTCTTTTCCTATATTGCTTCAAATTTTTATTAGAAATTATGTTGGATTTTTATCGTATTTTGATTGAATCATAGGTATAGCTTTTCTCTTTTACTGATGCAGTGAATTATTTTGATTTCCATATTTTGAACCAACCTTGTATTCCTGAAATAAGCCCTATTCAGTTATATTTTATTTTTATTTATGCTTCTGTATTTCATCTATTGTAATTTATTTGGAATTTTAACATCTATATTCATGAATTAGATTGATTTAGAGTTTTTTGGTACTCATTAGAGTTTAGATTTAAGCATATACTTCTACCATAATTAGGGAAAATGAATGAATTAGGGAGTTTTTTTTTAACACGTGGGAAGACATTAAATAACTTCGACGTATCCGTTCTTTAGTGGCCACTTACAACTCCACCCGGGAATTGCTGATACTGTTGGCTTCTCCAGTGGTGGCCTGTGGCTGTCTTAAATGCCTGTTTTTATTTTTCAATCCAATCTGATAATGTTCGTATTCTAACAGCAATATTCAGCATATCATAATTAGTAAAATAATGATACATTGAATATTTACTATTTATTTTCCTTTATTTTTATCTTTTTATTATCCTCAGTATGGCCAATTACTATGTCAACTCCTTGTTTTAAAAAAAAAGAGTTGGATATCTTACTATAACATCAACACTATTACCTTCCTTTTCAGGACATTTAAATACCTATATCTACAAAAACAAGATACCAACAAGTTTTAAAAACCTGCCAAGGTGTTTTACTCACCTCCTCATTATTGACCTAATAAACTGAGCCTTTTAGTACTTTACTTCTTACTCTTTCTTACATGGAAAGCAGGCAGATGCTTAGAAGACCTATACTTACTCTGCCTTCCACCACTCCTAAGTTCTAGGTTTTGCTAAGATAATTGAACACTTCTAGAACTTCATGTCAAATTTTTCTTTGCTGAATGCTTCTTCTTTTAAGTATTCTTACAGGTTACATACATTACATGTTTCCAGCACATTCACACGCTCTATTTAGAGCTATCGGGGTAAATTGTGAGGTTCATCCCGCACCACTGTGTTCTGTTCGTCTCACCCATCTTGAGCTTTCTGTTTGAATTCCTGTTTATACACATACATTAATTTGTTTACTTAAACATTGTCAATTATAGTTGACATACAATATTATATTAGTTTCAAGTGTAAGGGTGATCTTTTCTATGAACCCTTGTACATCCACAAGTATGAATACCATGTGGCTTGGCTATCTGGCAGTCTGTGGATGGTTTTCTTCTGTCTTCTAGACTCCAGTTTTGCAGATGGCAGGTCTACTTGAAGGCTAATTACTTTCCTTGGTAAGTGACTTATTTTTTTCTGTTCGGGGGCTTATGAGGTCATTCTTGGAACTTAGAAGCACGGACCCTTGGGCCATGTCCTTTCCCAGGACTCCTGCGAGGAGCTCAGTTCCATTTGCAGATGATGATGCCCATGGACTGGGTCCAGGAGTGACTAGGAGGCGGGACTCGGAGGTGAGAGAGTTGTTGAAGAGCGTAGGTTTTGGCCCAGGAGGCACTCAGCATCAGAAAGCAGCAGTGGTGTGTTTGCTCCCCCATGCCCTGGGGCTGGCTTCCTGCTCTCTGGGAGGGCACTTCTGCTGAATGGCCAGGAGTGGGGCTGTTGGCCTTGAGCTCATGTTGGCTATGGAACAAGGAGAGGTACAAAGAAGAAAACAGAAGTAGCAAATACAGAGCTATATAGAGCGAGAAGGTGCCCAGCCCCTTCATCGGAAGCAACAGTCCCTGTGGGACTGTCCTGTTGGTGCTTCAGGTGGCTTACCTAAAGAGTGAAAAGGTAAATAAGATATGAGGGAGTAGCAAAATAAAGGAAGTAAAAAGGAGGAAAGGATCAAATGGTGACTCATCTTGCATAGAAAGAGTGACTAAAATCAGAGAGGGCCTTTGTCTGAAAGCAAGTTGTAGGCAAGCATCTACTAACCTACTCAAACTTCATTTTCACAAGGCAAAGTGTGCGTATGGTGCGCCTCAGAGTCACCGGCCCCTCCGGAAGGCAGGACTCAGAGGTGGGCCCTGTGCAGTTTGTGGTGGCTCGTTGTGGTTGATTTTCAGTTTGGTGGGTTGTAGTTTGAAACCTTGGATGCGAGCCATACCAGCGGCTTATGGGACAGCTTTTCTGGCCCAAGCAGCCTGGGGAACAAGCAGATGCGGGCCTTCTCACTGTTGCTTTTGTGAACAAGTTAAATTCTACAAATGTTTAACAAGTATCTGCTGTGCGTCTGGCGCTGAACTCATCATTGTGGACATAAAAGTATTGGGTTGGCCAAAAAGTCTGTGTGGTTTTCCCCATAAAATAAGAGACACATTTTTCATTTTCGCCAATAACTTTATTGATTTGGACATTGTGAGTATGTTGGCAATCTCCCATGTGGTATAATGCTGATCGTTCTCAGTTAATGTCTCAATTTGATCACTATCAGCTTTACCTGATCTACCCAACCATGCAGCAGCATCCAGGGGTAAATCCCCAGCACAAAACTTCGCAAACCACTTTTGACACGTTCAGTCAGTCACAGCACCTTCTGCATACACTGCACAAATATTTTTTTTTGCGTTTCAGTTGTATTTTTACCTTTCTTGAATAATAAAGCATAATATGCCCAAAATGTTGTGCATTTTCTTTCGTCTTCAACATTAAATTGGCTGCACCAAAATTTACCAATTTTGTAAGTTTTTTTTAGAATGTATGCTATATGACAACTGTCACCATACAATCTAAAAAATTTTTTTCGGATGAAGTTCAAGATAACTAAGCACTACTAGAGCCATCTTATGGGAAAAAAACAAATGAACTTTTTGGTCAACCCAGTAGAAACCCTGGCCCTGAGCCCTGGAGACGGGTGAAGTTTGGGAGGGTCATCACCGCAGGAGGCCCTGTTTTGGTGTCTTGCCCTGGTGTCCTGGTACTGCAGAAGCCTGGGTCAACAGGCTGGGCGGCTCCGTGGAGGCATCTCCCTGACCACAGCCACAGGCTTTCCTGCCATCCTCTGCATGATCTCTTTGATGTTCAGGAGTGCTGCTGCTTTAAATCCTCTGAGGCTGCAGGAAGACCGCAGGGGTGAGGGAAGGTTTTCTAACGCTCTCTTATAAATGGGGCACGTCAGTGCGGGAAAACTGAAGTACTTGACCCCCAAGTCATTCAGGGATTTGGAGTTGGAGTCCCAGTTTCTACCTTTTCCCTTAACCCCTCTGACTCAGGCTCAGTCATATCTTCGAACATCAGGCTTTAAGGATTCTTTTGCTTGAATTGAGTGCCTATGGGAGAGTTGATATAAGTCTTGCAGAGTCAGTGTTTCCTGCTCAGAGAAAAAGACCAATCAGCTTGATGTGAATTCCCTGAAAAATTAGAACAGATGGTTTTCTAAGCACTTTGGGGGGGAAACATGGTGATTGCCAGGCTCCCCTAAAAGCAAAGCACATCTTCTTTTCTGTGGTCGTGTCACCGGGGGGTCAGGGGAGAGCTGGCCAAGGCCTGGCCCGCGTGTGGGCGCTTCCACCCCTGGCACTCTGAGAGGTGGCCTGCACTGTGCCCTGTGTCAGCATCTGTCCACGGTTTTCACGGAAGCCAGCCACCATGCTTGGCAACCCCTGGCACGCTTTGATTTTTGCTCGCTAAAGATTGCCTTCTGGGTGAGAAACAGGGTTCTTTCTTTTTGTGACTTTTAAAATCCTCGGCCTGTTCAATTTCTAGGATGCCTAGTGTTTGGAAGACCTGTCCCTTGGAATCAGTACAGGTAGGGACACCCTTTGAATTGATGAACCAGTGAATAGAGTGCCCAGAAGTAGGGGCCACGGGAAATCCGTGTGCTTCTTGCATTTTTAGGGAATGCAGAGATTTAGGAGGTAAGGGATGAAGAAGGATATCCTGTTCAGAGACCTGGCATACTGTTTCAAAGAAAGGCAACGCAGAAATTAAACCATTTTCTTTGGAAAAATGGGACTCAGAGACAAGGAAAGAATGGATTTGTTTTTAACGATTTCAAGTAGAATCGAGCCTGTTCCTGTGATTGTTGGAAATAAAATTGGTTAGAAAATGATGTCAGCAGAGAGCGGGGATTGTGAACCAGGAAAATAAATGAGCTCTGAAATCACCTTCTATTTTATAAATATTGTTTCTGGAGCCGAGAAAATTGAGACAGATTATTCCTTTTTCTCTCTCCCAAGCTATGGGTGGAAGAAGCCCTGAGTACCCCATTTGGGCCTTGTGAGGAGCGTCTCATCTTGTCCTGGCGCACTAAGTGGCTTTGTCTGCATTTAGATACACTCCATTTCCCTTTCAAGGACCACTATCAGCAGCAGCCAATTACAAACACACCTCATAACACATTATTGAGAGACACACTGCACACAAATAAGCTGGAGAGATGTTTAATGATTGGACCACACCGAGCCCGTTACAATCTGGCCGTGGATGGAGGGGCCCGTTCTCGGGTGTGAGTGTCTCTGGGTATGTGTGTTTATGTGTATTTCATTGTTGCTATGTCTCAATTAGACCCAATTTGAGCCAAATCAGTTTACACTTTTAAGGAAGGGAAAAGGCCATCACTTCGCATTCTGACAGGCCCCTTTTAAGCCTGAGATTCCTTGTCTTTGGTTTTCTGAAAATATCAGCACTATTAGCAGCCTGAATGCATCTGAGAACAAGGGCTGATGCATTTTCCGACTCAATGGGTGGCTTCCTTCTGTTATCTGTTTCTCGTGGAGAGGCGAAAGGTGGGCAATTTAGGGAAATGTTACTTAGGCTGTCACTTCCTCCACTCTTTCATCTGCTGGCTTGGTTTTGCAGTAAAAGTTTGCCGAATTTTATTTTCCCGGCCATTTGCCATTGCCGTTGCTTTTGAAGTATTGACTGCATTTTGCCCCAGTACCAGCTGTGTTCCAGGCCTGGATGAGGTGGCGGCTCATTCATAAACGCAAGGCCTTCCCTTACAGTGTTTGCGGTGTGGGACCTAGGGGTGAGATGACAGTCAGGCTCAGGGGGCTAAACCAGAATCTCCACCTGTTGAGGCAAGAAGCCTTTTTTATTTTTTCCGCACCCGAGGGCATTTTTTTAAATTGCTTTTAGAGAGAGATAAAGGGAGAGAGAGAAACATCAATGTGAGAGAAAAGCACCGATTTGTTGCCTTCCATATGTGCCAGGACCAGGGATCAAACCTGCATCCTTGGTATGTGCCGTGACCCGGAATCGAACCTGCAACCTTTCGGTTCTGGGATGCTGCTCCAACCAACTGAGCCACACTGGCCAGGGTGGGGCAGGAAGCCTATGAGTTTTTCAGACCTGTTTGCTCTCTCTATATCTGAGGATGCTGAGGCTAAGGAGAGGAAGTTACCTTCTCCAGAGAACTCAGCTGGTTAGTGGCAGAACTTATCTGGAACCTGGCCTCTTGGCCCGTCGTCCAAGCTCTTTGCCTTCTGCCTGCTCTGAGCTGGCTGTATTTCCTTCTGTGAAACACAGAGTCCAGCAGGGAGCTGGGAACTGCCAACAGGAAAGCTGGGGAGCCTGTGGACCCTCTGCCATGAAAACCATCAGAGGGCATGCAAATGATTAACACCTGTGTCGCGCTCCAGCCCCAAGGAAACTTCACATTCTGCAGAGCATCCTGAATGAGGACATATGATTTCAAAGGATTCTTTTTTTAAAAAAGGAGTTTATTTATTTATTTTTAGAGAGAGAGGAAGGGAGGGAGAAAGAGAGGGAGAGAAGCATCAATGTGTGGTTGCTTCTTGAGTGCCTCCCACCGAGGACCTGGCCCGCAACCCAGGCATGTGCCCTGACTGGGGATTGAACTGGTGACCTTTTGGTTTGCAGGCCAGCACTCAATCCACTCAGCCACATCAGCCAGGGTCAAAGGATTCTTTTATCAAAGGTTTGGCTTTATCTTCATTCTTTTGGAAAAACGAATGCTCCATGCACCTACCTGTGTTGTAGGTGTTGTCTTTCTTGAGATTTGCTCCTGTAGTTCTGGGCCTTCCTGGAAGAGGTAGCAGAGGAAAGAGAGAACACACCCTTCAGTCAGCCAGAAACATTTTCCGCTGGACCGAAAACTAGGCTGGGTCTTCTAGAGCCTGTTTGTATAGTTGAGCGGGTGACATGTCCAGCCTTCTAAACTTGGAAAAATTTACTGTTCACACTTCATTCGTATGTTCCTTAGTCCTTGGCAAATGAATTGCTTTTGAAGAATTTATGTTCCATCTGCCACTTCTGTTAGTAGGAGTGGCATTTGTGACTGATGTGGGGATGGTGGAGTCCTGGGGCTTTGGTGATTTGATGTCAACCATCTGCAGCCTGAAACTCTGGGGTCGCAGGGTCAGAGGCAGCAGTGTGGGTTTGTTATTTCCCGAATCAAACTGCCTGGCTGAGGGAGTGGTGTTTGCTCACAGCCAGGTGTTTGGTGCCAAGTAGTGGCACACTCCTACTGCTACTTTGCAGCCAGCAAGAGAAATGAGACAGGGCAGCCAGCAAGTTGGTATTTTGAAGAATCTGCTCTGTCTTTGGGTGTGAATGTTTTGGGGGAGGTGGTGAGAGTCTGAGGTGTGGGGTGTGATTCTGTCCAAAAGGGCCAGCTGTTTCCCAGCTGGTGGGCTCTAGAAGTGCAGGCGCCAATGGAGGAATTGGATGAGAGGTAAAGCGGTCCGCTCCATGGAAAGCACCAGTTTTTTGCCCCTTGGGACATTTTTCCTGGTAGCAATGAGGCGTGCCGTGTGTCTGTGCTGTCTGTACTTTGCTTTGATCACCTTCAGAGGGAGCTGGGAGAAGGACAGCAGTTCCTTCTGCCTATTCTGCTAACAGGGAGCCTGAGGCTCGAGGGGTGACTGGTGTGAGGTTGTGGTGAGCCAGCAGGCTCACAGGTAAGTAGGACTTCCAGCATGATATGGTTGTTTGGGCCAATCAGCCTCTTCCGCTTCCTGATCTTGGATATCATGCAAAAACAACAAGGAGAACAATTGGAAAAATTTAAATGTCATTTTCAGTGGAATTAAAGAATAGATATAATCTGTGGGGTTTGAATGATGTGCAAGGGCTGCCCAGTCGGCTAGGTTAGGGAGAGGCCACTAGGGGGATGTGAAGAGGTTTAGAAGAGTGGCAGGAGGGCCTCAGAGCAGCAGGTGGCAGAATGCCTGCGAAATGTGTGTCCCAGAGGTGCAGCGGTGTCCGAAAGAGTCCCCAGCTGTATTATTTATTTGCCAGCATTGGGCAGGGACTGGCAGGAGCACGACTGAAGGAAGCTGCCTCTTGGGCCTGTTTTGCTTCAGAGAAGCCGAGGCAGTAGGTTCGTACAAGAGACTTATTTGCAGGAAGTCATGTCTGTGGCAGCACAAAACAAATCCTCCTTCTCTCCCTCCCTCCCTCCTTCCTTCCCTTAACATTTTTTTGAGGTATAACATATATACAATAAAATACACAATTACTTTTAACCTGACAAACTTCTGTGTGTGTACACTTATGTCACCACCATCCAGATCAAGATCTAGAGTAGTTTTGGCACCCCAAAGTCTCCTTGTGACTGCTCCCAGTCATTACCCCTTCCCACAAAGAGAACTTTTTGTAAATACAGGCTACCTTGCTTCCTACTCCCACCTCGCAGGAACTTCCTCCAAAAAACTGGTCCAAGAAAGTCCAGCCTGTACAATGATAAGGCATAAAAGAGAAATTGAGATTATTGGTAGAAAAGAAGCAAAGATATTCTAGTGAAAAATGTCAACAGTAGCCACAAAAATTACCTGCCAAATAAAGAATATACCCAGGAAAATGTTCATAGGGAACAGATGAAACTTGTAATCAAGTATTGCACAATGAATTTAAAGCACTCAATGAAGCAATGATTTTTAGAAGAAAAACTACAATGCAGAAAAGAGAATTCTGGAAGGGATGACAAGACGGCAAGAGGTGGTGAAACGTGAGCTGTCAGAACTCAGGGAGGAAATTGGATTAAAAAGGCAAATTTATCTCAGAAATGAAAATAAAGTTGGAAGGACCTCAAGGGAAAATAGACACTGGAAAATACAGTGTAGGATATAGACAATGGAAATGAGTCAGGCAAACAAATGCAACTGAAATAAGGGAAACATTAATAAAAATTGGGGAGAAAGTGATAGATATAGAAGACTGGCAAAGGAAATTCACCATAAATTTAATTTTAGTCCCTGAAGGAAAACACAAAATAATTTAATAGAACCAATATTTAACATATAAATTAGGAAAGCTTTCATGATATAAATAAAGCAGGCTTAAATCTAATTGTTGAAAGAATTCAATTTGGGTATCAGGGAAAATTACCCAGAAGAGTTAACACCAAAATATAGCATTGTATAGTTTTAGACGCTAAAGACAGGGAATGATTCTTCTCTCCTCTCCTCTCTGTCTCTCCCCTCCTTTCCTGTGCTCTCCGCTCTTCCCTCCCCTTTCTCATTCCCTCCTCTCCTCTCTGTTCCTCTTCTCTCCCCAGCAGGGTAGTGGGTGTGCGTGCAGGTGGCAAACACGGAAGGTGGCTGCAATGATCGAAAGATTAGTTACAGAGGGCAAATAAAAGTTAATTGATGGAGCAAGTAAATAAATATATAGAGGATAATAGGACCCATGTTGTTCACTATTTGAAAAGAGATTTATAAACATGGAAAGAGGGAAGGCTAGGAAGAACCTGAGTGTTAGAGTGGAATTAGAGGTAGTAGCCTGTGTGTAGATACATACAGACACATACATGCATGTATTTCCTGACTCATCCCACTGAGATGGCCTGGAAGCAGTGGAATGGCAGTAGCAATGAGCACACATCGAATATTCAGACCCTGGTTTCTGAATGCTGTCCTCCACTAACTGTTCCTGGGGATCCTCAGAGAAATGGCTGATTTAAGGGATAGGGCCAAGGAAGTGTAAAATGAACCCAAAATATTTAATTTCACCAGAAAGTCAGGAAAAGATTGGAATGTGTGAAAAGGACACAGAAGCCAACTTGACAGAGTTTCCATGGGCCAAATGGAGAACAATATGAGCATCAAAGTAAATAATGTGTATCAGATTACCACCTATCGAATGACGTAGGAATCTATGAGCTCATACTGTTATAAGTGGATGAGTAAATAAATACATAAATAAGTGAGTGAGTTGGGGGGTAGAGGGAAACCTCTTCTTTATAGTAGAGTGCCAGCTGGTCAATGTAGAGGGGATGATGGAAATACATATTCTCCACTTGCCAACCATTGTAGTTGATACAGACAAGAGTTGTCATGGATGCTAAGTGTTGTGGGTGGAAGTTTCATACGGATCAGTATATTGGTACCATATTGGAATAGTGTCCCACAAGACTGTAATCAAAGATAATGGAAACATGGTGAATTGTCAGTGACAAAACCTGGCAGACACCAACTTGGCCAGATGATCCAAGTTAACATCACTAGTGGTGGGATGGGTTGACCTAGGGTGCCCCTAGATGTGATGCACTGAGACCATGATATCATTTCCATTATAGTCCTGCCTAGAATGCGTGGCTTGTGTCTGGTCATGAGGTAACTAACACCAGATGGACTCAGGCGCTACAGAATGAAAGGTCTGCAGCTTTGAGAAACTTGAAAAACAGAGAGAAAAACCGAGGAACTCTTTCAGATTGAAGGAGACTGATGAGACTTGATAACTAAGTGCAACCCATGTTGGTGAATAGGATCCTGGACTGGGAAGAGAAAGGTGACATTGTTAGGTCAAATGGAGAAATTTGAATGGGTCTGTGGATCAGGTGTGCGCTATTTGGTAGACGGGGGAAGGGAGGAGACGGGAGAACATAGGAGAAGGGAGGCATTCACAGGAGTACTTAGAGGTGATGGACATCATGTGAAAAGGAAAATCTCAGAGTCTCAATAAAATATCATCACCTAGAGAATTTGTGTAGAGGGAGTATAAGAGTTTGTATTAAACTTTCAGCTTTTTCTTAGGCTTGAAATTACTTCAAAATTAATAAAAGAGCCATGAATAAGAACAATAAATAGAAAGAAGGAAGGAAGGAAGGAAGGATCCAGGTAAAGAAAGCAAGTTACTTACGAGGAGAAAATTATCAGGTCAGCCCTGGTTTTCTCTGCAGCAACATTCAATGCCCAGAAGACAGTGAAACGTGTACAAGATAACCAAGGAAAGCAAGTGTGAGCCAAAGATTCATATCCATCCTAGCTGCCTTTTAAGTATAAAGACAATGTTGAGCATGTGATATCTCAGGGATTATTTTTCCCAGGAGCCTTTCCTGAGCAAACTAGTAGGGGATGAACTTTAGCCAATAAAGAGAAGACTGAGAGTGAACACTAAATACTCCCAACTGTCAAAGTAAACTAAAACAAATATAAGGATTAGAGCAGCAGAGGAGAATGTAAATGTTCTGTGCCCTGATGCTGTAGAAAGGACATGACCAACAACGGCTGGGAGGGGAAGGAGGAAAAAAGGGTAAGTTCTCTGCATGCCTCATTCTGTAACGTCAGGAAGTCAAACTATATAATTTAGAGCTGACAAAGCAATATAAGCATAATTATATTTAAAAGTAAATGATAAACATTAGGAAAGATAACATTATAGACTAAAATCAGGCGGTAGAAGAGATGCAGCACAGCCAGGGTAAGTGGTCCCTCGGGACTGTGTAATGCGTTTGTCATCTCCCCGAGTGCAGCTGCCACTGTGTGAACGTCTCCGTGCACTTTCAGAACTGGCATCCGGGGACATGTGTCTCTTTCTCTCTCCACCCCAACCAAGCCTTTGCTATGCCTCTGTGGGAAGGGACAGAAAGGGGAAGAAGAGAAAGCGTACCAATTTTATCTTTGCTTGTAGTATAGGATTAATAATGATGTCTAAAGACATGCGATACGATTATTACGTAGCATTGTAGGTATGAATGCAACCACTAGAATAAAAACATGAACCTTCCCAGAAGAACCACCCATCAGAAACAATCACAGAAAGAATAAAAATAATGCCAAGAAACCAGAGAACATGATATAAAACGAGAACTAGGAACAAATCCATTTGTTACATTGCTAAGTATAAATGAGTTTAACTCGCCCTTTAGAAAGATTTTGAGATTGGATCACAAATCACAGTCCAATCCTTTCTCATTTATAGAAATGCCCCTGAAAGAAAATAATACAGAAAGGTTGAAAATACAGGAAGTAATGAATAAAGGAACACCAGAAAAATGCTTTAAAAGTAAATATAGAAATAAAAAGTAGTAATTATGAGCTGGCATCACACAAAGTAGAATTCCGGCTAAAATGCATTAAATAAGATAAAGAAAGGAGCTTCTTAATGCCAAAGTGTACATTTCAGAATGAAAAAAAACATAGTAGCAATACTGAAAAAAAATGCAAGGGAAAATAGAACAAAGCACACTAGTAACAGATCACTTTGATTTACATGTTTCAGGTAAGTGGATAAAGAATAAAAATCAATATTGAAGACCTAATTAACATAAGTAACAAAGCTGATCTGATTGATAAATAGCAAACCCTGTAGACTAATGAAAAGAATGCATCTTTCAAGGGCCCATGAAGCATTTACAAATATTGACCATCTATTAGGGCACCAAGATAACCTCCATAAATCCCCAGAGGTAGAAAAACATAAAAAGTATTCTCTGATTACAGTCCAATTAAACTAGAAATTAACACTGAATCAGAAAACTAAAAGACCATTCCACTGAAAGAAAAATTAAAACAACAACAACAAGGAAACACTCAATGTCTGGCTCATAAAAATGGAAACTGCAGATTTTCTGGAAAATAACAACTAATGAAAACACTATCAGAACAGATGTGGTGTAGCTAAAGCAGTGCCCAGAGGAAATGATAGAGCTAAAGCAGTACCCAGAGGAAAAATGATGGACTTAAATATTTACACAAAAGAATGACAGCACATGAATTAGTTATGTAAGGCAAGGAGTTATAACAATAAAACAAATTATAGCAGAGTGAAAGCAGAAGGAAGAAGTAGATAAAAGTAAAAATTAATGCCTTAGAACACAAAACAATTAAAATAGATATTAGAGCTGGTTTGGGGGCAAAAAACAGCCATAAAATAGCTAAGCTACTAATTAACCTAATCAAGAGAATGTGGGAGCAAGTGTAGATACATAAAATAAGAAATAATATGTGGGAAGTAATGATGTAACAAGAAATTAAGGGACTTACAAGAGACTACTTTGCTCAGCTCTGTGCAAATACATTTGAAAGTCTTGCATGGACTATATTTTTCAAGAAAATAAAATTTACTCCACTGACCCCAGAAAAGAATTCAAATTTTCCAAGGTGGAAATTGAAAAACAGAAACAAAACCAAAAAACTGTTTAGACATGCACGTATACCATGCCTCAAAGAAGAGGGCACCAGTCATGAGGGCTTTCCAGAAAAAATGCTACCAAACTTCCAAGGAACAATTTCGCTGTGAATGGTCTTACATGTGTTAAAAATATACTCAACCTTATGTCATAAAAAATCGACTTAAAACTATGTATAAATGCAACCAGATTTCGTCATATTGCCAAGTTAAGAAACAAGATGCAGAACAGTGTGTATACAATGCTAATTTTGTATAAAAAGTGGTGGAATGGGGGTGGGGGCAGAATTAGAATGTGTATTTATATTGGCATCTACATTCATGAGAAATTCTGGAAGGATAAGCAACAAACTAACAGTGGTTTGCCTTTACAGGTGGTGATGTGAACTAGGGATGGGCAGGGTAGAAGGGAAGCTTTTCATTGTATGCTTTTCTTCAACCATGTAAATTCCTATTTTGGAAAGGGATTATTATGCTAACACGAGTCTGACATAATTCACTGACATTTTTATATCAACAAGATGATGCACACCCTTTTTCCCCCACCTACAGAAATGGGTACAAATGCTTCTACTCCAACACAATATAATTTGCTCAAAGTCTCCCACCTCAGTAAACCATGAAGGATAGAGATAGAGCCTCTCAGCGTCCACTGTGAGTTTTTCAGGTAAAATCAGCATCTTCTCGAATCACTGACTTTTATTGGGCTCTGGAGTGTTTGTTTGCAGAACACAGTGAGTTTGCTGAGTGTGCGGTTTGCATCTCCCCTGACGACTCGGCATGGATCTGGATCAAGTGTTAGATGCTTGTTGTGCAGCTTTTTAATGGAGATGTACTATGGTGATTGATACCAGTTTGAGATTACTCAGTTTCCAATTATAATGGATGTCTGAGCAGCTCTGACCATGTAGAGCATAAGACACAAACTGTGGAAGTGGAATGGATTCTGTTGTTTTGTGAAACTCCCTCATTTCGTTGGTGAGGAAACATTCCAGCCCAGGTAGAAGGTACTCGGCTTGCCAGTGCTCAGAGAGGAATTAGACAGAGCCTGAGCTTCTAAGCTAGAACCTGCTGGTTGTGGGGTCTTTCTCATTGCCCATTTCCCACGATCACAAAGGTCTTGGCTAGGTCAGCACAGTGTGATGCTGTGGACAGGACAGTATTAGGGAGGCTCAGAATTAGCGGGGTAAATACCGTCTGTATCAGGATGCTTTGGTGTGAACCAGGGGGGACCTAACCAATGAACTTAAACAAAAGAAAATTAGCTAACATAATGGAAAAGAAGTCCAGGTAACACCTTTGGTCTTTCCCTGTAACAAAAACCCTATTTCATTTTTTCATTGTCCATAACTCTCTTGAAAAAGTGTCTTCTTAGACGTTTTAGTTTTACTGATTTATTTATTTGGTAGCTCCATGACAGTAGGGAACTCATCTACTCTTGTAACTTGTCTACCCTGGCATTTCCCATGCCTAGAGTACGTAATAGGTGCTCAGTAAATACTTGTGGTTGGAGTTAATTTTCCACCCTTGGAGTGGAGGCTGGAGAATAGATCAAGAGCATGGTCTGAGAGTAGGGAGAGAGATGTCGCCAGAACACTTTGATGTGACAATGGATGCCAGGGGCCAAAAAGTAGCAAATGTCTACTGCACCTTAAAGACTATCAGATGATCTTTAGCTCCCTCCTCCTTCCTTGTTTCCTAGAAAATGTCTTCACTGTTCCTGTTTTTCCTTGCACTGGATTTGACTTAAGAAGACAGGGAGAAGATTTCATAATGGTGCCTAGTTGTCCTGTCTCACCTAAGCAGCAGAGTCTCATGTCCCCAGCACTACAGTAAGGACATGAGACCCCCTCCCCCAATCCCAGCTAGAGGCTCATGACTTCTCCTTCATTTAGACCAAGGACTGTGCTGATAGTCTCAGAAAGAAAGGAGGAATATGGTTTTAGGAGGATACTTTCAACAGGACACAATCTGACAGAGTACAGGAATCCAAAGTGACAGACCCAGAGTCCTGAGTTATCTTCAGAGATCACTTTCAGAACTTGATTCTGCTGTTGATTCTCAGCACATCATACACACTCTTAGTGACTGAGTTGGACTATGCCCATTGATTCCACCCCAGACGTGATATTTACTTGGTCATTCTTTTGTCTCAGCTCCTGGCCTCTTTCTAATTTTGATCTTGATACTCCTACCTTGTGGCTCTAACCTGGCTCCTGGTCCAGTCTGTTCATTGGACTGATGAGCCACTAGGGCCAGAGAGGGGAAATTACCTGTATGGGGCTAAGTATCACTGGGACAGCAATGGGACCAGAGCTCAGTGTCCCTCATTCTATTCTTTGCCCCCTCCACTCCACCCTCTGCAGTGAGTATTTAGAGGCATCATTGCTGGACAAGATATGCCTATGCCTTCTAATATTAAGACTGACCTCATGTGCTTTGGAAAAATTACTTAAACATGAACTTTCATTTTCCACATGCAAAATAGAGCAGAGAAGATGCTGAGAGACGCCTGGGGAACGGTGAAGTCTGGCATGTGGAATAAGTTGGATCGAGGTAGGCCTGAGGCTATCCTATTGCCAGAACAAAGAGTAATGGGCATGTAGCTATATATTGCCCATATCCAGTTTCTAGGACTCTCTGATCACATAGTAGCTTTGGCTACTATGGCCTCCAAATGGGGCCAGGTCAAAGCCTACAGCTGGGGTAGATCTCATTGCACCAAAATGAATGTTAATGACCTGGATTCAACGGGTTTTCTAGCCAATCAACATCCTTGAGAGGGGCTTCTCAAGTCCTGCTCAGGGTAGTTCAGTCCAGGATATGGAGGAACCTGGCAGCTTTTCTGTTCTGTGCTCACAGGTGTTTTGCTGGAGACTGCTAGTCTGCAAAAATGTTTTTTCAGTCCATCTGCATTCATCACCTGCTGGATGCTACAGAAATAAGGTGATGTATACATGATAGATAATAATAAGAAATGTAGCACTTGTCATTTGCTAACGGTGCTATTCATTATTCTTCATAGCAGCATGATGTGATAGATTCACATTATCCTCTTCCTAAAGAGGAGAGACACAGGCACGGTGGATGGGAATTGATCTACCATGTCTGTTGTTCCTGCTTGGGATGTTCAGTGGCAGACTCCGCAGGAACTGCTTGTAGAGGTCCTGTGGCCTCTCTTCTAGGTCGGCAAATAGGATCTTTGATCCCCCATCTCAGTATCAAGGTTTGAGTCTCCCTCACCCCAAAACTACACTATTTAAAGTTTCTGAGCTATAAAAGTCAGAGAATCCATCTCAAGCTGGCTTCTGAAAAATGAGATTCTTTTTTTATTTTTAAAACATTTTATTTTCTTTTTTTACAAATATATTTTATTGATTATGCTATTACAGTTGTCCCAATTTTCCCCCTTTCCCTCCCTCCACATGGTACCCCCATTCCCTCTAGCAGTCCCCGCTAAATTCCTGTCCATGGGTCGTGCGTGTCAGTTCTTTGGCTTCTCCATTTCCTATGCTAGTCTTCACCTCCCCCTGTCTATTTTGTTCCTACCAATTATGCTTATTAATCCCTGCACATGTTCCCCCCATTCTCCCTCTTTCCCCTCCTGGCTGATAACCCTCCAAATGATCTCCGTATCTATGATTCTGTTCCTATTCTGGTTGTTTGCCTAGTTTGGTTTTTTAGATTCAGTTGTTGATAGTTGTGAGTTTGTTGCCATTTTATGTTCACAGTTTTGATCTTCTTCTTTTTCTTAAATAAGTCCCTTAATATTGTATGTAATAATGGTTTGGTGGTGATGAACTCCTTTAGCTCTACCTTGCCTGGGAAGGAAGCACTTTATCAACCCTCCCATTCTAAATGATGGCTTTGCTGGATAGAGTAATCTAGGTTGTAGGTCCTTGCTTTTTATCACTTGTAACACTCCTTGCATGTCCCTTCTTGCCTGCAAAGTTTCTTTTGAGAAGTTAGCTGACAGTCTTATGGGACCTCCTTTATAGGTAACTCTGCTTTTCTCTTGCTGCTTTTAAGATTTTCTCTTTCCCCTTAACCTTTGGCATTTTAATTATGATGTGTCTTGGTGTGGTCCTCTTTGGGCCCAACTTGTTTGGGACTCTCTGTGCTTCTTGGACTTGTACATCTATCTCCTTTCCAAATTAGGAAAGTTTTCTTTCATTATGTTTTCAAATAAGTTTTCAATTTCTTGCTCTTCCTCTTCTCCTTTTGGCATCTCTATGATTTGGATGTTGTTACATTTGGAGATGTCCCAGAGGCACTTTATACTATCCTCATTTTTTTAAATTCTTTTTTCTTCTTGCTGTTCTGGTTGAATGCTTATTTCTTCCTTATGTTCCAAATCATTGATTTCAATCCTGGCTTCATCCCCTCCACTATTGGTTCTCTATAGATTTTTTTTATTTTACTCAGTGTAACTTTCATTTCTTCCAGAGTCTTTTTTATTATGTTGCCATACTTAGTGAATTCTTTGAGCATCCTGATCACCAGTGTTTTGAACTCTGCATCTGATAGATTGGCTTTCTCCATTTCATTTAATTCTTTTCTGTGGTTTTGTTCTTCTCCTCATCTGGGCCATATTTCTTTGTCTCCTCAACTTGGTAGCCTCCCTGTGTTTGTTTCTGCACATTAGGTAGAGCTGCTTTGACTCCCTATCTTAGTAGCAAGGCCTATTGTTGAAAAGGCACCTGTAAATTGTGTGGGGTGGAGCCTTAGGTAATCACCAGGGTGGGGCAACCAGCTTCACTGCTTTTGACTCTGTGTGGGGGGAGCGCTCAGAGAGGGAACAATGCTGCTGCCTGGCTTCTGCTGCTTTGCCTGGCACTCACTCTGTGTGACTGGTGCCCTTCCAGCTGTTGCCCGGGTGCTGACTCTCAGAGGGGTGCGTCTGCATACATTTAAATCCATGTGGGCCCTTTAAACAGTCTCCTGCAAATCTGGCAGTTTCTTCTGTGGCCGCAACCCCCACTGGTTTTTACAGCCAGAAGTTCGGGGATTTTGCTTCCTGGCACTTGAATGCTGGGCTGTGCGGTCTGGCCTGGGGCTGGGATTGCTCTCTCCCAAGGTATCCCTCCAATGTTTATCCATCACAGGTGAATGTGGGACTTCCCATTGCTCTGCTGCCACTTCTACAGGTCACACCGCTTCTCTGCGCCCCTCCATCCCTCCTACCCGTCTGGATGAATGTGGTTTCTTTAAATCCTTGGTTTTTGGACTTCCATATGGCTTAATTTTCTGATGGTTCTGGGTGTTACCATAGTTTATTATGTATAATGTATACCCATGTTTTTGGGCCAAACTTTCAGTTAATAAATCTTTTGTTTTAATTTTTAATTCAATTATTTATTTATATTTAGATACTTAGTTTTTGTAAAGGAATTATAAAGAAATTTTAGCATTTATTTTCGATCACATTATGGTACAAGAAATTTTATGTAACAAATAATTAGAAAACATGAGAACAGATGCAAGATACAAGAAATTTTGTGTACCAGTAACAAATTTACAATATTTACACATCATAGAAGGCTAAGAACTCATCACTGTCAATATCATTAGTGTCATCTTCTTCAATTTCTACATTACCAGAGTCTTCTGAAGAGTCACATAAATAAAACAATTAAAAATGTTTATATAGATACAGAATTAATACTACCTATATATAATGTGCTTCCTTATTTTCCCTCAAAAATTTGGGCAAAAAGTGCATATTATACGTGGCAAAATATGTTATTTGTTTTGAGCTCCAGTTGTAACTCTTTCTATGGTTGCGTGAGGAGGCAAAGCATGTTTACCTATGCCTCCATCATGGCTGGCAGTTGAAAAATGGGATTCTTGTAGTGATCCAGGAGTGGGGTCATGGAAGCCAGGCCTCACGAAGAGTTTGGAGGCCAGGGCACAAAACTGTTGGGAGCCCTGGAGAATGCTTTCTCTATCTCATCCCTCTCCTGCTCTCTGGATACCTGCTTTATTCTTTCCCAGTAGAACAACCTTCTCTGCTCCTGAGCCCACATGGTGGATGAAAAGATTACCCTCCCAGCCACACAGAGCACCCTTATCCTCTCTCTCTTCCCCACCGTGACCTGCTCTCAAGTTCTAAGGTGAGGGAACCGCATGGGCCCAGCCCCAGACAGGAGCCACGTCTGGTCCAATAAACCGTGGTTGAATCACATCATACAAATATGGCATCCAGGGACATCCTATCCTGTGGATGCTTGTGGTGGTGTTAAGGAGGCCTTTGCAAGATAGTAGTCTTCTAAAAGATGAACAGGTGCTGGTCATTGTGCACTGTATTTTATATTCATTCCATTGTACACCCACTGCTTGGAATGCCTGTAATGACAGGGAACTCGTCGCCTGAGACAGTTCAGGCAGCTAGGATGCTTCTTTATACTGAACTGAGATTGTCCTTCAGTCCTAAGTGTACTTCTTGCAGCCACAGAGAATTATCCTTGTCTTCCTTCTTCATGACAGCTCTTGGGTAATTGAAGGCAGCCCCTGAATTACCTCTCTCACCGTTCTTCCCACGATGTGTCTGAGTCCCAGCACATCCCTGGTTGAACCCCTGAATAGGACCCATTTTTTCTATCTCTCTCTTAAAGTAGAATCCTTATCAGTCAAACCCTTACTCATTCTAGATCCTTCTCCAGGAGTAGCCTTGATGTTAATATAGAAATGGGCTACATCTGGGTTTGGCAAACTTTCTCATTAAAAAACCAGTTAGTAAATAATTTGGCTTTACAGGCTCCATGATCTCTGTAGCACCTACTCAGCTCTGCTGGTGTAGAATGAAAGCAGCCATAGGCAATATGTAAACAGGTGACATGGCTATGTTTCCCTAAAACTTTATTTATAGACACAGTAATTTGAATTTCACATAATTTTAATGTCACAAAATACTCTTCTTTTGACTTTTTTCCAACCGTTTAAAAATGTACCAACCAACTGAGCCACCCTGGCCCTGATCAGTGTGGCTCAGTTGGTTGAGCATCATCCTGTAAAGCCAAGGGTCACCAGTTTGATTCCCAGTTGGGGTTCATGCCTAGGTTATGGGTTCGGTCCCTGGTTGGGTGCATACAAGAGGCAACAGATGAAAATTTCTCTTACATTGATGTGTCTCACGCTCTCTTTCTTGCTCCCTTTCCCTCTCTCTAAAAATAAATAAATAAAAATCTTTTTTAAAAAACTGTTCTTAGCTTATCTGCCATACAGAACACAAGTGATGGGTCAGATTTGGGGAATGGGACATAGTTTGCTGACCTTTGCTCTAGATTCTGTAATTAAGGGCCTTGAGCACCTCCCTCAGTCAAAGCAAATCAGTTCCGTTTGCCTAGGCCCAAAACACCACTGCTGCTGAAGGGAGAAAACATTGCCCTCCACAGAAGAGGGGAAGGGAGGTCAGAAAGTCTGTTTATAAAGGGAAAATACTCTGGCAGAGGTAGTACCACCTTTATAACTTTAGTATGAATTAGTGTTAATGACTTAACCTTTGCCAGTTTATGAAACATGCATTATTTAATTCTGTCCTCACAGAATTAAATAATGGTAGCTATTTTAGTGTTCCCTTCCCTAGCAAGGAGAAAGTCCCTTAAAGATAAACTGACTTCCTCAGGCTCCACAGTTCAGTCAGAGCTGAGGCTTCTTACACGCAGGTCCAGCTCTCTGCCTGCCTCTGCTGTGAGAGGATGACAGAGCATTTATTGGGCACTTGCTCACTTGTTCCTGCTGGAGAAGGAAATACAGGTGGACGTGATACAATCCCAGGGAGCTCAGTGTCTCATGAGGAAAGTATCAAATGTCATCTAATGTCAGTGGCAGCGCCTCCCTGGAAGGTGAGGGTATGGTGCTCCCAGGAGCTTGGAAGAGGGGCCCCTGAGGTCAACTGTGGACTGGGGGCTTCTTGAGGGACACTCTGCTCCAGCAGAGGAGGAGGGGTAGGCTGTCTTGACAATTCTCGTGTCTGGAAATGATGGGAATGGGGGGTGGGGATGTACTGTAGTCTTTAGGGGGAGGGAAGGTAAGTTCCCTCATGAGTTTACCCACGGCCATCCTGCAGCCAAGCAGGTGTTCTGTGGATCGGTCCTGTCTTCATACATAACTGGTGGTGTTGGAGATGGTAGCGCAGGACCTCCTGAAACTCCCAGGTTCTTTGAACTGAGACTTCAAGCTATTCTCAGCCACCTTGGTTCAGGCTGGGGAGTCAGTCCCTAGAGAGCTCCCTCCGCTCTTGATTCGCATTGTTGGGATGGAGAGAGCATGCCGGCTGCTTGTTATTTCTGGGACCCCTTGCATGAAATACAGGCTTCCTAGCATCACCTGTCAGATACGGTGCTTTTCATTTCATTAAAAATAAAACAGAAAGCCCTCTGAGCAATGGCATTAAAGAACATCTGGAAAATAACCCTTCTGCTTTCCCAGGGAAGGTGTCAGTATGTCCAAGGCAGGACTGATGAAAGAATTTTTGAAGTGCTCAAGAAAATAGATCAGGCTTTGGGGATATTGGCATAAGAAGTAAGAAGAAAATAACCCTAAACTAGAAAACATGTCTGTTTCCAAAAACAATAGTTCTGGTGGCTAACTCTTCACAGCTGGTCTTGCCTGATTTGCTTTGGTCCCCGCCAGCTCTTCTGGAAGCGGAAATAGTGACAGACAAATACTTTTCTTCTTGAACTAGTTACCAGGTAATTTTTAAACCTCTTCAGCATGATCATCACTATGTCACGGGCATTGTGGGGGTTTCAAAAGAAGCAGACAGCATGTTCTCACCCTGCACCCCACCCCCATTTCATCAAGCTCAAGTTCAGCAGAGGGAAGGTATGTAGGTCCTGCATGTAATGATGAGAAGGCTAATTAGAGTATTGGGCTGGGGTGGAGATTAGGGATGCAGTGGGAAAAGAAAGAGGTCAGCGTAGGCTGAGTGAATTAGCAGTGGCTTTCAAGGAGAGAGTGAGACTTACCAGGATTTAATTTAGTGGAGAAAACTGGAAAGACAGTTAAGGAAGGGCAAACGACAGGCAGCGAGGTCCCCCTCGCCACCACCAACAATACTCTCCTGATGATCTTGCCTCTCCATTTCTCGAGAAGTTCAAGTCCATCCAATCTGAGCTCATCTTTCCTCTAGCAGACTTGAAATCTTCTGACATCTGGAACCATCTCTTCTATTCAGCTGTCTGGACATTGCCATTGGGGTGTCATGATAACCCCTAAACTTAATACATACAGATGGAATTATTTTCCCTCTATGATTTGCCCCCCTCAACATCCGCCCCCCCTTCCCCGTAGCCATAAAGGTCCTCAGCAGACTGTGTTGGCTGCTCTCTCGGGGCCTTTGGAAAGGCTATTCCTTCTGCCTGGAAAGCTTTGTGTCCTTCTTCTCCCCACCCCAGCTCTCTGATGACTGGTGTCTCATCATCGTCCAGGTCATATGGTTGAATGTCACTAACCCAGAGAAGCCTTCCTTAACCATATTCTCTAAAGGAAGCCATGTTTTCTATGCCTTGTCACTTGTTTTTTATGTCAGTCCTATGTTTTCTACCAGTTACCATAATTGGGCATTCTTTTATTTGTTCTCTTGGATGTTTTCTGTCTCCTTAACTAGAATGTGCACTTCCTAG
Organism: Glossophaga mutica; assembly: GCA_039655065.1. Lineage (NCBI taxonomy): Eukaryota > Metazoa > Chordata > Mammalia > Chiroptera > Phyllostomidae > Glossophaga > Glossophaga mutica. The sequence continues at coordinate 151,969,877 of CM077308.1, forward strand.
CGAGCACTCAGTAAACATCTGCTGAGTGAGTTAGTGACCTTGAAAGTCCCGTGGAAGTGGTCCAGTGCACTGTTTGCCAATCTGCAGGCTTGGACTCTGAGCAACTGTGGCGTTATTGCCCTGGGTCCAAGAGTCCACAGTGCACTAATCATCGCCTCACTGTCAGAGAACTAAAGGATACATCTCACACACATGTATATTACTGTGTGTAATGAATAAAATACAACTTCATTTGAAGGTATTACTAAATTCATAGGGCCTTTTTATCTCACCTACGAGAATAATTTGTATAACTCCTATCTTTCTAGTGTAAATACAGCTCCAGAGGGAGGACAGTCCTTGCTCAAGGTCAGGTTCTTCAGCAGCAGCAAGGCCTGGAGGGGGGTGGAGAGGGAAGGTCAGGGGACTGGGGAGCTACCCAGCCTAGCGATTAAGAGCATGGCCGTGGGGCAGACACTCTGAAGGTACCTGCTGTGGGGGGCAGTCCTGCGTCCCCGGGTCTGAGCTGATTTGTGGGGTTGAAAGCCTATGAGTCACTGACTTGGAGTAGCAGGTGGAAGGGTGAAGGAGCTAGCAACTCCACGTGTGAAAACTGAGGTTTAGCCTGGAGACTGGGCCAGTCCAGACATCTTGGGATGTAGTGAAGGCCTGATGGCCAGCCAGGGTGGGGGTGACAGTGGCAGATCGAGTGTCATACGTGGGCCGGAACTGAGCATTTCCATTTGAGAAGCATCAAGAAAGCACAAGAGAGCCAAGGGGTCCTGGCACTGCACAGAAAGGAAATGAGCGACTTCTAACGAGGGACAAGGTGACATGTGACTGAGGTGGCCTAGGTCAGCGTGGGGTTTCCCTGGTGCGTACATCAGTGCCCAAGCCAGGGAGCCGCAGAGCTGACTTCCCGCCTCGCCCAGGGCCCTCCTACCCCCTCCTCGTTGCCTTCCTATGGCTAAGGCTGCCTCCTGTCTCCTGCTGGAAGTTGAACTCGTCTATGGCTGTTCTTGGGAGCATCTTCTTGAGGCCCCGAAGGTCATGCTTGAGGGAAGAGAGGGAGCAAGGAATGGAGACTGAGTCAGGGTCCTAGTTAGACGAGTCAGTTGGCATGGTTAAATGCCATTAATGGGGAGAAGGATAGCTTCTGTTTGTCTTCTGGGCCTGGCACCCTGGCAGATAGTAAATGTTTGCTTAAGATAACGTTCCTCATGTGTGTGGGGGCTACCTGCACCCCATGCAATGCAAAGCATGTCACACTTGCTATCTCTAATACACCAGCTCTGGATAAGCCAGGTTCTAAATGAAGAGACTGAGGTTCAGGGAGGTTAAGTGACTCGTTGCAGTCTGCTCAGCTACCATGGAGCAGAGCCATTATTGCAGTCCTGATCTGTGGGGTGTCTAAACCTACGCTTCTCCTTTACCATCCCACCTGAGCAGTATTTCCAAGGACAAGACCCCCAGCCCTGTGACTCTGACATGCTGAGCATCAGGTCAGGACACTGAAGTCTTAATAAACGTGGAGGAGCTAGACGCATCAACCCAGGGCCTCTGGCGACACAACGGACGGCTTGTCCAGAGGAGGCCCTTCTGGTCCTGAGATGGCTGGTGTCTGGCATCAGCCATCATCCGCTCGGTGAACATTGCCTGACCTGACCCACATCTTCAAGTTTCCAAAATCAGCTGTTTCAGCTTTAGCCAACACTGAACCACCAGCAAAACACCTTTGTTGTCTTGGTTAGCTCACCTCTCTTAGCCTCAGATTTCTGCTCCCTAAGACTGATTTTTTTCATAAAAAAAAAGGAGGGGAGGCCTAACAGTGCTCATTTTGCAGTTTTGTGGGGAAGATTAAAGGAGGACAAACTTTGAGAAAGTACCTTGTGCAGGAGCCGCTCCCAGCCCAGCGCCCGGCCAGCAGGGGTTAGGCAAAGCTGAACTTGGAGGGTGTTAAGCATGCGGGTTCTGACTGCAAATACAGTGCACTTTCTCCCCTGCTGCGCCCTGTATCTGCAGCCTCTAGAAATCATCTACCTCAATCCATCCCCAAATCCAAATGTTCTGTGGGCCCTTCTTGCTCCTAGTTTTAAGATTCACCAGTAGCAGAAGAGGGAGTAGGAACCCAAGGCTGTGCAACCGACCTTCCCTTGGGTCAGGGTTATGGGCAAGGCCTTTGGCCTGGGCTGCCTGGGACAGGGAGCAGGACCTTCCCGCTGAACCATGGCTCCCTGGTAGTAATTCCAGCCAAGCACCTAGGCATTTCTGCAGAGACACATCCAAGGAGGTGGCAGATTGGAATCGCAACCCCACCAGCAGCTTATCAGATGCTGGTGCACGTGGGCTGAGTGCCCACCTGCCAGACTCCTGAGTGAGGCACTGGGTGGAGGTGCAAACTTGGTGAAGGGTGAGGATCTCCAGCTGAAACTCAGTGATTGCTGGCACGGCCAGGCCTGGCTTCCTCACCATCCCCTCCTAACCCTTTGTTCTGTTTTGTTTAACTGGAACTGACCGAGGAAACGATTAGCTCAGACAGCTTGTTAATGATCATCGATTCACTATGTTCCCTTCACTAGGTGAGGAGAAAAGCCAGACCATGATCCTTGAATACCTGTCCACCTAAGGAGCTGTGGTGCCCCACTCCCTGCCTCTACTGACCTCTGATCCCCAGAGCTAACAGCTCATAAGCCCACCTGCAGGGTCTGTCCCACCCCCAGGCTCTGTGATCAGTCTGGGCACAGTGCAGAGAGAGAAGGACTGCCCATCCTCATTTGCCTTACTAGCTTTAGCACTGAATGTCCTGAATCCTGGGAAACTCATCAGTCCTGGACAGATTGGACAGCCGATACCCCCAACTCATGTTTTCAGCATCAGGTCAGCCTCCTGCAGGGACTCCTCTAACCCTATGGCTCTACAAACTGCTTTCTCCCATACTACTGCCTTGTTCTGGTCTCCGGCTCTCCACCTCTCCTATGACTGGGACCCACTGAGTCCCTCAGTCCCCTGTGACTGAGGTCAGCCAGCCTTGTTCCTGACCTCTGTTCCAGATTTCTACAAGAGCCTGGAGTGTTGCACTTGAATTTCTGTCGCTGAGGCTTCGCCTTTGCACCCTCACTCTGGATTCCTTCTGGCTGTCTGGACTTGTACCTGCTTGGTTGCTTAGTAATTATAGTTGGTGCTTGGTTGGCCTTACTGGGATTATCTGCAACTGGTCTAAGTTTGCAGAAGCCTCTGGTCCTTGCTCTGTTGGTATGGCAAGGGGAACACAGTTCTTTTCATATCAGTCCAAGCATTCTGTAACTAGGAAGACAAGTAGAGCACCGAAAATAACAGCAGGCACTCTGAAGGCATGTATCTGTGACTTTTGGATAGGGTGGGGTCCATTAAAATCAAATTGATTCAGATCATGATTTGAATCACTAGTCAGGGAGAGTCGATTAAATCAATATTTTCCCTTCAAAAATGCATTTATTTTTTATATAATTTTAATGCATGGTCTCCACAACTCTGACAGAGATAGATGTGGTTTTCATTTTTAGGAGTCACATACCATGCATTTTTAAGCTGTGATTTATTTTGACATTTCGTTGAATCAATTTTGCAGCCACATCTGAGCCTTGAGTGATGACTCGGTTTATTTTATTTACCAAAGCTAATCAAACAAATGTGTATAATTTTCCCAACAAAATAAGCATGTGCACTTTTGAATGTTTAACTATTTGGGTTTTTTTTTTTTTTTTTTTGCTCTAAATGTAAAAATGTGTTTTTGCTGAAGTGAATTAGACTGTTTGGGGCAGATTCAACCCAAAACACTTATAATATTCTATTTCGGAGTTAACAAGAGTCTTTACCTCTCATTTCTGCTTAATTATATATTAGAAAAGAAAGGTAAGCTTTTCTACTTTCATAGTTGCCAAATCATTTTTTAAATTCAGACTGAATTAATCTTCTTTGGAAGATGCTCTTGCATGTATAGAAAAGGAATAGCTGTGATCACGCCAACCCGATATTCCTGTTAATCATCGTGGAGAACCCACGTGCCTGCCTCCTGCCAGGCATTGGTGAGGACTTTCGGAAGCCTTATCAGCATCTTTCATGATTAATTGGGCCTCACTATACCTGAGGCCAATTGTCTTCACAGGGATCGGTGGATTGTATTTTAAGAAAGTATTTTCACAACAACAAAACCTTTTAAGACTCACATTTGGAATCGGTCACAGTCTTAGCTACGGCTGTCTTGTGGAAAGACAGCTTCTCTTCCCCTCTCCCAGCTTCAGAATATTTGAGATGGACCCCATACCACGTTAGAGGCCCAAATAGCTTACTTGGATTTATGAGTTTACCTCGTTCCTTTCTGAGCCTGTTTCTGGCTTAACCATGACATCACCTCCACAGACATTTTCTCCCTGCTGGGAAGTCAAGTCACTGTCTGTAGATGAATGGATATAGAAAGTGTCAGATAGATACACACACACAATGGAACATTATTCAGCCTTTAAAAATAAGGAAATCCTGCCATTTGTGACAACCCGGACAAACCTGGAGGCGTCAGGTTGAGTGAGACAAGCCAGACACGGGAAGAGAAGTCCTGCATCATCTCACTTTCAAGTGGAATCTGAAACAGTCGAACTCCTAGAAGCAGAGAGTGGAATGCTGGTTGCCAGGGAATGGGGGGAGGTGGAAATGGGGTGAAATTGGCCAAAGTTTCAGTTAGGAAGGGTGAATGCATTTTGGAAACCTAATGTTCGGCCTGGTGACTGTAGGTATCACACTATATTGCATACTTGAAATTGTCTAAGAGAGTAGATCTTAATTGTTCTCACCAAAAAAAAAAAAAAAAAAAGTAACGATGTGAGATGATGATTTGTTTAAAAAGATAAAACGGTACCTGCATCTTTCAGGTGCCTTCTGTTTTTTTTTTTTTTTTTTTAGGATTTGGAACATAAACACATTTGTGTTCACCTTGTTCACACAGTTCTAACTGAAAAGAAAATCTTAACGTTTTAAGGTTGCAAGGAACACAGTAATTTCCTCAGCCCATCCTCTAAATAACTCTTTAATACAAAAATTAAGAGACTTGAGTATGTCCCACGCCTGGGACAAAAAAACCATGTACTCTGAGTCCCTGGAACAGGGCATTCCCTGTAATAAATCATGCCTGGATTTGGATATTTTCTCCTGGAAAATAGTGATTGCTTTCCCCAACATCTTTAAACAAACATCTAACTTTTGTTCATTTACAGCTCTCCTTTTCGGGGCTTTCACAGAGCTGCTCTCAGAGTCCAGGTGTGGACTGGACTCCACCTGCTTCTCTAGCAGGGATGTCAGATTTAGCAAATGAGAATAGAGGATACCCAGGTAAATCTGAATTTCAGATAGACAGCAAATGCGTTCTTAGCATAAGTAGGTCTCAAATATTGCAGGAGACATACTTATCGTAAAAACCTAACTGGGCATCCTGCTTCATATCTGGCAATCCTATCCTCCCTCTTATTGAGGGTAATGTGTTGTGTTTGGTTTCTCATGTGTTTTTAAGGTATCAGATAATGTACATAATTCACCCTACAGGTGGCCAGATGCGCCCCAGTTATAATTGCACTGTATACTTTACTCCTCTGTTTCTGTTTCATTAAATATACATATACACACACATTAAATACACACACACATATATATGTGTCTCATTTTAGTCAGCTCTGGTTTTGCCCCATACACCGTTTTCATGAACACACACACTGCATCCTCTTCGAGGAAGGATCCTATGCTTACGGAGCTCATGACTTCCTAAGCCAGCCTGTGCAGCACCAGGTCGCAGGGGACCGGCCAAATCCAGGACTGCTGGAGGCGGGAGTGGAGCCCTGAATGCCCCGGTGACCACCAGAGGGAGTAGCTGTGATGGGGGCTGAGAGACGGGAACCTCGCTGTGCCTGGAATGGGATGTGTAGACCCTGTGTGACTAAGGAAGCCTGTGCAACCCTCCTGGGGATGCAGCCGCTTTGCTGGTTGATGGGAGCCCCACCCAGAGGCCAGTTATCCCCAGATACTTGGCTTTTAATTTGTTGGAGCTGTTCTTCCTGTCCGTCGGCTTTCCTCCTGACATGGAGCCTGGGCTATGGCTCTTGCTTCCGACAAGGTGGTTTCCCAAATATCTTGGCATGCATTTCCATTTTCTTATTTCTTTGTTTTCTAGAAGTGAGAAAGGCCTGCAGCAGCAGTCTGGGCCCACCCACGTCACTCGGAGCCCAACCCCAGCACCCAGCGTAGCTGCCCCGCTCCCCCCTGAGATGGGTCAGTGTGGCAGGGGTCCTGCCTACCCCGCTTCCTGCTCCCTGCTCCCGTGGACCTGACGGTTCCTGGGTCTGTGGCCCTGGTCTCCGCTGGTCTACAAACCAATGTTGCCCTGAAATCTCTCCGCACTCATGTTCTCCCAGGCCCATGTCTTGTCCTTGTCTTGATGTCATGTGCCCGTGTCATTCCCTGTTGCTTATCTTGGTGGCCTCACCATGCTGTCCAGCTTGAGTGACCACTCTGTCCTGAATGGGCGGCACAGCTCCCAGGAGCAAGGCCTGCAATCTCCCTGGTTCTGGCATCCCTGCAGGCCTCGGGCCAAGAGCCCTCTCGACAGCCAGGTGGGCACAGGGCAGGCAGGACTGGTTTGAACAGGGTCCGAACAGGGGGCAGAGAAGTCTCTAGTGAGCCAAACCCTCCCAGGATCGCTTTGATGAGAGATTCAGACTTAGATGTTTTCTTCTAAAGGCATTTAGTTGGCTTTAATTCTGGACACAATTTTCTGGTAACCTTTAAAACAATAAGGTTTCCTTGTCAATTCGTGTTGCTTTATTAGAGGATGGGCTGATTAAGATGGGAGTGAGGGACAGACCAGGGGAATTTATGAGGGTCTAACATTATCAAACCTAATTACCATTTGCACAGCCTTGCCACAACTCTGCAAGTTGTTGAGTGGGATCATTACCATTCCAGTTCTCCTTTGCTAATGAGCCCGAACTTTCGCTTCCATTTGCCTCCATGGCCTCTGTCCGCTGCTTTCTGGCGGTTGTCCCTATTGACTAATGACCAGAATTGGTCCTGGCCCTCTTTCCAGCCTCCTCACTTCAGAATGAGCTCCGTCTCCCCTGGAGCCAGTCTGATCTCAGGATAACCCTTCCCTTCACTTTTTTTTTTTTTTTTTTTTTTTGGTGTTGTCCCGTCTGGCATGACAGAGCAATGTCCTCAACTCCAGACTTGAATTGCTTGCTTCCTTGTTGCCCCAGCCTCTTGGCCAGCCCTCGTCTCTCCCGTCCCCTGGTACACATTTCCCTGTGGGCACAGCATGAGAAATCTTGGTCAGGCTCCTCGGCCTGTCCTCTGCAGCCTGTCCACCTGGGCTGCACCTGAAGTGCAATGCTTGTGCAGTGGGACAGAGGCAGTGATGCGGCCCCCCCCGGTCATTGTGGGATGGAAGCCAAAGGTGATGAAACTGAGTGAGAAATGTGTGTATGTTGCAGGGACTCGGGGAAAAGTCTGTTTAATTGAAGACAGATAAGGAGGTAAAGATTTCTGGGGATTGTGAAAGGGGACTTCTGGGTACTTTTTATGTCATTATTGAATGATAAAACCGTTTATTATTTTAAATTTTATTTTGCAACTTAAGCTTTCATTTGCTTGCACAGAGGAAGCCTTAGGCTTACCCAACAGGATTAGCTGGTGTCTCTGGAGGTTTGAAACAACGATGGAGATGGGGAAAGATATATTTAGCGAGAAGGAAAAGTATTTTCTGAAACAATTGAAGGGGAAACAGACAGATGTTAAAGAGGGAGCTGCATGTTACAATGGAGAGAGAGAGAAGCTGCCTGAGATGGCACGTGAGCTGTGAATGGTGAAAGGCGGGAGTGGGGGGGGGGTGTGTGTTGGATTCCTGGCCTCCTCCAGGAATACAGCTGAGCGTAAATGGTGAAAAGACCAACAGTTTGTAATGAAGACAAGGTCCTTTAAATTCAGTCCTAGCTTCGAAGACTCGCTTTTGTGGCCACTGATCATGTCGCTTAACTTACACTCTTTGTATGCTGTTTTTACTCATCTGTGAACTGGGTTTAACAATGCTCCCCTCTTACCATTGTGAGGACGAAATGAGATTATGTTTTTAATGGCCCAGTGGAATGTCTGGAATAACCAGTCAATAGAAGCTGCAATTATTATTAGGATTGTTACTATAATCATTCAAGTAACACCAGCGATCATTAGTGCTGATGTCACAAGGCCTAGGGTGGCACGGTGCAGAAGTGAGCATTTGTGTAGGACAGTGAAAGCTGAGTCTGCATAAGGTCGGCTGGGGTTTATGACCTTCTAGCCACCTTAGGCGACCTTATGTCCTGGGTCACCCTGGCCAGTTGCATTGACATCTCTTGTCCCAGGGCAGTGGTGCCTCCTTTCCTGCTTGAGAGCGTTCCAGTTTGGGTGACAAATCGCACAGTTACCTGGCATATGGTTCTTAATGTCTAAGTCAGTAAGACAGCATTATTGCATTATTTATTTTGCTATTTCTCAAATACACCAAGTTTCCTAAGGCCACTGTGTATGTGTATGTGTGGAAATCTGTGTATATGCGCTTGCATGTGCATGCGCGCGCGCACACACACACACACACACCTAGTACTTCTTTTGCATTTACATCAGTCCGTCACAAAGAGATGCGGTGACCTCATCCTCCGTGTTCATCTGTATAGAACCCGTCCCCTCCCACTGTCTGCTATGCAATGGGCCTCTCACAGAAAGGGGATCCCCAGGGGATGGTGAGCTGAGAGGAGAGGTGAGGGGAGGGTGTTCGTAGGGGCAGAACTGGTTCTGAAATGTGGAGCTGTGGACAGACCCTGAGTCTGCATCCTCACCCCTCACCTGGAGCTATGTGCTCTTGGAGCACTCATGGAACTTCTTTGAATCTCCACATGCTTGTACAGAAAGCTGAGTGAAAACTAGATCTTGAAGGGAAGGATTGCATTGCAAGGGGGCTGACTGTAGTGGGCGCTCAATAGATGGGAGCCTTGAAAAGGACAGTCTTCTAAATACATGTGGGTGGCCCCACGTCCCTGCCTGCTCCTCCTTTCAGCTCCTCCTTTCTCTCGTTTTTCCAGCTGTTCTTTGTACACTGGGGTTTTCAGGTCCTTTGGTGACTCGAGCATGCTTGAGTTCCATGGCCAGGTCGATGGATAGACCAACTCATTCATTCAGGAAGTATTTATTGAAGGCTAGGCACCGTGCCAAGCACGGGGAATTCCCTGGCGAATGCCAGATGCAGTCCGGGTCCCGTGGAGCTGGTGGCTGCCGGAGCTGTTTGTAGACTGCTTTAGAGAGATTTCCCTCCGCTCTCATGAAAGCGTGTGTAGGACCTGTCAGAGCCCCCAGAGCCCACAGTCCTCTGAGAGAGGTGTTCCTACCGTGGGCTTTGAACTTCCTGCCTGCCTTGAAGTTAAATCATGTTATTCAAATGGGATATTTGTGATTCAATAATCAATTCAACAGCGAAAGGCAAAGGCGCAGCCTGCCAGTCCTGGCGGAGTAAATCATCCCGGAAGCATATGAGGAGCAGCAGCCCTAATAGCTCTTGTAAACATGCTGTCAGTCTCGGGGTTGGGCCCGGTCCAGCCCACCCTCTCCCTGGTGTTCATTTCCATTTCTCAGAAACCGTGTGAGAGCCAGCTGTGGCACACATTCTGCACCAGCCCAGGAACACTGTTCAGAGATCGGTTCTGAAGTTTGCATACCAATCAACAAGCTTTTTTGGAGTAGCTTCTCTGTGGGTGGAGGGTGGAGGCTCAAAGATTCAGTGAGACACATTTGCAAGTGAAAGAGGTGTGGGGACAGTGGAACCCCTGTTGTGCACCAAGTTCTGCATTCATGCTATCACTAATGCTCATAGCAACTGTCCCTTGTGGCTTTGTTTTATAGATCAAGAAGCTCAGACTTGGGGGATGGCAACTGACTCCTCCAAGGCCACACAGTGGAGGGTTGGACCCAGAACTGAGTGCTGGCTGTGTTCTCTGCTCAGTATACTAGGAGCTGAAAGTCTCTGTTAGACTTCTGTCCTCCCCCGAAGTACACGTAGCCCTCCCTTACCTGCTTCCCCCGGCAGCTTGGTGTCATTCCTCACCCACCTTTACCTCTTCCAAGCCCCCACCTCACAGGCAGCTGTTTGCAGTGTGAACCCCAGTGGATTCTTACGTGCAGAAAACTCAAATAACATACAGGGAGATAATTAGCCAGCCTGGGGTAAGACAGAGGGCCCTGTGTAGCAATGGGAAGCAGGGATTGCACCCCAGATGTTGCTCCTCCTTGGTACGCTAGCCCCCAAATTTGCTTCATTTTTTTTCATAGCAGAAATATTTTGTCCATGATTTGTCTGTCTCCTTCAGTGGAATGCAAGCTCCAAGAGGGCAGAGTCTTTGTCGGTTTTCTTGGCCACTCCATCCCCTGTGCCTGGGTCAACACCTGCACACAACTGGCATGCAACACTTGTACTTATTGAAGCCCCTTCTTTGTAAGTAGCAGGTGCTGAGGGCGTGTAATGTGCCAGGCACGGGGCAAGGTTATTTATGTTATCTAAACCTTGAAAGAATCCCACGGAGCGAGTCCTGTTAACATTCCCTTTGGCAAATGAGGAGCCTGAAGCATAGAGCGCTTATGTATTTTGTCCAAGATCCGGCAGCTGGTTAGTGTTGGAGCCAGGGCTGACTGACACCTGATGGGAAGCCCATAGACACTATCCTTGAGTGACCAGTTGCTGCCGTCACTCAGGCAGTTGGGGGAGGGGCTCTCCCAACAAAATATTGTCCGGCCCCTGCAGTTTCTGGTATTTCCTGTGAACTTGACTGTTTTCTTTAATCGCATCTCCCATGTTCCTAACGCTCAGCTGTTTCAGAGCAGAAGCCAGTTTCCGATTATGTGTTGAGAATTTAGGGCTTAAATAAGACCTATAGACAACAGCGATGCCCGGAGCAGGGTGGAGGCCACACGTGGTCATGGAAGGAACCCCAGGATAGAATCTGGTGGCCTGTGTCACCCCATCCGTCCGGCAGGCACATCTCTGCATGGTGTCCTAGTGTGCATAGTTTCCCTCACCCTCTTGCCCCATCTAGAGGGCAGAGAAGGAAGTCCCTTTGTCCCTGTGCCCTGAGGTGAGGGATCCTGTTGGAGGGACGGATGTGTCAGTGTGTAGTGGGACCCATGTCCTCCAGGTCTCCTTCAGCTCCAGGAGGCCCAGTCTGTGAGTCCGTGGATGCAGTAAGGGAGAAGCTAAGGAAGGCAGAACTTTCCAAGCAAACCAAAGCGAGGGGTTGTATAAGGAAAAGAGAGAAGGAAAGAGGGAGAGCAGAGAGAAGACCAAGAGAGTCCGGGCCAGGGGACCAGAGGAGGGCGAGGATAAAAGAGAGAAGAAAGCAATGAAGGAGCAAAGAAGAAAAGAACGGGACCAGGAATGGAAAAAACATGTCTTTGACATGTATGTATGTATATGCAGGTGTGTGTGTGTGTGTGTGTGTGTGTGTGTAAAATAAACATGGCGGAGGAAGGAGACTGGGAGCCAGGGACAGGGAGTGAGCTCCTAGCCTGAGCTGCACCCCTGCTCTTCCTCCCCGCTGCCCTAGCCGCTCTGCACAGCACATGCTGGAGACCTGCCTCCGGTCCTTCCATCCTGAAATGCTCCCCTCTGCCCGGGTTCACTGTGTTCTTCCACGTGTCTGTCATACCTCCCTTTTTGGCCCTTCCCGCATGCCCTCTCCTTCCTCCCCCACATGGTGGTGGTCCCCCCCTGCCCCCACCACCCACTGCTGCAGTCCTTGCTGTCCCCTGGGCACTGTCTCTGCTGGTGGTTGCTGCTCAGCATCTCCAGGCCAGGCTTGTGTGTCAGGGCAGCCCCCAGAGCACACGGCACCTGGGCAGGAGGCTCCGGCATTTGCACTGTGCTTGGTCTCATGTCTACTGTTGCCGTATTGAAATTCTTTGGGACTGTTGAACAAGAAGCCTGCATTTTCATTTTGCATTAGGCCCTGTCAGTTATGTAGCCAGTCCTGCCTAAGAGTCCAGAAACCCTCTGGGGGGTCTGAAGGGAGAAGGAGATTGCAGAATTCAGAGGAGGGCAGGGATGAGAGGGCTAGGGATGCAGAATTGGCCTTCAGGGCCTCGATCACTGAGGCGATGCTGCTACTTTGGGTCTGGCTGCAGGGACCCCTCCCTGCCTGGGGGACAGGGAAATGAACAGCTGTCATGAGAGCAGCGATGTCATTTGACACTAGTTTCTGAACCAAGCTGCTCTGTCCACCCTTGATTTCAGATCCCAGTGGCTCTCCATCATGCTGTAGTGTCCTCTGGATGTTGTTCAAGAAAAAGCCATAGAAAGTCCTGGCCAGGGAGAACTCAGACTCATGATGGGTATCCTTGGTTGACCCTGGTTCCACCTTTCTTCCAGTCCAAGGAGGCCCTGCTAGCTTGCTGCTAGGAATGACATCTCTTACCGCTCCCGCAAGCACAGTGCCCAGCCCCGAGTGGGGCCAGCCTCCCTGCATCCCTCAAACATCAAATTACGCAGACTTCCAAATCTGCATTTTTTGCAGTTGGACCAAGGATCTCAGATTGCCTCACCAACTCCATGATTTGGGCAATCGATACATCCTAGATTGTGGGTGCAGCTGGAAGAAATTCAGACTTCAGGATGTAGGACTTCAAATTAAAATTGGAAGTATGGTTCCCATCATTGCTTGTTTTAGCTGTGCCGGCTCATACCTGGCCGCCGCCTCCTCTCAAGCACACTGACAAATGGCGGCTGAGTGTTTTTCAGGCTGGTAGAAATGAATGGATCACAGGGCTTTGGGAGCCTTACTGCAAGCTTGTTAAAAAGTTCAATGTAAAATGGGCAGATGGAAGAGATGGCCTAGGGGTCAAGGGCCCACCAGGGGTATGTGGGCATCTGTTTCTAAGGACAGGACAGCCTGGGCAAGGCCTGTGTGGCGTTGCCATTTCTAGGTTCCTTCCTTCTTCAGAGGAACTTGGGTCCTATAAGATCCCCTTTATCACATCCAAACTGGTCTGCTAGGTTTGGTCAGGATGCAGGACAGTGCTGCGTGCAAGCTGAGCTCATGGCTGGTGCTTGTGAATGAGTGGGTTGGTGGGGCGGGTCCTGGTTTGCCCAGGGAGGAAGCACTTGGGTCAGACTCTGTGCCCTGCCACCCCTTTCTGGGACTTCACTCAGGTGGTGGCTTATGGTTCGTCTCTTTCCTCCCGGAGGTTCTTGGAGGATGCTTTGCAGAATTCGGGGGAGGAGCAGGCGGGTGGAGGGAAAGCAGTGGCTTTGTGTTGGCCGGTTGATTAAGCCATCTCCTTCTCGTCACCCCGGTTCCGGCCAGCGTTGATGGATTCCTCGCCTCCCTGTCACAGCGCCTGCTCCTCACTGAGTGAGGCAGTTCATCACCCCCTTCGGGATGGGGAGACAAATGACAGCAGTAACGGGAACTGAGGAGGATTAGATAAAACCAAAGAGCTATCACACACAACAGCGGACAGTCATTTAAAAAGAAATCCATCTCGTTGTTGCCCGAGGCCTCTCGGTAAGAAAAAGACATCTTCCTATGGCGAGTTCAGTGTTTACTGCCGGGGTCAGCCCCCAGGAAGCTCGGGCCCTGCTCCTGCAGGTCAGGGTTGCCTCGTGTGAACTCTCCCAGGGTCAGGGCAGAGGGAGGCGGGAAAGTTCTGGAGAGACTACCTGAGTCCCCATCCCAGCACCAGCCCTGAGGGCCTGGCTGTCCTCGGAAGAGGGATCACATTCAACCTCTCCGTGAGGCCATTCTCGCATTCGGAAGGTGGGGATAACGAAAGCATTTCCTTCACACAGACATTGTGAAGAGTAAACGAGGAGATACATGCAAAGTGCTTGAACGTAACTAGGTTGCCATGAACAGTAAGTATGGTGATTGCAGGGCAGAAGCAGGCTGCCCGGCCTGCGCACGGACAAACACACACTAACAAACACAGACCTCCCCGCCGACCCCCGGTGGCCGGGCGGGAAATAACAAAGAGAATGTTCAACTACTTCTGAGATACTTACCTTCTCCCTGGCCCTCTCTAAAAAGGAAGATGAAGGGGATAATCCTAGCATCTTATTTTTTCAAAGCAGCTCTTCCGAGATATCATTTACACACCATGAACTCCACCCCTCTGAAGTGTGCGGCTTGGTGGTTGGAGGCTGTTCACGGGGTTGAGCAGCCATCACCGTAACCCAATTTTAGAGCTTCTTCATCCTCCCAGAAGAAACCCCGTGGCCGTCGGCCATCACTCCCCATGGCCCTTACCCAGTCCCCGGCACCCACTAACCTACCTTCTGTCAGTGGACGTGCCTCGTCTGGGCACTTCATATCCATGGAGTCATACAATAATCGTCCTTTGGGGCCTGGCTTCTTTCACTTAGCGTAGTGTTTGCCAGGCCCACCCATGTTGTGGCTTGCATCCTTCCTTTTCGTTGGCCAACAATAGTCCCTTGTATGGATGTGCCTCCTTTTGCTCACCCATCCATCAGCTGGTGGATGTTTTGTTGTTTCCACTTTGTGATGAATAATCCAGCATCTTCTCAAACCCGCAAGGGCCCCCCTGCTGGGCTGGTGCAGGGGCCGGTGGTGCTGCTCTGTGCTGGATGGTGACCCCTGCCTGCCTCCAGAGTGGGCCCTCTGGGTTGGGAGGGCGAGGGGGTGGTGGGGCTCTGCACTTTTTGTTACTACTTAAGTGGTTTGCCATCAGTTAGGTGCCTTCCTTGGAGTGCAGCCCTCTGTCTTCTTTCGTAAGCAGCCAGAACACAGGTGCCTGTGGGGCTGGGTCCCCAGGTCTGACCAGAGGTTCTAGTTTGGGGATCAACTTGGAATCCCTTTCTGGGCAGAGCTGGGTGCAGGGTGGGAAGTGGAGGCCCCCGAGCTCTGTTGCTGGTGTAGATGGGGAGAATCCACACCCACAGGAGGGGAGAGCAGGCTCGGGGTGAAGGAGCTGCACCTACAGCCTTTCTGCCTGCATCTCCCTAGGTTGTAGCTCATGGGAGCGGTACTACAGCAGTCCCCCTCTTATCCTTAGCTTCCCGTTCTGCAGTTTCAGTTACCTGTGGTCAACCACGGTCTGACAATATTAAATGGAAAATTCTAGAAATAAACAGTTCTTAAGTTCTAATCATTGCACTGTTCCGAGCAGCGTGATGAAATCTCGCACTGACCAACTCTGTCACACGGGATGTGAATCATGCCTCTGTCAGGTGTCTCCACGCGGCCTGCGTTTCCTGCTCATCAGGTGCTTACTGGCCATCTCAGATATCAGACCTGTTATGGGGGAGAGAGAGACAACATTCACGTAACTTCCATTACAGTATATGGTTATAATCGTTCCATTTCATTATTAGTTATTGTTACTCTCTTCCTGTGCCTAGTTTATGCATTGAGGGAAAACATAGTATTGATATTTAGAGGGTTCAGTACTATCCAAGGTTTCCGGCATCTGAGGGGGGTCTTGGAATGTATTTCTCTTGGAGGAGGGGGGCACTACTGGGCTGCGCATGTCCAGACTGCCTGGATTTGGCTCATCCACACCGAGCAGGTCACTGAGCACCCCTGGACCGGTCATTGTCTGAAAAATGGGGTGAGGTATGCTCACTTCCTAAAATGCTTATGGGAGCTCGGCAAGCAGATGGTACTAGAAGCAGAGCTTTGCCTCCAGACAAAGGTCATTTTTATTTCACAAGAAGCTTGGACTCCTGAGTCCTCTGTCTGTGAAGCTGGGTAAACTGAGGCATGGAAAGCAACCTCAGTGTCACGGCCATGCGGGGCAGAGCTGGGGACCCTGCCCAGTTTCACAGCAGGTCTAGTCGCCTGCGGACACCCCGCTTTCCTGTGGTGTCAGCCCCTCCCAAAACCTGCTGGGAGGAGGACTCCAAGAGAAGCCCCCCTGTCTGAAAGTCCTCGGGGTGTGTGCAGAGTCGGGCCCTGTGATTGTGCACTGCCTGTGGGATTTCAGGGTGGGCCTCTGCCTCGGTGGGGATGCATGCTCCTGTGTCAGGACTCACTGTGAGGTTGCAAGGCTGGCACTCCTTCCTGCCCTTTCTCTCTGCAGCATCCCTCCTTAGGTCTTCCCACTCTCCTCTCTTATTCTCTTTTGTGTGACACAGGAGGGACCAAGGCCAGGGAGGCCTGGTGGCTGGGTGAAGGGGGCAGGGCACCTGGCTTGCCTGGGGCCGGAGGGAGGTAGTGTCAGAGCAGGTGGAGGAGCCCCTGAGGAAACGGTGATGCCACGACCGTGGGGGGCAGAATGAGGAGATAGATGCCTGGCTGAGCAGGCAGCCGGCAGTGTCCCACTGCATCACGGTGTGGCTGGGGTGGGTGTCCCCGGCCCCGAGTGGGTTGGGCTGGTGTCTGAGCACCCTGAGCAGGGACGTGGGCAAGGTAGGTGCCCCTCCCCCGATCCCTGTCCTGACTGGGCCTAGGACTTGGGTTTTCGTACTCTCAGCAGCTTCCTGCTGTGACTTGATTTCCCTTCTGCTGCTGGACAGTCGGTCAGCCTTTGTGGGGGATGGCAGTACGTGGCACCAGTGGCTAGGCTGGCCTGGGAAGGGCCAGGTGGCCTCGAACAGGTGTCTGTGGCAGCAACAGGGTGGCTCCCGGCCCCACCTGCACCAAGCCCTGCAGGCTGCTCTGTGTTCTTCCCGTATTTGCAGCCGATTTTATTGTCCCACCGGGATCCTGGGGATGATGATGTTTTGGCGGAGATGTAGTTCCAGTCCAACCCACGTCAGCATTTCTGAGGAAAGAGCTCTAAAAACAGGCTTCCCTGCATGGCCCCCTCCCTGCTTGCTCAGCTCCAGTGACATAAATAAGCCCCTTGTTTCTCTTTCACAGGCAAACAGGGACCCTTAATGGCAGCTGGACGCCACTTCCCCACCCCCCACCCCTTGCCACCCCTGGGAGTCCTTGGGCAGAGCCAGTGAATAACAGCTGCTGTCGAAGCCGCAGCCTCTCTCCTGTAGCTTCTGACAGGCTCCCGGGTGCTTTACGACAGGGAAGGGCATTATGAATTCTTCCTCCATCTCCCTCTGGTGCTGGTGCTCCGGATCCTGGGGCAGCCTCAGAACAACTCAGCTGAGCAGCCAATGAAAGCATGTAGCAGTGGGCTCTCACACAGTGGAACCTCCATAGTGAAGCAAAAGCTGAAAGGTGCCCCCAGGGAAGGGGGCACCTGCTGCCTGCTGCGTGCTGTCCTGCTCTGAGTTCAGCACCTTGCAGCGATCAACTCCTCTCTCCCATGTAACAGCCCTGCGTGCAAGCTGAGGAAAAGAAGGCCCAGAGACGTTGAGCCACTTGCTCTAGGTCACACAGCTTGAGAGAGGGTGGGGCAGGGTTTTGAATCCTTAACTGAAGGCCTATGCCCTGGCAGTCGGCCAGTGCTCTACTGACTTCCCATGGGTTGAGTTTTGGGGCAGTTTGTGGGGATATTTAAGTAAGTTACAAGGCGTAGATGTATCAAAGCTGGAACTCAAAACCCACGTCTGCCTCCTGCCTTCTGCCCTGCTGTTGAGCTGTCCCTGGGAACATGCGGAAGACCCAGGTTGTGTTGGGTACCTAGCGAGGACTTGTAGGAGAGTTCGTTCTAGTCTTTCTCAAAGTAGGAAGCTCCCAGTGCAACTGGAAGGTGATTTCTTTCACAATGCTTCAATCCACACATCATTTTTAAAGTCCCAAATAGTGAGCAGGGCCTGTCAATCTGAGGCCCTGGAGGGGCTGTTATCAGGTTGATGGGGCTGGAAGGGGTGTAGTAGCATCCATTCATCCCAGGGCCTTTCTTCTGGCCCTGAACTAGTCTGCCAACCCCGCCCGCCACTATGCTGATTACTCCCTTGTCTTGTCCTCTAGGATTTGCCAGGTACAGAACTGTGTGGTTTACCAGAAAGCATCTATGTTGCCTTAATTCTTACCACTCTCCTGAAAAGTATTCTCCACATTTTTCCAGTGCAGAAAATGGAGCTCAGAGGATGTCAGTAACTTGTCCAAAATCACATGGCTGTGACATAGACAGGAGGGACTTGGAAGGACTCACCACCCCCATGATCGTCTCAGCCTTCCGTGGAGGGAGGAGAGAAGGAAGGGGAGGCTTGCAGGCAGACTGTGAAACATCAGACGTAGTCTCTGCCCTCAAGGTCCTAGGAACTCGGTGCATCTACACAATAGTTAAAAGGATAAAATGAAAGAGTAGATGAAGGACCAAGATAGAAGCATAGACTAGAAATTCTGTGGGGACCCAGAGCTGGGAGCTCTTCAGGGCTGATCTGGAAAGCAGAGGTCAGTTTGGGCCTTGCTTCCAGCCACTCCTCCATCATCCCCAATCCTCCTCTCTCCCCTGCAGGAGAAGTGCCCCCACCCTGAAAGTGTAAGCACTTAATGTGCCAGCAGTGGAGGAGGAGATGAATCTCTTTAACTGTATAACAGTTTTTCACCACTCTTTCCCTCCTCGTCCCCATTTATCCTGTAGATCAATACGAAGGAAAAGTTATTCCCAGGAGAGGACCTGGCTATGTAGTTCCTTAAAAATATATTTTATTGATTATTTATATTACAGTTGTCCCAGTTTTCCCCCTTTGCCCTCCTCCGCCTGGTACCCTGCTTCCCTTCAGCAATCCCCTGCCTTAGTTCATGTCCATGGTTGTGCATATAAGTTCTTTGGCTTCTCCACTTCCCATACTATTCTTAACACCCGCCTTTCTATATTGTACCTACAAAAATATCTTTAGTCCTTCTTCCCTGGTCTTGCTTGCCTTCCCCCATCACATTTACTTAGAGCAGAGCAATTTCTGAGAAGGGACACTGGGTAGTGGTGCTGAACTGGACAGCTCCACTGCCGCGTGACCAGAGGAGGACCCGGATGCCTGACCTGCACGGACACCCAGCACGAGAAACTCATCTCTCTTGTTTAGACAGAAATGCTGACTTCCTGAGCCAGAAGCCTTTGCAGCAGAGGGGACCCAGAGGCAGAGGAGACCCAGTGGCGGGTGGGAAGGTGGCATAAGTGACCTCCCACTTTCAGATTTCAAAATATAGGAGTGTCTGGCAAAATCCAGCAGGACCTCAATCTAAAGCCTGCCACTCCAATAGAAGTCAGGGTCCTCTGCCATATATTTTGACACGGAAACATACAGTTTTGGCTGTCTTCTAGTTGAATGACCTTGGGACCCAGATGTTAACTTTCAAACGTTTCCCCCTGTGGAATCCTTACAGTTTGATTGAAATCTGTGCCAGGTCCCATATACGAACTGGATGAAAGCAGAGCTCTGGTTTTCGGGGGCCAGGGTTTGGGGCAGACTCTACCTCCTTAGTTGCTCTCTGCGCCACCATAGGACCTGGGGGTCTGACCGGGGTCAGGAAAGCCCGGAGGGTTTGGCTCTGGAATTGTTTCAGATCTAACATTCTAGAAATGGGCTATCGTGCCTTACTCTCCTCTCAGTGTTGTGCCTGAGTTTAGACTCTCCAGGGACTCCGTGAAAGCTGTGGTGCAGACACACTATCTTCTATTTGTGTCCTTGCACACAGTAGGAACATGAAGGTAGATGTGTGCACAGTTGGGTTTCAGTCTCTATTCCCACTAAACTCAAGTGCTTGCAGCACATTATCTGGGGAAGGTGGCCACTGCCCAACGATTCAGATGCGATGTCCACTCTGAATTCCAGCGGAGTTGGCTGGGAGCCTGGTCATTTCTCCTCTTGCAATCAGTAAAAGAGGATGCTGCCCAAAAGGATGAACTGAGAAGGAAATCCTCATTTAGGAGGTCCCCTCCTGTAGAATTATCTTTTCAAATCTTTTTCATTCAGGCAAAATTATTCTTACTTACTATGTCAGGGATCCAATTCATTGTCAAGAGTCTATTGAAACCATTTGGCTCTGGTTCTGCATTAAAGGCTGGGGTATGAGTAAGCTTAAACTATGATCCTATTTTTGAGGACTGTTCAATGTGGGTGGTGACAGTAGGCACCTGGGGGCAGATGACAGGGTGATAAGATGTAGTGACAGGTAGTCTGAAAAGAGGCAGGTGTAGAGTAAATTGCAAGACTTATTCTGAAAGGGCCAGGGCACCAGGCTTAAAAGATAAGGAATGAGGGAAAGAACATTTTAGGCAGGGGGAAAAGCATGAGCGAACACTCGCAGGCATTGTGATGCTGTTTTCTGAAGGTTGCATGGTAGCCTGGGGCAGTTGGAATATCAGGTTTAATGGGGAAACTCACTCGTGGCGAGACTAGCCAGAGATTTTGGGTCCCAAGTAGGAAAGGCCATATAAGCTACAGGACAGAGAGTTGGTTTCCAGGAGGAGAAAATTTATGGTTATTACTCATGAATTTATGGTCATTTGGGGAAAATCCCCTGATGGTATTTTAGAGGCTGTGCATTATCCTTGGGAGTAATGATGGAAGCCCAGACTGAGATGAGATTATCTCATTTAAAATGAGCAAGGCAGGAGATGGGTACCAGACATATCTGGTAGTAGGATTAATCAGCCCATCAATGGATAGGAGAGTTGAGAAAGAGAAATTAAGGAAGAAGCCAAATGCTTGTTTTGAGAAATGGGGTGGAGAAAGGAACTTGCTTTCGAGATTGGAGGTGGACGGAGAAAGAGCACCTTGGGTGTGGGAGGTGGAGAGAAGGTCGTAGCTTCGTGGAGTTTGAGGGGTCTGTGGGACATTGAAGAGGGATGCTCAGTGGGAGGTCTGGGGCTCAGAAGAGAGCCTGGTGGAGTTTGGGACCCTTGGTCTCGGGGTGACGGTTGACTGCCTAGGTGTGAACAAGTGATGAGGGACCCCATGAAGGGTAGGGAAAGAAATACCAACACTTAAGAAGCAATGGGAAAGGAAGATAAGAAGGAATGCAGAAGGAGGGCTGGAGGAAGGCCTGCCTTCCTTTAAAAGCGCACTGCCAAGAAAGTCTGCAATTCCTACCGCAGACGCCTCCGTTTGGGGCTTTCCCACAAAGGTCCTGTCTGGGTGGAGTGCGGTCATGACTCATGACACAGCAGAGCCATGTGGTCCTACAGAATTGGTCGTCTTCCAGACTTCTCCAACGTCCTTTGGAGGGGGGGTGACCCGCTGGGCCCAAAGCACCGAAACTAATCGAGAGAGCTGTTTAACTTAAACATATCACCTCGGCTGTGCTGGCTGGGCCCCAGGTGTCACGTTGACAAGCCGCTGGCCCGTTAAAGATGCAGCTAGCCTGATGAGGCACAGTTCTGAGGAGCTGCTATTAACAGCATTTAATAGCAGGAGTGTAGTTAATGGTTAGCAAATGTTTTATGAACAGGTTCCCTCATGCTCTGGGAAGGAGGGTTCAATTATTCAGAATGGATTTGCTTTCCCCTATTAAGTTCTGGAGTGTATAATCAGCTCCATTCTTCCACCAAGGGCTTTCTCTCTGGTAGGACTGGGATCTGTTTGACATTGGTCCTACTTAGGGTCACTAAGAGGCTCTGGGTGGTCGGCCTGTGTGGATTGTTGGCAAAGTAGCGGCCTGAGAGACTGGTTTATGGTGGGTGGAGAAAGGCATTCTGGAAGAGCTATGTGCTCATAATAGAGCCTCTTAAGACTGGTAGAAACCCCCTGACTTGGGGGAGCTCCTTAGGGACTCCTGGCTGGGACACCGTTATCCTTGTCACTCTTGGGCGAACCATTTAACCTTTCTGCTTCTGCTCTCTTCATCTGTGAAGTGCAGCCAATAACACCTCTCTTCCTCTCCAGAGTACTGGAGGAATTAGTGACTCTGAAAGATTTCAAGGTTGGGGACGGGAAAGGGCCTGGGATGGTGTCCACACTAAGCAATCGAGGAGACTCGGGAAGTCCCATTAAGGGGGAGGGAAATATAAGTTGGCATTACCAATAAATTGTACGTTCAGTTCAATTTCTGATAGTTGTTTGTTCAGGACAAGTCACATTTTAGAACAGATACATGAGGTGTTGATCTGTTTCTGTTCAGAATGTGGTTTTTGTTTTTAATTAAAGAAAACCTAACACTGTTTTGTTTATTTATTTCTTTTCATTAATGCGGGACAGGCAAGGAGGAGGGTAAGGCTCCCAGCCTGGCTTCCCCTTTTAAAGCACAGGTGAAGAAAATGTTGTCTCTTGGGAAATAAGGATGTTAAGATGAAACTCCAGCTCTCTAACTTTTACTTAAATGAAAGATGTTTCTTGTATTCTTCTTTTTTCCCCTAAAACAAATTCTTTAGATGACACAGTTAAGCACGCATATTCAATGATCAGGGGACAAACGACTGTCTCTTCGATACCAGTCCTGCTTCTCGGTGGCAAGGCCTGTCTTTCCAGCCCAAAGACCACGGGAACATGAGGGTTTCATTGAGTCATTTATATCTGCTTTCTTAGGTCTTTCTACTGGGTTGGAATTTGAGGCGTTGTTTAGATGATTGGAGAACTAGGCCTGGTTCTGGTACTTACCAGATGTATAACTCTGGATAAGTCTCTCAATATCTCTGAACTTTGTCTCATCCCAAAACTAAGTAGTGTAATAAGGCCCAGTTTCGTAGTATCATGAAGATCAAGTGGGACGTCCTCTTGCAAGCTCTGTGCGCCTGTCGGGTGTGGTGATTTACTGCCCAAGTAGGAGAGACGAGGCAGATGAAGAGGAAATCTAGAGGATGCTGTCCCTTAAGCCAGATGGCTCCCTAGGGCCAGCCTGGCCTCCTTTCTCTGGGGAACGGCCCCCAGCTGCTGAGTTCCCCTACAGGACAAGAAGCCTCTGAGTGCCTTGTGCTACCGGAAGACCTCCCCTAGAGCAATTCTGGCCATTCTGGGTAAGAGACCCGCTAGGGTTGTTGACCAAGAACAAGGCACAGAACAACCTGTCTGCAGAGTTCATCACCAGCTCCAAAACAAAGAGACTTGGCGAGAGCTCCCAGAGGATGGGACCCCACTAATCCTTGTACGCACACTGACCACTGAACCCTCGCAGCCCCCGGTGGCCAGAGAGGAGCTCTGGCTCCCCTTCCACAGAGGAGGAGGCTCTGATCGGTGGAGTCACCTTGCTCAAGGTCACATAGCTAGGGAGCGGTTATGTTGGTAGGACTCTGGCAAGAAATGGCTGGCACACAGCGTGTGGCTGAGGAGACCTTAATGAGAGGGGTAATAAAGGTCTGTGTGCAGCGGGGAAGGCGCCAGCAGGGCAGAGAGAGCCCCTCGGGGAGCGAAAGCAGGAAGCCATTACCCCCAGGCCTAGAGGCGCAGGGGAGGGATGGTGTCGCTGGAGTAGGGAGCCACCGTGGAGCCCTGGCAGAGCACGGCCGGGTGTGGTCAGCTCCCAGGGCACAGAGAGGGGTGGAAAAGGTCAGAGGCAGTATATCTGGGGGGCAGATGGGGAATAATCAGGATGCAAACCCGAGTCTCTGACATCAAACTCAGGGCTTGTCACTACTTCACTAAGCTGAACTGGAGTTACACCCGGGCTCCCACACGCAGGGATGTGTCATGTGATGACCTAAGGCTCAGGGACAGAAAAGTGAAGCATCTGGTGATGGCTGTTCCTGGTAACCGTAAGAGGGCTGTTGCCTCTCCTTCAGTGCCAGAGCCCGGCCCAGGGCCTCAGCAGCCAAGCTGTGTTCCTAGCATGGCCCTAGCTGTACACTTAAACATGTAACTGGTGTAGGTATTTTTTTAAATTTTTCATTTTTCATCTTGTTACTACCATGAAATGATAACAGTTACTAGCCTACTGCTAGATCTTGTTGAAGATATTAATAAACATATTATTATATCAAATTTAAAAAATTTTTTGAGAAATGATTTGAATATAATTTGTTTTCTTTGTAATACCATGCATTTTGTTTTATGCATGTATAAACATTACTCTGAGAAGGGCTTCCCCATGGCTCGTATGCACACAGAATGTTCAGGATCCCTGAACACTGCCCGGTGTTGACCCCATGTATGTACCTTGGTGTAACCATAGGTGCTGGATTGTGGCAGGTGATGCCTTGGAGGTCTGGGTCACAGGGCCTGGTCAGGGGCTCCCCAAGGCCAAGGTCCCTGGTCTGAGCTCCAGGAGTGTCCCTGGTATGGCTCTGGCTCTTTCTACCTCTCGATTCAGTGATTTAAACACCGATCGTTTCTGAGGATCACCCTTCTGAGACTGGCACTCTGGAAAACAGCGTGGGGATGGGTCAGTCTGACCCACCAGGTAGACCAGGGCAAATCGGAAAACCATCCCCTTCGATGCGAGGTTTCCCCAAGGTGTGATTCGTTCATCCCTGCCTACCTCAGAATCACTTGGGGAGCTTATTAAATTGGAGACTCCCAAGACCCCACCTCAGAGCGACTGAATCAGAATTTCAGGGGGCAGGGCCTGGGCATCTGGGTTCCATGAGCTTCTTGGGTGATTTGCAGGCATGCTGATATTTGAGACCCAGGACCCCTGCTTTAGACTCTTGGTGCTCTGGGGCTCTTAATTTGACCTGACGTTCAAAACTTTTTTCAATCATTTTCTTTATTGCTCTTCTATTACAGTTGTCCCAATTTTTCCCCCTTTGCCCTCCTCCACCCACCCCACCCCACCCCCCGTTCCTGCAATCAATCCCCACTCTGTTGTCCATGTCCGTGGGTCATTCATACGTTCACACTTTGGTCCCTTCCCCTTCCTTCCACCATAATCCCCCTCCCCCGTCCCTCTGGTCACTGTCAGTCTCTTCCATGTTTCCGTGCCTGTGGTTCTATTTAGTTTGTTAGTTTATTTTGTTCATTAGATTCCACTTATAAGTGAGATCATATGGTATTTGTCTTTCACCACCTGGCTTATTTCACTTAATTGTAACTCAATTTTCAAAAAGACATCTAATCTCCAAACCAAGCTACATTTGGTTTGGATGAAAGCATGCAAGTTAGGGAACCCCTGGTGAAATTTTCACAGTGTACACACAGGTCTCCTCTCGCTCTGTCCAGCAGAACTGGAGGTCTTCTCGCCGGGTTAGGTTCTCCTCTCTGGCTGGGCCACTGTTTGTAAGTGAAATAAAGCAGCCAGTCACTGTGCTAGCAGACTGCCTCACTCCCCTGATGTTCTGGAAGGCAGGCGAAGTACCAGATCCACTGGACAGCCCTTCAAGCGGCCCCTGTTAGCCACAGCCTGGCCAGTGGGGAGCCTGTCTTTGCTGTGGCTCTGCTCAAAGCCCCCATTACACAGGCGGCCCCTCCCAGGACCCAGTGCACTACAGATGGGTGGCAGGTGCTCAGTGTCAGGGGCAGGCCAGGGCTCAGAGAGCAGATAATGGCATAATGGCCCCTTTGGCCTCCAGCAGCTGGAATCCCAGCTGACCTGGGACTGTTGTATTTTGACCCTGAAGCTTTGCCAGGCAGTTGATCAAGTGAAATGACAAGTCTGTGGTTTATCCGGCACCTTTAGTCCCAGAATTTAAAGCAGTATTCAAAGGTCAGCTTCCAAGGGGTAAGTGCCCATGTCATTTACGCGTTTAAAATATTAGAATAATGAAAAGCAGTGTGTTAGCGCCTTGCTAATGGGTGTACCCTTTCCAAATTTTCATTAGCCTTTCTGAAGATTGCTAGTGTTATGTGGATGATCTATTTGATAGCAGTGAGCCTGAAGATACTGTGTATCTGTGCTGTGAATAATAATTTTTGCTTTTATTTAAATTACTCCTTTTCCAGAGCGTGATTTCTTCTGTGAGCAATATTTTCATGGCTGAATCTCACCCTTTTCCGCTCCGACAGTATACAGTTTTTTTTACTGATGGCTCTGTATGGCCTCTCACCTCAGTCTTGCCACCCAGAAAACAGACAGGTGTCCCAGAAAATACGAGAGGTATCCTCAGTCTCCCCTCCACCATGAGGTGAGACTAAAGCATCCTCTAGTGCTTTTTATTTTGCTCTGTGGTCTCTAGTCTTGAAAGATGTTATTCGCTAAATAAATGGCTCTGACGTTATAATGTTTTGTTTTCTCACTTTTAATATCCAAAATATACTTACTAATGAAGAGCGTCTGATTAGCATGGGGACCAGTAATACTGAGTTCATATCATTCTAGTCAAAGGCAAAGAAATATGACATTTTATTTCTCCGGTGGGGCTTTATCAAGGGTAAGCAAACAGATAAAGACTGTTAGGCTTTGGAATATATTAGAATAGCTCGCAGTGCCTTGTTATTACATTCAAGGGCCCCTGGAGTTTGGGAACCAGTGGGTTGTTATTCTTTCCATTCATTTAATTGTTCATTCATCTGTGCAATAAACATTGCAGTGGAGTGGGCACTGTGCTGGGTGCTGGGGGTGCAGCATCGCCCGAGACAGACAAGAATCTGTTCTAGGCGGAGGATGGATGAACAAATCAGGAGAGGTCAGGCAGAGATAAATGTTGTAACAACAGCAAAACAGGATGATGGGAGGGAGGGTGACGGGGCCACCTCAGATCAGACAGTCGGGGAAAGCCTCTCAGAGGAGGGGACATTTCAGGTGAGACCACAAGGACAAGAAGGAGCCAGCCACGCCAAGATCATCCCTGATCACGTTGACATAATGGCCAGAGTAAGTTCGCACACATGCAAATATGACTTCCGTCTTAAACTATATTTAAAAAAAAATCAGAACAGCCATTAAGTTGACAGCTCACTGCAGGGGGTTGAAGGATTTGTCACACTTCCTGGCAGCGGCCAGTATAGTTGTCTCTCTCTCTCTCTAAATAATGTGAGATCTCCCTGAAGGCAGGGATGCTGACTTGCTTCTCCTGCATCCACAGGGCTTGAAGCAGCGCCGGGCTCAGGGGAGGCCTGCGGTAAGCTCAGCGGGTAGATGGATGAATGAAGGAGTGAATGATGTCCGTGGACTCTCTCTGCAGGCTTTGCAGGACTACAAGTCGGTGGGGGTTTTGCCAAGAACTGACAGGGCTCAAAAGTGGGGAAGAACTGGTAGGAGGGGTCTTTCCAGCCTTGATCTGATCTGCAAGCCCCTCGAACACTGTGGCCTGAAGACTGCAAGAGAAGGAAAGGTTTAGTCCTTAGTCAAACAGTGCTCTTTGTTATGCCTCTTGTTAAGAAAGCACAGATGCCGGGACAGCCAAGAAGCCGGTCCACTCGGAAGCATCATTGTTTTTGGATTCAGGCTGCCAGTTGGAACAGGTGCCTCAGGGGAAGCCATGCGGTTGCTGGTGGGAGCCTGCTCAGGGACTCCACCTGGCTAAGATCCCATCCATGGCTCTCAGACGTGGGTTTTGGCTGAAGAGCTGGGCGTGACAGGGCATGTGGGGAAAAGCGGGCTGAGAAGGTTCTCACCCACCTGGGTGGAGAGCTCGCCCAGCTGCAGGGGCTTCGTGGGGGAGTTTACACTGACAGCTGCTGCAGGGGTTGGGGCTGCGGTTGTCCTCAGTCACAGATCCACCAGGGAGGGTGGTGCTGCATACCCAAGGGGAAGTAGCTGACGATCCTGATTATCCTCCCATTATGCTGTGGCTTAGGCCCTGGATCTGAGGACAGACAAAGGGCCTGATATCATCAGGCAGGTCCTCAGGTCTCAGAGTGGTACCAGGCAGAACACAGCACAGGCAGGTGGTACAAGTGGCATGCAAGACTAGGGGCTGGGGCCCTGTGAGGGCTGGGGCTGGGTGAGGGCTGGCTGGGAGCACTGGGGCTCGCCTTTGGTGTGTGTCTGGAGCTGGTTAAACCCCTCTTGCCTTGGGTTGGCGTTGGGCCTGAGCTGAGTGAGTGGGCTGTGCTTCGAGGAGCAGGAATGGAAGGCCCAGATAGAGGCTGGTGACCAAACAGGCCCTGATGCAGCAGCGTTCGAAAATCTCTGCCTTGGGCAGTAGGGATGCCAGATAAGATACAGGGTGTCCATTTATATTTGAATTTCAGAGAACCGATGAACAGTTTTTAAATTATAAGCATGTTCCACTTCTTGCATGAGAGGTATTTGTAGTTGATATGAAATTCAAATTTAATAGGGCATCCTCTCTTTTTAAAGATTTTACTCATTTTTAGAGAGAGGGAAAGGGAGGAAGAAAGAGAGGGAGAGAAACATCAATAACAACCTATTGCTTCTTGTGCGCCCCCTAACCAGGGACCTGGTCCGCAGCCCAGGCATATGCCTTGACTGGGAATTGAACTGGCAACCTTCTGCCTTGCGAGTTGATGCCCAACCCACTGAGCTACACCAGTCAGGGTGGGCATCCTGTACTCTTTTTTTTTTTTTCCTTTTAGATTTTATTTATTTATCTTTAGAGGGGAAGGGAAGGAGAGAGGGAGAGAAACATCAATGTGCGGTTGCCTCTTGTATGTTCCCTGCCGGGAACTGGCCTGGCAACCCAGGCATGTGCCCTGACTGGGAATCGAACCGCGATCCTTCGGTTCGCAGGCCCGCGCTCAATCCACTGAGCTACACCAGCCAGGGCGCATCCTGTACTCTTATTTGCTAAGTCAGGCAACCCTATTTGAAGGCAAAAGTCAGAAGCTCCCAAAGAGGCCACTGATTTCTCAGGCATCGGCTGTCGGCTCGTCCTCTGCAGTCGAGGCTGATGGGGCCGCTGTTCCCCTTCCGCCTCCCCCAGCACGTTCTCTGGGTTGGCAGCTGCACTGAAGGATGGAGCCAGAGTGGCCGGAGCAGAGGCAGAAGGCAGGGGTGTCTTGGCTGAATGGAGGAGGAATGCCCTGGTGTGTCCCAGGAGGCCAGGATTCCACAGAGAGGAGCCTGTTGCTCTCTGCTTCTCCTTCCTGAAAAGTGTCCCAAGTGAAAATGCCCAACTTCCCACTTTGTTGTTTGACCTTCAGGACGTCCTCTACTGACACCTAGGATGTGGCCCGTAGGATGTCACCCACCCAACTGTATGGGTCACCAACGTTTCTGCTGGGTCACGGAGCAGGGGCCCTGAGGCTCGCAGGAGTATGGTGGGATGGGTGTCTCAGTGTTGTGTGCGGTGCTGGGGATGCCACCCAGATCCGTAGACTCCTGGTCAGCTGAGAGCCCACCGGCCCTGGGCAGCTCCACAGACACCGTTCTTGTCCTTGATGCTGAGAGAACAGCGGGTCCAAGGATGACTTCAAAGGACTAGTCGAGTCGCCTGTCCCGGTGGGGTGGTCTGCTGTGTGCTGTTGGTAACGCAGCCCCTCAACGAGTGTATCTCCTTGGCAGGTGGCACATTTTTCTCTCTTCACCGAGGCAGTACTGTCGGCCCAGGGCACATGTGACTGTGGGGGTGCGGAAGGGAGCTGAGCGATGTGCTGTTCTTTCATTTCTGAGTTGGAAATGAAAGGCCGTCAGGGGAATGTCCACTAAGCTATTTCTGAAATGTTTGTCACTTACTGTCACTTTTGAGTACAGGGAAAGACATCCTCTTAAGACAATCAATATGAACTCTTTATTTCAGTGACTGAACAGCAGAGCCGTGGATGCACCAGTGATGGGGTATCACAGTCTGTAAACGCACAGAGTGGTGTCAACAGGACAAAGAATGGAGCAGGCGCCTCTGACCCTCCGCTCTGCTTGCATTAGTCAGGAAAGCAGAGCCAGTATGTGTCTTTGTCTCATGTCTGTCTGTCTGTCTATCTATCTGTCTATCTATCTGTCTATCTCTCTATCCAGATTAATTTTAAGGCACTGATTCATGAGATTGAGGTGGCTGGCAAGCCCAAAATCTGCAGGGTTGGAAGTTCAGACAAGAGCTTTCGTTGAGGTCTTGAGTCTGGAACCCACAGAGCAGGCCAGCAGGATGGAGGCCCTGGCAGGGTGTTCAGGTTTCCGTCGTGACGAGAATCCCTTCTTCGGTAAACCTCACAATTTGCTCTTAAGACCTTCAACTGATTGGTGCAGGCCCACCCCATTGGCTTGACTCAAAATTTGTTGAGTTAAATGTCCATCTATAGTCAAAGTCCCAGGTCAGGTGGGTTGCACACTCCCTCCTTGGGCCTGTGATGAGAATTACAAACACACCTGGCCGGTAGAGGGACTCACACACCCCAGTGGAGGCTCCCAGCTGTGGGTTGCCCAGGGCCAGCCCAGAGTATGCCATGCTGCGTGAAGCATTCTACACAGTTCATTTCACTGTCTCTGTCCAGTAGAGTTTTCTGGCAATGACGGCGGTTTCTCTGTAGCATCTTCCTGCCTGACTCCTTTGCTTCCATCTCTCTGCAAAGCCTTTCCCCTCTCCTTTCCCCCTTTGCCCTTCTCCTTAGTTATAACCTGCTTGTGACCTGCAGGCTCTGTCCGGGTGAGGCCCCACACAGAGCACGTCCCTCCTGGTGCTTGGCTGCCCCCACACCCCACCACCCACAATCGGGAACCCTTCACCTCCAAAAGGGCTACACATTGACTTTTAAAAAGCGAACTTCTTAGTTTAGAATAATTTTAGATTTACAGAAAAGTTGCAAAGAGCACAGGGAGGTCCTGCCTACCCCTCACCCAGTTCCCTCTAATGTTACCGTCTTACCTTACAGGGAACATTTGTCATAATAAAGAAACCAACATGGGTAACTACAGTGCTATTAGCCCAACTCCAGACTCTGACTTTCACAGATTTTTCTGCCCCAGGGGCCGCCCTGGATGCCCCAGTGCGTTTCAGGCTCCTCCACGTTTCAGGCAAGCTTGGTCTGCCTGCCACTTGCTCCTCCTCATCACGCCCCTTCTCAGTGCTCCCCACCCCCTTCCCAGTCTCCTGTCTCTGGTTCATGGTCACTGACTAGAAGCCCGCCGCCATGTCTGTTGATCTATATTCAGAGTCCTCAGAGCTTCTTTTGCATGTTAGGAGAAAGGAAGCCTCCCTCGCCGCTTGGTAAATATTTTACAACATCTAATGGAATCAAGTTGTTTACTCTGCAGGAAATAGAAAGGCATTAGTTAAAGAAAGTAACAAGCTGGCTGGTTGCTGACTCTTCATATGTAGAGAGGCCTGAGAGCCTGAATGATTTCCACTTAAGGAGTGTTACTGCTGGCAACTAGAACATCCCAGGTGGGATTGGCTTCTGCTGCTTCCGGGGGTGGGGCCCTGGCCACCAGAGCCCTCAGGGTCCAGGATCGGGAGTCAGGCTCCCTGCAGCCTCAGGTTCTTAGGGACCTGGCTGGGCTTCTGCTCAGCTCTGTCCCATGATGCTTCCACCCCCAAACCTCATCCCCAGTAGCTGTCCACGTGGCCTGTCCCTCCTCAGTTCGACTCTCCTGGCCTGTGTCTTATAGGGGTGTCCATGCCGGTCCGTGGACCACATCCTGAGCCTGTCATGCTGTGTCCATCATCAGGGCTCCTGGACCACAGGGTCTGGCTCCCCTGTCTAGAATGAGAAAGGTGGTGCTCACCACGTTGCCCCAAGACCGTGAGCAGGGCTGCTGGTGCCGCCAGAAGTCGAGGAACGCCCGCCACGCTGCCCGCTGCGTTTGTCCCTGCTCCTGCCTCACCTCCCCCAGCTCTTGGTCCTACCTCTACTTTTTCACACTTTGCTTCCCAAGAGTTTCAGTTCATAGAAGAGTGAAATAAAAATGTTTATTATTTAAACCAAGGCAGATAAAGGCTGTAGCAAATTGTTTTGATGCCATTTACAAGCTGTGCATTGTAGTCAAGTTGAATGTGAAGCCAGAAGGGCTTCAGAGGAGGTCTGAGCAGAATCTTGAATGAAGGGGAATGGATTTTCTAGACCCACAGGTTTGCGTCCCTTCCCGACCTGCCACTCTGAGAAGGCTGCTGTCTGCCATGGTCCTTCCTGCTTGCCCTGTGGCCTCCTCTCCCTCCTCTCAGCCTGTGCACCTGCCCCCGGCCCCTCATCCCACTCTGTGCCCTCACTCTTACCCCCTTCTCAGCCCCTGCCACACATACATACCTCAGTTCTAGGTTCTCCAGGACCCAGAGCGTGAGCTACCAGTGTGGAACCACAGTGCCTCGGCCCAGAAGCCACACAGCCTGGCCATCCCCCAGTGACCTGGGAGCCAAGCGGCGGAGCCAACTCAGCTCTGGCTTGGCACATTCAGGATGCTTCTCTGAAACCTTGGTGTTCCTGTGTCTCCCAGCCAAAAGCCACAGAGCCTGCAGGGTCCCAGGCCTGTGGTCCTGAATGGAAAGCTAGAGACACCAGTGCGGGTTTCCTGCCCCTGCCCTCCCGCCTCGGGTGGGTAGCACATAGACCCAGGAGCTCTCCTGAGGATGGTGAGGTTATTCCTGACTCTGATCACAGCCCTCTGGGTCCTGGGCAGGTGCTTTCATGACCCCCGGGTCTGGGCTATTTCTCTCAGAGAGCTGGAAGCTGACTCTCAGGTGTCTGGAGGCATCCCATGTGCTCAGCAGCTTTGGATTAAAATGTTCTAAATCCACCTCTTATGGACCCCAAGCTGGAGCCCCAAAGGCCCGGTGCTTGGCTGCGAGCCAACACTTCCTAGAACAGTTGGACACCGGCACTCAGAACGCGCCTGGAGGTGAGGTGGATGGGCAGCCTCGGCCCCCGCAGCACGTCTCTGGCTGTCCGTGTCCTCTCACTGGTCGAGGCTGGCAAGGAGGCTCCATTGCAGCTTTGTCTCCTTATGGAGCGCGGCTCGTCTGCAGAACCGGTCAGCATGCAGACTCCAGGGCCTGCTTGCCGAGTTTACGAGTCAGGGTGTCTGGGGTATGGCCCTGGAATCTGCATTTTGACCAAGTTCTCCTGGGTAATCCTACATGCAGCCAGATTTGGGAGCCCTAGCTCGAGCCCAGCTTCTTCTTCTAGGAAGGATGCCTTCAAGGTCACCAGCCCAGGCTCTCATGGATTTGGATATGAGAGGAAGACTGGGGAGCACTTTGGGCCCCCCACACCTAGACCTTGCTTTCAGTTACAGAAAGGTAGGGGATCTTACCTCTAGTGCGCATGATTCTCAGGGTCCGGAGTCCTTGGAAAGAGCCAATTCTGAAGCTATTCAGAGCCCAGCGAGTGGCTACAAATGGACTCAGGACCACTGGGAATGATACCCTGCCTTACAGAAATGCAGGAAGGTCAGGAGCAGCACAGGCAGGTGGGGGCTCTGGGGACGGATGACTTAGGATTTCCCCTGCAAGATAACCTCCTTCCCCAGGGAATGATGCCAGGCCACAGAAACGCTTGTAAAACAGCCCACGTGCCGACTTCATGTCAGATGTTCGCACTGGCCCTTTCCTTCTTGGCTTGCCAGGTGTGAATGGGGATGGCAGGTAAGGTGAGGCTGCAAGGTAGGCCTCCCCTCTGCTCCTCTCAGCAGCCCGGGGCCCGCAGCTCAGTCTCCTGGACTGGCCAGGCCCTGCTGTTTTCTTCTGGAGAAGGAGTTATCTTCAGAGATGCCCAGGGCTGGCATGGTGTCCCTTGTGTTCTTTGGGGTTCTGACGGCGCCAGTGATCTACGCTGCGAGGTTACCCCCTCACAAGGAAGCAGAAGACCTGGATGGAGTTTATTTCCAGCCACAACACTTCCCGGCCTCCCACCGTGGGCGAGGGGCTGGGCTTCCCTAAGGCTTAGTTTTTCCATTTGCAAAAGGGGATTTTGATTTCTTTCTTGCCTCCCTTATGGAAACATTTCAAAGACCCAATGAGCTGAGAGACGGACGAAATCTTGAAAATTCTAAAGCAAGATCTGCGAACTTGAAATGGGTGACATAAATGAGTGACCCAGGCAGTGAGGAACGGATGGGAGCGGTGGAGAACTGGATGGCAAAATCAGATTCGCTTAGGAAAAAAAAAAAAAATCCTGCAGCCTCCGAATAACTCCTATCAAAGGGCTAAATTTGGCTTCTGGCCAACAACTAACCTCCCCTGTAAAGTGTTCAAAAGCAGGTGTCATCGGTTTCCATGCCACATTCGTAAACTATGCTACAGCAACACTCCGAACAAGGCCCTGCACTGTGTTTTATGCCTGGCTGTGTCTGCACATATGTGCGCTGTGGGCACAGGCTCCAGAGTCAGGCTGCTTCGACTCTAACCTGGTTTCTGCTTGGGCTTGTTATTTCAACTTCCTCTGCTCTCATTGTTGTAATGTGTAAAATGGGATAATAATAGCACCTCCCTCGTTGGAGTCCCATGAGGATGGAATAAATTAAGCCGTGAAAAGTTTAGCCCGATGACTGCTCCTAACATGACTTTCTCAATGAAAGTTCATTATTATGTTTTCATTGTGTCATTGCTATTACTCCCTGCCTTGTTGCACAAAGGACTGGAGGGGTGCAAGCAGCAAGAGCAACATGATGATAACGCAGAATAAAAGAGGGAGGCAGGAAAGAGTCGGAACTTGAGAGCAGACAAAGAGGACCCTGGAGGTCTCGTGTGGTGCCTGTTGGGAAGTTTCACACTTTACTCAGCTCCCTGATGACTACAGGGGACAGGGAGAAATGGTCAGTTAAAGCTTCTTGTCAAAAAGGAGGAGGGATTGTGGCAATTCCTCCTGGATTTGTGCTTGTATCTGTTCAAGAAAAGAAGAAGAAAAGACTTTCATTCTTGGGTAACCAGCTCTGACTGTCCCTGGATAACTCAGGTGGGTGGAGTTTGGAAACCAGAGTTTTCCCATAGGCGTGTCTGAGCTCAGCTGGGCACCTTGGCAGTTGTTAAACCTCACCCAGTCCCTGGATTCTGAGACATTGAATGGCCTCCTCATGGCTCAAAGTTCAAGGTTTGAGCCAGTGTTTTCATCTTTCTGAATGCACCAAGATAGATCATGGATGCTACCAGATGTCTCAGTAGTCCCATCCTTGCCTGCACCTTGTTCCTGAGCTACCTGGTCGTTCTCTTCCCAGCATGCAGAAGGCTCCTGACACCTGCCTCCTTATCTCCCACCAGAAAGCCTTTTTAGGTTTTCTAGATGGTGATTTCTTGTGAACATATTTGGTTTGAATTTCCCGTGACTTTGCTGGATCTGATGCCCCATTCTTCTGACCAGCCGAATGTACTTGGGACGGAGTGTAGCCAGTGTGTACTTTCTAGAAGAATCCTGTCTTGGTTTGTGCACTGTTAATATGCAGTATCGAAGTACATGTTTCTGGAGTGTGGAGACCACATGTCTATCTATCTGCTTGGAATTGCATTCTAGACACTGAAGGACACTTATTAAATCAATGGCCTGATGAAGACGGTGGTATTGTCAGTAAATGATAATGCCTGGGAATGCAAAAGAGGACGATGTTACTTGATCTGAATGTACACCTTGGGTTTTGGTGGGGGGAGAAGCTCTCTGCGAAGTTTTTACTTTAGGAGAACAGTGTGTTGTGTTTGCAAGCACCGCACCATTTCCAGATGAAAAGAGCAGTGCATTATTTGACTGTGGAGCCCTTCCAAATATTTCTGGGAACGCCGATGTGTCAGGACAAAAGGCTTCTCTTTTCCCAATAATGTGTGGCTTTAACGGGCTTACTAATGGGAACATGAAGAAACAATTACATGAAAAAAATTGATCTTTGAATGATTTGATGGTCTTCAAAACCATTAGGTGGTCTTATAATAAGATGCTATGTTGTCGTAGAGGACAGTACATGAACTTGGCAGTCAGGAAACTTGACAGCATTCACCGAGGGTGGGTCCTTCTGGTTCTGCTTTCCAAGATGCAGGGAGGCACCCTATAGCCCAGCAGGCCTATTCCCTGGCCATCCCCAACCCCCGCACACCCCACCAGAGATCGCATCCCCGTTGCATCTATGATTCCATGGCCTTTTGCTTAGACATCTGATATCATATTGTATGATAATTCTTTGTTCACAGGTTCATCTCTCTGGACAGTAGGGAGGGACCATGCAGTGCGATGTCTTACTAATCTTTATACACACAGGACCTAACAGGTCCTCAGTGTAGGCCCTCAGTGCGTATTTGTTGAATTTATCGAGTAATTTTGAAAAAGCACTAAAAAACAAAAAGTCATTTGGTCCATCCCTTTCTGGTGAGGTAGAGTATCCCAGAGAGTTTTAATACCTTGTCTGGAATTCTGCAGCCAGACTCGTGGACCCCGCCAGGACTGGGTCCTTGCCTTCTGTCTCCGAGTGCAGCATTTTTGTCTGGAGTTGCTGAGTTGTGGGTTTTTCTCTACTTGCTTCTGTACATCATTTTTTCTTCTTCACTCATTCATTCATTGACTCATTCTTATGTTATTTATTAAACAGCTCTAATGGCTAGGTATAGGTATAAAATAAAACAGATAAAACTAATGGGCTTTTATTTTAGCAGAGAAAGATAACCTATAAATAATCATAATCCATAGGGAAGGTGTACAGTATGTTCAAAGGAAATCAGTGCTGTGTCAAAGAACAAACAACAGGAGAGCAAGGGGAGGGACTGGACATATTGAGGAGGGGCAGGCAGCAGGTTGCAACATTTCACGGGGTGAGAGCGAGAAAGTGAGGTTGAGCAAAGGTTGGAAGGAAGTGGAGGACTTAGTCTTGCAGATATCTGGGGAAGTGTGTTCCCAGCAGAGGAAAGAACCGCAGCCAAGGCTCCAAAGTAAAAGCGTGCTCGGAGAGCCTGGGGGATGGCATGGGGCTGGCGGAGTGGAGTGGAGAGGGCAGGGTGAGAGTATGGTGAGATGGGTAATCAGGTATAGATCAAGTAGAGCCTTGTAGGGCATACAAAGGACTTTCCTTCCTCCATTCGGAAGGAAATGGAGACTCACTGGGGGGGGTTGGAGAAAAGGAATGATATGATCTGGGTTTTCTTTTAAAAAGGACCATTCTAGCTGTCATACTGAAAATGGGTTTTGGAGGGAAAGGGCGGAGGCAATGTGAGCTATGAGGGAGCTATTGAAATAATCCAAGTCCAAGATGGTCGTGGCCAGGATGAAGATAGTAGCAGTAGCGGAGATGGTGAGAAAAGGCAGCTACTGGATATATTTCAAATCCTGGAGAGCCGTTGGGACTTCCTGATGGATTAGTTGCAGGGTGTATGCAAGAGGACGGGAGTGAAGGATGCCCCAAGGTTTTCACCTGGACAGATGGAAGGATGGAGTTGCCATCAGCAGAGACGGAGAAGGCTATGGGTGGAACTGGATCCCGCCCCCGACCAGCCGCACTGGTTCCTGAAAGGAGGAAGAGTGGGGACCACATGGGAGGCTTCCGTCCCAGGGAGGCTGCAGCACCCCCTTCGGAGCCCTCAATCTTTTTTCTTTACTAAGTCAAGTGCCACCCTTTCATTACTCCCTTTGAGATGGATCACCCCCTTCATGACGTCTACCTTGATTAATTTTACCTGGCTGAAGTCTCCCAGTTCATTCCATATTCATACATAGATATGCTTTACTTAACACAATAGATGGGTTTTTGAAAAGAGAGGTGTAAGTCACCTTTCAAAAAATTATTAAAGCCTATTTTATATTCACCAGGGGAGCTAACTACTTGAAGTACCCTATTATTAATGCTTTTGTAAGGTGAAGATTCCTTTTGTTAGATGACTATGGAACTCCACTAATTTATCAGTTTTGAAAGATCAGGTTGTAAATGTATCAGACTGAGTGCACACTTATATACTATGTCTCTGTACATGAGATACCTGCTAAGCATCTCATCAGAGGGCCCACAGGGACCTCCGGCTCAGTGTGTTCTACCTGAGCTCATCCCTTGCCTCCTAAACCGTCTCCTATGCTCTCTGTTCCACCTAGGGCTGAAATCTCAGAGTCGTCCCCGACCCGCCCAGCTCATCACTTCTTCGCATCTGTGAACTCTCTTGCATCTCCTGCATCCTTTCTAAGACCCTCTGCCTCTATCACAGTGCAAGCACCCAGCACATTTTAATGGGCTTCTTAACACTTCTCCTGCACCTACTTTATCTGTGTTCTCTAATGTATTATCCCACATTCAGCCATTTGAGCAACCTGCCAAAAGCGTTTTTCCTATCATGACTTTTCCCTGTTCAGAGATCTGTGATTTTCTCATTACCTTGGCTATTGCTTACCATTGAAACACCCAACTGAGCGTGGTAGCCAAAACCTGTCTGCGACCAACCTGCATGCACATTTCTGGCCTCCTCATGACCGCTTATCCATCCATCCTCACGCATCCAAGAGGCATTGTGATGAAACGGGTGCTGCACCCCTGCAGCCCCAAGTGCCAGCAGGTGTCCACCCCACCTTCCTCACCCCTGGCCTGCAGTGCCCCCCAGGCTACCTTGCTCTGTTCAGATCCTTCCCATTTTCAAAGACCAGCCAAGCGCCCCTTCCTCTTTGAGTCTTCTCTTTCTTCAGGCACAAAGG
This sequence comes from Glossophaga mutica, assembly GCA_039655065.1. Taxonomy (NCBI): domain Eukaryota; kingdom Metazoa; phylum Chordata; class Mammalia; order Chiroptera; family Phyllostomidae; genus Glossophaga; species Glossophaga mutica. The sequence goes on from CM077308.1 coordinate 152,008,032, forward strand.
ACCTCTCCTTCCATAGCACTTTATGCAAAGCATTTTATAGCCTGTCTCCCTCTCCCAGTGTAGAATCTCCTAGATTCTACCTCTCGTATCTTCCTTACCAACCTGTACAGTTTCTGCCTGCTGGGCGCCATCTTCATCTCACCTTTCTCTCTTGTGCCTTAGGTGTGATGAGTACAGAATATGTCACCTGACTGTATGGCTGTCCTTTTCCTCAGTAACATTTTATTGTTGATATCTGCTGCCTACATTAAATTGTAAGTTTCATGAAGGCTGGAACTGTCCTTTTTTTTTCACCTCCATCCCTTACCATACAGTCCCTGAAGATGGTATTTACTATGGTAGGTGCTGAGTCTTCTGCTAGCCCTTGAAAGGTTGCTCAACCCTAATGGGGGAAACACAGCAAACTAGGAAGTGATCCCAAGCACTCTGGCCTCTGCTCTGTTTACTTACTCATTCATTTATTTATATACCATGTGGCATATATCAATTTCAGGCCACAATAGTAGGTTGCAAGAGATGTCACATTTCTTTATCTGAAATTTAATCAGTGCCAAGCTTCCACCTGCTGGGCTGGTAGGAAATTCAATCTGCCTTTTGAGAATTCCCCACTCCTAACCACTCCTTGAGGACTGTGCAAAAGCCTCAGTGTTCTCATTAATTCTGAAGGGCTGGGGAAGGACCCTTTAGCATCCTAGCCCATGTGACCCACAGGCCAGTGGCTCCTCTGCTTCTGTGTCATGAGAGCAAGAGGGTCAGGGCTGCAAGTCCTTTCTGAGATCCTCCCATGGACCCAGGATACTGCAAGGAGAAGAGGGCCCACATCTACCACTCATGGTACCTCCAGAGATCAGGCTCCATCCCAGCTTCAGGGGACATTCTCAAAACTTCTTCCAGATGAGAGAGGGGGAAATAATTCCTGTTCTTTTACCCTCTTTCTGTATTCCTTAAAAAAATGATATTGGATTGATTTTCCTGTCACACATCTTGATAAAGTGATTTATTCTAAGTGTATGTCCTAAGTCCATGGCAGTATAGAAATAAAGAATTTGGATCAGGGAAAGTACTCAGAGTTGCAGGGACTATAATTGCTATAGTTAAATTTCACATTTGACTTTAAGCTTTCTGGTTGTCCAAGTGAAAAGGGACATGTGATTTCATAACCCAAATATCAGAAATGGAGAAAGAGTCAGCTTTTCAAGAGAAGCAAAGATTTTTCTATTACTTGATTGTAAAATAAACTTTTCATGTGAAGCATTGTAAAGGGGATATGAAGTCTTCTAAGGTATTCAAATAGGACTCCGTCTCTTGAAGCTTGAGCCACTTAATAACCACTTGTGAGGATAAGTATGTCTGGGAGCCTGCACACAGACGCACTGACCACAGACACTGGTCTCTTGTTTAGCTATCTTTATCTCCTGTTTAAACTCCTAAATATGATCATATATTATTGATAGCACCACTTCACAACAGCCTAAACAGAAAAGGGGCTGAAACAAATGTCTATCAGAGGTTATAACCTAAGGAACATAAAAGTATGGCCAGTCTGAGCAAGTAGGGTCTGCCCTTGATGTTGTCTTTGCCTGCTGATGACCTTGGCTGTTTCTTTCTCCTGTTGAAATGTCTTGAGCTGGGACTCTATTCATCATTGAACCACCATCGCCAAACATGGTGCCTAGTATTTAACAGGCAAATAAATCATTGTGGAATTAACGTGCCTGTTTTTTCCTCTCTTTCCTGGATGAAGCACGATCTTTTGAGTTTCCCTCCTCTGTTTCAGAAGTAATTGGAGCTAAATGACAAAAGAGTTCCTCCAAGGTGGACCCTTCTCCTCCTCATCCCTGATGGGACTAAGGAAATAGGCCTGAGGATCCTTCAGTGAGTTAGGGGACATATGAGAATTAAAGGAAAGTATGAGGAAATTGTTTCATTAAATATAGAATATCAATAGTTTGAAATTTTATATGTAAATATTTCAGTTGTACTTATTTATTCTACTTTATATATATTATATATATATATATTAAATAAAAGTTCACTAAAGAAGCTCAGTAGCCTATTTGGTTTGGCAAAAGAAGGAGTCAGCAAACTTGAAAGCAGGTCAGTTAATATCTGGACTGAGAAACAGGATGAAGAAGAGTTAAGAAGAACTGACACTACTTCTGAGACCTGTGGTACACCACAAAGCAGGCCAATGTCTGCAGATGAGGAATCCCAAAAGGAGAGGAGAGAAAGAAAGCGGCAGAAAGAGTATTTGAAGAAATAATGTCCCATAACTTCCCAAATTTATGAAAAACAATCTACATATCCAAAAAATTGAACAAATTCCAAGTAGAATAAACTCAAAGAAATCCTCACCTAGACAGTCCTCATAGTTAAACTGTCAAAAGTCAGTGACAAAGAGAGAACCTTTAAAGCAGAAGGAGAGAAGAGGCTTGCCATGTGCCAGGGAGCCTCCCTAAGATGGACAGCTGACTTCTCACCAGAAAGCATGGAGGCTAGGAGTCGGTGGTAGGAAATGGTTAAAATGCTGAAAAAGAAAGACTGTCAACCAAGTATTTTATATTCAATAAAAGCTAGCTTTCAAAAGTGAAGGAGAAATGAAGACATTCTCAGACAAACAAAAATTGAGAAAATTTGTTATTAGAGGACCAGGCCCATAAGGAGTACTGAAGAGTATCTTTCAGGTTGAAATGAAGGAACACTAGATGTAACTCAGATTCACATGAAGAAGTAAAGAACAGTAGGAAAAATTGCTACAGTGTGAATATATTTTTATTTGTTATGCCTTTCTTATCTGCTTTAAAAAGCAACTAAAATTATAGGCTTAAAATGCATAAATATGTAATTTGTATGGCATTAATTGCATGAAATGGGGGGAGGGAATAAAGCTATCTTGGATTAAAGTTTTAAATACTGTTAAAAGTAAATTGAAATTAATCTGAACTAAATTATTGTAAACTAAGATGTCAATTGTTATCTCCAGGGAACCCACTAAGAAAATAACTAAAAAAAGAAGAGTAGGGAATAAAAATGGTACACTGGAAAACATCCATTTAACATAAAAGGAGCTAGCGGTGGAGAAATAGAGGAACAAAGACATAAGACATACAAAAAACAAATAGCAAAATGGCAGACCTAAATCCTACCTTATCATTAATTATGCATTGTTTTTAAATAAGGCTACTACAATCAAGAGGCAGAGATTGGCAAATGGATTTAAAAGAAACATGATCCAACTGTAAGCTGTCTACAAGAGACACATTTTTAAATTCAAAGACAAAAATGGATTGGAAGTAAAAAAAAGTAGTTAAACATATAACATGCAAACAATAACCAAAAAGAGCTTTACTACTACCAGACATAATAGACTAAAAAAAAAAAAACAATTTTAGTAGAGGCTAAGAAGGACATTTTATAATGATAAAAGGCTCAACTTATCAGGAAGACATAAATATAAGCATATAATCACCTAACAGCAGAGCTCCATAATACATAAAGCAATAACTAACAGAATTGAAGGAAAAATAGACATATCACAATAATAGTTGGACACTTCAATACCCCACTTTCAATAATTGATAGAAAAACTAGGCAGATGACCAACAAGGAAACAGAGGGCTTAACCCTCCGTAAATCAACTCAGCAAACACCGGTGGAACATTGCATCCTACAACAGCAGAACACACGTGCTTCTCAAGTGCACACGGGATATTCTCCAGATAGACCACGTGTCAGCCCATGACATACCTTTGATAAATTTGAAAGGATTTAAGTCATGCAAAGTAGTTTCTCCTGCCTCAGCGGAGTGAAATTGGAAATCGATTGCAGAAGAAAATTTGAGAAATTAACAAATATGTGGAAATTAAATAGCATGCTTCTAGATAACCAGTGGGTTGAAGAAGAAATCACAGGGAGAGTAGCAAATACTTTGAGAAGCAGGAAAATGAAAATACAATAAAAACTTATGGGATGCTGCTTAGTCATTGCTCAGAGGGAAATTAATGGCCGTACATGCTTAGTTTTTAAAAGAAGAAAGATCTCCAATCAATAAGCCCAACTTCCATCTTAAGAAATTAGAAAAAGCAGATCAAACAGAAGGAAGAAAACTAATAAAGCTTAGAACAGAAATAAATCAAACGGAGAATAGAAGAACCATCAAGTCCAGGAAATGATCAACAGTCAGGGACTGGAATAGCCACACGCAGCTCAGGCGATTTGTCAGACAAGGCTGCAAAGGACTCTGGGACCATTTTGTGAAGGGCCGGTGCTGGACTCAACACTGCGTTTTGGTGGGTGAGTTCCAAGGAGTCCTTGGAACTTTCTCCTAGAACAGTAACAAAATGAACTGTGCTCTAAAGGATTGTTTGGTGTAAGTGTGTGTTGTTTGGAAGTGGGGTTCAGTGTGTATAAAGACTAAAGAATGAAATCGGTAAGGTGAAGCGGGAGGCCACTGCAATAAACCAGCCAGCGAGGGGCAGGAGTCTGAGCTGTGCAACGGAAGGACAGGTTCGGTGTAAAAGGGATTAGGGAGGAAAGAAGACTTCAAAGGATGTGATGGATGTTTGGATCTTCGATCTGAGAAGTAAGAAGGCATAAAAACCCACTTTAATCTCACCTCCATAATTTACTAGCTATTTGATCTTCGACCATTCTGAATTCCCAGTTCCCTCACCTACGAAATGAGAAGAGCATTGCTTCCCTGGCTTTTCTTTCAGGATTTTGGGTACATTTTAAATGTGGTAATGGGTGTCAGTAGGTGTAAAAGATACTTGTGAATGTTCGAACTCTTGATGAGCATGAGGTCTTGTTTGCTATTGTCATAATGAGTTCAGTTTCTGACTCATTTCAATAGTGAGAACATCCAAGTGGAGATGTTGAACTTGGACGGTTGGAAACCTGGGGGGGTGGGGATTCTGGAGAGACATTAGTGCCAGAGCTAACTAACATTTGGGCGTCACCAACCTGTCTTGGGGAGAGGAGTGGAGCGTGGAGTGAGATAGAGGTTTGAGTGAGCAAGGATGCAGCCAGGGGAGAAATTGAAATGCTTAGGAGCAGAGGAAGGCCAGGGTGGGAAGGGATCGGGAATTCAGGGTACGGTTTCCCCGAGTTGCAGCTGTTACCCCTGAGATGAGAGAAGACAGCGGGGCGGGGGACGAGGGTATGTCTGTGAGCTGCACACAGGCATTTCCTTAGAAAACGGTGGAAGCATAAGTACCATGATCAGAACCTGAGATTCACGAATAAGGCGAGGTAGGCAACCCTGTTCCTTTTGAACAGTTTGGGAAGAGGGGATGGGGACAATTTCAGACTCTTGTGTTGAGATTTCATGGTTCTTTATTTTGAAATGGAAACTGTGGTGTTTCTGCTGTTAGAAGTGTCAGGGCCATGAGGGAACACAGGGGACCCCTTTTTGTCCCTGCCTCTGGTGCGGGTTTTGCAAATAGGAACCGTGCCACATGTGATAGATAGGTGGGAGCCCCTGTCTAGGGAGCTGGAGGGAAATGCTCTGCAAATCAGAGATGCCCGAAAGCCCTTAGAGCTCATTTGCTTTCCAGCGACTCTGCCCGAGCACCCAGAGGAGCAGCCCACCTGAGCCAGCAGAGCTCATTTTGGAGACCTGATTCTTGTACTGCCATCTGTCCCTGTACCCATGTGGCACCAGCCAGATTACACCCAGTCTGTTCCCCAACCCAGGGATGTGCACTAATCACAGTGTGGCCCCAAGCTTGGGGTGAGGTGTGACTCCAGGTCCCTCCCAACTCAAGGGCTCCTTTGGGAGTTGACTAGTGCAGCGGTCCCCTTAGGGCATGGATGTGGCCTTTCTGGCTCCTTCTCCCACAGAGCCAGCTGTTCTCCAGTGTTGAGCAAAGTGCCCCCTGAGGCAGGGCTTCCTGGCTGCCAAGTGCAGGATGCATCTTCAGCTCCTCTCAGCAGCTCTGTGGGAGGTTGATATGACCTTACTGGCTCAGTAGTGCTGCTCAGCTATGCTGCAGAGGGGCTTCCTGGTTGGGGGGCTGGGGAGCATCAGGGGTGGAGGTGGTGGGAGTGTTCTCAAGAGCTACCCTGGAGGGAGCAAGTTGTGCACTTGCTTGCACGGACCTCTGGGCTGCAGCAGTCATTTTGCAGTGCCAGGATGCTTCTCAATACACTTGACCTTCAAAGGCACCGGAAAAGTAGAAGCAGCAAGTCAGGCCCAGCTACCCTGAACTGCTGGCTTCATCTGTTTCCTGCAACCTGGGAATGAAAGTGGCCCTGCCTTTGTGGCTGTTCAGGACATTCAGGAGCCCTGCACTGTGGTCTGCCTGCCGTACCACTACCCCTGCCTTTCTCATCCCCAACCCTGGGCTCAGGTGGGGATGAAAGTTCTGGGATGTTGGTGGCTGGGAGGTTTCTTGAAGAGGGGAGTCCTCTAGGGCCCATGGGCATAGGGGGCTTTCAGAGAAAAATCACACTTTCATAGGTTAAGGCTTTGGGCTCAAGCTCTGTTGGTCACCCACCTGGGGGACCCTGCTTCAGCACCATGGACCTCAAGGGCACCATTGTATCCACAGGTCTGGTCCCTGGGTAGCTCTCCCAAGATCCTACCAATGGTTCCAGTGTGGCCTTCCTCATGGACCAAGAAACCTTCTTCCAAGTGAAGGAAGGTCTTCGGCAGATTAGTGTGGCAGCTATAAGGAGTCCCTAGAGGAGTAGGCAGGGACAGGTCAGTAATACCAGACACAGAGGCTCCGAATAGAAGGATACGTATTGCAGAGAGAGTGTGTTACCCCAGTATGTGCGACTCATGCGTGACCCACACATGGGGATGTGGAGGGACAGGGGGAAGCCTCTATCTCTCCCTACAAGTCAGATTGTATTGCCAAGATTCTGCGCCCAAAGCCGCATTACTTTCCGGAATTCTAAAGGTGGCAGCTATTTTGAAGGTTTAGGCAGGACATTTAAAAAGACTTCTTTTTTCTCCATGTGATCTTGTTTGGCTGGATCCTGATGTGAATGTAACCGGGTACTTGGTCTCTTTAACTTCATGTGTTGGGGGAAGGGAGAGGAAGTGATGAGCGAAGTAGGAGGCATGGAGGTGGCACTGGTAGATGAGGCTAATCAAACGATTTTCAGGGCAATGCAAAGGTGGGCTGGATCACATGTATGACTTCACTCACTTCAGTGGGGCTAGATGTCATTTCCTCATTACCACATTACCACTTACTGATACTAGTATCACATCCAATCATGATCTTTTAAAAACTTCATTTATTTATTTTTAGAGAGAGGGGAAGCGAGAGAGAAAGAGAGGGAAAGAAACATCCATGTGTGGTTGCCTCTCACACACCCCCACTGGGGACCAAGCCTGCAACCCAGGCCTGTGCCCTGACTTGGAATCGAACCAGCGGCCCTTTGATTTGCAGGCCAGAGCTCAATCCACTGAGCCACACTAGCCAGGGTAATCATGATTGTTTAAAATGATGGTCTCATAACCTGAGAGTGAAAATGGTTGTTTTTTTTTGGGGGGGGGGCGGTAAATGCTTCTGGTCACCCACTTGAGATCATGTGAGGCAAGGATCGATGGAACTTGCTCCCCAACTCTAGGGCTGCTTACACCCTCCAGCCACCCAATGGGGCTCCTGTGGCTGTCCAGGCGTTCACCGGTTAAGTGATCTCATGGTGTCAGGACAGGACTTGAGATGTCTACAATTTTGAGAAAGGACTTTTAGTCACGTAAAGGTTATGGTATTAAGTTCTCTAAACACAGAGTAATCTCCACTCTAGGAAACTCCATTCTTACATTAGAGTCGTACAGTTGGGACCAGCTGGTTTTGTACAGTCTCTTTAGGGTATGTATGTATGTATGTGAACACGCTATCTCCTGATGCTTGAATGTTAGTGGCTTTTTGGCCTGAAAGTGAGAATATCAAGATCCTTCAGCCCCTAGTGAATCCAAAGTGCAGCAGCAGGCATCTTGAGAAAGACAGTTGCTGGTGGACTCTTATCTAAATTCAGGCTGTGATTGACTATTTGTGCTCGGTGCCTCCTCTGTCCTTCTTGGTTCTCATCTACAGTTCAGGGGCTAGAAGCCCGCAAGCTCCATTTCTCAGACTCATAAAGGTTCCACCGACAAGAAGCATTTGCCTATGATTTGCAAGGCAGGAGGGAAGCAGAAGCTCAGTGAGAAGGCTCGTGGACTTCAGCAGATGGTACATGAGGTTTTGCCGGTGTTTCTGGGGATCCTCCTGTGAATGGTGACAGAAGTGCCCTGTGCTGTAGGCAACTGAGACAATTGGTTGTCATCACCAATAATTCCCCCATTTTTTGATTTCCTGAGCACTGGTGACTTCCCTAACTTTTACCCCTTCAGCCTTTTTTAACAGTTTTATAAGCTTCTCCGTTCTTCTATTTCATTCTTCTCGCTAAAAATACCTGGTTTCTGATACAAACACTTGGTTTTTCTCTTCTTTTGTCCTAACCTGGTACCCAGCCCTAGATTTGTGGGATTTCTCCTTCTCTTTTAATACTTATCTGGGGGATATATCCATTGATTCCAGGGGGTGGGGGAGGAGACATCGACGTGAGCGAAGCAGCCGTGGGCTGCCTCCACAGATCATGTGGCATCACCCCCAGCGTGGGGCTCGGCTTGCCTCCCCTTGTGCTGTTCCGGAAACTCAGAAGGTCAGACCGTTCCATGCAGAATTGAGTCCTGACATAGTTCTGCAGCAGTGAGGACCCTTGAAGATATCCTGGGAGAGTCTGATAGGGAAATTATTCATTTTTTTAGCTATAATTTTATAATCATTTGCTACAGTAAGTCCTCACTTCATAGATAAGTTCTGTGGCTCTAAGTGAAACAATGGATAATGAAACCAATCTTCCCATGGGTTGATTGACAAACACAAGAGTTAAGTTCCTACGGCATTTTGCCGACATCGTAACCAGACAATGTTATTTGAAGACATGCTGTGCCTGGTGAACACCTTTTTTAGGCCCTGGTGATATCAGAATGAAGAAGACACAAACCCTGTTCTCCAGCTACTCACTGACTAGAAGACACATTGTAGTAACCTAATAAGGTTGGATGATAGGCCCTCGTAGAGGTTACTGCGGAGATGATGTTCTGTGGCTGCACTGCACAGAGACAGACTCAGTCTTCCTAGAAGGACAGTGGAGGCGTATGAGTTAGGACGCAGACCGTGCAGCTAGAATAAGGATACCCACAATTATAGTGGTTAGAGCAATGTAGCTTCTTCTTTACTCTCTACACAGTCCCAAGGCGGTCCAGGGAGGTAGTATTCTGCTGTATGAGGGCATGTGGACAGCTGGGCTCTGTCTTGTTATTTCTCCACGCCTTAGAGTGTTGTCCTTGTCCACATGGCTGAGACTGGCCATCAGCATCACATCCATGTCCCAGGCCAGGGGAAGAGGGAAAGAGAGGAGTGGGGGACAGTCAGTCTCCTGTGTGCTATCTACATCATTCCCACTCACCTTCCTTTTGTTATGGGGTTCCATCCGGGAGCAAGGCAGAGAGCGGGAAATATAGTCACTAGCTGGGTGGTCATGCCCAGCCCAATCTCAGGGAGGGATCCTGGTATCCAGTGAAGGAAGTGGGGAAAGATTCAGGGAAACAGAGATCAATCTTTGCCCAGATGGCTTCCCTGGGAAGGGATGCAGGAAGTGCTGCCACCATGTGAGACCGGCTCTGTGCAGGGCCAGAGAGGCAGATGCTGGTGGTGAAGACCAGGCGTTTTGGGCGCGGTGGTGACGGAGGTGGTACAGGGGCCTCGGTGACGGTGAATGGGGAGCTGGAAGTGGAGGAACGTGTGTGACAGGCAGGCTGGCTATTCCTGGCTTCAGTTCTACGTATACAAGTCAGGGAGCTCACCCCTCCTGTTATTTTACAAGTGACAACACAGATCCAGAGAGCTGAAGTGACATGCTCAAGGTCCCACTGTTGGCGAGTTGTTGAATAGAGACTCAACCCCATGTCTTCGGTCTCCTGGGCCAACACTCTTCCCTCGACACACGTTAGAATCGAGCAGTTTGATAAAGGGGAGCCCAGGGAGCCCCCAGAGTGCTGAGGGTAGTAAGAGCATTTGAGGGCTGCTAAGAAATGCCCTCATCCCTGGCCCTCAGCCTTCATTTTTATTCTTCGTTTTTGAACATGGCCAGGCCCGCGATTGCGGACTCCCCTCAGCCGTTGCTGCCCGTCCCGTGAGCTGGCCTTCTCACCTCACCTTCCCTTCCCCACCGGGTACGGAGGCGATGAAATACCACCGCGGCCCCATTGGAGAATTTGTCATTTTTACATCTCCACATTCTGGTGTCTTCTGCTCCCGGTGACAAATAAATCCTTGGGCTGATGGCTGGCCCCGGCCATTCATTAAGCAAATATAGCCCCAGCGTGCGAGTGGGAGACTCGTAAATAATTCCCCGTGTTTTATCCCCATCGCCTGCTGCCTTCCAAGCTTTGCATATTTATAATCCGGGAGCAGTATTTCTGACACAGACGGTTATATGTGGGAGACTCTGGGGAGAAGGACAGACGGAGGCAGCTGTAACCTGGGTGAAGAGAGCTGGTTCCCTGGGCCTGGCTTTGGGCAATTGCCCTAAAGCTCAGAATGTGGGTGTCACCCTCCAGCAGGGGTGAATTAGGGCCTCTGGTGTTCGGCCTGGAGCTGGCCCTGGATGGGCTGAGAGATCTGATCTGGGTCCAAGTTGAGGCGGGGAGGAGGAGGGTGAGCTGGGGCATCCCCAGGACAGACCAGGCCGAAGGTGCCACTTCAGCTAGGGAAGTGCTTGGCAATAAAGGACACAGTGCCCTCCTCAGAGAGGCCAAACACCCTCACTCCTGTCTCCGTGGGCAGCCTCGTGGGTGAGGGTGTCCGGCTTCCGGCATTGAGGAGCAGGAGGAAGATGAGAAAGACGTCCTGCTAGGAGTGAGGTGAATGATGAGAAGCACTGACAGGAACATTTACCGCTAAAGAGGGGTTTCGAGTTTACAGGTGTGTTCATGTGCATTACGTGCCTCATTACGCATGCTCGTGACAGATGGCCCCTGCAAACCTCATTCACCTGAGCAAGATGCCCACTCCCACCCCAAGTGCGCATACACACGTGCGCACACTTGCACACATGGTCTGTGAAACACCAGGGAAACTCCAGGACAGAGGGCAGGAAAGCTGGTCCATGGTCACTTGGCACATTAGTGGCAGAGGCAGGACTGGAACTATAGTGACTCCTGGGGCATCTTCCCTTCGGGTGAGTGGGTGAGAGGCACAGGAGCCTCAGGAATCTTCTTAGAAGCAAAAATCTCCATATAGCAGCCAGGACGACCTGGCGTCACCCCATTCTAGCTCTCATTCATCGCCGAGCCAGGCCGGGGCAGCTGCCTGAACTGTCCCAGGCCACGCTCTAGTGTCTGTCTGGAGAGAGAAGACATGATATTCTGCATCCAATTAAAAGCAACAGGAGTATGTAAGGGAAACAGAAAGTAATTCTCCTTCTTGGAAGCCAGCCAGGGCATGCCCGTGCCAAGATTAAGAAGGATAATAACAACAGCCATAATAGTGGGAAGGAAAAAGCTTCTACAAGGCCTCAGGGACCTGGCAATGTAAAAAGAGGAGAGAGGGAAATCAGGACGAACACTCTGACCTTTGCTAACCTCCTGCAGAAAAGCCAATAGTCCAGCCCCTTCCTGGAGAGAAATGGCCTCTTGGAAGCACCACACACCCACCTGGGTCTCCCACCAGCTCTGCACACTCGGCACTTCTGAGGACAAGCTCACCGTGCTGGTTCATGCTGTGTGTCAGCTGGGTGAGACAATGGGGCCCAGCTGCTTGGTCACCACCAGCCTGCATGTTGCTGTGAATGTGTTTCCAGCATGTGACAAACATTTCAATCAGTAGCCTGTAGTTAATGTTAACATTTCAATTAGTAGACTTTGAGTCAAGCCGATTACCCTTCATGATGGGGGTGAGCCTCATCCCATCAGGGGGAGGCCTTTGGAGCAAAGGCTGAGCTTTCCTGAAGAAGAAGGAATTTTCTCGAGACAGCAACATCAACTCTTGCGGGAGCCAGTTCCTCAAAATCAGGGACACTCACTGTCCCCCTGGTTGGCTCTGTTTCTCTAGAGAACCCTGACTACTACACTCAGCATCTTATCTGCATCTTCTGTGTTGCAGGTCCCTCCAGCCTCATCCCCAACCAGGTTAGTGCTCTCCTAGCCGACCTCAATTTGGTTTCTTTGTCCTTCCTCCACCCACATCCATCCGGTGGGCCAATAAGACTGGGTGTTTTCTCACCACTGTATTCCTTTCCTCCAGGCACAATCAAAGTGTTTACCATCCCTTCAAACATGCCTTTTCCCCTCCTCCATACAGTTGTTTTGCCAGACCCTTAGATATCTTGAAAACTTTCTCCTAGGTTTCAGCTTGTTGAAATTGTACCTGTTCTTCCAGGCCTGTCTCAAATGCACCCCCGTCCCAGTGGGATCCCCGTCTGGGTGCTTTACTCGGTTTCTCCAGAGCACTTTCGTCAGTGCCGCCCTCCTCACTGAGCAGACTGAGGGCATGGCCACCCATTGGTGGGGGGTGAGAGAAGGAATTCCATTTCCATGAACTTACACAGAAGTGTGGTATTGGAAAAGCTACAATGAGCCTCTGTTCCTTCTAGTGTTTGTAAATGTTACTTGTAAATGTTCCATTTACTTGTAAATGTTATGCTTTAATGTGACATATTGTTTTTATTTAGAATTATCTATAGCAGAGGGTACCATACTTTCTTCTGTGCTTAGATCCAAAGATCCCTGAAGATTCTTACCTGGTCCCGTTTCCCCCTCCTTCCCCTAGGGAGCTGTAGCACGGTGAACAGGCATTCTATCCCACCAGGCTTGGGGCCTCGGCTGCACCTCCTTAGCTTCTAAATGCACATTTGCTGAGTGTAAAGACACTATTTTGTAGTAGCATTACCTGGTTATGTGAGGCCCTGTGCAGGGTGGCATTCTGACTTTGAGGGAGTTCGGTTGTTGATAAAAAGTGGCCTTATTCCAGACCTGGGAGGAGAAGCGCACAGCAGGGCTGAGTATGGGGTCGAGATCCATAACACTCAGCCCAAGGAGAGGCTGACCCCGAGCCAGGTATTGGGATCAGCCCAGCATCCCGCCAGCCCCCACTGAGGGACTACATGGCCATAGTTTATGTATGGTAGTGTACATATTTTCTTTTAAAGGCAGGCTTTGATTAGACTGCTTACAGCATTTTTCCTGGAAAAATCAAGAATAACTCTCCCTTCTTCCCTCCTTCGCTCCCCTTTCTGACTGACACCTCTCACCCATACACATGTTCACAAAACACGGGCAGGGTCCCTGAAAATATCTAGCCCATGGAGACTGCAAAGATATATTTCAGAAGAAAGAATCTCTGTTCTAATTACTTAGTGATGCATGTGCCTTTGAGGCCTTCACTGCACGCATAGCTTAGCTCATTTTCACTAATTATGACAACAACTCTATAAGTAGACAGTATATTCCCATTTTGTAGATGGGAACAACTGACCTCTGGAGACGTTGTTAAACCTACCCGAGGCTGCACAGCTAGGACAGGACAGAGCACATGGTTAATCTTGAGTCTCCTGACATCCTGGCTCCAGCTCCAGTGCTCTTTCTACTCCATCGGGGTCAGCAAACCTCTTCTCTAACAGGCCAGGGGATAAGTATTTTAGGCTTTGTGGCTGTGTGGTCTCAGCTCTGCTGTCATAATGAGCAAGCAGCCATGGTGTGTAAACTGTGGGTGTGACTGTATTTCCATCAAACTATTTATCAGAGCAGGTGGCCAACTGGATGTGGCCCACAGGGTGAGAGAGAAGACCTTAGAGCTCCTCCAAGGCCACCTGTTAGCTCGATGTCCTTTGGTGACCATAGCTTCACATGGCCGTCAATGTCCCTTTCTAACCTGCCAACTGGCCCACGTGCAGTGCTTGCTGGGTTTTCCAGCTCTTCCATGAGTCTCTCAGCTCCAGGATGAGCGTTTACGCTCCTGCCTTCCCTCCAGGCCCATTGGCAGGTGATTAAGAGCCCAGCTATACGTTTCTGACAGCAGTGGCTGGCAGAAGGGACCGCATGGCTGAGATAAGCGAGTGTGTGCTGGGGAAGGGGACTGGCCACGTGGGATGTGGGTTTCATTCCTGCAGAGGAGTAATAAGCATGTAATTGGCTTTTCAGAAAATGTGCAGGCTGCTGGCAAGCCTGTTTCTTCCGCACACCCTGCTCTTCAGAGCGGCTGAGCCTGGCTCACCCTGAGTGGTGATGAGCCAGATGAGTTCTGGATCAGCAGGTGGGAGCCGCCTGTCCCAAATAATCACTGTAAGCTGTATGATGTTTGGGAGCCAGGAAGCAGATAAGAACAAGACAGAGGCAGGTTGCTCCCACCAGCAATATGCTTCCTTACCCCCAGGGAGCACAACAAGAGGTGGGCCTGCGAGGGCCAGTCCTGGGCACAGCAAGATTGCTGAGTAGTGAGTTAAGTAGCTTCCCCAGGGTGCCAGGAGCCTTGGGCCTGGAGATGATACCATCCTTCTGTGATTCCCCAAGGCCACCCTGAACTCCAGGCACATGTGGGAACCGCATACCTCCAGCTTTGTGCTGCCCGGAGAGGGTGCTCTGACTGTCTTTGAGTGGGGAGATCAGGAGCTGCTCGAGGTCCCCGTTTCTTCTAATCCTTTCTGTTCTCTGGGGCATCATGGACCCACATGCCCTATTAAAAACTGTAGCCATGTTTTCGATAGAACAGTTACAGGGAAAAATCAGTTTTCGCTTTAGGTTCACTGGGGGTTTATTCCCCTTTTAATGAGCACAGTTAAAATGTACGGCTTTATAAACAGAGTCTATTTTCACGTCCCAGATAACGATCTACCCCTGCCTTGCTGCGCTGTAGCAGCAAGATGCATCTGTCCAACGTGTATGTTTCCAAATTCCTTATACTTAGCAGTGGTCTAGTGGCTTTTCCCAAAACTAAAATCACCTTTGAAAGGGCAGAGATTTCAGACTGTTGATGAGATTCAGGAAAATATGATGAGGCAGCTGGTGGCAACTGGGAGAACCAGGGTGCCTGCTTTGAGGAGGACTGAGGCATCATTGTCTTATGTACAGTGTTTCTTGTATCTGGTATCTTCTGCAATAAATGTCTCTATTTTTCATGTTATATGGCTGGATACCTTCTGAACAGACCTTGGACATAACCTCTGTGTGGAACCCTTGCATCCCTGAGCCTGCCCATCATAACCCTGCTGACCTTTCAAGGTCAACTGCAGGCCCCTGATACAGGACTGGGTAGTATGGTTGTGTGGTTGTGCAGAGTCCCCTCAGCCTGTAGGTTAGCCCAGCCCCTGCAGGACACAGCTAGATTTTGAGTGAGTAGTCATTAAATGAGTGAATGAATGAGTGACTTGGGACCCTCACAAATGAGTGTGGTGGCCAGTTAGGTGCCAGACACTAGGCTCTGCAGTTCCAGAAAGGGGGGTTCCTTATAATTGAAACGTTAAGCCAAACCCACCCACAAAAAGCTCTGATGTCAACAAACTCTCGACCCAAGTCAGATTCCGCATGAGAACCACACTGTTTGGTATTGATGTAGAATGGCAGCTGACGGCCAAGTGGAGGAGTGGCAGCGTCCGCCCTTTCTGCGAGGGCCCTTGGGCTTCCCTCCCTTCCACTGTGGGTGGAAGCACTCAGGCTACCGATTTAGGACACCTGCATTTGCAGCCTCTCTGCTGTCTACCAGCCTGTGGCCTTGGGGACGTGACTTAATCTTTTCTCCCTCATGGAGCTATATGAGGATTATGTGAGATGATGCCCCCAAAAGCATAGTACTGCTGAACTCGCCATCACCAGCCCCTGTCACACTGTCATTTACTCATTTAATGCCCACTCATGGAGAATCTGTCTGCCCTGCAGGGCCTGGGCTAGGCAACAGGCCTCGGGGCTACCCCATGTGACACCAGAGCCTGCAGGTCACACCAAAAGGCCACGAGGCCGTGAGAGCTACGTGCTGAGTAAAACTGTGTGTTTGTTGTCACCAGCCTCAGCATCATGCTCGCACGTCCTGCAGAACCTGCCCCAATTTCCTTCTGATTCACTTTGTCCATCCCTAGAAGCCCTCATTGTTCCAGATGTCGTCTTGCTCAAATACTTTTTTTAAAAAAAGAGCCCTCTCCTCTAGTCTCTTTAGCAAGAAGGGACACGGTATGTGGTAGCTGTCCCTCTCCAGTCCTCCAAAGCTGACACTTCCCCACCCCTGAGCCCTGGCCTCTGTGCCAATGGCAGAGGCAGGCCCGGGTCTTCTTCCTCTCACATGGCTCCAGGCCCCCTTTCATCTCAGGAAAATTGCATCTCCGGGGGCCGTGAAGCCGCTGATGGCTGCCCCAGACCTTCGTGGGAAATGAGTGAAGTGCGGCCCCCCAAGGCCCAGGGCCTGTGGGAGGGTAATTTAACCTTGTCACTGTAACTACCGATGCCCCTACTACTCACACAGGCCGCTCGCCCTTGTTTAACAACATATTAAACCATTAGTTTCCATGCCAGTGGGTTCACTTAGTTCAAAGTGGCAAAAGCTGATCATTAAATTCTTTTCCCCTGCTTAATCTCTTTTAAATTGGCTGCCTTTTCATTCCATCAAGTGCCTTCTTTCTGAACCTGTGCGGCAGCACTGGTGGATTCCCAGCTGACAGGAGCCGGCTTTCTGGGTCTTCCCTGAGTGGTCTCTACAGGTGACAAGGACATGGGGACAGAGGCTAAACAGGGCCCTCTCCCTGCCGAGTGGGCCCCTCTGAGCATTATGAAAGGGTTGTTGGTTTTGCTTCTATCTCACTTACCTCTGATCCCTGTGTCAAAAGATTCCAGTCTTTGAACCCTTTGCTTCATCATCCTGTCCAAGAACCGGGGCCCCCTGTAGGTAAAAATTAAAATCCAGTGTTTTCTCAGGAGAAAATGGCTATATTTCTTAAAATGGGTACTGTGTTATGTGCATTACTTGCATTAAATTCAAATGTCATGAAGGTTGTAATAGGAGAATTCAGTTTGCAAGGACCCATCAGAAATGTTTGTGTGGGAAAGGGAGGTGGGAGGGGGATGCTGAGGGTCCACTGTCCCTCCTGGCAGGTCTTATGGGCTGTGGGAGGAGGAGTCCTGGCTTTCAAGGCACCAGGGGTCAGGTCATCCCTGCTGAAGGCCACAGGGACGGAGGGAGATTAGAGTCTTTATGAAAATGTGGAGACAGAACTGACATGTGAAACTGAAACGGAACTAACAGAAGGACCGCAGGGCCAGACAGATTGGGGCTCAGATGAGAAGCTGTCCAGGGCTAGCTTTGAGAGCTCGGCTCATCCACGAACCGAGCATCCTTTATTCACATTGCAGGGTTGCTGGGAGGCATCAGTGGGTAACGAGTACAGGGCACCTAGCCCAGAGCCTGGCACACTGCGGTGATGACAGTGTGCTCTCCCCTCAGGGCTGCCTCTCCATGCTGGTGCCTCAGCAGTGCTCCAGCGGGCTGGTGGCTTCTGGGTGGCAGAGTATGTTTTAGGACCAATGGATCTGTGTCGTATACCCACCACTGTACTCCCTTTGACAGAAATGGGTTCCTTGGTCCAGGAAGGTGCTATGGGGGAGGGGGAGGGTGGTTCCCTGCTGATAGATCAGACTTTGTGTGAGCCTTCCAATGGTGATGCTAGCTCAGGCTCTGTGGGCAGGAAATGTGAATACATACCTGGAATATGTATTCAACTGGGAGGGATGAATTGCTGCTTTTTCCATCATGGGAAGGTCCAGTGTAACCCACTTGCACCCAGTGGCTGGCTCGTCTCCTCAGTGGATGGTGCTCTTTGGGGCTCAGCATTGGTCTGTGTTGTTGTTCGCAGGTTGGCATGTGGCCTTGGTGGTGGCTGGATCACACTTAGTGGAAGGGAGGCCATGCCCCAGTCATTGTAAGGGGCAAGGGGGTGGGTCTGGCCACCTGTTTGTGCAGCCTTCTTGTGCTCTCTGGACACACTCGGCTCAGTTCTAGATGTTCCAGTTCCACTTTCTGACCGTTTGCCCCCAGGCCTGCTCAGCCTCATGATGTGGTAGGTCTGACGATTTTCAGTTCATTTTGAGCAATCCTGGCTAAGTTCTTGCTTCGAGTTCCATGTCAGATTTCTTTTTTTAAATGCTCTTTCTTCACTTGATATCTCAGGGTGAGTGTGGGGGTGTGTGTGTTGTGTGTGTCTGTGTGTGTTGTGTGTGTGTGTGTGTGTGTGTGTGTGTGTGTTCTGTCTCTCCCAGGCCCCAGGAGCATGCCCTGGTGTAGAGTTCTCTGCCTCAAGGGACATATGTCACCTTGCTACATAACCCTGAACTACAGACCTACCATTAACTAAACTGCAGTTTAAAACTCTGCCACTTTTTCCATTAATGTCCTTTGTCTCTTCTGGGAGCAAGTTCAGTTGTTATAGCTCCTTAGTCTTTTCCAATCTGTGACAGTGTCTCTGTCTTCCCTTGTCTTTCATGACCTTGACACTTCGAAGAGTATTAGTTATTTTCTAGAATGGCTCTCAGTTGGGCTTGTCTGATATTTCTCCTGATCAGGCTGAGGTTAAGGGCTTTTGGTGAGGATGCTGCTGTAGAAGTGATGGCGAGCCCTTCAGTGTGTGATTTCAGGGGATACGTGTTATCGACATGTCTTATTACTGTGATGTTGACCCTGATCACGTGGCTAAGGTGGTACCCGCCAGGTTTCTCCATTGTGAAATTAACATTTTCCCCTTTGGAATTAATAAAAATCTTGGAGGAATGTACTTTGAAACTATGCAAATACCCTATTCCTTCTCAAACTCCAGCCCACCAGTTTTAAGACAGACAAATGCACTTTCTATGCCTTTTGTGGCCCCCATTTATGAAGTGGAGTTGACTTCCTTCTGCAGTTCTCCTATCAGGAGTGGAATGTGGGGTCCTAGGTGTGTAACTTTCCGCCCTCACTGGCAGGCAGCTGACACTCTTTCAAGGCTATTGAACTTGGTCTGTCATAGGCCACAGAGCTTTAGCTCTTTCCTGCTTCCTTTCCTCATCCGCTCCCCTGATAATTTCAACTTCCATCTCACGCTTCCTTTGCCTTTCTCCCTGTTTCCTCTGGTTTGCTTGTGGAATTAATTGCGGCCCCAAATGCTTCATGTAGAGGATGCAACCAGCTCAGAACTCAGCACTCCACACTCAAGGCAGGCCCACAGAACTCAGAAAACGCCCACCCTCCCGCTCCACTGATGAGTAAACAGCAAAGAACAGGCAGGTGCCACAGCCGGGCCTGCAACTCAGAGTCAGACTCTGTGTGCCGTGTTCCCAGGGGTGCTCAGTCCCTCCAGGCTGGGCATACAGAGATGTCCCCAGACTGTCAGGAGGAGGTGCCCTCTGGCCGGCAAGCTGGGGCCACACCACCTGTCCCTCTGCTCCTTCCTGAGAGGAAGTCTGGCTTCCTGTTCAGTCTTCAGCTCCTCTACCCCAGTCCTGGAAAGGGGTCTGCTCTCAGCCTGGTTAGAAACTGGGGGTACTATGCCTCTCTGGGGGACAGGCGTCCACCTTCTCTGACTTGGAGCACTGGCCACAAGGACCTTTAGAGAGCCCAGACCGGTGGTGGCTCCTCTTGCCTTCCTTTGGAGGGGAGGGGGGGGAAGGGAGTGGGGTTACTGGGAATGCTCACTTTCATCCCCATTTTTAGCCTCATCTTTGGTCCCTGTCACCTCTTAGCAAACAGTTACTATGAGCAAGTCACAGCTTTTCACATATGATATTTATTTCATTTAATCCTTAAACCCTGAAAGAGACATGATTTCTCCCCATTGTACAGGTGAGGGAACTGAGACTCAAAGAGATTCAGTAGCTTACTCCAGATCACACAAAGAGTAAGTTTTCAGGACATTTCTATAGCTGTTTAGTGTTGATTTCACAAGTAAGTAGATTCGGTCTACTGGTTCTTACACTCCGTTCCTAGGCTTTCATTATGAACCACCTTTTCACTGGCTGGATGTTCTTTAGCAGAGTCTCCAAAACAGGCTCTAACGTGCAGCAACCTTGAGCTCTCCCTTAAGGAGAACGGCAGTCTCTCCCTTTCTCATCTGAACGGCAGCCCCGCCGATTCGGGTGCTCTCGGCGCACTTGGAGTTAGCCTCGGTGGGCTGTTTCCTCCCTGTCGTCTGACAATGCACGTTGCCATGGGGAGGTTTGAGGTCAGCAAACGTTTTCTCCTTTGAGGTGACTTATTAGTTCTGCCTGGATGGTTGATGATTTCTGTCTTGATTTTCCAAGTTCAATACCTAAACTAGGAAATGTCTTCATGTTAATTGTTCTGTATCCATTTTTTTTTTATGGGACACAGCACACTCTTTTGGCGTGCAGATTTGGAGCTCTTTAAAAAAATGTTTGATTGTTCAATTACAGCTGCCCCCACTCTCCCCCCATTACCCTGCCCTGCCCTGCTCACCACCCACCACCCTGAGGTGAATGCCTGCGTGTGTCCCGCCTGTGTCTCTGCCTCAGCTTCACCAGTTTTCTGACGTTGGGCCACCTTTGCCATTTCTACATATTTTTTTCTCTCTTCCAGTTGCTTTGATAACTTGAGCCTTCCTCCTCTGCAGTCGCAGTGACTCAGCCAAGGACCACCCGCCACTGAATGGGGATGGGCACCGTGCCCCTGCTGTCACTAGTTAGGTTTTCTCCTGTGTCTGCTCTGCGCCTTGGCGTGTCCACATTTATGAATTGGGTTCTGCAGAACTGTCTTGTGGTTCTCAGTTTTATAAACCTTCATTTCATTTCTCTGCTTTCTCAT
This sequence comes from Glossophaga mutica, assembly GCA_039655065.1. Classification (NCBI taxonomy): domain Eukaryota; kingdom Metazoa; phylum Chordata; class Mammalia; order Chiroptera; family Phyllostomidae; genus Glossophaga; species Glossophaga mutica. Next base: position 152,028,863 of record CM077308.1, read on the forward strand.
CTCATCGTTCAGCTCTCATTTGATGACATTTGTGTTCTTACATTGTTCTGTACCATGAAGCGTGTTTGGGTGACTTCCTTCTGATCCTTAGTTCATGTTTTCTTCTGCACCGGGGAGTTTGTTTTAAGTGTGCGTGTGGTGGTGTTTTTAACGTATTCTTTACCGTGTACTCCATTTCTTTCTTTGTTTTTGTTTTATTCCCCCACTGACATGTCTGTGCCATTGCCATGCAATGTGTTCTCATCTTGCCTGGCCTCCTGACCCTGCTGTAGGGCAAGTCAGTTCTGGCACCTGTCCCTGCCTGCCTGCATTTGTCCTTGTCCTCCGTGAGGCAGAGTCTGGGGGCCAATGTTCTGCATTCTGTCCACTGCTCTGCAGCCTGAGAGCCTGGCCAGGTGAGGGGTGAGAGGGAGAGCTGAGGCTGTGAGCAGCCTTCATCCGGATACCCGGCCTCTCTGCAAGAGGCCAGGATTCAGACGGAAAACCCACACTGCCCTAAATATGCTATTTAGGGAAGAAGGCCCAATAAACAGGTCATTATAGTAAGTGCCATACGTAAGAGGAGGGGACACTTTTAGACTGCAGGGACCAGATATTCTCAACTTACTTCCAGTACTGGCGGTGACAGTTTAAGGATACCAGTGTGCGGGGGCCAGGATGGAACTGAACCAGATGAGGCTAGAAGTCCAGCAAAGGACTTGCAGCCCCCAGGAAGGAACTCGGCCTTTATTCTGTCAGCGGGATCCTCCTACATCAACTCACTCCAGTGGCAGAGTGAAAAATTAAGTGCAGACCTAAAGACAAGTCCCCGGAGCCTACCTGTTGATCATCTCTGTCAAGGGGCCAAGGAAATCTTTTTCACACTCGGAGCAGAGGCACCAGCGAGTATAGAGGTTCCCGAAAGAGGCTGACACCCCCACTCTTCTTCATTCCTGCCCCATTTAAAACACCCTTGACTTCTTTGCGGCAGCTGAGGAACACACAGCTTTTCCTCCCGGTGACACTTCCTTGTGGCCCTCTGAGATGTTTTTGAGAGTCACCCAGATGGCAGCCAGTGCCAGGGACTGTACATCAGGATAACATATCTCACAGTGGATGTCCTTTTCCAGCACGGTGCACAGCAGGAGCCAATGGTGAGGTCCCCCTGCACAGCGCGCCTTGTTGCTTTGCTTAACATACGGGATGACCAGAGACTGGCGGAGCTGGGGAACCGGCCTTAGCCCCTTAAAGGGCAGCTGGGAGGGGAGGAAGGATGTCACTGATTTCTTCCCTGCCAGACAGGTCTGCCCATGTGAGCTCATCTTTTCAGGGAGGCACCCACTGCTCTGTACCCGACTTGGAAACCAGGTGCCTCCTGGGGCCCCAGGGTGACACTGGGTCCCTGATACCACAAGCAGAAATTCACTTCTGTTTCTGCAAGGACATTTCTCTGGGAGAAAGGGCCATGGGTTCTGTCACATTGAACAGGGAACCTCTTTTCTCAAAATAGTTAAGAATGCCTGCTCTATCTAACCCTGTATTTTGTAGGTGGGGAACGTAACCAAGACCCAGCGAGCAGAAGGGATCCACCCAAGGACACAAGGTGGTGGCAGAGGCGGATCTAAAAGCCAGAACTCCTGGGTCCTCCAAGGACTCCTCGCTGCCTGGCCGTGAGATTGCCTCCTACCCTGTGGACACACGGCGTTGTCTTCATTTTCCTACCAGACTTAGAGATACTCTGTATCGCGTGCTCGGTGCTTTACCTACGTTAGCTCATTAGTTCGTGAAACAGAACACATCATGATTTTACAGGACAGGCAGCTATGTCACTCTCAGGTGAGAGGAAGAGGACAAATCACTTGCCCAAGGGCAGGGAGACAGTGACTAGAGGACAGAGATGGCACGCTCAGCTCGCTTGGGCATCCACTCTGCCCATCCCGACCTCTCACTGCTCTGGATTTCGTCTCGGTCCTGTCCATGTTGAAAGGCTCACATCAAGCCTGTCTGTTCCTGAAGTGCCTTCTGACAGGCCCAGCCCTCGCCACCTTATCGGCTCTGGTGGGTGGGGCCGCTGTAAGCTCTCTGTAGGCAAGTGGCCCTGGTTAAACTCCCATCCCGCTGCCTCCCGGATGGCTGCTCTTCTTCTCCCCCAACCTCTGCTTGGATGTGACATGGGAATAGTCATGTTCCAATTCTGGAGCTTTTAAGAGGGTTAAATGAGATCATTAATGTCCACTGACTCATTTATTCAGCAAATATTTGAGAATCTACCATGTGCCAGGAACTGTGCCAAGGATACCAGTGGTGCCTGAAACAGACTCAGTTCCTGTTCTCAGAAAGTCCCAGAGGCAGACGGGAAATGTCTAACTAGACGGAGTTACCCGCTTTAGGATGGGACCACCGAATTCTGTGGAGGAGATACACCAAGTTCTAGGAGGAAATTAGGAGGGACTTGATTCCGCCTAAAGATTCATGGAAGGCTTCTCTAAAGACATAATAACACTTTGTCTGAGAGCAGATGGATGAGTAGGGGTTGACCAGATGAAGAGTATTCCAGGAAGGCATAGAGTCTGGAGATGGTGTGTTGGTATGCTGGCTGCCATAACAGAATGCCACAGACTGCAAGGCTTAAACAACAGACATTTATTTTCTTGAAGTTCTGAAGGCCTGAAGCCCAAGATCAAAGTGCTGGCAGTGGTGGTTTCTCCTGAGGCCTCTCTCCGTGGCTTGCAGAGGACCACCTTCTCATTGTGTCCTCAGGTGGCCTTTTCTCTGTGCAAGGGAACCCTTGGGGTCTCCACTCTTTGTATAAGGACTCCAGTCATATGGGATGAGGGCTTCACCCTGGTGGCCTCATTTTAACAGTCACCTCTTTGAGAGTCCTAGCTCCAGATACAGTAGCATGGATTAGGGCAGGGGTGTCAAACTCATTTTCACCAGGGGCCACATCAGCCTCACCATTGCCTTCAAAGAGCCAAATGTAATTTTAGGACCGTGTAAATGCAACTACTCCTTAACTAGGGGCAAGGAGCTCTACATTTGGCTCTTTGAAGGCAACTGCGAGACTGATGTGTCCTCTGGTGAAAATGAGTTTGACACCCCTGGATTAGGGCTCACTCATACGAGCTCATTTAACCTTAATTACTTCTTCAAAGGCCTTATCTTTAAATACAGTTACATTCTGAGCTACTGGAGACTTCAACAAATGACTCTTGTGGGGGACACAATTCATCCCCTAACAGATGGAAAAGGGCTTGTCTTGTTTTACAAGCTGAAGGGAGGCTAGTGTGGCTAGACCATAAGGAACAGAGAGGGAGGGAGTGTGGGGTGAGGTGGGAGAGCATGTAGGGCCTAGAAGGCCCCCATGCAGCAAGGATGGTATTCCGTGTGCAGCGAGGACGGCATTCCGTGTGCAGCGAGGACGGTATTCCGTGTGCAGCAAGGATGGTATTCCGTGTGCAGCAAGGATGGTATTCCATGTGCAGTGAGGACGGCATTCCATGTGCGGCGTGGAGCCACTGCAGGGGTTGTGGTCCACAATGGGAGAGGATCGGGTGCCATTTTTGAAAAGGTGATTCTGGAAAATGGATTATGGGGTCAGGAGTAGAAGTATGGACCTACTGCAGTCCGTAATCCAGAAGGGAGTCGGTGGTGTCCGGGCATGGTTGTAGAAATAGGAGAGGGTGGGTGGATGGGTAGAGACATGTTTCAGGGGTAGAATGGACAGGACATGGTGATGGGTTAGACATGCGTGTGGGAGTTCAAGTGATAGGGGCAAAGATGCGGGTTAGAGAGAAGGGCATGTCAAGGACGATTCTCAGCTCCTGGCTGAGCGCCTGCCTGTATGGTGGTGCCATCCTCATGTGGGAAAGATAGGAGGAGGCACAGTTGTGACGGAAAGACCAAGGGCTCCAGCTGTAACCTCCTTGGGGTGAGAGGCTTATGAGACACCCAAGTGGGCCTGTCAAATAGGCATATGTTTAGCGTAGATGTGGAGTCCAGGCAAGAGGCCTGGGCTGGAGAGAGATGTTGGGAATTACCTACCATCAGAAGGTTTCTAAGGCACAGGAACAGAGGAAGTCACCTGTGGTGAGCAAGCCATGAGAAGAGAGGAGGGTTAAACCCAAGAGCGATCTAACATTTAGAAGCCAGGGAGGAGGAGGGAACAGCAAGGAGATGGAAGAAATGGCCAAAGTGTGAATGAGGCCAAGGAAGAGGGCTGGGGGAAGTCAAGGCCCAGGAGCACCTGAGGGGTCTTCCCCAGGGGGGTGGCGTGTGGCTCAGAGGTCAAGGTTGATGAGTACACAAAATCATAGCTCAGTGTGGGGCAGCCAGTAGGTGTCCATTGATGTGGGAACCTTTTCCTTGCCCCTCTCTCCTTCAGAATTTTTTTTTATTTCTGAGGATGGCCTCTTTCCCTCGAATTACAGAAAGAACTCAGGAATAATTAATTAATAACGAATGAATGCAGGCGTCAAGTGAGTGAAGACACGCACGACCAGTGCAGATGTTACTGGTGGGTCCCCGAGGTGGGCTGTAACTTCCCTCATCTTCCCGCCTGCAGCCTGGGCGTTGGTTTTGTCCAAGGACTAGACGCAGTACAAGTTTCCTGGGCCCTCTGGGAGCCCCATCTCCTGCTCATCGGGCGTCCTGGCCTGAGCAGGACCGAGGCGGTCCTCCTGGCTGCCCGTGCAAGGAGCCACCTTCCCCAGCAGGTTGCCAGAGTCCCTGCCATCTTTCCTCCCAAGCAGTGTTGCCTGCACTGTAATCACACAATTATGATGCCATTAAAATGTCACATTTGGAGAAATCCGTATAAATAAAGCATTAACGGTTGCTTGAAAATCATAGTCTTTACCACTAATGACCTACTTTCTCTACACGTCATGCCCTCCCGCCACTCCCACTCAGCTGCCTTTTTCCCCAGTCTCGCTTCAGAGACAGACCAGACGTTACGGCCATCTCTACCACCTGGAAAACCTTAATTTTTAACGTGTTGGGAGAGGTTTCTTGATGGGGCCAAAGACGTGTAGGCCAAGGGAAGCCCAGCACTGAGCACTTGGTGAAGGAGGCGAGGGGAGGCCACACCCAAGCAGACCTAAGGTCCTGGTGATGGACGGCCCTCAGAGAGAATCTGGTCCCTGGGAAACTGAAGAAAGCGAATGGTATGGGAAAATCTGAGGCGTGGATTCAGCCCATCGCCTTCGACTCCCTCCTTTCGGGAAGAGATTGAACCTGAGACACAGTGGTCACGGTGTCCTGCCCAGGGGCTGCGGGCCGGAGAGCTTGGGATCCCCACGGCCTTGAATGGGGGGTGAGAATGTAGGTGAAGGTAGGCGGGCAGAGAGCCCCCGGGCAATACGGCTTTTGATAGTTTTCCTCTCATTTCCCGGCATAGCGCTCTGGAAAAGTCCAGGTGCTGAATTTTCTTTGGCATCACAATCGAATTTTAATGCACTAAGGCACGATTTCTAACCAGCGTGCCATAAGAATTTTTAAAACATGCAGTACCTGACTATTTAGTCAGCAGCGCTGACCTCTTTTCCCTTAGATTGTCTAATAAAAAAAAATGACAACAGCAACACAACAATAGCCATCCGGTGTGCATGAATCAAAATTATACCTATTATTTTGTCAGATGCGTAAAAAATGTATTTTTTGGTGTGCTGCGGAATTTTAGGAAATCAGTTTATGTGTGCCGTGAGATGAGAAAAGGTTGAAAATCGCTGCAGTGAGGAAGTGGAGTATTTAAAGGAGTCTGGCAGCCAGTGAGCCCAGGAAGTAAAACACAAACCAAAACAGCTCCCGTGAACTGATTAACCTCTTCCCAAAGTATCTGAATTGCAAATCTGGTCCCCATACAGCCCCCGCTGTGAGGAAAGTGAGAGCTCCTCTCATTCTGAGGAAGCCAAGAGAAGGCCACTGTGGATGAAAAGACGTTGGATGAGAGCGCAGGAGACAGTGGGAATATCGCTTCGGCACCCCACATGCCTACAACAATGGGAATGATCAGTGACAAGCCCGTCATTTGGGGAGCAATTATTGGTGGTTCCTAAGGTGGGGGAAACGCCCTCACGGGTCATGTTTGCATAGCAAATGCATGTAAACCCCTTTTATAGTTCGTGCAAGATGCCCTGGAATCGTTTCCTGCTGTGCCGTAAAGATTTTCAGTTCTTAGGGCAGGCCCAGAGGGTTTCTCCCAGTTCTTCCACCCGCCTCCACGAGGGCTCGCTGTATCATCTGCAATACTTAATGTGCGCTTGGCTGAGGCGGCACCCCACCCCCACCCCGATTCAGCAGGCATGACAGCGGGTACTGTAGGCCTGCTTTTGACATACCAGCCATCGGCCCCTACGGAGTCCTGAGAGATAAAGTCATTTCAAAGTCATTCACTCTCACCCCACACCTACACATTCAGCAGCTGACCTAGTTTTGATGGAACTAGAGGACGGCTGGATGTCACCATATTTACAGAGCCAGTAGAAAATGTGCTGAACTGTGGGCACAGTGTTTGGGATCTCGCACGCACCTCGGAGGCAGAAGGAGACAGGGGGACAAATTTATCTCAGCAGAGAGCTTGAGTCTTCTCACTAATGTGACCTTATGGGATGAATGACAGGGCTCAGGGGACACTTGACTCTGAAACTCTCTGTCCAGCCAGATCCCCATTAGCACCTCTTGGGGTGTGGATTAGGGAAGGTGGTTCCATGCTAACCTTAGCAGAAAGTGTAAGACTGAGCTTCTGGCTGGCGCCCCTCCCGCTTCCGCTTCCGTCCTTGGTCCTTCTCCGTGTGGGGCGCTGGGTTTGCAAGTCTCTGCACCAATGGCCCTCTGCCATTGCAAGTCCCAGTTAAGGATGTGACAGAGCCCACCTGCCCGAGTTTAACCCCAACACCTCCACTCACTAATTGCATGACCTTGGCCAAGTCTCTTTAGCTCCTCAAACCTCAGTTTCTCCTTCAGTGAAAAAGTAAGGTTCATAATAGTGCTTGCTTCCGATTTGTTCTCAGGATTTAATGAGTGACATTTTTAGGACAGAGCCTGGCACAAAGTACACTCTACACAACTACGAGTTGTGGTTGTTCTGAGCTGTGTCCCGTGTGAGAGCTGATTACCCTTTCCAGTCTGTCCTTTCCCTTGGCTTCCTACAGCTGTCCCCATCTGCATTTCTCTGTCGCCTTTCCCAGAGCGGCACCCAGAGGGAGATGGTGGCCCGGCTGCAGCCCTTGCTGAAGCACACGTCTGGTGAGTGCGGCTGCAGCGCAGGCCCTCCAGCCCTTGGGAGCCAGGCCCCAGGAGCCCGGGGAAGCCCCTCGGGCTGATGTCAGTGGAGGGGAGGGAGCAGCAGTTGAGCAGGGAGACCTGATGTCCAGGCTTCTGGGCCAGAGGAGAGACTTGGGGTCTCAAATAGGTTCAGGCTTCTGACCCTGGTTCTAAGGTCTCCAGGTCTCTCCCCTGAACAGCCCAACACAGCTGCTGGCCCCACCTCCACACGTGTAAGGAGGAGTTAGCAAAGAGGCCATGGAAAGCTCCATTTCTAGCCTTCTAAGCTGGTGATAATCTTACGTATTACGCTTCTTAGAGCAGTCTTATCATTTGCATGGCACTGGGCTCAAACCCATGTTTGAGATGGAGCTTTTGGACCAAAAAGCCCTGCCGAGTCCCGGGAAACTTTGGTGTTGATAACAACCGATGGCTTTCATCCAGACAGTGGGTGATGGGTCCAGTCGCCCGTGGATGCTGTCAGAGATCCTACCTGGAAAGAAGAAGATACACATAAATTGGCTGACTGTAAATTACATTTTCTCTCCATTAGTATTCAGTCCCCAAAAGAAATAATGGTAACCGCAAGCCAATGTTGACGATAATAATAGGTTGCATGTGCATTATGTTTTGCCAAGCAGTTTTTCCTGTCTTATCTCATTTCTGAGATCTCATTCTGTAAAATTGCATGGGGTGAAGATTAGTATTGCCCTCAGGACGGAGGAAGAAACCGACCACAAGAGGTGGAAAGGGCATGCACAGCAGAGCCAGGCTCAGGACCAGCCTTCCAGGCTCCTGTGCTCTTACGGTGTCAGTGGGACTGTGGGGAAGAATCACAGGACCATCCTCGTGTTGTGCTTCCCCTTCTCTGCCCATCTTCACCTTCCCACACAAAAGCACAGCTGCCCTGCATTTCTTCCAGGGAAGAAATTGGCTTAAAATGTACAAGGGGCCCCTTTGAAGAAGAAAAGAAGCCACAAAAGCATAACATGTAGGATGAGCACGTTTCCTTTGGTTTCATTTTTCCCTCTTTATCTTTCTCCTTTTAATCCACTCCTGTCCCTGGGTGCACAGTTTACTATCCTGCAGGCCCAGGTCGGCCCACAGGCATATGTTTTCTCACCTAAAGGGAGGTTTAAACAGTGCACCTGGGCAGTTATTGGGCAGTTACCTACAAGGTACTCGCTTTCATCTCCCTTCTCAGTGACCCTGAAGGCAGGTTCATTTGTGACCCCTGCTAGATATCTTGGTTCAGGAGTGCCCCTTGAAGATTGCTTGCCTCCATAGCTGTTCTTATGGCTAAAGAGCTTTCTGATGATGCCTGAAGACAATCCCCAGGCCTGCCCAGGCGAGAGAGGAGAGAGGAGACTGACTTGTAGAGCAGCCGCTCCAGTCACTGAGAAACCAAAGTCTTGTTTTTAGTGTTTTCTTCTTCTCCTAGAAGTGGCTTCCAGTGGGGTGAGCCTCTACTGTGAGGTCTAGTCTCTGTCCTGCTCGAGGCCACTCTGGCCATATTTCTAGGCCACCCCGGGAGGAGCTGGCCTCTCTTTGTCTTGCACCCCTGCCCTGGGAGGTGCCACAGCACCACCCTGGCAGACCTGCCCTCAGTCCAATGAGGGGACCCTGCACCCAAGACAGCTCAACTGTCCACACTGCGGACAGCGTGTTTCAGTGCTCAGCACTGTCCAGCTGGGCACCTCCCTTCCTGCGCCTACTTCCGGTGCTTCTCTTCCCAAGTCCAAGCCCTCCCTTTGGTCTCTTCCAGGCACTGGTTCTGTCTCCCAGTGCAAGCTGTCCTCCAGTGTGAGCAAACCCACCTTCCTGGGCCCCTCTGCAGTCCACCAAACCTCAACCTCCTGAGCCCCACGTGGGTACCTGGCTCCCTCCCTCCTTTATCTCCTGTTCTCTGGTCCAGAGCTGGAATGGATAGAGGCTTCTCCTGGCCCAGTGATCAGCTCCAGCGTTTGAACACAGAGAAGAGGGTGCAGAAATAAATGGGGGGTGGGGCCCACTCTCCCTCAGTCTTCTGGTCCCCCAGCAACGGGGAGGTGCTCCTCAAGCAAGCCACAAGCGACCCGAGGTGCCTGTCTCCATCCAGGGGCTCTGGGTTATCCTTAGGTGGTGGAATTTGTAGGGTTTTGGGTAGGAAGGGAGCAGGCACTTCAGCATCAGCGCTCACGCACCCTGGTACGTGCAGGGAGCCAGCCATCTTGCCCAGGCACGCTGACTTACACTTCTCTGGCACCTCCCTCTCATGCTAATTAGTTAGCAAATTAATCTCTATATAGAGTCCAAATGGTGTGAGTTTCTTTATTTCTATTCCAGAAACAAAAGCTGGGCTTCTGTCCATTCTGTTAATCACATTATATTATGCGGTTGCAGTTTTCAGGCAATTATAATTATCAGAACTTTTCTTCTCCCAGAGAGCTTGATGCACCCCCCAAAGCCGTGTCTGCACACGTGGTATGCAGTTGGGATATGGGTGGCGAGCGTGTGTGTCGGGTACGTGGCAGGGAGGCGAGAGTCTGGTGGTGGTGGCTCTTATTGTCAGAGGCTGAAACCAGGTGGAGGAAGAAGCCAGCATCCTGGAGGCTCTTGGTGCGGCATCTGGGTGGTCAGACCCTCCGGGGCCTCAGAGCGGCCACAGCAAGCCGCTCCCAGCAGGCCCGTTTCCTAGGCACCTGGCTCTCAAGGGAGGGCGAGGGGGCGAGAAGGGAAGTAGAGAAAAGACACAGAAGAAGGTTGAATAGAAGAGTAAACTCAGCCCTGCTGATTACATGCGACCTCATTTGGTCTGAGAAATAGCCCTTTCCCCCTCTATTATATGTCCATTTCATCTATCAAACTCTTTGAGGAGTGACTTTCATATAATTAATACTAACCATTAAACTACAGCATTGAAGAAGCAATTGCCTAATTCTGAGGAAAATTTAAATTTATTAGCAGCACCCGAGATAAAATGAATGCTAAAGAGAAGGAGAGAAAATCCGGCAGAAGATAAATAGAAAGCCAAGTGGGATATTGACTTGAGCCTTCTCCAGTGCTGGGTAATTTGGCTTCCAAAGTGAGTTAGATCATAATAAATTAAATTTAGATTTCTGCACATCAGTTAAATAACTCCCAAGACAGAATTACAGTGAGATGAAGAGGTGCTAATACATGGCGAAAATATTAAAATGAAGATCTTATCTAATAATCCATAATTGATGTGCTGTCCCCAGATGAGGGAAGAAGGATTTTTCAGCTCTTTGTCATGAGCGCAGGTGAGTGAAGGGCTGGCTTGCCCCTTGTTATTTGTTTGAGTTCGTCCTGCCCACCAGGAGTGTCTGTTCTCAGCATTCTTTTCCCAGACCACTCACTCTAGGGAAGGTTTACAGAGCAGGGGTTATGTGGTACTCTTCATAACCGTTTGGTCCTGGGAAACATAAGGTCTCTGCCCAACAAGGTGAACAATAGAACAGTATAGGAGTGAGGAGATACTTCCATGTTCTTGTGACTGCCCAGCATGGGGAAAAACTGGTCCTGTGGATGAATGAACCATCTGGTGACGTGGAAGGAACACCGGCTTTGAAGGCAAAAGCCCTGGGTTAGTGTCTCAGTAGCAAACTCACTGTCTATGTGGCTTCAAACAAGCTCCTTGGCTTCCCTGAGCCTCAGTTTTCACATCTGTGCAATGGGAACAATGTAACTGGCTGCCCCCTTCATAGCGGTAACACAAATGAGATATTCCAGTGAAACCCCTTGTAGGGACACGCATCTCCCTCCAGCCGGTTTGGAATGGGCTTTCCATCATTATTAGACTCTTTGTTTCTAGGTTATGCTGGTTCTTTCTCGAAGAACCTTTGTTCTTTGCTAATTTTCTATTCCATATTTTAACCATTTTATCTCCACTTACGCTTTATTTTGTATCTATATTTCCTGTATCTGAAGTCCTTTGAAGATCAAAATACCGCGCCCAGGAGAAATAACACCTGCTTGAGTGTGGTTGGCAGGGGAATAATATGGGTGCAATTATTTATAGTTTTCATTGGAACGTTTCACCTAAAATGCCACATGGTGGGCTTGAGTGCGGTATTATGTCACAGAATTGCATGCTTATGATTTTGTCATAGAAGATTTTGTAATAAAAATGCGCGCTGTCGGTGACGGCCCCGGTCTGTTGTTTCCAGTTTCCGCTGACTCTCTCTTACACAGACTTGTTTCCTTGCGTGTCTGACCACTTTTTATGGTGATTCCATCTTTTTGATCCGGGACCCTTTCACCCACCTTCTTGGCCTTCCTTACAGAAAACTCGGGTTCGGTCTTCCCACCTTGCGGGGCCTTCCCCCTCAGGGCAGCCTCACGTGCATTTACCCGCCATTCCATTATCACAGCCCGGATTTCAGCACCCTGTGTTTTTCCCTAGTTTTATCACTTCGCTCACAGTGAAGATTTTCCTTCTAGAAAACCCAGGCATGTATTTAGAGGCAGAATCTAGCTGTAGTTTAGCGTGAGTTCCCTGGAGTGTGTGCTCTGTGCTAGACTCAGAAGCCCCGGCAGGTGCAGAGCAGGGACCGTGGGGGTGGTTTGGGGAAGCCAGAGGCTGTGGGCACCCGCGGGCGAGAACCCTAGGACCGCACAGCTGGCTTGGCGACTGGGTCTGCAGGCTTTGGAAGAGACACTTCTCAGCTGGGTGAACTTTGGCAAATCATGTATCCTCCCTGTGCCTCAGTTTCCTCATTTGGAAATCGGGAAGACAATTTTTTGTTGTATACGTCCCAAGAATTCTGCGTGCCCATTTTAGCACAGACGCAGCATTTCCACACAACGGCTTGCGTCTCGGAAACCTGGACACACAGGTTACACTCCGTCGTGAGCAAGGTTTCCCTGGTCACACCACTTGTGTAGGCTTGCCAGGGTGTTTGAATTCCTTGATGAACCCCACCTGCCTTCCGTTGGTCTTGTTCTCCTCGACCCTTAATACATGTTTGGCACTTTTCTGTGTCACTTATTCTGAGCCGTCCGTCTCAGCTGGTGGTACAAGAGGGTGGAAGGCATGGGGTGGGGTTGGGGGGGGGACAGCAGTTACCACTAACTATTTGAAAGGTATAAGAAAGATTAGACTTGTATCATAGAACTTAGGGGATAAAACCAGGCCCCCAAGGAGAGATTACTAGGAGACAGATTCTGGTTCAATATTAGAAGGAAACTTCTAGAAGCTGCAGTCCTTTGCAGCTTGGAGTGGGCTACTTGGGACCTCAGTGTCCCTGGGTGGACCCAGGAGGGCTGCCCACTGGACAATGGAATGTTAACGCTGGGGTTTCAAACACTGAATGGATAAACGAATTATATCATCTTTAAACTATGACCTTCTCCCGAGTGTTAGCCTAGCACATTCCCACCTTCCTGCAGGAATGTGACTGCCAGCTTTTTTTGCTCCGGCTGTCAGGAAGAAGCCAGCTGCTGGGAGGGGAACAGCCCAGAAGGAGAGTGAAGAGCAGGTGGGATGATGGGGAAAGGGGGACAGACAGCCTTTGGGGGACGAAGGTCCCTGAGCAGAGAGAGAACTTCACTGAGAAAAATGACAGAAACACACAGACGGTCTTTACAGACGCCTCAAAGGAACGATACGGAGGCTGCGATGCGGCAATGCCACCTCACGGTTGAGAGCCTGGGGCCTTGAGTCAGGCTCCCAGGGTTCAAATCCTTGCTCTGGCTTGGTGGGCAAGTCACTCCATCGCTCTGTACCTCAGTTTCCCCATTTATAAAATGGAAAGGGTGCCGTCGACATCTATCATTGTGGCGATTAAATGTAAATATTTATGACACATGATAGGTACCCCTGAGGTGTGAGCTGTTTTACTATATTATTGGGCAAGTTTGAGAAGTTTTATTCCAGACACACACAGTTTGGAGTTGGAGAGAAGCCTTATGAAGAGATAGAGATGTTCTCATTTTAAAGGTGAAAAAGGAGAGAATTAGGACAATAAGAGAGGACTTGGAGTATCGAACTGGGGAAAGGAGGAGAGAGTGGAAAGTAGAGGCAGCTGCAAAACTGAGCGGAAGGGAAGCCTTCTACCCGTGATTGCTGAGCCACAGGTCAGCTTGCAGCCGGAGTGAGAGGAAGCAGGCCGGGAAGGGGTGCAGGCAAGGGAGCTCAGGATTCCTCGTGGAAGCATGGTGGGAGGAAAGAATGAAGCAAATTAACAGATGTGCTTTTGAGCTTTTGCTTTAGGTGCCAAGTTATTTCAGCAACGGTCTTGGCCAGGGGTTTGGCTGACTTAACCAGATGGTTCTTATTTAAAAGATTGTTATCTGCGTGTGGCATCCTACTGATCGTTTGACTCCAGATTGAATAAATTCTGGTTAGAAAGTTAAGTGGGGACTTGTGTGGGGGGCGTGAATGGTAGTGAGGACCACCCAGGAGCAAGCTCTGCTCTGGGGTGGGACCCCCCGGGGGTGTTCAGGTGCGTGTTTTTGTTTCCAAGAGGAGGATCACTCCTTGTCCCGTGGAGGTTTGTGAAGGTGCAAGTGTCCATTCAGTTGCTCTCCTGGATGGTCACATGAGCCAGGAAGCGAGTGGGGGCAACATACTGCACTCTGGACCCCCAAACCTGGACATGGGACTTGAACTATAGAGTTTAGAAGCCACCCCGACATTAGTACTAGAAGTATCTGGGGAGTCAGTGACCTTTCAGAAATCCTGAGACGCCCACAGCTGGCCCGTTCTGTAGGCAAGGAAGGAAAGAGTGGCTGGCCCTTCCTGCAGGGACACCCCGCTCTGCTCCTCATGGCGAGTTGTCGTCTGCCCACTCAGCCTCAGCAGCGGAGACGCCCCTTGTTACTGTCCATTAGAAGACAGAGCAGACTGTGGCCTTGGGAGGCTCTGGGGAGAATTCGATCAGCTGTCCTGTCACTTACTAGCTATTAAAGCCACTGAACCTCGGTAAGCCGATCCCTCCCTGTGCAAATGGGGTTGTGTGCAGATTCTGTGACAGTTGCACACGCTGCATTGTAAAACAGAAATTGCTATTCCAATGGTAGTGCTACCATTTTAAACACAGTTCACCATTATTTAGTATGTTCAGATATCGTGATAGGAAAGCCAAGCTCCCGGTGCAGGGCATCTCCCCCACGCCCCCACCCCCACCATGGATCTCAGAGCAGAAACATGTGGGCCAGCTCTGTAATGTGACCGTCTGAGGGAGCAGTCCTCTCTGAGGACAGCCTCGTGGCCTAGTCTTGACTGTTCAGGTGACTGTTCTCGCCAGCCTGGCTGCTGCTCTGGCTTGAGGCTCTCTAGGGGCCCGAATGCCACTGAGTTCTTACGGCACCATCTCCAAGGAGACAGATCTGTCAAGGAGGCTTAACAGCTCCTAGGATGGTGAATGCCAAGCTGAGCAGATCACCCAGCCTCATGCCCTCTTGGCTCCGGGCCTGGTCTAGTGGGAACAGAGAGTAGGGGATGAAGCCAAGAGGTTGGCTACCTGCCCCCTCCACAGGTGCCTGCCTCTCCACCTGCTTCTCCCGCTGATGCTGGGACCATCCATCTGGGCCCCAGCAGGCCCCCAGTTCAGGCTGCCCTTCCCACCAGGCTCGTTGACTGAGGTCACCTCGCAGCTGGCCCTCTGCCGTGGCTCCCCTCCCCCCACCCTATCCTCCACATGTGGCCAGAGACATTTTCCTGCTGAGCTGCTTCCTACAGGCGCAGCTGCATTCCAGAGTTTTCTTTCACTCACGCCTCTCTGCGATCCCACTCCGGCCTCCCCATTCCTGAGCTAGCCAGTCCCTGAACAGGTCTCCCCGCTTAGGCCTCCTGCCTTTTGTCTGGATTTTCACTACACACGTATTTGCCCTCCCCACCTCCCCTGAAGCGAAGTAAAATTTCTGCTCAGACTTCAACCTGTAACTCACTTGACACTTCTTCCAGGAAGCCCTTCCCATTTCCCTCACACCTCCGTTAGATGGGTGAGAGGTATCTTCACCTGCGTGTCTCTGTGCCGCAGGGCAACCCCTCCCCCTTGAGGGCAGAGGCCTCCCCTCTCTGCAACTCCCTTCCCAGCACAGAGCACAGTGGGGCTCACAGCTTATTTACAAAAATGCAACGAATTAACTGGAAATGAGCCAGCAGGAGATGGTGCAGGACCCCATGCTCCTTCCCTGGAAGCTGCGGAGTCAGTTCACCATGTGATGACGTTCTAAGCACAGGTGACAACTGTCAGGCTGTGACATTGCACAGCACAGGCTTGGGAGTTTTGCACACACCCCTCCCCCCAACCAAGTTCCCCTTGAATAGCAATAGTATCACAGGACATTAATAAAATCAATTATTGGATAAAAATCACTGGTTTCTAAAGCTTCATTTTGTGCTATTAGCAGGAGAATGCTGTTGCAAAATGAGATAACGAGAGAGAAAGAGAGATCAATTACCAGATAAGATGGAGGGGTGCCCGAGTGGAGGGGTGCCCGAGGTATGTGCGCGCCAGCAAGCGGCCCCTCACCTGCCGAGTGTGGGCGGACTGCCTGCACTGCTGTCTGTGCGCCTTCCTGTGAGGCTCCCCAAGTGGAGAAGGGCATCCTGCTCAGTGATGGGACAGGTGGGAGCCTGGCACCTTTGGGTACTTGCATAGCAACTAGGCTCAGTAACACACGAGTGAGCATCTCATCCTCGGTGAAGATGCCAGCCCCAGGGCCCCGGTCGCGCATCCTGTGTCAGACCCTGGTCAGTAGGTTCTTCCCAGAGGTACAACATTCTTTTGACTTTGATGAACCTGAAAGGTCTGAATTTGGTTGACTACAGACCAGCTCTCACCTTTCCTGATGACAATGCCAGCATCCACTGGGCAGTGGTCCCTGAGGGAAGCATCCTGCAGGCGAGGCCCTGAAACCACACCCGCCCCCACTCCTTGCTGGCTTTGCGGAAGGGCTCTGTTGGCTATGGAGCTGGTGTGGGTGGGGCAGAGGAGGCAGCTCGGGCTCTGGGAGAGGCCCCCCTCCCTGGGTAAACCCTCCCTCCTCCACTGTGCGAATGCATGGAAGGCACGGGGGCACGAGCTCTGCTTTAAGCTCTGCCTCTGTCCCTTGGGCAGCCTCAGATGAGCCAGTCACCTTTGTGAAACCTTGATTCCTGACTCAGTGCACAGGGTTTCGGGGAGGGTGAAAGGAGCTCGTGAATAAGGAAACTACCTAATACCTTCCAAAGCGCTGTTTCTCCATACGGTGAGAGTTATAACTTGCTCCCCTACTGATGCTTTATAAAAATAATTGCAGATTCCAGGGTTAGAGCAGGAAAGGAGCATATAGGGTGCCTGTCCAGTGGGCAGCACAGCATCTTCGATGGACCACTGCCTTCCTATGGGATGCCAGTCATTGTGTACCTACTGTGTGCCAGCTACTGTGCTGGCGATTTCCGTCATGTGTCCGGAGTCAGGATACTAAAATCCACTCCCTGACTGTGGAATGTTGAGCAAGGTAATTAGCCAGCTGAGGCTGTTTCCTTGCCTGTGTAATGGGAATGTGAACAATATCCATCTTACAGAAGCACTATGAGAAATACATGACATCCTGTAAGTAATGGTCCCAGCATGCACCTGGTATGTAGTGCTCAGTACATGGTAGCCGCCGTTATGGTTGTTCTGTTTATTTTGGTTGTCGATAGTTTTATTAATGTCCTACCTCTGGCCCATCTTTGAGCCACACTTTTCCGAACAAGCCTGGTCTCTGCGGTTGGACACTGACAGATGGACAGAGGGCTGGTGGAAGGCCAGGAGCCATTCTCACAGACTTCCTGTTCCTGTCACACAGATTTTGGATGCTGACTGGGATGACCTGTGGGACCAGTTTGATGAGCGGCGGTATCTGAACGCCAAAAAGTGGCGCGTGGGTGACGATCCCTATAAGCTGTATGCTTTCAACCAGCGGGAGAGTGAGCGCATCGCCAGCAACCGGGCCATCCCAGACACTCGCCACCTGAGGTAATCCTCTTTCTCTGCTGCTCTCTCCCCTGCCCCTCCCTGTAGTCAGGACACTTGATTTGTGCAGTGCCCAGGGCCAGGTGCTGGGGCAGGCAAACCATTTGTTGCCAGTTGGTTGCTAGAGGGTTGATGATGTGATAATTCACACTGTCTGTGCTGCTCATTGTTGTGAACCACCCAGTGGAGAGGGTGGGAGGCCCCTTTCTCCAGCAGCGGGGACTAGAAGTCACAACCCAAGACCCAGGGGATGGACTATACCTAGAACACTTCCTGCTGCTGGCCTCAAAGCTTCTCAGAGTCAGTCTTGTAGTAGTGCTATGGAAATCCCCCAGCACTGATCCTGGTCCTTGGCATCTGATAGAATTTTATTGAAATATTAGGCTATTTTATTTCTCTGAGCAGAGGTTAAATGTAGAAGAAGGAGGAGACAGAATGCTGAGAAGCCCCACTGGGTCTCAGTCTGGTGGCACCTTTCTGGTCCTGAGTCCAGGGGCCAAGCCCTCCAGAGGGACAGAGACACCTCCTGGGTCTCTGTCCAGGAAAGGAGCTGATGTGTCTGGGTGAGAGCTGTCGTGGGGGAGGGCTGGGGGGATGTCCCTGAATGCTCTCCCCTGTAGCAGGGGGGCTTCAGGAATTCGCTGAGCAGGCAGGTTCGCAGGGATACCCTGTGTGGGAAGAATTTCTGCATTCTTCCTCTATGAAAGAGTTTACTCTGCTCTGTGAAAGAGTTTCATAAAGGCTGGATGCCCCCAAAGATCCAAGTTCCCCTTGTCCAGTCCTGGGCTCTGCAACTAACCCGGTGAATGCCGTCTGTTCAGTAAGTGTGATCCGCTGGGATTGCAGTAAGAGGGGAATAGAGATTCTACAGGAAATCCAGACACCTTTTGGGAAGACAAAAAGGAAATGTGTACCAGGCATGCGTCTGCCTCAAGGCTATAACTTTGCCCCAGGGGGGCTCGGATTGTGTTACTCAGAGCATTTCACATTTATGGATCCTAATCTGAAAGAGCAGGAAGGGGAGAAGCCAGGGGATTAGGAATGAGGACAAGCACACGGGACCAGGCAGTCAAGGCATTGAGTACCTACTGTTTGCAAAGCCCCAGGCTAGCACCACGAGAAACCAGCGATTGGATCAGCCATCTCCAGGCTGAGTTTGGTAGAGGGCTGCCCCTGTGCCCATCTCACTCTGGTGGTGTCAGGTGTTCTAAAGACTGCCAGCAAAGCCTGGTGTTCTTTCCTCAGATGGGCCCCATGACGGGGTGACCTTTGGTCTATAAGGGGCTCCCACTTCCAACCCCGTGTCCATGAGGTTGAAGTCGCCAGCTGAGTCCCTGAATCTCTCTGTGAGTCCAGCCCCCACCGTGCACTGGCTTCATCCTGTTGTAAAGCGTGGGGCCTGCCGGCCTGGCCTGACAGAGCCCTGTGGCCCTTCCCAGCCCTGCCTGCCCCGGCTTCTCCCAGCTGTGGCTGCTAGTGACTCACACCCCTGTGACTAGAGATTCTCAGCAGAGACTGGGCTTCTGGGTTGGATAATTCATTTTTGTGGGGTGCTCCTGTGCACTGTAGGATGTTTAGCAGCATCTCTGGCCTCTACCCACTAGATGCCAATAGCACCCCCAAGTTATCAAAACCAAAAATGTCTCCAGACATGGCCAGATGTCTCCTGGGGACAAAATTGCAATGAGAACCACGGCTGCCAAGCCAGCCCCACTTGCTACCCGAGTTCTCAAGAATGAAATGTAAACACGTGTTATTGGCCCCAGCAACAGGACGAGGCCGCACCCTCCCTGAAAGGCAGAATCAGGCAGAAGGCAGTACATACAGCTCAGGGAGTTAAGGTGTAGACTCCGGGGTCAGATCACGCTGTTTCCAGTCCTGCTGTGCCACAGACACAGTGGAGGGACCTCACATCACCTGGCTGCTTTGGACTGCAATTTCCTCTTTTAATAAACAAGGGGAAGAAAGCAATAACGATACCCTCTAATGTGATTTTTTTCTAAGACTCAAATAAATTATATGTAAAGCACAGGGTAATAAGTAACATGAGCTGCTGACAGCGCAGGGCCGGAAATGGAAGGCCAGGGCCCTCCTGAGAAAAGTGAAGACGCTCGGGCAAAGAGATGCAACCAAACCCCGGGTATCCGGAAGGGGCACTAGGAAGATCGCCAAGTTGTCAGGAGTGGCGGTGGAGCAGGGAGGGACCCAGGAGGGCTTCGAGATTAAGTTCAATGCTAGAGAAATGGGAGCGTTGGAGTCAAACCCGTACTTGTGGGTGTGGAGTGTAGGCATGAGTATGCACCTCAGCAGTTCTCAGTCCAAGCCTCGTTGAAGAATCACATGGGGAACTTTTTAAGCTCCCCCTTAAAAATGATGATACCCAAACTCCGACCAGCTAAAGTCTTTCTTGTCTAAGCTCCATGGGTGGTTCTAATGAGCAGTCAGGCTTAAGAGCCACTGCTCTGGCTCCGTGTTTCTCAGACTTCAGTAGGCAAGCCAACACGTCACGAGAGAGTCTTACTCACCTCCGATGCAGCAGGTCTGCGGTAGGGCCTGTGCCTCTGCATTTCTCACAGGCTCCTGGGCAACGCTGATGCCAGCCGTTCATGGGTCCCACTCTGAATGGTAAGGCCTCAGAACAACAGTTCTCCAAATTTTGGCTCCACCAAACTAGCAGCTCAACAGCGACTGGTATCATTTGGGAACTTGGTAGAAATGCAAATTCTTAAGCTGTACCCCAGAACGACGGACTCAGAAACCCTGGGGGTGCAGACTAGCAGCCTGCATCTTGACAAGCACTATAGGTAACTCTGACGTGCATTCGAGTTTGAAAACCATAGGGCGTCAGCTTATACTTGCGCTTGCTTTTGTGAACCAGATGAAGTCCACAGGCTGGGTGGTCCAGCTGAAAGACTCAGGGTTTAAGTAGAATGCAAGGCCCTGGAAAAAGGCCACCCTCCTTCCTGCATGCCGTAGCACTCTCCTTCCATCCAGGAGACAGGACTTCTGTCTCAGGCCCTGGGCGGACCTTTTGCTTCTCTGGTTCCTTCCGGCTCCTCCCCCTTCTCCCAGTTTCTTCAGGCCCAGAATCTACATGAAGTGGTCCTCCTGGATTTCATCCTACTGTGGGGCACTCCTAGGCCAGTGGCCATTGGCCCATGCTGGACTCCTGGCTCCTTTGTGGGGTCCAACCCCACTGATACAGACTTCCCTGCCACTGGTCTACTTTTGTGTTCCCATCATGCCTTGCAGCTAAGGCTTTACTAGTTAATGACACCAGTTGCTCTCTAGGGCAAGTAATCTTTGATAATATCTACTACAATGTGCCTAGTATGTGATAGGAATTTAATAAATGTTGTTGAACCAATAGAAGGGAGAGTAAAACTGGAAAGACACTTGACTACTCCCTCCCATCTGCCTTCTGTGCAAAGAAGAGAAGGGGAGCTAGAAGAAGCCTCTTTTGTCTTCCTTCCATCCTCAGGGCATTCCGATGAGGGATCTGAACAGACTCAGTTAAAGGAAAAAGGCCTTTTCCCCTTAAAGAGTTCTCATTATTGAAAAGAGAAGAGTGAAGACACAGCCTGTGGGAGGGGTCTGAGCTTATTAAATTTACTTCCAATTTTCTTACCACAGTAATTGGATTCTGATTTATAGGATGCGTGTGGACAGCACCTGAAACAGAGAACAATTAGCCGAGCATTAGAACAGTGCTGCCAAGAGGGCGGGTGCTGGGGTGGACTGCCTAGGAATCCAAAGATGCTGCAGGTGGGGGGGCGAGGACGGGGAGAGGGAGGAAGGCTGTGGAAGTTGTCACCCAGCGGGCTGCTCTGCTGATTGAAAAGCCTGGTGTGACGGCAGTGTGAAACACCCCTGACAAGCAAGTCACAGCGTGGTGCCATGTGGTAGAAAAAGCCCCAGAGAGGCTGAGGGCTCCATTTCTTTTGTATGGAATAGGACAGGGTTGCCATTTTTCTCTGGGGCCTTTACCCCATGGACCCCACAGTATTTTGGAGGCAGCTGGTTTGCCTGGAGCATGCATGGTGTAACTGAGGAGAAGATAAGACTGGGGCAGGCTTCAAACTCCACTTTCCCAGGGTTTATGAGGTCCAGGGGGTGAGCAGTGAGTGATGCCCATACCCAGAATTGTTTGGAAAGTGAGTGCCACAGTTTCCAATGGATCCCCTATGCATTCACCCTTTGGGGTTAATAACTTCCCCCCAACCCCCACTCCTTCCATAATATTTAACATTTTCACAATCTTGAGATTGAAACCTGGTGCTGTTGGCCTTTTGACATGTGTTTGCGGCGGCTGGGTATCCTCCTCTTCCCAGTTCAGGCCCTGGGAGAGGAGTGGGGATGAGGTAACCAGCCACGGCCTTTCATGCACCCCTGCTCCTCTCTTGGCTTTGTTTTCTCCTCTGCAGTTGAACTTGAAGCTTTATCATTCTGTAAGTCACCAAGCAACTGTAGATCCATTCACCACTCAACTGGAGACCCACTCACCCTCCCACCGTCGGTCTTCCCCGCCCAGATAGGCACACATGTGTGCACTCTGCTCTCCCACCCTGCCTCAGTGTGAACAAAGCAACTGCACCTGTATCAGAGCACCCTAAACCTCAACTTCCCCCTGCTTAAGGCCCACAGTTCTGTTAACACTGATGAAAGCTTTAACTTCTAGGACACTGCCTAGGTCCTGTGGGATCACAAGGGTGAACAAGTTGGGGCCACCTATATCAGGGAGAGGCGGGTGGTATGCCGTAAACAGCTTGCAATGTAAGGAAGAGGCAGCAACTGGCTGAAGTGAGTCTGAGATTTCCCACAGGGGTTCTGCTGTCTATCAATCATCAACTGGCTCAACAAATAGTCTTTGTCTTCCGATTGTCCTGCCCCCACATCCTGGTCACAGCAGCTGGATCCGCCATCATCCAAGGAGCGCATAGAACATCTGGCAGTTGAAAGGCCCTTAAATGGGGGCACACCTCTCTAGAAGGGGGAAAATATTTTGATGAAACAAATGCATGTTTTCACTGTCACCCAGTAACACTTATTACAGGGTTGCTTTGATTGCTGGGGAGCAGGTAGCAGGGTGGACTGAGCCCAGGAGCCATGGGCTGGAAGGAGTCAGAGCTGAAAGCCCCATTAGGTCGTCTGCTCCTGGCCCGCTAAGATTGTTCCCCTCAGCACATTCTCTGGGCCTTCGTCCAGTGCCCAGTGCCATGCTAAATGGTTCAGACAGTGGGATGCCTATCACTTGCCTAGAGGGAAAATTCCACACTTCGACACATCTCACCAGGAGGACTTTTTCCCTTTGCTCCTTTCATCCTAGGGAATAAAGGGTCACTAGCCCAGTCTCAGCTCGCATTTCTCCTTCCTTATATTTACTCAGTTGGAATGACTGCCAAAGATCATCATCATTTCTCTCCTTGTACTCGTCACTTAGCAGTAATAGGATAAAAATCCGTACGGCTAGAATGGCTAAGCGTAAAAAATGTTCATACTCCCTCAGAGTCAAGGCTATTCCACCAGCTCAGCACACAGAGTTGGTGATTCCACATCAAGGCAGCGGGGCGGGGATGGGCAACCCATCACAGACACTTAGCTTTTGCAAACAAGCTCCCATCTGCCATTTCCTGGTCCCTCCTGTGCATCATTTTTCAATATAGGAGTTTGTGAGCCTGTTGACAGTGGTGCTGAGTGCACTTCACTGCAGAGCATCTCAGACTTTCAGGGAGCTTTGGAAGGGGGCAGCAGGTGGAGTTTCTGAACATCCTGGAGATCTGTGTCTGCTGCCCTGGGCAACTGTTCAAGTGCCACCAGGGCCATGGAATGGGTCCTTACTAGGGTGGGGGGAAGAAAGACCACAGAGGCTGAGAGAGCAGGTGCTTCTGGGCCAGGATTCCTTTTACTCCAGTCCCCTGGGTCCTTGTGCACTGCCCCTCCTGCCACTGCTTGTTCTGTGAATTTCAGACAGATTTCCCAAAGAGGCAGCTCCTCAGCTTTTGAAAGGGAACCAGTCAAGAAAACGTGCTGATGAGAAGTCATCTAGGCAAACTGCCTTACGAATCAATGTTTTCTCACACCATGTTTCCTAGTTAATTCCCACCAACTTCGACACTGCATTGTGTACCTCATTCATTCATTTATTCATTTTCCTATCATGTGCTCATTCATCTGCTCAACACATTTATTGAGCACTAACCACATGACAAGCTCTGTGCTAGAAATGGTCCCCACTCCCCAGGAGCCTATGGTCTTGTGAGGGACGTGCACATGGGACCGATTCCTGATGCTCACCTGCGAATCACCCTGAGGCCATATCCTTGATTCTGGAGTTAATGCATAGACTTCCTGCCCTCAGTTTCCAAGCACCCATCTCTTGCCCTGTCCCTGATCTGGTGTAGCTATCGCTGTCTTGGCCATGGAGCAAACCACAAGAATTGGGAGCTTTCCTGTAAAAAAGACAGAACATTGGGTGGGCCTATGGAGAAGGACTCTGCACGTGGACAGGAGGCAGAGGCTTGTCGGAGATGGCATCTGGGCTGGACCTAGGGGAGACGCGTGGGATTTCAGCCAGTGGTCAGCATTCCCAGTTGAGAGAACAGCATAACCAAAGACAAGGAAGTGGAAAGCCACAGCGTCTTGTAGGAGTCAGCCCAGCTTCCTTGGACTGTGGGATGATGGAGTGGAGGGGGTGGAGGAAAACATTTCTGGAAGGAAACTTGGGGTCATGTAGCAAAGTCTTGAATTCAGGATAAGAAGCTTAGCGTTAACTCAGTAGACACTGGAATGCTTTGACTTTCATACTGTCATTGCCTTGTCACCATGACAATTCTGAGAGATGCCCTAAGCAACACACTCTCCTGGCCAGCACCATGTTCTGGGAGCTCCTGCCAAGAGATGGGGCCAAATGTAGGACCGAGCAGAACTGTGCCAGGTGGCAGCAATGTTCTTCCTCCCATAAGAGAAGGGTGGGCAACAGCACAATACCAGCTTGGTTTGAACTGGGTGCCACCCTAGGGGGTAGAGAGTAATGTGGGATCTTTGCTTTAAGGCATTGGCATCCTCAAGATGGAGGTGTGGGTCTTACCTTGGGGAATTTGTTCTCAGGAAGGGATGAGAAGCAAGAATTGGTCCTGAAGGAAAAGGGCTGGTGGGAACCTAGAAAAGGGGTCTGCCCTCCACCCCTAAACTCAGTGCTGGGTTTCAGGACTGAGCACTAGTGCTAGCTGTAGAGCCTCGGGCAAAAGACCAAGACAACTAGCCGATTAAGCATATACCTTAAATAAGGAAATTCAGGCTGGGAAAGGTTAAGGGACTTGCCCAAGGTCACATAGGTAGTCAAAGCTTGGCTGAAACTCCAAACCAAGTTTTCAGATTTTATATATATATAATTCCGTCACAAACATCAAGTCCCTATTATGTCCAAGTCCCCCGAGCGAGGGAGTGTGTGTGCGTGTGTGACTTGTGCCTGTGGGACAAGGAGAAGAGGGGACACAAAAATTCTGAGTTTCCCAATTAGGGCAGTTTGATGCTTCTATCTTAGCTCGGCTTGGGGGCACCGATACAACATAGATCAATTAGCTAACGGGGCCGATTGTTTTTTCTGGGGTTCTATCACCAAGGCCAAGTTCTAATGGCTAGGTAATCCAAGAGGAACCTGTGTGCCTTTGGAAGGTGCTAAATGGCCTTCGTTCTGGGGGCAGATTTCCCTTTTTCCTCCCTGAGTTTGTCTCCTTAAGTACAGATTAGCTGAGGAAAGAGGCAGCAGGAAGATGTGGAAAGAGATAAGTATGTTCACTGCCTAGGATGGGAAACTGGTTGGGAAGTAAATAATTCCTATGCACATTCATCCTGAAGATTAGTGAATCTAAGGCTATGAGCGCTATATCAGTAAACGAGCACTCCAAACTCCTGTTCTCATGGAGCTTATGTTCCCCAAATGGGCAAATCCCCCAGCCAGCGACTGGGAACCGCCCCAGGGCCCTCCACAGGCTGCCAGTACCTCTGCACCTGTGGGCCAGCCAGGGAAAGAATGTTCCCCTGACTTAGCCTTGAAAATAAATCCCATGCACTCAGGGCCAGTAATGCCCAGGGGAATGTGGTATCATTTCTCCCTCTAACTTAGGTTTTTTAAAAAATCGTTTGGGGGATGTGCACAGGAAAAGGTGGAAGGGGGAGGGGGAGACCTTGGGTTTGCACTCTGCATTCTGGGGTGTTCTCTGTCGTGTCATGGGTTTCCAGAGAGGCTGGGGGAGGCTAAGGGGAGCAGAAAACACAGCTGAGTTTGGTTTTAGTCCTTGCCTACTTTACGGGCTGTATTGAATTCTTCCAGGTCCGAGGCTTTTGAAATATCGCTGCAAGATCAAAATATGCCCCAAGACCAGAATCTCTCTTTATCTTTTCTTAAGTAACCTTTGTATGAAAGTATCATATTCATAGAGAAAAGTTCAAGCACCAAACATGGACAGCTTGAAGATTTGTCCAAAAAGAACACAGCCATATTCCTGCATTAAGCACCTTGTTCAAGGACAAGACAACTCTCAGTTTGCCAGTAGCCACCCTTGTGCCCCTGCCCCTATTCCCCAGCACAGGTAACACTGCAAACCTCAAATGCCACGGGCTAGCATCACTTGTTGGTGAACTTCACATAAATGCAGTTACACAGTATGTGCTCTTGTGTGTCTGTTTTGCCTCCAATTATATTTATAAAATCCAGCCACAATTTTGCAAGACAGTATGTTCTTTCTCGTTGCTGTATAGTACTCCTTTTGACAACTGTACTACAATTTAAGGACCTAGTCTGCTCTTAATGCACACATGGGGTTTTTCCAGAGTGGGGCTCTTCAGAGCAGAGCTCCTATGATTAGTCTCATGCTTGTCTTTCAGTGAACAGGTATATGTGTGTCTCTAGGGTGTGTCTCTGGCAGCTTTTGGAGGTCCTGTCGAACATCTGGGGGAGTGGTTTTACCTGATCCCAGCCACCTGCAGGGTAGGAGAGCTCCAGCTGCTCTGGGGCTTTGTTATCGGCCCCTTGCTATTGTC
Source organism: Glossophaga mutica (assembly GCA_039655065.1). Taxonomy (NCBI): domain Eukaryota; kingdom Metazoa; phylum Chordata; class Mammalia; order Chiroptera; family Phyllostomidae; genus Glossophaga; species Glossophaga mutica. Next base: position 152,055,097 of record CM077308.1, read on the forward strand.
TGTCTTTTCCATTTTAGCCTTTTGAGAGGCTGAGTGGTGGTATCTTATTGTGGTTTAAATTAGCCTTTCATAAGTTTATTGGCCACTTGAATACCCAATCAAGTGTTCTGCCCCTTTTCTGTTCTTCCTCCTGGGCCCTTTGCCCAGGAACCAAGCACAAAGCCTGACTTTTAGTCTATTTTCTCTTCTGACTATTCTCATTTTGTCCTGCATCTTGGTAGTACAATTAAAGGGTTGGGGGGTGGGGCTATTAGCCCCACCTGAGAACACCTGCTTCCTATCTAGGATACTGCCCGACCCTTCAGCGATCTAGTGTCCGTTTTGTCCCTGTAAGAAGAGAGAGGTAGCTCAGAGATGGTTATTAAGGTCACTTCCAGATCTGTCTTCTGGTTGAAGATGCTTCTGCCGGGAAGGATGTGCGGGAACTGATTTAGGAACTGAATCCGATTGGAAGCTATTCCCAGAGGCGTGACTCCTGCAGCTCCGCAGCAGCTCCCCTCCCCCACAGCCCGGGATTAGTCTTCCTCCTCACACACTCCCCTTCCCAGCGGGACTCGGGACCTGCGGAACCATCAGAGCCACCTGTCTCACCGCTGCCTTGTCCACTTCCTTATGCAGCCTTCCCCCGTGCCCCCCGGGCCCCCCTGTGCCTTCCGCTTGGCGGAGGTCACCAGACCCACTCCCGGCTTAAGACCACACGTAAGCTGGTGTGACACTGTCACTGAGCTTATTTATCCGAAGGCCCAGGATCTGCTAAACATGAAACAGCGAGCTGCTTGCTCTAGGAGTTGGCACATCACGTGGATGGCAGCCTGGCTGCGAACAGGTGACCTGCTCACTTTTTTCAGCCCAGGAAAAGGAGTGGGAACAGATGGACATTTCCCTTTTAAAACACAGAGCAGCATCACGGTCAGTTCCTGTCTCCCCCCAGGGCTTTGAAGAACCCTTGGCTTGCTGTGATACACCCCACGGGGCTCTACTGCTGGAAGAAACGGGGCCTGCAGAAGCAGCATGGGAAACCCCGAGGCGGCTCAGGGTGCCGGTGCGATTCCTGAGCGAAAGACTGACCCTTCCAGGATAACCTCGCATAGGAATAATCACACCTGATACACCTTATAATTTCGTGAGGCTTTACAAAAGTGCGCTTACATCCCTCTCACGTGATGTACTCAGTAGGCAGGTCATCTCCGCCATCACTGTTTCACCAGGGAGGAAGCCCAGGCCCAGGCAAGGTAACTAGTTCACAGGCAAGGTAACTAGTTCACCTAGCTGTGTGAGCTGCGAGGTAAGGCGCCTCCACCAGCTACTAGCTGGTCCTTGTGGATGTGACTCAAACTCCCTGAGCCTCATGGGAATGACATTGGCTGCCAGGAGGGTGAGCAAACCCACAGTCCACGTCAGGTGCTGGGCACAGTCTTTGTCCTCTAGTGACATTGGATGAGTTAGTCAAATGGGTATTCGTGCTAGGATCAGCATTAGCACGCTGGCCCTGTGAGCTCCTCCTCGCTGCTTCACAGCTGTGGGTAAAAGCAGGTGTGAGAGGCAGGGCAGAGAGGGGGACAGCTCAGAGAAGAAAGGGGTGATGGGAATGAGGCTGGAGAGGTGCTGGCTTCGCCCTGTCCCCCACCTTTGAGTTGGGCTGCACTCCAAGAGTAAGGTGGGGCAGCGTCGGAGGGAACGCAGGCACACAGCTTCCTGCCCCGGCTCCAGCCCCGGCCCCGGCTCCTGGCACCGAGCACCGAGCACCGAGCACCGAGCACCTGACATGCCTGAATGTGAAACTTACTTTAAAGACCAGAAGGCGAAGTAAGCAACGAGGCGATTACGGTGCCTGGTCTGGTGAAGTCTGTACTTTTAAGATGCCGGAGATAGAAGGCAAGGGCAGCAGGGAGAGTGATTTAAGGGCCGGGGGCCAGGAAGTACAAACGTGTTGACAGGAGATGAAAAGAGCAGAGAGGCGATGACAGCTGTGGGTGGAAGAGGCGGTGGCAGGGAGGCTGGCGGAGGTGACAGACAGTGGGAAGGAGCGACGCGATCAGCTCAGCAGGGCCCGAGGCGGCTGCAAAACTAAGGAGACGGCGCGATGTGACGGGAGGAGGACTTGGCTGAGGGACCCGTGGAGTCACGGAGACAGCCCGAGTCCCGGCTGCGCTAGCGAGGGGCGAGACCAGCCAATGTCCCACGTGGCTGTCCTTGGTGTTTCTGATCTAACAAGAGAAACCCTCGTATTTGATTGGAGGCTATTGTGTCCGGACAGCTCTCACCTTCTGCCCTCACCTGACTCGCACGATGACCTTGAAGCTAGCCAGAGCAGGCATCGTTCCGTCCTTCACCTGCTTCCCCACTCACTCCTCCCTGTCTCTCCTTGATTCCTCATACGGAACACAGACACGCCATTTATTCCTTACTCAAGTCCCTCTGAGCCTGCCTGGACCACCTCTCGAGACGACAGGCACCCACGTCGCTCTCCCCTGCCCTACCTCCGTGCAGGCCCCGCTGTGCACCCTTTGACGTAAGCCCAGATCTTTGGAGTCCTACCCGTCTCTCACCCTCATTTTGTTGAGTCTGCCTCCCAGTTAGCTCTTGACCCTCGACCTTGCTGCCATTCGCATCTGCTGCTCCCTCTCACCGGGGTGACTGCAGCAGACCCCAGCTGCCCTCCTGGTTGGCTCGGACCCCGCGTCCGTGCACGCTCCCCACCTCCTCCACGGGCGCTTTCCAACTGCAGACACGTCGCTCCTCCTCTGCAGCCCTTCCGCGCCATCAGCTCGCCCCTCTCCCGAAGGCATGTCCACCCCCAGCCAGGCCCGGGGTTTGCAGCTGCCTGTCGGTACCCAAGGGTTCACGCCCCTTCATCCTTGCTGCTCTCGCAGCGCAGGCCCTTGCATCTCCAGGAAGACATCCCGTCTGCTCCGGCTAAGTTAGGTAATGGCTCCTCACTCCCATGCTCACCTCCCAGCAGCACCTGTGCCCCAAGCTGCAAGCATCATCTGGCTTTGCCCCTCCCCTCTGAGACCTTGAGTGACTTGGGGCAGGGACGCTGACTGACTGTGCTGTTTCCCTCCGGAGCCCCGCCCAGGGCCTGGCACTCGGACTCCTCACGGGTATCCGCTGCGTCGACATGGACTCAAAAAGCACCTCGCTAGATTTATTCCCAAACTACCTTCTGAAAACATCAGGGTTTGGGAGTATGCACGTGGGAATGAATCCTCGGAACAGAGTGAGAAAATCAAATCACAGGAAATTTAAAACCACCTTCGCCCAACAAAGAATTCTCTGTGTTAGCACATAAATCCGAGACCTTAATCAGCCAACATTTATTGATCAAACTATCTCCCTGACATGTGGCAGGCACCTTATATACGTTCTCTCGGTTAATCTTCACAACAAATTTGCTGTGATCCTGGTTTTAGAGATGAGGAAATTGACTCCAGTCAGTTGAGTAACTTGTCCAGAGGAACTGGAAGGTGAAAAGTGGTCCCTGTCCACAGGGAAGACAGCGCAGCCGTGCAGAAAGGGGTGTCACCCTGGGCAGCCCCGGAGAAGTGCAATGGAGGAAGCCGACTTGGGCCAAACATTGCACAGCAGTTACAATTTAGGGAGCCCTAGAAAGGAAGCTGGCAGGACAGGAGGCGTGTGGAGGTTGTGGATTAGGGTAGGGGCAAGGGTTTGCAGGGACAGAAGGCTCACCTGATGGCGGAGGCCTTGAGATGCGGTCAAGGTTTAGCTTCAGGTAACTACCGAAGGTAGAGGTACAGGTGTGAAGCAGTGTGCTGTGAAGATTAATGTGGGAAATGGGTGTTGGCCTGATGGAAGTGAGACCAGAAGGTGGTGGTGGCTGAACTGCGTATAGGACTGACTCGGGGTGGATTCACTGACCAGAAGGGTGCAGGAAGGTGTGAGGGGCCTTTGCTTTTTTCTTCCCACTCAGACCTTCCAGAGGGTCACACCATTGTGAAGAAAAGATAGACATGGGACACTTGGCCCTTAACCAGGCTTTTCCTGAGCTCGGTGTGCTCCGTCTGGTGACATCCCTGGAGTCACTAGGCTACAAGGCTTATCTCAGCTCCTTCAGTTTGAGGAACTTTTCACCCATCAGGCAAAAGGAAGGAATGACTCTTCTCTAATCTTTTAGCTGGAAGGTCTTAAAAATATCAGGAGATTGCTCAGGGACTGTCAAGGAGACACCATCATTCTGTAGCAGCTGATGGGTAGCCCAGAGTCGTGATTTTCTATCTTTCCAGAACCTTCCGGGATGAGGTCTTCAAGACCAAAGACAGAGAGAAAGGTCAGTATGAAATAAAGGTTTTCGAGCCAGTGAGTTGGATAACCGTCAAAGGTTATTCTAGTGTAACGTGTGAGAGCGCCGAGTTGGGAGCCAGACCATCTGGTTTCACACCGAGGTTCTGCTGCTCGCTGACTGTGACCTCCCAGTCTTCTCCCCAACAACGGAGAAGGAATTGCAACACTTACTCTGAGAAATACTGTGCAGATTTAAAGCTCTCGATGAATGCCTGAGACATAGCGAGGGTTCAATAAATGTTATCTATTATTACTACTGTGGAATATGATTCAAGCAGGGCTAAAATAAGAATTGAAGGCACCCTGGTCTCAGACACTGAGGGATCTTTTTCAGGAAACATTTGAAGAATAAGACTTGGCGCACCTCCACCCTTGGGGCCCAGTTAGACTCAGCATTTGCCTTTGGAAAACACTCTCCCGGGTGCATGTACATGCACGCACGTGTGCACGCACATGCCCAGCAGCCGTCTGGGGGGTGCTCGGGACCACCTAACACAGGCCCTGGTGGCATCCCCAGAGAAGCCTCTTTGCGGTCTCCTGAAGGCAGCTGATCTTCCTGGAGAGAAGGCACTGCTGCCTTCACAGTCTTCACCAAAACTCAACGTCCCGCTCACCTGGAAGGGGCTGGTCCACAGAAGAGACCAAAGTTAGTTTTCTGGAAAAACAAAGGCATAGACTAGAGCAATGGTCATTCCTAGGCGGTCTCGGTGCACACGGCTGTCTGTGCTCTGCAAGTCCGGAGGGAGCCCAGAGCAGCAGAAGAGCCTGAGGAGATCTGGGGCCATTGATGGGAAAAGCCACACCGACTCGCTAGCATCAGCGACACCAAGGACAGAGATGGGGCTGCTGGTTCCAGGGCAAAGAGAGGAGGTGGCCCGTCTTCTGGGTTCAGGGTCCATGCTGTCGGCAGAGGGTGGTCAGACACAGGCTCATCACAATTTAGTGGAACGATCCCTAGGTGCCAGTTGGTGAGTTAGTGCCGAGCTGATCCGTGGGGTTGGGGAAGGGGGGAAGACTACAAGGGAGGTTTTCTTAAAGCTAACATTCACAATTAAAGGGTTTTCAACTGTTCGGAGATAGCTTCCTTTGCTGGTATTTAAATACCCTTCCTTTTATAAAATAATGATACTAGATGATGGGGTTTTTATAATATATTCTTTTCTGCAGAGTAAAATGTTGCAAGCAATGGTCTCTATAATTTTTGCATTTTATTCTACTTACACAAAAGAACCCAACATCTATTACTAGAAACTAATGTCTGGCACTAATGTTGAAGTTTTAAATTGGTTATTGGTTTAGGAATTAGGAATTTTAAGCTTAGGAATGAATGACCTAGGACGACAGCGTCCAATAGAAATTGATGTGAGCCTCTTATGCCATTAAAAACTTTCTAGCAGACACATTGTTAAAAGTGAAAGAAATTAAGTGAAGTTAATTTTAATAATATATTTTATTTAACCCAATATACCAAAATAGTATCATTTCAACATGTAAGCAATGTAAAAACAATACTGAAATCTTTTACATTCTGTTTTGTACAAAGCCCTTGAAATCTTGCGTGTATTTCACACTTACTGCTTATCTCCATTCCAACTAGACACAGCCCAGGTGCTCAGCAACCACTGTATCCAGTGACACCGGATTGGACAGAGCAGGTCTGGGGAAGGCAGTGTTGAGCCATAGTCCATGGTCCTATCAGACAGGATTCATCTCCCTTGTCCTACTCGAGGAAGCATCCCTTATCATGCCCAGGACTATGGTATATGAGAGGACCATCCCAGCTGTTTAACACAGTTGAATATTTCCAGTGCAACACAGAGTGGGTCAGAGCCCTTCGGAAGCACCTTTGGATGCTCCCAGATGTCTCCTGGGACGGCCTGAGCCCCAAGCCCCCTGTTCTTTTCACCGTGACTTCATACTCCAACTTCAGTTTTGGTGAATTGTTTGGCCTTTCTTTGCATGACTGACCTTGGCACCTCACGCAGCTCACAGCTCTGCAGCTCTTTGAGTTGGTGTCACCCATAAGTTAGCAGGGGATGTTTTCTCCTGTGGCTTTGCCCCCATGGAAGCCTCACCTGCTTTGCTCCCTCACCTGTTCTTTAGACACTTATCGTGCGTCTGTTGTGCTTCGTCACTGTGCTCGGTGCTAACTGAGGTTGCAGGTACAAAGAAGGCTACAATGACGTGCCTTCACTGCAACTAACAGTCAGCAGAGGAGAAAGAAATGTAAATTCATGAGACTTGGTGATAACTTTCGGTGATGAGGTGAATGCAGCATCCTAGGGGAGCCCTTCAGAAAAGTCTCGGGAGATCAGGAAATGCTTCCCCAGGGAAGTAATTTCCCAGCTAGGATTAGAAGAGGAGGAAGTATCCCAGCCTTGGAAGAGAGGAGAGTGCATTTCAGACCAAGGGGAGGGAGGCGGTGCCTACACAGGTCCAGAGGGAGAAAGCAGGTCAGAACCTGGCTGGAACGCGGAGTGTGTAAAGAGAGGAGTCAGAAGCAGTGCTGGGTCACAGGGATGGTAAGCCGTGGTTAGGAGTTTGAGCTTTATTTTGTGAGAAATTTGGGCGGCACTGACAGGTGTAAAAGATTTGCAGTTTGGAAAGATCATCCTAGCTGCAGCGGGCAGGATAGATTGGAAGGGGATAAAGCCAGCTGGAAGCTGCTGCAGTAATCCCTGAAGACAAAATGGGAATGGGATGAAACATCCAGGTCGGGGGATGAGAATGAAGGTTAGACAGGACCAGGTTTAATTAGACTGGGTGTGGGAGAGGGAGGGGGGAGAGTACCTCTTGGGTTTGGACACACAGTAGGTGGTGAGGTGGGGAACATGCAAGGGTCAGCAGGCTCGGCCTGCATGTAGGAGGAAAAGGGCGGTGAAGAAGTCACAGCAGGGGGACATGCAAGGGGAGATGTCATCAGGACTAGGGTTAGGGTTGTGGTCGTTAGCAAACAGATGGGAAACCGAAGCCTTGAAAAGAAAAGAGAAGGATGACTGAGAAGAGGATGGCATAGAAGAGTCTTTTTTGGGAAACATGAGAATTTCAGATGAGGGAAAGAAAAGGAAAACCAGGAGGAAACAGCCCAAGAAGAGGATAGCCATGCTAGGGTGATTTCACCAAAGCCAAGGAGAAAGAACTAGGCATTTCATAAGATGGATGGGCCTCAATGTCAAGTGCTACAGAGATGACAAGTAGGAAAACGACTGAAAAGTTTCCATTGGGTTTAGCACCATAGAGAAGTAATAGGGAACTCAGTGGGTATTTTCTGGGGGGAGAGGGTACTAAAAGGGCACTGGAAGGCTGAGGTGGCCAGTAACCCTATGTAGACTGGGGCTCGAGGCCTCTCTGTACCGTCTGACAGGGACCCCCAAGCCTGAGTGCTTTAAGGAAACAGCAAGTTCAATCCCAAGAACTAGAAGATCTTAGCTCTGCCACTAACTAGCAGGGCAACCTTGGGCAGGTGAGTTTATTGCCTGGGCCTTAGTTTCCTCATCTATAAAAGAAGGAGGGAGCTAGAACCAGTGTGTTCTAAACCTGTGTCCCACCCATTCTGTTTAGTAGGATATCACATGCTAGGCTTGACTCAATCTATATTCACTAAATATTTGGGTTCCCATTATGTGCAAGGGATTGTGTGCGGATTGTGTGCTCAGAAAGGAAAAGTGCAAGGGTGGGGCAGGGGACAGGTTTTGAGGCCAAAGCTTGGTAAACAGTAGGCCAGTAGAAGTCTCCGAACTTTTAACAAGTTAATGTGCAATGGTGGGTCACCAGAAAGGTAATCTGGCCCTGGCTGGTGTGGCTCAGTGGATGGAGCACCAGCCTGCAAACCAAAGGGTCACCCATTGGATTCCCAGTCAGGGCACATGCCTGGGTTGCAGGCCAGGTCCCCACTAGGGGGCATGCAAGAGGCTACCACACACTAATGTTTCCCTTTCTCTTTTCTTTCCCTTCTCTCAAAAATAAATAAATAAAATCTTAAACAAAACAAATCAAAAAAGGTAATGTGGTATTTTCCCAGTATTTTTCATTTGCAAAGTTACTTGACTCTTGTGCACTTAACCCATAGAGCGTGCAGAGACTTCTCCGGGAGATGCATCAGCAGCTTACAGTGCAGGGACCGCCTAAGCAGATGATCGCTGGGGTCCCTTCCTGTCCAGAGTTGCAGCAACCCAGGAGTTTGCTGCCAAAGAGAAAAAGGTCTTCCAGTTGCTGTGGGCTGCAAAGTAAAGTAGAGGCAGAGGCTGAACCTTTAGGGGAGTCTGGACAACATGGCCTTCTATATCATAGGACCCCCCCTTCCCTAGTTAGTCTCCCAGTTTGTCAGCAAAGGTCCCGTGGGGCATTCTTACGTTGCCAGGAAAATGAGCTTGTGGAGCTGACTAATGGGATCATCATTCTGATCTGCAGCCTGCAACTAATTGATCTGATGGGGAAGTGCCCCCTAGAATCTTCATAATGCAGATTTTCTTAGAAATCGGAGGTTTCTGGAAGTCTGTGGCTAAGAAATCCAGAAAGGTCCTCTGAGGAGCAAGAGGTGAACTGTGGACCCTGACCTGCTCTGACAGATTCAACCAAGACTATGGTGGTGGTTGGTACAGAGAGATGCGTTTGCTGATCTAAACAGGTCCACCTTGAAGCCAAGTACCCTGTCGGATGGCCTTGTGTTCACGGAATGGGGGATGTCCATGATACCATCCAGGCCTGCCTTCCCTCCTTCCTTCCTTCCTTCCACTTTTTAGACTGGGTTATCTTGTTTGTTTTTAATTAATTTGTTTTCCAAATACAGTTTTACAGTTGACATATAATATTAAATTAGCTTCAGATGTACAATGTAGTGATTAGACATTTATGTAGTTTACAAAGTCATGGCTCTGATAAGTCTAGAGGCCATGCGACACCAGACATAGTTATCACAACATTGTTGTAGGTTGGCCTTCCCTAACGGGACTTCCATAAAAGAATTAAGGCGTAAAGCCCTAGGATGTCCGTTGTCTGAAGTGAGTTAACTTCTCTATGCATGTGGAAAGGTATTAAGTGTGTACCATCCATGGGAGAAGTGAGAAGACAGTCACTCAAATAATTTCCTGTGTATTATGTTTTATATCAGGAGCCTGGGAATTGAATCTATAAAGAGTGGAACAAGCCCCAAAGGTACTGCTGAAGGGGTTTATGGGTTGTTGTTTTTTTTTGTTTGTTTTTTTGTTTTTTTGTAGCTAAGATTGCCTGTATTCATTGTCTATTGCTGCATAACAAATGATCCCAAAACTTAATGCCTTAAACCAATGATGATGTTTATCATCTCACAGCATCTGTGGGTCAGAGACTCAGGAATGTCCAGGTGGGTCCTTTACTTTCGGGTCTCTCTCACGCAGCAACGGAGGTGTTGGCCAGGGCTGTAGGCATCTCAGGGCATGACTGGAGTGGACTCTCTTCCAAGCCCCCTCACATGGTGGTTGGCAGGATTCAGTTCCTCACAGGCTGTTGACCAGTGGCCACGCTCAGGTCCTTGCTGTGTGGAACTCCCCAGTCTGGCAGCTTGCTTCGCCAAAGCATGCACACCAAAAAAAAAAAAAAAAAAAAAAAAAAAAAGTCACAGTCTTTGGTAACCTAGTCACGAAAGTGATATCCCGTCACTTTAGCTGTATTCTGTTCCCGGAAAGCAAGTCACCAGGTTCAGCTCACACTCCAGGGGAGATCACACAAGGAGGTGGGATCGGGGGCCATCAGCCGCCGCCACCGTGCCCAGCCAACTTCCTGTGCAGCTCACGTCCCTGCCCCAGGCCCTCCCAGTGTCCTGGAATTTAATAACACGTTCAGCAATTCAAAACATGACAGTGCCGCGGAGTAGCCGATCTCACTGTCATTTTAAGTGTCTTTATGAGATGGAGGATTTCTGTAATACTAAGTGAGGGCAGGTACTGAAGCAAGAAACAGGAACGGTGTGTCTTTATGAGGAAGAATGAATTAACCCGCATGTGAAATCCCGGGGAAATTGACATGGGAAAGAATTTTCATGCCTTACAGTAGTATATCCCGTGAAAGTAGATGAAAAGGAATGTCTGATTTTACAGATGTCATACATTTTAGACTGCTTGTGTTTTTCTCTTCTAAAGAGTTGAGTTTGCTCCTAGAGGCCAGTCACAGATGGCGCATATTATAGTTTGTGGGCATCTTCCTTTCCTCTGAGCTGAGAGCAGGCTGCCTTAGAACTGAGCGGGGAACGCATTGGGTGTTCTCCGCTCTAAGGACTAAATCGATTCCAAAAGCTGGCAGCAAGCCTACGGCGCCTGTCCTCAGGGAACTGACATTCTGGGACGATCACCGGGCCAGGAGCTGTTTGTTCCCTTCTCATCCTTTCTTCCTCACACACACGTCAGCTTTGGTGGCAGGGGAAATGAGGGGAGGAGATGGTGGTCTCCATGCGGCTTCTTCAGGGCTAGAGCAATGCCACAGGGAGACAGGTGGAAGCAGAGGAAGGAGGGAGGGAGGGAGAGGGGATGTACCCCCTCCCCCCGCATCTGGGAATCCACGGATGGTCCCTCCCTCGGGGACAGACAGTGTTCTCCCAGGAAACTACCCCACTTTATGTCTTGTGTCTGTGCTTCCCTCGGCCTCTGTGGCCATGGAATTCGGGAAGTGGAACACGTGGAAAAGATAACCGGTTCATTTCCTCTGCCTGGGTCTGAGGTCTGTAGCTCCCTGGAACTCCAGGAGTCAGGGGGACGCAGCATGACTTTCTGTTTAGGAGAGCTATTCATTAACCAGCCCTAGAAAGCGGCCTCGTGGAAATCCCACCTCCACTCACCTCTTCCGGCTCCATCTGGGCAGGAAGCAGGAGCCCCTGTTAACATGTCCCTTGCGGCTGCTCAGCCAGCAGTGTCCCTGTCTTGTTACTAGTCAAGGGTGGCAGCCTGTCCCTCCCTTCCGGGCAGGTCAGTGCCACTGCTGGGTCCCAGAGCTCAGCAGAAACGGCTCTTGGAGTGGTGATTCGAGCGTGGGCATGTGGGCCCATGTGGTGTGCAGGGCACCGAGTGGACCTGAGGAACATCGGGGTGCTTGAAACGGGGCCCGCGTGGCGATGCTGCGCTGTGGTGACAGGACCTCCAGCAGGCCTGGGGCTCTAGCTGCAGGGAGGGCTTTAACCCCCCTGAGCCTCAGCTTCTTCTTGAGTGAACTCATTGAGCAGGAGCCCCCCCCCCCACCGGGCTGTTGTGAGCATTAAAAATGCCGGGGGTTCAGGACAGTGCCTGGCAGTAGGGATCACTAAGGAGGAGGCTGAAGTGGACATCTTCACTTCTGTAAACCAGGGCGCTAAGGCTGAGAGAAGCGAAGTCACTGCCGGGCTCCCCGTGACCGCGTGGGTCCCACCCAGGCCTGCTGGGTTTCCACTGCGCCATGCTGCCTGATCTCCGCGCCACCTTCCCCTTTATCTAACTGCCCTCGGTCTCCCCTCTGGCTCACCAGAGCCCCTTCAAGAGCCTGTCTTCTCAGACTCGGAGCCATTGCTGGTTCTGGAGGAGCCAGAATGGCTTTGCTTTACATGGACATTTTTGTAATAATAATTATGCTTTCCTGTCTGCTTCAAAGTTATTGAGGCTGCCTCTCCATCACTCCCTCCTGATTTTACGCTCGAGAATAAAATCCCATATGTTTACGCTTTACGACCATGTCTCTCCTTCCCTAAGGGCAGCGTGCTGTGGGAGGAAGACGGTGTATGGGAGTCGGAGGACCTGGGTCCTCGCCCCAGCAGGCACACCCCGGGCCACCAGGGCCCCTCCTGCCCACTGAGAAGGTGGGGATGATGATCATCATAACACTGTGTTTACGGGTTGCTGCCCATTTAATGAGCTTGTGCAGTAAAATGAAAGGCATGTGCACAGCATTACATTTCTATGATAACTGACAGTGATCCTCGCTTGGGGAGTTTCTGACATGCCCGAGTTGGCAGGTGTTCAGGTGCAGGGGTGGGCGGGGGTGGGCGGGGGAGCAGCGATTGGCTGGTAGAGAGATGGGAAGAGACGAAAGAAGGAGATGCTCCAACCCCCAGTCAGGGGTTAGCATCTCAGAACCTTCTCTTGGAAGCAACCTCAGGACTGAACACTCAAGAAGGTGGTTCAGGAAGCACTTGGAGACCCAGCTGAACTTGAGGAAATCAAGAGTCTTAATAGAATCTTTCTTTAAAGGAAAAAACCAGCTCAGAGGAGCGTGCATTATTCAGGAGCTGCTGTGGCAATCAGGATGGCAGCCCGGGGCTGGCGTCTGTCTCTCCACACAGTCCATGGAGGGCCCGTCCTGCCTCTGGTCCCGCCCCACGCCCATCTTTCCTGCTCGCTAGCTCTTCTCTCCAGTAAAACCCCTGAGTCTTTAATAAATTATAAACGTGCTTTCTGGTCCATCTGCCGGCGCCAGAGCTCTGTGTTGGCAGCCTTTTCCATCCCCCTTGTGCCCCTAATAGATCTCGCTGTTTGATTAATCTTTTAGATTGCTCTCTCCGAAAACCGACTCTCCGCACTGCGTCCAGTTTTAAGGATTTTTCTCAGTCCTTGGCTTTCTTGCCGCCATGTCCAGTGCTCGTTCCAAAGCAGGGCTTCGCTCCCCCACCCCCGGCCTCAGAGGGCAGGTGGCTCTTGCGCAGGGCTCAGGCAGGTGGGCCCCTCCAGCTCTTGTACCTTAAGCAGGGTGAGTTCACAGTGGGACACTAGGGACATGTACCGGGTGAAAGTCACAGGACCTGAGTTCAGCTCACTCTGCAGGTATGTGACCTTGAGCGAGATTCTGAGCCTCAGTTGTCCTCATCTGGGGAATAAAGGTTCTCAGAGGCTGTCATAGCGGTCAGATGAGACACAGGGTAACTCCGGGTGCCATGAGCTGTGAGCAGGGGCAGAAGGCAGATAGTGCCGAGTCCCATGAGCCAGGATGCCTGTACCCTTGAGGTCAGAGCACCGCCCTACTGCCCACCCTCCCCAAAGCCTGTGCATGCTTGCGGCACTTACAGGGTTCCTGCCCAGCCTGGAAGAACAGCCTCTGTCTTATAGGCACAGGAAGCTGGAGGGGGCTGAGGCCCAGGAGCACACCTGCACAGGCTCCAAATCTCTACCCAGTTTAGGAGATTGGACTGGGCCATCTCCAAAGCGCCTTCCTTTTCTTAACTATGAGTCTGTGGTTCTAATTCAGGGGTACTGACTGAACGTGGCATGGAGGCCGCTTCAGCCTCAGTTGTGATGATAATGCTAGCTGCTTGCCGTTTACTCAGCAGCTGTGAAACACCAGGCGTTTTGCCTGCAGTATCTGCGGTCTTCAGAACAAGCCTGGAAGGGAGGTATTTGTCCACATTTTATAGGTGACGACACTGAGGCTCATGGAAGGTACACGACACAGCCAAGGGCACACACAGCCAGCGTCCGGCAGATCCAGGATTCACAGGGACATCACAGCGCAGGCTCCTTTCTCTGACATTGACGCAGCCACCTTTGCTCTCGCCTCCTCTTCTACCTCCCAGCACCCTTCACTCACTATTGCACTGGCCAAACCACTCACCAAAAACACCCTTTCAGCCCATGCAAGATCTGGCTCCACTCAATGGAGGAGGGGTCTGCAGATTTGAACTTGATGTTAAAAATGAGTTACTCTTTGTCAAGCATCAATTATTATCTCGGTGGGGTGGTCTATAAGTTAAAGATTGTCTCCACTTTCCAGATGACGAAACAGAGGCTTAGAAAGTAAGTTCAGTTGTCCAGCCACACAGTTGAGCCTCAGCTGTGGAATATTTGACATTCTATTCAAGTCAACTATGCTTATTGAATGCCAGGCCTCATCAAAGCTTTGGGCCACTGATGTTGTGAGAACCTTGAACAGGAGAGCCCTGTCTTATAGATGAGCACACAGCAGCCTGCGGAGGTGGGTGGTCTGCCCATGGTCCCTCAGCTGGTCAGTGATGTCCAGACCCTCAGGCCAGGGTACCATTAGCTAATGGTGCCTCACTTGGCACTCAGCCTGTGGGTCCAGAACTGTGCTGTCACTGGGATGCTGTACCCATTTTTCATCTGTCCAGGTGTAACTCATCTGTGAGATCCAGCTTGTCCTCCTCCAGGAAGCCTTCTTCATCTCCCCAGGTGGAGTCATGCCTACCTCTCTGTCCTGCCAGCCCTATGGGCTGTGTCATTGCGGGTGAATACACCTGTCTCCCGGCTGGATGCCTACAAGGCAAGAAAAGTGTCCGTTGTTCCCTAAAGCTTTCTAAAACCATTAAGTCCCAGTACCACCCTCCCTGAATAACTTATATCACAAAGTTTGGGGGGTCCCATTGCCCTGCAGGGTATGGAGGGGAAGCCATCTCCGAGACAGTGCCCAGAGTCTGACCCTCGACACAGCCCTGGCAGTGCTGGCCTTCTGAGTCACTCCGCTTGGCATCTTATTTCTCTTCATCTCCAATGGAGACAGGGAGGTTCTGCTAAGTCCTCAGCTTTGTTACCGTCCTGTAAAGGTGCTGACCATGCTCATCGCCACCTACCCCACTCTCCATGCCTCTCCATGTCCTCATGAACCCGGCAGCACACCAACCAAGGGACCCCCACATCCACCTTGACCAGCCACCTGCCCTTCTCCCTCCCTACTGCTCCCACCTCAGAGTCAGGTCTGCATCCAGAGATAGCTAAGTCTAAGGCCTCGTCTCATTGGGGGCCATTTCAAGGCATTTTTCTTCCCTTTTCATAATGGTTATCTAATGTACAACAAACTACCCCCCAAAATTAGTGGCTTAAAATAGCAGGAATTGTTGATTATCTTCATGGTCTTCATGGGTCAGGAATTCGAAGCATCTTGGCTGAGTGGTTCTGGCTTGGAGCCACTGGAGCCGCCGTCTTCTGGGGCTTGACGGGGCCTGGCAGACTCATTTCCAGGCTGGTTCGCTCATATGGCTCTGGCTGTGGGCCTCAGTTCCTCTGTACGTGGGCTGGCTTCACTCCAAATGGTCAAGGTAGAGCCTAAAGTGCTTTTGTGACTTAGCCTTGGAGGTCACACTCTGTCACTTCCATCACATTCTATTGGCCATATAGTCTAGCCCGGATTCAGTGAAGGATGGAGCTGTACAAGGCATGAGGACCAGTAGGTGAGGATCACCGGAAGCCATCTGGGAGGCTGGCTACCACGCCTTTTAAAACCATAAAAGGCAAAGTCATCAGCTGAGCTAGAAATGCATTTCCTGAATTTCTTCCTTTCTCTGTGAATGGGTATCTGGTATATAGGGAGGGATAGGGAGATGGACAAGGGTCCTTCCTCCCTAGAGCAACTCACAGTCCAGTAGGGGAGACAGTCCCATCTCGAGAAGTACTAGAAGAGAGAGATGTGTACAGAGTTACAAGAGCACAAAGGACAGGTTGTTTCCTGTCTGGGAGAGCACAGAATACCTTCACAGCAGAGGGGACATTTGCTCTGGGTCTTGAAGGAGGAGCAGGAGCTCATCGGGTGAAGAAGGGAGGAAAGACATTGCTTCATGCAGAAGGAACAGTGTGAGCAGTGGCAGAGAGTGCTGGAACTATATTAAGGAGCAACTACGAAAGGTCCTGAAGGCTATGGTGGGGGGGTTGGACTTGTACATCAAGAGCCACCGGAGGGAAGGCCTGGGCAGAGCTGTGTGGTGGACAGGAGATGACTGGCAGGGGCAGAGGCTGGAGGCAGGAGGGCCATGGGGGTAGATGCAGGGGCGTTTTATTCACAGGTGGAGCTGGCAGTATGTGTTGAGACCCTGCCTCTGTGGGGTGAGCACAGAAGGGCCTGAAGGTCACGACTTACCTTTTCCACAGTGTCTTCCCCTGAGGCCTTCCTTTCCTAATTTTCGGCTCCTCATGGGTGAGCCAAGCCCAGCCTGTGCTTAGGTGCCGAGCAGAGCAGCCCACCTTTCTTGGAATAAGTTCTCTGATTCAGTCTTTGCGCTCATAGAAAAAAAGTGTTCAGAATTATCAGTGAGGCCACAGGGACATCAGGCCCACTGGCCTGGGAATGAGGTTCTTAAGTATTTTAGGCCACAGACTTCTTTGAGAATCTACACAAAACTATGAACCACCTTCCTGAGGCTGCGGGGGCGGGGGGGGGGGTTGGGGGAGGGGTCTACATTTGCATACCCAGCTTTGCAAACAATTCCAGTGGGCTCACGGTCCCCTTGAAGTCCATCCTTGAGTTTCTGGACCCTAAATTAACAGCCTAGGAAGAAATTGAATATGAAGAGAGGAAATACTTGACTCACCAAATGTCTTTTATTTACTTCCGCATTTAATACCCCTCCTTGTACTTGGACAGCCCCCAAAGAGCAAGAAACAGGAGGAAACACTTACGCAGGGACAGCCCCTGGTGGCACCAGCCTCCCTTGGCAGGTTTATCTTCATTATCGTAGTAATTTTCAGGCGGCGGGCTACAATCTTCACTTGCAGCAAGGTATTAAATTGAAAATACCCTAGATGTAATTGTCATATGAAATGATCCTGGACACATGGGAATGAATGATTTTTCAAGACTGGGTTTTACGAGTATTGTTTATGCCAGGGTCTGGGGGCTCTGCCTCTTTAAGCATGGCCAGTTTGGGAGTGTGGGGGCAGGAGGTCGGTCAGGTGCGGTGGGCTGGAGCTGCTGGCCCACATGTGCAGCCTCTGCCAGCTGGATGGGCACAGACTGGGGGCAGGCTTGTACGGCCCCTGGGAACCACTGGCTACTAACTGGGGCAAATGAGGAATCCCACATTTATGCTCTATATCTCAACTTAACTTGGCTCCAAGCCAACGTTCCCCCAGGTGGTAGGAAATTGAGCGTCAGTTATTTTTGAAGCTTCCCCACCCCACTGAGGGTCCGGGTGAAGCCCTGGAGTCTTGCCCAATACTGTGCAGCTAGGGCGGCCCCCATCAGATGCCAGGCATTTGTCCATGCTGGTGACCACCATGACGCCCTTGGTTCCAGCCCTTGACACCCGCTTTGCCCCCAAGGGTCTTAGTGGTCTCCTGCCTTTTCTTCCTCAGGTGCACCCTGCTGATGTACTGCAGGGACCTCCCTCCCACCAGCATCATCATCACCTTCCACAATGAGGCCCGCTCCACCCTGCTCAGGACCATCCGCAGGTAAGCTGTCCTTCCTGGTCGGTCAGCCCTCCAGGGCCAGCACTTGGGGAGGGCCTGTTTGTTTGCTGGGGGTACTGGCCTTGTGATGAGGATATCAGGTGTTCTCAGCCCCTGCCAGGTGCTATCACATCGCACATGCATCCACTCAGTCTCTCCTCACACCCCTGTGAGGGTGGCTATTCTCCCATTTTACAGGGGAAAAACGAGGCCTGAGGTGTTGGCTAATTTGCAGAAGGTCACTGAGCGTCGTAGAGATCCTAGCAGAGCCCTTGCCCTTGACCACTATGTAGATTGACTCTAGAACATGAGTTCTAATTTCACAGCTGATGAGGGAGCTGAAGCCCAGAGAGGCTGAGGTTGCCCCTTACCCCCAGAGTCAGGCCGGAATTAGAACTCTGGTTTGCCAAGTGCTGCCTCTTCCAGCACCTGCCTCTCCACAGCCCCCTGTGCACCAGGGCCCAGGGCACAAATCGGAGCAGCCTGACAGTAACAGCTGATGTTTGACTTCTCAGCCATCACTGTTTCAGCCCTAGTCCCCCTCGGGCCTCTCCATCCACCCTGAGTGCCTGGTCTGGGCCGTGCCACAGCTCTGACAGGCAGGCCCTTTCCTGTGGCCTGCATGCATTTTTGATAGGCAAAATCCCAGCGTCAGCCCCCAGCAGAACACCCCTTCAAACACAGACAGGCCCCAGAGACATGGCCAGGAATTTTTTGCCCGGATTCTTAGAACATGCTGGTTGTTTCAGCCTCCCTTCTCTATGCCATGCCTCTTTCTCCCCTCTGGAGCCTCTCTCCCCCAAACCCCCCTTTCCCCCAAATCATCTGGCCCACCCTTTTGTCACTCATGTCTCTAGCCACATTGGAATCTTAGATGGTGCTAACAGTAGCCACGGGTCCCTAGGTCGCCTCGAGTGTAGACACCTGAGTTCATGCTCTCAGCTGGGGAGGCAGGAGGACAGCACTATGCCCACGTGACAGCTGAGAAACGGAGACTTGGAGGTACTGAATTAAGGCCTGCCGTTGCTCAGCTAACGACAGGGACGCAGGGCTTGGACCTTGCACTCTGATCTGAGTTCTTTTCAGCAGCCTCAATAGAACCAGGCTATTCAGCATGGGGGTATTGAGTGCCCCTGGGGGAGGCGTTGGGGCCACAGGTGCGCTCAGCCACGAGAGCAAGAGTGGGGCGGGCCCGGGGGAGGGTGCCTGTCGTACCTCCACTCCCCTGGCTCACGGCCCATGAGAGCCCTTTCAGATCTGCTGGGCGGCACATCAGGTGGTCTCCCAACCCCACCGAGAAGGAGATCAGATGTGGGCCAAGCAGGGGACAACCAAGCACAGCAAAGAGTCTTCATTCCCTCCAACAAGCCACGCCTTCCCTCCCTCCCTGATGCACCTGCATGGCTCAGGGCAGGTGGGGAAGCTCCCAGTGGCAGGAGGAAGTCAGCAGTAGGGTCCTCCTGACGGCGAGCACCCAGTCCTCTGCAACGCCTGCCACTGTTGATGAATGTCCACTCTGTAGGGCCAGTGCGTCCCTCAGAACTGTACGGAGGGACATGCCCAAGCCCATGGGCACCAGCCTGGTGTTTCTGTCCGTCCACGGGGGCAGCTCTGTCTGCTGCCCAAATGTCCTTGGGGACTGGCTGGCCAGGTCCTTCCACATGCCACTTGCCCCGTCTGCCCTGGCTTCTGCATTCACCCCACAAGCCGCTGGATTTGAATTTGATTTTCCAACAAGGCTTCAGCTTTTGACAAGAAAAGGTGCCGAGTCACTGTCGGATGTGACTGTGGGTCTCCCGGTAGACCAATAACGTGCCTCTCTGATTTTTAAACCAGTGTGGGTCCATGTGGGGGATTGGGGATGAGGAATGCCCCCACTTACCTGGGTCGGTTCTGGTGAAGGGAGGACAGAGTTCCTCGACCCCACAGGCAGAGCAGGCACACAGCGGCAGAGGTGCTGGTTCCAAAGGGCCAGCCACAGCCCCACCACGCAAGGTCATGTCTGCTCATGTCCACTGGATGCTTCCCCGAGGACACTACAGCATCTGAGAGAAGCTCCTTGCCTTCCAGGCTGGCCTCCCCTCCTTCGCCAAGGAGCCTTCTGATGCCATGCACCTCCATCCCCCTCAACCCTCAATACACACACTCCCGTGCACACACACATACACATGCTCACCATTAGGGGGCTGAGAGCTGTGGGCACAGAGTGAGCACTTGATCAACGTTAGCAATCCCGGTATCTGCACAGCTGATGAGCACTTGGAGGGAAAGAGGCTGCAGGGTACTTAAAGGCACTGCACTTGGCGTCTAAGCACCTGGGGTCAAGTCCACACCTGCCACTCCCAGCCCTGTGACCTTGGCGGGTCACTAACCACAGCTGTAGAGACAGTGGTGAAAGTATACTAGATGTCTCAAGTCCCATCACATTTCCCACGATGAACCCCCCTCTTGGGAGTGCCTCAGAAACATTTTGCAGGTGTTATAATATGGAGGCCCCAGCCCCCCAAGCTTCCCTCACACTGTGTTCATGTTCTGGGGGCCCTTCAGCTGCTCCCCTCAGACTCGTCCCCTTCTGCTCTAAGACACACTTCTCCTCTTCCGCCTCTTCATAGTAGTGACAATGACACTTTGTAATGGCAACGGGTTAACCCTGTGCTGAGTTTTAAGTCTGCAAACCCCTCGCTTCAGTCAGGGCCCCAGGGGGAGTCTGGGAGGTTTGGTGCCCGTGGGGAACGGAGGACAAGAGCCACAGTGGGTGAGGCAGCACAGGGGCCAGGGCTTGGGCTCCCGACTTCCTGTGTGGAAGTGGGGGTCAGCCAGGGGTGTGGCCCCAGCACCTCTGTCCTCTGGCCTAGAGGTCTGTCTCCGATGCCTTGGTGCCCTGCTCTCCGGGAGGGGGCTTGGAGCCCATCAACATTATCCTTCTCAGAAGGTATCCCTGCAGTGCCCGGCTCCACACCAAACTGTTGGGCATTTGGCTGAGAGAGCCCTGGGCCTGTGTCCTGCCTCTCGGGAACTTCCGATGTCAGCCAGGCCCCCGGCCCAGGCCCAGGTGTAATTCAAAAGGTAGCAGGATGGAGGCCTGGAAGCCACGTGTGAACAGACGTCTGTGTACATCATCAGCAGTCTGGATGGAGGTGCACGTCAGGGGCCGGGGGAAGGAAGATTAGTGTTTGCAAAAGCTTCCACAGCCGGGTAGCATTTGCCTCGGGATTCTGTACCTCCTTCCCATCCCTGCTCCATCCCACAAGTTAAGTCACTAGCTGCTGAGCAGGGGCTGACTGAGAAGCTCTTCCTACCATTTCACCATGGGTGAAAGGATCTTCTCTAAGGTATCTTTCATCTTTAATCTTCTAAATTTTGGATGGCTTTGCTCCCGGGCCCTCAAAAGCAAAAGATCCTAGAGGAACAGGGGGCGTGGCATGGGCGACTGTCCCTCTCCTCCCTCCAGCCCAGCACTTGGCCGGCCTTCACCTCTCTGCTCAGGCCTGCTCACGCCCTCCGACCCCTGAGCTCCTGAGTTAGCTGGGGGCCTAGGGGCTACCCACACCGGGGGCACTCAGAGCCAGGCAGAGGCACGATGGGGTGGGTGATGGGGGGAGGGAGAGAGAATCCCAACCTAGATGAATTAGGGCACTTTTCTCACTTAAGGAGAGAGAGAGAAAGCCCTGAAAAATGGTTTCTCCTTGGCACTGCAGTGGGTCCCCGAGTGTATGTGAAACCCAGGGAAGGGGCACCTTTAGCTCCACACCTCCCACGGGGGCTCCAGAGCCCACGCCGTTTATCCATTGTATCCTGAGTCTCCTTCCTGTTGCTTTTGGTAAAGTCCTAGAGTTAGAGGAGCAATTTCTCCGGTTGAGGTGGTTAAGAAACTGGACTCTGGGGCCAGAGTTGCCTGCTCGCTCGGCCCTTACCAACTGTGTGACCCTGAGTACGCCCCTTCACCTCCCTGCCTCAGTTTCCTTCTATGCGAAACAAGGGCTACTGGTAATAACTACTGTGCATGATTGCGGAAAAG
Organism: Glossophaga mutica; assembly: GCA_039655065.1. Classification (NCBI taxonomy): domain Eukaryota; kingdom Metazoa; phylum Chordata; class Mammalia; order Chiroptera; family Phyllostomidae; genus Glossophaga; species Glossophaga mutica. Next base: position 152,076,520 of record CM077308.1, read on the forward strand.
AGTGAATGAGCTCAGGTAGGTAAAGGCCTCAGTACAATACCTGAGCCCACACAGGTGACAACAGGTGATGCGCCTCCAGCGGGTAGGCAGCAGCGTCCTGATGCAGCTTCAAACTGGAGCAGGGGTCAGGATCTCCTGGAGGGATTGTTACAGTGAAGTTTGTTGGGCCCCCTCTCCACATACTCTAGCTCAGTAAGTCCGGGGCAGGGCCCAAGAAGACACTTTTCTAACAAGCCCTAGGTGACAAGCATAGGTGACGCCGATGTTACTGGCTCCAGGGTCACACTTGGAGAACTGCTCTCGTTATCAACACTCAGATCCCGAGAGCAGCCGATGTGCGCCGAGCACCTGCTAGGGGCCTGTCCTGCGGCTGAGGAGGCTGCGCTGAGGGCTTGGTCCTGACCGAAGCTCTCCAGCTGGTGAATGGAGGACGGACAGGCACAGTGCCTCAGCCCACGCCAGTGTGGCTTCAGAACGAGTCAACTGCTCTACCAGCCTGGGGTCTTCACTCAACTGGCATTTTTGAAGCGTTTGATAAACCCTGCCTGCATATAGCACCGCGGAGTTCACAAAGCAATTTCAAATACATTTCCTCATTTCATACGCACAAAAGCCTGTGAAGTAGGTCAAGTATTAATATCGCCCGCCTTTACAAGGAAAATGTAATTACAGCTGGAAAGGAAGGCAGCCCGGCGTCTTGTTCGGAACTGCACAGGTAGGAGGTGGCTGAGGCTGCCTGGCCTCCCGTGCTGCCCAGGCTGCCCTGACCACCACCTCTCAGGATGCTCCGTGTGGGCTTCACAGTTAAGGCAGCAGGCAGAAAGCAGAAGGTATGGAAGCTGCCTATACAGCCATCTGGTCTTCCGGCAGAGATGTGAGCTGTGCGCAGGAGACTCAGTTACAGAATGATTCCCAGGCACTGTGTGACCTGGATATGCCAGTGAGGTGAGCACTCACTCCCAGGCTGAGGCTGTGTAAGGAGACGGCACGGAACAGCCCCGGGGACTGGAGCAGGGGAAAAAAGGAAAAAAAAAACATGCTCAGCTGGGCCCTGGGGAAAGGGAGAGTTGGCATCACTGTTGGACGGGGCTGGTGAGGTGTGCTGGCTGGAGTGATGAGAGCAAAGGAGAGACCTGAGCAGCCAGGGGCGCGTGGTGGGAATGGGTGTAGGGTGTGCTGAGGAGTTCTGACCCAGACCTTTCTCCTTCACCCGCCACCCCAGGAGCCGAGAGCACCTGGGCCCTAGCAGCCCAGAGCCCCTTTTACGAAGCAGGCCCCCTCCCCACCTCCCCCATCACTCCAATTGCTCTGATTAGAGGAGCAAAAACAAGCCAGGTGTTACCAGGAAATGGTCTAATTAGCACTTACTGCTGATGATTTCTTTTTTTTCTTTTTTAAACCCTGGACATTTTTTATTCACTAATCATCTCTCAGTTCAACCAGTGCAGAGCCACACTCGATTTACCTTTTGATGTTCGCAGAAGAGAACTCTCGAATTTCAAAGAGCCGGCAGGGATTTGGGGAATCACATGCAGAAGCCGCAAGCCATAATCAAACCTCATTAGAGGGTATTCTTCAAGCAGGTTTCCCCTCTCTTCCTGCCCCCCTTTCTGATTAGAGGGCTGGTTGTTGAGTTTGCCTGTGTTTTCCCTGGGACGATCACAGTGAGGGTCTCCTTCCACCACCTCCTGCCCCTCCTGGTTCTCACCTCCCAATAGCGGACTCAGGGCTTGGTGTTGGGGCTCCTCTCTCCGCCTTACACACTGTTGCCGTTGCCATGGTGAGAATTAAGGCCTCATAAATAAAGGTAGCTCCAGGCAAGGTTCTGCTGGAGAGTCTCTGCAGTCTATTTAGAAAAGCGCCTCACCTGAAACAGAGCTCAGAAGGGTCCTGCCGAGAGGAGGGACGCACCAACACCTGGGCCCCACCCGTCTGACCCGCCTCCCCAGCCCGCAGCGGCTCCGGGGGTCCCAAGGTGCCTGGAGTGGCCCACGAGCGTTTCTGAGGGAACATGCATTTTGGGGGGTGTTCAGGAGAAGCAGAACCCAGCCATCTCAGTCAGGCCCAACACCCACAGTGGACTCCAAAACCTGGTCTTGTCCTGGTAAACAAAGTCAATTTGAAAAATCATTATGATGCACAAATAGTAGTCATTGCTACCGAGTTTCATCATTTGTTGCCAGACATCCTGCTGAACGCTTCAGATACGGTTTCTCCCTTCATCCTCCCAGCAGCCCTGTGAAGTGCCTGCTACTTTTATTATCCCATTTTATAGATGGAGAGACTTTACTGCGTAGGACAGTAAAGTAACTTACTCAGGTTTACGCAGCCTGCAGTAAGTAGCTGCTAGACCACAAGCCTCTGGAAGGCAGAGCCCAGATCTCCTTTGTTCCTCATTATATAACCAGTGCCAAGCACATAGTAGGTGTTGCACTAAGTGTCTCTGGAGGGGATGGTTATGGGTCAAGGAAGGGGCTGTGCTGAACTCTGGTGATACAGAGGGAACTTGACAAGGATATGATCCATCCCTGGGGATTTAACCATCTACAGGGTCAGCAAAACCAACCCACAGAGTCAGGCAGCAGTGAAAACCGCAGGAAGCTTCAGATACAAACTTCTGAGGAAGCCCAGAGGTGGAAGCAATTAATTCCCACTAAGTGGGGTGGAAAGCCGTTAGAGGGGAAGTGACATTTGAACTGGTCCTTGTGGCAGAGAATGGGCATTTCCAGCCCTGACAAACAGCAGTAGCAAAGCAGGCTCCAGGGTAGGAATCAGCAGGGTGTCTCTAGATAAGGACCTTGGGCGTGAATGGGCAGAAGGGGGAGCTGGCTGCAAGCTGTGACCAGCCTTGAAGAGCACTCCGAGGGTTTGGGGTGTAGATAGTGGGGATCCCCTAGGGGGTCAAATTATGTATTTGTATCAGCCAGGCAAGTCCCACAAACAGAGATCAGATCTGTGCTTTGGGAAGCTCGCTTTGGAGGCCATGGGAGGGCAGCCTGGGCAGGTCAAGGCTATTGTAATAAACTGTACACAAGAGGCCAGAGCAGGGATAAGAGGTGAAAGTGATTTGGGTGACGTTTTCAAGTCGAACCAGCCCGTCTGGGGCACTGATTTGGGGTGGGGTGCCAGGGAGAGGCAGGGCTGTGGAGGATGACTCCTGTATGTCTGCCTGGGTGCTGGGTGGGTGGTGGTGGGTCATCACCACCACAAAGCAGCATTCTCTGCCAGAGACTCCCTGCAGCTGGCTGCTCCCAGGGGAGCAGTGGGCCTGGACAAGCCCTTTGGCTGCTCTGAGTTTTTATTCCTCCAATGCAACGGTGCCTATTTAAAACTCAATTTAGTGCACATATATTGTACTTGCCACTAAAAGTCGTAATGATCTTTCCTCTTCCCATCCCACAGCGTATTAAACCGCACCCCTATGAATCTGATCCAGGAAATCATATTAGTGGATGACTTCAGCAATGACCGTAAGTAACATCACCCCCTTGCTCTGTAGACACACATGTCTGTTCCAGCCCCTGAGTGACAGGCAGAGGCGAGCCCACGGATCTCTGGGGAGGGAGAAAAGCCTGGATTTATGGCAGGAACGGAAACTGCAAGTGTCCATAAGGGGCTCAAGAAGGAGATAAACCTCACCTTTATAAAACAATCTCTTGGGTTCTGTGCTGTGAGTCTTTGAGGACCCAAGCAGGTAAACGCAATGGATTCTTCACTGGTTGTGGTTGGTGTGTGCATGCGTGTGTGCAACTGCTCCTTGGCCTGCACTCCTGGGCGTGGGAACCGCACCTTCAGAGGGTTGGCCCTGATGTCCAGAAGCAATTATATCACGGAAGATTCCTGTCTGGAGCGCTGTGATCACCTGCGAGCCTGAGCTGAGGCTGGCACGCCTTCCCTATGGGCGGGCTGGGTGGGCTCTCTCTGTCTTTGGGATCTCCAGTGGGACATCCCATCACCTGGCCATGCCTTCCCACCCTGCAACCCACTGGTCATCCTTGTCTCCTAGTTGTCGTATCAAAGAACCTGGGTCCTACCCAAACTCACACTCCAAATCCTCTTTCCCCAAGAAAAGCTTGCAGGTGTTTTCAAGCATCTGTGTGTTCAGTTTGACAGGTACAATACTTATAGAAGCATTGTTAGACTTCAGGTATTAACAGGCTGAGACCTCTTCTGAGAGCCGTGGGTACAGTTCCAAGCAGTCAGCCACACCCAGGCAGGACCGTCCCTTCCTAGTGGTGACCAGGAGAAGCAAACAAGGGTCACTGGGGACAGCTCCAAGTCCCAGGAGAGTGGAGCCTGTCCCCACCAGTGCTGACACTGGAGGCTGGGTGTAGGAGGCACTACTGTGCTGGGTTGTACTGGTTGTGTAGGAAGGCTGGAAACCCACACCGCGACAGAGCCTTGGAACCTTGAAAGGAACACGTAAGTGGGCTGCGCAGGAGGTCCACGCCAGATCCGAGTGCTGCACCTCAGGGACCTGATCTCCCTTCCCTTGTGAGGAAGGGGCTGGAGGTAGGGAGGCGCTTGTCCTGCTGGGAGGTAGCCTGGCACTGAGGCTGCAGGAGGGAGTGCTGCTCGAGTCGCATGGAAGCAGAATAGGCTGGTGGTTAGAGCGTGGGCTCCGGAGCCAGACTGCCTGGCTTCAAATCGTGGATCTGTCGCTTCTCTTACTAGGTACGTTCCTTGGGGAAATTATTAATCTTGATGTGTCTCAGTTTCCTTGACTATAAAATTGAGATTATAGTGATCATAGGTATGGTTTATATAAGGATTTAACTATGTTAACACACTCAAAGTGCTTAGAACAGTACCTGGCCCCAAGAAAGCTTCTGTGAGTCTCTGCTGTCACTCAAGAAAGTCCCAAGCCAAGCGGAGAGCCTAACATTGGTACACTGGTGAAGCAAAACCAGCATGGTAGGGTCACAATATAGAGTTCAGAGCCAAGGGGTGGCGAGTCGACCAGTGCCTGGGCAGCGGGCAAGCTAGAGGATGACCCCAGGCACATGGCTGCAGCTGGGTCCCTTGTGCATCCTGGCACATTTCCTGCGAGGTGGAAGTTGGACCATCTCCGTGTGGTAGGAGACACCGTGGACGGACCTGTTGACAAACAGGGTCTCCTGTGTTAAGAGTTTATGATGCAAAGCTCCAAAATTCATCTCAGCCATCCGCTGGCCTCTGTGGTCGGTGGTGGGGAGGTGGGGATGGCAGGCAGGGCTGCCTTACCGTCTCCTCAGGTTCACCTCCATCCCCAGGTGCTCACTTCACATAACCTTTTGTCTTTGCAGCCGCTGACTGCAAAGAGCTCATCAAGTTGCCTAAGGTGAAATGCTTACGCAATAACCAGCGGCAAGGTGGGTCTGGGCAGCTGGCGGGGCCTGGGGAGGTGAGGGGTGGTTTGGCGCTGTGTGTGTGTGTGTGTGTGTTTGGGGGTGTGTCCCACGTGTGGGGAGAACGCTGAGGGGTTCTTCCGTGGGCCTGTTGGGAGGTGGAGCGACTCGGGCACCCACTTGGCCATTCGTCCCCTTTGCAGGTCTGGTGCGGTCCCGGATCCGGGGCGCCGATGTTGCCCAGGGCACCACTCTGACCTTCCTTGATAGCCACTGTGAGGTGAACAGGGACTGGCTGCAGCCGCTGCTGCACAGGGTCAAAGAGGTGAGTGAGGCCGACTGAGAAGCGAAGGGATCCCCTGCCCCCACTCTCTGCAGGCTCAGCACTTCACATAGGCCCCCAGTCCCTCTGGGAGTTGGATGGGACAGAGGGCTGTCCCAATTTTATAGGTGGGGAAACTGAGGCAGAGCAGCCTGCCCAGGGACACACAGCAGGCAGTGGTGGGACAAGGCCCAGGGCCTGCTCTCCGTGTCACACTGTCACACACAGCTTCCTGGCCCAGGGAGCCAACTGCCCAAAACTACTTCTCCCAGACAATAGAAGTTTCCAGAAAGGAAGCCCCGATGAGGGCCTGTGTGAAAAGGAGACAACGGAAGTAACCAGGCCTCATCACTTAGTCTGTAGGTCTTGCCTCCACCCACACGTCACCCGCACCCAGGGGCCAAGGCGGGCGGACTGGCTGCTGAGACCTGAACTCCTTGCCTCTGTCTGTCCTTAAATTACTCCAGAATTTCGTATTCTTCCTCTCTCCATGTCTTAGTTATTCTTCTTGAAAGTGAAAAAAAAAATTAGGAATTTTCCCACATTATTTTATATTCCCCCAAATCTATCCGCCCCCATCCTGATGTACAGAAGATGCTGTGGTATGCTAGGGGCCAGTGCTGGCGTGAGCACTCGTGGTGTCCACTTTCTCCTGAGTGTTTGAGTCTGACAGCCGTTCTGAAACATGAGGCTGGGTATCGTTTATACCCCCAGTTCACAGATGAGGACCCAGTCTCGGGGGGGAATACATAACTTGGGCTGCTATTCCCACCGGAACCCTCACTGTTGCCTGTGCTGTGGTTATTTCCTCCCCGCTCTGCCCACTTTCTTATGATGTCCTCCACACTGCCCGCGAAATGACGGTGTGGCGAGGGTGAAAGAACTGGGTCGTGACACCTGCCCAGAGGGCTAGGGGATCCTTACCAACTTCCTTCATTCCTGTGAGGGAAGCTCGGTGGGTTTACAAAGTTCTCACATGTGGGCCTAGATGTTAAAACCCACCCCGTGACCACTTTCTCCACGGTTGGGTGGGGGGGCTGCTCGTACACTGAATGCTGTTTACAAACCCCTCTCTCACCACTTTCTGACATTATCTTGGCAGAGGGGTCTGGACTAAGAAACGGTAGGTTATGAACGGACCACTCAGCGGAGGGCCTGGCTCCGGAGGCCCTTCCAAACCCTCTCCTCCCTTTGGGCCCAGCCTGCAGCCACAGCACTGCCTCCCCAGGCTTACCCTGGGCCACTCGTCCCTCTGAACATGCGCTGAATTCCTGCTGCTCCAGCTCTGACCATGCCCTTCCTGTCCCTGGGAGCCCTTCTCCTCCTCTCTGCCAACCCCTTCCTCTCCAGAGCCTCTTCCGGGTCACCTTCCTCCCGGAGCCCTGTCCCAGCCCTGGCCAGCTGGGATCCCTCCAGGCAAGAAGTGCCCACCGGCCCTGCAGTTTCTTTTCTGCAGTTCTCTGTCTCCCCTGACAGACTACAGCCCACTGGGGGCACCAGTCACCTCCTGTGGTCACCCTGCTTGTTGTAGTGTTGGGGCCCAGTGTTCAGAAATGACCGTGAGACGGGGAGGTGATGAGGTTGCAGTGGGAGGAGAGCAGGCTCACTTCCTGCCTCGAAATGAGCAGACATTTATTGAGCACCTGTTTCAGGCAGAGCTGCCAGGGAGGGAGACCCCATCTTAGGCAGGCACCCTTGGTCGATCAACCCAGAAGTGCTCAGAACTCTGCGCTCAGGGGTTTTACGGAGCCTTCATCACACAGGGATGATTGACTATATCATTGGCCATTGATGATTGGACTGAACCTTCTAGTATCTGTCCCCTCACTGAGGTGGGGGGGGGCGGAGCTTGGAGGGAGAGGTGAGCGGGGCAGGGGTGGGGTGAAAGTTCCAGCCTTCTAATCAGGCTGGCTCCTCCAACAACCAGCCCCCATCCTCCAGGAGTCCCTAATTAGCATAAACTCAAGAACGAGAAAGGGGCTTATGAACAAAAGATGCTCCTCTCACCCCATTGGCTTAGGACGTTATAAGGGTTTTAATAGCTGTGTTTGATGACCCAGGAACAAAGGCCAAAATATATTTCTTACTATATCGCATCTTCACGGGACATGCAGCACCACGTTTCGTTTATCCGTTCATCTGCCGATGCACTTTTGTGCTGCTTCCCCCTTTCTACTGTTACAAATAATGCTGCTGCGAACATTGGAGTACGAGTTTTTGTCGGAGGGCCTGCTTCCAGTTTGTGGGGTGGGGGTACAGAGTGGAACTGCTGGGTCGTGCGGTAACTCGGTGTTTGATCAGGCTGACGTGTCCCTGCAGGACGTGTTAAGGGGGCTTTGCTTTCCTCAGGCAGCCTCAGTGTACCTGCCAGGCCCTTTTCACTTCCAGGGTCTGAGTCCATCTCAGAAGCCCTGTCTGAAAAATGCCCCCATTTCTGCGTTGGCAGCCGGCCTTACCTGTAGGCAGGGGAAGCCTTCATCTCCTCTTTCCTACCTGTGAGTGTTGCCTGCAGTGTTGCCTGTGAGTGTTGCTTGGAGTCATTGGGCCCCAAGATTGAGCTCAGCCTTCCAGGCTAAGATCCTGGTCCTCACTGCTGTCTGACCTAAAGCTTTTTTAGCAGAGGGTTGGTCGGGCAGACCCCGGCCGGTGGTCCTCTGCTTCCTCGGACGTTGTCACCAGGCCCTGATTCTTGGTGACCGAATGGTTCCACTGGGACATCATCCCTTTCGGGATGAGGGGTGTGGGTGAGCGTCACCCTGCGTTTCCACGTGTCTTCCTATGTGTCTTGTCTCAGAGTAAAATGCGATTTGATCTTTTGAGAGGAAGTGGAAATTTGAAGCTGTAATTGGGGTTTGGGATTTTCAAAAATAGAAAAGAGATAAGAAAGACGCTGGGCTTGAGCTGTCGGAATCTGTCCTCGGCTGGTGTTTGCCACATGGAAAAATCTCGGTTTCCCTTCTGTCCCCTTCAATGACATGATGGTGCTTGAAACAAGCACCAAGTTGGCTTTTTAAAAAACATGGGCTTCTTTTTTCCCTTCCTTATCTACATATTTTTTACTAGAAAAAGATATTTAAAAAAAATTAAATCCTGTAGCATTTGGTAAATTGATATAAACAATGGCTTACATATGCTTCAAACCCTCAATTATCCCAAAAACCCTGTTGGGAAGGCAGGACAGTTTTGCAAATACTAATTTGTTCTCACTTCATAGATGAAGAAACAGTTCCTCGCTGTGTGCTGATTTGCTTAAGGTCATGTGTATTTTAGATGGCAGGACCCAAACAGGAACGCGGGTCTCCTGCCCGAGCATTGCCTCCTGACCTCCACCCCTCCCTCCAGGCTAGCTTAGAGACCTCATCGTAGAACTCCTCACCTGTCCACTACCTTCCCTAGACTACAAGGTCTTACTCATCTGTGTACCTGCCACAAGTCCTAAACTATAGTAGGTGCTCAGTAATGTTGGTTGACAAAATGAAGGAATGATAGTCTCCAGGAGTTTTTTTTTTTTTTTTTTTTTTTTTTAATATTTTATTTATTTATTTTTCTATCTTTAGAGGGGACGGGAAGGAGAGAGGGAGAGAAACATCAATGTGCGGTTGCCTCTTGTATGTCCCCTGCCGGGAACTGGCCTGGCAACCCAGGCATGTGCCCTGACTGGGAATCGAACCGCGATCCTTTGGTTCGCAGGCCCGCGCTCAATCCACTGAGCTACACCAGCCAGGGCCTCCAGGAGTTTTTTGATTGCCCATCCACACTGTGGTTTTAATTATACGAATGGGTAGAGAAATGAGAGGCATGCCTGCAGGGCCATTGGCATCCATGGCCATTGGCTCCTGTGGAGGGGCGGGGCTTAGGCATGGATTTGAATGGGGGAGGGGAGAAGATGAGAACTTTGTTCTGGGTCTGCCAAGGATCCCACCAGCTGCCTGCTTCACCTACCCGTGGACGTAGCCTTAAAGCTACAGCCTCCTGGGGAGCGCAGGTGGGGATCTGTAATGGGCATGAGCATCTTTACAGAGAGCCCCTCCATCCCTTAGCCTACAGGCGGAGAGACCATCTTGCTCAGCTGTAGTTGATCCACCTGTGTTGCCTCCAGCCATGACACAGTGCCTTCAGCAGGAATTAATACATGGCCTCTTTCAGCCAACACCAAGCAAACACCTGCCACCTGCCAGGCTCTGGGCTGGGGCTGAGGGATACGACAGCTGAGCAGGTTCCCCCTCTCCCAGGATCACTCAGAGAGGTATGTGTCCTGGCCTTGGTGGGTCATTCAGAAAGTCTCCTGCAGCCCCTTCTCAAGGTCATGGCCCTACACAGCACTTAGCCCCAAACATCTCTCCTTGCCTATCTGGTCTCCATGGCTCCAAGCAGATGCTGTTATCCAAATGTCATAGGAATAACAGGACAGAAACCCTCAGAACTTATAGGGAGAGTGTGCCAGAGCCTGCCACAGCCCAGGAGGCAGAGAGCCCATGGTTGGCTTCTAGGGAAGCAGATGGATGATGTAAGAAACCTGCATTTTATTTTATATTTCAATTTCCAAATAGTGAGGAAAGATTTTTTTAAAAAACCGAATTGCAGTTTGGGGGGTCCTCAGCACTACCCTCAGCAGTGGGAGGATACAGATTAAAATTAGCAACAGGGAAAGGTGCAGAGGGAGAGCCCCAGGCACAAATTGCCGGCTGTCCTGTCCCAGCCATTGTACAGACCCTGCTCACGTCTCCCAGCACGGATGTGTGGCAACATGCAGAGAGTATTGCCAACAAAGAAGTCCACCTGAGCCTTGGTGTCCAGGGTTTTTATCGGGGGTCCATCACATAGATGTGACTGATCACCCCCATGGTGTCCATGTACAGCCAGAGGTCAAGTTGAGTTGGTACCACATGGCCAAGGTCCTCACCCTAAATCACACTGTTAGCATAGACTATCTGGTATAGCCCAAGGCTCCACCAAGGAGAGAGATTATTGCAGGCAGGACATTTCAAGGGCTTAGAAGTTCCCCCAAAGGAGCTGGGCAAGGGCCAAATGTGTCTTTGGGTAAAGGTAAATCCTTTCTTGCACAAGGTCTATATAGGACTTAGTGAAGCTGCAGAATCCCCAAAACTCAGCAAACAAAAGCAAAATGAGGATGTTATCAGACCCACAGAATAAGGTCAGACTCTAAACTCCTGAGAACATTTCAGAATTCAAGTCACAGGAATGTCTTTGGGGGTATGTCTGTGTGTAGATGTTGGTGTGGACAGCAGTGTGTGTGTGTGTGTGTGTGTGTGTGTGTGTGTGTGTGTGTGTGATGTACACGCACATACCGATGCATGATGACTGTGGCCTGTGAGGAGCCCCAGAGGATGGCAGCAGCTGGGCAGGAGCTGTGCTGGCCATGAAGGAAGCATCTGTGCGCATCCCAGGGGTGGAAGCGATGCATCGAAAATGAGCACTTGTTTCCACGTGGGCCGATTGGCTTCGGAGGCACCTTGTCACTGTCAGGATGAGTCACACAGGGAGGCTGAGGGCCAAATCAAATCTGTGAACGTAAAAGCAGGCATTTGGTGAATCTGAGCTTAAAATAAGAAGCCTCATTTGGAGGGAAGATTGGCCCAGGAAGTTAAATAGCTGCAAAAACAGAGGTTCCCACCTGTGCCGACCAGGGGTGGGGGGTGCAGGGGATTGGAGAAGCGGTCCCATCTGGGCCTCTGCCGCTGCAGGACTCCATACACTTAGCTGGCAGCTCTCCGTGTCCGCAGCTAGCACACACTGCCCGTGGGAGTCCAGCTTCCCCGCCTGCACACCAGGTACAGGGAGGGATGTTCACTCAGAATTGGGAAACATTTAAAATATTTAACGCCTTGGCGGTCCCCAGGAGGTGGTGAATTTGTCTTGTAGATTTTGAAAATGTCCTCTGGATGACTTGGATGCCTACAAACAGGGTGGCCTGCGGGTCGGAGCCAGCAACGAGACTGGGAAGCTCGTTACAGGCCTGTTTTTGATGGTCTTGGATGCCAGCTAAGGAGTTGGAACTTTATCTTGGAGGCAACTCAAGTCTTTAGCTATTGAGCAGCAGAGTGAGATTTGCATACCAGAGAGACAACTTTGTCAGCCACCTGTGGACTGACAGGGAAAGGGTGAGATGGGGTGGGGAGGGGCTAGGGGTCCACCGCAGGTGTGAGGCGCTGAAGGAGAGGCAGGATTCATTCAGATGAGCAGTTTTGATAGATGGGCAGAGATGAAGCTTCTGAATTTAGTGCTGGGGAGGAAGTGGGGTACGTGCTGGCTGTGAACAGAAACAAGGAACCGGGGGGAAGGACCACATTTAGGGAGACGATGACGAAGCTGCCACTGGAAGGCTGTGTGAAATCCACGTGGTGGTGGCTCCCGGCCCACTGGGTCTGAGCCTGGGAGCGAGGAGGGCAGTCAGGGCGGGAGGTGCAGATCTGTGAGTGCCACAGGTGGCAGCTGAAGGTAGGAGTTTCTGGGAACACTCTTCATCAGCTTGCCTAGAAACATAAGCATGGAATGAAAGTATTTAGAAATTCTAAGAGGTGCCCTCTGTGGGTGGGTGGCTTTGCTTCTTGGGGCTGCAGGCTTGGGGTCACCTTCCCAGCTGAGTGCCCCCTGATGGTGAAGGACTTCTGGAGCCCCCCCCTTCCTGATGTCCCCCTTCCCAGTGTGCATCACTCTCAAGCCAGCCTCCACCGTGTCTCCACCGCACTTAGACGGCCATCATGCTGGACATCAGGGAAAGGTTCTCAGCATTTTTGGCATTGGAACTAGAGGGGTCACAGTGTCCGATGCCCCATTTTGTAGATGGGAAAATTGACACCCAGGAAGGAAAGTGTTTGGTCAAGGCCCCAAAACCAGTCTCTGGCACCACCAGGGGGAGGCCCTACTGAGCTCCCTGGTGCACACCACCCTGCACACTGAGCCCGGGGTCTGCTGTTGACAGGACAACACGCGGGTGGTGTGCCCTGTGATCGATATCATCAACCTGGACACCTTCAGCTACATCGAGTCTGCCGCGGAGCTCCGAGGGGGTGAGTGGGGCTAAGGCCTTCTCCCCAGAAGGACTTTCTTTCCCCCGCTAGTCATTGCTGTCAAGGGGAGAAGTGAGGAAATCTTGCCTCCCAGTGGTTTCTCTGGAACGTCCGGCCCTGCATCCTATAACACCTGTAGCTCCAGTGTGGCCCTTACCACTGAATGCAGGGGCCAGGGGAGAGCCAGCTCCAGTCCCCAGAGCTCAGCGTTAGCACCAGGCTCCCTCCAGGGACTGGTGGTGAGGGAAGCAAGGCCCCCTGGCTACATGGGCCCCGAACTGTTTTGGCCTCTCAGCATTGGCCACCACCCTCTCCTCAAGGCCCACCTCAGGTCTCTGCCCAGCCCCCCACCCCAAGATCGGTCACTTTAGGTCATTCAGCCCCTCCAGACCTCCAGCTTCCACCTTCTCGAGGGTCCTCGCCAAGGGCCATATTCTATAACTGTCCATCTTGTCCCCATCACGTGTCTCTTTATCCTCTACCCTTCATTCCTAACTGTAGCCAGCAGAGAAGGTGCAGAGAGGCAGGAGCAGGTAGAGAAAGAGAAGGCAGCTGTGATCAGCGGGGGTGAGATTTGTTATCCTTGGGACCAGCCTCCCCGGGAAACTGGGTACATTCATGGACTTCTAGAATAGGGACAGAATGAGCAAGCTTTGCGGGTACACCTGAGAGACCAAAGCAACTAAGGGGGTGCTGTGTTTTAGGGTTTGACTGGAGCCTCCACTTCCAATGGGAGCAGCTCTCCCCAGAACAGAAGGCTCGGCGCCTGGACCCCGCTGAGCCCATTAGGTAGGTCAGGGCAAGGGTGGGGTTGGCTGATTCATTCCCACTTTGTCCCACCTGTTGTCCCATGGTATAGCAACATTAGATGCTCAAAAGTTTGGGCAGAGACCAAAAGAGCCCGTAGCCAGGCCTGCACCACTTTTGCCTTTATGTCAGGAGGTTTCTGTCCTCAGGGAAACTTCCATTAAGGGGCCGGGGGCCTGGTGGAGGGAGACCTGTGCTGGGGAGTTGCCCAGTGTTGTTCTCACACAAACACGCCATGATGTGCTCATGCTTCCTGCTAAACATGGGAAGGTCTCAGATGGTCCTGTTTGAGCCTCTGACAAGGGAAACGGTCCCTTCATGCCAGGAGCAGAGTGCCCAGGTCTTGGATGTCAGGATTCAGCCCAGGGAGGTCGAGGCAGCCGTTGCAGTAAATGGAGGCTGATATGAGGGCAAGGGCACTGCTGCTGGTTAACAGACACATCTGCTCTGTTCTGTGCGAGAACATGGCAGTGGCATTGCCTCTGGGCTGCTTCTGCCCTGTATACACGGCTTTGTCCTGACCTGCCGTCTCTCTGCCGCCCCGTGGTGACCACGCTAATGACTGCATTGTAAGTCCCTTACCTCCGTAAAGACCCTCTGTCCAAGTAAGCTCACATTCTGAGGTACAGGGGGTAGGACCCCAGTATGGCTTTTAGGGGAACGTAACCCATAACAGAGGGGTAAAGAGGGAAGAAAAGGGAGCGGAGCCCAGCCGTAAGAAATGGATGAGTTGTTGACAGTTGCTGCCTCAGCCTTTCTTCTCTGCCGGGTCATTGCCCCAAAGAGGGAGCTCCCGAGAGAGCCACTCTGGGCAGGGCCTGGTGGGGTGGCCAGCGTCTAAGCGAGTCTGGGCCCCCACGGGAGGTGTGCTGGGCTGTTTGCAAGGTTTATCATGAAAGGGAAAGCCCCGGGAGCATGTTCGTGTTTTAGGTAAGTTGGAGAAATGCACTGGCCTCTCCCTGAAGAGGAGCAAAAATGGTAGGAAATGACCTTGCGTTCCAGACGGC